>CM057339.1:293592412-303592412 GCA_030015575.1 Agapanthus africanus | reverse complement strand
GTAAGGATTTGGGAATCCAATCAAACTTCTCTAGTTAATTTCAATTCAATGTCTTTAGTTTTTATTTCAGGGTAGAGATTAATGGTGGAGTTTGGCAAGCAAGGTGGTTCATTAGAATATATATTAAACGAAGTCTCATCTTTTTAAGAGCTTGTGCGCAAAAAATAAATTAATAAAAGCGTTTTGTTCTAAAGGAACTTCTCAAGTATATATAAAATGGCTATTCATAACCAAATGTAGCATGTGGTTTCGAACGGATTTGATGGAACAGGTGGTTTGTCCACAAAATATTTCATTTCTCTTATAATGAAGAACATCTTATTATTCTTATTTCACTTCCTGGATAGATTTTTTGAAAAGGTAATACGGTTAACTGCAGCAAAGATGTTTCGTGCCAGAACGGGTCAGAAGTATGGTAGCTCTTGTTTGAACTTTAAGACATTGGAGTAATGGTCCATAGCCAACCCAATTTGATGGGAAGAAAGACTTTGTTCGGTCGGAGTTCTGTGAAGCCAACATCAATTTAGTTTTGTTTAAACAGAAATGACAGTGTTGAAGCTATTCTATCCCTTGAACATCCTGCAATCAGGGTAAATGGATAAACATATTAGCTCAATTTCAGATGTCAACCTCCAAATTGGGGGATAAATTTCAATTGGGTAAGAAAACCTACAGTAGAATTTAAATTGACTAGGAAAACATGTATTTTCATTTGGTATTTCACCCCTTAAGTTTCCAATTGCCCGCTTTCTTCCGGTCGAGGGAAAAACTTTTTGATTTGGAAAATATGAAGATGGACTATAAAACACACTCGGTAGTCAGTACCACTCAAACAACTAATTTCGGTTGTTGCCTTCTTGGGAGTTGTCCTTGCTCGAGCTTCAGAGTGGTTATGCTTGTAGACGGCCAACTTGCTGACGCTTTTCTCTCTGTGTCTACAATGACGGTCTGCTCGGATCGTCTACTTTAGCATCTTCTTTGGAACCACATAAGTTAGTTCTGAGCGGTGCATGAATCGATGATATACACTAGGTTAATAAGGAAAAAATTGTCAGAATTAACTATGTGATATCATTCAAGAGGCCCCCTGAGAAATGTGTAGACTTGTTGCTTAACTTATATGCTGAAAGCATATCTACATATGAAAATATATAAAAGCAACGCATGTTATGGTACTTTATCCGTGGCCATAAAGTCTTGCAACACACCTTTAACTAACAGAAACAGGTCAAACCGAATGAAGAACTTAACGATGGTGGATTCCCTCCTATAAAAATATCCACAAACTGTTTCATAATCCTCATTTCAACTTTCCTTCAGAATTGGAAAATTAAAACAGATATATAGAGAAGAAAGAGCAGTCTCTCTTGCATTTGCATGCAACCACAAAGAAGGAAGGAAGAAACTTGGCTTGGCTAAGTTTTCCTGTCCAAGAACTCATTTCTTCATCCACTCCACCATTCATGGCTGACGACCACAGCACTGGCTACGGCTTCCGTCTTGGATCCTCAAGAACCAGCATTATTCGCGACAGTGCCCCATTCTTCTTGAATCAAGAGACTTCCGAGTCAAGCTTTCTAGGCAGCCGCCCCATCACCATCTTTTCTTCCTCCAACGGCCTCATGGCTTGGTGCGATTCAACCAATACCTATTACATCGGCAACCCATCGTGCAGAATCCCAATTCCTGTGTTCCCCTACCCAAGAGCCGATACAAACATCCTCATAATACCCATGTCGTCCTTGCCACTGACTTCTCAAATCTTGGAGATCCCTCGCATACCACCTCATCTGCGCCTTCCCCAACAAAAACACTTATTCCTTCGATTCATACACCTCCGACATTGACTGCTCATCCGTACGAAGGTCGACCTCAAGAGGCGTGATATCATACCAAACTCAGGAATTTCTTGCAGAAGATTCACATTTTGGCTGACGGAGACGCCGTGCTCAGTGTTAAGATTCGACCCTTTCGGGATCTGGAACGAGGAATTCTATCCGTTGCCGGTTCTTGATCTGCCAGTGGCTAGGATGCGGCTTGGAAGAGTTAAGAACCAATTAGGCCTTGTTCATGTTGATGCTTCTGCCATTAATCTGTACCTTCTGCAGGAGGAGGGCAATAACATGTCTGGTTTATTTGCAAGATTGAAATTGTCAATATGTGAAGAGGAGAATTGGAGCAATCTCAAGATTCAAGATGAAATTTTGGTCTGCAAGGAAATGCCGAGACCAGTAAAGTTCGAGAGTTTCGAACAGAAGGTGTACCTTCGGGTTGATGGGGGAGTGGTTGTGTGGGAGCCTAACACCATTGATCCTCAAAGGACGCATGCATTTCTATTGCCTATTGATGAAGGTATCCAGGTTGCCGATGGCTTCATCTATGTCACCACATCACTACTTCCTGAGAACTTCAGCTTACTGATTCAAGATAATGATGATGGTGAGGCTCAACTCAACGATCGTTTAGCAGGATCTTCCATGTTTGGCATTATCTATAACGAAGATTGATGCATCCCACGCTTAATTCCTCGTTTGGTTCGCACTTCCCCCCATGGTCCAAATCAAGGCGACGATCCCCACATGACAATATGCTCTTCCTCTGATGGACTCATCTCTTTGTACAGTTCTTTGACCAATAGCTACTACATTGGAAACCCGTTAATCCCTAACCGTCGTTCCTACATCTGACTTTCCAAAACCCCAAGACAACACCATCCTCATCAGAACACCACCCATGTAGTCCTTGCCACTGACTTGTCAAAGTCGAAATTGATATCTATTGGTCTGTACAGAATGCCTGGGCATCTTATATTGGGGTTAACGTTCCAGGAACGACATTGATATCTATTGGTCTGTACAGAGTGCCTGCTCAATTTAAAAATGAAGAAATTATCTTGTAAGTAGCTAGGTCTTTAGAAGGTTTTGATCAATTTCCTTTCCGGTATCTTGGATGATGATGATAAATCTTAATATCATACATTTTCTTAAAATTTGCATAAATGATGACATTTAGGTGCATATATCACACATATATAAGAACAGTCAGGGTGGTACAACTTTTCCGGAAGAATTTGATAACCTAAATATAAAAAGATTGGATTTTATGTTCGTTGTAATAGTGAGTAGAATTCCAAAATTGGCCACCACTTTGAATGTAGGAGGTACATATAACGGTAATTTGTCAACTGTCCAATTTAAAATGTTTGAGGGAGAGTACAACTTTCACAGATACGAGAACTTGACCCTGTTTCCTTCTTACAATCTTAACTCTTTATAACTAATTTGGTCCACAAATTTTGATTTGGCTTTGAAAAGGATGCTGATAAGTGATAACATTTGTTTATAGTTTCCATTCTAGAAGTGTACAGTACATTACCTTTATAGGTGTCTCACTGTCAGGATAGATCATTTGTGAGAAATTAATGAGGTCTAAATGCAGCAGAAATGTTTGATATCAGGGCAGCGGTTAAAGAGGATTTGGCCAATTCTTTATCGATATTGTCGTCCATAGTCAACCAAAATTTGATGGGAAAACTGGAAAGGCTTTGATGATGTTATGATTGCCTGCTTTAAGAGTCCATTCGAATTCTGCGTTTGAACTTTAAAAATTGAAATGTCTAGAATCTATCAAGGATCATGATACGCAGTTTTTCTGCAATCATTTGGTAAATCAAGGCATTCCTCGCCATGAGTTTTATTATATACCAGTATACCACTAATATAGAAAGCTTGCTTGACAAGTTTCCAGCACACTTCTTTTTCCCTTCTGATTTTACTACAGAATCTGTTTTAAAAGCCCGTAGAGAGAAATTGACAGCAAAGTAAAACATGTTTACCAACTAGGCCTAGCTTGGTCTGTATAACTTTCCTCTCCAAAGTGAGATGTCGTTGGATCGATTCCTGAAGGGGCCGCAAAGAATCAAAATGTTGAACAATAGCTAGGGTTTTATTTGAGTTGCAAAGAATCTAAGGCAAAAATCAACAATTTGCTTGATATAAAAAACTCAACGACCCAGACTCTAGGTTTCGTGACATAACCACTTTTGCATCCCATATCCAACCCAATCCAACCCAACCCCCAACCCCACGCTTTCTTTAGCTTGGTTTCATGGCAAATTTACCTTCAATCGAACTAGTGTAGAATCAATTTAAGCCATGAATAATACCTCAAGATTCATGTGCACTACTTATTTGTACTTATATCAGAATCAAATTAACAATAACAGCAGAGCTAAAATATCTAACAAGTTTCCATCTAAGCATTGTTTTTTTGCTAATTATATAAATTTCAATCGAATAGGGGAAACCTCTAATAAAATCTAAAATTTCTTCAGCGGTAATTTCGTAATTGTCAACAATTTTACGGTAAAACAATCATCGCACGAATAAACCCAAACTCTAGGTTTCTTCATTCGCTGAAAATCGAACTCAATGGTACCAAAATAGTAAGTAAAATACCCCAAACGTAAATATAAAACTCAAAAGATTCAAACTTATTAAAGATTAAAGTTTACTTAAAGTTGAGCGAGTGATGGGTTTTTTATTTGTTGAGATTTGATCCATCTTATATGTTATACCCATCTGTTTCTTTTGTTGTTTCCAATGTGAGACTATCTTTAAAATCCCTTTTTCTTGGTGTGGTTGTCACGTGGAGAATCGGGTCATTGGCTCTGATACCATATTAAAGATTAAAGTTGATTTAAGGTTGAGAGAGTGGTGCGCTTTTCATAGGGACACATGAGACTTTGATATAAGTGGGTTCCATCTAAGTCTTATTGCGTTTTGACCCATCTTATATCTTATAGCCATGTGTTTTGTTTTGTTTGTTGTTTCCAATGTGGGACTATCTTTAAAGTCCCGTCATTGGGTTTTTACTTTCAACAAAACTGATAGAGAGCAAGCTAAGGCTAGGGTTTGCTTACGAGGGAGGAGAGGAGGCGCCGATGAAGCATCGAAGAGGAGTTTGCTAAAAACTCCCATTGGAGGTTGCAAATTTCTCCCCCATGAGCTTGCTACTTTCGTTTTAGTACCTACATGACTTTTTTTCACATTCATATTGTATATTTCAAATAAATATACAATACATTCTATAACTTGCAGATAGATTTATGAGATTGGCTTTTAGCCCTGTTCTTTCTTGGGGAAAAAATGCAGTTAGATTTCGTCGAATATAAATACTATGTGTAATGAGTTTTGGAAATGTAGCAACATTTGATGATTTTTTAAGTACCATTGTCTCGTATGGTATTAAATATAAGAAAATTTTAGCAATTAGTATTTTACACTGAGAAAAAAACTTAAAGGTTGTGATATTATATGTTATCGATGAAGTTCATTGTTGTTTTTATTTGAAATGTTAAGATTGTGGCATTTTATTTGAAAAGTGTTAAATGTGGTAGGTTTACTTAATGGGTACTTACCAAAAACTTCACGCGGTTTATTTATTTTACGAGAAATTGTCCTGTGTTTTTTCTGTTAGTGAATAACTATCTTGAAGCATGCGCTGGTGGCTGAAAACCGGATTTGAGGACTTTGTTATTATTCTCTTCTATTTCAATGCTATTATAGCATCCTAGCCGCAAATCTCATATCAAATCTTACCAATCTTATGGCCCCTTGTCTTACCCACACATCCATTGTTGAATCTAATTGAAGGCACTAATATGGGAAATAATAGCATGGACCCTGTATCCCTAACGACGGCCATGCAGGATTGTTTTTTTGCTACAAAAATAGCAATGCATACTTCAACATAATTTTCGGTTAAAACTAATTATATCGTGTTCTTTTGCAAATATCCCAATTTTGCTAGTAGAAATAAGGAATAAAAATGTTATTTACTTGATTACTTATCGGTGGATATTTTTTTTGCTAAAAACACAAGGTGGTTACTTGTAAAATGGTCAAAGCACGGATTTTTTTTATGTAAACATTTGGGAACACATTTAGGATAATTGTGGTTTATTTCTAGGGCATGTTTGGATGTTCCGTATTTAAATCCGATGGATTAAGTTTTCGATAACAATATCCCAGAATGAACTTATATTCCTTCAAGCAGAAAATGATATAGAATTTTCATTTCAAATGGATGTTTGGTTAATCTAGGATAAGAATTTCCATTTTATAACTATATTAAAAATATTAGGATTTGATAATTAAAAAATAGATTGTTTTGTTATAATTAAAGAACACTAGTATGTTTGCACATGCGATACACGTGTATATTTTGAACAACAAATATATTAAAGGCTTGTGTAAAAAAAATTTATGCTAGACATTACATGAAAATTTCTAAAGATATCTATAGTTTTTCTAAATTTAAATTAAATAAACGTGGTTAGTGGTAATAGTAGAATTGAGAAGTTTATGAGATATACAAAATAACAAAAATACAAGGGCTTATGTATAAATTTTTAAAGCATATATCTTTTTTAGGCTTTTAAGCATGAGAGAGAATGTGTATAGTTTTTCTAAATTTAAATTAAATGAATGTGATTAGTGATAATATTAGAATTGAGAAATTTATGAGTAATACAAAATATCAAAGATATAAGGGCGTATGTATAAATTTTTAAGGCACATCTCTTTTTGAGTTTTTGAGCATGAGAGAGTGTGTAATGAATGAAAGAGAGAAAGGATATTGTTGACTTTTCATTTTCTTATTTTTGTCTTTTGTAGTGATAAGGTGAACATTTCCAATTCTCAAATTTGGCTATTGGAAATTTATCATTTTTTCTATTTTCTATGTTGCTGATTAATGATGTCAGCTAAGGGCTTCTAGTTATAATAGTAAAGACGAAGAAAAATAAAAGAGGTAATGACTGGTTCAAGTTCCAAGAAAAAAAACAGGCGTTCAAGCTTAGGATTAGAAAAAATAGTTTTGAGCTAATTTTTCTAATTCGGAGGAATGAACCATTTAGCGGCTTTTTTCTCTACGGATTTACTCTTAAAAACCCCATCCAAAAAAACAATTCCGCCAGATTGGCCGAATCCAAAGTAAATATGGAATCTAGTCTTTTAATCTAATAGAAAGTGCATATCCAAACATGCTTTTGCAAGCACCAAGCTCCACTTAAAAAAATTGCAAACCTCAAACTCCGTTTTAAAATAAGGGTAAATTGTCAAAAAGCCCCTGGCCTGCTCGGGAGTTGTCTAAAACCCCTGTAATTTTTGAAATTGTCGGGAAGAGCCTACTGTTCAAAATCTCTTGATCGGCTTCATTTGTGGTAGTTTGGAAAGTAGATGAACCTTGATGCCCTCTATCTGCTCTTCTTAAAATATGTCTACAGGATGACAATCAATGCAAGTGTTCTATACGGTTGAAGATGGTTTATATGCTAAATGTTTTTTGCAGTTCTTCATAGTTAAATATAAGAGTTATGTAGGTTGCTTAGTTCTGCAAGAGTTCCGCTATGCTATTTAGAATGCAAGTACTAAATATATTCGAATAGAAGATAACAATTTGTCAATATTGAAAATAGTGATAGCGTATAGCGTAGCGCTCCGTCTCCGCATAGCAAATAGCGCAAAAAACGTAGCGTATAGCGAAAGCTAGCTATGTTGTATATTAATATTTTAATTTAAAAATATAAATTTAGTTATACTAAATATAGAAAATAGCATAAATAGTATAAAATATTTTGTAAAAAAATCTAAAAAATTACTAGCATACCAATAATATTCCTAAAGCTTAATCCATGAATTCGCGATTTTCATCCGTCATCAATAGTTCGCAAGACAATTACATACACGTTCTAAATGTATAGAATGTAAATAGATGCTCAAACTCACTACAGTATTTAGGAAACAAAATAACGCAAGCAAATAGCTACTCGAATACCATAAGTCCAATCCTACGAACTTTCAAATCATACAAAATACTTGATAAAATATCCAAAAGACACTAGAAGTCGAACATCATCACTGGGGGAGAAAAGAGGCGCTGGGGAGAGAAGGAGGCGTTGTTAGCCCTAGGTTTTGGAAACAAGGGTTTTATTATTGACTTTATGGATCCGGATCGGTTTTTATTAGTAAACTACCCATTAAACCCCTTTTGCAATATAGCTTAAATAGCTTAGCGTACGCTATTTTTGAAAATAGCGTACGCTTTTTGTAAATGCGCTATGTTGGCATGATACGTAGCAAAATGGTCACGCTGTAACATTGCAATTTGTTACATGCTATAGAAATCAAATATAAGTAATAATTATCACGACAATATTGTTGCCAAGCTTCTGGATATCTTTTTAAAATATTTTGTTTTACCAGCTCGAATTTCATGACAGAACCACTTTTGCATCCCATATCCAACCCCACCCCACCCCCACCCCCGTGCTTTCTTTAGCTTGGTTTCATGGCATGACTGCCTTCAATCGAACTAGTGTAGAATCTATTTAAGCCATGAAAAATACCTGAAAGGAAAGCAAATTCCTATAGATTCATGTGCACTACTTATTTGTACTTGCATCAGAATCAAATTAACAACAGCAGCACAGCTAAAATATCTAACAAATTTCCATCTAAGCATAGCTTTTTCTTGAAAAAAAAATATATAGATATCTTTCTTTAGCTAATTATATAAATCTCAATCGAATAGAGGAAACCACTAATAAAATCTAAAGTTTCTTCAGCAGAAATTTCGTAGTCGTCAACAATTTTATGGTAAAACGATCATAGTCAGTCATTGTTCGGTCTGAGTTTTGTCATGTCAACATCAATTTAGTAATGTTTAAACTGAAATGGCAGTGTTAATGCTTGTAATACCAGTGAGAAACCCTAAATTAAAATTGCATCCAAATTTGCAGACTCACTCCTGGATGGATAAACTCCAGGCTGTCCTTTTAATTGAAGCTATTCTCTCCCTTGAACATCCTGCAATCAGGATAAATGGATAAACATATTGGCTCAATTTTAGATGTTAACGTCCAAATCGGGGGACAAATTTCAATTGGGTAGGAAAACCTACAGTAAAATTTAAATTGACTAGGAAAACATCAATTTTTATTTGGTATTTCACCCCTTAAGTTTCCAATTGCCTGCTTTCTTCCACTGGGGGGAAAAACAATGGTTTGGAAAATATGAAGATGAACTATAAAACACACTCAGTACCACTCGAACAACTAATTTTAGTTGTTGCCTGCTTGGGAGCTGTCCTTGCCCGAGCTTCAGAGTGGTTATGCTAGTAGACAGCCAACTCGCTGACGCTTTTCTCTGTGTGTATACAATGATGGTTTGCTCGGATCGTCTGCTTTTGCATCTTCTTTGGAACCACTTAAGTTCTGAGCAGTGTATGAATCAATGAAATACTTTAGGCTAGTAGAAAAAAAATGTTTTAACTATGTGATACTCAAGAGGCCCCTTGAGAAATATGTAGACTGTTGCTTAACTTTTATGCCGAAAGCATATCTACATATGAAAACCATGCATATTAAAGTACTCTATCTGAGGCCATAAGGTCTTGCAACACACCTTTAACTAACAGAAACAGGTCAAACTGAATCAAGAACTTAGCGATGGTGGATTCCCTCCTATAAAAATCCACAAACTGTTTCATAATCCTCGTTTCAACTTTCCTTCAAAACTGGAAAATTAAGACAGATATAAAGAGAAGAAAGAGGCTTCTCTCTTGCATTTGCATGCAACCACAAAGAAAGAAGAAAGAACTGGCTTGCATTAGTTTTCCTGTCCAAGAACTCCGTTCTTCGTCCACACCACCATTCATGGCTGACGACAATAGCAGCAGCTACGGCTTCCGTCTTCGATCCTCAAGAAACAGCATTATTTGCGACAGTGCCCCATACTTCTTGAATCATGAGACTTGCGAGTCAAGCTTTCTAGGCAGCCGCCCCATCACCATCTTTCCTTCCTCCAACGGCCTCATGGCTTGGTGCGATTCAACCAATACCTATTACATCGGCAACCCATTCATGCAAAATCCCAATTCATGTGTTCCCCTACCCAAGAGCTGATACAAACATCCTCATAATACCCATGTCGTCCTTGCCACTGAATTCTCAAGTCTTGGAGATCCCATTGCATACCGCCTCATATGCGCCTTCCCCGACAAAAACACTTATTCCTTCGATACATACACCTCCGAAATTGACTGCTGGGTCATCCGTTCGGAGGTTAAAGGGGCGTGATATCATACCAAATTCAGGAATTTCTTGCAGAAGATTCACATTTTGGCTGACAGAGACACCATGCTCAGTGTTAAGATTCGACCCCTTAGGGATCTGCAACGAGGAATTCTATCCATTGCCGGTTCTTGATCTGCCAGTGGATAGGATGCGGCTTGGAATAGTTAAGGACCAATTAGGCCTTGTTCTTGTTGATGCTTCTGCCATTAATCTGTACCTTCTGCCATTTATTTGCAAGATTGAAACTGTCAATATGTGAAGAGGAGAATTGGAGCAATCTCAAGATACAAGAGATTCAAGATGAATTTTTCATCTGCAAGGAAATACCGAGACCAGTAAAGTTCGAGAGTCGAGAAAAGGTGTAGCTTTGGGTTGATGGGGGAGTGGTTGTGTGGGAGCCTAATACCATTGATCCTCAAAGGACGCATGCATTTCTATTGCCTATTAATGAAGGTATCCAGCTTGGTATCCAGGTTGCCGATGGCTTCATCTACGACACCACATCACTACTTCCTGAGAACTTCAGCTTCCTGATTCAAGATAATGATGATGGTGAGGCTCAATTCAACGATCGTTTAGAAGGATCTTCCATGTTTGGCATTATCTATTACGAAGATCAATGCATCCCATGCTTAATTCCTCGTTTAGTACAGACTTCCTTCCACCCACCAAATCAAGGTGACGCTTGCAACATGACAATATGCTCTTCCTCTGATGGCCTCATTGTTTTGTACAGTCCTGTGACCAATAGCTACTCCCACATCCGACTTCCCAAAACCCGTTAATCACTAACCGCCATTCCCACATCCGACTTCCCAAAACCCCAAGACAACACCATGCTCATCAGAACAGCACCCATGTAGTTCTCACCACTGACTTGTCAAGGTCGAAATTCCCCCAATTTTACCTCATCTGCGCCACCCATGAGACCAAAACCACATTCACCTTTGATATCTATTGGTCTGTACAGGATGCCTGGGCGTCTTTTAATGGGGTTAACATTCCAGGGAACGACATTGTTCCAAATACGGGTGTTTCTTGTGGTGGGTATGTGTATTGGCTGACAGGGAGACCGCGTATGGTGGTAGGGTTCGAAGCCAGATGTGTTATCTCCAAACCCAAGACATTCTGGATAATGACTCCGCGTAAGGATCCTACACATCTAGGGTCAGGGTTTGCGGATCTTTATCTTCCTGAGACCAGACTGCAGCTTGGAAGAGTAGGAAAAAAATTAGGCCTTGTTGTTATTGATGCTTCTGTTAATGATCCGATGGTGATTCTTCACCTTTCGACGAGAGACAAGTTTCATATGGTTGCAAGATTGAAACTTTCGATACGTGACGATGCGGACTGGAACAATGTTTCTTTGATTCAAGATGGGCTTCTTATCTGCAGGAAAATGCCGAGGCCGATAAGGTTCCAGAGTCATAAAAAGGAGGTGTTTCTTTGGGTGGATGGGCGAGTGATATTGTGGGAGAGTCGTAACGTTGATCCTCGAAAGATGTGTGTGGTGCTACTACAGCCTGAAAATGTAAAGGAAGATATTACTACAGGCTTTGCCTACGTCGGCTCATCATTACTTTCAGATCTCTGCTGCTTGTTTCCTTATGACGGTGATCCAGACGACGATAGTCGAATCTATTGCTAGTTCTTCACCAATTCCTTCTGTAGTGCCTGCCCAATTAAAAAATGAAGACATTAACTTGTAAATAGCTAGGTCTTCAGAAGGTTTTGATCAATTTCCTTTCTGGTATCTTGGATGATGACGATAAATCTTGATATTATACATTTTCTTGAAATTGACATTAGTAATGACATTTAGGTGCATATATCACATATATATAAGAATAGTCAGAATGGTATGACTTTTCCTGAAGAATTTGATACCCTAAATATGAAAGGATTGAATTTATGTTCTTTGTAAGAGTAGTGGGTAGAATTCTAAAATTGACCACCACTTAGAATGTGGGAGGGGCATCATAGGAAGGTACATATCACGGTAGTTTGTCAACTGTCCAATTTAAAAACATTTGAAGGAGACTACAATGTAGCCTCAAAGCCTATAAAGTACTGAATTTAGTTCAATAAAACCTAAGCAAAATACTTCTTTATACATGAAGCAAATTTCACAGGTAAGAGAACTTGAAAAAAGTCCACCCTATTTTCTTCGTACAATCTTAACTGTTTATAACTACTTTTGTCCACCAATTTTGATCGGACTTTGAAAGAAGAACACTGATTACATTTGTTTATAGTTTTCTATTCTTGTATTGAGTACACTACATTTATCGGTATCTCACATTCAGGCTAGATTATTTGTGAGAAATTAAAGAGGTCTAAATGCAGCAGAAATGTTTGATGCCAGGATAGCGGTTAAAGAGGATTTGGCCAATTCTTTATCAATTTTGTCCTCCTTTGTCAACCACGAGTTGATGGGAAAGCCGAAAAGGCTTTGATGATGCATGATGGCCTTCTTTAAGAGTGCCCTATCCAAATTCTGGGTCTGAATTTTAAAAATTGAAAAGTTTGGATTTTATCAAGGATCACAACTGGCAGTTTTTCTGCAATCACTGGGCAAACTAAGGCATTCCTCCCCATGAATTATATATACCAGTATACCACCAATATCATCAAATGAATTCAATCCAGGTATATAGAAAGAGTTAAACATGTCAACACTTGAATTTCAACCAGGCTCTTGCGCAAGTTGTTAATTTGGCTAATTAGCAACAAAATAATACCGATCTTCTTTTGCTCTGATGAGTACACAGTGCTAATTAGTAACATCTTCCATTATACAGTATGGTAAAAGTTAATCTATGCATAAAATAGTAAAGTATAAATATAAATTGGTTGTATCTTCATTTTCATCATACTTAAAAGACTTTAAAGCTCTGTCAGTTCACACCCATCGATGGTCCTTAAGAGCAAGTAAAAAGTTCGCTTGCAACAATGCCAGCATGTCCGTTGTATGAACCACATACAACAGTTCATACTTCATAATAAGCACTTGCTTGATAAGTTTCCAGCACACTTCTGTTTCCTTTCTGGTTTTACTACAAAATCTGGTATTAAAGCCCATATAGAGTGTTGAGATGTATGGATTAAAATAGTCCCACATTGGAAAAACTATGAGAGGTACATGGGTATAAGATATAAGATGGGACAAAGCTCAACAAGGCTTGAGTCTTATTGTTGGAACCCACTTACATCAAAAGCTCGTGTACACTCATAAATAATATATATAATCGCCCCTCTCGTTCTTGAAAATATTTAAAAAAACATTGTATCAAAGTCCATCGGGGCCTCAACAATACCTTTGAGAGAAGCAATCTACATGCACACACAAAAAGTGCCTCTGAGAGAACTAGCTCTACCAAATGTTGTACAATCCAAGTGACAACCACGCCAAAAAAATGATGGTTGCACGTGGGGAGATGTTGAGATGTGTGGATTAAAATAGTCCCACATTATAAAAAACTATGAGAGGTACATGGGACATCCCCTCACGTGCAGCCATCATTTTTTTGGCGTGGTTGTCACTTGGATTGTACAACATTTGGTAGAGATGTGTGGATTAAAATAGTCCCAGATTAAAATAGTCCCACATTAGAAAAAAAAACTATGCGAGGTACATGGGTATAAGATATAAGATTGGGACAAACCTCAACAAGGCTTGAGTCTTATTGTGGATTAAAATAGTAACCACATTCGAAAAACTATGAGAGGTACATGGGTATAAGATATAAGATTGGGGCAAAGCTTAACAAGACTTGAGTCTTATTGTGGATTAAAATAGTAACCACAATACCTTTGAGAGAAGCAATCTACAAGCACACACAAAAAGTGCCCCTGAGAGAACTAGCTCTACCAAATGTTGTACAATCCAAGTGACAACCACGCCAAAAAAATGATGGTTGCATGTGAGCGGATGTTGAGATGTGTGGATTAAAATAGTCCCACATTAGAAAAAAACTATGAGAGGTACATGGGTATAAAATATAAAATTGGGACAAACCTCAACAAGGCTTGAGTCTTATTGTGGATTAAAATAGTAACCATATTGGAAAAATTATGAGAGGTACATGGGTATAAAATATAAAATTGGGACAAAACTCAACAAGGCTTGAGTCTTATTGTGGATTAAAATAGTAACCATATTGGAAAAACTATGAGAGATACATGGGTATAAGATAAAAGATTGGGACAAAACTCAACAAGACTTGAGTCTTATTGTGGATTAAAATAGTAACCACATTGGAAAAACTATGAGAGGTATATTGGTATAAAATATAAGATTGGGACAAACCTCAACAAGGCTTGAATCTTATTGTTGGAACCAACTTATATCAAAATCCCGTGTACACTCATAAATAATATATATAATCGCCCCCCTCATTCTTGAAAATATATATAAAAAAAGTGCCTCTGAGAAAACTAGCTCTACCAAGTGTTGTACAGTCCAAGTGACAACCACCCCACAAAAATGATGGTTGCACGTGAGGGAGTGTTGAGATGAGAATTAAAATAGTCCCACATTAGAAAAACTATGAGAGGTACATGGGTATAAGATATAAGATTAAGACAAACCTCAACATGGTTTGAGTCTTATTGTGGATTAAAATAGTCCCCACATTGGAAAAACTATGAGAGGCACATTGGTATAAGATATAAGATTGGGACAAACCTCAACAATAAGACCCACTTATATCAAAATCCCGTGTACACCCATAAATAATATATATATTCGCTCCCCTCGTTCTTGAAAATATATATAAAAAAGTGCCTTCAAAGAACAAGCTCTACCAAATGTTGTACAATCCAAGTGACAACCACGCCAAAAAAATGATGGTTGCAAGTGAGGGGGTGTTGAGATGTGTGGATTAAAATAATCCAACATTCGAAAAACTATGAGAGGTACATGGGTATAAGATATAAGATTAGGACAAAACTCAACAAGGCATGAGTCTTATTGTGGATTAAAATAGTACACACATTGGAAAAACTATGAGGGGTACATGGGTATAAAATATAAGATAGGGACAAATCTCAACAAGGCTTGAGTCTTATTGTGGATTAAAACAGTCCCACATTGAAAACTATGAGAGTTACATGGGTATAAGATATAAGATTAGGACAAATCTCAACAAGGCTTGAGTCTTATTGTGGATTAAAATAGTCCCCACATAGGAAAAACTATAAAAGGCACATGGGTATAAGATATAAGATTGGGACAAATATCAGCAAGGCTTGAGTTTTATTATGGATTAAAATAGTCCCACATTGAAAAAACTATAAGAGGTACATGGGTATAAGATATAAGATTGGGACAAATCTCAACAAGACTTGAGTCTTATTGTTGGAACCCACTTATATCAAAATCCCGTGTACACTCATAAATAATATATATAATCACCCCCTCGTTCTTGAAAATATATTTAAAAAAAGTGCCTCTGAGAGAACTAGCTCTACCAAGTGTTTTACAATCCAAGTGACAACCACGCCAAAAAAATAATGGTTGCACGTAAAGGGTGTTGAGATATGTAGATTAAAATAGTCCCACATTAGAAAAACTATGAGATGTACATGGGTATAAGATATCAGATTAGGGCAAAACTCAACAAGGCATGAGTCTTATTGTGGATTAAAATAGTCCCCATGTTGGAAAAACTATGTGAGGTACATGGGTATAAGATATAAGATTGGGACAAACCTCAACAAGGCTTGAGTCTATTGTTCAACCTCAACAAGGCTTCAATCTTACTGCATATTAAAAGTCTCACATTGGAAAAACTATGAGATGAACATGGGTATAAGATATAAGATTGGGACAAACCTCAACAAGGCTCGAGTGTTATTGTTGAAAACCACTTATATCAAAATCCCGTGTACACTCATAAATAATATATATAATCGCCCCCCTCGTTCTTGAAAATATAAAAAAAGGTGCCTCTGAGAGAACTAGCTCTACCAAGTGTTGTACAATTCAAGTGACATCCATGCCAAAAAAATGATAGTTGCACGTGAGGGGGTGTTGAGATGTGTGGATTAAAATAGTCCCACATTAGAAAAACTATGAGAGGTATATGGGTATAAGATATAAGATTGGAACCTCAATAGGGCTTGAGACTTATTTTGGATTAAAATAGTCCCCACATTGGAAAAACTATGGGAGGTACATGGGTATAAGATATAAGATTGGGACATACCACAAGGCTTGAGTCTTATTGTTGGAACCCACTTATATCAAAATCCCGTGTACAATCATAAATAATATATATAATCGCCACCCTCATTCTTGAAAATATATATAAAAAAGTGCCTCTCAAATAACAAGCTCTACCAAGTGTTGTACAATCCAAGTGACAACCACGCCAAAAAAATGATGGTTGCAAGTGAGGGGGTGTTGAGATGTGTGGATTAAAATAATCCAACATTAGAAAAACTATGAGAGGTACATGGGTATAAGATATAAGAATAGGACAAACCTCAACAAGGCATGAGTCTTATTGTGGATTAAAATAGTACACACATTGGAAAAACTATGAGGGGTACATGGGTATAAAATATAAGATAGGGACAAATCTCAACAAGGCTTGAGTCTTATTGTGGATTAAAACAGTCCCACATTGAAAACTATGAGAGTTACATGGGTATAAGATATAAGATTGGGACAAATCTCAACAAGGCTTGAGTCTTATTGTGGATTAAAATGGTCCCCACATAGGAAAAACTATAAGAGGCACATGGGTATAAGATATAAGATTGGGACAAATATCAGCAAGGCTTGAGTTTTATTATGGATTAAAATAGTCCCACATTGAAAAAACTATAAGAGGTACATGGGTATAAGATATAAGATTGGGACAAATCTCAACAAGACTTGAGTCTTATTGTTGGAACCCACTTATATCAAAATCCCGTGTACACTCATAAATAATATATATAATCGCCCCCTCGTTCTTGAAAATATATTTAAAAAAAGTGTCTCTGAGAGAACTAGCTCTACCAAGTGTTTTACAATCCAAGTGACAACCACGCCAAAAAAATAATGGTTGCACGTGAAGGGTGTTGAGATGTGTAGATTAAAATAGTCCCACATTAGAAAAACTATGAGATGTACATGGATATAAGATATAAGATTAGGGCAAAACTCAACAAGGCATGAGTCTTATTGTGGATTAAAATAGTCCCCATGTTGGAAAAACTATGTGAGGTACATGTGTATAAGATATAAGATTGGGACAAACCTCAACAAGGCTTGAGTCTATTGTTCAACCTCAACAAGGCTTCAATCTTACTGTATATTAAAAGTCTCACAGTGGAAAAACTATGAGACGAACATGGGTATAAGATATAAGATTGGGACAAACCTCAACAAGGCTCGAGTGTTATTGTTGAAAACCACTTATATCAAAATCCCGTGTACACTCATAAATAATATATATAATCGCCCCCCTCGTTCTTGAAAATATAAAAAAAGGTGCCTCTGAGAGAACTAGCTCTACCAAGTGTTGTACAATTCAAGTGACATCCATGCCAAAAAAATGATTGTTGCACGTGAGGGGGTGTTGAGATGTGTGGATTAAAATAGTCCCACATTAGAAAAACTATGAGAGGTATATGGGTATAAGATATAAGATTGGAACAACCTCAATAGGGCTTGAGACTTATTTTGGATTAAAATAGTCCCCACATTGGAAAACTATGGGAGGTACATGGGTATAAGATATAAGATTGGGACATACCACAAGGCTTGAGTCTTATTGTTGGAACCCACTTATATCAAAATCCCGTGTACAATCATAAATAATATATATAATCGCCACCCTCATTCTTGAAAATATATATAAAAAGAGTGCCTCTGAGAGAACTAGCTCTACCAAGTGTTGTACAATCCAAGTGACAACCACGCCAAAAAAATGATAGTTGCATGTAGGGTGTTGAGATGTGGATTAAAATAGTCCCACATTAGAAAAACTATGAGAGGTACATGGGTATAAGATATAAGATTGGGACAAATCTCAATAAAGCTTGAGTCTTATTGTGTATTAAAATAGTCCCCACATTGGAAAAACTATGAGAGGTACATAGGTATAAGATATAAGATTGGGACAAACCTCCACAAGCCTTGAGTCTTATTTTTGAACCACAACAAGGCTTGAGTCTTATTGTGGATTAAAATAGCCACATTGGAAAAACTATGAGAGGTAAATGGGTATAAGATATAAGATTGGGACAAACCTCAACAAAGCTTGAGTCTTATTGTTGGAACCCACTTATATCAAAATCCTGTGTACATTCATAAATAATATATATAATCGCCCCCCCTCATTCTTGAAAATATATATAAAAAACGTGCCTCTGAGAGAACTAGCTCTACCAAGTGTTGTACAATCCAAGTGACAACCATGCCAAAAAATGATGGTTGCACGTGAGGGGGTGTTGAGATGTGTGGATTAAAATAGTCCCATATTAGAAAAACCATGAGAGGTACATGGGTATAAGATATAAGATTGGGTCAAACCACAACAAGACTTAAGTCTTATTGTGGATTAAAATAGTCCCCACATTGGAAAAACTATGAGAGGTACATGGGTATAACATATAAGATTGGGACAAATCTCAACATGGCTTAAGTCTTATTGTGGATTAAAATAGTCCCACATTAGAAAAACTATGAGAGGTACATAGGTATAAAATATAAGATTGGGACAAACCTCAACCAGGCTTCAGTCTTATTATTGGAACCCACTTATATCAAAATCCCGTGTACACTCATAAATAATATATATAATCGCCCCCCTCATTCTTGAAAATATATATATATAAAAGTGCCTCTGAGAGAACTAGCTCTACCAAGTGTTGTACAATCCAAGTGACAACCACGCCAAAAAATGATGGTTGCACGTGAGGGGGTGTTGAGATGTGTGGATTAAAATAGTCTCACATTAGAATAACTATGAGAGGTACATGGCTATAAGATATAAGATTACGACAAAACCTCAACAAGGCTTGAGTATTATTATGGATTAAAATAGTCCCCACATTGGAAAAACTATGAGAGATACATGGGTATAAGATATAAGATTGGGACAGACCTCAACAAAGGTTGAGTCTTATTGTTGAACCTCCACAAGGCTTGAGTCTTATTGTGGATTAAAATTGTCCCACATTGGAAAAACTATGAGACGTATATGGGTATAAGATATAAGATTGGGACAAAGCTCAACAAGGCTCGAGTCTTATTGTTGGAACCCACTTATATCAAAATCCCGTGTACACTCATAAATAATATAATCACCCCCTTCGTTCTTGAAAATATACAAAAATGTGCCTCTCCAAGAACTAGCTCTACCAAGTGTTGTACAATCCAAGTGCCAACCATGCCAAAAAGATGATGGTTGCACGTGAGGAGCTGTTGAAATGTGTGGATTAAAATAATCCCACATTAGAAAAACTATGAGAGGTTTATGGATATAAGATATAAGATTGGGACAAATCTCAACAAGGCTTGAGTCTTATTGTGGATTAAAATAGTCCCCACATTGGAAAAACTATGAGAGGCACATAGGTATAAGATATAAGATTGGGACAAACCTCAACAAGGCTTGAGTCTTATTGTTGGAACCCACTTATATCAAAATCCCGTGTACACTCATAAATAATATATATAATCGCCCCCCTCGTTCTTGAAAATATACAAAAAAGTGTCTATGAAAGAACTAGCTCTACCAAGTGTTGTACAATCCAAGTGACAACCACGCAAAAAAATGACGGTTGCACATGAAGGGGTGTTGAGATGTGTGGATTAAAATATTCCCACATTAGAAAAACTATAAGAGGTACATGGGTATAGGATATAAGATTTGGACAAAACTCAACAAGGCTCGAGTCTTATTGTGGATTAAAATAGTCCCCGAATTGGAAAAACTATGAGAAGTATATGGGTATAAAATATAAAATTGGGACAAACCTCAACAAGTTTTGAGTCTAATTGTGGATTAAAATAGTCCCACATTGGAAAAACTGTCAGAGGTACATGGGTATAAGATATAAGATTGGGACAAATCTCAATAAGGCTCGAGTCTTACTGTTGGAACCCACTTATATAAAAATCCCATGTACACTCATAAATAACATATATAATCGCCCCTCTCATTCTTGAAAATATATATAAAAAAATCTAATGCAAAGAAAGTGTCAGCAAAGCAAAAACATGTTTACCAACTGCGCCTAGCTCAGTTTGAATAACTTTCCTCTCCAATGTGGATGCCATTGGATCGATTCTTGAAGAGGCTGCATCCAAAAAATAAAGTAAAACATTTTGAGATGTGTGGATTAAAATAATCCCACATTGGAAAAACTATGAGATTGAGAAATAAGGGGAATAATAAACTTTCTTACTTGTCTATTTTCGCTAGCATTCTCCATCTTTTGGAATGATGGTTGCACGCGAGGGGAATGTTGAGATGTGTGGATTAAAATAGTCCCATATTGGAAAAACTATGAGAGGTATATGGGTATAAAATATAAGATTGGGACAAACCTCAACAAAGCTTGAGTCTTATTGTTGGAACCCCTTATATCAAAAGCTCGTGTACACTCATAAATAATATATATAATCGTCTCTCTCGTTCTTGAAAATATAAAAAAATCTAATGCAAAGAAAGTGTCAGCAAAGCATAAACATGTTTACCAACTGCGCCTAGCTCGGTTTGAATAACTTTCCTCTCCAAAGTGAGATGCCATTGGATCGATTCTTGAAGGGGCTGCATCCAAAAAATAAAGTAAAAAGTGATTTAGAAATAGGGGAATAATAAACTTTCTTACTTGTCTATTTTCGCTAGCATTCTCCATCTTTTTGAATGATGGTTGCACGCGAGGGGATGTTGAGATGTGTGGATTAAAATAGTCCTATATTGGAAAAACTATGAGAGATATATGGGTATAAGATATAAGCTTGGAACAAATCTCAACAAGGCTTAAGTCTTATTGTTGGAACCCACTTATATCAAAAGCCCGTATACACTCATAAATAATATATATTGCCCCCTCGTTCTTGAAAATATATTTAAAAAATCTAATGCAAAGAAAGTGACAGCAAAGCAAAAACATGTTACCAATTGCGCCTAGCTCGATTTGAATAACTTTCCTCTCCAAAGTGAGATGCCATTGGATCGATTCTTGAAGGGGCTGCATCCAAAAAATAAAGTAAAACATATTGAGATGTGTGGATTAAAATAGTCCCACATTGGAAAAACTATGAGAGGTACATGGGTATAAGATATGAGATTGGGGCAAACCTTAACAAAACTTGAGTCTTATTATTAGAACCCGCTTATATCAAAAGCCCGCGTACACTTATAAATAATATGTATAATTGCCATCCTCGTTCTTGAAAAAATATTAAAAAATCTAATGCAAAGAAAGTGACAGCAAAGCAAAACATGTTTACCAACTGCACCTAGCTCGGTTTGAATAACTTTCCTCTCCAAAATGAGATGGCATTGGATCGATTCTTGAAGGGACTGCATCCAAAAAATAAAAACATGATTTAGAAATACGGTAATAATAAACTTTCTTACTTGTCTATTTTTGCTACCATTCTCCATCTTTTGGAATGATGGTTGCACGTGAAGGGATGTTGAGATGTGTATATTAAAATAGTTCCACATTTGAAAAACTATGAGAGATATATGGGTATAAGATATTAGGACAAATCTCAACAAGGCTTGAGTTTTATTGTTGGAACCCACTTATATCAAAAGCCCGTGTACACTCATAAATAATATATATAATCGCCCCCCTCGTTCTTGAAAATATAAAAAAAAAAATCTAATGCAAAGAAAGCGACAGCAAAGAAAAAACATGTTTACCAACTGCACCTAGCTTGGTTTGAATAACTTTTCTCTCCAAAGTGAGATGCCATTGGATCAATTCTTGAAGGGGCTGCATCCAAAAAATAAAGTAAAACATGATTTAGAAATAGGGGGAATAATAAACTTTCTTACTTGTCTATTTTTGCTAGCATTCTCCATCTTCTGGAATGATGGTTGCACGTGAGGGGGTGTTGAAATGTGTGGATTAAAATAGTCCCATATTGGAAAAACTATGAGAGTTATATGGGTATAAGATATAAGATGGGACAAATCTCTACAAGGCTTGAGTCTTGTTGTTGAAACCCACTTATATCAAAAGTCCATGTACACTCATAAATACCTCTGAGAGAAGCAATCTACAAGCACACAAAAAAGTGCCTCTGAGAGAACTAGCTCTACCAAGTGTTGTACAATCCAAGTGACAACCACGCCAAAAAATGATAGTTGCATGTGAAGGGGTGTTAAGATGTGTGGATTAAAGTAGTCCCACATTAGAAAAACTATGAGAGGTGTATGGGTATAAGATATAAGATTGGAACAAACCTCAACATGTCTTGAGTCTTATTGTTAGAAGCCACTTATATCAAAAACCCGTGTAAACTCATAAATAATATATTTAATCGCCCCCCTCGTTCTTGAAAATATATATAAAATCTAATGCAAAGAAAGTGACAGCAAAGCAAAAACTTGTTTACCAACTGCACCTAGCTCGGTTTGAATAACTTTCCTCTCCAAAGTGAGATGCCATTGGATCAATTCTTGAAGGAGCTGCATCCAAAAAATAAAGTAAAACATGATTTAGAAATAGGGGAATAATAAACTTTCTTACTTGTCTATTTTCGCTAGCATTCTCCATCTTTTGTAATGATGGTTGTACGTGAGGGGGATGTTGAGATGTGTGGATTAAAATAGTCCCACATTGGAAAAACTATGAGAGGTATATGGGTATAAGATATAAGACGGGACAAATCTCAACAAGGCTTGAGTTTTATTGTTGGAACCCACTTATATCAAAAACATGTGTACACTCGTAAATAATATATATATATATATATATATATATATATATATATATATAATCGCCCCCCTCATTCTTAAAAATATTTAAAAAAATCTAATGCAAAGAAAGTGACAATAAAGAAAAACATGTTTACCAACTGCGCCTAGCTCGGTTTGAATAACTTTCCTCTCCAAAGTGAGATGCCATTGGATCGATTCTTGAAAGGGTTGCATCCAAAAAATAAAGTAAAACATGATTTAGAAATATGGGGAATAATAAACTTTCTTACTTGTCTATTTTCGCTAGCATTCTCCATCTTTTGGAATGATGGTTGCACGTGAGGGGAGTGTTGAGATGTGTGGATTAAAATAGTCTCACATTGAAAAAACTATGAGAGGTTTATGGGTATAAGATATAAGATGGGACAAATCTCAATAAGGCTTGAGTCTTATTGTTGGAACCCACTTATATCAAAAACATGTGTATGCTGATAAATAATATATATATATATATAATCGCCCCCCTCATTCTTAAAAATATATATATAAAAATCTAATGCATAGAAAGTGACAGCAAAGCAAAACATGTTTACCAACTGCACCTAGCTCGATTTGAATAACTTTCCTCTCCAAAGTGAGATGCCATTGGATCGATTCTTGAAGGGGCTGCATCCAAAAAATAAAGTAAAACATGATTTAGAAATAAGGAGAATAATAAACTTTCTTACTTGTCTGTTTTCGTTAGCATTCTCCATCTTTTGGAATGATGGTTGCACGTGAGGGGGGTGTTGAGATGTGTGGATTAAAATAGTTCCATATTGGAAAAACTATGAGAGGTACATGAATATAAGATATAAGATGTGACAAATCTCAATAAGACTTGAGTCTTATTGTTGGAACCCACTTATATCAAAAGCCCGTATACACTCATAAATAATATATATAATCGCCCCCCTCTCGTTCTTGAAAATAAATAAAAAAAAATCTAATGCAAAGAAAGTGACAGCAAAGCAAAACATGTTTACGAACTGCGCCTAGCTCGGTTTGAATAACTTTCCTCTCCAAAGTGAGATGCCATTGGATCGATTCTTGAAGGGCCTGCATTCAAAAAAGTAAAGTAAAACATGATTTAGAAATAGGGGGATAATAAACTTCTTGTCTATTTTCGCTAGCATTCTCCATCTTTTGGAATGAATGAAAACAAAGTCAAAATCGGAAGTTGGAGTATTGTGATGAAGACCACAACTTCATTGGCGCTATTATGGTTTCACTTATGATTTTGCCAGCAGCAGCAGAGTATCTCCTTGGAATTGAGAAAGAGCAGCCGATCCTTCAGATTTTAAAATTAAAAAAATGCTCTCCCGTGAATGTTGTGAAGTAAAGTTGTACTAAATAAAGTCAGCCAGGTTTAAGAAACTCGGACAAAGTGGGCATAAATCCTATGAGAGAATCGAACTCTCGAACAATAGCTATGGTTCTAATTGAGTTGCAAAGAATCTAAGGCAAACAGCCGACTAGTTGCTTGATTTTCTAGGGTGGAAATGCCTTGAATTAAAAAAATATAAGAAGGTTAATAATGAGGATTTCGTTATAATAAAAAATTATATATATAATTTCTAAGTTATATACATTAATACATGAGCCAAGAACAAACCCTGGTTTTTTCCCGTTAAAAAAAGAGCTCACAAGACACAAAAATCTGGAGGCAAAAAAGCACATTGCATAACTAAAAGGCAATGCAAATCTTAGATCAAAAATATTGAGCGATCAAGAAAGAGGGTTTGGGTGGTTTAGGAGATAGAAGGATGAGGGTGAGAGAAGCCTCGAGAAGCAAACAGAATAGATATATCTCAAGAGCAAAATCCACTACTTATAACTTTTCGCGCTTATCGGGAATGGATCTCTCAAACTTATCAGTTTTATTTTATAGCATGAAAGCATATTTCTATGAATGTATATAGTGGCCCATGTGAATTAGTGAAGCGCATAAGCTTCAAATTGTCGAAGTATGACAATTGACAATAGTTCGGACTGACTGAAACCAAACCAACCAAACTTACCATCCAGACTCACTTAACATCATTCCACACTAAAGCAATCAAACTAAATCAAGAATCTAAGTATCTAACCGTGGTAGTCATCCTACTTTATAAATATCCGTAAACAGCTCAATAGTCTTCACATCAAAAATAAAGACAGATGATCATAGAGAAGGGCCCTCTCTCTTCCATTTGCATGCAATCAAGAAGAAAGAAACCCGGTGTAGCTTTTTGTCCTTCATTCATCATTGATGGATGCCAAAATTTGTAGGGACTACGGCTACCGCCCAAGCTCTTCAATGATGGGCATTTTGTGCAACACAAATGGACACCCAGCCTTCTTTACTCGCTTGCCCGCTACCTTTGAACTTTCCAACCCTGATGGCCGTTGTCCCCTCCGCTCTTTGTCTAGAGGCATCTTCGCTTTTCACAAGTCTACATTCAATACCTACTTGGCGGACCCAGGAATCTGGGTCCAAGGGGTCACCACA
The DNA here is from genome assembly GCA_030015575.1 of Agapanthus africanus. Lineage (NCBI taxonomy): Eukaryota > Viridiplantae > Streptophyta > Magnoliopsida > Asparagales > Amaryllidaceae > Agapanthus > Agapanthus africanus. The sequence continues at coordinate 303,566,863 of CM057339.1, read as the reverse complement.
TGCAGCAAGATTGCATTGAAAATTCCAAGTGCATTATATAAAAATTTATTTAAGCCATGAATAATACCCGAAAGGAAAGCAAATTCCTATAGGTTCATGCGCACGACTTATTTGTACTTGCATCAACAATAACAGCGCAGCTAAAATATCTAACAAATTTTCATTCAAGCATATATATATATATATATATATATATATAGAATATATATAGGTTAATGGAGAAAAGAAGCCAAAGGAGGGGATTTGCTCCTATGGCATCGAAAAATACACCCTCACTCATTTTTTCCAACGATCGGCACCCACCATCTTCATCGTTATCATCTAAGATGTGGGTACACCAAATTTCATGTGATTCTACAACTTTTTCACCGTGGGTTCAAAATTAACGGTTTACCAACAATAGAACTTTTTACATTGCTAAATCAACGGTGAAATGGTTGTAGAATCACATGAAATTTGGTGTACCCACATCTTAGATGATAACGATGAAGATGGTGGGTGCCGATCGTCGAAAAAATTGAGTGAGGGTATATTTTTTCAACGCCATAGGAGTAAATTCCATGCTATGGCATCTTTCCTCCATTATTCTCATATATATAATATATATATATAGGGGAAACCTCTAATAAAATCTAAAATTTCTTCAGCGGTAATTTCGTGGTTGTCGACGATTTTACGGTAAAACGATCATCGCACGAATAAACCCAAACCCTAGGTTTCTTCATTCGCTGAAAATCGAACTCAATGGAACCAAAATAGTAAGTAAACTACCCTAAACACAAATATAAAACTCAAAACATTCAAACTGATAGAGAGCAAGCTAGGACTAGGGTTTGCTTACGAGAGAGAGGAGGAGGCGCCAACGAAGCATCGACGAGGATTTTGCTAAAAACTCGCATTAAAGGATGCAACTTTCTCCTCCGTGAGCTTGCTATTTTCGTTTTAGTACCTACATGACTTTTTTTGACATTCATATATATATTTCAAATAAATATACAATACATTTTATAACTTGCAGATAGATTTATTATTGTAACAAATACAATACATTTTATAAATTATTTATTTATTTATTATAATTATTAGTTTATTATATTGTTATATTGTTTTGTATGGTTATATTTTTTATTGTTGTATTTTTATTTTGTATTTATATTCTTGTTAGTTAGGAGTATGTTTTAATTATTGTTGTCGTTTTCATATAGTATGGTTATATTATACTGATTTATTTATATTTTGTTTAGTATAATTAATTTATATTATTTTATGTGAGTATTTTCGGTCATAGTTATTATTATTAAAAAAAGATAAAAGTTTTTCTCTTAATTAAAAAAATAAATTATTTATTGTTTTAAATTATTGGTTTATTATTTTGATATATTTGTTTTGATTGTTTTTTTGTTTTGATTTTGGGGGATTAATTGGATTTTAATAAATCTTAACTCCTTAACCCTTTTTCTTTTCTACCGTATTTTTTTCTTTCTCATCTTCAACTTCGAAAGGAAACCCTCATCTTTATTTTTCTCCCATCCTCAATCTGATATTCCACCAAAGCTAAGGAAACAATCATCAAAGGAAAAGTAGAAATCGTCGACCAAAAACCGGAAGTCTCGAAACCGACTCGAGACTGTCTTTACAACGAAACCGGCAACTTGATACAAAAATCAAGTTGGCAATTTGTAAGCCCCCTCTTCCTTATTCCTCTAGTTGTTCTTCCTCTTCATACAATGCCTCCGCTCATGTCGCGCTTGTGCTTTTACGCCGAGATCTCTATATTAAAATAAAATCTATTGAAATTCACATTTATAATTATATATAGTTAGCATTATCCAGACAATTATTTCATTATGTTAACATAATTATATATAAATATAGCATGTGATTGCATATATATATATATATATGAGTCTACTTGTTCAACTATTTAATAATTACTGACATACTGACATTGATTTAAAATACGCATCTATATTAACTGATAATACAAATAATTTGTGATACTATTGCAACAACCACAAATTTCATGTACTTTCATTTGAACCTTTTTTTTTGTCAGTAAAGGTTTTTTCTTTGAATCACCTTGCATCGATTTTGCATGAGTCTTCAGTTCAAACCCCAGTCTCTCCAATTTGTACGGTATAATAATATTAATAGTTATTATTTTCTTAAATGAAACTATTTTGATTAGGGTTTAATACTTTATTTATGATAAAGTAAATATGTTGTTTGTATTCTATTAATTAATTATCTTTGTATTATATTGTCTTGATTAAATATGATTACGATATTCTTGTTATATTAAATCTATTTTTATACCGAATCATATAACAAAATTTTATATTATACACTCACGTTATTATATTAACATGATTACTTTTAACTTACTTAGGTAGCACTTATATTTTATACCTATTTAATATTATTATGTATAAAACCCATTATATATATAATACAAATATTTTATAACAATATTTTAATATATGACTGTTATATTGATATAATATTATTAAACATGTTATTTATGAGAATAAAAGATAAGTGGAAATCTTTGAAAATCTTTTTAAACAAATTGATTTGAGAGTGTTTTGTGAGGAAACCAATTTTTTAGGGGTTTATGTGCAATAGTGCCAATTCTATTTGAAACCCACTTCCTTTCTTTCTTCTATCTAAAAAATAATAAACAAAACCCTAACCCTAAAACCTAGTCCTAGCCTCTTTCCCATGTATCTTCTTCATCCCGTTCTCCTTCTTTCTCGCCTCCATGCAAGAAACGAGACTCCATCATCATCCTCTCATCGCCATCCTCCTCTCAAAACATCAAACCAATCGTCACCATCGCACGCCGTCTGCTCCTCATGACCCCGGGCGTCGCTGCTCATACTCATCGGCGAAGATTCTGATGAGGCCAGCAAGCACGGGACCCTACTCCTCCTCTCCGACCCGATCGAGCAAGCTCTACCGCCTCCGCCTCCCTCAGATCCGCGGCCGCCACTGCCTGCCTTCGTCGATGACGCTGAGCTCCGCCTCTTCGTTCCCTTTGATATTGTGTAAATTGCTCTTTCTTCTCTCTCGTCAAATTATTTTTCTCAACTAAATTGATCTATGGCTATTTATCGAGTTTTTAGTAGTATATAATCATCCCAATGGGAAAAGACTTTAGCTTGCTTTGTTTTAATAACCTCTTGGTTTGCATTAAACTGCTTAGCTATTTTGTCGCTTCTGATTTAATTGTTCAATATTTGTTTTAACAGAATAAATGCTGACAACATTAGAGATTATTTAGATAACAAACTTGATGCCAAAATATAATAAAACCAAATATGGTTTAGGATTTTCAAGCTCAGAAACTGACTAAACTTTGGGGTAGAAATTGGTTCATCCTTTAAATTATTTCACTTATCACTGCAATTTAATTTCCTTTTTTTTATCAAAACATAACAATAAATATGTCAAATGTTTAAAATACAGTTTTCCTGCATTATATATATATAATATTGTTAACAAATTTAATTTAACGAACCCTATACATAATGAATTATCATGTGTACCCGAAATCCTATAAATACTCTTTAACTTTAAACAGCAATAACACATGTGATAACCCAAGATTCCATTAATTGTATCATAGCAGTCAATACATAAACGCAACAATATAGATAACACCGCAAACGATACTAATTAACTCAATAACTCTACAATTATGAGAAATACTGCAAATACTCGATAAAATTGATAAACCCAATACTCATATGCAAAAAATACTACATATCTAATAACTATCAATAATCCATATGCCCCATAACCATCTATGTAACTAATCATTCATATATACGAGATATCAGATATTATCATATACGACTGTCCATGAAAATAAAATATTGATTATCAAAACAAATATGCCGTCCTATTACTACTACTAGCAATTATATTCTGAAATTAACTAAATTTCTGCTAAAGTATAATGTACTGAAACCTAACAACTACATCCACTTTAACAACTCACCTGCCTGACTACTATATATATAATGATATTGTACTAATTGAAATCATTGCCACATTACTTGAAGCAATGATAGATACACTCATTGACTAACAAATGTAGACATATATCACCTGCAAATAAAAACAAATGAACCGAAACAAACGAATATAATGTATTAATATAAATTAAATATTTGAACATAATATATTGTATATTGATACTCGCAACATTGGTATCTGATACGCACTCCCACTCAATCTATGTACTATTTGTATACTAATACAACTCTGATACCACAACTGCTATTAGTATGACCATATTCTTATATTAATTACCTCTCATACCTGACCGTTGCTACATTATAACTAATCAATATCCATCATATATCAATTATAAAAATATATGTGTGCAACATATGCTAAACCAATCAAATAACATTAATATGTTCAACGGAATCTCAGGAGTTCCGTTACTAACTTATGAATGGACTCGTGTTTCAATGCCCTGGATGATAGCCATGGGTCTATGAATACTCCGGTGGTGGTTGGAGTCCCATTACTCTTGAGCGGGCTCGTATTTCCATACCCTTAAACGATAGTTTTGGGTCTATGAATACTCCTGCTAGTTGACACTCACACTCAACGACAACTCATGAATCTCATTACCAACTCATGAATGGACCCGTGTTTTCTGGCCCCTGAATGATAGCCTTGGGTCTGTAAATACTCCGGCGGTGGTTAGAGTCCCATTACTCATAAGTGGGCTCGTGTTTCCTTACCCTTGGATGACAGTCTTGGGTTTGTGAATACTCCTGTGTTAGATTATATTATCTTGACATGAACCTGAATGAACCACTTTGTTTCTCCTAATAAGAGCAAGGCTCTGTTTGAATTTCAAAATTCAAAAATTGAAGCAACGCTTCAGATTCCTTGCGCTGCGCGCCACGTGTCAAAAATAGACACGCCAGCGTCAGGAGGGCTGCGCCCAAGGCAGCGCACCCCCAATCAGAGCAAAACTCTGTTTCAAAATTCAAATTTTAAAATGAAGCAATGCTTCAGATCCGTTGCGCTCTGCGCTGCGCGCCACATGTCAAACACAGGCGCAGTTGCGCTGGGCTCTGTGCCACGTGTCAAACGCAGGTGCGCTAGCGCCAATTGCGCCAGCACTGAAATTTAAATAATAAATTATTAATTAATCAGAATTAAAATTCTGTTCTAGAAAGATCTTTCCAATCTTATTAGAATAAGAAGATTATTTTCTGTAAAACAGAGGCCTTAGGATCAAAGATCCAACGGTGGGGAAATATCCTCAGATCAATCAGAGAAAGATCTCTGTAACTAACTTAACAAATCAATTGGCCCTATATAAAGGCCTCTAGACTTCAAGTCTCAGATAGAGAGAATCTTCTGCAAACTTTGAGAAAAACCTCAAAAAGAAAAAAAAAAGGCAAGCCTTTGAAGAAAGAAGATCATCTTCTTCATCTTTAAAGGTAAAGAATCTTATTCTTGAAGAACAGAGATGAAAACATCTCACAAAAAGAAGAATCCTCTTCTAAAAAAATCAAAGATCTAAGAACAAGATCAAGATCTTCAATAAAAAAGAAAAAGATCAAAAAGATCTAATCATAAAAGGTTAAAAAGAAGTAATTTACTTCATTCACAGATCTTTTGATCTATAAAGGCACAGCCTTTTGATGAGAACAAGAACTTTGGTTCTTGAATCTTGAGGTAAAACCTCTTCTAAGAGAACAGAAAACTTGCTCTTTGATCTTAAATTGATCAAAATGCGCTCTGCGCTATTGGACAGTGCCTTACACTCTTGAATTGCGCCTTTGCGCTCCTTGGAATGGCGCACTGCGCCAGAGCGCGCCACGTGTCATTCACTGGTGCAGCGCACTCAGAAAGCACGGTGCGCTAACAGACTTGCGCTTAGCGCAGAGCGTGACACGTGTCACCTTCGCATGCGTTGTCACGCCCCGCTTCCCGGTGTACGGCAAAGGGGACGCGACGAGGTCCGCTGCGTATATACTTAGAAGTACATACGCTAAGCGTATCTAAGCAATATAAAAGTAAATCACAAGAGATATAGAAATAACAGCAACTTTATTAATAACATTCTTCTGTACAATGCATGAAAAGTAAATACAACTGAAATGAAAAACGATACTTAAACAATGGCATAACAGGAAATGAAAATACTGAATAGAACAAGGTACAATATCTAGAGCTCGGGGTCTTCGTGAAACTGATCCAAATCTTCACTGGTGGGCTCAATCTCTGCTGGGTCCAAAGCACCTGACGACATTCAAAGAAGAAAGAAATAGAATGTCGTCAGCGAACAGGTCGCTCGGTAAGTCCCAAAGATAAAGAAGAATTAGAAAAGACAGAATAAGAATATTTTCTAAAGAGATCGTAAAATATTGTAGAATATTGTGTTAACGCTGTTGTTTGTAACTTGGTATAGAAGGATACCAGTGTATACGAGAGGGGTCTCTATATGCTAGAGACCAGGGCAAACGGAATGTACAAAGAACCGTTAAGCCACGGTACAACAGCAACGAAATATAGGTTAGGTGTCTTAATCTGATCACCTCGTGCCACCTTTAACACCTTCCGTACCAATCTACCTCTTAAACCCCATAGTATTTTGATAGTATTGTTGTATTGTATTGTGTAAGTTGGATGACTGACCAAAGCCATGATATCAGTAACAGATTGTAACTGCAAAATCAGGTAAATGGAATAACGGAATAATGGATGTATATCCATGGTTTGATTCAGTCAAGTTATATAGATTGTTAACTGGATTCTGGGATTCATGTGTTCATATTGAGTTGGAATATTAAAGAATATAGATTGACTTGAATCATATTCAAGTCAGAAATAATCAGACTCAAACCCGAGTCAGACTCAAAGAAATGTAAGTCGAAGTTCTATATTTGTTATGGTCATTATTGTAATTTATAAAACTTGTGGGGGTTTTAGGTAAAAATACTTTTGTATAGTTTTCAAGATACATCTCAAGTATTTATTATTCGTCTTTATAGTTATAACGAGTGTGATTTTATTTTGTGTTATTTCTAGTGAAAATATCCTAATTACATAAATAAAGGTATTAATTTTGTAATATTGATTTATTTGAAATTCATGGTATTTTAATGTAACTTTTAATCTTGTAATTTTTAGAAAAAGGTGGAAACTTTATCTTATAATAAAATAGGTGTTTAAATGATAAATATACATATGTTAATACAAGAATAATTTTTAATAAATATTTTATTTTCCAAAAATTTCATTTTTCTTAAATGTCGTATTTTAAACCTTTCGAGACCGAATGCTCTTTGCGGTGTCTGAATCTCGCACTACTAAGTCCGAGAGTGCACGATAAACCATACTATCTCTAACGAGTTCCCCAAAGGTGGGTTGTAGTGGCGCTTTGAAAAGATTTAATAAATTCTAATTATTTAGAAAACGGTTTTATAAAGATAAGGTATTTATTTGTAAAAGGTGTAAATTTCCGTATTTTAGATTCTAGGGTTTCCTAAGCCAACTAGCCTATTTCTAAATGGTCTAAATAACAAGTCATTAGAAGCCTCAAATCGTCTCTTCACCGCCAATTGCGGCCAGGTAAGTGCCAGGTGAGTGGGAGGCTCTCCACTACAAGTAGTGGCCCTAATTAAGTAACCACTCGCCTTAGACACACTTACCTAGACACCACAAAGTCAGGTTTAGATAAACGATCGATGTCCATAACTTATCGTATTTCCTATTAAAAGATATTGTTTTAAAATTGTATCAACCTAAAACTTTTAGAAAATGTTTTATAAAGAAAATGATATTTTAATATAAAATTTTGTTTTGTCGTATTCTAAATTTTCAAGGTAGCGTATTATGGTTACATATGAGTGTGTGAGGAGGTAGGTCATTACCTCGCGATCTATTTTAAGGTATAGTAAAGTTTAGGGGTTAAATGTGATAAACTAAATATGGTGATATTTAAGTGAAAGAATACGATATATTGAAAAGGCTATCATTTCATGTGTGAAAACTTGTTCAAATTAATTTTTAAGTGATTAGTAGTTAACATGAATATGTTTAAGCATTATGGAATTAGTGATAAGTGAGATTTGATAGAAAACCGAATCGGAAATCGGGTTGTTCCGATTTCCGTCGGGTTTGTAAAGTCGTATTTTAATGAAAGAAAAGAAAGAAAAGGGGAATTACGGGTTTGGACAACGCTAAAGAGTAAGAGAGAGGTAGAGGGTTTGCCGGTGCGTCGAAACGTCGTTGAGAGGTCCTGGCACGATCGTCGGAATTTCGCCGTCGATTTCGTCAGCGCTTCGCCTTTCGCTCGTTTTCTAACGTACCAAGTTCTCTTGGAATTTTGGGAGAGTGGACTTAGAAAAAGTGATGAGAGGGTAGAGGGTATGGGGGGTTTATATAGGGTTAGGCTAGGGTTAGGGTTTTTAATAAAAAAATATAAAAAATATAAAAAAATCATTAAAACTCATTAACCCTAGGAGTAAAAGAGATTTATTGGGCAATTTAAAACCGATCCAGGTATAATAAGTTTGCAGGAGGGTTGACCACTTCAAGACCCAACTTTTCTCTGTTGGTGACTCGGCCGTCCGGCCAAGTCCGGCCGGCGGTGCCGGACCGAGTCGGCCGGTTCGCCGGCCGGCGACGCCTTGTCAGGCCGAGTCATACCACCAGAGGCTGGGGAATCTTCGGGGGTACAATTTGGTATATTTACTTTTTGTTGTCCAGTACATATTTTGGGAGTTATGGCCTTTTGACTGTTGACTTCCAAAAGAAATTAAAACAAAATAAATACAAAAATAATGTGGTGCATGGGATTTGAACTCTGGTGGCTTGGTTCAGCAGTGCAAGGTATTACTATTACCAATGAGCCACAAGCTCCTTCTTGTAATTATGGAGTGAAATAAATACTTAAAGAGATATCAGCCGCAATAAATACTCCAAGTATACATTGAATTTAAATCAATTCTTTGTATATTAAAAATGGAGTTGTTACATGCGCTAGCGCATTGCGCTCTTTGATTGGCGCAAAGCGCCTGACAAGCCACGTGGCGCACTATCAGATCACTATTTTGCTCCTGATAAATGCTATGCATTTAATTACAAAGCCCAATGCTATGCATTATAAAAGGGCAGCGCCCAAGTAAAAGCCTAATAGGCAGAACATGAATAAAATGTCAAACATTTTTAATTGGACTTAGCCCAATTCTGACCATAAGTCCTCAATATAAATTGAGCTGAGCACAACTGCTCTCCAAATCAATTTACACCCGGTTCGAGGGTACATCTCTTTACTCCTCTGACATCCGTCGTTGTAATCCTTCAACGTCGTCAGAGAGGTGACGGGTCCCGACGACCGCACATCGCTACGGACTGTGGGGTCTTTAAACTCATGGACTATGATGTCCTTAATCTCGACCGTGATGTCTTAAAACTAACACCGGACTGCGGGGTCCTTAAACTCTTGGATTATGACGTCCTTAACCTTGACCGTGATGTCTTAAAACTAACACTAGACTGTGAGGTCCTCAAACTCACGGACTATGATGTCCTTAACCTTGACCGCAACGTCTTAAAACTGGCATTGGACCGCAATGTCCTTAAACTACTTATCGACCGCAATGTCGCTAAACTAAACAATAGAGCCCAATTGCTCTCTTGTCGGATTTAAACGATCCCGTTAAGTCGATCTTAGTCTAAAATTAGACTAACGTGTCCTTAACGAACGTTTAAATTGATCTTAGCCTCAAATAAGGCTAACGTATCCTTAAACACAACCCCCCAAAACCCAAATCTAAGAAAGATACGGATTTGGACCAATCCACGTCCTACGGGCGACAGCATAACTTAGTCTCCGTATACAATCCACGGGCAACCGAACACAAAACAAACACCCACGACGCGAAGTGACCATATGGAGAAGGAGAAAGTTGTTACCGCGATGCGGTAGCGTAATTAACTGCAGGGGCTTGCGCCTACAGGGAAGAGCGTCCCCACAATCAAAAACCCCTCAAACGAGAGGGAATCTGACGAAGTCTGCTACATCGGCCGCATCCGTTTAAACCTTCGATACATGGTGCCATAAATCAACTTGGCATCTTCAGAGAGGTGGACGGATAGCGCCAATTAGCATCTGCCCCGAATCTCAGGCAAGACGTTTGTCGTGCCGTCTTTCGGAGGGGAACGGATTCTGGCACGCCTGGTGGGACCTTTTTCTCTTTCCACTCCACGCTTCGTGTGTCGTATTCGCGAACGAATCGCGGTTTGTTAATGGTTGCCCTTGGGTTTCAAGTTACTAAGATTTGGTCTCTTGCTTGGCGCAGAAAGCGAAACAACAATGGCATTCACCTGCTCGAAGTGCTCCAACTGCAGCCGCAACTCGCGTCCTGCCTCAACTGGGGGCATAACCTACGGGCCCCAAGCGGCCTCTTTGTTCACGATGCCCGTGGAGCAGATTACTCAAGCCACTACATGGCTGTTTTTCGGAACCATGCATCCACCGACAAGCTTCAGCACCCCAGTGCCCGTACCAGAAGCTCCCAAGAAGTCGGTCTTCAATCGACTTACAGCTGCTGCGGCCCCTCTCAACGGGTCGTCCAACACCAGTGCCTCGGTCTTCTCCAGATTGGGCCAAAATTCCTGCGGGCCCACGATGAAGCTTGCAGTCCCAGAGAAGGTTATTCCGAAGAGAGTAACCAACCCTGCTCCCGAAGTCGTCAAGGCGGCTTCTCCTACCAAGGGGTCGGTCTTTACAAGACTGACCGTCCCAACTCCCGCTCCCGCTCCCGCTCCTGCTACTCAAAAGACATCAGTCTTTAATAGGCTGACACCGGTAATAGCCCCTCACCCGAACAGGGGGCAAGACAAGGTCATCCCCGTCACCGAGCCAACTCCCTCAGCTCAACATGCTCGACGTCGCCACTGGCGCCGAGTGAGGAAGTCAGGAGGTAACTCCCCTTCTGGGCTAACTCCACCAGCCCCGACGGCGGAAATTAATGCTGCTGTTCCAACTGGGAACAGCTTTGAGCTGTTGAATAAGGTGCGTAGGAATTCTCCTACCGCCGTACTGAAAAGATCTCCTCCTCCAGCGGAGACTGTCACGGAAACAAAGCCAGAACAGTCCCCGCAGCGGCTGTCCTCCAAGATCTACAAAGTCTAGCGACAGGTCCGGAACTCAGTGGTTGATCAAGACTACCCTCACCGGCAGAAGAAGCTGAAGGTCCAACAGGAAGTAAGCCATCCTGCCAAGCCGCGAAAAGCTATCTGGGTGCCCACCGCAACGGCCCCCTCAACTTCGACCGCTCATAAAAAGAGAAGGCCGGAGAAGACTCCCATGCCCGCAACAAATGTCAAAGGCACTGAGCCCAAACGCCCTAAGTCTGGGGGCATAACGGTCCATACCGTTTACATGGCATCCGGGAGGTAGGATAGCCGCGCTTCTACGGGCCACCGACCACTCACTCGATCCATCACAAGAGCCCAGGAACAGTAGTAGCAGAAGATCCAGGAGATGCTGACTGCGATGGCCGCACTCACCGGGCCAAAAGAAAGCCCGGAGGCGTCATCGGAACAACGTCGCGAACACGAGACCGATGCTGAATTCCTTCGTAGAATGCTTGAAAAGAAGGACAAGGAGGCTGCGGAACAAGCGGCCAATATAAAGCAAATGGCTCTTCTGTTCCAAGACATGGTGGGCATGATGATCCAGCCGGATCCCCCAGCCGAAGATCCTCCAATTATCCTCGAAGACGACAAAGGAGAAACGTCAAATCCACCTCCGGCTCTTTCAACAGCCAAAGAGGAAACAATCTCTAAGGCCGTCCTGGATGATTATATTGCTCAACAAATACGAGTTCACCAAGCAAATGAAGCGGCCAGCCAAGTCGTCAAAACGGGACGACCATATCCGGGCTGGTATGATCAGATAAAATACCTGCCGGGATACACAATCCCGAAATTCCATGTCTACAAGGGGACAGGCAATCCCCATCAACATGTCGCCCAGTTCAGGGCACTTTGTGGCAACACCGGTGGCGATGATAAGCTCTTGCTTCGCCAATTCGTCGGCAGCTTATCGGAGACGGTGTTTGAATGGTACTCCGAACTTCCAAACGACTCCGTCAAAACTTTCGCAGAGATGGAGTTGCTATTCACCCAGCGATTCGAAAGCGCCAGCGAACGCACCCCAATAACGGCATTGATCAATGCAAGGGTGAAGACGGACGAAACTTGGGTTCAATATGCAATCCGATGGCGGAACCTGTGGTCAAAGTGCGAACAGCGCATCGAAGAAGCACCAGCGGTGGGCATGTTCGTGGGCACCCTAGACCCTCATGCAACTATTTCACAGTTCATGATATTCTTTAAACCGACCACGTTCCAGGCTTTAATTAATAAGCTAGCCCAGATGGATCAAATGGGTCACAGACCGTCTTCCCCGAAGCCAGAACCTCGAAATGACAAGGGTAAAGGGAATGCGACCTTCGTTGCGAACACCCAATAGCAGCCCAGTACCCCAAAGCTAGCGGATCAACTGGAGGAGAGACGGCGCTATTACAATGAGAAAATGAAGCGTCTTTACTCATTCACACAGGACAAAACGGAGAGGTTGTTCGAGCTGGCTATATGCAACAGGCTTATCAATTTGCCGAATCCCAGGCGACCGCCGCAGCCCAGCGAAGTGAATAATCCCAATTATTGCCCTTACCACCAAACGGTAAGCCATCCGATCGAGGATTGCTTCATCTTTAAGGGATGGATCGAGGATTAGTACCTACAAGGCAAGTTTGCGCTGCCTGAGAAGTGGAAAGTAAACCCACCACAACCGCACACTCCTAAGAAGACGGACACATCGGGGGCAACATGCTCTTTTGTTGAAGAAACCCCATGGGAGGTCGTTCTTTCAGCCAAAACCAAAAGGATGCTGAATGATCTCCAGACATGCACAGCAATCAGGTGGAAGAATCCGCTGGAACCCCAGATCATCGAAGGGATGCTGAAGCCGTGCCCAACTCCAAAGATTGGTGGTGATGGCCCAAGCACTCATACCCAGCCGTCAAGATCTTCGAAGAAGAAGAAGAAGAGATCCAAAAAGCCCGTGAAGCTTGGTGACAAGCGCACGGACCTGCAGAAACAGATCGACGCGCTGAAGGAGTATAATCAGAAGGCGCCGACTCCCATCACGCTCCAAGAGTTCCTCAGCCACGTCCTTGAGGACGAAGATGATGGAGAAGACTCGTCGGATGGATCTGAGGATTACGTAGCAAGTTGTCATGTGATCTTTCACTCGTCTACAGATGATAAAGAAACTCCTTGCATTGAAAAGCTGGGGGAAAATCCTAAGCCGGAACTTTTGGGGCTATCAGGTGAAATAATTGATGCATTCCTGAACACGGCTCTTTTGAAAAGTAAAGCTGATCGGGAGCGTGAGATGGCTATATTTGAAAGAGCAAAACGCCGGCGACTAGACGAAAGAGTCGAGACACTCCTGCCAAATCAAAAGATATCCGTTGCGGATAAAAACAAGTTCAAGACGAGGAAAATGTTTGCTAAAGCCATATCAATGGGAATGAACCTACCGCGCTCCGAAGGAAACACTCCCGGTGAAGCAAAGATGCATCCTAGCTACTGCTCATATCATCGAAAGATTTCGCACCCCACCGAGGAGTGCAATGCTTTTAAAAGATGATGGCAGGGATATGTTGCTCACTGGCAACATTTTAAGCGGATGAAACGCAAAACTCAGCGGGAGCAAAGAAGTGCGACTGGGGAGCATAAGAGAAATACCGGTAACTGTCGCATGGCCAACACCGGGGGATCGTGTCACGCCCCGCTTCCCAAAATACGGAATACGAGGGGTAGACAAGGCCAGCCATGTTCCTACGGTCAATGAAATGTCCTGCCGTAGTCACACTTCGGCTTCTAGTTTTTCATGGTAAACAGTAAAAATGCGCAGGTAATGAGAAATGCAGTATCTGAAATGAAACAATATAAAGAACTGACCTGATGGGAACAAAAGGTATAACCCTGAATAGCTAATCAAGATGTCTGTGATGTGCGTCTAGTCCTGGTCCAGGCTAAATCTTCTCCTCACACTGAGCATGCATACTCAGGTCGTCAGAGCGACACAATAGCAATATAATTTATAAAATCATGTGACAATTCTAACAGTGATAATAGATATATATAACAGTAAAATCAAAGACGATATGGGTATGAACATGCAGTAATCAATACAGCGGAACAGTAAAAGCAGTAGAAAGATATGCCACGCATGTCAACACAGTAAGTATGTATCTCGATGCTATCATCCCTATCAGCCTCTAAGTCTCACTGTACAGGTCACTAAACCTATCGTCAGTCCAAGTGTGAGAGTCAACCACTCGCGAGTGTCCTCCACCCAAGGGTAGAACCCAAGGGCAAGGGACCACGGGCCCAACATGTATATCACGGTAATAATCATGTACCCTGTAAATCTCCATATATCTCCCTAAATATATAAGCCGGCATGGGACTCCCGAGATTCTGTTGAACTCACACTTAAACTACCCCACACCCCGTGGTCTACATCAAACGCTAACCATAACCCTAAATACCAATCGGTCGGTGACAAGTCTGCGCGAGGACTGGAGGCAGGACCTCCATCAAGCACGTCCCGACTAATACCTAAGATAAATGGCAGTGTCTGGTGCCTTATCTGTGACACCCATGCACGAGCTTCCATAAGTGTCCCATACCACTTATAGTCACACGTACACGCGTTCCACAGACGTCGACAATGCAATAGAATAATAAGATTCGCTGATTGTGTACAAGTACGTATCACTTTCACTTATTCACTGATACACGAACACTGACGTACTTGCCACAATCATCACTAATACCTAACACTGGGTAATGCACGTTATCACTAGGTTATCAATGCAATGACATGCGTATGATATGATGCGTAAACAGTATGTAAAGCATAATTTTGGTGTCATGAATCAATAATCTACCACTTGCATAATTTATCATAAACCATACGGTTACAATTTAGTGTGACGATGAACAGGTAATAATTTGTATGTTCAGTTATCTATCGATCGAATTTAGTTTCACGCCAATCGGGTTTCAGGATCACTAATTATAACCATTTCATTTTAAGCGTTCACGGCTGGAAATCCGGTTTCAGAATCGGAAGTCCGTTTCGCAACGCATTTTAATCCTAGTTTGGATCAGATTTTAGCGATGCTACAGTTGAATGAAATCTAGGGTTTTCAGTAAGGTTTTCAACGCAACAGACGGATCTTCAATCGCATCTGTACGTCAGGAGTTATATACCGTTTAACATTAATATGTCATCTCAGAATCTGTTCTGGACTGTTATACGTCCACATCTATTAAATTGCAGATTAAATAACAAACGATAACGAAACAGGATGAAACCACTTGTGTTGTCTAGCTAACATATTCCCCTATAATAAACAGCGGAGTTCCGCATCCTACGAGTTAAGAAAACAGGATGGTACCCATTACGGGACAGTAAACAACAACTGGAGTCGCTCTGGACTGCAGTCCAGAGTCGCACTCCGATCCAAATATTGTCACCATTTAAGTACAGAAAATAATAAAAACTTGTATAGGATTATAGTTCGTCGAGTCGGCTTCGATTTAAGCCCTCGAACGCATCATTCCAGTGTGTATACAATTTATGGCGATTTTAACGGTTTTCAGGTACAATAAAATTCCAGTTTCACGAGTAAACTTGGGGGTAGTCGTTTTAGTCGTTAACGGTCATAATATCCAACGAAATTCACACACTAGGTTCACAGCCAAACGGGCCAAACTATACCATTTAGTTCCGTCAAATTTGATGAGTATTTTCATTGGGAACACACGTCGAACAGGTATGGCACACTATTGATCTAAAATTGTAACTTTATAATTTAAGTAATCTAAAATTGTAACTTGAGTATATAGCATGTAAGCAAGTAAAATACTTGCCTGGAGACGGTGAACTGATGGCGCGGCAGCGAAGGCAGTAATGACACGTCCCGGGCACGAAGTAGCAAGCACGCGACGAGTCTCGGCTAGGCTTGGACTTGGCTCGAGCTTGGTGATGGACCGTTGCGAGCTCAGGCGATGCCGTGGTTGTGGTAGTCGGTTGATAGAAAGGGAGAGACGGGTGAGATTTCAAAGAGAGAGATCAGTGAGAGAGAGAGAGAGAGAGCAAGCAGAGAGAGAGAGACAGAGAGACAGAGAGAAAGAGGTGGTGAAGGGCTTAGGTTGGTGATGCTGGGGAAGTGGATTGTGGCCTCGAGGAGCTCGCGGTGGGCACGGTGAGGAGATGGTCGGAGTTAGGTCATCGGAAAGGAGCTCGAAGCTCGGAGGAGGAAGAGGAGGAGGAGGAGGGCAGCGAAGAGAGGGAGGAAGGGTTTTGGTGAGGGAAGCTTGGGGAAGGAGGCGGAGAGATTGGTGGTCGCCGGAGGAGTCGGGGAAGCAGGCGAGGCCGCCGGTGAGGCGTGGGTTCTCGTCGGAGACGTGGGTTGTAGGGGAAAAAAATGGGAGAAGTTTTGATAGGGAGAGCGAGGAGATGATGGCGACGGTTTAGAGAGGGGAGTGCGAGAGATAACGTCGCGACGACGTGGGCGCGAGCGCGGGAAAATAGGGAGTAGCCGTTGGCGAGAAGCACTGTAGGAGCGGATTGGGTAGGGTGTAACGGGTCGGGTTAGAGGCGAAGCGGGCTTGGAGAGGGAGACTGGACCGGGCCAGGAGAAAAAGAAAATAAGTTAAAGGAATGGGAAAAATTAGAATGGGCCGGCTCGGGAAAAATATAAGGTAGAAAGGATTTTAATTATTGGATGAGGGCCGGGCCTAAGGGGATTTGTTAAAGAAAAGGAGCGGGCTGGGTTAAAATAAATATAGTTTGGGTTTGGGTTTAAAAAGAAAAAATGGGGTTTAGAAGAAATAAAATTATAAATAAAATAAATAAAATTATAAAGTAACAAAATACGGATTTTGGTATAAAAGGGGCTGGGTATTACAGATCGCAAATTCTCACTTTCGGAAGCGACTCTGACGAAGAAATGACTCTTGGCCCCCTCGTTAAAGAATCCGCATTGGGGAAGGAGGAAGAACCGAAGGCCTGTGAAAACATTCAGCTGCGCAATCGCACGCTTCCAGAAAAGAATCTCGGATCCACGAGTAAAAAAGATAAGGGAAAAGAAAAGGTCTCCGAGGGTATCGCCCTGGATGACCAAGTCATGAAAGAACTGACCGCCAAGGACCCGCCAAAGAAGAGTAAGGTGGACTATAATGTTCTGGCACACTTGAGGAAGTTACCCTCGCAGCTCAGTATTCTTGACGCCCTTCTATTATCCAAAGGAGCGAGAGATTCATTGATCAAGGCGCTCCAAGAAACAGAGCAATTCCAAGCTTTTCTTGCCGAAGAAAAGCCGAAGGACGAGCTAGAGGAAGTACACACGGCCAATATCACCTTCGGCGACAAAGACCTTCTCCTTGGGACGTGCGAGCACAACCGTCCCCTCTATGTCTCGGGATACTTCCACGATATAAAGATAGGCAAAATCTTGGTCGACGATGGGTCTTCCGTCAATCTTCTCAAGGTGCGAGTGTTGAATGAAATTTGCATGAGTGTCCAGCATCTCGCTCGTGATAAGATCACCATCTCTGGTTTTGATTCCCAGTCATCGCGGACTCTCGGGTCTGTGATATTGACATTATGATTTGGGCTACTTGTCACGGATGTTAAATTTCATGTCATTGAAGCCAAGACATGCTATAACGCTTTGCTCGGCCGGCCTTGGTTACACGAGTACAACATCATCCCTTCTACACAACGTCAGTGTATGAAATACTTTAAGGATGGTCTCGAGTATACCGTGACAGGAGAGCTGAATCCATTCTCCGTGAACGAAGTCCGCAAGTATGAAGATGCAAAATACTTTTTGCCAGATTTCAAGGATACGAAGAGATGTCACAAGCCGGAGAACAAAGTTATCGCCATCGTTACTGTCTTCGGGAGTGATACCGAAGAAGAGGAAGCGATGGTTTATTCAGGCCCACCCCAGCACAACAAGCCGGGACCGTCCACTCCTATGTTGATCTTTGGTAGTGACTCGAAAGATGAAGCCCATGCTATATTCTCTGCTCGGCCTCCAATACGGACATTCGCTGATGAAGAGCAAAGTTTGCAAGTTGCCATGGTTCCACCCAAACATCATAAAGAACTGGACGCGTTTGATACCTACAGTGTGGAAGAGCTGCAAACGTTCTATGTCCCTCCCAGGCGAGAAGGTGAAAAGGCGATCCTATTCTACCGCTCCGGGGAAACTAAAGTGGAGAAAGAAATCTGGCACGGTGTGGATTCTACGCTTGACAGGCTTCAGCCCATCCGTCTGCCTAGATATTATACAGAAGGCTTGAAAAGTCTGTTGAAGCGCCAAGGGATACCCTTCAAACAGACCGCTCGAAAAGCTAAGTTCTATGAGAGGGTCTGGAACGTTCCCGGAACTCAACGCAAGTTGCCCAACGGGAGAATGGAAGCAATCAGGCTTGGATATGTTCGGTCCAAGAAACGGGAGCTACTCCGCGACTGCTATGTCGTACATGACTTTGATGAAGAAGGAGATACTCAATGGGAGAGTGCTAATCCTGAACCAGAAAAATTCCCCGACGTAAAAATGCCCAGTCCGTCGTTCGAAGAACAAATGGACAAGCTTATAAGGGAAGCTGGTCAAAAAGTTCGAAACAACCATAACCGTGAAATGGCCATCTACGAGAAAGCCAGGACGCAACGCCTTCTTCAACAGGCTGCGAAAGATGAAAATGCCCCTCCCTGTCAACCTGTTGTACAAAAGGCTCAACGTAGGGGCAGAAACAAGTCAAAGAGCGGAAAAGGCGTCCGACAGCGACAAAGCAGGACTAAGAAGTCACACGAGCGGGAATCGAGCGGTCCGGATTTATCCCTTATGAAGAAGATGAGTCGAGCATACTCTTTTCCTCAAGACAAGACAAAGAAGATACTTGATCTTGCCATAAGACATCAAATGATTATCCTGCCGGAGTCTAAATACCCCGAGCAAGAGATCTCTCACCCGGACTATTGCTCTTATCACCGAGCAATAGGACACCCTCTCGAAGATTGCTTCACCTTCAAGAACTGGGTCGAATATTAATATCAGCTCGGCAAGTTCGCTCTATCCGACAATTGGAGGATAACTCCGCCGCAGAAGCATGAACCCAAAGCCACGAGAGTAGAACCAGATCTACATCGGTCTTGGAAGCGAGCTCGTACTTGTCATATGATAACGCTATCAGAGGAAGAGACCGAGAATATGGATGACCTCCCCTGGTGCTTCGAAAACAATGATGACGAGGTGATCTCAGAATTTCCACCGGCACCGAAAGAGCTGGAAGATGGAATACACACTACTGCAGATAACCTCAAGAAGATTGATTTGGGGACGACAAGTGACCCGCGACCAACATTCGTCAGTGAGCTATTGTCTGAAGAAATGATGGCTACGTTGAAGGACGTGCTCCTGCAGCATAGAGATTGCTTTGCATGGAACTATTCCGAAATGCCAGGACTAGATCCAGAGATTGCTGTCCACAAACTGGCAATATCCCCGGATGTTAAGCCAATCAAACAAGCACCAAGAAGAATGCAGTTCGAGCTTGAGATGAGCATAAACGTCGAGGTCAAGAAGCTGATTGACTCTGGCTTCATCCAAGAAGTTAAGTATCCTGACTGGATCGCCAACATCGTCCCAGTAATGAAGAAGAATGGGACGGTACGGATCTGTGTAGACTTTCGGGATCTCAATAAAGCCTGCCCGAAGGATGACTTCCCAGTACCAGTCACCGAGCTAATGATAGACAACACGTCCGCTCACAAGATTTTCTCCTTCATGGACGGATCGTCGGGGTATAATCAGATAAAGATGCATCCCGAAGACCAGAAGCACACCGCTTTCCGACCCCCTTTGGGTATATTCTGCTACAAAGTGATGCCCTTCGGTCTAAAGAACACCGGTGCCACCTATCAGAGGGCCATGACGAAGATCTTCGATGACCTCATACATGAAATAGTTGAATGCTATATCGACGACCTCGTAGTGAAAAGCAAATCATACGAAGAACATCTCGAACATCTGAAGATCGTATTTCAACGCCTTCGGCAATATAACTTGAAGATGAACCCACTCAAATGTGCGTTCGGAGTGTCCTCGGGTAAATTCCTAGGATTCATCGTTCGACACCGAGATATCGAGATAGATCCGTTAAAGATCAAGGCGATCATGGAAATGCCTCCGCCAAGGACTCTTAAGCAGCTGCGGTCTCTCCAAGGAAAGCTCACATATATCCGGCGATTTATAGCCAATCTCTCAGACAAGTGCCGTCCGTACAGCCACCTAATGAAGAAGGGACCCTCGTTCATCTGGGATCACAAATGCCAAGGCGCACTGGACGAAATCAAGCAGTATCTGCAGAACCCGCCAGCGCTGGCTGCTCCGGTCAAGGGAAAGCCTCTCATTCTGTATACAACAGCCCTCGAAAGTTCCTTAGGCGCATTATGGGCACAAGAGAACGACCAAGGGAAGGAGAGAGCTCTCTACTACTTGAGTCGAGTTCTCCTGGGGGCAGAAAGCAATTACTCCCCCATCGAAAAACACTACCTGGCGTTGATCTTCGCGATAACGAAGCTCAGGCACTATGCATTGGAGCATGAAGTCCGTCTCATATCGAAGGTGGACCCCGTCAAATATTTGATGTCAAAAGCCATATTGACGGGGGCGACTCGCTAAATGGGCCCTACTCTTGATGGAGTTCTCAATAACTTATCAGCCTCTTAAGGCAATGAAAGGTCAGGCCATCGCCGATTTCCTCGCAGAACATCCAATACCGGCCAATTCTCCCTTGAATTGCGAAATGCCAGACGAACATGCGTTTGATGCAATCGACGGTGGTGATACCCGATGGGAACTTTACTTTGATGGAGCGTCTTCCATGAAGAAGCGCAAACAAAGTACCCCCATTATCAAATCAGGGGTAGGCCATATCTTCATGACCCCACAAGGAAGGATAATGCGCTTCGCCTTCTTCTTGACAGAGCCGAGGACGAACAATGAAGCTGAATACGAAGCTTTGATAGCAGGCCTCGAGATCGCCATCGACATGGGAATTGAAAACCTCTTCATATACGGAGACTCCCAACCGGTCGTTAGTCAAGCAAACGGCGGCTACCAGACATGCAAGCCAGAGCTGGTGAAGTATGGCGAGAGAGTACAACAACTGCTGACTCAAATTCCCTCCTATATGCTGGAAAGCATGCTGCGTGCAGAAAATAGCAAGGCAGACGCGTTAGCCAAGCTTGCTAAAGAACTGGTTGATGAGAACATCGATGACGTCAGAATCGTGGTACAAAGCCGTCGGGTCCTTGCACCGGCCGAAATATCTCCGGAATCATCCGAGGAAAAGGAAGCGATTGAGCAAACAACCCTGCAAATAAATAACCAAGAAAAGGCTGAGGATTGAAGAGAAGTCTTTATAGACTACTTCAAATCCCGTCGAACGCCTGAAGATGCGTCCTCAAAACATCAGCTCATGAAACGAGCCCTATCTTTCGCCTTTGTCAATGATACTCTGTACAAGAGGTCATTTGATTCTCTGTGGTTGAGATGCCTGGGACCTGAAGTGGCAAAAAGAGTCGTCCAAGAAGTTCACGACGGACTCTGCGGTTCTCACCAAGTCGGGCCGAAGATGAAGCTGAAGATCAAGCGGATGGGTTATTATTGGCTCACGATGATCCAAGACTGCCTCGAGTATGCGAAGTAATGTCACTCGTGCCAGATCCATGGGGACTTGTTCCATCAGCATCCAAATCCACTACATCCAACGGTGGCTAGCTGGCCATTCGAAATGTGGGGAACTGACATAATCGGCCCCATCGAACCCGCATCGTCCATAGGACATCGTTTCATTTTGGCAACAACTGATTACTTCTCCAAATAGGCAGAAGCAGTACCATTGAGGGAAGTGAAGACGGAGAATATCCTCCATTTCTTCAAGACGCACGTTATTTATCGGTTTGGAACTCCTCGACGGATCATCTCCGATAACGGGCCAGCCTACAGAAGCCACAAGATTAGCCGCTTCGCACAATAGCACAATATAGATTGGAGATACTCCTCAGTTTATAATCCCCGAGCTAACGGTGTAGCTGAGGCTTTCAATAAAACCTTAACAAAGATCGTGAAGAAGACGGTGTCCCGAAATAAGAAGGATTGGCACGAGAGACTGCAAGAAGCTCTCTGGGCATATCGAACCATGTTCAAGATGGCCACGAACACAACACCGTACGTGTTGGTATTCGGTACAGAAGCAGTACTACCTCTCGAGATAGAGTTACCTTCTCTACGAGTGGCAGTCCATTATGAGCTACGGATGAAGAGAATGCTCACCTTCGGCTTGAGGAGCTCGATGCCCTTGATGAAACCCGGCTCCTGGCGCAACAAAATCTGGAAGCTTATAAACCAAAGATGACGTGCTCATATGAAAGATTGACCAGGCTGAGGACATTACGCCAAGGCGAACTCGTGCTAGTGGTCAAAAGACCTATGATCCCCAATCGCGCCAAGCGGGGAAAATTCGAGCCGAACTATGAAGGCTCGTACATCATAGACAAGGTCTACCAGGGTGGAGCCTATCTACTCATGGACATGCATGGCGAGAGGCCCTTCAGGCCAATAAATGGTCGCTTCCTGAAGAAATACTACGCCTAACGAGTCACGGCCCGGGTCAATGATAGATGACGACGACTATGTCCGCTCGCTATCTTCCTAAGCCTAAACTTTATAAAATAGTGACAGGCCTTCTTCAACGACGGACCGAAACGTCCTTAAACTAACAGCGGACCGAAATGTCCTTAAACTAACAACGGACCACTATGTCCTAAAACTAGCTGTTGACCGAGACGTCACGAAACTACGGTGGATTGCAGCATCCCAAAACTGATATAAAAAAAAAAAAGAAAAAAAAGAAGAATAAAAAAAAAGAAAACGGTATGTCCATAAGCAAAATGGGCACGGATGAAAACCCGAAAGAGCTCTGTGAGTAAAAACAGCAGGGCTACCGGTGAGTGCTTGTGAAAACCCGAAAGGGCGCAACCTCGTTAGAAAAAAAAAGAAGAGAGAGAATAAAAAAAGAGAAAACGGTATATCCATAAGCAAAATGAGCACGGATGAAAACCCGAAAGGGCTCCGTGAGTAAAAACAGCAGGGCTATCGGCGAGTGTTTGTGAAAACCCGAAAGGGTGCAACCTCGTTAAAAGACACTTACGGGGTCTTCTCGACCTTGTGAGGAGAAACCGCCTGCGTGAGATCCTTACGACTCACAGGGGAGCAACACACTTAGGAATCCACACGATTCCTAAGGAGAAATTACACTTGCGAGATCATCACGACTCGTAAGGAGAACTCTCTTATAGGACCCTCACGGCTCATAAGATTTGAAAGTTTTAAGCTACAGAGACCTGAACCTGTTCTTAAGCAACCCCCCACAACCTCCGATACTGCCCTACAAGCGGCTTAATGCTGACCCTTTTATACAATCCACGGGCGCGAATAAACATTTCCCTCACAAAGTCCCATCCGTGACTAGGGATATGTCTACACGGTGAACAACCCTTGTAAGTACTCTCGACTTATAAGGACAAAACCCTTTTGTAAGATCCTTACGACTTACAGGGGAAAACACACTTAGGAATCCTCACGATTCTTATGGAGAAAACGCACCTACGAGATCCTCACGACTTGTAGGGAGAAATACCTTTGTGAGACCCTTACGGCTCATGAAGTCAAAATCCTTAGTCGACAGGACCCTAACCCTGTTTGCTAAGCCACCTTTGTTCGATATCGACAGAGGCAAATGATGATTCGCTCCTGGCAATATCCCAGTTGTAGCGGTGCTGATGCCGAAATCGGTGTCTAATTCCAAGCCTACAGCGAAAAGACAACAAGCCACACATACATACGAAATAGCCGAAATGATGGGGCAACTTGCAAATAAAATCAGCAAGAAAAAATGTATGCATGCGAAATAGCCAAAATGATTGGGCACCGCGAAAAATAGCCGAAATGATGGGGCAGTCGCGACCTTCGCGATATAAAAGCTGAAATGATAGAGCATCGCGGAAAGAAATAAAATAAAAATAAAAATGAAATTTACGCCCTACAGATGATATTACATCAATCCCTGTATACAATCCAGGGGCGCAAACAAAGAAGGAATCGCACTCCTTATCTCCCAGGTGTCATCAGAAGAAGAAGCCAAATCTCGATGAGTCACGGATAGCCTGGAAATCATCTCAACATTTGTCCCAGCAAACACGACTTCAAACAAAGCGGAACATCGGCAATTCTCAGTTCCATGACTCGACGGTGTACAGATGACCGAGAGTCAAATCTCAACTCCGTGAAATGCGGATATAATCAGCAAAATTCCTGGTCACGTGGAACACGGATAACGTCACTTCTGACCCCGTGGAAAACGTCCAGAGCGGAT
Organism: Agapanthus africanus; assembly: GCA_030015575.1. Taxonomy (NCBI): domain Eukaryota; kingdom Viridiplantae; phylum Streptophyta; class Magnoliopsida; order Asparagales; family Amaryllidaceae; genus Agapanthus; species Agapanthus africanus. The sequence continues at coordinate 303,542,275 of CM057339.1, read as the reverse complement.
CCTGGTCCTCGCAGAGCACGGCAATGAACCAGTGTGAAGCATCCAGAGCGGAGCCTAGTCCTCGCCGAACACGGCAGTGAACCCGTGGGAAGCATCTAGAGCAAAATTCCTGGTTACGTGGAACACGGATAACGTCACTTCTGATCCCGTGGAAAAAGTCCAGAGCGGATCCTGGTCCTTGCAGAGCACGGCAGTGAACCCGTGTGAAGCATCCAGAGCGGAGCCTAGTCCTCGCCGAACATGGCAGTGAACCCGTGGGAAGCATCTAGAGAAAAATTCCTGGTTACATGGAACACGGATAACGTCACTTCTGACCCCGTGGAAAACGTCCAGAGCGGATCCTGGTCCTCGCAGAGCACGACAGTGAACCCGTGTGAAGCATCCAGAGCAGAGCCTAGTCCTCGCCGAACACGGCAGTGAACCCGTGGGAAGCATCTAGAGCAAAATTCTTGGTTACGTGGAACACGGATAATGTCACTTTTGACCCCGTGGAAAACGTCCAGAGCGGATCCTGGTCCTCGCAGAGCACGGCAGTGAACCAGTGTGAAGCATCCAGAGCGGAGCTTAGTCCTCGCCGAACACGGCAGTGAACCCGTGGGAAGCATCTAGTGCAAAATTCCTGGTTACATGGAACACGGATAACGTCACTTCTGACCCCGTGGAAAACGTCCAGAGCGGATCCTGGTCCTCGCAGAGCACGACAGTGAACCCGTGTGAAGCATCCAGAGTGGAGCCTAGTCCTCGCCGAACACGGCAGTGAACCCGTGGGAAGCATCTAGAGCAAAATTCCTGGTTACGTGGAACACGGATAACATCACTTCTGACCACGTGGAAAACGTCCAGAGCGGATCCCGGTCCTCGCAGAGCACGGCAGTGAACCCGTGTGAAGCATCCAGAACGGAGCCTAGTCCTTGCCGAACACGGCAGTGAACCCGTGGGAAGCATCTAGAGCAAAATTCCTGGTTACGTGGAACACGGATAACGTCACTTCTGACCCCGTGGAAAACGTCCAGAGCGGATCCTGGTCCTCGCAGAGCACGGCAGTGAACCCATGTGAAGCATCCAGAGCGGAGCCTAGTCCTCGCCGAACACGGCAGTGAACCCGTGTGAAGCATCTAGAGCAAAATTCCTGGTTACGTGGAACACGGATAACGTCACTTCTGACCCCGTGGAAAACGTCCAGAGCGGATCCTGGTCCTCGCAGAGCACGGCAGTGAACCCGTGTGAAGCATCCAGAGCGGAGCCTAGTCCTTGCCGAACACGGCAGTGAACCCGTGGGAAGCATCTAGAGCAAAATTCCTGGTTACGTGGAACACGGATAACGTCACTTCTGACCCCGTGGAAAACGTCCAGAGCGGATCCTGGTCCTCGCAGAGCACGACAGTGAACCCATGTGAAGCATCCAGAGCGGAGCCTAGTCCTCGCCGAACACGGCAGTGAACCCGTGTGAAGCATCTAGACCAAAATTCCTGGTTACGTGGAACACGGATAACGTCACTTCTGACCCCGTGGAAAACGTCCAGAGCGGATCCTGGTCCTCGCAGAGCACGGCAGTGAACCCGTGTGAAGCATCCAGAGCGGAGCCTAGTCCTCGCCGAACACGGTAGTGAACCCGTGGGAAGCATCTAGTGCAAAATTCCTGGTTACGTAGAACACGGATAACGTCACTTCTGACCCCGTGGAAAACGTCCAGAGCGGATCCTGGTCCTCGCAGAGCACGGCAGTGAACCCGTGTGAAGCATCTAGAGCGGAGCCTAGTCCTCGCCGAACACGGAAGTGAACCCATGGGAAGCATCTAGAGCAAAATTCCTGGTTACGTGGAACACGGATAACGTCACTTCTGACCCCGTGGAAAACGTCCAGAGCGGATCCTGGTCCTCGCAGAGCACGGCAGTGAACCCGTGTGAAGCATCCAGAGCGGAGCCTAGTCCTCGCCGAACATGGCAGTGAACCCGTGGGAAGCATATAGTGCAAATTCCTGGTTACGTGGAACGCGGATAACGTCACTTCTGACCCCGTGGAAAACGTCCAGAGCGGATCCTGGTCCTCGCAGAGCACGTCAGTGAACCTGTGTGAAGCATCCAGAGCGGAGCCTAGTCCTCGCCGAACACTGCAGTGAACCCGTAGGAAGCATCTACTGCAAATTCCTGGTCACGTGGAACGCGGATAACGTCACTTCTGACCCCGTGGAAAACGTCCAGAACGGATCCTGGTCCTCGCAGAGCACGACAGTGAACCCGTGTGAAGTATCCAGAGTGGAGCCTGGTCCTCGCCAAACACGGCAGTGAATCCGTGGGAAGCATCCAGAGAAAACATCGGACTGTGAGGTCCTTAAACTCACGGACTATGATGTCCTTAACCTCGACCGTGATGTCTTAAAACTAACAATCAACCAAAATGATTTTAAACTGATTTTACCTTGGTTCAAGGGTACATCTCTTCACTCCTTTGATATTTCTCGTTATAATTCCTCAACGTCTTCAAAGAGGTGACGGGTCCCAATAACCACACATTTCGCGGACTGTGAGGTCCTTAAACTCACGGATTATGATGTCCTTAACCTCGACCGTGATGTCTTAAAACTAACATTGGACTGTGGAGTCCTTAAATCCACGGACTATGATGTCCTTAAATCCACGGACTATGATGTCCTTAACCTCGACCGTGATGTCTTAAAACTAACATTGGACTGTGGAGTCCTTAAATCCACGGACTATGATATCCTTAACCTCGACCGTGATGTCTTAAAACTAACATTGGACTGTGGAGACCTTAAATCCACGGACTATGATGTCCTTAACATCGACCGTGATGTCTTAAAACTAACATTGGACTGTGGAGTCTTTAAATCCATGGACTATGATGTCCTTAACCTTGACCGTGATGTCTTAAAACTAACATTAGACTGTGTGGTCCTTAAACTCACGGACTATGATGTCCTTAACCTCGACCGTGATGTCTTAAAACTAACAACGGACTGTAGAGTCCTTAAATCCACGGACTATGATGTCCTTAACCTCGACCGCGATGTCTTTAAACTACGGTATCCTGGAAAACGTCCAGAGCGGAGCCTGGTCCTCGCCAAACACGGCAGTGAAACCGTGGGAAGCATCCAGAGTAACCCCTGACTCCGTGAAATGCGGATAAGGGAAACTTCACCCATCACTTGCGGGTCCTCACGACTCATAAGGGAGTAAATTCTCTTGTGAGATACTTACGACTCTCAAGAGAAAACACACTTAGGAATCCTCACGATTCTTAAGAAGAAAATTACACCTACGGGATCTTCTCGTCCCGTAGGGAGAAAATTCTTTATGAGACCCTCACGGCTCATAAAGTTGAAAAGTCTTAGGTGACAGACTTTAACCCTGTTTTCTAAGCCATCACCACTCTACAAAGAGTCTAAGACTGACAGCTATACGCTATTTATAGACCGCACCTGCTAAAATCGCATGGCAAACAACACAGCAAGAAAGAAGAAAGCAGAGAAAGGACACAAGACATTACAAAGAACGTGTATCTTTTATTCATGAATTCGATTGAGTACAAAATACATCGTATTAAAGAATGAAAGAACAAATAAATTTATTCAAAATTACAAATGGTACAAAAATTTTATTGAGAGGAAAGCGCTTTCAGTAGTCCAACCAGCCGCTCGCGCACTTCCCTCAGCCCCTCTTCCTGATCGGCTGCCGCGGCCAACTCTGCTTCCACCTGGGCTCGCTGCTGCAAGTAGGATGAGAGTTGTTCTTCGACGGCTCGCTGAGCTGCTTCACGATCTTGGGCATCACGCTCAACGGCATCGAGCTTCTGCTTCAATGTTAACCCATCAGAGATACTTTGCAGAAGGCCCTCGAAGATAACTTTCACCTGGGCAGCGTTCGCGTCGACCTCAGCACGCAGTCGAGCAGACTCGCTTGAAGTTTCTTTGCATTCCCTCCGTTTTAAAGCCACTTCTTGTTCAAGAGGGCGTAAGTAAGAAGCGCTCTGCTCGATCCATGTCGCCCGTTGAATGCTCGTGGCCAAAATCTCATGTGCCGGACGCTTATGCTCAAGCTCATGCAAGCAAGCCTCGACCTCCCGGCAGCGATTAACCCAAAACTCAACGATGCCCTCACCGTGAAAGTTCATGAGCGTTGCCAGCATAGGGTTAATCTCTGCGGCAAAATCCGCGGCAGACGTGGGAGCCTCTGTGTCAAACTCCTCGATATACTCGCCTAGCATGCGTAGGCTGGTCGCAGCACCTTTGGATGATGGACGCCTTAAAAAGGGCCCGGCCGGCATTATAATACGAGACTCGAACGAGGTTGGAGTCGATGTGATTGCTGCAAAATAGATCATAATCAAGTATCGGCTCAAGAAATAAAGAAAACAAGCAAAAAGTAGAGTCTACTATACCGGCTGCAGCAGGGGGCAGAGCTGGGAGTACTGGTGGCGCAACAACAGCCTCGTCCCCTCCTTCGATTCGTAAGGCTACAAGCAATATAAAGAAAAGATTAGCAATAATGTGACTACCCGTTAAAGAAGAGGACATCGTTTAGAGAAAACACTCACCGACACCAGCAGGCGGACTCGTCTTGGACAAGAAGGAGAAGTGTGGGTGCAGCACCTGGTACAGGTGGTCAAAAAGGACTCCTGCAAAGACGCAATAGTACAACATCAGTACATAAATTATGCAGCCTAAAGATAAGACTGATGAGTCACAACTCCATACCTTCCAGCATCTGTGACGGTACGAGAGAAGGAAGAGAAGTGGTCACCGTCAGAGCGGTAACTGACGGCGCTCCCTCGGGTAACGCAGCATCAACACTAACTGCACCTGCGTTAAAAACAAAATAAACCCTGTCAGGAAGGATTGCAGAATAAAAAAGAAGGACGGTAACCTAAAATTTACCTGATGAGTCGCCAACTAGAACTGTGACGAGGGTGTCACTAGATGCAATGGTGGCGTCTCCCTCCTCCATGGGCATGGTTTCACCTCCCGTTGCCTCATCGCCCGACTCTACAGGAGCCGTCGTCACGATCGCGACGCCGAGAGATGACAAGGAACCGTAAGCAGGGAGAGCGATGATCGGAGCGGTGCCCGACTCTTGAGAAAGAGCGGCCATCTCTTGCTCAGCAACCATAGCAGCCGTTTCATCCACTGCTACCGTAGGCCCGGCCATAGCAGCCGTCTCACCCGCCGCCACCTCGGGCTCGGCATTGGTAGCCATCTCGGGCCTGGCAGTCATGACTGTCTCGTCATCCATTATCTCGGGCCTAGCAACTATGGTTATATCGCCTACCGTCGCCTCGGGTTCAGCGGTTACCTCCTCTACCATCCCATCAGGCTCGACGTTCGCCGCCGCTCCTCCAGTAAGACTCGGCCCTGCAGGACAAGATATATAAGAACCAATAGTTTAAAAACTTTGGCAACAAAGCCTCAAAAACACATTACCTGAGGTGGATTTACCATTGGCTTCCCGAGCTGCACGTGCCGCCCGTCTATGAGCAGTAGACAAGGCGACCGGGAGCTCCTCTGAAGGAGTAACAGCGGGAGTAACGGCGGTTGAGCCCGCTCCCGCAGCCAGAGCAGCGCTATGCTCCCTCGCTGTGCGCCTCAGGCGTTTCCTTTCCTCCCAGGCCGTCACGATAGACCTTTTGGAAGCCTCCTCCAGCAAGGCGTCGTCGTCCACGTTCAGGGTTGCCTCTAGAGCCGTCAAGGCTTCCATCATCGGCTTTTTAAGTAGGGCCTCTTGCGGCAATCCCAAAGAGGCCGGGACTTCGGTAGCTGGCCCAGGGAGAATTCCTGCATCGACTTGCGAGGTAGGTCTTGTGGTCCCTGCGATAAGGCAAAGAGAGGTTCAGATTACTCATAAGAAATGGAAGGAGAGACATAGTAAACCGAAATGTACCAAGGACTATGGATGCTCTGAGTCGTTCCTCCTCCTCGAAAGTTTTGAGAGAAGCGGCGATGGCTTCTTCGGTAGAAATGCCTGTTAAAGAAGGAAAAGCGTTAGTAAAAAACAATGATAGAGGTACGATGCAATGACGAAAAATACAACTAGTGATTACTTGATTGCGCGAGTTTAGTCAACCACGCGTCGCGCCTTGCCAATCGCTCAGAAGTTGCGATGGCGGCCGCCAGATCAGTGTCGTCTGGCGGCATAAATAAGTCCTCGTTGGTCCCGTACTCACTCAAGCTATCGCTGTAAGGAGCATGAGGTTCCTGACCAAATGCAACGCCAGTAGAGAGGATCGACTTCTTCTTCCTCTTCTGTGCGAGAACCCCGGTCGCACCCAAAATTAGCTTACGCTTCGTGGGCACCTTGGGACGACGAGTCCCGATGTACGAGCCCACACTGGATTCGGGCGAAACCACGTTTACCGTCTCTACGGGAGCACGGGGCACTGAGGGCACGTCCACAGGATCACGGGGCAATCCACGCGGGGGGCTTAGCACGCGTGGAGGCTCAACTCCAGCATCTCCTCTTAGTGGAGGAAGGACAGGGGTCCTTCGCCTTAGGGGGACGTTGCGATCGCTTGCGGAGGGCGCACCCTTGCGATCAAGGAGCAGCCGCTTCTCTTCCTTGATGACGGCGCCCATCGCGTGCTGATACCAAGCCCCGTATACGTTGAGGGCCCGTGGAATGCAACTTGGCTCGCTAATGAAGAAATGGGAGCCCGTATTTAGCCGCATAAAGTGATGAAGTGCACTCCGTATCCCCTCTCTGGTGGCCGCAGGCTCTTCCAAAAACGCCTCCAGTAGGACCTCCTGATTGTAACTTAGTTGTTGGGCGAAACGATGGGGGTTGTACCTCATAAAAAACGCCGCATCGTTCTGCCTGAACACGAGGAAGCCCGGCCGGATGGAGTATAGATGTAGAATCTCCTGGGCTTTCAATACGGAGGCCCCGTCCTTGAAATTATCGCGCAACGCCAACACCGCCTTGGGGGTCTCCGGGCCGATTATCAGGACCTTGTCCGTGAAAGAAATACCCGCTCCGACCGTGCGTGGACGAAGAAGTAACCCCCTAGCCTCCCGCGGAGGCGGATTCACGATAGAAGCGCCGATCAGCCGCATAACTCTCGGGAGTCTGCACTTCTCGTAAAATGAGGGCCTTTTATGAATACCAAATACCCCGAGCATGTGCATTTCCATCCACGAAGTAAAGTAGTGCATCGGGAAATTAGCGGGTTGCACCCCAGGTTCAGTTGCGTCCGCCGCCACGCTAAGACCATGGTACAGGTGGGCCAACCCAGCAATTCCAATGGACAATTGTATGCCAGCCACCATTTGATGTGCTGGGTAGAAGACAGACGACCTCATGTAGCGAGGGTGCATGGGGAGCGCGAACCAGCACAACCATAGCCCCAGAAACCCGAGAAAGAAAGTCTCCTCGTCGATGCCCGGAGCAGCGATTTTCGACAAAGGGATGATTGCGGTATCGGGGAGATAAAAACCTTTTTGATTGGCTTCCAGTGCCGGTCGACGATCTAAGCTAAGGCCAAAGGGGTCGTCGAGCTTGGCGAATTTTTCGCCCCGTTGCGATAGAAGCTCCGGTTGAAGAAAGCGGGCGATGAAGTCTGCAAAACTAACTCCCCGGCCTCCCGATTCCAAGTACAGATTTTCATTCATATTCAGCACCTTTACCAGACTCAGAAACTGGTGCTGAATAGCATTCTCTGGCGTTAGGTCCATTACCGATGGCTTGGTGGCAAAAACATATTCATCAGGAGAAAGCAGCTCCTCATAGTGCTCCTCCCTCACCGGCAAACCGGAAATCTCAGCGAATTCTTCCAGAGAGATGGAATCTTCCCTGTCCATTAGAAGAAAGGTATGGGTGGGGATGTTCCATTGCTCCACGAACGCCTTAATCCACCACGTTGGAGGAGCAGAATATTCGAATAGCGTGGCGTAAACTGCAGGATACAGATCGATCTTCAACAAATGCGCCTTCTTCGCTAACAAAATGTACCTGGCCCACTGCAAATACCCGGCCGAATGTCGAGGGGTCAATCCAATGTTATAGGGTTGTCCCCAAGGGTGTGACTCACCCTGGCATATGCGCCGCCCCAAAATATCCACGGCTGCCGGCAGCTGCACGGGTATGGCAGCAATCGAAGGTTGAAGAAGACCCTCCGAATTCCAATTTACGACCTCCACGGCATAGTTCACCGGGGGTATATCTGCGTACGAGATTGACGAGATTGGATCCGACGGCGTCGCGCAAGAGAAGCTTCGGCAACCTTTAATAATTTCGTTGTACCACCTACCCCACAGGTGAAGGTTCTTGTACTCCGGGTCGTAGTCCTTAATGAGAGCAAGAACCTCCCGGTCTACCGGTGCCTCAGGGAATCCTCCCTCTGAACGGAAAAACGGGAACGAGAGGTCAGAAGACATGTTGCCTGCAAGAAAAAGTGAAATTCAATTATCAGTTTTATAATTTAATTTTAAAATCCTGATGCTCGGTTCTTTAAAATTTGTACCACACTGCAATGCAGTGGAGAGGGGGACCAAAAAAGGACCTACAAAATCTAGATGACAATACATCAATTAATAAGACAGCCTCATCATTGGATAAGACTGTCAATTAATGAGGAAATGCTCAAAGAATATTCTCATTAAATGAGAAATCCCTCGAGACAAGGAGAAAATCTCCCTTTCAGAGCAAAGCTCTGTAACAGAGTGACACTTGTCAAACTCTGGTCACGAGGGAATAAAATTCCTTAAAGAGCCTAGCTCTGTAATAATGATGGAAAATCCATCAAAAGTTAATGAAAAATAATTCCTAAGAATCAAAGTTCTGGGATCTTAAAGATCTATGAAAAACTCTTAAGAGTTCTTCATCAAAAGATCAAAAGATCTATGCATTGTCAAAAGAGCAGAGCTCTGACCCATGGGCTAAGAAACCTAAGGAAAGATCTATTTAGATCTATGGGTTCCTGAGAGCAAAGCTCTGTTTATGAAACCCCAAAGGGGTTTTCTTTAGATCAAAAGATCTATGAGAGTAAGGCTCTGTTAATTAAAATTAATTTAATTTGATTTAATTTTTACCTAAAATTTTCTAGAGTTTTAACTCTTGAAGTTCTTGGAAATGAGAGCAAGGTTCTGAAAATAAAATTCTTGAGAAGATGATAATCATCTGAGAACCAAGGGTCCTATTTATAGGCGTTGAAGCGCCTCCTCAACTTCTGAGTCGATCCAACGGTTCAGATGTTGCCACCGTTGCACTCACGTGTACGCCACGTGAGCGCAACGGTGGGGGGGCATTTGTTTCCCCCAATCAGAGCAAAGCTCTGTTTGAATTTCAAAATTCAAAAATTGAAGCAACGCTTCAGATTCCTTGCGCTGCGCGCTGCACGCCACGTGTCAAAAGCAGACACGCCATCGCCAGGAGCGTTGCGCCTAAGGCAGCGCACCCCCAATCAGAGCAAAGCTCTGTTTCAAAATTCAAATTTTAAAATGAAGCAACGCTTCAGATCCCTTGCGCTCTGCGCTGCGCGTCACGTGTCAAACGCAGGCACGCTAGTGCCAATTGCGCCAGCACTGGATAAATTATTAATTAATCAGAATTAAAATCCTGTTCTAGAAAGATCTTTCCAATCTTATTAAAATAAGAAGATTATCTTCTGTAAAACAGAGGCCTTAGGATCAAAGATCCAACGGTAGGGAAATATCCCCAGATCAATCAGAGAAAGATCTCTGTAACTAACTTAACAAATCAATTGGCCCTATATAAAGGCCCCTAGACTTTAAGTCTCAGATAGAGAGAACCCTCTGCAAACTTTGAGAAAAACCTCAAAGAGAAAAAAAGGCAAGCCTTTGAAGAAAGGAGATCATCTTCTTCATCTTTAAAAGTAAAGAATCATATTCTTGAAGAATAGAGATGAAAACATCTCACAAAAAGAAAAATCCTCTTCTAAAAAGATCAAAGATCTAAGAACAAAATCAAGATCTTCAATAAAAAAGAAAAAGATCAAAAAGATTTAATCATAAAAGATTAAAAAGAAGTAATTTACTTCATTCATAGATCTTTTGATCTATAAAGGCACAGCCTTTTGATGAGAACAAGAACTTTGGTTCTTGAATCTTGAGGTAAAACCTCTTCTAAGAGAACAGAAAACTTGCTCTTTGATCTTAAATTGATCAAAATGCGCTCTGCGCTATTGGACAGTGCCTTAGACTCTTGAATTGCGCCTTTGCGCTCCTTGGAATGGCGCACTACGCCAAAGCGCGCAACGTGTCATTCACTGGCGCAGCGCACTCAGAAAGCGCAGTGCGCTAACAGACTTGCGCTTAGCGCAGAGCGTGACACGTGTCACCTTCGCATGCGCTAGCGCATTGCGCTCTTTGACTGGCGCAAAGCGCCTGACAAGCCACGTGGCGCACTATCAGATCACTATTTTTCTCCTGATAAATGCTATGCATTTAATTACAGAGCCCAATGCTATGCATTATAAAAGGGCAGCGCCCAAGTAAAAGCCTAATAGGCAGAACATGAATAAAATGTCAAACATTTTTAACTGGACTTAGCCCAATTCTAGCCATAAGTCCTCAATATAAATTGAGCTGAGCACAACTGCTCTCCAAATCAATTTACACCCGGTTCGAGGGTACATCTCTTTACTCCTCTGACATCCGTCGTTGTAATCCTTCAACGTCGTCAGAGAGGTGATGGGTTCCGACGACCGCACATCGCTACGGACTGTGTGGTCCTTAAACTCATGGACTATGATGTCCTTAACCTCGACCGTGATGTCTTAAAACTAACACCGGACTGTGGGGTCCTTAAACTCATGGACTATGACGTCCTTAACATTGACTGTGATGTCTTAAAACTAACACCAGACTGTGAGGTCCTCAAACTCACGGACTATGATGTCCTTAACCTTGACCGCAACGTCTTAAAACTAACATTGGACTGCAATGTCCTTAAACTACTTATCGACCGCAATATCACTAAATTAAACAATAGAGCTCATTTGCTCTCTTGTCGGATCTAAATGATCCCGTTAAGTCAATCTTAGTCTAAAATTAGACTAACGTGTCCTTAACGAACGTTTAAGTTGATCTTAGACTCAAATAAGGCTAACTTATTCTTAAACTCAACTCCCCCAAAACCCAAATCTAAGAAAGATACGGATTTGGACTAATCCGCGTCCTGCGGGCGACAGCATAACTTAGTCTCCGTATACAATCCACGGGCAACCGAACACAAAACAAACACCCACGACACGAAGTGACCATATGGAGAAGGAGAAAGTTGTTACCGCGATGCGGTAGCGTAATTAACTGCAGGGGCTTGCGCCTACATGGAAGAGCGTCCCCACAATCAAAAACCCCTCAAGCGAGGGGGAATCTGACGAAGTCTGCTACATCGGCCGCATCCGTTTAAACCTTCGATACATGGTGCCATAAATCAACTTGGCATCTTCGGAAAGGTGGACGGATAGCGCCAATTAGCATCTGCCCCGAATCTCAGGCAAGACGTCTGTCGTGCCGTCTTTCGGAGGGGAACACACTTGAATATCTTGAATATTGTGAATGTAATGAATATCTTGAATCTCAGGAATATGACATATACACTATTTATTGGACACACACACACACACACACACACATATATATATATACACATATATATATACACACACATATACATACATACATATATATACATATACATATATATATATATATATACATATACATATATATATATATATACATACACACACATACACACACACACATATATATATATATATATATATATATATATATATATATATATCATTGTTTACCGTCGAAAACAGAGACGAACCGGGATAGGTCGTCTTGCGTGAATTTGGGGGCAGATACTATATGGAATATATCTATCCACTTCTCCGAAAATACCAAGTTGGTTTATGACACTGTATATCGAAGGTTTGGATTATGCAACCGATATAGCGTAACTTTATCAGATTCCCCCTCTTTGAGGACCTTTTGATTGTGGGGATGCTCTTCCCTGTAAGCGCAAGCCCCTGCAGTTAATTACGTTATCGTATTGCGATACTAACTTTTACCTGCTCCAGGCAGATCACTTCGTATTGTGTTATATTGTTTATTTTAGGGTTGCCCGTGGATTGTATACGAAAACTAGTTTATGTCGTTGCCCGTAGGGCACGGATTAGTTTAAATCCGTACATATCAGACTTAGGTTTGAACCTAGGTCATATGTTCCATCAGTTCAGGAGTTTAAGTATCGTTAACTTTGCTTTAGATTAAGATCGACTTAAAATATGGTTAAGGACCGTTAATCTTATTTTAGATTAAAGTCGACTTAAAATATATAAGCTTGATTGATTTTCTTTATAAAATCAAAGAAGTTTAAAAATTCAGGGTGTTAGTCAATTTTAGACTAAGTGTCGGGCTTTCTGTTACTCAACAGTGCTAAACAATAGGCCATACATTTTGTTTTGGATTTTATATAACCCAACAGTGCTAAGTACTGAGCTTAGAAGCTTAAACTTCAATATAGGATATAAGATCCTTCCCACTTCAGTGTTTACGTGAATATCACGCGAGTACTTTGGATTCTTTGGAATTCACGTGTTATCATGTGAATGGCTATACCTCTTGGTGTTCATATTCCTTTCACGTGAGTAGTGCTAAGCATTCGTTCATACAACGCTCATGTGGATATCATGTGATGCACACTCTCTGTTTATCTTCAGGCACTCACGTGTTTTTCACGTGATGCGCACTTTCATTTTAGCTTCAAGCACTCACGTGGATATCACATGATGCGCATGTCTTTGGCTTCAAGTGCTCACGTAGACATCACGTGACGCACTTTTGTTTTCTTTTCTGTAAAATTGTTCATGTGCTTTTCATGTGAGATTTTAAGTCTCGGATAGCTTCTTTTATAGCGCTCACGTGGATATCACGTGAGGCGCTTATTCATGTTTTTCTTTTGAGTGCTCACGTGCTTTTCACGTGAGTCGTTATTTTCTTTGGGTTTCACGTGCCTTTCATATGAGCCTGCGTCTTTGATTGAAAGTTATTTTGCTATGTCGTATTAAGTTTTATGTTTCCGTGATCAAAACGGTGTCGTGTGTAGCTAGCCGTGATGAGTACGGGTCGTCCGTAGGGAGATGATATGTTTTCGGTCCTTGTTCTCACGAGTTAATTCAAAAGACGGAATTTGTTCGATTATATCCTAAGTGTTTTGTATATGCAAGATAACGCTTGTTAGGGATAGAGTTAGGTTAGTTTAGGTTAGGAAAATCCGTATGATTTTCTTTGTGCCTCACTTGACTATTGACACTAGGGTAATCGGCAACAACGTAGATTAGGGTTCTTAAGCACAGTATTTGCGATTGTGTGCGAAATCCAACTTATTAACTCTTGTCCTTCCGTTCTTGTCTTTTAATTTTCGCCTCTGACCAAACCACACGCAACCGGTCACAATTAGAAATCACCGCTATCGTGGTAGGATAGAATGCCTAACAGAGTGCTTACGTGAAGTTTGGACGGAGTTCAATTGACAAGGTATTGGGTAAAGAAAAACATAAAGAGAATCGTAACTCAAACAATAACCCTTCTCATTTCCTAACAAGAAGAACCACTCATAAAGCATTACAACAAGTAAAATAAAACACAAGAGAGAAAAATACATCAAAAGAAACATTACAATGTAAATAAAGAACATCAAAGGAAATTGCAAGTAAAAAGTAGAAGATACTAGGAACCAAAGTGCAAGAATGAAATCTTCATTAAAATTCAAATCTAAGGTACAGGTTATGAGTTTAATAACCAAAACCTAAACTTTCAACTTCAATGAAGAGGTTGCAAGATCAGGAGAGGGTAAGGAACTCAAAGTGAATTAATTACCATGTACAAAGTTTTGAACTAACATTACAAAAATGTAGAATTAAAATGGCATGAAGAAGGCTCAAAGCTTGCTCTCTGATCTAGTATTTATAGGGAATTCATCACCAAAAATAAACTATACAAGTGAGGTGATGTGACAGAGAGGAGGGTCCGGAAAAAAATTGAGGCCAACTAGAGACAACTTGGCTGCCAATTGCAGTTTTCATGAATATTTCGGCAGCCAAATGTTAAGTGGTGGGGCCTGTCTTGATGTGGTGATCTTCTGTCTACTCCACCTCTTACTGGCTTTGCAATTTCTTCTAATTATTATATGGGTGCTAACTGGAGTATTGGAGGAAAAATGTAAACTTTGAATCCATCACATCACAACTTTTTAAACACTCATCACTCAAGATCCACTTGCATGCCCATTTGCTCCACTTGATTAAGTGTGTTCATACCACATCATTGCTGGTTCATGCACTTAAAATGTGTATTCACATACAACTTGTATCATGTTGGACCAAATTGGATAAAAAGTTTTGCATACTTGTATTGTTGCAAAATCTTCTTGATTTTGATCGGTTTTCCGTTCCGGTTGCAGTATCGGCTCACAAATATCGTATCCGTGCAATTTGAGAGCGTTTCCAATGTTTTGTCATGAATACTTATATCATGTACTTATTGGGTAGACACGGGTCAATAGTACCGATATATCACAAAAATGATAATGAATGAACGGTATTGAAATGCAGTTTTTCGTGATGAACAAATACCCCCAAACTTTTCTTTTGCTCGTCCCAAGTAAAACAAAATCCGAACCTCACTTTCTTAAGGAACGTGATTGCACTGAGCCCGTGCAACAGGCTGTTAAACCTTTAGGTGTCCCTAGTAGGAGGAGTGTTGTCTTCTGAGAGTTTTCAGCGGATTACACCCATAAAATCCCGTCAAACTAATTTCGTGAAATCACAGTCAATTCTAATCCTAAGGTTCCGTATCCAAGCTAGAAACTCTATCATCCTAAGTTAGAAATATCGAACCTTTATTTTTCACATCTCACTTCTTATTTAATTTAAGATCCAATACGTCTTTACGTGTAGTGCAAATAGCGTCATTACGTTTCAAAAACGTCGATTAGAGTCATTATGTCACAAAATTTGGACCGGATAAAACTTCAAAAAGGATCAGACGAGTTTGTAAAGAGTTAAGCTTTTCTCAAGTTTTGTTCTCCAGCTAGGAATTCAGAATTTCCATCGTCTTCAACAGAAAACTAAGATTTATTCTTCATTCTACCTTTTACTTGTTTTCGTTCATACATGCCTTCGTGAACATGCAATAGTTTTTATCATCAAGTAAAACCTTCATATCTCCGTTAAAAAATATTTTTATAAAAACCTGTTTTTAGTCAAGATTATTCTCACATAAAGAACCGTGAGGAATTTTAACTCGGAGAGAACACTTGCTTGACTTCCTTTAAATTGGATTTTCTAGGTTTCTTAGCGAGCTTTGGGCTAATGCATCCAAATCAGTTGGTTTTAGGGTATTAGGTGTAGAAACACCCCGGTAGACTTAATTAGCTAAGTTACCTAGGCCCTAAAATAAAATGACTAATTTTAGCGTGAAAATCATAACAATTCAATACGAACGGAGATATAACCAGTTGTTCAATTATTTTTAAAGATAAAAGACATGTTTGTGTAGATAATGTGTGAAATCACTCTAATCAAGTTCCAGATGGGTTATTTTTCAGACTTAGCTTCCATTAAAGCTTCAATAATATCCTTTTATATCCACTTCACTTTATAAACTATTCTTGATATTACTTATTTCAAATAAAAAATATTTGATCTTAAATTTTTTTTATCAATTTTAAAAGTTTTAAGACATATCAAACTTGTCATCTAATTTTCAAAACTCACGACACGTGTAGTGTGATGCAAAGACGCATATTAGCTACGGTTAAAGTTAAAGAAGGATTATCTTTCGGGTTTTCAATATCTAAAAATGGGATCTAGTTGTTCCTATCCTATCAAACTAAACTATCGGAATTTCGAATCTAAGTTTTCCCACTAACTAACTTGACGACAAAGTTTTTCGGTTTTTGGAAAAAAATTCTGATTTTTATGGATTTTCAAATATGTATGCAAATGAAAAATTTACAAATGAATGCAAATGATAGAATTCTTACCGAGCACACCCCCAAATTTAAACTTGACAGTGCGCTCACTGTTATGCTACACAAAGAAGGTCAAAATTGTTAAGGGGTCAAAATTTGTCGGTTCCGTTTTCTTTATACAAGAAAAAGTAAACAAAATATATACATAAAAAGGTCTTTCCAAACTTAAGTGAAACAGTGTTTCCACTATCTAAGAGTTGAAGTTCAAAGTTAGGGGGGAAGGAACATCATCAGTCTATACAAGGCTTTTACACAGACCAAAAGTTAGCACTAACCATTTAAAAATGTTATCGTGATTATCCCAGGATTGGTGAAAGAATGCGTAGAGAAAGAAGATGAAGAATATGTGAGACCGTGGATGAATGAAAGTGGTATATGGTCCTGGTAGATGAGAAGATGAATGGAAGGGAGAAGAAAATAAGGTACAAACTTGAGGTTGTAAATTGATTGAATGAATTAGCACGGCCTGTAATGATTGAAGTGTAAAACTGGATCGTACTAATCTATCAATACTTCGAGAAATGGGATCAAACCTGTCAAGATTCGTAAGAAAACATGGGCTCGAACTAGGTGAACCAGATGTAGGAGATGAAAGTATTAAGTCGTCTTGCGGTTTGAAAACGATGGGAGAGGTGGAAGGAAGTAACTCAGGAATGGTATCGGCTAGAAGCTCAAGATGATGTTCAGAGTCAATAGAGAGGACATGATGAATCGGAAAGTCCGGCTCATCCAAAATTGTAGGCTCATCATCAAGAAGCAAATGGGGTTCGGGAGAAATAATTAATGGTTCGTGATGATATCCACACAGATATGAAGGAAAGTATTAAATTGGTGAGAAAAACTCATCCAAAATTGTAGGTTCATCATCAAAATTATCCCTAATATCTATATCCTAAATCAAGTCAAACTTAAAGTTCTCAAACACCTCAACAAAAGCACGGTTTTCAATCGGTTGTTTTTCTAGAGTGGGGATGTAGAGATCAAAGGGAGTGGTATCGGTTTCACTTAAAAGGGACACTTCACAATCAGGTAAATCAAACACAACGTAGTCGCACAACTCATTAAATATGCTATCTTCAATTGGTGAATCATTTGGTAATCTCGATAGGCTTTCAGAACTGGAGCTGTGAAATTCAATTAGGAATGGGTAGGTTTGATTTTGAAGGGTGCACTGCTCACTTTCACTACTCAAAGCATCAAATTGTCCTACTTCCGCATTATACAGTGTAAAATCTTGAGATGGTTCGTTAGGTTGTATGAGCGCGGCCATGGATGCATTCAATTTCTCTATCTGTCGGTACGAAACTACCCGAAATTCTTCTAATGTTTGTTCAAGACTAGACATGGGTTGTGATGGGGTTTCAATAAAAAATTCGAATTCATTTGGATACGTGAAATTTCCAAATAGATGTTCAGAAGCAATGTCTAAAGAAGATGTGAAAGTCGGGTAGGATTGATAGGAATCGAATGGTTGTGCAAAGTGGGCAAGATTAGGATCAACACCGTGGTAGGAAGATGATTTGAATTATTGTCCTAAAGAACTCGGAGTGGTGAAAGGCAGGAAAGATCGGTTACGGAATTGTGCAATACGTTCAACAATGGACATTGGTTTAAAAGTCGCCACATTACACTCAGAAGCAATATCAACATAAAAAGGGATGAAAGTTTGAAATGGTTGATATGACGTGGATTGTGGTGTCCAAATGGTGTTTTTAGACGCGTATATCTGATCTTTCGAAGAAATTTTGGATATGGATGGATCGTTTGAAGTTCTACCAAAACAAGAGCCGTATGTTGAAATATCTAGTTGAGGGTACGTACCAGAGTTCGGCAAGAGTTGGTCGTTTCGGGTACCCATGATTTGAAAAGTGAAAAGGATAGGGGATGAAAAAAGAGGTAAAAAAGTTGTTTTTGGTTAGTTATTAACAAAAGAAAAGTAGTTATACACACAAAACAAAAACAATCACGACACAAATATCACACACCTAAACAGTCTAGGTATCACCTAGGTCAACTAGACCTGCTCCAGAACTTGATTGTTCAAGTAAAACTGTGTCGAGAAACGGGCTCAAGATATACCGATCACAAGGCTAGGTAAGTGCAGAGATAAGGGAAGATTTTCCAACGCTTTCGTGAAATTTCTTAATTAGAATAACCCTTTCTCTTTTAGCGGTTGCACCATGAACACTATTCCAGACACCCCGTGAATGATATAATGTTAAGCGGTGTTCTAAACACGATTAATTTCTCATAATGAGCGTGAAGTCCTTAAAGGTTTAAAGTCGAGTTTCTTTTAAAATTTGTGTGGATAAACGTTATACTCAATTTCGTGATTTGTGGGCCACAGAAAAGGTAATGAAATCCTTTACCGTACATTGCAGGGTTTTCTTGCCCTTAAGTCCATATTAATAGATGTAATGCATAATCAATAAAAAGTTCGTTCAAAACATCAAACAATCATTTTTTTAAGTTTAAGCGCAGCGCTGCAAAAAATACAGGTTAGTCAATTTAGCTTTTGGCAGCGAACTTGCAAAGAATCCTGTAAAGATAGAATAGTGGACGCGTCGGATTTGAGAAAGAAGGTGTTAGAAAATACGTACCGATATGTTTTGAGTTAAGAAACCCCGTTAAAGTGATCCCCAAGTGCTTGAATGTTTGCTTGCGCGGGTCAAAATACCCGGATCTTTGGCACTATAGTTCACTATCGCCTTGGTCTTTAAATTGCACTTTGCTTCACACGATTGCTACTCGCAACTCTGTAAGATCTGAAAATGTCGGAAAACAGATATTTAGTGCAAAAAAGCGATATATGTGGACAAACTCCTGCACACACACAATTATAAAATTCAGAGTATAAAAATGGGATAATAACAGAACAATAGAGCACACGACAAAAAATTAGGGCAAACTAAGAAAAATGGGCCGCAAATTGCGGCCAATTGGAATAAAATTGCGGCCAGTTTGAAGAGTTTCGGCTCCAACTTTCTACTGTGTGATCACTGTTCTTCTATTGTCCTAATTTTATACTCTAAATTTTCTAATTAATCTCCAAGTGATAGCAGATCAAAATAACAAAGAACAAAATGTTAAAAACGTTAAATTTTTTGTTTTGGTTTTTGAAATTTTTTCAATTTTTGGTTTGTTTTTCATAAAAGTGTTAGTGTTATACACAAAATATACAGAAGTTAACCCGAGATCACAAGAATAAAATCGTTACCGTCTCCCCGGCAACGGTGCCATTTGATTGAAAGTTATTTTGCTATGTCCTATTAAGTTTTAAGTTACCACAATCAAACCGGTATCACGTGTAGCTAGCCGTGATGAGTACGGATTGTCCGCAGGGAGATAGTACGTTTTCGGTTCTTGTTTCACGAGTTAAGTCAAAAGACGTAATTTGTTCGATTTTATCCTAAGTGTTTTGTATATGCAACATAACGCTTGTTAGGGATAGAGTTAGGTTAGTTTAGGTTAGGAAAATCCGTATGCTTTTCTTTGTGCCTCACTTGACTATTGACGCTTGGATAATCGGCAACAACATGGATTAGAGTGCTTAAGCACGGTATTTGCGATTGTGTGCGAAATCCGACTTATTGACCCTTGTCATTCCGTTCTTGTCTCTTAACTTTCGCCTCTGGTCAAACTAAACGCAACCGGTCACGATTGGAAATCACCGCTATCGTGGTAGGATAGAGTGCCTAACGGAGCGCTTGCGTGAAGTTTGGACGGAATTCAATTGACAAGGTATTAAGCAAAGGAAAACATAAAGAGAATCTTAACTCAAACAATAACCCTTCTCATTCCCTAACAAGAAGAACTACTCACAAACCATTACAAAAAGTAAAATAAAACACAAGAGAGAAGAATACATCAAAAGAAACATTACAATGTAAGTAAAGAACATCAAAGAAAATTGCAAGTAAAATGTAGAAGATATTAGGAACCAAAGTGCAAGAATGAAATCTTCATTAAAGTTCAAATTTAAGGTACAAGCTATGAGTTCAATAACCAAAACCTAAATTTGCAAGCTCAATGAAGAGATTACAAGATCAGGAGAAGGCAAGGAACTCAAAATGAACTAACTACAATGTACAAAGTTTTGAACTAACATTACAAAAATATAGAATTAAAATGACATGAAAAAGGCTCAAAGCTTGCTCTCTGATACGGTATTTATAGGGAATTCATCACTAAAAATAAACTATAAAAGTGAGGTGATGTGACAGAGAGGAGGGCCCAGAAGAAAATTGAGGCCAACTGGAGACAACTTGACCTTCAATAATGGTTTTCATGAATATTTCGGCAGCCAAATGTTGAGTGGTAGGGACCGTCTTGATGTGGCGATCTTCTGTCTGAATCTTCGTGTGTATCCACGACGGCGTCGGCGGATCAATGAAATGATCGCGCTTTAAAGAGGGTGCGCCGTTTCGCTCGTTCATCTGTTGGGATGCAGGCCACATGTCCGACGTAGGTTGGCGGACGCGACAGGCTGTCGCTGTCACCTGCAAACAAAGGGCGTCCCCAATGGCCGATCACCACGTGGAGCTTTGACGGCTGGCAGGCGCAATGCTTCGTTTTGGCGGGAATTGATTTGGGCCGTTGGATGCGTTCTGTGGAGTG
This sequence comes from Agapanthus africanus, assembly GCA_030015575.1. Lineage (NCBI taxonomy): Eukaryota > Viridiplantae > Streptophyta > Magnoliopsida > Asparagales > Amaryllidaceae > Agapanthus > Agapanthus africanus. Next base: position 303,521,642 of record CM057339.1, on the reverse strand, counting down.
CATAAATAGGAGAGGACCCCCTAGGGCCAACACTTCCACCATAATTCATCCTCGTTGTCAGAGATTGCCCGGTGCTCCTTCCTTTTAGATCGGATCATTCGTTCTTTTTCCTCGGCCAGCCCATTCCTTTGAGTCAGGTTAGATGTCTTCATCTGAGGATTCTGTAGAGATAGTTAGGGTAAGGTCGGACGATGAGGCTCCAGTTGTTGGAGCTGAGTCCATAGGGTCTTCCTCCTCTTCGGCTTCAGATAGCTAAGAGGGTTCGTCTTCTTCTTCTTCGTCCTCTATGTCAGGATCGCATCTGAGAGTCAGGGCTGCCCTCGTCACCCGCCGTCGGGCTGCAACAAGGGCTCCCAAGATGCGCGTCGGGAACGCCCACGATGCGCCCTCCGTCTTGAGGAATGTGGACGAGCTTGCCGAGATCCGGGCTCGATTCCATATCCCCTCTGACTATTCTCTCCGTTTAGTCAGAGAGGGTGAGCGGGCGGACCGGGTGCATGGCAAGGAGATTGCCATGTATTTGGAAGCATCCCGGGCGGGAATGCGTCTACCCTTCCCAACCGAGGTATGCAGGGTGCTTCGTTGCTTCCATCTTGCCCCGGGCCAGATAGCGCCGAACTCATGGAGAATCCTCCTCGGGTCTCTTGTTCGGTTGAAACTTAAAAATATCCCCTTTAGTTTGACCCTCATAGTCTCCTTTCCTTGTTATAAGAATCACCCCGGCATCAGCAAGGATGAGCCGAGCTGGGTGTATTTTTCTTTCAAAAAACGTAAGGGTGGGATGGCCGGGTCGGGGGTAGTAGTCGTCCCTTTTTATATTCACGAATGGAAGGAGAAGTTCATATTTGTTGGGCCACCCAAGGGTAAGGATTGGCATGTGCCTACACAGTGGCACATGGCCGACTGCCCGAGGGCGAGGCAGTCGTCCTCACCTGAGGCAAGGGCAGTATCCGTGTGGGAGCCGATCCAGCGGGTCGACATTCTGCTTTCCGAGCATGCTCTTAGCTGGGCCGGGCTCAGTCCCGCATGCTTTCTAAGTAAGTTAGGTCTTTGGACGATCTATTTAGATGTTAATAGGTTTTGCTTGACCTTTCCAGCGTCGCTAACTCTCTTTCGTGTTTTCTCCTTTTGGCAGAGCAAATGAACCGATCCAAATTCTTAGCTGCCATGGCCGCGAAGGCAGGAAAGAAGACCGAGGGCGCTAGCTCGTCCCGTCCAGGTCCGAGCTCGGCCCCGAAACCAACTGCACTGGCGAAGCCGCGCCCTAAGCCCCGGAAGTCCACCGCGGGGAGAGCCAGAAGCATGTATGGGACCGGAGCCCGGGTGAGGGGGTGGAGGATGAAGCCGACCTCACCGAGGTCCCCCTCAAGAGGTACAAAAGGACGATCTCTCGCTCGCTACCCTCCGGGATCCCCATGCAGGAGGGGGACGTATGTTTTGAGGTGCCCTCGGGGCTTTCCGTCGCCGATTGCCTGCTCTCCGATATGGGGCAATCGGCCGGGAGCAAAATTCCTCGGGGGGCCCTAAAGGCCCAAATGGCCGCCATCGCTCAGGAAGCGGTTCAGGTCGGTATCCGTTTTCCTTTAAGAATTTTGTTAAGTATTTTTCCTCAGTTTGAACATTTCTAACTCCTTTTGCTGCTTTCCTCAGGTCCTCTAACACTGCGCCCTCATCGTTAATATGGAATCCGAGGAGATTGCCCCGGCCACGAGGAAGGCGGACGAATCGTCCTCGCGGGAGGAGGATCTGTGCCTGGAGCTGCGGCAGGCGAAGGAGAGGATAGCCATCCTCGAAACCCAGGTGGCCGCTGAGGAGTTGACGAACTCCAAGTGTAAGGATTCTCACCGACTTCTGAGTGAATCCAACAAGGCCACCCAGGCTAAGTTGGAGGAGGTCACCAAGCTCTACGCCGTGATGAAGAAATCGAGGGATGCCAGCAGGAGGGTCACCCAGGCGGCGCTCGTGAAGCTTGTCGATCTCCGAGCTTTGAAGTCCGTGGAGAACTACAAGGTGTTGGACCGGATCTACGCCGACCTCACCGACGCCTCGACCATTGTTTGGCACCAGGCTCTCGACGTCGTTAAGGCGTTGATGCCGGGGTTCACCGACAGCGAGCTCCGGGTCCAGTACCCTCTCTCCAAGGATGTGCCACTGGTGGAAGCTGTCGGGATGCCGCCGGGGGTGAGGCTGCCGATGGAAGCGCCGACCCAGAGGTCGTCGTTTTGGTTCCCAACGCTGGCGTAGAGCAGGGCGAGATCCTCCCCGGGCTACGGCTTGAGCTTTCCTGCCTTTTCCTTTTTACCCCTTTTTTTAGTTTTGTAAGCCTCCGGGCGTTTTGTAAGGCTGAGGAGCCCAGAATACTTTGTAAAAATTTCTGGAATATAAATAAAGCTGAGCTTATTTTTCTCTGCATGACTGTGTGCTTTCTGCGTGAGTACTTCAGTTCGTCAGTCTTTTCCTCGACTCGAGTGGTAGGCCGTAGGTCGATGCCCGGCTTTTTAGATGACGATCACGCGTCGAGTGTAAGTCGATTAATTGCCAAGTATAGGAAGGTCGGTGCCCTCCCGCTCCCCGGAGTCAAGGTGGAGATCGTTCATTTAGGATGAACCGAAAGATATCCAAGTGTAGGAAGGTCGATATCAGTCCATTCCTCTAAGTCGGGTTGACAACCACGTCTCTTAGCATGAGTTGAAAAATGTAGAATAGGTCAGCATTGACTGATTCCTCTCTGATGTGGTTCCTAGACTCGTATCTTCGTAGGGTAGGAACCTACCCCTCGGAGACTAGCAGAGCAGGAATCTGCACGATGGCCTTGTTAGGAGGGCTTTAGCTCCTGAGCGTTAATGGGTAGGAAGCTACCCGCTCGGGATGGACCGAGCAAGGAAGCTGCTCGGTAGCCTCATGAGGAGGGCTTTAATCCATAGCGTAGATGGGTAGGAATCTACCTGCTAGGGATGGACCGGACAGGGAAGCTGCTCAGTGGCCTCGTGAAGAGGGCTTTGATCCTTAGCATAGATGGGTAGGAATCTACCTGCTAGGGATGGACCGGGCAGGGAAGCTGCCCGGTGGCCTCGTGAGAAGGGCTTCGATCCATAGCGTAGTTGGGCAGGAAGGTACCCAATGCGGATGGACCGGGAAGGGAAGCTGCTTGGTGGCCTCGAGGGGAGGGCTTTTAATCCTTAGCGTTGTTGGGTAGGAAGCTACCCGCTAGGGATGACCGAGCAGGAAGCTACTCGGTCGCCTCGCGAGGAAGGCTTCGATCCACAGCATAGTTGGGCAGGAAGCTACCCACTGTGGATGGACCGGGCAGGGAAGCTACTCGGTGGCCTCGGGAGGAGGGCTTTCCATCCTTAGCGTTGTTGGGTAGGAAGCTACCCGCTAGGGATGACCGAGTAAGAAGCTACTCGGTCGCCTCGCGAGGAGGGCTTCGATCCACAGCGTAGTTGGACAGGAAGCTACCCACTGCAGATGGACCGGGCAGGGAAGCTGCTCGGTGGCCTCGAGAGGAGGGCTTTTGATCCTTAGCGTTGTTGGGTAGGAAGCTACCCGCTAGGGATGACCGAGCAGGAAGCTACTCGATCGCCTCGCGAGGAGGGCTTCAATCCACAGCGTAGTTGGGCAGGAAGCTACCCACTGCGGATGGACCGGGCAGAAAAGCTGCTCGGTGGCCTCAAGAGGAGGCTTTTGATCCTTAGAGTTGTTTAGTAGGAAGCTACCCGCTAGGGATGACCGAGCAGGAAGCTACTCGGTCGCCTCGCGAGGAGGGCTTCGATCCATAGCGTAGTTAGGCAGGAAGCTACCCACTGCGGATGGACCGGGCAGGAAAGCTGCTCGGTGGCCTCGAGAGGAAGGCTTTTGATCCTTAGCGTTATTGGATAGGAAGCTACCCGCTAGGGATAACCGAGCAGGAAGCTACTCGGTCGCCTCGCGAGGAGGGCTTCGATCCACAGCGTAGTTGGGCAGGAAGCTACCCACTGCGGATGGACCGGGCAGGGAAGCTTTTCGTCGGCCTTGCAGGGAGCTTTAGCACGGAAACAAAGAGAATTAGTTCAAATTGCAGGGAAGAGAGAATCTTTATTATTGAATAAATTACAGATTATGTGATTCAATTTAAATTCTCCTGCATTGAATATAAATTTTGTTAGGTGTCCTTGTTGCTCGGATTTGAGTCAGTCGGCGATGACCATGATCTGTCCGATCGTCAGCTCCCCGTCTTTAATTTGATCGGCTTAACGTTTATCTCACAGGTACTTTGCCAAGTGACCGGAGTGGATCATCTCCTCGATGTAATCGTGCAGCTGTTTACAATCCTCGGTCGGATGTCCTTGCGTCCGGTGATAGGAACAATACGGGCCTCGGAACCGCTTGCCCGTGCTTCGGGTAGCCGGCGAGAGCCTGAAGAACCTCTCGCCCTTTGCCTCCTCTAGCAGCTCGGTCTGGAAGATGTTAAGAGGAGTGTACTCCTGGAACTTCGGGGAGTAAGGTTTTGGTCGGTCGACTCTCTTTTTCTCTTCTTTGCCTCGCTTCTTTTGGTCAGTTTGGTCACCTCTGAAAAGATTCGAGTTCACCTCGGACTCGAGTTGGATCTCCCGCTTAGTCCAGGCTTTTACCTCGGCCATGGTCTTAGGTTGCGTTAATGCAAAAGAGCGGAGCCACTCTTTATGCCTAAGACCCGACCTCGGTGCGGTAATGACCGTTTCATCGCGGTGCTCGGGGACCTCGAGGAGCGCGTTGTAGAAGCGGGTGACATATCCTTTGAAGGATTCTTTGTCTCCGCTCTTGATGGTGAACAAATAGTCAACCGTCCTCTTCTGCCGTCGATTCCCGAAGAAGTGATCGAGGAATTGGGTGGCCAACTCATCAAAGGTTGAGATGGAGTAGGGCGCCAGCCTCCGGAACCAGTCCTGGCCTGCCCGAATTAGGGTGGTGGGAAAAGCGCGGCATTGGGCTGCGTCCGAGTTATCTTGGAAGCTCATGCCCACTGTAAATGCGTCCAAGTGATCTTTTGGGTCGGACTTCCCGTCAAAGAGTGCCACCTTAGGCGGCTTGTTCTTGTATGAGACACGTTCGGCCAGCAATTCCTCGGTGAAGGGCTTCGTGAGAGAATCCGTGGAATACGTAGCCCCTTCGCCGGACGGATGGTCATCTCGCCGTATGCCCTCGATCTTCTTTTCGAGGGCTTCGAGTCGGTGGTGGTAACCAAAGGATTCCGCACATTCAGAGTGATGGCTATCCCCATTCCGGGTCTGCGCCAAGGTGCGGCTTCGATTTCTCTCTATCAGGTGTCTCAGATCCCCAGGCGAGGCCATTCTCGAGTGGTCTCTTCGCTCGTCGTTTGCGCGATTCCGGCGAGAGTGGGGGCATCGGTCATACCTAGAAGCAGGCGGGCTGACCGACACCTCCTCAGGAGGAGAGAACACGCGACGGGCATTGGGGTGACGGCCCAATCTTCCCTGGGACCGTGGCGTGGAGTTGTTCGACACCCAGCGGGTCTTGGAATCGGTCGTTACATGTGGGTTAAGGTGGCCAGAGTCGGCCCGCAGGCGCTCAGTGGCGATGTGACGAGGGTGAGGTAGATCGGGGGCTTAAGTGTGCATGTCCGTCCTTCGGCGGACGTCGTTATCCCGGGGATGTAGAGCCGCGCTCTAGTGGTGAAGGACCGTCGCTTGAACGCGGACGAGGGCATCTACCAGCGCCGTAACTCGGTCTATCCGGGCGGACAAGGCGTGGATGGCATTAGGAGAGGGAAGCGAGCCGCTCTCGCCTCCGTTGTGGCGGCCCGTGTTTGGATCGTTGTGGTCATCGCTCACAATTGGATCGAGGGCGGGAGATCAACTTTTTTGGTGGAACAAAATAAGTTTTTCATTCCTACAGATAGTGCCAACTGATGAAGGCCTTGATCTCCTTCAGATGCTGTCCTCCGTCGATCTGTCGCGAGCGTTGCTGAACGATTGAGATTGGATTCGGAGGTTGCCTCCTTGAGTGTGTGGATCTCAATGGGTTAAGTTTGAGGTAGAAGCTGAGATACCTGCAAAGAAGTCCCAGGATGGGTGACCACCGTAGGACCCTCTGACGATCAAGTTAGCCGAGAAATTTGAGCAGAGTAGTGGATTATTGGGTTCAAGTCGTCTGAGAGAGGGGTTTAATAGTGGTCGCATGGAGCGAGAAGGCGTGAGATCTTCGCCTTCGGTTACGCCCCCGACGTTACGCGTGCGTGAATGACGAGATCCTTTCATTAATGATGGGATACACTCATTAATGGGGGGATGCGCCAGCGTGGGGCGCGGGACGTGGGGCGGCGGATATCTTGCTTTGGCGAGATACGCGGAGCCATTGTGAAGGCGCTAGGGCTCTGCAATCCCGGTTAATCGGGGGGAGGCCGAGGAAGCTCGGCACATCAGGGGCTCGGAGACGAGCGGGAGGCCGAGGAAGCTCGGCATGCTTGGAGCTCGGAGACAAGCGGGAGGCCGAGGAAGTTCGGCACGAGAGATGGCTCAGAGGTGAGCGAGGAGACTGAGGAAGCTCGAAGACGAGCTGTTGGTAGTCTCCTAGATGAAGGTGGAATGTCTTCAGGGGGTCTCTCGAAAGGTCGGGTACGTCCACCGAGAAAGGGCCCCGGGGAATATCCCCGATGCAACTCATTTATTCCATCCCCGTAGAGTCCGGGACACGTCATCTGCCGCGTGTCGTGATCTGAGGAGACACCACTTGTGAGCATCATCAATAATGGAATATAAATATATCCGAAAGTATCAATTATGATATCATAAATATGTCGAAACAAACGAGATGTCTAAGAGATGTATGTGTTAGATACCTCTTGTGAGAAGTTTGTTAAATAATTAGTTAAGGAGCTTGATTACTTTGTTATGAAGTTTGTTAGGATGCAATTAGTTGAGGTCTATAAATAGATATTCTATATAATAGAAAGATGTGTTGAATGTTGAATGAAAAAAATGAATTCTCTCTTTTACTAAATTGTATCTTTTTTACTTGTCTTTTTTTCCAATTAAAAGTTCTTTTCATTCAATTTATGTTCTTGTTCTTCAATTGCATCCCAAATTTTCTCGAAATCAATCCTAGATTGGAAAAATGCTTTAGAAAAATACGAAGGTGAGCGATCAAGCTCATCATTTAGTATCAGAGCTTCAAGTAGAAGATCAAGATGTTGATGAAATTGATGGGGATTCATCAACAAGAGTTCAAGATTAGGGTCCTCAAATTCAACAAATTGATACCCGATTGAATCAATTCGATGAGTTTAAGGCTCAAATGGTTCATCAGCACGCCGATTTCAAGCAACAATTTTTCTAGTTGCAGAATTCAGTTAATGCGATCTTGATTGAATTCAAGAAATGCTGAGGTTTCACCATCTCACGGCCACGTTTTGGGAGCGAGGATGGCGTCTCCTGCAGCGTAAGGATTAGGATCTAGAGCTGCTGTAGATCCTAATCTGGGAGCAGCAGTAATTAGGCTCCAACCTGAAATAAGGTTTCATATCAAAATTCTTAAACCAAAGTCCTTATTGAAGGCACTCAAATTGGTGAAATCAAAAGAAGCGGAGCTCAAGACTCGACAAGAAAGATTGGTAATCAAGAACGCTGGGTTTCATTTGGCAATAAGTGGAGAAGGTGAAGGATTTTTTTCATGCAAGAAACCGTTGTTGCATCGTCGAAGTCCTTGATATTTTCCGCAACCATGTGTATCCCGATTTCGTCGTTCTTTGCTACCAAGATGATCTCGACCTCGATGCCCTCACAAGTTTCGCCAAGTTTCGAAGCGTGCTATCAAAGTGAACTTGAAACAACCTCGTTTCATAAGCAAATCGAAGCCATGCACCAATCATTTAGCTTTGTCCGATATCAATTTTATAAAGGACGACATTTCCAACACTTTGTTCTTGATGATTACAATTCAAGTGTCCAAAGAAAGAAGGAATGAGAGAAAGAAAGAAAGAAAGAAGTGGAGAAAAAAAGTTAGTAAGAAAAGAGGTAGGCATGTCTCTAGGTTCTTGAACTTGACATTGGAGCCGCCTCTCCCGAAACCGCCGCCACCAAAACCGTTGAGTTGCGTCTCTCGTGCTTCATCTTACTACTTAAAGAAAGACTTTTTCAATATGCCTGATTTTTCGTTGGAGCTTACTACATTTCTTGGTTTTGTGTAATTGAAACTGTTATGCGGACATATGACTCTTGATTCAAAATGGAGATTGTGATACTGTAGTGACTACACGAAAGAATCCATTTGTGTTCTTCAAGAAATTTTGAAGTATATACATCGACAAAGTGTTCGTTGACAATCGATTCTTGACCTTGTCCTCAAGGTCAATTTTGAGAGGGAGGTATTGTTAGATATCTCTTGTGAGAAGTTTGTTAAATAATTAGTTAATGAGCTTGATTACTTTGTTATGAAGTTTGTTAGGAAATAATTAGTTGAGGTCTATAAATAGATATTCTATATAATAGAAAAATGTGTTGAATGTTGAATTAAAAAAATGAATTCTCTCTTTTACTAAATTGTATCTTTTTTATTTGTCTTTTTTTCCAATTAAATGTTCTTTTCATTCAAGTTCTGTTTTTGTTCTTCAATTGTATCCTAAATTTTCTCCAAATCAAACCCTAAATTGAAAAAAATGCCTAAGAAAAATACGAAGGTGAGCGATCAAGCTCATCAGTATGTAATCATTAAATATTTCCAAAAATATTAAGTATGATAAAACAATAAGGATATTATAAGTTAGAATATGTAAGTCTAATACTTACCTAAATATCAATCCTACTAGCTCATCACAACTTCAAAAACGAACCTCGGTTATTACAAATTCCTATAATAAGATATAAAATTAATATTAATATACAACCATAAGTCCCTAAAGTTTTAACTAAAGTCTATTCAAAATCCCTTATGATATTTCAAAAGGCATATTCTTATTATTTATGTTTATTCTAAAATTTACTATAATTAATTTAAGTGATAAAATACTAAAATGAATTATGTACATTATTGATGATCTAAATAAAAATTCCAGTGTTTTAAATTCTCACTTGAAATCTGAATGTGGGCTAAAATAAATTATTAAAATTCATAAAGAATAACAATTACCAATTATTCTATGTTATAAACTTACAATCCAAAACTACATAAGAGATTCAAAACAGGATAATTATTTTTATAGGGATCCTAAAATAATTTTTCTTGCGCATAAATATAGAGGACAAACATTTATTTATGGGGTTAAAATATCTAAAGTTGTGTGGAGTTCATGATGACATTTCTTTTTCAAATATACAAGTGATCGAAACGAATTGCATAAAATTCTAGAGATCTATAATTAGTTTTCTGATTACTATTTTGTTTCATCAAAAAATGCTGTGGTACGGGCATTAAATACTTAATTTACTTTAAATTAAAATAAGACTTGATATATGTGATTCAAGATTAAAGAAGTAAACTCGCTTCTTAATAACTCATATTATATAAGTAAAACTAGAAATCTGTTTTGTTCTTTATTTATTTGATATTTGGATTTATTACAAAGTTAGTTTTCGATTACATAAAATTTACATCTTTTGCTTGAATGTCCTACACTTTTTTCGAACCATTATATCTAGAATATTCAGATATCATATCTTAAAATTATAAGAATAAAATAGAAATATTACTTTTATTCCAAAATTAACTATTATCATAATCTTCTATTCTAAACCAAATTCTTCTCATTTAATTGTTTCAGCTTCTTTTTATTTATTTTTAACTCAAAATGAATGTTCTAGTAAATATGTAGATGAAGCATAGTGATACTATTCAAAATAGTCTTATTTAATAATATAATTGTAATTAAAATATTTATTATATTCTAACATTTAAATCAAAGATCTTTTTTAACTATTATAGTAATTTAATTTTTTTAATTTTATTTTTATGTTTGCATTCTTTATCCTAATTATTATAAATAGAAGTAAAAGTAAAAGTTTACCTATATCTTAAAAATGATCTTCAAAAGAACTCAAACTATAAACTCAACTAATTTGTTGGATCATAAATCTAAAATTTTTAAATATAAAATGATATTTTTGATGCATATGACAACTTTTTGTTTTATTAGATTTATTATTATTGTTGTTATTCATGTATATTATTTCCTAATATTTTGTTCATGGTAACAAATAAATCAAAGATTTGATTGGAACAAAATCAATATTATCATCTTATTTTCACAACAAACAAATCATTTTAGTTTTGCTATATTTTAAATATTTCTTTTCTTATAAAATAACCTGCCATTTATTAAAATCTTGGGTATCTAGAATTGCCAATCATAATTATGTTAACAGTTTTAATATTTCTTTCTTTCTTTTTATTTTTATTCAAAATCTTTCCATATATTTAAGTTAATCAAGATACCCATACTTTTGAGTTATTAGGACTTATCAAAGTTAAGCTAATTACCGGATGAAAAATGTTAGATGGGAGTAACTTAAAAGATTTAAGGGAGAAATATGAAAACACTGAGAGAATGTGGAGTTTTCTAAAAATAAGAAATTATACGAGGATAGACATGGAAAAATAAACCTAAGGAAAAACATGTATGTCTTTGGTATAAACAAACAAACAAAGGGAGAATAACTTTTTCCCCCATTAAAATGAAGGCTAAATGCTCCCGCGTTTTATTAAACGATGATTTAACGAAACTACGTCCAAAAAAGAAAAGGAAAACAGAGGAGAATACATCCCCTAAGAAAACAAAATACAAATTTTACTCTCACAAAAAATAAAAAAGCCCCATCTCTCACATAAACCATTCTTCGGAACCATCACCGATCAACGCTGTCCTCCTCCAATCATGTTACTGCGTCCTCCAACATGGGAATCGGAAGTCCCCAAACCAGCTACCGATCCCTCGTCTTCTGCCTTGATCCTTGCCTTTTTCTTGACCCTTTTTTCAGCACCATCCATCCAGAATTTAATGATTGCTTCAGTCATGTTTAGAATACTCAAAACAAATTTTCTTAGAAATTTTAGAAATCCTATTACTTCTCTCAGACCAAATATTTCAACACATAGCAGAAACCATAATTTCCCAACCCAAAATGCTCACTATCCAACCCAATACCCCAAGAGTCCATAGATCACCGAAGATGTTCGGTAGAGATGAAAACACAAACAATCTCCAGAATTTATCCCAAACACTCCTTGCATAATAGAAAAATAAATGATTTACTGATTGTGGTTGTGACCTCACAAACACTCCCAACACGTTGTCTCTACCCGTCCACTTCCGCTTGCTTAAGGGCTTGTTTGGTTGCATTGGATTTGAATTTTGGATTGTGGAATCCTGGGATTCCATAATTTTGTGTTTGGTTAATGGATTTGGATTTATAGGATTCCTTTGTTTTTTATGGAAGGCCCACCACAAAAAAAGAATTATTGAATCCTAGAAAATTTCAAGCATTTTTAAGGATTTGACACTATTCATTGTACTTTTAGATGAGACCCGTGTACTTTATCTATTTAATAATCCTCTCTCTATCTATCTCTCTTTAAAATGCTCAAATCCAAATCCCACTTTTTTTCACCAACCAAACAAAGATTACATGAATCTACAAATCCAATATTAGAAATCCAAAACCAACCAAACAACAAATTACCAAATCCAGAAATTTCAACCCTACTATTTTGGAATCCAAATTCCATAATTCTGCAACCAAACAGGCCCTGAACAAAGAACAACTTGATGATGTGAAAGTCTATGTTTTAGGTACTAAAATGCTCATAGCTTGCTTAAATGGAGAAATTTCAAAAAAATTCAACGGAGTCCAAGAAAAGCTCAGCATGAAACGCAGAGGCGTGAAGATATATCATATCGCTCGTAAGCAACCCTCACTCTGATCTCTTTCTCTCTCATTTTGTTCCCTTTTGCTTTTTAGTTCTAAATTGATCCGTGCTTTCTATTCGTCTATTGGATCTGAGTTTTCGTTGTGTTTTTCTTCCTCCAAAATATCGCTGGAAGAAAAAAAAAACCAGGGTTTGTATGTTGAATGAAACGTCATGCTTTTGTGTTTCATTTAAAGCTTATGTCAATTCAGTGAATCTCTATGCGAAGTCACACATTTTAATTTATGTTGAAACTTGCTTTGTATTTCTGTTTTTCTAAGCTTGCTCTTGCTTAGGTCGATGATAGGATATAGATTCTAAATTCAGTAAGGCAGGCCAAAGGCAAACATTTGGTGGTCCCGCTCTAAAAGAGTGATTTTGGTTTCGACATCAAAATGTGGGTAGCAAAGAAACCCAATTTTAATGTTACATAAAGTAATTGACCGAAGGTTTATGTATCGGTATGGAACGTTTTGGCTTCCTTTAGACTCTCTCAACTTTTGTAAATCTAGCCTGATATTTTAAGGCCAACATGCATTCAACAGTAAGCAGAATACTATTAGTGTTAAAATAAGTAATATTGTAAGAATGGAACAAGAGGGTTAGGCAGCTGGCTAATTTTTCAGGCTCCCCGAAAAAAAATAATTTTAAAATTCAGGCTCCACCATTTCTCATAACTCCCCATCAAGATCTTCTCGTAAGGAAAGTCAGAAGACTACAACTTGTCCTCAAAGCCTAGAATGCAGCACAGTAACCCAGTGTAAGCCGTTATTAACTTTCTGAAGTAATTACGGAGAGTTACAAAAACAAATTTATCATGTAATGATGTAATACATAATATATGCATTGAGCGGGTAGAATCTTACGTACATTTTTGTATACTTTGCCATTGTGTCCGCCTACTATAGTATAGAACTTAGTAGAAAATGTTACAACAGTGTATTATCCTCATGGGGAAATGATCAAGCAATTAAAGAAACCTAGGCTACTTACAGGTTAATGTCATCATCTTTAGAATTGCTGGTAGGCACTCAAGAACTAACAACAAAGAACTCTTGATGTATATGGAATTGATCAAGAAACACCGACTTGCTTGTGATCTTCATCAGAAGCAATTTGCATAATCCTCATGGGGAAGTTCTGAGGAATAACCAAAGTGCGGATATGGGAAAAGCCATCAGCAATCCGACGCTCTGCATTATTTGGCAGTATACTTGCATGCGACCGTTCAGGATTTTCGGTATCATTCTCCCACAGCACCAACCAATGATTGATACAAGCTATTTCAAGAATTAGCTCTGAGGGAGAAGAGCGGGGGCTCCAACGGTATATTGAGGAATTTAAACCAAGCGAAGAGGGTGTTGGCTTTTTGGGTCAAGGCAACATCATGGATACTAGACCCAAATCAATTCCTCTCGCTGATAACCAACTGAACCCACCACGCACAGTGGGAGGCGGATTCTAACTGCGTTTGTATGCTTGTATGAGCTGGCGGTGCAAAATGGTCTTTGCAGCCCTTTCGTTCCCAAAATAAATTGAGACAGAGGTGTTCATTGTTTCTTGCCGAAGAATTAATCAGAATTTCCCTTTATTTTCTTTATTATTTTCTTTATTGTTTTCTTCTTCATTTTCCTTTTTTCTTTGAGTTGTTAGGGTTAGAGAATCCCTTTTAAAATCTCCACTTATCTCTTAAATTCATGTTCTCGATCCTAAATTGCTGTTGTGTGTGTGGAAATTGCTTGAGAATTTGATTATAGCAGGGAAAGATACTCGATCTCCAAATGCCGGAGCTCCCTCAGGGACAGCAGCAGTATCAAAGATATAGCTCCCTTTTGAAACTCTGGAACCGTATCGGCATCGGCAACCCCCTGCTGAAAAGAACATGAAGATCTTCCCTGTACTCAACGCTGTTCTGATTCACATTTATTGATAGGGGTAAGATTGCAGACGGAATAAACTTGCCGTCCTGGTAATGAACAAAGCCACTCTGGGATTGCTATCATCAGCAACAATAGCAGCTATGCCCAACAGTTCCCCAACTCTTCCAAGCTTCATCTTAGTCTCTGGGCTTCCAAGAAATCCCTCGAACAGGATCTTCCGAACATTGCAGGGAGTTCTTGCTTGGTATGTGATTATAGACTAGGGCATCTCCGTCACCCAGAACGCGCAACTGTTGTGAGAAACCCCGCTGTCAGGCGTGATAAAACATCCTGTCTCAAATTGGCTGGAGCTCCAAGCACAGTCCAGGGAGTAGTACGTATCAAAGGTGTATTTGGTTGAACCTTCATTCATGGCACATATGAGGTGATAGACTGGTTGTGAAGGATTTGAGACGATGTCGGTGACAAGTACGACATGGGTGGTGCCAAATTCGTGATGGTGCGGCCTTGGGGGTTGTCTAAGGGCTACGTAGGTGTCGGGAGCCTCACCAATCAAAGGGTTACCTATGTAGTAGGTGTTGCACAAAGAATCGTGACAAGCGATGAGGCCATCGGAGGAAAAGCATACCGTAATGGGGCCGATGAATCGAGGGAGGTGGAAGGGTGGGAGATTGAGTATGTTGTCAAAGTGAGTTAAGAAGCGTGGAATGTAATTCCACCTTTCATGATGGATTAGACCAACCGTTGAGGATCCTAAGTAATAATCGTAGCCATTTATGGGATGAGCCGCCATTGATGGTAGATAAAGGGACTAGTACTTTCTTTGTTCCTTCTTCCTTCTTTCATAGTTACATGCAAGTGCAAGAGATGGGGACTCCTTTCTTGATCTGCCTTGTTTCTTGTTTTTTGAAAGAAGAAAGTTGAAAGAAGATTATGGATCAGTTTGCAGGTATTTATATAGGAGGAAGACTGCAACTGATATATTCTTGATTCAGGTTTAACTGCCTCTTTGTTGGTTAAGGTTGAATCTGTTTATAGATTTATTAGTTGCTTCAGACTGCAGTAACATGCATGGGTCATCATAATCCTATCCATGTAATATAATGAGTCGATGACATAATCATTTTGCATTTTAACTTGTAGTAAAGCTGAATATTTTACTACTGGTCACATTTAAGCCTTGAGCTTCTATTCAGTGGAAACCGCTGTTTCGTATTTTGATTTGTCTACTCCGTCATCGACTTTCACAAGATTTTGTGAAACCTGAATGGCATAGAAATCTGAGATCGTATCGTTGGATTTGTACGGAAATATTTCATTTGTCAGCACAAATGAACATTATCTTAAAAATTATTTATGTAGAAATGTTTCAGTAACATGCATGTAATACTATGCACCAGCCATGTAGAAATACCCCTTTCAGAATATAAACAAAATTCCGGAAAGTGTATAGGGCATTCCGAAGTTTCTCTTTAATGAATGAGCCTCTATGATATCATACACTTAACTTTAGTAGTTAATACTTCCTTTAATTTAGAATATAATCGTAAATATTGTTACGCAGATGTTTTGAACCCCCCCACCACACCACCCCACAAAAAAAACCATGCCCACCCCTTACATTATACCCAATTATATAATGATGTAATGTCTAGAAAGCATGTTTTTCCCAAGGGAGGTCGGACAGGGAACTTAATGTTAGAATATTGATATCACGGCAGGCTTTGAAAACATCACAATATTAAATTTGATAACAAGTCTGCTGATATCATCACTACATGCTTTCGATTTAATACTGTTATTTTATCACCATCATGTTTAGGATCATCACCATGGCCATATGTGCTCTTGATTCCAAGAAACGCGAAGAGATTTCAGCTGTAAGTAAACCTAACACACACACACACGCTCTCTCTCTCTCTCTCATATGATTTTGAGTTCAGTTTTATTTGTTAGGTAAACATATCTCTTTTGGTTTTTTTCCTCTTTGATATCTCCAACTTGTGTTTGGATTGCCTCTACTGAGCTCACTATAAAATGCTAGAAGAAAACTAGGGTTCCTTGTTAGTTCTTGTGGCATT
The DNA here is from genome assembly GCA_030015575.1 of Agapanthus africanus. NCBI lineage: Eukaryota > Viridiplantae > Streptophyta > Magnoliopsida > Asparagales > Amaryllidaceae > Agapanthus > Agapanthus africanus. The sequence goes on along the minus strand of CM057339.1, from coordinate 303,505,807 downwards.
AAGCATATAAATTTGTAGTTTACATCTTTTATCTCCTTTCTTACTATAAATCCATCAGACAAACACATTTTTCACCTTGTTATATTTCAAAACAATGATATTATTGTTGAATATAGGTGCCCTCAAGGCAATTATTGTAATTGAAGGAGGACCTATATGGAGAACAATCTTACTCGAGATGATAGTATGCTATCTGATTTGTCTTTATCTATCATGTGTATTTGTTTTACTAGTTATCACGTATCGGTAATATATGAGATAGATCCCTTAGGATTTTGCTTGACTACCAGAATTAATGATAGGGATTATACTAATGGGACCTGGGGTAGTCTATAAGCACATCCTTAAATGTTTCTAGTCGTAAGAGTATCGAGATTAGGCATCGGTACTCCAGTTTAGACTAGTGTTTACGTTTCCTGACTCAGTAAGAGGGCGATAGAGATCCCACAGCTATTGGTGTTTGACATTAAGGATTTTCTTCAGATGCTCATAAGAGTATGTGTTTCACTGGACGGACTCACCGAGAACTCCTAGATAGTTTTATACCAATGTCAGGTAGCAGTTCTCTGATGACGATTGTACATGGTAGTCTCTCGACCTAAGATCGCCACAGTGTCTTATGTGTTCCTACTATACTTTGATTACTACTTTATTATGGCTCAAAAGAGTCATGCAAACAGGTTTTAGTTAGGTATAATCCCGAAGCACATGGAGGCAGTGAGCGACCGAGAGGATTTGTCTCTCTCGGTATAGGGAGTCGATATCGTGCGGTGCAAGACATGACTATAACCATAAGTTTGTGGCCACAACAAGTGAGATAAATTGATACATGTTATCAGCTGTATCTCTGTTGGTTATGAGTTCGATACCAGCATGATTTATTGGGTTATTGGGTGTCTGACAGTTTCACCCTAGACTAAGAATGCGATACTCTTTGACGGAGTGGCCGAACTGTATGGTATTCGTCGTTTATAGACTTTGTAAGGTCCGGATTAGTTTGCTCGTCGACCTGCTTTTATTTTTCTCATACCTAGATAGTCGTTACGTACAACTAGTACCGCTGACGTGCTTGTGGGTTAACCCATGAGAGGATTGAATTTGAAAGCGTTTCAGATTCAATCGGATATGATCCCGTATAATCTACTGCCAGCGTATTGTCAGGTTTTTAGAGTCCTGCAACGAAAGTATCTGCCCAGGCGAAACGATGATGTGGCGTGTATATAGGGATACATGCGAGCGTTCGATTAAATACGTGTATGCGATACGCGTGATTTAGTCAGACGGTTGCTATACTAGCCGGTTTATTTATAAACCGCTATATTAATCCAAGTGTTGACTTAATAACCGTATATGTGATATGGTTTCTAGTATATGTGTATATATATAAATACACACCCTGTTTTGCTCTCATTAGTATATGATACCGATGGATTTGTTTAGGTATAGGATACATATATATCTCTTTAAAGTTATGTGTATGTATACATGAGACATATATACTCTCTCATTTATATCTATTTGATGCATATAATATATGCTATGTATTTGATACATGATGTATTTGTATTTTGATACAAATACATTTTCTTTATTATTGAAAAATAAATAAAGAGCATGTGGGGCCCACTCTCTTTGGATGACATAAGAGGAGAGAGAGGGAAAGAGAAGAGTTTTTGAAACTCTTAATATATATATATATATATATATATATATATATATATATATATATATATATATATAAATTGAAATGATAAGAAGAAGAAAAGAAAAGAAGAGAAAAGAAAAGAAAAGAAAAAGGCGTTTCTATTTTTCTTCTCTCTTTTATTTTCTTATTATTTTTCTTCTCTTTATAATACTTCATCAAGCATGGCTCTGTCCCCCTCTTCTTGATTTTTTCTAAGTTGAGGGAAAGAAATAGAAAGAGAAAAAGAAAGATTTTCATCACCACATTACCCTCCTCGTTAGTCTACCTAGTTAAATGAGTTGGTCTCTTCACTTGAGAAGTGTAGATGGAGTTTTGGGTTTGGTGATTTCACGCGAATCATCTATGGCGAGGCAGTCAGCGTCCAAACACTTTCGGGAGCGCACAAGTCTAGCGAGGGTCTTCCGATAGACAATCGGACACGTTACAAAGGTTGTAGCCCTTCTAACTAGCTCTCCAGGTTTTCTAGTTTTGTAATTATAAGTAAATGACATGATCTTGTAGTTGTATTTTGATGCTAAGTCTTGAAAAATTTTGATTTATCATTCCGCCGCGGTTCGCAAATATTGCGACCCTAGCATTGAAATACTAACAATTATTTGGAAGACTATCAAGCCATTGGAAACAAAAAAAAGAGGAGTATACCAAAACGGGGGGTGAAAATGTTTTGGACGGTTGTTTTGCCTTAAAATTTTGACACCCAGAATATAAGCTGAAATTGTATAATTTGTTACGGTTTTCCTATCTAATTCAAAATCTATACCCATTCAGAGGTTAACTATGTGAAGATCTGTTTGTTTTTATATAAATGGCAACATAACAAGAGAGTAAAGTAAAATTGAAGATGCACTATATCATTTTCTACTTATTTCTATGTTATTGTGTAGATTGATTTTTTACTTTAATCCACTTATTAGAGTCATCTTATTAACAATGCATCTTTATTAGATGCTTGTGGTTAATTAGTTGTGTTCACCATATAATGATCCATTTACCTCAAGAGATCAGGAGCCAGTCAATATTTGAAAGAATTCATATTTGCTTTATGATTTTTTGTAATCAAGTTATTGTTGTCTTTTTTCATATAATTTGGGGAAAATTGTGGTCTAAAATTTGGAAAACATATTATAGGAAGAATTTGGCAAGCAACTTGGACGATGATTTTAAATTCAACTCAATTCAAGCATTTGACACAGGTATTCCTCTTCGTATGAAATTGGCTTGAACGTCATTATATTCCATTCTTGATTTAGTAAAGACCAAAGCAAAAAATCAGGTAGATGCCCTCTGATGGCTAGTAATCATTGGGTTTCACACTAGAATTAGGACGGCTCTGGACCATAACCCAAAAGTTTATTAAGTTCTAAAGAAAAGGATTAACCAAAGCTTTAATCCTGATATCAAACCTTTCTGTTGTATCTAAATTAATCGGAATAATCACCACGATAATGTAGACTAATAGCGATTCAGCAACATACCTAAAGAAGAATCCTCTTAATGTTTAACAAAAAAATGTGAACTGATGTAGTTCAGATTTAAGATCAATGTCTCTGTAGAGACCAATGTCTCGATTTATGCAGCAACGTCTCGATTAAGTTCAATGTCTTGGTGACCAACATCTCGATTATCATTATCTTGATCAGCGACGTCTAGATTAAGACCAATGCCTTGATTCTCATTTCTCAGTGTCTTGATGATCAGTGCCAATGTTTTGATCATCACCATCTTAAGTTGATCCAGGCTAGGGCTGTCAAAATTAACCGCAATCCGATAACCCGACTCGAATTTTCCGGGTTGATCCTTTAATTTGATTGAATGGGTTAACCCAACCCGGCTCGGTAATTAAGCGAGTTAGGTTAGGCTCATTTCCTTAACCCGATAAACCCGTTTGACCCGATTAAAAATAACATATAAAAGTAATAAAATTACCATTGCCACCTAAATCGAGATTGTAACAATAAAAATATCTCAGTTACTACATTTATATCAGTTTTATTATTAAGTACATCCATGTCTATTATATCAACATATTCTAATTTTATATAAAACTTTTGGGATTAAAATTGAAATGTTCTGAAAACAAAATGCAACAAAAAACAAAGTTCAGAAAAAATAAACCGGTAAAACCCAGCCCAACCATTAATCCGGTTAGGCAGTCGGGTCGAGTTGACCCGACCTAGATCTGGTTAGGTCTGGATCTTGATTTCTGGGATCAATGTCTTAAACTTGATTGATTTTACATAGTTATCATGATTGCAGTATGTTTAACAGAAAACATCATTTCATCCAAAGAAGAACAATATCAATGGAGCTGCAGATTTCGTCCCACCAGTCCTGATTTCAATTTCTGCACCCTCTCAAAGGAGTCGACTCTTGAAAGCTTAATAATGGGCTATTTTCTCTTCGAGGTCGTGTTGACCACTAGCTGGAGAAAATGGTATATAAAGCTTTATTCTTTATGCTATTTTACTGCTTAAGATGAAAGATTAGGTAGAGCCTGCAGTTGTTTGACCATAAAGATATCGTCCCCTTGGGTTTACTATTCAGGATATATAAAGGTCATACTTACCGTAGCTTGCTGTTTTATAGAATATAAGTCTCTAAGCTTGAAATTTGAATCAGTGCTCCAGGTGGGGATGTGAAGCAAAGATGAACAATTTATTTATCGTGAAAGATGCTTGCTGATTCCCCCCCCCCCCCCCCCCCCCCACTTGCTCTTATTTAGGTTACTAAAGTAAATCTAGCCATGTTGTAATTGTGAAGGTGTGTTTCTTTTGATAAAAATGACAGTACAAAAAGAATAAAATACAATCGAGGATGCAGTATATCATCTTCCAGTGATTTTTATGCCAGTGTATAGGTTAACTTTTACTTATTATGGAAGTTGATAATTAGCATTGCATCTTTGCCAGAATCAAAGAACGTTGGTGCCGATGTGTTGTTGAAGTATCTGGATGTCTGGATTATAGTGTGCGCTGTATAACAGTCCATTTACCTATTCAAGTCAGGTTTTTTCCTCATTATTTATGACATTTGCATTTGCTTTATGTTTGATCATGGTGATCAAGTCTGTTCTCACTTTTCCTCATAATATTATTATTACCGTGGAATGCATTTTTTAAGACAATTTTTCCCAAAAGCAAGAGGGCGTATTTGAAGCCATTTCAATTCAAGTATTGGCACAAGTAATACTCTTTATATGTAATCAGAGTTAACATCATCGGATGACATTGGTTGGCTGGTGACAACTTTACTCAGGGTGAGTGATGACTTTCTTACTATAGTATTTGCAGAGAAATTGCTTATCATATTGTTTATAAAATTTAGATTCTTGACTTAGTGAGGTCAAAGGAAAAATAGTGTTGGTAGCCCGGCTTAAAAGCGAGGAATTATAATCACTAAAATCTTTGTTGTCTTTGTCAAATTGGGGTTAGCTTAGGAACCCACTCAAGAGTGAATTGACCAAAATTTCTATACTTCCATCCCGGCAAGCAACGTCTATGCTGCATTTAGACTCTCTTGACTCTCTGTTTATCTAGTCTGAAATTATAATGCAATGTAGCAACGCTATGACATTCAACTTTAAAATGAATCCAATGTAGTCATAAGAAGTTAAAATTTAATAAGAGACATTAGGACTGGGCGGCTGGCTAATTTTCTGGCTCCACCTCACCCATTTTATACTACATGCTAAAGTTGTACCTCTCCATAAGAAGATCTTGGAGGAGAGTAAGCAAGTAGTTATATAAGAAGTGATCGGTAGTTTTACAATTTTACTCACGTTTATTGAGCAGGGAGGATCTTCTATATTAATCCAGTTTTTTTCTATTACATCCAATATTATAATAAAATACCTAATAACATACATCGTGACGCAATTTTACGTCCTCAGGTGCATGCAACATGTTCATTTAGATGTCTTTATGCAGATAACGTCTCGAAGAGTATGTATCAAGATTCATTTTTATTCAAGATATTGTAAATGAAATTGATCAAAAAATTAAGACCTGGGGTATGTACAAATACAAGTTAATTTGTCATCTTAGAATTGGTGGCAAGCACTCAATAACTCCGCTGCAGATAACTGTAATCAAATCTTACGGCACTCTTAGCTTTAGAGGTCAAAAAATTCAGATAACTTGTAACATATTGATTAATCCTCAAGTTGATGCAACATATCCGCCTAATGTCATTGTAGGGAAAAAAATTTGAAGTGTATTTTTAGATGATGTCAAGATTCGTCGTCATCCAAGATATTGTAAATGGGACTGATCAAGAATTTAAAGATACCTAGGCTACTTACAAGTTATTGTCAGCATCGTTAGAATTGGTGTCAGGATTATAAGAACCAACAGCAAAAAACACTTGATGTAAACGGAAATTGATCAAGAGTTAACAACTGACCTGTGATCTTCGTCTTAATCAATTTGTATAAAGATTCAAGATTCATCTTCATCCAAGATACTGTAAATGGGGATGGATCCACAAATTAACGAGACCTAGGCTACTAACAAGGTAATGCCATTTTCTTTAAATTTGGTGTGCAGGCACTCAAGAACTAACAATACAGAACCCTTGATGTAAAAGGAATTGATGCAGAATTACGAACATGCTCGTTATCTTCGTCTTAATCAATGTGTGTGATCTCCCTGCCGAACTTTTCAGAAGAACCTGACTGCAGACATGGGAAAAGCCATCAGCAATCTGACACTCAGCATTGATAGGCAGTACCCTTACACGCGATCGCGACAGTCCAAGATTATTGGTATCATTCTCCCACAGCACCACTTTCCCATCCACCCAAAGATACACTTCCCTTTTGAAACTCTGAAACCTTATCGGCATCGGCCATCCCCTGCAGAAAAGAATATGAGGATCTTCCAGAACTCGACGCTGTTCTGGTTCGCATTTATTGATAGGCGTAAGGATGCAAACGGAATCCAGTTACCGTCCTGGTAATGGAACAAAGCTACAGCGGGAATATCAGCAACAATAGCAACAACAACCAGCCGTTTCCCAACTCTTCCAAGCTTCATCTTAGTCTCCGGAGGAGAAAGAACCCCATCTAACAACACTCGCTGAGGTTTGTAGGGAGGAGTCATGTTGTATATGATCACTGACCATGGCATCCCCGCCAGCCAGTATGCGGTACGTCCGCAAGAAACACCGCAGTCATGCACGATAACACACCCTATCTCAAATTGTCCTTTGGGGAGCCAATAACCGTAAAGGGAGCTGTACATATCGAAGCAATATGTGGTCGAGCCTTCATATGTTGCGCAGATGAGGTAAAAGGCAGGTTGTGAAGTATCTGAGGTGAGGTCGGTGATGAGGACGACATGGGTGGTGCCAAAATCGGGATGGTGCGGCCTTGGGGGTTGTCTAAGGGAAACGTAGGTGTGCACAACGATCAAAGGGTTGCTGATGGCTTAAAAGAGTCGTGCAAACATGTTTTAGTTGGGTACCGTCCCGATCCACATAGAGACAATGGTCGACTGTCAGAGATCGTCTCTCCTGGTATTAGGAGCCGATGCCGCGCTGTATTCGGTTGGCAATCACCAGAAATCCGTGGCCACGGTAGGGGAGATTTACTGATAGTTGATCAGTAGTACATCAGTTGGTGATGAGCTTGACTCAGACACGACTTATCGGGTTAGTAGGGATCTGACGTTATCCACCCCCTAGACCTGATATGCGATACTCTTTGACGAAGAGACCACACTGTACGGAGATTGTCACATTCAGGCTCAGTAGGGTAAGGACGCACTTGATTGTCGACCCTCTTTTTCGATAAGTACCTGGGTAGTCGTTACGTACATCTAGTGCTGCTGACGTACTTGTGGTTAAACCCACTGTCAGCGTACTGTCGAGTCTTTAGAGTCCCACACAGAAGGTTTTCCGGTTCAGGCGACGGATATAGGAGCCGTACGGTGGTACATGCAGGGGTTCGATTAAATACGTGTACGCGATACACAGACTTTAATCGGACGGTTGATAAGACTAACCGGCTTAGGATTAAGCCGAATTATTAAATCAGGTTTTGATTTGATAATTTATATATGTATTTTGACATATATATTTTAGTATTATTGTTCACTATTTATTTTTTCTCTTTTGTACTATCCGTATTTTTATACGGATACGCGTATATGTAGCGATACATATACCAGGTGAAGTATTCCGTATTTATACGGAATGCTTCTAGAAAGAGGACACCTCATATTTGATTTTCTTTTTTGGAAAATTAAAATTGGAAATGAGATGGAAAGTGGAGTTATGAAGCATGGTGCAAACATTGTAGAGGCATGGATTTGTTTTTTAAAAATGGTATATTCATTTGGGTGGACTATTGATGGATTGTTGATCAAAAAGAGCAAGCTATGCTCACTCTCTTGACTTGATGATTTTTGATTCCTTACTTGCTCTATTTTTCCTCCATGCTTCAACCTCCTTCACATTTTTCTTCTTCTTGCTATCATTTTTTAGCATGATTTAAGAGAGAAATTTTTAGTGGAGTGTTCCTACATCACCGACTATTCAAACCTAGCGAATTTGGGTCATCGGTTAGAGCCTTCTCTGCCTTCCCTCGGCTGGACCGTTTTCGGCGAAGGGTGGTCGATTCTCAAGCGCGATCCCGACGGCTACGAGCTTGGAGGGGTCTTCCACGATTGAGTGGACACGCGACAAAGCTTGTATTTCTCAAACCTTGTAAGTTTTAGATTTCTAGTTTAGGGTGTTTGTATCGAATCCTCAGGTGTGTGCGTCCGGTGCCTGTAAAAAGTTATTGTTTTCGCTTCCGCCTCGCTCGCGGGCTCCGCGGCGTGGGCGCTGGATCCCAACATGGTATCAGAGCCACTCAAACACCCCAAACTAGTGTTAGATGATATTTTAGTTTCAAAACCGAAAACTCCGATTTCGTAACCCAGTTTCTGTCCAGAAAACTTTTTGGTCTCTAAAATTTTTTTAAACAAGTGCAAAAACTTATTCTTAACTAGATAGTGACACACAATGAAAACGAGCGGATTTCATCATGATTGGACCGGCGAGAATGAGGTTTTGGCCGGCCTCACCTTTTCACTATTCACCTTTGGACCTCGTTTTCATGTTGTGGCTTGGGTTTTGTAAATTGGTATTTTTGGTGGTGTTTGATTTGTCCCAGATTTCTATTTGTGTCATCTTAGCTTTGGGACAATTCAGGAGTTTTAAAAACTCGAAACTTTTGCATCTTCGGTATATGTGATACATGTGTTGCTGAACGTCGTCTAATTGCTATATGTTCATTTAGACGGGGTTGCACACATTCTGGTGTTGCTTACTTCTGCGGTTATATATATATCTGGTTATGGTTTGTGCGGATTGTCGTGATGGATAGCCTTGTGTGCAATATTAGATGTACAGTTCAGATTTATTTGTATATTCATTATTGCGGGGCGAGCGTCCGATATGTGGACTGTCGTTTCTGCCAGTTTGTATATTCTTTTATTGGGGCACGATCGGGTTGATGTCGATGTCGCCGTTGTCTGTCTGTGTGTGTGTATTTTTTTCTGTACCAGGGTTACTGTAACACCCTAGTTCATTTATACCAGTTCTATTTTGGGTATTTCTTTATTTATGGTTATTTCTTGATTTATTGTTGTTTGGGTGTGAATAATATAATTGACATCTGTATTTGCATCCGACCCGACCCGACCCGCTTGCTGGAAACCCGTCTTGATTCCTGTTTATGATTTATCCTGGCTTGTTATGTGGATCCGTGTATTTTCATTTTTTATGTACTGCATACTGGCATTATATCTGGCATCTGCATTTTTTTAATATAACATTTAAATTCAAATAAAATATTTTAAAAGTATCTAGCATGGCCTGCATGATACCCCTAACCCTGTCGTAGCATCCGCGCATCTTGTTGTGGTCCCGTTCAGTGAAACTGACCCGTTTGGATGGCTACGTGCACGTGCGTGCATCCGTTCTTGGGGTATGCTTTTTCGTTACTCGGATATCTTGTTTTTATTTTGGTCGACACATATATTAACCGTATTTTCAAACCATAAATTTAGACTCGACCCGGGCGTGTTTTGGAGTAAGCTTGTTTTAGCCAGAAAACTCAATTTTTTTCTTAATATTAAATTCTTTATATTACAACTGTTTACTATTATTAACAGTCTCTCTCTCTCTTAACCAAATGCCTATATTAAATATATTTTTCAAATCTTAAAATCCAATCTCAACAGTCTCTCTCTCTCTTTCTTTACTTAAATATATATAAATATATTAAGTATTTTTTTATAACACAGCTTCTCTCTCTTCCTCATCTTCCCAAAATTTTCCTTTCCCGCCTCTCGCGAACCCTAGCCACCCGCCGCGCCTCGCAGTCGCCCTCACGCCGGCGAGCCCTCGTCTCCATCCTTGGCCTCCTCGTCCCCTCTCCTCTACCACCTCCTCGCCGTCGCCTTCACTCCCCCCCCTGCACACCCACCGCGACGAGACCCAGGAACCCACGCTCGTCATCGTCCTCGCCGCCGTTGATCTCGTAGTCGTCTCTTCCGCCTTCTCCCATCACCATCGTCTCCCTCTCCGATATCACCACCACCTCACCTCTTCTCCCGAGCCCACTGCAACCACACCCGCACCACTGCCTCGCCGGAAAACCTCGTCTGAACCCTCACCGGAGCTCCGACCCCCGTCGTCCTCATCACCACCTTCGACTCCTGACACCATCACCACCACCCTCACCCTACAGCCACCAGAACCCCGACCAGAACCCTAGCACCCGCAGCCTCTGCCCATCGCCGGTGTTCCCCTTCGAAAAACGCGGCGGAGACGCGATGTACGTCTTGCCTGAAATTTGGGGCAGATGCTAATTGGTACTATCCGTCCACCTCTCTGAAGATGCCAAGTTGATTTATGACACCATGTATCGAAGGTTTAAACGGATGCGGCCGATGTAGCAGACTTCGTCAGATTCCCCCTCGTTTGAGGGGTTTTTGATTGTGGGGACGCTCTTCCCTGCTGGCGCAAGCCCCTGCAGTTAATTACGCTACCGCATCGCGGTAACAACTTTCTCCTTCTCCAGATGGTCACTTCGTGTCATGTGTGTTTGTTTTGTGTTTGGTTGCCGGTGGATTGTATACGGAGACTAAGTTATGTTGTCGCCTATAGGGCGTGGACTAGTCCAAATCTGTATCTTTCTTAGATTTGGGTTTGGGGGGTTTGTGGTTAAGAATACGTTAGCCTTATTTGAGGCTAAGATCAACTTAAACGTTTGTTAAGGACACGTTAGTCTAATTCTAGACTAAGATCAACTTAACGGGATCGTTTAGATCCGACAAGAGAGCAATCGGCCTCTATTGTTTAGTTTAATGACATTGCGGTCGTTAGTTTAAGGACATAACGGTCCATTGTTAGTTTTAAGACATCGCGGTCGAGGTTAAGGACATCATAGTCCGTGGATTTAAGGATTCCACAGTCCGACTTTAGTTTTAAGACATCACGGTCGAGGTTAAGGACATCATAGTTCGTGGATTTAAGGACTCCACAGTCCGACAGTCCGTGGATTTAAGGACTCCACAGTCCGACGTTAGTTTTAAGACATCACGGTCAAGGTTAAGAACATCCTAGGCCGTGGATTTAAGGACTCCACAGTCCGTCGTTAGTTTTAAGACATCACGGTCAAGGTTAAGGACATCATAGTCTATGGATTTAAGGACTCCACAGTCCGACGTAATGTGTGGTTGTCGGGACCCGTCACCTTTCTGACGACGTTGAAGGATTACAACGACAGATATCAGAGGAGTAAAGAGATGTACCCTCGAACCGGGTGTAAATTGATTGGAAGAGCAGACGAGCTCAGTTCAATTTAAATTGAGGACTTATGGCCAGAATTGGGCTAAGTCCAATTAAAAATGTTTAACATTTTATGTTTGTTCTGCCTGTTAGGCCTTTGTTTGGGCTCTGCCCTTTTAATAATGCCAAGCATTGGGCTCTGACATTTTTGTCTTATATTGAATGCATAACATTTATCAGAACAAGGTATGCTCTGACAGCGCACCACGTGGCGCACTAGGCGCTTTGCACCAGTCAAAGAGCGTGTTGCGCTTCTGTCGGTTAGTGCACACGAGGAGGACACGTATCGCTTAGTGCTAAGCGCTAGTTTGTTAGCGCACTGCGCTTTTAATTTATGAGTGCGCTGCGCTAGTTTATGGGTGCGCCAGTGAGAAACACGTGGCGCGCTTGGCGCTGAGCTCCAACCCAACAGCGCAGTGCGCTGTTTTCAGGAGCGCAAAGCATAGATCGTGTCTATGGTTGACACGTGGCATGTTTTGGCGCTGAGCGTCGATCCAAGGAGCGCAAAGACGCAGTTCATGAGTGCAAGGCACTTTTTAATAGCGTAAAGCGCATTTTGATCAATTTTAAGATCAAAGAACAAATTCACGTTCTTCAAAGGAGGCTTTGCCTCAGGATCCAAGAACAACAGTTCTTGTTTTTTATAAAAGGCTCTGCCTTTATAGATTAAAAGATCTGTGAATGAAGTAAAATACTTCTTTTTATATTTTTATATTTAGATCTTTTGATCTTTTCTTTTTTAATCAAAGACCTTAGTCTTTTTATAGATCTAAGATCATTTTAGAAGATGGTTCTTCTTTTTATGAGATGATTTCATCTCTGTTGTTCGAGAATTACTTCTTTACCTTTAAAGATGAAGAAATGATCTTCTTTCTTCTAAAGGCTTACCTTTCTTTCTCTTTGAGTTTTTCTCAAAGTTTTCAGAGGGTTTTTTTTCTATCCTGAGACTTGAAGTCTTGGGGTCTTTATGTAGGGCCAATTGATTTGTTAAATCAGTTTAAGAGATCTTTCTCTGATTGATTTGAGAATATTTCCCACCGTTGGATCTTTGATCCTAAGGCTTCTGTTTTACAGAAGATAATATTCTTGTTTTAATAAGATTGAAAAATCTTTCCATAACAGAATTTTAATTCTGATTAATAATTTATCATTATTAGATCTTTCGATCTAACGGTAGGGAATTCTTTTAATTCCAGCGCTGGCGCACTTGGCGCGAGCGCATCCGTGTTTGACACGTGGCGCGCAGCGCAGAGCGCTGGATTTGAAGCACTGCTTCAACTTTTAAATTTTGAATTTTGAAACAGAGCTTTGCTCTGATTGGGGGTGCGCTGCCTAGGACGCAGCGCTCCGGCGCTGGCGTGTCTGCTTTTGACACGTGGCGCGCAGCGCACGAGATATGAAGCGTTGCTTCAATTTTTGAATTTTGAAATTCAAAACAGAGCTTTTATCTGATTGGGAGAAACAAATGCCCCCCCACCGTTGCGCTCACGTGGCGCACACGTGAGTGCAGCGGTGGCAACATTTGAGCATTTGGACCAACTCAGAAGTTGAGGAGGCGTTTCAGTGCCTATAAATATGACCTTTGGTCCTCAGATGATTATCATCTTCTTTTTAAGAATTATCTCTTCGTCAGAGCATTGCTCTCCTATTAAAATCTTTTAAGAATCAGAACTCTGTTAAAATTTAGGTCAAGTTTAAAACTTTCACTAGATTGGGGTTTTATCCATTAACAGAGCTTCGCTCTCCATAGATCTCTGATCCAAAGAAAACCCTTTTAAGGGTTCATTAATAGAGCTTTGCTCTCTAAAATGATTTTATTTATGATTTATTAATTCACTGATGGAGCTTTGCTCATTTCAGATCATAATAGAAGAACTCTTAAGAGTTTGTTCATGGATCTTGAAGATCGAAAAAATGAAATTTTATTTTTGATGGATTATATCATCTTCTTAGAGCAAGGCTCTCAGCGTTCTCGGGGAATTTCTTTAAATTCCACTCATAATTGATTTTGACAGGTGTCACTCCTGTCAGTAGAGCATTGCTCTCGAGGAGTTTATCTCCCTGTGCCTGTTTTTAATAAGAATTTGCTTAAACAGTCTGTCTGCTAATTTTGTTGATTTTCTTTTTTAGGAGTAATGGACGCTCACATGTATGATCTCGACGAGATTATCTCTTACGGAGACATCCGCTCACTCGACCGTTCTCAGAATCGAGAATTCACAAATGCCGAGTGTGCCGAAATCATGAGTCGCTTCGACGCATACGATGGCCGACTGCTTCCTCGACGATCTTCTCTCTTGAAGCTTATCGTGGGAGCAATCTGGGAAGCGGTTCCCTTATTCTGTACTGGTGTGCCACTTAGGGTATTGGATGCCGCCGAGGATAAGGTGCACTCGGTGTATCTGATGAGCCTAATCTCAAAGAGAAGGCGAGATAACCTTATCGATCTTCTGCATCAAGCTTTTCAACAGTCTTCAATACTTGCTGCCTATCGAAGGGAGGAGGACATCCGTGAGGATCCCGACGCTCTTGATCGTGAAAGAAAGCAAACCAGGATGGTTCGAAAGGCCTGGAAGATTTTGGACAAGGTCACTTTTGAATTCCTTAATCCATGCCCTGGGTCTGAGGTTTTGCCATTGTAACCATCTCGATAAAGTTTTTGTTTACTGCTTTCATAACTGTAAGAACTTTTTTGCAGTATGAATGGCAAATTTTTCATTTCAGCGTGTTTTATCCTATGTATTAAATCTTTTGCATATGCCTGAATGAGTATGCCTCGGACGCTTAATTAAACGCAAATAAGATATTCTTTCTATCGCTTTCTTCTCCTTGCTGTGTTTTTGCCATGTGATTTTAGCAAGTGCGGTCGGTAGATAGTATGTAGCTGTCAATCTTGGGCTCTTTGTAGGGCGGTGATGACTTAGAAAACAGGGTTAGGATCTGTCACTTAAGACTTTTCAACTTTATGAGCCGTGAGGGTCTCATAAAGAATTTTCTCCCTACCGGTCGAGAGGATCCCGTAGGTGTAATTTCTCCTTAAGAATCGTGAGGATTCCCAAGTGCGTTTTCTCTTGAAAGTCATAAGGATCTCACAAGAGAATTTACTCCCTTACGAGTCGTGAGGACCCGCAAGTGATGAGTGAAGTTGTCCTTATCCGCATTTCACGGAGTTAAGGGTTGCTCTGGATGCTTCCCACGGGTTCACTGTCGTGTTTGGCGAGGACCAGGTTCCGCTCTGGACGTTTTCCAGGATACCGTAGTTTAAAGACATCGCGGTCGAGGTTAAGGACATCGTAGTCCTTGGATTTAAGGACTCCATAGTCCGTTGTTAGTTTTAAGACACCACGGTCGAGGTTAAGGACATCATAGTCCATGAGTTTAAGGACCTCACAGTCCAATGTTAGTTTTAAGACATCGCGGTCGAGGTTAAGGACATCATAGTCCATGGATTTAAGGACTCCACAGTCCGTTGTTAGTTTTAAGACATCACGGTCGAGATTAAGGACATCATAGTCCGTGGATTTAAGGACTCCACAGTCCGTTGTTAGTTTTAAGACATTACGGTCGAGGTTAAGGACATCATAGTCCATGGGTTTAAGGACCCCACAGTATGTGAAATGTGTGGTTGTTGGGACCCGTCACTTCTTTGAAGACGTTGAGGAATTACAACGACAAATATCAAAGGAGTGAAGAGATGTACCCTTGAACCAAGGTAAAATTAGTTTAAGGACATTACGGTCCATTGTTAGTTTTAAGACATCACGGTCGAGGTTAAGGACATCATAGTCCGTGAGTTTGAGGACCTCACAGTCCAATGTTAGTTTTAAGAAATCACGGTCGAGGTTAAGGACATCATAGTCCATGGATTTAAGGACTCCACAGTCCGACGTTAGTTTTAAGATATCACGGTCAAGGTTAAGGACATCATAGTCCGTGGATTTAAGGACTCCACTGTCCGACGTTAGTTTTAAGACATCACGGTCAAGGTTAAGGACGTCATAGTCCATGAGTTTAAGGAACCCACAGTCCATGAAATGTGTGGTTGTCGGGACCCGTCACCTCTTTGAAGACGTTGAGGAATACAATGACAAATATCAAAGGAGTGAAGAGATGTACCCTTGAACCAAGGTGAAATTAGTTTAAAATCATTACGATTGATTGTTAGTTTTAAGACATCACGGTCGAGGTTAAGGACATCATAGTCCGTGGATTTAAGGACTCCACAGTCCGATGTTAGTTTTAAGACATCACGGTCGAGGTTAAGGACATCATAGTCCGTGGATTTAAGGACTCCACAGTCCAATGTTTACTCTGGATGCTTCACACGGGTTCACTGTCGTGCTCGGCGAGGACCAGGCTCCGCTCTGGACGTTTTCCACAGGGTCAGTAGTGACATAATCTGCGTTCCACGTAGCCAGGAATTTTGCGCTAGATGCTTCCCACGGGTTCACTGCCGTGTTCAGCGAGGACTAGGCTCCGCTCTGGATGCTTCACACGGATTCACTGACGTGCTCTGCGAGGACAAGGATCCGCTCTGGACGTTTTCCACGGGGTCAGAAGTGACATAATCCGCGTTCCACGTAGCCAGGAATTTTGCTCTAGATGCTTCCCACGGGTTCACTGCCGTGTTCGGCGAGGACTAGGCTCCGCTTTAGATGCTTCACACGGGTTAACTGCCGTGCTCTGCGAGGACCAAGATCCGCTCTGGACGTTTTCCACGGGGTCAGAAGTGACGTTATCCGCGTTCCACGTGACCAGGAATTTTTGCTCTAGATGCTTCCCACGGGTTCACTGCCGTGTTCGGCAAGGACTAGGCTCCACTCTGGACGTTTTCCACGGGGTCAGAAGTGACGTTATCCGCGTTCCACGTGACCAGGATATTTGCTCTAATGCTTCCCACGGGTTCACTGCCGTGTTCGGCGAGGACTAGGCTCCGTTCTGGATGCTTCCCACGGGGTCAGAAGTGACGTTATCCGCGTTTCGCGTGACCAGGAATTTTGCTCTAGATGCTTCCCACGGGTTCACTGCCGTGTTCGGCGAGGACTAGGCTCCGTTCTGGATGCTTCCCACGGGGTCAGAAGTGACGTTATCCGCGTTTCGCGTGACCAGGAATTTTGCTCTAGATGCTTCCCACGGGTTCACTGCCGTGTTCGGCGAGGACTAGGCTCCGCTCTGGACGTTTTCCACGGGGTCAGAAGTGACGTTATCCGTGTTCCACGTGACCAGGAATTTTGCTCTAGATGCTTCCCACGGGTTCACTGCCGTGTTCGGCGAGGATTAGGCTCCGCTCTTGATGCTTCCCACGGGGTCAGAAGTGACGTTATCCGCGTTCCACGTGACCAGGAATTTTACTCTAGATGCTTCCCACGGGTTCACTGCCGTGTTCGGCGAGGACTAGGCTCCGCTCTGGACATTTTCCACGGGGTTAGAAGTGACGTAATCCGCGTTCCACGTGACCAGGATTTTTGCTCTAGATGCTTCCCATGGGTTCACTGCCGTGTTCGGCGAGGACCAGGCTCCGCTCTGGATGCTTCCCACGGGGTCAGAAGTGACGTTATCCGCGTTCCACGTGACCAGGATTTTTTTCGATTATATCCGCCTTTCACGGAGTTGGGTTTTGACTCTCGGTCATCCGTACACTGCCGAGTCATGGGACTGGGAGTTGCCGCTGTTCCGCTTTGCTTGATGTTGTATCTGCTGCAATGAGACGAATGTTGAGATGATTTCCAGGTTATCTGTGAACCGTCGAGATTTGGCTTCTTCTTCTGATGAAACTTGGGGAGGGGGAGCGTGACTCCCTTTTTGTTTGCGCCCCTGGATTGTAAACAGGAATTGATGTGAGATCACCTGTAGGGCATAAATTTTATTTTTTATTCATCATTTTTTTATTTCTTTCCGCGATGCTCTATCATTTCAGCTTTTATATCACGAAGGTCGCGATTGCCCAATCATTTCGGCTATTTTTCGCAGTGCCCAATCATTTCGGCTATTTATTTTATTTTCACTCGCTGCTTTTTATTGCGAGTTGCCCAATCATTTCGGCTATTTTGCATGCATACATTTTTACTTGCTGATTTTGTTGCAAGTTGCCCCATCATTTCGGCTATTTCGTATGTATGTGTGGCTCGCTAGCTTTTTGCCGCAAGCTTGGGATTAGACACCGATTTCGGCATCAGCACCGCTACAACTGGGATATTGCCAGGAGCGAATCATCATTTGTCTCTGTCGATGTCGAACAAAGGTGGCTTAGTAAACAGGGATAGGATTCTGTCGACTAAGGCTTTTGACTTCATGAGCCGTAAGAGTCTCACAAAGGTATTTTTCCCTGCAAGTCGTGAGGATCTCGTAGGTGTGTTTTCTCCTTAGGAATCGTGAGGACTCCTAAGTGTATGGCTTCTCGTAAGTCGTAAGGATCTTACAAGAGAGTTTTCTCTTTATAAGTCGAGAGGACTTACAAGGGTTGTTCACCGTGCGAACATATCCCTAGTCACGGGTGGGACTTGGTTAGGGAAATGTTTGTTCGCGCCCGTGGATTGTATACAAGGGTCAGTGTTGTAACTCTTGTAGGGCAGTATCGGAGGTTGTGGGGGTTGCTTAAGAACATGTTCAGGTCTCTGTAGCTTAAGACTTTCAAATCTTATGAGCCGTGAGGGTCTCATATTTTTCAAATCTTAAAATCCAATCTCAACAGTCTCTCTCTCTCTTTCTTTACTTAAATATATATAAATATATTAAGTATTTTTTTAACACACAGCTTCTCTCTCTTCCTCATCTTCCCAAAATTTTCCTTTCCCGCCTCTCGCGAACCCTAGCCACCCGCCGCGCCTCGCAGTCGCCCTCACGCCGGCGAGCCCTCGTCTCCATCCTTGGCCTCCTCGTCCCCTCTCCTCTACCACCTCCTCGCCGTCGCCTTCACTCCCCCCCTGCACACCCACCGCGACGAGACCCAGGAACCCACGCTCGTCATCGTCCTCGCCGCCGTTGATCTCGTAGTCGCCTCTTCCGCCTTCTCCCATCACCATCGCCTCCCTCTCCGATATCACCACCACCTCACCTCTTCTCCCGAGCCCACTGCAACCACACCCGCACCACTGCCTCGCCGGAAAACCTCGTCTGAACCCTCACCGGAGCTCCGACCCCCGTCGTCCTCATCACCACCTTCGACTCCTGACACCATCACCACCACCCTCACCCTACAGCCACCAGAACCCCGACCAGAACCCTAGCACCCGCAGCCTCTGCCCATCGCCGGTGTTCCCCTTCGAAAAACGCGGCGGAGACGCGATGTACGTCTTGCCTGAAATTTGGGGCAGATGCTAATTGGTACTATCCGTCCACCTCTCTGAAGATGCCAAGTTGATTTATGACACCATGTATCGAAGGTTTAAACGGATGCGGCCGATGTAGCAGACTTCGTCAGATTCCCCCTCGTTTGAGGGGTTTTTGATTGTGGGGACGCTCTTCCCTGCAGGCGCAAGCCCCTGCAGTTAATTACGCTACCGCATCGCGGTAACAACTTTCTCTTTCTCCAGATGGTCACTTCGTGTCATGTGTGTTTGTTTTGTGTTTGGTTGCCGGTGGATTGTATACGGAGACTAAGTTATGTTGTCGCCCATAGGGCGTGGACTAGTCCAAATCTGTATCTTTCTTAGATTTGGGTTTGGGGGGTTTGTGGTTAAGAATACGTTAGCCTTATTTGAGGCTAAGATCAACTTAAACGTTTGTTAAGGACACGTTAGTCTAATTCTTGACTAAGATCAACTTAACGGGATCGTTTAGATCCGACAAGAGAGCAATCGGCCTCTATTGTTTAGTTTAATGACATTGCGGTCGTTAGTTTAAGGACATAACGGTCCATTGTTAGTTTTAAGACATCGCGGTCGAGGTTAAGGACATCATAGTCCGTGGATTTAAGGATTCCACAGTCCGACTTTAGTTTTAAGACATCACGGTCGAGATTAAGGACATCATAGTTCGTGGATTTAAGGACTCCACAGTCCGACAGTCCGTGGATTTAAGGACTCCACAGTCCGACGTTAGTTTTAAGACATCACGGTCAAGGTTAAGAACATCCTAGGCCGTGGATTTAAGGACTCCACAGTCCGTCGTTAGTTTTAAGACATCACGGTCAAGGTTAAGGACATCATAGTCTATGGATTTAAGGACTTCACAGTCCGACGTAATGTGTGGTTGTCGGGACCCGTCACCTTTCTGACGACGTTGAAGGATTACAACGACAGATATCAGAGGAGTAAAGAGATGTACCCTCGAACCGGGTGTAAATTGATTGGAAGAGCAGACGAGCTCAGTTCAATTTAAATTGAGGACTTATGGCCAGAATTGGGCTAAGTCCAATTAAAAATGTTTAACATTTTATGTTTGTTCTGCCTGTTAGGCCTTTGTTTGGGCTCTGCCCTTTTAATAATGCCAAGCATTGGGCTCTGACATTTTTGTCTTATATTGAATGCATAACATTTATCAGAACAAGGTATGCTCTGACAGCGCACCACGTGGCGCACTAGGCGCTTTGCGCCAGTCAAAGAGCGTGTTGCGCTTCTGTCGGTTAGTGCACACGAGGAGGACACGTATCGCTTAGTGCTAAGCGCTAGTTTGTTAGCGCACTGCGCTTTTAATTTATGAGTGCGCTGCGCTAGTTTATGGGTGCGCCAGTGAGAAACACGCGGCGCGCTTGGCGCTGAGCTCCAACCCAACAGCGCAGTGCGCTGTTTTCAGGAGCGCAAAGCATAGATCGTGTCTATGGTTGACACGTGGCATGTTTTGGCGCTGAGCGTCGATCCAAGGAGCGCAAAGGCGCAGTTCATGAGTGCAAGGCACTTTTTAATAGCGTAAAGCGCATTTTGATCAATTTTAAGATCAAAGAACAAATTCACGTTCTTCAAAGGAGGCTTTGCCTCAGGATCCAAGAACAACAGTTCTTGTTTTTTATAAAAGGCTCTGCCTTTATAGATTAAAAGATCTGTGAATGAAGTAAAATACTTCTTTTTATATTTTTATATTTAGATCTTTTGATCTTTTCTTTTTTAATCAAAGACCTTAGTCTTTTTATAGATCTAAGATCATTTTAGAAGATGGTTCTTCTTTTTATGAGATGATTTCATCTCTGTTGTTCGAGAATTACTTCTTTACCTTTAAAGATGAAGAAATGATCTTCTTTCTTCTAAAGGCTTACCTTTCTTTCTCTTTGAGTTTTTCTCAAAGTTTTCAGAGGGTTTTTTTTCTATCCTGAGACTTGAAGTCTTGGGGCCTTTATGTAGGGCCAATTGATTTGTTAAATCAGTTTAAGAGATCTTTCTCTGATTGATTTGAGAATATTTCCCACCGTTGGATCTTTGATCCTAAGGCTTCTGTTTTACAGAAGATAATATTCTTGTTTTAATAAGATTGAAAAATCTTTCCATAACAGAATTTTAATTCTGATTAATAATTTATCATTATTAGATCTTTCGATCTAACGGTAGGGAATTCTTTTACTTCCAGCGCTGGCGCACTTGGCGCGAGCGCACCCGTGTTTGACACGTGGCGCGCAGCGCAGAGCGCTGGATTTGAAGCGCTGCTTCAACTTTTAAATTTTGAATTTTGAAACAGAGCTTTGCTCTGATTGGGGGTGCGCTGCCTAGGACGCAGCGCTCCGGCGCTGGCGTGTCTGCTTTTGACACGTGGCGCGCAGCGCACGAGATATGAAGCGTTGCTTCAATTTTTGAATTTTGAAATTCAAAACAGAGCTTTTATCTGATTGGGAGAAACAAATGCCCCCCCACCGTTGCGCTCACGTGGCGCACACGTGAGTGCAGCGGTGGCAACATTTGAGCATTTGGACCAACTCAGAAGTTGAGGAGGCGTTTCAGTGCCTATAAATATGACCTTTGGTCCTCAGATGATTATCATCTTCTTTTTAAGAATTATCTCTTCGTCAGAGCATTGCTCTCCTATTAAAATCTTTTAAGAATCAGAACTCTGTTAAAATTTAGGTCAAGTTTAAAACTTTCACTAGATTGGGGTTTTATCCATTAACAGAGCTTCGCTCTCCATAGATCTCTGATCCAAAGAAAACCCTTTTAAGGGTTCATTAATAGAGCTTTGCTCTCTAAAATGATTTTATTTATGATTTATTAATTCACTGATGGAGCTTTGCTCATTTCAGATCATAATAGAAGAACTCTTAAGAGTTTGTTCATGGATCTTGAAGATCGAAAAAATGAAATTTTATTTTTGATAGATTATATCATCTTCTTAGAGCAAGGCGCTCAGCGTTCTCGGGGAATTTCTTTAAATTCCACTCATAATTGATTTTGACAGGTGTCACTCCTGTCAGTAGAGCATTGCTCTCGAGGAGTTTAACTCCCTGTGCCTGTTTTTAATAAGAATTTGCTTAAACAGTCTGTCTGCTAATTTTGTTGATTTTCTTTTTTAGGAGTAATGGACGCTCACATGTATGATCTCGACGAGATTATCTCTTACGGAGACATCCGCTCACTCGACCGTTCTCAGAATCAAGAATTCACAAATGCCGAGTGTGCCGAAATCATGAGTCGCTTCGACGCATACGATGGCCGACTGCTTCCTCGACGATCTTCTCTCTTGAAGCTTATCGTGGGAGCAATCTGGGAAGCGGTTCCCTTATTCTGTACTGGTGTGCCACTTAGGGTATTGGATGCCGCCGAGGATAAGGTGCACTCGGTGTATCTGATGAGCCTAATCTCAAAGAGAAGGCGAGATAACCTTATCGATCTTCTGCATCAAGCTTTTCAACAGTCTTCAATACTTGCTGCCTATCGAAGGGAGGAGGACATCCGTGAGGATCCCGACGCTCTTGATCGTGAAAGAAAGCAAACCAGGATGGTTCGAAAGGCCTGGAAGATTTTGGACAAGGTCACTTTTGAATTCCTTAATCCATGCCCTGGGTCTGAGGTTTTGCCATTGTAACCATCTCGATAAAGTTTTTGTTTACTGCTTTCATAACTGTAAGAACTTTTTTGCAGTATGAATGGCAAATTTTTCATTTCAGCGTGTTTTATCCTATGTATTAAATCTTTTGCATATGCCTGAATGAGTATGCCTCGGACGCTTAATTAAACGCAAATAAGATATTCTTTCTATCGCTTTCTTCTCCTTGCTGTGTTTTTGCCATGTGATTTTAGCAAGTGCGGTCGGTAGATAGTATGTAGCTGTCAATCTTGGGCTCTTTGTAGGACGGTGATGGCTTAGAAAACAGGGTTAGGATCTGTCACTTAAGACTTTTCAACTTTATGAGCCGTGAGGGTCTCATAAAGAATTTTCTCCCTACCGGTCGAGAGGATCCCGTAGGTGTAATTTCTCCTTAAGAATCGTGAGGATTCCCAAGTGCGTTTTCTCTTGAAAGTCATAAGGATCTCACAAGAGAATTTACTCCCTTACGAGTCGTGAGGACCCGCAAGTGATGAGTGAAGTTGTCCTTATCCGCATTTCACGGAGTTAAGGGTTGCTCTGGATGCTTCCCACGGGTTCACTGTCGTGTTTGGCGAGGACCAGGTTCCGCTCTGGACGTTTTCCAGGATACCGTAGTTTAAAGACATCGCGGTCGAGGTTAAGGACATCGTAGTCCTTGGATTTAAGGACTCCATAGTCCGTTGTTAGTTTTAAGACACCACGGTCGAGGTTAAGGACATCATAGTCCATGAGTTTAAGGACCTCACAGTCCAATGTTAGTTTTAAGACATCGCGGTCGAGGTTAAGGACATCATAGTCCATGGATTTAAGGACTCCACAGTCCGTTGTTAGTTTTAAGACATCACGGTCGAGATTAAGGACATCATAGTCCGTGGATTTAAGGACTCCACAGTCCGTTGTTAGTTTTAAGACATTACGGTCGAGGTTAAGGACATCATAGTCCATGGGTTTAAGGACCCCACAGTCTGTGAAATGTGTGGTTGTTGGGACCCGTCACTTCTTTGAAGACGTTGAGGAATTACAACGACAAATATCAAAGGAGTGAAGAGATGTACCCTTGAACCAAGGTAAAATTAGTTTAAGGACATTACGGTCCATTGTTAGTTTTAAGACATCACGGTCGAGGTTAAGGACATCATAGTCCGTGAGTTTGAGGACCTCACAGTCCAATGTTAGTTTTAAGACATCGCGGTCGAGGTTAAGGACATCATAGTCCATGGATTTAAGGACTCCACAGTCCGACGTTAGTTTTAAGATATCACGGTCAAGGTTAAGGACATCATAGTCCGTGGATTTAAGGACTCCACTGTCCGACGTTAGTTTTAAGACATCACGGTCAAGGTTAAGGACGTCATAGTCCATGAGTTTAAGGAACCCACAGTCCATGAAATGTGTGGTTGTCGGGACCCGTCACCTCTTTGAAGACGTTGAGGAATACAATGACAAATATCAAAGGAGTGAAGAGATGTACCCTTGAACCAAGGTGAAATTAGTTTAAAATCATTACGATTGATTGTTAGTTTTAAGACATCACGGTCGAGGTTAAGGACATCATAGTCCGTGGATTTAAGGACTCCACAGTCCGATGTTAGTTTTAAGACATCACGGTCGAGGTTAAGGACATCATAGTCCGTGGATTTAAGGACTCCACAGTCCAATGTTTACTCTGGATGCTTCACACGGGTTCACTGTCGTGCTCGGCGAGGACCAGGCTCCGCTCTGGACGTTTTCCACAGGGTCAGTAGTGACATAATCTGCGTTCCACGTAGCCAGGAATTTTGCGCTAGATGCTTCCCACGGGTTCACTGCCGTGTTCAGCGAGGACTAGGCTCCGCTCTGGATGCTTCACACGGATTCACTGACGTGCTCTGCGAGGACAAGGATCCGCTCTGGACGTTTTCCACGGGGTCAGAAGTGACATAATCCGCGTTCCACATAGCCAGGAATTTTGCTCTAGATGCTTCCCACGGGTTCACTGCCGTGTTCGGCGAGGACTAGGCTCCGCTTTAGATGCTTCACACGGGTTAACTGCCGTGCTCTGCGAGGACCAAGATCCGCTCTGGACGTTTTCCACGGGGTCAGAAGTGACGTTATCCGCGTTCCACGTGACCAGGAATTTTTGCTCTAGATGCTTCCCACGGGTTCACTGCCGTGTTCGGCAAGGACTAGGCTCCACTCTGGACGTTTTCCACGGGGTCAGAAGTGACGTTATCCGCGTTCCACGTGACCAGGATATTTGCTCTAATGCTTCCCACGGGTTCACTGCCGTGTTCGGCGAGGACTAGGCTCCGTTCTGGATGCTTCCCACGGGGTCAGAAGTGACGTTATCCGCGTTTCGCGTGACCAGGAATTTTGCTCTAGATGCTTCCCACGGGTTCACTGCCGTGTTCGGTGAGGACTAGGCTCCGCTCTGGACGTTTTCCACGGGGTCAGAAGTGACGTTATCCGTGTTCCACGTGACCAGGAATTTTGCTCTAGATGCTTCCCACGGGTTCACTGCCGTGTTCGGCGAGGATTAGGCTCCGCTCTTGATGCTTCCCACGGTGTCAGAAGTGACGTTATCCGCGTTCCACGTGACCAGGAATTTTGCTCTAGATGATTCCCACGGGTTCACTGCCGTGTTCGGCGAGGACTAGGCTCCGCTCTGGACATTTTCCACGGGGTTAGAAGTGACGTAATCCGCGTTCCACGTGACCAGGATTTTTGCTCTAGCTGCTTCCCATGGGTTCACTGCCGTGTTCGGCGAGGACCAGGCTCCGCTCTGGATGCTTCCCACGGGGTCAGAAGTGACGTTATCCGCGTTCCACGTGACCAGGATTTTTTTCGATTATATCCGCCTTTCACGGAGTTGGGTTTTGACTCTCGGTCATCCGTACACTGCCGAGTCATGGGACTGGGAGTTGCCGCTGTTCCGCTTTGCTTGATGTTGTATCTGCTGCAATGAGACGAATGTTGAGATGATTTCCAGGTTATCTGTGAACCGTCGAGATTTGGCTTCTTCTTCTGATGAAACTTGGGGAGGGGGAGCGTGACTCCCTTTTTGTTTGCGCCCCTGGATTGTAAACAGGAATTGATGTGATATCACCTGTAGGGCATAAATTTTATTTTTTATTCATCATTTTTTTATTTCTTTCCGCGATGCTCTATCATTTCAGCTTTTATATCACGAAGGTCGCGATTGCCCAATCATTTCGGCTATTTTTCGCAGTGCCCAATCATTTCGGCTATTTATTTTATTTTCACTCGCTGCTTTTTATTGCGAGTTGCCCAATCATTTCGGCTATTTTGCATGCATACATTTTTACTTGCTGATTTTGTTGCAAGTTGCCCCATCATTTCGGCTATTTCGTATGTATGTGTGGCTCGCTAGCTTTTTGCCGCAAGCTTGGGATTAGACACCGATTTCGGCATCAGCACCGCTACAACTGGGATATTGCCAGGAGCGAATCATCATTTGTCTCTGTCGATGTCGAACAAAGGTGGCTTAGTAAACAGGGATAGGATTCTGTCGACTAAGGCTTTTGACTTCATGAGCCGTAAGAGTCTCACAAAGGTATTTTTCCCTGCAAGTCGTGAGGATCTCGTAGGTGTGTTTTCTCCTTAGGAATCGTGAGGACTCCTAAGTGTATGGCTTCTCGTAAGTCGTAAGGATCTTACAAGAGAGTTTTCTCTTTATAAGTCGAGAGGACTTACAAGGGTTGTTCACCGTGCGAACATATCCCTAGTCACGGGTGGGACTTGGTTAGGGAAATGTTTGTTCGCGCCCGTGGATTGTATACAAGGGTCAGTGTTCATTTCGGCTATTTTTCGCAGTGCCCAATCATTTCGGCTATTTATTTTATTTTCACTCGCTGCTTTTTATTGCGAGTTGCCCAATCATTTCGGCTATTTTGCATGCATACATTTTTACTTGCTGATTTTGTTGCAAGTTGCCCCATCATTTCGGCTATTTCGTATGTATGTGTGGCTCGCT
This sequence comes from Agapanthus africanus, assembly GCA_030015575.1. Lineage (NCBI taxonomy): Eukaryota > Viridiplantae > Streptophyta > Magnoliopsida > Asparagales > Amaryllidaceae > Agapanthus > Agapanthus africanus. The sequence goes on along the minus strand of CM057339.1, from coordinate 303,479,342 downwards.
AGCTTTTTGCCGCAAGCTTGGGATTAGACACCGATTTCGGCATCAGCACCGCTACAACTGGGATATTGCCAGGAGCGAATCATCATTTGTCTCTATCGATGTCGAACAAAGGTGGCTTAGTAAACAGGGATAGGATTCTGTCGACTAAGGCTTTTGACTTCATGAGCCGTAAGAGTCTCACAAAGGTATTTTTCCCTGCAAGTCGTGAGGATCTCGTAGGTGTGTTTTCTCCTTAGGAATCGTGAGGACTCCTAAGTGTATGGCTTCTCGTAAGTCGTAAGGATCTTACAAGAGAGTTTTCTCTTTATAAGTCGAGAGGACTTACAAGGGTTGTTCACCGTGCGAACATATCCCTAGTCACGGGTGGGACTTGGTTAGGGAAATGTTTGTTCGCGCCCGTGGATTGTATACAAGGGTCAGTGTTGTAACTCTTGTAGGGCAGTATCGGAGGTTGTGGGGGTTGCTTAAGAACATGTTCAGGTCTCTGTAGCTTAAGACTTTCAAATCTTATGAGCCGTGAGGGTCTCATATTTTTCAAATCTTAAAATCCAATCTCAACAGTCTCTCTCTCTCTTTCTTTACTTAAATATATATAAATATATTAAGTATTTTTTTAACACACAGCTTCTCTCTCTTCCTCATCTTCCCAAAATTTTCCTTTCCCGCCTCTCGCGAACCCTAGCCACCCGCCGCGCCTCGCAGTCGCCCTCACGCCGGCGAGCCCTCGTCTCCATCCTTGGCCTCCTCGTCCCCTCTCCTCTACCACCTCCTCGCTGTCGCCTTCACTCCCCCCCTGCACACCCACCGCGACGAGACCCAGGAACCCACGCTCGTCATCGTCCTCGCCGCCGTTGATCTCGTAGTCGCCTCTTCCGCCTTCTCCCATCACCATCGTCTCCCTCTCCGATATCACCACCACCTCACCTCTTCTCCCGAGCCCACTGCAACCACACCCGCACCACTGCCTCGCCGGAAAACCTCGTCTGAACCCTCACCGGAGCTCCGACCCCCATCGTCCTCATCACCACCTTCGACTCCTGACACCATCACCACCACCCTCACCCTACAGCCACCAGAACCCCGACCAGAACCCTAGCACCCGCAGCCTCTGCCCATCGCCGGTGTTCCCCTTCGAAAAACGCGGCGGAGACGCGATGTACGTCTTGCCTGAAATTTGGGGCAGATGCTAATTGGTACTATCCGTCCACCTCTCTGAAGATGCCAAGTTGATTTATGACACCATGTATCGAAGGTTTAAACGGATGCGGCCGATGTAGCAGACTTCGTCAGATTCCCCCTCGTTTGAGGGGTTTTTGATTGTGGGGACGCTCTTCCCTGCTAGCGCAAGCCCCTGCAGTTAATTACGCTACCGCATCGCGGTAACAACTTTCTCCTTCTCCAGATGGTCACTTCGTGTCATGTGTGTTTGTTTTGTGTTTGGTTGCCGGTGGATTGTATACGGAGACTAAGTTATGTTGTCGCCCATAGGGCGTGGACTAGTCCAAATCTGTATCTTTCTTAGATTTGGGTTTGGGGGGTTTGTGGTTAAGAATACGTTAGCCTTATTTGAGGCTAAGATCAACTTAAACGTTTGTTAAGGACACGTTAGTCTAATTCTAGACTAAGATCAACTTAACGGGATCGTTTAGATCCGACAAGAGAGCAATCGGCCTCTATTGTTTAGTTTAATGACATTGCGGTCGTTAGTTTAAGGACATAACGGTCCATTGTTAGTTTTAAGACATCGCGGTCGAGGTTAAGGACATCATAGTCCGTGGATTTAAGGATTCCACAGTCCGACTTTAGTTTTAAGACATCACGGTCGAGGTTAAGGACATCATAGTTCGTGGATTTAAGGACTCCACAGTCCGACAGTCCGTGGATTTAAGGACTCCACAGTCCGACGTTAGTTTTAAGACATCACGGTCAAGGTTAAGAACATCCTAGGCCGTGGATTTAAGGACTCCACAGTCCGTCGTTAGTTTTAAGACATCATGGTCAAGGTTAAGGACATCATAGTCTATGGATTTAAGGACTCCACAGTCCGACGTAATGTGTGGTTGTCGGGACCCGTCACCTTTCTGACGACGTTGAAGGATTACAACGACAGATATCAGAGGAGTAAAGAGATGTACCCTCGAACCGGGTGTAAATTGATTGGAAGAGCAGACGAGCTCAGTTCAATTTAAATTGAGGACTTATGGCCAGAATTGGGCTAAGTCCAATTAAAAATGTTTAACATTTTATGTTTGTTCTGCCTGTTAGGCCTTTGTTTGGGCTCTGCCCTTTTAATAATGCCAAGCATTGGGCTCTGACATTTTTGTCTTATATTGAATGCATAACATTTATCAGAACAAGGTATGCTCTGACAGCGCACCACGTGGCGCACTAGGCGCTTTGCGCCAGTCAAAGAGCGTGTTGCGCTTCTGTCGGTTAGTGCACACGAGGAGGACACGTATCGCTTAGTGCTAAGCGCTAGTTTGTTAGCGCACTGCGCTTTTAATTTATGAGTGCGCTGCGCTAGTTTATGGGTGCGCCAGTGAGAAACACGTGGCGCGCTTGGCGCTGAGCTCCAACCCAACAGCGCAGTGTGCTGTTTTCAGGAGCGCAAAGCATAGATCGTGTCTATGGTTGACACGTGGCATGTTTTGGCGCTGAGCGTCGATCCAAGGAGCGCAAAGGCGCAGTTCATGAGTGCAAGGCACTTTTTAATAGCGTAAAGCGCATTTTGATCAATTTTAAGATCAAAGAACAAATTCACGTTCTTCAAAGGAGGCTTTGCCTCAGGATCCAAGAACAACAGTTCTTGTTTTTTATAAAAGGCTCTGCCTTTATAGATTAAAAGATCTGTGAATGAAGTAAAATACTTCTTTTTATGTTTTTATATTTAGATCTTTTGATCTTTTCTTTTTTAATCAAAGACCTTAGTCTTTTTATAGATCTAAGATCATTTTAGAAGATGGTTCTTCTTTTTATGAGATGATTTCATCTCTGTTGTTCGAGAATTACTTTTTTACCTTTAAAGATGAAGAAATGATCTTCTTTCTTCTAAAGGCTTACCTTTCTTTCTCTTTGAGTTTTTCTCAAAGTTTTCAGAGGGTTTTTTTCTATCCTGAGACTTGAAGTTTTGGGGCCTTTATGTAGGGCCAATTGATTTGTTAAATCAGTTTAAGAGATCTTTCTCTGATTGATTTGAGAATATTTCCCACCGTTGGATGTTTGATCCTAAGGCTTCTGTTTTACAGAATATAATATTCTTGTTTTAATAAGATTGAAAAATCTTTCCATAACAGAATTTTAATTCTGATTAATAATTTATCATTATTAGATCTTTCGATCTAACGGTAGGGAATTCTTTTAATTCCAGCGCTGGCGCACTTGGCGCGAGCGCACCCGTGTTTGACACGTGGCGCGCAGCGCAGAGCGCTGGATTTGAAGCGCTGCTTCAACTTTTAAATTTTGAATTTTGAAACAGAGCTTTGCTCTGATTGGGGGTGCGCTGCCTAGGACGCAGCGCTCCGGCGCTGGCGTGTCTGCTTTTGACACGTGGCGCGCAGCGCACGAGATATGAAGCGTTGCTTCAATTTTTGAATTTTGAAATTCAAAACAGAGCTTTTATCTGATTGGGAGAAACAAATGCCCCCCCACCGTTGCGCTCACGTGGCGCACACGTGAGTGCAGCGGTGGCAACATTTGAGCATTTGGACCAACTCAGAAGTTGAGGAGGCGTTTCAGTGCCTATAAATATGACCTTTGGTCCTCAGATGATTATCATCTTCTTTTTAAGAATTATCTCTTCGTCAGAGCATTGCTCTCCTATTAAAATCTTTTAAGAATCAGAACTCTGTTAAAATTTAGGTCAAGTTTAAAACTTTCACTAGATTGGGGTTTTATCCATTAACAGAGCTTCGCTCTCCATAGATCTCTGATCCAAAGAAAACCCTTTTAAGGGTTCATTAATAGAGCTTTGCTCTCTAAAATGATTTTATTTATGATTTATTAATTCACTGATGGAGCTTTGCTCATTTCAGATCATAATAGAAGAACTCTTAAGAGTTTGTTCATGGATCTTGAAGATCGAAAAAATGAAATTTTATTTTTGATAGATTATATCATCTTCTTAGAGCAAGGCGCTCAGCGTTCTCGGGGAATTTCTTTAAATTCCACTCATAATTGATTTTGACAGGTGTCACTCCTGTCAGTAGAGCATTGCTCTCGAGGAGTTTAACTCCCTGTGCCTGTTTTTAATAAGAATTTGCTTAAACAGTCTGTCTGCTAATTTTGTTGATTTTCTTTTTTAGGAGTAATGGACGCTCACATGTATGATCTCGACGAGATTATCTCTTACGGAGACATCCGCTCACTCGACCGTTCTCAGAATCAAGAATTCACAAATGCCGAGTGTGCCGAAATCATGAGTCGCTTCGACGCATACGATGGCCGACTGCTTCCTCGACGATCTTCTCTCTTGAAGCTTATCGTGGGAGCAATCTGGGAAGCGGTTCCCTTATTCTGTACTGGTGTGCCACTTAGGGTATTGGATGCCGCCGAGGATAAGGTGCACTCGGTGTATCTGATGAGCCTAATCTCAAAGAGAAGGCGAGATAACCTTATCGATCTTCTGCATCAAGCTTTTCAACAGTCTTCAATACTTGCTGCCTATCGAAGGGAGGAGGACATCCGTGAGGATCCCGACGCTCTTGATCGTGAAAGAAAGCAAACCAGGATGGTTCGAAAGGCCTGGAAGATTTTGGACAAGGTCACTTTTGAATTCCTTAATCCATGCCCTGGGTCTGAGGTTTTGCCATTGTAACCATCTCGATAAAGTTTTTGTTTACTGCTTTCATAACTGTAAGAACTTTTTTGCAGTATGAATGGCAAATTTTTCATTTCAGCGTGTTTTATCCTATGTATTAAATCTTTTGCATATGCCTGAATGAGTATGCCTCGGACGCTTAATTAAACGCAAATAAGATATTCTTTCTATCGCTTTCTTCTCCTTGCTGTGTTTTTGCCATGTGATTTTAGCAAGTGCGGTCGGTAGATAGTATGTAGCTGTCAATCTTGGGCTCTTTGTAGGGCGGTGATGGCTTAGAAAACAGGGTTAGGATCTGTCACTTAAGACTTTTCAACTTTATGAGCCGTGAGGGTCTCATAAAGAATTTTCTCCCTACCGGTCGAGAGGATCCCGTAGGTGTAATTTCTCCTTAAGAATCGTGAGGATTCCCAAGTGCGTTTTCTCTTGAAAGTCATAAGGATCTCACAAGAGAATTTACTCCCTTACGAGTCGTGAGGACCCGCAAGTGATGAGTGAAGTTGTCCTTATCCGCATTTCACGGAGTTAAGGGTTGCTCTGGATGCTTCCCACGGGTTCACTGTCGTGTTTGGCGAGGACCAGGTTCCGCTCTGGACGTTTTCCAGGATACCGTAGTTTAAAGACATCGCGGTCGAGGTTAAGGACATCGTAGTCCTTGGATTTAAGGACTCCATAGTCCGTTGTTAGTTTTAAGACACCACGGTCGAGGTTAAGGACATCATAGTCCATGAGTTTAAGGACCTCACAGTCCAATGTTAGTTTTAAGACATCGCGGTCGAGGTTAAGGACATCATAGTCCATGGATTTAAGGACTCCACAGTCCGTTGTTAGTTTTAAGACATCACGGTCGAGATTAAGGACATCATAGTCCGTGGATTTAAGGACTCCACAGTCCGTTGTTAGTTTTAAGACATTACGGTCGAGGTTAAGGACATCATAGTCCATGGGTTTAAGGACCCCACAGTCTGTGAAATGTGTGGTTGTTGGGACCCGTCACTTCTTTGAAGACGTTGAGGAATTACAACGACAAATATCAAAGGAGTGAAGAGATGTACCCTTGAACCAAGGTAAAATTAGTTTAAGGACATTACGGTCCATTGTTAGTTTTAAGACATCACGGTCGAGGTTAAGGACATCATAGTCCGTGAGTTTGAGGACCTCACAGTCCAATGTTAGTTTTAAGACATCGCGGTCGAGGTTAAGGACATCATAGTCCATGGATTTAAGGACTCCACAGTCCGACGTTAGTTTTAAGATATCACGGTCAAGGTTAAGGACATCATAGTCCGTGGATTTAAGGACTCCACTGTCCGACGTTAGTTTTAAGACATCACGGTCAAGGTTAAGGACGTCATAGTCCATGAGTTTAAGGAACCCACAGTCCATGAAATGTGTGGTTGTCGGGACCCGTCACCTCTTTGAAGACGTTGAGGAATACAACGACAAATATCAAAGGAGTGAAGAGATGTACCCTTGAACCAAGGTGAAATTAGTTTAAAATCATTACGATTGATTGTTAGTTTTAAGACATCACGGTCGAGGTTAAGGACATCATAGTCCGTGGATTTAAGGACTCCACAGTCCGATGTTAGTTTTAAGACATCACGGTCGAGGTTAAGGACATCATAGTCCGTGGATTTAAGGACTCCACAGTCCAATGTTTACTCTGGATGCTTCACACGGGTTCACTGCCGTGCTCGGCGAGGACCAGGCTCCGCTCTGGACGTTTTCCACAGGGTCAGTAGTGACATAATCTGCGTTCCACGTAGCCAGGAATTTTGCGCTAGATACTTCCCACGGGTTCACTGCCGTGTTCAGCGAGGACTAGGTTCCGCTCTTGATGCTTCACACGGATTCACTGACGTGCTCTGCGAGGACAAGGATCCGCTCTGGACGTTTTCCACGGGGTCAGAAGTGACATAATCCGCGTTCCACGTAGCCAGGAATTTTGCTCTAGATGCTTCCCACGGGTTCACTGCCGTGTTCGGCGAGGACTAGGCTCCGCTTTAGATACTTCACACGGGTTAACTGCCGTGCTCTGCGAGGACCAAGATCCGCTCTGGACGTTTTCCACGGGGTCAGAAGTGACGTTATCCGCGTTCCACGTGACCAGGAATTTTTTCTCTAGATGCTTCCCACGGGTTCACTGCCGTGTTCGGCAAGGACTAGGCTCCACTCTGGACGTTTTCCACGGGGTCAGAAGTGACGTTATCCGCGTTCCACGTGACCAGGAATTTTGCTCTAATGCTTCCCACGGGTTCACTGCCGTGTTCGGCGAGGACTAGGCTCCGCTCTGGATGCTTCCCACGGGGTCAGAAGTGACGTTATCCGCGTTTCGCGTGACCAGGAATTTTGCTCTAGATGCTTCCCACGGGTTCACTGCCGTGTTCGGCGAGGACTAGGCTCCGCTCTGGACGTTTTCCACGGGGTCAGAAGTGACGTTATCCGTGTTCCACGTGACCAGGAATTTTGCTCTAGATGCTTCCCACGGGTTCACTGCCGTGTTCGGCGAGGATTAGGCTCCGCTCTTGATGCTTCCCATGGGGTCAGAAGTGACGTTATCCGCGTTCCACATGACCAGGAATTTTGCTCTAGATGCTTCCCACGGGTTCACTGGCGTGTTCGGCGAGGACTAGGCTCCGCTCTGGACATTTTCCACGGGGTTAGAAGTGACGTAATCCGCGTTCCACGTGACCAGGATTTTTGCTCTAGATGCTTCCCATGGGTTCACTGCCGTGTTCGGCGAGGACCAGGCTCCGCTCTGGATGCTTCCCACGGGGTCAGAAGTGACGTTATCCGCGTTCCACGTGACCAGGATTTTTTTCGATTATATCCGCCTTTCACGGAGTTGGGTTTTGACTCTCGGTCATCCGTACACTGCCGAGTCATGGGACTGGGAGTTGCCGCTGTTCCGCTTTGCTTGATGTTGTATCTGCTGCAATGAGACGAATGTTGAGATGATTTCCAGGTTATCTGTGAACCGTCGAGATTTGGCTTCTTCTTCTGATGAAACTTGGGGAGGGGGAGCGTGACTCCCTTTTTGTTTGCGCCCCTGGATTGTAAACAGGAATTGATGTGATATCACCTGTAGGGCATAAATTTTATTTTTTATTCATCATTTTTTTATTTCTTTCCGCGATGCTCTATCATTTCAGCTTTTATATCACGAAGGTCGCGATTGCCCAATCATTTCGGCTATTTTTCGCAGTGCCCAATCATTTCGGCTATTTATTTTATTTTCACTCGCTGCTTTTTATTGCGAGTTGCCCAATCATTTCGGCTATTTTGCATGCATACATTTTTACTTGCTGATTTTGTTGCAAGTTGCCCCATCATTTCGGCTATTTCGTATGTATGTGTGGCTCGCTAGCTTTTTGCCGCAAGCTTGGGATTAGACACCGATTTCGGCATCAGCACCGCTACAACTGGGATATTGCCAGGAGCGAATCATCATTTGTCTCTGTCGATGTCGAACAAAGGTGGCTTAGTAAACAGGGATAGGATTCTGTCGACTAAGGCTTTTGACTTCATGAGCCGTAAGAGTCTCACAAAGGTATTTTTCCCTGCAAGTCGTGAGGATCTCGTAGGTGTGTTTTCTCCTTAGGAATCGTGAGGACTCCTAAGTGTATGGCTTCTCGTAAGTCGTAAGGATCTTACAAGAGAGTTTTCTCTTTATAAGTCGAGAGGACTTACAAGGGTTGTTCACCGTGCGAACATATCCCTAGTCACGGGTAGGACTTGGTTAGGGAAATGTTTGTTCGCGCCCGTGGATTGTATACAAGGGTCAGTGTTGTAACGCTTGTAGGGCAGTATCGGAGGTTGTGGGGGTTGCTTAAGAACATGTTCAGGTCTCTGTAGCTTAAGACTTTCAAATCTTATGAGCCGTGAGGGTCTCATAAGAGGATTCTCCTTACGAGTCGTGAGGATCTCGTAAGTGTAATTTCTCCTTAGGAATCGTGGGGATCCCTAAGTGTGTTGCTCCCTTGTGGGTCGTAAGGATCTCACGCGGGTGATTTCTCCTCACAAGGTCGAGAGGACCTTGAAAGTGTCTTTTAACGAGATTGCGTCCTCTCGGGTTTTCACAAAACTCGCCGGTAGTCCTGCTGTTTTTACTCACAGAGCCCTTTCGGGTTTTCATCCGTGCCCTTTTTGCTTATGAACATACCGTTTTTCTTTCTTTCTTTTTTTTTATTTGTATCAGCTTTGGGATGCTGCAATCCACCGTAGTTTATTGACATCTCGGTCAACAGCTAGTTTTAGGACATAGTGGTCCGTTGTTAGTTTAAGGACGTTTCGGTCCGTCGTTAGTTTAAAGACGTTTCGGTCCATTGTTAGTTTAAGGACGTTTCGGTCCATAGTAAAGGAAGCCGGTTACTACTGATAGAGTTTGGGCTTAGGAAGATCGCGAGCGGACATAGTCGCCGTCATCTATCATTGACCTAGGCCATGACTCGTCAAGCGTAGTATTTCTTCAGGAAGCGACCGTTTATTGGCTTAAAAGGTCTTTCACCATCCATGTCCATGAGTAGATAGGCTCCACCCTGGTAGACTTTGTCTATGATGTACGGGCCTTCATAGTTCGGCTCGAATTTTCCCCGCTTGGCGCGATTGGGGATCATAGGTCTTTTGACCACTAGCACGAGTTCGCCTTGGTGGAATGTCCTTGGCCTGGTCAATCTTTCGTAAGAGCGCACCATCTTTGCTTTATAAGCCTCCAGGTTTTGTTGCGCTATGAGTCGAGTTTCATCAAGGGCATCGAGCTCCTCAAACCGAAGGTGAGCGTTTTCTTTGTCCGTTAGCTCGTAGTGGACTGCCACTCGTAGATAGGGTAACTCTATCTCAAGGGGGAGTACCGCTCCTGTACCGAATACCAACGCGTACGGCGTTGTGTCCGTGGCCGTCTTGAACGTAGTTCGATATGCCCAGAGAGCTTCATGCAGTCTCTCGTGTCAGTCCTTATTTTGGGACACCGTCTTCTTCACGATCTTTGTCAATGTCTTATTGAAAGCCTCAGCTAGACCGTTAGCTCGGGGATTATAAACTGAGGAGTATCTCCAGTCTATGTTGTGCTGTTGTGCGAAGTGGCTAATCTTATGGCTTCTATAGGCTGGCCCGTTATCGGAGATGATCCGCCGCGGAGTTCCAAACCGATAAATAACGTGCGCCTTGAAGAAGTGGAGGATGTTCTCCGTCTTCACTTCCCTCAGCGGTACTGCTTCTGCCCATTTGGAGAAGTAATCAGTTGTTGCCAAAATGAATCGATGTCCTCTGGACGATGCTGGTTCGATGAGGCCTATCATGTCAGTTCCCCACATCTTGAACGGCTAGCTAGCCACTGTCGGGTGTAGCGGATTCGGATGCTGATGGATAAAGTCCCCATGAATTTGGCATGAGTGGCATTGCTTCGCATACTCGAGGCAGTCCTGGATCATCGTGGGCCAATAATAACCCATCCGTTTGATCTTCAACTTCATCTTCGGGCCTGCTTGGTGAGAACCACAGAGTCCGTCGTGAACTTCTTGGACGACTCTTTTCGCCTCTTCAGGTCCAGGCATCTCAACCACAGAGAATCAAACGACCTCTTCTACAGAGTATCATTGACGAAGGCGAAAGATAGGGCTCGCTTCATGAGCTGATGTTTTGAGGACGCGTCTTCAGGCGTTCGACGGGATTTGAAGTAGTCTATAAAGACTTTTCTCCAATCCTTAGCCTTTTCTTGGTCATTTATTTGCATAGCCATTTGCTCAGTCGCTCCTTTTTCTTTGGACGACTCCGGAGATATTTCCGCTGGCGCAAGAAACCGACGGCTTTGCACAACGATTCTCACGTCATCGAGGTTCTCGTCGGCCAGTTCTTTAGCGAGCTTAGCTAGTGCATCCGCTTTGCTATTTTCTGCACGCGGTATGCTTTCCAAGATGTAGGAAGGTATCCAGGTCAGGAGTTGCTGCACCCTTTCGCCATATTTCACCAACTCTGGTTTGCACGTCTGATAGTCTCCATTTACTTGACTAACAATCAGCTGGGAATCTCCGTATATGAGGAGGTTTTCAATTCCCATGTCGATAGCGATCTCAAGACCTGCTATCAAAGCTTCGTATTCGGTTTCATTGTTTGTCCTCGGCTCTGTCAAGGAGAAGGCGAAGCGCATTATCCCTCTTTGTGGGGTCACGAAGATGAGGCCTACCCCTGATTTGATTATAGGCGTGTTCTGTTTGCGCTTCTTCATGGAAGGCGCTCCATCAAAATAAAGTTCCCATCGGGTATCACCCCCGTCGATCGCATCAAACGCATGTTCATCTGGCAGTTCGCAATTCAAAGGGGAATCGACCAGTATCGGATGTTCAGCGAGGAAGTCGGCGATGGCCTGGACTTTCACTGCCTTAAGAGGCTGGTAAGTTATTGAGAACTCCATCAAGAGTAAGGCCCATTTAGCGAGCCGCCCTGTCAATATGGCTTTTGACATCAAATATTTGAGAGGGTCCACCTTCGATATGAGACGGACTTCATGCGTCAATGCATAGTGCCGGAGTTTCGTTATCGCGAAGATAAACGCCAGGCAGTGTTTTTCGATGGGAGAATAATTGCTTTCTGCCCCCAGGAGAACTCGACTCAAGTAATAGAGAGCTCTTTCTTTCCCTTGGTCGTTCTCTTGTGCCCATAATGCGCCTAAGGAACCTTCAAGGGCGGTTGCATACAGAATGATATGCTTTCCCTTGACCGGAGCGGTCAGCACTGGCGGGTTCTGCAGATACTTCTTGATTTCGTCCAGTGCGCCTTGGCATTTATGATCCCAGACGAACGGGGTTCCCTTCTTCATCAGGTGACTGTAAGGGCGGCACTTGCCAGAGAGATTGGCTATAAATTGCCGGATATATGCGAGCTTCCCTTGGAGAGACCGCAATTGCTTGAGAGTCCTTGGCGGGGGCATTTCCATAATTGCTTTGATCTTTGACGGATCTATCTCGATACCTCGGCGTCGGACGATAAATCCCAGGAATTTACCTGAGGACACCCCGAACGCGCATTTGAGAGGGTTCATCTTCAAGTTGTATTGCCGAAGGCGTTGAAATACGATATTCAGATGCTCAAGATGTTCCTCGTATGATTTGCTTTTAACTACGAGGTCGTCGATATAGCATTCGACAATTTCATGTATAAGGTCATCGAAGATCTTCGTCATGGCCCTCTGATAGGTGGCACCGGCGTTCTTTAGACCGAAGGGCATCACCTTGTAGCAGAATATACCCAAAGGGGCCCGGAAAGCGGTGTGCTTCTGGTCCTCGGGATGCATCTTTATCTGATTATATCCTAATGAGCCGTCCATGAAGGAGAAAACTTCGTGAGTGGACGTGTTATCTATCATCAGCTCGGTGACCGGTACCGGGAAGTCATCCTTCGGGCAGGCTTTATTGAGATCCCGAAAGTCTACGCAGATGCGCACCGTCCCATTTTTCTTCATCACCGGGACGATGTTGGCGATCCCGTCAGGATACTGTACTTTTTGGATGGAGCCAGAGTCGATTAGCTTCTTGACCACAGCGTTGATGCTCATCTTAAGCCCGAGCCGCATTCTTCTCGGTGCTTGTTTGATCGGCTTGATGCCCGGGGATATCGCCAATTTGTGGACCGCAATCTCTGGATCTAATCCTGGCATTTTGGAATAGTTCCATGCGAAGCAATCTCTATGCTGCATAAGCACGTCTTTTAGTGCAGCCACCCTTTCTTCAGTTAGCAGCTCACTGACGAATGTAGGTCGCGGGTCACTTACCGTCCCCAAATCAATTTTCTTGAGGTTATCTGCAGTGGTGTGTATTCCATCTTCCAGCTCTTTTGGCGCCGGTGGAAACTCTGAGATCACCTCGTCATTATTGTTTTCGAAGCACCAGGGGAGGTCATCCATATACTCGGGTTCTTCTTTTGATATCGTTATCATATGACAAGTACGAGCCCGCTTCCAAGACCGATGTGGATCTGGGTCTACCCTCATGGATTTGGGTTCATGCTTTTGTGGCGGAGTTATCCTCCAACTGTCGGATAGAGCGAATTTGCCGAGCTGATATTGGTCTTCAACCCAGTTCTTGAAGGTGAAGCAATCTTCAAGGGGATGTCCTATCGCTTGGTGATAAGAACAACAGTCTGGGTGAGAGACCTCGTTGGCTCGCTCGGGGTGTTTAGACTCTGGAAGTGTAAATCATTTGATGTCTCATGGCAAGATCAAGTATCTTCTTTGTCTTGTCTTGAGGAAAAGAGTATGCTCGACTCATTTTCTTCATAAGGGACAAATCTGGACCGCTCGATTCTCGATCGCATGACTTCTTGGTCCCACTTTGCCGCTGTCGAACGCCCTTTCCGCTCTTTGACTTGTTTCTACCTCTGCGTCGAGCCTTTTGTACAATAGGTTGACAGGGAGGGGCATTTTCATCCTTCGCAGCCTGTTGAAGAAGGCGTTGCGTCCTGGATTTCTCGTAGATGGCCATTTCGCGATTATGGTCGTCTCGAACCTTCTGACCATCTTCCTTTATAAGCTTGTCCATTTGTTCTTCGAACGACGGACTGGGCATTTTCACGTCGGGGACTCTTTTTGGTTCAGGGTTAGCATTCTCCCATTGAGCATCTCCTTCTTCATCAAAGTCATGTACGACATAGCAGTCGCGGAGTAGCTCCCGTTTCTTGGACCGAACATATCCAAGCCCGATCGCTTCCATTCTCCCATTGGGCAGCTTGCGCTGAGTTCCGGGAACGTTCCGGATCCTGCCATAGAACTTAGCTTTTCGAGCGGTCTGTTTGAAGGGTATCCATTGGCGCTTCAATAGCCTTTTCAAGCCTTCTGTGTAATATCTAGGCAAACGGATGGGCTGGAGCCTGTCAAGTGTAGAATCCGCGCCGTGCCAGATTTCTTTCTCCACTTTGGTTTCCCCGGAGCGGTAGAATAGAATCGCCTTTTCGCCTTCTCGCCTGGGAGGGACATAGAACGTCTGCAGCTCTTCCACACTGTAGGTATCAAGCGCGTCTAGTTCTTTATGATGTTTGGGCGAAACCATGGCAATTTGCAAACTTTGCTCTTCATTAGCGAATGTTTGTATTGAAGGCTGAGCGAAGAATATAGCATGGACCTCATCTTCTGAGTCGCTGCCAAAGATCAACATAGGACCGGACGGTCCCGGCTTGTTGTACTGGGGTGGACCGGAATAAACTATTTCTTCCTCTTCCTCAGTATCACTCCTGAAGACAGGAATGGTGGCGATAGCTTTGTTCTCCGGTTTGCGACATCTCTCCATGTCCTCGAAATCTGGCAAAAAGTATTTTGCATCTTCGTACTTGCGGACTTCGTTCACGGAGAATGGATTCATCTCTCCTGTTACGGTATACTCGAGACCATCCTTAAAGTATTTTATACACTGATGTTGTGTAGAAGGGATGATGTTGTACTCGTGTAACCAAGGCCGGCCGAGTAAAGCGTTGTAGCATGTCTTGGCGTCAATGACATGAAATTTAATATCTGTGACAAGTAGCCCGAATTGTAACGTCAGTATCACAGACCCGAGAGTCCGCGATGACTGGGAGTCAAAACCGGAGATGGTGATTTTATCACGAACGAGATGCTGGACGCTCACGGAGCCTTTCTGGGTTTTCATCCGTGTATGTTTTGCTTGTGGACATACCTTTTTTCTCTCTTTTTTGCATTGGTGGAGCTTCATCGCCGGTGGGACTTTAAATATAGTCTCACCGGCAGGACTTAGGAGAGACATGTGTCGTTTATGCCCATGGATTGTATACAGTTTTATATGATGTATGATCCGGACCGTAGGGTCGGTATGCTCAATTCGTCTGCGACATGGAGCATTCATGCGTAGTATTTCTTGAGATATCGGCCATTGATGGGTGGCATGGGCTTTTCTCCCTCTGCACTTATTAGTTGGTAGGATCTTCTGTCGAACACTTTCTCAATGACGTATGGCCCTTCCCAATTTGACTCGAATTTTCCCTTGGCATGTTGATTGGGGATGAACGGTCTTTTGAGGACCAACACCAATTCGCCCTTTTTGAAAGCACGTAGACGAGTCTTCTTGTCATAGGCCCGTGACATTTGGGCTCGGTACAGCTCCAGATTTTGTTGTACTGCGAGCCTCTTTTCTTTGAGGGCGTCAAGTTCTTCGAGCCGAAGGAGAACGTTTTCCTCCTCCGTCAAATTATGCTGGACGGCTATCCTGAGGCTTGGAACTTCGACTTCGAGGGGGAGGATCGCCTCCACTCCGAAGAGTAATGAGTATGGAGTGTCCTGAGTTGGAGTGCGGTGTGTGGTACAATATGCCCACAATGCCTCGTAAAGTTTGTGATTCCAGTCTCTTGTTGGCTAAGCATTTTTCCTCAGGAGCTTGCATAGAGTTTTATTGAAGGCTTCGGCTAGCCCATTCGTCCTTGGATTATAGATGGAGGAATATCTCCAGTCTATCTTGTACTGAGTAGTAAACCTTGAGACTTTGAAGCTCTTGAAAGAAGGCTCGTTGTCAGAAATGATTTTTCTAGGTGTACCGAAGTGGTATAGAATATTATGCTAGAAGAATGTCAGAATATCTTCTGTCTTGACTTCTTTTAGCGGGACAGTTTCAGCCCATCTGGAGAAGTGGTCAGTTGCGGCCAATATGAACCAGTGGCCTTTGGATGACGGAGGATCAATTGGACCAACTATGTTGGTGCCCCAAACTTCGAAGGGCCATGACGCCACCTTAGGATGCAACGGATTAGAGTGCTTGTGAATGAAGACACCGTGAATTTGGCAAAGATGACATTTCTTCGCATGCTCTTCGTAATCCCTTATCATGGTAGGCCAGTAATACCCAAGCCGTTTGATTTGAAGCCGCATTTTGGGGCTAGATTGGTGAGCTCCGCAGACGCCTGAGTGAACTTCTTTCATGACTTTTTAGGCTTCGGTCGATGACAGATACCTGAGCCAGAGTTGGTCATATGATCTGCGGTATACCGTATTATTTACAAACACATATCGGATGGCTCTTTTCTTCAACTGAACCCTCACAAATTTTTCTTCGGGCAGCTTGTTGTATCGGAGGTACTCTATAAAAGGGTTTTCTCCAATCGGACTCGTCTTGAATGATCAGAGCTTTTTCGGCAGGATTGCTCTTTTGTTCTGCGCTTTCTTCTTCTCGTAAAGAGATTGGGGGCAGAATTTGCCGGCTCCTGACTGTGATAAGAATTTCATCCATGTCGAGATTAGCCAGCTATTTGGCTAAACGAGCGAGTATGTCAGCTTTTCCGTTCAACGCCCTAGGGACTCTCATTAGTTCAATGTGAGTGAACTGTTTCGTGAATTCCACCACCCGGCTTCTGTATTGAGCTAATTAAAGATTATATATCTTGTAGTCGCCGCTCACCTGGTTGACGACAAGATGGGAGTCACCGTAAACCCATAGCCAAAGGATTTTCATTTCTATGGCGAGCTTCTGACCAGCTATCAGAGCTTCATACTCAGTCTCGTTGTTTGTATGAGATTCAGTAAGAGCAAAGGAACGTCGTAGGGTTCCTCCTGATGGCGTGACGAACACCGATCATATCCCTGCTTTTATCTTTGGGATGCTTGATTTGCTGGAGGTCCTTATTGATGAGGCTCCATCGAAGTAGAGCTCCCAATATAGCTCGTCATTCTCGAGGTGCAGCACTTGTTCGTTGGATAACTCGCAATTGAGCGGTGATCCTTCTGGTATGGGATGAGCAATAAGGAAGTCCACAACGGCTTGCCCTTTTACTGCTTTCAGAGGAGTATAGATTATGTCGAATTCAAGCAGCATGACAACCCATCCTGCCGTTCTACCAGCTAGGCTTGCTATGGTCATTAAGTGTTTGAGCGGGTCGACGATCAGCATAACCCGATGAGCGAGCAGATAGTGTCTCAGCTTCTTCACAGCGAATATCAAAGCCAGGCATTGCTTTTCGATTGGGGAATAGTTGTGTTCCGCCCTGACTAAAGTTCGACTGAGGTAGTAGAGGGCATTTTCTTTTCCCTCCTTGTTGTTCTGGGCAAGGAGCGCACCGAATGACTCATCTAGCGCGGCAGTATAGAGAATCAACGGTTTATTTGGAATAGGTGCAGTAAGCACTGGAGGGTGCAATAGATACAGTTTGATACTTTCGAACGCTTCTTGACATTCGACATCCCAGATAAAAGGAGCTCCCTTCTTCATGAGCTTTGAGAAAGGCCAACATCTCCCTGATAGGTTCGAGATGAACCTTCGTATGTCAGCGAGTTTGCCTTGAAAGGATCTTAGCTGCGTCAGATTCTTCGGAGGAGGCATCTCCATGATGGCATTTATCTTTGATGGGTCAACTTCGATCCCCCGATGTCGGACTATGAAGCCCAAGAATTTTCCCGATGACACGCCAAAAGCGCACTTCAGAAGATTCATCTTCAGATCATATTCCCTCATTCGGGTGAAAACGGTCCTGAGATCTCGGATGTGATCAGCCTTGGCTTTTGTCTTGACGACCAAATCATCAACATAACATTCGACGACCTTATGGATTAAGTCATCAAAGATTTTGGTCATTGCCCTTTGATATGTGGCTCCGGCATTCTTTAGTCCGAACGGCATCACCTTGTAGAAGTATAATCCCAACGGGATTCGAAACGCTGTGTGTTTCTCATCCTCGTGCGACATCTTGATCTGATTATATCTAAATGAGCCATCCATGAAGGTGCACAGCTCGTAATTTGAGGTATCGTCGACCATAATTTTCATGACTGGTAGCAGGAAATCATCTTGGGCATGCCTTGTTAAGGTCTCTAAAATCGACACAGACTCGGATCTGCCCATTCTTCTTTTTCACTGGGATGATACATGTGATCCAGTCCGCATATTTCTCTTCTCTGATTAAACCGACATCGATGAGTTTCTTGGTTTCCTCGATGACCTTTTCTTCCAGTTCTCTTCTCATTCTTCGAGGAAATTGTTTTACTGGTTTGGCATCAGGAGATATAGCTAGCTTATGCACGGCCACTTCAGGGGAGAGGCCAGGCATTTCTTTGTATGTCTACGTGAAGCAGTCGGCAAACTCATGCAGCAGGGCGATTATCTGATCTTTCATTTCCTCTGACAAGAGTGGGCTGATGTAGGTCGGGCATTCCCAAATCAACCTCGGTTAGCTCGTCGAAGGTTGCTTGTCTGCCATCTTCGAACTCTTGAGGGGCTTTTTCTGGCTCATCTTCATCATTTGAATCTTCGCTGGCTTCACCAATATGGATCATGTAGCATGCCTTGACGTCAAGTTGAATGAAACCTATGCCCCGTCTATCTGGGATTTGTCCATCGATGAGTGCTTGGACCTGAGGAGAGTGCCACGGCCCCTCATAAAACTTCGCTTCGGAGTCCGTTTGATATAACTGACATCCGCATTTTTTAAAATATTCCCGTATCTCGGGCGCATAATATCTGGGGTTTAGAGGACGACTCTTATGCCTCTTTCATATGGAAGGCACGTGACAGACAAATCGTCCGGATACACGACAGGATTTGACCCATAAAACAGGATGCCCTTTTCTCCACTCTTTCTTCCGGGAACGTACAAGATCTTCAGCTGGTCCACGGTGGAGACTGCCAATGCATCGAGCTCTTTGCACATCTGCTCCTGCACCCTTGTGACGGCTAGGAACCCTTCCATAACTTTGAAGGTCTCTCTTAGCTTCGCCTTTTGCACGAGAGCCCGATTTGCACAGCTGTTGCAAGACGGATCCTCTTCTTCTGATTCTTCAGTGTCACTGCCTAAACGAGAGCAAATTTTGCTGCCGGATGAGCCTTCAATATCATACTCGTCCGTATCGCTACCGAAATGAGGGCGAGTTTTACAGAAGGATGGACTTCCAGCATCGGACCCATCAGTGTCACATCCAAAACGCGGACGCATATAGGGGTTTTTTGCTTTCGAAAGTGACAACTGGCTTAGATTTGCTTTTGAGTTTCGGGGTAGTTCTGTCTTTGGTCAACTATTGCTCAGCGCTTTGGAGGTTCATAAAGTACTGAGAATCTTCGTATCAGACTTCATGCACACCGAACGGCTGGATTCCCCCGTCAACACGTCTTTCTTTGCCATTTTTGGTATACTTCATGCACTGATGGAGAGTTGATGGAACGATATCATAATCGTGAATCCACGGTCATCCCAGAAGTGTAGGGTGTTTTTCGTCACCCCATTGAGATGGGAATATGCGCGCGCTTGTCAGACGCATTACAGATTCCCCTTGCCTAGGGCATGCCGAGATTTATTGATTATGGGGATCTGAATTTCCGGCAGCCGCGGACTAAGCTGCCGTTAACTAACCCTCGCTTTTGAAGCGAGAGAACCTCCGATTGACGAGTAAAACTGGTCATGCGAAGTCAATGCGATACATTGGTGTGTGCGTTTTTTTTACATGGAGTTCAACTCCAAAAGAATATTTTTGTGGAATTAAACTCCAAAAGAATTTTAAATGTGGAGTTAAACTTCAAAAGAATTTTAATGGAGTTCAACTCCAAAAAGATTTTTATTGCGGAGTTAAACTCCAAAAGAATTTTAAATAAATACTTAGAGAAATGTTTAAAAAAAATATTATTTATAATTTATTTATTATTATTTTTAAATAAAAAGATAAAAAAGAAAAGAAAAAAAGGAGCTCCCCACCACTCACGTGAGGGGAGGAAAGAGGCTCCCATTTAGTGGAAGCCTCCCCTTTCCCACTAAATGGGAGCCTCCCCCTCAAGTGAGGGGGATGGGAGCATCCCCTTCACGTGAAGGGAGGGAGGGGGGGGGGGGGGGAGGGAAACGCTCCCATTTAGTGGGAGCCTCCTCCTTATGTGAGGTGCTCCAAATTAATTTTTTTAACATGGTGTTCAACTCCAAAAGAATATTTTTGTGGAGTTAAACTCCAAAATAATTTTAAATGTGGAGTTCAACTCCAAAAAGATTTTTATCATGGAGTTATACTCCAAAAGAATTTTAAGTGGAGTTAAACTCTGAAAGAATTTTTATTATGGAGTTGTGCTCCAAAAGAATTTTAAATGTGGAGTTAAACTCCAAAAGAATATTAAATGGAGTTAAGCTCCGAAAGAATTTTTATTATGGAGTTGAACTCCGAAAGAATTTTAAATGGGGTTAAACTCCGGAATTTTTTTTATAATGGAGTTAAACTCCAAATGAAATTTTTTTATTGTGGAATTGAACTCCAAAGACAAAACCCTTTTTTTTTTAAAAAAAGGAAGCTCCCACAGAGTGGGAGCTTTCCTCTTTCACACGAGGAGAAGAATAAATGGGGGCTCCCAAAAATGAGAGTCTCCCACTCACATGAGAGGGAATAAAGGGGCTCCCAAATTGGAAGCCTCCCCCTCACATGAGAGAGAATAAAGGGAGCTCCCAAAATGGGAGCCTCCCACTCACATGAGAGGGAATAAAGGGGCTCCCAAATTGGAAGCCTCCCCCTCATATGAGAGGGAATAAACGGAGCTCCCAAAATGGGAGCCTCCCACTCACATGAGAGGGAGCCTCTCCATCACATGAGAGGAAGAAATGAGCTCCAAAAGAATTTTATTTTATTTTTTATGGAGTTAGACTCCAAGAATATTTGTATGGAGTTAAATTCCAAAAGGAATTTTTATTTGTGGAGTTAAACTCCAAAAGAATTTAAATGGAGTTAAACTCCGAAAGAATTTTAAATGTAGTTAAACATCTAAAATGATTTAATGTGGAGTTAAACTTTCCAAAAAGAATTTTATTGTGGAGTTAAACTCCAAAAAAGGTTTTAAATGGAGTTCCACTCCAAAAAGATTTTTATGGTGGAATTAAACTCCAAAAGAATTTTAAATGGAGTGAACTCCCAAAAAGATTTAATGTGGGGTTAAACTCCACAAAAAGAATTTTATTGTGGTGTGGAGTTAAACTCCACTAAATGGGGAGCCCCCCCTCACGTGAGAGGGAGAAAGCTTCCACTTGGTGGGAGTTCTCTCTTCCTCACGTGAGAGAGAGCAGGGGCTCCCAAAAGATCTTTTTTTTTTGTGATGGAGTTAAACTCCAAAAATTTTTATTTGGAGTTAAACTCCAAAACAATTTTATTCGGAGTTAAACTAAAAAAAGTTTTTTATTATAGAGTTAAACTCCAAAATAATTTTGTTTGTGGAGTTCAACTCCAAAAGATTTTCTCCTTTCTCTTTTGAGAATAAACCCAAAATGGGTTCTCTTGAAACTCCAAGATTTAGATCTTGGATGATAAAAAATGAGACCTTTTTTCTTCTCTTTATGGAGTCTTGGGAGGTGGGTTTATGGTAAAACTTTATTTAGTTTTTTTAAAAAAAGAGCCAAGCTCTTGATTTAATTGGAAAATGAAAAGAAAGAGGAAGAACTTAAGAGAGTGGGGATGGAGGCACAAACCCTAGAGATTTGAGGAGAATGAATTGTATCCTTTATTTCATTATTATGTTGCCTTTTATAGGCTTACAAATTTACATATAACCCCTTGGGCTTTACAAAGTGGCATTTTGCTCATCCCATGCCTCATGTGTTCATTTCTTTTGCACATGAGCCATGAGTTTTACAAAAATTTGGCTTTATGCCCATAAAAAATTATATCAAAATTATTTATAACATGATTTTTATTTTGTCATGGAGGAGACCGGCCATGGGGCTCGACTTCGGCATGGGCCCACTTGGTTTGAGGTCGACTTTGACTTTGACTTGGTCAACCAGGGTGTAATTTTTTACCCCAACAAAGTGCCCCCATCAATAAATGCACACCACATATGTCGTTCGTGTGCATGAAATTGATGGATTTTCTTTCGCGTGGAGGCGACTTGATTTGGTTCCCGCTTTTTAGGAAGCTGGCACTGCCCTTTTTACGACATGAACGGTCGATGCTTGACGTGTCTCCAAGATGGAGTGTCGGTGGTTGACGTGTCCCCGAGGCTGAGTGTCTGTTTGACGTGTCCCTGGCGCGGAGTGTCGCTGTTCGACTTTTTCCCGGCATGGAGTGTCGCTGATTGTTCGACTTGTCCCCGACACGGAGTGTCGCCGGTCGACTTGTCCCCGGCGCGGAGTGTCGCTGGATGTTCGACTTGTCCCCGGCACGAAGTGTCGCTGGTCAACTTATCTCCGGCACGGAGTGTCGCTGGTTGTTCGACTTGTTCCCGGCACGGAGTGTCGTTGGTCGACTTGTCCCCGGCACAGAGTGTCGATGGTCGACTTGTCCCCGGCGCAGAGTGTCGCTGGATGTTCGACTTGTCCCCAGCGCGGAGTGTCGCTGGATGTTTGACTTATCCCCGGCACGGAGTGTCGCTGGTCGACTTGTCCCCGGCACGGAGTGTCGCTGGTCGACTTGTCCCCGGCACGGAGTGTCGCTGGTTGACTTGATTCCGAGGCGGAGCATAATTCCGGCAGGGAAGGTAGATATCCCGAGGCGAAGCATGATTTCGACACAGGGTACATTTTGGGACGAAGCATTATTCCGCCGCAGAGGTTGTTGGTTTGATTTGGGTTGACATCAGCATCGCTTACACTGGAATATGGTACCAGGAGGAAATCATCATTTTCCATGAGGGGATATCTCTCGTTTCCAGTTTAAAGACTTAGGGGTCATCTGTTCCCAGTTTAACGACTTAGAGGTCATCCGTTCCCAGTTTAAAGACTTAAGGGTCTATTGGATCGGAAGCTTGGAATTTTGGAGTAAGGGTCGGCATCAGCGTTCTAACACTGAAGCACAAGTGCCAGGAGCAATTCATCATTTGCCTTTGCCTGTTGGGGAGCGATGGCTTGAGAGACAGGTTTAGGTCCCTATCACCTAAGACCTTTCAATTTTATGAGTCGTAAGGGTCCCATAAAAGTATTTTCTCCCTATGAGTCGTAAGGATCCCATAGGTGCATTTTCTCCTTAGAAGTCGTGAGGACCCCAAAGTGTGTCTTTTCCTTGTGAGTCGTAAGGATCCCACGAAGGTGTTTTCTTACGAGTCGTAAGGATCTCGCAAGTTTTGTTCTCCTCATGCATTGTGAGGATACATGAGTGGGTCTTTCCAGATGGAGCATAATTCCAAGGGCGGAGACAGGCCGCTGGACTGATGATTACGGTGGGGTATAGGTATGATGAGAATTATTTGAGCCCATGGATTGTATACGGTAGTCAACGTGGGGACCAATCGTAGGGCTGGGAGAATTTTGGGAAATTGAATTTTGGTTGGCTTCTGCATCGTTGCATTAGAATATGGTATCAGGAGCGACTCATCATTCGCCGTTTGAGAATTTGGATTTTGGCTAGCATCTGCATCGCTGTACTGGAATATGGTACCAGGAGCGACTCATTATTCGTCGTTTGGACATTCAGAGTTTGGTTGGTGTCTGCATCGCTGCATTGGAATATGGTACCATGAGCAACTCATTATTCGCCGTTGGAGATTTGATTTTTGGACGGCGTCTGCATCGCTGCACTGGGATATGGTACCAGGAGCGACTCATCATTCACCGTTTTTTTACTACCGCGATTGCTCTATCATTTCAGCTTTTTTTATCGCGAAGGTCGCGATTGCCCTATCATTTCGGCTTTATTTATTCGCGGTTGCTCCATCATTTCGGCTTTATTTCCATCTTTATTTTTACTCACTGATTTTTATTACGAGTTGCCCCATCATTTCGTCTTTTTATTTATTTTTTATTTTTTATTTTTACTCGCTGATTTTTATTGCGAGCTGCCCCATCATTTCGGCTTTTTATTTATTTTTTATTATTTTTATTTTTTTTATTTACACATTTTACATCCCCAGTTTAACGACTTACAGGTCGACTGTTCCCAGTTTAACGACGTGGTGGTCATCGGTTCCCCAGTTTAACGACGTGGTGGTCGATTGACGGGGAGCTTAAAGAAGATACCCGATTTAGCAGTTGTCAGGAACGCCGCTGGAGCTTGCCCAAGATGCCTTGTTGCTTTGTTGGTGTTGATGGCCTTGCCCCCAGCTGGAGAAAAGGAAAGTCGTTCAAACACCGACTTGTGTTTGGGTACTGGTGCCTTCGAGATCACCACATTTGGCCTCCTGCCTTTTGAGGTCGGTTTATCCATCACCGGGGCTTGAGGAGCAAAGATGGCGTTAGCTGACACGAACAAAATAGAGCCAAATGGCAGCGGCGGCTCCTCCCATTGTCGCCCAAGACTGGCTGGGAAGACCGTCCTGGCGTCTATCTTCATTGTGTAAGAGATGAAAGCTGTGTCGAGAGCTGAGTTGATCCTTAGAGACATTTTGTTGCGTCCGGAGATTGCAATTTGAAATTTGTTGACCTGCACAAAGAAGCATAATTTCAGTATAGGCAATTGATATGTATATTGATTGAGTTCGCATGAACGTTTAACCCGAAATATGGGAGGAGAGATTGGTCCCACCGGGCGTGTCAGAATCTGTAGGGTGTTTTTCGTCACCCCATTGAGATGGGAATACGCGCGCGCTTGTCAGGCGCATTACAGATTCCCCCTGCCTAAGGCAGGCCGAGATTTATTTATTGTGAGGATCCGAATCTCCGGCAGCCGCGGACTAAGCTGCCGTTAATTAACCCTCGCTTTTGGAGCGAGAGAACCTCCGATTGCCGAGTAAAACTGGTCATGCGAACTCAATGCGATACATTGGTGTGTGCGTTTTTTTTACATGGAGTTCAGCTCTAAAAGTGTATTTTTGTGGAGTTAAATTCCAAAAGAATTTTCAGTGTGGAGTTAAACTCCAAAAGACTTTTAAATGGAGTTCAACTCCAAAATTTTTTTATTGCGGAGTTAAACTCCAAAAGAATTTTAAATAAATAAATAAATATTTAAAGAAATGTTTTAAAAAAAAATATTATTTATAATTTATTTTTTATTATTTTTAAATTAAAAGATGAGAAAAGAAAATTATAAAAAGGGGGCTCCCCCCACTCACGTGAGGAGAGAAAAGAGGCTCCCATTTAGTGGGAGCCTCCCCCTTACGTGGGGTGCTCCAAATTAATTTTTTTAATTAATTTTTTTAACATGGTATTCAACTCCAAAAGAATATTTTTGTGGAGTTAAACTCCAAAATAATTTTAAATGTGGAGTTAAACTCCAAAATAATTTTAAATGGAGTTCAACTCCAAAAAGATTTTTATCTTGGAGTTAAACTCCAAAGGAATTTTAAATGGAGTTAAACTCCGAAAGAATTTTTATTATGGAGTTGAACTCTAAAAGAATTTTAAATGTGGAGTTAAACTCCAAAAGAATTTTAAATAGAGTTAAACTCCGAAAGAATTTTTATTGTGGAGTTGATCTCCGAAAGAATTTTTATTATGGAGTTGAACTCCGAAAGAATTTTAAACGGAGTTAAACTCCGGAATATTTTTTTTTATAATGGAGTTAAACTCCAAAACAATCTTTTTTATTGTGGAGTTGAACTCCAAAGACAAACCCCCTTTTTTAAAGGAAGCTTCCAGTGGGAGCTTTCCTCTTTCACATGAGGGGAAGAATAAAGGGGGCTCCCAAAAATGAGAGCCTCCCACTCATATGAGAGGGGATAAAGGGGCTCCCAAAATGGGTGTCTCCCACTCACATGAGAGGGAGCCTCCCATTCACATGAGAGAAAGAAAGGGGGCTCTCAAAATGGTAGCCTACCCCTCACATGAGAGAGAATAAAGGGTCTCACAAAATTGGAGGGTCACGTCGCGCTTCCCGGTGTACGGCGAAGGGAACGCTACTGACCACTACGTATTTACTCTGGAATTTAGCTTAGAAAAGAGGAAGAGGGAGTGGAAGTAGGTTCCGGTGTGTCGTTTCGTCACCGGGAGCTCCTAGGGTCGTCGTCAGAGCTTCGCCCTTCGCTAACTCCACTTGTACACAAAAGTTTAGAGATTTTTTTTAAGAGTTTGGAAAGAGTTTGTGAGTGAGGGTGTGTGATTTGGAGTGGTATTTATAGGGTAATCTAGGGTTTAGGGTAGATGAAAGGTTGTATGAAAATTGTATTTAAAATAGAGTAAATAGGTGTTTTTATTGACTCTGTAAATGTGCAGGGTATTTAAAGTGTACAGAGGTTATAAGTAGGCAAAAAGACACAGAAGTCATGAAGGGAACTCGGCGATCCGATCGAGTTAACCCGGCGCCGCCGGCCCGAGTCGGCCGAGGCGGGCCGGGGCTCATCGCCACGTGTCCCCCGCCTGTTGGTCTACTCCCTGGACTCGTTTGTTTTATATGTAACTTTTGGTTTTTACGAGTTATGCACGTGTAGGTTCTTGGGCTTCTAAAAATTTGAATGAAAACTAATTGAAAAATAACGTGGCTAATGGGATTTGAAATCTGGTGCTTTGGCTCAGCAATGCAAGGTCTTACCAATGACCTACAAGCTCCTTCTTGCTATTAAATAGCAAAAAAAATTTATAACTTGTGCTCAAGCAAAGGTACCCCTTTCTATATTTTTAAAAAATTTGTACAGAAAATTTAGGGTTGTTACATTCTACCCTTCTTATAAAAATTTTGTCCTCGAAATTTGTAAAAGAAAAGTGTAACAGATTCAAGGAAAGTTTAGTGACTGAAGTATTGATAGTGTATGAAAAATAACAAGGTGGTGCAACGGTTTTAAAAATGTGAAAGAGACTTACCGGTGTTACCTTGACCTACGGCCTCGGCTTCTACGGCTGCTAATGTGAATGTCTGACGCCGTAGTACTTTCCTCCTAGATGGGGCACATTTTTTTCCTCGGGGCATGTTTCTTTGCCCTCGAAGCATGTCCCACATTGCCTGTTGGAATTGGCGAGTAGGCTGTGCATGTGGTGGAGCTGGGAGTGCAAGACGAGGTGTAGGAGCCTGGATAGCTGGCCGCTGCTGGTAGTTGGTGGGTGTGTGAGCTGGGTTGCGTCTATAAGGATAGTTTCCAATTCCGTGATTGAATGCGCCACAAACTAAGCATAGACCTTTTGCGCGTCTACAGTCCTTCCACGAGTGTCCTTCCCTCTGGCAATAGAAGCAAAAGTCGGGACTTGGCTGGTTATTGATTTCTTCTGATCTTCTGGGTTCAACAGTTGGCCTTGAAGAGGCTCCTCCTGCCATCTGGTTGGCAGGGCGCTTCACTCCGGCAGATTGAGGTCTGCCCTTTCTCTTTACTACTGCCTCGTATCTTCGGGCAACCTTCAAAACCAAATCATGGATTGAGAAATCCCCTGTAGCTAGAGCAGCTTGGGTTTCCGGGTCCAACCCTTGCTGAAATATTCTAGCTCTGATCTCAGCAGTCGGTATGAGATGGGCCGCAAACTGACTGAGTATAGTGAACTCAGCGTCATATTCATCTACTGACTTGGTCCACATTGAACCTTGTTGCAGATGGATGAACTGCTGTTCCATGTCGAATCTGGCAGTCTCAGGGAAGTACTTTGCGTCGAACATGTCGCGTAAAGTCTTCCATTCGATGGGTTGATCAAGACGGCTTTCTTCCGCCTTCCACTAGACCCGTGCATTGTCCATGAGTTGTGGCTTCGCAACACGGACCCAAGCTATCTCTGGCACTTGTGCCGCTGCCAGATCGTCTTCGATGCTCTGCGCCTATTCCTCAGCATCCAGTGGGCTCTCTTTTCTTGTAAATTGTTTGGGGTGCAAAGCCCAGAATTGTTTCACCCCGGGTTCTTCTGCCTCGGACGGTTCATTAAAAGAGCAGTCTGCTGCTGCTGTCCTTCTAGGAGGCCGCGGATCGCCTCAAGAAGAACCGTCTGCACGTTGATCGGAGCAGGGACGACAGGTTTGAGTGGTAGTGGTGGATGTGTGTTGTTGACATTGGTGCTGGTGTTGTTTGGGGAATCCATAACCTTAAATGAAAATTTTTGGGTTAGGACAGATTCAAAGTATATGAAATGATAAGATTCAAGGAGTATGAATTGTAAAGAATATTTTCAGTTGCTGGTTCTTGTGTTATATTGCTTAGGTTGTCTATGCAGAACTGAACTGCATGGTAGGGTTCCATACAGCTCTGACCTGCATGGACCACCAACAAAACCTGTCACGCCCCGCTTCCCGGTATACGGCGAAGGGGACGCGACTGGCCGCTACGTATTTACTCTAAAGTAAATACGCTAAGCGTAACTAAGCAATATAAAATAAATGTACACAAGAGACAAATGTAATGAACAACAACTTTATTTATTAACAATTCTTTTTACAATACATGGAAAAGTAAATACATGGAATAAAGCGATGCCTAAACAGCGGCATAACAGAAATGGAAAATACTGAAATGAAATGTGTATAATGAATCTAAAGCTCTGGGTCGTAGGCTAGCTGATCCAAGTCCTTGCTGGTAGGTTCGATCTCCTGAAGGTCTGAATCACCTGACAACATTCCAAAGAAGAAAGAGAAGGAATGTCGTCAGCGAACAATTGCCCGGTAAGTCCCAAAGATAAGAGAGAAATAGAATAAACAAAAAGAGAGTGTGTAGTTTATAACGTTGTATTATTATTGTTAACGCTGTTATTTGTAAATTTGGTACAGAAGAGGCCAGTGTATACGAGAGGAGTCTCTATATGCCAGAGACTAAAGGCAAATGGAGTACAAGAAACCATTTATACCACGGTACAACAGCAAATGAATACATGTTAGGTGTTTTAAATCTTGCAGTCTCGTGCCACTTCTAACACCTTCCATACCAATCTACCCCTTAAACCCCGCGATATTTTGTTTGTAATTGTATTGTATTGTATTATAGATGGATGACTTGCCGAAACCATGATATCAGTAATTGGATGTAACTGGAGAATCATATAGATAAAAGTATATCCATGGTTCGGTTCGGTCAATACAAATTGAATAAATTGAATATATGTATTCATGGGTTCATATTGAATTGTAGTTTGTACTTGAATCATATTCAATTCAGATTATTTATAATGAGACTCGGTCTGAGTCAGAACAATTAGAAAAGAAATTGGATACTGAATTAAGTTTTGGTATTATCGGTAACCGCTGCACATGGACGGCAGGATTTGTGTTGTTTTCAAAGATGATTACCGTGTTGATAACACCGTTTGGTAAGTTGTCTGCCTTAAATAGGCAAGCACCCATATCTCCGGCTCCCTGAGGCTGGTCCCGCTTAAACCTATGTTTACTAGGGTCCTTAGTGTAATTTAGTATAACTTGAGGGGGTTTTATGTAAAAAATAATTTTGTATAGTTTTCAAAATACACCTCAAGTATTTTATTATCGTCTTTAAAGTTTTCATTGATGTATATTTTATCATTGTGATATTTCTAGTGATTAAAACCTATTTTTTCATAATATATGGTATTTAATTGTAAAGTATGGAACTTGTATAGAGTTGCATGGTATTTTCATGTAAAGTGATTCTTTTGATTTAGAAAAATTGGAATATTTATATTATATCAAAAATAGATATTTTGATGATATATATATATATACAATAATTATAATTTATTATTTTTCTAGAAATCTCACCTTCTTAAGATGTTTGTATTTTTAAATCTTTCGAGACCGAATGCTCCTTGCGGAGGTCTGCATCTCGCACTACTAAGCCCGAGGATGTGCGATAATCCGCACCATTCCGAACGGCTTCCCCAAAATGGGTTGTAGCGGCATTTTGCAAAGATTTATTTAAAATACATAATCTTATAGAAAAAGGTTTTAATAGTAAAAGGTATTTATGTGTAAATTCGTATTCCCGTATTCTATATTCTCGAAAGACAACGTGCTATTTTGAATATGAATGTTGTGAGGAGGTAGGTCATTACCCTGTGATCTATTTCAAAGTATAGCAAGAAATATGATGTTTAATGTCAAAACTAAACTACATGGTATTTTACTGAAAAAGTACGATAAAAATTACAATATGAAATATTTTGCTATGAAACTTGTTCATGGTCTTTTGTTAATGTTTAATAGTCAAGATGTAAGGATTTGGTATGTTGTATTTAAGAAAATTGGAACTTTTTAAAGAAAACCGAATCGGAAGTCGGATTAACTCCGCTTCCGTCGGGTTTTAGAAATACGAGTTTTATGAATAGAAAAGGAGAAAAAGGAGGAGGGACTTACTGGAATTTAGCTTAGAAAAGAGGAAGAGGGAGTGGAAGTAGGTTCCGGTGCGTCGATTCGTCGCCGGGAGCTCCTAGGGTCGTCGTCGGAGTTTCGCCCTTCGCTAACTTCACTTATACACTAAAGTTTAGAGATTTTTCTTAAAAGTTTGGACAGAGTTTGTGAGTGAGGGTGTGTGATTTGGAGTGGTATTTATAGGGTAATCTAGGATTTATGGTAGATGAAAGGTTGTATGAAAATTGTATTAAAAATTATATTTAAAATAGAGTAAATAGGTGTTTTTATTGACTCTGTAAATGTGCAGGGTATTTAAAGTGTACAGGGTTATAAGGAGGCAAAAAGACACAGAAGTCATGAAGGGAACTCGGCGATCCGACGAGTCAACCCGGCGCTGCCAGCCGAGTCAGCCGAGTCGTCGGCCCGAGTCGGCCGAGTCAGGCCGAGGCTCGTCGCCACGTGTCCCCCGCCTGTTGGTCTACCCCCTGAATTCGTTTGTTTTATATGTGACTTTTGGTTTTTAAGAGTTATGCACGTGTAAGCTCTTGGGCTTCTAAACATTTAAAAGAAAACTAATTAAAAAATAATGTGGCTAATAGGATTTGAACTCTGGTGCTTTGGTTCAGCAGTGCAAGATCTTACCAGTGAGCTACAAGCAACTTCTTGCTATTAAATAGCAAAACAAATTTCTAATTTGTGCTCAGGCAAATATACCCCTTTCTGTATTTTTAAAAAATTTGTACAGAAAATTTAGGCTTGTTACAGGGAGCCTCTTACTCACATGAGAGGGAGCCTCCCCCTCACATGAGAGGATGAAATGGGCTCCAAAAGAATTTATTTTATTTTATTTTATTTTTTAAGGAGTTAGACTCCAAGAACATTTGTATGGAGTTAAACTCCAAAAGAATTTTTTATTTGTGGAGTTAAACTCCAAAAGAATTTAAATGGAGTTAAACACCGAAAGAATTTTAAATGGAGTTAAACTCCTAAAATGATTTAATGTGGAGTTAAACTCCTCAAAAAGAATTTTATTGTGTAGTTAAACTCCAAAAGAGGTTTTAAGTGGAGTTCCACTCCAAAAAGATTTTTATGGTGGAGTTAAACTCCAAAAGAATTTTAAATGGAGTTGAACTCCCAAAAAGATGTAATGTGGGGTTAAACTCCCCAAAAAGAATTTTATTGTAGTGTGGAGTTAATCTCCACAAAATGGGGAGCCTCCCCCTCACGTAAGAGGGAGAAAGCTCCTTAGTGGGAGTTCTCTCTTCCTCACGTAAGAGAGAGCACGGGCTCCCAAAAGATCTTTTTTTTTTTGTGATGGAGTTAAACTCCAAAAAAAAAATTATTTGGAGCTAAACTCCCAAAACAATTTTATTCGGAGTTAAACTCCAAAAAAAGGTTTTTATTATAGAGTTAAACTCTAAAAAAAATTTATTTGTGGAGTTAAACTCCAAAAGATTTTCTCCTTTCTTTTTTGAGAAGAAATCTAAAATGGGTTCTCTTGAAACTCCAAGATTTAGATCTTGGATGATTAAAAAAAGAGACCCTTTTTCTTTTCTTGACGGAGTCTTAGGGGTGGGTTTATGGTAAAAATTTATTTAGATTTTAAAAAATGAGAGCCAAGCTCTTGATTTAATTGGAAAATGAAAAGGAAGAGGAAGAACTTGAGAGAGTGGGGATGGAGGCACAAACCCCAGAGATTTGAGGAGAAAGAATTGTATCCTTTATTTCATTATCATGTTGCCTTTTATAGGCTTACAAATTTACATATAGCCCCTTAGGTTTTACAAAATGGCATTTTGCTCATCCAATGCCTCATGTGCTCATTTCTTTTGCACATGAGCAACGTGCTTTACAAAAATTTGGTTTTATGCCCATAAAAAATTACATCAAAATTATTTATTACATGATTTTTATTTTGGCATGGAGGAAGCCGGCCATGGGGCTCGACTTCGGCATGAGCCCACTTGAACTGGGCTTGGGCTCACTTGGTTTGGGGTTGACTTTGACTTTGACTTGGTCAACCGGGGTGTAATTTTTGACCCCAACAAAATGCCCTCTATCAATAAATGCACACCACATAAGCCGGTCGTATGCATGAAATTGATGGATTTTCTTTCGCGTAGAGGCGACTTGATTTGGTTCCCGCTCTTTAGGAAGCTGGCACTGTCCTTTTTACGACATGGACGGTCGATGCTTGACGTGTCTCCGAGATGGAGTGTCGGTGGTTGACGTGTCCCCGAGGCGGAGTGTCTACTTGACGTGTCCCCGGCGTGGAGTGTCGCTGTTCGACTTGCCCCCGGCACGGAGTGTCGCGGTTGTTCGACTTGTCCCCGATTGTAACATTTTGAAAATTTTAGAAAATAAATAAAATTAATTAATTAAATAATAAAATATTAATTTAAAAAGTTATTAAAACCAAATAGGACATTTTCATAAGTAGTATGTGAAACTAATTAATTGAAATTTTAGTGTGTAACATTAATAAATTACAAGAGTTTTAGTATGAAATTTAGCTTCATTTTAATAAGAATGGTGTTATATAATAACATAGGTAGTGAAGGGTTTTTGTGTAAAGTTTAGAAAATTGTGCAAACTTGGAAATATTGAGGGTGTAAGTGAAAAAGGGGTTAGATAATGTTTTAGTTCTGAAATTATCACAAAAACAACACAAATTGGAGTGATAAGATATGGGCACATCCTTCTTGCATGCACACTTCATGCACAACACCTCCACCTTGCATGAAACAACCACACCTTTATTTGGTGACACCTCCTCCTACACCTCACTCATTCCTTTTACCCTATATCAAGTGTTCAGATCAATTTAACAAAAAAATTGAAATCAGAAAATTTCAAAGGAAGGAAAGAAAACATAAAACACACAAAAGAAAATAAGAAAAAGAGAGAAGAGAAGAAGAAGTAGGTGCTAAGGGTTTTCACCATCAAGATAGGAGCTAAGGACTTTCGTATCTTGGAGGAAGCATTCTTAGCAATCTTCAGTAGGTATAATTCTTAAACTCAGTAGGATTTTAGTTCTGTAAATGTTAAATTGTACAAATCAGATATCAGAAATTTTGTATTTTAGGAAAATATAGGCTCTGTGAAGATCTGCTATAACTTAGATAATAAATAACTTAACCAAACAGTGCCTTAATATTGTATGTGGGACCTAGAATAAACTATAAGAAGACAAGCCCCGGTGCTCGGATTTTGGCCGGCGACCATCACGAAAATTCCGGCGTCGCTGGATTTCTTGGGGAATTGGGTATTGTGGGTTTTAGAGTAGGTCTCTGTATAGATGTTAGGATATTTGGTATTGTTTGTTTAAGTTAAATTTTCAGTATGGGAAATCTGGGAGTTTATATCTGAAATGGGGTTAAAACGTTTAAAACACGACACAGACGTTTCGTAACACGATTCTGTTTTCTGTTGCGAACATCGATCGGATTAACATCGGTTAGTATAAGTGTTAGATAGTTTAGAATGGTCGTACGTAGTATAGTTAGTACATAGCCCTTGCAATTTCATGTTTTCGCCGTATCGGAGTTTGTTGTTTCTTATACAAGTTAATTTCGATATTAGATTCGAATACGTAAACTTCGGAGGCTACAAGGAAAGGAAAAGGATTGGTGATCTGAGTCGATTCGACGTATTCCTGTAAGTAGACTAAACATCTACCGGGGGATTTTGTATGGATGGCGTGATACGCCCGTGGTTTAAGTTTAAATTACAATCGTTCCTTCGTTTATAGAGTATGATCGTACGCATTCATATATATATATATATATATATATATATATTATCATGTTAATAATTGTTAGAACACTGCACAGATTATCGATGAGTCATGTTGCACATGCACATATCTACATATTACACTACACCTCGTCGATATTAACATGTCACATATACACTTAGTACTTATTATACTAAATATTATTCCCATCATACCTTAAACATCAAGAATTGTAGTTATTTTCATAAATGTTATCATGTTTTGTCTCCAAGTATTTGTAGTTCTGATATAAGATGCATTGAATTGCTACTGATTTATGGTTTTGAGTTTTTATACACTATTAAAAGGATTCAATGATTTTCATGATTGATGTGACATGTCCACCATGAAATGTCATTTTTTTGATTTGGTTTTGTTCCGAACCGGGTGGGGTAGCTATACGGTTTCAGAATTTCTTATGTATATCCGGGCTGGATGGGGTAGCTATACAGCCGGATTCATGGTGGACCCGGTCGGGGCCGAGGGGCAGGAGCCGCACTTTAGGCGGGGAGCCTAACGAGGATACTCGATACCGGAGTCAGTGGTAAACACGGCGGATATCTGGGTGATACCGACCGGTGTTATTTGATTGACATGATCGTTCGGGGAACGATGCCTGATGAAATACCGAAGATTTGTGTCGATGTTGGACACGGGAAGAAAATGAATCTTATTTAGAAAATAATTTATGAGATTTCAGTTTTGATTTATACACTGAGTAGTACATATTCATGCTTCCACCGGTTATTATGCATCACATTCATCAGTGTTGATATTGTAGGGTTAGCTTAGCACCTTGTGAAGGTTTTGGCAAGCATCAATCATGCTACTTAAAAATTTTTGGGGTGCTAAACAAACCCTAACCAAGATCTTAACTAGAGAATTAGGGTAAACAAGTATGTAAACAACTTTACATCTAATAGAAAGGGATTACAACCTTTGTAGTTCGTTCCTTCACTTCATAAGCTCCGTGTTGAGGTCCCTTCGCTGCGATCAACATGAACTCCGACTCTCGAGTGACTCCATGAGGTAAATGAGACACCTTGCTTGTAGTCTTCATGATTTAAGATGATCTACCTTAAAGAATCTCTAACCCAAGCTTACACTTCACTAAACAACTTATTAGAGAAGTGAACACCATAATCTAAGTGGCTAGAATAGATGAGGATGATGAAGTAGGAATTTAGCTCTCTTTTGTTTTCAATTTCTCACACTAATTCATCACATGCAAAAAGCTAGCAAGCTTTTTCAAGGAGGAAGAAGAAGAAGAAAGCTTTTGTGATGAATAATGAATTGTTGTTGTGCTTACAAATCCAGCCATGGGTTAAGAATGATAAAGTTAACCCTTGTAGAGAATAAACTAGAGGCTAAGGTTTGGGTTGGGTTAATAAATATCAACACAAAATATCTAAGCTAAAAACAAAAGAAAGCTTCATGAAGCTTCATGAAAAAGCTAACCCAAAAGCTAACCCAAATCCAAACCCTAACTTGTTTAAACTCCACAAAACATGTTGTATTTGTAACCCTAACTTGTTACAATATTATATATCACATATATAATATATTTTGCAACAAAAGAAAATAATACAATTAACATATATCGCATATATATCAATGTATTATCCGGTGAGAAAATGAATCAATAAAGCGAGCTTATATTAGTTAACGTAATGTAATATATCACATATATAATTATACATTAAATTATCGAATCAACACTTGATCCGATAATCCGGCTATATAGCATATAACCGACTAATATATCATGTACCGATTTATCGAATCAACACTTGATCCGATGACCCGGCTATATCACATATACCCGGCCAATATCATATATCGCGAGAATAGAATACGGTATCTCATATCGTAATATTCTCGGTCCCGCACATATCACATATGTGCTCCTATTCCGTTTTGCCTGAGCTAGGAAACCTCTGTGTAGGACCCTCAAGAATCGTCAATACGCCGGCAGTAGGTAATGATCATATCAAACACCCACAAGCTGCAAGCGGTCAGCTAAACGTAACAGACACCCAGGTATTGAGCGATCAGAAAATCAACAAGCAAGCCTGTACATTCTTCTGTGAATCCAATCAGTAACACTACCGTACAGTCCGGTCTCTTCTTCTGATATGTTGCATATCTAGTCTAGGGGTGGTAAACTTCAGACCTCAGTAACCGATAAGTCGTGTCGATGTGAGGCTCATAACAGGTTGAGAAACTACTGATAACACTTACCAGTAGCACTCCATATCAGCCCTGGCCAGGGACTTCCAGTTATAGCCAATCATACACAGCGCAACATCAACTCCCTATACCCGGAGAGACGAACCCCTCCTATCGCTCATTGCCTCCATGTGATTCGGGACTGTACCCAAAAGCCACCATTTTGCACGCCCTCTTAGACGTGGTAAGGTGGAAATCAAAGCACAGTGGGAATTACACAAGACTCTATGACGATCTCGGGTCTACAGACTAACATGTACCAGTGTCACCGGAGAACTGCTATCTGACGATAGCTATAATACCATCTAGGAGTTCTTGGCGAGTCCGTTCAGTATACCCAGTCTCCACTGAGCACCCGTACACCATCTTTGATTTCAAACACCGATGGATATGGGATCATCTATCGCCCATCATATGGGTCAAGATGCGTATACGCCAGTCTACTCTGGTGTATCGATGCCCTGTCTCAATACACCCTCGACTAGGAACAGTTATAGGATGTACTCGTTGACTACCATGGCCCCACTAGTATGATCTCATCATAGTCCTCGTAGTCAAGTACATATCCTAAGGGCTTTATCAACATATGAGAGCAAGACAGTAAACTAATATAAGTCAACATGTTAAGACAAAGTGAAACTAAATAGCATACTATCATGTCGAGCAAGAAAGTCCTCTCTATATATATCCAAGCATCCACTATAATATACATCATATGTACAACAATGGCCTCTAGGGCATATATATAACTAACAATCTCCCTCTTGCACTAAGGCCAGCTGTTGTAGTATCTCATACCCAACATCCCGAAGAGTCTCTCAAATTGTGTCTGGGGAATGGCCTTCATGAGTGGATTCGCAGTGTTGTCCTTCGTGTCAACTCTCCTGACCTCGATCTCGCGGCGATCAACTATCTCCTGGATCAGGTGATACCGCCTCAGAATATGTCTGGATTTCTGATGGGACCTGGGTTTCTTGGCTAAAGCCACAGTTCCATTGTTATCACAATACAAAGGTATTGGATGCTCAATGGACGGAACCACTCCAAGTTCAGTGATGAACTTCTTCATCCAGACAGCCTCTTTGGCAGCATCGTTGGCAGCGATGTATTCAGCCTCCATCATCGAGTCTGCAACGGTTTCCTATTTGGAACTCTTCCAATACACCGCCCCTCCATTGAGGGTAAAGACAAATCCTGAGTGCGACTTAGAGTCGTCCTTATCACTCTGGAAGCTCGAATCGGTAAAGGACTCCACCCGGAGTTCACCGTTACTATACACCAAGAACATCTCCTTAGTCCTTCTCAAGTACTTGAGAATATTCTTCACAGCTGTCCAGTGACTCTCTCTAGGATCTGCTTGATACCGACTCATTACACTTAGTGAGTATGCTACATCGGGTCTGGTACATAGCATCGCATACATGATAGAGCCCACTGCCGAAGCATAGGGTATCCCTTGCATCCGAGCTCTCTCCAAATCAGTCTTGGGAGACATCTCTTTGGAGAGAGTGAGTCCAGAGATCGTGGGTTGGTTCTCACGCTTGGATTCTTCCATACTAAACCTCTTTAGCATGGTGTCAGTGTACCTGGATTGGGACAATCCCAGTATCCGTTTAGATCTATCTCTATAGATCTTAATTCCCAGTATGCAGGAGGCATCACCTAGATCTTTCATTGAGAATCTTTTTGATAAGAAGAGCTTGACCGAGTGCAGCATAGGAACATCATTTCATATCAAGAGTATGTCATCCACGTACAATACGAGAAAGACAACCTTACTCTCTGCAACCTTCTTGTATATACAAGGTTCATCTACGTTTTTGATGAAGTCAAACTCTTTGACTACAACATCAAAGCAGATGTTCTAACTCTGCGACGCCTGCTTTAACCCGTAGATGGATTTAAGCAGCTTGCACACCATTCTGCTGCTCCCACTGTCTACGAAGCCCTCTGGCTGAGTCATGTACACGCACTCTTCTAAATCACCATTTAGAAAGGCGGTCTTAACATCCATCTGTCAGATTTCGTAGTCATGGTATGTAGCAATGGCAAGTAGGATCCAGATGGACTTAAGCATAGCCACTGGAGAAAAGGTTTCGTCATAATCCACACCTGGTCGTTGACGAAAACCCTTTGCAACAAGTCTAGCTTTGAAAGTCTCAACTTTTCCATCTACACCAAGTTTCTTTTTAAAGATCCATTTGTTCCCAATGGGTTTTACCCCTTCAGGAGCAACTTCCAAAGTCCATACTTTGTTGGTGTACATGGATTCCATCTCAGATCGCATTGCATCCAGCCACTTCACAGAGTTCCCACTCGTGATGGCCTGCTCGAAGCTAGTTGGGTCATCATCTTCCATGATGCAATCCTCGCTTCTACCATCAACGAGAAAACCGTAGTATCTCTCAGGTGGATGAGAAACCCTACTAGATCGGCGCAGAGGCTGAGGTTCGTTGGCTACTATCGAGTCCTCTTGTTCCACTAAATCTTCAGTTGTAATTTGTTCTGCCGGAACTTCTTCCAGCTCTACCGCTTCGCCACTAATTTCTTTTGCAAGAAATTCCTTTTCTAAAAAGGTGGCATGTCGATAAACAAACACCTTTTGTTCCTCTCCGTGGTAGAAAAGATATCCATGTGAATGTTTAGGATATCCTACAAATTTACAAAGAACTGACCGTGCCTCGAGTTTGTCCGGATTTTCCTTTTTGACATAGGCCGGACAACCCCATATCTTAACTTGTTTAAGTTATGGTCTCTTCCCACTCCATATCTCATATGGTGTGGTAGGTACAGATTTAGATGGAACTTGATTCAATAGGTATGCAGCTGTCTCCAGTGCATGTCCCCAAAAGGAAATAGGCAACTCAGCAGTGCTCATCATAGAGCACACCATATCTAATAGGGTGCGATTCCTCCGCTCCGATACACCGTTGTGCTGCGGTGTATAAGGAGGAGTAAGCTGAGAGAGAATCTCATTCTCTTTTAGATAGTCTAAGAACTCATTGCTTAAGTATTCTCCTCCTCGATCAGATCGAAAGATTTTAATACTTTTGCCTGTTTGGTTCTCTACTTCGTGCATATATTCCCTGAATTTTCCAAAAGCTTCAGACTTGTGTTTCATTAGGAACACATGTCCGTATCTTGAGAGATCGTCAGCGAATGTAATGAAGTAGGAAGAACCATTCCTGGCATGTGTAGACATGGGACCACATACATCACTATGTATCAGCCCTAAGAGTTCTGTAACTCTTACTCCGTGTCCACTAAACGGAGTTTTGGTCATTTTGCCTTTGAGACATGACTGGCAAGTATCATAAGACGAAAAGTAGAACGGATTCAAATATCCATTCTTATGCAATTTAGCTAGCTGTGTCGCATTGATATGACCTAGTCTATAATGCCACAAGAAGGATTCGTTCATTTATGAACTCTTCCTCTTGTGTGTGTTTTGTATATTAAGTACTGTAGTTTGGTTGAGAACGTATATGCCATTATTTAACGATCCCGATCCAATCAACTTTTGATTTAGGAATATGTTTATAACATTATCCTGTACTGCAAAATTATATCCTTCTTTGCTCAATAAAGAAACTGACATAAGATTGCATATCAGGATCGGAATGTAATAGCATTCATTCAGAACCAATGTATTACCGTTTGGTAATACAAGGTGATATTCGCCAACTGCCTTGGCTGCAACATTTGCACCATTCCCTACTTTTACGGAATGATCACCCTCTCCCAGTTCCCTACCTTTTCGTAGCGCGTGTAACATATTACATATGTGGGATCCCGATCCGGTATCTAATACCCAGGACGTAGAGTGAACTGAGAAACAGTTCTCGATAACTAACACACCTGAAAAAGATGTATCAACATGCTTATTCTTCGTTTGGGTGGCATGAGAATCCAGATATTCTCCTATTCCCTGCTCAGTCATATAACACTTATAAGAAAGAACGGGACCGACGTTCCCCTGCTCAGTATAATAAGCGGGTTCAGTCAATACATCCATATTATTATCTTGATTAAGGCCTGACAGGGTCGCTACCTGGAGAGAGAGAGAGAGAAGAAAACACTTTAGCATATGCTCTTGCAAGATTAGATTGGTTATTATCTTATCTAATCGGGATGGCTCTCATTGCTTTTTATCAAATCTTCCTTAAAACCCTAAAAGGTAAGATTAGCCGGGATTAATTATACCTTACAAGTTCGCCAATTTTTCAGCCAGGTCAGTGTTGGTACTTTGAGGGACGTTCCCCGTGCTTTCGCACGGACCTAATTAAAGTAAACCTCGTTTTCCCAGAGGTATAACCCCGTTAACACCTTTCTAGACACCTACTTGATCGGCTCATTGTCCTGTGTAAGGTTCTCCCAGGAGTAACTCTTACTCACAGTGGGTATCGGGATCCAACTATCTCATAGGAGGTATGCAATCTCATTGCAAATTTCAACACTTGAAATTCCTGATAATGCTTTTACCCCTAACTCCCTATGACCTTGACAAAGGCTAACAAACCATAGGAAGCTAGTCAAGTTCAACCCGTCATTTCTTGATTGAAATAAACCCACCCGCACGACCCTTGACAAAGGCCAACAAGGTCGTACGACTACCCTAATCCATTCGCATCACATGCTTAAGCAGATAAGTACTAGTCAGCTACCGCATACTACGCCTTGACAAAGGCCAACAAACGCAGCACGAATACTAAATAGTCTTTATCTGAAATGACGGAGGGCTATGCAGGTTTTTCAGAAAACCATGAGCGTAATGAACTCGATATCTTTGTAGAAACAAGTGATTTTCAAAAAGAGTGTTTTTGAGGATTTTCTAGTTTCGCTAAAGAGGTCACTCCCGGTGAAGGGATCTCGGCTCTTTCCTCATCGAATAAGGTGCAGGGTATATCATATATACCACTATGCAAAGCAAGAACTATAGAAGCAATCAAAAACTAAACCGTGAGTTTGTAGCATCTGCCAGTTTGCTAAAGTGGTCACTCCCGGTGAAGGGATCTCGGCTCTTTCCTCTTTGAATAAGGTGCAGGGTATATCATATATACCACTATGCAAAGCAAGAACTATAGAAGCAATCAAAAACTAAACCGCGAGTTTGTAGCATCCGCCAGTTTTGCTAAAGAGGTCACTCCCGGTGAAGGGATCTCGGCTCTTTCCTCATCGAATAAGGTGCAGGGTATATCTTATATACCACTATGCAAAGCAAAACTATAGCTACCCTTTTTATAAAGTTTTGATTCTACAACATCTTTTAGGTTTCTTTTCTTTTATTAATTTCATTAATAAATCCCATCAATTGTGCTTCCTAAGCATCACAGAAAAAACGAAAGCAGTAATATTTATATATCATCATATATATATAGTATAAGTATTCGTCTCAGGTAGTAATATGATCTCATCACAGAACATCAGCAGCAGAAGAAACATATGAAATATTGGATATACTAGGAGGTCCATGTTTTATTGCGAGCCTGTATAAAACACGGATTCCACGGTCGCGATGAATAGCCAAACCCACATCCCTAGACCCCTACGAGAGCAGCAAGTAACACTGCCAATTCTAGGGTTAGGAGACCCGGTCTCGACTCTTCGAGATGGCTTCCCACTGGACCCTAGAACCCGGTTACTTGTGCTCCCCTCCTTGGGTCTATCCTAATGCGGAAAAGTAAATAGTATACAATGGTGACATCATCCTCAACCCGGAAGTGACCCAATAAAAGAATATTACATACATTTGAATTTTACATGAATGAAAATAAAAACCCTCATCTCACATAAAACCCCCGGCTATTCAAAACACAACAATACAATATAACATATCACAGCAACACATAATATCTCATATCATCAACGTAAGCAAGTATGCGTATCCCGTTTGTCGTTGATGTATAGCAACGAAGCCGGCGATACACCACATACTACACTTACGGTCGCAGAAAAGAAAGTGAAAAACTACAACATTTGGAATCCATCACCTTAGACATCGTAAACCTGAAATATCACATATTACGGATTTCATGCCAAACTATATGAATTCCACATATTGTATCATATTCCAGATAAATAGACAATGTTAAACTTTCCGATCAAATAAGCAAACACCCAAGATTCCCAAATAGCTCAACACTTGAGCAGAGTTCAAAAAAGTTCCAGAACATGTCACGGTCCTAATGAACCAGCCGTAGAAGGGTCAAACCAACGCCTCACATGTGGCAACGCTAAACTACCACAAACCCTAGGGTTCAGTGTCAGTTTTGACGGTCACATAATCGAGTTAAGATTACGTTCTTCTAGAGGGTCCAAAGATACGCTTGCATGATTTTCTGAAAGTTTTAAACTCGGGAAAAATCCAACACTTGAAAGTTTTCCGTCATGGGAAAAAGTGTTATTGATATCCGTTCGAACCTTTTAACACGTTCTAAATTACCCGAAAAACAAAATGATGTTAAACTTTCCGATCGAATCAACGAATTCTTAAGATCTCCAGAAAACTCAACACTTGAGTAATATTAAAAATTCCCAGAAGCATAATTTAATACCTACGGATCACCTCTTGAAGTACGATCCCTCAATCCTCATGTTCTACCGCGGAACCGCCGCCAATAGCTTGGTTTGGCCGTGGTTCCGCGGTGGCCTGATGGATTCAGGGAGACGTACTTCACAGATATCCATAGAATCACCTGCTTATTTTTCTAAGTATTTTTAATACAGGAAAAACCAAGTTTTTAAAAAATTTCCAGTGAGGGGGTCCAAAATCATATTTCGGGGTTCGATCGGACTTTTAACTTCGTATACACGTCACCTAATGCTCTAGCTTGGCTCTTATACCATTGTAGGGTTAGCTTAGCACCTTGTGAAGGTTTTGGCAAGCATCAATCATGCTACTTTAAAAATTTTGGGGTGCTAAACAAACCCTAACCAAGATCTTAACTAGAGAATTAGGGTAAACAAGCATGTAAACAGCTTTACATCTAATAGAAAGGGATTACAACCTTTTGTTAGTGTATATGCCCTAGAGGCCATTACTGTATCATACTAGTTTGTATATTACTTAATGGAAGCTTGGGATATTCACAGTTGTATAGATAATCTTGCTCAAAATAGCAGTATGCTACTTGGTTTGTTTCTACTTTAATGTGTACATGTGTTTCTTTTAGTATATCACCTATACACATTAGTGGAGCCCTTAGGATCTTTGCTTGATTACCAGCGTTCTGATGGCAGTCACACTCGTGGGGGCTGGGTAATCGACAAGCACATCCTTATGCAGGTCCCTAGTCGTAGGACTATCGAGATAGAGCATCGATACTCCGGAGTAGACTAGCATATGCGCTTCTTATCCCAGCAGGGGAGACGGTCTGTCCCACAGCCGTCAGTACGTCGTACTTAAGATAGTATGCGGGTGCTCGTTAGGTTACGAGTACACTGGACAGGACTCATCGGGAACTGTTGGTTGGTACTATACCTATCGTCAGTTATCAGTTCCCAGGTGACATGAGTACAGCTTAGTGCGCTGACTTGACACTGTCACTTCGCCTCGAGTGTGTTCCCACTGTACTTTGATTACTACCCTACCACGGCTCAAAGGAGTCGTGCAGTCCCGAAGCACTTGGAGGCAGTCCCGAAGCACTTGGAGGCAGTGACGGTTAGACAGGATTCGTCTCTCCCGGTATTGGGGGTTGATATCGCGCTGTGTCTAGGAGAGCCATTACACAAAGTCCCTGGCCAGGGCAAGCGAGATATACTGGTAGGTTTCCAGTGTTATCTCAGGGTGTTCTGGGCTACACTCCGACACGACTTGTACCGCTATTAGGGGACTGACGTTTACCGCCTCCCAGGCCCGCCATGCGATATTCTTAGACGAACAGACCGGACTGTACGCAGATTGTCACATTCAGGCTCAGTAGGAGTTCAGATGGGTTTCACCTCGTCCGTCTTCTTATCGGCATCTACCTGGGGGCCGTTACGCACAGCTAGTGCCGCTTGCGGTCTGTGGTTAAACCCACTGCCAGCGTAGTGTCGAGTCTTTAGAGTCCCACACAAAAAGCTATTCGCCTTTAGGCAAAAAGAGTAGAGGTCGCATGGTTTTGCGACAGGGTTCGGTCACATCCGTGCACTTGTGCACGTTTAGTGTCCGAGCAGTTATCACTAGCGGGCTTTGGTTTAAGCCAGATCCTAGTGTACGTTTTGGGATTGGTTTTATCTCGTTTGTATTCGTGTTCCTCGAAACGCGGATGCGGGTGTGTATGCACGGTTGACAGAGACAGAGGCAGAGGATTCTCATTAGGGTTGTTGACTGTTGACTTTTGCTAAACCCTAATGAGAATAAGAAATATGATTAATGATAATATTAATTAAGTATTATTGTGCCATGGTTGGGTTGAAAGGTTGACTTTGTTGACTTGTTGACTTAGTTGACCGGTTGACTAGGTTGGACTTGTTGACCATCATCATGACAATGGCTATCATTTCTTGGCATTGACCTTTGCTTACTTGTTTGTTCACAAATTGCATTTAATCCATGAAATGATTTTGCCATTTGATATGATAACAACCATCACATAATACTCAATTATTATTATTTGTTATGATTATTTTTGTATTATGAGAGCATGGGTGGAAAAAGGCTTACTCATTCTATCATTCTCATTCTCTCTCATCCTTAAGCTCTCC
The DNA here is from genome assembly GCA_030015575.1 of Agapanthus africanus. Classification (NCBI taxonomy): domain Eukaryota; kingdom Viridiplantae; phylum Streptophyta; class Magnoliopsida; order Asparagales; family Amaryllidaceae; genus Agapanthus; species Agapanthus africanus. The sequence goes on along the minus strand of CM057339.1, from coordinate 303,434,804 downwards.
CTCTTCCTCTTGCTCTCTCTCTAGCTCAAGGAAACTCCCTCTCATGAGTTGAGAACCATTTCCTTAGAGATAAAACCCAAAACACTTCTCTACTCATCCTAGTATACAAGGTCTAGCAAACCAAGTGTTCTAGTTTCCTCTAGATTGAGGTTGGAGCCAAAGGTAGAAGCTTTCAGGTGGATCCATCTTCGGCACAAGGAGACGACGAGGAGAGAACCATCCGACCACCACAAGGAGTCGAAGAGAAGGAGTTCAAGTTAAGATATAACCCCCTAACCGAGTAGGTAAAACTCCTAGTTAGGTTGTTAGATAGTTGTTTAACAAAGATCCGTATTTTGAGTCCATGTTAACCCTAAAGAAAAATCGTTTTTCACCATTTCCGCAACCCCAAAGAACAGGGGACGGGTAACGTGGACTTACAGTGGTATCAGAGCCTAGTTAAACACTATCTAACAGTTAGCAAAGTAACTAGAAGTTCGATCGGAGAAAAAATCACAAAACACGCCCGAAATGTAAGCTTTCTGTCGATTTTTTTCCTGTCCAAAAATTAATTAATCTTACACTAAAAATCGGCTCAGGCTTTTTAAAGAACACTGGAGAAAATTGGTCCACTAACTCGGTCAACGCGCCGCGGAACCGTGGCAAGAGCTTGCTCCTGCCGCGGATCCGCGGCCGAGTTAACTCGGTTGTGGGTCCATTTTCCTGCAGTGTTCTTATAGGGGTATTTTGGGATTTTTGAAATATGATTTTTCTGCCCAGATTTTCCAGAAAGCAAAATTTGTTTTCGGGGTTTAAAAATCCGTATTTTGATCGAACTTCTAAAGACTTTAGCTAACGGGTTTATATCTGTGATGTGATATATGTATTGAACGTCTGCTAATCGCTATACGTCGATTATTGGGGGTTATACATATTTGTGATCTGTAATGTTGATGGTATGTGTATATGAATTCATTAGATTGTCGCGGATGAATAGCCGGGGGGTTGTGAGATGAGAGTTTTCTTTTTCTTTCAATTCATGTAATTTGTAATTGATGTAATATTATTTATATGGCCGCACAACCGGGATGAGGTTGTAGCCGTCATTGTATAATTTATTTTACTATTTTTGCTCCTAGGATAGACCCAAGGTGGGGTGCACAAACTACCAGGTACTTCGAAGTGCCGAGTGGCCTACTCACGGTGTTGAGGGAGGTTGTTTCGCTTCGGGTACTTGGCGGGTAGTTTGCCGCACCCGTAGGGGTCTAGGGTGAGGTCTTGGCTATTCATCGCGACCGTGTAATCCGCTCTTCGTTACAGGCTCGTACGGAATGCGGATTCCTAGTATATCCAATGTGTTCATCTGTGATCTGGAATGGCTATCATTGCATGTGACGAATGTATATATCTATATATGATATCTATTTAGGCGTTGCTTATATTTTGCATCCGCGCTAGTCCATCCCCCGCTCTGTCGTTAGTTAAGTAACCTAACGGGTAATGACGGGGCCTCGTGGCGAATGCGGATGGCATAAGCGTACGTCATATTTTCGTTGTTTTCTGCAATGGTAGGATTAAATGATAGGACGCATTAAATTAATGCAAGAAAATAAACCAAAGTAAAAATCGTTGGAACACTTTAAAAACCATTCGGTTCTTTTCAAAAACCAACTTTTAAATGCGGAGCTTGAACCACTCCTTTTAAAAGCTATCTCGTTCCATCAATTATATCAAGTTCACTACGTTCACGGTTTCGCCAAAACCATTCGTATCCCTTAATCATTTCAGTTAAATATTCGGTAGTATTCAAGCTATGTATTTTGACCTCACGTCAAGGCATAGTGATTGGTAGCTGCCGGATATTTATCTGTTGCATAGATAGAATGTGTTAGTTTGAGACAGTCGTGCTGCCATTTTGGCCTACGTCAAGGGTAGGTACGGGTGGGTTCAAATTAACCTGGATAATGATGGGTAGAACTTGACATGTGACTTATGACATTTTGACCTCACGCCAAGTTCATAAGAGCATGGGGCAAAAATCCACATCGGGAGTTTCTAAAGAAACTGAAACTTGCTAGCGCTGCATACCATTTGGAGTGTGATGATTCTGGTAGGATTCCTTCAGTTTTGTCACACGATGATATTTGGATCCCGATCCTACTGTGAGTATATGCTACTCCTCCGGAACTTTCTCACTTAACGATCAATGCTATAAACCAAGTAGGTGTCTAGAAAGGTGTTAGCGGGGCTACGCCCACAGGGAAAAGAGGTTATTTAATTAAGGAACTTCGCGAAAGCGTTGGAAAACCTCCCTCGAAGTACCAACACTGGCCTGGCTGAACGGTTAAGCAAGTATTGTACGGTGAGATTGATCCCGACTAATTCTTCCTTTTTGGTTTGAGAAGGGATTCGAGAGACAGTAGGAGCCATCCTGTTTAGACAAACTAAAAACCACTCTAAACTTGCAAGAGCATCATGCTAAAGTGTTTCTTCTCTCTCTCCTAATTTCAGCGACCAAACATCATGACTGGACTTAAGTTACTACTAGATAAAAACATACTGACATGGCCAAACTACAAAGATTGGCTCAGGAATATCAAAATGGCAATCACTTATGACAAGTTGGGGTATCTCCTTACCACCAAAGCTCCCCCTGTCCCAGGTCCCAAAACCAGCATCGCGGATAAGGAAATCCGTAAGACTTGGAAAATCGACTGCGCGAAGGCCAAGTGTCTCGTGCTTGCCTCTATGGACAATGAACATTAGAGGAGGCACGAGAATATGGACCTTGAATCCATATTTCTCCATACAAAAGAACTGTATGGAGAGCAATCCCGTATCGCCAGATACGAAGTCTCGAAAAAGCTGTTTTCGGCGAGATTGGCCGTCGGATCATCTGTAGCGGAACACATGCTTAAGATGATTGGCTTCATTGAGGAGCTCGCGGACCTTGGGACCACGTTAGAGAACGAGCTCTACACGGACTTGATTCTCCAGTCCCTTCCTTCCACTTACGCCCAGTTTATCCTGAACTTCAACTTGCAAGAAAAAGAAGTTGAACTTTCAGAACTCCTCAACATGCTGAGAAGTGCAGAGGGCACCCTACAGAAAGGTAAGGAAACATCCACTTTGTTTGTAGGAGGATCTTCCTCTTTTAGGTCCAAGGCGAAAGCCAAGGGAAAGAAGAAGAAAAACCCCACCAAACCAAGGGGCGGTGTTAGTAAAGTGGATACGAAGGGAAATGCAAAGGTAACAAAGGTAGCGGGAAAGCTTATGGGGAAGGAAGAGTGCTTTTACTGTCACAAGAGTGGACACGGAAAAAAGGGTTGCAGGGCTTGGAAGGCCAGAAACCAGGACCCGAAGCAAGTTGCGGCTTCGGCTTCAGGTGTGTATATTATTGAAAACTGTCTATCAATAAACTCTACTTTCTGGGTATTGGATACCGGATCAGGATCTCATATCTGTAATTCTTTGCAGGCACTGAGAAAGCGTAGGGTTTTGAAGGCAGGTGATATGACCCTCAGAGTTGCAAACGGAGCTGGCATGGATGCTGAGTCCGTGGGGGACTATCACCTGGGATTGTCAGATGGACACGTTTTGGTTTTGCGTGATTGTTATTTTGTACCCAATGCAACTTGTAATATCATATCTGTATCTTTATTATCTAAAGAAGGTTATGAATTTGCATTTGTAAGTAATGTTGTGAACATTCACCTTAATCAAGTTTTGATTGGGTCGTGTACATTAAACAATCGTATATATGTATTAAACCAACCACAGATTTTCAATGTCCAGAATACACACAAAAAAAAGTCTCCGGAAACAAATCAGGCTTTCTTATGGCATTGTAGACTGGGTCACATCAATGAGAGAAGGTTGACGAAGTTACATACAGAAGGATATTTGGATCCGTTCGAATGTCAATCATATGCAACTTGTCAATCCCGTCTCAAAGGAAAGATGACAAAGACTCCGTTCACTGGACACGGAGTAAGAGCGAGCGAGCTCTTAGGACTCGTACACAGCGACGTGTGCGGTCCAATGTCTACGCATGCGCGAAGCGGTTATTCTTACTTCATTACTTTTACGAATGACTTTTCAAGGTACGGATATGTCTTCTTAATGAAACATAAATCCGAAGCCTTTGGAAAATTCCAGGAATATAAGAATGAAGTAGAAAAACAAACAGGCAAAAGTATCATGACACTGAGATCTGATCGAGGTGGTGAATACTTAAGTGCCGAGTTCCTGGATTACTTAAAAGAGAATGGAATTCTCTCTCAGCTTATTCCTCCGTACACTCCGCAACATAACGGTGTATCGGAGAGACGGAACCGAACCCTATTGGATATGGTACGGTCCATGATGAGTAACGCTGAGTTGCCGCGATCATTCTGGGGATATGCGCTAGAATCAGCTGCATACCTTTTGAACCGAGTTCCAACTAAGACTGTGCCTACCACACCATATGAGATATGGAGTGGGAAGAAACCCTATTTTCAATATCTGAAGATCTGGGGATGTCCAGCTTTTGTCAAATAGCAGCATGCAGACAAACTCGAGGCACGCTCAGTACTGTGCAAGTTTGTGGGATACCCAAAGAACTCCAGGGGGTATCTCTTCTATTACGCAGAGGAACAAAAGGTCTTTGTTTCTCGTAATGCCCACTTTCTGGAACACCAGTTCTTAGAAAAGGAAATAAGTGGGAGTGCAATAGAACTGGAAGAAATTCCAGAACCACAGACTATTACTGAAAGCTTAGTAGAACCAGAGGGTTCAAAAGAACAGGACATTCCTACGCCGCTCCGTAGGAGTAGTAGGCAGTCTCATCCGCCCGAGAGATACTACGGTTTTCTCATCGACGGGGATATAGAGGATTGCATCATTGATAGTGATGAGCCTACTAGCTTCCAGCAGGCCATTCAGAGTACTGACTCAGTAAAATGGCTGGATGCAATGCGGACCGAAATGGAGTCCATGTACACCAACAAAGTATGGATTTTGGACATTACTCCAGATGGGGTAAAACTCGTAGGATGCAAGTGGATCTTCAAGAAGAAGATTGGTGTAGATGGACAGGTTGAGACCTATAAGGCTAGACTTGTTGCAAAGGGTTTTCGTCAGAGACCTGGTTTGGACTATGACGAGACCTTTTCTCCAGTGGCTATGCTGAAATCCATTCGGATCCTTCTTGCCATCGCTGCCTTCCACGATTATGAGATTTGGCAGATTGACGTAAAGACCGCCTTTCTAAATGGAAATTTAGAGGAGTGTGTCTATATGGACCAGCCAGAGGGTTTCATTCAGAGTGGGAGCAGCGGAAAAGTGTGCAAGTTGCTTAAGTCCATCTATGGACTAAAGCAGGCATCGCGGAGTTGGAAGATCTGCTTTGATGAGACAGTCAAAGAATTTGGCTTTATCAAAAATCCAGATGAACCATGCATCTATAGTAGATTTGTAGCAAGAACTGTCGTATTCCACGTATTATACGTGAATGACATTCTTTTGATAGGAAATGACATTCCTATACTACAATTTGTCAAGGGGTTCTTGTCACACAGGTTCTCCATGAAAGACCTGGATGATGCCACTTACATTCTGGCGATCCGGATCCATCGTGATAGATCCAAGAGGATGTTAGGACTTTCGCAGTCCAGGTACATCGACACCATACTGAAAAGATTCAGTATGGAAGATTCCAAGCGCGGTAATCTGCCGGCTTGTCACGGGATCACCCTCTCCAAAGAGATATCTCCTAAGACTGATTTGGAAAGGGATAACATGTCTATTTTACCCTACGCTTCTGCGGTAGGCTCTATAATGTATGCGATGTTGTGTACCAGACCAGATGTAGCTTATGCACTAAGTGTGGTAAGCCGGTATCAGTCAAACCCTAGGGAGAAGCACTGGATAGCGGTAAAGAACATTCTCAAGTACCTGAGAAGGACTAAGGAGATGTTCTTGGTGTATGGCGGAAAAGACCTCCAGATCGAGGCCTTTGCTGACTCCAGCTTCCAGAGTGACAAGGATGATTCCAAGTCCATGTTGGGTTATGTCTCTACCCTCAATGGAGGGGCGGCATGTTGGAAGAGTTCCAAACAGGAAACCGTTGATGACTCGACGATGGAAGCGGAATATATCGCTGCTGCAGATGCTGTAAAAGAAGCCGTCTGGATAAGGAAGTTCTTGACAGAACTTCAGGTGGTTCCGTCCATTGTTGATCCAATACCTCTGTATTGCGACAACAACGGGGCTATAGATTTAGCGAAGGAACCCAGGTCCCATCAGAAATCCAGGCACATCTTGAGGCGGTATCACCTGATCAGGGAGATCGTGGGTCGCCAGGAGATCAAGGTTCGGAGAGTTGCTACGGAAGATAACACTGATGATCCATTCACGAAGGCCTTACCCCAGACTTAGTTCGAGCGGCTGATCGAGATGATAGGTCTTCGATACGCCAGCACATGGCCTTAGTGCAAGTGGGAGATTGTTAGTGTATATGCCCTAGAGGCCATTACTGTATCATACTAGTTTGTATAATACTTAATGGAAGCTTGGGATATTCACAGTTGTATAGACAATCTTGCTCAAAATAGTAGTATGCTACTTGGTTTGTTTCTACTTTAATGTGTACATGTGTTTCTTTTAGTATATCACCTATACACATTAGTGGAGCCCTTATGATCTTTGCTTGATTACCAGCGTTGTGAATGGCAGTCACACTCGTGGGGGCTGGGTAATCCACAAGCACATCCTTATGCAGGTCCCTAGTCGTAGGACTATCGAGACAGGGCATCGATACTCCGGAGTAGACTAGCGTATGCGCTTCTCATCCCAGCAGGGGAGACGGTCTGTCCCACAGCCGTCAGTACGTCGTACTTGAGATAGTATGCGGGTGCTCGTTAGGTTACGAGTACACTGGACAGGACTCTTCGGGAACTGTTGGTTGGTACTATACCTATCGTCAGTTATCAGTTCCAAGGTTACATGAGTACAGCTTAGTTCGCTGACCTGACACTGTCACTTCGCCTCGAGTGTGTTCCCACTGTACTTTGATTACTACCCTACCACGGCTCAAAGGAGTCGTGCAAACAGGTAGTAGTTGGGTGCAGTCCCGAAGCACTTGGAGGCAGTGACGGTTAGACAGGATTCGTCTCTCCTGGTATTGGGGGTTGATATCGCGCTGTGTCTAGGAGAGCCATTACACAAAGTCCCTGGCCAGGGCAAGCGAGATATACTGGTAGGTTTCCAGTGTTATCTCAGGGTGTTCTGGGCTACACTCCGACACGACTTGTACCGCTATTAGGGGACAGACGTTTACCGCCCCTTAGGCCCGCCATGCGATATTCTCAGACGAACAGACCGGACTGTACGCAGATTGTCACATTCAGGCTCAGTAGGAGTTCAGATGGGTTTCACCTCGTCCGTCTTCTTATCGGCATTTACCTGAGGGCCGTTACGCACAGCTAGTGCCGCTTGCGGTCTGTGGTTAAACCCACTGCCAGCGTAGTGTCGAGTCTTTAGAGTCCCACCCAGAAAGCTATTTGCCTTTAGGCAAAAAGAGTAGAGGTCGTATGGTTTTGCGACAGGGTTCGGTCACATCCGTGCACTTGTGCACGTTTAGTGTCCGGGCAGTTATCACTAGCGGGATTTGGTTTAAGCCAGATCCTAGTGTACGTTTTGGGATTGGTTTTATCTCGTTTGTATTCGTGTTCCTCGGAACGCGGATGCGGGTGTGTATGCACGGTTGACAGAGACAGAGGATTCTCATTAGGGTTGTTGACTGTTGACTTTTGCTAAACCCTAATGAGAATAAGAAATATGATTAATGATAATATTAATTAAGTATTATTGTGCCATGGTTGGGTTGAAAGGTTGACTTTGTTGACTTAGTTGACCGGTTGACTAGGTTGGACTTGTTGACCATCATCATGACAATGGCTATCATTTCTTGGCATTGACCTTTGCTTACTTGTTTGTTCACAAATTGCATTTAATCCATGAAATGATTTTGCCATTTGATATGATAACAACCATCACATAATACTCAATTATTATTATTTGTTATGATTATTTTTGTATTATGAGAGCATGGGTGGAAAAAGGCTTACTCATTTTATCATTCTCATTCTCTCTCATCCTTAAGCTCTCCCTCTTCCTCTTGCTCTCTCTCTAGCTCAAGGAAACTCCCTCTCATGAGTTGAGAACCATTTCCTTAGAGATAAAACCCAAAACACTTCTCTACTCATCCTAGTATACAAGGTCTAGCAAACCAAGTGTTCTAGTTTCCTCTAGATTGAGGTTGGAGCCAAAGGTAGAAACTTTCAGGTGGATCCATCTTCGGCACAAGGAGACGACGAGGAGAGAACCATCCGACCACCACAAGGAGTCGAAGAGAAGGAGTTCAAGTTAAGATATAACCCCCTAACCGAGTAGGTAAAACTCCTAGTTAGGTTGTTAGATAGTTGTTTAACAAAGATCCGTATTTTGAGTCCATGTTAACCCTAAAGAAAAATCGTTTTTCACCATTTCCGCAACCCCAAAGAACCGGGGACGGGTAACGTGGACTTACACCTTTGTAGTCCGTTCCTTCACTTCATAAGCTCCGTGTTGAGGTCCTTTCGCTGCGATCAACATGATCTCCAACTCTCGAGTGGCTCCATGAGGTAAATGAGACACCTTGCTTGTAGTCTTCATGATCTAAGATGATCTACCTTGAAGAATCTCTAACCCAAACTTACACTTCACTAAACAACTTATTAGAGAAGTGAACACCCTAATCTAAGTGGCTAGAATCGATGAGGATGATGAATTAGGAATTTAGCTCTCGTTTGTTTTCAATTTCTCACACTAATTCATCATATGCAAAAAGCTAGCAAGCTTTTTCAAGGAGGAAGAAGAAGAAGAAAGCTTTTGTGATGAATAATGAATTGTTGTTGTGGTTACAAATCCAACCATGGGTTAAGAATGATAAAGTTAACCCTTATTGAGAATAAACTAGAGGCTAAGATTTGGGTTGGGTTAATAAATATCAACAATAAATACCTAAGCTAAAAACAAAAGAAAGCTTCATGAAGCTTCATGAAAAAGCTAACCCAAAAGCTAACCCAAATCCAAACCCTAACTTGTTTAAACTCCACAAAACATGTTGTATTTGTAACCCTAACTTGTTACAATATTATATATCACATATATAATATATTTTGCAACAAAAGAAAATAATACAATTAACATATATCGCATATATATCAATGTATTATCCGGTGAGAAAATGAATCAATAAAGCAAGCTTATATTAGTTAACGTAATATAATATATCACATATATAATTATACATTAAATTATCGAATCAACACTTGATCCGACAATCCGGGTATTGAGTGATCAAAAGATCAACAAGCAAGCATGTACATTCTCCTGTGAATCCAATCAGTAACACTACCGTACAGTCCGGTCTCTTCTTCTGATATGTTGCATATCTAGTCTACGGATGGTAAACGTCAAACCCCAGTAACCGATAAGTCGTGTCGATGTGAGGCTCATAACAGGTCGAGAAACTACTGATAACACTTACCAGTAGCATTCCATATCAGCCTTGGCCAGGGACTTCCAGTTATAGCCAATCGTACACAGCGCTACATCAACTCCCTATACCGGGAGAGACGAAACCCCTCATATCGCTCATTGCCTCTATGTGATTCGGAACTGTACCCAAAAGCCACCGTTTTGCACGCCCTCTTGGACGTGGTAAGGTGGAAATCAAAGCACAGTGGGAATCACACAAGACTCTATGACGATCTCGGGTCTACAGACTAACCTATACCAGTGTCACCGGAGAACTACTATCTGACGATAGGTATAATACCATCTAGGAGTTCTCGGCGAGTCCGTTCAGTGTACCCAGTCTCCACTGAGCACCCGTACACCATCTTTGATGTCAAACACCGATGGATATGGGATCATCCATCGCCTATCATATGGGTCAAGATGTGTATACGCTAGTCTACTCTGGTGTATCGATGCCCTGTCTCAATACACCCTCGACTAGAAACAGTTATAGAATGTACTCGTTGACTACCATGGCCCCACTAGTATGATCTCATCATAGTCCTCGTAGTCAAGTACATATCCTAAGGGCTTTATCAACATGTGAGAGCAAGACAGTAAACTAATACAAGTCAACATGTTAAGACAAAATGAAACCAAATAGCATACTATCATGTCGAGCAAGAAAGTCCTCTCTATATATATCCAAGCATCCACTATAATATACATCATATGTACAATAATGGCCTCTAGGGCATATATATAACTAACAGATATTAGTTCTAATTCATCATATTTACATTATCAGCCGTTATATGTTAGTTTTATTCAGTGAGTTGGCAACTCACCCCCGTTGTGCCACAGTTCCTTGCAGGAGTCGAGTGGACGTGTAGCAGCAGATAGATTCACTTATCAGTTTATCGCTCTTTTGCTAGTGGGTTATCTATGTAGTAACCTCCTATTTTGGTATTGTATATTGAATCTAGAGTTTCTCCATCAGACCATGTATAATGACTTACAACGATATATGGTTATATGTAAATTATTTCGACAGATGAGATCTTTTGTTGTATTAAATGATATTTTTTTTACTTATGTCTGAGATTTTTCTTTGATGTCGTATTAAAATTGTGTATTGATTTCCGCTGTTAGCATCGTTGCTCCCAACTAGGGATGCAACCTAATTAAATACTATATAACTGCTGTTATTATTAATTAAATAGGGAGTTACTGTTAAGATTTTAAATACTTAAACGATTGAAATTTTTTTATTTAAAAACTAAATTTTTCTTAAAGTTCCGCAAAGAAGGTTTTTGATCTTGGTTTTTGGCTTACTCGGATTGTGTCGATATCTTTAGATATTTTACAGTCCAAGTGCCGGTCACATCCAAACTTTGGGTCGTGACAGACACGGAGTGCCATTAGTCGACTTGTCCCCGGCACGGAGTGTCTCTGGATGTTCGACTTGTCCCCGGCGCAGAGTGTCGCTGGATGTTCGACTTGTCTCCGGCACGGAGTGTCGCTGGTCAACTTGTCTCCGGCACGGAGTGTCGCTGGTTGTTCGACTTGTCCCCGGCACGGAGTGTCGTTGGTCGACCTGTCCCCGGCACGGAGTGCCGCTAGATGTTCGACTTGTCCCCGGCACGGAGCGTCGCTCGATGTTCGACTTGTCCCCGACGCGGAGCATCGCTGGATGTTCGACTTGTCCCCGGCACGGAGTGTCGCTGGTCGACTTGTCCTCGGCACGGAGTGTCGCTGTTCAACTTGTTCTCGACACGGAGTGTCGCTGGTCGACTTGTTCCCGGCATGGAGGGTCGCTGGTTGACTTGATTTCGAGGCAGAGCATAATTCCTGCAGGGAAGGTAGATATCCCGAGGCGAAGCATGATTTCGACACTGGGTACATTCTGGGACAAAGCATTATTCAGCTGCAGAGGTTGTTGGATTGATTTGGGTTGGCATCAGCATCGCTTACACTGGAATATGGTACCAGGAGCGAATCATTATTTGCCATGAGGGGATCTCCCCCGTTTCCAGTTTAACGACTTAGGGGTCATCTGTTCCCAGTTTAACGACTTAGAGGTCATCCGTTCCCAGTTTAAAGACTTAGGAGTCTATTGGATCGGAAGCTTAGAATTTTGGTGTAGGGGTCGGCATCAGCGTTGCTAACACTGAAGCATCGGTGCCAGGAGCAATTCATCATTTGCCTTTGCCTGTTGGGGAGCAATGGCTTAGGAGACAGGTTTAGGTCCCTATCACCTAAGACTTTTCAATTTTCTGAGCCGTAAGGGTCCCATAAAAGCATTTTCTCCCTACAAGTCGTAAAGATCCCGTAGGTGCATTTTCTCCTTAGGAGTCATGAGGACCCCAAAGTGTGTTTTTTCCTTGTGAGTCGTAAGGATCCCACGAAGGTGTTTTCTTACGAGTCGTAAGGATCTCGCAAGTTTTGTTCTCCTCATTCATCGTGAGGACACATGAGTGGGTCTTTCCAGATGGAGCATAATTCTAAGGGCGGAGACCGGCCGCTGGACTGGTGATTGCGGTGGGGTACAGGTATGATGAAAATTATTTGAGCCCGTGGATTGTATACGGTAGTCAACTTGGGGACCAACCGTAGGGCTGGGAGAATTTTGGGAAATTGAATTTTGGGAAATTGAATTTTGGTTGACTTCTGCATCACTGCACTGGAATATGGTATCAGGAGCGACTCATCATTCGCCGTTTGAGAATTTGGATTTTGACTGGCGTCTGCATCGTTACACTGGAATATGGTACCAGGAGCGTCTCATCATTCGCCGTTGGGACATTCAGAGTTTGGTTGGCGTCTGCATCGCTGCACTGGAATATGGTACCAGGAGCGACTCATTATTCGCCGTTGGGGATTTGTGTTTTGGATGGCGTCTGCATCGCTGCACTGGAATATGGTACCAGGAGCGACTCATCATTCGCCGTTTTTTTACTACCGCGATTGCTATATCATTTCAGCTTTTCTTATTGCAAAGGTCGCGATTGCCCTATCATTTCGGCTTTATTTATTCCCGGTTGCCCCTTCATTTCGGCTTTATTTCCATCTTTATTTTTACTCGTTGATTTTTATTGCGAGTTGCCCCATCATTTCGGCTTTTTATTTATTTTTTATTTTTTATTTTTACTCGCTGATTTTTATTGCGAGTTGCCCCATCATTTCGGCTTTTTAGTTATTTTTTATTTTTTTATTTACACATTTTACATCCCAAGTTCAACGACTTAGAGGTCGACTGTTCCCAGTTTAACAACGTGGTGGTCATCGGTTTCCCAGTTTAACGACGTGGTGGTCGATTGACGGGGAGCTTAGAGAAGATACCCGATTGAGCAGTTGTCAGGGGCGTCGCTGGAGTTTACCCGAAATGCCTTGTTGCTTTGTTGGTGTTGATGGCCTTGCCCTCAGCTGGAGCAAAGGAAAGTCGTTCCAACACCGACTTGCGTTTGGCTAGTGGTGCCTTCGAGATCACCACATTTGGCCTCCTGCCTTTTGAGGTCGATTTATCCATCACCGGGGCTTGAGGAGCAGAGATGGCGTTAGCTGACACGAACTGAATAGAGCCAATGGTAGCAGTGGCTCCTCCCATTGTCGCACGAGACTGGCTGGGAGGACGGTCCTGACGTCCATCTTCATTGTGTAAGAGATGGAAGCTGTGTCGAGAGTTGAGCTGATCCTTAGAGACATTTTGTTGCGTCCGGAGATTGCAATTTGAAATTTGTGAACCTGCACAAAGAAGCATGATTTCAGTACAGGCAATTGATATGTATATTGATTGAGTTCGCATGAACGTTTAACCCGAAATATGGGAGGAGAGATTGGTCCCACCGGGCGTGCCAGAATCTGCTGGGTGTTTTTCGTCACCTCATTGAGATGGGAATACGCGCGCGCTTGTCAGGCGCATTGCAGATTCCTTCTGCCTAGGGCAGGCCGGGATTTATTGATTGTGGGGATCCGAATCTCCGGCAGCCGCGGACTAAGCTGTCGTTAATTAACCCTCGCTTTTGGAGCGAGAGAACCTCCGATTGACGGGTAAAACTGATCATGCGAACTCAATGCGATATATTGGTGTGTGCGTTTTTTTTACATGGAGTTCAGCTCCCAAAGAATATTTTTGTGAAGTTAAACTCCAAAAGAATTTTAAATGTGGAGTTAAACTCCAAAAGAATTTTAAATGGAGTTCAACTCCAAAATAATTTTTATTGCGGAGTTAAACTCCAAAAAATTTTAAATAAATAAATAAATATTTAGAGAAATTTTTTTTTATAATTTTTTTATTATTATTTTTAAATAAAAAGATCAGAAAAGAATAGGAAAAAATGGGAGCTCCCCCTACTCATGTGAGGGGAGGAAGGAGGCTCCCATTTAGTGGGAGCCTCCCCCTCACGTGGGGGGAAAGTGAGGGGGGAAAGGCTCCTATTTAGTAGGAGCCCCCCTCCCCCCACGTAGGGTGGTCCAAATTATTTTTTTTTTAATTATAATTTTTTTAATTAATTTTTTTTAACATGGCGTTCAACTCTACAAGAATATTTTTGTGGAGTAAACTCCAAATTAATTTTAAATGGAGTTCAACTCCAAAAAGATTTTTATCATTGAGTTAAACTCTAGAAGCATTTTAAATGGAGTTAAACTCCGAAAGAATTTTTATTATGGAGTTGAACTCCAAAAGAATTTTAAATGTGGAGTTAAACTCCAAAAGAATTTTAAATAGAGTTAAACTCCGAAAGAATTTTTATTGTGGAGTTGAACTCCGAAAGAATTTTAAATAGAGTTAAACTCCGGAATTTTTTTTTATAATGGAATTAAACTTCAAAAGATTTTTTTTATTGTGGAGTTGAACTCCAAAGACAACCCCCCTTTCCCTTTTCTAAAGGAAGCTCCCACAGAGTGGGAGCTTTCCTCTTTCACATGAGGGGAAGAATAAAGGGTGGCTCCCAAAAATGAGAGCCTCCGACTCACATGAGAGGGAATAAAGGGACTCCCAAAATGGGAGTCTCCCACTCACATGAGAGGGAGCCTCCCACTCACATGAGAGGAAGAAAGGGGGCTCCCAAAATGGGAGCCTCCCCCTCACATGAGAGGAAGAAATGGGCTCCAAACGGATTTATTTTATTTTATTTTATTTTTTAAGGAGTTAGATTCCAAGAACATTTGTATGGAGTTAAACTCTAAAAGAATTTAAATGGGGTTAAACTCCGAAAGAATTTTAAATGGAGTTAAACTCCTCAAAATGATTTAATATGGAGTTAAACTTCCCAAAAAGAATTTTATTGTGGAGCTAAACTTCAAAAAAGGTTTTAAATGGAGTTCCACTCCAAAAAAATTTTTATGGTGGAGTTAAACTCAAAAAGAATTTTAAATGGAGTTGAATTCCCAAAAAGATTTAATGTGGGGTTAAACTCTCCAAAAAGAATTTTATTGTGGTGTGGAGTTAAACTCCACAAAATGGGGAGCCTCCCCCTCATGTGAGAGGGAGAAAGCTCCCACTTTGTGGGAGTTCTCTCTTCCTCACGTGAGAGGGAGCAGGGGCTCCTAAAAGATCATTTTTTTTGTGATGGAGTTAAACTCCAAAAAAAATTATTTGGAGTTAAACTCCTAAAATAATTTTATTCGGAGTTAAACTCCAAAAAAAGGTTTTTATTATAGAGTTAAACTCCAAAAGAATTTTATTTGTGGAGTTAAACTCCAAAAGATTTTCTCCTTTCTCTTTTGAGAAGAAACCCAAAATGGGTTCTCTTGAAACTCCAAGATTTAGATTTTGGATGATAAAAAAAAGAGACCCCTTTTCTTCTCTTGATGGAGTCTTGGGAGGTGGGTTTATGGTAAAACTTTATCTAGTTTTTAAAAAAAGAGCCAAGCTTTTGATTTAATTGAAAAATGAAAAGGAAGATGAAGAACTTGAGAGAATGAGGGTGGAGGCACAAACCCTAGTGATTTGAGGAGAATGAATTGTATCCTTTATTTCATTATCATGTTGCCTTTTATAGGCTTACAAATTTACATATAGCCCCTTGGGCTTTACAAAATAGCATTTTGCTCATCCCATACCTCATGTGTTCATTTCTTTTGCACATGAGCCGTAGACTTTACAAAAATTTGGCTTTATGCCCATAAAAAATTACATCAAAATTATTTATTACATGATTTTTATTTTGGCATGGAGGAGGCCGGCCATGGGGCTCGACTTGGGCATGGGCTCACTTGAACTGGGCTTGGGCCCACTTGGTTTGGGGTTGACTTTGATTTTGACTCGGTCAACCGGGGTGTAATTTTTGACCCCAATAAGGAGGATCTTATAGAACGTGTCGGCGTCGATCACGTATATCTTAGCTTCAGTTTGCAGATCCCCAAACCTGATCGGCAAAGTTATAGATCCAGAACTTGCTGGATGACAATCCTCTCTCTTGACAGGTGTCGGACGTCCATTGATAAACTCTTTAGAGTCTGCAAGTTCATGATGTTCACTGAGGACCCCGGATCAATCAATGTGTGATTAATCCGATCTCCGTCGCTGTACCCTGTCACGTAAAGCGGTCGGTTTTGCTCAGCTATTCCCAGTAACAGGTCTTCATCCTTAAATGTGACTGTGGCTGTATGCAGAGTGTATTGGGCCTCTTTCATATTAATTTCAGCAAAGCGAGCCTGGTACCGCTCGGGGTTTTGCAGAGTATGCATGAGAATATCTATGAGATCCTTGGACAGGACTAGAGCATCATAGATGCTTAAGAAGACGGAAGCTTCAGAAAATGAGCCAAGACATTATAGTCCACTGGGAAAGACTCGAGTCTTCATGAGCAAGCTCTTTGCCATCTTCTTCATTAGCGACTTGTTTTTTCTTCCCTTTTGGGGCGTTACCTTGATTTGGTGGTAGAGCGTTGCCGCTTCTGAGCTGGATTTGGTTTGCCTTCATGGCGAGCACCTCGTCCTCTTCACGAAAACAAAGTTCTTCCTCAGAGAAGCTACCAAGGTGGACGATATAGCAGGTCACTATAGGGATCTTGTCATCGGAGTCTTCTTCTAGCTCCTCCAGAATCTTAGCCACTTCTACGGGGAAGAACTCTTTCAATTGAATTAGAGTTATTTCCTTTTTTTCATATTCTTCAAGGGAATCGATATATTTTTGAATGGTCGATCTCTCTGAAGACTCTTTTTCGTGTCGAGATGCACTTTTCTTCTACTTGAGCATTTTAGATTTTGAGCTTGATTGAGCCGAAGTGGTAGCTGGAACGGTGAGCTCCTTCTGCCCCTTCTATTCTGGGCTTTTTCTGAAGTAGCTTTAGTATCTTCTTCGTCTTTTTGGACATGTGCATGATCCATGGAGGCTGCGGCAAGTCAGATTCATTTATCGGGACAGCGGATTCAGTTGTCTGCTCCCAAAAGGCTTCAGCTTCTGTCTGTATAAAGTTGGTGGTTGCTGCTTGGTTGTTCACCAACACACTCTTGGATAGCTCGATCTCTCCGGTCTTGTATTGCATTTCGACCCAGTCTTTGAAAATGTAGCAATCCTCAATCGCATGGCTCACTACTCTGTGGTACGGGCAATACAGGGTATTGTCGGTCATTTTTGCTTCGTGAGGTCTCTTCGATTCCGGCAATTGTAGACCGTTGTTCAGGACATCCTTGAATATTTTGCGGACCTTCTTCCTCCTGAAAGAGTAGACTTTATTCTTTTTCTCCTCTACGGAAGGCCCTTCTCTTCCTAGCACTGGCTTTCGGGACCGGTCTGTTTTTTATCCGCCCGCCTTTCTCTTATCTTCACTGTCAGAAGCATTGAAGGCGTTGGTCTTGTTGGACCTCCTACTTTTATGGTTGTCGTCTTTTCTGCTCTTCCAAGACTTGTCACCCTGAGAGTCCGGGATAGACTTTTGCTTCCAACATTTGTACTCTCTTGGTTAGCTCTTGAAATGTCTTGAGGCCTGCTGTACATAAGAATGGGACCATCCAACTGCTAAGATTCCCAATGAGGAGGCTGACGGACTGGTCCTGCTCTAGCGGCGGTTCACACTTGACAGTAAGGTTGCACCATCGGTCAATAAAGTCCGTATTGCCTTCGTTTTTCCCTGGCTCAGTTCTCATGAGGTCAGCAATGGAGATTTTGTCACTAACACTCATGAATTTTTGCTGAAACAGAGACTCCATTTAGGCGAAAGTAGTGACGGGCCCATCTGGTATACTTGCGTACCAGTCGATAGCGATGTTAGTTATATGTATGCCCTAGAAGCCATTATTGTATATGTAATGTATATTATAGTGGATGCTTGGATATATATATAGAGGACTTTCTTGCTCGACATGATGGTATGATATCTGGTTGCTCTTTGTCTTAACATGTTGACTTGTATAAGTGATGTTGTCTTGCTCTCACATATTGATAAAGCCCTTAGGATGTGTACTTGACTACCAGGACTATGATGGAGATTATACTAGTGGGGCCAAGGGTAGTCCACAAGTACACCCTATAATTGTTTGTAGTCGAGGGTGTATCGAGACAGGGCATCGATATTCCAGAGTAGACTAGCGTATACGCATCTTGACCCATATGATGGGCGATGGATGATCCCACATCCATTGGTGTTTGACATCAAAGATGGTATATGGGTGCTCAGTGGATACTGGGTACACTGAACGGACTCGCCGAGAACTCCTAGTTGGTAGTATACCTATCGTCAGATAGCAGTTCTGTGGTGACACTGGTACAGGTTAGTCTGTAGACCCGAGATCGTCATGGAGTCCTGTGTGATTCCCACTGTGCTTTGATTTCCACCTTACCGCGTTCAAGAGAACGTGCAAAACTGTAACACCCGAGCCCAATAATACTATGTATATTACTAGTTGAGGGTTGTGGTTTGCTCATTTCCAATTTCCTGATTTTCTGGTGTTCATTGCTAAATTTTACCCGGTTAAGTCATTTTGGCACATAACAAATTTTAACTCCGAAAATAAAATTTAAGATGTCCATGTTGGCCTACTCGTCGCCACTAGTCGCGTGGTAGCGTCCGCGTGTCGAGATTCCGTTCCGTTTGGCTAAACAAGCAAGTTTGGACGACTACGCGCGCGTGCAAGTGTACGACTTGGGGGCATGCATTTTAATCATTAAACACCTCTTTTCAAAATTTGGAACCCACTTAAAATCCTATAATTTGAATTTGGAACATTTGGGCGCAACCCGGGCTCGATTTGGAAATGTTTCATTTAGCGCCAAAATCCTAATTTAATTAAATATTATAAACTATAATATATATACTTCAACCTTAACTGTTGCATTCTTTAACCAATTAAATCCTTTAAACCCTTCTCCAAATCTTTCCCTGGCCAATCACGAGCCCATTTCTTCTCGTGGGCCCCACCTTTTCCCACTCTCTCTCTATATCTCCTCATTAAATCCTTCTCTCTTTCTCTCTCTCTCTCCTAAAATCTCTCTCTTTCTCTTTTAAATCCCACTGTTCCTTCATCCCTGCAGAACAAGAAAACCCACGACGAACCCCTCCATCGCGAACCCTAGCCTTCTCCACCGCCGACGCCGCCGACGTTCCCGCGCCGACAACGCCACCACCGTCACCCTCGCATCCGCCTCCTCCTCTCCATCTCAGCACGGTCTCCTCCCCGCGCACTGCAGCCACTTGCAGCCTTCGCTGCAGTCGCGCGAGTCGCCCCCGACGATCACCTGCCCCGCGACCTCACCGTCGCCGCCCGCGCCTCCTCGTCTCGACCACGACCCTCGCCTTCCTCCCCGTGCACCAGCAACCCACTACGGGCCTCGATCCCGACCCTAGCCACCTCCTCCCTTGCCGCCGGAGCCCCGACGCCGGAGTCAGCGTCACCAGCGCTGTCGACTTCTCCGCCTCGCCTCGCCCACACCTTCATTCTTCCACCACCATTCACCCTGCACCACCCCGATCACCGTTCACCCCGCCTGCACATCCCAGCACCTCATCGGACCGCCGCCTGTCACCGCCGACGACCCGTTCCAGTGCCCCGACCTCGCAGGCACACCCCTTGATCTTCGCCACGTGCACTGTTCACCGCCGGAGCCAGTCGACGCCGTCGACCGTCGCGTCCGTATCGCGCCCGTACCGTGCACCAGATCGCGCTGCAGACCATGACCGTATCGCGCCCGTACCGTGCACCAGATCGCGCTGCAGACCGTGACCGTATCGCGCCCGTACCGTGCACCAGATCGCGCTGCAGACCGTGACCGTATCGCGCCCGTACCGTGCACCAGATCGCGCTGCAGACCGTGACCGTATCGCATCCGTATCGCGCACCAGACCGCGCCGCAGATCGCGTCCGTACCGCGCAGCAGATCGCGCCTGGACCCAGTACCGTGTCGCGCCGTTTCACACACCGTATCGTGACTTGTGCATCAGGCCGCCCGCATCTCGACCCTTGTTCCGAGGCAAGTATTTGAATACTTGCTCTAACATGCTAGCGTGCGAGATCTAGTCTCGCCACGCACTTGATTTTATACTAAACAACTTAAGATGGTAAGGTATATCATAGTATTGCAGTTATCTTTATATTGGAATCGATACGACGGTTCCTCGTAATTATTTAACCCACATCAATCCATGCTTTAACCAAATAAAACGACTGAATCATATCTGCTTGAACTGTTAAACTATTCTCGAGACAATTATCATACTTAGTATAATTTCATGAAATTCCTTAATTTATAATTGTGAATCTTGCTTTACCTTGTGGCTTTTGCACCTCAAAGATGCGTGAACCGGATTAATAAGAGAATACTAATATCACAGTGTTCACATAGAATAATAATTGTTTATTGCTGTTCCCTGCTACTGTTCATTATTTGTTACTATACCTGTTATCATCATATACCTGATTGCATTCCATATTGACCGATCTTGACACACCTGTCACATGTACTGATATACCGGACACAACCCCTGTACATATCGACTCTACCTGTTGAACGTAACCTGACCTGTTACCTGATCTCGTGCCTAATGCCGACGGACCTAACTATTCCTGCTGTCGATCCAGACAGACCTACCTTTACTTGACTTGTGTTGGCATTAGACCTTGACTACTGAATACCTGACTGACATACATAGTTTGGGGGTATGGGGAAATCAAAGGTGAAACCGACTTGTAACTCAACAGTTCGATACATTGTTCTGATCAGTCTTACGGGCTTGGCCGGTCCGGGAGTGATGATGCTGACATCACTCGTCTATCCTACTACCTTTTACTGCTTAGCGGCACGTCTCGGACTCAGCCCCGAGGATCATGACCGTGGTCCCGGGCCTGCACGGGATACTATTGAGTTACATCGACGACTCATCAATTGGTTTCAAAGACTATAGAGTAGAAAACCAGATAGGACAGTTTGGTCACTACTGCACATTACCCGGTTCATGACTTCTTATTACTGCTTTATTCATGTTCATGCTTGCATTGTTTATTACCGTGTTTATGCTATATACTTGATATCATGACGCGCTGACGTCTGGGTTTTGCATGGCCCAGATTCCGTACCCTTGACGTCGACCGAGCAGGAGTACTTCAGCCAGCAGGCTGAACTGTGAGTTCTTGAGAGTTTAGTTTATTTATGTCATTTCATTTCCAGATGTGAGCCCGCATTATGGGACATACTGTTTATTCATGGTATTGGATCTTTAGCTTCCGCACTTATTGTTTATTGATTCTTGTTATTATGGATTTGGACATGTATTAGTTTAGTTTATTTTGCTGTTCTTGATATCTCTACAACCGTAATGTGACTGTGGATGGATACGTCCTACCCACAGGTAGCATGGTTGGCTATGTCACGTGCCCAAATCTTGCGCACTCTGGGAAGCGGGGCGTGACATGGTTTTATGGTATCAGAGCCATAGGTTAGTTGGGTTGATTCTTGTAGTTGGGTATTGCACCCGATACATGAATCAGAATACCCGTGATTAGGAAACATGTCCTGCCACTTTGACCGTTTTACTATCCTTGAATCATTCTTCCGGATCATGTCGACGTGCAAACTTACTTTGCATTTGTCAACTCAAAAACCTAACTTCTTGTTATCTCTAGGACTTAGGCGACTTGGGTGGAGTTAAGTAATTGCGGCTATGATACCGCGGCATAGCTACAATGCAGCACTCTATTTAAGTATCTTGGAGTTCTAGCCTTGATCCACATTCAGAATCTATCATCATGCTAATGTTGGGTGTTTTGAGTTCAGGATTATGACAGGTAAGAAGTTGAAGACGTACCGGAGGCGTGTGAATGAAGCCGCAATGCTTGGAGAGATAAGAGGAATACTGGAAATCAAAGAAACAGACCGAGCTGATCCAGCAGCACGCGGACTTGTTTCAGGAAGGTTTGCAGATCGTTCAGCAGTCTGTAAATGAAGTTGGAACTAGACCAGTCGACCGAGTAAGGACCGTAGCATATTTCAGACGGTTGGGTCCTACCACTTTCACTGGTCTGGAGGAGCTGTTGCCAGCCGAGCAGTGGCTAGTAACACGGAGAATTTGTTGATTGCGACACAGATCCCAGAAGACAAGAGTGTTGATGTGGTGCGCATTCAGCTGGTGGATTACGCCCGAGAGTGATGGCTTGTGGAGGAGACCCGCTTGCCCAGGCCGATCAGTTGGGCGGATTTCTCTAAAGGTTTCCTAGAGAACCTCTTCCCGCGGACCGCACGGGAGGAAATGGAAGAGAAGTTTATCGGACTAAGGCAGAATGGAGCAACCGTGGACGTGCATGCAGCAGAGTGGACGAGACTCAGTAGTCTCGCTGGACCTTTCGCGGCCAACGATGTAGACAGCAGTTGCGGTAAGGAAGCAGTTCTGTCGGGCCAGTCGAGTTTAGGGCTAGGCCGACGAACAATGTTCTTGCGGCTATGGTAGTAGAGAGTAATGAAGAGCCGGCAGTTGTCCGCGACTTTAAGGATGTGTTTAAAGATATTTCGGTCTTACCGCCGAAGCGAGATGTGGAGTTTGCGTTTGACCTTATTCCTGGTACAGCGCCAGTATCAAAGTCTTATTATCCGATGGCACCGGTGGAATTGGAAGAAGTTAAGAAACAAGTTGGTGAACTACTCGAGAAGGGATGAATTCGAAGCAGCAACTCAGCTTGGGGAGCTCCAGTTCTTTTAGTGAAGAAGAAGGATCGCACTGCAGACGCTGAGACAAGAGAAGTTATTTGCGAAGATGAGTAAGTGTGAATTCTGGCTGGAAGAAGTGAAGTTTCTGGGGCATGTCGTGTCGGGCGATGGAATCGCCGTCGATCCCGAGAAGATTACAGCAGTTCGAGATTGGCCTATTCCAAAGAATGCTGCGGAAATAAGAAGTTTTCTTGGACTCGCCGATCATTACAGAAGATTTGTGGAGAACTTCGCTCGTTTAGCTGAGCCATTAACCAAGCTTACGCGTAAGGAGGTACCGTTTGTTTGGACGGATGGATGTGCATTGGCCTTTGAGACGTTGAAGCAGAAGTTGATAACCGCCCCTATCCTGACCGTACCAGACAATTCCGGAGGACTGATGATTCATAGCGACGTATCTGGGAAAGAATTGGGATGTGTTTTGATGCAGCATGGGGAGGTCGTAGCATACGCATCAAGACAACTGAAGACCCATGAGAAGAATTATCCAACTCATGACTTGGAGCTTGCGGCTGTGATTTTCGCTTTGAAGATTTGGAGACACTACCTTTTGGGCGTAAGAGTCGAAGTTTTTACAGATCATAAGAGCTTGAAGTACGTGTTCACGCAGAAGGAGTTGAACATGAGGCAACGCAGATGGTTGGAGCTGACGGCCGACTACGACCTTAATCTTAAGTACCATCCGGGAAAAGTTAACGTCGTGCCAGATGCGCTAAGTCGGTTACCAGCAATTCAGGTATTGACCGCACAAAGGGAGATCATTGCGGATTTTCGGAGATTTGACTTGGAGGTTGTGCTACCACATGCTACGGGACAGTCGATGCAGTTGCAAGTATAGTCGTCCTTAGTTGAGAAGATTAAAACAGCACAATCGCAGGATCCTAGACTACAAAAGTTTCGAGAGCAGGTTGAAGCCGGACTACGAACAGATTTATTGATCCACGAAGATGGTTCGTTGAGGTATGGTAGCCGTGTGTGTGCACCAAAAGAGGATGTGCGTGAAGAGCTTATGAAGGAGGCACACAATTCAGTTTACTCTGTACATCCAGGAGGGACAAAGATGTACCAAGATATTCGACAGCATTTCTGGTGGGAAGGTATGAAATGGGAAATTGCTCGCTTCGTGGCTAAGTGCTTGGTGTGTCAGCAAGTCAAGGCTGAACACCAAAGGGTTGCTGGTTTGTTGCAGCCACTTCCGATTCCTCAGTGGAAGTGGGAACATGTAACCATGGATTTCGTGACGGCTTTACCGCGGAGTCCAAAGGGCAACAATGCAGTATGGGTGATTGTCGATCGGTTGACCAAGGAAGCTCACTTTATTCCTTTTCGGGTTGGTCAATCGACAGAGACTTTGGCAGAGCGGTAGATGCAGGAAATTGTGAGATTACATGGAGTACCGGTAAGCATCGTGTCCGACCGGGACACTCGGGTCTTGTCGCGCTTTTGGAGGAGTTTACAAGAAAGTTTGGGGACTCGATTGAAGTTCAGCACAGCCTATCATCCTCAAACTGATGGACAATCGGAGAGAACGATCCAGACCCTTGAAGATGTGTTGAGAGCTTGCATGTTGGACTCCAAAGGTTCTTGGGAGGATCATCTACACCTGGTGGAGTTTTCGTACAACAATAGTTTCCAAGCGACAATTCAGATGGCTCCGTTTGAAGCGTTGTATGGTCGTAAGTGCCGTTCACCTGTTTGTTGGGATGATGTTGGTGAACGAAGGTTACTAGAACCAGATTTGGTGGTACAGACAGTCGAGAAGGTGAATACAATCAGGAAGCATACGAAGGCAGCTCAAGACAGACAGAAGAGTTGGGCCGACACGTCAAGAAGACCTCTAGAGTTCGCAGTGAGTGATTTGGTATTCCTGAAGATATCACCGACTAGAGGGGTGTTTCGCTTTGGAAGTCGGGGAAAGCTTAGTCCTCGATTCGTTGGAACCTTCGAGATTGTGGAGCGTGTTGGAGAGGTATCGCACCGGTTGGCGTTACCACAGTCATTAGCAGGAGTTCACGATGTGTTTCATGTGTCTCAACTACGGAGGTATGTTCGTGATGAGACTCATGTCTTGGATCTTTCGGAGTTGACCGTACGGGAGGATCTGACTTTTGAGGAGCGACCAGTTGAAATCAAGGATCGAAGAGAAAAGGTTCTTATGAACAAGGTTATCCCCCTTGTGCTAGTTTCTTGGGGTAATCGATCGCATGGAGAATCCACTTGGGAGCGAGAAGACGAGATCCGGCAGAAATTCCCTCATCCTTTCCAGTAGTTAGCTATCTTGTATTCTTGGAATTTCGAGGACGAAATTCTTTTGTAGTTGGGTATGATGTAACACCCGAGCCCAATAATACTATGTATATTACTAGTTGAGGGTTGTGGTTTGCTCATTTCCAATTTTCCTGATTTTCTGGTGTTCATTGCTAAATTTTACCCGGTTAAGTCATTTTGGCACATAACAAATTTTAACTCCGAAAATAAAATTTAAGATGTCCATGTTGGCCTACTCGTCGCCACTAGTCGCGTGGTAGCGTCCGCGTGTCGAGATTCCGTTCCGTTTGGCTAAACAAGCAAGTTTGGACGACTACGCGCGCGTGCAAGTGTACGACTTGGGGGCATGCATTTTAATCATTAAACACCTCTTTTCAAAATTTGGAACCCACTTAAAATCCTATAATTTGAATTTGGAACATTTGGGCGCAACCCGGGCTCGATTTGGAAATGTTTCATTTAGCGCCAAAATCCTAATTTAATTAAATATTATAAACTATAATATATATACTTCAACCTTAACTGTTGCATTCTTTAACCAATTAAATCCTTTAAACCCTTCTCCAAATCTTTCCCTGGCCAATCACGAGCCCATTTCTTCTCGTGGGCCCCACCTTTTCCCACTCTCTCTCTATATCTCCTCATTAAATCCTTCTCTCTTTCTCTCTCTCTCTCCTAAAATCTCTCTCTTTCTCTTTTAAATCCCACTGTTCCTTCATCCCTGCAGAACAAGAAAACCCACGACGAACCCCTCCATCGCGAACCCTAGCCTTCTCCACCGCCGACGCCGCCGACGTTCCCGCGCCGACAACGCCACCACCGTCACCCTCGCATCCGCCTCCTCCTCTCCATCTCAGCACGGTCTCCTCCCCGCGCACTGCAGCCACTTGCAGCCTTCGCTGCAGTCGCGCGAGTCGCCCCCGACGATCACCTGCCCCGCGACCTCACCGTCGCCGCCCGCGCCTCCTCGTCTCGACCACGACCCTCGCCTTCCTCCCCGTGCACCAGCAACCCACTACGGGCCTCGATCCCGACCCTAGCCACCTCCTCCCTTGCCGCCGGAGCCCCGACGCCGGAGTCAGCGTCACCAGCGCTGTCGACTTCTCCGCCTCGCCTCGCCCACACCTTCATTCTTCCACCACCATTCACCCTGCACCACCCCGATCACCGTTCACCCCGCCTGCACATCCCAGCACCTCATCGGACCGCCGCCTGTCACCGCCGACGACCCGTTCCAGTGCCCCGACCTCGCAGGCACACCCCTTGATCTTCGCCACGTGCACTGTTCACCGCCGGAGCCAGTCGACGCCGTCGACCGTCGCGTCCGTATCGCGCCCGTACCGTGCACCAGATCGCGCTGCAGACCATGACCGTATCGCGCCCGTACCGTGCACCAGATCGCGCTGCAGACCGTGACCGTATCGCGCCCGTACCGTGCACCAGATCGCGCTGCAGACCGTGACCGTATCGCGCCCGTACCGTGCACCAGATCGCGCTGCAGACCGTGACCGTATCGCATCCGTATCGCGCACCAGACCGCGCCGCAGATCGCGTCCGTACCGCGCAGCAGATCGCGCCTGGACCCAGTACCGTGTCGCGCCGTTTCACACACCGTATCGTGACTTGTGCATCAGGCCGCCCGCATCTCGACCCTTGTTCCGAGGCAAGTATTTGAATACTTGCTCTAACATGCTAGCGTGCGAGATCTAGTCTCGCCACGCACTTGATTTTATACTAAACAACTTAAGATGGTAAGGTATATCATAGTATTGCAGTTATCTTTATATTGGAATCGATACGACGGTTCCTCGTAATTATTTAACCCACATCAATCCATGCTTTAACCAAATAAAACGACTGAATCATATCTGCTTGAACTGTTAAACTATTCTCGAGACAATTATCATACTTAGTATAATTTCATGAAATTCCTTAATTTATAATTGTGAATCTTGCTTTACCTTGTGGCTTTTGCACCTCAAAGATGCGTGAACCGGATTAATAAGAGAATACTAATATCACAGTGTTCACATAGAATAATAATTGTTTATTGCTGTTCCCTGCTACTGTTCATTATTTGTTACTATACCTGTTATCATCATATACCTGATTGCATTCCATATTGACCGATCTTGACACACCTGTCACATGTACTGATATACCGGACACAACCCCTGTACATATCGACTCTACCTGTTGAACGTAACCTGACCTGTTACCTGATCTCGTGCCTAATGCCGACGGACCTAACTATTCCTGCTGTCGATCCAGACAGACCTACCTTTACTTGACTTGTGTTGGCATTAGACCTTGACTACTGAATACCTGACTGACATACATAGTTTGGGGGTATGGGGAAATCAAAGGTGAAACCGACTTGTAACTCAACAGTTCGATACATTGTTCTGATCAGTCTTACGGGCTTGGCCGGTCCGGGAGTGATGATGCTGACATCACTCGTCTATCCTACTACCTTTTACTGCTTAGCGGCACGTCTCGGACTCAGCCCCGAGGATCATGACCGTGGTCCCGGGCCTGCACGGGATACTATTGAGTTACATCGACGACTCATCAATTGGTTTCAAAGACTATAGAGTAGAAAACCAGATAGGACAGTTTGGTCACTACTGCACATTACCCGGTTCATGACTTCTTATTACTGCTTTATTCATGTTCATGCTTGCATTGTTTATTACCGTGTTTATGCTATATACTTGATATCATGACGCGCTGACGTCTGGGTTTTGCATGGCCCAGATTCCGTACCCTTGACGTCGACCGAGCAGGAGTACTTCAGCCAGCAGGCTGAACTGTGAGTTCTTGAGAGTTTAGTTTATTTATGTCATTTCATTTCCAGATGTGAGCCCGCATTATGGGACATACTGTTTATTCATGGTATTGGATCTTTAGCTTCCGCACTTATTGTTTATTGATTCTTGTTATTATGGATTTGGACATGTATTAGTTTAGTTTATTTTGCTGTTCTTGATATCTCTACAACCGTAATGTGACTGTGGATGGATACGTCCTACCCACAGGTAGCATGGTTGGCTATGTCACGTGCCCAAATCTTGCGCACTCTGGGAAGCGGGGCGTGACAAAAACAGTGGCTTTTGGGTACAGTCCCGAATCACATGGAGGCAATGAGCGATAGGAGGGGATTCGTCTCTCCCGGTATTGAGGGTTGATGTTGCGCTGTACTCGATTGGCCATAATAGGAAGTCCTTGGCCATGGCTGATACGGAGATTTACTGATAAGTGTTATCAGTAGTTTCTCGACCTGTTATGAGCCTCACATCGGCATGATTTATCGGTTACTGGGGTCTGACGTTAACTACCCCTAGACTAAATATGCGACATATCATACGAAGAGACCGGACTGTACGGTAGTGTTACTGACAGGATTTTTAGGAGTAAAAGCAGACTTGCTTGTTGATCTTCTGATCGCTCAATACCCAGGTAGCCATTACGTCCAGCTAGTACCGCTGGCAGCTTGTGGGTACCTGATATGATCATCACTTACTGTCGGCGTATTGATGAGTCTTTAGAATCCTACACAGAGGTTTTACTGGCTCAGGCAAAACGAAGTAGTAGCACATATGTGATATGTGCGGGACCGAGATTAATACGAGTATGTGATACCGTATTCTATTCTCGCAATTTATGTTATCGGTCGGTTATATGAGATATAGCCGGGTTATCGAATCAAATGTTAATTCGATAAGTCAATACTCTATCGCTCGGTTATATGAGATATAGCTGGGTTATCGAATCAAGTGTTGATTCGATAAATTGATACAAATAATATTAGTCGGTCGTATGAGATATAGTCGGATTATTAAATCAAGTGTTGATTTAATGTATAATTATATATTTGATATATTAATTTACATTAACTAATATAAGCTAGCTTAAGCATTTCTTTTTCTCACATGTGCACACTTAATATATATGTGATATATATTAATTGTGTTTTCTTTTTGTGTCATGCTTGATGCCACATGCAACATGGGTGTATGAGACATACACCATGCTAATGATAATGTAGGGTTTATTTATTTAGAGTAAATCAAATATTAGTTAGAAATTGGTCACATGGCATGAAGCTTGTAGAAACTTGGAGATCCATTGACTTAGTCCACTAGTTTTGTCTTGCATTAGATATTTATTAACCTAATCATGATCTAAACTCATGGTTAAATCTCTACATGAGTTATATGAGATATTTCTCACCCATGGTTGTCATTCACTCTCTCATCTATTATTTACTTCATCTTCTTCATGCTCATGAAAAAGCTCTCTAGGTTTTTGAGAGGAGAATATAATTAGTGAGAAAATTAATTCTAAAGTGAGAAAAAATCCTACTTCATCATCCTCTACTAGATTAGCAATTTAGTTTAGGGTGTTAGCTTCACTAATCCCTCATTAGTGAAGAGATAGCTTGGGTTAGTGTCTTCTCGACGTAGATCATCTTCGGCCTCGAAGACTTTGTGCAAGCTCGTTGCTTTCATCTTGTGGAGCTACTCGAGAGTCCGCAAGATCATTACTTGGAGCGAAGGGACTACTACACGGAACTATTGAAGTGAAGGACCGGTCTACAAAGGTTGTATTCCTAGTTCATTTAGTTGTAAAGTAGTTTACACTTTGTATTGTCTAAATCTCTAGTTAAGATTCTAGGGTTAGGATTGTTTAGCATGGCAAAATTTTGAAAACGGCATGGACGATGCCTCCCGAACCCTTGTTGTCATGCCAAGCAATCCTACAGTGGTATCAGAGCCAAGCTAGAGATTTAGATGATATTTGTAGAATTACAAAACCGAAACAACTCCGAAACACTCGAAACTAAAACCTAGTTTCTGTCAATTTTTTAATTCGTCGAAAAATTTTTTAAGCAACTGCAGAATATTACATGAGATGTAATATGAACACCAGACCAATACGAACCCAATCCACTGGTTTTGACCCGGTGAAAACCTCCAAAAAACCGAGCAGGCCGGCCTCATGTGCTCTATTCTGGTTCGTATTTCTCTGGTGTTCTGTTCTCTGGGTTTTGGTGTTTCAGGTGTTGCTTGTTTTTGCTGAAATTGCATGAGATGTTAACTTTCTTTAAAGGCAATTCGGAGTGTTTCATAGTCGTAATTCTGTCATTATTTCGGGTTATTTAGACGGCGTTAAAAATTTTGAACGGATATCAAATACCCACTTTAACCCTCGCTGGAAATTTTCCAAGAGTTGATTTTTTTTCAAGTTAAAGAACATTCAAAAATCATTCAAGTGATGCGATGGACCCTGTAGAAGAACAAAACCCTAACTCGATTCTATGACCGTAAGAACCGCCGCCAAACCCTAGGGTTTGCGATAGTTCTGCGGCGCAATAGGTGAGGCAAGGGTTGAACCTTCTACGGTTGGTCCATAGGCACTGTGGCATGTTCTGAGTATTTTTAAACCGCGCTCAAGTGTTGAGCTTCTTGGGAAATTTTGGGTGTTTGTTGATTCGATCGGAATGTTTAATATCGTCTAGCTATTTGTGGAATGTGATACAATATTTGGAATTCATATTGTCAAGCATGAAATCCGAAGTATGTGATATTTTGGGTTTATGATGTCTAAGGTGATTATGGATTCCAAATGTTGTAATTTGACATTTTCTTTTCTGCGACCGTAAGTGTAATATGTGGTGTATCGCCGTTTTCGTTGCTATATGTCAACGACAATTGTGATACCCATATTTACTTACATTGATGACATGTGATGTTATGTGTTGCTGTGATATATTATATTGGATCGTTGTGTTTTGAATAACTGAGGGTTTTATGTGAGATGAGAATTTTTATTTTCATTCATGTAAAATTCATTGTATGCAATATTATTTTATTGGGGCACTTCAGGGTTGAGAATATTGTATATTATTTACTTTTCCGTATTAGGATAGACCCAAGGTGGGGAGCACAAGTAACCGGGTTCTAGGGTCCAACGAGAGACCATCTCGAGGAGTCTAGTCCGGGTCTCCTAACTCTAGAATTGGTAGGGTTGCTTGCCACTCTCGTAGGGGGTCTAGGGATGTGGATTTGGCTATTTATCGCGATCGTGGAATCCGTATTTTATACTGGCTTAATTTAAAACACAGAATTCCTAGTATATCCAATATTTCATATGTTATCTTCTGTTGCTGATATTCTGTGATGTGATCATTTTATATGCCTGAGACGAATGCTTTATTATTGTATATATGATATATAATAAACGTTGCTTATGTTTTGCACCTACGCTAGTCCCGCCCCACTATGCCGTTAGTTAAGTAACCTAACAGTGCATAACGGGACACTGTGGCGAATGTGGATGGCATAAGCGTACGTTGTATTTTCGTTTCTTCTGTGATGCTTAGGAAGCATAAATGACGGGACTTCATTAATGAGATTAATGAAAAAGAAAGAAACCTAAAAGATGTTGTAGAATCATATTTTCAAAAAAGGTAGCTCTAGTTTTTGCTTTGCATGGCGGTATTCCTTGTAGAATATCCAACACCTTATTCGATAAGGAAAGAGCCGAGATCCCTTCACCGGGAGTGACCTCTTTAGTGAAACTAGCAGATGCTATAACCCACTCGGTTTTGTCTTTTGATTGCTTCTTTTAGTTCTTGTTTTGCATAGCGGTGTTTATGAAATATCTTGCACCTTATTCGATAAGGAAAGAGCTGAAATCCCTTCACCGTGAGTGAGCTCTTTAGCAAAACTGGTAAAAAGCCTTAAAAACACTCCTTTTCAAAAATCACTTGATTCTACAACGATATCAAGTTCATCACGCTCATGGTTTTCTTAAAAACCTGCATAGCCCTCCGTCATTTCAGATAAAGACTATTTAGTATTCATGCTGCGTTTGTTGGCCTTTGTCAAGGCGTAGTGTGTGATAGCTGACTAGTACTTATCTGTTTATGCATGTGATGCGATTGGATTAGGGTATTCGTACGACCTTGTTGGCCTTTGTTAAGGGTCGTACGGGTGGGTTTAATTCAATCAGGAAATGACGGGTTAAACTTGATTAGCATCCTATCGTTTGTTGGCCTTTGCAAGGTCATAGGAAGTTAGGGAGAAAAGTATTATCGGGAATTTCAAGTGTTGAAATTTGCAATGATATTGCATACCTTCTATGAGATAGTTGGATCCCGATACCCACTGTGAGTAAGAGTTACTCCTGGAAGAGTTTTACACATGACAATTAGCCGATTAAGTAGGTGTATAGAAAAGTGTTAAAGGGGTTATGCCCCTGGGAAAACGAGATTTATTTTAATTAGGTCTGTGCGAAAACACGGGGAACCTCCCTCAAAGTAGCAACACTGGCCTGGCCGAAAGATCGGCGAATGTAAGGTGTAATTAATCCCGACCAGTCTTACCTTTTAGGGTTTGAAGGAAGATTTGATAAAAACAGTGGGAGCCATCCTGATTAGATAAGATAATAACCAATCTAATCTTGAAAGAGCATACGCTAAGTGTTTTCTTCTCTCTCTCTCCAGGTAGCGACCGTGTCAGGCCTTAATCAAGATAATAATATGGATGTATTGACCGAACCCGCTTGTTATGTTGAGCTGGGGAACGTTGATTCCGCTCCAACTTATAATTGTTATAAGTCTGAGCAGGAAATAGGAAAATATCCGGTTTTCCACGCCACCCAAACGAAGAATGAGCATGTTGATGCATCTTTTTTGGGTGTGTTAGTTACCGAGAACTATTTCTCAGTACACTCTATATCCTGGGTATTAGATACTGGATCGGGATCCCACATATGTAATATGTTGCATAGGCTAAGGAAAGGTAGAGAACTAGGAATAGGTGATCATTCTCTAAAAGTAAGGAATGGTGCAAGTGTTGCAGCCAAAGCAGTTGGAGAATATCACCTTGTAGTACCAAATGACAATACTTTGATCTTGAACGAATGTTATTACGTGCCCTCTATGATATGTAATTTGATATCAGTTTCTTTATTAGATAAAGAAGGATATAACATTGTAGTAGAGAATAATGTTATGAACATTTACCTAAATCAAGTATTGATTGGGTTTGGTGCGTTATGTAACGGGTTATACGTTCTGAATCAAAACACAGTTCTTAACGTACAGAATACACACAAGAGGAAGAGTTCAGAAATGAACGAATCCTTCTTGTGGCATTGTAGACTAGGTCATATCAATGCGACACGACTAGCTAAGTTACATAAGGATGGATATTTGAATCCGTTCGAATTATCATCTTATGAAACTTGCCATTCATGTCTCAAAAGCAAGATGACCAAAACTCTCTTTACTGGACACGGAGAAAGAGTTACGGAACTCTTGGGACTGATACATGTTAGACTACGGCAGCGCCCCGGCCGTCAATCCGACGCCGGAATGCGGAAACAAAATTTTTTCTTAACTTTAAACCAGCGCTACCGCGGACTATAAAACCGGATCGGGCCATTAAGCTAGTGCTAGCTAACTAGAGAAGGGGTAGAGAGATATACCGAGCGATCCGTGTCCTTCGGTCTTCTCGTCGTCGTCCCGATCTCCCCGCGGAATCTCCGGTCTTCATCTCCTCGTCGGAAAGGCACCACATCGCCAGGTTCTTTTACGGGCTCCCACCTCTGGACCGAGGCAACTCAGGCACGAAGTTGGCGAGTCGACGTGTCCAAGAATGCTGTAGGATAGTGTAGAATGGTTTTGTCTCTAGGGGTTATAGAAGTTGCCATTTGGAAGTGGGAAGGAGATATGAACCTTTTTGGATGAGCAATGGGATTTTGTGCAAGCCAAAAGAGAACCAAAACCCACACCCAAAATTTGGACAGCCCCCATCCAAAAAGAATGGCCGGCCAAGACTTGGTACGGAGTGAGGGAGGGAGTGGACCAAAAATAATGCAAGAGAGAGAAAAGGTGATGATGATGAAATATCATTACAACAAAATCCATACTCCTCCTCATCACTCCATCCATCATAGCAAGCAATGATGAACATAAAGAAGTCAATGGAAGCTACAACCATCATGAAAACCATCATGTCAAAAGTCTTCTCCTTAATAAAATGCACAACTGCAAATAACCCCCTCCACCAAATTTCAGCCAAAGAAAGAAACAAAGGAAAATGGCCGAAACGGAAAGCAAACTGGCAACTTCAGAAAAATGATCCCGTAATAAATTACAGGAAAACCCCGCGACTGTATATACATACCCGCATTTGTATTCCGACCGAATACAAATGCAATGAGACAAAATCTACACTGTACAATACTAGGATCCGGCTTAAACCAAAGCCCGCTAGTATTATCCGTCCGATCATGATCCGTGCAATACCGCACGTACTTGATCGAACCCTGCCATATCTCCATACGGCCTCTATAGCGTTTCGCCCGAAACTTGAGTAACTGTCTGTGGGGGACTCTAAAGACTCGTCAACACTTTGACCGTGGATTTAACCACCAGCAAGTCAGAGGTATTAGCCATACGTAACCTGCTATCAGGTATTGACCAAAAAGGACGTCGATGAGCGAACTCATCCTGACACCCTACTGAGCCTGTCAGTGACAATTTCCGTACAGTCCGGTCCGTTCGTCTATGAGCATCGCATGGCGGGCCTAGGGGGTTGGTAAAAGTCAGACCCCCAAAAGCGGTACAAATCGTGTCGGAGTGTAGCCCAGAACACCCTGAGATACTACTGGAATGCCTACCAGTAAATCTCCTGCCTCGGCCGAGGGCTTTGTGTAATGGCTCTCCTAGACACAGCGCGACCTCACCCCCAATACCGGGAGAGACGAACCCCTGCTGATCCGCTCACTGCCTCTATGTGGCTCGGGACTGTACCCAACTAAAACCTATTTGCACGACTCCTTTGAGCCATGGTAGGGTAGTAATCAAAGTACAGTGGGAACACACACGAGACAAATGACGATCTCAGGTCGATGAACTAACCTGTACACATGTCACCACGGAACTGCTATCTGACGTCAGGTATAAGACCAACTAGCATGTTCCCGGCGAGTCCTGTCCGGTGTACTCATAACCCAATGAGCACCTGTATACATCTTAGGTGAACCAACTGACACCAGTGGCTTGTGAGACCAGCCACCGCCCCTCGTCGGGGTCTTGACTGTATACACTAGTCTACTCTGGAGTATCGATGCCCTGTCTCGAAACTCCCACGACTAGGGACCTTTTAAGGATGTGCTTAAGACCCCAGCTCCCACGTATATGATCGACATTATACTGCTGGCCGTCAAGAAAGAATCCTAAGAGTTCTATCAACGCGCAATAGTGACCTGTAAGGTCACCTAAAGCAGTGCACGATGATAAAGATAAACCAGATAGCATACTATCATCTTGAGTAAGACTGTCCTACCGGTATAGGTCCTCCCTCAATCATTGCAATCACGTGCCTGTAATCCAATAATTGACTCTGAGGGCACTATCTCCAACAATCTCCCACTTGCACTCAAGGCTAATTATTGCGATGTCGCATACTCACAGCCCGTGTGATACCGAACACCCAACTCCTCTACTAGTCAGTCTCACTAAGCTCGTTTGCGAAACTATTGCGTTCGAGGAATAGCCTCGGTGAGTGGATCCGCTCTAATATTTCTTTCTATGTCTCTCTTTATCTCAAGTTCGCGGAGAAACCCATCTCCCGAAATGAGTAATACCTGTCTTAGAATATGTCTGGATGTCTGATGGGACCTAGTTCATAAATGAACTCCAAATCCAAACTTCTTAGACTGCATCGTCAACTGAACTTAATCAGTATCCTGCGCCATGCCTCCCTCTGTATCCTCCTGGACCACCTGTCCAAAATACTGCCCCTCGTCAGAGGGAAAACTATAACTCTGACGGCCACTCTGTCATCCAGGTCACCTTGGAAGCCTGGAATGATAACCGTCTCCTGAATGAGGCTGTCGTTATCATATCCCTAGAACATCCACTTATGTTCTAAAACTGCTTCCGATTGGTTTTCCAGAATTGGATTATTATCAACTTATTGTATCTACTGCAAAAACAACATTTGGTGTGGTACTTGACATCTCATGATTGACTCAATTGCCTAAGCAAGTGATCTGCCAATCATGCACATCCCTCTCCCCTTTAGTCTGTAAGACACCTTTAGAGAGGGTGACTCCATGACCTGCAGGTATACTATCGTGCCAGGAGTCGTCCATTCTAAAACACCTTTAGAATGCTGTCTAAGTACCCAGATTGGGAAACTACCCAAATCTAGATCTAAAACTATAGATCTAGTAACCAGAATGTCTGATATAATATCCAAGTCCTTTGTGGAGAAACTACTGTGTGACAACCAAAGTATAACCGATCGTAGCATAGGAATTTCACTTCCTACTCTGTGTATGTCATCCAAATACCAGGACATCACACCCTACTACCTTCTTAACAGATCCATCCCCTATTCTGATGAAGTCAAACCTATGACTGTCATATCAGAAATAGATGATCTATCTCCGCTACATCTGCTTTAGTCTATAAATAGATATAAGCCACTTGTCCACCAATACTTCCGCTGCTCCCACTGACTACGACAACCCTCTAGCAGAGTCATATACACGTACACTTCTAAAGCTAGTTTAGAACGATGCTATACTCATCCTCCTGCCGGGTCTCGCAGCCTGGAACAACAGCAATGGCAAGTCTGGGTAAACAAGAACCTCCCTGCCACCGTCCTTGAGGCTACCGGAGTACCTCTTGGGTGCCTGAGGTTACCCACCTTATCTGCGGAGTGGCCAATGGAATGTTAACCAGATTGAATCTTTAGGTTCTTATCAAATTTTCAGTAATCGTTTGCGGTTCTGGAATCACTTCCAGTTCTACCATACTCCCACTACTGTTTTATGAAAAAATCCATTTTTATTAAAACTGTGGCGAGTCAAGAACAATATCACTATTGATCTTCCAGATGGTAGAAAGTCAACTCTCGTCATAGCCCGGGTCAACCCACAAACAGCCATTACAGAAACGTGCCTTGAGTTGTCCAGAGTCTGATTTTAAGTATAAGCTGTACAACTCCCCGTACCTTAACAATGTCAAGATATGAACTGTTCAATATCCAATACAGAAACAGAGCCACTGATTTAATTGAACTAGATTCAAATCATGCAGCTGTCTCCAGTGCATGTTAACTAAATGGAAGGAGGCCGATTATCGTTACTCAACTTAGGAATGCGTCCAGATATGAGTAACCTGAAAGAGAAGGAAGTTCTCCTAATCATTACTATCAACTGAATACCATACATAAGTATCTACATCTTCGATCACCTTGAAGAATCCCGATACTTGCAATACATGGTTCTCTACTTTAATCTTATACTTATAACTTCTCAAAACTCAGATGTTGTGTTTCCACGAAACACATGTCTAAGAACTAGAGAAGTCACAAGTATACAGAATATAGTGCGAGGACCAACCCCTCTGTCCTAATGGACACTGGACAACATACAATACTCTGTATAAGTCCCTTGAGTCTGATAACTCAATCCCTGTGTGTCGTAGGTTGAAAACTGTACCCATGGTTAAGAAGAATTACACCGCTGTTTAATGCTCCTTACCTAACCATCCACTGATATAGGTAAATGTCATGGACATAATTTCAAAAAGGTATATCTCACTCTATAAAAATAGACGTACAGATGTATCAATTTGAAATTGGTGCATAACAACGGATATTCAAAACCAAATATTTGTCGTCCGGCAAACAACCCAGGCGATTTCCTCAAATATCACCAATTACAACGAATTCCGATATAACGAGGACAATCACCTAATTCCCAATAACTTACTCCCACTCATCATCTATAAAACCATATAGATGTGAGAATCATACCTGGTAAATACATACCCTAGAGCAAGATATGATTGGGAAATCAATTTTCTTTTAACAGTACACAGCGAAACTAAAACATTGAAATGTTTCGTAGGGGTATCCTGGTATTCTTAGTAATGCCTCTCCCATTATCCAGATTCACAACTGTAACCGTATATTTCTTTGCCATCTCTCCAAATCCTTTTATATGTCTTTAGTCCTTACCTTCTGCATACCCCTTTAGGCCAAATGGTTTTCTTCCTTCCCTACCGTTCGGCACCAGCCTATGGTTTGGAAGAAGACTATCCAATAAGCATAATGGGTGTACTGTCCTAATCCTAGGAGCACTCGCAACGTGAGAGAAGGTGAAGATAAAAGACACCTGAATAAACCTTATTCCTATTTCTCCTGAACCAGAATCCATCCCCGAACTGGAACAAGTTCCTTTCGAGTTCATATATAACCATACGATGGAGAATCCAATAAACTGTGGATCTTCGTAGTGATACGGAGTGTCCTGGAGAAATACAGAGGTGAAGTGGGAGTGGTAATGAAATACTTGGTTTGGTCGTGAATAGCAGTCGCAATTTACTTTGCCCTCTTTCTAATCCCTTTATTTGTCTTTACATAATACCTTCTGTACACCATCGTTAGGCTAATTGGTTTTCTTCATTCCCTACCGGTCGGCACCTGCCTACGGTTTGGAAGAAGACTATCCAATTTGCGTAATAGGTGTACTATCCCCTAATCTAAGGGGCACTCGCAACCTGAGAGAACGTAAAAGGAAAAGACAACTGAATAGTCCTTATTCGTTTTCTCCAGAACCAGAAACCATCCTCGAATAAATTCCTTCCAGTTCGTATATAACCATACGATGGTTTTATCCAATGGAAGTGGACGTTCGTAATAATACGGGGTGTCCTGGAGAAAAGGGTAAAAGTAGGAGTGGCAATGAGGTATGCAACTCCGACAATCCAAAAGCCAGTGTTTAAGAAGGTTCGGTCAACTTGGTCACTGAGTCATAGTCTAGGGTCGGGTCATGGTCGCTGCCAAAGAGAGAGAGAGAAAAGAAACACTCAGCGTGCACTCTAACCTAGATCAGAATGGTTACCAATTTATCTAATCAGGAAACCTCCCACTGTAACCTCAAATTCTCCTCCAAACCTGAAAGAAGAATTAGTCGGGATCACCCGAGGAGTAAACCAACTCATCAGTGGGAATCGGGATCCAACTATCATCGCATGATAACGTGATGGAATCCACTCACGTTATCACACTCCAGAAGGTATGCGTATATCTGGAAAGTTTCAGTTTCTTTAGAAACTCCCGATGTGATTTTTACCCCTAGGACCCAAGTGACCTTGACACAGTCAACAAATCAAAGAGTCCTAGTCAAGTTCAACCGTCATTATCCTGGATTGCATTAAACCCACCCGTACAAGCCCTTGACACAGTCAATAAGGTCACATGACTGTCCTAACCAATCCCATTAATATGCCATAAACAAACACTACTTAGCTACCGTACACTACGCCTTGACACAGTCAACAAACGCAGCACGAATACTAAGTAATGCTTGTAAGAAATGACGGAGGGCTACGTCTAGTTTTTGGCGAAAAACTTTTAACGTAATGAACTTGATATCGTTGAAGGAACTGCATAGCTTTTTATAAAAATATAGCGACGAAAACCTTTGCTAAAGAGGTCACTCCCGGTGAAGGGATCTCGGCTCTTTCCCTGTAGAATGAGGTGCAGGATATTCCAACTGAATACCATGATGCAAAGCAAAAGGCAATTGGCTATAATGAAGTTATTGCCCTGACGCAAACTTCTGTCCAAGGGGTCACTCCCGGTGAAGGGATCTCGGCCCTTGCCTCGTCGACTGAGGTGCTGGATATTCATAACCGAATACCACTGTGCAAAACAAAAGAGAACGTCCTTGCAATAACAGCTTTTTGAAAAATGTTCCAACAACATCAGAATAGGTTTGTTTAGCTTGCATTGATCCGAATCAACGCAGTCCCATCAATTGATCACACCAATAAAGAACGAAAATAATGATGTACGTATATGCCATCCGCATTCGCCACTGGGTCCCGTCATTACCCGTTAGGTTACTTAACTGACGACAGAGCGGGGACTGGACTAGCGCGGATGCAAAACATATACAACATCTACTAGTATATATATCAATATATAATATTCGCTCAAGGCGTGATAAAATGCAACATCATAGAAATGTAATAAGTATCACAGAACAATACAGATATCTGGGATCCCCGGGTTTCATAGAGCCGCTACTGAAACCCGACGTTCCCCTGGTCGTGTGGATAGCCTGTGAAATGAAATCCTAGACCCCTACGGGCGCGGCAAGTTACTCGCCAAAACCTGAAGCGAGGCAGCCCCCTTCAGCAAAGTGAATGGACCACCCAGTATTTCACGGAATTCGGTAACTTGGGCACCCCTCCTGGGTCAACCTGTACCCCCTACGAGTGCGGCGAATAGCCCGCCAATTCTAGAGTAAAGCCCCCTCCGTCTCAACGCCATGAGATGCGGGCCCGTTGCCCTCTAGAACCCGACTATCCGTGCACCCCACCTTAGGGTAATCCTAGTACAAAAAGTAAAATATACATACAACGGGTGCATCGACCTCAGCCTGGTCGCGCCCCAAAAGAATAATATACAAACAGGCAGTGACGGCAGTCCACATGTCGGACGCTCGCCCCGCAATATCAAATGTACATATAAAACGAAACTGTACTACCATTGCATCCAGGCTATCCACCACGACAATCCGCAATATCACAACACAACAAAGAACATCAACGTGAATGTCACGTTCGCAAATCTGTCTAAAAGGGCTATAGCAGTTAGACAGGATTTACCGATCAAATAACATTAACGGTCGCAGATATAATGTAAATACTGTGAACTAACATGTTTAAACTTTTCGATCGACCAAAATTCCCGAAGTGGGCCCCAAGCACAACTGTAGCACTCAAAGAAATCTGGGCCCAAACAGAACATTCCAAAAACCCCATTTTCAACTCAGAAGCTCTCTGTAAAATTTTGGTGCATTGAACAGTAAAAGTGGCGGCGGAACCGCGGCCCAAGCATGGGTTTGGCCGCGGTTCCGCGGTGGAATAGTAATAACATGCAACCAAATTTTCACAGAATGCATAAAAAACCCTGCACGTATTTTTACAATGTACCAAATAATTTTTTTAGTATTGCAAAAATTTGACAGAAACTGATGCTAGAAAATACGGTTTTTTGAAAATCCGATCGATCGAACTTGTAAACACGTTAGAGCAAGCTAGACTAGGTTAATGGCGTGACTCTGATACCATGTGAGACTACGGCAGCACCCCGGCCGTCAATCCGACACCGGAATGCGGAAACAAAATTTTTTCTTAACTTTAAACCGGCGCTACCGCGGACTATAAACCTGGATCGGGCCATTAAGCTAGTGCTAGCTAACTGGAGAAAGGATAGAGAGATATACCGAGCGATCCGTGTCCTTCGGTCTTCTCGTCGTCGTCCCGATCTCCTCGCGGAATCTCCGGTCTTCATCTCCCCGTCGGAAGGGCACCACATCGCCGGGTTCTTTTATAGGCTCCCACCTCTGGACCGAGGCAATTCGGGCACGAAGTTGGCGAGTCGACGTGTCCAAGAATGCTGTAGGATAGTGTAGAATGGTTTTGTCTCTAGGGGTTATAGAAGTTGCCATTTGGAAGTGGGAAGGAGATATGAACCTTTTTGGATGAGCAATGGGATTTTGTGCAAGCCAAAAGAGAACCAAAACCCACACCCAAAAATTTGGACAGCCCCCATCCAGAAAGAATGGTCGGCCAAGACTTGGTAAGGAGTGAGGGAGGGAGTGGACCAAAAATAATGCAAGAGAGAGAAAATGTGATGATGATGAAATATCATTACAACAAAATCCATACTCCTCCTCATCACTCCATCCATCATAGCAAGCAATGATGAATATAAAGAAGTCAATGGAAGCTACAACCATCATGAAAACCATCATGTCAAAAGTCTTCTCCTTAATAAAATGCACAACTGCAAATAACCCTCTCCACCAAATTTCAGCCAAAGAAAGAAACAAAGGAAAATGGCCGAAACGGAAAGCAAACTGGCAACTTCAGAAAAACGATCCCGTAATAAATTACAGAAAAACCCCGCGACTGTATATACATACCCGCATTTGTATTCCGACCGAATACAAATGCAATAAGACAAAATCTACGCTGTACAATACTAGGATCCGGCTTAAACCAAAGCCCGCTAGTATTATCCGTCCGATCATGATCCGTGCAATACAGCACGTACTTGATCGAACCCTTCCATATCTCCATACGGCCGCTACAACGTTTCGCCCGAAACTTGAGTAACTGTCTGTGGGGGACTCTAAAGACTCGTCAACACTTTGGCTGTGGATTTAACCACTAGCAAGTCAGAGGTATTAGCCATACGTAACCTGCTACCAGGTATTGACCAAAAGGGACGTCAATGAGCGAACTCATCCTGACACCCTACTGAGCCTGTCAGTGACAATATCCGTACAGTCCGGTCCGTTCGTCTATGAGCATCGCATGGCGGGCCTAGGGGGTTGGTAAAAGTCAGACCCCCAAAAGCGGTACAAGTCGTGTCGGAGTGTAGCCTAAAACACTATGAGATACTACTGGAATGCCTACCAGTAAATCTCCTGTCTCGGCCGAGGGCTTTGTGTAATGGCTCTCCTAGACACAGCGTGACCTCACCCCCAATACCGGGAGAGACGAACCCCTGCAGATCCGCTCACTGCCTTCATATGGCTCGGGACTGTACCCAACTAAAACCTGTTTGCACGACTCCTTTGAGCCGTGGTAGGGTAGTAATCAAAGTACAGTAGGAACCCACACGAGACAAATGACGATCTCAGGTCGATGAACTAACCTGTACACATGTCACCAGGGAACTGCTATCTGACGTCAGGTATAAGACCAACTAGCATGTTCCCGGCGAGTCCTGTCCGGTGTACTCATAACCCAATGAGCATATGTATACATCTTAAGTGAACCAACTAACACCAGTGGCTTGTGAGACCAGCCACCGCCTCTCGTCGGGGTCTTGACTGTATACACTAGTCTACTCTGGAGTATCGATGCCCTGTCTCGAAACTCCCACGACTAGGGACCTTTTAAGGATGTGCTTATAGACCCTAGCTCCCACATATATGATTGACATCATACTGCTGGCCGTCAAGAAAGAATCCTAAGGGCTCTATCAACACGCAATAGTGACCTGTAAGGTCACCTAAAGCAGTACACGATGATAAAGATAAACCAGATAGCATACTATCATCTTGAGTAAGACTGTCCTACCGGTATAGGTCCTCCCTCAATCATTGCAATCACGTGCCTGTAATCCAATAATTGACTATGAGGGCACTATCTCCAACAATACATAGTGATGTATGCGGTCCCATGTCTACACATGCCAGGAATGGTTCCTCGTACTTCATTACATTCACTGACAATCTCTCAAGATACAGACATGTGTTCCTGTTGAAATACAAATCTGAAGTTTTTGAGAAATTCAAAGAATATAAGCATGAAGTTGAGAACCAGATGGGTAAAAGTATTAAAATCCTGCGATCTGATCGGAGAGGAGAATACTTGAGCATGGAATTCCGTGACTCTCTAAAAGAGAATAGGATTCTCTCTCAGCTTACTCCTCCGTATACACCACAGCACAACGGTGTATCGGAACGGAGGAATCGCACCCTATTAGATATGGTGCGATCTATGATGAACACCGCTGAGTTACCTATTTCCTTTTGGAGTTATGCGCTTGAAACAACTGCATACCTATTGAATCAAGTTCCATCTAAATTTGTACCTACCACACCATATTAGATATAGAATGGGAAGAGACCATGCCTTAAACGAGTTAAGATATGGGGTTGTCTGACCTATGTCAAAAGGCAAAATCCGGACAAACTCGAGGCACGGTCAGTTCTTTGCAAGTTTGTGGGATATCCTAAGCATTCACATGGATATATTTTCTACCACAACGAGGAACAAAAGGTGTTTGGTTCTCGACATGCCACCATTTTAGAAAAGGAATTTCTTGCAAAAGAAATTAGTGGCGAAGTGGTAGAGGTGGACGAAGTTCCAGCAGCACAAACTACAACTGAAGATTTAGTAGAACCAGAGGATTCGATAGTTCTCAACGAACCTCAGGCTCTCCGCCGATCTAGTAGGATTCCTCATCCACCTGAGAGATACTACGGTTTTCTCATTGATGGTGGGAGCGAGGATTGCATCATGCAAGATGATGACCCAACTAGCTTCGAGCAGGCCATCATGAGTGGGGACTCTGTAAAATGGCTGGATGCAATGCGATCTGAGATGGAATCCATGTACACCAAAAAAGTATGGACTTTGGAAGTTGCTCCTGAAGGGGTAAAACCCATTGGGAGCAAATGGATCTTTAAGAAGAAACTTGGTGTAGATGGAAAAGTTGAGACTTTCAAAGCTAGACTTGTTGCAAAAGGTTTTCGTTAACGACCAGGTGTGGATTATGATAAAACCTTTTCTCCAGTGGCTATGCTTAAATCCATCCGGATCTTACTTGCCATCGCTGCATACCATGACTACAAAATCTGGAAAATGGATGTTAAGACCGCCTTTCTAAATGGTGATTTAGAAGAGTGTGTGTACATGACTCAGCCAGAGGGCTTCATGGACAGTGGGAGCAGCGGAAAGGTGTGCAAGCTGCTTAAATCCATCTACGGATTAAAGCAGGTATCGCAGAGTTGGAACATCTGTTTTGATGTGGTAGTCAAAGAGTTTGACTTCATCAAAAATATAGATGAACCTTGTATATACAAGAAGGTGGCAGAGAGTAAGCATGTATGCGCGGGCGTATACACATGAGCG
Organism: Agapanthus africanus; assembly: GCA_030015575.1. NCBI lineage: Eukaryota > Viridiplantae > Streptophyta > Magnoliopsida > Asparagales > Amaryllidaceae > Agapanthus > Agapanthus africanus. The sequence continues at coordinate 303,390,114 of CM057339.1, read as the reverse complement.
CGTATGCGTGCGTACTTTAAATCGCACCCGTGCGCGAAGGAGGGCTCGAAATAAGAATGCTACCTCGAAGCTGAGAGCTGCCTTCCCTGAAGATGTATAAATATAGGAGCTCTAAAGCCAAGGCCCGATAAGAAAGGCTAGACTCCTCATTTCCCTCTTGATCCTCTTGATAGGAAATGATGTTCCTATGCTGCATTCGGTCAAGTTCTTCTTATCACAAAGATTCTCAATAAAAGATCTAGGTGATGCCTTCTACATTTTGGGGATTAAGATCTATAGAGATAGATCTAAACGGATACTGGGATTGTCCCAATTCAGGTACATTGACACCATACTAAAGATGTTTAGTATGGAAGAATCCAAGCGTAGGAATTTACCCACGATCACAGGACCCACTCTCTCCAAAGAGATGTCTCCCAAGACTGATTTGGAAAGAGCTCGCATGCAAGGGATACCCTATGCTTCGGCAATTGGCTCTATCATGTACGCAATGTTATGTACCAGACCCGATATAGTATACTCACTAAGTGTAGTGAGTAGGTATCAAGAAGATCCAGGAGAGAGTCACTGGACGGCTGTGAAGAACATTCTCAAGTACTTGAGAAGGACTAAAGAGATGTTCTTGGTGTATGGTAACGGTGAACTCCAAGTGGAGTCCTTTACCGATTCGAGCTTCCAGAGTGATAAGGACAACTCTAAGTCAGTCTCAGGATTTATCTTTACCCTCAATGGATGAGCGGTTTGTTGGAAGAGTTCCAAACAGGAAACTATGGCAGACTCAACGATGGAGGCTGAATACATCCCTGCCAACGATGCTGCCAAAAAGGCTGTCTAGAAGAAGAAGTTCATAATTGAACTTGGAGTGGTTCCGTCCACTGAGCATCCAATACCTTTGTATTGCGATAATAATGGAGCAGTGGCCTTGGCCAAGGAACCCAGGTCCCATCAGCGATCCAGGCATATTTTGAGGCGGTATCACCTGATCCGGGAGATAGTTGATCGCCGGGAGATCGAGGTCAGGAGAGTTGACACGAAGGACAACACGGAGGATCCACTCACAAAAGGCCATACCCCAGATACAATTTGAGAGACTCTTCGGGATGTTGGATATGAGATACTACAACAACTGGTCTTAGTGCAAGTGGGAGATTGTTAGTTATATGTATGCCCTAAAGGCCATTATTGTACATGTGATGTATATTATAGTGGATGCTTGGATATATATAGAGAGGACTTTCTTGCTCGACATGATAGTATGCTATCTGGTTGCTCTTTGTCTTAACATATTGACTTGTATAAGTGATGTTGTCTTGCTCTCACATGTTGATAAAGCCCTTAGGATGTGTACTTGACTACCAGGACTATGATGGAAATCATACTAGTGGGGCAAAGGGTAGTCCACAAGTACACCCTATAATTGTTCCTAGTCGAGGGTGTATCGAGACAGGGCATCGATATTCCAGAGTAGACTAGCGTATACGCATCTTGACCTATATGATGGGCGATGGATGATCCCACATCCATTGGTGTTTGACATCAAAGATGGTATACGGGTGCTCAGTAGAGACTGAGTACACTGAACGGACTCGCCGAGAACTCCTATTTGGTATTATACCTATCGTCAGATTGCAGTTCTCTGGTGACACCAGTACAGGTTAGTCTGTAGACCCGAGATCGTCATAGAGACTTGTGTGATTCCTACTGTGCTTTGATTTCCACCTTACCACGTTCAAGAGAACGTGCAAAACGGTGGATTTTGGGTACAGTCCCGAATCACATGGAGGCAATGCGCGATGGGAGGGGATTCGTCTCTCCCGATATTTGGAGTTGATGTTGCGCTGTGCTCGATTGTTCATAACAGGAAGTCCCTGGCCAGGGCTGATTTGGAGATTTACTGATAAGTGTTATTAGTAGTTTCTCGACCAGTTATGAGTCTCACATCGGCACGATTTATCGGTTACTGGGGTCTGTCATTGATCACCCTTAGACTAGATATGCGACATATCAGACGAAGAGACCGGGCTGTACGGTAGTGTTACTGATAGGCTTTTCAGGAGTAAAAGCAGGCTTGCTTGTTGATCTTCTGATCGCTCAATACCCGGGTAGCCGTTACGTCTAGCTAGTACCGCCGACGGCTTGTGGATGCCTAATATGATCATCACCTACTGCCGGCGTATTGACGAGTCTTTAGAGTCTTACACAGAGGTTTTACTGGCTCAGGCAAAACGAAGTAGGAGCACATATGTGATATGTGCGGGACCGAAATTAATACGAGTATATGATATCGTATTCTATTCTCGCGATTTATGTTATCGGTTGGTTATATGAGATATAGCTGGGTTATCGAATCAAATGTTGATTTGATAAGTCGATACTGTATCGCTCGGTTGTATGAGATATAGCCGGGTTATCAAATCAAGTGTTAATTCGATAAGTTGATATAAATAATCTTAGTTGGTCGTATGAGATATAGCCGGATTATTAAATCAAGTGTTGATTTATTGATTTAATGTATAATTATATATTTGATATATTAATTTACATTAACTAATATTAGCTCACTTAAGCATTTCTTTTTCTCACATGTGCACACTTAATATATATGTGATATATATTAATTGTGTTTTCTTTTTGTGTCATGCTTGATGGTAATATGCAACATGGGTGTATGAGACTTACACCATGCTAATGATAATGTAGGGTTTATTTATTTAGAGTAAATCAAATATTAGTTGGAAATTGGTCATATGGCATGAAGCTTGTAGAAACTTGGAGATCCATTTACTTAGTCCACTAGTTTTGTCTTGCACTAGATATTTATTAACTCAACCATTATTCAAACTCATGGTTAAGTCTCTAAACGAGTTATATGAGATAGTTCTCACCCATGGTTGTCATTCACTTTCTCATCTATTATTTGCTTAATTTTCTTCATGCTCATGAGAAAGCTCTCTAGGTTTTTGAGAGGAGAATATAATTAGTGAGAAAATTAATTCTAAAGTGAGCAAAAATCCTACTTCATCATCCTCTACTAGATTAGCAATTTAGTTTAGGGTGTTAGCTTCACTTATCCTTCATTAGTGAAGAGATAGTTTGGGTTAGTGTCTCCTTGATGTGGATCATCTTCGGCCTCGAAGACTTCGTGCGAGCTCGTTGCTTTCATCTTGTGGAGCCACTTAAGAGTCTGCAAGATCACTACTTGGAGTGAAGGGACTACTATACGGAGCTATTGAAGTGAAAGACCGGTCTACAAAGGTTGTATTCCTAGTTCACTTAGTTGTAAAGTAGGTTACACTTTGTATTGTCTAAATCTCTAGTCAAGATTTTAGGGTTAGGATTATTTAGCATGAAATAATTTTGAAAATGGCATGGACGATGCCTCCCGAACCCGTGCTGTCGTGCTAAGCAATCCTACAAGCGACACCAGTCAGGCTGTTAACAAACTGACGAAGAAGGAGCGCATTATTGCCCCATGTATTTCCGCACGACACTTTAAAGTGGGTGACGTGCTGATTTGTGTTTCCCGTCCCGTCAAATCTTCCGAACTTAGGAATCACGTAGCCGCTCAGGAACTCGATCAGATCGTACTATGCGGGATATGGCCGCCCACTACTGCCAATTTCTTTCTGAGCTTCGGCTTCAACCACCAATGTTTTAACATTGCCGGTGACCAAATCCATTATCCGATCTTGTGTTAACGGGATAGTGCTATCTAGGGCCAAAGCTTCTCCAGAAGCGGAATGTGGCCGGCTTTCATGCGGTTCACCCAATCATGGACCCAAGGGGACAGTCATCGGTTGCTTCGGCTTGTCATCACCCGGATCATGAGTAGAGGCATGTACCTGATTGGAAGGTGCCCGAGCAATTTGAGCCGTGAGCTATATCACAACATTCGTCAGGTCATCAATTTTTGAGTAGAGCTTGGCCATCTCTTTATCTTTGCTCTTGAGCTGTTTTCGAAGCTCTTGAAGCAGCTCTTGCTCTGCGGTCCTGGGGCGGAAAGTCAGCTCTTCCTCGCTGTCTGAGCTTGCCTCCATATGGACTGAGGGTTCCTGCTGCCTATCGTCCTCATCGAGAGGGTTTTCATCGTCCAGCGGAGGTGGATGATCTTAGGAAACGGCAACCACATTCAAGCCAGATTGGGCTTGGGATGTGGTGGCCTCATCCTTGCTTTTGATGCGTAAGTTGTCACTAGGACGCACACCCGCCATATAGACCGTATGGATAACATATCCAGCTGTCTTTTCATTATTGCCAGCTGATTTTGCGGACTGATGTCGTGGCCCTTCTTTTTCGGTAACGGGCAATCGACTGAAGACGGCTGGCCTGACCGGGTTCTTGAATGGTGTTGGTGCTTCCTTTTTGGCTTTGCCCCACTGTTTTCGTGCGGCACAGAGCGCCTGATAGATTCTTGAAGAGACGGTGTCATGCTTTCTCTATTGGGGTTGGGATACGTCTCTTTGTAGCATCATTTGGACAGATGTCTTCCTGATTCTGGCGGTCATGCCGTTTTTCTGAACCCACTTCAGAGGGTCGAAGGAATTGCTGACTTTTACGGCCGACTCAGCCGTCGTCGCGGGGTGACCCTGCTCTTAGAACCTCATAAGATTCCATTTGGACGGAGTCCTGACCCTCTTGTTGGCTCGATACCTGATCCGCTTCTATCTCAACCTTTTTGTTTTGAGCACTTAGCTGGCTACGGCTCTTCGGGAAGCCGCCATAGACCGGATGATGGAGGGCTTTGGAGATACGCCTGATTGTGCACTTGTTGGAGTCGTCGCCTGAGCTCGTCCGCAACGTTTGATGATGCCGTTTGTACCGGAAGCTTTGCCCCCAGCTGGAGCACCAGAGAGTCGTTCGGACACCGTCTCAAGTTTGGGTTGTGGTACCTTAGCGATCACAACGTTCGGCCTCTTGTTTCTTGATACCGGCTTGGCCACCTGGTTTGCCGGGATTTCTACTAGATGAGCGCTTCCGACATGGTAGATGATGACGGAACCAAATTGGTGGGGTGACTCCTTCCATTGCCGGCTGAGACTTGCAAGGAGAACCATGCGGGCATTGATTTTTACCATGCAGGGAATTGGAGTCGCGTCAAAAATGAAGCTCGTCTTAGAAGACATGATTGCTGAGTTCGATATTGTGACTGAAAACTTGTTAACCTGTACACAAAAAATGGCTTCGGTACAAGCAATCGATATATATATTGATTGAGTTCGCATGAACGTTTAACCTGAAATATGGGAGGAGAGAAAGGGTCCCACCGGGCGTGCCAGAATCTGTAGGGTGTTTTTCGTCACCCCATTGAGATAGGAATGCGCGCGCTTGTCAGGCATGTACAGATTCCTCCTGCTTGGGGCAGGCCGGGGTTTATTGATTGTGGAGATCCGAATCTCCTACAGCCGCGGACTAAGCTACCGTTAATTACCCCTCGCTTTTGAAGCGAGGGAACCTCCGATTCATGGATCAAACCGGTCATGCGAACTCTATATGCCGTATGCGTGTGTTGTGTTTTGAAGGGTATTTGGACGTATCGGGGGCCTCGCATAGTTTACGGGGGTCCCGCTACCCGGATAGTGAGCTGGGGTCAAGGGGGATAGCAGCCCCCTTGCGGGGTGCGGGGCAGTGCCCCGTTAAAGAGGTATTTTTAGTGGGAAGTGTATGAAAAAAAGAGGGGTGAGTAGCGTCCTAAGGACCCATAGGCGCCGGCGCCTCACTCGTCCGGCACATGGGTGGGCCACGTACAAGACGCATGGGCACTGGGCGCCTACAGAAAAAGGGGTTAGCTCCGGGATCTGGAGTTAAACTCCCAAGAGGATTTTTATTTTTTTATTGTGAAGTTCAGAATTTTTATTATGGAGTTAAACTCCAAAAGATTTTAAATGGAGTTAAACTCCTAAAAAGATTTTATTTGTGGAGTTAGACTCCAAAACATTTTGAATGGGGTTAACTCCGAAAGACTCCAAAAGATTTTGACAAATAGAGTTAAACTCCCAAAAATCTTCGGAGATGATCAAAGGGGACCCCCTTTCTTCTTCCTTTTAGCCCTGGATCTTCTTTTGAGCCTTGGATCTTCCCAAAGTGAGATTTTTGGAAATGGTTATCTTTCTTCCTCCTCTCTGTTGGATGGATCTTAGAGAAAAAGGGGGGTGAGACTTAAAAATCTCTCCTTTTGGAGATTTAATGGAAGATCTGAGTTCCCCTTCAAGGGTTTTATGGTGAAAAATAATTTCTTTTTGGAAAACGAAGAGTGAAACTCTTAATTTAATTCAGAAAAGAGAAGAAGGTTTAGAACCTTGGGGAAGGAGAAGGAGGCACAAAACCCTAATTTTTGGAGAGAATGAAAAGTTGTTGTTTATTTTTTCAGCATATTTGTCTTTATAGGCTACACACTTTACATATAGCCCCTTAGGTTTTGCCAAATGGCACTTGTGCCACCGCATACCTTATATGCTTATTTCTTTTTGCACATAAGCCATGGGGTTTACAAAATTTTGGCCTTTTGCCTATTTTTCATACATTTATTTCTAAAAAATTGCATTGAACTAATTTATTGCTTCATTCTTGGCATGGAGCCGGCCCCTTCCATTCTTGGGCTTGGGCCCACTTCGCTTGAAGTTGGGCCCGCTTGGCTGGGGGTTGACTGACTTAGACTTGGTCAACCGGGGTATAATTTTTTACCCCAACAATCACAATACAAAGGTATTGGATCAGCCTCTTTGACAGCATCGTTGGCAGCGATATATTCAGCCTCCATCGTCGAGTCTGCTATGATGTCCTATTTAGAACTCTTCCAATAGACCGCCCCTCTGTTGAGGGTAAAAACAAAACCTGAGACAGACTTGTTGTCATCCTTGTCACTCTAGAAGCTTGAATCGGTAAATGACTCCATTTGGAGGTCTCCGTTACCATACACCAAAAACATTTCTTTAATCCTTCGCAAGTATTTAAGAATGTTCTTCACAGCTATCCAGTATTTCTCCTTTGGGTCTGATTGATACTTGCTTACTACACTGAGTGTAAAAGCTACATCCGGTCTGGTACATAACATCGCATACATAATGGACCCGACTGCCGAAGCATAGGGTATAATTTTCTTATGATCCCTCTCCTCATAAGTCGTAGGGGACATCTCTTTAGAGAGAGTGATTCCTTGGCAAGCAGGTAAATTGCCATGCTTGGAATCTTCCATACCAAGTATCTTTAGTATGATTTTTATGTACCTGAATTGGGACAATCCCAACATCCTTTTAGATCTATCCCTACAGATCTTTATCTGTGAGATGTAGGAGGCATCATCCAGGTCTTTTATAGAGAATCTCTGTGACAAGAAAAGTTTTACTGAATGTAGCATAAGAATGTCATTTCCTATCAAGATTATGTCATCTATGTAAAATACGAGAAATACAACCGCACTCCCTACTTCCTTTTTATAGATACATGGTTCATCTATATTTTTATGAAGTCAAACTCTTTGATAGCTACATCAAAACAGATGTTCTAGCTTCGTGACGCCTGCTTTAATCCATAAATTGATTTAAGCAGGTTGCATACTTTTCCGCTACTCCCACTGTCTACGAAGCCCTCTGGCTATGTCATATACACACTCTCTTCTAAATCATCATTTAGAAAGGTAGTTTTGACATCCATCTGCCATATTTCATAGTCATGGAAGGCAGCAATGTCAAGTAGGATCTGGATAGATTTAAGCATAGCCACTGGAGAAAAGATCTCGTCATAGTCGACACCCGATCGTCGAAGAAAACCTTTTTCTACAACTCTAGGTTTGAAGGTCTCAACCTTTCCATCTACATCGATCTTCTTCTTGAAGATCCATTTGCTCCCAATGGGTGTTAACCTTTGAGGAGCAGCCTCCAAAATCCATATGTTGTTGGTGTACATGGATTCTATATCAGATCACATAGCATCCAGCTATTTCACAGAGTCTCCACTTGTGATGGCCTGCTAGAAACTAGTCAGGTCATCATCTTCCATGATGCAATCCTCACTTTCACTGTCTATGAGAAAACCATAGATTTCTCAGGTGGATGAGAAACCCTGGTAGATTTGCGGAGTGGCTGAGATTCGTCGGGGACTGTCGAATTTTCCAGTTCTGCCAAATCTTCAGTTGTAATTTATGTTTTTGGAATTTCATCCAGTTCTATTGCACTACCACTAATTTCTTTTGTAAGAAATTTCTTTTCTAAAAAGGTGGCATATTGAGAAATAAAAACCTTTTGTTCCTCGATGTGGTAGAATAGATATCCTAGAGACTTCTTTGGATATCCCACAAACTTACATTGAACTGAACGTGTCTCGAGTTTGTACGGATTTTGCTTTTTAATAAAAGTCGGACAACCCCGTATCTTATACCATTTAAGATATGGTCTCTTTCCACTTCATATCTCATATAGGGTTTTAGGCACAGATTTTGATGGAGTACAATTCAATAAGTATGTAGCTGTCTCAAGTGCATAACCCAAAAATGAAAGAGCTAACTCAGCAGTACTCATCATAGAGTGCACCATATCTAATAAAGTGTGATTCCTCTGCTTCAATACGTCGTTGTGCTGTGGTGTATACGGAGGAGTAAGCTGAGAGAGAATCCCATTCTCTTTTAGATAGTTCTGGAATTCCATGCTTAAGTATTCTCCTCCTCGATCGGATCGTAAATTTTAATACTTTTGCATGTTCGATTCTCTACATCGTTCTTATATTCCTTGAATTTCTCAAAGGTTTCGGATTTGTGTTTCAACAAGAACACATATCCGAACCTGGAGAGATCATCAGTGAATATAATGAAGTAAGAGTACTCACCCCTTGCATGTGTAGATATAGGACCATATATATCACTATTTATCAGTCCCAATAGTTCTGTAGCTCTTGCTTCATGTCCCGTAAACAGAGTTTTGGTCATTTTTCCTTTGAGATAAGACAGACAAGTTTCATAAGATGTAAATTCGAACTGATTCAAATATTCATTCTTATGCAACTTAGCTAGTCGAGTCTCATTGATATGACCAAGTCTACAATACCATAAGAAAGATTCGTTCATATCTGAACTTTTCCTCTTACGTGTGTTTTGTATGTTTAAAACTGTATTTTGATTTAGAACGTATAAACCATTACATAACGTACTAAACTCAATCGACACTTGATTTAGGAAAATATTCATAACATTTTTTTCTAAGGCAAAATTATATCCATCTTTATCTAATAAAAAACGGAAATTATATTGCACATCATAAACGATACGAAGTAACAGTCGTTCAAAATCAATGTATTGTCAGTGGGCAATACTAGGTGATATTCGCCTACGGCTTCAGCGGCAACAATTGCTTCATTCCCTACTTTGAGAGACATATCATCCGTTTCCAGTGCTCTATTTCGCTTTAACCCTTGCAATATATTGCAAATATGAGATCCTGATCCGGTATCTAATACTCAGAACGTAGAGCAGACTGAGAAATGGTTCTCAGTAACTAACACATCCGAAAAAGATGCATCAGAATGCTCCTTCTTCATTAGGGTCGTGTGAAAATCGTTGCTTTTCGCTTTCCCTTGACCATACTTATGATTGTTGTCATAAGATAGAACGGAACTAACGTTTTCCAGCCCAGTATAATAAGCGGGTTCAATCAATACATTCATATTATTATCTTGATTAAGACATGACATGATCACTACCTGGAGAGGAAGGAAAAGAAACACTTTATCGTACGCTCTTATAAGATTAGAATGGTTATTATCTTATCTAATCAGGATGGCTCCCGGTGCTTTTATCAAATCTTTCTTCAAATCCTAAAAGGAAAATTAACCGGGATTAATTATACTCTACAAGTTCGCTAACCGGTCAGCCAGGCCAGTGTTGGTACTCCGAGAGAGGTTCCCCGTGCTTTCGCACGGACCTAATTAAAATAAACCCCGTTTCTGCAGAGGCATAACCCCGTTAACACTTTTCTAGACACCTACTGGATTAACTAATTGTAAAGTGTAAAATTCTCCTAGGAGTAACGCTTACTCACAGTGGGTCTCAGGATCCAACTATCATATAGAATATCTCATTGAAAATTTCAACACATGAAATTCCCCATAATAGTTTTTACTCCTAACGGCTTATGGCCTTAACGAAGACGCTAGTCAAGTTCAACCCATCATTTCTTGATTAATTTACACCCACCCGTATAAGCCCTTAACGAAATCAACAAAGCTATGCGACTGTCCTAACTAATCGCATCACATGCGACAGAAAAGTATCCATTAGCTACCATACACTACGCTTTAACGAAGTCAACAAACGTAGCACGAATACTAAGTGATACTTATCTGAAATGATAGAGGACTACAACTGGTTTTGACGAAAACCTTTAACGTAATGATTTGATATCATTGTAGATCCTAGTGATTTGAAAAGAAATGGTTTAATCTCCGCTTTAAAAATCAAGTGGTTTTCAAAACAAACCGAGTCGGTTGTAGCATATGCTAGTTTTTACTAAAGAGGTCATTACCTATGAAGAGATTTAGGCTCTTTCCTCATCGAATGAGATGCTGGATATTCATGAATGAATATCTCTATGTAAAGCAAAAACTAGAACTGCCTTTTTGAAAAATATGGTTCTACAATATCTTTTAGGTTTCTTTTCTTAATATTAATCTTATTAATGTCGTCCCATCATTTAAGATCCTATCACATAAGAAACAAAAATAAAATATACATATATGCCATCTGCATAGGGACCCGGGACTTCACCGTAAGGTTGCTTAACTTACGACAGGGCGAGGTCAGGACTAGCGTGGATGGAAAACATATATATCGTCAACTAATATATCATATATATATTGTGTCAACTAATATACCATATACATATAGCATTCGTCTCAGACAATAAAAAGAGCATCACAAATATCACAGCAGAAGTAATATGAAATATAGGATATCCTAGGCATTCCGCGTTTTTATTTAGCCAACATCGAAATCAAGGATTCCACGATCATGATGAATAGCCAAGCCCACACCCCTAGACCCCTACGAGTGCGGCAAGAAACCCTATCAATTCTAAAGTTAGGTGACCGGTCTCGACTCCTCGAGATGGCCATCCATTGGACTTTAGAATCCGGTCACTTATGCACCCCGTTTTGGGTCTGTCCTAATGTGAAAAAGTAAATAATATACATCACATGCGACACAACCTCACTCCCGAATGTGCCCCAATAAAAGAATATTATATACAATGAATTATATGAATGAAAATATAAAACCCCTATCTCACAAAACCCCCGGCTATTCAATCACGACAATTCAATATTTCATACATCAAACAAACAACATCACATTTAGCAAATGCGCAATGCCTTCCAATCGGCATATAGCGATTGCAAGACGTCTACCGATGCACGAAACGAAAAACTAATCAATAGCTAAACTATATCGATATCCACGCTTGAAATTCATTCGAAAATCCAAAACTTGAATCTTCGAATGAATTTCGATGCCCAAAAAATCATACGTTTTGCTTCAAAACGAGTTCGGAAAAAATCCCAAATCGGATCCTGTTAACCCTAAACCGCTCACACCTTTTGAGCCTTAATTCGGCCCTAAAACAGGGCCAAATCTAGGGAGGAAACAGCTCTGGATAGGGGCTGGAACTGCACTGGAACAGCCCCGAAACAGGGCTTATCCAATGCCCCCCATCCAGGGCTGATTCGGCCTTGGTTCGGTCCTGTGTCGGAGCCGAACGGACCACAAATTGTATGGGTATTGAGTAGTCAAGATAGTATACCAAACTCTTGGTCCAAACTAAGAATCTGGTGGCTCCAACACAAGCGAAAAGTTGATTTTTAGGCGATTTCTAAAACTGGTTTTCAAAATCGATATATCGATATCTTTTCGGCTACCACCACAAGTTTAATGTTTTAGTTTGGCTATGATACCAATTTTATGGAGTTTTAGCACTCTAATGTGAATTTAGAAGCAAACTAGAATGGTTTTCAAAAAACTTAGAGAGCAAAAACTCCACAAACCAAGGGATCAATGCTAAAAAATTAAACTTGACAACAAAAAGGAGAGCTTTTTAACTACTCGGATGGAACTACAACCTTTGTGGCATGTCCTTCGTCTTCTAAACTTCCACTTAAATCCTTGAACAAGCTAGGTTGATGAACCCCTAGGTCAAAAATGATCCATCTTGAGATAACACTAACACAAGCTCTCACTTCACTAAAAAATCTTGTAGTGAAGAAAACAACTTAAACTAATTTGCTAATATAATTTAGATTCATGAAGTAGGATATTTTGCTCACTTATTTTTCTTTTCTTTTCCTTCACTCTTGCATAAAAAATAAATCAAGAGGAAGAAGATGAAAATAATTAAGAATGACTAAGGATTCATAAGATGAGAACAAAATATCATAGCTTATTTAAATAATAAATCATAATGAGTCATCATATTCTACACCATTCTAACAAATGACGCATTGATTCATTTATTTAAATGAATAAATTTTTGTAATCCTTATCTTTGAATCTTATGTGATTTTTATACACACATCTAATGTGTATATACAACCATGACAAATGATATATATATATATATATATATATATATATATATATATATATATATATATTATTTATATATATATATATATATATATATATATATATATTATTTATATCATATATAAATAATATATAAAGAGAAGGAAAAATAAAGTGAGCATAATATTAGTTTATATATATATATATATATATATATATATATATATATATATATATATATATATATATATTAATAATCCGGTTATATCATATATAATCTGTCTAATATTAAGTAACGCGAGATTAAAATACGGTATCATATACCCGTATATAATCGAGTTCCCGCACATATCGCTATACATGCCCTACTTCGTTTTGCTTGTACTAGGAAATCTCTGTGTGGGACCTTAAAGACTCGTCAATACGCCGTCAGTAGATAATGATCATATCAAATACTTACAAGCACGTCAGTGGCACTAGCTGTACGTAACGGCTACCCGGTATAGAACGAATAGGAATATCAACAAGCTAGCGTGTCCGAAATCCAACAGAGCATAAAAGCGACACTTACCATACAGTCCGGTCTCTTCATCTGATATATTGCATATCGGTTCTAGGATATTGTATCGTCAGACCCCAATAACCCGATAAGTCATGCCGATGTGTGGCCTATAACTAATCGAGAAACTACTGATAACACTTATGAGTAAATCTCATCAGCCCTGCTCAGGGACTTGTGGTTATAGCCAATCGCGTATAACACAATATCAACTCCCAATACCAGGAAAGACGAAAGCTCTCCTATCTCTCACTGCCTCCATGTGATTCGGGACTGTACCCAACTACTACCTGTTTGCACGACTCAGTAGAGTCGTAATAGGGAAGTAATCTAAGCACAGAGGAAACCACACAAGACACTATGACGATCTCAGATGTACAGAGTAACCTGTAGCAGTGTCACCAGAGAACTGCTATCTGACGATAGGTATGGTACTATCTAGGGGTTCTCGGTGAGTCCGTTCGGTATACTCAGTCTCTAATGAGCACCTGTATATAATCTTTGGTGTCAAACACCAATGGTTGTGGGATCAACCATCACCCCTTACAGGATCAAGAAATGTATACACTAGTTTATTCTGGAATATCGATGTCATGTCTCGATATTCTCTCGACTAAGAACACTTAAGGATGTGCTTATAGACTATTCAGGCTCCACTAGTATAATCTCTATCATAATTCTGGTGTCAAGCAAACATCCTAAGAGTTTTATCAACATGTATTAATGAAATAAAAAACTAAAATAAATACATATGTTAAGATAAAAACAAACCAGATAGCATATTATCATATCGAGCAAGACTGTCCTCTATATACATATGTCCAAGTATTCACTATAATATACAATAATGGTCTCTAGGGCATACATAACTAACAAGGAGGATGCGGTGGTTTGAGTTTTTTTTTCATTTTATTTCCTTTTTTGAAATTGAAGATAAATCGGAGGGTACAACGGTCTATTCAAGCACAATTTTTAACGTCGTGTGGTAGTTATGTCAAAAAAAAGTTAGTGGTAGCAATCTCTATTTATGAATGTTTATGGTATCAATCGCAAAAAATATGATAGTTCATTGCTACATTTTTACAATTTACCCTATTTGTTAAAACAAGTAAGAAAAATTGAATTTAAAGACATTTGTGCATAATAGTTTGCAATTTATACTCATGCAACAGTATGGTATAAATTTTGATGTTTTAATTATTGTCATATAGTAAGTAAACTCTCATTTGTGTCTTCCTTTATATAAAATTAAACACTTTGGTTATGTTGATGCTTAAACTTTTCAACTTTCTTTCAAATATCTTCATTTCAGATTATCCTCAATTATTAATTATTTATCCATTTTTATATGTACCAAAATTACAAGATCAACCTTGTATTTTTTTTTTGTATAGCATTAAAGTTGAGGAGGTATGGGAAATTTGTCAACAATTACAGTATTGGAGCAATTAAGGCAACCAAGGAGCCAATCTCATCCATTTAGAAATAGCTTTTGTGACCTTGAATGTTAAAAAGTGAATCTTAGCCTATCAATTGGTATTATAGCAAGAAATTGCAAGTGGAATCCATTAAAATCCAAATATATAGATTCCACCCTTATATAGATTTATTGTACACGTGATTAAAATCTATTATAATACATGTGATTTAAATTCATCAATTCGTGGGCAATTCATTTTCAAATTTAATGATTACAAGTTAAAATTTGTTAATCCAAGGTTCTTCAAACTTTCAATGAGAGCCCCATTGTTGCTTATAAGGCAAGCATTGATGTCAAAAAGTAAAGAGAGAAAGCTTGGTTTGATTTAAAATGGATTGATTTTTAATACAGATTTGCAAACGTTAATTATTATCTTACCCAAGTTCAAGACATACAAGTGCAATTGTAATTTTTATTTTATGAATATGCACGGGGAGGTTTATAATTTGCCTTCAAAAGATGAGATATAAAATAGGTAATGATTTACGAAGGACTCAATCTCATCCATATTTGTGCGGGTCATATAGCCCGGTGGTGGGCAATATGAGTGAAGACCCAGAATCGGACCCAAGATGCTTCGAAGAGGGGTATGTGGGACCCGTGGGCTTCGTTGCGGTCAAAAAAGATCTCATCCATATTTTTTCCAAGAAATGGGTGAAATGCCTTGGCGTTTCACTGAAAAGAAAAACTTAATAAAGCTAGTGTAAGTACAAATTTATAATTAAATTATACACATGGTCCAATCACCTAATTAAAATTCATTCGGTTATTAAAGACAAGGCTTAGCTCAAAAAGAAACACTTTACGAAGGCATTCGAAATCCTATCAAAATCTATCCAAGAGACAAAATGACAGAAACCACAACGCTTCGGTAATAATATCAAACAGATGGACCCATAATATTTGACTCTAGGATAGATTTTGACAGATATTTTAGGTGGGTAGGTTCAAGTATTTTTCTAGCTCAAATAGGTTGAGATTCAAGAACACAACAAAGTTTTAGTATAAAGCCATGTTTTATCCCAAATATCTTGATTTAATATTGTCTCAAATTGTCAAATACAAAACATAAAAATACTGCTTGAGGACCAATATTCTACTTCTGGATAGGAAATATTTACCTTTGAACTTAACAGGTATAAAATTTACCTTAATAGTGTGAAAGTGACCATCTCTCGTAATTATAGAAGATAAAAGGAAAAATAGTTACATTATATCGTTATTGTTCAATAATCTACGTAGAAAAGGCATGTGAAGCGTAAAAATTAGACACCAGGACTTTATTATGAGTCCAAAACAATGACCAAAATCAATCATATATAATTTTGATTCTTACGCACTTGTACAGGCTTTGTTTAACAAGCATATATTTATGCCATTGTAATCCAAAATTTTCTTCGCCTTGAAAAAGCATTGGAATTTTGCAAATCAATTTCTTTACAAATATTGCACGAAAAACTCTTGCAAAATCAGTTGGACTTCTGCACTTTAAACCTGGGCTTTACCTGACAATTGATCAAGAGAACCAAAAAAAGAAATGTTAGGAATCTACCGAATGATAGTGTTCCAACTTTTTGAGATTTCAATTGGAAAAAACTCAATGCAGAAAACATTAACACTTAACTGAATATAGATCTAATTCATGTATGTTCATCGGAAGATGAAGTATTTATATTAAAGAAATCTATAGAAGTACAATGTAAACAAGACTTATATAATATAATAATAGAAAGTAACTTAAAATTTTCGGATGTAAATGGTGTACCTTGTTGATTAAAATGGTCTTGCAGCTTCTTCCAACATCTTTTTCACTCTAGTCAATCTTTCCATTTCATTCAAAGCCTGAAATAAAGCTTATTTATATATAATTTTCTCAACCCACACTAAATGTTTTGGTTTAGAGACTTTAATGTGGAATGAGAATTACCTAAGTTCCAATTCTTGTAAAGCGCGTATATGAATCAATTAGAAGGGTAAATTACACAAAAATAACTCATGATTTCACTAAAACACCATAAAAAAATTATTACAGTAAAATACCTTAAACCATGGTTTTTCAGGGATTCTTCAACTAAAATACCCGCAAAAACAGCCTTAAAGTATTCTGCTGTGATAGGAAGAAAAACTTTAAGGTAATTTAGCGAGAAGTATGTGAATAGTTTAGGGAATTTTAGTGTAATTTACCCAATAGTAAACTATGTCCAGATTTATATTGTTTCACTTTACCTCAATTGCCATATTTTCTGCGGTGATACAGCCGAAATCTTCAAAGCCAAGTTCTGTCGCCACTTCTGCATGCAAAGAGTAGTCCTAGTTATTATATTTTCATGACAAATTCGAGAGAATATTATAAAGAATCATGACAAGCAAACTATTGTATTCAATAATTATTTTTACTTCGGAGTGAGACAATTGCATCGGCTGTTCCATATCCTTCTCTCATTTTGTAATATTGTGCTGAAAGCTTCTGCAATACCTGTATTATCATATTATGCACGTAAACCATGATTAAAACAAAATAATCCTGAACATACACAAGTCTTACAATAAAGATAAGAACAAGTTTATTATAATTAGGGATGCAAAATATGACAACTAGTTCCCACAGTTATATTGTGTTTGTAAGTTGTGAAAAATACAATAAAGGCATTACCCTCGATAGCTTCAGCTGTAAGAGGTTCTCTTTGTTCTACCCACAAAATAAACAAAAATGGATTTTTTCTAGAAAGGGGATAGCGGTGCTATAAAATGTGTTCTATGTGGTCGCGTAGGTGGCCACATATGGGTAGGCGGCCACTTTGCGCATGGAAACGGACGCATTTTTTATATATGTGGTAAAAAGATATGCTTTGGCATAAAAAAATGTTCTGAAGCGTGGTTGGGATTTTTACTATACTTGTATCTAAACCCAATGTGTTAAGGGCGTATATAAAACCTTAAGAGTCATCATAATGAGGCTGAAGACGGTGATGAAGTGAGGATAAAGATGACAAGAAAGTGGACTCGGAGAATGAATAAAAAGAACTTCCATCTAAATATTTGATGACACCGACGAGTGATTACTTGGGTCGTTAAACGATGTCGACTTTAATTAAATATTTATTTTGCTTGTTTGTGACAATGATTTAATTTTCTTTTTGAACTATTTACTACTTGTAATAATCGATGATTTTATGGTCCTCAAATTATTTTTATTTTGATTTTTCACTCTTAGAAATCAATTTAGTGTTTTATTATAAATCTATGCTAAAATTGCATGGATTTAGACGTAGTTGAGATGTGTTCTATTTTTTAGCATAGTATTATTATCATGATATCATTTTCTTTTTGCATATTTGAAATAATTTGAAATGACTTATAGTTCATCAATGTTCATAACATTGACATTAGGGACAAATATTTTGTACCCATGTTTAGTAATTTTTTCATATTTTTTAATTTGTTTTCATCATTTATATATATTTGGACTTTATCAATTTAAATAATGCAAATCGCATATGCACGCATAATTCGCTTATGCACCATGCGGTCCTCAAGCGCATGAAATCGCATATCGCATTCCATAACATTGGGGGATAATTAACATTTCATCAATTACTTTGTCTTAAAAGAGGATGTATGTATAGCCTGTTCAGAGTGGTTATTTCTATCCTTTGGTACACTGCTTTCAATCAAGAAAAACAAAGAGCTTCTAACCTCCTCAAAAGAATCAGAATCTGATGTGGCCTCTGAGGCAGTTGTCTGGACCTCGGTCTCAAGGATCTCAATTGCTAAAATATCCAAAGGAACATCGACCCAAATTGATAAACCGTGTCTCATTAAAGCCCTAAGTAATTAGATGCGGTAGATTTTGATTAAACAAAGACGAATTCACAGGTAGAAAATTGACCGAAGCCCTCTAATTACAGTGAAAGTTGTTCTTACAGATTAGTAGAGCATTGTACTGCACCATCCCCAGTACAAACTATTAGTCGCCCCATGGATGACAACTGCTTTAGAACTTCAGTCTGTAAGGGAAAGTATTATAATTTACGTTAATTGAAGTAATTTCATGATTAAAGTAATATAGGGGTTAATTGCACAAAACCGCCCTTTAGTTTACCCCGTATATCACTTATTAGCGCAAATACCCCTTTGTCCATCGATCAAAACCCTCAAATACACAGTATACACTCAAATCTCTACTCTTGAACGGTATCAAAAAAATTAAGAGCTCAATCATTTAAGTTGTTTAGAGTTGAAATTGAGTGTTTTTAAAGGGTTTTTGGTGGATGAGCCCAGTGGGTGTTTGTTTTAATAAATCACTTAAGGGTGTACAAGTACAAGGATTTAAGTCCAATTGACACATTTTATACTAAACCTCAGAATCAAGAAAACCCTTTTCATCGGTCTCTCTAAAGGATTTAGCCGCAGCCTTGCCACCAGCAGCTTGTTCGACTAAACTCTCACTGTTTAGGACAGAAAAAGAAGAAGGAATAAAGCAAGAAGCAATAATAAAACTTGTGGAATTAGAAAGCTTGCATCTTCACATTGAATAAGACATACACCTATCAAAATAGTAATATCTCAAAGATTCGGCTAATAGCTTTCCCAAGTTAGTTTTCATGGAGCAATTCATCCCTGTGTGCAAAAAATAAATATTAATCAAAATGTAAAGGCTAAATTGCACAAATGTACCCATCAACTTTCACGTTTTTTGCAATTGATACCATGAATTTTAATAATTAGAGATAAGTATCATGAACTATTTTTTTTGATATAACTACTATACGGCGTTAACTTTTGTGTCTTAATGGACCGTTATACCCCTCGAAATTTTAGGGGTTGACTGAGAACATAAGGGTAAAATGGGAGAAACAAGTTAAATATTGATGACGCGGCAGTTAAATATAACGTTTGCAGACGGAAGAAAAGTTGATGGTATTTAGTTGCAATCGGGAATGATAGTTCATGGTACTTGTTTTTAATTAAAATTAATTCATGGTATCAATCACAAAGAACGTGAAAGTTGATTGGTACATTTGTGCAATTTAGCCAAATGTAAATGCATTTGCACTTGTTCTATTCTATCAACTTGATTTTCAACTTACCAACGAGGAATATAGATGTCCCTTTCAATTGATTGGCGATCTCAGCTGCCTTTTTCTGTGATACAATCATTTTTTTAAAAGGTCGGAAGTTTGAGGTGTCATACAGTCAGTTGTTAATTGCTATATAATATGGTTAATTGCTCGGAGCTCCCCTGTACTATACCCCGCATAGCACTTATACCCCCTCAAGTGATTTTCGCACAAACACCCCGTTCATCAACCAAAATCCTTAAAAGAACTCAAATTCTAGTCTTAAATGACCGTCTAATTTAACTATAAACTTGTTTGTGTTGTTTAGTGTAGAATTATGTGTTCTTTTAAGTTCGTTCTGTGCATACAGGGGGGTGTTTAAGCTACTGAACTACTTGAGGGGGTACAAGTACTATATGGGGATGTTTCGGGCAATTAATTCTAGAAAATAACCAAGAAAATTAATAAACAACGATTAACTAACCAGATATCAGCAGTGAAGAATGGCTCACCTTTACAAGGAGAGACGGCTCAAGCTCCAGTGCAGACATTTTAGCTCCTGAGCGATGAAATAAACACAAAAGAAGTTATTAAACATAGTGTTACTCCAAGTTATGATGCATACACAGACTTAAACAATCGAATTTGTAATTAGGACTGCATTTCCCAAAAATAAAGATGGTTTAGGCATTCAAACAAACATGCCATCTTCCACCACCAGAATTAAGCTTTTTATGTGAAGAAAGAGCACCATAAGCTTGAAAACTACAGTCGGGCACCATCAAAATCCAAAAGTTAAGTTATGGGTGGCTCCAAAATCAAAACTTTCTCGCTGGTAAACTAAAAAACAACAATAAATGAAGTTTAGACTCTTCAGAGTGAGAGAGAAATCACCAGAGAAGCCATGGGAGAGGGATCTTCGAGCTGGGCTTCGAGAGGTGGAGAAATGAAGGGGCTTTGGTGAAGAGAAAGAGAGAATTTGGGAGGGATTCGAATGGGTGAGGATTGAATTGGAGAAGAGAAGTTGAGGGGTTGAGAGAGCCATCGCCCTTGTCGCCATTATAAGCTCCTCTTTTTTTTTCTTTTTTTGGAAGGAGAGTAATGAGCTGCAATGCTTGCTTGTGGAATCTTATCAATTCTGATCCAATTTTGGGTATTGGATATCTAATAACGATTACTCCCTTTTTTTTTTTTGGGTTAATAGCTAAATAAAACCCAATATTTCACCTACTTTGCATTTATATATCTTATTGATTCTTTCGCTATATTTATATACCCTAAAATGCAAACCGTATGAATTTTGTTTAAAATAATGATGGATTTGGTGGTCATCTTAAGAAAGCAAAGTATTAACGATTTGTACTTTAGGGTATATAAGTGCAGCGAAAAAATCAATAAGGTAATTAAGTGCAAAATAGGTGAAACATTAATTTAGCAATTAACCCTTCTTTTTTCATGTTGCAATTTTTGAGCATTTTTTCCCGTTGTCAAAACCGCCGGCTCAAAACTGTAGTCAAAACCTCTCCTAAAACAGTTTTTAGTTGTCAAAAAACCACTTTCATGTGATATCTAGTTGTTTCCTGTTATATCCAGTTTCTTACGATATCTAAATAGTAGGCTGTGATATCTAAGCAGTTGCCTGTGATATTTAAACCGTTTTCTGTGATGGCTAAATAGTTTTTTGGTTAGATATAGTAGGCCGCTATGTAGTAACTACAGGAAAAATTTCCAGGAAGATTTTGACTAACGCTTCAAGACCGGGGGATTTTTGACAGCGGAAAAAATTGCTTGGTTTTTTTTGACAATTTACCCTAATTTTTTTTATCAAAAGCAACTTAAACCACCCGTGTTTCATTAAAAAATAATTTAACAAAAGTACAGTAAACAAATAAAACATAGAAGGTTCGAAAAAACACTAAACATGTCGAAAAACCCTAGGAAACAAAACTCCTCCTTCCTTACCGGATCCTCCTGTGGTCTAATTGCTTCGTCAGCATCATCTAATTCTTGATGTTTTATGTCCTTCAAAACTTACATGCAACCTCAAAAATACATATTGCGCAATAAATATGAAATCGGACAACACCTTTTTAACTCACCAATGTCCTATCTTGATAACAAAGAAGCACGATGCTGTCATAAAATTTTCACATCCTGCAAATAATATCCTACCTAAGTGTAGAGATAAGTATAACGACATACAATTTTAAAATAGTTGTTAAGAGACGCAATTTGATGGAAGCAGCTATTCGAAGACCCAAACATGTTTAGAGACATAGCTAATTTCGTGCGCAACTTTTGTTAATTGAATATGAGAGAGTGTAACCATCGACATTTATGCTAATTCCTCCATTTGAGGAGCTGGATATGGACAAAAGATGGATGGACCAAGCTCCTACTATAGCAAACTCAAAATACATGACAAAAACGCCAAAATTCAGCAAGGATAAAAGCTAGGCTATGGTGCCATACATATAAGAGGGACCGTTGAAACTGTGCATTTTACCAAAAACTTTTGTCACGTCTCGCTTTCCAAAACACGGAATACGAGGGGTGACAAGACCAGCTATACTCCTACAGTCAGGAAATAATCCCGCCGTAGTCATACTTTGGCTTCTAGCATTACATGGTAGTCAGTAAACAATACTAGAGTAAAGGAAATCACAGTTCACAACTTTATTACATTACGATAAAGAGAGTTCGAGATACATTTATTTTGCATAATAAAATAACTAACCAACGAAAAACAATGTGCTCAAAGAAAAAAGGAATGGCGCTGATGTTGCGGTCTAGACCTCCGCGATCGCGAAGGGCGGTCCTGCTCCTTGACTGGGTCCATTTCGTCCTCTGAGCATGCACACTCAGGTCGTCAGGACGACACATATAGCAATAAATATATATAATGGGTAAAATGTTATTAAACATGAAATGTGCAACAGAATACAGAATATGAGAATAATGAACATCAAATGAATATGAACAGTGCGATATGAGTATCATGTCGGTAAACCAGGCAATATGTATGTCACTACTTATCAGTCACTAACTCAATGAAAGCAATTGGTGGAAAAGATACCCGTGTTTAATAAGGGTCTCGTGCATGTCCGAGACTACGGTCTACTGTTGCCCGGGACATAACCCTGCAGCCGTGCCGCTCGGCCCACGACCTAATGTGTGTGTGTGTGTGTATCGAATGATCATCCTCTAAATTACTGTACCTCCCTAAATACGAGTTCAATTCCACCTTGAATTCTCCATTCCCCAGGTTATAGCACGTATTCACGTATTAGATGGGGTGTGAACAAATACGTATCGCTTTCACTTTCAATCACGCTTCCACTTATCAATATCACTTTCATACTTGCCACAACCCAATCACTAACACTTATATATCGACAATGCAAATCAGTCACTAGGTCTCAATGTAAACGATCAATATGCAGAAGGTATAAAGCAAACACAAGGCAAGGTAGAAATGCACTGAATAGACATTCACTAAATTATGACAGCCACACCATATAACTTGTAAAATTCACCATAAATCACACGTATAGAATTTACCAAAACAATATAAAAGACGTACGAAGTACACTTAATTATCTAAGCAGTAAAATCAATTTCATGTCAAATGGAATTCAGGTTAGGCACTTATCATCATTTTAAATCAACGAGCAGTTGTTGGAATTCCAGTTTCAGAACTGGAAGTCCAACTTCGCGTGCGATTTACTAGGGATTATATTTAGATTCAGGTGTTACCCCAGTTGAATAAAATCTAGTTCTATCTGTTAGGTTTCGAACACATCAAACGTATTAATAATATCCTTTCAGTACAAGAAGTTATGTCATGTTCAATGTGAAGGTGTAAGAAATACCACTGCAGAAACAACAGAACACGTCGATACTCTAAAATACAAACTAAATATCAAACGATTGTGAAACAGAACGGGACCAGATTCATGTGTTAGCTAACTAAATTATCTGCGCGACTATATAGGACTCCGTGCATTTTCAGTTTTATGCAGGTATGTACAGGTATTTAAAATCGGGTATCCTTGAGGAATGTTGTCCCGGACTGCAGTCCAGAGTCGCATTCCTAATCAATTCTCGTTATAGTAATCTATCAATATCGAAAAATAAACTATAGATAGTTCTATATTATCGAGTCGGAATCGAGATGAGCCGTAGAACATCACATTCCAATCTGCATTGAATTTACGATGATGTTAATAAGGCAGCACGCGCGGTAAAATTTCAGATTTAGTGTCGCCTTTAGGGGCGACTTTACATGATTATACATGATATTTTGCATCTGAATTCCAACACGGTATTCATAATCAATAAAGAGATCTAACTATCATAGATTCCTCCATAGCAAGATATGTTTTGGTTTATAGTTCGCATCAAATATTAGGGTAGCGTTTGGTAATCGGTCGAAAACACATATCTACACTACTATATAACAAAAATAATCTTACATTATTATCTAGCTTAGGTATTAAAATGGCATGAACAACAAGAGATGGGTTTTCTCTTGCCTTTGGCAAAAGTGGCACGACCGAGACGGCGGCACGACACGGGCTATAACCACGGCACGGAGACATCACGGCACGATACATGCGCGACTCGCACGGCTCTGGTGAGGACTTGGGGAGGCTCGGTATGATGCAGAGGTGAGACCGGGCGCTGTGACACGGCGGTGAGGGCAGCGGAGCTCCGGGGTGATGCAGGCGGTGAAGGGAGCTCGGTAAGGTGTTGGCGGCGTCGGGAGGATGATGAGGAACAGTGGGTAGTGGGCTTAGGTGCAGTAGGTGTTGGGGGAGGAGCTTGGGCGTTGTGGCAACGAGAGAAGAGGTGACCGGTAGATGACATGTGTCATGAAGAAATGGAGCATGTTCTCCGCCTTCACCTCCCTTAGCGGTACTGCCTAGCCCACTTAGAGAAGTAATCGGTTGTTGCCAATATGAACCGATGTCCCTTGGACGATGCTGGTTCGATGGGCCCGATTATATCGGTTCCCCACATTTCGAATGGTCAGCTAGCCAATGTTGGGTGTAGCGGATTCAGATGCTGGTAGATGAATTCCCCATGAATTTAGTACGAGTGACATTGCTTCGCATATTCAAGGCAGTCCTGAATCAACGTGGGCTAATAGTAACCCATTCTTTTGATCTTCAGCTTCAGCTTTGGCCCGGCTTGATGAGAACCGCAGAGTCCGTCATGAGTTTCTTGAACGACTCTCCTTGCTTCTTCCGGTCTCAGGCACCTTAGCCATAAACTGTCGAACGATCTCTTATATAGAGTATTATTGACGAAGGCAAAAGATAGAGCTCGTTTCATGAGCTGATGTCTTGAAGATGCGTTTTCGGGCATTTGATGGGATTTGATGTAGTCTTTGAAGACTTCTCTCCAATCTCTGGCCTTTTCTTTGTCCTCTATTTGGAAGGCCGCTTGTTCGGTCGCTTCCTTTCTTTCAGACGACTCCGGAGATATTTCTGCTGGCGTGAGAATCTGACGGCTTTGCACAATGATCCTTACGTCATCGAGATTTTCGTCAGCCAGTTCTTTAGCGAGTTTGGCTAATGCATCCGCCTTGCTATTTTCCGCCCGCGATATGCTTTCCAGGGTGTAAGATGGAATTTGAGTTAGCAGTTGCTGCACCCTTTCTCCATATTTTACCAACTCTGGCTTGCACGTCCGATAGTCGCCATTTACATGGCTAACGACCAGCTGGGAGTCTCCATATATGAAGAGGTTTTTGATTCTCATGTTGACAGCGATCTCAAGACTCGGTATCAAAGCTTCATATTCCGCTTCGTTGTTTGTTCTCGGCTCTGTTAAGAAAAGGGAAAAACGCATTATCCCTCCTTGTGGAGTCACAAAGATAAGGCCTATCCCAGCTTTGATTATGAGGGTGTTTTGCTTTCGCTTCTTCATGGAATACGCTCCATCGAAGTAGAGTTCCCATTGGACATTATTTTCCTCCGTCTTCCCTTCGATTGTGTCGAACACGTGTTCATCTGGCAATTCACAATTTAAGGGAGAGTCGGCTGGTATCGGATACTCAGCGAGAAATTCGGTGATGGCCTGACCTTTTACTGCCTTTAGGGTTGATATATTATCGAGAACTCCATCAAGTGGAGTGCCCATTTGGCAAGCCTTTCTGTTAGTATGGCTCTTGACATCAAATATTTGAGAGGATCCACTTTTGATATGAGATGGACCTCATGTGCCAAGGCATAGTGCCTGAGCTTCGTTATCGCGAAGATCAGTGCAAGGCAATACTTTTCAATGGGGGGTAGTTGTTTTCTGCCCCCAGAAGGACTCGACTCAAATAATAGAGAGCTCTCTCCTTCCCCTGGTCGTTCTCTTGTGCCCATAGCGCGTCTAGAGAACCTTCAAGGGCTGTTGTATACAGGATGCGGGGCTTTCCCTTGACCGGAGCGGCCAGTACCGGTGGGTTCAGCAGATATTTCTTGATTTAGTCCAGTGCACTTTGGCATTTACGATCCCAAACGATCGGGGTTCCCTTCTTCATTAGATGGCTGTAGGGGCGGCATTTGCTAGAGAGGTTGGCTATGAACCGTCGGATATACGCGAGCTTCCCTTGGAGAGACCACAGTTGCTTGAGATTTCTCGGCTAGGGAATTTCCATAATCGTCTTGATCTTTGATGGATCTATTTCGATGCCTCGGTGTTGCACGATGAATCCTAGGAATTTGCCTGAGGAAACTCCAAACGCACATTTCAGGGGGTTCATCTTCAGGTTGTACTTCCGAAGGCGCAGGAATACTATTTTCAGATGTTCCAAGTGTTCCTCGTATGATTTGCTTTTCACCACAAGGTCGTCGATATAGCATTCAACGATCTCATAGATGATGTCATCAAAGATCTTCCCCATGGCCCTTTGGTAAGTAGCGCCAGCGTTCTTCAGACCGAAGGACATCACTTTATAGCAAAATATACCTAGCGGAGTCCGGAAGGTAGTATGCTTTCGGTCTTCGGGATGCATCTTTATTTGATTATACCCTGAAGATCCATCCATGAAGGAGAAGACCTCGTGAGTGGACGTGTTATCGATCATCAGCTTGATAACAGGTACTGAGAAGTCATCCTTCGGGTAAGCTTTGTTGAGATCCCGAAAGTCAACGCAGATGCGTACTGTCTCATTTTTCTTCATCACTGGGACAATGTTGGTGATCCAGTTAGGATATTGAACTTCTTGGATGAAGCCGGAGTCGATTAGTTTCTTGACTTCGGCAATGATGCTCATCTCGAGTTCGAGCCGCATTCTTCTTGGCGCCTGCTTGACTGGCTTAACGTTTGGCGATATAGCCAGTTTATGCACAGCTATCTCCGGATCTAATCCCGGCATCTCGAAATAGTTCCATGCGAAGCAGTCTTTATACTGCATAAGCACGTCTTTTAGTATAGCCACCTGCTCTTCAGACAGCAGCTCACTGACGAATGTTGGCCTCGGATCGTTTGTCGTCCCTAAGTCGAATTTCCTCAGGTTGTCGGCCGTGGTGTGTATCCCATCTTCCAGCTCTTTTGGCGCCGGTCTAAATTCTGAGATCACCTCGTCCTCATCTTCATTTGCAAAGCACTGGGAGAGGTCGTCCGCATTCTAATGCTCGCCCTCCTTTGAAAATGTTATCATGTGGCAAGTACGAGCTCGTTTCCAAGCTCGATGTTGATCTGGACTTTCCCTCGCACTGTAGGTTGCTCTTGGCTCATGCTTTCATGGTGGGGCTACCCTCCAATTGTCGGACAGAGCGAACTTGCCTTGCTGATACTGGTCTTCGACCCAGTCTTTGAAAGTGAAGCAATCTTCAAAAGGATGTCCTATTGCTCGGTAGTATGAGCAATAAGCCGGATGATATACCTCGTTTATTTGCTCAGGGTGCCGAGACTCCGGGAATGTCATCATTTGATGTTTCATGACAAGGTCGAATATTTTCCTTGTTTTGTTTTGGGGAAACGAGTACTCTCGGTCCATCTTCTTCATAAAAGACGGATTCCAGCTGACTTTCTCTCGATCGCGTGGATTCTTGAATCTGCTTCGCTGTTTTTGAGCGTCATTCTCATTCTTCACCTTGTTGCTGCTTCTGTGTCGGGCTTTTTCCTTGCCACGAGAGCGCACAGCGGGTAGAAGGTGAAGGGCATCGTCATCATCTGTAGCCTGCTAAGTGAGACGTTGCGTTCTAGCTTTCTCATAAATGGCCATTTCGTGGCTGTGGTCATCCCGAACCTTTTGTCCCGCTTCCCTAATTAGCTTGTCAATCTGTTCTTCGAATGACGGGCTTGGCATTTTTGCGGCGGAATCCCGCTTTGGCTCGATATCGGCGCTATTTGGAAAAGCATTCCCTTCTCCTCTGGAGTCGTTTATAACGTGGCAGCCATGGAATCACTCTTGTTTCTTGAACTGAACAGATCTAAGCCCGGTCGTCTCCATCCTCCCGTTGGGCATCTTTCGCTAAGTCCTGAGAACGTCCCAAATCTTGTTGCAGAACTGGGCTTGTTGAGTGGTTTGTTTAAAGGGTACGCCTTGGCATCTTAATAGCCTTTTCAATCCCTCTGCGTAATATCTGGGCAGACGTATTGGTTGGAGCCTATCGAGTGCAAAATCGGCACCATGCTAGACTTCTTTTTCCACTTTGGTCTCCGTGGATTGATAGAAGAGGATCGCCTTTTCACCTTTTCGCCTAGGAGGAACGTAGAAGGTCTGCAGCTCTTGCACGCCGTATGTATTGAGCGCATCAAGTTCCATGTAATGCTGCTGCGGAACCATGATGATCTGCAAACTCTGATCAGCTTCAGCGAAGGTCCGCATTAATGGACAAACAGAGAATACTGTGTTGACTTCGTCTTCAGAGTCGCTGCCGAAGAAAAAAATAGAAGTAGATGGTCCTGGCCTGCTGCCTTGGGGTTCCCCCGAGAAGACTATCTTTTCATCTTCCTCGGTATCGCTCCTGAAGACCGGGATAGTGGCGACGGCTTTTCATTGGTTCTCCGGTTTACGATATCTTTTCGTGTCTTCGAAGTCTGGTAGGAAGTACTTGGCGTCTTCATATTTGCGGACTTCATTTACGGAGAATGGGTTTAATTCTCCTGTAACTGTGTACTCGAGGCTATCTTTGAAGTACTTCATACACTGATGTTGTGTAGAAGGGATGTTGTTGTATTCGTGTAACCAAGGCCGGCCGAGCAGAGTGTTATAGCAAGTTTTGGCGTCGATGACATGAAACTTGATGTCAGTGACGAGCATCCCGAAGCACAATGTCAGTATTACGGACCCAAGCGTCTATGATGATTGCGAGTCGAACCCGGAGATAGTAATTTTGTCCCGAGCCAGGTGTTGAACGTTCATGCAAATCTCTTTCAACGCTCTCACATTAAGAAGGTTGACGGAGGACCCGTTGTCAACCAGGATCTTCCCTATCTTGATGTCGTGGCAGTACCCGGTCACATATAACGAACGGTTGTGCTCGCAGAGAAGATCTTCATCGCCAAATGTAATGTCAGCTGTGTGAACTTATTCCAGACCGTCCTTCATCTTTGCTTCTACAAGGAAAGCTTGGAACTGGTCAGGCTCTTGCAGCGCCTTGATTAGAGAATCGCGTGCTTCTTTGGACAGGAGGAAAGCATCCAGTATGCTCAGTTGTGAGGGTATCTTCCTCAGATGTGCTAGGTCATTGTAATCCACTTTGTTTTTCTTAGGCGGGTTCTTAGCTGTAAGCTCTTCGACGACTCCATCATCGAGGGCAATTTTCTCAGGAACCTTTTCCTTCCCCTTGTCTCTCTTACTCGAACCTTTGTTTGAGGGTCCGAGATTCTTTTCAGGCAATGTACGGTTACGCAGCTGAATGTTCTCGCAGTTCTCCTCCCCTTCTTCTTTTCCAGAGGTGGATTCTTTGAAGAGAGGGCCGAGGGTTATTTCTTTGTCAGAATCGCTCCTAAAGGTAAGAACTTGAGATTTCCCGGTATCAACCATATAACAGCTGCCAGTCATTTTTCCGCAGTCGTCTGTCATATTTCTTCGCTGTCGACGAGCTTCACGCTTCATCCTCTTGAAATGTTGCCGGTGGGTCACGTATCCCTGCCACCGCTTCTTGAAGGCGCTGCACTCTTCGGTAGGGTGTGTGATCCTTCGATGGTATAAACAGTAATTTGGGTGTACATCCGCTTCATCGAGGCACGTACTCCCGGGAGCATTTCCTTTGACAGGTGGCAGCTTCATCCCCATTGACAGGGCTTTGGCAAACCGTTTCCCTATCTTAAACCTGCTTTTGTCTGCCGCGGGTATACTTCGATCTGGTTGGAGTACCTTATGACTCTTCCTCGCCGCAGCTTCTTCGTCCTGACGCCGACGCTTGACCTTTTCGTATATGGCCGTTTCACGCTCTCGGTCAACTTTGCTTTTTTGAAGGGCTTCGCTTAGCAACCTGTCAATCAAGTCGTATGACGGTTCCAGGGATTTTGACGTCGGTCCTGCCCCAGTTCCTTTGCGTTGCTTTCCGATGCTGAGGGATCTTCTTCGTATTTTAACGACGGGTGAGAGACCATGTGGCAACTCGCTACATAATCCTCGGGTTCTTCTGATGAGCCGTCTCCCTCGTCATTGTCACCGTCTCCGTTCTCAAGAATGTGCTTGAGAAACTCTTCTAGTGTGATTGGGGCCATGCATAACATTGCACTACTTCACCCACGTACATACTTACGTGGGCAAAGTAGCAGGGGGCATTTGTTCCCGCCAAAATTTTGGCTCAAAACTTGCTCCCTTAAAAAAATAATAACAATAAAATAAAAATAAAAATAAAAATAAAGGAAAACCTCCACATGCAAAGCATGTAGGTACTGCCTCGGATAGAATTAAATCCTATGATGGCGCCTCACGTGCTCCTCACGCGGGCGCCAGTTTGCAAAACACAAAAAAATCTATTAAATAAGAGTTAAACTCTTAGGAGGCAGCGCCTCACGTGCAAGGCATGAGAGCGCCAGCGTCCAGAGTTAAAAAAAAACTCTGAGGCAGCGCCTCACGTGCAAGGCACGAGAGCGCCAACGCTAAGAGTTAAAAACTCTGAGGCAGCGCCTCACTTGCAAGGCACGAGAGCGCTGGCGCCAGAACTAAAAATTCTCTGCCGTTGGATCAAAGATCCAACGAAGATGATAAATCATAAAAATTCTGAATAAAATTCTGTTGAGAAAAATACTTCTCAAATCTTTCCAAACAGGAAAGATTGTGCTCTGTAAATCAGAGCACCGTTGGATAAAAGATCCAATGGTGATTAAAAATCACCAGGGTACAGAATAAGTTCTGTATGGGAAAATATTTCCCAATCTTGTTAAAAACAAAAAAATTGTCTTCTATAAAACAGAAGCCCTTGGATCAAAGACCCGACGGTGGGAAACATTCCCCAAATCAATCAGAGATCTCTCAATGAGAGATTTCCTTAACTGATTCAACAAATCAGCCTCCCCTGTATAAAGGACCTAAGACTTCAAGTCTTACAAAGAGAAACCCCCTCCCATAAACTTCAAAAAGAAAAGAGTAGAGCAAGCTCTAAGAATAAGAAATTTTCTTCAAGGTAAATGATAATAAGTGAAATCATAACATCTCTTCGACTTTGGAGAGTTTAACTCTAACATAAGAAGAACTTAGTTCTTTTTCTAGATCATAGATCTACAAAGACAGAAGTCTTTCATAAGAGTAGAAGAGATTGGAGAATCTCATCATAAAAAAAAAGGAGGGAGAAGAACTTAGTTCTCTTTAGATCACAGATCTATAAGATAAAGACAAAGTCTTTCACAAAAAACAGAAGAGATCATAGCATCTCTTATTTAAATAAGAATTTAGTTCTTGGATCGACGAGACAAAATCTTTTAATTCTCCGAGCACAGAATTGATCAAGAGCACTTTGCACTCATTGGATAGCGCTCAGCGCCAAGTGCGCCACGTGCTCCTTACGTGGGCGCTACTTAATAAAGAGCGCTCTGCACTCATTGGCTGTCGCTCAGCGCTAAGTGCACCTCACGTGTGCGCCATTTTCATAAGCAGCGCCTTAGCGCTCCAAGTCCGGCGCTCAGCGCCAAGCGCGCCACGTGCTCCTCACATGTGCGCTATTTCATAAGAAGCGCTTCAGCACTCAAAGTCTAGCGCTCAGCGCCAAGCGCACCACGTGCTCCTCACGTGTGCGCTATTTCAAAAGAAGCGCTTCAGCGCTCCAAGTGCGCTCAGCGCCAAGCGTACTACGTGCTCCTCACGTGTGCGCTATTTCAAAAGAAGCGCTTCAGCGCTCCAGGTCTGGCGCTCAGCACCAAGTGTACCACGTGCTCCTCACGTATGCACTATTTCAAAAGAAGCGCTTCAGTGCTTCAGTTCTAGCGCTCAGCGCCAAGCGCACCACGTGCTCCTCACGTGTGCGCTGAGGGAACACAAAGTGTTCTTTAAATAAAGCCCAGCGCCATAAAAAGTGTTCAACACTCAGTAAAAGACAAAAGAAAAAGGGGTGTCAGAACCCAATTTAATGCTCAGCATTATTGAACCAAAAAGGGACTGAGCTCAAACAAATGTTCAACATTTTATTCAAATCTGAGCGGGCTGAGCCCAAGTTGGCTACAAATCCCTAATTCAGATCAACTGAGCCCCTGTGCTCATAATCTTTTTAATTAGTCTTGGTCCCAAACCTGACTATAGATCTCTCAACCAATATTGGTTCAAGGGTACATCTCTTTATATCTCTAATACATGTCGTTGTAATTCTTCAACGTCTTCAGAGAGATGGAGGGTCCCAATAACCAAAAAACTTTTGGCGCATCCTTAAATTGTGAAACCAAAATACCAGACTATAATGTCTTTAAACCGGACTATGAGGTCCTTAAACTCATGGACTATGATGTCCTTAAACTTTACAGACAATGAGGTCCTTAAACTCATGGACTATGATGTCCTTAAACTTTACGGACTATGAGGTCCTTAAACTCATGGACTATGATGTCCTTAAACGCTGGACCGCAATGTCCCTAAACTAAAACGATAGAGTCCAAATACTCTTTCATTGGATCTAAATGATCCCAAAATCTTGTTGAATAGATCTTAGTCTAAAATTAGACTAACGTATCATCAACAAACGTTTAAGTTGATCTTAATCTCAATGAGAATAACGATCCTTAAACCCAAACCAAAACCAAATCTAAG
This sequence comes from Agapanthus africanus, assembly GCA_030015575.1. NCBI lineage: Eukaryota > Viridiplantae > Streptophyta > Magnoliopsida > Asparagales > Amaryllidaceae > Agapanthus > Agapanthus africanus. Next base: position 303,357,282 of record CM057339.1, on the reverse strand, counting down.
AAAATACGGATTTGGACTAATCCATGCCCTACGGGCGACAACACAAATTAGTCTCCGTATACAATCCACGGGTAACCAAAAACAAAACAAACACACACGACACAAAATGACCTTCTGGAACAGGAGAAAGTGGTTATCGCTACGCGGTAACATAATTAACTGCAGGGGCTTGCGCATGCAGGGAAGAGCATCCCCACAATCAAAAAACCCGTTCCAACGAGAGGGGATCTGACGAAGTCTGCTACAATGGCCGCATCCGTCTAAACCTTCGATACGCGGTGCCATAAATCAACTTGGCATCTTCGGAGAGGTGGATGGATAAAACCAAATAGCATCTGCCCCCAAATTCAGGTAAGACGAACCTACGCGGTTCCGTCTCTGTATTCGGCGGCGAACAAGGGGACAGTCAATCTTTCGAAGGCCGACCTTTTGATAGGGGAAGCAGTCTTGATGACTTCATCGGAAGCAGGAGTTGGAATGGCCAGTCTTGTGAAGATCGATCCTTTGGTAGGAGAAGTCTCTTCGACGACTTTATCCGCCGGAACTGGAATGAATATTTGCTTCGGGATAACCCCCTCAGGTATCGCGAGCCTCTTCGCGGGCCCACTTGAGCTGTGGCTCAGCCTGTTGAAGACCGAGGCGTTAGAATTGGATGACCCGTTGAGAGGGGCCGTGGAGATTGCAAGTCAATCAAAGACCGACTTCTTGGGAGCTTCTTGTGGTGGCACTGGGGCACTGAAGGTTGTTGGCGGGAGCATGGTCCCCAAGAACGGTCTATTGGTGGACTGAGTAACCTGTTCCACTGGTATTGCAAAGATGGAGGCCACTTGGGGCCCATAAGTCACTCCTCCGGCGGGGATGGAGTGGGAGTTGCTGTTGCAGGTAGTGCAGCTGGAGGCCATCGATGTTATCTCCTTTTCTACATGGTGCAAGACACCAAATCTTAGTACCTCAAATTCAGGGGCAACCATATTAAATCGTGATTCGTTTGCGAACACGACAAACGAAGTGTGGAGTGGAAAGAGGAAGAGGTCCCACCAGGCGTGCCAGAATCTGTTCACTGCCAAAAACCGGGAAGACAAACGTCTTGCCTGAATTTGGGGGCAAATGATATTTGGATTTATCCGTCTACCTCTCCGAAGATGCCGAGTTGATTGCACCGTGTATCAGAGGTTTTGACAGATGCGGCCGTTGTAGCAGACTTCGTTAGATTCCCCCTCGTTGTGAGGGGTTTTTGATTGTGGGAACATTCTTCCCTACAGGCGCAAGCCCCTACAGTTAATTATGTTACCGCGTAGAGATAACCACTTTCTCCTGCTCCAGAAGGTCACTTCGTGTCGTGTGTGTTTGTTTTATTTTTTTGGTTGCCCGTGGATTGTATACGGAGACTAATTTATGTTGTCGTCCATAGGGCGTGGATTAGTCCAATTCTGTATATTCTTAGATTTGGGTTTGGGTTGATTTAAGGATCATTAATCTCGTTTGAGATTAAGATCAACTTAAATATTTGTTGAGGATAGGTTGGTCTAATTTTAGGCTAAGATCTACTCAACAGAATTTTGGGATCATTCAGACCCAACAAAAGAGTATTTGGGCTCCATTGTTTGTTTAATGACGTTGCGGTCCGCAGCTAGTTTAAGGATGTTGCGGTCCATTGGGGTGTGCTCATCAGTCTGGGAATGCACCAAAGAGTTGTTGGTTGTCAGGACCGTCCACCTTTCTGAAGACGTTGAAGAATTACAATGACATGTATCAGAGGTGTGGAGAGATGTACCCTCGAACCGAATTCTAGATTGAAGGGAGATCATGGTGGAGTGAACATCATTGTAGATACCACCTGTTAGGAGATCATTAGTCATCTGTGAAACTAAGATCGATTTGGGGAGACCTGAGCATAGGAGGGATCGGTTGACTAGTGATCAAAAAGGTTTTGGCCTCGGGAGACTTGACTAATTTGGGCTGAGGTCGGCCTCTCATAGTGTTAAACACTAATATCTGCTCGGCGCTCACATGCTCTCACGTGAGGCTCTAAAGCAGTGTTAAACACTGAAATTTGGAGCGCTCACGTGTGGCACGTGAGGCGCCTAAAAACGGGGCACTGTTTCTTTGGGTCTATTCTCTTGTTCTTTTATAAGTGCTAAGCACTATTAGGGGTCACGTGGGATCATGTAAGGCGCCCCAAAAATGGGAACTGTTTTTGATTTATTCCCTTTTTCCTTTTATAAGTGCTAAGCACTATTAGGGGGTCACGTAAGATCACGTGACTCGATCTCAGTCGTTCTTTTTTTGTTTATCAAATGTGCTCATGTAGGAACACGTGATCTGTCGTTATAGTGTTGAACACTAATATGCATAGAGATCTTAATTTGAGTTTTGAGAATTTCCGGTCCCTTATTTTTATAAGAATTAAATTCTTTTATAGGGTTAAACCCTAGTTTTATCAGAGGAATTAAATTCCTATATCTTTTGGTAGAATTAAATTCTTGGAACTTAGTTCTTTCCCATAAGTTTTGAATTTGCATAACAGAATCTCTCCGATAAGAATTAAATTCTCAACTTGTGGGGAGATCTACTTCTGCAGACTTCAACTAGAGGAAGAACTAAGTTCTATTTTTTGAAGAGTCAAACTCTTGGTTTGAGAATTAAATTCTCTGTACTTTCATCTTACCTAAGATTTTTGTTTAAGAAGGGGATTTTCTTCCTTTAGAGAATTGAATTCTCCTTTTCTCTCTCATTTTTTTTGTTTCTCAAAACTTATGGGGGGTCTTCTCTATGTAAGACTTGAAATCTTGGGCCCTTTATATAGTAGAGGCAGATTTGTTGATTTGGTTAAAGAAATCTCTCATTGAGAGATCTTTAATTGATTTGGGGATTTTTTCCACCGTTGGATCTTTGATCTAAGAACTTCTGTTTTACAGAAGATATTTTTCTCGTTTTTAACAAGATTGGGAAATATTTTCTCGTACAGAGCTTATTCTGTAGCTTAGTGATTTTTTAATCACCATTGGATTTTTAATCCAACGGTGCTCTGTTTTTCAGAGAGCAATCTTTCTTATTTATAAAGATTTAAGGAAATATTTTCCAAATATGGTTTTGATCCCGTTATTTAGAATTTAATTCTATTAGTTCAGAAGACGTTTAAGACCACTCACGTATAGCACGTGACCTGATCAGTCGAAAATATTGCATTTTTAACACATCAATTTCCCTACTATTTGCAATCATCTAAAGGTGTTCGGTATGAATATAGCACATATTAGCAATTCGTCTGTAAAATACCAAATAACATGTGTTATATATTATAACCGGCATTTTGAGGGAAATTGAGTGTTTATTATTGCACGCATGATCTTTGTATATCGCAACACTTGTCTCGAGATTGTGTGCAGGAAATTCCAGGTAAAAGAACCGAAACTGCTAAAAGTGTTGATAAAAATACGCCAAGTCCAAGACTTGTGATCTGGAAGTGAACAAGAGAGTATAAAAAGATTCCAGACATCAGGAAACAGTACTAAAGCCACCACAAAGATTACCACGGAATTTTGATGCACCAAGGCATCCAAACGGCCGTGGATCTGCGGCCGAATGGCCCTATTCGCGGTGGATCCGCGGCCGCGTCATCAAGTCGTCAGCAGTCTACATTACTGGGCATCTCCTTTCAAATGCCTAACTGCTTAAAGATACTTCTTTCTCCAGAAATCTCCAGAAGCTTTTGTCCTAACAGCCAAGCTTCTTGTACAAGCTAAACACCTCCAAGCTTCTCAAGGAAGCTAGCTAAATAACTCATTCTAGAAGTTTCCTTCATAACTACCAAGCTTGCAAGAGAAGCTAAACCTAGATTAGCTTCTAAAGGAAGCTAAACCTAATCAAGCTTCTAGGGGAAGCTAAAGGAGAAGGCTATATAAGGGGACCCAAGGGCATCATTCTAGGTTGTTGAAGGGTTGTTGAAAATTAAGCCAAAAATCCCATAAGTTGAGTGACACAACTTGTGCATCCAAACCCTAACCCTAATCAAATTTCAAAAGCCAATTCAAGATCTCCGAGTACCAAATCAAGCAAGAAGCCACCAAGCTTTTTTGGAGTGACGCCGATCTTCAACCGCGCAAGTGATCCAAGAGGATCCGCGACTCACGGAGATGATGCGAAGCTAATTTGACGATCGAGTTTTTTCCTCAATTCTTGTAGTCTTTTGAGCGAATTGTAACGAGATGTTGAATAATGAAAGGTGAAAATTCTTGATCTTGCTTTTCTTTACTGTCCCCCTCTGAACGACAGCCGAGACGCTGAGGACGTCTAAGCCTGAGATTCGGGGCAGATGCTATTTGGTGCTATCCGTCCACCTCTCCGAAGATGCCAAGTTGATTTATGGCACCGTGTATCGGATGTTTATACGGATGCGGCCGATGTAGCAGACTTTGTCAGATTCCCCTTCGCTTGAGGGGTTTTTGATTGTGGGGACGCTCTTCCCTGCAGGCGCAAGCCCCTGCAGTTAATTACGCTACCGCATCGCGGTAGCCACTTTCTCCTTCTCCAGAATTTCACTTCGTGTCGTGTGTATTTGTTTTGTTTGTGGTTGCCCGTGGATTGTATACGGAGACTCAGTAATACCGTCGCCCGTAGGACGTGGATTAGTCCAAATCTGTATTTACTTAGATTTGGGTTTGGTGTTTTTAGTTTAAGGATGCATTAGTCGCGTTGCGGCTAAGATCAACTTAAACGTTCGTTAAGGATACGTTAGTCCTGTTTGAGACTAAGATCAACTTAACGTGATAATCCATTTAATATTTGGCCATCGGGACTCGTCACCTCTCTAACGTCGTTGAAGGATTACAACGGCAGATGTCAGAGGAGTTCGGAGATGTACCCTTGAACCAAGGTCGATTTGGAATTTTATAGTCCGTTTGAATGTTTAAGGATACGTTAGCCGTGTTTGGGGCTAAGATCAACTTAAACGGGATCGTTTAGATCCGGCAAAAGAGCATTTGGAGGCTCTAATGTTCCAGTTTTAGGGACGCAGTGGTCCATAGGTAGTTTAAGGACGTTGCGGTCCATTGCCAGTTTAGGGACGTGGTGGTCTATGTTCCAGTTTAGAGACGTGGTGGTCCGCAATCCAGTTTAGAGACGTGGTGGTCTATGTTCCAGTTTAGAGACGTGGTGGTCCGCATTCCAGTTTAGAGACGTGGTGGTCCGTGTTCCAGTTTAGGGACGTGGTGGTCTGCTATTAGTTTAAGGACGTTTCGGTCCAATATTAGTTTAAGGACGTTTCGGTCCAATATTAGTTTAAGGACGTTTCGGTCCACGAGTTTAAGGACCCCGCAGTCCATATTGATGTATGGTTGTCGGGACCCGTCACCTCTCTGACGTCGTTGAAGGATTACAACGACATGTGTCAGAGGAGTTCGGAGATGTACCCTCGAACCGGATATAAATTGATTTAAGAGAGCAGCTGTGCTCAGTCAATTTAATTTGAGGACTTACGGCCAAAATTGGGCTAAGTCCAGTTGAAAATGTTCAGCACTTTTATTTATTTTTGGTCTATCAGACCTGTGCTAGGGCTTTGACCACACTTAAATAATGCATTGCATTACTTTTATTTTTTTTGTTTGGGCTCTGCCCATAAAAGATGCAGAGCATCAATTTATTCTGGGCTCTGCTCATTTATGAATGATGCAAGGCATCTACTTTGTTTGGGCTCTGCCCCTTTTAAAATGCATAGCATTCTTATTATTTTGTTTGGGCTCTGCCCATTTATAAATGATGTAGAGCATCAATTTAATTAGGCATGCTTGGTCTTTTGACTTGGGCCTGGCCCTTTGGGAAATACATTGCATTTATCAGGCGCTTTGCGCCAATCAGAGAGCGCAAGTGCTTATAGTGCTGACACGTGTCGTGCAAGCGCAGTGCGCTGCGCTAATGCGCTGTGCCTGCGCTGCTGACACGTGGCGCGCTCCGGTGGCTTGCGCCAATCCAAGAGCGCAACAACACAGTTTATGAGTGCAAAGCACTATGATTTAAGAATCTTTTAGATTCAAGAACCAATGGTTCATAAAAGAAGTGCAAAGCACTCTTCGTTTCCTTGATCTAATTTAGATCAAAGAAAAAAAAAACAAGTTTTATTTTTATTTCGGGGAACCAAAGGTTCATAAAAGTGCAGAGCACTATTCTTTATTTTGTTTTTCTTGTTTTAAAGAACCAGTGGTTCATAAGAAGTGCAAAGCACTCTTTATTATGTGAAAATCATTGATCTGGTTTTTAGATCAATGATTTATTAAAAGAAGTTTCTTCTCTCTCGTGAAAGTTTTTTTACCTTTTTCTTGAAATTTTTTTCAGATTTCTCTCTGTTTGAAGCTCTTGATTTTTCAAGAATCTTCCTTTTTTTTTGAATTGAGGTCTGGGGTCCTTTTTATAGTGCCCATAAATTAGTTAAAGAGACCTTTCTCTGAGTGATTTGGGGAATTTTCCCCACCGTTGGATCTTTGATCCAAAGGCTTCTGTTTTACAGAAGAAAATCTTCTTGTTTTAACAAGAACAGAAAAGATTTCTTTAAAATTTCAATTCTGTTTTGCGCAAACGCCCCAGCGCATGACACGTGTCGTGCAGCGCAGCGCTTGCGCAGTTGTGCTTGCGCAACTACGCAAACACGTGTCGTGCAGCGCAGCGCTTGCGCAGCTGTGCTTACGCAACTGCAGCGCTTGCAGCTGTGCTTGCGCAACTGCGCAGACACGTGTCGCACAGCGTAGCGCTTGCGCAACTGAAGCGTTGCTTCCTTTACTTTTATTTTTAAAGAGCCTTGCTCTGATTGGACGCACTGCTTTGGGCGTTGTGTTGACGCATCAACTTCTGGCACGTGGCGCTTTGCGCGCAGCGCAGAGGATCTGAAGCGTTGCTTCATTTATTAAAAATTATATTTTCAGAGCTTTGCTCTGATTGGGGGAATCGGAAGCGTTGCTTCACTTGAGATATCTTTTCATCTCCTCTTTTCAAGTCAACTTGTATTTCCCCGAAATTTCGATTTCCCGGGTCTTGGAAATAATTCCACTGCGCACAGAATTTTCTGTGTTTGGGTCTATATATAATTCAAGGCCGAGCCTTTTCTTTTCTCACCTTCAGAGAACTTCTTCGATCATGGCTTGCAACCGTCCTCACGCCCGCCGACAACCGTGGGAAGTGCCGATCCGGGACATCGTTCCCCGTTTTGCTGCGCGCTTGGTGGACTCCTCTTTTTCGGACGAGCAGTGCGATGCTGCAATGTACGAGCTTTCGACTCGTGTGGGGTCTCCTCTTCCCCCGGACTCTATTTGGCTTCGGATGATCCTTGCCTCGGTGCTCGCCGACATTCCCCCTCCTCCGGCGGAGATGTCCTCGGCAATGCTTGATGTGGCCGAGGATAGGATCGAGAGCTTTTTCGAAGCGCTCTTGATCACTAAAGCCCTGAGGGACTGCTCTTTCCACTTACTGAGCCAGATACGGGCTCGCCGGGTTGTCATTGCCACCTTTTCCAAAGAATGTGGCGACGATCGTTGGATGTCTTCTTCTCGGGAGGATCGCCGCTTTGACGTGGTGGAGAAGGCAGAAAGGGAGTTGGGGAATCTCTTTTTTATTTTTACGAACCCTTGTCTTTCCGATCCCGCATTTGGTGATCTTTTTTAAATGTAATAATGAATAAATGTTTTAATTAAGTATTTTATTATCTGTTAAGTATTCTTTTTATTTTAGCTCTCTGTTGTGCTTGTGCATCTCATGATTTAATTTGCTATTATTAAATGCATGTGATTCTTGCTAGGATAAATTGCCTTTGGTGTTCAGACTCTTTTATGAAGCCGTGCTTTACTTTTCAGTTTTAGAAATAGGGTTTTGTTCTGATTGAGGGGAAACAAATGCCCCCCCCCCCGCCGTTGCACTTGCGTGGTTCCCAACGCAAGCGCAACGGTGGCAGAATTCCAACCGTTGTGGCAACCTTTGGAAGTTGAAAGGGCACATGATGCCTATAAATAGGACCTTTGGTCCTGCATAGATGATTATTATCTTTAAAATTTTCATTTTCGGAAACGTGTCGTGCAGCGCAGCGCTTGCGCAGCTGTACTTGCGCAGCTGTGCTTGCGCAATTGCGCAGACACGTGTCGCGCAGCGCAGCGCTTGCACAGCTGTGTCTGCGCAACTGCGCAAACACGCAGCACGGCGCTTGCGCAGCTGTGCCTGCACAGACACGTGTCGCACAACGCAACGTTTGCGCAATTAGAGCGTTGCTGCCTTTAATTTTTGCTTTAAATAGAGCTTTGCTCTGATTGGGTGTGCTGCTTTGGGCACTGCGCTGATGTGTCCGCGCTTGCCACGTGGCGCATTGCGCGTGGCGCATTGCGCGTAGCGCAGAGAATCTGAAGCGTTGCTTCATTTATTAAACTTAGATTTTCAAAGTAGAGCCTTGCTCTGATTAGGGGAAGATGAAACGTTGCTTCATCTCACGCTTTGGAATTTAAACAGAGCTTTACTCTGATTGGGGTAAACAAATACCCCTCCACCGTTGCGGTAGCTTTTGGAAGTTGAAAGGGCACTTGATGCCTGTAAATAGGACCTTTGGTCTTTCACAGATGATCGTCATCTTCCAAAAACTTTATTTTCAAAAACTCAGAGCCTTGCTCTCGTTTAAGAACTTTTAGAGCCTTGCTCTCATTTCTTTTTAAGAACTTTCAGGGTTCAGAACCCAGCACCCTCTTAGGTAAAATTTTAAGTTAAATTAAATTAAGTTTAATAGAGCCTTGCTCTCATAGATCTTTTGATCTAAAGAAAAACCCCTTTGGGGTCTCACCAATAGAGCCTTGCTCTCAAGAATCTGTTTCAGGGTTTCTTGACCCATGAACAGAACCTTGCATCTTTGGCAAAACATAGATCCCTTTGATTTAAAAAAAGAACTCTTAAGAGTTTGAGTATGGATAATGAAAATTAAAAATGGAATTTTGTGTTTTAATGGATTATATCATATATCATTTCTTAATAATAATGATCTCAGAGTCTTGGGGGACTTTTTTTTAAATTTCCTTTATTAGGATTTTGATAGTCACTCCCGTTCGTAGAGCATTGCTCTTGAGGAGTTTAACTCTTGGTGCTCGTTTTTTTAACAAGAATTCGCTTAATCAGTTGGTCTGCCAATTCTGTTGATCTTCTTTCATAGGAATAATGGACGCCCATATGTATGCTCTTAACGAGATCATCTCTTATGGGGACATCCGCCGACTTGGCCGCTCTCAAAATCGAGAGTTCACAAATGCGGAGTGTGCTGAAATAATGAGCCGCTTCGACGCATACAATGGTCCACTGCTTCCTCGACGTTCTTCCCTTCTTAAGCTTATTGTGGGAGCCATCTGGGAAGCGCTTCCCCTATTCTGTTCTGGCGTGCCGCTTAGGGCGTTGGATGCCGCTGAGGACAAGGTGCACTCGGTGTAACTGTTGAACTTTATCTCGAAGAGACGGCGAGACAGTCTTATCGATCTCTTGCACGAGGTTTTTCAACAGTCCGCCATACTTGCTGCTTATCGGAGGGTGGAAGACATCAGGGGGGACCCTGACGCTTGTGCTCGCAAAAGAAAGCACACTAGGATGGTCCGCGAGGCCTGGAAAGTCATAGATAGGGTCGCTTTTGAATTCCTCAATCCATGCCCTGGATCTGAGGTTATTCCATTGTAACTTTCGTTTATTGTTTTTATGACTGTAAGAACTTCGGGCAATATTAATGGAATTTTTTTTTTATCCCAGCTTGTCTTTATTATATATCTTTTGTCCTGAGTCTTTTTGCCCATGCATGAATGAATGTGTCCTGAACGCTTGATCAAATGTAAATCGGATGCTCTTTCTGTTGCTTTTCTTCTTTCTCAGCATGTCGTCACAATTAGCATGTAATAGAGTAGGCCTCTTGATTTCTTCATAGGATAGCGATGGCTTAGGCTGCAGGTTCAGATTTGCCTCCTAAGACTTTTCAACTTTATGAGCCGTGGGGGTCTCATAGAGACTTTTCTCCCTACGGATCGAGAGGATCTCGTAGGTGGGTTTTTCTCCTTAGGAATCGTGAGGATTCCTAAGTGTGTTTTCTCTTGTAAGTCGTAAGGATCTTGTAAGAGAATTTCTCCCTCTTACGAGTCGAGAGGACTCGTAAGCGGTCGTTTCCCTCCTTGTCGAAACTTGACTTCGGAGAGTGAGACCCGTGGATAGTATGCAAGAGACCGTTCAGATCGTCTTGCAGGGTCCCATTGTTCAGGAAGCAAGTTTTTTAGTCCCTGCTGCCTGAGGCTTCATCTTGTAAGTTGAGACGAATCGGGAGTTTTCCCGCGGAGACGCTGGTTTCTCTGCGAGCCGACACGAATCAGGAGGCTCTCGTCAAGGAGTGTTTGTTTCCTTGAGTTGAGGAGTTTGCTAGGGATTATTTGTTTCCCTAGCGCCAAGGATTATTTGTTTTCTTGGGGTTGAAACGAGTCGAGAATTTCCTACGGAGGCACTGGTTGCTCTGCGAGTCGACGCGGATCAGGAGGCTCTCATCAAGGAGTGTTTGTATCCGTGAGTTGAGGTGTTTGCTAGGGATTATTTGTTTCCCTAGCGCCAAGGATTATTTGTTTCCTTGGGGTTGAAACGAGTCGAGAATTTCCCACGGAGGCACTGGTTGCTCTGCGAGTCGACGCGGATCAGGAGGCTCTCGTCAAGGATTGTTTGTATCCGTGAGTTGAGGTGTTTGCTAGGGATTATTTGTTTCCCTAGCGCCAAGGATTATTTGTTTCCTTGGGGTTGAAACGAGTCGATAATTTCCTACGGAGGCACTGGTTGCTCTGCGAGTCGACGCGGATCAGGAGGCTCTTGTCAAGGAGTGTTTGTATCCGTGAGTTGAGGTGTTTGCTAGGGATTATTTGTTTCCCTAGCGCCAAGGATTATTTGTTTCCTTGGGGTTAAAACGAGTCGAGAATTTCCCACGGAGGCACTGGTTGCTCTGCGAGTCGACGCGGATCAGGAGGCTCTCGTCAAGGAGTGTTTGTATCCGTGAGTTGAGGTGTTTACTAGGGATTATTTGTTTCCCTAGCGCCAAGGATTATTTGTTTCCTTGGGGTTGAAACGAGTCGAGAATTTCCCACGGAGGCACTGGTTGCTCTGCGAGTCGACGCGGATCAGGAGGCTCTCGTCAAGGAGTGTTTGTATCTGTGAGTTGAGGAATTTGCTGAAGACACTGGTTTCTTCGGAGTTGGAATGAACCGTCGAGATTTGGCTTCGTCTTCTGGCGGAGCCTGTTGGGAAAGTATGGTTCCCTCTTTATTTACGCCCTTGGATTGTATACAGGGATCGATGTGATCTTAACTGTAGGGCAAAAGTTTTATCATCATTTTTTTTGTTTTACTTCCGCGATGCTCTATCATTTCAGCTTTTATATCGCGAAGGTCGCGATTGCCCAACCATTTCGGCTATTTTTCGCGGTGCCAAATCATTTCGGCTGTTTATTTTATTTTTATTCGCTGCTTTTTATTGCGAGTTGCCCAATCATTTCGGCTATTTTGCATGCATATATTTTTACTTGCTACTTTTTATTGCAAGTTGCCCCATCATTTCGGCTATTTCATATGCATGTGCGGCCTATTGGCTTTTCGCCGTAAGCCTGGAATTAGACACCGATTTCGGCATTAGCACCGCTACAACTGGGATATTGCCAGGAGCGAATCATCATTTGCCTCTGTCGATGTCGAACAAAGGTGGCTTAGCGAACAGTGTTAAGGTCCTGTCAACTAAGGCTTTTAACTTCATGAGCCGTAAGGGTCTCACAAAGGTATTTCTCCCTACAAGTCGTGAAGAACTTGTAGGTGTATTTTCTCCCTAGGAATCGTGAGGATTCCTAAGTGCATGTTCCTCTGTAAGTCGTAAGGATCCTACAGGAGGGTTTTCTCCTTGTAAATCGAGAGGACTTACAAGGGTCATGTGAACATTTCCCCAGTCACGGACGGATCTTGGTTAGGGAAATGTTTATCCGCGCCCGTGGATTGTATACAAGAGTCAGCGTCGAACCACTTGTAGGGCAGTATTGGAAGTTGTGGGGGTTGCTCAAGCACAGGTTTAGGTCTCTGTAACTTAATACTTTCAAATCTTATGAGCCGTGAGGGTCCCATAAGAGAGTTCTCCTTACGAGTCGTGAGGATCTCGCAAGTATATTTTCTCCTTAGGAATCGTGGGGATCCTTAAGTGTGCTGCTCCCTTGTGAGTCGTAAGGATCTCACGCGGGTGGTTTCTCCTTACAAGGTCGAGGGGACCCTGTAAGTGTCCTTTAACGAGGTTGCGCCCTTTCAGGTTTTCACAAACACTCGCCGGTAGTCCTGCTGTTTTTACTCACGGAGCCCTTTCGGGTTTTCATCTGTGCCCATTTTGCTTATGGACATACCGTTTTTATTTTATATTTTTTTATATTTTTTTTTAAATTTATTTTCTTCTTTTCTTTTTTTTTACGAGGTCACGCCCTTTCGGGTTTTCACGAACACTTGCCGGTAGCCCTGCTGTTTTTACTCACGGAGCCCTTTCGGGTTTTCATCCGTGCCCTTTTTGCTTATGGACATACCGTTTATATATATATATATATATATATATATATATATATATATATTTTATCTCGTCAGCTTAAGGATGCTACGACAGTAGCTTAAAGACGTTTCGGTCTGCTATTAGTTTAAGGACATTTCGGTCCGGCGTTAGTTTAACGACGTTTCGGTCCGCTATTGAGAAGGCCGGCTACTGCTTATATAGTTTGAGCTTAGGAAGATAGCGAGCGGACATAGTCGTCGTCATCTACCATTGACCTAGGCTGTGGCTCATTAAGCATAGTATTTCTTTAGGAAGCGACCGTTTATTGGCCTGAAAGGCCTTTCACCGTGCATGTCCATGAGTAGATAGGCCCCACCCTGGTAGACCTTATCTATATGTATGGGCCTTCATAGTTTGGCTCGAATTTTCCTCTCTTGGCGCGATTGGGGATCATAGGCCTTTTGACCACTAGCACAAGTTCGCCTTGGCAGAATGTCCTCGGTCGGGTTAATCTTTCATATGAGCGCGTCATCTTTGCTTTATAAGCTTCCAGATTTTGCTGCGCTATGAGCCGGGTTTCATCAAGGGCGTCAAGCTCTTCAAGCCGAAGGTGAGCATTTTCTTTGTCCGTCAGCTCATAGTGGACTGCCACTCGTAGAGAGGGTAACTCTATCTCGAGGGGAAGTACTGCTTCCGTCCCAAATACCAACGCGTACGGCGTTGTGTTTGTGGCCGTCTTAAATGTAGTTCGATACACCCAAAGAGACTCTTGCAGTCTCTCATGCCAGTCCTTCTTATTTCGGGACACTGTTTTCTTTATGATCTTTGTCAAGGTCTTGTTGAAGGCCTCGGCTAGACCGTTAGCTCGCGGATTATAAACTGAGGAATATCTCCAGTCTATATTATGCTGTTGTGCGAAGCGACTGATCTTGTGGCTTCTGTAGGCCGGCCCGTTATCGGAGATGATCCGTCTTGGTGTTCCAAACCGATATATGACGTGCGTCTTGAAGAAATGGAGGATATTCTCCGTCTTCACTTCCCTCAGTGGTACCGCTTCTGCCCATTTGGAGAAGTAATCAGTCGTCGCCAGGATAAAACGATGCCCTCTAGACGATGCTGGTTCGATGGGGCCGACTATGTCAGTCCCCCACATTTCGAATGGCCAGCTAGCCACCGTTGGATGTTGGTGGATGAAGTCCCCATGGATTTGGCATGGGTGGCATTGCTTCGCATATTCGAGGCAGTTTTGGATCATCGTGGGCCAGTAGTATCCCATCCGCTTGATCTTCAACTTCATCTTTGGGCCTGCTTGGTGAGAACCGCAGAGTCCGTCGTGAACTTCCTGAACGACTCTTTTCGCTTTGTCAGGTCCCAGACATCTCAACCACAGGGAATCAAATGACCTCTTGTACAGAGTATCATTGACGAAGGTCAAAGACAGAGCTCGTTTCATGAGCTGATGTCTTGTGGACGCTTCTTCAGGCATTCGGTGGGATTTAAAGTAGTCTATGAAGACTTCTCTCCAATCCTCGGTATTTTCCCAATCTTTTACTTGCAGGGTCGTCTGCTCGCTCGCTCTTTTTTCTTCGGATGATTCCGGAGATATTTCTGCTGGTGCAAGCACCCGACGGCTTTGTACCACGATTCTAACGTCATCGAGGTTCTCGTCGGCCAGTTCCTTGGCGAGTTTGGCCAACGCGTCCGCTTTGCTGTTTTCCGCGCGCGTTATGTTTTCCAAAGTGTAGGAAGGAATTTGGGTCAACAATTGTTGCACTTTTTCGCCGTACTTCACCAATTCTGGTTTGCACGTTTGGTAATCTCCATTTACTTGACTAATGACCAGTTGAGAATCTCCATATATGAGGAGGTTTTCAATTCCCATGTCGATGGCGATATCGAGGCCTGCTATCAAAGCTTCGTATTCGGCTTCATTGTTTGTCCTTGGCTCTGTTAAGGAGAAAGCAAAGCGCATTATCCCTCTCTGTGGAGTGACGAAGATGAGGCCTACCCCCGATTTGATTATAGGGGTACTTTGTTTTCGCTTTTTCATGGAAGATGCCCCATCGAAATAAAGCTCCCATTGGGTATCACCACTGTCGATCGCGTCAAACACATGTTCGTCTGGCAAATCGCAATTCAGAGGAGAATCGGCAGGTATCGGGTGCTCAGCAAGGAAGTCGGCGATGGCCTGGCCTTTAACTGCCTTGAGAGGTTGATACGTTATCGAGAACTCCATCAAGAGCAGGGCCCATTTAGCGAGTCGTCCCGTCAATATGGCCTTCGACATCAAATATTTAAGGGGGTCCACCTTTGAAATGAGACGGACCTCGTGCGCCAACGCATAGTGCCTGAGCTTTGTTATCGCGAAGATCAACGCCAGGCAGTGTTTTTCAATAGGAGAGTAGTTGCTTTCTGCCCCCAGCAGAACTCGACTTAAGTAGTAGAGTGCTCTTTCTTTCCCTTGATCGTTCTCTTGTGCCCATAATGCGCCTAAGGAACCTTCGAGGGCGGTTGTATAAAGAATGAGGGGTTTTCTCTTGACCGGAGCAGCCAACACCGGCGGGTTCTGCAGGTATTGTTTGATCTCGTCTAGCGCGCTTTGGCATTTTTGGTCCCAGACGAACGGGGTTCCCTTCTTCATCAGGTGGCGGTAAGGACGGCACTTTCCTGAAAGGTTGGCTATAAATCGCCGTATATACGCGAGCTTCCCTTGGAGAGACCGCAGCTGTTTGAGAGTCCTTAGCGGAGGCATTTCCATGATCGCCTTGATCTTTGACGGATCTATCTCGATACCCCGATGTCGGACGATGAATCCCAGGAATTTGCCCGAAGAAACCGCAGCTGTTTGAGAGTCCTTGGCGGAGGCATTTCCATGATCGCCTTGATCTTTGACGGATCTATCTCGATACCCCGATGTCGGACGATGAATCCCAGGAATTTGCCCGAAGAAACTCCGAATGCACACTTGAGAGGGTTCATCTTCAAGTTGTATTGCCGAAGGCATTGAAATACGGTCTTCAGATGCTCGAGATGTTTCTCGTATGATTTGCTTTTAACCACGAGGTCGTCGATATAGCATTCGACAATTTCGTGTATAAGGTCATCGAAGATCTTCGTCATGGCCCTTTGGTAGGTGGCACCGGCATTCTTTAAACCGAAGGGCATCACCTTATAGCAGAATATACCCAGAGGAGTCCTGAAGGCGGTGTGCTTCTGGTCTTCTGGATGCATTTTTATCTGATTATATCCTGACGAGCCGTCCATGAAGGAGAAAACCTCGTGAGTGGACGTATTGTCTATCATCAGTTCGGTGACTGACACTGGGAAATCGTCCTTCGGGCAAGCTTTATTAAGATCCCGGAAGTCTACGCATATGCGCACTGTCCCATTTTTCTTCATCACAGGGACGATGTTGGCGATCCATTCAGGGTATTGAACTTCCTGGATGAAGCCAGAGTCTATCAGCTTCCTGACCTCGGCATTGATACTCATCTCAAGCTCGAGCCGCATTCTCCTCGGCGCCTGTTTGACTGGCTTGATGTCTGGGGATATCGCCAATTTATGCACAGCAATTTCTGGATCTAGTCCCGGCATTTCGGAATAGTTCCATGCGAAGCAATCTTTGTGCTGCATAAGCAGGTCTTTTAATGAAGCCACCTTTTCTTCAGATAGCAGCTCGCTGATGAATGTCGGTCGCGGATCATTTGCCGTTCCCAACTCAATTTTCTTAAGGTTATCTGCAGTGGTATGGATTCCATCTTCCAGCTCTTTTGGTGCTGGCGGAAATTCTGAGATTACCTCATCGTTGTTGTTTTCGAAGCACCAGGGAAGGTCATCTATGTTCTCGGGCTCTTCTTTTGACATTGTTATCACGTGGCAAGTACGAATTCGCTTCCAATCCCAATGTGGAACTGGTTCTTCTTTCGTGGCCTTGGGCTCGTGTTTTTGTGGCGGCGCTACCCTCCAGTTGTCGGATAGAGCGAACTTGCCAAGCTGATACTGATCTTCGACCCAATTCTTGAAGGTGAAGCAGTCTTCGAGAGGATGCCCTACCACTTGATGATAAAAGCAATAGTCTGGGTGTGAGACCTCGCCTGCTTGTTCGGGGTGTTTAGACTCCGGCAGTGTAAGCATCTGATGTTCCAAAGCGAGGTCGAGTATTTTCTTCGTCTTGTCCCGAGGAAAAGAGTATGCTCGACCCATTTTCTTCATAAGGGATAGATCAATAACGCTCGACTCCCGTTTGCGTGGCTTCTTAGCCCTGCTCTGTTGCTGTTGAGCGCCTTTTTGGCCTTTCGACTTATTTCTGCTTTTGCGTCGAGCCTTCTTTATAACAGGTTGACAAGGAGCGACATTTTCATCTTTCACGGCCTGTTGGAGAAGGCGTTGCGTTTTGGATTTCTCGTAGATGACCATTTCGCGGTTATGATCGTCCCGGACTTTTTGACCCGCTTACTTTATAAGCTTGTCCATTTGTTCTTCGAACGACGGACTGGGCGCTTTTGCATCTGGAACTTTTACTGCCTCAGGATTAGCGTCCTCCCATTGAGCATCCACTTCCTCGTCGAAGTCATACATGACATAGCAGCTGTTTAGTAGCTCTCGTTTCTTTGACCGGATGTATCCAAGCTCTTTTGTCTCCATTCTCCCATTAGGCAGTTTGCGTTGAGTCCCGGGAACGTTCCAGATTTTGTCATAGAACTTTGGTTTTCGAACGGTCTGCTTGAAGGATATCCCCTGGCGTTTCAGCAGCTTTTTCAAACCTTCCGTATAATATCTGGGAAGTCGGATGGGCTGAGGCATGTCGAGCGTAGGATCCGCGCCATGCCCGATTTCTTTCTCCACTTTGGTTTCTTCAGAGTGGTAGAACAGAATTTCTTTTTCGCTTTCTCGCCTGGGAGGTATATAGAACGTTTGAAGCTCTTCTACATTGTAAATATTAAGTGCATCCAGTTCTTTATGGTGTTTAAGCGGCACTATGGCGACTTGTAGACTTTGCTCTTTGTCGGCAGACGTTTGTATTGAAGGTCGAGCAGAGAATACAAGACGGATCTCATCTTTCGAGTAGCTACCAAAGATCAACGTAGGAGCGGACGGTCCTGGCTTGTTGTGTTGGGGCGGACCTGAATAAACTATCTCCTCTTCCTCTTCAGTATCACTGCCGAAGATAGGGATGGTGGCGTTAGCTTTGTTCTCCGGCTTGTGACACTTCTCCGTGTCTTCGAAATCCGATAAGAAGTATTCGGCGTCTTCATATTTGCGGACCTCGTTCACAGAGAACGGGTTCAGTTCTCCCGTCACGGTATACTCGAAACCATCCTTAAAATACTTCATACACTGATGTTGCGTAGAAGGGATGATGTTGTACTCATGTAACCATGGTCGGCCGAGCAAAGCGTTGTAGCATGTCTTGGCGTCTATGACGTGGAACTTGACGTCCGTGACGAGTAGCCCGAAGCGTAGCGTCAGTATCACAGACCCAAGAGTTCTTGATGACTGTGAGTCGAACCCGGAGATGGTGATCTTGTCACGGGCAAGGTGCTGGACGCTCATGCAGATTTCTTTTAACACCCGCACGTTGAGGAGATTAACGGAGGATCCATTGTCTATCAGGATTTTGCCTATCTTAATATCGTGACAGTATCCTGAGACATAAAGGGGGCGATTGTGTTCACACGTCCCAAGAAGAAGGTCTTCGTCGTCGAAAGTGACATCGGCCGTGTGCACTTCCTCCAATTCATCCTTTATCTTTTCCTCGGCCAGGCAAGCTTGGAATTGTTCCGGATCTTGTAGTTCCTTGATCAACGAATCTCTCGCCTCCTTCGATAGCAAAAGGGCGTCGAGAATGCTGAGCTGTGAGGGTAGTTTCCTCAGGTGCGCTAGGACGTTGTAATCCACCTTATTCTTCTTCGGCGGGTTGTTGGCGCTTAGCTCCTCCAGAACTTGGTCATCTAAGACGATATCTTCAAAGACCTTTTCTTTCCCTTTATCTTTTCTGTTTGAGGGTCCGAGATTCTTTTCAGGCAGCGTCCGATTCCGCAGCCGGATATTTTCACAGACCTTCGGCTCTTCTTCTTTTCCCGAAGTGGATTCTTTAAAGAGAGGGGCAAGTTCCAGCCCTTCATCAGAATCGCTCCCGAATGTAGGCACTTGTGACCCGCCAGTGTTAACCATGCGACAATTGCCGGTAGTTCTTTTAATCCC
Organism: Agapanthus africanus; assembly: GCA_030015575.1. Lineage (NCBI taxonomy): Eukaryota > Viridiplantae > Streptophyta > Magnoliopsida > Asparagales > Amaryllidaceae > Agapanthus > Agapanthus africanus. The sequence goes on along the minus strand of CM057339.1, from coordinate 303,338,541 downwards.
TTCGGTCGTATTTCTTTGCTCTCGACGAGTTTTACGCTTTTCCCGCTTAAAGCGTTGTCGATGCGCCAAACTTTATAAATTCTTGAGGACAGCCGTTGAGGAGGCTGTTCTTGCTTCGTTTCTGGAACTCTCTCCGCAGGTGGAGGAGATCTTTTCAGTGTAGCGGTTGGAGAGTTCTTACGTACCTTCCTCAGTAGTTCAAAGCTGTTCCCAGTTGGAACAGCAACGTTGACTTCCACCACTGGAGCTGGTGGAGTTAGCCCTGAGGGGGAGTTGCCCCCTGCCTTCCTCACTCGTTGCCAATGACGACGTCGAGCTCAACGAGCCGTTGGAACTGGCTCGGATATAGAGATAGTTTCTTTTTGCCCCCTGTCTGAATGGGGCGCCGCCGTTGTTAACCTCTTAAAGACTGAAGTTGTCTTTTGAGGGATGATATTCAACCTGTCGAAGACAGATCCTCGAGCAGGGGCAGGAGCAGGAATCGTCAGTCTTGAAAAGACTGACTCTTTGACAGGGGAAGCCGCCTTGACGACTTCCGGAGCAGCAGTTATTGCCTTCCTTGGAACAGCCAGTTTAGAGTTCTGATCCAGCCTGGAGAAAACAGAGGCTGTTGGTTTGGTAGTGGGCGACCCGTTGACAGGGGCCGTCGTGGCAGTGAGCCGGTCGAAGACCGACTTCTTGTTCATTTCCGGTGCAGGTATTGGCATAGAGAAGCTTGTAGGCGGGATCATGGTCCCGAAAAACAGGCCGGTGGTGGCCTGGGTCACCTGGTCTACCGGCAGAGCGAGGAAGGAAGCCGCTTGGGGTCCGCATGCTATACCTCCGGGGGAGGTGGAGCGTCCGCTGCAGTGGCACTTCGAGCAATTGGTGCAATTAGAGGCCATTGAATCTTAAGTTCTGCGCCAGGCAAGAGACCAAATCTTGGTAACTTGAAATCCGAAGGCAACCATTTAACAAACCGCGATTGGTTCTCGAAGACGACACACGAAGTGTGGAGTGGAAAGAGGAAAAGGTCCCACCGGGCGTGCCAGAATCTGTCCCCCTCCGAAAGACGGCCGAGACGATGAGGACGTCTAAGCCTGAGATTCGGGGCAGATGCTATTTGGTGCTATCCGTCCAACTCTCCGAAGATGCCAAGTTGATTTATGGCACCGTGTATCGGAGGTTTAGACGGATGCGGCCGATGTAGCAGACTTCGTCAGATTCCCCCTCGCTTGAGGGGTTTTTGATTGTGGGGACGCTCTTCCCTGCAGGCGCAAGCCCCTGCAGTTAATTACGCTACCGCATCGCGGTAGCCACTTTCTCCTTCTCCAGAATTTCACTTCGTGTCGTGTGTATTTGTTTTGTTTGTGGTTGCCCGTGAATTGTATACGGAGACTGAGTAATACTATCGACCGTAGAACGTGGATTAGTCCAAATCCGTATTTACTTAGATTTGGGTTTGGTGTTTTTAGTTTAAGGATGCATTAGTTGCGTTGCGGCTAAGATCAACTTAAACGTTTGTTAAGGATACGTTAGTCCTGTTTGAGACTAAGATCAACTTAACATGATAATCCATTTAATATCTGGCCATCCGGACTCATCACCTCTCTAACGTCGTTGAAGGATTACAACGGCAGATGTCAGAGGAGTTCGGAGATGTGCCCTTGAACCAAGGTCAATTTGGAGTTTTATAGTCCGTTTGAATGTTTAAGGATACGTTAGCCGTGTTTGGGGCTAAGATCAACTTAAACGGGATCGTTTAGATCCGGCAAAAGAGCATTTGGAGGCTCTATTGTTCCAGTTTTAGGGACGCAGTGGTCCATAGGTAGTTTAAGGACGTTGCGGTCCATTGCCAGTTTAGGGACGTGGTGGTCTATGTTCCAGTTTAGAGACGTGGTGGTCCGCATTCCAGTTTAGAGACGTGGTGGTCCGTATTCCAGTTTAGGGACGTGGTGGTCTATGTTCCAGTTTAGAGACGTGGTGGTCCGTGTTCCAGTTTAGGGACGTGGTGGTCCGCTATTAGTTTAAGGACGTTTCGGTCCAATATTAGTTTAAGGATGTTTCGGTCCACGAGTTTAAGGACCCCGCAGTCCATATTGATGTGTGGTTGTCGGGACCCGTCACCTCTCTGACGTCGTTGAAGGATTACAACGACATGTGTCAGAGGAGTTCGGAGATGTACCCTCGAACCGGATATAAATTGATTTAAGAGAGCAGCTGTACTCAGTCAATTTAATTTGAGGACTTACGGCCAAAATTGGGCTAAGTCCAGTTGAAAATGTTCGGCACTTTTATTTATTTTTGGTCTATCAGACCTGTGCTAGGGCTTTGCCCACACTTAAATAATGCATTGCATTACTTCTATTTTTTTTGTTTGGGCTCTGCCAACAAAAGATGCAGAGCATCAATTTATTCTGGGCTCTGCTCATTTATGAATGATGCAAGGCATCCACTTTGTTTGGGCTTTGCCCCTTTTAAAATGCATAGCATTCTTATTATTTTGTTTGGGCTCTGCCCATTTATAAATGATGTAGAGCATCAATTTAATTAGGCCTGCTTGGTCTTTTGACTTGGGCCTGGCCCTTTGGGAAATGCATTGCATTTATCAGGCGTTTTGTGTCAATCAGAGAGCACAAGCGCTTATAGTGCTGACACGTGTCGCGCAAGCGCAGTGCGCTGCGCTAATGCGCTGTGCCTGCGCTGCTGACACGTGGCGCGCTCCAGTGGCTTGCGCCAATCCAAGAGCGCAACAGCGCAGTTTATGAGTGCAAAGCACTATGATTTAAGAATCTTTTAGATTCAAGAACCAATGGTTCATAAAAGAAGTGCAAAGCACTCTTCGTTTCCTTGATCTAATTTAGATCAAAGAAAAAAAAACAAGTTTTTCTTTTTATTTCCGGGAACCAAAGGTTCATAAAAGTGCAAAGCACTATTCTTTATTTTGTTTTTCTTGTTTTAAAGAACCAGTGGTTCATAAGAAGTGCAAAGCACTCTTTATTATGTGAAAATCATTGATCTGGTTTTTAGATCAATAATTTATTAAAAGAAGTTTCTTCTCTCTCGTGAAAGTTTTTTTACCTTTTTCTTGAAATTTTTCTTAAAGTTCTCTCTGTTTGAAGCTCTTTATTTTTCTAGAATCTTTCTTTTTTTTGAATTGAGGTCTGGGGTCCTTTTTATAGTGCCCATAAATTAGTTAAAGAGATCTTTCTCTGAGTGATTTGGGGAATTTTCCCCACCGTTGAATCTTTGATCCAAAGGCTTCTGTTTTACTGAAGAAAATGTTCTTGTTTTAACAAGAACAGAAAAGATTTCTTTAAAATTTCAATTCTGTTTTGCGCAAACGCCCCAGCGCATGACACGTGTCGTGCAGCGCAGCGCTTGCGCAGCTGTGTTTGCGCAACTGTGCAGACACGTGTCGCTTGCGCAGCTGTGCTTGCGCAACTGCGCAGGCACGTGTGCGTGCGCAACTGCGCAGACACGTGTCGTGCAGCGCAGCGCTTGCGCAGCTGTGCTTGCGCACCTGCGCTTGCGCACCTGCGCAGACACGTGTCACGCAGCGCAGCGCTTGCGCAGCTGTGCTTGCGCACCTGCGCAGACACGTGTCACGCAGCGCAGCGCTTGCGCAGCTGTGCTTGCGCAACTGCGCAGACACGTGTCGCACAGCGCAGCGATTGCGCAACTGAAGCGTTGCTTCCTTTACTTTTATTTTTAAAGAGCCTTGCTCTGATTGGACGCACTGCTTTGGGCGCTGTGTTGACGCATCAACTTCTGGCACGTGGCGCTTTGCACGCAGCGCAGAGGATCTGAAGCGTTGCTTCATTTATTAAAAATTATATTTTCAGAGATTTGCTCTGATTGGGGGAATCGGAAGCGTTGCTTCACTTGAGATATCTTTTGATCTCCTCTTTTCAAGTCAACTTGTATTTCCCCGAAATTTCGATTTCCCGGGTCTTGGAAATAATTCCACTGCGCACAGAATTTTCTGTGTTTCGGTCTATATATAACTCAAGGCCGAGCCTTTTCTTTTCTCACCTTCAGAGAACTTCTTCGATCATGGCTTGCAACCGTCCTCACGCCCGCCGACAACCGTGGGAAGTGCCGATCCGGGACATCGTTCCCCGTTTTGCTGCGCGCTTGGTGGACTCCTCTTTTTCGGACGAGCAGTGCGATGCTGCAATGTACGAGCTTTCGACTCGTGTGGGGTCTCCTCTTCTCCCGGACTCTATTTGGCTTCGGATGATCCTTGCCTCGGTGCTCGCCGACATTCCCCCTCCTCCGGCAGAGATGTCCTCGGCAATGCTTGATGTGGCCGAGGATAGGATCGAGAGCTTTTTCGAAGCGCTCTTGATCACTAAAGCCCTGAGGGACTGCTCTTTCCACTTGCTGAGCCAGATACGGGCTCGCCGGGTTGTCATTGCCACCTTTTCCAAAGAATGTGGCGACGATCGTTGGATGTCTTCTTCTCGGGAGGATCGCCGCTTTGACGTGGTGGAGAAGGCAGAAAGGGAGTTGGGGAATCTCTTTTTTATTTTTGCGAACCCTTGTCTTTCCGATCCCGCATTTGGTGATCTTTTTTAAATGTAATAATGAATAAATGTTTTAATTAAGTATTTTATTATCTGTTAAGTATTCTTTTTATTTTATCTCTCTGTTGTGCTTGTGCATCTCATGATTTAATTTGCTATTATTAAATACATGTGATTCTTGCTAGGATAAATTGCCTTTGGTGTTCAGACTCTTTTATGAAGCCGTGCTTTACTTTTCAGTTTTAGAAATAGGGTTTTGTTCTGATTGAGGGGAAACATTTACATTTGAGCATTGTGATGAGTTCTCAATTCTTGATTGTTTTCTTTGTCATAATGTTTGAGTGAAAACTCCGCTCGTGGAGGAATCGAGAAAATTGATAGATTACGATGATTAAATTCTTGAACGATTCTTAAGTCCTATGAGTTTTGTAAATTCTAGTAAATTGAATCATCGACAACCTAGTTTCGAGCGAGATGCTTTCTTGAATGTTTTCGCTCTTAATTAGAGATCAACGATCGATGATTGAATTTCCTAGAGGCTAGCATTCGAATGATAATCAATGAAAGGACAAGGGATATGATGAAGAAACCCTAGTTTCTTCGATAGATCCCTAAACCCCGTTGATCGTCATCGATCTAGCAACAAATCATCAATGGATAAGAATATGTAATCACAAGTCTTCATCCCCACTATTGATTCGATCGATTCCTATGAGCCTCATTACAAATCTTGATAACTAATTCAAATTGGACGATTCTTGATTCTTGATTCCTGATCTTTATTTTCTCTTAATTCTTGAAACTAAATTTCAAAATTCTTGAATCATTTTCTTTTCTCCTTTGATTTTCGACTCAACTAAAACAAATACGATCAAATCTCACTTTTCCTGTGGACGATCCGCACTTGCTAACGAACCTACAATTGACACTGTTATTGATTGCGGTTTATAAATTTCTTTGGTTGTGATCTTTACACTTTTCTAAACACGACACACGAAGAATAGATCAATCAAATGGCGCCGTTGCCGGGGATCGTGTGCTAATTTGTTCGTTTTTGTAATTTGAGTTGAAAGATTTATTACTCCATCAGAATTTTTGATCAAAATTCGCACAAACACTAAACGATTTGTTATGAATTGTTGCGAGGAAATCTGGAATCATCGGAGCAAAGGGAAAAATTTTCTGAACATTCCAGAGAGTTCAGGGAGTGAACAGGAGCAGCTGCAAGAATTTGTGTGCAGGTATCTCATTATCTCACCGCGCATTCGCGGTCGAAGTGCGCTAATAGAGGCGGTTCCGCGGCGTGATTAGGGCTTCGCTGCACCAAAATTTTTAGGTGACTTTCTTATCTCCTTCCTGCTCTGCTCTATTAACCAATTTCTGCAGGTTTCTTTGCAAAAATTCGCAGCGCCGCAAAAAGAAAAAAATTGTTGCGTGTTTGATCTTGGTTGTTTGCATTTTTAATACGGAAATTAAGGGGTAAAGACCAAATTCAGATTAGGTCGGGATTTCATTACCCGTCCTAAGCCCCAAAAATCACAAAACTGCATCCGCATTACCCTCATTAACTAAAAAATATCTAGACATGACTCTAAGGACCGTCGCGCTCACTTAGAAACAGAAGGAGGTCGTGGGTAATCTATTACTTATCCGCATTTCTTTTGTGGTGTCTAAGGCAAGTGTGTCTAAGGCAAGTGGTTACTTAATTAGGCCCACTATTTACGTAGTGGAGAACCTCCAACTTACCTGGCACTTACCTGGCCACAGGAGGGGCAAAGAGGCAGTAGATGATCTATCTTGCGACTTGTCTTCTGGAAGTCTAGGAGCAGTCTAGAGACTTGACCTAGGTGACCATTAGATTTAGGGTTGCTTGTGCATTGTTTGTGATTTGCATTTTTTTCAAAAATCCGTATCTTTTTCAAAACAAACACCAATCTCATCATTTTCCTTAATTATCACTTAACGCTGCCACTTGTGCTAAACCATTTAGTGCATGCTCGGCTGGACACGGGATTCTAGTGCTCGTCTTGTCCGCGTTCCCCCATCGACTCTGAAGTCGGTATTTCTACGTCTACTTCTTCTTTACCCACCACCACACCCACTTCGATGGACGGTTCTCCATCGAGCTTCTTTAACACTATTCTTCCACCGTCCGCAGGTGCGCAGAATCCACCCCGCATCTCTCTCCAAGAGAGAAGCTATCCTATGTGAGGTCCTCTTTCGACCTGTCTCACCATTCCACCAGCCAGCGGGGAAAATTTTGAAATCAAACCCCAATACATCAATCTTCTACCCAAATATCACGGTCTCGAGTCTGAGGACGCATATTTCTTTATTACCAAATTTGAAAATGTATGCGCTATGATATGTACTTCACAGCTTTCTGTGGATGCTATGTGTCTACGTCTTCTCCCATTCACTTTGTGCGATATATCCGAGAAGTGGCTTTATAACACAGCCGCACATTCTATCTCAAACTGGGAAGAATTTGTAAAAGCATTCCTAAAGAAATTCTACCCAAATCATAAGACGACTCGAGTCCGTAGCGAAATAAATCAATTTACCCAGCTTCCAAATGAACCATTCTCGAAGTGTTTTGAACGCTTCAAGGATCTGTTAGTTCAATGTCCACATCACGGAATCCCTAGATGGGATATGTGCAGAATCATATATGAGGGCATTAATCCTACCACAAAACAGACCCTTGAATCCATGTGTCAAGGCACCTTCATGACTAAAGATGATAGTGAAGCCTGGAGATTCTTAGAAGATTTCGCTGAAAAATCTTTATAGTGGGAGAGTGTAAACCAACCATCGTCTAGGGGTGGCAATAACCAATTTGATGTTTCTATAGGAGTTAGAGCTGAAATGTCAGCAATGCAAAAGAAACTCGAAACTATGGAAAATAAATTTTTAGCAGCCGCCCTAAATCATATGCCACTCTCCAAAACTGTATGTGGATGCTGTTCTGATCCATCACATCTTACGGAAGAATGTCCATTGAATTCTCCGTTTCAAGGTCATGAGCATACCAATGCTGCTTTCCAACAAAGACCTAGAAACGATCCGTATTCTTCCACTTATAATCAGGGTTGGAGGAATCACCCTAACTTTGCTTGGAACCAATCACAAACTCAAAACACGGTTCCAAACCAAAACAATTTCTAAAGGGCTCCTCCACCACAACAGCAACCACATCAATTGAGTCAGCACCCCTACCAATCACAAAACTTTCAAAATCCAGTCAACACACCTGCACCGAATAATCCTTTGCGGTTGACCGGTACTGATGAATCCTCTTCACTCATGAATGTGCTTCTGACAAATTTCATGCAAGTTTCGGCTGAAATAAAGACTTCCGTCGATAAAATCGAGAAAAACTCTGACCCCCAAAGTGAGAGTATTAAATCGATGGAAACACAAATTGCCCATATAAATGCCGAATTGAGTGCTAGAGAAAAAAGGGAAACTTCCAGCTCAACCTTTACCCAATCCTGGCTATTCACATCCTGTGAACGCTATCACCACGTTGAGATCTGGAAGAGTGCTTGACAATCATGTTGGCGTGGAGATTGATAATAATGAAGAATCAATCGATGATACCCCGGCCGAGACATTTCCTTCCACTTCTACTTCTGTTTCTGACCCAAGTTCGTCTACCCCACCATTTTCTTCCGAGCCTATTCTTCGTTTTCCCCAAGGCTCGACACCTCAGCCCACCTCTTCTAGTCCACCAGAGACGATCCCCACTCCTATTCTTAGATCGTTCCTACCCACACGATCTTCTCCAATGTTGGACCCCGCTCTTATTGCTAAAGCTCCTTATCCGAATCGGTTAAGAGGAAACAGACCAAGTCCGCAAATGGAGAAGATCACTGAAATCTTTAAGCAAGTTAACATCAATATCCCTTTTCTAGATGCTATCCAACAAGTTCCGTCCTATGCGAAAATTCTTAAGAACTTGTGCACTAGGAAGAGGAAGACTCAAGTGCCTAAAAAAGTTTTCATGTCGAGTACTGTAGACACGGCTTTTCCCCAACAATTACCAAGGAAACGTAAGGACCCTGGCTGTCCTACTATTTCTATTTCTATTGGGAATAAACACATTAACCGTGTTTTACTTGACCTTGGCGCTAGTGTTAACTTGCTTCCATATTCAGTCTATGAGCAACTAGGTATCGGAGTGTTAAAGCCCTCGAACATAACTCTCCAGATGGCCGACCGATCAATCACCAAACCTAGGGGTGAACTAGAGGATGTGTTGATAAAAATCGGGGAATTCGTATTCCCTGTGGATTTTATTGTACTTGATACACAGCCTATAGCAAACCCACGGAACCAAATTCCGGTGATTCTTGGTCGCCCCTTTTTGGCCACTTCCAATGCTATAATCAACTGTCGTAATGGCTCTATGACCCTATCTTTCGGGAAGATGTCAATTGAGCTGAACATTTACAGGTTAGGAAGTGTACCCTCCGAACCCACTGCTCAGGTCTGTTCTGTCGAATTAATGGATGCCGACAGCAGCGAAGTTGACGAACCTCATGATACTGATCTTGACTCTTTTCATATGTTGTTGTTTGACCCAACTATGTATCATACACATACGGACTCTTCCACCGAGTTGTCCGGGTCAACAATTGACACTGATTATGAACCGTTTTTGGAGTCTGAAGATCACCATGTGCTTTGTGATGACATTATTCTTCGGGGTATCGATGAGAGTTTTGAGGAAATTTTCACTGATGAACTCGCGTTTTTAACAAACACGGGTGTTGAGATGAATCAACTACAAAACAAAGAAATTGAACCTCCACCCCTTCTTCTGGACTATAAAGAGAATGTGAGTAATCCATCACAATCACCGTGTCGTCTCTCCAAAACGAGACGCAAACCCTCTCCTTCACACCACTTATCTTTCCCCCACTTCTTCCTGGCTCTTTTCAACTTGTTCTTCCACCAACCGATGCACTACACTGATAAAATCTTCGAATGGTTGGTGTTGACTTTCGGTCTTTGCAAAGCTTGGTATTGACCAGTAACTTTAACCCCCTCTTATGATTTTCAAAGCTTAACATTATTTAACTCAAGTTTGGGAGGGGGGTATAAGCTGGCTCTTGAAAATAAAATTTTTACTCAAAAATTGTGAGCCAAAAGAATAAGTTTGGGGGAGGATTTTCACGATCATATTTTTTGCCCCCGTTAATAAATTTCCTCCCAGGCTTACAGGTTTTTGAGGTTTAGCAGAAGACAACAGCGAGGACACTGTTGAAAACAAGTTTGGGGGAGGTTTGTGCTTATTTACGCATCACTTCGCATATCACTTTGCATAAGCACAAAACATATAATAATAAAAAATTATTTTGTACATAAATAAGATAATAAAAGATTAGATAGTAAAAAATTACATCCAAAAGATTGGAAAAATTTAAGAAAACCAAGAAAATTAGAAGTTTTCTTAAACGAACTAGTAATAAGTAATTATGAGCCGTTGTCCCAAGGGTTAGTAAGATGAAGGAAGTCACTAATCTGAGGATAAAAATAAGTCTGAAAAATAATTCCTATTCTGGAAGCCAAACATTTGAACGTTGATACCCTACTATATGCACTTACACACGTCTTGAAGCTCGGGATAGTAGAGGATACCTTGAGATGCTCTTGTCTAAAAGCCAAAGTATGAAGGAAATAAAAAAATTGAAGAAAATATAAAATGGTGTTGAGAAAAATGAACACTGGTTTTGTTATCGCCAAGGCAGCAATAAAAAAATATAGTGAGGGTGCTTCATCACCTAGTGCCTTAGACCAACTGGTCCGGGAGTCACTGCTAAGCCTTAGGTGGTGGAAGACGAGAAAAATACTAATACACCGTATAAGCAAACACATGAGTAACTGGTCGGTTAGTACCTTAAGAAGTATTAACGGTCGCATGAAAAATGTGTGAGCAATCTCATCTAAATATTCATCGATTAAAAATTACTGAGGTAGATGGACAAGAGTATGATAGCTTGAATTGAATTCTCCGAGTGTAGGGATGTTCTTTACATACACGTAGGGGTATATGATCGGTGTTTGGATGAAAGGTAGGAATGCAGAATAAAGACGATGTTTTATTAAGGGATAATATGATTTCTGACATCTTTTCATGACTATTAAGATATGGCTCATGAAAACTGAAAAGCTAGTATAGTTGGAAACTCTAATTTTCAAAGTCTTTCTTTTACAATTATTATCTTTATATGTAACTTTCACGGTCTTCCTTTTATTATTGGATTTTGTGGGTGCAATCCGCTGAAAACCCTCAGGAGACAACACTCCTCCTACTAGGGATACCTAGAGGTTTAAAGGCTTGTTGCACGTGCTCAGTGCAATCGTGTTGCCTACGAAAGTGTGCTAGTTAGTTTTTCTTTATTTTTTCCTTCTCTTTTTAATAAAACAAGTTTGCTTGAGATGATCAAAATTAAGTTTGGGAGAATTTGATCAGTCGAAAATATTGCATTTTAACATACCAATTTCCCTACTATTTGCAATCATCTAAAGATGTTCGGTATGAATATAGCACATATTAGCAATTCGTCTGTAAAATACCAAATAACATGTGTTATATATTATAACCGGCATTTTGAGGGAAATTAAGTGTTTATTATTGCACGCATGATCTTTGTATATCGCAACACTTGTCTCGAGATTGTGTGCAGGAAATTCCAGGTAAAAGAGCCGAAACTGCTAAAAGTGCTGATAAAAATACGCCAAGTCCAAGACTTGTGATCTGGCAGTGAACAAGAGAGTATAAAAAGATTCCAGACATCAGGAAACAGTACTAAAGCCACCACAAAGATTACCACGGAATTTTGATGCACCAAGGCACCCAAACGGCCGCAGATCCGCGGCCGAATGGCCCTATTCGCGGCGGATCCGCGGCCGCGTCATCAAGTCGTCAGCAGTCTACATTCCCGGGCTTCTCCTTTCAAATGCCTAATTGCTTAAAGACACTTCTTTCTCCAGAAATCTCTAGAAGCTTCTGTCCTAATAGCCAAGCTTCTTGTACAAGCTAAACACTTCCAAGCTTCTCAAGGAAGCTAGCTAACTAACTCATTCTAGAAGCTTCCTTCATAACTACCAAGCTTACAAGAGAAGCTAAACCTAGCTTAGCTTCTAAAGGAAGATAAACCTAATCAAGCTTCTAGGGGAAGCTAAAGGAGAAGGCTATAAAAGGGGACCCAAGGGCATCATTCTAGGTTGTTGAAGGGTTATTGAAAATTAAGCCAAAAATCCCACAAGTTGAGTGACACAACTTGTCCATCCAAACCCTAACCCTAATCCAATTTCAAAAGCCAATTCAAGATCTCTGAGTACCAAATCAAGCAAGAAGCCACCAAGCCTTTTTGGAGCGACGCCGATCTTCAACCGAGCAAGTGATCCAAGACGATCCGCGACTTACGGAGACGATGCGAAACTAATTTGACGATCGAGTTCTTTCCTCAATTCTTGTAGTCTTTTGAGCGAATTGTAACGAGATGTTGAATAATGAAAGGTGAAAATTCTTGATCTTGCTGTTCTTTACATTTGAGCGTTGTGATGAGTTCTCAATTCTTGATTGTTTTCTTTGTCATAATGTTTGAGAGAAAACTCCGCTCGTGGAGGAATCGAGAAAATTGATAGATTATGATGCTTAAATTCTTGAACGATTCTTAAGTCCTATGAGTTTTTTAAATTCTAGTAAATTGAATCATCGACAACCTAGTTTCGAGCGAGATGCTTTCTTGAATGTTTTCGCTCTTAATTAGAGATCAACGATCGATGATTGAATTTCCTAGAGGCTAGCATTTGAATGATAATCAATGAAAGGACAAGGGATATGATGAAGAAACTCTAGTTTCTTCGATAGATCCCTAAACCTCGTTGATCGTCATCGATCTAGCAACAAATCATCAATGGATAAGTATACGTAATCACAAGTCTTCATCCCCACTATTGATTCGATCGATTCCTACGAGCCTCATTACAAATCTTGATAACTAATTCAAATTGGACGATTCTTGATTCTTGATTCTTGATCTTTATTTTCTCTTAATTCTTGAAACTAAATTTCAAAATTCTTGAATCATTTTCTTTTCTCCTTTAATTTTCGACTCAACTAAAATAAATACGATCAAATCTCACTTTCCCTGTGGACGATCCGCACTTGCTAACGAACCTACAATTGACACCGTTATTGATTGCGGTTTACAAATTTCTTTGGTTGTGATCTTTACACTTTTCTAAACACGACACACGAAGAAGAGATCAATCATGACCCCATAGAGTTAAACTCATTCGCTTATGTGCAACATGTTGGCTATAGTGCCCCCAAGTCAATTATTGAATCACGGGCACGCGATTGTGATGATTGAGGGAGGACCTATACCGGTAGAACAGTCTTACTCAAGATGATAGCATGCTATCTGGTTTGTCTTTATCATCATGTACATGCTTCAGGTGGTATTACAGATCACTATTACATGTTGATAGAGCCCATAGGATTCTTGCTTACCAGCATTATGATGGCGATCATATACATGGGAGCTGGCTGGTTTATAAGCACATCCTTAAATGTCCCTGGTCGTGGGAGTTTCGAAACTGGGTATCAATACTCCAGAGTAGACTAGTGAATACTGATCGAGACCCTGACGAGGGGCGGTGGCCGGTCTCACAAGCCCTTGGTGTTAGTTTGTTCACCTAAGATAGTATACAGGTGCTCATTGGATTATGAGTACACTGGACGGACTCGCCGGGAACCTACTAGTTGGTACTTACCTATTGTCAGATAGCAGTTCACAGGTGACATTAGTACAGCTTATTCTGTCGATCTGAGATCGTCATTTGTCTCGTGCGAGTTCCCACTGTGCTTTTATTACTATCCTACCACGACTCAAAGGAGTCGTGCAATCAGGTTTTAGTTGGGTACAGTCCCGAGCCATATGGAGGCAGTGAGTGGATCGTAGGGGATTCGTCTCACCCGGTATTGGGGGTTGATGTCGCGCTGTGCACGGGTGGCCATCACCAGAAATCCATGGCCAAGGTAATCGAGAATTACTGATCTAGGATCAGTAGTTTCTCAGGTGGTGATGGGTTTCATACCGACACGAATTATCGCGTTTTTAGGGGTCTGACTTTATCCACCCCGTAGACTCGATATGCGATACTCTTAGACGAACAGACCGGACTGTACGGAGATTGTCACTATCAGGCTCAGTAGAGGTATGGATGAGTTTGCTCGTCGGCCTTCTTTTCGCTCAATACCAGGGTAGCCGTTACGTTCAGCTAGTGTCGCTGACGTGCTTGTGGTTAAACCCACTGCCAGCGTATTGACGAGTTTTTAGAGTCCCACACAGAGGGTTTTCACGGTTCAGGCGATATGCTATAGATGACGTATGTTGGTACATACAGGTGTCCGATTAAATATGTGTACAGGCTACACAGACTTTAATCAGACGATTGATAATACTAGCGGCTTAGGATTAAGTCGGATTGTTAAATAAGGTTTTGATTTAATAATTTATATATATGTATTTATATATATGTATTCTGGTATTATTGTTCACTATTCATTTTCTCTCTTGGCTATTCGTATTTTTGTACAAATACGCGTATATGTATTTCGATACATGTACCAGGTTGTATTCCGTATTTATACGGAATACCTTCTAGAAGTAGACACCTCATTTGTATGATTTTCCTTTTTAGTAATTCATTTGTTTTACAAATGAGGTGGAGGAGTGAGGTGGCATGAACCTTCCCGATGTTGACATCAGTTATCACGGATTCAATCATCATATATACCCTAAGTTTGTTAAGCATGTAGAGAAGTATGGCATGGTTTTATTTTATTGCAAAAATGAGTGGAGATATTTTTTTGTGTGCATGATTGAGAGAGAGAGAAGCGGCCACTTTCGTTTGGTGAGGCTATGCTCTTGATTTTCTTAACTTGCTCTCATCACTTGATCACATTATCACTTGGAGAAAACACTTAGCCATTTCTTGAGTTGTTCATGCCATTTGTATTCCTCGCCTCCTTCATCTTCTATGGTTGCTTTTTTTAGCATTAGTGATAAGAAGAAAATCCTACACCTCCACTTTTTATTACTAGCAACCTTGGAGCGTCGGTTGCCTTGCTAGGCAAGGCTGGAGGTTGCGTCGTTTCCCTCGGGTGGATCATCGTAGATGGAGGAAAACCGGCAACCAAATTCGATCCGTGACCACTAGGAGCTTGGGATGATAGTTGAAGACCCGAAGGACTTGGTTCATTCAGTATAACCAGCTAACTCCTCTTTATATGCTTTTGCTAGTATGGGGTTAAGGGTATATCCGGACATCGGGTTGTGGTAGCGCCAGTTTCAGAAAAATTTTGTTCCGCATTTGGCCACGGTTTGATGGCCGGGGCACTGCCGTAACCCAACATGTTATCAGAGCCAACCCTTAAACCCTTAGCTAGCTTGTTTAGACGATTTTAAAGTATCGAAACCGAAACAACCCCGAAACAGTACACTGCATATTCCAGGTTCTGTTGATTTTTCAGAGTCTTCAAAAAAAATTTAAAACAATTACAGAAGGCTATTTGCGAGACAATTAGAACTCCCTAAAAATACAAGCCCAAACCGCCGGATTTGACCCGGTGAAACGTGCAAAAAAACTGGTGTGACCAGTTTTATTTTGGAGTTTGGACTTGAATTTTGTAGGGTTGTCTAGTCTCTGGAATATTGGTTCAATGGTATTGTTTGTTTTGCCCATTTTGGATATAGTGTTATCTTTTGTTCAGGGGCAATTCAGGGTGCTTCGAAGTCAATATTTTAACACCGTTTAAAAGTTTACAGTGCATACATTACTATCTGCGACCGTGAATGTCATTAGAGCGGTACAACTCGTCTAATTGTTATATGTCCTTTTAGACGAGTTTGCGAATGTGACATTCACGTTGATATTCTGTTTTGTGCTGTGATTGTGGTTGGATCGTCGTGGTGGATAGCTTGGGTGCAATATTAGTACAGTTTAGATTCATTTGTACATTTGATATTATGGGGCGAGCGTCCGACATGTGGACTGCCGTCACTGCCAGTTTGTATATTATTTGTTTGGGACACGACTGGGTTGAGATCGATGTCACACCTGTACATATTATTTCTTTTCTATATTAGGATTACCCCGCGGTGGAGTGCACGAATAGCCGGGTTCTAGAGGGCAACGGGTCCGCATCTCATGGCGTTGAGACGGAGGGGACCTTACTCTATAATTGACGGGCTATTCGCCGTACTCGTAGAGGGTATAGGTTGACCCACGGAGAAGTGCTCAAGTTACCGGATTCCGTGAAGTGCTGGGTGACCCATTCACGTTGTTGATTGGGGCTGCCTCGCTTCTGGGATTGGCGGGTAACTTGCCGCACTCGTAGGAGTCTAGGTTTCATTGCACAGGCTATCCACACGACATGGGAACGTCAGGTCTCATTTGCGGCTCAAAAGAAACCCAAGGCTCCAGGATTATCCACCATTCTGTGTTGCTTGGATGAGATTCTGTGATGTTGTTTTATATCATGCCTGGGACGATTGTTATATATATTTATATATATACTAGTAGATGTTGTATATATTTTGCACCCGCGCCAGTCCAGCCCCTGCTTTGTCGTTAGTTAAGTAACCTAACGGGTATGATAGGGCCCAGTGGCGAATGCGGATGGCATATACGTACATTATATTTTCGTTCTTTTCTGGTGTGATTAATTGATAGGACTGCGTTGATTTTGATCAATGCAAGGAAAACAAACCTATATATGATGTTGGAACCAAGTTTTTTTTAAAAATGACATTACAGACGTTTCCTTTTGCTTTGCACGGTGGTATTCGATTTGGAATATCCTGCACCTCATTCGACGAGGCAAGGGCCGAGATCCCTTCATCGGGAGTGACCCCTTGGGCAGAAGTTTGCGTCAGCATAATAACTTCACTATAGTCGATTATTTTTCTTTGCATCGTTGTATTCAGTTTATAATATCCTACACCTCATTCGATGAGGAAAGAGCCGAGATCCCTTCACCGGGAGTGACCTCTTTAGCAAAAGTTTTCGCCACTATATATTTGAAAAACCACTCGAGTCCCTTCAACGATATCAAGTTCATTACATTAAAGGTTTTTCGCTAAAAACCAGCCGTAGCCCTCCATCATTTCTTTCGAGTGGTACCTAGTATTCGTGCTGCGTTTGTTGGCCTTTGTCAAGGAGTAGTGTACGGTAGCTGGATATTGCTTGTCTGTTGCATAGTGTTGCGATTATCTAGGTCAGTCGTATAACATTGTTGGCCTTTGTCAATGGTTAGTATGGGTGGGTCTAGATTAATCTTGGATAATGACGGGTTGAACTTGACTTGTGGTTTATAATTTGTTGGTCTTTGTCAAGGTCATGAACCACTTGAGCTAAAAACCATATCGGGAGTTTCAAACATACAGGAAACTTTCCAGGTGTGCGCATACCTTCTGGAGTGTGGTGACTTGAGTGGCGTCCATCAAGTTATCATGCGATGATAGTTGGATCCCGATTCCCACTGATGAGTAGGATTACTCCTCGAGTGATTTTAAATGATCCCGACTAATTCTCCTTTTAGGTTTGGATGAGAATTCGAGGAAACAGTGGAAGACATACTGATTAGATAAAGTGATTAACCATTCTGATCTAGGCTAGAGTGCACGCTAAGTGTTTCTTTTCTCTCTCTCTCTCTTTGGCAGCGACCATGGCCCGACCCTAAACTAAAACTCATGAACCAAGTTAACCGAACCTTCTTAAAGACTTTGTCTTTTGGATTGTCAGAGTCGCATATATCATTGTCGCTCTTACTCTTACCCTTTGCTTTTCTTCGGAACATTCCTTATCACTACGAAGATCCACATTTTATTGGATATGACCATCGTATAGTTACATACGAACTCGAAGAAACTTGTTTCAGATTCAAGGATGGTTTCCGGTTTTGGAGAAATTGAATATAATTATTCGGTTGTCTTTTACCTTTACCTTCTCTTAGGTTGCGAGAGCTACCGGTATTAGGAGAGTACACCTATTGCGCTTATTGGATAGTCTTCTTCCAAATCTCAGGCTGGTGCCGAAAGGTAGGGAAGGAAGAAAACCTATTAGCCTAAGTGTGGTGTACAGAAGGTAATAAGTAAAGACATATAAAGGGATTAGATTGAGGGCAAAGGACATTGCGACTACTATCATTCTCGACGAAACCGCGTATACCCTTGCCACTCCTAGTTCACCTTTGCTTTTCTCTGGAACATTCTGTATCACTATGAAAATCCACATTTATTGGATATGCCATCGTATAGTTATATACGAACTCGAAGAAACTTGTTCCAGTTCGAGGATGGATTCTGATTCTGGAGGAATAGAATAAAGATTATTCGGTTGTCTTTTCTCTTTACCTTCTCTCGGGTTGCGAGGGCTCCTGGTATTAGGAGAGTACACCTATTACGCTTATTAGATAGTCTTTTTCCAAACCTTAGGTTGGTGCCGAAGGGTAGGGAAGGAAGAAAACCAATTAGCCTAACTGTGGTGTATAGAAGGTAATAAGTAAAGACATATAAAGAGATTGGAGTGTGGGCAAGGAAATATACGGTTACAGTCATGAATCTGGATAGTGGAAGAGGCATTACTATGAATACCAGATTACCCCTTAGAAATATTTTCATGTTTCAGTTTCATTATGCGATGTTAAATGAAAACTGTTTTCCCAATTAGATTCTAACTCCAGGGTATGTATTTATCAAATTTGATTCTCATATCTGTATGGCGTTACAGATGCTGAGTGGGAGTAAGATATTGGAAATTAAGTGATTATATCCTCAATATGTCGGAATTCGTTGTAATTGGTGATATTTGAGGAAATCACATGGGTTTTTGCCGGACGACAAATATTTGGTTTTGAATATCCGTTGTTATGCACTAATTTCAAACTGATATATCTGTACGTTTATTTTATAAAGAGAGATATAACTTTTTGATATTATATCTATGACATTTACCTATATCAGTTGGTGATTAGGTAAGGTGCATTCAACAGCGATGTAATTCTTCTTAACCATTGTACAGTTTTCAACCTACAATGCACAGGGTTTGAGTTATTAAACTCATTGGACTTATATAGAGTATTGTATGTTTTCCGATGTCCATTAGGAAAAAGGGGTTAGTACTCGTACTATATTCTGTTTACTCATGACTTCTCTAGTTCTAAACACGTATTTCGTTGAAATACAAGGTCCGGATTTTGAGAAGTTATAGGTATAAGAATAAAGTAGAGAACCATGTGTTGCAAGTATCAGGATTCTTCATGGTGATCGAAGATGTAGATACTTGTGTAAGGTATTCCGTTGTAAGTAATAGTTTTGAGAACTTGCTTCTCTTTTAGGTTACTCATATGTGGATGCACTCCTGGATGAGTAATGTTGCTTGACCTCATTCCACTTAGTTGACATGCACTAGAGACAGCTGCATGATTTGAATCTGATTCCAATTAAATTAGTGCCACTGTTTCTATATTGTATATAGAATGGTTCATATCTTAACGATGTTAAGGTATATGGAGTTGTCCGGCTTATGCTTAAAACCAGACTCTGGATAAACTCAAGGCACGTTTCAGTAATGGTTATTTATAGGTTATCCCGGGCTATGTCGAGGGTTAAATTTCTACCATCTGGAAAATCAATAGATATATCGTTCTTGACTCGCCACAGTTTTAGTAAAATGGATTCTTTTCAGAAAACATTAGTGGGAGTATGGTAGAACTGGAAGTGATTCCAGAACCGCAAATGATTACTGAAAATTTAGTAGAACCAAAAGATTCAATTGGATTCGACATTCCATTAGCCACTCCGCAGATTTGGTGGGTAACCTCAAGCACCCAAGAAGTACTTCGGTCTTCTCAAAGACGGTGACATGGATGTTCTTGTTTACCCAGACTTGCCATTGTTGCTGTTCTAGACTATAAGACCCAGCAGGAGGATGAGTATAACGTCGTTCTAACTAACTTTGGATGTGCACATGTATATGACTCTGCCAGAGGGTTGTTGTAATCAGTGGGAGCAGCGGAAGCATAGAGGGCAAGTAGATTATGTCTATCTATAGACTAAAGCAGATATAGCAGAAATGGATCATCTATTTTGATGTGACAGTCATAAGTTTTGACTTCATCAGAATAGGAGATGGATCTGGTAAGAAGGTAGCAGAGAGTGATGTCCAGGTATTTAGATAACATGCACTTGATAGGAAGTGAAATTCCTATACTATGATCGGTTATACTGTGATTGTCACAAAGTTGTTTCTCCATATAGGATATAGATATAATATCAGGTTTTCTGGTTACTAGATCTATGGTTTTAGATCTAGATTTGGGAAGTGTCCTAATTCGGATACTTTGACACTATTCTAAAGTGTTTTAGAATGGACGACTCCTGGCGAGGTGGTGTACCCGCAGGTGATGGAGTCACCCTCTCTAAAGAGATGTCTTCTAGACTGATGAAGAGAGGGATTTGCATAATTGGCATATCACTTACTTAGGCAATTGAGTCAATCATGAAATTTCAAGTACAATACCAGATATTGTTTTTGCACTAGCTGCAATAAACATATATTAATCCAATCCTGGAGAAACATTGGGAAGCAGTTATGAACATAAGTGGATGTTCTTGGTATATGGTAACGACAGCTTCCTTCGGGAGGCGGTTATCATTTCAGGCTTCCAAGGTGACCTGGATGACAGAGTGACTGTCAGGGTTATGGTTTTCCAACTTTTGAGTGGCAATATGTTGGACGGGTGGTCCAAGGGGATACTGAGGTAGGCATGGCGCAGGATACTGATTAAATTCAGTGGACGATACAGTCTAAGAAGTTTGTTGGATTTAGAGTTCATTTGTGAACTGGGTCCCATCAGATATCCAAAAAATTCTAAGACGGGTATTTCTCATTTCGGGAGATAGTCTTTCTCCGCGAAGTTGAGATATAGAGAGATAAAGATAGAAACACTGGAGCGGATCCACTCACTGAGGCTATCTCAAACGCAATAGTTTCGCAAACGGGCTTTGCGAGACTGATTAGTAGAGAAGTTGGGTGTTCGGTATCACACGGGCTGTGAGTATGCGACACCGCAATAATTAGCCTTAAGTGCAAGTGGGAGATTGTTGGCTATAGTGCCCTTAAGTCAATTATTGAATCGCGAGCACGCGATTGTGATGATTGAGGGAGGACCTATACCGGTAGAACAGTCTTACTCGAGATGATAATATGCTATCTGGTTTGTCTTTATCATCATATACATGCTTCAGTGGTATTACAGATCACTATTACATATTGATAGAGCCCATAGAATTCTTGCTTACCAGCATTTTGATGGAGATCATATACGTGGGAGCTGGTTGGTCTATAAGCACATCCTAAAATGTCCCTGGTTGTGGGAGTTTCAAGACTGGGCATCGATACTCCAGAGTAGACTAGTGTATACTGATTGAAACCCCGACGAGGGGCGGTGGCCGGTCTCACAAGCTATTGGTGTTAGTTTGTTCACCTAAGATAGTATACAAGTGCTCATTGGATTATGAGTACACTGAACGGACTCGCCGGGAACCTGCTAATTGGTACTATACCTATTGTCAGATAGCAGTTCCCAGATGACATGAGTACAACTTAGTCTGTTGACCTGAGATCGTCATTTGTCTCGTGTGAGTTCCCACTGTGCTTTGATTACTATCCTACCACGACTCAAAAGCGTCGTGCAAACATGTTTCAGTTGGGTACAGTCCCGAGCCATATGGAGGCAGTGAGTGGATCGTCGGGGATTCGTCTCTCCCAGTATTGGGGGTTGATGTCGCGCTGTGCACGGGTGGACATCACCAAAAATCCTTAGCCAAGGTTATCGAGAATTACTGATCTAGGATAAGTAGTTTTAGGTGGTGATGGGTTTCATACCGATACGAATTATCGCGTTTTGAGAGGTCTGACTTTATCCACCCTTAGACTCGATATGCGATACTCTTAGACGAACAGACCGGACTGTACGGAGATTGTCACTGTCAGGCTCAGTAGAGGTACGAATGAGTTTGCTCGTCAGCCTTCCTTTCGCTCAATACCTGGGTAGCCGTTACGTACAGCTAGTGCCGCTGACGTACTTGTGGTTAAACCCACTGCCAGCGTATTGACGAGTCTTTAGAGTCCCACACAGAGGGTTTTCACGATTCAGGTGATATGGTGTAGATGACGTATGTTTGTACATACAGGTGTCCGATTAAATATATGTACAGGCAACACAGATTTTAATCAGACGGTTGATAATACTAGCGGCTTAGGATTAAACCGGATTGTTAAATCAGATTTTGATTTGATAATTTATATATATGTATTTATATATATGTATTCTAGTATTATTGTTCACTATTCATTTTCTCTCTTGGCTATTCGTATTTTTGTACGAATACGCGTATAAATATTTCGATACATGTACCGGGTTGTATTCCGTATTTATACGGAATAGCTTCAAGAAGTAGACACCTCATTTGTATGATTTTCCTTTTTGGAAATTCATTTATTTTACAAATGAGGTGGAGGAGTAAGGTGTAATGAATATTGTTAAGCATGTAGAGAGGTATGGCATGGTTTTATTTTATTGCAAAAATGAGTGGAGATATTTTTTTTGTGCATGATTGAGAGAGAGAGAAGCAGCCACTTTCTTTTGGTGAGGCTATGCTCTTGATTTTCTTAACTTGCTCTCTGCACTTGATCACATTCCCACTTGGAGAAAACACTTAGTCATTTCTTAAGTTGTTCATGCCATTTGTATTCCTCACCTTCTTCTTTATCTTCTATCGTTGCTCTTTTGAGCATTAGTGATGAGAAAAAATTATAGTGAGACAATCCTACACCTCCACTCTCCATTGCTAGCAACCTTGGAGCATCGGTTGCCTTGTTAGGCAAGGCTGGAGCTTGCGTCGTTTCCCTCGGGTGGATCATCGTAGATGGAGGAAGACTGGCAACCAAATTCGATCTGCGACCACTAGGAGCTTGGGATGATAGTTAAAGACCCGAAGGACTTGGTTCATGCGGTATAACCATCTAACTCCTCTTTATACACTTGCTAGTATAGGGTTAAGGGTAGATCTGGGCATCGAGTTGTGGTAGCGCCGGTTTCAGAATATTTTTGTTCCGCATTTGGCCACGGTTTGATGGCCGGGGCGCTGCCGTAACCCTACACAACAGCCCAAAAGAGCATCACGTGCTGACACGTGAGTTTCTCTGGCCTGTTATTTGTTTTAAAAAGGCGCCTATATACTTTGTATGTAGATGCTCACGTGCTTGCACATGATGCTCAATTTCAGCCTTAATTGTTAAGCGCAATGCCTATAATCTTTGTTCATGGGTGCATCACGTGTGGGAACGTGATGCTCCATTAGGGGGATTTCTTCCCATCGCTTTTTCTTTCTTTTATTTTTTTATAAGGGAACAGTCACGGCACAATACACGCGAGACCGGCACGGCTCTGGTGAGGACTTGGGGAGGCTCAACATGATGCAGAGGTGAGTCGGGGCGCTGTGACACGGCAGTGAGGGCAGCGGAGCTTCGGGATGATACAGGCGGCGAAGAGAGCTCGGTAAGATGTTGGTGGCATCGGGAGGATGACGAGGAGCAGTGGGTAGTAAGCTTAGGTACAGTGGGTGTTAGGGGAGGAGCTCGGGCGTTGTGACGACGAGAAAGGAGGTGGTCGGTGGCAGTGGCCTTACTGTGAAAAGAGGCGGTAGTACTCGGTGGTGAAAAAATGGATTTGTGAAGAGGATCTCGGCTGTTGATGGAGGGGGAAAACTGAGGCTCGTCGGGATGTCGAGAGGGTAGTCGGAGGTTGGGCTCGAAGGTCGACGTGAGAGACGACAATGGTAGTGATCGATGCTCGTAGCGGTGAGTTGCAAGGGGGAGAGAGAGAGAGAGTGAGAACGAGAAAGGTCGGGAGAGTGTGAAGTAGAGAGCGGTGAGATTGAGTTGTTAGAGATAAGGGGAGGTCGCAGGTGATGAGATCTGGTCGTCGTGGCCGTTGGGGAGCGAGTCTCAAGGCGAGGATGCGAGGGGGAGAGAAGGAGGAGCCAGTGAGGATTTGGGGGAGGTGATCTCGGGAGTTCGTTGGCATGGTGGGCGCAGTCGTCGCGTGCATGGGCGCGGGTCTTGCGGGCGTGGGCGCGGGGAAGAAGGAGACGTTGGGGAAAAGAAAAGAGCGGGAAAAGAAAGAAGCGAGGAAGAAGAAAACGTGGGCGAGTTGGGTGAGTCGGGTCGGGTGAGGGGTAGGTTTAGGATTTTGTTGGAGTTTAGGTTTAGGTCAATAAAATAAAATAATAAAATATATGTATAATGAAAAAAATAGGGTAAAATATAGAAAAAATACGGAAAAATATATATACGGAAACTGGGGATTTACATCATACCCTCCTTACAAAAATTTCGTCCTCGAAATTAAAGAACGAAAACAACATGACAAACAACACTACTCAAATAGGTGGGGAAAACGTGGACGGATGTCCTCCTCGCGTTACCAGGTAGACTCTCCTGGAGAACGACCACCCCAAGAAACTCGAACCAAAGGAATGACCTTGTTTTTTAGCACTTTTTCCCGACGATCGAGAATGGTGGTAGGCTGCTCCTCGTAAGACAGATCGGTGCCCAACGTTAACTCTGAATGGTCCAAGATATGGTTGTCATCCCGAACATAGAGCCTCAATTGGCATACATGGAAAGTATTGTGCACACCAGCAGCGATGGAGGCAAGACAAGCCAATAAGCCACCTCTCCTACTCGCTCTAGCACCTCAAAAGGTCCAATGAATCGGGGACTGAGTTTCCCCCGACTACCAAACCTGATCACACCCCGAGTGGGCAATATCTTCAGAAACACGCGGTCACCAATACCAAACTCCAACGACCTTCTGCCGGCTTCTGCCCAACTCTTCTGTCTGTCCTGAGCCGCCTTGATACGTTGTCTGATCGTCTGAACCTTGCTCACTTTCAGCACTATAAGCTCAGGGCCCAACAACCTTCGTTCACCCACGTCATCCCAAAAAAGAGGGGACCAACACTTCTGTCCATACAGAGCCTCGAACGGTGCCATCTGGATGCTAGCTTGGTAGATGTTGTTATACGAAAACTCTACCAGATGGAGGTGATCCTCCCAAGAACCCTCAAAATCATGCAAGCATGCCCTCAGCATATCCTCGAGCGTCTGGATAGCACGTTCAGATTGCCCGTCCGTCTGGGGATGATAGGTCGTGCTGAACTTGAGACACGTGCCCAAACTCTCCTGCAGGCTCTTCCAGAAATGGGAAATGAACCCGGTGTCTCTATCAGACACGATACTAACGGGCATCCCGTGCAGTCTCACAATCTCCTGCACATATTTCACTGCAAGCGACTCAGTCGATTGTCCGACTTGGAAAGGTATGAAATGTGCTACCTTCGTGAGACGATCAACAATAACCCAGACAACATTGTTGCCCCTTGGACTTCGTGGTAGTGCCGTCACGAAATCCATGGTGATGTGGTCTCATTTCCACTCTGGCACTAGAAGTGGTTGCAACAACCCAGCGATTCTCTGATGCTCGGCTTTCACCTGTTGGCATACCAGACACTTGGAGACAAAGCGAGCAATCTTCCTTTTCATTCCGTTCCACCAGAAGCGCTACCTCAGGTCCCTATACATATTGGTACCACCTGGGTGCACCGAGTAAGCGAACTATGTGCTTCAGCTAGAACTTCATCTCGAATACCCCCTTTTGGAAACCCAAACGACTGCCAAATCTCATAAAACCATCTTCGTGAATCTGCAAATCTGCCCTCAAACCAGCCTCGACTAACCTTCTGAACTTCTGCAACTGAGAGTCTCCAGCCTGTGCATCTTTGATGCGATCTATGAGCGATGATTGAACTTGCAACTGCCAGAGCTGTCCGGGCACACCCAGTGTAACTACCTCCAACTCGAGTCACTGAAGGTCATCAAGAACCCCTTTTCTGACAAGTCAGTAACGCAGCTGACGGCCTGCGACTGAGAGCATCAGGAACGACGTTCACCATCCCCGGATGATACTACAGATCAATATCGTAGTCCGCCATCAATTCCAACCATCTGTGTTGTCTCATATTCAGTTCCTTCTGAGTGAACACGTACTTCAAACTTTTATGATCTGTGTACACCTCCACTCTCTCGCTTAGCAAGTAATGCCTCTAAATCTTTAAGGCAAACACAACGGCCACTAACTCCAGGTCATGCATGGGGTAGTTCTTCTCATGAGTTTTTAGCTGACGAGACGCGTAAGCTACCTCTCGACCGTGCTGCATTAATACACAACCCAAACCTTTTCCCGGCGCATCACTATGAACAACCAAGCCACCCGAGCTGTCTGGCACAGTCAGGATTAGGGCCGTGGTCAACTTCAATTTCAACAGCTCGAACGCCTGGGTGCGTTCCTCTGACCAAACATACGACACCTCCTTCCGTGTGAGCTTCGTTAAGGATTCTGCTACTCTGGAAAAATCATGGACGAACTACCGATAATACCCAGCCAATCCTAAGAAGCTCCTTATCTCAGCAACTGATTTCGGTGTCGGCCGGTCCTTGATAGATTTGATTTTCGTCGGATCCACTGAAATGTCGTCACTCGAAATGACATACCCCAGAAATTGCACCTTATCGAGCCAAAACCCGCACTTGCTTAGCTTAGCATAGAGCTTCTCCTCCCGCAGAACCTGCAATATAATTCGTAGGTGCTCGTCGTGCTCCTCTCGACTTCTCGAATAGACTAGAATGTCGTCGATAAATACGACAACAAACTAATCCAAGTACTTGGAGAAAATCATGTTCATCAAATCCATAAATATGGCCGGTGCATTGGTAACACCGAATGGCATCACAAGAAACTTATAGTGGCCATATCGGGTTCAGAAAGCCGTCTTGCATACATCCTCCGCCTTAACCCTGATTTGGTGATACCCTGACCGAAGATCTAGTTTTGAGAATACCCGAGCACCACCCAGCTGGTCAAACAAGTCTTCGATGTGGGAAATGGGATACTTGTTCTTCACGGTCACCCTGTTCAACTCCCGTAGTCGATGCACATGCGCAAGGAACCGCCTTTCTTCTTAACCAGTGACACCGAAGAACCCTACGGGGAAACACTTGGATTGATAAATCCCTTATCCAGAAGATCCTCCATCTGCTTCTTTAATTCTGCCGACTCCATCGGTGCCATTCTCTATGGTGATGTCGGGGGAAGGAGGAGGTCCGGGGAGGGAGGGTGCATGGGAGGGAGTACGAGGGGATTAGAGAGGACGAGAAGGAGGGGGAGTGAGGCAGAGTAGGGGAGAGGGCTAGAAAGAACGGGGGAGGAGGGAAGGGGCAATGGAGGGGGAGGAAGAGGTCAAGGGAAGGAGGAGGAGTGGTGACGCCGGCCGCCGGCGGCGATGGAAGGTGGACGATGAGGAAAAAGAAGTGTGTATTTTAAAATTAATTCATATTTTTATAAATTAGGGTTATGATTAAAAATAGAGTGATTTGGTATTTTTATTTTTACTTTTTGCTGATGTTGCGATTTAGCTGCGTGCAAATAGGGTAAGTTTCCGTAATTTTGAAAGGAAAGTGTAGTTTAGTGTCGCGGGCCCAAAGCTAAGAAGAGTTTTCGGTTAATAAGCCTATATAAAACATATAAAGTTATTTGTACATGTGACTGTGCACAAGCAGAACGGTTGTGGGTACATCTTAATAATGAAGGGAAACGAATGGATCAAACTCGCATGAGTTGAATCCACTCCCATTTTGTCTGATTTGAGCTGCAATCGCGGCTAATGTGTCTCTATGCGACCAAATTTACATTTTAATTAAGCATACTAGGTTACGGCAAGCTCGATTCGATACACGTGAAAATAATTTAAAGAATTCTCTATAAAATAATGATGGTAAATTATAATTAGGCTTTAATTTCCTAAAATCTCTACATATTTTAGAAAAATGTTTATATATTTATCTATTTATTAGCTTAATTGTTGATAATAAAGCAAATGGAATTTAAATTACTAAGAGAGTAAGGGTTAAAACAGAATAAATTAGATGAATAAATGGTGTATATAAATAACAAAAAATTATAGGGTTTGTATGTAAGTTCGTCTTTTCAATTATTTTAGGAGAAAACATTTTCACAACTTTTCAGAGAGGAGAGAGAAAGAGAGAGAGAGCATAATGACTTGTACTCTGTATAACTTAATAAAAATTTTATGATTTTTTTATTTTTCCTCAAAATAAGGAGAAATTGCCAACTGATGACCCTTGGGATTGAACTATAATAGTAAAGATATTAAGCTCAATTGGTTCCAATTTATTCTCCAAGAAGTTGATTTAAAAAAACAGATAATTTAGGATGGAAATGGTATGATGACAAATTCTGGAACTATAGTAGGGGCCGCCCTTGGCTCCCCCAATGAACTTAGGGTCTGTTTGGATGACCAGAAGTATCGGAAATATCCTTGAAGTGACTTTCAACAAAAATGTGATATAAGAAGTGCAAGAAGTTACTTTATTTATTTGTTTTTTGGAAGAAAGAAGTAATTATGAAGTAACTTCTTGTTTCTTGTATGAGTAAAACAAACAAAAAAAGTTAATTCATATGAGCATTATATTTCTTCTTTTGGAAAGTAATAAAAAAGTAGCATTAAAAAATTATTTATTGTCTTGTTTCTTATGCCTCATACTCACTTCCCACCCAAAAATGAGAGGAAGAAATTTTTGGAAGTAGCCATACCACATAGAATTCATGTTATCACTTGGAAGTAATTTCCAAACAGTTCTTCCATCAAAACAAACACTCGAAATACCGTAAGTAACTTCCGATTATCTTACTTCCACTACTACCATGATTTTTCATGTCAAACAAACAAGACTTTAAGCACATAAGACTCCTCAACTACTCCCTCCATTTCAAAATGTAAGTCCATTTTTTTTTATCTTTTTTTGTTTCAATATATAAGTGCTTTTATAAGTATCAAGAGTTATTACCAAGACACATTTACTACTTGATTTCCTAAAGTACCCTCAGTATATTCCTTAATTAGCTTCATGCTTATTCAAATACTGCTAAGAAAATAATAAACTTTAATAGGGTTAAAGTGAGTAATTTGCATACTGCTGGGTTGCTGGGTTGCTAGGTTACTCTAGTAGGATTTAAAACGCGGCGGAAGCGGTAATTTAAAAAATCTAGAGAGCTGTGGCAAACCCAAACCAAGAATTAAACCAAACTACTAAATTTGTCACTTAACAAGTAAGCTAAAAAATAGAGTTTAGAGGGTTATAACCTCTGTAGCGCGTTAACCATCTCTTCTTGGACTCCGGCTAGTCTCCACGAAGCCCGGAACAAACTTGCTCGATAATCTCCTCGCCGAAGATGATCTATCTTGAGATAACTCTAACACAAGCTTTACATTCAAATTGATCTCATCAAAATGAAGCAGCCCACTAATTAAACTTGCTTAGAATGATTAGTATGAGATGTAGAATAATTAGCTCACTTAATTTTTTTTTCTTTTCTTTTCCATTCCTCACTTGAAGAAAAAATCAAGAGGAGGAAGAAGAAGCATGAAGGAGATAAGAATAATTATGAAGATAAGCATGAAAAGCATATGAATTAGAAATAAAAATGAGTCATTAAAAGAACTATCTCAAGACTTCTACAACCATGACTCATTCTCATTTTGTCACGCCCCGCTTCCCAGTATACGGGCAGAGGACGCGACGAGACTGCTACGTATTTACTCAGAAGTAAACATGCTAAGCGTATCTAAGCAATATAAGTAAAATGTACAAGAGACAGGATGTAAATGAACAACAACATTATTTATTAACATTCTTTTTACAATACATCTGAAAAGTAAATACATGGGATAAAGCGATGCCTAAATAGTGGCATAACAGAAATGGAAAGTACTGAAATGAAATGTACAAGTAACTAGAGCCCCGGGTCGAAAGCTAGCTGGTCCAAATCCTCGCTAGTGGGCTCGATCTCCTGAAGGTCCGATCCACCTGACAACATTCCAAAGAAGAAAGAGAAGGAATGTCGTCAGTGAACAATCGCTCGATAAGTCCCAAACATAAGGAAGAAGTAGAATAGACAGAGAGAGAGTATGTAACTTTTAAAGTGGTATTATATTGTTATAATGTTGTATTTAGTGTTAACGCTGTTGTTTGTAGCTTGGTACAGAAGAGGCCAGTGTATACGAGAGGAATCTCAATAGACCAGAGACTACGGTGGACGGAATACAAGGAACCGTTCATCCACGATACAACGGTAATTGAATTCAGGTTAGGTGTCTTAATGGTTGCAGTCTCGTGCCACTTCTAACACCTTCCGAACCAATCTACCTCTTATAAACCTCGCGATGTATTAATTGTATTGTTTGTATTATATTGTCTTGTAATTTGAATTGTATAGATGTATGACTTGCCGGAACCATGATATCAGTAAATGGATGTAACTGTAGAATCATGTAGATGGATGTATATCCATGGTTCGGTTTAGTCGATACAGATTGAATATATTAAACAGATTGATTATATGGATTCATGGATTCATATTGTAATGTAGTTTTATACTTGAATCTCATTCAAATCAGATTATATATATTAAGACTCGGTCTGAGTCAGACAATTAGAAAAGAATTGAATTCTGAATTAGGTTTTGGTGTTATCGGTAACCGCTGCACATGGACGGCAGGATTTGTGTCTTTTTCAAAGACGATTACCATGTTGATAACACCGTTTGTTAAGTTATCTACCTTAAATAGGAAAGTACCCATATCTCCGGCTCCCTGAGGCTCAAGAGACTGGTCCCGCTTAAACCTATGTTTACTAGGGTCCTTATTGTAATTTAGTATAACTTGAGGGGGTTTTATGTAAAAATAATTTTGTATAATTTTCAAATTACACCTCAAGTATTTTATTATCGTCTTCAGAGTTTTCATTGATGTATATTTTATCATTATGACATTTCTAGTGAATAAAACCTAATTTCATAATATATGGTATTTATTTATAATATTGGAATTGTTTGGTATTTTCTTATAAATGGAATGTTTTTCTTGAATTTTGGAAATGTGAAATATTACAAATATTAAAAATAGATATTTTGATATTAATTACATATATATTTATTTATTAAAATATAAGTTTTATTTATAATAGAAATTATATTTTCTAAAGAAAATTGTATTTTAAATCTTTCGAGACCGTATGCTCCTTACGGAGGTCTGCATCTCGCACTACTGAGCCCGAGGATGTGCGATAATGTGCACTATCCCGAACGGATTCCCCGAAATGGGTTGTAGCGGCGCATTTGCAAAGATTTGTTAAAATACACATCTTGTAGAAAAAGGTTTTTTATAAGTCGTAGGTAGTTATGTGTAAATTCGTATTTTCCCAAATCTATATTCCCAAATTTCATCGTGCTATGTTACATATGAGTATTGTGAGGAGGTAGGTCATTACCTCGTGAGTTTTCTAAAGCTAGTATGGTTAAAAGGTATAAACATGTCGATAAACATAAAGGTATTTTAATGTAAAAGTGAAATAAAACTTACTATGGTTATCATTTTAATTTCAAACTTGTTCTATTGTCTTAGTTAATGAGTATTAAACAATATATCAAAAGTTATAGGTTTTTTATTAAGAAAATGTTGTATTTTTTAAAGAAAAGATAATCGGAAGCCGGATAACTCCGCTTCCGACACATTTTAAGAGTTAAGAATTTTAGGATAGTGAAAGAGAGAGAAAAGGGGGACTTACGGGTTTAGGGTCAAGAGAAGAGAAAGAGGAAGATTAGGAAAGCACCGGTGCGTCGTTTCGTCACCGGAAACTCCTCGGATCGTCGTCGGAAGTTCATCAGAGCTTCGCCCTTTGCTAACTCCACTTGCACACAAAAAGTCTTGGGAATGTTCTTGAGAGTTTGGGCAGGGATTTGTGAATGAGGGGGTGATTTTAGGTGTGGTATTTATAGGAAAAATTAGGGTTTAGGGATGTGAAAAGGTGTATTAAAAATGAATTAATTGTGCGATTTAAATTGCTCTGTAAATGTGCAGGGAAATTAAATAATACAGGGGTTATGGGGGAGTTAAAGAGTCGCCAGTGAAATGAAGAAATTAGGGTTTTGGGATGAGTCGGCCGGCATTCCCGCTTCCCGCCGGCCCGAGTCGGCCGAGTCTCCATGCCACGTGTCCCTTGTCGCTTGGTCTATCTCGTGGACCCGTTTATTTTATGTGTGACTCTTGGTTTTACGGGTTATGCACGTGTAGATTCTTGGGCTTCTAAAAAGATTAAAAGAAATCAAATTAAAAAGATAATGTGGCTGATGGGATTTGAACTCTGGTACTTTGGTTCAGCAGTGCAAGGTCTTACAAATGAGCTACAAGCTCCTTCTTACTGTTCAAAAGCAAATCAAACTTATAACTTATACTCAGGCTCAAGTACCCCTTTCTGTATTTTTGAAAAAAAATTGTACAGAAAGTTTAGGGTTGTTACACATATCTTTCATATAATTCTTATACTCCCATCATCCATGTATCAACATACATGTCTCTTTATTTATATCAAATATAAATATTAATTTAAAGAGAAGAAAATAATTAAGGGAGCATGATATTGGTTAATATATAAATATATCACTATATAAATATACATTTAATTATTAAATCAACACTTGATTTAATAATCCGGCTATATCATATATACCGGCTAATATCAATATACACCCGATTAAAATACGGGTATCAAATACATGTGTGTAATCGAACTCCTGCACGTATCCCTATACGTACCCTATATCATTTCTCATGTGCTGGGAAACCTTTGTGTGGGACTCTAAAGACTCGAAAATACGCTGGCGATAGATTAGAATCATATACATAGCCCACAAGCATATCAGCGGTACTAGCTGCACATAACAGCTACCCAGGTATTGAACGAAAGAAGGTCAACGAGCACGCTCATCTGAACCCTACAAAGTCTATGTCACGCCCCGCTTCCCAAAATACGGAATACGAGGGGTTGACAAGGCCAGTCATGCTCCTACGGTCAAGAAAACATCCTGCCGTAGTCACACTTCGGCTTCTAGCTTTACATGGTAATCAGTAAATAATGCGCAGGTAATGAGAAATGCAGTAACTGGAACAAAACAGTATAAAGAACTGACCTGATGGGAAACAAAAGGTATAACTCTGGATAGCTAAACAAGATGTCCGTGATGTACGTCTAGTCCTGGTTCAGGCTGAATCTTCTCCTCACACTGAGCATGCATACTCAGGTCGTCAGAGCGACACAATAGCAATATAATATATAAAATCATGTAACAATCCTAACAGTGATAATAGATATATATAACAGTAAATCAATGACGGTATAGGTATGAACATGCAGTAATCAATGCAGCGGAACAGTAAAAGCAGTAGAATGATATGCCACGTATGTCAACACAGTAAATATGTATATCGATGTCATCATCCCTATCAGTCTCTAAGTCTCACTGTACAGGTCACTAAGCCTATCGTCAGTCCAAGTGTGAGAGTCAACCACTCGCAAGTGTCCTCCACCCAAGGGTAGAACCCAAGGGCAAGGGACCACGGGCCCAACATGTAACTCACGGTAATAATCATGTACCCTGTAAATCTCCATATATCTCCATATATATAAGCCGGTAAGGGACTCCCGAGATTCTGTTGAATTCACACTCGAACTACCCCACACCCCGTGGTCTACATCAAACACTAACCATAACCTTAAATACCAATCGGTCTGTGACAAGTCTGCGCGAGAACTGGAGATAGGACCTCCATCAAGCACGTCCCGACTAATACCTAAGACAAATGGCAGTGTCTGGTGCCTTATCTGTGACACCCATGCAAGAGCTTCCATAAGTGTCCCATACCACTTATAGTTACACGTACACGCGTCCCACAAACGTCGACAATGCAATAGAATAATGAGGTTCACTGATTGTGTACAAGTACGTATCACTTTCACTTATTCACTGATACACGAACACTAACGTACTTGCCACAATCATCACTAATACCTAACACTGGGTGATGCTCGTTATCACTAGGTTATCAATGCAGTGACATAAGTATGATATGATGAGGAAACGGTATATAAAGCATGATTAAGGTATTTTAAATCAGTATTCTACCACTTGCAATATTTATCATAAGTAACACGCATACAGTTTAGCGAAAATATAAAAGGAGAATAACTAGTATGATTAATTATCTAACCAGCGAATTTGGTTTCACGACAATCGGGTTTCAGGATCATTAGTAATGGCCATTTCCTTTTAAGCGTTCACGGCTGGAAATCCGGTTTCAGAATCAGAAATCCATTTCGCAACGCATTTTAATCCAAGTTGGGATCAGATTTTAGCGACGCTGCAGTTGAATGAAATCTATAGTTTTTAGTAAGGTTTTCAACGCAATAGACGGATCTTCAATCGCGTCTGTACGTCAGGAGATATACACTGTTCAATACTAGTATGTAAATTCTGATTCTGTTGGGACTGTTATACGTCCACATATATTAAATTACAGTTTAAATAACAAACGATAACGAAACAGGATGAAACCACTTGTGTTATCTAGCTAATGGATTCACCTTTCGTAAAAAGCAGAGTTCCGTAGTCTATGAGTTAAGTAAACAGGGTGGTACCCATTACGGGACAGTAAACAACAACTGGAGTCGCTCTGGACTGCAGTCCAGAGTCGCACTCCGATCCAAATATTGACAAAGTTTGAGTACAGAAATATTTGGAAACTAGAATAAGTTTATAGTTCGTCGAGTCGGCTTCGATTTAAGCCCTCGAACACATCATTCCAGTATGTATATAATTTATGGCGATTTTAACGGTTTTCAGGTACAATAAAATTCCGGTTTTACGAGTAAACTTGGGGGTAGTCGTTTTAGTCATTAACGGTCATATTATCCAACGAAATTCACACACTAGATTCACAGCCATACGGGCCAAACTATACCTTTTAGTTCCGTCAAATTAGGTGAGTATTTTCATTGGGAACATACATCGAACAGGTATGGCACATAATTGATCTAAAATTGTAACTTTATGATCTATGTAATCTAAGATTGTAACTTAAGTATATAGCATGTAAGCAAGTAAAATACTTGCCTGGGGACGTGTCGATGACGGTACTGCAACGGCAACGGCACGATCGCGACACACGCATGGCAACTTGACTTGGCTCGAACTCGAGTCTCGGCTCAAACTTGGTACGGTCTTGACGGCGAGGGTGGTGGTCGTTGGTGTGTCGAGGCCGATGGTGAGGAGAGAGAGAGAGACGGAGTGATAAAGCGAGGCAGAGAGGGGAGAACAGAGAGGGAGTGGATGCAGGGTGAGAAAGAGAGAGAGAGAGTTAGGGGAAGAGAGAGAGATATAGCAGAGAAAGATTGAGAAAGAGAGAGAGGTAGAGAGTTAGAGGGAGAGAGAATTAGAGTGAGAGTGGGAGAGAACTGGAGAGGGAGGGAAGAGAGAGCCAGAGAGAGAGAAAGCACCCAGAGAGAGAGAGGGGAATTTAGAGAGAGACAGAGAGGGTGAGTGAGATCAGAAGGAGTGAGAGAGAGCAGAGGGTAAGAGAGAGATGAGAAGGTTTGAGAGGGAATGAGAGAGAGAACGAGAGAGAGATGAGGGCGACGATGATGCGGGGGAGTCGACGAATGCAGGTGAGGCTCGGTGGTAATCGTCGGCGGTGATGAAGGGGTCGGCGAGGTTGCAAGGGCGAGGTGCTCGGGCAGACGATGGAAGAAATGAGGTGCGGAGGCGAGGGGACTGTTGGTGAACGCTAGTAGTGGGGGCGGCGGCTAAGGGGTGGTCGTGGTCGGAGCTTGGTGAATGGAGGCGATGGGGAGCTCGAGGGGTGCTGTGGGTTGGGTGAGGGAGTAGAGGGAGAAGAGGAGAAGGGGGTCTGAGAGAGTGAGGAGTGATGGGAGCGAGAGAGAGAGAAAGAGCGACGAGGCGCGCGTCGTGGGTAAGGCTCGCGAGCGTGGGCGTCGACAGAGGGAGCGGATCGCGCGAGACAGGGAGCGGGAGAAATGGGGATAGCTGTTGGGAAGAAGAGGGCTAAGCGGGTCGGGTAGGAGTAACGGGTGCGGGTGAGGGCTGAAGCGGTTGGGCCGGGCCGGCGTGAGCTGGGCCAAAGATTGAGAGGAAAAATTCGTTGGGGAAAAGGGAGTGGGCCGGGAAGTTGCTGGGCCGGCTAGAGATTGAATTTATGAAGAAATAAAAGAATGGGCTGGGTTAAAATAAATTTCCTTTTATTTGTTGGCTTGGGCTGAGAAGATTGGCCGGGAAACTAAGTGTTTGGGCTGAGGGAAATAAAATGTAGTTTGGGTTTGGGTTTAAAAAGGAGTTTTAAAAATAAATAAACTAATAAATAATTATAAATAAAGTAAAATCTTATAAGTTAACGAGAAACACGAATATTGGTATAAAAAGGGCTGGGTGTTACATCATACCACCCTTACAAAAATTTCGTCCTCGAAATTTAAAATAAACGATAAGTAATACAAACATAGGCGGAAGCTATTATATTGCAAACTAACACATACGGATTTACTTGAAATAGGCGGATGAAGAATTTGAAGGTCTATATATGTAAGAACAACATACAAAAATATAGGTTTAAATAAGTATAAGACAGGAACAACTACAAAGGTAACCTATATGTATACGAGAATAGCAACAACAACAATAACGAACAATGATATTTGAGGCGTACTCGATAAAATCGAAACTCAAATATGTGCACGTATAAGTATATCAAAGGTAGCACAGCAACATAATAAGTATAAGGCACAATCATTTATAATAGTAAACGTAGGCACAATACCCGAAAATAAAGTAACGACAATAAAATAGTGAAGGATTTGTCGGTAGGTTAAAACATTTTAGGACGATGTATCGATCAAATAGTTTTAAAATAACTTAGAAAAATCACATAATGAAAATGAGGAATATGGAACAAAGTATGCGCGGTGTATGGTTGCGCTACTGAAAAATAAGGATAATAGTAGTGCACTTTAAAATACGTAAAACTAAGCAGTCAATAACACACACTCTTCGATAAATACAAGATAATGAAAACCAAATTTCGAATAATAAAGTCCCTAAATATATATAGGGTAATAGGAAAACACACAAAAAGTATAGGGCTAGCTAGGGTAAGGATTACAATGGAGTGTGGCTCACTCAAAGGTCGGAGTGTGACGGCTTTAGGCTGAAGATCACGGAGACTGGGATCGGGTCAGCACAGGAAGTAAGGATGAGCAGCAAAGGAATACAAGAGGAAAAGTATGGGGGAAACAACAGTCGGTACATCACACGAATCAAAATTTGAAGGGTTAGCGAACTCGGAAATTTCCCTAAAATTGTCTCCTCCCAGAAGGATTTCAAACGAGGCACAGACGAAGGATGGAGGGTGGACCTCAAAAAGATCGGGTGTGGTACTGGTTAATCTTAGTGAGGGTTAAGACAATGTAAGGAGTAGGGGTGGACAGATCTCAGTAGGAAAAATAATTGTATAGAAGAAATAATCGAGCAGCAAGTAAACTAAGAAGATTAAAAGATTAGCGAATTCAGCAATTTATTCCATTCCAGAAGATTCTAAACAAAGCATTCTCAAAGATGAAAGGTGGCCCTAAACTATACACAGTTTCATTTGGCCAGATAAGACAACATCTAAAAGAAATCCCGTCAGTCGCGGTTGTGGAGATTCAGCAGGTTGCGGTAGGCTCGCGCGCTCAGGTAGGGACGTCCATTCCCATATCGCCTTGCAGGGATCGCCATTGGGAGTTCTTCCACAACAGGGTCTTGATTTTCTGGTTCTTCTTCCTCGGATGGAGCTTCTTCATCGAGGTCCGATTCCATGCGATTCTCTTCTTCTGGATTTTCTTCCACGGGATTTTCCTCCACTGGATTTTCTTCTATCGGGTCTTCCTCGGGATCTTCTCCTATTGGGTTTTCTTCAGGGTCTTCTTCCTCTTCGTCGGAATCGCCTATCATGTCAAACTCTGGGGCGGCTTCTCCTTCGTCCTCTGAATCGTTGTTTCCGAAATTGACCTGGGGGCCGTTGATCTCATCGTCAGGACTCATCAACGTGCGGTCTAAGGAGACGCATGGCTGTGCATCCTCATCTAGATGCGGCGCTGCTCCAGGGTGGGCCATGGCCTGAAAAGAAAAGTCATGATTAGACAATAGAACACATCAAGAAAATAGCTAAGTATACGAAGTATAGAAAGATATGCGGTGGTAGGAACTGAAAAATCAAGATTAAAATGATGTGATAATGAATAGTATGAATAAGGGGAAGAACTAGAGAGTATATTACGATTCAAGTTTTATTGCATTCAACTAAAAGTTCGACTGATACAAGATTTCAAACGGAAGGAAATATTTTTAAGAGGATGACAACATTATTACTGAAATTAGAAAACATGAAAATTCTTCTTTGATTGCTAGACCGCTGCATTCTCGTCACGCGAGTTGAATCCTGGGCTGGGTCCGCCTTATTCTCAAAGTTCGAACTACGCAATAATCATCACTTGGCAGAAGTGGGGAGTGTGGACGAGTCTCCACCTTG
The DNA here is from genome assembly GCA_030015575.1 of Agapanthus africanus. Classification (NCBI taxonomy): domain Eukaryota; kingdom Viridiplantae; phylum Streptophyta; class Magnoliopsida; order Asparagales; family Amaryllidaceae; genus Agapanthus; species Agapanthus africanus. The sequence continues at coordinate 303,300,329 of CM057339.1, read as the reverse complement.
TAGCTCCTTCCTTTTTGGGCAACCGTTGATAAGATGTTCGCTGGATCCGCAAATCAGACATTTCCCTTGGGCGCGGCGACAATCCCTCTGAAGGTGTCCTGGCCTCTTACAGTACCCACAACATGGGGTCTAAGATTGTAACTTGAGTATATAGCATGTAAGCAAGTAAAATACTTTCCTGGGGATGTGTCGACGACGGTACTGCAACGGCAACGGCACGATCGCGACACACGCGCGGCAACTTGACTTGGCTCGAACTCGAGTCTCGGCTCAAACTTGGTACGGTTTTGACGGCAAGGGTGGTGGTCGTTGGTGTGTCGAGGCCGATGGTGAGGAGAGAGAGTTGTAGAGAGAGAGAGACGGAGTGATAAAGCGAGGCAGAAAGGGGAGAACAGAGAGGGAGTGAGTGCAGGGTGAGAAAGAGAGAGAGAGTTAGGGGAAGAGAGAGAGATATAGCAGAGAAAGATTGAGAAAGAGAGAGAGGTAGAGAGTTAGAGGGAGAGAGAATTAGAGTGAGAGTGGGAGAGAACTGGAGAGGGAGGGAAGAGAGAGCCAGAGAGAGAGAAAGCACCCAGAGAGAGAGAGAAAGAGAGGAATTTAGAGAGAGACAGAGAGGGTGAGTGAGATCAGAGGGAGTGAGAGAGAGCAGAGGGTGAGAGAGAGATGAGAAGGTTCGAGAGGGAATGAGAGAAAGAACGAGAGAGAGATGAAGGCGACGATGATGCGGGGGAGTCGACGAATGCAAGTGAGGCTCGGTGGTAATCGTCGGCGGTGATGAAGGGGTCGGCGAGGTTGCAAGGGCGAGGTGCTCAGGCAGACGATGGGAGAAATGAGGTGCGGAGGCGAGGGGACTGTTGGTGAACGCTAGTGGTGGAGGTGGCGGCTAAGGGATGGTCGTAGTCGGAGCTTGGTGAATGGAGGCGATGGGGAGCTCAAAGGGTGATGTGGGTTGGGTGAGGGAGTAGAGGGAGAAGAGGAGAAGGGGGTCTGAGAGAGTGAGGAGTGATGGGAGCGAGGGAGAGAGAAAGAGCGACGAGGTGCGCGTCGTGGGTAACGCTCGCGAGCGTGTGCGTCGGCGGAGGGAGCGGATCGCGCGAGACAGGGAGCGGGAGAAATGGGGGTAGCCGTTGGGAAGAAGAGGGCTAAGCGGGTCTGGTAGGAGTAACGGGTGCGGGTGAGGGCTGAAGCGGTTGGGCCGGGCCGGCGTGAGCTGGGCCAAAGATTGAGAGGAAAAATTCATTGGGAAAAAGGGAGTGGGCCGGGAAGTTGCTCGGCCGGCTAGAGATTGAATTTATGAAGAAATAAAGGAATGGGCTGGGTTAAAATAAATTTCCTTTTATTTGTTGGCCTGGGCTGAGAAGATTGGCCGGGAAACTAAGTGTTTGGGCTGAGGGAAATAAAATGTAGTTTGGGTTTGGGTTTAAAAAGGAGTTTTAAAAATAAATAAACTAATAAATAATTATAAATAAAGTAAAATCTTATAAGTTAACGAGAAACACGAATATTGGTATAAAAAGAGCTCGGTGTTACAGTCTATCAGTGGCATTACCATACAGTCTGGTCTCTTCGTCTAAAAGTATCGTATATCAGGTCTAGAGTTTGGAATCTGTTGGACCCTAATAACTCGATAAGTCGTGCGACAGAGGACTCATAACCAACCGGAGATACAACTGATAACACTTTTCAGTTTATCTCCACTGCGATAGCCATCGACTTATAGTTGTAATCATGTCCTGCACAGCGCGATATCAACTCCCTATACTCGAAGAGACGAATCCTTTCGACCGCTCACTTTCTCCACGTGCTTCGGGACTATACCCAACAAAAATATGTTTGCATGACTCCTTTGAGCCATGGTAGGGTAGTCAGAGTATAGTGGGAACACACATTAGACACAATGGCGATCTCAAGTTTTAGGGACTATCATATACCTATGTCACAAGAGAACTGCGGCCTGACATTGGTATATTACCAACTAGGAGTTCTCGGTGAGTCGGCCCATTATAACTCATCCAATGAGCACCTGTATACAATCCTCCATGTCAAACACCAATAGCTGTAGGATCAGCTATCGCCCTCCAACCAGGTTAGGAAACGTACACACTAGTCTAAACTGGAGTACCTGTAGGGTGTTTTTCGTCACCCCATTGAGATGGGAATACGCGCGCGCTTTTCAGGCGCATTACAGATTCTCCCTGCCTAGGGTAGGCTGGGGTTTATTGATTGTGGGGATCCGAATCTCCGGCAGCTGAGGACTAAGCTGCCGTTAATTACCCCTCGCCTTTGGAGCGAGAGAACCTCTGATTGACGGGTCAAACAGGTCATGCGAACTCAATGTGCAGTATTGTGTTTTAAAGAGGTTTTAGATATATCGGGGGGCCCGCAGAGTTTTTACGGGGGTCCCGCTGCCCGGATAGCGGGCTGGGGGTCAAGGGGGCTAGCAGCCCCCTTGCGGGATGCGGTGCAGTGCCCCGTTAGAAAAATTTTCCTGGCATGGGACGTGTTTTGAGTGTAGAGTGTATGAAAAATGAGGGGTGATGATCATCTTAAAGAGGCGTGCAAGGCACGTAGGCATTGGGCGCCCACAGGTCACGTGCCCGGCGCATGGGTGTTGGGCGCCCGCGGGGCACGTGCCCGGCGCATGGGCGTTGGCCCCCGTAGGTCACGTGCCTGGCGCTTGGGCGCTTGGCACCCGCGGGTCACGTGCGCAGCATGCGTGGGTGTAGGGCGCCCGCAGGTCACGTGGCTGGCACGCGCGGGCGCTGGGCCATCGCGGGTCACGTGCGCGGTGCGCGACCGGTGGAAACACCAGCGAAAAAGGGGCTTAGCCCCTGGGCTAGGAGTTGAACTCCCAAGAGATTTTGAGTGGAGTTAAACTCCAAAAGATTTAGATTTGGAGTTAAACTCCTAAATGATCTGGAATAGGAGTTAAACTCCTTTGAAATTTTGGGTCTTGGAGTTGAACTCCCCAAATATCTTCAGAGGTGATCAAAAGGGGACCCCTCTCTTCTCTCTTTAGCCATGGAGCTTCTTTTGAGCCTTGGATCTGTCCAAAGTTGGATTTTTGGAGATAGGTCTCATTCTTCCTCCTCTTGATCGGCTGGATCTTGGAGAAAAGGGGTGAGACTTAAAAATCTCCCCTTTTCGATATCTGATTGAAGATCCGAGCTCCCCTTCATGGGTTTTGTGGTGAAAAACTATTTCTTTTTGGAAAAGGGAAGAGTTAAACTCTTGATTTAATTTTAAAAGAGGGAAGGTTTTTAGACCCTTGAGAAAGGAGAAGGAGGCACAAACCCTAGAATTTTTTAGAATGGAAAAAGTTGTCATAGATATTTTCATCATGTTGGCCTTTATAGGCTACACACTTTATACATAGCCCCTTAGACTTTGCCAAATGGCATTTGTGCCACCTCATGCCTTATGTGCTTAATTCTTTTGCACATGAGCCACGGGCTTTACAAAAATTTGGCTTTATGCCTATTTTTCTTACATTTATTCATAAAAAAATTACACCAAAATTATTTATTACAAAATTTATTTTGGCATGGGGAGGCCGGCGGCTTCATGTTCGGGATCGACCCGAGCATTGGCCTACTTAACCTGGGCTTGGGCCCACTTGGTTTGGAGTTGACTTTGATTTTGACTTGGTCAACCGGGGTGTAAATTTTGACCCCAACAAATTGCCCCCATCAATAAATGCACACCACATACATGGGTTGTGTGCATGAAATTGATGGTCTTCTTTCGCATGGAGGTTGATTTATTTGGTTCCCATTTTGACGGCGTGGAGGTCGTTTCTGCCATTTTAGCGACGTGGACGGTCGGTCCTGCCCTTTTTGCGACTTGGACAGTCGGTGCCGCCATTTTAGCGAGGACAGTCGGTGCTGCCCTTTTTGCTACTTGGACGGTCGGTTCTGCCCTTTTTGCGACTTGGACGGTCGATTCTGCCCTTTTTGCGATGCGGACGGTCGGTGCTGCCCTTTTAGCAACTTGGACAGTCGGTGCTGCCCTTTTAGCGACTTGGATGGTCGATGCTGCCCTTTTTACGACGTGGACGGTCGGTGCTGCCCTTTTTGCGATGTGGACGGTCGGTGCTGCCCTTTTGTGATTTAGACGGTCGATGCTGCCCTTTCTGCGACGTGGACGGTCGTTGCTACAAATTTAGCGACTTGGACGGTCGGTGCTGCCCTTTTAGCGACTTGGACGATCGATGCTGCCCTTTTTGCGATATGGACAGTCGGTGCTGGATTTGACTTGCTCCGCTTCTTGCGATGTCAGGGATGAAGTTGACTTGTTTCCGAAGTGGAGCCTAATTGTTCCAGGGAGGTCATTGGTTTTTTTGCTGAATTGATGTGATTTGGGTTGACATCAGCATCGCTACACTGGAATACGGTACCAGGAGCGAATCATCATCTGCCATGATAGGATTTAAGGATTTTAGTTTTGGTTTGGCATCAACACCGCCGCACTGGAATATGGTACCAGGAGCGAATCATCATTTGTTGTGAGGGGATTTCCATCGCTCCTAGTTTAACGACTTAGGGGTCATCTGTTCCCAGTTTAATGACTTAGGGGTCATCTGTTCCCAGTTTAACGACTTAGGGGTCTATTGGATTGGAGTTTGGAATTTTGGGGTTAGGATAGGCATCAGCGTTGCTAACACTGAAGCACATGTGCCAAGAGCAATTCATCATTTGCCTTTTCCTGTTGGGGAGCGATGGCTTAGAAGACAGGTTTAGGTCCCTATCACTTAAGGCTTTTCAATTTTATGAGCCATGAGGGTCTCATAAAAGCATTTTCTCCCAACGAGTCGAAAGGATCTCGTAAGTGTGCTTTCTCCTTAGGAGTCGTGGGGACTCCCAAGTGTGTTTTTCCTTTGTGAGTCGTAAGGATCCCATGAAGGTGTTTTCTTACGAGTCATGAGGATCCTATAAGTTTGTTCTCCTCATGTATCTAAGGACACATGAGTGGGTCTTCCCAAATGGAGCATAATTCCTTGAGCGGAGACCAGCCGCGTAACTGGTGATTGTGGTAGTCAACTTAGGGACCAACCGTAGGGCTGGGAGAATTTTGGGAGATTGGATTTTGGTAGGTGTCTGCATCGCTTCACTGGAATGTGATATCAGGAGCGACCCATCATTCGCCGTATGGGGACTTGGAATTTGGATCATGTTTGGCATCAGCATTGTTGCACTGGAATAATGCCAGGATCAACTCATCATTTGCCCTGGGAGGACTTGGGATTTAGGCTTTTGGTCGGCATCGGCACCGCTAACACTGAAGCGAAATGCCAGGAGCAACTCATCATTTGCCGTTACCCGTTAGGGAGCGATGGCTCAGGAGACAGGTTTAGATCCCTATCACCTAAGGCTTTTCAATTTTATGAGCCGTAAGGGTCTCATAAAAGCATTTTCTCCCTACGAGTCGAGAGGATCTCGCAGGTGTATGTTCTCCTTAGGAATCGTGAGGATTCCTAAGTATGTTGCTCCTTTGTGAGTCGTAAGGATCTCACGCAGGGATTTTCTCCTCACAATGTCGAGAGGACTTTGCGAGTGTATTTTATCTCTTTTCATGAGTTTGCGCCCTTTCAGGTTTTCACAAACTCGCCGGCAGTCCTGCTGTTTTTACTCACGGAGCCCTTTCGGGTTTTTATTCGTGCCCGTTTTGCTTGTGGACATACCGTTTATTTTTCTTTTTTTTCTTTTTTTTAAGCCGGTGAGACTTTAAATGTAGTCTCGCCAGTAGGACTTTGGGAGAGATAGGGGTCGTTTATGCCCGTGGATTGTATACGGTTTTGCAGGATGTATGATCCAGACCGTAGGGCCGGTGTTCTCAATTCGCCTGCGACTTGGATCATTCACGCGTAGTATTTCTTGAGATATCGGCCATTGATGGGTGGCATGGGCCTTTCTCCCTCGGCACTTATTAGTTGGTAGAATCCTCCATCGAACACTTTCTCAATGACGTATGGTTATTCCTAGTTTGGCTCGAATTTTCCTTTGGCATGTCGATTGGGGATGATCGGTCTTTTGAGGACCAACACCAATTCGCCTTTCTTGAAAGCGCGGAGACGGGTCATCTTGTCATAGGCCCGTGACATTTGGGCTCGGTACAGCTCCAGATTTTGTTGTACTGCGGGCATCCTTTCTTTGAGGGCGTCGAGCTCTTCAAGCCAGAGGAGCATATTTTCCTCCGTCGTCAACTCGTGCTGAACGGCTATTCTTAAGCTTGGAATTTCGACTTCGAAGGGGAGGATCGCCTCCACTCCAAAGAGTAATGAGTATGGAGTGGACTGAGTTGGAGTACGGTGTGTGGTACAATATGCCTACAATGCCTCGTGAAGTTTAAGATTCCAGTCTCTCTTGTTGGCTGAAGCGTTTTTCCTCAGGATCTTGCGCAGAGTTTTATTGAAGGTTTCGGCTAGCCCATTGGCCCTTGGATTATAGATGGAAGAATATCTCCAGTCTATCTTGTGTTGGGTAGCGAACCTTGAGACTTTGAAGGCTCTTGAAAAAATGCTCGTTGTCAGAAATGATTCTTCTTGGTCTACCGAAGTGGTATAGAATATTATGCCGGAAGAATGTCAGAATATCTTCTGTCTTGACTTCCTTTAGAGGGACAGCTTCAGCCCATCTGGAGAAGTAGTCTGTTGCAGCCAATATGAACCAATGGCTTTTGGATGACGGAGGATCAATCGGGCCAACTATGTCGGTGCCCCAAACTTTGAAAGGCTACGACACCACCGTAGGATGCAACGGATTAGGATGCTTGTGAATGAAATCACCATGAATTTGGCAGAGATGACATTTCTTTGCATGCTCTTCGCAATTCCTTATCATGGTGGGCCAGTAATATCCAAGCCATTTGATCTGAAGCCGCATTTTGGGGCCGGACTGGTGAGCCCCACAGACGCCTGAGTGAACTTCTTTCATGACTTTTTGGGCTTCAGCCGATGATAGGCACCTGAGCCAGAGTTGGTCATATGATCTGCGGTATAGCGTATTATTTATAAACACGTATTAGAGAGCTCTCTTCTTCAGCTGAATCCTCACGGATTTTTCTTCGGGCAGCTTGTCGTATCAGAGGTACTCTATGGAAGGTTCTCTCCAATCGGGCTTGTCTTGAATGATCGAAGCTTCTTCGGCAGGATTGTTCTCTTGTTCTACGCTTTCTTCTTCACGCAAAGAGACTGGAGACAGAATTTGCCGGCTTCTGACTGTGATTATAATTTCGTCCATGTCAGGATCAGCTAGCTCCTTAGCTAGGCAAGCGAGTATGTCGGCTTTTCCGTTCAACGCTCTAGGGACTCTCATTAGTTCAATGTGAGTGAACCGTTTCATGAGTTCCACCACTCGGCTTCTATATCGAGCTGACTCGGGTTTGTATATCTTATAGTCGCCGCTTACTTGATTGACGACAAACTGGGAATCACCGTAGACTCGTAGGCAAAGGATTTCCATTTCTATGGCGATCTCCAAACCAGCTATCAGAGCTTAATACTCAGCCTCATTGTTTGTACGAGGCTCGGTGAGAGCAAAAGAACGTCGTAGGGTTCCCATCGATGACGTGATGAACACCAATCCTATCCCTGCTTTTATCTGCGGGGTGCTTGATTTGTCAGAGCTCCTCATTGATGAGGCTCCATCGAAGTAGAGCTCCCAACATGGCTCATCTTCCTCGAGGTGCAGCACTTGTTCGTCGGGTAACTCATAATTGAGCGGTGACCATTCTGGTACGGGATGAGCAGCAAGGAAGTCTGCAAGGGCTTGCCCTTTTACTGCTTTCTGAGGAGTATAAATTATGTCAAATTCAAGCAGCATGACGGCCCATCTCGCCATTCTACCGGCTAGGCTTGCTTTGGTCATTAAGTGTTTGAGCGGGTCGACCTTGGAGATCAGCATAGCCCGATGAGAAAACCGATAGCGCCTCAGCTTCTTCACAGCGAATATCAGAGCAAGGCATTGCTTTTCGATTGGGGAATGGTTGTGTTCCGCCCCAACTAAAGTTTGACTAAGGTAGTAGAGGGAATTTTCTTTTCCCTCCTCGTTGTTCTGGGCAAGGAGCGCACCGAGTGATTCATCTAGCGCGGCAGTGTAGAGAATCAGCGGTTTATTTGGAATGGGAGCGGCCAGCACTGGAGGGTGCAACAAGTACTGTTTGATTCTTTCGAACGCTTCTTGACATTCAGCATCCCAGACAAAAGGAGCTCCTTTCTTCGTGAGCTTTGAGAAGGGCCTACATCTCCCCGATAAATTTGAGATAAACCTTCGTATATAAGCAAGCTTGTCTTGAAAAGATCTTAGCTGCGTCAGACTCTTTGGAGGGGGCATCTCCATGATGGCATTTATCTTTGATGGGTCAACTTCGATCCCTCAATGTCGGACTATGAAGCCCAGGAATTTTCCCGATGACGCGCCAAAAGTGCACTTTAGAGGATTCATCTTCAGATCGTATTCCCTCAGTCTGGTGAGAACGGTCCTAGGATCTTGGATGGGGTCGGCCTTGGCTTTAGTCTTGACGACCAGATCATCAACATAGCATTCGACGACTTTATGGATTAGGTCATCAAAGATATTGATCATTGCCTTTTGATATGTAGCACTTGCGTTCTTCAGTCCGAACGGCATCACTTTGTAGCAGTATATTCCGATCGGGGTTCGAAATGCTGTGTGTTTCTCATCCTCAGGCGACATCTTGATCTGATTATATCTAGACGAGCCATCCATAAAGGTGAACAGCTCGTAATTTGAGGTGTCATCGACCATCATTTCGATGACCGGTAGCGGGAAGTCGTCTTTAGGACATGCCTTGTTGAGGTCCCGAAATCGACACAAACTCGGATCTGCCCATTTTTCTTCTTCACTGGGACTATGCATGCGATCCAGTCCGCATATTTCTCTTCCCTGATGAAGCCGGCATCGATGAGTTTCTTGGTTTCCTCGATGGCCTTTTCTTCCAGTTCCCTTCTCATTCTTCGAGGAGCTTGTTTGACTGGCTTAGCATAAGGAGATATAGCCAGCTTATGCACGGCCACTTCAGGGGAAAGGCCATGCATTTCTTTGTACGTCCACGTAAAACAGTCGACGAACTCATGCAGCAGGGCGATTATCTGCTCTTTCATTTTCTCTGACAAGAGTGAGCTGATGTAGGTCGGCCTTGGATTATCGGGCGTTCCTAAGTCAATCTCGGTTAGCTCATCAAAGGTTGCTTGTCCGCCATCTTCAAGCTCTTGAGGAGCTTCTTCTGGCTCAGTTAGCTCGTCATCATCATTTGACCTTTCTCTAGCTTCACCAACATGGATCATGTAGCATGCCTTGGAATCAGGATGGATGAAACCTATGCCCCGTCTATCTGGAATTCTTCCATCGATGTGTGCTCAGACCTGAGGCGGATGCCATAGCCCTTCATAAAACTTTGCTTCGGACTCCGTTTGATATAACCGGCATCCGCACCTTTTGAAATATTCCCGCATCTCGGGCGCATAGTATCTGGGATTGAGGACGGCTCTTATGCCTCTCTCATAGCGAAGGCACGCGACAGACAAATCGTCCGGGTGCACAACAGGATTTGACCCATAAAACAGGATGCCCTTCTGTCCATTTTTTCTTCCGAGAACGTAGAAAGTTTTCAGCTGGTCCACGGTAGAGACTGACAATGCATCGATCACTTTGCACATATGCTCCAGCACCCTTGTGACAACTAGGGACCCTTCTATAATTTCGAAGGTCTCTCGTAGTTTTGCTTGTTGCATGAGGGTCCAATCTGCATAGCTGTTGCAAGGCAGGTCCTCTTCCTCCGACTCTTCAGTGTCGCTGCCAAGATGAGGGCGCGCTTTGCTGCTAAATGGGCCTTCAATATCAGATCTGTCTGTATCGCTACCTAAACGAGGGCGAGTTTTACGGAAGGACGGACTTCCAGCGTCGGACTCATCAGTGTCACTACCGAAATACGGGCGCACTTGGGGGTTTTTACTTTTGAAAGTGACAGCCAGCTCAGATTTGCTTTTGAGTTTTGGGGCCGCTCTGTCCTCGGTCATTTGTGGCTTAGTATTTTGGTGGTTCATAAAGTACCGAGAATCTTAATATCGGACTTCATGCACACCGAATGGCTGGATGTATCCATCAATGCATCTTTCTTCTCCGTTTTTGTTGTATTTCATGCACTGATGGAGAGTTGACGGAACGATTCCGTAATCGTGAAACCACGATCATCCTAGAAGAACCTTATAAGACGTGTCAACGTCGATCACGTATATCTTAGCTTCGGTTTGCAGATCCCCAAATTTGATTGGCAGAGCTATAGACCCCAGAACTTGCTGGTAATTTTGGTTGAAGCCTTGAATGACAATCATTTCCCTTGACAAGTGTCGGACGTCCATTGACAGACTCTTCAGAGTCCGCAAGTTCATGATGTTCACTAAGGATCCCAGATCAATCAATATGCGATTAATCCGATCTCCGTCGCTGTACCCGGTCATGTAAAGCGGCCGATTATGCTCAGTCGTTCCCAGTAGCAAGTCTTCGTCCTTAAACGTGACTGCGGCGGCATGCAGAGCGTACTGAGCTTCTTTCATATTAATTTCCGCAAAGCGAGCCTGATACCGCTCGGGTTTTTGTAGAGCGTGAATGAGAACATCTCTAAGCTCTTTAGATAGGACCAAGGCATCGTAGATGCTCAGGAGAAACGGAAGCTTCCGGAGATGAGCCAAGACATTATAGTCCACCGAGAAAGGACTTGAGTTTTCATTAGCCGATTCTCTGCCATCTTCCTCATTAGCCACATGTTTTTCCTTTCCTTTTCGGGCGTTGCCCTGATTTGGAGGCAGAGCCCTGCCACTTCTGAGCTGGATTTGGTTGGCCTTTGTGGCAAGCTCCTCGTCCTCTTCGGGAAAACAGAGCTCCTCCTCAGAGTCGCTGCCCAGATGGATGGCGTAGCAGGTCACTATAGAGATCTCTTCATTGGAGTCTTCTTCTAGCTCCTCCAGAATCTCAGCTGCTTCTACAGGGAAGAACTCCTTCAATTGAATTAGAGTTCTTTCCTTTTGTTCATAGTTTTCGAGGGAAGAACTCCTCCAAAAACCCAAATCCCAAGTCCCACCGGGCGTGCCAGAATCTATAGGGTGTTTTTCGTCACCCCATTGAGATGGGAATATGCGCACGCTTGTCAGGCGCATTACAGATTCTCCCTGCCTAGGGTAGGCTGGGGTTTATTGATTGTGGGGATCCGAATCTCCGGCAGCCGCGGACTAAGCTGCCGACCCCTCGTCTTTGGAGCAAGAGAACCTCTGATTGACGGGTCAAACAGGTCATACGAACTCAATGTGCAGTGTTGTGTTTTGAAGGGGTTTTAGATATATCGGGGGCCCCGTAGAGTTTTTACGGGGGTCCCGCTACCCGAATAGTGGGCTGAGGGTCAAGGGGGCCAGCAGCCCCCTTGCGGGATGCGGGGCAGCGCCCCGTTAGAAAAAAATTTCTAGCAGGGAACGTGTTTTGAGTGTAGAGTGAATGAAAAATGATGGGTGATGATCATCTTAAAGACGCGTGCATGGCACATGGGTGCTAGACGCCCGTGGGTCACGTGCCTGGCGCGTGGGCGCTTGTGCGCGGCATGCATGGACGCTTGGCGCCCGCGGGTCACGTGCGCGGCACGCATGGACGCTTGGCGCCCGCTGGTCACGTGCGCGGCACGCATGGACGCTTGGCGCCCGTGGGTCACGTGCGCGGTGTGGGTGCTGGGCGCCCGCGGGTCACGTGCGCGACACGCGACCTCTGGAAACACCAGTGAAAAAGGGGCTTAGCCCCGGGGATAGGAGTTGAACTCCCAGGGGATTTTGAGTGGAGTTAAACTCCAAAAGATTTAGATTTGGAGTTAAACTCCTAAATGATCTGGAATAGGAGTTAAATATCTGGAATAGGAGTTAAACTCCTTTGAATATTTGGGTCTTGGAGTTGAACTCCCCAAAGATCTTCAGAGGTGATCAAAAGGGGACCCCTCTCTTCTCTCTTTAGCCATGGAGTTTCTTTTGAGCCTTGGATCTGTCCAAAGTTGGATTTTTGGAGATGGGTCTCCTTCTTCCTCCTCTTGATCGGCTGGATCTTGGAGAAAAGGATGTGAGACTTAAAAGTCTCCCCTTTTCGAGATCTGATTGAAGATCCGAGCTCCCCTTCAAGGGTTTTATGATGAAAAACTATTTCTTTTTGGAAAAGGGAAGAGATAAACTCTTGATTTAATTTTAAAAGGGGGAAGGTTTTTAGAACCTTGAGAAAGGAGAAAGAGGCACAAACCCTAGAATTTTTTAGAATGGAAAAAGTTGTTATGGATATTTTCATCATGTTTGCCTTTATAGGCTACACACTTTACACATAGCTCCTTAGGCTTTGCCAAATGGCACTTGTGCCACCCCATGCCTTATGTGCTTAATTCTTTTGCACATGAGCCATGGGCTTTACAAAAATTTGGTTTTATGCCTATTTTTCTTACATTTATTTATAAAAAAATTACACCAAAATTATTTATTACAAAATTTATTTTAGCATGGGGAGGCCGGCGGCTTCATGTTTGGGCTCGACCCGGGCGTTGGGCTACTTGACTTAGGCTTGGGCTCACTTGGTTTGGGGTTGACTTTGATTTTGACTTGGTCAACCGGGGTGTAAATTTTAACCCCAACAGCACCGATGTCCAATCTCGATACTCCTACGATTATGGACATTTAAAGATGTGCGTATCGACTACTCAAGCCCTAATAGTATGATCTCCATCATCGTCCTGATAGTCAAGCAAAATCTTATGACTTTATCTCATATCTAAACGATACGTGATAGTGAATAAAATGCATCATATGAAAAATAAAGACAAATCAGATAGCATATTATCATCTCGAGTAAGATTGCTCTCTCGTATAGGTCCTCTTTCAATTACAATAATTGACTTGAGGGCATCTGTATCTAAAAATCTTCCACTTGCACTTAAGGCCAATTATTGCGATATCTCATACCCAATTTTTGTACTAACAGTTTCTCAAACTATGTTCGAGAACTAGCCTCAATGAGTGGATGCAGCATAGTGCATCTCTATGTTTCTCCCTGAATCTCAATTTTGCGGAGATCAAATATCTCCCGAATTGAGCGATACCTACCTTAGTATTTGTCTGGACTGATGATTGGATCATGTTCATAAATGAACAATTATATTCAGCGAATTCTCATGCGGTATCCTTTACTGATTCATAATCAGCATCTAGCGCCAGAACTAGAATCGGTAACCACCTCCTTCAGGAGGCTGCTATTACCAATCCAAGAACATCAAACGCTCTTCATTGCTACCCCATGTTTCTCCAGAATTGGAGTGATATCCATATCCTATATGAAGAAACACATGTGATTGGAGTGAAATTGCCAGCTCATGACCCTTGGGATTGAACTATAATCATAAAGATATTAAGCTCAGTTGGTACCAATTTCTTCTCCAAAAGGTTGCTTTAAAAAAACAGATATTTTAGGATGGAAATGGTATGATGAAAAATTCTAGAACTTTGGTAGGGGCCGCCCTTGGCTCCCCCGATGAACTTAGGGCTTGTTTGGATGACCAGAAGTATCGGAAAGATCCTTGAAATGACTTTCAACAAAAATGTGATATAAAAAGTGCTAGAAGTTATTTCTAGTGTTTTTTTTATTTGTTTTTTGGAAGAAAGAAGTAATTATGAAGTAACTTATTATTTCTTGCATGAGTAAAACAAACAAAAAAAGTTGATTCATATGAGCATTATGTTTCTTCTTATAGAAAGTAATAAAAAGTAGGATTAAAAAAGTATTTATTGTCTTATTTCGTATGCCTCATACTCACTTCCCACCCAAAAATGAGAGGAAGAAATTCTTGGAAGTAGCCATACCATATAGGATTCATGTTATCACTTGGAAGTAATTTCCAAACACTTCTTCCATCAAAACAAACACTTGAAGTACCGGAAGTAACTTCCGATTACCTTACTTCCACTACTACCATGGTTCTTCATGTCAAACAAATAGAACCTTAAGCACAGAAGACTCCTTCTCAACCACTTCCTCCGTTTCAAAATGTAAGTCCATTTTTTTAAAAAAAAATTGTTTCGATATATAAGTACTTTTATAAGTATTAAGAGTCTTTTTTCATTAACAAGACACCTTTACTAATTGATTTCCTAAAGTAGTCTCAGTATATTCCTTAATTAGCTTCATGCTTATTCAAATACTGCCAAAAAAATTGAGTAATTTGCATACATGTAATTATAGGTTTAAAATTTCTTAATAGACGTGCAAAAGCAAAGATGGGCTTATTTTGAAATGGAAGTGGTAGCTACTAACTATATGTGTCCAATATCCGATAAATTAAAGAGCCATACTTTCCTATCCGTAATTTGTCTATCCAAAAGTTTACGCAAGAGACAAAATGGTAGAACTCACACTATTTAGATAATAGTGTCAAACAGGTGGGCCCATGGTATTATAAACTTTTGGGTATAAAAATTGCAGTAGTAAAAGTATTTTTGTAAACTAAATTCACTTACTGCTCATTGTTGACCCTTAGCAATGCACGCATTGTTGACCCGCACTAATCAGGAAGCAAACGCAATTAATAATCTTTAATATTATAACCTAAACAATTTGGATGATGAGATCATTATTGCATCATTTTGCAAAAAATTAAATTAACAAAAAGGAGAAAAAGCTATTGCTCCATATTTAAAAATAAACTTGCCACATCATCCATAGAAAAATACAAAAAAATATCCGAACTCATTTCTCTCTGATGATGCTCGATATCGGTGATCTCCCACATCATGACACATGGCAGATGACGTGTCCCAGAACATGCAAGAAAGGACCTACAGTGGTCGACCCGACCACTCCTATGCCCGTCCTACAAACAGGTGCTGGCTCACCTCCGAGCCCCTGCACAATTGGCCTCCTCGGCCTCACAGCTCGTCTCCGGGCTACCGTAAAACCAAGGTACCTCGGCTCTCCCGCCGAGGTCATCTTCCTCGGTCTCATCGACCGACCAACGACACCGCTCACAGACTCAACCGCCATCCCGCGAATCTCGCCATGCGCGAGATATCCGCAGGCCACATCCCACGTTACACGCCATCACGATCCCCCATTAACGAGCCTGTCTCGCCATTAATGGGAGATCCCGCTCATCACGCGGGCGAGCCATCGGGAGCGTAACGGCCGACGTGATTCTCGCGCCTGCCTGCTGCCACCGCTATATAAACCCCTTCTTCAAACGGTTCAAGTAAGCCATTTTTACTCTACTAAGCCGTTACTCTGCTCGGATTCCCTCTCTAACTTGACCGTCGGAGGGTCCTCGGTGGTACAACCACCCCGGGACTTCCTTGCAGGTAGCTCGACAACTACAATCTCAAACCCATTGAGATCCATACACTTCAGGAGCCTGCCTCCAGATCCAATATCAGCCATCCATCACCGCCATCAGCAGATCAACGGAAGGTAACATCTCGACGCGATCCGGGTCGCGTCAGCTGGCGCCGTCTGTGGGAAACACCTTGATTCCATAAAAACAAAAGTCCATCTTCTGATCCCAATCCAATGGCGAGCGATCATCACGACGATCCAAGCACTAGCCGCCTCCTCCCCCTAAACGGAGGCGCGGACGAACCTCCTTCGCCGAATGCCATCAACGCCCTTACCGTCCGAATAGACTGACTCGCGTCCGTCGTAGAGGCGCTCATCCGCATCTAAACGGCAGGGCAAGATCCCCAGGTCGCCGCTCCCCTGCCTCAGGACCGGGACCCCAACATAGGGAGAGAAGGCTCCGCTCGTAAAGACACGACCGATCATTGCCTCGCTGTTTCCAACAGCCGCAGATCCCCCGGGCCGACATATTCAATAACACGGTGGGCACAGCTTCGTTTGGCTCCAAGGACTTACGCCAGAGAGTTTCGCCCCGAGACTTGTTGCACCCCTGTCCCTCCCGAGGCGGTGCCGGTCAGCTCACCTATTCGCAGGAATGACCGACACCCCCTCCCTCGATGGGGCCGCACACGCGAGGCTTGCCACAGCAGCTCAAAGACAACCCCATCGGGGGGCGCGAGGGACCTCACCGAAAGGAACCGAGGCTCGTCAAAAATCATGATCATGACAGCGGGGGGTACGTCGAGTATCTACGAGACTCAGCACCCCACGCCAGCCGCGGGGGCCGACAGCCGTTCGAGGAAGAAGGACAGGGAGACCGAGCTAATCACTTTTGACGATGGGGACTTTCACGGCATATCCCTACCCCACAACGACCCCCTGGTGATTACGGCCCGGGTCCATCAATACGAAGTGCACAGGATCCTGGGCGACTCGGGAATCTCGGCAGACATTCTCTTCTACGACTGCTTTCTACGCATGGGGCTCACCGCGGCAAACATGAGGCCGACCTCCCACGTCCTTTCAGGATTCACCCACCACTCTATCCCGGCGGAAGGGGTAATCACTCTACAGTTCAACGTCGGGGAGGCTGGCCGTACGCGGACATTGCCGGTAGAATTCATCGTAGCGAGAATTCCATCGGCCTACAACATCCTCCTCGGCCGCCCCATGCTGAACTCCCTCCGGGCCCAGATATTGACCTACCACCTGGCGATGAAGTTCCCTCTCAACCAGGGTGGGATAGGTCGGGTCTATGGAGACCAACGAATTGTAAAGGTTTGCTTCGCCGCAACATCTTCATCGGAGAGGCCGGTCGACGATGTTGAACGTGAGGGAGACATCAGGGGTTCTCTAGACACTCGAGACGAGTAAAAAGAGGTCCGAGGGACCCCCGGTGGAGCCTCTGACAGAGGTCCCCCAAGTAGAAGGGGACGACGAAAAACTCGTTCAGATCGGGTCGCTTCTGACAGGAACTCAGCGAGATGACCTGGTTCATTTCCTCAGAAACGACTCATACGTATTTGCATAGGCGCCTGCCAACATGCCTGGGATCGACCCTAAAGTTATATCTCACAAGCTCGGGGTAGATCCTACGGCCCGACCCGTCAGACAAAAAAAGCGAAGCTTCGCCCCGCAAGCAGAAGGCTATTGAGGACGAGGTAGATCGGCTCCTCGCCGCCAACTTCATTCAGAATGTGCCATATTCGGAGTGGCTAGCGAACGTAGTACTGGTCAAGAAGTCAAGCGGGAAGTGGCGCATGTTCGTCGACTTCACCGACCTCAATAAGGCCTTCCCCAAAGACAATTATCCCCTACTTCGGATAGATCAGCTTGTTGACAGCTCGGCAGGCCATGAGCTATTGAGCTTCATGGATGCCTTCTCCGGCTGCAATCAGATCCATATGAATCTGGCAGACGAAGATCTCACAGCATTCACAACGGACCGGGGGGTATACTGCTACAAGATGATGCCCTTCGGCCTTAAGAACGCCGGGGCTACAGACCAACGGTTGGTCAACCGCATGTTCAAACCACAGATCGGCAGGAACATGGAAGTTTATGTCGACGATATGCTCGTCAAATCAGTCTCGTCGACCGACCACGCTAAGGACCTGGGCGAGGCCTTCGAGGTACTCCGCAAGTTCAAGATGAAACTGAACCCCGCCAAGTGCGCATTCGGGGTCACCGAGGGAAAGTTCCTCGGTTTCATGGTCACCCACCATGGGATCGAGACTAACCCAGAAAAAATTGACGCTATTCTCAACATGACCATGCCCAAGACCAACGTCGAGATCATGCGACTGACAGGGCGGGCAGCCGCTCTGAGCCGTTTCATGTTAAGGTCTGGGGAAAAGTGCCTCCCATTCTTCAAAGCTCTAAGGAAAATCTCGAGGTTCGAGTGGTCAGAAGAGTGCCAGACCGCCTTCAACCAATTAAAGAGGCACTTTGCGACGCCACCTCCGCTAACTTGACCAGTTGAAGGAGACGAGCTCTCACTATATCTGGTGGTATCCGATCAAGCAGCGGGCTCAGTGCTCCTACGAAAGGTCAACGGAGTGCAGAAGCCGGTGTACTACGTGAGCCATGTCTTCAAAGACGTAGAAACGAGGTTCCCAACCATAGAGAAGATTGTCTTGGCACTCGTTGTGGCCTCAAGGAAGCTACGGCACTACTTCCAGGCGCACACTATCCTCGTCCTCACTGAGCGTCCGTTGGGGGCTATCCTCGCCTCATCCGAATCCTCGGGCCGCTTAGAGAAGTGGAGGTGGGAGCTGTCCCAGTTTGACATTAAATACCGCCCAAGCCAGGCCATCAAGGCACAGGCCCTGGTCGATTTTATCGTCGAGTGCATCATCCCCAGAAAGGAACCGGAGTCCATGCCGCCCCTCGCGGCTCAACACCCGATCGTGGGGATTCCCGACTCGATCCCTGAGTAGGTCATTTACGTCGACGAGTCCTCAACCGAGGAAGGCTGTGGCGTCAGCCTCATCATTCGGGGCCCGAACGAGGCAGAAATGGAGTGTTCTCTAAAACTCGCATTCAAGACCTCAAACAACGTGGCAGAGTACGAGGCCCTACTGGCTGGACTTCGCATGGCCTCCGGGCTGGGGATGAAAACAATTTGAATCCGCAGTGACTCAGCCCTAGTCGTTGGCCAAGTGACCGGCCACTTCGAAGCTCGGAAACCTCTAACGGTAAAATATCTAGCCGAGGTAAGAAAACTTTGGAAGAACTTCGACGAAGTCCAGGTAGAGCAAATACCCAAGCAGCTCAATGCCCAAGCCGACGCCTTGAGCAAGCTGGCCTCATCCTACTCGGCCAACAACAAGCGATCTATTCTCTTCGAGACCTTGCCATGGCCCAGCGTGGAAGACGGGGTGACAATACTCCATGTATATACAGCGCAGGAAGATGACCAAGACTGGAGGAAGCCCCTCGTGGAATTCCTAAGGGATGGTGCGCTCCCAGAAGATCGGGGAGCAGCCCGCCGTCTCCGGGCCAAAGCCCGTCACTTCTTCTAGAGCAACGGGAACCTTTACAAGAAATCCTTCACTCAACCCCTGCTCCGGTACGTCGACCCCCACGAAGCCGACTACGTCCTCCGTGAGATCCATGAAGGGGTCGACGGTGATTGATCATCTTTTGTGTGTAAGTAAAATGTTGTCACAACCAAAGAAATTTATACCGCAATCAATTAACGGTGTCGATATAGCACATTAATGAATACGGATCGTCCACTGAGATGCGTGAATTTGTTTGATCCTGCCTTAGATGAGTCGAAATGAAAATATAAAAGAAAATGATTCAAGATTTGTGAGATTTCATTTCAAGAAACAAAAAAAGAAAATATATCTAGAATCAAGAATCAAGAAAATGTCCAAATCAATTTAGTTATCAAGATTTGTAGAATAGCTTGTAGGATTTGATCAAATTAGTAGTAGTGATGAATTTAGAGATGACTAATCTTATCTATTGATAATTTGTAGCTAGAACAACGGTGACGAATGAAGATTAGGGATCTATTGAAGAAACTAGGGTTTCTCCTTCTCTATCCATTGTCTTTTCATTGATCATCATTTGGATCTAGCCTTTAGCAAAGAGAATCATCAATCATTTAATCCCTAGTTTGCAACGAAATTATCAAGAATGTGATCTTGCTCCAAATTAGGTCATTGATGATTCTTTTTCCTAAAGTTCACAAATCTCATAAGACTTAAGATTAGTAAAAGAATCTTATCATCACTAGATCTACCGATTCTCTCGAATCCTCCACAAGCGGAGATTTCACTCACACATCATGAAAATTAACGAATCACAAATGAAATATTTCATAATTCAAGAATGTAATGAAAACAAGAATTAACAATTTATCACCTTCATTAAATCTTCTTCAAATTTATACAACTCCTCAATTCGAGGTACAAGATTAAGCTCTCGATCGCACCTTTGAAGAGGTGAATTTGTCGTCGATCTTTGCGAAGCTCGATCGTCGTGAGTCGCGGATCGTCGTGGATCACTTGCTCGGATGATAATCGGCGTTGCAATGAAGGATCGTTGATTGCTCGCTTGATTTGCTTCTTAATGGATCTTGATTTGGCTTTGGATTTGGATTTGGGTTAGGGTTTGGATTGGATCACAAGTTGTGTCACTCAAACTTGTGTGTGAAATTATTGAATCAATTAATGAACAACCCTTGAACCCTAGATCTAGATCTCTTTTTATAAATTCAAATTCAAATTTCCCTCCAAAAGCTAGGTTGTTAGAGAGAACCTTCTAGAATAAGGTTGTTGGAGAGAGCCTTCTAGAATAAGGTTGTTACAAGGAGTCTTCTAGAAGAAGGTTGTTATGCAGAGCCTTCCAGAAGAAGCCACGTGGTAATTGAGCGTCTTGAGGAAGCAAGGTTGTTGAGACGAAGCTTCTGGAGATTTCTCTTTCTCTGATTCCCTGACTCGGCCGCGGATCCGCGGCAACTCGGCAAATTCGGCCGCGGTTCCGCGGCCAAGTGATGAGTTTACCGGTTCATTTCTTCTGGGGTGTTTGGTGTTGGTCTTAGGGTTTTCTTCTGATGTCAGTAATCTTTTTATCCCTTCTGAATCTCTACCAGATTTGAATTCTTTGACTTGCTGTATTTTATCGGCACTTTGGTGATTCCGGTTCTTTGTCTTGAAGAATTTTTTGCACACAATCTCAATGAAAAGTGTTGAGATAAACAATATCATGCGTGTAGTAATAAACACTCAATTTCCCTCTAGGATGTCGATTATAACCATAACACAGGGTATTTGGTATTTTCCAGATGAATTCGTAATCTGTGTTATATTTACAATAAACACGCTCATATGATTGATAAGAGTAGGGAAATTGACGTGTTGAGAATGCACTATTTTCGACTGATCAAATTCCCCCAGACTTAATTTTGGTCGTCTCGAGCAAACATCTTTTATTTTTATTCAAGAGAAAGAGAAAATAAAGGAAAAGAAAAACTAACTAGCACACTTTCGTAGGCAACACAATTGCACTGAACACGTGCAACAAGACTTTAAACCTCTAGGTGTCCCTAGTAGGAGGAGTGTTGTCTCCTGAGGGTTTTCAGCGGATTGAACCCACAAAATTCCATAATAAAAGGAAGACTGTGAAAGTTACATATAAAGTTAAGAATTATAAAAGAAAGACTTTGATAATCAGAGTTTCCAACTAATACTAGCTTTTCGGTTGTCATAAGCCCTATCTTAATAGTCATGAAAAGATGTTAGAAATCGCATCATCTCTCAATAAAATATCGTCTTTATTTTTCATTCCTACCTTTCTTCCAAACACTGATCATATATCCTTACGTGTGTGTAAAGAACATCCCTACACTCGGAGAATTCAATTCAAGCTATCATACTCTTATTCATCTACCTCGGTACTTTTTAATCGGTGAATATTTAGATGGATTTGCTCATACATTTTTCATGCGACCGTTAATACTTCTTGAGGTACTAACCGACCGATTACTCATGTGCTTGCTTATTAGGTGTATTAGTATTTTTCTCGTCTTGCAACACCTAAGGCTTAGCAGTGACTCCCAAACCAGTTGGTCTAAGGCACTAGGTGATGAAGCACCCTCGCTATATTTTTTTATTGCTGCCTTGGTGATTACAAAACCAGAGTTCATTTTTCTACACCATTTTATATATTATGCTTCATTTATTATTTTCTTTGTGCTTTGGCTTTTAGACAAGAGCATTTCAAGGTATCCTCTACTATCCCGAGTTTCAAGACGTGCGTACGTGCAAATAGTAGGGTATCAACATTCAAATGTTTGGCTTCCAGAATATGAACTATTTTTCAGAATTATTTTTATCCTCAGATTAGTGACTTCTTTCATCTTACTAACCCTTGGGACAATGGCTCATAACTACTTATTACTAGTTTCGTTTAAAAAAACTTCCAACTTTCTTGGTTTTCTTAAATTTTTCCAATCTTTTGGATGTAATTTTTCACTATCTAATCTTTTGTTATCTTATTTATGTACAAAAAAAAATTATATTATGTTTTGTGCTTATGCAAAGTATGATGCAAAGTGATGCGTAAATAAGCCCAAACTTGTTTAGAAAAGTGTCCTCACTGTTGCCATCTATTAAATCTTGAAAACCTGTAAGCTTAGGAGGAAATTTATTAACGGGGGCAAGAAATATGATCGTGAAAATCTCTCCCAAACTTATTTTTGGCTCACAATTTTGAGGACAACTTTTATTTTCAAGAGCCAAAAATACAGCCCCCCCAAACTTGAGTTAAACAATATTAAGCATTTTAAGAGAGGGTAAAATAATTTGGTCAATGCCAAGCCTTACAAAGACCGAAAGTAAACACCAACCATTCAAAGATTTTATCAATATAACGTATAGGTCGGTAGAAGAACATGTTGTATAGAGTCAGGAAAAAATGGGGAAGAGATAAGTGGTGTGAAGGAAAGGGTTTGAATCTTAAATTATAGAAATGAAAGAATGAGGATGAATGACAGCGAGAATGTGAATGATTAGGAAGAAGGAGTGGCGGCGGTTCAACTTCTATAGGTGGAGGTTGATCAATCACAAATTCTATATTGTTTAGGAATGCAAGTTCGTCAGCAAAAAGTTCTTCAAAACTTTCATCAATGGTGTGATCGAACATTTTGCTGTCAATAAGTTTTATGCCAGAATTTATCATACTTGATTTGTCAAAAATTATGGAGGTAGGAGACTCGAAAAACTCATCTACCTCATTTTCAAAAGTATCCAAATCAAGTTGACTTTTTGGTATTATTGAACTTGAATTATCGGATTGTGATTCATCAACACTCGCTATCATTACAAGAAGAATAGAAGAAGAACCGGAGTAAGTAGAAGGTGAAATGAGTAAACAAATTGGTGTGTCGAGTATTGCTAAACCAGATGTGGGAGATGGAGGCTGAATTTCGGTCTGATCTTCGGTTATATGATTAACATCAACTTCAAGAAGCACTTGGGGTTCGAGAAGAATTAAAGGCTCAAGATGATGACCACAAGGAAGTGAAAGGACCTGATGAATTGATGGGACAAACGCATCCAAAATTTTGGGTTCATCAATCGATATATCCCCAACGTCAATCACGTTATTCAAGTGAAGGTTAAAATTCTCAAACACCTCATCAAAAGTATGGATTTCAATCAATTTTTATTCAATAGTGGAGATGTAGAGATCATAAGGATTTGGCAAGGTTTCACTTGAAATGGACCCTTCACAGTCGGGTAAATCAAACACTTCAAAGTCACACAACTTATCAATTGGTGGATCATTTGGTGTACTCGATGAATCTATGAAACTGGAGTTGTGGATTTCAGTTTGGAAAGGGAAGGTTTGATTAGGAAAGGTGTACAGTCCTGTCTCACTACCTAAATTCTCACTTTGTCCTATGCCCGAATTATACACTGAAGAATTTTGGGCAAGTTCATCATTTGTTTCTTGCCTACACTCTGCTAGTTCCTTTCTAATTTGGTTCAACATTTCCAAATATTTTTCTAATGTCTGCTCAAGACTAGACTTGGGTCGATAAGGGGTTTCAGTATAAGATTGAAATTCTTGTGGACGATTAAAACTCCCAAATGACTGATTAGAAGGATCGTTTAGAGAAGGTGGAAAAGTCGGATTGGATTGATAGGAACGAAATGGCTGTGAAAATTGTGCAGGAGTAGGGTCAACATTGTGATAAGAAGAATATTGATATTGGTTGGTCGGTTGGCTATTGGACATCATATATGCCACAAACCGATTATGAAATTCTTCTTTAGAAAGTGGAGGTGATGGTTGATATTGGTCCGGATTGAAACTTTGGCCTTTAGCCCTAGCTATATGCTCAGCAATGGACATGCGTCTAGGGGCATCCTCACTCGGAGTATCAATTGAAACAGATGTAGAATTAGGATACGGTTGATAAGACCTGGACTGAGGTATCCAACTGATTCTATCCGCTTGCGCTATCCGATCTCTTAAAGACATGGGAGAGTCGGATGGTATACCGAAGCGATTACGAAAACAAGAAATATCTGGTTGTGGACAGCAAAGCTCGGCAAGAGTTCGTCTGTTTGGGTCACCCATTATAAGAAGAGAAGGGGGGGAAAGGGTAAAAAGGGGAGAAAATAATTGGTTTGTTTTGAAAAAGGACGGATTTATGAAAATTCACACAAACATGCACAAGCAACCCTATATCTAATGGTCACCTAGGTCAAGTCTCTAGACCGTTCCTAGACTTTCAGAAGACAAATCGTAGGATAAATCCTCTACTGCCTCTTTATCTCTCTTGTGGCCAGGTAAGTGCCAGGTAAGTGGGAGGTTTTCCGCTACGTAAGTAGCGGGCCTAATTAAGTAACCACTTGCCTTAGACACACTTGCCTTAGACACCACAAAAGAAACGCAGATAAGCAATAGATTACCCATGACCTCCTTCTATCTTAAATGAGGGCGACGGTCCTTAGAGTCTTGTCTAGATATTTTTTAATTAATGAGGGTGATGCGGATGCAAGTTTTGTGATTTTTGGGACTTAGGAAGGGTAATGAAATCCTTACCTAATCTGAATTTGGTATTTGCCCCCTAATTTCCGTATTAAAAAATATGCACAAAACAACCAATTTCAAGAATCGCAACAAATTTAATTTTTTTAGCGGCGCTGAATTTTGCAAAGAATCCTGCAAAAAATTGATTATTGGACAAGATCAGAGAGGAGAGGAGAGAACAGACAGTATACCACAGAGATTTTATGCACTGATTCACCTAAACGGCGGCGGAACCGCCGCAAAAACCACACTATGTCCGCGGATCCGCGATCCTATGGAGGAGATAGGCAATCAAATTTTTTCTGCAGCTGTTTGGACTCCTCTTGAATCTTTAGATCTTCTCTGAATCCTGATTGCACGGCTAAAATGATTCCAGATTCTCTCGCAAAAATTCAAACACTAATCGTTAAGTACTTGAAACGATTCTTGAATTAAAATTTGATGAAATAATAATTTTTCAACTCAAATAACAAGAAAGAACAAAATAGCATGCATCCCCGACAACGGCGCCATTTGATTGATCATCTTTTGTGTGTAAGTAAAATGTTGTCACAACCAAAGAAATTTATACCGTAATCAATTAACGGTGTCGATATAGCGCATTAATGAATACGGATCATCTACTGAGATGCGTGAATTTGTTTGATCCTGCCTTAGATGAGTCGAAATGAAAATATAAAAGAAAATGATTCAAGATTTGTGAGATTTCATTTCAAGAAACAAAAAAAGAAAATAGATCTAGAATCAAGAATCAAGAAAATGTCCAAATCAATTTAGTTATCAAGATTTGTAGAATAGCTTGTAGGATTCGATCAAATTAGTAGTAGTGATGAATCTAGAGATGACTAATCTTATCTATTGATAATTTGTAGCTAGAACGATGGTGACGAATGAAGATTAGGGATCTATTGAAGAAACTAGGGTTTCTACTTCTCTATCCATTGTCTTTTTGTTGATCATCATTTGGATCTAGCCTTTAGCAAAGAGAATCATCAATCATTTAATCCCTATTTTGCAACGAAATTATCAAGAATGTGATCTCGCTCCAAATTAGGTCATTGATGATTCTTTTTTCTAAAGTTCACAAATCTCATAAGACTTAAGATTAGTAAAAGTATCTTATCATTACTAGATCTACCGATTCTCTCGAATCCTCCACAAGCGAAGATTTCACTCACACATCATGAAAATTAACGAATCACAAATGAAATATTTCATAATGCAAGAATGTAATGAAAATGAGAATTAACAATTTATCACCTTCATTAAATCTTCTTCAAATTTATACAACTCCTCAATTCGAGGTGCAAGATTAAGCTCTCGATCGCTCCTTTGAAGAGGTGAATTTGTCGTCGATCTTTGCGAAGCTCGATCGCCGTGAGTCGCGGATCGTCGTGGATCTCTTGCTCAGATGATGATCGGCGTTGCAATGAAGGATCGTTGATTGCTTGCTTGATTTTCTTCTCAATGGATCTTGATTTGGCTTTGGATTTGGATTTGGGTTAGGGTTTGGATTGGATCACAAATTGTATCACTCAAACTTGTGTGTGAAATTATTGAACCAATTAATGAACAACCCTTGAACCCTAGATCTAGATCTCCTTTTATAAATTCAAATTCAAATTTCCCTCCAAAAGCTAGGTTGTTAGAGAGAACCTTCTAGAATAAGGTTGTTGGAGAGAGCCTTCTAGAATAAGGTTGTTACAAGGAGTCTTCTAGAAGAAGGTTGTTATGCAGAGCCTTCCAGAAGAAGCCACGTGGTAATTTAGTGTCTTAAGGAAGCAAGGTTGTTGAGACGAAGCTTCTGGAGATTTCTCTTTCTCTGATGCCCTGACTTGGCCGCGGATCCGCGGCAACTCGGCAAATTCGGCCGCGGTTCCGTGGCCAAGTGATGAGTTTACTGGCTCATTTCTTCTGGGGTGTTTGGTGTAGGTCTTAGGGTTTTATTCTGATGTCTGGAATCTTTTTATCCCTTCTGAATCTCTGCCAGATTTGAATTCTTTGACTTGTTGTATTTTATCCGCACTTTTGTGATTCTGGTTCTTTATCCAGAAGAATTTTCTGCACACAATCTCAATGAAAAGTGTTGAGATAAACAATATCATGCGTGTAGTAATAAACACTCAATTTCTCTCTAAGATGTCGATTATAACCATAACACAGGGTATTTGGTATTTTCCAGATGAATTCGTAATCTGTGTTATATTTACAATAAACACCCTCATATGATTGATAACAGTAGGGAAATTGACGTGTTGAGAATGCACTATTTTCGACTGATCAGGCGGCGCACACCAAGGGGCCCGAACCTTAATCCAGAAGGTGTTGCTTCAAGGGTAATACTGGCCAACTCTTCACGAAGAGTCCCAGAAGCTCGTCAGGAGATGCAAAAGTTGCCAACTCAACGGAAGCATACCTCGCCTTCCGGCTACCGAGCTGACCGCACTGACCTCCCCGTAGCCGTTCGCCCGGTAGGGATTGGACATAATAGGCCAGTTCCTTACCGGTGCGGGCGGGCACAAATATGTCCTCGTCGCAGTAGATTACTTCACGAAGTGGATCGAGGTCGTCCCCATCAGGAAACCGGATGCCGCCGCGACCATCAAGTTCCTGCAGAACAACCTAATATTCCGGTTCGGCATCCCGAGGTGTATCATCACCGACCATAGGATGGACTTCAAAAACGAGAAAGTGAAGGACTTCTGCAATAAATATCATATCCTCATGAAGTTTGCCGCGGTCGCACACCCCCAATGCAACGGGCAGGCCGAAGTAGCTAACCGAGACGTCCTCCGAGGTCTCCGGACCCACCTAGAAGGACGCCAAGGAAGTTGGGTCGAGGAATTACCCCGGGTCTTATGGGCCCTGCGCACGTCAAAGAAGACCCCCACCGGGGAAACCCCTTTCAGCCTTACTACGGGACCGAGGCAATGGTCCCAGCGGAGATCGGGCTACCCAGTCACCGGGTCGAACACTTCGACGACGAAGCAAACACCACGGCACTACACACCAACCTGGACATCCTGTTGGAGAAACGAGACCAGGCTCAGACTAGGGCTGCCACCTACCAGCAGCAAACTGCCTGATAATACAACGCGCGGGTCAAGCGTCGCTCCTTCAGGGCCGAAGATCTGGTCCTGCGGCGGAACGAGTTCGTCGATCAAGGCAGGATGCATAAGTTTTCCCCGAAATGGGACGGTCCTTTCCTCGTCTCCGAGGTTCTTCCCGGCGGAGCCTACAGCTTACAGGACGCGGACGGGCGCAAGTTTCCACGGCCTTACAACACTGAGAAGCTGAAGCTGTACCAGTAATATGAATACCTACGAGTGTGTATCTCTCCTTTCACAAAGACAATGTAAATTTTTCTAAAAAGTCCTTTCCATTCAAATAACAATAAGGGAACACCAGAACATTGCAAAAGAAGAGTCTTATTCTTCCCAAAAGGTACTATGGGCTCCTCGGCCTTACAGAAAAAGGGAAGGTTACAACAAAGGTGGAACGGGATCAAGGAAATACTCCTAGTGATACTCAGAGTATATTTCCCTTAGCCAGGCCCTCGCCGCCATAGCCCGCTCCCACCTACGCAGCGCGCGAACCCGAGACGCTACAGAAGCACCCAGCGCACCGCCCTCTAAGCCTTGGCCCCCGATATACCTCATCTTGAAACACTCCAGGATGAGACCCAAGGATCGATCGTGCTTGGACTTCGAGATGAGGCCGAACAGGAAGATCGAACGCACCTTATCGAGCGCTTCGTCCAGAAGATCCTCGGTGAAAGTGTTATCCAAACCCGGAGACCTCCTCCAGATTGCGTACATCAGCATATGAAGCAGGGACGACCGCCGAGGGAGAAGCCGGCCAAAGTGATCCTCTAGGCGCTGAAACGCCCTCCGGTACCCTTCTTCGGTCAGAGATTGGTCATACAAAGCGACATCATCAAGGGAGATGATCTCTTCGATCAAATACACGCGCCCAGTCATCTAAATGAAAGCGATACTGTAACAACCCCAAATTCCCTGTACAACTTTCTGTGCAAATTTTTCAAAATTTAAAGAAAGGGGTACTTTTGCCTGAGCACAAGTTAAATACTTTTTTTGCTCTCATTGGTAATACCTTGCACTGCTGAACCAAGCCACCAGAGTTCAAATCCTATACCCCACATTATTTTTAATATTGATTTTTTTAAACCTTTAGAATACCAAAGGTTTACACGTGCATATCTCACAAAAACCCCACTACACCCAAAAATGTAACATTGCCAGAGGATAGATGAACCGTCGGGAGGGTTTCCGGCCGCCTGACTCGGCCGGAAATCGGCCAACTCGACTTCGACTCGGCCGACTCAGGCCTCCGACCGAGTCACGGCCGAGTCACGGTCGAGTCGGCCGATTCCGGCGACGACCCCAACATGAAAATTGTGTATTTTCACCTTCCCTACACACCTGTATAATTTATTTCCTCAGACCATTTCTAGAGCTCTTTTAAAACCATAATTACTCCACCTTTAATACATTTTTAATACATATTATTACATTTTTCATTTTAACCTTTCACCTACCCTAAACCCTAGCCTAACCCTATAAATAAAACCCCTAAACACTACCCCCTCACTCCAAAATTCTGATCAAAACTCTCAAGAAAACCCTAGTGAAATTGTGTACAATTCAAGCTAGCAAAGGGGCAAAACTTCGGCGAAATTCCGACGACAACCCTAGGAGCTTCCGGCAACGAAACGACGCACTGACGCCTCCTCCCGATTCCTCTTCCTCCCTTCTAAGCTCTAAGCCAGTAAGTCCCACCTTCCCCCTTCTCTACTCTTTCTGAAAATACGAAATTCTAAAACCCGACGGAATCGGAGCAAATCCGATTTCCGATTCGATTCTTCCTAAAATCTCACTTTTCCTTTAATACAATCTTGTCAAACCATTACATGTTGACTATTAAACACTAACTAATCATATTGAACAAGTTTCATATCAAAAGAAATTGCTATTTCCATTTTACCATACTTTTTCATTAAAATACCATATAGTTTCATTTCGACATTTAAACCATCATAAACTTGCTATACCTTTAAGTATATCATGAGGTAATGACCTACCTCCTCACAACACTCATATGAAACATAGCACAATACTTTTTGGGAATATAGAATACGGGAAACAAACCATTTCAAATAAATACCATGAATTAATAAAACCATTTTCTAAAGGATTAAGTATTTTACACAAATCTTTGCAAAGCGCCGCTACAACCCAATTTGGGGAACCCGTTCGGGATGGTGCAGATTATCGCACATCCTCGGGCTTAGTAGTGCGAGATTCAGACCCCCGCAAGGGGCATTCGGTCTCGAAAGATTTACGAGATACAAAATCTTAAGAAAACGAGATTTCTAGAAATATAATATATATTAAAATATTATTTTTATATAAATATATATATATATGTATAATTAAAATATCTATTTTGTGATAATATAAATATTCCAACTCTTTTCAAAAATCACAAGAATCACTTTACATTAATATACCATGAATTCCATACAAGTCAATATTACAAATAAATACCCTTTATTATGAATTTAGGATATTTTCACTAGAAATATCACAATTATAAAATCTACATTCATGATAACTCTAAAGACGATAACTAAATACTTGGGGAGTATTTTGAAAAGCATATAAAAGTATTTTTACATAAACCCCCTCAAGTTCTATAAATTACCCTAAGGACCCTAGTAAACATAGGTTTAAGCGGGACCAATCTCTTGAGCCTCAGGGAGCCGGAGAAGTGGGTTCTTGCCTATCTAAGGTAGACAACTTAACAACGGTGTTATCAATACGGTAATCGTCTTTGAAAAAGATACAAATCCTCCCGCCCATGTGCAGCGGTTACCGATAACATCAAAACCATCATTACTTCAATTTACTTTTCTAATTGTCTGACTCAGACTGGGTCTCATTAATAAACTGACTTGAATATGATTCAAGTACAATCTACAAACTACAATTCAACATGAATCCATGAATCCATATATTTAATCTATCAATCTATACAACTTGACTGAACCGAACCATGGATATACATTCATTTACATGATTATCCAATTACATCCATTTACATGATTCTTCAGTTACATCCATTTACTGATATCATAGTTTCGGCAAGTCATCCAATTATACAATTTATATTACAAGATAATACAAGTTGCAATACAATTTACAATACAACTATACAAACAAGACATCTCGGGGTTTAAGGGGTAGATTGGTACGGAAGGTGTTAAAGGTGGCACGAGACTGCAAAATTAAGACGTAATTACAACCATTCCGTTGTTTCGTGGTATTATCGATGGAGCCTTGTACTTTCAGTTTGCCCTAGTCTCTAGCATATAGAGACTCCTCTCGTATACACTGGTATCCTTCTGTACCAAACTACAAACAACAGCGTTAACACTAAAACAACATAATACAACTTTAAAAGCTACCTTCTTATTCTGTCTATTCTATCTCCCTTATCTTTGAGACTTACCGAGCGATCTGTTCGCTGACGACATTCTCTTCTTTCTTCTTTGAATGTCGTCAGGTGACCTGGATATGTCAGAGATCGAGCCCAGCGCTGAAGACTTGGACCATTTCGTTGAAGACCCAGAGCTTTAGTTCATTGTACACTTTTATTTCAGTACCTTTCCTTTTCTGTTATGCCATTGTTTAGGCATTGCTTTCTTCCAGATGTATTTACATTTCCATGCACTGTACAGAAAGTGTGAATAAATAAAGTTGATGTTTTATTATATATTGTCTCTTGTGCATTTACTTTTATATTGCTTAGATACTCTTAGCGTATTTACTTCACAGTGTATACGTAATAGCCTCTTCGCTTCCTCTGCCTGAACACTGGGAAGCGGGGCGTGACAGATACCGGAGGAGCTGCCATCCCTTCTCTATTTATAACCCCAAGCAAATCTTCAAGGACCCGGATTCTCGCGCATACTGGCACGAATCTTGGGAACCGCGGCAGCTAATATGCCGCGCCGCCACGTGGCGATACTGACGCGGATTCACGAAACTTTCTGCCCTCCCCCCGTACATCCCTGACACGTGGAGGGTCGGTAAATTCTTGTGCAACCGGGCGTCAACCATGCTCGGTCCGTCCTTAGCAGGGCCCCTACGGCCCCTCCTACTCTAAGGATCTAAGCCCTCACTAAGAGGCAGCCGAGCGGCTACCCCGCTCGGCTATCCCTGGCCGGTAGCTCCCTACCCCACAACGCCAGAGATCAAAGCCCTCGCCAAGAGGCGGCCCGAATAGCTTCACTGCTTGGTCCATCCTTAGCAGACCATCTACGGCCCCTCCCGTGCTAAGGATCTAAGCCCTCACTAAGAGGCAGCCGAGCGGCTACCCTACTCGGCTATCCCTGGCCGGTAGCTTCCCTACCCCAACAATGCCAGGGATCAAAGTCCTCGCCAAGAGGTAACTGAGCAGCTTCACTGTTTGGTCCATCCTTAGCAGGTCTCCAACGGCCCCTCCAGCGCTAAGGATCGAAGCCCTCACTAAGAGGCAGCCGAGCAGCTACCCTACTTAGCTATCCCTGGCTGGTAGCTTCCCTACCCCAACAATGCCAGGGATCAAAGCCCTCACTAAGAGGCAGCGGAGCAGCAACCCTGCTCGGTTATGCTGGCTGGTAGCTTCCCTACCCCAACAACGCCAGGGATCAAAGCCCTCACTAAGAGGCAGCCGAGCGGCTACCCTGCTTGGCTATCCCTGGCCAGTAGACCCCCACCCCACAACGCCAGGGATCGAAGCCCTCGCCAAGAGGCACCGGGCAGCAACCCTGCTCGGCCATCCTTAAGGATCAAAAGCGCTCTCCAAGAGCCACCGGGAAGTAACCCTACTCGGCCATCCTTAGTAGGCCACTTACGGCCCCTCCCGCGCTAAGGATCAAAAGCCCTCTCAAGAGGCAACCGGGCCCGCCCCTTCTTGGTTATCCCTGGCTGGTAGCTCCCTATCCCAACACACCAGGGATTAAAGCCCTCGCCAAGAGGCACCGGGCAGCAGCCCTGCCCGGCCCGTCCTTAATGATCAAAAGCCCTCGCAAGAGGCAACCGGGCCCGCCCTTGCTCGGTTATCCCTGGCCAGTAGCTCCCTACCCCAACACACCAGGGATCAAAGCCCTCTCCAAGAGGAACCGGGCAGCAACCCTGCTCGGCCCCGTCCTTAGTAGGCCCCTTACGGCCCCTCCCACGCTAAGGATCAAAAGCCCTCTCAAGTGGCAACCGGGCCCACCCTTGCTCGTTTATCCCTGGCCGGTACCTCCCTACCCCAACAACACCAAGGATCAAAGCCCTTGCCAAGATGCAACTGAGCATCTTCACTGCTCAGTCCATCCTTAACAGGCTTCCCACGGCCCCTCCAACGCTAAGGATCGAAGCCCTCACCAAGAGGCAGCCAGGCGGCTACCCCGCTTGGCTATCCCCGGCAGGTAATTCATTACCCCAAAATGCCAGGGATCTAAGCCCTCGCCAAGAGGCAACTGAGTAGCTTCACTGCTCGGTCCATCCCTAGCAGGCCTCGTGCGGCCCCCACAACGCTAGGGATCAAAGCCCTCGCCAAGAGGCGACCAAGCAGCTTCACTGCTTGGCCCATCCTTAGTAGGCCACTCACGACCCCTCCCATGCTAAGGATCTAAGGCCTAGCTATGAGGTGACCGAGCAGCTACCCTGCTCAGCCCATCCTTAGTAGGCCTCTTATGGCCCCTCCAACAACTAAGGAACATGACCTCACCAAGAGGCATCCGGTCTATCTACGTTTGCGCGATCTCCACCCCGACTTCGGGGCCATGGAGATACCGTCTAACCGCCGGTCTTTGCACACTTGGCAAGCGAACAGATTCAATTCGACGCGTAATCACTAGACGAAGAACCGGCACAACATAAAGGCAATACTGTGCAAATATAAGTGTTTACTGACAAAGGAAAATACGCGTGCAAACACAACTACAAAAAGTTTTTATTCACAAAACCAAAAGTCTTTACAAGGGTATTGTGGGCTCCCCAGCCTTATCAAATTACCCGAAGGCTTACAAAAGAGAGAGGAGGAAAAGCCAAAAGTTCGGGCCGCAAGCCCCGCCTAGATCTCGCCTCCCTCATCACCATCGGCCGAAGGCATGACCACTGAAAGTGAGACCCGAGCACGAAGCTCACCGTCGGCAAACTCTGAAAACTGCTCCTTGACGGTATCAAGAGATGTGTTCCATGCAATGGTGGAGGCCTCGCTGAGGTCGACGTAAAACTGGTCCGACCCCTTGTAATCAGCCACCGCCTTTCTAGCCCGGATCTCGGCAACCTCTGCCACCTGAAGCGCTGCCTCGGCATCCCGCCGGCCGGCATCCCTCGCCCTCTTCATGGCTGCAAAGCGATCGGCCAGTTCCACCAACTTCGCCTCGATGGCTCGGTGGAACTCACTCAGGCGGTGATAAGACTCCCGGCACTTTGAGACGGCGAGCTTCGCAACGGTCGACCGGGCATCAAGGACGTCCATCCTCTCCCTCTCCAGACGCAGCTCAAGTCGCAGATCCTCGACCTCCAAAGAAGACTCTCCCGCCGGCCTCGTAGCCTGGATGGCCCCCTCGGTCTCCATGCGAGTAACGAGGGCGCAGTGCTGAAGGACCTAACGAAAAACAGTAGAGAGGTTTAGAGACACTCGAACCAAAGAAAGGGTGCTCGAAATAACACATGAGGGAGTGCATACCTGAACTGCCTCCTGAGCGATAGCCGCCATCTGGGCCCTCGGGGTCCTCCGCGGAATCATGCCCCCGGCTGACTCCTCCATGCCAGCAAGCAGGCCGGCAGCGACGGAAAGCCCCGACGGGACCACGAAATGGACATCCCCCTCCTGCATGGGAACCCCCTCCGGAATCTCCGTCGGTGGCGCGTGAGAGACCGTCATCTTCCTCTTAAGAGGAACCCCGTCTCCGTCCTCTTTTGCATCCCTTGTCTGGGGCTCGGGAACCCGTGGAAGCTTTTAGCCACCACCGAGAGAATCATCGGGGGATCGTGATGAGGCAGACGGCCCCGCCGTCGGCGGCACATTTGGCGCGGGGCTCGATTCAGCCAGAGGCATGGCCGCACTGCTGGCCCCCCTCCGGGACTGAGCACCGAGGGCACCAAGAGTCCTGGATCGATCCATTGGTCCTGCCAAAGAGAGAAGCAGACTCAACTCAGAAGTAGAAGAAATAAAAGGAAGACATCTAACCTGATAGAGAGAAGTCCTCGGCAACGCAAAAATCCGACATAAAAGGAGAGCGCCGAGCTTACAAGATCAGAGCAGAGAAAATATGAAGAGAGATGGGCCGTGAACCGGACCCCGCCTCTATTTATAGCCACCGGCATCCTCATCCAACGGCGACAGTCGACTCCCACCAAAAAAAACTCTTCGCATTCGATGACCACGATCGTTCCACCTGTCGCACGCGCACTGGCCGTATCCCATCAGACGCCAGAGGTCTGCGGCCTGTCGCGTCAGCCAACCAGCGCCCGACACGTGGTATGTTACTTCAGCGAAAGTATGCACGATCCGGCGCACCCTCTTTAATGCAGTGATCTCACCCTGATTCACTGGCACCATCCAGAAAATACAACAGATTACCCGGAGACACGCCCAGCGATATCTTCGGGAAGGAGCTCACCTCGGGTGATGATTGGATTGTTTTTCTTGATGTGTAAATGTAAAAGTATCGATTCAAATAGCCCCCGATTTCGGTGCCATTTGATTGATCGTAAAATGCGAGACTGAGTAAGTAAATCAAATCGATAAGAGTCTCTTTGTGTCGGTAATTAGAAAATTGAATAAAGTTCACAATCAAAAAATTATATTTGACCGCAATCAACTACGGTGTCAGTTGTAGATCGTAAGCGAGTGCGGATCGTCCACAGGGATTGTGCGATTCGTTTTTATATTTGCTTTGTTTGAATTGAAAAGTTAATCGAAAAGAAAAGAAAACATGATTCAAGAATTTATCGATTGATTCAGGTGTCACGAGTTTAATCAAGAATCAAGAAACTGATAAACAATCAAGAATCGGGGTTTCGATGATATTTCCAACCAAAATGTCAAGAATCTAAATGAGGCTCGTAGGAATCGGTCGGATCTATAGACGTGATGTAATCTCAAGATATCGTGTTCTTGTCCTTCGAAGGATTGATACTAGATCGATAATGATCGACGAGAGTTAGGGCTTTCTTGATGAAACTAGGGTTTCATCGTTTAACCCTTGTTCTTTCGTCGATATCATTCACATTCTAGCCTCTAGCAATTTCAAGAAACGATCGTAGCTCCCCAATTTCGAGCGATATCAATCAAGAAAGCATCGCAACGAAATGGGTCATCGGTTCTTGAATTTGCTAGGGTTTACAAAACTCGTAGGAATTAAGAATCGATTTAAGATATATTACATCATCATTCTATTGATCGTCTCGACTCCTCGACGAGCGGAGTATTACTCAAACATCACAACAAGAATTATAACTAGAAATTTAGATTGACTCATGATGCAAGAATTTAAAGAAAACAAGATAAAAGAATTTCACCTTTTATTTATATCAACAATTTGATTACAGACGCTCAAGAACTACAAGAGGAAGAACTAAATTGTCGACTTGGCTTCGCTCGGCTTCGTGAGTCGCGAATCGGCTTGGACCACTTGCTCCGTTGAAGACCGGCTCGGCTCCTAAAAGGTTGCAAGGCTTCTTGCTTGAATGGGTACTCGGGATCTTGGCTTTTGAATGGAATTAGGGTTAGGGTTTCACACAAGTCCTCTCACTAGACTTGTGGAAGAAGAAGATGAAGAAAGAGATAGAATGGCTCTTGAATGAACTAATGGAGGGATTTTTCCAAGATGAATCCATTATTTTACAAGTGAGCCTAGGGTCTTATTTATAGAGCACCCAAACCCTAAGCCTTTGAGTTCCCTCCAAAAGTTTGTTGAAAGACTTCTAGAAGGAGTTTGTTAGGCTTAGCTTAGGGTTTAAGCTAGGTTTTAAGAAGAAGTTTCTAGAATGATAGGCTAGTTTAGTGTTGATCCCAAAGCTTGCTGATCTGGCAGAAGTCTCTGGAGTCTTCTGGAATTTGTTGTGTCATTCTGAGCTGTAGGCCTTTAGCTAGGAATTATGGTGCAAAGATGAAGAGCTGAGGTGGAAAGTTGACCGCGGAACCGCGGCGCAAGCAGGCTCCGGCCGCGGTTCCGCGGCCATGTTGAAGTCTTGGGCTTTGGTCTTTTTGCAGAGGTCTTGGGCTGCTATTTGGGGCTTCTTCTGATATGTTGATTTGTATTTGTCCCTTTGTATTGATACCAGAACTGAAATCATTAGGTTGGCGTCATGTTTGATCGGTACCATGTATATTTTGGCCTTTCTTTTGGATTTTCCTGCATAGATCTCAAAACAAGTGTTGCGCAAATGTAGGGATGATGCGATACCATGAAATGCAGTCAATTTCCTTTATAGTGTCGGTTTTAGAGTCTAATACATGCAATCTGATATTTTGCGACAGTTTTGCTAATATGTAAAATATGAATGCCGAACACTTCTATATGAATGCAAATGATGAGGAAATTGCCGGCTAAAATATGCAGTATTTTCGACTAATCAAATTCCCCCAAACTTAATTTCGATCGTCTCGAGCGAACTGTTTTATTAAAAAGAGAAGGAGAAAATAAAGAAAGAGAAAAAACTAACTAGCACACTTTCGTAAGCAACACGATTGCACTGAGCACGTGCAACAAGCCTTTAAACCTCTAGGTGTCCCTAGTAGGACGAGTGTTGTCTCCTGAGGGTTTTCAGCGGATTGCACCCACAAAATCCAATAATAAAAGCAAGATCATGAATATTACATTTAAAGAAAAGAATTGTAAAAGAAAAGCCTTGAAAATTTGGGTTTCCAACTAAGCTAGCTTTTCGGTTGTCATGAGCCCTATCTTAATGGTCATGAAAAGATGTCATAAATCACGTCCTCCCTCAATAAAACATCATCTTATTCTTCATTTCTATCTTTATTCCAAACATCGATCATATAACCCTGCGTGTGTGTAAAGGACATCCCTACACCCGGAGAATTCAATTCAAGCTATCATACTCTTGCCCATCAGCCTCAGTACTTTTTAATTAATGAATATTTAGATGGGATTGCTCACACACTTTCATGCGACCGTTAATACTTCTTGAGGTACTAACCGACCGATTACTCCTGTGCTTGCTTACTTGGTGTATTTTCCTCGTCTTGCACCACCTCAGGCATAGCAGTGACTCCCAGACCAGTTGGCCTTAGGGCACTAGGTGAAGAGGCACCCTCGCTATACATTTTTTATTGCCCTTGGTGATAACAAAACCAGTGTCCATTTTTCTCACCACTTTATATTTTTTTCATCATTTTTTTTTCTTTTTATTTCCTTCATACATCGGCTTTAAGACAAGAGCATTTCAAGGTATTCTCTACTATCCCAGGCTTTAAGACGTGTGTAAGTGCGAATAGCAGGGTAGCAACGTTCAAAATGCTTGGCTTCCAGAATAGAAACTATTTTTCAGACTTATTTTTATCCTCAGATTAGTGACGTCTTTCATCTTACTAACCCTTGGGACAACGGCTCATAACTACTTATTACTAGTTCGTATAAGAAAACTTCTAATTTTCTTAGTTTTCTTAAATTTTTCTAATCTCATGGATGTAATTTGTTCACTATCTAAACTTTCATTATCATATTTATGTACAAAAAAGTGTAAATATTAAAATTATTTTTATACTTGAAAATTTTTAAATTTTTATGGGTTTTGAAAATTTTTCAATTTTTATAGATTTTTAAAAGAAATGTTTTGTGCTTATGTAAATGATATGCAAATGATGCAAAAAATAAGCACAAACCTCCCCCAAACTTATTTTCAACAATGTCCTCACTGTTGCCAACAGCTATATCTACAAAACCTGTAAGTCTGGAAGGAATTATTAGTGGGGGCAAAATATTTAAGTGAAGATCCTCCCCCAAACTTATTTTTTTCACTCACCTTCTTTCAAAAAGATGATGCAGTGATATACTGGATATGAAGGTGAGACAGAGGAATTTTAATCCACATAAACTGGCTCTTGTAAGAACAAGAGCTCCTCCGTGGGGTCAGTGGAAAAATACGGCTTTAGTCTATGTCCATTCACTTTGAAAAAGGTGCCGTTTTTAACATTTTCTACTTCTACTGCCCCGTGCGGGTATACAGACCGCACAACAAAAGGTCCCTTCCATCGAGATCGGAGCTTTCCCACGTGAAGGTGTAATCGTGAATCATAAAGAAGGACTTGTTGACCAGGTGAAAATGTTTTCCTCAAAAATGTTTTTATCGTGAAAAACCTTAGTCCTATTCTTTGTGATTACAGCGTTATCATAAGCTTCATCGCGGAGTTCGCTTAGCTCATTTATTTGCAGCTTCCGAAAGTTGCAAGCAAGGTTTAAATCAAAATTTATTTCTTTAATAGCCCACAATGCTTTATGTTCTATCTCAACGGGTAAATGACATGCTTTTCCAAACACTATCCTATATGGAGACATCCCTAGGTCGGTTTTATATGCAGTTCGGAATGCCCAAAGAGCATCCGTCAGTTTGGTCGACCAGTCTTTTCTATTTTTAGCAACAGTTTTCTCCAGGATAAGTTTGATTTGTCTGTTTGAGATTTCAGCCTGCCCGCTTGTTTGGGGGTGATAGGGTGTAGAAAGTCGGTGGTTGATTGAGTATTTCCGCATCAGAGTCTCGAAAGACCTGTTGCAGAAGTGTGTCCCATTATCGCTAATAATAGCGCGTGGGTGTCCAAATCGCGAGAAGATATTCTCTTTTAAGAACTTAATGACAACTTTCTTGTCATTAGTGCGACATGGAATGGCTTCTACCCACTTTGAGACATAATCACCCGCCAGCAGTATGTACAAATTCTCAAAGGAGTTGGGAAAAGGACCCATAAAATCTATGCCCCAAACATCGAATATTTCAACAACCAAGATGGGTTGCTGAGGCATTTCATTCCTCTGGGATATTCTACCCGTATACTGACATTGTGTACAGGTTTTGCAATGCTCAAATGCGTCCTTGAATAAGGTCGGCCAATAAAATCCACATTGCAAAACCTTTTCCGCTGTTTTTCTAGGACCGAAGTGACCCCCACAGGCCTGATCATGACAAAAAGAAAGAACACTCTTGAACTCTTCATTCGGGACACACCGGCGAATGATCTGATCAGGACAATATTTAAACAAATAGGGCTCGTCCCAGTAAAAATGTTTTACTTGGGATAGAAAACGGTATTTGTCCTGTTTTGACCAATCGCTGGGTATTAGTCCCGTGACATGATAGTTCACAATATCCCTGAACCATGGTTCAGCGGATATGCTCAAGAGTTGCTCGTCGGGAAACGAGTCATTGATCGGCAGGGTCACAGGGGAAGAAATGATGCGTGAAAGATGGTCAGCTACTACGTTTTCACATCCTTTCTTATCTTTGATAACAAGATCGAATTCTTGTAACAGTAGGATCCAACGTATTAGTCGACCTTTTGCATCTTTCTTCGCCAGAAGATGTTTTAAAGCGGAATGATCAGTATACACAACTATAGGTGAGCCAATTAAGTAAGGCCTGAATTTTTCTAATGCAAATACAACCGCTAAAAGTTCTTTTTCTGTGGTTGTATAATTGATTTGCGCATCATTCAGGATCTTACTTGCATAGTAAATCACGTGTGGCATCTTTTCGATGTGCTGTCCTAAGACTGCACCTACTGCAAAATCAGATGCGTCACACATCAGCTCAAAGGGGTAGTCCCAGTTTGGTGATGATAAAACGGGAGCTGAAGTGAGTGAGTGTTTAAGTGAGTCGAAAGCTGTCTCGCAATCCGAGTCAAAATGGATGGTCGTATCCTTGGCCAGGAGAAGAGTTAAAGGTCTAGCAATTTTGCTAAAGTCCTTAATGAATCTCCTATAAAAGCCCGCATGGCCAAGGAAAGATCGAATATCTTTGACGCTTTTGGGATGAGGGAGGTTTTGAATGACATCTATCTTAGCTCTGTCAACCTCAATGCCTTTCTGTGAAATGACATGTCCAAAAACAATTCCTTCTTGGACCATAAAATGGCATTTTTCCCAGTTCAAAGTCAAGTTCTTCTCTTTGCAACGAGTAAGAACAGCGTCAAGATTCGCTAGGCAATCGGAAAAAGAGTCTCCAAAAATCGAGAAGTCGTCCATAAAGATCTCCAGAAAATTCTCTACCATATCAGAGAATATCCCCATCATACACCGCTGAAAGGTAGCGGGAGCATTGCATAGCCCGAAGGGCATGCGACTGTAAGCAAAGGTACCAAAAGGACAAGTAAAAGTGGTTTTATCTTGATCCTTTTTGGCGATGGGGACCTGATTATAGCCTGAGTATCCGTCCATAAAACAATAATACTCTCGTCGCGCTAAGCGTTCCAGCATTTGATCAATGAATGGTAGAGGAAAGTGGTCTTTCCTCGTGGCAGCGTTGAGTTTTCTATAATCGATACATACACGCCATCCAGTTTGGGCGCGTGTCTGAATCAACTCATTCGCCTCATTGGTTATAACAGTGATGCCGGATTTCTTAGGAACGACATGTATAGGACTTACCCATTGGCTATCGGAGATGGGGTATATAATACCATTATCTAAGCATTTGACGATCTCTTTCATGACCGCTTCCTTCATGACGGGATTCAACCGTCTCTGTGGTTCTCGGGTTGGTCTGGCATCATCCATCACATGTATATGATGTTCAACTATCAAGGGACTAATCCCTTTGATGTCCGCCATACTCCAACCAAACGCCTCTTTGTTAGATCTCAATACCGATAAAAGTGCATTCTCTTGCTCTAATGCTAGAGAAGCGGAAATTATAACCGGTAAAGATTCCTTCTCACCTAAATAAGCATATTTCAGATGAGAGGGTAAAATTTTGAGATCTAATTCAGGCGGAGAAATGATAGAAGGAGGGATCATTGAGTGATTTTTGGATTTACAAAGAAGCTCAGAGCCTGTGAAAGATACA
This sequence comes from Agapanthus africanus, assembly GCA_030015575.1. NCBI lineage: Eukaryota > Viridiplantae > Streptophyta > Magnoliopsida > Asparagales > Amaryllidaceae > Agapanthus > Agapanthus africanus. Next base: position 303,258,778 of record CM057339.1, on the reverse strand, counting down.
GACTCGGGTGGAGAAAAGTCAGAAGTGCAGGACTCAAGTGTAGGTAAAGTGTCCTCACTAAGATCTTGTGTAAAGTCAAACAGAGATGTGGTACTGTCATCAAGATCAGTAAAGCAAAGCTCCTCAGCTCCACAACTATCGGGAGCGATCTCATGGACAGAGCACACATCTAAAATATGAGCAGAGGGTTCTGATGGATGACTTCCAACTTTGTAGATATTTAGTTCAATGGTCATATTTCCAAATGATAAGTTCATTGAACCGTTTCTACAGTTTATAACAGCGTTGGAAGTGGCAAGGAAAGGACGACCTAGAATCACCGGAATTTGGCCCCGGGGGTTTGCTACAGGATGTGTGTCGAGTACAATGAAGTCTACAGGGAAAACAAATTCCCCGACCTTTATCAACACATCCTCTAATTCACCCCTTGGTTTGGTGATAGATCGGTCTGCCATCTGGAGAGTGCAGTGAGCAGGTTTCAGCTCTCCAATCCCTAGTTGCTCATAGACAGAATAAGGGAGTAGGTTAACACTTGCGCCAAGGTCTAAAAGAGCACGATTTATGTTTTTACCCCCAATAGAAATCGATATTGTAGGACATCCTGGGTCCTTTTGTTTCTTTGGTAGCTGGGGAATAAAAGCAGTGCTGATATTATTAGACATAAAGACCTTCTTCGGCACTTGAGTCTTCCTCTTCCTAGTGCACAAGTCCTTAAGGATTTTCGCATAAGCTGGGACTTGTTGAATTGCATCTAGGAGAGGGATATTGATGTTAACATGTTTGAATATTTCTATGATTTTCTCCATATGAGGACTCGTTCTATTACCCCTTAACCGGTTCGGGTAAGGAGCTTTCGCAATAAGCGCAGGGTCCATCATAGGAGAAGGAAGAGGGGGTAGACGAGGTCCCAAAAGAGGTGTGGGGACCGTCTATGGAGAACTATAAGGGTTGGGATAAGGTGTCAAGCCTAATGGGAAATAGAGAATAGGCTCTCGAGAAGATGGTGTGGTAGAAGAAGAAGGATCAGAAGGAGAAGTGTGTGTGTGTGGAAAGGTCTCAGCCGGGGCGTTGACATGATTTTCAGTATCATCAATACCTTCCCCGACATGATTATTCAGCACTTTTCCCGATCTCAACGTTGTGATGGCATTTACATTGTAATGCCCAGGATTCTGTAGGGGTTGAGAGGGAAGTTTCCCTTTTTCTCTCGCACTCATTTCGGCTTTTAGGCGTGCGATTTCAGCTTCCATCGATCTGATACTCTCAGCTTGGGACGCTGAGTTTTTCTTTATCTCACTGACGGAAGATCTAACCTCAGTCGAAACCTCTATGAAATTTGATAAAAGTGATTTCATGGTCTGAGTGAATTGAGAGAATTCGTCAGAACAGGACAACTGCATAGGATTAGACTGTGCAGGAGTGTTGCCCTGGTTTTGGAAATTTTGTGACTGGTAGGGGTGCTGAGTGAGTTGAAGGGGTTGCTGTTGTGGTGGAGGAAGAGCCCTTTGAAATTGATTCGTGTTTGGAACCGTGTTTTGAGATTGGTTTTGGTTCCAAGCGAAATTTGGGTGATTCCTCCAACCCTGATTGTACGTGGAAGAATATGGATCGTTTCGAGGTCGTTGAAATGCGGCATTAGAATGCTCATGACCTTGAAACGCAGAGTTTAATGGATATTCTTCCGTTAAATGAGACGGATCAGAACAGCACCCACAAACAGTTTTGGGGAGCGACATTGGGTTTAGGGAGGCTGCAGAAAATTTGTGTTCCATAGCGTCAAGCTTCTTTTGCATTGCTGCCATCTCAGCTCGAACACCTATGGACACATCTATTTGGTGTACGTCACCCCTATTCAATGGTTGGGTTCCACTCTCCCACTGTAGTGATTTTTCAGCGAACTCTTCTAAGTACTTCCAAGCTTCCCCATCATCCTTGGTCATAAAAGTACCTTGACACATGTTTTCAAGGCTCTGTTTAGTGCTTGGGTTAATGCCCTCATAAATGATTCGGCACAATTCCCATCTCGGAATGCCGTGATGAGGACACTGAACCAAAAGATCCTTGAAACGTTCAAAGCATTTAGAGAATGGTTCAGTAGGGAGCTGGGCAAATTGATTCAGTTCGCTACGGATTCGAGCTGTCTTTTGGATTGGGTAAAATTTCTTAAGGAATGCAGCGACGAATTCTTCCCAATTCGTAATAGAGTGTGCGGTAGTGTTATATAGCCACTTCTCGGCTATATCGCACAATGTAAATGGAAGAAGTCGTAGACGCATCGCATCCACTGAAAGTTGTGACGTACCCATCATTGCGCATACGTTTTCAAATTTGGTAATGAAAACATAAGCGTCCTCAGTCTCGAGTCCGTGGAATTTGGGTAAAAGGTTGATATACTGGGGCTTAATCTCAAAGTTATCCCCATTGGCTGGTGGTGTGGATAAGCAGGTCGAAAGAGGACCTCGAATAGGGTAGCACCTCTCCTGGAGAGAGATGCGGGGTGGATTCTGCGCACCAACGGACGGCGGCAGATTAGGGTTAAAGAAGTTCGATGGAGGTGGATCCATCGATGTGGGTGTGGTAGTGGGTAAATGAAAGGTAAATGGAGAAATATCGACTTCGGAGTCGATAAAGGGTACGCGGATTAAACGGGCACTAGAATCCCGTGTCCAGCCTATCTTGTACTAAAAAGGGTTAGTACAAGTGGCAGCGTTGGCTTATAATTAGGGGTAAATGAATGCGGTGTTTGCTTTTGAAAAAGGGACGGATTTTTTTGAAAAAATGATGCGACACAACAAATGCAAGCACACAAACCCTAGAATCTAGTGGTCACCTAGGTCCGGCTCTAGACCGCTCCTAACTGCCAAAAGACAAGTCGCGGGATAGAATCCTCCACTGCCTCTTTGTCCCCCTGTGGCCAGGTAAGTGCCAGGTAAGTGGGAAGGTACTCCACTACGTAAGTAGTGGGCCTAATTAATAACCACTAGCCTTCGACACACTTTCCTAGGCACCACAAGAAAACGCGGATAAGCAATGAATTACCCACGGCCTTCTTCTGTCCTAATTGAGCGCGACAGTCCTTAGAGTCATCTCTAGATTTCTTTTAGTTAATGTGGGTCAATGCGGATGCAAGTTTTGTGGTTTTCGGGGCCTAGGAAGGGTAATGAAATCCCCACCTAATTTGGATTTGGCCGTGCCCCTTAATATCCGTATTTATAATGCAAACAACCAAGAAACAAAATCACGCACAAATTTAATTTTGCAATTTGCGAGCTGCTATTCTTTGCAAAGAATCCTGCAGAAAATTGTCAGTTGGAGCTAAAAAGAGGAGAGAGGAGGAGGTAAGAAATCACCTGAAGCAAAAATTGCACAGAGACCCCTCAAGCTAGCCGCAGTTCCGCCGCAAATACCCTCTAATGCCGCCCTTCCGCGGTCGAAGTGTGGGATCACTGAACCAAAATTCTTCATGGAGCTTCTGTAGACTCCTTCAACTCTCTGGTATTTTCCAAAAAATTTTCCAAATTCCCAGCAAGTTCCAGATCTCCTTGCAATGAAACACAACAAATTGTTTAGGGTTTGCACGAATTTTGATCTCAAAAATCACAATGAAATAAATCTTTCAATTCAAACTTTGATATAAAACGAATTAGCGCGCGAACCCCGGCAACGGCGCCATTTTGATTGGATTGTTTTTCTTGATGTGTAAATGTAAAAGTATCGATTCAAATAGCCCCCAATTTCGGTGCCATTTGATTGATCGTAAAATGCGAGACTGAGTAAGTAAATCAAATCGATAAGAGTCTCTTTGTGTCGGTAATTAGAAAATTGAATAAAGTTCACAATCAAAAAATTATATTTGACCGCAATCAACTACGGTGTCAGTTGTAGATCGTAAGCGAGTGCGGATCGTCCACAGGGATTGTGCGATTCGTTTTTATATTTGTTTTGTTTGAATTGAAAAGTTAATCGAAAAGAAAAGAAAACATGATTCAAGAATTTATCGATTGATTCAGGTGTCACGAGTTTAATCAAGAATCAAGAAACTGATAAACAATCAAGAATCGGGGTTTCGATGATATTTCCAACCAAAATGTCAAGAATCTAAATGAGGCTCGTAGGAATCGATCGGATCTATAGACGTGATGTAATCTCAAGATATCGTGTTCTTGTCCTTCGAAGGATTGATACTAGATCGATGATGATCGACGAGAGTTAGGGCTTTCTTGATGAAACTAGGGTTTCATCGTTTAACCCTTGTTCTTTCGTCGATATCATTCACATTCTAGCCTCTAGCAATTTCAAGAAACGATCGTAGCTCCCCAATTTCGAGCGATATCAATCAAGAAAGCATCGCAACGAAATGGGTCATCGGTTCTTGAATTTGCTAGGGTTTACAAAACTCGTAGGAATCAAGAATCGATTTAAGATATATTACATTATCATTCTATTGATCATCTCGACTCCTCGACGAGCGGAGTATTACTCAAACATCACAACAAGAATTATAACTAGAAATTTAGATTGACTCATGATGCAAGAATTTAAAGAAAACAAGATAAAAGAATTTCACCTTTTATTTATATCAACAATTTGATTACAGACGCTCAAGAACTACAAGAGGAAGAACTAAATTGTCGACTTGGCTTCGCTCGGCTTCGTGAGTCGCGAATCGGCTTGGACCACTTGCTCCGTTGAAGACCGGCTCGGCTCCTAAAAGGTTGCAAGGCTTCTTGCTTGAATGGGTACTCGGGATCTTGGCTTTTGAATGGAATTAGGGTTAGGGTTTCACACAAGTCCTCTCACTAGACTTGTGGAAGAAGAAGATGAAGAAAGAAATAGAATGGCTCTTGAATGAACTAATGGAGGGATTTTTCCAAGATGAATCCATTATTTTACAAGTGAGCCTAGGGTCTTATTTATAGAGCACCCAAACCCTAAGCCTTTGAGTTCCCTCCAAAAGTTTGTTGAAAGACTTCTAGAAGGAGTTTGTTAGGCTTAGCTTAGGGTTTAAGCTAGGTTTTAAGAAGAAGTTTCTAGAATGATAGGCTAGTTTAGTGTTGATCCCAAAGCTTGCTGATCTGGCAGAAGTCTCTGGAGTCTTCTGGAATTTGTTGTGTCATTCTGAGCTGTAGGCCTTTAGCTAGGAATTATGGTGCAAAGATGAAGAGCTGAGGTGGCAAGTTGACCGCGGAACCGCGGCGCAAGCAGGCTCCGGCCGCGGTTCCGCGGCCATGTTGAAGTCTTGGGCTTTGGTCTTTTTGCAGAGGTCTTGGGCTGCTATTTGGGGCTTCTTCTGATATGTTGATTTGTATTTGTCCCTTTGTATTGATACCAGAACTGAAATCATTGGGTTGGCGTCATGTTTGATCGGTACCATGTATATTTTGGCCTTTCTTTTGGATTTTCCTGCACAGATCTCAAAACAAGTGTTGCGCAAATGTAGGGATGATGCGATGCCATGAAATGCAGTCAATTTCCTTTATAGTGTCGGTTTTAGAGTCTAATACATGCAATCTGATATTTTGCGACAGTTTTGCTAATATGTAAAATATGAATGCCGAACACTTCTATATGAATGCAAATGATGAGGAAATTGCCGGCTAAAATATGCAATATTTTCGACTAATCAGGTGACCCGGCAGACCACTCTCGACCCGACCCGTCAGCTGGTCGGGATGAGAGTGGGGGGCTAATGATGATGCTCGATATCAGTGATCTTCCAGATCATGACACATGGCAGATGACGTGTCCCAGAGTATGCAAGAAAGGACCTACAGTGGCCGACCCGACCACTCCTATGCCTGTCCTACAAACAGGGGCTGGCTCACCTCCGAGCCCCCTGCATAATTGGCCTCCTTGGCCTCACAGCTCGTCTCCGGGCTACCGCAGAACCAAGATATCTCGGCTCTCCCACTCGTCCGCGAGCTTTCCCGCCGAGGTCATCTTCCTCGGTCTCAACGGCACCGCTCACAGGCTCAACCGCCATCCCACGAATCTCGCCATGCGCGAGATATCCGCCGGCCACATCCCACGTTCCACACCATCACGATCCCCCATTAACGAGCATGTCTTGCCATTAATAGGAGATCCCGCTCATCACGCGGGCATGACGTCGGGAGCGTAACGACCGGCGTGATTCTCACGCCTACCCTGCCTGCTGCCACCGCTATATAAACCCATTCTTCAGACGGTTCAAGTAAGCCATTTTTACTCCACTAGGCCGTTATTCTGCTCGGATTCCCTCTCTAACTTGACCGTCGGAGGGTCCTCGGTGGTACAACCACCATGGGACTTCCTTGCAGGTAGCTCGGCAACTACAACCTCAAACCCATTGAGATCCACACGCTTCAGGAGCCTGCCTCCAGATCCAATATCAGTCATCCATCGCCGCCATCAGCAGATCAACGGAAGGTAACATCTCAGCGCGATCCGGGTCGTGTCACTCTCTCTCTCACACCTCCCTAGAAAAAATAATACTTAATTCATCTATCTCTTTCCCACACACCTCTTTAAAAAAAGACAAAAGAATACTTAACCTCTTATATTTTCCAAATAAATTTTAATATATATACAAAACATATTTTTTTTCTTATAAGCATGTGTTACTAGCCCAACCATTTAACTATGGAAGTAACAACAAAACAGCCTGAGGAAAAACATTTATTTAAAAATAAATAAGATGGAACAACAAGATAATCTTCCTTAATAAAAGAAGATTTTTTTCATCTTAAAAACTATAGATATCTTTAGAAATTTTTATGTAATATTCAGGATAAAAAAAGATTTATACACGCTTTCAATGTAATGTATATATATTGTTTAGAATATACGCACGATGCGTCGCACAATGATAATGCTCGATATTGGCAATCCCCACGATCAGGACACGTGGCGGATGGCACGTCCCAGAACTCAGAAAAAAGGGCCCACAAAGACCGACCAGGCCACCCCTGTACCCGACCTGCCAGCACAAGCTAGCCCTCCTCGGGGCTCCCTGCAGATTGGCGTCCTCGGTCCCTCAGCTCGCCCTGAGCTGCCATAAGACCAAGTCTTCTCGGCCTCCTCGCTCGTCCCCGAGCCCCTTGGCCGAGGCCGTCATCCTCGGTCCTCCAACAAGCTCCACCGCCTACGGGCGTAACCGCCACTCCGCGAATCTCGCAATGCACGGATTCTTCGCCAATAACACCCCACGTTCCACGCCTTCACGATCCGCTCTCTACGCGGGCGTGACGTCGGGAGCATAACTGCCGGCGAGATTCTCGCGCCTGCTGCTGCGTGCCTCCACCACTATATGAACCCCCATCACGGAAGGGTCAAGTAAGCCATTTTTACCCCCACTTAGCCGTTACGCTGCTCGGATCTAGTACTAACTTGATCGTCGGAGGGTCCTCGGTGGTATCAAACCACCTCGGGACTTCTTTGCAGGTACTTGGCGTCAAACTCCTCCAATCACCAAATCTTCTCAAAACCCAATGAACCCACACACAACAGGGGATCCCCTCCAGAATCCACTGGGAGATCGACAGAAGACAACATCTGAAGGAGATCTGAAAAGGACCTCCATCAGTTGGCGCCGTCTGTAGGAAACGAAAACTCCACAAGAATAAAGTTGGTCTTCCGATCTCCATCCACATGGCAAGTAATCGCCCCGAAAATCCGGGTCCCATCCGCCACCTTCGCCTCGACGGAGGCGTGGGCGAGCCTCAACCGAACGTCATCAGCCCCTACACCGGCCGCCGCCTCGCGGGCCCTGCCAAAGAAAACCAAGGCCCATCAAGGACTATGGTCATGGCGACAGGGGGCCGGTTGGGCTCCTGCGAGGCTCGGCACCACGCGCCGGCAACAGACGCCAGCGGCCGCCCGAGCAAAAAGGCTAGAGGCCATGAGCCCATCACCTTTGGAGACAGGGACCTCCTCGGCATATCCGTGCCCCACAACGACCTACTGGTGATCACGACCCGAATCCACCGGTACGAGGTCCACCAGATACTCGTCGATTCAGGCAGCTCGGCGGACATCCTCTTCCACGACTGCTTTCTACGCATGGGGCTCACCCCATGTTACCCTCCGAATGGCGGCGACGACGTGAGCATCTTGCCTGAGATTCGGGGCAGATGCTATTTGGTTTTATCCGTCCACCTCTCCGAAGATGCCAAGTTGATTTATGGCGCCGTGTATCGGAGGTTTAGACGGATGCGGCCGATGTAGCAGACTTCGTCAGATTCCCCCTCGCTTGAGGGGTTTTTGATTGTGGGGACGCTCTTCCCAGCAGGCGCAAGCCCCTGCAGTTAATTACGCTACCGCATCGCGGTAACAACTTTCTCCTTCTCCAGAATTTCACTTCGTGTCGTGGGTGTTTATTTTGTTTGTGGTTGCCCGTGGATTGTATACGGAGACTAATTTATGTCGTCGCCCATAGGGCGTGGATTAGTCCAAATCCGTATTTCCTTAGATTTGGGTTTAGGGTTTTGGTTTGAGGATACTTTAGCCATTTTTGAGGCTAAGATCAACATAAACGTTTGTTAAGGACACATTAGTCTGATTTGAGACTAAGATTGACTTAACGGGATCGTTTAGATCCGATAAAAGAGCATTTGAGGGATCTATTGTTCTAGTTTAGGGACGTAGTGGTCCATATTCCAGTTTAGGGACGTGGTGGTCCATCATATGCATGGCCATCGGGACCTGTCACCTCTCTGACATCGTTGAAGGATTACAACGATATATGTTAGAGGAGTTCGGAGATGTACCCTTGAACCAAAGTTGATTGGGGGTCTTATAGTCCAATTTGGGACTAAAGTCTGTTTGAATGTTTAAGGATACGTTAACCATATTTGAGGCTAAGATCGGCTTAAACGGGATCGTTTAGATCCGGCAAAAGAGCATTTGAGGGCTCTATTGTTCCAGTTTAGGGACGTGGTGGTCCATGTTCCAGTTTAGGGATGTGGTGGTCCATCGTATGCATGGCCATCGGGACCCGTCACCTCTCTGACGTCGTTGAAGGATTACAACGATAGGTGTCAGAGGAGTTCAGAGATGTACCCTTGAACCAAGTGTAAATTGATTTAAAAGAGCAGCCGTGCTCAATCAATTTAATTTGAGGACTTACGGCCAGAATTGGGCCAAGTCCAATTGAGAATGTTCAACATTTTTATTTATATTTAACCTAGTAGGCCTTTATTAGGGCTCTGCCCCTACACTGCATTTTATTCTGGCCTATTAGGCCTTTTCAGTTGGGCTATGTCCCCTTTTTTATAATGCAGAGCATTTGTTTTGGTCCATTGGGCCTTTTAATTGGGCTCTGCCCTTTAACAATGCGCTGCATTAATTAATCTGACAAAGTGCCACGTGGCTTGTCAGGCGCTTTGCGCCAATTGAGGAGCGCAAGGCGCAAATCCATGAGGAGGTGACACGTGTCACGCTCAGGAAAGCGCAAGCGCAGTGCGCTGCTCCAGTGCGCTGCGCTGTTGCACTGCTGACACGTTGCGCGCTCTGGTGAGTTGCGCCAATTCATGAGAGCAGTGCTCTTTATTTAGAAGCGCATAGTGCAGATCATTATGGGTCTGACACGTGGCGCTCTCTGGTGGCTTGCGCCAACCCGAGAGCGCAACAGTGTAGATTTTGCAAGTGCAGGGAACTGTTTTATTATTTTGATCGATTGAAAAGAGTGGGGCGAGACTCATCTGATCAAGGATGTTTACCCCTTTTGCACTTGACTTGACTCCGTTTTAGATCAAAGAAAACAAATTTTCTTGTTTTCAAAGAACCAGTGGTTCATCAAAAGGCAATGCCTTTATTATATTTTTATTGAAGATCTTTGATCTTGTTCTTAGATCAATGATCTTTTTAGAAGAAATTCTTCTTTTATTCAAGGTTTTTTACCTTTCCTTTCTTTGAACTCTTCTCAAAATTCTTTAGAGGAATTCTCTCTGTCTTTATGTTCTCAATGTTCATCCTCTTTTGAGTTGGGGTCTAGGGGTCTTTATATAGTGCCCATAGATTTGTTAAGTTTTTTAAAGAGATCATTCTCTGAGTGATTTGGGGAATTTTCCCCACCGTTGGATCTTTGATCCAAGGGCTTCGGTTTTATAGAAGACAATCTTCTTGTTTTAACAAGGACAGAAGGATCTTACTAGAATTTTAATTCTGTTTGGCGCAAACGCCCCAGCGCGTGACACGTGTCACGCAGCGCAGAGCGCAGCGCATCTACGCTGACACGTGACGCGCAGCGCAGCGCAACTGCGCTGCCACGTGACGCGCAGCCCAGAGCGCAAGTCAGCTGAAACGTTGCTTCTTTAATTTTTTTAATTTTCATTTTAATTTTCAGAACAAAGCCTTGCTCTGATTGGGGGAAACAGAAGCGTTGCTTCGTCTCTTGCCTTGGAATTTGAACAGAGCTTTGCTCTGATTGGGGTAAACAAATGCCCCCCCACCATTGCGCTTACGTGGCCCCCAAACGTGAGGGCAGCGGTGGCAGAATTCCAACCGTCGTGGCAACTCTTGGAAGTTGAAAGGGCATTTGATGCCTATAAATAGGACCTTTGGTCCTCAACAGATGATCATCATATTTTAAGATTTTTACTTTCGAAACTTCAGAGCCTTGCTCTTGCCCTCAAGAACTCCAAGAGTTAGAATTTCTTTAGAAAACACTTTTTAGGTAAAATTTTTAATTTAAATTAAATTAAATTAATTTTCATTGACAGAGCCTTGCTCTCAATAAATCCATGATCTAAAGAAAACCCATTTAGGGTTTCACTTAGCAGAGCTTTGCTCTAAGGGGGTCTAAAGAAAACTAAAGGGAACCCTATTAGAGTTCCATAGCTCTGCTCTCTAAAAGATTTTCTTTGTATTTTCTCATTTCATTAATGGAGCTTTGCTCCTTCTAAATCATACAAAAGAACTCTTAGGAGTTTTTCATTGATCTTGGAGTTTAAAGATGGCATTTTATTCCTCGGTGCATTATATCGTTTTGCTTAATCAGTCTTTCTGATAATTTTGTTGATTTTCTTTCACAGAAACAATGGACGCCCACATGTACGATCTTGACGAGATCATCTCTTACGGGGACATCCGCCGACTTGGCCGTTCTCAAAATCGAGAGTTCACAAACGCGGAGTGTGCTGAAATCATGAGCCGCTTCGACGCATATAACGGTCAACTACTTCCCCGACGTTCCTCCCTCCTGAAGCTTATCGTGGGAGCCATCTGGGAAGCGCTTCCTCTATTCTGTTCCGGTGTGCCGCTTAGGGCGTTGGATGCCGCCGAGGATAAGGTGCACTCGGTGTACCTGATGAACTTAATCTCGAAGAGACGGCGAGACAATCTTGTCGATCTCCTGCACCAGGCCTTCCAACAGTCCGCCATACTCGGTGCTTATTGGAGGGAGGAGGACATCCGCGGGGACCCCGACGCTTGTGCTCGCGAAAGAAAGCACACTAGGATGGTTCGCCAGGCTTGGAAAATCTTAGATAAGGTTACTTTCGAGTTCCTTAATCCATGTCCTGGGTCCGAGGTCATACCGTTATAAACATTTCAATAATGTTGTCATTTATTTCTTTATGATTGTAAAAGCCCTTTGAAATATGAATGGAAAATTTTTATTTCAGCTTGTCTTATTTCTCATTCTGAGTCTTTTGCACACGCATGAATGGATGTATCTCGAACGCTTATTCAAATGCAAATCGAATGTCCTTTCTGTCGCTTCCCTCTTTCTTTTATTATCAGTATATTGCTTTAGTAAACATGGTTGACAGATAATAGAGCAAGCATCTTGGTTTCTTCAAAAGGCAGCGATGGCTTAGGCCGCAGGTTCAGATCTGCTGCCTAAGACTTTTCAACTTTATGAGCCATGAGGGTCTCATAAAGACTTTTCTCCCTACGGATCGAGAGGATCTCATAGGTGTATTTTCTCCTTAGGAATCGTGAGGATTCCTAAGTGCATTTTCTCTTATAAGTCATAAGGATCTTATAAGAGAATTTTCCCTCTTACGAGTCGAGAGGACCCGCAAGCGGTTGTTTCCCTCCTTGTCGAGATTCGAGTTTGGAAAGTGAGACCCGTGGATAGTATGCAAGAGACCGTTTTGGGCTAACTTGCAGGGTCCCAGTGCTTAGGGAACAAGTTTTTTAATCCTTACTGCCTAAGGCTTTATCTTACGAGTCGAGTCGCATCGAGAAGTTCTCGCAAAGACATCAATTTCTTCACAAGTCGAAACGAATCGAGGAGGGAAACAACCGCTTGCGGGTCCTCTCGACTCGTAAGAGGGAAAATTCTCTTATAAGATCCTTACGACTTATAAGAGAAAATGCACTTAGGAATCCTCACGATTCCTAAGGAGAAAATACACCTATGAGATCCTCTCGATCCGTAGGGAGAAAAGTCTTTATGAGACCCTCATGGCTCATAAAGTTGAAAAGTCTTAGGCAGCAGATCTGAACCTGCGGCCTAAGCCATCGCTGCCTTTTGAAGAAACCAAGATGCTTGCTCTATTATCTGTCAACCATGTTTACTAAAGCAATATACTGATAATAAAAGAAAGAGGGAAGCGACAGAAAGGACATTCGATTTGCATTTGATCAAGCGTTCGAGATACATCCATTCATGCGTGTGCAAAAGACTCAGAATGAGAAATAAGACAAGCTGAAATAAAAATTTTCCATTCATATTTCAAAGGGCTTTTACAATCATAAAGAAATAAATGACAACATTATTGAAATGTTTATAACGGTATGACCTCGGACCCAGGACATGGATTAAGGAACTCGAAAGTAACCTTATCTAAGATTTTCCAAGCCTGGCGAACCATCCTAGTGTGCTTTCTTTCGCGAGCACAAGCGTCGGGGTCCCCGCGGATGTCCTCCTCCCTCCAATAAGCACCGAGTATGGCGGACTGTTGGAAGGCCTGGTGCAGGAGATCGACAAGATTGTCTCGCCGTCTCTTCGAGATTAAGTTCATCAGGTACACCGAGTGCACCTTATCCTCGGCGGCATCCAACGCCCTAAGCGGCACACCGGAACAGAATAGAGGAAGCGCTTCCCAGATGGCTCCCACGATAAGCTTCAGGAGGGAGGAACGTCGGGGAAGTAGTTGACCGTTATATGCGTCGAAGCGGCTCATGATTTCAGCACACTCCGCGTTTGTGAACTCTCAATTTTGAGAACGGCCAAGTCGGCGGATGTCCCCGTAAGAGATGATCTCGTCAAGATCGTACATGTGGGCGTCCATTGTTTCTGTGAAAGAAAATCAACAAAATTATCAGAAAGACTGATTAAGCAAAACGATATAATGCACCGAGGAATAAAATGCCATCTTTAAACTCCAAGATCAATGAAAAACTCCTAAGAGTTCTTTTGTATGATTTGGAAGGAGCAAAGCTCTATTAATGAAATGAGAAAATACAAAGAAAATCTTTTAGAGAGCAGAGCTCTATTAATGGAACTCTAATAGGGTTCCCTTTAGTTCTCTTTAGACCCTCTTAGAGCAAAGCTCTGCTAAGTGAAACCCTAAATGGGTTTTCTTTAGATCATGGATCTATTGAGAGCAAGGCTCTGTCAATAAAAAATTAATTTAATTTAATTTAAATTAAAAAATTTACCTAAAAAGTGTTTTCTAAAGAAATTCTAACTCTTGGAGTTCTTGAGGGCAAGAGCAAGGCTCTGAAGTTTCGAAAGTAAAAATCTTAAAAGATGATGATCATCTATTGAGGACCAAAGGTCCTATTTATAGGCATCAAATGCCCTTTAAACTTCCAAGAGTTGCCACGACGGTTGGAATTCTGCCACCGCTGCGCTCACGTTTGGGGGCCACGTAAGCGCAATGGTGGGGGGGGCAGTTGTTTACCCCATTCAGAGCAAAGCTCTGTTCAAATTCCAAGGCAAGAGACGAAGCAACTCTTCTGTTTCCCCCGATCAGAGCAAGGCTCTGTTCTGAAAATTAAAATGAAAATTAAAAAAATTAAAGAAGCAACGCTTCAGCTGACTTGCGCTCTGCGCTGCGCGTCACGTGGCAGCGCAGTTGCGCTGCGTGATACGTGTCAGCGCAGTTGCGCAAAACAAATCAAGCATTTCTCGCAAGAGTATCCTAACGTCACAGTTACCTTTGCACTTTACGACAGAAGTCCGTTAGGGTCTGTGGTACTTAGGGTTTTGGCCGTCGTACCGTCGCATCAGCTGATATATTCCTCGATAGGCAATCGTGCTGTTCGAGTAGCCCTGCGACTGCCGTGTCTCTGATCCCTTCGGGGCCTGGACAAGACGTATTCAAGCAATCCTTCTTGGCAGTTTGACCGTCGGAAGAGCAAGTGTTAGAAATTTGTCATGCCGCTTTTTACTTGAGGTTAGGCTCATTTTGGGGAGCCCCGATGAGTCATAACCACTCCGCGCTGGTGTGGGATGATCTCCGATAGTCTTTCAGGTTTTATGTGAGTTGCCGTCAAGACCCTGAAGCTAGGAATTTGGCCTTCGTTTTGTCTGCTTTTGTCACGTCCGAACCCTGTTGGAGGAAGAACGCTGGGGTGACATCTCGTCTGCTGTATCGAGACGAACGTCGCGGTTGTCTCTAGGCTGCTGGTGAACCGTCGAGGTTTGGAACTAGGGATTTTATCGTGGCTCCATTTGTTTGATGATGTTGCGTCTGCTGTGTCGATACGAACATCGAAGTGGTGACCATTCCGCACTGGTGTGAGACGATCTCCAATTGTCTTTCAGGCTTTATATGACTCACCGTTAAAACCTTGAAGCTAGAAATTTGGCCTTCGCTTCGTTTGCTTTTGTCACGTCCGAACCCTGTTGGAGGAAGAACGCTGGGATGACATCTCGTCTGCTGTATCGAGACGAACGTCGCGGTTGTCTCTAGGTTGCTGGTGAACCGTTGAGGTTTGGAACTAGGGATTTTGTCGTGGCTCCATTTGTTTGATGATGTTGCGTCTGCTGTGTCGAAACGAACGTCAATGTGGTGACCATTCCGCACTGGTGTGAGACGATCTCCTTTTGTCTTTCAGGCTTTATATGACTCGCCGTTAAGACCTTGAAGCTAGGAATTTGGCCTTCGCTTCGTTTGCTTTGTCACGTCCGAACCCTGTTGAGGGAAGAACGCTGTCGTGACATCTCGTCTACTGTATCGAGGCGAATGCCGAGGTGGAGCTGGGATTTTGCCGTTACTCCGCTTGTTTGACCATGGGGTCTTTCGTCGCGTCTGGATCCTGTTGGAGGAAGAACGCTGAGGTGACATCTCTCTATTGTATCGAGACGAACATCGAGGTGATGACCACTCCATGTGGGATGATCTCCGATTGTCTTTCAGGTTTTATATGAGTTACCATCAAGACCCTGAAGCTAGGAATTTGGCATTTGCTTCATTTGTTGACATTGTGTCTGCAATATTGCGACAAATGTCGAGATTGTCTCTAGGTTATCTATGAACCGTCGAGATTTGGCTTACCTTTCTGATGGAGCTTGTTGGGAAGGTATGGTTCCCTCTTTGTTTGTGCCCTTGGATTGTATACAGGAATCGATGTGATCTCACCTGTAGGGCAAAAGTTTCATTCATTATTTTTTTTCATATCATTGCTTTCTTTCCGCGATGCTCTATCATTTCAGCTTTTTATATCGCGAAAATCGCGATTGCCCAATCATTTCGGCTATTTTTCGCAGTGCCCAATCATTTCGGCTATTTTTCTTTTTACTCGCTGCTTTTTATTGCGAGTTGCCCAATCATTTCGGCTGTTTTTGTATGCATACATTTTTACTTGCTGATTTTATTGCAAGTTGCCCCATCATTTCGGCTATTTCATATGCATTTTTTTTGGCTCGCTGATTTTTTCTCTCGAGTAGAGGATTTGGGATCTGATACCAATCTTAGTATCAGCATCGCTGCGACTGGAATATTTCTAGGAGCGAATCATCATTTTCCACTGTCGATGTCGAACAAAGGTAGCTTAGCGAACAGGGTTAAGGTCCTGTCGACTAAGGCTTTTGACTTCATGAGCCGTAAGGGTCTCACAAAGGTATTTCTCCCTACGAGTCGTGAGGATCTTGTAGGTGTGTTTTCTCCTCAGGAATCGTGAGGATTCCTAAGTGTATGTTCCCCTGTAAGTCGTAAGGATCTTACAAAAAGGGTTTTCTCCTTATAAGTCGAGAGGGCTTACAAGGGTTGTTCACTGTACAAACATATCCCTAGTCACGGATGGGACTTGGTTAGGGAAATGTTTATTCGTGCCCGTGGATTGTATACAAGGGTCAGTGTTGAGCCACTTGTAGGGAAATATCGAAGGTTGTGGGGGTTGCTTAAGCACAGGTTTAGGTCTCTGTAACTTAAGACTTTCAAATCTTATGAGCCGTGAGGGTCCCATAAGGGAGTTCTCGTTACGAGTCATGAGGATCTCGCAAGTGTATTTTCTCCTTAGGAATCGTGGGGATCCCTAAGTGTGTTGCTCCCTTGTGAGTCGTAAGGATCTCACGCGGGTAGTTTCTCCTTACAAGGTCGAGAGGACCCTGTAAGTGTCTTTCACGAGGTTGCGCCCTTTCGGATTTTCACAAACACTCGCCGGCAGTCCTGCTGTTTTTACTCACGGAGCCCTTTCAGGTTTTCATCCGTGCCCATTTTACTTATGGACGTACCGTTTTTTTATTCTTTTTATTCTTTTTTTCTAATGAGGTTGCGCCCTTTCGGGTTTTCACAAGACTCGCCGGTAGCCCTGTTGTTTTTACTCACGGAGCCCTTTCGGGTTTTCATCCGTGCCCGTTTTGCTTATGGACATACCGTTTTTCTATTTTTCATTTTTTTTTATTTTATTCTTTATTCTTTTTTTTTATCTCGTCCGCCTAAGGATACTGCGGTAGTAGTTTAAAGACGTTTCGGTCGTTTACAAGTTTTAGAACATTGCGGTCCATCATTAGTTTAAGGACGTTTCGGTCCGTCATCGCCGTATTTGAGGCGAAGCTCTAGTTTACTGACTTTTCGGTCTATGGAACTTTCTCTATGACTAAGCATGATGCCCCCGGCATATCCATCTTTCTCAGAGCATGCGGTTGTGGCGGGCTCACCTTCCAGTTTTCGGAGATGACGAACTTGCCCTGTTGGTATTGGTCTTCAACCCAGTTCTTGAAGACGTAACAGTTTTCGATCGGATGGCCCAATACTTGGTGGTAAGGGCAATAATTAGAACTGTTGACATCATCCAGTTGTAGTTGGTGTTTCGGCTTTGGTAGAGTGATAAGCCTGTTATGCACTGCCACTTCGAACAGCCTCCTTGTTTCATCCTGGGGAAATGAGTAAGGACGTCTTAGCCTCTCCTCGAGGGATATGCGTGGACGCATATTGTTTTGACGAACAACCGGTCTAAGGCCACTCGACTGTTGTTGAGTGTTGGCGACGAAGGTCATTTTCCCCTTTCCTTTATCCTTTTTGCTCGATCCTTTGTTTGCGGGGCCGAGATTTTTTCCGAGTAGCGGGCGATTGCACGGCTGAATATTCTCGTAACTCCTCAATTCTTTCATTCTTGAAATGGATTCCTTGAGGAGAGGGTTGAAGGCAACTTCTTCGTCAGAGTCGCTTCCAAAGGTGATAATTTGTGATCCCTTGGAGTCGGCTATATGACAGTCATCGGCGGCTCTTTTGCGCTCATCTATCGCATTTTTCCGATGTCTACGAGCTTCACACTTTGTCCTGTTGAAGTGTTGCTTTTGAGCGACATATCCTTGTCACCAACACTTAAAGGAGTCGCAATCTTTGGTAGGATGTATGATCTTCTGATGATATAAGCAGAATTTAGGATGCATCTCTACTCCACCGAGAGTATTTTCTTAGAGGGCGGTAGCTTCATTCCCACTGATAGGGCTTTGGCGAACATTTTCCTCGTCTTGAATTTGTTTTTATCCGCGGTGGATGACTTTTGATTTGACGGAAGTGCCTCGACTCTTTGGTCTAGTAGTCGGTGTTTGGCTCCTTCCAGTATGGCCATCTCACGCTCTTGATTGGCTTTAACTTTCAGACGAATCTCATTCAAGAAGGCATCGATCAACTCGTCTGACGGCCGCAGAGTTTCTAGTTCAGGATTCGCCCTCGGTTTCTCAGCGCAAGGAGCCTCTTTATCATCCGCCAATGAGTGAGAGATCACATGACAAGTCGCTATGTAGTCTTCGGATTCGTCTGATGAGTCTTCTCCATCGTTTCCGTCCTCGACAAAAGAACAAGCTGCCCCCATCGTGTCCGTCTTCTTTGGAGTGTGCAGCTGTGGTGGGTTTACCTTCCAGTTTTCAGACAGCGCGAACTTGCCTTGTAGGTACTGATCCTCGATCCATCCCTTAAAAACGAAACAATCCTCGATCGGGTGACTTACCGTTTGGTGGTAAGGGCAATAATTGGGATGATCGAGATTGCCTGTCTGTGACAGACGTTTTGGATTCGGCAGATTGATGAGTCTGTTGTGCACTGCCAGTTCGAACAGTCTTCTCGTTTTATTCTGAAGAAACGAGTAAGGACGTCCTAGTCTCTCCTCGAGGGATGGGCGTGGATGCGCGTTATTTTGGCGAACGACCGGCTTTGAGTTGCTCGGCTGTTTTTGAGCATTGGCAACGACAGTCGCTTTCCCCCTTCCTTTCTCATTTCGAGAGTCTGGTTTTGGAGGAGACGGTCCATGGCCCATCTGGTCAATTTGGGCTAATTTGTCGATCAAGGCCTGGAAGGTGGTCGGCCTGAAGAACATCATGAATTGCGAGATGGTCGCTTGCGGATCAAGAGTGCCCATGAACATGCCTACCGCAGGTGCTTCTTCGATGCGTTGTTCGCATTTTGACCATAGGTTCCGCCATCGTGTTGCGTATTGGACCCACGTTTCGCGTGGCCTTATCCTGGCATTTATCAGTGCTGTTATCGAGGTGCGTTCACTAGCACTCGCGAATCTTTGTGTAAATAGTAGCTCCATCTCCGCAAACGTTTTGACAGAGTCGTTAGGTAGCTCCGAGTACCATTCAAAGGCTATTTCTGCTAAGCTGCCGACGAATTGGCGAAGCAACAATTTGTCATCGCCTCCAGTATTGCCGCATAAGGCCCAGAATTGAGCGACATGCTGATGCGGATTCCCTGTCCCTTTATATACGTGGAACTTAGGGATCGTATATCCCGGCGGGTAACTGATTTGGTCATACCAGCCTGGATAGGGTCGTCCGGTTCTAGCAATTTGCCTAGCTGCCTCATTCGCCTGATGAGCTCGTATCTGCTGAGCAATATATTCATCCAGGGCAGTTTTGGAAATTGTCTCCTCTCTGTCGTCTCCAACAATGATCGGAGGGTCTTCAGCTGGAGGATCCGGTTGTAACATCATTCCTACCATGTCTTGGAAGAGGAGCGCCATTTGTTTTATGTTGGCAGCTTGTTCTGCTGCCTCTTTGTCTTTCCTTTCAAGGACTCTACGTAAGAAGTCAGCATCGGTTTCTTGTTCGTGACGCTGCTCTGATGATACTTCCGAACTTTCTTTTGGTTCGGTAAGTGCAGCCATCGCAGCCATCATTTCCTGAAGCTTCTGTTGCTGCTCCTGGGCTTTTGTCATGGATCGGGTGAGCGGTCGGTGACCCGTCGAAGCGCGGCTTTCCTCCTTTCCAGAAGCCATATAAACAGTGTGCACTACCATGCCCCCAGACTTGGGGCGTTTGTGCTCAGCGCTTTTACGAGTCGCCGTATTCACAGGGGCTCTTTGCGGCCTCCTTTTCCTTTGAGGGATTGGAGATGAGGGGG
Organism: Agapanthus africanus; assembly: GCA_030015575.1. Lineage (NCBI taxonomy): Eukaryota > Viridiplantae > Streptophyta > Magnoliopsida > Asparagales > Amaryllidaceae > Agapanthus > Agapanthus africanus. The sequence continues at coordinate 303,239,051 of CM057339.1, read as the reverse complement.
CCGTTGCAGTGGGCACCCAAGTAGCTGTTACTTTTTGTGGCTTGGCGGAGTAATTCTTCTCCTGCCGATCTTTCATCTTTTTCTGTCGGCGGAGATAGTCTTGATCAATCACCGACTCCTGGATCTGTCGCCAGACCTTGTAAATTTTAGAGGGTAGCCGTTGAGGGGGCTGCTCCAGCTTCTTCTCTGAAGTATCCTCCACAGGTGAAGGAGTTCTCTTCGGCACCGCGGTAGGAGAGTTTCTACGCACCGTGTTCAGCAATTCAAAGTTGTTCCCGGTTGGAACAGCAGCTTCGATCCCCACCATCGGAACTGGTGGCGTAAATCCAGAGGGGGAGTTTCCCCCAGCCTTCCTTACTCGATGCCAGTGGCGACGTCGAGCGCGTCATGCGGGTGGAATTGATTGAGCCACAGGGGTGACCTTCTCATGCCCCCGGTGTTGGTCAGAATCTGCTGGTATCTGCCTTTTAAAGACCGACGTCCGTTGAATGGGGATGGCCAACCTGTCAAAAGCAGACTTCCGAGCAGGGGAAGCAACCTTGGTGATCTCGCCTGAAACTGGAGTAGGGATAGCTATCCGCTTCGGGATAACATCTTCTGGTATTGCTGGCTTTTTCATGGGCTCGTTGGAGCTCTGACCTAGCCAGTTAAAAACTGAGGCAGTGGAGTTGGGCGACCCGTTGAGAGCGACCGCGGCAGTGGTAAGTCGATCAAAGACCGACTTCTTTGGGGCTTCTTGCAATGTCATTGGGGCATTGAAGCTCATCGGTAGGAGCATGGTCCCGAAGAATAGTCCAGTGGTGGCTTGAGTTACCTTCTCCCCTGGCATCTTGAAAAGAGAGGCCGCTTGGGACCCGTAAGTCACTCTTTCAGCAGAGACCGAGCAAGAGTTGCAGTTGCAGGTAGTGCAGTTTGAAGCCATTGATCTTCTGTTTTCTGGACGGAGCAAGACACCAAATCTTAGTACCTCGAATCCGCAGGCAACCACAGCAAACCACGATTTGTTCGCGAACGCGACACACGAAGTGTGGAGTGGAAAGAGGAAAAGGTCCCACCGGGCGTGCCAGAATCTGTTCCCCTTCGAATGGCGGCGACGACGTGAGCGTCTTGCCTGAGATTTAGGGCATATGCTATTTGGTTTTATCCATCCACCTCTCCGAAGATGCCAAGTTGATTTATGGCACCGTGTATCGGAGGTTTAGACGGATGCGGCCGATGTAGCAGACTTCGTCAGATTCCCCCTCGCTTGAGGGGTTTTTGATTGTGGGGACGCTCTTCCCTGCAGGCACAAGCCCCTGCAGTTAATTACGCTACCGCATCGCGGTAGCAACTTTCTCCTTCTCCAGAATTTCACTTCGTGTCGTGGGTGTTTATTTTGTTTGTGGTTGCCCATGGATTGTATACGGAGACTAATTTATGTCGTCGCCCGTAGGGCGTGGATTAGTCCAAATTCGTATTTCCTTAGATTTGGGTTTAGGGTTTTGGTTTGAGGATACGTTAGCCATTTTTGAGGCTAAGATCAACTTAAACGTTTGTTAAGGACACGTTAGTCTGATTTGAGACTAAGATTGACTTAACGGGATCGTTTAGATCCGATAAAAGAGCATTGGAGGGCTCTATTGTTCTAGTTTAGGGACGTAGTGGTCCATATTCCAGTTTAGGGACATGGTGGTCCATCGTATGCATGGTCATCGGGACCCGTCACCTCTCTAACGTCGTTGAAGGATTACAACGATATGTGTTAGAGGAGTTCGGAGATGTACCCTTGAACCAAAGTTGATTGGGGGTCTTATAGTCCAATTTGGGACTAAAGTCTGTTTGAATGTTTAAGGATACGTTAACCATATTTGAGGCTAAGATCGACTTAAACGGGATCGTTTAGATCCGGCAAAAGAGCATTTGAGGGCTCTATTGTTCCAGTTTAGGGACGTAGTGGTCCATGTTCCAGTTTAGGGACGTGGTGGTCCATCGTATGCATGGCCATCGGGACCCGTCACCTCTCTGACGTCGTTGAAGGATTACAACGATAGGTGTCAGAGGAGTTCAGAGATGTACCCTTGAACCAAGTGTAAATTGATTTAAAAGAGCAGCCATGCTCAGTCAATTTATTTGAGGACTTACGGCCAGAATTGGGCCAAGTCCAATTGAGAATGTTCAACATTTTTATTTATATTTAGCCTAGTAGGCCTTTATTAGGGCTCTTCCCCTACACTGCATTTTATTCTGGCCTATTAGGCCTTTTCAGTTGGGCTCTGTCCCCTTTTTTATAATGCAGAGCATTTGTTTTGGTCCATTGGGCCTTTTAATTGAGCTCTGCCCTTTAACAATGCGCTGCATTAATTAATCTGACAAAGTGCCACGTGGCTTGTCAGGTGCTTTGCGCCAATTGAGAGGCGCAAATCCATGAGGAGGTGACACGTGACACGCTCAGGAAAGCGCAAGCGCAATGCGCTGCGTTGTTGCGCTGCTGACACGTGGTGCGCTCTGGTGAGTTACGCCAATTCATGAGAGCAGTGCTCTATATTTAGAAGTGCATAGCGCAGATCATTATGGGTCTGACACGTGGCGCTCTCTGGTGGCTTGCGCCAACCCGAGAGCGCAACAGTGTAGATTTTGCAAGTGCAGGGCACTGTTTTATTATTTTGATCAATTTTAGATCAAAGAAAACAAATTTTCTTGTTTTCAAAGAACCAGTGGTTCATCAAAAGGCAATGCCTTTATTATATTTTTATTGAAGATCTTTGATCTTGTTCATAGATCAATGATCTTTTTAGAAGAAATTCTTCTTTTATTCAAGGTTTTTTACCTTTCCTTTTTTTGAACTCTTCTCAAAATTCTTTAGAGCAATTCTCTCTGTCTTTATGTTCTCAATGTCCATCCTCTTTTGAGTTGGGGTCTAGGGGTCTTTATATAGTGCCCATAGATTTGTTAAGTTTGTTAAAGAGATCATTCTCTGAGTGATTTGGGGAATTTTCCCCACCGTTGGATCTTTGATCCAAGGGCTTCTGTTTTACAGAAGACAATCTTCTTGTTTTAATAAGAACAGAAGGATCTTACTAGAATTTAATTCTGTTTGGCGCAAACGCCCCAGCGCGTGACACGTGTCACGCAGCGCAGCGCAACTGCGCTGACACGTGTCGCGCAGCGCAGCGCGCAGCGCATGTCAGCTGAAGCGTTGCTTCTTTAATTTTTTTAATTTTTATTTTAATTTTCAGAACAGAGCCTTGCTCTGATTGGAGGAAACAGAAGCGTTGCTTCGTCTCTTACCTTGGAATTTGAACAGAGCTTTGCTCTGATTGGGGTAAACACCCCAGCAGACTTGAAACCGACCTCTTACGTCCTTTCGAGGATCACCAACCACTCCATCCCGGCGCAAGGGGTGGTCACCCTGCAGTTCACGATCAGGGAGCCCGGCCGCACGTGTACGTTGCCTGTGGACTTTATCATAGCAAAAGTCCCATCGGCCTACAACATCCTCCTCGGCCGTCCGACACTGAACTCCCTCCAGACCCAGATATCGACCTATCACCTGGCAATAAAGTTCCCTCTCGATCGGGGCGGGATAGGTCGGGCCGACGAGAACCAGCGGGCCGCGAAGATATGCCTCACCGAAACGACTTCGTCCGAACAGCCAGCCGACGACGCTGAGGTAAGTGACGACATCAAAGGTTCCCTGGCCACCAAAGACGAGCGGAAGGAGATCCGGGGGGCACCGGTCGAACCTCTGACCGAGGTTCCCCTAACAGAAGGAGACCAGGGAAAAACCGTCCAGGTCGGATCACTCCTGACGGAGACTCAGCGAGATGACCTGGTCAGATTCCTCAGAAACAACTCCGACGTCTTCACCTGGGCGCCTGCTGACATGCCTGGGATTGATCCCAAAATCATCTCCCACAAGCTCGGGGTTGATCCTACGGCCCGACCCGTCAGACAGAAGAAGAGAAGCTTCGCCCCGGTCAAACAGAAAGGTATCGAAGAGGAGGTTGATCGGCTTCTCGCCGCCAACTTCATCAGGAATGTACCCTACTCGGAGTGGCTGGCGAACGTAGTTCTGGTCAAGAAGTCAAGCGGGAAGTGGCGTATGTGCGTCGACTTCACCGACCTCAATAAGGCCCCAAGGACAACTATCCACTCCCCCAGATAGACCAGCTCGTCGAAAGCTCGGTCGGGCATGAGCTGTTGAGCTTCATGGATACTTTCTCCGGCTACAACCAAATCCGTATGAATACTGAAGATGAAGATCTCACCGCATTCACAATGGACCGGGGAGTATATTGCTACAAGGTGATGCCCTTCGACCTCAAGAACGCCGGGGCCACGTACCAAAGGTTGGTCAACCGCATGTTCAAGCCACAGATCGGCAGGAATATGGAAGTCTACGTTGACGACATGCTCGTCAAATCCGTCTCATCGGCCGACCATGCCAGGGACCTGGGCGAGGCTTTCGAAGTGCTCCGCAAGTTCAACATGAAGCTAAACCCCGCCAAGTGCACATTCGGAGTCACCGGGGGAAAGTTCTTCGGGTTCATGGTCACTTACCGCGGAATCGAAGCCAACCTAGAGAAAATCGACGCTATCCTCAACATGGTCGCGCCCAAGACCAACGTCGAGATCATGCGGCTCATGGGACGAGTCGCCGCTCTGAGCCGCTTCATGTCCAGGTCAGGAGAGAAATGCCTTCCGTTCTTTAAGGCTCTGAGGAAAATCCCGAGATTCGAGTGGTTGGAGGAGTTCCAAACCGCCTTCGACCAATTGAAGAAGCACATCGCAACGCCGCCACTGCTCACCCGACCAGTTGAAGAAGACCAGCTGTCGCTGTATCTGGCGGTTTCTGACCAGGCAGCGGGCTCGGTGCTCGTCCGGGAGGCCGATGGAGCGCAGAAGCCGGTGTACTATGTGAGCCACGTATTTAAAGACGCAGAAACAAGGTACCCTGCCATAGAGAAGATTGTCTTAGCCCTCGTGGTAGCCTCGATGAAGCTGCGGCACTACTTCCAAGCGTACACCATCATCGTCCTCACCGAGCGCCCGTTGGGGGCTATCCTAGCATCACCAGAATCCTTGGGCCGCTTAGAAAAGTGGAGGTGGGAGCTATCTCAGTTTGACATAAAGTATCGCCCGAGGCAGGCCATCAAAGCGCAGGCCCTGGCCGATTTCATCGTTGAATGCACCATCCCTAGCAAGAATTCGGAGTCCACGACGCCCCTCGTAACCCAGTGCCCCATCAAGGAAATGCCTGGCTCAGTTCCGGAGTGGGTCACCTACGTCGACGGGTCTTCGACCGAAGAAAGCTGCGGTGCCGGCCTCATTATCCGGGGCCCGAACGAAGTAGAGATAGAGTACTCTCTAAAGCTCGGTTTCAAAGCCTCGAACAATGCGGCAGAGTACGAGGCCATCTTGGCCGGACTGCGCATGGCCGCCGGGCTGGGATTGAAGACAATTCGAATCCGCAGCGACTCGGCCCTCGTTGTCGGTCAAGTGACCGGCCGCTTCGAAGCTCGGGAGCCTCTGATGGTGAAGTACCTGGACGAGGTGAGGAAGCTCCGAAGGAACTTTGACGAAGTCCAGGTAGAACAAATACCAAGGCAGCTGAATGCCCAAGCCGACGCCCTGAGCAAGCTGGCTTCGTCATACTCGGCCAACAATAAACGGTCTATCCTCTTTGAAACCTTGCCTCAACCCAGCGTGGAAGTCGGAGCGACGACACTCCACGTGTACGCGGCGCAGGAGAATGACCAGGATTGGAGGAAACCCCTCATGGAATTCCTGAAGGACGGCACGCTCCCAGAAGACCGGGAAGCCGCCCGCCGTCTCTGGGCCAAAGCCCGCCACTTCGTCTGGAGCAATGGGAACCTCTACAAGAAGGCCTTCACCCAGCCCCTGCTCTGGTGCATTGACCCCCACGAAGCCGACTACGTCCTTCGGGAAATCCATGACGGGGTGGGCAGTGCACACCAGGGGGCCCGAACCTTGATCCAAAAGGCGTTGCTCCAAGGGTACTACTGGCCCACTATTCATGAGGACGCCCTGAAGCTAGTCAGGAGATGCAAGAGCTGCCAGCTTCACGGCAGCATCCTCCGCCTCCCGGCTACCGAGCTGACTGCCCTAACATCCCCATGGCCGTTCGCCCAATGGGGATTGGATATGATCGGCCAGTTCCCTACCGGTACAGGCGGGCACAAATACGTCCTCGTCGCGGTGGACTACTTCACCAAGTGGATCGAGGCTGTCCCCATCAGGAAACCGGACGCCGCCACAACCATCAAGTTCCTGTAAAACAACCTGATACTCCGGTTCGGCATCCCGAGGTGTATCATCACTGACCACGGGACGAACTTCGAGAACAAGAAAGTGAAGGACTTCTGCAAAGAATACCATATCCTCATGAAGTTGGTCGTGGTCGCGCATCCCCAATGCAACGGGCAGGCCGAGGTCACTAACCGAGATGTCCTCCGAGGTCTCCGGACCCGCCTAAAGGGGCGACAAGGCAGTTGGGTCGAAGAACTATCCCGGGTCTTATGGGCCTTGCGCACGTCAAAGAAGACTCCCACCGGGGAGACCCCCTTCAGCCTCTGCTACGGAATCGAAGCAATGGTCCCAGCGGAGATCGGGCTACCCAGTCACCAGGTCGAGCACTTCGATGATGACGCAAACACCTCAGCGCTACGGACCAACCTGGACATCTTGTTGGAGAAGAGAGACCGGGCTCAGATCAGAGCTGCCGCTTATCAACAGCAAACGGCCCGATACTACAACGCTCGGGTCAAACACTGCTCCTTCAAGACCGGGGCTGGTAAGGTTTTGCGCGTTGTATCGAATTAAACCACATGCTCCACCGCTTGTGCAGGCCCCCGTCAATTCCTTTGAGTTTCGGTCTTGCGACCGATCTGGTCCTACGGAGAAACGAGTTCATTGACCAAGGCAGGCTTCACAAGTTCTCCCCAAAGTGGGATGGTCCCTTCCTCATCTATGAGGCGCTCCCCGGCGGAGCCTACCGCCTACAAGACGCGGACGGACGCAAGCTCCCGCGGCCTTACAACGCCGAGAAGCTCAAGCTATACCAGTGAGGTCAAGGCTAGCGAGTATGTACGCCCCCTTTCTTTCGCAAAGATGATGTAAAACGCTCTCTAAAAATCATGTCCATTCAAATAAAGAAACGTCGAAACATCCCGAATAGAGTTCTGTCTTTACAATCCAAAGCCCTCGCCAAGAGGCGGCCGTGCAGCTTCACTGCCCGATTATCCTTAGCAGGCTTCCTATAGCCCCCCGACGCTAAGGACCAAAGTCCTCCATAGAGGCAACCCAGCAACTACCCTGCTCGGTTATCCCTGGCGGGAAGCTTCCCTACCGCAACGTCAGGGATCGAAAAGCCCTCCCAGAGGCAGTCGAGCCCAACCGTTGCTCGGCTATCCCCGGCGGGCAACTTCCCTGCCGCAACGCCGGGGATCAGAAAGCCCTCCCAGAGGCAGTCGAGCCCGAGGATCCCTCGCTCGGCTATCCTTCAGGACAAAAGCCCTCCATAAGAGGCACCGGGCAGTAACCCTTCCCGGCCAAGGGTCCTTGTTAGGCTTCTACAGCCCCTCCCGCGCCAAGGACCAAAATCCTCCCAGAGGCAGTCGAGTCCTTGCTCGGCTATCCCCGGCTGATAGCATCCTACCACGACCGACAGGGATCAAAGTCCTCGCCAAGAGGCACTGGGCAGTAACCCTGCTCGGTCCCCGTCCTGAAGGATCAGAGCCCTCGTAAGAGGCAACCGCGCGACTTCACTGCCTGGTCATTTCTGCTCGGTTATCCCCGGCAGGTAGCTTACCTACCGCAACGCCTGGGATCAGGAAGTCCTCCTAGAGGCAGTCGAGCCCTTGCTCGGCTATTCCCGGCTGGTAGCTCCCTACCCGTGACACCAGGGATTGAAGCCCTCGCAAGAGGCACCCGAGCGGCAACCTCGCTCGGTCATCCCAGGCTGATAATTGCCTACCCACAACGCCAGGAATTAGAAGCCCACGCCTAAGGGCAACGGGGCAGCTTCGGTCCATCCTCGGCAACGCTTAGCAAGTGGTCGAAGTCAACTCGACGAACAATCGCTGAACAGATGGCCGACCTGACGTGAAAGCCCAGCAGCGCAAAGAGAAAATAAAGTGCGGACCGATGAAACCAAAGAAAAAGTTTTATTAACAAACGCACAGTCTTTACAACGGGTACTTCGGGCTCCCCAGCCTTACAAACTGCCCGGAGGCTTAGAAAAGGGGGACAGGGAAATATCAAAAAGACCTAAGTCGCGAACCCCCCTGCACCTTGCTTCCCTCATCGCTGAGGACTTCACCACCAGAGGTTTTGCCACCAGGGGCGCGCCACATTTCCCCCATCATTGTCGGCCGGAGGCCTTGCCACCGAGAGCGGGACCCGAGCACGGAGCTCGCCATCGACGAAATCGGGAAGCTTCTCCTTCATGACATCCAAAGCCTTATTCCACGCAACGGCGGAATACTCACCGAGCTCGACATAAAACTGCTCTGACACCTTATAATCGGCCACGGCTTTCCTGGCCCAGACCTCAGCAGCCTGAGCCGACATAAGCGTCGCCTCGGCATCCCTCCGGCTGGCGCATCTCTCCTTCTCCATGGCCACGAAGCGATCAGCCAAGTCCGCCAGCTTCCTCTCAGCAACCCGGAGAGATGCACTCAGGCGACGGCGGACGCCCTGATTCGCTGAATTGGCAAGCTCCGCAGACTTCACACGGGCTGCCAGGACATCGGCCCTGGCCCTCTCCAGACGCAGGTCATGCCGCGGGACCTCGACCTCCGAAGGGAATGCTTCTACTGGGCTCGGTGCGTGGAATGCTCCCTCGGCTTCCATACGAGCGGCGATGGCGCAGTGTTGAAGGACCTGACAGGAAGCGGATGAGAAACCGGGAGTCGTTCGGGCCAAAGAAAGGAAGGCCAAAAACAACGCGCGAAGGGGTTCGTACCTGGACCGCCCCCTGGGCTATGGCCTCCATTTGGGCCCTCAGGATGCCGCACGGAAGTCTTCATCCTGCCGACTCTTCCATCCCGGCGAGCAAGCCGATGGCGACGGAAAGCCCAGACGGAACCATGAAGACGGCCTCTCCCTCCTGCACGGGGGTCCCTTCAGGGACCATTGACGGCGGAGCATGAGAGATTGTTATTTTCCTCTTAAGGGGGACCCCGTCCTCGCCCCCCCCCCTCCGTCTCCCGTCTGGGGCTCGGATGACCGCGGGCGCCTCTGACCGCCGCCGGAAAAATCCCCAGGAGCCGCCAGCGAGGCGGACACAGGGTCCCTGTCGTCGGCAGAACATTCGACGCAGAACCTGGGTCAGCCAGGGGCATGGCCGCGTCGCGGGCCTCCCACTGGAACGAGCGACCCAAAGAATGGGAACGAACCATGTATCCCCAAGAAAAGGAGCACCGAGTAGCCAAAACTTAGAAGAAAGGTAAGATGAAGGGTTAGGGGCCATGGAACAGGCCCCACCCCTATTTATCACCATGAGCAACCTCATCTATTGGTGCCCTTCGCCTCTCGCCGAAACGCCTCCTCTCGTCCAAATGGCTCAGATTGCTCCACCTGTCATTCCCACACTGGACCGCATCCTTTCAGGCGTCGCAGGTCTATGCACGTCACGTCAGCCAACCGACGCTTGACACATGGACCGTCACTCCAAAGGCAAGATACACGAACCGGCGCACCCTCCTTAAATGCAGAGACCTCGCCCTGATTCGCTAACAGAAAAGACAGCTCACGGCCCGGGGACGCGTCCCGACGAAATCTTAGGAGGGAGCTCGCCTCGGGAGGCCCGGCAGTCCACTCCTGACCCGACCCGCTAGCTGGTCGGGACAAGAGTGGGGGGCTAATGATAATGCTCGATATTGGCAATCCCCACGATCAGGACACGTGGCGGATGGCACGTCCCAGAACTCGGAAAAAATGGCCCACAAAAGCCGACCAGGCCACCCCTGTACCCGACCTGCCAGCACAAGCTAGCCCTCCTCGGGGCTCCCTGCAGATTGGCATCCTCGGTACCTCAGCTTGCCCTGAGCTGCCACAAGACCAAGTCTCCTCGGCCTCCTCGCTCGTCCCCGAGCCCCTTGGCCGAGGCCGTCATCCTCGGTCCTCCGACCAGCTCCACCGCCTACGGGCGTAACCGCCGCTCCGCGAATCTCTCCATGCGCGGATTCTCCGCCAGAAACATCCCACGTTCCATGCCTTCATGATCCCCATTTATGGGCGATCCGTTCTCCATGCGGGAGTGACGTCGGGAGCGTAACTGCCGGCGAGATTCTCGCGCCTGCTGCTGCGTGCCTCCACCACTATATGAACCCCTATCACGGAAGGGTCAAGTAAGCCATTTTTACTCCACTTAGTCGTTACGCTGCTCGGATCTAGTACTAACTTGATCGTCGGAGGGTCCTCGGCGGTATCAAACCACCCCGAGACTTCTTTGCAGGTACTTGGCGTCAAACTCCTCCAATCACCAAATCTCCTCAAAACCCATTGAGACCCACACACTGTGCCTTAGCAAGGTTTAGGAAGGCATCACACATGTCATATTGAAATTTTTGGGGTGCTAAACAAACCCTAACCAAGATCTTAACTAGAGAATTAGGTTTAACATGCATGTAAACAACTTTACATCTAAGAAAGAGGGATTACAACCTTTGTAGTCCGTTCCTTCGCTTCATAAGCTCCGAGTAGTAGTCCCTTTGCCGCGATCCATGATCTCCCGGACTCAAGAGAGGCTCCACAAATCTAATGATCCATTCTTGCTTGAAGTCTTCCTTTTCGAAGATGATCTACCTTGAAGAATCTCAAGATCAAGCTTTTATTTCTCTAATCAAGTATTAGTGAAGTGAACACCCAAATCTAAGTGGTTAGAATAGATGAGGATGATGAAGTAGGAATTTTGCTCTCTTTTGTTTTCATTTTCTCACTTTAAATCATCACAAGTCAAAAATCTAGAAACCTTTTTCAAGGAGAAAGAAGAAGAAGAAATCTATTTGTGATGAATAATGAATAAATTATGATGGTTACAAATCAACCATGGGTTAAGAATGAAGTCTTAACCCTTGTAGAGAATTAACTAGGGTAAAGGGTTTGGGTTGGGTTAAGAAAATATCTACACAAAATATCTTTACAAAATATCTAAGCTTAAAACAAAATAAAACTTCTAGAAGCTACAAGAAAAAGCTAACCCTAATGCTAACCCAAATCAAACCCTAACTTGTTTAATCTCCACAAATCATGTTATATTTGTAATCATAACTTGTTACAATATTATATATCACATTTAAAATATATTTTGCAACAAAATAAAATAATACAATTAACATATATCGCATATATATCAATGTATTATCCGGTGAGAAAATGAATCAACAAAGCGAGCTTATATTAGTCAACGTAATGTAATATATCACATATATAATTATACATTAAATTATCGAATCAACACTTGATCCGACAATCCGGCTATATTGCATATAACCGACTAATATAACATGTACCATTTCATCGAATCAACACTTGATCCGATGACCCGGCTATATCACATATACCCGGCCGATATCATATATCGCGAGAATAGAATACGGTATCTCATATAGTATTATTCTCGGTCCCGCACACATCACATATGTTCTCCTACTCCATTTTGCCTGAGCCAGGAAACCTCTGTGTAGGACTCTAAAGAATCGCCAATACGCCGGCAGTAGGTGATGATCATATCAAACACCCATAAGCTGTAAGCGGTCAGCTAAACGTAACAGCCACCCAGGTATTGAGCAATCAGAAGATCAACAAGCAAGCATGTACATTCTCCTGCGAATCCAATCAGTAATACTCCCGTATAGTCCGGTCTCTTCGTCTGATATGTCGCATATCCAGTCTAGGGGTGGTAAACGTCAGACCCCAGTAACCGATAAGTCGTGTCGATATGAGGTCCATAACAGTTCGAGAAACTAATGATAACACTTACCAGTAAATCTCAGCAACCCTGGTCAGGGATTTCCATTTATAGTCAATCGAACACAGCGCAACATCAACTCCCTATACCGGGAGAGACGAAACCCCTCCTATCGCTCATTGCCTCCATGTGATTCGGGACTGTACCCAAAAGCCACCGTTTTGCATGCCCTCTTGAACGTGGTATGATGGAAATCAAAGCACAGTAGGAATCACACAAGACTCTATGACGATCTCGGGTCTACAGACTAACTTGTACCAGTGTCACCAGAGAACTGCCATCTGACGTGAGGTATAATACCATCTGGGAGTTCTCGGCGAGTCTGTACAGTGTACCCAGTCTCCACTGAGCACCCGTATACTATCTATGATGTCAAACATCAATGGATATGGGATCATCCATCGCCCATCTACATAGGTCAAGAAGCATACGCTAGTCTACTCTGGTATATCGATGCCCTGTCTCGATACACCTGCGACTAGGAACATTTGAAGGATGTACTTAGCGACTACTATATCCCCACTAGTATGATTTGCATCATAGTCCTGGTAGTCAAGTACTCATCCTAAGGGCTTTATCAACATGTAACATGGAGACTATCAGAGTACATGTTAAGATAAAGAGCAACCAGATAGCATACTATCATGTCGAGCAAGAAAGTCCTCCATATGTATGTCCAAGCATCCACTACAATATACATCACATGTACAGTAATGTCCTCTAGGGCATACATATCATTAACAATCTCCCACTTGCACTAGGGCCATCTGCTGTAGTATCTCATACCCAACAATCAGCTGTGGTTGAAGTATCTCATACTCAACCATCCCATAAAAGTCTCTACTGGGAAATAAGCCTTTGTGAGTGGATCCGCGCTGTTGTCCTCTGTGTCTACTCTCCTAACCTCGATCTCCCTGGAGATCAACATCTCCATGATCAGGTGATACTGCCTAAGAATATGTTTGGATCACGGATGGGACGGGGTTTCCTTGGCAAAAGCCAAAACTCCATTGTCACACAATGGTAAGAACGAAAATTCATCTCATGAACTCATATATATCCAGACTGCCTCTTAGGTAGCATCGTTGGTAGCAATGTATCTTGCCTTTAATCGTCTAGTAAGTCACGGTATCTAGCTTGGAACTCTTCCAACATACCGTCCCTCCACTAAGAGTAAAGACAATGCCTATGACTGACATTCAGTCTTCCTTATCACCCTAGAACCTTTCTAGTGATTCTCCCCAGGATCGATTGATACCATCTCACTACAACTAGTGAGAATCCTAACATCCAATTAGATCTATCTCATAGATCCATAACCCAAGATTTAGGAGGTATCACCTTGATCCTATATGGAGAATCTTTATGATAAGAGGAGATTGACCGAGCGTAGTATAGGAAACTCCTTCCCTATCAAGAGTATGTCATCCACGTACTATACGAGGATCACCACCATACTCCCTACTACCTATTTGTATATACTTGGTTCATCTACCATTTTGATGAAGTCAAACTCTTTGACTACTACATCAAAACAGACGTTCCAACTCCGTGATGCCTGATTTATCACATAAAACATCTTGCACACATTTCCGCTGCTCCCACTGTCTACGAAGCCCCCTGGCTGTGTACTTATAGACGCTCTCTTCCAAATCATCATTTAGAAAAGCAGTCATGACACTCAACCGCCAGATATCGTAGTCATGGTATATAGCAGTGGCAAGTAGGATCTGGATAGACTTAAGCATAGCTTTGAAAGTCTCAACTTTTCCATGTACACCAAGTAATCTTCTCAAGATATACTTGCTCCTGATGGGGATTTAACCCTTCAGATAAAGCAACCAAAGTCCATACTTTATTGGTGTATAAGGATTCCATATCAGATCACTAAGCATCCAGCCATTCTTACAGAGTCCCCACTCTTGATGGCCTGCTCGAAACAAGTTGGGTCATCATCTCATGATGCAATTCTCGCTCCCACTGTCATAGAGAAACCGAAGTATCTCTCAGATGGATGAAGAACCCTACTAGATCGACGGAGAGGCTGAGGTTCGTTAAAAACTATTGAATCCTTCGGGTTTACCAAATCATCAACTGCAGTTTGTATAGCTGGAACCTTTTCCAGTTCTATCCCATGACCACTAATTTCTTCACAAGAAATTCCCTTTCCAAAAGGTGGCATGCTGAGAAACAAAACACCATTTGCTCCCCAGTTTGGTAGAAGATATTCCCTTGCGAATGCTTAGGATATCCAACAAACTTCCACAGGACTGACTTTGTCTCGAGTTTGTCCGGATTTTGCTTTGGACAATCCCAAATCTTAACATCCTTAAGAGATGGACTCTTTCCATACCATATCATATATGAAGTGGTAGGCACCTGATTTGATTTGAACCCTATTCAATAGGTATGCAGCTTTACAAGTGCATAACTCCCAAAAGGAAATAGGTAACTCAGTAATACTCATCATAGAGCACACCATATCACATAAGGTGCGATTGCTCCGCCCCGATATACCAACGTATTGTGGTGTATTCGGAGGAGTAATGCTGAGAGAGAATCTCATTCTCTTTTAGAATAATCCAGGATTTCCGTGTTCAAGTATTCTCCTCCCAGATCATATCAAAGGACATAATACTTATACCCGTTTTGGTTCTCTACTTCTGAAGTACAAAGAACCAGTCCTGGCATGTGTAGACAGGAGACCTCATACATCATCATGTATCAATCCCAAGAGTTCACTAACTCTTTTTCTGTTTCCAATAAACAGAGCTATGGTCATCTTATCTTTGTGACATGACTGGCAAGTTTCACAAGATGTAAATTCAAACTAATTTAAATATGCATCTAAATGTAACTTAGCTAGTCGGGTCACATTGATATGACCTAGTCTACAAAACCTTAAGAAGGATTCGTTCATTTCTGAACTCTTCCTCTTGTGTGTGTTCTGTACATTAAGAACTGTGGTTTGATTTAGAACGTCTCTACTTTTAGATAACGTGCCTGAACAGATCAACTCTTGATATTGGAAATGTTCAAAACATTATCCAACAATACAAAATTATATCCTTCTTTATTAAATAAAGATATTGATATGATGTTGCATATCAGGTTCGGTATCTAATAACATTCGTTCAGAATCAATGTATTTGTTAATACAGGGTGATAACTGCCAACAGACTTGGCTTGCAACAATTGCACCGTTTCCAACTCTTGAAACTTATCACCCGTTCTCAGTTCTCTATCTATTTGTAGCCCATGTAACATATTACATTTGCTGGATCCTGATCCGGTATCTCATACCCAAGACGTAAAGGATGCTGAGAAACAGTTCTCGGTAACGAACACACCCGAAGAAGATGCATCAGCATGCACTTTCTTCGTTTGGGCAGCACGGGAATTCTGGTAATCCCCTATTTCCTGCTCGGTCTTATAACATTTATAAGTTGGAGCGGGACCAGCGTTCCCTAGCGCAGTATAACAAGCGGGTTCGGTCAATACATCCGTATTTTTATCTTGATTAAGGCGTGACATAGTCGCAACCAGGAGAGAGAGAGAGAGAAGAAAACACTCTGCGTGCGCTTTTGCAAGATTAGATTGGTTATCAATTTATCTAATCAGGATGACTCCCACTGTTTTAGTCAAATCTTCCTTCAAACCCTAAAAGGTAAGACTAGCCGGGATTAATTACACCCTACAAGTTCGCCAATCTTTCGGCCAAGCCAGTGTCGGTACTTTGAGGGAGGTTCCTCGCGCTTTCGCACGGACCTAATTAAAATAAACCTCGTTTTCCTAAAGGCATAACCCCGTTGACATCTTTCTAGACACCTACTTGATCGGCTAATTGTAATGTGTAAAACTCTCACAGGAGTAACTCTTACTCGCAGCGGGTATTAGGATCCAACTATCTCATAGAAGGTATGCAATCTCATTACAAATTTCAACACTTGAAATTCCCGATAATATTTTACCCCTAGTGTCCTATGATCTTGACGGAGGCCAACAAACCATAGTCCACTAGTCAAGTTCAACACGTACATTTCCTGATTGAATTAAACCCACCCGCACGACCCTTGACGGAGGCCAACAAAGTCGCACGACTACCCTAAATCAATCGCATCATATGCTTAAGCAGATAAGCATAAATAGCTACCGCACACTACGCCTTGACGGAGGCCAACAAACATAGCACGAATACTATGAAGTACTTATCTGAAATGACGGAGGGCTACGACAGGATTTTAAGAAAACCCTTTGCGTAATGAACTTGATATCGTCGTAGAATCGAGTGATTTTAAATGGAATGTTTTTTTGAGGCTTTTCTAGTTTTGCTAAAGAGATCACTCCCGGTAAAGGGATCGTCGGCTCTTTCCTTATCGAATAAGATGCAGGATATTTCACAAATACCGTTGTGCAAAGCAAAAACTATAAAAGCAATCAAAAGACAAACCGAGTGTGTAGCATCTGCTAGTTTCGCTAAAGAGGTCACTCCCGGTGAAGGGATCTCGGCTCTTTCCTTATCGAATAAGGTGCTGGATATTCTACAAGGAATACCGCTATGCAAAGCAAGAACCAGAGCTACCAGTTTTTAAACAAGTTTCTACAATATCTTTAGGTTTCTTTTATTTCATTAATCTCATTAATGAAGTCCCATTTTATTATGCTTCACAAGCATCACATTTGAAACGAAATCAGCAATATAACATATATCTCATATATATAATATAAACATTCGTCTCAGGCAGTAATGTGATCTCATCACAGAACATTGCAGCAGAAGAAACACATATGAAATATTGGATATACTAGGTTGTCCGTGTTTTATTGCGAGCCTGTATAAAACACGGATTCCACGGTCGTGATGAATAGCCAAACCCATATCCCTAGACCCCTATGAGAGCGGCAAGTAACCCTGCCAGTTCTAGAGTTAGGAGACCCGATCTCGACTCCTCGAGATGGTCTCCCACTGTTCCCTAGAACCCGGTTACTTATGCTCCCTGCCTTGGGTCTATCCTAATGCGGAAAAGTAAATAATATACAATGGTGACATCATCCTCAACCCGGAAGTGCCCCAATAAAAGAATATTACATACAAATGAATTTTACATGAATGAAAAAGAAAAACTCCCATCTCACATAAAACCCCCGGTCATTCAAAACATGACGATCCAATATAACATATCACAGCAACACATAACATCACATATCATCAACGTAAGTAAATATGCGTATCCCAGTTGTCGTTGACATATAGCAGCGAAACCGGCGATACACCACATATTACACTTACGGTCGCAGAAAAAAAAGTGAAAAACTACAACATTTGGAATCCACGATCACTTTAGACATCTTAAATCCGAAATATCACATACTTCACATTTCATGCCTAACTATATGAATTCTACATATTGTATCACATTCCAGATAAATAGACAATGTTAAACTTTCCGATCGAATAATCAAACACCTAAGATTTCCAAAATAGCTCAACACTTGAGCGGAGTTCAAAAATCCCAGAACATGTCACAGCCCAATGAACCAGCCGTAGAAGGGTCAAACCAACGCCTCACAAGTGGCAACGCTAAACTACCACAAACTCTAGGGTTCAGTGGCGGTTTTGACGGTCACATAATCGAGTTAAGGTTACGTTCTTCTAGAGGGTCCACAGATACACTTGCATGATTTCCCGAAAGTTTTAAACTCAGGAAAAATCCAACACTTGAAAGTTTTCCGACAGGGGAAGAAGTGAGTTATGGATATCCGTTCGAACCTTTTAACATGTTCTAAATTACCCGGAAAAACTTAAACGATGTTAAACTTTCCGATCGAATTAACGAGTTCCTAATATTTCCCAGAAAGCTCAACACTTGAATAGAATTAAAAATTCTCAGAAGTATGAAAAAGTACCCAAGAATAATACCCTGAAGTATTGGCCTCTAATTCCCAAATATGGCCGCGGTTCCGCGGTCTCTTGAGGGAGTTATGGCTTCGAACTTCACAGTGATTCTTAGAATTCCCTGCATTATTTTCTGAGTATTTTTAATATGAAAAATTTCAACTTTTGAAAAAATTTCCAGAGAAGGGGTTGTATCGGGTTTTCGGGGTTCGATCGGACTTCTAACTTCGTCCAGACAACACCTAAAACTCTAGCTTGGCTCTGATACCACTGTGGGGTTAGCTTAGCACCTTAGCAAGGTTTAGGAAGGTATCACACATGCCATATTGAAATGTTTGGGGTGCTAAACAAACCTTAACAAAGACCTTAACTAAAGAATTAGGTTTAACATGCATGTAAACAACTTTACATCTAAGAAAGAGGGATTACAACATTTGTAGTCCGTTCCTTCACTTCATAAGCTCCGAGTAGTAGTCCCTTTGCCGCGATCCATGATCTCCCGGACTCAAGAGAGGCTCCATAAATCGAATGATCCATTCTTGCTTGAAGTCTTCCTTTTCGAAGATGATCTACCTTGAAGAATCTCAAGATCAAGTTTTTACTTCTCTAATCAAGTATTAGTGAAGTGAACACCCAAATCTAAGTGGCTAGAATAGATGAGGATGATGAAGTAGGAATTTTGCTCTCTTTTGTTTTCATTTTCTCACTTTAAATCATCACAAGTCAAAAAGCTAGAAACCTTTTTCAAGGAGAAAGAAGAAGAAGAAATCTATTTATGATGAATAATGAATTAATTGTGATGGTTACAAATCAACCATGGGTTAAGAATGAAGGCTTAACCCTTGTAGAGAATTAACTAGGGTAAAGGGTTTGGGTTGGGTTAAGAAAATATCTACACAAAATATCTTTACAAAATATCTAAGCTTAAAACAAAATAAAACTTCTAGAAGCTACAAGAAAAAGCTAACCCAAATCAAACCCTAACTTGTTTAATCTCTACAAATCATGTTATATTTGTAATCATAACTTGTTACAATATTATATATCACATATATAATATATTTTGCAACAAAAGAAAATAATACAATTAACATATATCGCATATATATCAATGTATTATCCGGTGAGAAAATGAATCAACAAAGCGAGCTTATATTAGTCAACGTAATGTAATATATCACATATATAATTATACATTAAATTATCGAATCAACACTTGATCCGACAATCCGGCTATATTGCATATAACCGACTAATATAACATGTACCATTTCATCGAATCAACACTTGATCCGATGACCCAGCTATATCACATATACCCGGCCGATATCATATATCGCGAGAATAGAATACGGTATCTCATAACGTATTATTCTCGATCCCGCACACATAACATATGTGCTCCTACTCCATTTAGCCTGAGCCAGGAAACCTCTGTGTAGGACTTTAAAGAATCGTCAATACGCCGGCAGTAGGTGATGATCATATCAAACAGCCACAAGCTGCAAACGGTCAGCTAAACGTAACAGCCACCCAGGTATTGAGCAATCAAAAGATCAACAAGCAAGCATGTGCATTCTTCTGCGAATCCAATCAGTAACACTCACGTACAGTCCGGTCTCTTCGTCTGATATGTCGCATATCCAGTCTAGGGGTGGTAAACGTCAGACCCCAGTAACCGATAAGTCGTGTCGATATGAGGTCCATAACAGTTCGAGAAACTACTGATAACACTTACCAGTAAATCTCAGCAACCCTGGTCAGGGATTTCCAGTTATAGCCAATCGAACACAGCGCAACATCAACTCCCTATACCGGGAGAGACGAAACCCCTCATATCGCTCATTGCCTCCATGTGATTCGGAACTGTACCCAAAAGCCGCCGTTTTTCACGCCCTCTTGGACGTGGTATGGTGGAAATCAAAGCACAGTAGAAATCACACAAGACTCTATGACGATCTCGGGTCTACAGACTAACTTGTACCAGTGTCACCAGAGAACTGCCATCTGACGTGAGGTATAATACCATCTGGGAGTTTTCGGCGAGTCCGTCCAGTGTACCCAGTCTCCACTGAGCACCCGTATCCTATCTCTGATGTCAAACATCAATGGATATGGGATCATCCATTGCCCATCTACATGGGTCAAGAAGCATACGCTAGTCTACTCTGGTATATCGATGCCCTTTCTCGATACACCTGCGACTAGGAACATTTGAAGGATGTACTTAGCGACTACTCTGTCCCCACTAGTATGATCTGCATCATAGTCCTGGTAGTCAAGTACTCATCCTAAGGGCTTTATCAACATGTAATATAGAGACTATCAGAGTACATGTTAAGATAAAGAGCAACCAGATAGCATACTATCATGTCGAGCAAGAAAGTCCTCCATATGTATGTCCAAGCATCCACTACAATATACATCGCATGTACAGTAATGGTCTCTAGGGCATACATATCACTAACACACATAACAGGGGATCCCTTCCAGAATCCACCGGAAGATCGACGGAAGACAACATCTGAAGGAGATCTGAAAAAGACCTCCATCACACATGCAAAAATACTAGTAAACATAATTCACTTCCTACTCTAGGAATATAAAATGTAAAAGAAAATAATAGAAAAGAATGTGAGAGAGAGAGAGAGAGAAGAGACCAAGCATCTTGCATCCTCTTCTCTCATGGCTGCTTTTGGAAGTGGAGCATATGGGTGTGTATAATAATATGAGCAATATTTTTTCTTTCCGCCGTTTGTCCGCAATTTGTCTATCCAAAAGTTTATCAAAAAGATAAATATCATGGGCTCACCACGGACAAACAAACGGTGTAAAACAGATAGGACCATGGTGTTCGTCTTTTGGATAAACTTTTGGATTGACAAATTGCGGATAAGAAAGGTAATTTTGTGATGATATATATAACATTAAAAATGTAGAATATTATTCCTACCTTGTTTCATTTTTTTAATTTACAATCTAAAATTATTTGGATATTTCATGTGCGAGCATTATCGAAGGTGTTGTAGGATTCGGGCTTCATGCTGCGAAGAGATTTTCCCGTGTAGGCATTGCCTCAACAAAACTACGGTGTAATTTCTAATATATTAATCTAGCGAGTTATATTCGCAAAATGGATCCTTAATCACTAATAAAAGCCGGATACTATGGACTAATATAATCCAACAGTTTATAATATGACGCAGAAGCTAGTTGTTGTTGTGTTTTTTTCCTTCTTTTTTAACCTAGGATTGAATAATTGGATTTTATTGGTGTATTTTTGGACATAAAAAAATTAGTTGGTTATAGTTGTTTTAGTATGATCCAATGGTATGTTATTTCCTTTTTCTTTTTTTGCATGATCATGTGCTTCCACGTCGAAGACCTAAAATATGTATATCTGTCATGTTAATTTGGCTAGCTATTTTCCTAACAAGTTCATGAAATCTCAATATTTGTCTTAGATCTCTCAAATATGATTAATTATATGAAGTTTTGTTGGAACATACCGTCTTAAAACATCCAAAATCGTCTTATCATATGGTTAAATTCTAAATAAATGCGAAGAATTACCTTTTGCCCTTGAGGTGAATGAGAAACCCTTGAAGAAGATGAATTGAAGAACTTGAGTTTAAAAGACATATTCTAATTTGGCATAACGTCCTGACCTAGAAGCAAATATTGAGATTTCAGAAAATAATAATAAGATATCTCATTTGAGGGACTAATTTGAAAAACGAATAAAACCTCCATTTTGAAATGAATGTTTTCTTCCTTTTTCTGGTTTTCCTTTATTCTTTTTGGACACAATTTATTTATTTTATTTGGAGGAAAGTTGATTGATTATTTGATGATATTTTATTTATTGCTTCTTTTTTATTTTTTATTTTTTTTTGGTTCAGGTTATATGCTCAAGCTCAGGCTTGGAGTGACTCATTGGTGGGCCTTGGAGTAGCCCATAGGGGAGACCAAGGTTCTGGCCAAGGTACTCCATTATTGAGAATAAGTGGCTAATTTATTTCACTTATCATCTCGGGATCTCATTTTTTTCATATGCTCGAACTGCGAGTGTGAACAACAGTATAGTGCTAATAAAATGGTTCTTCAGAAAAAATCAATAAAAAAAATCACAAAAAACCCAACCAAAATTCATAACCGTAACCAACCCCACCATTTATTATAGAAAAAAACTAACCCTATCACATAGTAACTACCTGCCCTATATTATTATGGTTTTCAATGGAAAAAAATAAATAAAACCATGGAAATTTGATATACACGTGCATCCCACGTGTAAATTACCGGTTTATATAAAAACATAATTTTAGTGCATTTTAAACTGTAGACTGTGAGGACATGCATGAATTGTGGGATATTAATGGGAAGGTATTTCTGTGGTATCTGCAAATTTTAGGACGATCATGCAAGTTTTAATTTCTTATCTTTTTTGGGAATTTATTACAAAATTATTTGGCACTTCTTAAATTAAATTTGTGTTTACATGATTCTTGATTTTTGATTGTTCAACTAACTCATATTCTCGGACTGTGCTCAATCCATACATTCTGAATAAGAATATATTATAATAGAATTTATTTATTTAATTGTTTTTTTTTAAAGAAACCTTTTAAAATTGATGTTATTTAGTATACGATGCATGCTTAGCTACAAATTAAAATCTTTTGTCCTGCTCTAAAATTTTTGTTTTTCTATTTCTGTGATCTCTTTATTTAAGGAAAAAAGTAGATGTAAGCTCTTAAATGGGTCGGGTTGAACATGTCCCAAATCCAGACCTGTCTGATTTTTTTGGGCTTAGACCTACCCATATACCCAACGGGTCTATATAGAATGGATCTAAACCAAGATCGATTAATAATTGGTCCGCTGATCTAGACCCATATTTATCTAAAATAATTTGGTGTATCAACATAAGCCCTGTTTAAGAATGGAATTAAGTTTTGTATACTGTGGCTTATAAAGTTAGAAAGACTTAACTCAAAAATTCTAATTTTGCCTTATTTGGACCTCATTTTAGAGTTGAGATAATTATAGCACCTTTGAGATAACTACAGATATGGTAATACATAGCTACATCCGCTCCGTTTATATTCCTATCCTCCTCCAAAAAAAAACATTTTTTGCTCTTATTCTATCTTCTTGTTTTGCTCTAGAGTGTAGATCTCTTGAAGACAACTTCACTGCGATAACTGTGGAATATGAAGTTATGTATAGGTTTTATTCTTTGTATATACCTCTCGTTACACTGCACTTACAAGAATTTTATAATGAAATTTAAATTAATTAATCAGCTTCGGTAGGGGGGATGCTGAGATGAGATTCTTAAAGTGAGATAGAAAAACTGACCGTTGAATCAACGATCAGATTTTTGCATCATGTTCTACACGTCGCTGTGTATGTGTATAAAAAATTAGATGATACGGGGGCTTGTAAGTCATGTATCAATGGTATGCAATGTATGCAACTTTTACGAAGCTTTATCAACCATCCATTTTGCGACCGTGACATCCATAGATTAGAAGCATCTAAACAGTCTAAATTTTTGTACACGTATGTTGATTGACATGTAGAATAAGATGTATAGAATCGATTGTCGTTCTGATTGATAGATGATGGTCAGATTTTTCCATCTCGCTTTAAGAATCACAACTCACTGTATGGCTACCCATCATAAGTCTATTCATTTGTTATCTAAAATATATATAAAAAAAAACTTTTCACTTGTTGCCCCTCAAAACATAGCAAACTCCTTACTACCGCCAAATATTTGGTATTCACTTTTTACCCTTAAAACTAATAAGATATATCATTTTACTCTCTTCATGATTTCCGTCAATATTTAACGACATAACATCATGTTTTTCTTTAAAATATCTCAACCGCACTTTTTTTGGGGAAATACTCAATTTATTTCTTAAATTGAAATTAGGGTTTAGACTTCTGCTGCACCTTTCTCAAAATTTGCATTGAAATTTAGAGCATTTTCAACATCCTTACCTAACTATGAAGAAGTTGAATGCTTCTACGGTCTTACTTGTTATTTTCAGGTAAATGGTAAATCTAAAATCTATGGAGAAAAATTAAAGTTAAAGTTAACGGAGTTTTTCTGACGGAAATCGTACGAGGGGTAAAATAGTGTATCTTATTAGTTTTGGGGGATAAAAACTAAATGCCAAGTTTTTGGGGTTAGAAAGAAATTTGATATGTTTTGGAGGCCGCAAGTAAAAAAAAACCAAAAAATTAAAGTTTTTTTATTTGTTATGATAAAATCCTTCTTTGCCTTTTGTGATTAGATATATGACATATTCTATAACCACAAGGGTCGCTAAAGAACTCTTCGAATCTTTTGAGATAATATGTTAAAGGGTGGATCTTTTAAGGGCGAAATTTTATAAAGCTTTGTTTAGTATTATATTGAGCAAATAAATATTTTTAATGATATGATGATGTTGTATGGAACCAATTTTTGTCTTTTATTTCAATTGATCTTTATAATAAAAACACGCATACTTTGAAAGCTATATGATTAAGACAACATTCTTAATAATTTGGTTGACCATAATTAGTACTGATAAATAAGATATATAGAGATCATTTTTAGTTTTATATAATACGATGATCATCAAGGAACGATCACTTGCTAGGGACATCTACAAATTACACCGATCTTTATCGGTTTACATTATGGTTTATTATGGTTTATCTCTGACAAACGCAATTTAATTTTTTAAATCTTGCTATCATATCTATCCAAGAAAGAATCTGGATGTACTTTCTATATGCTACTCATGTCCGCATGACATGAGGATCCCCTTAATGTCCTTTTAGAATTTCCTTGGCGGGGCAAAATCAGCTTTTGGATAGATATGTTTTCTTGAAGGATACGGATAGCATCTATAATAAGTAATTTGTTGATATTGTTATCACCGTGTGGACTAAAAATCTAAATAATATTGTTTTTCTAATCTTTAGAATGACCAAATTTTTTCACTCACAAATCAAATTAGAAGAATAAATCATTCCTATTTTCACATCAATAAAGAGAAAGTTATGTCGGATGCCGAGGGATTATAAACTAAACAAAAGAAAGATGCATGAATGAAGGCTATAAGGAGCCTGTAGGGACACTGCAGGTCCATAACTGCTGTGTTCAGACTGCAGGCCTTGTGAGCCCTATGAAGCTATGTGTAGGAGCTTATGGAGCTACAGTCTGGATACTATAGTTATGGGCATGCGGTGTCCCTTGCATGCATACCGTCGGTCCTCATAAATAAAAATAAAAGGGGATATTAAATATATGCATATCTATTTGCGTGCATATTTGTGAGTCTAGCGTGCACTCTAAGTAAGCAGGCATGCAAGCAGATAAAACAAGTCATGAGCATGAAAAAATGGAGGGCTGAGATTTGACGATGAGTGAGTTTGGGGTTTGGGGGCAAAACAGCAAAAAGGAAAGGCGGGCGGTGAGGGCAATTAATGAGAGATGTCAGGGGTATTTATGGCAGGGTTTGATTACGTGGCCCCAGCGATGTCAGAGGGCAAGGTGGTCGTTTTAATTCTACAGTATCTGATGGGTGCGTTGGCTGTGAAGCCCCCAGCAGCCAGCAGGACATTGTTTTGAATAAGCTTTTGGTAACTGACCCTTCATTTGCAAGCTTAATTACAAGTTCGCCACCGGTCCCTTGAAGACTGCGGGGCGTGCAAAATACAGAATCGGCCGACCAAGACTTGTGAAAATGAAATTACATGATCAAACAACACACAGAAATCTCGACAACATCAAAAGGATCACCGTGTTTGCAAAGTATCATCCGATGAACTAAGAAAAAAATCCATAAGAAGACATGTTATCATCATCTGTTGGTTGATCCTATTGGACGATGATGCCATGTCTATGCCGTATCTTAAAACATTTAATTGAACTTATATTAATTAATTTGCATGTTTAAACTGTAAAATACTTCAAGTAAATTGTTTTGAAATTTCGGTTATGGTCAGGTTTTGTTTTTGACACGTGTAGGCTTTTGATAGTTTAAATAGATTGAATTGTTTGTAGTCATTTGGGTTTATTTTAACATGATTATAAATAGAGATGGTTAATCTTAAAACAGCCCACACTATCTGGTAAGCAAGTACCAGATAAAAGGCTTAAATCCAGAAAACTGCCAAGTAGTTTTTCTGTTTGGCAACTAACTGTCAAGAAGTCGCAAAATTACGAAAAGTGTTAACTGCGTAGTAAAATGACCATTTTACCCTTTTAATTAAATTAGATAATTATTAATTATTTTATTACCTATTATTAATAACTGTTAATTAATTAATATGCACATCGGCAATGGAGGAGGTGGTCGACAGTGGCGGTGCCGAGAGAGAAGGGGAAAAACTGACTGCGTTAGCGTCGGCAAGAGAGAAGGACGGCTAGCGGTGGCTATGGTTAGAACTAGGGTTAGGTTTTGGGTTAGCAGATGGAAAGAGGAGGAGAAGAAGGTGATGATGACAACGACAACATGGCGAGGCGGCTAGAGCATCGGCGGCGAGATGACTAGGAAGGCATCAACGGCAAAAGATAGGGGCGAGCAGTGGAGTGGTTGGGGTTAAGGTTAAGATTAAGATTTAGGGTAGAAGAAGAAGATAATGATGATGATGATGATGATGATGACGACGATGATGAATGGGATGCCTCGCAGAGGCTAAGGCGGAGAAGGCGAGATAGTATAGGTGGCGACAATCAGGACGCTAGGTCGGCGGAGTTAGAGATCGGATCAATGACATTGATGATAGGAATTGCGATAATAATGAGAGAGAACGTGGGTTTCAATGAGGAGGCTAGGTCGAAGAAGATGATCGGTGTGGCGGAGATGACAGTGTCGGAAAGGACGTAGATGGCGTCGGTGTCTTGGTTGGCGTTAGAGTTTTGGGGTTAGGGTTAGAGATGGAATGAAGAAGGAGGTTAGTATTGGGATTTTTGTTATTTTTTTGATGATGTGGCAATTTAATTAACAGTGTTGACGTGGCACCATTAGGGATGACGTGTCATTGTTAACTTTGGTAGTTTCTTATATTTTTAGAACTATTTGGCAATTAGTTGCCAAACTGGAAAACTATTTGGTAGTTATCTGGATTTAAGCCCAAATAAAACGAGGGAATATTTTATGAGACTTTTATGGGGTCTACAATATTTGTTTGAGGAGTATGACATGTGAGCAGGTGTGCAGTTATAGGTCAATTCGCCGGCACTGGCTACAGTGAGGGCTTTCCTCAAACCCTGTTATTGGGGTCAAAATTTGCACCCCGGTTGACCGAGTCAAAGTCAAGATCAACCCCAAGCCAGGTGGACCCAAGCCCAGGTCAAGCGGGCCCATGGCCAAGTCGAGCCCGCGGCCAGCTTCCTCCACGCCAAAATATAGATAATGTAATAAATAATTTTTATGTAATTTTTTATGCATGAATGTATGCAAAATGGACATAAAGCCAAATTTTTTGTAAAACCTATGGCTTATGTGCAAAAAGAAATGGCACATGAGCCATGAAATGGGCAAAATGTCATTTTGTAAAGCCCAAGGGGCTATATGTAAATATGTAAGCCTATATAAGGCAACATGATGAAAATATCTAATATACTTTTTCATTCCCCTCAAATTTTAGGGTTTGTGCCTCTTTTCCCTTTCTGAAGGTTCTAAACTTTGTTCTTTCTTTTGAATTAAATCAAGAGTTTTACTCTTCCTTTTCCAAAACTAAATAGTTTTCACCACAAAACCCACAAAGGGGAGCTTAGATCTCCCATCAGTCAAAAAGAAGAGATTTTTAAAATCTTACATCTCTTAATCTTCAAGATCCTGCCAACAGAGGAGGAAGAAGGAGACCCATCACCAGATACCCCACTTTGGGGAAGAACTAGGGCTCAAGGAAAGATGCCCTTCATCAGCTTCAAAACATCCTAGGAGTTTAACTCCTCTCTCTCTCTCACACACACATAAATAATAATAATAATAATAATAATAAGTGCTCCTTTCTGAGAGTACAACCCCCATTGCAGGGACCAAGTCCCTTTTGCCGCCCGAACGCCCATGTGCTGACACTTGGGGCGCTAGCGCCCTTGCGCTCAAAGTGCTAGCGTCCAAAGCACCAGTGCCCGAGCACCCACGTGTCAGCTAGCGCTCGAAGCGCTAGCGCTTTTGCGCCCAAAGCGTTAGCGTCCGAACGCCCACGTGCTGACACGTGGGGCGCTAGCGCTAGCGCCCAAAGCGCTAACGCCCAATCGTCCACACGGCTGGCACGTGGGGCGCTAGCGCTCAAAGCTCTAGCGCCCTTGCTCTCAAAGCGCCAGCGTCCAAAGCGCTGGCGCTTTTTCCCATGCATCCTTTGGATGCCTTTTCCCTTTACACACACACACACACTCCACACTAAAAATACCTCCCCCGTTAGAAAAAAATTCTAACGGGACGCTGCCCCGCACCCTGCAAGAGGGCTATTAGCCCCCTTGACTCCCAGCCCGCTATCCGGGTAGCAGGACCCCCGTAAAAACTCTGCGTGGCTCCCGATATATCCAAGCCCCCTCCAAAACAAAACACACGTACACTGCATATTGAGTTCGCATGACCAGTTTAACTCGTCAATCGGAGGTTCTCTCGCTCCAAAGGCGAGGGGTAATTAACGGCAGCTTAGTTCGCGGCTGCCGGAGATTCGGATCCCCACAATCAATAAACCCCGGCCTACCCTAGGCAGGGGGAATCTGTAGTACGCCTGACAAGCGCGCGCGTATTCCCATCTCAATAGGGTGACGAAAAACATCCTACAGATTCTGGCACGCCTTTTGGGACCAATCTCTCCTCCCATATTTCGGGTTAAACGTTCATACGAACTCAATCAATATACATATCTATATTTATACTAAAATAATGCTCTTTCATGCAGGTTTTCAAGCAATCACTTCTCAACAATGTCTCCAAAGATAAACTCAGCTCCCATCTCCTACACGATGAAGATAGACTCCAGGACGGTCCTTCCGGCCAATCTCGGGCGACAATGGGAGGAGCCGCTGCTACAGTTCGGCTCTATTTTGTTCGTGCCAGCTAACGCCATTCCAGCTCCTCAAGCTCTAGCAACAGACAGATCGGTCTCGAAAGGAAGGAGACCAAATATGGTGATCTCGAGGGCGCCCCAACCCAAACGCAAGTCGGTATCTGAACGACTTTTCTTGGCCCCAGCTGGGGGCAAGGCCATCAACACCAACAAAGCAACAAGGCATCTCGAGCAAGCTTCGGCGGTGCCCCTGACAACTGCTCGATCGGGTGTCTTCTCTAAGCTCCCCGCTAATCGACTCACGGTGGCTTCCCAGGAAACAGGTGCCCGCCAAGCCCTTAAAATTGAGAAGCTAAGGCAGAAAAGGCTCGGGTATAGAGCCAACAAAAGGGCTAGGGCTCCTGCTAGGCTGAACCGCGTGAGGTTCGAGGAACAGGGTTACCCCGCCAAAGACGAGAAAATAGCTGGATATGTGGTCCACACTGTCTACATGGTGGGCACGCGTAACAAGAGCAAGGACGGGGCCACACATCTCGAATCCAATCTGGCTTGAATGTGGTTGTCGCTTCCTAAGAACAGCCACCTCCGCTGGATGATGAAAACCCTCTCGATGAGGATGATAGGCAAAAAGACCCTTCGGTCCATGAGGAGTCGGGCTCGGAAAGCGAAGATGAGCCAATATTCCGTCCTAAGAACGCAGAGCAGCAACTTCTCCAAGAGCTCCGAAAACAGCTCAGAAGCAAAGACAAGGAGATGGACAAGCTCTACTCAAAAATTGACGACTTAACAAATGTCGTCTTACAGCTCACGGCCCAACTTGCCTCTCAGCCGCCCAATCAGGCGCAGGGCTCTCATGAACTGGGAAACGGTGTCCCGAAACAGCCGACGCCCGTTCCCTCAAATCCAAAAGTGGGTGCACCGCATGAAAATCAGTCGCATCCTATCTCGGGAAATGTCTTGGCTGCCGATGACAGTAGCCCGCTAACTTAAGCTCAAATCATGGATTTGGTTGCCAGCAAAGTAAAAACATTGGTGGCCGAAACCGAAGCGCAAAAAGATATCAGCAGTAGTGGGAGACCATATCATGCTCAGTATGATCTGGTAGAATTTCCTAGCGGCTATGTCATCCCCAAATTCGGAAGATTCGATGGGCCAGGAAATGCGAATTAGCACATCGCCCACTTTAAAGCCTCATGCAGGAATACTGGGGGCAATGACGCGCTTCTCCTCCGCCGTTTCGTTAATAGCCTGCCGATATTGCTTTCGACTGGTATGCGAGCATACAGGATGGCTCCGTCACAACTTTCGTCCAAATGGAGTCTTTGTTTCGGTAGAGGTTCATGAGCGTTAGCGATAAGATCACCATCTCCGACCTCGTAAGGACCAAGCCAAAGAACAACGAAAGCAGCATGGATTTTATAACCCGATGGCGCAATCTCTCCGTCAAATGCGAATCGCTGATAGAGCAGGACCAATCTGTCAGTCTTCTCGTCGGAAATCTCAACAATTGGATGGCCCCGTTTCTATGCACCGCGGGTCTCAAAACATTCCAAGAGCTGACCAGGAAAGTCCAGATGTTGGAACGCTCAAAGCAGGAGTCCTCCTCTGACTCCCAAAATAACAATAGGTCCTGGAGAAACCGAAAGGACGAAAATCGCAAAGGCGGAAATTCCGACGATACTGAATCTTTCAATGCCTCGGGTAACCGAAATAAGCAAGGGTTGAGCGGGCCTAATACCAACCAGCTTCGGAAGCCAATGTTCGGAGAGGGAGGAGAATCGCCACTGAAAGAGAAGCTGGACAAGGTCTATTCCTTCAGAAGGGACAAAATCCGTAAAATATTCAAAGACGCCCTGAAGAACGGTCTACAACTGCCAGAGTCAAAAAGACCGCAGGAAGCGAATATGACTGACGACCCCAAATACTGCCCCTATCACAGAGTGATAGGTCATGCCATTGAGAACTGCTTCGTCTTCAAAGATTGGGTCGAAAAGCAATATAAGGCAGGAGAGATAGAACTGTCTAAAGGCGTGTTAACAAACAGTCCAGCTGCGACCGCCAATTTCATACAAACGGAGACCGAAGTTCTTTGTGAAACTGATTCTCTCAGACATCTGCCTTTCTCTGAAAACAGCTAACACCATGTCATTAAACTAGGAATAATCGACCTCTAAGTCGTTAAACTGGGAATGTAAAAAAAAATGTGTGTAAATAAAAAAAAAGCCGAAATGATGGGGCAACTCGCAATAAAAAAATCAGCGAGTAAAAAAAATGAAAAATAAAGCCGAAATGATAGGGCAACCGCGAACAAAAGCCGAAATGATAGGGCAATCGCGACTTTCGTGATAAGAAAAACTGAAATAATAGAGCAATCGCGGTAAAACAAAAAAATACAAAAAATACAAAAACAAAAACAAAAAAAACGGCGAATGATGAGTCGCTCCTGGTACCATATTCCAGTGCAGCGATACAGACGCCAACCAAAATCCAACTTCCAAAAAATTCTTCTGGCCCTACGGTTAGTCCTCAAATTGACTACCATATACAATCCACGGGCTCAAATAATTCTCATCATACCCATGCCCCACCGCAATCACCAGTCCAGCGGCCGGTCTCTACCCTTGGAATTATGGTCCATTGGGAAGACCCACTCATGTGTCCTTACGATACATGAGGAGAACAAACCTTCGTGGGATCCTTACGACTCACAAAGGAAAAACACACTTGGGGGTCCTCACGACTCCTAAGGAGAAAATGCACCTACAGGATCCTTACGACTTATAAGGAGAAAATGCTTTTATGGGACCCTTACGGCCCATAAAATTGAAAAGCCTTAGGTGATAGCGATCTAAACCTATCTCCTAAGCCATCACTCCCCAATCCCCAAGTGGCGAATGATGAGTCGCTCCTGGTACCATATTCCGGTGTAGCGATGCAGACGCCAACCAAATTCCAAATCCCATATGGCGAATGATGAGTCGCTCCTGGTACCATATTCCAGTGCAGAGATGCAGACGCCAACCAAATTCTAAATCCCATACCCCAACGGCGAATGATGAGTCGCTCCTGGTACCATATTCTAGTGCAGCGTGCAGACGCCAACAAAGTCCCGAAATTTTTCCGGCCCTACGGTCTGGATCATACATCCTGCAAAACCGTATACAATCCACGGGTGTAAAACAATCCCAATCTCTCCCAAGTCCTACCGGTGAAACCACATTCAAAGTCCCACAAAAAAATATAAATAATAAAATAAATAAAATGGTATGTCCACAAGCAAAATGGGCACGGATGAAAACCCGAAAGGGCTTCGTGAGTAAAAACAGCAGGACTGCCGGCGAGTTTGTGAAAACCCGAAAGGGCGCAAACTCGTGAAAAAGAGATGAAATGCACTCATAAAGTTCTCTCAACTTTGTGAGGAGAAAATTCCCGCGTAAGATCCTTACGACTCACAAAGGAGCAACACACTTAGGAGTCCCCATGACTCCTAAGCAGAAAATACACCTACGGGATCCTTACGATCCGTAGGGAGAAAATGCTTTGCGAGACCCTTACGGCTCACAAAAAGTCTTAGGTGATACGGACCTAAAACCTGTCTCCTAAGCCATCGCTTCCTGATGAGCAAGCGCAAATGATGATTCGCTCCTGGTACCATATTCCAGTGTAGCGATATTGATGCCAAGCAAAAACCAACTCCCAAATCCTCCCGGGGCAAATGATGAGTTGCTCATCGCATTATTCTAGTGCAGCAATGCAGATGCCAAACAAAAACCAAAATCTTCAAATCCACTCATGGCAAATGATGATTCGCTCCTGGTACGATATTCCAGTATAGCGACGCTGATGTCAACCCAAATCAAATCAAACCAACTACCTCTGCGGCGGAATCATGCTCCGTCCCAGAATTTACCCCATGTCGAAATCATGCTTCGCCTCAGGATATCTACCTTCCCTACCGGAATTATGCTCCGCCTCAGAATCAAATCAACCAACCAGCTCTGCGTCGGAATCATACATCGTCTCAGAGTGTACCCCGCGTCGAAATCAAGCATCGCCTCGGTGTATCTGCCTTCCCAGTCGGAATTATGCTTTGGCTCGGAATCAACCAACAAGCTCTGCGTCGGAATCATACTCCGTCTCAGAGTGTACCCCGCGTCGAAATCAAGCTTCGCCTCAGTGTATCTGCCTTCCCAGTCGGAATTATGCTTCGGCTCGGAATCAACTAACAAGCTCTGCGTCGGAATCATGCTTCGTCTCAGAGTGCCCCCCGCGTCGAAATCAAGCTTCGCCTCGGTGTATCTGCCTTCCCTGTCGAAATTATGCTTCGTCTCGGAATCAAGTCTGCTAACAAGCTCTGTGCCGGAATCATGCTTCGTCTCAGAGTGTACACCGTGTCGAAATCATGTTTCGCCTCGGCGTACCAGCCTTCCCTGTCGAAATTATGCTTCGCCTCGGAATCAAATCAACCAACCAGCTCTGTGTCGGAATCATACTTTGTCTCAGAATGTACCCCGTGTCAAAATCATGCTTCGTCTCGGAGTATTTGCCTTCCCTGTCGGAATTATGCTTCGCCTGGGAATCAACCTCTGCATCGAAATTATACTTCGGTCAGAATGTCTGCCGCTCTTCGGAATGATACTCCGATCCCCGGAATCATGCCCCGCTCATCGGAATTATGCTCCGATCCCTTCGGAATTATGCTCCAACTCTTCGGAATGATGCTCCGATCTCTGGAATTATGCTCCGATCTTTGGAATCATGCTCCGCTTCGGAATGATGCTCCGATCCTTGGAATCATGCTCCGCTTCGGAATGATGCTCTGATCCCTGGAATCATGCTCCGCTCTTCGGAATGATGCTCCGATGCCTGGAATCATGCTCCACTCTTCAGAATGATGCTCCGATCCCCGGAATCATGCTCCGCTCATCAGAATTTTGCTCCGATCCCTTCGGAATTATGCTCCATCCCTTCGGAATGATGCTCCGATCCCTGGAATCTTGCTCCGCTCTTCGGAATGATGCTCCGAACCCTGGAATCATGCTCCGCTCTTCGAAATGATGCTCCAAACCCTGGAATGATGCTCCGCTCTTCGGAATGATGCTCCGATCCCTGGAATCATTCTCCGCCCTTCGGAATGATGCTCTGATCCCTGGAATCATGCTCCGCCCTTAGGAATGATGCTCCGATCCCTGGAATTATGCTCCGACTCTTCGGAATGATACTCTGAGTCTGGAATTATGCTCCGCAAATCAGAATGATATTCCAATCCCCGGGAATCATGCTCCCCGAGGGATGCTCCGCCCCCGGAATGATGCTCCACCTCGAAGTCCAGTTTCAAGATCCATCAATTTCATGCACACAACTCAAATGTGGGGTGTGCATTTATTGATGGGGGCACTTTGTTGGGGTCAAAATTTACACCCCGGTTGACTGAGTCAAAGTCAAGGCCAACCCCAAACCAGGTGGGCCCAAGCCCAGGTCAAGCGGGCCCATGCCCAAGTCGAGCCCACGGCCAGCCTCCTCCACGCCAAAATATAGATCATGTAATAAATAATTTTTATGTAATTTTTTATGCGTGAATGTATGAAAAATGGGCATAAAGCCAATTTTTTTGTAAAGCCCATGGCTTATATGCAAAAAGAAATGGCACATGAGCCATGAGATGGGCAGAATGCCATTTTGTAAAGTCCAAGGGGCTATATGTAAATATGTACGCCTATATAAGGCAACATGATGAAAATATCTAATATACTTTTTCATTCCCCTCAAAATCTAGGGTTTGTTCCTCTTTTCCCTTTCTGAAGGTTCTAAACCTTCTTCTTTCTTTTGAATTAAATCAAGAGTTTTACTCTTCCTTTTCCAAAACTAAATAGTTTTTCACCACAAAACCCACAAAGGGGAGCTTAGATCTCCCATCAGATCTCAAAAAGAAGAGATTTTTAAAATCTCACATCTCTTAATCTTCAAGATCCTGCCAACAGAGGAGGAGGAAGGAGACCCGTCTCCAGAAACCCCACTTTGGGGAAGAACTAAGGCTCAAGGAGAGAAGCCCTTCATCAGCTTCAAAACATCCTAAGAGTTTAACTTCTCATACACACACACACACACAAAATAATAAGTGCTCCTTTCTGGGAGTACAATTCTTATTGCAGGGACCAAGTCCCTTTTGCCGCCCGAACGCCCGCGTGCTGACACGTGGGGCGCTAGCGCTCAAAGCGCTAGCGCCCTTACACTCAAAGTGCTAGCGCCCAAAGCGCTAGCGCCCGAGCACCCACGTGCTGACACGTGGGGCGCTAGCGCTCAAAGCGCTAGCACCCGAGCGTCCACGTGGCTAGCACGTGGGGTGCTAGCGCCCTTGCGCTCAAAGCGCCAGCGTCCAAAGCGCAGGCGCTTTTTCCCACGCATCCTTTAGATGCCCTTTTCCTTATATATATATATATATATATATATATATATATATATATATATATATATATATATATATATATATATGTATATATATTTATGTATATTTATGTATATATGTATGTATGTATGTATATGTATGTATGTATGTATGTATACATATACACACACATACTCTACACTAAAAACAACTCCCCCATTAGAAAAAAATTTCTAACGGGGTGCTGCCCCACACCCCGCAAGAGGGCTGCTAGCCTCCTTGACTTCCAGCCCGTTATCCGGGTACCAGGACCCCCGTAAAAACTCTGCGTGGCTTCCGATATATCCAAGCCCCCTCCACAACAAAACACACGTACACTGCACATTGAGTTCGCATGACCAGTTTAACTCGTCAGTCGGAGGTTCCCTCGCTCCAAAGGCGATGGGTAATTAACGGCAGCTTAGTCCGCGGCTGCTGGAGATTTGGATCCCCACAATCAATAAACCCCGGCCTACCTTAGACAGGGGGAATCTATAGTACGCCTGACAAGCGTGCACGTATTTCCATCTCAATGGGATGACGAAAAACACCATACACCTATCTCCGAGCTTGCACCCCATTCCTTGCCCCCGAGCACCTCAGCAGCCAAGCCAACTGTCCCTTTGCTCTACTCCGAGCTATCACAGGCCCGAGCCTCCTTGGCCCTCTCAGCTCGCCTCCGGGATCGAGCGGAACCAAGATACCTCGGCTCTCCCGCTCGCCCGTTAGCTCTCTCGCCGAGGTCATCTTCCTCGGTCTCATCGACCGACCGACGGCACCGCTCACAGGCGCAACCGCCATCCCGCGAATCTCGCCATGTGCGAGATTTCCGCCGGCTACATCCCACGTTCCACGCCATCACGATCCCCCATTAACGAGCCTGTCTTGCCATTAATGGGAGATCCCGCTCATCACGCGGGCGTGACGTCGGGAGCATAACGGCCGGCGTGATTCTCGCGCCTCCCCTGCCTGCTGCCACCGCTATATAAATCCCTTCTTCAGATGGTCCAAGTGAGCCATTTTTACTCCACTAAGCCGTTACTCTGCTTGGATTTCCTCTATAACTTGACCGTCAGAGGGTCCTCGGTAGTACAACCACTCCGGGACTTCCTTGCAGGTAGCTCGGCGCAAACAACCTCAAACCCATTGAGATCCACACGCTTCAAGAGCCAGCCTCCAGATCAAATCTCAGCCGTCTATCGCCACCATCAACAGACCAATAGAAGGTAACATCTTGACGCACTGATCCGACCCGCGTCAGCTGGCGCCGTCTGTAGGAAAAACTTGATTCCACAAAACAAAAGTTCATCTTCCGATCTTAATCTAATGGTGAGAGATCATCACGACGATCCCTACACCAACCGCCGCCTCCCCCTCAACGGAGGCGCGGAAGAACCTCCTTCGCCGAATGCCATCAACGCCTTTGCCGGCCGGATAGACCGACTCGCGTCTGTCATGGAGGCGCTCATTCGTGTCCAAACGGCAGGGCAAGTTCCCCAGGTCGCCGCTCCTCCGCCTCGAGACCGGGACCCTTACAGGGGGAGAGAAGATTCCGTATGCGTCGGCTCTGCCGACCACCGCCTCGCTACCTCCCATGGCCGCAGATCTCCCGGGTCAATACCTTCTGCGACTCGTTGGGCGCCCCACAGTTCAACACCGAGATCTGTCGCAGAGCACCTCGCCCCGAGCCTCTTCGCGACCCTTTCCCTCCTGAGGAGATGTCGGTCAGCTCGCCTGTTCCCAGGCATGACCAACACCCCCTCCCTCGACAGGGTCGCACGGACGGGGCTCGCCACGGCGGCTCGAAGACCACCACGTCGGGGGATCTGAGGAACCTCATTGAGAGGAACCAGGGCCGCTCCTAAACGCAGGTCTCCAACAGCAGAGGCCGGGAATCAGAATGTCCCGAATCGTCGGGATACCACGGCCGACTCGACGACCTAGAGAAGAAGATCGAGGGTATGCATCGGGAAGGTCACCACTCGAGCGATGGGGCTAAATACGCTGCCAGCTCGCTCACCAAGCCATTCACCGAAGAGCTGCTCGCCGTCCACGTCTCCTCCTGCAACAAGCCCCCAAAGGTCTCTCTCTTCGACGATAAATCTGACCCGAAGGACCATTTGGATGCGTTTACCGCGGGAATGAGCTTCCAAGATAACTCTGACGCCGCCCAGTGTCGAGCCTTCCCGATCACTCTCATCCGCTCCGGACGAGACTGGTTCCGAGGACTCGAACCTCGCTCGATCTCAACTTTCGATGAGTTGGCCACCCAATTCCTCGACCACTTCATTGGGAACAGGCGGCAAAAACGCACAGTCGACCATCTTTTCACGATCAAGAGCGGGGACAAGGAGACGTTCAAAGCATACGTCACCTGTTTCTACAATGCCCTTCCCGAGGTCCCAGAGCACCGGGACGAGACCGTCATCACAACACTTAGGTCTGGTCTTAGGCACAAGGAGTGGTTACGCTCCTTTGTATTAGCGCAACCTAAGACCATGGCCGAGGTAAAAGCCTGGACCGAGCGCGGGATCTAGCTCGAATCCGAGGTGAATGCAAATCTCCCTCGGGCAGAGCAAGCCGACCAGAAGAAAAGGGCAAGGAAAGAGAGAAAGGGACCTGAGCGGGCAAAGCCCTATCTCCCGAAGTTTCAGGAATGCACCCCGCTCAACGTCTCCCAGACAGTGCTACTAGAGGAGGCCAAGGGCGAGGGATTCTTCAAGCTTCGCCCGATCTCGCGAATGGCCTCAAAACGAACCCGGGGCCCCTACTGCAGTTTCCATAGGTCGCTAGGCCACTCCACGGAGAGCTACAAGCAGCTCCGTGACTACATTGAGGAACTCATCCGTTCGGGGCACCTCACAGCATACTTGAGGGACAAGCAGCAAGCTGACCGCGAGCAGGAGTAGCGTCCCCCTCCCACCGAGCTGACCATCGGCCAAATCATGGTCGTGTCAGCGGAGGATACGTCTGGCACCAACGAAGTTCGGTACCCTATGTCGGGCATAGATGCCAACAGAAATCCGAGAGGCTCAAACTGCACGAATAAGAACATCTACTAACATGTATTTTCTTTCCAAAGCAATGTACACCTTTCTTGAGATCTTTTCGTTCATATAATAAAAGGGATCAATAAAGCATTGCAGGAAAGAAAAAAGAATCTTATTCATTCAAAAGGTACTGTGGGCTCCTCAGCCGTACATCAAAATTTTTTTTACAATAGCGGGGGAACGGGGTGAAGAGAACACTGCTCGTAGTACTCTGAAAATATTTCCACCAACCAAGCCCTCGCAGCAACTAACCTCTGTCTTCGATGCCCCCCGCTAGCGTCGGCATCGAGCCTCAATTGGTAGCACTCAAGGACGAGCGCCTCCGAGCGGTTTTGCCGACTCGCAGAGATCAGGCCGAAGTGCCTCAGGGACCTTAGCTTACCGACGACCTCGTCTTTCAGCTATTCGGACAAGGGGTTGTAGAGCTCCGGCGACGCCCTCCAGATGGAGTACATCAACAGCTGAAGTAGGGGGGAGCGCCGGGGAGCAATCGGCCAAAATGATCCTCGATGCGGCTGTTCATACCGTAATTTTGCATTATTATATTCCCCATTCTTATGCATTTTACAAATAAACATGTGCTTTTGACCCATGTCTGCTACATAGTTACAGGTCTCGGAACAAAAACAGTGAAAAAGACAAAAGACGATGCAAAAGTGAGACTACAACCGATAAATGGTGGAATTTTGATCAAGCCTATAGTTGGAGAATAAACGAAGATCAGTTCACAAAGAACAAGGCAGCGCAAGGTTCAAGACTTCGACACGAAGCAACGTTAAAAGTCCACTACAATTATTGACTGCAGAGATCTGGGAGAGAACGAGAAGACATCAGAAAGAACCAACTGAAGAAACAGGAAGCAAAAGTCAACCAGAAGCAGAAGACCAAAAATCAACCAACAAGCCCTTCATTTGGCCGCGGAACCGCGGCCAAACCTGGCCTTTGGCCGCGGTTCCGCGGCCGGGTATAGCCCGTAGTGGCGAAAAAATTTCCAAGATGCTGGCGGCGCGTTGACTAGTCTTCCTAGGGGTATTTTTGTAAAAGTATACATGCGGCGATTGTAAACCTAGGATTTTCTATTTCCTATAAATAAAGACCCAAATACTTGTATTAGGTCATGCCTCTTTTCAATTAATAAAATTCAGATTTCTTTTCAAGTTTTGGAGAGCATCAATTTGTAAGTAGTTTTAATTTTTGCCCTAGTTCTTAATTTATTTTCTGCCCTAGGTTAAATTCATTATCTGCCCTAGTTTAATTTAGATCTTACTTTTTGTTAATCTGCAGTAGTTAGATAATTAATCTTTTAAATCAAAAACTCATAAAAATCATGTTTTTCGCAGATCTCTTAATGAGCGGGTAGTTTCCTCGCTTGTTAGGGTTAGCAATAGGGAAGGGTTTGAGAGATGCAAATCTCTCACCCCTTTCCTGCCCATCACATGTTAATAATTGGGACTCTATGCATACATACATATTCCACTCCCTACGGCACCCTACCGAAGAGGTAACGGTGATACCGTAGTATAAAAGACCGGATATGCATGTTTTCCGTGGAGGTTAGGGTAAGGATTAATAAAGGACGGACAAGGACCTAGAGGAAGAAACATCGTTTCTTCCCGATCGCCCTAATCCCCTCTATTAATAATTACCATAACACCTAAAAAGATCTAATTTAGGGCATAGAAAGAGATGGAAAATTTTATTTTACCAAAATTAACCTTAACCTAACCCTAACAAGTTTCCTAAATCCTAGTCTAAATCAAATTAGTTTTAGTGATAAAGATCCAAACACCATTTGGAATTAACTCGTAAGAACAATTAGGAAATATACATCATCCCTATGGACCGACCCGTACTCACCGGCTAGCTACCAAGCGACGTCGTTCTTGATTGCGGTTAACATATATTTTTGATCTAAAAATCCATACAAATCAAATGGCGCCGTTGCCGGGGATGGCGTTGTTATTCTCTTTTTGTAATTTCGGGTTAATATAAATTGAAAAATCATAAAAAACTGAAAAATAAAAAAAATATACAAAATTTTTTATCATCTTGTTATTTTGTGAAGGGTATTTTCGTTTGAATTTTGCAGGATCGAAGAACAAACTCAGATCTGGAAAAATCCAGAAAGCAAAACAGAAAACGATAGATCTGAACGACAGAGGAAAATCATAACAGAGGAGCAGAAGAAATCTCGGGAATCGAACCGCCTTCGCCACCGCGTTTCCGCCGCAAAAAGCCGTTCTTGCTACGCTTCCGCCACAGGGAGGTAACGTCATCACCTTAAAAAAAAACTCACTGTAAGTTTTCTCTCTCCTCCTCTGCAAATCCCAATATCTCCTCTGTAAAATCTTCTGCAGGATTTTTTGCGCTAAAAAATCTCCCCCCCTTCCAATAATTGATCTTGTGCAGGATTCTTTGCGCCGCGCTTAAAAAATTTGATTGCAAGTGGTTGTTTACTGTTTTGCATATTTAATCTGACTTTAAGGGGCTTGAGACCAATTCAGATTTGGTGGGGATTTCATCACCCTTCACAGGACCCCAGAAATCACATAAGGTATATTGCATTGATCATCATTTAATTAAAAAAGATTAGACTCAGCCCTAAGGACTTCGCGCTCAATAAGACAGCGGAATAGTTGTAGGCATCGACCGTTGATCCTAACCTGACTTTGTGGTGTCTAGGCAAGTGTGTCTAAGGTGAGTGGTTACTTAATTACGGCCACTACTTTCGTAGTGGAGAGCCTCCCACTCACCTGGCACTTACCTGGCAACAATTGGCGGTGAAGAGGCGGTTTGAGGTCCTACTTCTTGCTCTTTGGAACAATTAGGAGCAGTCTAGCTGTCCTAGGTGACCCTAGATCTAGGCCTGATTGTGCATTTGTGGTTGATTAAACGTGTGTCTAAGCCTTTTGAAAATCTTTTTGCAAAAAGCTCCATAAAAAAAACACAAAACGAAAAAAAAAATTTACAAAAACTTGCAACTTGTCGCTAAGAAATCCGTGCACCTCACTTCCACTCACATTCTTTTTCTTCTTCTTTCTTACATCATGGGTACCCCACCTCATAAATTTCTTGCCGAACTTTGGTACCCTAAACCAAACATTGCTTCCTACGCGAATTGTTTTGGTCGAATTACGGACGACCCCTCCATGCCCAAAATATCTTTGAAAGATCAAATAGAAGCGTCTAGGAGAAACAGTTCGACTCCGCAATCCACTGTGTATCAACCGTGTCAACCTTCACCACCTTCTTACGTTGATACCCCTTTTTCGAGTCCTGTTGTAACTCCAAAACCCATGTCTATCGCTGAACACATTGAGCAATCTCGTAACCGATCTTTCACTCCTTTCAACACTTCTAGTTCTTGGGATCAACAAGTCCATTCATCTTTTTATCCAAATGTTGATCCTAATCATGTCCAACCATTCAATTCCTACCAGTCCAATCC
The DNA here is from genome assembly GCA_030015575.1 of Agapanthus africanus. Taxonomy (NCBI): domain Eukaryota; kingdom Viridiplantae; phylum Streptophyta; class Magnoliopsida; order Asparagales; family Amaryllidaceae; genus Agapanthus; species Agapanthus africanus. Next base: position 303,197,219 of record CM057339.1, on the reverse strand, counting down.
GACTGTCGCACCTTCCCTAGACATTGATTCTACATAACCATTTGGGAGTTTCACATATCCAAACAACTTTGAATCTTTTACTGAAACCCCTTCACAAGCCATGTCTAGTCTAGAACAGTCGTTGGAGGCTTATATTGCAGCAACAAATCGACAGATGAGGAATTTGGATGCATCCATTGCCGCTCTTAGACAACCTAGTGAACCGGTAGCTAGTTTCCAACTAGCTCCAAAAATTCCAATGTATGAAGAGGCAGTTGGACAGAGTGAGAATTTGAGTGGTGAGAGTGAGCTGTACACACTTCCAAATCAAACCTACCCATACCTAATTGAATCATACAACTCCGGTTTGCAATCAAGTGTCCCAAATAAAACGTGTAATGAGTTGTGCGACTTTGTAGTGTTTGATTTACCAGATTGTGAAGGGTCCCCTTCGAGTGAAACCATCACCAATCCTTTCGAACTTTACACCTCCAATCTAGAACCTGAATTGATAAATTTTCATGCTTTTGATGAGGTGTCTGATAAAATTGACTTTCACTTGATTGAGGATATTGACGCCGGGAATATTTTGGATGATGAACCCGTAGATTTGACTGAAATTTTATCTCCAATTCATCATCCCGAGTCATTAAATGTTTCTCCCAAACTTCATACGCGTCTTGATTTTGATGATAATTGCATGGATGGGTTAACTTTTGAGGAGAATTATGAGGATAGTATTGAGGATAGTATTGAGGATAGTATTGATGATGGACCATTTTTGTTTGATGAGTCGGATTTGCCAATTCATCCTCATGAACCTTTAACTGTTATACTTCCTAAATCAAACCCCCTCCTTTCCATCGTTCCGACCACACATAAGATCACGCTTGAGGACTGTGAGCTTGAAAGATTTCTATTCGATCACAGCAGTTTGGACGCCACTAGTGCGTTCCTCTTTGAATCTAACACAGTTCTCACAGCTGATAACGATTACGAGTGTTTCACTTTTTCGGACGATTTTGAAGACTCACCGCCCGAGTTTGAGTCCTTTTAATTTTCACATAAGTTAGTTGAACCATCAGACTCGGTTGCTTACAGTCATTTCGAACCATTGATGGAATCCTTCAAGTTCGAGACAGATTACTTAGGTGAGAATAAGACTATCCCTAAATCACTCCCTTTCGTCCTTCCTATCGTTTTGATCACGCAAGAATCCGCCGTGCTTCCATTTTCAATGGATGGTTTACCAAGTTCAACGTACCCATGTTTTCTCGCGAATCTTGAGGGATTTGACCCCATTTCTCGACGGGTTAATAAATTAGCACAATCGCATTTAACACATCGGTCATCATAAATTGCGCTAATTTATTCACTCAATTTACACCATCAAGTTCGTGCTCCACTTCTTTCTCTTTTCCTCCATTCTTCTCCTCCACCGAGACCATATTCCACCTTTCTTCCCATACGGTCTCGTGTGTTTCTTATTTTCTTTCTCTACACTCCATTCTTCCACCAACCCTACCATTATCACGATAGAATTTTTGAATGGTTGGTGCTAACCTTTGGTCTGTGTAAGGCCTTATATAGTTTGATTTTTTCTCCTCCCTAACTCTGAACTTTAATGTTTAAACAGTGGAAACACTGTTTCACTTAAATTTGGGGGGGAGGGGGGGGAACTTTTTGTATATATATTTTGTTTTTCTTTTAACAATAAAAAAAAATTGTAAATAAATAAATAGGGGAGTGTCGACATTTTAACCCTCTTGGTGTAGTCTGACAGTGAGGACACTGTCAAGTTTAAGTTTGAGGGTGTGCTCGGTAAGCTTTTTTCCTTCACATTCATATGTACATTTTTGCATTTGCATACTTATTCCCATAAAAAAAATGAAAATTATAAAAATTATAAAAATTAAAGTATTCAATTTTGGCCATAATTGACTTGAGTTTGACAAAAAAGTTAACTAGCTATAAACAACTAGATCTTAGACTTAATGAATTAAAAACCCTAAAAATAACCTTTCTTAAAATTTAACGGTAGAAAGTATATGTGTTTGTAGTTTATTTAGAAATAGACAAATTTCGAGTTCACTTCTTGGGCTAAGTCAAGATAAGGGAAAAGTATAGATATTTTTATTAAAGTATAAGCCTGAAAAATAATTCTTAAGCTTAAATCTAAAATCTGAAAATATATACCCTACAAATTGCACAAACACGAACCTTGAAACTTGGAATAGTAGAAGAGACCTTGAAATGCTCTTGTCTAAAGTCCTTAGTACGAAGAAAAATAAAATAAAAATTCAAGTGTAAATAAAGAGATAAAAAAATGAACACTGGTTTTGTAATTACTTAAGGCTGCATAAATAGAAAAATTATATAGCGGGGGTGCTTTATCACCTAGTACCTTAGACCAACTGGTTTGGGAGTTACTGCTAAAAGCCTTAGGTATTACAAGACGAGGAATTACGCCTTAATGTGCAACTACATTTTGTAATCGGTCGTTAGTACCTCAAAAAGTATTAACGGGTCGCATGAAGAATGTGTAAGCAATTTCATCTAAAAATTCACCAAAGTACTTTGGACAATAGACAAGAGTATAAGAGCTTGAATTGAATTTCCAAGTGTAGGGGTATTTGTTCATATCATAATTTTGCATTATTATATTCCCCATTCTTATTTATTTTACAAATAAACAGGTGCTTTTGACCCATGTCTGCTACATAGTTGCAGGTTACAGGTTCTCGGAACAAAAACAGTGAAAAAGATAAAAAGACGATACAAAAGTGAGACTACGACCAACAAATAGAAGAATCTTGATCAAGCCTACAGTTGAAGAATAAACGAAGATCAGTGAACAAGTTCACAAAGTAGAAAGGCAGCGCAAGATTCAAGACTTCGATACGAAGCAAACGGTAAAGTCCACGATATTGTTCACTGTGGAAATCTGGAAGAAAAATAGAAGACCATCTGAGAAACCAAGTAAATGAAATAGAAGAAACAAAGCAACAGAACATGCCCTGAAAATCTCAGCCTTTGATGCCCCTATATGGCCGCGGATCCGCGGCCAAACCTACCTTATGGCCGCGGTTCTGCGGCCATTAGAAACGCGTGACGGTGGAAAAACGTGGCACGTGCATCGCCCGTGTCGGTGGAAAATTTCTATTGTCACTGGCGGTGCGTTGACTAGTTCTTTTCTTAGGGGGTAAACTTGTAATTGCAAACGTGAATCAATTGCAACCCTAGGGTTTGTATGATCTATAAATAGAAATCCTAAAGCTCTTTTTGAGGTATGCCTCTTCTTGTGCCTCATTTCATTTTATCAAAATTCAGATCTGTAAATTTCTGCAATGTATGAAGAGTGCATCAAATAAAAATTAGAGTAAGTTTTCTTTATCTTGCCCTAGTTAAATTTATTTTCCTGTCCTAGTATAGATTTATTTTCCTGCCCCAGTATAGATTTTACTTATCTGCCCTAGTTATAACTTTTAATTATTTACCCTAGTTTAGGTAATTAGGTTTTTAGTGATAATCGATTCGACAACAATCGGAATTAATTCGTTAGAACAATTAGAGAATACATAAAATCCCTGTGGACCGACCCGTACTCACCGGCTAGCTACCAAGCGACGTCGTTCTTGATTGCGGTTATAAATATTTTTGATTCATCTTTTAAAAAGCGCAAGCACGCTAAATCTCTTTCAATCAAATGGCGCTGTTACCGGGGATCGAACCCGGGTCACCCGCGTAATAGGCGGGAATACTCACCACTATACTACAACGACGTGGGGCCGGGCACGCTCACGCTCGAGAGCGCGGCGTGGGGCCGGGCAGTGAGGGCACTGCTTTGTTTAAGTTTGGGGGAGATGGCGGTGTATATAGTTATCTTTTGCATTGCATATTTTTAATTTTTTTTGTATATATTTTTCTTTTTCTTTTGCATATTTAAATTCTGCATTGCATCCTTATATAAAAATCATAAAAATTGAAAAATTTGGAAGAAAAAAAAATAGAAAAAGAAAAACCCATAAAAAAAATTGAAAATTTGAAAAATTATAAAAATTAAAGTATTCAATTTTGGCCTTATTTGACTTAAGTTTGACAAATAGGTTAACTAGTTAGGAACAACTAGATCTTAGACTTAGTAAATTAAAAACCCTAAAAATAACCTTTCTTAAAATTTAACGGTAGAAAATATATGTCTTTGTGGTTTATTTAGAAATAGGCAAATTTTGAGTTCACTTCTTGGGCTAAGTCAAAATAAGGGAAGAGTATTGAAACTTTTATTGAAGTGTAAGTCTGAAAAATAATTCTTAGCTTAAGTCTAAATTCTGAAAATATATACCCTACAAAATTGCACAAACACAAACCTTGAAACTTGGAATAGTAGGAGAGACCTTGAAATGCTCTTGTCTTAAGTCCTTAGCACGAAGAAAAATAAAAAAATACAAGTTTGAATAAAGAAAAAAAATGAACACTAGTTTTTGTAATTACTTAAGGCTGCAAAAATAGAAAAATATTTAGCGATGGTGCTTCATCACCTAGTGCCTTAGACCAACTGGTTTGGGAGTCATTGCTAAAACCTTAGGTGTTACAAGACTAGGAATTACGCTTTAATGTGCATACACATTTTGTAATCGGTTGTTGGTACCTCAAGAAGTATTAACAATCGCATGAAGAATGTGTGGGCAAAATTCATCAAAAATTCACCAATTAAGAAGTGCTTTGGACAACGGACAAGAGTATGATTGCTTGATTTGAATTTCCAAGTGTAGGGATGATATTTACACGCACGTAGGGGTATGTGATTGGGGTTTAGATAAGAGATAGGAATGAAGAATATGGCTTATATCTTTAATAGAGATGATAAAAATTCCTAAGTTGAGATGGAACCCTAGAAGGAAAACTTAAAAAATGCCGAAAGCTAAGTAAGTCTACAGAACATATATAATCTTAAATTAAATGATAAGGAAGCGTGAAGAATACGGGTGGATAATTTACGAGTCGACGATAATAGAATTTCTTGTTAGAAAACCTAATTAGAGAATAAAAGTCGATAAGCCAAATTGATAGGATTTTGTGGGTAGTATCCACTGAAAATCCTCATGAGACAACACTCCTCCTACTAGGGACACCTAGAGGTTTAACGGCTTGTTGCACGAGCTCAGTGCAATCGCGTTTCGCTGTGAAAGTGAAGTTAGGTTTTTGTTGAGAATAAAACTAAATTTGCTCGAGGTTGAGCAAAAGATAAGTTTGGGGGTATTTGTTCATACCATAATTTTGCATTATTATATTCCCTATTCTTATGCATTTTACAAATAAACATGTGCTTTTGACCCATGTCTGCTACATAGTTACAGTTTCTCGGAACAAAAACAGTGAAAAAGACAAAAGACGATACAAAAATAAGACTACAACCGATAAATGGTGGAATCTTGATCAAGCCTATAGTTGGAGAATAAACGAAGATCGGTTCACAAAGAACAAGGCAGCGCAAGGTTCAAGACTTCGACACGAAGCAACGTTAAAAGTCCACTACAATTATTGACTGCAGAGATCTGGGAGAGAACGAGAAGACATCCGAAAGAACCAACTGGAGAAACAGGAAGCAAAAGTCAACCAGAAGCAGAAGACCAAAAATCAACCAACAAGCCCTTCATTTAGCCGCGGAACCGCGGCCAAACCTGGACTATGGCCTCGGTTCCGCGGCCGGGTATAGCCCGTAGTGGCGAAAAAATTTCCAAGATGCTGGCGGCGTGTTAACTAGTCTTCCTAGGGGTATTTTTGTAAAAGTATACATGCGGCGATTGTAAACCTAGGGTTTTCTATATCCTATAAATAGAGACCCAAATACTTGTATTAGGTCATGCCTCTTTTCAATTAATAAAATTCAGATTTCTTTTTAAGTTTTGGAGAGCATCAATTTGTAAGTAGTTTTAATTTTTGCCCTAGTTCTTAATTTATTTTCTGCCCTAGGTTAAATTCATTCTCTGCGTTAGTTTAATTTAGATCTTACTTTTTGTTAATCTGCAGTAGTTAGATAATTAATCTTTTAAATCAAAAACTCATAAAAATCATGTTTTTCGTAGATCCCTTAATGAGCGAGTAGTTTCCTTGCTTGTTAGGATTAGGAATAGGGAAGGGTTTGAGAGATGCAAATCTCTCACCCCTTTCTTGCCATCACATGTTAATAATTAGGACTCCATGCATGCATACATATTCCACTCCCTACGGCACCCTACCCAAGAGGTAACGGTGATACCGTAGTATAAAAGACCGAATATGCATGTTTTCCATGGAGGTTAGTGTAAGGATTAATAAAGGACAGACAAGGACCTAGAGGAAGAAACATCATTTCTTCCCGATCGTCCTAATCCCCTCTATTAAAAAGATCTAATTTAGGGCATAGAAAGAGGTGGGAAATTTTATTTTACCAAACTTAACCTAAACCTAACCCTAGCAAGTTTCCTAAATCCTAGTCTAAATCAAATTAGTTTTAGTGATAAAGATCCAAACACCATTTGGAATTAACTCGTAAGAACAATTAGGAAATATACATCATCCCTGTGGACCGACCCGTACTCACCGGCTAGCTACCAAGCGACACCGTTCTTGATTGCGGTTAACATATATTTTTAATCTAAAAATCCATACAAATCAGCGGCCTATCACCAACTGCACCGTGTCTTCAGTACAGTACTGATCGTAGAGGTACGCGTCCTCGAAGTTTATGATCTCGGGGATGGTGAAAGGGAAGTCCTCCATTCTTACGTTTTGGGTGTGAAGAAAGGAGTGATCAATGCTCTCTCCGCTTTATAGCCTGCTGGGCCCTCGAGAATCCAACAGTCGCCCGTTTCACCCACAATTATACCGCCACGCGGCAAACCTCGAGCCTTTCTTGGCGAAATCGAAATGACGCGGCCCCGTCGATTCGCCTCCCCCATGCGTTCGATACACGTGTTGCTCGTGACTGTCACTATTCCCCATACTTACACCGGGAAGGTTGGACAGAACCTCACGAGGAGGCAGCCGAGCAGCTGCCCTGCTCGGTCATCCCTGGCCGGGGGCTCCCTACCACGCAACGCCAGGGATCAAAGCCCTCACCAAGAGGCATCCGAGCGGCTATCCTGCTCGGCCATCCTTAGACGGTAGCTCCCTACCCACAACGCCAGGGATCTAAGCCCTCACGAAGAGGCAGCCGAGCGGCTACCCTGCTCGGTCAATCCTTAGCAGGCCTCCCATGGCCCCTCCAGCGCTAAGGATCGAAGCCATCACTAAGAGGCAGCCGAGCGGCTACCCTGCTTGGCTATCCCTGACTGGTAGCTCCCCTACCCCACAACGCCAGGGATCGAAGCTCTCACTAAGAGGCAGCCAAGCGTCTACCCCGCTCGGCTATCCCTGGCTGGTAGCTCCCCTACCCCACAACGCCAGGGATCAAAGCCTTCACGAAGAGGCAGCCGAGCGGCTACCCTGCTTGGTCAATCCTTAGCAGGCCTCCCATGGCCCCTCCAATGCTAAGGATCGAAGCCCTCACGAAGAGGCAGCCGAGCGGCTACCCTGCTTGGCTATCCTTGGCTGGTAGCTCCCTACCCCATAACGACAGCGATCGAAGCCCTCACGAAGAGGCAGCCGAGCGGCTACCATGTGTAAGTCCACGTTGCCCACCCCGGTACTTGCGGGGAGGCGGAAAACGGAATAAAAATCGGATTTTTATGAGCTTAGGCAACATGGACTAGACTATGAAGGATCTTTGCTAAACAAAAACTTGCTAAAGCTAACTAGAAACTAGCTAAGTGCTAGAAAGGTTATACCTTGGGCTTTATGTCCTTCTCTCCTTGCTCCTTGGAGTAGTGGAAGGAGGTCACCTTGTCGTCTTCTCCCGTCAAAGAAAGATCCACCCGAATGCCTCAACCTTTGGCTTCAACTCCAAGCTAGAAGTAACTAGGGTTCAAGAAGTGCTAGTCCTTCAACCCTAGATGAGAGTAAAGATGATCAAGAGAGGGTTTTTCTCAAGCTCAAGTGTTTCTCAACACATGAGAGGGGAGAGCTTGAGGGAGAGGAAGAACAAGAGAGAGAAATGAAATGATAGAATGAATAATTGTGAACCATTCTCACTAATATGTGTATATTATTTTAATTAAATAATTAGCTAGATAATTGTCATGGTTAATCATGACATGACCATTATCATTTCAATTTGCAAGGATCAAAAAGTATCTTCCAAAAGAAATGATGATGGTCAAAGTGTCAACCTAGGTCAACAAGTCAAGAAGGTCAAATGGTCAACAATCATAACCATGCACAATTATTAAACTAATTATCAATTAACTATAATACACACATAAGCATTAGGGTTAACAAAATGACAATAGCCATTAAGCCTAATCAAGGTCCTCTCCCTCTGTCTCAAGCAACTGTGCATACGCACCCGCATTCGTGATCCGAGGAACACGAATACAATGAGAAAAACCAATCCCAAATCATATACTAGGATCCGGCTTAAACCAAAGCCCGCTAGTATAAACTGTCCGGACAGCAAACGTGCACAAGTGCGCGGATGTGAACGAACCCTGTCGCAAAACCATGCGACCTCTACTCATTTTGCCTAAAGGCGAATAGCTCTCTGTGTGGGACTCTAAAGACTCGACACTACGCTGGCAGTGGGTTTAACCACAGACCGCAAGCGGCACTAGCTGTACGTAACGGTCCCCAGGTAGATGTCGATAAGAAGACTGACGAGGTGAACCCCATCTGAACTCCTACCGAGCCTGTATGTGACAGTCTCCGTACAGTCCGGTCTGTTCGTCTGATACATCGCATGGCGGGCCTAGGGGGCGGTGAACGTCAGTCCCCTAATAGCGGTACAAATCGTGTCGGAGTGTAGCCCAGAACACCCTGAGATAACACTGGAAACCTACCAGTATATCTCGCTTGCCCTGGCCAGGGACTACTCGTGTAATGGCTCTCCTGGACACAGCACGATGTCAACCCTCGATACCGGGAGAGACGAATCCTGTCTAACCGTCACTGCCTCCAAGTGCTTCGGGACTGCACCCAAAAACTACCTGTTTGCACGACTCCTTTGAGCCGTGGTAGGGTAGTAATCAAAGTGCAGTGGGAACACACTCGAGGCGAAGTGACAGTGTCAAGTCAACGGACTAAGCTGTACTCATGTCACCTGGAAACTGATAACTGACGATAGGTATAATACCAACCAACAGTCCCCGACGAGTCCTGTCCAGTGTACTCGTAACCTAACGAGCACCCGTATACTATCTCAAGTACGACGTACTGACGGCTGTGGGACAGACCGTCTCCCACACTGGGATGAGAAGCGCATACGCTAGTCTACTCCGGAGTATCGATGCCCTGTCTCGATAGTCCAACGACCAGGGACCTGTATAAGGATGTGCTTATAGACTACCCAGCTCCCACGATTGCGAGCGCCATCACAACGCTGGTAATCAAGCAAAGATCCTAAGGGCTCTACTAATATGTATATCAGCGATATGCTAAAAGAAACACATGCACATATTGAAGTAGAGACAAACCAAGTAGCATACTACCATTTCGAGCAAGATTGTATATACAACTGTGAATATCCCAAGCTTCCATCAAGTAATATACAAACCAGTATGATACAGTAATGGCCTCTAGGGCATATACACTAACACCATGCTCAGCTATCCCTGGCTGGTAGCACCCTTACCCCACAATGCCAGGGATCTAAGCCCTCACGAAGAGACAGCCGAGCGGCTACCCTGCTCGGTCAATCCTTAACAGGCCTCCCATGGCCCCTCCAGCGCTAAGGATCTAAGCCCTCACGAAGAGGCAGCCGAGCGGCTACCCTGCTCGGCTATCCCTGGCTGGTAGCTCCCTACCCCACAACGCCAGGGATCAAAGCCCTTACGAAGAGGCAGCCAAGCGGCTACCCTGCTCGGCTATCCCTGGCTGGTAGCACCCCTACCCCACAACACCAGGGATCTAAGCCCTCACGAAGAGGCAGCCGAGCGGCTATCCTGCTCGGTCAATCCTTAGCAAGCCTCCCATGGCCCCTCCAGCGCTAAGGATCGAAGCCCTCACCGAAGAGGCAGCCGAGCGGCTACCCTGCTCGGCTATCCCTGGTTGGTAGCTACCCTACCCCCACAACGCCAGGGATCGAAGCCCTCACTAAGAGGCAGCCGAGCAGCTACCCCACTCGGCTATCCCTGACCGGTAGCTCCCCTACCCCACAACGCTAGGGATCGAAGCCCTCACTAAAAGACAGCCAAGTGGCTACCCCGCTCGGCTATCCCTGGCTGGTAGCTCACCTACCCCACAACGCCAGGGATCAAAGCCCGCGCCAAGAGGCACCGAGCAACAACCCTTCTCGGCCATCCTTAAGGATCAAAGCCCTAACCAAGAGGCACCGGGCAGCAACCCTTCTCGGCCATCCTTAGTAGGCCTCTTACGGCCCCTCCCGCGCTAAGGATAAAAAGCCCTCGTAAAAGGCAACCGGTCCCACCCTTGCTCGGTTATCCTTGACTGGTAGCTCCCTACCCTAACACACCAGGGATCAAAGCCCTCGCCAAGAGGCACCGGGCAGCAACCCTGCCCGGCCCATCCTTAAGGATCAAAGCCTTCACCAAGAGGCACCGGGCAGTAACCCTGCTCGGCCCATCCTTAGTAGGCCACTTACGGCCCCTCCCGCGCTAAGGATCCAAAGCCCTCGAAATAGGCAACCGAGCCCCCTTGCTCGGTTATCCCTGGCTGGTAGCTCTCTACCCTAACACACCAGGGATCAAAGCCCTCACCATGAGGCACCGGGTAGCTACCCTGCTCGGCCCGTCCTTGGTAGGCCACTTACGACCCCTCCCGCGCTAAGGATCAAAGCCCTCGAAAGAGACAACCGGGCCCGCCCTTGCTCGGTTATCCCTGGCTAGTAGCTCCCTATCCCAACACACCAGGGATCAAAGCCCTCACCATGAGGCACCGGGCAGCTACCCTGCTCGGCCCGTCCTTGGTAGGCCACTTACGGCCCCTCCCGCACTAAGGATCAAAGCCCTCGAAAGAGGCAACCGGGCCCGCCCTTGCTCGGTTATCCCTAGCTGGTAGCTCCCTACCCCAACACACCAGGGATCAAAGCCCTCACCATGAGGCACTGGGCAGCTACCCTGCTCGGCCCGTCCTTGGTAGGCAACTTATGGCCCCTCCCGCGCTAAGAATCAAAGTCCTCACCAAGAGGCACCGAGCAGCTACCCTGCTCGGCCCCATCCTTAGCATGCCTCTCCGAGCCTCCCACGAAGGAACATGACCTCACAACGAGGCATCCGGTCTGTCTACGTCTGAGCGATCTCCACCTCAACTTCGGGGCCATGGAGATACCGTTTTTGCACACTGGGCAAATGAACTGATTCAACTCGACGCGTAATCGCTAGACGAAGAACCGACATAACACAAAGGCAGTACTATGCAACTACAAGTGTTTACCGGAAAAGGAACGCGCGTAAATACTACTGCAAAAATTCTTTATTCACAAAGTCAAAGTCTTTACAAGGGTATTGGGGGCTCCCCAGCCTTACAAAATGCCCGGAGGTCTACAAAATTCCCGATACAACAAAGAAATGAAACAAGAAGAAGAGGGGCTTCAGGCCTCAGGGCCAGGCGCAGCCTCTGGAAGCTCAGCGCCCATCACAAGAGCCTCAGCGTCTCCTTCGCCGGGAATCTCTTCATCGGTCTCGCCCCCGGGGCCGTCCCCTTGCTCGTCATCCCCACGAAGATATTCAGCTCAGAGCTCGTCATCAACGAACTCCGGCATCCGAGCCTTGACGGCATCGAGGGCCTCGTGCCAGATGGCGGTAGTGGTCGAGGCTAGGACGGTGTAAAAATGTTCCGACTTCTGGAAGTTCTCCACCGCCTTCGCCGCTCTGAGGTCGGCTCGCTTCACCCTCTCTACCGCCGCCTCCAGCTCCTTCCGGAGGGTGCTCGTCGACTTCTTCAAGGTGCCGACGAGCACCTTAGAGTCCTGAAGCTTGGCCTGGGCGGCTTCGCGATACCTGGCAGCCTCCTGCTTCACGGCCGCCACCTCCTGCTTCGTGGCCGCCATTTCCTGCTTCACGGCCGCCACCTCCTACTTCGCGGCCGCCATTTCCTGCTTTCCGGCCGCCACCTCGCCCTCCAAGGCAGCGACCCTCGCCATCGCCGCCTCCAGCTCCCGCTTTGAGCTCTCCTCGCGAGGAGAGCTCGCTCGCGGCTCGCAATGCCAGGGTAATTTCTTCGTCTTCCATATGGATGGTGAGGGCGACGTGCTGGAGAACCTGAAGAAGTCAGAGGGGGGTCAGAAAGAAAGGAGAGGTACCAAATCTCACGAATGGTAAGAAGCTGAAGCAAAAGTCAATTAAAGTACGGGCACTAACCTGCACGGCCTCTTGGGCGATTGCTGCCATTTGTTCCCTGAGAGTCCCCCGAGGGATCTTGCCCCCGGCCGACCTCTCCATGTCCGACAGCAAGCTGTCAGCGACGGAAAGCCCCGAGGGCACCTCAAAGCGAAGGCCCCCCTCATCCACCAAGATCGGGAAGGCCGGGGTCTGCGGAACTGTTTAGGGGAACCTCTTGAGAGGCGACGGCGGAGAGACGGTCTCCATCTCTGAAGCCTGGGCATCCGTTCCCCAAACCCGTTTTTTGCTCGGCGCCTGGCTGGGCTCCGGGGCTTAGTCCGCAGTCGAACGCTGGGGTGGGACGGCTGCCGGGGAACCGAGATAGACGTCGGACGAGAAGAGCTGGCACCTCCAGCCTTCGATCCCTTCTTCGGCTTGTGCATGGATGCTCAGAGGTGGATCAAGTCCATGGGTTCTACACAAGAAAAAATACAATAGAATTAGCGACACAAACAGAAATGAAGACAAACGCAAGCTCCTAACTTACCAACGAACTGGACGGGGCTGAGCCCAGCCCAACTAAGGGCCCGCTTAGAAAGCAGCACATCGGCCCGAGGAATGGGCTCCCACTCCGCCACTCTCACTGCGTCGGGATCGTTGGACGGACTTCCCCGCCAGCACCTATCCCTAGACTGCTGGGTGGGCATGGGCCAGTCCTCACCCTCGGGCGGCCCAACAAAGAAAAACTTCTTCTTCCAATCGTGGATGTAAGAAGGCAAGACGACGACTCCCGACCCGGCTGCACTCCCCCGTCGTTTCCTAAAGGAGAGGTAAACCCACCTCGGGTCGCCCGTACGAGTGCCGGGGTGACCTTTGTAAATGAGAAAGGAGGCAAGAATGGACAGACCGAAGGGGATCGTCTGCAACTTCAAACGGACCAGGAACCCGAGGAGAATCCTCAAGGAGCTCGGCACTAGCTGGCCCGGGGCTAACCTGAAGTAATTCAGCACTCTAACAACCTCGGGGGAGATGGACAGGCGCATTCTGGCCCAAAAGGCCTCTAAGTACAGGGCAATCTCCTTACCCCGTACCTGATCTACCATCTCCCCCTCCCCGTACCTGATCTACCATCTCCCCCTCCCCGGCCAAACGCAACGTGTAGCCGGGAGGAATGTGGAAATGAGTCCGAGCGTTAGCAAGCTCTTCCTCATGCCTCACCGTAGACGGCACGCTAGGCGCATCCGCGACCCCCACTTGGGGAGTCACCCCCGTCGCGCGACCCTGGGAAAGAGACTTAACTCTAGCTCCTTGGGAGGACTTCGGTCCAGAAGAAGAAGAGGAGGAGGAAGGCTCTACAGAGGGCTCCCCAGACTCTACACTAACTACATCTACAGACTCCTCAGAGGAAGACGTCTAACCTGATGAAGAGGAGTTCTCGGAAAAGCAAACGTGGAAATCCCGACCTAAAGAGGAGGACGGCGAGCTAACAAGACCAAAGACGAGGAGATTATGAAGAGGAATGGGCCCTCACGTGGACCCCGCCTCTACTTATTGCCACCGGCGTTCTCATCCAACGGCGACAGTCATCTCCCACCGAAACGGTTCAGTACACTCGACGGCCACGATCGCTCCACCTGTCACAGGCACATTGGCATATCCCCTCAGACGTCAGAGGTCTGCGGCCCGTCGCGTCAGCCAACCAGCGCCCGACACGTGGACTGTCGCTTCAGCAAACGTAAACACGATCCGGCGCACCCTCTTTAATGCAGAGATCTCTCCCCTGATCCGCTGGCGTCATCCAGAAAATACAATAGATTGCCCGGGAACACGTCCGACGATATCTTCGAAAAGGAGCCCACCTCGGATGACCCGGCAGACCACTCTCGACCCAACCCGTCAGCTGGTCGGGACGAGAGTGGGGGGCTAATGATGATGCTCAATATCGGTGATCTCCCGGATCATGACACGTGGCAGATGACGTGTCCCAGGGCATGCAAGAAAGGACATGCGATGGCCGGCCAGACCACTCCTGTGCCCGTCCCACAAACAAACGCTAGCTTACCTCCGAGCCCCCAGCACAATTGGCCTCCTCGGCCTCACAGCTCGTCTCCGAGCTATCACGGGTCCGAGCCTCCTCGGCCTTCTCAGCTTGCCTCCGGGCTCGAGCAGAACCAAGATACCTCGGCTCTCCCGCTCGGCCGCGAGCTCTCCCGCCGCGGTCATCTTCCTCGGTCTCATCGACCGACCAACGATACCGCTCACAGACGCAACCGCCATCCCGCGAATCTCGCCATGCGCGGGATTTCCGCCGGCCACATCCCACGTTCCATGCCATCACGATCCCCCATTAACGAGCCTGTCTCACCATTAATGGGAGATCCCGCTCATCACGCTGGCGTGACGTCAGGAGCGTAACGGCCGGCGTGATTCTCACGCCTGCCCTGCCTGCTGCCACTGCTATATAAACAGACGGTCCAAGTAAGCCATTTTTACTCCACTAAGCCGTTACTCTGCTCGGATTTCCTCTCTAACTTGACCGTCGGAGGGTCCTCGGTGGTACAACCACCCCGGGACTTCCTTGCAGGTAGCTCGGCGCAAACAACCTCAAACCCATTGAGATCCACACGCTTCAGGAGCCAGCCTCCAGATCAAATCTCAGCCGTCTATCGCCGCCATCAGCAGACCAACGGAAGGTAACATCTTGACACACGGATCCGACCCGCGTCAGCAACTAACTGCCAAGAAGTCGCAAAATTACGAGAAACTACCATGGTTAGCCCAACGGTGTTAACTGCGTAGTAAAATGACCATTTTACCCTTTTAATTAAATAAGATAATCATTAGTTATTTTATTACCTATTATTAATAACTGTTAGTTAATTACTATGCACACCGACAATGGAGGAGGTGGTCGACAGTGGCGGTGACGAGAGAGAAGGGGAAGAACTGGCTGTGGTAGCGTCGGCAAGAGAGAAAGACGGCTAGCGGTGGCTATGGTTAGAACTAGGGTTAGGTTTTTGGGTTAGCAGATGGAAAGAGGAGGAGAAGAAGGTGATGATGACAACAACGACATGGCGAGGCGGCTAGAGCATCGGCAGCGAGATGACTAGGAAGGCATCAACGGCAAAAGACAGGGGCGAGCGGTGGAGTGGTTGGGGTTAGGGTTAAGGTTAAGATTTAGGGTAGAAGAAGAAGAAGAAGATGATGATGATGAATGGGATGCTTCGCAGAGGCTAGGGCGACGAAGGCGAGATAGTTTAGATGGCGGCAATGAGGATGCTAGGTCGGTAGAGTTAGAGATCAGATCAGTGACATTGATGAGAGGAATTGCGATGATGATGAGAGAGAACGTGGGTTTCAATGAGGAGGCTAGGTCGAAGAAGATGATCGGCGTGGCGGAGATGACGGTGTCGGAGAGGGCGTAGATAATGCCAGTGTCTTGGTTGGCGTTAGAGTTTTGGGGTTAGGGTTAGAGATGGAATGAAGAAGGAGGTTAGTATTGGGATTTTTGTTATTTTTTTTGATGATGTGGCGATTTAATTAACAGGGCTGACGTGGCACCATTAGGGATGAGGTGTCATTGTTAACTTTGGTAGTTTCTCATAATTTTAGAACATTTTGGCAGTTAGTTGCCAAACTGGAAAACTATTTTGTAGTTATCTGGATTTAAGCCCCGATAAAATGAGGGAATATTTTATGAGACTTTTATAGGGTCTACAATATTTGTTCGAGGAGTATGACATGTGAGCTGGTGTGCAGTTATAAATCAATTCGCCGACATGTGAGACCCGGGTGTGATAAGTTGTTTAAAAGAGCAATGCATCTTATAAATATATGACAATGGGAAACTATACAACCATCTAGTTCATTCTAATCCAAGTAGGACTATACCACATATGCGCTTGTACTTGTGAACATCTTATTCAGAATGAAACTATTGTTATAAGTCGAACTAAAACCGAAATATTATAGATAAAAATGTCGTCTAAGTTCTGCTTGATGGCGAGCGAAACAACAGTGCAGCGGTAAAGCCTTCCAGCAGCCGGCAAAAAGGTTTAGGTTTGAATCCGAAAAAGGCTATTCTCTTTTATTTGTTTATATGCCTGATATTTTTCATTTAAAAAATCGAGCAAATTAAATACATACATACAAGCAACCGAATCTACGCAAAAGATTTTTATGACACGCCAATAAATGCACAATAATAAAAGCCAACGAACTTTCTACTAAAAAAAGTGAAAAAAAAAACTACCAAAAGGCCACTCATGTAAATACTCTCGAAATCCATGCCCCCTTTGCATCCCTCAACTCCTGTTCCAAAACCCCATAGCTTTCCAAACAAACGATTCCAATACCTCACCATCTTCAACCCGCTCTCTCTTTCTATCTCTAAAGAAAACTCGCCGGCGGTGACCGTAAGCTTCAACTCGCCGCCATAAAATGGGAGGTGGTGAACGCACCCCTTAGATGACCCAATGGGCTGCGTCTTCGGCAAGCCGCCGCGGCCTTCGATCGACGATCCCGTAACCGCCGCCGGTGATCCCAAGGGTCCCTTCACCGCCGATTGCGGCGCCACGTCAGCGGAGAAGCTTGGGAGCAAGGTATCGATCCCGTGGGCGCCGAAGGATGAGTTCGGGTGGCCCACTTGGCTGGTGGCCGCCGCCGGCGAGGCGCTCAAGGGGTGGGCCCCGCGCCGTGCCGACTCGTTTCAGAAGCTCGACAAGGTAACTTGGGAATTTCAATGGCAACGGAGTGTAATTAGGTCGAAAAGCAGTGGGTTTTTTAGTTGATTGATCACTCTGTTGTCTTTAAGCAATGCAATTTTTGTTATTTTTATTACAATCTAAATTTTTAAAATGGGATTTTTAAAGAAAAATTGGGGAAATTGTAAGCTACTGAACTGTGAGCTACTGGTCAACTAATCATGGTATGAATTAATGCTTCAAATGCTCGCAATTTTTGTGAAAAGGTTTCCTTTTTGGGGAAATTGTGTAATTTAACACATTTACTGAAGACAAATATTTAATTTTTTGCTAAAGTTTTCTTCATTTTGGTCCTTAATTCTCATGCTAATTCTACATGAAGACGGCGTTATTTCTGTAACAAATTAGAAGAAAGAAATAGTATAGCAATGAATTAATATCGTTGAGATTCAAACTCTTTCTCAATTCCTAATTTATATGGATTCTTGCCATTATTCCCAAAAAAAAAGATTGGACAAGGAACATACAGCAATGTGTACAAAGCAAAGGATTTAGTAACAGGAAAGGTGGTGGCATTAAAGAAGGTGAGGTTCGATATAACCGAGTTGGAGAGTGTGAGGTTCATGGCGAGGGAGATATCGGTGCTACGAAGGCTCGACCACCCTAACATTGTCAAACTTGAAGGACTTGTCACTTCTCGTGTTTCGCACTCGATCTACTTGGTTTTTGAGTATATGGAGCATGATCTTGCCGGGCTGGCAGCTTCACCCAGAATCCGATTTACCGAGACCCAGGTGATAAAATTATAACATATTAATTGAGAGTTTCCCCTTGGAATTTGGATATTCTGTTTTGCTAATTTTCACCACAACATGCTAAATTATCACTGTTATTCACTAAAATACCTTAAAGTCTTAAGTATAGTGGCTTTCTTGAAGTGCTACATTTAAGGGTGCCTTGGTGGAAATGCTATCTTAAACCCAAAGTTCACGGGGTTTTATTGTGATAAAAAACTTTAAGGTATATTAGTGAAAATTGTTATAGTTAACAGTTTTTTGCTCGAGAAAACTACATATACTCAGCAAGACCGTATCCAAATAATATATGTCACTGAAACTGTGAAATAATGGGCATTAGAAAATTATATAATACAAGCTACAGATATGGAATTAGAATCTTTAGAAAAGGAACTCAACCATGAAAGTAAAATAGCTACATATCTCATCAACAATCTTTCTTTAGCATGTTTTAGCAACAAATCTGAGATATCCTACTAAAGCAACCTTCTTCCTCTTCAAAAGAGCTTGTGCAAAATTATGGAGATGTAATCTTACAGATTTTTCATTGTGGGGAAATGAGTTTGATATTAGAAGCTAAATCGATAAATTTCAACATAGTGAGGCACAATGCTATTTGTTGCAACTCAACTCTTCAATTGGTATTACCATAGCTGCGCTAAGTTTTCGGCATCTATTTCGATTTTTCATGCAGGACTTGCTATGGTTTTATCCATGAGCCTGCACATTGTTGATTTTTTGTTAACAAATTTAAATTTTCAAGTTGTAATCTACCTTATAAGTTGATTTTTCATTTGAGAATCGTTGACCAAAAACATCCTCTTTTAACTTAAAATCTTTTTTTCCCAAATTGTTGTCGTACCTGACAACAATTTATATGTGATAACACACACCAGCGCGCGCGTGCGCACATGAGAATACGGAGGACAAAGGCCCTAAGAAATTCCTTCTATGGCGGTTGTCAAAAGTCAACCCTCTATTTTTCCGATGATCAACATCATCCATCTTCATCTTTATTGTCTAAGATGTATTGATACATCAAATTTCTTGTGATTCTGACACCTTTTCAGTGGAGATTTAATGGGTGCAAAATTAATGGTTTTCCAATAATGGAACATTTTTCATCACTAAATCAATGCTGAAAAGGTGTTAGAATCAGATGAAATTTGGTGTAACTGCATCTTTGAGGATGAAGATCAAGATGAATGGTGCCGTTCGTCGGAACAAATGGTGGAGGGTTGACTTTTTGGACGCCATATAAAATAAGAAAAATTGGTATTTTTCAAGTATTAAACCTGTAATTTCATGTCCTTTATTTATATGACAGGTCAAGTGCTATATGAAACAACTACTCTCTGGCCTTGACCATTGCCATAACCGAGGAGTCTTGCATCGTGATATTAAGGGTTCAAATTTGCTTATCGATGATAAAGGCATTCTTAAAATTGCTGATTTTGGACTCGCTTCTACTTTTGACCCTGATCGGAAACAACCCATGACTAGTAGAGTTGTCACATTGTGGTACCGTCCCCCCGAGCTTCTTCTAGGTGCAACTTTTTATGGTGTCGGTGTCGATCTTTGGAGTGCGGGTTGCATTTTGGCCGAGCTGCTAGGAGGGAAGCCGATACTTCCAGGACGAACTGAGGTATCAAATATGTGCGCTTAAAATGTTGAATAAATTACACTATACCACCCTTAAATATTACTATTTGACATTGTAGGACCTTACAATATTTTATTTTAGGAACTTCCTTAAACTTTTGCTTTTAAGGGAGTTTTGTTAAATCTAAATCGCAACACTTAATGGGAACTTATTGTAGTTGGAAAAAAAACTTTTTAAGGTGGTTGAGTGAATACGATCATAGTTTAGGGCGGTTTAGTGAAATTTAGCCTTAGGTTTAATTGCATATATCACCGCTCATGTATACCTGGTCTAGCACTCATCACCGTTCAGCTGGTTTATTATCAGCACATTACACCCCGTGGCACCCTCATTATGACTTAGAAGAGAAAAAATGACCTGATAATTGACTGACTCAAGTATCGATCATTTGCTAATAAACCAGATTAACGGTGGTATGTTCTGGATGAGTTTATACATGAAGGGTGTTATATGCAGCTTAACATTGAAAAAGTTTCCATTGACATCAGACAATGAAGAGCTAATATCGTAGTTGTGCGCATCTTTTTGGGTTTCTGGGAGTAGGGAATTATCTGTTTGGTTGGTTGTTTGCTCATTTCTATAGGAACGCACATGGATTTTATCAATGAAAGACTTCTTCGCTTATGTAATCTGTATTGCTTTCAAGTTTATTGCCGTCACATTTGCTCATCAGGTGGAACAATTGCATAGAATCTTTAAGTTGTGTGGATCCCCTTCCGAAAAATACTGGAAGAAATCAAAGTTGCCTCATGCAACAATGTTCAAGCCCCAGCAGCCATACAAGCGTTGCATTGCTGAAACTTTTAAGGATTTCCCGCCTTGCTCACTTTCACTCATCGACACCCTACTTGCAATCGACCCAGATGAGCGAGGAACAGCAACTGCCGCTCTAAATAGCGAGGTAAAGATCTTCATTTACGGTTCATACTAGTTCATATTATGTTTCAACGTGTGATAAATAGCTAGACATTGTTTAATACCTATAAATGGCAGAAAAATGAAAAAGTTGAATTATATACCTTCCTCATCAAGATATTATGCAGTGTTGAACAAAATGATGATGCAAAACTCTGCTGGAATGTAAACCCTGGCATGTTTTGTAAAGCCGGCTTTTAAAAGCTGACATACTAACCCCCCCTCCCCTAATGTCAGGACTCAATTCTTCTTCGAGGCTGTTTATAAGGTTTATCAAAGATCTTAATTGGTATGCGGCGCTTAATCTTTCTGATCAAATCTGTCGACTCGGTAATTCCATGGAAAACAATATTCATACTTGCAAGCTATACAAACTCATTGAAAAAACTAGTATAAACAATCTGGTTTGTTACGCCTATGAATGCAACTATGATTGAGAGTTTGTGATTAGAGATGAGATTTATTACTATTAGGATTGTGAAACTATATTTTCTTATTTAGGAATTACTGAATTAACTCCAGTGATATCTCATACGATTGGTGCAATTTCTCGATGCAGTTCTTTACCACATTGCCTCATGCTTGTGAACCGTCAAGCTTACCTCACTATCCTCCGAGCAAAGAAATTGATGTAAAGTTGAGGGATGAAAAGGCTCGAAGGTGGCATTTTCCCTTTTTCTGTCTCTAAGCCTCTAAAGAGTTATTTCAATTATTGAAATTTTGTAATGAATTCATGTCTTTTTCCAATAGAGAAAGAAGGAACGATACAAAAGGAAATGGCAATGGCACTAAGAAATCCGGAGTGCACAGAGCAGTCCCTGCTCCTGAGGCAAATGCTGAGCTGCATGTTAATTTAGAGGTATGTCCCAAGCTATACGTCCTCATTCTTTTGTGCAATAACATTTTCGCTCTCTTAAGTTCTGGAATCCGAAAATGTGCTATGTTTCCTGTTTGCTCCGTATCGCCTTAGAACTGAACGTAATCTCTTAATGGGAACCCCCCCCCCTCTCTCGACTCTTTGTGGGAACACTAACTGGCCATTTGGGCACATTTTTTGTTTGTTAGATGATTTGAATCAAATTCATCTAGGCCAGATACTTTAATGCTTGTGGATGATTATGGAATAGACACTTTAGAACATCATGCATTCTAGATAAATCAGATATGTAACAATGACTAAGATGCTAATACACTATTCATTAAAAATTCACAATTTAATTTAATTCGGAGGTATATATGTAATTTGGCACCTTTATAAATAGATATTATAAAGACAATGATTGTTCCATTGACTATTGTTTATGTAAATATGGGTAAATTTTACAAAACACCATTCACTTTTCTTGGTTTTTGAGATGACACCAATGAGCTTAAAAAATGCCATAAAACCCTCCTAAACTAGTAATGTTGGAAATTGTTAGTTTCATTGACTCATGCTAGGCACGAGTGGACCGAATAACCCCAAAATACATTGTACTTAGACTCAAGGTTCGAGAACTCGGTTCACTCGTTTTCGGTTGGTTTCAATCTCGGTTCGGGTTCGGGTTTCGGTTGGTTTCAATCTCGGTTCGGGTTTCGGTTTCGACTGTGATACAACATACATAAGTGTAGATATATTAAATACTTAAATTTATGTTTCTATATTACAAGACAATGATCCTAGTATTTAAAAAAACAGCCACGATACAAAATATATTGAAAAGTGTACTTAGATGAGTATTAATATAGGGTTTGGGTTCACTTTTTGCGGTTTTCTAATGATCACAATGACAATAAAAATAGTATAAAAAATAAGTTTTTAAAGGTTTTGGCCGAAACGATATTGTATGGTTGGTTTCGTATCGATCTCCACAAAAACCGATACGAAACTACCACGTATCGGTGGTTTCGGCCGAAACCTTGAACCTTGCTTTAGACTACACAACATCAAAATGCACCGTGTATGACATTTTTTTGGGATAAAAATACCCTTCATTTTGGACGAGAATACCCTTAGGGTGGGTTTGTGGCATTATTAAAGGTCAACGGTGTTGTCTTAAAAACCCTTCAAAGTCGGTGTTTTATAAAACTTACCCTATTAATAATATAACATGTTAGTGTCCTTCAACTTCTCATGATCATGGGGAAAGTCTAGAAGAAGTGGAAATATTCTAGGATTTGTGTTCTTGGATATTCTTAATTAGTTTAAATTTGCTAAAGTAATTTTATGTTTGTTATTATCCAAACCAATCATAAACTAGAACTTGGAAAGTTTAAGGATTCGAGAATCAACTCGTACAGTATCTTGTATCACAAGTTCCTATCTTGTCTATTAGAAATTTGGCAGTAATTAAGAGCCAGTTGAAACTTCGTCTAAACTCTTTGGGTTAATTTCACAGAACAATCCAGTAACATTTAAGTAATTTATTAGCGCAAACACCCCATCAATCAAAACCCTCAAAAACTCCCAAATTCTACTCCAAACAACACAATACAAATCCAGTGAAATTAGACAATCATCTGAGTTGTTTTGAACAGAGTTTGAATGCTTTCGATGGTTTTGGTGATGAGCAGAAGGGTGTTTGTGCTAATAAATCACTTCAGGGTCCAGGGGTATTAAACAAACACAGGGTAAACTGCAGGGTTGCTACGTGCACTTAATCTCAATTGTATTAATGTTATGGTGATTCTATCTCCAGCGACGAAGAATCATGGCTAGTACGAACACCACGAGCAAAAGCGAGAAATTTCCTCCGCCGCACCAAGACGGAACAGTTGGCATCACAACAGCATCTTTCACGGGTCCCAAAGAATCTTCAGCTTCATCTTTCTTCGAATCAGAAGCCGGTACTAATCGAGCATTAGCAAATTTAGTGCAGAACAAAGTGAGAAGAACAAGCAAAGAGCTACAACAAGTAACTGCCTCGGAAAAAAATTCTAGGCCTTTGAAGACGTCTTCTATTGGGATGCTGATGGAATCGAAGAGAAATACAAGAATCCACAGGAAAGTGAAGGGGAAAGAGTTGGAGGTTTTTGGTGGCGGCATGTAATTTGTAGCCATACTATATTAAATGAGAATAATGGAGTAAAGAGGCTATAGGTCCTCTTATGGCGTCGAAAAAATATAACCTCCATCATTTTTTACGACGATCGGCAACCATTATCATCATCGTTATCATCTAAGATGTGCATGCACAAAATTTCATGTAATTCCACCATTTTTTCACCGTTGAATTAGCAAAGTAAAATGTTCTAATGTTGGTAAATCATTAATTTTGCACCAACTAAATCAACGGTGAAAAAATGGTACAATCACATGAAATTTGCTGTATCCATATCTTAGATGATAAAGATAGAAGTGATGTATGCCGATCGTCGAAAAAAATCATGGAGAAAGCATTTTAACGACGCCATAGGCTTTTCCTTTAGGTTATAATTTGTGTACACAATAAATTTATTTCCTCACAGTTTGTATGAATATGATTATAGCCTGTTGAATATTTACACATGGATGTAATTTTTTCAATATATAAACTAGTAATTCAGCAACAAATGGTTTCTAAACATATCCATTTTTTCAGATTCATCGGTTTCTTTAGTATTGAATCCAACTTATTCGAAGTTATTAAAGATGTCTCGTTCATGCTTTGTGCATTTTTCATTTTTCTGGGTTCGAGTTTACAATCATGAAATTGGAGAAGAATGACTAATATTAAGAAACATGAAAGTTATTATGTATGAAATAAAAATGTTGAGATCGATAAATGGTAAACACCTCAGTTCGATGAAATAGAGAGCGTTTCAATAATAATAAATTGAGAGAGAACCAAATAAGACTTTATGATAACTTGAGCATTGATGAAAGCATCAACATTTTGAACAAAATTTATGGTTATTGTTAATCTATGTGAAGGATTAACAAAGGAAGACCAAATTTGCTGTCAATGCAGCAGTATTTCCCAATGCACTGCAATTACAAGAAAACTTAAGATGTGCATAGCTTTTCTCAGCTGATTTTCACATGTAAACCAGACAATGAAAAGAGGGGGAAAATTAAGACTAAAAACAAAAGACCTGCTGGTTGTGGAAAAGAAAGCAAAACTTATCCTAGCATTAGAAAAGAAAGCAAAACTTATCCTAGCATTAGAAAAGAAAGCAAAACTTATCCTAGCATTAAAAAAGAAAGAATTATTTGATGCACCAATACTTGTTCTCGTCGTAATGGATAGACAACAAGCACTTGGGCGGCAGTGATGGCAAAATCTGAGGATGCACAAATCATTATTTACACTGGAGGCACAAATCGGGTAAATTGGGCGTTTGATCACGACATCGACAACCCTGCAAATGAAGCAACTAGAACAGTTAAAAGGCGGTCATATGATGAGTAAGCAAGCATGCATTAAAAGCAGGATTTAAACATCGTTATAAATTTCCCACAACTTTTTTCCAGACTTGAGAGATCAATTTGGACAACTTAACAGAGAAGATAAAGTAAATTGAATCAGTTTCCTAATTTTGTATATAAAACAAATGAATTCCAAGATTATTGGTTTAAGATCCTTGCACGCCGTAAGTCAGAAACTGCCAGATATCTATCTGGCCAATAAATATGGATGCATGTTTTTGAGTTATAGCATGAAGAGCATCATGTATACTTAGAACAGAAGGGGCATGTTTTCCACCAGTTATGAGCGCCAAACATAAATGTATATACGAGGGTGATCTACAAAGATCAACCAAAATGAAACTCGAAATGCAGTGTACAGGTCAAGTAGCACATGCATAATTCAACCAAAAGAAACGCATATCCTAAATTTTCACCACGATTCCTTGCAAAGACCATTCTTTCGGGGAAAAAAGAGAAAAGGTTATGGATTTGTTGGGAAAATAGCTAGCATGTTTTGGTTGAGTGCCTTTAATGGATTATATTTAAACACATTTGCTTGAAAGGTATATTTTTCATCTTTTATAATGAGCATCCAGCTGTCTCCTAGTAAAAATATTTCATAGGCCTTTCAGAAACACTCCATAAAAATATTTGGTTATAGCTTGAAGAGAATATCAAGAAAGCACGGCCAACATGGAATAAAACATTAAAACTGAAAAGAAAAATTTAAACATGATAAAAATAAGGGTCAATTGCATATAACACCCTTCATCTATACTTCATCGAGCACTTAGAGCCTCTCAACTGGCTTAATAGCGCTCAACCCCATAAAAAAATATTCTCAATCTTGGCTAAAAATAGCAAATTTGACCTGATCTCTGACTAACAAGCATGGGTGTGTTACGAGAAGAGGTATAGATGAGGGGTGTTTTATGCGATGAACTATTAATATGCAAAATTACCTTTTGGTCTTGTTGCACGAGTTCGAACCGGCTCCAATCCTCGTGACTCTGGCCGAACAATCATCATAGGCGTCAAAGGAGGCGAAGCAAAACCCTCACCCAATTCCTTATTATCAGGATCCTCCAAAAATTTAGCGACCGGCGACAAAGGCATTCTTCTAGAAGGTATAGAGTAACTTCTAAGCACAGAAGCAGCTGCAGGCGGCGTAGGTAAAGGCGTTGCTGTATGCGATGATGTCATCGGCGATGTTCTGCTCGTCTTGTTTAATTCTTGGCTTCTATAAACCAAAGGGGCTGAGTGCCCAATCAAACTAGTAGGCCTAGTAGGTTTTTGCGAAGAAATCGGTGGTCGAGGAAGCTCGTGGAGCTCTGTGATTTTTGGTGATCTCAATGGGGGAGGTGAGACATTAGGCGAAGCACGTGCTGGAGTTAGAGAAGAAGCATGGGGATGTTCCACTGTAGAATAATTAAGATTGTTTGCCCAATTTCTACTTGTAATCGGACCAGAGAAAGCTTGCCTTTTGATTTTTTTAGGATCAGAGCCTGGGTTTTGATTGAAGCGGTGGATTGATGATAGTTCATCGCTCAAAGGAGGTGGCAACTTTATTGGACCACTATTGATATTGCTCTCTTTTAATATTTCTCTAGAATTTATATTGATATTTTTATATGGCTCTAAAGGAGATGAATGCCATAATTGTGTGGATCCTCCCACCTTAGGTATTGAGCCCGGGTTAACAGAGCTCGTAGAAATTGATCTTTTTGCATCCGCTGGTGTTGGTAGAGCGTAAGTGTGGAACTTTCTTGTTGATGAGGGTCGCAATACTTTCATCCTTTCAGATGGATCGACTATTTTATTGGGAAAAATGGGCGCGGACTGGGTGTAAGTGCTAGGTCTTGGATTGAATTCGAATGGCTCTGCAGTTCTTCTTTCCACATTTTCCTGCATTATAGCTAATGTTAATTTTTTTTTAATGGTAGTTAAAAAATCTACAGAAAATGATAGATATTTTGTTCGTTATGGAATAATATAACAGTATATTTATATGCATGATGATAGTCATCAGTCTGTTATGAATTCCTATTGTTCACTGTTTCAAATTAGTGTGGATGTGAATTAATTCGGTATGCGCGCACACCAAATAACATTGTGAGCCACACTAAAGTCAGGATTGCTAGTAGACAAGAGCAGAAGGATCTGATAATTTGTTCATCTTCAGAATTCACACAATGGAAGAGATATCCCTCTGCGCGATCAATGTCAACTACATGCATTATGATTCTATTTATGGTCATCATTGCTGTGATATGAAAATTTGATAATTGGCTTATCTTCAGATCTTGAAAATCTGTTTGGGAAGGCGTATGCCTATATAAATCACATCAATTAAATCTAAGGACAAAATCAACTGATAATCAACATTCAGAAGACATTAGATAAGCTAATGCCTACTGAAGTAGTAATTTATAGTACAAAAGATGTTACCTTTGCAAGTTCTGTCGTTGATGCTTGAGTCGCTGATTGGTCAACTTGATCTAACTGCAAATTTACACAACGGCCAATTTAAGGACAGTGTGATGTAGATGATCTTCAACAAGTAATGAAATACACTTTCCAAAAGTAGGACCTATTCTGCTCTATAAAAATATTAAGATGAAATTTAGAAGGTAGATACATTACAATATGCTTGAATTATGCAACAATTTTGATGAATGCTAGGTGAAAAAACTCATGAAAAACTATGTCATATTCTATAACATGAACCATAATAAGAATATCGTTGGGGCGTCCCCTACTCAGCGACGCGCTGCATCGGATCCCGGATGTAGTGTTAAATATGCAAGGG
Organism: Agapanthus africanus; assembly: GCA_030015575.1. NCBI lineage: Eukaryota > Viridiplantae > Streptophyta > Magnoliopsida > Asparagales > Amaryllidaceae > Agapanthus > Agapanthus africanus. The sequence continues at coordinate 303,169,631 of CM057339.1, read as the reverse complement.
CTTCTAGGTCGCCGTCCAGAAACGGCGCGTTACATCGGACCCTGGGTGTAGTGACAAATAAGCAAGAGTCGTCGTCCAGAAACGACGCGCTATATCGGACCCCGGGTGTAGTGACAAATAAGCAAGGGTCGTCGTCCAGAAACGGCGCGCTACATCGGACCCCGGGTGTAGTGACAAGTAAGCAAGGGTTTCATAGGATCCGTCTAGCTTCCTGGAACATAGGTTCCCTTACGGATAGACTAATAGAATTAGTGGAGGTGATGATTAGGAGGAGAGTTGGTATTATGTGTGCAAGAAACTAAATGGATAGGTGAAAAGAGTAGAGCCATAGAGTCTTGGGTTATAAGCTTTGGTATACGGGTAGAGATAAAAATCGTAATAGGGTAGGCATAATCATAGATAGACGGTTGCTTGAGAATGTAGTTGAGATTAGGAGAAAAAGTGATAGAATTTTACTGGTTAAGCTTATTCTAGGTTCCCTTAGGATTTCATAGGATCCGTCTAGCTGCCTGAAACATAAGTTCCCTTACGGGTAGACTAATAGAATTAGTGAAGGTGGTGATTAGGAGGAGAGTTGGTATTATGTGTTTGCAAGAAACTAAGTGGATAGGTGAAAAGAATAAAGTCATAGAGCCTTGGGGTTATAAGCTTTGGTATACGGATAGAGATAAAAATCGTAATAGAGTAGGCATAATCATAGATAAACGGTTGCTTGAGGATGTAGTTGAGATTAGGAGAAAATGTGATAGAATTTTACTGGTTAAGCTCATTCTAGGTTCCTTTAGAGTTTCATAGGATTCGTCTAGCTTCCTGGAACATAAATTCCCTTACGGGTAGACTAATAGAATTAGTGGAGATGATGATTAGGAGGAGAGTTGGTATTATGTGTTTGCAAGAAACTAAGTGGGTAGGTGAAAAGAGTAGAGTCATTGAGCCTTGGGGTTATAAGCTTTGGTATACGGGTAGAGATAAAAATCGTAATAGGGTAGACATAATCATAGATAGACGGTTGCTTGAGAATGTAGTTGAGATTAGGAGAAAATGTGATAGAATTTTACTGGTTAAGCTTATTCTAGATGGAGAGATCCTTAATATTATTAGTGCTTATGCACCACAGACAGGTCTTGATGATGCTAGTAAGCGTCTATTCGAGGAGGATTTAAACGAGATGGTGCAAAGTATACCTAGTGGAGAGAAGTTATTTATTGGTGGTGATCTTAATGGACATGTAGGTACTAGTCGTAGTGGGTTTGATACTATCCATGAAGGTTTTGGTTTTGGACAAAGGAATGAAGTAGGTGACTCGATTCTAGATTTTGCCTTATCTTATGACTTGATCTTAGCAAACACGTAGGAAAAGAGAGTTCCATCTTATCACTTTTAGGAGCGGATCAAGTGCTAGTCAAATAGACTTTTTTCTGACGAGAAGAATAGATAAAGGTTGTTGTATTGACTGTAAGGTACTACTAGGTGAGAGTGTAAACACTCAACATAGACTTTTAGTTCTAAATTTTCGATTTAAAAGAGGACCTAGGAAGATTAGACGTAAGGTAGAGCCTAGAATTAAATGGTGGCGATTGAAAGAAGGTAACCAAAAGGCTTTTAAAGATCGTGTAGTCCAAGAAGCGAATTGGCAGTCGGAAGATGATTCAGACAGAACATGGAGCAAAATGGCTAGTTGTATCAAGAAGGTAGCTAGAGATCTACTTGGTGAGTCGAGAGATGGTGCTCCACTATCTAAGGACACATCATGGTGTAATGAAGTAAAGGCTGCTATTAAAATTAAAAGGGATTCTTATAAAAATTTGAAGAAAAGTAAAGTGGAGAGATTTGAGAAGTATAAAATGGCTAAAAAGGAAGTTAAGAAAGCTGTTCGGGAAGCTAAATCTAAGGTCTGCAAGGAGGTGTACGAGAAATTATACACTAAAGAGGCTGAAAATGATATATACCGGATTGCTCGGATGCGGGAAAGGAAGACTAGAGACTTATGTGCGGTGAAGTGTGTCAAAAATGAAAATCAGAAGGTTTTAGTTCGAGATGAGGATATCAAGAAAAGATAGAGAGATTATTTTGACAAATTGTTCAATAAGAGCTTTACTAAGAATTTGGATGGACTTGTCATTCAATCTCAAGATATAAACCGTGATTTCATGCGTAAAATAAGACTACCTGAGGTTAAAGAAGTTTTGAACAGAATGTGTTTAAAAAAAGCGGTTGGTCCTGACGGGATTCCTATCGAGATTTGGAGATACTTAGGAGAAATAGGTGTTAAATGGCTGACAGATCTGTTTAATAAGATTTGGCACACAAAAAAGATGTCAAATGAATGGAGGAAAAGTATTCTTGTACCTATCTACAAGAACAAGGGTGACATTCAAAGTTGCTCAAACTACCGTGGAATAAAACTTATATGTCACACCATGAAACTTTGGGAGAGAGTGATTGAACACAGGCTAAGAAAGGATATTAAGATAACAGAGAACCAGTTTGGATTCATGCCTGGACGATCGACGACAGAGGCTTGCTTCGTCAACTTGTCGAGCGTTTTCGAGAAAGGAGAAGAGATTTGCATATGATATTTATTGATTTAGAAAAAGCGTACGACAAGGTACCTAGAGAGGTATTATAGGAGACAATGATGAAGAAGGGGGTCCCCGTCAAGTATATTGACATAATCAAGGATATGTACGATGGAGTAGTGACAAATGTCAGCACTTACGGCGACTTAACGAGTGATTTTCCGATTACAATTGGTTTACATCAAGGATCTGTATTAAGTCCATTCATGTTTACCATCGTGATGGATGAGCTTACTAGAACTATCCAAGATGAGGTACCTTGGTGTATGCTATTCGCTGATGATATTGTTCTAGTAAATGAGACGAAAGCAGGGGTTAATGCCAAATTGGAATTATGGAAGGAAACATTGGAATCTCGGGGATTCAGATTGAGCAGGTCCAAGACAGCATATATGCATTGCAAATTTAGTAACCAGAGAAGTCGAAACCATATTGGTATAACATTGGAAGGGCAAGAGATATCACCGAGCGACCAGTTTAGATATCTGGATTCCATCATCCAAAAGAATAGGGAGATCGATAGTGATGTTAATCAAAGGATCCAAGTTGGTTGGTTGAAATAGAGGAATGCAACATGGATTTTATGTGATCGTAACTTTCCGTTAAAATTGAAAAGTTAGTTTTATCTGAGCACTATTCGGCCTGCCTTATTATATGGTACAGAATGCTGGGCTCCTAAGAAGCATCATACACAGAAGATGCACGTAACGGAGGTGCGCATGCTTTGTTGGATGTGCGGTAACACTAGAAAAGATAAGGTGCAAAATGAGGATATTCATGCAAAAGTTGGTGTAGCACCTGTGGAGGAGAAGATGCGGGAAAACCGGCTAAGATGGTTTGGTCATGTGCGACGCAGACATATGGAAGTACCGGTTCGACGAATAGATACTCTCGATATGGGCAATGGCAAAAGGGCAAAAGGAAGACCGAAGAAAACATGGATGGAGGTGATACGAAACGATATGGTTGCCAAAGGACTCAATGAAAGTATATTGTTCGATAGGAGTGAGTGGAGGCGGAGGATTCATGTGCTGGACCCGGCGTGATTCTCATGTTGGTTCATGTAGCCTACCCCCATATGTTTGGGATAAAAGGCTCAGTTGTTGTTGTTGTTGTTGCTAGGTGAAAAAACCGAGGACACGTTATTTATTTGAGAATTAGCCTTTTTTTCTAATTGTAGAATAACTTTGATAGACATGGTCCATATTCTAAGAGAGAAGAACCTTGTAGATCCATATGGAATGGTGATAGAAGTGTGGTAGCAAACACATTATGCAGTAAAGATAGTTTCTACTAAATTGGAAGCACAAGGAAATTATATGATAAAAGAAAATACATGATTCAGAACAAGCAGCTACTTATCAAAGAGAAGGTCTCGATACAAAATGCTGTGCAACTGCTAAATCATTTTGAGACATGCCTTTCTAGTATATATTAAATAGTGCTATCGGTCATATACTAAATTATACTACAGGGGAATCTTTCATGACTAGATACATTATCTCCAAGGAAATTAATGATGCCTAAAATCAATTAACTAGTGTCAAGAACTATCTTCAAGGACGGTGCAATGCAAGTTGTAACAAGTCATGTTGCACAAACTAACATGTAACGAAGAAAAATAGAATTAATTACATAAACACAGGCATGAAAACTAGCGACAAAGCAAAAAATCAGAAATATTCTAACCTCCATTGAATTTGTAGATGAAGAAAGCACATCTTGATCCTGGCCATTCTGTCCATAGTCAAAACTGAGTTCCCCATCCTCATTGCCATCATAACTATAATAATCATCATAATCATCTTCTGTATTGTCGTCTTCTAGTCCACTAAATTGATAATCAATATGCTCTTTTTCAGCAACTACCTTGACATGAGGTTCAACAACTTCAAGAGACTTGAGTCCTTTCCTGAAGAAATTTAACTAAATTCATGCAGCATGTAAGAAAAACACCTCATGAGTTCACGCTTGGGTTTTAGAAAATGTATGTTTTAAAGTATCAAAATTAACAGTAATAACCTGTGCAGCATGGTGCCTTGCTGATTGTGTTAGAAGACTTCTAGATTGACCTTGCTTCAATGATTTCAAGCGGAAGACAAATAAGTTTGCTTCCTCTTCATAATCGTCCTGTGCTTCCTGCAACTGCTGTGATGTGAATGATTGGCCTTTGGAATGTTTTGATCTCCCCTTTTCTCTATGTGCTCCCAAAATGATCTTGTAATACTCTCTGAACAAAATGGGGCAATGGTTAGAAGCAAAGATTTGAAAGACCAGAGGGACAAAGTAAATAAATAAGAGCAGTAGTCACAAACCTTTTCTCATCACATTGTTGCTTCATCTCCTGCATTGGATAATAAACTACATTAGAAAGCTGCATATTAACTATTATGGCTGTAAACTGCATACTCTGCAAATGATCATAATGAATGGAACCTATGAAATTCCATGGGAACATTGAAGCGAAAAGTGGCATGAAAAAATTAATCCCCAAATAATAACCTGCCTATGAAATTTTGCGGTCAAAATATATTTCACTTAATGGAAAGCTGAATTGCAACTATCAAGACATATTCTGACCTTTAGATCAGGTCATATCTTAATCTTAAAACTAAATGAGAAGGCCACAAGTCGATGAAGTTAGCAACCACGAGTATCCAACAAAATCCTACCTTCCAAAGTACTCTTATTGAAGGGGCATCTTATTATATTTTTCGATACGTATCCAGATTCAAATGCATTTATACCACTTCAATGTATTAAAGCAACAAATGAGTAGCAGACTCTTTTTATCCCTCATGTTTATTAGAAATTTCAGCTACTTATTTAGCAAAATAACAGAATATAAGTATCTAGCATCAAAAGGACAAACCTCCACAGTCTGAAGCTCTTTAAGAAGAGACTCTGATGGTGTTGTGATTGTTTGGATAATATGAGTACGCTGTGTGAAGAAAAAGAATACAGCATCAGAATGGTACACGATGATGAATATATGTGGTTCTCTTATAATCATGGTATAGTAACGAGGTCTTACATAGCTATCCACAAGTTTCTGAAGTTCAAATTGTACTTTCCCCAGCATCAACAGAACCCTACCTGCATGCGAATTATATACAATGATATAGCAATTGAACGCATGAAGAAATCTCAACACGTGTATGTGCTCATGTGTGCCGATGTTGGCGACACGATGATATTACTGATACAAAATCTCAACTTGGAAAATTACATTAACTTATTACTGCTCTATGAGATTTTTAAGATCAAGTAATTTATGGCTCCACAACTTTTACCAACTGATAGTAATATTAACTGATACTCGAAGGTTATAAAGTTAATTGTAAGACAACTGACAATAAATATAAACTTTAATGTGCTCACCGCTGTCTTCGTCTTCATTCAATGCAGTTTTTTCTAACAAGCAAGTCCCCATTTCTTCCAGGGCCTCTGATAACTCTGCAAGATATAATTACATAAATATCTGATTCGCTAGATAAGTAGATAGTGATACAACTAAGAGGAACATGGCAATCATTTTAAGGTTTGCTCACTAAATGTTGAAACACAAAATCGAAGCTAATTACATAGTTTATGTAGAGGTACTTGTTTTTATAAAGAAATATGCACTGTAACTTATTTTAAAATGTCATATTTATAATTTTTAATATCTTATGCAAAAGAAAACATGATTCTTGTAACTCCATCTTGTGGTTTCAATGAGAACACCATTTAGCATTACTTATATAAACATGGGAGATCTGTTCAGTATATACAATTGATAAACATGAGTACGGACTGCAACTGCTGTTATGGAAAATGAGAATGATCAAAGAATTAATGTGTCAAGCAAATATCATAATATAAGCTATGGGCTATGAGGGAAAGTCCCCAAAAGATAAAATAGCAATGAAACCAATTTACCGTATGAACTATTTGCAGCGGCAGCTGCAGCAGAAAGTAAGCTATCATAGCAGCTTTTCATATCAAGCATGTCCTGAGAAAACAAAGCAACCAAACTCCAAATTCAGCAATTTTTCAAAAGGGTAACAATATGCTTGCATATATCTTTACAGTAGATTATACAAATAGATGTCTTTAGGACATTACATTTATGCTAAATTGATCAGATGTGTTTGTGCATTTTTGTGTGCATGCGCTTTGTCTGTTATGATGCATGCCAGTTAAAGCCTTGACCAAATTTCACACTAAAAAATTGTGACTCCAAATCGGTCATTTGTTAGGTTTAATTCCGCTAGATTTTTATAATAAACATCACACATGCGGATCCTTTTCGGTGAAAAGGAGCAACTCATAAGGTCGCAAGCGTCTATACAACAGCTATATATAAATTAACAGACAATGATATAATAATAATCTTATGACGTTTTTGCACATTGCATACATCAATGCTTCAGCATACAAATGGTGGAATATTGGTGGAAGGCGGCTTTTGCAGCTGAAGCTAAACATAGAATAATTTTGGATTTCATTGCCGAGACTTCGAACATCTTGTAATAATTGAGACTTTTATTGAAACATTGTTATTATTTCACTAAAAAAATCCAACTTTTAAAGTTAAGAAATTGTTGCCAAATCATTGATGGGTCATATAATCTTATCAATTGCTAATAACCCTAAAAATAACCCTAGAAATCAACAAATCTAGGAAGGTTGGGGGTTTTGAGAAAAAAGGAAGAACCTGCGTGGCTTGGACGAGCTCATCGAGCCTCGCCGGCGGTCGATGATGGCGCTGGTCCTTCTTGTCCTTGGAATCGCTCTTGTTGTGATGGCCGAAGCCTCTAAACTTCATCAGTGGCGATTTCATCTCCAATCCCCAAATCGAAATCACAATTACGAATCAAAAGCGAAAGAAATGAAAGAGATTGAATGAAAGAGAATTTAGGGCTATAGAGAGATAAAAAGATCGCGTTTTTTCGTTGGTTTATATCGATGACCAAAACGAGCGACAAATCAGAAGGAGGAAGAAGAAGAAGCAATCGAAATTTCTTTCTCTTCGTCTTATTTTTTTTTTACTAATTTCATTTTTTTAAACTAATGTTTAAAATTTTTTTCTTTGTTTCTTAAATTTGACGAGTCTTTGGTCAAAGACAGGAGAGAGAGAGAGATTGATATTAAAAGGTGTTCATATTTTGTGGCGACAATGATGGAGAGGCGTGTGAGATGCGCGGGAGATATGCTGAGCTGTCATTTTGACCAGGTCAATCATCACTCAATATTTTCTTTATTTTTTATTTTGTATTTTCAGGAGGAAAAAAAAAGCAGAAGAGATACTTTATCAACTCACATGCGAGCTAGCATCGGTATAAAAGCTGTTCAAGATAACCGTCTAAAGTTGTTCGTATCTGACCATCCATATGTTATAGAACTACCTGCTCCATCCTTTTGTTAGTACTCGAGTCAAAACAAGTTTAGGCGGATGTTGTATATGGAGCAATTTAATCAATGCAAAATCTATCTGATGATGATGATCGTAAGTGGGAATTCCCCGGATTGATGTGTCGTCCACGTAAGCCCGCTAGATTTTTGGGGGTTACAGAGTTGGAATAAGTATGATACGTTTGGGACATTCCCCGGCACCTCGTTTCCGAGGTTACATCCAACCTTTTGGAGACCTCCCCGGAGTACATTCCCTATTCGCCTAGCAACTAGCCGACAACTCATCTCCGGGCTATTATAGAGCTGGGCTTCTCCAGCCTTCCTGCCTGTCTCTGAGCTATCACAGATCTGAGCTTTCTCAGCTTCCCTGTTCGGCCGGGAGCACAGAGCCCGAGCGTCCTGTAATGGCTCCGTGTATTTCGCCATGACGAGATCTCCACCGCTCCACCTCCTGCATCCCGCGCTAGCGTATCTCGCCATTAATGACCGTATCTCTCCATTAATGGGAGTATCCCGCCATCAACACGAACCTGATGCGGGGGCGTAACGGACGGCAAGAATCTCGCATCGGCTCGCTCCATGCGATCGCTATATAAACCCCTCTTCCAGACGACTCAGGTAGTTCGAACTCATTCCAATACGCCGCTACCCTACCGTTATTCCTCGGTACTTACTTGATCGTCGAAGGGTTTCCCACCCTGGGACTTCCCCTGCAGGTAGCCCGGCGTCGACAACAACCAACAACCCATTGAGATCCACACGCTCAGCCCTCATCTCAAATCTCAACCATTCGACACCGCTGGCCGCAAGACCAATGGAGGACAACATCTAAGGGAGAAATTGACCTCCATTAGTTGGCGCCGTCTGTGAGAATCTTTTCCTTTTCCATCGAAGAAAGTTGATCTTCTGCCCTCGATATAATTGCCAGTGATCCTCTCCATGGCGATCTCAGCACGAGCCGCCCCATCCTCCACAACGGAGGCGGGAGCGGTCCTACTCCACCTCCAAACGTCGTCGACGTCTTATCTGCATGGATTGATAGGCTTACGGCGATAGTGGACGCGCTCGCTCGTGTTCAAAATGGTCGACCATGCCCGCGAAACCGTTGTTCCCACTCCCTAGAACGACAGCGTGCGTGGGACGACGGAGGGGCGCATTCAGGCCCTCGACCTCGCTCGCGCCCATCTCGGTGTCATCGAATACCGGTGTGCCGATTCCAGCAGTCACGATCCTCATATGAGGAATTATTCCATGACTCGATGAGCGCCGAATAGTTCGACACCAAGATCTCAGGGGAGACCGGGTCGTCAATTCAACGTCCGCTGCGCTCTCCCCCCCTAAGGAGACGTCGGTCAGGTCGCCTGATTCCACGGGAGACCGACATCCCCATATCCATCGAGACTGAGCACGTGGCTCACCTTCGGACCGACCACAAATGGTTCCCCCCGAGGACATGAGGAACGTGATAAAGCGAAGCCGAAACCGCTCCATCGAGCATGCCTAAAGAAGAGACAGCAGGCGCTCCGAGTGCGGGGAATCCTCGGGGTACCATCAACGAATCGAGGCCCTCGAGAAGAAAATCGAAGACATGTGGCACGCTACCAGTTCAGCCGGAGGAGTGGCAAAGTACTCCGCAGATTCGCTCGCAAGGCCTTTCACAGAGCAGTTACTAGGTGAGCGGGTCTCGTCTTGGAACAAACCGCCTAAGGTGGCCCTTTTCGACAGGACATCTAACTCGAAGGACCACTTAGACGCGTTTACGGCATGCATGAGCTTCCAAGACAACTCGGACGCAGCTCAGTGCCGAGCCTTCCCCACCACCCTCATCCGGGCCGGCCGGGATTGGTTTCGCGGACTTGCGCCATGCTCGATCTCGACCTTTGACGAGCTGGCAACTCAGTTCATTGGTCATTTCATCGGCAATCGACGACAGAAAAGGACGGTCGACTACCTATTTACCATCAAGAGTGAAGATATGGAATTTTTCAAGGGTTACGTCACTCGCTTCTATAATGCCCTTCTGGAAGTCCCCGAGCACCGTGACGAAACGGTTATCACCGTCTTGAGGTCGGGTCTTAGGCACAAAGAGTGGCTCCGCTCTTTCGCATTGGCGCAACTTAAGACCATGGCTGAAGTAAAAGTCTGGACCGAGCGGGAAATCCAACTTGAGTCAGAGGTAAACGCCAACTTACCCCACGGCGACTGAACGGACCGAAAGAAACGGGACAGAGAAGAGAAGAAAAGGGTCGACCGTCCAAAACCTTATTCTTCAATGTTTCATGAGTACACTCCCCTGAACGTCTCCCAGGCCGAGCTACTGGAAGAAGCTAAGGGCGAGAAGTTTTTCAAACTCCGGCCAGCTACTCAGAGGCCGGGAAAGCGACTCCGCGGCCCATACTGTGCCTTCCATCGATCACAAAGGCACCCTACCGAGAACTGCAAACAAATCTGTGACTATATCGAGGAGCCGATCCGCTCCGGTCACTTGGCGAAATACCTACGAGACAAATGACAGGTAAATCGGGAGCAAGCGAACCAACCCCCTAGCGGAGAATTGATGGTCAGGCAGATCATGGTCGTCCATGTAGGCTCGACTCCGAGAAACGAGGACACCCGCCGCTTCTGGCCGGTCATGACCTTAAGTGATCCGCCCCACAAGAAGTGCAAGAAGGACGACCCGTAGGCACCCAACGCCCACGCGCCTAGCACGTGACCCACGGGAGCCGAGCGCCTACGTGCCAGGCACATGACCCGTGGGCGTCTAGTGCCCACGTGCCATGCACGCGTCTTTAAAACGCTCCTCACCCCTCATTTCCCATGCACTCCACACCCAAAACACGTCCTCCGTTGGAAAAAAAATTCTAACGGGGCGCTGCCCCGCACCCCGCAAGGGGTCTGCTAGCCCCCTTGACCCCCAGCCCGCTATCCGGGTAGCGGGACCCCCGTAAACTTTGTGAAACCCCTAATACATCTAAAAACCCTTAAGACACACATACGCACACTGCACATTGAGTTCGCATGACTAGTTGACCCGTCAATCAGAGGTTCCTTCGCTTCAATGGCGAGGGGTAATTAACGGCAGCTTAGTCCGCGGCTGCCGGAGATTCGGATCCCCACAATCAACAAAAACCCGCTTATCCTAGACGGGGGAATCTGTAGTATGCCTGACAAGCGACGCGTATTCCCATATCAATGGGGTGACGAAAAACACCCTACATCAACCTATCACCTCGTGCTCAAATTCCCTCTGGACAATGGAGGATAGATCGGGCCTACGGAGACCAGCAAACCGCCAGGGTCTGTCTCGCCTCGACGTCTCCCGAGGAGAAAGAGGTTGATAATTTCGAAGATGTGTATGATCCTCGGGAATCTCTGGATACGCGCGATGACCAAAAAGAGATTCGCGGCTCCCCGGTGGAAGCTTTGTTAGAGATTTTATCAGTCGAAAATACTGCATTTTTAACACGGCAATTTCCCTATCTTTTGCACTCATCTAGAAGTGTTCGGCATTCATATTACACATATTAGCAAAACAGTCCTGAAATATCAGATCACATGTGTTAGACTTTAAAACCGGTATTTCGAGGGAAATTGACTGTATTTTCTGGCATCGCATCATCCCTGTATTGCGCAACACTTGTTTCGAGATTTGTGCAGGAAATTGTAGGAACAAAGCCAAAAGAAGCTGATCAAACAATACGCCAACTCAAAGGCTAAAGATCTGGTAGCGATACAGAAGGCTAAATAAAATTCAACATATCAAAACAAGGCCCATAAATCAGCCCAAGCCCATATCAGAAATTACAAGCCCTGAAGCTTCCAAACCGCCGCGGTTCCGCGGCGGGAGATGGCTTGCGCTGCGTAACCGCGGCGCTATGGTGGCTTCTTCAGCTCAAATTTCCTCACGTGCTTTCCAATAACTGTCCAAGCTTCCAGAACATTGTAGAAACTCCACGTGGCACATCTAGAAGGCTCGGCTTAACAAACTTCATCTAGAAGCTTCTCCTCAACAAACTTTTGGAGGGAAATTCAAATTTGAAATCCTAGATCTAGGGTTTTGATGGTCTATAAATAGGAGCCTAGATCTAGGGTTAAAAGGTTGTTCATTTGTTCCTTAATCTTTACTCTCTCATCTTCTTCCACAAGTTGAGTGACACAACTTGTGCGAAACCCTAACCCTAATTCCACTCCAAATTCAAGATCCCGAGTTCCAAATCAAGCGAGAAGCCCTTCAACCTTTTAGGAGCAGAGCCGATCTCCAATCGAGCAAGTGATCCAAGCCGATCCGCGACTCAAGGAGCCGAGCGAAGCCAAATCGACGATCGAGTTCTTCCTCTTGTAGTTCTTGAGCGATTGTAATGAAATTGTTGATATAAATAAAAGGTGAAATTCTTTAATCTTGCTTTCTTTAAATTCTTGCATCATGATTCGATCTCAATTTGTAATTGTAGTTCTTGTTGTGATGTTTGAGTAAAACTCCGCTCGTAAAGGAGTCGAGAAGATCAATAGAATGATGATGTAACAAATCTTAAAACGATTCTTAAGTCCTACGAGTTTTGTAAACCCTAGCAAGTTCAAGAATCGACGACCTAGTTTCGTTGCGATGCTTTCTTGATTGTTATCGCTCGAAATTAGGGATCTACGATCATTTCTTGAATTTACTAGAGGCTAGAATGTGAATGATATCGATGAAGGAACAAGGGATAAATGATGAAACCCTAGTTTCACTAGAAATCCCTAATTCTCGTCGATCATCATCGATCTAGTATCAATTCATCGAAGGATAAGAATACGTCATCATGAGATTGCATCACATCTATAGATCCGATCGATTCCTATGAGCCTCATTTCGATTCTTGATATTTGGTTGGAAAAATCATCACAAATTACCACTTCTTGATTTTAATGCTTTCTTAGATCTAGATTTTTCTCTTTCTTGAAATGCAATTTTAAATCATGAATTGTTTTGTTTTGTTTTCTTTAAAGTTTCGACTCATCTAATTCAAAAGACGAACGATTACACTTTCCCTGTGGACGATCCGCACTCGCTAACGATCTACATCCGACACCGTAGTTGATTGCGGTCAAATATTTTTGGTTGTGATTTCTATACAATTTCCAACATACACAATCCGAAATCGTATTCAATCAAATGGCGCCGTTGCCGGGGATAGTGCGCTAATTGTTCGTATTTTGAAATTTGAGTTGAAAGATTTATTCCATTACAATTTTTAGATCAAAACTTGCGCAAACACTAATACGTGTTGTTGTGATTTGATTGCGAGGAAATCTGGAATTATTGGAGCTGGAGAAAATTTATTTTGAAATTTCCAGAGAGCAGGAAAAGTGAACAGAAGCTTGCTGGAAAATTTTGGAGCTGTGATCAACTCAACCCACCGCGATTCCGCGGCATTAAGCCTCTTACACCGCGATTCCGCGGCAGATCTAGCTCTTCACTGTACCAGTTTTGCTCTGTGAGTTTCTGTCTTTCTTATCTTCTTCTTTGTCTGCTCCAATTAACAATTTGCTGCAGGTTTCTTTGCAAATAAATCGCAGCGCCGCAAAAGCAAAATAAATTGTGCTTGGTTTTGATCTTTGTGGTTGTTTGCATAATTAATACGGACATTAAGGGGCAAAGACCAAAACCAGATTAGGTGGGGAGTTCATTACCCTTCCTAGGCCCCAAAAATCACAAACTTGCATCCGCATTACCCTCATTAACTAAAAAAAGATCTAGAGATGACTCTAAGGACCGTCGCGCTCACTTAGGATAGAAGAAGGCCGTGGGTAATTCATTGCTTATCCGCGTTTCTCTTATGGTGTCTAGGCAAGTGTGTCGAAGGCTAGTGGTTACTTAATTAGGCCCACTACTTACGTAGTGGAGAACCTCCCACTTACCTGGCACTTACCTGGCCACAGGAGAGACAAAGAGACAGTGGAGGATTTATCCTGCGACTTGTCTTTTGGCAGTTAGGAGCGGTCTAGAGTTTGACCTAGGTGACCACTAGATTCTAGGGTTTTGCGTGTTGCATTTTGTGAGTTGCATCATTTTTTCAAAAATCCGTATCTTTTTCAAAACAAACACCGCATTCATATCATTTCCCCTAATTATAAATTCACGCTGCCACTTGTACTAACCCTTTTTAGTGCAAGATAGGCTGGACACGGGATTCTAGTGCCCGTTAAGTCCGCATTTCCCTCATCGACCCAAAAGTCGGTATTTTTACATTTACCCTTTCTTTCTCCCACCACCACACCCACATCGATGGATCCACCTCCATCGAACTTCTTTTTCACTACTCTGTCGCCGTCCGTTGGTGCGCAGAATCCACCCTGCATCTCTCTCCAAGAGAGGTGCTATCCTACACGAGGTCCCCTTTCCACCTGTCTTTCCATTCCACCAGCCAACGGGGAAAATTTTCAAATAAAACCCCAATACATCAACCTTGTACCAAAATTTCACGGTCTCGAGTCTGAAGACGCATACGTGTTTATCACGAAATTTGAAAATGTATGCGCAATGATGGGTACCTCACAACTTTCTATGGATGCTATACGTCTACGTCTTCTCCCATTTACCTTGTGCGATATAGCTGAGAAGTGGCTGTATAACACCACCGCACATTCCATTTCAAATTGGGATGAATTCGTCAAAGCATTCCTTCAGAAATTCTACCCATATCAAAAGACAACTCGAGTCCGTAGCGAAATCTATCAATTCACCCAGCTTCCAAATGAAACATTTTCAAAATGTCTTGAACGTTTCAAGGATCTGTTAGTCCAATGTCCACATCACGGCATCCCGAGATGGGAACTGTGCCGAATCATTTATGAGGGCATTAATCCTAACACAAGACAGACCCTTGAATCCATGTGTCAAGGCAACTTCATGATCAAAGATGATGGGGAAGCCTGGAAATTCCTAGAAGATTTCACTGAAAAATCTTTACAGTGGGAGGGTGTGAGTCAATCGTCTAGGGATGGCAATGATATTTCCATAGGAATTAGAGCTGAAATTTCAGCTTTACACAAGAAATTTGACGCTATGGAAAACAAATTTTTAGCTGCCGCCCTAAGTCAAATGTCACTCTCCAAAACTGTATGTGGATGCTGTTCTGATCCTTCTCACTTGATGGAAGAATGTCCGTTTCAAGGTCATGAGCATACCAATGCCGCATTTCAAAGACCTAGAAACGATCCATTTTCTTCCACATATAATCAGGGTTGGAGGAATCACCCAAATTTTGCTTGGAACCAATCACAATCTCAAAACATGGTTCCAAACACGAATCATTTCCAAAGGGTCCCTCCACCACAACAGCAACCACCACTTTCATTGAGTCAGCACCCCTTCCAATCACAAAACTTCCCAAATCCGGCCAACACTTTTGCACCACATGAAAACTCTTTGCAATTGACCGGTACAGATAATACATCTGCACTAGCACAAACCTTGGATACTTTCATGAAACAATCCATCCAAGGGATGGCAAGTTTGCAATCTTCCGTCGAGAATGTGATGAAGATCATTTTCTCTCAAAATGAGAACATCAAATCGATGGAAGAATAAATTGCACAACTAAAAGCCGAAATGAGTGCAAGAGAGAAAGGGAAACTTCCAGCTCAACCCTTACCCAATACTGGCTATTCACATCATGTGGATGCAATCACGTTGAGATCTGGAAGAGTGCTTGACAATCACGTTGGGGAAGAGTTTGATGATACTGATAAATCAATCAATAACACCCCGGCTGAGACCTTTCCTCACACACACACTTCTAGTTCTGATCCTTATTCTTCTACCCCACCACCTTCTTGCGAGCCTATTCTTCGTTTCTCAAAAGGCTCGCCACTTCAGCCCACCTCTTCTACTCCTCCACAGACGATCCCCAACTCTATTTTGGGATCGGGTCCACACACACTTCCTTCTCCTATGATGGACCCAGCGCTTATTTCTAAAGCACCTTATCCTAATCGGTTAAGGGCTAACACATCGAGTCCACATATGGAGAAGATTATAGATATGTTTAAGCAAGTTAACATCAATATCCCTCTCCTAGATACCATCCAACAAGTTCCGTCCTATGCGAAAACTCTTAAGAACTTGTGCACTAGGAAGAGGAAGACTCAAGTGCCCAAGAAGATATTCATGGTAAAGACAGTAGACACAGGTTTCCCCCAACAATTACCGAAGAAACGTAAGGATCCTGGATATCCTACTATTTCCATTTCTATTGGGGAAAAACACATCAACCGTGCTCTACTAGACCTTGGCGCCAGTGTTAACTTGCTTCCATACTCAGTCTATGAGCAATTAGGGATCAGAGAGTTGAAACCAGCCCATTGCACTCTCCAGATGGCTGACCGATCAATCACCAAACCTAGGGTGAACTGGAGGATGTGTTAATAAAAATCGGGGAATTTATATTCCCTGTAGACTTTATTGTAATTGATATACAGCCTGTAGCGAACCCACGGAATCAAATTCCGGTGATTTTAGGTCGCCCCTTTTTGGCCACTTCCAATGCAATCATCAACTGTCGTAATGGTTCTATGACCCTATCTTTCGGGAATAGGTCAATAGAGCTGAACATTTACAAGTTGGGAAGTGTACCCTCCGAACCTACTGCTCAGGTCTATTCTGTCGACATAATGGATGTCGACAGCAGCGAATTTGACGATCCTCATGATACTGATCTTGACTCTTTTCATACATTGTTGTTTGACCCAACTTTGTATCATACACATACGGACTCTTCCACTGAGTTGTCCGGGTCAACAACTAACACTAATTATGAACTGTTCTTAGAGTCTGAAGATCACCCCGTGATTTATGATGACATTATTCATCGGGGTATGGATGGAACTTTTGAGGAAATCTTCGCTAATGAACTTGTATTTTTAAATGACACGGGTGTTGAGATGAATCATCTCCCAATCAATGAAATTGAACCTCCACCCCTTTTTCTGAACTGTAAAAAGAATGCGAGTAATCCATCACATACACTGCATCGTCTCTCCAAAATGAGATGCACACACATTCTATTCCACCACTTAACCTTTCCCCACTTCTTCTTCCACCAACCAGAGCACTGCATTGATAAAAATTTTGAATGGTTGGTGTTAACTTTCGGTCTTTGCAAAGCTTGGCATCGACCACTGATTTTTGACCCCCTCATGTGATTTTCAAAAGATTAACATTGCATAACTCAAGTTTGGGGGGTATATTTTCTGGCTCTTGAAAAGAAAATTTTTACAAAATGATGAGCCAAAAATAAGTTTGGGGGAGGTTATTCACTTAAATATTTTGCCCCCACTAATAAATTCCTCCCAAGCTTACAGGTTTTCGAGACATAGCAGATGGCAACAGTGAGGACACTGTTGAAAACAAGTTTGGGGGAGGTTTGTGCTTATTTTCGCATCATTTGCATATCACTTTGCATAAGCACAAATTTTTTTTGAAAACCTATAAAAATTTAAAAATTTTCAAAACCATAAAAATATTTTTGTACATAAATAAGATAATAAAAGATTAGACAGTGAAAAATTACATCCATGAGATTAGAAAAATTTAAGAAAACCAAGAAAATTAGAAGTTTTCTTATACGAACTAGTAATAAGTAGTTATGAGCCGTTGTCCCAAGGGTTAGTAAGATGAAGGAAGTCACCAATCTGAGGATAAAAATAAGTCTGAAAAATAGTTTCTATTCTAGAAGCCAAACATTTTGAACGTTGATACCCTGCTATTCGCACTTACACACGTCTTGAAGCCCGGGATAGTAGAGGATACCTTGAAATGCTCTTGTCTTAAAGCCAAAAGTATGAAGGAAATAAAAAATGAAGAAAATATAAAGTGGTGAGAAAAATGAACACTGGTTTTGTTATCGCCAAGGCAGCAATAAAAAAATATAGCGAGGGTGCCTCTTCACCTAGTGCCCTAAGGCCAACTGGTCTGGGAGTCACTGCTAAGCCTTAGGTGGTGCAAGACGAGGAAAATACACCAATAAGCAAGCACATGAGTAATCGGTCGGTTAGTACCTCAAGAAGTATTAACGGTCGCATGAAAGTTTGTGAGCAATCTCATCTAAATATGCATTAATTAAAAAGTACTGAGGCTGATGGGCAAGAGTATGATAGCTTGAATTGAATTCTCCGGGTGTAGGGATGTCCTTTACACACACGCAGGGTTATATGATCGATGTTTGAAAGAAAAATAGGAATGAAGAATAAAGACGATGTTTTATTGAGGGAGGACGTGATTTCTAACATCTTTTCATGACTATTAAGATAGGTCTCATGACAACCGAAAAGCTAGCTTAGTTGGAAACCCTAATTTTCAAAGCTTTTCTTTTACAATTCTTTTCTTTAAATGTAATATTCATGATCTTCCTTTTATTATTAGATTTTGTGGGTGCAATCCGCTGAAAACCCTCAGGAGACAACACTCCTCCTACTAGGGACACCTAGAGGTTTAAAGGCTTGTTGCACGTGCTCAGTGCAATCGTGTTGCCTACGAAAGTGTGCTAGTTAGTTTTTCTCTTTCTTTATTTTCTCCTTCTTTTCAATAAATAGTTCGCTCGAGACGATCGAAAATAAGTTTGGGGGAATTTGATCAGTCGAAAATACTGCATTTTTAACACGGCAATTTCCCTATCTTTTGCACTCATCTAGAAGTGTTCGGCATTCATATTACACATATTAGCAAAACAGTCCTGAAATATCAGATCACATATGTTAGACTTTAAAACCGGCATTTCGAGGGAAATTGACTGTATTTTCTGGCATCGCATCATCCCTGTATTGCGCAACACTTGTTTCGAGATTTGTGCAGGAAATTGTAGGAACAAAGCCAAAAGAAGCTGATCAAACAATACGCCAACTCAAAGGCTAAAGATCTGGTAGCGATACAGAAGGCTAAATAAAATTTAACATATCAAAACAAGGCCCATAAATCAGCCCAAGCCCATATCAAAAATTACAAGCCTTGAAGCTTCCAAACCGCCGCGGTTCCGCGGCGGGAGATGGCTTGCGCCGCGTAACCGCGGCGCTATGGTGGCTTCTTCAGCTCAAATTTCCTCACGTGCTTTCCAATAACTGTCCAAGCTTCCAGAACATTGTAGAAACTCCAGCTTCTAGAACATTGTAGAAACTCCACGTGGCACATCTAGAAGGCTCGGCTTAACAAACTTCATCTAGAAGCTTCTCCTCAACAAACTTTTGGAGGGAAATTCAAATTTGAAATCCTAGATCTAGGGTTTTGATGGTCTATAAATAGGAGCCTAGATCTAGGGTTAAAAGGTTGTTCATTTGTTCCTTAATCTTTACTCTCTCATCTTCTTCCACAAGTTGAGTGACACGACTTGTGCGAAACCCTAACCCTAATTCCACTCCAAATTCAAGATCCCGAGTAACAAATCAAGCGAGAAGCCCTTCAACCTTTTAGGAGCGGAGCCGATCTCCAATCGAGCAAGTGATCCAAGCCGATCCGCGACTCAAGGAGCCGAGCGAAGCCAAATCGACGATCGAGTTCTTCCTCTTGTAGTTCTTGAGCGATTGTAATGAAATTGTTGATATAAATAAAAGGTGAAATTCTTTAATCTTGCTTTCTTTAAATTCTTGCATCATGATTCGATCTCAATTTGTAATTGCAGTTCTTGTTGTGATGTTTGAGTAAAACTCCGCTCGTAAAGGAGTCGAGAAGATCAATAGAATGATGATGTAACAAATCTTAAAACGATTCTTAAGTCCTACGAGTTTTGTAAACCCTAGCAAGTTCAAGAATCGATGACCTAGTTTCGTTGCAATACTTTCTTGATTGTTATCGCTCGAAATTAGGGATCTACTATCGTTTCTTGAATTTACTAAAGGCTAGAATGTGAATGATATCGACGAAGGAACAAGGGATAAACGATGAAACCCTAGTTTCACTAGAAATCCCTAATTTTCGTCGATCATCATCGATCTAGTATCAATTCATCGAAGGATAAGAATACGTCATCGTGAGATTGCATCACATCTATAGATCCGATCGATTCCTACGAGCCTCATTTCGATTCTTGATATTTGGTTGGAAAAATCATCACAAATTACCACTTCTTGATTTTAATGCTTTCTTAGATCTAGATTTTTCTCTTTCTTGAAATGCAATTTTAAATCATGAATTGTTTTGTTTTCTTTTCTTTAAAGTTTCGACTCATCTAATTCAAAAGACGAACGATTACACTTTCCCTGTGGACGATCCGCACTCGCTAACGATCTACATCCGACACCGTAGTTGATTGCGGTCAAATATTTTTGGTTGTGATTTCTATAAAATTTCCAACATACACAATCCGAAATCGTATTCAATCAAGATTCCTCTCAGGGAAGGAAACGACGGCCGAACTGTCCAGATCGGCTCACTCTTAACAGGGGGCGCTCGGGACAGCCTGATCCAGTTCCTCCGGAACAACTCCTGTGTGTTCGCTTGGACTCCAGCGGACATGCCCGGGATCGACCCCAAGGTGATCTCCCACAAGCTCGGGGTCAACTTGAAAGCTCGGCCAGTCCGAAAAAAGAAGCAGAAAGCTATAGAGGAGAAGGTGGACCGACTGCTCATGGCCGACTTCATTAGGAACCTGGACTACTTGGCTTGGCTAGCAAACGTGGTCATGGCCAAGAAGGCAAACGGGAAACAGCTCATGTGCATCAATTTTACCGATCTAAACAAGGCCTGCCCCAAAGTAAACTTCCCACTCTCTCGGATAGATCAGTTAGTAGACCGCTCGGCCGGTCACGAGCTATTGAGGTTCATGGACGCCTTCTCCGGTTATAATCAAATCCGAATGAATCCGGCCGACACAGAGCTAACCGCCTTCACCACCGATCGAGGAGTCTACTGCTACAGGGTAATGCCCTTCGGCCTCAAAAACGCCGGGGCAACATACCAGCGGCTGGTCAACAAGTTGTTCAAACCACAAATTGGGAGAAATATGGAAGTCCACGTCGACGACATGCTTGTGAAGTCCATCCTGTCAGCCGAACACATCACAGACCTCGGCAAGACATTCGATGTCCTGCGAAAGTACAAAATGAAGCCGAATCCAGCCAAATGTGCGTTCGGCGTCACGAGCGGGAAATTCCTTAGATTCATGGTCATCCACCGAGGAATCGAAGTAAACCCGGAGAAGATCAGGGCCATCATCAACATGGCGACACCTAGGAGCAATGTTGATATCATGCGGCTCACAGGCAAGGTGGCTGCTTTGAGTCGCTTCATATCCAGATCTAGAGAAAAGTGCATGCCTTTCTTCAAAGCCTTAAAGAAGATCCCCAGGTTTGAATGGTCCGACGAGTGCAAAATCGCTTTCGAGCAGCTTAAGACACATCTGGCGACCCCCCCGCTTCTCACCCGACCAGCTGAGGAAGACGAGCTATTGCTGTATCTGGCCGTCTCGGACCAGGCTGCCGGCTCCGTACTCATCAGAGAATTCGAAGGAATACAAAGACCGGTCTACTATGTCAGCCACGTTTTCAAGGACGCAAAGACCAGATACTCAGCCATAGAAAAAATAGTCCTGACGCTCGTCGTCACCTCTAAGAAGCTCCAGCGCTATTTCCAGGCTCACACGATCATCGTTCTCACTGAATGACTCTTGGGGAATATCCTAGGTTCTCCCGAATCGTCGAGCCGCTTAAAGAAATGGAGATGAGAGTTGTCCCAATTCGACATCAAGTCCGATCAAGGCAAGCTATCAAAGCACAGGCCCTAACCAATTTCGTGGTCGAATGTGTAACACCCGAGCCCAATAATACTATTTCTGTTACTGGTTGAGTGTTTGGCATTGCTCATATCATTTATCTTGCTTGTTTGGTTCTTATTGCAAAATTTTAACCGGCTAAGTCATTCTGCATATAACAAATTTTAGCACCTAAAATAAAATTGAAAATATTCTTCTTGGCCTACTTGACACCCTTAGCCTCGTGGTAGCGTCCGTGCATTGTATTCTCGTCCCGTTCAGTGAAACGGGCGAGTTTGGATGGCTACGTGCACTTGCGTGTGTCCGTTTTGGGAGTATGCTTTTTAATCATAAAACATTTCATTTTAAAATTTGGAACCCGCTTAAAATCCTATTATTTGAATTTCGAATTTTTAGACCCAACCCGAACGCAATTTGGAAATGTTTTATTTGGCGCCAAAATCCCAAATTTTAATATTATTAAAATCATCGCATATATTTTTTCTAACTAACCTGATATCTTACTGTTCATTACCTATCTTTTAAATCTTTAAGTTAACCATATAATATTTTTACAATATTTTATATCCTTCTTAATTTATTCTCTCAGCCAATCGCAACCTCCCCTTTAACCCTGTGGGCCCCACTTTCTCTCTCTCTCTCTCCACTTTTTTCTCTCTCTCCCTCTCCCTCATATATTCTCTCGTACTTCTCTTTATCATTCTTTCTCTTCTTGCTTCATGTTCCGTTTTTCATTTTTTTAACTGTTCTTTTGTTGCCGGAATTCCGTCGTGCCGGTGATGCTTCTCGACGTTCCAGTGAGGTACCCCGACCCGTGTGGTTCCTTTGTTCGTCGTTTGGGTTCATTCCGTGAACCGTGCGCCCGTCGCGAGTTTTCCCCGCCGACGGTTAACGTTCCGTTTTCCCGATTCGCGACCCATCGAGGCAAGTTAATCTTGCTACATGCTATATACTTTTATAATCTTCATTTTATAATGTTATACATTTGAAAATCTTATAGTTTACACATGAAACGTCGTTGAAAAATCGGATATGACAAATCTGAAATTTACTGTACACCTTATCTTATAAAATTCATTATAAATCATAGAAAAATCATTAGTATACGTTCTTTAGTTCGTTACGAAGCTAATTCATAATACTATAACTCCATGAAGTATTTACTGGCAAAATAAATTGTTTAAATAACGTAAAATGCAAATGAAAATGCCTTTAAACTGCTGTCCAGGGAAATTCCAGCAGCAAACTTTCAACTTCGAATATTCATAACTTTTTGTAGGGATAACCTGAGATGCTTATACTTATAAAACTGAAAACCTTATTGAATTATATTTGTTTTGGTATAAGATACGTCTCTTTTGGAGAACATTTGTTATTTTTAAGCTATTTTACAAATTAGGGTGACGCCGAATTTCTGAACGGAACCTTCTTGTGCGTGGTTAATCAATACCACTTTTATAGTTATTAATGGCTTTGAATATGCTATCCATATTAATATTATTATATCAATATTTATATCACATATTGCTTAGTTGTGCATCCCGCATTACCATTTTATAGTTTTATAACCTTTCGGATACCCGTTTGCATCCATCGCATTTAAGTTGCATATAATTGCATCCATGAAGTCTTAAGCTTATTAACATGATTAAATGACTATAATTGTCTTACTGCATTCTTGTAATGTTGAAATCCTCTCTGTGACACAACTAATAACTGTACTGCAAACTGAGTGCATCTGCTTATTGCTTAATTCATTGCTTATATCATGTTGTTGATGACCATGCTTGATTCTATAACTGACTGTGAATTCACATATGATATTGTTCACAACTTGACCTGACTTACTATATGTATATGGATCTACCCGACATGGTACCGTATACTGTTTGACTTGACCCGTTACCTGATCGTGTGTCTAATGCCAACAAACCTAACATGTAGTCCTCATGGACCGTTCCTGTTGTCTATCTAGACAAACCTGTTTACCTGATCCTGTGTTGGCATTAGTTTCTTGATTACGGGATACCTGACTTGACTTACACATATAACTTGGGGGTATGGGGAAATCAGTATTGTAACCGAACGTAACTCCAAGGGCCATCCTATTGTTTGCCGTTTTTCCGGGCGTTACGGAATATCCTATTGTTTGCCGTTTTTCCGGGCGTTACGGAATACCTATTGTTTGCCGTTTTTCCGGGCGTTACGGAATATCCTATTGTTTGCCGTTTTTCCGGGCGTTACGGAATACCTATTGTTTGCCGTTTTTCCGGGCGTTACGGAATATCCTATTGTTTGCCGTTTTTCCGGGCGTTACGGAATACCTATTGTTTGTCGTCTTTCCGGGCTTTACGGAATAACTACCGATGAGTTACGATGAGGATTACCTTACCTGGTTTCAAAGACTTTAGAACAGAGAACCTGATAGCACAGTTTAGTTTACCCACTGCATACAACCCTGCACTGCTCTGATTCATATTATTCTTACTCTTGCTTAATTCATGTTCATATTCGCATTGCCTGTCTATTATGTTATTACTGGTTGACATGACGCGCTGACGTCTGGGTTTTGCATGGCCCAGATTCCGTACCGCTGTCGCCGACCGAGCAGGAGTACTTCAGCCAGCAGGCTGATTTGTGAGTTCTGTAGTGATTTGTTTATTTCTTGCATTTTATTTCCAGATGTGAGCCCGCATTATGGGACGTACTTTTCTATTATTGTATTGGATCATTTGCTTCCGCACTTATTTATCATTGACTCTTGTTATTCTGGATTTGGACATGTGTTAGATAGTTTATTTATCTTGTTCTTGATATCTCTACAGCCGTAATGTGACTGTGGATGGATACTTCCTACCCACAGGTAGCATGGTTGGCTATGTCACGTGCCCAATCTTGCGTACTCTGGGAAGTGGGGCGTGACAGAATGCATCATTCCTAATAAGGAAGGAGCGTTGTCGCGAAGCCCTCAGTCGAGGAGCCACTCGGCTCGATTCCGGTCTGGGTACTCTATGTGGATGGCTCCTCTACAGAGGAAGGGAGTGGGGCTGGGTTAATCATCCATGGTCCGAATGAAGCAGATATGGAGTACTCTCTAAGACTTGGATTCAAGGCGTCGAACAACGCCGCAGAATACGAAGCCTTATTAGCCGGGCTACAAATCGCCTCCGGGGTAGGGCTAAAGACGATCAGGATTCGCAGCGCCTCCGCGCTAGTCGTCGGCCAGGTGACCGGACGTTTCGAAGCCTAGGAACCCCTGATGATGAAATACCCGGCGGAGGTAAAATGACTTCGGAGAAATTTCAATGAGGTCCAAGTGGAACAGATTCCCTGGAGCATGAACGCCGAGGCCGACGCGCTAAGCAAACTCGCCTCTTCTTATTTGGCCAATCACAAAAGAAACATTCTCTTCGAAATCCTGCCACGGCCCAGCGTGGAAAATAGAGAAGTAATATACCGGATCTACACTGCTCAAGGGGATATCCCGGATTGGAGAAACCCTATTGTGGAGTTCCTTAAGGACGGAGTCCTCCCTGAGGACCGGGTCGAGGCATGCCGACTCCGTATGAAAGCCCGCCGCTTCATGTGAAGTAAGGGAAACCTGTACAAAAAGTCGGACACCCAATCTCTACTCCGATGTGTCGATCCCGACGAAGCAGATTATTTCCTTCGAGAGATACATGAAGGAGTCGGAGGAACACATCAAGGGGCCCGCAGTCTAGTTCAAAAGACACCGTTGCAGGGATATTACTGGCCAACTATACACCAAGACGCAGAAAAGCTGGTCAGAAGGTGCAAGAACTGCCAACTCTTTGGCAGCATCTCTCGGCTACCCTCTATCGAGTTAACGTCACTAAGTTCCCCTTGACCATTTACGCAATGGGGGATGGATATGGTTGGCTAACTCCCCACCAGTACGGGTGGAAACAAATACATCCTTGTCGCCGTGGACTACTTTACAAAGTGGATAGAAGTCATGCCGATCAGGAAACCGGATGCCACCTCTACGGTCAAATTCATGCAGAATAATATAATTTCCCGATTTGGAATCCCGAGGTGCATCATCACCGACCACGGAACCAATTTCTAAAATGACAAAGTCAGAGAATTCTGTAGTGACCATCACATATTAATGAAGTTCTCCGCGGTCGCGCATCCCCAATGCAATGGGTAAGCCGAGGTAGCTAACCGAGGCGTCATCCGGGGGCTCAAAGCCCGCCTGGAAGGAAGACAAGGAGGCTGGGTCGAGAAACTGCTTTGGGTACCGTAGGCATTACGAACATCGAGAAAAACACATACATGGGAAACCCCGTTTAGCCTCTGTTACAGCACCGAGGCAATGGTCCACGCAGAAATCGGCATGCTCAGTTATCAAGTTGAGCACTTTGACGACGAGGCTAACGTCTTAGCGCTTCGAAGCAACCTGAACATCTTATTGGAAAAAAGAGATCGGGCGCAAATAAGGATGGCCGCATATCAGCAGTAGACTGCCCGATATTACAATGCCCGGGTTAAACATCGAGCTTTCAAGACAGGAGAATCAGTCCTACGTTGAAACGAATTCGAAAATCAAGGGAAGCTGCACAAGTTCTCCTCGAAGTGGGGCGGTCCATTCCTTGTAATAGAGACATTGCTCGGCGGAGCCTACCGTCTCCAGGATTCCCGGGGGCGTGACTTTCCTCGGCCATATAACGTCGAAAAGCTTAAGTTGTACAGATAAACTTGTAACCTTTAGAATAATAAAATTCCTTTTTATGTCGACTCGAGTTTCTAAACTAAGCCCTCATGCGCGAGTAGATTCCTGCTCGGCTCTGAGGCCGGTGGATAGTTTCCTATTCACCATGCTCACTCAAAACGGGCAGCTTCCTACCCGATAAAATATGGGCTCTATAGAATCCAGGACACGGGCATTCTCCAGCCCGACTCAGAAGCAAGGAAGATGTCCCAAAATAAGTGCCCCGGCGCGCTCAAAGAGCAGCCGACCTAAGTCACCCCGGCTTCGAGGCAAAGAATTGGGGGAGAAGCGTTGATCCGTCTACACTTAGAAAAGATCTACCTGCGCTTTGAAAAAAAAACAAAGAGGATCGACGTTCCGCAATCACAAGTAAAGAGATGCCCTTAAGTAAAAGAAAATTTATTAAGAGATATTCTTGGCTCCTCAGCCTTACAAAATAGGGGAAGGACTCGCCAAGAAAGGAAAAATTATATACTCCCTAACTATTACAGCAAAGGGGGAAGGGGATTGAGAAATAATTGATGACGATACTCGAAGGAGAGTTCCTCCAACCGAGCCTAAGCGGCCTCCGCCCGCTCCCTCTGTCGATGCCTATGGACCTGAGAAGCTACGGATCCGCCGGGGACTCCGGTCACCGAACACGATACCGCAATCAACCTCTGCTAGAAACATTCGAGAAGAATATCTGTTGGTCGGTCCCGCCCGTTCTTCGAGATCAGACCATGTGTCACGCCCCGCCCCCAATACAGAGAGTATTGTCTGCTCTGGCCGAAGCCGCACGGTTTTGTCCTTCGGGACGAATCGGACCCGACCAGGGGCCACTTCCCACGAGATCACCCATCCCAGAACTTCCCTGACTCGAGCACGCTTAACTACGGAGTTCTTAAGCTCCTGTAGTGCCAGTTCACTTAAAAGGCGCCTATGTATTGAAGAGTGATATCATTCCATTTATAGTATAGATTTGCCCTCTTTCGGAATGTATTCCGAAAATTCCCAATTGTTTTATAGTGGGTCCCATGGATTCAAGAGGTGGCCCCCACGGATTCAAGAGATGGCCCCCGCCCACTCAACATGACACTTGGCGTGGCACTTTGTGCAAGGTTCCTTAGGACGGCAGCAAGGTTTTGGGAGGCATCGTCCATGCCAAATTCAAAAATTTGTCATTCTAGCTAACCCTGACCCTAGAATCATTAACTAGAAATCGACGGAATAACATATGTAAACACTTTACATCCAAAGTGAGCAAGGAATACAACCTTTGTAGACCGGTCCTTCACTTCAATAGCTCCGTGTAGTAGTCTCTTCACTGCGATCAAGAAGTCCCGGACTCTAGAGAGGCTCCGATGAAGAAACGGACATGCTTGCTTCGAAGTCTTCAAGGTCGAAGATGATCAACGTCGAGGAGACACTGACCCAAACTATCTCTTCACTAATCATGGAATTAGTGAAGCAAACACCCTATACTAAATGGCAAGTAGTAGAGGATGATGAAGTAGGAAGTTTGCCCACATTAGAAATCATTTTCTCACTCAAAATCATTACTTTAAAACAAACTAGAGAGCAAGCTCAAGAGGAAGAAGAAGATAAAGTTAAGTGATGAATAATGAATTATTGTTAAGGTTAGAAATGCAATCAAGGGTTAAGCATGTCACGCTTAACCCTTGCAGAGAGTTAACCATGGCCATGGGTTAAAGGGTTGGGTTAAATAAATATCCTAATCTTAACCCTAGCAGGGTTTAACCCTCAATAACCCTAGTTGCATTTGTAACCCAGCTTGATACATTTAACATATATCACATATACATCAATGTATCCAAAGTGAGAAAAGAAATCTTAAGCTAGCTAATATTAGTTAATGTAATGTAATATATCAAATATATAATTATACATTAAATTATTAAACCAATACTTGATTTAATAATCGGGCTATGTCACATATAACCGACTAATATCATGTGTAACAACTTATCGAATCAACACTTGATCATATAACCCGGCTATATCGCATATAACCGACCAATGTCACAAATCGCGGGAATGGAATACGGTATCTCATATCGTATCAATCTCGGTCTCGCACATATCACATATGTGCTCCTACTCCGTTTCGCTTGAACCAGGAAACCCCTGTGTAGGACTCTAAAGACTCGTCAATACGCCGACAGTAGGTGATGATCATATCAAACACCCACAAGCCGTAAGCGGTCTGCTAAACGTAACGGCCACCCGGGTATTGAGCAATCAGAAGATCAACAAGCAAGCCTGCTCACACTCCTGCGAATCCAATCAGTAACACTACCGTACAGTCCGGTCTCTTCGTCTGATATGTCGCATATCTCGTCTAGGGGTGGTAAACGTCAGACCCCAGTGACTCGATAAGTCGTGTTGATATGAGGCTCATAACAGGTCGAGAAACTACTGATAACACTTACCAGTATATCTCTGAAGCAGCCTTGGCCAAGGACTTCCTGTTATAGCCAATCGAGCACATCGCAACATCAACCCCCAATACCGGGAGAGACGAAACCCCTCATATCGCTCATTGCCTCCATGTTATTCGGGGTTGTACCCAAAAGCCACCGTTTTGCACGTTCTCTTGAATGTGGTAAGGTGGAAATCAAAGCACAGTGGGAAACACACAAGACTCTATGACGATCTCGGGTCTACAGACTAACCTGTACCAGTGTCACCAGAGAACTGCCATCTGACGTTAGGTATAATACCATCTGGGAGTTCTCGGCGAGTCCGTTCAGTGTACCCAGTCTCCACTGAGCACCCGTATACTATCTCTGATGTCAAACACCAATGGATATGGGATCATCCATCGCCCATCTGCATGGGTCGAGAAGCTATACGCTAGTCTACTCTGGTATATCGATTCCCTGTCTCGATACACCTACGACTAGGAACATTTGAAAGATGTACTTAGCGACTACACTGTCCCCACTAGTATGATCTGCATCATAGTCCTGGTAGTCAAGTACTCATCCTAAGGGCTTTATCAACATGTAACATAGAGACAATCAGCGTACATGTTATGATAAAGAGCAACCAGATAGCATACTATCATGTCGAGCAAGAAAGTCCTCCATATATATGTCCAAGTATCCACTACAATATACATCGTATGTACAGTAATGGCCTCCAGGGCATACATATAACTAACAATCTCCAACTTGCACTAGAGCCATCTGTTGTTGTATCTCATACCCAACAATCAGCAGTGGTTGAAGTGTCTCATACTCAACCATCCCATAAAAGTCTCTCCTGGGAATAGACCTTTGTGAGTGGATCCGCCCTGTTCTCCTCTATGTCTACTCTCCTAATCTCGATCTCCCTGGAGATCATCCATCTCCATGATCAGGCGATACTGCCTTAGAATATGTCTGGATAACTAATGGGACGGGGGTTCCTAGGCCAAAGCCATAACTCCATTGTCACACAATGGTAGGAACGAAGTTCATCTCATGAACTATTATTTATCCAGACTACATCTTTGGAAGTATCCTTGGTAGCAATCTATCCATCCTTTATCGTCTAGTTTGCCACGGCATCTAGCTTGGAACTCTTCCAACATACCGTCCCTCCGCTGAGGGTAAAGACAATGCCTGTGACTGACATTCAGTCGACCTTACCACCCTGAAAGCTATCCAGTGATTCTCCCCAGGATCGATTGATACCATCTCACTACACCTAGTGAGAATCCTAACATCCACTTAGATCTATCTTATAGATCCAAAACCCAGGATTTAGGAGGTATCACCTTGATCCTATATGGAGAATCCTTATGATAAGAGGAGATTGACCGAGTGTAGCATAGGAAACTCCTTTCCTATCAAGAGTATGTCATCCACGTACAATACGAGGATCACCACTATACTCCCTACTACCTTTTTGTATATACAAGGTCCATCTACCATTTTGATGAAGTCAAACTCTTTGACTACCACATCAAAACAGATGTTCCAACTCCGCGATGCCTGTTTTATCCCATAAAGCAACTTGCACACGTTTCCGCTGCTCCCACTGTCTACGAAGCCCTCTGGCTGTGTATGTTCCCTGATAAGATATCAGGAAATACCCCAATGGGGTATCACGTGCTCACACGTGATGGTTTCCTGGGGACTCTTCTATAATAGAATGAAATTCTAATCAACAAGAGTCACGTGCCTACACATGATGGGCCTTTAAACCCACTGAAAGGGATTAAAAGATATGATAAAACAGCAAGGAAAGATCCCAATGGGGTATCACGTGTCTACAAGTGACCAAAGGTCACGTGCTGACACGTGATGGTTCCTTAGTTCTTTGAAACGACAAAATTAAATTCTGGTTAAAATGCTTAATCAGGGAAGTCACGTGCCAGTACGTGACCCATGCCTAAGTTCTTCAATTAATAGAATCAAATTCTATTTTAATGATCAAACAGTGGTGTTGGGGTCGAAAATTGCACCCCGGTTGACCAAGTCAAAGTCAAGGTCAACCCCAAGCCCAGTGGGCCCAAGCCCAGATCAAGTGGGCCCATGCCCGGGTCGAGTCCGAACATGAAGCGGTCGGCCCTCCTCCATGCCCAAAATGAAATCATGCAATAAATAATTTTTTATGTATGAACGGGCATAAAGCCAAATTTTTGTAAAGCCCATGGCTTATGTGCAAAAAGAAATGGCACATGAGCCATGGGATGGGTAAAATGCCATTTTTATAAAGCCCAAGGGGGGCTATATGTAAAGTGTATATCCTATAAAGGCAAAGATAATGAAATATCTCAACAATTTTTTCTCTCTCCAAAAAATCCAGATCTGTGATCTTCTTCTTCCTCAAGGTTCTAAAACCTTCTTTTTTTCTTTTGAATTAAACCAAGAGTTTTACTCTTCCTTTTATAAAACAAAATAGTTTTTCACCACAAAACCCACAAAGGGGAACTCAGATCTGCCATCGGATCTCAGCAAGGAGAGATTTTTAAAATCTCATACTTCTTGATCTTCAAGATCCGGCCAACAAAGGAAGAAGAAGGAGACCCATCTCCAGAAACCCCACTTTGGGGAAGAACTAGGGCTCAAGGGGAGAAGCCCTTCATCAGCTTCAAAACATCCTAGGAGTTTAACTCCTCACTCACACACACACACACACACACACAGAGAGAGAATAATAAGTGCTCCTTTCTGGGAGTACAACTCCCATTGCAGGGGCCAAGTCCCTTTTGCCGCTCGAACGCCCACGTGCTGACACGTGGGGCGCTAGCGCTCAAAGCGGTAGTGCTCTTGCGCTAGCGCCCGAGCACCCACGTGCCGACACGTGGGGCGCTAGCGCTCAAAGCGCTAGGAGCACTAGCGCCCAAAACGCTAGCGCCCGAGCGCCCACGTGGTGCGCAAGCGCTAGCGCCCAAAGCGCTGACGTTTTTCCCACGCATCTTTTGGATGCCTTTTCCCTTTTTTTTATTATATATATATATGTATACACACACACACACACACACACTCTACAATACTATCCCTCTCAAAAAAAATTTGAGCCGCGGCGCTGCCCCGCAAGGGGGCTGCTCGCCCCCTTGACCCCCAGCCCGCTATCCGGGTAGCGGGACCCCCGTAAAAACTCTGCGGGGCCCCCGATATATCTAAACCCCCTTCAAAACACAACACTGCACATAGAGTTCGCATGACCAGTTTAACCCGTTAATCGGAGGTTCCCTCGCTCCAAAGGCGAGGGGTAATTAACGGCAGCTTAGTCCGCGGCTGCCGGAGATTCGGATCCCCACAATCAATAAACCCCAGCCTACCCTAGACAGGGGAATCTATAGTACGCCTGACAAGCGCGCACGTATTCCCATCTCAATGGGGTGACGAAAAACACCCTACAAGTGGGATCACGTGCCAACACGTGATAGGCTTTTAAGCCTTCTGAACTAATAGAATTAAATTCTAATTAAGGGAAATAAAAAAAACCTTAATATTTTCCTAGATCTTTCCAAACAAAATTGTGCTCTGTAAAGTGGAGCACTGTTGATCAAAGATCCAATGGTGATTAAAAATCACCAATTTATAGAAAGATTTTGTACAAGGAAAGATTTCCCTGAAATTCACCAAGAATAAAAAACAGAATATCTTCTGGATTAAAAATCCAATGGTGAATAAAATTCACTGAGTAGTCTAAAAGATCATGTTGGTTACAGAAACAACCAAAATCTTTCAATGAAAGATGGTTTAAACAAATTGATTCCTTTCTTTCTCCTATAAATAGGAGCCAAGAAGAGAAGAGAAGGGATCTGGGATTTTTGGAGAAAAACAACAACAGAGAGAAAAAAGAGAGGAGAATTTAATTCTCAAGAAAGAAAAGAAGATCTTTTCAGAGAAAAGAAACCCTAGGTGAGAAAGGGGAAAGAGATTTAAGCTCCATAAGAACAAAAGAGAATTTAATTCTCAATTTAAGAGTTTAACTCTTTTGAATAAGAACTTAGTTCTTCCTTTGGTTGAAGATCTACAGAAGCAGATCTCCCCACAAGTTGAGAATTTAATTCTCACCGGGAAGATTCTACCATACAGATCCAAAACATAGAAGGGAGAATTTAAGTTTAAGGAATTTAATTCCCCAAAATTCATAAGAATTTAATTCCTCCAAATGAAACTAGGGTTTAACCCTATATAAGAATTTAATTCTTCCAAATACACAGGAATTTAATTCCTCTAAACAGAACTAGGGTTTAACCCTATAAAAGAATCTAATTCTTAAAACAAGAGACTTAAATCTCTCCATGCACGTAAAAGACTTGGTCACGTGGTAACACGTGACCCTCATCCTCAATGAGTAGAAAAGAAAAAACAAGACTAGGTCACGTGCCCCCACGTGACCCTTAAACAGACTCCCCAAAATGAAAAGAAAAAAGCTTGGAGGCAATGCCTCACGTGCTCACATGTGACCCTAAAAAATGAAGGGAACAAATCTAAGAGCAGAATCAATTTTGGGCGCCTCACGTGACCCCACGTGACCACCCCATTTTAGTGTTTAACACTATTTTGAGCATTTTGTCCCCAGTGTTTAACACTGTTTTAAAGCGCATCACGTGGGAACACGTGATCGCCAAATATCTTCTAGTGTTTAACACTATTTTAAAACCAATCTAGCCCAAATTGGCTAAGTCTTCCAGAGGCAAGACTTCCCTTTGACTGAGCCTCAAATATATCCTTGTCTTCCAAGATTGATCATCTTATATGGCATATGAGTGCTCAACACTCAATAAAAGATAAATACATGGTCAGGACCCAGACTCATGTTTAGCATTGCTAAATAATGGGGGGTTGAACCCGGACAAATGTTCGACAGTCCAAATAAAGGTCCAACATTTTAAACCTAACTGGACTTAGCCCATGTTGGCCATAAGTCCTCAATTCAGATTTAACTGAGCCAATATGCTCATAATCTAATTAATTGATCTTAGTTCCAAATTGGACTACAGATCTCCCAATCAACTTTGGTTCAAGTGTACATCTCTTCATTCTTTTGAAATTTGTCGTTGTAATCCCTCAACATCTTCAAAGAGGTGACGGGTCCCGATAACCAATCATTCCATGGACTGTGGGGTCCTTAAACTCATGGACTATGATGTCCTTAACCTTGGACTGTGGGGTCCTTAAACCCATGGACTATGATATCCTTAATCTTGGACTGTGGCCTTAAACCCATGGACTATGATGTCCTTAACCTTGGACTGTGGGGTCCTTAAACCCATGGACTATGATGTCCTTAACATTGGACAGTGGGGTCCTTAAGCCCATGGACTATGATGTCCTTAACCTTGGACTGTGGGGTCCTTAAACCCATGGACTATGATGTCCTTAACCTTGGACAACCATGTCTTTAACCTTGGACTATGGGGTCCTTAAACCCATGGACTATGATGTCCTTAACCTTGGACCACCATGTCCTTAAACTGGTAATCGACCGCAATGTCCTTAAACTAAACAATAGAGCCTAAATGCTCTTTTGTTGGATCTAAACGATCCCGTTAAGTTGATCTTAGTCTAAAAATTAGACTAATGTATCCTTAACAAACGTTTAAGTTGATCTTAGTCTAAAAATTAGACTAACGTATCCTTAACAAACGTTTAAGTTGATCTTAGTCTCAAATAAGACTAACATATCCTTAAACCCAACCCTAAACCCAAACCTAAGAAGATACAGATTTGGATTAATCCATGCCCTACGGGCGACAACATAAATTAGTCTCCGTATACAATCCACGGGCAACCAAAAACAAAACAAACACATACATGAAACGAAGTGACCATCTGGAGAAGGAGAAAGTGGTTACCGCGATGCGGTAGCGTAATTAACTGCAGGGGCTTGCGCCTGCAGGGAAGAGCGTCCCCACAATCAAAAACCCTTACCATGAGGGGGAATCTGACGAAGTCTGCTACATCGGCCGCATTCGTTTAAACCTTCGATACATGGTGCCATGAATCAACTTGGCATCTTCGGAGAGGTGGACGGATATCACCAATTAGCATCTGCCTCGAAATTCAGGCAAGACAGACCTGCGCGGTCGCGTCTCCGTGTTTCGGCGGGGAACAGATTCTGGCACGCCCGGTGGGACCTTTTCCTCTTTCCACTCCACACTTCGTGTGTCGTGTTCGCGAACGAATCGCGGTTTGATATGGTTGCCCTTGGGTTCTAGGTACTAAGATTTGGTTTTACTCTCGTGCAGAAAAAGAAATGGCCTCCAACTACTCCAACTGCAACTCTAACTCCCGTTCCGCCTCATCTGGAGGTGTAACCTATGGGCCCCAAGTGGCCTCCCTTTTCAAGATGCCAGTGGAGAAAGTAACTCAAGCCACCACTGGGCTGTTCTTTGGGACTATGATTCCACTGATAAGCTTCAGTGCCCCGCTGCCGTTGCAGGAGGCCCCAAAGAAGTCGGTCTTTGATCGACTTACCGCTACTGCGACCCCTCTTAACGGGTCGTCCAGCTCCAACGCCTCAGTCTTTGACAGACTGGGCCAAAGCTCATTTGGGCCCATGAAGAAGCCCGCGATACTGGAAAGAGTTATCCGAAGCAGATAGCCATTCCTGCTTATGAAGTCGTCAAGGCGGCTTCTCCTGCCAAAGGGTCGGTCTTCACAAGGCTGACTGTTCCGGCTCCTGCTCCAGGAGAAGTCCTCAAAGCTGCTTCCCCTGCCCAGAGGTCTGTCTTTGACAGATTGGATATTACTTCTCAATGGACACCGGTCTTTAAGAGGCTGACGCCGGCGACAACCCTTCGCCAAAACAGGGGGCGATGAAGTCACCCCTGCAGCTGAGATAATCCCATCCGCACGACATGCTCGCCGTCGTTACTGGCGACGAGTAAGGAAGGCTGGGGGCAGCTCTCCGTCGGGACTAACTCCGCCAGCTCCTATGGTCGAAATCAATGCTGCAGTTCCAACTGGGAACAGCTTTGAACTACTTAACAGGGTGTGCAGGAATTCGCCAACTGCTGTGCTGAAAAGATCTCCTCCATCAATGGAGAACGCTACAAAGGCAAAGCTGGAGCAGCCCCCTCAGCGGCTGTACTCTAAAATTTACAATGTCTGGCATCAAGTCCAATACTTGGTGATTGATCAAGATTACTCTCGCCGACAGAAAAAGGTGAAAGTTCAACGAGAAGACGACCATCCTGTCAAGCCACAGAAGGCGACAGCTACTTGGATGCCCACTGCAACGGCCCCCTCAACTTCGACCGCCCACAAGAGAAGAAGGCCGGAGAAAATCCCTGCGTCTGCGACGAATCGCAAGACCGCTGAGCCCAGACGCCCCAAGGCTGGGGGCATGGTGGTGCATACCGTCTATATGACATCCGGAAAAGAGGACAACCGTATCTTCACAGGTCATCGACCGCTTACGCGATCAGTGACTAAGGCTCAGGAGCAGCAACAACAAAAGCTCTAAGAAATGCTAATAGCCATAGCCGCACTTACGGGACCGAAAGAAAGCCCGGAGACATCCTCGGAGCAGCGCCGTGAGCAGGAAACTGATGCCGAATTCCTTCGGAGAATGCTTGAGAAGAAGGACAAGAAGGCTGCGGAACAAGCGGCCAATATAAAACAAATGGCCCTTCTATTTCAGGATATGGTGGGCATGATGATCCAGCCGGACCCTCCAGCTGAAGATCCTCCGATTATCCTCGAAGACGACGGAAGGGAGACATAGAACCCTCCTCCCGCTCTTTCAGCAGCCAAGGAGGAGACCATCTCCAAGGCCGTCCTGGATGATTACATCGCTCAGCAGATACGGGTTCATCAGGCGAATGAAGCAGATGGGCAAATTGTTAAAACTGGACGACCCTATCCGGGTTGGTATGACCAAATAAAGTACCCACCGGGATACACGATCCCCAAATTCCACATATATAAGGAGACGGGAAATCCGCATCAGCACGTTGCTCAATTCAGAGCCTTGTGCGGCAACACTGCAGGCGACGACAAACTGTTGCTTCGCCAATTCGTTGGTAGCTTGTTAGAAACAACATTTGAGTGGTATTCGGAGCTTCCCAACGACTCCGTCAAAACTTTTACAGAGATGGAATTACTGTTCACCCAACGTTTTGCAAGCGCTAGCGAGCGCACCCCAATCACGGCATTGATCAATGCCAGGGTGAAGCCTGGAGAAACATGGGTTCAATATGCAATACGGTGGCGGAATCTATGGTCAAAATGCGAGCAGCGCATCGAAGAGGCGCCTGCGGTAGGCATGTTCATGGGTACTCTCGACCCTCAGGCGACCATTTCGCAATTCATGATGTTCTTCAAGCCAACTACTTTCCAGGCCTTGATCGACAAGCTGGCCCAAATGGATCAGATGGGTCATACACCATCTCCTTCAAAGACAGACTCTCGAAATGAAAAAGGGAAAGGATAAGCAACTTTCGTCGCCAATACTCAACAACAGCTGAGCAACTTAAGGCCGGTTGTTCGCCAAAACAACGTGCGTCCACACCCATCCCTCGAGGAGAGACTGGGACGTCCTTACTCGTTTCCCCATGATAAAACGAGGAGACTGTTCGAGCTGGCAGTGCGCAACAGACTCATCAATCTGTTGGATCCAAAACGTCCGTTGCAGCCAGGCGATGTCAACAATCCTAATTACTGTTCTTACCACCAAGCAGTAAGCCATCCAATCGAAGATTGCTTCGTCTTCAAAGGCTGGATTGAGGACCAATACCAACAAGGCAAGTTCGCATTATCCGAAAACTGGAAGGTGAAACCGCCACAACCTCACGCCCTTAAAAAGGTGGACATGCCGGGGGCATCGTGCTCGTTCATAGAGAAAATCCTATGGACTGAAAAGTCCGTAAACTAGAAATTCGCCTCAAATACGGCAACGGCGAACCGCAATGTCCTAAAACTTGCAACGGACCAAAACGTCGTTAAACTAACGATGGACCACTATGTCCTAAAACTGGCTGTTGACCGAAACGTCGATAAACTACTACGGACCGCAGCATCCCAAGGCTGACAAAAAAACAAAAAAAAACGGTATGTCCATAAGCAGAATGGGCACGGATGAAAACCCGAAAGGGCTCCGTGAGTAAAAATAGCAGGACTACCGGCGAGTTTTGTGGAAGCTCGAAAGGGCGCAATCTCGTTAAAAGACACTTGCAAGGTCCTCTCGACCTTGTAAGGAGAAAATACCCGCATGAGATCCTTACGACTCACCAGGGAGCAACACACTTAGGGATCCCCATGATTCCTAAGGAGAAATTGCACTTGCGAGATCCTCACGACTCGTAAGGAGAATTCCCCTTTGAGACCCTCACGGCTCATAGGATTCAAAAGCCTTAAGCTACAGGATCTGAACATGTTCTTAAGCCATCACAATAGTCCAATTTTGCCCTACAAGCGGTTCAATGCTGACCCTTGTATACAATTCACGGGCGCGAATAAACATTTCCCTAACAAAGTCCTACCCGCGACTAGGGATATGTTTGCACGGTGAATAACCCTTGTAAATCCTCTCGACATATAAGGAGAAAACACTCTTGTAAGATCCTTACAATTTATAAGAGAACATACACTTAGGAATCCTCACGATTTCTAAGAAGAAAACGCACCTACGAGATCCTCACGACTCGTAGGGAGAGATACCTTTATGAGACCCTTACGGCTCATGAAGTTAAAAGCCTTAGTCGACAGGATCCTAACCCTGTTCGCTAAGCCACCTTTGTTCGACATCGACAGAGGCAAATGATGATTCGCTCCTGGCAATATCTCAGTTATAGCGATACTGATGCCTAGATCGGTATCAGATCCCAAATCCTAAATTCACAATGAAAAGTCAGCGAGCCACAAATGCATATGAAATAGTCGAAATGATGGGGCAACTTGCAACGAAATCAGCAAGTAAAAAAAATTATGCATATAAAATAGCCGAAATGGTTGGGCAACTCGCAATAAAAAACAGCGAGTAAATAAAACAAATAGCCAAAATGATTGGTCAACTCGCAATAAAAAGCAGAGAGTAAATAAAACAAATAGCCGAAATGATTGGGCATCGCGAAAAATAGCCGAAATGATTGGGCAATTGTGACTTTCGCGATATAAAAGCTGAAATGATAGAGGATCGCGGAAAGAAAAATATATAAAAATGAAACTTTTTGCCCTACAGGTAAGATTACATCGATCCCTGTATACAATCCAGGGGTGCAAACAAAGAGGGAACTGTTGGGTATTTTTCGTCACCCCATTGAGATGGGAATACGCGCGCGCTTGTCAGGCGCATTACAGATTCCCCCTGCCTAGGGTAGGCTGGGGTTTATTGATTGTGGGGATCCGAATCTCCGGCGGCCGCGGACTAAGCTGCCGTTAATTACCCCACGCCTTTTGGAGCAAGAAAACCTCCGATTAACGGGTTAAACTGGTCATGCGAACTCAACGTACAGTGTTGTGTTTTGAAAAGGGGGTTTTGGATATATTGGGGGCCCCACAGAGTTTTTACGGGAGTCCCGCTACCCGGATAGCGGGCTGGGGGTCAAGGGGGCTAGCAGCCCCCTTGCAGGGTGCGGGGCAGCACCCCGGCCCAAATTTTTTTTTGGGAGGGACAGTGTTGTGGAGCGTGTGTATCTATACATATATATACAAGTATATAAAAAAAGTGGAAAAAGCGCCTAAAAGACGCATGGAGCCAGCGCCTTGTGCGCTGGGCGCTTAGGTGCCGTGCGCTTAGACGCTAGCGCGCCACGTGTTCGACACGTGGGCGCTTGAGTGCTGGGAGCTTGAGCGCTAGCGCGCCACGTGTCGGCACGTGGGCGCTTGGCGCTTGAGCGCTGGGCGCTAGGCGCTGGAGCGCTAGCGCGCCACGTGTCGGCACGTGGGCGCTGGGCGCTGGACGCTCGGGTGCTCGGGTGCCGGCAAGAAAAAGGGGCTTTTAGCCACAGAAACTCCCGAAAGAGAAATTAGAGCGGAGTTGAACTCTTAAGATGTTTTAGAGCTGATGAAGGGCTTCTTCTTTTGAGCCCTAGCTCTTCCCCAAAGTGGAGTTTCTGGAGATGGGCCTCCTTCTTCCTTCTCTGTTGGCAGGATCTTGAAGATCAAGAGATGTGAGATTTTAAAAATCTCTTCTTTTTGAGATCTAATAACAGATCCAAGTTCCCCTTTGTGGGTTTTGTGGTGAAAAACTATTTAGTTTTGGAAAAGGAAGAGTAAAACTCTTGATTTAATTCAAAAGAAAGAAGAAGGTTTGGATCCTTCAGAAAGGGAAAAGAGGCACAAACCCTAGATTTTTTTGGGGAGAATGAAAAGTGTTTTTTTAATATTCATCACCATGTTGCCTTATATAGGCTTACATGTTTACATATAGCCCCTTGGGCTTTGCAAAATGGCATTTTGCCTATCCCATGACTCATGTGCCATTTCTTTTTGCACATAAGCCATGGGCTTTACAAAAATTTGGCTTTATGCCTATTTTGCATACATTCATGCATGAAAAATTACATAAAAATTATTTATTACATAATCTATATTTTGGCATGGAGGAGGCTGGCCGCGGGCTCGACTTGGGCATGGGCCATCTTGACCTGGGCTTGGGCCCACCTGGTTTGGGGTTGACCTTGACTTTGACTCGGTCAACCGGGGGTGCAAATTTTGACCCCAACAGGAACCATAT
This sequence comes from Agapanthus africanus, assembly GCA_030015575.1. NCBI lineage: Eukaryota > Viridiplantae > Streptophyta > Magnoliopsida > Asparagales > Amaryllidaceae > Agapanthus > Agapanthus africanus. The sequence continues at coordinate 303,129,051 of CM057339.1, read as the reverse complement.
CATCCCACCAGGCTCCATCAGAAAAAGAGCCAAGTCTCGACAGCTACATCTACAGCCTGAAGACCCACAACTGCGTTCCTTCGCAGTCCAGCAGGATGCAGATGCAACGTCAACGAAAGATCTCACGGTCAAAACAAAGCGGAGTGACGGTGAAATCCCAACTCCATCCCAGCATTCGTCTCGTTACACCAGACGCAATGTCAACAACGGCGTTCCTTCGCAGTCCAGCAGGAGGCAGATGCAACGTCAACGAAAGACATCATGGTCGAAACAAAGCGGAGTGACGGCGAAATCCCAACTCCACCCCAGCATTCATCTCGTTACATCAGACGCAATGTCAACAACGGCATTCCTTCGCAGTCCAGCAGGAGGCAGATGCAACGTCAACGAAAGACCTCATGGTCGAAACAAAGCGGAGTGACGGCAAAATCCCAACTCCATCCCAGCATTCGTCTCGTTACACCAGACGCAATGTCAACAACGACGTTCCTTCGCAGTCCAGCAGGATGCAGATGCAACGTCAACGAAATACCTCACAGTCGAAACAAAGCGGAGTGACGGTGAAATCCCAACTCCATCCCAGTATTCGTCTCGTTACACAAGATGCAATGTCAACAACGGCGTTCATTCGCAGTCCAGCAGGAGGCAGATGCAACGTCAACGAAAGACCTCATGGTCGAAACAAAGCGGAGTGACGACGAAATCCCAACTCCATCCCAGCATTCGTCTCGTTACATCAGACGTAATGTCAACAACGGCGTTCCTTCGCAGTCCACCAGGAGGCAGATGCAACGTCAACGAAAGACCTCATGGTCGAAACAAAGCGGAGTGACGGCAAAATCCAAACTCCATCCCAGCATTCGTCTCGTTACACCAGACGCAATATCAACAACGACGTTCCTTCGCAGTCTAGCAGGATGCAGATGCAACGTCAACGAAGGACCTCACGATCGAAACATAGCGGAGTGATGGCAAAATCCCAGCTCCACCTCAGCATTCATCTCGTTACAGCAGACGCAATGTCGACAACAACGTTCCTTCGGAGCCCAGCAGGATGCAAATGCAACGTCAACGAAAGACCTCACGGTCGAAACAAAACGGAGTGACGGCAAAATCCCAACTCCACCTCAGCATTCGTCTCGTTACAGCAGACGAGATGTCACCCCAGCGTTCTTCCTCCAGCAGGACTCAGACGCGACAATCAAATGACGGAGCCACGACAAAGTCCCTAGTTCCAAACCTCGAAGGTTCACCAACAACCTAGAGACAACCGTGACATTTGTCTCGATACAGCAGACGCAATCCAGCAAACGAAGCAAAGGCCAAATTCCCAGCTTTAGGGTCTTGACGGCAACTCATATAAAACCTGAAAGACTATCGGAGATCATCCCACACCAGCACGGAGTGGTCACCACCTCGACATTCGTCTCGATACAGCAGACGAGATGTCACACCAGCGTTCTGCCTCCAACAGGACTCAGACGCGACAATCAAACAACGGAGCCATGGCAAAATCCCTAGCTCCAAACCTCGACGGTTCACCAACAACCTAGAGACAACTGCGACATTCGTCTTGATATAGCAGACGCAATGCCAGCAAACGAAGCAAAGGCCAACTTCCTAGCTTCAGGGTCTTGACGACAACTTATATAAAACCTGAAAGACTATCGGAGATCATCCCACACCAGCGCGGAGTGGTTATGACTCATCGGGGCTCCCCAAACTGAGCCTAACCTCAAGTAAAAAGCGGCATGGAAAAATTCCTACCGCTTGCTCTTCCGAAGGTCAAACTGCCTAGGAAGATTGCTTGAAGACGTCTTGTCCAGCCCCCGAAGGGATCAGAGACACGACAGTCACAAGGCTACTCGAAAAGCAAGATTGCCTATCGAGAGATACATCAGTCAACGCGACGGTACGACAGGAAAAACCTTAGTACCGCAGACCCTAACGGACCTCTGTCGTAAAGAGCAGAGGTTAGCTGTCACGTTAGGACATTCTTGTGAGAACTTCTCGACCCGTTTCGACTCGTGAGGAAATTAGTGTCTTTGCGAGAACTTCTCGATTCGTCTCGACTCGTAAGGAAAAGCCTTAGGCAATGGGGATTAAAAAACCTGTTTCCTAAGCACTGGTGCCCTGCAAGTCGGTCCAAAATGGACTCTTGCATACTATTCATGGACCACACTCTCCAAAGTCGAATTTCGACAAGGAGGGAAACAACCACTTACGAGTCCCCTCGACTTGTAAGAGGGAAAATTCTCTTCTGAGATCCTTACGACTCTCAAGAGAAGAACACACTTAGGAATCCTCACGATTCCTAAGGAGAAATTATACTTACGAGATCCTCATGACTCGTAAGGAGAAATACCTTTATGGGACCCTCACGGCTCATAAAGTTGGAAAGCCTTAGGAGACGGATCTTAACCTGACTCCTAAGCCATCGCTGTCCTACAAGGAGATCAAAATAGATTATCCACAAAATGCATTTACTAAAAGGGACACACCATCTTGGAGCAAAATATGTCTTTTATTCATGAATCAAAATGAATACAAAGTACAATTTATGAAAGAATAAAAAAAAGTATACTCTCATTCAGAAGTATGTACAAAAGAATAATATATATATATACAATTCTTCAAGCCGGCGGATGATTCAATAGGTTTACCAGTTCATCCTTTTTCCGCTGGGTCTCGGCTTCATGATTCATTATCGTCAAAAGACGGGCCTCCGCTTGAGCCTGTTGGGCCTGGTATGAGGCAAGCCGACTTTCAAGCTCTTTTTCGGTAACCTTATGAGCTTCAACCATTTCGTGAGTGAAAATGAAGGCTTTATCAATGGCTACCGCCTCCTTGATAGCCTCTTGAAGCCCTCGCCAAAGATCATATGCCCGAGTGGTCTTGGCCGTAAGATTAGCTTGAAATTCCCTCAGCGCTTTGGAAGCCAGCTCCCTCTCCGAAAACTTTCGGCTGAGCCTCTTCTCGCATGACAGCATATTTGAGGCGCATCGTTCGATCAGCCCCCACAAGCTTGCCTTTGCTGCTACAACCTCTGAGGGAAAGCGTGTAGATTCAAGAATATGCAAGCAAGCCTCCACCTGACGACAGAACTCAACCCAGACTTGCACCAAGGTCTCACTATGGTAAGTAGCAAGAAAGGGAAGAGAACCGTTGGCTTCAGCGGCAAATGCTTCGGCCGTGATCAGACTGCCGGCACGAAGGTCTTCAATCAGACCTGACAAGCAGTGAAGGCTTAGCTTTGCCATCCGTTCCGAGGCACGTAGAGCATAAGGGTCGGGCGGCATCACGATGCGAGATTCCAGCGTGGTAAGAACTGGCAAAGCTGTTAAGATTCATAGAAAACAATTAGCGAGATTCATAAGTAAAGAGCGAATGGAGCAACATTAAAACTTTACTTTCCCACGGTCATGCAAGAAGGGTCTGAAGGCTCTCCAGGCCCGTCAAGAATCTCAACTTCGTCATCGGCCTCCAGAACTGGAGAAGACATCAGTATCGTTATATGGAATAATGATAATTCCATAAAGAAGGCGAACAACACTAACCTTGCTCGGAAGATAGGATGATGCGTTGAGGGGATATTTCCTGCGGAGCGGCCATCTCCAGCAGATGTTGAAAAGATTTCCTGGGAGACAGATCAACAATAGACGCCGCCAACCCGCGCAATTCTGAAAAGTCAGAAATTTTCAGATAATGGAGAGATTATCAAAATAAAATATAGAAGGATACCTTCGATGCTTCTCCCGCTTTGGACTGGAGGGATAGCAGCTTCGGTGGCTTCCTCCGTGCCTCTAGGCACATCATCGGGGATGTGGGCCGGTATAATAACTTCCGGTTGAGGAGCAGTGGCCATTGTCGTAGGCTCCGATGAAAGGACGGTGGCCTCGACTACCTGTCCCGCAGTCTCAGGGCTGTCCCCAGAGAGATCCATTGAATCCGTGGCCAACGAAGATGCCTCTTCCGAGGGAGCAAGCACCGGGGGAACGGAAATCAACGATGGAAGTTCCATGGCAGGAACAACAGTTGTATCGACCCCCTCCACACTTACTAGTGTCTCATCGGGGATATTTGCAGAGTCCACGGTCAAGGCGCGACTCGGACTCAGATCCTCTGCCATCAACAAAGTCCCTGCAAAGTTTTCACGAAGATAAGGATATATATATATATGTATATGAGCAGTACAAAATATTACAAAGAGATATATGAGTATACCAATGCGCAAAGGAGCCTCTAGTATGGCTTTTTCAAGCTTGCATTCCTTCCGGAGGAGGTATGCTCGCCGGGGTTCGAGGGTAGACTCGTGGCCACCGGTCCACAACGAAAGCGCATCTTCGGCGTCGGCTGAGATAGGCTGCTTAAGGGCTCTCTCGCCTCCTTCTTCCAAAGGACCAATAAATATCCACCGTATTGATGGAGGGTCTTCGTAAAAGATGACGGCAGGATAAGGCATCTTCGGGATCCTTACATTCTCGGATTCATCCTGTGAGCGTCTTATAGCCTCAGCCAATTGTGCGGCTTCCTCGGCAGATGTACCCGGGAAAAGTAGACCACCATCTGATTCTTGCATGGCTAGTGGTTCTTCTCGGAGGATAGGCTCTGATTCCACTAAAAAGTCGAGTAGATTGGTGACCGTCTTCTTTCGCCTCTTGGAACCAGAACTAACTGCAGAAGACGATCGCTTCCTTCCCCTTGGTGCTTTGGTGCGGCGTTGACCCACTTCGCCTTCAATATCCTCACTCGGCGGTGCTACCGACGACGATACTGCCATTGCTGACGCCGCAGCTGATGATACTGTTACTGGCGCCCTATTGGCCCTTAATTGAGCTCTAGTTCGAGGAGGCATACTAACTGTGGGAGTTAGATCCACCTCCTCCACCTCAGGAATAAGCACGACATCAGTATCTCTCAAGGGAGGGCGAACCACTGCAAGCGGTCTCGGCGGGACTCCCGTAGCCTGGATCGGAGTAGGAGCCCTATATCCGAGGAGCATTCTCCTCTCCTCAGCAATAATGGGACTGACTCGGTGGAGGTACCAGCCCGTGAAAGACCCCACACATCGAGGAATATAGTCAGCTTCAGGGATCATGAAGCGAGAGCCGGTGTTCAGTCGCATGAAGTGATGGGCGGCGTCACGAACAACTTCTGACGACGGGCTAGGCTCCACTGTAAACGCCTCAAAGGGGACACCCTGGTCATATCCAAGTTGTCGAGCAAAGCAGTGTGGGTTGTACCGCATAAAAAGGGCCGCCCCGTTCTGACGAAATACCAGATAACCCGGTCTGATCGAATATAGGTGCATGGATTCCTTGGGATTCAGAGAAGGTACTCCCTCTTCGACGAGTCGCAAAGCTGTTGAATCGGTCCTGAAGGAGCAGAGAGGACTCGATTGTTGAATACCATCCCACCCGTATTGGCATAAGGATTAATCAGCACACGAATTGCTCCGGACTGAGTCAGATCGGGAGCAGAAGCGTCCACCAATCTCATAAGCCGCGAGAAAGTGTAGGCATCATAAAAGCTGGGTCTCTTATGCGCGGCAGATGCCCCTAGCACGTGCATCTCAATCCATGATGTAAAGTAATGAAGAGAGAAATTTACCACATCTACGCCTGGGGTTGAGGTATTGGCCGCGACGCTTAGCCCATGATACAGACGCGCTATCCCCGCAATGCCCACAGCTAGTCGCGTCCCCTCGGCAATGCGATGAGCAGGGTAAATGACCGAGGCTCTCATGAAACGACGGTGCGTAGGAATGGCGAACCAGCTGAGCCAGACGCTGATAAAACCCACGAAGAAAGTCTCTTCATCTATACCAGGGGCTGCGATTTACTCGAAAGACACAGCCTACAGGATTGGAATATAGAACTGCGGCAAATCCTCTTCTTTAGCCGGTAGCTTATTTAGACCAAACCTCAAAGGGTCGTTGATATTTGTGAACTTCGGAGCCGTCTTTGATAGAACGTCCCCGTGAAGGAAGCATGCAATAAAGATTTTGAAAGTGACACCCTGCTCATCTGATTCTGCAAACAGCTTTTCAAAAATGCCCAGAGCCTTGATTAAACTTGGGTACTTGTGGCGGACGGCATTTTCAGTCGACAGGCCGTCAAACATAGCAGGCTCAGTTTCGAAGACATGCTCATCAGGAGGCAGCAGTTCTTCATAGAGCTTCCCCTTGACCGGCAACCCTGAGATCTCGCGAAACTCTTCCAGAGAAATTGAAACTTCGCGGTCCCCTAGAAAGAAGGTGTTGATGGGAATATTCCATTGGTTTAAGAAGGCCTTAACCCACCAGACATGGGGGGACTGATAGTGGAAGAGAGACGCGTATACCGCCTGCTAGAGTCCGACCCTCTGCAGTCGCGCACGATGAGCGGACAGGATATAACGAGCCCAGAGAAGGTAACCCGTGGGTTGTCGAGGAGTAAGCCCTATTTTGTAAACCTGACCCCAGGGCTGGGCTTCACCTTGGCAGATACGACGCCCTAAGATGTCTATAGCTGGCACATAGTGGTTTGGAATTCCAGTTGTTGACGGTTCGAGCCGTCCCGTAGGGGTCCAGTTCAATATCTCCACAGCAAAGGCGGTTCGTGGATGCTCCATCGGCAAAAATGGGTAGGTAGGCTCTGTTGGTATCTCACAGAGAAAGCTGCGGCGACCGCGGATGATGTGCCCGTACCAGGTCCCCCATAAAAGCAAGTGGGTGCAATTAGAGTCGTGAGCTCTGATCATCGCCATCACCTCTTCATCAGACGGTGACTGGGGAAAGGCAGCCTCCGAGCGGGTGAAAGGGAAGTACGGAAGAGAAGCCATTGTTCCTGAAATAAAAGAAGGAGAAACTGTTAAGTGAAGCAAACACGTATATATATTCATAAATATATGTATATAGAGAGAAAGACAGTGGAAGAAAGCGACAAAGAACTTATTTTATGGGACTGTTGGTTACAAAACACAAGGCCCCCACAAAATCAAGATGGTGGCTCACTAATAATGAGGCCGAGCAATCATCATGAGAATAAAGGGAAGATTCTCAATGAATTCAAATGACTCTATACATTCCCCCAAAGGGAAACCCATCTTGGACTCTGCAAAAATCAAGTAGAATCTCTACTGAAGTTTTTTCTGTAAGAATAACTCAGGAGGAAAAATCCTAAGAAGTCTTCTTTTAAAGAACTAAGTTCTTTAGAGGAATTAAATTCCATTTGAACAGGGGAATTAAATTCCCAGAAAACATTTTCAGAGTTAAAAGACTCTTTGGAATGGAATTAAATTCCATAAAAGAGACAAGTATCACCATCGATCCCTGAGATTAGAGAAGCCCTAGCAAGAGGAGTTTGTTATTTAAGGATTGGAAATTTTTAAAGAACTTGGAAAGATGGGTTCTTGTTTAAGGGAAAAACCCTTGGCATGGATTTAAAATACAAGAGAAAACTTCTGCAAAAAGTTCGTCAGCCGTTCAAGATCCTTACCTGGAAAAGGAAATCTTTTGTTGACAGAGTTAAACTCTGGAAAATTTTGAAACAAAGAACTAAGTTTTGGGAAAGAGAATTAAATTCTCAGAGGAAAAACGAGCAAGGAAGAAGATGGAAAAAGTGGAGGCGCTTCTGAAGAGACCCGTGCATTTATAGGATGTGATGGGGAATGGTTCATCTTCCCTGTTCTCTAGACAGATCCAACGGTCACAAAGGTGACAGAGTTGCACCCACGTGCAAACACGTGAGAACAACGCTGTGAGGGCATTTGTTCCCTGATAAGATATCAGGAAATACCCCAATGGGGTATCACGTGCTCACACGTGACCAAGGGTCATGTGCTCACACGTGATGGTTTCCTAGTGACTCTACTATAATAGAATGAAATTCTAATCAACAAGAGTCGCGTGCCTACACGTGATGGGCCTTTAAACCCACTGAAAGGGATTAAAAGATATGATAAAACAGTAAGGAAAGATCCCAATGGGGTATTACGGGTCTACACGTGACCAAAGGTCACGTGCTGACACGTGATGGTTCCTTAGTTCTTTGAAACGGCAGAATTAAATTCTGGTTAAAATGCTTAATCAGGGAAGTCACGTGTCAACACGTGACCCGTGCCTAAGTTCTTCAATTAATAGAATCAAATTCTATTTTAATAATCAAACAGTGGGATCACGTGCCAACACGTGATAGGCTTTTAAGCCTTCTGAACTAATAGAATTAAATTCTAATTAAGGGAAATAAAAAAAACCTTAATATTTTCCTAGATCTTTCCAAACAAAATTGTGCTCTGTAAAGTGGAGCACCGTTGGATTAAAGATCCAATGGTGATTAAAAATCACCAATTTATAGAAAGATTTTGTACAAGGAAAGATTTCCCTGAAATTCACCAAGAATAACAAACAAAATATCTTCTGGATTAAAAATCCAATGGTGAATAAAATTCATTGAGTAGTCTAAAAGATCATGTTGGTTACAGAAACAGCCAAAATCTTTCAATGAAAAATGGTTTAAACAAATTGATTCCTTTCTTTCTCCTATAAATAGGAGCCAAGAAGAGAAGAGAAGGGATCTGGGATTTTTGGAGAAAAACAACAACAGAGAGAAAAAAAAGAGAGGAGAATTTAATTCTCAAAAGAGAAAAGAAGATATTTTCAGAGAAAAGAAACCCTAGGTGAGAAAGGGGAAAGAGATCTAAGCTCCATAAGAACAAAAGAGAATTTAATTCTCAATTTAAGAGCTTAACTCTTCTGAATAAGAATTTAGTTCTTCTTTGGTTGAAGATCTGCAGAAGCAGATCTCTCCACAAGTTGAGAATTTAATTCTCATCGGGGAGATTCTACCATGCAGATCTAAAACTTAGAAGGGAGAATTTGAGTTTAAGGAATTTAATTCCCCCAAATTCATAGGAATTTAATTCCTCCAAATGAAACTAGGGTTTAACCCTATATAAGAATTTAATTCTTCCAAATACACATGAATTTAATTCCTCTAAACAGAACTAGGGTTTAACCGTGTAAAAAAATCTAATTCTTAAAATAAGAGACTTAAAGCTCTCCATGCACGTAAAGGACTTGGTCACGTGGTAACACGTGACCCCGATCCTCAATGAGTAGAAAAGAAAGAACAAGACTAGGTCACGTGCCCCCACGTGACCTTTAAATAGACTCCCCAAAATGAAAAGAAAAAAGCTTGGAGGCAATGCCTCACGTGCTCACACGTGACCCTCAAAAATGAAGGGAACAAATCTAAGAGCAGAATCAATTTTGGGCGCCTCACGTGACCCCACGTGACCACCCCATTTTAGCGTTTAACACTATTTTGAGCATTTTGTCCCTAATGTTTAACACTATTTTAAAGCGCATCGCGTGGGAACACGTGATCGTCAAATATCTTATAGTGTTTAACACTATTTTAAAACCAATCCAGCCCAAATTAGCTAAGTCTTCCAGAGGCAAAACTTCCCTTTGACTAGGCCTCAAATATATCCTTGTCTTCCAAGATTGATCATCTCATATGGCATATGAGTGCTTAGCACTCAATAAAAGATAAAGACATGGTCAGGACCCAAACTAATGTTTAGCATTGCTAAATAATGGGGGGGGTTGAACCCGGACAAATGTTCGACAGTCCAAACAAAGGTCCAACATTTTAAACCTAGCTGGACTTAGCCCAAGTTGGCCATAAGTCCTCAATTCAGATTTAACTGAGCCAATGTGCTCATAATCTAATTAATTGATCTTAGTTCCAAATTGGACTACAGATCTCCCAATCAACTTTGGTTCAAGGGTACATTTCTTCACTCCTTTGAGATTTGTCGTTGTAACCCCTCAACGTCTTCAAAAAGGTGACGGGTCCCGATAACCAATCATTCCATGGACTGTGGGGTCCTTAAACTCATGGACTATGATGTCCTTAACCTTGGACTATGGGCTCTTTAACCCCATGGACTATGATGTCCTTAACCTTGGACCGTGGGGTCCTTAAACCCATGGACTATGATGTCCTTAACCTTGGACTGTGGAGTCCTTAAACCCATGGACTATGATGTCCTTAACCTTGGACCACCATGTCCTTAAACTGGTAATCGACCGCAATGTCCTTAAACTAAACAATAGAGCCCAAATGCTCTTTTGTTGGATCTAAACGATCCCGTTAAGTTTATCTTAGTCTAAAAATTAGACTAGCGTATCCTTAACAAACATTTAAGTTGATCTTAGTCTCAAATGAGACTAACGTATCCTTAAACCCAACCCTAAACCCAAATCTAAGAAGATACAGATTTGGACTAATCCACGCCCTATGGGCGACAACATAAATTAGTCTCCGTATACAATCCATGGGCAACCAAAAACAAAACAAACACATACATGACACGAAGTGACCATCTATAGAAGGAGAAACTGGTTACCGCGATGCGGTAGCATAATTAACTGCAGGGGCTTGCGCTTGCAGGGAAGAGCGTCCCCACAATAAAACAACCCTTACCATGAGGGGGAATCTGACGAAGTCTGCTATATCGGCCGCATCCATTTAAACCTTCGATACATGGTGCCATGAATCAACTTGGCATATTCGGAGAGGTGGACGGATAGCACCAATTAGCATCTGCCCCGAAATTCAGGCAAGACGGATCTGCGTGGTCGCGTCTCCGTGTTTCGGCGGGGAACAGTGTATTTATAGACGCTCTCTTCTAAATCACCATTTAGAAAAGCAGTCATGACACCCAACTGCCAGATATCTTAGTCATGGTATGTAGCAATGGCAAGTAGGATCTGGATGGACTTAAGCATAGGGACTAGAAAAGGTTTCATCATTATCCACATCTGGTCGATGACGAGAACCTTTTGCAACAAGTCTTAGCTTTGAAAGTCTCAACTTTTCCATGTACACCAAGTGATCTTCTCAAGATATACTTGCTCCTGATAGGGGTTTAACCCTTCAGATATAGCAACCAAAGTCCATACTTTGTTGGTGTATATGGATTCCATCTCAGATCGCTTAGCATCTAGCCATTTTCACAGAGTCCCCACTCCTGATGGCCTGCTCGAAACTAGTTGGATCATCATCTCATGATGCAATCCTCGCTCCCACTGTCATAGAGAAAACCGAAGTATCTCTCAAGTGGGTGAGGAACCCTACCAGATCGGCGGAGTGGCTGAGGTTCGTTGGGAACTATTGAATCCTTTGGTTCTACCAAATCATCAGCTGTAGTTTGTATAGCTGGAACTCCTTCCAGTTCTACCTCATAACCACTAATTTCTTCATAAGAAATTCCCTTTCACAAATGTGGCATGCTGAGAAACAAAATACCTTTTGCTCCTCAGTGTGGTAGAAGATATTCCCTTGCGAATGCTTGGGATATCCAACAAACTTCCACAAAACCGATCTTGCTTCGAGCTTGTCCGGATTTTGCTTTTAGACATAGGCCGGACAACACCAAATCTTAACATCCTTAAGAAATGGGCTCTTCCCATACCATATCACATATGGAACGGTAGGCACCTAATTTGATTGGAACCCTATTCAATAGGTATGCAGCTTCACAAGTGCATAACCCCCAAAAGGAAATAGGCAACTCAGTAGTACTCATCATAGAGCACACCATATCACATAGGGTGCGATTGCTCCGCCCCGATATACCAACGTGTTGTGGTGTATTCGGAGGAGTAATGCTGAGAGAGAATCTCATTCTCTTTTAGAATAGTCCAGGAATTTCGGGCTCAAGTATTCTCCTCTTTGATCACATCAAAGGACATAATACTTATACCCATTTTGGTTCTCTACTTTTGACTTATATTCTTTGAATATCTCAAAAGGTTCAGACTTGTGTTTCAACAAGAACATATGTCTGAATCTTGAGAGATCATTAGTGAATGTAATGAAGTACAAAGAACCGTTCCTGGCATGTGTAGACAGGGGACCTACATACATCATCATGTATCAATCCCAAGGGTTCACTAACTCTTTCTCTGTTTCCAATAAACGGAGTTATGGTCATCTTATCTTTGTGACATGACTGGCAAGTTTCACAAGATATAAATTCAAACAGGTTTAAATATGCATCTCTATGTATCTTAGCTAGTCGGGTCGCATTGATATGACCTAGTCTACAATGGCTCAAGAAGGATTCGTTCATTTCTGAACTCTTCCTCTTGTGTGTGTTCTGTACGTTAAGAATTGTTGTTTGATTTAGAACGTATATGCTTTTAGATAACGTGTCTGAACCGATCAACTTTTAATATAGGAAATGTTCAAAACATTATCCAACAATACAAAATTATATCTTTCTTTACTAAATAAAGAGACTGATATGATGTTGTATATCAGGTTTGGTATCTAATAACATTCGTTCAGAATCAATGTATTTGGTAATACAGGGTGATAACTGCCAATAACTTGGCTGCAACACTTACACCATTTCCAACTCTTGAAACTTATCACCCATTCTCAGTTCTCTACCTATCTGTAGCCCATGTAACATATTACATATGTGGGATCCTGATCCGGTATCTCATACCCAGGACGTAGAGGATACAGAGAAACAGTTCTCGGTAATGAACACACCCGAAAAAGATGTATCATCATGCACTTTCTTCGTTTGGGCGGTACGGAAATTCTGGTAATCCCCTATTTCCTGCCCGGTCTTATAACAATTATAAGTTGGAGCGGGACCAACGTTCCTTAGCTCAGTATAACAAGCGGGTTCGGTCAATACATCCATATTATTATCTTGATTAAGGCATGACATGGTCGCTACCTGAAGAGAGAGAGAAGAAAACACTCAGCGTATGCTCTTGCAAGATTAGATTGGTTATTAATTTATCTAATCAGGATGGCTCCCACTGTTTTAGTCAAATCTTCCTTCAAATCCTAAAAGGAAAGACTAGCCGGGATTAATTACACCCTACAATTTCGTCAATCTTTCAGGCAGGCCAGTGCCGGTACTTTGAGGGAGGTTCCCGTACTTTCGCACGGACCTAATTAAAATAAACCTCATTTTCCCAGAGGCATAATCTCGTTAACACCTTTCTAGACACCTACTTATCGACTTTTTATAATGTGTAAAACTCTCCCAGGAGTAACTCTTACTCGCAGTGGGTATCGGGATCCAACTATCTCATAGGAGGTATGTAATCTCATTGCAAATTTCAACACTTGAAATTCTCGATAATATTTTACCCCTAGCGTCCTATGACCTTGACGCAGGCCAACAAACCATAGTCCGCTAGTCAAGTTCAACCCGTACATTTCCCGATTGAATTAAACCCATCCGCACGACCATTGACGCAGGCCAACAAAGTCGCACGACTACCCTAACTCATTCGCATCATATGCTTTTACAGATAAGCATAAATAGCTACCGCACACTACGCCTTGACGCAGGCCAACAAACGTAGCACGAATACTATGAAGTACTTATCTGAAATGACGGAGGGCTACGACAGGTTTTTAAGAAAACCTTTTGCGTAATGAACTTGATATCGTCATAGAATCGAGTGATTTTTAAAAGGAGTGTTTTTGAGGCCTTTACTAGTTTTGCTAAAGAGGCCACTCTCATTGAAGGTATATCGGCTCTTTCCTTATCGAATAAGGTGCAGGATATTTCACAAATACCACTATGCAAAGCAAAAACTATAAAAGCAATCAAAAGACAAACCGAGTTTGTAGCATCTGCTAGTTTCGCTAAAGAGGTCACTCCCGGTGAAAGGATCTCGGCTCTTTCCTTATCGAATAAGGTGCTGGATATTCTACAAGGAATACCACTATGCAAAGCAAGAACTAGAGCTACCAGTTTTCGAGACAAGTTTCTACAACATTTTTAGGTTTCTTTTATTTCATTAATCTCATTAATGAAGTCCCATTTATTATGGTTCCCAAGCATCACATATGAAACGAAAGCAGCAATATTAATTATATCTCATATATATAATATATGCATTCGTCTCAGAATATAATCAATGATCACATCACAGAATATCGCAGCAGAATAAAACATATGAAATATTGGATATACTAGGATTTCCGTGTTTTAAATTAAGCCTGTATAAAACACGGATTCCACGGTCGTGATGAATAGCCAATCCCACACCCCTAGACCCCTACGAGAGCGGCAAGCAACCCTACCAATTCTAGAGTTAGGAGACCCGGTCTCGACTCCTCGAGATGGTCTCCCACTGGACCCTAGAACCCGGTTACTTGTGCTCCCCGCCTTGGGTCTATCCTAATGTGGAAAGTAAACAATATACAATGGTGGCATCATCCTCAACCCGGAAGTGCCCTAATAAAAGAATATTACATACAATGAATTTTACATGAATGAAAATGAAAAACTCCCATCTCACATAAAACCCCCGGCTGTTCAAACACGACGATCCAATATAACATATCACAGCAACACATAACATCACATGTCATCAACGTAAGTAAATATGCGTATCCCAATTTTCGTTGACATATAGCACCGAAACCGGCGATACACCACATATTACACTTACGGTCGCAGAAAAGAAAGTGAAAAACTACAACAGTTGAAATCCGCAACCACCTTAGACATCATAAACCCAACGCATCACATACTTTAGATTTCATGCCTAACCAAATGAATTCCTTAGACATCGCATGCCTAGCAATTATAAACCCCGTATTTTAGTCTCGATACCGAAAACACTTTTCAATATCTAGTCGGGCAATTCAACAAGATTCCCGACATCCTGATCGAATGCTCGTCGGAAACTTCAGTAAATAGCCGCACCCCCCGATACCGTCGACGAAGTGCACTAAGGCGGAACACCGCTGCCGCGAGCACCCGAACGGATTCTTTTGGCGACGGGGTTCTCCTACAGTCACTTGGTCGGGGCTATGGGGCGTGGCTATCTATTAAGTTTACCCGGCGAGTATCCGCGTATGCTACGTGATTGCGATGGACTTTTGATTTCATCAAAATCCCGTGGTAACCGATCAAATGAGACTGAACTGTTAGATTTATAACATTCAAATTAGTTATCTCATAACTACTTGCGGATTCCAAATATTGTATCCCATCACATGATACCCGGACGACGTTAAACTTTTCGATCGATTCATCAAAGTCCCATAATTTCCCGACAGCTCAACATTTGAGCACAGTTTTAATAATACCCAGAATATGCCACAGTACTTATGCACCAGCTGTAGAAGGGAAAACCCAAGCCTCACTCATGTCTCCACGGAACTACGGCAAACCCTAGGGTTTGACCGCGGTTCCGCGATCCAAAAAGCCGAATTAGGGTTTCATTCTTCTAGAGGGTTCATAGGATTACTTGCATATTTTTCCGAATACGTTAAACTTAGAAAAATGGATTTTTAACATTCGATCGAACTTTTTAACTTCGCCTAGACAATATGTGAATAACCCGAAACAATGTTAAAAATACGAATACGAAATACTCCGAATTGTTTATAGTGTAAGATTACATCACATGCAAAATTAGCAAAAACAAACAACACCTGAAATATCAAAACCAAGTCACTGGAACATACAAAAATTTTCAGGGGATTCTGCTCGGTTTTGGCCGATATGAGCATACATGTGGCCGGCCAAAAAATCTTGAAACCCCATGAAATTTTCACAGTGTTCATATTATATCACATACAACACTCTGTACTTATTTAAAACTTTTTTGAACAACTTTTAAAAACGACAGAAACTTCATTTTTCGGTTTCAAGTTTCGGAGTATTTCGGTTTCGTAATCTTAACAAAATCCGTCTAAATTTCTAGCATGGCTCTGATACCACTGCAGGGTTCTCCAGGATGGCAGCAAGGTTTCGGGAGGTATCGTCCATGCCAAATTCAAAAATTTGCCGTTCTAGCTAACCCTAACCCTAGAATCGTTAACTAGAAATCGACGGAATAACATATGTAAACACTTTACATCCAAAGTGAGCAAGGAATACAACCTTTGTAGACCGGTCCTTCACTTCAATAGCTCCGCGTAGTAGTCCCTTCGCTGCGATCAAGAAGTCCCGGACTCTAGAGAGGCTCCGATGAAGAAACGAACATGCTTTCTTCGAAGTCTTCGAGGCTGAAGATGATCTATGTCGAGGAGACACTAACCCAAACTATCTCTTCACTAATCATGGAATTAGTGAAGCAAACACCCTATACTAAATGGCAAGTAGTAGAGGATGATGAAGTAGGAAGTTTGCCCACATTAGAAATTATTTTCTCACTCAAAATCATCACTTTAAAACAAACTAGAGAGCAAGCTCAAGAGGAAGAAGAAGATGAAGTTAAGTGATGAATAATGAATTATTGTTAAGGTTAGAAATGCAATCAAGGGTTAAGCATGTCATGCTTAACCCTTGTAGAGAGTTAACCATGGCCATGGGTTAAAGGGTTAGGTTAAATAAATATCCTAATCTTAACCCTAGCATGGTTTAACCCTCAATAACCCTAGTTGCATTTGTAACCCAGCTTGATACATTTAACATATATCACATATACATCAATGTATCCAAAGTGAGAAAAGAAATCTTAAGCTAGCTAATATTAGTTAATATAATGTAATATATCAAATATATAATTATACATTAAATTATTAAATCAACACTTGATTTAATAATCTGGCTATGTCACATATAACCGACTAATATCATGTGTAGCAACTTATCGAATTAGCACTTGATCCGATAACCCGGCTATATCGCATATAACCGACCAATGTCACAAATCGCGGGAATAGAATACGGTATCTCATATCGTATCAATCTCGGTCCCGCACATATCACATATGTGCTCCTACTCCGTTTCGCTTGAACCAGGAAACCCCTGTGTAGGACTCTAAAGACTCGTCAATACGCCGACAGTAGGTGATGATCATATCAAACACCCACAAGCCGCAAGCGGTCTGCTAAACGTAACGGCCACCCGGGTATTGAGCGATCAGAAGATCAACAAGCAATCCTGCTTACACTCCTGCGAATCCAATCAGTAACACCACCGTACAGTCCGGTCTCTTCGTCTGATATGTCGCATATCTCATCTAGGGGTGGTAAACGTCAGACCCCAGTAACTCGATAAGTCGTGTCGATATGAGGCTCATAACGGGTCGAGAAACTACTGACAACACTTACCAGTATATCTCTGAAGCAGCCTTGGCCAAGGACTTCCTGTTATAGCTAATCGAGCACATCGCAACATCAACCCCCAATACCGGGAGAGACGAAACCCCTCATATCGCTCATTGCTTCCATGTGATTCGGGGTTGTACCCAAAAGCCACCATTTTGCACGTTCTCTTGAACATGGTAAGGTGGAAATCAAAGCACAGTGGGAATCACACAAGACTTTATGACGATCTCGGGTCTACAGACTAACCTGTACCAGTGTCACCAGAGAACAGCCATATGATGTTAGGTATAATACCATCTGGGAGTTCTCGGCGAGTCCGTTCAGTATACCCAGTCTCCACTGAGCACCCGTATACTATCTCTGATGTCAAACACCAATGGATATGGGATCATCCATCGCCCATCTGCATGGGTCGAGAAGCTATACGCTAGTTTACTCTGGTATATCGATGCCCTGTCTCGATACACCTATGACTAGGAACATTTGAAGGATGTACTTAGCGACTACACTGTCCCCACTAGTATGATCTGCATTATAGTCCTGGTAGTCAAGTACTCATCTTAAGGGCTTTATCAACATGTAACATAGAGACAATCAGCGTACATGTTAAGATAAAGAGCAACCGGATAGCATACTATCATGTCGAGCAAGAAAGTCCTCCATATATATGTCCAAGCATCCACTACAATATACATCGTATGTACAGTAATGGCCTCTAAGGCATACATATAACTAACAATTTGTTCTGTATGGCACTTTGTTCCATGAGCAAGAACCGAGTCACGACATTCTCCCCACCTTTGAACAATGGTTCGTCCTCAAACCACAGACCTACTATTGAGGGACCAGCTCTGATACCATTCTGTCACGCCCCACCCCCAATACAGAGAGTATTGTCCGCTCTGGCCGAAGCCGCACGGTTTTGTCCTTCAGGGCGAAGCAGACCCGACCAGGGGCCACTTCCCAGGAGGTCGCCCATCCCAGAACTTCCCTGACTCGAGCACGCTTAACTATGGAGTTCTCAAGCTTCTTTAGTGCCAGTTCACTTAAAAGGCGCCTCTGTATTGAAGAGTGATATCATTTCATTTATAGTACAGAACTGCCCTCTTTCGGAATGTATTCCGAAGATTCCCCATTGTTCTACAGTGCGTCCCACAGATTCAAGAGGTGGCCCCCACGGATTCAAGAGGTGGCCCCCGCCCACTTAACATGACACTTGGCGTGACACTTTGTTCCGTGAGCAAGAACCGGGTCCCGACACCATGCTTGTGGGCCGTGCGCATCTTGTCGACCGCCTCCTCCAGTGCCTGCGGGGACAAGGCCTTGTAAAGATCAGGGGAAGGCCTACATATCGCATAAATAAGCACCTGCAGGAGAGGGGATTGGTGGGGTAGTAAACGCTCATAGTGACGCTCCATACGACTTATCACGGTCTCATACGTCGCCTCTGGATGATCAAGTTCATAGAAATATATATCGTTTAGAGATACGATGTCTCGGGTGGTGTACACGCGGCCTGCCATCAGGAAGAGACGAAACGGTTGGGAGGAAATCAACATGGGTGCCTAAGGAGGGGCTATGCATTCACTATTTATAGCCTCAACAAAAATCTTCCCAACGATGGAGATCTTCCCACGCCACAGCGCAAATCACGGAATATCGCATCTTCCCGATAAGGCACGGCCACGTGGTATCCGGTTGCTGGCTCGCTCCCTCCCATACGGGTCAGGGAAGATTAAACGACATCTCCAAGAGAGACGCGGGTATCTCGAGATGCCCACCGTAGGCGCCGAGATCCCAAGAATCAAGAAGGCATAGATATGGAAACCTTTGCTAGCAGCAACCTGCTCGGCTCATCCACGGCGGGAAACTTCCTGCCCAGTTACGCTGTGGATCCGAGGCCCTCGCCACGAGGCGGCCAAGTAGTTTCATGCTTGGCTCATTCACAGCCGGCAGCTTCCTGCCCGGCTACACTATGGATCTAAAGCACTCGTCACGAGGCGGCCGAGTAGTTTCCTGCTCGGCTCATCCGCGGAGGGTAGCTTCCTGCCCGGCTACACTGCGGATCCAAGGCCCTTGCCACGAGGCGGCCGAGTAGTTTCCTGCCCGGCTCATCCACAGCTGGCAGCTTCCTGCCCGGCTACACTGTAAATCTAAAGCCCTCGACACGAGACGGTTGAGTAGTTTCTTGCTCGGCTCATCCGCGGAGGGCAGCTTCCTGCCCGGATACGCTGCGGATCCAAAGCCCTCTCCAAGAGGTGGCCGAGTAGTTATCCACGGTAGGTAGCTTCCTGCCCAGATATGCTGTGGATCCTAAGCCCTTGTCACGAGGAGGCCGAATAGTTTCCTGCTCGGCTCATCCATGGTCGAGTAGCTTTCTGGTCGGCTCATCCGTGCCAAAGTCTGTAGACCGACCCCTATCCGGTGCGTGATCGCAAAGTGAACAAACTCCTGTCAGGACCCAAGTGAATAAAGCTCGGATTCGCTCGTTCCGAGGGACCCGAGCCGCACCCGATCCAAGGGACATCGATCTATTTACACTTAATGTTTGCTCGTTCTCACGTCATCTCGACTCCGGGGTGAGGAGGGACACCGGTTTATTTATACTTGGCATTCGTTCATTCTCGCGTCACCTGGGCTCCGGGGTGAGGAGGGACGCCGGTCTATTTATACTCGGCATTTGTATTTCGCGTTCGCTCGTCACCTCGACTCCATAAGACACCGGTCTATCTACACTTGCGAAATATACAAGAGTAAAAACATTGCATCCGTACACACCATAGATAGGCTAAAAATACTTTATTGATATTCCAAATTATGTACAAGGTATTATAGGCTCCCCATCCTTACAAGATGCCCGTAGGCTTACAAAAATATAACAACAAAAAAGGGGGACAGAAAACAGGAAGTACGGCAGCCTCAAGTTGCCTTCTCGGCCGCCACTTTCCCCTTTTCGACCCTTCTGCCAGGAGCTTTAGTTGCGGCCTCCGGCTCGACGCTTCTGCCCTGAGGCACTACCTCGACCAGGGGATACCTCGCCCGAAGCTCCCGGTCGTCGAACCCGGGCATCGCTTCCTTGACGGCGTCGAGAGCGTTGTGCCACCCGACGGCCGAGGAGTCGACAAGATCAATATAAAATTGGTCAGAGACCTTGTACTCCTCCACGACCTTTTATGCCCTGCCCTCGGCACGCTTCGCTGCCTCGCGGGCCGCCCGGGCATCCCCCCTCAACAAGTCTTTCTGCCTCCTTACGACGTCATAGAGTCTATTGACCTCGTCGATTTTGGCCTAAATAGACCGGCTGGATTTGGTCAAGAGCTGGTGGGACTCCTTCAGCTTCGTGACCATCAGGCCCTCCGCTATCAACCCCAGGTCCAGTGAGGCCGCCTTGTCCTCCTCTTCCTTCAGCTTGGCTTGAAGCTCTTCCTCACGCAAGAAAGACTCCCCGGCCTTTTTCATCGCCGGGGCCACTTCCCCGGCCTCAATAGCGGCGAAGAGGGCGCAATGCTGAAGGACCTGCGGGAAAAACACGAGCAATTTTCATTAGAAGCCAAACCGAGATAAAAACACTTGAAATTTTTTTAGGGGGTTACTAACCTAGACGTCCTCCTGAGCTATTGCTGCGACTTGGGCTTTCATGGTGCCCCGGGGAATCTTGGCCCCCGCCGCCTTCTCCATGTCCACCGGCAAGCTGTCGGCCACGGAGAGCCCTAACGGCACTTCGATGCAGAAGTCACCCTCTTGCACCTGTATCCCAGACGAGAGAGGCCGAGAAACCACCCTCTTTTGCCTCTTGAGCGGAGACTTGGCGGAAGGCGGCGTTTCTGCCCAGGCCCGGGGAGCCTGATCCCGGGTATGCTTTTGCCCACCGCCCCGGCATTCCTCTGGTGTGAGGAGAGCAACGGTGACCTTCGCGGAAGGATCTTGTCGGGGAACTACGCTCGATACGGGTCTAGATGAGCTAGCGCCACCGCCCTTCCTCCCCTATGCCTTGGCGGCCATGGCAGCCATGATCTTCGAACGATCCATTGGTTCTGCTGAAAAAATGGAAGAAAAAGGTCGGCAACAGGAGCGACAATATTATACTAAGTCTAAATTAATCGGCGAAGTCCTGACTTACCCTCGAAGCGCACGGGACTGAGTCCTGCCCAGCTCAAAACCTGCTCGGAAAGCAAGATATCAGCCCGTTGGATCGGTTCCTACTGTGACACCACGCTCGCCTCTATGGTGTTTAACTGTTTGACCCTAGAGAAAATGACCTTATGCCACTTGGTGGGCATGGGCCAATCCTCTATCTCCGGAGGAACGACGAAAACAAACTTCTCCTTCCATTCATGAATGGAAGAAGGGACGACCACTACCCCAGACCCGGCCGTCCTACCCTTATGTATTTTGAAAGAAAGATACACCCAGCTCGGTTCGTCCTTGCGAGTACCAGGGTGATTTTTATAACAAAGGAAGGAAAGAAGAAGCTTCAAGTCAAAGAGAATCCGATCAATCTTCAATCGGACTAAAAACCCGAGGAGGATTCTTCACGAGTTCGGCGCTAGCTGGCCCGGGGCAAGACGGAAGCAATGGAGTACGCCGCAAACTTTGGGTGAGAAAGGCAAGCGCATCCCTGATCGCTTCCAGATACATAGCAATCTCATTGCTATGCACCCGGTCTGCCCGCTCACCCTCCCTGGACAGATGAAGCGAATAGCCAGGAGGAATGTGGAAATGAGCCTGGATATCGGAAAACTCGTCCAGGCCATTCAACATCGAGGGCACATCACGGGTATTTTTGATGCGCACCTTGGGGGTCCTCTTCGCCACCCGACGACGAAGTACAAGGGCGTCGCCATCCCTTGAGGGCGAGACCAACACAGAGGAAGAATACGAAGAGGAAGAGGAAGAAGAACTTTCTCGGCTATCGGAAGCCGATGAGGAGGAAGAAGATCCACTGGACTCGGCTTTAGAAGCTGAAGCCTCATCGCCCGACTCGACCCCAACCACATCAATAGAAACTTCGGAAGAAGCCATTTAGCTTGATTCAAGGAAATATTGGCCGAAAAAGGGTTTTTGGCTAAAGGTCCGACCTAAGGAATGGTGCGCCGGGCAATTTTCAGATGGCAGGAGACAGTTAGGGCAAAATGTCTGCCAAGAGATGGCCTCCCCTATTTATACACTCGATATAAACCATCCGACGGCCCAAATCCATTCCCGCCATGAGGACTCCACGTAGCAGCTAAAATAAATAGGGGAGGCCAACCGACGGCCACGAGGACTCCACGTAGCAGCTAATCATTGGACGCTTCGTCCCTCATGCGGATCCAACTAACAGATACGACCTCTCGCATTCCACTACCCCACGGCGAACACGTGGCACGAAGGCCAACCGACTAAGCGAGCGAAGCGGCGTCTTCACCAAAGATGCGTACAGAAATTAAGGAGCTTCGTGAACCGCCACGTGGACCCAGAAACCGGAGGGGTGCAACCGCCAAACACCATGTCGTCCCCAAACAACCCGCTACCAGGAATCCTTTGCTCCAAGTTGAATGTTGAGGACCGAGCGAACCACTCTCGATCCGACCCATGAATAGGTCAAAACGAGAGTGGGGAGATAATGATGATGATCGTAAGTGGGAATTCCCCAGATTACGACACGTAGCAGGTGACGTGTCGTCTACATAATCCCGCTAGATTCCTGTGGGCTACGGAATTGGAATAAGTATTATGTGTTAGGGACATTTCCCGGCACCTCGTCTCCGATATTCCATCCGACCTTTTGGAGACTCTCCGGAGTACATTCCCTATTCTCCTAGCAACCAGCCAACAACTCGTCTCCGGGCTATTACAGAGACGACCTTCCTCAGCCTCCCTGCTCATTTCCGAGCTATCACAGAGCCGAGCTTCCTAAGCTTCCCTGTTCGGCCAGGAGCACAGAGCTCGAGTGCCCCGTAACGGATTTGTGTATTTCTCCATGACGAGATCTCCACCGCTCCACCTCCCGCATCTCGCGCTAACGTATCTCGCTATTAATGACCGTATCTCGTCATTAATGGGCGTATCCCACTATCAACACGAACGTGACGCGGGGGCGTAACGGATGGCGAGAATCTTGCATCGGTTCGCTCCATACGATCGCTATATAAACCTCTCTTCCAGACGACTCAGGTATCTCGAACTCATTCCAATACACCGCTACCCTGCTGTTATTCCTCGGTACTTACTTGATCGTCGGAGGGTCCTACGGTGGTTGTCACGCCCCGCTTCCCAATGTACGGCGAAGTGGACGTGACGAGGCCCGCTACGTATATACTCAGAAGTATATACGCTAAGCGTAACTAAGCAATATAAAGTAAATCACAAGAGACGAATAATATGGAAATAACAGCAACTTTTATTAATAACATTCTTTTTACAATGCAGGAAAAGAAAATACAACTGGAATGAAAAAGCAATGCCTAAACAGTGGTATAACAGGAAATGAAATAAACTGGAAAGAACAAGGTATAATTATCTAGAGCTCTGGGTTTGCCTGGAACTGCTCCAAATCTTCACTGGTGGGCTCGATCTCAGCTTGGTCCAACGCACCTGACGACATTCAAAGAAGAAAGAGATAGAATGTCGTCAGCGAACAGGTCGCTCGGTAAGTCTCAAAAGAATAAGAAGAATGAGAATGATAGGGTAACAGTATTTTCTAAAGTATTATAATGTTGAATATTATGGAACATTGTGTAACGCTGTTGTTTGTAGCTTGGTACAGAAGGATGCCAGTGTATACGAGGGGGATCTCTATATGCTAGAGATCAGGGCAAATGGAAAGTACAAGGAACCGTTATGCCACGGTACAACAGCAACAGGATTCAGGTTAGGTGTCTTAATCTGACCACCTCATGCCACCTTTAACATCTTCCGTACCAATCTACCCCTTAAACCCCGTAGTGTTTTAACAGTATTGTAGTATTGGAATATGTAAGTTGGTTGACTGACCAAAACCATGATATCAGTAGACATGTTGCAACTGTATAATCAGGTAAATGGAATATCAGGATAATGGATGAATATCCATGGTTTGATTCAGTCAAAAAGGAATATATTGTTAACTGGGTTCATGGATTCATGTATTCAAATTGTATTGGAATATAAAAGCATATAGATTGACTTGAATCATATTCGAGTCAAGAATAGTCAGACTCTAACCCGAGTCAGACTAAAAGAAAAGAATTTGAAGTTCAATATTAGCTAGGGGCCTTATTGTAATTTGTGAAACTTGAGGGGGTTTTATGTAAAAATACTTTTGTATAGTTTTCAAAATACACCTCAAGTATTTAATATTCGTCTTTAATTGTTATAATGAATGTGAATTTTATTTGTGTTATTCTAGTGAATATATCCTAATAAAAGTATTATTTGTTTTATCTGAAGTTCATGGTATTTTAGTGTAACTTTTAATCTTGTAATTTTTAGAAAAATGTGGAAACTTTATATTAGGTTAAAATAGGTGTTAAAATGATAATTATATATATATTAACACATGAATAATTTTTAAATGAGTTTTTTATCTTTAAAAATCTCATTTTCCTTAAATATCGTATTTTAAACCTTTCGAGACCGAATGCTCCTTGCGGAGGTCTGAATCTCGCACTACTAGCCTGCGGGTGCACGATGAACCGTACTTTCCCTAACAGGTTCCCCAAAAGTGGGTTGTAGCGGCGCTTTGCTTAGGTTTATAAATACTTTTCATTTGGGAAAACGGTTTTATTAATATAGGGTATTTATTTGCAAAAAGTATAGTTTTCCGTATTTTTAGTTATTAGGGTTTCCTAAACCAACTAGCCGATTTCTAAGGTCTAAACGATGAGTCATTAGAAGCCTCAAATCGCCTCTTCACCGTCAATTGCGGCCAGGTAAGTACAAGTGAGGAGGGAGGGATCCGCTCACGAATCGTGAAACGGGCCTTTTAAAGTTACCCAAGCTCACTTGCCTAGCCTAGACACCACAAGACAGTTTAGATAAACGATCGATGTCCATGACCAATCGTGTTTTCATTTTATTAAAATATTTTATCTAAAAAGTTTACAACTTAAAGCTTTAAATAAAAGTTATAAAGATTATGGTATTTTAGTGAAAAAGTCCTGTAATTCCGTATTCTGTATTTTGACATTTATCAATTAGGGTTATATTGAGTGTGTGTAGGGGTAGGTCATTATCCCGTGACTTATATTAATTTTTGGTGAAGTTTAAAGGTAAAACATGCTATGTTAAACTTAAAGGTATTATAGCGCAAGAATACGGTATTCGGAAACGTTATCATTTTATGTGTGAAATTTCATTCAAAGTGGGTTCTACAAGTTTAGTGATCAAGATAAACCTATTTAGGAGTGAGGGAATTAATTAAACTAAGAAAAATGAACTTCATGGTATTTTTATGAAAAGAATACGGTTTTGCAAAGAAGTTATCATTTCATGTGAAAAAGTTTGATTAAATTGGTTTATGGGTGATTAATAGTCAACAAGAATATGGGTAGATAATATGTATTAGGTGACAAGTGGAAATTTAGAGAAAAACCGAATCGGAAATCGGTTTATCCGATTTCCGTCGGGTTCCAAAAAGTCGTATTTTTACATTACCGAAAAGAGAGATAGAAGAAGGTGGGACTTACGGTTTGGACAAGCTAAGGAAGCTAAGGGATGTGGTGATTGTCGATTCGTCGAAAACGTCGCGAAGGTTCTGATCCGGTCGCCGGAATCCGTCGTCGATTTCGGCAGCGCTTCGCTTCTCGCTCTTCGTACCGAGTTCTCGAGAATTTGAGAGAGTGGACTTAGAGTTGTGAGGGGAAAAGGTAGAGGATAGGGGTCTTTATATAGGGCTAGGCTAGGGTTAGGGTTTGGATTAAAAAATATTTAAAAAATATATAAAAAAAACATTAAAAATTCGTTAAAAATCATTAAACCTAGGAGTAAAAGGGATTTATTGGCCAAATCAAAACCGATCCAGGTATAATAAGTGTGCAAGAGGGTTGACCAAGTCAAGAGCCAACTTTTCTCAGTTGGTGACTCGGCCGTCCGGCCAAGTCCGGCCGGCGGCGCCGGACCGAGTCGCCGGCCGGCGGCGCCAAGTGGGGCCGAGTCAAGGGCCCAATGGCCGGGGGTTTTCCTGAGGAACAATTTGGTATTTTTACTTTTGTTGTCCAGTACATATTTTGGGAGTGATGGCCTTTTTACCGTTGACTTACAAAAAAAAATAAAACAAAATAAATACAAAAATAATGTGGGGCATGGGATTTGAACTCCGGTGGCTTGGTTTAGCAGTGCAAGGTATTACCAATGAGCTACAAGCTTCTTCTTGTAATTATTGTAAGGAATTAGATACTTAAATTGTTTCCAGCAACATTAATACTCCAAGTATACACTATATTTAAAGCAAATTTTTGGTATACAAAATTGGAGTTGTTACAGTGGTTTCTCATCCCGGGGCTTCTCTTGTAGATAGCCCGGCGATAACAACAACCTATTGAGATCCGCACGCTCAGTCCTCGTCTCAAATCTCAACCATTCGACACCGCTAGCCGTAAGACCGACGGAGGACAACATCTGAGGGAGAAATCGACCTCCATCACTATCGGTTTAGAGAGTTGCATGTTTGCATTTTGTTAATTGTATCTTGTTTTTTTCTTTGTTGGTTAATGTTTAGCTCGAAGTCTATTAGAACTTATGATCTAATTATAATAACTTCATAGTTCATACTTTTAGAGTATATCTTGTAGTATTTCTAAAAAAAATCAGATACCGGCCAACTATTTACGACCTTTTTGAATTAAAGCACATCATGCACAGATTTTTTGATATATGCGTACTGCATGATCGATCTATTTTGGACGTTGCTTCATGAGTTTTCAATGTACAATGGTCATCTACTCAAACCACGATAACACCAGATAAACATCTATTCAAAGAAGTGAACAAACTAGTACAAGATCTTTGAAGTTATTAACGGTCCGACAGTTGAGAGTTTACAATTGTTCATTGGTAAAGCCTTGAACAACCGCAAACAGTGTTGTTAGTTTCATACGAAACACAAAACGTATCTTACAAAACGATACGATACAAGGACAATTCGATACGAATCGTAAGCTGTATCGGGTTACTAATTTATCGGTCGATACATGATGATGCTCGATATCGGCGATCTCCCAGATTGTGACATGTGGCAAATGACATCTCCCAGAGCTCAGAAGAAAGGGCCGACCCGGCCACCCCTGTACCCGACCCGCAAGCACAAGCTGGCTTTCCTCAGAGCCCCCATGCACAAATTGGCTTACTCGGCCTCCCAGCTCGCCTCCGAGCTATCCCAGGACCAAGATGCCTCGGCTCTCCCGCTCGTCCACGAGCTCTCCCGCCGAGGCCATTTTCCTCGGTCTCATCGACTGACCAACGATACCACTCGCAGGCGTAACCGCCGCTCCGCGAATCTCGCCATGCGTGAGATATCCGCCGGCCACATCCCACATTCCACTCCATTACGATCCCCATTAACGAGCCTGTCTCGCCATTAATGGGAAGATCCGCTTATCACGCGGGGGTGACGTCGGGAGCGTAATGACCGGCGTGATTCTCGCGCCTGCCCTTGCATGCTACCGCCGCTATATAAACCCCTCTCCTAGAGGGATCAAGTAAGCCATTTTTACTCCACTTAAGCCGTTACTCTGCTCAGATCTTGTTACTGAATTGATCGTCGGAGGGTCCTCAGTAGTACCAAACCACCCCAGGACTTCCTTGCAGGTGCTCGGCGCAAATCTCCTTCAACCCATTAAGATCCACACATCGCATGAGATCACGCTTCAGATCAAATCCCAGCCGTCAATCGCAGCCATCGGCAGATCAACGGAAGACAACATCTGAAGAAGACCGGAAAGGCCCTTCCATCAGCTGGCGCCGTCTGTGGGAAAGTAACTCCACAAAAACAAAAGTTCGTCTCCCGATCTCCAACCACATGACGAGCGATCACCCTAAAGATCCAAGCACCAGCTGCCGCCTTCCCCTCAACGGAGGCGTGGATGAACCTCCCCGGCGATTGTCATCAACGCCCTTGCCGGCCGAATAGACCGACTAGCATCCATCGTGGAGGCGCTCGTCCGCGTCCAAACGGCAGGGCCTGAACTCTAGATCGTCGCTCCTCCGCCTCGAGAAGACTCCGCCCGCGTCGGCACGGCCGACCACCGACAAGCTACCTCCCACGACCACAGATCTCCTGGACCGGTACTCTCTACAGCCCGCTGGGCGCCCCACAACTCCACACCAAGATCCGCCGCCAGAGCGCCTCGCCTCGGGCCTCCTTACGACCCTTACCCTCCCAGGAGATGTCGGTCAGCTCGCCTGTTCCTAGGCATGACCAACACCTCCTCCCTCGACAGGGTCGCGAGGACGGGGCTCGCCGCAGCGGCTCGAGGGCTTCCTCGCCCGGGAATCTGAGGAGCCTCATCGAGAGGAACCGGGGCCGCGCCCAGACGTAGGTCTCTCACAGCAGACGCCAGGGATCGGGGGGTGTTGAATCCTCGGGGTACCACGGCCGACTCGACGCCATCATGAAGAATATCGAGGGCATACGTCGGGAAGGTCACCTCTCGGGCGACGGGGCTAAGTACGCCGCCGACTTGCTCACCAAGCCATTCACCGAGGAGCTGCTCGCCGTCCATGTCTCCTCGCGCAACAAGCCCCCAAAGGTCTCTCTCTTTGACGGGAAAACCGATCCGAAGGACTATTTGGATGCTTTTACCGTGGGGATGAGCTTCCAAGACCACTCCGACGCTGCCCAGTGCCGAGCTTTCCCGGCCACCCTCATCCGCTCCGGGCGGGACTGGTTCCGAGGACTCGATCCTCGCTCGATCTCAACCTTCGACGAGCTGGCCACTCAGTTCCTCGGCCACTTCGTCGGGAACCGTCGGCAAAAGCGCACGGCCGAATCTTCCATCCTTACGATTTGCTTGTGAAGAGAGGAAGGACCAACACTCCCTCTGCTTTATAGCCCGCTGCGCTCCCAAAGGATCCAACAGCCGCCCGTTTTTGCCCACAAAGGTGCCGCCACACGGCAAACATTGAGCCTTTTCTGGCGAAATCGAAACGACGTGGCTCTGGCGCTTCACCTCCCTCACGCATTCAATACGCATGTTACGCGTATTCGCCGCGACTATTCCTATTCCCCATACCAACACCGGGAAGGTCAGACAGAACATCATGAAGAGGCAACCGCGTAGTTTCACTGCCCGGTTATCCTTAACAGGTCTCCTACGGCCCCTCCAGCGCTAAAGATCAAAGCCCTCGTCTAGAGGCAGCTGCGCAGCTATCCTGCCCGGCTATCCCTGGCCAGTAGCTTCCCTACATACAACGCCAGGGATCAAAGCCCTCGCCAAGAGGCAACCGCGCGGCTTCACTGCCCGGTTATCCTTAGCAAGCCTCCTACGGCCCCTTCAACGCTAAGGATCAAAGCCCTCGCCTAGAGGCAGCCGAGCGGCTACCCTGCTCGGCTATCCCCGGCTGGTAGCTCCCTACCCATGACGCCATGGATCAAAGCCCTCGTCTAGAGGCATCCGCGCAGCTACCCTGCCCGGCTATCCCTGGCCGGTAGCTTCCCTACACACAACGCCAGGGATCAAAGCCCTGGCCAAGAGGCAACCGCGCAGCTTCACTGCCCGGTTATCCTTAGCAGGCCTCCTACGGCCCCTCCAGCGCTAAGGATCAAAGCCCTCGTCTAGAGGCAGCCACGCAGCTACCTTGCCCGGCTATCCCTGGCCGGTAGCTTCCCTACACACAACACCAGGGATCAAAGCCCTCGCCAAGAGGCAACCGCGCAGCTTCACTGCCCGGTTATCCTTAGCAGGCCTCCTACGGCCCCTCCAGCGCTAAGGATCAAAGCCATCGTCTAGAGGCAGCCGCGCAACTACCCTGCCTGGCTATCCCTGGCCGGTAGCTTCCCTACACACAACGCCAGGGATCAAAGCCCTCGCCAAGAGGCAACCGCGTAGCTTCACTGCCTGGTTATCCTTAGCAAGCCTCCTACGGCCCCTCCGGCACTAAGGATCAAAGCCCTCGTCTAGAGGCAGCCGTGCAGCTACCCTGCCCGGCTATCCCTGGCCGGTAGCTTCCCTACACACAACGCCAGGGATCAAAGCCCTCGCCAAGAGGCAACCGCACAGCTTCACTGCCCGATTATCCTTAGCAGGCCTCCTACGGCCCCTTCAACGCTAAGGATCAAAGCCCTCGCCTAGAGGCAGCCGAGCGGCTACCCTGCTCGGCTATCCTCGGCTGGTAACTCCCTACCCATGACGCCAGGGATCAAAGCCCTCGCCAAGAGGCACCGGCAGTAACCCTGCTCGGCCCTATCCTAAAGGACAAAATCCCTCGCCAAGAGGGGCCGGGCAGGTAGTAACCCTGTCCAGCCCCATTCTTAGTAGGCTTCTTACAGCCCCTCCCGCGCTAAGGATCAAAGTCCTCCCTAGAGGCGGCCGAGCCCGACCCTTGCTCGGCTATCCCCGGCTGGTAGCTTCCTAGTACAACCGACAGGGATCAAAGCCCTCGTCAAGAGGCACCGGGCAGTAACCCTACTCGGCCCCCGTCCTGAAGGATCAAAGCCCTCGCAAGAGGCAACCGTACCCGCCCTTGTTCGGTCATCCCCAGCTGGTAGCTCCCTACCCATGATGCTAGGGATCAAAGCCCTCGCCAAGAGGCACCGAGCGGCTACCCTGCTTGGTCATCCTCGGCTGGTAGCTCCCTACCCACGACGCCAGAGATCCAAGCCCTCGCCAAGAGGCACTGAGAGGCTACCTTGCTCGGTCATCCGCGGCTGGTAGCTCCCTACCCACGACGCCAGGGATTAAAGCCCTCACCAAGAGGAAGCCGAGCGGCTACCCTGCTCGGACATCCCCGGCTGGTAGCTCCCTACCCACGACGCCAGGGATCCAAGCCTTCGCCAAGAGGTACCGAGCGGCTACCCTGCTCGGTCATCCCCGGCTGGTAGCTCCCTACCCACGACGCCAGGGATCCAAGACTTCGCCAAGAGGCACCGAGCGGCTACCATGCTCGGTCATCTCCGGCTGGTAGCTCCCTACCCACGACGCCAGGGATCCAAGACCTCGCCAAGAGGCACCGAGCGGCTACCCTGCTTGGTCATCCCCGGCTGGTAGCTCCCTACCCACGATACCAGGGATCCAAGCCCTCACCAAGAGGCAGTCGAGCAGCTACCCTACTCGGTCATCCCCGGCTGGTAGCTCCCTACCCACGACAACAAGGATCAAAGCCCTCGCCAAGAGGCATCTGAAGCCCTCAGAGTGAGGACACCGAGTTCTCTTCGGCTCGTCAGATCTGAAACACTCTCCAAGAGACACCGGGTCTATATAAGTCCGAGCGATCCCCCCTCGACTTCGGGGCCACGGAGATACCTTCTTCCCAACAACCTTTGCACTTGGCAAGTGATCGAAACCAACTCGACGCGCGATCGCCAGACGAAGAACTGACCTGACATGGAAGCTCAACAGTGCAAGTCCGAATATTCTGCGAGTATTTAGACCAAACAAAAGATAATGTGCAAGCAACGAAATAGCAAAAGTTTTATTCGCTTAAAAACCAATATCTTTACAAGGGTATTGTGGGCTCCCCAGCCTTATCAAATGGCCCGGAAGCTTACAAAAAGAGAGAAGAGGAAATATAAAAAAAAAGCCTAAGTCACAAGCCCCCCTTACGCCTCACTTCCCTCATCACTGTCTGCCGGAGGCTTGACCACCGAGAGCGGGACCCGAGCACGGAGCTCACCACCGTCAAACTCAGGAAGCCGCTCCTTGACGGCATCAAGAGCCTTGTTCCATGCGACGGCGGTATACTCGCCAAGTTCGGCGTAAAACTGCTCTGACACCTTGTAATTGGCCACTGCCTTCCTAACCCGAACCTCGGCGACCTCAGCCGCCTGAAGCGCCTCCTCGGCATCCCTCCTGCTGGCATCTCTCCCCTTCTTCATGACCGCGAAGCGATCGGCCAGTTCCGTCAGCTTCGCCTCAACGACCCGGTGGGACTCGCTCAGGCGACGATAGGACTCCCGACACATTAAGACGGCAAGCTCCGCGGACTCCGATCGGGCTGCCAGGACATCGGCCCTCTCCCTCTCCAGACACAGGTCAAGTCGCAGGACCTCGTCCTCCGAAGAAGACTCTCCCACCGGCCTCACAGCATGGAAAGCCCCCTCGGCCTCCATGCGGGTAACAAGGGCGCAGTGTTGAAGGACCTGACGAGAAACGAATGAGAAACTTCGAGACGCTCGAGCCAAAGAAAAGGAGAGTCAAAACAACACGAGAAGGAGTTCGTACTTGAACCGCCTCTTGAGCAATGGCCGCCACTTGGGCCCTAAGGGTGCCATGCGGGAGCTTGCCCCGTGCCGATTCTTCCATTCCAGCGAGCAGGCCGGCAGCAACGGAAAGCCCAGACGGAACCATAAAAACGACGTCCCCTTCCTGCACGGGAATTCCCTCAGGGACCCTCGACAGCGGTGCACGAGAGACCGTCCTCTTCCTCTTAAGGGGAGTCCCATCTTCACCCCCCCTGCATCCCTCGTCTGGGGCTCGGAAACCCATAGACGCCTTAGGCCGCTGCCGGGACAATCGCCAGGAGCTCTAAGCGAAGCAGACGGTCCCGCCGCCGGCAGAACATTCGGCGCAGGGCTCGAGCCGGCCGAGGGCGCGGCCGTACCACTGGACTCCCTCCGGTACGAGACACCCAAAGCTCTGGATCGATCCATAGATCCGACCTAAGGAAGAAGAGCACCGAGCTATCAGGACTTAAAGCGAGGAAAATATGAAGAGATAGGGGCCCTGGAGTGGACCCCATCCCTATTTATTCCTGCCATCGCCCTCATCCAACGGCGCCCTTCATCTCCCGCCAAAACGACTCCTCGCGTCCGACGACCCCGATTTCTCCACCTGTCGCTCCAGCATTGGGCCGCATCCCATCAGACACCGCAGGTCTGCAACACGTCGCGTCGTCCAACCGACGCTCGACACGTGGACCGTCGCTTCAGTGACGGAATGCACGAACCGTCTCACCTTCCTTAAATGCAGAGATCTCGCCCATGATTCGCTGGCAGAAAAGACAACAGATTGCCCGGTGACACGTCCCGACGATATCTTCGAAGGGAGCTTACCCCGGGTGGCCCGGCAGTCCACTCTCGACCCGACCGGTCAGCTGGTCGGGACGAGAGTGGGGGGATAATGATGATACTCGATATCGGCGATCTCCAAGATCGTGACACGTGACAGATGACGTGTCCCAGAGCTCAGAAGAAAGGGCCTACAGGGGCCGACCCGGCCACTCCTGTGCCCGACCCGCAAGCACAAGCTGGCTCTCCTCAGAGCCCCCATGCACAAATTGGCTTCCTCGGCCTCCCAGCTCGCCTCCGAGCTATCACAGGACCAAGATACCTCGGCTCTCCCGCTCGTCCCCGAGCTCTCCCGCCGAGGCCATTTTCCTCGGCCTCATCGACCGACCAACCGTACCACCCGCAGGCGTAACCGCCGCTCCACGAATCTCGCCATGCGCGAGATCTCTGCCGGCCACATCCTATGTTGCACGCTATTACGATCCCCATTAACGAGCCTGTCACGTCATTAATGGGAAGATCCGCTTATTACGCGGGCGTGACGTCGGGAGTGTAACGGCCGACGTGATTCTCGCGCCTGCCCCTGCATGCCGCCGCCGCTATATAAACCCCTCTCTCAGAGGGATCAAGTAAGCCATTTTTACTCCACTTAAGCCGTTACTCTGCTCGGATCTTGTTACTGACTTGATCGTCGGAGGGTCCTCGGTGGTACCAAACCATCCCGGGACTTCCTTGTAGGTACTCGGCGCAAATCTCCTCCAACCCATTGAGATCCACACATCGCAGGAGATCACGCTCCAGATCAAATCCCAGCCTTCAATCGCAGCCATCGGCAGATCAACGGAAGACAACATCTGAAGGAGACCAGAAAGGCCCTTCTATCAATACACATTTTGTATCGTACGAAACGATACGGAACACGAAACACACGATACACTATTTATCCATTAAAATGCAGAGCGAGTCGGATATTCGGGTTTAAAACCCGCTTGGTTATATCAAATTATAAACCCAAACGGGCTATTTAACAATTAAAATGCATATAGACGAAAAAGAGGAGTTCGATGAGAATGAAAATGATGGAGATGAGGAGAATGAAGTTATCTCTCGTTATTATAATGATGGTGATTAATCAATTGGAGAAAATTGATTTTCTATTGCGTCGGCTTTGTTTGCTAGTAATGTTTTGAAAACTTGGTTGTGATATTTTAGTTATGAATTATAAAACTTATCATGCTTATATTTATGAATTATGACATATGGATGAATATTTTTGATTGTTTTGGTATTATTTAATTACCAAATGCATGAGTTTATATATATATATATATATATATATATATATATATATATATATATAATGGAGGAAAGAGGTCATAGGAGGGAATTTCCTCCTATGGCGTTAAAAAAATACGCCCTCCATCGTGTATTCCGACGATCGGAATCCATCATCTTCATCGTTATTATAGAAGATGTGGATACGCCAAATTTTATGTGATTCTACAACTTTTTAACCGTTGACTTAGCAATGTAAAAAGTTCCATTGTCGGTAAACCGTTAATTTTGAACCCACTAATTCAACGGTGAAAAAGTTGTAGAATCATATAAAATTTGGTGTATCCATATCTTAGATGATAACGATGAAGATGATGGGTGCCGGTCGTCGGAAAAAACTATGGAGATTGTATTTTTTCGATGCCATGGGTGGAAATTTCCTCCCATGGCATCTTTCCTCCATTATTCTCTCTCTCTCTCTCGATCTCGAAAGTGGTTATAGAAGGGAATTTCCTCCTATGGCGTCGAAAAAATATAACCTCCACCATTTTTTCGATTGGCGCCCGTCATCATCATTGTTATCATCTAAGATGTGCATACACCAAATTTTATGCGATTCCACCACTTTTTCACCGTTGAATTAATAATGTAAAAAGTTCTATTGTCGGTAAACCATTAATTTTCAACCAACTAAATCAACGGTGAAAAAATGGTATAATCACATGAAATTTGGTGTATCCACATCTTAGATAATAAAGATGGAAGTGATGTATGCCGATTATCGAGAAAAATGGTGGAGGGTGCATTTTTCCGACGCCATAGGAGGAAATTCCCTCCTCCACGAAACATATAACGATTTGACAACTTTTACTGTAAATGCAAATGCAAACAGAACTACAAGTTCCATCCACAGTCAAACTAAGCCAGCTAGTGATCATCACATTCTATTTTGATTAAACCCCCTTACAATTGCAATAAATTCAAGGTTCTTTTTTTTACTAAAACCAATCCAAGAAAAAACCCCTCTCCACTGACCAATAATTGAGCGATATGTCTTGATTTTTTTTCTTCAAGTGTGAAACCGTAGGAACCCTGCCCCCTCCGCGCCCATCAACACACACCCCTGCAACCCAAGAACCCCCCCCCCCCCCCCCCCCCCACGGGGCCAATAATTTGAGCGATATGTCTTGGTTTTTTTCTTCAAGTGTGAAAAAAGTAGGAACCCTGTCCCTGCGCCCCATCAACACACACCCCTGCCGCCCCTCATCAACACACACACGAAACAAACATAAAAAAAAAGAAAGTAAAAGAACTAAAAAAACCCTAAGATTTCACACAAAATTTTAATTGTTGCTTGGTCAAAAAGGAACTAAAACGTGCCCCGCAAACTCAGCCATGACCGTTGAAGCTTTAGGTAAATGGACCGAACTCAAAGTGGGGCCCAGCCACATTTAATCATGGGGACAATTTTTGAAAACAAAACCACCAATCTCTTCCCACTATTTGAATCTCCTGATTATATTAAGTTCAACAAATAATTGACACGGTCTTATCCAAATCAAGGTTGCTTTCTTCGGCTTTGAAATGATTTCATTGGGTCATACCTAACAATTTTCTTTTTTCGCACATATGACCTTGAACATTTTTTTAATGATATTTGAATGTGGCAGACTTAGGGCTGTTAAAAAGCATGAATCTTGGAAGTTCAACTCGGGATCGGCACGGTTTCTCGCTCGTTCAATCTCATTCAACATCCCGTTCGACAATTAAACATGAATCAAAGCTAAATAATAGACAAAGTACCATCAACATAGCATCTTCGAGCTTGGCTCGTGTAAGTTTGATTTATTTATAGCTTATTTTATTTAGTAATATTAAAAAAAAAAAAATCTACCCAACTCCTCAAAATTTTTAAACCATACCTATGTTGATAGTCGGATTATAGGCTTACTTTACAACAACTATATATATATAGTACCAGCACATAATTGAAAATTTTAGACAATTAATGATATTAAATTATATAGGCTCGAAAAGGATCGATCAAGCATCAGCTCAGTCTCATCCGATATATAAACGACTCGAGCTATTAACAAGCTTTTCAGCTCGTTTGACTAATTGAACGAACATGAACGGTCGAAAGCTCATGTTTGGTTCGATTGACAAACCCTAGTTGCAGCAGCAGTTCATTTGGCTGTAGATAGTAAGGATTAATTGAATTCATGTAATATCCAAACTGCAACAATAATATAAAAGTACATGTCACGGCTCACATCATGGTCTAATTTTTTTCAGTTTTTTTATTAGGCTCAATTTTGAATAAACAAAGACAGATTCTGCAAGACAAGCTGAAACAAAATTCCCAACACTGAAACTCTGAAAGTACAGATTTATGCGTGGTGTGTAACTAATCAATTTTTTAAAATTGAAGGGGCGGGCAGGGGGTGGGGTGGGGTGGGGGTGGGGGGTGGGTTTCTTTAGACATTACAGAAGAATTGGTCGGCAAGATGTTACTATAAATAAAAGACGACAGATTTCTCTCTATCCGCCTTTTTCTCTTCACCCTACAAGATTCACCCCTTCAATGATATAGTTATCTTGCCTTTCTCTACTGCAAACAATAAGAACCACAGTAAGTAAATTTTTTAAAGGTAAAATCTCTCAACTACAATAAATAAATATTACATCCTATCCTAGAGTAGAAATCAAAATACAGCTTTCAAATCTCCAACACATGATATGAAGCCGTCATGGAATTGGCAAAACTAAGCTTCCATGGCAAAACTAAGCTGCTGCAGTGATTGGAACTGATCGATAGCACGCCCTTTTTGCTGCTCGGACAATATCCTCAACCTATATGAACCATTTCCAGGAGAATCAATTCAATACGATGTCCTTTAAATGAATTATAATAGGCAAATGGGGTTTCCTTAAACTCTGAAACTGCTGTTTTTGATAGAAATCATTCACCCCAAAAAAAACACTGCAAGTTTATGAGAACAATGGAGGACACAAGGTCATAGGAGGGATTCCTCTACGGTGGTCAAACGAGTCAACTTCATGACATTTTTTATAGGATCAGAAATCTTTATCATCTAAAACATACATACGCCAAATTTTATATGATTATAGTACTTTTATTTATTGATCTAATGGGTGCAAAGTTGATGGTGTTCTGATAGTAGAATATATTCAGTCACTAGATCAATGGATAAAAGTAATAAAATCACAGGATATACCGTAAATCCACGATTTAGATGATTAAATTTAAGATGGACGTTGCCAATAGTCCAAAATAATGCTGTAGGTATTTCCTCCTACGGCCTTTGTTCTTCCATTATTCTCTTATTAAATATGGCTAAATCACACTAAACTACCCTCAAATATTGTTGTTTTCCACTAAACTGCCTAAGAAAATTTTAATTACATTTTTTTGATATTAACTGTGTTGACACCGATGCTTAATTTTATTACAATTAACTCCCTCAAATTTGATTTTTAAGGGAGTTTTTCCTCCATTGATATACCATTAAATATAGCATTATAAGGGAGTTTCCTGTAATAAAAAAAATATGGCAGTAAACTATAAAATAAGGATATTTAAAGGTAGTTCAGTGTAATTTAGCCTATAAATATATATTATAACAGCCGTGACAATAAGCCTTTGTACTTTTTTTCTTCTATTCTTCTCTATCAAGGGTAAGCTATATTATCAATTTCTTCTATCCTGCTCGGCTGTCTACACAGTTAGATTGACATGTCTTTTTATTCTGATCTTGTCCATGTCCAACCTCCCCTTGCCCTAGTTGCATCATTTGTGCATCTTGTCACTACTTTTAACTGGAGTATTTATTGGCCTACAATGCACATGCTCAGCCATCTCAATCTATCATTACATCTTTTATGGAAGATGCCTCCAATTTACTACAAACACACTTCTTGCTTATCTTCTTTATTTTAGTCAACCATCCATCTCGACATTCTAATTTCAGCTGCACTCATCTTATGGATGCTTATTAATTGACCAACATTTTGAACCAGCGCTTACTTCACAGTTCATACTTTAAACTCAGTTTTTAACAGAGACACTCATCTATGTCGACATTTGCATTCAGCTACCGTCGACTTTTGAACATGTGTGTTTACCGAACATTGTATTTACTATTTACACGTAGAAGGTATGGCTTGTTCCATATAAACTACAGATGATAAATTTGCAGAATCCGTATAGGTAAAACTCACCTGAGGTAAAGCTAGCCTCTCGAGGTTCGCGGCATAAGGCATGGGAACATCGGCTCCAGTAATCCTCTCCACTGGTGCATCAAGGTAGTCGAAACTTTCTTCCATTACAGACATGCTGCTTATCGAATATTGCTTAATGTCAGATGCGATGTTTGAAAAAAGTAAGGCCCTAAATTTGAACAAACCTCCTTCATTATTGGCTGTATAGCATGATACCACCATCTGATGAGGGACTCCGTCCTCGTCACCATCTCTTTCCAAACACTGCCCTTTCTCCTCTAATTTAACATTCATTATTTTATTGCGTTTCAACAAACTTTTTATTACTACATCACTTCCTGAAAGTATCAAATATGCAATATTGGTGAATAAATGGCAGGCACAAGGCAGAAAAAACAAGGTATTTTGGGGATACGAAAGATGTTCGTGTTGTTGTTGTTTGTAATGAGGAAATAGAGATGGGAAACAGGCCTAAAGCGTCACTGTACACTGCATCCTAAGTGGCGGTGAAGTAGCAACATTCTATTGGAAAATATTCATTTTAAGTGATGGCATCTCTCATAGTATATATTGGATTCACTTTATGCCGCAGCAATTTTCGCTCTTGGCTATATTTGTAACTTAAACATAACTCCATATAGCAAATAAATATCCCTTCTTCTAGACTTCTCTATAGTCTATAAGAATTTGGAGGATGCGGTTATCTAGGACCATGACAAACCCCTCGCTTATCATAGTTTTCTGAACCGGAATTTCACACTTATCTAGAGAGGGTTGACGTCAACTCGTTAGCGGGTCGTAAAACTTTGTCATATCCATACCGGAGCTTTGCTTCATAGTTGACCCCATTTACATGGGAAAAGGCTAAGATAATGATGACAATGAGGATGACTTTACATCGCACACATTATTCAATAGAAAACATCCAATGGAGTACTGTCACGTCAGCTTTACTGGGTGCACCGTATAGTGGCATTTAGGCCCCAACTCTAAAAAAATAATGGTTGTTAAAATACAGGGAGCAGTGCAACTTTTAAAAGGAAAGGGTGGTATCATACTATTGAGGCAAAAATGGGGAGGTTTTATTTAGCCAGAAAATCACTATCAATATTTCTAAGAGTAACTAACCCAATTTCAGCAGCCACGCCATGCTGTGGAAAACCTTCTTCCACTGTCACCAATCTACTAGTTTTCCTGACAGAAGCATTGATCGTGGGTCGATCCAATGGCCTTATGGAGCGAAGATTTATAACCTGCAAGGGGTTCAAGGATCAAGCTAAGAGATTGATTCTAGGATATTAGCAGAGAATGGGTTTTCAACTTTTCATTTAAGAGAGCTGATATTTACCTCAGCACTAATTCCTTCCTTTGAAAGTATATCTGCAGCCTGAACATGATTCGTAAAGGAAATGAACACATGAGAAGCCACTGGAGCAAGTGACTTGTATATTTGAAGTAAATCATAAAGAAAGAATTTTAGATTCATACAAATAGTGAAATGGACCGAGTCATGAATAATTGGCAACATTTGAAAGATCATATGGACTCTGCACTGTTTGATGTTCTGTTTAGATTGCTTATGCTCAGCTGCTTGTTGTATTCATTAGTGTACTGCACATTTAGCTTTTATTTTTCAGATGTTCTTGGCTTTGTTTGTTTATTTTAGCTTGGTTGTATGCAGCTTTGTAATTATGGGGCTTTTGTCAATTAAAAGCTTTTTAATGAATTCACGAGACCTTTCCCTCAAAAAAATTATTGAAAGATCATTTAAACCATTAAGATTGGTGATGCAAGTGTAATAAACAAGCCTTGGAAAATATATAATCCGTTCCTTTTGTATATGGCATTCTCAAATTTCGGAACAAATTCCCCTAAAGGAGAAATTTGATACCTGATTTTTATAAGAAACAATTCCGTAAGCTGCCTAAAAAGAAATCTAGCATGATCATAGTCATCGTACCTTTCTCAAATATCAAATTTAGAATGATCAGATACCAAGTCACATCAGCATCAAGTACATCAGCATCAAGTAGCAGGCAAAACAAGAATCCATAATGATAAAGTTACCAGAAATCAAATCACAACAGGACACACGTTGGAATAAAAGAGTAACATGAATGTTCATGGGAAAATTGTTTTTTGTATTCGATTATTAATCACAATTCAAGTTTCCACCGGAATTCTCCTTACCGAGCCCAAGGCATATCTAAGATCTATATAATGATTAAATTACACACCTGAAGAGCATACCCAACCATCTTTGAAAATGCAGCGATTGTCACATCTTTGCCTTCTCGTTCTATCTTTAAAAACCATGAGAGATTGGCTTTTAGGTCACAAGCTAAATCAATCGATAGATAAAAGAAATACACAGAATAACAATCCTGAGGCACATTAAATAGATGGTACAAAAGCATACCTTGGCTTTTCCAATTGGAAGGCAGAAACTCGAATCAAGAACTTCTGCTGACACAGGAAAGGACTCTCCATATCTGAGAAATCAAGTTATGTAAATCCAGTGTCTCCGCCTAAAAGATTTATGGCATGGTTCAAATAATTTAGACGTGTTTTGAAGAAAACATACAAAAGTTCGTTTTCGAGGAAAACAACAGGATCGGGGTCTCGAATAGCAGCTTTGAGTAAGCCCCGAGCATCTTCTGATGAATAAGGACTTAGTACTTTCAACCCAGGACAATGTGCATACCAAGCTGCATAACACTGTATATAATCTCAGAATAGGTGCTTTCGCCATTGATTCCTCCATTATTTATCAGTTCTAATTAACAAATCAGGCTAGTGTGTGTGTGTGTGTGTGTGAGAGAGAGAGAGAGAGAGAGAGGGAGAGAGAGAGACGGTAAGCCATGAAGTTAGAAGTTACAAAGCATGGACAAGCAAGATTAAGCGTGCGTGCTAGCATACCAAGGCAAAAATGAAGATATTGCACAGGAAAAACTCAATTAGATGAAAGTGGTAATCAGATATCAGTTTGGTGGAAACAATAGCTTACTCGTGGCCTATGTCAAGAGAAAATTATTATTACATTAGGGTTAGTTGCACAAAACCCTCCTGTAGTTTTACCCCATATAGCACATATAGAGTTATACCCCCTCAACAGACTTGTTGGCGCAAACACTCCTCAAACATTTCTACCCCGTAAAGCCTTTAGATTATTTCTCTTTGAACAACCATATTAAAAAAATAATTGTCTAAATTTAACTCTACAACTTGTTTTTTGAGTTGTTCAGTAGAAATTGAGTGTTATTTAAGGGTCTTGGTCGATGAGCAATGGGTGTGTTTGCACCAATAAGTTCTTGAGGGTTAACAAGTGATATATGGGGTAAACTACAGCAGGGGGGTTTGTGCAATAGACCCATTAGATTATGAAGGATCTTTAGCAACCTGGTAAATGCAATAAATACTATAAACAAAGAACAAATAATAATGTTATATCTGTAATGACTAAGCATTCATAGTCACACAATAACCATGGTACATGCTGATCAGTTCTGGTATCCGCATCTTCAAACCTGTATCTATTGTGATTACTGTACATAATGATATAGATAGCTTTCATGTCAATAGATATGACATGGCAAATATGGTGGTTATTTTCTTTGGCAAATAAGGTGGCTATTTTCTCTTTTCCTTTTCCGAAACCAAAATTATATTGCTATTTATCAAGACCATGAATTATATACCACATGATAACAAATGTTCTGGAAGAGGATAAGAAAGAATGACTATTGTAACTGTGCAACATTGAATTTCTAAACAATTTGTACCTGTGAATGTTGTGCACCAACACCAGCAGCAGCACCATTAGGTCCTCTAAAAACAATAGGAACTGATATTTGACCTCCTGACATGTAGTTTGACTTTGCTGCCGAATTGATAATGTGATCAATTGCCTGTAATGCATCACTCAAATATAATAACGCGTTCTACACAGTTTAATTATGGGAGAAAAACTACAA
The DNA here is from genome assembly GCA_030015575.1 of Agapanthus africanus. Classification (NCBI taxonomy): domain Eukaryota; kingdom Viridiplantae; phylum Streptophyta; class Magnoliopsida; order Asparagales; family Amaryllidaceae; genus Agapanthus; species Agapanthus africanus. Next base: position 303,086,340 of record CM057339.1, on the reverse strand, counting down.
ACTACTTATTTTGTGAATAAAAATATGAGCTTGTTGCATGAATATGCTCCATGGCTTATACTATGTTCAAATGAGCATAAAAATGGACATTTGGCCACTGAGTTCTGTGAATGTTAAGTTCATGTTCGGACATATATATACATGTTTGGAAAAATGCATAAAGATGTACAAGAACAAATAAACAAAAGCTGAAGCAGCAAACGGATGTCGCATGACATTTGTAAGTTCCAACTATCATTTCTTAATCATGTTTGCAACAAATGATTTTTCATGTAGTAATATTTGGTAGTTGCTGAACCGACTAGAATAAATCAAAGATATAACGATTTAAAAAAATCCTACCAATACCTTCGACAGGAAAAGCAGACTTGGATTCCACCAAGGAATCACCAGTCCTAGCGATATTTAATACACATAAAAATTGAAACCTGACCTGCATAGAGAAGTTAAACGTCATAAACTCAACAATAGGTCTAAGACCATAATAAGCTGCTCCGACCCCGATCCCTGTAAATCCAGCCTGCAGAATGGAGAAAACACAGTTGCTGAATATCATTGCAGTACAAGAAATATGAAGCAGTGCAAGAAAATCTAAGAAGCCAAAAAATGAAATCACTTTAAACAAAATTCAGTTATTTGGGCAGGAAGCTAAGGTAACCTCGGTGATTGGAGTGTCACGAACTCTCTCAGGACCATACTTCTCAAGCAGACCCTTTGAGATCTACATATCCGGAAAAATGGATTAGTTAATACAAAGAATAAAATAAAAATAGCAGCAAGACTATAATCATCATGAGAAGCAATAACCTTATATGCACCTTGGTACTCTCCAACCTGCATTATGGACCATTACATTAGGAAACAGGAAATGTAAAAGAAGAAACACTACAAGGTTTTTCCTCCTTTTCTTTACATTACCTCTTCACCCATTAAGAAAACTTTTGGGTCAGCTGACATCTCTTCATCAAGGGCAGAGTTAAGAGCATCACGCACTGTCATCTATAGGAGCAAGTATTTTTACAAGTTAACGAACATATAAAAATTTAAGACGAGATGAGTATTATGAGGTAGGCTAAACGAGCTTGGTCCACTCATGAAAAAGATTGGAAACACAATTAACATATGTAAGTAAGCATTGGAAATAAACCAAAAAACATCTCATACAAAACAACAAAAGTTGTAAGCTTAATAATCATGAATTTCAAACAATAAAAACTCAGGTAAATTCCTGGACACTTCAAGTTTGACAAAAAAAAGGGTTAATTGCACAAAGACCCTCTGAACTATTTGGGGTTGAGCACTTATACCCCTGAACTATAATAATAAGCACTTACACCCCATATAGTTAATATATATTTTCTTAATACCCATTTTACCCCTTTCTTCTTCTCTTCTGCTTTAAAAAACAATCTTTAATCCTAAAATACCAATATTTAAGCCATAATCTAAAAACTTGACGTTGTCTGTTCTTCCATTACACTTCCAAACTTTTTTCTATTATCTCGAAGGTACTTAAGTTTTTAACTCTAATCTAAAAACTTGATGTTTAACATATTCTCTCCATTAAATTCAAGAAGAGAGAAAAGAAATTCAAAATGAGTATTTTTCAATTTTATTTTATCATCATTTTATTTAGTTGATTTTGCTAAGATTTTCTTTTCAGTGGATTAATTGGGTTATGAGTTCTTCATGCTTGAAGAGAAAGAGGTATAATGGGAATTAGAAAAACATTTTTCTATTAAAGGGGGTAAAAACGCTTATTATGATACTTCAAGAGGTATAGATGCCCGACCCCTTATACTACATGGGGTGTACCCGCAATTAACCAAAAAAAATCTTAAAAAAGTACTTTTATCTCGAACTTTTTTGTTAGCTACATTTTTTTTTCTATTAATAAACCAACATCTTAACATGACCTTTTCTTCTTCTTTTTTGTCTTTGCAACTCTAGCTACAACCCATTCCATCTTAACTGATCAAGTCAGTCTTTATAGCACATGTCAACCATCTTAAATGATTTCCCCTCGTCTTGACCATGGAGCTATCTCTACATTCCTACTAATGCACTCATTTCATATCCAATTTTCTTTTAGCGCTTTGACACTCATCATTTAACTCTTTACGTCTCAGCCCACTTGTTTCTTGAAAAGTTGATCCTTGAGCACATGAGATTCTCACAAATAAATCATACTAGCCAAAAAAGACGTATTGCAGACTTTTCCTTAAACTTCATAGATTATCTATGATCACATATAACTCTGAAAGCACTTGTGTGATTAGGCCATGTAGTTTTGAATATACGAATAACGTAGTCCTCAACTCACATAATTGCAACAAATGATCGAACATGTTTCCTAGCCATAACGTGAACTATGCCATCATCAATTCTCTTAGAGTTGGAAAGTTACATCCAATGTGCTTTATTTTCATCCTACCATTTCTAAATTCTCAACAACAACCGAGCCTTTTCTCCCAAGCATATGGGGTAGGCTACATGAACCAACATGAGAATCACGCAGGGTCGAGCATATGAATCCTCCGCCTCCACCCACTCTTATCGAACAATATGCTTTCATTAAGACCTTTGGCATCCATATCTTTTCGCACCGCCTCCATCCGCGTTTTCTTCGGTCTTCCTTTCGCTCTTTTGACTTGTCCTAAATCGAGAATATTCATTCGTCGAACCGGTGCTTCCGTAGATCTGCATCGCACATGACCAAACCATCTTAGACGGTTTTCCCGCATCTCCTCCTCCACGGGTGCTACACTAACATTAGCATGAATTTTCTCATTTCGCACCTTATCCTTTCTAATGTTACCACACATCCAGCAAAGCATACGTATCTCCGCTACGTTCATTTTCTGTGCATGATGTTTCTTAGGAGCCCAGCATTCCGTACCACATAACAAGGCGGCCGAATAGCGCTTCAATAAAACTCCCCTTTCAAGTTTAACGGAAAGTTACGAATACGATCGCACAAAATCCCCGTTGCACTCCTCCATTTCAACCAGCCAGCATAAATTCTCTGGTCGACATCGCTATCGATCTCCCCCACCTTTTGGATGATGGAACCTTGATGTCTAAACTGTTCGCTCGGTGATATCTATTGCTCATCCAGTGTTATACCACTGTGATCTCGACTTCTCAGTTTACTAAATTTGCATTGCATATATGCTGTTTTGGACCTACTCAATCTAAACTCTCGAGATTCCAACGTGTGTCTCCACAACTTCAATTTGGCATTAACCCCTGCTTTTGTCTCATTTACCAGAATAATATCATCAGCGAATAATATACACCAAGGTATCTCATCCTGGATAGTTTCAGTAAACTCATCCATCACTATGACAAATAAGAATGGACTTAATGCGGATCCTTGATGCAAGCCAATTGTGATCGGAAAATCTCTCGTTAGGCCACCGCAAGTTCTTACATTTGCCACTACTCCATCATACATGTTCTTGATTATGTCAATGTACATGATTGAGACTCCGTTCTTCATCATTGTCTGCCATAATACCTCTCTAGGTACCTTGTCGTCAGTTTTATCTAAGTCAATAAAAACCATATGCAAATCCCTTCTCTTGAAAACGTTCGATAAGTTGACGAAGTAAATGAATGGCCTCTATCATCAATCGTTCAGACATGAATCCAAACCGGTTCTCTATTATCTTAACATTCTGCTTTAGCATATATTCAATCACCTTCTCCAAAAGCTTCATGGTATGACACACGAGTTTTATTCCACGGTAGTTTGATCAACTTTGAATATCACCTTTATTCTTGTTGAGAGGTATAAGGGTACTCTTCGTCCACTCATTTGACATCTTTTTGGTTTGTCAAATCTTATTAAACATGTCTGTCAACCATCTAACGCTTGCATTTCCTAGGCATCTCCATATCTCAATAGGAACCCCGTCTGGACCAACTTTCCTCGATTTCATCCTCTTCAAAATCTCTGTATCCTCAGATATTCTTATCCTACCTATGAAATCACGGTTTATATTTTGAAATTGAATGACAAGTCCATCGAAATCCTTAGTAAAGCTCTCATCGAACAATTTGTCAAAATAATCTCTTCATCTCTTCTTGATATTCTCATCTCGAACTAAGACATTCTGATCTTCATGTTTATCACATTTTACCGCACACAAGTCTTTGGTCTTCCTCTCTCTAATCCGAGCAACCCTATATATATATCATTTTCAGCCTCCTTGGTGTCCATCTTCACGTACATCTCTTTGTAGATCTTAGATTCGGCTTCCCGAACAGCTTTCTTAATCTCGTTTTTAGCTATATTATATTTTTCAAATCTCTCTGCGTCTTTTACTTTTCTTCGGATCTCTATAAGAATCCTTCTTAATTTTAATAGCAACATTTACTTTTTCATTCTGCCATGACGTGTTCTTAAAAAGTGGACCACCCCTCAACTTACCATGTAGATCTTTAGCTACTCTCTTAACGTAACTAACCATCTTGTTCCATATTATGTCTGAATAGTCTACGGACTTCCAATCAGCCTCTTAAACTACACGATTTACAAAGACTTCTTTGTTATCTTCCTTCGGTCGCCATCATTTAATTCTTGGCTCTACCTTATGTCTAATCTTTCTAAGGCCTCTTCTAAACCGAACATCTAGAACTAAAAGTTTATGTTGGGTGGTTACATTTTCACCTAACACTACCTAACAATCGATGCAGCAACCTCTATCTATTATTCTAGTCAGAAAAAAGTCTATTTAATTAGCACTCGATCAACTCCTAAAGGTGATCAAGTGAGACTCATTTTTTCTAAACCAAGTATTTGCCAAGATCAAGCCATAAGACAGGGCAAAATTTAAAATCGAGTTAACTGCTCCAAAACCAAATCCTCCATGGATAGTAACAAACCCACTACGATTAGTCCATGCATGTCTATTGAGATCACCCCTAATAAATAACTTCTCTCTGCTATTTCAAAATTCTCATTATTATTAATTTCATTTTCCTACCTTTAAACTTAAAAAATCATCCCTTTTTCCTAATCTAATTAATAAAAACGATGCTACAGGACTCCCACTCTTACTATACCATAACATTGTGCTCAATGTGCTCATAATTGAGAAGGGTTGCATTTCAAAATCGTGATTTGAATCCTTTAAGGCTCAATTCTCCAGTCGAAGCTCAAACTCAAACTATAAACTATGTAATCACAAGTAACACGAAAACCCATATACAACATGATCTAATAAGCTAAAAACTTTGATTTTTTTCTTTTAATTTTAAAGCAATTTAACAAATTAACAGATACCTCTTTCGCAGTAGATGAGTAACATTTCGGTAAAAATGATGTTGCAGGACGAATCCTTTGCGTTCCCTGCCCAAAAACACAACTCAATAAATAACTCACGAGAGAAGGAAAAAAGTTCGATTTTTTTTTATTTAAAAAATATACCAATGAAGGGGAAATTCCACATCCGAGCCTTCGAACGACGCCCAGCATCTTACCATCAATCAATCAACAGAACTCGAGCACTGAGACTAAAACACTAGCTTTTGCTTTAAAAGGCAAAGAGTTTGTGTAGCTTGAGATCTCAAGCATCGGGAATGAAAATAAAACCCTACCTTTTGCTTTAAAAGGGCAAATAAATGAAGAAGAACTGAAGATTGACAGCTGGGTCAGAGATCAGCCTCGATGATTGGAGATTCTTCTGGGTGTTCGAGAATGGGCTTATTCATGGAAAATGCTTTTCCATTCCACCTTTACTTCCTCGCCAAAATAAAAAGAGATATCCACACGGACCCATATGAATCCTAGCTGGACTTTTCATTATCTAAAAAATAGCATGCCGATAGCATGCCAAAATAGTTAGAAAAATTAGAGTAATAATTTTCCTACCGGTACGGTGGAATTCATGTAGCCTAGATGGATTCCTATTCGATACAAACTATCTAGGTACATGTATCCTATACCCCACGAAGGATCAGGGTGGGGTGTAAGATACAAGTACGTAAATAGCTTGTATCCAATGAGAATCCATCTAGGCTACATGAATTCTTCCGCATCGGTGGGAAAAATATTACTCGGAAAATTATTTTCTTAAGTTTTGGTAATTATTTGCAAACAAACAACCCCTTAAAAGATTCAATAGGCGGATGATGTGGATGGCATCATATCTGGGAAATAGTGTGGTGTACATTCCCGATTTCATAAATTCTTTTATATAAAAGAAAAGATCATCAATCAATTGATGATATCTTAGCCACAACTTTGGAATTTGCACCATAACGGTAGAGATATGATTTCATACGAGCTATTTGGATTTGTTGGTATGCTTCTCTTTTAAGATGTAAAACATGTGAGTGGGTCTCTAGGAGACCGGTCTCCACATGATCGGCATCGGGGAATGCAATGAGTAGTTAGTTTATATCCGATAAAGAATAGGCCCGTTAAGGGTTTTCTCGATGTTGGAGTAAAGGACGATCAACAAGGGCCTTATTTTTTCTTTAATTCCTCGATACCTTAATTTCCTATAAATGGCAACGGATCCAAGCATAGCAAGATATAACAGAAAACTCCCTTTCCCTGTTAACGTCATCTAATTTCTTTTACATTATTTGCTTTTATGTTATAAAATAAAATATGAGGTTAGGCTTTATTGGTTCTAAATTGTGAGAAATAGAAACAAAATGTCACAACCCGGAAAATGCATGTGACCGGTGTTGGTTATAGTGCCCTCAAGGCAATTATTGTAATCACATGCAGGCGATTATAATGATTGAGGGAGGACCTATACAGGTAGAGCAGTCTTATTCGAGATGATAGTACATTATTCGGTTCATCTCTATCATCATGTATATATATTATATGGTATTACGTATCATTGTTACTGTAGGGTGTTTTTCGTCACCCCATTGAGATGAGAATACGCGCGCGCTTGTCAGGTGTACTACGGATTTCTTCTGCCTAGGGTAGGCGGGGGTTTATTGATTGTGGGGATCCGAATCTCCGGCAGCCGCGGATTAAGCTGTCGTTAATTATCCGTTGCCTTCGGAGCGAAAGAACTACCGATTGACTAGTCAAACTGGCCATGCGAACTCAATGTGCAGTGTGCGTGTGTTGAAGGGGGTTTGGATATATGTCACGTCCCGAAAGTACGGAACATGACCGGCACCTAGACTACGAACGTCTCGAGGCGTACGTACTCTAAGTAAGCCGAGCCCAGAAATCTAAACCAAGAAAAGTAGTAGAGTGTAGGGAAACCACTATAAGTCAATCAGCTAGCAATATAATATACAACGCCTAAAGGCGATGATCACAACAGAGAAGGAAACTCAAACAGCACGAAATCCACAGAAATATAACGCGCGACTCTAAGGTCGAAAGAATAAACATCACTGGTCTCTATCTCAAATAAATACATGTTTGGTTGATGGGACTTCTAGATACAACTGAAATATAATATACAATGTATAATGATGAGTACGATACAAATAAACCCACCTACTAGCAAGTCACCAGAAAGGAGCAGTGCCCGCAAAACCGTAATGAATCCTGTACGGCAAACATGCAAGAAACTGCTGATGTGAGGAAATTGGGGCAGATGTTGTGTATCAGTGGCGGTTTCAGCAGCTGATGTGTTGATATGGGGGCTGAAGTTGTGCTGATGTGAGGGTGTAGGTGTTGGGCTATGGTGTTAGGGGCTGGTGTGTGTGTTGTTATGATGGGGCTGCTGCTGATGCAGCAGAGGTTGGTATGTGTGTGTGTGAGTGTGAGAGAGAGTTGAAAGATGTGAGGGGGGGGGGGAGTGAAAGAACACAAGAGATTATGAAATGAGAGGGATCGTGGCACACCCTAGCCATCTCTCTCTCTCTCTCTCTCTCAAGTGCTAGCTTACACAAGCCATCATGGCTCACTCTCTCCCTACCCAAGTCAACCCCCATTCTAATCACCATTAATCAAAACCAAAACCCTAATTAACCCAATTAACCTAATCAAATAGTTCAACCCATCATGGTCATCTCAACATGGTAACCCTAGACTTCATCCAAGTTAACATGCACAAGTGTGTGCAGTCCAGATAAAATTCCAATAAAATATTCATAAAACCAGATAAAATATTTAAAAGCCGTTTTGGTAAACTTTTTACCAAAAACCCCATATTAAACACACAATTACCACAAAACACAAACTCAGGTGTTACAGTCTTCCCCCCTTAAGAAAATTCATCCCCGAATTTAAATTTAAACCCCCAAATTCTAAAATAAAATGTCCAAGTCAACGGGGCTCCGAAATCATCAATACATAAAACGCATCGTAGCGCAATACATGCGCATGCGTAACGAGCAGATAACTCGAAATCAAAACTCCGTCAAGCATCCCGCAATCATCGGAGTCAAGGCGAAAACACGAATGCCAAATCCAAAGCAAAACCGATATGCTATAAATCAGAACTATACATGTAAATATCAAATCTGTACATGTAAATATCTTGAAGGGAATGCATGCCAAATTCTTTAAAGTCAATGTGCAATGCGCATAACACTGCACAGTGGCGGACGTCTCTATAAGAAAATATCCATATACGTATATATCTTTTGTTTAATATGCACGTTCCGCCGTTTTTAAAAACAATTTAGAAGGGTTCCCTGTTTTAAACGTTTCGTGTCATCTCAGACACGTAGGTAAATAATGAGACTATAGCTCGCTTTTGGAAATCCCTTTGAAATCTATCAATGCATGCAAAACACACTCAGGTACTGTCATCTGACCAGTCCTGCTCAGTACGAAAACAAATCGCAATATCATAAAAATGTACCGCTCCATAAGAAATCAATCCCAAAAGTATGCATATGAATACTACGTGCGTCTGGTGCACACGGAAATCAAAATCCATACATGTGCAAAGCAGGTGCACAAAACGATATCAAGGTGCAACAGGTGTGCACACAACATCGGTCATAGGCAACGTGTGTGCCTGACAGCAAAATCAGATGCATCTGACATGCACGAAAAATCTCGATTTAGTGCATCTGGTGTGCACCAAATCTCATCTCATAACATGCGCCCATCATGCGCTAAAAATCCAAATCCGGTGCATCCATCATGCACGAAATCATGAAATCCAATATCAAGCGCCTAACACGCGCAAATCCAATCAGATGCATAAAATGCACAAAACAAATATCGAGCATCACCCTCGAAATCGAAGTCCAGTGCATCCAAGTGCACAAAATACACGTCACTGCACTGCAAGCATATGTAAACTATACAGAGTGCAAAAACCAAATCGTGTGCGTACATACGCACAAAATCAACTCAAATGTCTAAAACCCATAAAATCACAAACATGTGAAACCAAGGCACGAAAACGATTTAAAGTGCAACAACTGTGCAAAAATCGTAAATTCTCAATCATCAAAATTAAATCATGCGAATAAATCGCCCAACAATACCGAAATCAAGTATGGCGGAATAGTTCCGCCCAAGCGCATTCTCCAAGAATCTCTGGCCAACTGTCTTGATCACTCATAGCATATCTTGTCGACGATCCTGAACTCTGGCCTGCTGGTGTGCGTAACATGACCACTCCTGGGTCCAAGTCTTCTTTGCGGATTACCAATCTCACGATCCATCGGCTCATCGGCCCTGTCAGCGTGCTAACGAGGACGATTCCGTTTTGGCACTTCTCTGGTCATCTCTCGGTCAATCATCGCGACTACTCGAAAAGCAGCATGTCACTGGCGCCGGTCTCTGGCTCTCTGAATGCACGTGACACATCTTGTAATACCCAGCCCCTTTTATACCAATGTTTGTATTTCTTTTTACCTATAAAATTTATTTATAATTATTTATTTATTTTCAAAATCCCATTAAACCCAGACCTTACCTTTCATTTCCTCCGGCCCAGCCGTTTCTTTTTCCCATTTTAAGTTAAGATTATTTGAGCTCAGCCCTTTCCCTTTCTTTGTAAAATTGAAACTAAATGATTTCATTCTTAAAACCCACTCCTTTATTTCTTCTAAATTTTCCAGCCCAGCCCGTTCACCCTCCTCAGCCCACATTGATAATAATAGGATTTAAAATCTAAAACCCCAAATTTATTTAAAACCCCGACCCATCAGTAAATCCCTCAGCCCATTCTTTTTAAATCTAAACTTAATTCCTTTCATTTCCTAGCAGCCCGGTTTTCCATTCTCTTATAATTCTTTTATTTTTTACACCGGCCTGGCCCATTCTCTTCAGCCCGCACCCGTGCCTCCTACCCAACCCGACCTGCTTCTACACCCCTCCATTCTTCCAACGGCTCTTTTCCCTCTCCCCCTTTAATTTTATTTTTATTAAAACCCCACATTAACTTCTCTCTCTCCCTTTCCTTTATAATTCTCTCTCTCTCTTTCTTCTTTAATTTCCTTTTAAATTAATCCTTACGTTACTCTCTCTCTCTCTCCTCCTAAATTTCATTAACTCCTCACTCACATTACATTCTCTCTCTCCCTCTCACACGTCTCTCTCTCTCTCCTCTCGTTCTCTCCTTTTCTCTCTCTTCTCTCTCTCACACACACACGTCTATCTCTCTCTCTTCCATTTTTCCCGCTTCTCCTTCGAACCCACGCCTATGCCAGCGCTCGTCTCGCCACCGCCGCCATAACCCCTGCCTTCCTCCCTCTTCCTCTCCTCCAAGTACCTCTACAACACCCTCATCATCCTCTCCCATTCCTGAGCTCACCGCCCAATCGTCGACAACCATTCCCGACCTTCGACGAACCCCATCCACCCACTGCATCCATTCCTTTCCTGGCACCTTCACACCCCTTGTCGCCGTAGCTGACTTTTTCCCTCACCGTGGCAACCACCAGCCCCAAACTCCATGAGCTCCCCCGTGACCCAGAACCTTCGCTGCCGTACCACCTCCTTGCTCTCGACGCCGCTATCATCGTCGTCATCCCCACCAACCTCGCCTGCACCCTCACTGTCCTGTGTCACCGGAACCCCGACCTCCTCCTCCGAGCTTCGAGTTTTTCTCGACGACCCAACGTCGAGCCACCTCCGGTCACCCCACCTATTTTCCCTAGCACCTCATCGTTGCTACCCATCTAGCCGATCTCCCCTCACAGCAACCTCCACGACAGCAAGCCCAACACCGAGCCTCGGCCTTCATCTCCGGCGTTGGCTACTCCATCAGCAACCCGAGATTCTTGCTCCCCGTCTCCTTCACCTAGCTCCCAAGCCCACCATCTCCAACTCCAACAACCACCGCCGCTGAACCCTGTGAGCCACCAAATCCCTCTTCGTCGCACCCGCTGAGCTATTAAGCCCAAGCTCAAGCTCCACCGAGGCTAACCTTTGTCGTGTTTGCGTCGTGATCGCGTCGTGCCATTGCAATAGACCGCGTCGCTGCTGTGTAGTCATCGTCGTTTCCAGGCAAGTACTCTTACTTTCTTACATGCTAATTTATTCGTGTTACAAACTAAAATCGTATAAATTTCATATTCACAATACCCGATAGATTATATAACATACCTGTTCGATGCATGATCCCAATGAAAATCCTCCTTCAATTTGAAGGAACGTGAGGGCATTTGCTGGCTCATGTGCTATTGAACACGGTGTATAAATTTCACTGGAAAATACGACTGTTAGTGACTAAAACGAATACCCCCAAATATACCCGTAAAACTAGAATTTTTCCCGTATCTGAAAATTGTTAAATTCACCATAAATTATTTACATACTGGAATGATGCGTTCGAGGGCTTAAATCTAAGCTGACTTGACGAACTATAACCCTATGCAAGTTTATAATGATTTCTGTAATTAAATTGTGACGATATTTGGATCGGAGTGCGACTCTGGACTGCAGTCCAGAGCGACTTTGATTATTGCTTACTGTCCCGTAATGGGTACCACCTTGTCTACTTAACTCGTATGTTACGGAACTCCGCTGTTTATAAAAGGTGAAACTGTTAGCTAGATAACACAAGTGGTTTCATTCTGTTTCGTCATCGTTTGCTATTTAATCTGTAATTTAAAAGATGGGGACGTATAACAGTCCCAACAGAATCAGAATTGACATACTAGTATTGAACAGTGTATATCTCCTGACGTACAGACGCGATTGAGAATCCGTCTGTTGCGTTGAAAATCTTACTGAAAACCCTAGATTTAATTCAACTATAGAGTTGCTAAATTCTGATCCCAACTGGGATTAAAATGTGTTGCGAAACGGACTTCCGATTCTGAAACCGGATTTCCAGCCGTGAACGCTTAAAAATGAAATGGCTATATCTAGTGATCCCGAAACCCGATCGATATGAAACAAAATTTGCTGGATAGATAATCAAAAATACTACTTATTCCCCGTTCATCGTTTCGCTAAACTGTACACGTATGACTTATGATAAATTATGCAAGTGGTATAATACTGATTTATGACATCCTAATCATGATTTACATACTGTTTACTCATCATATCATACATATGTCACTGCATTGATAACCTAGTGATCATGTGCATTACCCAGTGTTAGGTATTAGTGATGATTGTGGCAAGTACGTTAGTGTTCGTGCATAAGTGAATAAGTGAAAGTGACACGTGCTTGTACACAATCAGTGAACCTTATTATTCTATTGCATTGTCGACGTCTGTGGGACGCTTGTACGTGCGACTATAAGTGGTATGTGACACTTATGGAAGCTCTTGCATGGGTGTCACAGATAAGGCACCAGACACTGCCATTTATCTTGGGTATTAATCGGGACGTGCTTGATGGAGATCCTGTCTCCAGTTCTCGCGCAGACTTGTCACAGACCGATTGGTATTTGAGGTTATGGTTAGCGTTTGATGTAGACCACGGGGTGTGGGGTAGTTTGAGTGTGAGTTCAACAGAATCTCGGGAGTCCCATGCCGGCTTATATATATGGAGATATATGGAGATTTACAGGGTACATGATTATTACCGTGAGTTACATGTTAGGCCCGTGGTCCCTTGCCCTTGGGTTCTACCCTTGGGTGGAGGACACTCGCGAGTGGTTGACTCTCACACTTGGACTGACGATAGGCTTAGTGACCTGTACAGTGAGACTTAGAGACGGATAGGGATGATGGCATCGATATACATTTCTTACTGTGTTGACATACCTGGCATACTATATTACTGTTTTACTGTTCACCTGATCTATTAAACATTTCATTGGTTACTGCATATTCTTATCTATACCGTCTTGATTTACTGTTATATATATATCTATTATCACTGTTCGAGTTGTCACATGTACCTATATATTATATTGCTATTGTGTCGCTCTGACGACCTGAGTATGCATGCTCAGTGTGAGGAGTGGATTTAGCCGGGACCAGGACCAGACGCACATCACGGACATCTTGATCAGCTATCCAGAGTTATACCCTTTTGTTTCCCATCAGGTCTGTTCTTTATATTGTTTTGTTTCAGTTACTGCATTTCTCATTACCTGCGCATTATTTACTGATTACCACGTAAAGTTAGAAGCCGAAGTGTGACTACGGCAGGATATTTCCTTGACCGTAGGAGCATGGCTGGCCTTGTCAACCCCTCGTATTCCGTATTTTGGGAAGCGGGGCGTGACATGGTTTAGTTGGTATCAAAGCCCGGTTTTGCTTCGATTGGGATTGCAGTTTTCCGTGTATAGCTCGACAATCTGAGACATCCCTCGGTCTAGGTTGTAAACTTGTTATTCTTGATCCATATTCACATAGAGTGTTCTGCTACCCATTCGCTAGGGTTTCGGGTGACTTGGCAAAGTTACGTGGTTGTAATTATGAACTACATCATAGTTACACTACCGTACTCTGTTTAAGTGATTTAGAGTCATACAGTTGATTTCCACTTGTAATGAATTTCATCACATCTGATGTTCTTGATTCCTTGCCCAATCCATATTATATTTTAATCCTTAAAGCTTGTGCCTTATATCGTCCTCAAAATTATTGTTTCAGGATTATGTATTCTAATGACTCTTCATCTATCTCCACTCCCCAGAATCAGACCGTTGAGATTCTGAGTGTACCGCAAAGTCTGAAGGAAGCCCAGGAGCGAACGAACGACTTGTTAGCTGTAGGACTGAGAAGGAAGGTGAATCAGGCACCAGTGGGAGTCTCCAATCGTAAAGAGATCCCTGTTAGACGAGCAAAAGAGAAGAAGATGAAGCGCCCATTTGTTTCCCCGAGACAGAAGCAGCAGAAGACCCAATGTTGTGGGTACTGTAAGAGGCCAGGACATCTTTAGAGGAATTATCGCCGCGCCCAAGGGAAATGTCTGATTTGCGGATCCAGCGAACATCTCATCAATGGTTGCCCAAAAAGGAAAGAGCTACAAGGAGGAGGCTCGACCACACTCTCTACTTCTGCCAAGTGATGATTATTGCGTAGTTCGAACCTCGAGGACAAGGCGGACCCAGCGCAGGATACAACTCGCGTGACGAGAATGCAGCGGTCTAGTAGTCAAAGAAGAATTTTCATGTTTTCTACTTTCAGTAGTAATGTTGTCATCCTCTTATAAATATTTCTTTTCGTTTGAAATCTTGTATCCGTCGAACTTTTGTTGAATGCAATAAAACTTGAATCGTAATGTATGTATCATTCCCTTGCTTTCCTCCTTATTTATACTATTCATTACCACAACATTTTTATTGTGATTTTTCAGTTCCTGCCTACCGTATATTTTCCTATACTCTGTACCCTTAGCTATTTTCTTGATGTGTTCCCCTTTCTAATCATGACTCTTTCTTTTCAGGCCATGGCCCACCCTGGAGCAGCGCCGCATCTAGATGATGATGCACAGTCATGCGTTTCCTTAGACCGCACGCTGATGAGTTCTGACGATGAGATCGACGGTCCCCAGGTCATCTTCGAAAACAGCGATTCCGAGGACGAAGGAGCCGCCGCCCCAGAGGTTGATATGATAGACGATTCCGACGAAGAGGAAGGAGACCCTGAGGAGAACCCGATAGAGGAAGATCCCGAAGGAGACCTGATAGAAGAAAATCCAGTGGAGGAAAATCCCATGGAAGAGAATCCAGAAGGAGAGAACCGCATGGAGGCAGACCTCGATGAAGAAGCTCCAGCCGAGGAAGAAGGACCAGAAGAACAAGACCCTGCGGTGGAAGAACTCCCAATAGCGGTCCCCGCGAGGCGCTATGGAAATGGACGTCCCTACCTGAGCGCGCGAGCATACCGCAACCTGCTGAACCTCCACAACCGCGACTGACGGGATTTTTTAGATGTTGTCTTCTCTGGCCAAATAAATCTGTGTATAGTTTAGGGTCACCTTTCGTTTTTGTGAATGCTTTGTTTAGAATTTTCTGGAATGAAATAAATTGTTGAGTTCGCTAATCTTTCGATTCTCTTGGTTCACTTGATGCTTGATTATTCCTCATATCCATTTATTTTTCTTGCTGAAATCCCTGACTGTCCATCCTACTCCTTACGTTGTTTTAACCCTCACTGAGATTAACAAGTACCATACCCGATCTTTTAGTGGTCCACCCTTCATCCTTCGTCTGTGCCTCGTTTGAGATCCTTCTGGGAGGAGAAGTTCATAGTGAAATCTTCGAGTTCGCTAACCCTTCGAAAATTTTGATTCGCTTGATGTATCGACCGTTGTTCTCCTCATACATTCTTCCCCTTGTAGCCCTTTGCTGCTCACCCTTACTTCCTGTGCTGACCCGACCTCAATCTCTTTGACCTTCAGTCTAAAGCCGTCACACTCTGACCTTTTGTATGAGCCACACTCCATTGAAATCCATACCCTAGCTAGCCCTATACATTTTTGTGTTTTTTTCCTATTACCCTAACTATATTTAGGGACAGTGTTATTCGAAAATTTAGTTTTCATTATTTTGTATTTATCGAAGAGTGCGTTTTATTGACTATCCCCGTTTTACGCATTTCAAGTACTTCACTACTAGCTTTCCCATTATTTTTCGGTAGCGCAACCTTACATCGCGCATATTTTCGTTCCATGTTTCTTATTTTCTTTATGTGGGTTTTCTCAATTATTTTAAAACTATTTGATCGATACATTATCCTAGAATGTTTTAACCTACCG
The DNA here is from genome assembly GCA_030015575.1 of Agapanthus africanus. Lineage (NCBI taxonomy): Eukaryota > Viridiplantae > Streptophyta > Magnoliopsida > Asparagales > Amaryllidaceae > Agapanthus > Agapanthus africanus. The sequence goes on along the minus strand of CM057339.1, from coordinate 303,070,273 downwards.
ACAAATCCTTCACTACTTTATTGTCGTTACTTTATTTCCGGGTATTGTGCCTATGTTTACTATTATAAATTATTGTGCCTTATACTTATTATTTCTGCCGTGCTACCTTTGATATACTTATACATGCACATATTTGAGTTTCGATTTTATCGAGTACGCCTCGAATATTATTGTTCGTTATTGTTGTTATTTCTATTCTCGTATACATGTAGGTTGCCTTTGTAGTTGTTCCTGACTTATACTTATTTAGACCTATATTTTTGTATGTTGTTCTTACATATATAGACCTTCAAAATTTTATCCATTTGTTTTAAGTGAATCGCTATGTGTTAGTGTTCGATATGGTAGTCTTTCGCTTATTGTATTATAAGTTATTGTTCATTTTAAATTTCGAGGACGAAATTTTTGTAAGGGTGGTATGATGTAATACCCAGCCCCTTTTATACCAATGTTTGTATTTCTTTTTACCTATAAAATTTATTTATAATTATTTATTTATTTTCAAAACCCCATTAAACCCAGACCTTACCTTTCATTTCCTCCGGCCCAGCCGTTTCCTTTTCCCATTTTAAGTTAAGATTATTTGAGCTCAGCCCTTTCCCTTTCTTTGTAAAATTGAAACTAAATGATTTCATTCTTAAAACCCACTACTTTATTTCTTCTAAATTTTCCAGCCCAGCCCGTTCACCCTCCTCAGCCCACATTGATAATAATAGGATTTAAAATCTAAAACCCCAAATTTATTTAAAACCCCGGTCCATCAGTAAATCCCTCAGCCCATTCTTTTTAAATCTAAACTTAATTCTTTTCATTTCCTAGCAGCCCGGTTTTCCATTCCCTTATAATTCTTTTATTTTTTACACCGGCCCGGCCCATTCTCTTCAGCCCGCACCCGCGCCTCCTACCCAACCCGACCCGTTTCTACACCCATCTATTCTTCCAACGGCTCTTTTCCCTCTCCCCCTTTAATTTTCTTTTTATTAAAACCCCACATTAACTTCTCTCTCTCCCTTTCCTTTATAATTCTCTCTCTCTCTTTCTTCTTTAATTTCCTTTTAAATTAATCATCATGTTACTCTCTCTCTCCCCTCCTAAATTTCATTAACTCCTCACTCACGTTACATTCTCTCTCTCCCTCTCACACGTTTCTCTCTCTCTCTCTCCTCTCATTCTCTCCTTCTCTCTCTCTTCTCTCTCTCTCACACACACACGTCTATCTCTCTCTCTCTTCCATTTTTCCCGCTTCTCCTTCGAACCCACGCCCACGCCCACGCCCGCGCTCGTCTTGCCACCTCCGCCATAACCCCTTCCTTCCTCCCTCTTCCTCTCCTCCAAGTACCTCTAAAACACCCTCATCATCCTCTCCCATCCCCGAGCTCACCGCCCAATCGTCGACAACCATTCCCGACCTTCGACGAACCCCATCCACCCACTGCATCCATTCCTTTCCTGGCACCTTCACACCCCTTGTCGCCGTCGCCGACTTTTTCCCTCACCGCGGCAACCACCAGCCCCAAACTCCCTGAGCTCCCCCATGACCCAGAACCTTCGCTGCCGCACACCTCCTTGCTCTCGACGCCGCCATCATCGTCGTCATCCCCACCAACCTCGTCTGCACCCTCGCTGTCCTGCGTTACCGGAACCCCGACCATCCTCCTCCGAGCTTCGAGTTTTTCCCGACGACCCAACGTCGAGCCACCTCCGGTCACCCTACCTCTTCTCCCTAGCACCTCATCGTTGCTACCCATCTAGCCGATCTCCCCTCACAGCAACCTCCACGACAGCAAGCCCAACACCGAGCCTCGGTCTTCATCTCCGGCGTTGTCTACTCCATCAGCAACCCGAGATTCTTGCTCCCCGTCTCCTTCACCTAGCTCCCAAGCCCACCATCTCCAACTCCAACAACCACCGCCGCTGAACCCCGTGAGCCACCAAATCCCTCTTCGTCGCACCCGCTGAGCTATCAAGCCCAAGCTCAAGCTCCACCGAGGCCAACCTTTGTCGTGTTTGCGTCGTGATCGCGTCGTGCCATTGCAATAGACCGCGTCACTGCCGTGTAGTCATCGTCGTTTCCAGGCAAGTACTCTTACTTGCTTACATGCTAATTTATTCATGTTACAAACTAAAATCGTATAAATTTCATATTCACAATACCCGATAGATTATATAACATACCTGTTCGATGCATGATCCCAATGAAAATCCTCCTTCAATTTGACGGAACGTGAGGGAATTTGCTGGCCCATGTGCTATTGAACACGGTGTATAAATTTCACTGGAAAATACGACTGTTAGTGACTAAAACGAATACCCCCAAATATACCCGTAAAACTAGAATTTTTCCCGTATCTGAAAATTGTTAAAATCACCATAAATTATTTACATTCCGGAATGATGCGTTCGAGGGCTTAAATAGAAGCCGACTCGACGAACTATAACCCTATGCAAGTTTCTAATGATTTCTGTAATTAAATTGTGACGATATTTGGATCGGAGTGCGACTCTGGACTGCAGTCCAGAGCGACTTTGATTATTTCTTACTGTCCCGTAATGGGTACCACCTTGTTTACTTAACTTGTATGTTGCAGAACTCCACTGTTTATAAAAGGTGAAACTGTTAGCTAGATAACACAAGTGGTTTCATTCTGTTTCGTCATCGTTTGCTATTTAATCTGTAATTTAAAAGATGGGGACGTATAACAGTCCCAACAGAATCAAAATTGACATACTAGTATTGAACAGTGTATATCTCCTGACGTACAGACGAGATTGAGAATCCGTCTATTGCGTTGAAAACCTTACTAAAAACCCTAGATTTCATTCAACTATAGCGTCGCTAAATTCTGATCCCAACTGGGATTAAAATGCGTTGCGAAACGGACTTCCGATTCTGAAACCGGATTTCCAGCCATGAACGCTTAAAAATGAAATGGCTATATCTAGTGATCCCGAAACCCGATCGATATGAAACAAAATTTGCTGGATAGATAATCAAACATACTACTTATTCCCCATTCATCGTTTCGCTAAACTGTACACGTATGACTTATGATAAATTATGCAAGTGGTATAATACTGATTTATGACATCCTAATCATGATTTACATACTGTTTACTCATCATATCATACATATGTCACTGCATTGATAACCTAGTGATCATGTGCATTACCCAGTGTTAGGTATTAGTGATGATTGTGGCAAGTACGTTAGTGTTCGTCCATGAGTGAATAAGTGAAAGTGACACGTGCTTGTACACAATCAGTGAACCTTATTATTCTATTGCATTGTCGACGTCTGTGGGACGCGTGTACGTGTGACTATAAGTGGTATGTGACACTTATGGAAGCTCTTGCATGGGTGTCACAGATAAGGCACCAGACACTGCCATTTATCTTGGGTATTAGTCGGGACGTGCTTGATGGAGATCCTGTCTCCAGTTCTCGCGCAGACTTGACACAGACCGATTGATATTTGAGGTTATGGTTAGCGTTTGATGTAGACCACGGGGTGTGGGGTAGTTTGAGTGTGAGTTCAACAGAATCTCGGGAGTCCCATGCCGGCTTATATATATGGAGATATATGGAGATTTACAGGGTACATGATTATTACCGTGAGTTACATGTTGGGCCCGTGGTCCCTTGCCCTTGGGTTCTACCCTTGGGTGGAGGACACTCGCGAGTGGTTGACTCTCACACTTGGACTGACGATAGGCTTAGTGACCTGTACAGTGAAACTTAGAGACGGATAGGGATGATGGTATCGATATACATTTCTTACTGTGTTGACATACCTGGCATACTATATTACTGTTTTACTGTTCACCTGATCTATTAAACATTTTATTGGTTACTGCATATTTTTATCTATACCGTCTTGATTTACTGTTATATATATATATATCTATTATCACTGTTCGAGTTGTCACATGTACCTATATATTATATTGCTATTGTGTCGCTCTGACGACCTGAGTATGCATGCTCAGAGTGAGGAGTGGATTTAGCCGGGAACAGGACCAGACGCACATCACGGACATCTTGATCAGCTATCTAGAGTTATACCCTTTTGTTTCCCATCAGGTCAGTTCTTTATATTGTTTTGTTTCAGTTACTGCATTTCTCATTACCTGCGCATTATTTACTGATTACCACGTAAAGCTAGAAGCCGACGTGTGACTACGGCAGGATATTTCCTTGACCGTAGGAGCATGGCTGGCCTTGTCAACCCCTCGTATTCCGTATTTTGGGAAGCGGGGCGTGACACATCTGATCCTGGGTGCAAGTATCATTGCAGCAGTGTCCTGGAAGGAATCCTGCTCAAGGTCTCTTCCAAGTCTCATCTCTGCTAATTGTCCGGGAGTCCTCATCCTTTACTATATCTGCTTCTTGCTCCGGAACGGCTGCATGCTCATCGCGACTCCTTCTGGAAGGTATATCCAGTATTATGCCTCGGCATACGCATCGCATCTCTGATGTCGGCAAAGTGGAACGTCATCATATCCAGATCTTGTACGAACCTCTTACTCCACTTTTCTCTAATGTCGACTGCTTCAGACTCGTCTCGTCGTGGCTGCATGGACTGAGCTCCAACGGCTATCCTCGTATCTGGAGTCTCCCAAGAAGTGCATCTCACCATCTAGCATCCGAATTAAGTCGAGACATACGATCGATTTGTCAAGACCTCATAATCCCTCAAGAGCTCAACATCTTGGGTACAGTATAATAGTATCGAGTACATACCACAGCATAGGTGGTCCAGCCGTAGAAGGGCAAACCCAAGCCTCACTCTGCCGCAAACCCTACGGTTCAAAGGCTTTCACACGGTCATTAAGTCGAGTTAGGGTTTCATTCTTCTAGAGGGACCATAGAATTGCCTGCATGTCTTCCCGAATACTTTAAACCTGGAATAATAGGTTTCTGACATTCGATCGTCTCTGTCGACTCTCAACGTCTCCGCGTGAAGTCGTCTCAGCTGGAATCAACCTATCTGATGACTTCGCATCGGGGTAGCGAACGATCCACATGTCCTAGTCATTCATCCTTGGTGACTAGCGGCCTTCTATCATCTCTTAGTATAACTCGTACTGCAATAGCTCCAACATCTGGGACGATATCTCGTCGTTCACAACAATACTGGCTCACTCGCATGCACGCTGAACAGTGCCTCGATCATCACGAATAAGCCATACATCAACGGTCATCAAAATCTGGCTGGCCTCTGTCAGTGACTCAATCCTCTGGTGCGGATCGGCACGTCCGAGCAATCTCATACAGCGATCCATCCAACGCTCGTGGCGCAAACACAATCAAAAGACACATCTCTACAATCGTGTGTCTCCGGAAATACGCCCCGGTCAGTCCTCGTTCGTAACGATCTCATGCTGACCGCAACTCTAGCCGTAGCTCTCCCTGCCCGTAATCGCGGCATTAAAACATAACGGGTACCGATGAGGCTAGATCAGGAATGAATATGATACTGAACAAAGAAATGTACATCCTAAGGCTTCTTAAGTGGAGTGGCGTGTCGTAAATATGCCGCGGAACATACCCACGGTACGTCACTCTATTTTAGTCACCTATTCCATCAACCAAGGGTCATCCTACGCTCCGAAGGTAAAACCTAACGCTCTGATACTAACTTTGTCACGTCCCGAAAGTACGGAACATGACCGGCACCTAGACTACGAACGTCTCGAGGCGTATGCACTCTAAGTAAGCCGAGCCCAGAAATCCAAACCAAGAAAAGTAGTAGAGTGTAGGGAAACCACTATAAGTCAACCGGCTAGCAATATAATATACAATGCCTAAAGGCGAGGATCACAACAGAGAAGGAAACTCAAACAGCAAGAAATCCACAGAAATATAACGCGCGACTCTAAGGTCGAAAGAATAAACATCACTGGTCTCTATCTCAAATAAATACATGTTTGGTTGATGGAACTTCTAGATACAACTGAAATATAATATACAATGTATAATGATGGGTACGATACAAATAAACCCACCTACTAGCAAGTCACCAGAAAGGAGCAGTGCCCGCAAAGCCGTAATGAATCCTGTACGGCAAACCTGTAAGAAACTGGGGCACAACGGGGGTGAGTTGCCAACTCGTGAGTAGAAAAAGATCTACGAACAGAAAATCACATGTATGACGCAATCCTAGGTCATACGATCATAATATATAATCCTCAAATATATAACCAGCAATCTATAACCAGGGCTAGGGTAAATATCTAACCCAAGTGTAATCCCATGTGCCCGTGTCAGTGCCTCAGGTAGCAATGGATCATATGAATGATGTATGAATGCATGAAACAGAATGCATGTACTGAAGAAAACTGCTTTCATAAATTTCTGAGATTTCTGTATTTTTTAAAATGAGGTATCATAAATGAAATCAACATAAACAGTGCCTAGCATCGGCACAAAACATAAATCCAAATATCTCGATATCTCTGTATCACAATCTCTGTACCTCAATATCTCAAAATCTCAATGTGTCAATCATAATATCCAGGGCGCCGTCAGTCCCGACCGGCCCCTACCATCTATCTCATGACCAGGACGGTATCCTCCGGATATCCGACGTGTCGGGTAATATCACCGGTCGGTCGTGCTCCCCTGCACAGGCTCAACGCCATCTCCTGCGATCTTCTTACCCCGGGGTACCGCACCGGGCCCACCATGTACCCGAAACGGTTCATCCGCCTCCTCGAATCGGGTCTCGAAATCCATCAGCAAACTTATGGTGGACGACTCATACATCATGGAAAACCACACTTTTTATTTAAAAAGAGAGAAAGCAGTTTATATAAGTTTTGCGGTTTTCCCCCCAAATCCAGAAAATATAATGGAGATCCGAATCATCAATAGCATGTAAAATCATGAATGTAAGCATGAGAATCCATGAATGCAGCATATAATGAATAACAGTGTGCATGAAGTGAAAAGTAATAACTACAATGTCAAGCTGGCATATATGGCAAGTACACTAATATCATGTCACTACTAACTAACAAGCTAAATCAAGCAATAATATTCTCTAAGTGTACGTGACATGGCAATTACCGATGAAGATGTGTGTGAGCCGGCAAATAAGTGTACGTGGTACATACGCATCATCGGTAGTGGTGCTGGTGTCCTAACAGCATGATATCAATAATGGAATATGAATCACAACAGTATGCGATGCGGAGCAACAATAATAATATGCGGGAGCTGAATACTAAACACCATGATCGCTAAACTGCATCTAATGTCATAAGAGTCATATAGCTACACCATTATAAGGCTGAGCAAAAGCTAACAGTAGGTAAGGGAAACCGCCTAACCTCTGAGTCGATACATATATATATATAGTCGGTGATCCCGCCTCGATAATATCACATCCGATACCATATCTCTATAATCGGTTATTCCCAAGTCAAGAGGGCGGATCAAACATCAAAATATAGCTCGTACATAAATCCGTCGTACGGCATCCCCAAATCTTGGTACGGGTCAATATCACATTCGTCATATCACTCATCGGGTATTCTCTTTATCAAAGATCATCATCTGGGGTACTGACCTACGTCTAGTACAAAGCTAATATCATCACTATAATTATGATCTGACTACTGATCGACAGTCTCGTATAAATCGATATCATCATCACATATCATCACAAGGAGTAAATATCGCCGAATGCGGCCTATCATAATTATCTTGTCATATCATATCATATCATATCTCGTAACATAATCACATGTCGATCATTTTATATTTATATCACTATTCCTATGGCATCATCATCCTAAAATCCGCTAAAGCATCAAGACGTATCTCATATATGAATTTTACCATATCACCGATATCATAATCTCGGATCAAATATCATCGACTCATCTCAAACCCAAGTATCATCCTCAAATCCGTATGTGAACACATGGTCCCATACCCACGTGAACACATATCTATATAGAATCCCATAACCACATATGAAATAAGGATGTATGCAAGTATGTATGTGTTGTGCACCCACTACCCTAGGGTTTCGTAACCCTTCACCAATCCAACACACCAATATCCATCTTAACATTATCATTAATCCCAAATAACATATAATAATTGTTGGTGTGTATATGCATCCGTATACATCACCACGAACTGCGGGGGTGCTATACGCCATCCACCCGACTTCTCCCCGTAGATATAAATCTACTCACCTTGCTTATGTGTGCCGGAGCCGATGTCGCCATTTGCATCTCCAATGCTTCGACGCCACGTGGGGTACCTAAAAGGATATCACAGGCTAAAACACATGAAAACCATGTCGGAAACCAAAATGGTGCACGCTACGCCCATAGGTAAAAACCTGTAGCCCCGCGTGCAAACACAGCCAATAACCCTCTGCCGTTGGCGTTCAAACGCCACCTGACAGAAACAAATTATCGAATACCAAAATCCATACGAAAACAAGTCGTAAATCATGTGCCAACTCAAGAAAATCAACCCAGATTCTACCCTGGTTGGAACCAGACAAAACTAGACATACCCAGGGTCAAGTTTACAGGTAAAAGAGCCGTGCACCAAGAATGAGGGGGTTTCACCCTGGTCTGGCCGCAAATTGCGGCCAGAGGGAATTAAATAGCGGCTAGGGAAAGGAGGTGGGGTCTAGGGTTTTGGGTGTTGGTTTCTACCAGCCTATACATCTCACTGCCATGTCAATTTTATTTTAGGGTACCTCGGGTTGTAGCAGTTTCCAGAAAGGTCACAAAATCGACAAAATTGCTAATTTACGCCAAGTCGAATAAATCTGGTATTTTACTGGAATCTGGGTTAGATCTAGGTTTAACTAGTCTCAACAACACCTAATTAGGCTATACTAACCATCACAACCATCTCTTGGCCAAATCTCACTCAAATTTATCTAAACTAGCACTAATCTACTTAATAACACTAAATTTCAGCTAAATAACCAGAACTTGGCAAGATAGGAGTTAGGTTGCGGAATTATACCACAAGGGGTCCTAGGATGAAGGAGAAAGGAAGGAGGAGGTGAAGAGGAGTGAGTTGCTGCTGCTGTGCTCCTGGTGTTGCTGCTGATGTTGCTCAGGCGGCTGCTGCTGCTGTGAGCTGTTGCTGTTGCTATGTGCTGTTGTTTTATTTCTTTGTTTGAGTTGCTGTTGCAGCAGCAGCTGATGAAGGAAGTTGTTGTATTTGTTGGGGTGTTGTGTTGAGCTGAAGTTGTGGTATGATGGGGGTGTGGTGTGGTTTTGAATGAAGTTGTTGCTGCTGTGGCTGTTTTCACAGCAGTTGCTGATGTTTTTGTTGCTACTGAAGGTGGCTGATGTAGCTACTGATGTGAGGAAATTGGGGCTGATGTTGTGTATCGGTGGCTGTTTCAGCAGCTGATGTGTTGATATGGGGGCTGAAGTTGTGCTGATGTGAGGGTGTAGGTGTTGGGCTATGGTGTTAGGGGCTGGTGTGTGTGTTGTTATGATGGGGCTGCTGCTGATGCAGCAGAGGTTGGTATGTGTGTGTGAGTGTGAGAGAGTTGAAAGATGTGAGAGGGGGGGGGGAGTGAAAGAACACAAGGGATTATGAAATGAGAGGGATCGTGGCACACCCTAGCCACCTCTTTCTCTCTCTCACACAAGTGTTAGCTTACACAAGCCATCATGGCTCACTCTCTCCCTACCCAAGTCAACCCCCATTCTAATCACCATTAATCAAAACCAAAACCCTAATTAACCCAATTAAGCTAATCAAATGGTTCAACCCACCATGGTCATCTCAACATGGTAACCCTAATCTTCACCCAAGTTAACATGCACAAGTGTGTGCAGTTCAGATAAAATTCCAATAAAATATTCATAAAACCAGATAAAATTTTTAAAAGCTGTTTTGGTTAACTTTTTACCAAAAACCCCACATTAAACACAAAATTACCACAAAACACAAACTTAGGTGTTACAGTCTTCCCCCCTTAAGAAAATTCATCCCCGAATTTAAATTTAAACCCCCAAATTCTAAAACATTTCAATAAAATGTCCAAGTCAACGGGGCTTCGAAATCATCAATACATAAAACGCATCGTAGCGCAATACATGCGCATGCGTAACGAGCAGATAACTCGAAATCAAAACTCCGTCAAGCATCCCGCAATCATTGGAGTCAAGGCGAAAACACGAATGTCAAATCCAAAGCAAAACCGATATGCTATAAATCGGAACTATACATGTAAATATCAAATCTGTACATGTAAATTTCTTGAAGGGAATGCATGCCAAATTCTTTAAAGTCAATGTGCAATGCGCATAACACTGCACAGTGGCGGACGTCTCTATAAGAAAATAGTCATATACGTTTATATCTTTTGTTTAATATGCACGTTCCGCCGTTTTTAAAAACAATTTAAAAGGGTTCCTTGTTTTAAACGTTTCGTGTCATCTCAGACACGTGGGTAAATAATGAGACTATAGCTCGCTTTTGGAAATCCCTTTGAAATCTATCAATGCATGCAAAACACACTCAGGTACTGTCATCTGACCAGTCCTGCTCAGTACGAAAACAAATCGCAATATCATAAAAATGTACCGCTCCGTAAGAAATCAATCCCAAAAGTATGCATATGAATACTACGTGCGTCTGGTGCGCACGGAAATCAAAATCCATACATGTGCAAAGCAGGTGCACAAAACGATATCAAGGTGCAACAGGTGTGCACACAACATCGGTCATAGGCAACGTGTGTGCCTGACAGCAAAATCAGGTGCATCTGACATGCACGAAAAATCTCGATTTAGTGCATCTGGTGTGCACCAAATTTCATCTCATAACATGCGCCCATCATGCGCTAAAAATCCAAACCCGGTGCATCCATCATGCACGAACTCATGAAATCCAATATCAAACGCCGAACACGCGCAAATCCAATCAGGTGCATAAAATGCACAAAACAAATATCGAGCATCACCCTCGAAATCGAAGTCCAGTGCATCCAAGTGCACAAAATACATGTCACTGCACTGCAAGCATATGTAAACTATACAGAGTGTAAAAACCAAATCGTGTGCGTACATACGCACAAAATCAACTCAAATGTCTAAAACCCATAAAATCACAAACATGTGAAACCAAGGCACGAAAACGATTTCAAGTGCAACAACTGTGCAAAAATCGTAAATTCTCAATCATCAAAATCAAATCATGCGAATAAATCGCCCAACAATACCGAAATCAAGTATGGCGGAATAGTTCCGCCCAAGCGCATCCTCCAAGAATCTCTGGCCAACTGTCTTGATCACTCATAGCATATCTTTTCGACGATCCTGAACTCTGGCCTGCTGGTGTGCGTAACATGACCACTCCTGAGTCCAAGTCTTCTCTGTGGATTACCAATCTCACGATCCATCGGCTCATCGGCCCTGTCAGACGTGCTAACGGGGACGATTCCGTTTTGGCACTTCTCTGGTCATCTCTCGGTCAATCATCGTGACCACTCGAAAAGCAGCATGTCACTGGCGCCGGTCTCTGGCTCTCTGAATGCACGTGACACATCTGATCCTGGGTGCAAGTATCATTGCAACAGTGTCCTGGAAGGAATCCTGCTCAAGGTCTCTTCCAAGTCTCATCTCTGCTAATTGTTCGGGAGTCCTCATCTTTTACTATATCTGCTTCTTGCTCCGGAACGGCTGCATGCTCATCGCGACTCCTTCTGGAAGGTATATCCAGTATTATGCCTCGGCATGCACATCGCATCTCTGATGTTGGCGGAGTGGAACGTCATCATATCCAGATCTTGTACGAACCTCTTACTCCACTTTTCTCTAATGTCGACTGCTTCGGACTCGTCTCGTCGTGGCTGCATGGACTGAGCTCCAACGGCTATCCTCGTATCTGGAGTCTCCCAAGAAGTGCATCTCACCATCTAGCATCCGAATTAAGTCGAGCCATACGATCGATTTGTCAAGACCTCATAATCCCTCAAGAGCTCAACATCTTGGGTACAGTATAATAGTATCGAGTACATACCACAGCATCGGTGGTCCAGCCGTAGAAGGGCAAACCCAAGCCTCACTAATGGCGCCGCAGAACTGCCGCAAACCCTATGGTTCAAAGGCTTTCATACGGTCATTAAGTCGAGTTAGGGTTTCATTCTTCTAGAGGGACCATAGAATTGCCTGCATGTCTTCCCGAATACTTTAAACCTGGAATAATAGGTTTCTGACATTCGATCGTCTCTGTCGACTCTCAACGTCTCCGCGTGAAGTCGTCTCAGCTGGAATCAACCTATCTGATGACCTCGCATCGTGGTAGCGAACGATCCACATGTCCTAGTCATTCATCCTTGGTGACTAGCGGCCTTCTATCATCTCTTAGTACAACTCGTACTGCAATAGCTCCAACATCTGGGGCGATATCTCGTCGTTCACAACAATACTGGCTCACTCGCATGCACGCTGAACAGTGCCTTGATCATCATGAATAAGCCATACATCAACGATCATCAAAATCTGGCTAGCCTCTGTCAGTGGCTCAATCCTCTGGTGCTGATCGGCATGTCCGAGCAATCTCATACAGCGATCCATCCAACGCTCGTGGCGCAAACACAATCAAAAGACACATCTCTGCAATCGTGTGTCTCCGGAAATACGCCCCGGTCAGTCCTCGTTCGTAATGAGCTCATGCTGACCGCAACTCTAGCCGTAGCTCTCCCTGCCCGTAATCGTGGCAGTAAAACATAACGGATACCGATGAGGCTAAATCAGGAATGAATATGATACTGAATAAAGAAATGTACATCCTAAGGCTTCTTAAGTGGAGTGGCGTGTCGTAAATATGCCGCGGAACATACCCACGGTACGTTACTCTACTTTAGTTACCTATTCCATCAACCAAGGGTCATCCTACGCTCCGAAGATAAAACCTAACGCTCTGATACCAACTTTGTCACGTCCCGAAAGTACGGAACATGACCGACACCTAGACTACGAACGTCTTGAGGCGTACGTACTCTAAGTAAGCCGAGCCCAGAAATCCAAACCAAGAAAAGTAGTAGAGTGTAGGGAAACCACTATAAGTCAACCGGCTAGCAATATAATATACAACGCCTAAAGGCGAGGATCACAACAGAGAAGGAAACTCAAACAACGCGAAATCCACAGAAATATAACGCGCGATTCTAAGGTCGAAAGAATAAACATCACTGGTCTCTATCTCAAATAAATACATGTTTGGTTGATGGAACTTCTAGATACAACTGAAATATAATATACAATGTATAATGATGGGTACGATACAAATAAACCCATCTACTAGCAAGTCACCAGAAAGGAGCAGTGCCCGCAAAGCCGTAATGAATCCTGTACGGCAAACCTGCAAGAAACTGGGGCACAACGGCGGTGAGTTGCCAACTCGTGAGTAGAAAAAGATCTACGAACAGAAAATCGCATGTATGACGCAATCCTAGGTCATACGATCATAATATATAATCCTCAAATATATAACCAGCAATCTATAACCAGCGCTAGGGTAAATATCTAACACAAGTGTAATCCCATGTGCCCGTGTCAGTGCCTCAGGTAGCAATGGATCATATGAATGATGTATGAATGCATGAAACAGAATGCATGTACTGAAGAAAACTGCTTTCATAAATTTCTGTATTTTTTAAAATGAGGTATCATAAATGAAATCAACATAAACAGTGCCTAGCATCGGCACAAAACATAAATCCCAATATCTCTATATCTCTGTATCACAATCTCTGTACCTCAATATCTCAAAATCTCAATGTGTCAATCATAATATCCAGGGCGCCGTCAGTCCAGACTGGCCCCTACCATCCATCTCATGACCACGACGGTATCCTCCGGATATCCAACGTGTCAGGTAGTATCACCGGTCGGTCGTGCTCCCCTGCACAGGCTCAACGCCATCTCCTGCGATCTTCTTGCCCCGAGGTACCGCACCGGGCCCACCATGTACCGGAAACGGTTCATCCGCCTCCTATTATCGGGTCTCGAAATCCATCAGCAAACTCATGGTGGACGACTCATACATCATGGGAAAACCGCACTTTTTATTTAAAAAGAGAGAAAGCAGTTTATATAAGTTTTGCGGTTTTCCCCCAAATCCAGAAAATATCATGGAGATCCGAATCATCAATAGCATGTAAAATCATGAATGTAAGCATGAGAATCCATGAATGCAGCATATAATAAATAACAGTGTGCATGAAGTGACAAGTAATAACTACAATGTCAAGCTGACATATATGGCAAGTACACTAATATCATGTCATTGCTAGCTAACAAGATAAATCAAGAAATAATATTCTCTAAGTGTACGTGACATGGAAATTACCGATGAAGATGTGTGTGAGCCGGCAAATAAATGTACGTGGTACATACGCATCATCGGTAGTGGTGCTGGTGTCCTAACATCATGATATCAATAATGGAATATGAATCACAACAGTATGCGATGCGGAGCAACAATAATAATATGCGGGAGCTGAATACTAAACACCATGATCGCTAAACTGCATCTAATGTCATAAGAGTCATATAGCTACACCACTATAAGGCTGAGCTAAAGCTAACAGTAGGTAAGGGAAACCGTCTAATCTCTGAGTCGATACATACATATATATATAGTCGGTGATCCCGCCTCGATAATATCACATCCGATACCATATCTCTATAATCGGTTATTCCCAAGTCAAGAGGGCGGATCAAACATCAAAATATAGCTCGTACGTAAATCCGTCGTACGGCATCCCCAAATCTGGATACGAGTCAATATCACATTCGTCATATCACTCATCGGGTATTCTCTTTATCAAAGATCATCATCTGGGGTACTGACCTATGCCTAGTACACAGCTAATATCATCACTATAATTATGATCTGACTACTGATCGACAGTCTCGTATAAATCGATATCGTCATCATATATCATCACAAGGAGTAAACATCGCCGAATGCGGCCTATCATAATTATCTTGTCATATCATATCATATCATATCTCGTAACATAATCACATGTCGATCATTTTATATTTATATCACTATTCCTATGGCATCATCATCCCAAAATCCGCTAAAGCATCAAGACATATCTCAAATATGAATTTTACCATATCATCGATATCATAATCTCGGATCAAATATCATCGACTCATCTCAAACCCAAGTATCATCCTCAAATCCGTATGTGAACACATGTTCCTATACCCACATGAACACATATCCATACAGAATCCCATAACAACATATGGAATAAGGATGTATGCAAGTATGTATGTGTGTATATGTATGTGTAGTGCATCCACTACCCTAGGGTTTCGTAACCCTTCACCAATCCAACACACCAATATCCATCTTAACATTATCATTAATCCCAAATAACATATAATAATTGTTGGTGTGTATACGCATCCGTATACATCACCACGAACTGCGGGGGTGCTATACGCCATCCACCCGATTTCTCCCCGTAGATATAAATCTACTCACCTTGCTTATGTGTGTCGGTGCCGATGTCTCCATTTGCATCTCCAACGCTTCGACGCCACGTGGGGTACCTACAAGGATATCACATGCTAAAACACATGAAAACTATGTCGGAAACCAAAATGGTGCACGCTACGCCCATAGGTAAAAACCTGTAGCCTCGCGTGCAAACACAACCAATAACCCTCTGCCGTTGGCGTTCAAACGCCGCCTGACAGAAACGAATCATCGAATACCAAAATCCATACGAAAACAAGTCGTAAATCATGCGCCAACTCAAGAAAATCAACCCAGATTCTACCCTGGTTGAAACCAGACAAAACTAGACATACCCAGGGTCAAGTTTACAGGTAAAAGAGCCGTGCACCAAGAATGAGGGGGTTTCACCCTGGTCTGGCCGCAAATTGCGGCCAGAGGGACTTAAATGGAGGCCAGGGAAAGGAGGTGGGGTCTAGGGTTTTGGGTGTTGGTTTCTACTAGCTTATGCATCTCACTGCCATGCCAATTTTATTTTAGGGTACCTCAGGTTGTAGCAGTTTCCAGAAAGGTCACAAAATCGACAAAATTGCTAATTTACGCCAAGTCGAATAAATCTGGTATTTTACTGGAATCTGGGTTAGATCTAGGTTTAACTAGTCTCAACAGCACCTAATTAGGCTATACTAACTATCATAACCATCTCTTGGCCAAATCTCACTCAAATTTATCTAAACTAGCACTA
Organism: Agapanthus africanus; assembly: GCA_030015575.1. Taxonomy (NCBI): domain Eukaryota; kingdom Viridiplantae; phylum Streptophyta; class Magnoliopsida; order Asparagales; family Amaryllidaceae; genus Agapanthus; species Agapanthus africanus. Next base: position 303,054,047 of record CM057339.1, on the reverse strand, counting down.
ATCTACTTAAGAACACTAAATTTCAGCTAAATAACCAGAACTTGGTAAGATAGGAGTTAGGTTGCGGAATTATACCTCAAGGGGTCCTAGGATGAAGGAGAAAGGAAGGAGGAGGTGAAGAGGAGTGAGTTGCTGCTGCTGTGCTCCTGGTGTTGCTGCTGATGTTGCTCAGGCTGCTGCTGCTGCTGTGAGCTGTTGCTGTTGCTATGTGCTGTTGTTTTATTTCTTTGTTTGAGTTGCTGTTGCAGCAACAGCTGATGAAGGAAGCTGTTGTATTTGTTGGGGTGTTGTGTTGAGCTGAAGTTGTGGTATGATGGGGGTGTGGTGTGGTTTTGAATGAAGTTGCTGCTGCTGTGGCTGTTTTCACAGTAGTTGCTGATGAAGGTGGCTGATGTAGCTACTGATGTGAGGAAATTGGGGCTGATGTTGTGTATCGGTGGCTGTTTCAGCAGCTGATGTGTTGATATGGGGGCTGAAGTTGTACTGATTTGAGGGTGTAGGTGTTGGGCTATGGTGTTAGGGGCTGGTGTGTGTGTTGTTATGATGGGGCTGCTGCTGATGCAGCAGAGGTTGGTATGTGTGTGTGAGTGTGAGAGAGAGTTGAAAGATGTGAGAGGGGGGGGGGGGAGTGAAAGAACACAAGGGATTATGAAATGAGAGGGATCGTGGCACACCCTAGCTACCTCTCTCTCTCTCTCTCTCACAAGTGCTAGCTTACACAAGCCATCATGGCTCACTCTCTCCCTACCCAAGTCAACCCCCATTCTAATCACCATTAATCAAAACCAAAACCCTAATTAACCCAATTAACCTAATCAAATGGTTCAACCCACCATGGTCATCTCAACATGGTAACCCTAGACTTCACCAAAGTTAACATGCACAAGTGTGTGCAGTCCAGATAAAATTCCAATAAAATATTCATAAAACAAGATAAAATATTTAAAAGCCGTTTTGGTAAACTTTTTACCAAAACCCCCACATTAAACACATAATTACCACAAAACACAAACTCAGGTGTTACAATATATCGGGGGGCTCGCAGAGTTTTACGGGGGTCCTGCTACTCGGATAGCGAGCTGAGGGTCAAGAAGGATAGCAGCCCTCTTGCGGGGTGCGGGACAGCGTCCTGTTAGAAAAATTTTCCTAACGGGGGACGTGTTTCTGGTGTGGAGTGCACAGAAAATGAGGGGTGAGGAGCGTCTTAAAGACGCGTGAGCGGTGCGCGGGCGCTGGGCGCCGTGGGTCATGTAAACTGCACGTGACTACTGGGCGCTGAGCGTCTGCGGGTCGCGTGAGGTGCACGTGAGCGCTTAGCGCCCGCAGGTCACGTTCCCCGCACGCGACCTCTGGACGCCTGCGGATCACGTGCGCGACACGCGACCGCTGGGAACACCAGCGGGAAAATGGGCTTAGCCCCTGGATTAGGAGTTGAACTCCCAAGTGGGCTTTGGAGTTGAACTCCTAACAGGGATTATGTATAGATTTGGAGTTAAACTCCTAGAAGTCTTTGGATCTTCTTTTGAGGCTCGGATCCTCCTGGAACGGAATTTTGGAGATGGGTATCCTTCTTCTTCCTCTCTGTTGGCCGGATCTTGGCGGAAAAAGGGAAGGTGAGACTTAAAATCTCCCCTTTTAGGGATTTGATGGCAGATCCGAGCTCCCCTTCAAGGGTTTTATGGTGAAAAACTATTTATTCTTGGAAAAGAAAGAGTTAAACTCTTGGTTTAATTCAAAAAAGGGAAAGAAGGTTTAGAACCTTGAGGAAGGAGAAGGAGGCACAGAAACCCTAGATTTTTAGGAGAATGAAAAATTATTATTATTTTTCCTTATCATTTTTCCTTTTTATAGGCTTACAAATTTACACTTAGCCCCTTGGGCTTTACAAAATGGCATTTTACCCATCCTATGTCTCATGTGCTCATTTTTTTTGCACATGAGTCATGAGTTTTACAAAAATTTGGCTTTATGCCCATTTTTCTCACATTTATACATAAAAAATTATATTAAAATTATTTATTACAAATTTTTTATTTTGGCATGGGGAGGCCGGCCGCTTCATGTTCGGGCTCGACTCGGACATGAGCCCACTTGATCTGGGTTTGGGCCCACTTGGCTTGGGTTGTCTTTGACCTTGACTTGGTCAACCGGGGTGTAATTTTTGATCCCAACAAAGTGCCCCCCATCAATAAATGCACACCACACATGTGAGTCGTGTGCATGAAATTTATGGATCTTCTTTCACGTGGAGTCAACTTGATTTGGTTTCCGCTTTTGGGAAGCTGGCACTGCCCTTTTTATGATATGGACGGTCAATGCTTGACGTGTCCCAGAGACGGAGTGTCGATGTATGATGTATCCCCGGCCCGGAGTGTCGCTGGTTGACGTTTCCCCGGCCCGGAGTGTCGCTGGTTGACTTGTCCCCGGCCCGGAGTGTCGCTGGCTGTTCGACTTGTCCCCGTCACGGAGTGTCGCTGGCTGTTCGACTTGTCCCCAGCACGGAATGTCGTTGGTCGACTTGTCCCCGGCAAGGAGTGTCGCTGGCTGTTCGGCTTGCTCTCGGCACGGAGTGTCGCTGGCTGTTCGGCTTGCTCCCCGGCACGGAGTGTCGTTGATCGACTTGTCCCCGGCAAGGAGTGTCGCTGGCTGTTCGACTTGCCCCCGGCACAGAGTGTCGTTGGTCGACTTGTCCCCGGCACGGAGTGTCGCTGGTTGTTCGACTTGTCCCCGACACGGAGTGTCGCTGGTCGACTTGTCCCCGGCACGGAGTGTCGCTGGCTGTTCGACTTGTCCCCGGCATGGAGTGTCGCTGGCTGTTCGACTTATCCCCGGCACGGAGTGTCGCTGTTCGACTTGTCCACGGCAAGGAGTGTCGCTGGCTGTTCGACTTGTCCCCGGTACAGAGTGTCACTGTTCGACTTGTCCCTGACACGGAGTGTCGCTGGCTGTTTGACTTGTCCCCGGCACGGAGTATCGCTGGTCGACTTGTCCCCGGCATGGAGTGTCGCTGGATGTTCGACTTGTCCTCGGCACGGAGTGTCGCTGGATGTTCGACTTGTCCCCGGCACGGAGTGTCACTGGTCGACTTTTTCCCGGCATGGAGTGTCATTGGTCGACTTTTCCCCGGCACGGAGTGTCACTAGTCGACTTGTCCCCGGCACAGAGTGTCGCTAGTTGTTTGACTTGTCCCCGGCACGAAGTGTCACTGGTCGACTTGTCCCCGGCACAGAGTGTTGGCTATAGTGCCCTCAAGTCAATTATTGGATCGCAGGCACGTGATTGCAATGATTGAGGGAGGACCTATACCGGTAGAACAGTCTTACTCGAGATGATAATATGCTATCTGATTTGTCTTTATCATCGTGTACATGCTTCAGGTGACATTACAGATCACTATTACATCTTGATAGAGCCCATAGGATTCTTTCTTAACTACCAGCAGTATGATGGCAATCATATACGTGAGAGTTGGGTGGTCTATAAGAACATCCTTAAAGTGTCCCTAGTCGTGGGAGTTTCGAGACTGGGCATCGATACTCCAAGAGTAGACTAGTGTATACGGATCGAGACCCCGACAAAGGGCGGTGGCCGGTCTCACAAGCCATTGGTGTTAGTTGGTTCACCTAAGATGTATACATGTGCTTATTGGGTTATGAGTACACCGGACGGACTCGCCGGGAACATGCTAGTTGGTATTATACCTATTGTCAGATAGCAGTTCCCTGGTGACATGTGTACATGTTAGTCTATTGACCTGAGATCGTCATTGGTCTCGTGTGAGTTCCCACCATGCTTTGATTACTACCCTACCACGGCTCAAAGGAGTCGTGCAAACAGATTTTAGTTGGGTACAGTCCCGAGCCACATGGAGACAGTAAGCGGATCGTCAGGGGATTCGTCTTTCCCGGTATTGGGGGTTGATGTCGCGGAGTGCACGGATGGCCATCACCAGAAATTCTCGACCGGGGTAGACAAGAATTACCGATCTAGGATCGGTAGTTTCTCAGTTGGTGATAGGTTTCATGCCGACACTAAATGTCAAGTTATTATGGGTCTGACTTTATCCACCCCCTAGACTCGATATGCGATACTCATAGAAGAACGGACCGGACTGTACGGATATTGTCACTGTCAGACTCAGTAGGGGTTTCAGGATGAGTTTGCTCGTCGGCCTCCCTTTCGCTCAATACTTGTGCACAGATCATGATCGGACGGATAATACTAGCGGGCTTTGGTTTAAGCCGGATCCTAGTATTATATTGTTGGATTATTTTCATCTCGTTGCATTCATATTCATTCGGAATACGGATGCGGGTATGTATATACGGATGATGGGTATTCTTGTAATTCGTTACAAGATAACTTTAGGGTTGCCATTTCTTTTCTTGCTTTAAACATTTAGTTTAATGTTTATTGTTGAAAGTGTGAGTCATGGAATATTGGCTAAATCTTTGTGGCATGAGCATCGTGAGGCATGGAATGTGTCATGGTGTGAGTCATGGGTGTGCATTAACTCTTGGTGACTCATGGTGTGTCATGGTGCATTGATGTTTTCTTATGATGGGTGGTGAGATATTTGTTGAGGCAAGTGGCAGATATTTTGTTGAGATTGATTTTCTTTAGTTGCCAATCACAAACAACTCACAACACCACTCAAGAAAACAACAGAGGCTTTTCTTTACTTGGCTAAAATTCTTGAGCTCACATTTTTCTTCTCATGGCTTCTTCTTCAACCTCCACCCAAACCCTCTCATGAGTTGAGAATCCTTGGGTGTTTTGAGACAAAGTAATCACACACAATCTCTACTTCATCTTGTCTATCTAGGCTAGCAAACTAGATACCCGAGTTGCTTCGGTTTTGAGGCGGGAGCTCATATTACTAATTCTCGACGTGGATCATCTTCGACGAGGGAGACCAGAGATCGAACTTGATCGAGGAAGCCGCGGGGAGCTTGGGACAGAGGTTGAAGACCGAAGGACACGGATCGATCGGTATAACCTCTCTAAACTCCTTTATGATAGCCAATATAGGGTTAATGGTACGATCCGTCGATTAGGGTTCCGTTAGCGCCGGGTTTTAAAAGTTTTTGTTCCGCGTTTGGCCACGGATTGATGGCCGGGGCGCTGCCGCAACCCTACATGGTTTCAGAGCCAACCCATTAACCACATACTAGTTGGTTTAGACGATGTCAAAGTATCAAAACCGAAACAACTTCGAAACAATACCTGATGTATTCTAGTTTCTGTCATTTTTTCCCGAGTCTTCTAAAAATATTTTAGCAGCTGTAGAAGACTACTCTGATGACCACTAGAACACACCCCAAACACGAGCCCCAAATTCCTCTACCGGGCCGGCGAGATTGCTAGAAAATCCGATGTGGCCGGTTTTTCTTGGGATTTGGGATTTCGTATTTTTGGTGTAAGCTAGTTTCTGGAATATTGGTTCATTGGTATTGCTTGTTTAGCCCAGTTTGGATATGGATTTATCTAGTTGTTTAGGGGCTATTCGCGGTGTTTCGAAGTCGATATTTCTAACATTGTTTAAAGTTTACAGTACATACATTACTATCTGCGACCGTGAATGTCATTAGAGCGGTACAACTTGTCTATTTACTATAGTTCTTTTAGACGAGTTTGCAAACGTGACATTCACGTTGATGTTCTGTGTTGTGCTGTGTTGTTGCGGATTCGTCGTTGTGGATAGCTTGGGTACAATGATAGTACAGTTTAGTTTCATTTGTACATTTGATATCGCGGGGCGAGCGTCCAACATGTGGACTGCCATCACTGCCTGGTTGTATATTATTTGTTTGGGGCACGACCGGGTTGAGGTCGATGTCACCGTTGTACATATTTTTTTCTTTTCTGTACCAGGATTACCCCGCGATGGAGTGCATGGATAGCCTGGTTCTGGAGGGCAACGGGTCCGCATCTCATGGCGTTGAGAATGAGGGGGCCTCACTCTAGAATTGGCGGGCTATTCGCCGCACTCGTAGGGGGTACAGGTTGACCCAAGGATGGGTGCTCAAGTTACCGGATTCCGTGAAGTGCTGGGTGGTCCATTCACTTTGATGAAGGGGGTTGCCTCGCTTCTGGTTTTGGCGGGTAACTTGCTGCGCTCGTATGGGTCTAGGTTCTCATTGCACAGTCTATCCACACGACCAGGGGAACGTCAGGTTTCACTTGCGGCTCAAAGAAAACCCGGGGCTCCCAGATTATCTGTATTGTTCTGTGATGCTTATTACTTATCTGTGATGTTGTATTTATTACGCTTGGAGCGATTATTATACATTGCTATATATATACTAGTAGATATTGTATATGTTTTACACGTGCGCTAGTCCAACCCCCGCTCTGTCGTTAGTTAAGTAACCTAATGGGTGAAGACGGGGTCCAGTGGCGAATGCGGATGACATATACGTACATCATATTTTTGTTCTTTTATGGTGTGATTAATTGACGGGACTGCGTTGATTCAGATCAATGCAAGGAAAACAGACCTATTCGATGTTGTTGGAACAATTTTAAAAAGCTGTTATTACAAGGACATTTTCTTTTGTTTTGCACAGCGGTATTCGGTTATGAATATCCAGCACCTCATTCGACGAGGCAAGAGCCGAGATCCCCTCACCGGGAGTGACCTCTTGGGTAGAAGTTTACGTTAGGGTAATAACTTCACTATAGTTGATTACTTTTTTGCTTTCCGTCGAGGTATTCAGATGGAATATCCTGCACCTCATTCCACGAGGAAAGAGCTGAGATCCCTTCACCGGGAGTGACCTCTTTAGTAAAGGTTTTCGCCACTATATATTTGTAAAAAGCTATCCGGTTCCTTCAACGATATCAAGTTCATTACGTTAAAGGTTTTTCGCTAAAAACCATTCATAGTTCTCCGTCATTTCAGACGGGTAGGACTTAGTATTCGTGCTATGTTTGTTGGCCTTTATCATGGCATAGTGTATGGTAGCTATTTGTTACTTTTCTGTTGCATAGATAGATGCGTTGGTTTGGGACAGTCGTATTACTATTTTGACCTTCGTCAAGGGTATGTGCGGGTGGGTTCAAATTAACCTGGACAATGACGGGTAGAACTTGACATGTGACTTATGATATGTTGGCCTTCGTCAAGGTCATAAGAGCATGGGGTAGAAATCATATCGGGAGTATCAAACATACAAGAAACTTGCCAGACATGCACATACCTTCTGGTGTGTGATAACTTGAGTGGATTCCATCAGGTTATCATGCGATGATAGTTGGATCCCGGTTCCCACTGATGAGTTGGTTTACTCCTCGGGTGATTTTAGATGATCCCAACTAATTCTTCTTTCAGGTTTGGAGAAGAATTTGAGGATACAGTAGGAGATATCCTGATTAGATAAATTGATTGACCATTCTGATCTAGGTTAGAGTGCACGCTGAGTGTTTCTTTTCTCTCTCTCTTTGGCAACGTCCATGGCCCGACCCTAGACTATAACTCGGTAACCAAGTTAACTGAACCTTTTTTAAAACACACTGGCTTTTGGATTGTCAGAGTTGCATATATCATCGCCACTCCTACTTTTACCCTTTGCATTTCTCCGAAACATTCCATATCATTACGAAGATCCACATTTATTGGATATGATCGTCGTATAGTTACATACGAACTCGAAGAAACTTATTTCAAATTCGAGAATGGTTTCCGGTTTTGGAGAAATTGAATATGACTATTCAGTTGTCTTTTCTTTTTAGCTTGTCTCAGGTTGTGAGGGCTCCTAGGATTAGGAGAGGGTACACCTATTACGCTTATTGGATTGTCTTCTTCTAAACCAAAGGCAGGTGCCGAAAGGTGGGAAATGAAGAAAACTAATTAGTCTAAGTGTGGTGTACATAAGGTAATAAGTAAAGACAAATAAAGGGATTAGAAAGAGGGCAAAGTAAATTGCGACTGCTATCATGCATGACGAAACCACGTATTTCATCGCCACTCCTACTTCACCTTTGCATTTCTCCAAAACACCCCGTATCACTACGAAGATCCGCATTTATTAGATAATCCATCGTATAGTTATATACGAACTCGAAGGAACTTGTTCCAGTTCGAGGATGGATTCTGGTTCAGGAGAAATAGAATAAAGTTTTATTCAGTTGTCTTTTATCTTTACCTTCTCTCAAGTTGCGAGTACTCCTAGGATTAGGAGAGTACACCTATTACGCTTATTGGATAGTCTTCTTCCAAACCATAGGCTGATGCTAAACGGTAGGGAAGGAAGAAAACCATTTAGCCTAAGGATGGTGTACATAATGTAATGAGTAAAGACAAATAAAGGGATTTGGAGAGATGGTAAAGAAATATACGGTTACAGATGGAAGAGGCATTACTAGGAGTACCCGGCTACCCCTTCGAAACATTTTCATGTTTCAGTTTCCCTATGCGTTGTTAATTGAAAACTGATTTCCCAATTAGATCCTTACTCCAGGGTATGAATTTACCCGGTTTGATTCTCACATCTGTATGGTTTTACAGATGATGAGTGGGAGTAAGTTATTGGGAATTAGGTGATTATATCCTCATTATATCGGAATTCGTTGTAATTGGTGATATTTGAGGAAATCACCTGGGGTTTTGCCTGACGGCAAATATTTGGTTTTGAATATCCGTTGTTATGCACCAATTTCAAACTGATATATCTGTACGTTTATTTTATAAAGTGAGATATAACTTTTTGAAATTATTTCCATGACATTTACCTATATCAGTTGATGATTGGGTAAGGAGCATTAAATAGCGGTGTAATTCTTCTTACCATAGTGCAGTTTTCTACCTACGACACACAGGGTTTGAGTTATTCAACTCAGGGGACTTATACAAAGTATTGTATATTGTCCAGTGTCCATTAGGACAGAGGGGTTGGTACTCGTACTATATTCTGTTTACTTGTGACTTCTCCAGTTTTAGACAAGTATTTCGTAGAAATACAAGGTCTAAGTTTTGAGAAGTTATAGGTACAAGAATATAGTAGAGAACCAGGTGTTGCAAGTATCAGGATTCTTCAAGGTGATCGAAGATGTAGATACTTGTGTTTTGGTATTCAGTCGATGGTAATGGTTTTGAGAACTTGCTTCTCTTTCAGGTTACTCATATCTGGATGCACTCCTAAATTGAGTAATGCTGATCGGCCTTTCTCCATTTAGTTGACATGCACTGGAGACAGCTGCATGATTTGAATCTGGTTCCAATTAAATCAGTACCTCTGTTTCTATATTGTATATAGAATGGTTCATATCTTAACGATGTTAAGGTATATGGAGTTGTCCGGCTTATGCTTAAAAACAGACTCTGCATAACTCAAGGCACGTTTCTGTAATGGAAGTTTGTGGGTTATCCCGGGCTATGACGAGGGTTAACTTTCTATCATCTGGAAGATCAATAGTGATATTGTTCTTGACTCGCCACAGTTTTAGCAAAATAGATTTTTTCAGTAAACAGTAGTGGGAGTATGGTAGAACTGGAAGTGATTCCAGAACCAAAAACGATTACTGAAAATTTAATAGAACCTAAAAATTCAATCGGGTTTAACATTCCATTAGCCACTCCGCAGATATGGTGGGTAACCTCAGGCGCCCGAGAGGTACTTCAGTATCCTCAAAGACGGTGACAGGGAGGTTCTTGTTTACCCAGACTTACCATTACTGCTGTTCTAGACTATGAGACCCGGCATGAGGATGAGTATAGCGTCGTTCTAAATTAGATTTAGAAGTGCACGTGTATATGACTCTGCCATAGGGTTGTTGTAGTCAGTGGGAGCAGCGGAAGCATAGTGGACAAGTAGCTCATGTCTATTTATATACTAAAGCAAGTATATCGGAGATAGATCATATCTATTTTTGATGTGACAGTCATAGGCTTTGACTTCATCAGAATAGAAGATGGATCTGTTAAGAAGGTAGTAGGGTGTGATGACCTGGTATTTGCATGACATACACTTTGTAGGAAGTGAAATTCCCACATTAAGATCGGTTATACCGTGGTTGTCACACAATGATTTCTCCACATAGGATTTGGATATTATATCAGGCATTCTGGTTAATAGATCTATAGTTTTAGATCTAGATTTGGGTAGTTTCCCAATCTAGGTACTTAGACAGTATTCTAAAGGTGTTTTAGAATGGACGACTCCTGGCATGGTGGTGTACCTGCAGGTGATGGAGTCATGATTAGTCGAAAATATTGTATATTTTAGCCGGCAATTTCCTCATCATTTGCATTCATATAGAAGTGTTCGGCATTCATATTTTACATATTAGCAAAACTGTCGCAAAATATCAGTTTGCATGTATTAGACCTTAAAACCGGCATTTCTAAGGAAATTGACTGTATTTCATGGCATCGCATCATCCCTACATTTGCGCAACACTTGTTTTGAGATCTGTGCAGGAAAATCCAGAAGTAAAGCCAAAAACTTACAGGGTACCGCTAAAACATGACGCCAACTCAATGATTTCAGTTCTGGTATCAATCCAAAGGGACAAACAAAAATCAACATATCAAAGAAAGCTCCAAATAGCAGCCCAAGACCACACCAGAAGTTTGAAGCCAACAAGCCACCACTTGGCCGCGGAACCGCGGCGCAAGCCGGCTTAGGCCGCGGTTCCGCGGCCGTCTTGCCACGTCATTCACCAATCTTTGCACCACAATGCTTCACTCAGGGCCCACATTCAGCTCATATACTTCAAGTTCCAGAAGACTCCAGAGACTTCTGCCAGATCAGCAAGCTTTGGGATCAACACTAAACTAGCCTATCATTTTAGAAACTTCTCCCTAAACCCTAGCTTAAACCCTAAGCTAAGCCTAACAAACTCTTTCTAGAAGTCTTTCAACAAACTTTTGGAGGGAACTCAAGAAGGCTTAGGGTTTGGGTGCTCTATAAATAAGACCCTAGGCTCACTTGTAATTATAGATTGATATTTTGGAAAAATTCCTCCATTAGTTCATTTTAGAGCCATTCTATCTCTTTCTTCATCTTCTTCTTCCACAAGTCTAGTGAGAGGACTTGTGTGAAACCCTAACCCTAATTCCAATCAAAAGCCAAGATCCCGAGTACCCATCAAGCAAGAAGCCTTGCAACCTTTTAGGAGCCGAGCCGATCTTCAACGGAGCAAGTGGTCCAAGCCGATCCGCGACTCACGAAGCCGAGCGAAGCCAAGTCGACAATTTAGTTCTTCCTCTTGTAGTTCTTGAGCGACTGTAATCAAATTGTTGATATAAATAAAAGGTGATATTCTTTTATCTTGTTTTCTTTAAATTCTTGCATCATGATTCAATCTAAATTTCTAGTTGTAATTCTTGTTGTGATGTTTGAGTAATACTCCACTCGTCGATGAGTCGAGACGATCAATAGAATGATGATGTAATATATCTTAAATCGATTCTTGAATCCTACGAGTTTTGTAAACCCTAGCAAGATCAAGAATCGACGACCCAATTCGTTGCGATGCTTTCTTGATTGATATCGCTCGAGATTTGGGAGTTACGATCGTTTCTTGAAATTGCTAGAGGCTAGGATGTGAATGATATCGACGAAAGAACAAGGGTTAAAAGATGAAACCCTAGTTTCATCAAGAAAGCCCTAATTCTCGTCGATCATCATCGATCTAGTATCAATCCTTCGAAGGACAAGAACACGAAATCTTGAAATTACATCACGTCTATAGATCCGATCGATTCCTACGAGCCTCATTTAGATTCTTGACATTTGGTTGGAAATATCATCGAAACCCCGATTCTTGATTGTTTATCAGTTTCTTGATTCTTGATTAAACTCGTGACACCTGAATCAATCGATAAATTCTTGAATCATGTTTTCTTTTCTTTTCGATTAACTTTTCAATTCAAACAAATCAAATATAAAAACAAATCGCACAATCCCTGTGGACGATCCGCACTCGCCTACGATCTACAACTGACACCGTAGTTGATTGCGGTCAAATATAATTTTTTGATTGTGAACTTTATTCAATTTTCTAATTACCGACACAAAGAGACTCTTATCGATTTGATTTACTTACTCAGTCTCGCATTTTAAGATCAATCAAATGGTGCCGAAATCAGGGACTATTTGAATTGATACCTTTTGCATACACAATCCGGAAAACAATTCAATCAAAATGGCGCCGTTGCCGGGGATCGCGCGCTAATTCGTTTTATATCAAAGTTTGAATTGAAAGATTTATTTCATTGTGATTTTTAGATCAAAATTCGTGCAAACCGTAAACAATTTGTTGTGTTTCATTGCAAGGAGTTCTGGAGCTTGCTGGAAATTGGAAATTTTTTTTGGAAAATACCAGAGAGCAGAGGGAGTCTACAGAGACTCTCTGAAAAATTTTGGTGAAGAGATCTGAACATAAGACCGCGGAAGCGCGGTGGGATCCCCCTATTGCGGCGGAACCGCGGCTAGCTGAAGGGATCTCTGTGCCAAATTTCTTCAGGTACTTTCTTACCTTCTCCTCTCTCCTCTTTTTAGCTCCAACTGACAATTTTCTGCAGGATTCTTTGCAAAGAATAGCAGCTCGCAAATTGCAAAAAAATTAAATTTGTGCATTATTTTGTTTCTTGGTTGTTTGCATTCTAAATACGGATATTAAGGGGCACGTCCAAATCCAAATTAGGTGGGGATTTCATTACCCTTCCTAGGCCCCGAAAACCACAAAACTTGCATCCGCATTGACCCACATTAACTAAAAGAAATCTAGAGATGACTCTAAGGACTGTCGCGCTCAATTAGGATAGAAGAAGGCCGTGGGTAATTCATTGCTTATCCGCGTTTTCTTGTGGTGCTTAGGAAAGTGTGTCGAAGGCTAGTGGTTATTAATTAGGCCCACTACTTACGTAGTGGAGTACCTTCACACTTACCTGGCACTTATCTGGCCACAGGGGAACAAAGAGGCAGTGGAGGATTCTATCCCGCGACTTGTCTTTTGGCAGTTAGGAGCGGTCTAGAGCCGGACCTAGGTGACCACTAGATTCTAGGGTTAGTGTGCTGCATTTGTTGTGTCGCATCATATTTTTCAAAAATCCGTCCCTTTTTCAAAGCAAACACCGCATTCATTTACCCCTAATTATAAGCCAACGCTGCCACTTGTACTAACCCTTTTTAGTACAAGATAGGCTGGATACGGGATTCTAGTGCCCGTTTAGTCCGCGTACCCTTTATCGACTCCGAAGTCGATATTTCTCCATTTACCTTTCCTTTACCCACTACCACACCCACACCGATGGATCCACCTCCATCAAACTTCTTTAACCCTAATCTGCCGCCGTCCGTTGGTGCGCAGAATCCACCCCGCATCTCTCTCCAGGAGAGGTGCTATCCACTCCGAGGTCCTCTTTTGACCTGCTTATCCACACCACCAGCCAATGGGGATAACTTTGAGATTAAACCCCAGTATATCAATCTTTTACCCAAATTCCACGGACTTGAGACTGAGGACGCTTACGTTTTCATTACCAAATTTGAAAACGTATGCGCAATGATGGGTACGTCACAACTTTCAGTGGATGCGATGCGTCTACGACTTCTTCCATTTACATTGTGCGATATAGCCGAGAAGTGGCTATATAACACTACCGCACACTCTATTACGAATTGGGAAGAATTCGTCGCTGTATTCCTTAAGAAATTTTACCCAATCCAAAAGACAGTTCGAATCCGTAGCGAACTGAATCAATTTGCCCAGCTCCCTACCGAACCATTTTCAAAATGCTTTGAACGTTTCAAGGATCTATTGGTTCAGTGTCCTCATTACGGCATCCCGAGATGGGAGCTTTGCCGAATCATTTATGAGGGTATTAACTCAAACACTAAACAGAGCCTTGAAAACATGTGTCAAGGTACTTTTATGACCAAGGATGATGGGGAAGCTTGGAAGTATTTAGAAGAGTTCGCTGAAAAATCACTACAGTGGGAGAGTGGAACCCAACCATTAAATAGGGGTGGCGTACACCAAATAGATGTGTCCATAGGTGTTCGAGCTGAGATGGCAGCAATGCAAAAGAAGCTCGACGCTATGGAACACAAATTTTCTGCAGCCTCCCTAAACCCAATGTCGCTCCCCAAAACTGTTTGTGGGTGCTGTTCTGATCCGTCTCATTTAACGGAAGAATGTCCATTAAACTCTGCGTTTCAAGGTCACGAGCATTCTAATGCCGCATTTCAACGACCTAGAAACGATCCATATTCTTCCACGTACAATCAGGGTTGGAGGAATCACCTGAATTTTGCTTGGAACCAACAACAATCTCAAAACACGGTTCCAAGCCAGAATAATTTTCAAAGGGCTCTTCCTCCACCACAACAACAACCCCTTCAACTCACTCAGCACCCCTACCAGTCACAAAATTTCCAAAACCAGGGCAACACTCCTGCACAGTCTAATCCTATACAGTTGTCCTGTTCTGACGAATTCTCTCAATTCACTCAAACCATGAAATCACTTTTATCAAAGTTTATAGAGGTTTCGATTGAGGTTAGATCTTCCGTCAGTGAGATAAAGAAAAACTCAGCGTCCCAAGCTGAGAGTATCAGATCGATGGAAGCTGAAATCGCATGCCTAAAAGCCGAAATGAGTGCGAGAGAAAAAGGGAAACTTCCCTCTCAACCCCTACAGAATCCTAGGCATTACAATGTAAATGCCATCACAACGTTGAGATCGGGGAGAGTGCTGAACAATCATGTCGGGGAAGGTATTGATGATACTGAAAATCATATCAACACCCCGGCTGAGACCTTTCCACACACACACACTTCTCCTTCTGATCCTTCTTCTTCTACCACACCATCTTTTCGCGAGCCTATTCTCCATTTCCCACTAGGCTCGACACCTTCTCCCAACCCTTATAGTTCTCCACAGACGGTCCCCACACCTCTTTTGGGACCTCGTCTACCCCCTCTTCCTTTTCCTATGATGGACCCTGCGCTTATTGCGAAAGCTCCTTACCCGAATCGGTTAAGGGGTAACAGAACGAGTTCTCATATGGAGAAAATTTTGGAAATGTTCAAACAGGTTAACATCAATATCCCTCTCCTAAATGCAATTCAACAAGTCCCCGCTTATGCGAAAATTCTTAAGGACTTGTGCACTAGGAAGAGGAAGACTCAAGTGCCGAAGAAGGTCTTTATCGCTAATAATATCAGCACTGCTTTTATTCCCCAGCTACCAAAGAAACGAAAGGACCTAGGATGTCCTACAATATCGATTTCTATTGGGGGTAAAAACATAAATCGTGCTCTTTTAGACCTTGGCGCAAGTGTTAACCTACTCCCTTATTCTGTATATGAGCAACTAAGGATTGGAGAGCTGAAACCTGCTCACTGCACTCTCCAGATGGCAGACCGATCTATCACCAAACCAAGGGGTGAATTAGAGGATGTGTTGATAAAGGTCGGGGAATTTGTTTTCCCTGTAGACTTCATTGTGCTCGACACACATCCTGTAACAAACCCCCGGGGCCAAATTCCGGTGATTCTAGGTCGTCCTTTCTTTGCCATTTCCAACGCTGTTATAAACTGTAGAAACGGTTCAATGAACTTATCATTTGGAAATATGACCATTGAACTAAATATCTACAAAGTTGGAAGTCAGCCATCAGAACCCTCTGCTCATATTTTAGATGTGTGCTCTGTCCATGAGATCGCTCCCGATAGTTGTGGAGCTGATGAACTTTGCTTTACTGATCTCGATGACATTACCACATCTCTGTTTGATTTTACACAAGATCTTAGTGAGGACACTTTACCTACACTTGAGTCCTGCACTTCTGACTTTTCTCCACCCGAGTCAGTATCTTTCACAGGCTCTGAGCTTCTTTGTAAATCCAAAAATCACTCGATGATCCCCCCTTCTATCATTTCTCCGCCCGAATTAGATCTCAAAATTTTACCGTCTCATCTGAAATATGC
Organism: Agapanthus africanus; assembly: GCA_030015575.1. Lineage (NCBI taxonomy): Eukaryota > Viridiplantae > Streptophyta > Magnoliopsida > Asparagales > Amaryllidaceae > Agapanthus > Agapanthus africanus. The sequence goes on along the minus strand of CM057339.1, from coordinate 303,038,106 downwards.
TTATTTAGGTGAGAAGGAGTCTTTACCGGTTATAATATCCGCTTCTCTAGCATTAGAGCAAGAGAATGCACTTTTATCGGTATTGAGATCTAACAAAGAGGCGTTTGGTTGGAGTATGGCGGACATCAAAGGGATTAGTCCCTTGATAGTTGAACATCATATACATGTGATGGATGATGCCAGACCAACCCGAGAACCACAGAGACGGTTGAATCCCGTCATGAAGGAAGCGGTCATGAAAGAGATCGTCAAATGCTTAGATAATGGTATTATATACCCCATCTCCGATAGCCAATGGGTGAGTCCTATACATGTCGTTCCTAAGAAATCCGGCATCATTGTTATAACCAATGAGGCGAATAAGTTGATTCAGACATGCGCCCAAACTGGGTGGCGTGTATGTATCGATTACAGAAAACTCAACGCTGCCACGAGGAAAGACCATTTTCCTCTACCATTCATTGATCAAATGCTGGAACGCTTAGCAGGACGAGAGTATTATTGTTTTATGGACGGATACTCAGGTTATAATCAGGTCCCCATCGCCAAAAAGGATCAAGATAAAACCACTTTTACTTGTCCTTTTGGTACCTTTGCTTACAGTCGCATGCCCTTTGGGCTATGCAATGCTCCCGCTACCTTTCAGCAGTGTATGATGGGGATATTCTCTGATATGGTAGAGAATTTTCTGGAGATCTTTATGGACGACTTCTCGATTTTTGGAGACTCTTTTTCTGATTGCCTAGCGAATCTTGACGCTGTTCTTACTCGTTGCAAAGAGAAGAACTTGACTTTGAACTGGGAAAAATGCCATTTTATGGTCCAAGAAGGAATTGTTCTTGGACATGTTATTTCACAGAAAGGCATTGAGATTGACAGAGCTAAGATAGATGTCATTCAAAACCTCCCTCATCCCAAAAGCGTCAAAGATATTCGCTCTTTCCTTAGCCATGCGGGCTTTTATAGGAGATTCATTAAGGACTTTAGCAAAATTGCTAGACCTTTAACTCTTCTCCTGGCCAAGGATACGACCTTCCATTTTGACTCGGATTGCGAGACAGCTTTCGACTCACTTAAACACTCACTCACTTCAGCCCCCGTTTTATCATCACCAAACTGGGACTACCCCTTTGAGCTGATGTGTGATGCATCCGACTTTGCAGTAGGTGCAGTCTTAGGACAGCACATCGAAAAGATGCCACACGTGATATACTATGCAAGTAAGACCCTGAATGATGCGCAAATCAATTATACAACCACAGAAAAAGAACTCTTAGCGGTTGTATTTGCATTAGAAAAATTCAGGCCTTACTTAATTGGCTCACCTATAGTTGTGTATACTGACCATTCCGCTTTAAAACATCTTCTGGCGAAGAAAGATGCAAAAGGTCGACTAATACGTTGGATCCTTCTGTTACAAGAATTCGATCTTGTTATCAAAGATAAGAAAGGATGTGAAAACGTAGTAGCTGATCACCTTTCACGCATCATTTCTTCCCCTGTGACCCTGCCGATCAATGACTCGTTTCCTGACGAGCAACTCTTGAGCGTATCCAATGAACCATGGTTCAGGGATATTGTGAACTATCATGCCACAGGACTAATACCCAGCGATTGGTCAAAATAGGACAAATACCGTTTTCTATCCCAAGTAAAACACTTTTACTGGGACGAACCCTATTTGTTTAAATATTGTCCTGATCAGATCATTCGCCGGTGTGTCCCAAATGAAGAGTTCAAGAGTGTTCTTTCTTTTTGTCATGATCAGGCCTGTGGGGGTCACTTCGGTCCTAGAAAGACAGCGGAGAAGGTTTTGCAATGTGGATTTTATTGGCCGACCTTATTCAAGGACGCATTTGAGCATTGCAAAACCTGTACACAATGTCAGTATACGGGTAGAATCTCCCAGAGGAATGAAATGCCTCAGCAACCCATTCTGGTTGTTGAAATATTCGATGTTTGGGGCATAGATTTTATGGGTCCTTTTCCTAACTCCTTTGGGAATTTGTACATACTGCTGGCGGTTGATTATGTCTCAAAGTGGGTAGAAGCCATTCCATGTCGCACTAATGACAAGAAAGTTGTCATTAAGTTCTTGAAAGAGAATATCTTTTCGTGATTTGGACACCCACGCGCTATTATTAGCGATAATGGGACACATTTCTGCAACAGATCTTTCGAGACTCTGATGCGGAAGTACTCAATCAACCACCGACTTTCTACACCCTATCACCCCCAAACAAGCGGGCAGGCTGAAATCTCAAACAGACAAATCAAACTTATCCTGGAGAAAACTGTTGCTAAAAATAGAAAAGATTGGTCGACCAAACTGACGGATGCTCTTTGGGCATTCCGAACTGCATATAAGACCGACCTAGGGATGTCTCCATATGGGATAGTGTTTGGGAAAGCATGTCACTTACCTGTCGAGATAGAACATAAAGCATTGTGGGCTATTAAAGAAATAAATTTTGATCTAAACCTTGCTTGCAACTTTCGGAAGCTGCAACTTAATGAGCTAAGCGAACTCCGCGATGAAGCTTATGATAACGCTGTAATCACAAAGAATAGGACAAAGGTTTTTCACGATAAAAACATTTTGAGGAAAACATTTTCACCTGGCCAACAAGTCCTTCTTTATGATTCATGATTACACCTTCACGCGGGTAAGCTCCGATCTCGATGGAAGGGACCTTTTGTTGTGCGTCTGTATACCCGCACGGGGCAGTAGAAGTAGAAATTGTTAAAAACGGCACATTTTTTAAAGTGAATAGACATAGATTAAAGCCGTATTTTTCCACTGACCTTACGGAGGAGCTCTTGTTCTTACAAGAGCCAGTTTATTTGGATTAAAATTCCTCCGTCTCACCTTCATATCCAGTATATCATTGCATCATCTTTTGAATGTAGGTGAGTGAAAAGAATAAGTTTGGGGGAAGTTATTCACTTATATATTTTGCACCCACTAATAATCCCTCCCAGACTTACAGGTTTTTCAGATATAGCTGTTGGCAACAGTGAGGACACTGTTGAAAACAAGTTTGGGGGAGGTTTGTGCTTATTTTTGCATCATTTGCATATCATCTGCATAAGCACAAAACATTTCTTTTAAAAATCTATAAAAATTGAAAAATTTTCAAAACCCATAAAAATCTAAAAATTTTCAAGTATAAAAATAATTTTAATATTTACACTTTTTTGTATATAAATAAGATAATGAAAGTTTAGATAGTGAACAATTACATCCATGAGATTAGAAAAATTTAAGAAAACTAAGAAAATTAGAAGTTTTTCTTATACGAACTAGTAATAAGTAGTTATGAGCCGTTGTCCCAAGGGTTAGTAAGATGAAGGACGTCACTAATCTGAGGATAAAAATAAGTTTGAAAAATAGTTTCTATTCTGGAAGCCAAACATTTTGAACGTTGCTACCCTGCTATTCGCACTTACATACGTCTTAAAGCCTGGGATAGTAGAGGATACCTTGAAATGCTCTTGTCTTAAACCCGATGTATGAAGGAAATAAAAAGAAAAAAAAATGATAAAAAAAATATAAAGTTGCGAGAAAAATGGACACTGGTTTTGTTATCACCGAGGGCAATAAAAAATGTATAGCGAGGGTGCTTCTTCACCTAGTGCCCTAAGGCCATCTGGTCTAGGAGTCACTGCTATGCCTGAGGTGGTGCAAGACGAGGAAAATACACCAAGTAAGTAAGCACATGAGTAATCGGTCGGTTAGTACCTCAAGAAGTATTAACGGTCGCATGAAAGTGTGTGAGCAATCTCATCTAAATATTCATTAATTAAAAAGTACTGAGGCTGATGGGCAAGAGTATGATAGCTTGAATTGAATTCTCCGGGTATAGGGATGTCTTTACACACACGCAGGGTTATATGATCAATGTTTGGAAGAAAGATAGGAATGAAAAATAAGACGATGTTTTATTGAGGGAGGACGTGATTTCTAACATCTTTTTATGACCATTAAGATAGGGCTCATGACAACCGAAAAGCTAGCTTAGTTGGAAACCCTAATTTTTCAAGGCTTTTCTTTCACAATTCTTTTCTTTAAATGTAATATTCATGATCTTTCTTTTATTATTGGATTTTGTGGGTGCAATCCGCTGAAAACCCTCAGGAGACAACACTTCTCCTACTAGGGACACCTAGAGGTTTAAAGACTTGTTGCACGTGCTCAGTGCAATCGTGTTGCCTACGAAAGTGTGCTAGTTAGTTTTTTCTCTTTCTTTATTTTCTCCTTCTCTTTTTAATAAAACAGTTCGCTCGAGACGATCGAAATTAAGTTTGGGGGAATTTGATTAGTCGAAAATATTATATATTTTAGCCGGCAATTTCCTCATCATTTGCATTCATATAGAAGTGTTCGGCATTCATATTTTACATATTAGCAAAACTGTCGCAAAATATCAGATTGCATGTATTAGACCTTAAAACCGGCATTTCTAAGGAAATTGACTGCATTTCACGGCATCGCATCATCCCTACATTTGCGCAACACTTGTTTTGAGATCTGTGCAGGAAAATCCAGAAGTAAATCCAAAAACTTATAGGGTACCGCTAAAACATGACGCCAACTCAATGATTTCAGTTCTGGTATCAATCCAAAGGGACAAACAAAAATCAACATATCAAAGAAAGCTCCAAATAGTAGCCCAAGACCACACCAGAAGTTTGAAGCCATCAAGCCACCACTTGGCCGTGGAACCGCGGCGCAAGCCGTCTTAGGCCGCGGTTCCGCGGCCGTCTTGCCACGTCATTCACCAATCTTTGCACCACAATGCTTCACTCAGGGCCCACATTGAGCTCATATACTTCAAGTTCCAGAAGACTCCAGAGACTTCTGCCAGATCAGCAAGCTTTGGGATCAACACTAAACTAGCCTATCATTCTAGAAACTTCTCCCTAAACCCTAGCTTAAACCCTAAGCTAAGCCTAACAAACTCTTTCTAGAAGTCTTTCAACAAACTTTTGGAGGGAACTCAAGAAGGCTTAGGGTTTGGGTGCTCTATAAATAAGACCCTAGGCTCACTTGTAATTATAGATTGATATCTTGGAAAAATTCCTCCATTAGTTCATTTTAGAGCCATTCTATCTCTTTCTTCATCTTCTTCTTCCACAAGTCTAGTGAGAGGACTTGTGTGAAACCCTAACCCTAATTCCAATCAAAAGCCAAGATCCCGAGTACCCATCAAGCAAGAAGCCTTGCAACCTTTTAGGAGCCGAGCCGATCTTCAACGGAGCAAGTGGTCCAAGACGATCCGCGACTCACGAAGCCGAGCGAAGCCAAGTCGACAATTTAGTTCTTCCTCTTGTAGTTCTTGAGACACTGTAATCAAATTGTTGATATAAATAAAAGGTGATATTCTTTTATCTTGTTTTCTTTAAATTCTTGCATCATGATTCAATCTAAATTTCTAGTTGTAATTCTTGTTGTGATGTTTGAGTAATACTCCGCTCGTCGAGGAGTCAAGACGATCAATAGAATGATGATGTAATATATCTTAAATCGATTCTTGAATTCTACGAGTTTTGTAAACCCTAGCAAGATCAAGAATCGACGACCCAATTCGTTGCGATGCTTTCTTGATTGATATCGCTCGAGATTGGGGAGTTACGATCGTTTCTTGAAATTGCTAGAGGCTAGGATGTGAATGATATCGATGAAAGAACAAGGGTTAAAAGATGAAACCCTAGTTTCATCAAGAAAGCCCTAACTCTCGTCGATCATCATCGATATAGTATCAATCCTTCGAAGGACAAGAACACGAACTCTTGAAATTACATCACGTCTATAGATCCGATCGATTCCTACGAACCTCATTTAGATTCTTGACATTTGGTTGGAAATATCATCGAAACCCCGATTCTTGATTGTTTATCAGTTTCTTGATTCTTGATTAAACTCGTGACACCTGAATCAATCGATAAATTCTTGAATCATGTTTTCTTTTCTTTTCGATTAACTTTTCAATTCAAACAAATCAAATATAAAAACGAATCGCACAATCCCTGTGGACGATCCGCACTCGCTTACGATCTACAACTGACACCATAGTTGATTGCGGTCAAATATAATTTTTTGATTGTGAACTTTATTCAATTTTCTAATTACCGACACAAAGTGACTCCTATCGATTTGATTTACTTACTCAGTCTCGCATTTTAAGATCAATCAAATAGTGCCGAAATCAGGGACTATTTGAATTGATACCTTTTGCATACACAATCCGGAAAACAATTCAATCAAGTCACCCTCTTTAAAGGTGTCTTACAGACTAAAGGGGAGAGGGATGCGCATGATTGGCATATCACTTGCTTAGGCAATTGAGTCAATCATGAGATGTCAAGTACCATACCACATGTTGTTTTTGCACTAGATGCAATAAGTTTATATATTAATCCAATCCTGGAGAAACGTTCGGAAGCAGTTTATGAACATAAGTGGATGTTCTAAGGATTTGGTAACGACAGCCTCCTTCGGGAGACGGTTATTATTCCAGGCTTCCAAGGTGACCTGGATGACAGAGTGACTGTCAGAGTTATAGTTTTCCCTCTTTTGAGGGGCAGTAGTTTGGACAGGTGGTCCAAGCGGATACTGAGGGAGGCATGGCGCATGATACTGATTAAATTCAGTTGACGATACAGTCTAAGAAGTTTACTGGATTTGGAGTTCATTTGTGAATTGGGCCCCATCAGATATCCAGGCATATTCTAAGATAGGTATTGCTCATTTCGGGAGATGGATTTCTCGGCGAACTTGAGATAAAGAGAGACATAGAAAGAAACATTGGAGCGGATCCACTCACTGAGGCTATTTCTCGAACGCAATAGTTTTACAAACGAGCTTTGTGAAACTGATTAGTAGAGAAGTTGGGTGTTCGGTATCACACGGGCTGTGAGTATGCGACACCACAATAATTAGCCTTAAGTGCAAGTGGGAGATTGTTGGCTATAGTGCCCTCAAGTCAATTATTGGATCGCAGGCACGTGATTGCAATGATTGAGGGAGGACCAATACCGGTAGAACAGTCTTACTCGAGATGATAGTATGCTATCTGGTTTGTCTTTATCATCGTGTACATTCTTCAGGTGACATTACAGATCACTATTACATGTTGATAGAGCCCATATGATTCTTTCTTGACTACCAGCAGTATGATGGCGATCATATACGCGAGAGTTGGGTGGTCTATAAGCACATCCTTAAAGTGTCCCTAGTCGTGGGAGTTTCGAGACTGGGCATCGATACTCCAAGAGTAGACTAGTGTATACGGATCGAGACCCCGACGAGGGGCGGTGGCCGGTCTCACAAGCCATTGGTGTTAGTTGGTTCACCTAAGATGTATACATGTGCTTATTGGGTTATGAGTACACCGGACGGACTCGCCGGGAACATGCTAGTTGGTATTATATCTATTATCAGATAGCAGTTCCCTGGTGACATGTGTACAGGTTAGTCTATTGACCTGAGATCGTCATTTGTCTTGTGTGATTTCCCACTATGCTTTGATTACTATCCTACCATGGCTCAAAGGAGTCATGCAAACAGATTTTAGTTGGGTACAGTCCCTAGCCACATGGAGGCAGTGAGCGAATCGTCAAGGAATTCGTCTCTTCCGGTATTGGGGGTTGATGTCGCGGAGTGCACGGATGGCCATCACCAGAAATCCTCGGCTGGGTTAGACGAGAATTACCGATCTAGGATCGGTAGTTTCTTAGTTGGTAATAGGTTTAAATGTCAAGTTATTAGGGGTCTGACTTTATCCACCCCCCTAGACTTGATATGTGATACTCATAGACGAACGGACCGGACTGTACGGATATTGTCACTTTCAGGCTCAGAAGGGGTTTCAGGATGAGTTTTCTCGTCGGCCTCCCTTTCGCTCAATACCTGGGTAGCCATTACGTACAGCTAGTGCCACTGACGTGCTTGTGGTTAAACCCACTACCAGCGTATTGACAAGTCTTTAGAGTCCTACACAGATGGTTTCCCTGGTTCAGACGAAACGTTGTAGAGGCCGTATGGTTTTATGGCAGGGTTCGATCATATACGTGTACTTGTGCACGGATCATGATCAGACGGATAATACTAGTAGGCTTTGGTTTAAGCCGGATCCTAGTATTATATTGTTGGATTATTTTCGTCTCGTTGCATTCGTATTCATTCGGAATACAGATGCATGCATGTATATACAGATGAGGGGTATTCTTGTAATTCGTTACAAGATAACTTTAGTGTTGCCATTTCTTTTCTTGCTTTAAAAATTTAGTTTAATGTTTATTGTTGAAAGTGTGAGTCATGGAATTATGGCTAAATCTTTATGGCATGGGCATCGTGAGGCATGGAATGTGTCATGGTGTGAGTCATGGGTGTGCATTAACTCTTGGTGACTCATTGTGTGTCATGGTGCATTAATGTTTTCTTGTGGTGGGTGGTGAGATATTTGTTGAGGCAAGTGGCAGATATTTTGTTGAGATTGATTTTCTTTAGTTGCCAATCACAAACAACTCACAACACCACTCAAGAAAACAACAGAGGCTTTTTTCACTTGGCTAAAATTCTTGAGCTCACATTTTTCTTCTCATGGATTCTTCTTCAACCTCCACCCAAACCCTCTCATAAGTTGAGAATCCTTGGGTGTTTTGAGACAAAGTAATCACACACAATCTCTACTTCATCTTGGCTATCTAGGCTAGCAAACTAGATACCCGAGTTGCTTCGGTTTTGAGGCGGGAGCCCGTATTACTAATCCTCGGCGTGGATCGTCTTCAACGAGGGAGACCGAAGATCGAACTTGATCGAGGAAGCTGCGAGGAGCTTGGGATAAAGGTTGAAGACCGAAGGACATGGATCGATCGGTATAACCTCTCTAAACTCCTTTATGATAGCTAGTATAGGGTTAATGGTACGATCCGTCGATTTGGGTTCCGTTAGCGCCGGGTTTTAAAAGTTTTTGTTCCGCGTTTGGCCACGGATTGATGGCCGGGGCATTGCCTCAACCCTACATGGTATCAGAGCCAACCCATTAACCACATACTAGTTGGTTTAGAGGATGTTAAAGTATCGAAACCAAAACAACTCCGAAACAATACCCGATATATTCTAGTTTCTGTCATTTTTTCCCGAGTCTTTTAAAAATATTTTAGTAACTGCAGAAGACTACTCTGATGACTACTAGAAGACACCCCAAACACGAGCCCCAAATTCCTCTACTGGGCCGGCGAGATTGCTAGAAAATCCGATGTGGCCGGTTTTTCTTGGGATTTGGGATTTCGTATTTTTGATGTATGCTAGTTTCTGTAATATTGGTTCATTGGTATTGCTTGTTTAGCCCAGTTTGGATATGGATTTATCTAGTTGTTTGGGGGATATTCGGGGTGTTTCGAAGTCGATATTTCTAAAATTGTTTAAAGTTTACAGTACATACATTACTATCTGCGACCGTGAATGTCATTAGAGCGGTACAACTTGTCTATTTGCTATAGTTCTTTTAGACGGGTTTGCGAACGTGACATTCACGTTGATGTTCTGTGTTGTGCTGTGTTGTTGCGGATTCGTCGTGGTGGATAGCTTGGGTGCAATGATAGTACAATTTAGTTTCATTTGTACATTTGATATCACGGGGCGAGCGCCCGACATGTGGACTGTCGTCACTACCTGGTTATATAGTATTCGTATGGGGCACGACCGGGTTGAGGTCGATGTCACCGTTGTACATATTTTTTTCTTTTCTGTACTAGGATTACCCCGCGATGGAGTGCACGGATAGCCGGGTTCTGGAGGGCAACGGGTCCGCATCTCATGGCGTTGAGAAGGAGGGGGCCTCACTTTAGAATTGGCGGGCTATTCGCCGCACTCGTAGGGGGTACAGGTTGACCCAAGGAGGGATGCTCAAGTTACCGGATTCCGTGAAGTGCTGGGTGGCCCATTCACTTTGATGAAGGGGGCTGCCTCGCTTCTGGTTTTGGCGGGTAACTTGCCGCGCTCGTAGGGGTCTAGGTTCTCATTGCACAGGCTATCCACACGAATAGGAGAACGTCGGGTTTCACTTGCGGCTCAAAGAAAACCCGGGGCTCCCAGATTATCTGTATTGTTCTGTGATACTTATTGCTTATCTATGATGTTGCATTTATCACGCCTGGAGCAATTATTATATATTGTTATATATATACCAGTATATGTTGTATATGTTTTACACGTGCGCTAGTCCAGCCCCCACTCTGTCGTTAGTTATGTAACCTAACGAGTGATGACGGGGCCCCGTGGTGAAAGAGGATGGCATATACGTACATCATATTTTCGTTCTTTTGTGATGTGATTAATTGATGGGACTGCGTTGATTCAGATCAATGCTAGGAAAACAGACCTATTTGATGTTGTTGGAACAATTTAAAAAAAAGCTGTTATTACAAGGGCGTTTTCTTTTGTTTTGCACAGCGGTATTCGGTTATGAATATCCAGCACACTGGAATATAGTACCAGGAGCGAATCATCATTTGCCATGAGTGGATTTGGGGATTTTGGTTTTGGTTTGGCATCAGCATCGCTTCACTGGAATACGGTACCATGAGCAAATCATCATTTGCCATGAGTGGATTTGGGGATTTTGGTTTTGGTTTGGCATCAGCATCGCTTCACTGGAATACGGTACCATGAGCAAATCATCATTTGCCATGAGGATTTTCCTCATTCCCAGTTTAATGACTTAAGGGTCATCTGTTCCCAGTTTAACGACTTAGAGGTCATATGTTCCCAGTTTAAAGACTTAGGGGTCTATTAGATCGGAGGTTTGGAATTTTGGGTCAGGGTTGGCATCAGCGTTGCTAACACTGAAGCACAGGTGCCAGGAGCAATTCATCATTTTCCTTTCTTTGTTGGGGAGCGATGGCTTAGGAGACAGGTTTAGGTCCATATCACCTAAGACTTTTCAATTTTATGAGTCGTAAGGGTCCCATAAAAGCATTTTCTCTCCACGAGTCAAAATGATCTCCTAGGTGTACTTTCTCCTTAGGAGTCGTGGGGACTCCCAAGTGTATTTTTCCTTCGTGAGTCGTCAGGATCCCACGAAGATGTTTCTTACGAGTCGAGAGGATCTCGTAAGTTTGTTCTCCTCATGTATCGTGAGGACACATGAGTGGGTCTTCCCAAATGGAGAATAATTCTAAGGGCGGAGACCAGCCGCGTAACTGGTGGTTGCGGTGGGGCATGGATGTGAGGAGAATTATTTGAGCCCGTGGATTGTATACGGTAGTCAATTTGGGGACCACCCGTATGGCTGGATGGAAAATTGGATTTTGGTTGGCGTCTGCATCGCTGCACTGGAATATGGTACCAGAAGCGAATCATCATTCGCCATTGGGACAACCAGAGATTTGAAATTTTGGTTGGCGTCTGCATCGCTGCACTGGAATATGGTGCCAGGAGCGACCCATCATTCGCCAATGGGACATCCAGGGATTTGAAATTTTGGTTGGCGTCTGCATTGCTGCACTGGAATATGGTGCCAGGAGCGACTCATCATTCGCCATTTGGGAATTTGGATTTTGGTTGGCGTCTACATCGCTGCACTGGAATATGGTACCAGGAGCGACTCATCATTCGCCATTAGGAGTTTTTTTTAATTTTATTATTATTATTATTTTTTATTTTACTGCGATTGCTCTATCATTTCAGCTTTTCTTATCACGAAGGTCGCGATTGCCCTATCATTTCGGCTATTTATTCGTGGTTGCCCCATCATTTCGGCTTTATTTTTTTATATTTATTTTACTCGCTGATTTTTATTGCGAGTTGCCCCATCATTTCGGTTTTTCTTTTTTCTTTTATTTACACATTTTTTTTATTTACACACATATTTTTTTACATTCCCAGTTTAACGACTTAGGGGTCGTTTGTTCCCAGTTTGTCGACATGGTGGTCAACTGTTCCCAGTTTAACGACGTGGTGGTCCTGTTTTCTTATCCTAGTTCCTCGAACTTTGATCTTAGCGGAGTTGTGTTGATGACCGTAGCTCTGTGGCTTGTCGGTACATCTGACGACTGTGAGGCTTTCCCAAGTTTGTATTGGTTCTCCACCCAATCTTTGAAAACATACCAGTCTTCAATGGTATGACTCACCATTCTATGATATGGGCGGTATATGGGATTGCCGGTCATGTTCATTTCATGTGGCCTCTTTGGAATAGGCAGTTGCAGACCGTTGTTCAAGGCATCCATGAATATTTTGCGGACTTCATCCCTCCTGAAAGAGTATAACTTCTTCTTTCTCTCTATTAGAATAGGTGCCTTTCCTGATGCTGGTCCTTGAGGCCGATCTGTCTTTGGTTCGCCTGCTGTCTGCTTAGCCCATTCAGTGCACGTATCGGAGAGACTGGAAGCTGACCGGGCCGTTTTTCACAAAAGTGTTCCGCTCTTGGGCTGGAGGGAGTATCGGTTGGCTGCTTCCGGATATCAATTCCTGGCTCACGAAACAAAATTTGATTTTGCTGTAATTGCAATCTGGCGACTTGGGTCGTGAGATCTGCCATGACGTTTGCCAGCTCTTTGACTTTGGAATGGACCTTAGCCATCTTCTCGTCCCTGTCCTGAAGCTGCTTTTGAAGCCATTGGAATAATGCTTGTTCTATAGTTCCGGGTACGACAACGAGGTTATCCTTACCGCCTGAGCTTGATTTAGCAAGAACCACGGGTTCCTTTGGCTCAATGGCCTGAGCAGGCTCTTCATCATTTGGATCCAGCCGGTGTTGGATGGCAACAACTGCGTCATTGTCATGGCTATAAGGCGCAGGAGGACTTGTTCCTTTGAGCTCCATCATGTAGACCGTATGGGTTGTGTACACGTCTATTGTTTCTTCATTGGCAATGTTGCTCGCTTGGACTTCGGTCTCTATTCGTATGAAATTGGCGGTCGCAGCTTGACTGTTTGCTAACGCGCCTTTAGACAGTTCTATCTCTCCTGCCTTGTAGCGCTTTTCGACCCAATCTTTGAAGACGAAACAGTCTTCAATAGCATGACCTATCACTCTGTAATAGGGACAATATTTGGGGTCGTCGGTCATATTTTCTTCTTGCGGTCTTTTTGATTTTGGAAATTGTAGACCATTTCTTAGGGTATCTTTGAATATTTTACGGACTTTGTCCCTTCTGAAGGAATAGACCCTATCCAGCTTCTTTTTCAAAGGCGATTCTCCTTCCTCTCCGAACACTGGCTTCTGAGGCTGGTCGGCATTAGGCCTGCCTGCTCCTCGGTTGCTTTGGTCAGTAGATCTTTCGGACCATCGTCATGGACCTTCCTCTTTTGGAAAGGACAAACGACCGAAGACTGTTGGTCTGACCAGGTCCTTGGGTGGCGCTGTCCGGATCGCCGTTTTCTTGACTCTTGCAGTCATGGAATTCTCCTGGACCAATTTTGGTGGTTTAAAAGTGCCAGTGAGCTTTACAGCTGATTCAGCTGTTGTTGCGGGGTAACCCTGTTCTTGGAACCTCATGAAGTTTAGCCTAGCAGGAGCCCTAGCCTTTTTGTTGGCTCTGTATCTGAGCCCTTTCTGTCTTAGCTTCTTGATTTTGAAGGCTTGACGGGCATCCATTACCCAGGAAGCCATTGTGAGTCGATTGCCGGGGAGCTTAGAGAAGATACCCGATTGAGTAGTTGTCAGGGGCACCGCTGGAGCTTGCCCGAGACGCCTTTTTGCTTTGTTGGTGTTGATGGCCTTGCCCCCAGCTGGAGCAACGGAGAATCATTTGGAAACGGATTTGTGCTTTGGATGAGGTGCCTTCGCGACCATGCCATTTGGCCTTTTCCCTTTTGAGGCCGATTTATCCATCACCGGGGCTTGAAGAGCAGGGATGGCATTAGCTGGCACGAACAGAATAGAGCCAAATGTTAGCAGCGGCTCCTCCCACTGTCGCCCGAGACTTGCCGGGAGGATTGTCCTGGCGTCCATCTTCATCGTGTAGGAGATGGGAGCTGTGTCGAGAGCTGAGCATTTCCTTGGAGACATCTTAGTTGCGTCCGAAGATTGAGATTGAAGGTTGTTGATCTGTGCAAAAAAAAACATGATTTCAGTATAAATAATCAACATATATTAACTGAGCTCGCATGGACACTTGATCCGAAATATAGGAGGAGAGAAAAAGTCCCACCGGGCGTGCCAGAATCTGTAGGGTGTTTTTCGTCACCCCATTGAGTTGGGAATATGCGCGCGCTTGTCAGGCGTACTACGGATTCCCCCTGCCTAGGGTAGACGGGGGTTTATTGATTGTTGGGATCCGAGTCGACAGCAGCCGTAGACTAAACTGCCGCTAATTACACCTCGCCTTTGGAGCGAAGGAACCTCCAATTGACGGGTCAAACTGGTCATGCGAACTCAATGTATAGTGTGCGTGTGTTGAAGGGAGGTTTGGATATATCGGGGGCCCCGCAGAGTTTTACGGGGTTCTCGCTATCCGGATAGCGGGCTGGGTGTCAAAGGGCTAGCAGCCCCCTTGCGGGGTGCGGGGCAGCGCCCCGTTAGAAAAATTTTCCTAACGGGGGACGTGTTTCTAGTGTGGAGTGCATGGAAAATAAGGGGTGAGGAGTGTCTTAAAGACGCGTGCATGGCACGTGGGCGCTGGGCGCCCACGGGTCGCGTACCTAGCCCTCGGCGCTCGCGGGTCACGTGCCAGGCGCTTGGCGCCCGCGGGTCACGTGCCAGCGTGCTAGCGCCGGGCACCCGCGGGTCGCGTGCGCAGCACGCGACCGTTGGGCGCCAGTGGGTAACGTAAGCTGCACGCGACCGCTGGGCGCCAGCGGTTCACGTGAGCTACACGCGACCGCTGGGCATCAGCGGGTCGCGTGAGGTGCAAGTGAGCGCTTAGCACCCACGGGTCACGTACCCTGCACGTGACCGCCGGGCTCCTGCGGGTCACGTGCACGGCAAGCGACCGTTGGGAACACCAGCGGGAAATGGGGATTAGCCCCTGGGTTAGGAGTTGAACTCCCAAAGGGGCTTTGGAGTTGAACTCCTAACAGGGATTATGTATAGATTTGGAGTTAAACTCCTAGAAGTCTTTGGATCTTCTTTTGAGCCTCGTATCCTCCTGGAACAGGATTTTGGAGATGGGTATCCTTCTTCTTCCCCTCTGTTGGCCGGATCTTGGGGGAAAAAGGGGAGGTGAGACTTAAAATCTCCCCTTTTAGGGATTTGATGGCAGATCCGAGCTCCCCTTCAAGGGTTTTATGGTGAAAAACTATTTATTCTTGGAAAAGGAAGAGTTAAACTCTTGGTTTAATTCAAAAAAGGGGAAGAAGGTTTAGAACCTTGAGGAAGGAGAAGGAGGTACAGAAACCCCAGATTTTTAAGGGAATGAAAAATTATTATTATTTTTTCCTTATCATGTTGCCCTTTTATAGGCTTACAAATTTACACTTAGCCCCTTTAGATTTACAAAATGGCATTTTGCCCATCCTATGTCTCATGTGCTCATTCTTTTTGCACATGAGCCATGGATTTTATAAAAATTTGGCTTTATGCCCATTTTTCTCACATTTATGCATAAAAAATTACATCAAAATTATTTATTACAAATTTTTTATTTTGGCATGGGGAGGCCGGCCGCTTCATGTTCGGGCTCGACTCGGACATGTGCCTACTTGATCTGGGCTTGGGCCCACTTGGCTTGGGGTTGACTTTGACTTTGACTTGGTCAACCGGGGTGTAATTTTGACCCTAACAGTTACATGTTGATAGAGCCCATATAATTCTTTCTTGACTACCGGGGTTATTGTGGCGATCACGCTTGTGAGAACTGGGTAGTCTATAAGCAAATTTTTAAATGTCCTTAGTCGTGGAAATATCGAGAACGTGCATCGATATTCCAGAGTAGACTAGTGTATACATTTCTTGATCCCGACGAGTGGCGATGGCCAGTCTCACAGCCATTGGTGTCAGTTAGTCACCAAAGATAGTATACATGTTCTCATTGGGTTATGAGTTACACTGGACGGACTCACCGGGAACATGTTAGATGGTATTACACCTATTGTCAGATAGCAGTTCTCAGGTGACATGAGTACATGTTAGTCTGTCGACTTGAGATCGTCATTTGTCTTTGTTCCCCGTCGAAACGCGGAGACGCGACCGTGCAGGTCCGTCTCGCCTGAATTCGGGGCAGATGCTAATTGGTGCTATCCGTCCACCTCTCCGAAGATGCCAAGTTGATTTATGACACCATGTATCGAAGGTTTAAACGGATGCGGCCGATGTAGCAGACTTCGTCAGATTCTCCCTCGTTTGAGGGGTTTTTGATTGTGGGGACGCTCTTCCCTGCAGGCGCAAGCCCCTGCAGTTAATTACGCTATCGCATCGTTGTAACCACTTTCTCCTTCTCCAGATGGTCACTTCGTGTCGTGGATGTTTGTTTTGTTTTTGGTTGCTCGTGGATTGTATACGGAGACTAATTTATGTTGTCGCCCGTAGGACGTGGATTAGTCCAAATCCGTACTTTCTTCGATTTGGGTTTGGGGGTTGGGTTTAAGGATACGTTAGTCTCATTTGAGACTAAGATCAACTTAAACGTTTGTTAAGGATACGTTAGTCTAATTTTAGACTAAGATCAACTTAACGGGATCGTTTAGAACCAATAAGAGAGCATTTGGACTCAATTGTTTAGTTTAGGGACATTGCGGTCGATCACCAGTTTAAGGACATAGTGGCCCAATACCAGTTTAAGGACGTAGTGGTCCAATACCAGTTTAAGGACATAGTGGTCCAACGTTAGTTTAAGGACATTACGGTCCAAGGTTAAGGACATTGTAGTCCGTGGGTTTAAAGGGACCCCACAGTCCAGTTTAAAGACATCGTAGTCCGTGGGTTTAAAGGGACCCTACAGTCCAGTTTAAGGACATCGTAGTCCGTGAAATGTATGGTTGTCGGGACCCGTTACCTCTCTGAAGACGTTGAAGGATTACAATGACAAATATCAGAGGGGTTCAGAGATGTATCCTTGAACCAGTTTTGGTTGGTAGATCTGTAGTCCAATTTGGAAATAAGATCTGTTAAAAGATTTATGAGCACATAGGCTCAGTTAATCTGAGTTGGGGACTTATGGCCAATCTTGGGCTAAGTCCATTCAAGTTAAAATGTTTAACATTTATTTTGGGCTGTTGAGCCTTTTTTGGGCTTGGCCCTTTTAACAATGCAGAGTATTGATTTAGATTCTGACATCATTTTTTGTCTTTTAGTGCTGAGCACTCATAATAGCTCTGAGGCTTATTAAAGAACAATTTATATTCTGTCAGCGCCCACGTGAGGGACACGTGGCGCGCTTGGCACTGAGCGCTGAGCGCCAGATGATGAGCGCATCGCGCTTCTGCTGAATAGCGCACACGTGAGTGACACGTGGCACGCTTACGCCAGATGACGAGCGCATTGCGCTTCTGCTGAGTAGCGCACACGTGAGTGACATGTGGCGCGCTTGGCGCTAAGCGCCAGATGATGAGCGCATTGCGCTTCTGCTGAGTAGCGCACACGTGAGTGACACGTGGCGCGCTTGGTGCTGAGCGCCAGATGATGAGCGCATTGCTCTAATATATGAGCGCATTGCGCTATTAATTCAATGGTGCACACATGAATAACACGTGGTGCGCTTGGCGCTTTGCGCCAGTCCATGAGCGCAGTGCGCTAATTAAGAGCGCAAAGCGCTAACTGTTGAGTGGCGCACTCATGAGTGACACATGGTGCGCTTGGCGCTGAGCGCCAGTCCAAGAGCTCAGAAGCGCATTTGGTGAATTTTATGATCTGGGAGATAAATCTTCCCCTAGAAGAGACTTGTCTCAAGATCAAAAGAACAAAAGTTCTTACTTTATAAGAGATGCTTCAATTCTCTTGTATTAAAGAAAGGCTTTGCCTTTATGGATCTATGATCCTTAAGAGAATTTAATAATTCTCTCTCCCTTTATGATGAGATGTTCATGATCTCAGAAAGACAATTTGTCTTATAGATCTATGATCTGTGGAAGAAGTAAGTACTTCTTTTATTTTATGATGAGATCTTTTGATCTCTTTTGTAAAAGACCTTGGTCTTTGTAGATCTATGATCTTTTTTAAAGAAAAGAATTCTTTTCTTTTTATGAGATGATTTCATCTCTGTGTTCATCATCCATCATCTTTACCTTGAAGAAATATCTTCTTGCAAGAGCTTGCTCTTTATCTTTGAATTTTTCGAAGTTTATGGGGGGGGGGGGGTTCTCTATATCAGACTTGAAGTCTTGGGGCCTTTATATAGGGCAAGTTGATTTGTTAAATCAGTTAAAGAGATCTTTCTCTGATTGATTTGGGGATGTTTCCCATCATTGGATCTTTGATCCTAGGGCTTCTTTTTTACAGAAAACAATCTTCTTATTTTTAACAAGATTGGAAAATCTTTCCATAACAGAATTTTAGTTCTGATTAATTAATGATTTATTATTATTATTAGATCTTTTGATCTAAGAGTGAGGAATTTTTAATTCCAGTGCTAGCGCACCCGTGCTTTGCACGAGGTGCGCTGCTCAGAGCGCAGCGCACTTTGCGCTAGCGCACCTGTGTTTGACACGTGGTGCGCTGCTCGCAGCGCAGCCTGCGCTAGCGCACACATGGTGCACTGCCTAGGGCGCAGCGCAGCCTGCGCTAGCGCACCCGTGTTTGACACGTGGCGCGCAGCGCGCCTAGCGCTAGCGCACACATGGTGCACTGCTTAGGGCGCATCGCATCTGGCACTGGATCTGAAGCGTTGCTTCAATTTTTGAAATTCAAATTTCAAACAGAGCTTTTCTCTGATTGGGGGAAACAAATGCCCCCACCGTTGCGCTCACGTGGCCCACACGTGAGTGCAGCGGTGGCAACATCTGCGCCCTTGGATCAACTCAGAAGTTGAAGAGGCATTTCAATGTCTATAAATAGGACCTTTCGTCCCTTAGATGATTTTCATTTTCTTCTTTGAGAACTTATATTCAGAGCATTTCTCTTCAGTTGAAGAACTTTTCAAGAGTAAAAACTCTGTCAAAACTTAGGTAAAGTTTAAAACTTTTTTAATAAACTAGGGTTTTACCCATTAACAGAGCCTCGCTCTTCATAGATCTTTGATCTAAAGAAAACCCTTTTAGGGTTTCATTAATAGAGCTTTGCTCTCTTCAGATCATGAACCCATAGATCTAAGGAGATCTTTTATTAGGGCTTCTTAGCTCATGAACAGAGCTCTGCTCTTTTGATAACATGTAGATTTTTTTTAATCTCTTGTGAAGAACTCTTAAGAGTTTGTTCATGGATCTTGAAGATCCCAGAATTTTTTAATTCATAAAAATTGATTTTAATTAATTCTTTTCTGATGGATTTTTTTTCATCATCATTACAGAGCCAGGCTCTTGAGGAATTTTATTCCTTCATGATCAGAGTTTGACAAGTGTCACTCTGTCATAGAGCATTGCTCTCAAATGGAGATTTTCTCCTTTTCCCGAGGGATCTCTCATTTAATGAGAATTTTCTTGAGGATTGATTGTTAGAATTAAAGTTAACCGCAATCAAGACGGTGTCGCTATGCAGCTAGCCGGTTGAGCACGGGTCGATCCACAGGGAGATGGATGTATGTCCTTTCTTGTCTTAGATGAGTCAATAAAGAATGAGTATATTTTTGTTCGATTCTAACCAATGTGTTTTATTTGCAAGTATAAAGTTGTTAAGAAAAATATACGAAATTGTAAGCTAAAGAAATCCGTACTCAAAACCTTTGAGCCGAGTCTTGACCAATTGAAGCTAGAGCAATCGGCAACAACGTGGATTAGGGGATTTAAACGCGGTATTCATGGAATACGGCTTATTTACCCTTGTCCTTCTGTTCTTGTCTCTTGCTTTCGCCTCCGGCTAAACCGAACGCAACCGGTCGCGGTTAGGAATCACCGTTACCTTCTTAGGGTAGGGTGCCTAATGGAGCGCTTGCGTATGGTTTGGGCGGAGTTCAATGGAAAATAACGGGAAAAGGAAATGAGAAAAGAAAATCTTAACTTACAATACCGAATTTATACTTAACAATGATAATTACAACCATTCACAAAAACGAACCAAAAAGAGAGAACAAAAAGAAAAGAACAAAGGAAAGAAAAGATTACAAGTAAGTAATTAAAGTGCATGGTAATAAATTGCAAGTAATTAAAGACAAGAATGAAAAATACAAGAAAGTAATTACAAGAACCATAGAACTTAAAACAAGCATGGGATCAATAGCCAACCCTTAAACTTGCAAGCTCAATCAAGAGGTTGCAAGATCAAGAGAAGGGTAGAGAACTCATGTGAAATGAAGCACTAAAGAGAGAACAAAATGATACAACCCCTTGAGACCAATGACCAAAACTTAAACTTGCAAGCTCACTTAAGAGGTTGTAAGATCAAGTTAAGGTAGAGAGCTCAAGGGGGAAGCTAAGCAAAAAGAATAATACAAAAACCCTCATCTTCATTTCATCATCCACTCAAAAAGCTCTCACTACAATTTTAATGGAGGAAAGAATGAAGAAGAAGAAGAAGAAGACTAAAACCTAACAAAAAGAGGCTAAAGAAATTAACACTTGGTTTGGCTTAGTTCTGGAGTATTTATAGGCTGCTTACAGAAACCCTAGGGCAATAATATGGCATAAAATGAAGTACCCAAAATGCCCCAGAAAACGACACGTTGAAGACACTGTACGGCCGCGGTTCCACGGCCTAAGCATGCTTAGGCCGCGGTTCCGCGGCCATAGTAGGGAATTGGGCAGTGGGTTTTTGTGGAGATCCCTGGTTTTCTGTTGTCTGCTGTGTGGTATATGACTTTTCTCAGAACCTCTTCACAATTATTCCAGAATTTCAGTAGATTAAAAGGTGATGTGATGTGGATCTTTTGCCATGATTTCCTCGAGCTCCGCGTAGATTTCTTGGATCTTGTGTTGACATTGAGCTTTGTGCATGACATGTAAATCGATTTGCCATCTTGTCCCTTAAACTGGTATGTAGCAACACACGGATAGAGAGCAGAGACCCGTGTTTTATCTGTTGTTGGCAGTAATCCAGAATTTGTCGTACTTTTCCATGATATTCACTGTTTAGAGCTGAGACCAGTATCCTGCAATTATGTAGCAAACACTGATAAAAAGCACCTGCCTATAAACAAACGAGCGTAAGAATGGGCGGTATAGAATGCAATATTCTGGTATGAACAAATACCCCCAAACTTAACTTTTGCTCGTCCCGAGCAAAACCAATTATTCACAAAAATAAAATCCTAACCGCACTTTCGCAGGGATCGCGATTGCACTGAGCGCGTGCAACAAGCCGTTAAACCTCTAGGTGTCCCTAGTAGGAGGAGTGTTGTCTCCTGAGGGTTTTCAGCGGATTACACCCACAAAATCCCGTCAAGCTAGTGTAATAAGTTAACATCGATTCTACTCCTACATTTTAGTATTTACGTTAGAAACTCTATCATCCTAAGTTAGAAATATCCAACCCTTATTTTTCACACCTCCTATCTATTTAACCTTAGGTCCTATACGTTCCAAAAAAGTTTAGAAAGATGTTGGTTCTCCTGAGTTTTCCTTCTAAAGTGCGGCCTCAAATCAGGGATTTTTATCAACTTTACAGAAAACACAAGTCTTATTCTTTATTTCTATCTTTTATTCAAACATCGATTGTATACCCCTACGTGTGTGTATATTTGCACCCCTACACTCAAGAATTCAATTCAAGCTATAATACCCTTGCCCTAATACCTAATACTACTTCTTTTCATTAAGGATGGACGGATTTGCTCACACACCTTTCATGCGACTATTAATGCTTCTTGAGGCACTAACGGCCGATTACTGAATGTGTGAACATTAAAGCGTAAATAGCAGTTTCCAGGTCTTGACTTTATTCTATTTTTTTCTTTTTCTTTTTCTTTTTTTCTTTTTTTTCAAGACCGGATATATTTTTCAATATGCTCTTTTGGTGTTTAGCTTTAAATACCGTTTTTTCTTTCATACTAGGCTTTCAGGCAAGAGTATTTCTAGGTATCCTCTACTATCCCAAGTTTAAATGTGCATGTATGTGCAGTTTGTAGGGTATATACTTTCTAAATTTGAACTTAAGAAAAGAAACTATTTTTCAGACTTAACCTTCAGTAAAGTATCAATACTTTCCCTTCATCTTGACTTAACTAAAGAACTGAACTCAAGATTACCTATTTCTAAAAAAAACTGTAAGGACGTATACTTACCAAGTTTAAACAGAATGAGGGTTATTTTTAGGGTTTTCAATTCCTAAGCCTAGAATTTAGTTATTTCTATCATATCAACTAATCTTTCGGAATAAAGATATAAGTTACCCTATTAGCTAACTTGACGACAAAGTTTTTATATTTTTGGAAAATTTTCGATTTTTGTGGGTTTTTAATAAGGTATGCAAATGCAAAATATACAAATGAATGCGAAGGAAGAAAGCTTACCGAGCACACCCCCAAACTTAAACTTGACAGTGCCCTCACTGTCAGGCTATACCAAGAGGGTCAAAATTGTCGGCGCTCCCCCTAAAAACAAATTATATACAAAAAGGAAAACAAAAAATATATGCAAAAAAGGTGTCCCCCCCAAACTTAAGTAAAACAGTGTTTCCACTGTTAAGCGTTGAAGTTCAGGATTAGGGGGGAAAGAACAGTATCAAGCTATACAAGGCCTTACACAGGCCAAAAGTGAGCACCAACCATTCAAAGATCTTATCGTGATAAAGCAGTGGCTGGTGAAAGAAGGTGAAGAGGAAAGAAATGGAGAATCCGCGAGACCGTATGGAGATAGAAGTGGTATACGGTCTCGGTATATAAGAAGAAGAATGGCGGAAGGGAGAAAGAAGTGGAATACGAACTCGAGGGAGGAAATGGAGTGAATAGATTAGCACAATATGTGATGAGCGATGTGTAAAAAGCGATTGTGCTAATCTATTAACCCGTCGAGAGATTGGGTCAAATCCCTCAAGATCCATAAGAAACCATGGGTAAGCCGAACTTGGTAAACCAGACATATGAAATGAAAGTGATACGGTTTCTTGCATGGTCGGAACGATGGAAAGGGTGGAGGTAGGTGATTGAGGAAGGGTATCGGTTAAGGTTTCGGGAGGGTGTACACAGTCAATGAAAGGAACAGGATGAATTGGAAAATCCGACTCATCAATTAAAACTGGTTCATCCTCAAAACTATTCTCAATATTCTTCTCAAAATTTATCTCATCCATGCATTTTTCTTCAAAATCCAGACGCATATGGGGTTCGGGAAAAAACATTTAATGACTCGGGATGATGATTTGAAGAGAAAAACTCAGCCAAATCTATGGGTTCATCATCCAAAATATTCCCAGCGTCAATATCCTGAATCAAGTGAAAATCAATATTCTCAGACACCTCATCAAAAGCATGGATTTCCATCGATTTTGGTTCTAAGATGGAGGTGTAGAGGTCAAAAGGATTGGGATTGGTTTTACTTGGAAGGGACCCTTCACAATCAGGTAAATCAAACACTGTGAAGTCACACAACTCATTATCTGTTCTATCTGTAATTAATGAATCGGTTGGAACACTAGATAGACATTCAAAACCGGAGTTGTGGGAGTCAAGATGAATTGGGTAGGCTTGATTCGGAAGGGGGTACATCTCACTCTCTCCACTCAAATTCTCAGCCTGTCCTACCGCCTCTTCATACATTGGAAAATTTGGAGCTAGTTGAAAACTAGCTACCGGGTCACTAGGTTGTACGAGGGCGGTCATGGACGCATTCAAATCCATCATCTGTTGGCTTGACGCTACCCTAAAGTTTTCCAAGGACTGTTCTAGACTAGACATTGGTTGTGAAGGGGTTTCAGTAAAAGATTCAAAGTTGTTTGGATACTGAAAATTCCCAAATGGCGGTTCAGAAACAATGTCTAGGGAAGGTGAAAAAGTCGGGTAGGACTGGTAGGAATTGAATGGCTGGACAGGAGCAGGATCAACATTTGGATAAGAAGGTGAATGGAAATGTTGATCCCAAGAATTTGAAGTGGTGAAAGGAGTGAAAGATCGGCTACGGGATTGTTCAATACGTTCAGCAATAGACATTGGTCTTGTGGCTACAACTGGACTTTCAAAAGGGGTATCAACGCAAGAAGGGGTGAATGTTTGAAACGGTTGATACGAAGTGGATTGCGGGGTCCAGTTGTTCGTCCTAGACGCGTCTATCCGATCTTTCAAAGAAATTTTTGGCATGGAGGGGTCGTTCGATGTTCGGCCAAAGCAAGAACCATAGGAGGTGATGTCTGGTTATGGGTACCAAAGTTCGGCAAGAGTTTTTCGAGGTGGGGTACCCATGATATGAAGAGAGAGAAAGAAAGGTAGAGAAAAGGAGGGGAAAAAAGAATGTGATATTTTTTTTTATTTTTTAAAAAATATTTTTTATAGTTATATATTAACAAAAAGAATGAAGTATACACAAAAAGAATATGGAAAAAAACAATCACGACACAAAAATACCACACACCTAATCGTTCTAGGGTTCACCTAGGTCAACTAGACCTGCTCCAGAACTTGATTGTCGAAGTAAAACTGTGTCGAGAAACGGGCTCAAGATATACTGATCACGAGGCCAGGTAAGTGCAGAGATAAGGGGAGGTTTTCCAACACTTTCGCGAAGTTCCTTAATTAAATAACCCTTTCTCTTTTGGCGGTTTCGCCGTTAACACTTTCCTAGACACCCCATAAACAATATACCGTTAAGCGAGGTTCTAAACACAGTTAACTTCTCCTAGTGAGCGCGAAGTCCTTAAGGCTTAAAATCTAGTTTCTTTTAAATTTTGTGCGGGTAAACGTTATGCTCAAGTTCGTGATTTGTGGGCCATGGAAAAGGTGATGAAATCCTTTACCGTATATTGTGGGGTTCGCTTGCCCTTAAGTCCGTATTAATGTATGCAATGCGCAATTCAATAAAAATTCTATAAAGAATCAAATAATCATTTTTTAGTTTAAGCGCGGCACTGCAACAAATACGGGTTAGTCAATTTTTAGCGTTTGCTAGCGAACTTGCAAAGAATCCTGCAAAGAATAGTATATTGGATGCGTCGGATTTGAGAAGAAGGTGTTAGTAAAGTACGTACCGTTAAGTTTTGTGTTAGGAAACCCCCGTTGAATCAAATCCGGTAAGCTTGAAAAGTTCGCTTGCGCGGGTTAAACTACCCGGATCTTTGGCACTGTACGTCCTAATCACCTTAACCTTGAACGTACACTTTGCTCCCCACAATCGCAGTTTGCAAATACGCAAAAATCTGCACACTTGCCCACAAAAATTATCAAAAAAAAAAACAAAAAGATTTTTTTTAGTTTATATACAAAAGGAATATTAACCCGAATAACAAGAAAGAAAATACGCTACCGTCTCCCCGGCAACGGCGCCATTTGATTGTTAGAATTAAAGTTAACCGCAATCAAGACGGTGTCGCTATGCAGCTAGCCGGTTGAGCACGGGTCGATCCACAGGGAGATGGATGTATGTCCTTTCTTGTCTTAGACGAGTCAATAAAGAATGAGTATATGTTTGTTCGATTCTAACCTATGTGTTTTATTTGCAAGTATAAAGTTGTTAAGAAAAAGATACGAAATTGTAAGCTAAAGAAATCCGTACTCAAAACCTTTGAGCCGAGTCTTGACCAATTGAAGCTAGAGCAATCGGCAACAACGTGGATTAGGGGATTTAAGCGCGGTATTCGTGGAATACGGCTTATTTACCCTTGTCCTTCCGTTCTTGTCTCTTGCTTTCGCCTCCGGCTAAACCGAACGCAACCGGTCGCGGTTAGGAATCACCGTTACCTTGTTAGGGTAGGGTGCCTAACGGAGCGCTTGCGTATGGTTTGGGCGGAGTTCAATGGAAAATAACGGGAAAAGGAAATGAGAAAAGAAAATCTTAACTTACAATACCGAATTTATACTTAACAATGATAATTACAACCATTCACAAAAACGAACCAAAAAGAGAGAACAAAAAGAAAAGAACAAAGGAAAGAAAAGATTACAAGCAAGTAATTAAAGTGCATGGTAATAAATTGCAAGTAATTAAAGACAAGAATGAAAAATACAAGAAAGTAATTACAAGAACCATAGAACTTAAAACAAGCATGGGATCAATAGCCAACCCTTAAACTTGCAAGCTCAATCAAGAGGTTGCAAGATCAAGAGAAGGGTAGAGAACTCATGTGAAATGAAGCACTAAAGAGAGAACAAAATGATACAACCCCTTGAGACCAATGACCAAAGCTTAAACTTGCAAGCTCACTTAAGAGGTTGCAAGATCAAGTTAAGGTAGAGAGCTCAAGGGGGAAGCTAAGCAAAAAGAATAATACAAAAACCCTCATCTTCATTTCATCATCCACTAAAAAAGCTCTCACTACAATTTTAATGGAGGAAAGAATGAAGAAGAAGAAGAAGACTAAAACCTAACAAAAAGAGGCTAAAGAAATTAACACTTGGTTTGGCTCAGTTCTGGAGTATTTATAGGCTGCTTACAGAAACCCTAGGGCAATAATATGGCATAAAATGAAGTACCCAAAATGCCCCAGAAAACGACACGTTGAAGACACTGTACAGCCGCGGTTCCGCGGCCTAAGCATGCTTAGGCCGCGGTTCCGCGGCCATAGTAGGGAATTGGGCAGTGGGTTTTTGTGGAGATCCCTGGTTTTCTGTTGTCTGCTGTGTGGTATATGACTTTTCTCAGAATCTCTTCACAATTATTCCAGAATTTCAGTAGATCAAAAGGTGATGTGATGTGGATCTTTTGCCATGATTTCCTCGAGCTCCGCGTAGATTTCTTGGATCTTGTGTTGACATTGAGCTTTGTGCATGACATGACAATCGATTTGCCAT
The DNA here is from genome assembly GCA_030015575.1 of Agapanthus africanus. Classification (NCBI taxonomy): domain Eukaryota; kingdom Viridiplantae; phylum Streptophyta; class Magnoliopsida; order Asparagales; family Amaryllidaceae; genus Agapanthus; species Agapanthus africanus. The sequence goes on along the minus strand of CM057339.1, from coordinate 303,011,196 downwards.
CTTGTCCCTTAAACTGGTATGTGGCAACACACGGATAGAGAGCAGAGACCCGTGTTTTATCTGTTGTTGGCAGTAATCCAGAATTTGTCGTAGTTTTCCATGATATTCACTGTTTAGAGCTGAGACCAGTATCCTGCAATTATGTAGCAAACACCGATAAAAAGCACCTGCCTATAAACAAACAAGCGTAAGAATGGGCGGTATAGAATGCAATATTCTGGTATGAACAAGGATTTCCTCATTTAATTAACAGTCTCATCCAATGATGAGGCTGTTTTATTAATTATTAATTGATGAATTATCATCCAGATTTTGTGGGCACCCTTTGGTCCCTCTCCACTGCATTGCAGTGTGGTACAAATTTTAAAGTACCAAGCGTCATAATTTAAAATTAAATTATAGCACTGACAGTTGACTTTTGTCCTTTTTTTTACGTAGTCGACATGTCTTTCGATACTTCGTTTTCGTTTGTCCGTTCAGAGGGAGGATTCCCTGAGGCGCCTGTGGACCGGGAGGTTCTCGCGCTCATCAAAGACCATGACCCGGAACACAAAAATCTTCACTTGTGGGGTAGATGGTACGCCCAGATTATCAGAGGCCGTCGGAGCTTTTCTTGTGCGACGCCTTCGGAGCCTATCCAGGCGATCCCGTATGCAGATGCACCCCCGGTGAACTATGCCGTGGAGGTGGTTAATTGGACTTCGGAGGGTCTCCTTTAGCCTTCGATCGCCGCAGTACCCGCGCAGCCGGCGGCGGCTTTGGATACCCTAGGACGACGTATATGTCAGGGCGAGTCGCGCCCTTGGGGACAACCCTACAACATCGGGCCAACTCCTCATCATCCGGTCGGGTACTTGCAGTGGGCCCGGTACATCTTGTCGGCGAAGAAATCGCAGCTGCTAAAGCTCGGCTTATACCCTGCGGTCTACGCTTCCTTGTTCCAGTATTCTGCACCTCCCACATGGTGGCTCAAGGAGTTTTTGGAGCAGTGGATTGTTCATACCATAATATTGCATTATTATATTCCCCATTCTTATTCGTTTTATAAATAAACAGGTGCTTTTGATGCATGTCTGCTACATATTACAGGATACAGGTTCTTGGAGCGAAAACAGTGAAAAAGACAAAAGTTGATACAAAAAGAGGGACTTTTGACCAGCAAGTAGAAGGATCCTAGTCAAGCCTAGACTAATAACAGTTCACAGAGGTACAAGGCAACGTAAGGTCCAAAAATGTCAAAGTGAAACGGTTAAAAGACCAATACAAGTTTTCACTGAAGATCTGGAGAAGACTCAGAAGGCAAATGGATAAAAGAACCAAAGAATAAGAGTCCCAAAGAGACCCTGAAGATTACCACAAATTTTGAGCAGATGAACTCACCAAAGGGCCGCGGAACCGCGACCCTAACCCCACTTATGCCGCGGTTCCGCGGCCATTTAATGCACGTGTCGGTGCAGATTATGGGTGGCGGTGCGTCGGTGACTTTGTTGGGATTTTTCGGGGGTATTTTTGTAATCGCACATGTGCGAATCCCGTAACCCTAATTTTCCCTGTTTCCCTATAAAATTGTAATCAAAATACTGTAATAGGGATGCCTCTTTTTAATGAAATAAAATTCAGATTCAATTCAGTGGGAAGAGCATCGTTTCTGTAAGTTCTTGTTTTAATTTCTGCCTTAGTTGATAATTAAATTCTTGCCCTAGATCTAATTAATCTTTTGCCCTAGTTTAATCTAGTGTAATCTTTCTTAAACTGCCGTAGGTAAGTTATTTTAAAATGTTATTTTTAACAGATCCCCTAATGAGCGAGTAATTTCCTCGCTTGTTAGGGTTAGGAATAAGGGAGGGATTGAGAGATGAATATCTCTCATCTCTTTCAAGCCCAATAATTTGTAATAACTAGAACTTCATGTATGCATGCATGATCCGCTCCCTACGGCACCCTACCCACGAGGTAACGGTGAAACCGTAGTATAAAGGACCGGACATGCATGACTTCCATGAAGGTTAGAACAATTAGTAGGAAAAGACGGACAAGGATCTAGAGGAAGAAAATTTCGTTTCTTTCCAATCATCCTAATCCCCTTTACTAATAATTGTTGTAACTTCTAAAAAGATTTAATCGAGGGCATTGAAAGAGGTGTTAATATTAATCTTACAAAACCCCACCTTTGACCTAACCCTAGCAAGTTTCTTTATCATCATATAACCTAGTTTTAGATTCAATTAAAACAAAACCAAACAACCATTGGAATCAACTCGTAAGAACACTTAGGAAAATTACACATCCCTGTGGATCGACCCGTATTCACCGGCTAGCTGCAAGGCGACGCCGTTTCTGATTGCGGTAAAAATATTTTTGATCTTAAAATCCCTATTAATCATGGAACATCCCGACCCATACTTTCCTCTTATTGGATAGAGAGGTCTCCATTTCCTTGGAAGAATTCGCCGAGGTTTCTGGTTTACTGGTCAGGGGGGAGCACTACGAGGAGCTGCTTTCTCCGGATGAATATGTTTTTGCCACCAAGCCAGTGGTGATTGGCTTCACGCCAGAGAATGCCATTCAGCACCAGTTCCCAAGTCTGATAAAGGTGTTGAACATGTACGAGAGCCTCTTCCTTGAATCCGGAGGCCGGGGGGTCAGTTTTGCAGACTTCATTTGTCACGACCCGAGAATTCGACTCGTGACCGGCACTTAACCACGCAACGTCTACAGGCGTAACGCGGCTAAGTAAGCCGAGCCCAGAAATCAAAACCAATAAATATAGAGTGATTTTAAAACATTTGCAAAACAATAGTACATGTCTGAAAAACTTCCATTTATTTAGTAGAAACCCTTTTTAAGTTCAAAAGTTATGAGTTTTATAATTTTGGTAACATTTCCTTTTTTAAAAACATTAGCCCCGAAAAGTCGGGTAAAAGCAAGGTGTAGCAGAAATATCAAGTAAACTGAATGAAGCATCATAATGAGATATACGACGCCGTAGCGAAGAATACACAGTAAAGCAAGGACAATATCATAAAAGCTAAGACTGCAAAAGTAAAGTAACGTCGGCTCACATGCGAGCTCGACACCAGAATATAAAATCATACATATCGTCCTCACAACTGTCTCTAAGTCAATACAGAAGGTAGATGGAGAGTACTAGATACATCAATATACAACTGGAAGATAACAGATACCGTACAAAACCCACCTATCAGCAAAAGACTATCTCTGCTCAAAAGGGGTATCTGTGCCAAAAGATGAGGTAACAGCCAGCCGTGACTACTCCCAAGGGCAACCTGCAAACACTGTGGCACAACGGGGGTGAGTTGCCAACTCGTGAACAGAGATAACATATAAAGGTGATCGCAAGCATGCACATATAGCGTGGCTCTACTAATGCCAGCAGATGATAACAATGCATGTCAACAGTGGATACAATAGTAATGCATGTACTCTAACAGGTAAATGCCACAGGATGAGATGTATAGTAATCAATACTGAGTATGGGATAAATAATATCTACATGGACCATGTCAACATGGAAAACAATGATCGGTGCCTCAAACTGCACCCAAATCCCACATATACTCAGGCGCCGGCACACCCATCGGCCCTCAAATCCTGTATATCTCGGAGGAATCACGAGTGCCCAACATCGGCACCCAAAACATGATAAATACTTGTGTCCAGCATCGACACGTAAATCTTCGAATATCGGGCGCCGTCAATCCGGACCGGCCCCACGGGGTCTGTCTGCGGTATCGGCCCTCGGCCCCGGCAGCACGGATCATCCCGCATCCATCACTCGACTCTGGTCAGTATCCTCCGGACAACTGCCAGGTCCAACCAATCACCGGTAGGTACTCGCCCACCTCCAGGCTCAATCGGCAAATCCCATCGATCATCTCGCCGAGGGGAACCATACCGGGCCCACCACGAACCCGCAAACGGAACATCCACTCCTCGAATCGGGTTTCAAGCACACGTCTCAGCACCGAGAAAACGCGTGGTGGACACACCAAAATATCATATCACGAGGTACCTGGTTTTTCAAAATAGCACATCTTTCCTTAAATAATTCCACGGTCCTCAAAACAGAAATCACATGAAAATTCAATACCAATAGTAAATCCAATGCGAGGTACAATATACATCAATCCATGGTATGGGTATAAGGGGAAAACCGCTTTTTAAAGTAGTTTCATTTCCGGTTTTAAAAGATGTCATGCGGCTCCCAATATACATGAAGGTCATATCAAATCACATATGAAGCGAACTATAGAAATATAATCATGGCAGCTCTATAGTGAGTGTGGCATGGCAATTACTAACGGTGTGTGTGTAGCATGCAAATAGTGCCCGTGCAACATAAACCGTTAGTAATAGTGCGGTGTTCTATCAGTTCTAAGCAATATATATACAAACACAGCAGGGAATGCAATATGCGATGATAGTCTATGGGGTGCATGCAACATATAGTAATAAAGTCCTATCAGCCCTGACGCATAACGCCATGCGGGCGATATCCCCGTAGATGTGAAATCTACTCACCGTGTCTCGCGCTAAGTGTATCCAACCACTTGCTTGCCCTTCTTTGCAGCGTCCGTCTCACTGGCCTGCGAACCTAGAATCACATACACATATCACACATAAGCTTAAGTCACAAAACGCGACATTATAATCTAACAAGAAACCCGTGTCGCAAACCAATCGCGCGTGTACGCGATACGCTAAAACGTGTACTCACGCGCCACGAAACTACCCCGACGCGCCGCGATACGCAGAAACCTAAACCTACTCACGTATCGCGCGTGTCGCGAAGGTTTAGAAAACGGCAAAATAGGTATTTGGTCCCAGATTTTTCTACAGAACCAAACTCCCAAAAATATATATACCAAAACACTACACACAATGGCAGACACCCACTGGACCAAACCCCAACCCAAACCCTACCCATCTGGCCGTAAATTGCGGCCAGAATGAGGAAATTGGCGGCCTACTGTAGCAATATGGGGGTCGGGTTTCACCTGGTGTATCAGCTCTACTCCACTACACTACACTACAGTCTTCCCAAAATCATTCTGCACTCACCGGGTCAATAGCAGTTCCAGAAAACTCACATTTTGCCCAAATACGACATTTGCATCAAATATGAAACTGGTGGTATTTTAGTGTAATCGGGGTTGGACTAGGTTACAATGGCCTCAACAGACCTCAATCATCCTACTGGAACCAACTTACATCCTATAAGCACAAAGTTTCTATTAAACATCCCATATCGCACTAAAACGCACCAATATCCATTAACCGATGCAAATCTACACTAACCAAGCTAACTAGGGACTAAGTTAGGAAATATACCTCATACTTAACCCTAGGAAGCTGGAGGAAGGTCGAGAAGTGGAGGGAAGAGGCTGCACTTGCTGTTGGTGCTCACTGCTGCTCACTGTGCTGTTGTTGCTGTTGCTTCACTGTGTTGCTGCTGCTGCTGCTTCATGCTGCTGCTGCTGTGGCTTCATGCTTCAGCTGAGGTAAGTGGGTGTGTGTGTGAGTGTGTTGGTGTGTTGTGTATGTGAGAGTGTGAGAGTTTGAGAGAAAAACCAAAAAAGAAATGAGAGCCACCCTAATCATTCATACAAAAGTCACCCCTCTCTCTCTCTCTCACCTCATTTAATGCAAGCATGGCCTAAAGCCATGATGCACTCTCTCTCTCTCCCACACAAGTCAACACTAAATCTTAAATTCAAATTAAAGCAACTTCTTAACTAATTAATTAAACTTACTTAAACCCCAAAAGAATTAATCCTACAATTAACCCACCATGGTTAATAATTTTGGTATTTACTTGATTTAAAAACCCTAGTTTACATGCACATGTGTGTGCAAGCCTAGGAAAATTTTGGAAAAATATTTATTAGATTAGGAAAAATATTTAAAACACAATTTGGTAAACTTTTTATTAAAAACCATTATTTAATTATAATTATTCACTAACCCTTATCCTAAGGTGTTACATCATTGCCCGTTTTCTTCGCCCGGAAATTTTGTCGCGACAAGGCGAAAAGTTTGCTAAACTTGATGATCCCTTTGGCTTTGGCTTGGACCGTCGGCCGATACTGGAAGCTGATCAAAAAGGTTTCTTTCTTCCTGACGCCGCGATCGTCCCTCTGTCAGAAATCGCCGCCCCGGGCATTGATGAAGAGGCGTTCTTTCTCGGGTTTCTCAGTTTATGGTTAAGCTGGTTCGCGCTTCCTATGCATCCTCGTTACATGAGGCCTTTCGTCTTCTACCCCGCGCATCGCATGGTTTCCGGAATACAAGTGGCCATCGGGATCGCCGGGTTAGCCCACCTATATCACGGTTTTAGCGTAGCAGCGGATACCACTGAACCAGGGGTGCATCCTGCCAACTTCCCAATGCATTACTTCACTTCATGGATGGAGCTGCACATGCTTGTGGTCTTTGGCATCCACAAAAGACCTTTTTATGACAGATGCAACCTCCCTCGGATAATGCGGCTGGTTGACGCCTCCATCGTGAGTTCGTCACAGCGAGAAGCTAGGGGCTTGCTCCTTCGTCCACGCACGGTTGGAGATAGTATGTCTTTCATAGACAAATTCTTGACCATCGGCCAGGAAACTTCAAAAGCGGTGCTGCCATTGCAAGACATCTTTAAAGACGGGGCCTCCGTGTTGAAAGCCCGGGAGATTCTTCATTTGTACTCCATCAGGCCGAGCTTTCTCGTATTCAGGCAAAATGATGCGGCGCTATTCATAAGATACAACCCACATCGTTTTGCCCAGCAGCTGAGTTACAATCAGGGGGTCCTGCTGGAGGCTTTCCTGGTAGAACCTGCTGCCACTGAAGAGGGAATATGGAGCGTGCTGCATCATTTCATGCGCTTGAACAGGGGGTCTCACTTCTTTATCAGCGAACCGAGTTGTGTCCCGAAGTCCCTTAATGTACACGTGGCCTGGTACCAACATGCAATGGGTGCTGTTATCAGGGAGGAGAAGCGACTGCTGCTCGACCGCAAGGGTGCACTCCCTGCTGGTGATCGAAACGTCCCCTTGAAGCGACGAACCATTGTCCTCCCTCCGCTAAGAGAAGCTGCCGTGATTGAAGTCCCCCACGACAGACCTAAGATACCAGTGCCCCGTGCTCCCGTGGAGATGGTGGATGTACTACTGGTGCCCCATGCTCCCGTGGAGACAGTAAATGTAGCTTCCCTTGAGTCTGGCCCGGGTTCAGACATCGGGACTCGTCGTCCCAAGGTGCCCACCAAGCGTAAGCTGGTGTTAGGGCAACCGGAGCTCGCTCGCAGAAGAGGAAGAAGAAGTCGCTCTTCTCTGCCGACGTCGTATTCGGTCAGGAGCCTCATGCTCCTTATAGTGAGAGCTTGAGTGAATATAAGACCAACGAAGGTCTATTCATAGCGCCGGACGATACTGATCTCGAGGCCGCCATTGCAGCTTCTGTACGATCAGCAAGCCACAAAGCGGGAATGGCCATCCTCGCGCAATCAAGTAAATATAAGCCGTAACTTTAGTCATTGCATTATATTTTTGTAATCATGTTTTGACTGACACTTTTCCTTCTTTAATAGGCATTTCCACCGAAGAGGCTCTCGCAGCTTCTCTCAAGACTTTCGAGGAGGAGGAGAGGGTTCGAGCATCGCTGGGCATTGGTATATTTCGGATCACCGTGTCTTTATTCTCCTTTCTTATGGACAATCTGACCCCTTATTTATCTTATCGCAGGGACTACAATGCCAATCCCGCAAGGTGATGCGGAGATGCTTCCCGGGCCAGCCATCGAAGTCCCGGCCTCCCCGGCACTGCCGAAAGAGGCCTTACTCAAACGACCGATGGCGGATGCCTTGACGGCTCCAGAGGTAACCTTTGGCGCGGACGATGACGTCCTATTGATGGAGGCTTCTAAAAGATCCGCTCTGACGGCCCGGGCGGAAAGGAAGCGCAGAATGCGCGCGGCAAGGGAGCGTAGTGCCGCCTTGGCCGCGGGTGCGGGTTCGAGCACCGCTACCCCTACCCCTACTCCTTCAGAGGATGCCCCGGCTGCCTTGTCCACCGCCCATAGACAGACAGCACGTGCGACTCGGGAAGCAATCGGAAGACCAACTCAAGGTAACGTGACATTGGGTTCCTTTGTCAAAGTTTTAACTTTCAGGTTCTCATATATCCTATCCTGCAGGGCCGAGTCTTACCGAAGAAGTGGCGGCGACCACTGAGACTGGGGTAGCGGTAGAGGAGGTCGGCATGATCGCCGAACCCGAGGCGGCGGTAGGCGAGACGGCTACAATTGCCGAGCTCGAGGTAGCGGTGGGTGAGATGGCGGCAACCATTGAGCCTGAAGTGGCCACCCTTTCTCAAGAGTCTGGAACTGCTCCAATCGTGGCTCTTTCCCCTTGCGGCTCCCTGCCATTGCCGGGCACTGTGAGTATCACGACGATTCTCGTGGAGTCGGGGGATGAAGCCATGGGCGGAGAAACCATTCCGATGGAGGAGGGTGAAGCAGTCGCTGTATCAAGTGACGCCCTCGTTACGGTTCCGAGCGGCGACTCACCAGGTAGATTTTGGATCATTGCTTTTCTTTTTATTCTGCAATCCCTTTCAATCTTTCCTAACAGTATTTATCTCGTTTTTAATGCAGGCGTGGCGAGAGTTGTTGTTGCGCTACCCGAGGCAGCGCCATCAGTTACCGCTTTGACGGTGACCACTCCTCTACCTTCTCCCGTACCATCTCAGATGTTGGAAAGTGCGGATTTGTGACCCATTAGTTTTATTTCTAGGCTGTATAATTTATGTACTGACATTGCATTACTGCATCCTTGCAGGAGTCCTTTTTGATCACCTGTATCAGGTGCTACACCCACACTTCTCTTTCCAGTCAGAGATTAGTCTGCCCGCTGGTGTCGGTGAGTATCTTTTCTAACCGACGTCCTTTCTTTAACAGGCATTCACGTTATTGCTAATTCTTCTTTGCATTGCTTGTGGCCTTACAAATTGAAGGAGGGGACGAGGGTATCGTTGTGCCACCAACACTCCCAGCTTTGCCCCCCTGTTGCAGCCGGTATAGTAGACTCTATTGTTCGTGTATTTTCTTTATTTCTTGAGCCGACATCTCACTATGATTTATTTTGCAGCAATCACGTCGACTCCAGCTCCGTTCGAGTCTCGCATCATGATGCAGGCAGGGCCCTTTTCTAGACGTCCATCTTCCAAAGGCGCTGTGATCAGCCTGCGTATGTTGAGCGAATACGTCGAGGAGCTTGACGCGGAGGCCCCTACATTCGCTGCAGATTTTTCTGCCGAGATTAATCCAATGCTGGCGACGCTTGTGAACTTCCATAATGAAGGCGTCGTCGAGTCTTGGGTTAATCACTGCAGGAAGATTGAGGCCTGCCTGCATGAGCTTGAGCTTAGGCATCCTGCTCCTGAGATTCTGGCCGTGAACTCCCAGCGGGCTGCGTGGGTTGAGCAAAGTGCCCTTTTCCTCCGTCATTTCGAACAAGAGGCGATTCTCAAGCGAAAGGAACGTGAGGCGACTTCCGCTGAGTCTGTCCAATTGCGTGCCCAGGTCGAAGCGAACAACACGCAACTGAGAGCTGTTTTTGACACCTTGCAGCAATGTATCTCGGACGGGCTTGCATCGAGGCAGAAACTCGACTTCATTGAGCGGGTTACGCAGAGTCGCGAAGTTGCCCAACGGGAAATCGATGAGAAGGTTTCATCGTGCTTGCAGCAACGGGCTTGAATCGAAGTGGAGTTGGCTGCGGCGGCTGACCTTGAAAAGGAGTTGAGAGGAGTGCGCGAGCAACTGGCTGACTTATTGAAAACGCCTCCTTCTCAGTAGCTGCCTTTGTATCAATTAAACACTTGTAACCTTTGAATAACATGTATCTATTTTTTATTCTTTTATATGATGTATCTTGTATTCAATTGATTTCATGAATAAAGACACATTTTTCTTATTCCCCACTGTCGTTTTCTTCTCTTTGCTGTGTTGTTGGTATGTTACTCTGGCAAGTGTGGCCTGTATATAATAAAGAACATTTCGTCTTGAACTCTTCGAGAGGTAGTGATGGCTTAGGAAGCAGGTTCAGATCTGCTACCTGAGACTTTTCAATTTCATGAGCCGTGAGGGTCTCATAAAGACTTTCTTCCTACGAGTCGAGGGGATCTCGTAGGTGTATTTTCTCCTTAGGAATCATGAGGATTCCTAAGTGCGTTTTCCCTTATAAGTCGTAAGGATCTTATAAGAGAGTTTTCTTCCTTATGAGTCGAGAGGACCCGTAAGTGTTTAATGAGATTGACATTATCCGCATTTCACGGCGTCAGAAGTTGCTCCGGGCGTTTTCCACGGGGTCAAGGTTAACTTTGGTCGTGTTCCACGGAGTCGTCGGATGACGTATTTCCGTGACGGGGTCATGTGGATGATGTATTTCCTCGACGGGGTCATGTGGATGACGTATTTCCGTGACGGGGTCATGTGGATGACGTATTTCCGCGACGGGGTCATGTGGATGACGTATTTCCGAGACGGGGTCATGTGGATGACGTATTTTCGAGACGGGGTCACGCGGATGACTTATTTCCGCGACGGGGTCACGCGGATGACGTATTTCCGAGGCGGGGTCATGTATATGACGTATTTCCGAAACGGGGTCATGTAGATGACGTATTTCCGTGACGGGGTCATGTGGATGACGTATTTCCGCGACGGGGTCATGTGGATGACGTATTTCCGCGACGGGGTCATGTGGATGACGTATTTCCGCGACGGGGTCATGTGGATGACGTATTTCCGCGACGGGGTCATGTGGATGACGTATTTCCGCGACGGGGTCATGTGGATGACGTATTTCCGCGACGGGGTCATGTGGATGACGTATTTCCGTGACGGGGTCATGTAGATGACGTATTTTCGAGACAGGGTTATGTAGATGACGCATTTCCGAAACGGGGTCATGTGGATGACGTATTTCCGAGACGGAGTCATGTGGATGACGTATTTCCGCGACGGGGTCATGTGGATGACGTATTTCCGAGACGGGGTCATGTAGATGATGTATTTCCGAGACGGGGTCATGTAGATGACGTATTTCCGAGACGGGGTCATGTAGATGACGTATTTCCGAAACGGGTCATGTGGATGACGTATTTCCGAAACGGGGTCAGGTGGATGACGTATTTCCGTGGCGGGGTCATTTGGATGACGTATTTCCGTGACGGGGTCATTTGGATGACGTATTTCCGTGACGGGGTCATGTGGATGACGTATTTTCGAGGCGGGGTCATGTAGATGACGTATTTCCGAAACGGGGTCCTGTAGATGACGTATTTCCGAGACGGGGTCATGTGGATGACGTATTTCCGAAACGGGGTCATGTGGATGACGTATTTCCGCGACGGGGTCATGTGGATGACGTATTTCCGCGACGGGGTCATGTGGATGACGTTGCGTCTGTTGTAATGAGACGAATATCAAAGTGGTCTCCAGGTTGTCTGTAAACCATCGAGATTTGGAGTAGGGGCTTTGCCGTGGCTCCATGGTTGATTACAGTGTCTGAATCCTGCTGGAATGGGGAGGAACGCCGTTGATGATCTCTAGGCTATCCCTGAACCGTCGAGATTTGGCTTCATTTTCTGATGGAGCCTGGGGAGGGAAGGTGTGATTTCTTATTTTTTTGTGCCCCTGGATTGTATACAGGGATCGACGTGATTTCACCTGTAGGGCATAAATTTCATTTTTCTTTATTTCTTTCCGCGATACTCTATCATTTCAGCTTTTATATCACGAAGGTCGTGATTGCCCAATCATTTCGGCTATTTTTCACGGCGCCCAATCATTTCAGCTATTTTGCATGCATACATTTTTACTTGCTGATTTTGTTGCAAGTTGCCCCATCATTTCGGCTATTTCGTATGCATATGTGGCTCACTAGCTTCTTGCTGCAAGGTTGGAATTAGACACCGATTTCGGTATCAGCACCGCTACAACTAAGATATTGCCAGGAGTGAATCATCATTTGCCCCTATCGATATCGAACAAAGGTGGCTTAGCGAACAGGGTTAGGATCCTGTCGACTAAGGCTTTTGACTTCATGAGCCGTAAGGGTCTCATAAAGGTATTTCTCCCTACAAGTCGTGAGGATCTCGTAGGTGCGTTTTCTCCTTAGGAATCGTGAGGATTCCTAAGTGCATGGTCTCTGATAAGTCGTAAGGATCTTACAAGAGTGTTTTCTCCTTATAAGTCGAGAGGACTTACAAGGGCTGTTCACCGTGTAGACATATCCCTAGTCACGGATGAGACTTTGTTAGGGAAATGTTTATTCGCGCCCGTGGATTGTATACAAGGGTCAGCGTTGAGCCGCTTGTAGGGCAAAATCGGAGGTTGTGGTGGCCGCTTAAGAACAGGTTCAGATCCCTGTAGCTTAAGACTTTTGAATCTTATGAGTCGTGAGGGTCCCATAAGAGGGTTCTCCTTACGAGTCGTGAGGATCTCGAATGTGTAATTTCTCCTTAGGAATCATGGGGATCCCTAAGTGTGTTGCTCTTTTGTGAGTCGTAAGGATCTCACGCAGGTGGTTTCTCTCCACAAGGTCGAGAGGACCTTGCAAGTGTTTTTAACAAGGTTATGCCCTTTCGGGTTTTCACAAAAACTCGCCGGTAACCCTGCTGTTTTTACTCACGGAGCCCTTTCGGGTTTTCATCCGTGCCCATTTTGCTTATGGACATACCGTTTTCTTTTTCTTTTTTTCTTTTATTCTTCTTTTTTTGTATCAGCCTTGGGATGCTGTAACCCACAGTAGTTTATCGACGTCTCGGTCAACAGCTAGTTTTAGGACATAGTGGTCCATTGCTAGTTTAAGGATATTTTGGTCCGCTGTTAGTTTAGGGACGTTTCGGTCCGTTGCTAGTTTAAGGACGTTTCGGTCCGGTGTTAGTTTAAGGACGTTTCGGTCCGCTGTTAGTTTAGGGACGTTTCGGTCCGTTGTTAGTTTAAGGACGTTTCGGTTCGTTGTTAGTTTAAGGACGTTTCGGTCCGGACCGGCTACTACTTATAGTGTTTGGGTTTAGGAAGACAGCGAGCAGACATAGTCATCGTCATCTATCATTGACCTAGGTCGTGACTCGTCAGGTGTAGTACTTTTTCAGGAAGCGACCATTTATTGGCCTGAAGGGACTTTCACCATGCATGTTTATAAGTAGATAGGCCCCACCCTGGTAGACCTTGTCTATGATGTACGGGCCTTCATAGTTCGGCTCGAATTTCCCACGTTTGGCACGATTAGGGATCATGGGTCTTTTGACCACTAGCACGAGCTCGCCTTGGCAGAATGTCCTCGGCCTAGTCAATCTTTCGTATGAGCGCGTCATTTTTGCTTTGTAAGCCTCCAGATTTTGTTGCGCCATGAGTCGGGTTTCATCAAGGGAATCGAGCTCCTCAAGCCGAAGGTGAGCATTCTCTTCGTACGTTAGCTCGTAATGAACTGCCACTCGCAGGGAGGGTAGCTCTATCTCGAGGGGGAGTACCGCCTCCGTGCCAAATACCAATGCATACGGTGTTGTGTTAGTGGCCGATTTGAACGTAGTTCGATATTCCCAGAGAGCTTCATGCAGTCTCTCATGCCAGTCCCTCTTATTTCGCGACATTGTCTTTTTTACGATCTTCGTCAAGGTCTTGTTAAAAGCCTCAGCTAGACCGTTAGCTCAGGGATTATAGACTGAAGAGTATCTCCAGTCTATGTTATGCTGTTGTGCGAAGCGGCTGATTTTGTGGCTTGAATTGGTCTTAGTTACTCTTCGGGGCAGAGTGGAAGAAGGGAAGAGATTCTCGAACGAAGAAAAGGATCCAATTACTTCGAAAGAATTGAACGAGGAGCCGTATGAGGTGAAAATCTGTAGGCTGGCCCGTTATCGGAGATAATCCGTCCTGGAGTTCCAAACCGATAAATGACGCGTGTCTTGAAGAAATGGAGGATATTCTTTGTCTTCACTTCCCTTAGCGGTACTGCTTCTACCCATTTGGAGAAGTAATCAGTTGTTGCCAAAATGAATCGATGTCCTCTGGACGATACTGGTTCGATGGGGCCGATTATGTCAGTCCCCCATATTTCGAACGGCCAGCTAGCCACTGTTGGATGTAGTGGATTCGGGTGCTGATGGATAAAGTCTCCGTGAATCTGGCACGAGTGGCACTGCTTCGCATATTCGAGGCAGTCCTGTATCATCGTGGGCCAATAATAACCCATCATTTTGATCTTCAGCTTCATCTTCGGCCCGGCTTGGTGAGAACCGCAGAGTCCGTCGTGAGTTTCTTGGACGACTCTCTTTGCCTCTTCAGGCCCCAGGCATCTTAGCCACAGAGAGTCAAATGACCTTTTATACAGAGTATCATTGACGAAAGCAAAAGACAGAGCTCGTTTCATAAGATGATGTCTTGAGGACGCATCTTCAGGTGTTCGGCGGGATTTGAAGTAATCTATAAAGACTTCCCTCCAATCCTTAGCCTTTTCCTGGTCTTTTATTTGCAGAGCCATTTGCTCGGTCGCTCCCTTTTCTTCGGCTGACTCCGGAGATATTTCTTCCGGTGCGAGAACCCGACGGCTTTGCACAAAGATCCTCACGTCATCGAGGTTTTCATCAGCCAGTTCTTTAGCGAGCTTGGCTAATGCATCCGCTTTGCTATTTTCCGCACGCGGTATGCTTTCCAAAGTGTAGGAAGGAATTTGAGTCAGCAGTTGTTGCACTCTCTCGCCGTACTTTACTAACTCAAGCTTGCACGTTTGATAATCGCCGTTTACTTGACTAACGACCAGTTGGGAGTCTCCGTATATGAGTAGGTTTTCAATTCCCATGTCGATAGCGATCTCGAGTCCTGCTATCAAAGCTTCATATTCGGCTTCATTATTTGTCCTCGGCTCTGTTAAGGAGAAGGCAAAGCGCAATATCTTTCCTTGTGGAGTCACGAAGATGAGGCCTACCCCTGATTTGATTATGGGCGCGCTTTGTTTGCTCTTCTTCATGGAAGACGCTCCATCGAAGTAGAGTTCCCATCGGGTATCACTCCCTCCTTTCTCCCCGTCAATTGTGTCAAACGCGTGCTCATCTGGCAATTCGCAGTTCAAAGGAGAGTCGGCAGGTATCGGATGCTCAGCGAGGAAATCGGCAATGGACTGGCCTTTCACTTCCTTAAGAGGTCGATAAGTTATCGAGAACTCCATCAAGAGAAAGGCCCACTTAGCAAGTCGTCCTGTTAATATGGCCTTTGGCATCAAATATTTGAGGGGATCCACCTTTGATATGAGATGGACCTCATGTGCCAATGCATAATGTCTGAGCTTCGTTATTGCGAAGATCAACGCCAGGCAGCGTTTTTCAATGGGAGAGTAATTGCTTTCTGCCCCCAGGAAAACTCGACTCAGATAATAAAAGGCTCTCTCCTTCCCTTGGTCGTTTTCTTGTGCCCACAGCGCGCCTAAAGAACCTTCAAGGGCTGTTGTGTACAGGATGAGAGGTTTTCCTTTAACGGGAGCGGCCAGTACTGGCAGATTCTGCAGGTATTGCTTGATTTCGTTCAATGCGTTTTGGCATTTGTGATCCCAGACGAAAGGGGTTCCCTTCTTTATCAGGTGACTGTAAGGGCGGAACTTGCCTGAGAGATTGACTATAAACCGCTGGATATACGCGAGCTTCCCTTGGAGAAACCGCAATTGCTTGAGAGTCCTTGGCGGAGGCATTTCCGTAATCACCTTGATCTTTGATGGATCTATCTCGATGCCTCGGTGTCGGACGATGAATCCTAGGAATTTGCCCGAGGAAACTCCAAACGCGCATTTGAGAGGGTTCATCTTCAAGTTGTATTGCCGAAGGCGCTGAAATACGATCTTCAGATGCTCTAGATGTTCCTCGTATGATTTGCTTTTAACTACGAGGTCGTCGATATAGCATCCAATGATTTCATGTATGAGGTCATCGAAAATCTTCGTCATGGCCCTCTGATAGGTGGCACCGGCGTTCTTTAGACCGAAGGGCATCACCTTGTAGTAGAATATGCCTAAAGGAGTCCGGAAAGCGGTATGCTTCTGGTCCTCGGGATGCATCTTTATCTGATTGTATCCTGACGAGCCGTCCATGAAGGAAAAAACTTCATGAGTGGACGTATTGTCTATCATCAGCTCGGTGACCGGTACTGGGAAGTCGTCCTTCGGGCAGGCTTTATTGAGATCTCGAAAGTCCACACATATGCGCACCGTCCCATTTTTCTTCATTACCGGGACAATGTTGGCGATCCAGTCAGGATACTAAACCTCTTGGATGAAGCCAGAATCGATTAGCTTCTTGACCTCGGCATTGATAGTCATCTCAAGCTCGAGCCGCATTCGTCTCGGTGCTTGTTTGACTGGCTTGATGTCCGGAGATATCGCCAATTTGTGGACGGCTATTTCTGGATCGAGTCCCGGCATCTCTGAATAGTTCCATGCAAAGCAATCTTTATACTGCATGAGCACGTCTTTAAGCGTAGCCACCTTTTCTTCAGACAAAAGCTCACTGACGAACGTAGGTCGTGGGTCATTTGTCGTCCCCAAGTCAATTTTCTTGAGATTATCTGCAGTAGTATGTATTCCATCTTCCAGCTCTTTTGGCGCCGGTGGAAACTCGGAGATCACCTCGTCTTCATTGTTTTCGAAGCACCAGGGGAGGTCATCCATATTCTCGGGTTCTTCTTTTGACAGCGTTATCACGTGACAGGTACGAGCTCGCTTCCAACACCGATGTTGATCTGGTTCTACTCTCGCGGCTTTGGGTTCATGCTTCTGCGGCGGGGTTACCCTCCAGCTGCTGGATAGAGCGAACCTGCCTGCTGATACTGGTCTTCTACCCAGTCTTTAAATATGAAGCAGTCTTCGAGAGGATGTCCTATTGCCCTGTGATAGGAGCAATAGTCCGGGTGAGAGACTTCTCCTGCTTGCTCGGGGTGCTTGGACTCCGGGAGTGTCATCATTTGATGTTTTATGACAAGATCGAATATCTTCCTTGTCTTGTCTTGGGGAAAAGAATATGCTCGACCCATCTTCTTTATAAGAGACAAATCCTGGCTGCTCGATTCCCGATCGTGTGGTTTCTTGGACCCGCTACGCTGCTGTCGAACGTTTTTTCCGTTCTTTGGTTTATTTTTGCCTCTGCGTCGGGCCTTTTGTATGACGGGTTGACGAGGAAGAGCATTTTCATTTTTCGTAGCCTGTTGAAGGAGGCGTTGCGTTATGGTTTTCTCGTAGATAGCCATTTCGCGATTATGGTCGTCTCGAACCTTTTGACCCGCTTCCCTTATAAGCTTGTCCATTTGTTCTTCGAATGACGGACTTGACACTTTCATGGCGAGACCTTGTTTTAGTTCAGGGTTAGCATCTTCCCACAGAGCATCTCCTTCTTCATCGAAGTCATGTATGACATAGCAGCCGCAAAATCTCTCCCGTTTCTGGGATTGAACATATCCAAGTCCGATTGTTTCCATTCTTCCGTTGGGCAACTTTCGTCGAGTCCCGGGGACGCTCCAAATTCTGTTATAGAACTGGGCTTGTCGAGCAGTCTGTTTAAAGGGTACGCCTTGGCGCCTCAACAGTCTTTTTAATCCGTCTGTGTAGTATCTGGGCAAACGGATGGGTTGGAGTCTGTCAAGTGTAGAATCCGCACCATGCCAAATTTCTTTCTCCACTTTGGTTTCCCCGGATCGGTAGAATAGGATCTCCTTTTCTCCCTTTCGCCTGGGAGGGACGTAGAATGTCTGCAGTTCTTCCACACTATAAGTTTTAAGTGGATCGAGCTCTTTGTAACGCTCTTGTGGAACCATGACAAGTTGCAAACTTTGGTCTTCATCAGCGAAAGCTTGTATCGATGGCCGAGCAGAAAATACGGCATTGACCTCATCTTCCGAGTCGCTGCCGAAGACCAGAATAGGGGTGGACGGTCCCGGCTTGTTGCGTTGGGGCGGCCCTGAATAAAATATTTCTTCTTCCTCCTCGGTATCACTCCCGAAGACCGGAATGGTAGTGATAGCTTTTTTCTTGTCCTCCGGTTTGCGACATCTTTCTGTGTCTTCAAAATCTGGCAGGAAGTACTTGGCATCCTCGTATTTGCGGACTTCGTTCACGGAGAATGGGTTTAGTTCCCCCATCACAGTGTACTCGAGACCATCTTTGAAGTACTTCATACACTGATGTTGTGTAGAAGGGATAATGTTGTACTCGTGTAACCAAGGCCGGCCGAGCAAAGCGTTATAGCATGTCTTAGTGTCAATGACATGAAACTTGATGTCCGTGATGAGCAGCCCAAAGCGTAGCGTCAGTATCACAGACCCGAGCGTCCGTGATGACTGGGAGTCAAACCCGGAGATAGTGATCTTATCCCGAGCGAGGTGTTGAACGCTCATGCAGATTCCCTTCAACACTCTTACATTGAGGAGGTTAACGGAGGACCCATTGTCAACCAGGATTTTTCCTATCTTGATATCATGACAGTATCCGGAGACGTAAAGAGGACGGTTATGTTCACATGTCCCGAGGAGAAGATCTTCATCGCCGAAAGTGATGTCAGCAGTGTGCACTTCTTCCAGTCCGTCCTTCATCTTTTCTTCGGCGAGGAAAGATTGGAACTGTTCGGGCTCTTGTAACGCTTTGATAAGAGAATATTTCGCTTCTTTTTGTTAGTTATATGTATGCCCTGGAGGCCATTACTGTACATGAGATGTATATTATAGTGGATGTTGGGACATATATAGGTAGGACTTTCTTTCTCGACATGATAGTACGCTATCTGGTTGCTCTTTATCTTAACATGTATACTTGCTGTCTCTCTATTACATGTTGATAAAGCCCTTAGGATGTATACTCGACTTCCAGGACTATGATGTAGATCAAACTAGTGGGGCCTGGGTGGTCAATGAGTACATCCTTCAATGTTCCTAGTCGTGGGAATATCGAGACGGGGCATCGATATTCCAGAGTAGACTAGCGTATATCTTCTCGACCCATATGATGGGCGATGGATGATCCCATATCCATTGGTGTTTGACATCAGAGATGGTATGCGGGTGCTCAGTGAAGACTGGGTACACTGAACGGACTCGCCAAGAACTCCCAGATAGTATTATACCTCACGTCAGATGACAGTTTTCTGGTGACACTGGTATAACTTAGTCTGTTGACCCAAGATCGTCATATAGTCTTGTGTGTCTCCCACTGTGCTTTGATTTCCACCCTACCACGGCTCTACTGAGTCGTGCAAACAGGTGTTTTTTGGGTACAGTCCCGATTCACATGGACGCAATGAGCGATAGGAGGGGATTCGTCTCTCCCGGTATTGGGGGTTGATGTTGCGCTATGCTCGACTGGCCATAACTGGAAATCCCTGGCCAGGGTTGCAGTGATTTACTGGTAAGTGTTATCAGTAGTTTCACGCATGTTGTTGACCTTACATCGGCATGACTTATCAAGCTACTGGGTCTGACGTTTACCACCCCTAGGCGAGATATGCGACATATCATACGAACAGATCGGACTGTGCGGTAAGTGTTACTGATTGGATTCACAGGAGTGTGAGCAGGATTGCTCGTTGATCTTCTGATCGCTCAATACCCGGGTGGCCGTTACGTTTAGCTGACCGCTTGCGGCTTGTGGGCGTTTGATATGACCATCACCTACTGCCGGCGTATTGACGAGTCTTTAGAGTCCTACACAGGGGTTTCCTGGCTCAAGCGAAACGGAGTAGGAGCGCATATGTGATATGTGCGGGATCGAGATTGATATGATATGAGATACCGTATTCTATTCTCGCGATTTGTGACATTGATCAGTTGTATGTGATATAGCCGGGTTATCGGATCAAGTGTTGATTCGATAAGTTGTTACTTTTGATATTAGTCGGTTATAGCCAGATTATTAAATCAAGAGTTGATATAACAATTTAATGTATAATTATATATTTGATATATTACATTACATTAACTAGTATTACCTCACTTAAGATTTATTTTCTCACTAGTTTGTGCATAAGTGTACATGTGATATATATTTGTGTACATATGTTTGTGTCATACTTGATGATACACACAAGATGGGTGTATGAGACTTATACCAAGATTAGGTTTAAGTTAGGGTTATTGTTTTATCTTAAGATATAACAAAAGAGTTGAACTTAGTCAAAGTTATCAAGCTTGAAGAAGCTTGGAGAAACTTTGACAAAGTCCACTCTTTTGTCATTTCTCTTGATATTCTTTAACCTAACCCTTAACCTCATACCTTGGTCAATTCTCTACATGAGTTAAGCATGATAGCTTAACTCACCCATGGTTACATTATTGAGGGATTTTAATTCATATGATGAATATTCTTTCTTCTTCTTCTTCTTCTTCTTCATCAAGCTCCATGAAAAGCTTGCTAGCTCTAATGGTGCCATGAGAAAGAGTGTGAGAAAATCAATCTAAAGTGAGCCCACTTCCTACTTCTTCATCCTCTACTACTTTCCATGTAGTATATGGTGTTCTTTTCACAAAGTTCATGACCAAGTGAAGGAATAGCTTGAGTTAGTGTCTTCCCGACGTTGATCATCTTCGGCCTCGAAGTCAACGACCTAGCCCGCTCATTTCTCCGAAGAAACCATCGCTAGAGTCCGGGATCCCGATGATCGCAGCAAAGGGACGTCAACACGGAGCTTTAGAAGTGAAGGAATGGATCTACAAAGGTTGTAATCCCTTTCACTTGTAGTTAAAATGTTTAACTTGCTAGTTTTCGCATAATCTCTAGTATACGATCTTGGTTAGGGTTGTTCGGCACGGCTATTTTTTTTTGAATCGGGCATGGTTGATGCCTTGTAGAACCTTGTTAGAGTGCCTAGGAACCCTACACTTTTGATAGCAGAAGGGCGTCGAGAATGCTGAGCTGCGAGGGTATCTTCCTCAGGTGTGCCAGAATATTGTAATCCACCTTATTTTTCTTGGGCGGGACCTTGGATGTCAGCTTCTTGACGACTTGATCATCTAAGGCGATGTCCTCAGGGACTTTTTATTTTCCCTTATCTTTTTTATTCGACCCACCGTTCGTGGGCCCAAGATTCTTCTCGGGCAGCGTTCGATTGCGCAGCTGAATATTTTCACAGGTTTTCGGTTCTTCCTCTTTTCCCGAGGCGGATTCTTTAAAGAGAGGGCCAAGAGTCATTTCTTCGTCAGAGTCTCTCCCGAAGGTGAGAAATTGCGATCCCCCAGCATTGACCATATGACAGTTGCCGGCAGTCCTTTTGCTCTCCTCGGTCGTATTTCTTTGCTCCCGACGAGTTTTGCGTTTCATCCGCATGAAGTGTTGTCGGTGAACAACATATCCCTGCCACCATCTTTTAAAGGCGTTGCACTCTTCGGTGGGGTGCGCAATCTTTCGATGATATAAGCAGTAGCTAGGATGTGTTTTTGGTTCACCAAGAATGTTTCCTTCGGAGGGTGGCAGCTTCATTCCCATTGATATGGCTTTGGCGAACCTCTTCCTCATCTTGAACCTGTTTTTATTTGCGACAGATGTACTTTGATCTGGCGGGAGTGTTTCAACCCTTTGGTCCAGTCGCCGGCGTTTGGCTTTTTCAAATATAGCCATCTCACGCTCTCCATCAGCTTTGCTTTTAAGACGGGCTTCGTTCAGGAACACATCAATCATTTCTTCAGATGCCCTTAGAAGTTCCGGCTTAGGATCTGCCCCCAGTTTCTCTGTGTAAAGAGCTTCCTCATTTTCTATCGACGAGTGAGAGATCGCATGGCAGCTTGCTACATAACCTTCAGATTCATCCGACGAGTCTTCTCCATTGTCATCATCTCCGTCCTCAAGGACGTGGCTGAGAAATTCTTGGAGTGTGACTGGAGTCCGCGCTTTTTGATTATATTCTTCCAACGCGTCAATCTATTTTTGCAGGTCCGTGCGCTTGTCACCAGGCTTCACGGGCTTTTTGGTCTTCTTCTTCTTCTTCGAAGAATTTGACGGCTGGGTGTGAGTGCTTTGGCTGTCATCACGAACCTTTGGAGTTGGGCGCGGTTTCAGCATTCCTTCGATGATCTCGGGTTCCAATGGATTTTTCCACCTGATCGCCGGGCATGTGTGGAGATCCTTCAGCATTCTTTTAGTTTTGGCTGAAAGAGCGACCTCCCATGGAGCTTCCTTTATAAAAGAGCACGATGCCCCCGGTGTGTCCGCCTTTTTGAGAGCGTGCGGCTGGGGTGGGTTCACTTTCCAGTTTTCGGATAACACGAACTTTCCCTATTGGTACTGATCTTCTATCCATCTTTTGAAGATGCAACAATCTTCGATCGGATGACCCAACATTCGGTGATAAGGGCAGTAGTTAGGATTGTTAATGTCGCCTGGTTGCGTTGGGCGTCTTGGCTCCGGCAGAGTGATGAGCCTGTTGCGCAGTGCCAGCTCGAATAACCTCTTCGTCTTGTCCCGAGGGAACGAGTAAGGGCGTCTCATTTTATCCCCAAGAGATCGTGTTTTATCATTCTGGCGATCAGCTGGTCTTGGGCCACCGGGCTACTGTTGAGTATTGGCGATGAAGGTCGCTTTCCCTTTTCGTTCCGAGGCTTTGCTTTCGAGGAAGATGGTCTATGACCCATCTGGTCCATTTGGGCCAGCTTGTCAATTAAGGCCTGGAAAGTAGTCGGCTTGAAAAACATCATGAACTGGGAGATGGTCGCCTGCGGATCAAGAGTGCCCACGAACATGCCCACCGCAGGTGCTTCCTCAATGCGCTGCTCACATTTTGACCATAAATTTCGCCACCGTATTGCATATTGCATCCATGTTTCTCCTGGCTTTACCCTGGCGTTAATCGGTGAGGTAATCGGAGTACGCTCGCTAGCGCTTGCGAATCTCTATGTAAACAGCAGCTCCATCTCCGCAAATGTCTTGATAGAGTCATTTGGAAGTTCAGAGTACCACTCGAATGCCATTTCCGACAAGCTGCCGACGAGTTGGCGAAGTAGCAATTTATCATCACCTCCGGTGTTGCCACATAGAGCCCTGAACTGGGCGACATGCTGGTAGGGATTGCCCGTCCCTTTGTATACATGAAATTTAGGGATCGTATATCCCGGCGGGTACTTTATTTGGTCATACCAGCCTGGATATGGTCGCCCAGTTTTAACAACTTGGCCGGCCGCTTCATTCACCTGGTGAGCTCGTATTTGCTGAGCAATGTAGTCATCCAGAGCGGCCTTGGAGATGGTTTCCTCTTTGGCTGCTGAAAGAGCCGGAGGAGGGTTCGATGTCTCCCCTCTGTCGTCTTCAATGATGATCAGGGGATCTTCAGCTGGAGGTTCCGGCTGCAATATCATCCCAGCCATGTCTTGGAATAAGAGAGCCATTCGTTTTATATTGGCTGCCTGTTCCGCAGCCTCATTTTCTTTCCTCTCGAGCATTCTTCGGAGGAACTCGGTGTCAGTTTCTTGTTCCCGACGCTGCTCCGAGGTTTCTGGATTTTCTTTTGGCCTAGTGAGCGCGGCCATTGCAGTCAGCATCTTCTGCAGTTTCTGCTGCTGTTGTTCCTGAGCCTTCGTTATCGATCGGGTAAGCGGTCGATGGCCCGTAGAAGCACGGCTTTCCTCTTTTCCGGAAGCCATATAAACGGTATGCACCATCATGCCCCTAGACTTGGGGCGTTTTGGCTCAACGTCTTTGCGGTTTGCTGCATTCACAAGGGCTTTCTCCGACCTCCTTCTCTTGTGAGCGGTTGACGTTGAGGGAGCCGTTGCAGTGGGCACTTAAATAGCTGTTGCCTTTTGTGGCTTGACAGGATGGTTCTCTTCTCGCTGGACCTTTATCTTTTTCTGTCGGCGAGAGTAATCTTGATCAATCACCGACTCCTGGACCTGTCGCCAGACTTTGTAAATTTTGGAGGACAGCCGCTGAGGAGACTGCTCCGGCTTCGCCTTCGGTGCATTCTCCATGGGCGGAGGAGATCTCTTCAGCACTGCAGTAGGAGAGTTCCTGCGCACCTTGTTAAGCAGTTCAAACCTGTTCCCGGTTGGAACAGCAGCATCGATCTCCACCGTTGGAGCTGGTGTAGTATATCCAGACGGAGAGCTGCCCCCAGCTTTCCGTACTCGGCGACAGTGACGACGGCGAGCATGCCGCGCAGATGGTGTTGGTTCAGCTATAGGGATGGATTTGTCATGCCCCCTGTTCTGGTGAGGCGCTGCTGGTACCAGCCTATTGAAGACCGACGTTCGTTGAATGGGGACAGCCAACCTATCAAAAGCAGACTTTCGCGCAGAGGGAGGAGTCTTGATGACTTCGTTCGGGGCGAAAGTCGGAACATTCAGTCTAGCGAAGACCGATTCCTTGGCAGGGGAAGCCGCTTTGACGATTGCGGGAGCAGGGATGGCTACCCTCTTTGGAATAACCCTTTCTGGTATTACGGGCTTCTTCATGGGCCCGTTGGAGCTCTGGCCCAGTCTGTTAAAAACCGAGGCAGTGGAGTTGGGCGACCCGTTGAGAGGGGCCGCAGTAGTTGCAAGCCGATCAAAGACCGACTTTTTGGGAGCTTCCTGTGATGGTATATGAGCGCTGAAGCTCGTTGGCGGGAGCATAGTCCCAAAGAACAATCCAGTGGTAGCCTGAGTGACCTGTTCCACCAGCATAGCAAAGATGGAGGCCGCTTGGGGCCCGTACGTCACTCCTCCGGCTGGGACGGAGTGGGAGTTGCAGTTGCAGTTGGTGCAGGTTGGAGCCATTGATCTTCTGTTTTCTGCACGGAGCAAGACACCAAATCTTAGTACCTTGAATCCAGGAGCAACCATATCAAACCGCGATTCGTTCGCGAACAAGACACATGAAGTGTGGAGTGGAAAGAGGAAAAGGTCCCACCGGGCGTGCCAGAATCTGTTCCCCGCTGAAACGTAGAGACGCGACCGCGCAGGTCCGTCTCGCCTGAATTCAGGGCAGATACTAATTGGTGCTATCCATCCACCTCTCCGAAGATGCCAAGTTGATTTATGGCACCATGTATCGAAGGTTTTAACGGATGCGGCCGATGCAGCAGACTTCGTCAGATTCCCCCTTGTTTGAGGGGTTTTTGATTGTGGGGACGCTCTTCCATGCAGGCGCAAGCCCCTGCAGTTAATTACGCTACCGCATTGCGGTAACCACTTTCTCCTTCTCCAGATGGTCACTTCGTGTCGTGGGTGTTTGTTTTGTTTTTGGTTGCCCGTGGATTGTATACGGAGACTAATTTATGTTGTCGCCCGTAGGACGTGGATTAGTCCAAATCCGTACTTTCTTAGATTTGGGTTTGGGGGTTGGGTTTAAGGATACGTTAGTCTCATTTGAGACTAAGATCAACTTAAACGTTTGTTAAGGATACGTTAGTCTAATTTTAGACTAAGATCAACTTAACGGGATCGTTTAGATCCAATAAGAGAGCATTTAGACTCAATTGTTTAGTTTAGGGACATTGCGGTCGATCACCAGTTTAAGGACATAGTGGTCCAACGTTAGTTTAAGGACATTACGGTCCAAGGTTAAGGACATCATAGTCCGTGGGTTTAAAGGGACCCCACAGTCCAGTTTAAGGACATCGTAGTCCGTGGGTTTAAAGGGACCCCACAGTCCAGTTTAAGGACATCGTAGTCCATGAAATGTATGGTTGTCGGGACCCGTTACCTCTCTGAAGACGTTGAAGGATTACAACGACAAATATCGGAGGGGTTCAGAGATGTACCTTTGAACCAGCTTTGGTTGGTAGATCTGTAGTCCAATTTGGAAATACGATCTGTTAAAAGATTTATGAGCACATAGGATCAGTTAATCTGAGTTGAGGACTTATGGCCAATCTTGGGCTAAGTCCATTCAAGTTAAAATATTTAACATTTATTTTGGGCTGTTGAGCCTTTGTTTGGGCTTGGCCCTTTTAACAATGCTGAGCATTGATTTAGATTCTGACATCTTTTTTTGTCTTTTAGTGCCGAGCACTCATAATAGCTCTGAGGCTTATTAAAGAACAATTTATGTTCTGTCAGCGCCTACGTGAGGGACACGTGGCGCACTTGGCGCTGAGCGCCAGATGATGAGCGCATCGCGCTTCTGCTGAATAGCGCACACGTGAGTGACACGTGGCGCGCTTGGCGCTGAGCGCCAGATGACGAGCGCATTGCGCTTCTGCTGAGTAGCGCACACGTGAGTGACACATGGCACGCTTGGCGCTGAGCGCCAGATGATGAGCGCATTGCGCTTATGCTGAGTAGTGCACACGTGAGTGACACGTGGCGCACTTGGCACTGAGCGCCAGATGATGAGCGCATTGCGCTATTAATTCAATGGTGCACACATGAATGACACATGGTGCGCTTGGCGCTTTGCGCCAGTCCATGAGCGCAGTGCGCTAATTAAGAGCGCAAAGCGCTAACTGTTGAGTGGCGCACTCGTAAGTGACACGTGGTGCGCTCGGCGCTGAGCGCCAGTCCAAGAGCGCAGAAGCACATTTGATCAATTTTATGATCTAGGAGATAAATCTTCCCCTAGAAGAGATTTGTCTCAAGATCAAAAGAACAAAAGTTCTTACTTTATAAGAGATGCTTCAATTCTCTTGTATTAAAGAAAGGCTTTGCCTTTATGGATCTATGATCCTTAAGAGAATTTAATAATTCTCTCCCCCTTTATGATGAGATGCTCATGATCTCAGAAAGACAATTTGTCTTATAGATCGACGATCTATGGAAGAAGTAAGTACTTCTTTTATTTTATGATGAAATCTTTTGATCTCTTTTGTAAAAGACCTTGGTCTTTGTAGATCTATGATCTTTTTTAAAGAAAAGAATTCTTTTCTTTTTATGAGATGATTTCATCTCTGTGTTCATCATCCATCATCTTTACCTTGAAGAAATATCTTCTTGCAAGAGCTTGCTCTTTATCTTTGAATTTTTCGAAGTTTATGGGGGGGTCTCTATATCAGACTTGAAGTCTTGGGGCCTTTATATAGGGCAAGTTGATTTGTTAAATCAGTTAAAGAGATCTTTCTCTGATTGATTTGGGGATGTTTCCCACCATTGGATCTTTGATCCTAGGGCTTCTGTTTTACAGAAGGCAATCTTCTTGTTTTTAACAAGATTGGAAAATCTTTCCATAACAGAATTTTAGTTCTGATTAATTAATGATTTATCATTATTATTAGATCTTTTGATCTAAGAGTGAGGAATTTTTAATTCCAGCGCTAGCGCACCCGTGGTTTGCACGAGGTGCGCTGCTCAGAGCGCAGTGCACTTTGCGCTAGCGCACCTGTGTTTGACATGTGGTGCGCTGCTCGCAGCGCAGCCTGCGCGAGCGCACCCATGTTTGACACGTGGCGCGCAGCGCGCCTAGCGCTAGCGCACACATGGTGCACTGCTTAGGGCGCAGCGCAGCCTGCGCTAGCGCACCCGTGTTTGACACGTAGCGCACAGCATGCCTAGCGCTAGCGCACAGATGGTGCACTGCCTAAGGTGCAGCGCATCTGGCGCTGGATCTGAAGCGTTGCTTCAATTTTTGAAATTCAAATTTCTAACAGAGCTTTGCTCTGATTGGGGGAAACAGTCTTGCGTGAGTTCCCACTGTGCTTTGATTACTACCCTACCACAGCTCAAAGAAGTCGTGCAAACAGGTTTTAGTTAGCTACAGTCCCGAGTCACATGGAGGCAGTGAGCGGATCGTCGAGGATTCGTCTCTCCCGATATTGGGGGTAGATGTTGCGCTGTGCACGGGTGACCATCACCAGAAATCTTTGGCCAAAATAGATGAGAATTACTGATTTGGATTGGTAGTTTCTCAGTGGGTGATGGGCTTCACACCGACATGAATTATCGCCTTATTAGGAGTCTAATTTTATCCACCCATAGACCCGGTATGCTATACTATTAGACGAACAAACCGGACTGTATGGAGATTGTCACAGACAGGCTCAGTAGGGGTTCAGATGAGTTTGCTCGTCGGCCTTCTTTTCGTTCAATACCTAGGTAGCCGTTACTTACAGCTAGTGCCACTGACGTGGTTGTGGTTAAACCCACTGCCAGCGTATTGATGAGTCTTTAGAGTCTCACACAGAGAGTTTTCCTAGTTCAGGAAAAATGATGTAGTGGCCGTATATTGATACGTGCAGGGTTCCAATTAAGTATGTGTACTAGCTATATAGACTTTAATCGGGCGGATGATAATACTGGCCGGTTTTGGATTAAGCCGGATTATTAAATCAAGTTTTGATTTAATAATTTACATATGTATATATTTTGATATGTATATTCTAGTATTATGTTGATTGTATGTTTTTATCTCTTGAGTATTCGTATTTTGATACGAATACGGGTATGTATTTGCGGAGACATATTCTTGTATTCATACAAGAATACTTCTAGAAGGAGGACACATCATTTCTAGGTTTTTTCTTTTAAAGAAATTATGAAATGAGGTAGAAAAGAGAAATGGTGGAGGGAATGGGCAAATGAATTATTAATTCATTTGCATATATTATTCAAGCAAGGTTGCACTTTAAAATGGTGATATTCTTTTAACAAAGAAAGTAAACATGCTTGAATTTAGGATGATAATTTTTATTCAACTATTTAGCTTCTCTCTCTTCCATGGCTCCTTCTCCTTCATTATCTTCAACCCTCTCATGAATTGAGAATTATGAAGATAAAAGAGAAAGAAAAATGTTAGAACACTCACACACATCACTAGGTATCCTAGATTAACAACTTAGGATTTTTAGTTACTTCATTGATGAAGTTGAAGCTTGAACTTGGTTCTCTCGGATGGATCATCTTCAGCGAAGAAAGACCGGCTTGAAAGCGCGATCCGGAGCTCTTGAGAACTTAGTGGAGTCCAATCTAATTGGAGCAAATGAAGACGCTACAAAGGTTGTGATTTCTATTTTATTGTTTTTCTAGTTTAGGTGTTTGATGTAGATTCTTGGGTGTTAAGTTTCTAGTGTTGGGTTGCTGGGCACCTCCAGTAGGGTTTAAAACATGCGGAAGCGGTAATTTTAAAAATCTAGAGAGCATTAACATACCCAAACTAAGAATCAAACCAAACCACTAAATTTTTCACTAAACTAGTAAACTAAAAATAAGAGTTGGCGGACTACAACCTTTGTAGCGCGTTAGCCATCTTTCCTTAGACTCCGGCTAGTCTCCACAATGCCTGGAACAAGCTTGCTCGACGATTTCCTCGCCGAAAATGATCCACTTTGAGATAACTCCAACATGAGCTTTAGCTTCAAATTGATCTCATCCAAATGAAGCAACCCACTAATTAAACTTGCTAAGAATAATTAGTAAGAGATGTAGAATAATTAGCTCACTTAATTTTTCTCCTTTCTTTTTCCATTTCTCACTTGAACAAAAATCAAGAGGAAGAAGAAGAAGCATGGAGGAGATCATAGAATCAAGAAGATAAGCATGGCTAAAACCTTTTAGAACAAATCAAGAATGAGTCATCAAAGAATCCAACTCATGAATTCTACAACCATCTTATTTTTATGACTCATTCTCACATAATTGTGTTCATATCTTTCATATAATTCTCATACACATATCTCGTATGTATCTTCATACATGACACATTATTTATATCAAATATAAATACTATTAAAGAGAAGAAAATAATAAAATGAGCATGATATTAGTTAATATATATATATATATATATATATTTAATTATTAAATCAATACTTGATTTAATAATCCGGCTATATCATATATATACCGGCTAATATCAATAAACACCTGATTAAAATACGTGTATCAAATACATGTGTTTAATCGAACTCCTGCACGTATCCCTATACGTATCCTACATCGTTTCACATGTGCTGAAAAATCTCGGTGTGGGACTCTAAAGACTCGACAATATGCCGGCAGTAGGTTAGGATCATATCTATAGCCTACAAGCATGTCAGCGGTACTACCTGCACGTAACGGCTACCCAGGTATTGATCGAAAGAAGGTCAACGAGCAAGCTCATCTGAACCCTGCAAACTTTATCAGTGACATTACCGTACAGCCTGGTCTCTTCGTCTAAGAGTATCGTATATCGGGTCTAGGGTTTAGAATCTGTCAGACCCCAATAACTCGATAAGTCGTGCGACAGAGGACTCACAACCAATCAGAAATACAAATGATAACACTTATCAGTTTATCTCCATTGCGATGACCATCGACTTATGGTTGTAGTCATGTCCTGCACATCGCGATATCAACTCCCTATACCGGGAGAGACGAATCCCCTCGACCGCTCACTGCCTCCACGTGCTTCGGAACTATAACTAAAAAAACGTGTTTGCACGACTCCTTTGAGCCATGGTAGGGTAGAAGTCAAAGTATAGTGGGAACACACATGAGACACCATGGCGATCTCAGGTCCTGGGGACCACCCTGTATCCATGTCACAAGAGAATTGCTACCTGATATTGGTATATTACCAACTAGGAGTTCTCGGTGAGTCCGTCCAGTGTAAACTCATCCAATGATCACCTGTATACAATCTTCGATATCAAACACCAATAGCTGTAGGATTAGCTATCGCCCTCCAACCGTGTCAGGAAACGTATACACTAGTCTAAACTGAAGTATCGATGCCCAGTCTCGATACTCCTACGACTAGGGATATTTAAGGATGTGCTTATCGACTACCCAGGCCCCACCAGTATGATCTCCATCATCGTCCTGGTAGTCAGGAAAAATCCTTGGGCTTTATCTCATGTCTAAACGATACATAATAGTGAATAAAAGGCATCACATATAAGATAAAGGCAAATCAGATAGCATACTATCATCTCGAGTAAGATTGCTCTCTCGTATAGGTCCTCCTTCAATTACAATAACTGACTTGAGGGCACCTATATCCAATAATCTCCCACTTGCACTTAAGGCCAATTATTGCGGTATCGCATACCCAATTTCTATACTAGCAGTTTCGCAAACTGTGTTCAAGAACTAGCCTTAATGACTGGACCCGACACAACACTTCTCTCTGTTTCTCCCTGAATCTCAACTTCGCGGAGATCAAATATCTTCCGAATAGAGCGATACCTGCCTTAGTATTTGCATGGACAGACGGTAAGATCATGTTCATAAATGAACAATTTTATCCCGCAAATTCTCAGGCAGTATTCTTTGCTGATTCACAATCAGCATCTAGCGCCATGACAACCTCAGTATCCCACTTGAAACTCTTTCCAATATACTGCTCCTCAAAAGAGGGTAAACTTATAACTTGCGATAGACGCTCTGTCTCCTATGCGAAGCTAGAATCGGTAACCACCTCTCTCAGGAGGCTGCTATTACCGAACACTAAGAACATTAAATGCTCTTCATTGCTATCCAACGTTTCTCCAGGATTGGACCGATATCCATATCCTATATGGACAAACACATATGACCACCATTGTTTTACCGATTTGTAGCATAGGAACATCACTTCCTATCATGAGCATGTCATCCATATACTGTCACGACCCGAAAAAGGCATGTGACTGACACTTGAATCATGTGAAGTCTATAGGACCCCACCTAATTCAAGTAAGCCAAAAGCCCAGAAATCTAAACCTTTTTAGGGAAAATAGCGGAGGTGAAGTTTTTTGAAACAACGGCATACAAAATCAAGTTCTTCCTTTAAAACATAAGTTATATTCTATAAAAATGCAATGTTTTATATCTATCTTGAAAACATTTTCGTCATTTAAAATTTCGGCAGCACCTCCTTTGTAATTTTTAACCCGGAAACAATATAAGCAATAATAATAATAGACATCTCCAAGCGGGAGCTAGCACTTCGCCAATTGGCGAAAACAACCACGCAAGAATATAAATATACAATGCCGAAGGTGATGATCAAACACAGAAAGAAAGCAAAGAAAACATAACATCATCAAGGAAATAAATAACATAACGAATAAGCACAAGAGCGTGACTCTAAGGCCGAAAGAATATACAACAACGTTTTCTAAGTCTACAAATATACAAGGTTTGGTTGATGGAGTTTTTAACTAGATATAACTGAATGAAATATACAATCACAATGGTGGTCACGATGCAATTGTATCCCACCTATCAAAGCAGTCACCCTGAAGAAAATGGTGTGCCAGCAAGCCGCTATTGGATCTGTGCGGTCAAACCTGCAAGAAACTGTGGCACAACGGGGTGAGATGCCAACTCGTGAGTAGAAGACATCACCGAGTAGAAACCGAATGTATGACTATCTCCTAGGTCATACAGTACAATATAATAATGATAATAACACGATAACAACGAGCAGCAGCAAAAGTAATAATATAAGCATATGTGTAATATCAAGTAATCGTGTCCGTGTCACAAAGTAACTACATGTCATGTATATCATGTATAAATGCATCATCAAATGAGTGTGTCCAGCAACGACACACAAAATCATGATAAAACCTGAGTGCCCAGCATCGACACTCGAAAACATCATGAAACTGTGTCCAGCAGCGACACGTAAATCTCATATCTCGGGTTCTGTCAGTCCGGATCGGCCCAAATCTATACGGCCTTCTTGCCCCGGAGTACCGCACTAAGCCCATCATATACCCGCAGACAGTGTCTCCTCGCTCCTCGAATCGGGCATACATATATGCTCCAAAACCGAGAAATCTCATGGTGGACGCCACACATCATATCAAGGAAAACCGCATTTCTTCTTTTAAAAAGCAGCATAAGTTTTCGAATTCACATGCGGTTTCCCAAATCCAAAAATCTCATGAAAATCGGAATCTCATAATCATGAGCTAATAAGGAGATAATGAATATCGGCATAAAGCCAAACTACAGTGCATAACCAGAATGTATGTATACAAATGCATGTGGATCTAAGTAACAAATGCAATATCTAAACTAGCATGTGAGAACAAGAATACTAATAATATAATTAAACTACAAGCTATCAGGTTATACGAGTGAAGTAACGTTTTCTAATGTGTATGTGATATGGAAATTACCGATGATGATGTGTGTGAGTCGGCAAGCAAATGTACGTGCAACATACGCATCATCGGTAATGGTGCATGTATCCTAGCAGACGCGATCATAACAGCTAATGAAAATAACATGTATATATATAACTACAATGAGAACAATATAAGCATAGCGGAAAAAGTGAATAGTAAAAGCAACAATAAGATATATAAATCTATAGACGAGCCATACAGTTATCGTATTAAAATAGCACGAATCGTTGTTTTTAGAAAAGTAGAGGCTATAGTGTTTTTAAGAAAAGAGATATCTTTTGAAAATCCGTAGGGTCCCTAAGTTTATTTTTTGAAAATTCCTACGATTCGTTAGTTTTGAAAATAGGTATGACTCGAGTCTAATCTAATATCTACCTAAGCAACTAAAAACTAAATTAAGAACCTAGTCGAAGGTGATAAGAAATCTATAACATTTTCCGAGTCGATATATCTAGTAGTCGGCAATCCAGCCTCATAACATCACGTACGATGTAGACCATCGTACGACATCCTCGAGTCAAGAGTGCGGATCAATCATCATATATAGCTCGTATGGTAAAATCCGTCGCACGGAATCCTCAAAATCGAGGGTACGGGTAAAATATCATATATATCATAATTCGTACGGTATCATTCGTCGTACAATATCATAATCAAGTGTACGGATCTAAGGTCACGTACAATTTATTATATCATCAAATCATATGTTATCGCATGTTATGTATATAACGTCCAACGATCCTTTTATATATCGCATCATATGCGATGTCTCATCTTAAATCATATATCATTATCTCTTGACATCTTGTCCGATCGTATCGACTCAAAACCATATCACATATCATATCCTCATCTTCCACGTATATATATATATATATATATATATATATATATATATATATATATATATATATCAACACACATATATATACACACACACACATATACACACATATCAAACCAAGTGTGTGCGACGATGTAAAACTAACAGCTCACAACTAAGGAAAAAACACTAGGGGTAGACCTTCCTATGAGTACGCATAATCTAGCCTAAGGTCTCCTAGAATCCTATTTGCTAATTATCCATATATCACATCACTATATATACATAATATAAATAATATACTATTTTACGGTTGCGGGGGTGTTATACGCCATCCACCCGACTTCTCCCATAGATATACATCTACTCACCTACAATGCCTCACTCTAGTCGATCCCGACGGATACCTTGCCCTCCATCGTCGTCCTGAAAATCCACGTGCTTGTACTTACAAATCAAAACACATCGTATTTCATCAAAATCATATTTGAAAACCGACACGACACACAAAGCGCATATAGGTTAGAACCTATGGTCAACACGTGCTAAAACAACAAAATACTCCCCGACGTCAACGTGCGAACGTCGAACGACCAAGTTACATCAAGAAATCCAAAAATCTAAGATTCAAATATTGGAAAACATTGTCAAAACCAACTCAAAATTCTCCCAGATTTTTGCACAGGTAGTTTGGGACAAAACAAACAATACAGTGGCTAAGTTATAAGGAGTATGAGCTACATGCCAAACCCCAACATCAAACTCCAAAATTGACCCGTCGGAAGGTGCTACAGTAACCGGTGTCGCCGGCCTAAATTTGGAATTTTGGTCTCGTTCTTCTGTGGTGGTCTTCTAGTGGTCTAACTAGGTCAATGTACTTGTTTTTTTTATAAAGACCCCAAGTTGCTTCAGAATTCATTTGATCCTCAAAACTCCACAAAACCGACATCGGAAAATTCTAAACTCAAGTTATCCAAGGATTCTAACACTAGAAGGGTTTGTGGCCACTACTAAACCTCAACTACACCTTCACAATTCAAAATATCCCCTAACCCTCATCTTGGAAAATTCAAAGATCACTAAACTACATCGTTTTGGCTCTAAACTACTATAGGATATTAGGAAAACTAAAAACTTAATCAGAAGTGTAGGGATTACCTCATTTGGCAGCTCAAGAAAATTCTTGGGTTGCCTAAAGTGCTCAAAACCATGACTTGCTTCATCCATAGGGTTTGTAGTGAGGGTTGGAGTAATTTTTGTGAATGAAGCATGGTGTTTTGGTGTGGATTTGGGGGTGTTTGAGGGTGGTAGAGGAGGTGGAGGAAGATGATGAAGGAGATGAAGAAGAAGGATGAAGAGGAAATGAAGAAGGGAAAATAAAGTGAGCCATGAGCGTGTGTAGAAAGTTCTATCTCTCTCTCTCCCCCTCCTCAACCATGACATAAGTCACATCACCCTCTCTTATCTTTCTCCTTTTTCTTTTCATTTTAAAACAAAACAATTTTAAATGAGAATGCAATAATGCCATGGTAATAAAAAAAAAGTGAGCAAGGTTTGCAATATGTCATGTTGCATGTCATAACACATATATGAGATAAATGCATAATTAGTGAAGTAGTAATCAAGTTTAGTATTAAACTTGTATACAAATAATTGTATAATAAATTATAAAATGTCCAAATTAAATAAATACTTTCAAAATCAATAATTCACATTAATTTTCCAAATATTTTCCAAACCATTGATATATAATTATACCATCTCACTAATACTAATTCTATATCTTTATAATATTCATAAAATTTATTATTTATTTATTTAAATTTCCAAAAATAATATTTTATTTTCTGAAATGTTACAATCTTCCCCCCTTAAATAAATTCGATCCCCGAATTTAAATTTAAACCCCCCAAATACTAAAACATTTCAGTAACATTATCAAGTTGTCGGGGCTCCGAAATCATGAATACATAAGACGCATGATAGCGCATACATGCGTATGAAAATGAGTGCAAAACTTGAAAATCAAAACTCCATCAAGCGTCACGCAATCATCGGAGTTAATGCGAAAATACTAGTTTTCTTCAAATCCATTGTTGAAGTCAAGTATAATATAATTAGAGTTACGACATATGTACGCATCGTTATGAAATCGTCGAAACAACTGAATAGAAGTGCATACAAAACCTTTTCAAATCGCCGTGTGATGCGCGAATCACGACACAAGTAGCGGCCGTGCATTATAAAGAAATAGCTATATATTTATATATATATCCTTTGTTTGACATATACGTCCCGCCTTTTGATTTAGAAGGGTTTTCTTTATAAAATTTCGTGTCATCATGGACACATAGGAAAATATGGAGATTATAGCTCCTTTTGAAAATCCCCTCGGTAAATATCGATGCATGCAGAAATACTCAGGTACTGTCCTCAGACTAGTCCTGCTCGGTTATTACACCATATAGTATATATCATAAAATATGCCGCTCGAAAGAAATCAGTCCCAAAAATGTATATAAAGAATGTCACGTGCGTCTGGTGTGCACGGAAATCAAAATCAAATACAGGTGTCACGAATATGCACAGAAACAAAACTAAATGCAACGGGTGTGCATGAAAACATATGTCGAGTGCAACGGGTGTGCACGATAACAATATCAGGTGCATATGATATGCATGAAGAATCTCGATTTAGTGCATTTGGTATGCACAAAATCACATCTAGTGCGCCAAGTGTGCGCAAAAATCCCAATCAAGTGCACAAGGTGCACGAAAACATAAATCCAGTGCACTAGGGTGTATGAAAACGAATATCGAGTATAAGAATTGAAATCAACGGTATACGACATACACCAATCAAAATCAAGTATACCGCGGTATATAAACTCATAAGCATGTGCAACTGCGTGCACAAAACCATATCGAAGTACTGAAAGTGCTCGTAAACTACACCGAATGCATAGGTCAAAATCATGTGCATACTATATGCACAAAATAAAATCAAATATATCGGAGTATACGAAATCAAAATCGAGTGCAAATGGGTATGCACAAAACGAAAATCAGTATAATTGATACACAAAAATGCGAATCAAGTGCAACTGTGGTGCACATAGGAAATATCAATCTTAAAACAAACCGTCAAATTACCAGGATCAAAACGATAGAAATGCGATATTCGAATCACCAAATTGCAAACTGCCATCGAGATACCCCTCCTTCAATGTCGAAAGGTGCCGGTGCATCCAAGGCTGACAGAGCAAGATACCTACTGGCTTCTTGCCCATGGTCTGGCGTCCTCTGCTGTTAGGCCCTCGTTTCTCTCTGTGAATTACCAGTTACATGAATCCTTGGCTCGACCGCCCGATTCGGAGTAATGACGGAAACAGTCCCATTCTGGAGCTTCTCTGAAGATCTCCTGACCAATCATCATGGTCACTCGTAACGTATTACGTCAACGATGGCAATCTCTGGCCTACTGAGTGTGCGTGATACCCTCGATCCTGGTCCAAGTCTTTATCATGAAGTACTCTTGAAAGATCCTGTCAGGGTCTCTTTCCAATCTTATCTCTGACGGACTGCCCGAAAGTTGGCATTCTTTACTCAATCTGTTTCTTGTTCCGGAACAGCTGCCTTCTCATCACGATGTTCTTCTGGAAAGGTGGCCGTAATCAACGCCTCTGCTTACGTATTAAGTCTCTAACATTAACGGAGTGGGACGACAACTCGTGAAAATCTTGCACGAACTTCTTACTCCTCTTCCCTTCAATATGGACCAATTCGGAATCATCCCTTCGTAGCTGTGTGGACTGCGCTCCAATTAGCTGTACTCATATCTAAAGTCTCTTTCGAAGCTACGAACTCGGCATCTCTAATACACTGTGGAAGGTGTTTGGCCAATTTCGTCCTCGGAAACTCGTCCGAGTCACCGGTATAATACGCTTCTGCTCGTCCTTTCTTGATCGACTCATAACACGTCTGTGTGAGGTTCCCTTCTAACTGACACTAGTTGATTTGATGATCTCGTATCGGAGCATCCAAATGAACAAACTGTCCTAGTCACTTATCCAAGGGTGACTAGCGATCTTCTATCACATCTCCGTGTATAAACTCATGCTGCATTAGCTTCAAAAGTCTGGGGGCGATATCTTGTCAAACTCAGCAACAGCTAGCTCGTTTGTCTGCACGATAGACAACGCCTCAAATATCTGGAGTAGATGGTACCTCAATAGGTCTTCGCAATCTATCTATCCTCTAACAATGGCCCGATCATCTGGTGCAGATCTCGAACGTTCGCGTCAACGAGAAAACATAGTAAAACAATATATCAAAACGTTCGTGTGTCACCGGAATACATTCTGGTCAGTCCTCATTCCTGATGAGCTCGCTCTGGCCACATTTCTAGCCGCAGCTCTCTCTGCTCGTGTAACTAAGGTAACGAAAATCACAATCCGATATCGATGATGATAGATCATAGGAACGAATAGAAATACGGTGCATAAGAAATGTACATCCTAAGGCTAATTAAGCGAAGTAGCGTATCATAAGTATGCCGCGAAACATGCACACGGTACGTCACTCAACTTAAGTCACCTGCTCCATCAACCAAGGTCAACCTACGTGACGAAAGTTCGGGTCTAATACCTCCTCGGCCAAGTCTAAGTTCCGTAAGGTCAAGCCTAGGTTCCGAAATATATATACGTCCTAGACTCCGTATAGTCAAACCAAGACTCGAACCAAGGTTAAACCTAATGCTCTGATACCAACTTTGTCATGACCCGGAAAAGACACATGACTGGCACTTGAATCATGTAGAGTATATAGGACCCTACCTAATTCAAGTAAGCCAAAAGCCCAGAAATCTAAACCTTTTTAGGGAAAATAGCGGAGGTGAAGTTTTTTGAAACAACGGAATACGGAATCAAGTTCTT
This sequence comes from Agapanthus africanus, assembly GCA_030015575.1. Lineage (NCBI taxonomy): Eukaryota > Viridiplantae > Streptophyta > Magnoliopsida > Asparagales > Amaryllidaceae > Agapanthus > Agapanthus africanus. The sequence continues at coordinate 302,972,401 of CM057339.1, read as the reverse complement.
CCTTTAAAACATAAGTTATATTCTATAAAAATTCAATGTTTTATATCTATCTTGAAAACATTTTCGTCATTTAAAATTTCTGCATCACCTCCTTTGTAATTTTTAACCCGGAAACGATACAAGCAATAATAATAATATGCATCCCCAAGTGGGAGTTAGATCTTCGCCAATTCGCAGAAACAACCATGCTAGAATATAAATATACAACGCCGAAGGCGAGGATCAAACACAGAAAGAAAGCAAAGAAAACATAACATCATCAAGGAAACAAATACAATAATGAATAAGTACAAGAGCGTGACTTTAAGGCCGAAAGAATATACAACGTTTTCTAAGTCTACAAATATATAAGGTCTGGTTGATAGAGTTTTTAACTAGATACAACTGAATGAAATATATAAGTACAATGGTGGTCACGATGCAATTGTATCCCACCTATCAAAGCAATCACCATGAAGAAAACGGTGTGCCAGCAAGCCGCAACTGAATCTGTGCGGTCAAACCTGCAAGAAACTATGGCACAACGGGAGTGAGTTGCCAACTCGTGAGTAGATGACATCACCGAGTAGAAACCGAATGTATGACTATCTCCTAGGTTATACAGTACAATACAATAATGATAATAACACGATAACAACGAGCGGTAGAAAAAGTAATAATATAAGCATATGTGTAATATCAAGTAATCGTGTCCGTGTCACAATGTAACTACATGTCGTGTGTATCATGTATAAATGCATCATCAAATGAGTGTGTCCAACAATGACATACAAAATCATGATAAAACCTGAGTGCCCAGCATCGACACTCGAAAACATCATGAAACTGTGTCCAGCAGCGACACGCAAATCTCATATCACGGACTCTGTCAGTCCGGATCGGCCCAAATCCATCCGATCTCACGACTACGGTCGGTATCCTCCGGATATCCGCCGCGCCAACTTTCACCGGTCCGTAGTGCTCCCCTGCCGGGCTCAACGTCTATCTATACGGCCTTCTTGCCCCGGGGTACCGCACCGGGCCTACCATGTACCCGCAGACGGTGTCTCCTCGATCCTCGAATCGGGTATACATATATGCTCCAGAACCGAGAAATCTCATGGTGGACGCCACACATCATATCAAGGAAAACCACATTTCTTCTTTTAAAAAGGAGCATAAGTTTTCGAATTCACATGCTGTTTCCCAAATCCAGAATTCACATGAAAATCAGAATCTTATAATCATGAGCTAATAAGGAGATAATGAATACCGGCATAAAGCCAAACTGCAGTGCATAACCAGAGTGTATGCATACAAATGCATATGGCATCTAAATAAGAAATGCAATATCTAAACTAGCATGTGAGAATAATAATACTAATAATATAATTAAACTACAAGCTATCAGGTTATACGAGTGAAGTAACGTTTTCTAATGTGTACGTGATATGGAAATTACCGATGATGATGTGTGTGAACCGGCAAGCAAGTGTACGTGCAACATACACATCATCGGTAATGGTGCATGTGTCCTAGCAGACGCGATCATAATAGCTAATGAAAATAACATGTATATATATAACTACAATGAGAACAATATAAGCATAGCGGAAAAAGTGAACAGTAAAAGAAACAATAAGATATATAAATCTATATACGAGCCATACAGTTATCGTATTAAAATAGCACGAAGCGTTGTTTTTAGAAAAGTAGGGGCTACGGTGTTTTTGAGAAAAGAGATATCTTTTGAAAATCCGTAGCGTCCCTCGGTTTATTCTTTGAAAACACCTACGATTCGTTAGTTTTGAAAATAGGTATGACTCGAATCTAATCTAATATCTACCTAAGAAACTAAAAGACTAAACTAAGAACCTAGTCGAAGGTGAAAATAAATCTATAACATTTTCCAAGTCGATATATCTAATAGTCGGTGATCCAGCCTCACAGCATCACGTACGGTGTAGACCATCGTACGGCATCCTCGAGTCAAGAGTGCGGATCAATCATCATATATACCTCATACGGTAAAATCCGTCGCTCGGAATCCTCAAAATCGAGGGTACGGGTCAAATATCATATATATCATAATTCGTACGGTATCATTCGTCGTACACTATCATAATCAAGTATACGGATCTAAGGTCACGTACAATCTATTATCACATCAAATCATATGTTATCACATGTTATGTATATAACGCCTAATGATCCTTTTATATATCGCATCATATACGATGTCTCATCTCAAATCATATATCATCATCTCTTGACATCTTGTTCGATCGTATCGACTCAAAACCATATAACATATCATATCCTCATCTTACACGTATATATATATATATATATATATATATATATATATATATATATATATATATATCAACACACACACACATACACACACACATATACATATATATATACACACATATCAAACCAAGTGTGTGCGTGCGTGTGTGTGCGACGATGTAAAACTAACGACTCACAACTAAGGAAAAAACACTAGGGGTAGACCTTCCTAGGAGTACTCATAATCTAGCCTAAGGTCTCCTAGAATCCTATTCACTAATTATCCATATATCACATCACTATATATGCATAATATAAATAATATCCTATTCTACGGTTGTGGGGGTGCTATACGCCATCCACCCGAATTCCCCCATAGATATACATCAACTCACCTATAACGCCTAGCTCTAGTCGATCCCGACGGATGCCTTGCCCTCTATCGTTGTCCCGAAAATCCACGCGCTTGTACCTACAAATCAAAACACATTGTATCGCATCAAAATCATATTCTAAAACCAACATGACACGCGAAGCGCACATAGGTTAGAACCTATGGTCCACGCGTGCTAAAACAACAAAATACTCCCTGACGTCAACGTACGAACGTCGAACGACCAAGTTACATCAAGAAATCCAAAAATCCAAGATTCAAATATCGGAAAACATTGTTAAAACCAACTCAAAATGCTCTCAGATTTTTGCACAGGTAGTTTGGGACAAAACAAATAATACAGTGGCTAAGTTATAAGGAGTGTGAGCTACATGCCAAACCCCAACATCAAACTCCAAAATTGACCCGTCGGAAGGTGCTACAGTAACCGGTGTCGCCGGCCCAAATTTGGAAATTTGGTCTCGTTCTTCTGTGGTGGTCTTCTATTGGTCTAATTAGGTCAATGTAGTTGTTTGTTTTTCTTATAAAAACCCCAAGTTGCTCCAGAATTCATTTGATCCTCATAACTCCACAAAACCGACATCGAAAAATTCTAAACTCAAGTTATCCAAGGATTCTAACACTAGAAGGGTTTGTGGCCACTACTAAACCTCAACTACACCTTCACAATTCAAAATATCCCCTAACCCCCATCTTGGAAAATTCCAAGATCACTAAACTACATCGTTTTGGCTCTAAACTGCTATAAGATATTAGGAAAACTAAAAACTTAATTAGAAGTGTAGGGATTACCTCATTTGGCAGCTCAAGAAAATTCTTGGGTTGCCCAAAGTGCTCAAAACCTTGACTTGCTTCATCCATAGGGTTTGTAGTGAGGTTTGAAGTAATTTTTGTGAAGGGAGCATGGTGTTTTGGTGTGGATTTGGGGGTGTTTGAGGGTGGTAGAGGAGGTGGAGGAAGATGATGAAGGAGATGAAGAAGAATGATGAAGGAGGGAAAATAAAGTGAGCCATGAGTGTGTGTAGAAAGATATCTCTCTCTCTCTCTCTCTCCTCAACCATGACACAAGTCACATCATCCTCTCTCATCTTTATCTTTTCTCTTTTCATTTTAAAACAAAACAATTTTAAAGTAGAATGCAATAATGCCATAGTAATAAAAAAATAAAAGTGAGCAAGGTTTGCAACATGTCATGTTGCATGTCATAACACATATATGAGATAAATGCATAATTAGTGAAGTAGTAAAGTTTAGTATTAAACTTGTATACAAATAATTGTATAATAATTTATAAAATGTCCAAATTAAATAAATACTTTCAAAATCAATAATTCACATTAATTTTCCAAATATTTTCCAAACTATTGGTATATAATTATACCATCTCACTAAAACTAATTTCTATATTTTTATAATATTCATAAAATTTATTATTTTATTTATTTAAATTCCTAAAAACAATATTTTATTTTCTGAAATGTTACATATACCATATGAGGAATCTGACAACACTCCCTACTACCTTTTTACAAATACCAGGTTCATCTCTCATTTTGATGAAGTCAAACACTTTGACCATAATATCGTAACAGATGATCCATTTCCGCTATGCCTGCTTTAGTCTAAAGATAAACTTAAATAACTTGCACACTTACCGCTGCTCTCACTGACTATGATAACCCTCTGGCAGAGTCATATACACGTATACTTCTAAATCCAATTTAGAAAGACGTTATAGTCATCAATCTACCAGATATCACAGTCATGAAAAACAACAATGGTAAGTTATATCTGTATGGATTTTAGCACAGACACTGAAGTAATAGTTTCATCACAATCCACAATGGGTATTTGATGAAAACTTTTTACTACAAGTCTAGTCTTATTAGGTCAGTACCTTTCCATTTGTACCGATCTCGAAAGATCTACTTGCTCCTAATAGGTTTTACTCCTTCAGGACACCCAACAAAGTCTATATTTTGTTGCAATGCATGAAGTTCAACTTAGATAACCTGGCATCTAGCCATCAAGCGGAAGTCACCACTTCCCATGGCCTGCTAATAACTAGTAGAGTCATCATCATATGATACAGGTATCTTTGTCACCGTTTAATGAGGAAACCGTAGTACCTCTCAGGTGGCTGAGGTCACCTACCAAATCTGCGGAGTGGCTAAGGTTGTCAGGGTCAATTGAATTTTTAGGTTCTACTAAATCTTCAGTAACTGTGTGTGGTTCTAGAATCATTTCTAGTTCTACCAAACTCCCACTAATTTCTTTTGCAAGAAATTTCTTTTCAAAAAAGGTAGCGTGTCGAGAACAAAACAACTTTTGATCTCGAAAATTGTAGAAAGTTAATCCCTCATCTATGCCCGAGATACCCACAAATTGCTATTACTGAAACGTTCCTTGAGTTTATCCGGATTCTGGTTTTAAGCATAAGCCGGACAACTCGACATCTTAACAATCTTAAGATGATAACCCATTCTATATCACATATAGAATTTGAGACACCAATTAAGGTGGAACCAGTATCAATCGATATGCATATATTTCTAGTGCATCCCTTAATTGAAAAATGCAATTTAGTATTACTCATCATGAAGCGCACCCACGGATGAGTAATCTGAGAGAGAATCCAATTCTCGATTATATTACTACAGAATTGTTTATTGCCGAAGACCGGACTGAGACGTTGGGACGTCTAGCCTGAATTTGGGGGCAAACGCTATTTGGACATATCCATCCACCTCTCCGAAAATACCAAGTTGATTTATGGCACCGTATATAGAAGGTTTGGATAGATGCGACTGTTGTAGTAGACTTTATTAGATTCCCCCTCATTTGTGAGGGGCTTTTGATTGTGGGGACGCTCTTCCCTGCAGGTGAAAGCCCCTCCAATTAATTACGTTGCGATAACCACTTTCTCTTTCTCTAGTAGTCCACTTCGTGTCGTGTGTTATTTTGTTTGCTTTGGTTGCTCGTGGATTGTATACGGAGACTAGTTTATGTCGTCTCCCGTAGGGCGTACATTAGTCCAAATCCGTATATTTTAGATTTGGGTTTGAACTTAAGTTATATATTCCTTTAGTTCAAAGAATATTTTATTTTTATAGAAGGACCGTTAATCTAGTTTGAGATTAAGACCGACTTAAATATACGAGGATTTGGGCTCAGTTTATTTTTAACTATGGACACGTTAGCCTTATTTGAGGCTAAGATCAACTTAGTAATTTTTATGGATCATTTTATTTAGTTCAGATCCAACAACAAAGTATTTGGGCTCAGCTGCAAAGAGCTTCAGAGATTTAGCCAATTTGGGCTTGGTCTACTCAGACTTGGGCTTTCCTTTTTGTTTTATTCAGAAGTGCTAAGCACTTATCTGTGGCTCTGGTGCTCACGTGGGAAACACGTGAGGCGCTCAGACATGGGCGCTGCCCAATTAGTGTTAAGCACATAGTCATTTTGACTGAATATAGAGTTGTAATGTCTTAGATTTCGGTTAGTGTTCGTTTAGACGGTAATGCGGGTTTACTGTAAAAAGTTTACCAATTCGGGTTCCTCACTTTTTATAACACTTAATTATTATTTTATTATTATTTGTTATAGACATGCACGCACGTGTGCACGTAAAAGTGAGGGTTTGTTTGTGCTAATTTTGATCTTAACAACCTTGACACTTAACCTAATCCTTGTTTAATCCTATCCTTAACCATTTCCTTGATTCTTTTGTGAGAAGATGAGAGATATTTGATTTGGAAGTGAGGAGGTGGCAAGGGTAGTGTGAATGCATTAATATAAGAGTTAATGCATTGGATACACTCACCTCTAACCTCACCCTACACTCACCTCCCTCTCTCTTATCCTCACACATTCTCTCATTTCTCTATCTCTTTTATTCTTTCATATCCCTCACATTCAAACTGAACACTTTCCATTTCCTACACCAATTCATCACTAAACATCACAATTTCATCAAAAATCACATCTTTGAATCACTTTTGCCTCTTGGATGCCTTGGAGCATGCAAAGCTTGGATCTTTGTGTTCTTTTGGTTAGGTAATGATCCCTATCTGTTCTTTTTATTGTTTTTGTGTTATGTAGCTAGTTAGTTTCTGTTTAGATTGGTTAAAGTTTAGTTTGGAGCATATTATCGTATTTTTAGTGTCGGTTTGTGATATATGTGATCTGCTGTGACCCGGATAATTTACTAGAAAACCAAACAAAGTAGTTGTGTTGTACCAGTGAACCTAAGACCCCACCTGAGACATGAGACCCACCCCACCGGCCAAGGCCGGCGACGAGAGCAGTAATTCCGGCGACATCGGGTTTTTTGGGGAGTTGGGGTTTGGGTTTTTGTGGGTAGGTGTCTGCTTTGGTTTAGGTGTGTTTGGTTCTGTTTGTTTGTTTAGTTTTCTCTGTATACGAAATCCGGGATCACCTAGGTAGTTTCTTGTGTTTCGTCTAGCGCGATACGTTTTACGACACGGATCGTGCACTTTGTGTGGTTTTGCTCTTGATTTGTTTTCGTCGTGTCGCTACGTACGTTAGCCACAATACGGACACTTGAGAGTATGTTTTGTGTTGTTGTTGCGTCGGTCTAGTGTAGTTGGTACGTGTTTTGGGTCTATTATTAATAGATACTTGCTTTATTGTTTTAATATTATAGGTTCGCAGGCGGGGACTTCGGGCACTGCGACGAGGGGAAACAGGTGGTTGGCTTCACTTAGCCAGGAGTGGTGAGTAGATTTAACATCTATAGGGGAATCGCCCGCATGGCGTTATGCGTCTGGGCTAGAAATGACTTAACTTGTCGCATATTCTATGTCATATTTAGAATTGCGCATTTACCCTACTGCTTAGTAAATTGTTGTGCTTGGACTAAGTATCCTTAGGACACTGCACTATTATTGACGGCTCATGTTGCATGAGCACTGATTGTATGCCACACACACCGTCAATAATTGCCATGTCACACACAACCCATTGATAGATATGATATTGTTGGTTAGGGACATTATGACCTTGATTCATATTTCTTATCGCATATGATATATATAGCATATCTGTATACCTATAGAGTATTGTACCATTGGCGATAGGTACATACACACTTCATGACATAGCTACAGGTATACCTGCACACATACTTCACTTATACCCAGGGGGTATATTACATCACTACTCATAGGTAGATACATATACCTTGCTATATCTTATGTTTACACATATACCTGTTTATAGCTACATGTTTACCTTTACTTGATATTATATAGACTTGGAGAAATTAGGAACCGCATGATTTATATGTTAACTTGTTGCAGTTAATTAGTGGATTTTCTTTTATATGCTTCATTACAGTTTTATGTTGCGTATATTTTTTTCATGGATTTTCGCATTGAGATATAGATTTTTCATGATGTTTTCGGGATTTTGGGACCGTGGTAGTTTCATGAAATTATGCATTATTTGAAAAACCCGTTTTCCTTTGATATGATATTCAGCATCCACCATGAGATTTATCGGTTCAGATATATATATACCCCATGCGAGGAGGCGTCGTGGGCCGTATGAGGGTACATGGTGGGGCCCAGAGGTACCCCGGGGTAAGAAGGTCGATGTAACATGCCGTTGAGCCTGGCAGGGGAACCATACCATCCGGTGACATTACCTATGACTCGGCAGTTATCATAGGGATACCGACGGGAGTCATGCACGTATGGATACGTGGAAAGGCGAGGGTCAGAGCTAGGCACTCGGGCTTTTCGGATAGCGTGTGATACGTACCTATCAGGGGGCTAGTCATGGTGACAGCACCTGATAGATCAACATTTATGTGTCGATGCTTGGCACATGTTTTCATGGTATTTCTTTTTACTCCTATATATATATATATATTAGTGAAGTGGGACGCTAATATATATGTATACATATCAATTTATATACATCATCATATTCATTCATGCAAATATACCAAGGTTATAAGAGATTCACTTGATATTGGATTTAGGACATATGATATTTACTTGGATATATGAGATTTCAATTGATTTTGTACATTCAGGATATAGGGGATTTATTCGATATTGTACATTCAGGATTTGTGAGACTTATTGATATGAGAGCCAATTTGGGGGCTGATTTGAGGAATTGGGATTTTGATTGTCTTGTTGGATTGTGATCCTACCACGATGTCAGGATTCCGTGGAAATGACATGTTTCATTCCATACTCTACATTTACTGTTTATGTACTGCTTCATGCATTAGTGTACCTGTTAGAGTACCTTCCATGACCGTTGCATTTACATACCTTTATTCATATCATTTCTTCATGTATTAGTAGTACCGATATAGTACCTTACATGATTGCTGCATACAGATTGTCATATTATTATTGCTTCATGTATTAGTTGTACCTGTTAGTGTACCTTTCATGATTATTGCATTCATATGACCTGTTACTGCTTCTAACCTACATATGTTAGATTCGCGCTGTACGTGCATACTTGCGATTACCTGCATATGTTATTTACTATTCACAAGTTGGCAACTCACCCCCGTTGTGCCACAGTTGTTTTGCAGGTTGTATTCCCTGAGTAGTCGAGATAGGCTATTCATCTATCTATCATCTTTTGCTACGGATACCGCATCGGCTCACAGTGTGCAGTGTTTCTTTAGGTGGGTTTTGTGGTTATTCGTTGTTGTATATTATATTCGTTGTATCCTTGTACTCTCTATCTACTAGTTTCATGTTGACTTAGAGACTTGAGGTGAGGACGATATTGTATATTATTTTGAGACTTGGAGGCTTTTATGCAGTTTTATTTATATCGTCTCTTTTTTCACTTCGGCGTTGTTTATCTGTGGTGGTTGTTTTCTGCCTTTAAGCGTGTTTTTGCTCCCGTTTGGGATGCTTTACATATATTTATGTTGTACCCATTTTTGGGGCTAGTTTTTACAAAAGAAGTGCTGCCAAAATTTTAAAGGAAATAAAGTTAGACTTTTAAAGAATTTGTGTTGCGATTTCAAAGGTTTTAAAAATGTTACTTTCTTACTACTTTTGATGGTTTAGATTGCTGGGTTTTGGCTTTCTTTTACTACGTTACGCCTGTAGACGTTGCGTAGCATTAGGGCCGTCACGTGCCAATTTTCGGATCGTGATAAGGTTGGTATCAGAGCGCTAGGTTTTACCTTTCGGAGTGTAGGATGACCTGGTATGATTGAGTTGGTAGCTTAAGCAGAGTAACGTAGTGTATGTATGTCTGCAGCATACTCACGTTGCGGTGCTCCGCCTAAAGTGACCTAAGTACAAATTGCTTGAAATTCCTTCCTTGATGATTCATATCTTGTGATTTGATTTCCGTGTTCATATCGAATCCTATATCTATTTATAGCCTTTGCCGCCGACGACCTCAGAAAGGTGCAGCGAGGGCCGAGGTCAGGTTGGACTCGGGTGGGATGAGGACTAACCAGGATGGCACGCTCGTTGCACAGGAGCAGACGGATTCGCCTTCGACAGATAGTATTGCTAGGCTTGTGGTAGAGATACATGACATGCGCCAGACGATGAGTTCATTGGTTGAGGCCATTCGAGCGCAGCGACAGGAAGTTGTCACCCATGTTACCCAATTGTTCCTTGCATTCAGCATGCAGCTTTCCGTCACCTACATAGCACCAGAGGATGCAGCCCCAGTTGACGAGGCACGCCTTCCAGAGACTTTGAGAGTTCCGGAACAGTGGAGGACTCGTACCGGTATACCAGCTCAGAGACAGAGACGTAGTCGTCGAGACAGATTTCGCGACCGTCGCTGGAGTAGTAAAGGTTTAGGACGAGGATAGTCATGTTAGTTAGATCAGCCGTTTGTTGTGTTAACTTCTGTCAGCGGTTCTTTTGTTGCGCGACACGTATTTCAGTAGTGTGCCAATCGTGTAGGAGATAGAGTTTCGTCCGTCATTTTGATCCTTCTAGAGATGTTGGATTTGACGTTCTCCTGGGCACATACTGGTTAGCTACGTGCTAGGCGTCTGTGGACTGCCGCGAGAAAACCGTCAGGTGTGTTTTCCCAGCGAATCAGTTCTTATTGTGAATGGGGACAGTGGTGCCGCCTCTCACAGCTTGAATTCAGCCTTTTTGCTATTCGGCTTTTGAGGAAATGTCGAGGATTCTTGGCATTTATTCGTGATACCGGAGCCATAGTGGGTTTGTTGGACCGGATTCCTATCGTGCGAGAGTTTTCCAACGTTGTTCCAGATGAGCCGGCGAAGCTTTGGGAGCTTAAGGATCCGCTGCAGAGTTGTTTGTTGGGGGGCTTGTGAGTCTGAGTGTTTCACTTTGAGGAGCTCCTATTTCTGCTCGTCAAGGAGAAAGACGGCAGTTGAGGTTGTGTATTGATGGATCGTCAATTGAACCGTCTTACGGTGCGGATAGGTATCCTTTACCCCGCATTGATGATTTTTTCGATCAGCTCCAGAGTGCGAGACTTTTTCCAAGTTTGTTTGGGGATCAGGTCATCATTGTTGCGGGTTCGGAGTGATGGCATTCCGAAGACTGCTTTTGTACGCGCTACGGGTTTTGTGTGTTTTTGGTGGTGTCATTGGACTCGCCAATGCCCTAGCAGCATTCGTGTATGTGATGAACCAGATTTCTTCAGGCCGTTTCTCGACCGGTTATTGTTGTGTTATTGATGACATTCTGGTCATTTTCAATGTGTCGTGAGGAACAGGAGTAGCACTTGAGGATTTGTTTTGCAGACATTGGGAGAGCCCAGCTGTTTGCTAGATTCTCGGAGTGTTCCTTTAGGCTTGTTTGTGTTGACTCCTAGGTCTTGTAGTTACGGGAGACGGTTTTCCGAGGAAGATTGAGGCCGTACAGCTTAGGCCCAGACTTGTGTGCAGGACGGAGGTCCGCAGATTTTTTGGCTTAGCAGGTTTTAACCGCCGTTTCGTGCAGTATTACTAGTGTATCACTGCACAGTTGACTGAACTGACCGGAAAGGAGGTTCTTTTCTTTGGACTGAGGCATGCGTGCGGAGTTTTCAGCAGTTGGAGATTCGGTTGACAACTGCACCAGTTCTTTTTTTGTTTCCTGGTTCGAGCGACTTTGTTGTTTAACTGTGATGTTTCGCGAGTGGGGCTCGATTTTGCGCTGAGGTGGCATTATAGAGTCCCAGCCTCCTTCGACAATCCTTTTGCATGTGGCCAGGTAAATTGCAATAGTTACAGGTCATGCTCTTTCTTCGATCAACGATCACTGGCTTCTTCATGGGTGCTACACCTCGACGGTCCACTGGAATACCTCTGCGACCATGAGCTCGGTTAGGTACAAATGCTGGCTTCCTTATCGCAACTGTTGTCTGCTGCAAACTCCCCTTTATGGAAGAGAGAGAGAAGAGAGAGAGAGACGGTAAAGAGGTGGGGCCCACGGGATGAGATGGAGATTGTGATTGGCTGAGGATGAATTAGAGAAAGATTTAAAAATCTTGGAAATCCTAAACAGTTTTAAATATATATATAAGATTGGTTAAAATTTAAATATGCGATCGTTTTAAAAATATAAAATTTGGGATTTTGGCGCAAAATAAAACATTTCCAAATCGCGCCCGGGTCGGGTCCAAAAATTTGAAATTGAAATAATAGGATTTTAAGCGGGATCCAAAAGTGAAAATGAAGTGTTTTAAGATCAAAAAGCATACCCCCAAAACGGACATACGTACGTGCACGTAGCCGTCCAAACTCGCCGGTTTCATTGAACGGGACGAGAACACGATGCACGGACGCTACAACGGAGTTAGGGGTGTCAAGTAGGCCAAGATGAATATTTTTAATTTTATTTTAGATGCCATAAATTTTTATATGCAGAAATGAATTTGCCGGGTAAAATTTACAGTAAATAACAATCAAGCAAGATAGGCGAAAAGAGTACCACATTACGCTCAAACAGTAACTGAAATTAGTAGCATTGGGCTCGGGTGTTACATTATACCCAACTACAAAAGAATTTCGTCCTCGAAATTCCAAGAATACAAAGACAGATAATTACAAGAAAAGGTGAGGAAACTTCTGCCGGATTTCATCTTCTCGTTCCCAAGTGGACTCTCCATGCGAGCGATTACCCCAAGAAACAAGCACAAGAGGGATCACCTTGTTCTTAAGAACCTTTTCCCTTCGATCCACGATTTCCATCGGTCGCTCCTCAAAAGTCAAGTCTTCTCGTACTGTTAGCTCCGAATGATCCAATACGTGCGTTTCATCTCGAACATACCTTCATAGTTGAGATACGTGAAACACATCGTGTACATTCGCCAAGGACTGCGGTAACGCCAAACGATACGCTACCTCACCAACACGCTCCAAGATCTCAAAGGGTCCAACAAATCGAGGACTAAGCTTTCCTCGACTTCCAAAACGAATCACCCCTCTAGTTGGTGATATCTTCAAGAACACCAAATCACCCACGATGAACTCTAGAGGTCTTCTTGACGTGTCTGCCCAACTCTTCTGTCGGTCTTGTGCTGCCTTCATATGATTTCTGATAGTGTTAACCTTCTCAACTGTCTGCACAACCAAATCTGGTCCCAATAATCTTCGTTCACCGACATCGTCCCAACAAGCAGGTGAACGGCATTTATGACCATACAAAGCTTCAAATGGAGCCGTCTGGATAGTTGCCTGAAAACTGTTGTTGTAAGAAAACTCCACCAAATGTAGATGATCCTCCCAAGAACCCTTGAAGTCCAACATGTATGCTCTCAACATATCCTCGAGAGTTTGGATCGTTCTCTCCGACTGACCATCAGTTTAAGGATGATAAGCTGTGCTAAACTTCAATCGAGTCCCCAAACTTTCCTGTAAACTCCTCCAGAAGTGTGATAAGAACCGAGTGTCCCGATCGGACACAATGCTCACTGGTACTCCATGCAATCTTACAATCTCTTGCATGTACCGTTCTGCCAAAGTCTCTGTTGATTGACCAACCCGGAAAAGAATGAAGTGAGCTGCCTTGGTCAATCGGTCAACAATCACCCATACAGCATTGTTGCCCTTTGGACTCCGCGGTAAAGCCGTCACGAAATCTATGGTTATATGTTCCCACTTCCACTGAGGAATCGGAAGTGGTTGCAATAAACCAGCAACCCTTTGGTGTTCAGCCTTAACTTGCTGACACACCAAGCACTTAGCCACAAAGCGAGCAATCTCCCGTTTCATGCCTTCCCACCAGAAATGCTGTCGAATATCTCGGTACATCTTTGTGCCTCCTGGATGTACAGAATAAGCTGAACTGTGTGCCTCCTTCATAAGCTCTTCGCGAATGTCTCCCTTTGGCACACACAAACGGCTACCATACCTCAACGAACCATCTTCGTGGATCAATAAATCTGTTCGTAGTCCGGCTTCAATCTGTCCTCGAAACTTTTGCAGTCTAGGATCCTGCGATTGTGCTGCTTTAATATTCTCGATCAACAATGACTGTACTTGCAGCTGCATCAACTGTCCAGTAGAATGCGGTAGCACAACCTCCAAGTCAAATCTTCGAAAATCTGCAACGAGCTCCATCTGCGTAGTTAATACCTGAATTGCTGGTAACCGACTAAGCGCATCTGGCACTACGTTAACCTTCCCCAGATGGTACTTAAGATCAAGATCGTAGTCAGCCATCAGCTCCAACCATCTACGCTGCCTCATATTAAGCTCCTTCTGCGTGAACACATACTTCAAGCTCTTATGATCAGTAAAAACTTCGACCCTTTCGCCTAAAAGGTAGTGTCTCTAAATCTTCAAAGCGAAAATCACAGCCGCAAGCTCCAAGTCATGAGTTGGATAATTCTTCTCATGGGTCTTCAACTGTCTCAATGCGTATGCTACAACCTTACCATGCTGCATCAAAACACATCCCAATCCTTTCCCAGATGCGTCGCTGTGAATCACCAATCCTCCGGAATTGTCTGGCACGGTCAGAATAGGGGCGGTTAACAACTTTTGCTTCAACGTCTCAACAGCTAACGCACACCTATCCGTCCATACAAAAGGTACCTCCTTGTGCGTAAGCTTGGTCAACGGCTCTGCCAGACGAGCAAAGTTCTCCACAAATCTCTTGTAATATCCGGCGAGTCTAAGAAAACTTCTTATCTCCGCAACATTCTTTGGGATTGGCCAATCACGAACTGCTGCAATCTTCTCTGGATCGACGACAATTCCATCGCCAGACACAACATGCCCCAAAAACTATACTTCCTCCAGCCAAAACTCGCACTTGCTCATCTTCGCATACAACTTCTCCTGTCTCAACGTCTGCAGTGCGATCTTCAAATGCACAGCATGTTCTTCAAAATTCTTCGAGTAAACCAGAATGTCGTCAATGAAAACCACGATAAACTGGTCCAAGAACGGTGAAAAGATTCGGTTCATTAAGTCCATGAATACTGCCGGCGCATTTGTCACTCCGAAGGGCATCACTAAGTATTCGTAATGTCCATACCGAGTTCAAAACGCCGTCTTGCAAATATCTTCTGCTTTCACTCGAACCTGATGATATCCGGATCGCAAATCCAGCTTCGAGAATACTCTCGCGCCACTAAGCTGCTCGAAAAGTTCACCAATGCGAGGGATCGGGTACTTGTTCTTAATAGTCACCCGGTTTAATTCTCGATAGTCGATGCACATCCTTCTTGTGCCATCCTTCTTCTTTACTAGAAGAACTGGAGCTCCCTAAGGCGAGTTACTGGTTCGGATCCAACCCTTTTCAAGCAATTCAGCAACCTGTTTCTTGACTTCTTCCAACTCTACTGGTGCCATTGGATAATTCGCTTTGGATACTGGCGCTGCACCAGGAATAAGATCAATTGCGAACTCCACGTCTCACTTCGGCGGTAAACCCGATATATCTTCAAATACGTCCATAAAATCACGAACGACAGCCGGCTCTTCACTTAAATTTACTTCCATTGTTGCAAGAATATCATTCGTCGGCCTAGCCCTGAACTCGACTGGCCCGACAGAACTGCTTCCTCCAGTGAAGGTAAACTCAGGATGTCCGAGAATCTGGAAAATTACTTTCTTTGCCCTACAATCAATGTGAGCGTGGAAAGTGCCAAGAAAATCCATTCCCAAGACGACTTCATAGCTGCCCGTATCAATCACCAAGAAATCTGCAAAAAGCTCCCGTCCGCACACAACAACTGTACAATTTTTACATTCCCTACTAGCTATGATTTTCCCATTCCCAGTGTGTATGTCCCAGAAACTAGACAGGGTCGTGTAGTCAATCTAGTGTGTAGTTATAAACTTGGATGACATAAAACAATGGGATGCACCAGAATCAAATAATGCCAATGCGGGAAAACCATGAACGAGTAAAGTACCTGAAACAACTTCTCCTGACGCCTTAGCTTCTTCAGCTGTCGAGGTAAAAGCTCGAGCCTGATTAGGTCCTTGAATCAGCTGTTTCTGTCCTTGGAACGGTCTCTGCGGAGGCTTCTGAAAATCATCCCTTGTACGAAGCTTCGACGGACAAGCACCAACGGCGTGATCAGCCGCTCTACAAACCAAACAAAGTCCCAGCCTCCTTCGACAATCCTTTTGCATGTGGCCAGGTAAATTGCAATAGTTACAGGTCATGCTCTTTCTTCGATCAACGATCACTTGCTTCTTCATGGGTGTAACACCTCGACGGTCCACTGGAATACCTCTGCGACCATGAGCTCGGTTAGGTACAAATGCTGGCTTCCTTACCGCAACTGCTGTCTGCTGCAAACTCCCCTTTATCCCAGATAAACTTTGCTGCTCTCGGGCTGCAGCAAGTACTTGTGAGAAAGTGGTCAAACCCAGGGAGATAATCTGCCGCTGGATGTCCACGTCCAAGCTGCGCATGAACCTTCGTGCCCTGTCTGCATCGTTGGCAACTAAAGGTCCATCGAATCTACTGAGTCTTGTCCATTCTGCTGCATGCACATCTATGGGTGCTCCCTTCTGCTTTAGCCCGATAAATTTCTCTTCCATTTCCTCCCGTGCAGTCCGCGGGAAGAACTTCTCCAGGAAACTCTTTGAAAAATCCGCCCACTTGATCGGCTTGAGCAAACGGTTCTCCTCCACAAGCCACCATTCTTGGGCGTAATCCACTAACTGAATGCACACCACATCAACTCTTTTCTCATCTGGAATCTGTGCCGCAACAAGCAAATTCTCTGTGTCAACTAGCCACTGCTCCGCTGGCAACGGCTCCTCCAAACCAGTAAATGTAGACGGACCCAAATGTCTGAAATCTGCTACGGTCCCTACTCGCTCAACTGGCTTAGCACCAACATTGTTCACAGACTGCTGAACGATCTGCAAACCTTCCTGAAACGATTCCGCTTGCTGTTGGATCAGCTCGGTCTGTTTCTTTTGATTCTCCAGCATTCCTCTTATCACTCCAAGCATGGCGGCTTCGTCCACACGCCTTTGGTACGTCTTCAAATTCTTACCGGCCATATTCCTGAAATCAAAACACCCAACATTAGCATGATGATAGATTCAAAATATAGATCAAGGCTAGAACTCCAAGATACTTAAATAGAGTGCCGCATTGTAACTATGCCGCGGTATCATAGCCACAATTACATAACTCCACCCAAGTCGCCTAAGTCCTAGAGATAACAAGGAATCAGGTTTCGAGTCGATATGCAAAGGAAGTTTGCACATCGTAAAAGATATAATCAGGAAGAATGTGATTCAAGAAGGGTAAAATGGCAAGGTGGCAGGACATGTTTCCTAAACACGGGTATTCTGATTCGTGTATTGGGTACAATACCCAACTACAAAAGAATCAACCCGACTATCCTATGGCTCTGATACCAAAAGAACCATGTCACGTCCCGCTTCTCAGAGTACGCTAAAAGGGGCACGTGACATAGCCAACCATGCTACCTGTGGGTAGGAAGTATCCATCCACAGTCACATTACGGCTGTAGAGATATCAAGAACAAAATAAAACTATCTAAAACATGTCCATAATCCAAGATAACATGAGTCAATAATAAATAAGTGCGGAAACGAAAGATCCAATACAAAATAACTTGAATGTATGTCCCATAATGCGGGCTCACATCAGGAAATAAATGCAGGAAAGAAAACTAACTACTGCTGACACTCACAGCTCAGCCTGTCGGCTGAAGTACTCCTGCTCGGGCTATGACAGCGGTACAGAATCTGGGCCATGCAAAACCCAGACGTCAGCGCGTCAAGTCATCAAGTAATAACATAATAAACAGGCAATGCGAATATAAACATGAATAAAGCAAGGGTAACAATAATATGAATCAGAGCAGTGCAGGGTAGTGTGCAGTGGGTAAACTAAACTGTGCTATCAGGTTCTCTGTTTTAAAGTCTTTGAAACCAAATTGATGAATCATCGATGTAACTCAATAGTATCCCGTACATACCCGGGACCACGGCCACAATATTCTCGGCTGCAGCCGAGACATGCCGCTGGCACAA
Source organism: Agapanthus africanus (assembly GCA_030015575.1). Classification (NCBI taxonomy): domain Eukaryota; kingdom Viridiplantae; phylum Streptophyta; class Magnoliopsida; order Asparagales; family Amaryllidaceae; genus Agapanthus; species Agapanthus africanus. The sequence continues at coordinate 302,954,264 of CM057339.1, read as the reverse complement.
AACAGGAATGTGTACACTCGATAGTATCCCGTACATACCCGGGACTACGGCCACAATATTCTCGGCTGAAACCGAGACATGCCGCTAGGCACAAAACATGAATGTGTACACTCAGGACAGGTAGTGAACTGTCGAGTTACAAGTCAGGTTTCACCTTTGATTTCCCCATACCCCCAAGTTATATGTGCAAGTCAAGTCAGGTATCCCAAAATCAAGAAACTAATGCCAACACAGGATCAGGTAAACAGGTTTGTCTGGATAGACAACAGGAACGGTCCATGAGGACTACATGTCAGGTTTGTTGGCATTAGACACAAAATCAGGTAACGGATCAGGTCAAGGTACATCATGTCAAGTCAAGCAGTATACGGTACCATGTCGGGTCAATCAATGTGTAGGTAGCAAGACAGTTCAAGAAGCAAGCGATAACATAGGTGTACTCACAATCGGCTATATAATCAAGCATTGGTATCAACAACATGAGATAAGCAATGAAGTAAGCAATAGGCAGATTTACTCAATTTGCAGTACGGTTATCAGTTGTGTCACAGATATGATTTCAACATTATAAGAATGCAGTAAGACAATTTATAGCCATTTAATCATGTTAACAAGTTTAATACTTCATGGATGCAATGATATATTTCTATAAGTTCCAAGTTTGAAAGATAAAAATGTTATATAACAATATTGACATAAAATGGGAAATTATAATACTAAAGTTAAATAGCAGGTTTAGGGTGTCATTAATGAATATGTAAATATTGTATAGCATGTAGCAAGGGGTACTTGCCTCGACGGGTCGCGAATCGGGAAACGGAACGTAAAACGTCGGCGGGGAAAACTCGCGACGGGCGCACGGTTCACGGAATGAACCCAAACGACGAACAATGGAACCACACGGGTCGGGGTGCCTCGCTGGAACGTCGGGTCACGTCGTCGGCATCGTCGGATTCCGGCCGAGGAATGAACAGTAAAGATCAACACATGCAATCAAGAAGAGAAAGAAAAAATAGATAAGAAAGGAAGGAGGATCTGCGAGAGGTGCTCACGATGATCCGTGGGACGGGTGGTGACGGTTAACTTCGTCGACGGAGCTCCGGCGGTCGGCCAACCGTGACCGCGCCAAACCTGCAGATCACCAAATGAACACAGAAAAGAAGGAGGGAAGAAAAGGAGAAGGGAGGAGAAAGAAGAAGCTTACTGAGGGGGTGTGCGAGGCCGGGGAGGCGGATCGAGATCGCCGGCGGTGACTCAAGGCGGTGCGACGGGTGTGCAGGGGTGCTCTGCCGCGGTGATGGTGCAGGGAGCACGGAAAGAAGAGAAAAGGAGGAGGGAGTGGTGATGAGGGTGGTGAGATAGTGATGAGAGGTCGTCGGCGACGGCTGCAGCGGCGAGGGAAAGGCGGCGGTAGCTAGGGTTGCAAGGGGGGTTTGGGTTTACGTGAGGAAGAAATGGAGGGGAGAGAGAGATTTAGACGAGAGAGAGAGAGAGATTTATGGAAGAGAGAGAAGAGATTTATGGAAGAGAGAGAAGAGAGAGAGAGAGACGGTAAAGAGGTGGGGCCCACGGGATGAGATGGAGATTGTGATTGGCTGAGGATGAATTAGAGAAAGATTTAAAAATCTTGGAAATCCTAAACAGTTTTAAAAATATATATAAGATTGGTTAAATTTTAAATATGCGATCGTTTTAAAAATATAAAATTTGGGATTTTGGCGCAAAATAAAACATTTCCAAATCGCGCCCGGGTCGGGTCCAAAAATTTGAAATTGAAATAATAGGATTTTATGCGGGATCCAAAAGTGAAAATGAAGTGTTTTAAGATCAAAAAACATACCCCCAAAACGGAAACACGTACGTGCACGTAGCCGTCAAAACTCGCCCGTTTCACTGAACGGGACGAGAACACGACGCACGGACGCTACAATGGGGTTAGGGGGTGTCAAGTAGGCCAAGATGGATATTTTTAATTTTATTTTAGATGCCATAAATTGTTATATGCAGAAATGAATTTGCCGGGTAAAATTTACAGTAAATAACAATCAAGCAAGATAGGCGAAAAGAGTACCACATTACGCTCAAACAGTAACTGAAATTAGTAGCATTGGGCTCGGGTGTTACATTTAATCACCATCGGATGTTTGATCCAACGGTGCTCCGATTTACAGAGCACAATCTTTCTTGTTTGGAAAGATTTGAGGAGTATTTCCTCAACAGAATTAAATTCTGATGATTTATTCATTTTCGTTGGATCTTTGATCTAAGGGTGGAGAACATTTAGTTCTAGCGATGGCGCTCTCGTGCTTTGCACGTGAGGCGCTGCCTCAGAGCCTTTGACTCTTGGCGCTCGCGCTCTCGTGCTTTGCACGTGAGACGCTGCCTCAGAGTCTTTGACTCTTGGCGCCGGTGCTCTTGGCGCCAGCGCTCTTGGCGCCAGCGCTCTCATGCTTTGCACGTGAGGCGCTGCCTCAATTTAAATTTTAAATTTTGAACAGAGCTTTGCTCTGATTGGGGGAAACAGTTTTGTGTGTTGTGAGTTGTATGAGCAATAATTGAAGCCATCCAATAAATATCTCAAGTCTACAAAATATCTCAAGTCAAAAAAATATCTTAAGTCAACACAAAATATCTCACAACAAACAAAAATCAAGCATGCTTGAATAGTAACCATAAGTCTACAAAGCCATGCCATAATTAATGCAATAAACACCCCATCCTCTCCACCTCATTAACCATTTAATCCTAAATGAGATGGCATCTTCTAGAAGCACCTTGTAATAAATTACAAGAATACCCCTTATCCGTATTCCGAAAAATACGAATACAATGAGAAGAAAATAATCCAACAGTATAATACTAGAATCCGGCTTAAACCAATGCCACTAGTATTATCCGTCCGAATCCTGATACGTGCACAAGTGCACGTATATGATCGAACCCTGCCGTAAAACCATACGGCCTCTACATCGTTTCGCCCGAAGCAGGAAAACCCTCTGTGTGGGACTCTAAAGACTAGTCAATATGTTAGCAGTGGGTTTAACCACAAGCACGTCAGCGGCACTAGCTGTACGTAACGGCTACCCACGTATTGAGCGAAAGGGAGGACGACGAGCAAACTCATCTGAACCCCTACTGAGTATGTCCGTGACAATATCTGTACAGTCCGGTCTGTTCGTCTAAGAGTATCGCATATCGAGTCTAGGAGGTGGATAAAGTCAGACCTCTAATAACGCGACATTTCGTGTCGGTATGAATCCTATCACCAACTGAGAAACTACTGATCCAAATCAGTAATTCTCGATTACCTTAGCCAAGGATTTCTGGTGTTGGCCACCCGTGCACTGCGCGACATCAACCCCCAATACCGGGAGAGACGAATCCCCGACGATCTGCTCACTGCCTCCATGTGGCTCAGGACTGTACCCAACTAAAACATGTTTGCACGATTCCTTTGAGCCGTGGTAGGGTAGTAATCAAAGCACAGTGGGAACTCACACGAGACAAATGACGATCTCAGGTCGACAGACTAACCTGCACACATGTCACCTGGGAACTGCTATCTGACAATAGGTATACTACCAACTAGCAGGTTCCCGGAAAGTCCGTCCAATGTACTCATAACCCAATGAGCACCCGTATACTATCTTAGGTGAACAAACTAACACCAATGGCTTGTGAGACCTGGCCATCGCCCCTCGTCGGGGTCACGATCAGTATACACTAGTCTACTCTGGAGTATTGATGCCCAGTCTCGAAACTCTTACGACTAGGGACATTTAAAGATGTGCTTATAGACCATCCAGCTCCCACGTATATGACCGCCATCATAATGCTAGTAGTCATGAAAGAATCCTATGGGCTCTATCAACATATAATAGTGATCTGTAATACCACATAAAGCATGTACATGATGATAAAGACAAACCAGATAGCATACTATCATCTTGAGTAAGACTGTTCTATCCGTATAGGTCCTCCCTCGATTATTGCAATCGCATGCCTGCGATTCAATAATTGCCTTGAGGGCACTATAGCCAACAATCTCCCACTTGCACTTAAGGCTAATTATTGCGGTGTCGCATACTCACAGCCTTGTGATACCGAAAACCCAACTTCTCTACTAATCAGTTTCGCAAAGCTCGTTTGTGAAACTATTGTGTTCGAGAAATAGCCTCAGTGAGTGGATCCGCTCCGATGTTTCTTTTTGTATCCCTTTATATTTCAACTTCGCGAAGAAAGACTATCTCCCGAAATGAGCAATACCTGTCTTAGAATTTGTCTGGATATCTGATGGGACCCAGTTCACAAATGAACTCCAAATCCAACAAACTTCTTAGACTGTATCATCCACTGAATTTAATCAGTATCCTGCGCCATGCCTTCCACAGTATCCGTTTGGACCACCTGTCCAACATACTGTCCCTCAAAAGAGGGAAAACTATAACTCAGACAGCCACTCTGTCATTCAGGTCATCTTGGAAGCCTGAAATGATAACCGTCTCCCGAAGGAGGCTGCCGTTACTATATCCCAAGAACATCCACTTATGTTCATAACTGCTTCCCAACGTTTCTCCAGGATTGGATTAATATATATGCTTATTGCAGCTAGTGCAAAAGCAATATCTGGTATGGTACTTGACATCTCATGATTGACTCAATTGCCTAAGCAAGTGATATGCCAATCATGCAACTCCCTCTCCCCATCAGTCTGTAAGACATCTCTTTAGAGAGGGTGACTCTATCACTTGCGGGTACACCATCACGCCAGGAGTCGTCTATTCTAAAACACCTTTAGAATAATGTCAAAGTCCCCAAATTGGGACACTTCCCAAATCTAGATCTAAAACCATAGATCTAGTGACCAAAATCCCTGATATTTTATCCATATTCTATATGGAGAAACACCTTGTGACAACCACAGTATATAACCGATCGTAGTATAGGATGATCTCTCCCTATCAAGTGCATGTCATCCAAATACCTGGACATCACACTATACTACCTTCTTACCAGGCCCATCTCCTATTCTGATGAAGTCAAAACCTATGACTGTCTCATCAAAAATATATGATCTATTTCCGGTATACCTGCTTTAGTCTATAAATAGACATAAGCTACTTGCCCACTTTGCTTCTGCTGCACCCACTGACTACAATAACCTTCTGGCAGAATCATATACACGTGCACTTTCCAAAACTAATTTAGAACGATGTTATACTCATCCTCCTGCCAGGTCTCATAGTCTAGAACAACAGCAATGACAAGTCAGGGTAAACAAGAACCTCTCTGTCACCGTTTCTGAGAAGACCGAAGTACATCTCGGGTGTCTGAGGTTACCCACCAAATCTGCGGAGTGATTAATGGAATGTCGAATCCAATTGAATCCATAGGTTCTATTAAATTTTCAGTAATCATTTGTGGTTCTGGAATCACTTCCAGTTCTACCATACTCCCACTAATGTTTTCTGAAAAGAATCCATTTTACTAAAACTGGTGGCGAGTCAAGAATAATATAACCATTGATCTTCCTGATAGTAGAGAGTTAACCCTCGTCAAAGCCCGGGATAACTCACAAACTGTCATTACTGAAACGTGCCTAGAGTTTATCCGGATTCTGGTTTTAAGTATCAGCCGGACAACTCCATATATCTTAACATCATTAAGATATGAATTCATTCTATATATCCAATATAGAAACAAAGGCACTAATTTAATTGGAACCAGATTCAAAATCATGCAGCTGTCTCCAGTGCATATCAACCAAATGGAAGGAGGCCAAGCAACATTACTCATCTAGGAGTGCATCTACGTATGAGTAACCTAAAAGAGAAGCAAGTTCTCAAAACCATTACTTACAACGGAACACCTAGGCACAAGTATCTACATCTTCGACTACCTCGAAGAATCCTGATACTTCCAACAAATGGTTCTCTACTTTATTCTTATACCTATAACTTCTCAAAACATGGACCATGTATTTCAACGAAATACTTGTCTAAAACTAGAGAAGTCAAAAGTAAAGAGAATATAGTACGAGTACCAACCCTTTGTCTTGCAACATATGGTTCTCTACTTCATTCTTATACCTATATCTTCTCAATATCCGGACCTTGTATTTCAATGAAATACGTGTTTAGAACTGGAGAAGTCATGAGTAAACAAAATATAGTACGAGTACCAACCCCTTTGGCCTAATGTACATCGGACAACATACAATACTTTGTATAAGTCTCCTGAGTTCAATAACTCAAACCCTGTGCGTCGTAAGTTGAAAACTGTACTATGGTTAAGAAGAATTACACCGCTGTTGAATGCACCTTACCTAATCACCAATTGATATAGGTAAAATGTCATAGATATAATATCAAAAGGTTATATCTCACTTTATAAAATAAACGTATAGATATATCAGTTTGAAATTGGTGCATAACAACGGATATTCAAAACCAAATATTTGCCGTCAGGCAAAACCCAGGTGATTTCATCAAATATCATCAACTACAAAGAATTACGATATACCGAGGATCTAATCACCCAATTCCCAATATCTTACTCCCACTCACCATCTTTAATGTCATACAGATGTGAGAATCAAATCTGGTAAATACATACCCTGAAGTTAGAATCTAATTGGGAAAACAGTTTTCACTTAATATCGCACAGTAAATCTGAAACATGAAAATGTTTTGAAGGGATAGCCTGGTATTCCGAGTAATGCCTCTTCCACTATCCTGATTCATGACAGTAACCGTATACATCCTTACCCTCACTCCCATCCCTTTATATGTCTTTACTTATTACCTTTTATACACCACACTTAGGCTAATTGATTTTCTTCCTTCGCTACCCTTCGGCACCTGCCTAAGTGTAACAACCCTAACTTTCTATACAAATTTTTCAAAAATACAGAAAGGAACCCTTGAGCCTGACCACAAGTTATAAGTTTGTTTTGCTTTAGAACAGCAAGAAAGCACTTGCAGCTCATTGGTAAAACCTTGCACTGCTGAACCATAGCACCAGAGTTCAAATCCCATCAACCACATTCTTTTTATTTTAATTTCTTTTAACCTTTTAGAAACCCAAGAGTTTGCACGTGCACTGCACGTAAACTGAAGAGTCTCACTTTAAACAAACACATACATTGAAGAATACCAAACGACCCCAAAACTTTGCACCAAACCCGACCCACACCCGACGGTAAAGACCCGGCGACAAGTTCAAAAAGGCCGGCGCCGCCGGTCATACCCGTCCGTTATGCTCCCAATTCTTTTCTCTGCAACCTTTGGCCTACCTACTTCCTTTCACACTGCTTGTTTTCCCTACATTCACACAGAGAATTTAAATCACCCATTAAAAACCTTCAAATTCCATTTTAATGCATTATTCATCACCCCCTAAACCCTAAATTTTCCTATAAATACCACTCCATTCTACACTCTTCTCACTCATAATTCTCTTACAAAAACTATACTAAAATCCCAAGTCTTTTAGTGTACAAGTGGAGTTAGCAAAGGGCGAAGCTCCGACGAAGTTCCGGTGACGAAACGAGGAGTTTCCGGTAACGAAACGAAGCACTGACGAATCCTAGACCTCCTTCTACCTCCCCCCTCTCATCAAAGCCAGTAAGTCCCATTTTCCCTCTCATCTTCATCTTTAAAAAGTTTTATTTTTAAAACCCGACGGAAGCGGAGTTAGTCCGACTTCCGATTCGGTTTTCTTTAAAAAAAACTACACTTTTCTTTAATAAGATAAAACCATATTCTCATATGTCTATTATCAAACATTAACAAAACAACTTTCACATCAAAATAATCATTTTTATTACTTTTATCATACTTTTTCAGAAAAATGCCATATAGTTTAGTTTCGACATAAACCATCATAATTCCTTGCTATACCTTTAGATAGTCCACGAGGTAATGACCTACCTCCTCAAAACACACATATTTATCATAGCACGATGAATCTTGGGACAATAGAATACGGGAAATACGACTTTACAAATAAATCCCTTTAACTTATAAAACCGTTTTCTTTAAAAAGTGTATTTAACTTTCCATGCAATTGAGCCTCTACAACCTATTTTGGGGACCCCGTTTGGGATGGTGCGGATTATCGCACATCCTCAGGATTAGTAGAGCGAGATGCAGACCTCCGCAAGGAGCATTCGATCTCGATGGAATTTTTATATATTTTTCTTTAGAAAATGAGATTGTTATAAGAAAATAAATAAAATTATTTTCATTAATTATGTATATATAATTATTACCAAAATAATTATTTTAAATATATATATATATATATATATATATATATATATTATTCCATGTTTCCAAAACTCAAGAAAAGAATTCAAATATTACATGAAACTACCATGATAATTCAAAACAATATTCATATTACAAATAAATACCATATATTATGAAATTAGGTTTTATTCACTAGAAATGTCACATTTATAAAATATACATCAATGAAAATCCTAAAGATAATAATTAAATGCTTGAGGTGTATTTTGAAATTATACCAAAACTATTTTTACATAAACCCCCTCATGTTATACTAAATTACAATAAGGACCCTAGTAAACATAGGTTTAAACAGGACCGGTCTCTTGAGCCTCAGGGAGCCAGAGATATGGGTGCTTGCCTATTTAAGGTAGACAACTTAACAATGGTGTTATCAACACGGTAATTATCTTGGAAAAAGACACAAATCCTGCCGTCCATGTGCAGCAGTTACCGATAACACCAAAACAATCAGGATTTCAAGTTCTTTTAAAAGTGTCTGGCTCAGACTGAGTCTCAATCTAATCAATCTGAATTTAATGTGATTCAAGTACAAACTAAAATACAACATGATTCAATATGAATTCATATACTCAATCTATTCAATCTATACAACTTGACCGAACCGAACCATGGATATACTCCATTTACATGTTCATCCATTATATCCATTCCATTACTGATATCATGGTCTCGGTAAGTCATCCATCTATACAATTTATAATAAAAGACAAGATAATACAATCCATACAATCAATACAATCAATACATAAATACTGCGGGGTTATAAAGGGGTAGACTGGTACGGAACATGTTAAAGGTGGCACGAGGTGGTCAATTAAGACGTAATTACATCCATGCCGTTATTCCGTGGTATTATCGACGGAGCTTTGTACTACCGGTTACCAAAGTCTCCGGTGTAAGTGGGACTCCTCTCGTACACACTTGTATTTTCTGTACCAAGCTACAAACAACTGCACTAACATTATAATGAAATATTATAAAACTATACTCTCTCTGTCTATTCTACTTCTCTCTCATCCTTCGGACTTACCGAGCGATTGTTCGCTGACGACATTCCTATTTCTCTTCTTCTTTGGAATATTGTCAGAAGGACCCGACGCTAAGGAGTACGAGACCAGTCAGGAGCATTTGGAGCAGGCCCCTGAGCAGTACACCGAAGACCCAGAGCTATAGCCAATTGTACTTATTCCTTTTTTATTATGCCATTGTTTAGGCATTGCTTTCAGTACATGTATTTTCATTTCAGTTGTATTGTAAAAAGAATGTTAATAAATAAAGTTTATGTTCATTTACATCTTGTCTCTTGTGTATTTTACTTTATATTGCTTAGATATGCTTAGCATGTTTACTTCTGAGTAAATATGTAGCGGTCTCGTTGCGTGCTCTGCCCGTATACTAGGAAGCGGGGCGTGACATGTTTTGTTTGTGGCCCATGCAGGTCCGCTCTGTATGGACATACAGGTCAGCTCTGTATGGACATACAGGTCAGCTCTGTGTGGACAACCTAAGCAATATAACACAAGAACCAGCAACTGAAAACCTTCTTTACAATTCATATTCCTTGAATCTTCCAATTTCATATATTTTGAATCTGTCCTAACCCAAATTTTTCTTTCAAGGTTATGCATTCCCCAAACAACACCAGCACTAACTTCAACAACACTCCACCACCCCTACCAATTACACCTGCTGTAGATGCTCTGATTAATGAGCAGACGGTACTGCTTGAGGCGATCCGCAGCCTCCTGGAAGGACAGCAGCAGCAGACTGTTATTCTCTTGAACAGTCCAGAAGCAGAAGCACCCGGAGTGAAGCAATTCCAGGCTCTGCACCCCAAGAACTTTTCGGGAAAAGAGAGCCCTCTGGAAGCGGGGGAATGGGCTCAAAGCATTGAAGATGATCTGGCAGCGGCACAAGTACCAGAGATTGCTTGGGTTCGAGTTGCAAAGCTGCAGCTCGCTGATAATGCACGTCTTTGGTGGAAGGCGGAAGAAAGCCGTCTTGACCAACCTATCGAATGGAAGACTTTCCGTGACATGTTCGATGCAAAGTATTTCCCCGAGACTGCCAGATTCGACATGGAACAGCAGTTCATCCACCCACAACAGGGTTCAATGTGGACCAAAATAGTGGATGAGTACGATACTGAGTTTACCATGCTCAGTCGATTCATGGCACACCTAATACCGACGGATGAGATCAGAGCCCGACGATTCCAACAAGGGTTAGATTCGAAGATCCAAGCTGCGTTAGCCAGAAGGGATTTCCCGACCCATGAATTGGCTCTGAAAGCTGACCGAAGATACGAGGCAGTGGTAAAGATGAAGGGCAGACCTCAAACTGCCGGAGTGAAGTGTCCTGCCAACCAGATAGCAGGAGGAGCCTCTTCAAGGCCAACTGTGGAACCCAGGAGACTGGAAGAAACAAATAACCAGCAAAGTCCAGATTTTTTCTTCTATTGCTAGAGAGAAGGACACTTGTGGAAGGACTGTAGGCGCGCAAAAGGCCTGTGCTTAATTTGTGGCGCATCCAATCACGGAATTGGAAACTGTCCTTATAGACGCAACCCAGCTCACCCACCCACCAACTACCCGCAACGGCCAACTATCCAGACTCCTGCACCTCGTCTGGCACTCCCAGCTCCACCTCCTGCACAGCCTAATCGCCAATTCCATCAGGCAATGAGGAACATACCTCGAGGGCAGAGAAACATACCCTAAGGACAAAGGAATGTGCCTCAAGCTAGGAAGAATGTACCACAGCATCAGGCTTTCCTTTTAGCAGCCGAAGAAGCATAGGCTGAAGACCAGGGTAACACTGGTAATTCTCTTCAACCTTTTCAAACACTTGTACCACTTTGTTATTTTTCATACACTATCAGTACTTCTATCACCAAACTTTCCTTGAATCCGTTACACTTTCCTTTTAACAAATTTCGAGGACGAAATTTTTATAAGGAGGGTAGAATGTAACAACCCTAACTTTCTGTACAAATTTTTCAAAAATACAGAAAGGAACCCATGAGCCTGACCACAAGTTATAAGTTTGTTTTGCTTTAGAAAAGCAAGAAAGCACTTGTAGCTCATTGGTAAAACCTTGCACTGCTGAACCATAGCACCAGAGTTCAAATCCCATCAGCCACATTATCTTTTTATTTTAACCTTTTAGAAGCCCAAGAGTTTGCATGTGCACTGCACGTAAACTGAAGAGTCACGCTTTAAACAAACACATACACTGAAGAATACCAAACGACCCCAACACTTTGCACCAAACCCGACCCACACCCGACGGTAAAGACCCGGCGACAAGTTTAAAAAGGCCGGCGCCGCCGTTCATACCCGTCCCTAGTGCTCCCAATTCTTTTCTCTGCAACCTTTGGCCTACCCCCACTTCCTTTCACACTGCTTGTTTTCCCTGCATTCACACAGAGAATTTAAATCACCCATTTAAACCCTTCAAATTCCATTTTAATGCAAAATTTTAATGCATTATTCATCATCCCCTAAATCCTAAATTGTCCTATAAATACCACTCCATTCTACACCCTTCTCACTCAGAATTCTCTTACAGAAACTATACTAAAATCCCAAGTCTTTTATTGTACAAGTGGAGTTAGCATAGGGCGAAGCTCCGAAGATGTTCCGGCGACGAAACGAGGAGTTTTCCGCAACGAAACGAAGCACCGACGAATCCTAAACCTCCTTCTACCTCCCCCCTCATCAAAGCCAGTTAGTCCCATTTTCCCTCTCATCTTCATCTTTAAAACGTTTCATTTTTAAAACCCGACGGAAGTGGAGTTAGTCCGACTTCCGATTCGGTTTTCTTTAAAAAAAACTACACTTTTCTTTAATAAGATAAAACCATATTCTCATATGTTGATTATTAAACATTAACAAAACAAATTTCACATCAAAATAATCATTTTTATAACTTTTATCATACTTTTTCAGAAAAATACCATATAGTTTAGTTTCGACATAAACCATCATAATTCCTTGCTATACCTTTAGATAGTCCACGAGGTAATGACCTACCTCCTCACAACACACATATCTATCATAGCACGATGAATCTTGGGACAATAGAACACGGGAAATACGACTTTACAAATAAATCCCTTTAACTTATAAAACCATTTTCTTTAAAAAGTGTATTTAACTTTCCATGCAATTGAGCCTCTACAACCTATTTCGGGGACCCCGTTTGGGATGGTGCGGATTATCGCACATTCTCGGGCTTAGTAGAGAGAGATGCAGACCTCCGCAAGGAGCATTCAATCTCGATGGAATTTTTATATAATTTTCTTTAGAAAATGAGATTTTTACAAGAAAATAAATAAAATCATTTTCATTAATTATGTATATATAATTATTACAAAATACTTATTTTAAATATATATATATATATATATATATATATTATTCCATGTTTCCAAAACTCAAGAAAAGAATTCAAATATTACATGAAACTACCATGATAATTCAAAACAATATTCATATTACAAATAAATACCATATATTATGAAATTATGTTTTATTCACTAGAAATGTCACATTTATAAAATACACATCAATGAAAACCCTAAAGACGATAATTAAATACATGAGGTGTATTTTGAAATTATACCAAAACTATTTTTACATAAAACCTCCTCAAGCTATACTAGATTACAATAAGGACCCTAGTAAACATAGGTTTAAGCGGGACCAGTCTCTTGAGCCTCAGGGAGTCGGAGATATGGGTGCTTGCCTATTTAAGGTAGATAACTTAACAACGGTGTTATCAACACGGTAATTGTCTTGGAAAAAGACACAAATCCTGCCGTCCATGTGCAGCAGTTACCGATAACACCAAAACAATCAGGATTTCAAGTTCTTTTAAAAGTGTCTGACTCAGACTGCGTCTCAATCTAATCAATCTGACTTGAATATGATTCAAGTAGAAACTAAAATACAACATGATTCAATATAAATCCATATACTCAATCTATTCAATCTATACAACTTGACCGAACCGAACCATGGATATACTCCATTTACATGTTCATCCATTATATCCGTTCCATTACTGATATCATGGTCTCGGCAAGTTATCCATCTATACAATTTATAATACAAGACAAGACAATATAATCCATACAATTAATACATAAACACTGCGGGGTTATAAAGGGGTAGACTGGTACGGAACATGTTAAAGGTGGCACGAGGTGGTCAATTAAGACGTAATTACATCCATGTCGTTGTTCCGTGGTATTATCGACGGAGCTTTGTACTACGGGTTACCAAAGTCTCCGGTGTAAGTAGGACTCCTCTCGTATACACTGGCAATTTCTGTACCAAGCTACAAACAACTGCACTAACATTATAATGAAACATTATAAAACTATACTCTTTCTGTCTATTCTACTTCTCTCCCATCCTTGGGACTTACCGAGCGATTGTTCGCTGACGACATTCCTATTTCTCTTCTTCTTTGGAATATTGTCAGGAGGACCCGACGCTGTGGAGTACGAGACCAGTCAGGAGCATTTGGAGCAGGCCCCTGAGCAGTACACCGAAGACCCAGAGCTGTAGCCACTTGTACTTATTCCATTTTCATTATACCATTGTTTAGGCATTGCTTTCAGTACATGTATTTTCATTTTAGTTATATTGTAAAAAGAATGTTAATAAATAAAGTTTCTGTTCATTTACATCTTGTCTCTTGTGTATTTTACTTTATATTGCTTAGATAAGCTTAGCGTGTTTACTTCTGAGTAAATACGTAGCGGCCACGTCGCGTCCTCTGCCCGTATACTGGGAAGCGGGGCGTGACACTAAGGTTTGGAAGAAGACTGTCCAATAAGTCCAATAGGTGTACCCTCCTAATACCAAGAGCCCTCGCAACCTGAGAGAAGGCGAAGAGAAAAGACAACTGAATTATCCTATTCTATTTCTCCCGAACCAGAATCCATCCTCGAACTGGAAAAAGTTCCTTCGAGTTCGTATGTAACTATACGATGGCATATCCAAGCAATATGGATCTTCGTAGTGATATGAAGTGTTCTGGAGAAAACCAAAGTGGATGTAGGAGTGGTAGGGGTATACGCAGTTTTGTTGTGAATGATAGGAGTCGCAATTTCCTTTGCTCTTATTCTAATCCCTTTATATGTCTTTACTTATTACCTTCTGTACACCACACTTAGGTTAATTGGTTTTCTTCCTTCCCTACCTTTTGGCACCTACTTATGGTTTGGAAGAAGACTATTCAATAAGCGCAATAGGTGTACTCTCCTAATCCTAGGAGCTCTCGCAACCTGAGAGAAGGTAAAGGGAAAAGACAACCGAATAATCCTATTCAATTTCTCCTGAACCAGAATCCATCCTCGAACTGGATCAAGTTCCTTCGAGTTCGTATGTAACTATACGATGGATTATCCAAAAATATGGATCTTCGCGGTGATATGGGGTGTTCTGGAGAAATGCAAAGGTGATGTAGAAGTGGCAATGATATATGCGACTCCATGACAATCCAAAAGCCAAAGTGTTTTAAGAAGGTTCAGTTAACTTGGTTCATGAGTTTTAGTCTAGGGTCGGGCCATGATCGCTGCCAAAGAGAGAGAGAAAAGAAACACTCAGCGTGCACTCTAACCTAGATCAGAATGGTTAATCACTTTATCTATTCAGAATGGCTCCCACTGTTTCCTCGAATTCTCCTCCAAACCCAAAAGGAGAATTAGTCGGGATCATCTAAAATCACTCGAGGAATAAACCTACTCATCAGTAGGAATCATGATCCAACTATCATCGCATGTTAACTTGATGGAAGCCACTCTAGTCACTACACTCCAGAAGGTATGCGCATGTCTGGCAAGTTTCCTGTATGTTTGAAACTCCCGATGTGGTTTTTACCCCAAGCGGTTCATGACCTTGACAAAGGCCAACAAATCATAAACCACAAGTCAAGTTCAACCCGTCATTATCCTGGATTAACCTAGACCCACCCGTACAAACCCTTTACAAAGGCCAACAAGGTTATACGACTGTCCTAGATAATCACATCTCAATGCAACAGACAAGCAATATCTAGCTACCGCACACTACGCCTTGACAAAGGCCAACAAACGCAGCACGAATACTAGGTATTACTCATCCGAAATGACGGAGGGTTACGGCTGGTTTTTGGCGAAAAACCTTTAACGTAATGAACTTGATACCGTTGAAGGAACCGAGTGGTTTTACAAATATATAGTGGCGCAAACTTTTTCTAAAGAGGTCACTCCCTGTTAAGAGATTTCAGCTCTTTCCTCATCGAATGAGATGCAGGATATTCCAAACTGAATACCATGATGCAAAGCAAAAGAATCGACTATAGTAAAGTTATTAGGTTGACGCAAACTTCTGCCCAAGGGGTCACTCCCGATGAAGGGACTTTGCCCTTGCCTCGTCGAATGAGGTGCTGGATATTCTCAATCGAATACCACTATGCAAAGCAAAAGGAAACGTCTGTAATGTCAGTTTTTAAAAACTTAGTTCCAACAACATCATATAGGTTTGTTTTATCCTTGTATTGATCAGAATCAACGCAGTCCCCTCAATTAAACATATCACACCACAGAAAGGAACGAAAAATATAATGTACGTATATGCCATCCGCATTCGCCACTGGGTCCCGTCATCACCCGTTAGGTTACTTAACTAACGGCAGAGCGGGGACTGGATTAGAGCGGGTGCAAAACATATACAACATCTACTAGTATATATATAAATATATATATCATTCGTCCCAGGCATGATATAAAGCAACATCACAGAATCTCAGCCAATAACATAGAGTGGTGGATAATCTTGGAGCCTCGGGTTTCACTTGAGCTGCAAATGAGACCCGACGTTCCCTATCATATGGATAACCTGTGCAATGAAAACCTAGACCCCTACAAGTGCGAAAAATTACCTGCCAATCTCAGAAGCAAGGTAACCCCAATCAACAACGTGAATGGGCCACCCAGCACTTCACGGAATCCGGTAACTTGGGCACCCCTCTGTGGGTCAACCTGTACCCCCTACGAGTCTGGCGAATAGCCCGCCATTTCTAGAGTAAGGCCCCTTCCGTCTCAACGCCATGAGATGCGGGCCCGTTGCCCTCTAGAACCCGGCTATTCGTGCACTCTGCCTTGGGGTAATCCTAGTACAGAAAAGAAAATAATATGTACAAGGGTGACATCGACCTCAACCCGGTCGTTCCCCAAACAAATAATATACAAACTGGCAGAGACGACAGTCCACATGTCGGACGCTCTCCCCGCAATATCAAATGTACAAATGAATCTGAACTGTACTACCATTGCACCACTGGCTATCTACCACGACGATCTAACCACAACCACAGCACAATACATAACATTAACATGAATGTCATGTTCGCAAACCCGTCTAAAATACATATAGCAATTAGACGAGTTGTACCGCTCTAATGACATTCAGGGTCGCAGATAGTAATGCATGTACTGAAAACTTTTAAACAGTGTTAAAAATAACGACTTCGAAATACCCCGGATTGCCCCCAAAAAAATGGTAACATAATATCCAACCTGGACAAAAACAAACAATACCAGAGAGCCAATATTCCAGAGTATAGAACACCCCCCCAAAGATAAAGTTCCAAGTCCAAAGAAAAATCGGCCATGCCGGTTTTATTCTCATTGTGGCCGGGCCAAAAAAGGTGAAAGGGGTTCGTTTTTGGGGTGTGTTCTAGTGGTCACCAAGGCAGTCTTCTGCAATTGTTTTAAATTTCTTTTGAAGACTAGGAAAAATCGACAGCAACTTGAATATTCGGGGTATTGTTTCGGAGTTGTTTTGGTTTCGTAACTTTAATATCGTCTAAAACTGTTAGTAAGGGGTTATTGGGTTGGCTCTGATACCATGTTGGGTTATGCAGGCGCCCTGGCCATCAAACCGTGGCTGATTGCGGAACAAAATTTTTCTAAACCGGCGCTAACACAATCTGATTCTACGGATCTACCATTGACCCTAGACTAGCAAACAAAATATATAGTTATACTGAATTGATCCATGTCCTTCGGTCTTCAACCACCTTCCCAAGCTCCTAGAGGCCACCATGATCGATCTTGATCTCCGGTCTCCCTCCATCGAAGATGATCCACCTGAAGATTTGTATTCCGAGCTCATACCTCAATAGCCGAGGTAACTAGGGTACCTAGTTCGCTAAACTAGATAGCTTACAGGTTATAGTGTGTAGTGATGTTTAATTTATCTTCAAACACCCTAGGTTTCTCAACACATGAGACTTGAAGGGTGGAGGTAGAAGAAGAAGCTTGAGGATGAGAGTGAGTGGAAACTCAAGAAAAATGGCTAAGTGATGTCTTGTGTGTTGTGAGTTGTATGAGTAATAATTGAAGCCATCCAATAAATATCTCAAGTCTACAAAATATCTCAAGTCAACAAAATATCTTAAGTCAACCCAAAATATCTCACAACAAACAAAAATCAAGCATGCTTGAATAGTAACCATAAGTCACTACAAAGCCATGCCACAATTAATGCAATAAACACCTCATCCTCTCCACCTCATTAACCATTTTATCCTAAACGGTTAAAACTAAATGAGGTGGCATCTTCTAGAAGCACCTTGTAATAAATTACAAGAATACTCCTCATCCGTATATACATACCCGTATCTGTATTCCAAAAAATACGAATACAATGCGACAAAAATATTCCAACAATATAATACTAGAATCCGGCTTAAACCAAAGCCACTAGTATTATCCGTCCGAATCCTGATACGTGCACAAGTGCACGTATATGATCGAACCCTGCCGTAAAACTATACGGCCTCTACATCGTTTCGCCCGAAGCAGGGAAACCCTCTGTGTGGGACTCTAAAGACTCATCAATACGCTGGCAGTGGGTTTAACCACAAGCACGTCAGCGGCACTAGCTGTGTGTAACAGCTACCCAGGTATTGAGCGAAAGGGAGGCCGACGAGCAAACTCATCCGAACCCCTACTGAGCCTGTCCGTGACAATATCCGTACAGTCCGGTCTATTCG
The DNA here is from genome assembly GCA_030015575.1 of Agapanthus africanus. Classification (NCBI taxonomy): domain Eukaryota; kingdom Viridiplantae; phylum Streptophyta; class Magnoliopsida; order Asparagales; family Amaryllidaceae; genus Agapanthus; species Agapanthus africanus. The sequence continues at coordinate 302,935,896 of CM057339.1, read as the reverse complement.
TCTAAGAGTATCGCATATCGAGTTTAAGGAGGTGGATAAAGTCAGACCCCTAATAATACGACATTTCGTGTCGGTATGAAGCCCATCACAAACTGAGAAACTACTGATCCAAATCAGTAATTCTCGATTACCTTAGCCAAGGATTTCTGGTGATGGTCACCCGTGCACTGCGCGATCAACCCCCAATACCGGGAGAGACGAATCCCCGACGATCTGCTCACTGCCTCCATGTGGCTCAGGACTGTACCTAACTAAAACCTGTTTGCACGACTCCTTTGAGCCGTGGTAGGGTAGTAATCAAAGCACAGTGGGAACCCACACGAGACAAATGACGATCTCAGGTCAACAGACTAACCTGCACACATGTCACCTAAGAACTGCTATCTGACAATAGGTATACTATCAACTAGAAGGTTCCCGGCGAGTCCGTCCAGTGTACTCATAACCCAATGAGCACGTATATACTATCTTAGGTGAACAAACTAACACCAATGGCTTGTGAGACCTGGCCACCGCCCCTCGTCGGGGTCTCGATCAGTATACACTAGTATACTCTGGAGTATCGATGCCCAGTCTCGAAACTCCTACGACTAGGGACATTTAAGGATGTGCTTATAGACCACTCAGCTCCCACGTATATGATCGCCATCATAATGCTGGTAGTCAAGCAAGAATCCTATGGTCTCTATCAACATGTAATAGTGATCTATAATACCACATAAAGCATGTACATGATGATAAAGACAAACCAGATAGCATATCTTTAGTAAGACTGTTCTATCCGTATAGGTCCTCTCTCAATCATTGCAATCGCGTGCCTGCGATTCAATAATTGCCTTGAGAGCACTATAGCCAACACTTCCTGTCCATGCTCGATGACATCTCCCTTTATCCAGCGGAGATGATTCCGGCGATGCTCGACGCAGTGGATGACAAGATTGAGTGCTTTCATGAGGCACGTTTGATTACCAAGCCTCTGAGGGATCGCTTTGTTCAGTTGCTAAGCCAGATACGGGCTCAGTAGGCCATCATTTCTGCTTTCGCCGATGAGCACGACACTGACCGATGGGGAGCGACTCTTCGCGAAGATTGCCGCTTCGATATGGTGGAGAAGGCTGAGAGGGCTTTAGAAAACTTTGTTTATAGTTTTGTAAACCCTTGTAATTTTTATCCGTGTTTAGTGATCTCTTTCTTGTAGAATAAAATGTTTATTTAAATGCATTCATTTTATTGTTGACTACCGAGTGCTTCATATCTAACACATGTTCTTCCTCTGATTGTATTGTTTAAACATATATGCAACCTGCATGTGCGCACGTGCGCTTCACCCTTAGGGATTTTTGCTAAGTGCAAATGTCACTGATGTGCACGTGTCATGCACTAACCCTCCACACGCGTATATAAATCAGCATGCTTTCAATGCCATCTCCATCCAAGTATGCATGTATTTGTAAGTGAGCACTCAAACGGGTGTGAATAAATGCTCCTCCACTACCTTGCTCATGGAGGTATATATGTGAGTGAAGTATTGTAGGGATACATAGCATACGGCTGGTTTTGGGCTGGCGTATCGTATACAACTTTTAGAATTTTGATCTGAGAAGATAGCGAGCGGACACAAGCGTCGTCATCTATCGTTGACTCAGATCTCAATTCTTAAGAAATATAGTTCTAAGCCTTGAGGCCCATGAGTTGCACCTTTCTGTTTCTTGATGTCTTGATCCGGTACGAAGTAGTTTATGTACTCTTTTTGGAGTTTATAGTTTATTCACTCATTTCAGAGTCTATAGTTTATTCACTCCTTTCGGAGTCTCTAGTTTATGTACCCATTTCGGAGTGTTTTTAGTTGACCTCCCTTAGCTTTATAGGCAAATTTGCCCTAACATTGGATGTAGACAATCCCCATTCTTTTATGACATGGGTCTGTTAGGTTTGTGGTACTAAATTTAATTCTATCGTACCATCGCGTTGACTGATATATTTCTCGATATGCAGTCCTTAGGCTGTTGTTCGAGTAGCCCCGTGACTGTCGTGTCTATGATCCTTCTGAGGATGGACAAGACGTCTTCAAGTAATCTTTTTAGGTTGGAGTATTTGTATTACCGTCAGAAGAACAAGCATTAAGTGTTTTCCGTGGCGCTTTTTACTTGAGGTTAGGCTTGATTTGAAGCCCCGATTAGTCATAACCGCACCCTTTTGGGGTGAGATGATCTCCAGCGGTCTTTAGGCTTTGTATATACTGCCGTCAAGATCCGAAGCTAGAAATATACCGTCACTTCATTTTTGCTTTGATGATATCGTTCCGATTCTTTACTGAAGTCGGGCAGACATTCGTATGACCTCTATGCAGTATGTATTGCAATTGAGATCTGGAGTTAGGAATATGCCGTTGCTCCAATTTCATTTGATAGTTGCGTTCGCACTCTGCTGAAATGAGGAGGAACTTCGAGATGATCTCTAGGTTGTAGATGTTGCCATCAAGATCTGAAGCTAGGATTTTGCCGCCACTTCACTTTTATTTGATTGTTGCGTCCGCACCCAGCTGGAATGAGGGGGAACATCGAGGTAGTCTCTAAGTTTTATATGTACCGTCAAGACTTGGAGCTAAGATTTTTCCATTACTCCATTTTTTCTTTGACCCTTGGGTCTTTTTTTGATGACGTTGCGTCTGCATCCTGCTGGAATGAGAAGGAACGCCGGGATAGTCTCTAGGTTGTATATGTACCGTCAAGACTTAGAGCTAGGATTTTGCCATTACTCCATTTTTGTTTTGACCCTTGGGTCTTTTTGTACGTTGCGTTTGCATCCTGCTGGAATGAGAAGGAACGCCGGGATAGTCTCTAGATTGTATATGTACCGTCAAGAATTGGAGCTAGGATTTTTCCAATACTCCATTTTTGCTTTGACCCCTGGGTCTTTTTTTGATGACATTGTGACTGCATCCCGCTGAAATGAGAAGGAACATCGGAATAGTCTCTAGGTTGTATATGTACCATCAATACTTGGAGATAGGATTTTGCCATTACTCTATTTTTGTTCGACTCTTGGGTCCTTATTGACGTCACGTCACTACTTTGCTGAAGTAGGAAGGACGTCCAAATAGTCTCTAGGCTGTAGATGTGCCGCCAAGACTCGGTTCTTCTTTTGACGAAGCATGGTGGGAAAATATAGTTCCTTTTCTTTTATTTGTGCCCATGGATCGTATACAAGAGTCAATACAGAATACCTGCAGGGCAGAAAAGTTTTATTTTGTTTTATATATATATTTTTATTTCCATGATGCTCTATCTTTTCAGCTTTTCATATCGCGAAAGTCGCGATTGCCCAATCATTTCGGCTATTTATCGTGGTGCCCAATCATTTCGGCTCTTTTTCTGTTTTTACTCGCTGCTTTTTATTGCGAGTTGCCCTATCATTTCGACTTTTTTTTGCTCGCTGTTTTTTATTGCGAGTTGCCTTATCATTTTTGCTTTATTTTTCCGAGTTAAGGATTTGGAATCTGATACTAACCTTGGCGTCAGCAACGCTGCAACTGGGATATTGGCAGGAACGAATTATCATTTGCCTTTGTTGATTTGGACAAATGTGGCTTAGCAAACAGGGTTAGGAACCTTTCGACTAAGGTTTTCTAGCTTTATGAGCCGTAAAGGTCTCATAAAGGTATTTCTCCGTACGAGTTGTGAGGATCTTGTAGATGTATTTTCTCTTTAGGAGTCGTGGGGATTTCTAAGTGTGTTTTCTCTTATAAGTCGTAAGCATCCTACAAGAGTATTTTCTCCTTGTATGTCGAGAGGACTTACAAGTGTCGTTCATCATATGAGGACAATTCTCGCCATTGGTGGAACTTGGTGGGAGATATATTTATTTATGTCCGTAGATTGTATACAAGAGTCGATATTGGACCACTTGAAGGGCAGAAAAGTTTTGAAAGGTTTTAGTGGCTTAAGAACAGGTTCATATCCCTGTTTCTTAAAGCTTTTGAATTCTATAAGCCGTAAGGGTCTTATAGAGGGTATATTCTCCTTACGAGTCGTGAGGATCTCGTAAGTGTATTTCTCCTAAGGAATTGTATGGATTCCTAAGTGTGTTACTCCTTTGCGAGTCGTAAGGATCCCACACAGGTGTTTTCTCCTTATAAAATCGTGAGGAAATTGTAAGTGCATTTTTTAACGAGTTCGCGCCCTTCGGTTTTTCACTAGCTTGCCGGCAGTCCTGCTGATTTTACTCACGGCGCCCTTTCGGGTTTTCATCCATGTCCATTTTGCTTGTGGACGTACGGGTTTTTTGCGCAAACGGTGAAACTCTCGAAAGTAGTTTCATCGCAGGTGGCCCATCTGTTTGTAGGTGGGACTTAGGGATGGGTTCATCGCTGGAGTAGCTGTGTAGCCGGTGGGACTTGAGTTGCAACCTTCGCCGTTTGGGCTTCAATTGCAATATAGATTTCAAGAGAGCATATCGCCGTATTTGGGGTGATGCACTAGTTTAGGGACATTTCGGTCCATCATTGCCATATTTGGGACGACGCGCTAATTTAGGAACGTTCCGGTCCGTTATTAGTTTAAGGACATTCTGGTCCGTTTAAGGATGTTTCGTTCCGTTATTAGTTTAAAAACGTTTTGTATAACACCCTAGCACTGTTATACTATATTTTATTTGGGGTATTTCAGATCTTGTGACAGTTTTCTTGATTATTATTTCTTTTGGGTGCGGATAGTGCATTTGGTAACTGTGGTTAGTATCCGACCCGACCCGCATGATTGAAACCCATCATGGTTCTAGATTACGTCATATTTTTGCTAATACAGAGGATCCATGCACATCTAGATTCTATACACACATATATGATATATTTTGTATCCACATAACTTTTTAATAATACAAATAATAACCAAATAATATCTTGATATCTAGCATGTCATGTCATCATACCACATATCATATGGTTGCACCCATGTAGCATATTCTTGTCCAAATTGCTAAAACAGACTCGTTTGGATCACTACGTACATTTATATAGATCCGTACTTAGGGGTATACATTTTTACTGACCGGATATCGCATTATGGTTTAAAGTTGTACGTATATTCTCCATATTTTAAAACTAGATTTTTAGATGAGACCTAAGGAATATTCGGAGTAATTTGATATTAGCTGTTTAAACCCAAAACATATATATTATAATATTTTTAAATAAACAGTATAATATATATATATATATATAATATTATAATAACTAACTAATCCTATTCTCTCTCTCAGCCTCTCTCTCTCTCTAAACACACACACACACACACACACACACACACACACACACACACATATTTAAAACCTAATATTAACCCCTAACCTCTCTCTCTTCCCTCTCTGTTTCTTTCTTCTTCTACCCGCCACGAGAAACCCTAACTGTGCCCATGCCTTCGCCATTGCCAACCCTCATTGTCGACCTCACCCTGACCTCACCATCGTCACCACCACCTCCTCGCCCTCATGGCAAATCGAGAGTATTTTAGCAATCAAGCCGAGCAAAGAGGAATTGAACATGTATTATTAGAGATATTTAGTTTGTTTACTTCCGTAGTTTTATGTCTTTTGACGTGAGCCCATACTGGGACATGATTTAGATATTGTTTATTGGATTTGATTCGTTTCCGCTATATGCATTTTCTTGATTTGATTTACTGTGGCAGATGGACATGATAGCTAGATTTTATATTTTACTGTTCTTGATATCCGCTTGACAGCCATAATGTGACTGTGGAGGGATGATTCATAGCCACAGGTAGCATGGTTGACTCTGGCACGTGCCGTAGTCTGCGTATTTTACGAAGCGGGGCGTGAAAGGGTTTGTTTGGTATCAGAGCCCTAGGATTTAGGGTTAATCGGGTTTGGTTCTTTTGTAGTTGGGTATTAAACCCAATATACTAACCAGAAAACCTGGAATTTGGAACATGTCCTGCCACATTACTATCTTGCCAATCTTGAATCTATGGCCATTTTGTTTATTGAATCATGTTTACCGTTGCTAATCTTCTTCAGTGTCTTGGCTTCAGAATCATGGCGGATAGAGACTTGAGATCACACCAGAGGCGTGTTGATGACGCCGCATTGCTCGGTGTTGTAAGTGGTATGCTGGAAAACCAGAATCCGCAAACTGAGCTGAATCAGTGGCAGGCCGAGGCTTTCCAGGAGGGTCTACGTACAGTCCAATAGTCCGTAGTTGCAGCAGCACCCAGGCCAGTATAGCGTGAGGGCACCGTAGCGGACTTCAGAAAGCTCGGTCCGTCCATATTTCCAGGATTGGAGGAGCCATTTCCAGCGGAGCAGTGGCTAGTTGATACAGAGAATCTGCTTGTCGCCACGCATATTCCAGATGAGAAAAGGGTGGATGTAGTACGTATTCGGTTGGTAGATTATGCTCGTGAGTGGTGGCTCATAGAGGAGACCCGCCTGACCAAGCCGATCAGTTAGGCAACGTTTTCGCAAAGTTTCTTAGAGAAGTTCTTTCCGCAATCTGCTCAAGAAGAAATGGAAGAAAAGTTTATTAGCCTGAAGCAGAATGGCGGATCCGTTGATGCGCATGCGACTGAGTGGACTCGGCTCAGCCGATTTGTGGGGCCTTTGGTTGCCAACGAGGCAGATAGGGCACGATGGCTTATGCGTAGCTTGGATATGGAGATTCAGAGACATATCATATCTCTGGGATTGACCACATTCTCCCAAGTTCTCAAGGCAGCCGGGAGCAGCAGAGTTTATCAGTGAAAGCGAAGGGTACTCAACAGCAAGCCGGCGTAGTGCGGAAGCCGGCGTTTACGCCAAACAGAGCTCCTATACGCAGAAGCATTCCGTTGAACAAGCAAAACATTATACCCATGAAGAAGCCTGGTGTATCCGATCAGAAAAGAAGTGTGATTTGTGACTTTTGCCATCTACCCGGACACCTACAGAAGGAGTGTCGAAGGAGGCTTGGACTCTGTCTTGCTTGCGGATCAGTTGACCCTACCATCAATGCTTGCCCTGCAAAGCTACGATTGAGGGACGATATTCAGAAGCCACCGCAGAAGCAGATTCATGGGCAAAAGCAGATTACTCAGAAGCCTAATCAAGCACGAGCCTTCACTTTGACGGTCGAGGAGACCAAAACTTCAGACGAAGTTGTTTCAGGTATCCTACTTGTTCATAATTTTCTTGCATTGGAATTATTTGATTCTGATGTATCCCACTGCTTTATGTCGTCCAAGTTTATTAGTGCACACTCTATTCCACGTGCGGCCCTGTCTAGTTGCTGGGACATACACACTGGGAATGGGAAAATTATATCTAGTAGCGAGTGCAAGGATTGTTCGATTGTGATATGTAGATGAGAGTTATTCACGGATTTCTTAGTGATTGATACTGGCAGTTATGATGTTATCTTAGGAATGGACTTTCTTGGCACTTTCTACGCTTACATCGATTGCAGGGCAAAGAAAGTGATTTTCCAGATTCCCGAACATCCGGAGTTTATATTTTCAGGAGGTAGCAGATCTGTCGGGCCAGTCGAATTTAGGGCTAGGCCGACAAGTTCCGTTCTTTCATCAATGGAATTAGATAAGGAGGAAGCGCCAGCAGTAGTTCGGGAGTTTATGGATGTGTTCGAGGACATCTCAGGTTTACTGCCAAAACGAGATGTGGAGTTTGCGATTGATCTTATTCCTGGAGCAGCGCCGATTTTAAAGACTTATTATCCAATGGCACCGGTGGAACTAGAAGAGGTAAAGAAACAGGTTGCCAAGTTATTAGAGAAGGGTTGGATTCGCAGCAGCAATTCATCCTGGGGAGCTCCAGTTCTTCTAGTCAAGAAGAAGGATGGCACGCGGAGGATTTGCATCGATTATCGAGAATTAAACCGGGTGACTATTAAGAACAAGTACCCAATCCCTCGCATCGGCGAATTATTCGATCAACTCAGTGGCTCGAGGGTATTCTCGATGTTGGATTTGCGATCCAGATATCATCAAGTTCGGGTGAAATCAGAAGATATTTGTAAGAAAGCGTTCCAAACTCGATATGGGCATTACGAGTACTTAGTGATGCCATTTGGAGTTACTAACGCACCGGCAATATTTATAGACTTGATGAACCGAATCTTTTCACCATGTCTGGACCAGTTCATAGTGGTGTTTATTGATGATATTCTGGTCTATTCGAGTAGCAAAGAAGAGCATGCAGAACACTTAAGAATCACACTACAAACGTTGAGGAATGAAAGGTTATAGATGAGAAAGTGTGAGTTTTGGCTCGAAGAAGTGAAGTTCTTGGTTCATGTTGTATCCGAAGATGGAATTGCCGTTGACCCTGAAAATATTGCAGCTGTTCATGATTGACCAATTCCAAAGAACGTAGGGGAGATCAGAAGTTTTCTTGGGCTTGCCGGATATTATAGAAGGTTTGTGGAAAACTTCGCTCGAATAGATGAACCATTGACCAAGCTAACATGAAAGGAGCTACCGTTCATATGGACAGAGAAATGTGTGTCGGTTTTTGAAGCGTTGATGCAAAGATTGACCACCGCTCCTATCTTGACAGTGCCAGATGGTTCCGGAAGGTTGGTTATTCACAACGACGCATCTAGGAAAGGCTTGGGATGTGTTCTAATGCAGCATGGAATGGTTATAGCTTATGCGTCAAGATAATTGAAGACTCATGAGAAGAATTACTCAACTCATGATTTGGAGCCAGTAGTAGGGATTTTTGCTTTGAAGATTTGGAGACACTACTTATTAGGCGAAAGGGTAGAAATATTTACCGATCACAAAAGCCTAAAATTTGTGTTCACACAGAAAGAGCTCAACATGAGGCAGCGTAGATGGTTGGATCTGATGGCTGACTATGATCTTGATCTAAAATACCATCCGGGTAAAGTTAATGTAGTGCCGGATGCTCTAAGTTGGTTGATAGCAATACGGATGTTGACAGCACAGAAGGAGATTATAGCTGATCTTCAGAGGTTCGATTTGGAGATCGTACTACCGCATTCTTCGGGACAGTTGATGCAGTTGCAAGTACAGTCATCCTTGATCGATAACATTAAATTAGCGCAGTCACACGATCCAAGAATACAAAAGTTTCGAGAACAAGTAGAAGCGGGATTTCGAACGGACCTGTTAATTCATGAAGACGGTTCGTTACGATATGGTAGTTGTTGGATATAGTGCCCTCAAGGCAATTATTTTAATTGCAGGCATGCGATTATGATAATTGAGGGAAGACCTATACAGGTAGAACAATCTTACTCGAAATGATAGTATGTTATATGGTTTGTCTTTATCATTGATGTGTACATGTTTTACTTGTTATTACGTGTCGCTAATACATAATGATGAAGCCCGTAGGATTCTTATTTGACTACCAGCATTATGATGGCGATCATATACGTGAGAGCCGGGTAGTCTATAAGTACATCCTTAAATGTCCCTAGTCGTGGGAGTATCGAGACTAGGCATCGATATTCCGGAGTAGACTAGTGTATACGTTTCGAGATCTCGACAAGGGGCGGTGGCCGGTCTCACAAGCCATTGGTGTTATGTTACCTAATAGTATACATGTGCTCACTGGAGGTGAGTACACTAGACGGACTCGCTGAGAACTTCTAGATGGTATTATACCTATCGTCAGATGGAAGTTCTCAAATGGCATGAGTACAGGTTAGTCTTTTGACCTGAAGTCATCATTTGTCTCGTGTGAGTTCCCACTGTACTTTGATTACTACCCTATCACAGCTCAAAGAAGTCGTGCAAACAGGTTTTAGTTGGATATAGTCCCGAGCCACATGGAGGCAGTGGTCGACTGTCAGGGATTCGTCTCTCCTGGTATTAGGAGTCGATGTCGCGCTGTGTTCGGTTGGCTATCACCAGAAATCCGTGGCCACGGTACGGGAGATTTACTGATGGTTGATCAATAGTATCGCAGTTGGTGATGAGCTTGACTCAGACACAACATATCGGGTTAGTAGGGGTCTGACGTTATCCACCCCTAGACCCGATATACGATACTCTTTGACGAAGAAACCGGACTGTACGGTGATTGTCACATTCAGGATCAGTAGGGTATGGACGTACTTGATTGTCGACCCCCCTTTGGATAAGTACCTGGGTAGCTGTTACGTACAACTAGTGTCGCTGATGTGCTTGCGGTTAAACCCACTGCCAGCGTATTGTCGAGTCTTTAGAGTCCTACACAAAGAGTTTTCCTGGTTCAGATGACAGATGTAAGAGCCGTACATTGGTACGTGCATGGGGTCCGATTAAATACGTGTACGCGATACAGGACTTTAATCGGACGGTTGATAATACTAGCCGGCTTAGGATTAAGCCGGATTATTAAATCGGGTTTTGATTTAATAATTTATATATGTATTTTTATACATATATTTTAGTATTATTGTTCACTATTTATTTTCTCTCTTTGGTGCTATCTGTATTTTTATACGGATACGCATATATGTAGCAATACATATACCAGGTGAAGTATTTCGTATTTCTACGGGAATGCTTCTAGAAGAAAAACATCTCATATTTATTTTTCTATTTAGAAAAATAAAAAGGGAAATGAGGTGGAATTGAGGTGTAAAGTGAAGCATGGTTCATTGCATGTAGAGAGGGATGGCTTTGGACTTTAAATTAATAAAATCCATTTGGATGCACTATTGCATCATGGATGAGTAATATAGCCATTCTTTTCTATACTTGATGGCTTGATGAGATTTTTCTTCTTCTTCACTAGAGCTCATGCTCCATGGTTCCTTCATGCTTCAACCTCCTTCGTCTTCTTCTTCTTCTTGCTCTCCATTTGAGCATAGATTTTAGAGAGAAAAATTTAGTGAAGTATACATACATCACCGACCATCCAAACCTAGCAAATTTGGGTCGTCAGTTAGAACCTCCTCCGCGTTCCCTCAGGTGGATAGACTTCGGAAAGGGTGGTCGATTCTCAAGCGCGATCCCGGCGGCTACGAGCTTGGAGGGGTCTTCCACAATTGGGTGGACACGCGACAAAGGTTGTATTTCTCAAACCTCACATGTTTTAGATTTCTAGTTTAGGGTGTTTGGATCGAATCTCGGGTTTGCGCGTCCGGTGCCCGCAAAAAGTTTTTATTTTCTCTTCCGCCTAGCCTGTGGCCTCCGCGGCGCGGGCGCCAAATCCAAACATGGTATCAGAGTCACCTAAACACCATAAACTAGTGTTTAACGATGCTTCAAGTTTTAAAACCGAAAACTCCATTTTAAAAACCCAGTTTCTGTTCGAAATATTTTTGGTCTCTAAAATTTTTTAAATAAGTGCAGAAGATTATTCTTGACTAGATAGTGACACACAATGAAAAAGAGCGGATTTCATAATGATTGGACCGGTGAGAATGAGGTTTTGGCCGGCCTCACTTTTTCACTATTCACCTATGAACCTCGTTTTCATGCCGTGTCTTGGGTTTTGTAAATTGGTATTTTTGGTGTTTTTTGATTTTTCCTAAATTTCACTTTGTGTCATCTTAGCTTTAGGGCAACTCGGAAGTTTTAAAAACTCGAAACTTTTTCATCGTCGGTATCTGTGATGTTGTATATGTGTTTCTGAACGTCGTTTAATTGCTATATGTTCATTTTGACGTGGTTGCACACATTCTGGTGTTGCTTGCTTCTACGGTTATATATATATATATATATATATATATATATATATATATATATATATGGTTATGGTTTGTCCAGATTGTCGTGATGGATAGCCTTGTGTGCAATATTAGATGTACAGTTCAGATTCATTTGTATATTATTTTTTTGTGGGGCGAGCGTCCGACATGTGGACTGCTGTCACTGCCAGTTTGTATATTCTTTTATTGGGACACGACCGGGTTAAGGTCGATGTTGCCGTTGTATATATATTTTCTTTTCTGTACTAGGATTACCCCGCGGAGGAGTGATCGAATAACCGGGTTCTAGAAGGAAACGGGTCCGCATCTCCTGGCGTTGAGACTGGGGGGCCTTACTCTAGAATTGGCGGGCTATTCGCCGCACTCGTAGGGGGTATAGGTTGACCCACGGAGGGGTGCTCAAGTTACCGGATTCCGTGAAGTGCTGGGTGGCCCAATCACTTTGTTGATTGGGGTTGCCTCACTTCGGGGATTGGCGGGTAACTTGCCGCACTCGTAGGGGTCTAGGATTTTCATTGCACTGGCTTTCCACACGACTGGGGAACGTCGCGTCTCATTTATGGCTCAAATGAAACGCGGGACTCCTAGATTATCCGCTATTCCATATTGTTGTTCGCATACTTGCGATGATTATTATCTGCTTGCGATGTTGATATATATATTATATATATTTAGTAGATGCTTCTATATGTTTTGCATCCGCGCTAGTCCTACCCCCACTCTTCCATTAGTTAAGTAACCTAACGGTGCATGACGGGGCCCTGCGGCGAATGCGGATGGCATATAAAAAGTATGTTATTTTTGTTGTTTCTTTTGTGGCTTGGAAACATAAAATGATGGAACCGCATTATCGAAATAATGCAAGAAAAAATAAACCTAAATGATGTTGTCGGAACCAATTTTAAAACTACTCGGTTTTCTTCAAAACTCATGGTCGTAATCTTTTACTTTGTATAGAGGTATTCGGTTAGGAATATCCCGCACCTTATTCTATGAGGGAAGAGCCTTGATCCCTTCATTGGGAGTTCGCTCTTAAGCAAAAGTTTATGTTACTAGTTTTAAAATGCGGAGCTTAAACCACTCCATTTCAAAGCCACTCGAGTTCCTTCAACGATATCAAGTTTATTACGTTAAAGGTTTTTTGCCAAAAACCAGCTGTAGCCCTCCGTCATTTCAGATTAGTATTACTTAGTATTTATGCTACGTTTGTCATTGCTATTCGCCGAGGCGTAGTGTGCGGTAGTTCTGTAATACTTTTCTATCGCAAGGATATGTGGATTGGTTAGGACAATTATACAACTTTGTTGATCATTCGTCAAGAGTCGTGCGGGTAGGTTTGACGTAATTAAGATAATGACGGGTTGAACTTGACTATGACCCTTAATTTGTTGATTATTCGTCAAGGTCCTTGGGTCATAGGGGCAAAAACCATATCGGAAGTTTCAAACATACAGGAAACTTGCCAGGCATGCGCATACCTTCTGGAGTGGGGTGACTTGAGTGGATTCCGTCAAGTTATCACATGATGATTGTTGGGTCCCGATTCCCACTGATGAGTATGTATTACTCCTCGGGAGATTTCTTCACTTCGCAATTAGCTAACCTATTAAGTGTCTAGAAAGTGTTAACGAGGTTTCGCCTCTGCGGAAATAGGGTTATTAATTGGGTCCGTGCGAAAGCACAGGGGACCTCTCTCGGAGTACCAACACTGGCCTGGCTGAACAGTTTAGCGAACTTGTAAAGTGTGAATGATCTCGACTAGTTCTCTATTTAGGGTTTGAAGGAGAATTCGAGGAAACAGTAGGAGCCATCCTGATCAGATAAAGTGATAATCAATATGATCTTGATAGAGTGCACGCTGAGTGTTTCTTTTCTCTCTCTCTGGTACAGCGACCCATGACTTACCTTAAAAACTCATGAACCAATTTGACCGAACCTTCTTACACCCTTTGCCTTTGGCTTGTCTTGATTCATGACAAAGTCGCATATATCCCTTCCACTCCTACTCTACCCTTTGCATTTCTTCAGAACACGTCGTATCACTACGATGATCCATATTTCTTGGAACGGCCATCGTATAGTTACATACGAACTCGAAGAAGTTACTTCAGTCGAGAATGGCCACAGGTTCTAAAGAAATTGAATAGGATTATTCGGTTGTCTCTTCCATTTACCTTCTCTCAGATTGCGACAGCTCCTTGATTAGGAGAGTACACCTGCTACGCTTATTCTATAGTCTTCTTCCAAACCTTAGGCTGGTGCCGAAAGGTAGGGAAGGAAGAAAACCAATAGCCTAAGGGCGGTGTACAGAATGTAAGAAGTAGAGAAATATAAAAGAACTGAAGTGAGGGCAGTGGAAATTGCGACTACTGTCATGAATCTGGATAATGGAAAAGGCATTACTCGGAATACCTGACCATTCCCTATGAAACATTTTCATGTTACAGTTTTTCCGTATACAGGTAATAAAGAACTGTTTTTCCAATCAATTCTGACTCCAGGGTATGTATTTACCAGTTATGGATCTCACATCTGTACGGTGTTACAGATGATGAATAAGAGCAGAATATTGAGAAATGGGCAATTTGATCCTCAATATCGGAATTCGTTGTGATTGATGATATTGGATTAAATCGCCTGGTTTTTTCCTGACGGCAAATATTTGGTATCAAATAACCGTTGTTATGCACCCAATTTTAAAATGAAATATCTGTATCTTTTTTTTATAAAGTGAGATATACATTTTAAAAATTGTGTTGTAAACATTTACCTTTATCAGTTGAGGATAGGGTAAGGTGCATTGAATAATGGTGTAAGACATTTTTAACCAAGATACAATTTTCAATTTACAAAACACAGAATTTGAGTTGATATACTCTCGGGACTTATACATGAAAATGTATGTTGTCCAGTGTCCTTCGAGACAAGGGGTTGGTACTCTTACTTCATTCAGGATTACCTATGAGTTCTCTGGTTTTAGACACGCATTCGTAGTAATGCAAGGTCCAAAGATTTTGAGAAGTTTGTAGGTATAAGAATAAAGTAGAGAACCATACGTTGGAAGTATCGGGATTCTTCGAGGTGATCGAAAATGTAGATACTTATGCTAGGTATTCCATTATATTAATATCGAGAACTTAATTCTCTCACAGGTTACTCATCCGTGGACGCGGTCCATGATAAGTAATGCTGTATTGGCCTTTTTCCATTAAGTAATATGCACCGGAAACAGCTGCATGACTTTTGAATCTGTTTCCATCTAAATTAGTGCCTTGATTCTATATGGATATAGAATGGTTGCATATCTTAAGGTTGTTAAGATATGGAGTTATCTTGTTTCTGTTTAAAAGCAGAATCTGGATAAACTAGAGGCACGCTTCGGTAATGGCGATTTGTGGACTATCCCCAGCATTCGCTCGGATTTTGTTTCTACCATTTTCAAGATCAATAGTTACATTGTTCTTGACTCGCCACCTTTTTTTTTTTATAAAAAATGAATGTTTTTGCAAAAGAAACTAGTGGGAGTATGGTAGAATTGGAAGTGATTCCAGAAGCACAAACGGTTACCGAAAATTTAGTAGAACATAAGGATTCAATTGGACTTGATAAATCGTTAGCCACTCCGCAGATTTTAGTAGGTGACCTCAGACACCCGAGAGACACTTCGGTTTTCTCGTAGACGGTGATAAGGAGGTCAGCATCATGGTGATGATGACCCTACTAGTTATCAGTAGGTCAAGGAAGTGGTAACTTCCAAGTGACCAGATACTTCATATCCAAGATGGACTCCACGCATTTCAGCAAATTTTGGATTTTGGATTTTTCTGGGTGCTCCTGAACGGGGTAAAACCCATTAGGAGCAGGTAGATCTTTCGAGATCTGTGCAAGTGGAAAGGTGCTAACCTAATAAAGCTAGACTTGTTGCAAAGAGTTTTCATCAAATACCCGTTGTGGATTGTGATGTGAATTTTAGATTAGTGTCTATGCTGAAATCCATATGGATATGTTTTGGCGCTGATGTAGTTCATGGCTATGATATCTGGCAAGTGGATGACTATAACGTCTTTCCAAATGGGATTTTGGAAGTGCACGTATATATGACTCTGCCAGAGGTTTATCGTAGTCAGTGGGAGCAGCGGAAGGTGTGCAAGATGCTTATGTCTATACATAAACTAAAGCAAGGATAGCGGAGACGGATCATCTATTATTGATGTGACAGTCAAGGTGATTGACTTTGTCAAAACAAAGGTGAACCTAGTAAGAAGGATATAGAGAGTACTGTCTATATTTTAGATGACATACTCCGGATAGGAAGTGATGTTCCTATACTACAAATGGTCAGATTTTGGTTGTCACACAGTGTTTTCTCCACATTGGATATGGATAGTATATCAGGAGTTCTTGTGACTAGATCTATGGTTTTAGATCTAGATTTGGGAAGTTTCCCAAATCAGGTACTTGGACAGCATTCTAAAAGTATTTTAGAATGGACGGCTCCTGGTGTGGTAGTCTACCCGCAGGTGATGGAGTCACCCTCTCTCAAAGGATGTCTTTTTTGGACTGATGAGGAGAGGGACTGGCATGAATGACATATCATTTGCTTAGGCAGCTGAGTCAATCATGCAATGTCTTGTACAACACCAGATATTGCTTTTGCACTAGTTTCAATAAGCATATTTTAATCCAATTCTCGAGAAACAAAGGGAAACGGTAAAGAACATAAGAGGATGTTCTTGGTATAAGATAACGGCATCCTCCTCTGGGAGGCGGTTATCGGTTATCGCTTCCAAGAAGGCCTAGATGATAGAGATGCTGTCAAGTTTTGAGTTTAGCCACTTCTGAGGATCAATATATTGGATAGTGTTTCAATAGAAATACGAAGATAATCATTGTGCAGGATGCCGGTTATAACTCAACAGAGGATGCAGCCCAAGAAGTTTGTTGGATGAAGGTGTTCATTGATGAACTTGGTCCCATCAGGTATCCAGAGAAATTCTTGAGGCGGGGAATCGCTCAGATTGGGAGATTGTTCATCTCCGCAAAATTGAGATATAGATAGATGAAGTTGGAACATTGTAGTGAGTCCGCTCACTGAGACTATTTCTCGAACATGTTAAGTTTCACAAACGTAGTTTGCGAAACTGATTAGTTAAGAAGTTGGGTATCCGGTAGCACACGAGCTGTCGGTACGCGATACCGCAATAATTAGCCTTAAGGGCAAGTGGGAAATTGTTGGATATAGTGCCCTCAAGGCAATTATTTTAATTGCAGGCACGCGATTATGATAATTGAGGGAGGACCTATACAGTTAGAACAATCTTACTCGAAATGATAGTATGCTATCTAGTTTGTCTTTATCATTGATGTGTACACGTTTTACTTGTTATTATGTGTCGTTAATACATAATGATGAAGCCCGTAGGATTCTTGCTTGACTACCAGCATTATAATGGCGATCATATACGTGAGAGCTGGGTGGTGTATAAGCACATCCTTAAATGTCCCTAGTCGTGGGAGTATCGAGATTGGGCATCGATATTTTGGAGTAGACTAATGTATACGTTTCGAGACCCCGACGAGGGGCGGTGGCCGGTCTCACAAGCTATTGGTATTATGTCACCTAAGATAGTATACAGGCGCTCACTGAAGGTAAGTACACTGGACGGACTAGCCGAGAACTTCTAGATGGTATTATACCCATCGTCGGATGGAAGTTCTCAGGTGGCATGAGTACAGGTTAGTCCTTTGACCTGAAGTCATCATTTGTCTCGTGTGAGTTCCCACTGTACTTTGATTACTACCCTACCACGGCACAAAGGAGTCATACAAACAGGTTTTAGTTGGGTACAGTCCCGAGCCTAGTTGGGGTCTGACGTTATCCACCCCTAGACCCGATATGCGATACTCTTTGATGAAGAGACCGGACTGTATGGAGATTGTCACATTCAGGATCAGTAGGGTAATGACGTACTTGATTATCGACACCCCTTTCGACAAGTACCTGGGTAGCCGTTACATACAGCCAGTGTCGCTGACGTGCTTGTGGTTAAACTCGCTGCCAGCGTATTGTCGAGTCTTTAGAGTCCCACACATAGGGTTTTTCCGGTTCAGGCGACAGATGTAGGAGCCGTACATTGGTACGTGCAGGGGGTACGATTAAATACGTGTACGCGATACACGAATTTTAATCGGACGGTTGATAATACTAGCCGGCTTAGGATTAAGCTGGATTATTAAATCAGGTTTTGATTTAATAATTTATATATGTATTTTTATACATATATTTTAGTATTATTGTTCACTTTTTATTCTCTTTTTGGTGCTATCTGTATTTTTATACGAATACGCGTATATGTAGCGATACATATACCAGGTGAAGTATTCCGTATTTATACGGGAATGGTTCTAGAAGAAGAAGAACTCATATTTATTTTTCTATTTAGAAAAATAAAAAGGAAAATGAGGTGGAATTGAGGTGTAAAGTGAAGCATGGTTCATTACATGTAGAGAGGGATGGCTTTGGATTTTAAATTAATAAAATCCATTTGGATGCACTATTGCATCATGGTTGAGTAATATAGCCATTCTTTTCTATACTTGATGAGATTTTTCTTCTTCTTCACTAGAGCTCATGCTCCATGGTTCCTTCATGCTTCAACCTCCTTTACCTTCTTCTTCTTCTTGCTCTCCATTTGAGCATAGATTCTAGAGAGAAAAATTTAGTGAAGTATACCTACATCACCGACCATCCAAACCTAGAAAATTTGGGTGGTCGGTTAGAGCCTCCTCCGCGTTCTCTCGGGTGTATCGGCTTCGGCAAGGGTGGTTGATTCTCAAGCGCGATCCCGGCGGTTATGAGCTTGGAGGGGTCTTCAACAATTGGGTGGGCACGCGACAAAGGTTGTATTTCTCAAACCTTGCATGTTTTATATTTCTAGTTTAGGGTGTTTGGATCGAATCTCGGGTTTGCGCTTCCGGTGCCCGCAAAAAGTTTTTGTTTTTGCTTCCGTCTCTCCCGCGGCCGTACATTGGTACGTGCAGGGGGTCCGATTAAATACGTGTACGCGATACACGGATTTTAATCGGACGGTTGATAATACTAGCCGGCTTAGGATTAAGCTGGATTATTAAATCAGGTTTTGATTTAATAATTTATATATGTATTTTTATACATATATTTTAGTATTATTGTTCACTTTTTATTCTCTTTTTGGTGCTATCCGTATTTTTATACGAATACGCGTATATGTAGCGATACATATACCAGGTGAAGTATTCCGTATTTATACGGGAATGGTTCTAGAAAAAGAAGAACTCATGTTTATTTTTCTATTTAGAAAAATAAAAAGGAAAATGAGGTGGAATTGAGGTGTAAAGTGAAGCATGGTTCATTACATGTAAAGAGGGATGGCTTTGGATTTTAAATTAATAAAATCCATTTGGATGCAGTATTGCATCATGGTTGAGTAATATAGCCATTCTTTTCTATACTTGACGAGATTTTTCTTCTTCTTCACTAGAGCTCATGCTCCATGGTTCCTTCATGCTTCAACCTCCTTTACCTTCTTCTTCTTCTTGCTCTCCATTTGAGCATAGATTCTAGAGAGAAAAATTTAGTGAAGTATACCTACATCACCGACCATCCAAACCTAGAAAATTTGGATGGTCGGTTAGAGCCTCCTCCGCGTTCTCTCGGGTGTATCGGCTTCGGCAAGGGTGGTTGATTCTCAAGCGCGATCCCGGCGGCTACGAGCTTGGAGGGGTCTTCAACAATTGGGTGGGCACGCGACAAAGGTTGTATTTCTCAAACCTTACATGTTTTATATTTCTAGTTTAGGGTGTTTGGATCGAATCTCGGGTTTGCGCTTCCGGTGCCCGCAAAAAGTTTTTGTTTTTGCTTCCGTCTCGCCAGCGGCCGTACATTGGTACGTGCAGGGGGTCCGATTAAATACGTGTACGCGATACACGGATTTTAATCGGACGGTTGATAATACTAGCCGGCTTAGGATTAAACTGGATTATTAAATCAGGTTTTGATTTAATAATTTATATATGTATTTTTATACATATATTTTAGTATTATTGTTCACTTTTTATTCTCTTTTTGGTGCAATCCGTATTTTTATACGAATACGCGTATATGTAGCGATACATATACCAGGTGAAGTATTCCGTATTTATACGGGAATGGTTCTAGAAGAAGAAGAACTCATATTTATTTTTCTATTTAGAAAAATAAAAAGGAAAATGAGGTGGAATTGAGGTGTAAAGTGAAGCATGGTTCATTACATGTAGAGAGGGATGGCTTTGGATTTTAAATTAATAAAATCCATTTGGATGCACTATTGCATCTTGGTTGAGTAATATAGCCATTCTTTTCTATACTTGATGAGATTTTTCTTCTTCTTCACTAGAGCTCATGCTCCATGGTTCCTTCATGCTTGAACCTCCTTT
The DNA here is from genome assembly GCA_030015575.1 of Agapanthus africanus. Classification (NCBI taxonomy): domain Eukaryota; kingdom Viridiplantae; phylum Streptophyta; class Magnoliopsida; order Asparagales; family Amaryllidaceae; genus Agapanthus; species Agapanthus africanus. The sequence goes on along the minus strand of CM057339.1, from coordinate 302,915,762 downwards.
ACCTTCTTCTTCTTCTTGCTCTCCATTTGAGCATAGATTCTAGAGAGAAAAATTTAGTGAAGTATACCTACATCACCGACCATCCAAACCTAGAAAATTTGGGTGGTCGGTTAGAGCCTCCTCCGCGTTCTCTCGGGTGTATCGGCTTCGGCAAGGGTGGTTGATTCTCAAGCGCGATCCCGGCGGCTACGAGCTTGGAGGGGTCTTCAACAATTGGGTGGGCACGCGACAAAGGTTGTATTTCTCAAACCTTGCATGTTTTATATTTCTAGTTTAGGGTGTTTGGATCGAATCTCGGGTTTGCGCTTCCGGTGCCCGCAAAAAGTTTTTGTTTTTGCTTCCATCTCGCCCGCGGCCGTACATTGGTACGTGCAGGGGGTCCGATTAAATACGTGTACGCAATACACGAATTTTAATCGGACGGTTGATAATACTAGCCGGCTTAGGATTAAGCTGGATTATTAAATCAGGTTTTGATTTAATAATTTATATATGTATTTTTATACATATATTTTAGTATTATTGTTCACTTTTTATTCTCTTTTTGGTGCAATCCGTATTTTTATACGAATACGCGTATATGTAGCGATACATATACCAGGTGAAGTATTCCGTATTTATACGGGAATGGTTCTAGAAGAAGAAGAACTCATATTTATTTTTCTATTTAGAAAAATAAAAAGGAAAATGAGGTGGAATTGAGGTGTAAAGTGAAGCATGGTTCATTACATGTAGAGAGGGATGGCTTTGGATTTTAAATTAATAAAATCTATTTGGATGCACTATTGCATCTTGGTTGAGTAATATAGCCATTCTTTTCTATACTTGATGAGATTTTTCTTCTTCTTCACTAGAGCTCATGCTCCATGGTTCCTTCATGCTTGAACCTCCTTTACCTTCTTCTTCTTCTTGCTCTCCATTTGAGCATAGATTCTAGAGAGAAAAATTTAGTGAAGTATACCTACATCACCGACCATCCAAACCTAAAAAATTTGGGTGGTCGGTTAGAGCCTCCTCCGCGTTCTCTCGGGTGTATCGGCTTCGGCAAGGGTGGTTGATTCTCAAGCGCGATCCCGGCGGCTACGAGCTTGGAGGGGTCTTCAACAATTGGGTGGGCACGCGACAAAGGTTGTATTTCTCAAACCTTGCATGTTTTATATTTCTAGTTTAGGGTGTTTGGATCGAATCTCGGGTTTGCGCTTCCGGTGCCCGCAAAAAGTTTTTGTTTTTGCTTCCGTCTCGCCAGCGGCCGTACATTGGTACGTGCAGGGGGTCCGATTAAATACGTGTACGCGATACACGAATTTTAATCGGACGGTTGATATTACTAGCCGGCTTAGGATTAAGCTGGATTATTAAATCAGGTTTTTATTTAATAATTTATATATGTATTTTTATACATATATTTTAGTATTATTGTTCACTTTTTATTCTCTTTTTGGTGCTATCCGTATTTTTATACGAATACGCGTATATGTAGCGATACATATACCAGGTGAAGTATTCCGTATTTATACGGGAATGGTTCTAGAAGAAGAAGAACTCATATTTATTTTTCTATTTAGAAAGATAAAAAGGAAAATGAGGTGGAATTGAGGTGTAAAGTGAAGCATGGTTCGTTACATGTAGAGAGGGATGGCTTTGGAATTTAAATTAATAAAATCCATTCGGATGCACTATTGCATCATGGTTGAGTAATATAGCCATTCTTTTCTATACTTGATGAGATTTTTCTTCTTCTTCACTAGAAATCATGCTCCATGGTTCCTTCATGCTTCAACCTCCTTTACCTTCTTCTTCTTCTTGCTCTCCATTTGAGCATAGATTCTAGAGAGAAAAATTTAGTGAAGTATACCTACATCACCGACCATCCAAACCTAGAAAATTTGGGTGGTCGGTTAGAGCCTCCTCCGCGTTCTCTCGGGTGTATCGGCTTCGGCAAGGGTGGTTGATTCTCAAGCGCGATCCCGGCGGCTACGAGCTTGGAGGGGTCTTCAACAATTGGGTGGGCACGCGACAAAGGTTGTATTTCTCAAACCTTGCATGTTTTATATTTCTAGTTTAGGGTGTTTGGATCGAATCTCGGGTTTGCGCTTCCGGTGCCCGCAAAAAGTTTTTGTTTTTGCTTCCGTCTCGCCAGCGGCCGTACATTGGTACGTGCAGGGGGTCCGATTAAATACGTGTACGCGATACACGAATTTTAATCGGACGGTTGATATTACTAGCCGGCTTAGGATTAAGCTGGATTATTAAATCAGGTTTTGATTTAATAATTTATATATGTATTTTTATACATATATTTTAGTATTATTGTTCACTTTTTATTCTCTTTTTGGTGCTATCCGTATTTTTATACGAATACGCGTATATGTAGCGATACATATACCAGGTGAAGTATTCCGTATTTATACGGGAATGGTTCTAGAAGAAGAAGAACTCATATTTATTTTTCTATTTAGAAAGATAAAAAGGAAAATGAGGTGGAATTGAGGTGTAAAGTGAAGCATGGTTCGTTACATGTAGAGAGGGATGGCTTTGGAATTTAAATTAATAAAATCCATTCGGATGCACTATTGCATCATGGTTGAGTAATATAGCCATTCTTTTCTATACTTGATGAGATTTTTCTTCTTCTTCACTAGAAATCATGCTCCATGGTTCCTTCATGCTTCAACCTCCTTTACCTTCTTCTTCTTCTTGCTCTCCATTTGAGCATAGATTCTAGAGAGAAAAATTTAGTGAAGTATACCTACATCACCGACCATCCAAACCTAGAAAATTTGGGTGGTCGGTTAGAGCCTCCTCCGCGTTCTCTCGGGTGTATCGGCTTCGGCAAGGATGGTTGATTCTCAAGCGCGATCCCGGCGGCTACGAGCTTGGAGGGGTCTTCGACAATTGGGTGGGCACGCGACAAAGGTTGTATTTCTCAAACCTTGCATGTTTTATATTTCTAGTTTAGGGTGTTTGGATCGAATCTCAGGTTTGCGCTTCCGGTGCCCGCAAAAAAGTTTTTGTTTTTGCTTCCGTCTCGCCCGCGGCCGTACATTGGTACGTGCAGGGGGTCCGATTAAATACGTGTACGCGATACACGGATTTTAATCGGACGGTTGATAATACTAGCCGGCTTAGGATTAAGCTGGATTATTAAATCAGGTTTTGATTTAATAATTTATATATGTATTTTTATACATATATTTTAGTATTATTGTTCACTTTTTATTCTCTTTTTGGTGCTATCCGTATTTTTATACGAATACGCGTATATGTAGCGATACATATACCAGGTGAAGTATTCCGTATTTATACGGGAATGGTTCTAGAAGAAGAAGAACTCATATTTATTTTTCTATTTAGAAAAATAAAAAGGAAAATGAGGTGGAATTGAGGTGTAAAGTGAAGCATGGTTTATTACATGTAGAGAGGGATGGCTTTGGATTTTAAATTAATAAAATCCATTTGGATGCACTTTTGCATCATGGTTGAGTAATATAGCCATTCTTTTCTATACTTGATGAGATTTTTCTTCTTCTTCACTAGAGCTCATGCTCCATGGTTCCTTCATGCTTCAACCTCCTTTACCTTCTTCTTCTTCTTGCTCTCCATTTGAGCATAGATTCTAGAGACAAAAATTTAGTGAAGTATACCTACATCACCGACCATCCAAACCTAGAAAATTTGGGTGGTCGGTTAGAGCCTCCTCCGCGTTCTCTCGGGTGTATCGGCTTCGGCAAGAGTGGTTGATTCTCAAGCGCGATCCCGGCGGCTACGAGCTTGGAGGGGTCTTCAACAATTGGGTGGGCACGCGACAAAAGTTGTATTTCTCAAACCATGCATGTTTTATATTTCTAGTTTAGGGTGTTTGGATCGAATCTCAGGTTTGCGCTTCCGGTTCCCACAAAAAAGTTTTTGTTTTTGCTTCCGTCTCGCCCGCGGCCGTACATTGGTACGTGCAGGGGGTCCGATTAAATACGTGTACGCGATACACGGATTTTAATTGGACGGTTGATAATACTAGCCGGCTTAGGATTAAGCTGGATTATTAAATCAGGTTTTGATTTAATAATTTATATATGTATTTTTATACATATATTTTAGTATTATTGTTCACTTTTTATTCTCTTTTTGGTGCTATCCGTATTTTTATACGAATACGCGTATATGTAGCGATACATATACCAGGTGAAGTATTTCGTATTTATACGGGAATGGTTCTAGAAGAAGAAGAACTCATATTTATTTTTCTATTTAGAAAAATAAAAAGGAAAATGAGGTGGAATTGAGGTGTAAAGTGAAGCATGGTTCATTACATGTAGAGAGGGATGGCTTTGGATTTTAAATTAATAAAATCCATTTGGATGCACTATTGCATCATGGTTGAGTAATATAGCCATTCTTTTCTATACTTGATGAGATTTTTCTTCTTCTTCACTAGAGCTCATGCTCCATGGTTCCTTCATGCTTCAACCACCTTTACCTTCTTCTTCTTCTTGCTCTCCATTTGAGCATAGATTCTAGAGAGAAAAATTTAGTGAAGTATACCTACATCACCGACCATCCAAACCTAGAAAATTTGGGTGGTCGGTTAGAGCCTCCTCCGCGTTCTCTCGGGTGTATCGGCTTCGGCGAGGGTGGTTGATTCTCAAGCGCGATCCCGGCGGCTACGAGCTTGGAGGGGTCTTCAACAATTGGGTGGGCACGCGACAAAAGTTGTATTTCTCAAACCTTGCATGTTTTATATTTCTAGTTTTGGGTGTTTGGATCAAATCTCGGGTTTGCGCTTCCGGTGCCCGCAAAAAGTTTTTATTTTTGCTTCCGTCTCGCCCGCGGCCGTACATTGGTACGTGTAGGGGGTCCGATTAAATACGTGTATGCGATACACGGATTTTAATTGGACGGTTGATAATACTAGCAGTCTTAGGATTATGCTGGATTATTAAATCAGGTTTTGATTTAATAATTTATATATGTATTTTTATTCATATATTTTAGTATTATTGTTCACTTTTCATTCTCTTTTTGGTGCTATCCGTATTTTTATACGAATACGCGTATATGTAGCGATACATATACCAGGTGAAGTATTCCGTATTTATACGGGAATGGTTCTAGAAGAAGAAGAACTCATATTTATTTTTCTATTTAGAAAAATAAAAAGGAAAATGAGGTGGAATTGAGGTGTAAAGTGAAGCATGGTTCATTACATGTAGAGAGGGATGGCTTTGGATTTTAAATTAATAAAATCCATTTGGATGCACTATTGCATCATGGTTGAGTAATATAGCCATTCTTTTCTATACTTGATGAGATTTTTCTTCTTCTTCACTATAGCTCATGCTCCATGGTTCCTTCATACTTCAACCTCCTTTACCTTCTTCTTCTTCTTGCTCTCCATTTGAGTATAGATTCTAGAGAGAAAAATTTAGTGAAGTATACCTACATCACCGACCATCCAAACCTAGAAAATTTGGGTGGTCGGTTAGAGCCTCCTCCGCGTTCTCTCGGGTGTATCGGCTTCGGCAAGGGTGGTTGATTCTCAAGCGCGATCCCGGCGGGTACGAGCTTGGAGGGGTCTTCAACAATTGGGGTGGGCACGCGACAAAGATTGTATTTCTCAAACCTTGCATGTTTTATATTTCTAGTTTAGGGTGTTTGGATCGAATCTCGGGTTTGCGCTTCCGGTGCCCGCAAAAATTTTTTGTTTTTGCTTTCGTATCGCCCGCGGCCGTACATTGGTACGTGCAGGGGGTCCGATTAAATACGTGTACGCGATACACGGATTTTAATCGGACGGTTGATAATACTAGCCGGCTTAGGATTAAGCTGGATTATTAAATCAGGTTTTGATTTAATAATTTATATATGTATTTTTATACATATATTTTTTTGTTATTGTTCACTATTTATTTTCTCTTTTTGGTGTTATCCGTATTTTTATAAGAATACGCGTATATGTAGCGATATATATACCAGGTGAAGTATTCCGTATTTATACGGGAATGGTTCTAGAAGAAGAAGAACTCATATTTATTTTTCTATTTAGAAAAATAAAAAGGAAAATGAGGTGGAATTGAGGTGTAAAGTGAAGCATGGTTCATTACATGTAGAGAGGGATGGCTTTGGATTTTAAATTAATAAAATCCATTTGGATGCATTATTGCATCATGGTTGAGTAATATAGCCATTCTTTTCTATACTTGATGAGATTTTTCTTCTTCTTCACTAGAGCTCATGCTCCATGGTTCCTTCATGCTTCAACCTCCTTTGCCTTCTTCTTCTTCTTGCTCTCCATTTGAGTATAGATTCTAGAGAGAAAAATTTAGTGAAGTATACCTACAGCACTGACCATCCAAACCTAGCAAATTTGGGTCGTCGGTTAGAGCCTCCTCCGCGTTCCCTCGGGTGTATCGGCTTCGGCAAGGGTGGTTGATTCTCAAGCGCAATCCCGGCGGCTACGAGCTTGGAGGGGTCTTCCACAATTGGGTGGACACGCGACAAAGGTTGTATTTCTCAAACCTTGCATGTTTTAGATTTCTAGTTTAGGGTGTTTGGATCGAATCTCGGGTTTGCGCGTCCGGTGCCCGCAAAAAGTTTTTGTTTTTGCTTTCGCCTCGCCCGCGGTCTCTGTGGCGCGGGCGCCGCATCTCAATAGTAGTCGTTTATGTGGGCCAAAAGGAAATGTTCGTGAATAAGTCATGAAGGAGGCTCATAGTTCCGCATATTCCGTACATCCGGGAGGCTTAAAGATGTACCGAGATCTACGAAAACATTTCTGGTGGGAAGGCATGAAAAGAGAGATTGCTTTCTATGTATCGAAGTGCTTGGCGTGTCAGCAAGTCAATGCTGAATATGAAAGGGTAGCTGGGTTGTTGCAACCACTTCCGATTCCTCAATGGAAGTGGGAACATATAACCCTGGATTTCGTGACAGCTTTACCACGGAGTCCAAAAGGCAATAATGCAGTTTGGGTGATTGCCGATCGATTGACCAAGGCAGCTCATTTCATACCATTTCGTGTTGGTCAGTCGACAGAGGCTTTGGCAGAGCGGTACATGCATGAGATTGTGAAATTGCATGGAGTAACTGTGAGCATTGTTTTCGATCGTGATACCCGATTTTTATCGTACTTTTGGAGGAAACTACAGAAGAGTTTGGGGACTCGCTTGAAATTTAGCACCGCCTATCATCCTCAGACAGATGGCCAGTCTGAACGAATGATCCAAACTCTTGAAGATATGTTGAGAGCATGCATGTTAGACTTCAAGGGTTCATGGGAGGATCATTTGCACATGGTAGAGTTTTCTTATAATAACAGTTTTCAGGCGACTATACAGATGGCTCCATTCAAAGCATTGTACAGTCGCAAGTGTCGCTCGCCTATCTGTTGGGACGATCTTGGAGAAAGAAGATTATTAGGACTGGATCTTATTGTGCAAACGGTGGAGAAAGTTAACGTGATCCAAAATCATATGAAGGCGGCACAAGATCGACAGAAAAGTTGGGCCGATATAGGATGAAGACCTCTGGAGTTCACAGTTGGTGATCTTGTATTCCTGAAGATATCACCGACCAGAGGAGTGATCCGTTTTAGTAGTCGAGGCAAGCTTAGTCCTCGATTCGTAGGGCATTTCGGTATTATCGAGCGTGTTAAAGAGATAGCATATCAATTGACTTTACCACCATCCTTGGCGGGTATTCATGATGCGTTTCATGTATCTCAACTTCGCAAGTATGTTCGAGATGATTCGCACGTCCTAGATCACTCGGAGTTAACAGTAAGGGAGGACCTAACGTATGAAGAACGACCAATGGCGGTTGTGGATCGACGAGACAAGGTCCTCAAGAACAAAATTATCTCTCTAGTACTCATTTTATGGGGGAATCGTTCGCACGGAGAATCTACTTGGGAACGTGAATACGAGATCCGACGGAAGTTTCCACACCTCTTTTCTTAGATCTGTGTTTTCTTGTCTTTTCTTGTTCCGGAAATTTCGAGGACGAAATTCTTTTGTAGTTGGGTATAATGTAACACCATAGCACTGTTATACTATATTTTATTTAGGGTATTTCAGATCTTGCGACAGTTTTCTTGATTATTATTTCTTTTGGGTGCGGATAGTGCATTTGGTAACTGTGGTTAGTATCCGACCCGACCCGCATGATTGAAACCCATCATGGTTTTAGATTACGTCATATTTTTGCTAGTACAGAGGATCCATACACATTTAAATTCTATACACACATATATGATATATTTTGTATCCACATATCTTTTTAATAATACAAATAATAACCAAATAATATCTTGATATCTAGCATGGTATATCATCGTACCCCATATTATATGGTTGCACCCATGTAGCATGTTCTTGTCCAAATTGCTAAAACAGACTCGTTTAGATTGCTGCGTATATTTATGTAGATCCGTACTTGGGGGTATGCATTTTTACTGACCGGACATCGCATTATGGTTTAAACTTGTATGTATATTCTCCATATTTTAAAACTAAATTTTTAGATGAGACCTAGAAAATATTCGGAGTAATTTGATATTAGCTGTTTAAACCCAAAACATATATATTATAATATTTTTAACTAAACAGTAATATATATATATATTATAATAACTAACTAATCATATTCTCTCTCTCAGCCTCTCTCTCTCTCATTTCTCTCTCTCTCTCTCTCTCTCTCTCTCTCTATATATATATATATATATATATATATATATATATATATATATATATATATATTTTAAAACCTAATATTAACCCATAACCTCTCTCTCTCTTCCCTGTATGTTTCCTTCTTCTTCTACCCGCCACGAGAAACCCTAACTGTGCCCACGCCCTCGCCATCGCCAACCTTGATCGTCGACCTCACCCCGACCTCACTGTCGTCACCACCACCTCTTTGCCCTCATTACCACCTCCACCTCCTCTTCTCCATTTCCCGAAGCACCCTGCACCTGACAACAACCCCCGACCTCAAGAAACCTCAACCCCTCGCCGGAGACTCGCCGTCGCCATTACCCTCACCCCACCGTCACCTCCTCACTTCCCTTTCCACTCCCCGACATCATAAACCACCACCACCATCAACCCTTGTCACCATTCCCGACCCCGATCACAACCCAAGAACCACTGCCCTCATCGCCGATGGAAACCCACCATCATTGTCTCCACTTCTTCTCTGTCCTCGCCACCACCAGAGCCTGACACAACATCAACCACTACTCTTCTTCGTGTTCTTTTCTTGATCGGTTCTTGATTCTCCGATCGTCTCGCCGGAGTTGCACGTGTCGTCGACGATCCAGACGACCCAACACCGTGGTCGTCCAGCCTATTTACCATGTCACGTCACTGATCAGCCAGGTCCAGTCCTTCGCACGCGTGAGTTGCATCGCAACGTTATTCCGAAGTCGGATGTAGCATCCGTATCTCGACGTGAAATCCGATCAGGCAAGTTTTAAACTTGAAACATGATATGTTATTATATCGATAATTATATGAATATGAATAATGCATGTGTTTTATTATTCAGCAAATATTACAGATTTACAGTTTTACGATATCCGTTCGTATCCGTACTGATAATAGCATATCTAGTTGCATGCCGGAACATCATGATATTATTATACTACTGCATCAGTACAACATGTTATCTAGTTTGCATCATACATAGTCATGGACGTATAATGGTTATTACAGATAGATACATATGCATCCTGGTATCAGTTTTGTTTACCATATTCCGATATTGATTACAATTTCACATGGGGTATCTATTTGATTAATATGCATTACATGACATGTTCACGACATACTACCTGACTCGTTACTTGGATCTTATTGCTAATGCCGACAATCCAGATTGGTGTCCTGATGAACATAACTTGTTGTCTATATAGACAAAACTTGTACCTTCTTGATCCTGTGTTGGTATTAGATTTACATCATCAATACTTGACTTGAACACAAAACCTGGGGAGTAAGGGGAAATCAATAATGAAACCTGACTTTTAACTCAACAGTTCGATGCTTATACTGATCAGTCTTTACGGGCTAGGCCAGCCCCGGAATGATGCTGCTGACATCATCGTCTGTCCATGTTACCTGTTTACTGCTTAGCGGCACGTCTTGGATTCAGCCCGAGAGTCTTGACCGTGGTCCCGGGCATGCACGAGATACTATTGAATTACATCGACGATTCCATTAAATTGATTTCAAAGACTTTTAAAATAGATAACCTAGAAGCACAGTTTTAGAATACACATCACACACCCATACATACACATACCTCACTGTTTCATATCTGTGTTATTCATTTCTATTCATGTTTACTTATATCGTTATATCCTGGTTATCACTGTTATTTTGATATTTGACGCACTGACGTCTGGGTTTTGTGTGACCCAGTTCCTCTAACTTTATCGCAGGAAAATCGAGAGTATTTTAGCAATCGAGCCGAGCAATGAGGAATTGAACATGTATTATTAGAGATGTTTAGTTTGTTTACATCCGTAGTTTTATTTCTTTTGATGTGAGCCCATACTGGGACATGATTCAGATATTGTTTATTGGATTTAATTCATTTCCGCTATATGCATTTTCTTGATTTGATTTACTGTGGCAGATGGACATGATAGCTAGATTTTATATTTTACTGTTCTTGATATTCGCTTGACAGCCGTAATGTGACTGTGGAGGGATGATTCCTAACCACAGGTAGCATGGTTGGCTATGTTATGTGCCGTAGTCTGCGTATTTTTGGAAGCAGGGTGTGACATTTCGGTTCGTTATCGTTGTATTTCGGGACGAGTATTAGTTTAAGGAATTTTCGGTCTAGCATTAGTTTAAAGACGTTTCGGTCCAATATCGCCGTGTTTTGGGGCGAAATGCTAATTTAGGGACGTTCTGGTCCATTATTAGTTTAAGGAATTTTCGGTCCAGCATTAGTTTAAGGACGTTTCGGTCCATTATTAGTTTAGAGACTTCTCGGTCCATTATCGCCGCATTTCGGGACGAGTATTAGTTTAAGGACCGTCGGGACCCGGTTCTTGCTCACGGAACAAATTGCCACACGGAACAAAGTGCCATACCAATTTTCATACCAAGGGGGCGAGGGCCACCTCTTGAATCCGTGGGATTCACCTCTTGAGTCCGTGGGACCCACTGTAGAACAATGAGGATTCTTCGAAACACATTCCGAAAGAGAACCGAACTGCATTATAAGTGTAATGATACCACTCTCGATTACAGAGACGCCTTTTAAGTGAACCGGAACTACAGGAGCTTGAGAACTCCGTAGTTAAGCGTGCTTGGACCAAGGAAGTCTTAGGATGGGTGACCTCCTGGGAAGTGGCACATGGTCGGGCCCGGTTCGCTCTAAAGTGCAAATCCGTGCGGTTTCGGCCAGAGCGGACAATACCGTCTGTACTGAGGCGTGGGGCGTTACAAGGACTTTTCGGTCCAGCATTAGTTCAAGAACGTTTTGGTCCAATATTGCCGTGTTTTAGGGAGAAATGCTAGTTTAGGGACGTTCCGGTCCATTATTAGTCTAGGGACTTTTCGGTCTAACATTAGTTTAAGGATGTTTCGGTCCGCTATTGCTGTTTTTTGAGGCGACGGTTTTTTTTTGGTACTACTCTCAGAGTTCTGACTCAGGAAGATAGCGAGCGGACACGAGCATCATCATTTATCATTGACCTAAGACATGACTCATCAAGCGTAGTACTTTTTGAGGAATCAGCCGTTTATTAGCCGAAAGGGTCTTTCGCCATGCATATCCATGAGCAGGTATGCTCCACCTTGATAGATTTTGTCTATGATGTACGAGTCTTCATAGTTCGGCTTGAACTTCCCCTATTTTGCACGATTGGGGATCATTGATATTTTGACGACTAGCAGAAGTTCACCTTGGCGGAATGTTCTCAGCCTAGTCAATCTTTCATACGACTGAATCATCCTTACCTTATAAGCCTCCAGATTTTGCTGTGCTATAAGACGGGTTTCATCAAGGGCGTCGAGCTCCTCAAGCCTAAGATGAGCTTTTTCTTCATCTGGCAGCTCATATCGAACCGCTACTCGTAGAAAGGGAAGTTCTATTTCCAATGGGAGCACTGCTTCCGTGCCGAACACCAATGCGTATGATGTTGTATTCGTGTCCGCCTTGAACGTTGTTTGGTATGCCCAGAGAGCTTCATGCATCTTTTCGTGCCAGTCTTTTTTGTTTCTGGACACTGTCTTTTTTATAATATTGGTCAAGGTCTTGTTGAAGGATTCAGCTAGACCGTTGGCCCGAGGATTATAGACTGAAGAATATCTCCAATCTATTTTATGCTGCTGTGCGAAGCGGCTGATTTTATGGCTTCTGTAAGCTGATCCATTATCCGAGATAATTCGTCATGGAATGCCGGACCAATAGATGACATGGGTTTTGAAGAAGTGGAGGATATTCTCCGTCTTCACCTCTCTTAGTGGTACTGCTTCTTCCCATTTAGAGAAGTAATCGGTTGTTGCCAATATAAACTGATGTCCTTCAGATGACGCCGGTTCGATGGGGCCAATTATATCGGTTCCCCATATTTCGAACGGTCAACTAGCCACTGTCGGGTGTAGCGGATTTGTGTGCAGGTGTATGAATTCCCCGTGAATTTGGCACGAGTGACACTGCTTCTCATATTCGAGGCAGTCCTGAATCATTGTAGGCCAATAGTAATCCAATCTTTTTATCTTCAGCTTCATCTTTGGTCCAGCTTGATGAGAACCACAGAGTCCGTCATTTATTTCTTGGACGACTTTCTTTTCTTCGTCCGGCCCCAGGCATCTCAGCCATAGGATATCAAATGATCACTTATAAAGGGTATCATTGACGAAGGCGAAAGACAAAACTCGTTTCATGAGCCGATGTCTAGACGACGCATTTTCGGGCGTTCATTGGGACTTGAAGTAGTCTATGAAGACTTCCCTCCAGTCCTTAACCTTTTCTTCGTCCTCTATTTGAAAGGCTACCTGCTCGGTCGTTCTTTTTCTTCGGATGGCACTATCAGGTCTCCCAAAGATATATCTGTTGGCGCGAGAACCCTACAGCTTTGCACAATGATCCTTACGTCGCCGAGGTCTTCATCGGCCAATTCCTTAGCCAATTTGGCCAATGCATCCGTCTTGCTGTTTTCCGCTCGCAGTATGCTTTCCGGAGTATAGGAAGAGATTTGTGTCAACAGTTGCTGCACCTTTAAGCCATACCTTATCAGCTCTGGCTTGCACATTTGATAATCGCCGTTTAGTTGACTAACGATCTGCTGGGAGTCTCCATATATGAGGAGGTCTTTGATTTCCATGTCGATAGCGATCTCAAGACCGGTTATCAAAGCTTCATATTCAGTTTCGTTGTTCGTCCTTGGCTCCGTTAAGGAGAAGGCGTAATGCAATATCCCTCCTTGTGGGGTCACGAAGATAAAGCCTACCCCGGCTTTGATTATAGGGGTGTTTCGCTTTCACCGCTTCATGGAGGATACTCCATTTAAGTAGAGTTCCTATTGGGACTCATTTTCTTCTTTCTCTTCGTTGATTGCGTCGAACACATGTTCATCTGGCTACTCATAATTTAGGGGAGAGTCGGCTGGTATTGGATGCTCCGCCAGAAAGTCGGCAATGGCATGTCCTTTCACTGCTTTGAGAGGTCGATACGTTACTGAGAACTCCATCAGGAGGAGGGCCTGTTTGGCAAGCCTTCCTGTCAGTATGGTCTTTGACATTAGATATTTGAGAGGATCCACTTTCGATATAAGGTGGACCTCATGTGCCAAGGCGTAATATCTGTGCTTCGTTATCGTGAAGATCAACGCTAAGCAATGCTTTCGATGGGGGAATAGTTACTTTTTACCCCCAGGGGAACTCGACTTAAATAGTACAGAGCTCTCTCCTTTCCTTAATTATTCTCTTGTGCCCACAATGAGCCTAGAGAACCTTCAAGGGCTGTTGTATATAGAATAAGGGGTTTTCCCTTAACCGGATCGGCCAATACCGGCGGATTTTACAGGTATTGCTTGATTTCGTCCAGTGTGTTTTGGTACTTTTGATCCCAGACTAACGGGGTCCCCTTCTTCATCAAATGATTGTAGGGACGGCATTTTCTGAAGAGGTTGGCTATGAACCGCCGGATAAACGCGAGTTTTCCTTGAAGAGACCGCAGTTGTTTGAGATATCTTAGCGTGGGCATTTCTATAATCTCCTTGATCTTTGAGGGATCGATTTCAATACCCCGGTGACATATGATGAATCCCAGTAATTTTCCTGAGGAAACTCCAAACGTGCATTTTAGAGGGTTCTTCTTCAGATTATACTTCCGAAGACATTGGAACACTATTTTTAGATGTTCCCAATGTTCCTCATGAGATTTACTCTTCACTACAAGATCGTCGATGTAGCATTCGATAATCTCGTGTATGAAGTCATCAAAGATGTTTATCATGGCCTTCTGGTAGGTAGCTCCAGTGTTCTTCAAACCGAAGGGCATCACCTTATAACAGAAAATGCCCAACGGGGTCTGAAAGGCGGTATGCTTCTGGTCTTCAAGATGCATTTTTATTTGGTTGTATCCTGAATATCCATCCATAAAGGAGAAGATCTCATTGGTGGACGTGTTATCGATCATCAGCTTGGTGACAGGCACCAGAAAGTCATCATTCGGGCAAGCTTTGTTGAGGTCCCGAAAGTCCATACTGATGCGAACCGTCCCGTTTTTCTTCATCACTGGAACGATATTAGCGATCTAGTCGGGATATTGAACCTCTTGGATGAAGCCGGAGTCGATTAGTTTCTTGACTTCAGCGTTGATGCTCATCTATAGTTCGAGTCGCATCCTTCTTGGCGCCTGTTTGACCGGTTTTATGTCTGGCGATATGGACAGTTTTTGTACTGCCACTTCTGGATCTAAACCCGGCATTTCAGAGTAGTTCCAGACGAACCAATCTTTATACTGCATGAGCATGTCTTTTAACGTGGCTACCTGTTTTTCAGATAGTAGCTCACTGATGAACGTTGCCTCGGATCATATTCCGTCCCTAAGTCGATTTTTCTTAGATTGTCCCCCATGGTGTGTATCCTATCTTCCAGCTCTTTTGGTGCTGGTGGAAACTCTGAGATCACCCCGTCCTCGTCTTCATTTGCGAAGCACCTTTTGTAACACCTTAGAACGCGATTAGAGTTAATTAAGCGATATAATGCAGGTTTTTAATAAATTTAACCAATAATTGTTTTCACATATTTTATTATAATTAATTAATATTTTATTAAATTGTTTTTGTACTTGCACACACATGTGCATGTTAATCTAGGGTTAAGTATGTGTTAACCATGCTTTGTTAGCCATGGCACTTAACCTATTATGTCATCTTATATATATATATATATACATATTTATTTTAAGTATAAGTTTTATTTTAAAAAATGAATGAAAGAGAAAAGAAATGGAATGATGAGGCATGGGAGTATGGGGGGACAAAGCATGGGGGGTATTTAATGAGGAGAGAGGAAGAGCATGGCTCTCATCTCACCCTCACCCTCTCACTCTCTCATTATCCCTCAACACCACTACCACCACCCCTCTCTCTCTCTCATTTTCTTCTTCTTCTTCTTCTTCTTCTTCTTCTTCTTCTCCTTTATACAAAAAAAAATCATCTCTTGAAAATTATTTCCACTAACCCTTAGCCTAAAACCAACATTAAACCCCACTAAACCCTTCACTAAGTATGCTTAAGCCCTTTTGTGATGTCTTGGAGCTTGATGGCTAGGGTTTTGCCCAAGTTTGGTGAGGTAATGATGCTAAACCCTTGCTTAGGCTCTAAGGAAGGTTTTGTGTTAAATAATTTCAGTAAAATACCTTTATGTTTTAAGATTAGTTTTAATATTGTGTTTTGGTTAAACTTGGAGTCTATGTGGAATCTGCTATCGACCCAGGTATTTGTTTAGGAAGTTGCCATCACAGAGAGCTAGTTTAGAGACCTAGAACCTACACCAAAAACCTGAGACCATTCCCAAAATTCTTAGCCGCAGATTTATTGTTTCTGGCGTAAATTGCGGCCAGGGGTTCGTGTCTTGGTCATAGGGTCTCTGGGGCAAAGTTTAGTCTTTTGGGATATGCAACTTTCACTAATTCTTTGTGTATAAAAATCTGGGACCGTTTAGCTAGAATTCAAGAATTTTGGCGACATGCGATACGGATTTATCCGACTTTGGTTTAAGTGTTTCGTACGTTTAACAGCCATAGGTATGGTCTAGGATATCGCTGCACGCGTTTACCCCGCTAAGCTAACACTTGGTAGCTTGTGGGAGTCGATTCGTTAGTTGCCGTTTGTGTCCGTGTGTTATCGTAAGTTTGCTAATTTCATGAGTATTGGTTTTGTGTGATATTAGGATCATAGGCGGGGACTTCAGACACAGCTAGGAAGGGGAAGAAGGTGATCAGATTCACTTAGCTCGAGATCGTCCGGTGAGTAGATTTAACATCTACGGGGGAATCGCCTGTATGGCGTTAAGCGTCGAATGCTAGATTCAAGTGATATAATCTTGTGTGATATGCTTATATGTTTATATATATTGATTGTGCTTGAATACCATTTTGTGCATCCTATTACATGTTGTACATCGACATATCATTAATAGGGCACCGTGCCATTACTAATGGTTCATGTTGCACGAGCACTGATTTATATGCCACACACACCGTTGATAATTGCTATGACACGCACACTATAGAAATTGCCATGGATAAATATATGTTGTACCGCATTCATTATTGACGGTTAGATAACGATTCTGGTACTAGTACGCATCATGATTTGCATCATGCATGCATTGCTATAGTGATTTATCTCATATGATGTTTTCATGGGATTTCTGTTTTGTGGATTTGGGAAATCACAAAGTACATTTTGAAAACTTGAAATATTTAAAAAGTGCGGTTTTCCCTTGATATGATAATTGTGTCCACCATAAGTTTTCTCGGTTCTGAGCTTTTCGAGTACCCTATTCGAGGAGGTGGACGAGCCGTCTGCGGGTACATAGTGGACCTGGTAAGGTATCCCGGGGCAAGAAACTCGAGATGGAGACGATGAGCCTGGTAGGGGGAGTACTACCTACCGGTTATTGTATGGAAACTCGGCGGATATCCGGAAGATACCGTTCAGAGTTATATGATGAGATAGATATGAGGGTCAATCATAGTGGCGGCACCTGAGATATTGAGATTTGGGGTGTCTTGATGGACACCGGATTTCCATGATGATGATTTATTAATAAGGAATCTGTTTTTATCCCACACTCATGACTTTTATGATATACTCTGTACTCATAGTCGTTGTACCTCGATGTAGTACCTTGATTTGGATTATGTTGCATATCATATTATTGTACATATGCTATCATGACTGCATATGTAGGATTGGTTGTTTATCGTGCATGCATGTGATTACCTGTACGATGTTATTTACTTCTCACGAGTTGGCAACTCACCCCCGTTGTGCCACAGTGTTTTGCAGGGTTAACCCTCAGTATAGTCGCGGTGGGGCTCTTTATTGCATTATTTTCAGTGGATACCGCTACTGTTGGGTTTGAGACCTTTTGTAGGTGGGTTTTTGTGCGGGTATCTATATACTTCCGCTTGTATATCTTATTTTATATCTAGTACTCTCCATCTACCACTTACATGTATTTGACTTAGAGACGAGACTGAGAGATTCGGTATTTGTATATTATTTGTGCTTCTGGTTGTCGTGCTCGTGTGAGCCGGCTTTTATTTCATGATGCGATGATGTTTTACCTCTTATTATGCTGTTTTCACTTCTTATTTGCTTATTTCTTCGCTACGGCGTCGTATATTTACCTGTTGTGGTTGTGTTCCGCCTTTAGGCGTGGGTTGCTTCCGTTTGGGGATGTCTTTTTATTCTATGTTTTGTACCCGTTTGGGGCTAGTTTTTACAAAGGAGATGCTGCCGAAATTATTAAGAAAATAAATTTAAATTTTGAGATTTTTAACTTGAGATTTTAAATGTTTTTAACTAATGTTTTATCACTCTATCTTTTCATGGTTTAGATTTATGGGTTTTCGGCTTACTTGATTTACGTTACGCTTTTAAACGCTGCGTGATTTAAGCGCTGGACATATCACATCAATCATGAAGAACCACCGAATATAACTTAATAGCGTATAAAACTCAAAACCAGAAATCCTCATAATCCAATACACCTTATGCTATAATTAATATCGATTGAAAGTGAAACATGATAAGTATCAATAATAACAGCAATGCAAAACAACTACTATTAATGATGCCTAGGGTATGAAGTGAATCATATGTGACATAGAAAGTTCTAAGTGGGTACATGACATGTCAATACCGATGAGGTGTAGTGTAACATGTAGGTATGTGCACGTGAACATGACTCATCGATAATTAGTGCAGTGTCCTAGAAAGTGTTAGACAATGGTAATTTATAGATATGAATGCATACGATGAAGTTTTTATTTTTAATTATATACACGATGCGAATGGAAAACAATTTGCCAAACTTCTAATTACAGGCGTATTACGCCATCCATACAAAATCCCCCGGTAGATGTTTAGTCTACTCACCGGAACACGTCGAATCTACTCGGATATCATCAATCCATTTCCCTTCCTTGCGTCCTCCGAAGTCCCCACGGTCGACCTAACATCAAAATTAACTTTCGTATAAGAAACGGCTAAACTCCGATACGGCGAAAAACGTGAAAACTACAAAACTTACATACTAAATGTGCTACGTGCGAATATTATGAACTATCTAAAACCTATACTAACCTGAGCTAACCCTATGCTGTTCGTAACTGGGAGAACAGAAATCGCGACACGAAATATCTATATCGTATTTAGATCTATAACCAAAATAAGAAATTTGCTTCCAAATTTTATATACAGAAAATATAACATAATCAAATTGTACCAAATACCCTAAAATACATACAGAGAGCTACCCTAAAATTTTCAACACCCAAATCCACAAAAAATCTGGCGACGCCGGGAATTATTTGAATCTCGCAGGTCGAGTTGCAAAGCATTGGGTTCGTGTTTCTAGTGTATACTCTAGGTTCAATCTACAAGGTTAAGGTATTGTTTGATTTTGTTACAGATTAGCTAGACTATAGCAGATTCAAAACAGAGCATTAATCTATCCAAATACGATATTACCAATATCATATTTCTAAACTAAAACAGAATAAAATCTACAGGGTTGGAAATTATACCAAACTGAATGATCAATTGGAATAACTCTTCAAGATATGCACAAGTCCATAAGGTCCTAGCTTGAGGGTTTGAATTGAGAAACACAAGTACTTAGCTTTACTTCCCTTTTCTCTTTCTTAAGTGAGGTCTAGGATTTTTACCAAGCTGGGTAAATTGTTTCTAAACTTAATACACCAACTGAACAAAATAAGGGAAAAAAAATATGAATTGATAATATTAGAAGGAGGTGTCACCATGAAGGATGGTGTGTATTCATGCAAGTAGGAGGCGTGGGCTTGATATTTAACCTAAGGTGTGGTGTGGATGAGGTTTAATCTAACCTTAACCCTAACTTAACACATTAACATAAAAACCCTCATATAATATCATATAACATAAGGAAGCTAACATTTTCACTAAACCCTTCCTTACAAGTATTATTACAAACTAATTACTCTTATTACTTAAATACTTAAACTATAAAAGGTCTTTTTATTTCAATCATATTTTAAAATAACATTTTTAATTAAATAAATAAAATAATTAACTATCTAAATTATTTCGAAACGTTACATTAATCATGGCCGTAGCATCTGAAAACTTGGAAAGTGGATCTTTATGGCAAGTATAAAGCTATGAGATCTAGATTTTCTGCTTCTGAGCTATATAAAGGACCGGGGGCTAAACTAAGAAATCATTACCTTTAACACAAAGCAAATCACCATCAAGAACAAGAGATCCACGACAGGTCCGCGATTCGACGTGATAGAGCGACTTGAATATCGACGAAGTATCTACTTCCTACAGGGCAGAGATCGAGAGCAACTTCTTCCTCTTGTAATCTAAATTCGTAGGATTTGTACTTGTAACGTTGATTAATAAAGGTAGATCATTTTAATTAATTCGCATTTACTTTCTACATCTAAAATTCTATATTTTTACTTTCTACATTATGATTTCTTTATCTATCATTTCTTCTTCTTCTAAAAACATGCATGAGTAATTCCTAGTTTGCTAGGGTTCATAGGATTACGGTAGAATAATGGATGAGAAAATATTTTAATTTCTTTAAAATCTTATGAAGTTTATAAACTTTAAACAAAATAAATGTTAACATTCTTATCGGGCGCGCTACCAAATTATTGATAGTCACGACCGCGATTTGAGATTAGATTAACAATTGTTTTGTTAAGAACTAGACATGAATAGAGATCAATGAAGGGACAGGGGTCAATAGTGGGAAAACCCTAGTTTCTTCCAAGAACCCTAATCCTCATTCACCGCTATCTATCTAGTTTTAAATCTATCAAAAAATAAAAGGAGTCATCTTTATTAGTCATCCATCAACTACCAAATCCTATGAACTCTACGAGCATTTTCCTTATCAATTCTATATTCGTAACAACAAATAATCATCTTTCTTTTTAATCAACTTGTCTAAAGCAAGATAAAAGTTCCATATTTCCCTGAGAACGACCCGTACTCATCTCGGCTAGCTACACACGACACCGTTATTGATTGCGGTTACTATTCTAAAAAACACAACTTCAAAATATACGTTCAATCAAATGGCGCCATTGTCGGGGATATGTGCGTAATTTTTTTCTTACTATTCGGGTTGAATTCTTATTCGATCCATATCATAAAAATAAAACAAAACCTGTCACGCCCCGCTTCCCAAAATACGGGATACGAGGGATGACTAGGCCAGCCATGCTCCTACGATCAGGGAATAATCCCGCCGTAATCATACTTCGGCTTCTAGTATTACATGGTAGTTAATAAACAGTGCTTGAGCACAAGAAAAATCATATTTCACGACTTTATTACATTGCAATTTAAAAGAGTTCGAGGTACATTTATTTCACAGAATAAACAACTAACCAATAACAAATTCTGAAATCAAAGAAAGTAGCGCTGGTGGTGCAGTCTAGATCTCCGCAATCTCGAAGGATAAGTCCTGCTCTTGGGCTGGATCCACTTCGTCCTCTGAGCATGCACACTCAAGTCGTCAGGGCGACACATATAGCAATAAATATGTATAATAGGCATGCAGTATTATTAAACATAGGGAGTACAATGGATTTGCAGAACATGTATATAATAACATCAACTGAATATGAATAGTGCACTATGAGTAACATGTCGGTGAACTAAGCAATGTATATGTCAGTACTTAACGGTCATTAATTCCATGAAATCAATTGGTGGAGAGGATAATCGTGTTTAACAAGGGTCTCGTGCATGCCCGAGACTACGGTCCACTGTGCCCGGGACATAACCCTATCAGCCGTACCGCTAGGCCCACGACCTAAAGTATGTATATATATAAATATCACTGATAGCGAATGATTATCCTCTAAATTACTGTATCTCGCTAAATACGAGTTCACTTCCACCTTGATTTCCCCATTCCCCAGGTTATGGTATGTATTCATGAATTAGATAGGTTGTGGACAATACGTATCACTTTTTCCACTTATCAATATCACTGTCGTATTTGCCACAACCCAATCACTAATCATTAATATATCGACAATGCAAATGATCACTATGCGGCAGGTATAACTCAAGCATGAAAAATATGCAGAAATGCACTGAGCGGGTATTCATTATTCTATAACGACCAATGCCATGTAATTGATAAAATTCACGATAAATCATACACATAGAATCGACCAAAACAGTATAAAGGGCATATGAAGTACACTGGATTATATAAACAATAAAATTTATTTCAGCTCAATCGGTGTTCAGGTTAGAGAATTATCATCGTTTGAAGGCAGCGATCGATTTCTGGGATTCCAGTTCCAGAACTGGAAGCCCAACTTCGCGCGCATTTTATCAGTAATTATGTTCAGATGCAGCTTTTTCTATAGCAGAATAAAATTTAGTTCTGCCAATTAAGTTTCCAACGCACCAAACGGATTATCAATCGCACCTCTACATCAAAAGTTATATTCAGATTAAAGTGGCAATGTAATGAGCATTTCTGCAGAAACTGCAGAACGCACTGACATTCTAAAATACAATTTAAATACCAAACGACCGTAAAAATGCACGGGAACGATTTTAGGTGTTAGGTAATTAAGTTATCTACGCTACCATATGGGGATCCGCGCATTTTCAGTTTTAAGCAGGTGCGTACAGGTGCTTAGAATTCAGTTTCCCCCATAGATTGCTACTCCGGACTGCAGTCCAGAACAATAAATCTATTCAGTTTTCACTATTTAAACCACATGATTTTTAGTAACCGTATACATGGATTCATAGATTATTCAGTTCTCTTCACAATGAGCCTAAGCACGCCACAATCCGATTTGTATATAATTTATTATGAAGCTAACAAGGCTGCATGATCAGAAAATTCAGTTTTGACGATGCATCCTGAGTGCATCGTATTATGTTTGGAACTTCAATAATTTAACACCAATTTTATACACACTACCAGATAACAGTACATGGATCCTTTAAATCATAAATTTGGGGAATTTCAAACGAGGTTTTGGTTCAAGACAATTAATCGAGAATGTAGTATACACATAAAACTATCGATTGAAACTTCGTGTTTCGTCTAATCAATTCAAACGGGATTGATCCCCCCGATCCCTACATGTATTAACCCTGGGTTATAGTCCCGATTCCAAATGATCACGCATAACTCCAAGCCATTACAGGTCGTAGTAGAAAACTAGTTGGTAACAATACGACAGACACACACCTAATTTCAATTGTCTTATTTGTATCTAATTGAAATTAAAGAATACCAATTAATATTGTCTAATCCATTTCAATAGTCTCATAGGTTCAAGGTATAGCATGATAAGCAAGTGGAAAATACTTGCCTTAGGTGAAGGTGGCACGGCAGCGACGACGAGCATGATCAAGGCACGATGCACGCTCGACTTGGCTAGATCGGAGTACTCGGGCTCAGCACTGGCGTGGAGGCGGCCACGGCAGGGGGTTTCCAGCGACTCCGTCGAAGTGCTCGGCTGCAGAGGGGCTGCCGGCAGTGAGCTCAGGCGGCTCCAGGGAATTGGAGCTGGTGAGTCGGGGAGCTTAGGGCTGCAGGGGATCGATGCAGCGGCTCTGGCTCTGGCGAGGTCGGCGAAGGCGCGGAGGCGACGGGGTCAAAGCTCAGGTGAGGCGCAGGGACGAGGGAGTTGGGTTCGCCGGCGAGATGCAGGGGTCGGTGTTGATGGTGGTGGGTGCTCGGTTTGGTGGTGATGAAGATGAGGCGAGGGTGTTGGTGGTGGAGGTGTTGGGAAATAGGAGAGGGAATGTTGGGGAGCTCGCGGCGGTGGTCGGAACTGAGGAGTTTGGGTTGGGGTGCGTGGGTGATGTTGGCTCGGTGTTGGAGGAAGGCAGAGGAGAGTGAGCGGAGAGGGGGAGATGAGGGAAGAGAACAGGAGAGTGAGAAAGAGACGTTGGAGCGAAGAAGGGAGGCAGGTGCGGGGATTCCGGAGTCGCTGGCAATGAGGCCACGTCAGCGTGGAGCCGTTCTCACAGAGGTGGGCACGAGGAAGGGCGGAGTCGAGGGGCGCCGTTGGGGACTTGGAGCCGTTGGAGAGTGAGCGGGTCAAGTGGAGGCTGGCACGAGGAACGTGAGCGGGCGCGAGAAGCGGGCGTGGGTACGATCGTCGTGGGTGAGAGGAGCGGGAGAGAGGAGGTTGCACGAAGGAAAGTGGCGGGAAAAAGGGAATGAGGGAGGAAGATGAGGGGAAGCGGGTCGGGTCGGGTCGGCGTGGGTCGGGTCGGGTAGAATAGGATAGGGTTTAAGAGTTTAGGAAATTAGTTTAAATAATAAAAATATATATATAAAAATGAAATAAATTTGGATTAAATTCTGGAAAAAAATACGGAAAATTTTATTCGGAACTGGGGATTTACAAAATCGCAACTTGCATATTTAACGATTAGTGTGCGATTTTTGCGAGAGAATCTGGAGTAACAGAAGCGAGGAATTTGAGATTCAGAGACTTTCAAAGAGGACCAGAGAAGCAAAGGAGGCACTGTAGAAAAATTTGGCAGAAGTCCCCTCCATTGCGCAGCGGAACCGCGGCAACAAGGTGATTTTGGCGGCGGAACCGCGGTGGCCTTGAAGAATTGTGCCCCCTAAATCCTCTGGTATCTTCTACATATCTTTCTTTCTCCTATAGAAATCCAATAATTTGATTTTCTGCAGGATTCTTTGCAAAATATCTTCGCTCAAAAATCTTTTGCGTGTTTTTTAATTGGTTTGTTTTTGCATATTTTTAACCGGACTTTAAGGGGCAAGAACAAAATTCAGATTAGGTGGGGATTTCATCACCCTTCTTAGGCCCCACAAATCACAAAACGAGCATATTTTCACCCTCATTAATAAAAAAATATCTAGACCAAGACTCTAAGGACCGTCACGCTCAATTAGGACAGAGGAGGATCGTGGGCAATCTATCGCTTATCCGAATTTCTCTCGTGATGTCTAAGGGAAGTGTGACTAAGGCAAGTGGTTACTTAATTAGGCCCGCTATTTCGGTGATTCGTATAGAGGATACCTCCCACTTACCTGGCACTTACCTGGCCATAAGAGTGATAAAGATATGGTAGAGGATTGATCCTGCGGCTTGTCCTTTGGAAGTCTAAGAGCGGTCTGGTGACTTGACCTAGATGACCTTAGTTCTAGGGTTGTTTGTGCATTTTTTTTGTGATTTGCCTCACGTCCGACATTTTTCAAAACAAACCATTTTAAAATCGTTCTCACACGCTACCACGTGCGCTAAACCCGCTTAGTGCATGATCGGCTGGACACGGGATTCTAGTGCCCGTCTTGTCTGTGTTTCTGCTATCGACTCTGAAGTCAGTACTTCTTCATCTTCTTTTTCCCCTCCACCCACCACATCGACCGAGATGGAAAGTTCACCATCAGATTTTACCAACACAACCCTGCCACCACCCGTCGGTGCGCAGAATCCACCGCCCGTCTCTCTCCAAGAAAGATGCTACTCAATAAGCGGTCCCCTTCCTACCTGTTTATATATTCCACCAGCGCATGGGGAAAATTTTGAAATTAAACCCCAATTCATCAAACTGTTGCCCAAATTTCATAGGCTTGAATCCGAAGACGCATACATTTTGATAACCAAATTCGAAAATGTATGTGCAATGATGGGTACTTCACAACTTTCTATGGATGCTATAAGATTACGTCTTCTCCCTTTTACCTTATGCGATCTAGCAGAAAAATGGTTTTATAACACTGTCGCACACTCTATTGCCAAATGAGATGAATTCGTTATAGCATTCCTTAAGAAATTCTATCCTAATCATAAGACTGCCCGTGTTCGAAGCGAGATTAACCAGTTTACCCAACTTCCCAACGAACCATTTTGGAAATGTTTTGAATGGTTTAAAGATCTACTTGTCCAATGTCCTCATCACGGAATCAATAGATGGGACCTGTGTCGAATTATATATGAGGGTGTTAATCCAGCAACAAAGCAGATGCTCGAAACCATTTGTCAATGTCATTTCATGTCTAAAGACGGTGGTGAAGCTTGGCAATTTCTTGAAGATCTCGCTGAACAAACTTTACAGTGGGAAAGCGTTAGACCAGTATCGTCTAGGGGAGGTATCCATCAGCTCGATGTTTCCATCGCAGTAAAAGCCGAAATAGCAGCGATGCAAAAGAAACTCGACGCTATCGAAAACAAATTCTCGTTTGCCTCCCTAAACCAAGTTACGCTTCCCAAAACCGTGTGTGGTTGCTGTTCCGACCCATCACATTTGACGGAAGAATGTCCTTTGAGTCCACCGTTTCAAGGTCACGAACAAATTAATGCTACTTTTCAGCAACGATCTAGAAACGATCCTTATTCTTCCACATACAATCAGGGATGGAGAAATCATCCTAATTTTGCTTGGAACCAAAACCAAACTCAAAATCAAAACCAGATCCCAAGAAACTATCAAAAACCTCCTCCACAGCAACAGAAACCACCACAATCGAGTCAGCACCCTTTTCAACCGCAAACTTTTCAAAATTTGGCCAACAATTTTGCACCCTATAATAATTCTTTCCAAACGGCCGGTACCGAACAATTCTCCACACTCGAACGAAGCTTGGACACGTTTATTAAACATTCCTCACAAACGATGGCTAATTTAACGTCTTCTATCCAAACGTTGGTACAAAACACTGCTTCCCACGATGAAAGCATAAAATCGATAGAAGCACAACTTGCACAGTTAAATGCCGTGATGAGTGAGAGAGAGAAAGGGAAACTTCCATCTCAACCTCTACCAAATCCTGGCCACTCACAAAGTCATAATGTGAGTGCCGTAACCACGTTGAGATCGAGAAGAGTGTTGAACAACCAAGTGGGTGAACATGTTGATGACGTTGATATCGATGATATTAATGATACCCCGGCTTCTACTTCTACTTCTACTCCTCCTTCGTCTAATCCAACAACTTCTTCTGAGCCTATTCTCCATTTTCCCCTAGGCTCGAACCCTCAGCCCACTTCCTCGAGTCAACCTAAAACGATCCCAACTCCAATTCTGGGATCCATTCCATCCCCACAATCTTCTCCAATGTTGGACCCAGCACTTATTGATAAAGCTCCTTATCCAAACAGGTTAAGGGGCAACAGACTAAGTCCCCAAATGGAGAAGATTGTGGAAATTTTGAAGCAAGTTAACATAAATATTCCTCTCCTAGATGTTATTCAACAAGTTCCGTTTTATGCGAAAATCCTAAAGGACTTGTGCACAAGGAAGAGAAAAATTCAAGTGCCTAAAAAAGTTTTCCTTGCGAGTAATGTAAGCACTGCTTTTACACAACAAATACCCAAGAAACGAAAGGACCCCGGAAGTCCTACCATATCTATTTCTATTGAGGGTAAAAATATCGATCGTGCTCTACTCGATTTAGGTGCTAGTGTTAACTTACTTCCATATTCTGTCTATGAGCAATTAGGGATCGGAGAGTTAAAACCGGCGCACTGCACTCTTCAGATGGCCGATCGATCTATCACCCAACCTAGGGATGAGCTAGAGGATATTTTAATCAAAGTCGGGGAATTTATATTCCATGTGGACTTTATCGTTATAGATACACAGCCTGTAGCAAACCCACGAAACCAAATTCCGGTGATTTCAGGTCGACCTTTTCTAGCGACTTCCAACGCTGTAATCAATTGTCGTAACGGTTCTATGAACCTATCCATCGAGAAGATGTCAATTGAGCTTAATATTTACAAGTTGGGAAGTGAACCCTCCGAACCCTATGCTCAAGTTTGTTCTGTCGAAAAGATGGATTCCGACAGTAGCGAATTTGAACAGCTTCACGATACTGATCTTGACTCCGCTAGTACGTTATTGTTTGACCCTGCTATTTATTATTCACATACGGACCCTTCTATCGAGCTGTCCGGGTCAACATCTAACGCTGAATATGAACCTTTTATGGAGTCCGACTATCATTCCGTTCTTTCCGATGAGATTATTATTCGGGATATCGATGAAAGTTTTGAAGAAATCTTCGCTGAAGAACTCACATTCTTAGAAGACATGGACATTGTGATGAATCAACCCCCACTCAAAGAAGTTGAACTGCCACCCCTTCTTCTTATCCGGGACAAGAATGCGAGTAATCCACCATCACTATTTCTTCTCTATAAACCGAGACGTAAACACGTTCTATGACACTTCTTATATCCTCCCCACTTCTTCATATCGATAGGTGACATGTTCTTCTACCAACCTTGGCGTTATATTGATAAATTTTTTGAATGGTTGGTGTTGACTGTTGGTCTTTATAAAGCTTTATATTGACCAATAACTTTACCCCCCCTCTTTATAATTTTAAAATGCTTAATACGATTTCACTCAAGTTTGGAGGGGAAGAAAAATATTTTGGCTCTTGAAAGAAAAAAATACAAAATTATGAGCCAATAATAAGTTTGGAGGAGGTTTTCACTGATATTACTTACTAACTTTTTCTCCCAAGTCTACAGGTTTTTTGTAAGCTTAAAAGATGATATCAGTGAAGACACTGCTGCAAATAAGTTTGGGGAGGTTTGTGCTTATTTACGCATTATCTTGAATTATATCTTGCATTATACCATATAGTAGCACACAAAAAAAATTTGAAAGTGAAAAATTACATATGAAAGATAGGAATAGTTTGAGAAAAGCAAGAAAGTTAGATGTTTTCTTAAACGAAGCTAGTAATAGGCAGTTATGAGCCATTGTCCCAAGGGCTAGTAAGATGAAGGAAATTACTAATCTGAGAATAAAAATAAGTCTGAAAAATAGTCTCTATTCTTGAGTCCAAATATTTGAACGTTGATACCCTACTATACGCACTTGCACACATCTTGAAACTTGGGATAGTAGAGGATATCTTGAAATGCTCTTGTCTAAAAACCTTGGTATGAATATATATATATATATATATATATATATATATATATATATATATATATATATATATATATAAGTAGTGAAGAAAAAAATGAACACTGGTTTTGTAATTACCAAGGCAGCATAAAAAAATATAGCGAGGGTGCTTTATCACCTAGTGCCTTAGACCAACTGGTTTGAGAGCCACTGCTAAGACTTAGGTGTTGCAAGACGAGAAAATTGCTAATTACGTCTAAATGAGTGAGCACATTTAGTAATCGGCCGGTTGGTACCTCAAGAAGTAATAACGGTCGCATGAAGAATGTGTGAGCAATTCCATCTAAAATATTCACCGACTAAAAAGTACTAAGGAAGATGGACAATAGTATGATAGCTTGAATTGAATTCTCTAAGTGTAGGGATGTCTTTTACACACACGTAGGGGGTATATGATCGATATTTGGAAGAAAGGTAGGGCGGAAGACTAAAGGAGATGTTTTATTGAGGGATGATGTGATTTCTAACATCTTTTCATGACCATTAAGATAGGGCTCATGGCAATTGAAAAGCTGGTGTAGTTGGAAACTCTTATTTTCAAGTTCTTTCTTTTATAGTTCCTATCTTTGTACGTAACTTTCATTTTCTTTCTTTTATTATGGGATTTTGTTGGTGTAATCCGCTGAAAATCCTCAGGAGACAACACTCCTCCTACTAGGGACACCTAGAGGTTTAACAGCTTGTTGCACGTGCTAAGTGCAATCGTGATTGCCTATGAAAGTATGCTACTTAGGTTTTTCTTTGTTCTCCCTCTCTTGAATAACTAGTTTGCTCGGAACGATCAAAATTAAGTTTAGGGGTATTTGTTCAGTCGAAAATATTGCACATTTGATATAACATTTTCCTTACTTTTCTTAAATATTTAAATGTGTTTATTATAAATATAGAACATATTTAGGTTTATCTGCAAAATACTCTTTACCATATGTTTATATATTATAATTAACATTGTGAAGGAAAATATATGCATATTATATTTATATAATGTTTTAATAATTAAAAGATGGATAGCATATCAAATATTCTTAATCAAGTTTCTTAAAGATTTATACCATATAAAGTAATTAAGATACTCTCTCTAATTTAATAAATAGTACTAACATTATTTATGTAGATATTGTACAAGATTTAGCTAAGGTCAAGAGATCAAGATTTTCAAGATGTCAGGATCAAAAATCTGCCAAAATCATAGAATCGATACTGGCAGAGAGTTAGGAAATATATGAAGAATCTAAGCATGGAAAAGATCTCCATGTGTCAACATGAGGCCACAGAAGAAATTTCAAATCCTAAACCCTCCAGAGCGCGGCGCTTCCGCGGCCAAAATGCCCAATTAGCGACGGATCCGCGGCTTAATCATGGCCGTAAGATCTGAAAACTTGAAAAGTGGATCTTTATGGCAAGTCTAAACCTATGAGATGTATGTTTTCTGCTTCTGAGCTATATAAAGGACCGAGGGCTAAACTTAGAAATCATCACCTTTAACACAAAACAAATCACCGTCAAGAACAAGAGGTCCACGACAGGTCCGCGATTTGACGTGATAGAGCGACGTGAATATCGACGAAGCATCTACTTCCTACGAGGCAAAGATCGAGAGCAATTTCTTCCTCTTGTAATCTAAATTCGAAGGATCTGTACTTGTAACGTTGATTAATAAAGGTAGATCATTTTAATTACTTCGCATTTACTTTCTGCATCTAAAATTCTGTATTTTTACTTTCTGCATTATGATTTCTTTATCTATCCTTTCTTCTTCTTCTAAAAATATGCGTGAGTAATTCCTAACTTGCTAGGGTTCATAGGATTAAGATAGAACAACGGATGAGAAAATATTTTAATTTCTTTAACATCTTATGAAGTTTATAAACTTTAGCAAAATAAATGTTAATATTCTTATTGGGCGCGCTACCAAATTATTGATAGTCACGACCGCGATTTGAGATTAGATTAACAATTGTTTTGTTATGGGCTAGACATGAATAGAGATCAATGAAGGGACAAGGGTCAATAGTGGGGAAACCCTAGTTTCTTCCAAGAACCCTAATCCTCATTCATCACTATCTATCTAGTTTTAAATCTATCAAAAGATAAAAGAAGTCATCTTTATTAGTCATCCATCAACTACTAAATCTTATGAACCCTACGAGCATTTTCCTTATCAATTCTATATTCGTAACAACAAACAATCATCCTTCTTTTTAATCAACTTGTCTAAAGCAAGATAAAAGTTTCACATTTCCCTGAGGATGACCCGTACTCATCTCGGCTAGCTACACGCGACACCGTTATTGATTGCGGTTACTATTCTAAAAAAACACAACTTCAAAATATACGTTCAATCAACCGCTTTACGTGACCGAGTACAGTGATGAAGATCGGATTAATAGCATATTGATTGATCCGGGGTTCTCAGTGAACATCATGAACTTGCGGACTCTGAAGAGTTTGATGTCCGATGCTTATCAAGAGAAAGGATTGTTATTCAAGGCTTCAATCAATACTTCCAGCAAGTTCTACGGTCCATAGCTCTGCCAATTAAATTTGGGGATCTGCAAACCGAAGCTAAAATATACATGATCGACGCAGACACATCTTATAAGATTCTCCTGGGACAGTCATGGCTCCACGATTACAGCATCGTTCTATTAACTCTCCATCAATGTATGAAGTATACTAAAAATGACGAAGAAAGACGCATTGACGGAGACATTCAGCCGTTCAGTGTGCATGAAGTCCGATATGAAGATTCCTGGTATTTTGTGAACCCCCAAAATGCTAAGCCACAACTGACCGAGGACAGAACGACCGTGAAACTTAAAAGCAAATCTGAGTCGGCTGTCGCTTTTATTGGTCAAATCCTGTCGTGCACCTGGACGATTTGTCTGTCACGTGCCTTCTCTATGAGAGGGCATAAGAGTCGTCCTCAATCCCAGATATTATGCGCCCAAGATGCGGGAATACTTTAAAAAGTGCAGATGTCGGTTATATCAATCGGACTTCGAAGTGAAGTTTTATGAGGGCCTGTGGCATCCGCCTCAGGTCCGAGCACTCATCAATGGACGAATCCCAGGTAGACAGGGCATAGGTTTCATTCAACCAGATGTCAAGGCATGCTACATGATCTATGTTGGCGAAGCCAGCGAAAAGTCAAATGATGACGACGAGCTAGCCGAGCCAGAAAAGACCCCTCTAGAGCTCAAAGATGGTAGACAAGCAACCTTCGACGAGCTAACCAAAATTGATTTAGGAACGCCTGATAATCCAAGGCCGACCTACATCAGCTCACTCTTGTCAGAGGAAATGAAAGAACAGATAATTGCCCTGCTGCATGAGTTCATTGACTGCTTCGTGTGGACGTACAAAGAAATGCCTGGCCTCTCCCTTGAAGTGGCCGTACATAAGCTGGCTATATCTTCTGATGCCAAGCCAGTCAAACAAGCTCCTTGAAGAATGAGAAGGGAGCTGGAAGAAAAGGTCAACGAGAAAACCAAGAAACTCGTCAATGCCGGCTTCATCAGAGAAGAGAAATATGTAGACTTGATCACGTGCATCGTCCTAGTGAAAAAGAAGAATGGGCAGATCCGAGTTTTTGTTGATTTCAGGGACCTCAACAAGGCATGCCCTAAAGATAATTTTTCGCTTTCGGTCATGAAAATGATGGTCGATGACACTTCAAATTACAAGTTGTTCACCTTCATGGATGATTTTTCTGGATACAATCAGATAAAAATGTCGCTCGAGGATGAGAAGCACACAGCGTTTCGAACCCCGTTCGGGATATACTATAACAAGGTGATGTCGTTTAGGCTGAAGAATGCGGGCACCACATATCAAAGGGCGATGACAAAGATCTTTGATGACTTAATCCTTAAAGTCGTCGAATGCTATGTCGATGACTTGGTCGTCAAGACTATAGCCAAAGCCAATCACATCCAAGATCTCCGAACTGTCTTCAGCAGACTGAGAGAGTACAATCAGAAGATGAATCCTCTAAAAGCGCGCATTTGGCATATCATCGGGAAAATTCTTGAGCTTCATAGCCCGGCATTGAGGGATCGAGATCGACCCATCGAAGATAAAGGCAATCGTGGGGATGCCTCCTCCAAAGAATCTAACGCGGCTGAGATCCTTCCAAGGCAAGCTCGCTTACATACGAAGGTTCATCTCGAACCTATCGAGAAGATGCAGGCCCTTTTCAAAGCTCATGAAGAAAGGAGCTCCTTTTGTATAGGATGCCGAATGTTAAGATGCATTCGAAAATATCAAACAGTACATGTTGCACCCTCTAGTGCTCGCTTCCCCCATTCCAAATAAATTATTGATCCTCTATACCGCCACACTAGATGAGTCACTCGGTGCACTCCTTTTTCAGAACAACGAGGAGGGAAAAGAAAATGCCCTCTACTACCTCAGTCGAACGTTAGTCAAGATGGAACATAACTATTCCCCCATCAAAAACCAGTGCCTGGCCCTGATATTCAATGTGAAGAAGCTAAGGCACTATCTGCTCGCTCATCGAGTTATGCTGATCTCCAAGATCGACCCACTTAAACACTCAATGACCAAAGAAAGCCCAGCCGGAAGAATGGCAAGATAGGCTGTCATGCTGCTTGAGTTCGACATAGTTTATACTCCACAGAAAGCAGTAAAAGGACAAGCCCTCGCCGACTTCCTCGCTACCCATCCCATACCTGTAGGGTCACCACTGAATTATGAGTTACCTGACGAACAAGTGTTGCACCTCGAGGATAACGAGCCATGCTGGGAGCTCTACTTCGATGGAGACTCGTCAATAAAGATCTCCAGCAAATCAAGAGTCCTGAAGATAAAAGCTGGAATATGATTGGTGTTCATCACGCCATCGATAGGAACCCTATGACGTTCTTTCATTCTTACCGAGCCTCGTACAAACAATGAAGCTGAGTACGAAGCTCTGCTAGCTGGTTTGGAGCTAGCCATAGAGATGGAAATCATTCGGCTATGGGTTTATGGTGAATCCCAGCTTGTCGTCAACCAAGTAAGTGGAGACTACAAGATATATAAACCCAAGTTATCTCAGTACAGAAGCCGGGTGGTGGAGCTCATGAAACAATTTACTCACATTGAACTAATGAGATTCCTTAGGGCATTGAACGGAAAAGCCGACGTACTCGCACGCCTAGCCAAAGAGCTGGCTTATCCCGACATGGATGAAATTCCGATCATAATCAGGAGCCGACAAATTCTGCCCCCAGTCTCTTTATGAGAAAAGAAAAGCGCAAAACAAAAGAGCAATCATGCCGAAGAAGTTCTGATCATTCAAGATAAGCCCAATTGGTGAGAGACCTTCATAGAGTACCTTCGATACGACAAGCTACCCGAAAAAAAATCTTGAGAGTTCGGTTGAAGAAAAGTGTCGTCCGATATGTGTTTGTAAATAATACGCTCTACTGCAGATCATACGACCAGCTCTCGCTCAGGTGTATGTCCTTGGCCGAAGCTCAAAAAGTCATGAAAGAAGTTCACTCAGGCATCTGCGGAGCTCACCAATCTCTCCCCAAAATGCGGCTTCAAATCAAACGGCTCGGGTATTACTGGCCTACCATGATAAGGGATTGCGAAGTACATGTGAAGAAATGTCATCTCTACCAAATTCACGGTGACTTCATTCATAAGTATCACAATCATTTGCATCCTACGGTGGCGTTATGGTCCTTCAAAGTTTGGGGCACCGATATAGTTGGCCCAATTGATTCTCCATCATCCAAAAGCAACCGGTTCATATTGGCCGCAACTGACTACTTCTTCAGATGGGTTAAAACTGTCCCTCTAAAAGAAATCAAGTCAGAAGATATTCTAACATTCTTCCGGCATAATATTCTATATCGCTTCAGTACACCTAGAAGAATCATTTCTGACAACGGACCTTCTTTCAAGAGCTTCAAAATCTCAAGGTTCATTACTCAGCACAAGATAGACTAGAAATATTTCTCCATCAATAATCCAAGAGCCAATGGGCTAGCCGAGGCCTTTAATAAAACTCTATGCAAGCTCCGGAGGAAAAATACTTCTGCCAACAAGAGAGACTGGAATCTCAAGTTCCACGAGGCGTTGTGAACATATCGTACTACGCACCGCACTCTAACTCAGTTCACTCCATACTCATTACTCTTCAGAGTGGAGGCAATTCTCCCCCTCGAAATCGAAATTCCAAGCCTAAGGATGGCTGTCCAGCATGGTTTGACAGAGGAGGAAAACGTTCTCCTTTGGCTCGAAGAACTTGACGCCCTTGAAGAAAAGAGACTCGCAGTACAACTATATCTGGAGATGTATCAAGCCCAAATGTCACGGGCTTATGATAAAATAACCCATCTTCGTGCTTTTAAGAGAGGCGAATTGGTGTTAGTCCTCAAAAGACCGATCATCCTCAATCGACACGCCAAGGAAAAATTCGAGCGAAATTGGGAAGGGTCATATGTCATCGAAAAAGTGTTTGATGGAGGATCCTACCAACTGATAAATGCCGAGGGAGAAAGGCCTATGCCACCTATCAATGGCTAATATCTTAAGAAATACTACGCGTGAATACTCCAAGTCACAGACGAATTGAGCACACCGGCCCTACGGTCTGGATCATACATCCTGTAAAACTGTATATAATCCACGGGTATAAATGACCCCTATCTCTCCCAAGTCCTATCGGCGAGACTACATCTGAAGTCCTACCGGCGATGAAGCTCCACCAATGTGGTAAAAAACGGTACATCCATAAGAAAAACGAGCACGGATGAAAACCCGAAAGAGTTCCATGGATAAAAACAGCAGGACTGCCGGCGAGTTTGTGAAAACCCAAAAGGGCGCAAACTCGTGAAAAGGAAATGAAAGTACACTCGTAAAGTCCTCTCGACCTTGTGAGGAGAATATCCCCGTGAGATCCTTACGACTCATAAAGGAGAAATACAATTAGGAATCCTCACGATTCCTAAGGAGAATATACACCTGCGACATCATCTCGACTCATAGAGAGAAAATGCTTTTATGAGACCCTTACGGCTCATAAAATTGAAAAGCCTTAGGTGATAGGGATCTAAACCTGTCTCCTAAACCATCGCTCCTTAACGGGAAACAGAAAATGATGGGTTTCTCCTGGTACTATTCCAGTGTAGCGGTACTGATGCCGATCCAAAACCCAAATTCCAAGTTTTCCCAAGGAAAATGATGAGTTGCTCCCGACACTATTCCAGTGTAGCAATGCTGATGCCAAATAAAATCTAAATTCCCGGTTCCCCTCAAATTCAAAAGTCCCACCAAACAAGACGAAAATGAAATAAATCAAATCAGAGTCCCACCGACAGTGGTTCCAAGATCAAAAGGTCCCGCGGAATGGAAAAGAACTCCAAAGCCAACCAGATCAACCGATTCAACCAATGACCTCTTCGGCAGAACCAAGCTCCACCTTGGAAGAAAGTCCACCGATGACCTACTCGGCAGAATCAAACTCCATCTTGGAAGCAAGTCAACCAACGACCTCCTCGGCAGAATCAAGCTCCATCTCGAAAATAAGTCAAATCCCGACGCCGCCAAAAGTGAAGTAAGTCAAATCAAACCGATATCGCAGAAAGCGGAGCAAGTCAACCCTGACACCGTAAAAAGCGAAGCAACAACCCTGACACCGCAGAAAGCGGAGTGAACCAAAAAAGGTATCGACCGTCCAAGTCACAAAAATGTTAGGATCGACCGTCCAAGTCGCAAAAATGGCAGCACCGACTGTCCAAGTCGCAAAAAATGGCAGCATTGACCGTCCATGTCGCTAAAAGGGCAGCATCGACCTCCATGTCTTCAAAAAGGAACCAAGCCAAATCAACCATCGACCGTCCAAGTCGCAAAAAGGGTAGCACCGACCGTCCAAGTCGCAAAAAATGGCAGTATTGACCGTCCATGTCTCTAAAAGGGCAGCATCGATCTCGATGTCGTCAAAAGAGAACCAAACCAAATCAACTATCGACCGTCCAAGTCGCAAAAATGGCAGTATAGACCGTCCACGTCACTAAAAGGGCAGTATCGACCTCCACGTCGTCAAAAGTAAACTGAACTAAATCAATCTCCATATAGCACAAAATCCATCAATTTCTTGCACACAACCCATATGCGCGGTGTGTATTTATTGATGGGGGGAAATTTTTTGGGGTCAAAAATTACACCCAATTGCCAAAATCAGAAATCAAATTCAACCTCAAAGTCAAAACCAAAATTAAAGTCAAAAGGCCAAGTGGGCCCAAGCCTAAGCCTGAGCCAAGTGGACTCGAACCCAAGCCTAAGCATGGAGAGGGACCGGCCAAAAGAGAAGAAGAAAAGGAAAAGATTAAATGTAATTTTTGTTTTTTTAATTAAATAGGTAAAAGCCGATTTTGTACAAGCCATGGGGCTAAATATAAAAGATGTAAGCATATAAAAGACCCCTTTATGATTTGATAACTAATCTTAATCTTGGTTCCCTAAAAAACAAAATCTTGAGTTTTGAGCCACTCTTTATTGCACAAGTCCTTTTCTCCTTCATCCTTTCTTTTTTTCAAAGTGCGCACGTCAGGAGGACTCAGAAAAGGGAAAAAGAGCCCTTTTAATCTTCAAAAGTCAAAATCTTGGTGTTTTTAAACATTGCTTCACTGGGTGTCGACCCTACTTGCACCGTGTTAGGTGCCCATTTGGTTAGGTGCGCACCTCGTTGGATGTACATCGAGCCAAGTGTGCACCGGTCCAGGTGCACACCTCACTAGGTGCGCACTTTCTTAAGTATGTACCTTGCTGGACCTTTTGGCCCATTCGGGACCCTTTGGACCCCTTCACTCCTTCGCACCTTGCCACGTGCGCACCTTGCTAGGCGCGCATTTTGGCATGTGCGCACTTGTCACGTGCACACCTTACTATGTATGCACTTGTTACGTGCGCACCTTACCACGTGCGTACTTGAACTTTTAGCCCATTCAGGACCCCCGTAAAAACTCTGCGAGGCCCCTGATATGCCCGAATCACCCTAAAATTTGTTCCCAAACACAATACGCACATATTGCATATTGAGTTCGCATGATCTGTTTGACTTGTTAATCGGAGGTTCTCTTGCTCCAAAAGCGAAGGGTAATTAACGGAAGTTTAGTCCACGACTGCCGGAGATTCGGATCCCTACAATCATTAAACCCGAGCCTACTCCAGGTAGGGGAAATCTGTAATATGCCTGACAAGCGACACGCATTCCTATCTTAATAGGGTGACGAAAAACACTCTACCCCAGTGAGAAAAACCATGCTAATTTGATATTTTGACTCCCCGCGGGGTCTCTGTTTGGACCGAGAAGCCGTGAGGAGGTGCGCAGGGGCCCCGAGCATGTCCCGGAAGGACCTAGAGAGGGCCCACCCTCCCCGAGACCACCCTAAGGTGGCCTTGGGGGGTAGGGACTCAAGCTCTGCCCTAAGTGGGCAGGCTAGGTTATGTCTACCCTAAAGGCCATCTTAGGGTAGCCTAGGGAGTGGGTACCCGCACTGGGTGCCTCCAAGTCGATGATAATTTTGTGCCGGGGACCTCCACGAAGTTTCAGATCAATTCGAGCTCATTTCGGACTCCCGGGGTGGGTTTTAGCATGGAATTTTTGTCGGTTTTTAGCACACTTGATTTTCGATGTGTTGGAAAATTGAAGTGTTAGCTATTTATGTGCGGTATTCGATTGTCGTAGGCTTAGTGTTAGTTGCGTGTATCATAACGTTTAGTAAAAATGTCGTTTAATTGCTATATGTATCAATTAGATGGGGTTACGGAATTGATACTCGCAAGTTTGCATGTTCTGTGATGAATGATGCTTAGTGTTTATGGTTGTGTTGGATTTGTCATGATGGATAGCCCGAAGTATATAGTATTAGATGAAATTCTCTGTGATGTAATGTATATTCATATTGCGTGACGAGCTGGACTGTCGTCATCACGGCTTGCATTATTCTTTGGGGCATGTCCTAGTTGCGGACGTAGTCACCGTTGTATATTCAGGTTTTCATTACATGCATTAGGATTACCCCGTGATAGAGTGCTTGAGTAGTGGGGTTCTAGAGGGTGATGGGCCTTTATCTCATGGCATTGAGACCGGGGTGCCTTACTTTAAAATTGGCAGGTTATTCGCCGCACTCGTAGGGAGTATAGGATTAATCCACGGAGGGGTGCCCTGGTCATCGGATTTTGAAAGTGCTGGGTGGGCCACTCACTTCGTTGATTGGGGTTGCCTCGCTTCTGAGATTAGCGGGTGGCTTGCCTCACTCGTAGGGGTCTAGTATTTGATACTACTGGTTATCTACACGACCGGAAAATTGCATTTCATATTTGGCTCCATTGAAATGTACTTTTTCTAGATTATCCGCATTTCCATACTGTGTTTGCTTCTGTTGTGATACTTCTGAGATGTTACTTGATACTTCCGTGAGACGAATGTTGCTATATATATTATATATTTATTAGACTCTATATATGTTTTTCATCCGTGCTAGTCCTGTCCCCGCCATGTCTTAAGTTAAGTAACCTTACGGTAAAGACTCAGGACCCTGTGGCGAATGCGGATGGCATATATGTGCATGCCTATTTTCGTTTCTTTACATATGTTTAATTGATGGGACTGTATTAATTCTGATTAATGTAAGGAAAACAAACCTAATTGATGTTGTTAGAACCAATTTTTGAAAACTATAGGCGTTTACTTTTTCTTTGCGTCGAGGTATTCAGTTAGGAATATCCTGCACCTCATTCGATGAGGAAAGAGCCTAGATCTCTTCACAGTGAGTGATCTGTTTGGAAAAAGTTTACGTAACTATAAACTACTCGGTTTTCTTCAAAAGCATCGATTTTCTACAAAACTACTCGTTTAAAAAAATATGGAGCCTAAAGCACTCCTTTTGAAAACTGCTCGAGTTCCTTCAACGATATCAAGTTCATTACGTTACAGGATTTTCGCCAAAAAATAGCTGTAGCCTTCCATCATTTCCTACGAGTAGTGGTTAATATTTATGCTACATTTGTTGACCATGTCAAGGCGCAGTGTGCGGTAGCTAATTGGTGCTTGTTTATAGCATTAGATGCGATTGGTTAAGACAGTTGTTCGACCTTGTTGACCTTGTCAAGGGTCTGTCTGGGTGGGTCTAATGCAATCAAGATAATGACGGGTTGAACTTGACAAGGACCCTTTGACTTGTTGACCTTGTCAAGATCACTTGGGTCCTAGGGGCAAAAACCATATCCGAAGTTTCAAATATAAGGGAAATTTGCCAAGTTTGCGCACACCTTCTAGAGTGTGGTAATTTTGGTCGGTTTCCATCAGAATCATCACACAATGATAGTTAGGTCCCGATTCCCACTGATGAGTAGGCATTACTCATCGGGAGATTTTCACTTCACAATTAGCTAACCTATTAGGTGTTTAGAAAGTGTTAACGAGATTACACTTCTGAGGAAACGAGATTATTTAATTAGGTCCGTGCAAAAGCACGTGGGACCTCCCTCGGAGTACCAATATTGGCCTGGCTGAATGGTTAGCGAACTTGTGAGATGTATATGATCCCGACTAATTCTCCTTTTAGGGTTTGAAGGAGAATTCAAGGAAACGGTAGGAGCCACCTTGATTAGATGAAATGATTAACCAATCTAATCTTGATAGAGTGCATGATGCGTGTTTCTTTTCTCTCTCTATAGTTTGTGACTATCACTTACCTTTAACTAAAACTTATGAACCAACTTAACCGAACCTTCTTACACACTTTGGCTTTTGGATTGTCATGATTCTCAATAAAGTCGTATATATCTCTGCCACTCCTACTTCCCCTCTGCATTTATCCAGAACACTCTGTATCACTACAAAGATCCATATTGCTTAGGTATGCCATCGTATAGTTACATACGAACTCGAAAAAATTTATTTAAGTTCGAGAATGGATTCCGGTTCTGAAGAAATTTGTTAGTTATATGTATGCCCTAGAGGCCATTACTGTACATACGATGTATATTGTAGTGGATGCTAGGACATACATAGGGAGGACTTTCTTGCTCGACATGATAGTATGCTATCTGGTTGTACTTTATCTTAACATGTACTCTGATTGTCTCTATATTACATGTTGATAAAGCCCTTAGGATATGTACTCGACTACTGGGAATATGATGAGATCATACTAGTGAGGCGACGGTAGTCGACGAGTACATCCTATAACTGTTCCTAGTCGAGGGTGTATCGAGACAGGGCATCGATACACCAGAGTAGACTAGCGTATACGCATCTTGACCCATATGATGGGCGATGGATGATCCCATATCCATCGGTGTTTGACATCAAGGATGGTGTACGGGTGCTCAGTAGAGACTGGGTACACTAGACGGACTCGCCGAGAACTCCCAGATGGTATTATACATCACGTCAGATGGCAGTTCTCCGGTGACACTGGTACAGAGTAGTCTGTTGACCCGAGATCGTCATAGAGTCTTGTGTGATTCCCACTGTGCTTTGATTTCCATCATACCACGTCCAAGAGGGCGTGCAAAAAGATGGCTTTTGGGTACAGTCCCGAATCACATGGAGGCAATGAGCGATAGGAGGGGATTCGTCTCTCCCGGTATAGGGAGTTGATGTTGTGCTGTGTTCGATTGGCTATAACCGGAAATCCCTGGCCAGGGTTGCTGAGATTTACTGGTAAGTGTTATCAGTAGTTTCTCAAACTGTTATAGACCTCAAATCGACCCGACTTATCGAGCTACTGGGGTCTGACGTTTACCACCCCTAGGCGAGATATGCGACATATCAGACGACGAGACCGGACTGTACGGGAGTGTTACTGATTGGATTCACAGGAGAATGTACAGGCTTTCTTGTTGATCTTCTGAGCGATCAATACCTGGGTGGCTGTTACGTTTAGCTGACCGCTTGCAGCTTGTGGGTGTTTGATATGATCATCACCTACTGCCGGCGTATTGACGATTCTTTAGAGTCCTACACAGAGGTTTCTTGACTCAGGCAAAACGGAGTAGGGGCACATATGTGATATGTGCAGGACCGAGGATAATACGATATATGATACCGTATTCTATTCTCGCGATATATGATATCAGCCGGGTCATTGGATCAAGTGTTGATTCGATGAATCGGTACGGATAAATATTAGTCGGTTATATGTGATATAACCGGATTGTCGGATCAAGTGTTGATTCGATAATTTAATGTATAATAATATATATAATATATTAAATTACATTAACTAATATTAGCTCACTAAAAGATTCTTTTTCTCACTCGGGTAATACATTGATATATATGCGATATATGTTAATTGTATTATTTTCTTTTGTTACAATAAATATTATATATGTGATATATAATATTGTAACATAATATGATAACTAATGCAACATGTTTAGTAGAGATTAAACAAGATTAGGGTTTGATTTGGGTTAATGCTTTCTAGATATTTCTAGAAGGTTTTCTTTTGTTTTGGAAAAGATATTTTCAAGTGACTCATTCTTAACCTAACCCAAACCCTGGCCTTGGTTAATTCTCTACAATGGTTTAGTCAAACATGGTTGCATTATTGATCATCTTTATCCTTTCATTATTCATCACAAAAGGATTCTAATTATTCATTCATCTTCTTCCTTCTTCTTTCTTTTCATGAAAAAGCTTACTAGCTTTTTCCAAGTGATGAATAAGTGTGAGAAAAAGATAACAAAAGAGAGCAAAAATCCTACTTCATCATCCTCATCTATCCTTGCCATTTAGATGAGGGTGTTTGTTCCCCTCCAAACGGCGGCCGAGACATGGACGTCTTGCCTGAGATTCGGAGCAGATGCTATATGGTTTTATCCGTCTACCTCTCCGAAGATGCCAAGTTGATTTATGGCACCGTGTATCGGAGGTTTAGACGGATGCGGCCGATGTAGCAGATTTCGTCAGATTCCCCCTCGTTTGAGGGGGTTTTTTATTGTGGGGACGCTCTTTCCCGCAGGCGCAAGCCCCTGCAATTAATTACTCTACCGCATCGCGGTAGCCACTTTCTCCTTCTCCAGAATTTCACTTCGTGTCGTGTGTGTTTGTTTTGTTTGTGGATGCCCGTGGATTGTATACGGAGACTAAGTGATGCCGTCGCCCGTAGGACGTGGATTAGTCCAAATCCGTATTTACTTAGATTTGGGTTTGGCGTTTTAGTTTAAGGATACGTTAGCCGTATTTAGGCTAAGATCGACTTAAACGTTCGTTAAAGATACGTTAGTCTGATTTGAGACTAACATCAACTTAACGGGATCGTTTGGATCCTGTAAGTCGATGTACAACACCCCACTTCTTGCGGGGAGGCGGAAATATGAAAAACGATCTTGTTTCTTGCTTAAACATCGACTAACCGCACGAATCGAAGCTAAACGATAACTAACATGTAACATAGAAGTTCTATACTACTATGTTTAGGGATTATACCTAACGAATCGTGTCCTTTGTCTTTGCG
Organism: Agapanthus africanus; assembly: GCA_030015575.1. Lineage (NCBI taxonomy): Eukaryota > Viridiplantae > Streptophyta > Magnoliopsida > Asparagales > Amaryllidaceae > Agapanthus > Agapanthus africanus. The sequence goes on along the minus strand of CM057339.1, from coordinate 302,872,562 downwards.
AACTCCACCTCCTCCTCGGCCTTCTCGAAGTAGTAGACGATCCACCCGAGAGCTTTACTCCAAGCTTAGCCTCTAAACTTGAGGCAACTTTCTTTAAGTGCTAATCAAAGAAGCTAGGTGATATAGAGTAAGGGTTATGGTTTAATTAGTCTAACTAATCCTTGTACTCAACATATGAGAGGGGAGGATTAGGGTTTGAAGAGGGAGAGCTTGAGGAGAGAGAAGATGGACATAATAATGAAGTGAGAATAATGAGTTATGATAATATATATCAAGCATTTCTTTTTATCAAGAAAAGAAAATAAATCAATTTAACAACCATGCTTGATAATATCTAGTGATGATTCAACTCCATGAGTCATTAAGCATTTATGATGCATTAATGACATGGATGAATCATCCATATGACTCACTAATCACATTCATTGTATATGCCACCTAAACCCCCTTAGTCACCACCTTCTAGAAGCTTCTCGCGCAATTACGAGAACGCCCCTCCTTTCCGCAAAAATACGGAAAAACTTTAGACTGTATAAATCCAATAACCGGATACCAGTAACTGGCTTAAACCAAAGCCGACTGGTAAAAACTGTCCGAAAGTCGTACGTGCGTAAACACACGTATGCGTCCGAACCCTTGTCGTAAAACCATACGACCTCTATATCGTTTCGCCCGGAGTAGGGAAACTCTCTGTGTGGGACTCTAGAGACTCGACTACTACGCTGGCAGTGGGTTTAACCACAGACCGCAAGCGGCACTAGCTGTACGTAACGGTCCCCAGATAGATGTCGATAAGAAGGCCGATGAGGAAACCCATCCGAACTCCTACTGAGTCTGATGTGACAATCTCCATACAGTTCGGTCCGTTCGTCCAAGACTATCGCATATCGGGCCTAGGGGGCGGCAAGCGTCAGTCCCCTAATAGCGGTATAAGTCGTGTCGGAGGGAAGCCCATTACACCCTGAGAAACTACTGGAACCTACCAGCAAATCTCGCTTGCCCTGGCCAGGGACTTTGCGTAATGGCTCTCTGACACAGCGCGATATCAACCCCCAATACCGGGAGAGACGAATCCTGTCTAACTGCCACTGCCTCCAAGTGCTCGGGACTGCACCCAACTGCTACCTATTTGCACGACTCCTTTGAGCCGTGGTAGGGTAGCAATCTAAGAACAGTGGGACACACTCGAGGCGAAGTAGCAGTGTCAAGTCTGCGGACTATGCTGTACTCATGTCACTTGGGAACTGTTCACTGACGACTGGTATAAAACCAACCAACAGTTCCCTGTGAGTCCTGTCCGGTGTACCCGTAACCTAACGAGCACCTGCATACTATCTCCAGTACGACGTACTGACGGCTGTGGGACAGACCATCTCCCCAACTGGGATGAGAAGCGTACACAATAGTCTACTCCGGAGTATCGATACTCTGTCTCGATAATCCAACGACTAGGGACCTGAATAAGGATGTGCTTGTAGACTACCCAGCCCCCACTAGTGTGACTGCCATCACAACGCTGGTAGTCAAGCAAGATCCTATGAGCTCTATCAATACGTATACTCACATATTAAGATAGAAAAACCAAGTAGCATACTACCATGTTTAGCAAGACTATTATATACATGTGAATATCCCACGCTTCCATTAAGTAATATACAAACTAGTATGATACAATAATGGCCCCTAGGGCATATACACTAACAGATCCGACAAGAGAGCAATTGGCTCTATTGTTTAGTTTAATGACGTTGCGGTCGATAAGTAGTTTAAGGACGTTGCGGTCCATATTCCAGTTTATAGACATGGTGGTCCATGTTCCAGTTTAAGGACATAGGGGTCCATAGGTAGTTTAAGGACGCTTAAGTCCGTCGGTTTAAGGACCCCACAGTCCATGTTTTAGTTTAAGGACGCTTAAGTCCATGGGTTTAAGGACCCCACAGTCCGTGTTGATGTGTGGTTGTCGGGACCAGTCACCTCTCTGACGTCGTTGAAGGATTACAACGATAGGAGTCAGAGGAGTTCGGAGATGTACCCTCGAACCGGATGTAAATTGATTTAAGAGAGCAGCTGTGCTCAGTTAATTTAATTTGAGGACTTACGGCCATCATTGGGCTAAGTTCAGTTAAGAATTTTCGACATTTTTATTTGCATTCGGCCTATTAGGCCTGTGTTAGGGCTTTGCCCATGTTTAATAATGCATAGCATTATTTATTTTGTTTGGGCTCTGCCTATTTATAAATGATGCAGAGCATCATTTTTGTTTGGGCTCCACCCCTTTTTGTTGCATTTTCACCTTTGTTTGGGCTCCGCCCTTTTATAAATGAAGCAGAGCATCAATGTCGTTTGGGCTCTGCCCTTATTGCATTGCCATTTATTTTGGCCTACTAGGCCTTTTTGATTTGGGCCTGGCCCTTTAGTAAATAATGCATTGCATTTGTCAGGCGCTTTGCGCCAATCAATGAGCGCAAGCGCTTGCGGTGATGACACGTGTCACGCAAGCGCAGTGCACTGTGCTTGCGCTGCTGACACGTGGCGCGCTCTGGTGAGTTGCACCAATTTCAGAGAGCAAGGCTCTTTCTTAAAAGCGCATAGCGCAAGTGATTCAGATGTTGACACGTGGCGCTCTCTGGTGGCTTGCGCTAACCCCAGGAGCGCAATAGTGCAGTTTCTGCAAGTGCAAGACACTATTAACTTGAGAATCTTTTAGATTCCAGAACCAATGGTTCATAAAAAAGTGCAAAGCACTGTTTGATTTCTTGATCTGATTTAGATCAAAGAAAACAAGTTTTTTTTTCTTGTTTCAGAGAACCAGTGGTTCATAAAGAAGTGCAAAGCACTTATTATTATTTGAAGATCATTGATCTTGTTCTTAGATCAATGATCTATTAGAAGAAATTCTTCTATTTTTGTGAAGGTTTTTACCTTTTTCTTGAAATTTCTTCAAAGTTCTCTCTGTTTTGAAGTTCTCAATCTCTCACAATGTTTTTCCTTTGATTTGGGGTCTAGGGGCCTTTATATAGTGCCCATAAATTTGTTAAATTTGTTAATGAGATCTTTCTCTGAGTGATTTAGGGAATTTTCCCCACCGTTGGATCTCTGATCCAAGGGCTTCTGTTTTACAGAAGGCAATCTTCTTGTTTTAACAAGAACAGAAAAATCTTGCTAGAATTTAATTCTGTTTGGCGCAAACGCCCCAGCGCGTGACACGTGTCAAGCAGTGCACAGCGTAGCGCAACTACGCTTGCGCAACTGCGCTGACACGTGTCGCGCAGCGCACAGCGCAGCGCTACTGCGCAACTGCGCTTGCGCAACTGCGCTGACACGTGTCGCGTAGCGCAGTGCAACTGCGTCTGCGCTGACACGTGTCACGCAGCGCTTGCGCAGCTGCGCTTGCGCAGCTGCACTGACACGTGTCGCGTAGCGCTTACAACTGAAGCGTTGCTTCCTTTAATTTTTGTTTTAAATAGAGCCTTGCTCTGATTGGGTGTGCTGCCTTGGGCGCTGCGCTCTCTGCGCTTGGCGTGCCAGATTTCGACACGTGGCATCCTGCGCACAGCGCAGAGGATCTGAAGCGTTGCTTCATTTATTAAAATTTAAATTTCCAAAGTTGAGCTTTGCTCTGATTGGGGGAATCCAAAGCGTTGCTTCACTTGAGATGTCTTTTCATCTTCCCAAAATTTTCATTTCCCGTGTCTTGGAAATAATTCAACTGTGCACAGAATTTTCTGTGCTTGGTCTATATAACTCAAAGCCGAGCATTTTCTTCTCTCATCTTCAGAGAACTTTTTCGATCATGGCTTGAAACCGTCCTCATGCCCGCCGACAACCATGGGAAGTGCCAATTAGAGACATCGTTCCCCGTTTTGCTGCGCGCTTGGTGGACCCTTCTCTTACGGACGAGCAGTGCGATGCTGCAATGTACGAGCTTTTGACTCGTGTGGGGTCTCTCCTCCCTCCGCACTCCATTTGGCTTCGGATGATCCTGGCCTCGGTGCTCGCCGATCTTCTCCCTCCTCCAGTAGAGATGTCTTCGGCAATGCTTGACACCGCCGAGGATAAGATCGAGTGCTTCTTTGAAGCGCACTTGATCACCAAAGCCCTGAGGGACTGCTCTTTCCACTTGCTGAGCCAGATACGGGCTCGTCGGGTTGTCATCGCCACCTTTTCTGACGAATGTGGCGACGATCGTTGGGCATCTACCTCCCGGGAAGACCGCCGCTTCAACGTGGTGGAGAAGACAGAAAGGGAACTGGAGAATCTTCTTCTTATCTTTGCGAACCCTTGTCTTTCCGATCCCATATTTGGTGATCTTTTTTAAATGTAATAATAATAATAATGAACAAGTATTTTTCTTTTTAATCAAGTATTTCATTATCTGTTAAGGGTTCTTTTTATTTTAGCTCTCTGTTATGTTTGTGCATCGCATGATTTAATTTGCCATTATTAGGTGCATGTGATTCTTGCAAGGATAAATTGCCTTTGGTGTTTAACCTCTTTTATGAAGCAGTGCTTTACTTTTTCAGTCTTAGAGATGGAGTTTCGTTCTGATTAGGGGAAACAAATGCCCCCCCCCCCCGTTGCACTTGCGTGGTTCCAAACACGAGCGCAACGGCGGCAGAATTCTAACCGTTGTGGTAACCTTTGGAAGTTGAAAGGGCACGTGATGCCTATAAATAGGACCTTTGGTCTTTCACAGATGATTATCATTTTTTAAGATTTTTACTTTCAAAACTTCAGAGCCTTGCTCTTACCTTCAAGAACTCCAAGAGTTAGAATTTCTTCAGAAAGCGCCTTTTAGGTAAATTTTTTAATTAAATTAGATCAAATTTTATTGACAGAGCCTTGCTCTCAATAGATCCCTGATCTAAAGAAAACCCATTTTAGGGTTTCACTCGGCAGAGCTTTGCTCTAAAAGGATCTAAAGGGAACTAAAGGGAAACCTGTTAGGATTCCATCAATAGAGTTTTGCTCTCTGAAAGATTTCATTTATAATTTCCTGATTCATTGATGGAGCTATGCTCCTTTTAAATTATATAGCAGAGCTTTTAAGAGTTGCTGATTTTTGTCAATCTTCTTTTATAGGAGTGATGGACGCCCACATGTATGACCTTAACGAGATCATTTCTTACGGGGACATCCGTCGACTCGGCTATTCTCAAAACCGAGAATTTACCAACCCCGAGTGTGCCGAAATCATGAGCCGCTTCGATCCATACAACGGCCAACTGCTTCCTCGGCGCTCCCCTCTCCTGAAGCTTATTGTGGGAGCAATTTGGGAAGTGCTTCCTCTATTCTGTGCTGGTGTGCCACTTGGGGCATTGGACGCCGCCGAGGATAAGGTGCACTCGGTGTATCTGATGAGCCTAATCTCAAAGAGGAGGCGAGATAATCTTATCGATCTTCTGCACCAAGCTTTTCAACAATCTGCAATACTTGCTGCTTATCGGAGGGAGGAGGACATCAGTGGGGATCCCGACGCTCGTGCTCGCGAGAGGAAGCATACTAGGATGGTTCTCCAGGCTTGGAAAGTTTTGGACAAGGTTACTTTTGAGTTCCTCAATCCCTGTCCAGGATTTGAGGTCTTGCCATTGTAATCTTTTGGACAATGTCTTTGCTTGGTTTCTTTATGATTGTAAGAACCCTTTGCAATATGAATGGAAATTTTCTATTTCAACTTGTCTTATTTCTCGTTCTGAGTCTTTCGCACATGCATGAATGAATGTGTCTCAAATGTACATCGGATGTCCTTTTTGTCGCTTTATTCTTTCTTTTATTCTCAGCAGGTTGTCTTGATAAACAGATAATAGAGTAAGCATCTAGATTTTTCCAAGAGATAACGATGGCTTAGGCCGCAGGTTCAGTTCTGTTTCCTAAGACTTTTCAACTCCATGAGCCGTGAGGGTCTCATAGATACTTTTATCCCTACGGATCGAGAGGATCTCGTAGGTGGATTTTCTCCTTAGGAATCGTGAGGATTCCTAAGTGTGTTTTCTCTTATAAGTCGTAAGGATCTTATAAGAGGATTTTCTCCCTTACAAGTCGAAAGGACTCGTAAGTGGTCATTTGCTGACTTGTTTCCGAGACGGGGGTCATTTGCTGACTTGTTTCCGCGACGGAGGTCATTTGCTGACTTGTTTCCGCGACGGAGGTCATTTGCTGACTTGTTTCCGCGACGGGGGTCATTTGCTGACTTGTTTCCGCGACGGAGGTCATTTGCTGACTTGTTTCCACGATGGAGGTCATTTGCTGACTTGTTTCCGTGACGGAGGTCATTTGCTGACTCTAGGTTATCTGTGAACCGCAGAGTCTTGGAACTGGGGACTTTGCCGTGGCTCCGATTGGTGATGTCACGTCCGTGTCCTGCTGGGATGAGGAGGAACGCCGCTGTTGGTCTCCAGTCTGTAGATGTGGTCGTCGAGATCTGACTTCCCTTCGACGTAGCCTGGTGGGGAAATATAGTCCCCTTTTTGTTTGTGCCCTTGGATTGTGTACAGGGATCGATGTGATCTCAACCGTAGGGCAAAAGTTTCATTTTTTCATTTTTTTTTATTTCTTTCTGCGATGCTCTGTCATTTCAGCTTTTTACATCACGAAAGTCGCGATTGCCCAATCATTTCGGCTATTTTTCGTGGTGCCCAATCATTTCGGCTATTTATTTTATTTTTACTCGCTGCTTTTTATTGCGAGTTGCCCAATCATTTCGGCTATTTCGTATGCATGTGCGGCCTACCGGCTTTTCGCCGTAAACCTGAAATTAGACACCGATTTCGGCATCAGCACCGCTACAACTGGGATGTTGCCAGGAGCGAATCATCATTTGCCTCTGTCGATGTCGAACAAAGGTGGCTTAGCGAACAGGGTTAAGGTCCTGTCGACTAAGGCTTATAACTTCATGAGCCGTAAGGGTCTCACAAAGGTATTTCTCCCTACAAGTCGTGAGGATCTCGTAGGTGTGTTTTCTTCTTAGGCACCGTGAGGATTCCTAAGTGTATGTTCCTCTGTAAGTCGTAAGGATCCTACAAGAGGGTTTTCTCCTTGTAAGTCGAGAGGACTTATAAGGGTTGTTCATCATGCGTACATATCCCCAGTCACGGATGTGCCTTGGTTAGGAAAATGTTTATTCGCGCCCATGGATTGTATACAAGGGTCAGTATTGAGCCACTTGTAGGGCAATATCGAAAGTTGTGGGGTTTTCTTAAGTACATGTTTAGGTCTCTGTAACTTAAGACTTTCAAATCCTATGAGCCGTGAGGGTCCCATAAGAGAGTTCTCCTTACGAGTCGTGAGGATCTCGCAAGTGTATTTTCTCCTTAGGAATAGTAAGGATCCCTAAGTGTATTGCTCCCTTGTGAGTCGTAAGGATCTCACGCGGGTGGTTTCTCCTTACAAGGTCGAGAGGACCCTGTAAGTGTCCTTTAACGAGGTTGCGCCCTCTCAGGTTTTCACAAACACTCGCCGGTAGTCCTGCTGTTTTTACTCATGGAGCCCTTTCGGGTTTTCATCCGTGTCCATTTTGCTTATGGACATACCGTTTTTTTTATTCTTTTTATTCTTTTTTTTTTACGAGGTCGCGCCCTTTCGGGTTTTCACGAACACTCGCCGGTAACCCTGCTGTTTTTACTCACGGAGCCCTTTCGGGTTTTCATCCGTGCCCATTTTGCTTATGGACGTACCTTTTTTTATTCTTTTATTCCTTTCCCTTTTTTTTTACGAGGTCGCGCCCTTTCGGGTTTTCACGAACACTCGCCGGTAGCCCTGCTGTTTTTACTCACGGAGCCCTTTCGGGTTTTCATCCGTGCTCATTTTGCTTATGGACATACCGTTTATATATATATATATATATATATATATATATATATATATATATATATTTTTTTTTTCTTTTTCTTTTATTCATCTCGTCAGCCTAAAGATGCTGCGGTAGTAGTTTAAGGACGTTTCGGTCCGCCATTAGTTTAAGGACGTTTCGGTCCGCCCAGGAGAAGGTTGGATACTGCTTATAAAGTTTGAGCTTAGGAAGATAGCGAGCGGACATAGTCGTCGTCATCTATCATTGACCTAGGCAGTAACTCGCTAAGCGTAGTATTTCTTTAGGAATCGGCCATTTATTGGACTGTATGGCCTTTCACCGTGCATATCCATGAGTAGATAGGCTCCACCTTGGTAGACCTTGTCTATGATGTACGGGCTTTCATAGTTTGGCTCGAATTTTCCCCGCTTGGCGCGATTGGGGATCATAGGCCTTTTGACCACTAGCACGAGTTCGCCTTGGCAGAATGTCCTCGGCCGGGTCAATCTTTCATATGAGCGCGTCATCTTTGCTTTATAGGCTTCTATATTTTGTTGCGCTATGAGACGGGTTTCATCAAGGGCATCAAGCTCCTCAAGTCGAAGGTGAGCATTTTCTTCGTCCGTCAGCTCGTGGTGGACCGCCACTCGTAGAGAGGGTAACTCTATCTCGAGGGGGAGTACTGCTTCTGTACCGAATACCAATGCATATGGCGTTGTGTTCGTGGCTGTCTTGAACGTAGTTCGATACGTCCAGAGAGCTTCTTGCAGTCTTTCGTGCCAGTCTTTCTTATTTCGGGACACCGTTTTCTTCATGATCTTTGTCAAGGTTTTGTTGAAGGCCTCAGCTAGACCGTTAGCTCGCGGATTATAAACCGAGGAATATCTCCAGTCTATATTATGCTGTTGCGCGAAGCGACTGATTTTGTGGCTTCTGTAGGCTGGCCCGTTATCGGAAATAATCCATCTCGGAGTTCCAAACCGATAGATGACGTGCGTCTTGAAGAAATGGAGGATACTCTCCGTCTTTACTTCCCTCAGCGGTACTGCTTCTGCCCATTTGGAGAAATAATCCATCGTCGCCAAGATGAATCGATGTCCCCTAGACGATGCTGGTTCGATGGGGCCGACTATGTCAGTTCCCCACATTTCAAATGGCCAGCTCGCCACCGTTGGATGTAGTGGATTTGGATGCTGGTGGATGAAGTCCCCATGAATTTGGCATGAGTGGCATTGCTTCGCATATTCGAGGCAGTCTTGAATCATCGTGGGCCAGTAGTAGCCCATTCGTTTGATCTTCAACTTCATCTTTGGGCCTGCTTAGTGAGAACCGCAGATTCCGTCATGAATTTCCTGAACGACTCTTTTCGCTTCGTCAGGTCCCAGAAATCTCAACCACAGAGAATTAAATGACCTCTTGTACAGCGTATCATTGACGAAGGCGAAAAACAGAGCTCGTTTCATAAGCTGATGTCTCGAGGACGCATCTTCGGGCGCTCGGCGGTATTTGAAGTAGTCTATAAAGACTTCTCTCCAATCTTCGGTATTTTCCCGATCTTTTATTTGCAGGGTCGTTTGCTCAGTCGCTCCCTTTTCTTCGGATGATTCCGGAGATATTTCCGCTGGGGCAAGCACCGGACGGCTTTGTACCACAATTCTTACGTCATCGAGGTTCTCATCAGCCAGTTCCTTAGCGAGTTTGGCCAACGCGTCCGCTTTGCTGTTTTCCGCGCGCGGTATGTTTTCCAAAGTATAGGAAGGGATTTGGGTCAAGAGTTGTTGCACCTTTTCGCCGTACTTCACCAACTCTGGTTTGCACGTTTGATAATCGCCGTTTACTTGACTAACGACCAGCTGGGAGTCTCCGTATATGAAGAGGTTTTCAATTCCCATGTCGATGGCGATCTCGAGGCCTGCTATCAAAGCTTTGTATTCGGCTTCATTGTTTGTCCTCGGCTCTGTTAGGGAGAAGGCAAAGCGCATTATTCCTCCTTGTGGAGTTACAAAGATGAGTCCTACCCCCGATTTGATTATAGGGGTACTTTGTTTGCGTTTCTTCATGGAAGATGCTCCATCGAAAAAAAGCTCCCATCGGGTATCACCACCGTCGATCGCATCAAACGCATGTTCGTCTGGAAGATCACAATTCAAAGGAGAATCGGCGGGTATCGGATGCTCAGCGAGGAAGTCGGCGATGGCCTGGCCTTTCACTGCCTTGAGAGGTTGATACGTTATCGAGAACTCCATCAAGAGCATGGCCCATTTAGCGAGTCGCCCCGTCAATATGGCCTTTGACATCAAATATTTAAGGGGGTCCACCTTCGAAATGAGACGGACTTCATATGCCAACGCATAGTGTCTGAGCTTTGTTATCGCGAAGATCAACGCCAGGCAGTGTTTTTCAATAGGGGAATAGTTGCTTTCTGCCCCCAGTAGAACTCGACTTAAGTAGTAGAGTGCTCTTTCTTTCCCTTTATCGTTCTCTTGTGCCCATAATGCACCTAAGGAACCTTCGAGGGCTGTTGTATAAAGGATGAGGGGCTTCCCTTTGACCGGAGCAGCCAATACTGGCGGGTTCTCCAGGTATTTCTTGATCTCGTCTAGCGCGCTTTGGCATTTTTGGTCCCAGACGAACGGGGTTCACTTCTTCATCAGGTGGCTGTAAGGACAGCACTTGCCTGAAAGGTTGGCTATAAATCGTCGTATATACGCAAGCTTCCCTTGGAGAGACCGCAGCTGTTTGAGAGTCCTTGGCGGAGGCATTTCCATGATCGCCTTGATCTTTGACGAATCTATCTCAATACCTCGATGTCGGACGATGAATCCCAGGAATTTGCTCGAGGAAACTCCGAATGCACACTTGAGAGGGTTCATCTTCAAGTTGTATTGTCGAAGGTGTTGAAATACGGTCTTTAGATGCTCGAGATGTTCCTCGTATGATTTGCTTTTAACCACGAGATCGTCGATATAGCATTCGACGATTTCGTGTATAAGGTCATCAAAGATCTGTGTCATGGCTCTCTGATAAGTAGCACTGGAGTTCTTTAATCCGAAGGGCATCACCTTGTAGCAGAATATACCCAAAGGGGTCCTGAAGGCGGTGTGTTTCTGGTCTTCGAGATGCATCTTTATCTGATTATACCCTGATAAGCCGTCCATGAAGGAGAAAACCTCGTGAGTGGACGTATTGTCTATCATCAGCTCAGTGACTGGCACCGGGAAATCGTCCTTTGGGAAGGCTTTATTGAGATCCCGGAAGTCCACATATATGCGCACTGTCCCATTTTTCTTCATCACGGGGACGATGTTGGCAATCCATTCAGGACATTGAACCTCCTGGATAAAGCCAGAGTCGATCAGCTTCTTGACCTCGGCATTGATACTCATCTCAAGCTCGAGCCGCATTCTTCTCGGCGCCTGTTTGACCGGCTTGACGTCCGGGGATATTGCCAATTTGTGCACAGCAATTTCTGGATCTAGTCCCGGCATTTCGGAATAGTTCCATGCGAAGCAATTTTTGTGCTGCATAAGCAGGTCTTTTAATGAAGCCATCTTCTCTTCAGAAAGCAGCTCACTAATGAATGTCGGTCGCGGATCGTTCGCCGTTCCCAACTCAATTTTCTTGAGGTAATCTGCAGTGGTATGTATTCCATCTTCCAGCTCTTTTGGCGCTGGTAGGAATTTTGAGATTACCTCATCGTTGCTGTTTTCAAAGCACCATGGAAGGTCATCCATGTTCTCGAGTTCTTCTTTTGATATCGTTATCACGTGACAAGTACGAATTCGCTTCCAATCCCGATGTGGGACTGGTTCTTCTTCAGTGGCCTTGAGTACGTGCTTCTGTGGCGGCGCTACCCTCCAGTTATCGGACATAGCGAACTTGCCAAGCTGATACTGATCTTCGACCCAATTCTTGAAGGTGAAGCAGTCTTCGAGATGGTGCCCTATCACTCGGTGATAAAGGCAATAGTCTGGGTTTGAGACTTCGTCTGCTTGTTCGGGGTGTTTAGACTCCGGCAGTGCAAGCATCTGATGTTTTAGAGCGAGGTCAAGTATTTTCTTCGTCTTGTTCCGAGGAAAAGAGTACGCCCGACCCATTTTTCTTATGAGGGACAGATCGGAACCGTTCGATTCCCGCTTGCGTGATCTCTTAGTCCCACTTCATTGCTGTTGAGCGCCTTTTTCGCGTTTCGACTTGTTTCTGCCTCTGCGTCGAGCCTTCTTTATAACAGGTTGACAAGGAGTGGCATCTTCATATTTCACGGCCTGTTGAAGGAGGCGTTGCGTTTTGGCTTTCTCATAGATGGCCATCTCGCGGTTATGGTCGTCTCGGACTTTTTGACCAGCTTCCCTTATAAGCTTGTCCATTTGTTCTTCGAACGACGGACTGGGCTCTTTTGCATCTGGAACTTTCACTGGTTCAGGATTAGCGTCCTCCTATTAAGCATCCGCTTCTTCATCGAAGTCATACACGACGTAGCAACCGTGTAGTAGCTCTCGTTTCTTTGACCGGATGTATCCAAGCCCCATTGTTTCCATTCTCCCATTAGGCAGTTTGCGTTGAGTCCCGGGAATGTTCCAGACTTTGTCATAGAACTTGGCTTTTCGAACGGTCTGCTTGAAGGATATCCCCTGGCGCTTCAGCAGCCTCTTCAAGCCTTCTGTATAATATCTGGGGAGACGAATGGGCTGAAGCCTGTCAAGCGTAGGATCCGCGCCGTGCCAGATTTCTTTCTCCGCTTTGGTTTCTTCAGAGCGGTAGAATAGAATTGCCTTTTCGCCTTCTCGCCTGGGAGGGACATAGAACGTCCGCAGCTCTTCTACACTGTAGATATCAAGCGCATCCAGTTCTTTATGATGTTTAAGCGGCACCATGGCGACTTGCATACTTTGCTCTTCGTCAGCGGACGTTTGTATTGAAGGTCGAGCAGAGAATACAGCATGGACCTCATCTTTCGAGTCACTACCAAAGATCAACGTAGGAGTAGATGGTCCCGGCTTGTTGTATTGGGGCGGACCCGAATAAACTATCTCCTCCTCTCCTTCAGTATCACTCCCGAAAACAGGGATGGTGGCGTTAGCTTTGTTCTCCGGCTTGTGACACCTTTCCGTGTCTTCGAAATCCGGTAAGAAGTATTTGGCATCTTCATATTTGCGGAATTCGTTCACGGAAAACGGATTCAGTTCTCTCACCACGGTATACTCGAGACCATCCTTAGAATACTTCATACACTAATTTTGCGTAGAAGGGATGATGTTGTACTCGTGTAACCATGGTCGGCCGAGCAGAGCATTGTAGCATGTCTTGGCATCTATGATGTGGAACTTAATGTCCGTGATGAGTAGCCCGAAGTGTAGCGTCAGTATCACAGACCCAAGAGTTCTTGATGACTGGGAGTCGAACCCGGAGACAGTGATCTTGTCTCGAGCAAGGTGCTGGACGCTCATGCAGATTTCTTTTAACACCCGCACATTGAGGAGGTTAACGGAGGATCCATTGTCGATCAGGATTTTTCCTATCTTTATATCGTGGAAGTATCCTAAGATATAAAGGGGGCGACTGTGTTCGCACGTCCCAAGGAGAAGGTCTTCATCACCAAAAGCGACATCAGTAGTGTGCACTTCCTCCAATTCATCCTTCATCTTTTCTTCAGTCAGGAAAGCTTGGAATTGTTCCTGATCCTATAGTGCCTTGATTAATGAATCTCTCGCCTCCTTTGATAGCAAAAGGGCGTCAAGAATGCTGAGCTACGAGGGTAGTTTCCTCAGATGCGCTAAGACGTTGTAATCCACCTTATTCCTCTTCGGCGGGTCCTTGGCACTTAGTTCCTCCACCACTTGGTCATCTAAGACGATATCTTCATAGACCTTTTCTTTCCCTTTATCTTTTATGTTTGAGGGTCCGAGATTCTTTTCAGGCAGCGTCCGATTACGCAGCCGGATATTTTCGCAAACCTTCGGCTCTTCTTCTTTTCCCGAATTGGACTCTTTAAAGAGAGGGCCAAGCTCCAGCTCTTCATCAGAATCACTCCCGAATGTAAGCACTTGTGACCCGCCGGTGTTAACCATGCGACAATCGCCGGTAGTTCTTTTAAGCCCTTCGGTCGTATTTTTCCGCTCCCGACGAGTTTTGCGTTTCTCCCGCTTAAAATGCTGTTGATGAGCAACATATCCTTGGCACTATCTATTGAAAGCTTTGCACTCTTCAGTGGGGTGCGAAATCTTCCGATGATATAAGCAATAGGAGGGGTGCATTTCCGCTTCACTAGTAATTTTTCCTTCGGAGGATGGTAGCTTCATGCCCATTGATATGGCCTTAGCAAACCTTTTCCTCATCTTAAATTTGCTTTTGTCCGTAGTGGATGTATTTTGCTCCAGCAGAAGTGTCCCAGCTCTTTCACCAAGTCGCTGGCGCTTGGCCCTTTCAAATATAGTCATTTCGCGTTCCCGGTCAGCTTTACTTTTCAACCGAGCTTCGTCAAGGAATGTGTCAATTAGTTCATCTGATGGCCCCAGAATTTTTGGTTCAGGATCTGCCCCCAGCTTTTCAGTGCAAGGAGTCTCCTCGTCGTCCGTCAACGAATGGGAAATCATTTTTTACAGCTCGCCACGTATTCCTTAAACTCATCTGACGAACCTTCCTCCTCATCTTCCTCTTGAAAGACATGGTTGAGAAATTCTTGGAGTGTAATGGGAGTCCGTGCCTTCTGGTTGTATTCCTCCAGCGCGTCAATTTGTTTCTGTAAGTCCGTGCGCCTGTCGCTAGGCTTCACAGGCTTCTTGGATTTCTTCTTCTTCTTCTTTGAAGATTTTGATGGCTGGTTGCGAGTGCTTGGGCCACCATCATCGGTCTTTGGAGTTGGACGTGGCTTCAACATCCCCTCAATGACCTGCGGTTCCAACGGGTTCTTCCACTTGATCGCTGGACATGCCTGAAGATCTTCAGCATTCTCTTTGTCTTAGCTGACAGCACAACCTCCCATGGGGCTTCCTCGACGAGAGAGCATGTTTCTCCCGGCATATTCGTCCTCTTAGAGGTGTGAGGTTGCGGCGGATTCACCTTCCATCTATCGGATAATGCGAATTTTCCCTGTTGGTACTGGTCTTCAAGCCAATTTTTGAAGACATAGCAATCTTCGATCGGATGAACCGGTACCCGGTGATAGGGACAGTAGTTGGGCTCATTGACATCATTTGGTTGCGGCGAACGTTTTGGCTCCGGCAGATTTATAAGTCGGTTGAGCAACGCCAACTCGAATAACCTTCTCGTTTTATCTCGGGGAAACGAGTAAACTTAGTCTCTCCTCAAGGGATACTTGTGGACGCATATTATTTTGACGAACAACCGGCTTCGGGTTACTCGGCTGTTGTTGAGCATTAGCGACAACGATCGCTTTTCCCTTCCCCTTTCATTTCGAGAGTCCGGTTTTGGAAGAGGGGGTCTATGGCCCATCTGATCCATTTGCGCTAGCTTATCAATCAAGGCCTGGAAGGTAGTCGGCTTGAAGAACATCATAAATTGCGAGATGGTTGCTTGCGGATCAAGGGTTCCCACAAACATACCCACTGCAGGAGCTTCTTCAATGCGCTGCTCGCACTTTGACCATAAGTTCCGCCACCGTATAGCATATTGAACCCATGTCTCGCCTGGCTTTACCCTGGCGTTAATCAGGGTGCGTTCACTGGCGCTTGCAAAACGCTGGGTAAACAACAGCCCCATCTCTGTGAAGGTCTTGATAGAGTCGTTCGGGAGCTCAGAGTACCACTCGAACGCTGTATCTGATAAGCTGCCAACAAACTGGCAAAGCAACAGCTTGTCATCACCGCCGGTGTTGCCGCAGAGTGCCCTGAACTGGGCAACATGCTGGTGGGGATTGCCCGTCCCCTTATAGACATGGAATTTGGGAATTGTGTAGCCCGGCAGGTACTTGATATGGTCATACCAGCTCGGATAAGGTCGTCCTATTTTTACAACCTGGCCGGCTGCTTCAGTCGCATGATGAACCCGTATTTGCTGGGCTATGTACTCGTCCAAGTCAGCTTTGGAGATTGTATCATCCTTGTTGGGGTAAAAATTTACACCCCGGTTGACTAAGTCAAAATCAAAGTCAACCCCAAGCCAAGTGGGCCCAAGCCCAGATCCAGTGGGCCTATGCCCGGGTCGAGCCAGAACATGAAGCGGCCGGCCTCCACCCATGCCAAGATAAAAATTTTGTAATAAATAATTTTGTTGTATTTCTGTTATTTTATTTTATGGATAAATGTAAGAAAAATAGGCATAAAGCCAAATTTTTGTAAAGCCCATGACTTATGTGCAAAAAGAAATGGCACATGAGCCATGGGATAGACAAAATGTCATTTTGTGAAGCCCAAGGGGCTATGTGTAAAGTGTATGGCCTATAAAGGCAAAGATAATGAAATATCTCAACAACTTTTTCTCTCTCCAAAAAAAAAGTTTCAGATCTGAGATCTTTCTTCCTTCTTCAAGGTTCCAAAACCTTCTTCTTTCTTTTGAATTAAATCAAGAGTTCTACTCTCCTTTTTATAAAATAAATTGGTTTTTCACCACAAAACCCATCAAGGGGAACTCAGATCTTCCATTAGATCTCAAAAAGGAGTGATTTTTAAAATTCCATATCTCTTGATCTTCAAGATCCAGCCAACAGAGGAGGAAGAAGAAGAACCCATTTCCCCAACCAAAACATTTTTCTTTTTTTCAGGAGTTCAACTCCACTAATTTCTCTTTCGAGAGTTTTTGGGGCTAAAAGCCCTCTTTTCCTCCAGCGCGCAGCGCTCGTGCGCAAAGCGCCCACGTGCCGACACGTGGCACGCGCGCTTGCGCACCAGCGCGATGCGCAAAGCGCCCACGTGCCGACACGTGGCGCGCGCACTTGCGCACCAGCACGCTTGCGCTCCCGCGCGCAACACTCGTGCGCAAAGAGACCACGTGCCGACACGTGGCGCGCGCGCTTGCGCACCAGCACGATGCGCAAAGCGCCCATGTGCCGACACGTGGCACGCGCACTTGCGCACCAGCACGCTTGCGCTCCAGCGCTCATGCGCAAAGCGCCCACGTGCCGACACGTGGCGCGCGCGCTTGCGCTCCAGCGCGCAGCGCTCATGCGCAAAGCGCCCACGTGCCGACACGTGGCGCGCGCTTACGCGCAGCGCTCATGCGCAAAGCGCCCACGTGCCGACACGTGGCGCGCGCGCTTGCGCTCATGCGCAAAGCGCCCACGTGCCGACACGTGGCGCGCTTGCGCCTGAGCGCACAGCACCTAAGCGCACAGCGCCCAAGGTGCTGCCCCACGCATCCTTTGGATGCCTTTTCCCCTTTATTCATATATATATGTATATATATACATTTGTATACAAATGTACACATACACATACTCCGCAACATTCTCCCCCTCCAAAAAATTTTCGGGCCGGGTCGCTGCCCTGAACCCCGCAAGGGGGCTGCTAGCCCCCTTGACCCCCAGCCCGCTATCCGGGTAGCGGGACCCCCGTAAAAACTCTGCGTGGCTCCCGATATATCCAAAACCCCCTTTTCAAAACAGAACACACGCACACTGCACATTGAGTTCGCATGACCAGTTTAATCCGTCAATCGGAGGTTCCCTCGCTCCAAAGGCGAGGGGTAATTAACGGCAGCTTAGTCCGCGGCTGCCGGAGATTCGGATCCCCATGGTCATTAAACCCCAGCCTACCTTAGGCAGGGGGAATCTGTAATGCGCCTGATAAGCGTGCGCGTATTCCCATCTCAATGGGGTGACGAAAAACACCCTACAGATTCTGGCACGCCCGGTGGGACCAATCTCTCCTCCCATATTTCGGGTTAAACGTTCATGCGAACTCAATCAATATACATATCGATTGCTTATACTGAAATGATGTTTTTTTTTCTGTACAGCAATCAACCTTCGACGACAATGTCTCCCCAGACGAATTCAACTTCCAATGCGACCCCGATTCCGTACGTGGTCAAGATCAACGCTCGTGTGGTTCTCCCCGCAAGCCTCAGTCGACAGTGGGAGGAACCACCCGGCCAGTTTGGCTCTGTCATCATCTACCCTTCCGGAAGCGCTCATCTGGCAGAGATCCCGGCGGAACAGGTGGCTAAGCCGGTCTCAAGGGGTAAGAGGCTGAATGTCGTGATCGCCAAGGCACCACAACCGAAACTTAAGATGGTGCCTGAATGAGTCCCTGGCGCTCTAGCTGGGGGCAAGACTTCCGATGCGAAGGGCAACGTTAAATGTTGCGTACGAGCTCAGGCGATGACTCCAACAAATGCACAATCGGGCGTATTTCCAAGGCCCTCCATCAATCGGTCTGAGGCGTCTTCCCAAAGAGCCGAAGTCCGCCAGGTGCTTAGAACAGAAAAGTTAAGGCAGAAGCGGCTCAGGTATCGAGCCAACAAGAGGGCCAAGGCTTCGGCCAAATGGAATCGTGTGAAGTTCCAAGAGCGGGGTCGCCCCGCGACGACGGCTGAGTTGGACGTAAGAATCAGCAATTCCTTCGAGCCTCTGAAGTGGGTTCAGAAAAACGCCATGACCGCCAGAATCAAGAAGACAGCGGTCCGAACAGTGCCATAAAGAGACGTGTCCCGGCCCCAACAGAAAAAGTATGATACTGTCTCTTCAAGAGTCTATCAAGCACTCTGTGCCGCACGAAAGCAGCGGGGCAAACCCAGAAAAGAAGCGCCGGCACCATTCAAGAACCTGGTTGGGCCAGCCGCCTTCAATCGACTACCAGCTACCGAAGCAAGGGGGTCAAGACAGCGATCCGTGAAATCAGCTGCCGATGATAGAAAGACGGCCGGATATATCATCCATACGGTCTATATGGCAGGCGGGCGCTCCAGCGACAACCTTCGCAGCAAAAGCAAGGACGGGGCCACCACATCCCAAGCCCAATCTAGCCTGAATGTGGTTGCCGCCGCCCAAGAACAGCCGCCCCCGCTGGATGAAGAAAACCCTCTCGATGAGGATGATAGGCAGATAGACCCCTCGGTCCATGTAGAGTCAAGCTCGGACAGCGAGGAAGAGCCGACTTTCCGCCCCAGGACTGCGGAGCAGGAGCTGCTTCAAGAGCTTCGAAAACAGCTCAGGAGCAAAGATAAAGAGATGGCCAAGCTCTATTCGAAGATTGACGACTTAACGAACATGGTGATGCAGCTTAAGGCTCAAATTGCTCGAGCGCCTCCCAATCAGGCACAAGCCGCTACTAATCAGCCGGGTGATGACAATCCGAGGCAGCCAATGCCTGTTCCTTTGGGACCAAGACTGGTCGAGCCGAATGAAAGCCGGCTACATTCCGCTTCTGGGGACGCCTTGGCCCCAGATAGCACTATCCCGCTAACACAGGATCGGATAATGGATTTGGTCACCAGCAAGGTTAAGACATTGGTGGCCGAAGCTGAAGCTCAGAAAGAAATCGGCAGTAGTGGGCGGCCATATCCCGCGCAGTACGATCTGATTGAGTTCCCAAGCGGCTACGTCATTCCTAAGTTCGGAAGATTTGATGGAACGGGGAATGCAAATCAGCACGTCGCCCACTTCAAAGCGTCGTGCGGAAATACAGGGGGCAATGACGCGCTCCTTCTTCGTCAGTTTGTCAACAGCCTGACCGGTGTCGCTTTCGACTGGTACGCGAGCATACCAGACGGGTCCGTCATTACCTTCGCCCAAATGGAGTCTCTGTTCCGGCAAAGGTTCATGAGCGTCAGTGATAAAATCTCCATTGCCGACCTTGTGAGGACCAAGCCGGGGAAGAATGAAAGCAACACCGACTTTATCGCCCGATGGCGTAATCTCACAGTCAAGTGCGAACCGCCGCTGGAGCAGGACCAGTCCGTCAGCCTTCTCATTGGGAACCTCAGCAATTGGATGGTCCCATTCTTGTGTACAGCGGGCTTCAAGACATTTCAGGAGCTAACCAAGAAAGTCCAAATGCTAGAACGCTCGAAGCAAGAGTCCCCGCCGGACTCTCAGAGAGACAAAACCTGGAAAAGCAAGCGGGACGACAACCGTAGAAGCGGGAGTTCCAGCAGTACCAATGTCTTCAATGCCTCCAACAATGAAGAAAAGCAAAGGGCGGGTGAATCTAAAACCAACCGGTCTCGAAAGCCATTGCTGGGAGGAGATGGGCCTTCCCTAGAGGAAAAGAAGAACAAGGTTTACTCTTTCAGAAGGGACAAGGTCCGCAAGATATTTAAAGATGCCTTGAACAACGGCCTACAATTGCCGGAGTCAAAAAGACCCCAAGAAGCAAAAATGACCGACAATCCTCTGTATTGCCCATACTACCGAGTAGTGAGCCATGCGATCGAGGATTGCTATATCTTCAAAGACTGGGTCGAGAAGCAGTACAAGGCTGGAGAGATCGAGCTGTCCAAAAGCGTGTTGGTGAACAATCAAGTTGCAACCACCAACTTTATACAGACAGAAACTGAAGCCTTCTGGGAGCAGACAGCCGAACCCGCTGCCCTGAGCAATGAAACGGACTCATCGTGGCCTCCATGGAGTATGCACATATCTAATAAGACGAAGAAGATGATAAAGCTACTTCGGAAAGAACCCAGGATGGAATGGGAAGAACAGAAGAAGCCTACCACTCCAGCTGCCAATGCGGCTCCATCAGGCTCAAAATCCAAGAAGCTCAAGAAAAAGAAAAGTGCAGCTCGGCGTGAAAAAGAGTCTGCGGGGAGATCGACCATTCAAAAATATATCGATTCCCTCGAAGAATATGAACAAAAGGAAAGAACATTGATTCAATTGAAGGAGTTCTTCCCTGTACAAGAGGCTGAAATTCTGGAGGAGTTAGAAGAAGACTCCAATGAAGAAATCCCAGTAGTGACCTGCTACGCCATCCATCTTGGCAGTGATTCCGAGGATGAGCTCTGTTTTCCTGAATAGGACGAGGAGCTCGCCACAAAGGCCAATCAAATCCAGCTCAGAAGCGGCAGGGCTCTACCGCCAAATCAGGGCAACGCCCCAAAAGGGAAGGAAAAACAAGTCGCTAATGAAGAAGATGGCAGAGAACCGGCTGATGAAAACATAAGTCCTTCCTCGGTGGACTATAATGTCTTGGCGCATCTCCGGAAGCTTCCGTCTCTCCTGAGCATCTACGACGCCTTGGTCCTATCTAAGGAGCTTAGAGATGTTCTCATCCATGCTCTACAAAACCCCGAGCGGTATCAGGCCCACTTTGCGGAAATTAATATGAAAGAAGCCCAGCATGCTTTGCATGCCGCCGCAGTCACATTTAAGGATGAAGACTTGCTACTGGGAATGGCTGAGCATAATCGGCCGCTTTACGTGACCGGGTACAGCGACGGAGATAGAATTAATCGCATATTGATTGATCCGGGGTCCTCAGTGAATATCATGAACTTGCGAACTCTGAAGAGTTTGTCAATGGACGTCCGACACCTGTCAAGGGAAAGGATTGTCATTCAAGGCTTCAACCAAAATTGTCAGCAAGTTCTGGGGTCTATAGCTTTGCCAATCAAATTCGGGGATCTGCAAACTGAAGCTAAGATATACGTGATCGACGCCGACACGTCTTATAAGATTCTCTTAGGGCGGCCGTGGCTCCATGATTACGGCATCATTCCGTCAACTCTCCATCAATGCATGAAGTATACTAAAAATGGCGAAGAAAGACGCATTGACGGAGACATCCAGCCGTTCGGTGTGCATGAAGTCCGATATGAAGATTCTCGGTACTTTATGAACCACCAAAATGCTAAGCCACAACTGACTGAGAATAGACCGGCCCCAAGACTCAAAAGCAAATCTGCGCCGGCTGTCACTTTCAAAAGCAAAAATACCCAAGTGCGCCCGCATTTCGGCAGCGACACTGATGAGTCTGATGCTGGAAGCCCGTCCTTCCGTAAAACTCGCCCTCGTTTCGGCAGCGATACGGATGAATCTGTTACTGAAGGCCCGTCTAGCAGCAAAGTCCGCCCTCATCTTGGCAGTGACACTGAAGAGTCAGAAGAAGAGGACCTGCCGTGCAACAGCTGTGCAGATCGGCCTCCCGTGCAGCAAGCGAAACTACGAGAGACCTTCGAGGTCGCAGAAGGGTCCCTGGTCATCACAAGGGTGCCGGAACGGATGTGCAAAGAGCTCGACGCATTGTCAGTCTCTACCGTGGACCAGCTGGAAACTTTCTATGTGCCTGGGAGGAAAAATGGACAGAAGGGCATCCTGTTTTACAGGTCAAACCCCGTTGTGCACCCGGACGATCTTTCTGTCGCGTGCCTTCCCTATGAGAAAGGCATAAGAGCCGTCCTCAATCCCAGATACTATGCGCCCGAGATGCGGGAATACTTTAAGAAGTGCGGATGCCGGTTATATCAAACGGAGTCTGAAGCAAAGTTTTACAAAGGGCTATGGTATCCGCCCCAGGTCCGAGCACTCATCGATGGACGAATTCCAGATAGACGGGGAATAGGTTACATTCAACCTGATTCCAAAGCATGCTACATGATCCATGTTGGTGAGGCCAGCGAAAGATTAAATGATGATTACGAGATAGCCGAGCCAGAAGAAGCTCCTCAAGAGCTTGAAGATGGCGGACAAGCAACCTTTGACGAGCTAACCGAGATTGACTTAGGAACGCCCGATAATCCAAGGCCGACCTACATCAGCTCGCTCTTGTCGGAGGAAATGAAAGAGCAGATAATTGCCCTGCTGCACGAATTCGTCGACTGCTTCGCGTGGACGTACAAAGAAATGCCTGGCCTTTCCCCTGAGGTGGCCGTACATAAGTTGGCCATATCTCCTGATTCTAAGCCAGTCAAACAAGCTCCTCGAAGAATGAGAAGGGAACTAGAAGAAAAGGTCATTGAGGAAACCAAGAAACTCATCGATGCCGGCTTCATCAGGGAAGAGAAATATGCAGACTGGATCGCATGCATAGTCCCAGTGAAGAAGAAAAATGGGCAGATCCGAGTCTGTGTCGATTTCAGGGACCTCAATAAGGCATGTCCTAAAGACGACTTCCCGCTACCGGTTATGGAAATGATGGTCGATGACACCTCAAATTACGAACTGTTCACCTTTATGGACGGCTCGTCTGGATATAATCAGATCAAGATGTCGCCTGAGGATGAGAAGCACACAGCATTTCGAACCCCGATCGGAATATATTGCTACAAGGTAATACCATTCGGACTGAAGAACGCAGGTGCTACATATCAAAGGGCAATGACTAATATCTTTGATGACCTAATCCATAAAGTCGCCGAATGTTATGTTGATGATCTGGTCGTCAAGACTAAAGCCAAGGCCGATCATATCCAAGATCTCAGGACCGTTCTCACTAGACTGAGGGAATACGATCTGAAGATGAATCCTCTGAAGTGCGCTTTTGGCGTGTCATCGGGAAAATTCCTGGGCTTCATAGTCCGACATCGAGGGATCGAAGTTGACCCATCAAAGATAAAGGCCATCATGGAGATGCCCCCTCCGAAGAGTCTGACGCAGCTAAGATCTTTTCAAGGCAAGCTTGCTTATATACGGAGGTTTATCTCAAATTTATCGGGAAGATGTAGGCCCTTCTCAAAGCTCATGAAGAAAGGAGCTCCTTTTATCTGGGATGCCGATTGTCAAGCAGCGTTCGAAAGCATCAAACAATACTTGTTGCACCCTCCAGTACTGGCTGCTCCCATTCCAAATAAACCGCTGATTCTCTACACTGCCGCGTTGGACAAGTCACTCGGTGCGCTCCTTGCCCAGAATAACGAGGAAGGAAAAGAAAATGCCCTCTACTACCTCAGTCGAACTCTAGTCGGGGCGGAACACAACTACTCCCCAATCGAAAAGTAATGCCTGGCTCTGATATTTGCTGTGAAGAAGCTGAGGCACTATCTGCTGTCTCATCGGGTTATGCTGATCTCCAAGGTCGACCCGCTCAAACACTTGATGACCAAAGCAAGCCTAGCCGGCAGGATGGCAAGATGGGCTGTCATGCTACTTGAGTTTGACATAGTTTATACCCCTCAGAAAGCAGTAAAAGGGAAAGCTATTGCAGACTTTCTCGCCGCTCATCCCATACCAGAAGGGTCGCCGCTAAATTGTGAGTTACCCGATGAACAAGTGCTGCACCTCGAGGAAGATGAGCCATCTTGGGAGCTCTACTTCGATGGAGCCTCGTCAATAAGGACCACCAGTAAATCAAGCGTCCCGGAGATAAAAGCAGGGATAGGATTAGTGTTCATCACACCATCATTGGGAACCCTACGGCGTTCTTTTGCTCTCACCGAGCCTCGGACAAACAATGAAGCTGAGTATGAAGCTCTGATAGCTGGTTTGGAGCTCGCCATAGAAATGGAAATCCTTCGGCTACGGGTTTACGGTGACTCCCAGCTTGTCATCAACCAAGTAAGCGGCGACTATAAGATATACAAACCCGAGTTAGCTCGGTACAGAGGTCGAGTGGTGGAACTCATGAAACGGTTCACTCATATTGAACTAACGAGAGTCCCTAGAGCGTTGAACGGAAAGGCTGATGTACTCGCTCGCTTGGCCAAGGAGCTGGCTGATCCTGACATGGACGAAATTCTGATCACAGTCAGGAGCCGGCAAATTCTACCCCCAGTCTCTCTACGAGAAGAGGAAAGCGCGGAACAGAAGAGCAGTCCTGCGGAAGAAGCTTCGATCATCCAAGACGAGCCCGATTGGAGAGAACCCTTCATAGAGTACCTCCGATACGACAAGCTGCCCGAAGAAAAATCTGCGAGGATTCAGCTGAAGAAAAGAGCTCTCCGATACGTGTTTGTAAATGACACGTTATACCGCAGGTCATATAACCAACTATGGCTCAGGTGTCTGTCATTGGCCGAAGCCCAAAAGGTCATAAAAGATGTCCACTCGGGCGTTTGCGGTGCTCACCAATCTGGCCCTAAGATGCGACTTCAAATCAAACGGCTTGGGTATTACTGGCCCACCATGATACGGGATTGCGGAGAGCATGCAAAGAAATGTTATATCTGCCAAATTCACGGTGATTTTATTCATAAGCATCCCAATCCATTGCATCCTACGGTGGCGTCGTGGCCCTTCGAAGTTTGGGGCACCGACATTGTTAGCCCAATTGATCCTCCGTCATCTAAAGGCCACCGGTTTATACTGGCCGCGACAGACTACTTCTCCAGATGGGCTGAAGCTGTCCCGCTAAAAGAAGTTAAGACAAAGGATATTCTGACATTCTTCCAGCATAATATTCTATACCGCTTCGGTACACCAAGAAGAATCATTTCTGACAACGGGCCTTCTTTCAAGAGCTTCAATGTCTCAAGGTTCGCTACTCAGCACAAGATAGACTGGAGATATTCCTCCATCTATAATCCAAGAGCCAATGGGCTAGCCGAAGCCTTCAATAAGACTCTGTGCAAGCTCCTGAGGAAAAATGCTTCAGCCAACAAGAGAGACTGGAATCTCAAGCTTCACGAGGCATTGTGGGCATATCGTACCACGCACCGTACTCCAACTCAGTCCACTCCATACTCATTGCTCTTCGGAGTGGAGGCGGTCCTCCCCCTCGAAGTCGAAGTTCCAAGCTTAAGAATGGCCGTTCAACATGAGTTGACGGAGGAGGAAAACGTGCTCCTTCGACTTGAAGAACTCGATGCCCTCGAAGAAAAGAGGCTCACGGTGCAGCAAAGTCTGGAGTTATACCGAGCCCAAATGTCACGGGCCTATGACAAGATAACCCGTCTCCGTGCTTTTAAGAAAGGTGAATTGGTGTTGGTCCTCAAAAGACCGATCATCCCCAATCGACATGCCAAGGGAAAATTCGAGCCAAACTGGGAAGGACCATACGTCATCGAGAAAGTGTTCGACGGAGGATCCTACCAATTAATAAGTGCCGAGGGAGAAAGGCCCATGCCACCCATCAATGGCCGATATCTCAAGAAATACTACACATGAATGCTCCAAGTCGCAGGCGAATTGAGCACATCAGCCCTACGGTCTGGATCAAACATCCTGCAAAACCGTATACAATCCACGGGCGTAAATGACCCCTATTTCTCCCAAATCCTGCCGGTGAGACTACTTTTAAAGTCCCACCAGCGGCAAAAAAAAAAAGAAAAAAAGAAAAAAAAAAAGAAAAAGAAAAAAAGAAGAAGAAATAAACGGTATGTCCACAAGCAAAATGGGCACGGATGAAAACCCGAAAGGGCTCCGTGAGTAAAAACAGCAGGACTACCGGCGAGTCTGTGAAAACCCGAAAGGGCGCAAACTCGTGAAAAGAGATGAAATACACTCGCAAAGTCCTCTCGATCTTGTGAGGAGAAACCCCCTGCGTGAGATCCTTACGACTCACAAAGGACCAACACACTTAGGAATCCTCACGATTCCTAAGGAGAAAATACACCTGCGGGATCCTTACGACTCGTAGGGAGAAAATGCTTTGTGAGACCCTTACGCTCATAAAATTGAAAAGCCTTAGGTGATAGGGATCCAAACCTGTCTCCTAAGCCATCGCTCCCCAATCCCTAAGTGGTGAATGATGAGTCGCTCCTGGTACCATATTCCAGTGTAGCGATGCAGACGCCAACCAAATTCCAAATCCCATACCCCAATGGCGAATGATGAGTCACTCCTGGTACCATATTCCAGTGTAGCGATGCAGACGCCAACCAAATTCCAAATCCCATACCCCAACGGCGAATGATGAGTCGCTCCTGGTACCATATTCCAGTGCAGCGATGCAGACGCCGACAAAGTCCCGAAATTTTTTCGGCCCTACGGTCTGGATCATACATCCTGCAAAACTGTATACAATCCACGGGCGTAAAACAATCCCAATTTCTCCCAAATCCTCTCGGGGCAAATGATGAGTTGCTCCTGGCATTATTCCAGTGCAGCAATGCAGATGCCAAACAAAAACCAAAATCCCAAAATCCTCTCCATGACAGATGATGATTCGCTCCTGGTACCATATTCCAGTATAGCGGTGCTGATGTCAACCCAAATCAAAATCAACAAGTCAACTTCCACTCCGACACCGCAAGAAGCGGAGCAAGTCAAGTCTACCCCTGACATTGCACGAAGCAGAGCAAGTCAAATCAAGGACCGAACGTCCAAGTCGCTAAAATGGCAGCAACGACCGTCCACGTCGCTAAAATGGCAGCACCGACCGTCCAAGTCGCTAAAAGGGCAGCACCGACCGTCCAAGTCGCAAAAAGGGCAGCATCGACCGTCCACGTCGCAAAAAGGGCAGCACCGACCGTCCAAGTCGCTAAAAGGGCAGCACCGACCGTCCACGTCGCAAAAAGGGCAGCACCGACCGTCCAAGTCGCAAAAAGGGCAGCACCGACCGTCCACGTCGCTAAAAGGGCAGCACCGACCGTCCAAGTCGCTAAAAGGGCAGCATCGACCGTCCACGTCGCTAAAAGGGCAGCATCGACCGTCCAAGTCGCAAAAAGGGCAGCACCGACCGTCCATGTCGCAAAAAGGGCAGAACCGACCGTCCAAGTCGCTAAAAGGGCAGCACCGACCGTCCATGTCGCTAAAAGGGCAGCACCGACCGTCCACGTCGCTAAAAGGGAAGCAGCAACCGTCCAAGTCGCTAAAAGGGCAGCACCGACCGTCCAAGTCGCAAAAAGGGCAGCGCAGGATTCCTACAAAGCGGGAACCAGATCAATCCAGGCCAGGGGAAACGTCTATCACGGACACTCCATCTCGGAGTCATGTCAAGCAACGACCGTCCATGTCGTAAAAAGGGCAGTGCCAGCTTCCCAAAAAGCGGGAACCAAATCAGGTCGCCTCCAAGTAAAAGAAGATCCATCAATTTCATGCACACGACCCACATATGTGGTGTGCATTTATTGATTGGGGGCAATTTGTTGGGGTAAAAATTTACACCCCGGTTGACCAAGTCAAAATCAAAGTCAACCCCAAGCCAAGTGGGCCCAAGCCCAGATCCAGTGGGCCTATGCCCGGGTCGAGCCAGAACATGAAGCGGCCGGCCTCCACCCATGCCAAGATAAAAATTTTGTAATAAATAATTTTGTTGTATTTCTGTTATTTTATTTTATGGATAAATGTAAGAAAAATAGGCATAAAGCCAAATTTTTGTAAAGCCCATGGCTTATGTGCAAAAAGAAATGGCACATGAGCCATGGGATAGGCAAAATGCCATTTTGTGAAGCCCAAGGGGCTATGTGTAAAGTGTATGGCCTATAAAGGCAAAGATAATGAAATATCTCAACAACTTTTTCTCTCTCCAAAAAAAAAGTTTCAGATCTGAGATCTTTCTTCCTTCTTCAAGGTTCCAAAACCTTCTTCTTTCTTTTGAATTAAATAAAGAGTTCTACTCTCCTTTTTATAAAATAAATTGGTTTTTCACCACAAAACCCATCAAGGGGAACTCAGATCTTCCATTAGATCTTAAAAAGGAATGATTTTTAAAATTCCATATCTCTTGATCTTCAAGATCCAGCCAACAGAGGAGGAAGAAGAAGAACCCATTCCCCAACCAAAACATTTTTCTTTTTTTCAGGAGTTCAACTCCACTAATTTCTCTTTCGAGAGTTTTTGGGGCTAAAAGCCCTCTTTTCCTCCAGCGCGCAGCGCTCGTGCGCAAAGCGACCACGTGCCGACACATGGCGCGCGCGCTTGCGCACCAGCGCGATGCCCAAAGTGCCCACGTGCTGACACGTGGCGCGCGCGCTTGTGCACCAGCACGCTTGCGCTCCCGCGCGCAGCACTCGTACGCAAAGCGACCACGTGCCGACACGTGGCGCGCGCGCTTGCGCACCAGCGCGATGCGCAAAGCGCCCACGTGCCGACACGTGGCACGCGCACTTGCGCACCAGCATGCTTGCGCTCCAGCGCGCAGCGCTCCAGCGCGCAGCGCTCATGCGCAAAGCGCCCACGTGCCGACACGTGGCGCGCGTGCGCTTGCGCTCCAGCGCGCAGCGCTCATGCGCAAAGCGCCCACGTGCCGACACGTGGCGCGCGCGCTTGCGCTCCTGCGCTCATGCGCAAAGCGCCCACGTGCCGACACGTGGCGCGCTTGCGCCTGAGCGCACAGCACCTAAGCGCACAGCGCCCAAGGTGCTGCCCCACGCATCCTTTGGATGCCTTTTCCCCTTTATTCATATATATATGTATATATATACATTTGTATACAAATGTACACATACACATACTCCGCAACATTCTCTCCCTCCAAAAAATTTTCGGGCCGGGGCGCTGCCCCGAACCCCGCAAGGGGGCTGCTAGGCTCCTTGACCCCCAGCCCGCTATCCGGGTAGCGGGACCCCCGTAAAATCTCTGCGTGGCTCCCGATATATCCAAAACCCCCCTTTCAAAACAGAACACACGCACACTGCACATTGAGTTCGCATGACCAGTTTAATCCGTCAATCGGAGGTTCCTTCGCTCCAAAGGCGAGGGGTAATTAACGGCAGCTTAGTCCGCGGCTGCCGGAGATTCGGATCCCCACGATCATTAAACCCCAGCCTACCTTAGGCAGGGGGAATCTGTAATGCGCCTGATAAGCGTGCGTGTATTCCCATCTCAATGGGGTGACGAAAAACACCATACAATCCTTAGCTGTTGATAGAGCTGGTGGAGGATTCGACGTTTCTCCCCTATCGTCTTCAAGGACGATCGGGGGATCTTCGGCCGGAGGATCTTGCTGGATCATCATCCCTACCATGTCTTGGAACAGGAGGCCCATACGCTTTATGTTGGCTGCTTGTTCAGCAGCCTCTTTATCCTTCTTCTCCAATATCCGACGAAGGAATTCGGCGTTAGTCTCTTGCTCCTGACGTTCATCTGAAGACGTTTCAGGGCTTTCTTTTGGCCCAGTAAGTGCGGCCATCGCGTTCATCATCTCTTGGAGCTTCTGCTACTGCTCCTGCGCTTTGGTCACCGATCGCGTGAGCGGTCTATGACCTGTTGATATGCGGCTGTCCTCTTTACCAGACGCCATATAGACGGTATGAACTACCATGCCCCCAGACTTAGGGCGTTTGGGTTCACCACCTTTGATATTCGCCACATGTGTAGGGACTTTCTCTGGCCTCCTTCTCTTATAGGCTGTTGAAGTTGAGGGGGCCGTTGCTTTGGGCACCCAAGTGGTCGTCAACTTTCGTTGCTTGATCGGGAGATTTTCTTCTTGCCGACCTTTCGACTTCTTGTGTTGGTGAGAGAAATTAGGATCAATCACAGATTCTCGGACTCGTCGCTATGTCTTGTAAATCCTGGAGGACGGCGATTGAGGAAGTCGCTCCGTTTTTTCTGCTTCCACGGCGGTCTCTACCGGTGAAGGAGATCTTTTAAGGACCGCAGTCGGCGAGTTTCTGCGTACCCTGTTCAGCAGCTCGAAGCTGTTCCCAGTTGGAACAGCAGCGTTAACTTCCACCGTTGGAGCTGGCGGAGTTATCCCAGAAGGGGAGTTGCCCCCGGTCTTCCTTATCCGGCGCCAGTGGCGTCGTCAGGCGCGACGAGTTGTCAGTATTGGCTCAGAGACAGAAACAGCCTCCTCTTGCCCCCGGTTCAGGTGTAGGGCTGTTGCCGGCGTCAGCCTATTGAAGACTGATGTCTTTTGAGCAGCAGGAGCAGGAGTGAGAGTTGGGACAGTCAGTCTCATAAAGACCGGTCTCTTAGCAGGAGAAGCCTCCTTGATGACTTCAGGAGCAGGTTTGGCTACTCCTTTTGGGGTAACCTTTTCTGGGACTGCAAGCTTCATTGCGGGTCCGCGGGAGTTTTGGCCCAGTCTGGAGAAGACCGAGGCACTGGTGTTGGGCGACCCGTTGAGAGGGGTCGCAGTAACTGTAAGTCGATCGAAGACCGACTTCTTAGGAGCTTCTTGTACAGGCACGGGGATGCTGAAGCCTGTTGGTGGAAGCATGGTTCCAAAAAACAGCCCTGTGGTGGCTTGAGTAATCTGTTCCACGGGTATCGTGAACAAAGAGGCCACTTGGGGCCCTTAGGTTATGCCTCCAGTTGAGGCAGGACGCGAGTTGCAGCTGCAGTTGGAGCACTTCGAACAGGTGAATGCCATTGCTGTTTTGCTTTCTGCGCCAAGCAAGAGACCAAATCTTAGTAACTTGAAACCTAAGGGCAACCATTAACAAACAGCGATTCGTTCGCGAATACGACACACGAAGTGTGGAGTGGAAAGAGGAAAAGGTCCCACCAGCCGTGCCAGAATCTATTCCCCTCCGAACGGCGGCCGAGATATGGACGTCTTGCCTGAGATTCGGGACAAATGCTATATGGTTTTATCCGTCTACCTCTCCGAAGATGCCAAGTTGATTTATGGCACCGTGTATCGGAGGTTTAGACGGATGCGGCCGATGTAGCAGACTTCGTCAGATTCCCCCTCGTTTGAGGGGTTTTTTTATTGTGGGGACGCTCTTCCCCGCAGGCACAAGCCCCTGCAGTTAATTACGCTACCGCATCGCAGTAGCCACTTTCTCCTTCTCCAGAATTTCACTTCATATCGTGTGTGTTTGATTTGTTTGTGGATGCCCGTGGATTGTATACGGAGACTAAGTGATGTCGTCGCCCGTAGGACGTGGATTAGTCCAAATCCGTATTTACTTAGATTTGGGTTTGGCATTTTAGTTTAAGGATGCGTTAGCCATATTTAGGCTAAGATCGACTTAAACGTTCGTTAAGGATACGTTAGTCTGATTTGAGACTAAGATCAACTTAACGGATCCGACAAGAGAGCAATTGGCTCTATTGTTTAGTTTAGTGACGTTGTGGTCGATAAGTAGTTTAAGGACGTTGCGGTCCATATTCCAGTGTAAGGACATGGTGGTCCATGTTCCAGTTTAAGGACATAGGGGTCCATAGGTAGTTTAAGGACGCTTAAGTCCGTGGGTTTAAGGACCCCACAGTCCATGTTTTAGTTTAAGGACGCTTAAGTCCGTGGGTTTAAGGACCCCACAGTCCGTGTTGATGTGTAGTTGTCGGGACCCTTCACCTCTCTGACATCGTTGAAGGATTACAACGATAGGAGTCAGAGGAGTTCGGAGATGTACCCTCTAACCGGATGTAAATTGATTTAAGAGAGCAGCTGTGCTCAGTCAATTTAATTTGAGGACTTACGGCCATGATTGGGCTAAGTCCAGTTGAGAATTTTCGACATTTTTATTTGCGTTCGGCCTATTAGGCCTGTGTTAGGGCTTTGCCCATGTTTAATAATGCATAGCATTATTTATTTTGTTTGGGCTCTGCCTATTTATAAATGATGCAGAGCATCATTTTGTTTGGGCTCCACCCCTTTTTGTTGCATTTTCGCCTTTGTTTGGGCTCTGCCCTTTTATAAATGATGCAGAGCATCAATGCTGTTTGGGCTCTGCCCTTATTGCATTGCCATTTATTTTGTCCTACTAGGCCTTTTTGATTTGGGCCTGGCCCTTTAGTAAATAATGCATTGCATTTGTCAGGCGCTTTGCGCCAATCAATGAGCGCAAGCGCTTGCGGTGATGACACGTGTCACACAAGCGCAGTGCGCTCCGCCAGTGCTCTGCGCTTGCGCTGCTGACACGTGGCGCGCTCTGGTGAGTTGCGCCAATTTCAGAGAGCAAGGCTCTTTCTTAAAAGCGCATAGCGCAAGTGATTCAGATGTTGACACGTGGCGCTCTCTGGTGGCTTGCGCCAACCCCAGGAGCACAATAGTGCAGTTTCTGCCAGTGCAAGGCACTATTAACTTGAGAATCTTTTAGATTCCAGAAACAATGGTTTATAAAAGAGTGCAAAGCACTGTTTGATTTCTTGATCTGATTTAGATCAAAGAAAACAAGTTTTTTTTCTTGTTTTTTCTTGTTTCAGAGAACCAGTGGTTCATAAAGAAGTGCAAAGCACTTATTATTATTTGAAGATCATTGATCTTGTTCTTAGATCAATGATCTATTAGAAGAAATTCTTCTATTTTTGTGAAGGTTTTTACCTTTTTCTAGAAATTTCTTCAAAGTTCTCTCTGTTTTGAAGTTTTCAATCTCTTACAATGTTTTTCCTTTGATTTGGGGTCTAGGGGCCTTTATATAGTGCCCATAAATTTGTTAAATTTGTTAAAGAGATCTTTCTCTGAGTGATTTGGGGAATTTTCCCCACCGTTGGATCTCTGATCCAAGGGCTTCTGTTTTACAGAAGGCAGTCTTCTTGTTTTAACAAGAACAGAAAAATCTTGCTAGAATTTAATTCTGTTTGGCGCAAACGTCCCAGTGCGTGACACGTGTCAAGCAGCGCACAGCGCAGCGCAACTACACTTGCGCAACTGCGCTGACACGTGTCGCGCACCGCAGAGCGCAGCGCAATTGCGCTTGCGCAGCTGCGCTGACACGTGTCGCGCAGCGCAGCGCTTGCGCAGCTGCGCTGACACCTGTCGCGCAGCGCAGCGCTTGTGCAGCTGCGCTGACACGTGTCGCGCAGCGCTTGTGCAACTGAAGCGTTGCTTCCTTTAATTTTTGTTTTAAATAGAGCCTTGCTCTGATTGGGTGCGCTGCGCTCTCTGCGCTTAGCGTGCCAGATTTCGACACGTGGCATCCTGCGCACAGCGCAGAGGATCTGAAGCGTTGCTTCATTTATTAAAATTTAAATTTCCAAAGTAGAGCTTTGCTCAGATTGGGGGAATCGGAAGCGTTGCTTCACTTGAGATGTCTTTTCATCTTCCCAAAATTTTCATTTCCCGGGTCTTGGAAATAATTCCACTGTGTACAGAATTTTCTGTGCTTGGTCTATATAACTCAAAGCCGAGCCTTTTCTTCTCTCATCTTCAGAGAAATTTTTCAATCATGGCTTGCAACCGTCCTCATGCCCGCCGACAACCATGGGAAGTGCCAATTAGAGACATCGTTCCCCGGTTTGCTGCGCGCTTGGTGGACCCTTCTCTTACGGACGAGCAGTGCGATGCTGCAATGTACGAGCTTTTGACTCGTGTAGGGTCTCCCCTCCCCCCGCACTCCATTTGTCTTCGGATGATCCTGGCCTCGGTGCTCGCCGATCTTCCCCTTCCTCCAGTAGAGATGTCTTCGGCAATGCTTGACGCCGCCGAGAATAAGATCGAGTGCTTCTTTGAAGCGCACTTGATCACCAAAGCCCTGAGGGACTGCTCTTTCCACTTGCTGAGCCAGATACGGGCTCGCCGGGTTGTCATCGTCATCTTTTCTGACGAATGTGGCGACGATCGTTGGTCGTCTACCTCTCGGGAGGACCGCCGCTTCAACGTGATGGAGAAAACAGAAAGGGAACTGGAGAATCTTCTTCTTATCGTTGCGAACCCTTTTCTTTCCGATCCCATATTTGGTGATCTTTTTTAAATGTAATAATAATAATAATGAACAAGTATTTTTCTTTTTAATCAAGTATTTCATTATCTGTTAAGGGTTCTTTTTATTTTAGCTCTCTGTTATGTTTGTGCATCGCATGGTTTAATTTGCCATTATTAGGTGCATGTGATTCTTGCAAGGATAAATTGCCTTTGGTGTTTAGCCTCTTTTATGAAGCAGTGCTTTACTTTTTTAGTCTTAGAGATGGAGTTTTGTTCTGATTAGGGGAAACAGTGTTCACTTCATATTATGAGTGTTAGCTTGTGTTAACGAAACTTCAAGGTAGATCATCTTTGTATCGAAGATCGGAAGCAAAACTGCATCTTTCTCTTCGTGGAACCTCTCGAGAGTCCGGAACACGATGATCGCAGCGAAGGGACTTCAACACGGAGCTTTAGAAGTGAAGGACCGGATCTAGAAAGGTTGTAATCCCTCTCACTTAGTGTTAAAGTGTTTAACATGTTAGTTTTCGCCTAATCTCTAGTTTAAAGATCCGGCTTTGGGTTGTTCGGCACGACTAAATTTTTAATAGGGCATGGTTGATGCCTCGTAGAACCTTGTAAGCATGCCTAGCAACCCTACAGTGGTATCAGAGTCAAGTTAGAGCTTTAGGCGAAGTCTAGACGAAGTTTAAAGTCCGATCGAACCCGAAAACCCCGACATGAACCCTTCTCTGGTCATTTTTTAAAAATGTGATTTTTTTATGAATTAAAAATGCTCAGAAAAACAAGCAGGAAAAACTAAGAATTATTGTGAAGTATGGTCTACTAAGTCGATCAAGTGACCGCGGAACCGCGGCCAAACGAAGGGTATGGCGGCGGTTCCGCGGCCAAAATTTTGATTTAGTCCCTCATATTTCATATATTTATTCTTAGGTCCTTTCTTGTTATTTTTTTCTGGGAATTTTTTAATTCCACTTAAGTGTTGAGTTTTCTAGGGTTGTATTAGGGACTCGTTGATTCGATCGGATAATTTAACTTCGTTTAGTTTTGTCCGGATAATTTTAGAAACTGTTAAAAAGTTCGAACGGATATCAATAACTCACTTTTTCCCCTGTTGGAAAATTTTTCAAAAGTTGGATTTTTTCTCGAGTTTAAGAACGTTCTAAGTCGTACAAGTAACGCGGTGGACCCTCTAGAAGAACACAAACCTTAACTCGATTATGTGACCGTCTTGAACTGCCTCTGACCTTAGGGTTTGGGGCAGTACGGCGTGCCACATGTGAGGCGTTGGCTTGACCCTTCTACGGCTGGACCATCGGTACTGTGGCATGTGATGGATGTTTTTAAACTGATTTCAAGTGTTGAGATATATTTGGGAAAACTTGGGTGTTTGATTATTCGATCGGAAAGTTTAACATTGTCTATTTATCTGGAATGTGATATAATATTTGGAATCCATAAGTAGTTATGAGATAACTAATTTGAATGTTATAAATATAGCAGTTTAGTCTCAGATGATCGGTTGCCACGGAATTTTGATGTGATCAAAAGTCCGTCGCAATCACGTAGCGTATGCGGATACTTGCCGGGTAAACTTAATAGACAGCCATACCCCATAGCCCCGACCAAGTGACTGTAGGAGAACCCAGTCGCCAAAAGCATCCGTTCGGGTGCTTGCGGCAGCGGTGTTCCGCTTTAGTACACTTCGTCGACGGCATCCGGAGGTGCGGCCGTCTACTAAAGTTTGCGACGAGTATTCGATCAGGATGTCGGGAATCTTGTTAAATTGCCCGACTTAATATTGAAAAGAGTTTTCGATAATGAGACTAAAATGCGAGGTTTATAATTGTTAGGCATGCGATGTCTAAGGAATTCATTTGGTTAGGCATGCGATGTCTAAAGAGGTTGCGGATTCCAACTGTTGCAGTTTTACACTTTCTTTTCTGTGACCGTAAGCGTAGTATGTGGTGTATCGCCGGCTTCATTGCTATACATCAACGACAATCGGGATATGCATACTTTCTTACGTTGATGATATGAGATATTATGTGTTGCTGTGATATGTTATATTGGATCGTCGCGTTTTGAATAGCCGGGGGTTTTATGTGAGATGAGAGTTTTTCTTTTTCATTCATGTAAAATTCATTTGTATGTAATATTCTTTTATTGGGGCACTTCCGGGCTGAGGATGATGTCACCATTGTATATTATTTACTTTTCCGCATTAGGTGGTCCCAAGGCGGGGATCACAAGTAACCGGGTTCTAGGGTCCAGTGGGAGACCATCTCGAGGAGTCGAGACCGGGTCTCCTAACCCTAGAATTGGCAGTGTTGCTTGCCACTCTCGTAGGGGTCCAGGGATGTGGGTTTGGCTATTCATCGCGACCGTGGAATCCGTGTTTTATACAGGCTCGTATTAAAAACACGGACGTCCTAGTATATCCAATATTTCATATATGTTTCTTCTGCTGCAATGTTCTGTGATGAGATCATATTACTGCCTGAGACGAATGTTTATATTATATATATGAGATATATGTTATATTGCAGATTTCGTTTCAAATGTGATGCTTGTGAAGCATAATAAAATGGGACTTCATTAATGAGATTAATGAAACTAAAAGAAACCTAAAGATGTTGTAGAAACTTGTTTAAAAACTGGTAGCTCTAGTTCTTGCTTTGCATAGCGGTGTTCCTTGTAGAACATCCAGCACCTTATTCGATAAGGAAAGAGCCGAGATCCCTTCACCGGGAGTGACCTCTTTAGTGAAACTAGCAGATGCTACAAACTCGGTTTGTCTTTTGATTGCTTCTATAGTTCTTGCTTTGCACAGCGGTATATATGATATACCCTGCACCTTATTCGATGAGGAAAGGGCCGACGATCCCTTCACCGGGAGTGACCCATTTAGTAAAACTAGAAAAGCCTCAAAAACACTCCATTTAAAATCACTCGATTCTATAACGATATCAAGTTCATTACGCAATAGGTTTTCTTAAAAACCTGTCGTAACCCTCCGTCATTTTAGAAAGTAGAGTACTTAGTATTCGTGCTGTGTTTGTTGACCTTAGTTTAGGCACAGTGTACGGTAGCTAAGTGATGTCTTCCTATATAGCATATGCTGCGATTAGTTAGGACAGTCATATGACTTTGTTGACCTTAGTTAAGGGTCATGTGGATGGGTCTAATTAATCAAGAAATGACGGGTAGAACTTGACTAGTGCTTATGATTTGTTGACCATAGTTAAGGTCATAAGTCACTAGGGGTAAAATATTATCGGGAATTTTAAGTGTTGAAATTTGCAATGAGATTGCATAACTTCTATGAGATAGTTGGATCCCGATACCCGCTGCGAGTAAGAGTTACTCCTAGGAGAGTTTTACACATTATAATTAGCCGATCAAGTAGGTGTCTAGAAATGTGTCAACGGGGTTACGCCCCTGGAAAAACGAGGTTTACTTTAATTAGGTTCGTGCGAAAGCACGGGGGACCTCCCTCAAAGTACCGGCACTAGCCTGGCTGAAAGATTGGCGAACTTGTAGAGTGTAATTAATCCCGGCTAGTCTTTCCTTTTAGGGTTTGAAGGAAGATTTGACTAAAACAGTGGGAGACATCCTGATTAGATATATTAGATAACCAATCTAATCTTGCAAGAGCATACGCTGAGTGTTTTCTTCTCTCTCTCTCCAGGTAGCGACCATATCACGCCTTAATCAAGATAATAATACGGATATATTGACCGAACCCGCTTATTATACTGAGCTGGGGAACGTTGGTCCCGCTCCAACTTATAATTGTTATAAGACAGAGAAGGAAATTGGGGAATACCAGATTTCCCGTGCCGCCCAAACGAAGAAAGTGCATGCTGATGCATCATCTTCAGGTGTGTTCATTACATAGAACTGTTTCCCAGTATCCTTTACGTCCTGGGTATGAGATACCGGATCAGGATCCCGCATATGTAATCTTTTACATGGGCTACAGATAGGTAGAGAACTGAGAACGGGTGATAAGTTTCATGAGATAGAAACGGTGCAAGTGTTGCAGCCAAGTCTGTTGGTCACTATCACCCTGTATTACCAGAATACATTGATTCTGAACGAATGTTATTAGATACCGAACCTGATATACAATATCATATCAATCTCTTTATTAGTAAAGAAAGGATATAATTTTGTATTGTTGGATAATGTTTTGAACATTTCCTATATCAAGAGTTGATCGGTTCAGGCACGTTATCTAAAAGCATAGACGTTCTAAATCAAACCACGGTTCTTAACGTACATAACACACAAGAGGAAGAGTTCAGAAATGAATAAATCCTTCTTGAGGTATTGTAGACTAGGTCATATCAATACGACCCGACTGGCTGAAGTTACATATAGATGCATATTTAAATTAGTTTGAATTTACATCTTGTGAAACTTGCCGGTCATGTCACAAAGATACGATGACCATAGCTCTGTTTATTGGAAACAGAGAAAGAGTTAGTGAACTCTTGGGATTGATACATGATGATGTATGATGGTCCCATGTCTACACATGCCAAGACTAGTTCTTTATACTTCATTACATTCTCTGATGATCTCTCAAGATTCGGAAATATGTTCCTGTTGAAACACAAGTCTAAATCTTTTGAGATATTCGCAGAATATAAGTAAGAAGTAAAGAACCAAAAACCGGGTATAAGTATTATGTCCTTTGATGAGATCAAGGAGGAGAATACTTGAGCACGGAATTCCTGGACTATTCTAAAGGAGAATGAGATTCTCTCTCAGCATTACTCCTCCGTATACACCATAGCACGATGGTATATCGGGGCGGAGCAATAGCACCCTATATGATATGGTGTGCTCTATGATGAGTACTACTGAGTTTCTTATTTCCTTTTGGGAGTTATGCACTTGAGAAGCTGCATACCTATTGAATAGGGTTCAAATCAAATCAGTTGCCTACCACTTCATATGTGATATGGAAAGGGAAGAGCCCATATCTTAAGTTTGTTAAGATTTGGGGTTGTCCGGCCTATGTCTAAAAAGCCGGACAAGCTCGAGGCAAAGTCAGATCTGTGGAAGTTTGTTGGATATCTCAAGCATTCGCAAGGGAATATCTTCTACCAAACCGAGAAACAAAAGTGTTTTATTTCTCAACATGCCACCTTTGTGGAAGGGAATTTCTTGTGGAAAAATTAGTGGTCATGAGGTAGAACTGGAAAGAGTTCCAGCTATACAAACTACAGCAGATGATTTGGTAGAACCGAAGGATTCAATAGTAACCAACGCACCTCAGCCTCTCCGCCGATCTAATAGGGTTCCTCATCCACCTGAGAGATACTTCGGTTTCTCTATGACAGTGGGAGCGAGGATTGCATCATGAGATGATGACCCAACTAGTTTCGAGCAGGCTATCAGGAGTGGGACTCTGTAAGAATGGATGGATGCTTATCGATCTGAGATGGAATCCTTATACACCAACAAAGTATGGACTTTGGTTGCTTTATCTGAAGGGTTAAATCCCCATCAGGAGCGAGTATATCTTGAGAAGATTACTTGGTGTACATGGAAAAGTTGAGACTTTCAAAGCTATACTTAAGTCCATCCAGATCCTACTTGCCACTGCTACTTACCACGACTACGATATCTGGTGGTTGGGTGTCATGACTGCTTTTCTAAATGATGTTTTAGAAGAGAGCGTATATAAGTACACAGCCAGAGGGCTTTGTAGACAGTGGGAGCAGCGGAAAGGTGTGCAAGATGCTTTATGTGATAAAACAGGCATCGCGGAGTTGGAACATCTGTTTTGATGTGGTAGTCAAAGAGTTTGACTTCATCAAAATGGTAGATGAACCTTGTATATACAAAAGGTAGTAGGGAGTATGGTGGTGATCCTCGTAGAGTACGTGGATGACATACTCTTGATAGGGAAGGAGTTTCCTATGCTACGCTCGGTCAATCTCCGCTTATCACAAGGATTCTCCATATAGGATCAAAGTGATACCTCCTAAATCCTGGGTTTTGGATCTATGAGATAGATCTAATTGGATATTAGGATACTCACTAGTTATAGTGAGATGGTATCAATCGATCCTGGGGAGAAGCACTAGAAAAGTTCCAGGGTGATAAGGACGACTGAATGTCAGTCGCAGGCATTGTCTTTACCCTCAGTGGAGGGACGGTATGTTGGAAGAGTTCCATGCTAGATACCGTGACTTACTAGACGATTAAAGGCAAGATACATCGTTACCAAGGATGCTACAAAAGAGGCAGTCTGGATATATATAAGTTCATGAGATGAACTTCGTTCATACCATTGTATGACAATGGAGTTGTGGCTTTTGCCAAGGAACGACCGTCCCATCAGAAATCCAGATATAATTCTTAGGCAGTATCACCTGATCATGGAGATGGTTGATCTCCAGGGAGATCAAGGTTAGGAGAGTAGACACAGAGGACAACAGCGCGGATCCACTCACAAAGGCCTTTTTCCCAGTAGAGACTTTTATGGGATGGTTGAGTATGAGATACTTCAACCACAGCTAATTGTTGGGTATGTGATACCACAACAGATGGCCCTAGTGCAAGTGGGAGATTGTTAGTTATATGTATGCCCTAGAGGCCATTACTGTACATACGATGTATATTGTAGTGGATGCTAGGACATATATAGGGAGGACTTTCTTGCTCGACATGATAGTATGCTATCTGGTTGTACTTTATATTAACATGTACTCTGATTGTCTCTATATTACATGTTGATAAAGCCCTTAGGATATGTACTCGACTACTGGGAATATGATGAGATCATACTAGTGGGGCAACGATAGTCGACGAGTACATCCTATAACTGTTCCTAGTCGAGGGTGTATCGAGACAGGGCATCGATACACCAGAGTAGACTAGCGTATACGCATCTTGACCCATATGATGGGCGATGGATGATCCCATATCCATCGGTGTTTGACATCAAGGATGGTGTACGGGTGCTCAGTAGAGACTGGGTACACTGGACGGACTCGCCGAGAACTCCCAGATGGTATTATACATCACGTCAGATGGCAGTTCTCCGGTGACACTGGTACAGAGTAGTCTGTTGACCCGAGATCGTCATAGAGTCTTGTGTGATTCCCACTGTGCTTTGATTTCCATCATACCACGTCCAAGAGGGCGTGCAAAAAGGTGGCTTTTGGGTACAGTCCCGAATCACATGGAGGCAATGAGCGATAGGAGGGGATTCTTCTCTCCCGGTATAGGGAGTTGATGTTGTGCTGTGTTCGATTGGCTATAACCGGAAATCCCTGGCCAAGGTTGCTGAGATTTACTGGTAAGTGTTTTCAGTAGTTTCTCAAACTGTTATAGACCTCAAATCGACCCGACTTATCGAGCTACTGGGGTCTGACGTTTACCACCCCTAGGCGAGATATGCGACATATCAGACGACGAGACCGGACTGTATGGTAGTGTTACTGATTCGATTCACAGGAGAATGTACATGCTTGCTTGTTGATCTTCCGAGCGCTCAATACCTGGGTGGCTGTTACGTTTAGCTGACCGCTTGCAGCTTATGGGTGTTTGATATGATCATCACCTACTGCCGGCGTATTGACGATTCTTTAGAGTCCTACACAGAGGTTTCTTGACTCAGGCAAAACGGAGTAGGGGCACATATGTGATATGTGCGGGACCGACGATAATGCGATATGAGATACCGTATTCTATTCTCGCGATATATGATATCAGCCGGGTCATCGGATCAAGTGTTGATTCGATAAATCGGTATGGATAAATATTAGTCGGTTATATGTGATATAGCCGGATTTTCGGATCAAGTGTTGATTCGATAATTTAATGTATAATAATATATATAATATATTAAATTACATTAACTAATATTAGCTCACTAAAAGATTCTTTTTCTCACTCGGGTAATACATTGATATATATGCGATATATGTTAATTGTATTATTTTCTTTTGTTACAATAAATATTATATATGTGATATATAATATTGTAACATGATATGATAACTAATGCAACATGTTTAGTAGAGATTAAACAAGATTAGGGTTTGATTTAGGTTAATGCTTTCTAGATGTTTCTAGAAGGTTTTCTTTTGTTTTGGAAAAGATATTTTCAAGTGACTCATTCTTAACCTAACCCAAACCCTAGTCTTGGTTAATTCTCTAAAATGGATTAGTCAACCATGGTTGAATTATTGATCATCTTTATCCTTTCATTATTCATCACAAAAGGATTCTAATTATTCATTCATCTTCTTCCTTCTTCTTTCTTTTCATGAAAAAGCTTACTAGCTTTTTCCAAGTGATGAATAAGTGTGAGAAAAAGATAATAAAAGAGAGAGAAAATCATACTTCATCATCCTCATCTATCCTTGCCATTTAGATGAGGGTGTTCACTTCATATTATGAGTGTTAGCTTGTGTTAACGAAACTTCAAGGTAGATCATCTTTGTATCGAAGATCGGAAGCAAGACTGCATCTTTCTCTTCGTGGAACCTCTCGAGAGTCCGGAACACGATGATCGCAGCGAAAGGACTTCAACACGGAGCTTTAGAAGTGAAGGACCGGATCTACAAAGGTTGTAATCCCTCTCACTTAGTGTTAAAGTGTTTAACATGTTAGTTTTCGCCTAATCTCTAGTTTAAAGATCCAGCTTTGGGTTGTTCGGCACGGCTAAATTTTTAATCGGGCATGGTTGATGCCTCGTAGAACCTTGTGAGCGTGCCTAGCAACCCTACAAAATTGAATAGGATTATTCGGTTGTCTTTTCTCTTTATCTTCTCTCAGGTTGCGAGGCCTCCTAGTATTAGGAAAGTAAACCTATTACGGTTATTGGATAATCTTCTTCCAAACCTTAGGCAGGTGTCGAAAGGTAGGGAATAAGAAAACCAATTAGCCTAAGTATGGTATACATAAGGTAAGAAATAAAGACATATAAAGGGATTGAAATGAGGGCAAAGAAAATTGCGGCTACTGTCATGAATCTAGATAATGGAAATTGTTAGTAATATGTATGCCCTAGAGGCCATTATTGATGATATAGTGGATGCTTGGACATATATATAGAGGACTTTCTTGCTCGACATGATAGTATGCTATCAGGTTACCTTTATCATAACATGTAGACTAGCATTTATATTGTCTGTCTCTTACTTGTTGATAAAGATCTTAGGATATGTACTTGACTACCAGAACTATGATGAGATCATACTAGTGGGGCCAGGGTGGTCCACAAGTACATCCTTTAATCAGTTCCTAGTCGTGGGAATATCGAGACCAGGGCATCGATATTCCAGTGTATACTAGTGTGTATGTTTCTTGTCTCTTAGAGGGCGATGGTTGATCCCACAACCATTGGTGTGTGACATCAAAGATTGTACACAGGTGCTCATTGGAGAATAGGTACACCGAACGGACTCGCCGAGGAGTCCTATGTGGTAGTATACCTATCATCAGATAGAAGTCCTCAGGTGACACTGGTACAGGTTAGTCTGTAGACCCGAGATTGTCATAGAGTCTTGTGTGGCTCCCACTGTGCTTTGATTTCCTCCCTACCATGGCTCAAAGGAGTCGTGCAAACAGGTGGATTTTGGGTACAGTCCCGAGTCACATGGAGGCAATGAGCGATAGGAGGGGTTTCGTCTCTCCCGGTATTGGGGGTTGATGTTGCGCTATGCTCGATTGGCTATAACTAGAAGTCCTTGGCCAGGGCTGCTGCTGAGATTTACTGATAAGAGTTATCAGTAGTTTCTCAAACCGTTATAGGCCACACATCGGCATAAC
Organism: Agapanthus africanus; assembly: GCA_030015575.1. Lineage (NCBI taxonomy): Eukaryota > Viridiplantae > Streptophyta > Magnoliopsida > Asparagales > Amaryllidaceae > Agapanthus > Agapanthus africanus. The sequence goes on along the minus strand of CM057339.1, from coordinate 302,828,723 downwards.
TTATCACGTTACTGGGGACTGACGTTTACCACCCCTAGACATGATATGCGACATATCAGACGAAGACACCGGACTGTACGGTAGTGTTACTGATAGGCTTCATGGAGAGTATGGATGAGTTTTCTTGTTGATCTTCATAACGCTCAATACCCGGGTAGCCGTTATGTCCAGCTAGTACCGCTGACGGCTTGTAGGTGATTGATGTGATCATCACCTACTGTTGGCATATTGATGAGTCTTTAGAGTACCATACAGAAGTTTCCTGGTTCGAGCGAAACGAAGTAGGGCACATATGTTTGATAAGTGCGTGGGCCTGATTAAATATGAGTATGTGATACCGTATTGTAATCTGGCAGTTATCTATTATAGGTTCGGTTATATGTGATATAACCAGATTGTTGAATCAAGTGTTGATTTGATAATGTGATATACAGATGAATGATATTAGTCGGTCATATGTGATATAACCAGATTATTAAATCAAGTGTTGATTTAATAATGTGATATATATTATATGTGATATAATTATATCTTAACTAATATCATTAGCTCACTAATTATTCTTCATTATATATATATATATATATATATATTAATATATATGATATATATATATATAAATGAAGCATGGCATGATTTCTATTTTTGAGAAAAATAGAAAAGAGGTAGAAAATGAGAGCATGGTTGCAAGCATGGGCTTTATTCATAGTTTATTCATCTTGACTCACTATTCATGATTGCAATTTTATATTGCAAAATTCCATGCTTGAATGAGTGGGGGGTCAAGAGTTGCCATTCATTCTAGTCTCATTCTCAATACTTATCCATTTTTCTTGAGTTGCTCCATGGTTGCTCTCTAGCTTCATCTTCCTCCTCAAATGTCATGGTTCAAACTTCAACCCTCACATGAGATGTGAATCATGAAACTTGAACACAATCTTGTGAGCTTTTAACATCCCCTACTTCACCATCTCACACCAAACTAGCAATTTGGTGTGGTGTGTTTGCTACACTAAAGGAGTTTAGTGTAGAGTTAGCTTGGGCTAGAGGGACTTCGGATGGATCGTCTTTGGCGTGAAGATCACGAAGGAGGGTCGTTCAACTCGAAGAGGAGCCTTGTAGAGTCGCGTGGACTTTAACCCGGAGCTTTAGAAGAGAAGGACTCGAACTACAAAGGTTGTATGCTCTTTTCTTCTCTTGGTTTTATCACATCACAAAGGCATACCCTAATAATCAAGCAAAGATCTTGTTAGTCTAACTTAGCACCTAATAAAAAATAAAATTTGGCATGCTTGATACCTCTAGAACCTCATGGTGGTGTTAAGGTAGACTTTCATGGTATCAAATCTAATCTAGAACATTAGGGTAACTTGTAGCGACGTTAGAAATCCGCCGTTTTTGTTGCGCAAAAACTGCCGATAAAAACAGTTTCGAAATTGATGTTTTGAGTTGTTTGCACACCCCGCGGGCTCACGGTTTGAACCGAGAAGCCGTGGGGTGGAGTGTGTGCACCCTGGGGACACCCCGGGGGGGATCGAACGGCTGGGCCTACTCCCTAAGACCACCGCAAGGTGGTCTTGGTGGTGGGGACCCAAAACTGCCCCACCTTAAGATGTTTCGGGTCTGCCTCACCCCCTGGCCACCTCGTGGTGGCCTCGAGGGTGGGGTACCCCTTCTAGGCCCCCCATTCGATAGTTAATTTTTGGATCTTCGCCCCTGCGAAGATTCAGGCGGGTTTCAAGTTCGTTTCGACTCCCGGATTGGCTTAAAACGATCGGTTTTAGAACTTTAGCTCACTGGATTTTTCAAGTGTTGGAAAAATTGGTTTAGTTTGCTAATTACGTGCGGAATTCTAATATCGCGGTTACTTGACAAGCTTTGTGATGTGTGTGATACAATTATTAGAATCCAGATTAATTAGTTTTATGAAAACTAGTTAATATATTGTAAAGCTAGCCGTTTAGTCTCAACTGACCGATTGCCACGAATTTTTGATTCGGATCAAAACTTTGTCGTAATTGCGTATTGTACGCGATCACTAAGCCGGGAATCTTATTGAATTATCCGATAACCAATTGAAAAGAGTTTTCAATTTGAGACTAAAATGCAAGTTTTATAAGTTAGGCATGAAATCCGGAATATGAGATATTCCAGGTTTATGATGTCTAAGGTAATTGCGGATTCTAATTATTGTAGTTTTCTGTTTCTTTTCTGCGACCGTAAGTGTAATATGTGGGGTATCCCAATCTCGTTGCTATATGCCAATGAGTTTTAGGGATACATATATTTACTTACATTGATGAATTTTGATATCATGTGTTGCTGTTGATATGATTTATTGGATCGTCGTGAAAGAATAGCCGGGGGGTTTTATATGAGATGAGGGTTTTTATTTTCATTCATGTAAAATCTGTATGTAATATTCTTTTATTGGGGCACTTCCGGGTTGAGGATGATGTCACCACTATTGTATATTATTTACTTTTCCGCATTATGATAGACCCAAGGCGGGGAGCACAAGTAACCGGGTTATAGAGTCCAGTGGGAGAATATCTTAAGTAGTTGAGACTGGGTCTCCTAACTCTAGAATTGGCAGGGTTACTTGCCGCTCTCGTAGGGGTCTAGACATGTGGGTTTGGCTATTCATCACGACTGTGGAATCCGTGTTTTACATTACTAGCTAAATTTAAAACATGGACATCCTAGTATATCCAACATTTCATATGTTGCTTCTGCTGCTTGTTTCTGTGATGTTGATCATATAACTACGTGAGAAGAATGTAATATTATATATATGATATATAATAAACGTTGCTTATGTTTTGTACCCGCGCTAGTCCAGTCCCCGCTCTGCCAGTAGTTAAGTAACCTAACGGTGCATGACGGGGCTCAGTGGCGAATGCGGATGGCATAAGCGTACGTTTTATTTTCGTTTCATTTTTCTGTGATGTTTAGGAAATATTAAATGATGGGACTTCATTAATGTGATTAATGAAAAGAAAGAAACCTGAAGTTGTCATAGAATCAAATTTTCAAAAAGGGTAGCTCTAGTCTTTTGCTTTGCATAGTGGTATTCCTTGATGAATATCCAGCACCTCATTCGATAAGGAAAGAGCCGAGATCCCTTCACCGGAAGTGACCTCTTTAGTGAAACTAGCAAATGCTACAACCAACTCGGTTTTGTTTTTGATAGCTTTTCTAGTTCTTGTTTTTCATAGCGATATTCCTTGTAGAATATCCAGCACCTCATTCGATGAGGAAAGAGCCGAGATCTCTTCACCGGGAGTGACCTCTTTAGCGAAACTAGTAAAAGCCTCAAAACACTCCTTTTCAAAATCACTCGATTCTACAACGATATCAAGTTCATTACGCAAAAGGTTTTCTTAAAAACCTGTCGTAGCCCTCCGTCATTTCAGATAAGTACTATTTAGTATTCGTACTGCGTTTGTTGACCACTGTCAAGGTGTAGTGTAAGGTAGCTGATTAATGCTTATCTGCAAATCATGTGATGCGATTGGATTAGGGTAGTCGTACGACCTTGTTGACATCTGTCAAGGGTCGTGTAGATGGGTTTAATTCAATCATGAAATGGTGGGTTGAACTTGACTAGCGCACTATGGTTTGTTGACCTCTGTCAAGGTCATAGGACGCTAGGGGCAGAATATTATCGGGAATTTCAAGTGTTGAAATTTGCAATGAGATTGCATACCTTCTATGAGATAGTTGGATCCCGATACCCACTGCGAGTAAGAGTTACTCCTGGGAGAGTTTTACACATCATAATTAGCCGATCAAGTAGGTGTCTAGAAAGGTGTTGACGGGGTTACGCCCCTGGGAAAACTAGATTTATTTTAATTAGGTCTGTGTGAAAGCACGGGGAACCTCCCTCAAAGTATCGACACTGGCCTGGCTGAAAGATTGGCGAACTTGTAGGATGTAATTAATCCCGGCTAGTCTTACCTTTTAGGGTTTGAAGGAAGATTTGATAAAAACAGTGGGAGCCATCCTGATTAGATAAAATACCCAATCTAATCTTGCAAAGAGCACACGCAAAGTGATTATCCTTCTCTCTCTCGTGGTAGCGACCAATGACATGCCTTAATCAAGATAATAATATGGATGTTTTGACCGAACCTACTTATTATACTGGGCTAGGTTCCACTCTATCTTATGATTGTCATAAGTCTGAGCAAGGAATAGGAGAATATTCGGATTCCCACGCCACCCAAACGAACAAAAAGCATGTTGATGCATTGTCTTCGGGTGTGTTCGTTACGAAGAACTGTTTCTCAGTTTACTCTACGTTCTGGGTATTAGATACCGGATCAGGATCCCACACATGTAATTTATTACATGGGCTATAGAAAGGTGGAGAACTGGGAAAGGGTGATATGTCTCTAAGTAGTAGAGAATGGTGCAATTGTTGCAGCCAAAGCAGTTGGTAGATATCACCTAGTGTTACCAACTGGTAATACATTGATTCTAAGCGACTGTTATTTCGTACCAAAATATTGTGAATATTTTCCTAAATCAAGCGTTGATTGGGTAAGGTACGTTGTATAACAGTGTACACGTTCTGAATCAAACTACAGTTCTAAACGTACATAACACACATAAGAGGAACATTTAATAAATGAACGAAGTCTTCTTGAGGCATTATAGACTAGGTCATGTCGATGAAACAAGACTAGATGAAGTTCCATAAGGATGCATATTTGAATCCGTTCGAATTTACATCTTATGAAACTTGCCAGTCATGTCTCAAAGAACTTGGTGACCATATCTCCGTTTACTGGAAATGGAGAAAGAGCTACTAAACTCTTGGACAGATACGTAGTGATGTATGCAGCCCTATGTCTACACATGCCAGGGATAGTTCCGCGTACTTTATTACATTCACCGATATTCTCTTAAGATACGAACATGTGTTCTTGTTGAAACACAAATCTGAATCTTTTGAGAATTTCAAGGAATATAAGTACGATGTTGAGAACTAGATGGATAAAGGTATTAATATCCTTCGATATGATTGGTGAGAAGAATACTAGAGCACAGAATTCTCAAACTATTTAAAAAAGAATGAGATTCTCTCTCAGCTTACTCCTCCGTATACACCACAGCACAACGGTATATCGGGGTGGAGGAATCGCACCCTATGAGATATGGTACGCTCTATGAGGAGTACTGCTGAGTTGCCTATTTCCTTTTAGGAACATGCACTTGAGAAGATGCATACCTATTGAATAGAGTTCCGGTCAAATCCGTTGCCTACCACTCCATATGAGATATGGAATGGGAAGAGACCATCTCTTAAACGAGTTAAGATATGGGGTTGTCCGGCCTATGTTGAAAAGCGAAATCCGGACAAGCTCGAGGCAAGGTCGGTTCTGTGTAAGTTTGTAGGATATCCCAAACACTCGCGAGGGAATATCTTCTACCACACCGAGGAACAAAAGGTGTTTTGTTTCTCGACATGCTACCTTTTTAGAAAAGGAATTTCTTGTGAAAGAAATTAGTGGTAAAGAGGTATAACTGGAAGAAGTTCCAGCAACGCAAACTATAACTGACAATTTGTTGGAACCGGAGGATTCAATAGTCCCTGACGAACCGAAGCCACTCCGCAGATCTAGTAGGGTTCCTCATCCACCTGAGAGATACTACGGTTTTCTCGTAGACGGTGGGAGCGAGGATTGCATCATAGAGATGATGACCCAACTAGTTTCGAGCAAGCCATCACAAGTAGAGACTATGTGAAATGGCTGGATGCTATGCGATCTGAGATGGAATCCATGTACACCAGCAAAGTGTTGACTTTGCATGTTGCTCCTGAAGGGGTAAAACCCATCGGGAGCAAGGGGATCTTTGAGAAAGATATTTTGGTGTAGATGGAAAAGTTGAGACTTTCAAAGCTAGACTTGTCGCTAAGCTTAAGTCCATCAGGATCCTACTTGCCATTACTGCATACCATGACTACGATATCTGGCAGACTGCACGTCAAAACCGCTTTTCTAAATGGCGATTTAGAAGAGAGCGTGTATATGACACTGCCATAGGACATCGCAGACAGTGGGAACAGCGGAAGCATGTGCAAGTGTAACAATTAGGAAAAGCTAGAAATAAATAAATTTAATTAAATTAAGAATAAGCTGATAAATCACAAAATGGTTAAAATCAAATATGTCAATCTTCATAAGTTATATGTAATACAAATTAAATTAGAATATTAGAATGTAATATAAATAAGTTATAAGGGTTTTAATGATAAATTTAGCCTCTTTTTAACAAAAGATGTGTTTTATAATAAGTAAGTTGTGAGGGGGCAAATTGTAAAGTTTGAGTTGTTATGCAATTACAAGATTTTTAAGGGTTTAAGGGAAATAAATGGTATTAATTCAGTTCTGAAACTAAATTAAAAATAAAACAAAAATTGGGAGATAATCACCAAAAACACCTCATGCTTCAATTAACCTCTCACTTCCACCTCCTTCTTGCATGAAACATGCACACATTAGCTTAAGACACCTCCTCCTTCCCTTATCTCTTTATACCTTCACTTAAATAGCTCCATTTCAGTTAAGCAACAGATTAAAACTTCAAATGAACTGAAAAAGAAAATCAAAAGAAAAGAAAAATAAAGAGAGAAAGGAAAGAACAAGAAGAACAAGAGGAAAGAGAAGAAGATGGAGCTTGTTCTTGGAGTTGGTTCATCTTCAAGCTAGGAGGAGCTTGTAGATCCTTGGGGGTTATTCCTACAGCAATATAGGAGGGTAAGATTCTTATTCACAGTAGGTTAATTGGCTCTGTAGATCAATTAAAACAGATTGAACATGTCACATAATATGGTATTTTAGCTAAACTTATAGTCTGTTAAAATCTGCTTTAATCTGGAACATAATTAAATAAATTCAACAGAGTAGAAATGATGTAGGTAACAAATAGAGTGAACCACAAGAAAACGACAGGAGGGGGCCGGTTTTGGGCCGGCGACAGAGGAGATATGGCCGGCGTCGCCGGCCATGGTGAGGGCTTTTGGGATTTTGTCTGTTGGGGTGTCTGCAGTATACTATTTAGGCTATTTTGGCACTGTTGATTTAACTTAGTTTCACTGTAGTTTAAATCTGGGATAATATATCGGAAAGAGAATCGTAAAACGCTAAATACGACACGACGAAACTACGTCGCGTGTTAATTTCTGAAACAGTGCAGTTTTGGGATAAAATCCAGCAAGACTAAGTGTTTAATAGCTGGAAAAGATCAGATAGTATATAAATTGTGGGGGTTAGCGTGTTTTCTATTTCCGCTATATCGGAATAGCTAGTTTGCTTATATACGTTATATTGGTATATTTAGACGCGAATACGAGAAATACGGAAGCCGCGAGGAAAGGGAAAGGATTAGCGATTCCGGAGTAGATTCGACTTTTCCGGTGAGTAGACTAATCATCTACCGGGGAATTTAGTAAAGATGGCGTGTTTCGCCCATGGTTTTACTTAATGTGATATTCATATCATCATGTTTAAATGTTAGAATTTCATGCATTGAAATATGTGTATATTGCTTAGTTGTTAGAACACTTCACAAGTATCGACGAGTCATGCCACGTGCACATCTTATATGCTACACACACCTCGTCGATATTGCCATGTCACATACACTTAAATATCATACTTATTAACATGAATTATATCGTATTTCACATGTCAAGTATATTGGTAGATTTCATTATTTACATCCTGTTGCTTTATGCGTACTTCCATGTTGGATATGAGATAGATGCAGAATTGAGGATTTATGATTTTGAGTTTTTGAATACTACTACATAAATCCAGTTTTTCATGATTGATGTGACATGTCCACCCTGAGATGATTTCTGTTTTTGGTTTTATTCCGGACCGAGTGGGGGAGATATACGGTCGCGGATTTACGTTATCCATACTGAGTGGGGGAGATATACAGTTGGATACAGGGTGGACCCGGTCGAGACCGAGGGGCAGGATAGCCGTATTAAGACGGGGGAGCCTAGCGAGGTTACTCGATACCGGAGTTGTTTATAGAAATACGGCGTGTATCTAGAGGATAACGGCCGATATTATGAGTTTAGGATCATTCGGGGAATGATGCCTATGAGAAATGAAAGTTTTTGTGTCATTGATGGACACCGAGAAATGATTTACTTGAGTTATGATTTCAGAAGTATAATGAGATTTGTTGTTTGATTTCACATATACTCATATATCATATTGATTCATATTCAGTAGCATGATTGTCATATTTGCTTTATTCGCCGTTATATGTTAGTCGTATTCACTGAGTTGGCAACTCATCCCCGTTGTGCCACAGTTCCTTGCAGGGATAGAGTGGACGGGTAGCTGCGAGGCAGGATCACTTTTGCGGTCGTATTTCATCTTTTGATAGGTAGGTTACATGTGTAGTAACCTTCCATTTTGTACTTTTGTATCTAGAAAGACTCCATCAGACTGTATTTTGACTTAGAAAGGAGAGATGGTATATATATGTACAGTTGAGATCTGTTGATCAGTTTCATAGCTTCTTTCTTTATGAGATTCAGTGATATTACATATGCTTATATTCATGTTCTTTTTGATATCGTTGATTCCAACTCAGAATGCAACTAAACTTAACCTTGTTAATTGTTTACTGATTTTAATACATAACTTGAGATTTCTACTTAAAAACTAAACTTTCATAAATAATTCCGCAATAAGGTATTTTGATCTTGGTTTTTGGCTTACTTGGATTTGTGCATATCTTTAGATATGATACAATCTGAGTGCCTGTCACATGACAGCAAGCTGCTTAAATCCATCTACGGGTTAAAGCAGGCATTGCGGAGATGGAACATCTGTTTTAATGAAGCTGTCAAAGAGTTTGACTTCATCAAAAAGGTAGATGAACCATGTATAAATAAGAAGGTTGTAGAGAGTATGGTTGTCTTCCTCGTATTGTACGCGAATGAGATACTCTTGATAAGAAAATGTGTTCCTATGCTCCACTCGGTCAAGCACCTCTTATCACACAGGTTCTCCATGAAAGATCTAACTGATGCCTCCTACATCCTGGGGTTATAGATCTATAGAGATAGATCTAAATGGATTTGGGATTGTCCCAATCCAGATACATAGACACCATGCTAAAAGGGTTTTAGTATGGATGATTCTAAGCATGGTAATGTACCCGCTTGTTCAGGAATAACTCTCTCCAAAGAGATGTCTCTCGAGACTGATTTGGAGAGGGCTCGCATACAAGGGATACCCTATTCTTTCACAGACGGATCAATCATGTATGCGATGTTATGTACCAGACCAGAAGTAGCTTACTCACTAGGTGTAATGAATAACTATCGAAAAGATCTTTGGGAAAACCACTGGACAGCTGAAGAACATTCTTAAGTGCTTGAGAAGGACAAAAGAGATGTTCTTGGTGTATGGTAACGGTGAACTCCAGTTAGAGTCCTTTACCGATTCGAGCTTCCAGAGTGATAAGGATGACTGAAGGCCAGTCTCGGGTTTTGTCTTCACCCTCAGTGGAGGGACGGTATGTTGGAAGGGTTCCAAGCTACATACCGTAGCAGACTCGTTGATAGAGGCTAATTATATTGCTACCAACGATGCTACCAAAGAGGTTTTTGGATGAATAGAGTTCATGATATGAACTAGGTTCCTACCATTGGGCATCCAATAACCTATGTATTGTGATGATAATGGAGCTGTGGCTTTGTCCTAGGAACCCCGGTCCCGTCAGCGATCCAGACATATTCTTAGACAGTATCACATGATCAGGGAGATAGTCGTATCTCCGGGAGATCGAGGTCAGGAGAGTTGACACAGAGGATAACACAGCGGATCCACTCACCGAGGCCATCCCCCAGATGCTATTCGAGAGACTTTTGGGACGTTGTGTATGAGATACTACAACAACTGGCCTTAGTGCAAGTGGGAGATTGTTAGTAATATGTATGCCCTAGAGGCCATTATTGATGATATAGTGGATGCTTGGACATATATAGAAAGGAATTTCTTGCTCGACATGATAGTATACTATCAGGTTACCTTTATCTTAACATGTAGACTAGTATTTATAATGTCTGTCTCTTGCATGTTGATAAAGCCCTTAGGATATGTACTTGACTACCAGGACTATGATGAGATCATACTAGTGGGGACAGGGTGGTCCACAAGTGCATCCTTTAATCAGTTCCTAGTCGTTAGAATATCGAGACCAGGGCATCGATATTCCAGTGTAGACTAGTGTGTATGTTTCTTGTCCCTTAGAGGGCGATGGATGATCCCATAACCATTGGTGTGTGACATCAAAGATTGTACACAGGTGCTCATTGGAGAATGGGTACACCGAACGGACTCGCCGAGGACTCCTATATGGTAGTATACCTATTGTCAGATAGCAGTCCTCAGATGACACTGGTACAGGTTAGTCTGTAGACCCGAGATCGTCATAGAAACTTGTGTGGCTCCTACTGTGCTTAGATTTCCTCCCTACCACGGCTCAAAGGAGTCGTGCAAACAGGTGGATTTTGGATACAGTCCCGAGTCACATGGAGGCATTGAGCGATAGGAGGGGTTTCGTCTCTCCCGGTATTGGGGGTTGATGTTGCGCTATGCTCGATTGGCTATAACTGGAAGTCCCTGGCTAAGGCTGCTGCTGAGATTTACTGATAAGAGTTATCAGTAGTTTCTCAAACCATTATAGGCCAGACATCGGCATGACTTATCACGTTACCGGGGACTGACGTTTACCACCCCTAGACATGATATGCGATATATTAGATGAAGAGACCGGACTGTATGGTAGTGTTACTGATAGGCTTCATGGAGAGTATGGATGAGCTTGCTTGTTGATCTTCATATCGCTCAATACCCGGGTAGCCGTTACGTCCAGCTAGTACCGCTGACGGCTTGTAGGTGATTGATGTGATCATCACCTACTGCTGGCATATTGACGAGTCTTTAGAGTCCCACACAGAAGTTTCCTTGTTCGAGCGAAACGAAGTAAGGCACATATGTTTGATATGTGCATGGGCCTGATTAAATATGAGTATGTGATACCGTATTGTAATCTGGCAGTTATCTGTTATCGGTTCGGTTATATATGATATAACCAGATTGTCGAATCAAGTGTTGATTTAATAATGTGATATACAGATGAATGATATTAGTCGGTCATATATGATATAACCGGATTATTAAATCAAGTGTTGATTTAATAATGTGATATATATTATATGTGATATAATTATATCTTAACTAATATCATTAGCTCACTAATTATTCTTCATTATATATATATATATATATATATATATATATATATATATATTAATATATATGATATATATATATATAAATGAAGCATGGCATGATTTCTATTTTTGAGAAAAATAGAAAAGAGGTGGAAAATGAGAGCATGGTTGCAAGCATGGGCTTTATTCATTGTTTATTCATCTTGACTCACTATTCAAACATGGTTGCAATTTTATATTGCAAAATTCCATGCTTGAATGAGTGGGGGGTCAAGAGTTGCCATTCATTCTAGTCTCATTCTCAACACTTAGCCATTTTTCTTGAGTTGCTCCCATGGTTGCTCTCTAGCTTCATCTTTCTCCTCAAATGTCCTGGTTCAAGCTTCAACCCTCACATGAGATGTGAATCATGAAGCTTGAACACAATCTTGTGAGCTTTTAACATCCCCTACTTCACCATCCCACACCAAACTAGCAATTTGGTGTGGTGTGTTTGCTACACTAAAGGAGTTTAGTGTAGAGTTAGCTTGGGCTAGAGGGACTTCGGATGGATTGTCTTTGGCGCGAAGATCATGAAGGAGGGTCGTTCAACTCGAAGAGGAGCCTTGTAGAGTCGCGTGGACTTCAACCCAGAGCTTTAGAAGAGAAGGACTCGAACTACAAAGGTTGTATGCTCTTTTCTTCTCTTGGTTTTATCACATCACAAAGGCATACCCTAATAATCAAGCAAAGATCTTGTTGGTCTAACTTAGCACCTAATAAAAAATAAAATTTGGCATGCTTGATGCCTCTAGAATCTCATGGTGGTGTTAAGGTAGACTTTCAGAAATGACATTACTAAGAATACTCGGCCACCCCCTCGAAATATTTTCATGTTTAAGTTTTACTATGCGGTATTAATTGAAAACTGCTTTCCCAATTAAATTCTAACTCCAGGATATGTATTTATCAGACTTGATTCTCACATCTGTATGGGGTTACAGATGCTGAGTGGGAGTTGAATATTGGGAATTGGGTGATTAAATCCTTAATATCAGAATTCTTTGTAATTGGTGATATTTGAGGAAATCACCTAGGTCTTGCCTAACGGCAAATATTTGGTTTTGAATATCTGTTGTTATACACCAATTTCAAATTGATATATCTGTACGTTTATTTTATAAAGTGAGATATAACTTTTTAAAACTATGTTTATAACATTTACCTTTATCAGATGATGATTAGATAAGGTGCATTTAATAACGGTGTAATTCTTCTTAACCATAATACAGTTTTCAACCTAAGACGCACATGATTTGAGTTATTAAACTCAGAGAACTTATACAGAGTATTGTATGTTGTTTGATGTCCATTAGGACAAGGGGTTGGTACTCGCACTATATTTCGTTTACTTATGACTTCTCTGGTTTTAGACACATATTTCGTTGAAATACAAGGTCTAAATTTTGAGAAGTTAGAGGTATAAGAATAAAGTAGAGAACTATGCGTTCAAAGTATCAGGATTCTTCAAGGTGATCGAAGATGTAGATACTTATGCTAGATATTCCATCGTAAGTAATATATTTGAGAACTTGTTTCTCTCTCAGATTACTCATCCGTGGGTGTGTCCTTGATGAGTAATGTTGCATGGCTTTCTTCCTTTTAGTCGATATGCACAGGAAACAGCTGCATAATTTTTGAATCTGGTTCCAATTAAATTTGTGCATTTGTTTTCTATATTAGATATAGATTGGATTCATATCTTAATGATGTTAAGGTATATGGAGTTGTCCGGCTTATGTTTAAAACCAGAATCCGGATAAACTGAAGGCACGTTTCAGTAATGGCAGTTTATGGGTTATCCCAGGTTTTAATGAGGGTTAACATTCTACCATTTGCAGGATCAATAGTTATATTGTTCTTGACTCGCCACCCGTTTTAGTAAAATGAATTCTTTTCAGAAAACATTAGTGGGAGTATGGTAGAACTGGAAGTGATTCCAGAACCACAAACGGTTATTGAAAATTTAGTAGAACCTAAGGATTCGATTCGATTCGACAATCTTGTAGCCACTCCGCAGATTTGGTGAGTAATCTCAGCCACCCGAGAGGTACTTCGGTCTCCTCAAAGACAGTGACAGGGAGTTTTTAATGACCCAAGCTTGCCACTACTGTTGTCCTAGACTATGAGATCTGGCAAGTGGATGACTATAACGTTGTTCTAAATTAGCTTTAGAAGTACACGTATATATGACTCTGCCAGAGGGTTGTTGTGGTCAGTGGGAGCAGTGGAAGCGTGGTGGGCCAGTAGCAATTTATAGACTAAAGCAAGTATATCGGAAATAGATCATCTATTTTTGATGTAACAGTCATAGAGTTTGACTTCATCGGAACAATAGATGGACCAGGTGAGAAGGTGGTAGGGAGTGATGTCCTAATTTTTGGATGACGTACTCCAGATAGGAAGTGATGTTCCTATCCTAAAATTGGTTATACTGCGGTTGTCACGTGTGTTTTTTCCACAAAGGATCTGGATAAAATATCAGAGATTCTGGTGACTAGATTTATGGTTTTAGATCTAGATTTGGGAAATGTCCCAATTCGAGTACTTTGACACCATTCTAAAGTATTTTAGAATGGACGACTCCTGGCATGGTAGTATACCCGCAGGTGATGGAGTGACCCTCTCTAAAGAGATATCTTCTAGACTGATAAGGAGAGGAATTTGCATGATTGATATATCACTTGCTTAGGCAATTGAGTCAATCATGAGATGTTAAGTACCACATCAGATGTTGTTTTTTACACTTGCTGCAATAAGTAGATATTAATCCAATTTTAAAGAAACATTGGGAAGCAGTTATGGGCATAATAGGATGTTCTTGGTATATAATAACGGCAGCCTCCTTAAGGAGGCGGTTATCATTTCAGACTTCCAAAGCGACCTGGATGACAGAGTGGTTGTCGAAGTTAATAGTTTGCCATCTTTTGAGATGTAGGTTGTTGGATAGATTTCCAAATAGGATACTGAGGTGGTCATGGCGCTGGGTGCTGATTATATCAACAAATGGATACAGTCTAAGAAGTTTGTTGGATTTAGTGTTCATGTTATGAACAAGGTCCTATCAGGTATCCAGATAAATTCTAAAACAAGTATCGCTCATTTTGAGAGATAGCCATTCTCCGCGGAATTGAGATATAGATAGATAAAGATAGAAATATTGGAGTGGATCCACTCACTGAGGTCTCAAACATGAATGTTTCGCAAACATGCTTTGCGAAACAGATTAGTAGAGAAGTTGGGTGATCAGTAGCACACGGGCTGTGAGTATGCGACACCGCAATAATTAGCTTTAAGTGCAAGTGGGAGATTGTTAGTTATAGTGCCCTCAAGGCAATTATTGTAATCACAGGCAGGCGATTATGATGTTTGAGGGATGACCTATACGGGTAGAGCAGTCTTACTCGAGATGATAGCATGCTATCTGGTTCATCTCTATTATCATGTATATGTATTATGTGGTATTACATATGACTGTTACATATTGATAGAGCCTCTAGGATTCTTGCTTGACTACCAAGGTTATTGTGGCGATGACACTTATGAAAATTGGGTAGTCTATAAGCAAATTCTTAAATGTCCCTAGTCGTAGGAATATCGAGACTGGGCATCGATATTCCAGAGTAGACTAGTGTACACGTTTCTTGACCCCGACGAGGGGCGATGGCCGATCTCACAGCCATTGGTGTTAGTAAGTCACCAAAGATAGTATACAGATGCTCATTAGCTTATGAGTTACACTAGACGGACTCGCTAGGAACATGCTAGATGGTATTATACCTATTGTCATATAGCAGTTCTCAAGTGACATGAGTACATGTTAGTCTGTCAACCTGAGATCGTCATTTTTCTCGTGTGAGTTCCCACTGTGCTTTGATTACTACCCTACCATGGCTCAAAGAAGTCATGCAAATAGGTTTTAGTTGGGTACAGTCCCGAGCCACATGGAGGCAGTGAGCGGATCATCGGGGATCCGTCTCTCCCGGTATTGAGGGTAGATGTCACACTGTGCACGGGTGGCCATCACCAGAAATCCTTGGCCAAGGTGGATGAGAATTACTGATTTGGATCAGTAGTTTCTCAGTAGGTGATGGGCTTCACACCGACACGAATTATCGCGTTATTAGGAGTCTGACTTTATCCGCCCCATAAACCCGGTATGCGATACTATTAGACGAAAAAGCTAGACTGTATGGAGATTTTCACAGACAGGCTCAGTAGGGGTTCAGATAAGTTTGCTCATCGACCTTCCTTTCGTTCAATATCTGGGTAGTCGTTACGTACAGCTATTCTTGCTGACGTGCTTGTGGTTAAACCCACTGCCAGTGTATTGACGAGTCTTTAGAGTCCCACACAGAGGGGTTTTCCTGGTTCAGGCAAAATGATGTAGTGGCCGTATATTGATACGTGCAGGGTTCCGATTAAATATGTGTACTAGCTACACGGACTTTAATCGGGCGGATGATAATACTAGCCGACTTTGAATTAAGCCGGATTATTAAATCAAGTTTTGATTTAATAATTTACATATATATATAAATATGTGTGTGTGTGTGTGTGTGTGTGTGTGTATGTATATTCTAGTATTATGTTGATTGTATTTTGCTATCTCTTGAGTATTCGTATTTAGATACGAATATGGGCATGTATTTGCAAAAACGTATTCTTGTATTCATACAAGAATAATTCTAGAAGGAGAACACCTCATTTCTAGGATTTTTCTTTTAAAGAAATTATGAAATAAGGTAGAAAAGAGAAATGGTGGAGGGTATGAGCAAATGAATTACTAATTCATTTGCATACACTATTCAAGCATGGTTGCATTTTAAAATGGTGATATTCTTTTGACAAAAGAAAGTGAGCATGCTTGAATTTGGGATGCTGATTTTCATTCTACCATTTACTTCTCTTTCTTCCATGGCTCCTCCTTCTTCTTCTTCATTATCTTTAACTCTCTTATGAGTTGAGAATCATGAAGATAAAAGAGAAAGAAAAATGCTAGAACACTCACACACATCACTAAGCTTCCTAAATTAGCAACATAGAACCTTTAGTTACTTCATTGATGAAATTGAAGCTTGAACTTGGTTCTCTCGGATGGATCATCTTCGGCGAAGGAAGACCAGCTTACAAGCGCGATCCGGAGCTCTTAAGAGTTTGCTAGAGTCCAATCCACTTGGAACAAATGAAAACGCAACAAAGGTTGTGATTTCTATCTTGTTGTTTTTCTAGTTTAGGTGTTTGGTGTAGATTCTTAGGTGTTAAGTTTCTAGTGCCATGAAATTTTTGTTTTTGGATTCCGCATTGGCCGCGGGTTAGCGACGAGCGCAATAGGAACCTTCAACCAGCATTTGAATCACGTGAAATCTATAAGACCCCATGGTAACCCAAGTAAGCCAAAACCAGGAAACTAAACCACTTTTATAAGAAATAGAGAAGGTGAAATTTTGAAAAGGTATTACTAACATAAAATCAAGTTTGGTTTGAAAACACTACTATCGTTTTAAAAAACTCGAGCAGCATCTACTTTGTAAATTTTGATAAAACGGGTACAATAGACATAATAATAAAGCATCCCTAACACGGGAGAAAAATCAACGCCCAACGGTGGATCAACAACCACGCAATATATATATACATGATGCCTCAGACGAAGGATCAAAATGCGAAAAGTAAATAGAATAAATATACATCAAGTCGACTCCAAACGAGTACGACTACCATAACAGCACTAAAGTTACGACAAATAACTCGACTTGGTCTTTGATGGAGTACTTCTAGATACAATAGGTACAAGGCAAATGCCGATACAGAAATAACCCACAACTCAAAAGATGTGCAACCACGCCCTCAAGACAGAAGATGTGCCAAACTAGCCGCTACTAATCCAAGCGGTCACACATGCACAGAACTACGGCATAACGGGGGTGAGTTGCCAACTCGTGAATGGTATTATATAATGAGCTAAAAAGCGCATGGATAAATGGTGAAATATCTAAACAATATAAATATGTATATCAAGGAAGGTAAAACATCATGCGTCGAAACTAGAGTTCGAGCAATGAGATATATGATGATAAGCCCTCATGTACAACTCGTACGCCAATATTTTATATATGAATCTGTGTGTGGTTATCATGTCAACATCAAATAACAACATCAAGCCCGGTACGAGCATAACGCAACCACAAGTATCTGAAAGCATGTGAGTCACGGGGATAAACACAATACTATGCAATGTATGATGATCCATCATCAATAAACGGTAACCCACCGCGTACAAATATACCGGTGTCAAATCAGGATCACCGTAACCGTAGTGCAATATCTATAGCACACGACCAAACAGAAATAGAATCAAAGCTATAATACATATAGCACACATCCATATGCAATCCTATAAAAGTAGCCAAAAAATGTATGTATGTTAAATCTTTTTAAAATAGATGTATGATGTTTATATCATGGCACTAGTAACGGACGTTAATGTGTAAAGAAAAATTTGTGTTTCATTTAAGTATACGTCCCGCTCTTGTTTATTTGAAAATGATGTAGAAGAGGTTTTCTTTTGAAAGTTTCTGTTCTGATCATAGACACGTGGAAAAAATGAGACTATAACTCTTTATAAAACCCTCTTCAATATACATCGATGTAAGAAAATACTATTCAGATACTGTCTCATGGACCAGTCCTGTTCGGCTACTATGTATACAACATACAATATCTCATCGGTGCAGGGTATCTATATCGATCCCTCACATATATATAATACATCCATCTCAGTGCAGGGCATCTATATCGATCCCTCACATATATATATCCGTAGAGACATCCTGTGTCAACTACCCTCAATCCCTCATGAATTGATCAAAAATATATCCGTAGAGACATCCTGTGTCAACTATCCTCAATTCCTTATGGATTGATCACAAATATATATCTTATGGATCCCCGGTTATATCCACCATGTCCGAATCATAATCCTCTTTCTCATATTCTTTCCATATATATATATATACTCAATCTCTTAATATTGATATCATATCACATCATATCATCGTACCCTTTTAGTCTGTGTGAACTAAATATAGCATAGACGGGTAGTATATAACAACACCAGCGGATAAAATAACAGTAACACGAATGATAATGTAAGCGTAGCATATCGGATAAAATGAATAACGCGTGAGCGAATAACTGTTGGGTTACGCCAGCGCCCCGGCCTTCAATTCGTGGCCAAATGTGGAACAAAAACTTTCAAAAACCGGTGCTAACAGAACCCGATTCCCGGATCGACCATTAACCCTACACTAGCTATATGAAAAGGAGTTTAGAAAGGTTATACCGAATGATCCGTGTCCTTCGGTCTTCAACCTCTGTCCCAAGCTCCTCGTGGCTTTCTTGATCAAATTTGATCTCCGGTCTCCCCCCATCGAAGATGATCCACCTCGAGAGTATGTAATACGGGCTCCGACCTCAAATCCAAAGCAACTCGAGTATCTAGTATGCTACCTTAGATAGCCAAGATGAAGTAGAGAGTGTGTGTGATAAGATTGTCTCAATGCACCCTAGGTTTCTCAACACATGAGACATGTAGGGTGGAGGTAGAAGAAGATGCCATAGAGAAGTGTGAAGCATAGAAAAAGGCAAGTGAAGAAAATGAATGGGCTGCTGCCTTTTTCCCTTGTGTGTGTTGTGAGAGTTATTTTTGTTGTGAGCAATAATGTAGTGTGCTAGTAACTAAAGAAAACAACTCAAGAATAAATATCTACTTGCTCACAACAAATATCTCACACTACAAACCAAAACCCTAGCATGTCACCATGAATCACCACACGACTCATCTCCATGAGTCACCAAGTGCACATGCTAGAATCAATGCCAAAAAATGAGACACACTATCCACTCAATAAACATTTAAACTAAATGTTTAATGGAAAATGAAATGGCAACATCTAAAGTAATCTTGTAATAGAATTACAAGAATACCCCTCATCTGTATATACATACCCGCATCCGTAATACGAATACAACGAGACGAAAATAATCCAACAATATAATACTAGGATCCGGCTTAAACCACAGCCCACTAGTATTATCCGTCCGAATCATAATCCGTGCACAGGCGCACGTATATGATCGAACCCTGCCATAAAACCATACGGCCTCTACAACGTTTCGCCCGAAGCAAGGAAACCCTCTGTGTGAGACTTTAAAGACTCGTCAATACGCTAGCAGTGGGTTTAACCATAAGCACGTCAGCGGCACTAGCTGTACATAACGGCTACCCGGGTATTGAGCGAAAGGGAGGCCGACGAGCAATCTCATCTTGAAACCCCTACTGAGCCTGACAGTGACAATATCCATACAGTCCGGTCCGTTCGTCTATGAGTATCATATATCGAGTCTAGGGTGTGGATAAAGTCAGACCCCTAATAACTTGACATTTAGCGTCGGCATGAAACCTATCACCACCTGAGAAACTACCGATCCTAGATCAGTAATTCTCGACTACCTTGGCCAAGGATTTTTGGTGATGGTCACCCGTGCACAACGCGACATCAACCCCCAATACCGGGAGAGACGAATCCCCTGACGATCCGCTCACTGCCTCCATGTGGCTCGGGATTGTACCCAACTAAAACCTGTTCACACGACTCCTTTGAGCCGTGGTAGGGTAGTAATGAAAGCACAGTGGGAACTCATACGAGACAAATGACGATCTCAGGTCGATAGAATAATTTGTACATATGTCACCAGGGAACTGCTATCTGATAATAGGTATAATACCAACTAGCATGTTCCCGGGGAGTCCATCCGGTATACTCATAACCTAATGAATGCATGTATACATCTTAGGTGAACAAACTAACACCAATGGCTTGTGAGACCGGCCACTGCCCCTCGTCGGGGTCTCGATCAGTATACACTAGTCTACTCTGGAGTATCGATGCCCAGTCTCGAAACTCCCACGACTAGGGACATTTTAAGGATGTGCTTATAGACCCCCAGCTCCCATGTATATGATAGCCATCATACTGCTGGTAGTCAAGCATGAATCTTATGGGCTCTATCAACATGTAATAGTGATCTATAAAGCCACCTAATGCAAGTACACGATGATAAAGACAAACCAGATAGCATACTATCATCTCGAGTAAGACTGTTCTACCGGTATAGGTCCTCCTTCAATCATCGAATCGCGTGCCTGCGATCCAATAATTGACTTGAGGGCACTATAGCCAACAATCTCCCACTTGCACTTAAGGCTAATTATTGCGGCGTCGCATACTCACAGCCCGTGTGATACCGAACACCCAGCTTCTCTACTAATCAGTTTCACAAAGCTCGTTTGTAAAACTATTACGTTCGAGAAATAGCCTCAGTGAGTGGATCCGCTCCAATGTTTTTTTCTATGTCTCTCTTTATCTCAAGTTCGCGGAGAAAACCATCTCCCGAAATGAGCAATACCTGTCTTAGAATATGTCTGGATATCTGATGGGACCCAGTTCACAAATGAACTCCAAATCCAGAAAACTTCTTAGACTGTATCGTCAACTGAATTTAATCAGTATCCGCTTGGACCACCTGTCCAAACTACTGCCCCTCAAAAGAGGGAAACTATAACTCTGGTAGTCACTCTGTCATCTAGGTCATCTTGGAAGCCTGGAATGATAACTGTCTCCCGAAAGAGGCTGCCGTTACCAAATCCCTAGAACATCCACTTATGTTCATAAACTGCTTCCGAACGTTTCTCCAGGATTGGATCAATATATAAACTTATTGCATCTAGTACAAAAACAACATCCAGTGTGGTACTTGACATCTCATGATTGACTCAATTGTCTAAGCAAGTGATATGCCAATCATGCACATCCCTCTCCCTTTTAGTCTGTAAGACACCTTTATATAGGGTGACTTCATCACCTGCAGGTACACCACCATGCCGGGAGTCGTCCATTCTAAAACACATTAAGAATAGTGTCTAAGTACCCAGATTGGGAAACTACCCAAATCTAGATCTAAAACCATAGATCTAGTAACCAGAATACCTGATATAATATCCATATCCTATGTGGACCACTATGTGACAATCACGGTATAACCGATCGTAGTATAGGAATTTCACTTCCTACAAAGTGTATGTCATCCAAATACTTGGACATCACACCCTACTGCCTTCTTAACAGAACCATCTCCTATTCTGATGAAGTCAAAGCCTATGACTGTCATATAAAAATAGATGATATATCTCCGCTATACCTGCTTTAGTCTATAAATAGACACAAGCTACTTGTCCATTATGCTTCCGTTGCTCCCACTGACTATAACAACCCTCTGGGAGAGTCATATACACGTGCACTTCTAAAGCTAGTTTAGAACGACGCTATACTCATCCTCCTGCCGGGTCTCATAGTATAGAACAGCAGTAATGGTAAGTCTGCGTAAACAAGAACCTCCCTGTCACCGTCTTTGTGGATACCGAAGTACCTCTCGGGTGCCTAAGGTTACCCACCATATCTGCGGAGTGGCTAATGGAATGTCAAACCCGATTGAATCTTTAGGTTCTATTAAATTTTCAGTAATCGTTTGTGGTTCTGGAATCACTTCTAGTTCTACCATACTCCCACTACTGTTTTCTGAAAAGGTCCATTTTGCTAAAACTGTGGTGAGCCAAGAACAATATCACTATCGATCTTCCAGATGGTAGAAAGTTAACCCTCGTCATAACCCGGGATAACCCACAAACTCCTATTACTGAAATGTACCATGAGTATGTCCAGAGTTTGGTTTTAAGCATAAGCCGGACAACTCCATATACCTTAGCATCATTAAGATATGAACCATTCTATATACAATATAGAAACAGAGGCACTAATTTAATTGGAACCAGATTCAAATCATGCAGCTGTCTCCAGTGCATGTCAAATAAATGGAGAGAGGCCGATCAGCATTACTCAACTAAGAGTGCATCCAGATATGAGTAATCTGAAAGAGAAGCAAGTTCTCAAAACTATTACTATCAACTGAATACCAAACAAAAGTATCTACATCTTCGATCACCTTGAGAATCCTGATACTTGCAACACATGCTTCTCTACTTTATTCTTGTACCTATAACTTCTCAAAACTTGGACCTTGTATTTCTACGAAATACTTGTCTAAAACTGGAGAAGTCACAAGAAAACAGAATATAGTACGAGCAACAACCCCTTTGTCCTAATGGACACTGGACAATATACAAACTTTGTATAAGTCCCCTGAGTTGAATAACTCAAACCCTGTGCGTCGTAGGTTGAAAACTGTACTGTGGTTAAGAAGAATTGCACCGCTGTTTAATACTCCTTACCCAATCATCAATTGATATAGGTAAATGTCATGGACATAATTTCAAAAAGTTATATCTCACTTTATAAAATAAACGTACAGATATATCAGTTTGAAATTGGTGCATAACAGCGGATATTCAAAACCAAATATTTGCCATCAGGCAAAACCCCAGGCGATTTCCTCAAATATCACCAATTACAACGAATTCTAATATAATGAGGATATAATCACCTAATTCCCAATAACTTACTCCCACTCATCATCTGTAAAACCATACAGATGTGAGAATCAAACCTGGTAAATACATACCCTGGAGTAAGGATCTAATTGGGAAATCAGTTTTCAATTAACAACGCATAGTGAAACTGAAACATGAAAATGTTTCGAAGGGGTATCCAGGTATTCCTAGTAATGCCTCTTCCACTATCCAAATTCATGACTGTGACCGTATATTTTCTTGCCATCTCTCCAAATCTCTTTATTTGTCTTTATTCATTACCTTCTGTATACCACCCTTAGGCTAAATGGTTTTCTTCCTTTCGTACCGTTCGGCACCAGCCTATGGTTGGGAAGAAGACTATCCAATAAGCGTAATAGGTGTACTCTCCCAATCCTAGGAGCCCTCACAACCCGAGAGAAAGTAATGATAAAAGACAACTGAATAATCCTTATTCTATTTCTCTTGAACCAGAATCCATTCTCGAACTGGAACAAGTTCCTTCGAGTTCGTATATAACTATACGATGGGTTATCCAATAAATGTGGATCTTCGTAGTGATACGGGGTGTTCTGGAGAAATTCAAAGGTGAAGTAGGAGTGGCGATGATATACGCGGTTTGGTCTTGAATGATAGCAGTCGCAATTTACTTTGCTCTCTTTCTAATCCCTTTATTTGTCTTTACTTATTACCTTCTGTACACCTCACTTAGGCTAATTGGTTTTCTTCCTTCCCCACCTTTCGGCACATGCCTATGGTTTGGAAGAAGACTATCCAATAAGCGCAATAGGTATACCTTCTCCTAATCTGTAACGTTTTGAAAATCGTTTCGGTGAAATTTCGAAAAATCGGTAAAATAAGGAGATTTTCTGTAAAAAGTCAAAATATAAATATCATTTAATATAAAATTAAATATACATATTCTAGCTATAAAATTGCTAGTATTTGGTATTTATTGATCCACTGGTAAAATTTCTAAATTTACTGAAATTTTTTCCGAAATTAATTATTTTAATATTATTTTAAGCCGTCACTAATACATTTAATTAAGGAAAATTACAAATTAGAATGGGTTAATACAAATTTTGTGCATCATGACACACTAAACTAACATGTAAAATATTGTTTCTGAAATAAAATGAAGTTGTTAAACGGTTTTGAAAATATTGAAGAAAAAGGCTTATTTTGTGAAAAATGGTTAAATAGAAGTGAGGTATGGTTTGTTGACTTGAGAGAGGGTGTTATTTTGACTTGAAAACTTCTACACATATACCCACACACCCCATTTTCCACCTCATGGCCGAAATTCCAAAGCAGCTCTCCTAATTTCAACACTTCAAAACTAATAGAAGAGAATATTAAAATGAAAGTGATAATGAAAGAAGTGAGGTGTTGTGATAATTGGGTATGGGTCTTCTTTTCTTTGTTTGAATTCACAAACCCACACCACTCCTCACCCTCTCCTCTCCTGGCCGAAACTGAGCAGCCCTCCCCTCTCTTGAATCCTCACTTTCTTCACATCAAAAATCCACAAGAATTCATTCAAAATCCAAACTAAAACCTTCCAAACTCCTAATTAAGCCTTACCCATTTCTCCTTAACCTATACTAGCATGATTCTTGGAGAAAGTTAGCATTTTGGAGGTCAAGATTTGTCAAGCTAGATCTGCAAATTGAGGTATAAATCCTAACCCTTTTATTCAATTGTTGGTTATTGCTTTAATCTAGCTTAATTAGGAAATTAATCATGGTTCTAATTACAAGTTTTGGGATTTCAAGAGGGGGTTGTGAATTAAAGTTAGGGTTTTTTTTGTGTAATTATGGTTGCAAAGTGTAATTCATCATATTATGAAATGAAAAACCTAATCTAATTGCTAGTTTGCAAATTGTTAGGTTGAAATTGTAATAATTAAGCTATATTGCTAGCTAGGTTTTAGAAATTAATTTGAAATGTGGGATTAAAAATCTAGTTAGGATTTTTAGCACATCATTAAGGTTTCCATGAGTGGTTTAACCATTTAAAATATGCAAAACCAAGTTTAATTGTTAAATTGTGAATTTTGCTTTAAAAAAATGTTAAAATTGGTATTTTTGCAAACTTGAATTTTTAGTTAATAATAATTAGTGAGATTAAAAATATGGAAATGGTTTATATGACCCAGTTATGATACTTAGTGAATATTATGGCCATTAGTTGGGTTAAAACATCAAGTTTCGAATTAAAACGGTAATTAAGTGCTTTCCAGGTTTTGTGAAATAAATCGATTTGAGCAAATTTAAGGTTTTTATGAATTGCACCATATTTTCAAATAAATTCTAGTGCGTTATGAACGCGTGATTGGTACGTTGGGTTCTTTTCTCGATAGTTTGACGTTTGTACATCGACATCGAGGGTTGGTTTGGCTATTTTTGCATGCGTAGGCGATAGGTTTTGACCTATGCGTGATACGCGTGCCGATTTGGTTTTCGTATGCCGTTTCGATTTCGAATTGGGTTTTTATGCGATACGATACATTGTGACATGTAGGTACCCCCATGTGGACTTCGAGACGACAAGCAAGCACGTGGCGACGTCGGCACCGGCAAGCGAGGACCGGGTGAGTAGATTTATATCTATAGGGAAAAGTCGGGTGGATGGCGTATAGCACCCCCGCAGTTCGATGTATAGTATGTCATACACATATAATATATATTTGTGATATCTATTTTGTGTGACATAGATGTTAATGATCGGGTTACATGTTCATGGACTAGTAGTGTCACTTGTGAAACCCTAGAGTAGTTGTTACACCCACATACGCACACACACACACACATGCATACATTTATGTTATTACCTGTGCGTATATGGGGATATGTACATATATATATATATACACACACACACACATATACATATACTGGATTATGAGGATGGTACTTGGGATATGAGATGAGTCGATGAGATTGGGCTTGAGGCCGTGAGATCGGTGATTTGATGTGGTTCGTATTTGAGATACGACGTGATGTTTTAGCGGGTCCTTTTAGCGTGGTGTTTTCATACACACGCATGCACATACTTAGATGGTATCAGTGTTGTACTAGACATAGATTAGTACCCCGATCATGATATTTGATAAAGAGGATACAAGATGAATAGTGAGATAAATATGATATTTGACCCGTACCTATATTTGGAAGGTCGTACGACGGATTTACCGTACGAGCTATATATTGATGATAGATCCACACTCTTGACTTGAGGATGTGATATTAGATGATGTATCGTATGAGATATTATTGAGGCGGGATCACCGACTATATATATGCATGTATATATCGACTCAGATTTAGGTGGTTTTCCATACCCCTTCCGATTGGTTGTTAGTTAGACCTGTAGTTACCTAGTAGATGTTAGACTGGGCCCGAGTCATACTATTTCCAAAACTAACGAATCGTGAGTATTTTAAAGACAGGCCAAGGGATACTATGGATATTTCAAAGGACGTACCTTTTTCTTAAAAACACCGCAGCCTCTATTTTCTAAACACCACGATTCGTACTATTTCAAATGTCAAAACTGTATGACTCGTTTATATGAATGTATATTCCTTATTGCTGCATTTACTATTCATTTTTCCGCATGTTCTTACTATTCGCATCGCATTGCATGTTATTTGTGTTTCCGTATTATTATGAAAACCATGCTGCCAGGACACCAGCACCATTACCGATGATACGTATGTTCCACGTACACTTACTTGCCGGCTCACACACATCATCATCGTTAATTGCCATGTCACGCGCACTTTAGAGAATGTTACCTTATTGATATCGCTTGTTAGCTGACAGTTTAGATATTGCATTCATTACTGTGCTAGTTTCGATATTGCATTCATTACTGTGATACTTCATGCATAATTATTTATTCATTGTTATGCATTATTATTTAGGGCCAGTCCGGATTGCCGGAGCCCAGTATTTATTGTTATTGATCTTTGATTTTGAGATTTTGGATTCCATGAGATTTCTGGATTTGGAGAGACCGCAAGGATTTTATAAACTTATTATCATTTAAAAGGAAAGTTGTGGTTTTCTCATGATATGATTTGAGAGAAGTCCACCATGAGTTTTCTTGGCTCTTGAGCGATATGATACACCCGATTCGAGGAGGAGGAGGAACCGTCTGTGGGTGCGTGGTGGACCCGGTGCGGTACCCCGGGACGAGAAGGTCGCAAATGATGGCGTTGAGCCTGGCAGAGGAGCACTACCGACCGGTGACTTCATTGTGACTCGATGGATATCCGAAGGATACCGACCAGAGTTAGGCCAGTCCGGATAGCCGGAGCCCCAGATATTGAGACATTGAGATATTGAGACATTGATGACATTGAGATATTGAGACTTGAGATTTGAGATATTGTGTCGATGCTGGACACTGATTTCCTGTTGATTTCACTGATGATATTTCAATTATATATATATATATATATATATATATATATATATATATATATATATATATATATCTCACAGAGATAAGAAAAACAGTTTTCTCATTTGAGGCGTTCTGTTTTATGCATTCATACATCATACATGTGATATGTTGCTACCTGAGGTACTGACACGAGCACTTGGTATTACAATTGTTTAGATGTATACCCTGGCCATTACTATATGCTTCAGGTTATATATTTTGAGGATATATATTATGATCGTATGACCTAAGATTGAGTCATACATGCGATTTCTATCTGTGGATGTTTTCTACTCACGAGTTGGCAACTCACCCCCGTTGTGCCACAGTTCCTTGCAGGTTTTGCCGTACAGGTTCATTACGGCTTTGCCGGTACATTGTTCCTTCCGGGTGACTGCTTTGGTAGGTTGGTTCCTTGTTTCAGGACCACCATTGTTATTTGTTATTTCAGTTGTATCTAGAAACTCCATCAACCAGATTGTATATTTGAGAGAGATAGAAAACCAGACCTGTTATTCTTTCGACCTTAAAGTCGCGCGTTGTATTATTATGGTTTTCATGTT
Organism: Agapanthus africanus; assembly: GCA_030015575.1. Classification (NCBI taxonomy): domain Eukaryota; kingdom Viridiplantae; phylum Streptophyta; class Magnoliopsida; order Asparagales; family Amaryllidaceae; genus Agapanthus; species Agapanthus africanus. The sequence continues at coordinate 302,800,840 of CM057339.1, read as the reverse complement.
GTTTTGAGTTTTTTTTTTAGTGTTGATCCTCGCCCTTCGGCGTCGTATATTATATTGCTTGCGTGGTTGTGACCGTCGATTGACGAAGAGCTAGCTCCAGCTTGGGGATGCCTTTTTTGTATTTCGTATACTATTCATGTTGTATCCCGTTTGGGGGCCAGTATTTACAAAGGAGACTCTGCCGAAATTTTCAGAAAATACTTGAGATTTTAAAAATACATACTTCGGCCTATGTTGATTAAAACTACTTGTTTTCAATTGGTTTTTCCTACACTCTACTCTTCTTTGGTTTTGATTTCTGGATTTCGGCTTACTTAGATTACGTACGCCTCGAGCCGTTTCGTAATTTAAGTGCCGGTCATGTTCCGTACTTTTTGGGTCGTGACATAATCCTAGGAGTCCTCACAACCTGAGAGAAGGTAAAAGGAAAAGACAACTGAATAGTCCTATTCAATTTCTCCAGAACCGGAAACCATTCTCGAATCTAAAACAAGTTTCTTCGAGTTCGTATGTAAATATACGATGATCTTATCCAATAAATGTGGATCTTCGTAGTGATACGGAATGTTCCGGAGAAAAGTAAAGGGTAAAACTAGGAGTGGCAATGAATTATGCAACTCTGACAATCCAAAAGCCAGTGTGTTTTAAGAAGGTTCGGTTAACTTGGTTTATGAGTTCTAGTCTAGGGCCGGGCCATGGTCGCTGCCAAAGAGAGAGAAAAAAACACTCAGCGTGCATTCTAACCTAGATCAGAATGGTTAATCACTTTATCTAATCAGGATATCTCCCACTGTATCCTCAAATTCTCCTCCAAACCCTAAAAGAAGAATTAGTCGGGATCATCTAAAATCACCCGAGGAGTAAACCAACTCATCAGTGGGAATCGGGATCCAACTATCATCGCATGATAACCTGATGGAATCCACTCAAGTTATCACACTCCAGAAGGTATGTGCATGCCTGGCAAGTTTCATGAATGTTTGAAACTCCCGATATGATTTTTACCCCATGCTCTTATGACCTTGACGAAGGCCGACATATCATAAGTCACATGTCAAGTTCTACCCGTTGTTGTCCAGGTTAATTTGAACCCACCCGTACATACTCTTGACGAAGGCCAACATAATAGTACGACTGTCCCAAACCAACGCATCTATCTATGCAACAGAAAAGTAACAAATAAATACCATACATTATGCCTTGACGAAGGCCAACAAACATAGCATGAATACTAAGTGCTACCCGTCTGAAATGACGGAGGGTTGCGAATGGTTTTTGGCGAAAAACCTTTAACGTAATGAACTTGATATCGTTGAAGGAACCAAATAGATTTACAAATATATAGTGGTGAAAACCTTTGCTAAAGAGATCACTTCCGGTGAAGGGATCCCGGCTCTTTCCTCGTGGAATGAGGTGCAGGATATTCCCAGCTGAATACCACGATGCAAAGCAAAACTTAATCGACTATAGTGAAGTTATTACCCTGACGAAAACTTCTGCCCAAGAGGTCACTCCCGGTAAAGGGATCTCGGCTCTTGCCTCGTCGAATGAGGTGCTGGATATTCATAACCGAATACCGCTGTGCATAACAAAAGAAAACGCCATTGTAATAACAGCTTTTGAAAATTGTTCAAACAACATCAAATAGGTCTGTTTTGCTTGCATTGATCAGAATCAATACAGTCCCATCAATTAATCACACCAGAAAAGAACGAAAATATGATGTACGTATATGCCATCCGCATTCTCCTCTGGGCCCTGTCATCACCCGTTAGGTTACTTAACTAACGACAGAGCGGGGGCTGGACTAGCGTGGATGCAAAACATATACAATATCTACTAGTGTATATATATAGCAATATATAATAATCGTTCCAGGCATGATATATGCAACATCACAGAAAAGCGATAAGCATCACAGAACAATACTGATAATCTGGGAGCCTCAGGTTTCCATTGAGCCGCAAGTGAAACCCGACGTTCCCCTGGTCGTGTGGATAGCCTATGCAATGAAAACCTAGACCCCTACTGTAACATTTCAGAAAAATAAAATATTATTTTGGGAATTTTTATAATTAAATAATAAATATTATGAATATTTTATGATACGGTATAATTAAATACCGATAAATTGGGAAATATTTGGAAAATTATAGGAATTACGGAAAAGAAGATGTTTTATGTGATTTAGGCAAATTATGAATTTTTATAATTAATTATATACAATTTTAATGCTAATCGCGATTAAATATCGCTAATCGTGCATTAAGCTAGTTTTGTGCATGTGACATGCGCCAAGTCTTTTTTCACACTTGTTTCATTTTCCTCCATGACTTTTCTTTTCAAATATTTTGGTTTGGTTTTAAATGAGAGAAAAGAGAAGAGAAGAGAAGAGAAAAGAAAAGGAAATGAATAAACAAAGAAGGATGGGCAAGAGAGAGGGAGAGGGTGAGGGGTCATCATTGACCATGGCTATTCTCCTCCTTCATTTTCTCCTCATCATTTCTCTCCCCCTTCATCTCCATGGCTGCCCTCTCCCTTCACCTCCACTATACCCCTCACTTCATCATCAAAAACCCATTAAAAATCCATCCCCGCTTCATTAAAAACATGCACAAGCTTCCTACAAGCACTTTGGACCAAGAAAAATCGGACTTTGGACACTTGGGGCAACTCAAGAAAATTCTTGAGTTGCCAAATGAGATAATTCTTGCACCATTAGAATTGTATTGCATTTACCTTAGTATCCATACTAGTTTAGAATCCATATTGTGTAGTTTAAAGATGCTTGAAAATTCCTAGAAGGGGTTAGGGTTTGATTTGAATTGAGGTGGTGTAATTAAGGTTTAGTAGTGATCTTAGACCCTTTTAGTGTTAAAATTCTGGACAAAACCAGAGATTAGAACCCCAAGACGCGAACTTTGAAATCTGTCGACATTGGAATTTCTGGAAATTATGGTGATGTTTTGATATCTGCTATGACTCGAGGACCTGGAAAATTATTTTGCACTCACAGTGAGACAAGCAGGCACTCAGGAAGCTAACCCCAAGACCCGAGCCCCAACCACCAAGAAGTGGCCGCAAATTTAATCTTCCTGGCCGCAATTTGCGGCCAGGGTAGTGATGTATGCCTCAGTGTTTGGTTCATGGCTCCAGTACCTGTAAATTAGACCCTTCCAATGTGCAAAATCGACTAATTTCAGCTAGGGTAAAATCTGGGACCATTTTCATGAGTTGTTGCCTTGTATTTCGTGATGTTTATGAATTGAAGTTTTGATATTTGTGTTTTTATCGGTAGATTCACGTTTATACGTCAATCGTCGAGAGTTGTTGGTTATTCATGCATGCTTAGATAATAGGTTTTAACCTATGTGTGATAAGCGTGCCGATTTGGTTTTCGTGCGCGATTTCTATTTACGATGTCATGTGATATATATGTAGGTACCCCCTCCCGTGTACTTTGATACGACAAGGATGAGAGTGGCATCATCGACTCCAGCAAGCGAGGATCAAGATGAGTAGATATATATCTACGGGGGAAGTCGGGTGGACGGCGTATAACACCCCCGCAGTTCGTAGTGTAGCATAAGATATATATTATATATACACATATGTATTGTGAGACTAAAAGATTATCAGATAAGTTTTAGGTGTTCATGGGTCAGTTTTAGTATAATTAGAAGTAACTTAGTTTAGCTTCTTAGTCGCGAAACCCTAGAATAAGGTACACGCGCGCGCACACACGCATACATCTTATACTACTTATGCGTATATGGGGATATGTATATATATATATACACATAGGTATGGGACTATGTATATATATACGTATACGTATACATGGATGATGAGGATAGTATATGGTACTTGAAGATGAGTCGATGAGATTGGGCGTGATGCCATGAGATCGGTGATATGACATGGTTCGTATTATGAGATACGACATGATATTATAGCGGGTCCTTAGGCGTTGTGTTTTCATACACACGCATATATATGTAGATGGTATCAGTTTGTACTAGACTTTAGATCAGTACCCCAGTTCATGATATGATGATAAGGATACCAGATAAATGATGAGATAAATGTGATATTCGACCCGTACCCAGATTGGGATGCCGTACGATGGATTTACCGTACGAGCTATATATTGATGATAGATCCGCACTCTTGACTCGAGGATGTCATATTATATATTGTATCGTATGTGATACTATTGAGATGGGATCACTGACTATTAAATTTATATATATCGACTCAGATTTAGGTGGTTTCCTTACCTTTTCGATTAGCCTGTTAGTTTAGTCCTGTAGTTTAATTATAGATGTTAGACTAGACTTGAGTCATACTTATTTCAAAACTAACGAATCATGAGTATTTTAAAGACAGGCCAAGGGATTCTACGGATATTTCAAAGGACATACCTTTTCTTAAAAACACCGTAGCCCTATTTTCTAAACACCACGATTCGTATTATTTCAAATGACAATTGTATGACTCGTATGCATATTATAGATTCCCTATTGTTATATTTATTATTTATCCTGTATACTCATGCTGTTCATATCGCATCGCATTGCATGTTTAAACGTACTTTTATTGTTATTATGAAACCATGCTGTCAGGACACCAGCACCATTACCGATGATGCGTATGTCTACGAACACTTACTTGCCGGCTCACACACATCATCATCGGTAATTGCCATGTCACGTACACTTTAGAGAATATTAGTTCATTGTTATCACTTGTTAGCTGATAGTTTCGATATATCATTATTGTGCTAGTTAGATGTTGCATTTATTACTGTGATTTTTCATGTATATTTATATATTCATTGCCATGATATTAGGGGCCAGTCCGGATTGCCGGAGTCCAGTATTCACTGTTATTGACCCTTTATTTTGAGATTTCGGATTTCTATGAGATTTATGGATTTGGAGAAACCGCAAGGATTTTATAAACTGATTATCATTTCTAAAGATAAAATTGCGATTTTCTCATGTTATGATTTGAGATATGTCCACCATGAGTTTTCTCGGTTCTTGAGAGATATCATACACCCGATTCGAGGAGGAGGAGGAACCGTCTGTGGGTGCATGGTGGACCCGGTGCGGTACCCCGGGGCAAGATGGTCGCAGATGATGGTGTTGAGCCTGGCAGGGGAGCACTACCGACCGATGATTTTATTATGACTCGACGGATATCCGGAGGATACCGATCGGAGTATGGGCCAGTCCGGATAGTCGGAGCCCTAGATATTGAAATTTGATTATATGGGCCAGTCCGGATAGCCGGAGCCCTAGATATTGAGATTCGAAGATACGGGCCAGTCCGGATTGCCGGAGCCTGAGATATTAAGATATTGGGATATATGTTTTGTGTCAATACTTGACACTGATTTCATGTTGATTTCATTGATAATACCTCGATTTATATATACAGAAATCTCACTAAATTAAGAAAACAGTTTTCTCATTCATGATATATTCTGTTTTCATTATATTGCATTCATACATCATATTTATGATATGTTGCTACCTGAGGCACTGACACGAGCACTTGGTTTTACACTTATGTATAGATGTTTACCCTTGCCACCTTATCATGCTCCAGCTTTATCATTTTGAGGTTTTATATATTTGATCGCATTGACCTAGGATTGAGTCATACATACGATTTCTGCTTGTTGATGTTTTCTACTCACGAGTTGGCAACTCACCCCCATTGTGCTACAGTTTCTTGCAGGTTTTGCGGTACAAGTTTCCTTGGCGGCTTTGCTGGCACATTGCTTTTTTCCGGGTGATTGCTTTGGTAGGTGGGTTCACTCGAATCATGACCACCCTTGTATTTTATTTACATTGTTGTATCTAGTAAACTCCATCAACCAAACTTGTATATTGTTTAGACTTAGAAGACCAGTTGTATATTCTTTCGACCTTAGAGTCACGCTTGTATTATTATGTTTTCTTGATGATTTTGAGTTTCCTTTTGAGTTTTGATCATCGCCCTTCGGCGTTGTATATTATATTGCTTGCGTGGTTGTGATCGCCAATTGGCGAAGAGCTAGCTCCCGCTTGGGGATGCCTTTATACATATTATGCATGTTGTACCCGTTTGGGGCCAGTATTAACAAAGGAAACTCTGCCGAATTTTTCAGAAAAGACTTGAGATTTTAAAATGCAATACTTCGGCTTATGTTATTAAAACCACTTTTTTTAAAACCGGTTTTTATGCACTTCTTCCTTAAATGGTTTAGATTTCTGGAATTTTTTGGCTTACTTGAATTAGATGGGGTCCTATAGACTTCATATGATTCAAGTTCCAGTCACGTGTCATTTCAGGTCGTGCCAAAGTTGGTATCAGAGCGCTAGGTTAACCTTGGTTCGAGTCTATGTTTGACTATACGGAGCCTGGGGCGTTTGTATATTCGGAACCTAGGCTTGACCTTACGGAACTTAGACTTAGTCAAGGGGGTATTAGACCCGAACTTTCGTCGCGTAAGTTGACCTCGGTTGATGGAGTAGGTGACTTAAGGAGAGTGATGTACAGTGTGTATGTTCCGCGGCATACTTACGATACGCTACTCCGCTTAAGAAGCCTTAGGATGTACATTTCCTTGCACAGCATTATATTCATTCATATGATCTATCCTCATCATTATCGGTTATGGTTTTTGCTGCCGCGATTACACGGGCAGAGAGAGCTACGGCTAGCGTTGCGTCAGCACGAGCTCGTCACGGATAAGGACTGACCAGGGCGTGATTCCAGGGACACACGATTGCATAGATGCGTCGTCCTATTGTGTTTTCGCGCCATGAGCGTTTGATGGATCGCTTTTATAAATTTCTCGAACGTGCAGATCAGCACCAGAGGTTTGGGCCACTGCTAGAGGCCAGCCAGAATGTGATGACCGTCAATGCACCGATTATACTTGATGATTGAGGCACTGTTCAGCGTGCGGACAAATGAGCCAGTTGCTACTGCGAATAACGAGATATCGCCCCAGATGTTTGAAGCTAACGCCGCACGAGTTGTACTTAAAGATATGATAGATGATCGCTAGTCACCCAAGGAGGAATGACTAGGACATGTGATTCGTTGCCTACCCCGATGCGAGGTCATCAGATTGATTGATTCCAGCTAGAGACGACTTTACGCAGGTATGTTGAGAGTCGATAGAAGAAGATCGAATGTCAGGAACCCGTTTTCCAAGTTTAAAGTATTCGGAAAAACATGCAAGTAATTCCGTGGAGTCTGTAGAAGAATGAAATCCTAACTCGATATAATGACCATGAGAACGCTTTGAAACCTTAGGGTTTGCAGCAGTTCAGCGGTGCCATTAATGAGGCTTGGGTTTGCCCTTCTGGCTGGTCCATAGGTACTGTGGCATGTACGGGAATACTATTAAACTGTACTCAAGATGTTGGGCTCTTGGGGGATTATGGAACTTTGACGAATCGATCGGAAAGTTCGACGTCGTTCGGATATCATGTGATAGGATACATTGCTTGGGAGACTCCAGATACGAGTATAGTCGTTGGAGCGTAGTCCATGCAGCCACGAAGAGACGAGTCCGAATCATTCGACATTAGAGAAAAGCGGAGTAAGAGGTTCGCACGAGATTTCGACGAGATAACGTTCCATTCCGTTGACATCAGAGATGTGGTACGCATGAAGAGGCGTCGAATATGGATATATCTTCAAGGAGGAGTCGTGATGAATATGCAGCCGTTCCGGAACAAGAAACAGATTTAGTAAAGGATGATGACTTCCGGGCAGTTCAGCGGAAACGAGATTTGGGAGAGACCTCGACAGAACCTTTCTGGAATACAATACGAGAAGACTTGGACCCAGGATCGGTCATATTATGCACACCCAGTAGGCCAGAGTTCGGCATCGTCGACGAGACATGTTATGAGTGACCATGACAGTTGGCCAGAGATCTTTAGAGGATGTGCCAGAGCGGGACTGTTTCTGCCATCTTTGATTTCGGTATTTTGGGCGATTTATTTGCATGATTGAGATTTTGTGCACCACAGTTGCACCTGACTTCGATTTGATGTCATTCGAGGTGTTGATTTTGATTTCATGTCTATGGTATGCATGTGATTTGACTTATACTTTCGGCATAGTTTTCATGCACTTTTAGTATTTTGATTCGATTTTGTGCACGCTGATGCACATGGTTGTGAGATTATATACCACGGTATACCTGATTTAGATTTAGATTGAGATGTGTTGTATACCGTCGATTTCGATTGTGATACTCGATATTTGTTTTCGTGCACCTTGTGCACTTGATTTGGATTCTTGCACATACTTGACGCGTTTGATGCGATTTTGGTGCACGTCAGATGCACTAAATCGAGATTTTTCGTGCATATCAGATGCACTTGATATTGCTGTCAGGCACACCCGTTGCCTTTGACAGATGTTTCGTGCACACCCGTTGCACTCAGATTTTGTTCTGTGCATATGTATGGCACATTCATGGATTTCGATTTCCGTGCGCACCAGACGCACGTGGCATTCTTATATACATTTTGGGATTGATTCTTGTGGAGCAGTACGTTTTTATGATATTTACTATTTAGTATAGTAGCTGAGCAGGACTAGTCCGAGGACAGTACCTGAATATATTTTTGCATGCATTGATAGTTATCGAAGGGATTTCCAAAAAGGATCTATAGTCTCAGTATTTACCTACGTGTCCGAGATGACACGAGACATTTAACAAAGGAAACCCTTCTAAATTATTTTTTCAAAACGGCGGGACGTGTATGTTAAACAGAGGGTGTATATATATATAGTTATTTTCTTACAAAAGACGCCCGCCACTGTGCAGTGATACGCGCATCGCACAGCGACTTAAAAAGGTTTGGCATGCATTTCTTTCAGATGTCTACATGTATAGTTTTGATGTTTACATGTATAGTTTTGATATATATCATGTTGGTTTTCGTATTGGATTTAGACATTGGTGTCTTCACCATAACTCCGATGATTGCGGGATGCTTGACAGAGTTTGGATTTTGGTTTATATACTCGTTTTTCATGTGCATGTATTGCGCTACGATGTGTTTTATGTATTTATGATTTCGGAGTCCCGACGACTGGATCTTTTTACTGAAATGTTTTAGTATTTGAGGGGTTTAAATTTAAATTCGGGGACCGAATTTCTCTAAGGGGGGAAGATTGTAACATTTCAGAAAAATAAAATATTATTTTGGGAATTTTTATAATTAAATAATAAATATTATGAATATTTTATGATACGGTATAATTAAATACCGATAAATTGGGAAATATTTGGAAAATTATAGGAATTACGGAAAAGAAGGTGTTTTATGTGATTTAGGCAAATTATGAATTTTTATAATTAATTATATACAATTTTAATGCTAATCATGATTAAATATCGCTAATCGTGTATTAAGCTAGTTTTGTGCATGTGACGTGCGCCAAGTCTTTTTTCACACTTGTTACATTTTCCTCCATGGCTTTTCTTTTCAAATGTTTTGGTTTGGTTTTAAATGGGAGAAAAGAAAAGAGAAGAGAAAAGAAAAGAAAAGAAAAAGAAAAGAAAAGGAAATGAATAAACAAAGAGAGATGGGCAAGAGAGAGAGGGGGTAGGGGGTCATCTTTGACCACGGCTATTCTCCTCCTTCATTTTCTCCTCATCATTTCTCTCCCCCTTCATCTCCATGGCTGTCCTCTCCCTTCACCTCCACTACACCCCTCACTTCATCATCAAAAACCCATTAAAACTCCATCCCCACTTCATTAAAAACATGCACAAGCTTCCTACAAGCACTTTGGACCAAGAAAAATCGGATTTTGGACATTTGGGGAAACTCAAGAAAATTCTTGAGTTGCCAAATGAGGTAATTCTTGCACCATTAGAATTGTATTGCATTTACCTTAGTATCCATACTAGTTTAGAATCCATTTTGTGTAGTTTAGAGATGCTTGAAAATTCCTAGAAGGGGTTAAGGTTTGATTTGAATTGAGGTGGTGTAATTAAGGTTTAGTAGTGATCTTAGACCCCTTTAGTGTTAAAATTATGGACAAAACAAGAGATTAGAACTCCAAGACACGAACTTTGAAATCTGCCGACATTGAAATTTCTGGAAATTGTGGTGATGTTTTGATATCTGCTATGACTCGGGGACCTGGAAAATTAATTTGCACTCACAGTGAGACAAGCAGGCACCCAAGAAGCTAACCCCAAGACCCGAGCCCCAACCACCAAGAAGTGGCCGCAAATTTAATCTTCCTGGCCGCAATTTGCGGCCAGGGTAGTGATGTATGCCTCAGTGTTTGGTTCATGGCTCCAGTACCTATAAATTAGACCCTTCCAATGTGCAAAATTGACTAATTTCAGTTAGGGTAAAATCTGGGACCATTTTCATGAGTTGCTGCCTTGTATTTTGTGATGTTTATGAATTGAAGTTTTGATATTTGTGTTTTTATCGGTCGATTCACGTTTATACGTCAATCGTCGAGAGTTGTTGGTTATTCATGCATGCTTAGATCATAGGTTTTAACCTATGTGTGATAAGCGTGCCGATTTGGTTTTTGTGCGCGATTTCTATTACGATATCATGTGATATATATGTAGGTACCCCCTCCCGTGTACTTCGAGATGACGAGGATGAGCGTGGCGTCACCGACTCCAGCAAGCGAGGATCAAGATGAGTAGATATATATCTACGGGGAAAGTCGGGTGGACGGCGTATAGCACTCCCGCAATTCGTAGTGTAGCATAAGATATATATTATATATACACATATGTATTGTGAGACTAAAAGATTATCAGATAAGTTTTAGGTGTTCATAGGTCAGTTTTAGTATAATTAGAAGTAACTTAGTTTAGCTTCTTAGTCGCGAAACCCTAGAATAAGGTATACGCACACACACACATGCATACATCTCATATTACTTATGCGTATATAGGGATACGTATATATATATATATATATACACACACACACACATAGGTATAGGACTATGTGTGTGTGTGTGTATATATATATATATATACATGGATGATGAGGATAGTATATGGTACTTGGAGATGAGTCGATGAGATTGGGCGTGATGCCATGAGATCGGTGATATGACATGGTTCGTATTATGAGATACGACATGATATTATAGCGGGTCCTTAGGCGTTGTGTTTTCATACACACACATATATATATGTAGATGGTATCAGTTTGTATTAGACTTTAGATCAGTACCCCAGTTCATGATATGATGATAAGGATACCAGATAAATGATGAGATAAATGTGATATTCGACCCGTACCCAGATCGGGATGCCGTACGATGGATTTACCGTACGAGCTATATATTGATGATAGATCCGCACTCTTGACTCGAGGATATCATATTATATATTGTATCGTATGTGATACTATTGAGGCGGGATCACCGACTATTAAATTTATATATATCGACTCAGATTTAGGTGGTTTCCTTACCTTTTCGATTACCCTGTTAGTTTATTCATGGAGTTTACTTATAGATGTTAGACTAGACTCGAGTCATACTTATTTCAAAACTAACAAATCGTGAGTATTTTAAAGACAGGCCAAGTGATTCTACGGATATTTCAAAGGATGTACCTTTTCTTAAAAACACCGTAGCCCTATTTTCTAAATACCACGATTCGTGTTATTTCAAATGACAATTGTATGACTCGTATGCATAATGTAGATTCATTATTGTTACATTTATTATTTATCATGTATACCCATGCTGTTCATATCGCATCGCATTGCATGTTTAAACGTACTTTTATTGTTATTATGAAACCATGATGTCAGGACACCAACACCATTACCGATGATGCGTATGTCTACGAACACTTACTTGCCGGCTCACACACATCATCATCGGTAATTGTCATATCACGTACACTTTAGAGAATATTAGTTCATTGTTATCGCTTGTTAGCTGATAGTTCCGATATATCATTATTGTGCCAGTTAGATGTTGCATTTATTACTTTGATTTTTCATGTATATTAATATATTCATTGCCATGATATTAGGGGCCAGTACGGATTGCCGGAGCCCAGTATTCACTGTTATTGACCCTTTATTTTGAGATTTCGGATTTCCATAAGATTTATGGATTTGGAGAAACCACAAGGATTTTATAAACTGATTATCATTTCTAAAGATAAAATTGCGGTTTTCTCATGTTATGATTTGAGATATGTCCACCATGAGTTTTCTCGGCTCTTGAGCGATATCATACACCCGATTCGAAGAGGAGGAAAAACCGTCTGTGGGTGCATGGTGGACCCGGTGCGGTATCCCGGGGCAAGATGATCGCAGATGATGGCGTTGAGCCTGGCAGGGGAGCACTACTGACCGGTGATTTTATTGTGACTCGACGGATATCCAGAGGATACCGATCGGAGTATGGGACAGTCCGGATAGCCGGAGCCCTAGATATTGAGATTTGATTATATGGGCCAGTCCGGATAGCCGGAGCCCTAGATATTGAGATTCGGGGATATGGGCCAGTCCGGATTGCCGGAGCCGGAGATATTGAGATATTTGGATATATGTTTTATGTCGATACTTGACACTGATTTCATGTTGATTTCATTGATGATACCTCGATTTATATATACAGAAATCTCACTAAATTAAGAAAACAGTTTTCTCATTCATGATGTATTCTGTTTTCATTATATTGCATTCATACCTCATATTTATGATATGTTGCTACCTGAGGCACTGACACAAGCACTTGGTATTACACTTATGTATAGATGTTTACCCTTGCCACATTATCATGCTTCAGCTTTATCATTTTGAGGTTTTATATATTTGATCGTATTGACCTAGGATTGAGTCATACATACGATTTCTGCTCGGTGATATTTTCTACTCACGAGTTGGCAACTCACCCCCGTTGTGCCACAGTTTCTTGCAGGTTTGCCGTACAGGTTTCCTTGGCGGCTTTGCTGGCACATTGCTTATTTCCGAGTGATTACTTTGGTAGGTAGGTTCACTCGCATCGTGACCACCCTTGTATTTTATTTACATTGTTGTATCTAGTAAACTCCATCAACCAAACTTGTATATTGTTTAGACTTAGAAGACCAGTTGTATATTCTTTCGACCTTAGAGTCGCGCTTGTATTATTATGGTTTTCTTGATGATTTTATGTTTCCTTTTGAGTTTTGATCCTCGCCCTTCAGCGTTGTATATTATATTGCTTGCGTGGTTGTGACCGCCAATTGGCGAAGAGCTAGCTCCCGCTTGGGGATGCCTTTATACATATTATACATGTTGTATCCGTTTGGAGCCAGTATTTACAAAGGAAACTCTTCCGAATTTTTCAGAAAAGACTTGAGATTTTAAAATGCAATACTTCGGCTTATGTTATTAAAACCACTTATTTTAAAACCAGTTTTCTGCACTTCTTCCTTAAATGGTTTAGATTTCTGGGATTTTTTGGCTTACTTGAATTAGATGGGGTCCTATAGACTTCATATGATTCAAGTAGCAGTCGCGTGCCATTTCGGGTCGTGACACCTACGAGCGCGACATGTTACCCGCCAAAACCAGAAGTGAGGTAACCCCCTTCATCAAAGTGAATGGGCCACCCGGCACTTCACGGAATCCGCTAACTTGAGCACCCCTCCTTGGGTCAACCTGTACCCCCTACAAGTGCGGCGAATATCCCGCCAATTCTAGAGTGAGGTCCCCTCCGTCTCAACGCCATGAGATACGGGCCCGTTGCCCTCCAGAACCCGGCTATTCGTGCACTCCACCGCGGGGTAATCCTAGTACAGAAAAGAAAATATGTACAATGGTGACATCGACCTCAACCCGGTCGTGCCCCAAACAAATAATATACAAACAGGCAGTGACGGCAGTCCACATGTCGGACGCTCGCCCCGCGATATCAAATGTACAAATGAAACTAAACTGTACTAACATTGCACCCAAGCTATCCACCACGACGATTCCGCCACAACACAGCACAACACAGAACATCAACGCGAATGTCACGTTCGCAAACCCGTCTAAAAGAACTATAACAATTAGACAAGTTGTACCGCTCTAATGACATTCACGGTCACAGATAGTAATGAATGTACGGTAAAACTTTAAACAGTGTTAGAAATATCGACTTCAAAACACCCCAAATAGCTAATAGATAAAACCATATCCAAACTGGGCTAAACAAACAATACCACTTAACCAATATTCCAGAGACTAAAGCACACCCAAAATTTCAAGTCCCAATTCATCTATAGGACCGGCCAGGCCGGATTTTATGCCAAACTCGCCGGGTCACTCCAGGTGAATGGGGCTCGTATTTGGGGTATGTTCTAGTTGTCACACAAATAGTCTTCTGCAATTGCTTAAATATATTTAGAAGACTAAATAAAATTCGACAGAAGCTAGAATGCTAGTTGGTATTGTTTCGGAGTTGTTTCGGTTTCGATACTTTAACATCGTCTAAAACAACTAGTATGAGGTTAATGGGTTGGCTTTGATACCATGTTGGGTTACACCAGCGTCCCGGCCATCAATCCGTGGCCAAATGCAGAACAAAAACTTTTAAAAACCGGCACTAACGGAACCCGGTTCCCGGATCGACAATTAACCCTACACTAGCTATATGAAAAGGAGTTTAGAAAGGTTATACCGAATGATCCGTGTCCTTCGGTCTTCAACCTTTGTCCCAAGCTCCTCGTGGCTTCCTTGATCAAATTTGATCTCCAGTCTCCCCCTATCAAAGACGATCCACCCCGAGAGTATGTAATACGGGCTCCAACCTCAAATCCGAGGCAACTCGAGTATCTAGTATGCTGCCCTAGATAGCCAAGATGAAGTAGAGAGAGTGTGTGATTAGATTGTCTCAATACACCCTAGGTTTCTCAACACATGAGACATGTAGGGTGGAGGTAGAAAAAGATGCCATGGGAGAAGTGTGAAGCATAGAAAAAGGCAAGTGAAGAAAATGAATGGGCTGCTTCCTTTTTCCCTTGTATGTGTTGTGAGAGTTATTTTTGTTGTGAGCAATAATGTAGTGTGCTAGCAACTAAAGAAAACAATTCAAGAATAAATATCTACTTGCTCACAACAAATATCTCACACTACAAACCAAAACCCTAGCATGTCACCATAAATCACCACATGACTCGTCTCCATGAGTCACTAAGTGCACATGCTAGAATCAATGCCAAAAATGAGTCACACTCTCCATTCAATAAACATTTAAACTAAATGTTTAATGGAAAATGAAATGGCAACATCTAAAGTAATCTTGTAATAGAATTACAAGAATACCCCCCCCCCATCCGTATATACATACCCGCATCCGTATTTCGAAAGGATACGAATACAACGAGACGAAAATAATCCAACAATATAATACTAGGATCCGGCTTAAACCAAAGCCCACTAGTATTATCCGTCCGAATCATGATCCATGCACAGGTGCACGTATATGATTGAACCCTGCCATAAAACCATACGGCCTCTACAACGTTTCGCCCGAAGCAGGGAAACCCTCTGTGTGGGACTCTAAAGACTCGTCAATACGCTGGCAGTGAGTTTAACCACAAACACGTCAGCGGCACTAGCTGTACGTAACGGCTATCCAGGTATTGAGCGAAAGGGAGGCCGACGAGCAAACTCATCCTGAAACCCCTACTGAGCCTGACAGTGACAATATCCGTACAGTCTGGTCCGTTCGTCTATGAGTATCGCATATCGAGTCTAGAGGGTGGATAATGTCAGACCCCTAATGACTTGACATTTAGTGTCGGCATGAAACCTATCACCACCTGAGAAACTACCGATCCTAGATCAGTAATTCTCGACTACCTTAGCCAAGGATTTCTGGTGATGGCCACCCGTGCACAACGCGACATCAACCCCCAATATCGGGAGAGACGAATCCCCTGACGATCCGCTCACTGCCACCATATGGCTCGGGACTGTACCCAACTAAAACCTGTTTGCACGACTCCTTTAAGTCGTGGTAGGGTAGTAATCAAAGCACAGTGGGAACTCATACGGGACAAATGACGATCTCAGGTCGATAGACTAATCTGTACACATGTCACCAGGGAACTGCTATCTGACAATAGGTATAATACCAACTAGCATTTTCCCGGCGAGGCCGTCCGGTGTACTCATAACCCAATGAGCGCCTGTATACATCTTAGGTGAACAAACTAACACCAATGACTTATGAGACCGGCCACTGCCCCTCGTCGGGGTCTCAATCAGTATACACTAGTCTACTCTGGAGTATCGATGCCCAGTCTCGAAACTCCCATGGCTAGGGACATTTTAAGGATGTACTTATAGACCCCCAGCTCCCACGTATACGATCACCATCATACTGCTGGTAGTCAAGCATGAATCGTATGGGCTCTATCAACATGTAATAGTGATCTGTAAAGCCACCTAAAGCAAGTACACGATGATAAAGACAAACCGGATAGCATACTATCATCTCGAGTAAGACTGTTCTACCGGTATAGGTCCTCCTTCAATTATCGCAATCGCGTGCCTGCGATCCAATAATTGACTTGAGGGCATTATAGCCAACAATAACATATACGGTAAGCGTAGTGTAAACGATCAGTAAATAGGTACATATATTGTAAGTAACCCCATATATACATTTGTAAAGTATAACGAAATGTTGGTTGTAAATAAGGAGGCCGCGGTGTTTTAAAATATGTAAATGCTCTTTTCAACTCCAACTGCACACCCTTATTATCACTTTTGAAAATATGATACGAATCGTTGTTGTCAAATTTGGGGTTACGCTTTGAATATTATATTTCCTAATCAGGGTAAAATAAGACTCCATGAGTCAAAATCAATAAAGCCGTATTCAGCTAATCCTCATCATCATCATGTCATCCAATACGGAAATCTCGCCTCATACGATGACTACTGGATATATCATTATATTGTAATAATGATCGATATGGATATCTAATCTGCATACCCAACACATAGCAATAGTAGTACAGACTTCAAGTCTACGCACACACCTAGCAACTCGTACGGACATCAAGTCTACGTACGCACATAGCGACCGATGCGGACATCTCATCAATGCACTCTCACAATGATTAGTACGGACATATCATGTCACGTACACACACGGCGACCAGTACGGACCTTTAGTCGCGTACTCGCCCAACCATAAGCACGGACATCCAGTCTCGTGCGCGCACTCAATATAAATCGTATAACAATATAACCCTACTATAATGTCAATTCCGCTATGATATGTATGCATGGCAGTTCTACATGGTATAGTAGTACTAATGATGTGTAATGTAACATACGAGTCTGTGATTGTATAACATGGAAATCATTAGTATTTGTGCTTGTGTTCTACCAAGTGTATTTACAATGAGTCTACTAAATGATACTAACAGAGTACGCTACATATCTGTAATACCCAGTTTTTCTTCTACGTCTAAATCCGTATTTTATTATTTTATGATTTTATTTATTTTACCTATAAATTTTATTTCTCTCTAAATCCCATTATTCATTTTTGAAACCCAAAACATTTTTCCTTAAACTTTGATTCCCTCAGCCATTCTCTGTTTCATTCTGTTCAGCCCATCTTCTCCATTTCTTTTCATTTGGTTCGGCCCCTTCTTTGATTGAATATCCCTTAGTTACTTTATTCCCTTTTATTTTCTTTAGTAGCCCAACGCTCGGCCCGTTTCCCCTCCAAATTAATTTCTTTTTCCTCGGCCGGCCCCTTCTCATCTCCTTTATTATGATTTTATTTAACTGGCCCGGCCCTCTATTTCATTTCCTATAATCCTTTTAACTCTTTAATTTCCCTGAGCCCGGTCCATGTCTCTTTTTCTTTTAAATTTACTTTTGCTTTGCAGGCTCGGCCCACATCTATTCTTTAGTTAAATTCCTTAAAAATTTTCTTGGCCCAACTCCTCCTTCAGCCCACGCCCGCTTCACTCCCTCACCCGACCCGCACTGTTCATCCTTCTTCTTCAAAAATCTCCAACGGCTCTTTCCTTCGTGCGCGCGCGACCCGCCTCCTCCGCCGTCGCCCACGCCCTCGATCGCTGCCGTTACCCCCACGACCCGCACGTTTCACCCCCACGACCCTCTCCCCTCTACACTACACCCTCAATCACTCACTCCCATCATTGCTCTCTCTCCTTCCCTTCCTGTTCACTCTCGAACTCACGCCATCACACCCATCACCGAGCCCCTCTCCTCGCCCCATCATCAACATCATCATTGTCATCCTCAACTCCCCGACCTCCGATCACTTCCTCCCTCTTCCCGCTCTCTCCACTCCACAGAGCCCTGCACTCACTCACCTGCACCATCACCGACCTATCATCATCGTCGACGCCGTCGTCGTCCTCGTCGTCGTCATCGTCACAATCTCTCTCACTCACTCAGTCCTCTTTCTCTCTCACTTCCCTCAGCTCTCTCACTCTGTCTCGTTTTCTCTCTCAATCCTTCTACCTCTCATTCCTCTGATCCCTTCTCCCTCTCTGTATTTCTCTCTCTCTTTCTCACTCTGCTCCCATTCCTCTCTCTCACTGTCCCCCTCTCTCTTTCCCTCACTACTTCTCTCTCAGCCTCTGCTCTCTCTAACCCTCTCTCTCACTCACTGTCTTTCTCATTCTCTCTCTCTCTCTCAAGATCCCTCTTCACTCTTTTTCTCAACCTTTCTCTATATATCTCCAAAACCTCTCTCTCCTCATTTCAGCCTAAGCCTCCCCTCGTCGGCCACCCGTCGCTGCCCCGTGCTGTCGCTGTCGTCGACGTTTCATCGCAATCATCGCCGTCGTACCCACCGAACTGCAAATCCAAGAGCCGAGCACGAGCCAAGACCGCGAACCTTGCACGCGTCATTCATCGCGCATTCGTGCCGTTATCATTGCCGGGCATCACCAAGAAGTCTCCAGGCAAGTTTTTACTTGCTTACATGCTATTTACTTATGATACAAATGTTAATTACATAAATATTAAAGTTGCAAGATTAGTTAGAATTATGTGTTGTAACTGTTCGATGCTTGTTCCCTTAGGAAAATATTCTCAGATTTGACGGAACTCGATGGTGTAGGTTGGCCCGTAGGGCTGTGAACATAGTGTGTGATTGTCGTTGGATAATTTGATCGTTAACGACTAAAACAACTACCCCCAAGTTTAATCGTAAAACTGTAAATTCATTGCACCTGAAAATCGTTAAATTCACCATAAATCATATACATAGTAGAATGGTGCGTTCGAGGGCTTAAATCGAAGCTAACTCGACGAACTTTAACCCTATTCTAGTTTCCAGACATTCCTGTACCTAAATCGTGATGATAATTGTATCGGAGTGCGACTCTGGACTGCAGTCCAGAGCGACTCAAATTGTGCTTGCTGTCCCGTAATGGATACCATAGGATTTCCTTAACTCGTAGGTTGCGGGACTCCACTGCTTATTGTAGGTAACTCTGTTAGCTAGACAACACAATTAGTTTCATCCTGTTTCGTTATCATTTACTATTTAATCTGTAATTTAGAAGATCGGGACACACAACAGTCCCAGCAGAATCAGAATTGACTTGTTGATATTAAACAGATTGTAACTCCTAACGTACAGACGCGATTGAAGATCCGTTGTTGCGTTGAAAACTTTACTGAAAACCCTAGAATTCATCCAACTGTAGCGTCGCTAAATTATGATCCCAACTGGGGTTAAAATGCGTTGCGAAACGGACTTCTGATTCTGAAATTGGATTTCCAGCCGCGTGCGCTTAAAATGAAATGGTTATAACTATTGATCCTGGAACCCGATTGGCTCGAAACCAAATTAGATGGATAGATAACTGAACATATTAATTACTACCTGTTTGTCATTTCGCCAAATTATATACATATGTTTCATGATAAATCGTGCAAGTGAAAGAATGCGGTTTTATAACATCCTCACCATGTTTATATACTTGTTCACGCATCATATCATACCCATGTCATTGTATTGATAACCTAGTGACATCGTGCATTTACCCAGTGTTAGATTTTAGTGTTGATTGTGGCAAGTACGTCAGTGTTCGTGTATTCGTGATTAAGTGAAAGTGATACGTACTTGTGCACAATCAGTGTCCCTTTTATTCAATTGCATTGTCGACGTCTGTGGGATGCGTGTACGTGTGACTATAAGTGGTATGGGACACTTATGGAAGTGCTTGCACGGATGTCACAGATAAGGCATCCGACACTGCCATTTATCTTAGGTATTAGTCGGGACGTGCTTGATGGAGGTCCTGCCTCCAGTTCTTGCGCAGACTTGTCACGGATCGATTAGTATTTAGGGTTATGGTTAGCGTTTGATGTAGACCACGGGGTGTGGGGTAGTTCAAGTGTGAATTCAACAGAATCTCGGGAGTCCCATGCCGGCTTATATATTTAGGGAGTTATATGGAGATTTACAGGGTATGTGCTATATCACTGTGATACACTCGTTACATGTTGGGCCCGTGGTCCCTTGCCCTTGGGTTCTACCCTTGGGTGGAGGACACTCGCGAGTGGTTGACTCTCACACTTGGACTGACGATAGGCTTATTGACCTGTGCAGTGAGACTTAGAGACTGATAGGGTTACTGTCATTTACATTCCTTATATACTGTGTTGACATACATGACATATCGTTATACTGCTTTACTGTTCCGCTGTATTGATCTCTGCTCATTTATATTCATGCTGTCATTGATTTACTGTTATTCATATTCTTTACCACTGTTAGAACTGTTACTTGATCATATATATTATATTGCTATTGTGTCGCTCTGACGACCTGAGTATGCATGCTCAGTGTGAGGAGAAGATTTAGTCTGGACCAGAACCAGACGTGCATCACAGACTTCTCTACTTGCCTTCCCGAGTTACATTCATTTGTTCCACTTCAGGTCAGTCTTTACACTGTTCTTTCAGTTACTGCATTTCTCATTACCTGCGTATCATTTACTGTTTACCATGATAAACTAGAAGCCGAAGTGTGACTACGGCAGGACTTGTCCTTGACCGTAGGAGCATGGCTGGCCTTGTCTACCCCTCGTATTCCGTATTCTGGAAGCGGGGCGTGACATGGTTTAGTTGGTATCAGAGACCAGGTTTTGCATCGATTGGGATTGCAGTTTTCCGTGTATAGTTTGGCAATCTAAGACATCCCTCGGTCTAGGTTGTAAACTTGTCACTTTTGATCCATATTCACCTCGTGCGTTCAGCTATCCATTCGCTATGGTTTCGGGTGACCTGACAAGATTACGTGGTTGCAATTGCACTACCGTATTCAGGTTAGGTGACTTAAAGTCATACGGTTGATTCTCCACTTGTAATAAAATTCATCATCTCGGATATTCTTGAATCCTTATCCTATCCATATTCCATTTGATTCGTTCAGCTTGTGGCTTATACATTCTCAAACTACTGTTTCAAGATCATGTCTTCCAACAACTCTTCATCTGTTTCCGCTCCCCAGAATCAGACCGTCGAGATACTGAGTGTACTGCAAGGTTTAAAGGAAGACCAGGAGCGAACAAACGACTTGTTGGCTGAAGGACTGAGAAGACAAGTGAATCAGGCACCAGCGGGAGTCCCCAAGGATAAAGGGATCCCTATTGGACGAGGGAAGGAGAAGAAGATGAAGCGTCAACAGAAGCACCAGAAGAACCATTGCTGTGGATATTGTAAGAGACCAGGACATCTTCAGAAGGATTGTCGCCGTGCCCAAGGGAAATGTCTGATATGCGGTTCCGACAAACATCTCATCAACGGTTGCCCAGAAAGGAAAGAACTACAAGGAGGAAACTCGCCCACACTCCCCACTTCTGCCAAGTGAGGATTATTGCGTAGTTCGCGCTTCGAGGATAAAACGGATCCAGCATAGGATTCAATTTGCGTGACGAGGATGCAACGGTCTAGTGATCAAAGAAGAATTTTTATGTTTTCCAATTTTAGTATTGTGTTGCCATCCTCTTATAAACATTTCCTTCCATTTGACCTTTGTATCCGTCGAACTTTTAGTTGAATGAAATAAAATTTGAATCATAATATATGTATCATTCTCATGCTTTCTCTATGCCAAATTCTATTCATTATCACAGTATTTTCTATCCTAACGTTCAGTTCCTGCAACCGCATATATACCTATACTTCATACCCTGAGCTTTATCTCTTGATATATCCCACTATCTAATCATGACTTTCTCTTCAGACCATGGCCCACCCTGGAGCAGCGCCGCATCTAGATGAGGATGCACAGTCATGCGTTTCTGTAGATCGCATACTGATGAGTCCTGATGACGAGATCAACGGTCCCCATGCCAACTTCGGAAACAACGACTCAGAGGATGAAGGAGTAGTCGCCCCAGAGTTTAACGCGTTAGCTGATTCCGACGAAGAAGAAGGAGATCCCGAAGAGAACCCTGTAGAGGAAGACCCGATAGAGGAAGATCCCGATGAAGACCCCGAGGGAGAACCGATGGAAGAAAACCAAGTGGGGGAAAATCCCATGGAAGAGAATGTAGAAGAAGAAAACCACATGGGATCGGACCTCGATGAAGAAGTTCCATCTGAGGATGAAGAACCAGAAGATCGAGACCCTGCTGAGGAAGAACTTCTAATGGCGATGCCCGCGAGGCGATTTGGAAATGGACGCCCCTACCTGAGCGCACGAGCCTACCGCAACCTGCTGAATCTCCACAACCGCGACTGACGGAATTTCTCTTGATGTTGTCTTTCTGGCCAGATAAAATGTGTATAGTTTAGGGCCACTTTCCGCCTTTGAGAATGTCTTGTTTCGAATTTTCTTGAATGAAATAAATCTTCTAAATTCGTAAACCTTTTGATTATTGGTTCACTTAATACTTGATTATTGCTCATATACAATTATTCTTCATACTGAGATCTGTCCACTCCTACTCCTTACATTGCCTTAACCCTCACTCAGAATAAGCAATATCACACCCCGATCTTTTAAAAGATTCATCCTTCGTATGTACCCTGTTTGAGATCCTTCTGGGAGGAGGACTTTCCGTATGAATTATCGAGTTCATTGGCTTTTCAAATTCTTGGTTTATAGGATTTACCGATCGTTAGTCTCCCCATATTTTTACCTTGTAGTCCTTTCGTTACACTCCATTACTTTCTGTGCTGACCCTATCCCAGTCTCCTTGATCTTCAGCCTAAAGCCGTCATCCTTCGACCTTTGTATCAGCCGCATCCCATTGTAATCTCTACCCTACCTAAACTTGGACACACTTATGCTTTTCCGTGTTACCCCGACTACATTTAGGGGCACTATTATTCTAAAATGTAGTTTTAGTATTTTGCATTTTTCTAAAAGTACGTGTTATTGATTACCCCGTTCTATGTATTTTGAGTGCATTATTATTATTCTTTTTAGTAGCGCAACCTTGAACTACGTATATTTTGTTCCATGTTTCCCTATTTTCACTATATAAGTTTCCTAAATTATTTTTAAACCGATTCTATCGATACCTTTTCCTAAAGTGTTTTAACCTACCGACAAATTTTTCCACTGCTTTATTGTCGTTAATTTATTTTGGGAATTTGTGTCTATGGTTACTATTATAAAGGGTTGAACCTTATCATTATTATTTTCTTTCTGCTAAATTTTTGATAAACCTAGAGGTGCACATATTTGAGTCTCGATTTTATCGAGCACACTTTGATTATTAGTATTCGTCATTGTTATCTATGTTCCCGTATATTTGTAGTTGCCCTTATAGTGTTCCTACATTATACCTCTTAGGCCTATCTTTTGCAAGGGGATTCTTATATATATGTACGTACCTTCAAAACTTGCCTACCCGTTTTTTTTTAAGTAAATCAACATGTACTAGTTTTCGAGGTGATAACTCTTCGCTTATTATCTATAGCTAGTTGTTTCTTTTAAATTTCGAGGACGAAATTTTTGTAAGGGTGGTATGATGTAATACCCAGTTTTTCTTCTACGTCTAAATCCGTATTTTATTATTTTATGATTTTATTTATTTTACCTATAAATTTTATTTCTCTCTAAATCCCATTATTCATTTTTGAAACCCAAAACATTTTTCCTTAAACTTTGATTCCCTCAGCCATTCTCTGTTTCATTCTGTTCAGCCCATCTTCTCCATTTCTTTTCATTTGGTTCGGCCCCTTCTTTGATTGAATATCCCTTAGTTACTTTATTCCCTTTTATTTTCTTTAGTAGCCCAACGCTCGGCCCGTTTCCCCTCCAAATTAATTTCTTTTTCCTCGGCCGGCCCCTTCTCATCTCCTTTATTATGATTTTATTTAACTGGCCCGACCCTCTATTTCATTTCCTATAATCCTTTTAACTCTTTAATTTCCCTGAGCCCGGTCCATGTCTCTTTTTCTTTTAAATTTACTTTTGCTTTGCAGGCTCGGCCCACATCTATTCTTTAGTTAAATTCCTTAAAAATTTTCTTGGCCCAACTCCTCCTTCAGCCCACGCCCGCTTCACTCCCTCACCCGACCCGCACTGTTCATCCTTCTTCTTCAAAAATCTCCAACGGCTCTTTCCTTCGTGCGCGCGCGACCCGCCTCCTCCGCCGTCGCCCACGCCCTCGATCGCTGCCGTTACCCCCACGACGCGTACGTTTCACCCCCACGACCCTCTCCCCTCTACACTACACCCTCAATCACTCACTCCCATCATTGCTCTCTCTCTCCTTCCCTTCCTGTTCACTCTCGAACTCAGGCCATCACACCCATCACCGAGCCCCTCTCCTCGCCCCATCATCAACATCATCATTGTCATCCTCAACTCCCCGACCTCCGATCACTTCCTCCCTCTTCCCGCTCTCTCCACTCCACAGAGCCCTGCACTCACTCACCTGCACCATCACCGACCTATCATCATCGTCGACGCCGTCGTCGTCCTCGTCGTCGTCATCGTCACAATCTCTCTCACTCACTCAGTCCTCTTTCTCTCTCACTTCCCTCAGCTCTCTCACTCTGTCTCGTTTTCTCTCTCAATCCTTCTACCTCTCATTCCTCTGATCCCTTCTCCCTCTCTGTATTTCTCTCTCTCTTTCTCACTCTGCTCCCATTCCTCTCTCTCACTGTCCCCCTCTCTCTTTCCCTCACTACTTCTCTCTCAGCCTCTCTCTCTCTAACCCTCTCTCTCACTCACTGTCTTTCTCATTCTCTCTCTCTCTCTCAAGATCCCTCTTCACTCTTTTTCTCAACCTTTCTCTATATATCTCCAAAACCTCTCTCTCCTCATTTC
This sequence comes from Agapanthus africanus, assembly GCA_030015575.1. Taxonomy (NCBI): domain Eukaryota; kingdom Viridiplantae; phylum Streptophyta; class Magnoliopsida; order Asparagales; family Amaryllidaceae; genus Agapanthus; species Agapanthus africanus. The sequence continues at coordinate 302,775,529 of CM057339.1, read as the reverse complement.
AGCCTAAGCCTCCCCTCGTCGGCCACCCGTCGCTGCCCCGTGCTGTCGCTGTCGTCGACGTTTCATCGCAATCATCGCCGTCGTACCCACCGAACTGCAAAATCCAAGAGCCGAGCACGAGCCAAGACCGCGAACCTTGCACGCGTCATTCATCGCGCATTCGTACCGTTATCATTGCCGGGCATCACCAAGAAGTCTCCAGGCAAGTTTTTACTTGCTTACATGCTATTTACTTATGATACAAATGTTAATTACATAAATATTAAAGTTGCAAGATTAGTTAGAATTATGTGTTGTAACTGTTCGATGCTTGTTCCCTTAGGAAAATATTCTCAGATTTGACGGAACTCGATGGTGTAGGTTGGCCCGTAGGGCTGTGAACATAGTGTGTGATTGTCGTTGGATAATTTGATCGTTAACGACTAAAACAACTACCCCCAAGTTTAATCGTAAAACTGTAAATTCATTGCACCTGAAAATCGTTAAATTCACCATAAATCATATACATAGTAGAATGGTGCGTTCGAGGGCTTAAATCGAAGCTAACTCGACGAACTTTAACCCTATTCTAGTTTCCAGACATTCCTGTACCTAAATCGTGATGATAATTGTATCGGAGTGCGACTCTGGACTGCAGTCCAGAGCGACTCAAATTGTGCTTGCTGTCCCGTAATGGATACCATAGGATTTCCTTAACTCGTAGGTTGCGGGACTCCACTGCTTATTGTAGGTAACTCTGTTAGCTAGACAACACAATTAGTTTCATCCTGTTTCGTTATCATTTACTATTTAATCTGTAATTTAGAAGATCGGGACACACAACAGTCCCAGCAGAATCAGAATTGACTTGTTGATATTAAACAGATTGTAACTCCTAACGTACAGACGCGATTGAAGATCCGTTTGTTACGTTGAAAACTTTACTGAAAACCCTAGAATTCATCCAACTGTAGCGTCGCTAAATTATGATCCCAACTGGGGTTAAAATGCGTTGCGAAACGGACTTCTGATTCTGAAATTGGATTTCCAGCCGCGTGCGCTTAAAATGAAATGGTTATAACTATTGATCCTGGAACCCGATTGGCTCGAAACCAAATTAGATGGATAGATAACTGAACATATTAATTACTACCTGTTTGTCATTTCGCCAAATTATATACATATGTTTCATGATAAATCGTGCAAGTGAAAGAATGCGGTTTTATAACATCCTCACCATGTTTATATACTTGTTCACGCATCATATCATACCCATGTCATTGTATTGATAACCTAGTGACATCGTGCATTTACCCAGTGTTAGATTTTAGTGTTGATTGTGGCAAGTACGTCAGTGTTCGTGTATTCGTGATTAAGTGAAAGTGATACGTACTTGTGCACAATCAGTGTCCCTTTTATTCAATTGCATTGTCGACGTCTGTGGGATGCGTGTACGTGTGACTATAAGTGGTATGGGACACTTATGGAAGTGCTTGCACGGATGTCACAGATAAGGCATCCGACACTGCCATTTATCTTAGGTATTAGTCGGGACGTGCTTGATGGAGGTCCTGCCTCCAGTTCTTGCGCAGACTTGTCACGGATCGATTAGTATTTAGGGTTATGGTTAGCGTTTGATGTAGACCACGGGGTGTGGGGTAGTTCAAGTGTGAATTCAACAGAATCTCGGGAGTCCCATGCCGGCTTATATATTTAGGGAGTTATATGGAGATTTACAGGGTATGTGCTATATCACTGTGATACACTCGTTACATGTTGGGCCCGTGGTCCCTTGCCCTTGGGTTCTACCCTTGGGTGGAGGACACTCGCGAGTGGTTGACTCTCACACTTGGACTGACGATAGGCTTATTGACCTGTGCAGTGAGACTTAGAGACTGATAGGGTTACTGTCATTTACATTCCTTATATACTGTGTTGACATACATGACATATCGTTATACTGCTTTACTGTTCCGCTGCATTGATCTCTGCTCATTTATATTCATGCTGTCATTGATTTACTGTTATTCATATTCTTTACCACTGTTAGAACTGTTACTTGATCATATATATTATATTGCTATTGTGTCGCTCTGACGACCTGAGTATGCATGCTCAGTGTGAGGAGAAGATTTAGTCTGGACCAGAACCAGACGTGCATCACAGACTTCTCTACTTGCCTTCCCGAGTTACATTCATTTGTTCCACTTCAGGTCAGTCTTTACACTGTTTCTTTCAGTTACTGCATTTCTCATTACCTGCGCATCATTTACTGTTTACCATGATAAACTAGAAGCCGAAGTGTGACTACGGCAGGACTTGTCCTTGACCGTAGGAGCATGGCTGGCCTTGTCTACCCCTCGTATTCCGTATTCTGGGAAGCGGGGCGTGACAATATCGGACAAATCTAAACATACACGGCATGTATACCATGCAAAATTAATGATAATATAAACAGTATGTTTCACGGTGCGCCATCCACCCGATTCCCCACTCGTAGATATAATCTACTCACGGTATGTGATCACGCTGGTCGTATTCGACAATCGTCTTGCGCATCTGTGCCGTCTCGAAGGTCTCCGCAATAAAACCTAGCATTCATATAACATCACAACGTACATAAGAGACCATGTCGGAATCGATATAGTCCATAAGTTAGAACCTATGACTAGCAAAAGTTAGGCGAGTGCTAACAATAAGGAATTGCCCTCCCGGTCTCGCTATTCAACCAAATCAACCGAAACGAGAATTATAAATACGAATACCCAAGTTTTAAAATCCTTAAAACCTTACCAAAACCACACTAAAACACTCCCAGATTTAGAAATAGAAAATTTTAGACAATTTAGCATATTCTAGTGGCTTAAATATCAAGTATAGGAACCCTACAAGAAACCCCCGTCCCTAATTCTACAGGGGGGCCGACACAAAGCCACAACCATCGACCAGAACCCCACGGTTTTGCTTCATATTTCGTGCACCCATCCAAAATCTTATATCTAACTTCCTGGAATCTACTAAAAATTCTACAGAGTACCCGATTAGTTACAGATTTGATTTGAACATTAAAACTTCACCAAAACTTCTAATTTTTTAAAACTTAATTAGCTAATGTTTGAAACTCTAAACACATGTAAAACTTGATAAAAGAAGGACTTTTATCTATATAAATAGATGAAGAAGAAGATCAAGCTCTTGAGATATCTACTTGAGGCTTCATGGAGTTGTATTGGCATAGCTTGAGGTTTTTGAACAATGTATATATGAAGAATCATCAACACTCATGATGATTTGGTGATGGGTTGCTAAAATTTGAGTTGAAAGAAATGAATATGTTCAGTTTGGAAGTGAAATATTCATAAGGATTATGAGAGAAAAGAAGGAGGTGTGTGTAGTGCAAGGTGGAGGTGGAGGAATGAGAGTGTATGACTTGGTGTGTTGTTTATGGAGGTATAACATAAACCTAACATATACCAAAAACCTCTATTTCACAATTAAAAACATTTTTACAAATAAAAATCTTCTACAAATAATTACTTCTACAATTAAATACCATAATCTTAATAAAACATTTTTATCATTATTTAAAATTCTAACATAATATTTTAAAAAATTCTGAAATGTTACACAAAATTATAGGGTAAAACCTGTAAAAGTGAATGCTTGTGAGTAAGGAAAATAATTTTCCTACTTACTTCGGCATCCCATCCTTATGATATCCAAGAGATAACATTACTTTTTAGACAATGTGGAGTCCAATTAGGATTCATATGGGCTCCATATTGATATCTCTAATTCTCTTGGGTACGATGAGGGTGTGATGTAAAGGTGGGCAGGAATTGCAAGTTTTTGGAGGGCAAGACACTATTCATTAAAACAAAAAAGTATGGAATTGACACCACCTTTGTGGCAATTCCAAATCCAAGTTTTTTTTGGATGGAATTGCTCATTCCCATAGACACATGAGATTATAAATGTTATTTTATTTGGGAAAAATCATGGTTACCTTCTTTCTCTCTATTCTCTTTATCCAATTCCCAAAACTCAATTCTCATTTTTCTTTGTTCAACCAAACAAAATAACAGATTGAAGGGTATAAAAATCATTCCTAATTTTTACAAACAAACGAGAGAGTGACAATTCAGGAGACAACATTTTTTTTGGAAGACCTCAATTCTCAAATCTTATTTCTTTGATTCCAGCAAACAGACAGCCCCGACATTAAGTTCAAATCTCTCCATGTCTTTCTCTCTCTCTCCATATCTAGACACCCGTATTCATGTGATCATCTTTTCAAATTTAAAAGGTATCTCTATAAACCTTATTCTCAAACCTAAAAATATTTAAATGACATAATACTATTTAAATAATATAATATTGACTACCTATCCAAGTGGGTATGATACTCGCATGCACCCCTCTGACTTTATTCAATAAATTAGTATTTTTTGCACATGCAATATGACCGAGGTTGATGATGGGTGGATCGATAATGTCGAAAGTGCAACTCGAATCCATGAACCTCTCTCTCTTGAATCCATGAACGGTAAAATGCATCGATTTTTTTTTCCAAAAGAACTTTAATTTTATTAATTATGAAAAATTTGAGAAACAATAACACCAATCTCCACTTTATATAAAAGGTTACAAAAGTATAGCTTTTGGAAAGAAAAGATGATGAAAAAAATAAATAAATTGCTTGCTAAAAACAGCTAACCCGCTCTTGCTCTAATTACGGAAACCCTTAATAGAAAGATTAATCTACTCTCCTATAAGGAAATTTAATACTAAACATCTAATAATTATAAATTTAATCTAAAAAGGAGTTAAAACTCATTCTAATGTTTCACCAATCTTTTGTTATTTCATGGCCTTGATTCTCCCATATCATTTGGTGCTTGTTTAAAACCGTATAAAAACTTATTTTCTTATACTTTTTCAATATAACCCTCTATTTGCAGGATATAAATTTATTCTTTTAATTCTCCATTCAAAAAACACGGTCTTTACATCCATTTGGTGATTGGGGATGTGAAGCGACGAATGCAACCGTTCTATCCATTTCGTTTGCTCTTCAGACAACTCCTCGGTCAATGAACATTCATTCGGATATGTTGTCAATAATAAGTAAGCCATTTTGTAATGGTGAGTTGAACCTTCAACTTCCATCATTTGTAATTGATTCAGTTAACCTTTTGAGCCTTTTTCAGTTGTTCATGAACATTCTTTGCAGCTACTTTCTCCATTAAATGTCTTAACATCTTAAAATCGTTGGAAATACATTTAAAATGTAACATGATGGACGTGGAAAAATGCAAATGGACCCATGGAATTTTTATTTCAGAATACAACCATTGCCTTTGCGCTAATTAACTATTATCGTGATTAATTTTGTTGCTTTTGACACTGTCATTACTAGCATCTTGGTCGTTGCTGATGTTCTTCTATATACTTCTCTTTTTTCTCCGAATATGATTTTAGCTTGAAAGAAGGATCAAATACCATAGGATTTAGATGATTATTTCATCCATATCGAGCATTACACTTGTGCTCCTTAAAATTATCCAATTTACATTAAGACAATGCATTGCATTGTATTGTTCATTAAAAATCCCGCTGACTTATAATAAACGACAGTAATCACATAAAAATGATGATTATATTATGATAAAATCGAAGTTAGACTCAATTACACATCCATACATTTGCTCCAACATCAGCATGCTATAAACATAAAACTTCAGAGAAACGGAAAGTATAGTCTGATAAGTGTTAACTAAGAAATCGTAGCAAAAAAACCAATCTCTTTAGCTCAGAAAACCACCGTCTCTATAAGAAACCAACCATTTTGCTCTATATTATTTTTGTCTATCTTTTTTCAGTGATATTAAATGAAGCACCAAAAGAGTGATATTAATTCAGAGGTATTTAAAGACTAAGAGTGCTTTCTTGCAAATAGTGGAAAAGCCAGGGCTTTTCCAGCAATTTGCCTTGTAATATTGTCCAAAAAAACCACACTTTTTTCCGCAATCAAAAACCCCTTGGCCTCGAAGCGGCAATTAAACCCCCACAGAAATTTTTTCTGCAGTATCTACATAGTAGCCTGTTATATCTAACCAATTCATACAAACTATTTAGATATCGCATGAAACGATTTAGATATCGCAGGAAACGATTTAGATATCATAGGAAACTAGATATAGTATGCAATTACTAGATATCACATGTAAGGGGTTTCTTAACAACCAAAATTTTTTTTAGGCGGTTTTAATTACCTTTCCGAGGTCAGGGGATTTTTGACAACGGCAAAAAATGCTTGGGTTTTTAAATAATTTACCCTAATTATAAAGACAATAAAATCGAAGCGAAGAGAAACCTAGGGATTGTAACAAACGCTGTTCAAATAAAAAATCGATGGCGTCTCATCTCGGTCGCTTGATTCGCCGCCCAATAACTGTGAGAGCTTCGGTCCTTTCTTCTTCGATTCATTTAATTTAGTTTCGATTCATTTGTTTAGATCTAGTCGCTATGATTAATTCAATCTTTGATAAAGTTAGCGCACAGATGAATTTGCTTTGCTATCAACATCTTTAACCATAAAAATTCCATTTATTTTTTTGGGTGGAAAAAGGTAAAAGAATGGTGAAGTCGGTTTGATTTGATTTGAGTACATATTATTGTTGGATCTAAAACATACGGGTTTAGGAAAAAGGAGCTGTTTTTAGTGGTGAGGAGCTAATTTAATTGAGCCATATTTAGTTTAGCTAGTTTAGCAATCAAAACTCTATACTGGGATACATGACAACTTTCAATGGTTGATTGATACATAATAAGTTCATAGAAAAACTATTGGCCTTGCTATTTCTTGAGATATTTTCCCCTAAGTATCTGGTCATTTACAAGGCCATCTTGGTATATGGAAAGCTCATCCCTTTTTCATAGCTTCCTCAACCAACAATTAAGCACTTAAGGGAGTGTCGGTTGAACTCAAAGTTGATTAACTCATCTGTAAAATGTTGTCAAATCTTTCATGTCGTCTTTATTAGTAGTTGACCCGACTTTGGTTGGAAGAGGCTTAAATGACGATGATGACAACATTGATGAGTTGTCTGCAAATCTGCATCATATCATATGTGATTTATAGTCTACTGTTTGTACTCGAGAGTTTCAATCACCCCCCCCCCCTCTCACCCCCCTCACAAAAATTTTTTTTAAAAAAAAATGACAGGAGTCAACTCCCAGCCGAAGAGCGTAAGTACTGTCACTATGTGGATAGGATACTTTATGCTTCATTCTCAGAATCCTAATAGTACCGAACTTCCTCAAATATATGTACTCTTTATTGCCACTATGTTTCTTGGGATATTTAACAATCCATACAGCTCAAGCTTCTAGCTTGGTACTTTAGATCATGATTTCTTGTTATATTTTTCGACATGAGCTCACGCTTCTAGCACTATATGCTTAATATGCAATTGAATGTAATCAACCTCCCTCCCCCTCTTTATTGAGAACAAATGAGTGTAACCATTTATGTTTTTTCTATAATGGTTGATTTTACATCCATGTAGACATTACTTTGCTTGCGAAGTTGTAGACATGTCAGACACTCCAGCCATTACATCATTCCGGGTAATCTTTTCTACTCGCTAAAAATATTTCTGATGATTGTGATAATTATTCTATGTGAGTTTTGACCCATGTGTCATTTCAGGCGGTCCAGTCTACGAGAAACCGACAAGGTCAGTGTTGCAACGGAAGAAACATATACATTTTCTTTTATTTAACATTGAATACCAATGCTTTGTATCTCTGGAATCAATTGAGTCTTTTAGCTGTGATAGCTCCTTGGAGGTTTCTCAATTGCCACTCATGAAACTTGCAGGGAACTCTTGGGGTTCTTTCCAAGGAACTCGCAGTACCGAGTATGGAGTAGATCGATGTCATCAGATAGTGGTAAGTTGTGTTCACTTAAGCTATATGTAATATGGAATTTTCTATCTATTTGATAATTGTAGTTGGGTCTTGGGAGGGTTACATGTGCACAACCTTACCCTGTATCGAATTGAGGCTGTTTCTGTAACTTGAACCTGTTACCTCGAGGTTGTAACGGAACAACCTTGCAGTTGTGCGAAGGCTGGCCCTTTCTATTTTGTGATTATCACTTACAAATGGTTGGAAATGGAGCTCTGCTAACACATTTTCTTTTCTTTATGGTCGAAGGTGACATGTTTGATGCTGTTGTTCCTTTCATGGGGGAATCTATTACTGATGGAACGTTAGCGACCTTCTTAAAGAGTATGCAACATCCTCCCCTCTCTTTCATACACTAGTTTAAATTCACAAATACACAAACTTCATCTTCATTCACTAATTCACAAATACACAAATGAAAGCTTAAAAAATTGGAACTAAAACTATACAAATGTTAATATTTATGATATTGATGTTTTCAAAGAACTCAAAACCAAAAAACTCTATGATTGCTAATTGCCTGCTGAATTTTAACTTTTCAAAATTACATCGTAAACATTATTATTTTAATGAGAGAATGGATCTTCATTCCCCTTGTTTTCTCTTCAGATTTTGCTCGTAGAGAATGTATTTGTTGGAGAGCAAAGAATATGAAATGAAATTTAAAGTCCTAGTCAACATTCCAGTCCCTGTATATATGACATGTAGCAAGTTTTATAGAACTCAATAAGCCAACTTAGTTATAGCTTGAGCCCTCTGGATTCTGCCACTTGAGCATGACATGGTTTTTTTATAAGGTTGATATTTTATTAAGCTGAAATGAAAAGTTCACAAAAAACATACCCTTGTTTCTACTCCTACTATGCATGTATGCAATTATCAAATATTTGAAGGTGCATAACTTGGGTTGTACGCTCATGATATGTGGAGGACAGAACCTGGTGACCGTGTTGAAGTTGATGAACCAATTGCCCAAATTGAAACAGACAAGGTACTGCTGCTTTACTGTGAAAAACTTATTTTTTGCTGCAAGGCAGTACAAAAAAAATACTTCACTTGGTCAAAACCATACTTAATGTCTTCTCTCTCACTTCAGGTGACCATTGATGTTTCCAGTCCTGAAGCAGGTGTCATCCAAAAGGTTAGAAATTAAAGCTTCTGCCATCTTTAGTGCTTTTTTGCAACATGATTTAGGGCTTATTATTGTTTCCTTTTATGTTCATTTATTGCTGCAGTTTGTAGCCAAGGAGGGTGATACAGTGATGCCAGGAACCAAGGTTGCTATAATATCAAAATCTGCTTCCAGCGACACACACGATGGTCCATCAGAAGAGAAATCAAGCGTAGAGGCACCCAAATCATTGCCAACAGAAAAGAAACATAAAATTGAAGAAGAAAAGCCTAAAGCAGAAACAGCCATGAAAGAATCACTCAAACCCACCCCTGCACCTCCTAAACCCTTGGCTTCAGAGCCTCAGCTTCCACCAAAAGAAAGGGAGAGACGAGTAAGTTGCATATTATATCGACTTTCATGCTTTAGGAGATGCTATAAAGATTAACTCTGATTTTGTTTTCATACCTATTGATTTTATTTGTTTTGCAGGTTCCGATGCCTAGACTGAGGTTAAGGATTGCGACCCGTTTAAAGGATTCTCAGAACACATTTGCAATGTTGACCACATTTAATGAAGTTGACATGTAGGTGATTTCTAGCTTGATATAGTTGTCGGTTGATGAATTATTTAGATCAGGCAGGGTACTTCTCCTTATTAGCAGTTATTTCTTAAATGTGTCCAACACGAATAACCCAATTTTTTAGATTAAATATCATATTATCCATGCCCTTGTCTATAGACTTTGGAGAAGTGCCATATCCAATTTTATGTGCACTAATTTTGACTTTGCTCGTATGTATGTATGGAAAACATATCCATAACCCATATCTATATCCTTGAATGATTCTGCATAATATCTATATAGAATATTCTTGTATTTACTATCATGAGTTAATACATTGCTATTATGAATTTCATCTTCCAGGACAAATCTGATGAAACTCCGCTCAGATTATAAGGATGCCTTCGTGGAAAAACATGGTGTTAAATTGGGACTAATGTCAGGTTTTGTGAAAGTAAGCAGTTAACATTATGTTACTATTTTTAATAATTAATCTCAATTTTCCTTGAGCTTTGCTTATTGTTAGGCTGCTGTTACCGGGCTTCAAAACCAACCGATCATCAATGCAGTTATCGATGGTGGAGATATCATTTACAGAGAATACATTGATATTAGTATTGCTGTTGGTACACCTAAGGTTTGTCTTTTGTCGTATCTACCCGATTTAGATCTATTTGACCTTTCATTTATACATAAATATATAGGGTTATTTGCACTATAACCCCTGTAATTTACCTCTTATGGAACTAATTTTCCCTCAAGTCATTTATTAGCGCAAAAACCTCGTCTGTTCATTAAGCAAATTTCTAAAAAACGCTCAAATTCTACTAAGCTACTCAACATGAAATTCTAGAGTTAAATTAGACAATCATTTGACATGCGTTTTTACGGTTTTGGGCGATAAGGAGAGGGGTGTTTCCACTAATTAATCACTTGAGGGGATATAAGTGTTTTACTGAGTAAACTGTATGGGTGTTCTGTGCAATTAACCGTTCAGTGATTATTGATGTTTCTTTGTTTCACCTTTCCCTTGATACACACAGGGTCTTGTCGTTCCAGTCATTCGCAATGCCGATCAGATGAATTTTGCAGAAATTGAGAAAGAGATCAATACACTTGCCAAGAAAGCAACTAGTGGAACAATATCAATTGATGAGATGGCTGGAGGCTCATTTACGATATCTAATGGTGGAGTCTATGGAAGTCTTTTGAGCACCCCAATCATCAATCCCCCACAAGTATGGGCTCTTGACCTGCCTCTAATTAGGCTTCACTTTGTGTTTATAATGTTTGCTTATATGAGGATAGATGATATAATTTGCTAGATTTATATTACTTTTTAGGATTATAAGCTGTCTCATTCTAAATGTTCTGTAATTTTGTTGTAGTTTATTTCCAGTTTTTATCAGCATCTTTTTCCCCCTGAAAATTTCTTTGAAAAAATTCTTTGGGATGCTTGAATTGTCACATTCTTACATAGAACATTCACATTCTTACAGAGAATATGCACTTTATATTCATTTTTATTTAATTTTGCTAGTTTAACTGCCATAGTAATTATAAATAGGCCAAAATGGGACTGCAGTCTGCAAGGACCCTGCAGGCCCCTCAACCTCTTATAAATAGGATAACCTGATGGAGTAGTAGAAGGGCGGTGTTGGGCAATGGTGGTCAAAAAGTCCACTCTTGATTTCCATGATTTAAAATATTGATATACTAATGTTCATGTGATTTTTTTACACTTTTCAAATTGAAGAATGGCTGTCAAATTTTCTATTGTCAAAAAATGTTAATTTTAGGCCATGGAGATCAAGGTAGGAAAATTTACCACGGTGCTATGCCATATTCTGATACCTATATCTAAGGAGGACAATTTCAAGTTTTTTTAGTAAAAAATTTCCTCTCATAGGTGCACCATAATTTCTAGGACGACTCAACTTTGTTTGCTAATATTTCATATTTTGTTTAACACAAGTTGATAATTATAATACATTGATTGCATTCATACAATTTTCATTATTCAACCTAGGGCAAATTGCATAAAACACCGTCAGACTTTTTCAATTTTCAGTAGCACACGAATAACCTTTGAAAAACCACATTAAGCCCCATTTAATAAACTGTGATTTCGACTGCAAACTTTATTCAAGCCAACATATCTATTAACCGACTTATGAAAACACCAAAATACGCATGTGGAACAGTTTTTTTTAAATCTTTTTTTTGGGGTGGAGGTTGGTGGGTTTTGGGGATTTGGTAAAATCGCTTTTTTTCTGGTACCATCGTAATGGTATCAAGTGTATAATAAGGGTATAATAATGGTATCAACAACATTTTACCACTTTCATTTTCGCTATTATGTTAGCTTTGTAAATAAGGGTATAATTCACTAAAACACATGTTCTGTTAGTTAGGAAGCATTCTGGTAGTTTCTTCAAGTTTAGAAAGTTTTTGGTAGTTTAGTGGTGCTAGTTTTTTTCTCGTGCTAATTCTGCATGTATTTTGCAGTCTGCTATCCTGGGTATGCACTCGATCGTCTCCCGCCCAATGGTTGTTGATGGTAAAATCGTCCCCAGGCCAATGATGTACATTGCACTCACGTACGATCACAGACTCATCGATGGAAGAGAGGCTGTTTATTTCCTTCGTCGTATCAAGGATGTGGTCGAAGATCCGCGAAGGCTTCTCCTCGATTTATAGGCCCGCATTTTTCAATTTTCGTCTAACTTCTCAAGTTAAATAATGTATTCATATACCCTTTTGATGTTATTTTTAAGTCAATATTGTTGTCCTGTTTTTCTGTTGAGGTTTTATTGGTTTGTTGCTGTTGTAAGAGGCGGCACGAGGCTGGTTGGAATTGTATGATAAGTGAGACTATAGTCTTCATTTACTCTAATGATATGGTTTCTCACTTATTAGTTTGAGCAAAAAGCTTTAGTATTTTAGTTGTATCCACCATGTTAATTGAATCTTCAAATTTGGCGCCATAGATTTTTTTCTCGGGTTTTTTTTAGGGTAGTACAAAATTAAAATTATTAAAATAAAATAGTTTTTTCTTGATTTATAAAAATAGGGTGTTTTTGAACCGGGGCCATCCTTGAATTTAGAGTTTAGAGGGTTTAGAGGGCGGGTTTTTAGAACCCGTCCCCCTTTTTTAATTAAAAAAATTTTAAAAACGGAAATTAAATAAATATCGACTAAAAAATAAATAATAATATTAGTGTTATTTAAATATGAATCTTGTATACATCTAATAACAATGAATCCGTCAAATTTATAATACAAAAAAATTATTTGTTTGTAAAAGTATAGAACTATCGCTTTCTCTTTCCCAATCCGAGGAGGCTTGACATAAGTCTATGTTTCTTGGGATGACTGGACGACCCTCTCGTTTCTTGGGTATATGGCGGCGGCGGCTGCTCTTCTGCTTCGGCTTCGGCTTCTGCTTCGTCTTCAGCATCATCTTGGATAGGCTATTGTTCCGTAAATCCTGAATGTGGGACATGTATCGGATATGTGCTGCCTCCCAACAACTGTATGTAGGACGAAAAATCTGTCTCCCAACCGGGCTGTTGTTGCGAAGAACCTGTCCCGGTTTCATGCTGCTGCTGCACAAAACCTGGCCCCCATGGCTGCGCAAATCCTGACCCCAAGACTGCTGCTGTTGCGCAAAACCTGACCCCCAAGACTGCTGTTGTGCAAAACCTGACCCCAAAAACTGCAATAACAATTTTGTTATTGGAGTGTATATAAGATTCATATTTATAGTAATTCTATATGAACTGTAATAACAATTTTCCGGAACCAAAACAATACTAATATTATTTAATATTATTGTTTTAATTTTTTATTCGAGATTTAAATTTATGCCGCCCTCTAAATTCGAGGGTGGGCCCGGGCTCAAAACCATCATATTTCGATAATTAAAAAAAAATTATTTTAATAATTTTAAATTTAATATATCCTATTTCAAAAAAAAATCCATTTTTCTCTCGTCCTGCTGATATTTTTGATGATGTATTATTTTGGTTGTTGTCATCCATGAGAAGAGTGAGATTACTTTTCATCAAGGTATAAACATGATTTATTGTTTTAAGATTCCATGAGGTTGCAGGTGCACATATGTTAGATATTTAAAAGAAAATATTGAAAAATTGATTTTTTTTGTTAAAGTAGAAATATTTTGTAGGGTTGTTTCAGTTATTTTAAGAAGTTGCGGATAATTGAGCAATTATTGCTGAGAGTATTATTTGTTGTATCTTTCAAAGAATTAGATGGAAATTTTAATTTTAAACCTCCTCTTCTAAAATATTAAAAATAGAATGATGTATGAAAAAAAGATTTAAAAGAGTCATGCATAATGTTTCAATCTTAAGATGCATGCATTTGTCATTTTTTCCCTTTTACATTTTGATGAGTAATAACTGTGTGTGAGAAAAAGATGGATGGTATCCTTAAATCTAAGAAAATCGATTTTTAAGTTGAAAATGACAAAATGTCACGTGGCACTCTTGATTACTCGTATAAGTAAAGGGTTCATCAATTTGATTTCTTTATATTCAGAGCTAAGCCTCAGCCGCTTAGTTTACCTTAACTTGTTCTTCTATTCTACCACTCAAACGATCGTATTTAAGCAATATGAGAATGATATGGTGAAAAAAGAGGAGAAAAATGAAAATTTTCATTCAAGTTTTTAAAAATATATTTTTAAATATATAATTAATGAAAAATGATATGTAATAAACCCGAAATAAATTAGAATCAATCGTATCCCTTTTTTGTTGAATTTTGTTGAATGTACAGAAAATTTTATCACTGCAAATCCACGTCAAGTTTTGCACAAGAAAATGTGCTCTTTTTTTTTCTTGTGATAATTTAATAGATTTTCAAGGGGGCAAATAGTTGCAGCATATGCAAATAGGAAAATTACAGGAAGGTATTACATCATACACAAGGAACAAAAGACTTGAGAATCACAACAAATTTTTTTCTATCTTCCTAACCTAAGCACACACAACACACGCACACCACAACACAAACACACAACAAACGCATGCGCAGAGGACCCACGAATTTACCCAGAAAACGTTAATTTGTGGCCACCCTTTAGGGTGTTAGGGTGTTTCTAAGGTCCGATCCACACACTCCACAAGAGAAGGAAAAGTGCCCATACCAACCGAGTTACCTTCTTGGTTGTAATAAAAGAAACAATACTTCAAGAAATAACCATAGCATCTGCCATATATTTCATAAAAGAAAACAAAACTTCACGCAATAACCATAGCATCTGCCATATGTTTCACATAATAAATATCACAAGATACAGCAAGCAACAATACAAGTCTGGTTGCTTGGGATTAACACACCATCACACCAACACAAAATAAAACCATTGCCCATATA
Organism: Agapanthus africanus; assembly: GCA_030015575.1. Lineage (NCBI taxonomy): Eukaryota > Viridiplantae > Streptophyta > Magnoliopsida > Asparagales > Amaryllidaceae > Agapanthus > Agapanthus africanus. The sequence goes on along the minus strand of CM057339.1, from coordinate 302,760,496 downwards.
CAACCCACATCTCATATCTTGAGAGAGGAGAATGCAGATAACAAAAGCTCTTCATCTTCCACAAAAAGCTGCAGATTCTTGCTCTTCAACAAAAACTCAACAGCAACATCATCGAAATCCAACAAACAACCGAGCTTAATAAGCTCGGTCATCGCACCAATCTGCTCGCTTTTCTCAAACAATAGCCCCTGTGCTACCACTTCAGAAAAATACGTCGCAAACTCAATAATTGCTTTTTGTTTCATCGACCTATCAACCTTCTGAATGAACAATTTTGAATTCTCTTTCTCCCACCGAATAATTCTGCTCGCTTTAACCGTTAAATTTTTTCCTGATGAAAGAGTCAAGCCATAGGTCATTGTAATTGGCTCATCGGTCTCGAAAACAGTCGAATCAAGAAGATATTTAACAATTTGATGCCTGGTTTCGATGGAGATATCAAGCGAAGGATCTGCAAGAAACGCGAGAACAATTTTGAGCAAACCCATTTTGACAACGGTTTCTTCCGAATCGAGTTTCTTGAAATTGGTGCAAAGTGATAGAGAGAATTGGTTCTTTTCTATAGATTCAGATATTCTCTTAACACCGATGCTGCTGAAAATTGAGTTCATTTTGGCGCGAGACGTTGAATGAAGAGTTGTCCGAGGATACCAAACAAATATCGGTTCTTCTGAAGCTTCGTTGAATAGATCTTTTAATAGAAGATCGTCAGGAATGAAAACATCTTGCTTTCTGGATAAGGAAATCCCAGTTTCTGTAAACATATTAACGGCGTGAGTGAGAACAATTGCGATGAAGAAATTCTACTTCAAAAAGAAAAGCTTAATTTCACTAAAGTACTGAAAAGTCGAAACTTTTTTTTAATCCCAAACTACCAAAAAGTTCATGAATACCAACCAACAATACTACCAAAATGTCATATTAAAAATACTCATTAACTAATTTTTTTATAACTACCATATATAACGACACGAGTTGAACTTATAAAATGCTGTTATGATAGTGTAGTGAAAGATTTTGATTAAAAATACCCAAGTGTTGTAAATAAATTTTATAAACCCATCAATTTCTTTTTGAGATTTTTGAACAGAAGAAGATTACAGACTTACCATTAACAATTAGATTAGAGATAATAATAAAAAAATCCTGAATAATTAAGAAAATTTGTGATTTCACCTGTAAGAACCGGAAGCTTGGTAATTCTCCCATTAAGAAGTTTCTCGGACTTCATATTCCAATGCTTTGCAACAAAAACCCAAAACGCAGAGCATTCAGCTTCTGTTATTTGTGCATTCGAATCTTCCCACAAATTCCAAAGCTTACAGTAATCTTCAAGACATGGACCATTCTGAACCTTGAGAACAATAGAGAAAAACCCAAGTAAATTGTGATCATAATACTTGTCCAAAACATTAAGCTGAGACCCAAAGAGATTATCCTTATCATGAAGAACACAGCTTTCAGGTCCGACCCATTTATCATTCGGTATCCAAATCCAATCTGAAGCTTCATTTTCTGGCTCCCATTTAAATTTCATCAAATGCATGTAAATTCTATCAATAGAATCTCTCTGAGAATGACACTTTAAATAATGAGCAAGCAACGAACACCCATTAGCACTTTCAGTGATAACCCCAATCTCCATAAGCTCTTCTTTATACGATGTAATCGCTGAGCCATAAAAATCCTCATCGATGAATGGCCCGTCACTTCTTTGTAATGGGTTCCATTTCGAATCAAAGAGGATGCACTCGGACGGGGACTTGTATCCCATAACTGTCTTCAACCACTTCTTGTTGATGCTTCTCATAAATTCCTTCGGAAAATTTTCTAACCTTTTCGCCTTCAAATTACGAATACAATACATCAACGAAAAAACACTAGGTGGAGAAATTTCCAAAGGATCTTTAGGGATGTTAAGTCCATTAACAACAAAATGGGACCCGTTTTTGAATTCAACAGTGGCGCCAAAAGCCTTGAGCTCATCTTTGTACTCGTAAATTTCCTTGCCATAATAAGCTTCGGTATCATCAATGAAAGGAAGGGTGCAAATCAATGAAATTGATTGCCATTGAGGATCAAATAGAATGGACTCGCTCAGAGTCTTGAAGCCCATTCGTGTAAACACCCATTTTTCGCTGTGGATACAATTAGAAAGCTCAACGGGAAATCTATAATTCATCTTTTTGAGTTTTTTGTAGCAGGAGAGCAATGCAATCACATTTTTCTTTGTAAGACTCAAGGAAGAAGAAAGAATCTTGAATTGGTTAGCGATTGCCTTGGATGCCTCCTCAAATCTAACTATAACCCCAGCCTTTTTCAGTTCTTCTTTGTACAATCCAAGCCTGCCTTTATAGAAACCCTGATCAATCAATGGAACTTCATTAACAACCTCAAGAAGAGACTCCCAATCCGAATCAACAAGAAAAGATTCGATCGGAGTTTTGTATCCGAGATGGGTTTTTATCCATTTTAACCCACGTAGTTTACTTACAAACACGTCATTTGGTTGCACTTGTCGAATGCAATCAAGAATCATAATGGCAGCATCAGCAGAAACTGGATGAGTTAGTTTGAAATGATCAACCAAGAGACGGTACTTGTAGTTAAAGCTAACTTCAACACCAAGCAAAGAAAGTTCGGTACCATAATTCAAGATTTCATCGCCATAGAAGTTTTTATCAATGAAGGGCAGGTTGCTGATACTTGAAGCTATAGCCCATTCTGAGTTGAAGAGAACTGAGCCCTCTGGAATTCGATAACCAAGCATAGTCTTGAGCCAACTTCCATCTTTGATGCTAGAGATGAGATGTTCAGGAGAAAGTCTCTTCTCTCTCAAAGCTCTAATTAACTTCAAAAGAGAAATCACATTTGCTCTTGTTAGATTGCCAAGTGCCGCAGTTGACATTAAATGATTGCCAATATAAGTCGATGCTTCGCCAAATTCGAAGCGCACACCAATCAATCTCAACTCTTCTTTGTAACCTCCAAGTTTACAATCATAGAAATGTTCATTAATCATCGGTATATCAACGAGCACGCTCTCCATTTGCAACAAACTCCCCCAATCCGAACTCGACAGAAACGATTCACAAGGGGGCTTGTAGCCAACCGAAGTCTTAAGCCAACTTCCTTTCTTAACACAATCCAAGAACCTATACGGAATTTGAATCCCTCGGTATTTCAAATTGCGAATCCAATCCAAGAGCAAGAGTGTATTCTCCTTTGTCAGAGGAGAAGAGACAGTAGGAAATGAAGCATTTGGTGGAGAAATATCAGGAACATCACAAGCGTTGATATGATTTTGAAGGAATACAAGAAGTTGATCTTGAGCTGTAAAGTTTCCGGCGAAATAGCCAGAGGACATATAATCGGCTCCTAATTCAACGTATTTCTCCGATCTCCAAGGATTTGAGCCCATTAAGCCAACCCATTTGCTTCCTTTAGCCGGAACAAGAACCTCGTTTCTAGAAGCTGTCACAGAACCATAGCTATCGACGAGTGGCATTGAGCTACACAATTGCTTTACGTTCCAATCTGCCAAATGATTTTTTGATACAGAGTGATACAAGAAGTGAGTAAAAGCAATCACAAGCCTTCTATCACTACCAAGTCCTCTCAAAATGAGAGCGGCAAAATCAGACACACTCAATATTTTGAGTGAAGCATAATTTTGAAGCCAACTTGTAATTTTCGAATATTTGGAATGCACCCGAAGAGCAGATTGTGTATTCTGAGGCAAAAATCGATGATCAGCAGACCTAAATTCTCGGTTCCAGCTAAGTAACCATGAAGTAGACTTTATATCGGAGGTAATACAAATCCTGTAACTCCATTGTGATGCATAGTAAACACTCCAAAATAAAATATTGTTATTCTCGTCTACGTACTTTATGAGGGGCATGTTTACAATATCAGTACTATCGAAGCAATTCCTCCAATTATCAGCCAAAAAACATAAAATGTCCAAGTAAACCTCCTCTGAAACTTCTTTCACGAGGTTAGTACTGTCGATGCATTTTCGATACCAGTGCTTCCCGATAAATCCCACGCCGAGAAATTTCAAGATCTCATCGTATTCTGCACTATCGAATGAAGAACTCAAAACATGCTCGTCATGGGTCGATAGGTTCCCCAAGTCAACGCCCAAACTTTTCGCCTTACCAAGGATTTCCCAAAATGATGGCATTAAACGAGCTACTTCATTAGGTTTGCGGAAGATCTTTTGTGGAGTTTGTGATTCGCATGGCACGATGTCTTCTTCGGCTATTTTTTCTTTGATGCTCAACCTCACTTTATCAAGTACTGCAAATGAAGAGCTATTTACAGGTAGAAAACGAAAATAAGGAGGAATAGAGGCAGAAGGAGCAGATTCTACCGATTTCACTAAGGAGATAAAGGCATTGATAAAAGCCGAAGATACACATTCAAGAATCCCTTTGTTCCATGGGCTATCAATAAGTATTGTCTCTCTCGATGAAGAAAGGAGAAAATCCGCTTGAATTATGAATGGAAAATTGGTAATCATCTCTGTTGGTAAAAAAGCATAAATCCCGGGCATTGCAAGTCCTCGACTTAGCCGCTCGCTCCATGGAAAAGCTAAAGTAATGAACCATTCATCAACTTCCATTCTTTTCTCAACCCTGCACTTGGATTTTACAGGAAATTTTTGCTTCCACATAAAGTAACTGCATTGGTCCTCTTGAGCAGTGAGATGTCGAGTAAATGACTCAGCATCAATGTTCTTTCTCATTTGAACTTCGGTTTCGCTTAAGATAGAGATTTGGCTCACTGTACTGAGATTCGGGTCATCATTTATTTCTCTTACTGATAACTGCTTGATTTTTGAGAGGAATAAGAGGATCTCGGGGTGCACTTTCGAGAGCTGTTGCTTCACTGCTTGAATTTTATCGGTTTTTAGAGGCAGGATTAAAGTTGTGGTAGGAAGAGTTTTCAAAGGGCCGTATACTTGTTTTATGTGAGAGAGCATTGGGTATTCACTGACCCATTCGGGGACAATGTAGCCGATATTACAATCTGGGCATGGTTGTTCGTTGAATTTTATTTGATATCCATTGCTGAAGATATGTGGCTGACTCGATATCAGAAACACGCTTTTGAATCCAATACCTGTAAAGACAATCAACTGTGAGTTGACATTTAGAGACAAGTCTTCATTAACGCATGAATCTTACAGCCGTTGAGTTGCAGATCCACAGAATTTGATGATAGACCAAGAGATCAAAAACACAAGCTAAGGAATTTCTTTTAATGAATGGGGTGGGGTCAAAGTGACCTTAACCAAATAAAGCATTACAATGAAAATATGAATTTGAGAAATAGTTGCAAAGTTACAACTTGGAAGATATCCAATAAGCATTGGCAAATAAGAAAAGAATTTCACCCATAAACAATTGCAAGTAAAATGAGCCATTTAGCAAATCAACTAGAAGCTTTGTTGAAAAGCGAGGGTTTATAACTCTCGTTTAACTCAAGAAAAGAAGAAGAAGAAAAACAAAACTAGAAGCTTTGTTCGTCAACTTCAACAAGAGTCATGTCTATCTTGTAGAAGTCCTCAAAAGATTGAGCTATAGTCTGAGAAAAATGTTTTAAGCAAAAGATTGATCTCTTTTTGACAATCTCAAATAAACCAATAGATTTAGCCTATGATAAATAGAATCATAGACATGTCCAGTATTATTATATTGATAAATGCTAGCAAGTTATAGGAGCTATCATCTATATAGAATTTCAACTCAAAAAGAGGCCGGGGGGGGGGGGGGGGGGTGTCTCAACTTAAATTCAGATTTCATTTTTAGCATGACAGGTGGAAAGAAAGATGCAAAAATTCAAAAGGTTATAAGAAATTTATTTCTAGCTAACCGATTTTGTCAATCTTCTAAAGTATTTTTCCATTATTTACCACACGCGCACACATGATGTGGAGTATGAAGTGGCACAGTAAAAAATTTCGTACATTGGCGGCTTGAAAGGTGAACTATCCGTCGAATTTTTGGATGAGCGACACCAGCCACATTAATCTCCGTATCCTTAACTATGTGTATACCAATTTTCACGTCGTTTGGATACTCTTTGTACGTTTATTTAGCACTGCAAAATGTTCGAATGTTGGACAACCGTTAATTTTGCAAGCATCCGATGCAAGGGCGACAATATCCTTCGCACATTAAAATTGACACGTATCTAAGAACATATGATGATCAAGATGGCTGGTAACGATCATGGAAAAAACTCGGCATAAAGTTGACTTTTAGATCCGCCAATGTATGAAATCTCCTGCCATGCTATTTTATACTCCATTTACTCTCTCCATAATATATATATATATATATATATATATATATATAAGAAAATAATGAAGAAAAGAGGCCTAGGAGGTTTTTCGTTAGGTGGCGTCAAAAGTTTATATCCTCCACGATTTTTTCGGCGAATGGCATCCATTATCATCATCTTTATTATGTAAGATGTGGATACACCAAATTTCATGTGATTCCACCACTTTTTCACCGTTAAATTAGCAATGTAAAAAGTTTTATTGTCGGTATACCGTTAATATTGCTCTCACTAAAATCAAAAGTGATGGAATCACATGAAAATTGGTGTATCCACATCTTACATGATAAAGATGATGATGGGAGCCGATCGTCGTGGAGGGTGTATTTTTTTGACGCCATAAGAGAAAATTCCATCCTATGGCACCTTTTCTCTATTATCCTCTCATCTCTCTCTATATACACACACACGTGTTTTGAGGATAATGGAGAGAGATGCCATATACGAGAATTTCCTCTTATGGCATCGAAAAATACACCTTCCATTTTTTCTGACGATTGACATTCATCATCTTCATTTTTATCATCTAAGATGTGGATACACCAAATTTCATGTGATTCTATCATTTTTTCACCGTTGATTTAATGGGTGCAAAATTAACATTTTTTCAACAACAGAACTTCTTATATTTGATAAATCAATGATGAAAAGGCGTAAGAATCATATAAAATTTGGTGTATCAATATCTTAGACGATAAAGATGAAGATGATGTACCGACCATCGAAAAAAATAGAGTGTAATATTTTGACGTCAACTGACGAAAAAGCCTCCTAGGGCCTCTTTTCTTCATTATTCTCTCTCACACACGCGTGATTGGCACTGGCTAATAGTACATTTTATGACGCTAAATGAACGGCCAAAAACTATCGAAACAATATGAAAATTGGTTTACCCATAAATTACAATATGCAGATAAATAGGGTCGGTGACCATCGTTTAAAAAAAATTCAATGGACGGCTGACTTTTAAAGCCTCTAATGAATGAAATTTCCTACCGTACCATTTTATACTCTTATCCTCCATACATACGTCGGTACATACACAATCACATATATAATCCACTTCACTGCATCACAACTCCAAAGTTATGCTGAGGGTTGAGGGAAAATATTTTATATTTTAACACGACCCCGCAGGTCAAAGACTCTTTGGATCGAAACCTAGGATTTGCGCGGTGGTATTTTTAACTTAAATTAAATAGTAATTAATACGAGTCCAATGGGTATCTAATCCGGGTTGCTCTGATTCCATGTTAAATATCTGCTCCACCGCACCATAACTCTTAAGTTATGATGGGGGTTGAGTGAATATATCTTATAGGCCTAATTCCAAAGAACTAAAAACCAAATTATTTGCCTCGGTTACGCTAAACTATTAAATGCTTTCAAAATTATGAGAAACTGTCACACTTTGAAAGTTTTATAGTAGTTTCTTGCAATTATTGTTGACGTGACACCTTATTTATGGTAGTTTTTGAAAGTTTTGTGGTAGTTTCTTGTGTATTTAACAATAATTTGGTAGTTTCTCGTAATTAGACTAAAGTATTTGATAGTTTTTTTTGGAATTAAGCCTATTTTATATTATAACATGTGTGTTTATCTGTGTGCGTTTGTGTACAAAACACTAGTATTTATGCAACAAAACACTAGTATTTATGCAAAAAAAAAACACAAGTATTTATAAATGCTCATGATGCGCTTTAATTTAACAAATTAATTTTATTAGGTCTTGAACAATTGATAGGTTGAATAAAATTTTATCAACCTATTGCTAGATAAATCTCATATAAAGAACACGAATTTGGATACGGGTGCGGAGCACAAAACTAGTCGGATTTGCTAATTTGATTTTTTTTTTAAATCTAAGTCATAACTGAAAATATTGTAGGCCTCTTACTAATTAATAACTATTCGATGCATTTAGCATAAACTCTAAATTTAGAATGTGTCAACGATCTTCTATATGTATCCGATACGATAGAAGTTGATATGAATATGAATTTGATAATGATACATCTTTACTACGACGAATCCATGCAATGTAGAATCTCAAACCCCTGTGGGTAACCACCTTGAAAAAATATCTTGACGTGGGGCCATTTTGTGTCCTAGTATATATTTTTATAGATATTTGCTTAATTTGTAAGTTTCAGGTAATTTTGGAATTCTAGAATTTGTATAGACTGCATTACAATTGTACTAGATTTTCCTACGAAAAGAAACCTTAAAATCTTTCATTGAAATTAAAGAATGATATTTTAACTACTGAGAATAAAATTGTGCTTTTAAGATCTCTGTAATTTTTTCTTGCATTTTCAATTGCAGTCGAATATAATTAGATGCGATTAATCAACTTTGCCACTTGAATCATCCATTTTTGTTTTTTCATTCTTCATCAACCAGATTTGATAAATCTGGCCTTCAATGATCATTAAGCAAAAGCTCCCGAAGCGCGACTTTTGCTTCGGACTATGATGATAGTATGGACTATTATTATTATATGTAAAGATACCTATAACCATTATCCATGTAAGTGACTATGATTATGATAATTATCTTCTTAGGCAAAACACATGTACTAAAGAAAGAGTTAGTAGAATAGTTGAGCCTATTTGTTACTACAGTACAACCAAAACATATCCTTGATTGATTGTCTAATACAGATAACTTTATTGAGTATAGGTTTCATAAGAGACGTAAGATTACATTTGCAAAATTGAAGTTGTTAGAATATAACGTGGCAGGGACATTTCATATTAAAGTTTATTTAAAGTTAAGAGAGTGATGGGCTTTTTATAGATACACATGAGCTTTTGATATAACTGGGTTTCAATAATAAGACTTAAGCCTTATTGAGATTTGACTCATCTTATATCTTATATCCATGCACCTCATAATTTTTCCAATGTGGAACTACTTTAGTCTCACATCTTAACAGAAATTAAAAGGATCAGCAAGAAGTTATTAGGGCCTAAACTGGGTTTTTACATGGTATAAGAACTCGAGTGTTTGTCCACGTTGCACATATAGGGTTTGAACCCTCGCACGTGAAGTCCTCGTTACACGTGTATATTTGCAAGTGAGGGGACGTGTTGAGAACGTGGTTAACAGTCCCACATCAGAAAAATTGTGAGATGCATATAAGTATAAAATATAAGTTGGGATAAACCTTATAAGATTGAGTCTTTTGGATGGAGTCCCACTATATTAAAAATCCATGTGTATCCATATATGGACCCAAGTGTTGTGGGCCCAAACCGGGTTTTCACATGGTATCAGAGCTCGGGTGTTTGTTTATCCACGTTGCACATATAAGGTTTGAGCCTTCGTATGTGAAGTTCTCGTTGCACATGCACGTTTGCACGTGAGGGGAGTGTTGAGAATATAGTTAACATAGTCCTACATTGGAAAAATTATGGAATGCATGAGTATAAAATATAAGTTGGGATAAACCTTATAAAGCTCAAGTCTTATTGGATGGAGCTCGTCTATGTTGAAAGCCCATTTGTCCCCTCATATTAATAAATATATAATCCACACTCCTCGTTCATGTATATAATTAAAAATGTAATATGGTATCACAACTAGATTGATAACTAGTGGAATTGCATACTATTGGAATAGTTTAGAATATATTGTTATTAGGATACACCGTACCATGATGCTTGGGCATCAAGTAATTGTAATCTCTATATAAAAAGACCATTGATCACATAATAAAGTAATTAATTTTTCTCTTTTATCGTTTAACATAGTATCAGAGCGGGTCTCCTAAACCCTAACATTAATCCTTAAAATAAAAATAAAAAACAAACCCTTGCCGCCGCCTCCTCGTAGCCTTTACAGCCCTCGTCCTTCGTCCTCCTCCCTCGCCCTAGCCTCCTCGATTTGGACCAAGACTCCTACCAGATCGCCCCTCTCCTCCTCGATCTTGGTCCTCGATATGGACCAAGACCCCTCGCCTCGATCGCTGCTCTCATCCTCGCCTCGCCAGATAGCCCCGTCCCGCCAGATCCTGTAATGAATTGATCTTGAGATTAGATCTGTACTTTTTATTGCTTGCTCATTTTGCGTGCGACGTTCAATATGACAGACAATAAGATGGATCCTCCTGCTTTTGATTACAAAACGGATGTTCAACTATCTTGACTTTTTAGTTCTCAAATTTTTTTGGAATGGACGCACACCATTGAACGAGCCCTCAAAAACAGGGGCCTTCATCACCATCTCTTTCAGGAAGCTCCACCAACCTCCAATATGTTGTATTCATTTTGGTCTCAAAATGACAACAATGTTTGCACAGCTTACAAACTCTATAGAGCCCAGTTGTTATCGGGCTATTATATATCTCCCTACTGCGAAGGAGATGTGGTTTCATATCAGATCTTTTTATTCGTCGGAAGATAACCTTCGGCGGCTCTATGATATCTTCAATGAACTCACTACCGCTACTCCAGACGATGATCTACATGCTTTGGGGCCCGGATCCGGGGGCTTCTAGAAGAACGGAACATGTATCAACCCATCTTCTCTGATCCAGCCGTTACCAAGAGTCAGTGTGAGGCTCTTATTGGGACACTTTATTTGGCTAAAATAAAGCCTCACTTGGATAAAGTTCGCTCATTTCTTCTTTCTCAGGGCGGTACGCCTACTCTGAATAGTATTCTTGCTACTACTTATCATGTCCTTTCACCAGACGCTTTTACAGTGGATGCTCCATCTTTTACCCTGGTCGCGGACGGGGTCGTGGTTACCTTTGTTGCTCTCATTACAGTCGTACCAACCATACAGATCAATTCTGCTGGAAGAAACATGGCTATCCGGATAAGACCCCTACTGCCGGACAGAGTACTGCTCCTCTATCCACAGTGATTGTTGTAATTTATTGCATATTTATATATCCGTATTTACCTTATTTTGTTATTTAATGTTACTCGAGATATGTTTTATGAATAAATACAGATTATAGGGTCTAAAGGGAAAAAGTACACAAAAGGCGTATTTTCGTACGTTGAATGTGGACAATTTAATGAATAAATCGATACAAGGGTGGATCCAATGAACCAACCAGAAAGCCAAAATAATCAACTGATCGAATCAAGTCAGCACACAAAAGTTGGGACCAATTAGAGCTAAAAGACCGGTTTTAGCCGAAATCTATTGGAGTTAGGACTTGGGAATTTTAGGGTTTCGGGAGGTTTTGAAAAGATTTATTTTCATCTCTTGTAATCGGCAATAGAGCCTATAAATACTGCAGTATCATTATTTTAGGTTTATCATCCTCTTTTTTTAGGGGGGTCATCTCTAAGATAAGTTTATTTCTTTATTGTTATGCAATGAATTTCCTTTTTAATTATTATTTCTCTTTTGTTATACATAGGTAATTTTTATCCAGGGTTGGAATTATTCTTATTCTATAATTGGTGTATGTTTTCATTGATCTATTATTTTTCTATGTTCTTGATAACGAATACTTTATGATAAAAGATAGGTTTTTTAAGCGATTCTGATAAAAACTAAATAAATCAATGAGTGATTGACAACCATAAGGTTTATTTAAAGGAAAGGTCGCGTTGCCGATAAACTAGTTAATTTGATAATTAATTGACGACCACGAAAGTTATTTAGGGAAGGTAAAGTTCGTATTTTTATTGTTCATGTTCGATCTAGTTAATCTATAAGGTTAGATTAGTCTCCGCCGATAAAGCAAGGTAAGCTTTTGATTAACCATTGAGTTTACTAAGTAGAAGGGAAGATCTAACTAATTCTATATTAATTAGAATTTGATCTTTAAATTTATTTCTTGATGATATTTGTAAATTGATAGGGTATTGCCATGATCGTATGAATTATGCTTTCTATGTGATTGATAGTTTATTGCGATATACGTATGCTTTATGTTTTCTTATAATTGATAAATAATTAATTTAAAGATGGAAAATCTAGAAAAGGAAAGATTTTTATTTAAAACACCATGATTAGACAAGATGATTCTAAATCCTAAGCTTTTCTCTATCTTTAGAATCTATTTTATTTGTTATTTACTTTCTTTTATTATTTGTTTTTATTAGTATAATTCCTTAAATCAAGTAATCTTTTTTAATCCGCTAGATTTAACTAGGATTGACTTTCTTTTATTATTTCTTTTTATTAGTATAATTCCTTAAATCAAGTTATCTTTTTTAATCCGCTAGATTTAACTAGGATTGCCCTCTTCCGTATGGATCGACCCACAAATGCTACAATTGATAACCATGCATTTGCGGTATAAATTTAAGATTAGGAAAATCTCCATCAAGTTTTTGGCGCCGTTGCCGGGACAACGGTTTAAAATTTTAGTTAAATTTTTCTTATTTATTTTATTTTTAGTTCTATTTTACTTTGTTATTTTTAAGTTTTGTTTCAGGAAATTTGTAGCTGCATTAGACGATTTGGAGCGAGACGGAGCCTGCAGAAAAATTTCAGCCTCAGCAGAAACAATCAGCCGGCTAAAACCAAAATATTTTGGCTAAAAATCGAAATCCTGAAGTCTCGGGAGTTGTGCTTCTTCTCAGGAGTTGATCTTTCTGGGTATTAATTCCAGTATTTCCTTTTTCTGTAATTTTATATTTTTAATATAGGTGACGAAAATGCAAAACCAATTTTATATGAATTATGTAATCCAGTTGAACCAACACTTGCATCTTGTATTAGAGCAAATAAATACAGGCGTGATTTTAATTCACTTGACACATCCATAGTCAATAATGATGCTTGGTTAAGTGTAGAGTTAGATGAAATTATTCAAAATCCTGAGGCTCTTAAGAATAAAAATATGGCTCCTAATAATCCACCTTTTCAATTTTTTTGTACTAATTGTCAAGATCCCTGTTATGTTTAGGAAGAGTGTCCATTTATTGTTGGATTTGTTGATTGGAGAAACCAACAAAATTATTGATGGAATCAAGACATGTATTCTGAAGTTCCTAACTATAATTTAGGCTAACAATTCCAATCAAACCCTTATTATGATGTAGGTCCTCCATCCAATCCAATTCAAACCGAACCTACATTCACTCCCAATTTCATGGACCAACAATTACCATCATACCCATAGTATAATGCCGGTCCTCCTTACGACCATATCCAATCAAATTCTTATCAACTGTACCAAACTCACACATTCTCATGTTGATACTCCTCTTGAGGCTAATGTGGCAACTTTTAAACCCATGACCATTGCTAAATATATTGAAAAAGCCCGTAATCAACAATTCAACCAAATTCAATCCTACCCAACTTTCAGACCTTCGTTAGACATCGATAATAATCATGAAATAAGTAGTTCCACGTTTCAAACCGAATTTGAATCTTCATTTGAAACTCATTTACAAATCATGTCTAACTTAAAAAACCAGTTGACCGTTTCTATGCAAATATCAGATCAAGCCGTAACGGCTAACACACAAGCAATAGCGAATATAGAAATGCTGAGTGGCCAGATAATTACTGCCATAAATAGTGAAAAAGAGCAATACAAACCCGAATGTTCTCAACACCTTATAACATCATAATCAACCTATTGAGGCAGTGTTAGAGAACGACCGTGGTTTTGAACGTAAAACCGAGGAACGTTGAAGTCATAAGAGTCATATGTGCGGGTGCGAGTTTATGAATACAAGGAAGTTTGTGAGATATGAGTGCCCGATTTGTTTTATATCTTCCAAGTTCATTGGTACTCTATTCTACACGAGATTTTATCTAGAAGTTGGGACATGCACACTGAGAATGGAAAGGTTGTGTCTAGCAGGGAGTGTAAAGAGTGTCCAGTTGTAGTTTATGGCCAGGAATTGTTCACAGATTTTATAGTAATAAATACCGGTAGCTACGATGTAGTTTTTGGGTATGGATTTCTTTGGCACTTTTCATGCCTACGTGGACTGTAGAGCGAAGGTGATTTTTCGGATTCCTAATCATCCGGAATTTGAGTTCTTGAGAAGCAGTACATCTGCCAGGCCAGCCGACTTCAGGGCCAAGTCGACCAACGTTGTATTATCGACGTTAGAGGTGGACAAAGAAGAAGCACCGTTGGTAGTTCGTGAATTCTTGGATGTTTTTCCCGAGAACATTTCAGGTTTGTCGCCAAAGCGAGATATAGAGTTTTAGATCAACCTAATCCCTGGAGTAGCGCCAATTTCTACGTCTTATTATCCGATGGCACCGGCAGCATTAGAAGTGAAGAAGCAAGTTGTGGAGTTCTTATAGAAGGGATTCATTCTTACCGGTGGCTCACCATGGGGAGTTCATGTTTTGTTAGTCAAGAAGAAGGATTGCGCTCTGCGAATGTGCATCGATTATCGATAGCTGAATCGGGTGACCATTAAGAACAAGTACCGTATTCCTCGTTTGTGTGAGTTGTTTGACCAACTCAGTAGTGCAAGGGTGTTTCCGAAGTTGGATCTTCGATCGGGATATCAAGTTCGAGTGAAGTCAGAGGATATTTGCAAGACAGCATTTCGATCGCGATACGGACATTATGAATTCTTATTTATGCCATTTGGGGTTACGAACGCTCCCGCGGTATTCATGGATCTAATGACCCGAGTCTTTTCCCAGCATCTAGATCGGTTTTTTGTAGATTTCAATGGAATCTTGGTGTATTCGAAGAATAAGGAGCACGAAGAGCATTTGAGGATTACACTTAAGACATTAAGGCAAGAGGAATTGTATGCAGCTGAGCAAGTGCGAGTTTTGGCTCGATGAAGTAAAATTCTTAGGTCACGTCATATCAAGAGACTGCATAGCAATGGATCCGAAGAAGATTGCGGCAGTTCGAGATTAGTCGACTCCAAGCACAGTAGCAGAGATTCGAAGTTTCCTTAGAATCGTTGGGTATTATCGAAGATTCGTGCAGAATTTCGCTCGGGTAGCAAAGTCGTTGACTAAGTTGACTTGAAAGGAAAAACCATTTGTATGGTCCGAGAAGTGTACTCAAGTATTTGACCTGTTGAAGATGAAGCTAACTACCATTCCAGTTTTAATTGTGCAGAATAGTTCCAAAGGATTGGTGATTCACAGTGACGCGCCAGGAAAAGGTTTGGGTTGTGTGTTGATGCAGCATGGACGTGTGATAGCGTATGTTTCGACAGTTGATGACGCATAAGAAGAATTATCCGACGCATGATTTGGAGTTGGCCGCAGTTATCTTCGCGTTAAAATTATGGAGACATTACTTATTAGACGATAGGGTTGAGGTCTTCACCGACCATAAGAGCCTAAAATATATGTTCTCTCAGAAGTAGCTCAACATGAGGCAGCGAAGATAGTTAGGGTTGATGGCCGACTATGACTTATATTTGAAGTATCATCCGAGAAATTGAATGTAGTGCCGGATGCCTTGAATCGGTTACCAGCGGTGATGATGTTGCCTTTACAGAAGGAGCTTATAACTGAATTTCAGAGGTTTAAGTTGGAGCTAGTCTTACCGAGCTCTTAAGGGCAGTTGATGCAACTTAAAGAACAATCATCCTTCTTGATAGACCGCATCAAGGCCGCTCAAGTGCAAGATGCTCGATTGAAGAAGTTTCGAGGCCAAGTTGAGACAGGTCTTCAAATAGACTTACTAATTCATGAAGATGGATTGTTGAGATATAGGAGTCGCTTATGTGCCGAAGGGTGAAATTCGTGATGAAGTCATGAAGGAAGCACATAGTTTTATGTATTCGGTGCATCCGGAAGGTACGAAGATGTACAGAGATATACGACATTTCTGGTGGGAAGGCATAAGAGAGATTGCTCGCTTCGTGTCTGAATACTTGGTGTGTAAGCAAGTGAAGACTGAACATCAGAAAGTTGCCGGTTTATTGCAACCACTTTTGATTCCTCAATGGAAGTGAACATATCACCTAGACTTTGTGACCGCTCTACCACGGAGTCCAAAAGGCAATAATGCAGTTTGGGTGTATAGGGTGTTTTTCGTCACCCCATTGAGATGGGAATACGCGCGCGCTTGTCAGGTACATTACAGATTCCCCCTGCCTAGGGTAGGCTGGGGTTTATTGATTGTAGGGATCCGAATATCCGGCAGCCGCGGACTAAGCTGTCGTTAATTACCCCCGCCTTTGGAGCAAGAGAACCTTCGATTGACGGGTCAAACAGGTCATGCGAACTCAATGTGCAGTGTTGTGTTTTGAAGGGGTTTTGGATATATCGGGGGCCCCGCATAGTTTTTACGGGGTGCAGTGTTGTGGAGTGTGTATATAAAAGAAAGGGAAGAATAGCGTCCAAAGGACGCGTGGGTGCCGGCGCCTCATGAGCCTAGCACGCGGGCGCTGGGTGCTGGCGCCTCACACGCTTGGCACGTGGGCACTGGGCGCCCCATGTGCTTGGCACGCGGGTGCTGGGCGTCAGCAGGAAAATGGACTTTGTCCCTACACTGGGAGCTGTGCTTCCGATTTGACTTCTGGAGTTAAACTCCTAAAAAGAGATTAATTTATGGAGTTAAACTACAACAGATCTTGAATGGAGTTAAACTCCTAGAAATCTTTAGAAATGATCCCCTTTGGCCCTGGATCTTCCCAATATGAGATTTTTGAAGATGGGCCTCCTTCCTCTCGATTGACCGGATCTTGGAGAAAAGGGATGAGATTTAAAAATCTCCCTTTTTTTAGATCTGATAGAAGATCTGAGCTTCCCTTTGTGGGTTTTGTGGTGAAAAACTATTTAATTTTGGAAAAGGAAGAGTAAAACTCTTGATTTAATTAAAAAGGGAAAGAAGGTTTAGAACCTTGAGGAAGGGGAAGAAGGCACAAAAAGCCCTAGATTTTCAGGGAAATGAAAAGTTTTTTTTATTTCATTATCATGTTGCCTTATATAGGCTTACACATTTACATATAGCCCCTTGGGCTTTACAAAATGGCATTTTGCCTATCCCATGCCTCATGTGCTCATTTCTTTTGCACATGAGCCATGGGCTTTACAAAAATTTGGCTTTATGCCCATTCATGCATAAAAAATTACATTAAAATTATTTATTACATGATTTTTATGTTGGCATGGGGAGGCTGACCGTGGGCTCGACTTGGGCTTGGGCCCACCTGGCTTGGGGTTGACTTTGACTTTGACTTTGTCAACCGGGATGTAATTTTTGACCCCAACAGGGTGATTGTTGATCGTCGATCGTCTGACCAAAGAAGCTCATTTCTTACCTTTTCGAGTTGGTCGGTCACCGAAGTCTCCAGCGGAGAAGTATACGTAGGAGATAGTAAGCCTGTATGGGGGGTACCGGTTTGCATTGTGTCTGATCGAGACACTCGATTCCTATCGCATTTCTGAAAGAGTATGCAAGAAAGTTTGGGTACTCGACTGAAGTTCAACACAGCATATCATCCACAGACAGATGGTCAGTCCGAGCGGACTACTCAGACTCTTGAAGATATGTTACGAGCATGTATATAAGACTTCAAGGGCTCGTGGGAAGATCACTTGCATCTAGTCGAGTTTTCGTATAACAACGGTTTCTAGGCCAGCATTCAGATGGCTCCGTTTGAAGCATTGTATGGTCGCAAGTGTCATTCAACTGTGTGTTGGGATGATGTTGGAGAAAAGAAGCTTTTAAGGCCGGAGTAGTTGTTCAGACTGTTGATAAGGGCCGATTGATTCGTGAGCATATGAAAGTGGCGCAAGACCGTTAGAAGAGTTGGGTCGATACGGGAAGGAGACCCCTAGAGTACGCTGATGGTGATCATGTGTTCTTGAAAATATCATCGACAAGAGGTGTGATCAGATTTGGCAGTCGAGGCAAGCTTAGCCCTCGATTTGTTGGACCGTTTGATATTATCGAGCGGATTAGGGAGGTAGCGTATTGTTTGGCACTACCACCATCTTTGGCAGGTGTCTATGACGTATTCCATGTATCGCAACTTCGACGATACGTACGAAATAACTCATGTCTTGGATCACTCAATGTTGAAGTTGGGTAATGATTTATCGTATGAAGAGCGACCCATTGCTATTATAGATCGTCGAGAGAAAGTACTGAAGAACAAAGTTATTACGTTAGTTCTTGTTTCTTGGTGTGGGGTGTTTTTCGTCACCCCATTGAGATGGGAATACGCGCGTACTTGTCAGGCGCATTACAGATTCCCCCGTGCCTAGGGTAGGCTGGCGTTTATTGATTGTGGGGATCCGAATATCCGGCAGCTGCGGACTAAGCTGCCATTAATTACCCCTCGCCTTTGGGACGAGGGAACCTCCGATTGACGGGTCAACTATTCATGCGAACTCAATATGCAGTGTGCGTGTTTGAAGGGGTTTACCCGGATAGCGGGCTGGGGGTCAAGAGGGCTAGCAGCCTCCTTGCGGGGTGCGGGGCAGCACCCCGTTAGAAAAAATTTCCCAACGAGGGACGTGTCTTGGTGTGAAGTGCATAAAAAAATGGGGAGAGGAGCGTCTTAAAGACGCGTGCGTGGCACGTGGGCGCATGGTGCCCACAGGTCACGGGCCTGGCCCGTGCGCACTTGGCGCCCGCTGGTCACGTGCGCAGCACATGGGTGCTGGGAGCCAGTGGGTCACGTGCGCTGCACGCGACCACTGGGCGCTAGGCGGGTCGCGTGGGGCGCACGTGGGCGCTTAGCGCCAGCGGGTCACGTGCGCAGCACGCCACCGTTGGGCGGGTCGCATGGGGCGCTTTAACGCCCACAGGTCACGTGCGCTGCACGCGACCGCGGGTCGCGTGCGCTGCATGGGACCATTGGGCGCTTTAGCGTCCGCGGGTCACATGCCATGCACGCGCGGGTCACGTGCGCGGCACGCGACCACGGGAGACACCAGCGAAAGAGGCTTAGCCCCTGAGTTGGGGAGTTGAACTCCCAAAGGGGTTTTGGAGTTGAACTTCTAACAGAAATTTAATTTATGGAGTTAAACTCCAACAGATCTAGAAAGGAGTTAAACTCTTAGGAATCTTAAGCTTTTCTTTTGAGCCTTGGATCTGTCCAAAGTTGGATTTTTGGAGATGAGTCTCCTTCTTCCTTCTCTTGATCGACGGGATCCCGGAGAAAAGGGGACGAGACTTAAAAATCTCCCCTTTTCGAGATCTGATTGGAGATCCGAGCTCCCCTTCGTGGGTTTTGTGGTGAAAAACTATTTGTTTTTGAGAAAGAAAAAGTTAAACTCTTGATTTAATTCAAAAAAGAGGAAGAGCGTTTTAGACCCTTGAAAAAAGGGAAGGAGACACAAACCCTAGTTTTTTTTAGAGAATGAAGAGTGTATATTTTATTCATCATGATGTTGCCTTATATAGCCTTACACATTTACATATATCCCCTTGGGCTTTACAAAATGGCATTTTGCACATCCCATGCCTCATGTGCTATTTCTTTTTGCACATAAGCCATGGGCTTTACAAAAATTTGGCTTTATGCCCACTCATGCATAAAAAAATTACATTAAAATTATTTATTACATGATTTTTATGTTGGCATGGAGGAGGCCGGCCGCTGCATGTTCGGGCTCGACTCGGGCATAGGCCCACTTGGCTTGGGGTTGACTTTGACATGGTCAACCGGGGTGCAAATTTTGACCCCAACAAAGTGCCCCCATCAATAAATGCACATCGCACATTTGAGTTGTGTGCATAAAATTGATGGATCTTGAAGTTGGAATTCGAGGTGGAACATCATTCCGGGGGCGGAGAATCCCTCGGGGAGCATGATTCCCGGGGATCGGAGCATCATTCCGATTTGCGGAGCATAATTCCAGAGTCGGAGTATCATTCCGAAGAGTCGGAGCATAATTCCGAGGGTTGGAGCATGATTCCGGGATCGGAGCATCATTCCGAAGAGCGGAACATCATTCCAGGGATCGGAGCATCATTCCGAAGAGCGGAGCATGATTCCAAGGGGTCGGAGCGGCAGACATTCTGACCGAAGTATAATTTCGATGCAGAGGTTGATTCCCAGGAGAAACATAATTCTGACAGGGAAGGCAGATACTCCGAGGCAAAGCATGATTTCGACACCGGGTGCACATTTTGAGACGAAGCATGATTCCGACGCAGAGCTTGCTGGTTGACTTGATTCCAAGGCGGAGCATAATTCCGACGAGGTCGCTGGTTGATTCCGAGCCGAAGCATGATTCCGACAGGGAAGGCAAATACTCCGAGGCGAAGCTTGATTTCGACGCGGGGTACACTCTGAGACGAAGCATGATTCCGGCGCAGAGCTTGTTGATTTGATTTGATTTGGGTTGACATCAGCATCGCTACACACTGGAATATGGTACCAGAAACGAATCATCATTTGACATGAGTGGATTTAGGGATTTTGGTTTTTGTTTGGCATCAGCATTGCTGCACTGGAATAATGCCAGGAGCAACTCATCATTTGCCCCGGGAGGACTTGGGAATTGGTTTTTTAGGTCGGCATCAGCACCGCTACACTGGAATATGGTATCAGGAGCGAATCATCATTTGCCTTCCATTGTTAGGAAGTAATGGCTTAGGAGACAGGTTTAGATCTTTATCACCTAAGGCTTTTCAATTTTATGGGCCGTAAGGGTCTCATAAAAGCATTTTCTCCTTACGAGTCGTAAGGATCTCGTAGGTGTACTTTCTCCTTAAGAGTCGTGGTGACTCCCAAGTGTGTTTTTCCTTTGTGAGTCGTAAGGATCCCACGAAGGTTTGTTCTCCTCATGCATCGTGAGGACGCATGAGTGGGTCTTCCCAATGAAGCATAATTCCAAGGGCGGAGACCGGCCGCTGGACTGGTAATTGCAGTTGGGTATGGGTATGATGAGTTATTTAAGCCCATGGATTGTATACGGTAGTCAACTTGGGGACCAACCGTAGGGCCGGTCTTCCCAATGGACCATAATTCCAAGGGCAAAGACCGGCTGCCGGACTGGTAATTGCGGTGTGGTATGGGTATGATGAGAATTATTTGAGCCCGTGGATTGTATACGGTGGTCAATTAGGGCCGGAAGAATTTTGGGAAATTGGATTTTGGTTGGCGTCTGCATCGCTACACTGGAATATGGTACCAAGAGCGACCAATTATTCGTCGTTGGAGGTTTGGAATTTGGTTGGCGTCTGCATCGCTGCACTGGAATATAGTACCAGGAGCAACTCATCATTTTTTTTACCGCGATTGCTCTATCATTTCAGCTTTTCTTATCGCGAAGGTCACGGTTGCCCTATCATTTCGGCTATTTATTCGCGGTTGCCCCATCATTTCGGCTTTATTTTCATCTTTATTTTACTTGCTGATTTTTATTGCGAGTTGCCCTATCATTTCGGCTTTTTATTTTCATTTTTTTATTTTTATTTTTTTTATTATTTACACATTTTATTTGCACACATTTTTTTTATATTCCCAGTTTAACGACTTAGAGGTCGATTATTCCCAGTTTAATGATATGGTGGTCAACTGACGAGGAGCTTAGAGAAGATACCCGATTGAGCAGTTGTCAGGGGCACCGCTGGAGCTTGCCCGAGATGCCTTATTACTTTGTCGGTGTTGATGGCCTTGCCTCCAGTTTGGGCCAAGGAAAGTCGTTCAAACACCGACTTGCGTTCGAAGATGGCAATTGGAAATTGTTAACCCCTGCAAATAGAAACATAATTTCAGTATAGACAATCGATATGTACATTGATTGAGCTCGCATGAACGTTTAACCCGAAATATGGGAGGAGAAATTAGGTCCCACCGGGCGTGCCAGAATCTGTATGGTGTTTTTCGTCACCCCATTGAGATGGGAATACGCGCGCGCTTGTCAGGCGCATTACAGATTCCCCTTGCGTAGGGTAGACTGGGGTTTATTGATTATGGGGATCCGAATCTCCGGCAGCCGCGGACTAAGCTGCCGTTAATTACCCCTCGCCTTTGGGACGAGGAAACCTCCGATTAAGAGGTCAACTATTCATGCAAACTCAATATGCAGTGTGCGTGTTTGAAGGGGTTTTGGATATATCGGGGGCCCTGCAGAGTTTTACGGGGGTCTCGCTACCCGGATAGCGGGCTGGAGGTCGAGGCTAGCAGCCTCCTTGCGGGGTGCGGGGCAGCACCCCGTTAGAAAAATTTTCCCAACAAGGGACGTGTCTTGCTGTAAAGTGCATAAAAAATGGGGGGGAGCATCTTAAAGACGCGTGCGTGGCATGTGGACGCATGGTGCCCACGGGTCACGGGCCTGGCGCATGCACGCTTGGCGCCCGCTGGTCACGTGCGCAGCTCGTGGGTCATGTGCGCTGCACGCGACCGCTGGGCGGGTCGCGTAGGCGCTTAGCGCCCGGGGGTCACGTGCGCTGCACGCGACCGCCGTGCGCTGAGTGGGGCGCATGTGTGCGTCGCACGCGACCGCGGGTCACGTCCGCGGACGTGGGCGCTTTAGCGACCGCAGGTTGCGTCCGCGGACGTGGGGGCTTTAGCGCCCGCGGGTCGCGTGCCATGCACGCGCCCGCTGGGCACCCGCGGGTCACATGCGCGGCACGCGACCACGGGAGACACCAGCGGAAAGGGACTTGGCCCCTGGGTTTGGGGAGTTGAACTCCCAAGTGGTTTTGGAGTTGAACTCCTAACAGAAATTTAATTTATGGAGTTAAACTCCAACCGATCTAGAAAGGAGTTAAACTCCTAGGAATCTTTAGCTCTTCTTTTGAGTCTTGGATCTGTCCAAAATTAGATTTTTGAAGATGGATCTCCTTCTTCCTTCTCTTGATCGGCGGGATCTTGGAGAAAAGGGGACGAGACTTAAAAATCTCCCATTTTCGAGATCTGATTGGAGATCCGAGCTCCCCTTCGTGGGTTTTGTGGTGAAAAATTATTTATTTTTGAGAAAGGAAGAGTTAAACTCTTGATTTAATTCAAAAAAGAGGAAGAAGGTTTTAGACCCTTGAGAAAGGGGAAGGTGGCACAAACCCTAGTTTTTTTTAGAGAATGAAGAGTATATTTTATTCATCATCATGTTGCCTTATATAGGCTTACATATTTACATATAGCCCCTTGGGCTTTACAAAATGGCATTTTGCTCATCCCATGCCTCATGTGCTATTTCTTTTTGCACATAAGCCATGAGCTTTACAAAAATTTGGCTTTATGCCCATTCATGCATAAAAAATTACATTAAAATTATTTATTACATGATTTTTATGTTGGCATGGGGGAGGCCGGCCGCTTCATGTTCGGGCTCGACTCGGGCATGAGCCCACTTGGCTTGGGGTTGACTTTGACTTGGTCAACCGGGATGCAAATTTTGACCCCAACACTTGGGATGGCGTTCGCACGGAGAATCAACTTGGGAATGTGAAGATGAAATTCGTCAGAAATTCCTAAATTTGTTTCCTTAAATCCAGAGATTTCCTTGTATTCTTTCTTTTCCGTTTTCCATAAATTTCGAGGACGAAATTCTTTTGCGGTTGGATATAATGTAACACTCTAGAACGTTTGTACGGTATTTTCTCGAATAAAACTATAGTAATGGATTTTATTATTCTATTATTAGGTTTACAAATATTTGTTAGTTTAAAAGAGTAATACATTATTTATCCATATGAATGATATTATTTTGCCTTATTTCTCTTTTTCCTTATTCCTGATTGGAATAAGATTCATGAAATATCCGACCCGGATGTATATATCTATACTATTTAAACCTCAATAATCCTCATGCAAACCCTATTCCTCATGTCTCTTTCCTCTCCTCTCATAAAACCCCAACCCTAGCCAAAACCCTAACTCTTGTCGAGCACTTCATCGTCGCCGATCATCACCATCGCCATCAACAACGTGGACATCTTCTTTTCTCACTACGGCTTCATCCACTCGGTTGCATCATCATCCAGGCCGAGAGCAGCAAAGCCGAGGGTTTCAAGGCTTCGTCGCCTTCATCATCGTTAACGCAATCGTCGGTGGAGGCAAGTATCTGAATACTTGCTTAACATGCTATTCCAGTGAAATTAGATCTTGTTGTATCACAATTATCATATTTACAAATATATGTCGATAAACCTATAAACGTCATCTTTATAATTAATTAGGGTACATAATACAAATTAGATAATTTGAATGCTTTATACTTGTTGTATGTTCATCTATGGATTTAAAGAATCGAAACCCTAACATGAATTAAATCTGATTGTCTCAAACTTTTCCTATGGAGACGTCTGCCAAGACCAGACGTCTCTGTTTACTATTTCCAGAAACATATTTAAACTACAGACGTCTGCCAACTAGAGCCAGACGTCTCTTTTGTCTTTTTCAGTTAACATAAATGAATTGGAGACATCAGCAATACATATAATTAGGGACTAGACGTCTGTTACATACGTCTGGAGTAGAACATAACGTCTGCCACAGACGTCTGCTGTATAAATTATGATCTAGACGTCTGCCACAGACGTTTGATGTAGGAACCTGATACTCATATTGATTTGATTGTTTATTACTGTTCATTGATGATATTCCTGATAATGCGAATACATTGGTTGTTTACCTGTATCTATGGTTGAATATGATTAGTTACTATGTCAGAACATTATTGCGATGTAATTATTACTAATGCCAACGGATTCACGATACTAATTGACCTGATATGACATGATTACTTGATCTAGAGTTGGTATTAAGTAAGAATTAGATTGACAATTGATATGAAAATAAAACCGGGAAAAAAGAAAAATCAAGGAATGGAACCCAAATCGTACCTTAAAAGGATTTAGATTTTAGAGACCGAACAGTCGATATGGGCCTCTGTGCTTCGGAATGATGATGCTGACATCATTCGTCCACACATTGAAATTGTAAGATTTACTGTCTAGCGACACGTCTCGGGTTCAGTCCCGAGAGTCTTGACACCGTGGTCCCGGACACGCACGGGATACTTGTTGAG
The DNA here is from genome assembly GCA_030015575.1 of Agapanthus africanus. Lineage (NCBI taxonomy): Eukaryota > Viridiplantae > Streptophyta > Magnoliopsida > Asparagales > Amaryllidaceae > Agapanthus > Agapanthus africanus. Next base: position 302,735,284 of record CM057339.1, on the reverse strand, counting down.
TTACGAGGAATATTTCATTAACTGATTTCAAAATACCATTAGGATATATAACTTAGCGACATTGATACCTAGGCTTCACCCGATGTGATTGATTTACCATGCTGTGATTGGCATAGGTATCACTTGCTATTATTTACTATTTGTTCACATGTAACCAGTTTCCGTTATAACTATATATTGTCACATTTCATGTCATCATTATCATTGTATTATATACGACGCTCTGACGTCTGGGTTTTGCATGGCCCAGATTTTTTAACTATAGAACCACAGGATCAGAGTATTTCGAGAAGGTAGCCGAGCTGGGAGGCGGATCTTCTTTTACCTAGTTATTAGTTGTTTTAATTATTCCAGAAGTGAACTTATTTCTTTAGATTTCTTTGTAAACCCGTAAAGGACTAGAACTTGTGTATTGCTTCCGTATCTTTGTTTGGATTATTTTGAGACTTGACGCTTCCGTTATTCCAGCTTTTATTTCCAATCTTGTTATTTGTTGTGATAATAGACATGTATTAGAATCATCCCTTTTCTGTTTGGATTGATATACTGCAAGAAACCTTAATGGACTATGCAAGTATGATTCCTTACCATATGGTAGCATGGTTGGCCGAGTTACGTTCCCGTATTTAGATATATTAGAAAGCGGGACGTGACACTATAGCTTGAATTGAATTCTCGAACCTAAGAATATTTTACACACATGTAGGGATATGGAATCGATGTTTGAAAGAAAGATGAGAGTGAAGACTAGGATCAAGTTCCATTGAAGAAGGATAGAATTTCCGGAATTGAAACGATACTTCAAGATGATTTTTGAAAACCAAAAAACTAGCGAAATTCTACTTTTTCTTATTTTTATTTTTCTCTACTTTCCTTTCCTTTTATTTTTGTTTTTATTTTTATTTTCCTTTTTGGGATTTTATGAGTAGTATCCGCTGAAAATCCTCATGAGACGACACTCGTCCTCTTGGATAACCTTGAGATTTAACGGCTTGTTGCACGTGCTAAGTGCAATCGCAACGCCTACGAAAATGAGCACATTAGTTAGACATTAGATAGATTCATATAGTCGAGACAAGATCCTATTGAATATTGGGAAGACATGAAAATGAATGATATCAAGATTCATTTCATTCCGTTGCAAGTTTAGATTTAAGACATCTTGTTTATCATCTAGAAATACAGTGTCTTTTAAGAAAATCACTTTTGAGCAATCTAGAAAAGAATATTCTAACGTCACTTGCGAGATCATTGAGGAAACACATGTTAGCATTGCAACTGTGACTTTTATGGAGTCTATTAAGCCATTCAATGATATCAGTCTTCTAGAGAGTTTTAGTTTCTACATATCATGTTGTACAAATTCATCAAGATTTAATCGAATCTAGTAACACAGAATTTATTGGCAATATAAACACTTTCCTTAATGACGAGCTTTATCTAAAGACCTCACAGTCCGTTTATGAAGATAATCAGGTAAGACTAGTGTTGATCGATATCACGTGTGATGAGTGAGTCGCCTTCCGACCCCTCCACATTTGTTAATAGTCCTTTCGAGCTCAATTTTGCAATAGGAACTTTCAAAAGCGTCATTCCTTATTTTTAGGTCCAATCGATTATGATGTTAGAAATATACTACCATATTAGTGCAATTATATGTTTTTTAGATTTAAACTTCAACCACTATAAAAGAGTCAGTTTTTTCAACTGTATCGGAGCATTACACCTTCACTAATATTTTAATTGAGTCTAAAGTGTTTGGTAATTTTGTTTTATATGATATAATCTAACATCTGCTTGTTTTGGCTTTTGAGATCCGACAATAGATACTTCAATAGATAAATTTTCTAAAACTGCAGCTAATATTTACATACGAATTAAAAATTTCAAACAGGAGATGAATGTTGATAAAATGCATATAAAGAGTCGGTATTTTAATTACACATTTGGCGTATAGATCCGTATAATATTTTCTGATATTTTAGGTTGAATATCTAGATATTCTGATTATTCAATATTAAGAACTTTATTTATTTTAGTAGCCAGTTAATTTCCCTCTATTAATCCTAAGCGATAATACAACTTGATCCTGAAGGAGTCTGTATATTGGAGCTTCAACGGTCCTAATTTTTGATAGAGCAGTATTCATTCAGCCTAGCTACCGCCTTCTAATATTCACCGGATGATGAATCCATAGAGCCCGTGGAGAATGATGAAAGAGCATTTTGAGTACTAGTCATTTATCTTTTTTATATATTTGTTTACTTGAATTTTTAAAGATTTTAGAATTTGTATGAATTATGTTGCAAATTGTACTAAGGTTAGGGTTTTTCTATATTAAAAAAACCCTAATCTCTTTCATTGAAATTAGAGAATGATATCTTAGCTATTAAGAATAAAATTGTGTTTTTGAAATCGCTGCAGAGTTTTCTTTAATTTTCGATTGCGGATGAATATGATTGGTTGTGGTCAACTGTCACCTTAGTCATTTCCATTTACGTTTATTCGTTATCCGTCATCGTCGTTCTTATCAACAAGATCTAAGTCAAATCCGACCTTCAATAATCTTTGAAGCTATTCATCGTTATCCGATCTTTAACCTGATTAAGTTTGGCGACGATAAATCTAAGGAGCAATTTCTTCTCTTCCGGTTGTCGATCCATTTAAAGGCTTGTTGATTGAAGTTTGGTCAAATTGAATTCTTTTTTATGACATCATACAATTTCATTCGAATCTTTCTTAATTGAATGCAATTAAAAAAATAAGGAAAACAAAGTGATATTTATGTGAAGTGGTCGATGGTTCTCTGATTAATAGTTTGGACTTTAGTTTGGTTTATTGATTTAGGAATCAAGTTTACCTACTATACATTTCTTAAATATTTGAATCTAGGCTATTCAATTTCTATTTTTCTAAAATATAGGATTAGATCTATACAAAGAATTGCAACGATTTACCCTCTACGGATAACCTAATGTCATCATAAGTCAAATCTTTAAATTTGCAGTTTAAGTGTGGGTAATTGTATGGCATTTTTATATTATTTATTAGATCACATTTTCATATTATTTATCGACTCACAAATATTTGTATTCAGAACTCTTCTGTGTGTTTACATAATTTATAGTTTGTTGCTAGGACTTGCATTTCCATCAATTGCTTATGTTTATCATTTTGCATTCGCACACATGTTTATCAGCCCTATCGTTCCTGTTATGCGTCGTATTTTATCACAAATAAAAAAATACATTTGATGCATTAATTATTATTTTGGGGGGGATGCACGCATTCATACGAATGTTTGAATGTAGCTTGGTTTGATTGACTTGATGGGCTCGTCAAAAGGAAGAAGGTGCAAGTTTAGTTCCATATGTCATACAGTTGCAATTAAATATATTGATAATAATTTGGACACAAGGCACTGTTAGGAATATAATATATATGTGATCGATTATAATTCCTATAGTATATATTAATCATATGAGATATGATATGTTTTATGGAATCTAATGAGGCATAAATCATAACTATGTATTAGCAACAACAATAACGAGCATTTGTCCTAAACTTTTGGGACACCACAAAAATATTTTTACCACGCTGCACAGTTAAAGACCGTCTCAATTAAATTGGCAACTAAAATATCAATATGAGATACAAATCATAACTATGTAATAAGTTTCAATTAAAAGAATATACCAGATAAAGTTTGCTATCATAAACAACTATTAGTCTAATAAAAATTTATATATGGATTTTTATCTAATGATGCTACTTGTTTGCTTCTCAATCAGCCGTTTGTTTCTTGTTACCTATCTTATGTTGATATGATAAACATAAATTCAAATTTTCTTTTATCTTTGCATTATACCTTTAATTGATTTGAAAAGTATATCATATAAGGCATCTCTTATTGGAGCATCTGCATCCCCTAAAATCTTTAATTTTTGCATTTACCTCTGGTTCGCTGCTACCAACACTTATATATATATATATATATAATAGAATAATGAAGAAAAGAGGCCCTATGAGGTTTTTTCATTAGGTGCTGTCAAAATATCTATATCCTCCACGATTTTTTCCGACGATCGACACCCATCATCATCTTTATCATGTAAGATGTGGATACACCAAATTTCATATGATTCCATAATTTTTTCACCGTTTAATTAGCAATCTATTGTCAGTAAACCGTTAATTTTGCACACAGTAATTCAACGGTGAAAAAGTAATGGAATCACATGAAATTTGGTATATCCACGTCTTACATGATAAAGATGATGTGTGTCCATCATCGAAAAAAAATCGAGGACGTATTATTTCGACAACAAATGAGGAAATTCCCTCCTATTAAGGTTCGAGAAATCGGCCGTTTCGGATCGGTTTCGGCGGAGACCGGTCCGAAACAAGGGGTAATCAAGGTTTCGGTTGAAACCCTACAAAACCCGTACAAATCACAAATAAAATCAAAAGAATCGATGGATCCACACAATAATAAGAGGTAAATCAATTGAAATCAACAAGAAAAAGCATAAAAAACAAAACTTTTGCTAGATTTAATCATGAAGAACTGTAAATCAAAGCAGATCTTTGTAGGAAGGATGAAAAGAGGTGAGAATCCAAGCCCTAAGGCTTCACGAGATGAGCAAGAGATCCATTTCTTGTGTGGCGGCGCCGTTAAGAAAGGCTAGGGTTTGTTTTTGTTTTGCAGTTTTAGCATATATGGGTGATATTCGGGTTGGAAGGTTGGGTCAGGTGGGCTTTGGGCTTTTTTAAGGTGTTCGGGTTTAATTGCCATAATGGGTAGGTAGGTTATTGTAAATGGGTTTAGTTGATTAAATAAATATTATGATTAATTGTTACAGTTGGTTGATTGTAATATTTTTTCCCTCTCAAAACACCTCTAATTTAGAAAGCTAATTGATTATCAAATATACAATGGCATAATTGCATATTCTTATTTCCTTTTTCTCAATGTATAAATAATAATAGAAAATTCAAATTCAACTATAGAATATGTCATTCTAAATATGAAATATTAAAAAAAAAGGAAAGCTGCTATTGAAATTGATGTGTTACTCCTAATAGACATAAGATTAATTGGTAGGTCATGCAATAGATATGATTTAAACAAAATATACATTTCCTTTTTCTATGATAAATATATATTTCCTTATCGAGTCGCTTTCTTACTCATGTACATGTTTGGACCATCTGATAAAATCCCAGATCTAATAAAAGAAAATTAGATAGAATATATATGTGTGCATGTAATATAAATCGAAACCGAAGCAGAAACTCATAACGAAACTAACGAAACCCACCGAGACAGAAAAAATAAACCGAAACCGATACCGAGCTCTCAAACCTCGACTCCTATGGCACCTTTCCTCCATTATACTCAATATATATATATATATATGAGATTAATGGAGGAAAGAGGCCATGGGAGGGAATTCCCTCCTATGGCGTCGAAAAAATACCCCCTCCACCAATTTTTCCGACGATCGGCCCCCATCATCTTCATCGTCATCATTTAAGATGTGGGTACACCAAATTTCATGTGATTCTACAACTTTTTCACCGTTGATTTAGTGGGTTCAAAATTAACGGTTTACCGACAATAGAACTTTTTACATTGCTAAATCAACGGTGAAAAAGTTGTAGAATCACATGAAATTTGGTGTACCCACATCTTAAATGATGACGATGAAGATGATGGGGGCCGATCGTCGGAAAAATTGGTGGAGGGGGTATTTTTTCGACGCCATAGGAGGGAATTCCCTCCTATGGCATCTTTTCTCCATTATTCTCTCTCTCTCTCTCTCTCTATATATATATATATAGTTAGTTAGTTATTTATTTATTTCATGCCTCTCAGCTAAACTCAAATGTGCATAAACAAAATTTTAAAAATTTCAATGACAACTGTAGCTGCAACTAATAGGTCTAAATATTCTAAAAGACTACTTTTGTTGGCCCATTGAATCTTCACTTGGCTTTTCATACACTCAGAAAGCTATATTGTATATAAAATTATATCCCTCAATCATGAGCACAACTTTAGAGTTTTCGTGTAGTAACAGGGATGTTAAGGTGAGGGTTGAGTATAATATTATATTCTAACTTTAAGATGAAGGTTGATGTTAAAGCCCTTGCCACTGCACCAAAACTCCTCAAGAAATAACTAGAGGAATTTCTCTACTATATATGGCAAGTCATGTAGTTCACTCATATTCTAGAAATACAAGGAAGATAGAAGAAAAAAGTTATCATTATAATGCATTACGCGGTGCTATGTCAACATAATAAGACTAATGTAATAAATACAACTTCTATTTCTTACAAACTTTTAAAATTCAAATTCAAACCAAGCAATGGGCCCACAAAACTAATAAACTATATTTATGAGTCAACATTCTCTCCAATAATACATAGAATACTAAAAAATAACTATGAGAGTGGAGAAGATAAATACGAGGATAGGTAGATCAAAAAAATTACGAACGTGCTTTGAACATGCAAAATACTGGTAGTTTTATATTCTAACACACTCCACAAGCTGAGCACCCTTCCTATGGGGCGAAACCTGAGCTATTATGTAGCAGCATATTTTAATAATCCATTTTAATAAGCATGCAATAGTACTTAAACATGTGTTTACTCATACCATCCCTGCCACACTACAAGAAAACTCAGAAGTCATGATGTGTTTTGTGTTGAGAGAGAGAGAGAGAGAGAGAGAGAGAGATTTTATATTATGGCATATAGTAGTAGAAGGCATGGTGGACAAGTCTAACCTTTCTCTCCAATGTAGCCACGATGCCTGTTCCCTTTCTTTGTAGACATAGCAGCTCCGCAGATGGACTCAATGTTAGCCGAAGAGAAACCCCTCTCATTGTTGAAAACAAGAAGGGTTGACGCCACTCCTGTTTCCGTCACATCTTTCGATGTGATGATGAACTCAAGTGATGGTGCGACCCCTCTTGAGTACTCGTTATCCTCCGCATTCTGCGATAAAGATGCAAGTTTAGAAGTTGTTGTTTGTCAAAAAGCACAGCACAATTGTTCATCCAATAACAAAGAAGAATAGAGAAGAAAGAAATAAAGGTAAATTACACAGGTATTTTTCACTACCACCGTTTTCACTAAAATGCCTTAAAAGTTTTAGTCACAGCTAACTCCCTTGCTGAGGTGTTTTCAAGTGTATTTAGTGTGTGTGGGTGTTTGGGGGGCCTCTTTAAACCAAGGTTCGAGAACTCGATTTCGGTTTTGGTCTCTCAAAATTTTATTAGTTTCGTTGGGTTCGGCTAGTTTCGCTAATCTCGGTTCGGATTTCGGTTTCGACGGTAATACTACATAAGTGTAGATATATTAAATCCTTAAATTTATGGGCTCTTAAAACCAAGGTTCGAGAACTCGATTTCGGTTTTGGTCTCTCATAACTTTATTAGTTTCGCTGGGTTCGGCTAGTTTCGCTAATCTCGGTTCGGATTTCGGTTTCGACGGTAATACTACATAAGTGTAGATATATTAAATACTTAAATTTATGCTTCTATATTACAAAACAGAGCCTATTCATTTGCTTCGTCAACTTGTCGAGCGTTTTCAAAAGAAGAAAAAAGATTTGCATATGATATTTATTGATTTTGAGAAAGCGTACGACAAGATACCTAGAGATGTATTATGGAGGACGATGATGAAGATGGGAGTCCCCGTCAAGTACATTGACATAACCAAGGACATATACCATGGAATAGTGGCAAATGTCAGAACTTGCGGCGGCCCAACGAGTGATTTTCCAATTATAATTGGTTTACATCAAGGATCGGTATTAAGTCTATTCATGGTTACCATCGTGATAGATGAGCTTACTAGAACTATCCAAGATGAGCTACCTTGGTGTATGCTATTCGCTGATGATATTGTTCTAGTAAATAAGTCGAAAGCAGGGGTTAATGCCAAATTGGAGTTATGGAGGCAAACGTTGGAATCTCAGGAGTTCAGATTGAGCAGGTCCAAGACGGCATATATGCATTGCAAATTTAGCAAACAGAGAAGTCGAGACCATACTGGTATAACACTGGAAGGCAAGAGATATCACCGAGCGATCAGTTTAGATATCTAGGTTCCATCCTCCAAAAGGATGAGGAGATCGATAGCGATGTTAATCAAAGGATCCAAGCTGGTTAGTTGAAATGGAGAAGTGCAACAGGGATTTTGTGCGATTGTAACTTTCCGTTAAAATTGAAACGGAAGTTTTATCGAAGCACTATTCGGCATGTCTTATTATATGGTACAGAATGCTGGGCTCCTAAGAAGTATCATACACAGAAGATGCACGTAGCGGAGATACGCATGCTTCGTTGGATGTGTGGTAAGACTAGAAAAGATAAGGTGCGAAATAGGGATATTCGTGCAAAAGTTGTTGTAGCACATGTGGAGGGAGAAGTTGCGGGAAAACCGACTAAGATGGTTTGGTCATGTGCGACGCAGACCTATGAAAACACCGGTTCGACGAATAGATACTTTCAATATAGGCAATGTCAAAAGGGCGAAAATGAGACCGAAGAAAACATGGATGGAGGTGATGCGAAAAGATATGTTTGCCAAAGACCTCAATGAAAGTATATTGTTCGATAGGAGTGAGTAGGGACGGAGGATTCATGTGCTGGACCCGGCGTGATTCTAATGTTGGTCCATGTAGCCCACCCCATATACTTGGGATAAAAGGCTGAGTTGTTGTTTGTATATTACAAGACAATGATCCTAATATTTAAATATTCAGTCATGATGCAAAATATATTGAAAAGTATACTTAGATAAGTATTAATATAAGGTTTGAGTTCACTTTTTTACGGTTCTCTAACAACGAAGGCCTACAATGATCACAATGACAGTAAAAATGGTAGGTTTTGACCGAAACGATATTGTATGGTTGGTTTCGTATCGGTATCGGTCGGTTTCGTATCGGTCTCCACCGAAACCGATACGAAACCACCATGTAACGGTGATTACGGCCGAAACCTTGAACCTTACTTAAAACCATATTTTGAGAGAGTTTATTGTAATAATTAAGGTATTTCAGTGGAAACCAACAGCTAGTAATTTGCTGAAAGAAAAATAAAGCTAGTTTGTAATTTGTGTAGAATTCTTCAATTCACTAAATGTGGGGTTCTATGTAGAGCTGTTGCACCATATAAGATCTACCGAAGTGAGAGTTAAGCTAAAAATACCAAAAATATATATACGATCTTTAAAATATATATCTACAATCTTACTTCTGTGTACCACTGATGCCATAAAGGCTTTTGGTGGTCTTATTGGCACAAATTAGTTTCTCAATGAAATTGGATGAGGTCAAAGTGTAAAATCATATCCATTCAAGAAACTATTCCAAAGAAACTCAATTTTACTCTGTTCTGAAACTGGGTTTCCGGATTTTAATATATTTATCTTAAAACGCTTGTAAATTTACATTACGCCAAATTCTAGATAACTAAAAACTACTTAATCTGCAAGGATACAATTTTATAAAAAAAAATTGTTCCCAAAAATATGCTTATTACAGAATACCTATGTGTCTCCCTCTTCGCTTTAACAAGAAAGAATTTTCCTTTATGTTAACAATTTGGAAATAATTATAAAATATAAACACCAAACATATAAACTAGCATGCAATAGACTTTACTAGAAAACTATGACAGGTTGATAGTTTGAGTTAATCTCACTGATAGTCAAGTAAACATATATAGAGATATCTGGACAACAGAAATCATGCAATACAATTATGCTAATCTTATATTGCTACTGGCTAGATCAAGATTATTTCAGAACATTGAAATGATTCATGTTACCAACGCAAATCAAATCATGCAAATACTATTAATTTCCTTGTCCGGTTACTTTGAAATGGCTCATGAACTAGTATGACTTCATCTTTTTCCTCTTTAAATTCCATAGAAAAATCCTACTACCTCAGTTTCAAAATGCAAGTCCATTTTTGTTTTTGCATACCCATTAAGAAAATTTAAACCTATGATTACATGAATGCAAATTACCCACTTTAACCCTATTAATGTTCATTAATTTCTTGGTATTTGAATAAGCATGAAGCTAAGCAAGGAATTTATTGTGGGTTGGTAAATCAAGTAGTAAAAGTGTCTTGGTAATGAAAAAGGTTCTTGATACTCGTAAAAGGACTAATATTTTGAAACAAAAAAAAGATCAAAAAAGGACTTGCATTTTGAAACGAAGGGAGTATATAGGAACAAAAACAAATAACCTAAAGTTTTAGGATTTCAGAACCCAAAGATGAGGGCAGTTAGGTAATCTATTCTCCCAACCAGCTTGCCTATAGGAAAATAATATAGTACGTACAAGGGGGAATCAAGAACTCGGGCTGAAAAGAAATAAGCAATGTCAACTGTCGAGGGTATTCCGATTACAAATTTGCTCAAGGATCAACATATATGGTTCGAATCTTTTGCCCATCAATGGTATTTAAAATTCTAGATCAGATCCAGAATTGAGCAATAATTTCCTACTTACTATTCTTATACTCATGTCTCTGCCTCAAATGAGGAATTCGGCTCCATACAATCTTTATATTTATGCCATGCGGAGAAATAAAGAGCATATGTTCACCATGCAATCCAATATGTGTAGCTCACATTAAAAGCAACAAATGCATTTATATCTAGGCCTAAGTAGCACTGATTCAAATACAAATACTGGACATGATACAAGTTGGTTTCGTGAATTAGTAAATTTTCAAAAGTTTCAAAAGTAACAATTTTTTTAATATATAAAACTTGGGATTTATGCCCTTGCCTTTGGCAAAAAAAATCAAAAGTTTAAGATGCAATTCGTTCAGATACTTAAAAGTTTCTATCGTAAAAATATTATATGCATAATAATAAAAAATCATATTGACATATATATATCCAAACTAAAAAACACAAAATATTTGTTAATGTTGATTAATAGATATTTTGATGTTTTAGTCATTCATACATGTTAGATACATGTAGAACATAATATAAGTCTTACCGTTGTAAGAAAGAAATCCACAAGTATTCTCGATGAATCCGACAGGGATACATCTCTTCAACAACGAATCCATGCAACATAGATCTAGACAGGCGGGCCTACAAAACTTCAATACTAGCTCCATACATCAGACAACCTCTCTGCATCTTAGGTATAGAGACAATCTAAGCCCATTAGAAAATTTATTTTCCTTATCTCTACTGTTTTAGCTCAAAAAGGAAGAGGTTGTCAAATTGAAATTCCAAATTGATTCTCAGCCCGACACATGGTGAGAAAGATCCATGTAAATTTTGATCAAGAAATATTACATTTAATATATAATTGTTTAATGTTTCTTTAATTTTTACAAAGTTGCTATTTTAACTAAAAACTCTTTTTTAAAGATCTTTTCAAATATCACCCCCCTCCCCCCCCCCCCCCCCCCCCGCCCTAAGTCTAACTTATAATTACATGGGCACCACAGATCCACAGATGCCGAAGTACAACAAAGGGTCTTAAAACGATTCAAAATAAGTTTCAAGAACAAAGGGCAAATTACAGGAAGCCCCTCTTACTTTCAGCTCATGTAGCAGGAAAACACACAAACGTTACAAGCACACACTTTACCTCCAAACTTTAACATGTGTTGAAAACTAGACATGGGCCATATATAACCTTTGATATAATAATGAAGTAACTAGACATAGATAAAGGGTAATTTTACAGAATAAGCGAACAAACTAAAATAATAACACCTATTAAAGTCTAAATTTCACTAAACTACCCTTAATTATGAGTAATTTCAATCGTATATCAGTGAAAAATTCTCTTAAAAATCAAAGTGTATGGTAGTTTAGTGAAATTTAGCCACTACTAAGATTGGAGTGTAAAGTTGAGATTTTGATAAACTTAAGGCACTTGATACAAGCAAAGCTAAAGTGGGTTCCAGCAATTTCGCCAAAATAAACTCTAGCAAACAAAAGGGCAAATCCATAAAAAAATCATTTTTTTATGGAAAAATATATGAAGCAAGATCAAAATAAAAGATATTTGCTAGAGAGATCACCTGAATGATCTCCATGAGAAAGTGGACATCTTTGCTGTAGAGCTCCTCTGACAAATATCCCACGGTTCTATGAACCATGCGCGCCAATGGGTTCTTCTCCTCTCTTCCTATGTAAAATGTCTCTCTTCTGATTCTCTCTATGTGCTCAAAAGCGCTAAGATTTGAGCTTTTCTCCTCCATTTTTTTTTCCTCTCAAAGAAATTAAATTGAAGAGGAAGAAGATGAAGTGAGATATGTCAAGGGTTTTACAGAGAGAGAGAGTGTTTATATATTACTTTGAGAGGAAGGAAATGGTACGGACGCTTTAACGTGGGCGGTTGCTTTATGAAAGCGTATATATGGGGATTTTTTTTATGCGACGCCACCTCGCATGAGTTGCTCAATAATTTTAGGAGCTTACTTTAGGTTGATGTTTGGGCCGGTTGGGTATTGGGATGTAGCTGTAAGTGTTTCCAACCATACCGAAATATATATGGTTGTTATTTAAATATGTAGCTGGAACGATAAATACAATTAAAAATCATGTGGTTGTAAAGACGCTCAAATTAAGCATTTTTGCAAGTACACGTACCATATAAAATAATTATTTTGTTGTGATTACATCCAACACATATTTTGTATAGCACGCAGTTGTAACTATATCTGAAACAAACAATTTTACTACTTGGATTTATGCATGGTTGCGGATGCATTGTTTTTCCAACTACAATTAACCAAGCGGCCTTGTTAGAGTAAGAGAAAAGTGGCAACGCGCGACTCCGAGTTGCGCCAAGAATAGATCCGCCATGGATGCGGGTCCCGCATTAAGTGTGTGGGCCCCACGTGGGCCTAAGGCTCCGAGCTAAGCGTGTTGTATAGCACGCTGCGTAGGAGAAATTATTTCATATGCCTAGTGTGATACATCCGGATAAAGAGAGAGAAAGAAGAGTTTCGGACAGCCTCAGACAACATGTGAGACTCAAGTCTGTCTGAAATTCTCCTTCTCATCTACCCGTCACGAAAAAATCATCTGTTGTCGCACAAAGAAATTTAAAGAGCCCACTCGCCTTATTCTTGTTCTTCAAATTAGGCATAAAGACTTTTTACTTTTAAGTGGAAGACCTGAAGAAATAAAGAAGACTCGGGCCGGCGTCTTCCCTTCTTGCCTTTTTCACTTTTTCCTTGCTTTATTTCCAGCGCTTTTTGGCTTTTGCTTTGGAAACACAAAGAAGAATTAAAGTCATCTGAACTCAATAAGAGCGTGTTTGGTTTGTGTAATTAAAATTACATTGTATTTTCAACCGCAAGCTTCTTTAACTACCGTGGTTCGTATTGCATTCCACCATTTGGTTGTTGTATTATTTTTTCAACTACACCAATTAAATATTAAATAATGCTTTATGTTCATTGCCTTTTTTGTTTTGAGATAAATATAATAAAACTATGGTATTAGATAAGGATTTGGTGACATGGCAAATACTTCGCACAAACTCCAACATATAGTTGGAGATGCACCCATTTTGAGAGTTGCTCCAGCTACATAATTTTCATCTCCTTTTGCTTTTGCAACTACGGGCATGTTTGTTTATACGGAAGTAATATGGAAGCACTGAAAGTAAGCCTACTTCAAGTTTTTCGGTTGTTTGTTTGCACGGAAGTAGAGTTTGGAAGTTGCTGGCTATAGTGCCATCAAATCAATTATTGAATCGCAGACACGCGATTGTGACGATTGAGGGAAGACCTATACTGGTAGAACAGTCTTACTCGAGATGATAGTATGCTATCTGGTTTGTCTTTATCATCATGTACATGCTTCAGGTGGTATTACATATCACTATCACATATTGATAGAGCACATAGGATTCTTGCTTGACAACCAACATTATGATAGCGATCATATACGTGGGAGCTGGCTGGTCTATAAGCACATCCTTAAATGTCCCTAGTCGTGGGAGTATCGAGACTGGGCAGCAGCACTCCAATGTAGACTGGTGTATACTGATCAAGACCCCGACGAGGGGCGGTGGCAAGGTCTCACAAGCCATTGGTGTTAGTTTTTTCACCTAAGATAGTATACATGTGCTCATTGAGTTATGAGTACATTGGACGGACTCGTCGGAAACCTGCTACTTGGTATTATACCTAATGTCAGACAGCAGTTCCCAGGAGACATGTGTACAGATTAGTCTGTCGACCTGAGATCGTCATTTGTCTCATGTGAGTTCACACTGTGCTTTGATTACTACCCTACCACGGGGAGTCGTGCAAACGGGTTTTAGTTGGGTACAGTCCCGAGCCACATGGAGGTAATGAGCGGATCGTCGGGGATTCGTCTCTCCCGGTATTGGTGGTTGATGTCGCGCAGTGCACGGGTGGCCATCACCAGAAATCCTTGGCCAAGATAGTCGAGAATTACTGATCTAGGATCGGTAGTTTCTCAGGTGGTGATGGGTTTGTTGGAGATAGTGCCCTCAGAGTCAATTATTGGATCACATGCACGTGATTGCAATGATTGAGGGAGGACCTATACCGGTAGGACAGTCTTACTCAAGATGATAGTATGCTATCTGGTTTATCTTTATCATCGTGTACTGCTTTAGGTGACCTTACAGGTCACTATTGCACGTTGATAGAGCCCTTAGGATTCTTGCTTGACGGCCAGCAGTATGATGGCGATCATATACGTGGGAGCTGGGGTCTATAAGCACATCCTTATAGTGGTCCCTAGTCGTGGGAGTTTCGAGACTGGGCATCTATACTCCATTAGTAGACTAGTGTATACAGTCGAGACCCCGATGAGGGGCGGTGGCCGGTCTCACAAGCCGCTGGTGTCAGTTGGTTCACCTAAGATGTATACAGGTGCTCATTGGGTTATGAGTATATCGGACAGGACTCGCCGGGAACATGCTAGTTGGGATTATACCAGACGTCAGATAGCAGTTCCCTAGTGACATGTGTACAGATTAGTTCATCGACCTGAGATCGTCATTTTGTCTCGTGTGAGTTCCCACTGTACTTTGATTACTACCCTACCACGGCTCAAAGGAGTCGTGCAAACAGGTTTTGGTTGGGTACAGTCCTGAGCCACATGGAGGCAGTGAGCGGATCGGCAGGGGTTTCGTCTCTTCCGGTATTGGGGGTGAGATCGCGTTGTGTCTAGGAGAGCCATTACACAAAGCCCTCGGCCGAGGCAGGAGATTTACCGGTAGGTATTCCAGTAGTATCTCAGGGTGTTCTGGGCTACACTCCGACACGACTTGTACCGCTTTTGGAGGTCTGACTTTTACCAACCCCCTAGGCCCGCCATGCGATACTTATAGACGAACGGACCGGACTGTACGGATATTGTCACTGACAGGCTCAGTAGGGTGTCAGGATGAGTTCGCTCATCGACGTCCCTTTTTGTCAATACCTGGTAGCCCGTTACGTATTGGCTAATACCTCTGACGTGCTAGTGGTTAAATCCACAACCAAAGTATTGACGAGTCTTTAGAGTCCCCCACAGACCAGTTTCTCAAGTTTCGGGCGAAACGCTGTAGAGGCCGTATGGAGATATGGCAGGGTTCGTTCAGATACGTGCGGTATTGCACGGATCATGATCGGACAGATAATACTAGTGGGCTTTGGTTTAAACCGGATCCTAGTATAGTACAGTGTAGATTTTGTTTCTTTGCATTTGTATTCAGTGGGAATACAAATGCGGGAATGTATATGCAGTCACGGGGTTTTCCTGTAATTTATTACGGGATCAGTTTTCTGAAGTTGCCAGTTTGCATTCCGTTCCGGCCAGTATTCCTTTGTTCCTTCACGGCCGGATTTCTCCGATGGAGGGGCTAATTTGCAATTGTGCAAATTAGCCATTGTGGAGGGGGTTATTTGTTTTTGTGGCATTATGATAAGTTAAGCATCTTTGCTTTTTCATGATGGTCTTGCATTAATGAGATTAGATTTGATTACAAATGGGAGTGACCTTTTCTCCTCATTATCCTCACATTTCTTATGGTTACCACAATCCTCTCTTGTGCTCACCCCCCCTTGGTAATTCCCTACACATTTTGGCCGGCCGCTTTGGAGTGAGAGGAGAGTTCATTTTTTTTTGTGAGAAAAAATGTTCATCTCATTTTTGTATCAAAATTAAAAAGGCTCCATTTCAATGTTTCTTCTTCTCCTCCATCATACATGGCAACTTCACTACCCACATGAGACAAGCCTTCTACACTTCTTCTACAGCAATTCTTGGGCACGTCGGCTCGCCAACTTCGTGTCCGAGTTGCCTCGGTCCAGAGGTGGGAGCTCGTAAAAGAACTTGGCGATGTGGTGCCCGTTTTGACGAGGAGGCGACGACCGGAGATTCCGCGAGGAGATCGGAGTGGAGGCGAAGACCGAAGGACACGGATCGCTCGGTATAGCTTCCTACCCATTCTCATGTTTCTAGCATTAGGTTAATGGTTACGATCCGGGGTTTTAGGATGCGGTAGTGCCGGTTTTAAAGTAAAGAAAAATTTTCGTTTCCGCATTTGGTCTCGGATAGACGGCCGGGGCGCTACCGTAGTCCTACATGGTATCAGAGTCACGCCATTAACCTAGTTTAGCTTGCTCTAACGTGTTTACAAGTTCGATCGAACGGATTTTTCGAAAATCGCATTTTCATTGCATCAGGTTTCTGTCGAATTTTTTTTTGGCTCCAAAAATTTTTCAGTACATTGCAGAAACACGTGCAGGGAATTCTAAGCATTCTGTGAAAATTTGGTCGCGTGACGTCACCATTCCACCGCGGAACCGAGGCCAAACCCTCGCATTGGCCGCGGTTCCGCCGCCACTTTGACTTGTCAACGCACCAAATTTTAACAGTGGGCTTCTGAGTTGAAATTGGCGTTTTTGGAATATTCTTTTTGGGCCCAGATTTTCTCTGAGTGCTACAGTTGTGCTTGGGGCCCACTTGGGTAAATTTGATCGATCGAAAAGTTTAAACATGTTAGTTCACAGTATTTACATTATATCTGCGACCGTGAATGTCATTCGATCGGTAAATCCAGTCTATCTGCTATAGCCCTTTTAGACGGATTTGCGAACGTGACATTCACGTTGATGTTCTGTGTTGTGCTGTGATGTTGCGGATTGGTCGTGGGGGATAGCCTGGATGCAATGGTAGTACAGTTTGGTTGTATATTTACATTTGATATTGCAGGGAGAGCGTCCGACATGTGGACTGCCGTTTCTGCCTGTTTGTATATTATTCTTTTGGGGCACGACCGGGCTGAGGTCGATGTACCCGTTGTATGTATATTTTAGTTTCTGTACTAGGATTGCCCCGAGGAGGGGTGCACGGATAGCCGGGTTCTAGAAGGCAACGGGCCCGCATCTCATGGCATTGAGACGGAGGGGGCTTCACTCTAGAATTGGCGGGCTATTCGCCGCACTCGTAGGAGGTACAAGTTGACCCAAGGAGGGATGCCCAAGTTACCGGATTCCGTGAAGTGTTGGGTGGTCCATTCACGTCGTTGAAGGGGGCTGCCTCGCTTCAGGTTTTGGTGGGTAACTTGCCGCGTCCGTAGGGGTCTAGGATTTCATTGCACAGGCTATCCACACGACCAGGGGAACTTCGGGTTTTAGCAGCGGCTCTGTGAAACCCGGGGCTTCTAGATTATCTGTTTTGTTCTGTGATGCTTATTACATTTCTGTGATGTTGCATTTTATCACGCCTTGAGCGAATATTATATATTGAGATATATATATATACTAGCAGATGTTGTATATGTTTTGCATCCGCGCTAGTCCAGTCCCTGCTCTGTCGTTAGTTAAGTAACCTAACGGGTGATGACGGGACCCAGTGGCGAATGCGGATGGCATATACGTACATCGTATTTTCGTTCTTTATTGGTGTGATCAATTGATGGGACTGCGTTGATTCGGATCAATGCAAGCTAAACAAACCTATTCTGATGTTGTTGGAACATTTTTCAAAAAGCTGTTATTGCAAGGACGTTCTCTTTTGTTTTGCACAGTGGTATTCGGTTATGAATATCCAGCACCTCAGTCGACGAGGCAAGGGCCGAGATCCCTTCACCGGGAGTGACCCCTTGGACAGAAGTTTGCGTCAGGGTAATAACTTCACTATAGCCTTTTGCCTTTTGCTTTGCATCGTGGTATTCAGTTGGAATATCCTGCACCTCATTCTACAGGGAAAGAGCCGAGATCCCTTCACTGGGAGTGACCTCTTTAGCAAAGGTTTTCGTCACTATATTTTTATAAAAAGTTATGCAGTTCCTTCAACGATATCAAGTTCATTACGTTAAAATTTTTTCGCCAAAAACTAGACGTAGCCCTCCGTCATTTCATACAAATATTACTTAGTATTCGTGCTGCGTTTGTTGACTGTGTCAAGGCGTAGTGTGCGGTAGCTAAGCAGTGTTTGTTTGTGGCATATTAATGGGATTGGTTAGGACAGTCGTGCGGCCTTATTGACTGTGTCAAGGGCTTGTACGGGTGGGTTTAATGCAATTCAGGATAATGACGGGTTGAACTTGACTAGGACTCTCTGATTTGTTGACTGTGTCAAGGTCACTTGGGTCTTGGGGGTAAAAATCACATCGGGAGTTTCTAAAGAAACTGAAACTTGCCAGGCATGCGCATACCTTCTGGAGTGTGATAATGTGAGTGGATTCCGTCACGTTATCATGCGATGATAGTTGGATCCCGATTCCCACTGATGAGTTGATTTACTCCTCGGGTGATCCCGACTAATTCTTCTTTCAGGTTTGGAGGAGAATTTGAGGTTACAGTGGGAGGTTTCCTGATTGGATAAATTGATAACCATTCTGATCTAGGTTAGAGTGCACGCTGAGTGTTTCTTTTCTCTCTCTCTCTTTGGCAGCGACCATGACCCGACCCTTGACTATGACTCAGTGACCAAGATTAACCGAACCTTCTTAAAACACTGGCTTTTGGATTGTCAGAGTTGCAAACCTCATTGCCACTCCTACTTTTACCCTTTTCTCCAGGACACCCCGTATTACTACGAACGTCCACTTCCATTGGACAAAACTATCATATGGTTATATACGAACTCGAAGGGATTTATTCGAGGATGGTTTCCGGTTCTGGAGAAAACGGATAGGACTATTCAGTTGTCATTTCCTTTTACCTTCTCTCAGATAGCGAGTACTCCTTGGTTTAGGAGATAGTACACCTATTACGCAAATTGGATTGTCTTCTTCCAAACCTTAGGCTGGTGCCGAACGGTAGGGAATGAAGAAAACCAATTAGCCTAACTAAGGTGTACAGAAGGTATTAAGTAAAGACATATCAAGGGATTAGTAAGAGGGCAAAGTAAAATGCGACTGCTATTCACGACCAAACCAAGTATTTCATTACCACTCCCAATTCACCTTTGTATTTCTCCAGGACACTCCGTATCACTACGAAGATCCACAGTTTATTTGGATACTCCATCGTATGGTTATATACGAACTCGAAAGGAACTTGTTCCAGTTCGGGGATGGATTCTGGTTCAGGAGAAATAGGAATAAGGTTTATTCGGTTGTTTTTTATCTTCACCTTCTCTCGCATGGCGAGTGCTCCTAGGATTAGGACAATACACCCATTATGCTTATTGGATAGTCTTCTTCTAAACCATAGGCTGGTGCCGAACGGTAGGGAAGGAAGAAAACCATTTAGCCTAAGAAGGTGTACAGAAGGTAATGACTAAAGACATATATAGGGATTTGGAGAGATGGCAACGAATTATACGGTTACAGTTGTGAATCTGGATAATGGAAGAGGCATTACTAGGAATACCCGGATACCCCATCGAAACATTTCAATGTTTCAGTTTCACTGTGTACTGTTAATAGAAAACTGATTTCCCAATTAGACACTTGCTCCAGGGTATGTATTTACCAGGTATGATTCTCACATCTGTATGGTTTTACAGATGATGAGTGGGAGTAAGTTATTAGGAATTAGGTGATCATCCTCATTATATCGGAATTCGTTGTAATTGATGATATTTGAGGAAGTCACCTGGGTTGTTTGCCGGTCGACAAATATTTGGTTTTGAATATCCG
Organism: Agapanthus africanus; assembly: GCA_030015575.1. NCBI lineage: Eukaryota > Viridiplantae > Streptophyta > Magnoliopsida > Asparagales > Amaryllidaceae > Agapanthus > Agapanthus africanus. The sequence continues at coordinate 302,715,142 of CM057339.1, read as the reverse complement.
TTGCTATGCAGTAATTTCAAATTGATATATCTGTACGTCTATTTTTATAGAGTGAGATATACCTTTTTTGAAATTATGTCGATGACATTTACCTATATCAGTGGATAGTTAGGTAAGGAGCATTAAATAGCGGTGTAATTCTTCTTAACCATAAGTACAGTTTTCAACCTACGACACATAGGGAATGAGTTATTAGACTCAAGGGACTTATATAGAGTATTGTATATTGTCCATTGTCCATTAGGACAGAGGGGTTGGTCCTCGTACTATATTCTGTTAACGTGATTTCTCTGGTTCTTAGACATGTGTTGTTGGAGATAGTGCCCTCAGAGTCAATTATTGGATCACAGGCACGTGATTGCAATGATTGAGGGAGGACCTATCCCGGTAGGACAGTCTTACTCGAGATGATAGTATGCTATCTGGTTTATCTTTATCATCGTGCACTGCTTTAGGTGACCTGACAGGTCGCTATTACACGTTGGTAGAGCCCTTAGGATTCTTGCTTGACTGCCAGCAGTATGAGGGCGATCATACTCGTGGGAGCTGGTAGTCTATAAGCACATCCTTAAAAGGTCCCTAGTCGTGGGAGTTTCGAGACAGGGCATCGATACTCCAGAGTAGACTAGTGTATACAGTCGAGACCCCGACGAGGGGCGGTGGCCGGTCTCACAAGCCACTGGTGTCAGTTGGTTCACCTAAGATGTATACAGGTGCTCATTGGGTTATGAGTACACCGGACAGGACTCGCCGGGAACATGCTAGTTGGTCTTATACCAGACGTCAGATAGCAGTTCCCTGGTGACATGTGTACAGGTTAGTTCATCGACCTGGGGATCATCATTTGTCTCGTGTGAGTTCCCACTGTACTTTGATTACTACCCTACCACGGCTCAAAGGAGTCGTGCAAACAGGTTTTAGTTGGGTACAGTCCCGAGCCACATGGAGGCAGTGAGCGGATCTTCAGGGGTTCGTCTCTCCCGGTATTGGGGGTGAGGTCGTGCTGTGTCTAGGAGAGCCATTACACGAAATCCTTGGCCAAGGCAGGAGATTTACTGGTAGGTATTCCAGTAGTATCTCAGGGTGTTCTGGGCTACACTCCGACACGACTTGTACCGCTTTTGGGGGTCTGACTTTTACCAACCCCCTAGGCCCGCCATGCGATGCTCATAGACGAACGGACCGGACTATACGGATATTGTCACTGACAGGCTCAGTAGGGTGTCAGGATGAGTTCGCTCATCGACGTCCCTTTTGGTCAATACCTGGTAGCCCGTTACGTATTGGCTTATACCTCTGACGTGCTAGTGGTTAAATCCACAACCAAGGTGTTGACGAGTCTTTAGAGTCCCCCACATTCAGTTACTCAAGCTTTCGGGCGAAAAGCTGTAGAGGCCGTATGGAGATATGGCAGGGTCCGATCAGATACGTGCGGTATTGCACGGATCAGGATCGGACAGTTTGTACTACTGGCCGTATGGTTATATGGCAGGGTTCGATCAGATACGTGCGGTATTACACGGATCAGGATCGAACGGATTTTACTAGCCGGCTTTGGTATAAGCCGGATCCTAGTATAGTACAGTGTAGATTTTGTCTCATTGCATTTGTATTTCGGTCGGAATACAGATGCGGGTGTGTATACACAGTATCGAGGTTTTCCTGTAATTTATTACAGGACCAGTTTTCTGGAGTTGCCAGTTTGCTTTCCGTTTCGGCCATTTTCATTTGTATCTTTCAATGGCCGAAGATTGGTGGAGGAGGGCTTATTTGCATTTGTGCAAATAAGCAATTTGGAAGGTGGTCTTTGCATATTCTTGTGTCATGATGGTTGCACCATCCATTGACCTTGACTTCTTGACTTCTTCATGATGGCTTGACTTTTTGAAGTCATCATGCTTGAGATGATGGTTGTGGTGGAGTGTTGGCCTTTGATTGTCATCATGCTTGTTGATGATGAAGTGTGATGATTGTTGTTTGAGTGTTGGACTTTACTAGTGATCATTCCTTTGCATGATAGCCTTCTCTCTCTCTCCTTTTGGATTATGGTGTGGCCTCTCTCATATTTTTGATACACTCTCTCATTCTCACTCCCACCAAGAGCCATGGCCGGCCAAGCCTTGAAGGGGCTGTCCCAAATTCTTGAGGTGGGAATTTTGTTCTTCTAGCTTTGCAAAATTCCCACAAGTTCCATCTCCAAACTCCATAGTTCATCCCTCCACCAAAAGGCAATTCCATAACCCCAAATGAGACTTAAGCACTACACATTCTACAGCAAACCTCGGGCACGTCGACTAGCCAGTTTCGTGCCCGAGTTGCCTCGGTATTGGGAGCCCGTAAAAGATGTAGGCGATGTGGTGCACTTCCGGCGATGAGGTGGAGACAGGACATTCCGCGAGAGATCGGGACGATGACGAGAAGACCGGAGGACTCGGATCAGTCGGTATATCTCTATTCCCTATCTTGTAGTTAGCTAGGACTAGTTAATGGTTCGATCCGGGTTTTAGTGCGCGGTGGTGCCGGTTTGCTAAGTTCGCAAAATTAAAGTTTATCATCGCTTCCGCATTCCGGCGTCGGATTGACGGCCGGGGCGCCGCCGTGCACTTACAGTGGTATCAGAGCCTCGCCATTAACTTAGTCTAGCTTTGTTTAATGTGTTTACTTTTCCGATCGACCAAAATTCCAAAAACCCGCGTTTTCTTCACATCAGTTTTCTGTCGATTTTTTTCTGGCTCGAAATTTTTTTCAGGTTGTAGAAAAGTGATGTACTGAAAGTCGTAAGAACACTGGAGAAATTTGGTGCCCTGATCCATCCGTACGACCGCGGAACCGCGGCCTTAACCCCTCTTTGGCCGCGGTTCAGCCGCAGGAATGTGGAATCATGTCATCATTTTTTTGCAGTGGGCTTGTGGGCTGAAAATAGGGGTTTTGGTATACTTTGTTTGGGCCCAGAATTTCTGTGAGTGCTACAGTATTGCTTGGTGGCCCACTTGGTAAAATTCAATCGATCGGATATTTTAAACACATTATTTCACAGTATTTACATTATATCCGCGACCGTGAATGTCACTTGATCGGTAAATCCTATCTAACTGCTATAGCCCGGTTAGACGGATTTGCGAACGTGACTTTCACGTTGATGTTTTGTGTTTTTGCTGTGATGTTGCGGATTGGTCATGGGGATAGCCTGGTTGCAATACTAGTACAGTTGTGGTTGTATTATGTACATTTGATATTGCGGGGCGAGCGTCCGACATGTGGACTGCCGTCACTGCCTGTTTGTATTATTATTTTGGGGCACGACCAGGTTGCGGTCGATGTACCCGTTGTATGTATATTTTACTTTCTGTACTAGGATTACCCCAAGGTGGGGTGCACGGATAGCCGGGTTCCAGAGGGCAACGGGCCCGCATCTCATGGCATTGAGATGGAGGGGGCCTCACTCTTGGATTGGCGGGCTATTCGCCGCACTCGTAGGGGGTACAGGTTGACCCAGGAGGGGTGCCCAAGTTACCGGATTCCGTGAAGTGCTGGGTGGTCCATTCACGGTACTGAAGGGGGCTGCCTCGCTTCAGGTTTTGGCGGGTAACTTGCCGCGCCCGTAGGGGTCTAGGATTTCATTGCACAGGCTATCCATACGACCAGGGGAACGTCGGGTTTCAGTAGTGGCTCTGTGAAACCCGGGGATCCCAAATATCTGTATTGTTCTGTGATGCTGTACATTTCTGTGATGTTGCATTTTTTATCACGCCATGAGCGAAATATAATATATTGGTATATATATTAGTAGATGTTGTATATGTTTTACATCCGCGCTAGTCCAGTCCCCGCTCTGTCGTTAGTTAGCTAACCTAACGGGTAATGACGGGACCCAGTGGCGAATGCGGATGGCATATACGTACATCAGTATATTTTCGTTCTTTGTGGTGTGATCAATTGATGGGACTGCGTTGATTCGGATCAATGCAAGTTAAAAACAAACCTAATCTGATGTTGTTGGAACACTTTTCAAAAAGTTGTTATTGCAAGGACGTTCACTTTTGTTTTGCATCGTGGTATTCAGTTGGAATATCCTGCTCCTCAGTCGACGAGGCAAGGGCCGAGATCCCTTCACCGGGAGTGACCCCTTAGACAAAAAGTTTGCGTCAGGACAATGACTTCATTATAGCCGATTGCTTTTGCTTTGCATCGTGGTATTCAGTTGGAATATCCTGCACCTCATTCTACGGGGAAAGAGCCGAGATCCCTTCACCGGGAGTGACCTCTTTAGCAACGGTTTTCGTCACTATATTTTTAAAAGCTATCCGTTCCTTCAACGATATCAAGTTCTTTACGTTAATGGTTTTCGCCAGAAACCATTCGTAGCCCTCCGTCGTTTCATATGGGTAGTCAATAGTATTCAAGCTGTGTTTGTTGGCCAAAGTCAAGGCACAGTGTTTGGTAGCTGTTGGTTATTCATATGCAGCATAGATAGATGCGTTGGTTTGGAACAGTCGTACTGCCTTGTTGACCAAAGTCAAGGGTAGGTACGGGTGGATTCAAATCAACCTGGAGAATGACGGGTAGAACTTGACATGTGACTTATGATTTGTTGGCCAAAGTCAAGGTCATAAGAGCATGGGGCATAAATCACATCGGGAGTTTCAAAAGAACTGAAACTTGCCAGATATGCGCATACCTTCTGGAGTGTGACACCGTGAGCGGATTCCGTCACGTTATCATGCGATGATAGTTGGATCCCGATTCCCACTGATGAGTTGGTTTACTCCTCGGGTATTCCCGACTAATTCTTCTTTTAGGTTTGGAGGAGAATTTGAGGTACAGTGGGAGGTTTCCAGACTAGATAAATTGGTAACCATTCTGATCTAGGTTAGAGTGCACGCTGAGTGTTTCTTTTCTCTCTCTCTTTGGCAGCGACCATTGACCCGACCCTAAGACTATGACTCAGTGACCAAGTTGACCGAAGCTTCTTAAACACTTGCTTTTGGATTGTCAGAGTTGTGAACCTCATTGCCACTCCTACTTTTTACCCTTTTTCTCCAGGACACCCCGTACTACTACGAACGTCCACTTCCATTGGACAAAACCATCGTATGGTTAGATACGAACTCGAAGGGATTTATTCGAGGATGGTTTCCGGTTCTGGAGAAAACGGATAGGACTATTCAGTTGTCTTTTCCTTTTACCTTCTCTCAGGTTGCGAGTACTCCTTGGTTTAGGAGATAGTACACCTATTACGCAAATTGGATAGTCTTCTTCCAAACCTTAGGCTGGTACCGAACGGTGGGGAATGAAGAAAACCAATTAGCATAACGATGGTGTGCAGAAGGTATTAAGTTAAGACAAAGCAAGGGATTAGTAAGAGGGCAAAGTAAATTGCAACTGATATTCATGACCAAACTAGGTATTTCATTACCGCTCCCAAATCACCTTTGTATTTCTCCAGAACACTCCGTATCACTACGAAGATCCACAGTTTATTGGATATTCCATCGTATGGTTATATACGAACTCGAAAGGAACTTGTTCCAGTTCGGGGATGGATTCTGGTTCAGGAGAAATAGGAATAAGGTTTATTCGGTTGTCTTTTATCTTCACCTTCTCTCGCATTGCGACTGTTCCTAGGATTAGGACAGTATACCCATTATGCTTATTGGATAGTCTTCTTCCAAACCATAGGCTGGTGCCGAACGGTAGGGAAGGAAGAAAACCAATTGGCCTAAAGGGGTGTGCAGAAGGTAATGACTAAAGACATATAAAGGGATTTGGAGAGGTGGCAAAGAATTACACGGTTACAGTTGCGGATCTGGATAATGGAAGAGGCATTACTAGGAATACCGGGATACCCCATCGAAACATTTCAATGTTTCAGTTTCACTGTGTACTGTTAAAGGAAAACTGATTTCCTAGTTAGACACTTGCTCCAGGGTATGTATTTACCAGGTATGATTCTCACATCTGTATGGTTTTACAGATGATGAGTGGGAGTAAGTTATTGGGAATTGGGTGATCATCCTCATTATATTGGGATTCGTTGTAATCGGTGATATTTGAGGAAGTCACCTGGACTGTTTGCCAGTCGGCAAGTATTTGGTTTTGAATATCCGCTGTTATGCACCAATTTCAAATTGATATATCTGTACGTCTATTTTCATAGAGTGAGATATACCTTTTTGAAATTATGTCTGTGACATTTACCTATATCAGTGGATGGTTAGGTAAGGAGCATTAAACAGCGGTGTAATTCTTCTTAACCATAAGTACAGTTTTCAACCTACGACACACAGTGAATGAGTTATCAGACTCAAGGGACTTATACAGAGTATTGTATGTTGTCCAGGGTCCATCAGGACAGAGGGGTTGGTCCTCGTACTATATTCGGTTTACTTATGACTTCTCTAGATTTTAGACAGGTGTTTCGTACAAACACAGGGTCCGAATTTTGAGAAGTTATAGGTATTTGAATAAAGTAGAGAACCAGGTATTGCAAGTATCGGGATTCTTCAAAGTGATCGAAGATGTAGATACTTGTGTATGGTATTCAGTTGATAGTAATGATTAAGAGATCTTGCTTCTCTTTCAGGTTAGTCATAATTGGAAGCATTCCTAAGTTGAGTAACGCTGATCGGCCTCTTTCCATTTAGTTGACATGCACTGGAGACAGCTGCATGATTTGAATCTGGTTCAATTAAATCAGCGCCTCTGGTTCTATATTGGATATAGAACAGTTCATATCTTAACGATGTTAAGGTACGGGGAGTTGTCCGGCTTATGATTAAAACCAGACTCTGGATAACTCAAGGCACGTTTCTGTAATGGCTGTTTGTGGGTTGACCCAGGCTATGACGAGGGTTGACTTTCTACCATCTGGAAGATCAATAGTGATATTGTTCTTGACTCGCCACAGTTTTATTAAAAATGGATTTTTTCAGAAAAACAGCAGTGGGAGTATGGTAGAACTGGAAGTGATTCCAGAACCGCAAACGATTACTGAAGATTTGATAAGGAACCTAAAGATTCAATCTGGATTGACATTCCATTGGCCACTCCGCAGATAAGGTGGGTAACTTCAGGCACCCGAGAGGTACTCCGGTAGCCTCAAGGACGGTGGCAGGGAAGTTCTTGTTTACCCACACTTGCCATTGCTGTTGTTCCAGGTTGCGAGACCCCGCGGGAGGATGATTATAGCGTCGTTCTAAACTAGTTTTAGAAGTGTACGTGTATATGACTCTGGCAGAGGGTTGTCGTAGTCAGTGGGAGCAGCGGAAGCATTGGTGGACAGTTCGCTTATGTCTATTTATAGACTAAAGCAGGTATAGCGGAGATAGATCATCAATTTCTGATGTGACAGTCATAGGTTTGACTTCATCAGAATAAGGGATGGATCTGTTGAGAAGGTAGTAGGGTGTGATGTCATGGTATTTGGATGACATACACAGAATAGGAAAAGAAACTCCTATACTACGATCGGTTATACTTTGGTCGTCACACAGTGGTTTCTCCACATGGGACTTGGATATTATATCAAACATACTGGTTACTAGATCTATGGTTTTAGATCTAGATTTGGGTGGTTTCCCAATCTGGGTACTTAGACAACATTCTAAGAGTATTTAGAATGGACGACTCCTGGCACGGTAGTGTACCTGCAGGTGATGGAGTCACCCTCTCTAAAGGTGTCTTACAGACTAAAGGGGAGAGGGATGTGCATGATTAGCAGATCACTTGCTCAGGCAATTGAGTCGATCATGAGATGTCAAGTACCACACCAGATGTTGTTCTTGCACTAAATGCAATAAGTTGACATTGATCCAATCCTGGAGAAACAGTCGGGAGCAGCTTTAGAATATAAGTAGATGTTCTAGGGATATGATAACGACAGCCTCATTCGGGAGACAGTTATCATTCCAGGCTTCCAAGGTGACATGGACGACAAGGAGGTTGTCAGAGTTATAGTTTTTCCTTCTGACGAGGGGCAGTATTTTGGACAGGTGGTCCAAGGCAATACTGAGGGAGGCATGGCGCAGGATACTGATTAAGTTCAGTTGACGATACAGTCTAAGAAGTTTGGATTTGGAGTTCATTTATGAGCTAAGTCCCATCAGACATCCAGACACATTCTAAGACAGGTATTGCTCATTTCGGGAGATGGCTTTCTCCGCGAACTTGAGATATAGAGAGACATAGAAAGAGACATCAAGGCGGATCCACTCACTAAGGCTATTCCTCGAACGCAATAGTTTCACAAGCGAGCTTTGTGAGACTGACTAGTAGAGGAATTGGGTGTTCGGTATCACACGGGTTGTGAGTATGCGACATCGCAATAATTAGCCTTGAGTGCAAGTGGGAGATTGTTGGAGATAGTGCCCTCAGAGTCAATTATTGGATCACAGGCACGTGATTGCAATGATTGAGGGAGGACCTATCCCGGTAGGACAGTCTTACTCGAGATGATAGTATGCTATCTGGTTTATCTTCATCATCGTGTACTGCTTTAGGTGACCTGACAGGTCGCTATTACACGTTGGTAGAGCCCCTAGGTTCTTGCTTGACTGCCAGCAGTATGAGGGCGATCATACACGTGGGAGCTGGTAGTCTATAAGCACATCCTTAAAAGGTCCCTAGTCGTGGGAGTTTCGAGACAGGGCATCGATACTCCAGAGTAGACTAGTGTATACAGTCGAGACCCCGACGAGGGACGGTGGCCGGTCTCACAAGCCACTGGTGTCAGTTGGTTCACCTAAGATGTATACAGGTGCTCATTGGGTTATGAGTACACCGGACAGGACTCGCCGGGAACATGCTAGTTGGTCTTATACCAGACGTCAGATAGCAGTTCCCTGGTGACATGTGTACAGGTTAGTTCATCGACCTGGGGATCGTCATTTGTCTCGTGTGAGTTCCCACTGTACTTTGATTACTACCCTACCACGGCTCAAAGGAGTCGTGCAAACAGGTTTTAGTTGGGTACAGTCCCGAGCCACATGGAGGCAGTGAGCGGATCTTCAGGGGTTCGTCTCTCCCGGTATTGGGGGTGAGGTCGTGCTGTGTCTAGGAGAGCCATTACACGAAGTCCTTGGCCAAGGCAGGAGATTTACTGGTAGGTATTCCAGTAGTATCTCAGGGTGTTCTGGGCTACACTCCGACACGACTTGTACCGCTTTGGGGGTCTGACTTTTACCAACCCCCTAGGCCCGCCATGCGATGCTCATAGATGAACGGACCGGACTATACGGATATTGTCACTGACAGGCTCAGTAGGGTGTCAGGATGAGTTCGCTCATCGACGTCCCTTTTGGTCAATACCTGGTAGCCCGTTACGTATTGGCTTATACCTCTGACGTGCTATTGGTTAAATCCACAACCAAGGTGTTGACGAGTCTTTAGAGTCCCCCACATTCAGTTACTCAAGCTTTCGGGCGAAAAGCTGTAGAGGCCGTATGGAGATATGGCAGGGTCCGATCAGATACATGCGGTATTGCACGGATCAGGATCGGATAGTTTGTACTACTGGCCGTATGGTTATATGGCAGGGTTCGATCAGATACGTGCGGTATTGCACGGATCAGGATCGAACGGATTTTACTAGCCGGCTTTGGTATAAGCCGGATCCTAGTATAGTACAGTGTAGATTTTGTCTCATTGCATTTGTATTTCGGTCGGAATACAGATGCGGGTGTGTATACACAGTATCGGGGTTTTCCTGTAATTTATTACAGGACCAGTTTTCCGGAGTTGCCAGTTTGCTTTCCGTTTCGGCCATTTTCATTTGTATCTTTCAATGGCCGAAGATTGGTGGAGGAGGGCTTATTTGCATTTGTGCAAATAAGCAATTTGGAAGGGGGTCTTTGCATATTCTTATGTCATGATGGTTGCACCATCCATTGACCTTGACTTCTTGACTTCTTCATGATGGCTTGACTTTTTGAAGTCATCATGCTTGAGATGATGGTTGTGGTGGAGTGTTGGCCTTTGATTGTCATCATGCTTATTGATGATGAAGTGTGATGATTGTTGTTTGAGTGTTGGACTTTACTAGTGATCATTCCTTTGCATGATAGCCTTCTCTCTCTCTCCTTTTGGATTATGGTGTGGCCTCTCTCATATTTTTGATACACTCTCTCATTCTCACTCCCACCAAGAGCCATGGCCGGCCAAGCCTTGAAGGGGCTGTCCCAAATTCTTGAGGTGGGAATTTTGTTCTTCTAGCTTTGCAAAATTCCCACAAGTTCCATCTCCAAACTCCATAGTTCATCCCTCCACCAAAAGGCAATTCCATAACCCCAAATGAGACTTAAGCACTACACATTCTACAGCAAACCTTGGGCACGTCGACTAGCCAGCTTCGTGCCCGAGTTGCCTCGGTATTGAGGTGGGAGCCCGTAAAAGATGTAGGCGATGTGGTACACTTCCGGCGATGAGGTGGAGACAGGACATTCCGCGAGAGATCGGGACGATGACGAGAAGACCGGAGGACTCAGATCAGTCGGTATATCTCTATTCCCTATCTTGTAGTTAGCTAGGACTAGTTAATGGTTCGATCCGGGTTTTAGTGCGCGGTGGTGCCGGTTTGCTAAGTTCGCAAAATTAAAGTTTATCACCGCTTCCGCATTCCGGCGTTGGATTGACGGCCGGGGCGCCGCCGTGCACTTACATGTGTTTCGTAGAAACACAAGGTCCAAGTTTTGAGAAGTTATAGGTATAAGAGTAAAGTAGAGAACCAAGTGTTGCAAGTATCAGGATTCTTCAAGGTGATCGAAGATGTAGATACTTGTGTATGGTATTCAGTTGATAGTAATGATTAAGATAACTTGTTTCTCTTTCAGGTTACTCATAATTGGAAGCACTCCTAAGTTGAGTAACGCTGATCGACCTCTCTCCATTTAGTTGACATGCACTGGAGATAGCTGCATGATTTGAATCTGGTTCAATTAAATCAGTGGCTCTGTTTCTATATTGGATACAAAACAGTTCATATCTTAACGATGTTAAGGTACGGGGAGTTGTCCGGCTTATGCTTAAAACCAGACTCCGGATAACTCAAGGCACGTTTCTGTAATGGCTGTTTGTGGGTTGACCCGGGCTATGACGAGGGTTGACTTTATACCATCTGGAAGATCAATAGTGATATTGTTCTAGACTCGCCACAGTTTTAATAAAAATGGATTTTTTCAGAAAACAAAAGTGGGAGTATGGTAGAACTGGAAGTGATTCCAGAACCGCAAACGATTACTGAAAATTTGATAAGAACCTAAAGATTCAATCTGGATTGACATTCCATTGGACACTCAGCAGATATGGTGGGTAACCTCAGGCGCTCGAGAGGTACTTCGATATGCTCAAGGACGGTGGCAGGGAGGTTCCTTTTTACCCAGACTTGCCATTGCTGTTATTCCAGACTGTGAGACCCGGCAGAAGGATTAGTATAGCGTCATTCTAAACTAGCTTTAGAAGTGCACGTGTATATGACTTTGCCAGAGAGTTGTCGTAGTCAGTGGGAGCAGCGGAAGCATTGGTGGACAAGTGGCTTATGTCTATTTATAGACTAAAGCAGATGTAGCGGAGATAGATCATCTATTTCTGATGTGACAGTCATAGGTTTGACTTCATCAGAATAGGGGATGGATCTGTTAAAAAGGTAGTAGGGTGTGATGTCCTGGTATTTGGATGACATACACAGAGTAGGAAGTGAAATTCCTATACTACGATCGGTTATATTTTGGTTGTCACACAGTGGTTTCTCCATAAAGGACTTGGATATTATATCATACATTCTGGTTACTAAATCTATGGTTTTAGATCTAGATTTGGGTAGTTTCCCAATCTAGGTACTTAGACAGCATTCTAAAGGTGTTTTAGAATGGACGACTCCTGCCACGGTAGTATACCTGCAGGTGATGGAATCACCCTCTCTAAAGGTGTCTTACAGACTAAAGGGGAGAGGGATGTGCATGAATGGCAGATCACTTGCTTAGGCAATTGAGTCAATCATGAGATGTCAAGCACCACACCAAATGTTGCTTTTGCAGTAGGTGCAATAAGCTGATATTGATCCAATCCTGGAGAAACATTCGGAAGCAGTTTTAGAACATAAGTGGATGTTCTAAGGATATGATAACGACAGCCTCATTCGGGAGACAGTTATCATTACAGGCTTCCAAGGTGACTTGGATGACAGAATGGCTGTCAGAGTTATAGTTTTCCCCTCTGACGAGGGGCAGTATTTTGGACAGGAGGTCCAGGCGGATACTGAGGGAGGCACGACGCAGGATACTGATTAAGTTCAGTTGACGATACAGTCTAAGAAGTTTGGATTTGGAGTTCATTTATGAACTAGGTCCCATCACACATCCAGACATATTCTAAGACAGGTATTGCTCATTTCGGGAGATGGGTTTCTCCGCGAACTTGAGATAAAGAGAGAAATAGAAAGAAACATTAGGGCGGATCCACTCACTGAGGCTATTCCTCGAATGCAATAGTTTCGCAAACGAGCTTTGTGAGACTGACTAGCAGAGGAGTTGGGTGTTCGGTATCATACGGGCTGTGAGTATGCGACATCGCAATAATTAGCCTTGAGTGCAAGTGGGAGATTGTTGGAGATAGTGCCCTCAGAGTCAATTATTGGATAACAGGCACGTGATTGCAATGATTGAGGGAGGACCTATACCGGTAGGACAGTCTTACTCATGATGATAGTATGCTATCTGGTTTATCTTTATCATCGTGTACTGCTTTAGGTGACCTTACAGGTCACTATTGCACGTTGATAGAGCCCTTAGGATTCTTGCTTGACGGCCAGCAGTATGATGGCGATCATATACGTAGGAGCTGGGGTCTATAAGCACATCCTTATAGTGGTCCCTAGTCGTGGGAGTTTCGAGACTGGGCATCTATACTCCATTAGTAGACTAGTGTATACAGTCGAGACCCCGACGAGGGGCGGTGGCCGGTCTCACAAGCTACTGGTGTCAGTTGGTTCACCTAAGATGTATACAGGTGCTCATTGGGTTATGAGTATACCGGACATGACTCGCCGGGAACATGCTAGTTGGGATTATACCAGACGTCAGATAGTAGTTCCCTGGTGACATATGTACAGATTAGTTCATCGACCTGAGATCGTCATTTGTCTCGTGTGAGTTCCCACTGTACTTTGATTACTACCCTACCACGGCTCAAAGGAGTCGTGCAAACAGGTTTTGGTTGGGTACAGTCCCGAGCCACATGGAGGCAGTGAGCGGATCGGCAGGGGTTTCGTCTTTCCCGGTATTGGGAGTGAGATCGCGCTGTGTCTAGGAGAGCCATTACACAAAGCCCTCGGCCGAGGCAGGAGATTTACCGGTAGGTATTCCAGTAGTATCTCAGGGTGTTCTGGGTTACACTCCGACAAGACTTGTACCGCTTTTGGGGGTCTGACTTTTACCAACCCCCTAGGCCCGCCATGCGATACTCATAGAGGAACGGACCGGACTGTACGGATATTGTCACTGACAGGCTCAGTAAGGTGTCAGGATGAGTTCGCTCATCGACGTCCCTTTTTGTCAATACCTGGTAGCCCATTACGTATTGGCTAATACCTCTGACGTGCTAGTGGTTAAATCCACAACCAAAGTATTGACGAGTCTTTAGAGTCCCCCACAGACCAGTTTCTCAAGTTTCGGGCGAAACGCTGTAGAGGCCGTATGGAGATATGGCAGGGTTCGATCAGATACGTGACGTATTGCACGGATCATTATCGGACGGATAATACTAGTGGGTTTTGGTTTAAGCCGGATCCTAGTATAGTACAGTGTAGATTTTGTCTCTTTGCATTTGTATTCAGTGGGAATACAAATGCGGGAATGTATATGCAGTCACGGGGTTTTCCTGTAATTTATTACGGGATCAGTTTTCTGAAGTTGCCAGTTTGCATTCCGTTCCGGCCAGTATTCCTTTGTTCCTTCACGGCCGGATTTTTCCGATGGAGGGGCTAATTTGCAATTGTACAAATTAGCCATTGTGGAGGGGGTTATTTGTTTTTGTGGCATTATGATAAGTTAAGCATCTTTGCTTTTTCATGATGGTCTTGCATTAATGAGATTAGATTTGATTAGAAATGGGAGTGACCTTTTCTCCTCATTATCCTCACATTTCTTATGGTTACCACAATCCTCTCTTGTGCTCACCCCCCCTTGGTAATTCCCTACACATTTTGGCCGGCCGCTTTGGAGTGAGAGGAGAGTTCATTTTTTTTTGTGAGGAAAAATGTTCATCTCATTTTTGTATCAAAATTAAAAAGGCTCCATTTCAATGTTTCTTCTTCTCCTCCATCATACATGGCAACTTCACTACCCACATGAGACAAGCCTTCTACACTTCTTCTACAGCAATTCTTGGGCACGTCGGCTCGCCAACTTCGTGCCCGAGTTGTCTCGGTCCAGAGGTGGGAGCCCGTAAAAGAACCCGGCGATGTGGTGCCCGTTTCGATGAGGAGGCGACGACCGGAGATTCCGTGAGGAGATCGGAGTGGAGGCGAAGACCGAAGGACACGGATCGCTCGGTATAGCTTCCTACCCATTCTCATGTTGCTAGCATTAGGTTAATGGTTACAATCCGGGGTTTTAGGATGCAGTAGTGCCGGTTTTAAAGTAAAGAAAAATTTTTGTTTCCGCATTTGGCCTCGGATAGACGGCCGGCGCACTATCGTAGTCCTACAGGGTTTCATATCGACACGAATTATCGCGTTATTAGGGGTCTGATTTTATCCACCCCCTAGACTCGATATGCGATACTCTTAGACGAACAGACCGGACTATACAGAAATTGTCACTGTCAGGCTCAGTAGGGGTTTGGATGAGTTTGCTCGTCGGCCTTCCTTTCGCTCAATACCTGGGTAGCCGTTACATACAGCTAGTGCCGCTGACGTGCTTGTAGTTAAACCCACTGCCAGCATATCGACGAGACTTTAGAGTCCCACACAGAGCATTTTCACGGTTCAGGCGATATGGTGTAGATGACGTATGTTGGTACATACAGGTGTCCGATTAAATATGTGTACATACTGCACAGACTTGAATCGGACGGTTGATAATACTAGCGGCTTAAGATTAAGACGGATTATTAAATCAAATTTTGATTTAATAATTTATATATGTATATATATATGTATTATAGTATTATTGTTCACTATTCATTTTCTCTTTTGGCTATTCGTATTTTTGTACGAATACGCGTATATATATTTCGATACGTGTACCGGGTTGCATTCCGTATTTATACGGAATAGCTTTTAGAAGATATCGACCTCATTATTTGATTTTCATTTTGGAAAATCAATTTGGGAAATGAGGTGGAAGGGGTGAGGTGGCATGAACATTGTATAGCATGTAGAGAGGTATGGTATGGATTTGTTTATTGTAAAATGAGTTGAGATATTTTGTTGCATAATTGCAAAAGGGGGGGCTACTGTGATCTCTCTAATGGCTTGCTATTTTGTTTTCTAGACTTGCTTGATTCACATTCTCACTTGGAGTAAGACTTAGCCATTTTTCTTTAGTTGCTCATGCAACATGTTTCCTCACCTCCTTCTTCTTCTTCTTGAGTTGCTCTTGAAGCATTTTGATAAGAGAAAAATTATAGTGAGATAATCCTACACCTCCACTCTCTATTGCTAGCAACCTTGGAGCGTCGATTGCCTTGCTAGACAAGGCTGAAGCTTGCGCCGTTTCCCTCGGGTGGATCATCATAGATGGAGAAAGACCGGCAACCAAATTCGATCCACGACCACTAGGAGCTTGGGATGATGGTTGAAGACCCGAAGGACTTGGTTCATTCGGTATAACCATCTAACTCCTCTTTATATGTTTGCTAGTATAGGGTTAAGGGTAGATCCGAGCATCGGGTTGTGGTAGCGCCAGTTTACAAAAATTTTGTTCTGCATTTGGTCACGGTTTGATGGCCGGGGCGCTGCCGTAATCCAACATGGTATCAGAGCCAACCCGTAAACCCATTACTAGTAGTTTAGACAATGTTAAAGTATCGAAACCGAAACAACCCCTAAACAGTGCACTGCACATTCCAGTCTCTGTCGATTTTTTCAGAGTCTTCAAAATTTTTTTAAGCAATTGCAGAAGACTACTTGAGTGACTACTAGAACACACCACAAAGACGAGCCCAAACCACCGGATTTGACCCGGTGAGATTGCTTAAAAAATGGGTGTGGCCGGTTTTTTAAAGGAGTTTGGGCTTGAGATTTTTGGTGTTTTCTTGTCTCTGGAATATTGGTGCAGTGGTATTGTTTGTTTTGCCCATTTTGGATATTATGTTATCTTTTCTTTAGGGACAATTCGGGGTGTTTCGAAGTCGATATTTTAGCACTGTTTAAATGTTTACAATACATACATTACTATCTGTGATCGTGAATGTCATTAAAGCGGCACAACTCGTCTAATTTCTATATGTCCTTTTAGACGAGTTTGCGAACGTGACATTCACGTTGATGTTCTGTGTTGTGCTGTGATTGTGGTTGGATCGTCGTGGTGGATAGCTTGAGTGCAATGTTAGTACAGTTTAGTTTCATTTGTACATTTGATATTGCGGGGCGAGCGTCCGACATGTGAACTGCCGTCACTGCCCATTTGTATATTATTTGTTTAGGGCATGACCGGGTTGGGTCGATGTCACCCTTGTACATATTATTTTCTTTTCTGTACTGGGATTACCCCGCGGTGGAGTGCACGAATATCCGGGTTCTAGAGGGCAACAGGTCTGCATCTCATGGCGTTGAGATGGAGGGTACCTTACTCTAGAATTGGCGGGTTATTCGCCGCACTTGTAGGGGGTATAGGTTGACCTACGGAGGGGTGCTCATGTTACCGGATCCGTGAAGTGCTGGGTGACCCATTCACGTTGTTGATTGGGGTTGCCTCGCTTCTGGGATTGGCGAGTAACTTGCCGCACTCGTAGGGGTCTAGGTTTTCATTGCACAGGCTATCCACACGACAGGGAACGTCGGGTCTCATTTGTGGCTCAAGTGAAATCCGAAGCTCCAGGATTATCCACCACTCTGTGTTGTTGGCTGAGATTCTGTGATGTTGCTTTATATCATGCCTGAGACGATTGTTATATATATTTATATATATACTAGTAGATGTTGTATATGTTTTGCACCAGCGCTAGTCCAGTCCCCGCTCTGTCGTTAGTTAACCTAACGGGTGATGACGGAACCCAGTGGCGAATGCGGATGGCATATACGTACATTATAGTTTCGTTCTTTTCTGGTGTGATATGTTAATTGATGGGACTACGTTGATTCTGGTCAATGCAAGAAAAATAAACCTATTTGATGTTGTTAGAACCAAGTTTTTTTTAAAAAACTGACATTACAGACATTCTCTTTTGCTTTGCACAGTGGTATTCGATTGGGAATATCCTGCACCTCATTCGACGAGGCAAGGGCTGAGATCCCTTCATCGGGAGTGACCCCTTGAGCAAAAGTTTGCGTCAGCGTAATAACTTCACTATAGTCGTTTTCTTTTGCTTTGCATCGTGGTATTCAGTTTGGAATATCCTGCACCTCATTCGACGAGGAAAGAGCCGAGATCCCTTCACCAGGAGTGACCTCTTTAGCAAAAGTTTTCACCACTATATATTTGTAAAACCACTTGGATTCCTTCAACGATATTGTTCCCTCATAAAATACAAGAAAAAAATGGGGCATCATGTGCCCACACGTGATCGGGGGGTCACGTGCCGACACGTGATGGTTTCCTGAGGACTCTGAAATAATAAGAATTGAATTCTGATCAAAAGGGGTCACGTGCCCACACGTGATAGGCCTTTAAACCCACTGAAAGGAATTAAAAGGTATAATAAAACAGCGAGAAAAAAACCCCAGTGGGGCATCACGTGCCCACACGTGACCATGAGTCACGTGCCGACACGTGATGAATTCCCGAGTTCTTTGAAATAATAGAATTAAATTCTGGTTAAATGCTTAATCAGTGGGTCACGTGTCACCACGTGATAGGGTCTTAAAACTCTCTGAGTTAATGGAAAGAAAACCCTAAATGGGGCATCACGTGCCCATACGTGACAGGGGGTCACGTGCCAACACGTGATGGGTTCCTAAGATCTCTGAACAATAGAATTAAATTCTAATTAAAAAGGAATCAAAAGCCTGAATTGGAAAAATATTTCCCTTGATCTTTCCAAACAAAAAAGATTGCGCTCTGTAAAGCGGAGCACCGTTGGATTAAAAACCCAATGGTGATTAAAAATTACCAATTTATAGAAAGATTCTATACAAGGAAAGATTTTCCTAAAATCTGCCAGGAACAACAAATAAAATATCTTTTGGATTAAAAATCCAATGGTGAATAAATTCACCGAGTGATCTAAAAGATTATGTTGGTTACAAAATCAATCAAAATCTTTCAATGAAAGATTGACTAAACAAACTGATTCTTTTCTTTCTCCTATAAATAGGAGCCAAGAAGAGAAGAGAAAAGAGGAGAGAGAATACAACAGAGAGAGAATACAAAAAAAAGAGAATTTAATTCTCCAGAGAGAAAAGAAGATCTCTTCAGAAAAGAAAGAAACCCTAGGTAAGAAAGGGAAAGAGATCATTCTATAAGCTCCCACAAAACAAAAAGAGAATTTAATTCTCAAACTAAGAGTTTAACTCTTCTGAATACGAACTTAGTTCTTCCTTTGGTTGAAGATTTGCAGAAGCAGATCTCCCCATAAGTTGAGAATTTAATTGTCATCGGGAGGATTCTGCCATGCAGATCTAAAGCCTAAGGGAGGACCTAAGTTCAGAGAATTTTATTCTCCCACAAAGCACATAGGAATTTGATTCCTCCAACAAAGATAGGGTTTAACCCTTAATATAAGAATTTAGTTCTTCTTCATGGTAATAGATCTGCAGAAGCAGATTTCCCTATAAGTTAAGAATTTAATTCGCATCGGGGAGATTCTGCCATGTAGATCCAAAACTTAAAGGGAGAATTTAGTTTAAAGAATTTAATTCTTTCGAACATATAGGAATTTAATTCCTCTAAATAAAATTAGGGTTTAACCCTATAAGAGAATTTAATTCTTCAACAAGAGATTTATCTCTCCACGCACGTAAAAAGATCAAATACCCAATATGATCACGTGGCAACACGCGACTCTCCCCCTCAATGATCAAAAGAGAACGAATAAGACTGGGTCACGTGCTCCCACGTGACCCTTGAACAGATTCCTCAAAATAAGAAGGGCAGAACAGATTTTGGACACCTCATGTGTCTCCATGTGACCCCTGAAAAACCCCTCTTTAATAAGAAGAAAATGGGATAAAACTGAGGAATTGATACCCAATGCATGGGCACCATCACGTGTCCACACGTGATGGTCATAAAGATTAAGTGTTCAACACTTATTTGAATATTCTGATAAAAAAATAAGGGAAGTCTGGCCCAATACTCAAGCACCTCACGTGACCTCGCGTGAGCGCTTATTTTTTTTTAGTGTTTAACACTATTTTGTGCGCTTCATCCTTAGTGTTTAACACTATTCTAAGCATATCACGTGGGAGCACATGATAGCCGAGTGTACTCTGGTGTTTAACACTATATTCGAGCCAATCTTAGCCTAAATTAGCTAAGTCTTCCAGAGGCAGGACCCCCTTTTGACTGAACCTCAAATACACTCTTGTCTTCCAAAATTGATCACCTCATATGACATTCAAAGCAAAACCCAGAGCCTTTTAATCAACTTTGGTTCGAGGGTACATCTCTTCACACCTCTGATACATGTCGTTGTAATTCTTCAACGTCTTCAGAGAGGTGGTAGGTCCTGACGACCAATAACTATCTGGTGCATTTCCAAACCTATGTTTGCATCTGAACATGGACCGCAATGTCCTTAAACTAAACAATAGAGCCTAAATGCTCTTTTGTTGGATCTAAATGATCCTGTTAAGTAGATCTTAGTCTAAAATTAGACTAACGTATCCTTAACAAACGTTTAAGTTGATCTTAGCCTCAAACGAGATTAACGATCCTTAAATCAATCCAATTATAGATCCCCTAATCAACATTGGTTCAAGGGTACATCTCTTCACTCCTCTGATATTTGTCGTTGTAATCCTTCAACGTCTTCAGAGAGGTGACGGGCCCCGACAACCAGACATCCCATGGACTGTGGGGTCCTTAAACCCATAGACTATGATGTCCTTATCCTTGGACTGTGGGGTCCTTAAACCCATGGACTATGATGTCCTTAACCTTGGACTGTGGGGTCCTTAAGCCCATGGACTATGATGTCCTTAACCTTGGACTGTGGGGTCCTTAAGCCTATGGACTATGATGTCCTTAACCTTGGACCGTAATGTCCTTAAACTAATGGACCGCAATGTCCCTAAACTAAAGCAATAGAGCTCAAATGCTATTTTGTTAGATCTAAATGATCATGTTGAGTAGATCTTAGTCTAAAATTAGATTAACGTATCATCAACAAACGTTTAAGTTGATCTTAGTTTCAAATGAGACTAACGCATCCTTAAACCCAACCCCAAACCCATATCTAAGAAGATACGGATTTGGACTAATCCAAGCCCTACGGGTGACAACATAAATTAGTCTCCATATACAATCCACGGGCAACCAAAAATAAAATAAATACACATGACACGAAGTGACCATGTGGAGAAAGAGAAAGTGGTTAACGCGATGCAGTAGCGTAATTAACTGCAGGGGCTTGCGCCTGCAGGGAAGAGCGTCCCCACAATCAAAACCCCCTCAACGAGGGGGAATCTGATGAAGTATGCTACATCGGCCGCATCCGTTTAATCCTTCGATACATGGTGTCATAAATCAACTTGGCATCTTCGGAGAGGTGGACGGATAGTACCAAATAGCATCTGCCCTCGAAATTCAGGCCGGACGTCCCGACGTCCTGGTCGCGTCTTTCGGCGGAGAATAGATTCTGGCACGCCCGGTGGGACCTCTTCCTCTTTCCACTCCACACTTCGTGTGTCGTGTTTCGCGAACAAGTCGCGGTTTGACTTGGTTGTCTTTGGATTTGAAGTACTAAGATTTGGTATCTTGTTCCGTGCAAAAAAATAGAAGATCAAATGGCTTTCAACTGCACAAGCTGCAACAACGGCACTAACTCTCACTCCGTCCCTGCTGGAGGAGTGACCTACGGGCCTCATGCGGCCTCCGTTTTTACAATGCCGGTGGACCAGGTGATGCAAGCCACCACAAGGATATTCTTTGGGACCATGCTCCCACCCATAAGCTCCTGAAGAAGTCGGTCTTTGATCGGCTCACAACTATTATGGCCCCTCTTAACGGGTCGCCCAAACTAAGCGCCTCAGTCTTTAACAGATTGGGCCGAAGCTCCAATGGGCCTGTGAAGAAGCCCGCGATACCGGAAGGGGTTATCCCGAAGAGGATAGCCATTCCTGCTCCTAAAGTCGCCAAGGCGGCTTCTCCTGCTAAGGGGTCGGTCTTCACAAGACTGGCCGTTTCAGCTCCTACTCCACACGAAGTCACCAAGACTGCTCCTCCTGCTCGAAAGTCTGCCTTCGACGGGTTAGCTATCCCCACTCAGCGGACGTCCGTTTTCAATAGGCTGGCGCCAATAACAGCACCTGACCAGAACAGGAGGCACGATCAAGCCGCCCCTATAGCTGAGCCAGCACCGTCGGCTCGACGCGCTCGACGTCGCCACTAGCACCGAGTAAGAAAGGCTGGGGGCAATTCCCCTTCTGGATTGACTCCACCGGCTCCAACGGTGGAAATTGATGCTGCTGTTCCAACTGGGAACATCTTTGAACCACTAAGGAGGGTACGCAAAAACTCTCCGACTGCTGTATTAAAAAGATCTCCTCCACCAATGGAGAATGCTACAAAGGCAAAGCTAGAGCAGCCCCCTCAGCGGCTGTTCTCTAAAATTTATAGAGTTTGGCGACAGGTCCAGGACTCCGTGATAGATCAAGACTATCTCGGCCGACAGAAAAAGATGAAGGTTCGGCAAGAAAAGGACCACCCTGTCAAGCCACAGAAGGCGACATCTACTTGGGTTCCCACTACAACGGCCCCCTCAACTTCGACCGCTCACAAGAGGAGAAGGCTGGAGAAAATCCCGGTGTCTGCGACGAATCGCAAGAACACTGAATCTAAATGCCCCAAGTCTAAGGGCATGGTAGTACATACTGTCTATATGGCATCCGGGAAGGAGGATAGCCGTATCTCTACGGGCCATCGACCACTCACCAGATCCATAACAAAGGCCCAGGAGCAACAACAGAAGCTCCAGGAAATATTGACGTAAATGGCCGTACTCATAGGGCCAAAAGAAAGCCCGAAAATGTCGTCGGAGCAACGTCAAGAACAAGAAACTGATACCGAGTTCCTCCGCAGAATCCTCGAAAAGGAGGACAAAGAGGCAGCGGAACAAGCTGCCAACATAAAACGAATGGCTTTCTTATTCCAAGACATGGTCGGGATGATGTTACAGCCGGATCCTCCAGCTGAAGATCCTCCGATTATCCTCGAAGACGACCGAGCGGAGACGTCAAACCCTCTTCTGGCTTGTTCAGCAGCCAAAGAGGAGACCATCTCAAAAGCCGCCCTGGATGATTACATCGCTCAGCAGATACGAGTTCATCAGGCGAATGAAGCGGCTGGGCAAATTGTTAAGACTGGACGACCCTATCCGGGTTGGTACGACCAAATAAAGTACCCGCCGAGATACACGATCCCCAAATTTCATGTATATAAGGGGACGGGGAATCCACATCAGCACGTTGCTCAATTCAGGGCTCTGTGTGGCAACACTGGAGGGGATGACAAACTATTGCTTTGCCAGTTTGTTGGCAGTTTGTCGGAGACAACGTTTGAATGGTACTCCGAGCTCCTGAACGACTCCGTTAAGACATTTGCAGAAATGGAGTTACTGTTCACGCAGAGGTTCGCAAGCGCTATCGAGCGCACCCCGATCACCGTATTAATTAATGCCAGAGTAAAGCCAGGCGAAACATGGGTGCAGTACGCAATACGGTGGCGGAATCTATGGTCGAAGTGCGAGCAGCGCATTGAAGAAGCGCCTGCAGTAGGCATGTTCGTAGGTACTCTCGACCCTCAGGCGACCATTTCCCAATTCATGATGTTCTTCAAACCAACTACTTTCCAGGCCTTGATTGACAAGCTAGCCCAAATGGATCAGATGGGTCATAGACCATCTTCTTTGAAGTTAGAACCTCAAAACGAAAAGGGAAAAGGAAAAGCAACCTTCGTCGCCAATGCTCAACAGCAGCCCAGTGGTCCAAAACTAACTGATCGCCAAGAAGAGAGACGACGATTCTTTAATGAGAAAATGAAGCGCCCTTATTCGTTTCCCTGGGACAAAACGAGGAGATTGTTCGAGCTGACGGTGCGCAACAGTCTCATCAACTTGCCGGATCTAAAACGCCCATTGCAACTCGGTGAGGCTAATAATCCCAATTATTGCCCCTATCACCAAGCGATAGTCCATCCAATCGAAAATTGCTTCGTCTTCAAAGGGTGGATTGAGAACCAATACCAACAGGGCAAATTCGCACCATCCGAGAATTGGAAAGTAAACCCTCCCCAGCCGCACGCTCTCAAAAAGGCGGACACACCGGGGGCATCATGCTCTTTTATAGAAGAAGCTCCATGGGAGGTCGTTCTTTCAGCCAAAACGAAAAGAATGCTGAAGGATCTCCAAACATGCCCGGCGATCAAATGGAAAATTCCGCTGGAACCTGAAGTCATCAAGGGAATGCTGAAGCCGTGCCCGACGCCAAGAATTGGTGGTGATAGTCAAAGAGCCCATACCCAGCAGTCAAAATCTTCGAAGAAGAAGAAAAAGACCAAAAAGCCCGTGAAACCTGATGACAAGCGCACGGACCTGCAAAAACATATTGACGCGCTGGAGGAATATAACCAGAAAGCGCAGACCCCAGTCACACGCCAAAAATTTCTCAGCCACATCCTTGAGGACGGAGATGATGGCAATGGAGAAGACTCATCGGATGAACCTGAGGATTATGTGGCAAGTTGCCATGTGATCTCTCACTCATCGATAGACGGTGAAGAAGCTCCTGACGCAGAGAAACTGGGGGCAAATCCCGAATCGGAGCTCCTAGGACCGTCAAACGAGATGATTGATGCATTCCTGAACGAAGCTCTTCTGAAAAGCAAAGCTGATCGAGAGCGCGAAATGGCCATATTTGAAAAAGCTAAACGCCGACGACTGGATGAAAGGGTTAAAACACTTCAACCAGATAGGAGCACTTCGGCCGCCAGCAAAAGTAGGTTCAAGACAAGGAAAAGGTTCGCCAAAGCCATATCGATGGGAATGAAGCTGCCACCCTCCGAAGGAAACATTTCTGATGAGATACACCTCACTGAAGAGGATGTGCATCCTAATTACTGTTTATATCATCGAAGGATTGCGCACCCCACCGAAGAGTGCAACGCCTTTAAAAATTGGTGGCAAGGGTATGTCACTCACAGGCAACACTTCAAAAGGATGAAGCGTGAAGCTCATCGACAGCGGAAAAATGCGACAGACGAACGAGGAAGAGCTGCCGTCAACTATCACATGGTTGATAGCAGGGGATCGCAAGTTCTCACCTTCGGGAGCGATTCTGAAGAAGAAATGACTCTCGTCCCTCTCTTCAAAGAATCCACCTCAGGAAAAGAGGAAGAACCGAAGAGCTGCGAGAACATTCAGCTGCGCAATCGCATGTTACCTGAAAAGAATCTCGGACCCGTAAACAAGGGGTCGAACAAAAAAGATAAGGGAAAAGAAAAATTCCCTGAGGATATCGCCCTCGATGATCGAGTCGTCGAAGAGCTTGCAGCCAAGGACCCGCCTAAGACAAACAAGGTGGATTACAACGTTCTGGCGCACTTGAGGAAGATACCCTCGCAGCTCAGCATTCTTGATGCCCTTCTACTCTCTAAAGAGGCAATGGATTCTTTGATCAAATCGTTACAAGACCCCGGACAGTTTCAAGATTTCCTCGCCGAAGAAAAGATGAAGGACGAGTTGGAGGAAGTGCACACTGCTGACATCACTTTCGGCGATGAGGACCTCCTCCTCTGGACGTGCGAGCATAACCGTCCACTATATGTCGCCGGGTACTGTCATGACATCAAGATAGGCAAAATCCTAGTCGACAATGGATCCTCCGTTAACCTTCTCAATGTAAGAGTGTTGAAGGAGATCTGCATGAGCGTTCAACACCTCGCTCGGGATAAGATCACTATCTCCGGGTTTGACTCTCAGTCATCACGGACGCTTGGGTCTGTGATTCTGACGTTACGCTTTGGGTTGCTGGTCACCGATATCAAGTTCCACGTCATTGTCGCGAAGACTTGCTACAACGCTTTGCTCGGCAGACCTTAGTTACACGAGTGCAACATTATTCCTTCTACACAACATCAGTGTATGAAGTACTTCAAAGATAGGCTTGAATATACCGTGACAGGAGAGCTAAACCCATTCTCTGTGAATGAAGTATGAAAGTACGAAGATGTAAAGTACTTCTTACCAGACTTCGAGGACACGGAGAGATGCCATAAACCGGAGGACAAGCAGAAAGCTATCACCACCATTCCGGTCTTCGGGAGTGATACCGAGGAGGAAGAAGAGATAGTCTATTCGGGGCAACCCTAATACACCAAGCCGGGACCGTCCACCCCTATGTTGGTCTTCGGCAGTGACTCTGAAGACAAAATCAATGCAGTATTCTCTGCTCAGCCATCAATACAAGCCTCCACCGGAGAAGATCAAAGCTTGCAAGTTGCCATGGTTCCGCAAGAGCATTACAAAGAGCTCGATGCACTTGAAACTTATAATGTACAAGAGCTACAAACATTCTATGTCCCTCCCAAGCGAAGAGATGAAAAGGCGATCCTCTTTTATCAATCCACGGAAACCAAAGTGGAGAAAGAAGTCTGGCATGGTGCTGATTCGACACTTGACAGACTTCAGCCCATCCGGCTGCCCAGATACTACACAGAAGGATTGAAGAGGCTATTGAGGTGCCAAGGCGTACCCCTTAAGTAGACCACGAGACAAGCTCAGTTCTACAATATGATCTGGAACGTCCCCAGAACTCAGCGAAAATTGCCCACCGGGAGAATGGAAACGATCGGGCTTGGATACATTCGATCCAAGAAACGGGAGCGAGTCCATGGCTGCTACGTCATACATGACTTCGATGAAGAAGGAGATATTCTGTTAAAAGACGCTAACCCTGAACCAAAACGAGGTCCCGCCATGAAAATGCCAAGTCCGTCGTTTGAAGAACAGATGTACAAGCTAATAAGGGAAGCGGGTCAAAAGGTCCAGGATGATCATAACTGCGAAATGGCCATCTACGAGACAGCCAGGACGCAACGCCTCCTTCAGTAGGCTACAGAGAATGACGATGCCCTTCGTTGCCAGTCTGTCATACAGAAGACCCGATGCAAAAACAAAAACAAACTGAAGAACGGAAAAAACGTTCGACAGCAACGAAGCGGATCCAAGAAGTCACGCGATCGAAAATCGAGCAGCCGAGATCCGTCTCTTATAAAGAAGATGAGTCGAGCATATTCTTTTCCCCAAGAAAAGACAAAGAAAATCTTTGACCTCGTCTTGAAACATCAGATGATTACGCTCCCGGAGTCCAAGCACCCCGATCGAGCAAATGAGGTTCATCACTCAGACTATTGCTCCTATCACCGAGCGATAGGACATCCTATTGAAGACTGCTTCACCTTCAAAGACTGGGTTGAAGACCAGTATCAACTCGGCAGACTCGCTCTATCCAACAGTTGGAGGGTAAGCCCGCCACGGAAGCATGAATCAAAAGCCACTTATGCGATGAGAGTAGAGCCAGATCAACATCGGTCTTGGAAACAATCTCATACCTGTCACGTAATAACGCTGACAGAAGAAGGAGTGCTCGAGAATATGGATGACCCCTCCTGGTGCTTCGAAAACAATGGTGACGAAGTGATCTCAGAGTTTCCACCGGCGCCAAAAGAGCTAGAAGATGGGAAACATACTACTGCAGATAACCTCAGAAAAATTGACTTGGGGACGACAAACGACCCGCGGCCTACGTTCGTCAGCGAGTTGCTGTCTGAAGAAAAGGTGGCTACGCTCAAAGATGTGCTCATGCAGTATAAAAACTGTTTCGCATGGAACTATTCCGAGATGCCCGGATTAGATCCAGAAATAGCCGTCCACAAATTGGCGATATCTACGGACGTCAAGCCGATCAAACAAGCACCGAGAAGAATGCGGCTCGAGCTTGAGATGAGCATCAACGCCGAGGTCAAGAATCTAATCGACTCCGTCCTCATCCAAGAGGTTCAATACCCTGACTGGATTGCCAACATCATCCCAGTGATGAAGAAAAATGGGACAGTGCGCATCTGCGTGGACTTTCGGGATCTCAACAAAGCCTGTCCAAAAGATGACTTTCCTGTACCGGTTACCGAGCTGATGATAGATAATACATCCACTCACGAAGTTTTCTCCTTCATGGACGGCTCGTCAGGATACAATCAGATAAAGATGCATCCCGAGGACCAGAAGCATACCGCTTTCCGGACCCCTTTGGGCATATTCTGCTACAAGGTGATGCCCTTCGGTCTGAAGAACGCCGGCGCCATCTATCAGAGGGCCACGACGAAGATCTTTGATGACCTTATACACGAGATTGTCGAATGTTATATCGACGACCTCGTGGTAAAAAGCAAAACGCACGAAGAGCATTGGGAGCATCTAAAAATAGTGTTCCAACGCCTTTGGAAATACAATCTGAAGATGAACCCTCTCAAATGCGCGTTCGGAATTTCCTCGGGCAAATTCCTAGGATTCATCATCCGACACCGGGGCATCGAAATAGACCCATCAAAGATCAAAGCGATCATGGAAATGCCTCCGCCAAGAACTCTCAAGCAACTGCGGTCTCTTCAAGGAAAGCTCGCATATATTCGACGGTTCATAGCTAACCTCTCCGGCAAATGTCGTCCCTACAGTCACTTGATGAAGAAGGGAACCCCGTTCGTTTGGGATCGCAAATGCTAAAGCACACTGGAAGAAATCAAGCAATACCTACAGAATCCTCCGGTGCTGACCGCTCCAGTTAAAGGAAAGCCCCTCATTCTGTATACAACTTCCCTTGAAGGTTCCTTAGGCGCGTTATGGGCACAAGAGAATGACCAAGGGAAGGAGAGAGTCCTCTACTATTTGAGTCGAGTTCTCCTGGGGGCAGAAAACAATTACTCCCCCATTGAAAAACACTGCCTGGCATTGATCTTCGGGATAACGAAGCTCAGACACTATGCTTTGGCACATGAGGTTTATCTCATATCAAAAGTGGATCCTCTCAAGTATTTGATGTCAAGAGCCATACTAACGGGACGACTCGCTAAATGGGCCCCACTCTTAATGGAATTCTCGATAACATATCGTCCTCTCAAGGCGGTGAAAGGCCAGGCCATCGCCGACTTCCTCGCCGAGCATCTGATACCTGCCAAATCACCTTTAAATTGCGAATTTCCAGATGAGCACGCGTTTGAAACGATCGACGACGAAAAAGAAGGGAGTGATACCCAATGGGAACTCTACTTCGATGGAGCGTCTTCCATGAAGAAGCGAAAGCACAGCTCCCCCATAATCAAATCTGAGGTATGCCTCATCTTCGTGACTCCACAAGGAGGGATAATGCGCTTTTCCTTCTCCTTAACAGAGCCGAGGACGAACAACGAAGCCGAATACGAAGGTTTGATAGCAGGTCTTGAGATCACTGTCGACATGGGAATCGAAAACCTCCTCATATACGGAGACTCCCAGCTGGTCGTTAGTCAAGTAAACGGCGACTATCAAACGTGCAAACCAGAGTTGGTAAAGTACGGTGAGAAAGTGCAACAATTGCTGGCTCAAATTCCCACCTACGCCCTGGAAAGCATACCGCGTGCGGAAAATAGCAAAGCGGATGCGTTAGCCAAACTCGCTAAAGAACTGGCTGACGAAAACCTCGATGATGTAAGGATCGTGGTACAAAGCCGTCGGGTTCTTGCACCAGCAGAAATATCTCCGGAATCGTCTGAAGAAAAGGAAGCGACCAAGCAGACAGCCTTACAAATAAAAGATCAGGAAAATGCTAAGGATTGGAGAGAAGTCTTTATAGACTACTTCAAATCCCGACGAACACCTGAAGATGCATCCTCAAGACATCAGCTCATGAACCGAGCTCCGTCTTTCGCCTTCGTCAATGATACTCTGTACAAGAGATCGTTCGACTCTCTATGGATAAGATGCCTGGGGCCGGAAGAAGCAAAGAGAGTCGTCCAAGAAACTTATGACGGACTCTGCGGTTCTCACCAAGACGGGCCGAAGATGAAACTGAAGATCAAAAGGATGTGCTACTATTGGCCCACGATGATCCAAGACTGCCTCGAATACGCGAAGCAGTGCCACTCGTGCCAAATTCATGGGGACTTTATCCACCAGCATCCAAATTCGCTACACCCAACGGTGGCTAGCTGGCTATTCGAAATGTGGGGAACTGACATAATCGGGCTCATTGAACCAGCATCGTCCAGCGGACATCGGTTCATACTGGCGACAACTGATTATTTCTCTAAGTGGGCGAAAGCAGTACCGCTAAGAGAAGTGAAGATGGAGAATATCCTCCATTTCTTCAAGACACACGTCATCTATCGGTTCGGCACTCCGCGACGGATTATCTCCGATAACGGGCCGGCCTACAGAAGTCATAAGATCAGCCGCTTTGCACAGCAGCATAATATAGACTGGAGATACTTGTTCCCCTCCGAATGACGGACAAGATGACAGGGAGACTTCTAGCCTGAGATTCGGGGCAGATGCTATTTGGTTTTATCCGTCAACCTCTCCGAAGATGCCAAGTTGATTTATGGCACCGTGTATCGGAGGTTTAGACGGATGCGGCCGATGTAGCAGACTTCGTCAGATTCCCCCTCGCTTGAGGGGTTTTTGATTATGGGGACGCTCTTCCCGGCAGGCGCAAGCCCCTGTAGTTAATTACGCTACCGCATCGCGGTAACAACTTTCTCCTTCTCCAGATGTTCACTTCGTGTCGTGGGTGTTTGTTTTGTTTGTGGTTTCCCGTGGATAGTATACGGAGACTAATTTATGTCGTCGCCCGTAGGACGTGGATTAGTCCAAATACGTATTTTCTTAGATTTGGGTTTGGGGTTTTGGTTTGAGGATACGTTAGCCATATTTGAGGCTAAGATCAACTCAAACGTTTGTTAAGGATACGTTAGTCTAATTTGAGACTAAGATCAACTTAACGGGATCGTTTAGATCTGACAAAAGAGCATTTGAGGGCTCTATTGTTTTAGTTTAGGGACATAGTGGTCCATTGCCAGTTTAGGGACATAGTGGTCCATTTATCGTATGGCCGTCGGGACCCGTCACCTCTCTGACGACGTTGAAGGATTACAACGACAGATATCAGAGGAGTTCATAGATGTACCCTTGAACCAAAGTTGTTTGGGAGATCTATAGTCCAATTTGGGACTAAAGTCTGTTTGAAGGTTTCGGTTTAAGGATACGTTAGCCATATTTGAGGCTAAGATCAATTTAAACGTTTGTTAAGGATACGTTAGTCTAATTTGAGACTAAGATCAACTTAACGGGATCGTTTAGATCCAACAACAGAGCATTTGGACTCTATTGTTCTAGTTTAGGGATATGGTGGTCCATTGCCAGTTTAGGGACATGGTGGTCCATCATTCCCATTTTGGGGACGAATATTGGTTTAAGGATGCATTAGTCCATGAGTTTAAGGACCCCACAGTCCATATCAATGTATGGTTGTCGGGACCCGTCACCTCTCTGACGACGTTGAAGGATTGCAACGACAAATATCAGAGGAGTTTAGAGATGTACCCTTGAACCGGGTGTAAACTGATTTGAGAGAGCAGTTGTGCTCAGTTCAATTTAATTTGAGGACTTACGGCCAGAATTGGGTTAAGTCCATTTGAAAATGTTTAACATCTTATTCATGATTGACCTGTTTAGGCTTTTGCTTGGGCTCTGCCCCCTTTTAAAAATAATGCACAGCATTGGGCTTTTTAATTAAATGCATAGCATTTATTTTGGCCTGTTAGGCCTTCTTAATTGGGCTCTGTCCCTTTTCTTTAATAATGCAGAGCATTCAATGGTCTGACAGCACGCCACGTGGCCTATCAGGCGCTTTGCGCCGATTGAGGAGCGCAAGGCGCAAACTGATGTGGAGGTGACACGTGTCACACTCTGGTGAGCGCAAGTCTGTTAGCGCAGTGCGCTGCGCCAGTGCGCTGCTGACACGTGGCGCGCTCTGCTGAGCGCAAGTCTGTTAGCACAGTGCGCTGCGCTAGTGCGCTGCTGACACGTGGCGCGCTCTGGTGACTTGCGCCAATCCAAGAGCGCAACAGTGCAAATTAGGAGTGCAGGGCACTGTACAGTAGCGCAGAGCGCATCTTGATCTAATTTAGATCAAAGAAAAGAATCTTTTTAGAGGTTCTACCTCAAGATTCAAGAACCGATGGTTCATCAAAAGGCAATTCCTTTATATAGATCAAAAGATCTAATCAATAAAGTAAATTACTTCTGTTTTATCTTTTTTCAATTAGACCTTCTTTTGATCTTTTTTCTCTTCCTTTTTCTTATCCAAGATCTTGATCTTGTTCTTAGATCATTGATATTTTTAGAAGAAATTCTTCTTTTATTCAAAGGTTTACCTTTTTTCTTTCTCTTTGAATTCTTCTCAAAGTTTTTAGATGAGCTCTCTGTATCTCTATCTCTCTGTTAGACTTGGAGTCTATGGGCCTTTATATAGGGCCAATTAGTTTGTTAGGTTGGTTACAGAGATTTTTCTCTGATTAATCTGGGGATATTTCCCCACCGTCGGATCTTTGATTCAAGAGCTCTGTTTTACAGAAGATAATTTTCTTGTTTTTAACAAGATTGGAAAGATCTTCCAGAATTTTATTGTTTAAATGCTGGCACAGTTGGCGCAAGCGCACCTGCGCTTGACACGTGTCGCGCAGCGCAGAGCGCCGCGCAACTGCGCTGACACGTGTCGCGCAGCGCGGAGCACCGCGCAACTGCGCTGACACGTGTCGCGCAGCGCGGAGCACCGCGCAACTGCGCTGACACGTGTCGCGCAGCGCAGAGCGCAAGTCAGCTGAAGCGTTGCTTCTTTTTTTAATTTGAATTTTTAAAACAGAGCCTTACTCTGATTGGGGGAAACGGAAGCGTTGCTTCATTTCCCGTCTTGGAATTTGAACAGAGCTTTGCTCTGATTGGGGTAAACAAATGCCCCCCCACCGTTGCGCTTACGTGGCCCCAAACGTGAGCGCAGCGGTGACAGAATTCCAACCGTTGCGCCAACTTTTGGAAGTTGAAACGACTCTCAATGTCTATAAATAGGACCTTTGGTCCCTTAGATGATTTTCATCTCCTCCTTGAGAATTTTATCCAGAGCCTTACTCTCGTTTTCAAGAACTTTTAAGAGTTAGAACTCTAGAGAATTTTTAGGTGAGAATTAAATTAATTTTAAGAGCTTTGCTCTTGATAGATCCCTGATCTAAAGAAAACCCATTTAGGGTTTCACTAGAAGAGCTTTGCTCTAGGGATCTAAAGAGAACTAAAGAGAATCCTATTAGGGTTCCATTAATAGAGCTTTGCTCTCTAAAAGTTTTTTCTTGTTTTTTTTAATTCATTAATGGAGCTTTGCTCCTTCCAAACCATATAGAAGAACTCTTAAGAGTTTTTCATGGATCTTTGGAGGTTAAAGATGGGATTTTATTTTTGATGAATTATATCATCTTTTTAGAGCAGAGCTCTCAATGTTCTCGGGGGCCTTCTTTAACTTCCCTTCATAATTGATTTTGACAGGTGTCACTCCTGTTTGTAGAGCATTGCTCTCGAGGAGTTTAACTTTCTGTGTCTGTTTTGAATAAGAAATTGCTTAATCAGTCTTTCTGATAATTTTGTTGATTCTTTTTTACAGAAACAATGGATGCCCACATGTACGATCTCGACGAGATTATCTCTTACGGGGATATCCGCCGACTCGTCCGTTCTCAGAATCGAGAGTTCACCAACGCCGAGTGTGCTGAAATCATGAGTCACTTTGACGCATACAATGGTCAACTGCTTCCCCGGCGTTCCTCTCTCTTGAAGCTTATCGTGGGAGCAATCTGGGAAGCGCTTCCCTTGTTCTGTACTGGTGTGCCACTTGGGGCATTGGACGTCGCCAAGGATAAGGTGCACTCGGTGTACCTGATGAACCTAATCTCGAAGAGACGGCGAGACAATCTTGTCGATCTCTTGCACCAGGCCTTCCAACAGTCCACCATTCTTGCTGCCTATCGGAGGGTGGAGGACATCAGTGGAGATCCCGACGCCCGTGCTCGCGAAAGGAAGCACACTAGGATGGTTCGCCAGGCTTGGAAAGTCTTGGACAAGGTCACTTTCTAGTTCCTCAACCTATGTCTGGGATTTGAGGTTTTGCCGTTGTAATCATTTGGATAATATCTTTGTTTATTTCTTTATAATTGTAAGAATTTTCCAAGTATGAATGACAAATCTTTTGCCTCCTTCCTTTCATTTTCTGCTTTGTTGTTGGCATATTCCTTAAGTAAGCATAGCCTGTAGGTGATATAAAACATTCCATCTTGAATACTTCGGGGATTAGTGATGGCTTAGGAAGTAGGTTCAGGTCTGCTACCTAAGGCTTTTCAACTTTATGAGCCGTGAGGGTCTCATAAAAACTTTTCTCCCTACGGATCGAGAGGATCTCGTAGGTGTACTTTCTCCTTAGAAATCGTGAGGATTCCTAAGTGCGTTTTCTCTTATAAGTCGTAAGAATCTTATAAGAGAATTTTCCCTCTTACGAGTCGAGAGGACTCGTAAGCAGTTGTTTCCCTCCCTGTCGAGATTCGACTTCGGAGAGTGTGACCCGTGAATAGTATGCAAGAGTCCATTTTGGACCGACTTGCAGGGTCCCAGTGCTTAGGAAACATGTTTTTTAATCCCCGCTGCCTAAGGCTTTTCCTCACGAGTCGAAACAGATCGAGTAGTTCTCGTAAAGACACTAATTTCCTCACGATTCGAGACGAATCGAGCATTTCTCGTAAGAATATCCTAACATCACAGTTAACCTCTGCTCTTTACGACAGAGGTCCGTTAAGGTCTGTGGTACTTAGGGTTTTGTCCGTCGTACCGTCGCATTGGCTGATGTATTCCTCGATAGGCAATCTTGCTGTTCGAGTAGTCTTGCGACTATCGTGTCTCTGATCCCTTCGGGGGCTGGACACGACGTCTTCAAGCAATCCTCCTAGGCAGTTTGACCGTCGGAAGAGCAAGCGTTAGGAATTTTTCCATGCCGCTTTTTACTTGAGGTTAGGCTCATTTTGGAGAGCCCCGCCGAGTCATGACCACTCCACGCTGGTGTGGGATGATCTCCGATAGTCTTTCAGGCTTTATATGACTTGCCGTTAAGACCGTGAAGCTAGGAATTTGGCCTTTGCTTCGTTTGCTGGCATTGCGCCCTCTATATCGAGACGAATGTCGCGGTTGTCTCTAGGTTGCTGGTGAACCGTCGAGATTTGGAACTAGGGATTCTGCCGTGGCTCCTCTTGGTGATGTTGTATATTCCTGCAGAGACACTGATTTCTCTGCGGGTCGGCGCGAATCGAGATGTTCTCGTCAAGGATGCTGATTTCCCTGAATCGAGGTATTTGCCAAGGACGCTGATTTCCCTGGGGTTGAGACGAATCGATGTATTCCTGCAAAGACACCGTTTTCTTTGCGGGTCGATGCGAATCGAGATGCTCTCGTCAAGGACGCTGATTTCCCTGAATCGAGGTTTTTGCCAAGGACGCTGATTTCCTCGGAGTTGAAACGAATCGAGGTATTCCTGCAAAGACGCTGATTTCTCTGCGGGTCGACGCGAATCGAGATGCTCTCGTCAAGGACACTGATTTCCCTGAATCGAGGAGGTTGCCAAGGACACTGATTTCCCTGTGGTTGAGACGAATCGAGGTATTCCTGCAAAGTCGCTGATTTCTCTGCGGGTCGACACGAATCAAGATGCTCTCGTCAAGGACGCTGATTTCCCTGAATCGAGGTTTTTGCCAAGGACACTGATTTCCCTGGGGTTGAGACGAATCGAGGTATTCCCGCAAAGACACTGTTTTCTTTGCGGGTCGATGCGAATCGAGATACTCTCGTCAAGGACGCTGATTTCCCTGAATCGAGATTTTTGCCAAGGACGCTGATTTCCTCGGAGTTGAAACGAATCGAGGTATTCCTGCAAAGACGCTGATTTCTCTACGGGTCGACGCGAATTGAGATGCTCTCATCAAGGACACTGATTTCCCTGCATCGAGGAGGTTGCCAAGGACACTGATTTCCCTGGGGTTGAGACGAATCGAGGTATTCCTGCAAAGACGCTGATTTCTCTGCGGGTCGACACGAATCAAGATGCTCTCGTCAAGGACGTTGATTTCCCTAAATCGAGGTTTTTGCCAAGGACACTGATTTCCCTGGGGTTGAGACGAATCGAGGTATTCCCGCAAAGACACTGTTTTCTTTACGGGTCGATACGAATCGAGATGCTCTCATCAAGGACGCTGATTTCCCTAAATCGAGGTTTTTTCCAAGGACGCTGATTTCCTCGGAGTTGAAACGAATCGAGGTATTCCTGCAAAGACGCTAATTTCTCTGCGGGTCGACGCGAATCGAGATGCTCTCGTCAAGGACACTGATTTCCCTGAATCGAGGAGGTTGCCAAGAACACTGATTTCCCTGGGGTTGAGACGAATCGAGGTATTCTTGCAAAGATGCTGATTTCTCTGCGGGTCGACACGAATCAAGATACTCTCGTCAAGGACGCTGATTTCCCTGAATCGAGGTTTTTGCCAAGGACACTGATTTCACTGGGGTTGAGACGAATTGAGGTATTCCTGCAAAGATGCTGATTTCTCTGCGGGTCGACGCGAATCGAGATGCTCTCATCAAGGACGCTGATTTCCATGAATCAAGGTTTTGGCCAAGGACACTGATTTCCTCGGAGTTGAAACGAATCGAGGTATTCCTTTGCATTTGCTGTGTCGAGACGAACGTCAAGGTGGTGACCACTCCGCACTGGTGCGAGATGATCTCCGATTGTCTTTCAGGCTTTATATGACTTGCCGTTAAGACCCTGAAGTTAGGAATTTGGCCTTTGCTTCGTTTGTTGACATTATGTCCGCTATATCGAGATGAATGTCCCGGTTGCCTCTAGGTTGTTGGTGAACCATCGAGGTTTGGAACTAGGGATTTTGCCGTGGCTCCGTTGTTTGATTGTCGTGTCTGAATCCTGCTGGAGAAAGAACACTGGGGTGACATCTCGTCTGCTATATCGAGACGAATGTCAAGGAGGTGATCACTCCATGCTGGTGTGAGATGATCTCCGATGGTCTTTCCGGTTTTATATGAGTTACCGTCAAGACCCTGAAGCTAGGAATTTGGCCTTTGCTTCGTTTGCTTTGTCACGTCCGAATCCTGTTGGAGGAAGAACGCCGTCGTGACATTTCGTCTATTGTATCGAGACGAATGCTGAGGTGGAGCTGGGATTTTGCCGTCACTCCGCTTTGTTTCGACCGTGAGGTCTTTTGTTGACGTTACATCTGCATCCTGCTGGACTGCGGAGGAATGCCGTTGTTGACATTGTGTTTGCTGTAATGAGATGAATGCTGAGGTGAAGCTGGGATTTTTCCGTCGCTCCGCTTTGTTTCGACCGTGAGGTCTTTTGTTGACGTTGTATCTGCATCCTGCTGGACTGTGGAGGAATGCCGTTGTTGACATTTCGTCTGCTGTAACGAGACGAATGCTGAGATGGTCTCTAGGTTGTCTGTGAACCGTCAAGATTTGGAACTAAGGACTATGCCGTGGCTCCGTTTGATGGTGTAGCATCTATGTCCTGCTGGAGTGAGGAGGCACACCGTTGTTGGTCTCTAGGCTGTAGATGTGGCCATTGAGATTTGGAACTAGGGACTTTGCCATGGCTCCGTTTCGTTGCGACTCTGAGGTCGGTTGTTGACGTCACGTTTGCATTGGTTGGAGTGAGGAAAAACGTCGTTGGTGATCTCTAAGTTGTCGATATTGACGTCGAGACCTTGAATCTAGGGATCTTCCTTTGCTTCGTTTGTTGATATTGTGTCTGCAATATTGCGACAAATGTCGAGGTTTTCTCTAGGTTGTCTATGAACCGTCAAGATTTGGCTTCGCTTTCTGGTGGAGCCTGTTGGGAAGATATGGTTTCCTCTTTATTTGTGCCCCTGGATTGTATACAGGGATCGATGTGATCTCACCTGTAGGGCAAAAGTTTCATTCATTTTTTTTATATTATTATTTTATTTCCGCGATGCTTTATCATTTCAGCTTTTATATCGCGAAGGTCGCGATTGCCCAATCATTTCGGCTATTTTTCTTTTTATTCGCTGCTTTTTATTGTGAGCTGCCCAATCATTTCGGCTGTTTTTGTATGCATACATTTTTACTTGCTGATTTCGTTGCAAGTTGCCCCATCATTTCGGCTTTTTCATATGCATTTTTTTTGGCTCACTGATTTTTTCTCGCGAGTATGGAACTTAGAATCTGATGCCAATCCCAGCATCAGCATCGCTACAACTGGAATATTGCCAGAGCGAATCATCATTTGCCATGAAAGGACTTAGAATTTGATACCGGTTTAGGCATCAGCATCGCTACAACTGGGATATTTTCAGGAGCGAATCATCATTTGCCTCTGTCGATGTTGAAAAAAGGTGTCTTAGCGAACAGGGTTAGGATCCTGTCGACTAAGGCTTTTGACTTCATGAGCCGTAAGGGTCTCACAAAGGTATTTCTCCCTACAAGTCGTGAGGATCTCGTAGGTGTGTTTTCTCCTTAGGAATCATGGGGATTCCTAAGTGCATGTTCCCTTATAAGTCGTAAGGATCTTATAAGAGTGGTTTTTCCTTATAAGTCGAGAAGACTTACAAGTGTCTTTTGCCATATGAGCATATCCCCAGTCTCTGGTGGGACTTTGTTAGGAAAATGTTCATTCGTGCCCGTGGATTGTATACAAGGGTCAATATTGAACCGCTAGTAGGGCAATATCGAAGGTTGTGGGAGTTGCTTAAGAACAGGTTCGGGTCTCTGTAACTTAAGACTTTCAAATCTTATGAGCCGTGAGGGTCCCATAAGAGAGTTCTCCTTACGGGTCGTGAGGATCTCGCAAGTGTAATTTCTCCTTAGGGACCGTGAGGATCCCTAAGCGTGTTGCTCCCTTGTGAGTCGTAAGGATCTCACGCGGGTGGTTTCTCCTTACAAGGTCGAGAGGATCCTGTAAGTGTCTTTTAACGAGGTTGCGCCCTTTCGAGTTTTCACAAACACTCGCCGGTAGCCTTGCTGTTTCTACTCACGGAGCCCTTTCGGGTTTTCATCCGTGCCCTTTTTGCTTCTGGACATACCGTTTTTTCTCTTCTTTTTTTTATATAACGAGGTTGCGCCCTTTCGGGTTTTCACAAACACTCGCCGATTGCCCTGCTGTTTTTACTCACGGAGCCCTTTCGAGTTTTCATCCGTGCCCTTTTTGCTTATGGGCATACCGTTTTTATTTATTTATTTTTTTTATTCTCTTTTTTTATATATATCGGCTTTGGGATGTTGCAATCCACCGTAGTTTATCGACATCTCGGTCAGCAGCTAGTTTTAGGACGTAGTGGTCCGTCATTCGTTTAAGGACGTTTCGGTCCGTCGTTAGTTTAACGACGTTTCGGTCTTTCGCCAATTTTAGGACATAGTAGTCCAATGTTGCCGTATTTGAGGCGAATCTCTAGTTTACTGACTTTTCGGTCGATGG
Source organism: Agapanthus africanus (assembly GCA_030015575.1). Classification (NCBI taxonomy): domain Eukaryota; kingdom Viridiplantae; phylum Streptophyta; class Magnoliopsida; order Asparagales; family Amaryllidaceae; genus Agapanthus; species Agapanthus africanus. The sequence continues at coordinate 302,676,210 of CM057339.1, read as the reverse complement.
GGTTTTCCTTATGAATGAGCACGATGTCCCCGGCATGTCCATCTTTCTAGGGGAATGTGGTTGTGGCGGGCTCACCCTCCAGTTTTTGGACAACGCGAACTTGCCCTGTTGGTATTGGTTTTCAACCTAGTTTTTGAAAACATAGCAGTTTTCGATCGGATGGCCCAATACTTGGTGGTAAGGGCAGTAATTAGGATTGTTGACATCATTCAGTTGTAGCTGGTGTTTCGGCTCCGGTAGAGTGATAAGCCTGTTGTGCACAACAGCCTCCTTGTTTCATCCTGGGGAAACAAGTAAGGACGTTTCAACCTCTCATAGAGGGGTTGCCGCTTGTTGTTTTGGCGAACAACAGGTTTAGGGCCACTCGATTGTTGTTGAGTGTTGGCGACGAAGGCCGTTTTCCCTTTTCCTTTATCTTTTTTGTTCACTCCGTTGTTTGTGGGTCCGAGATTCTCTCCGGGTATCGTGCAATTGCATGGCTGAATGTTCTCGCAATTCTTCAATTCATCAGAGATGGATTCCTTGAAGAGAGGGCCGAAGGCTACTTTTTCGTCGGAGTCGCCCCCGAAGGTGAGAACTCGTGATCCCCCGGGATCATCCCTGTGACAATTGCCGGCAACTCTTTTATGCCCATCTGTCGTATTTTTTCGCTGTCTACGAGCTTCCCGCTTTGTTCTGTTGACGTGTCGCCTGTGAGCGACATACCCTTGCCACCAACACTTAAAGGAGTCGCAGTCTTCAGTAGGATGTGCGATCTTCTGATGATATAAGCAGTAATTAGGATGCATCTCTACTCCACCGAGAATGTTTTTTTCAGAGGGTGGTGGCTTCATTCCCATTGATATGGCTTTAGCAAACCTTTTCCTCGTCTTGAATTTGTTTTTATCTGCAGCGCATGTCTCTTGATTTGACGGGAGTGCCTCGACTCTTTCGTTTAGTCGCCGGCATTTGGCTCCTTCCAATATGGCCATCTCACGCTCCTGATTGGCTTTACTTTTCAGATGAATCTCATTCAGGAAGGCATCGATCATCTCGTCTGACGGCCACAAAAGTTCTGTTTCAGGACCCCCCTCAGTTTCTCGGTGCAAGGAGCTTCTTTATCATCTACCGACGAGTGAGAGATCACATGACAACTTGCCACGTAATTCTCAGATCCATCTGATGAGTCTTCTCCATCATCTCCGTCGTGGCTGAGAAACTCTTGGAGCGTGATTGGGGTTCGCGCTTTCTGGTTGTACTCTTCCAGTGCATCGATTTGTTTCTGCAGGTCCGTGCGCTTGTCTCTAGGATTCACGGGATTTTTGGATCTCTTCTTCTTTTTCGAAGATTTCGACGGCTGGGTGTGAACACTTTGGCTATCCCCACCAATCCTTGGAGTTGGATGCGGTTTCAGCATCCCTTCGATGATCTCAGGTTCCGACGGGTTCTTCCACCTGATCGCCGGGCATGTCTGGAGATCATTCAGCATCTTTTTGGTTTTGGCGGAAAGCACGACCTCCCATGGAGCTTCTTCAACAAAAGAACAAGTTGCCCCCGGCGTGCCTGTCTTCTTTGGAGTGTGCGGCTGTGGTGGGTTTACTTTCCACTTTTCAGACAACGCAAACTTGCCTTGTAGGTACTGATCCTCGATCCATCCCTTAAAGACAAAGCAATTCTCGATAGGGTGACTTACCATTTGGTGGTAAGGGCAATAATTGGGATTATTCATCTCGCTGGGTTGCGGTGGTCTCCTTGGATTCAGGAGATTGATAAGCCTATTGCGCATCGCCAGCTCGAATAGCCTCTTTGTTTTATCCCGCGGGAATGAGTAAGGGCGCTTCATTTTCTCATTATAATACCACCGTCTCTCTTCCAGTTGATCCGCTAGCTTTGGGGCACTGGGCTGCTGTTGGGTGTTCACAACGAAGGTCACCTTCCCTTTACCCTTGTCGTTTCGGGGTTTCGGCTTTGGAGGAGACGGTCTGTGACCCATTTGATCCATCTGGGCTAGCTTATCAATTAAAGCCTGGAACGTGGTCGGCTTGAAGAACATCATGAATTGCGAGATGGTTGCTTGCGGATCAAGAGTGCCCACGAACATGCCTACCGCTGGTGCTTCTTCAATGCGCTGCTCGCACTTCGACCATAGATTCCGCCATCGGATAGCGTACTGGACCCAAGTCTCACTTGGTTTCACCCTGGAATTAATCATTGCCGTTATCGGGGTGCGTTCACTAGCACTCGCGAATCTTTGTGTAAACAGTAGCTCCATCTTCGCAAATGTTTTGACAGAGTCGTTAGGTAGCTCCGAATACCATTCGAAGGCCGTTTCCGCTAAGCTGCCGACGAATTGGCGAAGCAACAATTTATCATCGCCTCCAGTGTTGCCACATAAGGCTCTGAATTGAGCGACATGCTGATGTGGATTCCCCATCCCTTTATATACATGAAACTTAGGGATCGTATATCCCGGCGGGTAACTGATTTGGTCATATCGGTCCGGATAAGGTCGTCCGGTTCTAACAATTTGCCCAGCCGCTTCATTCGCCTGATGAACTCGTATCTGCTGAGCTATATAGTCGTATAGTGCAGCTTTGGAAATGATTTCCTCCTTGGCTGCTGAATGAGCCGGAGAAGGATTAGATGTCTCCCCTCTATCGTCTCCAACAATGATTGGAGGGTCTTCAGCTGGAGGGTCTGGTTGTAACATCATCCCTACCATATCTTGGAAGAGGAGCGCCATTCGTTTTATGTTAGCCGCTTGCTCTGCGGCTTCTTTGTCCTTCTTTTCGAGGACTCTGCGTAAGAAGTCTGCATCGGTTTCGTGTTCGCGACGCTGCTCCGATGACGCCTCCGAGCTTTCTTTTGGCCCGGTAAGTGCGGCCATTGCAGTCATCATTTCCCGAAGCTTCTGTTGTTGCTCCTGGGCTTTGGTCATGGATCGAGTGAGCGGTCGGTGACCCGTCGAAGCACGACTTTCCTCTTTTCCGGAAGCCATATAAACAGTGTGCACCACCATGCCCCCAGACTTGGGGCGTTTGTACTCAGCGCTTTTACGGTTCGCCATGTTCACAGGGGCTTTTTGCGGCCTCCTTTTCTTTTGAGTGATTGACGTTGAGGGAGCCGTTGCAGTAGGCACCCAGCCAGCTGTTGCTTTTTTCGGCTTGACAGAGTAGTCCTTCTTCTGCCGAATCTTCATCTTTTTCTGTCGGCGGAGGTAGTCTTGATCAACAACCGAGTCTTGGACTTGACGCCAGACTTTGTAAATCTTAGAGGACAGCCGCTGAGGGGGCTGTTCCAGCTTCTTCTCTGTATCATTCCTTACAGGTGAAGGAGTTCTCTTCAGCACTGTAGTAGGAGAGTTTTTGCGCACCTTGTTGAGCAGTTCAAAGCTGTTCCCGGTTGGAACAGCAGCATCGATCCCCACCGTCGGAGCTGGTGGAGTAAATCCAAAGGGAGAGCTGCCCCCAACCTTCCGTACTCGGCACCAGTGATGACGGCGAGCATGTCGCGTGGATGGTGTTGGTTCAGCCGCAGGGATGACCTCCTTATGCCTTCTGTGTTGGTCAGAATTCGCTGTTATCGGCCTTTTAAAGACCGACGTCTGTTGAATGGGGACGGCCAACCGATCGAAAGCAGACTTCCGAGCGTGCTCCCACCGGGCGTGCCAGAATCTGTTCCCCTCCGAATGACGGCCAAGACGACAGGGAGACGTCTAGCTTGAGATTCGGGGCAGATGCTATTTGGTTTTATCCGTCCACCTCTCCGAAGATGCCAAGTTGATTTATGGCACCGTGTATCGAAGGTTTATACGGATGCGGCCGATGTAGCAGACTTCGTCAGATTCCCCCTCGCTTGAGGAGTTTTTTTATTGTGGGGACGCTCTTCCCTGCAGGCGTAAGCCCCTGCAGTTAATTACGCTACTGCATCGCGATAACAACTTTCTCCTTCTCCAGATGTTCACTTTGTGTCATGGGTGTTTGTATTGTTTGTGGTTGCCCGTGGATTGTATATGGAGACTAATTTATATCGTCGCCCGTAAGACGTGGATTAGTCCAAATCCGTATTTTCTTAGATTTGGGTTTGGGGTTTTGGTTTGAGGATACGTTAGCCATATTTGAGGCTAAGATCAACTCAAACGTTTGTTAAGGATACGTTAGTCTAATTTGAGACTAAGATCAACTTAACGGGATCGTTTAGATCCGACAAAGAGCATTTGGGGGATCTATTGTTCTAGTTTAGGGACATAGTGGTCCATTGCCAGTTTAGGGACATAGTAGTCCATTTATCGTATGGCCGTCGGGACCCGTCACCTCTCTGACGACGTTGAAGGATTACAACGACAGATATCAGAGGAGTTCAGAGATGTACCCTTGAACCAAAGTTGTTTGGGAGATCTATAGTCCAATTTGGGACTAAAGTCTGTTTGAAGGTTTCGGTTTAAGGATACGTTAGCCATATTTGAGGCTAAGATCAACTTAAACGTTTGTTAATGATACGTTAGTCTAATTTGAGACTAAGATCAACTTAACGGGATCGTTTAGATCCAACAATAGAGCATTTGGACTCTATTGTTCTAGTTTAGGGACATGGTGGTCCATTGCTAGTTTAGGGACATGGTGGTCCATTTATCATATGGCCGTCGGGACCCGTCACCTCTCTGACGACGTTGAAGGATTACAACGACAGATATCAGAGGAGTTCATAGATGTACCCTTGAACCAAAGTTGTTTGGGAGATCTATAGTCCAATTTGGGACTAAAGTCTGTTTGAAGGTTTCGGTTTAATGATACGTTAGCCATATTTGAGGCTAAGATCAACTTAAACGTTTGTTAAGGATACGTTAGTCTAATTTGAGACTAAGATCAACTTAACGGGATCGTTTAGATCCGACAACGGAGCATTTGGACTCTATTGTTCTAGTTTAGGGACATGGTGGTCCATTGCCAGTTTAGGGACATGGTGGTCCATTGCCAGTTTAGGGATATGGCGGTCCATCATTCCCATTTTGGGGACGAATATTGGTTTAAGGACGCATTAGTCCATGAGTTTAATGACCCCACAGTCTGTATCAATGTATGGTTGTCGGAGCCCGTCACCTCTCTGACGACGTTGAAGGATTGCAAGGACAAATATCAGAGGAGTTCAGAGATGTACCCTTGAACCGGGTGTAAACTGATTTGAGAGAGCAGTTATGCTCAGTTCAATTTAATTTGAGGACTTACGGCCAGAATTGGGTTAAGTCCATTTGAAAATGTTTAACATCTTGTTCATGATTGGCATGTTTAGGCCTTTGCTTGGGCTCTGCCCCCTTTTACAAATAATGCACAACATTGGGCTTTTTAATTAAATGCATAGCATTTATTTTGGCCTGTTAGGCCTTTTTAATTGGGCTCTTTCCCTTTTCTTTAATAACGCAGAGCATTCAATGGCCTGACAGCACGCCACGTGGCCTGTCAGGCGCTTTGCGCCGATTGAGGAGCGCAAGGCGCAAACTGATGTGGAGGTGACACGTGTCACACTCTGGTGAGCGCAAGTCTGTTAGCGCAGTGCGCTGATGACACGTGGCGCACTCTGCTGAGCGCAAGTCTTTTAGCACAGTGCGCTGCGCTAGTGCGCTGCTGACACGTGGCGCGCTCTGGTGACTTGCGCCAATCCAAGAGCGCAACATCGCAAATTAGGAGTGCAGGGCACTGTACAGTAGCGCAGAGCGCATCTTGATCTAATTTAGATCAAAGAAAAGAATCTTTTTAGAGGTTCTACCTCAAGATTCAAGAACCGATGGTTCATCAAAAGGCAATGCCTTTATATAGATCAAAAGATCTAATCAATGAAATAAATTACTTCTGTTTTATCTTTTTTCAATTAGACCTTCTTTTGATCTTTTTTCTCTTCCTTTTTTTTTATCCAAGATCTTGATCTTGTTCTTAGATCATTGATCTTTTTAGAAGAAATTCTTCTTTTATTCAAAGGTTTACCTTTTTTCTTTCTTTTTGAATTCTTCTCAAAGTTTTTAGATGAGCTCTCTGTATCTCTATCTTTCTGTTAGACTTGGAGTCTAGGGGCCTTTATATAGGGCCAATTAGTTTGTTAGGTTGGTTACAGAGATCTTTCTCTGATTGATCTGGGGATATTTCCTCACCGTCGGATCTTTGATCCAAGGGCTCTGTTTTACAGAAGATATTCTTCTTGTTTTTAACAAGATTGGAAAGATCTTTCCAGAATTTTATTGTTTAAATGCTGGCACAGTTGGCGCAAGCGCACCTGCGCTTGATACGTGTCGCGCAGCGCAACTGCGCTGACACGTGTCGCGCAGCACAACTGCGCTAGCGCACCTGCGCTGACATGTGTCGCGCAGCGCAGAGCGCAAGTCAGCTGAAGCGTTGCATCCTTTTTTTAATTTGAATTTTTAAAACAGAGCCTTGCTCTGATTGGGGGAAACGGAAGCATTGCTTCATTTCCCGCCTTGGAATTTGAACAGAGCTTTGCTCTGATTGTGGTAAACAATACTCTTCGGTCTATAATCCCCGAGCTAACGGTCTGGCTGAGGCTTTCAACAAGAACTTGACGAAGATCGTGAAAAAGACGGTGTCTAAAAATAAAAAAGACTGGCACGAGAGACTGCATGAAGCTCTCTGGGCGTATCGAACTACGTTCAAAACGGCCACAAACACAACGTCGTACGCATTGGTATTCGGCACTGAAGGAGTACTCCCCTTGGAGATAGAGCTACCCTCCTTACGAGTGGCGGTTCATTATGAGCTAACAGACGAAGACGATGCTCATCTTAGGCTTGAGGAGCTCGACGCCCTTGACGAAACCCGGCTCATGGCGCAGCAAAACTTGGAAGCTTACATAGCAAAATGACACGCTCATACGAGATATTGACTAGGCCGAGAACATTCTGCCAAGGCGAACTCGTGCTAGTGGTCAAGAGACCTATGATCCCTAATCGTTCCAAACGGGGGAAATTCGAGCCGAACTATGAAGGCCCGTACATCATAGACAAAGTTTACCAGGGTGGAGCCTATCTACTTATGGACATGCATGGCGAAAGACCCTTCAGGCCAATAAACGGTCGATTCCTGAAAAAATACTACGCCTGACGAGTCACGGCCTAGGTCAACGATAGATGACGGCGGCTATGTCCGCTCGCTATCTTCCTAAGCCTAAACTGTATAAGTGGCAGCCAACGAAATCGTTGCAACGATGGACCGAAACGTCCTTAAACTAACAATTGACCGAGACGTCGATAAACCACTATGGACCGCGGCATCCCAAGGCTGACGCAAAAAAAAGGAAAAAGAAAGAAAAAAAAACGGTATGTCCATAAGCAAGATGGGCACGGATGAAACCCCGAAAGGGCTCCGTGAGTAAAAACAATGTTTCCTGATTTAAAATCAGGAAAGCTTCTGGGAAAAGCTTTAGAAAGGGGCCACGTGCTTACACGTGACCAGCAGTCACGTGTTGACACGTGACAAATAAAAGCAGCGGAAAAGGCTCATTGGTTCCCTGATCAAGTCAAGGAAAAGGCTTCCGAAGAGGTCACGTGCTCCCACGTGACCAGGGGTCACGTGGTGGCACGTGTTGGATATATATGCCCTAGAGGCCTACATTGTATAGGATGCTTGGGATATGTATGTACATGACAGTCTTGCTTGATATGATAGTACGCTATTTGGTTTGACTTTGTCTTAACGTATAATATATTTTACTTGGTATTTATATATATATGTTGATAAAGCCCATAGGGTGTTTGTCTGACTACTGGCGTTGTGATGGCAGTCATACTAGTGGGAGCTGGATAGTCAATAGGCACACCCTTAGATGTCCCTGGTCGCAGGAGTATCGAGATTGGGCATCGATACTCCGGAGTAGACTAGTGTATACATATCTAGACCCTGACATGGGGCAATGGATTAGTCCCGCAACCATTGGTGGTGTTCACCTAAGATTGTATACAGATGCTCACTGGGTGTGAGTACACCGGACAGGACTCGCCGAGAACTGACTGGATGGTATTATACCTAACGTCAGATAGCAGTTCTCAGGTGACATGTGTGCAGATAGTCCGTTGACTTAAGGTCATCATTTGTCTCGTGTGAGTTCCCACCGTGCTTTGATTGTAACCCTACCACGGCTCAAAGGAGTCGTGCAAACAGGTTTCAGTTGGGCACAGTCCCGAGCCACGTGGAGGCAGTGAGTGACTGTTAGGGATTCGTCTCTCCCGGTATAGGGAGTTGATATCGCACGGTGATCGGTTGGTCATTACCATAAGTCCCTGGCCAGGGCTGATTGAGAATTACTGATAGGTTGATCAGTAGATTCTCGGATGGTGATAGAGCCATACCGACACGACTTGTATGGTTATTAGGGGTCTGACGTCCACCACCTCCCTAGACCGTACATGTGATACTCTCAGACGAACAGACCGGACTGCGCGGATATTGTCACAGACAGGCTCAGTAGGATTTCAGATGGGTTACCTCATCAGCTTTCTTATCGACAACTACCTGGGGACCGTTACGTACAGCTAGTGCCGCTTGCGGTCTGTGGTTAAACCCACTGCCAGCGTAGTAGTCGAGTCTTTAGAGTCCCACACAGAGATATCCCAAACCCAGGCGAAAAGATATAGAGGTCGTATGGTTTTATGACAAAGGTTCGGACGCATACGTGTTTGATCGCACGTACGACATTCGGACAGTTTTTACTAGCCGGCTTTGGTTTAAGCCAGATTCTAGTATCAGGTTATTGGATTTATACAGTCTAAAGTTTTTCCGTGTTTTCACGGATGAGAGGGGCGTTCTCGTAATTTTCCGAGAAGCTTCTAGAAGGATGTGACATAAAGAGAGAGGTGGCATTTTCATTTAATGATTAAGTGACTCATTGTGAGTGATTCATCATATCATTAATGCATCATTAATTGCTTAATGACTCACATGATGAATCACCCACTTGATTTAATGAAACATGATGACTATTCTCTTATTATTCATTTCTTTCTTATTCTTTATGTTTCATATATATCAAGTGAGAAGTTTTTTTCATTATAATAATATCATTATCATCTTCTCACTCTCTCTCTTCAAGTTCTCTCTCCTTCACCAAACCCTAATCCTACCCTCATGAGTTGAGAACAAGGATTAGGAAAGACTAATTACTCCATAACCTATCTCTACATCACCTTAGCTACTCTATTTAGCAACTAGAGAAACTAAGTAACCTCAAGTTTAGAGGATAAAGCTTGGATTAGGGTTCTCGGGTGGATCGTCTATCACGGAAGAAAGCCGAAGAGGACGTGGAGATCCAAAGAGGCCGTAGACAACATCAAGACGAAGGACTAGAACCGTTTGGTATAATCTCTTAGCATAGTAGTTTAAAACTCTATAGCTTTTGTTAAAACTTGTTTAGCAAACGATTCATACGGTTAATCGATGTTTGATCATAGAACTTGATTGTTATTCATATTTCCGCCTCCCCACAAGATATGGGGTGTTGAACATCGACTTACAGTGGTATCAGAGCCTAGCTAAACAAGATTTAACTTAATTGCAAATTTGTACGAATTTCGAACGGAAAAACGAAGCCGGAAAACCCTAAAAATATCAAGTTTCTGTCGAAATTTAAATGAAGTCCAAAATTTTTTCAGGGATGTTCAGAAAGCTTGTTATGATACCAGAAGAACACCCAAGAAATTTGGGGCCATGACTCGACCAAACGACCGCGGTTCCGCGGCGGATCCCACCAATCCGCCGCGCTTCCGCGGCCGAGTTGCCGAGTCATGATCCCAATTTCCTTGGGTGGGTTCTCTGTTATATTTGGGATTTTCTGGAATATTTAATTTTTGCTCAGGTTTCAGTTTTACAGAGCAGTTTTTTGAGCAATATTAAAGATGTTTAATCGATCGAAATTGTACAGTATTTGCATATTGGATTATATCTGTGATTGATAAATGTGTTCGTAAACCTCCCCTAACTGCTAGTATGTCGGTTGGCAGGGGGTTGCACATTTCTGTAATGGTTTTATCTGTTTGTGCATATAAACTGTATTGGACTGTTGTGGTGATTAGCCGGGTTTTGTGATGGGTTTTTGTATTAATTCATTTGATGTAATTGTAACAAGTTGTAATATTATTTTGCGGGGCACATCCAGGTTGCGGTTGTAGCCACCGTTGTATTATTTCTTTTTACTGTTTTTGCTCCTAGGACAGATCCAAGGTGGGGTACACAAACTGCCGGGCGGGTAGTTTGCCGTACCCGTAGGGATCTTGGGTGGGGTAACGGCTATTCATCACAACTGTGTAATCTGTCTTTTCTTGCAGGCTCAAAAGAAATACAGATTGCTTGCAAATCCAATATTGTTTATCTGTGTTCTGGAATGCCTATTATTGCGTCTGACGAATGTACAATATCTATATATGATAGCTATTTAGACGTCGCTTATGTTTTACACCCGCGCTAGCCCAGCCCCCGCTCTGTCGTTAGTTAAGTAACCTAACGGGTGATGACGGGACCCCGTGGCGAATGCGGATGGCATAAGAGGACGTTGTATTTTCGTTGTTATCTGTAATGATAGGTTAAAGATGGGACGCATTATTATTAATGCAAAGAAAATAAAACCTAAACTGAATCGTTGGAACAATTTCTAAAAACCACTCGGTTTTCTTGAAAAAGCAAATTTTAAATGCGGAGCTTAAACCACTCCTTTTAATAAAAACTATCTTAGTTCCTTCGATCAAATCAAGTTCATTACGTTAACGGTTTTTTGCCAAAAACCAGCCGTAACCCTCCGTCGTTTCAAATGGACAGCACATCGTATTCATGCTATGCTTGTTGGCCTACGTCAAGGCATAGTGTATGGTAGCAGTGTGTGTGCCTATTTGTTGCATAGATAGATGCATCAGTTTAATACAGACGTACACCTTGTTGGCCTACGTCAAGGGCTTGTACGATGTATTTAAATTGATCAGGACAACGACGGGTAGAATTTGACTTGCGTCTTATGACTTGTTGGCCTACGTCAAGGTCTATAAGAGCTTGGGGTAAAAATCACATCGGGAGTTTCAAACATAAAGGAAACTTGCAGATTTAGCTTACCTTCTGGAGTGTGGTGACTAGAGTGGCTTCCATCTAGGGCATCATGCAATGATAGTTGGATCCCGATCCCACTGATGAGTAGGATTACTCTCGGGAATTTCTCTCACTTAACAATCAATGCTATAAACCAAGTAGGTGCCTAGAAAGGTGTTAGAGGGGCTACGCCTCCAGGGAAAAGAGGTTCTTTAATTAAGGAACTTCGCGAAAGCGTTGGAAAACCTCCCTCGAAGTACCAACACCAGCCTGGCTGAAAGGTTAAGCAAGTATTGTGACGTGTGATTAAATCCTGACTAGTTCTTCTTTTAGGTTTTGAAGAAGGATTTGAGGAAACAGTGGGAGCCATCCTGTTTAGATAAATTAATAAACCAATCTAAACTTGCAAGAGCATATGCTGAGTGTTTTCTTTTCTCTCTCTCTGGCAGCTACCATGACCGGACTAAAACTATTGCTTGAAAAGAATATACTGACCGGGCAGAACTATAAAGATTGGCTAAGAAACGTCAATATTGCGCTGACTTATGACAAAGTTGCATATGTTACCACTGCTGTTCCTCCCCTTATCCCAGGACCAGATTCCTCAGTTGCGGACAAGGAAGTTCGTAAAACCTGGGATCTAGACTGTGAGCGAGCTAAGTGTATCGTGCTGGCGTCCATGAATAATGAACTCCAGAAACAGCACGAGAGTATGGATATTACATCCATATTCCTCCATTGCAAGGAATTGTATGGTGAACACTCCCGTATCGCGAGGTACGAAACCTCAAGGAAACTATTCCAGATGAGATTAGCTCCAGGATCGCCTGTTGGAGAGCACGTCCTCAAAATGATCATCCTCATTGAGGAACTCGCAAACCTGGGATGCGTGCTAGAGAATGATTTATATATCGACTTGATTTTGCAGTCCCTTCCCCACACCTTCTCTCAGTTCGTGCTGAACTTCAACATGCACGAAATGGAAGCGGATCTTCCAAAGCTCCTCAATATGTTGAGGGTAGCAGAGACCTCCTTGAAAAAGGAGAAGACCCCCGTTCTGTATGTTGGCCAATCATCTTCTTCTAAAACTAAAGCGAAAGCTAAAGGGAAGAAGAAGATGAAAGCCACCAAACCGAAGGGTGGGGTCAAGAAGGTGCAGGGAACGAACAAGGCAGGAAGGGTGAAGGCAGAAAAGAACGAATGCTTCTATTGTCACAAGCAGGGGCACTGGAAGAAGGATTGTCAGGCCTTCAAAGCCAAGGACATGAAGCAAGCAGTTGCTTCTACTTCAGGTGTGTTCGTAATCGAAAATTGTCTTTCAGTAAACTCTACTTCATAGGTACTTGATACCGGTTCTGGTTCTCACATCTGTAATTCTTTGCAGGATCTGAGAAATAGTAGAGTACTGGGGGCAGGTGATATGACTCTCCGGATGGGCAATGGAATGCATGTAGATGCAGTTGCAATAGGGGAATATCACCTAGAGTTGAATAGTGGAAACATTTTGGTATTGTATAACTGTTTTTGTATTCCCAGTATGTTGTGTAATATTATATCAGTATCTTTATTGTCTAATAAAGGATATAATTTTGTGCTTGAAAGAAATGTCATGAACATTCTCCTAAATCAAGAACTGATTGGGTTTGGCACACTGGAAAACGGCATATACATACTTAATCAACCATAAATTTTCAATATTCAAAACACGCGTAAAAGAAAGGCTCCAGATTCGAATCAAGCCTTCCTATGGCATTGTAGACTTGGTCATATAAATGAAACAAGGTTGACTAAGTTACATAAAGATGGATATCTAGATTCGTTTGAATATTCATCATATGCAACTTGTCAATCATGTATCAAAGGAAAAATGACCAAATCTCCGTTCACCGGACACGGAGAAAGAGCCACCGAACTCTTGGGACTAGTGCACAGTGATGTATGTGGTCCGATGTCTATACATGCACGAAGTGGTCACTCTTACTTCATCACTTTTACTGATGACTTCTCTAGGTATGGACATGTGTTCTTAATAAAGCATAAATCCGAGGCTTTTGAGAAGTTTAAGGAGTATAAAAATGAAGTAGAGAAACAAACTGGTAAAAGCATCAAGACACTTCGATCTGATCGAGGTGGAGAATACTTAAGTACCAGTTTCCTTGAATACTTGAAAGCAAATGGAATACTCTCTCAGCTTACTCCACCTTATACACCTCAGCATAATGGTGTATCAGAAAGAAGGAATCGCACGCTATTGGATATGGTGCGTTCAATGATGAGTAGTGCTGAGTTACCACTTTCCTTCTGGGGATTTGCTCTAGAATCAGCCGCATATCTATTAAATAGAGTTCCAACTAAGTCTGTACCTACCACTCCATATGAAATGTGGTGTGGGAAGAGACCATATCTCAAGTATATCAAGATATGGGGGTGTCCGGTATATGTTAAAAAGCATAATCCGGACAAGCTCGAAGCACGATCGGTTTTATGCAAGTTTGTAGGATACCCCAAGCATTCAAGGGGGTACATGGTCTACCACACTGAAGAACAAAAGGTGTTTGTCGCTCGTCACATTGTCTTCTTAGAAAGCGAATTTCTTGCAAAAGAAATTAGTGGGAGCGCGGTAGAACTGGAAGAAATTCCAGAACCTCAAACTGTAACCGAAGACTTAGAAGAATCTCAGATTTCAATAGAACATGACGAACCAACGCCACTCCGTAGATCTAGTAGGCTTTCTCATCCTCCTGAAAGATACTATGGTTTTCTTCTTGATGGGGATCGAGAGGATTGCATCATCGATGATGATGAGCCTACTAGTTTTCAGCAAGCTATCACAAGTAGCGACTCAGTAAAGTGGCTGGATGCAATGAGATCCGAAATGGAATCCATGTACACCAATAAAGTATGGACTTTAGAAGTTGCTCCTCCTGGGGTAAAACCAGTTGGGTGCAAATGGATCTTCAAAAAGAAGATTGGTGCATTTGGACAAGTGGAAACCTACAAAGCTAGACTAGTAGCAAAAGGTTTTCGTCAAAGACCAGGATTGGACTATGATGAAACCTTTTCACCAGTAGCTATGCTTAAATCCATTCGGATCATGCTTGCCATTGCTGCCTTCCATGACTATGAAATCTGGCAAATGGATGTAAAAACAGCTTTTCTAAATGGACATCTAGAAGAGAGTGTTTATATGGATCAACCAGAAGGTTTCTTAGACAGTGGGAGCAGCGGAAGAGTGTGCAAATTGCTTAAATCCATTTATGGGTTAAAGCAAGCGTCGCGGAGTTGGAACATCTGCTTTGATGAAACAGTCAAGGAATTTGACTTTATCAAAAATGTAGATGAACCATGTATTTATAGGAAGATTGTAGAAGAAGCAGTAGTCTTCCTCGTTTTGTACGTCGATGACATACTACTGATAGGGAATGATATCCCTATGTTACAATCAGTAAAGCTCTTCTTGTCACAGAAATTCTCTATGAAAGACTTGGGAGATGCATCATACATTCTGGGCATTAAGATCCATCGAGATAGATCTAATAGAATATTGGGACTTTCACAGTCCAGGTATATAGACACTATACTAAAGAGATTTAGTATGGAAGATTCCAAGCGCGGCAATATGCCCGCTTGTCACGGAATCACCCTTTCCAAAGACATGTCTCCAAAGACTGATGAAGAGAGGGCCCGCATGGGCATTATACCCTACGCTTCGGCGGTAGGATCAATAATATATGCGATGTTATGTACCAGACCAGATGTAGCTTACGCACTTAGTGTGGTAAGCAGGTATCAATCGGACCCAGGTGAGAAACATTGGATAGCGGTGAAGAACATTCTCAAGTACCTGAGAAGGACTAAGGAGATGTTCTTGATTTACGGCAATAAGGACCTCCAGGTAGAGGCTTTTACCGACTCCGGCTTCCAAAGTGACAAGGATGATTCTAAATCTATTTCGGGTTTTGTGTTTACCCTCAATGGAGGAGCGGTATGTTGGAAGAGTTCCAAACAAGATACCGTCGCAGACTCAACTATGGAAGCTGAGTATATAGCTGCTAGTGAAGCCGCAAAAGAGGCTGTCTGGATAAGGAAGTTCATTTCTGAACTTCAGGTGGTTCCGTCCATTGCCAATCCAATACCTTTGTATTGCGATAACAATGGCGCTGTAGCTTTAGCGAAGGAACCAAGGTCCCATCAGAAATCCAGGCATATCTTAAGGCGTTTTCACCTGATCAGGGAGATCGTGGATCGTCGGGAGATCGAGATACGGAGAGTGGACACAAAAGACAACACGGCAGATCCATTCACCAAGGCCATTCCTCAAGTACAGTTCGAGAGACTTTTTGAGATGTTGGGCATGCGGTACGCAAGCAACTGGATCTGGTAGAGACAGTGGGTACTCATTGCGCCAATTATAGGCCTTAGTGCAAGTGGGAGATTGTTGGATATATATACCCTAGAGGCCTACATTGTATAGGATGCTTGGGATATGTATGTACATGACAGTCTTGCTTGATATGATAGTACGCTATTTGGTTTGACTTTGTCTTAACGTATAATATATTTTACTTGGTATTTATATATATATGTTGATAAAGCCCATAGGGTGTTTGTCTGACTACTGGCGTTGCGATGGCAGTCATACTAGTGGGAGCTGGATAGTCAATAGGCACACCCTTAGATGTCCCTGGTCGCAGGAGTATCGAGATTGGGCATCGATACTCCGGAGTAGACTAGTGTATACATATCTAGACCCTGACGAGGGGCAATGGATTAGTCCCGCAACCATTGGTGGTGTTCACCTAAGATTGTATACAGATGCTCACTGGGTGTGAGTACACCGGACAGGACCCGCCGAGAACTGACTGGATGGTATTATACCTAACGTCAGATAGCAGTTCTCAGGTGACATGTGTGCAGATAGTCCGTTGACTTAAGGTCATCATTTGTCTCGTGTGAGTTCCCACTGTGCTTTGATTGTAACCCTACCACGGCTCAAAGGAGTCGTGCAAACAGGTTTCAGTTGGGCACAGTCCCGAGCCACGTGGAGGCAGTGAGTGACTGTTAGGGATTCGTCTCTCCCGGTATAGGGAGTTGATATCGCACGGTGATCGGTTGGTCATTACCATAAGTCCCTGGCCAGGGCTGATTGAGAATTACTGTAGGTTGATCAGTAGATTCTCGGATGGTGATAGAGCCATACCGACACGACTTGTATGGTTATTAGGGGTCTGACGTCCACCACCTCCCTAGACCGTACATGTGATACTCTCAGACGAACAGACCGGACTGCGCGGATATTGTCACAGACAGGCTCAGTAGGATTTCAGATGGGTTACCTCATCAGCTTTCTTATCGACAACTACCTGGGGACCGTTACGTACAGCTAGTGCCGCTTGCGGTCTGTGGTTAAACCCACTGCCAGCGTAGTAGTCGAGTCTTTAGAGTCCCACACAGAGATATCCCAAACCCAGGCGAAAAGATATAGAGGTCGTATGGTTTTACGACAAAGGTTCGGACGCATACGTGTTTGATCGCACGTACGACATTCGGACAGTTTTTACTAGCCGGCTTTGGTTTAAGCCAGATTCTAGTATCAGGTTATTGGATTTATACAGTCTAAAGTTTTTCCGTGTTTTCACGGATGAGAGGGGCGTTCTCGTAATTTTCCGAGAAGCTTCTAGAAGGATGTGACATAAAGAGAGAGGTGGCATTTTCATTTAATGATTAAGTGACTCATTGTGAGTGATTCATCATATCATTAATGCATCATTAATTGCTTAATGACTCACATGATGAATCACCCACTTGATTTAATGAAACATGATGACTATTCTCTTATTATTCATTTCTTTCTTATTCTTTATGTTTCATATATATCAAGTGAGAAGCTTTTTTCATTATAATAATATCATTATCATCTTCTCACTCTCTCTCTTCAAGTTCTCTCTCTTTCACCAAACCCTAATCCTACCCTCATGAGTTGAGAACAAGGATTAGGAAAGACTAATTACTCCATAACCTATCTCTACATCACCTTAGCTACTCTATTTAGCAACTAGAGAAACTAAGTAACCTCAAGTTTAGAGGATAAAGCTTGGATTAGGGTTCTCGGGTGGATCGTCTATCACGGAAGAAAGCCGAAGAGGACGTGGAGATCCAAAGAGGCCGTAGACAACATCAAGACGAAGGACTAGAACCGTTTGGTATAATCTCTTAGCATAGTAGTTTAAAACTCTATAGCTTTTGTTAAAACTTGTTTAGCAAACGATTCATACGGTTAATCGATGTTTGATCATAGAACTTGATTGTTATTCATATTTCCGCCTCCCCACAAGATATGGGGTGTTGAACATCGACTTACAGCATGTGACAGCTAAACAGAGAATAGAAAGCGAAGCGCAGAGGAAAGCTCATTCCAAGACAGTCACGTGTCCACACGTGACCATGGGTCATGTGGTCACACGTGACCGGCTTTCAAAGCCCGTTTTGTTAACAGAATTAAATTCTGAAGGAGAATCAAATCTTTCCAAAGGAAAGTGACTATCTCGAACCGATCGAATTAAAGATTCAGAGATGATTAAATACCATCTATCTATGGGAAAATCTCGAGTTTGGAAAGATTTCCCCTTTAAATCTAACCGAAATAACAAAGGAGAATCCCGGGGATTTGAAATCCAATGGTGAATAAAATTCACCTAATAATCCAAAGGTCAAAAACGAATGATGGATGCAAATCAAATCTTTTAATGAAGATTCATCAAAAACGAATTGATTCGGCTGCTTCTCCTATAAATAGGAGCCAAGAGACAGAAAGAAGAGATATATACGTAAGGAGAAGAAAAGGGAGAGAGCCATGATACTTTGAGGAATTTGGAGCTTCTGCAAAAGAAAACCCTAGGTAAGAAAGGGAAGGCTTTTTGAAAGAAGGAGAATTTAATTCTCAACAGAGTTTAACTCTGATAATATAAAAACAGAAGAACATATTTCTTCTCTCTTTGATAGAGGATCTGCAAAGTGCACATCTCCCCTTTAGGTTGAGAATTTAATTCTCAATGGGTTGAGATCCTGCCATGCAGATCCAAAACATAGAGAGGGAATGGAAACATGAGAATTTAATTCTCACAGAACTATAGGAATTTAATTCCTTTAAGATAAAAGTAGAGCTTGACCCTGTGTTATGGGAATTTAATTCCTTCAGAACAGAGAGAAACAGGGTTTAACCCTAATTAAGAACTTAGTTCTGTTGAAACAACGGGAATTTAATTCCCTTAATCATAATTTAACAGGGAATGGAAGTTTAATTCCTTAAAAAGCTTTTATTAGGGTTTAACCCTATTCAGTTCTTCACATGTACGAGGAATTTAATTCCTACAGAAGATTCAGAGTTCAACTCTACTCCAGAATATAAGTCTTCGAAAGGAAGTAGGAATTTAATTCCTCTGAAATTTAAAGCTCGAGGAATTTAATTCCTGGAAAAAAGATTAACAACGCCTCTAAACAACATACATGAAGGCAGGGTCACGTGCCACCACGTGACCCCCCCTAAAAGATCTACAGAAAGCCCTTTGAGGCAGTCCTCCACGTGACCCACGTGACCCTTGACAGAAGCTCTAACACATAAGCATATGAATGCCCGTCACGTGATGGCACGTGATGCTCTGAAAGAAAGAAAATGCGATTTCCTCAGAAGAACAAATGAAGGGAGGGCGCTCTCACGTGTCTCCACGTGACCCCTCTTGTTTTAGTGTTTAACACTAAATTGGAACTCTTGAACACAGTATTGAAACACTATTGGGCCTTAGTGTTCAACACTAATCAAAGAACCTTATTTGCAGTGTTCAACACTGACTACCTTAGTGTTTAACACTAATTTGAGATCTCCATTGCCAGTGTTCAACACTGATCTATTTTAGTGTTTATGATAATTTGAAAGCCTTGTTGCTGGTGTTTAACACCAATTATCTTTTAGTGTTAAACACTAACTTGTCAACCTCCTTCCCAGTGTTCAACACTGATTGCTCTGTAGTGTTTAACACTAGGCCTTGGCCCAATTGGCTAAATGGATAGAGGCAAAGCCTCTCCTTCAATGGACCAACAAAAGGCCAATATTCCAGACATGATTGGACTTAGCCCAAGCTGGCCATAAGTCCTCAATTCGTAATGGGCTCATAACATAATTAATTGGTCTTGATCCCAAATTGGGCTAAGGACTATTTAATCCATTCCGGTTCTAGGGTACATCTCTTCACTCCTTTGATACTTGGCATTGTAATCCCTCAATGTCTTCAAAGAGGTGACGGGTCCCGATGACCACCCATGATATGGACTGTGGGGTCCTTAAACCCATGTCTAATGCAAAATTCCTGGTCACGTGGAACGCGGATAACGTCACTCTTTGACCCCGCGGAAAACGCCCAGAGCGGAGCCTAGTCCTCGCCGAGCACGGCAGTGAACCCGTGTGAAGCATCTAGTGCAAAATTCCTGGTTACGTGGAACGTGGATAACGTCACTCTTTGACCCCGCGGAAAATGCCCAGAGCGGAGCCTGGTCCTCGCCAAGCACGGCAGTGAACCCGTGTGAAGCATCCAGAGCACATACCGGACTGTGGAGTCCTTAAACCCATGGACTACGACGTCCTTAACCTTGACCGAGATGTCTTAAAACTACCCATGGACCGCAATGTCCTTAAACTATCCATGGACCGCAATGTCCTTAAACTACCCATGGACCGCAATGTCCTTAAACTAGAACGACAGAGCCCCGCATACTCTTTTGTCGGATCTAAACGGTCCCGTTTAAGTTGATCTTAGCCTCAAAGATGGCTAACGTATCCTTAAACCTTCAAACAGACTGGACTATGAATCCCCCAAATTAACTCTGGCTCGAGGGTACATCTCTGAACTCCTCTGACATCCGTCGTTGTAATCCTTCAACGTCGTCAGAGAGGTGACGGGTCCCGACGGCCACATATACGGTGGACCACTATGTCCCTAAACTGGAACAATGGAGCCTAAGACACTCCCTTGTCGGATCTAAATGATCCCGTTAAGTTGATCTTAGTCTCAACATTAGACTAACGTATCCTTAACAAACGTTTGAGTTGATCTTAGCCTCAAGTATGGCTGACGTATCCTCAAACCAAACCCCCAAACCCAAATCTAAGATAAACACGGATTTGGACTAGTCCACGCCCTACGGGCGACGACACAACTCAGTCTCCGTAAACAATCCACGGGCAACAAAACTTGAAACAAACACACACGACACAAAGTGACCATCTGGAGAAGAAGAAAGTTGTTACCGCGATGCGGTAGCGTAATTAACTGCAGGGGCTTGCGCCTGTAGGGAAGAGCGTCCCCACAATCAAAAACCCCTCAAACGAGGGGGAATCTGACGAAGTCTGCTACATCGGCCGCATCCGTCTAAACCTCCGATGCACGGTGCCATAAACAACTTGGCATCTTCGGAGAGGTGGACGGATAGCACCAATTAGCATCTGCCCCGAATCTCAGGCACGGACGCCCATGTCGCGCCGCCATTCGGAGGGGAACAGATTCTGGCACGCCCGGTGGGACCTTTTCCTCTTTCCACTCCACAGTTCGTGTATCGTGATTCGCGAACCAATCTCGGTTCGCTAATGGTTGCCCTTGGGTTTCAAGATACTAAGAATTGGTGTCTTGCTTATTGCAGAAAGCAAAGGATCGATGGCTTCTACTTCTGCGAAATCCTCCAACTGCTCAGACTGCAATTGCGACCAACGCTTTACCTCGCCAGGAGGTATAGCCTATGGACCCCAAGCTGCTTCGTTGTTCACAATGCCGGTGGACCAAGTGACTCAAGCCACTACCGGATTGTTCTTCGGGACTATACTCCCATCATCAAGCTTCGCGGCGCCGGTACTGACAAAGGAAGCTCTCAAGAAGTCGGTCTTTGATCGTCTTACCCCTGCCACGGCTCCTCTCAACGAGTCGCCCAACGTCAACGCCTCGGTCTTCTCTAGATTGGGCCAGAAATCCTGCGAACTCGTCATAGGGCCTACAATCTCAGAGGAGGCTGCTTCTAAGAAAGTGGCCGCTCCTGCCCCCGAAATCGCCAAGGCGGCTTCTCCGGCCAAAAAGTCGGTCTTTACAAGATTGACGGCTTCAGCTCCCGCTCCTGCTACCCAAAGGACATCGGTCTTTGATAGGCTAACACCAACAGCAACCCCCCACCCACACAGGGGGCAAGACGAAACCATTCTTACCGCTGACCCAACGCCGTCCGCTCGACACGCTCGACGTCGCCATTGGCGCCGAGTAAGGAAGGCTGGGGGCAACTCCCCCTCCGGGTTGACTCCATCAGCCCCGATGGCAGAAGTTAATGCTGCTGTTCCAACTGAGAACAGCTTCGAGGTGCTAAATAAGGTGCGGAGGAATTCTCCTACTGCAGTGCTAAAGAGGTCTCCTCCCCCATTAAAAAAGGTTGCGGAAATAAAATCAGAACAACCCCGATCCCCTCAACGGCTGTCTTCCAAAATCTATAAGGTTTGGCGGCAGGCCCGAGACTCGATCATCGATCCAAACTCCTCGCGCCAGCACAAGAAGCTGAAAATCCAACCGGAAGCTGGTCACCAGGCTAGACCCCGAAAGGCTGTCTGGGCGCCCACCTCAACGGCCCCCTCAACCTCCACTGCTCACAAAAGGAGGAAGCCAGAGAAGATCCCCCAGCCCACAACGACAGCTAAAAGCACTGAGCCCAGACACCCTGAGTCTGGGGGTATGGTGGTGCACACTGTTTATATGCCCTCTGGAAAGGAGGAGAGCCGCACTTCTACAGGCCACCGACCGCTTACCCGATCCGTGACGAAATCCCAGGAGCAGCAACAAAAGCTTCAGGAAATGATGAATGCTATGGCCGCACTTACCGGGCCAAAAGAAAGCCCAGAAACGTCCTCAGACGCGCGCTAAGAAGAAGAAACCGACGCTGAATTCCTTCGCCGGATACTGGAGAAAAAGGACAAAGAGGCTGCTGAACAAGCAGCCAACATACAACGTATGGGCCTTCTCTTCCAAGATATGATAGGAATGATGATCCAGCAGGACTTACCCGCCGAGGATCCCTCAATAGTTCTTGAAGACGACCGAGGAGAAACGTCAAATCCACTACCAGCCCTCTCAACGGCCAACGACGAGGCAATCTCTAAGGCCGACTTGGCTGACTACATAGCCCAGCAAATCCGGGTTCATCATGCGACTGAGGCAGCTGGTCAAGTCGTGAAAACGGGGCGGCCGTATCCGAGCTGGTATGACCAAATCAAATACCCGCAGGGTTATACGATACCAAAATTCCACGTGTATAAGGGGACTGGCAACCCCCATCAACATGTCGCCCAGTTCCGGGCCCTCTGCGGTAACACCGGCGGTGATGATAAACTGTTGTTTCGCCAATTCGTGGGCAGCTTATCAGAAACAGCGTTCGAATGGTATTCGGAACTCCCGAACGATTCTATCAAAACGTTCGCTGAAATGGAGTTGTTATTCACTCAGCGATTCGCAAGTGCCAGCGAACGCACTCCAATAACTGCTTTGATTAACGCCAGGGTAAAACCAGGCGAAACCTGGGTCCAGTATGCTATACGCTGGCGGAATTTGTGGTCGAGATGCGAGCAACGCATTGAGGAGGCACCCGCAGTGGGCATGTTCGTGGGAACCCTAGACCCCCACGCAACTATCTCCCAGTTTATGATGTTCTTTAAGCCAACCACATTCCAGGCTTTAATCGACAAGTTGGCTCAGATGGACCAGATGGGTCATAGACCACCTCCCCCGAAGTCGGAACCGCGGAATGATAAGGGTAAAGGAAGGGCAACCTTCGTCGCGAATGCCCAACAGCAACCTAACGCCCCGAAACCGGCAGATCAACTGGAAGAAAGACGCCGGTATTATAATGAGAAGATGAAACGTCCCTACTCGTTCCCACAAGACAAGACGAAACGGTTATTCGAGCTAGCAATACGTAACAGACTTATAAACCTACCAAATCCAAGGCGACCGCCGCAACCCACCGAGGTGAATAACCCTAACTATTGCCCTTACCATCAAACGGTAAGTCATCCGATTGAAGATTGCTTCGTCTTCAAAGGATGGATTGAAGATCAATACCTCCAGGGAAAGTTTGTACTATCCGAAAAGTGGAAGGTGAGCCCACCACAACCGCATACTCCCAAGAAAGCAGATACATTGGGGGCAACCTGCTCCTTTATTGAAGAAGCTCCATGGGAGGTCGTGCTATCAACGAAAACCAAAAGAATGCTGAGAGACCTTCATGCGTGCCCTGCGGTCGAATGGAAGGACCCTCTTGAACCTCAAATTATCGAAGGGATGTTGAAGCCCCGCACAACTACAAAGACTTGTGATAAGGGCCCAAATACTCATGCCCAACCGTCAAAATCTTCAAAGAAAAAGAAGAAGAAATCCAAGAGGCCCGTGAAGCCTGGTGACAAGCGCACGAACTTGCAGAAGCAAATCGACGCGATGGAAGAGTACAATCAAAAGGCGCGAACTCCTGTCACGCTGCAAGAGTTCCTCAACCACATCTTTCAAGAGGGAGATGATGAAGAGAGCTCATCGGATGAATCCGAAGAGTATGTGGCGAGTTGTAACGTAATCTCCCACTCGTTTACCGATGATGAGAAAACTCCTGGCACTAAGAAGCTGGAGGCAGAACCTGAACCAGGGCGTGCGTGGCTGACAAATGAAATGATCAATGCCTTTCTAGACGAGATTCGTCTAAAAAGTAAAGCGGATCAGGAGCGTGAGATGGCAACGTCAGAAGGAACCAAATGCAGGCGACTGAACGGAAGAGTTGAACTACCCCTACCAGAGCGAAAGGCATCCGAAGTAGACAAGAAGATATTCAAGACGAGGAAAAGGTTTGCCAAAGCCATGTCAATGGGAATGAAGCTACCACCCTCTGAAGGAAACACACACGATGGGGCGGAGAGGCACCCTAATTATTGCGCATATCATCGGAGAATCTCACACCCCACGGAGGAGTGCGACGCCTTTAAAATATGGTGGCAAGGATATGTTACTCGTCGGCAACATTTTAAGCGCATGAAACGCAAGAGCCGTCGGGAGCGAAGAAGTACTGTCGAAGGGCATAACAGAACTACTGGCAACTGTTACATGGTTAACGCCGGGGGGTCACAAGTTCTCACCTTTGGGAGCGACTCTGATGAAGAAATGGCTCTGGGCCCTCTCTTTAAAGAGTCCGTTTTAGGGAAAGAGGAGGAATCGGAGGCCTGCGAGAACATCCAGCTGCGCAATCGCACACTCCCAGAAAAGAATCTCGGGCCCGTGAGTAGAAAAGATAAGGGAAAGGAAAAGGTCACTGAAGATATCACTTTAGATGACCAAGTCATGAAAGAACTGGCTGCCAAAGACCCTCCTAGGAGGAGTAAAGTGGACTATAACATCCTCGCGCACCTAAGGAAGCTACCTTCTCAGCTTAGCATTCTCGACGCCCTCCTATTATCAAAAGAAGCGCGAGACTCACTAATTAAGGCATTACAAGAACCTGAACAATTCCAAGCCTTCCTCGCCACTGAAAAGATGAAGGATGAACTGGAGGAAGTGCATACAGCCGATATCACTTTCGGTGATGAAGACCTCCTTCTCGGGACGTGCGACCATAACCGTCCCCTATATGTCTCCGGATACTGCCATGATATCAAGATAGGCAAGATCCTGGTGGATAATGGATCCTCCGTCAATCTCCTTAATGTTCGGGTGTTGAAGGAAATCTGCATGAGTGTGCAACATCTCGCTCGTGACAAAATTACTATCTCCGGTTTCGATTCACAATCGTCACGGACTCTCGGATCTGTGATACTAACATTACGCTTTGGACTTCTCGTCACAGACATCAAATTCCATGTCATCGACGCCAAGACCTGCTACAACGCCTTGCTCGGTCGTCCTTGGCTACACGAGTACAACATCATCCCTTCTACGCAACATCAGTGTATGAAGTACCTTAAGGATGGTTTCGAGTATACTGTAACAGGTGAGTTGAACCCATTTTCCATGAACGAAGTCCGCAAATACGAAGATGCGAAGTACTTTTTGCCAAATTTCGAGGATACAGAAAGGTGTCGCAATCCGGAGAACAAAACCGCCGCCACCATCCCTGTTTTCGGGAGCGATACCGAAGAAGAGGAAGAGATAGTTTATGCGGGGCCATCTCAACGCAACAACCTGGGGATGCCTGCCCCCATGTTGGTCTTCGGAAGTGATTCAGAAGATGAAGTTAATGCCGTATTCTCCAATCGGCTGTCAATACAAGCACCCCTCGGCGATGACCATAGTTTGCAAATCACCATGGTACCGCGAGAACATTACAAGGATCTCGACACGCTTCAAGCTCACAATGTGCAGGACCTGCAAACATTTTACATCCCTCCCAGGCAAAGGGGTGAGAAGGTGATCCTATTCTACCGATCCTCAGAGTCGAAAATAGAGAAAGAGATCTGGCATGGCACGGATGCTACATTCGACAGGCTCCAACCCATCCGTCTGCCCAGATACTATACAAATGGATTAAAGAAGCTATTGAAGCGCCAAGGAGTACCCTTAAATTAGACTGTTCGGCAGGCTCGGTTCTACAACAAGATTTGGGATGTCCCTGGGACTCAACGCAAATTGCCCAACGGGAAAATGGAAACACTTGGGCTTGGATACGCGAGAGCCGGAAAACGGGAACGAGCTCACAGCAGCTACACTATATATACCTTTGATGAAGAAGAGGACGCCCTGTCAGGAGATGCCAACCCCTCATCAAAACTAGACCCCGCGATTGAAGCGCCGAGTCCGTCGTTTGAAGAACGAACGGACAAGCCTATCAGGAAAATGAGTCAGAAAGCTCAGGAAGACCACAACCGCGAGATGGCCATCTACGAGAAAGCCAGGACGCAACGTCTATTTCAACAGGCTCCAAAAGACAAGGATCCTCATCTTTGTCAACCCGTTGTGCGAAAGTCCCGATGCGGAGACGGAAATAAATTAAGAAGTGGGAAGAGGAGCCGACAACAACGACGCAGGATTAGAGGGTTACGGGTACTGCGCGGCTCGGATTCGTCCCTCATGGAGAAGATGAGTCGAGCGTACTCCTTCCCCCGAGACAAGACGGAGAAGTTACTCAAGCTCGCTTTAAAACATCGAATGATCGCGCTTCCAGAGTCTAGACACCATGAGCAAGCTAACAAGGCTTCTCGTTCGAGCTATTGCTCTTATCACCAAGCCATCGGACATCCTACAGAAGACTGCTTCACCTTCAAGAACTGGGTCGAGGACCAGTACCAACGGGGCAGATTTGCTTTATCCAATGGCTGGAGGGTAACTCCGCCACAAAAGCATGAACCCAAGGCCGCAAGAGCAGGACCGGATCCACCTCAGTCCTGGGAGCGGATTCGCACCTGTTACGCGATTACGATATTAAAAGAAGAGCACGAGAACATGGATGACCTTCCCCAGTGCTTTGAGAACGGCGATGATGAGGTGATCTCAGAATTTTCGCCAGCTCCGAAAGAACTGGAAGATGGTATACATACTACGGCAGATAACCTCAGGAAGATTGAGTTGGGATCGGCAGATGACCCGCGACCGACATTTGTCAGCGAGCTACTCTCTGAAGAAAGGGTGGCCGCGTTAAAGAACGTGCTTCTACGGCATAAAGACTGCTTCGCGTGGAATTACTCCGAGATGCCAGGATTAGATCCGGAGGTTGCTGTGCATAAATTAGCAATATCCCCAGATATCAAGCCAGTCAAGCAAGCGCCAAGAAGGATGCGACTCGAGCTTGAGATGAGCATCAACGCCGAAGTCAAGAAGCTGATCGATTCAGGATTTATCCAAGAAGTCCAATACCCCGATTGGATCGCCAATATCGTCCCGGTAATGAAGAAGAATGGGACGGTACGCATATGCGTGGATTTCAGGGATCTCAATAAAGCCTGTCCAAAGGATGATTTCCCAGTACCGGTAACCGAGCTAATGATAGATAACACGTCCACTCACGAGGTTTTCTCCTTTATGGACGGTTCGTCAGGATACAATCAGATAAAGATGCATCCCGAAGACCAAAAGCACACCGCTTTCCGGACCCCTTTGGGTATATTCTGCTACAGGGTTATGCCCTTTGGTCTAAAGAACGCTGGCGCTACCTATCAAAGGGCCATGACAAAGATCTTCGACGACCTCATACATGACATCGTCGAGTGCTATATCGATGACCTCGTAGTAAAGAGCATGTCGTACGAAGAGCATTTAAACCACCTGGAGACTGTATTTCAACGCCTTCGGCAATATAATTTGAAAATGAATCCCCTCAAATGCGCGTTTGGAGTCTCCTCGGGCAAATTCCTGGGATTCATCGTTCGACACCGAGGTATCGAAATAGACCCGTCAAAGATTAAAGCGATCATGGAAATGCCTCCACCAAGAACCCTCAAACAGTTGCGGTCTCTCCAAGGGAAGCTCGCATACATCCGGCGATTTATCGCCAATCTTTCCGGCAAATGCCGTCCTTACAGCCATCTGATGAAAAAGGGAACTCCGTTCATTTGGGATCACAAATGCCAAGGTGCACTAGACGAGATCAAGCAATACCTGCAGAACCCTCCGGTGTTGGCCGCGCCGGTCAAAGGAAAACCCCTCATTCTTTATACAACCGCCCTCGAAGGTTCCTTGGGCGCATTATGGGCGCAAGAGAACGATCAGGGAAAAGAGAGAGCACTCTACTACTTAAGTCGAGTTCTGCTGGGGGCAGAAAGCAACTACTCTCCCATTGAAAAACATTGCTTGGCATTAATCTTCGCGATAACAAAGCTCAGGCACTATGCGTTGGCGCATGAAGTCCGTCTCATTTCAAAAGTGGACCCTCTTAAATACTTGATGTCAAAAGCCATATTGACGGGACGACTCGATAAATGGGCCCTACTCTTGATGGAGTTCTCGGTAACGTATCAACCTCTCAAGGCAGTGAAAGGCCAGGCCATTGCCGATTTCCTCGCTGAGCACCCGATACCGGCCGATTCTCCTCTGAACTGTGCTTTGCCGGACGAGCATGCATTTGACGCGATTGGCGGCGGTAGCACCCGATGGGAACTCTATTTCGATGGAGCGTCCTCCACAAAAAAACAGAAACAAGGTATCCCAATGATCAAATCGGGGATAGGCCTCATCTTTGCAACTCCACAAGGAGGGATAATGCGCTTCGCCTTCTCCTTAACAGAGCCGAGGACAAACAATGAAGCTGAATACGAAGCTCTAATAGCAGGCCTCGAAATCGCCATTGACCTGGGAATTGAAGACCTCTTTATCTATGGGGATTCTCAACTAGTTGTTAGTCAAGTAAATGGTGATTACCAAACGTGCAAACCGGAGTTGGTGAAGTACGGCGAAAAGGTGCAACAACTATTGACCCAAATTCCCTCCTATACTTTGGAGAATATACCGCGCGCGGAAAACAGTAAAGCAGACGCGTTAGCCAAACTTGCTAAAGAACTGGCGGACGAAAACCTCGATGATGTGAGAATCGTGGTACAAAGCCGTCGAGTGCTTGCCCCGGCAGAAATACCTCCGGAATTATATAAAGAAAAGGGAGCGACTGAGCAGACGACCCTACAAATAAAAGACCATGAGAAGGCCGATGACTGGAGGAAAGTCTTCATAGACTACTTTAAGTCCCACCGAATGCCCAAAGATACATCCTCAAGGCATCAGCTCATGAAACGAGCTCTATCTTTCGCCTTCATCAACGATACTCTATACAAGAGATCGTTTGATTCCCTATGGCTGAGATGCTTAGGACCTGACGAAGCGGAAAGAGTCATTCAGGAAGTTCACGACGGACTTTGCGGTTCTCACCAAGCAGGCCCAAAGATGAAGTTAAAAATTAAACGGATAGGTTACTACTGGCCCACGATGATCCAGGACTGCCTCGAGTATGCGAAGCAATTCCACTCGTGCCAGATCCATGGAGACTTTATCCACCAACATCCGAATCCACTACATCCAACGGTGGCTAGTTGGCCATTCGAAATGTGGGGGACTGACATAGTCGGCCCCATCGAGCCAGCATCATCCCGGGGACATCGTTTTATCCTGGCGACGACTGATTACTTCTCCAAATAGGCAGAAGCAATACCACTGAGGGAAGTGAAGACGGAGAATATCCTCCATTTCTTCAAGACGCACGTCATCTATCGGTTCGGAACCCCACGGCGGATTATCTCCGATAACGGGCCAGCCTACAGAAGCCATAAGATTAGCCGCTTCGCGCAGCAGCACAATATAGACTGGAGATACTCTTCAGTTTACAACCCACGAGCTAACGGTCTGGCCGAGGCCTTCAATAAGACCTTGACGAAGATCATAAAAAAGACCGTTTCTCGGAATAAGAGAGACTGGCACGAGAGGCTGCAAGAGGCCCTTTGGGCTTATCGAACTACATTCAAGACGGCCACAAACGCAACGCCGTACGCGTTGGTATTTGGGACGGAAGCAGTACTCCCCCTCGAGATAGAGTTACCCTCTCTGCGAGTGGCAGTCCACCACGAGATGACGGACGAAGAAAATGCTCACCTTCGGCTTGAAGAGCTTGATGCCCTCGACGAAACCCGGCTCATAGCGCAACAACATCTAGAAGCCTACAAAGCAAAGATGACGCGCTCGTACGAAAGATTGACCAGGCCGAGGACATTCTGCCAAGGCGAACTCGTGCTAGTGGTCAAGAGACCTATGATCCCCAATCGTGCCAAGCGGGGAAAATTTGAGCCAAACTACGAAGGCCCTTACATCATAGACAAGGTCTACCAGGGTGGAGCCTATCTACTCATGGACATGCACGGTGAAAGGCCTTTCAGGACAATAAACGGCTGCTTCTTAAAGAAATACTATGCTTAATGAGCTATAGCCTGGGTCAATGATAGATGACGACGACTATGTCCACTCGCTATCTTCCTAGGCTCAGACTTTACAAGCAGCAGCTGGCCTTCCCATAACAACGGACCGAAACGTCCTTAAACTAACGACGGACCGAAACGTCCTTAAACTATCGACGGACCGAAACGTCCTTAAACTAACGATGGACCAAAACGTCCTTAAACTAACGATGGACCGAAACGTCCTTAAACTAACGACAGACCGAAACGTCTTTAAACTAACGGCGGACCGAAACGTCCTTAAACTATCGACGGACCGAAATGTCCTTAAACTAACGACGGACCGAAACGTCCCTAAACTACTACCGCAGCATCCTTAGGCTGACGAGATAAAAAAAAAAGAGAGAAAGAGAATAAATAAAACGGTATGTCCATAAGCAAAATGGGCACGGATGAAAACCCGAAAGGGCTCCGTGAGTAAAAACAGCAGGACTACCGGCGAGTGTTTGTGAAAACCCGAAAGGGCGCAACCTCGTTAAAAGACACTTATAGGGTCCTCTCGACCTTATAAGGAGAAACCACCTGCGTGAGATCCTTACGACTCACAAAGGAGCAACACACTTAGGGATCCTCACGATTCCTAAGGAGAAAATACACTTACGAGATCCTCACGACTCGTAGGGAGAACTCTCTTATGGGACCCTTACGGCTCATAAGATTTGAAAGTCTTAAGCTACAGAGACCTAAACCTGTGCTTAAGCAATCCTCCACAACCTTCGATATTGCCCTACAAGGGACTCAATACTGACCCTTGTATACAATCCACGGGCGCGAATAAACATTTCCCCAGCAAAGTCCAACCCTTGTAGGTCCTCTCGATCCATAAGGAGAAAGCCCTCTTGTAGGACCCTTACGACTTACAGAGGAGAACACACTTAGGAATCCTCACGAGCCCTAAGGAGAAAATACACCTGCAAGATCCTCATGACTTGTAGGGAGAAATACCTTTGTGAGGCCCTTACGGCTCATGAAGTTAAAAGCCTTGGCCGACAGGACCCTTAACTCTGTTTGCTGAGCCACCTTTGTTCGTCATCGACAAAGGAAAATGATGATTCGCTCCTGGCAACATTCCAGTTGTAGCGGTGCTGATGCCGAAATCGGTGCCTAAAATCCAGGCTCGCAGCGAAAAAGCTAGCAAGCCACACATGCCTACAAAATAGCCGAAATAATGGGGCAACTTGCAATAAAAAGCAGCAAGTAAAAATGAAGGCATAAAAAAAATAGCCGAAATGATGGGGCAACTCGCAATAAAAAGCAGCGAGCAGAAAATAAATAAATAGCCGAAATGATTGGACACCGCGAAAAATAGCCGAAATGATGGGGCAATCGCGACCTTCGCGATATAAAAGCTGAAATGATAGAGCATCGCGGAAAAAGAAATAAAATAAAAGTGAAATCCTCGCCCTACAGGTGATGTTACATCTACCCCTGTATGCAATCCAGGGGCGCAAACAAAGAAGGGATCATACTCCTTCCCCAGGTTTCATCATAAGGAGAAGCCAAATCTCGACGGTTCACAGATAGCCTAGAGATCATCTCGTCGTTCGTCTCATGGCAGCAGACACAACATCAAGCGAAACGGAACAGCGGCGACCCCCCAGTTCCATGGCTCGGCGATATACATATCACCGAGAGTCAAACCTCCATCCCGTGAAATGCGGATACAATCAGCAAAATTCCTGGTTACGTGGAATGCGGATAATGTCACTCTTTGACCCCGTGGAAAACGTCCAGAGCGGATCCTGGTCCTCGCGGAGCACGGTAATTAACCCGTGTGAAGCATCCAGAGCGGAGCCTAGTCCTCGCCGAGCACGGCAGTGAACCCGTGTGAAGCATCTAGTGCAAAATTCCTGGTTACGTGGAACGCGGATAATGTCAGTCTTTGACCCCGTGGAAAACGTCCAGAGCGGATCCTGGTCCTCGCAGAGCACGGCAGTGAACCCGTGTGAAGCATCCAGAGCGGAGCCTAGTCCTCGCCGAGCACGGCAGTGAACTCGTGTGAAGCATCTAGTGCAAAATTCCTGGTTACGTGGAACGCGGATAACGTCACTCTTTGACCCCGTAGAAAACGTCCAGAGCGGAGCCTAGTCCTCGCCGAGCACGGCAGTGAACCCGTGTGAAGCATCTAGTGCAAAATTCCTGGTTACGTGGAACGCGGATAATGTCACTCTTTGACCCCGTGGAAAACGTCCAGAGCGGATCCTGGTCTTCGCAGAGCACGGCAATGAACCCGTGTGAAGCATCCAGAGCGGAGCCTAGTCCTCGCCGAGCACGGCAGTGAACCCGTGTGAAGCATCTAGTGCAAAATTCCTGGTTACGTGGAACGCGGATAATGTCACTCTTTGACCCCGTGGAAAACGACCAGAGCGGATCCTGGTCCTCGCAGAGCACGGCAGTGAACCCGTGTGAAGCATCCAGAGCGGAGCCTAGTCCTCGCCGAGCACGGCAGTGAACCCGTGTGAAGCATCTAGTGCAAAATTCCTGGTTACGTGGAACGCGGATAATGTCACTCTTTGACCCCGTGGAAAACGTCCAGAGCGGATCCTGGTCCTCGCAGAGCACGGCAGTGAACCCGTGTGAAGCATCCAGAGCGGAGCCTGGTCCTCGCCAAGCACGGCAGTGAACCCGTGTGAAGCATCTAGAGCAAATACCGGACTGTGGAGTCCTTAAAATCCACGGACTATGACGTCCTTAACCTCGACCGTGATGTCTTAAAACTAACAATCAACCCCCCTGATTCCCTACGGATTCTGCCTTGGTTTAAGGGTACATCGCTTCACTCCTTTGATACCTGGCGTTGTAATTCCTCAACGTCTTCAAAGAGGTGACGGGTCCCTGCAACCAAACACCGGACTGTGGAGTCCCTAAATCCACGGACTATGAGGTCCTTAACCTTGACCGTGATGTCTTAAAACTAACATCGGACTCTGGAGTCCCTAAATCCACGGACTATGAGGTCCTTAACCTTGACCGTGATGTCTTAAAACTAACATCGGACTGTGGAGTCCCTAAATCCACGGACTATGAGGTCCTTAACCTTGACCGCGATGTCTTAAAACTAACATCAGACGGTGGAGTCCCTAAATCCACGGACTATGAGGTCCTTAACCTTGACCGCGATGTCTTTAAACTACGATACCTGGAGCAGCCTCTGACCCCGTGAAACACGGATAAGGGTGACCACGTCCAGCACTTGCAGGTCCTCACGACCTGCAAGGAAGAAAAAACTCTCTTGTGAGATCCTTACGACTCTCAAGGGAAAACCCGCTTGAGAACCCTCACGATTCTTAAGAAGAACTTACACCTATGGGATCCTCTCGACCTGTAGGGAGAAAAACTCTTTATGAGACCCTTGTGGCTCATAAGATGCAAAAGTCTTAGGAAGCAGATCCTAACCCTGAATCCTAAGCCATCGCTGTCCTGCAAGGAGATCAAGATAGAATATCCGCAGAATACATTCAATAAAAAGGGGACACACCATTGAGAAGAAAAATGTATCTTTTATTCATAAACCAAAATGGATACAAAGTACAATTCATGAAAGAAACAAAAAAAGAAAGATACTCTCATCCATGAGTATGTACAAAAAAAGGAGAAAAGATACAAGTCCTCAAGCCGGCGGGCGGTGTAGTAATTTTACCAGCTCATCGTTTTGTTGCTGAGCCACGGCTTCATGACGCAAGATCTCCAGAAGACGAGCCTCCGCCTGAGCTTGCTGAGCCTGATACGAAGCGAGCCGAGCTTCGAGCTCTTTCTCGGTGGCCTTATGAGCCTCGACCCTCTCACGAGTGAACGTGGCAGCTTTGTCGAGAGCCACCACCTCTTTAATGGACTCCTGAAGCACCCGCCAGAGCTCATACGCTTTGTTGGCCTTGGCTGTGAGATTGGCTTGAAGCTCGCCCAGCGCCTTGGAGGCAAGCTCCCTCTCCGAGAACTTGCGACCAAGCCTCTTCTCACATGACGTCATGTTTGCTGCGCACCGTGCTATCAGCCCCCGTAACTCCGCCTTTGCAGCCACGGCTTCCGAGGAAAGGCGAGAACACTCGAGAGCGTACAAACAAGCCTCCACCTTCCTACAGAACTCCACCCAGACCCGCACCACCTCCTCGCTGTGATAGGTGGCGAGGAAAGGAAGGGAGCCGTTAGCTTCAGCGGCAAACACTTCGGCTGTAGTCGCACTACCAGCACGGAGCTCCTCGACGAAAGAAGATAGGGAGACAAGGCTTAATTGGGCCAAGCGTTCTGAAGCCCGCAAAGCATAGGGGCCGGGCGGCATCACAATGCGTGATTCCAAAGCCATGGAGACTGGCAGGGCTGTTCAAATTTGGCGAATGTTAGTAAAACTTTTAAACGCAGAATGAACGGGACTATAATAAAATGTCACTCACCGATAGTCATGCAAGTAGGAGCTGAAGGTTCCCCTGGCCCTTCAACGACCTCAACCTCATCGTCGGCTTCTAAAACTATAAGAGACATCAACGTCATTTCGCAAAATAGTAACAATGCTATGGTAAAAAATGGCGAATGACACTAACCTTGCCCAGAGGAAAGGACAATACGCTGAGGGGGGATCGCCTGCGGAGCTGCCATCTCCAATAAACGCTGAAATGATTGGCGAGGCGACAGATCCGCGATCGTGGCCGCCAAGCCGCGCAATTCTGGGAAAGATAAAAGAGTTCAGACTATGAAGGGGTTGCTAAATTAAAACGCAGAGGGATACCTTCAACACTCCTCCCATTCTGAGCCGGGGGATAGCAGCTTCAACGGTCTCCGCCGTGACCTCAGGCTCCAACAAAGGGAGAGTAGTCCCGACTACCTCGTTTCCAGCCTTTGGGTCGCCCTCAGTAAGAGTCATTGGGACAGCGACTTCCAAGGGAGCCTCCCCCAAAGGGGAAAGCACTCCCTGATCAAGAACCGCCGCTGGAGGTTCTATCACGAGAGGAGCAGCTTCATCGGCCCCCTCCACATCCAACAAGGCTTCAGTGAGAATTTCGGCGGGCTTTAGCTTTAATGGGCCAGTAGGGAGCTCCCCCAGCGTCGAAGATTCTGCACGATTCAAATGAGAATAATGATACATACCCACGAGCATAAATAATCGAAAAGACTACAAAAGAAGCACAACGTACCTATACGCAAAGAAGCCCTCAATATGGCTTCTTCAAGCCGCTTCTCCTTCTCAAGAAGGTAAGCTTGCCGGGGTTTAAGGGTAGATTCATGACCGCCGGTCCATAAAGAAAGCGCATCAGCGGCGTCTTCTGAAGCAGCCTGCTTCAAAGCCCTTTCCCCCCATTCCTCCAAAGGGCCGATAAATCGCCGCCGAATCCACGAAGGGTCTTCGTAAAAAATTACAGCAGGATAAGACTTCTTCGGAACCTTGGCGTTATGGGACGCGTCTTTTGAACGCCGTAGGGCCTCAGCCAACTGTGCAGCCTCCTCATCAGCCGAACTCGGGAAGAGAAGTCCAGCGTTTGACTCTTGTAAGGCCAATGGTTCGTCTTCAAGGATAGGCTCAGACTCCACCACAGAATCAAGCGGGGTGGTAGCCGCTTTCCTCCGCCGTTTCGACCCTGAGCCGGTCGCTGAGGATGACCGCTTCCTCCCTCGCGAAGCCTTAGGGCGGCGCTGGCCTACATCGCCTTCAGCACCCTCATCCCTGTTACTTGCGCTCAGTGCCACAACCGAGGACGACATCGCCATTGTCGACGCCACGGGGGGCGGTGCCGCCACCGGCAGAGGTGCTACTACTGGGGCCCGTCTACCCCGCGATCGGGAACCCAAGGGCATACCAGCTGTCGGAGTAAGGTCGACCCCTGACTCCCCCGGAATGAGGGCGGCGCCAATTTCCCTCAAAGGGAAGCGGACTGGAACCCTCGGTCGCAGCTTAGCTCCCGAAACCTGAGGAGGGGCATCGTGACTAAGAAGAACCCTTCTTTCTTCAGCAATAATTGGGGTGATCCGATGAAGATACCAGCCCGTAAATGCACCTACGCATCGGGGCATGTACTCGGCTTCAGGGACCATGAAATGAGAGCCGGTGTTCAGCCTCATGAAATGATGAGCGGCATCGCGAACAACATCGAGCGAAGGGATCGGGGCGACTATAAAAGCCTCAAAAGGAACACCCTGGTCGTATCCAAGCTGCCGGGCAAATCGATGCGGATTGTACCGCATAAAAAGAGCTGCACTGTCCTGGCGAAACACCAAGTAGCCCGGCCTAATAGCATACAAATGCGTAGCCTCCCGGGGCTTCAGAGAAGGCGTGTTGTCTTTCGACTGGTCCCAGAGTTGTTGAACGGGACCCGAAGGAGTAGACAAAACCCGATCATTAAAAACCAACCCGCCAGCAGTGGCATGAGGAGAAATCAGCACCCGAATAGCCCCAAATTGAGTTGGGTCGGCAGCAGAAGCACCCACCAGTCGCATAAGTCACGGGAAGGGATAGGCGTCGTAAAAGGCGGGTCTCTGATGCATAGCAAAAGACCCCAGCACATGCATTTCGATCCACGACGTGAAATAATGAAGCGAAAAGTTCACTACATCCACGCCAGGCGTAGAGGTATTAGCTGCGGTGCCCAATCCGTTATAGAGGTGCGCCAAGTCCGGGATGCCGATAGCCAACCGCATCCCCTCAGCAATACGATGAGCCGGGTAGATGACCGAGGCTCTCATGAAGCGGCGATGCATGGGGATAACGAACCAACTAAGCCAGACACTAACAAACCCCACAAAGAACGTCTCCTCGTCCATACCTGGGGCAGCAATGGATTCAAAAGAGATCGGCGATATAATAGGGATGTAATACTGAGGTAGATCTGATTCGTTGGTCGGCAACCTCTTCGGACCGAACCCAAAGGGGTCCCCAATGTTGGCAAACTTCGGGGCTGTCTTCGATAAGGCGTCCTCACGAAGGAAACGAGCAATGAAGCTCTTGAAAGTGACACCCTGTTCCTCGGACTCGGTGAATAATCGGTCGAAGATGCCTAGGGCCTTAATTAAACTGGGGCGCTTATGGCGAACAGCATTCTCAGCAGACAGGCCGTCAACTGGGGCGGGCTCGGGTTCAAAAACGTACTCGTCAGGAGGCAACAACTCCTCATACAGATTACCCCTTATCGGCAACCCCGAGATATCATAAAATTCGGCCAGAGAAATTGAAACCTCGCGATCTCCCAGAATGAAAGTATTAGTGGGAAGATTCCACTGGTTCAAAAACGCCTTGACCCACCAGACATGCGGGGACTTGTAATGGAATAGTGACGCGTATATGGCCTGATAAAGCCCGACTTTCTGCAACCGCGCCCGATGGGCAGAAAGGATGTAGCGAGCCCAGAGAAGGTAACCCGTAGGATGCCTAGGAGTGAGCCCTATCTTATAAATTTGCCCCCACGGGGGGGCCTCACCCTGGCAGATACGCCGTCCCAAGATGTCTATGGCCGGGATCGGATGGTTCGGAATGCCGGTCGTCGAAGGCTCCAGCCTCCCCGTTGGAGTCCAGTTGGGCATTTCCACAGCAAAAGCTGTCCTTGGAAGATCCATCGGTAAAAATGGGAAAGTGGGCTCCGTCGGCACCGAGCAAAGAAAGCTCCGGCGACCCTGAATAATCTGATTGTACCAAGGTCCCCATTGAAGAAGGTTGGTGCAGTTCGGGTCATGGGCCCGAATCATCGCCATCGCTTCCTCATCAGACGGCGACTGAGGAAAAGCAACCTCTGAGCGAGAAAAGGGAAAGCGCGGAACAGAAGCCATCGCACCTGAAATCCAATAAAGGAAGACCGTTAGAAGAAAAGTCAGCAACGTATATTCATGCATAAACATGAAGACTAGTTAAAGAAAGCAACAGCAGAGTTTTCTGGGGTCATTAGCTATAAAACATATGGACCCCACAGAATCTGGATGACGGCTCATTAATAATGAGGCCAAATCGTTACAATAAAACAAAGGGAATATCCTCAAAGAATGATGACCATGCACATCCCCCCCAACAGAAGCTGTCTCGGGCTCTACAATGAATCCAGCAAAATCAAGGGAATTAAATTCCCACAAAAAGACATCATTACAAAACCCCCATTTCATTAATTGCAGAAGAACAACCTAGGGCCAAGAGACCTCAGGAAGCCTCCGCGTGAAGAAATCAAGTCCTTCATTGGAATTAAATTCCTTTCTGAGAAAAGGGAATTAAATTCCCAGAAACATTTTTGATGGAATTAAATTCCATGGGGTTGAAACGCCATCATCATCTCCCCAAAGATCATCTAAACCCTAAGAGATCTACAGTTTGAAGGTTAAGCGGTTTCATGTTCTTATGGAAAATATGAAGGAAAAAGGGTAAAAACCCTTGTTTTGGATTTAAAATCCAGGGAAATGTGAAGGTCCATCGTTGTCCAAGAACATTACCTGAGAAAAAGGATTCTTTTCGAACAGAGTTAAACTCTGAAGATTGCTTCAAGACAGAGAACTAAGCTCTGAAAGCGAGAATTAAATTCTCAAAGAAGAAGTTCTCAGAAGAAGAAGATGAGCAAAGTGAAGGCTCCTATGAAGGGACGGAGGTATTTATAGAAGGCAATGGAAACGTTTCATCTCCCCAGATCCCTAGAGGAATCCAACGGTCACAAGAGGTGACAGCGTTGCACTCACGTGCAGACACGTGAGAACAACGCTGTGGGGGCATTTGTTTCCTGATTTAAAATCAGGAAAGCTTCTGGGAAAAGCTTTAGAAAGGGGCCACGTGCTTACACGTGACCAGCAGTCACGTGTTGACACGTGACAAATAAAAGCACCGGAAAAGGCTCATTGGTTCCCTGATCAAGTCAAGGAAAAGGCTTCAGAAGAGGTCACGTGCTCCCACGTGACCAGGGGTCACGTGGTGGCACGTGACAGCTAAACAGAGAACAGAAAGCGAAGCGCAGAGGAAAGCTCGTTCCAAGAGAGTCACGTGTCCACACGTGACCATGGGTCACGTAGTCACACGTGACCGGCTTTCAAAGCCCGTTTTGTTAACAGAATTAAATTCTGAAGGAGAATCAAATCTTTCCAAAGGAAAGTGACTATCTGGAACCGATCGAATTA
The DNA here is from genome assembly GCA_030015575.1 of Agapanthus africanus. Classification (NCBI taxonomy): domain Eukaryota; kingdom Viridiplantae; phylum Streptophyta; class Magnoliopsida; order Asparagales; family Amaryllidaceae; genus Agapanthus; species Agapanthus africanus. The sequence continues at coordinate 302,637,114 of CM057339.1, read as the reverse complement.
AAGATTCAGAGATGATTAAATACCATCTATCTATGGGAAAATCTCGAGTTTGGAAAGATTTTTCCTTTAAATCTAACCGAAATAACAAAGGAGAATCCCGGGGATTTGAAATCCAATGGTGAATAAAATTCACCTAATAATCCAAAGGTCAAAAACGAATGATGGATGCAAATCAAATCTTTTAATGAAGATTCATCAAAAACGAATTGATTCGGCTGCTTCTCCTATAAATAGGAGCCAAGAGACAGAAAGAAGAGATATATACGCAAGGAGAAGAAAATGGAGAGAGCCTTGATACTTTGAGGAATTTGGAGCTTCTGCAAAAGAAAACCCTAGGTAAGAAAAGGGAAGGCTTTTTGAAAGAAGGAGAATTTAATTCTCAACAGAGTTTAACTCTGATAATATAAAAACAGAAGAACATATTTCTTCTCTCTTTGATAGAGGATCTGCAAAGTGCACATCTCCCCTTTAGGTTGAGAATTTAATTCTCAATGGGTTGAGATCCTGCCATGCAGATCCAAAACATAGAGAGGGAATGGAAACATGAGAATTTAATTCTCACAGAACTATAGGAATTTAATTCCTTTAAGATAAACGTAGGGCTTGACCCTGTGTTATGGGAATTTAATTCCTTCAGAACAGAGAGAAACAGGGTTTAACCCTAATTAAGAACTTAGTTCTGTTGAAACAACGGGAATTTAATTCCCTTAATCATAATTTAACAGGGAATGGAAGTTTAATTCCTTAAAAAGCTTTTATTAGGGTTTAACCCTATTCAGTTCTTCACATGTACGAGGAATTTAATTCCTACAGAAGATTCAGAGTTCAACTCTACTCCAGAATATAAGTCTTCAAAAGGAAGTAGGAATTTAATTCCTCTGAAATTTAAAGCTCGAGGAATTTAATTCCTGGAAAAAAGATTAACAGCGCCTCTAAACAACATACATGAAGGCAGGGTCACGTGCCACCACGTGACCCCTCCTAAAAGATCTACAGAAAGCCCTTTGAGGCAGTCCTCCACGTGACCCACGTGACCCTTGACAGAAGCTCTAACACATAAGCATATGAATGCCCGTCACGTGATGGCACGTGATGCTCTGAAAGAAAGAAAATGCGATTTCCTCAGAAGAACAAATGAAGGGAGGGCGCTCTCACATGTCGCCACGTGACCCCTCTTGTTTTAGTGTTTAACACTAAATTGGAACTCTTGAACACAGTATTGAAACACTATTGGGCCTTAGTGTTCAACACTAATCAAAGAACTTTATTTGCAGTGTTCCACACTGACTACCTTAGTGTTTAACACTAATTTGAGATCTCCATTGCCAGTGTTCAACACTGATCTATTTTAGTGTTTATGATAATTTGAAAGCCTTGTTGCTGGTGTTTAACACCAATTATCTTTTAGTGTTAAACACTAACTTGTCAACCTCCTTCCCAGTGTTCAACACTGATTGCTCTGTAGTGTTTAACACTAGGCCTTGGCCCAATTGGCTAAATGGATAGAGGCAAAGCCTCTCCTTCAATGGACCAACAAAAGGCCAATATTCCAGACATGATTGGACTTAGCCCAAGCTGGCCATAAGTCCTCAATTCGTAATGGGCTCATAACATAATTAATTGGTCTTGATCCCAAATTGGGCTAAGGACTATTTAATCCATTCCGGTTCTAGGGTACATCTCTTCACTCCTTTGATACTTGGCATTGTAATCCCTCAATGTCTTCAAAGAGGTGATGGGTCCCGATGACCACCCATGATATGGACTGTGGGGTCCTTAAACCCATGTCTAATGCAAAATTCCTGGTCACGTGGAACGCGGATAACGTCACTCTTTGACCCCGCGGAAAACGCCCAGAGCGGAGCCTAGTCCTCGCCGAGCACGGCAGTGAACCCGTGTGAAGCATCTAGTGCAAAATTCGTGGTTACGTGGAAAGTGGATAACGTCACTCTTTGACCCCGTGGAAAACGCCCAGAGCGGAGCCTGGTCCTCGCCAAGCACGGCAGTGAACCCGTGTGAAGCATCCAGAGCACATACCGGACTGTGGAGTCCTTAAACCCATGGATTACGACGTCCTTAACCTTGACCGAGATGTCTTAAAACTAACAATGGACCGCAATGTCCTTAAACTACCCATGGACCGCAATGTCCTTAAACTAGAACGACAGAGCCCCGCATACTCTTTTGTCGGATCTAAACGGTCCCGTTTAAGTTGATCTTAGCCTCAAAGATGGCTAACGTATCCTTAAACCTTCAAACAGACTGGACTATGAATCGCCTAAATTAACTCTGGCTCGAGGGTACATCTCTGAACTCCTCTGACATCCGTCGTTGTAATCCTTCAACGTCGTCAGAGAGGTGACGGGTCCCGACGGCCACATATACGGTGGACCACTATGTCCCTAAACTGGAACAATGGAGCCTAAAACACTCCCTTGTCGGATCTAAATGATCCCGTTAAGTTGATCTTAGTCTCAACATTAGACTAACGTATCCTTAACAAACGTTTGAGTTGATCTTAGCCTCAAGTATGGCTGACGTATCCTCAAACCAAACCCCCAAACCCAAATCTAAGATAAACACGGATTTGGACTAGTCCACGCCCTACGGGCGACGACACAACTCAGTCTCCGTAAACAATCCACGGGCAACAAAACTTGAAACAAACACACACGACACGAAGTGACCATCTGGAGAAGGAGAAAGTTGTTACCGCGATGCGGTAGCGTAATTAACTACAGCGGCTTGCGCCTGCAGGGAAGAGCGTCCCCACAATCAAAAACCCCTCAAACGAGGGGGAATCTGACGAAGTCTGCTACATCGGCCGCATCCGTCTAAACCTCCGATGCACGGTGCTATAAACAACTTGGCATCTTCGGAGAGGTGGACGGATAGCACCAATTAGCATCTGCCCCGAATCTCAGGCACGGACGCCCATGTCGCGCCGCCATTCGGAGGGGAACAAACAACAGGACTACCGGCGAGTTTGTGAAAACCCGAAAAGGCGCAATCTCGTTAAATACACTTGCAAGGTCCTCTCGATCTTGTGAGGAGAAAATACCTGCGTGAGATCCTTACGACTCACAAGGGAGCAACAAACTTAGGGATCCCCACGATTCTTAAGGAGAAATTACATTTACGAGATCTGATTGAATCTATCTCCTTCGTGTGTATTTGGAAATGTTTCACAACCAAAGAAATTTATACCGCAATCAATTGACGGTGTCTATTGTAGGTTCGTCGGTGAATGCGATCGTCCACTGAGAAAGTATGATTTGTTCATTTTCGTTTTAGTTGAGTTGAAAATTAAAGGATAAAAGAAATTTGCAAGAAAATTGATTCAAGATTTGTGAGTTTTAATTTCAAGAAACAAAAAGAAAATAATGATCTAGAATCAAGAATCAAGAAATGTCCCAAACCAATTGAATTATCAAGATTTGTAAAGTAGCTTGTAGGAATCGATCCAATTGATAGTGATGATAAATACTAATGATTATGAATTCTTATCTATTGAGGATTTGTTGCTAGATTGATGACGATCAACGAGGTTTGGGGATCTATTGAAGAAACCAGGGTTTCTTCATCATCATCCCTTGTCCTTTCATTGATTATCATTCAAATTCTAGCCTCTAGCAAATTAAATCACCGATCGTTGATCTCTAATTTGGAGCGAAAACATTCAAGAAAGCGATCTCGCTCAAAACTAGGTCTTCGATGATTCAATTTTCTAAAGTTTACAAAACTCATAAGACTTAAGAATCATTCAAGAATTTAATCATCATCATCTACCTATTCTCTCGATTCCCCTACAAGCGGAGATTTCACTCAAACATCATGAAAAAGAAAAGAATCAAGAATCGATAAATCTTCATAATACAAGAATGTAAAGAAAAGCAAGATTTAGAATTTTCACCTTTTATTAATCGATGTTTAGGTACAATTCACTCAAAGATTACAAGATTTGAGGAAGAACTAAATCGTCGAAAATAGCTTCGCTTCGGTCTTCTTGAGTCGCGGATCGTCGTGGATCTCTTGCTCGGATGAAGATCGGCATTACTTCAAAAGGCTCGTTGAAGGCTTTCTTGAGACGCTTCTCGATGAATCTTGATTTGGCTTTTGATTTTGATTTGGGGCTAGGGTTTAAAGTTGCAAGTTGTGTCACTCAACTTGTGGAAATTTGGCTTAATATTCAACAACCTATGTAATGAAGCCATAGGTGCCCTTTTTTTTATAGTTTTCCCTCAAGCTTCCCCTAGAATCTAGGTCAATCTTCTCTTGGAAGCTTGGTAGTTGAAGAGAAGTTTCTAGATTAAGGTAATTAGCTAGCTTACAAGAGAAGACTTGCTGTTGGAGGGAAGCTTCTGGAGAATTCGAGGAACTGAAGCGTCTTGAAGAAGGCTGGCCGTTAAAAGAGAAGCATCGGGAAAAGTTCCAACCGCCGACGAGTCAACTCGGCCGCGGATCCGCGGCGGAGCGGCCTGACTCGGCCGCGGATCTGCGGCCATCTGGTGGTCTCAGTGCATGGAATCTTCAGGGTATTCTGGTGTTGGCTTTAGGGCTGGTTCCCGATGTCTGGAATATTTATATACTTTCTTATTTACTGCCAGATCACAAGTCTTGGACTTGATGTATTTTATCACACTTTTAGCAGTTCCGGTTCTTTTACCTGGAGAATTTCCTGCACACAATCTCGAGACAAGTGTTGAGATATAAAAATCATGCGAATAATAATAAACACTTAATTTCCCTTTAGAATGTCGATTATAACTATAACACAGGTTATTTGGTATTTTCCAGATGAATTCGTAATCTGTGTTATAATTACAATAAACACCTATATATGAATGATAAGAGTAGGGAAATTAACGTGTTGAGAATGCACTATTTTCGACCGATCAAATTCCCCCAAACTTAATTTTGGTCGTCTCGAGCAAACGTCTTTTATTTTTATTTAAGAGAAGGAGAAAAGAAAAACTAACTAGCACACTTTCGTAGGCAATACGATTGCACTGAGCACGTGCAACAAGCGTTTAAACCTCTAGGTGTCCATAGTAGGAGGAGTGTTGTCTCCTGATGGTTTTCAGCTGATTACACCCACAAAATCCTATAATAAAAGGAAGACTGTGAAAGTTACATATAAAGATAAGAATTGTAAAAGAAAGTCTTTGAAAATTAGAGTTTCCAACTATACTAGCTTTTCAGTTGTCATGAACCCTATCTTAATAGTCATGAAAAGATGTTAGAAATCACATCACCCCTTAATAAAATATCGTCTTTATTCTTCATTCCTATCTTTCTTCCAAACACCGATCATATACCCCTACGTGTGTGTAAAGGATATCCCTACACTCGGAGAATTCAATTCAAGCTATCATACTCTTGTCCATCTACCTCAGTACTTTTTAATTGATGCATATTTAGATGAATTTGCTCACACATTTTTCATGCGACCGTTAATACTTCTTGAGGTACTAACCGACCGATTACTCATGTGCTTGCTTATAAGGTGTATTTAGTATTTTCCTCGTCTTGCAACACCTAAGTCTTAGCAGTGACTCCCAAACCAGTTGGTCTAAGGCACTAGGTGATGAAGCACCCTCGCTATATTTTTTTATTACTGCCTTGGTGATAACAAAACCAGTGTTCATTTTTCTACACCATTTTATATTTTCTTCATTTTCTTCATTTGTTATTTTCTTCATCCTTTGACTTTTAGACAAGAGCATTTCAAGGTATCCTCTACTATCCCGAGTTTCAAGACGTGTGTAAGTGCGTATAGTAGGGTATCCACGTTCAAATGTTTGGATTCCAGAATAAGAACTATTTTTCAGACTTATTTTTATCCTCAGATTAGTGACATCCTTCATCTTACTAACCCTTGGGACAACGGCTCATAACTACTTATTACTAGTTCGTTTAAGAAAACTTCTAACTTTCTTGGTTTTCTTAAATTATTATAATCTTTTGGATGTAATTTTTCACTATCTAATCTTTTATTATAAAATTAAATATTAAATATTAAATATTTTTATCTTTTTTATGTTTTGTGCTTATGCAAAGTGATATGCAAATGATGCGTAAATAAGCACAAACCTCCCCCAAACTTGTTTACGTCCTCACTGTTGTCATCAGTTAAATCTTCAGAAACCTGTAAACTTGGGAGGAAATTTATTAACGGCGGCAATAATATATGAACATGAAAATCTCCCCCAAACTTATTCATTTCACTCACCTCCATTCTAAAGATGATACAGTTTTTTTTAAGACATGGAGGTGAGACAGAGGAAAATCATTCATTATAAAGCGGCTCCTGTAAAAATAGGAGCTCCTCCGAGGGGTCAGTGGAAAAATACGGTTTTAATCTATGTCCATTTACTTTGAAAATTGTACCGTTTTCAACATTTTCAACCTCAACTGCCCCGTGCGGGTATACATACCGCACAACAAAAGGACCTTTCCATCGAGATTTTAATTTACCCGCATGAAGATGGAGTCGTGAATCATAAAGAAGGACTTGTTGACCAGGTGTAAAAGATTTTCTCAAAATGTTTTTATCGTGAAATATCTTAGTCTGATTCTTTATAATTACAGTATTATCATAAGCTTCATCGTGGAGTTCGCTTAGCTCGTTTAATTGCAGCTTCCGAAAGTTGCAGACTTGATTTAAGTCAAAGTTAAGTTCTCTAATGGCCCACATTGCTTTGTGCTCAATCTCGACCGGAAGGTGACAAGCCTTACCAAACACTAGTCTGTAAGGAAACATACCTAGATCGGTTTTATATGCAGTACGGAATGCCCAAAGAGCATCCGTCAATTTGGTTGACCAATCTTTTCGATTTTTAGAAACTATTTTCTCCAAAATTTGTTTGATTTGTCTGTTTGAAACCTCAGCTTGCCCGCTCATTTGGGGATGATAGGGTGTAGAAAGTTTGTGGTTGATTGCATATTTCCGTATCAAAGTCTCGAAAGACCGATTGCAGAAATGTGTCCCGTTATCGCTAATGATAGCGCGTGGGTGCCCAAATTGCGAAAAGATGTTTTCTTTTAAGAACTTAATGACAACCTTTTTGTCATTAGTGCAACAAGAAATAGCTTCAACCCATTTCGAAACGTAATCAACCGTAAGCAATATGTACAGATTCCCAAAGGAGTTGGGAAAAAGACCCATAAAATCTATACCCCAAACGTCAAAAATTTCAACCACTAAGATGGATTGAAGTGGCATCTCATTTCTCCGGGAAATCCTACCCGTGTGTACTGTATACAGGTTTTGCAATGATCAAATGCATCTTTGAATAATGTCGGGCAGTAAAAACCGCATTGCAAAACCTTCTCCGCCGTATTTCGAGAACCAAAGTGACCCTCACATGCCTGATCATGACAAAAAGATAGAACACTCTTGAATTCATCATTAGGGACACATCTGCGAATGATCTGGTCAGGACAATACTTAAACAAATAGGGTGCATCCCAGTAAAAATGTTTTACTTGGGATAGAAATCGATGTTTGTCCTGTTTCGACCATTCGCGGGGAATAAGTCCCGTAGCAAGATAATTCACAATATCCCCGAACCAAGGTTCAGTGGATACTTTCAAGAGTTGTTCGTCTGGAAAAGAATCATTAATTGGCAGGGTCACTGGTGAAGAAGAGATGCGCGAAAGATGGTCGGCTACAACGTTTTCACATCCTTTCTTATCTTTAATAAAAAGATTAAATTCTTGTAATAGAAGGATCCAACGTATTAACCTACTTTTAGCATCCTTCTTCGCCAAAAGATGTTTCAAGACGGAGTGGTCAGTGTACACAACAATAGGTGAGCCAATCAAGTAAGGCCTGAATTTTTCTAATGCAAATACAACTGCCAAAAGTTCTTTTTCGGTAGTTGTATAATTAATTTGAGCATCGTTCAGGGTCTTACTTGCATAATAGATCACGTGTGGCATCTTTTCAATGTGCTGTCCTAAGACTGCACCAACTGCAAAATCTGATGCATCACACATAAGCTCAAACAGGTGGTTCCAATCAGGAGATGATAAAACAAGGGCTGTAGTGAGGGATTTTTTAAGTGAGTCAAATGTAGCCTCACAATCCGAGTCAAAGTGAAAGGTTGTGTCATTGGCCAAGAGAAGAGTTAAGGGTCTCGCGATTTTGCTAAAATCCTTAATGAATCTTCGATAAAAGCCTGCATGGCCAAGAAAAGATCGTATATCTTTGACGCATTTGGGATGAGGAAGGTTTTGAATAACATCTATTTTAGCTCTGTCAACCTCAATGCCTTTCCGTGAAATAACATGTCCAAGCACAATTCCCTCTTGGACCATGAAATGAAAATTTTCCCAATTCAAGGTTAAATTCTTCTCTTTACAACGAGTAATGAGATAGGCAGTCAGCAAAAGAATATCCGAATATCAAGAAATCATCCATGAAAATCTCCAGAAAATTCTCGACCATGTCCGAGAATATCCGCATCATACACCGCTGAAATATAGCGGGAGCATTGCATAACCCAAAGGGCATGCGACTGTAAGCAAAAGTACCAAAAGGACAAGTAAATATGGTTTTGTCTTGATCCTTTTTGGCAATAGGGACCTGGTTATAGCCAGAGTATCCGTCCATGAAGCAATAATATTCACGTCCAGCTAAGCGTTCTAGCATCTGGTCAATGAAAGGTAGAGGAAAGTGGTCTTTTCTCGTTGCGGCATTGAGTTTTCTATAATCAATACATACACGCCACCCAGTTTGAGTGCGTCTCTGGATCAACTCATTAGCCTCATTTGTTATGACCGTGATGCCAGATTTCTTAGGGACTACATGAATTGGACTTACCCATTGGCTATCGGAGATTGGGTAAATGATACCATTGTCAAGGCATTTGACGATTTCTTTCTTCACCGCATCCTTCATGACGGGGTTTAACCGTCTCTGTGGTTCTCGGGTTGGCTTGGCTTCATCCATCAGATGTATATGATGTTCAACAATCAAGGGACTAATCCCTTTGATGTCTGCCATAGTCCAACCAAAAGCCTGCCTATTAGATCTCAATACCGTCAAAAGAGCATTCTCTTGCTCTGAAGCTAGAGAAGCTGATATGATCACCAGTAAAGATTCATTCTCACTTAAATATGCATATTTAAGATGAGAAGGTAATAATTTGAGATCTAATGTCGGCGGAGAAACTATAGAAGGTGGGGTCAGCGAATGATATTCGGAGTCACGAAGAAGCTCATAGCCTGCATAGGATACAGACTCGGAAGGTGAAGAGTCAAGATTGTCAGACTCAAGAATGGAAACAGTGTCCTCACTAAGATGTGTATGATCAAACATTGATGTGCTAGTGTCGTCAAGATCATCAAAGCAAAGTTCATCAACTTCGCAACTTTCGGGAGCAATCTCGTGGACATAACAGACATCAAGTATATGAGCAGAGGGTTCAGACGGCTGACTTCCAATTTTATAGATGTTCAGTTCAATTGTCATTTTTCCAAAAGATAGGTTCATTGAACCGTTTCGACAATTAATGACAGCATTGGAAGTGGCAAGGAATGGTCGACCCAAAATCACCGGAATTTAATTCTGTGGGTTCACTACAGGTTGTGTATCGAGAACAATAAAGGCCACAGGGAATATAAATTCCCCGACTTTTATCAACACATTTTCCAGTTCACCCCTAGGTTTGGTGATTGAAAGGTCTGCCATTTGGAGAGTGCAATGAGCTGGTTTCAACTCTCCAATCCCTAACTGCTCGTAAACAGAATATAGAAGCAGGTTAACACTTGCGCCAAGGTCAAGTAAAGCACGGTTAATGTTTTTACCCCTAATAGAAATCGATATTGTAGGACAGCCAGGGTCCTTACGTTTCTTTGGTAACTGTGGGGTAAAAGCAGTGCTAACATTATTAGTCATGAAAACCTTTTTAGGCACTGGAGTCTTCCTCTTCCTAGTGCACAAGTCTTTGAGAATTTTCGCATAAGCGGGGACTTGTTGAATAGCATCTAGGAGAGAGATGTTGATGTTAACATGTTTAAACATTTCCATAATCTTCTCCATATGTGGACTCGATTTGTTTCCCCTTAACCGATTCGGATAAGGAGCTTTAGCAATAATAGCTGGGTCCAACATTGGAGAAGGTGGTGTGTGTGGAACCGATCCCAGAATAGAAGTGGGGATCGTCTTTGGTGGACTAGAAGAGGTATGCTGAGGTTTCGAGCCTTGAGGAAAATGAAGAATAAGCTCGTAAGAAAATGGTGGGGGGTAGATAAAGTAGGTGTAGAAGTAGAAGTAGATGTGGAAGGGAAAGTCTCAGCCGGGGTATTATTGATTAATTCTTCCTGATTATCAATCTCTTCACCGACTTGATTATTCAGCACTCTTCCGGATCTCAACGTTGTAATGGTATTCACATTGTAGTGTTGTGAATGTCCAGGATTCAGTAGGGGTTGAGACGGAAGCTTCCCTTTCTCTCTAGCACTCATTTCGGCTTTTAATTGTGCAATTTGTGCTTCCATCGATTTTATATTCTCAGTTTGGGAGGCGGAGTTTTTCTTTATATCATCAACAGAAGACTTAACCTCAGCCGAAACTTGCATGAAATTTTTCAGAATCAAATTCATGGTTTGTGCGAATGAAGAGGAGTCATCAGTACCGGTCAACCGCAAAGGATTATACGGTGCATATGTGTTGACCGGATTTTGAAAGTTTTGTGATTGGTAGGGGTGCTGACTTATTTGAAGTGGTTGCTGTTGTGGTGGAGAATCCCTTTGGAAATTATTTTGATTTGGAACCGTGTTTTGAGTTTGTGATTGGTTCCAAGCAAAATTAGGGTGATTCCTCCAACCCTGATTATAAGTGGAAGAATACGGATCGTTTCTAGGTCTTTGCTGAAAAGCAGCATTGGTATGCTCTTGATCTTGAAACGGAGAATTTAAAGGACATTGTTCTGTAAGATGAGATGGATCATAACAGTATCCACAGACAGTTTTGGAGAGTGACATATGATTTAGGGAGGCTGCTAAAAATTTATGTTCCATAGTTTCGAGTTTCTTTTGCATTGCTGCCATTTCAGCTCTAACACCTATGGAAACATCAAGTTGATGAATGCCACCCCTAGACGATGATTGGTTTACACTTTCCCACTGTAAAGTTCTTTTAGCGAAATCTTCTAAAAATCTCCAGGCTTCACCATCATCTTTAGTCATGAAGGTGCCTTGACACATGGATTCAAGGTTCTGTTTTGTTGTAGGATTAATGTTCTCATATATGATTCTGCACAGATCCCATCTAGGAATTCCGTGATGAGGACATTGAACTAACAGATCCTTCAAGCGTTCAAAACACTTCGAGAATGGTTCATTTAGAAGTTGGGTAAATTGATTTATTTCGCTACGGACTCGAGCTGTCTTATGATTAGGGTAAAATTTCTTTAGGAAAGCTGTTACGAATTCTCCCCAGTTCAAAATAGAATGTGCGGCTGTGTTATAAAGCCACTTCTCGGCTATATCGCACAAAGTGAATGGGAGAAGATGTAATCTCATAGCATCCACAGAAAGTTGTGAAGTACCCATCATAGCGCATACATTTTCAAATTTGGTAATAAAGACGTATGCGTCCTCAGACTCGAGACCGTGATATTTGGGTAAAAGATTGATGTATTGTGGTTTGATTTCGAAATTGTCCCCATTGGCTGGTGGAATGGTAAGACAGGTCGAAAGAGGACCTCGAATAGGGTAGCATCTCTCTTGGAGAGAGATGCGGGGCGGATTCTGCACACCTGCGGATGGTGGCAGAGTGGTGTTAAAGAAGTTCGATGGAGATCCTTCCATCAAAGTGGATGTGGTAGTGGGTGAAGAAAAAGTAGATGTAGAATTACCGACTTCGGAGTCGATAGGAGAAACGCGGACAAGACGGGCACTAGAATCCCGTGTCCAGCCGAGTATGCACTAAATGGTTTAATACAAGTGGCGGCATTGTGATAATTAAGGAAAAGATGAGTTTGGTGTTTGTTTTTGAAAAAATACGGATTTTTGAAAAATTCACACAAACAATGCATAAGCAACCTTAAATCTAGTGGTCACCTAGGTCAAGGCTCTAGACCGCTCCTAGACTTCCAGAAGACAAGTCGCAAGATAGATCCTCTACTGCCTCTTTGCCCCTTCTGTGACCAGGTAAGTGCCAGGTAAGTGGGAGGTTCTCCACTACGTAAGTAGTGGGCCTAATTAAGTAACCACTTTCCTTAGACACACTTGCCTTAGACACCACAAAAGAAACGCGGATAAGCAATAGATTACCCACGACATTCTTCTGTCCTAAATGAGCGCGACGGTCCTTAGAGTCTTGTCTATATATTTTTTAGTTAATGAGGTTGATGCGGATGCAAGTTTGTGATTTTTGGGGCTTAGGAAGAGTAATGAAATCCCCACCTAATCTGAATTTGGTCTTTGCCCCTTAATTTCCGTATTAAAAATGCAAACAACCAAGATCAAACACGCAACAATTTCTTTTTGCGGCGCTGCGAATTTTTGCAAAGAATCCTGCAGAAATTAGTTAATGGACAAGAGCAGGGAGGAGAAAAGAAAGACAGGAATGGACCTAAAAATTTTGGTGCACTGAAGCAGCTATCTCGCCGCGGATCCGCCGCACGAAGCTACTTATGGCCGTGGATGCGCGGTCTCGTGATTAGATCTCTGCACAAAAAATTCTCCAGAGACTCCTGTGGCCTCTATGAACTCTCTGTGATGCTCTGAAAATTTTTCCTCTCGCTTCAGAGATTCCAGATTTTCTTGCATCAAACCACAACAAATTGTTAAGCGCTTGTTGCGAATTTTGATCTAAAAATTCTGATGGAATAATAAATTTTCCAACTCAAATTACAAAAGTGAACAAATTAGCACACGATCCCCGGCAACGGCGCCATTTGATTGAATCTATCTCCTTCGTGTGTATTTGGAAATGTTTCACAACCAAAGAAATTTATACCGCAATCAATTGACGGTGTCTATTGTAGGTTCGACGGTGAATGCGGATCGTCCACTGAGAAAGTGTGATTTGTTCGTTTTCGTTTTAGTTGAGTTGAAAATTAAAGGATAAAAGAAATTTGCAAGAAAATTGATTCAAGATTTGTGAGTTTTAATTTCAAGAAACATAAAGAAAATAATGATCTAGAATCAAGAATCAAGAAATGTCCCAAACCAATTGAATTATCAAGATTTGTAAAGTAGCTTGTAGGAATCGATCCAATTGATAGTGATGATGAATACTAATGATTATGAATTCTTATCTATTGAGGATTTGTTGCTAGATCGATAAAGATCAACGAGGTTTAGGGATCTATTGAAGAATCTAGGGTTTCATCATCATCATCCCTTGTCCTTTCATTGATTATCATTCAAATTCTAGCCTTTAGCAAATTAAATCACCGATCGTTGATCTCTAATTTGGAGAGAAAACATTCAAGAAAGCGATCTCGCTTAAAACTAGGTCTTCGATGATTCAATTTCCTAAAGTTTACAAAACTCATAAGACTTAAGAATCATTCAAGAATTTAATCATCATCATCTACCTATTCTCTCGATTCCGCTACAAGCGGAGATTTCACTCAAACATCATGAAAAAGAAAAGAATCAAGAATCGATAAATCTTCATAATGCAAGAATGTAAAGAAAAGCAAGATTTAGAATTTTCACCTTTTATTAATCGATGTTTAGGTACAATTCACTCAAAGATTACAAGATTTGAGGAAGAACTAAATCGTCAAAATAGCTTCGCTTCGGTCTTCTTGAGTCGCGGATCGTCGTGGATCTCTTGCTCGGATGAAGATCAGCGTTGCTTCAAAAGACTCGTTGAAGGCTTGCTTGAGACGCTTCTCGATGAATCTTAATTTGGCTTTTGAATTTGATTTGGGGCTAGGGTTTAGAGTTGCAAGTTGTGTCACTCAACTTGTGGAAATTTGGCTTCATATTCAACAACCTTTGTAATGAAGCCATAGGTGCCTTTTTATAGTTTTCCCTCAAGCTTCCCCAAGAAGCTAGGTCAATCTTCTCTTGGAAGCTTGGTAGTTGAAGAGAAGTTCCTAGATTAAGGTAGTTAGATAGCTTACAAGAGAAGACTTGCTGTTGGAGGGAACCTTTTGGAGAATTCGAGGAACTGAGGCGTCTTGAAGAAGTCTGGCCATTAAAAGAGAAGCCTCGGGAAAAGTTCCAACCGCCGACGAGTCAACTCGGCCGCGGATCCGCGACCATCTGGTGGGCTCATTGCATGGAATCTTCAGGGTATTCTGGTGTTGGCTTTAGGGCTGGTTCCTGATGTCTGGAATATTTTTATACTTTCTTGTTTACTGCCAGATCACAAGTCTTGGACTTGATGTATTTTATCAGCACTTTTAGCAGTTCCGGTTCTTTTACTTGGAGAATTTTCTGCACACAATCTCGAGACAAGTGTTGAGATATAAAAATCATGCGAATAATAATAAACACTTAATTTCCCTTTAAAATGTTGATTATAACTATAACACAGGTTATTTGGTATTTTCCAGATGAATTCGTAATCTGTGTTATAATTACAATAAACACCTATATATGAATGATAAGAGTAGGGAAATTAACGTGTTGAGAATGCACTATTTTCAACTGATCAAGATCCTCACGACTCGTAAGGAGAATTCCCCTTTGAGACCCTCACGGCTCACAGGGTTCAAAAGCCTTAAGCTACAGGGATCTGAACCTGTTCTTAAGCCATCACAACCCACAGACTACCCTACTAGCGGTTCAATATTGACCCTTGTATACAATCCACGGGCACGAATAAACATTTCCCTAACGAAGTCCTACCAGCGACTGAGGATATGCTCACACGGTGAACGACCCTTGTAAGTCCTCTCGACTTATAATGAGAAAACATTCTTGTAAGATCCTTACGACTTATAAGAGGACTCCTCACGATTCTTAAGGAGAAAACGCACCTACGAGATTCTCATGACTCGTAGGGAGAAATACCTTTATGAGACCCTTACGGCTCGTAAAGTCAAAAAGTCTTTGTCGACAGGATCCTAACCCTGTTTGCTAAGCCACCTTTGTTCGACATCGACGGAGGCAAATGATGATTCGCTCCTGGAAATATCCCAGTTGTAGCGATGCTGATGCCTAAATCGGTATCAAATCCCAAACTCGCAGCGAAAAGTCAGCGAGCCACAAATGCATATGAAATAGCCGAAATGATGGGGCAACTTGCAACAAAATCAGCAAGTAAAAATGTATGCATACAAGATAGCCGAAATGGTTGGGGAACTCGCAATAAAAAGCAGCGAGTAAATAAAACAAATAGCCGAAATGATTGGGCACCGCGAAAAATAGCCGAAATGATTGGGCAATCGCGACTTTCGCGATATAAAAGCTGAAATGATAGAGCATCACGGAAAGAAAACAAAAAATATATAAAATGAAACTTTTGCCCTACAGGTGAGATCACATCGATCCCTGTATACAATTCAGGGGCACAAACAAAGAGGGAACCATACCTTTCCACCAGGCTCCCCCAGAAAAAGAAACCAAATCTCGACGGTTCACAGACAGCCTAGAGATCACCAACAGCGTTCCTCCTCATTCCAGCAGGATTCAGATGCGACAATCAACCTTGGAGCCATGGCAAAGTCCCTGTTCCAAATCTCGATGGTTCACAGACAGCCTAGAGATCACCAACAACGTTCCTCCTCATTCCAGCAGGATTCAGACGCGACAATCAACCTCGGAGCCATGGCGAAGTCCCTGTTCCAAATCTCGACGTTCACAGACAGCCTAGAGATCACCAACAGCGTTCCTCCTCATTCCAGCAGGATTCAGACGCGACAATCAACCTTGTAGCCATGGCAAAGTCCCTGTTCCAAATCTCGACGGTTCACAGGCAGCCTAGAGATCACCAACAACGTTCCTCCTCATTCCAGCAGGATTCAGACGCGACAATCAACCTTGGAGCCATGGCAAAGTCCTTGTTCCAAACCTCGATGGTTCACAGACAATCGATAGAGCACCTCCTGGTCCCGTAGAACACGGCTAAAGTCAATCCTGACCCCGTGGGAAACGGCCAGAGCACCTCCTGGTCCCGTAGAACACGGCTAAAGTCAATCCCGACCCCGTGGGAAATGGCCAGAGCAAATCCCGGCCCCGTAGAACACGGCTAAAGTCAATCCTGACCCCGTGGGAAATGTCCAAAGATAATCCTGGTCCCGTAGAACACGGCTAAAGTCAATCCTGACCCCGTGGGAAACGGCCAGAGCAAATCCTGGTCCCGTACAACACGGCTAAAGTCAATCCTGACCCCGTGGGAAACGGCCAGAGCAAATTCTGGCCCCGTAGAACACGGCTAAAGTCAATCCTGACCCCGTGGGAAACGGCCAGAGCAAATCCTGGCCCCGAGCAAATCCCGGCCCCGTAGAACACGACTAAAGTCAATCCTGACCCCGTGGGAAACGGCCAGAGCAAATCCTGGTCCCGTAGAACACGGCTAAAGTCAATCCTGACCCTGTGGGAAACGGCCAGAGCAAATTCTGGTCCCGTAGAACACGGCTAAAGTCAATCCTGACTCCGCGGGAATCAGCCAGAGTAAATCCTCGAACTCCCCGTCAAAGCAATGCTTTGACTCAGGAGCAGGTCAACTCATCAATCACCTATAAGTCCTCTCGACTTGTAAGGAAGAAAATTCTCTTCTGAGATCCTTACGACTCTCAAGAGAAAACACACTTAGGAATCCTCACGATTCCTAAGGAGAAATTACACTTACGAGATCCTTACGACTCGTAAGGAGAAATACCTTTATGAGACCCTCACGGCTCATAAAGTTGAAAAGCCTTAGGTGGCAGATCCTAACCCTGTCTCCCAAGCCATCATTGCCCTGCAAAGAGGTCAAGATGGACTATTCATGGGCCATACTCTCCCAAGTCGAATATCGACAAGGAGAGAAACAACCACTTACGAGTCCTCTCGACTTGTAAGGGGGAAAATTCTCTTGTGAGATCCTTACGACTCTCAAAAGAAAAACGCACTTAGGAATCCTCATGATTCCTGAGGAGAAAATACACCTACGAGATCCTCTCGACTCGTAGGGAGACAAATCTTTATGAGACCCTCACGGCTCATAAAGTTGGAAAGCCTTAGGAGGCAAATCTGAACCTGACTCCTAAGCCATCGCTGTCCTACAAGGAGATCAAAATAGATTATCCACAAAATGCATTTACTAAAAAGGACACACCATCATGAAGAAAAATATGTCTTTTATTCATGAATCAAAATGAATACAAAGTACAATTTATGAAAGAATCAAAAAATACTCTCATTTAGGAGTATGTACAAAAGAAGAATAAAAAGAAGCATATACAATTTTTCAAGCCGGCGGATGATTTAATAGATTTGTCAGTTCATCCTTTTTCCGCTGGGCCTCGGCTTCATAATTTGTTATCGCTATGAGACGGGCCTCTGCTTGAGACTGTTGGGCCTGGTACGAGGCGAGCCAACTTTCAAGCTCCTGTTCGGTAACTTTTGGGGCTTCAATCATCTTCCGAGTAAAAAGGACGGCTTTATCAATAGCTACCACCTCCCTGATAGCTTCTTGAAGCACCCGCCGGAGTTCATACGCACGAATGCTCTTGACCGTAAGTTCAGCTTGAAGTTCCCCCAACGCATTTGAAGCCAGCTTCCTCTCTGAAAATTTTCGGCTGAGCCTCTTCTCGCATGACAGCATATTTACGGCGCACCGTTCAATCAGCCC
This sequence comes from Agapanthus africanus, assembly GCA_030015575.1. NCBI lineage: Eukaryota > Viridiplantae > Streptophyta > Magnoliopsida > Asparagales > Amaryllidaceae > Agapanthus > Agapanthus africanus. The sequence goes on along the minus strand of CM057339.1, from coordinate 302,619,362 downwards.
CCGCAAGCTCGCCTTTGCAGCCACAACCTCTGAAGGAAGGAGCGTACATTCAAGACTATGAAAGCAAGCCTCCACCTGACGACAAAAATCAACCCGGACTTGCACCAATGTTTCACTATGGTAAGCAGCGAGAAAGGGGAGAGAACTGTTGGCTTCGGCGGCAAATTCTTCGGCCGTGATCAAGCTACCAGCACAAAGGTCTTCGATCAGAGCTGACAAAGAGTGAAGGCTTAGCTTTGCCATCCGTTCAGAGGCACGTAGAGTATAGGGGCCGGGTGGCATGACAATGCGAGATTCCAGCGTGGTAAGAACTGGAAAAGCTGTTAAGATTTATAAACAATCAGCTAGTGTCAGGCTCCACCCCCAATACAGAGAGTATTGTCCGCTTTGGTCAAAACCGCACGGTTTTTCCCTTTAGAGCGAACCAGACCCGACCAGGGGCCACTTCCCAGGAGGTCACCCATCCCAGAACTTCCCTGGCTCGAGCACGCTTAACTATGGAGTTCTCAAGCTCCTATAGTGCCGGTTCACTTAAAAGGCGCCTCTGTATTGAAGAGTGGTATCATTCTATTTATAGTACAGATCTGCCCCCTTTCGGAATGTATTCCGAAGAGTCCCCATTGTTCTACAGTGGGTCCCACGAACTCAAGAGGTGGCCCCCACGGACTCAAGAGGTGGCCCCCGCCCACTTAACACGACACTTGGCGTGGCACTTTGTTCCGTGTGGCACTTTGCTCCGTGAGCAAGAACCGGGTCCCGACATTCTCCCCACCTTTGAACAATGGTTCGTCCTCGAACCACAGACCTATTATTGAGGGACCAGCTCTGATACCATTCTGTCAAGCTCCACCTCCAATACAGAGAGTATTGTCCGCTTTGGTCGAAACCGCACGGTTTTTCCCTTTAGAGCGAACCGGACCCGACCAGGGGCCACTTCCCAGGAGGTCACCCATCCCAGAACTTCCCTGGCTCGAGCACGCTTAACTACGTAGTTCTCAAGCTCCTATAGTGCCGGTTCACTTAAAAGGCGCCTCTGTATTGAAGAGTGGCATCATTCCATTTATAGTACAGATGTGCCCCCTTTCGGAATGTATTCCGAAGAGTCCCCATTGTTCTACAGTGGGTCCCACGAACTCAAGAGGTGGCCCCCACGGATTCAAGAGGTGGCCCCCGCCCACTTAACACGACACTTGGCGTGGCACTTTGTTCCGTGTGGCACTTTGCTCCGTGAGCAAGAACCGGGTCCCGACAGCTAGACTTGCAAGCAAAGAGCAGGTGGAACAACGTTGAAACTTAACTTACCCACGGTCATGCAAGAAGGGCAAAAAAGGTCCCCAGGCCCGTCAAGGATCTCAATTTCGTCGTCAGCTTCCAAAACTACAGAAGACATCAGCATTGTTATGTGAAATAATAATAATGCCATGAAGAAGGCAAATAACACTAACCTTGCCCGGAAGAGAGGACGATGCGTTGAGGGGATATTGCCTGCGGAGCGGCCATCTCTAGCAAACGCTGAAAAGATTTTCTAGGAGACAGATCAGCGATAGACGCCGCCAACCCGTGTAATTCTGAAAAGACAGAAAGGTTCAGATGATGGAGAGATTATTAAAATAAAATATAGATGGCTACCTTCGATGCTACTCCCGCTCTGAACTGGAGGGATAGCAGCTTCGGCAGCCTCCTCCATGCCCCCAGGCACATCATCGGGAATACGGGCCGCTATAACAACTTTCAATTGAGGAGCAACGACCACCGCTGCAGGATCCAATGAAAGGACGGTGGCCTTGACTACCTGTCCCGTAGTCTCCGGGCCGTCCCCAGAAAGATCCATTGAATCTGTGGCCAATGAAGATGCCTCTTCCGGGAGAGCAAGCACCGGGAGAACGGAAACCACCAATGGGATCTCCGTGGCAGGAAGAACAGCTGTATCGACCCCCTCCACACTTACTGGTGTCTCAGCGGGGATATTTACAGAGTCCATAGTCAAGGCGCGACTCGAACTCAGATTCTCTGCCATTGCCGAAGTCCCTATAAAGTTTTCACAAAGATAAGGATATATATATATATATATATATATATATATATATATATATATATAAGTAGTGCAAAATACTACAAAAAGATATATAAGTATACCAATGCGCCAAGGAGCTTCTAGTATGGCTTTTTTAGGCAGGCGTTCCTTGTCAAGAATTTATGCTCGCCGGGGTTCGAGGGTAGACTCGTGGCCACCGGTCCACAACGATAGCTCATCTTCGGCATCGGCCGAGATAGGCCGCTTAAGGGCTATCTCGCCTCCCTCTTCCAAAGGACCTATAAATATCCGCCGTATCGATGGAGGATCTTCGTAGAAGATGACGGCAGGATAAGGCCTCTTCGGGACCCTCACATTTTCAGTCTCATCCTGGGAGCGTCTTATAGCCTCAGCCAATTGTGCGGCTTCCTCGGTAGATGAACCTGGAAATAGAAGACCACCATCCGGCTCTTGCATAGCTATTGGTTCATCTTGAAAGATTGGCTCGGATTCCACTAAAAAGTCGAGCAGATTGGTGACCGTCTTCTTTCGTCTCTTTGACCCAGAACTAACACCAGAAGACGGTCGCTTCTTTCCCCTCGGTGCTTTGGTGCGACGTTGACCCACTTCGCCTTCAGTATCCTCTCTCGGCGGTGCTACCGATGATGACACTGCCATTGCTGATACCGCAGTTGATGAAACTGCTACTGGAGCCTTATTAGAAGCCCTTGCCTGAGATCTAGTGCGCATCGGCATACCAACTGTCGGAGTCAAGTCCACATCCGCCGCCTCAGCAATAAATACGGTATCAGTATCCCTCAAAGGAGGGCAAACCGTTGTCCGCGGTCGCGGCGGGACTCCCGTAGCCTGGAGCGGGGCGGGAGCTCTAAGCCCAAAAAGTATCCTCCTCTCCTCAGCAATGATTGGACTAACCCGGTGGTGGTACCAACCCGTGAAAGCCCCCACGCACCTCGGAATGTAGTCGGCCTCGGGGATCATGAAATGAGAACCGGTGTTCAGCATCATGAAATGGTGGGTGGCGTCACGAACAGCTTCCAAAGAAGGGCTGGGCTCCACTGTGAATGCCTCGAAGGGGACACCCTGGTTATATCCCAATTGCCGGGCAAAGCGGTGTGGATTGTACAGCATGAAAAGAGCCGCATCGTTTCGACGGAACACCAGATAACCGGGTCTGATCGAATACAAGTGGATGGCTTCCTTGGGCTTCAAGGAGGGTGCTCCATCTTTCGACAAGTCAAAAAGCTGCTGAATAGGTCTCGAAGGAGCAGAGAGGAATCGATCATTGAATACCATCCCACCTTCGTTGGCATAAGGATTGAGCAGCACACGAAGAGCCCCTAATTGAGTCGGGTCAGGAGCAGAAGCGTCCACTAACCTCATGAGCCGCGGAAAGGTATAAGCATCATAAAAGCTGGGTCTCTGGTGCGCAGCAAATGCCCCTAGCACGTGCATCTCAATCCATGACGTAAAATAATTAAGAGAGAAACTCACCACGTTCACGCCTGGGGTTGAGGTATCGGCTGCAGTGCTTAGCCCATGGTTCAGATGCGACAGCCCTGCAATGCCCACGGCTAGTCGCGTCCCTTCGGCAATGCGATGAGCAGGGTAAATGACCGAGGCTCTCATGAATCGACGGTGCGTTAGAATGACAAACCAACTGAGCCAAACGCTGATAAAACCGATGAAGAAAGTTTCTTCATCGGTGCCAGGAGCTGCGATCGACTCGAAAGGTACAACCGACAAGACTGGAATGTAGAATTGTGGCAAATCCTCTTCTCTAGCCGGTAGCTTATTTAAACCAAACCCGAAGGGGTCGTTGATATTCACGAACTTCAGAGCCGCTTTTGATAGAACGTCTCCACGAAGGAAGCAGGCGATAAAGCTTTTAAAAGTGACGCCCTGTTCCTCTGACTCTGTGAACAGCTTCTCAAAAATCCCCAGAGTCTTGATTAGACTCGGGTACTTGTGGCGGATGGCATTTTCAGTCGACAAGCCGTCAAGCGTAGCGGGCACAGTTTCGAAGGCATACTCGTCAGAGGGCAACAATTCTTCGTAAGGCGCTCCCCTGATCGGTAAACCCGAGATCTCACGAAACTCATCCAAGGAGATCGAAACTTCGCGGCCCCCTAACAAGAAAGTGTTGGTGGGAAGATTCCATTGATTTAGGAAAGCTTTAACCCACCATACATGGGGAGATTGATAATGGAAGAGGGGCGCATACACCGTCTGATAAAGCCCGACGCTCTGCAGTCGCGCACGATGAGCGGACAAGATGTAACGAGCCCAGAGAAGATAGCCCGTGGGATGGCGAGGGGTAAGCCCTATCTTGTAGACCTGTCCCCAGGGCTGGGCTTCACCTTGGCAGATACGACGCCCTAAGATGTCTTTGGACGGCACAGGCTGGTTTGGTATCCCAACTGTCGACGGCTCAAGCCGGCCTGTAGGAGTCCAATCCGCCACCTCTATAGCAAAAGCAGTCTGTGGACGGTACATCGGTAAGAACGGGCGGATAGGCTCTGTTGGTACCTCGCAAAGAAAGCTACGGCGGCCCCGAATGATATGCCCGTATCAGGTTCCCTATAAAAGTAAGTTGGTGCAATCCGGGTCATGAGCCCTGATCATTGCCATCGCTTCTTCGTCCGACGGTGATTAAGGGAAAGCCGCCTCCGAGCGAGTAAAGGGAAAGTATGGAAGAGAAGCCATTATTCCTGAAATAAAGGAAGGGGAAACTGTTAGTGAAGCCCACACGTATGTGTGTGTGTGTGTGTGTGTGTAAGTATATATATAAGAAGATAATGGAAGAAAACGACAAATAACTTATTTCATGGGACCATGGGTTACAAAACGCATGGGCCCCACAAAATCAATATGGTGGCTCACTAATAATGAGGCCGAGCAATCATCATGAGAACAAAAGGAAGATTCTCAATAAATTCAAACAACTCTACACATTCCCCCAAGGAGAAAACCCATTGCAGAAACTCTGTGCAAATCGAGAAGGATCTCTCCTAAACTATTTTGGCAAGAACAACTCAGGATAAAAAAAATCCCAAGAAGTCTTCTTTTAAGAACTAAGTTCTCTAGAGGAATTAAATTCCTTTTGAACAGAGGAATTAAATTCTCAGAGAAATTTTCAGAGCTAAGCTCTTTGAAATGGAATTAAATTCCAGAAGGAATCATATACCATCATTAAACCCTTGAAATCAGAAGATGCCCAACATTTGGGGTTTACTACTTAAAGATCGAAAAGATGAGTTCATTGAAAGGAAAAACCCTTGGTGTGGATTTAAAATCCAAAGAGTTTTTTTATATATAAGTTCTTCGGTCGTTCAAAACCATTACCTGAAGAAAAGATTCTTTCTTGGACAGAGTTAAACTCTGAAATTTTTGGAACAGGGAACTGAGCTCTAAGAAAGAGAATTAAATTCTCAAAGGAAAATGAACAAGGAAGAAGATGAAAGAGTGGAGACGCTTCTGAAGAGACCCTTGCATTTGTAGGATGTGATGGGAAACGGTTCATCTGCCCCCTTCCCTAGGCAAATCCAACGGCCACAAAGATGACAGCGTTGTACTCACGTACAAACACGTGAGAACAACGCTGTGGGGGAATTTGTTCCCTCATAAAATACAAGAAAAAATGGGGCATCACGTGCCCACACGTGATCGGGGGTCACGTGCCGACACGTGATGGTTTCCTGAGGACTCTGAAATAATAAGAATTTAATTCTGATCAAAAGGGGTCATGTGCCCACACGTGATGGGCCTTTAAACCCACTGAAAGGAATTAAAAGGTATAATAAAATAGCGAGAAAATCCTAGTGGGGCATCACGTGCCCACACGTGACCATGGGTCACGTGCCGACACGTGATGAATTCTCGAGTTCTTTGAAATAATAGAATTAAATTCTGGTTAAATGCTTAATCAGTGGGTCACGTGTCACCACGTGATAGGGTCTTAAAACTCTCTGAGTTAATGCAAAGAAAACCCTAAATGGGGCATCACGTGCCCACACGTGACAGGGGGTCACGTGCCAACACGTGATGGGTTCCTAAGATCTCTGAACAATATAATTAAATTCTAATTAAAAAGGAATCAAAAGCCTGAATTGGAAAAATATTTCCCTTGATCTTTCCAAACAAAAAAGATTGCGCTCTGTAAAGCGGAGCACCGTTGGATTAAAAACCCAATGGTGATTAAAAATCACCAATTTATAGAAAGATTCTATACAAGGAAAGATTTTCTTAAAATCTGCCAGGAACAACAAATAAAATATCTTTTGGATTAAAAATCCAATGATGAATAAAATTCACCGAGTGATCTAAAAGATCATGTTGGTTACAAAATCAATCAAAATCTTTCAATGAAAGATTGACTAAACAAACTGATTCTTTTCTTTCTCCTATAAATAGGAGCCAAGAAGAGAAGAGAAAAGAGGAGAGAGAATACAACAGAGAGAGAATACAAAAAAAAAGAATTTAATTCTCCAGAGATAAAAGAAGACCTCTTCAGAAAAGAAAGAAGCCCTAGGTAAGAGAGGGAAAGAGATCATTCTATAAGCTCCCACAAAACAAAAAGAGAATTTAATTTTCTAACTAAGGGTTTAACTCTTCTGAATACGAACTTAGTTCTTCCTTTGGTTGAAAATCTGCAGAAGGAGATCTCCCCATAAGTTGAGAATTTAATTCTCATCGGGAGGATTCTGCCATGCAGATCTAAAGCCTAAGAGAGGACCTAAGTTCAGAGAATTTTATTCTCCCACAAAGCACATAGGAATTTAATTCCTACGACAAAGATAGGGTTTAAACCTTAATATAAGAACTTAGTTCTTCTTCATGGTAATAGATCTGCAGAAGCAGATCTTCCCATAAATTGAGAATTTAATTCTCATCGAGGAGATTCTGCCATGCAGATCCAAAACTTAGAGTGAGAATTGAGTTTAAGGATTTAATTCTTTCGAACATATAGGAATTTAATTCCTCTAAATAAAATTAGGGTTTAACCCTATAAGAGAATTTAATTCTTCAACAAGGGATTTATCCCTCCATGCACGTAAAAAGATCAAATACCCAACATGATTACGTGGCAACACGTGACTCTCCCCTTCAATAATCAAAAGAGAACGAATAAGACTAGGTCACGTGCTCCCATATGACCCTTGAACAGATTCCTCAAAATAAGAAAGGCAGAACATATTTTGGACGCCTCACGTGTCTCCACGTGACCCCTGAAAAACCCCTCTTTAAGAAGAAGAAAATGGGATAAAACTGAGGAATTGATACCCAATGCATGGGCACCATCACGTGTCTACACGTGATGGTCATAAAGATTAAGTGTTCAACACTAATTTGAATATTCTGAGAACAAAATAAGGGAAGTCTGGCCCAATACTCAAGCGCCTCACATGACCTCACGTGAGTGCTTCTTTTTTTTTTAGTGTTTAACACTATTTTGTGCGCTTCATCCCTAGTGTTTAACACTATTCTAAGCACATCACGTGGGAGCACGTGATAGTCGAGTGTACTCTATTGTTTAACACTATATTCGTGCCAATCTTAGCCTAAATTAGCTAAGTCTTCCAGAGGTAGGACCCCCTTTTGACTGAAATTCAAATACACTCTTGTCTTCCAAAATTGATCACCTCATATGACATTCAAAGCAAAACCCAGAGCCTTTTAATCAACTTTGGTTCGAGGATACATCTCTTCACACCTCTAATACATGTCGTTGTAATTCTTCAACGTCTTTAGAGAGGTGGTGGGTCCTAACGACCAATAACTATCTGGTGCATTTCCAAACCCATGTTTACATCTGAACATGGACCGCAATGTCCCTAAACTAAACAATAGAGCCCAAATGCTCTTTTGTTGGATCTAAATGATCATGTTAAGTAGATTTTAGTCTAAAATTAGACTAATGTATCCTTAACAAACGTTTAAGTTGATCTTAGCCTCAAACGAGATTAACGATCCTTAAATCAATCCAATTACAGATCCCCTAATCAACATTGGTTCAAGGGTACATCTCTTCACTCCTCTGATATTTGTTGTTGTAATCCTTCAACGTCTCCAGAGAGGTGACGGGTCCTAACAACCAGACATCCCATGGACTGTGGGGTCCTTAAACCCATGGACTATGATGTCCTTAACCTTGGACTGTGGGGTCCTTAAACCCATGGACTATGATGTCCTTAACCTTAGACTGTGGGGTCCTTAAGCCCATGGACTATGATGTCCTTAACCTTGGACTGTGGGGTCCTTAAGCCCATGGACTATGATGTCCTTAACCTTGGACCGTAATGTACTTAAACTAATGGACCGCAAAGTCCCTAAACTAAAGCAATAGAGCTCAAATGCTCTTTTATTGGATCTAAATAATCCTGTTGAGTAGATCTTAGTCTAAAATTAGATTAACGTATCCTCAACAAACGTTTAAGTTGATCTTAGTCTTAAATGAGACTAACGCATCCTTAAATCCAACCCCAAACCCAAATCTAAGAAGATACGGATTTGGACTAATCCACGCCCTACGGGCGACAACATAAATTAGTCTCCGTATACAATCCACGGGCAACCAAAACAAAACAAACACATACGACACGAAGTGACCATCTGGAGAAAGAGAAAGTGGTTACAGCGATGCGGTAGCGTAATTAACTGTAGGGGCTTGCGCCTGCAGGGAAGAGCGTCCCCACAATAAAAAACCCCTCAACGAGGAGGAATCTGATGAAGTCTGCTACTTCGGCCGCATCCGTTTAAACCTTCGATACATGGTGTCATAAATCAACTTGGCATCTTCGGAGAGGTGGATGGATAGCACCAAATAGCATCTGCCCTCGAAATTCAGGCCGGACGTCCCGACGTCCCGGTCGCGTCTTTCGGCGGAGAACAGATATCAAGTTCATTAAGTTAAAGGTTTTTCGCCAAAAACCAGCCGTACCCTTCCGGCATTTCTTATAAGTACTATTTAGTATTCGTGCTGTATTTGTTGGCATCCGTCAAGGCATAGTGTGCGGTAGCTGAATAATACTTATTTGTAACATGGATATGCATTAATTTAGGACAGTCGTGTAGCCTTGTTGGCTTCCGTCAAGGGCGAGTACGGGTGGGTCTAAATTAATCAGGATAATGGCGGGTAGAACTTGACATGCGCTTTATGATTTGTTGGCATCCGTCAAGGTCATAAGCCGCTTGGGGTAAAAACAAACATCGGGAGTTTCAAACATACATGAAACTTGCCAGGCATGCGCATACCTTCTGGAGTGTGGTGACTTGAGTGGCTTCTATTAGGTTATCATGCGATGATAGTTGGATCCCGATTCCCACTGATGAGTAGCTTTACTCCTCGGGTGATTTTAGATGATCCCGACTAATTCTCCTTTTGGGTATGGAGGAGAATTCGAGGAAACAGTGGGAGACATCTTGATTAGATAAAGTGATTAACCATTCTGATCCAGATTAGAGTGCACGTAGAGTGTTTCTTTTCTCTCTCTCTCTTTGGCAGTGACCATGGCCCGACCCTAGACTAAAACTCATGAACCAAGTTAACCGAACCTTCTTAAACCACATTGGCTTTTGGATTGTCATAGTTGCATATATCATTACCACTCCTATTTTTACCCTTTGCATTTCTCCGGAACATTCCGTATCACTACGAAGATCCACATTTATTGGATATGAGCATAGTATAGTTACATACGAACTTGAAGAAATTTGTTTCAGATTCGAGGATGGTTTCCGGTTCTGGAGAAATTGAATAGGACTATTCAGTTGTCTTTTCCATTTACCTTCTCTCAGGTTGTGAGAGATCCTGGTATTTAGGAGAGTACACCTATTACGCTTATTGGATAGTCTTCTTCCAAACCATAGGCTCGTGCCGAAAGATAGGGAAGAAAGAAAACCAATTAGTCTAAGTGTGGTGTACAGAAGGTAATAAGTAAAGACATATAAAGTGATTAGATTGAGGGCAAAAGACATTGCGACTACTATCATTCACGACGAAACCGCGTATACCCCTGCCACTCCTAGTTCACCTTTGCTTTTCTCCGGAACATTCTGTATCACTACGAAGATCCACATTTATTGGATATGCTATCGTATAATTGTAGGGTGTTTTTCGTCACCCCATTGAGATGGGAATACGCACGCGCTTGTCAGGCGCATTACAGATTCTCCCTGCTTAGGGTAGGCTGGGGTTTATTGATTGTGGGGACCCGAATCTCCGGCAGCCGCGGACTAAGCTGCCGTTAATTACCCCTCGCCTTTTGGAGCGAGAGAACCTCCGTTTAACGGGATAAACTGGTCATGCGAACTCAACGTGCAGTGTTGTGTTTTGAAGAGGTTTTGGATATATCGGGGGCCCCGCAGAGTTTTTACGAGGGTCCCGCTATCCGGATAGCGGGCTGGGGGTCAAGAGGGCTAGCAGCCCCCTTGCGGGGTGCGGGACAGCATCCCGTTAGAAATTTTTTTCTAAGAGGGACGGTGTCGTGGAGTGTTTGTGTATCTCTCTCTCTCTCTCTCTCTCTCTATATATATATATATATATATATATATATATATATATAAAGGGAAAAGGCGCCCAAAGGACGCGTGGGGCCAGCGCCTCACGTGCCTAGCACGTAAGCGCTGTACGCTATGCGCTCGAGCGCTAGCGCACCACGTGCTCGACACGTGGGCGCTGGGCGCTCGAGCGCAGGCGCTCCACGTGCTCAACACGTGGGCGCTGGGCGCTTGAGCGCTGGGCGCTTAGGCGCTGGACGATCGAGCGCGAGCGAACCACGTGCCTGGCACGTGGGCGCTGGGCGCCTGAGCGCAAGGCGCTCGGGCGCCGGCGAGGAATAGGGGCTTTTAGCCCCAGAAATGGGATTTAAACTCCCGAAAGAGAATTTAGAGTGGAGTTAAACTCCTAAGATGTTTTGAAGCTGATGAAGGGGGGGGGGCTTCTCCCCTTGAGCCCTGGATCTTTCCCAAAGTGGGGGTTCTGGAGATAGGTCTCCTTCTTCTTCCTTTGTTGGTCGGATCTTGAAGATCAAGAAGTATGAGATTTTAAAAATCTCTTATTTTTGAGATCTGATGGGAGATATAAGTTCCCCTTTGTGGGTTTTGTGGTGAAAAAACTATTTAGTTTTTGAAAAGGATGAGTAAAACTCTTGATTTAATTCAAAAGAAAAAGAAGGTTTTAGAACCTTGAGGAAGGAGAAAGAGGCACAGGCCCTAGATTTTTTGAGAATGAAAAGTGTGTATTAGATATTTTCATCATGTTGCCTCTTATAGGCTTACACATTTACATATAGCCCTTTGGGCTTTACAAAATGTCATTTTGCCCATCCCATGGCTCATGTGCTATTTCTTTTTGCACATAAGCCATGGGCTTACAAAAATTTGGCTTTATGCCCATTTTGTTTACATTCATGCATAAAAAATTACATAAAAATTATTTATTACATGACTTTTATTTTGGCATGGAGGAGGGCCGGTCACTTCATGTTCGGACTCGACCTGGGCATGGGCCCGCTTGATCTGGGCTCGGGCCCACCTGGCTTGGGGTTGACCTTGACTTTGACTTGGTCAACCGGGGTGCAAATTTCAACCCCAACAATAATAACATACGAACTCGAAGGAACTTGTTCCAGTTCGAGGATGGATTCTGGTTCTGGAGGAATAGAATAAGGATTATTCAATTGTCTTTTCTCTTTACCTTCTCTCAGGTTGAGAGGGCTCCTGGTGTTAGGAGAGTACATCTACGCTTATTGGATAGTCTTCTTCCAAACCATAGGCTGGTGCCGAAGGGTAGGGAAGGAAGAAAACCAATTAGCCTAAAGGTGGTGTACAGAAGGTAACAAGTAAAGATAAATAAAGGGATTAGAGAGATGGCAAGGAAATATACGGTTACAGTCATGAATCTGGATAATGGAAGAGGCATTACTAGAAATACCCGGCTACCCCTTCGAAAAATTTTCATGTTTCAGTTTCACTGTGCGATGTTAAATGAAAACTGTTTTCCCAATTGGATTCTAACTCCAGGGTATGTATTTACCAGGTTTGATTCTTACATCTGTATGACGTTACAGATGGTGAGTGGGGGCAAGATATTGGGAATTAGGTGATTATATCCTCATTATATCGGAATTCGTTGTAATTGTTGATATTTGAGGAAATCACCTGGGTTTTTTCTGGATGGCAAATATTTGGTTTTGAATATCCGTTGTTATGCACCAATTTCAAACTGATATATCTGTACGTTTATTTTATAAAATGAGATATAACCTTTTGAAATTATGTCTATGACATTTACCTGTATCAGTTGATGATTGGGTACGGAGCATTCAACAACGGTGTGATTCTTCTTAACCATAGTACAGTTTTCAAACTACGACACACATGGTTTGAGTTATTAAACTTAGGGGACTTGTACAAAGTATTGTATATTGTCCAGTGTCCATTAGGACAAAAGGGTTGGTACTCATACTATAGTATGTTTACTCATGACTTCTCCATTTCTAGACAAGTATTTCGTTGAAATACAAGGTCCAGATATTGAGAAGTTATAGGTATAAGAATAAAGTAGAAAACCATTTGTTGGAAGTATCAGGATTCTTCGAGGTAGTCAAAGATGTAGATACTTGTGTTTGGTATTCCGTTGATAGTAATGGTTTTGAGAACTTGCTTCTCTTTCAGGCTACTCATATATGTAAGCACTTCTAGTTGAGTAATGATGATTAGCCTCCTTCCATTTGGTTGATATGCACTGAAAATGGCTGCATGTTTTTGAATCTGGTTCCAATTAAATTAGTGCCTTTGTTTCTATATTGTATATAGAATGGTTCATATCTTAACGATGTTAAGCTATATGGAGTTGTCCAGCTTATGCTTAAAACCAGACTCCGAATAAACTCAAGGCACGTTTTAGTAATGGCAGTTTGTGGGTTATCCCGGGCTATGACGAGGGTTAACATTCTACCATCTGGAAAATCAATAGTTATATTGTTCTTGACTCGCCACCAGTTTTAATAAAATGGATTCTTTTCAGAAAACATCAGTGAGAGTATGGTAGAATTGGAAGTGATTCCAGAACCACAAACGATTACTGAAAATTTAATAGAACTTGAGAATTCAATTGGTTTCGACATTCCATTAGCCACTCCGCAGATTTGGTGGGTAAGCTCAAGCACCCGAGAGGCACTTCGGACTTCTCAGAGACGGTGACATGGAGGTTCTTGTTTACCTAGACTTGCCATTGCTGCTGCTATAGACTATAAGACCCGGCAGGAGGATGAGTATAACGTTGTTCTAAACCAGCTTTAGAAGTGCACGTGTATATGACTCTGCCAGAGGGTTGTTGTAATCAGTGGGAGCAGTGGAAGCATTGTGGGCAAGTAGCTTATGTCTATTTATAGACTAAAGTAGAAATAACAGAGATAGATCATCTATTTTTGATGTGACAGTCATAGGTTTTGACTTCATCAGAATAGGAGATGGATCTGGTAAGAAGGTAGTAGAGAGTGATGTCCAGGTATTTGGATGACATGCACTTGATAGGAAGTGAAATTCCTATACTACGATCGGTTATACTATGGTTGTCACAAAGTTGTTTCTCCATATAAGATATGGATATAATATCAGGGATTCTAGTCACTAGATCTATGGTTTTAGTTCTAGATTTGGGAAGTGTCCCAATTCGGGTACTTTGACACTATTCTAAGTTGTTTTAGAATGGATGACTCCTGACGAGGTGGTGTACCCGCAGGTGATGGAGTCACCCTCTCTAAAGAGATGTCTTCTAGACCGATGAAGAGAAGGATTTGCATGATTGGCATATCACTTGCTTAGGAAATTGAGTCAATCATGAAATGTCAAGTACAACACCAGATATTATTTTTGCACTAGCTGAGATAAACATATATTAATCCAATCCTGGAAAAATATTGGGAAGTAGTTATGAACAAAAGTGGATGTTCTTGGTATATGGTAACGACAGCTTCCTTCGGGAGGCGGTTATCATTTCAGGCTTCCAAGATGACCTGGATGACAGAGTGACTGTCAGAGTTTTAGTTTTCCCTCTTCTGAGGGGCAGTATGTTGGACGGGTGGTCCAAGGGGATACTGAGGCAGGCATGGCGCATGATACTGATTAAATTCAGTGGATGATACAGTCTAAGAAGTTTGTTGGATTTAGAGTTCATTTGTGAACTGGGTCCCATCAGATATCCAGAAAAATTCTAAGATAGGTATTGCTCATTTCGGGAGAAGGTTATTCTCCGCGAAGTTGGGATATAGAGAGATACAGAAAGAAACATTAGAGCGGATCCACTCACTGAGGCTATTTCTCGGACGCAATAGTTTTGCAAACGGGCTTTGCGAGACTGATTCGTAGAGAAGTTGGGTGTTCGGTATCACATGAGCTGTGAGTATGCGACACCGCAATAATTAGCCTTAAGTGCAAGTGGGAGATTGTTGGCTATAGTGCCCTCAAGCCAATTATTGAATCGCATGCACGCGATTGTGATGATTTAGGGAGGACCTATACCGGTAGAACAGTCTTACTCGAGATGATAGTATGCTATCTGGTTTGTCTTTATCATTATGTACATGCTTCAGATGGTATTACAGATCACTATTACATGTTGATAGAGCCCATAGGATTCTTGCTTGACTACCAACATTATGATGGCGATCATATACGTGGGAGCTGGCTGGTCTATAAGCACATCCTTAAATGTCCCTAGTCGTGGGAGTATCGAAACTGGACATCAGTACTCCAATATAGACTAGTGTATACTGATCGAGACCCCGATGAGGGGCGGTGCCAAGGTCTCACTAGCCATTGGTATTAGTTTTTTCACCTAAGATAGTATACAGGTGCTCATTGGGTTATGAGTACACTGGACGGACTCACCGGGAACCTGCTAGTTGGTATTATACATATTTTCAGATAGCAGTTCCCAGGTGACATGTGTACAGGTTAGTCTGTCAACCTGAGATCATCATTTGTCTCGTGTGAGTTCATACTGTGCTTTGATTACTACCCTACCATGGCTTAAAGGAGTCGTGCAAACAGGTTTTAGTTGGGTACAGTCTCGAGCCACATGGAGGCAGTAGCGGATCGTCGGGGATTCGTCTCTCACAGTATTGGGGGTTGATGTCGCGCAGTGCACGGGTGGCCATCACCAGAAATCCTTGACCAAGGTAGTCGAGAATTACTGATCTAGGATCAGTAGTTTCTCAGGTGGTGATGGGTTTCATACCGACACGAATTATTGCGTTATTAAGATCTGACTTTATCCACCCTCTAGACTCGATATGCGATACTCTTAGACGAACAGATCGGACTGTATGGATGTCACGACCCGCAGGGTACGGAACGTGACTGGCACTTAAGTTGCGAAACGTCTCAAGACATCCGTAAAATAAGTAAGCCAAAGCCCAGAAACAAAAACTAAATAAGCAAAAGAATGAAGGAAAACCAATCAATTGAAAGCGAGTTTATCAAATGAGTCACATCAAGCCTTTTTAAAAACAATATCAATTTTTCCGAAAATTTCGGCAGAGTCTCCTTTGTAAATACTGGCCCCCAAAATGGGTACAACAAGAATATATATGAATCCAACAAATAAGGCATCCCCAAGCGGGAGCTAGCTCTTCGCCACAAGGCGGTCACAAATCCCACGCAATATAAAACAACAACATGCGAAATAATCATAAAGAAGCATGAGAAAAACAGCATGTCGACTCAAGTGAGCTCGACCCCAAAATACAGCATAAAAAGTCCACAAATCTCACAGTCTCATCTCTAAGTCAATATACAACAATACTGGTAGATACCGTAGATGGAGTACACTAGATACAAAGAATATATAAGGTGGTACAAAAATAATGATATAACCCACCTAAGAGCAAAACCTCGAGCCCAGGCAAAAGAGGCAAAAGAAGCAAGTGCGCCCGCCGCTACTGTATTGACGGAGCGGACCTGCAAAGGGCTGTGGCACAACGGGGGTGAGTTGCCAACTCGTGAGTAATAAATAACATCTATAGAGGCTATCACAAGTATGCACACAAGCATCCTAGCATCTATAATACAGGTATGGCAGGACATAAAGCAGGTATGTATGCAATATGAATATACCAGCAGGTATGAATGCAATATGAATCAACTCGTGATCTGAATGTGTAAGTATAAGAAATCATGTTTTTCCTTTAGGAATCTATTTTGAAATACCAGCACAATACCAATAGAATCAACAAGAACCTGTGTCCAGCAACGACACCTCAAAACTATCACAAATCTCATATATCCATGTCATAGTATCTCTGGCCTCAGCCATCCGGCTGACCCATCTCAATATCAATATCTCATCATCTCGCGGCCACGGTCGGTATCCTCTGGATATCCGCCGTCCCAAACAGTCACCGGTAGGTAATCCGTCCCCTGCCAGGCTCATCGTCAGCAACACGAGCTTCTTGCCCCGGGGTACCTTACCGGGCCCACCATGTACCCGAGACGGTTCATCCAACTCCTCGAAACGGGTCTCGAAAACCACAGTAAACTCATGGTGGACGACCCTTACATCACTAGAAAACCGCAATTTACATATTTTAAAAATATAATAAGTTTAGAAATTTTGCGGCTTTCCCCCGAAATCCAGAAATATCATAAAATCTCAAGAAATCATCATAAGTGCATATGTCAATGATAATGAATGCATATGGTATCAATAATCAAGTTGCGATGTGTGATTAATAGACTAGGCATGAACAAATAATATGATGAGGTACATGCACATGAATAGCAATCCTACGATTTCATTTTTAAGGAATTAAAGGCAATAGCACAAGTTTAAGTATCAATTATAGTAAAATGTTTCAAATTATAGGTTATCTAGTGTGGTGGCATGGCAATTACCAGGGTGTGTGTGTAAGCATGAATAGTGCTCGTGCTGCATATAAAAACCCTGGCAATGGTGTAGGTGTCTTATAGAATGGGTTCGCATATGTATGTCAATATAAGGCATGAATGTAGCAAATAATCATACAAGTATTACACCCCTAATTACTAACATTACTAAGAATCTTTTTAAGCTACTAAAACTATCGGGCGACTTGCGCCATCCAACGATAGTCCCCCGTAGATGTTACATCTACTCACCGGAATCCCTAGCTAGTCACGTCCAATCACCGCTTTCCCCTTTCGTGCCGCGTCTGACGTCTCTACGACCGAACCTGGAATTTACATCAATACCAAACATAAGGTTACATACCAAGAACGACGCAAAACCCAAACGAAAATACTAACGTTCACAAGATAGGTACAACGTGCACAAGGTGCGCGGAACACACGCGAAAATCGCAAAAACTAACTAAAACGTCGATTTGGTCGCCCGGCAAAGCTAAAACCTGTCCACTCAAAAATCCGCACTCACACATCCTAAAAGTCATAGGATATGACAAAATATAACATCAAGATGTCGCACATACATCACCACAAAAATTTAGTAAGACAAGCAAGCACCAACATTCCACAAATCGGCGCAACATCGCCGTTTTGCGACAAAAAGGATTACAACCTAGCATAACATGTAACCGCATAACTAGTTAACCACAATCACTTTAATTATAACACATTACAATGCTTCAAATCATATTCTTCCATAAACAACCCTTTCTTGATTTTCATAACCATCAATTAAATCCAATTTCACGCTTGAACAACATAAATTAACACATATCGATGCCCACTTAAGCAAAGTAATCTTTTAAATTAGGTTTGTATAATAACTAGATAACAGAATAACTTAATTAATCTCATAATGGTGTTCTAAACCCTAATTTAATTTCAAACCATGAACTAGAAAAAAACTAGATTAGGATTTAGCTATAATTTTCACACTAACACAACATGCAAGTCCTAATTAGCACACTTTAACTACAAATTAACCTTAGATTAGAAATTATACCTCACACTAGAGATCTAGCAAGAACAAGATGCCTCCAAAGATGCCATCTTTCTCCAAGATTTGAACCCATTTAGGTTTGAAAAGAGAGGAAATAGGGTTTTGCTTTGAAATTGTGAAGAAATTTGTTGATTTTGTTGAATTTTGATGGAATTTTCTTGAAAAAAATGAGAGAAAAGAGAAGGAAAAATAATGGAAGAGGGGGGGGGGAGGGAGCTGCTCTCGGCCAGCACAAGGGAGAGGGGGATGGTGTGGGGTGTGGGAAAAGTCAAGGTCAAACCATACCCATCACTAAAGACCCATACCTAATTAAAATAATCAAAATCCTTTTAAAAACAAACCTCATTTCCACACATGACTAAAACTCAAAAGAGGCAAGGAATTTTATTCCTTGCTGCAGAAGTGGGCCGGCCTAGGGGTGAGGGAAGGGTGAATGGGGGTTTTACAAAAGAAATTTTATGCAAAAAGACCCCCTACAAGTCCAAAATTGCAAGTTTAAGTTTAAATTCAATAAATTTCGTTTTCTATAATAAAAATTAGTTAAAACTTAAAATAAAATACTAAAAATTTATGTTACAACTAGATTTTAATTAACATGATTTTAAAGCTTAAATTTATCCCATTTAAATTTGTATTTATCGCTAATTTAATGTATTTTCTTACCGGCTTAAAATAATATTAAAAATTGAAAAATTAGGGAAAATTTTTAAACGACCAGAATTTCATAAGTAACTCATTTGCTACTAAAAACTAGCAATTACCTATCCAAATTAGGTATAATTAGTCCTAAACTGCAAAATAACAAAAAAGACGATTTACGGAAAAATACCAAATTTTCACCGATTTTCGAGAAAACACCAAAACGACTTTTCAAGGCGCTACAATGGAGATTGTCACTGTCAGGTTCAGTAGGGATTTGGATGAGTTTGCTCGTCAGGCTTCCTTTCGCTCAATACCTGGGTAGCCGTTACGTACAGCTAGTGTCGCTGACGTGCTTGTGGTTAAACCCACTGCCAGCGTATCGACGAGTCTTTAGAGTCCCGCACAGAGGGTTTTCACGGTTCAGGCGATATGGTGTAGATGACGTATGTTGGTACATACAGGTGTCCGATTAAATATGTGTACATGCTGCACAGACTTTAATCAGACGGTTGATAATACTAGCGGATTATTAAATCAATTTTGATTTAATAATTTATATATGTATTCTAGTATTATTGTTCACTATTCATTTTCTCTCTTGGCTATTCGTATTTTTGTACGAATACGCATATATGTATTTCGATACGTGTACCGGGTTGCATTCCATATTTATACGGAATAGCTTCTAGAAGATGTCCACCTCATTATTTGATTTTCATTTTGGAAAATCAATTTGGGAAATGAGGTGGAAGGGGTGAGGTGGCATGAACATTGTATGGCATGTAGAGAGGTATGGCATGGATTTGTTTATTGTAAAATGAGTTGAGATATTTTGTTGCATGATTGCAAAAGGGGGGCTGCCATGATCTCTCTAATGGCTTGCTCTTTTGTTTTCTAGACTTGCTTGATTCACATTCTCACTTGGAGTAAGACTTAGCCATTTTTCTTTAGTTGCTCATGCCACATGTTTCCTCACCTCCTCCTCCTTCTTTTTGAGTTGCTTTTGGATCATTTTGATGAGAGAAAAATTATAGTGAGATAATCCTACACCTCCACTCTCCATTGCTAGCAATCTTGGAGCGTCGGTTGCCTTGCTAGAAAAGGTTGAAGCTTGCGTCATTTCTCTCGGGTGGATCATCGTAGATGGAGGAAGACCGGCAACCAAATTCGATCCATGACCACTAGGAGCTTGGGATGATGGTTGAAGACCCGAAGGACTTGGTTCATTCGGTATAACCATCTAATTCCTCTTTATATGTTTGCCATTATAGGATTAAGGGTAGATCCGAGTATCGGGTTGTGGTAGCGCCAGTTTAGAAAAAAAAAATTCCGCATTTGGTCACAGTTTGATGGCCGGGACGCTGCCGTAACCCAACAGAAGTTACTTCAAGATGATGATGTGGATCTTATGTGGCATGATTACTTCCAAAATTTTCTTCCCCTCAATTTGGATGGAAGAAGCCATGGAATACAAAGAACAAGAAAAATAAATAATTATTTAATATTTTTCTTTATTACTTTTAATAGATGATAATTTATTACTATTAAAAAAGCAATTTTTTTTGTTTGTTTTTCTTATGAAATTATAAGACGTAGAAAATTGTTTCATTTTTTAGTTCCATCTTCAAAAAATATATAAACAAACACCAGAAGTGAGATTTAAGTTTACTCCCATGACATGCTTTTTGGAAGTTACTTCAAGATTTCTTTCGGCACTTTCGTTACTACCAGACAACCAAACGAACCCTACATGAGAAGTTGCAAAAGCATGTAAGCAAACGCTCTATTTCAGGAAAAAAAAATAGTTGAAGCTACATGGGGCTCCAGCTACATGCAACCAAACACCCCCTGAATGAACCCAAAATCTAACCAAGGCCCTGTTGGTCTACCTCTCTTGTTTGGCTCATTTTGAGTTCTTATGTAGTTTAGTCTTGATGTTTATTTTAGAAAGATGATTCCAAGCCACTCTCGTTGAGTTCAAATCTTAGAAAAACTAGATATCTTTCATATTTATATAATATATCAGACTTTGACTCATGCTTGATATTTAGAATCAAAGATGATCTAAAATATTTATAACTGAATTTATATATTATACATAATCGTTACAATTTAATATGTAGGCAATATGGGATAAAAGGAATGTATAGATCCAACTTGTTCTACCTCAAAATAATCTTCAGTTATTAAAGATTTTTTGGATTGTGTTTCTTTATAAACAATGTAGGTTTAGAAAAATTAATATATAAAGTAAGCATTTGTATTTATCTTTATATTGATTATAAGCACATTATTAGATTCTGAGTGAAAAAATTAATTATTGAATGTAGTTTAAAAAAAGATAAGTAAATATTTTATACAATGCATTATAAATAATCTAATATGATTTAATCTAAAACCATTAAAAATATTTGTGAATATACATATTATAAACTTTTAGTTAACCTTCTTACATGGTTCACCGTTTTATCATTTTATAGAAATGAGTAATAGCTCATTAATAGCCAATTATTGATGATTAACAACATATTAGCACATAAACTAATTATAATAACCAAAAAACATTTTGGCACATAACTAATTATTGAATAATTGATAAAAAATTTAATGGAACAACTCTTCAAAACATCTACCCACTAAATATCCATTTTTTTCTTTCAGCTCTTATAAATGAGCCATTGAGTACTAAACTAAGAATATAGAAATAAATATGGAAAAAGATAAGGGCAAAAAGGAAAAGGCCAAAAATAGTGTTTTGACTTGCAAAAAATTCCTTGACAAACCGACTTTGTATTAGGAGATGTTTGGCAACTGGAAAGTAAAAGAGCAATTGCGAAAGTAAATGGAAAATGATCCACTTTTCATTTCTTTTTTGTTTGGTAAATGGAAAGTCACAAACTAGAAAGCGGTTTCACTTTCGTCCTTCCATTTAGGGTTTGGAAAGCCGCTCTCTAGAAATAAAAGAATACGTGTCATATCATTATTCACGTCAATTTTGTTTTTACATTCTTAATCCAAACTAAACATATTATTTTCATGTGGAAAGTGAAAAGAAAGTACTTGTTTTAACCAAGTGGGAATGTATATATGCTTTCAAATGAGAACTTGACATATTTTCATCCTTTTAGTCTTTTTCTTTAATTAGTATGAAAAAAAATTGAACTAATCATTTAATGATTAATATTATTGCATGAATAATTAACATCCTTATAAGTATAGCACCAACAAAACGGACGACGCATTTTGTGTAATGATAACAAGTATATGTCCCGTCGTATTTAAACAAAAAAGATGAATGTTAAAATCATCATACATGCATTGATTTTGCAGATAACAAGTCAATTCTAAATATATGGAGATTATTATCATTCCTGAAATCACATTCCTTAAAATATACCCTCCTTGAGCCTGATGAATGCATTTCTAACCGTTTCTTATTTATCATTTAAACACGTTATCTTATCATATCATTACTTTTTTTTATCCGCTACGTATTGTTCAGGTTATAAGATCGAAAAAGCACGCCAACACATTCAAGTGAACAATGACATTTGCTGGTCATATAATAATGAATAACACAACAAAGCCCAAGACCGATAAAAACTTAAGCGCTTGAGGTCAACGTTGTCATACAAAGCTAATACAACAAGCAAAAAATGGGCATAGTTTCTTCCCAGTTTTTAATTCATCAGATTAATTCAACTAGTTTAACATTTAATTAGCACTTCCATTTACTGTTTCATTCTCAATAATTGCTCGTCAAGCACAATAAAAAGACAGCAATAAAGCTTAATATTTAAAAAAACAAAATTTCCCAAAATTGATATAAAAATTAATCACAAGAAAGATGTTCCACAACCCAAAAAATAAAATTACAAATAATCATTTTTGACTTTTGATTTTGGTCTCAAATTTTGGGAGCGTGTTCTTCTCATCAATAGCTTTCCAACGAGTCTAAAATCATCCCAATCGGAGTTACCATCTTCGAGTTATGATCGTTTGAAGTTGACTTTGCTGTCGGGCTTGTATGCAGAATTGTGCTTGGATCTTTTGTATTATTTTGACTTTATTTAAATACTGTTTTGTATGAGACGAATGATCGCATGCACTTAAGTTGCCCCCGGGTATACTAAAAACTTATTTTTATGCAAAAAATGAGATGAATGATATGATGCATGTGAATGATGAGAATGTAAGGTTACGATGACAAAAAATGATGCATGGGTAAAAAGGTAAATTCGTAAATCGCCGCTTTGCCGGGGTGTTTACAGACGTCTTTCTTGGACAGAGATTGATTACCATTAAAAGCAACCGATTGACAAAATCCAGAGACACCACAGAGAAGTAACAAAATGTATTAATTTTATTTTAAGATATGCAGATGCAAATATATGCAAAAATCCTATTTGAACAGAAAAAAGAGCAGCCTCCCGCTTTCAGAAGGGGATTAGCCGCAAGAGGAATTCGTTCTGGGGTGAATGGACGATCCACTCTCAAACACCGTCCCTAGTCGTGTGCCAGGATGCAATATACTGCTAAATTACGCGATGCATTGATGATACGACTATTCTATATGATGTAACTATTCTACATGAATGAATGATGAAATGATAGGTTCGAAACTTAGTAATTGGAACTATCCACTGGTAGGAGATCTATTCCTGTAACTAGATAATGAATGTATTCTTATTGGTTCTAAGGATAATGAAATGGAGGCTTATCCTATGGTCAGGGATCTACACCTTCGAACAAATACTAATTTATTTGAATTTAACTTTTGAAAATAAAGACCAACTAATTGATATGAAGAATCAACTAATTAGTAGCTCATCCCGTAAGGGAAAAAAAGAAATTTCTTTTTTTTTTGAACTTTAGAAAGTCTTGAAAATAGTGTCACGCCCCGCTTCCCAGTATACGGAGAAGTAGACGTGACGGGCCGCGACGTATTTACTCAGAAGTAAACACGTTAAGCGTAAATAAGCAATATAAATGAATACACAAGAATAACAAGAGATGTAATAATAACAGTAACTTTTATTAACATTCAACTTTACATTACAACTGATCTGAAAAGGAAATGTAAAATGATGAAAGCAATGCCTAAACAGTGGCATACAAAATGGAAAGTAAGTACAAGTAAAGACTAGAAGTCTGGCTCCTCTGTGAACTGATCCAAGTTCTCCTAACTGGGCTCGGTTTCCTGAGAATCGGGTCCTTCTGACGAACATTCCAAAGAAAGAAAGAACATGAATGTCGTCAGAGAATTAGCGCTCGGTAAGTCCCAAAAGAAAGAATAGAATAAAACAAGTAGATAGAGAAGAACTGATAACTTATACATGTATATATTTGTTAAACTAACGTAGTTGTTTGTAGCTTGATACAGAAGGTATCAGTGTATACGAGAGGAGTCCAACTTTCCCTGTGGACTAAGGTAACCCAGTAGTACAAGGCCCCGTCAAAACTCACGGGACAACGGCACGGATGTTCATGTAGGTGTCTTTTAGTGACCATCTCGTTCCATTTCTAATACATTTCGTACCAGTCTACCCCGTTAAACCCCGTAATATATATTGTATAGATTGTAGTTATCAGACTTGCCGAGACCATGTATAAAAGTTGTTCATGTAAACGGTTTCAGGATTGTATCAAGTAGTCATGTAGTCAAATCAAATCATAGCCATGGTTAGGTCAAGTCAGGTCATGTTGCATGATTGATATTGTTCTGTTATTCTGGTTCAGGTTCAAGTATACATGTTGGATATATTGAATTCATGTTGAATTAGATTCAGATTGATTTGGACTCAGACTTGAGTCAGACACTTTAGACAAAATTTGGATCCTGAATTAGGTTTAGGAGTTATCGGTAACTGCTGCACATGAAAGGAAGAATTTGTGTCTTTTTCCAGGTCAATTACCATTGATAACTCCGTTTTAGTTTTTCTACCTTAAATAGGCAAGCACCCACTTTCTTTGGCTCTCTGAGGCTCAAGAGAATTGATCCTGCTTAAACCTATATTTACTAAGGTCCTTAATGTAATTTATATAACTCGAGGGGATTTTATGAAAAATATTTTTATATACTTTCAAAATAAATCTCGAGTATTTATTTATATTCTTTAGGTTTTTCATGGATGTGAATCTTAAAGAGCGATGTATATTAGTGAATAGTTATATAGCTTGAATAATACAAGGTATTTTAGTGTAAGACTTGTCTTGTATTGATATTTGATAGTATTTTAGTGAAAGCTGTCATTCTTTTATTTTCTAGAAAACATAGAATTTTATTATATCTTGAAAATATGTGGTTTGTTAATATTTATATAATTATTAAAAATTAATTTTATTATTAAATAGAAAATCTCGTTTTTTTTTAAAAATCGTATTAAAATCTTTCGAGACCGAATGCTCCGTGAGGAGGTCTGCATCTCGCTCTACTAGCCCAAGAATGTGCGATAATCCGCACCATCCAATACCGAGTTCCCTAAAATGGGTTGTAGAGGTATAATTGCAAAGAGTTTGATAATACAATTCAAAGAAAACAGGTTTTTATAGTTTAAGGTATTTTAATGAAATTTTGTAATCGCCATGAAATTATGTTGCAAAGAGTATCGTGCTATGTCAATATGTGTGTATGTGAGGTGTAGGTCATTACTCTGTGAGGTTTTCGAAAGGTATGCTAAACAAAATGTTTTAAAGCTGATGTATATAAAATTCTTGGTATTTAAAAGTAAAAGTTTAATTAAAATTATTTAACATGGAGTTTTAGAATGAAAACTGTTTCTAAATGTTAGTTTAATGATTAACAAGTAAGGAATAAAAACATGAATGAGTGATTCTTATGAAGAATTGTAGTTTCAAAGATTTTAGAATCAAATGCCGGTATAACTCCACTTACCGACATGTTTTGAAAAAAACCTTTTATTGTAGAAAGAGAAGAATGGGGTGGGACTTACTTTCTAGAAGGAAAGAGGGAAGGTAGAAGAAGATGCGGAAGCTTTCATGGTGTCGTGGGTGAAAGGTTATGACAGCGCCTAAGCTATCTCCCGTGGCCATTTGCGGAACAAAAATTTTGATAACGAACAAAACTAGGCGCTATAATAACCCTAAACCGGATCTTGACCATAAACCTAACTAGTTGCAAAGATTTCTATCTACTATGATAGAAAGTCATACCATGATAATCAAGTCCTTTGGGTCTTCAATCCTCTCCTCTAGCTCCTTGAAAGAAGTACGGATCGTGCGTGAACTTCGTCCACCTCGCGTCAAAGATGATCCATCCGAGAGTTCCGACTTTGAGCTTCTACCTTCAAAACAAGGTAACTAGGTCACTTAGCTTGCCAATCTAAGTAGCCTAGAATGTGTAGAGCGTGAAGATGAATTAATTTGTCTCTTAGAACCCTAGGTTTCTCAACTCATGAGAGGTTTAGAGTTATGAGGAGGAAGAAGGAGCTTGAGGAAGAGCAAGTGAAGAAAAGGTTTGCTTGAAGAAAATATATGGCTCAAGTGAGATAAAATAGAATATATGAGGCATACAAATAATTGATGAGATAAATATCTCTTCAAGAAATCAACCATGCCTCACAAAATATCTATTTTGTCAAGTTATGAGTCATGCTTCATGCAAAAATATCTCCACCTCATTTCCTTTACCTCATTTATCTTTAATCCTTAATCAAAAGATTAAAAAAGGAAACCCTAATGAGGTATCTCATTCTTGAAGCTTTCTCGAGTAATTACGAGAACGCCCCTCACCCGTATATACATACCCGCATCCTCATTCCGAAGAACACGAATACAAAGAGACGAAAATAATCCATCAATATAATACCAGGATCTGGTTTAAACCAAAGCCCACTAGTATTATCCGCCTGATCATCATACGTGTACAGGTACACGTAAGTGATCGAAGCCCTACCGTAAAACCATACGGCCTCTACATCATTTTGCCCGAAGCAAGGAAACCCTCTGTGTGGGACTCTAAAGACTCAACAGTACGCTGGCAGTAGGTTTAACCACAAGCACATCAGCGGCACTAGCTATACGTAACGGCTATCCAGGTACCTGTCGAAAAGGAAGGCCGGCGAGCAAACTCGTCCGAACTCCTACTGAGCCTATCTGTGACAATATCCGTACAGTCCGGTCTCTTCGTCAAAGAGTATCACATACCGGGTCTAGGGGGTGGTAAACGTCAGGCCCTAACAACCCGATAAGTCGTGCTGATGTGGCTCAGGACCAATCCGGGAAACTACTGATCAACTTACCAGTAAATCCCAACTATCTTGGCAAAGGTCTTGTGGTCCTGACCAATCGAAACACAATGCGATATCGACTCCCAATACCGGGAGAGACGAATCCCCAACAATCGCTCACTGCCTTCATGTGGCTCGGGACTGTACCCAATCAAAACCTGTTTGCACGACTCAGTAGAGCCGTGGTAGGGTAGTGATCAAAGCACAGTGGGAACTCACACGAGACAAATGACAATCTCAGGTCGGAAGACTAACCCGTACACATGTCACCTGAGAATTTCCATCTGACGATAGG
Source organism: Agapanthus africanus (assembly GCA_030015575.1). Classification (NCBI taxonomy): domain Eukaryota; kingdom Viridiplantae; phylum Streptophyta; class Magnoliopsida; order Asparagales; family Amaryllidaceae; genus Agapanthus; species Agapanthus africanus. The sequence continues at coordinate 302,592,198 of CM057339.1, read as the reverse complement.
TATAGTACCATTTGGAAGTTCTTCGCGAGCCCGTCCAGTGTACTCACACCCAGTGAGCACCTGTATACGATCTTAGGTGCATCTGACCAATGGCTACGGGACCAACCATTGCCCCTTGTCAGGGCTAGAAGCGTATACACTAGTCTACTCTAGAGTATCAATGCCCAGTCTCGATACTCACACGACTAGGGACCATTTAAGGATGTGCTTATCGACTACCCTGCTCCCACAAGTATGATTGCCATCACAACGCAGGCAGTCAAGCAAGATCTTACGGGCTTTATCAACATGTAACCGCAATATGTAATAACATGTATAACATATGTCATGTTAAGATAAAGTCAAACCATAATAGTATATCACTGTATCAAGTCTTTATCAATATATGCAAGCTGGATAAAGTATGAATAAAAACAAATACACATATCCTGATAAAAGACAACTGAAACAATATACTATATAACTGAGCAAGAATGTCCTGTACATACATATCCCTAGCATCCACATGTATGCATATACAATAATAGTCTCTAAGGCATACATATCCAACAATCTCCCACTTTCACTAAAGGCCAGTAATTGGTGTACCGCATACCTAACGTCTGCACTAAGGCCAGCTGCTGGCGTACTGCATACCCAATAGCTCAAAAAGTCGCTCGAAATGCGCTTGTGGGAGGGCCTTTGGAAATGGATCTGCCGTGTTTTCTTTAGTGTCCACTCTCCGCACCTCGATCTCCCGGCGATCAATAATCTCCCTGATCAGGTGATGCCACCTTAAGATGTGTCTGGATTTCTGATGGGACCGTGGTTCCTTAGCTAAAGCTATAGCCCCATTATTATCGCAATACAAAGATATCAGATCAACAATGGACGGAACCACCTGAAGTTCAGCAATGAACTTCTTTATCCAGACCGCTTCTTTTGCGGCATCGCTGGCAGCAATGTATTCAGCCTCCATCGTCGAGTGTGCGATAGTGTCTTGTTTGGAACTCATCCAACACACCACCCCTCCATTGAGGGTAAACACAAAACCCGAGACAGACTTGCTGTCATCCTTGTCACTCTGGAAGCTTGAATCAGTAAATGACTCGACCCTGAGGTCTCCATTACCGTAAACCAGAAACATCTGCTTAGTCCTTCTCAGGTACTTGAGAATGTTCTTCATAGCCGTCCAGTGGTTCTCACCTGGGTCTGACTGATACCGGATCACCACGCTTAGCGCGTAAGCTACATCTGGTCTTGTATATAGCATCACACACATTATAGATCCTACCGCTGAAGCGTAGGGTATAGTGCTCATGCGAAACCCTCTCCTCGTCAGTCTTGGGAGACATCTCCTTGGAGAGGGTGATTCCGTGCAATGCGGGTATGTTACCACACTTGGAATCTTCCATACTAAATCTCTTTAGTACGGTCTCTATGTACCTGGACTGCGAAAGCCCCAATAATCTCTTGGATCTATATCTGTAGATCTTGATCCCCAAAATGTACGAGGCATCACCCAGGTCCTTCTTGGAGAACCTTTGTGACAAGAACAACTTGACCGATTGTAGCATAGGAATATCATTTCCTATCAAAATAATGTCGTCCACGTACAAGACTAGGAATACGACAGTTCATCCTACAATTTTCTTATATATACACGGCTCATCCTCGTTCTTGATGAAGTCAAATTCCTTGACAGTTTCATCAAAACAGATGTTCCAGCTCCGCGATGCCTGCTTTAATCCATAAATGGATTTAAGCAACTTGCACACCTTCCCGCTGCTCCCACTATCTACAAAACCTTCTGGCTGATCCATATAAACACACTCTTCCAAACTTCCGTTTAGAAAAGCCGTTTTTACGTCCATCTGCCAGATTTCATAGTCATGGAAGGCAGCAATGGCAAGTAGGATCCGGATGGATTTGAGCATATCCACTGGAGAAAAGGTTTCGTCATAGTCCATACCTGGTCTTTGACGAAAACCTTTTGCAACGAGTCTAGGCTTATAGGTTTCCACCTTCCCATCTACACCAAGTTTTCTTTTGTAGATCCATTTGCATCCAACGGGTTTTACCCCAGGCGGAGAAATATCCAAGGTCTACACTTTATTGGTGTACATGGACTCCATCTCGGATCGCATAGCATCCAGCCACTTATCAGAGTCCTTACTGATAATGGCCTGCCTGAAACTGGTAGGATCATCTTCTTCCAAGATGCAACCCTCTCGATCCCCGTCTATGAGAAAACCGTAGTATCTCTCGGGCGGATGAGAAATCCTATCAGATCTGCGGAGTGGCTGAGCTTCGTCTGGGACTATTGAATTTTGTGGTTCTACTAAATCTTCAGTTATAGTTTGTCCCTCTGGAATTTCTTCCAGTTCTACCGTATTCCCATTGATTTCTTTTGCAAGAAATTGATACTCTAAAAAGGTAGCGTGCTGAACAACAAACACCTTCTCTTCCTCGGTGTGGTAGAATAGATATCCATTTGAATGCCCGGGAAATCCTACAAACTTACATAAAACTGACCGTGCCTGAAGTTTGTTCGGATTCTGGTTTTTCACATATACCGGACAACCCCATATCTTAACCTGTTTAAGACATGGTTTTCTACCACTCTATATTTCATATGAAATCTTAGGCACTGATTTAGACGGAACCTGATTCAACTACGATGCTGTTTCAAGCACAAGTCCCCAGAATGAAAGAGGTAACTCAACACTACTCATCATGGAGCGAACCATGTCCAATAGAGTACGGTTCCTCCGCTCCGATATGCCGTTGTGCTGTGGTGTATATGGAGGAGTAAGCTGAGAGAGAATACCATTCTCCTTTAGAAAGTTCCTGAACTCCGTGCTTAAGTACTCCCCTCTATCAGATCGGAGGATCTTGATAATTTTTCCAGTCTGGTTCTCTACTTCGTTTCTGAATTCTTTGAATTTCTCAAAAGCTTCAGATTTGTGTTTCATTAGATACACATATCCGAACCTAGAGAGATCGTTAGTGAATGTGATGAAGTAAGAGAACCCACCCCTTGCATGTATAGATATTGGATCACATACATCACTGTGTATGAGTCCCAAGAGCTCTGTTGTTCTTTCTCCGTGTCCGGTGAACGGAGATTTGGTCATCTTTCCCTTGAGACAAGACTGACAAGTTTCATAAGATAAAAATTCGAACGTATTCAAAAGTCCATCTTTATGCAACTTACTTAGTATTTTCTCTCCGATATGACAAAGTCTACAATACCACAAGTAGGATTCGTTCATTTCTGAACTCTTCTTCTTGCGTGTGTTTTGTATATTGAAAACTGCGTTTTGATTTAGAACATAGATACCATTAAACAGTGTACCTTCTGCAACCAGTACTTTATCAAGATAAATATTCATGATATTTCTATCAAGAACAAAGTTATATCCATCTTTATTAAGTAATGAAACTGATATTATGTTGCAAACCATGGAAGGTACATAGTAGCAATTGTTCAAAATCATAGTATTGCCATTTGGCAACACAAGGTGATATTCACTGACGGCTGCAGCATCAACTTGTGCTCCGTTCCCTACTCTGAGGGACATATCACCAGGTCCAACCATACTACTTTTTCTCAGTCTCTGCAATAGATTATAGATATGAGATCCTGATCCGGTATCTAGTACCCAGGAGGTAGGACTGACCAAAAAGCAGTTCTCAATTACAAAAACACCTGAAGTAGATGCAATAGTATGCTTCTTCTTCGTTGGGGTATCCAAGGAATTCAGACTATCCTCTTTTCTCTACTCATGCTTATGATCGCCATCATGAGTTAGAGCCAAACCGACGTTCCCTATCCCAGAATAAGAATTCAGATCGGTCAAGCGATACATTTTATTATCTTGATTATGGCGTGAAATGGTTGCTACCTGGAGAGAGAGAAATCTAACCAGGATGACTCCCACTGTTTCCTCGAATTCTTCTTCAAACCTTAAAAGAAGAACCAGTCAGGATTAATCGCACATCACAATACTTGCTTAACCTTTCAGCCATGCTAGTGTTGGGACTTCGAGGGAGGTTTTTCAACACTTTCGTGAAATTTCTTAATTATGTAACCTCTTTTCCCTGGAGGCGTAGCCCTGCTAACACCGTTCTAGACACCTATTTGGTTTATAGCATTGATTGTTAAGTGAAATAATATCCCGAGAGTAATCCTACTCATCAGTGGGATCAGGATCCAACTATCACTGTGTGATGACCTAGATGAAATCCACTCTCGTCACTACACTCCAGAAGGTATGCTAAATTTGCAATTTTCCTGTATATTTGAAACTCCTGATGTGGTTTTTGTCCCAAGCGGCTTCATGACCTTGACAGAGGTCAACATGTCATAAGTCGCAAGTCAAGTTCAACCCGTCATTGTCCTGGATTGATTTAGACCCATCCGCACAAATCCTTGACAGAGGTCAAAATGATCGTGCGACTGTCCTAAATAATCGCATCTATCTATGCAACAAACAAGCATTGCTTAGCTACCATTCACTATGCCTTGACAGAGGTCAACATACACAGCATAAATACTAAGTAATACTTGTAAGAAATGACAGAGGGCTACGACTGGGTTTTTGGCGAAAAAACCCCGTTAACGTAATGAACTTGATATCGTTGAAGGAAACTGATAGCTTTGAAAAAGGAGTGGTTTAAGCTCCGCTCTTTGAAAATTTTTGGTTTTGGAAAAACCGAGTAATCTACAGTATAGTCTTTTGCTCAAGAGGTCACTCCCCGTGAAGGGATCTCGGCTCTTGCCCCATGGAATGAGGTGCAGGATATTCACGACCGAATACCACTATGCATAGCGAAAGAATACAACTGTAGTTTTTTGAAATTTGTTCCAACAACATCTTTTAGGATTCTTTTCTTGCACTAATCAAAAATTAATGCGGTCCCATCAATTAACCTATCACGCCAGAAAAGAACGAAAATATGATGTACGTATATGCCATCCACATTCACCACCGGGCCCCGTCATCACCCGTTAGGTTACTTAACTAACGACAGAGCATGGATTGGACTAGCGCGGGTGTAAAACTTATACAACATTTACTAGTGTGTGTGTGTGTGTGTGTGTATAAGTATATACAACATTCGTCCCAGACATGATAATAATCAACATCACAGAATCATGTAGGGATGGTTTAGCACCTTAGCAAGGTTTTGGCTAGCATCAATCATGCTACTTTAAAATTTTAGGGTGCTAAACAAATCCTAACCAAGATCTTAACTAGAGACTTAGGGTTATACATGATATGTAAATTCTTTACATCTAAGTGAACAAGGAATACAATCTTTGTAGACCGGTCCTTCACTTCAATAGCTCCGTGTAGTAGTCTCTTCGCTGCGATCACGATCCCCGGACTCTAGAGAGGCTCCCATGAAGAAACAAACAAGCTTGCTTCGAAGTCTTCGAGGCCGAAGATGATCTACATCGAGTAGACACTAGCTCATGCTATCTCTTCACTAATTGTGTAGATTAGTGAAGCAAACATCCTAAACTAAATGGCAAGTAGTAGAGGATGATGAAGTAGGAAGTGTGTTCACTTTAGTTTTATTTTTCTCATAATAAATCATCACTTAGAAAAAACTAGCAAGCTTTTTTTTCTTGAAGAAGAAGAAGAAGTGATGAAGGAAATGAATGAGAGAGTGAGGTTAGAATTGCAACCATGGGTGAGTTAGTGTCATGCCTAACTCATGTAGAGAATAAACCATAGTTATGAGTTAATGGTTGGGTTAAAAAATATCTTAAGTAATGACAAAAGAGTAGACTTGGTCAATGTTTTCTACAAGCTTCTCCAAGCTTCATCCATGACTCATTCTCAATCTTTTGTGAATTACTTAATGATAAATAAAACCCAAACATAAAACCTAGCATGGTATTAGTCTCTCAAATACATGTTGCAAGTGTAACCTATCATGACACAACAATATATATCACATATATATTTTGTGTACAAAAAGAAAATAATACAATCAACATATATCACATATATATTAATGTATCATCTAGTGAGAAAAAGTAATACTTAAGTGAGCTAATATTAGTTAACGTAATTTAATACATCACATATATAATTATACATTAAATTATCAAATCAACTCTTAATTTAATAATCCGGCTATATTTCATATAACCGACTAATATCATTTGAATCAACTTATCGAATCAACACTTGATCCGATAACCCGGCTATATCATATATAACCGACCGATATCACATATCGCGAGAGTGGAATGCGGTATCACATACTCGCATTAATCTCGGTCCCGCATATATCATATATGTGCTCCTACTCCGTTTCGCATGAACCAGGAAACCTCTGTGTAGGACTCTAAAGACTCATCAATACGCCGGCAGTAGGTGATGATCATATCAAACACTCACAAGCCGCAAGCGGTCTGCTAAACGTAACGGCCACCCGTGTATTGAGCGATCAGAAGAACAACAAGCATGCCTGCTCATACTCCTGTGAATCCAATCAGTAACACTACCGTACAGTCCGGTCTCTTCGTCAGATATGTCGCATATCACAGCCTGGGGTTGGTATAACGTCAGACCCCAATAGCCTGATAGGTCATGCCGATGCAAGGTCCATAACGGTTCGAGAAACTACTGATAACACTTACCAGTAAATCTCAGCAACCCTGGCCAGGGATTTCCTGTTATGGCCAATCGAGCATAGCGCAACATCAACTCCCTATACCGGGAGAGACGAAACCCCTCCTGTCGCTCATTGCCTCCATATGACTCGGGACTGTATCCAAAAACCACCTTTTTGAACGATCTCTTGACCGTGGTATAGTGGAAATCAAAGCACAGACAAGACTCTATGACGATCTCGGGTCTACAGACTAACCTGTACCAGTGTCACCAGAGAACTGCTATCCGAAGATAAGCATAATACCATCTAGGAGTTATCGTCGAGTTTGTCCAGTGTACCCAGTATCCACTGATCACCCGTATGCCTTCTCTAATGTCAAACACCAATGGATATGGGATCATCCATCGCCCATCATATGGGTCAAGAAGCGCATACGCTAGTTTACTCTGGAGTACAGATGCCCTGTCTCGATACTCCCATGACTAGGAACTTTTGAAGGATGTACTTGTCGACTACCCTTTCCCCACTAGTATGATCTGCATCATAATCCTGGTAGTCAAGAAATCATCCTAAGGGCTTTATCAACATGTGATCACAAAACAATATTTGTTAACATGTTAAGATAAAGTGCAACCATATAGCATACTATCATGTCGAGCAAGAAAGTCCTCCATATATATGTCCAAGCATCCACTACAATATACATCGCATGTACAGTAATGGACTCTAGGGCATACAAATAACTAACAAATCACATCCAACAACACAGAATGGTGGATAAAACTTGGAGCCCCGGGTTTCATTTGAGCCGCAAATAAAACCCGACGTTCCCGGTCGTGTGGATAGCCTGTGCAATGTAAACCTGGACCCCTACGAGCACGACAAATTATCCGCCAATCTCAGAAGTGAGGCAGCCCCCTTCAACAAGGTGAATGGGCCACCCAGAACTTCAAGAAATACGGTAACTTGGGCGCCCCACCTTGGGTCAACCTATACCCCCTACAATTGCGGTGAATAGCCCGCCAATTATAGAATGAAGCCCCCTCCGTCTCAACGCTATGAGATGCGGGCTTGTTTCCTTCTAGAACCCGTCTATTCATGCACTCCACCGCGGGGTAATCCTAGTACAAAAAATGAAATAAATATGTACAATGGTGACATCGACCTCAACCCGGTCGTGCCCCAATCAAATAATATACAATCTGGCAAAGACAACAGTCCACATGTCGGACGCTCGCCCCGCAAAATCAAATGTACAAATGAATCTTAACTGTACCACTAACATTGCACCACAAGCTATCCACCATGACTATCCAACCACAATCACAACACAAACACAGAACATCAACGTGAATGTCATGTTCGCAAACCCGTCTAAAAAAAGAACATATAGCAATTAGACGAGTTCTACCGATCGAATGACATTCACGGTCACAGATAGGAGTGAATGTACTGTAAACTATTAAACAGTGTCAAATATAACGACTTCAAAACACTCCGAATTGCCCCAAACAAAAAGACAACAAAATATTAAACTTGGGCAAAAACAAACAACACCTGTCACGCCCCGCTTTCCAGAGTGCGCTAAGCTCGGCACGTGACAGAGCCAACCATGCTACCTGTGGCTAGGAAACATCCCTCCACAGTCATATTACGGCTGTATATAAGATATCAAGAACAGGAAATAAAATATAAAACTAACTAATACATGTCCATCTGCCAGAATAAACGAGTCAAGAAATATAAATGCGGAAGAACTAAATCCAATAAACAAAAACATCTGGAAAGTACGTCCCAAATACGGGCTCACATCAGGAAATGAAAGTACGGAAATAAAACTAAACTAACTAGATAATAACAGGATCCTCACTGCTCGGCCTGTCGACTGAAGTACTCCTGGTCGGCCTGCGAGAGAAATAAAGGATCTGGGCCATGCAAAACCCAGACGTCAGTGCGTCATAGTATCAATAATAATAAGAAACCAGGAAGTAACGAGATATGCAGGCATGAATATGAACAGTAATAAGTGTATAGCAGTAACATGAATATGGAACAGTGAAGTGTATGTGCATGCGATGAGTAATCTATGCTACTGGGTTAATTACTCTCAAGTCTTTGAAATCAATTTAATGAATCGTCGATGTAACTCAATAGTATCTCGTGCGTGCCCGGGACCACGGTCCAGATTCTCGGGCTGAAACCGAGACGTGCCGCTAAGCACAAAACAGGAAACATGTACAGATGAATGATGTCAGCAGTATCATCCCGGGACTGGTCTAGCCCCCAAAACTGATCAGTATAAGCGTCGAACTGTTGAGTTACAAGTCAGGTTTCATCATTGATTTCCCTTTATCCCCAAGTTATGTGTTCGAGTCAGGTATTGATAAGTCTGGAGCTAATGCCGACACAGGATCAAGCAGGTACATGTTTTGTCTAAATAGAAACAGGATACGTCCATCGGGACGACAAGTCAGGAATGTCGGCATTAGGAACAGAATAAAGTAACAGGTCAAGTGGTGGTGTATCATGTCATGCCAGGTAGTGCACAGGTATCAAACGTATGCTCATAATAAAACTATAGAAAGTACGGATGCACGATAAAAGTACGGATGCAAAGATCTCTATCAGGGATTGCATCTACAACTTCATGACTATGCATGATGCACATTATCAAGCATGAGGTACCAAGGTAACAATAATATGAAATAGTATGTCATGGCATGTAACTAGATATATAATTCATGATATGGATGCACAATAAAACACGGATGCACAAATATCCATCAGGGGTTACATCTACAACTCCATGACTATGTAGGATGCACGCTATCAAGTATGTGGTGTTAATACAACAGTAACATGAAATAATATGACATGGCATGCATCTAGATATATAATAAATGATACAGATACAAACGGGTATCCAAAAATACTGAAACATTAATATGGATGTACAATGCAATCAACATATGATATTTTTATTCATATGGATGCAGAATATATAACATGGCATGTAGCAAGATAAACTTGCATGCGACTAGATATGTAAATAATGGTATGGATACATACGAGTATCGAAAAACTGTAAAATTGTAATATAGAAGCATAATGAAATAAGCATGTAATATTTTTATTAATATGGATGCAAAATATGTATCATAGCATGTAGCAAGATAAACTTGCCTGAACGGATCTCAATACGGGTGCGTACGCAGCGTCCGACGTCGGGTAAACGTCGCAATGCACACACGGCATACAGAACTGAACCAGGCAAAGCAAGAAAGTGACCATGCTAGCTGAGAACGTCTACTGGGTTGCTCGGATTGTCGGCGACGGCCACGGCACAGGCGATGATCGGAAATAAGAACCAAGAAAAGAGAAGAAGAAGAAGTAGAAGAAGAAGAAGGAAGAAGAGAGGGTTGTTCTATGGGCTTAGGTGCTCTGGTGTCAGAGGTGAGGCGAGAGAGTCGTCGACGACGGCGAGGTGCAGGCGATGGTTTTCAGGCAAGGGCAGTGGGTGTTGCGGGTTCTTGAAGTCGGGGTGCAGGTTCTGGTCGGGGTGCATGGTTCTTGCTCTTGTTTAAGAGTGTAGGAGAGGTGGCGGCGAGGGCGTGGAGGCAACGACGAGGTGGTCGGAGCTCCGGCGGGGAGGGTTCAGGCGAGGGTTGCGGGCAAGGCTTGCAGTGGTCAGGTGATGGTTTGCAGGTCGGGAAAGAAGAGAGAGGAGGAAGGAGCGAGGTCGGGGATGATGGGAGTCCGACGAGATGGTCGGCGGCGTGGGTGATGGCGACAGAGGCGATGGGGCGCGACATGGGTTTGAGCGAGGGAGAGGCGTCGGGGAAAGAGAGGAAGGTGATGGTCGAGGTGTGGACGAGGGTGGTGGCGAGGTGAGGTCGGGACGTCGTGGTGGTGACGGCGTGAGGCGGCGAGGCGTGGCAGGGGGTGTGGGTTCATAAGGAGGCAGCGCAGGCCGGAAAAGAAAATAAAGAAGAAGAAGAAGAGAGAGGAGAGAGAGAGACGTGTGTGTGTAGGGGGGTGTTTGTAATAAAAAAAAATATTATATATATATATATATATATATATATATATATAAAGATATATGCAGAGGAGAGAGGGACACAGGTTAGTTAGAGAAAAATATATTTTGTAAAAAATATATATATTACGTTAATATATAAACAGTATATATATAATGAATATAATATTGAATTTATTTGAGATTTTGGCTAATACAAAAATAGTCCAAAACATGCCCGGGTCGGATCTAAAAATCTAGTTTTAAGATACAAAAAATATACGTATCAACCAAAACCAAAATAGGATATTCGGATAACGAAAATGCATACCCCCAAGAACGGATGCACGCAGCGTGCACGTAGCTATCCAAACGAGTCCGTTTCACCGAACGGGACGAGAACACGATGTTCGGATGCTACCACAGGGTCAGGGGTATGATGCAGGCCATGCTAGATATTTTTAAAATATTTAATTTGACTTTATATGTTATATTGAAAAATGCAGATGGCAGATATAATGCAGATAAACAGGATATACAACATGAAAGTGTACGGATTCTCAAAACTAGCCGGGATAAATTAAACAGGAATGAAGGCGGGTTTCCAGCATGCGGGTCGGGTCGGATGCAAACACAGATATCAATTATACTATTCGCACCCAAAACAGCAATAAATCAAGAAATAGCCATAAATAAAGAAATACCTAAAAGAACTGGTATAAATGAACTAGGGTGTTACATTATACCAACCTATAAAAAGAATTTCGTCCTCGAAATTCCCGGAACAAGAAAAGAAAAACAAGCATGAATCTAGGAAAAGAGGTGTGGAAACTTCTGTCGAATCTCGTCTTCTCGTTCCCAAGTCGATTCTCCGTGCGAGCGATTCCCCATGAAACAAGTACGAGCGGGATAACCTTGTTCTTGAGGACCTTTTCTCTTCGATCAACAATCGACATCGGTCGTTCTTCATAGGTCAAATCTTCCCTTACAGTCAGCTCCGAATGATCTAGCACGCGTGTTTCATCTCGAACATACTTACGGAGTTGAGATACATGAAACACGTCATGACCACTCGCCAAGTGGTAAAGCCAATCGATAAGTCACTTCTCCAACACGCTCAATAATATCGAAAGGCCCCACGAATCGAGGACTAAGCTTGCCTCGACTCCCAAAACGAATCACTCCTCTAGTCGGTAATATCTTCAAGAATACCAGATCACCAACAGTGAAATCTAGAGGTTTTCTCGATGTATCGGCCCAACTCTTCTGCCGATCATGTGCTTCCTTCATGTGATTCCGGATAGCATTAACTTTCTCCACGGTTTGCACGACAAGATCTAGTCCCAACAATCTTCGTTCTCCAATATTGTCCCAACAAACAGGTGAGCGACATTTGCTACCATACAATGCTTCGAATGGAGCCATCTGAATAGTTGCCAGAAAGCTGTTATTATACGAGAACTCCACCAAGTGTAGATGATCCTCCCATAAACCCTTGAAGTCTAACATGCAAGCTCTCAACATGTCTTTAAGAGTTTGGATCGTTCTCTCCGACTGGCTATCTGTCTGGGGATGATAAGCAGTGCTAAACTTCAATCGCGTCCCCAAACTTTCCTGTAAACTCCTCCAGAAGTGTGATAAGAATCGGGTATCACGATCGGAAACGATGCTCACAGGTACACCATGCAATCTCACAATCTCCTGCATGTACCGTTCTGCTAACGCTTCCGTCGACTGAACAACTCGAAACGGTATGAACTGCCTTGGTCAATCGATCAACAATCACCCAAACTGCATTGTTGCCCTTTGGATTCCGCGGTAAAGCTGTCATGAAATTCATGGTTATATGTTACCACTTCCATTGAAGAATCGGAAGTGGTTTCAATAAACCAGCTACCCCTTGATGTTTAGCCTTAACTTGCTGACACACCAAGCACTTCGCTACAAAGCGAGCAATCTCCTCTTTTCATACCTTCCCACCAGAAATGCTGTCGTAGATCACGGTATATCTTCATGCCTCCTGGATGTACAGAATATGCGGGACTATGTGCCTCCTTCACAACTTCTTCACGAATGTCTCCTTTCGGCACACACAAACGGTTACCAAATCGCAACGAACCATCTTCATGAATTAATAAGTCTGTTCGAAGTCCCGCTTCAACCTGTTCTCGAAACTTCTGCAATCTTGGATCGTGCGACTGCGCTGCTTGCTGCTTTACTATTATGGATCAATGACGACTGTACTTGCAGCTGCATCAACTATCCCGAAGAATGCGGTAGCACGATCTCCAACTCGAATCTCCAAAAATCTTTGATAAGCTCCTTCTGTGCAGTCAACATCCGAATTGCTGGCAACCGACTAAGCGCATCCGGCACTACATTAACTTTCCCCGGATGGTATTTTAGATCAAGATCATAGTCAGCCATCAGCTCCAACCATCTACGCTGCCTCATGTTAAGCTCTTTCTGCGTGAACACATACTTTAGGCTTTTGTGATCGGTGAATACTTCGACCCTTTCGCCCAGTAAGTAGTGTCTCCAAATCTTCAAAGCGAAAATAACTGCTGCAAGCTCCAAATCATGAGTTGGGTAATTCTTCTCATGGGTCTTCAACTGCCGCGATGCGTGGGCTATAACCTTCCCATGCTGCATCAAAATACATCCCAAACCTTTCCCAGATGTGTCGCTGTGAATCACCAATCCTCCGGAACTGTCTGGTACGGTCAAAATAGGAGCAGCTATCAATCTTTGCTTCAATGCCTCAAAAGCCGACGCACAGCTATCCGTCCAAACGAACGGTACTTCCTTCCGTGTAAGCTTGGTCAAAGGCTCAGCCAATCGAGCAACCACGAACCTTCTGTAATATCCGGCAAGTCCAAGCAAACTTCTGATCTCTGCTACGTTCTTCGGAATCAGCCAATCTTGAACTGCCACAATCTTCTCAGGATCAACGATGATTCCATCTCCGGATACGACGTTCCCAAAAAACTTCACTTCTTCGAGCCAAAACTCGTACTTGCTCATCTTTGCATATAATCTTTCTTGCCTCAACGTTTGCAGTGCGATATTCAAGTGTTCTGCATGCTTTTCTAGGCTCCTCGAGTAGACCAGAATATCATCGATGAACACCACTATAAACTGGTCCAAGAACGGTGAAAAGATTCGGTTCATTAAGTCCATAAATATCGCCGGTGCATTCGTGACTCCGAATGGAATCACTAAATACTCGTAATGTCCATATCGAGTTCGGAATGCAGTCTTGCAAATATCCTCTGATTTAACTCGAACTTGATGATATCCGGATCGCAAATCTAGCTTTGAGAATACCCTCGTGCCACTGAGTTGCTCGAATAATTCGCCAATGCGAAGGATCGGGTACTTGTTCTTAATAGTCACCCGGTTTAATTCTCGATAATCGATGCACATCCTCCGCGTGCCATCTTTCTTCTTAATTAGAAGAACTGGAGCTCCCCAAGGTGAATAGCTGTTGCGAATCCAACTCTTCTCAAGCAATTCGGTAACCTGCTTCTTGACTTCTTCCAACTCCACTAGTGCCATCGGATAGTACGCCTTTGAGATTGGCGTTGCATCAGGAACAAGATCGATTGCGAACTCCACATCTCGTTTTGGCGGTAAACCCGAGATGTCCTCGAACACATCCATGAACTCTCGAACTACAACTGGCGCTTTCTCCTTATCAACTTCCATTGACGAAAGAACACTGCTTGTCAGCCTAGCCCTAAACTCGACTGGCCCGACAGAACTGCTGCCTCTAGCAAAAACAAACTCCGGATGTCCAGGAATCTGGAAAATCACTTTCTTTGCCCTACAATCAATGTGAGCATGGAAAGTGCCGAGAAAATCCATTCCCAAGACAAAATCGTAACTTCCAGTATCGATCACCAAGAAATCTGCAAAAAACTCCCGTCCGCAAATAACAACAGAACAATCCTTGCACTCACTACAAGATACAATCTTCCCATTCCCAGTGTGTATGTCCCAACAACTAGACAGGGTCGTGCAAGAAATCGAATGTGCAATAATAAACTTGGACGACATACAACAATGGGATGCACCAGAATTGAATAATGCTAATGCAGGAAAAACATGGATAAGTAGGATGCCCGAAATGACTTCATCTGAAGCCAAGACACTGAAGAAGATAAGCACGGTAAATAGGATTCGAGCTTGCGATAAAATATGAACTGGTAAGCAATGAAACCGAGAGAAGTAAGGTAATAACGACCATAAAATAAGGAAATGAATCAAGACTAGGACTCCAAATTACTTAAATAGAGTACCGCATTGTAACCATGCTGCAGTTCATAGTTACAATCACATAACTCCTTTCAAGTCGCCCAAATCCTAGTATCAGAATCAAAGGAATAGGAAGGGAGAAACAATAGGGAACCACAAGATTTCAAGCCGAGATGCAAGGTCACTTGCATATCGTCAAGACAAGGGTCAAGAGAAAGATAAGATTCAAGGATCACGACAACAATGTGGCAGGACATGCTCCTAATTACGGGCTTTCGAATTCATGTATTGGGTCCAATAGCCAACTACAAAAGAATCAAACCCGATTAGCCTAAATTCTATGACTCTGATACCAAACAAACCCTGTCACACCCGGCTTCCCAGAGTGCGCTAAGATCGGCACGTGACAGAGCCAACCATGCTATCTGTGGCTAGGAATCATCCCTCCACAGTCACATTACGGCTGTATATAAAATATCAAGAACAAGAAATAAAATATAAAACTAACTAATATATGTCCATCTGCCAGAATAAACGAGTCAAGAAATATAAATGCGGAAGCAATAAATCCAATAAACAAAAACATCTGGAAAGTACGTCCCAAATACGGGCTCATATCAGGAAATGAAAGTACGGAAATAAAACTAAACTAACTAGATACTAACATGATCCTTACTACTCGGCCTGTCGGCTGAAGTACTCATGGTCGGCCTGCGAGAGAAATAAAGGATCTGGGCCATGCAAAACCCAGACGTCAGTGCGTCATAGTATCAATAATAATAAGCAACCAGGAAGTAACGAGATATGCAGGCATGAATATAAACAGTAATAAGTGTATAACAATAACATGAATATGGAACAGTGAAGTGTATGTGTATGCGGTGAGTAATCTATGCTACTGGGTTAATTACTCTCAAGTCTTTGAAATCAATTTAATGAATTGTCGATGTAACTCAAAAGTGTCTCGTGCGTGCCCGGGACCACGGTCCAGATTCTTGGGCTGAAACCGAGACGTGTCGCTAAGCACAAAACATGAAACATGTACAAATGAATGATGTCAGCAGTATCATCCCGGGACTGGCCTAGCCCCCAAAACTGATCAGTATAAGCGTCGAATTGTTGAGTTACAAGTCAGGTTTCATCATTGATTTCCCCTTACCCCAAGTTATGTGTTCGAGTCAGGTATTGATAAGTCTGGAGCTAATGCCGACACAGGATCAAGCAGGTACAGATTTTGTCTAAATAGACAACAGGATACGTCCATCGGGACGACAAGAATGTCGTCATTAGGAACAGGATCAGGTAACAGGTCAAGTAGTGATGTATCATGTCATGCCAGGTAGTGAACATGTATCAAACGGATGCTCATAATAAAACTATAGCAAGTACGTATGCACGATAAAAGTACGGATGCACAGATCTCTATCAGGGATTACATCTACAACTTCATGACTATGCATGATGCACATTATCAAGCATGGGGTACCAAGGTAACAGTAATATGAAATAGTATGTCATGGCATGCAACTAGATATATAATTAATGATATGGATACACAATAAAATACGGATGCACAAATATCTATCAGGGATTACATCTACAACTCCATGACTACGTAGGATGCACGTTATCTAGCATGTGGTGTTAATACAACAGTAACATGAAATAATATGACATGTCATGCAGCTAGATATATAATAAATGATACGTATACAAACGGGTATCCGAAAACACTAAAACATTAATATAGATGTACAATGCAATCAACATGTGATATTTTTATTCATATGGATGCAGAATATATAACATGGCATGTAGCAAGATAAACTTGCATGCGACTAGATATGTAAATAACGGTATGGATGCATACGGATATAAAAAAACTGTAAAATTGTAATATGGATGCACAATGAAATAAACATGTAATATTTTTATTAATATGGATGCAAAATATGTATTATAGCATGTAGCAAGATAAACTTGCCTGAACGGATCTCAATACGGGTGCGTACGCAGCGTCCGACGTCGGGTAAACGTCGCAATGCACACACGGCGTACAGAACTGAACCAGGCAAAGCAAAAAAGTGACCACGCTGGCTAGGAACGTCTGCTGGGTTGCTCGGATCATCGGCGACGGCCACGACACAGGCGATGATAGGAAACAAGAACCAAGAAAAGAGAAGAAGAAGAAGTAGAAGAAGAAGAAGAAGAAGGAAGAAGAAAGAAGAAAAGAGGGTTGTTCTCCGGGCTTGGGTGCTCTGGGGTCAGAGGTGAGGCGAGGGAGTCGTCGACGATGATGGGCCGTTGACGGCGAAGTGCAGGCGATGGTTTTCAGGCAAGGGCAGTGGGTGTTGCGGGTTCTTGAAGTCGGGGTTCAGGTTCTGGTCGGGGTGCAGGGTTCTTGCTCTGGTTTGAGAGTGTAGGAGAGGTGGCGGCGAGGGCGTGGAGGCTATGACGAGGTGGTCAAAGCTCCGGAGAGGAGGGTTCAGGAGAGGGTTGCGGGCAAGGGTTGTAGTGGTCGGGTGATGGTTTCCAGGTCGGGAAAGAAGAGAGAGGAGGAAGGAGCGAGGTCGGGGATGATGGGAGACCGACGAGATGGTCGGCGGCGTGGGTGATGGAGACAGAGGCGATGGGGCGCGACATGGCTTCGAGCGGGGGAGAGGCGTCGGGGAAAGAAGGGAAGGTGATGGTCGAGGTGTGGACGAGGGTGGTGGCGAGGTAAGGTCGGGACGTCGTGGTGGTGACGGCGTGAGGCGGCGAGGCGTGGCAGGGGGTGTGGGTTCGTGAGGAGGCAGCGAAGGCGGGAAATGAAAATAAAGAAGAAGAAAAAGAGAGAGGGGAGAGAGAGACGTGAGGGGTTTTGTAATAATTTTTTTTACTAATATATATATATATATATATATATATATATATATATATATATATAAGATATATGCAAAGGAGAGAGGGACACAGGTTAGTTAGAGAAAAATATATTTTGTTAAAAAAATATATATAACATTAATATATAAACAGTATATATATAATGAATATAATATTGAATTTATTTGAGATTTTGGCTAATACAAAAATAGTCGAAAACATGCCCGGGTCGGGTTTAAAAATCTAGTTTTAAAATATAGATAATATACGTATCAACCAAAACCAAAATAGGATATCCGGGTAATGAAAATGCGTACCCCCAAGAACGGATGCACGCAGCTATCCAAACGATTCCGTTTCAACGAACGGGACGAGAACACGATGTACGGATGCTACCACAGGGTCAGGGGTATGATGCAGGCCATACTAGATATTTTTAAAATATTTAATTTGACTTTATATGTTATATTGAAAAATGTAGATGCCAGATATAATGCAGATGAACAGGATATACAATATGAAAGTACACGGATTCTCAAAACTAGTCAGGATAAATTAAACAGGAATGAAGGCGGGTTTCCAGCATGTGGGTCGGGTCGGATGCAAACACAAATATCAATTATACTATTCGCACCCAAAACAACAATAAATCAAGAAATAGACTTAAATAAAGAAATACCCAAAAGAACTGGTATAAATGAATTAGGGTGTTACAACACCTGAAACCCAGAATTCAAGAGAATAGAACTCAAACCAAAACACGATGCAATCCATCATAAGAAAACCGGTGAGGCCGATTTTTAGCATGGTTTGGCCGGTCCAAATTGGTTAGAATCGCCTTGTTTTTGGATAGTGTTCATACCACAATGAAAAGAGTACTCTGCAATTGTTTTAAAAAAAATTTAGAGCCTCTGAAAAATCGACAAAAACTTGAAATCTGGTTTCAATGTTTTGGAGTTGTTTCGTTTTCGTTATTTTAACATTGTTTAAACTTGCTAGTGTAGGGTTTATGGGCTGGCTCTGATACCATGAAAGGTGTCATGCCCCGCTTCCCAGAGTACGCTAAGATGGGCACGTGACATAGCCAACCATGCTACCTGTGGATAGGAAGTAACCATCCACAGTCACATTACGGCTGTGGAGATATCAAGAACAAAATATAACTATCTAATACATGTCCATAAGCCAAGATAACATGAGTCAAGATTAATAAAATGCGGAAGCTAAAGATCCAATACAAAATAACTGGAATGTATATCCCATAATGCGGGCTCACATCAGGAATAAAATGCAGAAAATAAAAGAACCAACTACTACTGAAACCTCACTGCTCAGCCTGCTGGCTGAAGTACTCCTTCTCGGACTGCAGCAAAGGTACGGAATCTGGGCCATCCAAAACCCAGACGTCAGCGCGTCATGTCATCAAGTAATAAAATATAAACAAGGTAACATGCAATGAAAATATAATCATGAATGGTAAAACATGTGTAACAACAATATAAATCAGGGCAGTGAAGGGTAGTGTGCAGTGAGTAAACTAAACTGGTCTAATGGGTTATCTACTCTCAAGTCTGTGAAATCAATTTGATGAATCATCGATATAACTCAATAGTATCCCGTGCATGCCCGGGACCACGGTCTAAGACTCTCGGGCTGAAACCGAGACGTACCGCTAGGCACAAAAAAGGAAAAGGATACAGACCAACGATGTCAGCAGCATCGTCACGAGGCGGGCCTGGCCTCAAAAACTGATCAGTAAAAGCAAGCAACTGTCGAGTTACAAGTCAGGTTTCATCATTGATTTCCCCATACCCCCAAGTTATGTATGTCAAGTCAGGTATTCAGTAATCAAGAACTAATGCCAACACAGGATCAGGTAGGAGCAGGATTGTCGGAATAGACAACAGGAACGGTCCGTGATGACTACAAGTCAGGTTTGTTAGCATCAGACACAAGATTAGGTAACAGGTCAAGCCATGGTACATCAGGTCAAGTCAAGTAGTGTACGGTACCATGTCGGGTCAAGTAATATGTGTGTAGCTAGTCTTGTCCGGGTGTAAAAGATATTATGTGAGTGCTCATAATCAACTAGCATAATCATAGTTATAATAAACAAGCATGGGTATCAACAACACAATAAATTGGCACATGTAATAGGTTAAGCAATAAAGCATATTAAACTAGTTAGCTGTACAGTTATCAGTTGTGTTTAAGAGATGGTGTCGGCATTATATGAATACAGTATGACAGATGTGAATGCTAAAAACCAGGTTGATAAGTATTGAGTAATCTAGGGATGGGACGACATGTATAATCTGTTCAATGGATGCAATTGTAATTAAATCGGTTTAAGATGCACACGGATGTCAAGAAAAAGCGTATCACATCTATAAAATATTTGTGATCATGTGATCTAACATTTACAGGTGATTACTGGGTATAAACAACTAGATGTAACAATTAAGTTTCAAGTTCGAGATCAGAGGATATGTAACAGAACGTTATACGGTTAACTTGAAATCCAAGACTTTCGATTCTATTTAGAAATTTAATAGGAAAATAAATAAATTAGTATAAGAATAGTTTGAATAGCATATAGCAAGTTTCACTTGCCTCGACGGGTCGCGATACGGAAAACGGAACATTACGCGTCGGCGGGGAAAAGTCGCGACGCGCGCACGGTACACGGAATGAACCCAAACGACGAACAATGGAGTCACACGGATCAGAGGTTCTCGCTGGGTCATCGGGAAATGTCGTCGGCACCGTCGGATTCCGGCGAATCAGAAAACAGCGACAACAAGAAAAGAAAAGAAAGCAAGGAAAAGAACAGAGGAGGAATGAGGGTACTATAGCATACATGGTTGCAGAGGAGGTGCTGTGGTGGCGGCGAGACCAACCGTGGCGAGATCGACGGGGCTTCGGCGATGAACAGGGACCTCCCTTCAAGAAAACAGCAAGAAACTCTTTTTAACAGAAAAACATGGGAAGAAGAACAAGAGAAGAATAAGGAGGAGAAGGAGCGCTTACTGGGGTGTGCACGATGCCAGGGACACGGGGACGAGTCGCCGATGGCAACAGTTCCGGTGATGCAAAAGTGCAGGGGTGCAGGGGTGCTCGGGAGAGGAGGAAATGAGGAAGAAGAGAAGGTGGAGGCGACTGCAACGAGGGTGAGGGGCGACGAGGCTTGTGCGGGCGTCGTCGGCGCTAGGCAGAGGCGAGGGACGGCGGCTAGGGTTTCGTAGGCAATGGGTTTCCTTGTTTAAAGAAGACGAAGAAAGAAAAATATAAAGAGAAGAAGAGAGAGAGAGAGAGAGAGAGAGACGCAGAGAGAGAGAGAGAGATTTGCGAGAGGAGAGAGAAGAGGAGAAAGATAGAGAGGAAGAGAGAGATCGAGAGGAGAGAGAAAGGGGATATGAGAGATAGTATTGGCGTTTAGCGTAGGGAAAATAGGAAGGAGAGAGAGAGAGAAGGAGAAAGGTGTGAGAGAGGGAGAGAGAGGCGTGTGGGGTCGGATGGAATGGAGGCTCGCGATTGGCTGAGGGAGTTAGGGAAAAATGTTTGGAAATTTACTAAAGATTCTTTATGAAAGAATCCTCTGAAGGGAACAGGTGGGGAACTATAAAAGACTTTTAATGTTTAAAGAAAATCTCTCACCAGCAAATAAAGATTTCGAAACTAAAACAGATAATTCCAAATATATTTTGCATGCTGATAAAATAGGGTAGGTATAATTTAAAATATTAAATTATTAAAATTTTGGCGGGATAAAAATAATTCAGAAATGCGCCCAGGTTGGGTCCAAAAATTTGAATTTGAAACAAGAAAAAATTTCTGGCAAGTTCCAAAAATGAAATGAAGGATTTAGTAATGAAAAAGCATACTCCCAAGAACGGACGCACGTACGTGCGCGTAGTCGTCCAAACCCGTCCGTTTCACTGAACGGGACGAGAACATGATGCAAGGACGCTACCACAGGGTTAGGGGTATCGAGCAGGCCATGACAAGTATTTTTAATTTATTTTAAATGACTTAAATTGTTACATGCAAGAATATGAACTGTCGGGGTAAATTTTAACTTGTAACAGTCAAAGCATGATCAATGAAATAAATACCACTCACCACACATACGGTAATAGAAATTTGTAGAACTGGACTCGGTTGTTACATTATACCCAACTACGAAAAGAATTTCGTTCTCGAAATTCCAAGAATATAAAAGATAGACGACAAACAACTACAAGAAAAGATGAGGAAACTTCTGCCGGATTTCATCTTCTCGTTCCCAAGTGGACTCTCCATGTGAACGATTACCCCAAGAAACAAGTATAAGAGGGATAACCTTGTTCTTAAGAACCTTTTCCCTTCGATCCACAATTTCAACCGGTCGCTCCTCAAAAGTCAAATCTTCTCATACAGTCAGCTCCGAATGATCCAATACATGCATTTCTGTAACGTTTTGAAAATCGTTTCGGTGAAATTTCAGAAAATCGGTAAAATAAGGGGGTTTTCTGTAAAAAGTCAAAATACAAATATCTTTATTATAAAATTAAATATACATATTCTAGCTATGAAATTGCTAGTATTTGGTGTTTATTGAGCCACTGGTGAAATTTCAAATTTTCTGAAAATTTTCCGAAATTAATTATTTTAATATTATTTTAAGCCGTCAGTAATACATTTAATTAGGGAAAATTACAAATTAGAATGAGTTGAAATAATTTTTGTGCATCATAACACATTAAATAAAATTTTAACATGTTGTTTTTGAAACAAAATGAAACTGCCAAACGGTGTTAGAATTATTGAAGAAAAAAGGCTTTTTTTGGTAAGATTAGTGTAAATAGATATTGGGGTATAACATTTATCATTTTTTCTCACCCACACTCACCCACACCCTCTCTTCTCCCCACCTTGTGGCTGGCTGAAATTTGTAGGAAGACCCCCCCCCCCCCCAAACTTTGCCCAAATTCAAGTTTAAAAGAAAAGAAAACAATGAATTTAAAGAATAAAAGATTATATAAGTATGTGCTTTGACCTTGGGTTGACTTCATATCATTTTCCCCACTTGACTCTCTCTCCTCTCTCCCTCTCACTGCTGGAAATTTCAGCAGCCCTCTCTAAAAAAAAATCCCACCCAATTTGCATCAAAAATCCACAAAAATGCTTCAAAATCCAAACAATTTCAAAGCTAATTCCAAATCCAACTCCTATCCATTTTTCCTTAGCCTCTCAAGCATGGTTTTTGGTGAAAAGTTTTCAAATTGGAGGTTAAGATTTTCATGCTAGATCTCAAATCTTGTGAGGTAAAAATCTTGAGCTTTTTGTTAATTGTTGGTTATTGCTTTAATCTAACTTAATTAGGATATGAATTGTGGTTCTAAGTGAAAGTTTTGAAATTCAAGAGAAGAATTTGAATGCAAGTTAGGGTTTTGTGAAATTGGTGTATGGTTGTGTGATGTATTTAGGCTCTTATGACATGTTAAAACAAGATTAGTAGCTAGTTGTTAATGGTTAGTTTAAAAATTGTGTTAATTATGCTAAATTGCTAACTAGGTTTTTGAAATTGGTTAAATAATTGGGATTAAAAATGTGATTAGGTTTTTCATGACTTCATTAACATTATAAAGTGTAGTTTAACACTTTAGTTCATGGAAATCCAACATAATTGTTGTTTGTGCATTTTTGCTATAAAATTGTTAAAATTTGGCTATATTATAAACTAGAATTTTGGGGTTAGTGAAATTTATTGGGATTAAATTATGGAAATTGTTTTTATGACTTATTTAAGATATTTAATAAGTATTATGGCCGCTAGATTGTTTAAACGTCGAGTTTTGTACTAAAACGGGTAACTTTTGCTTGCTAGATTTTCGGAAAAATGGCTTTTAAGGTGAATTTGGGATTTTTGTGAATTTTAACCTATTTTATATTATAGTTAGTGTTCGTGGATGCGCAAATGAGTGTGTTTGGGTTTTCTCGATGGTTTGACGTTTGTACATCGACATCGAGGGTTGGTTTGACTATTCTTGCATGCGTAGGCGATAGGTTTTGACCTATGCGTGATACGCGTGCCGATTTGATTTTCGTATGCCGTTTCGATTTCGAATTTGGTTTTAATGCGATACGGTGCGTTATGATATGTAGGTACCCCATGTGGACTTCGAGACGACAAGCAAGCGCGCGGCGACGTCGGCACCGACGAGCGAGGACCAGGTGAGTAGATTTATATCTACGGGGAGAAGTCGGGTGGATGGCGTATAGCACCCCCGCAGTTCGTGGTGATGTATACGAATACGTATACACACATATATTTTGATTATATATTTTATGTTGATATGAGACTTGATGGTAAAGGTAGATTCTAGGTGTTCATGGATTAGTTTAGTGTTAGTTGCGAAATCCTAGAGCAGTCCTTACACCCACACACCCACACACGCACACACACACATGCATACATCTATGTTATTATCTGTGCGTATATGGGGAGATGTGTTTATGTGTTCACCTGGGTATGGGACTAGGTGTTCACATACTGGTTTTGCAGATGATACTTGGGATTGAGATGAGATTTGAGTTAAGGCCGTGAGATCGGTGATATGGCAGGATTCGTACTTGAGATACGTCCTGATGTTATAGCGGATCTTTGGATGACGATGCCATGTGAATAATGATTTTAGTAGTGTACTAGACGTAGGTCAGTACCCCAGATGATGATCTTGATAAAGAGGATACCAGATGAACACTGTGTTGAGTATGATATTGACCCGTACCCAGCTTTGGGGATGCCATACGACGGATTTACGTACGAGCTATATATTGATGATTGATCCGCACTCTTGACTTGGGATGTCTGATTTTAGATATGGTATCGGATATGATATTATTGAGACGGGATCACCGAATAATATATATACAGGTATGTATATGTATCGACTCAGATGTTAGGCGGTTTCCTTACCTGTAGTTCAGCTTGTTAGTTCAGCCGTATAGTTTAGTGTAGTTGTTAGACTAGATTAAACTCCTACCTATTTCAAAACTAACGAATCGTAGGTATTTTAAAAGACAGGTCAAGGGATTCTACGGATATTTCAAAAGACGTATCTTTTCTTAAAAACACCGTAGCCCTTATTTTCAAAACACCGCGATTCGTGTTATTTCAAAAGGAACTATTGTAGGACTTATATTATGGTAATGCAGATTAGTTATCGTTGTGTCTAGTATTCAGCTCCCGCACATTATTGCTGTTGCTCCGCATCGCATACTTACATTGTTATTTCATATTGCATTATTGATATTATGCTGTTAGGACACCAGCACCATTACCGATGATGCGTATGTACCACGTACACTTACTTGCCGGCTCACACATATCTTCATCGGTAATTGCCATGTCACGTACACCTTAGAAAATATTATTGCTTAATTTAGCTTGATAGCTAGTAGTTGACATGATATTAGTGTACTTACCTTATATGCCAGCTTAGATATTATAGTTATTACTTGTCACTTCATGCATACTGTTATTCATTGTTATGCCGTATTCATGGATTCTCATGCCTATATTCATGGTTTTACATGCTATTGATGATTTGGATTCGGATTTTCATGAGATTTTCTGGATTTGGGGGAAAACCGCAAAACTTGTATAAGCTTCTTTTCTTTTAAATAAAAAGTGCGGTTTTCCTATGATGTATGAGTCGTCCATCATGAGTTTGCTGATGGATTTTGAGACCCGATTCGAGGAGATGGATGAACCGTTTCGGGTACATGGTGGGCCCGGTGCGGTACCCCGGGGCAAGAAGATCGTATTGTTGACGTTGAGCATGTGCAGGGGAGCACGACCGACCGGTGATATTACCCGACGCGTCGGATATCCGGAGGATACCGTCGTGGTCATGAGATGGATGGTAGGGGCTGTCCTGGACTGACGGCGCCCTAGTCATTGTGATTGAGACATTGAGATTTCGAGATATTGAGGTACAGAGACTGTGATACAGAGATATCGAGATATTGGTATTACGTTTTGTGCCGATGCTAGGTACTGTTTTATGCTGATTTCATTATGATACCTCATTTTTAAAATACAGAAATCTCACTGATTTATGAAAGCAGTTTTCTTCAGTACATGCATTCTGTTTCATGCATTCATACATCATCCATATGATACATTGCTACTTGAGGCACTGACACGGGCACATGGGATTACACTTGGGTTAGATATTTGCCCTAACCATGGTTATGGGTTGCTGGTTATATATTTGAGGATTATATATTATGATCGTATGACCTAGGATTGCGTCATACATGCGATTTTTATTCGTAGATATTTTTCTATTCACGAGTTGGCAACTCACCCCCGTTGTTGTCACGACCCAAAATTGGCCCGTGACGGCCCTAATACTACGCAACGCCTAAAGACGCAACGTAGTAAAAGAAAGCCAAACCCAGAAATCTAAACCATGAAAAATACGGAAAAGATAATATAAGTTTTGAAACAATTGAAATCGCAACCCAAATTCTTTAAAAGTCTTACTTTCTTTCTTTAAAGTTTTAGCAACACCCCCTTTTTGTAAAAAAATCAGCCAAGATGAATGCAACACAAAGATAATGACAGTAGAGAAAAAGCTGTATATAAAAGACATAAAATCCACAATAATACACATAACGTCCTCACCAAGTCTCTATGTCCACGAATACAATAGTAGATGGAGAGTACAAATACAACGAATATACAATATGAAATACGGATAACCATCTAACCCACATAAGCAAAATGGTACTGTGAGCTGATGCGGTATCTGTAGCAAAAGATGGTAGCTGGATAGATAGAGGAATAGCCTGCCTCGACTACTCTGGGGAACAACCTGAAACACCTGTGGCACAACGGGGTGAGTTGCCAACTCGTGAATAGTATAAAACATATGCAGGTAATCGCAGGAATGCACGTACAGCATGAATCTAAGATATGCGATTACAATAATAATATGTCATGCAAATGCTGAAATAAGGAGAGTACACTAGCAGGTACAATCAATATGTGAAGCAATGATGGCATGATAATAGTATGTAATGACTATGCAATAGAGATATGAGAAAGCAAATATGCAACTATCATAAGGGTACACTACAAGTACTACCAATATATGAATCTGTGCATAAGGTAGGTAAGGGTGAGGTATAGGGTGGAATATGTCATTTCCCACGGAAACCTGACGTCGTGGCAGGATCACAATCCATCAAGATACTCCAATCCCAAATCCTCAAATCAGCCCCCACATTGGGCACTCACATCATATAAGTCTCACATCTCCTCAATGTACAATATCGAGTAATCTCCTATATCCCGAATGTACAAATCACCAATCACATAGGTATGTCCAATATCCAATCCCAATGAATCACCTAGTATCCCAAGTCCAATCTCAAGCAAGAATCTAACATCCTAAAGGTATATATATATATGTGCAGAAATAAATATGATGGGGGCAATACACATATATTAGCGTCCCATTCCACTAATATTGGTGTAAGGGTATATATAACAACGGCTAAATCCCCTGTTATATATACAAAAGGGGTTAAAGAAATATCATGAAAGCAGTGTGCCAAGCATCGACACAGAAATCCTCGTATATCGGGCTCCGTCAGTCCGGATCGGCCCACGGGGTCCGTCTGCGGTATCGGCCCTCGGCCCCGACAGTACAGATCATCCCGCATCCATCTCTCGACTCTGGCCAGTATTCTCCGGACAACTGCCAGGTCCAACCAATCACCGGTAGGTACTCGCCCGCCTCCAGGCTCAATCGGCAAACCCATCGATCTTCTTGCCGAGGGGAACCATACCGGGCCCCACCATGTACTCTCATACGGCAACCACACCTCGCATGGAGTATATAATCAGCACCGATAAAACTCATGGGGGACGCTCAAATATCATATCAAGGAAACCGGATTGTTCAATATATGCATAATTTCATGAACCCCCGCGGTTCCCAAATCCCGAAAACATCATATAAAATCCAGATAAACAATACGCAAATCCAGGAATAAATGTATGCGATATATCTGAATGCGAGCAGGTAAACACAAGTATAAAGCTGAACCAGATGTATGCGAAATCAAGATAAGGTACAGCTAAGTAACATCAGTAAATGTAAATATGCGACAACAACTGAATATGTGTCTAACATACAGGTGTAGCAATGTATAGGTATCTACCTATAAGAACTGATGTCGTATACCCCCCTGGGTATAAGAAGCAAATGAGTAAGATATCCCCCGGTATAAGTAAAATATCTAAAAGGTATACCTGTAGCTGTATCTCAAGGTGTAAATGTACCTATCACTAAAGGTATGATACACTATAGGTATACCAGTAGCTAGATGTCATGTGTGGCAAGCAATAGTAGCTATAAGGGGTAGTGTGTGACATAGCAATTACTGACGGTGTGTGTGTAGCATACAATCCGTGCTCGTGCAACATGAACCGTCAATAATGTGTGCAGTGTCCTACGGCTGCTAGTCACAGTAAAACTATATCAAGGCAAAAAGTAAAGGCGCAATTCTACAATGACGTAGAATGTGCGACAGGTAATTGAATCCTAGCCCAGATGCATAACGCCATGCGGGCGATTCCCCTGTAGATGTTAAATCTACTCACCTACACTCCACGCTGGGTGAATCCTACCATCTGCTCCCCCCTGTAGCCGTGTCCGTAGTTCCTGCCTGCAAACCTGCAAATACGACAAGAAATCATATATATAAGCCAAAATATCTCGCAAAACGCGATATCGAACCAAAACGAGAAACTCGCGTCGCGAACTAAACGCGCGTGTGCACGATACGCTGAATCGTGTGTATACGTGTCTAAAACCATCGCGACACGCCGCGATACGCTGGATCACAGAACCCACTCACGTATCGCGCGTATCGCGCAAACACAACGGACACCAAAAACGACATATGATCCCAGATTTTCCTACAGGCCAAAACTTACAAAACTAGACATACCAATGACCTAGAAAACACAGCAGGGAACCCTACAACAAAACCCCAACATCCCTCTTCACTTCCTGGCCGCAAATTGCGGCCAGAATGCTAAAATTGGCGGCCTGAAATGGGGCTGGTGGGTTCGTGTTCAGGTGGTGTGCTCTAGACCTAGGTATCATGTCCCAGTCTTCTCAATTTTGTTCTGTAGGGTCCGGGTCAATAGCAGATCTCAGAAGTCACAAATATCACTTTAAAAACACCGATTTGCACAATTTAGAAATCTTATGGTATTTTAGTGAAATCTGGGGAAATCTCAGTTCAAGTGACCCTATTAACACTAAAATAGGCTAGGTTATCTAACACAATCATCAATTATCCAAAAGTCCACATAAAACATCACAATTAGCACTAAACTTAGCTATTTAGCACTAATCGACACAAAACTTAAGCAAACATGAAATGGGGTTCAGAAATTACCCTGCAGCACCCTAAGAAACAGGAGAAAAAGTGTGTGGAGGAGGTGAGAGCTTGCTACAACTGCTGAAGCTCCTGCTGCTGCTGCCCTTGCCTCTGCTGCTGCTTGCTGCTGCTACTTGCTGCTGCTTCTGCCACTGCTGCTGATGATAATGATGATTGCTGCTGCTGCTTTGCTCTGGAGCTGATGGTGCTACTGCTTCTGTGTTCAGGTGAGTGTGTGTGTGTGCGAGAGTGAGAGAAAAGAGAGGAAATGAGAGAAATGAGTGAGAGTGAGAGTAAACACAAGACCCCTCCCTTCTCACTCTCTCTCTCTCTTCATTAAATGGGCATGGCACAAGCCATGTTGCTCCATGCCCATTTCTCTCTCAAGTCAACCATTCAACCATATTAAAATTCCATTTAAATTCATTTTAATTAAAACCAACCATAACACTTAAACAAAACAAATAACTTAAAGAGAATGGGTTAATCCATCATGCTAGCTAATCATGGTCTAACCCATCTCTAACCCTAGTTATCATGCACAAGTGTGTGTGTGCCTAACAAAATTCTAATAAAATACACAATAACTAGGATAAAATATCTAAAACTAAATTTTGTAAACTTTTTATTAAAAACTATATATAAAAATATAATTAGCTACAAAACACATTCTAAGGTGTTACAATCTCCCCCCCTTAAAAGAAATTCGTCCCCGAATTTAAAAATATACTGATACGCGTACCTTCAAAGGGAAGATTAAAATCTTCAAATCTCGCTCGCAGCCTCGCAAGTGACTATCTCACTATACGGCTACGCCCAAGAAAACCCTTCACAGATAGCAAGACCCTTGACCGATGTCCCTCCACCTGCCGAGCCATCAACACACATGGCTGCTGGTGAACGAAAAGATCGCGTCCAGCTAAATGGCCTGGTGCCAAAACATGTGAGAAAGGTCAAGAAGGTAATTGTAAAGTATCATCACAAGGAATACGGGGTGGAAATCTAATAATCTAGGCGGAAGTGCCAAATTAAAGGCAACGAAACTAACTCGCTTATAGGATCTCAGAAGGACCTAAATCCTGGGATAAGCTTCCCAAAATCCAACACGTCATTCATCGGAAAGTCCATAGGAATACATGATCTGTCCCTGCGAACTCGAGTCTATGACTAACACAGTCGTCATAAGACCTCAGTTCGAAATGGACAATTCCCATCCTGACCTAACACAACTGGACTATCTCTGAAGTCTCTAGACATAGCTGGGGTCCAAAGTCCTACTTACGCAGAGTCAGAAGAACAACAGACTGGTGATCGACACGACCTAACCCCTAAGCCTAAGGGTGGCCAATTGGAGTGTCTCCTGATAACGGCTATCGAAGGAGAACCCTAACGATGGCGAGTAACGATCCCCAACTGTTGACGACAAGCAAAACAACCACACAACTTAAACAAAACAACTGAGCAAACTGAGTATAACCGGATGACAAGAATCCGAATGGAGTCACACCCTAACTAAACTGGATAGAAACCATAACGGAATTCATGGAGATCTGCTCCCATCCCTATTTCGGAACGGTAAAAGATTGCAACTCTCCAGCTGGCCTCAGACGCTCGACTTAAGCACACAACAAGACAAACACCTTGAAACGAAACCTGAAACATCCTTTTACATCCCGGCCCACCCGTAACTATCTCACAAGTCACGCCAAATATTGGTGGAACATTGAATGCATACAGAGAATTGACAGATGTGCATGCTTTAGGGTTTCACATCTCTACCCGATGCAACCCGGTACA
Organism: Agapanthus africanus; assembly: GCA_030015575.1. NCBI lineage: Eukaryota > Viridiplantae > Streptophyta > Magnoliopsida > Asparagales > Amaryllidaceae > Agapanthus > Agapanthus africanus. The sequence continues at coordinate 302,561,201 of CM057339.1, read as the reverse complement.
CAAACGCGTCCCAAACTTAGCACATCATTGTCACAAATCAAGGTCTCCGAATCATTACCCAGCCGAGTATGCTCAAGTATCACTGACGAACGAGCATCGGCGGGCAGTGTCTCGCGAAAACGATTTAAAGAAAGTGGTCGGGTGCGGACATGAGCAAGTTGTCTCCTCCATAGAGACGAACTAAAGCTGTACTCAACGATCACACAAGAACTGTAAATCTGCAGAAGACTATCACAACAATCAAAATCCGCTGCAGGAAGATGTACATTAAGCTCTGGTGGTCCGTGAAAATCTGACGTGACTCTCAAACAAGAAGTGTCTCCAAATTTCCAACGCAAAACCACCGCGGCCATCTCCAGATCATGAGTGGAATATCCTTCTCGTACTTCCTCCAAATGTAGGGAAGCAAAAGCGATGACTCTGTAGGGTCACATCAGTACACCCTCGAGCCCACTCAAGAAACATTACAGTTAAACAAACAAGTCGCCCGAACCAAATCAAGGAAAGACTGATGCAGTTGTTAACAGAATCTTCAACTGCCGAAAACTCCGTACACATGCCTCAGTCCACAGAAAAGAAACCTCCTTACTGGTCAATTTAGTCGACGGTGCAGCACTACCCTAGCAATCCTGCATGAAACGGCGGTAAAAACCTGCCAAGCCCAAAAATCTGCGGATCTCCGTCCTGCATACAAGTCTGGGCCTAAGCTGTACGGCCACGATCTCCCTCGGAACCATACGAAACCTTCTCCCGTGACTACAGGACCTAGGAGTCAACACAAACAAGCCTGAAGAAACACTCCGAGAATTTAGCAACTGCTGGTGCTCTCCCAGCATCTGCCTAACAAATCCTCAAGTGCTACTACTGTCCCTCAAGACACATTAAGTAGACCAGAGTGTCGTAAATAACACAACAAAACTGGTCGAGGAACGGCCTGCAGAAATCTGGTTCATCATATCTACGAATGCTGCTAGGGCAACAGTGAATCCAACGACTCACAAAAACACACAAAGCCCGTAGCACGCACAAGGCAAACTTCGGAATGCCGTCATTCCGAATCCGCAATAATGATGACCTGATCCCAAGCACACTTAGAAAATGTCTCGCACTTTAGAGCTGATCGAAGAAATCGTCACGGCGAGGTGAAGGATACCTATCCGCGCCGTAAGCCGGTTCAATTGACGATCCGTCGATACGCAACCCTAAACTGCCGTCTTTCTTCTCGACGAACAGAAATAGGAGCTTCCAAAAGCGAAACACTCAGACGCACAAACTCCCCCAAACCACAATTCTGCAGCTGATCCTTTAGCTCCCAAGCTTCGCCGGCTCATCCGGAACAACGTCGGAAAAACTCTCGCACGAAAGGAACCCGGTCCAACAATCCCACTATGGCTCCGGTATCACGAATGAACGCCAAGAATCCACGACATCTCCTCAGTAGTTGACTAGCGAAAAAGGCTGAATTCAAGCTGTGAGAGGCGGCACAACTATCCACCTGCACAACAAGAACTGACTTGCCGGGGAAAACAAACCCTAACTTGCTTCCACACGGTAGTCCACAGACCCCTAGCACGTAGTTAACCAGTCCGTGCCCAGGAGAACGTCAAATCCAACACCTCAAGAAGGATCAAAACGACGGACGAATCTCTATCTCCTATCCGCTTGGCACAAAACTGAAATACGTGTCGCGCAACAAAAGAATCGCTGACAGAAGTTAACACCACTACGACTAATCTACCCAACCACGGTACAAGCAAGAAAACAAACGAATACATCAAAAGAACAAATAACTCGAGGTACCTGAAAACTCCACATTGGACGTCTGCGCGTCCCGATGAGTAGAAGCAAACTCCTGCGTCTGCCCTCTACTTGCAGCTGGATGAACTCCTCTGGTAGACTGAGCCCTCTGAGCAAATCTTCCACGTCCACGGCCTCTCTGAAAACGATCATGATGAGGTGCTAAGGAACAATCCCTGACGAAGTGCTGAAGGCTCCCGCATCGAAAACATCCACGTGCTGACTGCTGACCATCCTGGGGATGAGAGCTGAACGACTGCCCTCGTCCTAAGCCTCTGCTACTCCCGTGACGGCCACGAAATCTGTCTCGACGACCAAACCTCTGTCTCTGGGCTGGTACACTGGTACGAGTCCTCCACTGTCCTGGAATATGTGCCTCGTCAACTGGAGCTGCAACCACTGGTGCTATGTAGATGACGGACTGCTGCATACTGATCGTAAGGGACATCTGAGCAACAGGGGTGACAACCTCCTGTCGTAGCTCCCGAACGACGTCAACTAAAGAACTCATCGTCTGGCGGAACTCCTGCATCTCTACCAAAAGTCTATCCATAGTATAGGTCGTAGGCTGATCCGTCTGCACCTGTGCAACTAGAGTGCCATCCTGGTCAGTACTCGTCTCACCCGAGCCAACTCTGACCTCGGCCCTCGCTGCATCGCTCTGAGTCCCCATAGTCATCGGCGGCAAGGCTATAAATAGATATAAGATGAGATTCGATAAGAATGATGAAATCGAATCTCAAAGATATGAATCATCAAGGAAGGAATGTCAAGCAAATTGTACTTAGGTCACTTAATGCAAGGTACCGCGCTGTGGGTATGCTGCAGACATACACACACTACGTTACTCTGCTTAAGCTACCTACTCCATCATACTAAGGTCATCCTATACTCCGAAAGGTAAAACCTAACGCTCTGATACCAACTTTGTCACGACCTAAAATTGGCCCGTGACGGCCCTAATACTACGCAACGCCTAAAGACGCAACGTAGTAAAAGAAAGCCAAACCCAGAAATCTAAACCATGAAAAATACGGAAAAGATAATATAAGTTTTGAAACAATTGAAATTGCAACCCAAATTCTTTAAAAGTCTTACTTTCTTTCTTTAAAGTTTTAGCAACATCCCCTTTTTGTAAAAAAATCAGCCAAGATGAATGCAACACAAAGATAATGACAGTAGAGAAAAAGCTGTATATAAAAGACATCAAATCCACAATAATACACATAACGTCCTCACCAAGTCTCTATGTCCACGAATACAATAGTAGATGGAGAGTACAAATACAATGAATATACAATATGAAATACAGATAACCATCTAACCCACCTAAGCAAAATGGTACTGTGAGCTGATGCGGTATCTACAGCAAAAGATGGTAGCTGGATAGCTGAATAGAGGAATAGCCTGCCTCAACTACTCTGGGGAACAACCTGAAACACCTGTGGCACAACGGGGGTGAGTTGCCAACTCGTGAATAGTATAAAACATATGCAGGTAATCGCAGGAATGCACGTACAACATGAATCTAAGATATGCGATTACAATAATAATATGTCATGCAAATGCTGAAATAAGGAGAGTACACTAGCAGGTACAATCAATATGTGAAGCAATGATGGCATGATAATAGTATGTAATGACTATGCAATAGAGATATGAGAAAGCAAATATGCAACTATCATAAGGGTACACTACAAGTACTACCAATATATGAATCTGTGCATAAGGTAGGTAAGGGTGAGGTATAGGGTGGAATATGTCATTTTCCACGGAAACCTGACGTCGTGGCAGGATCACAATCCATCAAGATACTCCAATCCCAAATCCTCAAATCAGCCCCCACATTGGGCACTCACATCATATAAGTCTCACATCTCCTCAATGTATAATATCGAGTAATCTCCTATATCCCGAATGTACAAATCACCAATCACATAGGTATGTCCAATATCCAATCCCAATGAATCACCTAGTATCCCAAGTCCAATCTCAAGTAAGAATCTAACATCCTAAAGGTGTATATATATATATATATATATATATATATATATATATATATATATATATATATATATATGTGCAGAAATAAATATGATGGGGGCAATACACATATATTAGCGTCCCATTCCACTAATATTGGTGTAAGGGTATATATAACAACGGCTAAATCCCCTGTTATATATACAAAAGGGGTTAAAGAAATATCATGAAAGCAGTGTGCCAAGCATCGACACAGAAATCCTCGTATATCGGGCTCCGTCAGTCCGGATCGGCCCACGGGGTCCGTCTGTGGTATCGGCCCTCGGCCCCGACAGTACAGATCATCCCGCATCCATCTCTCGACTCTGGCCAGTATCCTCCGGAGAACTGCCAGGTCCAACCAATCACCGGTAGGTACTCGCCCGCCTCCAGGCTCAATCGGCAAACCCATCGATCTTCTTGCCGAGGGGAACCATACCGGGCCCCACCATGTACTCTCATACGGCAACCACACCTCGCATGGAGTATATAATCAGCACCGATAAAACTCATGGGGGACGCTCAAATATCATATCAAGGAAACCGGGTTGTTCAATGTATGCATAATTTCATGAACCCCCGCGGTTCCCAAATCCCGAAAACATCATATAAAATCCAGATAAACAATACGCAAATCCAGGAATAAATGTATGCGATATATCTGAATGCGAGCAGGTAAACACAAGTATAAAGCTGAACCAGATGTATGCGAAATCAAGATAAGGTACAGCTAAGTAACATCAGTAAATGTAAATATGCGACAGCAACTGAATATGTGTCTAACATACAGGTGTAGCAATGTATAGGTATCTACCTATAAGAACTGATGTCGTATACCCCCCTGGGTATAAGAACCAAATGAGTAAGATATCCCCCGGTATAAGTAAAATATCTAAAAGGTATACCTGTAGCTGTATCTCAAGGTGTAAATGTACCTATCACTAAAGGTATGATACACTATAGGTATACCAGTAGCTAGATGTCATGTGTGGCAAGCAATAGTAGCTATAAGGGGTAGTATGTGACATAGCAATTACTGACGGTGTGTGTATAGCATACAATCCGTGCTCGTGCAACATGAACCGTCAATAATGTGTGCAGTGTCCTACGGCTGCTAGTCACAGTAAAACTATATCAAGGCAAAAAGTAAAGGCGCAATTCTACAATGACGTAGAATGTGCGACAGGTAATTGAATCCTAGCCCAGATGCATAACGCCATACGGGCGATTCCCCTGTAGATGTTAAATCTACTCACCAACACTCCACGCTAGGTGAATCCTACCATCTGCTCCCCCCTGTAGCCGTGTCCGTAGTTCCTGCCTGCAAACCTGCAAATACGACAAGAAATCATATATATAAGCCAAAATATCTCGCAAAACGCGATATCGAACCAAAACGAGAAACTCGCGTCGCGAACTAAACGCGCGTGTGCACGATACGCTGAATCGTGTGTATACGTGTCTAAAACCATCGCGACACTCCGCGATACGCTGGATCACAGAACCCACTCACGTATCGCGCGTATCGCGCAAACACAACGGACACCAAAAACGACATATGATCCCAGATTTTCCTACAGGCCAAAACTTACAAAACTAGACATACCAAAGACCTAGAAAACACAGCAGGGAACCCTACAACAAAACCCCAACATCCCTTTTCCCTTCCTGGCCGCAAATTGCGGCCAGAATGCTAAAATTGGCGGCCTGAAATGGGGCTGGTGGGTTCGTGTTCAGGTGGTGTGCTCTAGACCTAGGTATCATGTCCCAGTCTTCTCAATTTTGTTCTGTAGGGTCCGGGTCAATAGCAGATCTCAGAAGTCACAAATATCACTTTAAAAACGCCGATTTGCATAATTTAGAAACCTTACGGTATTTTAGTGAAATCTGGGGAAATCTCAGTTCAAGTGACCCTATTAACACTAAATAAGGCTAGGTTATCTAACACAATCATCAATTATCCAAAAGTCCACATAAAACATCACAATTAGCACTAAACTTAGCTATTTAGCACTAATCGACACAAAACTTAAGAAAACATGAAATGGGGTTCAGAAATTACCCTGCAGCACCCTAAGAAACAGGAGAAGAAGTGTGTGGAGGAGGTGAGAGCTTGCTACAACTGCTGAAGCTCCTGCTGCTGCTGCCCTTGCCTCTGCTGCTGCTTGCTGCTGCAACTTGCTGCTGCTTCTGCTGCTGCTGCTGCTGATGATGATGATGATTGCTGCTGCTGCTGCTTTGCTCTGGAGCTGATGGTGCTACTGCTTCTGTGTTCAGGTGAGTGTGTGTGTGTGTGTGAGAGTGAGAGAAAAGAGAGGAAATGAGAGAAATGAGTGAGAGTGAGAGTAAACACAAGACCCCTCCCTTCTCACACACTCTCTCTCTCTCTCTCTCTCTTCATTAAATGGGCATGGCACAAGCCATGTTGCTCCATGCCCATTTCTCTCTCAAGTCAACCATTCAACCATATTAAAATTCCATTTAAATTCATTTTAATTAAAACCAACCATAACACTTAAACAAAACAAATAACTTAAAGAGAATGGGTTAATCCATCATGCTAGCTAATCATGGTCTAACCCATCTCTAACCCTAGTTATCATGCACAAGTGTGTGTGTGCCTAACAAAATTCTAATAAAATACACAATAACTAGGATAAAATATTTAAAACTAAATTTTGTAAACTTTTTATTAAAAACTATATATAAAAATATAATTAGCTACAAAACACATTCTAAGGTGTTACAGTTGTGCCCCAGTTTCTTGCAGGTTTGCCGTACAGGTTTCATTACGGCTTTGCGGGCACAGTTTCGTTCGGGTGACTTGTTAGTAGGTGGGTTTATTGGTATCATACCCATCATATTACCCTGTATAATATTATTCAGTTTTATCTAGTAAATTCCATCAACCAAACATGTATTTATTTTGAGATAGAGACCAGTGATGTTATTCTTTCGACCTTAGAGTCGCGCGTTATATTTCTGTGGATTTCTTGTGGTTTTGAGTTTCCTTTTGAGTTTTGATCCTCGCCCTTGGCGTTGTATATTATATTATTTGTGTGGTTGTGACCGTCGATTGACGAAGAGCTAGCTCCCGCTTGGGGATGCCTTTTATTGATTTCGTATACTATTCATGTTGTATCCCGTTTGGGGGCCTGTATTTACAAAGGAGACTGCCGAAATTTTCAAGAAATATTTGATGTTTTTAAAAAAACGCATAATTCGGCTTATGCTAATAAAACTACTTGATTTAAATTGGTTTTTCCTTCACTCTACTACTTTTCTTCGTTTGGATTTCTGGGTTTTCGGCTTACTTAGATTACGTACGCCTCGAGACGTTTCATAGTTTAAATGCCGGTCATGTTCCGTACTTTCGGGTCGTGACAGTTTCATCCCGAAAATACTTACGGAGTTGAGATACGTGAAACACATCGTGCACATTCGCCAAGGACTGCGGTAACGCCAAACGATACGCTACCTCACCAACACGCTCCAAGATCTCAAAGGGTCCAACGAATCGAGGACTGAGCTTTCCTCGACTTCCAAAATGAATCACCCCTCTAGTCGGTGATATCTTCAAGAATACCAAATCACCCATGGCGAACTCTAGAGGTCTTCTCGACGTATCTGCCCAACTCTTCTGTCTGTCTTGAGCTGCTTTCATATGATTCCGAATTGCATTAACTTTCTCAATTGTCTGCACAACCAAAACTGGTCCCAACAATCTTCGTTCACCGACATCATCCCAACAAACAGGTGAACGACACTTGTGACCATACAAAGCTTCGAATGGAGCCATCTGAATTGTCGCCTGGAAACTGTTGTTGTACGAAAACTCCACCAAATGTAGATGATCCTCCCATGAACCCTTGAAGTCCAACATGCATGCTCTCAACATATCTTCAAGAGTTTGGATTGTTTTCTCTGACTGGCCATCTGTTTGAGGATGATAAGCTGTGCTGAATTTCAATCGAGTCCCCAAACTTTCCTGTAAGCTCCTCCAGAAGTGTGATAAGAACCGAGTGTCACGATCGGACATGATGCTCACCGGTACTCCATGCAATCTTATAATCTCCTGCATATACCTTTCTGCCAAAGTTTCCGTGGATTGACCAACCCGAAAAGGAATGAAATAAGCTGTCTTGGTCAATCGATCAATAATCACCCATACTGCATTGTTGCCCTTTGGACTCCGTGGTAGAGCTGTCACGAAATCCATGGTTATATGTTCCCACTTCCACTGAGGAATCGGAAGTGGTTGCAATAAACCAGCAACCCTTTGATGTTCAGCCTTAACTTGCTGACACACCAAGCACTTTGCCACAAAGCGAGAAATCTCCCATTTCATGCCTTCCCACCAGAAATGCAGTCGTATATCTCGGTACATCTTCGTTCCTCCTGGATGTACGGAATAAGCTGAGCTGTGCGCCTCCTTCATAAGTTCTTCACGAATATCTCCCTTTGGCACACATAAACGGCTACCATATCTCAACGAACCATCCTCATGGATCTGTTAGTCTGTTCGAAGTCCCGCTTCAACCTGTTCTTGAAACTTTTGCAATCTAGGGTCCTGCGATTGCGCTGCTTTACTATTCTCGATCAACGACGAATGTACTTGCAGCTGCATCAACTGTCCCGAAGAATGCGGTAGCACAATCTCCAAATCAAACCTTCGAAATTCTTCAACGAGTTCTTTTTGCGTAGTTAACATCTGAATTGCTGGTAACCGACTGAGTGCATCCGGCACGACATTAACCTTCCCCGGATGGTACTTAAGATCAATATCGTAGTCAGCCATCAGCTCCAACCATCTACGTTGCCTCATATTAAGCTCCTTCTGCGTGAACACATACTTCAAGCTCTTATGATCAGTGAACACCTCGACCCTTTCACCCAAAAGGAAGTGTCTCCAAATCTTCAAAGCGAAGATCACAGCCGTAAGCTCCAAGTCATGAGTTGGGTAATTCTTCTCATGGGTCTTCAACTGTCTCGATGCCTACGCTACAACCTTCCCATGTTGCATCAAAACGCATCCCAATCCTTTCCCAGATGCGTCGCTGTGAATCACCAATCCTCCGGAATTGTCTGGCACGGTCAGAATAGGAGCGGTTATCAATCTCTGTTTCAACGTCTCAAAAGCTGACGCACAACTATCCGTCCACACAAAAGGTACCTCCTTGCGCGTAAGCTTGGTTAACGGCTCCGCCAGACGAACAAAGTTCTCTACAAATCTTCTGTAATATCCGGCGAGTCCAAGGAAACTTCTTATCTCCGCAACATTCTTTGGAATCGGCCAATCTCGAACTGCTACAATCTTTTCTGGATCGACGGCGATTCCATCGCCAGACACGACATGCCCCAAAAACTTTACTTCTTCCAGCCAAAACTCGCACTTGCTCATCTTCGCATACAATTTCTCTTGTCTCAACGTCTGTAGTGCGATCTTCAAATGTTCAGCATGCTCTTCAATACTCTTCGAATAGACCAGAATATCGTCAATGAACACCACAATAAACTGGTCCAAGAATGGTGAAAAGATTCGGTTCATCAAGTCCATGAATATCGCCGGTGCATTCGTTACTTCGAAGGGCATCACTAAGTACTCGTAATGTCCATACCGAGTTCGGAACTCCGTCTTGCAAATATCTTCTGCTTTCACTCGGACCTGATGATATCCGGATCGCAAATCCAGCTTCGAGAATACCCTCGCGCCACTAAGCTGCTCAAATAGTTCGCCAATGCGAGGGATTGGGTACTTGTTCTTAAGTCACCCGGTTTAATTCTCGATAGCCAATGCACATCTTTCTTGTGCCATCCTTCTTCTTAACTAAAAGAACTGGAGCTCCCCAAGGCGAGTTACTGCTTCGAATCCAACCCTTCTCAAGCAATTCAGCAACCTGTTTCTTGACTTCTTCCAACTCCACTGGTGTCATTGGATAATACGTTTTAGATACTGGCGCTGCACCAGGAATAAGATCAATTGCGAACTCCATGTTTCGCTTCGGCGGTAATCCCGATATATCTTCAAACACGTCCATAAAATCGCGAACAACAGCTGGCTCTTCACTTTTATCAATCTCCATTGATGCAAGAATATTAGTTGTCGGCCTAGCCCTAAACTCGACTGGCCCGACAGAACCACTTCCTCCAGTGAAGGTAAACTCGGGATGTCCGGGAAACTAGAAAATTACTTTCTTTGCCCTACAATCAATGTGAGCGTGGAAAGTGCCAAGAAAATCCATTCCCAAGACGACTTCGTAGCTGCCTGTATCAATCACCAAGAAATCTGCAAAAGGCTCCCGTCCGCAAACAACAACTGCACAATTTTTACATTCTTTACTAGATATGATTTTCCCATTCCTAGTGTGTATGTCCCAGAAACTAGACAGGGTCGTGCAGGTAATCGAGTGTGTAGCTATAAACTTGGACGACATAAAACAATGGGATGCACCAGAATCAAATAACGCTAATGCGGGAAAACCATGAACGAGTAGAATACCTGAGACAACTTCTCCTGAAGCCTTAGATTCCTCAGCCGTCAATGTAAAAGCTCGAGCCTGATTGGGTCCTTGAGTCAGCTGCTTCTGTCCCTGAAATGGTTTCTGCGGAGGCTTCTGAATGTCATTCCTTATGCGAAGCTTCGACGGACAAGAATTAACAGTATGATCCGCCGATCCACAAACCAGACAAAGTCCCCGCATCCTGCGACATTCCCTTTGCAAATGTCCGGGTAAGTGGCAATAGCTATAAATCACGTGCTTCCTCTGATCAACGACAGCAGGCTTCTTCATCGGTGTTACACCACGACGGTCCACTGGAATACCTCTGCGTCCATGAGCTCGGTTTGGTACAAATGCCGGCTTCCTTACCGTAATTGCTGTCTGCTGTGAACTCCCAGTCTTCCCAGATAAGCTCTGCTGTTCTCGGGCTGCCGTAAGTACCTGTGAGAAAGTGGTCAAACCCAGGGAGACAATCTGCCTCTGGATGTCTACATCTAAGCTGCGCATGAACTTCCTTGCCCTGTCTGCATCGTTGGCAACTAAAGGTCCAGCGAACCTACTGAGCCGTGTCCACTCGGCTGCATGTACATCTACGGGTGCACCATTCTGCTTTAGACTGATGAACTTCTCTTCCATTTCTTCCCGTGCAGTCCGCGGGAAGAACTTCTCCAGGAAACTCTTCCAAAAATCCGCCCACTTGATCGGCTTGGGCAAGCGGGTCTCCTCCACAAGCCACCATTCACGGGCGTAGTCCACTAACTGAATGCGCACCACATCCACCCTCTTATCATCTGGGATCTGCGCCGCAATAAGTAAGTTCTCCGTGTCAACTAGCCACTGCTCCGCTGGCAACGGCTCTTCCAAACCAGTAAAGACAAATGGATCCAGTCTCCTGAAATCTGCTACAGTCCCCACTCAATCTACTAGTCTGGCTCCAACATTGTTCACGGACTGCTGAACGGTCCGCAAACCTTCCTGAAATGATTCAGCTTGCTGCTGGATCAGCTCGGTCTGCCTCTTTTGATTCTCCAGCATTTCCCGTATCACTCCAAGCATGGCGGCTTCGTCAACACGCCTTTGGTATGTCTTCAGATTCTTGTCTGCCATATTCCTGAAATCAAAACACCCAAAGATTATCATGATAACAGATTCAAAATGTAGATCAAGACTAAAACTCCGAGTTACTTAAATAGAGTACCGCATTATAACTATTCCACTGTATCATAGCTACAATTACATAACTCCACCCAAGTCGCTTAAGTTCTAGAGATAACAAGGAATCAGGTTTCTAGTCGATATGTAAAGGAAGTTTGCACACCGTAAAAGATATAATCAGGAAGAACTTAGATTCAAGAACGGTAAAACGGCAAGGTGGTAGGACATGTTTCCTAAACACGGGTATTCTGATTCGTGTATTGGGTACAATACCCAACTACAAAAGAATCAACCCGACTAACCTATGGCTCTGATACCAAAAGAACCATGTCACGTCCCGCTTCCCAGAGTACGCTAAGATGGGCACGTGACATAGCCAACCATGCTACCTGTGGGTAGGAAGTATCCATCCACAGTCACATTACGGCTGTAGAGATATCAAGAACAAAATATAACTATCTAATACATGTCCATAAGCCAAGATAACATGAGTCAAGAATAATAAAATGCGGAAGCTAAAGATCCAATACAAAATAACTGGAATGTATGTCCCATAATGCGGGCTCACATCAGGAATAAAATGCAGAAAATAAAAGAACCAACTACTACTGAAACCTCACTGCTCAGCCTGCTGGCTGAAGTACTCCTGCTCGGACTGCAGCAAAGGTACGGAATCTGGGCCATGCAAAACCCAGACGTCAGCGCGTCATGTCATCAAGTAATAAAATATAAACAGGGTAACATGCAATGCAAATATAATCATGAATGGTAAAACAGGTGTAACAACAATATAAATCAGGGAAGTGAAGGGTAGTGTGCAGTGAGTAAACTAAACTGGTCTAATGGGTTATCTACTCTCAAGTCTGTGAAATCAATTTGATGAATCATCGATGTAACTCAATAGTATCCCGTGCATGCCCAGGACCACGGTCTAAGACTCTCGGGCGGAAACCGAGACATACCGCTAGGCACAAAAAGGAAAAAGATACAGACCAACAATGTCAGCAACATCGTCACGAGGCGGGCCTGGCCTCAAAAACTGATCAGTAAAAGCAAGCAACTGTCGAGTTACAAGTCAGGTTTCATCATTGATTTCCCCATACCCCCAAGTTATGTATGTCAAGTCAGGTATTCAGTAATCAAGAACTAATTCCAACACATGATCAGGTAAGAGCAGGTTTGTCGGAATAGACAACAGGAACGGTCCGTGAGGACTACAAGTCAGGTTTGCTGGCATCAGACACAAGATTAGGTAACAGGTCAAGCCATGGTATATCAGGTCAAGTCAAGTAGTGTACGGTACCATGTCGGGTCAAGTAATATGTGTGTAGTTAGTCATGTCCGGGTGTAAAAGATATTATGTGAGTGCTCATAATCAACTAGCATAATCATGGTTATAATAAACAAGCATGGGTATCAACAACACAATAAATTGGCACATGTAATAAGTTAAGCAATAAAGCAGATTAAACTAGTTAGCTGTACAGTTATCAGTTATGTTTAAGAGATGGTGTCAGCATTATATGAATACAATATGACAGATGTGAATGCTAAAAACCGGGTTAATAAGTATTGAGTAATATAGGAATGCGACGACATGTATAATCTGTTCAATGGATGCAATTGTAATTAAATCGGTTTAAGATGCACACGGATGTCGAGAAAAAGGGTATCACATCTATAAAATATTTGTGATCATGTGGTCTAACATTTACAGGTGATTACTGGGTATAAACAACTAGATGCAACAATTAAGTTTCAAGTTCGAGATCAGAGGATATGTAACGGAACGTTATACGGTTAACTTGAAATCCAAGACTTTCGATTCCATTTAGAGATTTAATAGGAAAATAAATAAATTAGTATAAGAATAGTTTGAATAGCATGTAGCAAGTTTCACTTGCCTCGACGGGTCGCGATACGGAAAACGGAACGATACGCGTCGGCGGGGAAAGTCGCGACACGCGCACGGTACACGGAATGAACACAAACGACGAACAATGGAGTCACACGGATCAGAGGTTCTCGCTGGGTCGTCGGGAAACGTCGTCGGCACCGTCGGATTCCGGCGAACCAGAAAACAGCGACAACAAGAAAAACCATAAATTAACAAGAAAAGAAAAGAAAGCAAGGAAAAGAACAGAGGAGGAATGAGGGTACTATAGCATACATGGTTGCAGAGGAGGTGCTGTGGTGGCGGCGAGACCAACCGTGGCGAGATCGACGGGGCTTCGGCGATGAACAGGGACCTCCCTTCAAGAAAACAGCAAGAAACTCTTTTTAACAGAAAAACATAGGAAGAAGAAGAAGAGAAGAATGAGGAGGAGAAGGAGTGCTTACTGGGGTGTGTACGATGCCAGGGACACGGAGACGAGTCGCCGATGGCAACAGTTCCGGCGATGCAAAAGTGCAGGGGTGCTCGGGAGAGAAGGAAATGAGGAAGAAGAGAAGGTGGAGGAGACTGCGAAGAGGGTGAGGGGTGACGAGGCTTGTGCGGGCGTCATCGGCGCTAGGCAGAGGCGAGGGACGGCGGCTAGGGTTTCGTAGGCAATGGGTTTCCTTGTTTAAAGAAGACGAAGAAAGAAAAATATAAAGAGAAGAAGAGAGAGAGAGACGCGGGGAGAGAGAGAGATTTGCGAGAGGAGAGAGAAGAGGAGAGAGATAGAGAGGAAGAGAGAGATCGAGAGAAGAGAGAAGGGGAGAGGAGAGATAGTATTGGCGTTTAGCATAGGGAAAATAGGGAGGAGAGAGAGAAGGAGAAAGGTGTGAGAGAGGGAGAGAGAGGCGTGTGGGGTCAGATGGAATGGAGACTCGTTATTGGCTGAGGGAGTTAGGGAAAAATGTTTGGAAATTTACCAAAGATTCTTAATGAAAGAATCCTCTGAAGAGAACAGGTGGGGAAATATAAAAGATTTTTAATGTTTAAAGAAAATCTCTCAACAGCAAATAAAGATTTCGAAACTAAAACAGATAATTCCAAATATATTTTGCATGATGATAAAATAGGGTAGGTATAATTTAAAATATTAAAATTATTAAAATTTTGGCGGGATACAAATAATTCAGAAATGCGCCCAGGTTGGGTCCAAAAATTTGAATTTGAAACAAGAAAAAATTTCTGGCAAGTTCCAAAAATGAAATGAAGGATTTAGTAATGAAAAAGCATACCCCCAAGAACGGACGCACGTACGTGCGCGTAATCGTCCAAACCCGTCCGTTTCACTGAACGGGACGAGAACACGATACAAGGATGCTACCACAGGGTTAGGGGTATCGAGCAGGCAATGACAAGTATTTTTAATTTATTTTAAATGACTTAAATTGTTACATGCAAGAATATGAACTGTCGGGGTAAATTATAACTAGTTACAGTCAAAGCATGATCAATGAAATAAATACCACACACCACACATACGGTAACAGAAATTTGTAGAACTGGACTCGGTTGTTATAAAAGGTTATGACAACGCCTAAGACATCTCCCGTGGCCATTTGCGGAACAAAATTTTTGATAACGAACAAAACTAGGCGCTATAATAACCCTAAACCGGATCTTGACCCTAAACCTAACTAGCTACAAATATTTCTATCTACTATGATAGAAAGTCATACCATGAGAATCAAGTCCTTCGGGTCTTCAATCCTCTCCTCTAGCTCCTTGAAAGAAGTACGGATCGTGCGTGAACTTCGGCCACCTCGTGTCAAAGATGATCCACCCGAGAGTTCTGACTTTGAGCTTCTACCTTCAAAACAAGGTAACTAGGTCACTTAGCTTGCCAATCTAAGTAGCCTAGAGTGTGTAGAGTGTGAAGATGAATTAATTTGTCTCTTGGAACCCTAGGTTTCTCAACTCTTGAGAGGTTTAGAGTTATGAGAAGGAAGAAGGAGCTTGAGGAAGAGCAAGTGAAGAAAAGGTTTGCTTGAAGAAAAGATATAGCTCAAGTGAGATAAAATAGAATATATGAGGCATACTAATAATTGATGAGATAAATATCTCTTCAAGAAATCAACCATGCCTCACAAAATATCTATTTTTTCAAGCTATGAGTCATGCATCATGCAAAAATATTTCCTCCTCATTTCCTTTACCTCATTTATCTTTAATATTTAATCAAAAGATTAAAAAAGGAAACCCTAATGAGGTAACCCTAATGAGGTATCTCATTCTAGAAGCTTTCTCGAGTAATTACGAGAACGCCCCTCACCCGTATATACATACCCACATCCGCATTCCAAAGAACATGAATACAAAGAGATGAAAATAATCTATCAATATAATACTAGGATCTGGCTTAAACCAAAGCCCACTAGTGTTATCCGCCCGATCATCATAAGTGTACAAGTACACGTACGTGATCGAAGCCCTGCCGTAAAACCATACGGCCTCTACATCGTTTCGCCCGAAGCAGGGAAACCCTCTGTATGGGACTCTAAAGACTGGAAAGTACGCTGGCAGTGGGTTTAACCACAAGCACATCAGCGACACTAGCTGTACGTAACGGCTACCTAGGTACCTGTCGAAAAGGAAGGCCGACGAGCAAACTCGTTCAAACTCCTACCGAGCCTATTTGTGACAATATCCGTACAGTCCAGTCTCTTCGTCAAAGAGTATCGCATACCGGGTCTAGGGGGTGGTAAACGTCAGACCCTAACAACTTGATAAGTCGTGCTGATGTGGCTCAGGACCAATCTGGGAAACTACCGATCAATCTACCAGTAAATCCCAACTTCCTTGGCCAAGGTCTTATAGTCCTGACCAATCGAAACACAGTGCGATATCGACTCCCAATACCGGGAGAGATGAATCCCCAACAATCGCTCACTGCCTCCATGTGGCTCGGGACTGTACCCAATCAAAACCTGTTTACACGACTCAGTAGAGCCGTGGTAGGGTAGTGATCAAAGCACAGTGGGAACTCACACGAGACAAATGGCGATCTCAGGTCCAAAGACTAATCCATACACATGTCACCTGAGAACTTCCATCTGACGATAGATATAGTACCATCTGGAAGTTCTCCGCGAGTCTGTCCAGTGTACTCACACCCAGTGAGCACGTGTATACGATCTTAGGTGCATCTGACCAATGGCTGCGGGACCAACCATTGCCCCTTGTCGGGGCTAGAAGAGTATACACTATCAATGCCCAGTCTCGATACTCACGCGACTAAGGACCATTTAAATATGTGCTTATGGACTACCCTGCTCCCACAAGTATGATCGCCATCACAGCGCAGGCAGTCAAGCAAGATCCTACGGGCTTTATCAACATGTAACTACAATATTTAATAACATGTATAACATATGCCATGTTAAGATAAAGTCAAACCATAATAGTATATCACTGGATCAAGTCTTTATCGATATGTGCAAGCTGGATAAAGTATGAATAAAAACAAATACACATATCCTGATAAAAGACAACTGAAACAATATACTATATAACTGAGCAAGAATGTCCTGTACATACATATCCCTAGCATCCACATGTATGCATATACAATAATGGCCTCTAGGGCATACATATCCAACAGCGGGATCACCGGAACTTGCGTAGATCCTCGCCGGAAGTCGACTTCTTGTTAACTCCGCTTGTATTCTTCTTGGACTTAGAAAATTTTGATAATTTTGACCAGAGATTTCAAAATGAGGAGGGGCTAGGGTATGGGGTTGTATTTATAGTGTGAAATTAGGGTTTTGGAATTGAAAGATTGAATTAAAATTCATTAAAAATTGGATTAATTGGAAAATTGAAGTCTCTGTTAAATTGCAGAGAAATCAAACAGTGCAGGGGTAATGGGGATAGGCCAAAGGTCCAGTGTGCAGAGTTTGGGGACCATTAGGTATGAGGGGCCCGATGCCGTCGGCCAAATTGGGCATCTCGCCGGCCATTTGGTGTCAGGGGACCATCGGATTGAAGCCACGTGTCCATCTCAGTTCATACAATATTTTGCACATGTTAGATTTCTCTGAATTTTCACTTTTATATGTATTGCACGTGTAAACTTTTGGGCTTCCAAAAAGTTTAAAAGAAAAATCAGTAAAAATAATATGCGGTTGATGGGATTCGAACACAGGGACTATGTCATAGTAATGCAAGGCTTTACCAATGAGCCACAAGTTGTTTCTTTCTATTCTTAAACAAGAATAACTTTTAAATTGTGCTCAGGCTTGCAAACCCTTTATGTACTTTAAGAAGAAAAATTTGGTACAGAAAATTCAAGGTCGTTACAAATAGACATTATTGTTTCGAAAGACTTTTTTGCTTTGGAAGATAGAGAAACAAAAACATTTTTTGAAAACATTTTTATATATGTATACATGTAACTAATTCTGCTTCTTGACGTGTAGCTGTACCACGACTGTCTAACCAAGTAGGGAACTGGATCCATTTTACGTCAGCCAGGAAGATGAGCTCACCTAATTAAAGTCCGTATGTTACATCCCGCTTCTCAAAAGATGGCAACATGCACGTAACGAGGTCCGTGATGCATTTATGCCGGGAAGGGTCTTTCTCGAGACAAATACGTTATGCGTATTATAAGCAATACAAATATATAACATGAATAAAATAAGAGAAAAAAATCCAATTACAATTATTACATTCAAATCCCAAAATATTCAACAGCTAACAAGAATCTGAAAATAAGATATAATCAAATGGAGTAACGAAGTCCGAACAAATAGGCATACAGGAAAGTAAAAGTTGAAGGTAAGAAAACTAATAATCCGCCTGGGATGAAAGCTAAGAGCGATTCTCCTCGGTCGGCTCAATCTCTTCTGCCACCAAGCCACCTTACGAACATTCTCAAAGAAAGAAAGAAAACAAGAAATGTCCGCCAGAAAACTTGCGTTCGGTAAGTCCCTAAATTAAATAGTGTTATAATGCAAAGTAATTTAACAGTAAAACATATAGGTAGTTATGCGTTATACATGGTGGTGTAATGGATAACATTATAAAATGATTAAACATAACAACGTAATTTAAACATGACAATATAATGACAAGTGTAAGCATGAATAGCATGACAGACCAGCAGTTATTCAGAGATTCAATGTCAAAATTTACTAGGGCAATGATACAGTGCAGAAAATGCAGTATGCAATTCTTAAAAATATAACCTAAGTTCTATACTACAAAATATCTCATCTGAAACATGTAATCTTATTTCCAGAGATCAATATCATTATTCTTATCATGCTTGTATGGTACCCACGGACGTTTCCCGGTCGATCCCACGTCATATGCGGATTCAAGAGGTGACCCCCATGGGCTCAAAAGGTGACCCCCACCATCGTCATGGCGTGCACTTTGCTCTATGTGGCACTATGTCCCATGTGGCACTTTGTTCCACATACGATCCATATTTCATCTTATAATTGTGCATGGATTCTAGAGGTGGCCCCCGTGAATTCAAGAAGTGGACCCTATCTATCCAGGGCGTGGCACTTAGTTCCAAACATGATGCCTAAACCAATCAATTTCAAGACCGTGTTAAGTTTGAATCTTCATGCATTCAAGTTTTCAGGTATTCAAGGATTCAAACATTCACGTAAACAAGTGAGCGTGTATTCACAGTTCGGTCAGATTTGTATCATGAATGCAATATATCTAAACACATGATTTATGTAGGTGCAATAAATGAGTAAGTCACATGGCATGGAATGAGGTAAGTATAATATTCAAGTAATAACCAGAAAATAGGACTGTAACGAAATATTGTGAACTACTAATTACTTAAATCAATTGAATTCATAATTTAAACAAGAAATGTGGCCTAGGTGTTATAAAAATGTGGGTTCAAGTATCTTCTAATTACGACTACTGGTGTCATGACCCGAAAGTGGCATGTGACTGGCACTTAAATCACGTGACATCTAAAAACGTCGACGCGGTCCAAGTAAGCTAAAAACCCAGAATCTAAACCCTTTTTGAAAATATTGGAGGTGAGGTTTAAAATAGTCATTAGATGGAATCAATTTTAAAATAAACATTTAAGCCTAAATAAGTATGTTTGAAAAACATCCATGACGTTTTAAAATTCGACAGCACTTCCTTTGTAAATTTTGAATAAAACACGACACAAGCACAAATATATAAAGTATCCCAATGGGAGCTAGCTTCCACGCCTAAACGGCGGAGCAACCAAGCAGATAATATACGATGCACAATGGCGAACAAAAGAAAAGCGAAACAAGATCAACAATATAAAAAGGTCGACTCCAATGAGTGTGACGCCCACAAACACACAAACTTTAAGTCTCGCTTCTAAGTCCATAATATACATATTCTAGGTCGATGGAGTTTTACTAGATACAACAGAATATAAATATACAAATGTGGGTACGATACAATAATAGTCCACCTACCAAAGCAATCACAGAAAAGAAGCGTGTGCCTCAAGCCGCTGATGATCCGAGCGGTAAACCCTGCAAGAAACTAGGGCACAAAGGGGGTGAGTTGCCGACTCAGTGAATAAAAATACATCACAAGGTAGAAATCGAAATGCACAACGATACCTAGGTCATAAGTATAGTACCATCATATCTCGTACCAATATATCTATATGATATGCTTAAGTATCATAAATGCAACACTATCCATCATGTGATCCCAAAGTCGAACATATCATATGCAAATGATCTGTATCTAGGTATAAGCCCAAAGGAAGCCGAAAATATACATGTAAAACCTCTTCTTTAAGCCGCGGGATACATATGTCGCGGCATAAAAGCAGACGTGATAGTATGAAATATAATAGGTATCTTATTTAAGATATATGTCTTGCTGTTTTAGTAAAAAGTGATAAAAAGTTTACGGTTTAAAAGATCCTTGTGTCATTCTAGACATGTCAAAATAATGAGACTATAGCTCGTTTTAGAAATCCATTTTATATGCAATAGCCGGAAAAAGGTAATTAGGTACCGTCCTACGGATCATTCCTGGTCGGCTACAATAATGCACCACTCTAACTGTATACCTCGTATGATATAAACATATCAATATATGGATGTCCAGCATCGACACCCTAAATCAGCAATCTCTCGTGCTCATCACCGACACGCAAATCCTCAAATCCCTCGTGTCCATCACCGATACGCAAATCCAGATACCGTCGACACCATCTCAACAGATGATCGCCCCTCAATATCCCTAGCCCCGGTCAGTATCCCCTGGATATCCGCTGTGCTCATATCTATCTCCGACCAGTATCCACTGGATATCTGCCGTGCTCATCTCTATCTCCGGTATCGAGTGTCCTCATTAGGCTCCCCGCCTCAAATGCAGCTTTCCTGCCCCTCGGTCTCAACCGGGTCCACCATGTATCCATCTGTTTACTCCCCCACTCAGCCCGGATTAGTAGCAAGTCTATAACCATATATCTCCCCCACTCGGTTCGGAAAAAAACAATCAGAAAACATCAAGCTCATGCTGGACGTTGTTAGTAATATGTATGCCCTAGAGGCCATTACTGTACATACGATGTATATTGTAGTGGATGCTTGGACATATATAGGGAGGACTTTCTTGCTTGACATGATAGTATGCTATCTGGTTGCACTTTATCTTAATATGTACACTTATTGTATCTCTATCACATGTTGATAAAGCCCTTAGGATGAGTACTTGACTACCGGGATTATGATTGAGATCATACCAGTGGGGACTAGGGTAGTCGGTAAGTATATCCTTCAAATGTTCCTAGTCGTTGGAGTATCGAGACGGGACATCGATATTCCAGAGTAGACTAGCGTATACGCTTCTTGACCCATATGATGGGCGATGGATGATCCCACATCCATTGGTGTTTGACATAAGAGAAGGTATACGGGTGCTCAGTGGAGACTGGGTACACTGGACGGACTCGCCGAGAACTCCTAGATGGTATTATATCTATCGTCAGATAGCAGTTCTCTGGTGACACTGGTACAGGTTAGTCTGTCGACCCGACATCGTCATAGAGTCTTGTGTGATTCCCACCGTGCTTTGATTTCCACCTTACCACGTTCAAGAGATCGTGCAAAACGGTGGTTTTTAGGTACAGTCCCAAGTCACATGGAGGCAATGAGCGATAGGAAGGGATTCGTCTCTCCCGGTATTGGGGGTTGATGTTGCGCTATACTCGATTTGCCATAACAGGAAATTCCTAGCCAGGGTTGCTGAGATTTACTGGTAAGTGTTATCAGTAGTTTTTCGAATCGTTATGGGCCTCACATCGGCGTGACTTATCAGGCTATTGGGGTCTGATGTTTTACCACCCCCAGGTTGTGATATGCGACATATCAGATGAAGAGACCGGACTGTACGGTAGTGTTACTTGATTGGATTCGCTGGAGTATGAGCAGACTTGCTTGTTGATATTCTGATCGCTTAAAACCTGGGTGGCCGTTACGTTTAGCAGACCGCTTGCGGCTTGTGGGTGACCGATATGATCACCACCTACTGCCGGCGTATTGACGAGTCTTTAGAGTCCTACACAGAGGTTTCCTGGCTCAAGCGAAACGAAGTAGGAGCACATATGTGATATGTGTGGGACTGAGATTAATACGCATTTGTGATACCGTATTCTATTCTAGCGATATGTGATATCGGTCGGTTATATGTGATATAATCGGGCTGTCGAATCAAGTGTTGATTCAACAAGTTGATACATTTGATATTTAGTCAGTTGTATGTGATACAGCCGGATTATTAAATCAAGTGTTGATTTAATAATTTAATATATAATTATATATTTGATATATTATCTTACATTAACTAATATTAGGTCACTTAAGATTTCTTTTTCTCACTAGTGTACACTTAGTATATATGTGATATATATTAATGTACATCTTATGTGTCATGCTTGATGCCACATGCTGCATGGGTGTATGAGACTCACACCATGCTTATAATAATGATGGGTTTTATTTATTTAAAGTAAATCAAATGAGTTGGAAATTAGTCACATGATTGAAAATTTCAGAAGCTTGTGGAACCATTGACCAAGTCCATTAATTTTTTTTTACTTGAAGATATTTATTAACCTAACCATTATTGTTTAGCCGTAGTTTATTCTCTACATGAGTTAGTATATGATACTAACTCACCTATGGTTGCTGTTCTCACTCATTATTCCATTCACACTTCATCTTCTTCCTCATCTCCAAAAGCTTTCTAGCTTCAAGAGAGGTGAAAAAAAAGAGTGAGAAAATTATTTCTAAAGTGAGCAAAATTCCTACTTCATCAACCTCTTTTCTACAAACCATTTAGATTGGGTTGTTTCTTCACTAGTTCATCACTTGGTGAAGAGGTAGATTGTGTTAGTGTCTTCTCGACGTAGATCATCTTCGGCCTCGAAGACTTCAAGTAAGTTTGTTCATTTCACCATGTGGAGCCTCACTAGAGTCCGGGAAATCACTACTTGGAGCGAAGGGACTACTACATGGAGCTATTGAAGTGAAGGACCGGTCTACAAAGGTTGTATTCCTTGTTCACTCAAATGTAAAGATATTTACATGCTTGTTCGTATAATTCTCTAGTTTAGATTCTAGCCTTAGGGTTCTTTAGCGCACTAATTTTTTGAAAACGACATGGTCGATGCCTCCCGAAACCCAGCGGCGCCCTAAGGAACCCAGCAGACATCACCTCATCGTATCCAGAAATATTAAGTAAAGAATACATATACTTGCATAGATCATTCTGATGATATATTATATATATACATATATAACAGTGTCCCATACCACTGATATATATCATCGAAAGTAAAACATCATGAAAACTCATGAGAATCGAATACAATTATCCATGATACTGGTATTCGAAAAACTCAACAGATAATAAAGGTACAGTACGTAAATAAAGTCATGCATGCACAAACGTAACAGTTCTACTGTGTCATGGCAATACTAATGATGTGTAGTGTAGCATATGCGTCTGTGCTCTTGCAGCATGGCAATCATTAATATTTGTGCAGGTGTTCCATACGTGTTTAAAGCAGAAAGTAATTCTACCCATATCCGTAGCATATAATAAAATCAGGTTTTCCGGATATAGGGAATTCATATACCCCGTATCGGCATTTACATACATATCGCGTGGTATAGAGGTCCTACAGTGGCATGGCAGTACTAATGAGGTGTAGTGTAACATATGCGTCTGTGCTCGTGCAACATAGTACTCATTGGTAGTTGTGCAGTGATCTATCATTATGTTCATATAACGAAAACGTATATCGTCGATAAGTGTATCACGAATATGTAAAGTAAATCTAAGCATATGGCATATATATTAAACGTAACTACTTGCTATGGGCTATACCATTATCTTTGAAAATGGAACGAAACATTGGTTTTGAAATAAGGAAGTCGCCTTAAGTTAAAATAGATATTCGTTTTGGAAATTAGCATTGCATCCTTGTCATTTATCATTTAAAAAGAGAAACGAATCGTTGGTTTTTAAAAGAGTATAGATCTCTCAAACATAACATCCTAAACCAGAATAATTCATGACTCTACGAGTCCTAAGGAATCTTGGCCGTATTCGGCACGCTAACCTCATCATCACAAGTACGATCCCTCGTACAATATCCATTAAAAACTATATCCATATCGTATAGACCTATCGTCGCGTACGTATGTCACCATAACCATGTATTAAACTATATGCACATGAATAACATACTGGATGCAAAATAACATCACTACCATTAACTTAAATTAAGGCTAAAAACTAACTAGGTAGCATAACTATCCTAATTAAATGGTCGTGGGTGTGCTATACGCCATCCATCCGGCTTCCCCCGTAGATATAAATCTACTCACCAACTTTTCGAGCTTGTCGAAATCCACAGACGCTTTGTCCGTCCTCTCCATCTCGGAAACATCCGCGATCGTACCTATAATCGAAGTTATAATAAATCGCATAAATATCATATTAAAAACCAAAACAACGAGCTAAGCACCCGTAGGTTAGAACCTACAGCTTATTTACCCCAAAAACGACAAGATGCCCTGATATTAACGTACGAACGTCAACAATTCAGTTGCTGCACAGAAATATGAAAAACCGTATCGAAATGTCAGAAACTTTAACAAAACTTTACTAGAACACTCCCAGATTTTATTGTATGAATACTGGAACAAATCAAACAATACTGTAGATCATAAAATATCCAAATACACCTATTGACCAAAAACCAACACAAAACACCACTTAAAAACCGGCGGCACCGGCCCAAATAGGAATTTATTAACCTAACCATTATTGTTTAGCCATGGTTTATTCTCTACATGAGTTAGTATATGATACTTATTAACATAACCATTATTGTTTAGCCATGGTTTATTCTCTACATGAGTTAGTATATGATACTAACTCACCCATTGTAACAACCCTAAACTTTCTGTACAATTTTTTCAAAAAATACAGAAATGGGTAATTTTGCCTGAGCACAAGATATAAGTTTGTTTTGCTTTTTAATAGCAAGAAGGAGCTTGTAGCTCATTGGTAAGACCTTGCACCGCTGAACCAAAGCACCAGAGTCAAATCCCATCCCCCGCATTATTTTTAATATTGTTTTATTTTTGAATTTTTAGAATACCAAGAGTTTACACGTGCATATCTCACAAAAAACCTACTACACCCAAAATTCTAGCAGTACCAGAGGACTATTGAACCGACGGGGGGGGGGGGGGGTTCCGGCCACCGGACTCGGCCGACTCGGGCCGTTGCCGCCGGCCGGACTCGGCCGGACTACCGAGTCACCAACAGGAAAAAGTTGCCTCTTAAGCTCCACTCTACACCTGCACACTTTTATTTCCCAGACCAGTAACAGAGCACTTTTAAAACACCAATTACTCCATTTTATTACATTTTAATACATTTTATCACATTTTTTTCATTTCAACCTTTCATCTACCCTAACCCTAGCCTTACCCTATAAATACAACCCCTAAATACTACCTCCTCACTCCAAAATTCTGAAAAAAAACTCTCAAGAAATTTTCTAGAAACCCTAGTGTACTTTGGAAGAAGTGAAAGGCGAAGCTCCGGCGATTTTTCCGGCGACAACTCTAGGAGATCCCGGCGACGAAACAACGCACCGGTGAAGTCTACCGCTCCTTCTCCCTCTCCTCTTTAATCTAAACCCATAAGTCCCACCTCCCTCTCTCCCTTGCTACTCTAAAAACATCTTTTAATAAAACCCGACGAAATCGGAGTCAAACCGATTTCCGATTCGGTTTCTTTCTAAAAATCCCACTTTTCTTAAACATAACCATATTAAACCATTACATGTTGACTATTAATCATTAACAAACATGTTGAACAAGTTTCATGACAATCTATATCATTTTGTAACTTTTATCCCTCTTTTTCAGTAAATACCATGTAGTTTCATTTTGACATTAAATCATCACAATCTTACTATACCTTTAAGTTAGATCACGAGGTAATGACCTACCTCCTCACAACACTCATATGAAACATAGCACAATATTTTTGGGAACATAGAATACGGAAAACAAACCCTTACATATAAATACACTTTACTAATAAAACCATGTTTACAAGATTTAGTATTTTTAAACAAATCTTTGCAAAGCGCCGCTACAACCTATTTTAGGGAACCCGACTGGGATGGTGCGGATTATCGCACGTCTCTGGGCTTAGTAGTGCGAGATGCAGACCCCCGCAAGGGGCATTCGGTCTCGAAAGATTTAAAATACGAAAATCTTAAGAAAACGAGATTTATAGAATTATAATATATATTAAAATTTATTTTTATAAAAATATATATATATGTAATATCAAAATATCTATTTTTTTATAATATAAATATTCCAACTTTTCCAAATCAAAGAATCACTTTACATTAAAATACCATGAATTCCATACAAATGCAATATTACAAT
This sequence comes from Agapanthus africanus, assembly GCA_030015575.1. Classification (NCBI taxonomy): domain Eukaryota; kingdom Viridiplantae; phylum Streptophyta; class Magnoliopsida; order Asparagales; family Amaryllidaceae; genus Agapanthus; species Agapanthus africanus. The sequence goes on along the minus strand of CM057339.1, from coordinate 302,534,826 downwards.
TTAATACCCTATATAATGAAAGCAGGTTATTTTCATTAGAAATATCATAAATATAAAATCTACAATTATTACAATTCTAAAGACGATAATTAAATACTTGGGTGTATTTTGAAAAGTATATAAAAGTATTTTACATAAAACCTCCTCAAGTTCTATAAATTACCCTAAGGACCCTAGTAAACATAGGTGTAAGCGGGACCAATCTCTTGAGCCTCAGGGAGCCGGACAAGTGGGTGCTTGCCTATTTAAGGTAGACAACTTAACAACGGTGTTATCAACACGGTAATCGTCTTTGAAAAAGACGCAAATCCTGCCGCCCATGTGCAGCGGTTACCGATAATATCAAAACAATCAGGACTTCAATTTCTTTTCTAATTGTTCTGACTCAGAATGAGTCTCATTATAATCTGACTTGAATATGATTCAAGTACAATCTATAATCTGCAATCTACAATATTACAATTCAACATGAATTCATATATTCAATCTGTTCAAACTATTCAATCTATATTGACTGAACCGAACCATGGATATACTTCCATTTACATGATTCTCCAATTACATCCATGATTCTACAGTTACATCCATTTACTGATATCATGGTTTCGGTAAGTCACTCAATTATACAATCTATACAGTTTACCATACAAGACAATACAATACAATTATACAACAAGACATCTCGGGATTTAAGGGGTAGATTAGTACAGACGGTGTTAGAAGTGGCACGAGACAGTAAGATTTAATACACCTAACCAGAATCCAGTTGCTGTTGTACCATGGCATAAACGGTTTCTTGTACTACACTTGCCTCTAGTCTCTGGCATATAGAGACTCCTCTCGTATACACTGGCATCCTTCTGTACCAAGCTACAAACAACAGCATTAACCATATAATACAACTTTAAGAGCTACATTCTCTTTTTGTCTATTCTATTTCTCCCTTATCTTTGGGACTTACCGAGCGATTTGTTCGTTGACGACATTCTCTTTCTTTCTTCTTTGAATGTCGTCAGGTGATCTAGACACTCCGGAGATCGAGCCCACTAGTGAAGACTTGGACCACTTCATCGAAGACCCAGAGTTTTAGTTCATTGTACACTTTTATTTCAGTACTTTTCCTTTTCTGTTATGCCACTGTTTAGGCATCACTTTATCCCATGTATTTACTTTTCAATGTATTGTAAAAAGAATGTGAATAAATAAAGTTGATGTTCAGTTATACCTTTTGTCTCTTGAGTATATTTCTTTTATATTGCTTAGATACGCTTAGCGTATTTACTTCAGAGTAAATACGTAGTGGCCAGTCGCGCCCTCTGCCCGTACACTGAGAAGCGGGGCGTGACACCCATGGTTGCTGTTCTCACTCATTATTCCATTCACACTTCATCTTCTTTCTCATCTCCAAAAGCTTTCTAGCTTCATGAGAGGTGAAGAAAAAGAGTGAGAAAATTATTTCTAAAGTGAGCAAAATTCCTACTTCATCAACCTCTTCTCTACTAGCCATTTAGATTGGATTGTTTCTTCACTAGTTCATCACTTGGTGAAGAGGTAGCTTGTGTTAGTGTTTTCTCGACGTAGATCATCTTCGGCCTCGAAGACTTCAAGCAAGCTTGTTCATTTCACCTTGTGGAGCCTCACTAGAGTCCGGGAGATCACTACTTGGAGCGAAGAGACTACTACACGGAGCTATTGAAGTGAAGGAACGGTCTACAAAGGTTGTATTCCTTGTTCACTTAGATATAAAGATATTTGCATGCTTGTTCCTCTAATTCTCTAGTTTAGATTCTAGCGTTAGGGTTCTTTAGCATGCCAATTTTTTAAAAATGGCATGGTCGATGCCTCCTGAAACCCAGCGGCGCCCTAGGGAACCCAGCAGTGGTATCAGAGCCATGCTAGAGAATTAGACGATGTTTGTAGAATTACGAAGCCGAAACAACTCCGAAACACTCGAAATAAAAATCTAGTTTCTGTCGAATTTTTCATAGTGTCTAAAATTCTTTTAAGCAGTTGCAGAATGTTATATGAGATGTAACATGAACATAGTAGAAATTTGAACCCTCTTCGCCGGAATTTGGCCGGCTACATGCCAAGAAAATCCGGCCGGGCCGGTTCAATCATGGTGTTCTGGCATCGTTTTTGCCTCGTGTTCCAATCTCTAGGTTTTGGTGTTTCAGGTGTTGCTTGTTTTTACATATATTGCATATGATGTTATCTTTCTGTAAAGGCAATTCAGAGTGTTTCGTAATCGTAATTCTAACATCATTTCGGGTTATTTAGACGACGTTAAAAAGTTTGATTGAATATCAATAACCCAATTTTTCCCTCGTTGGAAATTTTCCAAGAGTTGGATTTTTTTCCAAGTATAAAATCTTCAGAAACTCATGCAGGTGTTTTGTATGGACCCTTTAGAAGAACGAAACCATAACTCGATTATGTAGCCGTCGGAACCGCCACCTAACCCTAGGGTTTGTGGTAGTTCCGCGGCGCCATAGGTGAGGCAAGGGTTGACCCTTCTACGGCTGGTCCATAGGTGCTGTGATATGTTCTGGGTACTTTTAAACTCTGCTCAAGTGTTGAGCTCTTTGGGAAATTTTGGGTGTTTGTTGATTCGATCGAAAAGTTTAACATCGTCTAGCTATTTATGATTGTGATACAATATTTGGAATCCGCAAAATTTAGTTTTGTGAAAACTAATTTGAATTTTATAAATTTAGCAATCCAGTTTCATTTGATCGGTTGCCACGGGATTTTGATGTGGATCAAAAGTCCGTCGTAATCACGTAGCGTACGTGGATACTCGCCGGGGAACTAGCCACGCCCCATAGCCCCGACCAAGTGACTGTAGGAGAACCCCGTTGCCAAAAGCATCCGTACGGGTGCTCGCGGCCGCGGTGTTCCGCCTAAGTGCACTTCGTAAACGGCATCGATGGTGCGGCCGTCTACTAAAGTTTCCGACAAGCATTCGATCAGGATCACGGGAATATTGTTGAATTGCCTGACTTGTTATTGGAAAATGTTTTCAATATCGAGACTAAAATGCGGGGTTTATAATTGGTAGGCATGTGATGTCTAAGGAATTCATATTGTTAGGCATAAAATCCAAAGTATGTGATACATTGGGTTTATGATGTCTAAGGTGGTTGAGAATTCCAATTGTTGTACTTTTTCACTTTCTTTTCTGCGACCGTAAGTGTAATATGTGGTGTGTCGCCGGTTTCGTTGCTATATGTCAACGTCAATTGGGATACGCATATTTACTTACACTGATGACATGCGATGTTATGTGTTGCTGGGATATGTTATATTGGATCATCGTGTTTTGAATAGCCGGTTTTTTTTATGTGAGATGAGAGTTTTTTAATTTTCATTCATGTAAAAACTTGTATGTAATATTCTTTTATTGGGGCACTTCCGGGTTGAGGATGATGTCACCATTGATGTATATTATTTACTTTTCCGCATTAGGATAGACCCAAGGCGGGGAGCACAAATAACCGGGTTCTAGGGTCTAGTGGGAGACCATCTCAAGGAGTTGAGACCGGGTCTCCTTACTCTAGAATTGGTAGGATTGCTTGCCGCTCTCATAGGGGTCTAGGGATGTGGGTTTGGCTATTCATCGCGACCGTGAAATCCGCGTTTTTTATTGGCTTAATTAAAACACGGAATTCCTAATATATCCAATATTTCATATGTGTTCTTCTGCTGTTGATATTCTGTGATGTGATCACTTGATATTCTGAGACGAATGCTTATATTATATATCTGATATATAATTAGTATTGCTGCTTTCGATTCTTCTGTGATGCTGAGGAAGCAAAATTGATGGGACTTCATTAATGAGATTAATGAAAGAAAAAGATGTTAGTTATATGTATGCCCTAGAGGCCATTACTATACATGAGATGTATATTGTAGTGGATGCTTGGACATATATACGGAGGACTTTCTTGCTCGACATGACAGTATGCTATCTGGTTACTCTTTACCTTAACGTGTACACTGATTGTCTCTCTGTTACATGTTGGTAAAGCCCTTAGGATGTGTACTTGACTACCTGGACTATGATGCAGATCATACTAGTGGGGACATGGTAGTCCATAAGTACATCTTTCAAGGCCCCTGATTAGTAGGGTTTTACGACCACCAAAAATATTTTACCACAATCAGAAACGGCGTCGCTTTGCAGCTAGCCGGTGAATACGGGTCGGTCCACAGGGATGTGTAATTTTCCTAAGTGTTTTTACGAGCTGATTCCAATGGTTGTTTGGTCTTTTGATTGAATCTAAAAAAAAATAAGTTGTACGATAATCAAGAGACTTGCTAGGATTAGGTCTAAGGGGAGTTTGATAAGATTAATATTAACACCTCTTTCAATACCCTCGATTAAATCTTTTTAGAAGTTATAACAATTATTAGTAAAGGGGATTAGGATGATTGGGAAGAAACTAAGTTTTCTTCCTCTAGATCCTTGTCCGTCCTTTCCTACTAATTGTTCTAACCTTCATGGAAGTCATGCATGTCCGGTCCTTTATACTACGGTTTCACTGTTACCTCATGGGTAGGGTGCCGTAGGGAGCGGATCATGCATGCGTGCATGAAGTTCTAGTTATTACAAATTATTGGGCTTGAAAGAGATGAGAGATATTCATCTCTCAATCCCTCTCTTATTCCTAACCCTAACAAGCGAGGAAATTACTCGCTCATTAGGGGATCTTTTAAAAATAACGTTTAAAAATCACTTACCTACTGCAGTTTAAGAAAGATTACACTAGATTAAACTAGGGCAATGAAAGGATTTATCTAAGGCAAGAATTAAATTAGAAAGCTAGGGCAAGAAATTAATTTTAAACTAAGGCAGAAAATTAAATGAACTTACAAGAGATGATGCTCTTCAATCCTCAAAAGAATCTGAATTTTTATTAATTGAAAAGAGGCATCCCTATTACAGTATTTTGATTACATGTTTATAAGGAAATAGGAAAATTTAGGGTTACAGGATTCACACATGTGCGATTACAAAAATACCCCCGAAAAATCCCAACCTTCGCACTGACGCACCGACGGGAGAAATCTGCACTGACACGTGCGTCAGATGGCCGCGGAACCGCGACATTAGTGGGGGTAGGGCCGCGGTTCCACGGCCCCTTGGTGAGTTTATCTGCTCAAAATTTGTGGTAAGCTTCAGGGTCTCTTTGGGACTCTTATTCTTTGGTTCTTTTATCCATTTGGCTTCTGAGTCTTCTCTAGATCTTCAGTGAAAACTTGTAATGGTCTTTTAACCGTTCACTTTGACATTTTGGCCCTTGCGTTGCCTTGTACCTTTGTGAACTGTTCTTCATCTAGGCTTGACTAGGATCCTTCTATTTGTTGGTCAAAAGCCCATTTTTGTATCGTCTTTTGTCTTTTTCACTGTTTTCGCTCCAAGAACCTGTATCCTGTAATATGTAGCAGACATGCGTCAAAAGCACCTGTTTATTTATAAAACGAATAAGAATGGGGAATATAATAATGCAATATTATGGTGTGAACAAATACCCCCAAACTTATCTTTTGCTCGTCCTCGAGCAAACTTATTATTTTATTCTCGATAAAACCTAACCGCACTTTCGCAGGGAAACGCGATTGCACTGAGATCGTGCAACAAGCCGTTAAACCTCTAGGTGTCCCTAGTAGGAGGAGTATTGTCTCCTGAGGGTTTTCAGCGGATACTACCCACAAAATCCTATCAATTAGGCCCACTGACTTCAATTCTCCAATTAGGTTTTATAACAAGGAATTCTATTATCATTGACTCATAAATTACCCACCCATATTCTTCACACTTTCTCATCATTTAACTTCAGATTATATATGTTCGATAGACTCACTCAGCTTTCAGCATTTCTTAAGTTTTCCTTCTAAGGTTCCATCTCCACTTGGGAATTTTTCTATCGACTCTACTAAAGATACAAGTTCTATTCTTCATTCCTTTCTCTTATCTCAATTCTAATCATATATCCCCACGTGTGTGTATAAATCACCCATACACTTGGAAATTCAAATCAAGCAATCATACTCTTGTCCGTTGTCCAAAACACTAATTAACTGGTGAATTCACATCCTTCATGCGACTGTTAATACTTCTTGAGGTACCAACAACCGATTACAAGATATGTTTGCACTTTAAAGCGTAATTCCTAGTCTTGCAACACCCAAGGCTTTTAGCAGTGACTCCCAAACCAGTTGGTCTAAGGCATTAGGTGATGAAGCACCCCCGCTAAATATTTCTTCTATTTTTGCAGCCTTAAGTAATCACAAAAACCAGTGTTCATTTTTTCCTTTATTCACATTTTTTTAATATTTTCTTCGTACTAAGGACTTTAGACAAGAGCATTTCAAGGTCTCTTCTACTATTCCAAGTTTCAAGGTGCGTGATTGTGCAATTTGTAGGGTATACATTTTCAGAATATAGACTTAAGCTAGGAATTATTTTACAAACTTATACTCTAATAAGAATATCAATATTTTTCCTTTATTTCAACTTAGCCCAAAAAGTGAACTCAAAATTTGCCTAGTTCTAAATAAACTACAAAGACATATACTTTCTACCGTTAATCTTTAAAGAAGGTTATTTTTAGGGTTTTTAATTTACTAGGTCTAAGATCTAGTTGTTCCTGGCCAGTTAACCTATCTATCAAACTCAAGTTAAATATGGTCAAAATTGAATACAATAATTTTTATAATTTTTCAATTTTTTATGGTTTTTCAAAATAAATATGCAAATGCAAAAATATACATATGAATGCGAAGGAAGAAGACGTACCGAGCATACCCCCAAACTTGAACTGGACAGTGTCCTCACTGTCATGCTGCACCAAGAGGGTCGATAATGTCGGCAATGTCCTGCTTATTAATATATTTACAAATGATACACACCCCCAAACTTATTTGAAATAAAGTTTTGGAAAATTGATTGGAAATTCGGGGGTGAAAGTGGAGGAAAATCAATCAGTGTAAATCGGCTCCTGCAAAAACAGGAGCTCCTCCGAATGGTCCGCCGTGAGGAACGGTTTCAATCGATGTCCATTAACCTTGAATAAAGTACCGTCCTCAGAATTTTCAAGATCGACCGCACCGTGCGGATAAACGGTACGGACAACAAATGGTCCTTTCCATCTAGAACGGAGCTTGCCTGGGTGATAATGTAACCGAGTGTCATAGAGTAAAACCTGTTGACCAGGTTCAAAAGTTTTTCGCAAAAGGTGTTTATCATGGAACACCTTAGTTCGGTTTTTGACAATGACGACATTATCATATGCCTCATCCCGCAGCTCTTCTAGTTCATTTAATTGCAGCTTTCGGTTGCTGCCCGCATTTCCTAAAGATAAATTCAGCTCTTTGATAGCCCAAAATGCCTTGTGCTCAATCTCTACTGGGAGGTGGCAAGCCTTCCCGTAAACAAGCTGGTATGGAGACATACCCAGATCAGTCTTGTATGCAGTACGGAAAGCCCATAGTGCATCGATCAGTTTAAGTGACCAATCTTTACGGTTTTTAGAAACCGTTTTCTCCAAGATTTGCTTTATTTGCCGATTGAAACCTCGGCCTGCCCACATGTTTGGGGATGGTGTGGCGTTGACAACTTGTGGGTTATAGAATATTTGCGCATTAAGGACTCAAAAGTCCTATTGCAAAAGTGAGAGCCATTATCACTTATGATCGCTCGAGGGTGCCTAAATCGAGAAAAGATGAGTTCTTTAAGAAATCGAACCACGACCTTGTTGTCGTTCGTTCGGCTAGGCACAACCTCTACCCACTTTGAAACGTAGTCAACAGCCAACAGAATATAAACATTCCCAAAAGAATTGGGAAATGGTCCCATGAAGTCTATACCCCAAACATCAAAAACATCGACAACCAAAATTGGTTGGAGCGGCATTTCGTTTTTCCGCGATATCCGGCCCAAGTGTTGGCACCGGGAGCAAGTCTTGCAGTATTCATATGCATCCTTGAAGAGTCGTGGCCAATAGAAACCACACTGCGAAACTTTCTCGGCTGTCTTCTTTGGGCCAAAGTGCCCGCCACATGCTTGATCGTGGCAAAAAGACAGCACACTCTTAACCTCATTTTCTGGTACACACCGACGAATGATTTGGTCGGAACAGTATTTAAAAAGATAAGGTTCATCCCAGTAAAAATGCTTTACTTGGGACAAGAATCGAAGTTTATCCTGTTTCGACCAATCGTTAGGTATCAAGCCGGTGGCCAAGTAGTTTACTATATCAGCGAACCATGGTTCGCAAGAAACGGTCAAGAGTTGCTTATCGGGAAAAGCATCAGTGATAGGAAGTTCAAGTGTGGGCGAAGAAGGAAGTCGTGAAAGGTGATCGGTCACTACGTTTTCACATCCTGTTTTGTCCCTTATGACAAGGTCAAACTCTTGTAGCAGGAGGATCCAACGTATTAGCCTTGACTTAGCATCCTTCTTCGCAAAAAGGTGGCGAAGAGCTGAATGATCCGTATACACAATAACTGGAGATCCGATTAAATAAGGCCGAAATTTTTCAAGTGCAAACACAACTGCTAAAAACTCTTTTTCTGTTGTTGTGTAGTTTAGTTGGGCCTCATTTAATGTACGGCTAGCGTAATAAATCACGTGCGGCATCTTGTTAATGTGCTGTCCAAGAACAGCACCAATGGCAAAATCTGATGCGTCGCACATAATTTTGAAAGGTTGCGTCCAGTCTGGAGATGAAAGAATGGGCGCAGAAATGAGAGAGAGTTTCAAAGACTCGCATGCTTCCATGCAAGTTGAGTCGAAGTCAAATGTTGTGTCCTTGGCCAATAAGAGAGTCAAGGGTCTAGCAATCTTGCTAAAATCCTTGATGAACCGTCTATAAAATCCGACGTGGCCAAGGAAAGCTCGGATGTCTTTAACGCATTTAGGAGGAGGAAGATTAGAGATGACTTCAAGTTTGGCTCTATCAACCTCTATGCCGTTTTGCGAGATGACATGTCCTAAGACAATGCCCTCTCGTACCATAAAATGGCACTTCTCCCAATTCAAAGTTAGGTTCTTATCCCTACAGCGGGTAAGAACATCGTCAAGATGTCGTAAACACTCGTCGAAGGAGTCACCAAAAATGGAGAAATCATCCATAAAGATCTCCAAGAACTTTTCAACCATGTCTGAAACGATCCCCATCATACACCGCTGAAATGTAGCGGGAGCATTGCATAACCCAAAGGGCATGCGGCGATAAGCAAAAGTGCCAAAGGGACAAGTAAATGTGGTCTTGTCTTGATCCTCTTTGGCTATGGGGACTTGGTTATAACTGGAATAGCCATCTAAAAAGCAGTAGAACTCGTGCCCCGCCAATCGTTCGAGCATTTGGTCAATGAAAGGTAAAGGAAAGTGGTCCTTTCTTGTCGCGGTATTGAGTTTTCTATAGTCGATACAAACTCGCCACCCCGTTTGGGTGCGAGTGGGAATTAACTCATTTGCCTCATTGGTAATGACCGTGATGCCCGATTTCTTTGGCACGACATGAATGGGGCTAACCCATTGGCTATCCGAGATAGGGTAGATGATACCACTATCAAGACATTTAACAATCTCCTTCTTGACAGCTTCTTTCATAATGGGGTTGAGGCGTCTTTGTGGATCCCTTGCCGGCTTGGCATCATCCATCAAGTGTATATGATGCTCAACAATGAGGGGACTAATCCCCTTGATGTCCGCCATAGACTAGCCAAAAGCTTGCCGATTATTTTCTAAGACCATTAAAAGGGACTTCTCTTACTCAAGAGCTAGAGAGGCCGATATTATAACGGGTAAGGTCTCATTATCACCTAGATAAGCATATTTTAGGTGCGATGGCAAAAGCTTTAGTTCGAGTTTAGGAGGTGAAACAATAGATGGTAACAATGGAGTAACTGTTTCAAACTCGAAGGATTCCATCAAAGGTTCAAATCGAGTGTACGCAACCGAGTAGGATGGTTAAACTAACTCATCCGAAAAGGCAAAAGACTCAAGCTCGGGAGGTGAGTCTTCAAATTCGTCTACAAAGGTGAAACACTCATAATCGTTTTCCGCAGTGAAAGCTGTGTCGGATTCTAGGAGGAACGCACTAGTGGCGTCAACACTGCTGTGACCGAACATGAAATTTTCGAACTCACAGTCCTCCTCCGTGATCTCATTGATCGAGCAAACATCAAGTACGCTAGTATTAGGCTCGGCAGGCTGATTTCCCAACTTAAAGATGTTGAGCTCAATTGTCATGTTGCCAAAAGATAGATTCATTGAACCGTTACGATAATTGATCACTGCATTAGAAGTCGCCAGGAATGGTCGACCAAGTATCACCGGAATTTGACTCCGTGGGTTAGCAACAGGTTGTGTATCCATAACAATAAAGTCTACGGGAAAAATGAAATCCCCAACTCTAATTAACACATCCTCCAACTCTCCCCTAGGATGGGTGATTGATCGATCGGCCATTTGGAGAGTGCAGTGAGTGGGCTTAAGCTCTCCAACGCCTAATTGCTCGTACACCGAATAAGGCAGCAAATTGACACTAGCACCAAGATCTAATAGTGCTCTATTGATGTTTTTGTCCCCAATTGTTATCGAAATAGTAGGACAACCGGGGTCCTTTTGCTTTGGGGGTAAAGAGTTTAAAATATCATCACTAATAGCACTAGCCACAAAAACTTTCTTTGGTACTTGTGTCTTCCTCTTTTTGGTGCATAAGTCCTTTAAGATTTTTGCATATGAAGAAACTTGTTGGATTGAATCCAAAAGAGGGATATTTATGCTGACCTGTTTGAACAACTCTACAATCTTCTCCATCTGTGGAGTTGGTTTATTGGATCTCAACCGGTTCGGAAAGGGAGCATTTTGAAATGTTGTTGAGTCCAATTTTTGCGGATCAGATTGTTGAGTTAGAACGGAACCCCGTGTAGATGTGTTCGTGTTGTGAGAAGGGGGTCCGTTCGAGCTAGATGAAGTAGAGCCATGTGAAGGATGGAGAATAGGCTCTAAAGAAGAAGAAGAAGGTGAAGAAGATGAAGAAGGGCCACCGGCAGGGGTGTCATTGTGAATACCCACATTGTTTTGCAACACTTTTCCCAATCTCAATGTGGTCACAGCATTTACGTTATGATTCTGCTGTTGATTTGCAGCATGTGCATGACCGGGATTGGGCAGTGGTTGAGATGGGAGCTTTCCTTTTTCGCGCTCGCTCAATGCTGCATTGAGTTGTGAAATTTGTGCCTCAATAGAATTGATGCTTTGATCGTGTGAGGCACTGTTTTGCACCAAAGATTGAATAGAAGTCTCTATAGACGCTATGGTCGACTTACGATCACGTGTTTCACAGTAACTCATGTAAAACCCTGCTGAATTTTTTGACAATTTTTAATTTGGAAAAATCCATATTTTCAGAAAATGTACAGAGAGTGGTCTTGGTTAGGGTTTCGTGACTCGATCGGATTTCTAACATCGTCTACTCATCGCCTAAGGCTCTAGCTAGGCTCTGATACCACTGTAGGGTTCCTAGGCACACTCAAGAGGTTCCACAACTGATCAACCATGGAAAAATCAAATTTTCCGAGTGCCGAGAAACCCTAATGATAGATCGATAACTAGAGGAAAAGGCGAAACATGCAATTAAACAACTTTATTGCTAAGTGAATGGAAATACAACCTTTGTAGATCCGCTCCACCATTTCTTTAGCGCCGTGTTGACGTCCCTCCGCTGCGATCATCGGGATCCCGGACTCTAGCGATGGGTTCGTCGGAGAAATGATCGGGCTAGGTCGTTGACTTCGATGCCGAAGATGATCTACGTCGAGGCGACTCAAACTCAAGCTCCATCTTTACTAGGTCAAGAAACTTGTGAAGAAAACACCCTCTACTACATGACAAGTGATAGAGGATGAAGAAATAGGAAGTGGGTTCACTTTAGATTTGGATTTCTCACTTGGAATCATCACTTGGAAAAATCTAGCAAAGGTTTTCTTTCTTCATCAAGAAGAAGAAGAAGAAAGAAATGAATAATGAATGAATTATTTCAAAAAGAAAATCCAAGTGATATCTTTCATATTGCAACCATGGGTTAGATAAACTCATGTAGAGAATAAACTAGGGTTAAGGTAAATGGTTAGGGTTAAGAAATAAAACAAAATGGTAAGACTTATTCAAAGAAGCTAGAAATATCATGAAGCTTCTTGCCAAAATAAGAAAAGACACCATTTTGTTTTTCCAAAAAAATAAATAAAGAAAGAAAATAAGACCTTAACCATTAACCTAAACCATGGTTTAAAACATACACACCCAAGTTTGCATGTATCATCAAACATGATACAATCTAGTGCACAAAAATATATCATATATACAATGTGCACAAACAAGTGAGAAAAATAATCTTAAGTGAACCAATACTAGTTAATGTAAAGTAATATATCAAATATATAATTATACATCAAATCATTAAATCAATACTTGATTTAATGATCCGGTCATATCGCATATAACCGACTAATATCTAGTGTATCAATGTATCGAATCAACACTTGATCCGGTAACCCGGCTATATCACATATAACCGTCCCATGATACATATCGCGAGAATAGAATTCAGTATCACATACTGGTATTATTCTCGGTCCCGCACATATCTCATATACGCTCCTATTTCGTTTCGCTTGAGCCAGGAAACCTCTGTGTAGGACTCTAAAGACTCGTCAATACGCCGGCAGCAGGTGATGATCATATCAAACACCCACAAGCCGCAAGCGGTCTGCTAAACGTAACGGCCACCCGGGTATTGTGCGATCAGAAGATCAACGAGCAAGCCCGCTCACACTCCTGTGAATCCAACCAGTAACACTTACCGTACAGTCCGGTCTGTTCGTCTGATATGTCGCATATCTCGCCTAGGGGTGGTAAACGTCAGACCCCAGTAGCTCGATAAGTCGTGTCGATATGAGGTCTATAACAGTTCGAGATACTACTGATAACACTTACCAGTAAATCTCAGCAACCCTGTCCAGGGATTTCCGGTTATAGCCAATCGAACACAGCGTAACATCAACTCCCTATACCGGGAGAGACGAATCCCCTCCTATCGCTCATTGCCTCCATGTGATTCGGGACTGTACCCAAAAGCCACCGTTTTGCACGCCCTCTTAGACATGGTAAGGTGGAAATCAAAGTACAGTGGGAATCACACAAGACTCTATGACGATCTCGGGTCTACAGACTAACCTGTACCAGTGTCACCAGAGAACTGCCATCTGACGTAAGGTATAATACTATCTGGGAGTTCTCGGCGAGTCCGTCCAGTGTACCCAGTCTCCACTGAGCACCCGTATATCATCTCTGATGTCAAACACCAATGAATATGGGATCATCCATCGCCCATCTGTATGGGTCGAGAAAGTATACGCTAGTCTACTCTGGTGTATCGATGCCCCGTCTCGATACACCCACGACTAGAGACCTTGAAGGATGTACTTATGGACTACCATGTCCCCACCAATATGATCTGCATCATAGTCCAGGTAGTCAAGTACACATCCTAAGGGCTTTACCAACATGTAACAGAGAGACAATCAGTGTACACGTTAAGGTAAAGAGCAACCAGATAGCATACTATCATGTCGAGCAAGAAAGTCCTCCCTATATATGTCCAAGCATCCACTACAATATACATCCTATGTATAGTAATGGCCTCTAGGGCATACATATAACTAACAATCTTCCACTTGCACTAGGGCCATCTGATAGAAGTGGTTGCAGTATCTCATACTCAACCATCCCATAAAAGTCTCTCTCTGGGAAAAGGCCTTTCGTGAGTGGATCCGCCGTGTTGTCCTCTGAGTCTACTCTCCTAACCTCGATCCCCTGGAGATCAACCATCTCCTCGATCAGGTGACACTGCCTTAAAATATGTCTGGATCACTGATGGGACGGACGTTCCTTGGCATAAGCCACAACACCATTGTCATATAATGGGAGGAACTAAGTTCATCTCATGAACAAATATACATCCAGACTGCCTCTTTGGTAGCATCTTAAGTAGCGATGCATCCAGCCTTTATCGTCTAGTATGCCACGGTATCTAGCTTGGAACTCTTCCAACATACCGTCCCTTCACTGAGGGTAAAGACAATGCCTGTGACTGACATTCAGTCGTCCTTATCACACTGGAACCTTTCCAGTAATTCTCCCCAGGATCAATTGATACCATCTCACTACATCTAGTGAGTATCCTAATATCCAATTAGATCTATCTCATAGATCCAAAACCCAGGATTTTAGGAGGTATCACTATGATCCTTTATGGAGAATCCTTGTGATAAGCGGAGATTGACCGAGCGTAGCATAGGAAACTTCTTCCCTATCAAGAGTATGTCATCTACGTACTCTACGAGGATCACCACCATATTCCTTACTACCTTTTTGTTTATACAAGGTTCATCTCATATTTTGATGAAGTCGAACTCTTTAACTAACACATCAAAACAGATGTTCCAACTCCGCGATGCCTGCTTTATCATATAAAACATCTTGCTAACGTTTCCGCTGCTCCCATTGTCTGCGAAGCCCTCTGGCTGTGTACTTATAGATGCACTCTTCTAAAACATCACTTAGAAAAGCAGTCATGGCACCCAACTGCCAGATATCGTAGTCATGGTATGTAGCCGTGGCAAGTAGGATCTGGATGGACTTAAGCATAGAAACTTAGAAAATGTTTCATCATAATTCATACCTGGTCAATGATGCAAACTTTTAACAAGTCTAGCTTTGAAAGTCTCAACTTTTCCATGTACACCAAGTAATCTTCTCAAGATATACTTGCTCCTGATGGGGATTTAACCCTTCAGATAAAGCAACTAAAGTCCATACTTTGTTGGTGTATAAGGATTCTATCTCAGATCGCTAAGCATCCAGCTATTCTTATAGAGTCCCACTCCTGATGGCCAGTTCGAAACTAGTTGGGTCATCATCTCATGATGCATTCCTCCCTCCCACTGTCATAGAGAAACAGAAGTATCTCTCAGGTGGGTGAGGAACCCTACTAGATCGGCGGAGAGGCTGAGGTTCGTTGGAAACAATTGAATCCTTTGGTTCTTACCAAATCATCAGTTGCAGTTTGTATAGCTGGAACATATCCAGTTCTACATAACAGACCTTGCCTCGAGCTTGTCCGGATTTTGCTTTTAAACATAGGCCGGACAACCCCAAATCTTAACAAACTTAAGATATGGGCTCTTCCCTTTCCATATCTCATATGAAGTGGTAGGCAACTGATTTGATCGGAACCCCATTCAATAGGTATGCAACTTCATAAGTGCATTACTCCCAAAAGGAAATAGGTAACTCAGTAGTACTCATCATAGAGCACACCTTACCATATAGGGTGTGATTGCTCCGCCCCGATATACCATCGTGCTATGGTGTATTCGGAGGAGTAATGCTGAGAGAGAATCTCATTCTCCTTTAGAATAGTCCGGGATTTCCGTGCTCAAGTATTCTTCTCCTCGATCACATCAAAGGACATAATACTTATACCCGTATTTTTGGTTCTCTACTTCTAACTTATATTCTGTGAATATCTCAAAAGTTTCGGACTTGTGTTTCAACAGGAACATATGTCTGAATCTTGAGAGATTATCAGAGAATGTAATGAAGTACAAAGAACCGGTCTTGGCATGTGTAGACAGGGGACCTTCATACATCAATATGTATCATCCCAAGAGTTCACTAACTCTTTCTCTGTTTCCAGTAAACATAGCTATGGTCATCTTATGTTTGTGACATGACTGGCAAGTTTCATAAGATGTAAATTCAAACTGATTTAAATATGCATCTAAATGTAACTTTAGCTAGCCGGGTCATATTGATCTGACCTAGTCTACAATACCTCAAGAAGGAATCGTTCAATTCTGAACTCTTCCTCTTGTGTGTGTTCTGTATACTAAGAACTGTAGTTTGATTTAGAACGTCAATGCTTTTAGATAACGTGCCTGAACCGATCAACTTTTGATATAGGAAATGTTCAAAACATTATCCAACAAAACAAAATTTTATCATTTCTTTACTAATAAAAAGACTGATATGATTTTGTATATCAGGTTCGGTATCTAATAGCATTTGTTCAGAATCAATGTATTGGTAATACAGGGTGACAGTGACCAACAGACTTGGCTGCAACACTTGCACCGTTTTCTGCCTCATGAAACTTATCACCCGTTCTCAGTTCTCTACCTATCTGTAGCCCATGTAACAGATTATATATGCGGGATCTTGATCCGGTATCAAATACCCAGGACGTAGAGGATACTGAGAAGCAGTTCTTTATAACGAACACACCCGAAAATGATGCATCGGTATGCACTTTCTTCGTTTGGGCGGCACGGGAATTCTGGTAATCCCCTAAATCCTGCTCTGTCTTATAACATTTATAAGTTGGAGCGGGACCAACGTTCCCAGCTCAGTATAACAAGCGGGTTCGGTCAATACATCCGTATTATTATCTTGATTAATGCTTGACATGGTCGCTACCTGGAGAGAGAGAGAAGAAAACACTCTGCGTGCGCTCTTGCAAGATCAGATTGGTTATTATTTTATCTAATCAGGATGGCTCCCACTGTTTTTATCAAATCTTCCTTCAAACCCTAAAAGGAAAGACTAGCCGGGATTAATTACACGCTACAAGTTCACCAATCTTTCAGCCAGGCCAGTGTCGGTACTTTGAGGGAGGTTCCCCGTTCTTTCGCACGGACCTAATTATAGTAAACCTCGTTTTTCCAGAGGCGTAACCCCGTTGACACCTTTCTAGACACCTACTTGATCGGCTAATTGTAATGTGTAAAACTCTCCCAGGAGTAACAATTACTCGCAGCGGGTATCGGGATCCAACTATCTCATAGAAGGTATGCAATCTCATTGCAAATTTCAACACTTGAAATTCCCGATAATATTTTGCCCCTAACGTACTATGACCTTGACGAAAGCCAACAAACCATAGCCCGCTAGTCAAGTTCAACCCGTCATTTCCGGATTGAATTAAACCCACCCGCACGACCCTTGACGAAAGCCAACAAAGCCGCACGACTACCCTAATCCAATTGCATCATATGCAGCAGATAAGCAGCATATAGCTACCGCACACTACACCTTGACGAAAGCCAACAAATGTAGCACGAATACTATATACAACTTATTTGAAATGACGGAGGGCTACGAAAGGTTTTTCTAAAAACCTATTGCGTAATGAACTTGATATCGTTGTAGAATCAAATGATTTTAAAATGGAGTATTTTTTAGGCTTTTCTAGTTTTGCTAAAGGGGTCACTCCCGGTGAAGGGATTGTCGGCCCTTTCCTCGTCGAATGAGGTGCGGGATATATCATATATATCACTGTGCAAAGCAGAAACTATAGAAGCAATCAAAAAGAAACCGAGTGTGTAGCATCTGCCAGTTATTGCTAAAGGGGTCACTCTCGGTGAAGGGATCTCGGCCCTTTCCTTATCGAATAAGGTGCAGGATGTTCTACAAGGAACACCGCGATGCAAAGCAAGAACTGTAGCTACCTGTTTTTGAAAATTCGATTCCACGACATCTTTTAGGTTTCTTTTTCTTTCATTAATCATATTAATGAAGTCCCATCATTTAAATCACCTAAACATCACAGATAAATACGACGTACACTTATGCCATCCGCATTCGCCTCGATGTCCCCTCGTGCACCGTTAGGTTAGGTAACTAACGACAGAGCGGGGCAGGGCTAGCGCGAGTGCAAAACATAAGTAACGTCTATATAATATATCATATATATCATATACAGTATCTATCATCACAGAACATCAAATGATCACATCACAGATATCGCAGCAGAAGAAACATATGAAACATTGGATATGCTAGGACGTCCGTGTTTTCAATACGAGCCAGTATAACACACGGATTCCACGGTCGCGATGAATAGCCAAACCCACACCCCTAGACCCCTACGAGAGCGGCAAGCAACCCTACCAATTCTAGAGTTAGGAGACCCGGACTCGACTCCTCGAGTTGGTCTCCCACTGGACTCCAGAACCCGGTTACTTGTGCCCTCCTCCTTGGGTCTATCCTAGTGCGGAAAAGTAAATAATATACAAACGGTGACATCTTCCGCAACCTGGAAGTGCCCCAATAAAAGAATATTACATACAAGTTTTTACATGAATGAAAATGAAAAATACTCATCTCACATAAAAACCCCCAGCTATTCAAACACGACGATCCAATATAACATATCCAGCAACACATAACATCACATGTCATCAACGTAAGTAAACATGCGTATCCCAATTGTCGTTGACATATAGCAACGAAACCGGCGATATCACATATTACACTTACGGTCACAGAAAAGAAAGTGTAAAACTACAACAGTTGGAATCCGCAACCTGCATAGACATCGCATGCCTAATCAAATGAATTCCTTAGACATCACATGCCTAACAATTATAAACCCCGCATTTTAGTCTCATTATCGAAAACACTTTTCAATATCAAGTCGGGCAATTCAACAAGATTCCTGACATCCTGATCGCATGCTCGTCGCAAACTTTAGTAGACGGCCGCACCCCCGGATGCCGTCGACGAAGTGCACTAAGGCGGAACACCGCTGCCGCGAGCACCCGAACGGATGTTTTCGGCGACGGGGTTCTCCTACAGTCACTTGGTCGGGGCTATGGGACGTGGCTATCTGTTAAGTTTACCCGGCGAGTATCCGTGTACGCTACGTGATTGCAACGTACTTTTGATCACATCAAAATTCCGTGGCAACCGATCAATTGAGACTAAAGTGCTATGTTTATAACATTCATTTTAGTCATCTCATAACTTCTTGTGAATTCCAAATATTGTATCAAATTCCAGATAAATAGAAAATGTTAAACTTTCCGATCGAACATTCAAACACCCAAGTTTTCCCGAAACAGCTCAACTCTTGAAATAAGTTCAAAAACATCCATTTCATGCCACAGTACCAACGGTCCAGCCGTAGAAGGGTCAAGCCAACGCCTCACATGTGGCACGCCGTACTTCCCCAAACCCGAAGGTTCAAAGGGCAGTTCAAGACGGTCACATAATCGAGTTAAGGTTTGTTGTCTTCTAGAGGGTCCATCGCGTTACTTGCACTACTTAGAACGTTCTTAAACCACGGAAAAATCCAACACTTGGAAATTTCCCGACAGGGGAAAAAGTGGGTATTTATATCCGATTGAACTTTTTAACATGTTCTAAAAATATCCGGAAAAACACATAGACGGAGTTAAACTTTCCGATCGAAACACCGAGTCCCCAATACAACCCAGAAAACTCAACTGTTGAGTATAGATTAAAAATTCCCATAAAATACAGCAACTACAGATAGAGATTACAGTGCAAACCACGTGTCAATATTCATCAATATGGCCGCGGAACCGCTGCCCAAGCAAGGGTGGGGCCACGGTTCCGCGACGCTATGATCGACTTACGATCACGTGTTTCACAGTAACTCATGTAAAACCCTGCTGAATTTTTTGACAATTTTTAATTTGGAAAAATCCATATTTTCAGAAAATGTACAGAGAGTGGTCTTGGTTAGGGTTTCGTGACTCGATCGGATTTCTAACATCGTCTACTCATCGTCTAAGGCTCTAGCTAGGCTCTGATACCACTGTAGGGTTCCTAGGCACACTCAAGAGGTTCCACAACTGATCAACCATGGCAAAATCAAATTTTCCGAGTGCCGAGAAACCCTAATGATAGATCGATAACTAGAGGCAAAGGCGAAACATGCAATTAAACAACTTTATTGCTAAGTGAATGGAAATACAACCTTTGTAGATCCGCTCCACCATTTCTTTAGCGCCGTGTTGACGTCCCTCCGCTGCGATCATCGGGATCCCGGACTCTAGCGATGGTTTCCTCGGAGAAATGATCGGGCTAGGTCGTTGATTTCGATGCCGAAGATGATCTACGTCGAGGCGACTCAAACTCAAGCTCCATCTTCACTAGGTCAAGAAACTTATGAAGAAAACACCCTCTACTACATGGCAAGTGATAGAGGATGAAGAAATAGGAAGTGGGTTCACTTTAGATTTGGATTTCTCACTTGGAATCATCACTTGGAAAAATCTAGCAAAGGTTTTCTTTCTTCATCAAGAAGAAGAAGAAGAAAGAAATGAATAATGAATGAATTATTTCAAAAAGAAAATCCAAGTGATATCTATCATATTGCAACCATGGGTTAGATAAACTCATGTAGAGAATAAACTAGGGTTAAGGTAAATGGTTAGGGTTAAGGAATAAAACAAAATGGTAAGACTTATTCAAAGAAGCTAGAAATATCATGAAGCTTCTTGCCAAAATAAGAAAAGCCACCATTTTGTTTTCCCAAAAAAATAAATAAAGAAAGAAAATAAGACCTTAACCATTAACCTAAACCATGGTTTAAAACATACACACCCAAGTTTGCATGTATCATCAAACATGATACAATCTAGTGCACAAAAATATATCATATATACAATATGCACAAACAAGTGAGAAAAATAATCTTAAGTGAACCAATACTAGTTAATGTAAAGTAATATATCAAATATATAATTATACATCAAATCATTAAATCAATACTTGATTTAATGATCCGGTCATATCGCATATAACCGACTAATATCTAGTGTATCAATGTATCGAATCAACACTTGATCCGGTAACCCGGCTATATCACATATAACCGTCCCATGATACATATCGTGAGAATAGAATTCAGTGTCACATACTGGTATTATTCTCGGTCCCGCACATATCTCATATGCGCTCCTATTTCGTTTCGCTTGAGCCAGGAAACCTCTGTGTAGGACTCTAAAGACTCGTCAATACACCGGCAGCAGGTGATGATCATATCAAACACCCACAAGCCACAAGCGGTCTGCTAAACGTAACGGCCACCCGGGTATTGAGCGATCAGAAGATCAACGAGCAAGCCCGCTCACACTCCTGTGAATCCAACCAGTAACACTTACCGTACAGTCCGGTCTGTTCGTCTGATATGTCACATATCTCGCCTAGGGGTGGTAAACGTCATACCCCAGTAGCTCGATAAGTCGTGTCGATATGAGGTCTATAACAGTTCGAGATACTACTGATAACACTTACCAGTACATCTCAGCAACCCTGGCCAGGGATTTCCGGTTATAGCCAATCGAACACAGCGTAACATCAACTCCCTATACCGTGAGAGACGAATCCCCTCCTATCGCTCATTGCCTCCATGTGATTCGGGACTGTACCCAAAAGCCACCGTTTTGCATGCCCTCTTGGACGTGGTAAGGTGGAAATCAAAGTACAGTGGGAATCACACAAGACTCTATGACGATCTCGGGTCTACAGACTAACCTGTACCAGTGTCACCAGAGAACTGCCATCTGACGTAAGGTATAATACTATCTGGGAGTTCTCGGCGAGTCCGTCCAGTGTACCCAGTCTCCACTGAGCACCCGTATATCATCTCTGATGTCAAACACCAATGAATATGGGATCATCCATCGCCCATCTGTATAGGTCGAGAAGGTATACGCTAGTCTACTCTGGTGTATCGATGCCCCGTCTCGATACACCCACGACTAGGGACCTTGAAGGATGTACTTATGGACTACCATGTCCCCACTAGTATGATCTGCATCATAGTCCAGGTAGTCAAGTACACATCCTAAGGGCTTTACCAACATGTAACAGAGAGACAATCAGTGTACACGTTAAGGTAAAGAGTAACCAGATAGCATACTATCTTGTCGAGCAAGAAAGTCCTCCCTATATATATCCAAGCATCCACTACAATATACATCCTATGTATAGTAATGGCCTCTAGAGCATACATATAACTAACAGGTTCCAAGCGAAATTTGGGTGACTCCTCCAACCCGGATTATATGTAGAAGAGTATGGATCGTTTCTTTGTCGTTGCTGAAAGGCAGCATTGACTTGATCATGTCCTTGAGTAGATGCATTGTAAGGACACTTTTCGGTTAAGTGTGATAGAGCCGAACAACAAGCACACACAGTTCGTGGAGGCATAACAGGGGCAGGAGAAGGCGACGAGATTTTGGTCTCAATCGCTTCTAGCTTTTTCGTAAGAGCGGCCATATCGGCCTTCATAGCAATTGATATCTCTACTGGATGTATGCCTGCCCTAGATTGACCACTAGAAGAAGATGATGTGGTCTTGGAGCTCTCCCACTGAATTGTTTGTTCACTAAGATCCTCAAGAAACTGCCACGCTTCTTCACTAGATTTGGAGAGAAAGTGACCTTGACAGATGGTTTCTAGCAACTGCTTCGTTGCCGAGTTCAATCCCTCATATAATGTTTGGAAAAGTTGCCAACTTTCGATCCCATGATGAGGGCATTGAACGAGTAGGTCTTTAAATCTCTCAAAACACTTCCAAAATGGTTCGGAAGAAGCTGTGAAAATTGTATAATCTCATTACGTATTCTAGCAGTTTTGTGGTGAGGATAGAACTTTTTAAGAAAGGCTTTCACAAACTCGTCCCAATTTCTAATAGAATGTGATGCTGTGCTATATAGCCACTTCTCGGCTAAGTCACATAAGGTGAAAGGAATGACCCTTAGCCTTATAGAGTCATCTTTTAATTGGGTCGTTTTCATCATAGCGAAAACGTTTTGGAATTTATTGATGAAGATATAAGCATCTTCAGATTCTAAACCATGAAATTTTGGCAGCATATTGATGAAATGTGGTTTTATTTCAAAATTGTCCCCATTTACCGGTGGGGGTGAAAGACAGGTAGGTAAAGAAGTGCGGATAGGGTAGAAGGGATCCTGGAGCGCGACTCGTGCGGGCGCTTCAACAGGCGGTTGATTCGGGTTATTCGCACCTAACGGAGGTGGAATCATTCCCGTTGGTAAGGTCTCGTTAGGATTGTATCCCGACATGCCTTCGGAAAAAGAATTTGAAGGTGGAGGTAAGGAAGTGGACGGAATTTCGACTTCGGTGTCGAAAGGTATGTCGGTCGGTATTAACGAAACACGGACTAATCGGGCGCTAGTGTCCTTAGTCCAGAGTGACATACACTAAAGGGTAGTGTAGTCAGAAAAAAATGAAAGACAGAATGTGGAGGTAAGATAACGTCAATGAGAAGAAGTGGTGTAAGTGAGTTGCAAGATTTCCTTAGCGACAAGTTGCAAGTTTTGAAAAAAAATTTATGTGAAGTTTTTGCAAAAGATTTTATTTGAAAAGAGACTTGAGACGCAAACGCGGTCAACCACGCATGCACAATCAGGACTAGATCTAGGGTCACCTAGGTCAGCTAGACAGCTCCTAACTAGGATTAGAAATAGGACCTCAAACCGCCTATTCACCGCCAATTGCGGCCAGGTAAGTGCCAGGTAAGTGGGAGGCTCCCCGCTACAAGTAGCGGTCCTAATTAAGTAACCACTTGCCTTGACACACTTGCCTAGACACCGCAAAGTCAGTTAGGATAAACGGTCGATACCTATGTCTAGTCCTTTGTCCTATTGAGCTCGAAGTCCTTAGGGCTGAGTCTAGTATTTTTTTAATTAAGAGTGGTCGATGCAAATGCTTTAAGTGCTTTCTGGGGTCCTGGGAAGGGTGATAAAATCCCCACCCAATCTGAGTTTGGTCAATAGCCCCTTAAAGTCCGATTAAATTATGCAAAACAGTAAATTCACTTGCAATTAATTTTTTAAGCGCGGCGCAAAGAAACCTGCAGAAAATTTGTTATTTAGAAGGGGATAGAAAATTTTTAGCGCAAAGAAGTCCTGCAGAAAATTTCGCAAAAGATATATTGTGGTTGGCAGAGAAGGGGATTAGAAAACAAACAGAGCTGATTTTGCGCAAAGAGGCCACGTAACCGCCGCGGTTCCGCGGTCCGGTGGAAGGATCACTTCCCGAGAAAATTTCTGCTATTCTGATGTGGACTTATCCCTCTGTTTTGATGTATCCTTTTCTGTTTCTCCTTCTGTAAATTTCCAGATCCGAGATTCTTCGCTGTTCCTGCAAGATTCAAACAATAAACCCTTCAAATAATAACAAAAATTGATTTTTTTTTTAATATTTTCAGATTTTTATGATTTTTAAAATTTATATCAACCCGAAATTACACAAAAGAAATTTTACGCCATCCCCGGCAACGACACCATTTGATTAGTAGGGTTTTACGATCACCAAAAATATTTTACCGCAATCAGAAACGACGTCGCTTTGCAGCTAGCCGGTGAATACGGGTCGGTCCACAGGGATGTGTAATTTTCCTAAGTGTTTTTACGAGCTGATTCCAATGGTTGTTTGGTCTTTTGATTGAATCTACAAAAAACTAAGTTGTACGATAATCAAGAGACTTGCTAGGATTAGGTCTAAGGGGAGTTTGATAAGATTAATATCAACACCTCTTTCAATACCCTCGATTAAATCTTTTTAGAAGTTATAACAATTATTAGTAAAGGGGATTAGGATGATTGGGAAGAAACGAAGTTTTCTTCCTCTAGATCCTTGTCCGTCCTTTCCTACTAATTGTTCTAACCTTCATGGAAGTCATGCATGTCCGGTCCTTTATACTACGATTTCACCGTTACCTCATGGGTAGGGTGCCGTAGGGAGCGGATCATGCATGCGTGCATGAAGTTCTAGTTATTACAAATTGTTGGGCTTGAAAGAGATGATAGATATTCATCTCTCAATCCCTCCCTTATTCCTAACCCTAACAGGCGAGGAAATTACTCGCTCATTAGGGGATCTTTTAAAAATAACGTTTAAAAATCACTTACCTACTGCAGTTTAAGAAAGATTACACTAGATTAAACTAGGGCAATGAAAGGATTTATCTAAGGCAAGAATTAAATTAGAAAGCTAGGGCAAGAAATTAATTTTAAACTAAGGCAGAAAATTAAATGAACTTACAAGAGATGATGCTCTTCAATCCTCAAAAGAATCTGAATTTTTATTAATTGGAAAGAGGCGTCCCTATTACAGTATTTTGATTACATGTTTATAAAGAAATAGGAAAATTTAGGGTTACAGGATTCGCACATGTGCGATTACAAAAATACCCCCGAAAAATCCTAACCTTCGCACTGACGCACCGACGGGAGAAATCTGCACTGACACGTGCGTCAGATGGCCGCGGAACCGCGGCATTAGTGGGGGTAGGGCCGCGGTTCCGCGGCCCCTTGGTGAGTTCATCTGCTCAAAATTTGTGGTAAGCTTCAGGGTCTCTTTGGGACTCTTATTCTTTGGTTCTTTTATCCATTTGGCTTCTGAGTCATCTCCAGATCTTCAGTGAAAACTTGTAATGGTCTTTTAACCGTTCACTTTGACATTTTGGACCTTGCATTACCTTGTACCTTTATGAACTGTTCTTCATCTAGGCTTGACTAGGATCCTTCTATTAGTTGGTCAAAAGCCCATTTTTGTATCGTCTTTTGCCTTTTTCACTGTTTTCGCTCCAAGAACCTGTATCCTGTAATATGTAGCAGACATGCATCAAAAGCACCTGTTTATTTATAAAACGAATAAGAATGGGGAATATAATAATGCAATATTATGGTGTGAACAGTCCCTAGTCGTGGGTGTATCGAGACAGGGCATCGATATACCAGAGTAGACTAGCGTATACCTTCTCAACCCATATAGATGGGCGATGGATGATCCCATATCCATTGGTGTTTGACATCAGAGATGATATACGGGTGCTCAGTGGAGACTGGGTACACTGGACGGACTCGCCGAGAACTCCCAGATGGTATTATACCTTACGTCAGATGGCAGTTCTCTGGTGACACTGGTACAGGTTAGTCTGTAGACCCGAGATCGTCATAGAGTCTTGTGTGATTCCCACTGTGCTTTGATTTCCACCTTACCACGTCCAAGAGGGCGTGCAAAACGGTGGTTTTTGGGTACAGTCCCGAGTCACATGGAGGCAATGAGTGATAGGAGGGGTTTCGTCTCTCCCGGTATTGGGGGTTGATGTTGCGCTATGCTCGATTGGCCGTAACAGGGAAGTCCCTGACCAGGGCTGGTTTAGAGATTTACTGGTAAGAGTTACCAGTAGTTTCTCGACCCGTTATGAGCCTCATATCGGCATGACTTATCGGTTATTGGGGTCTGACGTTTACCACCCCTAGACTTGATATGCGACAAATCAGACGAGGAGATCGGACTGTACGGTAGTGTCACTGTCAGGATTTTTGCAGGAGTTGGAGCGGGCTTGCTTGCTGATCTTCTGATAGCTCAATACCTGGGTAGCCGTTACGTCCAGCTAGTACCGCTGACGGCTTGTGGGTGCTTGATATGATCATCACCTACTGCCGTCGTATTGACGAGTCTTTAAAGTCTTACATAGAGGTTTTACTGGCTCAGGAAAAACGAAATAGGAGCGCATATGTGATATGTGCGGGACCGAGAATAATGCGTGTATGTGATACCGTATTTTATTTCACGACTATTGTATCGGCCGATTATATGTGATATAGCCGGGTTATCGAATCAAGTGTTGATTCGATAAGATGGTACATTTTGTGTTAGTCGGTTATATGTGATATAACCGGATTATTAAGTCAAGTGTTGATTTAATAATTTAGTGTATAATTGTATATGTGATATACTAATTTATATTAACTAACATTGGTTCACTTAAGCATTTGTTTTTCTCACTTGTGCACAACTTAATATATATGTGATATATATTTATTTGTGTTCATTTTGTATCATGGTTGTTGATACACACTACATGGGTGTATGAGACATACACCATTATAATTATATTGGTGGCGTTTTAATATACAAAGTAAATACAAAATTAGTGGATAATTGTTCAAGTGCATGAAGCTTGTGAGTGCATTGACCAAAGTCCACTAGTTTTGTTTTACTTAGGATATTCATAAACCTAACCACTATAATTAGCCATGGTTATGTCTCTACATGAGTTAGTATATGATACCCACTCACCCATGGTTAGCTCTCTCTCTCTTAATTAGTTTTCATTCTCATTTTGAGCTCATCTTCTTTCTCCTTTAAATGCTTGCTAGGGTTTGATAAAGAGAGAGAAAGATTGTGAGAAAAGAAATTCTAAAGTGTACCCATTTCCTATTTCATCATCCTTTACTAGACTAGCACTTTAGTTTAGGGTGTTTGCTTCACTAATTCTCTAGTTAGTGAAGTAGGAGGTTGAGTTCGTATTCCCTCGACGTAGATCATCTTCGGCCTCGAAGACTTCAAGCAAAACCGTTGCCCTCTTCTCATGGAGCCGTCCGAGAGTCCGGGAGCACGATGATCGCAGCGAAGGGACTACTACAAGAAGCATAAGAAGTGAAGGACCGATCTACAAAGGTTGTATTTATTATTCACTTAGTGTTAAAGTGTTTAACATGCTAGCTTTTGCCTAATCTCTAGTTTAAAGATCTAGTTTAGGGTTGTTCGGCACGGCTAAAATTTTAATCCGGCATGGTAGATGCCTTGTAGAACCTTCTTAGAGTGCCTAGTAACCCTACAGTGGTATCAGAACCTAGCTAGAGCTTTAGGCGACGTGTATACGAAGTTAAAACTCCGATCGAACCCTGATACGACAATATTGAACCCCTCTCTGGAAATTTTTTCAAAACTGTGATTTTTCTGAATTAAAAATGCCTAAACAATTCAGCAGGTGATTCTAGGAATTATTGTGCAAAACGACAATGTAAGGCGTACGGATCGCCGCGGAACCGCGGCAATACCCTGCTTGTGCCGCGGATCCGCGGCCGTACAGTGAGCTTGTGCTTTGGGTTTTGCACAGTAATA
The DNA here is from genome assembly GCA_030015575.1 of Agapanthus africanus. Classification (NCBI taxonomy): domain Eukaryota; kingdom Viridiplantae; phylum Streptophyta; class Magnoliopsida; order Asparagales; family Amaryllidaceae; genus Agapanthus; species Agapanthus africanus. The sequence goes on along the minus strand of CM057339.1, from coordinate 302,506,988 downwards.
CTCATATCTGTTATTTTTATTTTCTGGGTATTTTTTATCTGAGTCAAGTGTTGAGTGTTCTGGGGTTTATTTTGTATTCGTTGATTCGATCGGAAAATTTAATTTCGTTAGCTTTTCCGGATAATTTAGAAAGTATTAAAAAGTTCGAACGGATATCAATAACTCATTTTTTCCCGACCCGGAAAATTTCCAAGTGTTGGATTTTTCCGTTGTTTAAGAACGTTCTAAATCGTGCAAGTTACGCAATGGACCCTCTAGAAGACAACAAACCTTAACTCGATTATGTGACCGTCTTGAACTGCCTTTTGAACCTTAGGGTTTGGGGCAGTACGGCGTTGCCACATGTGAGGCGTTGGCTTGACCCTTCTACGGCTGGACCATTGGTACTGTAGCATGTGATGGATGTTTTTAAACTCCCCTCAAATGTTGAGAACTATTTGGGAAAACTTGGGTGTTTGATTATTCGATCGGAAAGTTTAACATTGTCTATTTATCTGGAATGTGATACAATATTTAGAATCCACAAGTAGTTATGAGATAACTAATTTCAATGTTATAAACATAGCAGTTTAGTCTCAAATGATCGGTTACCACGAGATTTTGATGCGATCAAAAGTCCGTTGCAGTCACGTAGCGTACGCGGATACTCGCCGGGTAAACTTAATAAACAGCCACACCCCAAAGCCCCGACCAAGTGACTGTAGGAGAACCCCGTCGCCAAAAGCATCCGTTAGGGTGCTTGCGGCAACGGTGTTCCGCCTTAATGCACTTCGTCGACGGCATCCAGGGGTGCGGCCGTCTACTAAAGTTTGCGACGAGCATTCGATCAAGATGTCGGGAATCTTGTTGAATTGCCCGACTAGATATTGAAAAGTGTTTTCGATATAGAGACTAAAATGCGGGGTTTATAATTGTTAGGCATGCAATGTCTAAGGAGGTTGCGGATTCCAACTATTGTAGTTTTACACTTTTTTTCTGCGACCGTAAGTTTAATATGTGTTATCGCCGGTTTCGTTGCTATATGTCAACGACAATTGGGATGCGCATATTTAATTACGTTGATGACATGTGATGTTATGTGTTGCTGGATATGTTATATTGGATCGTCGCGTTTTGAATAGCCGGGGGTTTTATGTGAGATGAGGGTTTTTATTTTCATTCATGTAAAATTCATTGTATGTAATATTCTTTTATTGGGGCACTTCCGGGATGAGGTTGATGTCACCATTTGTATATTATTTACTTTTCCGCATTAGGTAGACCCAAGGAGGAGAGCACAAGTAACCGGGTTCTAGAGTTCAGTGGGAGACCAACTCGAGGAGTCAAGTCCGGGTCTCCTAACTCTAGAATTGGTAGGGTTGCTTGCCGCTCTCGTAGGGGTCTAGGGGTGTGGGTTTGGCTATTCATTGCGACCGTAGAATCCGTGTTTTATAAAGGCTCAAAATAAAACACGGTCGTCCTAGTATATCCAATGTTTCATATGTTTCTTCTGCTGCGATATCTGTGATGTGATCATTTGATATATTGTGATAAATACTGTATATAGTATATATGATATATTATATAGACGTTACTTATGTTTTACACCCGTGCTAGCCCTGCCCCGCTCTGCCGTTAGTTACCTAACCTAACGGTGCACGAGGGGACATCGAGGCGAATGCGGATGGCATAAGTGTACGTCGTATTTATCTGTGATGTTTAGGTGACTTAAATGATGGGACTTCATTAATGTGATTAATGAAAGTAAAGAAACCTAAAAGTTGTTGTGGAATCGAATTTTCAAAAACAGGTAGCTACAGTTCTTGCTTTGCATCGCGGTGTTTCTTGTAGAACATCCTGCACCTTATTCGATAAGGAAAGGGCCGAGATCCCTTCACCGGGAGTGACCCCTTTAGAAATGACTGGCAGATGCTACACCCCTCGGTTTTGTCTTTTGATTGCTTCTCTAGTTCTTGCTTTGCACAGTGATATATATGATATATCCTGCACCTCATTCGACGAGGAAAGAGCCGAGATCCCTTCACCGGGAGTGACCTCTTTAGCGAAACTAGCAAAAGCCTAAAAAACACTCCATTTTAAAATTATTTGATTCTACAACGATATCAAGTTCATTACACAATAGGTTTTCAGAAAAACCTGTCGTAGCCCTCCGTCATTTCAGATAAGTAGTAGTTAGTATTCGTGCTGCGTTTGTTGGCCTTTGTCAAGGCGTAGTGTGCGGTAGCTGACTAGTGCTTATCTGCTTATGCATATGATGCAGATTGGGTTAGGGTAGTCGTACGACCTTGTTGGCCTTTGTCAAGGGTCGTGCGGGTGGGTTTAATTCAATCAAGAAATGACGGGTTGAACTTGATTAGCATCCTATGGTTTGTTGGCCTTTGTCAAGGTCATAGAAGGTTAGGGGCAAAATTATCGGGAATTTCAAGTGTTGAAATTTGCAATGAGATTGCATACCTTCTATGAGATAGTTGGATCCCGATACCCACTGCGAGTAATTGTTACTCCTGGGAGAGTTTTACACATTACAATCAGCCGATCAAGTAGGTGTCTAGAAAGGTGTCAACGGGGTTACGCCTCTGGGAAAACGAGGTTTATTTTAATTAGGTCCGTGCGAAAGCACGGGGAACCTCCCTCAAAGTACCGACACTGGCCTGGCTGAAAGATTAGCGAAGTTGTAGGGTGTAATTAATCCCGGCTAGTCTTTCTTTTTAGGGTTTGAAGGAAGATTTGAAAAAAACAGTGGGAGCCATCCTGATTAGATAAAATAATAACCAATCTAATCTTGCAAGAGCGCACGCAGAGTGTTTTCTTCTCTCTCTCTCCAGGTAGCGACCATATCACGCCTTAATCAAGATAATAATACGGATGTGTTGACCGAACCCGCTTGTTATACTGAGCTAGGGGAACGTTGGTCCCGCTCCAACTTATAAATTTTATAAGACAGAGCAGGAAACAGGGGATTACCAGAATTCCCGTGCCGCCCAAACGAAGAAAGTGCATAATGATGCATCTTCTTCAGGTGTGTTCACGGTTCAGAGAGCACTTGTGTATGTGATGCTTCATTACAGAGAACTGTTTCTCAGTATCCTTTACGTCCTGGGTATGAGATACCGGATCAGGATCCCACATATGTAATTTGTTACATGGGCTACAGATAGGTAGAAGACTGAGAACGGGTGATAAGTTTCATGAAATAGAAACGGTGCAAGTGTTGCAGCCAAGTCTGTTGGTAGTTATCACCCTGTATTACCAGAATACATTGATTCTGAATGAATGTCATTAGATACCGAACCTAATATACAACATCATATCAGTTTCTTTATTAGTAAAGAAGGATATAATTTTGTATTGTTGGATAATGTTTTGAACATTTCCTATATCAAGAGTTGATCGGTTCAAGCACGTTATCTAAAAGCATTAACGTTCTAAATCAAACTACAGTTCTTAGTGTACAAAACACGCACAAGAGGAAGAGTTCAGAAATGAACAAATCCTTCTTGAGGTATTGTAGACTAGGTCATATCAATGTGACCCGACTAGGTGAAGTTACATATAGATGTATATTTAAATTAGTTTGAATTTACATCTTGTGAAACTTGTCGGTCATGTCACAGAGATAAGATGACCATAGCTCTGTTTTTAGGAAACAGAAAAAGAGTTAGTGAACTCTTGGGATGATACATGTTGATGTATGAAGGTCCCATGTCTACACATGCCAAGACCGGTTCTTTGTACTTCATTACATTCTCTGATGATCTCTCAAGATTCAGACATATGTTCCTGTTGAAACACAAGTCCTAGGCTTTTGAGATATTCACAGAATATAAGTTAGAAAGTAGAGAACCAAAACGGGTATAAGTATTATGTCCTTTGATGTGATCAAGGAGGAGAATACTTGAGCACGGAATTCCTGGATTATTCTAAAGGAGAATGAGATTCTCTCTCAGCATTACTCCTCCGTATACACCACAGCACGTCGGTGTATCGGGGCAGAGCAATCACACCCTATGTGATAAGGTGTGCTCTATGATGAGTACTACTGAGTTACCTATTTCCTTTTGGGAGTTATGCACTGGAGGAGTTGCATATCTGTTGAATAGGGTTCCGATCAAATCAGTTGCCTACCACTTCATATGAGATATGGAAAGGGAAGAGCCCATATCTTAAGTTTGTTAAGATTTGGGGTTGTCCATCCTATGTCTAAAAGCATAATCCGGACAAGATCGAGGCAAAGTCAGTTCTGTAGAAGTTTGTTGGATATCCCAAGCATTCGCAAGTGAATATCTTCTACCTAACCGAAGAACAAAAGATGTTTTGTTTCTCAATATGCCACTTTTGTGAAAGGGAATTTCTTGTGAAGAAATTAGTCGTCATGAGGTAGAACTGGAAGGAGTTCCAGCTATACAAACTGCAGCTGATGATTTGGTAGAACCAAAGGATTCAATAGTTTCCAACGAATCTCAGCCTCTCCGCCGATCTAGCAGGGTTCCTCACCTACCTGAGAGATACTTTGGTTTCTCTATGACAGTGGGAGCGAGGATTGCATCATGAGATGATGACCCATCTGGTTTCGAGCAGGCCATCAAGAGTGGGGACTCTGTAAGAATGGCTGGATGCTTAACGATCTGAGATGGAATCCTTATACACCAACAAAGTATGGACTTTGGTTGCCTTATCTGAAGGGTTAAATCCCCATCAGGAGCAAGTATATCTTGAGAAGATTACTTGGTGTACATGGAAAAGTTGAGACTTTCAAAGCTAGACTTGTTAAATGTTTGCATCATTGACCAGGTATGGATTATGATGAATCTGTTCCCCTCCGAAAGACGCGCAAGACGGACGTCTTGCCTGAGATTCGGGGCAGATGCTAATTGGTGCTATCCGTCCACCTCTCCGAAGATGCCAAGTTGATTTATGGCACCGTGTATCGGAGGTTTAGACGGATGCGGCCGATGTAACAGACTTCGTCAGATTCCCCCTCGTTTGAGGGGTTTTTGATTGTGGGGACGCTCTTCCCTGCAGGCGCAAGCCCCTGCAGTTAATTACGCTACCGCATCGCGGTAACAACTTTCTCGTTCTCCAGTTGGTCACTTCGTGTCGTGGGTGTTTGTTTTGTGTTTGGTTGCCCGTGGATTGTATACGGAGACTAAGTTATGTTGTCGCCCGTAGGACGTGGATTAGTCCAAATCCGTATCTTCTTAGATTTGGGTTTAGGGTTTTGGTTTGAGGATACGTTAGCCATATTTGAGGCCAAGATCAACTCAAACGTTTGTTAAGGATACGTTAGTCTAATTTGAGACTAAGATCAACTTAACGGGATCGTTTAGATTCGACAAAAGAGCGTTTGGGCTCTATTGTTCCAGTTTAGGGACATAGTGGTCCATTGCATGTATGGCCATCGGGACCCGTCACCTCTCTGACGACGTTGAAGGATTACAACGACGGGTGTCAGAGGAGTTCAGAGATGTACCCTTGAACCAATGAGTTGGTTGAAAGAGCAGATGTGCTCAGTTCAAGATGATTTGAGGACTTATGGCCAGTTTGGTCTAAGTCCAGTTATGTTTGAAATATTGACCCTCTGTTGGTCCATTGAAGGAGAGGCTTTGCCTCTGGAAAATTAGCGACTTTGGCTAAAAGTAGTGTTAAACACTTAGAGAACAACAGTGTTAAACACTGGAGATAGAACTCTCAAATTAGTGTTAAACACTAAAAAAACAATCAGTGTTAAACACTGGAAATATAATCTTTAATTTAGTGTTAAACATTAGAAACAATCAGTGTTAAACACTGGAAATCAGAGATTTCAAATTAGTGTTAAACACTAAAGCAAATCAGTGTTAAACACTGGGAACAAAGTCTTCAGATTAGTGTTAAACACTAAGGAGAGAGGGGTCACGTGTGGACACGTGAGAGCGCCCTGATTTCCCTTATTTTATTTTGTAGATCAGTGTTTAACTCTTTTAATTCTGACGGCCATCACGTGTGAACACGTGATGGAGGCCCCCGCTCTGGTCTATTAGAATGCTCATTAGGGGTCACGTGGTGACACGTGAGGACGCCCTAAATGTGGAGCCAGATCTCCTTTGTTTTATCCTCAAATCTGCGAATAAGTGTTAAACACTTTTCAACTTTATTTTAGAGCATCACGTGTTGGCACGTGATGGGGATTTATGCATCGATAATTACAGCACTTGCCGAGGGGTCACGTGGGGACACGTGAGAGCGCCCAAAGCTTTTTTTCTTTTGTTTTTTCTTTCTGCGTTTTGGGAGTCACGTGGGAGCACGTGTGGCATTGCCTCAAAGTTTCTTCCTTTTTATTTTTGGGGATCTTTTTAGGGGTCACGTGGGGACACATGACCCTTGTTTTATTCTTTCTTTTCTGATCACTGCGGATTGGGGTCACGTGTCATCACGTGACCAATATTCTTTATGTTCATGGAGATCTTTCAAGTCTCTTTATTTTAAGAATTAAATTCTTTGTAGGGTTAAACCCTAATTATGATTTTGGAGGAATTAAATTCCTACTGTGAAAGAATTAAATTCTTATTTAGGATAAAACCATGATTTCTTTTTAAAGGAATTAAATTCCCAGATATGTAAAAGAATTAAATTATTGATTAGGGTTAAACCCTAGTTTTGTTTTAGGAGGAATTAAATTCCTGTGAGTTTGGGAGAATTAAATTCTCAAAACTTAATTCCTCCTCTGTGTTTTAGATCTGCATGGCAGGATCTCAACCCAATGAGAATTAAATTCTCAATTCATGGGGAGATGTGCACTTTGCAGATCCTCAACCAGAGAAATAACTAAGTTCTTTTCTTTATATAAGAGTTAAACTCTTTTAAGAATTAAATTCTCTTTTGAAGCCTCCCTTTTCTTACCTAGGGTTTTTCTTTTGCAGAGAATTAAATTCTCCTCTCTTTTCTTTTTTCTCTTGAGAATTAAATTCTCCTCCCTCTGTTTTTCTCTCTCAAAAAGGTCCCCCTTTTCTTTTCTTGGCTCCTATTTATAGGAGAAGGAAAAGAATCAATTTGTTCAGCAAATCTCTCATTGAAAGATTTGATTTGTTTTCATATTTAATATGATCCTTTAGATCATTCAGTGAATTTTATTCACCGTTGGATTTTAAATCCAAAGATATTCTGTTTGTTATTTCGGTGAGATTTGGGGAGATCTTTCCTTATTTGAGATTTTTCCATAAATTGGTGATTTCTAATCACCCTTGGATCTTTAATCCAATGGTCCCCATAATCCTTTTCCATTTGGAAAGATTTAGAAGCATTTAGAATTTAATTTTATTAAACTGTAAGGCTTTCGAAGCCAGTCACGTGCTGACACGTGACCCTTGGTCACGTGTGAGCACGTGACCCCCAATTGAGTCCTTTTCTCAGCGTTCATTCACGCTTTAGTTTTAACCATCACGTGTCAACACGTGACCATTGGTCACGTGTGAGCACGTGATGCCTCATTGAGGTAACTTCTGATTTTTAATCAGGGAACAGATTTTAGAATTTAATTCCATTCATTATTTTAGAGGTTTTAAGAGCCCATCACGTGTCTGCACGTGACCCATGGTCACGTGTGAGCACGTGATGCCCCATTGGGGTCTTTTCTGAGTTTTTATTATATCTTTTAACTCCTCCAGCGGGTTCTTAAAGGTTAATCACGTGTGGACACGTGATGACTCATAACTTTTGATCCCGGATGAATTATGAGGCCCATAATATATCAAATCGAAGGGCTTTTCGAGATGCTTCCAATACCATCAGAATTTAATAGTTCCTCCTTCGTGAACTTATCAAAATACAGGCCGGAAAATATTGGTTCGCATTTCCTTAAACGTATCGCTTCCATTTGATACCTTGGACTCTTCTGCGCAGAAATTTTCGGCGGGAACAGAAACCTTTTCTAAGTAGCTATGCTTAAAGTCCATCCAGATCCTACTTGCCACGTCTACATACCATGACTACGATATGTGGCGGTTGGGTGTCATGACTGCTTTTCTAAATGATGTTTTAGAAGAGAAAGTCTATAAGTACACAGTTAGAGGGCTTCGTAGACAGTGGGAGCAGCGGAAACGTGTGCAAGATGTTTTATGTGATAAAGCAGGTATCGCGGAGTTGGAACGTCTGTTTTGATGTGTTAGTCAAAGAGGTTGACTTCATCAAAATGGTAGATGAACCTTGTGTATACAAAAGGGTAGTAGGGAGTATGGTGGTGATCCTTGTAGAGTACATGGATGACATACTCTAGATGGGGAAGGAGTTTCCTATGCTACGCTCGGTCAATCTCCGCTTATCACAATGATTCTCCATATAAGATCAAAGTGATACCTACTAAATCCTGGGTTTTGGATCTATGAGATAGATCTAATTGGATGTTAGGATACTCACTAGTTGTAGTGAGATGGTATCAATCGATCCTGGGGAGAATCACTGGAAAGGTTCCAGAGTGATAAGGAAGACTGGATGTCAGTCACAGGCATTGTCTTTACCTTCAGTAAAGGGACGGTATGTTGGAAGAGTTCCAAGACAGATACCGTGGCATACTAGACGATAAAGTCTAGATACATCGCTACCAAAGATGCTACCAAAGAGGAAGTCTGGGTGTATATTAGTTCATGAGATGAACTTCGTTCCTATCATTGTGTGACAATGGTGTTGTGGCTTATGCCTAGGAACGCCCGTCCTATCAGTGATCCAGACAAATTCTAAGGCAGTGTCACCCGATCATGGAGATGGTTGATCTCCAGGGGATCGAGGTTAGGAGAGTAGACTCAGAGGACAACACGGCGGATCCACTAACAAAGGCTTTTTCCCAGAGAGAGACTATTATGGGATGGTTGAGTATGAGATACTGCAACCACTGTTATCAGATGGCCCCAGTGCAAGTGGGAGATTGTTAGTTATATGTATGCCCTAGAGTCCATTACTATACAAGAGATGTATATTGTAGTGGATGCTTGGACATATATAGGGAGGACTTTCTTGCTCGACATGATAGTATGCTATCTGGTTACTCTTTACCTTAACGTGTACACTGATTGTCTCTCTGTTACATGTTGGTAAAGCCCTTAGGATGTGTACTTGACTACCTGGACTATGATGCGGATCATACTAGTGGGGACATGGTAGTCCATAAGTACATCCTTCAAGGTCCCTAGTCGTGGGTGTATCGAGACGGGGCATCGATATACCAGAGTAGACTAACGTATACCTTCTCGACCCATATAGATGGGCGATGGATGATCCCATATCCATTGGTGTTTGACATCAGAGATGATATACGGGTGCTCAATGGAGACTGGGTACACTGGACGGACTCGCCGAGAACTCCCAGATGGTATTATACCTTACGTCAGATGGCAGTTCTCTGGTGACACTGGTACAGGTTAGTCTGTAGACCCGAGATCGTCATAGAGTCTTGTGTGATTCCCACTGTGCTTTGATTTCCACCTTACCACGTCCAAGAGGGCGTGCAAAACGGTGGTTTTTTGGGTACAGTCCCGAGTCACATGGAGGCAATGAGCGATAGGAGGGTTTTGTCTCTCCCGATATTGGGGGTTGATGTTGTGCTATGCTTGATTGGCCGTAACAGGGAAGTCCCTGGCCAGGGCTGGTTTAGAGATTTACTGGTAAGAGTTACCAGTAGTTTCTCGACCCGTTATGAGCCTCATATCGGCATGACTTATCGGTTATTGGGGTCTGACGTTTACCACCCCTAGACTTGATATGCGACATATCAGACGAGGAGACCGGACTGTACGGTAGTGTCACTGTCAGGCTTTTTGCAGGAGTTAGAGCGGGCTTGCTTGCTGATCTTCTGATCGCTCAATACCCGGGTAGCCGTTACGTCCAGCTAGTACCGCTGACGGCTTGTGGGTGCTTGATATGATCATCACCTACTGCCGTCGTATTGACGAGTCTTTAGAATTCTACATAGAGGTTTTACTGGCTCAGGAAAAACGAAATAGGAGCGCATATGTGATATGTGCGGGACCGAGAATAATGAGTGTATGTGATACCGTATTCTATTCTCGCGACTATTGTATCGGCCGGTTATATGTGATATAGCCTGGTTATCGAATCAAGTGTTGATTCGATAAGATGGTACATTTTGTGTTAGTCGGTTATATGTGATATAACCGGATTATTTAGTCAAGTGTTGATTTAATAATTTAGTGTATAATTGTATATGTGATATACTAATTTACATTAACTAACATTGGTTCACTTAAGCATTTGTTTTTCTCACTTGTGCACAACTTAATATATATGTGATATATATTTATTTGTGTTCATTTTGTATCATGGTTGTTGATACACACTACATGGGTGTATGAACATACACCATTATAATTATATTTGTGGGGTTTTAATATACAAAGTAAATACAAAATTAGTGGATAATTGTTCAAGTGCATGAAGCTTCATGAAGCTTGTGAGTGCATTGACCAAAGTCCACTAGTTTTGTTATACTTAGGATATTCATAAACCTAACCACTATAATTAACCATGGTTATGTCTCTACATGAGTTAGTATATGATACCCACTCATCCATGGTTAGCTCTCTCTCTCTTGATTTGTTTTCATTCTCATTTTGAGCTCATCTTCTTCCTCCTTCAAATGCTTGCTAGGGTTTGATAAAGAGAGAGAAAGATTGTGAGAAAAGAAATTCTAAAATGTACCCATTTCCTATTTCATCATCCTCTACTAGACTAGCACTTTAGTTTAGGGTGTTTGCTTCACTAATTCTCTAGTTAGTGAAGTAGGAGCTTGAGTTCGTATTCCCTCGACGTAGATCATCTTCGGCCTCGAAGACTTCAAGCAAAACCGTTGCCCTCTTCTCATGGAGCCGTCCGAGAGTCCGGGAGCACGATGATCGCAGCGAAGGGACTACTACAAGAAGCATAAGAAGTGAAGGACCGATCTACAAAGGTTGTATTTCGTATTCACTTAGTGTTAAAGTGTTTAACATGCTAGCTTTTTCCTAATCTCTAGTTTAAAGATCTAGTTTAGGGTTGTTCGGCACGGCTAAAATTTTAATACGGCATGGTAGATGCCTTGTAGAACCTTCTTAGAGTGCCTAGTAACCCTACAAAAGAAACCTAAAAATATTGTAGAAACTTGTTTTAAAACTGGTAGCTCTAGTTTTTGCTTTGCATAGCGGTATTCCTTATAGAATATCTAACACCTTATTCGATTAAGGAAAGAGCCGAGATCTCTTCACCGGGAGTGACATCTTTAGCGAAACTAGTAGATGCTACAATCCACTCGGTTTTGTTTTTGATTGCCCTTTTAGTTCATATCCAATATTTCATATGTGTTCTTCTGCTGTTGATATTCTATGATGTGACCACTTGATATTCTGAGATGAATGCTTATATTATATATATGATATATAATTAATATTGCTGCTTTCGTTTCTTCTGTGATGCTGAGGAAGCAAAATTGATGGGACTTCATTAATGAGATTAATGAAAGAAAAAGAAACCTAAAAATATTGTAGAAACTTGTTTTAAAACTGGTAGCTCTAGTTTTTGCTTTGTATAGCGGTATTCCTTATAGAATATCTAACACCTTATTCAATTAAGGAAAGAGCCAAGATCTCTTCACCGGGAGTGACCTCTTTAGCGAAACTAGTAGATGCTACAACCCACTCGGTTTTGTTTTTGATTGCCCTTTTAGTTCATGATTTGCATAGTGGTATTTGTCAAATATCCAGCACCTCATTCGATGAGGAATGAGCCGAGATCCCTTCACCGGGAGTAAGAGTTGAAATTTGCAATGCGATTGCATACCTTCTATGAGACAGTTGGATCCCGATACACACTGCGAGTAAGAGTTACTCCTGGGAGAATTTTGTAACGCCCCACGCCCCAGTACAGATGGTATTGTCCGCTCTGGCCGAAACCGCACGGTTTTTCCCTTTAAAGCGAACCGGACCCGACCAGGGGCCACTTCGCAGGAGGTCACCCATCCCAAGACTTCCCTGGCCCAAGCACGCTTAACTATGGAGTTCTCAAGCTCCTGTAGTTCCGGTTCACTTAAAAGGCGTCTCTGTAATTGAGGGTGGTATCATTATATTTATAATGCAGTCCGGTCCTCTTTCGGAATGTGTTCCGAAGATTCCCCATTATTCTACAGTGGGTCCCACGGACTCTAGAGGTGGCCCCCGCCATCTTGGTATGACAATTGGCGTGGCACTTTGTTCTGTGTGGCACTTTGCTCCGTGAACAAGAACCGGGTCCCGACATTCTCCCCACCTTTGAACAATGGTTCGTCCTCGAACCACAGACTTACTACTGAGGGACCTTCATCGGCCACCATAAATGTAACACCTCATGCCCCAGTATAGATGGTATTGTCCGCTCTGGCCGAAACCGCACAGTATTTCCTTTTAGAGCGAACCGGACCCGACCAGGGGCCACTTCCCAGGAGGTCACCCGTCCCAAGACTTCCCTGGCCCGAGCACGCTTAACTACGGAGTTCTCAAGCTCCTGTAGTTCCGGTTCACTTAAAAGGCGCCTCTGTAATTAAGGGTGGTATCATTATATTTATAATGCAGTCCGGTCCTCTTTCGGAATGTGTTCCGAAGATTCTCCATTGTTCTACAGTGGGTCCCACGGACTCTAGAGGTGGCCCCTGCCATCTTGGTATGACAATTGGCATGGCACTTTGTTCTGTGTGGCACTTTGCTCCGTGAACAAGAACCGGGTCTCGACAAGTTCTACACATTACAATTAGCCGATCAAGTAGGTGTCTAGATATGTGTTAAAGGGGTTAAGCCCCTGGGAAAATGAGGTTTATTTTAATTAAGTCCGTGTGAAAGCACGGGGGACCTCCCTCAAAGTACCGACAGTGGCCTGGGGTGTAATTAATCCCGGCTAGTCTTACCTTTTTAGGGTTTGAAGGAAGATTTGATAAAAACAGTGGGAGTCATCCTGATTAGATAAAATAATAAACCAATCTGATTTTGCAAGAGCTTACGCATAGTGTTTTCTTCTCTCTCTCTCTCCTGGTAGTGACCATGTCAGGCCTTAATCAAGATAATAATATGGATGCATTGACCGAACCTGCTTATTATACTGAGCTGGGGAACGCCGGTTCCTCTCTATCTTATAATTGTTATAAGTCCGAGCAGGAAATAAGGGATTATCCGTATTTCCACGCAACCCAATTGAGGAATAAGCATGTTGATGCATATTCTTCGGGTGTGCTCATTACCAAGAACTGTTTCTCAATGTCCTCTACGTCCTAGGTATGAGATACCGGATTAGGATACCATATATGTAATCTGTTACATGGGCTACAGAAAGGTAGACAACTGGGAAAGGGTGATATATCTCTAAGTGTTAGAGAATGGTGCAATTGTTGCAGCTAAATTAGTTGGCAGATATCACCTTGTATTACCAAATGGTAAATACATTGATTCTGAACTAATGTTATTACATGCCGAACCTGATATACAACATTGCATCGGTTTCTTTATTAAGTTAAAGAAGAATAAATTTTGTATTGGAGGATAATGTTGTGAACATTTTCCTGAATCAAGAGTTGATTGGATCAGGCACGTTATGTAATGACATATACGTTCTAAATCAAACCACAGTTCAAGGTAATTAGAACACACACAAGAGGAATAGTTCAGAAATGAACAAATCTTTCTTGTGGCATTGTAGACTAGGTCATATCAATACGGCACGACCAGCTAAGTTATATAAGGATGGATATTTGAATCCGTTCGAATTTTCATTTTATAATACTTTCCAGTCTTGTCTCAAAGGTAAAATGACCAATACTCCTTTTATGGGAAACAGAGAAAGAGTTATTGAACTTTTAGGACAGATACATGATGATGTATGCGGTCCTATGTCTACTAATGCTAGGCTTGGTTCTTTGTACTTCATTACATTCATCGACGATCTCTTAAGATACGGACATGTGTTCCTGTTGAAACATGAGTCTGAACCTTTTGAGAAATTCAAGGAATATAAGCTTGAAGTAGAGAACCAAACGGGTAGAAGTATTAAAGTCCTTCGATGCGATCGGGGAGGCAAATACTTAGGCACGGAGTTCCAGGATTATTTAAAGAAGAATGATATTCTCTCTCAGCTTTCTCATTCGTATACACCACAACACAATGGTGTATTGGGCGAAGGTATCTCACCCTATGATATATGGTACGCTCTATGATGAGTACTGCTGAGTTGCCTGTTTCCTTTTGGAGTTATGCACTTGAGAATCTGCATACATATTGAATAGGGTTCCATCCAAATCAGTGCCTACCACTCCATATGAGATATGGAATGGGAAGAGACCATGTCTTAAATGAGTTAAGATATGGGGTTGTCTGACTTATGTTGAAAAGCAAAATCCGGACAAGCTCGAGGCAAGGTCAATTCTGTATAAGTTTGTTGGATATCCCAAACATTTGCGAGGGTATATTTTCTACCTAACTGAGGAGCAAAAGGTGTTTTGTTTCTCAGCATGCCACCTTTTTAGAAAAGGAATTTCTTGTGAAGAAATTTATGGACATGAGGTAGAACTGGAAAGAGTTCCAGCTAGACAAACTGACAGCTGATGATTTGGTGAAACCAAAGGATTCAATAGTCTCCAACGAACCTCAGCCTCTCCACAAATCTGGTAGGGTTCCCCATCCACCTAAGAGATACTATGGTTTCCTCGGTTACGGTAGGAGCGGGGATTGCATCATGGTAGATGCTGACCCAACCAGGTTCAGGCAGGCCATCACGAGTGGGGACTCTGTGAAAAGGCTGGATGCTATGCGATCAAAGATGGAATCCATGTACACCAACAAAGTATGACTTTGCATGTTGCACCTGAAGGGGTAAAACCCATCGGGAGCAAGTGGATCTTGAGAAGATTCTTGGTGTAAATGGAAAAGTTGAGACTTTCAAAGCTGGACTTGTAGTAAAAGGTTTTCGTCAATAACCAGGTATGAATTATGATAAAAGCTTTTCTCCAGTGGCTATGCTTAAGTCCATCAGGATTAAAGCACGCATCGCGGAGTTGGAACATCTGTTTTGATGTGGCAGTCAAAGAGTTTGACTTCATCAAAAAGGTAGTTGAATCTTGTATATACAAGAAGGTTGTAGAGAGTAAGGTTGTCTTCTATGTATTGTACGTAGATGACATACTCTTGATAGGAAATGGTTTCCTATGCTACACTTGGTCAAGCTCCTCTTATCACGAGGATTCTCTATGGAAGATCTGGATGATACCTACTACATCTTGTGGATTAAAATCTATGGTGATAGATCTAAGTGGATGTTGGGAGTGTCCCAAATCCAGGTACATTAACACCGTACTAAAGGGGTTTAGTATGGAAGATTCTAAACGTGGTGGTTCGCCCACCTACTCAGGAATCACTCTCTCCAAAAAGACATCTTCCAAGATTGATTTGGAAAGAGCCCGCGTGCAAGAGATACCCCATGCTTCGGCAGTAGGCTCTATCATGTATGCGATGTTATGTATCAGACCAGATATAGCGAACTCACTAGGTGTAGTGATAAGGAATCAATTGGATCTTGGAAAAATCACTGGATAGTTGTGTAGGACATTCTTAAGTACTTGAGAAGCACTAAAAGAATGTTCTTGGTTCGAGCTTCCAGAGTGATAAGGTCGACTGAAAGTCAGTCACAGGCATTGTCTTTACCCTCAGTGGAGGGACGGTATGTTGGAAGGGTTCCAAGCTAGATACCGTGGCAGACTAGACGATAAAGGCTGAATACATTGCTACCAACGATGCTGCCAAAGTGGATGTCTGGATAATTCTTGTTCATGAGATGAACATGGTTCCTAACATTGAGCGTCCAATAACTGTTATTGTGACAAAAATGGAGTTATGGCTTTGGCCTAGGAACACCGGTCCCATCAGCTATCCAGACATATTCTTAGGACAGTATCACCTAATCAGGGAGATGGTTGATCTCTAAGGGATCGAGGTAATGAGAGTTGACGCGAAGGATAACACGGTGGATCCACTCACAGAGGCCTTTCCCTAGAGAGACTTCTATAGGATGTTGAGTATGAGATACTACAACAAATGGCCTAAGTTCAAGTGGGA
Organism: Agapanthus africanus; assembly: GCA_030015575.1. Taxonomy (NCBI): domain Eukaryota; kingdom Viridiplantae; phylum Streptophyta; class Magnoliopsida; order Asparagales; family Amaryllidaceae; genus Agapanthus; species Agapanthus africanus. The sequence goes on along the minus strand of CM057339.1, from coordinate 302,490,900 downwards.
GATTGTTAGTAATATGTATGCCCTAGAGGCCATTACTGTACATACGATATATATTATAGTGGATGCTACATATATAGGGAAGACTTTCTTGCTCGACATGATAGTATGCTATCTGGTTACACTTTATCTTAACATGTATACTTATTGTCTATCTATCACATGTTGATAAAGCCCTTAGGATGAGTACTTGACTACGGGATTATGATGGAGATCATACTAGTGGGGATCAGGGTAGTCGGTAAGTACATCCTTCAAATGTTCCTAGTCGTGGGAGTATTGAGACGGGGCATCGATATTCCAGAGTAGACTAGCGTATATGTTTCTTGACCCATATGATGGGCGATGGATGATCCCACATCCATTGGTGTTTGACATCAGAGAAGGTATACGGGTGCTCAGTGGAGACTGGGTACACTGGACGGACTCGCCGAGAACTCCTAGATGGTATTATACCTATCGTCAGATCGCAGTTCTCTGGTGACACTGGTACTGATTAGTCTGTCGACCCGAGATCGTCATAGAGTCTTGTATGATTCCCACTGTGCTTTGATTTCCACCTTACCACGTTCAAGAGATCGTGCAAAACGGTGGTTTTTGGGTACAGTCCTGAGTCACATGGAGACAATGAGCGATAGGAGGGGATTCGTCTCTCCCGGTATTGGGGGTTTATGTTGCGCTATGCTCGATTGGCCATAACAGGAAATCCCTAGCAAGGGTTGCCGAGATTTACTGGTAAGTGTTATCAGTAGTTTCTCGAACCGTTATGGACCTCACATCGGCATGACTTATCAGGCTATTGGGATCTGACGTTTTACCACCCCCAGGCTGTGATATGCGACATATCAGACGAAGAGACCGGACTGTACGGTAGTGTTACTTGATTGGATTCGCAGGAGTATGAGCAGACTTGCTTGTTGATCTTCTGATCGCTCAATACTCGGGTGGCCGTTACGTTTAGCAGACCGCTTGTGGCTTGTGGGTGACTGATATGATCATCACCTACTGCCGGCGTATTGATGAGTCTTTAGAGTCCTACACAGAGGTTTCCTGGCTCAAGCGAAACAAAGTAGGAGCACATATGTGATATGTACGGGACCGAGATTAATACGCGTTGGTGATATCGTATTCTATTCTCGCGATATGTGATATCGGTCGGTTATATGTGATATAACCGCGATGTCGAATCAAGTGTTGATTCGATAAGTTGATACATTTGATATTTAGTCGGTTGTATGTGATATAGCCGGATTATTAAATCAAATGTTGATCTAATAATTTAATGTATAATTATATATTTGATATATTATCTTACATTAACAAATATTAGCTCACTTAAGATTTCTTCTTCTCACTAGTGTACACTTAGTATATATGTGATATATATTAATGTACATCTTATGTATCATGCTTGATGCCACATGCTACATGGGTGTATGAGACTCACACCATGCTTATAATAATGATGGGTTTTATTTATTTAAAGTAAATCGAATGAGTTGGAAATTAGTCACATGGTTGAAGCTTGTAAAATCTTGTGGAACCATTGACCAAGTCCACTAATTTTGTTTTACTTGAAGATATTTATTAACCTAACCATTATTGTTTAGCCATGGTTTATTCTCTACATGAGTTAGTATATGATACCAACTCACCTATGGTTGATGTTCTCACTCATTATTTCATTCACACTTCATCTTCTTCCTCATCTCCAAAAGCTTTCTAGCTTCATGAGAGGTGAAGAAAAAGAGTGAGAAAATTATTTCTAAAGTGAGCAAAATTCCTACTTCATCAACCTCTTCTCTACTAACCATTTAGATTGGGTTGTTTCTTCACTAGTTCATCACTTGGTGAAGAGGTAGCTTGTGTTAGTGTCTCCTCGACGTAGATCATCTTCGTCCTTGAAGACTTCAAGCAAGCTTGTTCATTTCACCATGTGGAGCCTCACTAGAGTCCGGGAGATCACTACTTGGAGCGAAGGGACTACTACACGGAGCTATTGAAGTGAAGGACCGGTCTACAAAGGTTGTATTCCTTATTCACCTAGATGTAAAGATATTTACATGCTTTTTCGTCTAATTCTCTAGTTTAGATTCTAGCATTAGGGTTCTTTAGCGCGCTAATTTTTTGAAAACGGCATGGTCGATGCCTCCCGAAACCCAGCGGCGCCCTAAGGAACCCAGCAGACGTCGTCTCATCGTATCCAGAAATATTAAGTAAAGAATATAGATACTTGCATAGATCATTCTGATGATATATTATATCTATACATATATAACAGTGTCCCATACCACTGATATATATATCATCGAAAGTAAAACATCATGAAAACTCATGAGAATCGAATACAATTATCCATGATACTGGTATTCACAAAACTCAAAGTAATAAAGGTACAGTACGTAAATAAAGTCATGCATGCACAAACGTAATAGTTCTACTATGTCATGGCAATACTAATGATGTGTAGTGTAGCATATGCGTCTGTGCTCATGCAGCATGGCAATCATTAGTATTTGTGCATGTGTTCTATAAGTGTTTAAAGCAGAAAGTAATTCTACCCATATCCGTAGCATATAATAAAATCAGGTTTTCCGGATATAGGGAATTCATATACCTCATATCGGCATTTACATACACATCGCGTGGTATATAGGTCCTACAGTGGCATGACAGTACCAATGAGGTGTAGTGTAACATATGCGTATGTGCTCGTGCAACATAGTACTCATTGGTAGTTGTGCAGTGTTCTATCATTGTGTTCATATAACGAAAACGTATATCATCGATAAGTGTATCGCGAATATGTAAAGTAAATCTAAGCATATGGCATAAATATTAAACGTAACTACTTGCTATGGGCTATACCATTATCTTTGAAAATGGAAGGAAACGTTGGTTTTGAAATAAGGAAGCTGTCTTAAGTTAAAATAGATACTCGTTTTGGAAATTAGCATCGCATCCTTGTCATTTATCATTTAAAAAGGGAAACGAATCGTTTGTTTTTAAAAGAGTATAGGTCACTTAAACGTAACATCTTAAACCAAAATAATTCATGATTCCACAAGTCCAAAGGAAACTTGGCCGTATTCGGCACGCTAACCTCATCATCACAAGTACGGTAGGATCTCTCGTACTATATCCATTAAAAACCATATCCATATCGTACGGACCTATCGTCACGTACGTATGTCTCCATAACCATGTATTAAACTATATGCACATGAATAACATACTATATGCAAAATAACATCACTACCATTAACTTAAATTAATGCTAAAAACTAACTGGATAGAATAACTATCCAAGTTAAATGGTTGTTGTTCCCCTCCGAAAGACGCGGCGGAGACGCGACAAACGTCTTGCCTGTATTTCGGGACAGATGCTAATTGGTGTTATCCGTCCACCTCTCCGAAGATGCCAAGTTGATATATGGCACCGTGCATCGAAGGTTTAAACGGACGCGGCCGATGTAGCAGACTTCATCAGATTCCCCGTCGTTTGAGGGGTTTTTTTGATTGTGGGGACGCTCTTCCCTGCAGGCGCAAGCTCCTGCAGTTAATTACGCTACCGTATCGCGGTAACAACTTTCTCCTTCTTCAGATGGTCACTTCGTGTCGTGGGTGTTTGTTTTGTTTATGGTTGCCCGTGGATAGTATACGGAAACTAATTTATGTTGTCGCCCGTAGGACGTGGATTAGTCCAAATTCGTATCTTCTTAGATTTGGGTTTGGGGGTTTGGTTTAAGGATACATTAGTCTCATTTGAGACTAAGATCAACTTAAACGTTTGTTAAGGATACATTAGTCTAATTTTAAACTAAGATCAACTTAACGGGATCATTTAGATCCGACAAGAGAGCGTTTGGGCTCTATTGTTTAGTTTAGGGACATTGCGGTCGATTAGTTTAAAGACATTACGGTCCATTGTTAGTTTAAGGACATCTCGGTCCAGGTTAAGGACATCATAGTCCATGGGCTTAAGGACCCCACAGTCCGATGTTAGTTTTAAGACATCACGGTCGAGGTTAAGGACATCATAGTCCGTGGGTTTAGGGACCCCACATTCCATTGTTAGTTTTAAGACATCACGGTCGAGGTTAAGGACATCATAGTCCGTGGGTTTAAGGACCCCACAGCCCGTTGTTAGTTTTAAGACATCACGGTCGAGGTTAAGGACATCATAGTCCGTGGGTTTAGGGACCCCACAATCCATTGTTAGTTTTAAGACATCACGGTCGAGGTTAAGGACATCATAGTCCGTGGATTTAAGGACCCCACAGTCTGTTGTTAGTTTTAAGACATCACGGACGAGGTTAAGGACATTATAGTCCGTGGGTTTAAGGATCCCACAGTCCGTAGAAATGTGTGGTCATCGGGACTCGTCACCTCTCTGAAGACGTTGAAGGATTACAACGAAAAATATCAGAGGAGTAACGAGATGTACCCTCGAACCGATGTGAGTTGGTTGAAAGAGCAGATGTGCTCAATTCAAGATAAGTTGAGGACTTATGGCCAGAATTGGGCTAAGTCCAATTAAAAAAATGTTTAACATTTTATTTTTTGTTCCGGATATTATGCCTTTGTTTGGGCTCGGCCCTTTTAATAATGCTAGGCATTGGGCTCTGACATCTTTTGTCTTCATCAGAACAAATTGTGCTCTGACAATGCGCCATGTGGCGCGCCAGGCGCTTTGCGCCAGCTAAATAGCGCATTGCGCTTCTGTCAGGTAGCGCACACGAAGAGGACACGTGTCGCGCCTAGCGCTAAGCGCTAGTTCATTTAGTGCATTGCGCTTTTTAATTTATGAGCGCTCTGCGCTAGTCTGTTGGCGCGCCAGTGAGTGACACGTGGCGCACTTGGCGCTGAGCGCCAGCTCATGTGCGCAGTGCGCTGTTTTAAAAGCGCAAAGCGCAAGTGGTGTCTATGGTTGACATGGGACATGTTTTGGCGCTGAGTGTCGATCCAAGGAGCGCAAGAGCGCAGTTCATGAGTGCAAGGCACTTTTCAATAGCGCAAAGCGCATCTGATCAATTTTAAAATTAAAGAACAAATTTTATGTTCTTCTTAAAGGAGGCTTTGCCTCAAGATTCAAGAACAAAAGTTCTTGTTTTTATAAAAGGGCTCTGCCTTTATAGATTAAAGATCTATGAATGAAGTAAAATACTTCTTTTATTTTTTTATGATTAGATCTTTTGATCCTTTTCTTTTTAAAAAAAAAACCTTGGTCTTTTTTCAGATCTTTGATCTTTTTAGAAGATGTTTTTTCTTTTTATGAGATGGTTTCATCTCTGTTATTCAAGAACATAGTTCTTTACCTTGAAGATGAAGAAAAATCTTCTTTTTTTTAAGAGCTTGCTCTTCTTTCTCTTTGAGTTTTCTCAAAGTTTTCAGAGGGTTTTCTCTATATTTTTGTACCTATTTTAGACTTGAAGTCTAGGGGCCTTTATATAGGGCCAATTGATTTGTTGGATCAGTTTTAAGAGATCGTTCTCTGATTGATTTGGGAATATTTCCCACCGTTGGATCTTTGATCCTAAGGCTTCTGTTTTACAGAAGATAATCTTCTTGTTTCAATAAGATTGAAAAATCTTTCCATAACAGAATTTTAGTTCTGATTAATTAATAATTTATTATTAGTAGATCTTTTGATCTAACGATGGGGGATTTTTAATTCCAGCGCTGGCGCACCTTGCGCTAGCGCACCTACGTTTGACACGTGGAGCGCAGCGCAGAGCGCAACTGCACTAGCGCACCCGTGTTTGACACGTGGCGCGCAGCGCAACTGCGCTAGTGCACGTGGCACGCAGCGCAACTGCGCTAGCGCACCTGTGTTTGACACATCGCGCACAGCGTAAAGCGCTGGATCTGAAGCGTTGCTTCAATTTTTTAAATTTTGAATTTTAAAACAGAGCTTTGCTCTGATTGGGGGTACGCCGCCTAGGGCGCAGCGCTCCTGGCGCTAGCCCATCTGCGTTTGACACGTGGCGCACAGAATCTGAAGCGTTGCTTCAATTTTTGAATTTTGAAATTCAAAACAGAGCATTGCTCTGATTGGGGGAAACAAATGCCCCCCACCATTGCGCTCACGTGGCGCACACGTGAGTGCAGCGGTGGCAACATCTGAGCCCTTGGATCGACCCAGAAGTTGAAGAGGCGGTTCAGTGCCTATAAATAGGACCTTTGGTCCTTTAGATGATTATCATCTTCTTCTTGAGAATTTTCATTCAGAGCGCAACTCTTTTGTTAAGAACTTTCAAGAGTCAGAACTCTTAGGTAAAATTATTTTTTTAATAAATTAGGGTTTTTACCCAATAACAGAGCCTTTCCCTTCATAGATCTTTGATCTAAAGAAAACCCTTTTAGGGTTTCATTAATAGTGCCTTGCTCTCAGAAATCCATAGATCTAAAGAGATCTTTTTCTTAGGGTTTCATAGCCCATGAATCAGAGCTCTGCTCTTTTGATAATACGTAGATCTTTTGATTTTTGATGAAGAACTCTTATGAGTTTTCTTATGGATCTTGAAGATCCCAGAATTTTTAATTCTAAAGAACTAATTTTAATTAATCTTTGATGGATTTTCCATCATCATTATAGATCCAGGCTCTTTAAGGAATTTTATTCCCTCATGACCAGAGCTTGACAAGTGTCACTCTGCTACAGAGTTTTGCTTTCAAAGGGAGATTTTCTCCTTTTTCCAAGGGATTTCTCATTTAATGAGAATTTCTTTGAGGATCTCCTCATTAATTAACAGTCTCATCCAATGATGAGGCTGTTTTATTAATTAATGCATTGTCATCTGGATTTTGTGGGTCCCCCTTTGGTCCCCTTTCCACTGCATTGCAGTGTGGTATAAACTTTAAAGTGCCGAGTGTCAGAATTTTAAAATTAAATTATAGTACTGACAATCGAATTCTGTTCTTTCTCGCAGGCGACATGTCTTCCGATCTCTCTTTCCCATTTTTCCGTTCAGAGGGAGGATTCCCTGAGGCACCTGTGGACCAGGAGGTTCTCGCGCTTATTAGAGACTATGACCCGGAACACAAAAACCTTCACTTGTGGGGTAGGTGGTACGACCAGATAATCAAAGGTCGTCGAAGCTTCTCTTGTGCGATGCCGTCGGATCCGATCTCGTCGATTTCGTATGCAGATGCACCCCCGGTGAACTATGCCGTGGAGGTTGTCAACTAGACCTCGGAGGGTCTTCTTCAACCTTCGATTGCCGTCATACCCATGCAGCTGCCGGCAACTTTGGATACTTTGGGGCGGCGCATATGCCAGGGCAAGTCGCGCCCTTGGGGACAACCTTACAACATGGGGTTGACTCCCCGACATTCGGCCGAGTATTTGCGATGGGCCAGGTACATTTTGTCGGCGAAGAAAACGCAACTGCTGAAGCTCGGCCTATATCCTGCGGTTTATGCTTCATTGTTCCAATATTCTGCTCCTCCGACATGGTGGATTAAGGCGTTCTTGGATCAATGGAACATCCCAACCCATACCTTTCTTCTACTGGACAGAGAAGTCTCTATCTCCTTAGAAGAATTTGCTGAGATTTCCGGTCTACCGGTTAGGGAGGAGCACTATGAGAAGTTGCTTCCTCTGGATGAATACGTTTTTGCCACCAAGCCGGTGGTGATGGGCCTAACACCGGAGAACACCATTCAGCACCAGTTTCCTAGTCTGATAAAGGCGCTGAACATGTACGAGAGCATCTTCTTGGAATCCGGAGGCCGGAGGGGTCAGTTTCGCAGACTTCATTGCCTGGTTTCTTCGCCCGGAGATTCTATCGCAACGAGGCGAAAAATTTGCCAAGCTCGACGATCTCTTCGGCTTTGGCTTGGACCGTCGACCAGTACTGGAAGATGATCAGAAGGGATTTTATCTTCCTGATGCCATGATCATTCCTCTGTCAGAAATCGCCGCTCTGGGTATTGACGAGGAGGCTTTCTTTCTTGGGTTTCTTGGGCTGTGGTTGTGCTGGTTTGCGCTCCCTATGCACCCTCGCTATATGAGGCCGTCCGTATTCTACCCAGCGCATCGAATGGTGGCCGGAATACAAGTGGCCATCGGGATTGCCGGGTTAGCCCATCTGTACCATGGTCTTAGCGTGGCGGCGGATACAAATGAACCGGGGGTGCATGCCGCCAACTTCCCGATGCACTACTTTACTTCGTGGATATAAATGCACGTGCTCGGGGTATTTGGTATTCATAAAAGACCTCCGTTTTTTGAGAAATGCAAATTCTCGAGATATATGCGGCTGGTTGACGCTTCTATCGTGAATTCGTCTCAGCGGGAGGCTAGGGGGTTGCTTCTTCGTCCGCGCACGGTCGAAGCTGGTATGTCTTTTACGGACAAAGTCCTGACGATCGGTCCGGAAACTTCCAAGACGGTGCTGGCATTGCGCGACACCTTTAAGGACGGGGCCTCCGTGTTGAAAGCCTGGGAGATTCTATATCTATACTCCATCAGGCCAGGCTTTCTTGTATTTAGGAAAAATGATGCGGCGCTTTTTATGAGATACAATCCCATCATTTTGCCCAGCAGCTGAGCTATAACCAGGGGGTTCCACTGGAGGCGTTTTTGGAAGAACCTGTTGCCACCAGAGAGGGAATACGGGGTGCGCTGCATCATTTTATGCGCTTGAATACGGGCTCCCACTTCTTTATTAGCGAGCCGAGCTGCATTCCGAGGGCCTTTAACGTACACGGAGCCTGGTATCATCACGCGATGGGCGCTGTTATCAGGGAAGAGAGGCGGCTGCTGCTCGATCGCAAGAGTGCGCATCCTGCCAGCGATCGCAACATCCCTTTGAAGCGACGGATAGCTGTCCTCCCTCCGCTAAGAGGGGTTGCTGCAGTTGAGCCTCCACGTGTGCTAAGCCCCACGCGTGGATTGCCCCATGCTCCTGTGGAGACGGTAGACGTGCCCTCGGTGCCCCGCCCTCCCGTGGAGACGGTAACTGTAGCTTTACCTGAATCTGGCGTGGGCTCGGATATCAGGACTCGCCGTCCTAAAGTGCCCACGAAGCGCAAGCTGGTTTTGGCTGCGACCGGAGCTTGCTCATAGAAGAAAAAGAAGTCGATCTTTTCTATCGACGTTGTACTTGGCCAGGAGCCTCACGCTCCTTACGGCGAAGGCCTGAGCGAGTATGGGACGAACGAGGGCTTATTCATGTCGCCAGATGATACTGATCTGGCAGCTGCCATTGCAGCTTCTAAACAATTGGCCAACCACGAAAAGGGGTTGGCTATCCTGGCGAGATCAGGTACTCATTAGCTATTTTTTTCGCCATCGCATCGTATTTCTATTATTGTGTTATGATTGACATTTTTCTTCTTTAACAGGCATTTCCACCGAAGAAGCTCTTGCTGCCTCTCTCAAGACTTTTGAGGAAGATGAACGACTTCGAGCATCCTTAGGCATTGGTACATTTCGGTTCACCATGTTCCTGCTCGCGTTTCTTATGAGTAATCTGACCCTTTCTTTGTCTTATCGCAGGGACCACAATACCGATCCCGCAAGCTGATGCGAAAACTCTTCCCGGATCAGCTACCGAAGTCCCGGCCTCTTCGGCACTGCCGAAAGAGGCCTTACTTAAACGACCGATGACGGAAGCCTTGACGGCTTCAGAGGTAACCCTGGATGCGGACGATGACATCCTGTTGAAGGAGGCTTCTAGAATGTCTGCTTTGACGGCCCGGGAGGAAAGGAAGCGCCGGAGGCGCGCATCAAGGGAGCGTAGTGCTGCTTTAGCTGCCGGAGCGGGTTCGAGCGCCGCTACCCCTGCTGCTACTCCTTCAGAGGAGTCTCCGGTTGCCTTGTCTACTGCTTACAGACAGGCGACACGTGCTGCTCGGGAAGCAAACGGTAAATCAACTCCAGGTAATGTGCCGTGAGGTTCCGTTGTCAAAGTTTTAAATTATCAGTTCTCATATACCTTATCTTGCAGGGCCGAGCCTTACCGAAGAAGTGGCGGCGACCGCTGAGCCTGAGGTAGCGGTGGAGGAGGTAGCTACTATTGCCGAACCCGGGGCGGTGGTAGGCGAGGTGGCCGCAATTGCCGGGCTCGAGGTAGTGGCTGACGAGACAGTCACGATTGCTATGCCCGAGATAGCTACCATTGCTGAGCCCGAGGTGGCGGCGGGTGAGACGGCTACCATGGTCGAGCCCAAGGCGGCGGTGGATGAGACGGCTACAATTACTGAGCCCGAGGTGGTGGCGAGCGAAATGGGTACAATTGCTGGGCCCGAGGTGGCCGCTCTCTCTCAAGAGTCGGGCACCGCCCCGATCATCGCTCTTCCCGCCTACGGTTCTTTGCCGTCTCCTGGCATCGCAAGCGTGACAACGGCTCTCGTGGAGTCAGGGGATGAGGCGACGGGAGGTGAGACCACCCCGATGGAGGAGGGAGACGCCGTTGTTATATCAAGTGACGCCCTCGTCACGGTTCCGGCTGGCGACTCATCAGGTAGATTTTAGGTCACCGCCCTTCTTTTTATCCTGCAATCTTTTTCAATCTTTCCTGACAGGGTTTATCTTGTTTCTAATGCAGGTACGGCTAGTGCTGATGTCGCTCTACCCGAGGCAGCGCCGTCAGTTACCGCCCTGACGGTGAACACCTCTCTTCTCTCGCACCGTCTCAGATGCTGGGAGGTATTAATTTGTGACCCATCAGTCTTATCTCTAGGCTATATAATTTATGTACTGACATTGCATTATTGCGTCTTTGTAGGATTCCTTTTTGATCACCTGTATCAGGTGTTGCACCCACACTTCTCCTTCTTGTCAGAGATTAGTCCACCTGCTGGTGTCAGTGAGTATTTTCTCTAAACGACGTCCTTTTCTTTAACGGGCAGTCACATTACTGCTAACTCTTCTTTATATTTCTTGTAGCCTTACGAATTGAAGGAGGGGATGAGGCTGTCGTTGCGCCACCAGTACTCCCAGCTCTGCCCCCTGTTGCAGCCGGTATAGTAGACTTTACTTTTCGCGTATTTTCTTTATTTCCTGAGCCGATATCTGATTATGATCTATTTTGCAGCAATCACATCGACTCCAACCCCGTTCGAGTCTCGCATTATAATGCCGGCAGGGCCTTTTTCCAGACGTCCATCATCCAAAGGTGCTGTGACCAGTCTACGCATGCTGAGCGAATATATCGAGGAGCTTGACGCGGAGACTCCCACATCTGCTGCGGATTTTGCCGCAGAGGTTAACCCTATGCTGGCGACGCTCATGAACTTTCATGGTGAGGGCGTCGTTGAGCCTTAGGTTAATCGCTGCCGGGAAATTGAGGCTTGCCTGCATGAGCTTGAGCTTAGGCGTCCTGCACCTGAGATTCTGGCTATGAGCACTCAACGGGCTGCGTGGATCGAGCAGAGCACTTCTTACTTCCGCCATCTTGAACAAGAAGTGGCTTTAAAGCAGAAAGAATGTAAAGAAACTTCAAGCGAATCTGCTCGACTGCATGTTGAGGTTGATGCGAATGCTGCCCAGTTGAAAGTTATCTTCGAAGGCCTTCTGCAATGTATTTCTGATGGGTTAACATTGAGGCAGAAGCTCGACGTCGTCGAGCGGGCTGCACAAGATCGTGAAGCAGATCAGCGGGCCGTCGAGGAACAACTTTAGTCTTACTTGCAGCAGTGAGCCCAGGTCGAAGCGGAGTTGGCCGCGGCAGCTGATCAAGGAGAGGGGCTGAGGGAAGTGCGCGAGCGGCTGTTGGATTATTGAAAGCGCTTTCCTCTCAATAATATTTTTTTGTGCCATTTGTAATTTTGAATAAAATGTATTTGTTCTTTTATTCTTTCATATGATGTATTTTGTACCCAATTGAATTCATGAATAAAAGATACACATTTTTTGTAATGTCTTGTGTCATCTCTCTGCTTTCTTCTTCCTTGCTGTGTTGTTTGCCATATGATTTTAGCAAGTGCGGTCTGTAGATAGTATATAGCTGTCAATCTTGTGCTTTTTGTAAAGTGGTGATGGCTTAGAAAACAGGATTAGGATCTGTAACCTAAGACTTTTCAACTTTATGAGTCGTGAGGGTCTCATAAAGAATTTTCTCCCTACCGGTCGAGAGGATCCCGTAGGTGTAATTTCTCCTTAAGAATCGTGAGAATTCCTAAATGTGTTTTCTCTTGAAAGTCGTAAGGATCTCACAAGAGAATTTTCTCCCTTACAAGTCGTGAGGACCCGCAAGTGATGGGTGAAGTTGCCTTTATCCGTATTTCACGGAGTCAGGGGGTTGCTCTGGATGCTTCCCACGGGTTCACTGCCGTGTTCTGCGAGGACCAGGCTCCGCTCTGAAAGTTTCTTACGGGGTCAGGGTTGACATTATCTGCGTTCCACGTGACCAGGAATTTTGCCCTGGATGCTTCCCACGGTTCACTGCCGTGTTCGGTGAGGACCAGGTTCCGCTCTGGACATTTCCCACAGGGTCAGGGTTGACATTATCCGCGTTCCACGTAGCCATGAATTTTGCTCTGGATGCTTCCCACGGGTTCACTACCGTGTTTGGCGAGGACCAGGCTCCGCTCTGGATGCTTCACACGGGGTCATTGCCGTGCTCTGCGGGGACCAGGATCCGCTCTGGACGTTTCCCATGGGGTCAGGATTGACATAAGCCGCGCTTCACGTAGCCAGGAATTTTCTCTAGATGCTTCCCACGGGTTCACTGCCGTGTTCGGCAAGGACCAGGCTCCGCTCTGGAGGCTTCACATGAGGTCATTGCCGTGCTCTGCGAGGACCAGGATCCGCTCTGGACGTTTTCCACAGGGTCAGGATTGACATAAGCCGCGTTCACGTAGCCAGGAATTTTGCTCTGGATGCTTCCCATGGGTTCATTGCCGTGTTCGGCGAGGACCAAGCTCCGCTCTGGACGTTTCCCATAGGGTCAGGGTTGACATTATCCGCGTTCCACGTAGCCAGGAATTTTGCTCTGGATGATTCCACGGTTTCACTACCGTGTTTGGCGAGGACCAGGCTCCGCTCTGGATACTTCACACGGGGTCATTGCCATGATCTGTGAGGACCAGGATCCGCTCTGGACGTTTCCCATGGGGTCAGGATTGACATAAGCCACGTTTCACGTAGCCAGGAATTTGCTCTGGATGCTTCCCACGGGTTCACTGCCGTCTTCGGCGAGGACCAGGCTCCACTCTGGAAGCTTCACACGGGGTCATTGTCGTGCTCTGCGAGGACCAGGATCCGCTCTGAACGTTTCCCACGGGGTCAAGATTGACATAAGCTGCATTCCACGTAGCCAGGAATTTTGCTCTGGATGCTTCCCACGGGTTCACTGCCGTGTTTGGCGAGGACCAGGCTCCGCTCTGGATGCTTCACACAGGGTCATTGCCGTGCTCTGCGAGGACCGGGATCCGCTCTGGACGTTTCCCACGGGGTCAGGATTGACATAAGCCGCGTTTCACGTAGCCAGGAATTTTCTCTGGATGCTTCCCACGGGTTCACTGCCGTGTTTGGCGAGGACCAGGCTCTGCTCTGGATGCTTCACACGGGGTCATTGCCGTACTCTGTAAGGACCAGGATCCGCTCTGGACGTTTCCCACGGGGTCAGGATTGACATAAGCCGCGTTCTACGTAGCCAGGAATTTTGCTGTGGATGCTTCCCACGGGTTCATTACCGTGTTCTGCGAGGACCAGGCTCCGCTCTGGATGCTTCACACGGGGTCATTGCCGTGCTCTACGAGGACCAGGATCCGCTCTGGACGTTTCTCATGGGGTCAGGATTGATATAAGCCGCGTTCCATGTAGCCAGGAATTTTGCTCTGGATGCTTCCCACAGGTTCACTGCCGTGTTTGGCGAGGACCAGGCTCCGCTCTGGACGTTTCCCACGGAGTCAGGATTGACATAAGCCGCGTTCCACGTAGCCAGGAATTTTGCTCTGGATGCTTCCCACGGGTTCACTGCCGTGTTTGGCGAGGACCAGGCTCCGCTCTGGATGCTTCACACGGGGTCATTGCCGTGCTCTGCGAGGACCAGGATCCTCTCTGGACATTTCCCATAGGGTCAGGATTGACATAAGCCGCGTTCCACATAGCCAAGAATTTTGCTCTGGATGCTTCCCATGGGTTCATTGCCGTATTCTGCGAAGACCAGGCTCCGCTCTGGATTTTTCACATGGGATCATTGCCGTGCTCTGCGAGGACCAGGATCCGCTATGGACGTTTCCCACGGGGTCAGGATTGACATAAGCCGCGTTCCACGTAGCCAGGAATTTTTCTCTGGATGCTTCTCACGGGTTCACTGCCGTGTTTGGCGAGGACCAGGCTCCATTCTGGATGCTTCACACGGGGTCATTGCCGTGCTCTGCGAGGACCAGGATCCGCTCTGGATGTTTCCCATGGGGTCAGGATTGACATTAGCCGCGTTCCACGTAGCCAGGAATTTTGCTTTGGATGCTTCCCACGGGTTCATTACCGTGCTCTGCGAGGACTAGGCTCTTCTCTGGATACTTCACATGGGTTCACTGCCGTGCTCTGTGAGGACCGGGATCCGCTCTGGACGTTTCCCACGGGGTCACGATTGACATAAGCCGCGTTCCACGTAGCCAGGAATTTTGCTCTGGATGCTTCCCACGGGTTCATTACCGTGTTCTGCGAGGACCAGGCTCTGCTCTGGATGCTTCACACGGGGTCATTGCCGTGCTCTGTGAGGACCAGGATTCGCTCTGGACGTTTCCCACGGAGTCAGGATTGACATAAGCCGCGTTCCACGTAGCCAAGAATTTTGCTCTAGATGCTTCCCACGGGTTCACTGCCGTGTTCGGCGAGGACCAGGCTCCGCTCTGGATGCTTCACACGGGGTCATGATTGACATAAGCCGCGTTCCACGCAGCCAGGAATTGTTGACTTTATCCGCATTTCACAGAGTCGGGGTTTGACTCTCGGTCATCTGTGCACCGCCGTGTCATGGAACTGGGAGCTGCCGCGGTTCCGCTTTGTTTGATGTGGTGTCTGTCGTAATGAGACGGATGTTGAGATGATCTCCAGGCTATTTGTGAACCGTTGAGATTTGGCTTCTTCTTCTGATGAAACCTTGGGAGGAAAGGTGTGATTCCTTCTTTGTTTGCGCCCCTAGATTGTATACAGGGATTGACATGATATCACATGTAGGGCATAAATTTCATTTCATTCGTTTTTTTAATTTCTTTCCACGATGCTCTATCATTTCAGCTTTTATATCGCGAAGGTCGCGATTGCCCAATTCTTTCGGCTATTTTCGCGGTGCCCAATCATTTCGGCCATTTGTTTATTTTTACTCGCTGCTTTTTATTGCAAGTTGCCCAATCATTTCGGCTATTTTGCACACATATGTTTTTATTTGCTGATTTTGTTTGCCAGTTGCCGCATCATTTCGGCTATTTTGTATGCATGTTTCGGCATCAGCATCGCTACAACTGGGATATGGCCAGGAGCGAATCATCATTTTCCTCTGTCGATGTCGGACAAAGGTGGCTCAGTAAACAGGGTTAAGATCCTGTTGACTAAGGCTTTTGACTTCATGAGCCGTAAGGGTCTCATAAAGGTATTTCTCCCTATAAGTCGTGAGGATCTCATAGGCGTAATTTCTCCTTAAGAATCGTGAGGATTCCTAAGTGCATGGTCTCTTGTAAGTCGTAAGGATCTTACAAGAGTGCTTTCTCCTTATAAGTCGAGAGGACTCACAAGGGCTGTTCACCGTGTAGGCATATCCCTAGTCACGGATGGGACTTTGTTAGGGAAATGTTTATTCGCGCTCGTGGATTGTATATAAGGGTCAGCATCGAGCCTCTTGTAGGGCAGTATCGAAGGTTGTGGGGGCTGCTTAAGAACAGGTTCAGATTCTTATAGCTTAAGACTTTCAAATCGTATGAGCCGTGAGGGTCTCACAAGAGGATTCTCCTTATGAGTCGTGAGGATCTCGCAAGTGTAATTTCTCCTTAGGAATCGTGAGGATTCCTAAGTGTGTTGCTCCCTTGTGAGTCGTAAGGATCTCACGCAGGTGGTTTCTCCTTACAAAGTCGAGAGCACCTTGCAAGTGTCTTTTAACGAGATTGCGCCCTTTCAGGTTTTCACAAAACTCGCCGGCAGCTTTGCTGTTTGTACTCACGGAGCCCTTTCGGGTTTTCATCCGTGCCCTTTTTGCTTGTGGACATACCGTTTTTTTTTTCTTCTCTCTTTTTTTTATTCTAACGAGGTCGCGCCCTTTTGGGTTTTCACAAGACTCGCCGGTAGCCCTGCTGTTTTTACTCACGGAGCCCTTTCGGGTTTTCATCCGTGCTCATTTTGCTTATGAACATACCATTTTCTTTCTCTCTCTCTCTCTCTTTTTATTCTTTTTTCTGTATCAGCTTTGGGATGCTGTAATTCGCCGTAGTTTATCAACATCTCGGTCAACGGCTAGTTTTAGGACATAGTGGTCCGTTGTTAGTTTTAAGGACGTTTCGGTCCGTTGTTAGTTTAAGGACGTTTCGGTCCGTTGTTAGTTTAAGGACATTTCGGTCCGTTGTTAAGGAAGCCGGTTACTACTTACAGAGTTTAGGCTTAGGAAGATAGCGAGCGGACATAGTCGTCGTCATCTATCATTGACCTAGGCCGTGACTCGTTAGGCGTAGTATTTCTTCAGGAAGCGACCATTTATTGGCCTGAAGGGCCTTTCACCATGCATGTCCATGAGTAGATAGGCTTCACCCTGGTAGACCTTGTCTATGATGTACGAGCCTTCATAGTTTGGCTCAAATTTCCCCCGCTTGGCGCGATTGGGGATCATAGGTCTTTTGACCACTAGCACGAGTTCGCCTTGGCGGAATGTCCTCGGCCTAGTCAATCTTTCATATGAGCGCGTCATCTTTTGCTTTATAAGCCTCTAGATTTTGTTGCGCTATGAGCCGGGTTTCGTCAAGGGCGTCGAGCTCCTCAAGCCGAAGGTGAGCATTCTTTTCGTCTGTCAGCTCGTAATGAACTACCATTCGTAGAGAGGGTAGCTCTATCTCGAGGGGGAGTACCGCTTCTGTACCGAATACCAATGCGTACGGCGTTGTGTTCGTGGCCGTCTTGAACGTAGTCCGGTACGCCCAGAGAGCTTCATGCAGTCTCTCATGCCAGTCCTTCTTATTCCGGGACACCGTCTTTTTCACGATCTTCGTCAAGATCTTGTTAAAAGCCTCAGCTAGACCGTTAGCTCGGGAATTATAGACCGAGGAGTATCTCCAGTCTATGTTGTGTTGTTGAGCGAAGCGGCTGATCTTATGGCTTCGGTAGGCTGGCCCGTTATCGGAGATGATCCGTTTCGGAGTTCCAAACCGATAAATGACGTGCTTCTTGAAGAAATGGAGGATATTCTCCGTCTTCACTTCCCTCAGCGGTACTGCTTCTGCCCATTTAGAGAAGTAATCAGTTGTCGCCAAAATGAATCGATGTCCTCTGGACGATGCTGGTTTGATGGGGCCGATTATGTCAGTCCTCCACATTTCGAATGGCCAGCTAGCCACTGTCAGATGTAGTGGATTTGGATGCTGATGGATGAAGTCCCCGTGAATCTGGCATGAATGGCACTGCTTCGCGTATTCGAGGCAGTCCTGAATCATCGTGGGCCAATAGTAGCCCATCCTTTTAATCTTTAGCTTCATCTTCGGCCCGACTTGGTGAGAACCGCAGAGTCCATCGTGGGTTTCTTGGACGACTCTTTTTGCTTCTTCAGGTCCCAGGCATCTTAACCACAGAGAATTAAATGACCTCTTGTACAGAGTATCATTGACGAAGGCAAAAGATAGGGCTCGTTTCATAAGCTGATGTCTTGAGGACGCATCTTCGGGCGTTCGACGGGATTTGAAGTAGTCTATAAAGACTTCTCTCCAATCCTCAACCGTTTCTTGGTCTTTTATTTGTAGGTCCGTTTTCTTGATCGCTCCCTTTTCCTCGGACGACTCCGGAGATATTTCTTCCGGTGCAAGAACCCGACGACTTTTGTAACACCCGAGCCCAATAATACTATGTATATTACTAGTTGAGGGTTATTTGTTGCTCTTTCCAATTTTCCTGATTTTCTGGTGTTTATTGCTAAATTCTACCCGGTTAAGTCATTTTGGCACATAACAAATTTTAACTCCGAAAATGAAATTTAAGATGTGCATGTTAGCCTACTCGTCGCCACTAGTCGCGTGGTAGCGTCCGCGTGTCGAGGTTCCGTTCCGTTTGGCTAAACGGGCAAGTTTGGGCGACTACGCGCGCGTGCAAGTGTCCGACTTGGGGGCATGCATTTTAATCACTAAACATCTCTTTTCAAAATTTGGAACTCGCTTAAAATCCTATAATTTGAATTTAGAACATTTGGGCGCAACCCGGGCGCGATTTGGAAATGTTTCATTTCGCGCCAAAAAGGGCCCGTTTCAATTTAATATATTTAAACTAAATTTTCGAATATATATTTCCTTAACTAATTTTATCTCCAAATTCTTAACTGTGAATCCCTTTTAAATTTTCTGTGGCCAATCACGAGGCTGAGCTCGTGGGCCCCCTCCTTCTCTCTCTCTCTGTCTCTCTCTCTCTTTCTCTTTCCCTCAGTCTCTCTCTCTCATCCTCACGAATCTCTCTCGATCTCTCTCTCTCTCTCTCGCTCTCTTTCCCATCTGCCTCTCTCTCTCCCCTCTATATTTCTTCACCATGCAGCAGCCGCCTTCACCCCACGCGACCACGAGAACCTCACGCAAACCCTAACCTAGCCTCGCGATCCCACCGCCGGCCTCCTCGAGACCTCGCCGTCGCCGCCCTCACCACCACGACCTCCACCGCACCCACCTACCTTCTTTTCCCCGTTCTCCCGACGATCCAGCGCCTACAACCCATCTCCCCGACGCCTCCATCCCTCGCGACCTCGCCGTCGACGTCGACTCCGACCGTCGAGGCCCCCCACGACCCCCTTGCACCCTCCTCGTCGAGACCTCGCCGTCACCCCCTCCTTTCCTCGCCGGACCACCTTCAGACCCGAGCCCAACGCCTGGACCATCTCCAGGTCGCCGGAAATCACGCCGACGACCCTCGTCGACGTCTCCCGCGCCACCTCCTTTCCCCCTCGACCACCCTAGCCGACCACACTCCTCTCCAGCTCGCCGCAGCACACTACCCTGCTCACCCGAGGCCCCTTCCCTTTGCTGCAGCCACCGCCGTCGCCTCGCCGGCGTTCCAGTGCCGTCGAACCCGCCGTGGTCACCCCCTGGTGTCTCCCTGTAAGTTTCCTTCTCTTTCCCTTTTGGTACAACCCCCCCCCCCCGCTGATCTTGTATGTTACCTTATTGCTAACTCGTTGCCGTTAACCGTTGCCGGAATCCGACCGTGCCGTCTGACGAACCCGACGCTCCAGCGAAGTCCCCTGGTCCGTGTGATCCCGTTGACCTCTGTCGGGACTCGATCCGTGGCCCGTGCTTCCATATCGTGGTTTCTACCGACATCGCATCCGTGTTTCGGTTTGCGGAACCGCCGAGGCAAGTATCTGAATACTTGCTTAACATGCTACAACTTAATCATCATATTAAAACCACACAACTAATATAATATTGTTACCTGTTATAACTTAGAATTGCTAGCCACGATTATCCGTAACTTTAAATCAGTGAAATCATTGCTCGCTTTAACCGGTCTGCTATTAAGTCACACTTAACTAATCAAACCAAGTAGATCATCCCAAATTCATTTGTTAAAATCACTCATGAGACGATTGTTGTGCTTAGTTCAGAGTCATGTAACTCCACTACGTATATTACCGATATTGTTCGCCTTGTGGCTTTTGCACCTCAAAGGTGCGTGAACCGGATTAATATGAAAATACAAACATCACTGTGTTCACATAGAATAATAATTGTTATTTACTGTTTCCTGCTACTGTTCATTATTTGTTACTATACCTGTCATCATCATATACCTGATTGCATTACATATTGACGATCTTGATACACCTGGCTCATGCACTGATACACCGGACACAACACCCTGTACATATCGACTCGACCTGTTGAAAGCAACCTGACATGTTACCTGATCTCATGCCTAATGCCGACAAACCCAACCATTCCTGCTGTCGATCCAGACAGACCTACCTTTACTTGACTTGTGTTGGCATTAGTTCTTGACTACTGAATACCTGACTGACATACATAGTTTGGGGGTATGGGGAAATCAAAGGTGAAACCGACTTGTAACTCAACAGTTCGATACATTGTTCTGATCAGTCTTACGGGCTTGGCCAGCTCCGGAGTGTTGATGCTGACATCACTCATCTATCCTACTACCTTTTACTGCTTAGCGGCACGTCTCGGATTCAGCCCCGAGAATTATGACCGTGGTCCCGGGCACGCACGGGATACTATTGAGTTACATCGACAAATCATCAATTGGTTTCAAAGACTATAGAGTAGAAAACCTGATAGGACAGTTTAGTCACTACTGCACATTACCCTGTTTATTACTTCTCATTACTGCTTATTCATGTTCATGCTTGCACTGTTTATTACCATGTTTATGCTACATACTTGATATCATGACGCGCTGACGTCTGGGTTTTGCATGGCCCAGATTCCGTGCCCTTGACGTCGACCGAGCAGGAGTACTTCAGCCAGCAGGCTGAACTGTGAGTTCCTGAGAGTTTAGTTTATTTATGTCATTTCATTTCCAGATGTGAGCCCGCTTTATGGGACATACTGTTTATTCATTGTATTGGATCATTAGCTTCCGCACTTATTGTTTATTGATTCTTGTTATTATGGATGTGGACATGTATTAGTTTAGTTTATTTTACTGTTCTTGATATCTTTACAACCGTAATGTGACTGTGGATGGATACTTCCTACCCACAGGTACCATGGTTGGCTATGTCACGTGCCCAAATCTTGCGTACTCTGGGAAGCGGGGCGTGACATGGTTTTATGGTATCAGAGCCATAGGTTAATTGGGTCGATTCTTGTAGTTGGGTATCGCACCCGATACACGAATCAGAATACCCGTGATTAGGAAACATGTCCTGCCACCTTGACCGTTTTACCATCCTTGAATCCTTCTTCCGGATCATGTCGGCATGCAAACCTACTCTGCATTGTCAAACTTGAAAACCTAACTTCTTGTTATCTCTAGGACTTAGGCGACTTGGGTGGAGTTAAGTAATTGCGGCTATGATACCGCGGCATAGCTACAATGCAGCACTCTATTTAAGTATCTTGGAGTTCTAGCCTTGATCTATACTCGAAAACTATCATCATGCTAATGTTGGGTACTTTGATTTCCAGGAATATGGCCGATCAGAATTTGGAGATGGACCCAGGGCATGCGGTCTTAGCCGCCAGGCAAAGAGTGATAAGGGGATTGATGGAGAAACTAAAGGAACAACTCGAGCTGGAACCAGCATTTACAATGGGCCCCACGTCCGTACGTAGACGTATTCCAGTGAACAGGCGCAACGTAGCACCAATGAAGAAAACCAGTATGGGTGATCGGAAGGGGAGCGTGATCTGTGGTTACTGCCACAAACCCGGACACGTGCGAAGGGAGTGTCGTTTGAGGCTGGGACTTTGTTTTAGATGTGGAGCGGCAGATCACACCGTTGATGCTTGTCCGTCGAAGCCTCGCACGAAGGATGATACACAGAAGCCTCCGCAAGGACCGTTCCAAGGACAGGAACCGCTTACTCAAGGACCACAGCAGGCTCGAGCGTTCACGTTGACAGCTGAAGAAGCTAAGGCATCGGGAGAAGTGGTTTCAGGTAATTTACTCGTTCATGGTTTTCCCGCTTTGGCATTACTTAATTTCGGAGCATCCCATTGATTATGTCATCCAATTTATAACTACACACTCGATCAACTGCACGACCCTGTCTAGTTTATGGGACATACACACTGGGAATGGGAAAATTATAGCTAGTAAGGATAGTAGAGATCGTACAGTTGTTGTTTGCGGACGGGAGCTTTTTGCAGACTTCTCGGTGATAGATACGAGCAGTTACGAGGTTGTCTTGGGGATGGATTTTCCTGGCACTTTCCACGCCCACATTGGCTGGAGGGCAAGGAAGGTAATTCCAGATTCCCGGACATCCTAAGTTTACTTTCTTTGGAGAAAGAAATTCTGTCGGGCCAGTCGAGTTTAGGGCTAGGCCGACGAACAGCGTTCTTGCGGCTATGGTAGTGGAGAGTGATGAAGAGCCGGCAGTCGTCCGCGACATTATGGATGTGTTTGAAGACATTTCGGGCTTACCCCCGAAGCGAGATGTGGAGTTTGCGTTTGACCTTACTCCTGGTGCAACGCCAGTATCAAAACTGACTGTCCAATGGCACCAGTAATGTTGGAGGGAGTTAAGAAACAAGTGAGTGAATTACTCGAGAAGGGATGGATTCGAAGCAGCAACTCACCGTGGGAAACTCCAGTTCTCTTAGTGAAGAAGAAGGATCGCACTGCCGACGCTGAGACAAGAGAAGTTATTTGCGAAAGTGAGTAAGTGCGAATTCTGGTTGGAAGAAGTGAGGGTTCTGGGGCATGTCGTGTCAGGCGATGGAATCGCCGTTGATCCCGAGAAGATAGCAGCAGTTCGGGATTGGCCGGTTCCAAAGAGTGTTGCAGAGATAAGAAGTTTTCTTGGACTCGCCGGTTACTACAGAAGATTTGTGGAGAACTTCGCTCGTTTAGCTGAGCCGTTAACCAAGCTTACGCGTAAGGAGGTACCGTTTGTTTGGACAGATGGATGTGCATTGGCCTTCGAGACGTTGAGGCAGAAGCTGATAACCGCCCCTATCCTAACCGTACCGGATGATTCAGGAGGACTGGTGATTCACAGCGACGCATCTGGAAAAGGATTGGGATGTGTTTTGATGCAGAATGGGAAAGTCGTCGCTTACGCATCGAGACAGCTGAAGACTCATGAGCAGAACTATCCGACTCACGACTTGGAGCTTGCAGCCGTGATCTTCGCCCTGAAGATTTGGAGACACTACCTTCTGGGCAAGAGAGCTGAAGTCTTTACGGATCACAAGAGTTGAAATATGTGTTCACTCAGAAGGAGTTGAACATGAGGCAACGCAGATGGTTGGAGCTGATGGCCGACTACGACCTTGATCTTAAGTACCATCCGGGTAAAGTTAGCGTCATGCCAGATGCGCTAAGTCGGTTACCAGCAATTCTGATATTAACTGCACAGAGAGAGATCATTGAGGAGTTTCGGAGATTTGACTTGGAGGTTGTGCTACCGCGTACTACAGGACAGTTGATGCAGTTGCAAGTACAATCGTCCTTAGTTGAGAAGACTAAAGCGGCACAATCGCAGGATCCTAGACTGCAAAAGTTTCGAGAGCAGGTTGGAGCCGGACTACGAACCGATCTACTGACCCATGAAGGTGATTCGTTGAGATATGGTAGCCGTGTGTATGGGCCAAAAGGAGATGTGCGTGAAGAGCTCATGAAGGAGGCACACAGTTCAGCTTACTCTGTGCATCCAGGAGGGACGAAGATGTACCGAGATATTCGACAGCATTTCTGGTGGGAAGGTATGAAACGGGAAATTGCTCGCTTTGTGGCTAAGTGCTTAGTGTGTCAGCAAGTCAAGGCTGAACACCAAAGGGTTGCTGGTTTGTTGCAACCACTTCCGATTCCTCAATGGAAGTGGGAACATATAACCATGGATTTCGTGACGGCTTTACCGCGGAGTCCAAAGGGTAACAATGCAGTATGGGTGATTGTCGATCGGTTGACCAAGGCAGCTCACTTTATTCCTTTTCGGTCGGTCAATCGACAGAGACTTTGGCAGAGCGGTACATACAGGAGATTGTCCGATTGCATGGAGTACCGGTAAGCATCGTGTCCGACCGGGACACTCGGTTCTTGTCACACTTTTGGAGGAGTTTACAAGAAAGTTTGGGGACTCGATTGAAGTTTAGCACAGCTTATCATCCCCAGACTGATGGACAATCAGAGAGAACGATCCAGACCCTTGAAGATATGTTGAGGGCTTGCATGTTGGACTTCAAAGGTTCTTGGGAAGATCATCTACACCTGGTGGAGTTGTCGTACAACAATAGCTTCCAAGCGACAATCCAGATGGCTCCGTTTGAGGCACTGTATGGTCGTAAGTGCCGTTCACCGGTTTGTTGGGATGATGTTGGTGAACGAAGGTTACTAGGACCAGATTTGGTGGTGCAGACAGCCGAGAAGGTGAATACAATCAGATAGCACATGAAGGCAGCTCAAGACAGACAGAAGAGTTGGGCCGACACGTCAAGAAGACCTCTAGAGCTCGCCGTGGGCGATTTGGTATTCCTGAAGATATCACCGACTAGAGGGGTGATTCGCTTTGGAAGTCGGGGAAAGCTTAGTCCCCGATTCGTTGGACCCTTCGAGATATTGGAGCGTGTCGGAGAGGTATCGTACCGGTTGGCGTTACCATCGTCATTAGCAGGAGTTCATGATGTATTTCATGTGTCTCAACTACGGAGGTATGTTCGTGATGAGACCCATGTTTTGGATCACTCGGAGTTGACCGTTCGTGGGGACCTGACTTTTGAGGAGCGACCAGTCGAGATCAAGGATCGAAGAGAAAAGGTTCTTAAGAACAATGTTATCCCTCCTGTGCTAGTCTCTTGGGGTAACCGATCGCATGGAGAGTCTACTTGGGAGCGGGAAGACGAGATCCGGCAGAAATTCCCTTATCTTTTCCAGTAGTTAGTTATCTTGTATTCTTGGAATTTCGAGGACGAAATTCTTTTGTAGTTGGGTATGATGTAACACCCGAGCCCAATAATACTATGTATATTACTAGTTGAGGGTTATTTGTTGCTCTTTCCAATTTTCCTGATTTTCTGGTGTTTATTGCTAAATTCTACCCGGTTAAGTCATTTTGGCACATAACAAATTTTAACTCCGAAAATGAAATTTAAGATGTGCATGTTAGCCTACTCGTCGCCACTAGTCGCGTGGTAGCGTCCGCGTGTCGAGGTTCCGTTCCGTTTGGCTAAACGGGCAAGTTTGGGCGACTACGCGCGCGTGCAAGTGTCCGACTTGGGGGCATGCATTTTAATCACTAAACACCTCTTTTCAAAATTTGGAACTCGCTTAAAATCCTATAATTTGAATTTGGAACATTTGGGCGCAACCCGGGCGCGATTTGGAAATGTTTCATTTCGCGCCAAAAAGGGCCCGTTTCAATTTAATATATTTAAACTAAATTTTCGAATATATATTTCCTTAACTAATTTTATCTCCAAATTCTTAACTGTGAATCCCTTTTAAATTTTCTGTGGCCAATCACGAGGCTGAGCTCGTGGGCCCCCTCCTTCTCTCTCTCTCTGTCTCTCTCTCTCTTTCTCTTTCCCTCAGTCTCTCTCTCTCATCCTCACGAATCTCTCTCGATCTCTCTCTCTCTCTCTTTCTCTCTCTCTCTCGCTCTCTTTCCCATCTGCCTCTCTCTCTCCCCTCTATATTTCTTCACCATGCAGCAGCCGCCTTCACCCCACGCGACCACGAGAACCTCACGCAAACCCTAACCTAGCCTCGCGATCCCACCGCCGGCCTCCTCGAGACCTCGCCGTCGCCGCCCTCACCACCACGACCTCCACCGCACCCACCTACCTTCTTTTCCCCGTTCTCCCGACGATCCAGCGCCTACAACCCATCTCCCCGACGCCTCCATCCCTCGCGACCTCGCCGTCGACGTCGACTCCGACCGTCGAGGCCCCCCACGACCCCCTTGCACCCTCCTCGTCGAGACCTCGCCGTCACCCCCTCCTTTCCTCGCCGGACCACCTTCAGACCCGAGCCCAACGCCTGCACCATCTCCAGGTCGCCGAAAATCGCGCCGACGACCCTCGTCGACGTCTCCCGCGCCACCTCCTTTCCCCCTCGACCACCCTAGCCGACCACACTCCTCTCCAGCTCGCCGCAGCACACTACCCTGCTCACCCGAGGCCCCTTCCCTTTGCTGCAGCCACCGCCGTCGCCTCGCCGGCGTTCCAGTGCCGTCGAACCCGCCGTGGTCACCCCCTGGTGTCTCCCTGTAAGTTTCCTTCTCTTTCCCTTTTGGTACAACCCTCCCCCCCCCCCCGCTGATCTTGTATGTTACCTTATTGCTAACTCGTTGCCGTTAACCGTTGCCGGAATCCGACCGTGCCGTCTGACGAACCCGACGCTCCAGCGAAGTCCCCTGGTCCGTGTGATCCCGTTGACCTCTGTCGGGACTCGATCCGTGGCCCGTGCTTCCATATCGTGGTTTCTACCGACATCGCATCCGTGTTTCGGTTTGCGGAACCGCCGAGGCAAGTATCTGAATACTTGCTTAACATGCTACAACTTAATCATCATATTAAAACCACACAACTAATATAATATTGTTACCTGTTATAACTTAGAATTGCTAGCCACGATTATCCGTAACTTTAAATCAGTGAAATCATTGCTCGCTTTAACCGGTCTGCTATTAAGTCACACTTAACTAATCAAACCAAGTAGATCATCCCAAATTCATTTGTTAAAATCACTCATGAGACGATTGTTGTGCTTAGTTCAGAGTCATGTAACTCCACTACGTATATTACCGATATTGTTCGCCTTGTGGCTTTTGCACCTCAAAGGTGCGTGAACCGGATTAATATGAAAATACAAACATCACTGTGTTCACATAGAATAATAATTGTTATTTACTGTTTCCTGCTACTGTTCATTATTTGTTACTATACCTGTCATCATCATATACCTGATTGCATTACATATTGACGATCTTGATACACCTGGCTCATGCACTGATACACCGGACACAACACCCTGTACATATCGACTCGACCTGTTGAAAGCAACCTGACATGTTACCTGATCTCATGCCTAATGCCGACAAACCCAACCATTCCTGCTGTCGATCCAGACAGACCTACCTTTACTTGACTTGTGTTGGCATTAGTTCTTGACTACTGAATACCTGACTGACATACATAGTTTGGGGGTATGGGGAAATCAAAGGTGAAACCGACTTGTAACTCAACAGTTCGATACATTGTTCTGATCAGTCTTACGGGCTTGGCCAGCTCCGGAGTGTTGATGCTGACATCACTCATCTATCCTACTACCTTTTACTGCTTAGCGGCACGTCTCGGATTCAGCCCCGAGAATTATGACCGTGGTCCCGGGCACGCACGGGATACTATTGAGTTACATCGACGAATCATCAATTGGTTTCAAAGACTATAGAGTAGAAAACCTGATAGGACAGTTTAGTCACTACTGCACATTACCCTGTTTATTACTTCTCATTAATGCTTATTCATGTTCATGCTTGCACTGTTTATTACCATGTTTATGCTACATACTTGATATCATGACGCGCTGACGTCTGGGTTTTGCATGGCCCAGATTCCGTGCCCTTGACGTCGACCGAGCAGGAGTACTTCAGCCAGCAGGCTGAACTGTGAGTTCCTGAGAGTTTAGTTTATTTATGTCATTTCATTTCCAGATGTGAGCCCGCTTTATGGGACATACTGTTTATTCATTGTATTGGATCATTAGCTTCCGCACTTATTGTTTATTGATTCTTGTTATTATGGATGTGGACATGTATTGGTTTAGTTTATTTTACTGTTCTTGATATCTTTACAACCGTAATGTGACTGTGGATGGATACTTCCTACCCACAGGTAGCATGGTTGGCTATGTCACGTGCCCAAATCTTGCGTACTCTGGGAAGCGGGGCGTGACAACTTTGTACCACGATTCTTACGTCATCGAGGTTCTCGTTGGCCAATTCTTTAGCGAGCTTAGCTAATGCATCCGCTTTGCTATTTTCCGCGCGCGGTATCCTTTCCAAGGTGTAGGAAGGAATTTGGGTCAGTAGTTGTTGTACTCTCTCGCCGTACTTCACCAACTCTGGCTTGCACGTTTGGTAGTCGCCGTTTATTTGACTAACGACCAGTTGGGAGTCTCCGTATATGAGGAGGTTTTCAATTCCCATGACAATAGCGATCTCGAGACCTGCTATCAAAGCTTCATACTCGGCTTCATTGTTTGTCCTCGGCTCTGTTAAGGAGAAGGAAAAGCGCATTATCCCTCCTTGTGGAGTTAGGAAGATGAGGCCTACCCCTGATTTGATTATGGGGGTATTTTGTTTGCGCTTCTTCATGGAGGATGCTCCATCGAAGTGAAGTTCCCACCGGGTGCCATTACCGTCGATCGTGTCAAACGCATGCTCATCTGGCAGTTCGCAATTCAAAGGAGAATCGGCAGGTATCGGATGCTCAGCGAGGAAGTCGGCGATGGCCTGGCCTTTTACTTCCTTAAGAGGCTGATAAGTTATTGAGAACTCCATCAAGAGCAAGGCCCATTTAGCGAGCCGCCCTGTCAATATGGCCTTTGACATCAAATATTTGAGAGGATCCACTTTCGATATGAGACGGACTTCATGCGCCAACGCATAGTGCCTAAGCTTTGTTATCGCGAAGATCAATGCCAGGCAGTGTTTTTCGATGGGAGAATAATTGCTTTCCCCCCCAGCAGAACTTAACTCAAATAGTAGAGGGCTCTCTCCTTCCCTTGGTCGTTCTCTTGTGCCCATAATGCGCCTAAGGAACCTTCAAGGGCGGTTGTATACAGAATGAGGGGTTTTCCCTTGACCGGAGCAGCCAGCACTGGCGGATTCTGCAGGTATTGCTTGATTTCATCCAGCGCGCTTTGGCATTTGTGATCCCAGACGAACGGGGTTCCCTTCTTCATTAGGTGGCTGTAGGGGCGGCACTTGCCGGAGAGATTGGCTATAAATCGCCGAATATACGCGAGCTTTCCTTGGAGAGACCGCAATTGCTTGAGAGTCTTTGGCGGAGGCATTTCCATGATCGCTTTGATCTTCAACGGATCTATTTAGATGCCTCGGTGTTGGACGATGAACCCCAGGAATTTGCCCGAGGAGAATCTGAACGCGCATTTAAGAGGGTTTATCTTCAAGTTGTATTTACGAAGGCGTTGAAATACGGTCTTCAGATGCTCTAAATGCTCCTCGTATGATTTGCTCTTAACCACAAGGTCGTCGATATAGCATTCAACGACTTCATGTATGAGGTCATCAAAGATCTTCGTCATGGCCCTCTGATAGGTGGCACCAGCGTTCTTTAGACCGAAAGGAATCACCTTGTAGCAGAATATACCCAAAGGGGTCCGGAAAGCGGTATGCTTCTGATTTTCGGGATGCATCTTTATCTGATTATATCCTGATGAGCCATCCATGAAGGAGAAAACTTTGTGAGTGGACGTATTGTCTATCATCAGTTCGGTGACTGGCACTGGGAAGTCGTCCTTCGGGCAAGCTTTATTGAGATCCCGAAAGTCTACACATATGCGCACTGTCCCATTTTTCTTCATTACTGGGACGATGTTGGCGATCCAGTCAGGATACTGAACCTATTGGATGAAGCCAGAGTCGATCAGCTTCTTGACTTCGGCATTGATACTCATCTCAAGCTCGAGCCGCATTCTTCCCGGTGCTTGTTTGATTGGCTTGACGTCCGGGGATATGGCCAGTTTGTGGACAGAAATCTCTGGATCTAGTCCTGGAATCTCGGAATAATTCCATGCGAAGCAGTCTTTATGCTGCATGAGCACGTCCTTTAGTGTAGCTACCCTTTCTTCAGACAGCAACTCGCTGATGAACGTCGGCCGAGGGTCACTTGCCGTCCCTAAATCAATTTTCTTGAGCTCATCTGCAGTGGTATGTATTCCATCTTCCAGCTCTTTCGGCGTTGGCGGAAACTCCGAGATCACCTCATCATCATTGTTTTCGAAGCACCAGGGGAGGTCATCCATATTCTCGGGCTCTTCTTCTGATAGCGTTATCATATGACAAGTATGAGCTCGCTTCCAAGACCGATGTTGATCTGGTTCTACTCTCGCTGTATGCGTGGCTTTCAGTTCATGCTTTTGTGGCGGGCTTACCCTCCAACTGCTGGATAGCGCGAACTTGCCCTGTTGATATTGGTCTTCGACCCAGTTCTTGAAGGTGAAGCAGTTTTCGAGGAAATGCCCTATTGCTCGGTGATAAGAGCAATAGTCCGGGTGA
Organism: Agapanthus africanus; assembly: GCA_030015575.1. NCBI lineage: Eukaryota > Viridiplantae > Streptophyta > Magnoliopsida > Asparagales > Amaryllidaceae > Agapanthus > Agapanthus africanus. The sequence goes on along the minus strand of CM057339.1, from coordinate 302,460,844 downwards.
GAGACTTCGCCTGCTTGTTCGGGGTGCTTGGACTCCGGCAGTGTCATCATCTGATGTTTTATGACAAGATCAAATATCTTCCTTGTCTTGTCTTGGGGAAAAGAATATGCTCGACTCATCTTCTTTATAAGAGACGAATCTGGACTGCTCAATTCCTGACCGCGTGGCTTCTTGGACCCGCTTTGTCGCTGTCGAACGCATTTCCAATTCTTTGGTTTGTTTCTGCCTCTGCGTCGGGTCTTTTGTACAACGGGCTGACAAGAAGGGGAATTTTCATTTTCCGCAGCCTGTTGAAGAAGGCGCTGCATCCTGGCTTTCTCGTAAATGGCCATTTCGCGGTTATGGTCATCTCGGACCTTTTGACCCGCTTCCCTTATAAGCTTGTCCATTTGTTGTTCGAACGACGGACTGGGCATTTTTACATCGGGAGCTCTTTCTGGTTCAGGGTTAGCATCTTCCCATAAAGCATCCCCTTCTTCATCAAAGTCATGTACGACGTAGCAGTCGCGGAGTAGCTCCCGTTTCTTGGATTGAACATACCCAAACCCGGTCGTCTCCATTTTCCCGTTGGGCAATTTCCGCTGAGTTTCAGGGACGTTCCAGATCCTGTCATAGAACTTAGCTTTCCGAGCGGTCTGTTTGAAAGGTACGCCTTGGCGCCTTAACAGTCTTTTTAGTCCGTTCGTGTAATATCTGGGCAAACGGATGGGCTGGAGCCTGTCAAGTGTAGAATCCGCGCCATTCCAGACTTCTTTCTCCATTTTGGTTTCCCCGGATCGGTAGAATAGGATCTCCTTTTCACCTTCTCGCCTGGGAGGAATATAGAATGTCTGCAGCTCTTCCACATGTAGGTATCAAGCGCGTATAGTTCTTTATGATGCTTGGGTGGAACCATGGCAATTTGCAAACTTCGCTCTTTATCAGCGAATGTTTGTATTGAAGGCCGACCGGAGAATATAGCATTGACCTCATCTTCTGAATCGCTGCCAAAGATATGCATAGGAGCGGACGGTCCTGGTTTGTTGCACTGGGGCGGACCTAAGTAAACTGTCTCTTCTTCCTCCTCGGTATCACTCCCGAAGACCGGAATGGTAGGGATAGCTTTGTTCTTCGGCTTGTGACATCTCTCTGTGTCCTTGAAATCTGGTAAAAAGTATTTTGCATCTTCGTACTTTCGGACTTCGTTCACGGAGAATGGGTTCAGCTCTCCTGTTACAGTATACTCAAGACCATCCTTGAAGTATTTCATACACTGATGTTGTGTGGAGGGGATGATGTTGTACTCGTGTAACCAGGGCCGGCCGAGCAAAGCGTTGTAGCATATCTTGGCGTCAATGACATGGAACTTGATGTCCGTGACAAACAGCCCAAAGCGTAACGTCAGTATTACGGACCCAAGCGTCCGTGACGACTGGGAGTCGAACCCGGAGATGGTGATTTTGTCGCGAGCGAGGTTTTGAACACTCATGCAGATTTCCTTTAACATCCTCACGTTAAGAAGGTTGACGGAGGACCCATTGTCGACCAGAATTTTGCCTATCTTGATATCGTGACAGTAACCGGAGACATATAGGGGACGGTTGTGTTCACATGTCCCAAGTAGGAGATCTTCATCGCCGAAGGTGAAATCGGCTGTGTGTACTTCTTCCAGCTCATCTTTCATCTTCTCTTCAGCGAGGAAAGCTTGGAATTGCTCTGGCTCTTGCAGCGCCTTGATCAATGAATCTCTTTCTTCTTTTGATAGTAAAAGGGCATCGAGAATGCTAAGCTGCGAAGGAAACTTCCTTAGGTGCGCCAGGACGTTGTAGTCCACCTTACTTTTCTTTGGCGGGTACTTGGCGGTCAGCTCTTTCATGACTTGGTCATCTAAAGAGATATCCTCGGAGACCTTTTCTTTTCCCTTATCTTTCCTGTTTGACCCACTATTCGAGGGCCCAAGATTCTTTTCGGGTAGCGTACGATTGCATAGCTGAATGTTTTCACAGGTCTTCGGTTCTTCCTCTTTCCCCGAGGTAGATTCTTTGAAAAGAGGGCAAAGAGTCATCTCTTCGTCGAAGTCACTTCCGAAGGTAAGGACTTGCGATCCCCCAGCGTTGACCACGCGTCAGTTGCCGGCGGTCCTTCTAAGCTCCTCGGTCGCACTTCTTCGCTCCCGGCGAGTTTTGCGTTTCATCCGCTTAAAATGTTGCCGGTGAGCAACATATCCCTGCCACCATCTTTTAAAAGCGTTGCACTCTTCGGTGGGGTGCACAATCTTTCGTTGATATAAGCAGTAGCTAGGATGTATTTCCGCTTCATTAGTAGTGTATCATTCGGAGGGTGGTAGCTTCATTCCCATTGATATGGCTTTGGCGAACCTCTTCCTCGTCTTGAACTTGTTTTTATCTGCGACAGATACCCTCTGATTCGGCGGGAATGTCTCGACTCTTTCGTCCAGTCGCCGGCGTTTGGCCTTTTCAAGTATAGCCATCTCGCGTTCCCGATCATCTTTAATTTTCAAAAGAGCTTCGTTCAGGAATGCGTCGATCATTTCGTCTGACGGCCCTGGAAGTTCCGGTTCAGGACCTGCCCCCAGTCTCTCAGTGCAAGTAGCTTCTTCATCATCTATCGATGAGTGAGAGATCACATGGAAACTTGCCACATAATCTTCAGATTCATCTAACGAGTCTTCTCCCTCATCTCCGTCTTCAAGGACGTGGCCGAGGAACTCTTGGAGCGTGATTGGATTCCGCGCCTTCTGGTTATATTCTTCCAGCGCGTCAATCTGCTTTTGCAGGTCCGTGCGCTTGTTGTCAGGCTTCATGGGCTTCTTGTATTTCTTCTTCTTTTTCGAAGATTTTGACGGCTGGGTATGAACACTTTGGCTATCACCACCAATCTTTAGAGTTGGGCGCGGCTTCAGCATCCCTTCGATGATCTCAGGTTCCAACAGATTCTTCCAACTGATCGCCGGGCATGTCTGGAGATCATTCAACATTCTTTTGGTTCTAGCTGAAAGAACAACCTTCCATGGAGCTTCTTCAACAAAAGAGCACGTTGCCCCTGGTGTGTCCATCTTCTTAGGAGTATGCGGTTGTGGTGGGCTCACTTTCCACTTCTCAGACAACGCAAACTTGCCTTGTTGGTACTGATCCTCGATCCATCCCTTAAAGACGAAGCAATCTTCGATTGGATGGCTTACCGTTTGGTGGTAAGGGCAATAATTGGGATTATTCGCTTTGCCGGGTTGCAATGGCCGCCTTGGATTCGGCAGATTGATAAGCCTGTTGAGCATCGCTAGTTCGAAGAGTCTCTTCGTTTTGTCCCGTGGGAACGAGAGGGACGCTTCATTTTCTAATTATAATAGCGCCGTCTCTCTTCCAGTTGATCCGTTAATTTTGGGGCACTGGGATGCTGTTGGGTATTCGCAACGAAGGTCGCCTTCCCTTTACCTTTTTCGTTTCGCGACTCCGGCTTCGGGGGAGACGGTCTATGCCCCATCTGGTCCATTTGGGCTAGCTTGTCGATTAGAGCCTGAAATCGGTTTGAAGAACATCATGAACTGTGAAATAGTTGCATGAGGGTCTAGGGTGCCCACGAACATGCCCACCTCTGGTGCTTCTTCGATGCGATGTTCGCACTTCGACCACAGATTCCGCCATCGGATCGCGTACTGAACCCACGTCTCGCCCGGCTTCACCCTGGCATTGATCAATGCCGTTATTGGGGTGCGTTCACTGGAACTTGCGAATCGCTGGGTAAACAACAACTCCATTTCTGCGAAATTTTGGACGGAGTCGTTTAGGAGTTCGGAGTACCACTCAAACACCGTTTCCGATAAGCTGCCGACGAATTGGCGGAGCAAAAGCTTGTCATCGCCACTAGTATTGCCACAGAGAGCCCTGAACTGAGCGACATGTTGATGGGGATTGCCCGCCCCTTTGTACACGTGGAATTTGGGGATCGTGTAGCCCGGCGGGTACTTTACCAGCCTGGATACGGTCGCCCAGTTTTGACGACTTGGCCGGCCGCTTCATTTGCCTGGTGAACTCGTATTTACTGATCGATATAATCATCCAGGGCGGACATGGAAACAGTTTCCTCCTTGGCTGCTGAAAGAGCCGGAGGTGGATTTGATGTTTCTCCTCTGTCGTCTTCGAGGATAATCGGGGGATCTTCAGCTGAAGGGTCCTGCTGGATCATCATACCCACCATGTCTTGGAACAGAAGAGCCATTTGCTTTATATTGGCCGCTTGTTCCGCAGCCTCCTTTTCCTTATTTTCGAGCATTCTCCGAAGGAATTCAGCATCAGTCTCGTGTTCGTGACGTTGTTCCTATGACGCCTCCGGGCTTTCTTTTGGCCCGGTAAGTGCAGCCATTGCAGTCAGCATCTCCTGAAGCTTCTGCTGTTGTTGTTCCTGAACCCTTGTTATTGATCGAGTAAGCGGTCGATGACCTGTAGAAGCACGGCTATCCTATTTTCCGGAAGCTATATAAACGGTATGCACCATTATGCCCCCAGACTTGGGGTGTTTGGGCTCAACATCTTTGCGGTTTGCCGCAGTCACAGGGGCTTTCTCCGGCCTCCTTCTCTTCTGAGCAGTTGACGTTGAGGGAGCCGCTGCAGTGGGCACCCAGGTAGCTGTTGCCTTTTGTGGCTTTGCCAGACGGTTCTCTTCATGTTGAACCTTCACCTTTTTTTGTCGGCGAGGGTAATCTTGATCAATCACCGACTCCTGGACCTGTTGCCAGACTTCGTAGATTTTGGAGGATGGCCGCTGAGGGGACTGTTCCAGCTTCGTTTTTGGTGCACTCTCTACGGATGGAGAAGATCTTTTCAGTACGGCGGTAGGAGTGTTCCTGTGCACCTTGTTCAGCAATTCAAAGCTATTCCCAGTTGGAACGGCAGCATTGACTTCCACCGTTGGGGCTGGTGGGGTGAGCCCAGAGGGGGAGTTGCCCTCAGCCTTCCTTACTCGGCGCCAATGATGACGGCGAGCATGTCGTGCAGATGGTGTTGGTTCGGCTATGGGGATGGATTTGTCATTTCCCCTGTTTTGAGGAGAGGCTGTTATTGGCGCTAACCGGTCGAAGACTGACGTCCGTTGAGAGGGGATAGTCAGTCTTGCGAAGGCCGACTTTCGAACCGGGGAAGCAGCCTTCGTGACTTCACATGGAGTAGAAGCTGAAACAGACAGTCTTGTGAAGACCGACCCTTTAGCAGGGGAAGCTGCCTTGACAACTTTAGGAGCAGGAATGGCTATCCGCTTCGGGATGGCCGCTTCAGGTATCGCGGGCTTCTTCATGGACCCACTTGAGCTTTGGCCCAATTTGCTGAAAACTGAGGCATTGGACTTGGACGACCCGTTGAGAGGGGCCGCGGTAGTTGTAAGCCGGTCAAAAACCGACTTCTTTGGAGCTTCTTGCGACGACATTGGGGCATTGAAGCTCATCGGTGGGAGCATGGTCCCGAAGAACAATCCAGTGGTGGCCTGAGTGACCTGTTCCACCGGCATAGCGAAGATGGAGGCCGCTTGGGGCCCGTAAGTCACTCCTCCAGATGGGATGGAGCGAGAGTTGCAGTTGCAATTAGTGCAGTTTGAAGCCATTGATCTTCTGTCTTCTGCACGGAGCAAGGCACCAAATCAAAGTATCTCAAATCCACATGCAACCATATCAAACCGCGATTCGTTCGCGAACACGACACACGAAGTGTGGAGTGGAAAGAGGAAAAGGTCCCACCGGGCATGCCAGAATCTGTTCCCCTCCGAAAGACGCGGCGGAGACGCGATAAACGTCTTGCCTGTATTTCGGGGCAGATGCTAATTGGTACTATCCGTCCACCTCTCCGAAGATGCCAAGTTGATTTATGGCACCGTGCATCGAAGGTTTAAACGGACGCGGCCGATATAGCAGACTTCTTCAGATTCCCCCTCGTTTGAGGGTTTTTTTATTGTGGGGACGCTCTTCCCTGCAGGCGCAAGCCCCTGCAGTTAATTACGCTACCGTATCGCGGTAACAACTTTCTCCTTCTCCAGATGGTCACTTCGTGTCGTGGGTGTTTGTTTTGTTTATGGTTGCCCGCGGATTGTATACGGAGACTAATTTATGTTGTCGCCCGTAGGACGTGGATTAGTCAAAATCCGTATCTTCTTAGATTTGGGTTTGGGGGTTTGGTTTAAGGATACGTTAGTCTCATTTGAAACTAAGATCAACTTAAACGTTTGTTAAGGATACGTTAGTCTAATTTTAAACTAAGATCAACTTAACGGGATCATTTAGATCCGACAAGAGAGCGTTTGGGCTCTATTGTTTAGTTTAGGGACATTGCGGTCGATTATTTTAAGGACATTATGGTCCATTGTTAGTTTAAGGACATCTCGGTCCAGGTTAAGGACATCATAGTCCATGGGCTTAAAGACCCCACAGTCCGATGTTAGTTTTAAGACATCACGGTCGAGATTAAGGACATCATAGTCTGTGGGTTTAGGGACCCCACAATCCATTGTTAGTTTTAAGACATCACGGTCGAGGTTAAGGACATCATAGTCCATGGGTTTAAGGACCCCACAGTCCGTTGTTAGTTTTAAGACATCACGGTCGAGGTTAAAGACATCATAGTCCGTGGGTTTAAGGACCCCACAGTCCGTAGAAATGTGTGGTCGTCGGGACCCGTCACCTCTCTGAAGACGTTGAAGGATTAAAACGACAAATATCAGAGGAGTAACAAGATGTACCCTCGAACCGATGTGAGTTGGTTGAGAGAGCAGATGTGCTCAATTCAAGATAAGTTGAGGACTTATGGCCAGAATTGGACTAAGTCCAATTAAAAAAATGTTTAACATTTTATTTTTTGTTCTGGATATTAAGCCTTTGTTTGGGCTCAGCCCTTTTAATAATGCTAGGCATTGGGCTCTGACATCTTTTGTCTTCAGCAGAACAAATTGTGCTCTGACAATGCGCCACGTGGTGCGCCAGGCGGGCTCTGCCTTTGTAGATCAAGGATCTGTGAATGAAGTAAATACTTCTTTTATTTTTATGATGAGATCTTTTGATCTCTTTTATGAAAGACCTTGGTCTTTTTTCAGATCTATGATCTTTTTAGAAGATGGTTCTTCTTTTTATGACATGGTTTCATCTCTGTTATTCAAGAACATAGTTCTTTACCTTGAAGATGAAGAAAAAACTTCTTTTTTTTAAGAGCTTGCTCTTCTTTCTCTTTGAGTTTTCTCAAAGTTTTCAGAGAGTTTTCTCTATATTTCTGTATCTATTTTAGACATGAAGTCTATGGGCCTTTATATAGGGCCAATTGATTTGTTGGATCAGTTTTAAGAGACTTTTCTCTGATTGATTTGGGAATATTTCCCACCGTTGGATTTTTGATCCTAAGGCTTCTGTTTTACAGAAGATAATCTTCTTGTTTCAATAAGATTGAAAATTCTTTTCATAATAGAATCTTAGTTCTGATTAATTAATAATTTATTATTAGTAGATCTTTTGATCTAACGGTGGGGATTTTTAATTCCAGCGCTGGCGCACCTTGCGCTAGCGCACCTACGTTCGATACGTGGCGCACAGCGCAACTGCGCTAGCGCACCCATGTTTGACACGTGGCGCGCAGCGCAGAGAGCTGGATCTGAAGCATTGCTTCAGCTTTTTATATTTTGAATTTTAAAATAAAGCTTTGCTCTGATTAGGGGTGCGCCGCCTAGGGCGCAGCGCTCCTGGTGCTAGCCCATCTACGTTTGTTACGTGGCGCGCAGCACACAGAATCTGAAGCGTTGCTTCAATTTTTGAATTTTGAAATTCAAAACAGAGCATTGCTCTGATTTGGGGAAACAGTTGTGGGTGTGCTATACGCCATCCACCCGACTTCCCCCGTAGATATAAATCTACTCACCAACTTTTCGAGCTCGTTGAAATCCACAGACGCTTTGTCCGTCCTCTCCATCTCGGAAACATCCGCGATCGTACCTATAGTCGAAGTTATAATAAATCGCATAAATATCATATTAAAACCAAAAGAACGAGCTAAGCACCCATAGGTTAGAACCTACAGCTTATTTACCCCAAAAACGACAAGATACCCTGATATTAACATACGAATGTTAACAATTCAGTTTCTGCACAGAAATATAAAAAACCGTATCGAAATGTCAAAAACTTTAATAAAACTTTACCAGAACACTCTCAGATTTTATTGTATGAATACTGGAACAAATCAAACAATACTGTAGATCATAAAATATCCAAATACACCTACTGACCAAAAACCAACACAAAACACCACATAAAAACCGGCGGCGCTGGCCCAAATAGGAATCTCGTCGGTTGAACTTGGGAAGTTGGGGCTCGGGCTTTAGGTGTAGTCTCCTAGTGGTCTCATCATACCCTAGTCTTGTCAGTTTTTCTATTGGTTATATCTAGTGGTTCCAGATTCAATTATACACTCAATAATATCACAAAAGTTCTAGTTTTTGATACTGCACACTAAAAACAGATATCAAACAGGATTGAATATGCAAAGAAAGAAGGAGATATACCTATGGAGATGATTCATAAGGGAACACCAGCTCAAGAAGTGCATGTGGAAGTTCCTAGGTGTTGTAGTGGTTCAAACTTGATGATGTGCACAAGTTGATGAAGGGACCATGGCTTCTCTCTTTGGATAAGATGAATACTTGAGAATTTTTAGTGTTGAGAGCTTGAAGGAAATGTGTTTGTTTCAATTTGTGAAAAGAGAAAGAGTGTGGGAATTTAGATAGAGTTAGGTAGAAAAGAGTGGGTTGGAGGGTTGTAAGGTGGTTGTGTCAACCATGAAGGGTGAGGTGGAGTGTGGTAGCATGAGGTGGAGGGAGGAGGGTGAGTGTGAGGGTGTGTTGAGGGTGAGGGTTTAACCTAGCTAACATATACTATACCCTCATCTTAACATTTGAAATAAAACAAAAGAAAACCGTTTATGTAACAATCTAAATCCATGTTTTTAAAAGAATGAAATACTTATTATAACACTTAAATATCATTATCTTAATGTAAAATATCATGTCATGTTAAAATATCATTTTTATGACATCACCCATTTTTCTCCATTTTTACCAAAATAAGTACATTTTTGCGGATATAAATCCGATACCAAAATTCATATGCGATATCATTTTTGTAAACTCATTATCTCCATATTTAAAATTATAAATTAATATTTATATTTTTCCAAAATGTTAAAATATCCCCTCCTTAAAGAAATTCGGTCGCCGAATTTAAATTAAACCCCGATCTTAAAACATTTTTCTCAGTCAAATCAATTCAATTCAAAACAATTTGCCGGGGTCCAAATTTTAAAACATTTAGTCCGCTCAATATAACGGAACTCCGAAATCCCACACAAGCTAATACGTAAAATAACGCAATCGTGTGTGTGAAAACTCAAAAAGATATAAACTCACGTAACTGTAACTCTAGCGGTTGCTATGAGATTTACGCCAGTTATGATGCAGAATTCCAAATACAAAAACCGCTGTATATACTTAGTACACGATCATTGGCATAGTCGTAGTGCAATATCGGTAGCACACGACCAAGCGAAAATATAGAAATCAAATCTATAACATATCCTATCAAGTACAATGCACAAAAACAAAATCAACCCTAACGGTTTTGCACGAAAATTTAAACCACATGCCACGGGTGTGCATGAAAACAAAACAGTGCCAAGTGCAACAAGTGTGCACAAAACAATGTCCACTGCATCAAATGTGCATGGAGCAAATATCGAGTGCATCTAGAATGCACAGGATCAATATCCAGTGCATCGGGATGCACAAAATCAACATCAAGTGCATCAAAACAAATCTCAAGTGCATCGGGGTGCACAAAACATCAAAACGTGCAACTGGTGTGCACAAAAATCTCAAATAAGTCCACCTGGTGTTCACAACACTCCAATCGAGTGCAGTCACCTTGCACGGACATCTCAAACAAGTGCACCTGGTGTGCACAAAACCTTTGTGTGACCCTCAAATCCTCAAAATACATAAGTCAAAATAACGGACGTCGAGTTTTCCTTTCTTCAACATTGAAAATGAAATATTCGGATCATAAAAGCACAAATCGAAAATAAATGACATCAAAGTATACCTTCTTCAATTTCGAAAGGTGTCTACACATCCGGAACTGGCATAGCAAGGATTACCGCTTGCCTTTTGCCCACGGTACAGCGTTCTCTGTCTCTGAATTCTCGTTCTTCCTGCAGATCATTAACGCCACGACCTCTTTATACAATCGTTTGGTGAGGAGCAGCGACGCAAACAGTCCCATGCTGATACTTCTCAAGACACTTCTTTGCCAAGTAGTCCAGTCTCTCGCACTGCAACATATCGACGACGGCGATCTGTAACCTAGGTGTGAGTGCCAACCAACTGACCCTGGGTCCAATCTTAATTATTATAGAATCCTAGAAAGAACCCAACATGTCTCCTGCCAATCTTATTTATCCCATCAGCTCGGAACTAGCACTCCTTACTGAATCCACTTCCATTTCGGAACAACTGCAATCTCCTCAAGATTTTCCTATAAAAGTGTTGTCGTACACGCCTCTGCATACATATCAAACCTCCAGTATTGACGGTGAAGAACAACTGCTCACTGAGACCTCGCACCAATCTCTTATTCCATTACTCTCTAGTATCGGTCAAATAAGGAGCACATTGCGATAATTACGCGAATTGCTAATCTTGGTTATGATCAATCCCGGAGTCTTACAAAACTCGAAATACGAATCCAGAATCTCTGACACTTTGTGGAAGAATCTGGCTAAGCTCACCTTCGTGAACTCGTCCCAATTCGTCGGACTATACGATCTCTCTTGAGCGACTCACATCAGGTCTGAGCAAGACCCATCAAAAGAAGCTAATCAACTTCACCGATCTCATATCGGAGCGCCACAACGAATTAAATATCCTAGCCATCACATATTTGAATGACTACGAATCCTCTGGTCCATATATACTCGTAACTATCGACGACTTATAACTTCATGAATTTTGGAAGCAACACTTCGACAATCTCAGCAACGATTGGTACCACTGTCTGAATAGTAGGTAACACAACGATCTTCGGAGTAGGGAAAACATCACGCCTCCAAGTCCGGCTGGTCTTCAGCAATGACCCGACCCTCTGGTGCGGATCTCGAAGAAACTCGCTTCAACATTAGAAACCCGATCATATAAGGATAAACAACATGTTTTTATGTCACCGGAATATCACCCTGGTCAGTCCTTGTCCTAGACAAGTCTTCCCTGACTGTGTCTCTAACCACAGCCCTCTCGGCTTGCGTAGGCACGGTGACCGGAACAACTAATATGAAACAAAAAAGAAAGATCTACAGAACGAATAGAAGGAAGATCTCAAGATATATATCCTAAGGTAAATTAGGCGGAGTATCGTATCGTAAATATGCCGCAGAACATATGTACGGTAGGTCACCCTGCTTAGTACCTACTCCATCAACCAAGGTTATCCTATGTAATGAAAGTTCGGGTATAAGACGCCGAAAGTCAAGTCTAAGTTCTATAAGGTCAAGCCTAGGTAACAAAAAATGTATGCCTAGACTCCATATAGCCAAACCTAGATTCGAACAAACGTTAAACAAAACACTCTGATACCAACTATGTCATGATCCGAAAGTGGCACGTAACCGACAATTAAATCACGTGACATCTAAAAACGTCGACGCGGTCCAAGTAAGCCGAAAACCCAGAATCTAAACCCTTTTTGAAAATATTGGAGGTGAGGTTTAAAATAGTCATTAGATGGAATCAGTTTTAAAATAAAAATTTAAGCCTAAATAAGTATGTTTAAAAAATATGACGTTTTAAAATTCGACAGCACCTCCTTTGTAAATTTTGAATAAACACGATACAAGCATAAATATATAAAGCATCCCAACGGGAGCTAGCTTTCACGCCCAAACGGCGGAGCAACCAAGCAGATAATATACGACGCACAATGGCGAAGGAAAAAAAAAGAGCAAAACAAGATCAACAATATAAAAAGGTTGACTCCAATGAATGCGACACCCACAAACACACAAAATCTAAGTCTCGCTTCTAAGTCCATAATATACACATTCTAGGTCGATGGAGTTTTACTAGATACAACAGAATATAAATATACAAATGTGGGTACGACACAACAATAGCCCACCTACCAAAGCAATCACCGAAAAGAAGTGTGTGCTTCAAGCCGCTGATGATCCGAGCGGTAAACCCTGCAAGAAACTGGGGCACAACGCGGGTGAGTTGCCGACTCAGTAAATAAAAATACATCACAAGGTAGAAATCAAAATGCACAACGATACCTAGGTCATAAGTATAGTACCATCATATCTCGTACCAATATATCTATATGATATGCATAAGTATCATAAATGCAACACTATCCATCATGTGATCCCAAAGTAGAACATATCATATGCAAATGACCTGTATCTAGGTATAAGCCCAAAGGTAACCGAAAATATATATGTAAAACCACTTCTTTAAAATAGCCGCGGGATACATATGTCACGGCATAAAAGCATACATGATAGTATGAAATATAATAGGTATCTTATTTAAGATATACGTTTTGCTGTTTTAGTAAAGAGTGATAAGAAATTTACGGTTTAAAACATCCTTGTGTCATTCTAGACATGTAAAAATAATGAGACTATAGCTCATTTTAGAAATCCATTTTATATGCAGTAACCGGAAAAAGGTAATCAGGTGCTGTCCCCCGGATCAGTCTTGGTCGGCTACAATAATGCACCACTCTAACTGTATATCTTGTATGATAGCAACATATCAATATATGGATGTCCAGCATCGACACCCTAAATCAGCAATCTCTCGTGCCGACATGCAAATCCTCAAATCCCTCGTTTCCATCACCGACACGCAAATCCAGATACCGTCGACACCATCTCAGCAGATGATCGCCCCTCGATATCCCTAGCCCCGGTCAGTATCCCTTGGATATCCGCCATGCTCATATCTAGCTCCGGCCAGTATCCCCTGGATATCTGTCGTGCTCATCTCTGTCTCCGGTATCGAGTGTCCTCGCTAGGCTCTCCGCCTCAAATGCGGTTTTCCTGCCCCTAGGTCTCGACCGGGTCCACCATATATCTGTCTGTTTACTCCCCCACTCAGCCCAGATAAGTAGCAAGTCGTATATCTCCCCCACTCGGTTCGGAATAAAAACAATCAGAAAACATCAAGCTCATGGTGGACGTCAAATCATCGTATCTAGAAATATTAAGTAAAGAATACGGATACTTGCATAGATCATTCTGATGATATATTATATATACACATATATAACAGTGTCCTATACCACTGATATATATCATCGAAAGTAAAACATCATGAAAACTTATAAGAATCAAATACAATTATCCATGATACTGGTATTCCAAAAATCAACAGATAATAAAGATACAGTACGTAAACAAAGTCATGCATGCACAAACGTAACAGTTCTATTATGTCATGGCAATACTAATGATGTGTAGTGTATCATATGCGTCTGTGCTCGTGCAGCATGGCAATCATTAGTATTTGTGCAGGTGTTCTATAAGTGTTTAAAGCAGAAAGTAATTCTACCCATATCCGTAGCATATAATAAAATCAGGGTTTCCGGATATAGGGAATTCATATACCTCGTATCGGTATTTACATACACATCGCGTGGTATAGTGGTCCTACAGTGGCATGGCAATACCAATGAGGTGTAGTGTAATATATGCGTCTGTGCTCATGCAACATAGTACTCATTGGTAGTTGTGCAGTGTTCTATCATTGTGTTCATATAACGGAAACGTATATCATCGATAAGTGTATCGCGAATATGTAAAGTAAATTTAAGCATATGGCATAAATATTAAACGTAACTACTTGCTATGAACTATACCATTATCTTTGAAAATGGAACGAAACATTGGTTTTGAAATAAGAAAGCTGTCTTAAGTTAAAATAGATATTCGTTTTGGAAATTAGCATCGCATCCTTGTCATTTATCATTTAAAAAGAGAAACGAATCGTTGGTTTTTAAAAGAGTATAGCTCACTCAAACATAACATCCTAAACCAAAATAATTCATGATTCCATAAGTCCAAAGGAAACTTGGCCGTATTCGACATGCTAACCTCATCATCACAAGGACGGTATGATCCCTCGTACTATATCCATTAAAAACCATATCCATATCTACGGACCTATCGTCACGTACGTATGTCACCATAACCATGTATTAAACTATATGCACATGAATAACATACTAGATGCAAAATAACATCACCACCATTAACTTAAATTAACGCTAACAACCAATTAGATAACATAATTATCCTACTTAAATGGTCATGGGGGTGCTATACGCCATCCACCCGACTTCCTTCGTAGATATAAATCTACTCACCAACTTTTCGAGCTCGTCGAAATCCACAGACGCTTTGTCCGTCCTCTCCATCTCGGAAACATTCGCGATCGTACCTATAATCGAAGTTATAACAAATCGCATAAATATCATATTAAAAACCAAAACAACGAGCTAAGCACCCGTAGGTTAGAACCTACAGCTTACTTACCCTAAAAACGACAAGATACCCTGATATTAACGTACGAACGTCAACAATTCAGTTGCTGCACAGAAATATGAAAAACCATATCGAAATGTCGGAAACTTTAATAAAACCTTACTAGAACACTCTCAGATTTTATTGTATGAATACTGGAACAAATCAAACAATACTATAGATCATAAAATATCCAAATACACCTACTGACCAAAAACCAACACAAAACACCACATAAAAACCGGTGGCACCAACCCAAATAGGAATCTCACCGGTTTAACTTGGGAAGTTGGGGCTCGGGCTTTAGGTGTAGTCTCCTAGTGGTCTCATCATACCCTAGTCTTGTTAGTTTTTCTATTGGTTATATCTAGTGGTTCCAGATTCAATTATACGCTCACAAATATCACAAAAGTTCTAGTTTATGATATTGCACACTAAAAACAGATATCAAACAGGATTGAATATGCATAGAAAGAAGGAGATATACCTATGGAGATGATTCACAAGGGAACACCAGCTCAAGAAGTGCATATGGAAGTTCATAGGTATTGTAGTGGATCAAGCTTGATGATGTGCACAAGTTGATGAAGGGACCATGGCTTCTCTCTTTGGATAAGATGAATACTTGAGAATTTTTAGTGTTGAGAGCTTGAAGGAAATGTGTTTGTTTCAGTTTGTGAAAAGAGAAAGAGTGTGGGAATTTAGATAGAGTTAGGTAGAAAAGAATGAGGTGGAGGGCTGTAAGGTGGTGGTGTCAACCATGATGGGTGAGGTGGAGTGTGGTAGCATGAGGTGGAGGGAGAAGGGTGGATGTGAGAGTGTGTTGAGGGTGCGGGTTTAACCTAGCTAACATATACTATACCCTCATCTTAACATTTGAAATAAAACAAAAGAAAACCGTTTATGTAACAATCTAAATCCATGTTTTTAAAAGAATGAAATACTTATTATAACACTTAAATATCATTATCTTAATGTAAAATATCATGTCATGTTAAAATATCATTTTTATGATATCACCTCTTTTTTTCCATTTTTACCAAAATAAGTACATTTTTGCGGATATAAATCCGATACCAAACTGAATATGCGATATCATTTCTGTAAACTCATTATCTCTATATTAAAAATTATAAATTAATATTTATAATTTTCCAAAATGTTACAACTGGTTTGAGAAATATTCAGGTTTTTATATCGTGACGCAAAACGGATCATAATTATTCCAGCCCCGACACACATTTTTAAAACACGGATTCCATTATTTTCCATCGGTTTTCAGGTCTCGAAAATTATTAGAAACTTGTAGGTATTTCGATCTAATTATCAAAACAACTAAGTTCCATGCGATTTGGATTCCTGAAGCTCTAGTTATGGTCATGTTAATATCAGGTTTTAAAACAGAATTTATAATTTCAGGCCAGCAACTATGGGTTATCTTGCATGGTATATATCGGTTCGTTCCATACATTTTTGAGTCACCTAGTATATAGGGAAGTTATAGGTTTACCAATTATGCATGCATCTAAAGTTTGTCACGAACCGACATCGGGAGTTTGAATTATGTCGTATTTAAAAACAATGAGCGAATCAGAATAGATTCTGTCCAGATTCGTCACTTAATTTTATAACGCAAATTTTTATAATTTACGTCGGTTTAAAGGAAATCCTTACAACTAAGAAAATCTAGATATTTTAATGTAAATGTCCAAAAAATTTGAGTTTGCTCAAAATGGATCTCGGTAGACTGAGTTATGTGTCTTCGAAAGTGACCGATAAAAACAGTTTTCTGAATTTAAAAACAGTGAGTAAAAAATGACGTAAATCCTAAACCGTTATTCGGTTTGATCTAAATTTTTTACATCATGTACACAAAAATATATTTTATCATATAAAAATTTCTTGAAATTTTCAAAAGTGGGAATTAATTTCTAAAAATTATTTTAAGGATAAAGGTATGCAGGATCGTATTTGAAAGAAATAAAACCATAGTATTAGTTTGCAACTTTATTTTCTTTTATATTTACAAACATAATAATTAAGAATATACGTGAGAAAATGCATGAGTGATTCCATAAAAATCATATCACGAATTGAAGGATGTTATCGATGTTTCAAGCATGCGATCGGGTTATAAAAAGAAATACATACGAACCGACCTTTTATAAAACTACCATAACAAACCTTTCACATATATCATTTCATGAAATTCTTATGAGTTTCTACATTGTTAATAGCATGCGATGATTTCCATAGACCACGCACAAATACCACATACATAAAAAAACATATAGATTATATAAACAACCATTCATGCAAATATTACGCATAGTTAATTTTTTTTACTAAAAATATTTAAATAAGGGCTACCGGCATCATACAAGTCCAAACGAAAGGAGAGGGAAAGATAAAGATAGGAAAAGGGGAAAGAAGAGGAGAGGGGGACTTACATAATTGCAAGGCGGTCTAACAGCCATCCCTGCCGATTTGTCCTGAGCGGCGAAACGAACTCCAACGTCTTTACGATTTGAGTGTGGAGAATGAGAAGTATGAAGGAGGAATAGTAAGATATAAAGAGGTTTATGGTCATATAAATTCTGCTTAATTATATTTCATTACCATTCTGATTATTATGTGAATTGATTTTGGGGTTTTTGAGAAAAAGAAACTGAAGGGTCATTTGTAGATTATGAGTGAGTTTTAAAAAAATTGATAAAAACAATTGCAAAACCCGAGGTTCAAACCTATAGCTTATAGATTAGCAATGCAATGACTTAACCAATGGGATACAAGCTTACTATTACATATATTTAAATAGAAACAAATATATACAAAGTTTAAAAAGAGAATAATTTAAAAGATAAACGGAATAAAAAAATTTCTTAAACTAATTTTTTCTTTCTTTCAATAAAATAATTTCTCTTTTCATAATTTTTCTTTCAAAAAAAATCGAATAAATTCTTTATATTAAAAGAAATCAAAATAAATCTTTTTTAAAAACAAGTTTCAAAACCTTTTCCTTTTACAATGCAGATCATTTCGAAACAATATATTTTTATTTATTAAAAAGCATTATAGTAAAAACAGGTTCATTACACCATAGTTTTATGTCTTCGGACTACCAAGCTTTTGACGGGAACCTGTCAACCCTAGAAGTTGTGGAATTCCAAACCCTTGGTTCTAGGTTCAAGAATGAATCCATGTTGGATTCATAGAGTAGCGTCATCCATCACTTATTTTTGAGATGTGTATTATGATTTTCGAAAATGCGCATTTGAAATATCATAGACAAGATGCAATAGATTCATTGATTATCGACGTAGAACATGTGATACGTGTTTGAGTAAAAATGAAAGAACTCGGACTCTTGATAGATGAGGCCCGTTTGAAATCCATTAGTTATTCTAATCGTTGCTTTACGCTACCCCTAGTCAAAAACTATGACTCATTGACACGCTTTCTGCTTTATCGACCCTATGCATTATTGGTCATACTGGAAGAGTACCGACGATATGACTGTTAGCAGCGGTGCTAGGGCTTTTGCAGGTTTTCGCCTAGTAGCGGTATTCTTCTTCTTCTTTCTCTTTTTTTTGATGAGTCTGCGTCGTTTTGGCGTTTCGCAAGCTCACGGGTAGTCTCGTTGTTTTTACTCATGAAGGCTTTTCAGGTTTTCATTCGTTTCCCTTTTACTTGAGGACTAACCCTTTTTTCTGAATTTTTTTCTTTCTTTTCTTTTCCTTTTCTTTTTCTTTTTGAAATAGTAACAAACTAAATAATCATGCCCCTAGTTTCCTTTGAAAGATAACTCAAACACTACAAAAGCTGGGATCAGATATGCTATAATTCTTATCTCCCACCATATTGCATGCTGGATTTGTGAGGACTTTTTCGGTTGTAATGGGGCCAGGGTTGATCAAAGGATGTCAGTTATTGATAATTTGCTCATTCCTTCTCTTGCCACTTTCATTTTTGTTTTTGCCGTTTTTTCCGTTTCTTTTAATAATTTTCTTTCGTTTTGCAATTTTTTTTGGCATTTTGGGGATGATAATTCCTTTTCAAATATGTATAAGGGTGTATCAAAGAAATTAAAAGGCTCAAAATGGTATGCAAATGGAAATAATTTGTATATAGTATTTTTAGGAAAGTGGCGGTCCAATGAAGGCCTTGTTTAGCAAACTTTATATTGGATATTCGAATTTAAACATAGTATTTCTGAAGATATCCAGCATTTATAGATTTGAAGCTATCTGTTCCATCCATGGTGATGAGTAGGTAGGCATTTCCATGGTATGCATGATCGACCACGAACGATCCCTCCCAATTTGGTGCGAATTTACCCTTATTGGTGCATGTTCGCTATATCTTCTTGAGGACTAGATCACCTTTTTGAAACGATCTCTAATTAACCTTCTGGTTGTATGCTCTCTTCATTCTTCGTTGATAGCACTGTGCATGACATAGAGCTTTTAGTCTCCTTTCTTCAATGAAATCCAATTCGTTGAATCTGTTTTTCTGAACCATTCAAGCTCGTTGATACCTTCCGCCTCTATCAAGACTCACATAGATGGTATCATCACTACTACAGGGAGGACTACTTCGTTTCCGTAAATAAGTGAGTATAGTGTTGCTCCAGTGGAGGTCCCAATGGTCGTTCGATATGCCCATAAAGCGTAGGGGAGTTTCTCATGCCAGTCCTTGTGAGTCACAACCATCTTCTCTAGTATTCGCACGATATTCTTGTTAGCTGCTTCAACTGCTCCATTTGTTTGTGGCATGTAAGGTGATGAGAAGCGATGTTTGATCTTGCGCTCTTCACATAAGTATTGAACCTTCTTTGCGGCGAAATTTGTTCCGTTGTCTGTTATGATCTCATGAGAGAGTCTGAATCGGCAAATCAGATTTTCTAAGAACTTGAAAACCTGGTTGGCTTTGATGTTTTTATATGATGCAGCCTCAACCCATTTAGTAAAATAATCGATTGCGACCAATATAAACTCATGACCATTCGAAACTTTCGACGATATCTTACCGACCACATCTAGGCCCCATGTTGTAAAAGGCCAAGGTGCAGAGAGGTTGTGAAGTTCGGTCGACAGGACATGAATGAGATTTGAGTGTACTTGGCATTGGTGACATTTCTTTACGAGTTGATGAAAATCCACTTCCATGGTCAACCAGAAGTAGCCTTGTCGTCAGATTTTCTTTGCGAGTGTGTTGTCGTTCGTATGGGCTTCGCAGACTCCAAAATGCACTTCCTTCATCACTTTCTGAGCTTCTTCTTCGTCTAAGCATTGCAATAGTATTCCTTTAAACGAACGCTTATTTGCAAATCATAAAGTTTCGGGCGAGATTGACAAGCGTCTTTCGATGTACTGGAGTCCGTTTAGATATCATAGAACCAAGGTTTTCCATCACTGTTCGGAGTGGCCTGCTCTGTGTTGCAGCAATAGATAGGAGTTTCCCTCTTGGTGATTTGGATCTTAAAGGTTCTGCTTTATGGAATGTCATACCATGTAGCCAAAGTAACTAAAGCATCAACGAAGCAGTTCTTGGTGCGTAGAAGGAATTTGAAGTGAATTTCATCGAAGTTTTCCTTGAGTTGGATTAGAAAATCATGATGATAAGGGATCGGCTTTTCGTCTAAGGTTTGGAATTCTCCTGTGGTTTGAGATATCACGAGCAAAGAATCGCCACGTACATGCAGCTTCTTTATTTTGTTTTGTATCGCCATTTGTACCACCAGAATAGAAGCTTCATATTATGCCATATTGTGCGTGCATTCAAAATTGATTTGGAGGGTTGCTGGTAATTGGTTTCCCATCGGAGATATAACTACCGCTCTCACACCTTTGCCGTTCTTGTTGACCGCGCCATTAAAATTTCCGATCCATGCATCATCATCTTCAATGTCTTCGGTAGCTAACATTATGTGTTCATCTGTAAAGTCTACTTTTAAAAGTTCATAATTCTCGATAGGATGTTCGGCGAGGTGGTCTACGATTTCTTACCCCTTGATAGCCTTCTTAGTAACGAACTGGATGTGATACCATGTGAGAATTATTTTCCATTTTGCGATTCTTCCGATGAGGGCTGGATTTTCAAAGATGTATCGTAGAGGATCGTGTTTGGCGATGAGTAGGATAGCATGACTGTGTACGTAGTGACAAAGACGTTGTACAACCCATACCAGCGTTAGGCATAATTTCTTGATGAATAGATACTTTTCTTCATATGAGATCACCCGCTTACTCAGATAGTATATTGCATTTTCTTTCTGTCTCGTTTCGTCGTGTTTCCTGAGCACGCAACCCATAGATGTGTCAAAAGTGGATATATATATAATCAGCGGTCTTCCTGGAACTGGCGGCACCAAAACTGGGGGATTGGATTGGATAGGTAAACTTTATATTGTCAAACTCTATTTGACAATCTTCATTCTATTTTGCGGGGGTGTCTTTTCTGAGTGGCTTGTAGATGGGTTCGCAAGTCAGAGCGAGTTGTGCTATAAAGCGGCCGATATACTGGATTTTTCTAAGAAAGCCTCTGATTTCTTTTTCTGTCCTCGGCGATGGCATTTCCTGTATAGCTTTAACTTTCGACGGATCTACCTCGATTCTTCTTTCGGTAATGATGAAGCCTAAAAGCTTGCCCGAAGTTGTCCCAAACACACATTTTGCTGGATTCAGACGCAATTTATACTTTCTTAAACGGGCGAACAGCTTCTTTAGATCATCGACGTGGTGTGTGGGTTCTTTTCATTTAGCGATCATGTCATCGACATACGCCTTTAGCTCGTTGTATATCATATCATGAAATAAGGCCAACATTGCCCTTTGATAGTCGTGTTTGTATTCTTTAGTCCAAACGACATTACTTGATAACAAAATGTACCCCCTGGCGTGATAAAGGATGTCCTCTCTTAATCTTCTGTCGTGAGCTTGATTTGAGAACCCGTCCATAAAAGACATCATCGCATGCCCTGCGGTGTTATCTACTAGGATGTCGATTACGGACAGAGGGAATTCATCTTTTAGACTGGAGCGAATAAGATCTCTGTAGTCGACGCATACTCTTATAGTTCCGTTCTTCTTCGACATTAACACTATGTTTGCTATCCAGACTGGAAATTTTTTATTTCGGATGAACCCAACTTTGAGTTGCTTCATCACTTCTTCTTTGACTTGTATAGAATGTTCTAGTCGAAGTTTCTTTAGCTTTTGTTTCACTAGTTTCGTTCCTTCAGATAGTGGTAGATGATGAGTCACGATTGCCGGATCCAATCCTGGCTTGTACGCATATGTCTAGGCGAAGACATCGGAATACTCGTGCAACAACGAGATCAAGTGCTCTTTGATTTCAGGGCATAGTTGTGCTCCGATGTTCATGACCTTCGATTCATCGACCCCGTCGAGGTTTACACTCTCTGTGTCATCGCACGTCGAGTCTTTTGGTCGCTCACTTTTTCTCAAACTATCGACTAGATCGGGATCTATATCCGCATCACATTGCTCTAAGTCGATATCCATCAATTCCATGTTACATTCCGCAGGGATTGCTCGGGATCGCAGCATGGATTTGAAGAAACCATCACGGATGTTTATGGTTTTCATAGGGTTTAGTGAGTTTTTTGAAATCCTAAAACTTTTTCAAAATCTTGTTTTTCAAAATCTTGTTTTTCAAATTCATTTTGCAAATCTCTCTGGGGATCTTTCGCGCAATAGAGAAACATCTCATAGGTTTTGTCGTCAATCTATTTTGATGCAAGAATATCGGTGTGGATTTGAACGAAAATAGTTGGTTGGTACACGTGTTCTTTCATGGGAAAAGTGTTTACGGGTGCAATTGATCTCTGAGGGTCATGATCCACAGATTCACCATCCATTTCAATCATGAAAGAGAGGTGACCGACCCCAGTATCTGATATGTGTAATTTATTGCAAATTTTTCTAATCCATTTATCATTTTATTGTCATATTTTATGCTTGTCTGGGTATCTTTTGTGAATTATTACAGATAACAGTATCTGAATGCAAAAAAGCGGAAAATTGTCCTAAAAGAAGGATTACGTGTGTATAATAAAGAATTAAGAGAATTATCCAGGAAATCAAAAGGTTAATTTGCAAATTTGGAATAAATTGGGAATATCATTAAAGGTTACAACAAATAGAGATGAATCAATCATCACAACAACAAATCAGATGGAGATACCAAATCAAATCAAAAGCATTAAATAAATCTCCCTAATTATATGCCAAATTTGGGAACAATTCGGAGATCCACGCAACTGCAGAGCTACGAGAATAATTTTCGTGATCTGACAACTTAAAAGAGCTCAACAAATTTAGAGAATCAAACACAAAAAAATTCATCCAACGAAGCTACCAAAGGGCCGCGGATCAGCCGCATAATGAACATATTCGGGGCGGTTTAGCCGCGCAATCTGTGCCGTTCATCACCAATTTTTATGGATACGATCGTCTTGGCATGTATATCGTTTTAAGATATATCGTTTTATTTTTTGATGAGTCTAAAGGCTCGCAATAGTATTCAACAAAGCAATTAGATTAGATTATCATAGTTGTTAGCAAGTTGATTCTCTTATATCTTCTATTACTTGTTCTCCAATCTTCCCTTAGCCCTATATAAGTGCCTGTATAGCCTTAGGATTTCATATCTCTCTCATTATTCAAGAACTAGGGTTTTCAAGAGAGGGGTCAACCATTGTAAGTACTTTAAATTCTTAATAAAGATATTTTGTCTTCTCTTTGAATATGCGTGGCTAAACACAGTCAAGATTTTTTTTTTTGCTTATATGTATGGTGGATGTTTTATAAACGCTTTATTTCTTGCTTTGATATGAATCTCTTTTGATCATTATATGGTTCTCATTGTTCTTAATTTAGAAAAAGTAATTTTATGATAAAAAGTTGACACATTTAGTAAAATTATGGATAGAAAAGAGTATCTAAAAACTACTTAGGTTCATGATAGCAGACACCTAGAAACCTAATTAAGGATGGTAAGAAACAAAGTATAGATCAAAAGATATTCAAACTGGTTATTAGTTTGATTTAGGAGAAAACCTAAAATATGGTAGTTGTAGTTTCTAGACCTACAAATACGCATAGACGGTTAAACCTAGGTTAAACCTAGTAAACTAGAATTAGGGTTTTAATTAAATATAAATGATATAATATAATTGATAGGATAAGATTAAATCAAATAATTTATTCTATAATTTTATGTTATTAATAGATCATTAATTAAACCCATGAAAAAGGATAAAGTGTTATCATATAAACTACCACATATGAAAAAGCAAAGCAAAACCTTAGATCTTTTTTATTATTTAAACTATTCTTTTAAATTTTCTTGCTTTAGATATTGATAAAAAAAAATCAAATATTTTCTTTAAATTAGTTTAAAAGTAGTTAACGCACCTCTCTGTGGAAATGATTCTCAAGTACGACTGCGATAAACTGTATACTTGCGGTTAAATTTGGAGACTAATAAAATCCACATCAAGATTTTGGCGTCGTTGCCGGAGAGGTGTAGTTTAATTACATTTAAATTTAAGTTTTAGATTTTAGTTGTACATTAAATTAGATTTCCTTTAGTGCATTTGATTCTGCAAAATTTCTATTTAAAATTTCAGGAATCGAGACGAAATTACTTGAAGAGAAGATCAAGATGAATAGATGCAAATCTAGGTAAGGTTTCGTTCTTCCCAAAATCTCGATTTGATTCCAACTAACAGATATTTGCAGGATTCTTTGCGCCATATTAAAAAAAATATTTTAGATTTTAGATTTTTGATTGTTTTAGATTGCATTGCATATTTAAAAAGATTCTAAGGGGAAACAACCCAAATCCATATTAGATGGGGAATTCATCACCCTTCCTAGGCCCCATAAATCACAACCGAACATCCGTATTAACTTATATTAAATTAAAAGATTTCAGCCCCTAAGAACATATCGCTCTCAATAGAATAAGAGAAGATTGTAGGTAATTTAACAGTTATCCGATTCAATCTTAAGGTGTCTAGTGATGTGTGACTAGTTATGGTTATTTAATTAAGGCCCGCTATTTCGGTGATTCGTATAGCGGAACCCTCTTATTTAACTGGCACTGATCTGGCCTCAAGGTTGTTAAAGAGCTGTTAGAAGCTCTATCCCGCAATTTGTCTCTTGGCAGTTAAGAGCGGCTCTAGTAACTTGATCTAGATTGTTTGCGAATTTTTATTGTGATTTTTAGAATCCCCAGTCATCTTAGTTTTTGCATTAAAAAAAGGGTGACGAACATGTTAAATCAACCTTATATGAATTATGTTATCCAGTTAATCCAACACTTGCCGATCATATTAGAGTGAATAAATATAGGCGGGGTTATAATTCACCTTACACTACAACCGAACTAACATTCACTCCATCCAATTTTATAGACCAACATCAATTTCAATCATACCCATACTATGATGTTGACCCTCCTTATGACAATGTCCAATTAGATTATTATCAATCATACCAAACTTTTCCACCATTAGACGTTGATAATGATAAGGAGATGAGATGTACATATGTTAAACAGCGGTTGGCTACAATTATGCAAGATGAAATTATACCAATTAAGCAATCATTGACTAATGTTGAAATTTTTCTTGGCCAAATAACTACTGCAATAACCAACAGAAAAGAGCAAGAGACCATCCCAATGCAAACCCACCCAAGATCGATTGTTCCCACCATCTTAAAACATCATAACAAACCTATTGAGGAACTGGTTGAGAATAACTATGGTTTGGAATATATAACTGAAGAACGTTTAAGTTATAAGTGTCCTATGTGCGGGTGCGAATTTACTTCCAGAAAGATTGAGCGATATAAGGAGTGCCCAATTTGTGAATCCACATTTGAATCTTGTGGCTTAGATTAGTCTGATTTATTGGTGCATGAGAGAAGTGATGATGAGTCTTCTTCTAGTGAGTTTGAAACCTACCGTCAAAATTTTGAATTTCCAATTTGGCCTCAAATAACAAATTTATATGAAGATAATTTAATTGATAATACGTTTGAGATTGAGGTATTTGATTTAACTGATTGCAAAATTTTTTAGGAAGATATTTCTGACGAATTAACAATAGCAGATATAAATTTTAAGAAAATTTTGGATATAGAAACCGCTTCGGTAAAAGAAACTTATGATTTTGATGGGGTTGGTCTAGATATAATATTTGAGAAAACTATTGATAGGGAACCCATACCTTCAATAGGAACGAATAATGAAATTTTTGAAGAAAATTTAAAGTGGGATCTTACATTTTTAGAAGATAAAAGTCAACTCATAAGTCAATTTAAGGAGGAGGAGAAAAAATTGTTGAACGAGAGATTTGATGAAGAAGATTCACCTATTATAATAGAAAAAGTGAATGATAAAGAGATGGTTAATTTTGAAGAAGGATATTTTGATCAAACTTTTGAGAAAATTTTTAAGGATGAACTTAATCTTATAGATGAATTATTTTCCTAAAACCATCCAATAAATTGTGAATATCCTTTTGAGCCTTTAACAGTCGAATCAAACGCTCCGCTACTTTCGGTCAGAATTAAAATCAATCCTATTGAAAAGCAAAATGAAGTTGTGCCTTTAACTCCTATAACTGGATCACTTATTTATACTCCGCATGTTCGTGTTTTAGAATTTGATCCAATTAGCCAATACTTTGACAAGATGGTACAGTTACATAATTCTTTGAAATTTTCATCATTTATTTCTGTAGTAGTTTTTTCAGCAAAACACGGATAACAATTTTCTTCACCCATATATAAACACCATACCAATATTTTGCATATCCATTTTAGGATGTTTATTGATGCTTACTGCTACAATTTATTTTACTACATTTGCATGATCATAGATAAAATTTTTGATAAGTTAATATTAACCTATGGGTTAGCAAAAACATTGAAGTATTTATTTGAGTAAGAATAAAGGGTTGAAGTATTTATTTGAGTAAGAATAAGGGATAGCAGACAGTGAGGGCACTATCAAGTTTAAGTGGGGGGGATTTATACATAGTTTTTAGTTTTCAAAATAAAAAACAAGAAAATAGAAAATTTTGAAAATAAAAATGAAAACGTGAAAAATGTATATAAAAGCGAGAAAGAGATTTTAAGAAAAATAAGAAAAAGAAATGGTTAAATGAATCTAGTAATTAATTGTCATTAACCCGTTCCCAAAAGGCTAGTATCATGAAGGAGTTACTGGGTTTGAGAAAATATAAGTGGAGCCTATTTTTTAGTCCAAACATTTGAACGTTGATACCCTACTATATGCACATGCACACATCTTGAAGTTTGGGATAGTAGAAGAGACATGTCATACTCTTGTCTGTAATGCCCCAATACGAAAAAAATTTAATATCACCAAAAAAAATGAATACTGTCTTGCAACTATCAAGGTAGCATAAAAAAATTCAGCGAGGGTGCTTCATCACCTAGTGACTTAGACAAATTGGTTTGGGATAATTTGGTGTGCCTTAGGTGTTGCAAGACTAGGTTACTGCTATTTATGCACAATAAGTGATCACATTCGGTAATCGGTTGGTTAGTGCCTCATGAAATATTAACTGCCGCATGAAAAATATAGGAACAAATCCATCAATTTGATCCGCCGATTAAAAAAGTAATAGGGAGCTAGGGGCAAGAGTATAGGAGCTTGAATTGTATTCTTCGAATGTAGAGATAATTTTTCATATACGTAAGGGTATATGATCATGTTTGGAAGCAAGATAGGTAGGAAAGATTGAAAGAATGATGAGAAAGTAATTTTCGGCATAAATTAAAGTCTATTAAGGCATGGTTCATGACGACTGAAAATCTAGTGAAGTTTAAACTCTTGTTTTTCGTATTTTTCTTATCTATTTCTATCTTTATATATAGTTTTCATTTTTTTTATTTATATTTCCTTTATTTTCTTTTATAGGATTAAGAATACGAATAGGAGAAGGAGTAGGATTTAGATAGACAGTAGTTTAATTTAGTTTAGAGCTTGAAAGCCCAAATTTGCTCGAGGACTAGTAAAAGATAAGTGTGGGGGTATTTGATAGGTGTAATTTATCGCATATTTTTCTAACCCATTTATCATTTATTGTCATATTTTATGCTTTTTCGGGCATCTTTTGTGAATTATTACAGATAACAGGGCTTGGATGAAAAAAGACGGAAAATTGTCTTAAAAAAAGGATTGTATGCGTATAATGGAGAATTAAGGAAATTATCCAGGAAATCAAAAGGGTAATTTGCAAATTAGGAATAAATTTAGGAATATCATTAAAGGTTGCAACAAATAGAGGTGAATCAATCATCACAACAACAAATTAGATGGAGAGACCAAATCAAACAAAAAGCAACAAATAAATTTCTCTAATTATATGCCAAAATTAGGAACAATTCGGAGATTTACACAACTACAGAGCTACGAGAATAATTTTCATGATCTGACAACTAAAAAGTGCTCCACAAATCAAGAGAATCAAGCACAAAAAAATTTGTGCCACGAAGCCACCAAAGGGTCGCGGATCAAAAGCATATTCGCGGCGGTTTAGCCGCGCGATATGGGCCGTTCATCACCAATTTTTATGTCTACGATTGTCTTAGCACATATATCGTTTTAAGATATATCATTTTATTTTTCGAAGATTCTAAAGGCCCGTAACAGTATCCAACAGAGCAATTAGATTATATTATTATAGTTGTTAGCAAGTAGATTTTTTGTATCTTCTATTACTTGTTCTCCAATCTTCCTTAGCCTTATATAAGCACTTTTATAGCCTTAGGGTTTCATATCTCTCTCATTATTCAAGAACTAGGGTTTTCTAGAGAGGGGTCAACCATTGTAAATACTTTAAATTTTCAATAAAGATATTTTGTCTTCTCTTTGAATATGCGTGGCTAAACACGGTATAGGTTTTTGTTTTGCTTATATGTGTGGTGGATGTTTTATAAACGCTTTATTTCTTGCTTTGATATGAATCTCTTTTGATCATTATATGGTTCTCATTTTTCTTAATCTAGAAAAAGTAAATCTATGATAAAAAAAGTTGACGCCTTTAGTATAATTATGGATAAAAAAGAATATTTAAAAACTAATTAGGTTTATGATTGTAAACATCTAGAAATCTAATCAGGGATGGTAAGAAACAAAGTATTGATCAAAAGATATTCAAACTAGTTATTAATTTGATCTAGAAGAAAACCTAAAATATGGAAGTTGTAGTTTTTAGGCCTATAAATACGCATAGACGGTTAAACCTAAGTTAAATCTAGTAAACTTGAATTAGGGTTTTAATTAAATCTAAATGATATAATATAATTGATAGAATAAGATTAAATCAAATCATTTATTATATGCTTTTATTTAATTAATAGATCGTTAATTAAACCTATGAAAAAGGATAAGTGTTATCATATAAACAACCACATATGAAAAGGCAAAGCAAAACCCTCGATCTCTTTTTATTATTCAAACTAATATTTTAAATTTTCTTGCTTTAGATATTGACAAAAAATCAAATCTTTTCTTTTACTTAGTTTAAAAGTAGTTAACATACCTCTCCGTGGGAACGATCCTCAAGTATGACTACGATAAGCTGTATACTTGCGGTTAAATTTGGAGACTAGTAAAATCCACATTAGTATCTCCGGGAATTTCTTGCTTGAGATCAAATTGGGCCAACCACTGACTGATGTTATCAATTTGCTCAGTGGATTCCCTGCAAACGTTTTGGTTCTTCTCATTGTCCTCGCCATTTCCGAAGAGATCTCCAATCAAGAGAGTTTGACCATCATCAAGCCTACGTCAGCGGTTCCGTTCCATTCTTCTCTTTTCTCTACTCCCTCTTCGTCATCCAAAAGAACGATGATGGGATTTCTCGACCATGGAACGAAGGTTTTATGAATCGGCGGGAACGTCATCTTCTGCGTCCTATTTCTGCTATTGAATTATGGCCGGTGGGATGGTACCCGAGACCCCAAGTCTCGTCATTGACCGGAGAGTCAATAGGTTCAGTTATACCATGGCTTCGGACATTAAGTCCTTAGCCATCTTGGTATTCCCACCGACTACAATATCCGATCTGGATGTGCCTCCTGAGGAAAGACAATAGGATTCTCAAACATGAATTCTTGATCATTCAGAATATTAATGTTTCATGCTCGGGTTCGACACAGTATTGTTCAAGGAAAACGCCCTTACTATTAG
Source organism: Agapanthus africanus (assembly GCA_030015575.1). Lineage (NCBI taxonomy): Eukaryota > Viridiplantae > Streptophyta > Magnoliopsida > Asparagales > Amaryllidaceae > Agapanthus > Agapanthus africanus. The sequence continues at coordinate 302,430,995 of CM057339.1, read as the reverse complement.
AATGGTTGGACTCATAGTGAAGTTCTAAGAGGATGTTGTAATCTTATTCATCAAAATCACTCAGGTTATCACTGCCTGCAATGAGCAGAACAGATTAGTTTTCAAGAGACAAACTTTAGAAAGATGTATTAGCACACGTGGATTCCTTTCCAGTTGGTATGATAAAAACATCATCGCCGAATTTGAATTTCATACACTGATATAGAGTGGAAGGGATGGCATTGGCTCTATGGATATAAGGACGACCTAAGAGCAGATTGTAAGAGGACAAGATATCAAGGACTCGAAATGTCATGAAATATGTAGCAGGACCAACTGATACTTTCAGATCTAGATTTCCAAGAATGTCCCTCCGCACATTGTCATATCCTCTAACTCCTCCGCATGCTTTCCGTATGGGGTTCTTGTTAACTCCAAGCCTCTGCAGGGTACGTGGAGGGCACAAGTTCAAATCAGATTCCATATCAATGAGTACTTTAGGGATGCTTAGACCCTGACATTTTATGTCTATGTGGAGTGCACGATTATGGTTTACCCATCATATGGAAGCTCCACAACTATAAAGGCGATCTCTCTAACAGCCGATACTAGATTCATGCCCTTCTCTAAATTTTCGGAGCGGTATTTTTATCAGCTGAGATCTTTTGGACTGTATTGAAGAATGCTTTCTTGTGTTCCGGTGAGCTATTGATTAACTACTATAAAGAAATATAGGACAGCACTTTTTTTAGCTGATTTATTATATCATATCTAACTTCCTTTACATTTTTAGATTCAGGAGCGGCTTTCGAGGGAGAAGATGTTTGAATGGACGAATTTTCGAGGGGGGAGACGACTCGTCGAGGTTGTTCAGATGGAACAAGTAGGGTTGCTTCAGTAGTTATCGAGTTCGCCGGAGTTGAGGTGTGATGTTGTATTGGTTATTTCATCGAGACAGAGAAGTGGTTTGCCGAGTTTGCAGGGGAAAACGATTGCTTTTATTGTGTGGAAGATTTTCGATTCTTCTGAGTCGCAGATGCCCCTTGCAATATCAGTAGCTTGTACACTCTCCTAGTTCGAGTCATGTTCCCAATCTCATGACATTCTTGATTGAGCTTGCAGTAATCAAAGGGCATTTTAGTGAGGTCGCCTGGATTTATTAGTGCTGAGGAAATTCATTCAACAATGTTCGCTACAAAACGCTGCCATTCCGAGTACGATGACATTACATTTTGAGGGAAAATGGGTCAGAGGATCCATTCACCTCTCCGAAGGCAGCTGAGGGGCTAAGGGATTACAGTGCCGTGTATCGAAGGTTTGAATAGATGGTACCGATGTAGCTTAACTTCACAGATTCACCTTCGTAAAGGGTTTTTTTTATTGTGGGTTCTAGCTTTCCTACAGGTGCAAGCCCCTGTAGTTAATTACCTCTTCCATTACACGAAGAGAACTTACTACGAGTGGTTTATTTGAATGTGCATCAAATACAAGAGTAACACAAATAGCAATGGCAGCAACATAGCAACATATATACATGGTAAAAAACATATTTAATTAAGCGGTAATTTACGCCCGTGGATTGTATACGGATTTACAGGGTGTATGATCCAGACCGTATGACAGATATGAAAATGTATGGAATATGTTTATAGGGGAAGGCATGTGGATAGTATACGTAGACTGGTATAACATAGCCTATCGTAGGGCAAAGGTAGGGTTTGGGTTACAGCTTGGTATTGACTTTTATGTCACAACAGTTGAATTCTATGCCACGATGGTTGCCCATGGATAGTATTCAGCAGGTTGATAAAATGTAACCCACTGTAGGGCATATTTTACAGGTGAGTTGACTTTTATGTCAGGATAGTAGCCCGTGGATCGTATATGGTAAGTTAATGTTACGTTAACCTACCACAGGGAAGTTTAGCTTTGGGTGTATATTTGTCGACTTCTGTGTCACGTATAGTTGGCTTCTATGCCATGATTGTTGCCTATGGATTGTATACAACAGGTTGATATAATGTAACCTACTATAAGATAATTTTGGTTGTTAGATGACATATGTGACTTTGTCACAGGGAAGGTATATTGTTGACTTCTATGTCACAACGGATGCCCGTGTATTGTATATGGAAACTGATTTTAGGCTAGCAATAGGGTAGTAGGGGGTGTTGTCTGTTGACTTTTATGTCACGACGGATGCCTGTGAATTGTATACGGTAGGTTAATATAATATAAACGTGCCATAGGGCAGTTTATATGGTTGATTCGACTTCTATGTCACGATGAATGCCCGTGGATTGTATATGGAAGCTGATTTTAGGCTAGCCGTAGGGCAATGTATATGGTTTGCATACGACAGATGTCAAAATGGCTTTGATAGCAAATGCTAGAACCTCTGGAGGGGGCCCCACATGGTTTGGCAGGGTTTGGCGGGCGCCAACAGGGGGCACCCAAAATAAGATTTATTTTGATGGTTATGACCATTTTATTAACTGCACAGATTCTATTTAAGATTGCAAGTTTGGAGAGCGGACCTTGTCATCACCCAAAGCGGAACCAACCTCGGCCATAACACGTAAAATTAATAAAAAAAATTGGAGATTCTTTATCGTGTAATTTTTGAATGCCAACAAGGACCTTTTAAGTATTTCGCCACTGGAGAGAGTTTTCTCCGTCAGAGGGCGTTTTGGTAACTTGGTCACTGGAAGGGCAATCTAGTCATAGGGTGCTATAGGAGGCACCTGCAATGGTTTTGATAGGCATTAGGTGCCCTAGGGGACACCCGACATGACTTGAGTAGTAGGTGGTTGCCCTAAGGAGGCACCCGATGTGGCTTGAATAGAAAGCGGGTACCTTAGGAAGGCGCCCGTTATAGGTTTGATTGAGGGCGGGCACCCTACGGAGGTGTCCGACATGATTTGATGGAGGGTGGGTGTTCCCGTCTAAAATTTCTGCGCAAAAGAGCTCAAAATATCAAATGGAAGCAATACGCTTAAGAAAATACAAGCCAATATTTTCTGGGCTGTATTTTTCCAAACTTATAGACTTAGAATTAGAAAAATATTGATGGCATCGTAAGCTTCTTGAAAAGTCCTTCGATTTGATATATTATAGGCCTCGTAACTCTTCCGGAATTAAAAGTTATGAGCAAACGTGCTATGCACATATGGTCTAAGTAATGCTCTACCACATAGGGGATACATTTTTAGTCCCATATCGGGTAAAAGAGATCATCTTTTCTCTAAACTCTCCTATAAATAAGAGGGGGGACTTTTCAAAAAAAGGGAGAGGATTAGTCCTCACAAAAGCATTTGCTTCTTTTGAAAGTGTTTGCTATTCTAGGCATACATGCCTCCCTTAATGCGCATGTGCCATGCGCGCCACATGTAGCGCACATGCGCCGGTGCCTTGCGCGCATGTGCACCGATGCCATGAGTAATACGTGCGCTAAGCTCAAACAAGCCTTTCCGACATCTCAGAAGATATTGCTCCAACATATTCTCTACCCTGATGAACAGGACTGGTTTAAGGGCGCATCCCTCTACACTTTCGATGTACGGCGCTGTAATTCTTTAGTGTCTTCGGAGAGGTGGTGGGTCCCAACGACCAATAATCCCTCCTTCATCTTCTCTTTGAAGCATAAGCTTCACCAAATAGAAGCATACGCTTCACTTAAAGCTTAAGCTTTCCTCAATGGGCGCACTCTATACAATTGCGCGAAGGCACAAATGCCAATGGTGCTCTCCAAATACGCCAAAAAGAACGAAAGACGTGAGTTTGAAGCTTTTACTTTATTGAAAGCCTTTGTTTTCTCGAAAGTCAACAACTTTCCCATACAGATGCGCACCATAGCTTTCTGACGAGCAGTGCGCATTTGACCTTAGGTCGCACTTAAAAAGAAGTTAGCCCATACAGAAGTGCGCACATAAGAACTTAGATAAAATAATGCTTCTAAAAAAGTGAGCGACCATGAGATATGCACGTGCGCAACCCCCATGACTGATAACAAGTGCGCAACCATGTGATATGCACGTGCGCAACCTCCATGGCTGATAACAATTGCGCAATCGCGTGATATGCCCGTGCGCAACCCCCAAAACTGATAACAAGTGCACATCATGTGATATGCATGTGCGCAGCCCCCCGAACACAAGCAAGTGCCTAACCACGTGATATGCATGTGCGCATTCTCTTTAAAGAAGTTACACGTACATGCGCACCTCAAATGTACATGCGCACTTAGACCCGCAAGCCGTTGCTTGAACACTTAGTTAAAATAAACTAAGTATGGAAGCTTATGCTTCTCATATGTGATCCTATGATCAAATAGACAACTTTAAGTTGATCTTAATCTAAAACAAGATTAATGATCCTTAATTCATGATATCTAAGTTGATCTTAGTCACATATACGACTAAACATTCTCAACCCATGTTTCCTAAGTTGATCTCAGTCTAATATAAGACTAACGATCCTTCGATAAAATACATGTTCGCTAAGAAGCCATTCTCCAACATGTTCTCTTCTCTCATATACGGGATTTGGTTTAAGGGTACATCTTTCCACACTTCTGATATACGGCGTTGTAATTCCTCAGCGTCTTCAGAGATGGCGGGTCCCAATAACCAAAGAGTCCTTTCTCGTCCCAACTTGATGAAAGATATGAAATTTCATCAAGACAAGGAATGCCTTAATCCTATATAGATATACATCCCATACAGATTTTCCCCCATGTAGGTGTGCACCCCATGCAGACATGTGCACCACCATCCCTATAGCCTATGATAGCATACATACATGTATATGTATATCTTTGAAGGAAATATAAATTCCTTCAAATTGGATCGCACCCCAATATTGGGCGCATTCCCATGTTACCATATTCCATTTTGCCATGTAATATATATATATATACACACACACACACACACACACATGCGCGCAAGCTGAAAGATGACCGTAATGTCCTTAAATTAATATGTTGCCCTGTGGACTATCTCCATATTGACTACCGTATACTATCCACGGGCTACTTATGATATAGAAGCCTATGCTTCATATGTGATCATATGATCAGTTGAGCCTATATGCTCACTATTACATAAATTGATCTTAGTCTCATATATGACTAATGATCTCAAATACCATATCATCTAAGTTGATCTTAGTCCCATATACGACCAACGATCCTTAGCCATATTTTCGAAGTTGATCTTTGTAACAACTCCAATTTCAATGTACAGAAAATTGTTTAAAACTTAATGTACAATTGGGTATTTGAAATCCTGTGTACACTATAAGTATTTGTTTTACTTTAGAACAGCAAGAAATCACTTGTAGCTCATTGGTAAAGCCTTGCACTGCTGTGACGCAGCCCCTGTGATCGAATCCCCCAGCCACATTATCTTTTTATTTAATTTTCTTTTAATCTTTTAGAAGCCCAAGGGTTTGCACGTGCACTACACGTAATATGTTAAGTTACAGATTAATCAAACATATGCAATAAAGAAAACCAAGCGACACCAACACGTGGCACCAATCCAACCCCATTCCACCGGTTTTCGACCGGCGAAAACATCAAAAAACCCGGTACCGCTGGTTCCCCCCATAGGTACTGCTCTGATATTTTTGCCCGAGCACCCCTTGGCCTACCCCACTACCCCCATGTTGTTTTTTTACTCTGCATTCATCCAGAGAACAATAAAATTCCCTTTAAACCAATTTTTATTGCATTCTTTAACTCTCTAAACACTAATTTTCCATATAAATACCACACTCCATTTCACCCATCCTTACTGAGAAATGCTCTGCCAAAACTCTAAAAAATTCTCAAGTCCTTATAGTGTGCAAGTGGAGTTAGCAACGGGTGAAGTTCCGATGAGATTCCCTCAACGAAACGACTCCCCGACACCTTCCTTAGCTTCCTCTCTCCCTTCTCTTGTTCCCTAGCCAGTAAGTCCCCTCTCCCCCTATCTTCTTCTACTTTAAAAACTTTCATTTCTAAAACCCGACAGAAGCGGAGTTAATCCGACTTCCGATTCGGTTTTCTGTAAAAACTCTATTTTTCTTAAACAATAAAATACCATACTCTTATATATTGTTTAACAAACATTAACAAACATATTAAAACAAGTTTCATTTCAAAAGAATCATTTATGCAACTTTTATAGTATTTTTACGGTAAAATACCTCATACTTTAGTTTCGACATAAATCAACATAATATTTGTATTACCTTTAGATAAATCACGAGGTAATGACCTACCTCATCACAACACACATCTTTGACATAGCACGATGAGAATTTGGGAATATATTCATGGGATAATACGACATTAAATTAAATACCATTCACTTACAAAACCATTTCTTTAAAAAGTATATTAAACAAAATCTATTTTTATTAAATATATATATATATATATATATATATAACTATTCTACGCCGAAAGACCGGGAAGACTGATCTCTTGCCTGAATTTGGGGGCAGATGCTATTTGGTTTTATCCGTCCACCTCTCCGAAAATGCCAAGTTGATTTATGGCACCGTGTATCGGAGGTTTAGACGGATGCGGCCGATGTAGCAGACTTCATCAAATTCCCCCTCGTTTGAGCGGTTTTTGATTGTGGGGACGCTCTTCCCTGCAGGCGCAAGCCTCTGCAGTTAATTATGCTACCGCATCGCGGTAACCACTTTCTCCTTCTCTAGATGGTTACTTCGTATTGTGTATGTTTGTTTTGTTTTTGGTTGCCCGTGGATTGTATACGAAAACTATTGTATGTTGTCGCCTGTAGGGCGTGGATTGGTCCAAATCCGTATTTTCTTAGATTTGGGTTTGGATTAGGTTTAAGGATCGTTAATCTCATTTGAGACTAAGATCAACTTAAACGTTTGTTAAGGATACGTTAGTCTAATTTTAGACTAAGATCAACTTAACAGGATCATTTAGATCCAACAAAAGAGCATTTGGACTCTATTGTTTTAGTTTAGGGACATTGCGGTCCAAAAGTTTAAGGACATCATAGTCCATGGAGTTTAAGGACATCATAGTCCATAGTTTAAATACGTCATAGTCTGTAAAGTTTAAGGACATCATCGTCCATAAGTTTAAGGACCCCACAGTCCATGAAATGTCTGGTTGTCGGGACCCGTCACCTCTCTAAATAAGTTGAAGGATTACAACGACAAATATCAGAGGAGTGAAGAGATGTACCCTTGAACCAATATTGGTTGGGAGATCTGTAGTCCAATTTGGGACTAAGATCAAAGATTTATGAGCATATGGGCTCAATTAATCTGAATTGGGGATCTATGGCTAACTTGGGCTCGGCCCATTCATTTAAAATATTAGACAATTAATTAGGCTCAGTCTTTTTTCATTTATTAATGCTGAGCATTGGTCCTGACAACTTTTTGTCTTTTATTGAATGCTGAGCACTCATTATGGCTCTGGGCTTTATCATTTAAAGAACAATTTATGTTCTCTCAGCGCACACGTGAGGAGCACATAGCACGCTTGGCGTTGAGCGTCAGTCAATGAGCGCACAACGCCTCTTGTGATGTAGCACACACATGAGGAGCACGTGGCGCGCTTGGCGCTAAGCGCTAGTCAATGAGCGCAGAGCGCTTCTTGTGATGTAGCGCACACATGAGGAGCACGTGGTACGCTTGGCACTAAGCGTCAGTCAATGAGCACGAAGCGCTTCTTGTGATGTAGCGCACATGTGAGGAGCATGTGGCGCGCTTTGCGCCAGTCAATGAGCGCAGAGCGCTTCTTTAAACTTGGAGCGCTAAGGCTCTGTAGCGTTGTGCGCTAGATTTGGAGCACTGAGGCGCTCCATTTAATTGGAGCGCTAAGGCTCTTTTTAGGCAGCTTTGCACTCTGAGAATTAAATTTTCTATTATAAGAGACTTTGTCTCGTGGATCTAAGAACAAAGTTCTTATTTTATAAGAGATGTTTCAATCTCTTGTGTTTTTGGTGAAAGGCTTTGCCTTTATGGATCTGTGATTCTAAGAGAATTGAATTATTCTCCCCCATTTTTATAATGAGATGTTATGATCTCTTTGTGAAAGACATTTTCTTTTTAGATCTATGATCTAGCATAAGAACTAAGTTCTTTTTCTGATGAGATGCTTTGATCTCTTTATTTTACCTTGAAGAAATTCTTCTTCTGCCGAGAGCTTTCTCTTCTCTCTGAAATTTCTCAAAGTTTATAGGGGGGTTCCTCTCTCTGAGACTTGAAGTCTTGGGGCCTTTATATAGGGTAGGCTGATTTGTTGAATCGGTTGAAGAGATCTTTTCTCTAATTGATTTAAGGATTTCCCCACCATTGGATCTTTGATCCTAGGGCTTCTGTTTTACAGAAGGAAATTTTCTTTTTTTTAACAAGATTGGGAAATATTTTCCCATACAAAATTTATTCTATATTTTATTGATTTTTAATCACCATTGGATCATTGATCCAACGGTGCTCTGATTTTCGGAGCATAATCTTTCCTGTTTGGAAAAATTCTGAGGAATGTTTCCTTAACAGAATTTTATTCTTGTCAATTGATGATTTTTAATCATGTTCGTTGGATCTTTGATCTAAGGTCCGAGAACATTTTGTTCTATCGCTAGCGCTCGCGTGCTTTGCATGTGGTGCGCTACTTAGAGTGCAGCGCTTTTAGCGCTAGCGCTCACGTGTTTTGCACGTGGTGCGCAGCTTAGAGTGCAGCGCTCTTAGCGCAAGCGTTCACGTGCTTTGCACGTGGTGCGCTGCTTAGACTGCAACACTCTTAGCGCTAGCGCTCATGTGCTTTGCACGTAAGCGCTGCCTCAGAGTCTTTGACTCTCAGCGCTGGCGCTGCTATGAAGCGCTGCTTCATTTCAAATTTCAAAATTTGAACAGAACTTTGCTTTGATTGGGAAAACAAATGCCCCCCACCGTTGAACTCACGTGGCCTACACGTGAGTGCAGCGGTGGCAGCATCTATGCCATTGGATCAACTCAGAAGTTGAAACGGCTCTCAGTGCCTATAAATAGGGCCTTTGGCCCTTGAGATGATATATGTTCATCTTCTTTCTTGTTTTCTGATAATTAATTCTCCTTTAGAGCATAGCTCTTTGTCTTAAGAACTTTCTTAGGGACAGAACTCTGTCAAAAATTTAGGTAAATATTAAATCTTTGATGGGATTAGTTAATAATCTAGGGTTTCACCCATTAACAAAGCCCTGCTCTTTTCAAATCATAGATCTAAGAAAACTTTTTTTTAGGGTTTCATTAACAGAGCTTTGCTCTCATAGATCTAAAGAGATCTTTCTTTGGGTCTCTTAACCCATCTTTAAAGAAGAACTATTAGAGTTCATATTGCAGATCTTAAAGATCTCAGAGTTTTTAATTTAATAAAGCTTTGCTTCTTAAAGTTTTTGATGGATTATTCCATCTTCTTCGCAGAGCATTGCTCTTGGGGGAATTTTTATTCCTTCATCATTAATTATGACAGATGTCATATCTGTTGAAGAGCGCTGCACTCAAGAGAGATTTACTCCTTGGCCCGAGGGACCCTTATTAAATGAAAATCCTTTTAGGATTTCCTTATTTAATGACTGTCTCATTAAATGATGAGCTTGTTTTATTAATGATGAGCCATCATCTAGATTGTGTGGGTCCCCTTTGGTCCCCTTTCACTGCATTGCAGTGTGGTACAAAATTAAAGTACCAAGTGCCAGAAATTGAGATGTAGCATTGACGGCTAATTTTTTGTTCCTTTTCGCGCAGGTACTATGTCTTTCGACATTTCTTTCCCGTTCGTCCGTTCGGAAGGCAGATTCCCCGAAGTGCCTGTGGATAGGGAAGTCTTTGCGCTGATCAAAGATCATGACCTGTAACAAAAGAATCTTCATTTATGGGGAACATGGTAGAGTCAAATTATCAGAGGTCGACGGAGCTTCTCTTGCGCAGCACCTTCGGATCCTATTTCGGCGATCCACTACGCCGACCCACCCCTGGTGAACTATACCGTGGAGGAGGTTAACTGGACTTCAGAGGGTCTCCTTCATCCCTCTATGGCTGCAATACCCATACAGCCTCCAATGACTTTGGATACCTTGGGGCGACGTATCTGTCAAGGCCAGTCGCGCCCTTGGGGACAACCATATATGATAGGCCTAACTTCTCGTCATCCAGCTGGGTATTTGCAATAGGCCCGCTATATTTTGACAGCTAAGAAGTCACAGCTGCTGAAGCTCGGGTTGTATCCCGCCATTTACGCTTCTCTTTTTCAATATTCTACGCCTCCTGCCTGGTGGGTCAAGGCTTTTCTGGAGCAATGGAATATTCCGACCCACACCTTCCTTCTGTTGGATCGAGAAGTCTCAATCTCTTTAAAGGAGTTTGCAGAGGTTTCTGGCTTACCGGTTAGGGGAGAACACTATGAGGAGCTACTTCCTCCGGACGAGTATGTCTTTGCTGCCAAGTCAGTGATGACAGGCCTTACACCTGAGAACGCCATTCAACATCAATTCCCCAGTTTGATTAAGGTGTTGAATATCTACGAGAGCCTTTTTCTCGAATCCGGAGGCCGTAGGGTTAATTTCACAGATTTCATCACCCGTTTTCTCCGCTCAGAGGTCCTGTCGAAAGAAACCATGAAATTTTCCAAACTCGATGATCCTTTTAGTTTTGGTTTGGACAACCAGCCAGTAGCGGAGGCGAATCATAGGAGTTTCTTTCTCCCCAACACCCCGGTCGTCTCTTTCGCAGAGCTTGCAGCTCCTGGGATCGACGAAGAAGCGTTCTTTTTGGGGTTCCTCGGGCTATGGCTAAGCTGGTTTGTGCTTCCGATGCACCCTCGCCATATGAGGCCGTCCGTTTTTTATCCAGCTCACCGAATGGTTATTGGGATGCAAGTGGCCGTTGGGGTCGCTGGGTTAGCCCATTTGTATCACGGCATCAGCTCGGCAGCAGACACTACTGAACCAGGGGTGCAGCACGTGAACTTCTCGATGCATTATTTTATGTCATGGATCGAGCTATATGTACTTGGCGCTTTCGGCGCTCATAAAAGGCCTTGCTTCTACGACAAGTATAACTTCCTTCGGATTATGCGGCTAGTTGACGTGTCCATTGTAAATCCGACACAGCGGGAAGCCAGAGGTTTGCTCCTTTGTCTACGCACAGTTGGAGATGGCATAACCTTTACCGATAAGGTTCTAACCATCGGTAAATAATCCGCAAAAACGGTGCAGCCATTACGGGACATTTTTAAAGACAGGCTTCTATCTTGAAAGCTCGGGAGATTCTTCATTTATACTCTATCAGGCCGGGCTTTCTCATGTTTAGGCAGAATGATTCGGCGTTGTTCATGAGGTACAACCCGCATCGTTTCGCCTAGCAATTAAGCTATAATCAGAGCGTCCTGCTTGAGGCCTTCTTAGCTGAGCCAGCTGTTGCTGAAGAGGGTATCCGGAGCGCATTGCACCATTTTATGCTTCTGAACACCGGCTCTAATTTCTTTATTAGTGAGCCGAGTTGCGTTCCAAAAGCCCTGAACGTATATGTAGCGTGGTACCAGCATTCGATGGGCGCCGTTATTAGAGAAGAAAAACGATTATTGCTTGACCGCAAGGGCACCGCTCCAGCGGGTAATCCAAACGTTCCTCTGAAGCGACGGACCATCGTCCATCCTCCCTTGAGGGAAGTCGTTGTGGCTGTGGTACCATGTGTTATACGTGAGCTGCCCTTACCCCGTGTGCCTGAGAAAGCGGTAGCTGCGGCGTCACCCGAGTCCAGTGTGGGTGCGGAGATAGGGACTCGTCGCCCCAATTGCCCGCCAAGCGCAAGCTTGTGTTATTGGCTCCTGGCACTCGTTCACAGAAGAAAAAGAAGTCGATTTTTTCTCTCGACGTTGTACTTGGTCAAGAGCCCCATGCTCCCTATAGCGAGGGTTTGAGTGAGTACGGGACCAATGAAGGTTTATTCATGGCGCTGGATGATACCGATCTGGAGTCTGCTATCACGGTTTCTGCGCAATTGGCTCGCAATGAGGCAGCACCGATCACCATTTCTCAATCAGGTATACTTCAGTTTTATCTTTCCATGGTCATTTTAATTAGTATGCTATGACTAACGCTTTCTTCTTTAATAGGTATATCCGCCGAAGAAGCTCTTGCAGCTTCCCTCAAGACTTTCGAAGAGGAGGAAAGGCTTCGCGCTTCCTTGGGCCTCGGTATATTTTGGCTCACTGTGCCTTCATTCTTTTTTTATTGGTAAACTAACTCTTATTTTTCATCTTATTGTAGGGACTACCTCGACTCAAGTTATCCCAAGTGCAGTGCTGATCGCGAGTGGTGACGCAGCGGCATCGTTAGCGCCGGCCACTGCAGCCACGGCTATCCCTAAGTCGCCACCAGGGGTCTCGCAGAAGCAGCTGATGATGGACGTCGTAACGGAGCCGGAGGCAGAACTTGGTTCAGATGATGGTCTACCTTTATCGGAAGTCCTGAAGAGGTCGGCTCTCGCGGCTTAGGCTGAAAGGAAGCGCAAGAGGCATGCAGCGAAAGAACATGATGCCGCCTTGGCTGTAGGTGTAGGCTCGAGCACTGCTTCCCCTGTCCCTATTTCTCCAGAGGATGCTCCGGCTGCCCTGTCTACCGCTCATAGACAGGCGGTACGCGTGGCTTGGGAGGCAATTGAAAGGCCGTCTCAAGGTAACGTAACACTGGGTCCTTTTATTATAGTTTGATCTTCAGATTCTCATATATCATACCCTGCAGTGTCAAGTCCTGATGAGGAGGTGGTAGGAGAAATGACGGCAACCACCGAGCCCGAAGTGGCCCCTCTTTCTCAGGAGTCAGGGACTGCCCCAACTGCCACTCTTTCTCCTTGCGGTTCTCTGCCATCGCCTGGCATTGCGAGTGTCACGACGGCTCTCGTAGAATCGGGGGATGAAACCACGGGCGGCGAAACCCTTCCAATGGAGGAGAGCGAAGCAGTCGCTGCTCCTAGTGATGCTCTTGTCGCGGTTTCGATTGGCGACTCATCGGGTAGATTTTAGGTCATTATTTTCCTTTTTGTTCCGCAATCCCTTTCAATCCCTTCTGATGGCATTTCTTTTGTTTCTAATGCAGGTGTGGTGAGCATTGAGGTCGTGCCACCCGAAGAAGCGTCATCGGTTGCTGCTCTGACGGTCGCCGACCCTTCGCCTTCTTTCATGTCTTCTCAAATGCTGGAAGGTATGGGTTTGCGATTTGTCTAATTTAAATTGTGGATGTCATCTTCCTTGTACTGATGCATCGTCGCAACCTTTTAGGAGTTCTCTTCGATCATTTGTATCAAATGTTGAACCCGCACTTCTCCTTCCAGCCGGAAGTTGGTCTGCCTACTGGTGCCAGTGAGTATCTTTTCTGACCGATGTCTTTCCTTTTCCTTAATGGGTGACCCTGTCGTTGTTAACTTTGAATTTATTACAGCGCTACAAATTAAAGGAGGGGACAAGAGAATCGTCGCGCCACCAGTACTCCCAGCTCTTCCACCTTCCGTAGTCGGTATAGTAACCTTCCTCGCTCTTGCATCTTCTTTATCTCTTAAGCCGATATCTGACTATGATTTGTTTTGCAGCAATCACACCGACTCCAGCTCCTTTCGAGTCTCAGATTATCATGCCGGCATGACCTTTTGCTAAACGCCTTTTTTCCAGGGGTGCTGCGAATAGTCTGCGAATGTTAAGCGAGTTCGTTGAGGACCTTGACGCCGAGGCCCCCGCATTTGCTGCAGATTTTGCTGCTGAGGTTAATCCCATGCTGGTGACGCTCGTGCACTTCCATAGCGAGGGCGTCGTCGAGTCTTGGGTAATCATTGCAGGAAGATTGAGGCCTGTCTGTATGAGATTGAGCTTAGGCGTCCTACTCCGGAGGTGTTGGCTTCGAACTCCCGGCGAGTTGCATGGGTTGAGCAGAGCGTTCCGTTCTTTCGCCATTTCAAATAAGAGGCGACCCTTAAGCGAAAGGAAAGTGAGGCGACCTCCGCTGAATCTGTCCAACTGCGTGCTGAGGTCGCAGCGAATGCTGCACAGCTGAACTCCATCTTTGAAAACCTTTAACGATGTATTTCCGATGGGCTGGTGCTGAGGAAGAAGCTTGATCTTAGTGAGTAGGTTACACAGAGTCAGGAGGCTGCTCAGCAGGAAATTGATGAGAAACTTTCATCCTGTCTGCAGCAACGGGCCCAAGTCGAAGCAGAGCTGGCCGCGGCGGCTGATCGTGAAAAGGAGTTGAGAGGAGTGCGCGAGCAACTAACTGATTTATTGAAAACGCCTCCTTCTCGGTAGCTGCTTTTGTATCAATTAAACATTTGTAGTTTTTGAATAACATGTATCCATTTTTTATTCTTTTATATGATTCATCTTGTACTCTATTGAATTCCTGAATAAAAGATACACATTTTTTTCACTGTTGCTTTCTTCTCTTTGCTGTGTTGTTGCCATGTGATTTTAGCAAGTGTGGCCTATAGATAGTAGGTAACTGTCCATCTTGGACTCTTTGCAGGGTAGCGATGGCTTAGGAAACAGGTTCAGATCTGCTGCCTAAGACTTTTCAATTTTATGAGCCATGAGGGTCTCATAAAGATTTTTCTCCCTACAAATCGATAGGATCTCTTAGGTGTATTTTCTCCTTAGGAATCGTGAGGAATCCTAAGTGTGTTTTCTCTTAAGAGTCGTAAGGATCTCATAAGAGAATTTTCTTCCTTACCAGTCGAGAGGACTTGTAAGTGATTGATGAATTGACCAGCTCCCGAATCAAAGCATTGTTTTGACGGGGACGTCGAAGGTTGAATTTGGCCATTTTCCATGGGGTCAGGATTGACTTTAGCCGTGTTCTATGGGGTCAGGGGTTGACTTTGGTCATATGGGGTCAAGATTGACTTTAGTCATACGGGGTCAGGATTGACTTTAGCCATATGGGGTCAGGATTGAATTTATCCATACGGGGTCAGTTGATGACATATTTCAGCGACGGGGTCATTGGATGACGTATTTCTGCGACGGGATCATTCGCTGACGTATTTCCGAGACGGGGTCATTGGATGACGTATTTCCGAGACGGGGTCATTGGATGACGTATTTCCGCGACGGAGTCATTGGATGACGTATTTCCGCGACGAGGTCATTGGATGACGTATTTCCGAGACGGGGTCATTAGATGACGTATTTCCGCGACGGGGTCATTTGATGACGTATTTCCTAGACGGGGTCATTGGATGACGTATTTCCGCGACGGAATCATTTGCTGACGTTGCGTCTGCTGTAACGAGACGAATGTCGAGGTGATCTCTAGGTTGTCTGTGAACCGTCGAGATTTGGAACTAGGGACTTTGCCATGGCTCCGTGGTTGATTGTCGCGTCTGAATCCTGCTGGAATGAGGAGGAACGCTGTTGTGGGTCTTCAGGCTGTAGATGTGGTCGTCGAGACTTGGAACTAGGGACTCTGTCGTGGCTCCGAGATTGATTGTCGCGTCCGAATTCTGCTGGAATGAGGAGGAACGTTGTTGGTGATCTCTAGGCTGTAGATGTTGTCATCGAGACTTGGAACTAGGGACTCTGCCAAGGCTCCGTTTGGTGATGTCGGGCCCGTGCTCTGCTGGAAAGAGGAGGAACGCTGTTGTTGGTCTTCTGGGATGCAGATGTTGCTGTTGAGATCTGACTTTCCCTTTTGACAGGATCTGGTGGGGGACATGTGGTTCCCTTCTCGTTTATACTCATGGATTGTATACAGGGGTCAGTATGGACTCGCATGTAGGGCAAAAGTTTCTTTTTTTCATTTTTTTTATTTCTTTTTTTTTATTTCTTTCCATGATGCTCTATCATTTCAGCTTTTTATATCACGAAAGTCACGATTGCCCAATCATTTCGACTATTTTTCGCGGTGCCCAATCATTTCGGATATTTTTGTTTTTACTCGCTGCTTTTTATTGCGAGTTGCCCAATCATTTCGGCTATTTTTATATGCATATATTTTACTCGCTGATTTTTATTGCGAGTTGCCCAAACATTTCGGCTATTTCATATGCATTTTTTTCGAGTGTGGAACTCAAGCTTTGATACCAATCTTAGTGTCAGCATCGCTGTGACTGGAATATTGCCATGAGCGAATCGTCATTTGTCGTGAAAGGACTTGGAATTTGATACCTATTTAGGCATCAGCATCGCTACAACCGAGATATTGTCAGGAGCGAATCATCATTTGCCTCTGTCGATTCAAACAAAGGTGGCTTAGCAATCAGGGTTAGGATCCAATCGACTAAGGCTTTAAACTTCATGAGCAGTAGGGGTCTCATAAAGGTGTTTCTCCCTACGAGTTTTGAGGATCTCGTAAGTGCGTTTTCTTCTTAAAAATCGTGAGGATTCTTAAGTGTATGTTCTCTTATAAGTCGTAAGGATCTTACAAGAGTGTTTTCTCCTTATAAGTCGAGAGGACTTACAAGGGTCGTTCACCGTGTGAGCATATCCCTAGTCGCTGGTGGGACTTTGTTAGGGAATGTTCATTCGTTCCCGTGGATTGTATACAAGGGTCGGTATTGAAATGCTTGTAGGGAAAAATCGGGGTGTATGACAGCTTAAGAACAGGTTCAAATCCTTGTAGCTTAAGGCTTTTGAATCCTATGAGCCGTGAGGGTCTCAAAGGGGAATTCTCCTTACGAGTCGTGAGGATCTCGTAAGTGTGTTTTCTCCTTAGGAATCGTGAAGATTCCTAAGTGTGTTGCTCCCTTGTGAGTCGTAAGGATCTCACGCAGGTATTTTCTCCTTACAGACCTTGCAAGTGTCTTTTAACGAGATTGCGCCCTTTCGGGTTTTCACAAACTTGCCGGTAGTCCTGCTGTTTTTACCCACGGAGCCCTTTCGGGTTTTCATCCGTGCCTATCTCGCTTATGGATGTACCCTTTTTTTGGTCAGCCTTGGGATGCTGCGGTTCGTAGTAGTTTATAGACGTCTCGGTCAGGTGTAGTATTTCTTCAAGAAACGGTCGTTTATTGGCCTGAAGGGTTTTTCGCCATGCATATCCATGAGCAAGTAAGCCTCATCCTGGTAGACTTTGTCTATGATGTACGGGCCTTCATAGTTCGGCTCGAATTTCCCCTGTTTGGCACGATTGGAAATCATAGGTCTCTTGACCACTAGCACGAGTTCGCCTTGGTGGAATGTTCTCGGCCTAGTCAATCTCTCATATGAGCGCGTTATTTTTGCTTTGTAAGCTTCCAAGTTTTGTTGCGCCATGAGCCGGGTTTCGTCGAGGGCATCAAGTTCCTCAAGCCGAAGATGAGCATTCTCTTTGTCCGTTAGCTCGTAATGAACTGCCACTCGTAAGGAGGGTAGATCTATCTCCAAGGGGAGTACCGCTTCAGCGCCGAATACCAATGCATACGACGTTGTGTTTGTGGCCGTTTTGAACGTGGTTTGATACGCCCAGAGAGCTTCATGCAGTCTCTCGTGCCGGTCCTTCCTATTTCGAGACACCGTCTTCTTTATGATCTTTGTCAAGGTCTTGTTAAAAGCCTCAGCTAGACCATTAGCTCGAGGATTATAGACTGAAGAGTATCTCCAGTCTATATTATGCTGTTATGCGAAGCGGCTGATTTTATGGCTTCTGTAGGCCGGCCCGTTATCGGAGATAATCCGTCGCGGAGTGCCGAACCGATAGATGATGTGTGTCTTGAAGAAATGGAGGATATTCTCCGTCTTCACTTCTCTTAGTGGTACTGCTTCTGCCCACTTGGAGAAGTAATCAGTTGTCGCCAGTATGAACCGATGGCCTCTGGACGATGTTGGTTCAATGGGCCCAATTATGTCAGTTCCCCACATTTCGAACGGCCAGCTAGCCACCGTTGGATGTAGCGGATTTGGATGCTGGTGGATAAAGTCCCCATGAATCTGGCACGAGTGGCACCGATTCGCGTATTCGAGGCAGTCTTGGATCATTGTGGGCCAATAGTAGCCAATCCTTTTGATCTTCAGTTTCATCTTCGGCCCGGCTTGGTGAGAACCGCATAGTCCGTCGTGAATTTCTTGGACAACTCTCCTTGCTTCTTCAGGTCCCAGGCATCTTAGCCATAGAGAATCAAATGATCTCTTATATAGAGTGTCATTGACGGAGGTGAAGGATAGAGTTCGTTTTTTGAGCTGATATCTTGAGAACGCATTTTTAGGTGTTCGACGGGACTTGAAGTAGTCTATAAAGACTTCTCTCCAATCCTTGACCTTTTCCTGGTCCTCTATCTGTGGGGCCGCTTGCTTGGTCATCTTTCCGTGTCTTCGAAGTCTGGCAGGAAATACTTTGCATCCTCGTACTTTCGGACTTCATTTATGGAAAATGGGTTCAGTTCCCCTGTCACGGTGTACTCAAGACCATCTTTGAAATACTTCATACACTGATGCTGTGTAGAAGGGATAATGTTGTACTCGTGTAACCAAGGCCGGCCGAGCAAAGCGTTGTTGCAAGTCTTGGCATCGATGACATGGAACTTGATATCAGTGATGAGCAGCCGAAAGCGTAATGTCAGTATCACAGACCCGAGCGTCCGTGATGACTGGGAGTCAAACCCGAAGATAGTGATTTTATCCCGAGCGAGGTGTTGAACGCTCATGCAGATTTCTTTTAGCACCCTCACATTTAGGAGATTGACAGAGGACCCATTGTCAACTAGGATCTTCTCTATCTTAATGTCATGGCAATACCCGGAGACATATAGGGGATGGTTGTGCTCACACATTCCGAGGAGGAGATCTTCATCGCCGAAAATGATGTCAGCTGTGTGCACTTCTTCCAGCTCGTCCTTCATCTTTTCTTCGGTAAGGAAAGCTTGGAACTGGTCAGGCTCTTGTAATGCTTTGATCAGAGAATCCCGCACCTCTTTGGATAGCAGAAGGGTGTTGAGAATGCTTAGCTAAGAGGGTATCTTTCTCAGGTGTGCCAGAACGTTGTAATCCACCTTGTTTTTCTTAGGCGGGTTCTTGGCTGCCAGCTCTTTGACGACTCGGTCATCGAGGGTGATATCTTCAGGGACCTTTTCTTTCCCCTTTATCTCTTTTACTCGACCCCTTGTTTGTGGGTCCGAGATTCTTTTCGGGTAACGTGCGATTACGCAGCTGAATATTCTCGCAAGTTTTCATCTCTTCTGCTTCAGAGATGGATTTCTTGAAGAGAGGGCTGAGGGCTATTTCTTCATCCGAATCGCTTCTGAAGGTGAGAACTTGCGATCCCCCGGAATCAACCATGTGACAGTTGCTGGTAGTTCTTTTGCGTTCTTCTGTCCTACTTCTCTGTTCCCGACGAGCCTTGCGCTTCATTCGCTGAACGTGTTGTCAGTGGGCAAATATCCCTGCCGCCAGTTTTTAAAGGCCATGCACTCTTCGGTAGGGTGTGCAATCCTCTGATGGTATAAGCAGAAGTTAGTATGTACGTCTTCTTCATCAAGATGTATACCGCCAGGATAATTTCCTCTGAAAGAGGGCAACTTCATTCCCATTGACAGGGCTCTAACGAATCGTTTCCTTGTCTTAAGTTTGCTTTTGTCTGTGGCGGACGTGCTTCGATCTTGTTGGAGTGTGTTCAGTTGATAAAACTGCACATTTGTATTACATTTTTCCTACCATTTTCATATTAAAAAAGGACTTTATTATAATATATTATATATATGAGGGTTTATGTGTGAAAACACCATTTTACATGTATTAATATATTTTAATTAGCATTTGGTAGAAAAATGTATGCAAATAAATTCATTGACCAAATCCTAGTAGAACTAAGTCTACTAAATATTATTTAAAGATTATTGTGCAGAATTTTCCAATTTGTTATGCAGAATATATCAAAGAAATCAAGTTGTTGAAGAAAACTTGCCAAATTAAGAAGCAAAACTTGGAGACCAAGTCTGGAAGCAACCGAGAGAAGATTTCTGAATTCTAAAGGTGCCTTGGATTGCCAAATGTCACAATCAGAGAGCCCAAGAAAATTGATGAAGAGATCCTCACCATTGGCCGCTGATTCGCGGCCATACCCCCTCTTTGGCCGCGGATCCGCCGCAATAATAGGGAGTTGGAAGGCAAGATTTTTGGAGATCAATCATTGCTAAATTTTAGCAAGTTTGCAACAATAAGATTCTGGCTTTGCACTATAAAAGGGCACCGAGAGCCTCTTGGAAAAGCTATCAAGCCGACGCGATCACGAAGCCCCACACGCTCACGTATCCAGGCTGATCATCAACTGTTCGTCTACCTCCTTAGGAAAGATCGAGAAGCAAACCAAGTTTTGTAATCATTTTCTACGGAATAAAAGTGTAAATTGTTCAGTTGATTAATAAAGGTAGTTATTTTATTTAATTCTTTTGCATTTTACATTATGTTTTCCCTCTCTTTCTTTTCATCTTCTTCTCCCAACATGCGCGAGTAATTCTCCGCTTGTTAGGGTTCGTAGGATTAGGGTAGGCTAATGGACGATGAAAATAATTAAACCTTTTTTAAGTCCTATAAAGTTTAGGAACTTTATCAAAAGAATTATTAACATCCTAATCGGGCGCGCTAGCAATTCTTTGCTAGTTCCGATCGCGATTAGAGATTAGATTAATGATTGTTTTGGTAAAGGCTAGATATGAACGGAGTTCCGTGTCGAGATAAGGGTTAAGAGTGGGATTCCTTTTCCCTCCAGAAACCCTAATCTACACGCATCACCGTCGTTCTAGTTCTAAATCTATTAATGGATAAAAAGAGTAACTTTTAATTAATCGTCCATAACTACTAAATCGTAACGAACCCTACAAGCCCTCTTATTATATTATCTACATCTTTCAAATAATCTAGATCTATATTTTACATTCTTGTTTAACGTAGATCTAGAAACCATTCTATAAAATTCTTTATTCCTCCTCTCTTTCTCAACACATCTAAAGTAAAAGTAAAAGGTTCCACATTTCCCAGAGGACGACCCGTACTCATCTCGGTCTAGCTACGCGCGACACCGTTATTGATTGCGGTTAACTACAAACACACTCTTTCGAGACCAATCAAATGGCGCCGCTGCCGGGGATACGTGCGTAATTTTTTATTTTTACTATTTGTGTTGAATTCTTAGACGAGCAATATCATTATTAAAACAAAACTGCAAATTGCATATTTAACGATTTGTGCGTGGATTTTTGCAAGGAGATCTGGAGTCACAGAATTGAGGAAAACAGGAAACAGAGACATTTTTAGAGATCCAGAGGAGCAAAGGAGATCACAGAAAAAATTTCATCAACTGTTCTGTCTGCCACGCGGCGGAACCGCGGCACGTTGGAGGAATTAGGGAATAAATCTTCTCTGGTATCTTTCTCAACTCCTTCTCTCTCTCCTCAAATCCAATAAAATCTATTTTCTGCAGGATTCTTTGCAAAATAGCGCCGCTCAAAAATCTTTTTGCAAAAGTTTTGTGATTGGTTTTGTTTTGCATATTTTAATACGGACTCTAAGGGGCAAAGACCAAATCAAGATTAGGTGGGGATTTCATCACCCTTCCTAAGCCCCACAAATCACAAACTGAGCATATAGATCAACCCTTCATTAATTTAAAAAATATCTAGACCAGACTCTAAGGACTGTCGCGCTCAATAAGGACAGAGGAAGGTCGTGGGTAATCTATCGTTTATCTGCATTACTTTTGTAGTGCCTAGGCAAGTGTGACAAAGGCTAGTGGTTTTTAATTAGGCCCACGACGTGGTTCCTTCCCACTTACCTGGCACTTATCTGGCTACAAGGGTAGTACGGATGCGGTAGAGGATTGATCCTATGGCTTGTCCTTTGGAAGTCTAGGAGCGGTCTAGAGACTGGACCTAGGTGACCTTAGTTCTAGGGTTGCTTGTGCATCTTAGGGTGATTTGTCTTGAGTCCCACTTTTTCAAAACCAAGCCAATTTTAAAATCACACACACGCTGCCACTTACACTAAACCCGCTTAGTGCATGCTCGGCTGGACACGGGATCCTAGTGCCCGTCTTGTCCGCGTTCCTGCTATCGACGCCGAAGTCGGTACTTCTTCATCTTCATTTCCCCCACCACACACCACATCAACCGTGATGGACGGCACTCCATCTAATTATAACACCACGCTGCCACCGCCCGCAGGTGAGCAGAATCCATCGCGCATCTCTCTCCAAGAGAGATGCTATCCTATTCGTGGTCCTCTTCCTACCTGTCTATCTCTTCCACCACCTAACGGGGATAATTTCGAAATTAAACCCCACTACATCAATCTGCTGCCCAAATTTCACGGGCTTGAGTCGAAAAACGCGTACGTTTTCATCACCAAATTCGAAAAGCAATGATGGGTACTTCACAATTGACTTTAGATGCTATGCGTTTACGTCTTCTCCTATTCACACTGTGCGGCTTGGCAGAAAAATGGCTTTATAATACTGCCACACATTCTATCACTAATTGGGATGAATTCGTCATAGCATTTCTTAAAAAGTTTTACCCAAACCATAAGACTGCCCGCGTGAGAAGCGAGATCAACCAGTTCACCCAGCTTCCCAATGAACCATTTTGGAAGTGCTTTGAACGTTTCAAAGATCTGCTTGTCCAATGTCCTCATCATGGAATCAATAGATGGGATTTATGCCGAATTATTTATGAGGGCATTAATCCAGCGACAAAGCAGATGCTTGAAACAATGTGTCAATGCAATTTCATGTCTAAAGATGACGGTTAAGCATGGAAATATCTGGAAGATCTCGCAGAAAGCACTTTGCAGTGGGAAAGCGTAAGACCACCTTCAACTAAGGGAGGTATTCACCAGCTCGATGTTTCTATCGCAGTAAAAGCCGAAATGGCAGCGATTCAGAAGAAACTCGATGCTATTGAAAACAAGTTCTCAACATTCTCCCTAAATCAGGTCACGCTTCCTAAGACCGTTTGTGGTTGCTGTTCGGATCCTTCACACTTAACGGAAGAATGTCCTATGAATGATTCGTTTCAAGCTAATGCTGTTTTTCAGCAGCGACCTAGAAACGACCCTTATTCTTCCACGTACAATCAAGGATGGAGGAATCATCCTAACTTTGCTTGGAATCAAAACCAACAAAGTAATTATCAAAGACCTCCTCCACAGCAACCACAACCACAGAATCAGCCCCCCTTTCAGTCACAGAATTTCCAAAATCCGGCCAACATTTCTACACCACAAGTGGCCGGTACTGACAACTCACTTGCACAAACTTTGGATATGTTCATGAAACAATCCATGCAAAATTCGGCTGAGATAAGGTCTTCTATTGATACCCTAACGAAAAACTCCTCCTCCCATGGTGAGAGTATTAAATCAATAGAAAACCAAATCGCACAGTTAAACGCCGCAATGAGTGCGAGAGAGAAAGGGAAACTCCCATCTCAACCCCTACCGAATCCTGTCCATCCACAAAGTCATAATGTGAATGCCATTACTACGTTGAGATCGGGGAGAGTGCTGAATAACCAAGTGGGTGAGCAATTTGATGATAGTGACACATTTGATACCCCTTCTTCTTCTTCTTCTTCCCCTAATTCGTCTAGTCTCCCACCTTCACCCGAGCCTATTCTCCATTTTCCCCAAGGCTCGAACCCTTCGCCCATTTCGCCAAATCTATCTAAGTCGATGCCCACTCCAATTTTGGGATCGAATCCGTCGCCACAGTCTTCTCCACAAACGTTGGACCCAAAACTTATTAATCAAGCATCTTATCCAAACAGGTTAAGGAGCAACAGACCAAGTCCACAAATGGAGAAGATTGTGGAAATTTTTAAGCAAGTTAATATAAACATTCCTCTCCTAGATGCTATTCAACAAGTTCCGTCATATGCGAAAATCTTAAAGGACTTGTGCACTAGGAAGCGAAAAGTTCAAGTACCTAAAAAAGTTTTCCTTGCGAGTAATGTGAGCACTGCTTTTACACAACAACTACCCAAGAAACGAAAGGACCCCGGAAGTCCTACAATTCCTATTTCCATTGGGGGTAAAAATATCAATCGTACTCTACTCGATCTTGGTGCTAGTGTTAACTTGCTTCCGTATTCTGTGTATAAGCAATTAGGGATCGGAGAGTTAAAACCTGCGCATTGCACTCTCCAGATGGCCGATCGATCTATCACCCAACCTAGGGGTGAGCCAGAGGATGTGTTAATCAAAGTCGGGAAATTCATATTTCCTGTGGACTTTATCGTTATTGATACACAACCTGTGGAAAACCCACGCAATCAAATCCCGGTGATACTCGGTCGACCCTTTTTGGCCACTTCCAACGCAGTAATCAATTGTAGAAACGGCTCTATGACACTATCCTTTGGAAAGAAGTCAATTGAGCTTAACATTTACAAGTTGGGAAGTGAACCTTCCGAACCCTATGCTCATGTGTGTTCTGTCGAATTAATGGATGTCGACAGCAGCGAATTTGATCAACCTCATAATTCTGACTCTTTTCATATGTTGTTGCTTGACACGGACTCTTCCACCGAGTTGTCCGGATCAACATCTAACGCTGATGAGGAACTCTTTATAGAGTCTGACGATCATCCTGTTTTTCCTGATGACATTATTCTTCGGGGTTTCGATGAAAGCTTTGAGGAAATTTTCGCTGATGAACTCGTATATTTAAAAGACACGGGTGTTGAGATGAATCAACTCCAAGATAAAGAAATTGAACCTCCACCCCTTCTTCTTGACAATCACGATAATGCGAGTAATCCATCATCACTATCATTGTGTCGTCTCTCCAAATTGAGACGCAATCCTTTTCCATTACACCTCTTATCACCTCCCCACTTCTTCACGTCTAAAGGTGACATGTTCTTCCACCAACCTTGGTGCTTCATCGATAAAATTTTTGAATGGTTGGTGTTGACTTTTGGTCTTTGTAAGGCTTTACTTTGACCAATAACCTTGACCCCCTCGTGTGATTTTAAAATAAAAAGATTAAAATTGTTTAACTCATGTTTGGGGGAGGTGGTATATTTTGGCTCTTGAAAGAAAATGATTTTTACAAAATTGTGAGCCTAAAATAAGTTTGGGGGAGGATTTTCACTTTCATATATTCTTGCTCCCATTAATAATCTCCTCCCAAGTCTACAGGTTTTTGAGCTTAACGGATGATATCAGTGAGGGCACTGCTGTAAACAGGTTTGGGGGAGGTTTGTGCTTATTTACACATCAATTTGCATCATACTTTGCATAAGCACAACATTTTCAAAAATTAAAAAAAAAATAAAAATTTCTTTTATAACAAAAGAGTAGAAAGTGAAAAATTACATCCAAAAGATAGGAATAGTTTAAGAAAACCAAGAAAATTAGAAGTTTCTTAAACGAACTAGTAATAAGTAGTTATGAGCTGTTGTCCCAAGGGTTAGTAAGATGAAGGAAGTCACTGATCTAAGGATAAAAATAAGTCTGAAAAATAGTTTCTATTCTGGAAGCCAAACATTTGAATGTTGATACCCTACTACATGCACTTACACACGTCTTGAAACTCGGGATAGTAGAGGATACCTTGAAATGCTCTTGTCTAAAAGCCAAAGTATGAAGGAAATGAAAAAAATGAAGAAAATATAAAAATGGTGAAAAGAAAAAAATGAACACTGGTTTTGTTATCGCCAAGGCAGCAATAAAAAAATATAGCGAGGGTGCCTCTTCACCTAGTGCCCTAAGGCCAACTGGTCTGGGAGTCACTGCTAAGCCTTAGGTTGTGCAAGACGAGGAAAATATTATCACCTAATCAGCAAGCACATGAGTAATCAGTCGGTTAGTACCTCAAGAAGTATTAACGGTCGCATGAAAAGGTGTGAGCAAACCTAAGTATTCATCAAATTAAAAAGTACTAAGGTAGAAGGACAAGAGTATGATAGCTTGAATTGAATTCTCCGAGTGTAGGGATGTCCATTTCACACACGTAGGGGTATATGATCTATGTTTGGATGAAAGGTAGAAATGAAGAATAAAGACGATGTTTTATTGAGGGATAATGTGATTTCTAACATTTTTCATGACTATTAAGATAGGGCTCGTGACGACTGAAAAGCTAGTATAGTTGGAAACTCTTATTTTCAAAGTCTTTCTTTTATGGTTCTTATCTTTATATGTAAATTTCACCATCTCTCTTTTGTTATTGGATTTTATCGGTGCAATCCGCTGAAAACCCTCAGGAGACAACACTCCTCCTACTAGGGACACCTAGAGATTTAACGGCTTGTTGCACGTGCTCAGTGCAATCGTGTCTGCCTACGAAAGTGTGCTTAGTTTTCTCCTTTCTTTTTCTCCACTTGAATAAA
Organism: Agapanthus africanus; assembly: GCA_030015575.1. Classification (NCBI taxonomy): domain Eukaryota; kingdom Viridiplantae; phylum Streptophyta; class Magnoliopsida; order Asparagales; family Amaryllidaceae; genus Agapanthus; species Agapanthus africanus. Next base: position 302,404,712 of record CM057339.1, on the reverse strand, counting down.
CTGGTTTGCTCGGGACGATCAAAGATAAGTTTAGGGTTATTTGTTCAGTTGATAAAACTGCACATTTGTATTACATTTTTCCTACCATTTCCATATTAAAACAGGACTTTATTATAATATATTATATATATGAGGGTTTATGTGTGAAAACACCATTTTCCATGTATTAATATATTTTAATTAGCATTTGGTAGAAAAATGTATGCAAATAAATTCATTGACCAAATCCTAATAGAACTAAGTCTACTAAATATTATTTAAAGATTATTGTGCAGAATTTTTCAAGTTGTTATGCAGAATATATCAAAGAAATCAAGTTGTTGAAGAAAACTTGCCAAATTAAGAAGCAAAACTTGGAGACCAAGTCTGGAAGCAACCGAGAGAAGATTTCTGAATTCTAAAGGTGCCTTGGATTGCCAAATGTCACAATCAGAGAGCCCAAGAAAATTGATGAAGAGATCCTCACCATTGGCCGCTGATTCGCGGCCATACCCCCTCTTTGGCCGCGGATCCGCCGCAATAATAGGGAGTTGGAAGGCAAGATTTTTGGAGATCAATCATTGCTAAATTTTAGCAAGTTTGCAACAATAAGATTCTGGCTTTGCACTATAAAAGGGCACCGAGAGCCTCTTGGAAAAGCTATCAAGCCGACGCGATCACGAAGCCCCACACGCTCACGTATCCAGGCTGATCATCAACTGTTCGTCTACCTCCTTAGGAAAGATCGAGAAGCAAACCAAGTTTTGTAATCATTTTCTACGGAATAAAAGTGTAAATTGTTCAGTTGATTAATAAAGGTAGTTATTTTATTTAATTCTTTTGCAGTTTACATTATGTTTTCCCTCTCTTTCTTTTCATCTTCTTCTCCCAACATGCGCGAGTAATTCTCCGCTTGTTAGGGTTCGTAGGATTAGGGTAGGCTAATGGACGATGAAAATAATTAAACCTTTTTTAAGTCCTATAAAGTTTAGGAACTTTATCAAAAGAATTATTAACATCCTAATCGGGCGCGCTAGCAATTCTTTGCTAGTTCCGATCGCGATTAGAGATTAGATTAATGATTGTTTTGGTAAAGGCTAGATATGAACGGAGTTCCGTGTCGAGATAAGGGTTAAGAGTGGGATTCCTTTTCCCTCCAGAAACCCTAATCTACACGCATCACCGTCGTTCTAGTTCTAAATCTATTAATGGATAAAAGGAGTAACTTTTAATTAATCGTCCATAACTACTAAATCCTAACGAACCCTACAAGCCCTCTTATTATATTATCTACATCTTTCAAATAATCTAGATCTATATTTTACATTCTTGTTTAACGTAGATCTAGAAACCATTCTATAAAATTCTTTATTCCTCCTCTCTTTCTCAACACATCTAAAGTAAAAGTAAAAAGGTTCCACATTTCCCAGAGGACGACCCGTACTCATCTCGGTCTAGCTACGCGCGACACCGTTATTGATTGCGGTTAACTACAAACACACTCTTTCGAGACCAATCAAATGGCGCCGCTGCCGGGGATACGTGCGTAATTTTTTATTTTTACTATTTGTGTTGAATTCTTAGACGAGCAATATCATTATTAAAACAAAACTGCAAATTGCATATTTAACGATTTGTGCGTGGATTTTTGCAAGGAGATCTGGAGTCACAGAATTGAGGAAAACAGGAAACAGAGACATTTTTAGAGATCCAGAGGAGCAAAGGAGATCACAGAAAAAATTTCATCAACTGTTCTGTCTGCCACGCGGCGGAACCGCGGCACGTTGGAGGAATTAGGGAATAAATCTTCTCTGGTATCTTTCTCAACTCCTTCTCTCTCTCCTCAAATCCAATAAAATCTATTTTTTGCAGGATTCTTTGCAAAATAGCGCCTCTCAAAAATCTTTTTGCAAAAGTTTTGTGATTGGTTTTGTTTTGCATATTTTAATACGGACTCTAAGGGGCAAAGACCAAATCAAGATTAGGTGGGGATTTCATCACCCTTCCTAAGCCCCACAAATCACAAACTGAGCATATAGATCAACCCTTCATTAATTTAAAAAATATCTAGACCAGACTCTAAGGACTGTCGCGCTCAATAAGGACAGAGGAAGGTCGTGGGTAATCTATCGTTTATCTGCATTACTTTTGTAGTGCCTAGGCAAGTGTGACAAAGGCTAGTGGTTTTTAATTAGGCCCACGACGTGGTTCCTTCCCACTTACCTGGCACTTATCTGGCTATAAGGGTAGTACGGAGGCGGTAGAGGATTGATCCTATGGCTTGTCCTTTGGAAGTCTAGGAGCGGTCTAGAGACTGGACCTAGGTGACCTTAGTTCTAGGGTTGCTTGTGCATCTTAGGGTGATTTGTCTTGAGTCCTACTTTTTCAAAACCAAGCCAATTTTAAAATCACACACACGCTGCCACTTACACTAAACCCGCTTAGTGCATGCTCGGCTGGACACGGGATCCTAGTGCCCGTCTTGTCCGCGTTCCTGCTATCGACGCCGAAGTCGGTACTTCTTCATCTTCATTTCCCCCACCACACACCACATCAACCGTGATGGACGGCACTCCATCTAATTATAACACCATGCTGCCACCGCCCGCAGGTGAGCAGAATCCATCGCGCATCTCTCTCCAAGAGAGATGCTATCCTATTCGTGGTCCTCTTCCTACCTGTCTATCTCTTCCACCACCTAACGGGGATAATTTCGAAATTAAACCCCACTACATCAATCTGCTGCCCAAATTTCATGGGCTTGAGTCGGAAGACGCGTACGTTTTCTTCACCAAATTCGAAAACGTATGCGCAATGATGGGTACTTCACAATTGACTTTAGATGCTATGCGTTTACGTCTTCTCCCATTCACACTGTGCGACTTGGCAGAAAAATGGCTTTATAATACTGCCACACATTCTATCACTAATTGGGATGAATTCGTCATAGCATTTCTTAAAAAGTTTTACCCAAACCATAAGACTGCCTGTGTGAGAAGCGAGATCAACCAGTTCACCCAGCTTCCCAATGAACCATTTTGGAAGTGCTTTGAACGTTTCAAAGATCTGCTTGTCCAATGTCCTCATCATGGAATCAATAGATGGGATTTATGCCGAATTATTTATGAGGGCATTAATCCAGCGACAAAGCAGATGCTTGAAACAATGTGTCAATGCAATTTCATGTCTAAAGATGACGGTTAAGCATGGAAATATCTGGAAGATCTCGCAGAAAGCACTTTGCAGTGGGAAAGCGTAAGACCACCTTCAACTAAGGGAGGTATTCACCAGCTCGATGTTTCTATCGCAGTAAAAGCCGAAATGGCAGCGATTCAGAAGAAACTCGATGCTATTGAAAACAAGTTCTCAACATTCTCCCTAAATCAGGTCACGCTTCCTAAGACCGTTTGTGGTTGCTGTTCGGATCCTTCACACTTAACGGAAGAATGTCCTATGAATGCTTCGTTTCAAGCTAATGCTGCTTTTCAGCAGCGACCTAGAAACGACCCTTATTCTTCCACGTACAATCAAGGATGGAGGAATCATCCAACAAAGTAATTATCAAAGACCTCCTCCACAGCAACCACAACCACAGAATCAGCCCCCCTTTCAGTCACAGAATTTCCAAAATCCGGCCAACATTTCTACACCACAAGTGGCCGGTACTGACAACTCACTTGCACAAACTTTGGATATGTTCATGAAACAATCCATGCAAAATTCGGCTGAGATAAGGTCTTCTATTGATACCCTAACGAAAAACTCCTCCTCCCATGGTGAGAGTATTAAATCAATAGAAAACCAAATCGCACAGTTAAACGCCGCAATGAGTGCGAGAGAGAAAGGGAAACTCCCATCTCAACCCCTACCGAATCCTGGCCATCCACAAAGTCATAATGTGAATGCCATTACTACGTTGAGATCCGGGAGAGTGCTGAATAACCAAGTGGGTGAGCAATTTGATGATAGTGACACATTTGATACCCCTTCTTCTTCTTCTTCTTCCCCTAATTCGTCTAGTCTCCCACCTTCACCCGAGCCTATTCTCCGTTTTCCCCAAGGCTCGAACCCTTCGCCCATTTCGCCAAATCTATCTAAGTCGATGTCCACTCCAATTTTGGGATCGAATCCGTCGCCACAGTCTTCTCCACAAACGTTGGACCCAAAACTTATTAATCAAGCACCTTATCCAAACAGGTTAAGGAGCAACAGACCAAGTCCACAAATGGAGAAGATTGTGGAAATTTTTAAGCAAGTTAACATAAACATTCCTCTCCTAGATGCTATTCAAAAAGTTCCGTCATAAGCGAAAATCTTAAAGGACTTGTGCACTAGGAAGCGAAAAGTTCAAGTACCTAAAAAAGTTTTCCTTGCGAGTAATGTGAGCACTGCTTTTACACAACAACTACCCAAGAAACGAAAGGACCCCGGAAGTCCTACAATTTCTATTTCCATTGGGGGTAAAAATATCAATCATACTCTACTCGATCTTGGTGCTAGTGTTAACTTGCTTCCGTATTCTGTGTATGAGCAATTAGGGATCGGAGAGTTAAAACCTGCGCATTGCACTCTCTAGATGGCCGATCGATCTATCACCCAACCTAGGGGTGAGCTAGAGGATGTGTTAACCAAAGTCGGGGAATTCATATTTCCTGTGGACTTTATCGTTATTGATACACAACCTGTGGCAAACCCACGCAATCAAATCCCGGTGATACTCGGTCGACCCTTTTTGGCCACTTCCAACGCAGTAATCAATTGTAGAAACGGCTCTATGACACTATCCTTTGGAAAGAAGTCAATTGAGCTTAACATTTACAAGTTGGGAAGTGAACCCTCCGAACCCTATGCTCATGTGTGTTCTGTCGAATTAATGGATGTCGACAGCAGCGAATTTGATCAACCTCATAATTCTGACTCTTTTCATATGTTGTTGCTTGACACGGACTCTTCCACCGAGTTGTCCGGATCAACATCTAACGCTGATGAGGAACTCTTTATAGAGTCTGACGATCATCCTGTTTTTCCTGATGACATTATTCTTCGGGGTTTCGATGAAAGCTTTGAGGAAATTTTCGCTGATGAACTCGTATATTTAAAAGACACGGGTGTTGAGATGAATCAACTCCAAGATAAAGAAATTGAACCTCCACCCCTTCTTCTTGACAATCACGATAATGCGAGTAATCCATCATCACTATCATTGTGTCGTCTCTCCAAATTGAGACGCAATCCTTTTCCATTACACCTCTTATCACATCCCCACTTCTTCACGTCTAAAGGTGACATGTTCTTCCACCAACCTTGGTGCTTCATCGATAAAATTTTTGAATGGTTGGTGTTGACTTTTGGTCTTTGTAAGGCTTTACTTTGACCAATAACCTTGACCCCCTCGTGTGATTTTAAAAAAAAAGATTAAAATTGTTTAACTTAGGTTTGGGGGAGGTGGTATATTTTGGCTCTTGAAAGAAAATGATTTTTACAAAATTGTGAGCCTAAAATAAGTTTGGGGGAGGATTTTCACTTTCATATATTCTTGCTCCCATTAATAATTTCCTCCCAAGTCTACAGGTTTTTGAGCTTAACGGATGATATCAGTGAGGGCACTGCTGTAAACAGGTTTGGGGGAGGTTTGTGCTTATTTTCACATCAATTTGCATCATACTTTGCATAAGCACAACATTTTCAAAAATTAAAAAAAAAATAAAAATTCCTTTTATAACAAAAGAGTAGAAAGTGAAAAATTACATCCAAAAGATAGGAATAGTTTAAGAAAACCAAGAAAATTAGAAGTTTCTTAAATGAACTAGTAATAAGTAGTTATGAGCTGTTGTCCCAAGGGTTAGTAAGATGAAAGAAGTCACTGATCTAAGGATAAAAATAAGTCTGAAAAATAGTTTCTATTCTGGAAGCCAAACATTTGAATGTTGATACCCTACTACATGCACTTACACACGTCTTGAAACTCGGGATAGTAGAGGATACCTTGAAATGCTCTTGTCTAAAATCCAAAGTATGAAGGAAATGAAAAAAATGAAGAAAATATAAAAATGGTGAAAAGAAAAAAATGAACACTGGTTTTGTTATCGCCAAGGCAGCAATAAAAAAATATAGCGAGGGTGCCTCTTCACCTAGTGCCCTAAGGCCAACTGGTCTGGGAGTCACTGCTAAGCCTTAGGTGGTGCAAGACGAGGAAAATATTATCACCTAATCAGCAAGCACATGAGTAATCGGTCGGTTAATACCTCAAGAAGTATTAACGGTCGCATGAAAAGGTGTGAGCAAACCTAAGTATTCATCAAATTAAAAAGTACTAAGGTAGAAGGACAAGAGTATGATAGCTTGAATTGAATTCTCCGAGTGTAGGGATGTCCATTTCACACACGTAGGGGTATATGATCTATGTTTGGATGAAAGGTAGAAATAAAGAATAAAGACGATGTTTTATTGAGGGATAATGTGATTTCTAACATTTTTCATGACTATTAAGATAGGGCTCATGACGACTGAAAAGCTAGTATAGTTGGAAACTCTTATTTTCAAAGTCTTTCTTTTATGGTTCTTATCTTTATATGTAAATTTCACCATCTCTCTTTTGTTATTGGATTTTATGGGTGCAATCCGCTGAAAACCCTCAGGAGACAACACTCCTCCTACTAGGGACACCTAGAGGTTTAACGGCTTGTTGCACGTGCTCAGTGCAATCGTGTCTGCCTACGAAAGTGTGCTTAGTTTTCTCCTTTCTTTTTCTCCACTTGAATAAACTGGTTTGCTCGGGACGATCAAAGATAAGTTTGGGGTTATTTGTTCAGTTGATAAAACTGCACATTTGTATTACATTTTTCCTACCATTTTCATATTAAAACAGGACTTTATTATAATATATTATATATATGAGGGTTTATGTGTGAAAACACCATTTTCCATGTATTAATATATTTTAATTAGCATTTGGTAGAAAAATGTATGCAAATAAATTCATTGACCAAATCCTAGTAGAACTAAGTCTACTAAATATTATTTAAAGATTATTGTGCAGAATTTTCCAAGTTGTTATGCAGAATATATCAAAGAAATCAAGTTGTTGAAGAAAACTTGTCAAATTAAGAAGCAAAACTTGGAGACCAAGTCTGGAAGCAACCGAGAGAAGATTTCTGAATTCTAAAGGTGCCTTGGATTGCCAAATGTCACAATCAGAGAGCCCAAGAAAATTGATGAAGAGATCCTCACCATTGGCCGCGGATTCGCGGCCATACCCCCTCTTTGGCCGCGGATCCGCCGCAATAATAGGGAGTTGGAAGGCAAGATTTTTGGAGATCAATCATTGCTAAATTTTAGCAAGTTTGCAACAATAAGATTCTGGCTTTGCACTATAAAAGGGCACCGAGAGCCTTTTGGAAAATCTATCAAGCCGACGCGATCACGAAGCCCCAGACGCTCACGTATCTAGGCTGATCATCAACTGTTCGTCTACCTCCTTAGGAAAGATCGAGAAGCAAACCAAGTTTTGTAATCATTTTCTACGGAATAAAAGTGTAGATTGTTCAATTGATTAATAAAGGTAGTTATTTTATTTAATTCATTTGCATTTTACATTATGTTTTCCCTCTCTTTCTTTTCATCTTCTTCTCCCAACATGCGCGAGTAATTCTCCGCTTGTTAGGGTTCGTAGGATTAGGGTAGGCTAATGGACGATGAAAATAATTAAACCCTTTTTAATTCCTATAAAGTTTAGGAACTTTATCAAAAGAATCATTAACATCCTAATCGGGCGCGCTAGCAATTCTTTGCTAGTTCCGATCGCGATTAGTGATTAGATTAATGATTGTTTTGGTAAAGGCTAGATATGAACGGAGTTCCGTGTCGAGATAAGGGTTAAGAGTGGGATTCCTTTTCCCTCCAGAAACCCTAATCTACACGCATCACCGTCGTTCTAGTTCTAAATCTATTAATGGATAAAAAGGGTAACTTTTAATTAATCGTCCATAACTACTAAATCCTAACGAACCCTACAAGCCCTCTTATTATATTATCTACATCTTTAAAATAATCTAGATCTATATTTTACATTCTTGTTTAACGTAGATCTAGAAACCATTCTATAAAATTATTTATTCCTCCTCTCTTTCTCAACACATCTAAAGTAAAAGTAAAAGGTTCCACATTTCCCAGAGGACGACCCGTACTCATCTCGGTCTAGCTACACGCGACACCGTTATTGATTGCGGTTAACTACAAACACACTCTTTCGAGACCAATCAGAGTGCCTCAACCTTTCCAATCAGTCGTCGGCGTTTGGCTTTTTCGAATATGTCCAGTTCACGCTCTCGATTGACTTTTCTTTTCTGACGGGCTTCATTCAGGAATACGTCAATCATCTCGTCTGACGGTCTTAGGAGTTCTGGTTTGGGATCTGCCCCCATTTTCTCTACATCAAGAGTTTCTTCACCATCTACCGGCGAGTGAGAGATCACGTGGCAGCTTGCCACATAACCCTCAGGTTCATCTGACGAGTCTTCTCCATCATCTTTGTCGCTGTCTCCGTCTTCAAGGATGTGGTTGAGAAACTCATGAAGCGTGATCGGGGATCGCGCCTTCTGGTTATATTCTTCTAACGCGTCAATATGTTTTTGCAGGTCTGTGCGCTTGTCACCATGCTTCACGGGCTTTTTGGTCTTCTTCTTCTTCTTCGAAGACTTTGACGGCTGGGACTGAGCGTTTTGATTATCGCTACCAATTCTTGGAGTCAGGCGCGGCTTCAACATTCCCTCGATCACCTCGGGTTCTAGCGGACTTTTCCATCTGATTGCCGGGCATGTTTGGAGATCCTTCAGCATTCTTTTCATCTTGGCTGAAAGAGTGACCTCCCATGGAGCTTCTTCTATAAAAGAGCATGATGCCCCCGGTGTGTCCCCCCTTTTAAGAGCGTGCAGCTGAGGCGGGCTTACTTTCCAATTCTCGGACAGTGCGAATTTGCCCTGTTGATATTGGTCCTCAATCCAGCCTTTGAAGATGAAGCAATCTTTGATTGGATTGCCTACCACTTGGTGATAGGGGAAATAATTGGGATATTAGCCTTACCGGGTTGCAATGGGAGTTTTGGATCCGGTAAGGTGATGAGCCTGTTGCGCACCGCCAGCTCGAACAGTCTCCTCGTTTTATCCCAGGGAAACGAATAAGGGCGTTTCAGTTTCTTATTGAAGAATCGCCGTCTATCATCTTGGCGATCAGTTGGTTTTGAACCACTAGGCTGCTGCTGAGCATTGGCGATGAAGGTCGCTTTCCTTTTCCCTTTTTCATTTCGAGATTCCAACTTTGAAGAAGATGGTCTATGACCCATCTGATCCATTTGGGCCAACTTATCAATCAATGCTTGGAAAGTAGTTGGCTTGAAGAACATCATGAACTGGGATATGGTCGCCTGTGGATCAAGAGTACCCACGAACATGCCTACCGCAGGCGCTTCTTCGATGCGCTACTCGCACCTCGACCATAGATTCCGCCACTGTATCGCGTACTGCACCCATGTTTCGCCCGGCTTTACCCTGGCGTTAATTAAGGCTGTGATTTGGGTGTGTTCGATAGGGCTTACGAACCTTTGTGTAAACAGTAACTCCATTTCAGCAAATGTCTTAACGGAGTCGTTCGGGAGCTCGGAGTACCATTCAAATGCTGTCTCCGACAAGCTTCTAACAAACCGGCGAAGCAGCAGTTTGTCGTTGTTTCCCCTAATCAGAGCAAAGCTCTGTTTGAATTTCAAAATTCAAAAATTGAAGCAACGCTTCAGATTCCTTGCGCTGCGCGCTGCGCGCAGCGTGCCACGTGTCAAAAGCAGATACGCCAGCGCCAGGAGCACTGCGCCCAAGGCAGCGCACCTCCAATCAGAGCAAATCTCTATTTCAAAATTCAAATTTTAAAGAAGCAACGCTTCAGATCACTTGCGCTCTGCGCTGCGCGCCACGTGTCAAGCAGTGGTGCGCTAGCGCAGTTGCGCTGTGCGCTACGTGTCAAGCAGTGGTGCGCTAGCGCAGTTGCGCTGCGCTCTGCGCAGCACGACACGTGACCAGCGCAGGCGCGCGAGCGCAGGCGCGCGAGCGCAGGCGCGCGACACGTGTCAAGCGCAGGTGCGCTGCGCTCTGCGCTGCGCGACACGTGTCAAGCGCAGGTGCGCTAGCGCCAATTGCTCCAGCACTGGAATTTAAATAATAAATTATTAATTAATTAGAATTAAAATTCTAGAAAGATCTTTCCAATCTTATTAAAATAAGAGGATTGTCTTCTGTAAAACAGAGGCCTTAGGATCAAAGATCCAACGGTGGGGAAATTCCCCAGATCAATCAGAGAAAGATCTCTGTAACTAACTTAACAAACCAATTGGCCCTATATAAAGGCCCTAGACTCCAAGTCTCACACATACAGACATACAGAAAAGAGAGAACCCTCTGAAAAAATTGAAAGGCAAGCCTTTGAAGAAAGAAGATCATCTTCTTCATCTTTGAAGGTAAAGAATCTGATTCTTGAAGAACAGAGATGAAAATACCTCATTAAAGAAGAATCTCTTCTAAAAAGATTAAAGATCTAAGAACAAGATCAAGATCTTCAATAAAAAGAAGAAGATCAGAAAGATCTAATCATAAAAAAAAATTATTACTTCACAATCATTTGATCTATATAAAGGCACAGCCTTTTGATAAGAATAAGAACCATTGGTTCTTGAATCTTGAGGTAGAACCTCTTTCATGAGAACAAGAAAAACTTGTTTCTTTGATCTGAATTGGATCAAGATGCGCTCTGCGCTATTGGACAGTGCCTTGCACTTTTGAAATGCGCCTTTGCGCTCCTTGGATTGGCGCATTGTATCAGAGAGCGCCACGTGTCAATTACAGAACAATCTGCGCTTTGCGCTCCTAAATACAGCACACTGCGCTCTTGGGAAGGCGCACTGCACCAGAGCGCGCCACGTGTCATTCACTGGCGCAGCGCACTGCGCTAACAGACTTGCGCTTAGCGCAGAGCGTGACACGTGTCACCTCCACATGCACTAGCGCCTTGCGCTCTTTAATTGGCGCAAAGCGCCTGACAAGCCACGTGGCGCACTATCAGACCACTAAAATGCTATGCATTATTTAAAAGGGCAGAGGCCAAGTAAAGGCCTAACAGGCCAAATATAAATGCTATGCATTATTTTAAAGGGCAGAGCCCAAGTAAAGGTCTAACAGACCAAATATAAATGCTATGCATTTAAATACAGGGCCCAATGCTATGCATTGTAAAAGGGCAGAGCCCAAGCAAAAGCCTAATAGGCAAAACATGAATAAAATGTTGAACATTTTCAAATGGACTTAGCCCAATTCTGGCCATAAGTCCTCAATTTAAATTGAACTGAGCACAACCGCTCTCCCAATCAATTTACACCCGGTTCGAGGGTACATCTCTTTACTCTTCTGACATCTATCGTTGTAATCCTTCAACGTCGTCAGAGAGGTGACGGGTCCCGACAACCACACACTGTTACGGACAGTAGGGTCCTTAAACTCATGGACTATGATGTCCTTAACCTTGACCGTGATGTCTTAAAACTAATACCGGACTATGATGTCCTTAACCTCGACTGTGATGTCTTAAAACAAACATCGGACTGTGAGGTCCTTAAGCTCACGGACTATGACGTCCTTAACCCCGACCGTGATGTTTTAAAACTAACACCGGACCATGAGGTCCTTAAACTCATGGACTATGACGCCCTTAATCTTGACCGCAACGTCTTAAAACTAACATTGGACCGCAATGTCCTTAAACTACTTATCGACCGCAACGTCACTAAACTAAACAATAGAGCCCCCAATTGCTCTCTTGTCGGGTCTAAACGATCCCGTTAAGTCGATCTTAGTCTAAAATTAGACTAACGTGTCCTTAACAAACGTTTAAGTTGATCTTAGCCTCAAATAAGGCTAATGTATCCTTAAACACACACACACACACACACCCCAAACCCAAATCTAAGAAAGATACGGATTTGGACCAATCCATGTCCTGCGGGCGACAGCACAAATTAGTCTCCATATACAATCCACGGGAAACCAAACACACACGACACGAAATGACCACATGGAGAAGGAGAAAGTTGTTACCACGATGCGGTAGCGTAATTAACTGCAGGGGCTTGCGCCTGCAGGGAAGAGCGTCCCCACAATCAAAAACCCCTCAAACAAGGGGGAATCGGACGAAGTCTGCTACATCGGCCGCATCCGTTTAAACCTTCGATACATGGTGCCATAAATCAACTTGGCATATTCGGAGAGGTGGACGGATAGCACCAATTGGCATCTGCCCCGAATTTCAGGCAAGACGCCCGCCGCGTCTCTGCCGCGTCTTTCGGAGGGGAACAGTCGTCACCTTCGGTGTTGCCGCACAGAGCCCTAAATTGAGCAACGTGCTGGTGTGGATTCCCCGTCCCCTTATATATATGGAATTTAGGGATCGTATATCCCAAGCTTGCGGCAAAAAGCCAGCAAGTCACACATGCATACGAAATAACCGAAATGATGGGGCAACTTGCAGCAGAAGAAGCAAGCAAAAAAAAATGTATGCATGCAAAATAGCCGAAATGATTGGGCAACTCGCAATAAAAAGCAGCGAGTAAAAATAAAATGAATAGCTGAAATGATTGGGCACCGTGGAAAATAGCTGAAATGATGGGGCAATCACGACCTTCGCGATATAAAAGCTGAAATGATAGAGCATCGCGGAAAGAAATAAAATAAAAATAAAAATGAAATTTATGCCCTACAGGTGATGTTACATCAATCCCTATATACAATCCAGGGGCACAAACAAAAAAGGGAGTCACACTCCTCCTCCCCAATTTTCATCAGAAGAAGAAGCCAAACCTCAATGGATCACAGATAGCCTGGAGATTATCTCAACATTCGTCTCAGCAGACACAACATCAAACAAAGAGGAACAGCGGCAACTCCCAGTTCCATGACTCGACGGTGTACAGATGACCGAGAGTCAAATCCCAACTCCATGAAATGTGGATATAATCAACAAAATTCCTGGTTACGTGGAACGCGGATAACGTCACTTCTGGACCCGTGTGAAGCATCCAGAGCGGAGCCTAGCCCTCGCCGAACACGGCAGTGAACCCGTGTGAAGCATCTAGTGTAAATTCCTGGTTATGTGGAACACGGATAACGTCACTTCTGACCCAGAGGAAAACATCCAGAACGGATCCTGGTCCTCGCAGAACACGGCAGTGAACCCGTGCGAAGCATCCAGAGCGGAGCCTAGTCCTCGCCGAACACGGCAGTGAACCCGTGTGAAGCATCTAGTGCAAATTCCTGGTCATGTGGAACGCGGATAACGTCACTTCTGACCCCGTGGAGAACGTCCAGAGCGGATCCTGGTCCTCGCAGAGCACGGCAGTAAACCCGTGTGAAGCATCCAGAGCGGAGCCTAGTCCTCGCCGAACACGGCAGTGAACCCGTGGGAAGCATCTAGAGCAAAATTCCTGGTTATGTGGAATGCGGATAACGTCACTTCTGACCCGTGGAAAACGTCCAGAACGGATCCTGGTCCTCGCAGAACACGGCAGTGAACCCGTGCGAAGCATCCAGAGCGGAGCCTAGTCCTCGCCGAACACGGCAGTGAACCCGTGTGAAGCATCTAGTGCAAATTCCTGGTCATGTGGAACGCGGATAACGTCATTTCTGACCCCGTGGAAAACGTCCAGAGCGGATCCTGGTCCTCGCAGAGCACGGCAGTGAACCCGTGTGAAGCATCCATAGCGGAGCCTAGTCCTCTCCGAACACGGCAGTGAACCCGTGGGAAGCATCTAGTGCAAAATTCCTGGTTACGTGGAACGCGGATAACGTCACTTCTGACCCCGTGGAAAACGTCCAGAGCGGATCCTGGTCCTCGCAGAGCACGGCAGTGAACCCGTGTGAAGCATCCAGAGCGGAGCCTAGTCCTCGCCAAACACGGCAGTGAACCCGTGTGAAGCATCTAGTGCAAAATTCTTGGTCACGTGGAACACGGATAACATCACTTCTGACCCCGTGGAAAACTTCCAGAGCGGAGCCTGGTCCTCGCCAAACACGGCAGTGAACCCGTGGGAAGCATCCAGAGCAAACATCGGACTGTGGAGTCCTTAAATCCATGGAATATGATGTCCTTAACCTCGACCGTGATGTCTTAAAACTAACACAGGACTGTGAGGTCCTTAAACTCACGGACTATGATGTCCTTAACCTCGACCGTGACGCCTTAAAACTAACATTGGACTGTGAAGTCCATAAACTCATGGACTATAATGTCCTTAACCTCGACTGTAATGTCTTAAAACTAACAACGGACAAGGGTAACTTTACCCATCACTTGCGGGTCCTCACGACTCGTAAGGGAGTAAATTCTCTTATGAGATCCTTACGACTCTCAAGAGGAAACACACTTAGGAATCCTCACGATTCTTAAGGAGAAAACGCACCTACGAGATCCTCTCGACCCGTAGGGAGAAAATACTTTATGAGACCCTCACGGCTCATAAAGTTGAAAAGTCTTAGGTGACAGATTCTAACCTTGTTTTCTAAGCCATCGCAACTCTGCAAAAAGTATAAGATTGACAGTCATATACTATCTACGGATCGCACTTGCTAAAATCACAAGACAAACAACACAGCAAGAAAGAAGAAAGCGGGGAAATGACACGAGACATTATGAAGAACGTGTATCTTTTATTCATGAATTCGATTGAGTACAAAATACATCGTGTTAAAGAATAAAAGAAGCAAATACATTTTATTCACAATTACAAATGATACAAAATTTTCATGGAGAAGGAAGCGTCTTTAACAAATCCGCAAGTTGCTCTCGCACTTCCTTCAGCACCTTCTCATGATCGGATGCCGCGGCCAACTCTGCTTCCACCTGGGCTCGCTACTGCAAGTAGGATGAAAGTTGTTCTTCGACGGCTCGCCGAGCTGCTTCACGACCTTGGGCATCACGCTCAATGGCATCGAGCTTCTGCTTCAATGTTAACCTATCAGAGATACTTTGCAGAAGGCTCTCGAAGATAACTTTTACCTGGGCAGCGTTCGCGTCGACCTCAGCACGCAGTCGAGCAGACTCGCTTGAGGTTTCTTTGCATTCCTTCCGCTTTAAAGCCGCTTCTTGTTCAAGATGGCGGAAGTAAGAAGCGCTCTGCTCGATCCATGCCGCCCGTTGAGTGCTCGTGGCCAAGATCTCGGGGGCAGGATGCATAAGTTCCAGCTGATGCAGACAGGCCTCGATCTCCCTGCAGTGATTAACCCAAGACTTGACGACGCCTTCATTATGGAAGTTTACAAGCATCGCCAGCATCGGATTAACCTCGGCAGTGAAATCTGCGGCAAATGTGGGAGCTTCTGCGTCAAGCTCCTCAACGCATCCGCTCAGCATACTCAGACTCATCGTAGCACCCTTTGAGGATGGACGTCTGGAGAATGGGCCTGCCGGCATCATAATGTGAGACTAAAAAGGAACCGGAGTCGAAGAGGCAGCTGCAAAACAAATCACAATCAAATGACGGATCTAGGAATATAAGAGATTCATGAACAATGGGATTTACTATACCAGCTGCAGCAGGCGGCAAAACCGGGAGGACCGGTGGTGCAACTGATCTTACATCTCCTCCTTCAATCTGTAGCACTGCAATCAAGGCAAAGGAAGAATCAGGAAAAAGTTCATTATCGGAAAAAGAAAGAGCAGTAATTGAAAACTATATTCACCAGCACTACTGGATGAAGCAAGCTCCGACGGGAAGGAGAAGTGGGGATGCAGCACCTGATACAGGTGGTCAAAAAGGACTCCTGCAAAGACGCAATAGTATAACGTCAGTACATAAATTATGCAGCCAAGATAAGACTGGTGGGTCACAAATCCATACCTTCCAGCATTTGCAATGGTGCGAGAGAAGGCAAAGGGGTGGTCACCGTCAGGGTGGTAACTGGCGGCGCTGTCTCGAGCAGTGCAGCATCAGCGCTAGCCACACCTGCATTAGAAACAAGATAAACCCTGTCAGGAAGGATTGCAGAATAATAAAAAAAAAAGAATGGTAACTCAGAATTTACCTGAGGAGTCGCCAGCCGGAGCCTTAATAAAGGCGTCACTTGATGGAACGGTCGCGTCTCCCTCCTCCATTGGGATGGTCTCACCTCCCGTTGCCTCATCGCCTGACTCCACAGGAGCCGTCGTCACGCTCGCGGCACCGGGAGACGACAAAGAACCGTAAGCAGGAAGAGCGATGATCGGAGCGTTGCCCGACTCTTGAGAAAGAGCGGCCATCTCGTGCTCGGCAATCACGCCCGTCTCACCCGCTACCACCTCGGGCTCAGCGGTCGCGGCCGTCTCGTCCACCGCTGCCATAGGTTCGTCCGTAGCAGCCATCTTATCTGCTGCTGCCTCAGGCTCAGTAGTAGCAACTGTCTCACCTGCTACCACCTCAGGCTCAGCGGTCGCAGCCGTCTCGTCCACCGCTGCCATAGGTTCGTCGGTCACAGCCGCCCCGTCCGCTGCAGCCTCAGGCTCGGTAGTAACAGCCGTCTCACCTGCCGCCCCCTCGGGCTCGGCATCGGCAACCTTCTCAGGCATAGCGGTTGTGACTGTCTCATCAGCCACTAGCTCGGGCCCGGCAACTATGGCTGCACCGCCTACCGTCGCCTCGGGTTCAGCCGCTGCCTCATCCACCGTCCCCTCAGGCTCGACGGTCGCCGCCGCTCCTTCGGTAGGTCTCAGCCCTGCAGGACAAGATATATAAGAACCGACGTTTTTTTTAAAAAAAAACTTTGATAACAAAGCCTCGAAAGCACATTACCTGAGATGGATTTACCATTGGCTTCCCGAGCTGCACGCGCCGCCCGCCTATGAGAAGTAGACAAGGCGACCGGGAGCTCCTCCGAAGGAGTAGCAGCGGGAATAACGGCGCTTGAGCCTGCTCCCACGGCCAAAGCAGCGCTACGCTCCCTCGTTGCGCACCTCAGGCGCTTCCTCTCCTCTCGGGCCGTCACGACAGACCTTTTGGAAGCCTCCTTCAGCAAGGCGTCGTCGTCCGCGTTCAGGGTTGCCTCCAGAGCCTTCAAGGCATCCATCATCAGCTTTTTAAGTAGGGCCTCTCGCGGCAACCTCGAAGAGGCCGGGACTTCGGTAGCTGGCCCGGGGAGAATCCCCGCATCGGCTTGCGAAGTAGGTCCCGCGGTCCCTGTAATGAGACAAAGAAAAGGTTAGATTGGCCATAAAAAGGAGAATAAAGACTCAATGAGCCGAGACGTACCAACGCCCGATAGAGCGCGTTTCCTTTCCTCCTCCTCGAAGGTTTTGAGAGAAGCAGCGATGGCTTCTTCGGTAGAAATGCCTGTTTAAAAAGGAAAAACATTAGTCAAAAACAATGATAAAGATACGATGAAATGTCGAAAAATATGACTAGTGATTACCTGATTGCGCGAGTTTAGCCAACCACGCGTCGCGCCTTGCCAATCGCTCAGAAGCTGCGATGGCAGCCGCCAAGTCGGTGTCTTCTGGTGCCACGACAAAACCCTCGTTGGTTCCATACTTGCTTAGGCCTTCGGTAAAAGGGGCCTGAGGCTCTAAGCCGAGTACGGCATCAAGAGAAAGAACCGACTTCTTCTTCCTCTTCTGCGCACGAACCCCGGATGCACCCAAAATCAACTTACGTTTCGTGGGCACCTTGGAACGGCGGGTCCCGATGTCCGAGCCCACGCCGGACTCAGGAGAAACCACATTCACCGTCTCTACCAGAGCACGGGGCACAGAGGGCACGTCCACAGAATCACGGGGCAATCCACGTGGAGGGCTCAGCATGTGTGGGGGCTCAGCTCCGGCATCTCCTCTTAGTGGAGGAACGACAGGGGTCCTTTTCCTTAGGGGGACTTTGCGGTCGCTAGCGGGGGGCACACCCTTACGGTCAATCAGCAGCCGCTTCTCTTCTCGGATAACAGCACCCATCGCGTGCTGATACCAGGCCCTGTATATGTTGAAGGCCCTTGGAATGCAAGTCGGCTCGCTAATGAAGAAATGGGAGCCCGTATTTAGCCGCATGAAGTGATGTAATGCATTCCGTATCCCCTCTCTGGTGGCCGCAGGCTCTTCCAAAAATGCCTCCAGTGGGACCCCCTGGTTATAGCTTAGTTGTTGGGCGAACCGATGGGGGTTGTACCTCATAAAAAGCGCCATATCATTCTGCCTGAACACCAGGAAGCCCGGCCGGATGGAGTATAAATGTAGAATCTCCCAGGCTTTCAATACGGAGGCCCCGTCCTTGAAACTATCACGCAACGCCAACACCGCCTTGGAAGTCTCCGGGCCGATGGTCATGACCTTGTCCGTGAAAGAAATGCCTGCTCCGACCGTGCGTGGACGAAGAAGCAACCCCCTAGCCTCCCGCGGAGGCGGATTCAAAATAGAAGCGCCAATCAGCCGCATGACTCTCGTGAGTCTGCACTTCTCGTAGAACGAGGGTCTCTTATGAATACCAAATACCCCGAGCACATGCATTTCCATCCATGAAATAAAATAGTGCATCGGGAAATTGGCGGGTTACACCCCTGGTTCATTTGCGTCCGCCGCCACGCTGAGACCATGGTACAGGTGTGCCAACCCGGCGATTCCAATCGACAATTGTATGCCAGCCACCATCCGATGCGCTGGTTAAAAGACAGACGGCCTCATGTAGCGCGGGTGCATGGGGAGCACGAACCAGCACAGCCAGAACCCCAGAAACCCGAGAAAGAAGATCTCCTCGTCGATGCCCGTAGCGGCAATTTCCGATAAGAGCATGATTGCAGCATCGGGAAGGTAAAAACCCTTTTGGTCGTCCTCCAGTGCTGGTCGGCGATATAAGCCGAAGCCGAAGGAGTCGTCGAGCTTGGCGAATTTTTCGCCCCGTTGTGATAGAATCTTCGGTCAAAGAAAGCGGGCGATGAAGTCTGCGAAACTAACTCCCCGGCCTCCCGATTCCAAGTAGAGACTTTCATACATATTCAACACCTTTACCAGACTCGGAAACTGGTGCTGAATAGCATTCTCCGACGTCAAGCCCATCATCAATGGCTTGGTGGCAAAAACATATTCATCAGGAGGAAGCAGCTCCTTATAGTGCTCCCCCCTCACCGGCAGACCGGAAATCTCAGCAAACTCTTCTAGGGGGATGGAGACTTCCCTGTCCACCAGAAGAAAAGTATGGGTGGGGATGTTCCATTATTCCACGAACGCCTTAACCCACCACGTCGGAGGAGCAGGGTACTCGTACAACGAGGCGTAAACTGCGGGGTACAGACCGATCTTCAGCAAATGCGCCTTCTTCGCTGACAAGATGTACCTCGCCCACTGCAAATACCCGACCGAATGTCGAGGGGTCAATCTAATGTTATAAGGTTGTCCCCAAGGGCACGACTTACCCTGGCATATGCGCCGCCCTAAAATATCCACGGCTACCAGCGGCTGCACGAGTATGGCAGCAATCGAAGGTTGAAGAAGATCCTCCGAATTCCAATTTACGACCTCCACGGCATAGTTCACTGGGGGTACATCTGCATATGGGATCGATGAGATCGGCTCTGACGGCGTCGCACAAGAGAAGCTTCGGCAACCTTTGATAATTTCGTTGTACCACCTACCCCACAGATGAAGGTTCTTGTACTTGGGGTCGTAGTCCTTAATGAGAGCAAGAACCTCCCGGTCCACCGGCGCCTCAGGGAATCCTCCCTCTGAGCGGAAAAACGGGAATGAAAAGTCAGCAGACATGTTGCCTGCAAGAAAAAGCGAAATTCAATTATCAGGATCATAATTTTAAAAGCCTGACGCTTGGTACTTTAAAATTTATACCACACTACAATGCAATGGAGATGGGACCAAATGGGGACCCATAAAATCCAGATGACAATGAATCAGTCAATAAGACAGCCTCATCATTGGATGAGACTGTCAATTAATGAGGAAATCCTCAAAGAATATTCTCATTAAATGAGAAATCCCTTGAGACAAGGAGAAAATCTCCCTTTCAGAACAAAGCTCTGTCACAGAGTGACACTTGTCAAACTCTGGTCATAAGGGAATAAAATTCCTTAAAGAGCCTAGCTCTGTAATAATGATGGAAAAATCCATCAAAGAAAAATTAATTCCTAAGAATTAAAGTTCTGGAATCTTAAAGATCCATAAAAAAAACTCTTAAGGGTTCTTCATCAAAAGATCAAAAGATCCATATTTTGTCAATGAGCAAAGCTCTGTTCATGGGTTAAGAAACCCTGAAACAAATTCTTGAGAGCAAAGCTCTGTTTATGAAACCCCAAAGGGGTTTTCTTTAGATCAAAGGATCTATGAGAGCAATGCTCTGTTAAATAAAATTAATTTAATTAAAGTTAATTTTTACCTAAAATTTTTCAAGAGTTTAACTCTTGAAGTTCTTGAAAATGAGAGCAAGGCTCTGAAAATAAAAATCTCGAGAAGATGATAATCATCTGAGGAGGACCAAGGGTCCTATTTATAGGCGGTGAAGCGCCTCTTCAATTCCTGAATCGATCCAACGGTTCAGATGTTGCCGCCGCTGCACTCACGTGTGCGCCACGTGAGCACAACGGTTAGGGAGCATTTGTTTCCCCCAATCAGAGCAAAGCTCTGTTTGAATTTCAAAATTCAAAAATTGAAGCAACGCTTCAGATTCCTTGCGCTGCGCGCAGCGTGCTACATGTCAAAAACAGACACGCCAGCGCCAGGAGCGCTGCGCCCAAGGCAGCGCACCTCCAATCAGAGCAAAGCCCTATTTCAAAATTCAAATTTTAAAGAAGCAACGCTTCAGATCACTTGCGCTCTACGCTGCGCGCCACGTGTCAAGCAGTTGTGCGCTAGCGCAGTTGCGCTGTGCTCTGCGCTGCGCGCCACGTGTCAAGCAGTGGTGCGCTAGCGCAGTTGCGCTGCGCTCTGCGCTGCACGACACGTATCCAGCGTAGTTGCGCTGCGCTCTGTGCTGCGCGACACGTGTCAAGCGCAGGTGCGCTAGTGGAGTTGCGCTAGCGCCAATTGCGCCAGCACTGGAATTTAAATAATAAATTATTAATTAATTAGAATTAAAATTCTAGAAAGATTCTTTCTAATCTTATTAAAATAAGAGGATCGTCTTCTGTAAAATAGAGGCCTTAGGATCAAAGATCCAACGGTGGGGAAATATCCCCAGATCAATCAGAGAAAGATCTCTGTAACTAACTTAACAAACCAATTGGCTCTATATAAAGGCCCCTAGACTCCAAGTCTCACACATACAGACATACAGAAAAGAGAGAACCCTCTGAAAATTTGAAAGGCGAGCCTTTGAAGAAAGAAGATCATCTTCTTCATCTTTGAAGGTAAAGAATCTGATTCTTGAAGAACAGAGATGAAAATACCTCATTAAAGAAGAATCTCTTCTAAAAAGATCAAAGATCTAAGAACAAGATCAAGATCTTCAATAAAAAGAAAAAGATCAGAAAGATCTAATCATAAAAAAAAACTATTACTTCACAGATCATTTGATCTATATAAAGGCACAGCCTTTTGATAAGAATAAGAACCATTGGTTCTTGAATCTTGAGGTAGAACCTCTTTCATGAGAACAAGAAAAACTTGTTTCTTTGATCTGAATTGGATCAAGATGCGATCTACGCTATTGGACAGTGCCTTGCACTTTTGAAATGCGCCTTTGTGCTCCTTGGATTGGCGCATTGTGCCAGAGAGCGCCACGTGTCAATCACAGAACAATCTGCGCTTTGCGCTCCTAAATACAGCACACTGCGCTCTTGGGATGGCGCACTGCACCAGAGCGCGCCA
This sequence comes from Agapanthus africanus, assembly GCA_030015575.1. Classification (NCBI taxonomy): domain Eukaryota; kingdom Viridiplantae; phylum Streptophyta; class Magnoliopsida; order Asparagales; family Amaryllidaceae; genus Agapanthus; species Agapanthus africanus. The sequence continues at coordinate 302,382,881 of CM057339.1, read as the reverse complement.
CGTGTCATTCACTGGCGCAGCGCACTGCGCTAACAGACTTGCGCTTAGCGCAGAGCGTGACATGTGTCACCTCCACATGCACTAGCGCCTTGCGCTCTTTAATTGGCGCAAAGCGCCTGACAAGCCACATGGCGCACTATCAGACCACTAAAATGCTATGCATTATTTAAAAGGGCAGAGGCCAAGTAAAGGCCTAACAGGCCAAATATAAATGCTATGCATTATTTAAAAGGGCAGAGCCCAAGTAAAGGTCTAACAGACCAAATATAAATGCTATGCATTTAAATACAGGGCCCAATGCTATGCATTGTAAAAGGGCAGAGCCCAAGCAAAAGCCTATAGGAAAAACATGAATAAAATGTTGAACATTTTCAAATGGACTTAGCCTAATTCTGGCCATAAGTCCTCAATTTAAATTGAACTGAGCACAACCGCTCTTCCAATCAATTTACACCCGGTTCGAGGGTACATCTCTTTACTCCTCTGACATATTTCGTTGTAATCCTTCAACGTCGTCAGAGAGGTGACGGGTCCCGACAACCACACACTGTTACGGACTGTGGGGTCCTTAAACTCATGGACTATGATGTCCTTAACCTTGACCGTGATGTCTTAAAACTAATACCAGACTATGATGTCCTTAACCTCGACCGTGATGTCTTAAAACTAACATAGGACTGTGAGATCCTTAAGCTCACGGACTATGACGTCCTTAACCTCGATCGTGATGTCTTAAAACTAACACCGGACTGTGAGGTCCTTAAACTCATGGACTATGATGTCCTTAACCTTGACCGCAACGTCTTAAAACTAACATTGGACCGCAATGTCCTTAAACTACTTATCGACCGCAACGTCACTAAACTAAACAATAGAGCCCCCAATTGTTCTCTTGTCGGATCTAAACGATCCCATTAAGTCGATCTTAGTCTAAAATTAGACTAACTTATCCTTAACGAACGTTTAAGTTGATCTTAGCCTCAAATAAGGCTAATGTATCCTTAAACACACACATCCCAAACCCAAATCTAAGAAAGATACGGATTTGGACTAATCCATGTCCTACGGGCGACAGCACAAATTAGTCTCCATATACAATCCACGGGCAACCAAACACAAAACAAACACACACAACACGAAATGACCACATGGAGAAGGAGAAAGTTGTTACCACGATGCGGTAGCGTAATTAACTGCAGGGGCTTGCGCCTGCAGGGAAGAGCGTCCCCACAATCAAAAACCCCTCAAACGAGGGGGAATCGGACGAAGTCTGCTACATCGGCCGCATCCGTTTAAACCTTCGATACATGGTACCATAAATCAACTTGGCATCTTCGGAGAGGTGGACGGATAGCACCAATTAGCATCTGCCCCGAATTTCAGGCAAGACGCCCGCCGCGTCTCTGCCGCGTCTTTCGGAGGGGAACAGTCGTCACCTTCGGTGTTGCCGCATAGAGCCCTAAATTGAGCAACGTGCTGGTGTGGATTCCCCGTCCCCTTATATACATGGAATTTAGGGATCGTATATCCCGGTGGGTACTTTATTTGGTCGTACCAACCTGGATAGGTTCGTCCAGTCTTAACAATTTGCCCGGCCGCTTCGCTAGCCTGATGAGCTCGTATCTGCTGAGCGATATAGTCATCCAGGGTGGCTTTGGAGATGGTGTCCTCCTTGGCTGCTGTACAAGCAGGAAGGGGTTTGACGTCTCCCCTCGATCGTCTTCGAGGATAATCGGAGGGCCTTCAGCTGGAGGATCCGGTTGTAACATCATCCCGACCATGTCTTGGAATAAAAGCGCCATTCGTTTTATGTTGGCAGCTTGTTCCGCTGCCTCTTTGTCCTTCTTCTCAAGGATTCCGCGGAGGAACTCAACATCAGTTTCTTGTTCATGAGGCTGGTCTGACGACGTTTTCGGGCTTTCTTTTGGCCCAGTGAGTACGGCCATCTGTGTTAACATTTCCTGGAGTTTTTGTTGTTGCTCCTGGGCCTTTGTTACGGATCTGGTGAGTGGTCGAAGACCCGTAGAGATACGGTTATCCTCTTTCCCGGATGCCATATAGACAGTGCGCACCACCATGACCCCAAATTTGGGGCTTTTAGATTTAGTGCCCTCGAGATTCGTCGCAGACATAGGAATTTTCTCCGGACTTCCCCTTTTGTGAGCGGTCGAAGTTGAGGGAACCGTTGCAGCGGGCAACCAAGTAGACGACATCTCCTGTGGTATGACAGTGTGGTACTTCTCTTGCCGAACTTTCATCTTCTTCAGTTGGCGGGAGTAGTCTTGGTTGATCACCGAGTCTTGGACATGTCGCCAAACTTTATGAATTTTAGAGGATAGCCGCTGGGGGGGCTGCTCTGGCTTCACCTTTGTAGCGTTCTCCATAGGTGGAGGAGATCTTTTTAGCACGGCCTTCGGAGAGTTCTTGCGTACCCTCCTAAGTGGTTCAAAGTTTTTCTCAGTTGGAACGGCAGCATCAATTTCCATCGTCGGAGCTGGCGGAGTCAGTCCAGAAGGAGAGCTGCCTCCAGTCTTCCTTACTCGGCGCCAGTGACGACGGCGAGCATGTCGTGCTGACGGGACCGGCTCAGTTATGGGGGTAGCTTCGCCATGCCCCCTGTTCTGGCGGAGGGTTGCTGCCGGCGTTAGCCTCTTGAAAACTGACGTCTGTTGAGTGGGGATGGCCAATCTATCGAAGGCAGACTTTCGCACAGGGGGAGCGGTTTTGATGACTTCGCCTGGAACGGGAGCTGAAATGTTCAGTTTTGCAAAGACCGACTCCTTAGCAGGGGAAGTCGCTCTGATGACTTCAGGAACAGGAATGACTATCCACTTTGGGATGGCCACTTCATGTATCGTGGGCTTCTTCACAGGCCCACTTGAACTTTGGCTCAGCCTATCAAAGACTGAGGTGTTGGACTTGGACGACCCGTTGAGAGGGGTCGTAGTAATTGCAAGCCGATCGAAAACCGACTTCTTCGGAGCTTCTTGAGGCGGCAGTGGGGCGTTGAAGCTCATGTGTGGGAGCATGGTCCTAAAGAATAGCCATGTGGTGGCTTACGTCACCTGGTCCATCGGCATCGTAAAAAGGGAGGCCGCTTGAGGCCCGTAGGTCACTCCTCCGGCGAGGACGGAGTGGGAGTTATTGCAATTAGTGCAGTTTGAAGCCATTGATCTTCTGTTTTTCTGCACGGAGCAAGATACCAAATCTTAGTACCTCAAATCCAAGGGCAACCATGCCAAACCGCGACTTGTTCGTGAAACACGACACACGAAGTGTAGAGTGGAAAGAGGAAAAGGTCCCACCGGGCGTGCCAGAATCTGTTCTCCGCCGAAAGACCGGGAAGACTGACGTCTTGCCTGAATTTGGGGGCAGATGCTATTTGGTTTTATCCATCCACCTCTTCGAAAATGCCAAGTTGATTTATGGCACCGTGTATCGGAGGTTTAGACGGATGAGGCCGATGTAGCAGACTTCGTCAGATTCCCCCTCGTTTGAGGGGTTTTTGATTTTGGGGACGCTCTTCCCTGCAGGCGCAAGCCTCTGCAGTTAATTACGCTACCGCATCGCGGTAACCACTTTCTCCTTCTTCAGATGGTCACTTCGTGTCGTGTATGTTTGTTTGTTTTTGGTTGCCCGTGGATTGTATACGGAGACTAATGTATGTTGTCGCCCGTAGGGCATGGTTATTCCAAATCCGTATTTTCTTAGATTTGGGTGGGTTGGGTTTAAGGATCGTTAATCTCATTTGAGACTAAGATCAACTTAAACGTTTGTTAAGGATACGTTAGTATAATTTTAGACTAAGATCAACTTAACAGGATCATTTAAATCCAACAAAAGAGCATTTGGACTCTATTGTTTTAGTTTAGGGACATTGCGGTCCAAAAGTTTATGGACATCATAGTCCATGGAGTTTAAAGACATCATAGTCCATAGTTTAATGACGTCATAGTCTGTAAAGTTTAAGGACGTCATAGTCCATGAGTTTAAGGACCCCACAGTCCGTGGAATGTCTGGTTGTCGGGACCTGTCACCTCTCTGAAGATGTTGAAGGATTACAATGACAAATACCAGAGGAGTGAAGAGATGTACCCTTGAACCAATATTGGTTGGGAGTTCTGTAGTCCAATTTGGGACTAGGATCAAAGATTTATGAGCATATGGGCTCAATTAATCTGAAATGGGGATCTGTGGCCAACTTGGGCTCGGCCCATTCATTTAAAATGTTAGACATTTAATTAGGCTCGGTCCTTTTTCATTTAACAATGCTGAGCATTGGTCCTGACAACCTTTTGTCTTTTATTGAATGCTGAGCACTCATTATGGCTCTGGGCTTTATCATTTAAAGAAAAATTTATTTTCTCTCAGCGCACACGTGAGGAGCATGTGGTGCGCTTGGCGCTGAGCGCCAGTCAATGAGCACAGAGCGCTTCTTGTGATGTAGCGCACACATGAGGAGCACGTGGCGCGCTTGGCGCTAAGCGCCATTCAATGAGCGCAGAGCGCTTCTTTTGATGTAGCGCACACGTGAGGAGCATGTGGCGCGCTTGGCGCTGAGCGCCAGTCAATGAGCGCAGAGCGCTTCTTTAAACTTGGAGCGCTAAGGCTCTGTAGCACTATGCGCTAGATTTGGAGCGCTGAGACGCTCCTTTTAATTTGAGCTCCTTTTAATTTGAGCGTTAAGGCTCTTTTTAGGCAGCCTTGCGCTCTGAGAATTAAATTTTCTATTATAAGAGACTTTGTCTCGTGGATCTAAGAACAAAGTTCTTATTTTATAAGAGATGTTTCAATCTCTTGTGTTTTTGGTGAAAACCTTTGCCTTTATGGATCTGTGATCTTAAGAGAATTGAATTATTCTCCTCCCTTTTTATAATGAGATGTTATGATCTCTTTGTGAAAAACATATTCTTTTTAGATCTATGATCTAGCATAAGAACTAAGTTCTTTTTCTGATGAGATACTTTGATCTCTTTATTTTACCTTGAAGAAATTCTTCTTCTGCCGAGAGCTTGCTCTTCTCTCTGAAATTTCTCAAAGTTTATAGGGGGGTTCCTCTCTCTGAGACTCGAAGTCTTGGGGCCTTTATATAGGGTAGGCTAATTTGTTGAATCGGTTGAAGAGATCTTTTCTCTAATTGATTTGGGGATTTCCCCACCGTTGGATCTTTGATCCTAGGGCTTCTGTTTTACAGAAGGCAATCTTCTTGTTTTTAACAAGATTGGGAAATCTTTTCCCATACAGAATTTATTCTGTATTTTGGTGATTTTTAATCACCATTGGATCATTGATCCAACGGTGCTCTGATTTTCGGAGCATAATCTTTCCTGTTTGGAAAGATTCTGAGAAATGTTTCCTTAACAGAATTTTATTCTGGTCAATTGATGATTTTTAATCATGTTCGTTGGATCTTTGATCCAAGGGCCGAGAACATTTTGTTCTATCGCTAGCGCTCACGTGCTTTGCACGTGCTGCGCTACTTAGAGTGCGGCGCTTTTAGCGCAAGCGCTCACGTGTTTTGCGTGTGGTGCGCTGCTTAGAGTGCAGCGCTTTTAGCGCTAGAACTCACGTGCTTTGCACGTAGTGCATTGCTTAGACTGCAGTGCTCTTAGCACTAGCGCTCATGTGCTTTGCACGTGAGCGCTGCCTCAGAGTCTTTAACTCTCAGCGCTGGCACTGCTATGTAGCGCTGCTTCATTTCAAATTTCAATATTTGAACAGAGTTTTGCTCTGATTGGGGAAACAATAACTATTATCAAAATATCTATTTTATTTATTATAGAAATATTCCAAGTTTTCTAAAGGAATCACCATTACATGAAAATACCATCCAAATACAAAACAATTCCAACATTTCAAGAACATACCATATACTATGAAAACTAGGTTCTACTCACTAGAAATTTCACATTTATAAAATATACATTATGAAAACCCTAAAGACGATAACTAAATACTTGAGGTGTATTTTGAAATTATATCAAAATTATTTTTACATAAAACCCCCTCAAGTTATACTAATTTACAATAATGACCCTAGTAAATATAGGTTTAAGCGGGACCAATTCTCTTGAGCCTCAAGGAGCCGGAGAATGTGGGTGCTTGCCTATCTAAGGTAGATAATCTAACAAACAGTGTTATCAATACGGTAATTGTCTTGGAAAAAGACGCAAATCCTGTCATCCATGTGCAACAGTTACCGATAACATCAAAACTAATTCAGGATTTCAAGTTTTTTTCAAAGTGTCTGACTCAGACTGAGTCTCAATCTAATCAATCTGACTTGAATATGATTCAAGTATAAACTACAATACAACATGAATCCATGAATCCGTCTATTCAATCTATATCAATCTATATTGACTGAACCGAACCATAGATATACTCCTTCTACATGACTCTCCATTTATATCCATTCCATTTACTAATATCATGGTTTCGGCAAGTCATCCATTTATATAACAAAATAATACAATCAATACAAAAGACACCGCGGGGTTTATAAGGGGTAGATTGGTACGGAATGTGTTAGAAGTGGCACTAGACTGTAACCTTAATACACCTAACCTGAATATCCATTGTCGTTGTACCGTGGTTGAACGGTTCCTTGTGCTCCGTATACCTTAGTCTCCGGAATAGTGGGACTCCTCTCATATAAACTGGCTTATTCTGTACCAAGCTACAAACAACTGCGTTAACAATATGATCAAACATTACTAGCCTTATTCTCTTTCTGCCTATTCTATCTCTACTCTTCTTTAGGACTTACCGAGCGATTGTTCGCTGACGACATTCCTTTCTTATTTCTTTGGAATGTTTTCAGGTGTTTCGGACGCATTAGAGACCGATCCCAGTACTGAGGATTTGGAGCAGTTAGCATTTGACCTGGAGCTTTAGACACTTGTACATATTTATTTCATTTCAATTATGCCATTGTTTAGGCATCGCTTTTCTATTCATGTATTTACATTTTAGTTGTACCTGTAAAAGATTGTTTAATAAATAAAATTGTTGTTCATTTACACTCTTGTCTCTTATGCACTTTATATTGCTTAGTTACGTTTAGTGGGTTTACTTCTGAGTTAATACGTAGCGGGCCTCGCCGCGTCTCCTCCCTGTACACCGGGAAGCGGGGCGTGACAATCTTAGTCTCATATAAAACTAACGATCCTTAGACATATATCTCTTGAACTAATGGACCTCATTTATATGAGATATATGTCTTAAGTTCACCCCAAATCTATTATATACGGATTTGGACTAATTCATGCCTTACGGGCGACGACAATATTAGTCTCCGTATACAATCCAACGGCAACCCCATATAAACAACATATGACACGACATACGAAGTGATATTTATGGAGAAGGTGAAACTTGTTATCGCTTGGCGATAACGTAATTAACTGCAGAGGCTTGCTCCTGGAAGGAAAAACGTTCCCACAATAAATAAAAAACCTCTCACATATGAGGGAAAATGTGATAAGTCATACTACAACGGTCGCATCCATCCAAACCTCTGATATACTGTGCTATAAATCAACTTGGTATCTTCGGAGAGGTGGACGGATATGTTCCATATAGTATATGCCCCTAGTTTCAGGCAAGACATCCTATTCTAGTTCGTCTTTGTTTTCGGAGGTAAACAGATTTTGGCACGCTTCTTTCCACTCCACACTTCATGTGTCGTGTTTTTTGCGAACAAGATCGCGGTATATATGTTTATATTTGCCCTTGGGTGATGGGATACTCAAACCGTCATTCCGTCTCTAAGAGATCAATGGCTTCCAAATGCACTCATTGCATCTCAAGCTCTGCCTCATCCGGTGGAGTCATGTATGGGCCACTTCAGCCTCAATTCTCTGCATTCCGGCTCTTCAAGAAATGAATGTGCTTTTCTTTGGGTCGATGTTCCCACCTCCTACTTTCGATGCCTCAACTCCGAAGGAGGAAGTCCAGAAGAAGTCTGTCTTCCACAGGATGGCTCCTAAAGCTTCAGCTCTGCCGACAGTATCGGTCTTCAAATGACTGGCACTTGACGAAGGCCAAGTTCAACTCAAGGGGCATAATATTCATGCTTTAAAAGAAAACAGGAGGCAAGCCTAGCAAGTTCTTGAGACTGAAGAAGTTCCGGTTGCAAGACATGATCGACGTCGATATTGACATCAAATAAGACGAGCTGGGGGCATTTCTCTGTCTGGGCTGACTCTACCTGCTCCAACTCCAATGGTGAGTCCTGCTGTTCCAACCGGGAACAGCTTCGAATTGCTGTGAAGGGTCAGACAAAATTCCCCCACTATAGTATTGAAGAAGTCTCCACAGCCCGTGGAGAACTAAAGAGAGCAAAAGACAGTTCGCTCTCCAAGAAGAATTTTCTCATCTATATATAAGGTGTGGAAGGATGTGAAAAACTCCGTCGTTGTCCGCAACTCTTCTCCCAATATCAAGAAAATGAAGCGTCAGCTAAACACTGACAACTTCCCTTCCAAATACAAGAGGACTCATCTAAAGGCGATTCCTGCTATGATGGTTCCTCCTAAAATGGCTTTTCATAAAGCAGAAAAGCTAGAAAAAGTTCAAGCGTCTGAGGCAAACTCCAGGGGCCGAGATTCCAGACGCCCCAAGCATGGGGGCACGGTAGTTCACACGTTCTATATGGTGAACTCTAAAGACGAAGTCAAGCTTCTTTTAGTCACATGTTGCATACCCAGTCTCTGACAAAGGCTTAGCAGCAACAAGAAAAGTCGCGGGAGATACTTGCTCAAGCATCAGCGCTCATGAGTCCCCCGCACAAAGTAAGCTCAGAGGATGAACCCGAAGAACGCATGGGACAGGAGTCTAATGTTGACTTCCTGAAACACGTCCTAGAAAAGAAAGACAAAGAAGCGACATAGATGGCCGCTAATATGAACAAAATGACCCTCTTGATCCAAAATATGGCAAGAATGATCGATCAATTAGAGCCCTCGGCAGATGAGCCGCCGATAGTCATTATTGGTGACAAGGGAGACACCTCAAGTCCTCTACAAGTCCCATCAACTGCTAAAGAGGAAATAATCTCCAAAGTAAAGGTGGACAAAGATATCGCCCAGTGGACTAAAGCTCATTACACCAGCGAAGTGGCGAATAAGTTGGTCAAGACCGGTCGACCATATGTGGCATGTTACGACCAGAGACAATACCCTATGGAATACACATTTCCAACATTCCACATATACAAAAGGACTGGGAATCCTCGCCAGTACATAGCGCAGTTTAAATCCATATGCTCCAACACTTCAGAAGATGATATGTTACTTCACCGTTAGTTCGTTAGTAGTCTGTCAGGCGCTGCTTTCAAATGGTATTCAAAGCTCCTAAATGACTCCGTGAAGACTTTCAATGAAATAGAAATGCTCTTTTGCCAGAGATTCTCCAGTGCGAGTAAACGCACTACCATGACAGCGCTGATCAATAAAAGAGTTAGACCGAACGAGACCCGTGTGCAATATGCTATCCGATGGCGAAACCTTTGGTCTAAATGCGAGCAGCGCATCGACGAAGCTCCAGCCTTTGGAATGTTTATAGCTACCATAGACCGACATTCATGGGTGTACCCATTCATGGCTTTTTTCAAGCCTACTACCTTCCAAGAGCTTATAGATAAATTGGCTCTATTGGATCAGATGGATCAAGACCCTTTCTCTTCTGATAAAGATTTATGAAACGATACAAGCAAAGGTAAGGCGGCGTCTGTCTCTAACGCTCAACAATAAACGATCGGCTCTAAAGCACATGGCCGCCAAAATAACGACCGCGCGGGTCCCACCCTTGAAAAGATTGGGACGCGGATACTCATTCTCCTAAAACATACGCAGGGGGAATCTTGCTCGCTGGTGGAGGAATTCCCATGAGATATGGTCCTTTCATCAAAAACAGAAAGGATGTTAAAGGACCTATAAGCGTTTCCTGAAATTAAGTGGAATAGCCCGCTTGAACCAGAAATTATGGAAGGGATGTAGAAGTCATGTCCCACTCCGAAGACGGATGATAAGGGGAAAAGCCCCCAAGTCAAGATTAATTCTTCTAAAGAAAAGAATACAAAGACCAAGAAACCCGTGCAGCTGCTCGAATACATAGACAGTCGGACGAATCTGCAAAAATATACCGATGCGTCAGAGGAATATAACCAAAATGCGCGTTCGTCAATTTCTTCAGCATACTTTCATAAAAATAAGGATTCTGAAGAAGAAGAAGAATCGATAGAAAGAGTGGGAGAGCGGGTGGAATGAAGCCACATGATCTCTCGTTCCTTCGTATATGAAGAAGATACTCCCTCAGCATTAGAAAGTGACATTGATGAGCAGGGGGATGGTGCCTTGCAAAGTGCTTTGTATTTCCCGTAAGACAACCCGATTGACACGATGATGAAAGAAATAGTCCAAGAGAGTGAAGATAGCCTAAAACATGAAACGGCCATTTATAAAAAGGCCAGGCCACAGCGCCTAAGCAAATAAGCAGTGGAAGGGACGAGTTATGTAACTTACTGACCAAAACAAATATGATTGACCGTGATGTCCCTAAACTAGCATGTTGCCCTGCGGTGGATCTCCCTATTGATCACCGTATGCAATCCACGGGCATAGCCAATATGTACTCCATGTTTCCTATGGACCGCTATATCCCTAAACTGGCATCATGCCCTCCGGATGATTTCCATATTAATCACCGTATACAATCCATGAGCATAAATGATATGGATCTCGGTTATATTTCGCAAGCATATGCTGCCCTATGGGCCATTCGCAATCCAGCTGCACCTGAAGTCCCATCGGCTATGAAGCTCCACAGATGATGCAGCCTTCTCTTATATATACCTTGCCCTGCGGTGGATCTCCATATTGACCACTGTATACAATCCATGGGCACAAGAGATATGTATCGCCACCATGTTCTTTTAAATATATGTTACCCTATAGGCTCCTTAAGATCCACGTTGCACCTGAAGTCCCACCGGTGAAGATTACAACTCAAGTCCCATTTGCGAGACTGCACCTGAAGTCCTACCGGCTATGAAGCTCCACCGATGATGCGGTCCTCCAAAAGATGTTATGCCCTACGACGGATCTCCATATTGATCACCATAGAAAATCTACGGATATAAACGATCCACATCTTTCCCAATTCCCACCAGCAAACGATGTTGGGGCACCCACAGTAAAGCTACATTTGAAAGTTCGCCAAAAAAACAGTACGTCCACAAGCAAAATGTCACGCCCCGCTTTCCAAAAGAGTGGTAATGGCACGTGACGAGGACCGCAATGTATTTATTCTGAGAAGGTCATTTCTCGAAATAAATACGCTAAGCGTCTATAAGCAACATAAACTAACAAGAATAAACAAAATAATGAAATCCAATTTTGATTTATTACATTCAAGATTCACAATTGACAAAATATCTGAATACAAGATATGATAACATGATAAGCCTTAATAAGAAAGTATACATAAATAAACTGAAATGAAATGAAAAGCCGAATGAAATTAGACTCTAGTTGTGATGCGAACTGGTTGTACTCCTCTTCTACCGCTTATATCTTCTCTGTCTCAATACCACCTGACGAACACTCCAAGAAAGAAAGAAATATGGGTGGAATGCCTATCAGCGAACTAACGCTCTGTAAGTCCCCAAAAGGATGGTGTGATATATATAAATGAAATGCAAGGTGTAATGTGATATATGGTATAACATAGATATAAATCATGAACATGTAAACAAGTATAGTAGCATGCATGGTAATGTGTATGTCAACTATATCAACATGGAAAACAAGTATAATATGGCCGTGGAGTGCAGGTATAGTGAACATGAAGTGAATATAAGTATCCTAAAAGGTCTTTAAAAGGATAAAAGTAACTAACGTGAGTTCAAGTGTGAATGTCAACCAATCTCAAGAGTATTCTTGAACCCAAGACTATCATTCAGGGTTAAGGAATCACGGGCCCGGAATAGCAGGACTTCAATTGTTTTGGAGTATTCCAAACCCAACAGGCTATCATCCAGGGGCTTGGAAGCACGAGCCCTTATTCGTGAATTCGTGATTTGTACCGTTTCAGCCAGATACCACAGCGACATGATTTGTATCGTTTCAGCCTGGTATCACAACAATATGATTTGTATTAATGGGACTCATGAGATTCCGTTGGGTTCATACTCAAACTATCCCAACACCCCGTGTATATTAGTCTATGATTAATGTTATGAGTCTTGATCGAATACATGAATAGAAAAGGTGATGTATGATATCAAGTTTTCAAAATTGAGTTCATGTAGCCATGTCAAGTGCAAGGCATGCCAATTGTATTCATGGTTCGAGTCAAGTTGGTTCAAGTGTACATATTGGGTTCAAGTATTCATGATTGAGTCGTGTCAAGATCAAGTCAATTCTAGCATATAATGGTTTAATCACAAGTCATATAGATAAAAATAAATAAGCAATCACAAAACATGATATGAGATAAATATATAATAAACGTCCAAAAACAATGTTATAAATGTGTGATATGTACGACTAGTTAATCAAGTCATTTGAAGTCAGAATATAAACAAAAATATAGCCTTAAGTGTTATGCACACATGAGTTCCAGTCTCGCCTAAATACGACTGCTGGTTTGAGAGATATACATGTTTTCATATCGTCACGCAAAACAGATCAAAAATCTGTTCAGCACCGTCACACATTTTGAGTTAATTTCTACCGGGTTTCAGATTACAAAAATTATTATAAAATTGTAGCTATTTCGGATTACTTATCCAAAACACTAAAATTGGCGCGATTTGGATTTCTGAAGCTCTAGTTATGATCGTTTTAATATCAGTGTTTAAAACAGAAATTCAGATTTCTGAATAGCAACTATATGTTATATTGCAAAGCCTATATCGAGTTGTCTCATGCATTTATTGTTAGTTATATGTATGCCCTAGAGGCCATTACTGTACATTGGATGTATATTGTAGTGGATGCTGGGACATATATAGGGAGGACTTTCTTGCTCGACATAATAGTATGCTATCTGGTTGCCCTTTACCTTAACGTGTACACTGATTGTCTCTCTGTTACATGTTGGTAAAGCCCTTAGGATGTGTACTTGACTACCTGGACTGTGATGCGGATCATACTAGTGGGGACATGGTAGTCTATAAGTACATCCTTCAAAGTCCCTAGTCGTGGGTGTATCGAGACAGGGCATCGATATACCAGAGTAGACTAGCGTGTACCTTCTCGACCCATACAGATGGGCGATGGATGATCCCATATCCATCAGTATTTGACATCAGAGATGATATACGGGTGCTCAGTAGAGACTGGGTACACTGGACGGACTCGCCGAGAACTCCCAGATGGTATTATACCTTACGTCAGATGGCAGTTCTCTGGTGACACTGGTACAGAGTAGTCTGTTGACCCGAGATCGTCATAGAGTCTTGTGTGGTTCCCACTGTGCTTTGATTTCCATCTTACCACGTCCAAGAGGGCGTGCAAAACGGTGGTTTTTGGGTACAGTCCCGAGTCACATGGAGGCAATGAGCGATAGGAGGGGATTCGTCTCTCCCGGTATAGGGAGTTGATGTTGCGCTGTGTTCGATTGGTTATAACAGGAAATCCCTGGCCAGGGTTGCTGAGATTTACTGGTAAGTGTTACCAGTAGTTTCTCGAATTGTTATAGACCTCATATCGACACGACTTATCGAGCTATTGGGGTCTGACGTTTACCACCCCTAGGCAAGATATGCGATATATCAGACGACGAGACCGAATTGTACGGTAGTGTTACTGGTTGGATTCACTGGAGTGTGAGCGGGCTTGCTCGTCGATCTTCTGATCGCTCAATACCCGGGTGGCTATTACGTTTAGCAGACCGCTTGCGGCTTGTGGGTGTTTGATATGATCATCACCTGCTGCCGGCGTATTGACGAGTCTTTAGAGTCCTACACAGAGGTTTCCTGGCTCAAGCGAAACGAAATAGGAGCGCATATGAGATATGTGCGGGACCGAGAATAATGCGTGTATGAGATACCGTATTCTATTCTCACGATGAATGTATCGAATGGTTGTATGTGATATAACCTAGTTATCGAATCAAGTATTGATTCGATAAGCCGATACATTGAATACTAGTCGGTTGTGTGCGACATGACCGGATCATTGAATCAAGTGTTGATTTAATGATTTAATGCATAATTATATATTTGATATATTACTTTGCACTAACTAGTGTTGGTTCACTTTAAATAGATTTTCTCACTTGGTTTGTGCACATTGTATATGTGATATACTTTTGTACACAAGTTTGTATCATGTTTGATGATGCATGCTAACTAGGGTTTGTGTAAAGAATTAAACCTTGGTTAAGTAAATGGTTAGGGTTTTTATTTTATTATTCATTCATTTATCTTTTTAATTGGATTAAAAAGAAATGGATAAGAAAACAAAATGGTGGCTTTCTTTGTTTGCATCTTGAATCTTCATGAAGCTTTGACCAAAGTGACCACTTTGTCTTCATCTTTAACCCTAACCATTTATCTAACCTTAGTCAATTCTCTACACTTGACCATGGTTGATTATGATAAGTATTCTTTTATTTTCTATTTTCTAAATAACTTATCATAACAATTATCATCTTCTTCTTCTTCTTCTTCAAGAAGAGAAACTAGACTTCATCAATGGTGATTGATGAAAACAAGTGAGAAATCCAATTCTAAAGTCTACCCACTTCCTATTTCTTCATCCTCTACCTCTTGCCAAGTAGTAGAGTGTGTTTTCTTCACAAGTTTCATGACTTGGTGAAGTGAGAGCTTGATCTTGCGATGCTTCGAAGTAGATCATCTTCGGCATGTCGTCGATGACCTAGCCCGTCTATTCTCCGATGAAGCCGACGCTAGAGCCCGGGGTTCGACTTGGACAGCGAGGATACTTCATTGCGAAGCTATGGAGGTGGAGAACCGGATCTACAAAGGTTGTATTTCCGTATTCTTGTAGTTAAGTGTTAACTAGTTTGCTTTTTCGCCTAAACACCTAGCCAACGATCTAGTCTAGGGTTTCTCGGCACCAAATTTTTAGAAATTGGCATGGTTGATGCCTTGTGAGACCTCTAGTGTGTGCCTAGGAACCCTACATTTATAACTAATCTAATATGCAGGAAATTGTATCTCTATCAATTGTGCATCTACACATCTAAATTTTGTCATGAACGGATATCGGGTGTTCATGTCATGTCCTATTTAAAAATAGTGTGCGAATCATGAAAGATTCTGTCCAGATTCGTCGCTTAATATTGTAACGCAGTTTTTTATATTTTACGTCGATTTTTAGTGAAAAATTAAAACTAAGAAAATCTAGATATTTCGATGTAAATGTTCAAAACATCTAAAAACACTTAATTTGGATTAACGATTATAGAGTTATGGTCTCTCGAAAAGACCTTTATTGGCAGTTTTCTGGTTTTAAAAATAGTTAATAAAAAACTACGTAACGCCTAAACCGTTATTCGGTTTGATATGAAATTTTTATTGTAGACCTGAAATTCTATCTAGTATATAATCTAATTTTCCTAGAATGTCTAGAAGTCAAGATTTATTTTATAAAAATTATTTTGAAGGTAAAGGTATTTCATCAAGGTGGTATTTGAGATTGACAAGGTCATGGTATTTATTTGAAACACCATTTTCTTTTAAAAATAAATATAAAATAAAAATAGTGAGCAATAAATTATGAAAGACATACGGACAAGCATACAAATCTGTCATGTTATATATACTAAAATCGATATAAAATATTAATAAAGATTCTACACAAAAATTATTAAACACTTTTCTTTTGTTTTGAATAAACGATCGTGTTATATGATGGTGTGCAATATAGGATGATACAATTCACATATTTTCATAACTACTAAAATATGAAACAAGATAATCACTACTTAAAAATGCATCATATTCATGAAGGTAAATAAGTTTACAAAACAATTAACTGTTAGCTTGTCTATTTATTTTATGTGTGTTTTCTAAACAAGGAGTTTACAGACGAAGTGAGCAAGTATGGAAATCAGTGGAGACATGGCAAGATGGGGATGATTCAACAAGAGAAGGAAAAGAAACGAAGGGTACTTACATATACAAGCCGGTATTGTCACCGGGCTTGTCTATCCGTCGATAGACTCCCGTTTCTAGCGAGACTTTCTTGAGAATTTCTTCATATTCTTATTCGAGAAATCTAAATGAAGAGAGAGATGGGAAATGATAGAAATATGTGATGAAGAAAAAAAAGGAGTGGTATATAAAAAAGGTTTATGGCCACCATAATTCCAATAAATTATAGCTCATAACTATTTTAATTATTTTGGGAGTTAAAAAGAAGATGAAATGAAAGGTCTCATTTGTAGGATATGAGAAGGATACAAATTGATAAAAAAATAATTGTAAGAATAGGGATTTGAACATATGACCTATGAAATAACAATGTAAGGACTTAACCAATGAGTTACAAGGTTGTTCATGCACATATTTAATAAGGATTAGGGCTTAGAAAAAGATAAGAAAAAATCAAATGGATTTGTCTTGGCTTGGGTTTGGGCTTTGAAAAATTATAAAATGGATAAAATAGATAAAGTGATAAAATAATATATTTATTAGAAAACAAAATATACAAAAAATAAATAATTGCAATATTTTATTAAAGAAATGATATGCGAAAGTATATGAATTTTATGATCGTTACACAAAATGGGCACGGATAAAAACCTGAAAGGGCTTCATGAGTACAAACAGCATGACTACCGGTGAGTTAATGAAAACCCTAAAGGGCGCAAACTCGTAAAAAAATGATGAGGAATGCACTTGCAAGGTCCTCTCGACTTGCAAGGAGAAAATACCTACGTGAGATCCTTATGACTCACAAAGGAGAAACACACTTAGGAATCCATACGATCCCTAAAGAGAAAATGCACTTACGAGATCCTCTCGACTAGTAAGGAGAAGATACCCCTATAAGACCCTCATGGCTCATAGAATTCAAAAGTCTTAGATTACAGGGATTTGAACCTGTTTCTTAAGCCATAATATCCCCCAAACTGCTTTTCAAGCGGTTCAATATCAACTCTTGTATACAATCCATGGGCACAAACAAAATATGTTCTACCCAAGTTCCACGGGAGTTGAGTGATATTCCCAACACGGTGAACGAAATTTGTAAGACCTCACGAATTGCAAAAAGAAAATACTCTTGTAAGATCCTTACGACTTGCAAGAGAAAATACCACTTAGGAATCCCCACGATTTCTAAGGAGAAGATACACCTACGAGATCCTTTCAACTCGTAGGGAGAAATACCTTTATGACATCCTTACGGCTTATAAAATCAAAAGGCCTTAGTTGGCAACGATCTAAACTTGTCTTCTAAGCCGTCTTTGTCCAAATTGGCGACGGCAAATGATGAGTCGCTCCTGGTAATATTCTAGTTGTCGTAAATATGCTGCGGAACATATGTACGCTACGTTAATCTACTTGAGTTACATACTCTATCATACCAAGGTCAACCTACGTAACGAAAGTTCGGTCTAATATCCCCCAAAGTCAAGTCTAAGTTCCGTAAGGTTAAGCCTAGGTCCTTAAACATCATGCTCTAGACACCATATAGTCAAATCTAAACTCAACAAAAATTAAAACCTAGTACTCTGATACCAACTTTGTTACGACCCGTATACAGAACGTGACCAATACTTAAATCATGTGACGTCTAAAGGTGTAACACAATTTAAGTAAGCCGAAACCTAAAATCTAAACCGTAAGTAAAGATAAAGAGGTGAAGTCTTTAGAAAAATATTAATTTAAAGCGTAAAAGAGTTGTTTGAAAATATTTTAAAAACAAGTTATCGTTAAAAATTTCGGCAGCACCTCCTTTGTAAATTTTGATAAAAACCGATACATACATAATATATATAAATATCCCTACTCGGGAGCTCTCTCAACGCCTAGATGGCGGAAACACAACCATGCAGTTAAATATACGACGCCTATGGAGAATAATAATGCAAAGAATAAAAAGAAAGAAATACCAAAAGCATAACTGCAACAAGTCGGCCCCACACGAGCACAACACCCAAACTCAATAAAATACAAATCTCTCAGTCTCGTCTCTAAGTCAAATATACATATTATAGATGGAGTTTCTACTAGATACAAAATACATGCACAAAGGATAACAAGTACAAGATAACCTCGCAACCCACCTCAGCAAAAGCAAGTAAGTCCCAAAAGATAGATACGCAGGTGTTGCCGCTAAGTATCCAAGCGGTCGGTCCTGTAAGAAGCTAAGGAACAACGGGGATGAGTTGCCAACTCAGTGAATAAAACCAACATCATAAAGTGAAAATTTCAAGCATAAAAGAAATAGCGACTAAACCTATGCACAATGTAGTCGTAATGTATAATAGCATGCGTATAATACATGTGAAACACAAGCATGTCACAACAGGGTCCATATAAAAGAAAACGGAAATCTCTTCAAAATATCCCAATATCTCGAGCATATCAAATAAACCATCATCAAATCCGGTGTCAATCATCGACACAAAACCTTCAAATACCGTAGGCACCGTTTCTCCGAACGGTCCTGACATCAAACAACACCGGTCGATATCCTCCAGATATCTGCCGTGTTTTCCAGTTTACCTCCGGTATCGAGTGTCCTCGCTAGGCTCCCCGCCTCACATGCGGCTTTCCTGCCCCTTGGTCTCGACCGGGTCCACTATGTATCCGAATGTATACTCCCTCACCCAGTCCGGATAACGTATCAATCCACAACCGTATATCTCCCCCCACTCGGTTCGGAATAAAATCAAATCAGAAAACATCAAGCTCATGGTGGGCGTATCATCAAATATCAAGAGAGATCGTAAAATTTAGAAACGCATTCAAGTCTTATAAGATGTATCATGCAGTATCTCAAATCCCGTAGCAACAGAAATCTCATAAAAGAACATCGCAGAAAAAGACGTAGTAACAATGGAAATAAGGTGTAATTTACATAACGGTACATGATGCTGGGTAATAAACAGTAATATACAATACTAGCAGGGTACAGTGTGATGCAAGTGACATGGCAAGTTCTATATGTGTACGTGGCATGTCAATTACCGATGAGGTGCAGGTGTAGCATGCGGGTATATGCAAGTGCAATATGAAATCATCGATAATGTTGTGAGTGTCCTAGCAAGTGTTAGGCAATAGGGTTACAATGGATAAATGCATGCAATGCGAATCTATTTATATGTACGAATGAAATGAATCGAAACAGTTTATTGAAAGTTTCAGGTTTCGGGCACTATATGTCATCCGCTATACGCCATCCATATAATGTTCCCGGTAGATATTTAGTCTACTCACCGGAACTTGTCTCGATCTACTCGAAGCAAATCATTGCCTTCCCTTTTCTCGCTACCTCCGAAGTCTCCACAACCGATCCTAATATTGAATAAAAACTTTCGCACGTGAGAGGATAGATTACCGATACGACGTATACACATATATAAAGTGAACCAAACTCACGTAGGTTAACACGTGCGACCATCGTGTGTTATACGTGTGCAAAACCACCTAGGACTACCCCGAATTGCCGTTAATTAACAAAAATACCAAATCAAGAGTCGAGATATCCATATCGTACGCTAAACTATTGTGAAAAGTGGAGCAAACTGCTCCCAATTTTTGTATAGACGATCTGGGAAAAAAAGTATACCAAAAATCTAGTTTGAAACAAATAGAGCCCTTAATAAAAACCCAAACCCTAATTCAACAAACAGGCAGCCAGGGGCTGCTATATTGGGATTTCTGGTGGCCAAAGCTTCTTGAAATGTGCTCGGGTTTCGAGGGTGGACTTTAGGTTCTCTAACAAGCTTCCAGTAATTTTCTTTTATTTTTTTGAAGTCTGGTTTTACACCAGATTTCATTTGAACCTTAAAAACCCAGTGAAATCCTAATCTTTCATTTTAGACAAGTTAAAAACTTAATAAAGGTTGGATCTTTATCTTAACTTGGGTGAGAAAAGAAGTTATCCATGCTTGTAGGAGGCCACTAGGTTGCTTTTGAGTTGCTAAACTTGAAATATTTGAAGAGGAGCTTTGCTTTGTGTAGATAGATTAAGATTTTGCTTAGGATTTTCTTGATGTATTAGGGTGTGTAATGAGGAGGTTTTAGGTTAGGGTGAAGAAGAAGAAGAAGAAGAGGGAGATGGGAATGAGGAGAATGGCTAAGAGCTTAGCCATATTACCCTCTTCACAGTCTTTTCTATTTTCCTTTTTTTTTTGTTTTAACCATTCTTGAGCCATACCTCCTAGACTCCCATGCTATGATATTTTCAATAAAAACAAATTTAAATTTGCTAAAAGGTTATGAAAAGTTAACCTAGGGTTTATTTGTCATGGCAACTTAATTTGGTGTTTAGCTTAAATTAACATTTTACTAGTTTTAGGTTAATAAGTGTGTGTGTGTGTGTGTGTGTGTTATATTTATAAAAAATATAATATAAAAAAACCCTCATTAGTAACTATCATTTACTTAATAACACTTATTATATCACTAATTAGATTATGATTAACACTAATAAATTTTCAAGATGTTACAGTACCCAACATATTCATATGAAGTACGGGGAGGTAGTACTTCTATATGCCCGTGGATAGTATACTGAAGATATTATGATCTTGCCGTAGGTCATCCTTACTTGTTTGCCAAGCGATGGCATCATCAGGAATGTTCGATGCCATATGCCCTGGTGTGCATCCTTGTTGGTTTTCCAAGCGATGGCGTCATCGGGGTGTTCAATGCCATTTTTTCCCGGCGCGCATCCTTGCTTGTTTGCCAAGCGATGCCGTCATCAGGGGTGTTCGATGCCATTTGCCACCGGCGTGCATCCTTACTGGTTTGCCAAGCGATGGCGTCATCTAGGTGTTCAATGCCATCTCCCCCTGATGTGCATCCTTGCCATTTTGCCAAGCGATAGAGTCATCAGGGGTGTTGTTGGATGCCATTGTCCTGCTCGGAGAAGAATATGTTAAAAAGCTCTTTCTATAACATAAATAAATCACAAGGAAAGAGAAATCCGTCCTACCGGACGTGCTAGAATCTGTTTGCCACAAAACGGTGTCATTCCGAGTAGGATGACGTGACATTTTGAGGGCAGATGTGTTGGAGGATCCATTCACCTCTCCGAAGGCAGCTGAGAGATTATAGTGCCATGCATTGGAGGTTTGAATAGATGCGACCGATGTAGCTTGACTTCACAGATTCATCTTTCGTAAAGGTTTTTTTTATTGTGGGTTCTAGATTTCCTACAGGCGCAAGCCCTGGTAATTAATTACCTCTTAGCGTTACATGAAGAGAACTTTCTACAAGTGGTTTATTTTAATGTGCATCAAATACAAGAGCAACACAAATGGTAATGGCAGCAACATAGCAGCATATATACATGGCATAAAACATATGTAATTAAGCGGTAATTTACGCCCATGGATTGTATACGAATTTACATGGTGTATAATCTAGACCGTAGGGCAGATATGAGAATGTATAGAATATGTTTATAGGGGAGGCCCGTGGATAGTATACGCTAGAATAGTATAACATAGCCTATTGCATGGAAAAGGTAGGGTTTGGGTTACAGATTAGTATTGACTTCTGTGTTACAGCAGTTGACTTCTATGACACGATAGTAGCCCGTGGATCGTATATGGTAAGTTATTGTTATTTTAACATACCATAGGGCAGTTTGGCCTTAGGTGTATATTTTTCAACTTCTGTGTCATGTATAGTTGGCTTTTATGCTATGATGGTTGCCTATGGATTGTATACAACAGGTTGATATAATGTAACCTACTGTAGGGCAATTTTGATTGTTAGATGATAGATGTGGCATTGTCACAGGGAAGGTATATTGTTGACTTCTATGTCTTGACGGATGCCCATGGATTGTATATGGAAGCTGATTTTAATCTAGCCATAGGGTATTAGGGGGTGTTGTTATATTGTTGACTTCTATGTCACGACGGATGCCCTTGGATTGTATATGGTAGGTTGACATAATATAACCCTGCCATAGGGTAGTTTATATGGTTGATTCGACTTCTATGTCACGACGGATGCCCGTGGATTGCATATGAAAGATGATTTTAGGCTAGTTGTAGGACAGTGTATATAGTTTGCATACAACAGATGTCAAAATGGCTTTGATAGCAAGTGCCGGGACCTCTGGAGGGTGCCCGATATGGTTTGGCAGGGTTTGGTGGGTGCCAATAGGGACACCCGAAATAAGGTTTATTTTGATGGCCATGACCATTTCATTAACTACACAGAGTCCAGTTGAGATTGCAAGTTTGGAGAGCGGACCTTGCCATCACCCAAATCTAAACCAACCTCAGTTAGAACATGTACAATTAATAAAACAATCGGAGGTTATTTATCGTGTAATTTTTGAATAGCAACATGGACCTTTTAGGTATTTCGCTGTCAGAGGGCGTTTTGGTAACTTGGTCGTCGGAGGGGCAATCTAGTCATAGGGTGCAATAGGGGGCACCTGCCATGGATTTGATAGGCATTGGGTGCCCTAAAGGACACCCGACATGACTTGAGTAGAAGGCGGGTGCCCTAAGGGTCCCGACGTGGCTTGAATAGAAAGCGGTTACCCTAAGGAGGCGCCCGTCATGGGTTTGATTGAGGGCGGGCACCCTAGGGAGGTGCCCGATGTGATTTGATGGAGGGTGGGCACCCTAGAAGGTGCCCGACATGGGTTTGATTGAGGGTGGGCACCTTAGGGAGGTGCCCAACGTGGGTTTGATTGAGGTCGGAGACCTTTTTTGTGGTCATAAACCCAGTATTAGAAATTATTGTCAACATGAAATTTTTAGATCTCGAAGAAATCTTTCTATACAGTCTAAGAACATTGAAATTGAATCATCGAACAGAAAGTTATAGTTGTTTGATGCGAACTGGGTTGTTTGATCAATTCATGTTTCTATTTAGAATCTAAATTTCAAGGACCTTTTAGGCAGTCATAAACCCAATATTGGAAAATATTGTCGACATGAAAGGTTTTGATCTCAAAGAGATCTTTTTATAGAGTCCAAGAACATTGAAATTGGATCATCGGACAGAAAGTTATAATTATTTTACTGTGATCTGACCTCCATCGGCAGCATGTTTAACGATAACACCGTAGGGTCTCTATTTGTTCGGAGAGAATCCTTTCGGGTCTCTATTTGTTCGGAGATAACCCTGTAGTCTATTGTTTAAAATCGGCGGTGGAGGTATTATAGAGTTGACAGTGTCGACGACATTATAGAGGTGTCGACATCATCTATGGAGGAGTCGCCTTCCTCTTTCTCTTCTTTGTTTTTTGATTTGTCTTGGTTCTGCCCGCATGAAGGCAACATGGGGAAATTAGTGGCCTCCTCTTTATTTCTTTGTTCAGTGGTGCATGAGGCCCTATGAAGTAATGAAGGGAGAGTGCCAGGGGAATGAGAGCTTGTTCTTTTCTTTTTTTGTGGTCTCCATCGCATGAAGTAAACAGGGGCAAAGACTTGCACTTGGCTGGCTTTTAAAGAGGAAAAGTACTGGAGTTGGTTATGGAAGTAATGCGGGTTAGGTAGTTGAGGAGAATGAATGGTGGTTTATTTATTTATTTATAAATTCTATTGCAGATGACACAAAAAAGTATCATGCATGAGTCATGTAATATCATCATTTTGTATAACTCGTCTGTCAAATGGATCGTGTTAGAGTCAAACCCTTTGACCTGGTCAATCAAAGTGTGATCCATTTGTTGATATTGATTTGGTCCAAAGTGATCTGATACAGTAGCTTTTGCAAAGACTAGTCAATTGAGGATTTTTTAGCATTCAACAAACAAGTCTTCTTCTGAGACGAAGTATGGCAGGATTGGTATTCTGGGATTCCGTTGCAATTAGGGTTACTCGAAGGGCTGCTATGAGAACCAACTTTGACTTCGTAGAGTCAAGAGTCATGATCTGTTCGAATTTGATGTGGCCGACCCGATGATGTGGCAGAGGATTTTAACGGATGTTCTGGTTATCAGGCACTTATATTTTCCTAGCTTCGATCAAATCCTGAATCTTGTGTCTTAGTGCAAAGTATCTATAGATCAAATGACCTGGACCCTGGTGATATTGGTAGTACTGATTCATGTTCCATCACGGTGGAACTGGATTGGGAAGGGGTTTCGGGTTTAATAGCTTGATAAGTCGAGCTTCGATAAGTTGTTGATAGACAATGAGCAGAGCATCTTGGCGTTGCGTGAACTTTCTTTTCTTCCACTCGTCTTTCTTATCTTGATTCTGAGTTGGTTGAATCGTTGGAGACAGATAAGATGTAGTTACCGTCGGAAAGAGAACTTGATCTTTCACGTTAATTGCCTATGATTTTCCACTCTTTACTTGGATATTCCTTTCTATCGGTTCATTCAATATGAGATTAAGCTTTCCGTCTTTCTTGGATGCTTCGATGATGGCGGCGTTTCGGCAGAGGATGAGGAAAGTGGTATGATTTTGGATTGAAAGGAATGCGGAAAGGTAAGGCAGGGCATTTCTGATAATCATTGGAATTGCATCCTCAATATCCGGTTTGTTCCTCATTCGTGTAGCCAAAGCTCGCCACTTCTGAACGTATTATGAGAACGACTCGTTCTTTTCTTGACATAAAGCTTCGAGGTCTTGTCGTGTAGGAATGATACCGATGTTGTACTCATACTACTGAAGAAAAGGCTCAGCCAATTCCATCCACGATCTAAGCTTTATTGGATCTAAACTCGCAAACCAAACATGTGCGGGTCCCGCCGGATAGTTAGGAAAAAGCCTGACCAACAACCTTTCATCATTTGCAATGATGACCATAGCATTAGTATAAATCCTGAGGTGAGTTAGCGGACAACCACTTCCATTATACTTGAGAATATCCGGATGCTTAAACTTGGATGGAAGTTGAGCTTATGGAAATAGACACAAATTCTTGATCTTGAGATTTGGCATGACCTTTCCTTGTTCCAGCTTCTGAATTCTCGCTTCTAGTGTATCTGTCGGATGCGAGGGAGGCGAAGGAGATGCTACTAGAATTAGAGGTGGAATTGGATGTTGCTTGGAAACGAAGGATGTGTCATTGGAATTGAAGGTTGAGTAGAAGATTGTTATGGATATGAACGATATGATGTTGGAATTGAAGGTTGAGCAGAAGATTGTTGTGGATATGAAGGATATATTATTGGAGTTGGAGATGGAATCGAAGAGAGTTGTGCTACCAGTGGAGGAACTAGTGTAGAAAAGTTAAGACGGGAGAATAACGCTCTTTCTAGCATATCAATAGGGTTGTTTGACAGAGTTGGAACGGTTGGTGACGGAACTTGGGTTACTGGTAGGAGAGCCTGAATAGTCGCATGAGTAGAATATGTTGGAATATATGTGAAGTTGATGAACACATTTTATTGCATTTATTTTATCACCACATTATTATCTTTTGTTAGTTATTTTAAATAAAAGTGCTACTAAATATGTGTGTTGAGTGTAAGTGCAGGTAACAGGTTTATTTGCAACAATTGGGTCAAATCTGGTCCGATTAAGAGTTCAATTCGCTATTATAAAGATTTGCATATCAAGCTAACCAAAATACCGAGCCAAATTAGGAAAGTAGAAACCTAATATATCCACGTTAACTCACGATCGGGTCAACTAATTAGAACAAATTGGCTATCAGAGAATCGGAAAAGAATTTACGAGATCACACAAAAAACCACATCGCGATCGTCCTTGAAAGTTAAGCTAGAACTATGGTTTTCACCCAGTTTCCGCCGAACTATTTTGGCCGTTCGATCTCAATTTTGTCATGGTGATTCATTTTAGGGTTAGAGTTTCAAATATGTAATTCATTATAAGTAGAAACCTTTGTGCATCGTATAGAGGGCCGCGGATCAATTCCTCTTTTAATTTCTGATTTTGTTTTCTGCTTTTGGGATTGATGAACAACTAATTTATTTGTAAGTTTATTTAGATTTATAAAGTTTTCTTTTTCTTATTTTTTATCATGTCTTTTCCTTTATGAATGTTTTATTTTCTTATTATGAGTAGCTAAATTCTATATATCTAGAGTTAGATAAATTTAGATCGATTCATGTGTTAATTTCTTTATAAAGATGTCTCTTTTTGTGCTTAAATTTCTCTAGGTTAATATAAGATCAAGTTTGCCGATAAATGTTGATGGTTATGATGCAAATCGCTTATAATCTATGCTTAGGAAAAGCAAATAGTTTGACGTCATATTAATTTAGAATCAATAAAATCATACCTTTTTAATAGTATGAATTGATATGGTTTGATAGATTATGTAGAGATACAAATAGTTTATATTGTCGATATTTATTAATATAGTTTGATAAATTATGTTGGGATTCATATAGTCTATGCTTTCGAAGTTTAATTCATGAACATTAAGAAAAAAAATATAAAAGAGACTGATTTAAAAGGTTATTAGCATATGATTAGATCTAGAGGATTCAATACCCTAGGTATACTTTCAATTCATAAATTTATTTAAATTAATTATTTTATTAAAAACAAATTGAAAACTTTTCTTTTAATCTGATTAAGTTCAATTGAAATTCCTCTTCCGTGTGGGATAGACACGTTCTTGCGCGCTTGTTACAAACGAGCAATGCACTCGCGGTATTAAAATTTTCTCATCAAGTTTTTGGTGCCGTTGCCCAGGAAGATGATAATTTTAGTTGAATTTTTCGGATTAATTAATTGTTTTTATTTTCTGTTTTCTACTCTATTTTATTTTGCTTTTTCGGGAAATCAAGCAAAGACGAGGGCGACGCAGAAATTGGGTGCAGATTAGACGAAAAAGTTCGACGGTTTCTTAGGGATTTCGACGAATTCGCCGACTTTTTGAAGCTACTCGAGCCCATTTTCCTCTGTGAGCAATCTGTTTCTCTTTTTTCTCGAACCTTTATATTTCCACTGTTTTCTCCAGGTTTTCTTTCCACAGCTCCCATATAAAAAACATAGGGCTAGATATGGGAGACCAAATCGTACAATTTCCAACTCTCTTAAGGATAGGCGCTATCCAGTTAGATCTTCCTTCCCATCTTGCATCAATTTGTTGGTAAAGGAACCATTATGAGATCAAGCCCAAATTCAACACTATGCTTCCTAAATTCACCGATTTAGAGTCTGAAGATGGCTATATTTTTATAAGTGAGTTTGAGGATGTGTGTGCCATGCTTAAATTACAACAACTTAGTGAGAATGCTATTAAATTTAGGTTCATACCATTTTCCATAAAAATGGTTATGTAGTCTTCCCACTAAATCAATCTCAATATGGGATGAGTTCGTAAAAATATTACTCTAATCATAAAACGAAAAAAATTGAGAATGAGATTAATCAATTTAACCAAATAGGGGGAAAGACTTTTTGGAAGTATTTTGAAAGATTCAAAGATCTTCTCACCAAATGTCCACACCATGTATGGAAAAATGGAGGCTATGTAAAATAGTTTATGAAGGTCTAGAATATAACTCCAAGACCATGTTAGAATTCATGAGTCAAGGAGATTTCTTTTCAAAAGATGAAAATAGTGCATGGGAGTTTTTAAAGGAGCTAGCTGATATAACCATGCAGTGGGAAGAGTTTAATGATAAGTTGATCTATTCTAGGAGTGGTCACCAAAAGGAAACCTCCATTGCTTCCAAATATGAAATAAATGCCTTGAGACGTAGGATAAAGGCCTTAGAGGCTAAACCACAAGCCCCAGTCCATAAAATATCTCAATATTTGTGTGCAAATTGTTAAGATCCGAGTCATCTTTCTGAAGACTGTCAATTCTTTCACGATTCCTTAGGTCATGACCAAGTTAATGCTATATTTAATGAGCCTAGGAATGATCCATATGCTCCAACTTGGCCGGAGAAATCACCCAAATTTTTCTCAAAACAAAAACGCTTCTAACACTAACGTGAACCATAATTTCCAACCATACCAAAACAATAAAGAAGGTCAACAATCTCATTCTAATCAATCAAATGCTACTCGCACTCCTCCTGGCTTCGGTAATGAGAATGATGAACAGTTTCCGCTTTAGAAAAAGGGTTACCCGAATTCATGCAAACAACTTGTCAAGCTATTAGTTCGAACAGTCTGGCTATAACTAGGCTAGAAATGCAAATATGTCAGTTAGCTGCATAAATAAGTGAAAAGGGGAAGTTCCCTAGTCAACTTATTCCAAACGCTAGGGATCAAGGTGCAAGTTCGATTCAAGCCAATGTGGTTCAAGAGAACCAGATTAAGCATGTCAATTCTGTAAAAACTTTAACGTCTACTTGGCAAGTTGATAACCAAGTGATTATTCTTACTAATTCGATGGAGCCGCATTCTCACACATGGTCCTTAAAGTCTAATTCTAAGGCTGATCCTGTAAATGACTCAAGTCAAAATTCTAAATCAGATTTTCCAACTACTCTGTTAAACAAACATTTTGAGCCAAAAGCTCTTTATCCTAATCGGTTAAGATCTAACAAACAGTGGAAACAGATGGAAAATTTTTTAGAAATTTTTAAGCAAGTTCAAGTCAATATCTCTCTTCTTGATGTAGTCCAACAGGTCCCTACGTATGCAAAATTCTTAAAAGATTTATGCACCAAAAAGAGGAAAACCCACGTGCCTAAGAAAGTCTTTCTAGCATCAAATATTTGTGATGCATTAGCTAACTCCATGCCAGTAAAGTATAAGGATCATGACATCCTTCAATTTCATGCACAATAAGAGATAAGCTAATCAAGCGTGCCTTGCTAGACTTAGGTGCGAGTGTCAACTTATTGCCATACTCAGTTTATGAGCAGTTAGGGATATGTGAACTTAAACCTACAAAAGTCACTTTACAGTTGGCAGATCATTCCATTAAGAAACCAAAGCGAGAAATCAATGATGTGTTGATCAAAATAGGAAAATTTATATTCCCTATAGACTGCATTGTTTTAAAAACACAACCTGTCTCTAACACTAAAAATCAAATCCCGGTAATCTTAGGACAACCACTCATAGCCACATCCAATGCCATGATCGACTATCATAATGGTTCAATGAAAATTTCTTTCGAAAATATGACTATTGATCTTAACATTTTTTATCTAGGAAGCCACCTAGTGATCCTTATGACCAACTATGTGAAGTCAATGCTTTATTTGCAGTGTCTAAAGAGGAAACAAGTGATGATGATGATTGTTCGTTTTCTGCAGGAGGAAAAATTTGATTTTAAGCACTGCAATTCTTCATTTAATGGCACACATGATCAACTTAGCGATACTTCTTCTAATCTTCATGATGAACTCAATATGGTAGTATCTCGAAATAGCTTCCTTGAACACCAAATTTCTTCGTTAGAAATGAAGAAAAAGGAATTGATTTTTTTTAATGAATCTTTGAAAATCAAAAAAGAGAATTTGATTTTATCTTGCAATTCTTTGAGATAAGAAAATAATAGTTTGATTTCAATTTTTACTAGTGAAATCGATATTTTAAAATCTTCTCTTAGTTCACAAGAATTTTTGATAAATGATGATGTGATCAATAAATTAGAAAAGGAGAAAAATGAGGTTCTTTCAAAACTTGATATTCAATCAAAGACTATTGATGCTTTAAAAACAGAAAATGAAAATTTGATTTTGTTATGTGCTGTCTTGAGAAACGATCATGAAAATTTGATTTCAACTTTTAAAAGAAAAATTGATTCTTTGAAATTATTCTATATTTCTCAAGGAATGTTGATAGAGGAAATTGCTCTCCTTAAGAAACAAAATAATGATTTGACTGTTTCTCTTGCTAAGTTTTCTAAAAGAAAGGAAAAGATTGATTCTTTACTAAGCAAAGGAAAGAACTTTTTAGATAAAGAAGATGTTGATTTTAAAATTTTAAATTTTCAAGAACTCTCTTCGTCTAGATTTGTCAACCACTATTCTAATCATAAATCTAGTTCTTTGGGTGTATCTAATCACACTTGTCATTATTGTGGTACACATGGTCACTTTGCATATTTTTTTGAGCTGAAAATAAATAAATTTTTGTATACCAATTTGAAATGGGTCCCCAAAGCTACCCCCATAAACCCAAGAAAGTTTGGGTACCAAAATGCACATTCATATCTTTTTTTGTAGGTGTTGAGAATTTGAAACCGTGAAGGTTTCGGGAAAGATAAGACACACCTATGCTGGTATAATACGATAAGTACTCTAACACAATAAAGACATTGTTTAACTTGGGGGGGAGTTTACACTTGTATCTTTTATTTTGGGTTAGTTTTCTTTTATTTCCTTTAGTTTTTAGGTTAGTTTTTATTTTCTTTCATAAAAAAAATCAAGCTAGTTGTTTAGAAATAAGTGATTTTGAGTCTAAATCCAATAAGTTAAATGCAATTTGAAGGGGAAGTACTGAAATCATGAGTAATAACTAAGCCCGAATAATAAACCCATCTTGAGCTTGATTATAGTGAATACATACATTAATCTACACACACGTTTTTAATTTTGGAATGAATAGGATGATTTGAAATATCTTTGTTGATTTTTCTATCTTAAAATGTGTAGTCTTTTTATATATAAAAAACCTCTAAGTAGACTAGTCATTTGTGCCTCGGGAAGCATGAACGTTCATGTTAAAAAAGGGGGTCAAAATAATTTTTTTAATAAGTCTTCTTTTGTGGCCTTGGTTACTTGAGTAATTAAGTTCTAGGGGTATCTCTACACCTAGTGCTCTAAAACTATCTGGTTTGGGGGTCATTGACCTTAAACTCGATAATGGGTAGCTTAGAGCCAAATAAAACACGACATTGGAATAAAACACCGAGTAATTGGTTGTTGGTGCCTCAATAAGCATTAACTGTCACGCTGAAATGTGCAAAACGAATAATAATAATAATAATAATAATAATAATAGATTTTCTTTCTTTTAAGTACATTTTCAGGAGACGAAAAGTTAGCAGAGATATGAAAATTTGAATTGAAATTCCAAGGTCAAAAGATTATTGCACAATCACGAAGCTGCGTAGGATCGAAAATCATAAATAAGGTGGAGTGAAAAATAGTACCAGGTTATTAGTTTAGATGATAGAAATTCCGGATATAAGACCAAATTTTAGGATGAAAACTCAAGAAAACTTAGGACTTTATAAACCGACAAGATACTTTTGTAAAGCTTTCTCTTATCCTTAATTTTCTTATTTCTTCATTTTATTTTCTTCTTTTCATGAATTTTGTCGGTGTAATTCACTGAAAATCTGCAGGAGACAACACTCTTCCACTAGGGCCATATAGGGGTTTAACGGTTTGTTGCACATGCTAAATGCAATCGCGATACCTGCGAAAGTGAGCTAGGATTTATTTAGGGTTTCTTTTTCTTTTTAGGATTTTATTTTCTTAGTTTTGCTCGAGAACTAACAAAAAATAGATGTGGGGGTATTTGATGAACATATTTTATTTCATTTATTTTATCACTACACTATTATCTTTTGTTAGTTATTTTAAATAAAAGCGCTACTAAACATGTGTGTAGAGTGCAAGTGAAGGTCACATGTTTATTTGCAATAATTGGGTCAAATCTAGTCTGATTAGAAGTTTAATTCTCTATTATAAAGATTTGCAGATCAAGATAACCAAAAGACCGAGCCAAATTAGGAAGGTAGCAACCTAACCCACGGCAACTTACGATCGGGTCAATTAATTAGAACAAATTGGATATCAGAGAATCAGAAAATAATTTACATGATCGCGCAAAAAATCGCATCGCGATCGAACATAAAAATTAGGCTAAATTTGGGGTTTTACCCAATTTCCGCCGAACTATTTTAGCCGTTCGATCGCAATTTTAGCATGGTGATTCATTTTAGGGTTAGGGTTTCAAATATGTAATTCATTATGAATAGAAACCTCTGTGCATCGTACAGAGGGTCGCGAATCAATTCCTTTTTTAATTTTTGCTTTTGTTTTCTGCTTTTGGGATTGATGAACAGCCAATTTATTTATAAGTTTATTTAGATTTATAAAGTTTTCTTTTTCTTATTTTTAACCATGTCTTTTCCTTTATGCAAGTTTTATTTTCTTATTATGAGTAACTAAATTCTATATATTTAGGGTTAGATGAATCTAGATTGATTCATGTGTTAATTCCTTTATAAAGATGTCTCTTTTTGTGCTTAAATTTCTCTAAGTTAATATAAGATCAAGTTTTTCGATAAATGTTGATAAGTTATGATGCAAATTGCTAATAATCTATGCTTAGGAAAAGCAAATAGTTTGACGTCATATTAATTTAGAATCAACAAAATCATACAATTTTAATAGTGTGAATTGATATGGTTTGATAGATTATATAGAGATACAGATCGTTTATGTTGTCGATATTTATTAATATGGTTTGATAAATTATATTGAGACCCATATAGTCTATGCTTTCGAAGTTTAATTCATGAACATTAAGAAAGGTAATATGAAAGAGACTGCTTTAAAAGGTTATTAGCATATGATTAGATCTAGAGGATTCAACACCGTATACTTTCAATCCATTAAATTAATTATTTTATTAAAAACAAATTGAAAACCTTTCTTTTAATCTAATTAAGTTCAATTGAAATTTCTCTTCCCCGTGGGATCGACCCGTACTTGCACGCTTGCTACAAACGAGCCGTGCATTTGCCATATAAAAATTTTCTCATCAGAAGGTGAAGTTAGAATTTGGTGTTTTTGTAGGAAGAGAAAACGAGACAGGAGTTGCTGGAGGTGGTGTAGGAATGGGAGCAGCTGGCCGCATGGCCATGTAGCAATCCATCATTGACGAGAAATGATGGAATTCTTTGAAAAGTGTCCTACAAGGGGGGTGATAGGATAAATGGTTAAAAATTAAAACTTTATTGCTCAATACAATAAATGTTGCGGAAAGATAATATAAATAATAAATTACACAACTAATAGATATAAAATGAGATAGAAAGTGCAAACTTAGTAGGACACCAGCAATTGGTAACGAAATTCAATACTGCGGTATCTAGTCTCCACCTAGGTCTTCCGCTAGGAACATTCACTATTCAACTCTTCTTAAGATAAAGAAACCTTTACAAATGATGGACAACTTCCACAGGGTTTACAACTGATGGACCATCTCTACCGGGTAATTTTTTCAATAGGCTAGATCAAACCTTTACAACTCAACACTGATGGACCATCTCCACCCAGTAATCTTTTACACATGCTCAGATCTAACCTTTACAATTCAATTACAATACAAGAACCCAAACCAACTTCTAATCTCGTATATGAATCAACACAAGTTTAGAACCGGAGAATTAGGATATTTGATAAAATCAAGTTTGAAACCCTTTTTTGATCTCAAAGATTTATAAAAGAATTTCAAAATAGAAGATCGAGATTTTGCAAAGGAATAGAATTTAAAACTAATTTATAAAAGACTTTGCAAGAATTAAAAACTGAAAGCTTTAGAAAAACCTAAAAGAATTTCAAACTTGGTGATAACTAGGGTTTCGAAAACTTTGATGAAGATGATGAGCTTTTAGAACCAAGAGATGATCATAAAGAATTGAGAATGAAAGAATTGATATTGAATAAATTCGAGCAGAACCATATTTAAAGAACCGGGAAATAATCCCATAGAACTGGAAAGAAACATCTCCAGAATGATTTCCGGAATTTCAAACGGTCAACAGTTGAGCCGGCTCAAAAATGTATGAGCCGTCTCAAACGAACAGTGAAAAAATTCAATGTGCAGGAAATCAACATGAGATGGCTCAAGATATGGTGAGCTGGCTCAGGGCAGAAATATTAAGGAGCAGCAGTTTATGTGAGACAATTCAAGATAGGGGTAAGCCTGCTTATGACAATATAACAAAAAATGATTTTACAGGGAATGGATATGAGATGGCTCAAGACTAGGATGAGCCGGCTTATAGCAACAGAACAAAAAATCATTGTGCAGGGAATGGAATTGAGACGGCTTAAGACTGGTGAGAAGGCTCAAGATATCAAGAACAAAGAAAAGAGATCAAAGACAGTGTGAGACGGTTCAGGGCTATTTGAGACGGCTCAAAACTTGACATATCTGATATTTGAGAGATTTTGAGAGTTTAAAATCATATGACTCATACGAGATGACCTACCACTTAATAAATGGAGAAAATACAAGTTTTACTCATTTGTAGCACATTCTCTGAGTCGCTTGAGTCTTCATCTCTCAAATCATGTCCTTTTTGATAATTTTAGCTCCGTGTCGCCGTGTCTGTTTGCTTTTTTTGATATCGCCAAGCTCGTTCTTATTTGATTTCCTCATCTGTGCGTCTTGTAAGTTCATATCACCATGTTCTTTTGCGCTTTGATATCGCTATACTTGTCTTTTTCATCGATTTACAGTACCTGTTATGTCTCTCTCATTGAAAACATAAAACATAACCACAAGTATCGTCAGCGTGTAAAAAATAGTTTAAATAGTATTTTGTCCAATATCAAAACCATGGTGATGTTACCCAACATGGTTAACAATCTCCCCCTTTTGATATTTGAAAAAACCTATTTACAGTACATGGAATTGAGACATAACATGTAAGACATAATAAACTACGATAAACTCTCCCTGAATTCAATATCCATATTACTATGCAAGAATTCAAGTTTTATAAAAGAAAAGACAATTTGTAAAAGCAATACCAATTTGAAAATTTCATTACTATGAAATCACCTTGTGCATATAAACAAAGAAAATATGTATGTGTCGCAAATATCTTGTACCTGTAAATACCTATTTTCTCCCCCCTTTTGTCGAAAATAAAAAAGGTAGTACTTGTAAATATAAAGTGACAACAATAACATGCATAGGATCCATGTCATAGAGAAGATCAAAACAATGCACACAATATCATATCCATATCATAGCCAAACAAAACCGAAAGTCTACCCTAGCACCACCATGAGGTCCAAGTGACATCAAGCATACCAAATTCAACTTTTTATAGGTGCTAAGATAGACTAAACAAGATATTTAACTAGTTGATTAGGGTTTTAGTTTGATAACAAGAAAAAAAAAAGAAGGAAAAGATGGCTATACCCTATAGATCGAGTCCTTCTCTTCTTTAGCTCCGTGTAGTAGTCCCGCGACTCCACTAGGCTCCACTTGAGGCTTTGGATGAGCTTCCTCCGATGCCCTTCGTGCCGAAGATGATCCGCGCGAATGTAACACTTTGAATTTCCGTTAGAATGTTTTTCATGATAATTAGTTATTTAGTCGTGTTAGCAAATCGGGAAATTTGCCTTTGTAATGTACACCTTGCACACTTAGCCATTTTTGTGACTTAGGGTTTTGGTAACATGTTAACCATTCTTTTGTGCATGGTTGTTATACCTTTTCCCCACCATTTTAATCTTTTCATAACCCTTTTTCATAATTCAAAATCCTAATAAACAAATGAGCATGGTGTTAGGTAGAAAAATTGACTTTTGACCCCTTTTCTTCCCTTCTCTCTCTCTCTCTTTTCCCCACTCCAAAATTCTGCAGAATTCCAGCAGCAAACCCCCCCCCCCCCCCCCATTTTTCTCCATATTCTCTTCTCTTTTCACTTCTCCATGATTCCCAAACAAATCCTACACACAAACCACACATTTCCTTCACAAAACCTTATGAAAAGATGAGTTTTGAGGTGTTTGGAGGCTAAATCTGCACACCTGAGAGAGGAGCTGGACTTTTGGTGTTTGATAAGGTCATTTGAAGGTATAAATTCATGTCTTAACCTCTTTTTCCATAACTTGCATGTTTAGTTTCAAAATATCACCTTTTTGTGCAATTTTAGTGCTATTGAAGGGATTTAGTGGTAATATGTTAAAGTTTATGTTGTTGTGGCTTGATTAGCTTGTTAATGAGTTATTAGTGTGGGTTTAGACTTAGGTTTATTTCAGATTTCAGAAAAATACCCTAAAGTTTGATTTTAGTTCAAAAGTGTGGATTTTAACTAGAAATAAGGCTCTATAGGATCTGCTGCTACCCGAGATATTTCAGAGTGAAACTAGATGTTACTGTAGCATGTATGGGGGGTATAGAGTGTACACACAAAACCTGGGAGCCCAATTCCCTACTTAGGCCGCCGAAATATGCATTCTGGCCTCAAATTGCGGCCAGATGGGGGTTCTTTGGGTTGGGGGTTGGGGTGTTGGTATCTTCTGCTATGTAGGTTGTTTTGGTATATATAGTTTTACAATATATTTCCTGTATCAAAATCTGGAGGTGATTACCTATTTTCCCGTATTTTTAATCCTTCGCGACACGCGTGATACGTGTGTATGGGTTTTGGGTTTCTGCGTATCGCGACGCGTCGGAGTGACTTCAGGCGCGTAATCACATATTTTAGCGTATCGCGCACACGCGCGCTTGGTTCACGACACGAGTTACTAGTTCGGCCTTAATGTCGTGTTTGTGTGACTTCAAGCTTATGTATGATGTGTGGTGTAATTCTAGGTTCGCAGGCGAGTACGGCGGACGCCGTGCAGAAGGGAAAGCAAGTTGTTGGCTATACCTAGCGAGAGACTACGGTGAGTAGATTTAACATCTACGGGGATATCTCCCGCATGGCGTTCTACGTCAGGGCTGATTGGACCTTATAGTTTCCTTTGTATACATTGACTATTCATGGCTACTATTTAGTGCATACTGCATTCTCTGCTATATGTATATAAACTAGAATTGATGGAACACTGCACCCTTACTGACAGTTCATGTTGCACGAGCACTACCCTGACATGATATTCATACTTGATGCATACATCACATCGGATCATTATGCTATTGCTCATCTTTTATGTGACTTGACATGATATTCATACTTGATGCATACATCACATCGGATCATTATGCTATTGCTCATCTTTTATGTGACTTGACATGATATTCATACTTGATGCGCATATCACATCACATTTACTTGCATATTGGTTGGGATTACATGTGTTTTCCGGATTTGGGAACCGAGGCCTTTTCAAATATGTAATCATTTAAAAAACCGGTTCCCTTGATATGATATTTTAGGGCGCCACCCTGTGTTTTCTCGGTGCTAGAGTGGCTTATGTTGAAAGAGGGATGACCCGGACTGATGGATTCCCGATATATTGAGAGAGGGATGACCCGGACTGACGGATTCCCGATATATTGAGAGAGGGCTGACCCGGACTGACGGATGCCCGATATATTGAGAGAGGGATGACCCGGACTGACGGATTCCCGATATATTGAGAGTGGGCTGACCCGGACTGACGGGGCCCGATGGATGAGGATTTGCGTGTCAATGCTGGACACGAGTATTTATGATATTTGGGTGCCGATGTTGGGCACTCGGGATTCTGATAGATGTACAGTATTTGAGGGCCGATGAGAGTGCCGGCGCCTGAGCTATTTGGGGGATCTGGGTGGATTGATGGACACCGATTATATATTCCACGTTGACATTCCGTGTAGATATTATATTGCCCATGCTCAGCATTTATTATTGTACCTCACCCTGTAGTTACATTACCTGATAGAGCACTTGCATGATTATTGCACATACTGCTTATCACATATTGATATCATCTGTTGGCATATGATAGAGTAGCGCAGTACGTGCATGCTCGCGATTACCTTTATATGTTATCTCTATTCACGAGTTGGCAACTCACCCCCGTTGTGCCACAGTGTTTGCAGGTTGCCCTTCGGAGTAGTCGCGGCAGGCTGCGTTTGCATCTTTTGACACAGATACCCCCATAGTTGGTGTACTAGCTTTTTTGCTGA
Organism: Agapanthus africanus; assembly: GCA_030015575.1. Lineage (NCBI taxonomy): Eukaryota > Viridiplantae > Streptophyta > Magnoliopsida > Asparagales > Amaryllidaceae > Agapanthus > Agapanthus africanus. Next base: position 302,344,982 of record CM057339.1, on the reverse strand, counting down.
TAGGTGGGTTTTGTGCGGTATCTGTTTATCTTTCAGTTATGTATATTGTTGTATCTAGTATTCTCCATCTACCATGTATGTATTTGACTTAGAGACAGTGTGAGGACGATGATGTATTTTATTTGTATTCTGGTGTCGAGCTCGTTGTGAGCCGACTGTACTTACAGTTTATCCTATCTGTGATGTTCCCACTTATGGATCTTGATCTTCGCTACGGCGTCGTATATTGCTATCTTGGTGATTGATTACTTCGATTTCTTATCATGTTAGTAAATGCTTTCATTTAAAAACTTATAACACTCTATACTTTCACTGGTTTGATTTCTGGGTTTTCGGTTCACTTGGTCGCGTTACGCCTGTAGACGTTACGTGGTTAAGTGCCGGTCACGGGCCAAACTTTGGGTCGTGACAAAGTTGGTATCAGAGCGTAGGTTTTACCTTTCGGAGTGTAGGATGACCCTGGTATGATGGAGTAGGTAGCTGCAGCAGGGTAGCGTAGCGTGTGTATGTTCCGCGGCATACTCACGACACGGTACTCCGCCTACGCGACCTTAGGACTTGTTGATTTGAATTCCTTCTTGAGTCTATGCATTCTTGCGATTCAATTTCCGTATCCTCATCGAATCATATTGTTCCTTTCAGCCATTATGCCGCCAAAGACTACGAGGGCACAGAGAGCGGCCGCGAGGGCCGAGATTCGAGTTGACTCGTCGGAGACGAGGACTGATCCGGGTAGTACACCGGTTATGCCCGAGCAGGCTGTTCCTGCCGTGACGGATCAGATTGCTATGTTAGGGGCTGGTGTGCAGGAGATATGCCAGACGATGGGATCCAGTATGCAGGAGATGCGCCAGATGATGGGATCTCTAGTAGAGACACTTTGAGCGCAGCGACCAGAGGTAGTTCCACCCGTTGCAGAGACCGCGGTGGTACCCACAGTTCAGGCAGTGGCACCTGCGACTACAGAGGTTATTACAGTATCGCTGTCAGAGTTTATGAGGCTGAAGCCTCCAGTTTTCACAGGCACCGATGTGGCCGAGGACCCACAGTCTTTCATTGATAGGATGGCGCGGATATGTCGTTCACTTAGATGCGCAGATGCGAGGTGGGTTGAGTTCGCGAGCTTTCGCCTGGAAGGTCTTGCGCAGAAATGGTGCGAATTAGTCGAGAAGGGTAGAGCAGCAGGTCTTCCTCCTATGACCTGGACAGAGTTCGTGGCGCTATTCCTTGCCCGTTTTCTTCCCCAGAGTGTTAGGGATGCCCGAGCACGCAGATTTGAGTCCTTACGCCAGACACCGGAGATGTCAGTGGCAGAGTATGACGTGCTGTTCACCGAGCTATCAATTTATGCTCCGTACTTAGTGGCTACCGAGGAGTTGCGAGTTAAGAGATTCGTCCGAGGCTTGCTTACCCCGCTATTCCTTGCTATCAGCGCACAGCATTACGAGACATACGCAGCAGCAATAGATGCAGTATTATTAGTTGAGGAGCGCCTTGCTGAGACTTCGGCAGTTCCAGAGCCGAAGAGAGTTCGTGCGAATACATCAGCGCAGAGACAGCCTTTTCGGCACCGTGATAGACGTATTGCAGGCAGCAGAGATTCAGGGCGGGGCCGGTTATTCAGTTCCTATTCCCAGGATGGTCAGCGGTCATCGTCGGGATGTTTTCGCTGTGGGAGTTCTTATCATCGTGTACGAGTGTTCATCACAGAATACTGCATTTTATACCGCCCATTCTTACGCTTGGTTGTTTATAGGTAGGTGCTTTTAATCCGTGTTTGTTACATATTTACAGGATACAGGTTTTCGGTTCTAAAACGGTGAAATTCATGGAAAACACGACAAAATCCGGGTTCCTGCCAACCATAGATAAAACACGGTCTCCGCTCTTCATCCGTATGTTGCCAGATATCAGTTTAAGAGACAAAATGTCAAATCAATGTCGCTTTCATGCACAAGGCTCAATGGCAGCACAAGATCCAAGAGATCTACGCGGAGCTCGAGACAATCATGACAAAAACATCCATAAAAAGTCCACCTTTCCTCAACAGAAATTCTGGAAGAAATGTGAATGTATTTTCAGAAAATACATGTACCACAAAACAGGGCACAGCAAACCAGGGACTCCAACCAAAATACACTGCCCAACTCCCCAATACTGCCGCGTTTCCGTGGCCAATAGGGGGTATTGGCCGCGGAAACGCGGCCGTACTGTGGCCTCGTTTTGTCGTCTTTTGGGGGTATTTTGGGTACTTCATTTCTGGGCTGATGGTTGCCCTAGATCTTCAACTCCCTGCCTATAAATACAGCAGAACTGAGCTCAACCAAGGCCATTCTTTTGTTCATCTTTCTTTTGTAGTTTTAGTTCTTTTTTCTTCTTCTTCTTCATTCCTTTTCCATGAAAATTGTAGTGAGAGCTTTTTGAGTGGAGATCAATGAAGATGAGGATTTTGTATCATTCTCTTGTGTTTCTTCTTCCCCTTGAGATTCTTGCTTTCTCTTGATCATTCAACCTCTTCATTGAGCTTGAATGGTTAAGGGTTAGTTATTGATCTCAAGGGTCGTATTCTTTCATGGAATTAGCGCTTCATTTCACATGCGTTCTCTACCCTTCCCTTGATCTTGCAACCTCTTGATTGAGCTTGCAAGTTTAAGGGTTGGCTATTGATCACATGCTTGTCTTGAGTCCTAGTTCCTTGTTCTTTTTATCGCTTTTTATTACTTGCTTTTTATTACCTTGTCTTTAATTACTTGCAATTTAATTCATGCACTTAATTACTTGTATCTTTTCTTTTCTTTGTTCTTTTCTTTTTGTTCTCTCTTTTTGGTTCTCTTTTGTGAATGAATGTAATTATTATTGTTAAGAAGAAATACGGTATTATAAGTTAACACTTCTTTCCTCATTTCCTTTTCCCGTATTTTCCATTGAACTCCGCCCAAACGATACGCAAGCGCTCGATAGGCACTGTACCCTGACAAGGTAACGGTGACTCCTAACCGCGACCGGTTGCGTTCGGTTTGGCCGGAGGTGAAAGCAAGAGACAAGAACGGAAGGACAAGGGTAAATAAGCCGGATTCCACGAATACCGCGCTTAAATCCCCTAATCCACGTTGTTGCCGATTGCTCTAGCTTCAATTGGTCAAGATTCGGCTCAAAGGTTTTGAGTACGAATTTCTTTAGCTTATAATCTCGTATCTTGTTCTTAACAACTTTATACTTGCAAATAAACACATAGGTTAGATCAAACAAACATACAGATTCTTTATTGACTCGTCTAAAACAAGAACGGACATACAACCATCTCCCTGTGGACCGACCCGTGCTCAACCGGCTAGCTGCATAGCGACACCGTCTTGATTGCGGTTAACTTTAATTCTTTCAATCAAATGGCGCCGTTGCCGGGGAAACGGTAGCGTATTTTCTTTCTTGTTATTCGGGTTAATATTCTTTTTGTATATATTTATAAAAAAAAATCTTTTTGTTTTTTTTTGATCATTTTTGTGGGCAAGTGTGCAGATTTTTGCGTATTTGCAAACTGCAATTGTGGGGAGCAAAGTGTGCATTCAAGGCAAAGGTGATTACGAAGTACAGTGCCAAAGATCCGGGTAGTTTGACCCGCGCAAGCGAACCTTTCAAGCTTACCGGATTTGATTCAACGGGGGTTTCCTAACCCAAAACTTAAACGGTACGTACTTTACTAACACCTTCTTCTCAAATCCGACGCTTCCAATATATTATTTTTTTCAGGATTCTTTGCAAGTTCGCTAGCAAACGCCAAAATTGACTAACCCGTATTTGTTGCAGTGCTGTGCTAAAAAAAACAATTTTTTTAATTCTTTATAGAATTTTTTTGATTCTTTATAGAATTTTTATTGAATTGTGCATTGCATACATTAATACGGACTTAAGGGCAAGCGAACCCCACAAGATACGGTAAAGGATTTCATCACCTTTTCCGTGGCCCACAAATCACGAACTTGCGCATAACGATTACCCGCACAAATTTAAAAGAAACTAGACTTTAAGCCTTAAGGACTTCACGCTCACTAGGAGAAGTTAACTGTGTTTAGAACCTTACTTAACGGTATATTGTTTACGGGGTGTCTAGGAAAGTGTTAACGGCGAAACCGCCAAAAGAGAAAAGGTTATTTAATTAAGGAACTTCGCGAAAGCGTTGGAAAACCTCCCCTTATCTCTGCACTTACCTGGCCTCGTGATCAGTGTATCTTGAGCCTGTTTCTCGACACAGTTTTACTTCGACAATCAAGTTCTGGAGCAGGTCTAGTTGACCTAGGTTAACCCTAGAACGATTAGGTGTGTGGTATTTTTTATGTCGTGATTAGTTTTGTCCATATTCTTTTTGTGTGTATATTTCATTCTTTTGTTAATATTTAAACTAAAAAAAAAATATCACATTCCTTTTCCCCTCCTTTTCTCTGCCTTTCTTTCCTTCTCTCTTCATATCATGGGTACTCCACCTCGCAAAACTCTTGCCGAACTTTGGTACCCACAACCAGACATTACATCTTACGGTTCTTGCTTTGGCCGAACTTCGAACGATCCATCCATGCCAAAAATTTCTTTGAAAGATCGGATAGACGCGTCTAGGACGAACAACTGGACCCCGCAATCCACTTCGTATCAACCGTTTCAAACATTCACACCTTCTTGCGTTGATACCCCTTTTGAAAATCCAGTTGTAACCCCGAGACCTATGTCTATTGTTGAACGTATTGAACAATCTCGTAGCCGATCTTTCACTCCTTTCACCACCACAAATTCTTGGGATCAACAATTCCATTCACCTTCTTTTCCCAATGTTGATCCCACTCCTGTCCAGCCATTCAATTCCTACCAATCCTACCCTACTTTTGCACCTTCCCTAGACATTGCCTCAGAACCGCCATTTGGGAGTTTTCAGTATCCAAACAACTTTGCATCTTTTACTGAAACCCCTTCACAATCCATGTCTAGTCTGGAACAGTCGTTGGAAAACTTTAGGGTAGCGTCAAGCCAACAGATGATGGATTTGAATGCGTCCATGGCCGCCCTCATGCAACCTAGTGACCCGGTAGCTAGTTTTCAACTAGCTCCAACTTTTTCAATGTATGATGAGGCAGCAGGACAGGCTGTGAATTTGAGTGGAGAGAGTGAGATGTACCCCCTTCCAAATCAAACCTACCCGTCCGAGATTGAATCCCACAACTCCTGTTTTGAAAGTCTATCGAGTATCCCACATGATTTATCAATAGAAGATAGAATGATGAATGAGTTGTGCGACTTCGTAGTGTTTGATTTGCCCGATTGTGAAGGGTCTCTTCCAAGTGAAACCGATCCTAAACCTTTTGACCTCTACACCTCCACTTTAGAACCTGAAATGATTGATATCCATGCTTTTGTTGAGGTGTCTGAGAATATAGATTTTCACTTGATCGAGGATATTGACGCTGGGAACATTTTGGATGATGAACCCGTAGATTTGGCTGAGTTTGTCTCTTCAAATCATCATCCCGAGTCTTTAACTGTTTTTCCCGAACTTCATATGCGTCTTGATATTGATGATAAAGGCATGGATGAGCTAAATTTTGAGGAGAATATTGAGGATAGTTTTGAGGATGAAACAGTTTTAATTGATGAGTCGGATTTTCCAATTCATCATGTTCCTTTCATTGACTGTGTGCACCCTCCCGAAACCCTAACCGATACCCCTCCTCAACCACTTCCCTCCACCCTTTCCATCGTTCCGACCATACAAGAACCCGTCTCACTATCATTTACTATGTCTGGTTTACCAAGTTCGGCATACCCATGGTTTCTTACGAATCTTGAGGGATTTGACCCAATCTCTCGACGGGTAAATATATTAGCACAATCGCTTTTTACACACCGCCCATCACAAATTGTGCTAATCTATTTACTCCCTTTGCACCCTCAAGTTCGTATTCCACTTCTTTTTTCCTTCCGCCATTCTTCTTCCTCTCATATACCGAGACTGTATCCCGCTTCTCTTCGCATACGGTCTCGCGTATTGTCCCTCTCTTTTCTCTACGCCTTCTTCCACCAACCTGTACATTATAGAGATAGAATCTTTGAATGGTTGGTGCTCACTTTTGGCCTGTGTAAGGCCTTGTATAGATTGATACTGTTCTTCCCCCCCTAATCCTAAACTTCAACGCTTAACAGTGGAAACACTGTTTTACTTAAGTTTGGGGGGGACACCTTTTTTGTATATTTTTTTTTTCCCTTTTTGTCTATAATGTGTTTTTAGGGAGAGCGCCGACAATTTTGACCCTCTTGGTATAGCCTGACAGTGAGAGCACTGTCAAGTTTAAGTTTGGGGGTGTGCTCGGTAAGCTTTCTTCTTTCGCATTCATTTGTATATTTTGCATTTGCATACCTTATTAAAAACCCACAAAAATCAAAAATTTTCCAAAAAATATAAAAACTTTGTCGTCAAGTTAGCTAATAGGGTAACTTAGATCTTTATTCTGAAAGTTTAGTCGATATGATAGAAATAACTAAATTCTAGGCTTAGGAATTGAAAACCCTAAAAATAAACCTCATTTCTGTCTAACTTTGGTAAGTATACGTCCTTACAGTTTTTTTTAAGAAATAGGTAATCTTGAGTTCAGTTTTTTTTTGAGTTAAGTCAAGAAGAAGGGAAAGTATTGAAGCTTTACCGGAGGATAAGTCTGAAAAATAGTTTCTTTTCTTAAGTTCAAATTTAGAAAGTATATACCCTACTAACTGCACCTACACGTACCTTGAAACTTGGGATAGTAGAGGATACCTAGAAATACTCTTGCCTGAAAGCCTAGTATGAAAGAAAAAACGGTATTTAAAGCTAAACACCAAAAGAGCATATTGAAAAATATATCCGGTCTTGAAAAAGAAAAAAAAGAAAAAGAAAGAGAAAAATAGAATAAAGTCAAGACCTGGAAACTGCTATTTACGCTTTAAGTTCACACATTCAGTAATCGGTCGTTAGTGCCTCAAGAAGCATTAATAGTTGCATGAAAGGTGTGTGAGCAAATCTGTCCATCCTTAATGAAAAGAAGTAGTATTAGGTATTAGGGCAAGGGTACTATAGCTTGAATTGAATTCTTAAGTGTAGGGGTGCAAATATACACACACGTAGGGGTATATAATCGATGTTTGGATAAAAGATAGAGATGAAGAATAAGACTTTTGTTTTCTGTAAAGTTGATAAAAATCCCTGATTTGAGGCCGTACTTTAGAAGGAAAACTCAGGAGAACCGACATCTTTCTAAAATTTTTTTGGAACGTATATGATCTAAGGTTAAATAGATTAGAGGTGTGAAGCATTAGGGTTGAATATTTCTAACTTAGGATGATAGAATTTCTAACATAAATACTGAACTGTAGAAGTAGAATCTATGTTAACTTATGACACTAGCTTGACGGGATTTTATGGGTGTAATCCGCTGAAAACCCTCAGGAGACAACACTCCTCCTACTAGGGACACCTAGAGGTTTAACGGCTTGTTGCACGTGCTCGGTGCAATCGCGTTCCCCGCGAAAGTGTGGTTAGGATTTTATTTTTTTGTGAATAATTGGTTTTGCTCGGGACGAGCAAAAGTTAAGTTTGGGGGTATTTGTTCATCACAGAATACTGCATTTTATACCGCCCATTCTTACGCTTGGTTGTTTATAGGTAGGTGCTTTTAATCCGTGTTTGTTACATATTTACAGGATACAGGTTCTCGGTTCTAAAACGGTGAAATTCATAGAAAACACGACAAAATCCGGGTTCCTGCCAACCACAGATAAAACATGGTCTCCGCTCTTCATCCGTATGTTGCCAGATATCAGTTTAAGAGACAAAATGTCAAATCAATGTCGCTTTCATGCACAAGGCTCAATGGCAGCACAAGATCCAAGAGATCTACGCGGAGCTCGAGGCAATCATGACAAAAACATCCACAAAAAGTCCACCTTTCCTCAACAGAAATTCTGGAAGAAATGTGAATGTATTTTCAGAAAATACATGTACCACAAAACAGGGCACAGCAAACCAGGGACTCCAACCAAAATACACTGCCCAACTCCCCTATACTGCCGCGTTTCCGCGGCCAATAGGGGGTATTGGCCGCGGAAACGCGGCCGTACTGTGGCCTCGTTTTGTCGTCTTTTGGGGGTATTTTGGGTACTTCATTTCTGGGCTGATGGTTGCCCTAGATCTTCAACTCCCTGCCTATAAATACGGCAGAACTGAGCTCAACCAAGGCCATTCTTTTGTTCATCTTTCTTTTGTAGTTTTAGTTCTTTTTTATTCTTCTTCTTCATTCCTTTTCCATGAAAATTGTAGTGAGAGCTTTTTGAGTGGAGATCAATGAAGATGAGGGTTTTGTATCATTCTCTTGTGTTTCTTCTTCCCCTTGAGATTCTTGCTTTCTCTTGATCATTCAACCTCTTCATTGAGCTTGAATGGTTAAGGGTTAGTTATTGATCTCAAGGGTCGTATTCTTTCATGGAATTAGCGCTTCATTTCACATGCGTTCTCTACCCTTCCCTTGATCTTGCAACCTCTTGATTGAGCTTGCAAGTTTAAGGGTTGGCTATTGATCACATGCTTGTCTTGAGTCCTAGTTCCTTGTTCTTTTTATCGCTTTTTATTACTTGCTTTTTATTACCTTGTCTTTAATTACTTGCAATTTAATTCATGCACTTAATTACTTGTATCTTTTCTTTTCTTTGTTCTTTTCTTTTTGTTCTCTCTTTTGTGAATGAATGTAATTATTATTGTTAAGAAGAAATACGGTATTATAAGTTAACACTTCTTTCCTCATATCCTTTTCCCGTATTTTCCATTGAACTCCGCCCAAACGATACGCAAGCGCTCGATAGGCACCGTACCCTGACAAGGTAACGGTGACTCCTAACCGCGACCGGTTGCGTTCGGTTTGGCCGGAGGCGAAAGCAAGAGACAAGAACGGAAGGACAAGGGTAAATAAGCCGGATTCCACGAATACCGCGCTTAAATCCCCTAATCCACGTTGTTGCCGATTGCTCTAGCTTCAATTGGTCAAGATTCGGCTCAAAGGTTTTGAGTACGGATTTCTTTAGCTTATAATCTCGTATCTTTTTCTTAACAACTTTATACTTGTAAATAAACACATAGGTTAGATCAAACAAACATACAGATTCTTTATTGACTCGTCTAAAACAAGAACGGACATACAACCATCTCCCTGTGGACCGACCCGTGCTCAACCGGCTAGCTGCATAGTGACACCGTCTTGATTGCGGTTAACTTTAATTCTTTCAATCAACGAGATTGTCCTGAGTTACCCCGGAGGGAGGCGACAGCACCGCATGTCACATTACCACCTTCACCACCCCAGACGGCATTGCCGATAGTACCTACTGTTACTCCGCGTCAGACGCATGCACAGAGAGGTCGTGGTCGCGGAGGATTTGTTCATAGGGGGCGAGGTGACCGAGGCAGAGGACAGCCAGTGGCCAGCAGGGGACAGTTAGTTGCAGGTGGAGGATAGGCGCGAGTTTTTTCTTTGACGCATCAGGACGCGCAGGCGTCCAATACGGTGGTCTCAGGTATCCTTCCTGTATGTTTGGTTGATGCACACGTGTTATTCGATCTCGGATCCACGCACTCGTACGTATCCACACACTTTGTGCCGAGTTTGGGTAGAGAGTCCGGTTTACTTGACCAGCCGCTTGTTTTGACTACTCCTGTGGGAGAGTTGTTTGTTGCTAGGCACGTGTTCTGATCCTGTACCTTCCGTATTGGCGAGAGAGAGTTGCCGGTCGATTTGATCCTTCTTGAGATGTTGGACTTCGACGTTCTTTTGGGCATGGATTGGTTAGCCACGTGCTATGCTTCTGTTGACTGCCGCGAGAAGACAGTTCGATTTTGTTTTCCCGGCGAGTCGGTTGTTGTTGTGTTGGGGGACCGTGGTGCCACCCCTCACAATGTGATTTCTTCTTTTCGCGCTGGACAGCTTTTGCGGAAGGGATGTCAGGGATTTCTCGCATATGTTTGCGATACTAGAGCTACAGAGGTTCCTCTGGATCAGGTTCCGGTTGTTAGCGAGTTCCCTGATGTGTTCCCTGACGAGCTTCCTGGGCTACCGCCCGAGCGTGATATTTCTTTCTGGATTGACTTGGTTCCTAGCACGGGGCCTATTTCTGTACCGCCTTATCGGATGGCCCCGGCGGAACTTCGAGAATTGAAGGATCAGTTGCAAGATTTGCTGGATAAGGGACTTATTCGACCCAGTGTTTCTCCTTGGGGTGCTCCAGTCTTGTTTGTCAAGAAGAAGGACGGCAGTATGCGTTTGTGTATCGACTACCGCCAGCTGAACAGGGTGACAGTGCGGAACAGATATCCTTTGCCACGCATCAACGATTTGTTCGACCAGCTTCAGGGGGAAGGATACTTTTCGAGGATCGATTTGCGATCGGGCTACCATCAGCTGCGGGTTCGACAGGAGGACATTCCTAGGACAGCCTTCCGCACACGTTACGGCCATTATGAGTTTTTGGTGATGTCGTTCGGACTCACCAACGCGCCAGCAGCATTTATGGACATGATGAACCGTATTTTCCGGCCGTATCTTGATCTGTTCATCATAGTGTTCATTGACGATATCTTGGTGTATTCTCGAAGTAGAGAGGAGCACGAGCAGCACCTGCGGATTACACTGCAGACCTTGAGAGAGCATCAGCTTTTCGCCAAATTTTCAAAGTGTGCTTTCTGGCTAGACAGCGTAGACTTCTTGGGGCACGTGATTACACGAGATGGTAGATGTGTCGACCCGAGGAAGATCGAGGCAGTTCGGAGTTGGCCTAGACCCACGTCAGTGACGGAGGTTCGCAGCTTTCTAGGGCTGGCAGGCTATTACAGGCGATTTGTGCAGGACTTCTCTCGCATTGCTACACCTTTGACCGGGTTGACCCGGAAGGGAGTTCGCTTCGATTGGACGGAGGAGTGTGAGCACAGTTTCCAGCGGCTACGGGCTCTACTGACTACGACACCAGTGCTATCATTGCCTTCAGGATCAGGCGGATTTGTGGTCTACTGCGATGCTTCACGAGTGGGGCTAGGGTGCGTTTTGATGCAGCATGACAGGGTGATCGCGTATGCTTCGCGGCAATTAAAGAAACATGAACAGAATTACCCCACTCATGATCTGGAGATGGCTGCAGTGGTCTTTGCACTCAAGATCTGGCGACATTATCTGTATGGAGAGTCGTGCCAGATATTCACTGACCACAAGAGCTTAAAGTACATATTTCAGCAGCGAGACCTGAACCTTAGACAGCGCCGATGGATGGAGTTAGTGAAGGACTACGATTGTGAGATCTTGTATCACCCGGGCAGGGCGAATATAGTGGCGGATGCTTTGAGCAGGAGGCCCGGGGGTAGTCTATCTTGTTTGAGCGCAGTGCAGAGGCAGTCGGTGGCAGATTGGCAGATCTTATGCGACAGCCGGGTACAGTTCGAGTTTACGCCGATCGGAGGACAGATTGCGCATGTTCGTGCACGCCCACAGTTGCTTGACCGTATACATGAGGCACAGCACAGTGATGACCGCTGTTCAGAGATCAGGACACAGATGGGACATGGCAGATTTTCCGAGTTCGTGGTCGATGATTAGGGGATACTACGATTTGTAGCTAGACTGTGCGTACCAGATGCTGAGGGATTGCGGCGCGAGATTCTTGAGGCGGCACATCGGTCGGTATATAGTGTTCATCCCGGTTCCACCAAGATGTACCATGACTTGAGAGATGTTTACTGGTGGGACGGAATGAAGAGAGACATTACAGATTTTGTGTCGAAATGCCTGACTTGTCAGCAAGTCAAGGCTGAGCACCAGAGGCCCGCGGGAGAGCTACAGCCGTTACCCATTCCGGAGTGGAAATGGGAACAGATATCTATGGATTTCATTGTGGGTCTACCCAGGACTAGTAGAGGGTATGACTCCATCTGGGTGATCATGGATCGTTTGACGAAAGCGGCTCACTTCCTACCGGTGAAGACAACTTTCGGATTTGCTCAGTATGCCCAGATTTACATTGATGAGATTGTACGGCTGCATGGAGTTCCGACTTGTATCGTGTCCGATAGAGGCACCCAGTTTACCAGCCAGCTATGGCAGAGGCTTCAGGAGGCTTTGGGCACTCGCTTGAGTTTCAGCACAGCATTCCATCCGCAGACCGACGGGCAGTCAGAGCGGACTATTCAGACTCTCGAGGACATGCTCAGAGCATGCGTATTAGACTTCGGAGGTAGCTGGGATCATCATTTGCCCTTAGTAGAGTTCTCCTACAACAACAGCTACCAGGAGACCATTCAGATGGCACCGTTTGAGGCTCTTTATGGGAAGAGATGCAGATCGCCCACCTGTTGGACGGAGCTCAGTGAGAGCAGTATCTTAGGACCGCAGATTGTGGAGGAGACGACCGCGAAGATCCAGTTGATTCGCGATAGGATGAGAGCAGCCCAGAGTAGGCAGAGGTCTTATGCGGACCGTCGTCGGCGCAGACTTGAGTTTTTTGTTGGTGATCATGTTTTCTTGAGGGTCTCCCCAATGAAAGGCGTGATGAGATTTGGGAAAAAGGGGAAGCTTAGTCCCAGATATGTGGGCCCCTTCGAGATCCTCGAGCGTGTTGGTGCGGTTGCGTATCGATTAGCCTTTCCGCCCAGTTTTCCAGACGTGCACCCCGTATTTCACGTTTCGATGCTCCGCAGATATCTTCATGATCCTTCGCATGCGATTCAGCACCCGACGATCCAGCTTGAGCGTGACCTTTCCTATACAGAGCAGCCGGCGATGATCTTGGATCGACAAGTGAAGAGATTGAGGTCGAAAGAGATACCGTCCGTCAAGGTACTTTGGCGTGGCCAAAGCGGCGAGGAAGTCACTTGGGAGACCGAGAGCGAGATGAGGAAGAAGTATCCCCATCTTTTTGAAGGTGCGTATGATTAAATTTTTAAATTCGGGGACCGAATTTCTTTAAGGGGGGTAGATTGTAACACTTTGAATTTCCGTTAGAATGTTTTTCACGATAATTAGTTATTTAGTCGTGTTAGCAAATCGGGAAATTTGCCTTTGTAATGTACACCTTGCACACTTAGCCATTTTTGTGACTTAGGGTTTTGGTAACATGTTAACCATTCTTTTGTGCATGGTTGTTATACCTTTTCCCCACCATTTTAATCTTTTCATAACCCTTTTTCATAATTCAAAATCCTAATAAACAAATGAGCATGGTGTTAGGTAGAAAAATTGACTTTTGACCCCTTTTCTTCCCTTCTCTCTCTCTCTTTTCCCCACTCCAAAATTCTGCAGAATTCCAGCAGCAAACCCCCCCCCCCCATTTTTCTCCATATTCTCTTCTCTTTTCACTTCTCCATGATTCCCAAACAAATCCTACACACAAACCACACATTTCCTTCACAAAACCTTATGAAAAGATGAGTTTTGAGGTGTTTGGAGGCTAAATCTGCACACCTGAGAGAGGAGCTGGACTTTTGGTGTTTGATAAGGTCATTTGAAGGTATAAATTCATGTCTTAACCTCTTTTTCCATAACTTGCATGTTTAGTTTCAAAATATCACCTTTTTGTGCAATTTTAGTGCTATTGAAGGGATTTAGTGGTAATATGTTAAAGTTTATGTTGTTGTGGCTTGATTAGCTTGTTAATGAGTTATTAGTGTGGGTTTAGACTTAGGATTGTTTCAGATTTCAGAAAAATACCCTAAAGTTTGATTTTAGTGCAAAAGTGTGGATTTTAACTAGAAATAAGGCTCTGTAGGATCTGCTGCTACCCGAGATATTTCAGAGTGAAACTAGATGTTACTGTAGCATGTATGGGGGGTATAGAGTGCACACACAAAACCTGGGAGCCCAATTCCCTACTCAGGCCGCCGAAATATGCATTCTGGCCGCAAATTGCGGCCAGATGGGGGTTCTTTGGGTTGGGGTTTGGGGTGTTGGTATCTTCTGCTATGTGGGTTGTTTTGGTATATATAGTTTTACAATATATTTCCTGTATCAAAATCTGGAAGTGATTACCTATTTTCCCGTATTTTTAATCCTTCGCGACACGCGTGATACGTGTGTATGGGTTTTGGGTTTCTGCGTATCGCGACACGTCGGAGTGACTTCAGGCGCGTAATCACACGTTTTAGCGTATCGCGCACACGCGCGCTTGGTTCACGACACGAGTTACTAGTTCAGCCTTAATGTCGTGTTTGTGTGACTTCAAGCTTATGTATGATGTGTGGTGTAATTCTAGGTTCGCAGGCGAGTACGGCGGACGCCGCGCAGAAGGGAAAGCAAGTTGTTGGCTATACCTAGCGAGAGACTACGGTGAGTAGATTTAACATCTACGGGGATATCGCCCGCATGGCGTTCTACGTCAGGGCTGATAGGACCTTATAGTTTCCTTTGTATACATTGACTATTCATGGCTACTATTTAGTGCATACTACATTCTCTGCTATATGTATATAAACTAGAATTGATGGAACACCGCACCCTTACTGACAGTTCATGTTGCACGAGCACTACCCTGACATGATATTCATACTTGATGCATACATCACATCGGATCATTATGCTATTGCTCATCTTTTATGTGACTTGACATGATATTCATACTTGATGCATACATCACATCGGATCATTATGCTATTGCTCATATTTTATGTGACTTGACATGATATTCATACTTGATGCGCATATCACATCACATTTACTTGCATATTGGTTGGGATTACATATGTTTTCTGGATTTGGGAACCGAGGCCTTTTCAAATATATAATCATTTAAAAAACCGGTTCCCTTGATATGATATTTTGGGGCGCCACCCTGTGTTTTCTCGGTGCTAGAGTGGCTTATGTTGAGAGAGGGATGACCCGGACTGACGGATTCCCGATATATTGAAAGAGGGCTGACCCGGACTGACGGATTCCCGATATATTGAGAGAGGGCTGACCCGGACTGACGGATGCCCGATATATTGAGAGAGGGATGACCCGGACTGACGGATTCCCGATATATTGAGAGTGGGCTGACCCGGACTGACGGGGCCCGATGGATGAGGATTTGCGTGTCGATGCTGGACACGAGTATTTATGATATTTGGGTGCCGATGTTGGGCACTCGGGATTCTCATAGATGTACAGGATTTGAGGGCCGATGAGAGTGCCTGCGCCTGAGCTATTTGGGGGATCTGGGTGCATTGATGGACACCGATTATATATTCCACGTTGACATTCCGTGTAGATATTATATTTCCCATGCTCAGCATTTATTATTGTACCTCACCCTGTAGTTACATTACCTGATAGAGCACTTGCATGATTATTGCACATACTGCTTATCACATATTGATATCATCTGTTGGCATATGATAGAGTAGCGCAGTACGTGCATGCTCGCGATTACCTTTATATGTTATCTCTATTCACGAGTTGGCAACTCATTCCCATTGTGCCATAGTGTTTGCAGGTTGCCCTTCGGAGTAGTCGCGGCAGGCTGCGTTTGTATCTTTTGACACAGATACCCCCATAGTTGGTGTACTAGCTTTTTTGCTGATAGGTGGGTTTTGTGCGGTATCTGTTTATCTTTTAGTTATGTACATTGTTGTATCTAGTATTCTCCATCTACCATGTATGTATTTGACTTAGAGACAGTGTGAGGACGATGATGTATTTTATTTGTATTCTGGTGTCGAGCTCGTTGTGAGCCGACTGTACTTGCAGTTTATCCTATCTGTGATGTTCCCACTTATGGGTCTTGATCTTCGCTACGGCGTCGTATATTGCTATCTTGGTGATTGATTACTTAGATTTCTTATCATGTTAGTAAATGCTTTAATTTAAAAACTTATAACACTCTATTCTTTCACTGGTTTGATTTCTGGGTTTTCGGTTCACTTGATCGCGTTACGCCTGTAGACGTTACGTGGTTAAGTGCCGGTCACGGGCCAAACTTTGGGTCGTGACAGCGAAGTCCCTCCAACGCAAGCTACCTCTACACTAAACTCTTTAGCGTAGGAAACACGCTACACTCGATCGCTAGTCAAGTGTAAGATGGTGAAGTAGGGGATATGATTTTGCTCACAAGTTTGTGTTCAAGCTTCATGGTTCACATCACATGTGAGGGTTGAAGCTTGAACCATGACAATGAGAAAGAAGAAGAAGCTAGAGAGCATGAGAGCAAAATGGGAGCAACTCAAGAAAATGGCTAAGTGTTGGAATGGGCAAGTGAATGGCTAATCCCTTGACCTCACTCATTAAAGCATGGAATTATTGCAATATAAAATTGTACCCATGCTTGAATAGTGAGTCAAGATGAATAAACAATGATAAAAGCCCATGCTTGCAACCATGCTCCCAAAGTCTTCCTATTTTCCACCTCATTTCTATTTTCATAGAATAGAAATTTATGTCATGCTACATATATATATATATATATATATATATATTAATACATATAATATAATATTTAGTGAGCTAATGATATTAGTTAAGATATAATTATATCAAATATAATATATATCACATTATTAAATCAACACTTGATTTAATAATCCAGTTATATCACATATGACCGACTAATATCATTTATCTGTATATCACATTATCAAATCAACACTTGATTCGATAATCTGGTTATATCACATATAACCGAACTTGATAACAGATAACTGCCAGATTACAATACAGTATAACATACACGTATTTAATCTGGCCCACACACATATCACATATGTGTCCAACTTCGTTTCGCTTCAACCAGGGAACTTCTGTGTGAGACTCTAAAGACTCGTCAATACGCCAGCAGTAGGTGATGATCACATCAGTCACCCACAAACCGTCAACGGTACTAGCTGGACGTAACGGCTACCTGGGTATTGAGCGATATGAAGATCAACAAGCAAGCTTGTTCATATTCTCCATGAAGCCTATCAGTAACGCTACCGTACAGTCCTGTCTCTTCGTATGATATGTCACATATCATGTCTAGGGGTGGTAAACGTCAGACCCCAGTAACGTGATAAGTCATGTCGATATCTGGCCTATAACGGTTCGAGAAACTACTGATAACACTTATCAGTAAATCTCAGCAGCAGCCCTGGCCAGAGAATTCCAGTTATAGCCAATCGAGAATAGCGCAACATCAACCCCCAATACCGGGAGAGACGAAACCCCTCCTATCGCTCATTGCCTCCATGTGACTCGGGACTGTACTTAAAATCCACATGTTTGCACAACTCCTCTTAAGTGTGGTAGGGAGGAAATAAAAGCACAGTGGAAGCCACACAAGACTCTATGACGATCTCGGGTCTACAGACTAACCTGTACCAGTGTCACCAGAGGACTGCTATCTGACGATAGGTATATTACCAACTAGGAGTCCTCGGCGAGTCCGTTCGGTGTACACATTCTCTAATGAGCACATATGTACAATCTTTGATGTCTCACACCAATGGCTGTGGGATCAGCCATCGCCCTCTTAGGGTCAAGAAACGTACATACTAGTCTACTCTGGAATATCGATGCCCTTGTCTCGATATTCCCTCGACTAGGAACTGATTAAAGGATGTACTTTTGGACCACCCTGGCCCCACTAGTATGATCTCATCATAATCCTGGTAGTCAAGTACATATCCTAAGGTCTTTACCAACATGTAAGAGACAGACATTATAAATACCATTCTACATGTTAAGATAAAGGTAACCTGATAGCATACTATCATGTCGAGCAAGAAAGCCCTCTATAAATATGTCCAAGCATCCACTATATCAACAATAATGGCCTCTAGGGAATACATATACCTAACAATCTCCCACTTGCACTAAGGTCAGTTGTTGTAGTATTTCATACCCAACGTCCCAAAAGTCTCTCGAATAGAATCTGGGGGATGGCCTCGGCGAGTGGATCCGCTGCGTTATCCTCTGTGTCAACTCTCCCGACCTCGATCTCCCGGGGATCAACTATCTCCCTGATCAGGTGATACAGTCTAAGAATATGTCTGGATCGCAGACGGGACCGGGATTCCTAGGCCAAAGCCAAAGCTCCATTGTCATCACAATACACAGGTATTGGATGCCCAATGGTAGGAACCAAGTTCATCATATGAACTTATTCATCCAGACAACCTCTTTGGTAGCATCGTTGATAGCGATGTAATTATCCTCTATCAACGAGTCTGCTACGGTATATAGCTTGGAACCCTTCCAACATACCGTCCCTCCACTGAGGGTGAAGACAAAACCCGAGACTGACTTTCAATCGTCCTTATCACTCTGGAAGCTCGAATCGGTAAAGTACTCCATCTGGAGTTCACCGTTACCATACACCAAGAACATTTCTTTAGTCCTTCTCAAGTACTTAAGAATGTTCTTCACAGGTGTCCAGTGGTTTTCCCCAGGATCTGATTGATACCTACTCACTATACCTAGTGAGTAAGCTACATCCGGTCTGGTACATAACATCGCATACATGATAGATCCTACTACCGAAGCATAAGGTATCTCTTGTATGCAAGCCCTCTCCAAATCAGTCTTGGGAGACATCTCTTTGGAGAGGGCGATTCCTGAACAAGTGGGCACATTACCACGCTTAGAATCTTCCATACTAAACCCCTTTAGTATGGTTTCTATGTACCTGGATTAGGAAAATCCCAAATCCATTTAGATCTATCTCTATAGATCTATATCCCCAGGATGTAGGAGGCATCAGTTAGATATTTTATGGAGAATTTGTGTGATAAGAGGAGCTTTACCGAATGTAGCATAGGAATATCGTTTCCTATCAAGAGTATGTCATCCGTGTACAATACGAGGAAGACAACCGTACTCTCTACAACCTTCTTATATATATGTAACAACCCTAATTTTCTTATACACTTTTTCCTATACAAAATTTTTCAAATATTTTTTCAAAATTCCACAAAGGGGTATTTTAGCCTGAGCACAAGATTTAGGTAATTATTTTTGTTTTTAATTACAAGCTACAAGAATGTAATAACTCCATTTTTAGTGTACAAGAAATTACTTTAAATTTAATATATACTTGGAGTATTTACTCTTGCTGCTATCATTTTAAGTAATTAAATAACACCATAATTACAAGAAGGAGCTTGTAGCTCATTGGTAATACCTTGCACTGCTGAACCAAGCCACCAGAGTTCGAATCCCATGCCCCACATTATTTTTAGATTATTTTTCTTTTAAAATTCTTGGAAGCCCAACAGTCCACAGGCCATAACTCCCAAAAGATGAACTGAACCCTAAAAAGTGAGTATACCAGGAGCTACGTCTGAAGACCCCACACAATTCGATCACCGGACTCGGTCGGGATCGGCCGAGTCGGCCGGCCAGACTCGGCCGGACGGCCGAGTCCCCAAAACGAAAAAGGTGTCTTTTTATCTTCTCAACTCCCCTGTTTACTCCATTTTAATGGATCGGTTCCCGAATGTTAATTACACCCAATTTAATACAAATTTTAATGTTTTTCTTTAATTTTTACAATTTTTTAAAATAAAAACCTTTCACCTACCCTACCCTAGCCTACCCTATAAATAGACACCGCTATCCCCTACCCTCTCATTCCAAAACACTAGGTTTACTCTCTCGAAATTTTCACAAAAAGGGTGTGCTTTGAAGTCAAGTTCACGGCGAAGCGCTGACGGAATTCCGGCGACGTATTTTTGAAACAACCGGCGACGAAACAACACCTCGGCCACTCATCTAGTTCCTCTATACTCTTTAGTATAGATCGAAACCCGTAAGTTCCATTCTTCCCTTCTTTCTACTTCTCAAAAATACGAACTTACGAAACCCGACGGAAATCAGAACAGACCGATTTCCGATTCGGTTTTTCAATAAAATCTCACTTGTCACCAATTCCATAATACTTAAACTTATTCATAATGACTATTAATCACATAGCAATTAATTTGGATAAAGTTTCTCACATGAAATGATAGCTTTTGCAATATCGTATTCTTTTTCATTTTAATACCATAATGTTTATTTTTCTTCTTCTAATCAGTTCAATCATTCCTAAACATTTTTATCTTGACCATTGAACTTGTAAAAATAAATTTGAATAAGTTTTCACACATGAAATGATAACCTTTTCAATTTACCGTATTTTTTTCACTTTAATACCATTATGTTTCGATTTCACATTTAACCCCTTAACCTTAATATACATTTAAAGTAGAGCACGAGGTAATGACCTACCTCCACACACACGCAAATACAACCCTAAAATGATATCATCAAACTTAGAATACGATAAAACGAAACTTTCATTAAAATACCATAATCTAAATAAAACCATTCTTAAAGGTTTTAGATTTGATGCACTTTTAAGTAAATACTTCTTAGTAGGAAAAATACGATAAGTTGTGGACATCGATCGTTTATCTAAACCTGACTTTGTGGTGTCTAGGTTAGGCAAGTGAGCTTAGGTAACTTTAAAAGGCCCGCCTCACGATTCGTGAGCGGATCCCTCCTTCCTCACTTGTACTTACCTGGCCACAATTGGCGGTGAAGAGGCGATTTGAGACTTCTAACGACTTGTCGTTTAGACCATTTAGAAATAGTCTAGTTGGCTTAGATAACCCTAGAACCTAAAATACGGAAAACTACACTTTGCAAATAAATACCTTTTATTTTATAAAACAATTTTCTAAAAGATTAGTATTTTACAATCTTTGCAAAGCGCCGCTACAACCCATCTTTGGGGAACCTGTTCGGGATCGTGCAGTTTATCGCGCACCCTCGGGCTAGTAGTGCGAGATTCAGACCTCCGCAAGGAGCATTCGGTCTCGAAAGGTTTAAAATACGACATCTTAAGAAAATGAGATTTTTGGAATATAAAATATTTATTAAAACTATTTTTGTATAAATATATGTATATTTATCATTTAAATATCTATTTTATTATAATATAAATATTCCACCTTTTTCTAAAAATCACAAGAATAAATTTTACACTAAAACACCATGAACTTCAAATAATCAATATTACAGATAAATACCATTATTTATGAAACTAGGATATTTTCATTAGAAATGTCACAATATAAAATCCACAACTCTAAAGACGAAAAATAAATACTTGAGGTGTATTTTGAAAAGTATATAAAAGTATTTTTACATAAAACCCCCTCAAGTTTATAAATTACCCTAAGGACCCTAGCAGTTATAAGACTTCATTCACATTGCTGATTGTCTGACTCGGATTTGAGTCTGATTAATCTGACTTGAATATGATTCAAGTCAATCCATAATCTACAAGTTTCCAAGTCAATATTAACACATGAATCCATGAATACAATTATCAGTTTATACAATTTGGCTGAACCGAACCATGGATATATTCCTTTTACATGATTCCCAGTATTCCATTTACATGACTCTACGGTTATAACCGTTTCCTGATATCATAGTTTCGGTCAGTCAGTCAATCAATCATACAACCAACACAATTTACAAGATAACAATACAAATAAAACACTACGGGGTTTAAGGGGTAGATTGGTACGGAAGGTGTTAAAGGTGGCACGAGACGGTAAGATTAAGACATCTAACATGAATCCAATTGCCGTTGTTCCGGGTTGTATAACGGAGTCTTGTACTTCCATTTGCCCTGGTCTCTAGCATACTGAGACCCCTCTCGTATACACTGGCATTCTTCTGTACCAAACTACAAACAACAGCGTTAATACAACATTACAACAATATAATACAACATTAAAAGCTACTCTCACTCTCTGTCTTCTTTTCTACTTCTCCCTTATCTTTGGGACTTACCGAGCGATCTGTTCGCTGACGACATTCTATTTCTTTCCTCTTTGAATGTCGTCAGATGGTTTGGGCCCGACAGAGATCGAGCCATCTGCAGAAGACTTGAATCAGCTTGCTGAAGAACCAGAGCTCTAGTTTCATTGTACATTTTCCATTCAGAACTTTTCATTTCCTGTCATGCCATTGTTTAGGCATCATTTTTATTTCAGTTGTATTTCCTTTTCATGTATTGTACAAAAGAATGTTAATAAATAAAAGTTGATGTTTTTATTATACCTTGCCTCTTGTGTATTTTCTTTTATATTGCTTAGTTACGCTTAGCGTATTTGCTTCTGAGTAAATACGTAGCGGGCCAGTCGCGTCCCCTTCGCCGTAGAATGGGAAGCGGCGCGTGACAGGTTTTGTTGGTGGCCCATGCAGGTCAGAGCTGTATGAATCCCTATCATGCAGTTCTGTTCTGTATGAACAACCTAAGCAATATAACACAAGAACCAGCAACTAAAACATTCTTTACAATTCATGTTCCTTGAATCTTGCAGTTCCATATTCCTTGAATCTTATCATTTCATGTACTTGAATCTGTCCTAACCCAAATTTTTCTTCAGGGTTATGGATTCTCCGAACAACACCAGCACCAACGTCAACAACACACCCTCAGCACTACCTCTCACACCGGCGGTTACTGCGCCACCTACCGAGCAAACAGTGCTACTTGAAGCAATCCGCAGCCTTATCGAGGGACAACAACAACTCTTGAACCGTCCCGAGACTGATGCTCCGGGGGTGAAGCAATTCAGGGCTTTACATCCGAAGCAGTTCTCAGGAAAGGGGAGCCCACTGGAAGCTGAGGAATAGGCTCAAAGTATCGAGGATGATCTGGCCGCAGCACAAGTGCCATACGTCGCTTGGGTCCATGTAGCGAAACTACAACTCACGGACAACGCTCGCAACTGGTGGAAGGCGGAAGAAAGCCGTCTTGCACAGCCTATTGAATGGAAAACGTTTCGCGAGAAGTTTGACGTGAAATACTTCCCTGTGACTGCCAGGTTTGCCATGGAGCAGCAGTTCATTCATCTACAGCAAAGATCAATGTGGGACAAATCGGTAGATGAATACGACACTGAATTCACCATGTTGAGCCGATTCGCGGCACACTTGATACCGACGGACGAGATCAGAGCCCGTCGCTTTCAACAAGGACTGGACACGGAGATTCAGGCTGCTCTAGCCACGGGAAAATTTCTGACACATGAGGATGCTCTGGAAGCTGCCCGCAGTTATGAGGCAGTGATAAAAGCAAGAGGCAGACCTCAGTCTGCAGGAGTCAAACGCCCTGCCAACCAAATGGCAGGTGGAGCCTCTTTCAGGCCATCGTTTGAACCCAGGAGAACTGAAGAAATTCGCCATTACTGCCATAGAAAGGGACACTTGTGGAAAGAATGTAGGCGCGCAAAAGGTCTGTGTCTAATTTGTGGTGCATCCAGCCATGGCATTGGGAACTGTCCTTACAACAGCAACTCATCTCACACACCCACCAACCACCCGCAGCGGCCGACCATCCAGGCTCCTGCTACTCGTCCTGCACTACCTGCTCCACCACCTGCACAGCCTACTCGCCAATTCCAACAGGCAATGAGGGACATGCCTAGAGGGCAGAGAAACAGGCCCCAAAGGCAGAATGTGCCTCCAGTTAGAAGGAATGTACCACGGCGACAGACCTTCACATTAGAAGCCGTAGAAGCCGAGACTGAAGGTCAAGGTAACACCGATAAGCCTTTTTCACCCTTGTATCTCTTTGTTATTTTTATACACTATCGGTACTACAGCCACCAAACTTCTTTGCACTGTTACACCTTCCTTTTACAAATTTCGAGGACGAAATTTTTATAAGGAGGGTAGAATGTAACAACCCTAATTTTCTTATACACTTTTTCCTATACAAAATTTTTCAAATATTTTTTCAAAAATCCACAAAGGGGTATTTTAGCCTGAGCACAAGATTTAGGTAATTATTTTTGTTTTTAATTACAAGCTACAAGAATGTAATAACTCCATTTTTAGTGTACAAGAAATTACTTTAAATTTAATTTATACTTGGAGTATTTACTCGTGCTGCTATCATTTTAAGTAATTAAATAACACCATAATTACAAAAAGGATCTTGTAGCTCATTGGTAATACCTTGCACTGCTGAACCAAGCCACCAGAGTTCGAATCCCATGCCCCACATTATTTTTAGATTATTTTTCTTTTAAAATTCTTGGAAGCCCAACAGTCCACAGGCCATAACTCCCAAAAGATGAACTGAACCCTAAAAAGTGAGTATACCAGGAGCTACGTCTGAAGACCCCACACACTTCGATCACCGGACTCGGCCGGGATCGGCCGAGTCGGCCGGCGGACCGGCCGAGTCGGCCGGCGGACCGGCCGAGTCCCCAAAACGAAAAAGGTGTCTTTTATCTTCTCAACTCCCCTATTTACTCCATTTTAATGGATCGGTTCCCGAATGTTAATTACACCCAATTTAATACAAATTTTAATGTTTTTCTTTAATTTTTACAATTTTTTAAAATAAAAACCTTTCACCTACCCTACCTTAACCTACCCTATAAATAGACACCCCTACCCCCTACCCTCTCATTCCAAAACACTAGGTTTACTCTCTCGAAATTTTCACAAGAAAGGTGTGCTTTGAAGTCAAGTTCACGGCGAAGCGCTGACGGAATTCCGGCGACGTTTTTTTGAAATAGCCGGCGACGAAACAACACCTCGGCCACTCATCTAGTTCCTCTATACTCTTTAGTATAGATCGAAACCCGTAAGTCCCATTCTTCCCTTCTTTCTACTTCTCAAAAATACGAACTTACGAAACCCGACGGAAATCGGAACAAACGGATTTCCGATTCGGTTTTTCAATAAAATCTCACTTGTCACCAATTCCATAATACTTAAACTTATTCATGATGACTATTAATCACATAGCAATTAATTTGGATAAAGTTTCTCACATGAAATGATAGCTTTTGCAATATCGTATTCTTTTTCATTTTAATACCATAATGTTTATTTTTCTTCTTCTAATCAGTTCAATCATTCCTAAACATCTTTATCTTGACCATTGAACTTGTAAAAATAAATTTGAATAAGTTTTCACACATGAAATGATAACCTTTTCAATTTACCATATTTTTTTCACTTTAATACCATTATGTTTCGATTTCACATTTAACCCCTTAATCTTAATATACATTTAAAGTAGAGCACGAGGTAATGACCTACCTCCACACACACGCAAATACAACCCTAAAATGATATCATCAAACTTAGAATACGATAAAACGAAACTTTCATTAAAATACCATAATCTTAATAAAACCATTCTTAAAGGTTTTAGATTTGATGCACTTTTAAGTAAATACTTCTTAGTAGGAAAAATACGATAAGTTGTGGACATCGATCGTTTATCTAAACCTGACTTTTTGGTGTCTAGGCTAGGCAAATGAGCTTAGGTAACTTTAAAAGGCCCGCCTCACGATTCGTGAGCGGATCCCTCCTTCCTCACTTGTACTTACCTGGCCACAATTGGCAGTGAAGAGGCGATTTGAGGCTTCTAACGACTTGTCGTTTAGACCATTTAGAAATAGGCTAGTTGGCTTAGGTAACCCTAGAACCTAAAATACGGAAAACTACACTTTGCAAATAAATACCTTTTATTTTATAAAACCGTTTTCTAAAAGATTAGTGTTTTACAATCTTTGCAAAGCGCCGCTACAACCCATCTTTGGGGAACCCATTCGGGATCGTACGGTTTATCGCGTACCCTTGGGCTAGTAGTGCGAGATTCAGACCTCCGCAAGGAGCATTCGGTCTCGAAAGGTTTAAAATACGACATCTTAAGAAAATGAGATTTTTGGAATATAAAATATTTATTAAAACTATTTTTGTATAAATATATGTATATTTATCATTTAAATATCTATTTTATTATAATATAAATATTCCACCTTTTTTCTAAAAATCACAAGAATAAATTTTACACTAAAACACCATGAACTTCAAATAATCAATATTACAGATAAATACCATTATTTATGAAACTAGGATATTTTCATTAGAAATGTCACAACATAAAATCCACAACTCTAAAGACGAAAAATAAATACTTGAGGTGTATTTTGAAAAGTATATAAAAGTATTTTTACATAAAACCCCCTCAAGTTTATAAATTACCCTAAGGACCCTAGCAGTTATAAGACTTCATTCACATTGCTGATTGTTTGACTCGGGTTTGAGTCTGATTAATCTGACTTGAATATGATTCAAATCAATCCATAATCTACAAGTTTCCAAGTCAATATTAACACATGAATTCATGAATACAATTATCAGTTTATACAATTTGGCTGAACCGAACCATGAATATATTCCTTTTACATGATTCCCAGTATTCTATTTACATGACTCTATGGTTATAACCGTTTCCTGATATCATGGTTTCGGTCAGTCAGTCAATCAATCATACAACCAACACAATTTATAAGATAACAATACAAATAAAACACTACGAGATTTAAGGGGTAGATTGGTACGGAAGGTGTTAAAGGTGGTACGAGACGGTAAGATTAAGACACCTAACATGAATCCAATTGCCGTTGTTCCGGATTGTATAACGGAGCCTTGTACTTCCATTTGCCCTGGTCTCTAGCATACTGAGACCCCTCTCGTATACACTGGCATTCTTCTGTACCAAGCTACAAACAACAGCGTTAATACAATATTACAACAATATAATACAACATTAAAAGCTACTCTCACTCTCTGTCTTCTTTTCTACTTCTCCCTTATCTTTGGGACTTACCGAGCGATCTGTTCGCTGACGACATTCTATTTCTTTCTTCTTTGAATGTCGTCAGATGGTTTGGACCCGAAAGAGATCGAGCCATCTGTAGAAGACTTGGATCAGCTTGCTGAAGAACCAGAGCTCTAGTTTCATTGTACATTTTCCATTCAGTACTTTTCATTTCCTGTCATGCCATTGTTTAGGCATCATTTTTATTTCAGTTGTATTTCCTTTTCATGCATTGTACAAAAGAATGTTAATAAATAAAAGTTGTTGTTTTTATTATACCTTGCCTCTTGTGTATTTTCTTTTATATTGCTTAGTTACGCTTAGCGTATTTGCTTCTGAGTAAATACGTAGCGGGCCAGTCGCGTCCCCTTCACCGTAGAATGGGAAGCGGGGCGTGACAATATACATGGTCCATCTAACTTTTTGATGAAGTCAAACTCTTTGACAGCTTCATAAAAATAGATGTTCCATCTCCGCGGTATCTTCTTTAATCCGTAGATGGATTTAAGCAGCTTGCACATGCTTCCGCTGCTCCCCCTGTCTACGAAGCCCTCTGGCAGTGTCATATACATGCTTTCTTCTAAATCACCATTTAGAAAAGCGGTTTTGACGTACAGTCTGTTATATTTCATAGTCATGGTATGCAGCAATGGAAAGTAGAATCCTGATGGACTTAAGCATAGTGACAGAAGAAAAGGTTTCATCATAGTCGACACCAAGCCGTTGACGAAAACCTTTTGCTACAAGTCTAGTTTTGAAAGTATCAACTTTTCAATCTACACCAAATTATCTTTCTCAAAGACCCTCTTGCTCCCGATGGGTTTTACCCCTTCAGGAGCAACTTCCAAAGTCAACACTTTGTTGGTGTACATGGATTCCATTTCAGATCGCATAGCATCTAGCCTTTCACAGAGTCCCCACTCTTGATGGCCTGCTCGAAACTAGTTGGGTCATCATCTCCATGATTCAATCCTCGCTCCCACCGTCTACGAATAAACCGTAGTATCTCTCAGGTGGATGAGGAATCTTACTAGATCTGCGGAGTGGCTGCGGTTCATCGGGGACCATTGAATCCTCTGGTTCTACCAAATCGTCAGTTATAGTTTGCTTTACTGGAACTTCTTCCAGTTCTACCTCATCGCCACTAATTTCTTCCACAAGAAATTCCTTTTCCAAAAAAAAAGGTGGCATGTCGAGAAACAAAACACCTTTTGTTTCTCAGTGTGGTAGATGATATACCATCGCGAATGTTTGGGATATCCTACAAACTTGCACAGAACTGACCTTGCCTCAAGCTTGTCCGGATTATGCTTTTTAACATAGGCCGGACAACCCCATATCATAACTTGTTTAAGAGATGGTCTCTTCCCATTTCATATCTCATATGGAGTGGTAGGCAACAAATTTGGTCGGAACACTATTCAATAGGTATGAAACTATCTCAAGTTCATATCCCCAAAAGGAAATAGGTAACTCAGCAGTACTCATCATAGAGCGCACCATATCTCATAGGGTGCGATTCCTCCACCCCGATATACCGTAGTGCTGTGGTGTATATGGAGGAGTAAGCTGAGAGAGAATCTCATTCTCTTTTAAATAATCCTGGAATTCCGTGCTCAAGTATTCTCTTCCCCGATCATATCGAAGGACTTGAATACCTTTACTCATCTGGTTCTCATCTTCGTACTTATATTCCTTGAAATTCTCAAAAGATTCAGATTTGTGTTTCAACAAGAACACATATCCGTATCTTGAGAGAACATCGGTGAATTTGATAAAGTATGCAGAACCATCCCTGGCATGTGTAGACATTGGACCGCAAACATCATCATGTATCTATCCAAGAGTTCAGTAACTCTTTCTCTGTTTCTAGTAAACGGAGATTTGGTCACCAAGCCTTTGAGACATGACTAGCAAGTTTCATAAGATGTATATTCGAATGGATTCAAATATGCATCCTTATGGAACTTTAGCTAGTCTTGTTTCATCGATATGACCCAGTCTACAATGCCACAAGAAGAATTTGTTCATTTCTGAACTGTTCCTTTTGTGTGTGTTCTGTACGTTTAGAACTGTAGTTTGATTCAAAACGTGTACACTGTTATACAACATACCTTACCCAATCAACACTTGATTTAGGAAAGTATTCACAATATTATTGGTACGAAATAACAGTCGCTCAAAATTATTGTATTACTAGTTGGTAACACTATGTGATATTTGCCAACTGCTTTGGCTGCAACAATTGCACCATTCTCTACTACCTAGAGACATATCACCATGTCCCAGTTCTCTACCTGTCTTTAGCCTATGTAACAAATTACATATATGAGATCCTGATCCGGTATCCAATACCCAGAACGTAGAGTAAACTGAGAAACGGTTCTTGGTTACGAACACACCCGAAGACAATGCATCAACATGCTTATTCTTCATTTGGGTGGCGTGGGAATCCGGATTTTCCCCTATTCCTTGCTCAGACTTATGATAATCATAAGGTAGAGCGGAAGCTAGCCCAGTATAATAAGTAGGTTCAGTCAATACATCCATATTATTATCTTGATTAAGGCATTTCATTGGTCGCTACCAGGAGAGAGAGAAGGATAATCACTTTGTGTGCGCTCTTTGCAAGATTAGATTTGTTATTTATCTAATCAGGATGACTCCCACTGTTTTTATCAAATTTTCCTTCAAACCCTAAAAGGTAAGATTAGCCGGGATTAATTACACCCTACAGGTTAGCCAATCGTTCGGCCAGGCAGGTATCGGTACTTCGAGGGAGGTTCCCCGTGCTTTCGCACGGACCTAATTAAAATAAACCTCGTTTTCCTAGAGGCATAACCACGTTGACACCTTTCTAGACACCTACTAGATTAGCTAATTGTAAAGTGCAAAACTCTCTCAGGAGTAACTCTTACTCGCAGTGGGTATCGGGATCCAACTATCTCATAGAAGGTATGAAATCTCATTGCAAATTTCAACACTTGAAATTCCCAATAATAGTTTTTACCCCTAGCTTCCTATGACCTTGACGCTGGCCAACAAATCATAGGCCGCTAGTCAAGTTCAACCCGTCCATTTCTTGATTGAATTAAACCCACCCGCACGACCCTTGACGCTGGCCAATAAAGTCGTACGACTATCCTAATTCAATCACATCTCATACCGCAGATAAATACTTATCAGCTACCGCACACTACGCCTTGACGCTGGCCAACAAACGTAGCACGAATACTAAATAGTACTTATCTGAAATGACGGAGGGCTACGCAGGTTTTTAAGAAAACCATGAGCGTAATGAACTTGATATCGTTGTAGAATATAATGATTTTGAAAAGCATTGTATTTTAAGCTTTTCTAGCTTCGCTAAAGAGGTCACTCCCGGTGAAGGGATCTCGGCTCTTTCCTCGTCGAATGAGGTGTAGGATATTAAGGGAATACCACTATGCAAAGCAAAAACTAGAGAAGCTATCAAAAAACAAAACCGAGTGAGTTGTAGCATTTGCTAGTTTCGCTAAAGAGGTCACTCCAGGTGAAGGGATCTTGGCTCTTTCCTCATCAAATGAGTTGCTGGATATTCATCAAGAAATACCACTATGCAAAGCAAAAACTAGAGCTACCCTTTTTGAAAATTTGATTCTACAACATGTTTAGGTTTCTTTCTTTTCATTAATCTCATTAATGAAGTCCCATCATTTAATGTTTCCTAAGCATTACAGAAAAGTGAAACGAAAATAGAACGTACACTTATGTCATCCGCATTCGCCATTGGGCCCCGTCATGCACCGTTAGGTAACTTAACTACCGGCAGAGCGGGGGATGGACTAGCGCGGGTGCAAAACATAAGAAACATTTATTATATATCATATATATAATATAGCATTCGTCTCACGCAGTTATATGATCACATCACAGAATCAAGCAGCAGAAGAAACATATGAAATATTGGATATACTAGGATTTCCGTGTTTTAAATTTAGCCAGTAATGTAAAACACGGATTCCACGGTCGTGAAGAATAGCCAAACCCACATCCCTAGACCCCTACGAGAGCGGCAAGTAACCCTGCCAATTCTAGAGTTAGGAGACCCGGTCCCAACTCCTTGAGATGGTCTCCCACTGTACTCTAGAACCCGGTTACTTGTGCTCCTCGCCTTGGGTCTATCCTAATACGGAAAAGTAAATAATATACAACAGTGGTAACATCATCCTCAACCCGGAATAGCCCCAATAAAAGAATATTACATACATATTTTACATGAATGAAAATAGAAACTCTTATCTCACATAAAAAAAAAACCGGCTATTCTTACACGACGATCCAATAAAACATATCAGCGACACATAATATCACATATCATCAACGTAAGTAAATACGCGTATCCCAAACTCCGTCGACATATAGCAATGAGATTTGGGATACCCCATGTATTACACTTACGGTCGCAGAAAAGAAATGTAAAACCGCAATAATTATAATCCGCATCTGCTTAGACATCATAAACCTGGAATATCTCATATTCCGGATTTCATGCCTAACCAGATAAATCTAGTATTTTAGTCTCAAATTGAAAACACTTTTCAATTACTTAGTCGGGGATTCAACAAGATTCCCGACTACATTATCGAATACTCATCGGAAACTTTAGTAGATGGTCCCACCCCTGATGCCGTCGACAAAGTGCACTAAGGCGGAACACCGTGGCCGCAAGCACCCGAGTGGATGCTTTTGGTAGCGGGGTTCTCCTACAGTCACTTGGTCGGGGCAATGGGGCGTGGCTACCTAGCAAAGTTACTTGGCGAGTATTCGCGTACAATACGTGATTGAGACGAAGTTTTGATCCGAATCAAAACTCCGTGGCAACCGATTATCCGAGGCTAAAACACTAGATTTGAAAATAAACTAGTTTTCACAAAACTAATTTAATGTGGATCCTAACTACTGCATCCATATCAAACTAAACCCGAAACGACATAAAAATTACGACTACGAAACACTCCGTATTAGCCCCAATAGAACTGTTAATATCACATGCAAACAGGGCTAATCAAACAATACCTGAAACCCCAAAATCAATAGATAAGAACACTGTACAAAACCCAAGTTTCGCCGGACCAATTTTATCATTAAGGGTTCATTTTTGTAGGGTGTTCTAATTACATCAAATGTAAGCTTCTGCAGTTGTTTAAAAAAATTTTAGAGGCCATTTAAAATTTGACAGAAACCGGTGATCTTGGGTTTCATTGTTTCGGAGTTTTTCGGTTTCATGATTCTAATTAGATCGTCTAATCTTCTAGCTTAGGCTCTGATACCATGAAAGTCTACCCTAACACCCCACTAGGTTTTACAAGCATCAAGCATGCCAAATTTTAAATTTTCGGGATGCTAATCTACACTAAACAAGATCGTTAACTAGATGATTACGGTTTTATGTTTGATATCAACTAAACTAGAAGAAGTGAAAGATGGCTATACCCTCGTAGATCGAGTCCTTCACTTCAGATGCTCCATGAAGTAGTCCCGCGACTCCACTAGGCTCCACTTGAGGCTTTGGACGAGCTTCCTTCGATGACCTTCGTGCCGAAGATGATCCACGCGAAGTCCCTTCAAGTCAAGCTACCTCTACACTAAACTCTTTAGCGTAGGAAACATGCTACACTCGATCGCTAGTCAAGTGTAGGATGGTGAAGTAGGGGATATGATTTTTCTCACAAGTTTGTATTCAAGCTTCATGGTTCACATCACATGTGAGGGTTGAAACTTGAACCATGACAATGAGAAAGAAGAAGAAGTTAGAGAGCATGAGAGAAAAATGGGAGCAACTCAAGAAAATGGCTAAGTGTTGGAATGAGCAAGTGAATGGCTAACCCCTTGACCTCACTCATTCAAGTATGGAATTATTGCAATATAAAATTGCACCCATACTTGAATAGTGAGTCAAGATGAATAAACAATGATAAAAGCCCATACTTGCAACCATGCTCCCAAAGTCTTCCCATTTTCCACCTCATTTCTATTTTCATAAAATAGAAATTTATGTCATGCTACATATATTTATATATATATATATCATATATATATATATATATATATATATATATATATATATATATATTAATACATATAATAAAATATTTAGTGAGCTAATGATATTAGTTAAGATATAATTATATCAAATATAATATATATCACATTATTAAATCAACACTTCATTTAATAATCCGGTTATATCACATATGACCGACTAATATCATTCATCTGTATATCACATTATCAAATCAACACTTGATTCGATAATCTGGTTATATCACATATAACCGAACTTGATAACAGATAACTGCCAGATTAAAATACGGTATCATATACACGTATTTAATCTGACCCACACACATATCATATATGTGTCCTACTTCATTTCGCTTGAACCAGGGAACTTCTGTGTGGGACTCTAAAATCTCGTCAATACGCCAGCAGTAGGTGATGATCACATCAGACACCCACAAGCCGTCAGCGGTACTAGCTGGACGTAACGGCTACCCGGGTATTGAGCGATATGAAGATCAACAAGCAAGTTTTTCCATACTCTCCATGAAGCCTATCAGTAACACTACAGTACAGTCCGGTCTCTTCGTCTGATATGTCGCATATCATGTCTAGGGGTGGTAAACGTCAGACCCCAGTAACGTGATAAGTCATGCCGATGTCTGGCCTATAATGGTTCAAGAAACTACTGATAACACTTATCAGTAAATCTCAGCAGCAGCCCTGGTCAGGGACTTCCAGTTATAGCCAATCGAGCATAGCGCAACATCAACCCCCAATACCAGGAGAGACGAAACCCTTCCTATCGCTCACTGCCTCCATGTGACTCGGGATTGTACCCAAAATCCACTTGTTTGCACAACTCCTCTTGAGCGTGGTAGGGAGGAAATAAAAGCACAGTGGGAGCCACACAAGACTCTATGACGATCTCGGGTCTACAGACTAACCTGTACCAGTGTCACCTGAGGACTGCTATCTGACGATAGGTATACTACCAACTAGGAGTTCTCGGCGAGTCCGTTCAGTGTACCCATTCTCTAATGAGCACCTGTGTACAATCTTTGATGTCACACACCAATGGATATGGGATCAGCCATCGCCCTCTAAGGGAAAAGAAACGTACACACCAGTCTACTCTGGAATATCGATGCCCTAGTCTCGATATTCTCTCGACTAGGAACTGATTAAAGGATGTACTTTTGGACCACCCTGGCCCTACTAGTATGATCTCATCATAATCCTGGTAGTCAAGTGCATATCCTAAGGGCTTTATCAACATGTAAGAGACAAACAGTATAAATACCAGTCTACATGTTAAGATAAAGGTAACCCGATAGCATACTATCATGTCGAGCAAGAAAGTCCTCTATATATATGTCCAAGCATCCACTATATCAACAATAATGGCCTCTAGGGTATACATATACCTAACAAAAACAACATCCAAATATGATATCCATATCATATAATATCAAAATAAAGCCAAAACCAATATTTTTATTCATAGCATAACCAAAATATCCATAAGTTCATTACCACCAAAATATCATCACCACTAATACATCCATTGTTAGTGTATATGCCCTAGAGGCCATTACTGTATCATACTAGTTTGTATATTACTTAATGGAAGCTTGGGATATTCACAGTTGTATAAACAATCTTGCTCAAAATGGTAGTATGCTACTTAGTTTGTTTCTACTTTAATATGTGCATGTGTTTCTTTTAGCATATCGCTTATACATAATAGTGGAGCCCTTAGAATCTTTGCTTGATTACCAGCGTTGTGATGGCAGTCACACTAGTGGGGGCTGAGTAATCTACAAGCACATCCTTATACAGGTTCCTAGTCGTAGGATTATCGAGACGGGGCATCGATACTCCGGAGTAGACTAGCGTATGCGCTTCTCATCCCAGCAGGGGAGATGGTCTGTCCCACGGCCATTAGTACGTCGTACTGGAGATAGTATGCAGGTGCTCGTTAGGTTACGAGTACACTGGACAGGACTCACTAGGAACTGTTGGTTGGTATTATACCTGTCATCAGTTATAAGTTCCCAGGTGACATGAGTACAGCTTAGTCCGTTGACTTGACACTGTCACTTCATCTCGAGTGTGTTCCCACTGTTCTTAGATTACTACCCTACCACGGCTCAAATGAGTCGTGCAAACAGGTGGTAGTTGGGTGCAGTCCCGAAGCACTTAGAGGCAGTGACAGTTAGACAGGATTCGTCTCTCTCGGTATTGGGAGTTGATATCACGTTGTGTCTAGGAGAGCCATTACACAAAGTCCCTGGCCAGGGCAAGCGTGATATACTGGTAGCGTTTCCAGTAGTTTCTCAGGGTGTTCTGGGCTACACTCCGACACGACTTGTACCGCTATTAGGGGACTGACGTTTACCGCCCCTAGGCCCGACATGCAATACTCTCAGACGAACAGACCGGACTATACGGAGATTGTCACATCAGGCTCAGTAGGAGTTTGGATGGGTTCACCTCATCGGTCTTCTTATCGGCATCTACCTGGGGACCGTTACGTACAGCTAGTACCACTTGCGGCCTGTGGTTAAACCCACCACCAGCGTAGTGTCGAGTCTTTAGAGTCCCACCCAGAGGGTTGTTCGCCTTTAGGCAAAACAGAGTAGAGATCACATGGTTTTGCGACGAGGTTCGTTCATATCCGCGCACTTGTGCACTTTTGGTGTCCGGGCAGTTATTACTAGCGGGCTTTGGTTTAAGCCAGATCCTAGTATTTGTTTTGGGATTGGTTTTGTCTCATTGTATTCGTGTTCCTCGGAACACGGATGCGGGTGTGTATGCACAGTTGACAGAGGCAGAGGAATCTCATTAGGGTTTTTGACAGTTGACTTTTTCTAAACCCTAATGAGAATGAGAAATATGATTAATAATATTAATTAAGGATAATTGTGCCATGGTTAGGGTTGGGTTGACCATTTGACTTTTGTTGACCATATGACCATGATGATTTCTTTTGCAAGATGCTTCTTGAAGCTTGCAATTAGCATTAAATGTAAAATGATAATGGTCACTTCAACTAACCATCATAATTTTCTTTAATTATTATTATTATTCTCATATTCTCTCATATGAGAGCATGGTTGTTATTTTTCTCTCATTCTCTCTTGCTCTTTCTCTCTCATGCAAAGCTCTTCCTCTTCCTCTCTCAAAGCTCTCTTCTTTCATGTTTTGAAAAACATGAGCTTTGTGCGATAAAACCATCAAGACAACTCTCTACTCATTCTAGGGTTCTTAGTCTAGCAAGCCAAGCACTCTAGTTACCTCTTGGTTAAGGTAGGAGCTCAAGGTAGAGGCCTTCAGGTGGATCTTTCTTTGGCAAAGAGAAGATGAAGAGGAGGAGCCGTCTACACCACTTCAAGGAGCAAGCAAGAAGGAGGACCACAACAAGAAGAGAAGGAGTTCAAGATCTAGGTATAACCATCTAACCTAGTAGCTAGAACTTGTAGTTAGTTTGTTAGTTTTTGTTTAGCAAAGATCCTTCATGGTTATTCTATGTACCCTTGTGATAAAAATTTGATTTTTACTCTTTCCGCCTTCTCGTAAGTACCGGGGTGGGTTACATAGACTTACAGTGGTATCTGAGCCTAGATAAACAATAACTAACATGTTAGCAAAGTGTTTAGAACTTCGATCCGGAAAAAAATCGCAAAATACATCAAAATCTTGTGCTTTCTGCCATTTTTAAAAACAGGTCTAAAAATATTTCCACACACCTGAAAAATACATGCAGGGATTTTTAGGAACACCCAAGAAAACCGAGCCCATGACTCGATCAGATTGCCGCGGAAGCGCGGCGAAACCAAGCGTTTCGCCGCGGATCTGCGGCCGAGTCGACTCGGTCGCGACTCGTTTTTCCTGCAGTGTGTTCAGACTGATGTTTTGTGATTTTTAAGATGATTTGTTTCTGCCCAGATTCTTCAGAGAACAGTGTTGTATTTGGGGTAGTTTCAAATTGGAATATTGATCGAAATTCTATAAACTTTAGCTAATTGGTTATATCTGTAATGTGATATATGTACTGAACGTCGACTAATCGCTATACGTCGATTAGTGGGAGTTGTGCATATCTGTAATCTGTGATGTTGGATTGTGTATATGAACTTGTTAGATTGTCTCGGATGAATAGTCGGGGTTGTGAGATGAGAGTTTCTTTATCTTTCATTTGATGTAAATTGTAAATTGATGTAATATTATTTTTATGGCCGCACATCCGGGTTGAGGTTGTAGCCGCCATTGTATATTATTTCTTTTACTGTTTTTGCTCCTAGGATAGACCCAAGGTGGGGTGCACAAACTACCGGGTACTTTGAAGTGCTGAGTGGCCTACTCACGTTGTTGAGGGAGGTTGCTTCACTTCGGGTACTTGGCGGGTAGTTTGCCGCACCCATAAGGGTCTAGGGTGGGGTTTGGCTATTCATCGCGACCGTGTAATCCGTCTTTCGTTGCAGGCTCGAACGAAACGTGGATTCCTAGCATATCCAATGTGTTCATCTGTGATCTGGAATGGCTATCATTGCATCTGACGAATGTATATATCTATATATGATATCTAGTAGGCGTTGCTTATGTTTTGCATCCGCGCTAGTCCAGCCCCCGCTCTGTCGTTAGTTAAGTAACCTAACGGGTGATGACGGGGCCCCGTGGCGAATGCGGATGGCATAAGCGTACGTCATATTTTCGTTGTTTTCTGCAATGGTAGGATTAATTGATGGGACGCATTATATTAATGCAAAGAAAATAAACCAAAGTTAAATCGTTGGAACAATTTCAAAACCACTCGGTTTTTTTCCAAAACAGAAAACTTTTAAAAACGCGGAGCTTAAACCACTCCTTTTAAAAGCTATCAGGTTCCTTCGATTATATCAAGTTCACTACGTTCACGGTTTCGCCAAAACCATTCGTAGCCCTCCGTCATTTCATATGGATAGTCAATAGTATTTAAGCTGTGTTTGTTGGCCAAAGTCAAGGCATAGTGATTGGTAGCTATTGGATATTCATATGTAGCATAGATAGATGCGTTGGTTTGGGACAGTCGTACTGCCTTGTTGGCCAAAGTCAAGGGTAGGTACGGGTGGGTTCAAATTAACCTGGAAAATGACGGGTAGAACTTGACACGTGACTTATGATTTGTTGGCCAAAGTCAAGGTCATAAGAGCATGGGGTAAAAATCCACATCGGGAGTTTCTAAAGAAACTGAAACTTTCTAGTGTTGCATACCATTTGGAGTGTGATGATTTTGGTAGGATTCCTTCAGCTTTATCACACGATGATATTTGGATCCCGATCCTACTGTGAGTATATGCTACTCCTCGGAAAACTTTCTCACTTAACGATCAATACTATAAACCAAGTAGGTGTCTAGAAAGGTGTTAGCGGGGCTACGCCCACAGGGAAAAGAGGTTATTTAATTAAGGAACTTCACGAAAGCGTCGTAAAACCTCCCTCGAAGTACCGACACTGGCATGGCTGAACGGTTAAGCAAGTATTGTACCGTGAGATTGATCCCGACTAATTCTTCTTTTATGGTTTGAGGAAGGATTCGAGAAACAGTGGGAGCCATCCTGTTTAGACAAACTAAAAACCACTCTAAACTTGCAAGAGCATCATGCTAAAGTGTTTCTTCTCTCTCTCCTAATTGCAGCGACCAAACATCATGACCGGCCTTAAGTTACTACTAGATAAAAATATACTGACAGGGCCAAACTACAAAGATTGGCTCAGGAATGTCAAAATGGCAATCACTTATGACAAGTTAGGGTATCTCCTTACTAGTAAAGCCCCCGCCGTCCCAAGTCCAGAATCCAGCGTCGCGAATAAGGAAATCCGTAAGACCTGGGAGATTGACTGCGCGAAGGCCAAGTGCCTCGTGCTTGCCTCTATGGACAATGAACATCAGAGGAGGCACGAGAATATGGACCTTGAATCCATATTTCTCCATACTAAGGAACTATATGGAGAGCAATCCCGTATCGCCAGATAAGAAACCTCGAAAAAGTTGTTTTCAGCGAGGTTGGCCGTCGGATCATCTGTAGCGGAACACGTGCTTAAGATGATTAGCTACATTGAAGAGCTCGCGGACCTCGGGACCACGTTAGAGAACGAGCTCTACACTGACTTGATTCTCCAGTCCCTTCCTTCTACTTACGCCCAGTTTATCCTGAACTTCAACATGCAAGGAAAAGAAGTTGAACTTCCGAAACTCCTCAACATGTTAAGGAGTGCAGAGGACACCCTACAGAAAGTCAGGAAAACACCCGCTTTGTTTGTTGGAGGAGCTTCTTCTTCTAGGTCCAAAGCGAAAGCAAAGGGAAAGAAGAAGAAGGCCCCTACCAAACCAAGGGGCGGTGTTAGTAAAGTGGAAGCCAAGGCAAAGGCAAAGGTAGTAAAGGTAGCGGGACAGTTTGTGGGAAAGGAAGAGTGCTTTTATTGTCACAAGAAAGGACACTGGAAGAAAGATTGCAGGGCTTGGAAGGCCAAGAACCAGGACCCGAAGCAAGTTGTGGCTTCGGCTTCAGGTGTGTATGTTATTGAAAACTGTCTATCAATCAACTCTACCTCCTGGGTATTGGATACCGGATCGGGATCTCATATCTGTAATTCTTTGCAGGCACTGAGAAGGCGTAGGGTTTTGAAGGCAGGTGATATGACCCTTAGAGTTGCAAACGGAGCAGGCATGGATGCTGAGTCCGTGGGGGATTATCACTTGGGATTGACAGATGGACATGTTTTGGTTTTGCGCGACTGTTATTTTGTACCCAGTGCGACTTGTAATATCATATCTGTATCTTTAATGTCTAAAGAAGGTTATGATTTTGCATTTGTAAGCAATGTTGTAAACATTCACCTTAATCATGTTTTGATTGGGTCGGGTACATTAAGTAACGGTATATACGTATTGAACCAACCATAGATTTTCAATATCCAGAATACACACAAAAGAAAGTCTCCAGAAATAAATCATGCTTTCTTATGGCATTGTAGACTGGGTCACATCAATGAAACAAGGTTAACTAAGTTGCATAAAGAAGGATATTTGGACCCGTTCGAATATCAATCATATGCAACTTGTCAATCATGTCTCAAAGAAAAGATGACAGACTCCGTTCACTGGACACGGAGTAAGAGCGAGCGAGCTCTTGGGACTCGTACACAGTGATGTATGTGGTCCAATGTCTACATATGCGCGAAGTGGTTATTCTTACTTCATTATTTTTACGGATGATTTTTCAAGGTATGGACATGTCTTCTTAATGAAGCATAAATCTGAAGCCTTTGAAAAATTCCAGGAATACAAGAATGAAGTAGAAAAACAAACAGGCAAAAGTGTCAAGACACTGAGATCTGATCGAGGTGGTGAATACTTGAATGCCGAGTTCCTGGATTACATTAAAGAGAATGGAATTCTCTCTCAGCTTACTCCTCCATACACTGCACAACATAACGGTGTATCGGAGAGACGGAACCGAACCATATTGGATATGGTACATTCCATGATGAGTAACGCTGAGTTGCCGTGATCTTTCTGGGGATTTGCACTAGAATCAGCTGCATATCTTTTGAACCGAGTTCCAACTAAGTCAGTGCCTACCACACCATATCAGATGTGGAGTGGGAAGAAACCCTATTTTAAACGCATTAAGACATGGGGATGTCCAGCTTTTGTCAAAAAGCAGCATACGGACAAACTCGAGGCACGTTCAGTATAGTGCAAGTTTGTGGGATATCCAAAGAACTCTGAGGGATATTTCTTCTATTACGCAGAGGAACAAAAGGTATTTGTTTCTCGTCATGCCTGCTTCTTGGAAACTGAATTTTTAGAAAATCAGATAAGTGGGAGCGCAATAGAACTGGAAGAAATTCCAGAACCACGAGCTATTACTGAAAGCGTAAAAACGAGTGACTAATTCCGGCAGTGCATAAGCGTTAGGGTGATTATATATCAAATAGTTCCAACCCCTACGTGCTATCTCGTTCGCAAAATAACTACCGTACACCTCGTGTGAAAAAATTTGCGAAAAGTCTCGTTCAAGTTGCATGCTGTGTGCCATCAGGTGATCTACAGATCTAGAAATTTAAAAACAGAGATGGGTTTTGAAAGATCTAACCTTCCCTGAAAAAATCATAGGGCGAAGAGACTAGGCGGCGGCGGATCAGCGGTGGATGTAGGCTCCTGCGGCGGAATCGCGGCGCTCTGGACGAGATCTCGCAGAAAAACTTCGGTGGCGGCGCTAGGGTTTCTGAGGAAATTCTTTTTTTTAGGGTTGAGATCAGAGAGAGGGGTCGGGGTCTTTATATAGGGGGAGAGTGATGGAAATTTGCAAATAAACCCCTCTAAAAAAAGAAAATTATTTGCAAATAATTATTTTATTTTATTTTCTTTTCTGAAAATTTACAAAAATACCAAAAAAAATTTATATTTTTTTTTATTTTCAATTTTTATCTTTTTTTTATGTTATTTTTGAAAGCCAAATTATACCCCCCCCCCCCAACTTGAGTTAAACAATGTTACAAGTCAATGCCAAGCTTTGTAAAGACCAAAAGTCAACACCATCCAGTTGAAAAATTTATCTGTGTAACGTATCGGTCGGTGGAGGAACATGTTATAAAGAGCCAAGAAGAAGAAGTGAAGAGATACGTGGTGGTAAGGAAAGGGTTTGCGTGAATGTGAATGTGAGGAGATAAGAGGTGATGATAAATAAAAACGAGAATGTGAATGATCAGAAATGAGTGGAATATTGGCATTCTCGTATTTTATTAGAAGAAAAGATGGTGGTTCAACTTCTATAGGTGGAGGTTGATTAACCACAAAATCCTCAAGGTGTTTCAGTGAATCCCTTACTGGCTTGGCATCATCCATCACATGTATATGATGTTCAATTATGAGGGAACTAATCCCCTCGATGTCCGCCATAGTCCAACCAAAAGCTTGCCGGTTGTTTTGTAAGACCATTAACGGGGCTTTCTCTTGCTCGAGAGCTAGAGATGCCGAGATGATAACAGGAAGGGTCTCATTCTCACCTAAGTAAGCGTATTTAGAGTGAAACGGCAACAGCTTGAGTTTGAGTTTTGGAGGTGGAATAATTGGAGGTAAAATTGGTGAAACTGTCTCGAACTCGAAGGATTCCATCAATGGTTCGAAATCACTGTAAGCAACCGAGTCGGATGGTTCAACTAACTCATCCGAAAATTCAAATGACTCAAACTCTGGCGGTGAGTCTTCAAAATCATCCGAAAAAGTGAAACACTCGTAATCGTTATCGGTTGTGCAAACTGTGTCAGATTCAAGGAGGAACGCACTAGTGGCATCAAAACTGCTGTGATCGAACAGAAATTTTTCAAGCTCACAGTCCTCCTGCGTGATTTCGTGGATCGAGCAAACATCACGTATACTAGCTTTAGGCACAGAGGGCAGACTTCCTATCTTGTAAATGTTGAACTCACTTGACATCTTCCCGAAGGATAGAGTCATAGAGCCATTGCGACAATTGATTACAGCATTGGAAGTGGCCAAAAATGGTCGACCAAGGATTACCGGAATTTGGTTCCGTGGGTTAGCCACAGGCTGTGTGTCCATAACAATGAAATCAACAGGGAATATGAAGTCCCTTACTTTGATCAACACATCCTCTAACTCACCCCTAGGATGGGTGATGGATCGATCAGCCATTTGGAGAGTACAGTGAGTGGGTTTCAACTCTCTAACACCTAATTGCTCATACACGGAGTAGGGAAGCAGGTTAACACAGAACCAAGATCTAAAAGTGCTCGATTGATGTTCTTATCCCCAATTGTTATTGAAATTGTAGGACAGCCAGGGTCCTTCCGTTTTTGGGGCAAGGGTTGAGGTTGGGTAATAGCATTGCTCACGGCACTAGCTACGAGCACTTTCTTGGGTATCTGAGACTTTCTCTTCGTGGTGCATAAGCCCTTTAAGATTTTCGCGTAAGAAGGGACTTGTTGGATTGCATCCAAGAGAGGTATGTTTATGCTAACCTGTTTGAATAACTCCACAATCTTCTCCATTTGGGGAGTTGGTTTATTGGATTTCAACCTGTTTGGAAATGGAATATTTTGAAAATTTGTTGAGTCTAATGTCTGTGGAGTAGATTGCGGAGTTGGAATGGATCCTAGTGTTGGTGTGTTCGTGAAGTGAGAAGTGGGTCCATTCGAATTAGAAGAAGTAGAGCCTATGAAGAATGAAGAATAGGCTCTAACGAAGAAGATGAAGAAGAAGAAGAAGAAGATGATGAAGAAGACGCACCGGCAGGGGTGTCATCACTATTACCCACGTTATTGTGCAACAATTTTCCAGATCTCAACGTGGTCACAGCATTTACATTATGATTTTGTTGTTCATAAGCAACATGTGCGTTGTGTGTGTGACCGGGATTTGGCAATGGTTGAAACGGAAGTTTTCCCTTTTCTCGCTCACTCAACGCAGCATTCAGTTTTGCAATTTGGGCCTCAATTGATTTGATACTCTGATCATGTGAAGCACCGTTTTGCACCAAAGATTGAATGGAAGTTTCCAACCTTGCTGCGGATTGTGTAGATTGTTTTAAAAACGCATCTAGACTTTGTTCTAGCGAGGAAACCTTATCGTTATTCGGTTGAACAAAATTGTTTTGAGGATAAGAGTTGTTGGGCACAAAATTGTTCATTTGGTTTGGGTAAGGTTGTGGTTGGAAAGGTTGCTGGTATTGAGTTTGTTGAGGTGCTTGTTGTTATGGAGGAGGAGGCCTTTGAAAGTTGTTGTTGCCTTGGAATTGTTGATTTTGATTCCAAGCAAAATTTGGGTGGCTCCTCCAACCAGGATTATAAGTCAAAGAGTATGGATCATTTCTTTGTCTTTGCCGAAAGGCAACATTGACTTGATCTTGTCCTTAAACAGGTGGATTGAAAGGACACTCTTCGGTAAGATGAGATGGATCCGAACAACAAGCACAAACAGTTCGTGGGGGTAAAGCAGGGGCAGGAGAAGGCGATGAGATTTTGGTCTCAATTGCTTCTAGCTTTTTCGTAAGTGCGGCCATTTCGGCCTTCATTGCAATCGACATATCTAATTGATGTATGCCTTCCCTAGACTGACCTGTTGAAGAAGATGAGGTGGTCTTAGTGCTTTCCCACTGAAGTGTTTGTTCAGCAAGATCGTCGAGAAACTGCCAAGCTTTCTCACTTGATTTTGTTAGAAAGTGACCTTGACAAATGGTTTCCAACAACTGCTTAGTTGCTGGGTTCAATCCTTCGTATAAAGTTTGGCAAAGTTGCCAATTCTCGATACCGTGGTGAGGGAATTGAACAAGTAGGTCTTTAAATCTTTCAAAACACTTCCAAAAGGGTTCGGAAGGAAGCTGGGAAAATTGAATAATCTCATTGCGAATTCTCGCGGTCTTGTGATGTAGGTAAAACTTTTTTAGAAAAGCTTTAACAAACTCTTCCCAGTTTTTAATCGAGTGTGATGCTGTGCTATATAACCATTTCTCGGCTAGGTCACATAAGGTGAATGGAATGACACGTAGCCTTATAGTATCATCAGAAAGTTGTGTTGTCTTCATCATTGCGCAAACATTCTGTAATTTGTTTACG
Source organism: Agapanthus africanus (assembly GCA_030015575.1). Lineage (NCBI taxonomy): Eukaryota > Viridiplantae > Streptophyta > Magnoliopsida > Asparagales > Amaryllidaceae > Agapanthus > Agapanthus africanus. The sequence continues at coordinate 302,300,639 of CM057339.1, read as the reverse complement.
AAGATATAGGCATCTTCGGATTCCAGTCCGTGAAATTTTGGCAACATGTTGATGAAGTGGAGTTTGATCTCAAAGTTATCCCCATTTGCCGGTGGGAGTAAAAGACAAGTTGGTAAAGCGGTGCGGATAGGGTAGAAAAGATCCTGGAGCGCGATTTGTTGGGGCGCTTCAACAGGTGGGTGTTGAGGGTTATTCGCACCTAGTGCAGGTGGAATCAGTCCCGCGGGTAAGGGGTTGTTAGGATCGAATCCTGACATCTCCTTAGAAGACGAAGAATGTGAAGGTGAAGGTAAGGAAGTGGAAGGAATTTCGACATCGGAGTCGAAAGCGTCGTCAGTCGGTACTTACGAGATACGGACTAATCGGGCACTAGTGTCCCTAGTCCAACCGAACATACACTAAAGAGGTAATGTAGTCAAAAAGTGAAAAACAGAAGGTGGGGGTAAGAAAACGTCAATGAGAGGAAAGTGGGTGTAAGTGGAGTGCAATGGATTTCTTAGCGACAAGTTGCAAGTTTTTGTAAAAAAAATTCCTTTTTGTGTTTTTTTTATAAGGAGCTTTTTGCAAAAAGATTTTCAATAAAAGGCTTAGACACACGTTCAATCAATCACAAATGCATAATCAAGCCTAGATCTAGGGTCACCTAGGTCAACTAGACTGCTCCTAACTGTTCCAAAAGGCAAGATGTGAGGACCTCAAATCGCCTCTTCACCGCCAATTGTGGCCAGGTAAGCACAAGTAGAGAAAGGAGGGATCCACTCACGAATCACAGTGAGACGGGCCTTTTAAAGTTACCTTTCCCTACCTGTCTAGCCTAGGCACCACAAAGTCAGGTTTAGATCAACGATCGATGCCTACAACTATTCCTTTGTCCTATTGAGCGCGAAGTCCTTAGGGCCGAGTCTAATTTTTTTTTAATTAACTTGATGGTCAATGCAATATGCTTTATGTGATTTTTGGGGTCCTGGGAAGGGTAATGAAATCCCCACCCAATCTGGATTGGTGTTCAAGCCCCTTAAAGTCAATTTAAAATATGCAAAGCAGTAAACACAATCACTTGCAAACAACAAATTTTTTTTTAGCGCGGCGCAAAGAATGCTGCACAAGATCAAGTTATTGGAGAAGGGGAGAAGTTTTTGCAAAGAACCCTGCAGGAAATTTTTACAGAGGAGATAAGGAGGTTCAGAAGAAGAAAAGAAGCTTACAGAGGAAATTTCAGATGATGACGTCAGCAGTGCGCCGCGAATACGCGGCATCAAGTGCCTAATTGCGGCGGTTCCGCGGTCACCCTTACGGTTCAGATCCCCAAGCATCTTCTGTTGCTCTGTTGTGGTACTCCTCTGTTGTTCAGATCTGCTGTTTTCTGTTTCGCTCTCTGGAATTTTCCAGATCTGAACCTGTTCGTCAATCCTGCATAATTCAAACGAAACACCCTTCCAAGAATAACAAGATGATAAATTGTTTATATTTTTATATTTTCAGTTTTTATGATTTTTTTTAGATTTTATATTAACCTGAAATTGCAAAAAGAAAATAACTACGCCATCCCCGGTAACGGCGCCATTTGATTGATATGATTTTTTATGCGCTTTCGCTTTTAAAAGATAAATCAAAGAATATTTAACCGTAATCAAGAACTGCGTCGCTTGGTAGCTAGCCGGTGAGTATGGATCGGTCCACAGGGATTTTGTGTATTCTCTATTTGTTCTAACGAGTTAATTCCAATTGGGGTTGGATTGATTTATCACTAAAAACTAAGGTTGATCTAGACTAGGATTAAAACCTTGCTAGGGTTAGGTTTAGGTTAAGTTTGGAAAGTCAATATTCCTCACCGCTTTCTATGCCCTAATTAAGATCTATTAGGTGTTATGGTAATAATTAATAAAGTGGATTAGTACCATCGGGAAGAAACGATGTTTCTTCCTCTAGGTCCTTGTCCATCCTTTCTTAATTCTTACCCTAACCTCCATGGAAAACATATACAACCGGTCTTTTAAACTACGGTATCACCGCTACCTCGGGAGATAGGGTGCCGTAGTGAGCGGTGTGTGTATGTATGCATGGAGTCCTATAAAAGTATGTGATGGGCAAGAAAGGGGTGAGAGATTTTCATCTCTCAAACCCCTCCTATTCCTAACCCTAACAAGTGAGGAACTACTCACTCATTAGGGAATTGATTAACAGAAACATTTTTTATCTATGGCAAATAATTAAAAGTGCTAAACTAATTAACTAGGGCAGATAATTAAAATTCTATACTACGGCAGAAAGGAATTTAACTAGGGCAAGGTAAAGAAAATCTACTTACTTTATTTGATGCTCTCTTCATACATTACAATGAATTCTGAATTTTTTATCAATGAAAAGAGGCATACCTCAAAAAGAGGTTTAGAGTTTCTATTTATATATCATAGAAACCCTAGGGTTACATTCGATACATATCTACATTTACAATTTTACCCTAAGAAGCCTAGTCAACGCACCGCCACAGCGTTGAATTTTGCGCCGACACGTGCTCACCATAGCCGCGGATCCGCGGCCAGAAGGCATGTTTAGCCGCGGTTCCGCGGTCATATTGTGGGCTTCTTGGTTGCATTTTCCTGGATTGCTTCTGGTTGCATTTGTCTTCTTGTTTCTTCACTTGGTTTCTCAGATTGTCATCTAGTTCTCTTCCAGATTTCCACAGTGCATAATGTCGTGGACTTTTACCCTTTGCTTCGTGTCGAAGTCTTGAACTTTGCACTGCCTTTGTGCTTTATGAAATTGTCCATTGATCTTCGTTTATTCTTCAAACTATAAGCATGATCAGATTCTTCCATTTGTTGGTCGTAGTCTCACTTTTGTATCGTCTTTTCATCATTTTCACTGTTTTTGTTCCGAGAACCTGTAACCTGCAACTATGTAGCAGACATGGACCAAAAGCACCTGTTTATTTGTAAAATGAATAAGAATGGGGAAAATAATAATGCAAAATTATGATATGAACAGACCTCGGCGAGGCCTCCGCCATTGCGTGGAACAAAGCTCTTGATGCCGTCAAGGAGCAGTTTCCAGAGTTTTCTGATGGTGAGCTCCGTGCTCGAGTCCCACTTTCGGAGGTCATGCCTCCGGCCGACGGTGATGAGGGAGGCGCGGTCTAGGCGGGGCTTGCGACTCGAACTTTTTGGCTTTTCTTCCTCTCTCTCTTTATAAGCCTTCGGGTAATTTGATAAGGCTGGGAGCTCACAATACCCTTGTAAAGACTTTTGGCTTTGTGAATAAAGAATTTTTGCGGTAGTATTTGCGCACGTATTTTCCTTTGTCGGTAAACACCTGTAGTTGCCTAATACCGCCTTTGTGTTATGTCGGTTCTTCGTCTAGCGATTACGCGTTGAGTTGAATCTGTTCATTTGCCCAGTGTGCAAAGACGGTATCTCCATGGCCCCGAAGTCGAGACAGAGATCGCTCAGACGTAGACAGACCGAATGCCTCGTGGTGAGGTCACGTTCCTTAGTGTGGGAGGCTCAGGGAGGCATGCTAAGGACGGGGCCGAGCAGGGTAGGTGCTTGGTTCCCCTTGGTGAGGGCTTTGATCCTTAGCGCGGGAGGAGCCGTGAGGGGCCTACCAAGGACGGGCCGAGCAGGGTAGCTGCCTGGTGCCGCATGGTGAGGGCCTTGATCCCTGGTGTGTTGGGGTAGGGAACTACCAGCCAGGGATAATCGAGCAAGAGCGGGCCTTGTTGCCTCTTTCAAGGGCTTTGATCCTTAGCGAGGGAGGGGCCGTAAGAGGTCTACTAAGGATGGCCGAGCAGGGTAGCTGCCCGGTGCCTCATGGTGAGGGCTTTGATCCCTGGAGTGTTGGGGTAGGGAGCTACCAGCCAGGGATAACCGAGCAGGATAGCCGCCCGGCTGCCTCTTGGCGAGGGCTTAGATCCTTAGCGTGGGAGGGGCCGTAAGAGGCCTACTAAGGATTGCCGAGCAAGGTTGCTACCCGGTGCCTCTTGGCGAGGGCTTTGATCCTTAAGGACGGGCCGGGCAGGGTTACTGCCCGGTGCCTCTTGGCGAGGGCTTTGATCCCTGGTTTGTTGGGGTAGGGAGCTACTAGCCAGGGATAACCGAGCAAGGGCGGGCCCGGTTGCCTCTTGCAAGGGCTTTTTATCCTTAGCACGGGAGGGGCCGTAAGAGGCCTACTAAGGATGGCCGAGCAGGGTTGTTGCCCAGTGCCACTTGGCGAAGGCTTGGATCCTTAAGGACGGGCCGGACAGGGTTACTGCCCGGTGCCTCTTGGCGAGGGCTTTGATCCCTGGTTTGTTGGGGTAGGGAGCTACCAGCCAGGGATAACCGAGCAAGGGCGGGCCCGGTTGCCTCTTGCGAGGGCTTTTTATCCTTAGCGCGGGAGGGGCCGTAAGAGGCCTACTAAGGATGGCCGAGCAGGGTTGCTGCTCGGTGCCTCTTGGCGAGGGCTTGGATCCTTAAGGATGGCTGTCACGCCCCGCTTCCCGGTATACGGCGAAGGGGACGGGACTGGTCCGCTACGTATATACTCAGAAGTACATACGCTAAGCGTATCTAAGCAATATAGAAATAAATACACAAGAGACAAGAGATGAAAGAACAGCAACTTTTATTTATTAACATTCTTTGTACAATGCATGAAAGGAAATACAACTGAAGTAAAACGATGCCTAAACAGTGGCATAACAGGAAATGAAAAGTACTGAAAAGAAAAGTGTACAATGAAACTACAGTGTAGGGTCTTCAGTAAAATGCTCCAAGTCTTCTTGTGATGGCTCGATCTCTGCCGGGTCCAGACCACCTGACGACATTCAAAGAAGAAAGAAATAGAATGTCGTCAGCGAAAAGGTCGCTCGGTAAGTCCCAAAGATGGGGGAGAAATAGAAAAGAGTAGGAGAGAGAGAGAGCTTTTAATATTGTATTGTATTGTTGTAATATTGTAATGTTATATTAACGTTGTTGTTTATAGCTTGGTACAGAAGAATGCCAGTGTATACGAGAGGGGTCTCTATATGCTAAAGACCAGGGCAAACGGAAATAGAGTACAAGGCTCCGTTATACAACCCGGAACAACGGCAATTGGATTCATGTTAGGTGTCTTAAATCTGACCGTCTCGTGCCACTTTTAACACCTTCCGTACCAATCTACCCCTTAAACCCCGCGATGTCTTGTTTGTATTGTTATGTTGTAAAATTGTATTGATTGCATGATTGATTGACTGACTGACCGAAACCATGATATCAGGAAACGGTTATAACCGTAGAGTCATGTAAATGGAATACTGGGAATCATGTAAAAAGAATATATCCATGGTTCGGTTCGGTCAAGTTGAATAGGTTGTTAACTGGATTCAGGAATTCATGTGTTCATATTGTGTTGGAATATTAAAGAATATAGATTGACTTAAATCATATTCAAGTCAGAAATAGTCAGACTCAAACCCGAGTCAGACTAAAAGAAAAGGTATTTAAAGTTCTATAATTGTTAGGGTCCTTATTGTAATTTATAAAACTTGAGGGGGTTTTATGTAAAAAGTACTTTTGTATAGTTTTCAAGATACACCTCAAGTATTTTTTATTCGTCTTTATAGTTATAATGAGTGTAAATTTTATTTGTGTTATTCTAGTGAATATATCCTAATAAAAGTATTAATTTATAATATTGATTTATTTGAAATTCATGGTATTTTAATGTAACTTTTAATCTTGTAATTTTTAGGAAAATGTGGAAACTTTATCTTATAACAAAATATGTGTTTAAATGATAATTATATATATGTTAATACAAGAATAATTTTAAATAATTATTTTATTTTCCCAAAATCTCGTTTTTCTTAAATGTCGTATTTTAAACCTTTCGAGACTGAATGCTCCTTGCGGAGGTCTGAATCTCGCACTACTAAGCCCGAGGGTGCACGATAAATCATACTATCCCTAACGAGTTCCCCAAAGATGGGTTGTAGTGGCGCTTTGCAAAGATTTAATAATTACTAATCATTTAGAAAAATGGTTTAATAAAGCTAAGGTATTTATTTGTAAAGGGTGTAAATTTCCGTATTTTAGTTTCTAGGGTTCCCTAAGCCAACTAGCCTATTTCTAAAGGTCTAAACGACAAGTCGTTAGAAGCCTCAAATCGCCTCTTCACCGCCAATTGTGGCCAAGTAAGTACAAGTGAGGAGGGAGGGATCCGCTCACGAATCGTGAGGCGGGCCTTTTAAAGTTACCCAAGCTCACTTGCCTAGCCTAGACACCATAAAGTCAGTTTAGATAAACGATCGATGTCCACAACTTATCGTATTTGCCTAGTAAGAACTATTTACTAAAAGTGTAACAAATCTAAAATCTTTAAGAATGGTTTTATGAAGATTATGGTATTTTAATGTAAAGTCTTGTATTTTCGTATTCTAAATTTTGATGATATCATTTTAGGGTTGTATTTGCGTGTATGTGGAGGTAGGTCATTACCTCGTGACTTATTTTAAGGTATTGTGATGTTTAGGGGTTAAACATGATAAATTAAATATGAGGGTATTTAAGTGAAAGAATACGGTATTTGCAAAAGTTATCATTTCATGTGTGAAAACTCATTCAAATTGATTTTTACAAGTTTAGTGATCAAGATGAACATGTTTAGGAATGATGGAATTGATTAGAAGAAGAAAAATAAACATTATGGTATTATTGTGAAAAGAATACGATATTACAAGAAAATTATCATTTCATGTGAGAAACTTTGTCCAAATTGATTTTTATGTGATTAATAGTCATCATGAATATGTTTAGGTGTTATGGAATTGGTGACAAGTGAAATTTTGTAGAAAAACAGAATCGGAAATCGGTTTATTCCGATTTCCGTCGGGTTTCATAAAGTCGTATTTTGAGAAGTAGAAAAGAGAGAAGAACGGGACTTACGGATTTCAAACTCTTCTAAAGAGTATAGAGGAACAAGGGAAATGGCCGAGATGTTGTTTCGTCGCCGGTTGCTTCAAAGAACGTCGCCGGAAATCCGTCAGCGCTTCGTCGTGAACTCGGTTTCAAAACACACTTTTCTTGTGGAAATTTTGAGAGAGTAAATCTAAGGTTTTGGGATGAGAGGGTAGAGGGTAGGGGTCTATTTATAGGGTAGCTAGGGTAGGGTAGGTGAAAGGTTTTCTTTATTTAAAAAAAATTATAAAAATAAAATAAAAAGCATTAAAATTTGTATTAAATTGATTGTATTTAACATTTGAGAACCGATCAAATAAATTGAAGTTAACAGGGGGTTATAGAAGACGAAAAGCCAGAATTTTCGTGTTGGCGACTCGGCCGTTCGGCCGAGTCCGGCCGGCAGCGCCGGCCGATTCGGCCGGCCGACCGGCCGACTCGGCCGATCCCAGCCGAGTCCGGCGGCCAAATCGAAGAGGGTCTTCTGGTGGGGCTTATGGTATACTCCGTTTTTAGGGTTCAGTTCATCTTTTGGGAGTTATGGCCTGTGGACTGTTGGGCTTCCAAGAATTTTAAAAGAAAAATAATCTAAAAATAATGTGGGGCATGGGATTCGAACTCTGGTGGCTTGGTTCAGCAGTGCAAGGTATTACCAATGAGCTACAAGCTCCTTCTTGTAATTATTGTGTTATTTAATTACTTAAAATGATAGCAGCAAGAGTAAATACTCCAAGTATACATTAAATTTTAAAGTAATTTCTTGTACACTAAAAATGGAGTTATTTCATTCTTGTAGCTTGTAATTAAAAACAAAAATAATTACCTAAATCTTTTGCTCAGGCTAAAATACCCCTTTGTGGATTTTAAAAAATATTTGAAAAAAAATTTGTATAGGAAAAAGTGTATAAGAAAATTAGGGTTGTTACAATGGCCGAGCAGAGTTGCTGCCCGGTACCTCTTGGCGAGGGCTTTGATCTCTGGCGTTGTGGGGTAGGGAGCTACCGGCCAGGGATAGCCGAGCAGGGTAGCCGCTCGACTGTCTCTTCGTGAGGGCTTAGATCCTTAGCGCTGGAGGGGCCATGGGAGGCCTGCTAAGGATGGACCGAGCAGTGAAGCTGCTCGGTTGCCTCTTGGCGAGAGCTTTGATCCCTGGCGTTGCGCGGTAGGGAGCTACTGGCCAGGGATAGCCGAGCAGGGGAGCCGCTCGGCTGCCTTTTCATGAGGGCTTAGATCCTTAGCGCTGGAGGGGCCATGGGAGGCCCGCTAAGGATTGACCGAGCAGTGAAGCTGCTCAGTTACCTCTAGACGAGGGTTTTGATCACAAAGACAGGACTCCTCTTTTTGCAATGCTCTAACCTTCCCTCCTTGTTATTTGAATGGAAAGGACCTTTTAGAAAAATTTACATTGTCTTTGTGAAAGGAGAGGTACACACTCGTAGGTATTGATTTCACTGGTACAGCTTGAGCTTCTTGGCGTTGTAAGGCCGCGGAAACTTGCGTGTCCGCATCCTGTAAGCGGTAGGCTTCGCCGGGAAGTACCTCGGAGACGAGGAAAGGACCGTCCCATTTTGGGGAAAGCTTATGCAGCCTGCCTTGATCAACGAACTCATTTCGCCGTAGGACCAGATTTCCGGTCTTGAAGAAGCGACGCTTGACCCGCGCGTTATGGTATCGGGCAGTTTGCTGCTGATAGGCGGCATCCCTGATTTGAGCCCGGTCTCGTTTCTCCAGCAAGATGTCCAGGTTGGTCCGCAGGGCCGTGGTGTTTGCTTCATCGTCGAAGTGTTTGACCCGATAACTGGGTAGCCCGATCTCCGCTGGGACCATTGCCTCGGTCCCGTAGCCGATGCTGAAAGGGGTTTCCCCGGTGAGGGTCTTCTTTGACGTGCGCAGGGCCTATAGGACCCAGGGCAATTCCTCGACCCAACTGCCTTGGCGTCCTTCAAGGCGGGTTCGGAGGCCTCGCAGGACGTCCCTGTTGGCGACTTCGGCCCGTCCGTTGTATTGTGGATGTGTGACCGCGGCAAACTTCATGAGGATATGGTATTCGTGGCAGAGCTCCTTCACTTTCTCGTTTTCGAAGTTTGTTCTATGGTCGGTGATGATACACCTCGGGATGCCGAACCGGAGTATCAGGTTGTTCTGCAGGAACTTGATGGTCGTAGCAGCATCCGGTTTCCTGATGGGGACGGCCTCGATCCACTTTGTGAAGTAATCCACTGCGACGAGGACATATTTGTGCCCGCCCGCACCGGTAGGGAACTGGCCTATCATGTCCAATCCCCACTGGGCGAACGGCCACGGGGAGGTTAGGGTGGTCAGCTCGGTAGCCGGAAGGCGAGGCATGCTTCCGTGGAGTTGGAAGCTTTTGCATCTCCTGACGATCTTCTGGGTGTCTTGGTGGATAGTTGGCCAGTAGTACCTCTGGAGCAAGGCCTTTTGGATCAAGGTGCGGGCCCCTTGGTGTGCGTCGCCGACCCCTTCATAGATTTCCCGGAGGATGTAGTCGGCTTCGTGGGGGTCGATGCACAAGAGCAGAGGCTGAGTGAAGGACTTCTTGTAAAGGTTCTCATTGCTCCAGACGAAGTGACAGGCTTTGGCTCGGAGACGGCGGGCTGCTTCCCGATCTTCTGGGAGCGTACCATCCCTTAGGAATTATACAAGGGGCTTCCTCCAGTCTTGGTCATCTTCCTGCGCCGTATATACATGAAGTATTATCTCCCCGTCTTCCACGCTGGGCTGCGGCAAGGTCTCGAAGATGATAGATCGCTTGTTGTTGGCCGAGTAGGATGAAGCTAGCTTGCTCATGGCGTCGACTTGGGCATTGAGCTGCCTGGGTATCTGCTCTACCTAGACTTCATCGAAGTTCTTTCGAAGTTTTCTTACCTCGGCTAGATACTTTGCCATTAGAGGTTCCCGAGCCTTGAAGTGGCCGGTCACTTGGCCGACGACTAGGGCTAAGTCACTGCGGATTCGAATTGTTTTCAACCCCAGCCCGGAGGCCATGCGCAGTCCGGCCAGCAGGGCCTCGTACTCTGCCGCGTTGTTTGATGCTTTGAACCCGAGTTTTAGAGAGTACTCCATTTCTGCCTCGTTCGGGCCCCGAATGATGAGGCCGGCACCACAGCCTTCCTCAGTTGAAGACCCGTCAACGTAGATGACTCACTCAGGGACTGAGTCGGGTCCCCCCACGATCAGGTGTTGATCCACGAGGGTCGGCGTGGGCCCCGGTTCCTAACTGGGAATGGTGCATTCGACGATAAAATCGACCAGGGATTATGCTTTGATGGCTTGCCTCGGGCGATATTTTATGTCAAATTGGGACAACTCCCACCTCCACTTCTCTAAGCGGCCCGAGGATTCGGGTGAGGCGAGGATAGCCCCCAGCGGGCGCTCGGTGAGAACGAGGATAGTGTGCACTTGGAAATAGTGTCGCAGCTTCCTTGAGGCCATAACGAGTGCCAAGACAATCTTCTCTATGGCTGGGTATCTCGTTTCTGCGTCTTTGAAGACGTGGCTCACATAGTACACTGGCTTCTGCGCTCCGTCGACCTCTCGAACGAGCACTGAGCCTGCTGCTTGGTCGGATACCGCCAGATACAGTGATAGCTCGTCTCCTTCAACTGGTCGGGTGAGCGGCGGCGGCGGCGCAAGGTACCTTTTTAATTGGTCAAAGGCGGTCTGGCACTCTTTTGACCACTCGAACCTCGGGATTTTTCTTAGGGCTTTGAAGAATGGGAGGCACTTTTCCCCAGACCTCGACATGAAGCGGTTCAGAGCGGCTACCCGCCCCGTCAGCCGCATGATCTCGACGTTGGTCTTGGGCGCGGTCATATTGAGGATAGCGTCAATTTTTTCCGGGTTAGCCTCGATCCCACGGTGGGTGACCATGAAACCGAGGAACTTTCCCCCGGTGACCCCGAATACGCATTTGGCGGGGTTCAGCTTCATCTTGAACTTGCGGAGTACCTCGAAGGCCTCGCCCAGGTCCTTGGCGTGGTCAGTTGACGAGACTGATTTGACAAGCATATCGTCGACGTAAACTTCCATGTTTCTGCCGATCTGTGGCTTGAACATGCGGTTGACCAACCGTTGGTACGTAGCCCCGGCGTTCTTGAGGCCAAAGGGCATCACCTTGTAAAAGTATACCCCCCGATCCGTTGTGAATGCGGTGAGATCTTCGTCTGCCGGATTCATACGGATATGATTGTATCTAGAGAAGGCATCCATGAAGCTCAATAGCTCGTGGCCCACCGAGCTGTCAACGAGCTGATCTATCCGAGGTAGGGGGTAGTTGTCTTTAGGGCAGGCCTTGTTGAGGTCGGTGAAGTCGACGCACATGCGCCACTTCCCTCTTGACTTCTTGACCAGGACTACGTTCGCTAACCACTCCGAATATGGCACATTCCGAATGAAGTTGGCGGCGAGGAGCCTATCTACCTCGTCCTCGATAGCCTTCTGTTTGACCAGGGCGAAGCTTCGCTTCTTCTGTCTGACGGGTCGGGCCTTAGGATCTACCCCGAGCTTGTGAGATATAATTTTGGGGTCGATCCCAGGCATGTCAGCAGACGCCCAGGAAAACACGTCGGAGTTGTTTATGAGGAAATGAACCAGGTCATCTCGCTGAGTTCCTGTCAGAAGAGACCCGATCTGAACGAGTTTTTCGTCGTCCCCTTCTACGAGGGGGACCTCTATCAGAGACTCCACCAGGGTACCTCGGACCTCTTTTTGCTCGTCTCGAGTGTCTAGAAAGCCCTTGATGTCACCCTCACCTTCGACGTCGTCGACCGGCCTCTCCGATGAAGATGTTGCGGTGAAGCAAACCTTTGCAATTCGCTGGTCTCCATAGACCCGACCTATCCCGTCCTGGTTGAGAGGGAACTTCATCGCCAGGTGGTAGGTCGATATCTGGGCCCGGAGGGAGTTCAGCGTGGGGCGGCCGAGGAGGATGTTGTAGGCCGATTGGATTTTCTCTACGATGAACTCCACCGGCACTATCCGCGTACGGCCGGGCTCCCCAACATTGAACTGCAGGGTGATCACCCCTTCCGCCGGGATTGAGTGATTGGTGAATCCTGAAAGAACGTGGGAGGTCGGCCTAAGGTCTGCTGCGGTGAGCCCCATGCATAGAAAGCAGTCGTGGAAGAGAATGTCTGCCGAGCTTCCCGAGTCGACCAGGATCCTGTGCACCTCGTATTGATGGACTCGAGCCGTAATCACCATAGGGTTGTTGTGGAGTAGGGATATGCCGTGAAAGTCCCCGTCGTCAAAAGTGATTGGCTCGGTCTCCCTGGACTTCTTCCTCGGACGGTTGTCGGCCTCCGGGGCTGGCATGGGGTGCTGAGTCTCGTAGGTACTTGACGTACCCCCCGCCGTCATGACCATGATTTTTGACGTGCCTCGGTTCTTTTCGGTGAGGTTCCTCACGCCTCCCGGTGGGGTTGTTTTTGAGCTGCCGGGGAGAGTCTCGCTTGCGCGACCCCATCGAGGGAGGGGGTGTAGGTCATGCCTGCGAACAGGCGAGCTGACCGCTACCGCCTCGGGAGGGACAAGGGTGCGACGAGACTCGGGGCAAAACTCTCTGGCGTAAGACCTCGGGGCAAAATGATGCGGTGCCCTCCGGGTTATGGAGCACGCCGGCCTGGGGGGCCTGCGGCTGTTGGAAACGGTGAGGCGACGATTGGCCGTGCCTACACGAGCAGGGGTTTCTCTTCCGCGGTAGGAGTCCTGGTCCCGAGGCGGAGGAGCGTCGACCTGGGGAAGTTGACCTGCCGTTTGGACACGGATGAGCGCCTCCACGAAAGACGCGAGTCGGTCTATCCGACCGGCAATAACGTTGATAGCATTCGGCGGAGGAGGTTCTTCCGCGCCCCCGTTGAGGGGGAGGCGGCGGCTGGTGCTTGGATCGTCGTGATGATCGCTCGCCATTAGAGTAAGATTGGAAGATGAACATTTGTTTTTGTGGAATCAAGGTTTCCCACAGACGACGCCAGCTAACGTGTGCGGGAGTCGCGTCGAGATGTTACCTTCCGTTGATCTGCTGATGGCGGCAATGGACGGCTGAGATTTGATCTGGAGGCAGGCTCCTGAAGCGTGTGGATCTCAATGGGTTTGAGGCTGTTGGCGCCGAGCTACCTGCAAGGAAGCCCCGGGGTGGTTGTACCACCGAGGACCCTCCGACGGTCAAGTTAGAGAGGAAGTCCGAGCAGAGTAACGGCTTAGTGGAGTAAAAAGGCTTACTTGAACCGTCTGAAGAAGGGGTTTGTATAGCGGTGGCAGCAGGCAGGGCAGGCGCGGGAATCACACCGGTCGTTACGCTACCGACGTCACGCCCGCGTGATGAGCGGGATCTCCCATTAATGGCTAGACAGGCTCGTTAATGGGGGATCATGATGGCGTGGAACGTGGGATGTGGCCGGCGGAAATCTCGCGCATGGCGAGATTCACGGGATGGCGGTTGCGCCTGTGAGCGGTGTTGTTGATCGGTCGATGAGACTGAGGAAGATGACCTCGGCGGGAGCGCTCGCGGATGAGCGGGAGAGCCGAGATATCTTGGTTCTGCATTAGCCTGGAGACGAGCTGTGAGGCCGAGGAGGCCAATTATGCTGGGGGCTTGGAGGCGAGCCAGGGATTGCTTGTAGGACGGGCACAGGAGTGGTCTGGTCGGCCACTGTAGGTCCTTTCTTGCACGTCCTGGGACACGTCGTCTGCCACGTGTCATGATCTGGGAGATCACCGATATTGAGCATCATCAGTATTTGTTTTTTTTTTTTAAATAGACTGTAATTAACCTCATGCGATGCAAAAGTGAAAAATTATTCCACGGGCAAGAGAGATAAGTAATAAAGGCGTGAGCCACATACGTTGCCCAAATCTACCCGAAACTTTGCTCCCCCCTCTCTCTCCCCTGCGCGAATGTAATGTATTATGCCCTGCACAAGGAATAGAATAATTCCTCTTTGCTGCAAACAGGGATCAAACAATCCGCATAGCACGAATCTATTCTCCAAACCACCACATTTCCCTCCACGCTTCCTTCATGCCCTCACACGTGTCACATCTCCCCTTCATTCCCTCCCCCCTCTCATTACAAACCCTTCTCTTCTCTCCCCTCTGATTCTATTCACCATCATCCCAGCCCTTCTCTCACCTTTACCTCTCCCCTCTTCCAATTTCCATGAAGAAAGGGAGCAACAAAGGCAGCCGCAAAGGCGGCGATGGCAACGGGAAATACACCAGCATCATGCATTCCGAGCAGCTCGTCAAATCGACGTCCGAAGAGGACATCCCGAACCGCGAGAGCAGCGCCTCCGCCGCCAGTCCTACGTATGCATCTGACCGCGGCAGCACTGCCGACAACAACTGCTTCACGTCGTCCGAGTTATCCTCCCCCTTCGCAATGTCCCCTTGGAACAGCCACGCGTCCTCCGCTCCGTGGTCCGCTCACCCTTTCTCAGAGGATAGCAATGCTCGCGCCGTCTCTTCTGGTATCAGCCTCATCGGCTCTCTAGTCCGTGAAGAAGGCCATATATACTCCTTGGCTCCCTTCGGTGATCTCCTATATACCGGCTCCGACAGTAAGAACATTCGAGTGTGGAAAAGACAGAACGAGTACTCCGGCTTCAAATCCACCAGCGGCCTTGTCAAATCCATCGTCATCTCTTCCGACCACCTTATATTCACCGGTCACCAAGACGGGAAAATCCGTGTATGGTGCACCACCTCTAAAAACCCTAAAGGATACAAGCGCACGGGCACGTTTCCTAAATTGAAGAACATCTTAAGGAGCTCTTTGAATTCGAAGAAGCGCGTATGTATTCGGCATTCGGATGCCATCTCCACACTCTGCTTGAGCGAAGATCAAACCCTATTGTACTCGGGATCGTGGGACCGGACGGTGAAGGTGTGGAGAATTAATGACTCCAAGTGTGTGGAGTCCATCAATGCCCACAACGACGCGGTCAACGTCGTCGTGAACGGGTTCGACTCTCTGTTATTGACCGGATCAGCGGACGGGACGGTGAAGGTGTGGAAGAGGGAGGCGGCGGCAAAGGGCAAGACGAGACACATGGAGGTTCAAGCACTGCTGAGGCAAGAGTCTGCGGTGACGTCGTTGGTGGTCAACCAGTCGACCGGAGTGGTCTACTCGGGATCCTCGGACGGGGCGGTAAACCTTTGGGAGAAAGGGTTGGTCCATGGAGGGGTGCTCTCCGGGCACAAACTAGCAGTGTTGTGTCTGGCGACGGCAGGCTGCTTGCTCTTCTCAGGGTCGGCCGATAAAACGATCTGCATGTGGGGTCGGGGGTCCAACGGGGCCCACGTCTGCTTGTCGGTGCTGACGGGGCACGGTGGGCCCATCAAGTGCCTCGCGGTGGGAGCGGATCCAACCAAAGATGGTGCAGGGGCCGGAAGAAGTTGGCTGTTGTACAGTGGAAGCCTGGACAAGTCGGTGAAGATTTGGAAGGTGTGCGACGCGACGGATCAACAACAGATTCCATCAAGCGATTCATCCTCTGCTAACCCTCCCAAATTCGTCATGTATTAAGCATATCATGTGTGATTTAAGATTGTGTGAAACAGAATAACTGTTATCCTTTTGAATTACATAATTTGTACGTGGACATAAATTAGATTCCCACCTACACTTGAAACCTTGCAGAAAAAATTTCAGAAGAAGCACAAGCAGAGAAGGAAAAAGAAACCCATCTATATTTCTCTTTACAGTAGAAAACCATTCACACGATCACACAAATAAGCTAAAATGGTTAACATGGGAATCAAACAATATAAAAAACCATGATTTCACATTAAGACAAATTCACAAAAACTATGCATAAACATTTTAATATAAAAGGGTTACCAAACTACACACAAAAATTTGTTCACTTGCATTTTGTGATAATAAAAAAGAAGGTTGTTCATCACTTCCTACAAAAATATACATGTTTTTGCACCAACTTTTGCTCGTCATAGTTTCCTCTTCATCCTTCACTGCTGCATTCAATAAAAAATCACTTGTCAGTCTAATATTACAAAGGTTGACTTTCAATATAAAAAAAAACCATGAAGTTATGACTACCATAAAATCTACAAATTACAAATAAATACCATGAACATTCAAATTTAATGTCAATTCAAATTGTCCGAATCATAGTTGTCAATATCTTACGATATACGTTTTATATCCTACGATACAATACAATATGATAGCTTTTTGATATGATACAAAATGATACGATATAGAATAGTGACGATACCAAAATTTAGGTTCTAAATTCTACTTCGGTTTGGTTCCACTCATGTTGGTTAATTTTCTTATAAACTAAAATTGTTCCTTCGAAAAAAAATTATCTACCTATTTGATATTTGCATTTGTGCGGTTGTATCACTTACTTCACTAACACTTTACTAACTATTATATTTCTTTGTATATATATCGTTCCATATTTACTAATTTGAACATACATTTATGAATATATAGTTGGATTTGTAATTGCATAGCTATTAAAAAAAACTATTAAACGATATAATACGATACGATATGCGATATGATATGAAAGAAAAACGACATGCGATACATATCATGATTCGACAACTATGGTCAGAGTCATTAACTTGACTGCTAATTGGAAAAAAATATTATTTTGAAAATCACTCAAGTATATGGTATTTATTTGCAGTTTATACAGTATGTGATCTTTATTTGACATAGTGTCCAGTGGAATTTAGTCAATTAAAAATGCATAAGACCAAAAGATAAGTTTGGCATACTTTTTTAATTCTCTTGGAAGAAGTGGGTGATGAAGGCAGAGCGCGCTTCGATTTGGTACTGAATTTTTCTTTGGAGAACACAGAAGAGATGAATTCTTCATCGTTGGCCAAAACCTGCAAATTATCGTTCCTCAAAAGAAAATTCACCGCATGTACATCAAACCGAAATGCGAAACTCATTTGTATCAGTTTGCGGAGATCATTGCTCAAAAGAACAATATCTTGAGAAATGATACTGCAAATTTCTATAGCAAAGTAGGTGATGAACTCAACACTGGATCTCTGATTTTCGAAGCTTGGCCTGTGAACAAAGAATTTATGCGAATTTTTCTCCCAAAACACGAGCCGGGTAGTTTTGGCAATAACCCTTTTTTCCTCCGAAGGAAACTTTAAAAAATGCAAGTTTTAGCAAAGATTTCACTGTTTCATGCCCATCTTTCAATGAAATTTTGGCTTGACTACCAAGAAAGGCTAAAACAACTCGTATCAGCCCTTCCGCAATTAGCACATCCCTTATATCTTTGTTCTCAAATTTGTAATCCAAGGAGAAAGAAGATTCGTCAAATTTCACCAGTCTGATAGCTTTTTACCACCAAGGCAGCGATATATCTGATTAATTGTTAGCATAGGTGCATATCGATGAGGATACCGAGCAAATAAAGGCTCATCGCTAGCCTCAACATAGCTACAAGATCAATCTCATCAGGAATACAAACCTCTTCACTCTTCATCAAGCAAATCTTATCTCTAGCATTAATAGCAGGAATCTTCAGAATATTCTTCACGAGAAAATCGGCATTCAAGTCCCAACTCGATACAATGCATTCTCAGACAGAGCAACATTCATCGTGCGTCACATTGTGTTTCTGATCGAGTTCCCAACTCTTTCATATCTCAACGTAGATAAATATAGAGGGAGATTCTTGTACCCCAAAAGCCGAGGAGAAAAGAGAAAGCAACGGCCTGCTATAATATTTATCGAGAGTGTAAACTTGATTTGTGCCTGAGCAAAAAAGATTGCTGTTGTCTCTAAGCACACAATTTCCAGACCTCACCCAATCTCCCGTGTCATCTCCACTAGGGATCCACACCAGATACTCATATGGCTTCTCTATTGATGGCCTCCACTTGAATTTGTTAAGGAAACCATAAATCCGCGTATGACTTGCAAATTTTTGTGAAGACCAAGGCTTTGGTACATTAGCATGCAAACCTCTTCTATATCGACCTTTACGCCTATAGCTTTCAACTCTTCACGGTAAAAGGAAACTCTTGTTCCGTAAAATCCATGATCAAGGAATGGGCCATCAGAATATTCCAACGAAGATTCCCATGCAGGATCAAATAGAATACATTCCTTTGGGGTTTTATAACCGACAAGGGTCTTCAACCATTTACTTTCACCAACACTGTCGAGAAAGGTTGAGGTACAGTTTTATTGGGGGAATCATTCAATATGCTTCTCAAAGACTCAACTAGAAGAAGAGAAGTTTCGGCTGGAATGTTCTCTGGATCTTTTGGCAATTGAAGTCCATTTGCTATGAAATTTGATCCTTCGCTAAATTCAACTATAACTCCCAATTTTTCAAGTTCGCTTCTGTATAAATAGATTTTAATACCATAGAAGCCATCATCGATGAGAGGGAAGATCGACAGATTGAGATATCAAACCCCATTTTGGATCAAAGAGAATAGAGCCTGATGGAGATTTAAACCCAAGCCTTGTCTTAAGAAAGCTTATGCTCTGTAAGGAGTTTTTGAGCCCACACAACACCGATGGCATTTTCTCTGTAAAATTCTTGAGATCACATTCACTTGCTGGGCTATCTGAAGTCAACACTGACTTTAATCGAGACACGATTGCACTTTGTGCACAATCAAAATCTACTGCTACGCCGATTTTTTTCAACTCGCTTCGGAACAATCTAATGCTATTTCCATAGAAAGCTTCATCAATCAAAGGAACCTCAGCAACATATTGCATAAAACCCGATTCAGCTTCAAATAAAATAGACTCACAAGGACAACTCAACCCAGCCATAGTCTTCATCCAATGTGTAGTTCTAATTTTCTGGAGCAACTCGATATGCGACGAGGACGACCCCATATCTTGAATGCACTTAAGCAACAGATAAACGCTTTCTTTCTTCATTTCACACAAATTTGTTGGAAATTTTAAGTTTTCTAAGATACAACATTTGTATACATTTTCCATATCTACGACAAACCCTAAAAATTCGAGCTCACGGACATAATTATGAATATCACCTCCATAGAAAGCTTCATCAATGACAGCAAGATTCAAAATTTGCACAACAGCATCCATTTTCGATCTCACTAGAAAAGATCCTAATGGAGATTTGTATCCTTGATTAGTGTTCAACTATTTTCTCTCTCTTAAAGCTTCTAATAGCTTATCGCTGAGCTTGCCGTGCTTCTTTGAGTTGTTAATATATACTTAAGCAGTGAATATGTGTTCTCTCTACTCATATCATAGGAAACAAGATGTATAATTCGCTCATCAAGCGCAGAATATGAATCCTCAGATACAAACCTAACCCCTATTAATTTGAACACATTGCTGTATCGACTAATCTTGCCATCTTAGTACTCTTCATCTATAACAGGAAAATTTACGAAAACTTGTCATTTCGATCAGAATAGGCTCATGGGCCCCATCGAAGAGAAAGGATCGATCTAGGCTAGTGAATCCTTCGTTGGTCTTCACCCAATCACCTTGTATAATGCTTTGAAAGAACTTTGCGGGCATTGGACTATTACTAGATTTGACACTCTGGATCCAATCTAGTAGCAAAAAAGCTTGGTCTGATGTGAGATTAGAATTTGACATCTGTAATTCTACATCTGGGTGTGGGTGGGTGGGTGTGGGGGGGGGGGGCAGTTCAGGCAAGAGCGGAGCAAATTCTCCTCGTGTGCATGTTTGCCACCGATATTGTGCCCCAAAGCAACGTATTTGTGTTTTATAAATGGATTAAACCCGAAAAGATTGTACCATTTGCTCCCTGGTTCAGGCACGAGGATTTTTGCATAGTATTTCTGCACACAACCTAACGAATCAACAATCAGCAAGACGCCTGAACACAAATGTTACACATCGGGCTCAGAGACCAACTTTTCCTCTTTTCCTCAAATGAGCGATACCAAAAATGAGAAAGTGAGATCACCAGCTCTGGGTTATGATTTGTCCTCGAAAGAAGATTTTCAACATAGTGTCTCACCGAAGTGTGCATAACACACTTTCGAAGTTTTAGCCATTCGAATATCTCGGTTACTCTTTTATATCGTGAAAGAGCCTGATGCGTCAAATTGGACATGAACATCGGTTGATTCTCGCATGCAATCTCCGAATTAAACTTACCCAGCTGCAAATGCAATTGAAAATCCGGTGCATAATATAGCACATTTGAATTTGCATCTCCCATTCTTTTTATATAATTTACTAGAGTATCGAACGGTCGATCATAGGGGTATTTGAATCTGTAGGATGTATCCTTTATGAAGCACAAAAGATCGAGATACACATCCTCGGAAACCTGATTCAATAGATCACTTCCATGAATACAATTTTTGTACCATTCGCCGTCTTCTACTGAACTCCACACCGAGAAAATTCAAAGCTTGGTCGTGTTTGACATCATCGATAGAAGAATGAAGAACATATCTCCCTTTAGGCGTAACACGATCCAAAGACGAGCCTTCTCCCTTCGCTCTCATCATAAGTTTTCGAAATCCGGGTATAAGCCTAATCGCCCCAACTGGTTTGCACAAGCTCATTACCCTATCCGAAAAGGACTCATAAAGAAGAATGCGCTTCTTTTTTAAAATCTCTTTGATGCTCTTTCTAACATCGTTGAGTGAAGCAAACGAGGAGGGATTCAAGGGCAAAAGCTTAAGCATTTTAGGCAAATTACGTAAAGGCTTCCTTTTGACGAAAGCAGCAGAAGCATCACCAAACATAGAAGGAATCATTTTCAAGATTCCTAAATTCCATTTGTTGTTCATCAATATAGTTTCTCTCGAAGACGCTAGGATGAATTAAGCTTGAATTATAAAAGGAAAGCCCGTGACCATCTCTGTCGGCAAAAACGCAAATATCCTAGCACAAAGCACTCCTCTAGTGAGCCTTTTGTCCAAAGGAAACGCGAGAGAGATAACCCATTCATTCACTTCTCTTCTCCCATCGATCTTGCTCTCCGAATTTACAGGATATACCTGTCTCCACATATGGTACCTGATAAGAATAGAAAATCGAGGGTTTAATTTTGAGGCCAATCATATCAATTTATACAGCTTTTAATAAAACTAACCAATGAGAAACAATCCTAAGAACCTATCTATACCTATTAAATAAATGTCCTACCACCGCACCCCGCAGGTTGAGGGCCCTTTGGGCCAAGACCTGAGATTTTGTGCAGTTGTATATTTTAATCTGCTATTAAAATCCAATCATGGCGGGCTTCGAACCTGGTTCTGCTACCATATAAAATGTCCTTACTACTGCACCACAACTCCGAAGTTGAGATGAGAGTTGAAAGAATATATTTTTATATTCTACCAATACTATCAGAATCCCAATACATCAAATTAGAACTATTCGCTTCTACAATAACTACAATATCTAATGCGATAGCAGCATGATAATTTTTTAGTACCAGCATTTATTGATTGTTGCTTCCATTAGCCGAAATCTGAACAAAATATGAAGTGGAGTTTCCGCCTCCGGTGCATAAAAGCTCATGCCTGCTTGAGATAGAAATCGATGAGAGGATACCCTCGGTATTTAAATTTTCGACATGTTCATGCACGGATAATTGTTTGATCTTCGATAAGAAGAGCAAAAGTTCATGGTGCACTTCGAAAAGTTGTTTTTTGACCGCATTGACTTTATTGGGCCTCAATGGGAGAATGATTGTTGTTGTTGGAAGTTTCTTTTGAGAGCCATAGATGTCGGTTAAGTCTACAATGGTTGGTTTTGTATTGACCCATTCGGGTACAATATAACCAATACCGCATTCTAGGTTAGGTTCATCGCTGAATCTAACCTGATAAGCATTTTTCTCATAAATTAGTTAGGAAATAAAGAAAAGGGAGATATAGTATGAGATAGAATAGTGTAAACTTCACTAAAATATATATACGGGGGAAGTCGGATGGATGACGTATATCTACGGGGAAAGTCGGGTGGATGGCATATACCACCCTCGCAAATTATAATGGAAAACGATATATGTAGAATAGGGTTAAGGAAACCATGGTAGCAACATATGAATAGGGTCGGAAAAACCTATACTAGGAACCCATGGATGTGATTAAATGTTTAGTATGAAATGATATGATTGATAAGGATGTCTCGAAAATATATATAAGGATGTGAAACGTGAATGTGAATCACGATATATAGATATTTAGTTGCACGAAATTAAGTATGAGATTTAAAGTAGCATGATATGAGATTTACTAGATAGAATGTATATGTACAATGACTTGATGTGAGATATTGATGTGATGAAAAGAGTATACGATGAGATATGATGACTAGGTTTGATATGTCGTTATACGGATGCGAGTCGATATGTGATAATTGATACCTTTTCCGGTCCCATGATCTGAGACTGATACGGATGTGATGTGAGAGATAGGTGTATATATATATGGATAATGTTGTGAATCTTGAGTGATATGCCGTACGAGACGTTAGGTACGCACCCTCATTGTCATATAAATTGATAGGATCCCTAATGGTAAATGCCGACGTACGATGGATACCGTACGTGATGAGTTTTACTTGATGATTTATCCATACCCTTGATTAGGGGATGTCGTACAATGTATTATACCGTACGTGATGTTGTGGGGCTGGATGCCGATTGTTAGATTCATCGACTCGGTTATGTTATAGATACATATACTTTTTAGCATTTCGCTTACGACTTACTTTACGCTACGTTCATGACATTCTCATTGCATTACATATATCTGTGCTAGTACACCTATACTATTATCGATGATGCGTATGTTACACTTACACAGATTGCCGGCTCACACACTTTCATCATCGATAATTGCTATGTCACTTACACGGTGAATTGCTACATCATTCCATGATATATACTTGCTATGTTCACATCACCATACCATGTCGCATGATATACTTGATATGCTCACATTACTGTTATATGTTGCATACATCATGCTTTATGATTATATGCATTGAGATTTTCTGATTTCATGAGATTCTGGATTTGAGAACCGTGGTTATATTCCAAAAGAAAGTATGTATTGTTTTAAAAACTCGGTTTCTCTTGATATGATATTTCGAGACGTCCACCATGTGTTTTCTTGGTTCTGAGAGTGGCATAAAAAACCCGATTCGAGAAGCGGTAGGCACCGTCTGCGGGTGCATGGTGGACCCGGTGAGGTACCCCGGGGCAAGAAGACTCGTATTGTTAGGCAGTGAGCACAACCTACCGGTGATAGTATTTGCACTCGGCGGTTATCCGGAGGATACCGACCGGAGTCATGAGATGGATATGAGGGCCGACCAGAGTATGCCATGCCTGAGGGCCGATCTGAGGATGAGGCGCCTGAGATATGAGGATTTACGTGTCGATGCTGGACACGGGTTTCATAATGTTTCGAGTGTCGGTGTTGGACACTCATGTTCCATGATTTGATGTGTCATTGATGAACACACGTTCTTTGATATCCTCATATATTTACATGCATATGCTTTCATGATGTTTCGAGTGGACGATATCCACATGCATACAGGCATTGATTATATTGTTGGATGATATCCACATGCATACAGGCATTGATTATTGTTGCATATGTATAGGCACGGTCACCCTAGATATCATAGTATTACCTTTATGATATAGTTGACCTAGGAAATTGTTGTTTTATTCGATTTCTACCTGATGATGTTTTCTACTCACGAGTTGGTAACTTACCCCCGTTGTGCCACAGTTCTTGCAGATTGACTGCATGGATCAGTAACGGCATCGCTGGCACACAGCTTGCATTCGGGTGATTTGCTTTGGTAGGTGGTACATGTTGGATCGTACCCCTCTTGTATTTATTATTCATGTTGTATCTAGTTAACTCCATCAATCAGAAACTAATATTTGTATAAGTTGTAAAACTTAGAAAGACTTGTAGTTGCGAGACTTGAGCGATAAGTTATATGTTCGTTTGGTGGGTTTGATGTCTTGCTTTACATTTTTCTTTGTGTTGATTTTCGCCGTTGGGCGTCGTATACATATATTGTGACTTGCGTGGTTGTGATTCCGCCGATTGGCGAAGAGCTAACTCCCGTTTGGGGATGCCTTTTATATTATCATGTGTATGTGGTTTTGGACCAAGATATATAAAGGAGGTGCTGCCCAAATTTTTAAAAGACGAAACATGTTTTTCAACTAATAAAATCCACTAGTATTTTTCATGTTCCATTATCTATGCATTTAAGAAAACATTGATTTCATCATACCTTTATTTCAAAACTTCAGCTCTTCTATTTTCTAAAAAGGGTTTAGATTCCTAGGTTTCGGCTTACTTGAATTACGTTACGCCTGTAGACGTTGCGTGATTTAAGTGCCGGTCATGAACTAAATTTTCGGGTCGTGACATACTGCTTAAAGCAAATTGCTCTTTTTTGTTTTCCTTTATACAAAATCCAGCCCCCCTCATACAATCAATCATGTAATCATATCTTGATAACAAATCTCACAAAATCCAGCCCCCCTCATACAATTAATCAGGTAATCACATCTTGATAACAAATCCCACAAAATCCATCCCCCCATACAATTAATCAAGTATCAGATTAAAATATGCATATGCCATATAATATCTAATCAATTAAATCATATCAAATATTTCAAAATAATAAAGTAATAACAAAGCAAAATAATAAAGCATATAATTTGGTTCACAAAATTAAATTCACATATAAATTTATTTTATAAATCCTAAATTATAACTAATTTAGAAAATTACCAATAAATTTATTCTATAAATCTTATATTGTAACTAATTTAATAGAAAAAAACACAATAGAAAATTAAATTACCAACTAAAGCTCCCCCTCATGCAATCAAATCATGATCTCAAAATTAAATTAACAATTAAATTTTTTTCTATAAATCCTAAATTTTAATTAATTTAAGAAATATCTAGAAAAAAGCATAATAGATATTAAATTACTAAGAACCTCTCTAAAATAAATTTATGAAAAATTACATGTTTTTCTGCATAATCGACAATTCTGTGTATATGGCTAAGCCCGAAAATAAAAAATAATAACTTTTTAAAAAATATTTAGTAGATTCAACGATAATAAGGAAAAAAGATTTATAAAGATCTGAAACTATCTAAAAATATTTTCAAACAAATAGAAAATCCATAAATAGCAACTGAAAACAGACAGATTTAAAAAATAATAAATAACAACCAATATTATTTGAAGCCAATTTTTACAAATATACCGGAACTTGAAGAGACTGTTAAGTCCAAAAATAAGGAAACAATGTAAGATTTTTAAAGATATAAAAATCCAAAAATAAACCTAAAAAAGACGAATTACAAAAAATAAATAAAAGCTTAAAATATTTGAAAAAGATATACTTTCTATTTTTAAGACATCGAAAACTAAAAATATAAAAATAGTTACAAATACTTGAAAAAGATATTTAAAATAAAAAAAATTCAAGATTTTCAAAGATTTAAAAATAAAAAAACCAAACAATAAAAAGATATACAAATTTTTTAAAAATGCTGGGGGCATTAGCGGCTATGTCGTTCCGCTTGGGATATAAAAATCTAAGAGGATATGAAAGATATGATTTTTTATTTATTTATTACCTTTCTTATAAAACATATTTAAAAAGTAAGCAAAAATTTAAGGATGCTTTCAAATTTATTTTTAACAGATAATTAGAAGAATAAAACTCTCTAATAACATTTATTGTGACAACAATTATGTGTATGAAAAAGTCCGAAATAATAGAAAAAAGTTAAATTATTTTAAAATTTTAACAAAAATAAATTAAATAAATTTAAAAGATTTGACAGCTTTAAAAGTCTAGAAATATTTGCAAGATTTAAAATTCCAAACACAAAAAAATTTGCAAGATTTAGAAATGTCAAAATAGAAAAATATAAGGAGACGGATTTAAGAAAAAATATTGAATAAAAGTTAAAAAGAATTGAAAATGTTTTCTTTTAATTTTAAGCATTTAAAAATAAAGTATTGAATGATTTAGAAACATATGAAAAGACCATTAAACCCAAAAAATAAAACGGTAAAATATTTTTAAATCCTAAAGTTAGAACTAAAAGCTGACTGGATTTTAATAATAACATTAAACTGCTTCCTCTAGAAATATAGCCATCTTAATTTTTTTTTAATTATATAACATTTGAAATTATCAAATAACAAAGAATTCAGCAATTTTCCATGTTCCTAGCACATGAAAAAAACTAGTATAAAAACAAAACAAAATGGTATATACCGACTATCTACTATTTATATCCAAAAGGAAGGGGCTTTTTTAATTCTGTAATTGATTGTTGATGTGGATTTTCCATTCTTCATGAAAACTCAATACAAAAATAAAAATTCCAATCAAGATTTAAAACCGCAATTAAGCCTGCCACTTATCATAAAAAACCCTAACCCTATCACTTAAAATTACAAAACAGAATGATATATATCTACTATCCACTATTTATATGCAAAAGTGTCACGCCCCGCTTCCCAAAATACGGAATACGAGGGGTAGACAAGGCCAGCCATGCTCCTACGGTCAAGGAAATGTCCTGCCGTAGTCACACTTCGGCTTCTAGTTTATCATGGTAAACAGCATATAATGCGCAGGTAATGAGAAATGCAGTAACTGAAGTAAACAATATAAAGACTGACCTGAGGTGGAACGAATGAATGTAACTCGGGAAAGCAAGTCAAGAAGTCTGTGATGCACTGGTCCAGGCTAAATCGTCTTCTCACACTGAGCATGCATACTCAGGTCGTCAGAGCGACACAATAGCAATATAATGTATATAATCAAGTAACAGTTCTAACAGTAGTAATAGATGTAAATAACGGTAAGACAGCATGAATATGAATGAGCAGAGATCAATGCAGCGGAAAAGTAAAGCAGTATAACAATATGTCACGAAATGTCAACACAGTATAGAAGGAATGTAAATGACAGTAACCCTATCGGTCTCTAAGTCTCACTGCACAGGTCAATAAGCCTATCGTCAGTCCAAGTGTGAGAGTCAACCACTCGCGAGTGTCCTCCACCCAAGGGTAGAACCCAAGGGCAAGGGACCACGGGCCCAACATGTAACGAGTGTATCACGGTGATATAGCACATACCCTGTAAATCTCCATATAACTCCCTAAATATATAAGCCGGCATGGGACTCCCGAGATTCTGTTGAATTCACACTTGAACTACCCCACACCCCGAGGTCTACATCAAACGCTAACCATAACCCTAAATACTAATCGATCCGTGACAAGTCTGCGCGAGAACTGGAGGCAGGACCTCCATCAAGCACGTCCCGACTAATACCTAAGATAAATGGCAGTGTCGGATGCCTTATCTGTGACATCCGTGCAAGCGCTTCCATAAGTGTCCCATACCACTTATAGTCACACGTACACGCATCCCACAGACGTCGACAATGCAATAGAATAAAAGGGACACTGATTGTGCACAAGTACGTATCACTTTCACTTAATCACGAATACACGAACACTGACGTACTTGCCACAATCAACACTAAAATCTAACACTGGGTAAATGCACGATGTCACTAGGTTATCACTACAATGATATAGGTATGATATGATGCATGAACAGTATAAGAAGCACAACTAAGGTATCATAAAAACAGCAGTCTATCACTTGCACGATTTATCATGAAACATATGTATATAATTTAGCGAAATGATAAACAGGTAGTATTTAATATGTTCAGTTATCTATCCTTAGAATTTTGTTTCAGGTCAAACGGGTTCCAGGATCATTAGTTATGATTATTTCCTTTTAAGCGCACGCGGCTGGAAATCCAATTTCAGAATCAGAAGTCCATTTCGCAACGCAATTTGATCCCAGTTGGGATCGGATTTTAGCGACGCTATAGTTGGATGAATTCTAGAGTTTTCAGTAAGGTTTTCAACGCAACCAACGGATCTTCAATCGCGTCTGTACGTTAGGAGTTATAATCTGTTTAACCCTAATATGTCAATTCTGAATCTGCTGGGACTGTTATGTGTCCCGATGTTCTAAATTACAGTTTAAATATCAAACGGTAACGAAACAGAATGAGACCAATCGTGTTGTCTAGCTAACAGAGTTACCTACGATAAGCAGTGGAGTTCCGTAACCTACGAGTTAAGGAAATTCTATGGTATCCAATACGGAACAGCAAACAATGATTGGAGTAGCTCTGGACTGCAGTCCAGAGTCGCACTCCGACCCGAATATCATCACAGTTTAAATACAGAAATGTCAGGAAACCAGTGTAGGATTAAAGCTCATCGAGTTGGCTTCGTTTTGAGCCCTCGAACGCACTAATCTAGTATGTATATGATTTATGGTAGAGTTAACGATTTTCAGGTACAGTAGAAATTCAGTTTTACGGTTAAACTTGGGGGTAGTTGTTTTAGTCGTTAACGATCAAATTATCCAACGAAAATCACACACTATGTTCACAGCCCTACGGGCCAACCTACACCATCGAGTTCCATCAAATTTGATAATGTTTTCCTAAGGGAACAAGCATCGAACAGTTGTGTTGCAATATTTTAACATAAGGTAAACATGGGATATATATACGATATTGATTTGTAATATATATAGAATAGCATGAAAGCAAGTAAGAACTTGCCTTGAGGAGCCTAGGCGATGTACGGCAGTGGTAAAGGCACGAACGCGCGACGGGCAAGCACTGCGACGGCTACGGCTCCGAGGGACACAAACCTCGATCCTGGCTCGAGCTTGACGGAGTTGGCTGTGAAGTTTGGCCCTTGTGCGTCAAGGGTTCGATGATGAGTGATGATGACAATGGTGAGGGTGTTAGAGAGAGAGAGAGAGAAAGTTAGAGAGAGAGAGAGAGAGACAGTGAGAGAGATAGAGAGTGAGAGTGAGAGAGAAATAGAATGAGAGAGAGGGTTGTGAGTTAGAGAGAGAGAGAGAGAGAAAGTCACAGAGGGAGAGAAACAGAGGGACAGAGGAGGAGAGAGAGAGCTGAGGGAAAAAGAGAGAGAGACATTTGCGACGACCACGACGATGATGCTGCAGCGAGGTACAGGGGTGGAGCTCGGTGTGGGTGATGGGTGTCGGGGAGAACAATGGTGAGGCAGTGAGGGGATGGGGTGATCTGGGTTGGTGAGGGTGATGCTGAGGGTGTTGAGGGGTACTGATGTGGTTCAGGGGAAATGGGGTGGCTCGTCGGCGTCGGGGGGATAAGGTGGCCGAGCTTGGTCGAAGTGGGTTGTGTGCAGGGGATAATTGAGAGGGGCTCGGTTGAAGAAGGGTGAAGTCGTGGAGGGATGAGGCTGGTGGAAGAGGGGTGATCGAAGGTTGCCGAGGGATTGTCGTCGTCGTCGACGGAGGTGGAGATTTCAATGGCTGATCGAGGTTGGGCTCGGTGGCGTAGCGAGAGAGAGGAGGGAGGAGGAGACTGGAAAAATGAGGAGGTGAGCGAGGTGGGAAAGTGATAACGGAGACGAGGTTGAAAACGTGGGCAACGGTAGGGCGAAGGCGTGGGCGACGGCGGAGGAGGCGTGTCGCGCGCGCGTTTAAGGGAGGTAGCCGTTGAGTTTTTTTTGAAGAGAAGATGAGCAGTGGAGCGGGGAGTGGGCGCTGGGCTTGGAGAGGGGACGCGGGCCAAAGAAAGGCTGGGCCGATGAATTTAAAGGAAAATTTGGTGAAAATGGAGAAGTGGGCCGCAGGGAAAATAAGTAGAGAAGGGGGAAAAAGAGAAAGGAGATGTGGGCCGGGCCACGTGGGCTGAGGAAATAATCATGAAAGATATAGAGAATTTGAAGAGAGAGATAGAGACGGGCCGGCTGGGTTTGAATGTGGGGAAAGGATTTAATGGCTGAGGAAAATATATGTGCTGGGCTTGGGCCAAAATAAATTAAAAGGAATTTTGGGACTAATTTTTGGTAAAGGAAATTGGGCTGCTGGATTTAATGAAAAATCAAATGGAAAATAATAGGGAAAGGAGATGGAGCTGCTGCAGAGAATTTATAAAAGGAAAAGGCCAGGCCAGGAAAATATTTGATAAAGAAAAGAATGGGTTGGGTTAAAATAACTGTAGTTTGGGTTTGGGTTTTCTTAAAAGAATTTTAATTAAAGAATGGGCTTGGTCGAGGGGATATAAAAGGATTAGGGTTTTTAACTAAATAAAATAATATTAAATATAGACTAACAAATTTGTACGTGATAATTTATAAAGATTTTGGACATAGGCGTAAAAAAAGGAAACCGGGTATTACAAAAAGGAAGGGGATTTTAATTTTGAAATTGATTGCTGACGTGAATTTTCCATTCTTTAGGAAAACTAAATAAAAAAACAAAAAAATTCCAACCAAGATTTATAAATTATAACCGCCGTCACGCCCCGCTTCCCAAAATACGGAATACGAGAGGTTGATAAGGCCAGCCATGTTCCTACGGTCAAGGAAATGTCCTGCCGTAGTCACACTTCGGCTTCTAGTTTTTCATGGTAAACAGTAAATAATGCGCAGGTAATGAGAAATGCAGTAACTGGAACAAAACAGTAAAATGAACTGACCTGATGGGAAATAAAAGATATAACTCTGGATAGCTAAACAAGATGTCCGTGAAGTGCGTCTAGTCCTGGTCCAGGCTAAATCTTCTCCTCACACTGAGTATGCATACTCAGGTCGTCAGAGCGACACAATAGCAATATAATATATATAAAATCGTGTGACAATTCTAACAGTGATAATAGATATATATAACAGTAGATCAATGGCAGTATGGATATGAACATGCAGTAATCAATACAGCGGAACAGTAAAAGCAGTAGAATGATATGCCACGTATGTCAACACAGTATGTAAGGTATATCAATGCCAGTATCCCTATCAGTCGCTAAGTCTCACTGTACAGGTCGCTAAGCCTATCGTCGGTCCAAATGTGAGAGTCAACCACTCGCGAGTGTCCTCCACCCAAGGGTAGAACCCAAGGGCAAGGGACCACGGGCCCAACATGTATATCACGGTGATAATCACATACCCTGTAAATCTCCATATATCTCCCTAAATATATAAGCCGGCATGGGACTCCCGAGATTCTGTTGAACTCACACTCAAACTACCCCACACCCCGTGGTCTACATCAAACGCTAACCATAACCCTAAATACCAATCGGTCGGTGACAAGTCTGCGCGAGAACTGGAGGCAGGACCTCCATCAAGCACGTCCCGACTAATACCTAAGATAAATGGCAGTGTCTGGTGTCTTATCTGTGACACCCGTGCAAGAGCTTCAATAAGTGTCCCATACCACTTATAGTCACACGTACACGCATCCTACAGACGTCGACAATGCAATAGAATAATAAGGGTCACTGATTGTGTACAAGTACGTATCACTTTCACTTATTCACTGATACACGAACACTGACGTACTTGCCACAATCATCACTAATACCTAACACTGGGTAATGGACGTTATCACTAGGTTATCAATGCAGTGCCATGTGTATGATATGATGCGTGAACAGTATATAAAGCTTGTTTAGGATGTCCTGAATCAATAATCTTCCACTTGCATATTTTATCATAAATCATACGGTTACCATTTAGTGAGACGATGAACATGTAATAATTAGTATGTTCAGTTATCTATCCCTCGAATTTAGTTTCATGCCAATCGGGTTCCAGGATCATTAATTATAGCCACTTCATTTTAAGCGTTCACGGCTGGAAATCCGGTTTCAGAATCGGAAGTCCATTTCACAACGCATTTTAATCCCAGTTGGGATCAGATTTTAGCGACACTACAGTTGGATGAATTCTAGGGTTTTCAGTAAGGTTTTCAACGCAACATACGGATCTTCAATCGCATCTGTTCGTCAGGAGATATACACTGTTTAGTACTAGTATGTCAATTCTGATTCTGTTGGGACTGTTATGCGTCCCGATCTTTTAAATTACAGAATAAATAACAAACGATAACGAAACAGAATGGAACCACTTGTGTTGTCTAGCTAACAGATTCACCTATAATAAACAGTGGAGTTCCGTAACCTACGAGTTAAGGAAACATGGTGGTGTTCATTACGGAACAGTAAACAACAACTGGAGTCGCTCTGGACTGCAGTCCAGAGTCGCACTCCGATCCTAATATTGTCACAGTTTAAGTACAGGAATATCAGGAAACTAGTATAGGGTTAAAGTTCGTCGAGTTGGCTTCGATTTGAGCCCTCGAACGCATCATTCCAGTATGTGTATAATTTATGGCGATTTTAACGGTTTTCAGGTACATGAAAATTCCAGTTTTACGGGTAAACTTAGGGGTAGTCATTTTGGTCATTAACGGTCATATTATCCAACGAAATTCACACACTACATTCACGGCCATACGGGCCAGATTATATAATTGAGTTCCGTCAAATTAGGTGAGTAATTTCATTGGGAACACACGTCGAACAGGTATGGCACACAATTGATCTAAAAGTGTAACACTATGATCTATGCAATTAAAGATTGTAACTTGAATATATAGCATGTAAGCAAGTAAAATACTTGCCTGGACACGTCCCGGGAATGTACGGTGAAGGTAACGTCACGAACACGACACGATGACCACAAGCTTGGGCTCGGCTATGGGGTTCCGTCTCGGCAACGGCTAGGGCTCGTGAGACTGGGGAGATGATGGTGCTGTGCGGCCGATGGCGAGGGATTGCAGAGGGAGGGAGATATTGAGATAGAGAAAGAGTTAGAGAGAGAGAAACAGTTAGAGAGAGAGGGATCAATGAGAGAGAGAGAGAGAGTATTCAGTGAGAGAGAGAGAGAGAGCTTGAGAGAGTGGTAGAGTGAGAAATAGAGAGTTAGAGTGTGAGTGAGAGGTAGAGAGTTAGAGTGTGAGTGAGAAAGAAAGAGAAAACCAGAGAGAGGGGAGGAAAGAGAGAGATCAGAGAGAGGGGCGGAAAGAGAGAGGCAAGCAGAGAGAGAGAGAGAGAGATGAGTTGTGGGGAAGAGGGGAGAGAGAGGTCGTAGGTGATGCAGAGGTGGTGCTCAGGGCTCGTCGGAGGTGCAGGGGTGGCTGTCGAAGGAGTTGATGGAGCTCAGTGAGGGTGCTCGGCTGAGGTTTGTCGGATGGGTCTCGACTTGATTTGTGGGTCTCGGTTGAGGGAGTTCTCGCCGTTGGTGGTGTCTCGGGGAAGAAGGCGATGGGTGTCGCGCAGGGCCTGGCCACGACGGAGGCACCGGCGAGTGGCCTGCAGGGGTGTGCTTGGGTCTGCAGTGAGCGGGTGTGCAGGGCTCGAGCTTGGCTGTGGGTTTGGGTGTATTGGGTGGTGGCTGCGGGAATAGCGAGGGAGGAGGATGGAGGGAAGATGAGAGCAGTGACGGTGGTGGAAGGAGGTCGAGGCAGCGCCGGCGGGTTTTGGTGAGGAGGAAGGAGGTGGGTTCCAGAATGAAGATGACGGTGTAGGGGAAGAGATGATGGAGGTCGGAGCTCCGGCGAGGGTAGCGGGTGAGGGAACTGAAGAGGGAAGGGGGTGCTCGGTCGACGACGAAGGGCTGAGCTCGGTAGCGGGGACGGTTTGCAGTGATAAAAAGAAATTAAGTTTTAAAAAATAAAGGAATGGGCTGAGAATTTGGGCCAGAGAAAAAGAAAGGAAAATTTAATTGGGGGAAAGAGAGGAACGGGCCGGCTAAATTAGTGTTAATATTAGAGAAAGAAAAATGGGTAGTGGGCTTAGGGAAAATAGGTTAGAAAATAGGTTAGAAAATAGGATATGGGCTGAGGTATTTAGAGGAAGAATCAAATGGGAAAAAGGGGGTGAGCTTGGGATTTGGGTTTAGGAAAAAAAAAGGTTTAGTTTTGGGTTTTAAATTTTCAAATAAAAGAAATGGGCTTGGGGCCGGGCTGAAGGAAAATTATAAGGAAAGAGTTTGATGAGGGGATTGGCCAGAGGGATTTTAAATTTGATTTCTAGGCTGGGAAAATGTGCTTGGGCCGGAGGGAATGTAGGTAAGGTCTGGATTTAATGGGATTTTGAAAATAAATAGATAATCATAAATAAATTTTATAGGTGAAAAAGAAATACGAATATAGGTGTATAAAAAGGGCTGGGTATTACAACCGCAATTAACCCTATCATTTATCATAAAAAAAACTAACCCTATCACTTCAAATAACCTGGCTATATATTAAAGTTTTTGTGAGAAAATGGGCTATATTATATGGATATTAATGGGGAAAAAAACAGAAATTTGAAATCTGACATATGGGTGCATCGTGGGAGCAAATTTCTAAGTATATTTTGATTCCAAGTAAATCTAGAGTTAGCTCATTTAACTTAAATTTTCAACCTGAGCCTAAAAGTGTCTCCTTTAAAAAGCCAAGCCCTAATTTTCGAAATCCAACCAAAATTTTCTCTCGATCTTAAAACCCTAGACCCCAAATTTGATCAATCTCGAAGAGAGAGATAGAGGAAGATGAGTGGAATTGGGGCATTTTGGGGGACGCGAGCAATGGAGATTGTGAAGAGGAACAACTCGCCAGGGCTATTGTGGAAGAAGATAAAGCTCACCACCACTCGCAATGCCAACGCCAAGAAGCGCCTCTGTCGAGTTTGGCAGGCGACAGTTTTCAAGATTCTAGGGTTAGGGTTTCATTGCTGATGCTTTCTGATTGAAGTTCCTATGTGATTTAATGCTGCCTAGTTTTGACAAAACCCCTATAATTATTAGAATTTTACAGAAATTTGCTTACTTAGGAATTAGAGTAGTAGATTATGAGTTTGGTCTAATTTCCTTTCATAGAGTATTTCTATACTGCTACGAGTGAATTATCAAATCAGAGCTAGGGCTCTTTGAGGCACTAATTGGTGATGTTATTGTTTCAGGACATTGGTGTTCAACTCCTGATTGACATTCTATTTTTTAGAACCCGAGGTTTGAGTCAATGGTCTTGGTTTTAAAATTAGGGATAGGGAATGAGTTTGATCCCTGACTGGTGTTGTAGAATTTTATTTTTTTCAATCTTGCTTTCAAGAATGATATGGCTCTCAATCATTTTTTCCATGGGTGTTAGCGATACCCCCCTATGAATAAATTGTACTGCCAATTGGAAAAAATAAATCCTCTATTATTCTATTTAAACTACTGAGTTATCATTTTTGAAAAATGTATATCTCGGAATTAGGATTACATTACTGTCCTCAACATCTATCTTGTACATTGAACGATGTGGCCTTTTTTGATCATTTTTTTAAAGCTTTCAATGTACTAGCATATACTACAATTTGTATGTACTTTTAAACTCAACCGCCCATGCAATTTCCAAAATGTCAATTCTTTTATTTTTGTAGACATTACATGTATGGTATTTGGGGGGGGGGGGTATGTCATATGCGTTAATTGTCTCTTTGTATTGCGGTAAAACTTTAAATACCATCTTTGTGAGTCTAGGTTTTGGATCGTCTCCTAAAAGGTATTTCGTAGTCATTTCATTATCCAAATTAGTGTTTTAAAGGATGGAAAAAGTACAATGACTAGTTGAGATGACCTCTTAAGCGATTGCTTAGGGAAAACATCATTTCATAACAAAAAATAGTAGGTTAAATGACTGATTTATAAGAATTACATAATATAGCAAATAAGTCATTTTATCGGAAAAACAATTCGTGCGTTATGAGTGATAGAACCACAATTTGATAACAATTCACTAAATAGTGAATAAATTATTGACATAGGAAAAGTGAAGTCATGTATTATGATGGCTAGTTTTGATGGAGTAGTTTTGATGGAGTAGTTTTGATAACAATTCACTAAATAGTGAATAAATTATTGACATAGGAAAAGTGAAGTCATGTATTATGATGGCACACAAAAGATGGCTAGTTTTGATGGAGTTATTTGCACATAGCCACCTTTGTATTTTAGGGGTTGAACACTTACTACACCTGAAAAGTATCAACATAGGCACTTATACCATCTTTGTTTAACAAGTAATTTTTTCAATTTTCATTTTGTCTCTTATTCTTTCACTTTGAACACGTGGAACTCAAAATTCTAATCCAAAAAGTCAAATGGAAAAAAGAATCCCTAGCATAAGGAACTACACTCATCTTGGATTTCATAATAATTCCCTCATGAATTAACAAAGAAAAGATGTTTAACATCAACATCATGTTTTTAAAAATGAGAAATAATTGCAAAGTTGAAGAGAAACAACACAACGATGATTGAAGAAAAGTTTGGAGTTGTAGTGAAGAATGAGAAAAGATCATTGAGCTTTTAGATTATGGTTAAATATTGGTTGTTTAGGGTTGAAAAGGAAGAGCACATGGGCAAAATGCAAAATTAAAAATTGCGTTGAATAGGATGGTTGCAAGTGCTCATTATGTAAATTCAGGTATAGTTAGTGTACAATCCCTTGGTTAAAAGGTATATGTGCAATCATGAACGATGAATTACGGGTGCTATTATAGCCTAGTATATTGTTGCTGAGCAAGTCATTTAGGGTTTCAAATCCTGCTCATATCTCGTTACGGTTTATTATTCCAAAAAAAGAGCGTTGAACTTTGATAAGTAAATAATAAGTTCTCTTATGAGATAAAAAGTAAATTTTCTAGTTAAAACATAAGATGAAAACGAATTTTGATAATACTTCAGTGAAATGATGAATAAGTTATATTATCTAAAAAATTGGGGGTGATATTACAATCGAGAACAACTAATTCCGAATAATTAAGTAGAATAGTGAATATGTTATTTCTTCAAAAAAGGAATATTTGTGACTTATAATACATTTGGAATGATCAATTTTGATAAGTATTAGTAAAGTGATGAATAAGTCATTTAATGAAGTAAAGAAATAATTGTTGGTTGTATAGCACATTGAGAGTGAGTAACTTTAAGAAAAAAATAATTTAGATTATGTATAAGTTTTTTCATCAAAAAGTTGAATTTTTGGATAATAACATAACAAGAACGATTAATTTTGATAAGAATTGAGCAGATAGTAAATAAGTTTCATGATGGAAGAAAAAAAATCGAGGATTATAGCACACGAAGCATAATTAATTTTGATAAATAATTAAATAAAAGGTTGAATAAGTTATGTGATCGAAAACGAAGAAAATTGGTAAATTATGCCATATTGAAAATGACTAGTGTTTAAAAAAATAAGCTAATTGATGTATAAGTCATTTCATATAAAATAACATAATATTCGTGGATAATAGCACAACAAAAATATCTTCTTTTTTTAAGAATGAAATAAGATGGTGAATAAGTCATTATATTGAAGAATAAAAAATTCGTGGTATATGGCATATAAAGAATCCAAATTTTAATTAGACTTAAATAAATTACATTTTGGCAGATTGAAACAACCAATAACAACAAATTTTGATAAGAATTAAATAAATGGTTAATAAGTTCTCTTATGAAAGAAATACTAAATTCAAGGGTTAGCACAGAAATGATTTATTTTGATAATAATTAAGTAAAATGATGAATAATTCATTTGATCGGGAAAAAAATTTATGGGCTGTTGAACATAAAGAATCACCAGTTTTAAAAAAAAATCAAGTAAAATGATAAATAAACGATTTCATAAAAATGAAGCAAAAATATTTAATTTTATAAGAAAATTGGATGGTGAATAAGCCATTTCACTAAAAAGTAGAAAATTTATGGTTTATAGGATATATAGAATGATGAAGTTTGATAGGACTTCAACATATATTTACTAAGTCATTTGTTTGAGAAAAGTTATTAAGTTAATGGCTTATTACATAGGATAATGCCAAGTTCAATTGGATTTCAAATTGTGATTCAGCCTAATAACTCAACTTGGGTCCTATTCTGACATGATTTTATTTTCTATTACTTGAACATAAGAAAATTGGTAGTTGTCCTATATATTAACTAATAAGTTATAATTTAGTTTTGTGTTTGAATTTAGGGCTGGGAACATAGCTTAATCGTTATACTCTGAGTCACATGCTTCCTTTCTTTTTATCTCTCACTTTATTTGTTTCATTATATATTCTTAAAGTGTATTTTCCACTAGTTGTCTAGAGTTGCAATTGGACCCGCTTACACTCGTTTGGCATTGTAAATATCAAAACCTTCGACATCATCAAAACCGCTTCACTTAATTATCATAGTTGTTGAGAATTAATTGAGAGTGCAAGTTTCTTGTAGATCCTGATTGCATTTTTTCTGGAGTGGAACTGAATCTAGTAAATACATTAGCTACACCTTCGTTCATTTTTGACACTCAAGTTTCTAAACTATGCTTAGTTAATGTTATCGATTATGTTCTAATAGTTTCACCCTGTATTTATAGAATGAGGCCATGTTGAGGGCTTGTGCTGACCCACCACCACCAAGAACATCGTCGACAAGTCTTTGGCTTCTGTAATTGAAGGAAAAGGGCATCAATAGTGTGAAACAAAAATCAAAAGCGGTCAAGTTTCTTGGTTCCTAACTAGTTAAAACTAATTTGTCATTTTAATGAATTTGTAGAATTATTTGATTTACTGCTTTTCCTTTTGATCCTGCTCAATCGCAAAAGTCTGACGTTTATTTGTGGTAGTATAGAATGTGGTGATATTCTCAATGAAAATTTGCTTGTCTTTAACTTTCTTTATAGCGAATCAAGAGCCTCAAGAATTGTGTTTTGAATTACTGTTTGATATGTTTAGAATTTTTTAAGGATCTGCTTGGTGTTTGCTAGTATCATTAATGTTATTTGCTAGTATCATTAATGTTATTTATATAAGAATTATAGGTTCCTTTTGTAGTAGTTCCGTAATTAACCGACCCATTTGTCATTCCATTTAACCCATGACATATCCAATTTCTCTAGACTATTGGATTGGGCTCAGACTGGCCATTGGGCCATGTTAAAAATACTGACCCGAGGTTCCATACTTGTTCAGTGTTGTAAAACAAGGTTTAAAAATGATCAATCTGGTTCTTAAAAGTTCTCGGCTCACAACAAATAGTATTGAAGGAATCGATGACCACATAATTGGCCATTTGTGAAATATATGGACGAGTGACCATATAATGGGGGGCATATACGATACGCGTTTCAAAACACGTCATACAAACTCGATATTGACTAAAAGAAAAGGCAGTACATTCTATTTTCCTCCTATCTATATATCCTCTTCTATACTTTGATTTGATGAGGTGTTTGTGTGTGTATAATATCTTCATTATAATATATATTAAAAATATATATGTATTTCCGTAATTCCACGATATCTGCTTATGCAATATTTGCTTATGCATGGTATAATCCGTTCGTACACATGCGCAAGCTGATGAAATAGAGAGAGAATACCTGTTTTACCCCGTTGCATCTGTTTTTGCATTGCAGCACTTTGGTGGCCGTTGAGGAAAAGGCGATAATTAATAAAAGGTGGTAGTGAAGTATAGGTCACCTGCTATGAAGTTTTAAGTTACTTATGATGTGGCTGCTATCTTGATGACCAATTCTATAACTTTATTACTAATTTGCTTGTAGATATAATAATTTACCTTGATGCCAAACATAGTTCTTTAGATCTTCTAACCTTTATATAAATATCATATTCCCGACAAGATTGCGTTGTATTTTGTTTTTCATTGGTCAAACCAATAAAATAGCGGCTATAAGTGGAGGGTCCAAATCTGACCTATCATAATCTGGACATGTTACAACGACTTGAATAATTAAATTTGGAATGGTAAGTTAAGGTATTTGTGGAGTGCTCACTGAACACACCAAGCTTTATATTGGAGGTTTTAATCCTAAAGCCACACTCACAAGAAACTTTGGTTGGCAGTTCTATTAGGACGGTTTTCATGGAAACTACTTATCACTTGCATAACCTTGCTGGATATATATATTGGAAACTTTGTCGAGTTTCCTGATTCTCCTTTTTAATTGTCGAAAAAATATTCTTTAGTATTTTTTTTTTCAGAAAGTGACATCTTTGAATGAAACCAGTGATGTTAAACTTTAAAATTATAATTTTCGTGTCAAAGGTATTACTTTTTCAGGGGTTAAATTTACGTATTCGAAATGTGAATTAGTGTAGTGGGTTGGTTCAAGTTAATAAAAAGCATGATGTCTGCATGTCTTAGTAAGCTTACACATATTATTAGTAATATATTATGCATCGTTTCATCTATGTTATGTTCTACCGAGTGATTGTAACATCTCTCTTATCAAAATAAAAACCCTCGGCTTACTTCAAATTTTGAAGTCAATAATTCGAACGTCATTGTTAGTATTGTATCATATATATATTTAGTATTTATGATACAACCATCAGAAGAAAAGTGAATTTATTACTGCCATGAATTTTATAACCATTAGTTATGCTTGTTTTGCCAAAACCTATGGGCTATTTGTCACCACCGTCTAAATTATTTTTTCCCCATTAAATCAAAAGCATCTTAGGAGCAAAGATTTGATAAAGTTGTAGGATCATGGCATTGCTAAAATTCCTCGCAAGAAAACTGTATTTTTGTTTATTTGTTTATTTCTGTTTTGGGGAAGGTGTGTGTGTGTGATATATATATATACTTTGTCATTGGATGGTGGTAAAACAGTAAATCAAGTTATAAACTATAATAAAATGTTGTGATTGGCCTGATTATTGATATCAATCTGCAGCTATTTGCAGTAGAAAAATGGTTACCAACCCTTCATCATTGGTTCTGTTATTCCCAGGCTATCTTCATTAACTCACATCTATAACCATAAATCATTGATTTTTCTATAGGCCTACAAAATGCAAAAGGTTCTGATTGCAGTAATCTTACTTTTTTCACAAGGAGATTGATGAATTGCTTTTGAGAACATTAATGCAACTTTCCTATTCATGTTCTCTATGAATAATTATTGTGGCTTAATAACCATATTGTGAGCAAAATTGTTTGAATATGTGGAATATAAATAAATGTTTGTGGTGATTGTTGTACAAGCGACCTTTCCAATTTAGAACTGAATCAAACCATTAATACCACCATAGTGATGTATTTATTGTTCTCACTGACCTTTCTTTTCTTCTTTGGCATTCAGTTTCCCATGTGCCTCCATCTCCTTCAAGCTTGGAGCTTTGCTATTGATGTTTGTTTGCAGCCACACTCAACGAATAAATACAGTATCTTCATTTTCAGAAACTATAGTTTTTATATCTTTCAAGGCAAGCAGAATTCATATATAAGAATATATTTTCTCTCTTATTACTGTCATTTGTATTGAAAGCAAGACATTTAGAAGCACATGTATAAATCATTGGGAAAAAATCATAGCACACCCATAGTCTCCATGTACTTGTTAACATACCATGCACTTAATCTCAAATTATTAAGTATTTAGAATGGTTGCTTATGCTGTTAGCCATTTTGATTGTTTCTATAATGATAATATTGATATTGTAACACCCTAGTTCAGTTATACCGTATTCGATTTGATTATTTACTTTATCTTGTGACTTTTTCTTGACTTTATTTGTTTTGGGTGCGGATAGTGTTTTGGTATCCGTCTTTGGTATCCGATC
This sequence comes from Agapanthus africanus, assembly GCA_030015575.1. Classification (NCBI taxonomy): domain Eukaryota; kingdom Viridiplantae; phylum Streptophyta; class Magnoliopsida; order Asparagales; family Amaryllidaceae; genus Agapanthus; species Agapanthus africanus. The sequence goes on along the minus strand of CM057339.1, from coordinate 302,259,135 downwards.
CTACCCGCATGCTTGAAACCCGTCTTGGTCCTTGATTACGTCTTATCTCTGCTAGTCCCGAGAATCCGTGCTCACATATGTTCCGTTTACCTGCATCGTATATCTGGCATCTGCATTTTTTTTAATATTGCATTTATATTCAAATAATATATTTTAAAATATCTAGCATGGCCTGCGTCATACCCTAACCCCGGGGTGACATCCGTACATCTTGTTCTCGTTCCGTTTAGTGAAACGGGCTCGTTTGGATCGCTACGTGTATCCGTTCGTTTTTAGGGTATGCATTTTCTTTAACTGGACATTGCTTTTTGGTTTTGGTTGACACGTTTGTTATCCGTATTTTTAAACCATAATTTTAGACCCGACCCGGACATATTTTGGAGTATTTTTGTATTAACCAGAAAACTCAAATATATTCTATATTATATCCTTTTATATTAAACCGTTTATATAACATTTTAAAACAAAATATATTTCTTATTCTATTTTAAATATTCCTAAAAGGTTTTTCCTAACCAATCTAACTCCCGGATCTTAACCCCACGCTGTATCTATATATAATTCTTTTATTTTATTTAACCTATATTTTCCTAACCTAATCCTATTTAACAAAACCCACTGTTCCTCTCTCTCTCTCTCTCGCCTTCATTCTCTTTTCCTGCCGCCTCATTCACGAAAACCCTAACCCTAGCTTCACCGTCGCCTCGCCGTCGCCGCCGACCCCCTCGCCTCAACATCCTCTCACCTCCACTCCTCTTCTCCCCCTCTCTTTCCCCGAGCTCCAAACCCCGACGACCCATCTTCCCCGAACCTATCAACCCGATCTTGCCCCTGCACCTCGCCGTCACCATCCCGCCACCGTCGATCTCCTCTCGTCCATCTCCTCCTCGAATCATCTCTCTCTCCCCATCGCCCTCGTCCCCACGACTCCTCTCCCCGCTACCCATCACCGCACGCCCGAACTTGCAGCTCCGATCCTTGACGTCGCCGTCCTCGTCTCCACCGCTCGTCCCCACCTCCTTCTCTTCTTCCTCTTCCTCACCACCTCTGACTCCTGACACCACCGACACCATCATCAACTGCAGACCCCGACCTCTTCTCGTCCCTGCACCCCGACACCACTGCAAATACGACGACACCCTGCAACCACCCCTGCAACCCATCACCGACCATTGCAAGAACCCTTGTCGGCACCCTCGCCGGAGCTCCGACCCTGTCGCCTTCGCGCCCTCGCCACCACTTTCTCCCCCCTCTCCTCATCACCTTTCCTCCTCCTCACCAACACCCCTGACCAACCCCGGCGATCCCCTGCACGCCTGACCAACTTTAGAAAATCCCCACTGTCATCGCCGTGGACCTCGCCGTCGACGGCCCATCATCGACGTCGCCCCCTCGCAACCTTCTCTGACCCCAGAGCCTTGAACCCCCACGGCCTCATCACAACAGACCACTTCTTTTTCTTCTTCCTCTTCTTCTTCTTTCTTCTCTCTCTCTTTCTTGGTTTTTTGTTTCCGGTCATCGCCGGAGCCGTGTCCGTCGCCGACGATCCGGGCGACCCGGTAGACGTTCCCAGCCAGCATGATCGCCTTCTTGCATTGCTTGGTTCTGTTCTGTACGCACCCCGTCGTGAAATCTGATCAGGCAAGTTTCTCTTACTGCATGATATGTCGCTATATTTATATTCATATAAATAAAATATTATATGTTTATTTCATTGTGCATGTTTGGTTATATACATTCATATGTTAAGTGCGGTACATTGTTGGCTTATGGCAAAATCAATCTAGAAAGAGCGTATAATTCTGATCCCAAGTTGAATTCTAGCTGAGTTCGTGCCTCACATCTTCGTACGTCGTTCTCCCGTGATCCTTATCATCCAGGCAAGTACTTTTTCTTTACTTTTGGTCGATATACATCGGCATTCCTTTGTGGTTATATGTATATATATATTTCCTGCACTGTTAGAATAAAAGATAAATGTGTTAGTATCTTTTCGTTATATTATACAATATATATATATATAGACAAACTGTTATGTAGCAAGTGAGAATAATTAGCAAGTGTGGTTTTAAAATGAGATTTATTTTAACTACAAATAAAGTTCGAAAGTTGTTAACCTATCTCACATATATGTATTTCTAGTCAGATTGTGATTAATATACCCATATTAAGGTTAACGGTAAAGATAACAATTGTGACTCATACCAGCTTGTACACCACCTTTATGCAGTTACTATTACCTGATAACTATTACCACTGACAAGTCCTGACTATTCACTACTCTAGTCTCTATGAACGAGATCGCTGATAAGGATGCTGAACTACATGACATGACACACTACTATTTACCAGTTTCATCTCTATACAATTACCATACCACAATTCCAGTCTTTTCAGCATTGTTAATTAGTGCTCTAGTCATTACCATAATAGCTATAAATACGTGGGTGTTGGGGTAGTTTGAGTGTGCGTTGTACAACAGGATCTCAGGAGTCCCATACCGGCAGCTCGTACCGGGCTATATCGGTCTCATGTTTACAGCTCGTACCGGGCTATAGCGGTCTCTTGTTCATTCCACAGTTGGGCCCGTGTTTCCTAGCCCCTGGGGCACCACTCTTGGGGTTAGGAATACTCTTGTAGAGGTTGACGCATACACTCAAGCTTACGATATGGTAGTTTACCTTTTAGTGACCAGTTAGGTTATGACTTGATCTCTTGCATGTTTGTTTCATAGTATCCATGCATTTATTTATATATCTGTTTTGCTTGCGCACACGGGCTTCACTACATTCATATATTCATGTTATCATACTACACATACACTTTATACGTTGAGTACTTGCTGGGATGTTCTGACATCCCTGAGATTTGCCATCCCAGGTTTAGAGACAGATTTTCAGGCCGAGCAGGACCGCAGCGGCTACCAGGACTTTTGCCGAAGATCAGTAACCCGTAGGTTTATTTCTTTTCTGTTAGTATTTAGCATGTGCACCCTTCTGGGACATTAGGACTTTTGTATCTTTCAGATGTTGTTTTCTTTGCGAACCTATTGTATCGGATCTTTATTTGCATCGATTATCTAGTGGACCCATTTTTAGGATTCCTTGTTGTTTCATTGCAGCATGAATATCAGTATTATTCCTTTGGGTATTGGATTTTATCTTTGACAGGTTAATCTAGACGGCCTTATGTGACTATGGAAGGATCTTTCCTTACCTTTAGGTAGCACGGCCGGCCTTCGTCGCTCTCCGTATTCCGTATTTCGGAAAACGGGACGTGACAGATATTAAATTTGTAAAGATTTTTATATTTTGTTATCTACACGAGGTCTCTAGATTACTTGGACCATCTTATTGTTTTGTAGTTTTCATCGATAAATATTTGATGGAAATGCTCTAACCAAGGTTGCAGCCAGCTCAAATCAATATTATTTGGGAATGTGGGGCTCATTGCTAATGGTCCCTATTAATGCTCCTTGAATCCTATTTTGGCCGTAAACTCTCAATAGACCAGCTGTCTAGGACATATTTCTCGCATAATTTGTCGTAATGTCATTGCTTGATTAGTCTTTATTTATCATTGCTATTATACTGACCAGGTGGCGCAGCGACGGCAAAGACGATAATGATATCATTGAGCTCAACTGTTCCGCCTGCAACAACGATGGTAATTTGTGTAATTGATATTAATGATTAATTTGCTTTCCAGCTGTAAATGTTAATGTCAAGTAAACATAGGATAGTACAAAGGATCGACTAATATTATGTCATTTATTTTTGCCGATCCGCATGATGACTGTATCTTTTGATTCATTATCGCAAACCGCCTTAAAGAAGATCAAGGATGTGAGCTACATCAATCGATCTTGTAAATTAGACAACTAGACTTTTACGTGTAAACAAACATATCTTTTCTGAAGGTCTACAAATCTTTGATAGATGCTTGTAATGCTAAACTAAACAAGAAGACTTGATCAAAGCCAATTGCATCTAGATGAAGGGTCTTATTCTGATGTTGATCTTTACCTTCCCTGTGTCAATTACAAAATCTTTGAGCAAAGATTCTCGGCTGATATGTGTGTTTTAGTCATGGGACCCTCATGTCCACATTGTCGAAGGCATCATTTTCGTCTTGCTCACATGAAATTTTGTGCCCTTTGGATCCTTTTTTTTTTGAGCCTGTAATAACTAGTTGACTTTTCTAAGCTTTTTTCCCCATCAAAATGGGATCTACTCAAGTTTCATGAACAATTATTAATCTGATACCAACCCAATTTTATTAGGAGCGGATTTATTTCCAAGAAAATTATGGGCAGAAGATGGAGTTAAACATAATTCCATTGTGAGTTGGCATCATTTGTCCTTCGAAATAATCTTTAAGAAAATAATTTCATTAAGATGATGTATCGTTTTTAAGTTATAAAGAGCGAATCATATTGGACCCGTGTTTTCCCCTTGGAAATAAAATAATGAGTGTTCATCATCATCCTTTTTTAAGCTGGTTGCATATTTTGAACTTCCGACCATTTTATTATAATTTTCATGTCAGATTTCTCGGGCCTTTTAAAAGATAATGAGCAAATTAAAAGGAAAGCAAAAGCCAAATCGAACACTTGATACTATAATGTGAGGTGAGAATAGTTCGCTCATTGATGACTTTGTGCAGAAGATATCACAAAGAACCTGTAATTTTGCAAACCATGTCTCCAAAGCGCTCTTGCTCTCTCTCTCTCTACATGCATCAAAGAAACTTACAAGAAAATCACAAACTATCCACCAGTCCCTAAGAATTGAGAAGGTAAAGAAGAAGGGGAAAAAAGAGAGAAGAAAACCTCAAAAAGTTTATAATACAATGGAAACACTAGACATCTTCTTCTTCTTTTTCAATATCATCATCATCATCATCTCCATCACTGGATTCATTTGTGACACAACTTGATTCCGAGTCAGATGAAGCTTCTTCCCTATCAAAATCCATATTGTTAGCTCTTTTCTTCAAAAAAATGCGACAAAGCACCCAATCTCTTGTAGAAACTACACCTCTCTGCAATAAACATAATCATGGTTTCATTAAGCTCTAATCATTTCAATGTAGAATTTGTATAGAAATAAATAAAGGTGCATATATGCTTACATTTGCTAGACGATACTCGTGCATTATCCAGTCGGTCCTCGGCCATTTCGAACCTGCCTTCCTTTTATAGAAAACCAGTGTCTTCTTCATTCCTATAACCTGTCGGTACTTTGAAGCTACGATCGCTCTGTCCTTGGATGTCGCCTTCCAGTATCCAGACTCTGTCGTCCGGTTGGACATACCGCCGTTCCGATACTTTGCTTCTCGGAGCGCAAAGAAATATCTTTGGTGTTCGCATCCTCCTGAATCATGGAATCATGTTACATTAGAACAGGAAAAGGAGCCTCTGCCGTAGGAAATTCCTGAAAAGAAAAATCTCAGAAGTATGTACCGGGAAGATCCCAAGGATCAAATTTCCCGAGGTCGATTTCAGGAATGATGGTGGCAGGCAATGGGAATGAAAAGACCTTTCTTCTGAGGTAGTGAAGCACAAGCTCTTCATCAGTTGGGTGAAACCTGAAACCAGGGGGCAATCTGAGGGCTCCATTGCAATTATCCATCACAATGCTTTGCCTTTGATTTTCCATGAAGGAGACGCACAACTCCATAATTCTTTTGCTTTGGTGTGAGGGGTTTTATAGTAAAGAGGTTGCGGGCGGGAGGAGAAGACCCATGTGGCGTGAACCAGACTCAAGCTTTCTTTTCTCTCTCTCTCTCTCTTTTGGGGTCATTTCATTTTTAGCTAGCGATGTGTGTAGAGAGAGAAAGAGAGAGGCTTTAGTCTAACATTATAAATGGGAATTTTTATTTTTTTGCGGGGCCGGGGTGTGGGGGCGGAGTCTTGTTGCAAAAGCTTAAAAGGCAATGCTTTTATTACCGAAACGGGCAAGATTTTGCTTAACCTATTGGTTTGTAAAAGTTACATAGTGTGCCGACCATATATGTGCGGTCATAAAAGAGAAAGAGATAAGAACACGTATCCCACCAAACCGCTGGAAGGGTGGTTGATTTCCCATCCTTTTCTCTCTCTAGCACGGGTTACATCCGACACACTGAATAATTTCTCGGTTTGATATTGATTGATGGCGTGGGGTAGATTTTCAAGTTAAAAAAAAACAACCACACTTCTATATTAATTAATGATCCGGTAATTTATGTGAAATCTATCGGTATAAAAAGACTCTTTCAAACTTAAAGGTGGTGTGAGGCCTTGTGGCAAAAGCTTTGGTCCGGTTGGGCATGCGCTGGTATATTTATCTTTTTCTATTTTTACAATGTTGATTCAATTGTAAATTTCGAATACAAAAGAAGCTGTATATTTTTTTATCTTTAGATATTCAAGATAAAATAATGTTCTAAAAATAAGTGAATTTGTAGAGCCTAAAATATAAATAACTAAATTGATATATTATGCTTAGTAGATTATTATGTGTGCTTATTATTTTCTTTATTGTTATTGCCTCTATAATTTAATATTTATAGTTGAAATTAAAATAAACATATATCTAAATCAAATATATCCTATTAAAGGTATATTAATATTTTACTACCCAATAGTTGCTAAAAACTTCAAAATTCTTGAAGGCCCGGTTTGGGAATGGAGTTGAGTTTTTTAAACTGTAGTTTCATAAAGTTTGAAAAACCAAACTCCAAAATCCTCACTTTGAGTTATTTGGGGGTCATTTTGGAGATGAGATAACTGCAGTTATCTCAACTCCAATCTGATCAAAGTTTTGTGAACTACATTTTAGGAGTTTGTGGATTGCAAACCACATATCATATCCCCTACATCCACTTAAAAATACACTCTAGTTGTCCCAAATCCATATCCAAACAGGGCCTAAAAGATTATGGTTTTTCTCGTTAAACTACTTAACGTGTGCCTACCAAAATAGAAGAAAAAAGGGTTAACTGCTAAATAATGCTCTAATGTTCCACCTACTTTGCAATTATATACTTTATTGATTTTTTCGCTGCACTTTGATATCCTAAAGTACAAACCGTATCGATTTTGTTTAACATAGTGAAGGATTTAATGGTCAACCGAAAGGAGAAAAGTATTAACGGTTTGTACTTTAAGGGTATATAAATACAGTGAAAATATTAATAAGGTATATAAATGCAAAATAGATGAAACCTTGATGCATTATTTAGCAATTAACCAAAAAAAAAACAATTAAAATGGAACCATCTAGACTTCTATCATATAACCTCTAGACTCACAAATTAAACAATGTCTTTACCAATAAACTTCAACTTTATTAAACAGTATAAAAAAAGTACTAGTTCATATAGATTCGTTGAAGCTTTCGGGAGACCGGGTCCCTGCCCGTCCCCGTTTGTCTCCGTCCCTGCAGTTACGTTGGCATAAAAGGTTAACACGTGGAAGGTGGTTGATGGGGGCCATGGGTTTAAAATTTTGGCACTCCGACACGTGGCGTGGGATGAAGTCGTGCATTTACAAAATAACACTACGATTTTTATTTTTATTTTTATATTCTTACCGTAACCTCCTACTGCTTGTTGTTTTGCAAGTGGCATGATGAAAATTTTATAGAGATTATGTTATAGTTACTTCCTACTATGGAAAAATGACAATAGAGATGAAGGCATATGCAAAGACAAGGATACCTAAAGAGGGATATGTCGATATATCGGTGCACGTGGTTTTACAAGGCGAGATTCTAATTAACGTTGTGAAGTATATGGAGTTTGGACGGAAATTTTTTTTAAGGAATGGAAGTCCTAATAGAATTCTCATTCGATGTTAATATACAAAAGCATCTTATCCATAATTGCCAACGTGAAATACGTGCAGCTGCGATGGAAAGAAAAAGAATCATTATTTTTTCTTTCATGAAATCAAAATCATGTGTGTATTATCTTTCTTAACTTTTAACATCAAATGTAGATTCTTCTTTGTCTTTGCATGTATGAGGTGTCTTCTAGTCTAGCCTAGATAATAAAGTTAGCTAATTACTTAGCTTAGCTTAAAGGGGCAACCTTTAAATAGTAATTTAGGGCTAACACCAATTGGCCCCATGAACTATGTGAGGGGTTAAACCCATGGGCATTGACATTCCAAAAAGAATTTTGATTCCTTACGGGGAGAAGGGAAACCTTTTTTGAGTACGTACTTGTCATCAAATATGTCCCAGCTACAAATTGCGGCAGGATATCTTTAATCTTTCCTCAAAGATATTTTTCTTAATTTATATATAAATATATTTTCTCTCACCCACACACGCCTGCCTTTCTATTCTCAAGTTTTAGTATCATTCCTAATCGTATTTTACAACTTCTTGATTGGTAAAAACATACGAAATGGGGTGATTCATCAATGCGCGTGCGTTTTGTCCTTTACCATTCTATCTCGAGCTCACTCGGCGCTGTTGTCGTCTGGAACTATAATGTTGTCAATTGACAAGTATTAGCATACAATATTCTTGATAATTAGATGAAAATTGTATTGAAACCAAGAATTATCAAACTTACATCTAGTACTTTCTTCCTTTGAGACCAGCTTCGGATGATCTCTATTCTCGTCTCAAGATCGCCGTGGACTTCTTCTTCCGACATCCTCCTTCGTGAATCCGAAGACGGCGAGGGTCCAAATGTATGAAGAGACAATAAGTCGCGTGCTTGAGAACCCATGGGAGTATGAGGAGACGAGCCTTCTCCACGGAATACTGGAGTGGACGGAGATGCAGATAGGGCCACAGGGGGCGCGGAAGCGGGCTCTTGAATGAATATACCTGCTCGTATCTGAGGAGGATACAACTCCAGACCCTGATAGGCGTGGTATACTGTAGGCGAAATGCCCTGGCCATCCAAACGAACTCTCCAGTGTCGATCCGGGTTGTGTCACTGAATGACATTCTCGTTGATTCCATGAAACTCAACGGGAGTAGAATCTCAGCTATGCTCCTCGACAAAAACCGCCACCAGATCATCTATCTCTCTGCACATCTCTTTCTGTATGAAATTACAGTATGAACCAAATTAAGTCAATTATTGAAAACGAAATTAAGTAATTTAAATAACTAAAAGAAACCCGTATAAGAGCATACTCACGTAATGCTCAGTCGCTTCCTGTAAGGTGGGAAAACTGGTGTGACGCGCAAACCCCATCCCATATATGTCACACGGCTGGGCAATTTTTCCCGTTTGTCTCGCCTACCATTTAGACAAAAATTTGATTTAGATCAAGTTTACGAAATAGACAAATTCAGAATATTTGATTTGTTCTTAAATGAACAATTCCATATTGGGAGGAGTTCATCCCTCCGCCCAACCAATGATCAGTGTTATAACTCTGCGCCACTGATCCCTGCTCGCTCATTGTCTGCAATTTAGATATGATCTAATATCTCATACTAATTGACAAATTAATGTCTAATGCTTTTACAGTTTAAGCAATATACGTACCCTAAATTCATCCGGACTGAAGTGTTGAATCATGGTGGCCTGGTACTCGTCTGTCCAAGTCACGAGCTTCGCCGCCTATATTGCTTCATCGGTGATTGCCTCTCTCCATTTCTTGTGGACCTAGTGTTTATGATCACGCTGTTTAGCGGTGGACCAGTGCTTTCGCTTTCGGTCGTCGCGTGATTTTGTTTTAATAATATGGTTTGAATGTGCTCGAGCCATTACATGAAACTGAGAATAATATTCCCGTATTCAGTAATGATCCAAACAACTCAAGACCTTGGTCCTCTTTAATTTATTAAATGAATGTCATACAGAACGAATATGAATAATTCAAGACTCGAAAAATACAGAACCGCAAAGATAATTCTCTTTATTCGGTATTGAACCAATTAATCCATATCCATGATACGATCAAAATAAAATTAAAAAAGAGAGCAATAATGGTGAAATGCAATAGAATGCCAATCTTTAACAGCGTTGACCGCTAAAGTAGAGCTAAAATAAATAATTAACTATTCTCTATAATAGAGTAGGGTTTTTAATAAGATTGCATAAAACCGTATTTTTTATGCGTTGAAAGAAAGAAAATAAGAAGGTTAGATTGTGCATTTTCAAAACAACATGTAAGTAATGCTTTTACAAATTTGTCTTGTTAATTATATATTTTTAAAGAATACTTCCGATTATGAATAAAATGATAAAATATAAATAAAGTGACCCTTAAAGCATTTTCATCCTTGATAAAGATATATGTTTATTTACTAATGGCATTCCATTTGATCACATATAAGACATCAAACTACATAATTGCAAGAAAGGAAATTGGTAAAGGTATAGAATTGTCGAGGATTATCCTGACATTCTTATCTTTCTAAAAATGAAGAAATCAAGACAAGAATAGAAATGAAACCTTTCTTTTCATTTCTTCAAAATGGGAATGAGTATAAGGGTTTTGAGTAGAGTGTATGAAATGAAATGTGTTTTTGAAAAAATGAGACATCCACCCTCCTTTTATAGGCCAAATGTGATTAAAAGAGAGGAAAAGTAAACCGTCTTTGAATTTAAAATAAATAATTATTCTATCCAAGAAAATGGGAGGGGATAATTTGTAAAATATTTTGTTACATGATAAGTGTAGAGTTGTCATGTTTACTATTATATTATTTTTTTTCAAAGTGCCAAATCGGCCCTAAAGTGGGCCGGTGCACCCTAGCCGGCCCACAGGGGGTCTACAACCAAACGGCCCCATAGGGGGTCAGTTCACCACTAAGCCGACCCTTGGGGGGCCGGTTCACCATCATGGCTAGACCCTATGGGGTTCCAGGCTTCATTTGATCGGACTTTAAACGGTCCAGGCTTCTCCTGATCGGACTTTAAGGGGTTTAAGATTCTTGGTTCACCGGACTTTATGGGTCTGGGTCTTGATCGACCGGCTATCGAGAGGGCTGGGTCTTGATTGACCGGACTTCAAGGGGTCCGGGTCTTGGTTGACCGACTGTTGAAAGGGTCGGGGATAAGTTGACCGACCGGTTAAGGTGCCAGGGATAAGTTGACCGACCCGTTAAGGTGCAAGGAATGAGTTGATCAACCCATTAAGGGGCCAGGAATAAATTGAACGGCTGTTGAAATGACAGGGAATAAGCTGACTAGCCGTTGAAAGGTCCAGGATTGAGTTGACCGACTCGTTAAGGGGCTGGGTTTGCTTTGGGCCAATCCCAGGGGAGACCGACTTGAAGGCAGATACAGAAGTAGCGGTCGATGATGTCAATTCCAAGCATCTTCTAAAACTCGAGCGTTTGATACTCAAGTGTAAATTGGTGAGAGGAACCCAGCGGTGCAGAGGTGGTAGTTTGGCGATTTTAATTCCGAACCTTTTCTGATGTCTATAAATAGCCCCCACGCTTGGACTTGCATGCGTAATTTTCTAACATTTTAGAAAATTATAAATATTAATTTATAATTTTAAATATGAATATAATGAGTTTATCAAAATGATATCGCACATGAATTTTGGTATCAGATCGATATCCGCAAAAATGTAATTATTTTAGTAAAATTGAAGAAAAAAGTGTAATATCATAAAAATGATATTTAAATTATTTTAATATGATATTAAATTTTATTAAAAAGTTATGGTATTTAAGTATTATGATAAGTATTTTATTTCTTTTAAAAACATGAATTCTGATTTAGTGTAACATGAGCATACTTATTTAAAAAGGTTTGTTTTTATTTTGTATGAGGGTTGGGTAAATATTAGGGTTAGATTAAACCCTCACAACCTCCACAACACACACACACACCTCACCTCCCTCCATCTCATGCTACAACCCTCCACCTCATTCTTTCTCTACCTACTGATTAGTCTCAAAAATACTTGTTAACCGTAATCAGAAACGGCGTCGCTTTGCAGCTAGCCGGTGAGTACGGGTCGATCCACAGAGATGGGTAATTTTCTTAATGTGTTTTTACGAGTTGATTCCAAATGTTGTTTGGATTGATTAAATCTAAAATCTAGATCTATCAATAAACTAAATTAATCAATAAACTAAATTAATCTAAATTAAAGTCTTGCTAGGCTTAGGCTTAGGGGAAGTTTGGAGATTAAAGGTTTCCTCACCGCTTTCAATGCCTTATTTTTGATCTATTAGATGTTACGGTAATTATCAATAAAGTGGATTAGAATCTTTTGGGAAGATGTTTCTTCCTCTAGATTCTTATCCTTCCTTTATCGATAATTACCCTAACCTCCATGGAAAACATGCGCAACCGGTCCTTTGTACTACAGTTCACCGTTACCTCGATGGATAAGGTGCCGCAGGAAGCGGTGTGTGCGTGCATGCATGGAGTTCTAATTCCTAGGTGTGAAAGGGCATGAAAGGGGTGAGAGATCTCATCTCTCAAACCTTTCCCTAAGGCTAACCCCAACAAGCGAGGAGATTACTCGCTCATTAGGGGATTAAAAGACATTCTAATTAAAAGAGAATTAAAAGCGAAGAAATAAAATTAACTTACTAATTTTATTGATGGCTCCCTCCAAGCAATAATACAGAACAGATCTGAATTTGTGTATTTAAAAGAGGCATGCGTTTTACAGATCTGTGATTACAATTTATAGGAAAACAGGAAAACTAGGGTTACAGATTCTCGCACACGTGATTTTACAGATATGCCAACGGAAAATCTAAACCCCCGCACCGACGCACCGACTCACGAATTTTGCACCGACACGGTCTCTAAGCGGCCGCGGAACCGCGGCAAATGTAGGGATAGGGCCGCGGTTCCGCGGCCCTTTGGTGAGCTCAGCTCACCAAACTTCTGGGCTTTCTTTTCTGCTTCTTGGGCTTGTTATTTCTTAATCCTATTTCTCTGTTTGGCTTCTTATTCTTCTCCAGATCTTCAGTGAAAATTTGTAATGATCTTTTGACCGCTCACTTTGACATTTCGGACTACATTGCCTTATACAATTGTGAATTGTTCTTCGTCTAGGCTTGACTAGAATTCTTCTACTTGTGGGTCAAAAGTCTCTCTTTTGTATCATCTTTTGTTTTTTCTCACTGTCTTCGCTCCAAGAGCCTGTATCCTGTAATATGCAATAAACGTGCGTCAAGAGTACCTGTTTATTTATAAAACGGATAAGAATAGGGGAATGAAAAATGTAATAGTATGGTATGAACAAATACCCCCAAACTTATCTTTTGCTCGTCCTCGAGCAAACTTATTATTTTATTCTTAAAATCCTAACCTAGCCACACTTTCGCAGGGAAACGCGATTGCACTGAGCACGTGCAACAAGCCGTTAAACCTCTAGGTGTCCCTAGTAGGAGGAGTGTTGTCTCCTGAGGGTTTTCAGCGGATTACACCCACAAAATCCTATCAACTCGGCCCATTGACTTTTGTTCTCTAATTAGGTTTTCTAACTACGAATTCTATTATCTTTTACCCGTAAATTATCCACCCATATTCTTCACGCTTCCTCATCATCTAACTTAAGATTGTATATGTTTTATAGACTTACTTAGCTTTCGGCATCTCCTAAGTCTTCCTTCTAGGGTTCCATCTCTACTCAGGAATTTCTATCAACTCTATTAAAGATACAAGTTCTATCTTTCATTCCTCTCTCTTATCTAAATTCTAATCACATATCCCCACGTGTGTGTAAATATCACCCCTACACTTGGAAATTCAAATTAAGCAATCATGCCCTTGTCCGTTGTCCAAAGTACGTGAATTTTTAGTTGAATTTTGCTTACACATCCTTCATGCGACCGTTAATACTTCTTGAGGTACCAACGACCGATTACAAAATGTGTTTGCACTTTTAAAGCGTACTTCCTAGTTTTGCAACACCCAAGGCTTTAGCAGTGACTCCCAAACCAGTTGGTCTAAGGCACTAGGTGATGAAGCACCCTCTCTAAATATTTTTCTATTTTTACAGCCTTAAGTAATCACAAAAACCAGTGTCCATTTTTTTTATTCTTTATTCACATTTTTTTCTCTTTCTTTTATTTTCATTGTACTAAGGACTTTAGACAAGAGCATTTCAAGGTCTCTTCTACTATTCCAAGTTTCAAGGTGTGTGATTGTGCAAATTATAGGGTATACATTTTCAGAATCTAGACTTAAGCTAGGAACTATTTTTCAAACTTATACTCTAATAAGAACATCAATAGTCTTCCCTCATTTTGACTTAACCCAAGAAGTGAACCCAAAATCTGCCTATTTCTAAATAAACTACAAGGCATATACTTTCTACCGTTAAACTTTAAGGAATGTTATTTTTAGGGTTTTTAATTTATTAAGTTTAAGATCTAGTTGTTCCTAACCAGTTAACCTATTAGTCAAACTCAAGTCAATTAGCCAAAATTGAATGCAATTATTTTTATAATTTTTTGAAAATTTTCAAATTTTTATGGTTTTCAAATAAGTATGCAAATGAAAAAATATGTACAAATGAATGCGAAGGAAGAAGACGTACCGAGCATACCTCCAAACTTGAACTTGACAGTGTCCCCACTGTCATGCTAAACGAAGAGGGTCAAAATACCGGCACTCCCCTGTTTATTTATTTATAAATTTTTTATTGCTAAGAAAAACAACAATATATACAAAAAGGCCCTCCCCCAAACTTCATTTAAACTATGTTAGACATTACTGCCAAACCTTGCATAGACCAAACGTTAACACCAACCAGTTGAAAAACTTATCAGTAAAGAGTATCAGTTGGTGGAAGAATAAGTCGTAGCGATCCATAAAGAATTGGGGAAGATAGAAGTGGTGGTATGGAAGGTATGGAGGTGAATAGACAGGAGGTGGTGATGAATCAAAACGAGAATGCGAATGATCAGCAATCAGTGGAATGTTAGCATTCTCGTAGCTTCTTAAAGGAAATGGGGGTGGTTCAACTTCTAAAGGAGGAGATTGACTAACCACAATACCCCCAAAATGTTTCTGTGGGTCCTCTATTGACTTGGCATCATCCATCAATTGCATATGATATTCAATTATAATGGAACTGATCTCCTCGATGTCCGCCATAGTCCAACCGAAAACTTGCCGCCTATCTTGTAAGACTTTTAAAATAGCGTTCTCTTGCTCGAAGGCCAGAGAAGTTGATATTATAATAGGAAAAGTCTTATTCTCACCTATGTAAGCATATTTAAGGTGAGGTGGCAAGGACATGAGTTCGAGTTTCGGAGGCGAAAGAATTATTGCGGAATCTACCTCGAACTCAAAGGACTCCAACACAGGTTCGAAATCACTGCAAACAACCGATTCGGATGGTTCAACTAACTCATCCACAAATTCAAAAGACTCATATTCGGGCTGTGAGTCGTCATCATCCGAAAAAGTGAAACATTCATAATTCATATCGGTTGTGTCAATGGTGGTAGGCTCAAGGAGGGACGCACTAGTGGCGTCAAAACTGTTTTCATCAAACAAGAATCTTTCAAGCTCGCAGTCCTCCTGCGTGATTTCGTGAATAGAGCAAACTTCTCGTGTACTAGTTTTAGGCACGGGGGGCAGACTTCCCATCTTATAAATATTGAACTCATTAGACATCTTCCCAAAGGATAGAGTCATGGAGCCATTGCGACAGTTTATTACAGCATTGGAAGTGGCCAAAAATGGTCGACCGAGAATCACCGGAATTTGGTTTCTTGGGTTAGCAACAGGTTGTGTATCCATAACAATAAAATCAACGGGGAATATGAACTCCCCAACTTTGATCAACACATCCTCTAGCTCACCCCTTGGATGGGTGATTGATCGATCAGCCATTTGGAGAGTACAACGAGTGGGTTTCAACTCTCCAACCCCTAATTGTTCGTACACGGAGTAAGGAAGCAGGTTAACACTAGACCCAAGATCTAAAAGTGCTCGATTAATTTTCTTATCCCCAATTGTGATTGAAATCGTAGGACAGCCGGGGTCCTTTCGTTTTTGGGGTAAGGTTTGATGGTGGTTAATAGCATTGCTCACTGCACTAGCCACTAGCACTTTCTTGGGTACTTAAGATGCCTTTCTCTTCGAGGTGCATAAGCCCTTTAAGATTTTCGCGTATGAAGGGACTTGTTGGATTGCATCCAAGAGAGGTATATTTATGCTAACCTGCTTAAATAACTCCACAATCTTCTCCACTTATGCAGTTGGTTTATTGGGACTCAACCTGTTTGGAGCATTTTGAAAATTTGTTGAGTCAAAATGTCTGTGGAGTAGAATGTGGAGTAGGAACGGCACCCCGTGTAGATGTGTTCGTGTTGTGATAAATGGGTCCGTTCGAGTTAGAAGAAGTAGAGCCGTGTGAAGGGTGGAGAATATGCTCTAAAGAAAAAGGTGAAGAAGAAGGTGAAGAAAATGAAAAAGGGGAAGATGACGATGGAGAAGGAGAAGAATCACCGGCGGGGATGTCATCACTAATACCCACATTATTCTGCAACACTCTTCCGGATCTCAACGTGGTCACCGCATTAACATTATGATTGTGATATGCGTTTTGTGTGTGACTGGGATTTGGTAATGGTTGAGATGGAAGCTTTCCCTTTTCTCTCTCGCTCAACGCAGCAGTTAATTGTGCAATTTGTGCCTCAATAGATTTGATACTTTGATCGTGTGAGGCATTGTTATGCATCAAAGACTGAACATAATTTTCAAATCTTGCTGCGGATTCTGTAGATTGCTTGAGAAATGCATCTAGACTTTTTTCGAGCGAGAGAACCTTATCATCATTTGGTTGAACCAAATTGTTCGTTTGATTTGTATAAGGTTGTTGTTGGAAAGGTTGCTGGTTTTGAGTTTGTGAAGGTGCTTGTTGTTGTTGTGGAGGAGGAGGTCTTTGAAAATTGTTATTTCCTTAGACTTGTTGATTTTGGTTCCAAGCGAAATTTGGGTGACTCCTCCACCCCGGATTGTATGTTGAAGAGTACGGATCGTTTCTTTGTCGTTGCTGAAATGCAGCATTGACTTGATCCTGTCCTTGAGTAGATGCATTATAAGGACACTCTTCGGTTAGATGCGATGGATTCGCACAACAAGCACAAACAGTTCGTGGAGGTAAAGCAGGGGCAGGAGAAGACGATGAGATTTTGGTCTCAATGGCTTCTAGCTTTTTCATAAGTGCGGCCATCTCGGCCTTCATAGCAATCGACATATCTACTTGATGTATGCCTGCCCTAGATTGACCACTAGAAGAAGATGATGTGGTCTTGGTACTCTCCCACTGAATTGTTTGCTCACTAAGGTCCTCAAGAAACTGCCACGCTTCGTCGCTAGACTTGGAGAGAAAATGACCTTGACATATGGTTTCTAGCAACTGCTTCGTTGCCGAGTTCAATCCCTCGTATAATGTTTGGCAAATTTGCCAACTTTCGATCCCATGATGAGGGCATTGAACAAGTAGGTCTTTAAATCTCTCGAAGCACTTCCAAAATGGTTCGGAAGGAAGCTGTAAAAATTGTATAATCTCGTTACGGATTCTAGCAGTTTTGTGATGAGGATAGAACTTTTTCAGAAAAGCTCTCACAAACTCGTCCCAATTTCTAATAGAATGCGATGCGGTGCTGTATAGCCACTTCTCGGCTAGGTCATATAAGGTGAAATGAATGACCCTTAGCCTTATAGCGTCATCACTTAATTGGGTCGTTTTCATCATAGCGCACACATTTTGGAATTTATTGATAAAGATATATGCATCTTCAGATTCCAAACCATGAAATTTTGGCAGCATATTGATGAAATGTGGTTTTATTTCAAAATTGTCCCCATTTGCCGGTGGGGGTGAAAGACAGGTAGGTAAAGAAGTGCGGACGGGGTAGAAGAGATCCTGGAGCGCAACTCGTGCGGGCGCTACAACAGGCGGAAGATTCGGGTTATTCGCACCTAACGGAGGTGAAATCATTTCCGTCGGTAAGGTATCGTTGGGGTTGAATCCCGACATACCTTCGAAAGAAGAACTTGAAGGTGGAGGTAAGGAAATGGAGGGAATTCCGACTTTGGTGTCGAAAGGTTCATCGGTCGGTACCAACGAAACACGGACTAATCGGGCGTTAGTATCCCTAGTCTAAAGTGACATACACTAAAAGGGGTAGTGTAGTCAGAAAAATAAAAAAAAAACAGAATGTGGGGGTAAGAAAACGTCAATGAGAAGAAATGGTGGAAGTGAGGTGCAAGTTTCCTTTAGCGACAAGTTGCAAATTTTGAAAAGATTTTTCTTTTTTTTCTTTTTATTTATGTGAGAATGCTTGCAAAGAGATTTTTGAAAAGGGACTTGTGACACAAATGTATCAACCACACATGCACAATCAGGCCTAGATCTAGGGTCACCTAGGTCTGCTAGACAGCTCCTAACTAGGGCTAGAAATAGGACCTCAAACCGCCTCTTCACCGACAATTACAGCCAGGTAAGTGCCAGGTAAGTGGGAAGGAACCACAATAGTGGGCCTAATTAATAACCACTAGCCTAGACACACTTGCCTAGACACCGCAAGGTCAGGTTAGGATAAACGGCCGATGCCTATACTAGTCATTTTCCTATTGAGCTTGATGTCCTTAGGGCTGAGTCGAGTATTTTTTAATTAATTGTGGTCAATGCAAATGCTTTAAATGTTTTCTGGGGTCCTGGGAAGGGTGATGAAATCCCCACCCAATCTGAATTTGGTCAATTAGCCCCTTAAAGTCCAATTAAAATATGCAAAACAATAAAATTCACTTGCAATCAATTTTTAGCGCGGCGCAAATAAACCTGCAGAAAATCTGTTATTTAGAAGGGGAGAGAAGATTTTTAGCGCAAAGAAATCCTGCAGAAAATTTTCACAGAAAGATATATGGAGGTTGCAGAGGAGAGAGGGAGAAAACAAACAGAGCTGATTTTGCGCAAAGAAGCCACGTGGCCGCCGCGGAACCGCGGTCTGGGACCCACTTCTGCCGCGGAAACGCGGTCTGTTGGAAGGATCGAAGCACCAAAAATTTTCTACTCCTCTGTTATGATATTTGCTCTCTGTTCTGATATGATTTTTTTCTGTTTGCCCTCTGTAAAATTCCAGATCCGAGAATCTTCACTGTTCCTGCAAAATTCAAAAGATACACCCTTCAAACAGATCAAAATTGATAATTTTTATTTCCTTTTTTTTATTTTCAGATTTTTATAATTTTTAAAATTTATATCAACCCGAAATCACACAAAAGAAATTTTACGCCATCCCCGGCAACGGCGCCATTTGATTAGTCTCAAAAATACTTGTTAACCGTAATCAGAAACGGCGTCGCTTTACAGCTAGCCGGTGAGTACGGGTCGATCCACAGAGATGGGTAATTTTCTTAATGTGTTTTTACGAGTTGATTCCAAATGTTGTTTGGATTGATTAAATCTAAAATCTAGATCTATCAATAAACTAAATTAATCAATAAACTAAATTAATCTAAATTAAAGTCTTGCTAGGGTTAGGCTTAGGGGAAGTTTGGAGATTAAAGGTTTCCTCACCGCTTTCAATACCTTATTTTTGATCTATTAGATGTTACGGTAATTATCAATAAAGTGGATTAGAATCTTTTGGGAAGATGTTTCTTCCTCTAAATTCTTATCCTTCCTTTATCGATAATTACCCTAACCTCCATGGAAAACACGCGCAACCGGTCCTTTGTACTACGGTTCACCGTTACTTCGATGGATAAGGTGCCGCAGGAAGCGGTGTGTGCGTGCATGCATGGAGTTCTAATTCCTAGGTGTGAAAGGGCATGAAAGGGGTGAGAGATCTCATCTCTCAAACCTTTTCCTAAGGCTAACCCCAACAAGCGAGGAGATTACTCGCTCATTAGGGGATTAAAAGACATTCTAATTAAAAGAGAATTAAAAGCGAAGAAATAAAATTAACTTACTAATTTTATTGATGGCTCCCTCCAAGCAATAATACAGAACAGATCTGAATTTGTGTATTGAAAAGAGGCATGAGTTTTACAGATCTGTGATTACAATTTATAGGAAAACAGGAAAACTAGGGTTACAGATTCTCGCACACGTGATTTTACAGATATGCCCACGGAAAATCTAAACCCCCGCACCGACGCACCGACTCACGAATTTTGCACCGACACGGGCTCTAAGCGGCCGCGGAACCGTGGCAAATGTAGGGGTAGGGCCGCGGTTCCGCGGCCCTTTGGTGAGCTCAGCTCACCAAACTTCTGGGCTTTCTTTTCTGCTTCTTGGGCTTGTTGTTTCTTAATCCTATTTCTCTGTTTGGCTTCTTATTCTTCTCCAGATCTTCAGTGAAAAATTGTAATGATCTTTTGACCGCTCACTTTGACATTTCGGACTGCATTGCCTTATACAATTGTGAATTGTTCTTCGTCTAGGCTTGACTAGAATTCTTCTACTTGTGGGTCAAAAGTCTCTCTTTTGTATCATCTTTTGTCTTTTCTCACTGTCTTCGCTCCAAGAGCCTGTATCCTGTAATATGCAACAAACGTGCGTCAAGAGTACCTGTTTATTTATAAAACGGATAAGAATAGGGGAATGGAAAATGCAATATTATGGTCTGAACACCTACCTTCTCTATCTAATTACACATATTCACTCTCTTTTTTCCCCAAACTGAACCAATACTTCCTTCAAACTCCAACACTAAAGTTTCAAGTGTTCATCAAACCAAAAGAAGAAAACCATGAATCCTTCTTGTGCATACCATCTAGTAGAGCCTCAACCACTTCAAGAAACCTTAAGCCACCAATTCATGAGCTGGAATTTCCTTATGCACCACCATCTCTATAGGTACATCTTCTTCCTTCTTGCAAGACTTGTTTTGTTAAATATCAGCTTTAGTGTACAAATGTCACGCCCAGCTTCCCAAAATACGGAATACGAGGGGTTGATAAGGCCAGCCATGCTTCTACGGTCAAGGAAAAATCTTGCCGTAGTCACACTTCGGCTTCTAGCACTACGTGGTAATCAGTAATTAATGCACAGGTAATGAGAAATGCAGTCACTAAATCAAAACCGATACAAAACTAACCAGATAGAGATCAAGGAAAGATAGCACTGAGTCGCTGATCAAGATGTCCACAATATCCTCGAGGTACGTCAGGTCCTGGTCCGAGCTAAATCCACTTCTCACTCTGAGCATGCATACTCAGGTCGTCAGAGCGACACAATAGCGATATATATATATAAATACAAATATAAACACATGCAATGATGACGAACATGAAACAATAAGCATGGAGTAATAACATGAGCATGAAGTAGCCAGCACAGGTAAACAGTAAAGTGGGTAAACAGTATGGCATGTATATTGAATCAGTAATCAATGCATGTCACTAAACCTATCAGTCTCTAAGTCTCACTGTCTAGGTCGCTAAAACTATCGTCAGTCTAAGTGTGAGAGTCAATCACTCGTGAGTATCCCCACCCAAGGGTAATGCCCCAGGGGCAAAGGAACACGGGCCCGAGTCGCTCGCAAATAATCAGTAATATCACCCATATAACTCTAGAATCGCTGTGTATGCCGGCAATGGGACTCCCGAGATTCTGTTGAACTCACACTCAAACTACCCCATGCCCCGCTTCCCAAAATACGGAATACGAGGGGTTGATAAGGCCAGCCATGCTCCTACGGTCAAGGAAAAATCCTGCCGTAGTCACACTTCGGCTTCTAGCACTACGTGGTAATCAGTAATCAATGCACAAGTAATGAGAAATGCAGTCACTAATTCAAAACTGATACAAAACTAACCAGATAGAGATCAAGGAAAGATAGCGCTGAGTCGTTGATCAAGATGTCCGCAATATCCTCGAGGTACGTCAGGTCCTGGTCCGAGCTAAATCCACTTCTCACTCTGAGCATGCATACTCAGGTCGTCAGAGCGACACAATAGCGACACACACACACACACACACACACACACACACACACACAAATATAAACACATGCAATGATGACGAACATGAAACAATAAGCATGGAGTAATAACATGAGCATGAAGTAGCCAGCACAGGTAAACAGTAAAGCGGGTAAACAGTATGGCAGGTATATTGAATCAGTAATCAATGCATGTCACTAAAACCATCAGTCTCTAAGTCTCACTGTTCAGGTCGCTAAAACTATCGTCAGTCTAAGTGTGAGAGTTAACCACTCGTGAGTATCCCCCACCTAAGGGTAGTGCCCCGGGGCAAGGGAACACAGGCCCGAGTCGCTCGCTAATAATCAGTAATATCACTTATATAACTCCAGAATCGCTGTGTATGCCGGCAATGGGACTCCCGAGATTCTGTTGAACTCACACTCAAACTACCCCACACCCCTTGGTCTACATCAAACACCAACCATAAACTAGATTCTGTTGAACTCACACTCAAACTACCCCACACCCCTTGGTCTACATCAAACACCAACCATAAACTCAAATACCAGTCGGTCCATGACAAGTCTACACGAGAACCAGAGACAGGAATCTCCATCAAGTATGTCTCGACTGATACCCAAGATAAATGGGCTGTGTTTGGTGCCTTACCTATGACACCCATATAAGTGCTTCCATAATCGTCCCATACCAATTATAGTTACACTTATACATATCCCATAGACGTCGACAATGCAATAAATCAATAGGGTCCGCTGATTGTGTACAAGTACGTGTCACTTCGCTTATTCATTCATGCTATAACACTGACGTACTTGCCACAATCAAAACACTAATATCTAACACTGGGTAATGTACACGACCACTAGGTTACCAATGCATATGAGCTTTACATGATATGATGAGAATGTAATAATTAAGGTATGAATAAGATATCATCAGTCAGTGTCCGAACACTTGCATAATTCACAATAAATCATACATGAAAAATTAAACAAAACAATGTAAAAGGGGTAAGCAGTATGTTTAATTATCTATCCATCAAAATTGGTTTCGTGTCAATCGGGTTTCAGGTTTGCTATATGCGGCCATTTCAATTTAGGTATTCACAGCTGGAAATCCGATTTCAGAATTGGAAGTCCGTTTCATAACATATTTTAATCTCAGTTGGGATCGTAATTAGGCGATGCTATAGTTGAACAAATTTTAGGGTTGTCAGTTAGGTTTCCAACTCAATTGGAGGATCAGTAGTATCCTATATCATCAGGGAGTTATGGTCAGGTTAAGTTTGATGTGTAAAATCTGTCACTGCAGAATTCAGCTAGACGCGTCGATATTATAAAATGTGTTAAAAATATCATACAGAACAGGAATCCAGTGAAACTAGTGGAGTAAGAAAGCTAACTTAATTTCCTACGTAATGATATAGGGTTCCGCATATTCTCGCATTTGAGCAAGGATTTACAGAGATTTAAAAACAATGGTTAACTGGGATTACTGCTCTGGACTGCAGTCCAGAATCGTAATTCTCCGCAATTTTTCTCTATCGTAACTAGTTCAAATTTAGGTATCAAAAATAAAGTTATGTAGATTATTATGTTGGCTTCGATACAAGTCAAGGAACGCTAAAAACCGATTCGTAATAGATTTAATGTGAATTTAACGGTCAAGCATGTTTAGGAAATTCAGGTTTCGTAATGATTATCGGGATTAACATTTCATAGGTGAAGCGACCTTGGTTTACAACCAAATTTCTACAGCACATCGGTAAATAGTAGGCGGGTCTAATGATCACAATTTCCTCCATTTAAAGACAGGTTTTCACATATAGTTTCGTATCAAACACTTGCATTCATTGGCTCGCACGAGGCGTACATGTACTATATAAACTCGAAACTGAATTTAATACGAATCAATAACATGAAGCAAGTAATATACTTGCCTAACGATGTGTCGATGACGGTACGGCAACGGCAATGGCACGATCGCGTCACGAACACGGCACGGCGACGACTAGGCTCAAGCTCGACTGCGACTGCGACGAGGAGGCGTCGATGGTGACGGGGTTGCTCGTTGTGGTGGTGGCCGGAAGAGGAGGTGACGACGAGGTGAACGGCGGTGGCTGAGGTGGTCCCCGGCGAGGGGGCAGCAAAGGGAGGTGAGGCTCGAAGTTTGAAGTTTGCTGCTGTGGAGGGGGTGAGGCAGTGAGGGGCTCGGCGATGAAGTGGGAGGTGATGGTGGTGATGCCGAGGGAACGACGAGGTGGCCGGCGACGAGAGGGGACGGAGACGAGGTCGGAGGTGGTGAGTTTTTGTGTTTGTGGCGCAGCTCGGGTTGTGAGGGGGAGGTTGGCGGCTGCGTTGGTGGAAGTGGTGGTTCAGGGAAGCAGCAGGGGGCTCAAGGTCGGCAGGCTCGTCGCGGTGGCTGCAGGGGGCTGTGGCTCGGTAGGGGAGGAAGTAGGGGTTGTAGGTGGTGGAGAAGATGAGTGGAAAGGGTTGGGAGCTCGTGGTGGTGGTAAGGTCGAGGGTCGGTGAGGAGTGAGCAGGGGTTGCCGGCGAGACGACGAGGCGAGTTGGGGCGGTTGCTGTGGGTTGGTTGGGGAAAGAAGGTGACGGCGAGGTGGGTTTGCAGTGGGTTGGTTGGTGGTGTGAGGAGTGGCGATGAGAGGAGGGGACGAGTCGTGCGGGAAGATGTTGGGGCGAAGATGAGGTCACGAGGCGCGGGTCGTGGGCGCAAGGGAGGCGGGGCGTGGGAGCGAGCCGGACGTGGGAGGAAGAAGGGAGCGGGAAAATATGAGGTGTGGGGGAGAAGAACCGGGTCGGGTCGGGTCGGTAGGGGCTGGGCCGAGGTTCTTGGGCTGGGCTCAGGAAAATAAATAAAATGAGAGATAAAGGAGGAAGTGGGCTGGGCTGGGAAAAAGGAAATGGAAAAATAAAAAGGAAATAGGCAATAAGGTTTGGGTTTAATAGTGAGGTTGAAAATTACATGAAAATTTATTTAGAACATTAAAATAGGATTGGGAAAATAACTTGGAAAAATAGGATTTAATCGGAAAATGAAATATGAGGAATATAGGGTAAATGTTTGCAAAATACAGGAAATAAATTCAAAAATATACAAGATTTTTACACACAAGATACCGGGTATGACATCATACCCCACTTATATAAAATTTCGTCATCGAAATTTAAAATAAACAACAAGCTATAAAAGGTATTGCGAAAAGCAAAAAAATACTATTATATAACGATTTACGCAGAAGCAGCTAGACGAAGGTTAGAGATCTATATAAGTATAAGAAATAACGCACTAAAATATTAGGCCTAAGTAAGCACAAGGCAGAACCATTTATAATGATAAATTATATGCACAATACCAGAAAATAAAATAACAATAACAAACAATAGTGAAGGATTTGCCGATAGGCCAAAATATGTTTAGAATAAATATATCGATCAAACGATTTAAAATAACTTGAGAAAACCCACATGGTGAAAATAAGAAAAATAGAACGAAATAGTACGCGCGATATATGTTTGTGCTATTGAAAACATGGAAAATAGAAAAGCATTTAAAATGAATAAACGGGAAGTAGTTAATAACATGCAATTCTTCGATAAACACAAAATAATGAAAGCTAAATTTTGAATAACGACGTCACTGAATGTAATAAAAGAAAGCACTACTAATGTATAAGGGCTAGTCAGGGTATGGGATTTCAATGGAGTATGGTCTATACAAAGGGTCAAAATGCGGTACTTTAATCTGAAAGTCGAAGAGGCTGGGGTCGGGTCAGCACAGGGTGCAAGGGTGAAGAATAATGAATCTCAGAAGGGAAAGAATTTATTGGGGAGGGAAAACAGTCAATGCATAAAGCGGATCAATATTCAAAAGATTTGCGCACTCAGAAACTTCATTATAATTTCAGAAAATTTCAAACAAGGCATTCTCGAAGGACAAAAGGTGGCCCTAAACTATATATAGATTTTTTTTCGGCCAGATGAAACAAAAGATAAATCATGTCAGTCGCGGTTATGGAAGTTCAGCAGGTTACGGTAAGCTCGCGCGCTAAGATAGGGGCGTCCATTTCCATAGCGCCTCGCAGGGATCGCCACTGGAGGTTCTTCCGCCTCGAATTCCTCCTCACTCGAGGTTTCATCCTCCGATTCTTTCTCGGCTGGAGCTTCTTCATCTTGGTCTGCTTCCATATGATTCATCTCTTCTAGATCTTCATCCACGGGATTTTCTTCCACCGGATTCTCTTCAGGGTCTTCTTCTCCTGGATTTCCTTCTACCGGGTCTTCCTCGGGATCTTCCTCTATCAGGTCCTTTTCAGGGTCCTCTTCCTCCTCATCGGAGTCACCGATCATGTCAACTTCTGGGGCTGCGACTCCCTCGTCCTCGGAATCACTGTTTTCGAAAATAACCCGTGGGCCGTTGATCTCATCATCGGAGCTCACCAGCATGCATTCCAAGGAAACGCAGGATCGGGTGTCCTCATCGAGAGGCGGCGTTGCTCCAGGGTTGGCCATGGCCTGAAAAGAGAGTCATGATCAGACAGTGGAACACACCAAGAGAATAACCAAGGATATGGAACACAAGGAAAATATACGGTAGGTAAGGACTGAAAAATCAAAATTTAGAATACTGTTGCAATAAGCAGTATAAGAAAAATGAGTGGCAAGGGGACGATACATACATCACAACTCACAATTTTATTGCATTCAAACTAAAAGGTTCAACGGACACAAGGTTCTGAACGAAAGGAAACATCTATTAAAGAGTGACAATATTTTTATTGGAAGGAGAAAAGGTGATAGTTCTTCGTTGATATCTAGACCGCTGCATTCTCGTCAAGCGAGTAGAATCCTGCGCTGGGTCCGTACCATCCTCGAAACTCGAACTACGAAATAACCAAGTCACTTAGTAGTAGTGGAGAGTTTGGATGAATCTCCTCCTTGCAGCTCCTTCCTTTTAGGGAAACCATTGACAATATGTTCGTCGGATCCACAAATCAAGCACTGCCCTTTGGCGTTGTAACAGTCTCTCTGAAGGTGTCCTGGTCTCTTATAGTATCCACAACATTGAGTCCTCCACGGCTTCCGTTGCTGAGGAACAAGTGGGCGCTTCATCTTCACATCTTTTCCTTGTTTAACAGGGATCCCCTTACGATTGGAGGCTTCCGCTGGCGCTTGAGCCATTTGCCTTCTTAATCCTTCAGCTAAACGATCGTTCGTTCGCTCCCGGTCTTCCTTCAAACCTTGCAGTACATTCAAAATCTCGACGGTCTGATTCTGGGGAGTAGAGTTGGAAGAAAAGTCGTTGGAAGTCATGGTCCCGAAACAAGAAATTGAGGACGATATATGGTACAAGGAATACGAATCAGAATTGGATATAGAAAAGACAACAGAATAAGAATATCGGGTGAGGTGAAACTCAAACGAGTCGAAATCAAATGTAGAACTCCAAGTCACTCAAGCAGAGTGCTGCCTTGTAACTATGCTGCAGTTCATAGTTACAATCACATAACTCTACTAAGTCACTCAAAACTCTAGGGATGGAGTCAAAATATGGCATGACAAACAATAGGGATTCAAGTCAAAGATAACAGTTCACAATCTGGACCGAAAGAGCGACTTAAATTGTCAAGCCCTACTCGGAAACTGTAATCTCAATTCAAACCTGGCTCTAATACAAACAAAACCATGTCACGCCTCGCTTCCCAAAATACGGAATGCGAGGGGTTGATAAGGCCAGCCATGCTCCTACGGTCAAGGAAAAATCCTGCCGTAGTCACACTTCGGCTTCTAGCACTACGTGGTAATCAGTAATTAATGCACATGTAATGAGAAATGCAATCACTAAATCAAAACTGATACAAAACTAACCAGATAGAGATCAAGGAAAGATAGCGCTGAGTCGCTGATCAAGATGTCCGCAATATCCACGAGGTACGTCAGGTCCTGGTCCGAGCTAAATCCACTTCTCACTCCGAGCATGCATACTCAGGTCGTCAGAGCGACACAATAGCGATATATATATATATATATATATATATATATATATATATATATATATATATATATAAATACAAATATAAACACATGTAATGATGACAAACATGAAACAGTAAGCATGGAGTAATAACATGAGCAAGAAGTAGCCAGCTCAGGTAAACAGTAAAGCAGGTAAACAGTATGGCAGGTATATTGAATCAGTAATCAATGCATGTCACTAAACCTATTAGTCTCTAAGTCTCACTGTCCAGGTCGCTAAAACTATCGTCAGTCCAAGTGTGAGAGTCAACCACTCGTGAGTATCTCCCACCCAAGGATAGTGCCCCAGGGGCAAGGGAACACGGGCCCGAGTCGCTCGCTAATAATCAGTAATATCACCCATATAACTCCAGAATCGCTGTGTATGCCGGTAATGGGACTCCCGAGATTCTGTTGAACTCACACTCAAACTACCCCACACCTCTTGGTCTACATCAAACACCAACCATAAACTAGATTCTGTTGAACTCACACTCAAACTACTCCACACCCCTTGGTCTACATCAAACACCAACCATAAACTCAAATACCAGTCGGTCCATAACAAGTCTATGCGAGAACTGGAGACAGGAATCTCCATCAAGCATGTCTCGACTGATACCCAAGATAAATGGGCAGTGTTTGGTGCCTTACCTATGACACCCATATAAGTGCTTCCATAATCGTCCCATACCAATTATAGTTACACTTATACATGTCCCATAGACGTCGACAATGCAATAAATCAATAGAGTCCGCTGATTGTGTACAAGTACGTGTCACTTCGCTTATTCATTCACGCTTTAACACTGATGTACTTGCCACAATCAAAACACTAATATCTAACACTGGGTAATGTACACGACCACTAGGTTACCAATGCATATGAGCTTTACATGATATGATGAGAATGCAATAATTAAGGTATGAATAAGATATCATCAGTCAGTGTCCGAACACTTGCATAATTCACAATAAATCATACAAAAATTAAACGAAACAATGTAAAAGGGGTAAGCAGTATGTTTAATTATCTATCCATCAAAATTGGTTTCACGTCAATCGGGTTTCAGGTTTGCTAGATGCGGCCATTTCAATTTAGGTATTCACAGCTGGAAATCCGATTTCAGAATTGGATGTCCGTTTCGTAACATATTTTAATCCCAGTTAGGATCGTAATTAGGCAATTCTATAGTTGAGAAAATTTTAGGGTTGTCAGTTAGGTTTCCAATACTGTTGGCGGATCAGTAGTATCCTATATCAACAGGGAGTTATGGTCAGGTTAAGGTTGATGTGTAAAATCTGTCACTGCAGAATTCAGCTAGACGCGTCGACATTATAAAATGTGTTAAAAATATCATACAGAACAGGAATCCAGTGAAACCAGTGGAGTAAGAAAGCTAACTTAATTTCCTACGTAATGACATAGGGTTCCACACATTCTCGCATTTGAGCAGGGATATACAGAGATTTAAAAACAAGGGTTAACTGGGATTACTGCTCTGGACTGCAGTCCAGAATCGTAATTCTCCGCAATTTTTCTCTATCGTAACTAGTTCAAATTTAGGTATCAAAAATAGGATTCTGTATCTTATTCTGTTGGCTTCGATACAATCCAGGGAACGCCAAAAACCGATTCGTAAAAAATTTAATGTGAATTTAACGGTCTAGCATGTTCAGAAAATTCAGGTTTCGTAATGATTATCGGGATTAACATTTCATAGGTGAAGCGACCTTGGTTTACAACCAAATTTCTACATCACATCGGTAAATAGTGTTAGTTATATGTATTCCCTAGAGGCCATTACTGTACATAGGATGTATATTGTAGTGGATGCTGGGACATATATAGGGAGGACTTTCTTGCTCGACATGATAGTATGCTATCTGGTTACTCTTTACCTTAACGTGCATACTGATTGTCTCTCTGTTACATATTGGTAAAGCCCTTAGGATGTGTACTTGACTACCTAGACTATGATGCGGATCATACTAGTGAGGACATGGTAGTCCATAAGTACATCCTTCAAGGTCCCTAGTCGTGGGTGTATCGAGACGGGGCATCGATATACCAGAGTAGACTAGCGTATACCTTCTCGACCCATACAGATGGGCGATGGATGATCCCATATCCATTGGTGTTTGACATCAGAGATGATATAAGGGTGCTCAGTGGAGACTGGGTACACTGGACGGACTCGCCGAGAACTCCCAGATGGTATTATACCTCACGTCAGATGGCAGTTCTCTGGTGACACTGGTACAGAGTAGTCTGTTGACCCGAGATCGTCATAGAGTCTTGTGTGGTTCCCACTGTGCTTTGATTTCCACCTTACCACGTCCAAGTGGGCGTGCAAAATGGTGGTTTTTGGGTACAGTCCCGAATCACATGGAGGCAATGAGCGATAGGAGGGGATTCGTCTCTCCCGGTATAAGGAGTTGATGTTGCGCTGTGTTCGATTGGCTATAACCGGAAATCCCTGGCCAGGGTTGCTGAGATTTACTGGTAAGTGTTACCAGTAGTTTCTCGAACTGTTATAGACCTCATATCGACATGACTTATTGAGCTACTGGGGTCTGACGTTTACCACCCTTAGGCAAGATATGCGACATATCAGACGAACAGACCGGACTGTACGGTAAGTGTTACTGGTTGGATTCACAGGAGTGTGAGCGGGATTGCTCGTCGATCTTCTGATCGTTCAATACCCGGGTGGCCGTTACGTTTAGCAGACCGCTTGCGGCTTGTGGGTGTTTGATATGATCATCACCTGCTGCCGGCGTATTGACGAGTCTTTAGAGTCCTACACAGAGGTTTCCTGGCTCAGGCGAAACAAAATAGGAGCGCATATGAGATATGTGCGGGACCGAGAATAATGCGTGTATGTGATACCGTATTCCATTCTCGCGATGAATGTATCGATTGGTTGTATGCGATATAACCTAGTTATCGATTCAAGGATTGATTCGATAAGCCGATACATTGGATATTAGTCGGTTGTATGCGATATGACCGGATCGTTAAATCAAGTGTTGATTTAATGATTTAATGTATAATTATATATTTGATATATTACTTTGCATTAACTAGTATTTGTTCACTTTAAATGGATTTTCTCACTTGAAGTACACAAGTTGTATATGTGATATACTTTTGTGCACTAGTTTGTATCATGTTTGATGATACATGCTAACTTGGGTTTGTGTAAGACTTAAACCTTGGTTAAGTAAATGGTTGGGGTTTTATCATCTTCTCTTGATTATTTAGTTTATTTATTTATTCTTTATTTTAGGAAAAGAAAATGATATGGTTGCTTCTTTTGTTCTTTTCTTAGATGTTTCAAGAAGCTTTGACCATTCTTGTTCTTTTCCTAAACCTAACCATTTAGCTAACCTTAGTTAATTCTCTACACTTGACCATGGTTGTGAATATGATAAGTATCATATTATTTCCCATTTTTAAAAAAGAACTTATCATATTCTTATCTTCTTCTTCTTCTTCTTCAAGAAGAAAAGCTTGCAACCATCAATGGTGACTTGATGAAATGAGTGAGAAATCCAATTCTAAAGTGAACCCACTTCCTATTTCTTCATCCTCTACCACTTGCTAAGTAGTATAGGGTGTTTTCTTCACAAGTTTCTTGACTTGGTGAAGTTGGAGCTTGATCTTGTGTTGCCTCGACGTAGATCATCTTCGGCATCGAAGCCGACGACTTAGCCCGCCCATTTCTCCGATGAAGCCGACGCTAGAGCCCGGGATCCGATGATCGCAGCGAGGAGACTTCATCGCGGAGCCATGGAGGTGGAGAACCGGATCTACAAAGGTTGTATGTTCGTTCACTTCTTAGTTAAGCAGTTAACTAGTTGCTAGTTTCGCCTAAACTCTAGTTAACGATCTAGTCTAGGGTTTCTCGGCACCGTAAAATTTTAAATTGGCATGGTTGATGCCTTGTGAGACCTCTAGTGAGTGCCTAGGAACCCTACAGTGGTATCAGAGCCTAGCTAGAGCCTTAGGCGATGCGTAGACGGAGTTAGAAGTCCGATTGAACCGAAACCCTAACTCCAAAATGCTCTCTGGACATTTTTCAAAAACTGGGTTTTTTCCAGATTAAAAATGCTTAAAAAATTCAGCAGGAAATTCTAAGAATTACGGTGCAAAAACGAGCAAACGATACTCCTAAAGTGCGGCGGAACCGCGGCACGAGCATGGCTCATGCGGCGGTTCCGCGGCCAAGTTGTCACATCACCTCTTGAAAATTGCACAGTAATTCCTATATTTTAGTGCTGAGTTTTCTGGGAATTTTTAATATTTACTCAAGAGTTGAGTTTTCTGGGTTGTTTTGGGAGTTCGTAGATTCGATCGGATTATCAAACTTTGTCTATGTGTTTTCCGGATAATTTGTTGAATATGTTAAAAAGTTCGACCGGATATAAATACCCACTTTTTCCCCTGTCGGGAAATTTCCAATTGTTGGAATTTTCCGTAGTTTAATGACGTTCTAAGTAGTGCAAGTAATGCGATGGTCCCTCTAAAAGACAACAAACCTTAACTCGATTATGTGACCGTCTTGAACTGCCCTTTGAACCTTCGGGTTTGGGGCAGTACGGCGTGCCACATGTGAGGCGTTGGCTTGACCCTTCTACGGCTGGACCGTTGGTACTGAGGCATGAATTGGATGTTTTTAAACTTGTTTCATGTGTTGATCTGTTTCGGGAAAACTTGGGTGTTTGACTGTTCGATCGGAAAGTTTAACATTTTCTGTTTATCTGGAATAGGATACAATAATTGGAATTCACAAGTAGTTATGAGATAACTGATTTGAATGTTATAAACATAGCACTTTAGTCTCACTTGATCGGTTGCCACGGAATTTTGATGCGATCAAAAGTCCGTCGCAATCACGTAGCGTACGCGGATACTAGCCGGATAAACTTAATAGACAGCTACACCCCATAGCCCCGACCAAGTGACTGTAGGAGAACCCCATCGCCGAAAGCATCCGTTCGGGTGCTCGCGGCAGCGGTGTTCCGCCTTGGTGCACTTCGTCGACGGTATCGGGGGTGCGGCCGCCTACTAAAGTTTGCGACGAGCATTCGATCAGGTTCCCGGGAATCTTGTTGAATTGCCCGACTTGATATTGAAAAGAGTTTTCAATAATGAGACTAAAATGCGGGGTTTATAATTGTTAGGCATGTGATGTCTAAGGAGTTCATTTGATTAGGCATGCGATGTCTAAAGAAGTTGCGGATTCCAACTGTTGTAGTTTTACACTTTCTTTTCTGTGACCGTAAGTGTAATATGTGATATCGCCGGTTTCGTTGCTATATGTCAACGACAATTGGGATACGCATGTTTACTTACGTTGATGACATGTGATGTTATGTGTTACTGGATATGTTATATTGGATCGTCGTGGTTGAATAGCCGGGGGTTTTTATGTGAGATGAGTGTTTTTTCATTTTCATTCATGTAAAACTTGTATGCAATATTCTTTTTATTGGGGCACTTCCAGGTTGCGGAAGATGTCACCTTTTGTATATTATTTACTTTTCCGCACTAGGATAGACCCAAGGAGGAGGGCACAAGTAACCGGGTTCTGGAGTCCAGTGGGAGACCAACTCGAGGAGTCGAGTCCGGGTCTCCTACCTCTAGAATTGGTAGGGTTGCTTGCCGCTCTCGTAGGGGTCTAGGGGTGTGGGTTTGGCTATTCATCGCGACCGTGGAATCCGTGTTTTATACTGGCTCGTATTGAAAACACGGACGTCCTAGTATATCCAATATTTCATATGTTTCTTCTGCTGCGATATCTGTGATGTGATCATTTGATGTTCTGTGATAGATACAGTATATAGTATATATAATATATTATATAGACGTTACTTATGTTTTGCACTCGCGCTAGCCCTTCCCCGCTCTGTCGTTAGTTACCTAACCTAACGGTGCACGAGGGGACATCGAGGCGAATGCGGATGGCATAAGTGTACGTCGTATTTATCTGTGATGTTTAGGTACTTAAATGATGGGACTTCATTAATGTGATTAATGAAATAAAAGAAACCTAAAGATGTTGTAGAATCGAATTTAAAAATAAAACAGGTAGCTACAGTTCTTGCTTTGCACAGTGGTATATGTGATATATCCTGCACCTTATTCGATGAGGAAAGGACCGAGATCCCTTCACCGGGAGTGACTCCTTTAGCAATAACTGGCAGATGCTACACACTCAGTTTGTCTTTTGATTCCTTTTAAGAGTTTTTGCTTTGCACAGTGATATATATGATATATCCCGCACCTCATTCGACGAGGAAAGGACCGACGATCCCTTCACCGGGAGTGACTCCTTTAGCAAAACTAGAAAAGCCTCAAAACACTCCATTTTAAAATTCATTCGATCCTAGAACGATATCAAGTTCATTACGCAATAGGTTTTCAGAAAAACCTGTCGTAGCCCTCTGTCATTTCAGATAAGTCCTTCTTAGTATTCGTGCTGCGTTTGTTGACCTTGTCAAGGCGCAGTGTGCGGTTGCTAACCAGTATTTATCTGCTTATGCATATGATGCAGATTGGGTTAGGGTAGTCGTACGGCCTTGTTGACCTTGTCAAGGGTCGTGCGGGTGGGTTTGATTCAATCAAGAAATGACGGGTTGAACTTGAATTGCGGTCTATGGTTTGTTGACCTTGTCAAGGTCATAGATCGTTCGGGGCAAAATATTATCGGGAATTTCAAGTGTTGAAATTTGCAATGAGATTGCATACCTTCTATGAGATAGTTGGATCCTCTTACCCGCTGCGAGTAAGAGTTACTCCTGGGAGAGTTTTACACATTACAATTACCCGATCAAGTAGGTGTCTAGAAAGGTGTCAACGGGGTTACGCCTCTGGGAAAACGAGATTTACTGTAATTAGGTCCGTGCGAAAGCACGGGGCACCTCCCTCAAAGTACCGACACTGGCCTGGCTGAAAGATTGGCGAACTTGTAGCGTGTAATTAATCCCGGCTAGTCTTTCCTTTTAGGGTTTGAAGGAAGATTTGATAAAAACAGTGGGAGCCATCCTGATTAGATAAAATAATAACCAATCTATTCTTGCAAGAGCGCACGCTGAGTGTTTTCTTCTCTCTCTCTCCAGGTAGCGACCATATCACGCCTTAATCAAGATAATAAAACGGATATATTTACCGAACCCGCTTGTTATACTGAGCTGGGGAACATTGGTCCCGCTCCAACTTATAATTTTTATAAGACAGAGCAGGAAATAGTTGAATACCAAGATTCCCATGCCGCCCAAACGAAGAAAGTGCATATGATGCATCTTCTTCGGGTGTGTTCGTTACATAGAACTGTTTCTCAGTGTCCTTTACGTCCTGGGTATATGATACCAGATCAGGATCCCAGATATGTAATCTGTTACATAGGGCTACAAAAAGGTAGAGAACTGAGAAAGGGTGATAAGTTTCATGAGGCAGAAAACGGGGCAAGTGTTGCAGCCAAGTCTGTCGGTCACTGTCACCCTGTATTACCAATACATTGATTTTGAATGAATGTTATTAGATACCGAACCTGATATACAAAATCATATCAGTCTCTTTATTAGTAAAGAAATGATAAAATTTTGTATTGTTGGATAATGTTTTGAACATTTCCTATATCAAAAGTTGATCGGTTCAGGCACGTTATCTAAAAGCATTGATGTTCTAAATCAAACTACAGTTTTTAGTATACGGAACACACACAAGAGGAAGAGTTCAGAAATGAACGGATCCTTCTTGAGGTATTGTAGACTAGGTCATATCGATACGACCCGACTAGCTAAGTTACATATAGATGCAATTTAAACTAGTTTGAATTTACATCTTATGAAACTTGCCAGTCATGTCACAAAGATAAGATGACCATAGCTCTGTTTACTGGAAATAGAGAAAGAGTGTGTGAACTCTTGGGATGATACATGTTGATGTATGTAGGTCCCCTGTCTACACATGCCAAGACCGGTTCTTTGTACTTCATTACATTCTCTGATAATCTCTCAAGATTCAAACATATGTTCCTGTTGAAACACAAGTCCGAACCTTTTGAGATATTCACAGAATATGATTTAGAAGTAGAGAACCAAAATACGGGTAAAAGTATTATGTCCTTTGATGTGATCAAGGAGGAGAATACTTGAGCACGGAAATCATGGACTATTCTAAAGGAGAATGAGATTCTCTCTCAGAATTACTCCTCCGTATACACCATAGCACGATGGTATATCGGGGCGGAGCAATAACACCCTATATGATATGGTGTGCTCTATGATGAGTATTACCGAGTTACCTATTTCCTTTAGGGAGTTACGCACTTATGAAGTTGCATACCTATTGAATAGGGTTCCGATCAAATCAGATGCCTACCATTTCATATGTGATATGGAAAGGGAAGAGCCCATATCTTAAGTTTCTTAAGATTTGGGGTTGTCCGGGCTATGTCTGAAAAGCAAAATCCGGACAAGCTCAAAGCAAGGTCAGTTATGTAGAACTGGAAGTGTTTCAGCTATACAAACTACAGCAGATGATTTAGTAGAACCGAAGGATTCAATAGTAACCAACGAACCTCAGCCTCTCCGCCGATCTAGTAGGGTTCCTCACCCACCTGAGAGTTACTTCGGTTTCTCTATGACAGTGGGAGCGAGGAATGCATCATGAGATGATGACCCAACTAGTTTCGAGCTGGCCATCAGGAGTGAGACTCTGTAAGAATGGCTGGATGCTTAGCGATCTGAGATGGAATCCTTATACACCAACAAAGTATGGACTTTGGCTGCTATATCTGAAGGGTTAAATCCCTATCAGGAGTAAGTATATCTTGAGAAGATTACTTGGTGTAGATGGAAAAGTTGAGACTTTCAAAGCTAGACTTGTTAAAAGTTTGCATCATTTACCAGGCATGGATTATGATGAAACCTTTTTCAAGTAACCAAGCTTAAGTCCATCCAGATCCTACTTGCCACGGCTACATACCATGACTACGATATCTGGCGGTTGGGTGCCATGACTGCTTTTCTAAATCATGATTTAGAAGAGAACGTCTATAAGAACACAGCCAGAGGGCTTCGTAAACAGTGGGAGCAGCGGAAACGCGTGCAAGATGTTTTATGTGATAAAGCAGGCATCGCGGAGTTGGAACGTTTGTTTTGATGTAGTAGTCAAAGAGTTTGACTTCATCAAAATGGTAGATGAACCTTGTATATACAAAAAGGTAGTAGGGAGTATGGTGGTGATCCTCGTAGAGTACGTGGATGACATACTCTTGATAGGGAAGAAGTTTCCTATGCTACGCTCGGTCAATCTCCGCTTATCACAATAATTCTCCATAAAGTATCAAATTGATACCTCCTAAATCCTGGGTTTTGGATCTATGAGATAGATCTAATTGGATATTAGGATACTCACTAGTTGTAGTGAGAAGGTATCAGTTGATCCTGGGGAGAATCACTGGAAAGGTTCCAGAGTGATAAGGACGACTGAATGTCAGTCGCAGGCATTGTCTTTACCCTCAGTAGAGGGACGGTATGTTGGAAGAGTTCCAAGCTAGATACCGTGACTTACTAGACGATAAAGGCTGGATACATCGCTACTTAAGATGCTACCAAAGAGGAAGTCTGGGTGTATATTAGTTCATGAGATGAACTTAGTTCCCCCCATTGTGTGACAATGGAGTTGTGGCTTTTGCCAAGGAACGTCCGTCCCATCAGTGATCCAGACATATTCTAAGGCAGTATCACCTGATCATGGAGATGGTTGATCTCCAGGCTGATCGAGGTTAGGAGAGCAGACTCAGAGGACAACACGGCGGATCCACTCACAAAGGCCTTTTCCCAGAGAGAGATTTTTATGGGATGGTTGAGTATGAGATACTACAACCACTGCTACAGATGGCCCTAGTGCAAGTGGGAGATTGTTAGTTATATGTATGCCCTAGAGGCCATTACTGTACATAGGATGTATATTGTAGTGGATGCTGGGACATATATAGGGAGGACTTTCTTGCTCGACATGATAGTATGCTATCTGGTTACTCTTTACCTTAACGTGCATACTGATTGTCTCTCTGTTACATGTTGGTAAAGCCCTTAGGATGTGTACTTGACTACCTAGACTATGATGCAGATCATACTAGTGGGGACATGGTAGTCCATAAGTACATCCTTCAAGGTCCCTAGTCGTGGGTGTATCGAGACGGGGCATCGATATACCAGAGTAGACTAGCGTATACCTTCTCGACCCCATACAGATGGGCGATGGATGATCCCATATCCATTGGTGTTTGACATCAGAGATGATATACGGGTGCTCAGTGGAGACTGGGTACACTGGACGGACTCGCCGAGAACTTCCAGATGGTATTATACCTCACGTCAGATGGCAGTTCTCTGGTGACACTGGTACAGAGTAGTCTGTTGACCCGAGATCGTCATAGAGTCTTGTGTGGTTCCCACTGTGCTTTGATTTCCACCTTACCACGTCCAAGAGGGCGTGCAAAACGGTGGTTTTTGGGTACAGTCCCGAATCACATGGAGGCAATGAGCGATAGGAGGGGATTCGTCTCTCCCGGTATAAGGAGTTGATGTTGCGCTGTGTTCGATTGGCTATAACCGGAAATCCCTGGCCAGGGTTGCTGAGATTTACTGGTAAGTGTTACCAGTAGTTTCTCGAACTGTTATAGACCTCATATCGACACGACTTATTGAGCTACTGGGGTCTGACGTTTACCACCCCTAGGCAAGATATGCGACATATCAGACGAACAGACCGGACTGTACGGTAAGTGTTACTGGTTGGATTCACAGGAGTGTGAGCGGGCTTGCTCGTCGATCTTCTGATCGCTCAATACCCGGGTGGCCGTTACGTTTAGCAGACCGCTTGCGGCTTGTGGGTGTTTGATATGATCATCACCTGCTGCCGGCGTATTGACGAGTCTTTAGAGTCCTACACAGAGGTTTCCTGTCTCAAGCGAAACAAAATAGGAGCGCATATGAGATATGTGCGGGACCGAGAATAATGCGTGTATGTGATACCGTATTCCATTCTCGCGATGAATGTATCGATTGGTTGTATGCGATATAACCTAGTTATCGATTCAAGGATTGATTCGATAAGCCGATACATTGGATATTAGTCGGTTGTATGCGATATGACCGGATCGTTAAATCAAGTGTTGATTTAATAATTTAATGTATAATTATATATTTGATATATTACTTTGCATTAACTAGTATTTGTTCACTTTAAATGGATTTTCTCACTTGAAGTACACAAGTTGTATATGTGATATACTTTTATGCACTAGTTTGTATCATGTTTGATGATACATGCTAACTTGGGTTTGTGTAAGACTTAAACCTTGGTTAAGTAAATGGTTGGGGTTTTAACATCTTCTCTTGATTATTTAGTTTATTTATTTATTCTTTATTTTAGGAAAAGAAAATGATATGGTTGCTTCTTTTGTTCTTTTCTTAGATGTTTCAAGAAGCTTTGACCATTCTTGTTCTTTTCCTAAACCTAACCATTTAGCTAACCTTAGTTAATTCTCTACACTTGACCATGGTTGTGAATATGATAAGTATCATATTATTTCCCATTTTTAAAAAAGAACTTATCATATTCTTATCTTCTTCTTCTTCTTCTTCAAGAAGAAAAGCTTGCAACCATCAATGGTGACTTGATGAAATGAGTGAGAAATCCAATTCTAAAGTGAACCCACTTCCTATTTCTTCATTCTCTACCACTTCCCAAGTAGTATAGGGTGTTTTCTTCACAAGTTTATTGACTTGATGAAGTTGGAGCTTGATCTTATGTTGCCTCGACGTAGATCATCTTCGGCATCAAAGCCGACGACTTAGCCCGCCCATTTCTCCGATGAAGCCGACGCTAGAGCCCGGGATCCGATGATCGCAGCGAGGATACTTCATCGCGGAGTCATGGAGGTGGAGAACCGGATCTACAAAGGTTGTATGTTCGTTCACTTCTTAGTTAAGCAGTTAACTAGTTGCTAGTTTCGCCTAAACTCTAGTTAACGATCTAGTCTAGGGTTTCTCGGCACCGTAAAATTTTAAATTGGCATGGTTGATGCCTTGTGAGACCTCTAGTGAGTGCCTAGGAACCCTACAAATAGTAGGCGGGTCTAATGATCACAAGTTCCTCCATTTAAAGACAGGTTTTCATATATAGTTTCATATCAAACACTAGCATTCATTGGCTCGCACGAGGCGTACATGTACTATATAAACTCAAAACTGAATTTAATACGAATTAATAGCATGAAGCAAGTAATATACTTGCGTAACGATGTGTCGATGACGGTACGGCAGTGGCAACTGCACGATCGCGTCACGAACACGGCACGGCAACGACTAGGCTCAAGCTCGACTGCGACTGCGACGAGGATGCGTCGATGGTGGCGGGGTTGCTCGCTGTGGTAGCGGCCGGAAGAGGAGGTGACGACGAGGTGAACGGCGGTGGCTGAGGTGGTCGCCGGTGAGTGTAATGGTCAAGATTTCTAATAAAATAACTTTCATTTTGAATTCCCAGAGTCGAGTGGTTATTTACATATTTTTTTTTGAGTAAAGGAATGCTTTTAATAATTTTTCTGAACATTGAATATGATTAAAAGAATTTTCTAAATTCTACTTATTCTTTTTATAGGCATAAAATATTTTAATAAAATTTTATAATACCTTAAAATAATCTACATATTTTTATTATCAATTAAAGTAATTAAGTTGTAATTAAAAATATTTTAAAGATAAACTAGATATTATATAATTATTATAACTAGCTAACAATTTAGAAATGGATGTATTATTTGTTTTTAGCCCAAAATTATTTTTATAGCAAATATAATAATAAAATATATTTTCTGGAATTTTTCCATAATTTTCCCGTGTTTTTAACTATTTTTAACAATTTTTGGAAGCCGAATCCAATTTTTAAAATAATAAACTGAAATATTATTTTTGTATATAAAAAAAAGTAATAATAAAATAAGTCCCTTTAACCTGGACTGTTGGATCACAAGATCCAACGGCCCAGACCCAGCTGACGGCGCCCACGTGGTGGGGACCACGCGAAAGCGCGTGATCCCCACACGCGCGGGCGCGTGGCGACGCGTGGCTTGGCGGCGGGGGCTGGCGGTGCGATCTGGGCCATTGGATGCAGATCCAACGGCCACGAAACGTGGCGGCGGGCGCAATCATTAACAGAATGATTCACAATGATTGGCCGGCGTGATTTCCCGTGCGATTTAACTACTTTCTTGGATTTTATTGTTACCATTTGAACCCTATAAATAGGCACTTCAAACCTAAATTTCTCACACCACCGAACTCCAAAAATTCTAAAAAAATACTGGTGCCTTCGTATCGACGACGCGGACGCTACGGCTCCATCCAATCGCCAAGGAAAAATCGGGACGCGGAGCTTTTGCGGAGTTTTGTACCAGCCTACGTCTTCCACTGTCTACGTCCAAACTCTAAACAAAGGTAGGATCCGCCTCTCTCTCCTTTTCCTGTCACCTTCTTCTATCTAAATTCCAACTTCTAATCATCAACCCATATTTAAAAAGTTGTTATAATAATTGTGCATACCTTTTTCCTTGTACCCTCAATAATAATAATGTTAACCCCCATTTAAAACGGTGTTTAAATTTCCTCTGTACATAGAAGTATATTGCATACCCAAAACACCTGGAATCTAATATGCTTAATGTCATGAATTGTCATTCCACCTCTGATTTACCCACACTATAAAAATGATCTCGTAATAGGTTACTTCCACAAGATACCCTCGTTTAATTTAAATATTATATTTGTTTAAAATGTCTGTAAGAAATAAAGATATGTGAAATAAATATCTTAGATACAGTATACGTATATTTTACTTACAAATAGTTTTAAAACCCCTCAAGTTTTTAAGAAAGAAAATATTAAATTTAAATAACGATATCTTTTTTAAAAAGGGAATATTTAGTATCTTTTAAAAGGTAATTTTAAGATAACACCAATCTAGAATAAAGGAACGGTTGTAGGCATCGATCGTTTATCTAAACCAGACTTTGTGGTGCCTAGGCTAGACAAGTGAGAAAGGTAACTTTAAAAGGCCCGTCTCACGGTGATTCGTGAGCGGATCCCTCCTTTCCTTACTTGTGCTTACCTGGCCACAATTGGCGGTGAAGAGGCGATTTGAGGACCTCATAATTTATCCTTTTGGAACATTAGGAGAAACTAGATTTTCAAATAAAAACCTCTTGCTAAAGATTTTCAAATAAACACCTCGTCCTTTTATCGAAAGGATATTTTCTGTAACACATTATGCTTTTCCAAAATAATAAATATCTTAAATATCATGGTTTTTGTTAGAAGTAATAAAGGATAATTAACCACTATTATTTCTTTTTAACTAAGCTTTCCCTAAGATGAGATGAAGTACTTTACGAACTTTAGAAAATAAAACGAGAGGTTGTGGAAGGCCATATTAAACGAGATGAATAAACTTTCTAAAATTCCAGTTTATGACAACATGATATATACAAAACATGATACGGTTAGGGTTAGATGGCGCGGACCTAGGTATGGAATACTTACGAAGATCCCGATTATTTGGGTGAACAGCCCAAAGTGTGGACGACTATACAAACATGAAGATCCCAATATTCCGGGTGAACAGTCCAAAATATGGACGACTATACAACGTAGAAATTCCATGCATAGAAGTAACGCACTAACTTTAGACCTCTATACTGAATAACGGGGATGGGTAGTTTGATTAGGCAAGGATAATTCGGAACTCGGATTCCCCTACTACTCGATCATGATCCCGGGAAGTGAAACGGTACATTTCACTTCCCCAGTTGTTGTTCCGTGGCCACAACGGAATAATCTCGATTATCTGGACCCTTGTTTAACCAACTAACACAAACTATTACCTTCATCTACACATAACTTACAACATATGAAACCCACTCATATTCACATATCCAATCTGTACTTAACTTCATACCTTTATACTCATGTACATCATATTCATTATACACACCTGTTCGTTTCTATACCTTTACTATCTTATGAGGTAATCCTACCCGAGTATAACTCGCTGACGGACTTTCTCTCTTTTACCCTTTTGGAATGTCCGTTAGATGGGAATGAGTTTTATGAAGAAGATCTAGGCGAGGAACCAACTAACGAAGATTTTGCAGAGATGGCATCGGAGGATTAATTAGTTTTCATGTTGCCCACTTGTTTAGGGCTTTGTTTCCTTTGATGTAATTAAACCAATTAGTTTGCTTTGCTCTTTCTTTGGAATGTAATAAAGTTGGTTAATGGAAATAAATGCTTTTCGCTTTATTGTTTTATTTTTGTACACAACCTTGCATACTATGATTCATTCTTACGCTTAACGTAACTGTATTGAATAGAACACCTTCAATACAGTTAGGTTGCGGACCGTGCCACGCCACTCTTCACCTTCTTTGGGAAGTGGGGCGTGACAGGTTTTTGTGGTGGCCCATGCAGGTCAGTCTTGTGTACTAAAATGAAACTCTTAACCGACTTATTATATTTGTGAATCCTATCCGTTTGTATCAATTTCATAAAGTTTTCCCATTCCTCGTCCTTTCCTTGACATCTCTGTATCCTGACCATGACCGTCCTTCTCAGGCTATGGCACATCTTCCGGATGAGGACAGTACGTCAGTCATCACTTTTGAAGCTACGCTTGGGTTTTCGGACGACGAAGTAATTGGTCCCCAAATAAATATCCCCAAGGACGATATGGAAGAGGACGAAGAGGAAGATCCCATGGAGGAAGATGAAGAGGAAGATCCCGTTGAGGAAGAGGAAGATGAAGAGGAAGATCCCGTTGAGGAAGAGGAAGATCCCGTTGAGGAAGAGGAAGAGGAAGATCCCGTTGAGGAAGAGGAGGAGCCCGAAGTGGAGGCTCCCGCCGAGGAAGAAATCCCAGTGGAAGAAGAAGAACCAAGAGAATACGGGCCACACATGTGGTTCATTGGGAAGACCCTCTATATTCGGGGGCATGCTTATCGATGTGTTCATTGTACCCCTCCGCAACTCTACCGCCGGG
Source organism: Agapanthus africanus (assembly GCA_030015575.1). Classification (NCBI taxonomy): domain Eukaryota; kingdom Viridiplantae; phylum Streptophyta; class Magnoliopsida; order Asparagales; family Amaryllidaceae; genus Agapanthus; species Agapanthus africanus. The sequence goes on along the minus strand of CM057339.1, from coordinate 302,215,131 downwards.
ATGTACCAGGCTCTCCTTTCTTTTACAGTTTTGCAAGAAAGATCAACAAGAGCCGAGCCAATAACGCGCAGTTTCCGCCTCCAAATTGATGGACGAATGGTATCTATTTAGCTCTTAGTTTTTAGTGAGCAGAATAAAATGTGTATAGAAGTAGGATCCTATTTAAATAATTCCTTGTAGTCCCGTTGGCATTTTTAATAAAATCTTGATTTCGACAATTGCACTCTCGTGTCTCTCATTTTTTGTTATTCCTTACTAGTTTCCCTCTGGCATGAATCGTTACTCCTCCTGCAAGTTACTATTCTATGTCTTTCACCTACGGTTTTAGCCTAACCCCTTCTGATTCAGATACCCATGGCTGGACGACACCATCACCGCAACCGAAGAGGAAACGGAGACATTGAACCCACTGCTCAAAACGCAGCGATGCTACAAATGCTGCAAGGACTACTGGAGCAACAAAAGCAGCAGACAGCTGCCCTGCATCAAGAGCTGTGCGAGAGTAGGCAGCAACAAGCAGAAGTTTTAAAGCAGGCACTGGTCCCAGTTCCTCAAGGAGCGGCGGGAGTGAAACAGTTCAGATCACTCCACCCTAAGGCTTTTTCAGGAAAGGAAACTCCTTTAGAAGCTGATGAATGGCTCAAAGGAACAATCAACGACCTCAGTGCCGCCCAAATCCCGAAGGACGCGTGGGTGAACGTTGCCAAACTACAACTCACTGATAATGCCCGAATATGGTGGGAAGCCGAGGAAAGCAGGTTGAAGGAGCCCGTCGACTGGGAAACATTCAAACGACGGTTCGATACTCAATACTTTCCCGCCGTAGCACACCTAAAAATGGAACGGGAGTTTGTACAGTTCCAACAGGGGAGTATGTGGGATAAATCGGTGGACGAGTACGCTTCGGAGTTCGCGAGATTAAGTCGGTTTGCGCATCACCTGGTGGCAACTCCGGAACTGTATGCCAAAAGATTCCGACAGGGGTTGGATATGAAGACGCAGTCCTCCATGTCTTCTGCCACCTTAACAACTTATGATGAAATCCTAGAGGCGGCACGAAACTTCGAAGACCTTCAGAGATGCATAAGGAAGGATGATCGATTGACTGGCATTAAGCGACCAGCCCAGCAAGTTCTTAGAGGAGCCTCTTCCAGATTTCACGCGAGGCAACAACCTAAGAGACCAGCAGGACCAGCTACTTTCAGGAAGCCAGCAGTCACATGCAACCATTGCGGTAAAGTCGGACACTTCATGAAGGATTGCCGCTATTCGAACAAGCTCTGTATAATCTGTGGGTCTCCGGAACATGCCATAGGGGATTGTCCACAGAGAAGACGACCATTACTCCCGGACAGCAGACCAGCCAATCTTGGAGCGCCTCAACAGGGAGCCCGGCCACCACCCGCTAATAAACCGAACGGGCAAGGAACAACAGCTAGAGGACCACCCTTACCCCAACAGAAGCGAGTTTTTCAGCAAGCTCAGCGCAATGGACCGAAGCGTCAGGCCTTTACTATGACCGCAGAAGAGGCTGAAGCAACTGGTGAAGTAATTACAGGTATCGCTGTTTTGACTATCATATTTCCAAGTTCACTCCCATCTTGCATACATATCTTGTTAGGCTCATTCCTAATCTTCTTTCACCTATAACTTAGGTTTCCTCCTAGTAGCCTCTTTACCTGCACTCACACTTTTTGACTCTGGTGCGTCGCATTGCTTCATGGCACAAAAGTTTGTGACCACCAACTCCATTCCCGTAACACCTCTCATCACCGAGTGGAACGTCAACACGGGAAACGGTGTGATCAAGTCCACTTCAGGATACGATCTGTGCCCCGTGGTAGTCTGCGGGCGAGGTTTCTATGCCAACTTTATGGTAATAGATATGCCCAATTTCGACGTGGTCTTGGGTATGGACTGGTTGAGTACTTTCTACACTACTATCGACTGTCGTCAAAGGAGGGTAGTGTTTGAAATCCCTGACCACCCGCTGTTCATATTCGAGAGTGGAAGTAAGTCCTTGGACCCAGCAACCTACCGAGCTGTACCGAGAAAGGAAGAGACTTTATACGTCGTACAAAAGGAGGAAAGGATGCCGATGGTCGTACGAGAGTTTGAAGACGTATTTGCAGAAGTGTCGGGTTTACCGCCGGATCGGGTGTTTGAGTTCACCATAGAATTGGTACCATGAACTCAACCCATATTGAAGACACCGTATCGAATGGGGCCAGCAGAATTGAAGGAGCTTCGGGCGCAAGTGGAGGACCATCTCAATAAGGGGTTCATTCGGCCCAGCTCGTCACTTTGGGGTGCCCCAGTTCTTTTAGTACCTAAGAAGGATGGAACTAAGCGGATGTGCATCGACTATCGGGAATTAAATAAAGTAACAATCAAGAACAAATATCCCTTGCCATGGATAGATGACCTGTTCGATCAGCTGGAGGGAGCTCGAGTGTTCTCCAAGTTGGATTTACGAACATGCTACCATCAACTCAAGGTGAAAGCGTCTGACATACCCAAGACGGCTTTCAGGACTAGGTATGGACATTATGAATTCCTAGTGATGCCCTTTGGAGTAACCAATTCCCCCGCAGTCTTTATGAACTTGATGAATCAAGTGTTTTACGAGCAATTAGACAAGTTTGTGGTTGTCTTCATCGACGATATTCTAGTGTATTCTAAGAATCAAGAAGAACAAGCAGAACACTTTCGTGTGGTGCTCGAAACCTTGCGACAACACCAACTTTATGCAAAGCTCAGCAAATGCGAGTTTTGGTTAGAGCAGGTGGCATTCCTGGGACACGTGGCGTCAGGCGAAGGGATTTCAGTGGATCCAGCCAAGATTGTCGCAGTACAGGCATGGCCGATACCAAGAACTGTTACCGAGATCAGGAGCTTTTTGGGACTTGCTGGGTGTTACCGTCTTTTCATCAAGAACTTCTCCAAAATTGCGGAACCACTGACGACTTTGACTCGGAAAGATGTACCGTATGTATGGTCCGAGGGTTGCGAGGAAGCATTCGCAGAGTTGAAGACCCGTTTAACCTCTGCACCCATTCTTACGATTCCCAACAGGACTGGAGGATTCGACGTACATTGCGACGCCTCGGGAAAAGTCTTGGGATGCGTTTTGCACCAATATGGTAGGGTAGTGGCCTATGCGTCCAGACAATTAAAAGTGCATGAGCGAAACTACCCAACGCACGATTTAGAACTTGCCGCAGTTGTTTTCGCACTAAAGATTTGGAGGCACTATTTATTGGGTGAGAGGGTAGATATTTACACCGACCACAAGAGCTTGAAGTATATCTTCACCCAGAAGGAACTCAATATGAGGCAGAGGAGATGGCTGGAATTAATGGCAGATTTCGACGTAAATTTGCAATACCATCCGGGAAAGGTGAATGTAGTCCCGGATGCTTTGAGTCGTCAACCCATGATTTCGAGTCTGACTACTCATTGGAGGAATCGCCAAGATCTTAATGAACTAGAGACCGAGTTGTTAATGCCCGGAATGTGTACATCCTTCATGAATTTGCAAATTCACTCAACATTAGTCGAACGGATCAAGACCGCTCAAATGGAGGACCCGAAGTTGCGAAGGATCAAAGAACAAGTGGACGCCAATCTGCGGACGGGTTTCATCTTTAGTCATGAAGTTGCCTTGACACATGGATTCAAGGGTCTGTCTTGTGTTAGGATTAATGCCCTCATAAATGATTCTGCATAGTTCCCATCTAGGGATTCCGTGATGTGGATATTGGATTAACAGATCCTTCAAGACATTTTGAAAATGGTTCATGTGGAAGCTGGATGAATTGATTTATTTCGCTATGGAATCGAGCTGTTTTATGATGTGGGTAGAATTTCTTAAGGAATGCTTTGACGAATTCTTCCCAATTTGAAATGGAATGTACGGTAGTGTTGTAAAGCCACTTCTCGGCTATATCGCACAAGGTGAATGGGAGAAGACGAAGACGCATAGCATCCATAGAAATCTGTGAGGTACCCATCATTGCGCATACATTTTCAAATTTGGTGATAAAGGCATATGCGTCTTCAGACTCGAGACCGTGAAATTTTGGTAGAAGCTTGATGTATTGGGGTTTAATTTCAAAATTTTCCCCGTTGGCTGGTGGAATGGAAATACAGGTGGAAAGAGGACCTCGTGTAGGATAGCACCTCTATTGGAGAGAGATGCGGGGTGGATTCTGCGCACCAACGGACGGCGGCAGATTAGTGGTAAAGAAATTCGATGGAGACGGATCCATCGATGTGGGTGTGGTGGTGGGTAAAGAAAAGGTAAATGTAGAAATACCGACTTCGGAGTCGATCGGGGGAACGCGGACTAAACGGGCACTAGAATCCCGTGTCCAGCCTATCTTGCACTAAAAAGGGTTAGTACAAGTGGCAGCGTGACTTATAATTAGGGAAAATGAATGAATGCGGTGTTTGTTTTGAAAAATATACGGATTTTTTGAAAAAAATGATGCGATCACAACAAATGCAACAAGCAAAACCCTAAAATCTAGTGGCCACCTAGGTCAAAGCTCTAGACCGCTCCTAACTGCCAAAAGACAAGTCGCAGGATAAATCCTCCACTGCCTCTTTGTCTCTCCTGTGGCCAGGTAAGTGCCAGGTAAGTGGGAGGTTCTCCACTACGTAAGTAGTGGGCCTAATTAAGTAACCACTAGCCTTCGACACACTTGCCTTAGACACCACAAAAGAAACGCGGATAAGCAATGGATTACCCACGGCCTTCTCTTGTCCTAAGTGAGCGCGACGGTCCTTAGAGTCATCTCTAGATATTTTTTAGTTAATGAGGGTAATGCGGATGCAAGTTGATATTTTTTAGTTAATGAGGGTACCGAAAGCATTGATTTATTGTTTTACTAGGATTTCTCGTTGATGTGAACGTTCGGATCTGCACCAGATGATCGGGCCATTGCTAAGGGCCAGCCAGATTATGAAGACTATTAAGGTACCATCTACTCCAAAAAATTTATGTGTTGTCTACCGTGTGGACAGATGAACCAGCTAGCACTGAGATTGACCGGATGTCGCCTCTAGAGTTTGTATAGCTGAGACCAGCATAAGTTTATAGGCAGGGATGTGACAAAAGAACACTAGTCACTCTTGGATAAGTAACTAGGACATTTTGTTCGTTCGGATGCTCTGATGCGAGGTCATCAAATTGACGAACTTCAGCTAGAAGGGAACTTCATTCAGGCGTATTGTGAGTCGATCGAGAAAGGACGAGCAAAAGCGTATTCCTCCGATGTCTTGGACCAGTTTCCGAGGATGTATTTTCTTAGATGCCTTCTATAGGGTATTAGAGATGCCGATTTCATAGTTTCGATTCCTTACAAGAGACTCTGGATATGACTATGGCCAATTGAAACGTAGTCCACACAGCTACGAAGAGATGCTTCCGAATTGGTCATATTGAAGGGGAGCGGAGTAAGAGGTTCGTGGGAGATTTTAACGAGTTTTCGTTCCACTCCGTTGATGTCAGAGGTTTGCTACGTATGCAGAGGCATTGGATGCAGCCATAATTCCAGAGGAAGGTCATGATGAGAATGCAGATATCCCGGAATAAGAAACGTATTAAGTAGGAGTGCCAATTTCCGGGCAGTTCGTCGGAAATGAGATTGGAAGAGACCCCGACAGGATCTTTCTGGAATACTACACGATAAAGATTTGGACCCAGGATCGGTTGTATCACATACTCAGTGGGCCAGAGACTGCCATCATTGACGTGATACATTATGAGTGACCATGTTAATTGGCCAGGAGATGTTCAGAGAAGTGTCTGAACGGGACTGTTCCGTCGCTACTCTTGATCGTGCTGTCAAACCAAGGAGTCATGCAACTGGTATTCCACAGAGAGGAATAAGGAACTAAGAGCAGATGACACCAGACCGTGGGCAGAATGCAAGTGTATATTCTTTCTCTGCCAGCCTTGGGTGCACCAGCACCTTTCAACATTGAAGGAGGGGTACCTCAACGTCAGTTATTTATGAGTTGCATCTTGATAATTCAGATATCGTGTTTTCATCATTTTGATTCTGGCATTTTGAGTATTTCGTTTCATGATTGATATATTTCTATGTGCACCACAATTGCACTTGATTCGTATTTTATGCATCAGTTGTACTGATTTTTGTTTTCATGCACACTGATTGAAACGATTTCGGATTGCGTAGTTGGAAAAATGTATAGAAATCACAACCAAAAATATTTTGACCGCAATCAATAACGGTGTCAAATGTAGCGCGTTAGTAAGTGCGGATCGTCCATAGGGAAAGTGTAATCGTTCGTGTTTCGAATTAGATGAGTTGAAACTTTAAAGAAAAGGAAACAAACAATTCATGATTTGTAAATTGAATTTCAAGAATTAGAAAAATCCAGATCTAAGAAAACATTAAAATCAAGAATTGAGATGTGATGATTTCCAAATCAAATATCAAGAATCGAAGTGAGGCTCGTAGGAATCGATCGGATCTATAGATGTGATGAAATCTAGCGATTACGTATTCTTATCCATCGATGAATTGATACTAGATCGATGATGATCAACGAGTATTAGGAATTTCTTGTGAAACTAGGGTTTCAACATCTATCCCTTGTTCCTTCGTCAATATCATTCACATTCTAGCCTCTAGTAAATTCAAGAATCGATCGTGGATTCCTAATTTCGAGCTATCACAATCAAGAAAGCATCGCAATGAAACTAGGTCGTCGATTCTTCAATTTGCTAGGGTTTACAAAACTCGTAGGACTTAAGAATCGTTTTAAGATTTGTTACATCATCATTCAATTGATCGTCTCGACTCCTTTACGAGCGGAGTTTTACTCAAACATCACAACAAGAACCACAATCACAAATTGAGATCGAATCATGATGCAAGAATTTAAAGAAAGCAAGATTAAAGAATTTCACCTTTTATTTATCAACAATTCCGTTACAAATCGCTCAAGAACTACAAGAGGAAGAACTCAATCGTCGATTTGGCTTCGCTCGTCTCCTTGAGTCGCGGATCGGCTTGGATCACTTGCTCGATTGAAGATCGGTTCCGCTCCTAAAAGGTTGAAGGCTTCTTGCTTGAATGGTACTCGGGATCTTGAATTTGGCTTTGGATTTTGGATTTTTGAGGCACAAGTTGTGTCACTCAACTTGTGTTAGAAATGGGGGAGAGAATGAAGAACTAATGATTGATTAACCCTGAACCCTAGATCTAAGTTCCCTTTTATAGACTTCACAACCCTAGATCTAGAATTCAAAATTTGAATTTCCCTCCAAAAGTTTGTTATAGGGAGAGGCTTCTAGAGGGAGTTAGTTGGAGGGATGCTTCTAGAACTAGCTTGTTAGGAGGTTGATTAGCTTAATCATGATTAGCTTGATTTAATGATCCTCGCTGATCTGGCAGAAGCTTCGAGGGTAATCTGGAATTTGACATGTCTTGATGAGGTGTACACACCGAGAGAGGAATTCGGAAGCAAAACAGGGGAGCTGACGTGGCATGGCCGCCGTGGATCCGCGGCGCAAGCCGGCTCCGGCCGCGGATCCGCGGTCACGTGAGACCCTCAGTGTGCACATTTTCTGGTACTGCTTTATGACATCTTCTTGGTATTTCTCTGATATATTGAATCTCAGAATTCCTTCTAGATTACTACCAGATCTCAAGTCCTTGAGTTGGCGTATTCTTTAACAGCACTGTTATACAAATTTGACCTTTCTCCTGGAATTTCCTGCACAGACTTCGAAACAAGTGTTGCGCTACACAAGAATGATGCGATGCCATGAAAAACAGTCAATTTCCCTTAAAGTGCCGGTTTTAAAGTATAACACATGCAATCTGTTATTTTATGACTGTTTTGCTAATATGTGCAATATGAATACCGAACACTTCTAGATGAGTGCAAATGATAGGGAAATTGACGTGTTAAAAATGCAGTATTTTCGACTGATCAAATTTCCCCAAACTTATTTTCGGTCGTCTCGAGCGAACTGTTTTATTAAAAAGAGAAGGAGAAAATAAAGAAAAAGAAAAACTAACTAGCACACTTTTGTAGGCAACACGATTGCACTGAGCACGTGCAACAAGCCTTTAAACCTCTAGGTGTCCCTAGTAGGAGGAGTGTTGTCTCCTGAGGGTTTTCAGTGGATTGCACCCACAAAATCCAATAATAAAAGGAAGATCGTGAATATTACATTTAAAGACAAGAATTGTAAAAGAAAAGCCTTAAAAATTAGGGTTTCCAACTAAGCTAGCTTTTCGGTTGTCATGAGCCCTATCTTAATAGTCATGAAAAGATGTCAGAAATCACGTCCTCCTTCAATAAAACATCGTCTTATTCTTCATTCCTATCTTTCTTCCAAACATCGATCATATAACCCTACGTGTGTGTAAAAGACATCCCTACACCCGGAGAATTCAATTCAAGCTATCATACTCTTGTCCATCTGCCTCAGTACTTTTTAATTAATGAATATTTAGATGAAGTTGCTCACACACTTTCATGCGACCGTTAATATTTCTTGAGGTACTAACCGACCGATTACTCATGTGCTTTCTTATATGGTGTTTTTCCTCGTCTTGCACCACCTAAGGCTTAGCAGTGACTCCCAGACCAGTTGGCCTTAGGGCACTAGGTGAAGAGGCACCCTCGCTATATGTTTTTATTGCTGCCTTGGCGACAACAAAACCAGTGTTATTTTTCTGCACCATTTTTATATTTTATTCAATTTTTATTTCCTTCATACTTTGGCTTTTAGACAAGAGCATTTCAATGTATCCTCTACTATCCCGAGCTTCAAGACGTGTGTAAGTGCGAATAGCAGGGTATCAACGTTCAAAATGTTTAGCTTCCAGAATAGAAACTATTTTTCAGACTTATTTTTATTCTCAGATTAGTGACTTCCTTCATCTTACTAACCCTTGGGACAACGGCTCATAACTACTTATTACTAGTTCGTATAAGAAAACTTCTAATTTTCTTGGTTTTCTTAAAATTTTCAAATCTTTTGGATGTAATTTTTCACTATCTAATCTTTTATTATCTTATTTATGTACAAAAATATTTTTATTTTTTTTGAAATTTTTTAAATTTTTATAGGTTTTTCAAAATGTTTTGTGCTTATGCAAAGTATGATGTAAATGATGCGAAAATAAGCACAAACCTCCCCCAAACTTGTTTTCAACAGTGTCCTCACCGTTTCCATGCGCTAAATCTCGAAAAACCTATAAGCTTGGGAGGAATTTATTAGTGGGGGCAAAATATTTAAGTGAAGATCCTCCCCAAACTTATTTTTGGCTCAAAATTTTGTAAAAATTTTCTTTTCAAGAGCCCGATTATACCCTCCCAAACTTGAGTTAAGCAATGTTAATCTTTTGAAAATCACATGAGGGGGTTAAAAATCAGTGGTCGATACCAAGCTTTGCAAAGACTGAAAGTTAACACCAACCATTCAAAATTTTTATCAATGCAGTGCTCTGGTTGGTGGAAGAAGAAGTGGGGAAAGGGGAAGTGGTGGAAGATAATGTGTGTGCGTCTCATTTTGGAGAGACGATGCAGTGAATGTGATGGATTGCTCGCATTCTTTTTACAGTCCAGAAGAAGGGGTGGAGGTTCAATTTCAATGTTTGGGAGATGATTCATCTCAACACCCGTGTCTTTCAAAAATGCGAGTTCATCAGCGAAGATCTCCTCAAAAGTTCCATCAATACCCCGATGAATAATGTCATCACAAAGTGCGGGGTGATCTTCAGACTCCAAAAACGGTTCATAATCAGTGTTAGTTTTTGACCCGGACAACTCAGTGGAAGAGTCCGTATGTGTATGATACATAGTTGTGTCAAATAACAACGTATGAAAAGAGTCAAGATCAGTATCATGAGGATCATCAAATTCGCTGCTGTCGACATTTATTAAGTCGACAGAACAGACCTGAGCAGTAGGTTCGGAGGGTACACTTCCCAACTTGTAAATGTTCAGCTCAATTGACCTATTCCCGAAAGATAGGGTCATAGAACCGTTACGACAGTTGATGATAGCATTGGAAGTGGCCAAAAAGGGGCGACCTAAAATCACCGGAATTTGATTCCGTGGGTTCGCTACAGGCTGTGTATCAATTACAATAAAGTCCACAGGTAATACAAATTCCCCGATTTTTATTAACACATCCTCCAGTTCACCCCTAGGTTTGGTGCTTGATCGGTCAGACATATGGAGAGTTATGCTCGAGGGCTTTAACACTCTGATACCTAGTTGCTCATAGACTGAATATGGAAGCAAGTTAATACTAGCGCCAAGGTCTAGTAGAGCACGGTTGATGTGTTTTTCCCCAATAGAAATAGAAATAGTAGGACAGCCAGGGTCCTTACGTTTCCTCGGTACTTGTTGGGGGAAAGCCGTGTCTACAGTCTTTGCCATGAATATCTTCTTGGGCACTTGAGTCTTCCTCTTCCTAATGCACAAGTTCTTAATGGTTTTCGTATAGGACGGAACTTGTTGGATGACATCTAGGAGAGAGATGTTGATGTTAACTTGCTTAAACATTTCCATAATCTTCTCCATATGTGGACTTGATTTGTTAGCCCTTAACCGATTAGGATAAGGTGCTTTAGCAATAAGCGCTGGGTCCATCATAGGAGAAGGAAGTGTGTGTCGACCCGATCCCAGAATAGAAGTGGGGATCGTCCGTGGAGAACTAGAAGAGATGGGCTGAGGTGGCGAGCCTTGTGAGAAACAAAGAATAGGCTCGCAAGAAGGTGGTGGGGTAGAAGAACTGGGGTCAGAATTAGAAGTAGAACTGGAAGGAAAGGTCTCAGCCGGGGTGTTATTGATTGATTTATCAGTATCATCGAACTCTTCCCCAATGTGATTGTCAAGCACTCTTCCAGATCTCAACGTGATTGCATTCACATGATGTGAATAGCCAGGATTGGGTAGAGGTTGAGCTGGAAGTTTCCCTTTCTCTCTTGCACTCATTTCGGATTTTAATCGTGCAATTTCTTCTTCCATCGATTTAATAGTCTCGCTTTGGGACGCAGAGTTTTTCTCAATTTTATCGACGGAAGACTTTATTGTCCAAAGCAAATTCATGAATGAAGAGGATTCATCAGTACCGGTTAACTGCAAAGGATTAGACGGTGCAGGTGTGTTGACCGGATTTTGGAAGTTTTGTGCTTGGAAGGGGTGCTGACTCAATTGTGGTGGTTGCTGTTGTGGTGGAGGGACCCTTTGGAAATTGTTTAGGGTTGGAACCGTGTTTTGAGATTGTGATTGGTTTCAAGCAAAATTTGGGTGATTCCTCCAACCCTGATTATATGTGGAAGAAAATGGGTCGTTTCTATGTCTTTGAAATGCGGCATTGGTATGCTCTTGACCTTGAAACGGAGAGTTTAGTGGACATTCTTCCGTCAAATGAGAAGGATCAGAACAGCATCCACATACAGTTTTGGAGAGTGACATTTGATTTAGGGCGGCGGCTAAAAATTTATTTTCCATAGTCTCGAGTTTCTTTTGTATAGCTGAAATGTCAGCTCTAACTCCTATGGAAACATTCGATTGGTTATTTCCCCTTCTAGACGATTGACTCACACCCTCCCACTGTAAAGATTTTTCAGCGAAATCCTCTAGGAATTTCCAGGCTTCCCCATCATCTTTAGTCATGAAGTTTCCTTGACACATGGATTCAAGGGTCTGTCTTGTGTTAGGATTAATGCCTTCATAAATGATTCTGCATAGTTCCCATCTAGGGATTCCGTGATGTGGACATTGGACTAACAGATCCTTGAAGCGTTCAAGACATTTTGAAAATGGTTTATGTGGAAGCTGGGTGAATTGATTTATTTCGCTACGGAATCGAGCTATTTTATGATGTGGGTAGAATTTCTTAAGGAATGCTTTGACGAATTCTTCCCAATTTGAAATGGAATGTGCGGTAGTGTTGTAAAGACACTTCTCGGCTATATCGCACAAGGTGAATGGGAGAAGACGAAGACGCATAGCATCCATAGAAAGTTGTGAGGTACCCATCATTGCGCATACATTTTCAAATTTGGTGATAAAGGCATATGCGTCTTCAGACTCGAGACCGTGAAATTTTGGTAGAAGCTTGATGTATTGGGGTTTAATTTCAAAATTTTCCTCGTTGGCTGGTGGAATGGAAAGACAGGTGGAAAGAGGACCTCGTGTAGGATAGCACCTCTCTTGGAGAGAGATGCGGGGTGGATTCTGCGCACCAACGGACGACGGCAGATTAGTGGTAAAGAAATTCGATGGAGATGGATCCATCGATGTGGGTGTGGTGGTGGGTAAAGAAAAGGTAAATGTAGAAATACCGACTTCGGAGACGATCGGGGGAACGCGGACTAAACGGGCACTAGAATCCCTTGTCCAGCCTATCTTGCACTAAAAAGGGTTAGTACAACTTGCAGCGTGACTTATAATTAGGGGAAATGAATGAATGCGGTGTTTGTTTTGAAAAATATACGGATTTTTTGAAAAAAATGATGCGATCACAACAAATGCAACAAGCAAAATCCTAAAATCTAGTGGTCACCTAGGTCAAAGCTCTAGACCGCTCCTAACTGCCAAAAGACAAGTCACATGATATATCCTCCACTGCCTCTTTGTCTCTCCTGTGGCCATGTAAGTGCCAGGTAAGTGGGAGGTTCTCCACTACGTAAGTAGTGGGCCTAATTAAGTAACCATTAGCCTTCGACACACTTGGCCTTAGACACCACAAAAGAAACGCGGATAAGCAATGAATTACCCACGGCCTTCTCTTGTCCTAAGTGAGCGCGACGGTCCTTAGAGTCATCTCAAGATATTTTTTAGTTAATGAGGGTAATGCGGATGCAAGTTGATATTTTTTAGTTAATGAGGGTACCAAAAGCATTGATTTATTGTTTTACTAGGATTTCTCGTTGATGTGAACGTTCGGATCTGCACCAGATGATCGGGCCATTGCTAAGGGCCAGCCAGATTGTGAAGACTATTAAGGTACCATCTACTCCAGAAAATTTATGTGTTGTCTACCGTGTGGACAGATGAACCAGCTAGCACTGAGATTGACCGGATGTCGCCTCTAGAGTTTGTATAGCTGAGACCAGCATAAGTTTATAGGCAGGGATGTGACAAAAGAACACTAGTCACTCTTGGATAAGTAACTAGGATATTTTGTTCGTTCGGATGCTCTGATGCGAGGTCATCAAATTGATGAACTTCAGCTAGAAGGGAACTTCATTCAGGCGTGTTGTGAGTCGATCGAGAAAGGACGGGCTAAAGCGTATTCCTTCGATGACTTGGACCAGTTTCCGAGGATGTATTTTCTTAGATGCCTTCTATAGGGTATTAGAGATGCCGATTTCATAGTTTCGATTCCTTACAAGAGACTCTGGATATGACTATGGCCAATTGAAACGTAGTCCACACAGCTACGAAGAGATGCTTCCGAATTGGTCATATTGAAGGGGAGCGGAGTAAGAGGTTCGTGGGAGATTTTAACGAGTTTTCGTTCCACTCCGTTGATGTCAGAGGTTTGCTACGTATGCAGAGGCATTGGATGCAGCCATAATTCCAGAGGAAGGTCATGATGAGAATGCAGATATCCCGGAATAAGAAACGTATTAAGTAGGAGTGCCAATTTCCAGGCAGTTCGTCGGAAATGAGATTGGAAGAGACCCCGACCGGATCTTTCTGGAATACTACACGATAAAGATTTGGACCCAGGATCGGTTGTATCACACATACTCAGTGGGCCAGAGACTGCCATCATTGACGTGATACATTATGAGTGACCATGTTAATTGGCCAGGAGATGTTCAGAGAAGTGTCTGAACGGGACTGTTCCCCCGCTACTCTTGATCGTGCTGTCAAACCAAGGAGTCATGCAACTGGTATTCCACAGAGAGGAATAAGGACCTAAGAGCAGATGACACCAGACCGTGGGCAGAATGCAAGTGTATATTCTTGCTCTGCCAGCCTTGGGTGCACCGGCACCTTTCGATATTGAAGGAGGGGTACCTCAACATCAGTTATTTATGAGTTGCATCTTGATAATTCAGATATCGTGTTTTCATCATTTTGATTCTGGCATTTTGAGTATTTCGTTTCATGATTGATATATTTCTATGTGCACCACAATTGCACTTGATTCGTATTTTATGCATCAGTTGTACTGATTTTTGTTTTCATGCACACTGATTGAAACGATTTCGGATTGCGTAGTTGGAAAAATGTATAGAAATCACAACCAAAAATATTTTGACCGCAATTAATAACGGTGTCGAATGTAGTGCGTTAGTAAGTGCGGATCGTCCACAGGGAAAGTGTAATCGTTCGTGTTTCGAATTAGATGAGTTGAAACTTTAAAGAAAAGGAAACAAACAATTCATGATTTGTAAATTGAATTTCAAGAATTAGAAAAATCTAGATCTAAGAAAACATTAAAATCAAGAATTGAGATGTGATGATTTCCAAATCAAATATCAAGAATCGAAGTGAGGCTCGTTGGAATCGATCGGATCTATAGATGTGATGAAATCTAGCGATTACGTATTCTTATCCATCGATGAATTGATACTAGATCGATGATGATCAACTATAATTAGGGATTTCTTGTGAAACTAGGGTTTCAATATCTATCCCTTGTTCCTTCGTCTATATCATTCACATTCTAGCCTCTAGTAAATTCAAGAATCGATCGTGGATTCCTAATTTCGAGCGATCACAATCAAGAAAGCATCGCAACGAAACTAGGTCGTCGATTCTTCAATTTGCTAGGGTTTACAAAACTCGTAGGACTTAAGAATCGTTTTAAGATTTGTTACATCATCATTCAATTGATCGTCTCGACTTCTTTACGAGTGGAGTTTTACTCAAACATCACAACAAGAACCACAATCACAAATTGAGATTGAATCATGATGCAAGAATTTAAAGAAAGTAAGATTAAAGAATTTCACCTTTTATTTATCAACAATTCCGTTACAAATCACTCAAGAACTACAAGAGGAAGAACTCGATCGTCGATTTGGCTTCGCTCATCTCCTTGAGTCGCGGATCGGCTTGGATCACTTGCTCGATTGAAGATCGGCTCCGCTCCTAAAAGGTTGAAGGCTTCTCGCTTGAATGGTACTCGGGATCTTGAATTTGGCTTTGGATTTTGGATTTTTGAGGCACAAGTTGTGTTACTCAACTTGTGTTAGAAATGAGGGAGAGAATGATGAACTAATGATTGATTAACCCTTAACCCTAGATCTAAGTTCCCTTTTATAGACTTCACAACCCTAAATCTAGAATTCAAAATTTGAATTTCCTTCCAAAAGTTTGTTATAGGGAGAGGCTTCTAGAGGGAGTTAGTTGGAGGGATGCTTCTAGAACTAGGTTGTTAGGAGGTTGATTAGCTTAATCATGATTAGCTTGATTTAATGATCCTCGCTGATCTGGCAGAAGATTCGAGGGTAATCTGGAATTTGACATGTCTTGATGAGGTGTACACACTGAGAGAGGAATTCGGAAGCAAAACAGGGGAGCTGACGTGGCAAGGCCGCCGCGGATCCGCGGCGCAAGCTGGCTCCGGCCGCGGATTCGCGGTCACGTTAGAGCCTCAGTGTGCACATTTTCTGGTACTGCTTTGTGACATCTTCTTGGTATTTCTCTGATATATTGAATCTCAGAATTCCTTCTAGATTACTACCAGATCTCAAGTCCTTGAGTTGGCGTATTTTTTAACAGCACTGTTATACAATTTTGACCTTTCTCCTGGAATTTCCTGCACAGACTTCGAAACAAGTGTTGCGCTACACAAGAATGATGCGATGCCATGAAAAACAGTCAATTTCCCTTAAAGTGCCGGTTTTAAAGTATAACACATGCAATCTGTTATTTTATGACTGTTTTCTTAATATGTGCAATATGAATACCGAACACTTCTAGATGAGTGCAAATGATAGGGAAATTGACGTGTTAAAAATGCAGTATTTTCGACTGATCACACACCATTGCACTCGATTTTGATTTTTACGCACTCCGAGATACTTGATTTTGATTTCATGCATATAGTATGCACATGAATTTGACTTATGCATTCGATGTAGTTTACACGCGCTTTCAGTACTTGATATGGGTTTTTATGCACGTAGCTGCACATGTTTACGAGTCTATATACCGCGGTATACTTGATTTTGTATTGGTGTATGTTGTATGCCGTTGATTTCGATTTTGATACTCGATATTCGTTTTCGTGCATCCTAGTGCACTAGATTAATGTTTTCATGCACCTTGTGAACTCGATTTGGATTATGTGCACACTTGGCGCACTTGATGAGATTTTGTGTACACCAGATGCACTTAATCGAGATTCTTTGTATATATCAGATGCACTTGATATTGTTGTTGTGCACACCCGTTGCACTTGACAGATGCTTTCGTGCACACCCGTTGCACTTCGTTTTTGCTTTTATGCACATTCATGGCACTTGTATTTGATTTTGATTTCCGTGCGCATCAGACGCACGTGGCATTTTCGTATATACTTTTTGGGATTGATTTCCTTCGAGCATTATGTTTTTACGATATATACTCTATGATATAGTAACCGGACAGGACTGGTCTGAGGATAGTACCTGATTATTTTGCATGCATCGATATTTACCGAAGGGATTTTCAAAAAGAGTTATAATCTCAATGTTTTCCTTCGTCCCCTTGATGACACAAAATTTTACAAGGAAAGCCCTTCTAAATCATTTTCAAAAGGCGGGACGTATATGTTAAACAAAAGATATGTAGATATATATAGTTATTTTCTTTATAAATGAACGTCCGCTACTTATGCCGTGATATGCGCATCGCACGACGATTTGAAAGGGATTTTGTATGCACTTTTATTCAGTTGTTTTGACGATTTCACCACGATGCGTACTATGAATATGTTATAGTCCTAATTATATAATACTTGATTTTAACAATGGATTTTGAAACTGGTATTTTCGCATTAACTCCTATGATGGCGTGATGCTTGACGGAGTTCCGATTTTGAGTTTTGCACTCGTTTTCATGCGCATGCGTTGCGCCATGATATATCTTATGTATACATGATTCAGAGCCCCGTTGATTTGGTTATTTTACTGAAATGTTTTAGTATTAGGGGGGTTTAAATTTAAATTAGGGGACCGAATTTATTTAAGGGGGGAATATTGTAACATTTCAGAAAAATAAAATATTATTTTTGGAATTTAAATAAATAAAATAATAAATTTTATGAATATTATAAAGGTATAGATATTAGTTTTAATGGAATTGTATGATTGTATATGGATATAGTTTGGAAAATGTTTGGAAATTAACATGAATTATTGATTTTGGAAGTATTTATTTGAATTGGTCATTTTATAAATTATTATACAATTATCTGTATATAAGTTTAATGCAAAACTTGATTAATATTTCACTAATTATGCATTAATCTTATTCATGTATCATGACATGCAACATAACATGTTGCAACATATGTCATTTTTTTATGAACCATGGCTTCATTTATTAATTTATGTTTATTTTTCTTGGTTTTTTTTTAATTAGAAAAGAAAAGATAAAAGAAAAAGAAAAGGAAAGAGGAGACATGGGAGACAATGTGGCATGGAGGGGGGGGGGACCATGAGGTATGGGCATGAGAGAGGGGGAGAGAGAGAGATGTCATGGCTACCCTTCATCCTCTTCCTTCTCATTTCCTCTATTCTTCATCATTATGTCCTCCTTCATCTTCTTCGTCCTCCGACCTCACTACCACCACAAATTATCTCCAAAACCATATCCAACCTTCCTAAAAATCATTCTTTACTTCACCACAAACACCATGGTAGGATCAAGTTGGGACTTTGAGCACTATGGCCACCTTAAAATTTTCTTGGGTAGCACTTGGAAGGTAAATCCCTCACTTTTGGTTAAGCATTAAGTTTTCCTAAACTCCTATAGTAAATTAGAGTTAAACTAGTGTATGTTTATGATCTTGGAAGATTCTAAGATGAGATTTAGGGGATATTTTGAGTTGTGAAGGTGTATTTGAGGTTTAGCTAGTGACCACAACTCTGGTAGTGATAGGATTCTGGACCAAACCGAGATTAGAAATCCTGTCACGACCCGAAAGTACGGAACGTGTCCGACACTTAGATTACGAAGCGTCTATAGGCGCCACGTAACCTAAGTAAGCCGAAGCCCAGAAATCTAAACCATAAAAAAAAGAAGAAGAAGAAGAAGAAAAAAAAACAAGTTTAAAAGCATCAGCAAATTTTTCCAAAAATTTCGGCAGAGTCTTCTCTGTAAAAACTGGCCCCAAACGGTTACAACAAGTATAATATACATAAACAATAAAAAGCATCCCCAAACGGGAGCTAGCTCAACGCCAACAGACGGAAACAACCACAACAAGCACAATAATATACAACGCCAAAGGGCGAGGCTCAAAACTCAGAAGAAAACAAAACCACCAGATTAGAATAATACATGCGCGACTCTAAGGTCGAAATAAATAACTGGTCCAATAAACTTATCAAGTAATACAAGTATGGTTGATGGAGCTTACTAGATACAAATGAATGAATAAAATACAATGGTGGTTCAGATACAAGTGAACCCACCTACCGTGCAAATCACCTTGAAAGAAAAGATGTGCCAGCAAGCTGCCGGGGAAACCTGTACATCGAACCTGTAATAAAATTTGGCACAACGAGAGTGAGTTGCCAACTCGTGAGTAGAAGACATCTACGAAAAGAAATCGAATGCACGACGCTATCCTAGGTCATAATAATACACTATTATATCCTAATCATCTAGTAATAGCAGGGTAAAACTACGTGTAAATGCAGATACTCCGTGCTCGTGTCAGTGCCTCATATAATACTATGTCATATGAATGGGTATGCATGCACCATGAATATAAAATAATCAATCCTGAAATCCAGATATATCTGTATAAGAAATCTTTAGCTGTTATCATAGTAAAATGTGTATAGGAATCTGAAATCTCAACAATGAAATCCATGGAAATCCGTGTCAAGCATCGACACAAACATGTAAATCTCAAGTATCATAGTCTCTATACCTCGGGCTCCGTCAGTCCGGATCGGCCCATATCATCAAATCTCACGACAACGGTCGGTATCCTCCGGATATCCGCCGCGCCAGACATCACCAGTAGGTAGCCTTCCCCTGCCAGGCTCATCGTCTACAACTCGATCTTCTTGCCCCGGGGTACCATACCGGGCCCACCATGTACCCGAGACGGTTCATCCACTCCTCGAATCGGGTCTCGAAATCCAACAGAAAACATGAAATCTCATGGTGGACGACACATACATCACGAGAAAACCGCATCTTATTTTAAAAAGAGAGGAGGAGAGAGAGAGAAGTTTTTTATAATTTCTTGCGGTTTTCCCCAAAAATCCAGAAATCTCATAGAAATCCAAATCTTAAAATCATGAGTAAGTATATGATAAGTGTCGGCATATGCCCATGATACTACATGATAACACGATAATATGAATGCATGAATGCCTAAGTAATAAATGCCATGTCTAGACTAACATCTGAGAGTAATCACAATATTATATCGGTCTAGTTGTTAACTGGTTCTATCAATAAAAGATAATATAATCTAAAGTGTACGTGACATAGCAATTACCGATGATGATGTGTGTGAGCCGGCAAATAAGTGTGCGTGGAATATGCGCATCATCGGTAATGGTGCTGGTGTCCTAACAGGTAAGGTTTATACTGATTATAGCAACATGTATAAGAACATGCACCATGATGATTACAATATGAATGTAAAGACAGATGTGCATTATCCACTCCTCTACGATATACGAGTACAACTACCACTATATGAATCGAACCTAAACTAGTGTCCATCTAACCTCCTAAGGAACTAATCCTAAGAAACTAGTCAGTAAGAAACAAGAGTCTACCTAAGGTCTGAATCAATATCTCTAATAGTCGGCGATCCAGCCTCAATAGCGTCACGTACATAGTACGGCTTCCTCGAATCAAGAGTGCGGATCAATCATCATATCTATGCTTCGTACGGTAAAATCCATCGTACGGCATCCCAATATCGGGGTACGGGTCAAGTATCTCCTAGGTGTCTCATCATTCGTATAATGTCATCATCAACACCTCTCATGATCAAGGTGCTAAACTGTAATCGCATACATCAATCATATATCATTGCCATCATAATATGCATCATTAGTTTATCCTCAGAAATATCACGTCATATGTATCATATCGTCATCAAGTCACACTGATATCATATCGTCATCAAGTCACACCTATATGATATCGACATCAGGTCACACCTATATGATGTCGTAATCAAGTCATACATATATCATATCGTGATCAGTCACAAGTTACAGTCCGGGTACTATTTTAGAGTCCTATGTACCTCAATATCATCACCACCCATTATAATTTATGTATACATGTTCATTATCTCATTCTCTAATGATCCGCTGACACTTAATACGACTGTATAGTTAAGAATCACGGCATCAAGCCCAGTTATACTGTTCCATTCCCTTGTATCATATCACATCAATGTATCCTACATATGTGTTGTATATATATATATATATACATATACCTAGTCCTATATATATATACACACACCCGTATACACCATGTCGAGTTTCAGTGTGTGCGTGTGTGTGTTTCTACCTGAAACCTACGAACCTCTTCCAAGATATTCATCCGCTGGTATGGTCTTCCTAAATCAGTCTAGTCCAGCCTAGGGTCATTACTAGGGTCCCACTCATTTAGAATCTAGGGTTACATCTGGTTTCCTAATGACAATAAGTACTATTCCAATGCTACGTTGCGGGGGTGCTAAACGCCATCCACCCGACTGCCCCCCGTAGATATACATCTACTCACCTGGTCCATGTCTGCCGAAGACGGTGTCGCCATCCTACTCTTCATCGCCCGCAGTCCACATGAGGGGTACCTAAACGCAAACATATAAATAGCATCGTAAACTGAATTAGATACAAAAGTCAAAACGACGCAAGGAACAAGCATAGGTTAAAACCCATGTCCCGTCCACGCAAAAGCACCAAATATCGCTCGATATCGGCGTACAAACTCCGATGGATCGAGATAAACATCAACAAATAACTCGTAGTTTTAAAACACATTACTTATATTATAAAACATGATTAAATCCATTGAAACCCTAAAATCCATCAAACCGTCCAATTTCGTAAAACCCGAAAATGCCAATTTACCGTTTTTCATCAAAACTTGACATTTAAATGAAACCAATGGTTAGAAAACTCATTAAATAGCATAACTAGACTATACAAACCATTGCTATATTTTTATTACACAAATTTGTATTAATTTGAAATTTCTAGTTTGCAACCTTTAACAATTTTCAATATTTTTCAAGCAAAATACCACAATTCCACCACAAAACATGATTTTGCATGAATTAATGTATTAAACTACAATTCATGATGATAATGATTTAATGAAAGCATAAGTTATATTTTTAATCTCATTTATTTAGGAATTTCTAAAATCTAGTTTACAAAATAGCAATTTTTATCACAATTTATCAATTATCAATAGAAACTAGCAATCAATTTAAGTTTCCACTCCACCAACAAGTTAATACCCTTATTAATACCACAACCTAGTGTTACAAATATTAATTAAAATTTTATTTCACCAAAAATTATGTTTTATAGAAACCTAGTTAGCAAAATTCCTAATTTAAACAATTTTAAATGAAAAATTTACAATTCAACAACCATGCAAGATTTTCCAATTCTAAAAGTGTTAAACTAACTATTATAACCCTAATTAATTAATAAAAATCACCACTTGAATTTGCAACCCCTAACTTGAATTTTAAAATTTACGACTAGAATTAATATAATAAATCTAATTATGCTTTAAAAGAACATTTAATAGAAATAATTCAAAAGAGAAGAATTTATACCTCCACAACCTAAAGCCCAAACATGAAAATGAGCCCCCAAAATGCATGTTATCCATCTCCAAAATCCATGTAAAGAAGAGAAAGGAATAAAGGGTAGGAAATAAATAAGATTTTGTCCATTTTTTGTTGAATTTTTGATGTAATTTGATGGATTTTTGTACAAAAATGAAGTGGGAAATGGGGGGGGGGGGCTGCCATGGAGTGATGGCCGGACATGAGAGGGAGTGAGGGAGAGAAAGAAATGAGTGAGGAATTGTGTGGAAGCTTCACCCAAACATCACTTTACTTTAAGTCTTTTCATGCTTTTATTTACTTTTCTTTTATTTCTTTACTATAGCAACTCAAGAAAACTCTAGAAAATTGGAAAAATTTGCAAATGAATTTTGCATGATACTCACTAAATTATAATATGCGATGGTTCATTTTTACAAATTAAAACCATTCAAATTTGTAATTTACACTAATTTAGTGTAAAAATAAAGCTTATGTTAATATTTAAAATAATTAATTTAGGAAAAATATTTAATTAAACTAAAAATTTATAAGTGGCTAAATAAACACCATTTACTAGTAATTACATAATTAAAATAGGTATTTTTGAAATTATAATGAAAAACAATCACGGTTTAGTTTTACGAAAAATACATTTTACTTTACCGAAATTCATAAAATTCACTTAAACAATTTTATTCATTTAATTATTCATTTAATTATTTTTAAAACATTACAATCTTCCCCCCTTTAAGAAATTCGGTCCCCGAATTTAAATTAAAACTTCCTTTCCAAATACTAAAACATTTAACAAAACACTCAAATCGTCGGGGCTCCGAAATCATCAATACATAACAAAAATCAACTCCGTCAAGCATAACGCAATCAATATGAAAACCAACATAATATACCTCAATCTATAACTTATATATAGTTCGCATCCTAGTAAAATCGCCCAAACATCATAATAAAGAAGCATACAAAAACCCCTCTTGAAAATCGCCGTGCAATGCACGTGTCACGGCATAAGTAGCGGACGTTTAATTTAATATATATATATATATATATATATATATCTTTTATTTAACATACACGTCCCGCCTGGTTACAAAATCAAATAGTAATGATTATGAAAACATACTGCTCAAACTGAAATCAATCCCAATCACATCAATAAAATATCATGTGCGTCCGGTGCGCACTGAAATCGAACCCAAATACAGATACCACGAATACACACAGCAACAAAACTAAGTGCAACAGGTGTGCACCAAAAACATCTGTCAAGTGCAACGGGCGTGCACGACTCAATATCAGGTGCATCTATTCTGCACAAAACCCCGATTTAGTGCATCTGGTGTGCACAAAATCGCATCAAGTGCGCCAAGTATGCGCAAGAATCCTAATCAGGTGCACATGGTGCACGAAAACATACATGGAATATCAAAATCGAAATCACAGCACAAAAATGCATGAAAACTAGGTCGAAACATATGTCAAAATCATGTGTAACCCCTATGCACGAAATCAAATCAAAAATCTCAAAATATATAAAACCAAATCAAGTGTACTGGGTGTGTACTAAACAACATCAATACAACTGATATATGAAACACAAATAGAATGAAATGAAGGTACACACATGAAATACCAATCGTAGAACAAAGTCCTCAAAATACCAAAATCCAATCAACGAAAATATGAAATTCAAATCACTAAATCACAATCGTAAACACTATCGTCAATGTCCGCCTCTTTCCTCTGATGTCGATTGCTTCGAACTCGTCTCTTTATAGCTGTGCTGACTGTGCTACCCACGGCAATACTCATATCTAGAGTCTCCCACGTAGTCGATCCCTTCACTTGATATCCGGACTACATTAAACTTTTCGATCGATCCATCAAAATCCCATAATTCCCCGAGAGCTCAACACTCAAGTACAGTTTAAAAATATTCGGTACATACCCCAACATCGATGATCCAGCCGTAGAAGGGCAAACCCAAGCCTCACTAATGGCACTGCGGAACTGCCGTAAACCCTAAGGTTCAAGGGCGTTCTCGTGGTCATTATGTCGAGTTAGGGTTTCATTCTTCTAGAGGGTCCATCGAAATACTTGCATGTTCTTCCGAATACCTTAAACTTGGGAACATGGTTTTCTGATAATCGTTCGAACCCTTTAACTTCATCTGGACGGCATGTGAATACCCTTCATCCGCACGCTAAACAATGCTTCAATCCTCAAGAATAACCAATACTCTAATGGTTATCGCATTCGAGCCGCAGCTCCCTCTGTCCGTGGTAACAGAAACCACCATCCGACATCGACGAAGATAGATCAAAGGAACGAATAAAATACGGTGCAAACAATGTACATCCTAAGGCTCCTTAAGCAGAGTAGCGTATCGTAAGTATGCCGCGGACCATACCCACGGTACGTTACTCTACCTAAATCGCCTACTCCATCAACCAAGGGTCACCTAGACATATACAAGGTTAAACCTAGCGCTCTGATACCAACTTTGTCACGACCCGAAAGTACGGAACGTGACCGGCACTTAGATTACGAAGCGTCTATAGGCGCCACGTAACCTAAGTAAGACGAAGCCCAGAAATCTAAACCATAAAAAAAGAAGAAGAAGAAAAAGAAAACAAGTTTAAAAGCATCAGCAAATTTTTCCAAAAATTTCGGCAGAGTCTTCTCTGTAAAAACTGGCCCCAAACGGTTACAACAAGTATAATATACATAAACAATAAAAAGCATCCCCAAATGGGAGCTAGCTCAACGCCAACAGGCGGAAACAACCACAACAAGCACAATAATATACAACGCCAAAGGGCGAGGCTCAAAACTCAGAAGAAAACAAAACCACCAGATCAGAATAATACATGCGCGACTCTAAGGTCGAAATAAATAACTGGTCCAATAAACTTATCAAGTAATACAAGTATGGTTGATGGAGCTTACTAGATACAAATGAATGAATAAAATACAATGGTGGTTCAGATACAAGTGAACCCACCTACCGTGCAAATCACCCTGAAAGAAAAGATGTGCCAGCAAGCTGCTGGGGAAACCTGTACATCGAACCTGTAATAAAATTTGGCACAACGGGGGTGAGTTGCCAACTCGTGAGTAGAAGACATCTACGAAAAGAAATCGAATGCACGACGCTATCCTAGGTCATAATAATACACTATTATATCCTAATCATCTAGTAATAGCAGGGTAAAACTACGTGTAAATGCAGATACTCCGTGCTCGTGTCAGTGCCTCATATAATACTATGTCATATGAATGGGTATGCATGCACCATGAATATAAAATAATCAATCCTGAAATCCAGATATATCTGTATAAGAAATCTTTAGCTGTTATCATAGTAAAATGTGTATAGGAATCTGAAATCTCAACAATGAAATCCATAGAAATCCGTGTCAAGCATCAACACAAACATGTAAATCTCAAGTATCATAGTCTCTATACCTCGGGCTCCGTCAGTCCGGATCGGCCCATATCATCAAATCTCACGACAACGGTCGGTATCCTCCGGATATCTGCCGCGCCAGACATCACCGGTAGGTAGCCTTCCCCTGCCAGGCTCATCGTCTACAACTCGATCTTCTTGCCCCGGGGTACCATACCGGGCCCACCATGTACCCGAGACGGTTCATCCACTCCTCGAATCGGGTCTCGAAATCCAACAGAAAACATGAAATCTCATGGTGGACGACACATACATCACGAGAAAACCGCATCTTATTTTAAAAAGAGAGGAGGAGAGAGAGAGAAGTTTTTTATAATTTCTTTCGGTTTTCCCCAAAAATCCAGAAATCTCATAGAAATCCAAATCTTAAAATCATGAGTAAGTATATGATAAGTGTCGGCATATGCCCATGATACTACATGATAACACGATAATATGAATGCATGAATGCCTAAGTAATAAATGCCATGTCTAGACTAACATCTGAGAGTAATCACAATATTATATCGGTCTAGTTGTTAACTGGTTCTATCAATAAAAGATAATATAATCTAAAGTGTACGTGACATAGCAATTACCAATGATGATGTGTGTGAGCCGGCAAATAATTGTGCGTGGAATATGCGCATCATCGGTAATGGTGCTGGTGTCCTAACAAGTAAGGTTTATACTGATTATAGCAACATGTATAAGAACATGCACCATGATGATTACAATATGAATGTAAAGACAGATGTGCATTATCCACTCCTCTACGATATACGAGTACAACTACCACTATATGAATCGAACCTAAACTAGTGTCCATCTAACCTCCTAAGGAACTAATCCTAAGAAACTAGTCAGTAAGAAACAAGAGTCTACCTAAGATCTGAATCAATATCTCTAATAGTCGGCGATCCAGCCTCAATAGCGTCACGTACATAGTACGGCTTCCTCGAATCAAGAGTGCGGATCAATCATCATATCTATGCCTCGTACGGTAAAATCCATCGTACGGCATCCCAATATCGGGGTACGGGTCAAGTATCTCCTAGGTGTCTCATCATTCGTATAATGTCATCATCAACACCTCTCATGATCAAGGTGCTAAACTGTAATCGCATACATCAATCATATATCATTGCCATCATAATATGCATCATTAGTTTATCTTCAGAAATATCACGTCATATGTATCATATTGTGATTTAGTCATACTGATATCATATCGTCATCAAGTCACACCTATATGATATCGACATCAGGTCACACCTATATGATGTCGTAATCAAGTCATACATATATCATATCGTGATCAGTCACAAGTTACAGTCCGGGTACTATTTTAGAGTCCTATGTACCTCAATATCATCACCACCAATTATAATTTATGTATACATGTTCATTATCTCATTCTCTAATGACCCGCTGACACTTAATACGACTGTATAGTCAAGAATCACGGCATCAAGCCCAGTTATACTGTTTCATTCCCTTGTATCATATCACATCAATGTATCCCACATACGTGTTGTATATATATGTACCTATACCTAGTCCTATATATATACACACACACCCGTATACACCATGTCGAGTTTCAGTGTGTGCGTGTGTGTGTTTCTACCTGAAACCTACGAACCTCTTCCAAGATATTCATCCGCTGGTATGGTCTTCCTAAATCAGTCTAGTCCAGCCTAGGGTCATTACTAGGGCCCCGCTCATTTAGAATCTAGGGTTACATCTGGTTTCCTAATGACAATAAGTACTATTCCTATGCTACGTTGCGGGGGTGCTAAACGCCATCCACCCGACTGCCCCCCGTAGATATACATCTACTCACCTGGTCCATGTCTGCCGAAGACGGTGTCGCCATCCTCCTCTTCATCGCCCGCAGTCCACGTGAGGGGTACCTAAACGCAAACATATAAATAGCATCGTAAACTGAATCATATACAAAAGTCAAAACGACGCAAGGAACAAGCATAGGTTAAAACCTATGTCCCGTCCACGCAAAAGCACCAAATATCGCTCGATATCGGCGTACAAACTCCGATGGATCGAGATAAACATCAACAAATAACTCGTAGTTTTAAAACACATTACTTATATTATAAAACATGATTAAATCCATCGAAACCCTAAAATCCATCAAACCGTCCAATTTCGTAAAACCCGAAAATGCCAATTTACCGTTTTTCATCAAAACTTGACATTTAAATGAAACCAATGGTTATAAAACTCATTAAATAGCATAACTAGACTATACAAACCATTGCTATATTTTTATTACACAAATTTGTATTAATTTGAAATTTCTAGTTTGCAACCTTTAACAATTTTCAACATTTTTCAAGCAAAATACCACAATTCCACCATAAAACATGATTTTGCATGAATTAATGTATTAAACTAAAATTCATGATGATAATGATTTAATGAAACCATAAGTTATATTTTTAATCTCATTTATTTAGGAATTTCTAAAATCTAGTTTACAAAATAGCAATTTTTATCACAATTTATCAATTATCAATAGAAACTAGCAATCAATTTAAGTTTCCACTCCACCAACAAGTTAATACCCTTATTAAGACCACAACCTAGTGTTACAAATATTAATTGAAATTTTATTTCACCAAAAATTATGTTTTATAGAAACCTAGTTAGCAAAATTCCTAATTTAAACAATTTTAAATGAAAAATTTACAATTCAACAACCATGCAAGATTTTCCAATTCTAAAAGTGTTAAACTAACTATTATAACCCTAATTAATTAATAAAAACCACCACTTGAATTTTCAACCCCTAACTTGAATTTTAAAATTTACAACTAGAATTAATATAATAAATCTAATTATGCTTTAAAAGAACATTTAATAGAAATAATTCAAAAGAGAAGAATTTATACCTCCACAACCTAAAGTCCAAACATGAAAATGAGCCCCCAAAATGCATGTTATCCATCTCCAAAATCCATGTAAAGAAGAGCAAGGAATAAAGGGTAGGAAATAAATAAGATTTTGTGCATTTTTTGTTGAATTTTTGATGTAATTTGATGGATTTTTGTACAAAAATGAAGTGGGAAATGGGGGGGGGGGGGGGGCTGCCATGGAGTGATGGCCGGCCATGAGAGGGAGTGAGGGAGAGAAAGAAATGAGTGAGGAATTGTGTGGAAGCTTCACCCAAACATCACTTTACTTTAAGTCTTTTCATGCTTTTATTTACGTTTCTTTTATTTCTTTACTATAGCAACTCAAGAAAACTCTAGAAAATTGGAAAAATTTGCAAATGAATTTTGCATGATACTCACTAAATTATAATATGCGATGGTTCATTTTTACAAATTAAAACCATTCAAATTTGTAATTTACACTAATTTAGTGTAAAAATAAAGCTTATGTTAATATTTAAAATAATTAATTTAGGAAAAATATTTAATTAAACTAAAATTTTTTAAGTGGCTAAATAAACACCATTTACTAGTAATTACATAATTAAAATAGGTATTTTTGAAATTATAATGAAAAACAATCACGGTTTAGTTTTACGAAAAATACATTTTACTTTACCGAAATTCATAAAATTCACTTAAACAATTTTATTCATTTAATTATTTATTTAATTATTTTTAAAACGTTACAAATCCAAAACTTGAAAACTATGTTTCCCGATATCGGGTTTTGCGGAAAATGTGATGATAATTTGGGATCTACTGTAACTCGGAGACTCTGAAAAATATTTAGCAAACACAGAGAGATGTGCCGGCCACCTAGAGACTACCCTAGAAACCTGAGACCCCAACTCCCTTGTATGGACACCAAAATATCCTGTTTGGCTGCAATTTGCAGCCTGTTCTTTGAGTCTGGGCCTCGTTCTTGGTCCATAGCTCCTTTATCTGGTATATAGACCTACCACATATGAAAAATGTCCTAATTCAACCTAGGGTAAAATCTGCGATTGTTTTTCCAAGTTGCTGTTTTCGTTTCGCGACTTTTATTGACTTGAGTTTTGTTATTTGAGTTTTGACTCGGTCGTTTGACGTTTGTACGTCAACGTTGGGAAATGTTTGGTTGTTCTTGCATGTGTGGGTCGTAGGTTTTAACCTATGCACACTTCGCGTGCCGTATCGATTTTCATATTCGATTCTTGTTTACGATACGATATGCGTTGAACTGTAGGTACCTTCGCATAGACTTTCAGGACGACTAAGGAGAGCAAGACATCATCAACTTCGGCTAAAGCGAGAATAGTAGGTGAGTAAATGTATATCTATGGGGAAAGTCGGGTGGATGGCGTATAGCACCCCTACAACCGTAGATTAGGGTAATTATATTATTTATATATATTTCAATGTGGGATATGGATACTTAGTTAATTGGGTTCTAGGAGACTATAGGTTAAAATAAGCGTACTCATAGTAAGATATACCCTTAGCCTTATTTTCTCTTAGTCTTGAGCTTTTGGGATATATGTTGTCACACACACACACATACACACACTTGGTTTGAGATGTGTGTATATGTATGTATGTGTGTGTGTGTGTGTGTGTGTGTGTGTGTGTGTGTGTGTGTGTGTGTATCTATGTATTTATGTATGTATGTATGTGTATGTTCATATATATATATATATACTTACATATACATGTAAGATGAGGATATGATATGTTAGATGGATATGAGTCGATATGATCGTAAATGATGTCACGAGGTTATGATATATGAATTGAGATTGAAACATGATATTATGATACGATATATTAAAGGATCATTAGGCGACATAAACATAACACGCGATAACATGTGAATGAGTGAGATAATAGATTGTACGTGACCATAGATCCGTATCCTTGATTATGTTACCGTACGACGGATGATACCATACGAGATATGATATATATGATGATTGACCCGTATTCTTGATTTGAGGATATCATACGACTGGGCATACCGTACTTGATATGATATACATGATGATTGATCCGTATTCTTGATTTGAGGATATCGTGCGATGGATTATACCGTATGAGATATGATATATATGATGATTGATCCACACTCTTGACTTGAGGATGCCGTACGATGGATTATACCATATATGATGCTATGAGGCTGGATCACTGACTGATGGATATATCGACTTGGAAATGTTATAGTTTTCTAATCACCTTCGACTCGGATATATTTTAGTCTTCCAATCACGTAAGTAGGTATTAGAATATAATTAGAGTCATACCTATTTTCAAAACTAACGAATCATATGCATTTTCAAAAGATAAGCCCGAGGGACACTACAGATTTTCAAAAGGTATCTTTTTTTCTAAAAAACACCGTAGCCCCTATTTTTCTAAAAACAACGATTCGTGCTATTTTAAATACTATAACTGTATGGTTAGTATATAGATATATATTCTATATTGTTGCGTTTACTGTTTACTTTTTTGCTATGCTCATATTATTCTCATTGCATTTTGTGTATATATATATATATATACATGTTCTTTCATTATCTGTTATGATCTCGTTTGATAGGACACATGCACCATTACCGATGATGCGCATGTTGCACTTACACTTACTTGCCGGCTCACACACACATCATCGGTAATTGCCACGCCACGTACATATTAGAAATCTTTACCTCGTCATACAACTTGATAACTTGTAGCTTAATAGTATTGCTTAGCATTCATTATCTCACATGCTAGTTTAGATATTGTATTTCTTATTTAGATACCACATTCATTTAGATATACATTCTAGTTATGCACTGTAGATTGGCTTTGTATCGGTATTCATTGTTTCATTATTGGCTCATGATTATGAGATTTCGGTTTTCATGAGATTTCTGGATTTGGGAAACCGCATGTGAATTTTGAAAACTTATGATCATTTTAAAAGAAAAATGTGGTTTTCCTTGATATGATGTGTGGCGTCCACCATGAGTTTTCTTGGTTCTTGATCTATATGTATACCCGATTCGAGAAGAGAGGAGGCACCATCTGTGGGTATATTGTGGACCCAGTATGGTACCCTAGGGTAAGAAGATTGTATAGAGAGACGTTGAGCCCAGCAGGGAAGCACTACTGACCGGTGATAGTTTGGCTCGGCGGATATCCGGAGGATACCGACCGGAGTCGTGAGATCAGATAGATATGAGGCTGATCCGATGAGACAGAGCCCGAGATATGAGGATTATGTATCGCTACTGGACACGGTTTTCATGATATTTTCGAGTGTCGATACTGGGCACTCAGGTTTTATCGTGATTTGGTGCGTTGTTGATGGACACACGTTGGATGATACATTTATACTCATACATATATTTACATATGACATGGTACTACCTTATGACATGGACACGAGTATATTGGTATTACACTTATACTTATACTGTTACCCTTGTTATCACTTGATATCATTATATTATTATTATATTACTGAATGATCTAGGAGATCGTCATACATTCGGTTTCTACCCGATGATGTCTTCTACTCACGAGTTGGCAATTCACCCCCGTTGTGCAATAGTTTTTTTTGCAGGTTTCACCGCACGGATTCAGTATCGGCTTTCTGGCACACAGTTTCTTTCCGGGTGATTTGCTTTGGTAGGTGGGGTACACTTTCATCGTGACCACCATTTGTACTTGTATATTTATTCAGTTGTATCTAGTTAAAAAACTTTATCAACCAGACTATGTATATTTGGTAGACTCAGAAACCATAGTTGTATATTCTTTCGGACCTAGAGTCACGGTTATGTATTATTCTTTACTTTAGGTTTCTTGATGATGTTTTGTTTTCCTTTCTTTACTGTGTTTAATCTTCGTCTTAGGGCATATATATATATATATATATATATATATATATATATATCATTGCGTGGTTGTTTCCGCCGTTTGGCGAAGAGCTAGCTCCCGCTTGGGGATGCATATTATTATTGCTATGTATTGGTTTTGGTTCAAAAATTAGAAAGGAGGTGCTACCCAAATTTCAAATGACGAAAATGTTTTCAACTATAGAATATAATCCACTTGTATGTTCATATATCATTACTTATGCATTTAAAATAGAACTGATTTCATTATATCTTTATTTCAAAACCGCACCTCTACTATTTCCCCAAAAAGGTTTAGATTTCTGGGTTTTGGCTTACTTGGATTAGGTGGGGTCCTATAGACTTCACGTGATTCAAGTGTCAGTCACGTGACTTTTCCGGGTCGTGACAGATAAGGGGAGGTTGTCTAATGCTTTCGCGAAGTTCCTTAATTAGAATAACCCTTTCTCATTTGGCGGTTGTGTCAACACTTGCCCATACATCTCGTGAACAATATATCATTAAGCGGTGTTCTAAACACAATTAAATTTCCATATTGAGCACGGATCCTTAAGGTTAGAGTTCTAATGATTTTAAAATTACTATGGGTATGCAAGAATGAAGTTTTGTGATTTGTGGGCCACGGAGGAAGGTGATGAAATCCTTTACTGTATCTTGTTTGGTTCTCGTGCTCTTAATATCCGTATTAAGATGCAAATATGCAAATCAATAAAAGAATTTAAGCAAATCAATTAATCAAGCACATCTTTTTCGTTTTAGTCTTAAGCACTGCACCAAATACGGATTTGTTCTCTGTTTTATTGGCGGTAAATTTTGCGAAGAATCCTACAGAAGATAGAATAGTGGAATGCATCGGATTTGAGCGAACGTGTTAGAAAAATACGTACTGATGTGATTTGTGTTAAGAAACCCCCGTTGAAGTGATCACGAGTACTTAAATGTTCTCCTGCGCAGGTCAAACTACTCGGATCTTTAACCCTGTAGTTTACTAATGCCTTGTTATTGAAATTGAACCTTGCTCTATACGATCACTGCTCGTAATTCCGTTGAAATATGAAAATGTCGGAAAATACGATATTTATTGTAAAAAGCCATATATCTTCCCAAACTCCTATACACACAAAATTAAAAAATCAAACAACAATAGTTGAGTACTAACAAGACACTGGAGACAACCCAGAAAGAAAGTTTCAAAACACCCTCAATTTGTCCGGTGGTACCGGGAAATTTGAAGAATCCGCCAGCCAAATTAAAACTGTGGGTGCTCAAATTTTGTGTGGGTTCTCTAGGTTATATTAGTATTCTTATTTTATACTTTGATTTTTTAGTTTAATCATAGAGTGTTAGCAGGTCACAAAGATAGAGAACAAAAGTTAGAAATGTTTGTTTTGTTAGTTGTGAATTTTTTTTAGTTAAAGTTAGTTTATTAGTTTGAACCAGAATAACAACCTCTAATGACTACCGCTTCCCCGGCAACGGCGCTAAAAACTTTTTGGGACTTTACCCGCCCATGCTTTTACAGTTTTTGAAAGAAAAGGTTTTAGAAATAGTGCGCACGCGAGCTCGGTCTCGTTTTAAAATTTATAAACTGCAGGTGCACGGCGCGTTGTAGCGAGCCGGCAAGTACAGGTCGATCCTCAAGGAATTGGTGATTAGAGATTGTTGTTAAAGGTTCAAAAAGAAAGAATTTAGGTTTTGTCACATAAAATGGAAAATACGGAAATATAGAACTAGTTAAGGAAAACGGCCGTGGCTCCGGTTCGAATGGTTGAATCGCGGCGAATTCTTTGACGCTTCCTTGATCATGAGTTGTCCATCTTTGTGTTGATTGTCAAGGCGTTTGCGAAGCACAAGTCATTAAAATATCGAAGTTTGACGTAAGACATGAAACGAATCCGTATTGTCTCACTTACCGTTTGTATGTCCAAACTTGAAGTATCAATACTAAGCACAAGGGTTAGCAAGCATACATCAACATCAAATGCACAAATTAGCATATGAGAGCAAGTGGTTTTAGCATTAAACTTGCTAAGTGAAATGTGATAGTATAGGGTATATGAAATGAAGAAGTGTGTCAAACGACTTGTTAACAAAATACCATATCTAACACTTAGCAAAAACACTAAAATGATTCTAATCTTAACCTTGCAAAATGGTGATCATGAGAGAATAGGGTATGTGGTAAAGGTTATAAGTAACCATCAAAATGAACATACCATATCAAACACATTCATCTAGCATTCTTAAGGATACAACCTCAATTAAGCACTTTAAACATTCATAAGAGATGGAGGAAGGATTTGCCATTCATCACCACCCTTACTATCACCACAACCATAAAGACCTACTCAAGAATCATACTAAAAAGAAATGAAAAACAATATTAGAGTACGTAGGAAATGAACAAAGAAAAACAACACTTGTACTAAGAAATGAATGAGTTAAGATACATGATATTGGTTACTTATTCAACCTCCTTAATGAATCTTTCAAATGAGAGCTCCAAGAGGGAAGAAGAAGAAGAAAACCGTGCTTGAGCTCCACACAACTCTCTTCAAAGTTTAAACCAAAAACTTATACAAAAACTTGAACCAAAGAATGGATATAGTATATCCCCCGCTTGAGTTTGCTCTCTGTTCTGGTATTTATAGGCACAAAATTAACAAAAATAAACAATAAAAATAAGATGATGTGACTGCATGGAATCACTAGAAGAAAGTTGAAGCTCAGAAGAAGTAGTTGGGCCGGCGGAGACGGTAAAAATGGGAGTTCTGCCGGTTTTCTGTTGAGGTGTGGGACCCGTTTTCTTGTGGTGATCTTGTGTGCTCTCCATGATCTTACTAGTATTGTTTGATTCTTTAATATAAGCTTGGTTTGCAATATGTAGATTTGGAGGGAAAATATGACTTTAAATCACATCATATCTTTTTACTTCACTCATCACACACCTACTTGTTTCATCCACTTGCATAAGTCATGATTTATATGCCCACTTATGCAAGGCAGCCCCACCAAGGTTCATGCATCAAAATAGCTTGTGTTCACACTTGTATTGTATTTGACCATTTTGCATAAATGTGCACACTTATTTTTTGCAAAAAGAAACTCTTTGAATATTGATCGGTTTTTTGTTCCGGTTGCAATGACGACTCACAAATGTCGTATCCGTGCATTTGAGTGTATTTTCAGTATTTTGACACAAATACCTGTAATTTGTATTTATTGAGCAGACACGGATTAATAGTACTGATATATCATAAAATTGATAATGAATGAGCATTATTGAAATGGAGTTTTTCATGATGAACACTATACTAATTTAAAAACCAACGATTCGTTTTCTATTTAAACGATAAATGACAAGGATGCAATATTATTTTCCAAAACGAATATCTATTTTAACTTAATGCAGCTTCCTTATTTCAAAATAACGTTTCGTTCCATTTTCAAAGATAACGGTATAGCTCATAGCAATTAGTTACTTTTAATAATTACGCGATACGCTTAGATTTCCTTTACATGTTCGCGATACGCTTATCAATTCTATACGTTCTCTTTTATACAAACACTCCGATAGAACACCGCATAACTACCAATGAGTACTATATTGCACGCGCACAGATGCATATGTTACACT
The DNA here is from genome assembly GCA_030015575.1 of Agapanthus africanus. NCBI lineage: Eukaryota > Viridiplantae > Streptophyta > Magnoliopsida > Asparagales > Amaryllidaceae > Agapanthus > Agapanthus africanus. The sequence continues at coordinate 302,179,181 of CM057339.1, read as the reverse complement.
ATACCTCATTGGTACTGCCATGACACTGTAGGACCGCTATACCACGCGATGTGTATGTAAATGTCGATACGAGGCGTTATGAATTCCCTATATCTGGGAATTTGGATTGTAATTATATGTTACAGATATGGGTAGAACTACTTTCCGCTTTAAACACTTATAGAACACTTGCATAAATACTAATGATTGCCATGCTGCACAAACACAGACGCGTATGCTACACTATACATCATTAGTATTGCCATGACACAGTAGAACTGTTATGTTTATTTGCACGACTGACTATACTTACGTACGGTACCTTTATTACCTGCTGAGTTATTGCGAATACCAGTACCATGGGTGTTCGTATTTGATCCTTATGAGTTTTTATGATGTTTTTACTTTCGATGATATATATCAGTGGTATGGGACACTGCTATATATATATATAATATCATCAGAGTGATATATGCAATTATTCTTCTTCTTTACTTGATATTTCTGGATATATGAGTTGACGTCCACCATGAGTTTTATATTTTCTGATTTGGTTTTATTCCGAACTGAGTGGGGGGGATATACGGTTATGGACGTGCTACATATCTGGACTGAGTGAGGAGTATACAGTCGAATACATGGTAAACCTGGTCGAGACCGAGGGCAGGAAGGCCACGACAGAGGCGGGGAGCCTAGCAAGGACACTGATACCGGAGATAGATATGAGCACGGCAATATCTAGGGGATACTGACCGGGACTAGGGATATCGAGGGGCGACCGATCCGATGAGTCGGTGTCGATGATATATGGATTTGCGTGTCGGTGATGGACACGAGAGATTTGATGATTTGGCATGTCTGTGATGGACATGAGAGATATGATGATTTAAGGTGTCGATGCTGGACACCCATATATTGATGCTTTGCGATCATTCGAGATATACCGTTATAGTTTATGCGTTATGGTAACAGATTAGGACTGATCCAAGAGACAGTACCTGAATACTATTTTACCTATTGATATATATAAACTGCAAGGTTACCTAAGACGTCATCAAGGTTTCGGGAGGCATCATCCATGCCAAATTCAAAAATTTACCATTTTAGCTAACCCAAACTAAGAATAGTTAACTAGAAATTGACTGAATATAAAATGCAAACACTTTACAAGTCTAGTGAGCAAGGAATACAACCTTTGTAGACCGGTCATTCAGTTCAATAACTCCGTGTAGTAGTCCCTTTCGCTGCGATCGTGAACTCCGGACTCTAGAGAGGCTCCCATGAAGAAACGAATATGCTTGCTTCGAAGATTTCGAGGCCGAAGATGATCTACGTCGAGGAGACACTAACACAAGCTATCTCTTCACTAATTATGAAATTAGTGAATCAAGCACCCTATACTAAATGGCAAGTAGTAGAGGATTATGAAGTAGGAAGTGGGCTCACTTTAGATTTGATTTTCTCACACTTTTTCATCACAAACTCAAACCCTAGAAAACTCTTTTCTTGAGCTCTTGAAGAATAAGATGAAGAGAGAGTTATGAATGAATAAAAAATGTGGTTAAAGAAACCATGGTGAGTTAAGTATCATATACTTAACCATTGTAGAGACTTAACCAAGGCTAGGTTAATTGGTAGGGTTAATAAATATCTTAGGTAAAACAAAACATGAAGACTTAGTCAAATAACTACAAGCTTCTACAAGCTTATCAACCATGACAAAATCAGTTTTGTAATTACTAGAATAAATAAAACCCTAGCAATTAAACCATACATGGTGTAAGTCATACACACACCATTGTTGCATGTATCATCAAGCATGACACATAATTATGTACACAAATATATATCACATATACACTTATGCACAATCTAGTGAGAAAAGAATCATGAGTGAGCTAATACTAGTTAATGTAATGTAATATATCAAATATATAATTAAACATTAGATTATTAAATCAACTCTTGATTTGATAATCCGGCTATATCTCCTATAACCGACTAATATCATATGTAACAACTTATCGAATAAACACTTGATCCGATAACCCGGCTATATCGCATATAACCGATCAATGTCACAAATCGCGAGAATAGAATACGGTATCTCATATCATATTAATCTCAGTCCCGCACATATCACATATGTGCTCCTACTCCATTTCGCTTGAGCCAGGAAACCCCTGTGTAGGACTCCAAAGACTCGTCAATACACCGAAAAAAGGTGATGATCATATCAAACACCCATAAGCCGCAAGCGGTCTGCTAAACGTAACGGCCACCCGGGTATTGAGTGATCAGAAGATCAACAAGTAAGCCTGCTCGTACTCCTACGAATCCAATCAGTAACACTACCGTACAGTCCGGTCTCTTCGTCTGATATGTCACATATCTCGTCTAGGGGTGGTAAACGTCAGACCCCTGTAACTCGATAAGTCGTGTCGATATGCGGCTCATAACGGGTCAAGAAACTACTGATAACACTTACCAGTATATCTCTGAAGCAGCCCTGGCCAGGGACTTCCTGTTATAGCCAATCGAACACAGCGCAACATTAACCCCCAATACCTGGAGAGACGAAACCCCTCCTATCGCTCATTGCCTCCATGTGATTCGGGACTGTACCCAAAAACCACCGTTTTGCAATTTCTCTTGAACGTGGTAAGGTGGAAATCAAAGCACAGTGAGAACCACACAAGACTCTATGACGATCTCGGGTCTACAGACCAACCTGTACCAATGTCACCAGAGAACTGCCATTTGACGTGAGGTATTATACCATCTGGGAGTTCTCGGCGAGTCCGTCCAGTGTACCCAGTCTACACTGAGCACCCGTATACTGTCTCTGATGTCAAACACCAATGGATATGGGATCATCCTGTTGGAGATAGTGCCCTCAGAGTCAATTATTGGATCGTAGGTACGTGATTGCAATGATTGCGGAGGATCTATACCGGTAGGACAGTCTTACTCGAGATGATAGTATGCTATCTGGTTTGCCTTTATCAGTCGTGTACATGTTCAGGTGACTGATTACATGTTACATTTTGATAGAGCCCTTAGGATCTTGCTTTACTACCAACAGTATGATGGCGATCATATACGTGGTAGTTTATATGCATATCCTTAATTGTGGTCCCTAGTCGTGGGAGTTTCGAGACAGGGCATCGATACTCCGGAGTAGACTAGTGTATACAGTCAAGACCCCGACGAGGGGCGGTGGCCGGTCTCACAAGCCACTGGTGTCAGTTGGATCACCTAAGATGTATACAGGTGCTCATTGGGTTATGAGTACACCGGACAGGACTCGCCGGGAATCTGCTAGTTGGTATTATACATATCGTCAGATAGCAGTTCCCAGGTGACATGTGTACAGGTTAGTTCATCGACCTGAGGTCGTCATTTATCTCGTGTGAGTTCCCACTGTGCTTTGTTTCTACCCTACCACGGCTCAAAGGAGTCGTGCAAACATGTAGTTTTTGGGTACAGTCCCGAGCCATATGGAGGCACGTGAGCGGATCGGCAGGGGATTCGTCTCTCCCGGTATTGGGGGCGAGGTCGTGCTGTGTCTAGGAGAGCCATTACACAAAGTCCATGGCCATGGCAGGAGATTTACTGGTAGGTACTCCAGTAGTATCTCAGGGTGTTATTGGGCTACACTCCGACACGACTTATACTGCTATTGGGGGTCTGACGTTACTAGCCCCCTAGGCAGATATGCGATACTCATAGACGAACGGACCGGACTGTATATACATTGTCACTGTTAGGCTCAGTAGGGTTTCCGGATGAGTTCGCTCATCGGCCTCCCTTGAGGTCAGTCCATGGGCAGCCGTTACGCATTGCTAGTGCCGCTGACGGTTTGTGGTTAAACCCACTGCCAGGGTACTGACGAGTCATTAGAGTTCCCCACAGACAGTTTCCTAAGTTCGGGCGAAACGTTGTAGAGGCCGTATGGTTTTATGGCAGGGTTCGGAAAATGCACGTGCGTTTACGCACGTGTTATTTTTCGGGCAGATGATACTGGTCCGCTTTGGTTTAAGCCGGATCCGAGTATTATATTGAGTAGATATAATATCTTTGTCTCAGTTGCATTTGTATTCGGTCGTAATACAAATGCGGGTATATTTATACAGTTACGGGGTTATCCTGAAAGTCGTTTCAGGATCAATTTTGGAAGTTGCCAGTTTCCAGTTTTCTATCAGCCGTCTTTTAACATTCGGTTAAAGACGGATTTATCTTTTCTTGGATGAGGTGAGTCAGTGTTCTAGAAGTTTCTAGAAGTGATGACAAGGATGGTGACTAGGTTCATGAACCTTTGATTGCATTTATTATGTGATGACTAGGTTTAAGTGAGTCATGGTTTACATTAATGCATTTTGTTCTTGTTAAGATTTTTTCTTCATGATAAGCTTTATGTTATGGTCACCACTTGGTTCCTACACTCACCCCCCTCCTTTAAGTGGCCGGCCCCATCTCCTCCTCCACTTCTTGACTTGAAGAAAGATTATGGTTGTTAAAAAGAAAAGACTAAAGTTTTGGATGCATGGAAATTTCATAGTTCACATCTCGTTCCATTTCATTTCCATCGGCAACTTCATTAACCGATCGTCCACGGATTTGGACGAAGTGAGACAAAGTCATCTACTCATTCTCTGCATCAACCTTGGTCGTCTCTTTTAGCAAACTTGACGACCGAGTTGCCTCGAGTCAGAGGCGGGAGCCCGTTTAAAGAATCAGTGACGTGGTGCCACCTGGACGAGCAGATTGGAGATCGATGAGATCGGAGCAGCCGCAACGGAGTGTGGGATGATGGTTGAAGAACGAAGGACTCGGATCGTTCGGTATAACCTTTCTACACTCTTTACAGTTTGTTAGTTTAGCAACAATGGCAGATCCGGGTTAAAGTATACGATAGCGCCAGTTAAAAGTTTTTTATTCCGCATTTGGCGTCTCTAGACGGCCGGGGCGCTACCGTAGACTTACAGTGGTATCAGAGCCTCACCATTTTGCTTTACTAACTTGTGCTAACGCGTTTAAAACATCGATCGAACCGGATATCGAAAAACACAATTTTCAACATTCACAGTTTCTGTCGATTTTAAATGAAGTCCTAAAATTATTCTACATATCATAGAAAGTTGTGCAGGGTTTCAGAAGCACACCGACCAAATTTGAGCACGTGATTCCACCAAACTGCCGCGGAATCGCGGCAAAACCAATGGTTTGGCCGCGCATCCGCGGCCGTTCTACTGAATCAATGCACCAAATTTGCACAGTGTCTTCTCTGTTGGAATTTGGGGTTTTTGGTATATATCTTTTGGGCCCAGATTTTGTTACTGTTCACCAGTTGTTCGTGGGGCCCACTTTGTGATATTTAGTCGATCGAAATTTAAACATGTTAGTTTACAGTGCTTACATTATATTTCCGACCGGGAATGTCATTTGATCGGTAAACCGCGTCTGATTGCTATAGTTGTTTTAGACGGGTTTGCGAACGTGACATTCGCGTTGATGTTCTGTGTTGTGCTGTGATGTTGCGGATTTGTCGTGGTGGATAGCAGTGTGCAATGGTAGTGCAGTTTGAGTTTATTTGTACATTTGATATTGCGGGGCGAGCGTCCAACATGTGGACTGCCGTCACTGCCTGTTGTATAATATTCTTTTGGGGCACGACCAGGTTGCGATCGATGTACCTGTTGTACTATTTTTCATTACTGTACTAGGTTTTGCCCCGCGACGGAGTGCACGGATAGCCGGGTTCTGAGAGGCAACGGGTCCGCATCTCATGGCTTTGAGAGGCAGAGGGGCCTCACTCTAGAATTGGAAGACTATTCGCCGCACTCGTAGGGGGTACAGGTTGACCCAAGGAGGGGTGCCCAAGTTTACCGGATTCCGTGAAGTGCAGGGTGGTCCATTCACTTTGCTGTAGGGGGCTGCCTCGCTTCAGGTTTTGGCGGGTAACTTGACGCACCCGTAGGGGTCTAGGTTTCATTGCACAGGCTATCCACACGACAGGGGAACGTCGGGTTTCAGCAGCGGCTCTGTGAAACCCGGGGATCCCAGATTATCTGTATTGTTCTGTGATGCTTATTACTTTTCTGTAATGTTGCATATTATCACGCCTGGAGCGATTATTGTATATTGATTTATATACTATTAGATGTTGTATATGTTTTACACCCGCGCTAGTCCAGTCCCCGCTCTGTCGTTAGTTAAGTAACCTAATGGGTGATGACGGGACCCAGTGACGAATGCGGATGGCATATACGTACATTTTATTTTCGTTCTTTTCTGGTGTGATCGATTGATGGGACTGCGTTGATTTTGATCAATGCAAAGTAAAACAAACCTGTTTGCAGTTGTTGGAACAAATTTAAAAGGTGTTGTTGCAAAGACGTTTCCTTTTGCTTTGCATAGCGGTATTCAGTGGAATATCCTGCACCTCATTCGACGGGGCAAGGGCCGATATCCCTTCACCGGGACTGACCCCTTGGGCAGAAGTTTGCGTCAGGGTAATAACTTCACTATAGTCGATTACAAGTTGCTTTGCATCGCGGTATTCAGTGGAATATCCTGCACCTCATTCCACGAGGAAAGAGCCGAGATCCCTTCATCGGGAATGACCTCTTTAGCAAAAGGTTTTCGCCACTATATTTTAAAAAGCTATCAGGTTCCTTCAGCGATATCAAGTTCACTACGTTAAAGGTTTTTCGCCAAAAACCAGCCGTAGCCCTCCGTCACTTCTTTTGGGTATTCAGTAGTATTCAAGCTATGTATTTTGACCTAATGCCAAGGCATAGTGTTTGGTAGCTGCTGGGTATTCAATTGTTGCATAGATAGATGAGTTCGTTTGGGACAGCCGTTCTGCCATTTTGACCTAACGCTAAGGGCATGTGCGGGTGGGTTCAAATTAACAGGATAGTGATGGGTAGAACTTGGCATGTGACTTATGACATTTTGACCTAACGCCAAGGTTATAAGAGCTTGGGGCAAAAATCCTATCGGGAGTTTCTAAAGAAACTGAAACTTGCCAAGTATGCGCATACCTTCTGGAGTATGAGTAACGTGGATGCATTCCATCACGTTATCATGCGATGAGAGTTGGATCCCGATTCCCACTGATGAGTTGGTTTACTCTTCGGGTGATCCCGATTGATTCTTCTTTCAGGTTTAGGGGAGAATTTGACAGGACAGTGGGAGGTTTCCGGATTAGATAAAGTGATAACCATTCTGATCTAGGTTAGAGTGCACGCAGAGTGTTTCTTTTCTCTCTCTCTTTGGCAGCGACCTTTGACCGACCCTAGACTATGACTCAGTGACCAGGTTGACCGAACCTTCTTAAAATACTGGCTTTTGGATTGTCTATGTTGCATAAGTCATTACCACTCCTTCTTTTACCCTTTGAATTTCTCAGAACACCCGTATTACTACGGATATCCACTTCCATTGGATAGATCCATCGTATGGTTATATACGAACTCGAAGGGACTTCTTCGAGGATGGATCCAGGTTCAGGAGAAATAGAATTGGTTTATTCAGTTGTCTTTTATTATCACCTTCTCTCAGGTTGCGAGGGCTCCTTGGTTTAGGAGAGTACACCTATTACGCTTATTGGATAGTCTTATTCCAAACCATAGGCAGGTGCCGAAAGGTAGGGAATGAAGAAAACCAATTAGCCTAAGTAGGGTGTGCAGAAGGTAATATGTAAAGACAAAATAAAGGGATTAGAAAGAGGGCAAAGTAAATTGCGACTGTTATCATTCACGACCAAACCACGTACTTCATCGCCACTCCTATTTCACCTTTAAAGGAATAAGGTATTATTCAGTTGTCTTTTATCATCACCTTCTCTCAAGATGCGAGTACTCCTTGGTTTAGGAGGGTACACCTATTATGCTTACTGGATAGTCTTCTTCCAAACCATAGGCTGGTGCCGAACGGTAGGGAAGGAAGAAAACCATTTAGCCTAACGATGGTGTACAGAAGGTAATGACTAAAGACAAATAAAGGGATTTGGAGAGATGGCAATAAAATATACGGTTGAAGTCATGAATTGATTTTGGAAGAGGCATTGCTATGAATACCAGGATACCCCTACGAAACATTTTCATGTTTCAGTGCATTGTTAAAAGAAAACTGTTTTCCCAATTGGATACTTACTCCAAGGGTATGTATTTACCAGGTTTCATTCTCATATCTGTATGGTTTTACAGATAATGAGTGGGAGTAAGTTATTGGGAATTAGGTGATCATCCTCATTATATCGGAATTCGTTGTAATTGGTGATATTTGAGGAAATCGCCAAGGTACAGTTTTCAACCTACGATGCACAGGTTATGAGAGGACTTATACAGAGTATTGTATGTTGTCCAGTGTCCATCAGGACAAAGGGGTAGGTCCTCGTACTATGTTCTATTCACTTATGACTTCTCTAGTTTTAGACAAGTGTTTCGTAGAAATACAAGGTCTAAGTTTTGAGAAGTTGTGGGTAAAAGAATAAAGTAGAGAACCAGGTATCACAAGTATCGGGATTCTTCAAAGAGATCGAAGATGTAGATTCTTGTGATTGGTATTCAGATGATAGTGATGGTTTTTGAGAAACTTGTTTCTCTTTCGGGTTACTCATAATTGGATGGATTCCTAAGTTGAGTAATGCTGATTAGCCTCTTTCCATTAAGTTGATATGCACTGGAGACAGCTGCATGATTTGAATATGGTTCCAATTAAATAAGTGCCAAAGTTTCTATATTGGATACAGAATAGTTCGTACCTTAAAAGATGTTAAGGTACGGGGAGTTGTCCAGCTTATGCTTAAAACCAGACTCTGGATAACTCAGGGCACGTTTATGTAATGGCTGTTTGTGGGTTGACCCTGGCTATGACGAGGGTTGATATTCTACCATTTGGAAGATCAATAGTGATATTGTTCTTGACTCGCCACAGTTTTAGTAAAATGGATCTTTTTCAGAAAACAGTAGTGGGAGTATGGTAGAACTGGAAGTGATTCCAGAACCGCGAACGATTACGGAAAATTTAATAGGACCTATATATTCAATCAGGTTTGACATTCCAATAGCCACTCCGCAGATATGGTTGGTAACCTCAGACACCCGAGAGGTACTTCGGTAGCCTCAAGGATGGTGACAGGGAGGTTCTTATCTACCTAGACTTGACACTACTGTTGTTCCAGGCTATGAGACCCGGTAGGAGGGTTGTCGTAGTCAGTGGGAGCAACGGAAGCATAGTGGGCAAGATGCTTATATCTATTTATAGACTTGAGCAGTTATAGCGGAGATAGATCATCTAATTTTGATGTGACAGTCATGGGTTTGACTTCAATCAGGATAGGGGATGGATCTGTTAAGAAGGTAGTAGGGTGTAATGTCATGGTATCTGGATGACATACACAGAGTAGGAAGTAAAATTCCTACACTACGATCGGTTGTACTGTGGTCGTCACACAGTTGTTTCTCCAGACAGGATATGGATATAATATTTGACATTCTGGTTTCTAGATCTATGGTTTTAGATCTGGATTTGGGTAGTTTCCCAATGTGGGTACTTTGACAGTATTCTAATGGTTTTTGGATAGATGACTCCTGGCATGGTGGTGTACCTGCAGGTGATGGAGTCACCCTCTCTAAAGGTATCTTACAGACTAAAGGGGAGAGGGATGTGCATGATTGGCAGATCACTTGCTTAGGTAATTGAGTCAATCATAAGATGTCAAGTACCACACCAGATGTTGTTTTTGCACTAGATGCAATAAGTTTGTATTAATCCAATCGTGGAGAAACATAAGGAAGCAGTTTTAGAACATAAGTACATGTTCTACGGATTTGATAACGACAGCCTCCTTTGAGAGACGGTTATCATTCCAGGCTTCAAAGGTGACATGGATGACAGAGTGATTGTCAGAGTTACAGTTTTCCCTTTGACGAGGGACAGTATTATGGACAGGTGGTCCAAGAGGATACTGTGGGAGGCATGGTGCAGGATACTGATTAGGTTCAGTGATCGATACAGTCTAAGAAGTTTGGATTTAGAGTTCATTTATGAACTAGGTCCCATCAGATATCCAGACATATTCTAAGACAGGTATTACTCAATTCGGGAGATGGCTTTCTCCGCGAACTTGAGATTAAGAGAGATATAGAAAGAAACTTCTAGGCGGATCCACTCACTGAGGCTATTTCTCGACCACAATAGTTTTACAAACGGGCTTTGTGAAACTGATTAGTAGAGGAGTTGGATGTTCGGTTTCACACGGGCTGTGAGTAGTCGACATTGCAATAATTAGCCTTGAGTGCAAGTGGGAGATTGTTAGAGATAGTGCCCTCAGAGTCAATTATTGGATCGCAGGTACGTGATTGCAATGATTGCGGAGGATCTATACCGGTAGGACAGTCTTACTCGAGATGATAGTATGCTATCTGGTTTGCCTTTATCAGTCGTGTACATGTTCAGGTGACTGATTACATGTTACATTTTGATAGAGCCCTTAGGATCTTGCTTTACTACCAACAGTTTGATGGCGATCATATACGTGAGAGTAGGGTAGTTTATACGCATATCCTTAATTGTGGTCCCTAGTCGTGGGAGTTTCGAGACAGGGCATCGATACTCCGGAGTAGACTAGTGTATACAGTCGAGACCCCGACGAGGGGCGGTGGCCGGTCTCACGAGCCACTGGTGTCAGTTGGATCACCTAAGATGTATACAGGTGCTCATTGGGTTATGAGTACACCGGACAGGACTCGCCGGGAATCTGCTAGTTGGTATTATACATATCGTCAGATAGCAGTTCCCAGGTGACATGTGTACAGGTTAGTTCATCGACCTGAGGTCGTCATTTGTCTCGTGTGAGTTCCCACTGTGCTTTGATTTCTACCCTACCACGGCTCAAAGGAGTCGTGCAAACAGGTAGTTTTTGGGTACAGTCCCGAGCCATATGGAGGCACGTGAGCGGATCGGCAGGGGATTCGTCTCTCCCGGTATTGGGGGCGAGGTCGTGCTGTGTCTAGGAGAGCCATTACACAAAGTCCATGTCCATGGCAGGAGATTTACTGGTAGGTACTCCAGTAGTATCTCAGGGTGTTATTGGGCTACACTCCGACACGACTTATACTGCTATTGGGGGTCCGACGTTACTAGCCCCCTAGGCAGATATGCGATACTCATAGATGAACGGACCGGACTGTATATACATTGTCACTGTTAGGCTCAGTAGGGTTTCCGGATGAGTTCGCTCATCGGCCTCCCTTGAGGTCAGTCCATGGGCAGCCGTTACGCATTGCTAGTGCCGCTGACGGTTTGTGGTTAAACCCACTGCCAGGGTACTGACGAGTCATTAGAGTTCCCCACAGACAGTTTCCTAAGTTCGGGCGAAACGTTGTAAAGGCCGTATGGTTTTATGGCAGGGTTCGGAAAATGCACGTGCGTTTACGCACGTGTTATTTTTCGGGCAGATGATACTGGTCGGCTTTGGTTTAAGCCGGATCCGAGTATTATATTGAGTAGATATAATATCTTTGTCTCAGTTGTATTTGTATTCGGTCGTAATACAAATGCGGGTATATTTATACAGTTACGGGGTTATCCTGAAAGTCGTTTCAGGATCACTTTTGGAAGTTGCCAGTTTCCAGTTTTCTATCAGCCGTCTTTTAACATTCGGTTAAAGACGGATTTATCTTTTCTTGGATGAGGTGAGTCAGTGTTCTAGAAGTTTCTAGAAGTGATGACAAGGATGGTGACTAGGTTCATGAACCTTTGATTGCATTTATTATGTAATGACTAGGTTTAAGTGAGTCATGGTTTACATTAATGCATTTTGTTCTTGTTAAGATTTTTTCTTCATGATAAGCTTTATGTTATGGTCACCACTTGGTTCCTACACTCACCCCCTCCTTTAAGTGGCCGGCCCCCATCTCCTCCTCCACTTCTTGACTTGAAGAAAGATTATGGTTGTTAAAAAGAAAAGACTAAAGTTTTGGATGCATGGAAATTTCATAGTTCACATCTCGTTCCATTTCATTTCCATCGGCAACTTCATTAACCGATCGTCCACGGATTTGGACGAAGTGAGACAAAGTCATCTACTCATTCTCTGCATCAACCTTGGTCGTCTCTTTTAGCAAACTTGACGACCGAGTTGCCTCGAGTCAGAGGCGGGAGCCCGTTTAAAGAATGAGTGACGTGGTGCCACCTGGACGAGCAGATTGGAGATCGATGAGATCGGAGCAGCCGCAACGGAGCGTGGGATGATGGTTGAAGAACGAAGGACTCAGATCGTTCGGTATAACCTTTCTACACTCTTTACAGTTTGTTAGTTTAGCAACAATGGCAGATCCGGGTTAAAGTATACGATAGCGCCAGTTAAAAGTTTTTTATTCCGCATTTGGCGTCTCTAGACGGCCGGGGCGCTACCGTAGACTTACAGTATCGCCCATCTACATGGGTCGAGAAGCTATACGCTAGTCTACTCTGGTATATCGATGCCCTATCTCGATATACCCACGACTAGGAACATTTGAAGGATGTACTTAGCGACTACTCTGTCCCCACTAGTATGATCTACATCATAGTCCTGGTAGTTAAGTACTCATCCTAAGAGCTTTATCAACATGTAACATAGAGACAATCAGAGTACATGTTAAGATAAAGAGCAACCAGATAGCATACTATCATGTCGAGCAAGAAAGTGCTCTATATATATGTCCAAGCATCCATTACAATATACATCGTATGTACAGTAATGGACTCTAGGGCATACATATAACTAATAATCTCCCACTTGCACTAGGGCCATCTGTTGTAGTATCCAATACCCAACAATCAGCAGTGGTTGAAGTATCTCATACTCAACCATCCCATAAAAGTCTCTCTTAGGAATAGGCCTTCGTGAGTGGATCCGTCGTGTTGTCCTCTGTAGTCTACTCTCATGTCCTTGATCTCCCTAGAGATCAACCATTTCCATGATCAGGTGATACTGCCTAAGAATATATCTGGATCACTGATGGGACGGGGGTTCCTAGGCCAAAGCCACAACTCCATTGTCACACAATGGTAGGAACGAAGTTCATCTTATGAACTTATATACATCCAGACTACCTCTTTGGTAGTATCCTTGGTAGCAATGTATCCAGCCTTAATCGTCTAGTTTGTCACGGTATCTAACTTGGAACTCTTCCAACATACCGTCCCTCCACTGAGGGTAAATACAATGCCTGTGACTGATATTCAGTCGACCTTACCACCCTGGAAGCTATCCAGTGATTCTTCCTAAGATCGATTGATACCATCTCACTACACCTGTGAGAATCCTAATATCCACTTAGATCCATCTCATAGATACAAAACCCAGGATTTAGGGGGTATCACTTTGATCCTATTTGGAGAATCCTTGTGATAAGAGGAGATTGACCGAGCGTAGCATAGGAAACTCCTTCCCTATCAAGAATATGTCATCCACGTACAATACGAGGATCATCACCACACTCCCTACTACCTTTTTGTATACAAGGTTCATCTACCATTTTGATGAAGTCAAACTCTTTGACTACCACATCAAAATAGACGTTCCAACTCCGTGATGCCTACTTTAACTCATAAAGCAACTTGCACACATTTCCGCTGCTCCCACTGTCTACGAAGCTCTGGCTGTGTATTTATAGTCGCTCTCTTCTAAATCATTATTTAGAAAAGCAGTCATGACACCCAACCGCCAGAAATCATAGTCATGGTATATAGCATTGGCAAGTAGGATCTGGATGGACTTAAGCATAGGCACTAGAAAAGGTTTCATCATTATCCACACCTGGTCGATGACGAGAACCCTTTACAACTAGTCTTAGCTTTGAAAGTCTCAACTTTTCCATGTACACCAAGTAATCTTCTCAAGATATACATGCTTCTGATGGGGATTTAACCCTTCAGATAAAGCAACCAAAGTCCATACTTTGTTGGTGTATATGGATTCCATCTCAGATTGCTTAGCACCCAACCATTCTTACAGAGTCCCCACTCTTGATGGCCTGCTCGAAACTAGTTGGGTCATCATCTCATGATGCAATCCTTGCTCCCACTGTCATAGAGAAACCGAAGTATCTCTCAGGTGGATGAGGAACCCTACTAGATCGGCGGAGAGGCTGAGGTTCGTTGGAAACTATTGAATCCTCCAGTTCTACCAAATCATCAGCTGCAGTTTGTATAGCCGGAACTCCTTCCAGTTCTACCTCATGTCCACTAATTTCTTCACAAGAAATTCCCTTTCTAAAAGGTGGCATGCTGAGAAACAAAACACTTTTTGTTCCTCAGTGGGGTAGAAGATATTCCCTTGCGAATGCTTGGGATATCCAACAAACTTCCACAGAACTGACCTTGGCTCGAGCTTGTCCGGATTTTGCTTTTGACATAGGCCGGACACCCCAAATCTTAACATCCTTAAGAGATGGGCTCTTCCCATACCATATCACATAAGGAGTGGTAGGCACCTGATTTGATTGGAATCATGTTCAATAGGTATGCAGCTTCTCAAGTGCATAACCCCCAGAAGGAAATAGGCAACTCAGTAGTACTCATCATAGAGCACACCAAATTACATAGGGTGTGATTGCTCCGCCCCGATATACCAATGAGCCGTGGTGTATACGGAGGAGTAATGCTGAGAGAGAATCTCATTCTCCTTTAGAATAGTCCACGAATTCCATGCTCAAGTATTCTCCTCCCTTATCTCATCAAAGGACATAATACTTATACCCGTTTTGGTTCTCTACTTCTAACTTATATTCTATGAATTTCTCAAAAGCTTCAGACTTGTGTTTCAACAGGAACACATGTGCGAATCTTGAGAGATCATCAGTGAATGTAATGAAGTACAAAGAACCAGTCCTGGCATGTGTAGACAGGGGAACAACATACATCATCATGTATAAATCCCAAGAGTTCACTAACTCTTTCTCTGTTTCAAATAAACGGAGCTATGATCATATTATCTTTGTGACATGACTGGCAAGTTTCATAAGATGTAAATTCAAACTGATTTAAATATGCATCTAAATGTAAGTTAGCTAGTCGGGTCGCATTGATATGACCTAGTCTACAATGCCTCAAGAAAGATTCGTTTATTTCTGAACTCTTCCTCTTGTGTGTGTTCTGTACGTTATGAACCGTCGTTTGATTTAGAACGTATATGCTTTTAGATAACGTGCCTGAACCGATCAACTATTGATATAGGAAATGTTCAAAACATTATCCAACAATACAAAATTATATCCTTCTTTACTTAATAAAGAGACTGATATGATGTTGTATATCAGGTTTAATATCTAATAACATTTGTTCAGAATCAATGTATTCTGGTAATACAGGGTGATAACTGCTAACAACTTGGCTGCAACAGTTGCACCATTTCCAACTCTTAAAATTTATCACCCATTCTCAGTTCTCCACCTATCTGTAGCCCATATAACAGATTACATATGTAGGATCCGGATCCGGTATCTCATACCCAGGACGTAAAGGATACTGAGAAAAAGTTCTCTGTAATGAACACACCTGAAGAAGATGCATCATCATGCACTTTCTTCGTTTGGGCGGCACAGGAATCCTGGTAATCCCCTATTTCCTGCTCGGTCTTATAACAATTATAAGTTGGAGCGGGACCAATGTTCCTTAGCGTAGTATAACAAGCGGGTTCGGTCAATACATCCTTATTATTATCTTGATTAAGGCGTGCTATGGTCGCTATCTTGATTAAATTGGTTATTAATATATCTAATCAGGATGTCTCCCACCGTTTTAGTCAAATCTTCCTTCAAACCCTAAAAGGAAAGACTAGCCGGGATTAATTACACCCTACAAGTTCGCCAATCTTTCAGCCAGGCCAGTGTCGGTACTTTAAGGGAGGTTCCCCGCACTTGTTGGATATAGTGCCCTCAAAGTCAATTATTGGATCGCAGGTACGTGATTGCAATGATTGAGGAGGACCTATACCGGTAGGACAGTCTTACTCGAGATGATAGTAGGCTATCTGGTTTGCCTTTATCAGTCGTGTATAGGTTCAGGTGACTGATCACGATTACACTTTGATAGAGCCCTTAGGATCTTGCTTGACTACCAACAGTATTAGGGCGATCATATATGTGAGAGTTGGGTGGTCTGTAAGCATATCCTTAATAGTGGTCCCTAGTCGTGGGAGTTTCGAGACAGGGCATCGATACTCCGGAGTAGACTAGTGTATACAGTCGAGACCCCGATGAGGGGCGGTGGCCGGTCTCACAAGCCACTGGTGTCAGTTGGATCACCTAAGATGTATACAGGTGCTCATTGGGTTATGAGTACACCGGACAGGACTCGCCGGGAATCTGCTAGTTGGTATTATACATATCGTCAGATAGCAGTGCCCTGGTGACATGTGTACAGGTTAGTTCATCGACCTGAGGTCGTCATTTGTCTCGTGTGAGTTCCCACTGTGCTTTGATTTCTACCCTACCACGGCTCAAAGGAGTCATGCAAACATGTAATTTTTGGGTACAGTCCCGAGCCACATGGAGACATGTGAGCGGATCGGCATGGGATTCGTCTCTCCCGGTATTGGGGGTGGAGGTCGCGCTGTGTCTAGGAAAGCCATTACACCAAGTCCTTGGCCAAGGCAGGTGAGATTTACTGGTAGGTACTCCAGTAGTATCTCAGGGTGTTCAGGGCTTGTCTCCGACACGACTTATACAGCTATTGGGGGTCTGACGTTACTAGCCCCCTAGGCCGGGTATGTGATACTCATAGACGAACGGACCGGACTGTATATACATTGTCACTGTTAGGCTCAGTAGGGTTTCTGGATGAGTTTGCTCATCAGCCTCCCTTGAGGTCAGTCCATGGGCAGCCGTTACGCATAGCTAGTGCCGCTGACGGTTTGTGGTTAAACCCACTGCCAAGGTACTGACGAGTCATTAGAGTCCCCCACAGTCAGTTTCCCAAGTTCGGGCGAAACGTTGTAGAGGCCGTATGGTTTTATGGCAGGGTTCGGAAAATGCACGTGCGTTTACGCACGTGTCATTTTTCGGGCAGATAATACTGGTAGGCTTTGGTTTAAGCCGGATCCATGTATTATACAGAGTGGATATAATATCTTTGTCTCAGTTGCATTTGTATTCGGTCGTAATACAAATGCGAGTATATTTATACAGTTACGGGGTTATCCTGAAATTCGTTTCAGGATCACTTTTGGAAGTTGCCAGTTTCCAGTTTTCTATCAGCCGTATTTAACATTTGGTTAAATACGGATTTTATCTTTTCTTGAGATGAGTGTGGAAGCTTCTAGAAGCTTCTAGAAGTGGTGAGGTGTTTAGTGAGTCATGGTTGCATTTAATGGTTCCATTAATGCTTGATGACTAGGTTAATGATTCATCATTTCTTTAAGTGTGTTCACACTTTGTGTTCACACTAGAGATATTTTCTTATTGTCACCTCCCCCTCTCCTACACTCACCCCCCACCTCTATATATGTGGCCGGCCCTCCTCCTCTCTCATTCACTCTCACTTTGTAGAAAAAGAAATGGTTGTTGGTTAAAAGATTATGATAGTTTTCAGTGTATGGAATTTCACAGCTCATTTCATTCCATCACCCGATTCCCACGGCAACTTCATTAACCGTTCGTCCATGGTTTTGGACGAAGCGAGACAAAGTATTCCACTCATTCTCTACATCAATCTTGGTCGTCTCTTTTGGCAAACTTGACGACCGAGTTGCCTCGAGTCAGAGGCGGGAGCCCGTTTAAAGATCCGATGATGTGGTGCCACCTGGACGACGAGATCGGAGATCGACGAGATCGGAGCAGCCGCAACGGAGCGTGGGATGATGGTTAAAGAACGAAGGACTCGGATCGTTCGGTATAACCTTTCTTCCCTCTTTGTAGATTGTTAGTTTAGCGTTAATGGCAGATCCGGGTTTTAGTATGCGATAGCGCCAGTTATAAAAGTTTTTGTTCCGCATTTGACGTCTGAAAGACGGCCGGGGCGCTACCGTAGACTAACATGGTATCAGAGCCACGCCATTAAGCTTTACTAACTTGTGCTAACGCGTTTAAAAGATCGATCGAACGGATTTTCAAAAACTATAATTTTCAAGTCTAAAGTTTCTGTTGAATTTAAATCTGGTCTAAAAATTATTTTGAGCATCTCAGAAAATCAAGCAGGCTTTTTAAAGAACACAGAAGAAATTCGACCCACTGATTCGACCGTACGGCCGCGGAACCGCCGCCAAAGCCATGCTTTGGCCGTGGAACCGCGGCCATCTAGGTGAATCAGTGGGCCATCTTTCTTCTGTGGATTCTACTTGGAAAATTGTGGTTTCTGGAACTGTTCATTTTGGCCCAGTGTTTTTTACTGTACAGCAGATTTGCGTGGGGCCCACTTCGGGAAATTTAGTCGATCGAAATTTAAACGTGTCAGTTTACAGTACTTACATTATATCTCCGACCGTGAATGTCATTTGATCGGTAAACCGCATCTGATTGCTATAGTTCTTTTAGACGGGTTTGCGAACGTGACATTCGCGTTGATGTTCTGTGTTGTACTGTGATGTTGCGGATTTGTCGTGGTGGATAGCAGTGTGCAATGATAGTGCAGTTTGGATTTATTTGTACATTTGATATTGCGGGGCGAGCGTCCAACATGTGGACTGCCGTCACTGCCTGTTGTATAATATTCTTTTGGGGCACGACCAGGTTGCGGTCGATGTACCTGTTGTACTATTTTTCCATTTCTGTACTAGGTTTTACCCCGCGATGGAGTGTGTGGATAGCCGGGTTCTAGAGGGCAACGGGTCCGCATCTCATGGCATTGAGACGCAGAGGGGCCCCACTCTAGAATTAGCAGACTGTTCGCCGCACTCGTAGGGGGTACAGGTTGACCTAAGGAGGGGTGCTCAAGCTACCGGATTCTGTGAAGTGATGGGTGGTCCATTCACTATGCTGTAGGGGGCTGCCTCACTTCAGGTTTTGGCAGGTAACTTGCCGCACCCGTAGGGGTCTAGGTTTCATTCCACAGGCTATCCATACGACAGGGGAACGTCGGGTTTCAGCAGCGGCTCTGTGAAACTCGGGGATCCCAGATTATCTGTATTGTTCTGTGATGCTTATTACTTTTCTGTAATGTTGCATATTATCACGCCTGGAGCGATTATTGTATATTGGTTTATATACTATTAGATGTTGTATATGTTTTACACCCGCGCTAGTCCTGTCCCCGCTCTGTCGTTAGTTAAGTAACCTAACGGGTGATGACGGGACCCAGTGACGAATGCGGATGGCATATACGTACATTTTATTTTCGTTCTTTTCTGGTGTGATTATTTGATGGGACTGCGTTGATTCTGATCAATGCAAAGGAAAACAAACCTGTTTGGATGTTGTTGGAACAATTTAAAAGGTGTTATTACAAAGATGTTTCCTTTTCTTATGCATAGTGGTATTCGGTTGGAATATCCTGCACCTCATTCGACGGGGCATGGGCCGATATCCCTTCACCGGGACTGACCCCTTGGGCAGAAGTTTGCGTCAGGGTAATTACTTCACTATAGTCAATTACATGTTGCTTTGCATCGCGGTATTCAGTGGAATATCCTGCACCTCATTCCACGAGGAAAGAGCCGAGATCCCTTCACCGGGAGTGACCTCTTTAGCAAAGGTTTTCGCCATTATACTTTTATAAAAAGCTATCAGGTTCCTTCAACGAGATCAAGTTCATTACGTTAAAGGTTTTTTCGCCAAAAAACCAGCCGTAGCCCTCCGTCATTTCATATGAATGGTCAGTAGTATTCGAGCTATGTTGGTCTGGCCCTTAGCTAGGACATAGTGATTGGTAGCAGCTGGGGTGTTCATATGTTGCATAGATAGATGTGTTGGTTTGGGACAGTCGTACAACCTTGTTGGTCCTTAGTCAAGGGCGAGTACGGGTGGGTTCAAATTAACAAGATAATGATGGGAAGAACTTGACATGTGACTTATGATGGGTTGGCCCTTAGTCACGATCATAAGAGCATGGGGTAAAAATCACATCGGGAGTTTCTAAAGAAACTGAAACTTGCCAGGCATGCGCATACCTTCTGGAGTGTGATAACGCGAGTGGATTCCGTCATGTTATCATGCGATGAGAGTTGGATCCCGATTTCCACTGATGAGTTGGTTTACTCTTCGGGTGATCCCGATTGATTCTTCTTTCAGGTTTGGGGGAGAATTTGACAGTACAGTGGGAGGTTTCCGGATTAGATAAAGTGATAACCATTCTGATCTAGGTTAGAGTGCACGCAGAGTGTTTCTTTTCTTTCTCTCTTTGGCAACGACCTTTGACCGACCCTAGACTATGACTCAGGGACCAAGTTGACCGTACCTTCTTAAAATACTGGCTTTTGGATTGTCTATGTTGCATAAGTCATTGCCACTCCTTCTTTTACCCTTTGCATTTCTCAGAACACCCGTATTACTACGGACATCCACTTCCATTGGATAGATCCATCGTATGGTTATATACGAACTCGAAGGGACTCCTTCGAGGATAGATCAAGGTTCAGGAGAAATAGAATTGGTTTATTCAGTTGTCTTTTATTATCACCTTCTCTCCGGTTGCGAGGGCTCCTTGGTTTAGGAGAGTACACCTATTACGCTTATTGGATAGTCTTATTCCAAACCATAGGCAGGTGCCGAAAGGTAGGGAATGAAGAAAACCAATTAGCCTAAGTAGGGTGTACAGAAGGTAATATGTAAAGACAAAATAAAGGGATTAGAAAGAGGGCAAAGTAAGTTGCGACTGTTATCATTCACGACCAAACCGCGTACTTCATCGCCACTCCTATTTTCACCTTTGCAAGAATAAGGTATTATTCAGTTGTCTTTTATCATCACCTTCTCTTAAGATGTGAGTACTCCTTGGTTTAGGAGGGTACACCTATTATGCTTACTGGATAGTCTTCTTCCAAACCATAGGCTGGTGCCGAACGGTAGGGAAGGAAGAAAACCATTTAGCCTAACGATGGTGTACAGAAGGTAACGACTAAAGACAAATAAAGGGATTTGGAGAGATGGCAAAGAAATATACGGTTAAAGTCAAGAATTGGATTATGGAAGAGGCATTACTATGAATACCTGGATACCCCTACGAAACATTTTCATGTTTCAGTGCATTGTTAATGGAAAACCGTTTTCTCGGTTAGATACTTACTCCACGGTGTGTATTCACCAGGTTTCATTCTCATATCTGTATGGTTTTACAGATGATGAGTGGGAGGAAGTTATTGGGAATTAGGTGATCATCCTCATTATATCGGAATTCGTTGTAATTGGTGATATTTGAGGAAATCGCCAGGGTACGGTTTTCAACCTACGACGCACAGGTTTTGAGTTATTCAACTCAGCGGATTTATACAGAGTATTGTATGTTGTCCAGTATCCATCAGGACAAAAGGGTAGGTCCTCATACTTTGTTCTGTTTACTTATGACTTCTCTGGTATTTAGACAAGTGTTTCGTAGAAATACAAGGTCTAAGTTTTGAGAAGTTGTGGGTATAAGAATAAAGTAGAGAACCAGATGTCGCAAGTATCGGGATTCTTCAAAGAGATCGAAGATGTAGATACTTGTGATTGGTATTCAGATGATAGTAATGGTTTTGAGAAACTTGTTTCTCTTTCGGGTTACTCATAATTGGATGGATTCCTAAGTTGAGTAATGCTGATTAGCCTCTCTCCATTAAAGTTGATATGCACTGGAGACAGCTGCATGATTAGAATCTGGTTCCAATTAAATAAGTGCCAAAGTTTCTATATTGGATATAGGGGAGTTGTCCGGCTTATGCTTAAAACCAGACTCTGAATAACTCAAGGCACGTTTCTGTAATGGCAGTTTGTGGGTTGGCCCAGGCTATGATGAGGGTTGATTTTCTACCATCTGGAAGATCAATAGTGATATTGTTCTAGACTCGCCACAGTTTTAGTAAAATGGATTTTTTCAGAAAACAGTAGTGGGAGTATGGTAGAACTGGAAGTGATTCCAGAACCGCAAACGATTACGGAAAATTTAATAGGACCTACAGATTCAATCAGGTTTGATATTCCATTAGCCACTCCGCAGATTTGGTGGGTAACCTCAGACACCCGAGAGGTACTTCGGTAGCCTCAAGGACGGTGACAGGGAGGTTCTTATCTACCCAGACTTGACACTACTGTTGTTCCAGGCTATGAGACCCGATAGGAGGGTTGTTGTGGTCAGTGGGAGCAGCGGAAGCAAAGTGGGCAAGTAGCTTATGTCTATTTATAGACTAGAGCAGTTATAGCGGAGATTGATCATCTAATTTTGATGTGACAGTCATGGGTTTGACTTCATCAGAATAGGGGATGGATCTGTTAAGAAGGTAGTAGGGTGTGATGTCCTGGTATTTGGATGACATACACAGAGTAGGAAGTAAAATTCCTATACTACGATCGGTTGTACTGTGGTCGTCACACAGTTGTTTCTCCAGACAGGATATGGATATAATATATGACATTCTGGTTTCTAGATCTATGGTTTTAGATCTGGATTTGGGTAGTTTCCCAATGTGGGTACTTTGACAGTATTCTAATGGTTTTTAGAATAGATGACTCCTAGCATGGTGGTGTACCTGCAGGTGATGGAGTCACCCTCTCTAAAGGTGTCTTACAGACTAAAGTGGAGAGGGATGTGCATGATTGGCAGATCACTTGCTTAGACAGTTGAGTCAATCATGAGATGTTAAGTACCACACCAAATGTTGTTTTTGCACTAGATGCAATAAGTTTGTATTAATCCAATCCTGGAGAAACATAAGGAAGCAGTTTTAGAACATAAGTGAATGTTCTACGGATTTGATGACGGCCGCCTCCTTCGGGAGGCGGTTATCATTCCAGGTTTCAAAGGTGACATGGATGATAGAGTGATTGTCAGAGTTATAGTTTTCCCTCTGACGAAGAGGGACAGTATTATGGACAGGTGGTCCAAGAGGATACTGTGGGAGGCATGGTGCCGGATACTGATTAGGTTCAGTTTTCGATACAGTCTAAGAAGTTTGGATTTGGAGTTCATTTATGAACCAAGTCCCATCAGATATCCAGACATATTCTAAGACAGGTATTACTCAATTCGGGATATGGCTTTCTCCGCGAACTTGAGATTAAGAGAGACACATAAAGAAACATCCTGGCGGATCCACTCAGTGAGGCTATTTCTTGAACACAATAGTTTTACAAACGGGCTTTGTGAAACTGATTAGTAGAGGAGTTGGGTGTTGGTTTCACACGGGCTGTGAGTACGCAACACCGCAATAATTAGCCTTAAGTGCAAGTGGGAGATTGTTGGATATAGTGCCCTCAAAGTCAATTATTGGATCGCAGGTACGTGATTGCAATGATTGAGGAGGACCTATACCGGTAGGACAGTCTTACTCGAGATGATAGTATGCTATCTGGTTTGCCTTTATCAGTCGTGTATAGGTTCAGGTGACTGATCACGATTACACTTTGATAGAGCCCTTAGGATCTTGCTTGACTACCAACAGTATGAGGGCGATCATATACGTGAGAGTTGGGTGGTCTGTAAGCATATCCTTAATAGTGGTCCCTAGTCGTGGGAGTTTCGAGACAGGGCATCGATACTCCGGAGTAGACTAGTGTATACAGTCGAGACCCCGACGAGGGGCGGTGGCCGGTCTCACAAGCCACTGGTGTCAGTTGGATCACCTAAGATGTATACAGGTGCTCATTGGGTTATGAGTACACCGGACAGGACTCGCCGGGAATCTGCTAGTTGGTATTATACATATCGTCAGATAGCAGTTCCCTGGTGACATGTGTACAGGTTAGTTCATCGACCTGAGGTCGTCATTTGTCTCGTGTGAGTTCCCACTGTGCTTTGATTTCTACCTTACCATGGCTCAAAGGAGTCATGCAAATAGGTAGTTTTTGGGTACCGTCCCGAGCCACATGGAGACACGTGAGCGGATCGGCAGGGGATTCGTCTCTCCCGGTATTGGGGGTGGAGGTCGCGCTGTGTCTAGGAAAGCCATTACACCAAGTCCTTGGCCAAGGCAGGTGAGATTTACTGGTAGGTACTCCAGTAGTATCTCAGGGTGTTCAGGGCTTGTCTCCGACACGACTTATACAGCTATTGGGGGTCTGACGTTACTAGTCCCCTAGGCCGGGTATGCGATACTCATAGACGAATGGACCGGACTGTATATACATTGTCACTGTTAGGCTCAGTAGGGTTTCTGGATGAGTTCGCTCATCAGCCTCCCTTGAGGTCAGTCCATGGGCAGCCGTTACGCATAGCTAGTGCCGCTGACGGTTTGTGGTTAAACCCACTGCCAGGGTACTGACGAGTCATTAGAGTCCCCCACAGACAGTTTCCCAAGTTCGGGCGAAACGTTGTAGAGGCCGTATGGTTTTATGGCAGGGTTCGGAAAATGCACGTGCGTTTACGCACGTGCCATTTTTCGGGCAGATAATACTGGTGGGCTTTGGTTTAAGCCGGATCCATGTATTATACAGAGTGGATATAATATTTTTGTCTCAGTTGCATTTGTATTCGGTCGTAATACAAATGCGGGTATATTTATACAGTTACGGGGTTATCCTGAAATTCGTTTCAGGATCACTTTTGGAAGTTGCCAGTTTTCTATCAGCCGTATTTAACATTTGGTTAAATACGGATTTTATCTTTTCTTGAGATGAGTGTGGAAGCTTCTAGAAGCTTCTAGAAGTGGTGAGGTGTTTAGTGAGTCATGGTTGCATTTAATGGTTCCATTAATGCTTGATGACTAGGTTAATGATTCATCATTTCTTTAAGTGTGTTCACACTTTGTGTTCACACTAGAGATATTTTCTTATTGTCACCTCCCCCTCTCCTACACTCACCCCCCACCTCTATATATGTGGCCGGCCCTCCTCCTCTCTCATTCACTCTCACTTTGTAGAAAAAGAAAAGGTTGTTGGTTAAAAGATTATGATAGTTTTCAGTGTATGGAATTTCACAGCTCATTTCATTCCATCACCCGATTCCCACGGCAACTTCATTAACCGGTCGTCCATGGTTTTGGACGAAGCAAGACAAAGTATTCCACTCATTCTCTACATCAATCTTGGTCGTCTCTTTTGGCAAACTTGACGACTGAGTTGCCTCGAGTCAGAGGCGGGAGCCCGTTTAAAGATCCGATGATGTGGTGCCACCTGGACGACGAGATCGGAGATCGACGAGATCGGAGCAGCCGCAACGGAGCGTGGGATGATGGTTAAAGATCGAAGGACTCGGATCGTTCGGTATAACCTTTCTTCCCTCTTTGTAGATTGTTAGTTTAGCGTTAATGGCAGATCCGGGTTTTAGTATGCGATAGCGCCAGTTATAAAAGTTTTTGTTCCGCATTTGGCGTCTGAAAGACGGCCGGGGCGCTACCGTAGACTAACAGCACTTTCGCATGGACCTAATTAGAATAAACCTCGTTTTCCCAGGGGCGTAACCCCGTTGACACCTTTCTAGACACCTACTTGATTGGCTAATTGTGATGTGTAAAACTCTCCCAGGAGTAACTCTTACTCGCAGTGGGTATCGGGATCGAACTATCTCATAGGAGGTATGCAATCTCATTGCAAATTTCAACACTTGAAATTCCCGATAATATTTTACCCCTAGCTTCCTATGACCTTAACGAAGGCCAACAAACAATAGGACACTAGTCATGTTCAACCCGTACATTTCTTGATTGAATTAAACCCACCCGCACGACCCTTGACGAAGGCCAACAAAGTCCCAAGACTACCCTAACTTAATCGCATCATATGCTTAAGTAGATAAGCATAAATAGCTACCGCACACTACGCCTTGACGAAGGCCAACAAATGTAGCACGAATACTATGAAGTACTTATCTGAAATGACGGAGGGCTACGACAGGTTTTTAAGAAAACCATTTGCATAATGAACTTGATATCGTTGTAGATCGAATGATTTTGTAAAGGAGTGTTTTTGAGGCTTTTACTAGTTTTGCTAAAGAGGTCACTCCCGGTGAAGGGATCTCGGCTCTTTCCTTATCGAATAAGGTGCAGGATATTTCACAAATACCACTATGCAAAGCAAAAACTATAAAAGCAATCAAAAGAGAAACCGAGTGTGTAGCATCTGCTAGTTTCGCTAAAGAGGTCACTCCCGGTGAAGAGATCTCGGCTCTTTCCTTATCGAATAAGGTGCTGGATATTCTACAAGGAATACCGCTATGCAAAGCAAGAACTAGAGCTACCAGTTTTTAAAATAAGTTTCTACAACATCTTTTAGGTTTCTTTTATTTCATTAATCTCATTAATGAAGTCCCATCTATTATGCTTCCCAAGCATCACATATGAAACGAAAGCAGTAATATATAATATATATCATATATATATATAATATAAGCATTCATCCCAGAATATAATCAATGATTACATCACAGAATATCACAGCAGAAAACAACATATGAAATATTGGATATACTAGGATTTCCGTATTTTAAATTAAGCCTGTATAAAATACGGATTCCACGGTCGTGATGAATAGCCAATCCCACACCCCTAGACTCCTACGAGAGAGGCAAGCTGTTAGTTATATGTATGCCCTAGAGGCCATTACTGTACATAGGATGTATATTGTAGTGGATGCTGGGACATATATAGGAAGGACTTTCTTGCTCGACATGATAGTATGCTATCTGGTTACACTTTACCTTAACGTGTATACTGATTGCCTCTCTATTACATGTTGGTAAAGCCCTTAGGATGTGTACTTGACTACCTGGACTATGATGCGGATCATACTAGTGGGGACATGGTAGTCCATAAGTACATCCTTCAAAGTCCCTAGTCGTGGGTGTATCGAGACGGGGCATCGATATACCAGAGTAGACTAGCGTATACCTTCTCGACCCATACAGATGGGCGATGGATGATCCCATATCCATTGGTGTTTGACATCAGGGATGATATACGGGTGCTCAGTAGAGACTGGGTACACTGGACGGACTCGCCGAGAACTCCCAGATGGTATTATACCTCACGTCAGATGGCAGTTCTCTGGTGACACTGGTACAGAGTAGTCTGTAGACCCGAGATCGTCATAGAGTCTTGTGTGGTTCCCACTGTGCTTTGATTTCCATCTTACCACGTCCAAGAGGGCGTGCAAAACGGTGGTTTTTCGGTACAGTCCCGAGTCACATGGAGGCAATGAGCGATAGGAGGGGATTCGTCTCTCCCGGTATAGGGAGTTGATGTTGCGCTGTGTTCGATTGGCTATAACAGGAAATCCCTGGCCAGGGTTGCTGAGATATACTGGTAAGTGTTACCAGTAGCTTCTCGAATTGTTATAGACCTCATATCGACACGACTTATCGAGCTATTGGGGTCTGACGTTTACCACCCCTAGGCGAGATATGCGACATATCAGACGATCAGACCGGACTGTACGGTAGTGTTACTGGTTGGATTCACTGGAGTGTAAGCGGGCTTGCTCGTCGATCTTCTGATCGCTCAATACCCGGGTGGCCGTTACGTTTAGCAGACCGCTTGCGGCTTGTGGGTGTTTGATATGATCATCATCTGCTGCCGGCGTATTGACGAGTCTTTAGAGTCCTACACAGAGGTTTCCTGGCTCAAGCGAAACGAAATAGGAGCTCATATGAGATATGTGCGGGACCGAGAATAATACCAGTATGTGATACTGTATTCGATTCTCGCGATGTGACATTGATCGGTTATATGCGATATAGCCGGGTTATCGGATCAACTGTTGATTCGATAAGTTGTTACTAATGATACTAGTCGGTTATATGCGATATGACCGGATCGTTAAATCAAGTGTTGATTTAATGATTTAATGTATAATTATATATTTGATATATTACTTTGCATTAACTAGTATTGGTTCACTTTAAATGGATTTTCTCACTTGAATTGTGAAAGTTGTATATGTGATATACTTTTGTGCACATGATTGTATCATGTTTGATGATACATGTTAACTTGGTTAAGTATAAAGATTAAACCATGGTTTACTTAATGATTAGGGTTTTGATTATCTTATTCATTTGTTTATTTATTTATTTATTTGTTTTGGAAAAGATAAAGAAAGAATGGTGGCTTTGTTTGTTTGTTTGTTAAAGATTCATGAAGCTTTGACTTAGTCACCATTCTTGTCTTCATTCTTAACCCCAACCATTTAAACAAACCATGGTATATTCTCTAGTCTTAACTAGGGTTATGTTATGATAAGTATTCATTTACTTTTTATTTTGAATTAACTTATCATAACATTTCTTCTTCTTCTTCCTTGAACTCAAGAAGAAAACCTTGACTTCATCAATGGTGGATTGATGAAATGAGTGAGAAATCCAATTCTAAAGTCTACCCACTTCCTATTTCTTCATCCTCTACCTCTTGCCAAGTAGTAGAGTGTGTTTTCTTCACAAGTTTCTTGACTTGGTGAAGTCGGAGCTTGATTTAGCGATGCCTCGACGTAGATCATCTTCGGCATGGACATCGACGACCTAGCTCGCCATTTCTCCGACGAAGCCGGCGCTAGAGCCCGGGAATTCACTTGGACAGCGGAGATGACTTCATTGCGGAGCCGTGGAGGTGGAGCACCGGATCTACAAAAGTTGTATTTCCGTATTCTATTAGTTAAGTGTTAACTAGTTAGCATTTTCGCCTAGAAATCTAGCCAACGATCCGTAGTCGGGTTTCTCGGCACCGATAATTTTTGAAATTGACATGGTTGATGCCTTGTGAGACCTCACTAGAGTGCCTAGGAACCCTACAGTGGTATGAGAGCCTAGCTAGAGCCTTAGGCGAAGTCCAGACGGAATTTGAAGTCCGAACGAACCCGAAACCTGATCACAATCATGCTCTCTAGACATTTTGTAAAATCGTGGATTTTTCCAAATTAAAAAGTGCTAAAAAATTCAGCAGGGAAATCTATGAATTACGGCGCAAAATTGGACCCATGATTCATCCAAACCGCGGCGGAACCGCGGCAGAAGCCCAGCTTCTGCGGCGGTTCCGCGGCTAGGTGATGACGTCACCTTCCTATTGTTGTACAGTAATTCATATTTTAATATGCTGGGTTTTCTGGAATTTTTTAAATTTTATTCAAAAGTTGAATTTTCTGGAGTTGTTTTGGGGATTCGGTGTTTCGATCGGGGTATCAAATTTTGTCTATTTGGCTTTCCGGATAAATTTTAGAATATGTTAAAATGTTCGACGGGATATAAATACCCAATTTTTCCCCTGTAGGGAAATTTCCAAGTGTTGGACTTTTCCGTAGTTTAACGACGTTCTAAGTAGTGCAAGTAACGCGATGGACCCTCTAGAAGACAACAAACCTTAACTCGATTATGTGACCGTCTTGAACTGCCTTTTGAACCTTCGGGTTTGGGGCAGTACGGCGTGCCACATGTAAGGCGTTGGCTTGACCCTTCTACGGCTGGACCGTTGGTACTGAGGCACGAACTGAATGTTTTTGGACTTGTTTCATGTGTTGATCTGTATCGGGAAAACTTGGGTGTTCGATTGTTCGATCGGAAAGTTTGACATTTTCTATTTATCCGGAATAGGATACAATAATTGGAATTCACAAAAGTTATGAGATAACTGAATGAATGTTATAAACGTAGCACTTTAGTCTCACTTGATCGGTTGCCACGGAATTTTGATGTGATCAAAAGTCCGTCGCAATCACGTAGCGTACGCGGATACTCGCCGGATAAACTTAATAGACAGCTACACCCCATAGCCCCGACCAAGTGACTGAAGGAGAACCCCGTCGCCGAAAGCATCCGTTCGGGTGCTTGCGGTAGCGGTGTTCAGCCTTGGTGCACTTCGTCGACGGCGTCGGGGGTGCGGCCGCCTACTAAAGTTTGCGACGAGCATTCGATCAAGATGTCGGGAATTCTGTTGAATTGCCCGACTTCATATTGAAAAGAGTTTTCGATTTTGAGACTAAAATGCGGGGTTTATAATTATTAGGCATGCGATGTCTAAGTAATTCATTTGGTCAGTCATGCGATGTCTGAGGTGGTTGCGGATTCCAACTGTTGTAGTTTTACACTTTTTTTTCTGTGACCGTAAGTGTAATATGTGATATCGCCGGTTTCGTTGCTATATGTCAACGACAATTGGGATGCGCATATTTACTTACGTTGATGACATGTGATGTTATGTGTTGCTGGATATGTTATATTGGATCGTCGTGTTCGAATAGCCGGGGTTTTTTTATGTGAGATGAGTGTTTTTCATTTTCATTCATGTAAAAACTTGTATGTAATATTCTTTTATTGGGGCGCTTCCAGGTTGCGGAAGTAGTCACCTTTTGTATATTATTTACTTTTCCGCACTAGGATAGACCCAAGGAGGAGGGCACAAGTAACCGGGTTCTGGAGTCCAGTGGGAGACCAACTCGAGGAGTCGAGGCCGGGTCTCCTAACTCCAGAATTGGTAGGTTCGCTTGCCGCTCTCGTAGGGGTCTAGGGGTGTGGGTTTGGCTATTCATCGCGACCGTGGAATCCGTGTTTTATACTGGCTCGTATTGAAAACACGGACGTCCTAGTATTTCCAATATTTCATATGTTTCTTCTGCTGCGATATCTGTGATGTGATCATGTGATGTTCTGTGATAGATACAGTATATAGTATATATGATATATTATATAGCCGTTACTTATGTTTTACACCCGCGCTAGCCCTGCCCCGCTCTGTCGTTAGTTACCTAACCTAACGGTGCACGAGGGGACATCGAGGCGAATGCGGATGGCATAAGTGTACGTCGTATTTATCTGTGATGTTTAGGTACTTAAATGATGGGACTTCATTAATATGATTAATGAAATAAAAGAAACCTAAGATGTTGTAGAATCGAATTTCAAAATAAAACAGGTAGCTACAGTTCTTGCTTTGCACAGCGGTATATATGATATATCCTGCACCTTATTCGATAAGGAAAGGACCGAGATCCCTTCACCGGGAGTGACTCCTTTAGCAATAACTGGCAGATGCTACAACCCTCGGTTTGTCTTTTGATTTCTTTTAAGAGTTTTTGCTTTGCACAGTGATATATATGATATATCCCGCACCTCATTCGACGAGGAAAGGACCGACGATCCCTTCACCGGGAGTGACTCCTTTAGCAAAACTAGAAAAGCCTAAAAAACACTCCATTTCAAAATTCATTCGATCCTACAACGATATCAAGTTCATTACGCAATAGGTTTTCAGAAAAACCTGTCGTAGCCCTCCGTCATTTCAGATATGTACTAGTTAGTATTCGTGCTGCGGTTGTTTGGCCTCCGTCAAGGCGTAGTGTACGGTAGCTAACTAGTGCTTATCTGCTAGCATATGATGCGATTGGATTAGGGTATTCGTACGGCGTTGTTTGGCCTCCGTCAAGGGTCGTGCGGGTGGGTTTAATTCAATCAAGAAATGTACGGGTTGAACTAGACTAGCGGACTATGGGTTGTTTGGCCTCCGTCAAGGTCATAGCACTCTAGGGGCAAAATATATCGGGAATTTCAAGTGTTGAAATTTGCAATGAGATTGCATACCTTCTATGAGATAGTTGGATCCCGATACCCGCTGCGAGTAAGAGTTACTCCTGGGAGAGTTTTATACATTACAATTAGCCGATCAAGTAGGTGTCTAGAAAGGTGTCAACGGGGTTACGCCTCTGGGAAAACGAGGTTTACATTAATTAGGTTCGTGCGAAAGCACGGGGGACCTCCCTCAAAGTACCGACACTGGCCTGGCTGAAAGATTGGCGAACTTGTAGTGTGTAATTAATCCCGGCTAGTCTTTCCTTTTAGGGTTTGAAGGAAGATTTGATAAAAAGCAGTGGGAGCCATCCTGATTAGATAAAATAAAACCAATCTATTCTTGCAAGAGCGCACGCCGAGTGTTTTCTTCTCTCTCTCTCCTGGTAGCGACCATATCACGCCTTAATCAAGATAATAAAACGGAATATTGACCGAACCAGCTTGTTATACTGAGCTGGGGAACGTTGGTCCCGCTCCAACTTATAATTGTTATAAGACAGAGCAGGAAATTAGGGGATACCAGAATTCCCGTGCCGCCCAAACGAAGAG
This sequence comes from Agapanthus africanus, assembly GCA_030015575.1. Classification (NCBI taxonomy): domain Eukaryota; kingdom Viridiplantae; phylum Streptophyta; class Magnoliopsida; order Asparagales; family Amaryllidaceae; genus Agapanthus; species Agapanthus africanus. The sequence goes on along the minus strand of CM057339.1, from coordinate 302,147,045 downwards.
AGTGCATGCTGATGCATCATCTTCGGGTGTGTTCATTATACAGAACTGTTTCTCAGTATCCTCCGCATCCTTGGTATATGATACCGGATCAGGATCCCAGATATGTAATCTGTTACATAGGGCTACAAAAGGGTAGAAAAACTGAGAACGGGTGATAAGTTTCATGAGGCAGAAAACGGGGCAAGTGTTGCAGCCAAGTCTGTTGGTCACTGTCACCCTGTATTGTAATACATTGATTCTGAACGTATGTTATTAGATACCGAACCTGATATACAAAATCATATATGCCACTTTATTAGTAAAGAAACGATAATATTTTGTATTGTTGGATAATGTTTTGAACATTTCCTATATCAAAAGTTGATCGGTTCAGGCACGTTATCTAAAAGCATTGATGTTCTAAATCAAACTACAGTTCTTAGTATATGAAACACACACAAGAGGAAGAGTTCAGAAATGAACGGATCCTTCTTTTGGTATTGTAGACTAGGTCATATCAATGCGACCCGACTAGCTGGAGTTACATTTAGATGCATATTTAAATCAGTTTGAATTTACATCTTGTGAAACTCGCCAGTCATGTCACAAAGATAAAATGACCATAGCTCTGTTTATTGGAAACAGAGAAAGAGTTAATGAACTCTTGGGATGATACATGTTGATGTATGTAGGTCCCCTGTCTACACATGCCAGGATTGGTTCTTTATACTTCATTACGTTCTCTAATGATCTCTTTAGATTCAGACATATGTTCCTGTTGGAACACAAGTCCGAACCTTTTGAGATATTCACAGAATATAAGTTAGAAGTAGAGAACCAAAATACGGGTATAAGTATTATGTCCTATGATGAGATCAGGGAGGAGAATACTTGTGCATGGAATTCCTAGACTATTCTAAAGGAGAATGAGATTCTCTCTCAGCATTACTCCTCCGTATACACCATTGCACGATGGTATGTCGGGGCGGAGCAGATACACCCTATTTGATATGGTGTGCTCTATGATGAGTACTACTGAGTTACCTTTTTCTTTAAGGGGTTATGCACTTGAGAAGTTGCATACCTATTGAACAGGGTTTCAATCAAATCAAAGCCTACCATTTCATATGTGATATGGAAAGGGAAGAGCCCATATCTTAAGTTAGTTAAGATTTGGGGTTGTCCGGCCTATGTCTAAAAGCAAAATCCGGACAAGCTCGAGGCAACGTCTGTTATGTAGAACTGGAAACGTTCCAGCTATACAAACTGGAGTTGATGATTTGGTAGAACCGAAGGATTCAGTATATTCCAAAGAACCTCAGCCTCTCCGCCGATCTAGTAGGGTTCCTCACCCACCTGAGAGATACTTCGGTTTCTCTATGACAGTGGGAGCGAGGAATGCATCATGAGATGATGACCCAACTAGTTTCGAGCTGGCCATCAGGAGTATGAATCTGTAAGAATGGCTGGATGCTTAGCGATCTGAGATGGAATCCTTATACACCAACAAAGTATGGACTTTAGTTGCTATATCTGAAGGGTTAAATCCCCATCAGGAGCAAGTATATCTTGAGAAGATTACTTGGTGTACATGGAAAAGTTGAGACTTTCAAAGCTAGATTTGTTAAAGGTTTTCGTCATTGACCAGGCGTGGATAATGATGAAACCTTTTCCAGTACCTATGCTTAAGTCCATCCAGATCCTACTTGCCACGGCTACATACCATGACTACGATATCTGGTGGTTGGGAAGACGAAGAAGAAGAAGGAGAAGAAGAAGAAGAAGAAGCGGCGGCCGGGGTGTCATCGTTGATTCGTTTGCCGGTGTTGTTTTGCAGCATCCTTCCCGATCTCAGTGTGGTCACGACACTCACATTATGGTTTTGTTGTTCAAGAGCAACATGTGCATTATGTGGGTGACCGGGATTTGGAAGTGGCTGGGACGGGAGCTTCCCCTTCTCTCGCTCGCTCAAGGCCGCGTTCAGCTGTGCAATCTGGGCCTCGATGGTCTTGATGCTTTGCCCGTGTGCGGCGGTGTGTTGCACTAAAGATTGAATCGAAGACTGGATGTTGGCGGTGGATTGAGTCGATTGTTTAACAAACGCCTCCAGACTTCGCTCGAGCGAGGAAACCTTATCAGTGTTTGACGGAACAAAGTTGTTTGGTGGAAAAGAGTTGTTGGGTGCAAAATTGTTCGTCTGGTTTTGGAAAGGTTGGGGTTGGAAGGGCTGCTGATATTGATATTGAGTTTGTTGTGGCGCTTGTTGTTGCGGCGGAGGGCCCCTTTGGAAATTGTTGCCCTGGAATTGATTCTGATTCTGATTCCAGGCGAAATTGGGGTGGTTCCTCCAACCGGGATTGTAGGTGGAAGAGTATGGATCATTCCTCGGTCTTTGCTGGAAGGCAGCATTAACCTGATCCTGTCCTTGCGAGGGTGGATTGTAAGGACACTCTTCGGTCAAGTGGGAAGGATCAGAACAACAGGCGCAGATGGTGCGCAGGGGGAGAACAGGGGCAGGAGCAGGAGCAGAAAATTTGCTCTCTATCGCTTCAAGCTTTCGTGTTATTGCAGCCATTTCAGCTTTCATCGCAATAGAGACGTCAAGTTGGTGGATTCCTACCCTAGACTGACCGGTAAAAGTGGAGGTAGAAGAGGAAGAAGTCGGTCTGGTGCTCTCCCACTGTAGCGTTTGCTCCGCAAGATCGTCAAAGAACTGCCACGCTTCCTCGTCAGATTTCGATAGGAAGTGGCCCTGACAGATGGTTTCCAGCAACTGCTTCGTTGCTGGGTTCAGACCCTCGTATAAGGTTTGGCAGAGTTGCCATTTCTCTATACCGTGGTGAGGACACTGAACAAGAAGGTCTTTGTACCGGTCAAAGTACTTCCAGAAGGGTTCAGAAGGAAGCTGGGAGAATTGGTTGATTTCATTTCGAATTCTTGCGGTCTTATGATTTGGATAGAATTTTTTCAGAAACGCTTTAACAAACTCGTCCCAGCTGGTGATTGAGTGGGAAGCGGTGCTATACAGCCATTTTTCAGCGAGATCGCATAAAGTGAACGGAATGACCCGTAGACGTATAGCATCGTCCGACAGCTGGGTGGTTTTCATCATGGCACAGACATTTTGAAATTTGTTGATGAAGATATAGGCATCTTCAGATTCAAGCCCATGAAAACGTGGAAGCATGTTGATGAAATGGGGCTTAATTTCAAAGTTGTCCCCATTGGCCGGAGGAAGAGAAAGGCAGGTGGGAAGTGCATAACGGGTGGGGTAGAAACGATCCTGGAGCGCAATTCGCTGCGGCGCTACAACAGGCGGAGGTGGTGGAAGATTGGTCTCCGTAGGAGGTGGAGCCAATCCAGCGGTGGTCAAAGAGATGTTTGGATTAAATCCCGACATCGCGGAAGAAGAGGTTGGTGAAAGTGAAGGTGAAGATGAAGATGTATGAACAGAATTCCGGTCAACGTCGGAGTTGGCCCGCAAAGGAAGGGGTGAAAGAGGAGTGGACGGAGTATCGACTTCGGAGTCGATCGCGTAGTCGGTCGCGACTAACGTAACGCGGACTAGACGGGCGCTAGTGTCCCGAGTCCAAGCGGACATACACTAAACGAGTTTAGTATAGTCAAAGCGGAGAAGGTGAGGGTAAGAAAACGTCAATGGAGAAAGGCGATGGGTGGTGGGTGAAAATTGATTTGGCGACAAAAGGGCAAGTTTTTATAAAAGTTTTTGATTTTTTTTAGAAAGATTTTTACAGAAATATGTACGGAAATACGGCTTAAGCAATCACAAACAAGATATGCATAATCACACCTAGATCTAGGGTAACCTAGGTCTACTAGACCTGCTCCTGAACTTGATTTTTGAAGTTAAACAGTGTCGAGAAACAGGCTTAAAAATACACCGATCACGGGGCCAGGTAAGTGCAGAGATAAGGGGAGGTTGTCCAACGCTTTCGCGAAGTTCCTTAATTAAATAACCCTTTCTCTTTCGGCGGTTGCGCCTTTAACACTTTCCTAGACACCCCGTAATCAATATACGGTTAAGCGAGGTTCTAAACACGGTTTATCTTCTCCTAATGAGCGCGAAGTCCTTAGGGCCGAATTCTAGTATTTTTTAATTTACAATGGACAATGCATATGCTTTAGTGATTTTTGGGGTCCTGGGAAGGGTGATGAAATCCCCACCCAATCTGGATTGGTTTCAAGCCCCTTAAGTCCGTATTAAAGAATGCAAAACAGTAACAAATCAACAGCAAACAATTTTTATTTGCGGCGCAAAGAATCCTGCACAAAAACAGTTTATTGGAAGGGGGAGAAGAATTTGCGCAAAGAAGGCTGCAGAAAACACAGTTCAGTGGAGTTCAGAGGAGTGGAGAGAGGCAGAGAGACTCACAGAGAGATTTTGGGGCTCTGAAGCCACCAAGTGGCCGCGTTTCCGCGGCCAAACACATGCAATGGCCGCGGATCCGCGGCTATGTGGAGAGATTGGGCTTCAAAACTTTCTGGGTGTGCTCCTGTGGTTGTCTCCTACTTGTCTGGATGTACTGAATCTTGATTTGCTCACTGTATTTGCTCTAGATTTGTACAGTAGACCGGATGCTTCGTTTTGTCCGTCGCGGTGTAGCCGCGAAAATGTGGGTCTATCTTCCCACGTCTTTGGCACTGTACTTGAACTCCGTATTTTCCAATGTCTTTGGCGTCGATCTTGAACTTCGTATTTTCCTGCACACTTGCACAAAAGCTAATCAAAAACAACAAGATGGTTTTTTTTTACAATGTATATATATTTTTTTTTCGTTTTTTTTTACTTACAAATTAACCCGAAATTACACAAGGAAATAAACTACCGTCTCCCCGGCAACGGCGCCATTTGATTGTTCGGATACGTGCGTGTTCAAGTTCTAGTTTAAATACCGCAATCAAGACGGTTTCGCTTGTAGCTAGCCGGTTGAGTACGGGTCGTCCGCAGGGAGATGGGAGTCTTTTTCAAAGTGTTTCAACGAGTTAAGTCCGGTTGTTCAGATTTTGTTGTGGTTATCTAAGTGTTAAGTTGATATTTAAAGAGAGCTTGTTAGGGTTAGGATTAGGTTAGTTTGAGTTAGGAGTCTCCACATCTTTCGTTGCCCCACTTAATATCGGTGTTACGGTAATCGGCAACAATGGGGATTAGCACGACTAGGAAGGAACTTGCGAGTATAAGCTAGGCTTTCCAACGCATAGTCCTTCCTTTTGGTGCTTGTCCGTCCGTTCTTGGCTCTTATCCATAACCTCCGGTTAATTCAACCACAACCGGTCTCACTACGGAATCACCGCTATCATGTAGGATAGGGTGCCGTAAGGAGCGGATTGTGGTTCAATTAACGGGAGTCGATTTAAGTTGTTGGGCAGGGAAAGAGTGAGAGAGATTTCCTTCTCTCAAACTTCCCTTATCCTACCCTAACAAGTATAAAACTACTCACACTTCATGATAAGGAAAAACAAAACAAAACAAAGAGGAAGATAGAAAGAAGGAGATGAGAAGAATACGACTAACTATTTGCGACCTCACCTTGGCGAGGATCGAGCGTAAGTATCATTGTCGTATGAATGATAAAGAAAAAGAGAGAAGAAAGAAATAGCAAGAAAATAACAACAACTACTTAACAATTAAAATTACAAGAAGTTACAATAAGTAAAGAAAGAGACAAGCATGATAATAAAAATGGTCTTCTTTATTCATCACTCTTCACTCAAAAGCTCACTACAAGTTTAATGGAGAAGAGGTGAGAAGAGGAAGAAGAACAACACTAAAACTAGGCAAAATGAAAATACAAGAATGGACCCCTTCCTTCAAAAAGTTCTGGGCTATTTATAGGCCAGAGAATGAAACCCTAGGGCAACCACCAGACCACACACTAAAAGACCAAAACACCCCTCAAAAATGTGCAGGCTTGGCGCCTAAACGGCCGCGGATCCGCGGCCTGGGCCCACCTTTTGCCGCGGATCCGCGGCCTTATGGTCGAATTGGGCTTTCATCTTTCTTGGGCTTCCCTGGTTTGCTTTGTACATTATTCTGGCATATGTATTTTCTCAATTTGGCTCCCCGATTTTTCCAGAATTTCTGTTGAGGGAAAGGTGGACTTTTTGTCAAGATTTTGTCATGATTGCCTCGAGCTCCGCGTAGATCTCTTGGATTTTGTGCTACCATTGAGCCTTGTACATGAAGGTGACATTGATTTGACATTTTGTCTTCCTAAACTGGTATCTGGCAACATATGGATGACGAGCGGAGACCGTGTTTTCTCAGTGGTTGGCAGGAACCCGGATTTTGTTGTGTTTTCCATGAATTTCACCGTTTTAGAACCGAGAACCTGTATCCTGCAATTGACTAGCAAACACGGCTCAAGAGTATCTACCGATATGCAATGTGATAAAAATTGGGCGGTATGAAAATGCAAAAATCTGATATGAACAAATACCCCCAAACTTATCATTTGCTCGTCCCGAGCAAAGCCCATTTATTCACAAAAAATTTCCTAACCTCACTTTCGCAGGGAACGCGATTGCACTGAGTATGTGCAACAAGCCGTTAAACTTCTAGGTGTCCCTAGTAGGAGGAGTGTTGTCTCCTGAGGGTTTTCAGCGGATACTACCCACAAAATCCGGTCAAGTTGGTTTTGTAAAATAACTAAGCTTCAAACCCTAAAGTTTTGTTTTAGAAAATAACAATTCTATAATCCTAAGTCTAGACCATCGAACCTTTATTTTTCACACCTCGCTTCATATTTAACTACAGATTTTATATGTCTTTACGTGTAGTGCAAATAGTGCCGTTAAGTTCCAGAAAGGTCGATTAAAGTCATCATGTCGCACAATAAAGCCCAGATAACAATTTTAAAAGGATCACATAAGTTTTATAAAGAGTTAAGAATTTTTCAAGTTTCGTTTTCCAGTAAGGTTTCAACTTCAGAATTTCTATCTTCCCTAACAGGAAACTAGGTCTTATTCTTCACTCCACCTTTTTCTTGTTTTCATTTCATACACACCTCTGTGAACGTGCAATAGTCTTTATCATAGAATAAAACCTTCATATCTCCGTTAAATTTTTTTATAAAAGCCTGACTTTTATCAAGATTATTCTCACACAAAGAACCGTTAGGAATTTTAACTCGGAGAGAACACTTGCTTGACCTTGTTTTTATCTGGACTTTCTAGGCTTCTTAGCGAGCTTTGGGCCAATGCACCCAAACCAGTTGGTTTTAGGGCATTAGGTGTAGAAACACCCCAGCGGACTTAATTACTCAAGTTACCTAGGTCCAAAAACAAAAGACAGTTTTGTCGTGAAAATCAGATGATTTAATACGAACGGAGGTATAACCGGCAGTTCAAATATTTTTTTGGATAAAAGACGTGTTTAGTGGGTTTGGTGTGTAATCATTCCAATTAAGTTTTAGATGGGTTATTTTTCAGACTTAGCTCCAATTACGGCATCAATAACATTCCTACATATTCACTTCACTTCATAAACTATTCTTGATATTACTTATTTCAGAACAAACCTATTTGATCCTCAGAAAATTATTGATCTGTTTAAAAGTTTTTAAACATAAAAGACTTGTCATCTAATTCCCAAAAACTCACGACACGTGTAGTGTGATGCAAAGACGTATATCAGCTATAGTTAACTTCAAAGGAGAGTTATTTTTCAGGTTTTCAAAATCTAAACATAAGATTTAGTTATTCTTATTTTATCAAACAAAAACCGTCGAATGTTGAATCAGAGTTCTTCCACAAGCTAACTTGACAAAATTTTTTTTATATTTTTTTAGAAAATTTTCAAATTTTTATGGATTTTATGGATATTAATATGCAGATGCAAAATATACATATGAATGCGAAGGTAAGAAATGCGTACCGAGCGTACCCCCAAACTTAAACTGGACAGTGTCCTCACTGTCGTTGCATGAAGAGAGTAGTTGGAAGGTTCAAAATTGTCGGTTAGCAATATACAAATTTTTATTTGTTTTTGTTTTTAAAGAAAAGAAAAAGAATATACATAAATATATACAAAATGGTTTGGACATACCCCCAAACTTATTTGGAACAGTGTCCACTGTTCTTGGCTGGATAACCGAAGTTTGGAGGTAGGCAGAGGAAGATCATTCAGGGTAAACCGGCTCCTGTAAGAACAGGAGCTCCTCTGTTGGTTCGGCGCTAAGGTACGGTTTGCATCGGTGTCCGTTTACCTTGAAGAGTGAACCGTCCTTTGGATTTTCCAAATCCACAGCGCCCTGCGGTTACACATTCCGTACAAAATACGGCCCTTTCCAGCGAGATCGGAGCTTTCCTGGATGGAAATGAAGTCGGGTGTCGTAAAGCAGTACCTGTTGACCAGGTACGAAGGTTTTGCGCAAAAGGTGTTTATCGTGAAACACCTTCGTTTGATTCTTAACGACAACCGCGTTATCGTAAGCCTCATCCCTAAGCTCGTTCAGTTCGTTCAGCTGCAGCTTCCGATGGCTGCCCGTGTCCTCAAGAGAAAGATTCAGCTCCTTTATCGCCCAAAATGCGCGATGCTCGATTTCGACAGGAAGGTGGCAGGCTTTTCCGTACACAAGCCGATAGGGAGACATGCCAAGGTCGGTCTTATAAGCGGTTCTAAATGCCCAAAGGGCATCAGTCAGTTTCAGAGACCAATCCTTACGGTTCTTGGAAACCGTCTTCTCCAGTATCTGCTTGATTTGCCGATTTGAAACTTCGGCCTGCCCGCAGGTTTGGGGGTGGTAGGGCGTAGAGAGCTTATGATTAATGGAGTATTTCCGCATCAAGGCCTCGAAAGTCCTATTGCAGAAATGACTTCCATTGTCTCTAATGATCGCTCGGGGGTGCCCAAACCGGGAGAAAATGTTTTCTTTAAGGAATCTAACGACAACCTTGTTGTCATTAGTCCGGCTGGGCACAGCCTCGACCCATTTAGAGACGTAATCAACAGCTAGAAGAATGTACAAGTTCCCGAAAGAGTTGGGGAACGGCCCCATGAAGTCTATCCCCCAAACATCGAAAATCTCCACAACCAAGATCGGTTGGAGCGCCATCTCGTTTCTCCGGGATATCCGGCCCATGTGTTGGCACCGGGAGCAAGTCTTGCAATATTCGTGAGCGTCTTTGAAAAGTTGTGGCCAGTAGAAACCACATTGCAAGATCTTCTCAGCTGTCTTTCTGGGCCCAAAATGCCCGCCACACGCTTGATCGTGGCAAAATGACAGCACACTCTTGAATTCCTCGTCAGGGACACACCGACGAATAATCTGGTCGGGACAGTACTTGAACAAGTAGGGTTCGTCCCAGTAAAAGTGTTTTACTTGGGATAAGAAGCGAAGTCTGTCCTGACTCGACCATTCGGTCGGTAGTAATCCCGTGGCAAAATAGTTCACAATATCTGCGAACCAGGGTTCGCAAGATACTTTCAAGAGTTGTTCATCCGGGAAAACGTCGTTAATTGGAATTGGAAGCGAAGGCGAAGAAGGAAGTCGTGAAAGATGGTCGGCAACTACGTTTTCACATCCTCGTTTGTCCTTAATGACAAGGTCAAACTCTTGGAGCAAGAGGATCCAACGTATTAACCGAGATTTTGCATCTTTCTTCGCAAAAAGATGGCACAGAGCTGAATGGTCCGTGTAGACAATGACTGGAGAGCCGATGAGGTAGGGCCTGAACTTTTTTCAAGCAAATACAACAGCCAAGAATTCCTTCTCAGTTGTTGTATAGTTGAGTTGGGCGTCGTTCAGGGTTCGGCTCGCGTAATAGATTACGTGCGGCATCTTGTTGATGTGTTGTCCAAGGATAGCACCGATGGCAAAGTCGGATGCATCGCACATAATCTCGAATGGGTGCGTCCATTCAGGGGAAGAAAGAACGGGAGCAGAAGTGAGAGAGCGTTTCAGTGACTCGAATGCAGTCACACAGCTCGAGTTGAAGTCGAAAGGCGTGTCCTTGGCCAGCAAAAACGTCAAGGGCCTAGCAATCTTGCTAAAGTCCTTGATAAACCGTCTATAGAAACCGGCATGGCCAAGGAAAGTTCGGATATCTCTGACGCATCGGGGAGGAGGCAGATTGGAAATGACCTCAATCTTTGCTTTGTCAACCTCTATGCCATTTTGCGAGATGATATGTCCTAAGACAATACCTTCGCGCACCATGAAGTGGCATTTCTCCCAGTTCAAAGTGAGATTCTTGTCCTTACATCGGGTAAGGACAGCGTCAAGATGCAGCAAACACTCGTCAAAGGAGTCGCCGAAGATGGAGAAGTCATCCATGAAAATCTCCAGAAATTTTTCCACCATGTCAGAGAAAATTCCCATCATACACCGCTGGAAGGTAGCGGGCGCATTGCATAACCCAAAGGGCATGCGTCGATATGCAAACGTGCCGAAAGGACAAGTGAAAGTGGTCTTGTCCTGGTCTTTTTCGGCGATGGGAATTTGATTGTAGCCAGAGTAGCCATCTAGAAAGCAATAGTACTCATGTCCGGCCAATCGTTCAAGCATCTGGTCAATGAAGGGTAGCGGAAAGTGGTCTTTCCGCGTTGCGGCGTTGAGTTTTCTGTAATCAATGCAAACTCGCCACCCAGTTTGGGTGCGAGTAGGGATTAACTCGTTCGCCTCGTTGGTGATGACCATGATGCCCGACTTCTTGGGGACAACGTGAATGGGGCTAACCCACTGGCTATCAGAGATAGGGTAAATGATACCACTATCTAGACATTTGACGATCTCCTTCTTCACAGCCTCCTTCATGACTGGATTAAGACGTCTTTGTGGATCCCGGGCTGGTTTGGCATCATCCATCAGATGAATGTGATGCTCAACGATGAGGGGACTAATCCCCTTGATGTCCGCCATGGACCAGCCAAAAGCTTGCCTGTTGCTGTGCAAGACCGCGAGAAGGGCTTTCTCTTGCTCGGGAGCTAGAGAAGCCGAAATGATGACAGGGAGGGTCTCGTTCTCACCTAAGTAAGCATACTTAAGGTGAGACGGCAACGGCTTGAGTTCGAGCGTTGGAGGTGAAATGATGGAAGGCAAGACTGGTGCAAGGGTCTCGAACTCAAAGGACTCCAGCAAAGGTTCAAAACGAGTGTAGGCAACCGAGTCGGATGGTTCAGGTAACTCATCCGGAAAGTCGAAGGATTCAAACTCGGGTTGTGCGCGGCTAAGATCGTTCGAGAACGTGAAACACTCGTATTCGTTATCAGGCGCAGAAACAGCAGCAGGTTCGAAGAGAAACGCACTAGTGGCGTCAAGATTATCGTGATCAAACAGAAACTCCTCGAATTCACACTCTTCTGGTGTGATCTCCTGGATCGAGCAGACGTCCAGTATATGAGCATTAGGTTCGGCGGGCTGATTCCCCAACCTAAAAATGTTGAGTTCAATCGTCATGTTTCCAAAAGAGAGGTTCATTGAACCGTTGCGACAATTGATCACAGCATTTGAGGTTGCGAGAAATGGGCGACCGAGTATCACCGGAATTTGATTCCGGGGGTTAGCTACAGGCTGTGTATCTAATACAATGAAGTCAACGGGGAATATGAAGTCCCCGACTTTTATCAACACATCCTCTAGCTTACCCCTAGGGTGGGTGATCGATCGGTCGGCCATTTGGAGAGTGCAGTGTGTGGATTTCAACTCTCCGACGCCTAATTGCTCGTATACTAAATACGGAAGCAGGTTAACACTGGCACCAAGATCTAATAGTGCACGGTTGATGTTCTTATCCCCAATAGTAATTGAAATCGTAGGACAGCCAGGGTCCTTCCGTTTTTGTGGTAAAGATTGGGTAAGGGCATCACTCACAGCACTAGCCAAGAAAACTTTCTTGGGTACCTGAGACTTCCTCTTTTTCGTGCACAAGTCCTTTAAGATTTTCGCGTAGGACGGGACTTGTTGGACAGCATCTAAAAGAGGAATATTAATGTTAACCTGCTTGAATAACTCCAGAATCTTCTCCATTTGAGGATTTTGTTTATTAGACCTCAACCGGTTTGGAAATGGAACATTTTGAAAATTGGTTGAGTCTAATGCTGGAGGAGGAGATTTTGGAGTTGGAACGGATCCCAGAATAGGTGTTTTCGTGGAGTGAGAAGTGGGTCCGTTCAGAGCAGAAGAAGAGGAAGGAGAGCCTGTTGAAGAACGGAGAATAGGCTCGGAAGACGAAGAAGAAGAAGGAGAAGAAGAAGAAGAAGAAGCGGCGGCCGGGGTGTCATCGTTGATTCGTTTGCCGGTGTTGTTTTGCAGCATCTTTCCCGATTTCAGTGTGGTCACGGCACTCACATTATGGTTTTGTTGTTCAAGAGCAACATGTGCATTATGTGGGTGACCGGGATTTGGAAGTGGCTGGGACGGGAGCTTCCCCTTCTCTCGCTCGCTCAAGGCCGCGTTCAGCTGTGCAATCTGGGCCTCGATGGTCTTGATGCTTTGCCCGTGTGCGGCGGTGTGTTGCACTAAAGATTGAATCGAAGACTGGATGTTGGCGGTGGATTGAGTCGATTGTTTAACAAACGCCTCCAGACTTCGCTCAAGCGAGGAAACCTTATCAGTGTTTGACGGAACAAAGTTGTTTGGTGGAAAAGAGTTGTTGGGTGCAAAATTGTTCGTCTGGTTTTGGAAAGGTTGGGGTTGGAAGGGCTGCTGATATTGATGTTGAGTTTGTTGTGGCGCTTGTAGTTGTGGCGGAGGGCCCCTTTGGAAATTGTTGCCCTGGAATTGATTCTGATTCTGATTCCAGGCGAAATTGGGGTGGTTCCTCCAACCGGGATTGTAGGTGGAAGAGTATGGATCATTCCTCGGTCTTTGCTGGAAGGCAGCATTAACCTGATCCTGTCCTTGCAAGGGTGGATTGTAAGGACACTCTTCGGTCAAGTGGGAAGGATCAGAACAACAGGCGCAGATGGTGCGCAGGGGGAGAACAGGGGCAGGAGCAGGAGCAGAAAATTTGCTCTCTATCGCTTCAAGCTAATGTGTTATTGCAGCCATTTCAGCTTTCATCGCAATAGAGACGTCAAGTTGGTGGATTCCTACCCTAGACTGACCGGTAGAAGTGGAGGTAGAAGAAGAAGAAGTCGGTCTGGTGCTCTCCCACTGTAGCGTTTGCTCCGCAAGATCGTCAAAGAACTGCCACGCTTCCTCGTCAGATTTCGATAGGAAGTGGCCCTGACAGATGGTTTCCAGCAACTGCTTCGTTGCTGGGTTCAGTCCCTCGTATAAGGTTTGGCAGAGTTGCCATTTCTCTATACCGTGGTGAGGACACCGAACAAGAAGGTCTTTGTACCGGTCAAAGCACTTCCAGAAGGGTTCAGAAGGAAGCTGGGAGAATTGGTTGATTTCATTTCGAATTCTTGCGGTCTTATGATTTGGATAGAATTTTTTCAGAAACGCTTTAACAAACTCATCCCAGCTGGTGATTGAGTGGGAAGCGGTGCTATACAACCATTTTTCAGCGAGATCGCATAAAGTGAACGGAATGACCCGTAGACGTATAGCATCGTCCGACAGCTGGGTGGTTTTCATCATGGCACAGACATTTTGAAATTTGTTGATGAAGATATAGGCATCTTCAGATTCAAGCCCATGAAAACGTGGAAGCATGTTGATGAAATGGGGCTTAATTTCAAAGTTGTCCCCATTGGCCGGAGGAAGAGAAAGGCAGGTGGGAAGTGCAGAACGGGTGGGGTAGAAACGATCCTGGAGCGCAATTCGCTGCGGCGCTACAACATGCGGAGGTGGTGGAAGATTGGTCTCCGTAGGAGGTGGAGCCAATCCAGCGGTGGTCAAAGAGATGTTTGGATTAAATCCCGACATCGCGGAAGAAGAGGTTGGTGAAAGTGAAGGTGAAGGTGAAGATGTATGAACAGAATTCCGGTCAACGTCGGAGTTGGCCGGCAAAGGAAGGGGTGAAAGAGGAGTGGACGGAGTATTGACTTCGGAGTCGATCGCGTAGTCGGTCGCGACTAACGTAACGCGGACTAGACGGGCGCTAGTGTCCCGAGTCCAAGCGGACATACACTAAACGAGTTTAGTATAGTCAAAGCGGAGAAGGTGAGGGTAAGAAAACGTCAATGGAGAAAGGCGATGGGTGGTGGGTGAAAATGGATTTGGCGACAAAAGGGCAAGTTTTTATAAAAGTTTTTGATTTTTTTTTTTAGAAAGATTTTTACAGAAATATGTACGGAAATACGGCTTAAGCAATCACAAACAAGATATGCACAATCACACCTAGATCTAGGGTAACCTAGGTCTACTAGACCTGCTCCTGAACTTGATTTTCGAAGTTAAACAGTGTCGAGAAACAGGCTTAAAAATACACCGATCACGGGGCCAGGTAAGTGCAGAGATAAGGGGAGGTTGTCCAACGCTTTCGCGAAGTTCCTTAATTAAATAACCCTTTCTCTTTCGGCGGTTGCGCCTTTAACACTTTCCTAGACACCCCGTAATCAATATACGGTTAAGCGAGGTTTTAAACACGGTTTATCTTCTCCTAATGAGCGCGAAGTCCTTAGGGCTGAAGTCTAGTATTTTTTAATTTACAATGGACAATGCATATGCTTTAGTGATTTTTGGGGTCCTGGGAAGGGTGATGAAATCCCCACCCAATCTGGATTGGTTTCAAGCCCCTTAAGTCCGTATTAAAGAATGCAAAACAGTAACAAATCAACAGCAAACAATTTTTATTTGCGGCGCAAAGAATCCTGCACAAAAACAGTTTATTGGAAGGGGGAGAAGAATTTGCACAAAGAAGGCTGCAGAAAACACAGTTCAGTGGAGTTCAGAGGAGTGGAGAGAGGCAGAGAGACTCACAGAGAGATTTTGGGGCTCTGAAGCCACCAAGTGGCCGCGTTTCCGCGGCCAAACACATGCAATGGCCGCGGATCCGCGGCTATGTGGAGAGATTGGGCTTCAAAACTTTCTGGGTGTGCTCCTGTGGTTGTCTCCTACTTTTCTGGATGTACTGAATCTTGATTTGCTCACTGTATTTGCTCCAGATTTGTACAGTAGACCGGATGCTTCGTTTTGTCCGTCGCGGTGTAGCCGTGAAAATGTGGGTCTCTCTTCCCACGTCTTTGGCACTGTACTTGAACTCCGTATTATCCAATGTCTTTGGCGTCGATCTTGAACTTCGTATTTTCCTGCACACTTGCACAAAAGCTAATCAAAAACAACAAGATGGTTTTTTTTACAATGTATATATATTTTTTTTCGTTTTTTTTTTCTTACAAATTAACCCGAAATTACACAAGGAAATAAACTACCGTCTCCCCGGCAACGGCGCCATTTGATTGTTCGGATACGTGCGTGTTCAAGTTCTAGTTTAAATACCGCAATCAAGACGGTTTCGCTTGTAGCTAGCCGGTTGAGTACGGGTCGTCCGCAGGAAGATGGGAGTCTTTTTCAAAGTGTTTCAACGAGTTAAGTCCGGTTGTTCAGATTTTGTTGTGGTTATCTAAGTGTTAAGTTGATATTTAAAGAGAGCTTGTTAGGGTTAGGATTAGGTTAGTTTGAGTTAGGAGTCTCCACATCTTTCGTTGCCCTACTTAATATCGGTGTTACGGTAATCGGCAACAATGGGGATTAGCACGACTAGGAAGGAACTTGCGAGTATAAGCTAGGCTTTCGAACGCATAGTCCTTCCTTTTGGTGCTTGTCCGTCCGTTCTTGGCTCTTATCCATAACCTCCGGTTAATTCAACCACAACCGGTCTCACTACGGAATCACCGCTATCATGTAGGATACGGTGCCGTAAGGAGCGGATTGTGGTTCAATTAACGGGAGTCGATTTAAGTTGTTGGGCAAGGAAAGAGTGAGAGAGATTTCCTTCTCTCAAACTTCCCTTATCCTACCCTAACAAGTATAAAACTACTCACACTTCATGATAAGGAAAAACAAAACAAAATAAAACAAAGAGGAAGATAGAAAGAAGGAGATGAGAAGAATACGACTAACTATTTGCGACCTCACCTTGGCGAGGATCGAGCGTAAGTATCATTGTCGTATGAATGATAAAGAAAAAGAGAGAAGAAAGAAATAGCAAGAAAATAACAACAACTACTTAACAATTAAAATTACAAGAAGTTACAATAAGTAAAGAAAGAGACAAGCATGATAATAAAAATGGTCTTCTTTATTCATCACTCTTCACTCAAAAGCTCACTACAAGTTTAATGGAGAAGAGGTGAGAAGAGGAAGAAGAACAACACTAAAACTAGGCAAAATGAAAATACAAGAATGGACCCTTTCCTTCACAAAGTTCTGGGCTATTTATAGGCCAGAGAATGAAACCCTAGGGCAACCACCAGACCACACACTAAAAGACCAAAACACCCCTCAAAAATGTGCAGGCTTGGCGCCTAAACGGCCGTGGATCCGCGGCCTGGGCCCACCTTTTGCCGCGGATCCGCGGCCTTATGGTCGAATTGGGCTTTCATCTTTCTTGGGCTTCCCTGGTTTGCTTTGTACATTATTCTGGCATATGTATTTTCTCAATTTGGCTCCCCGATTTTTCCAGAATTTCTGTTGAGGGAAAGGTGGACTTTTTGTCAAGATTTTGTCATGATTGCCTCGAGCTCCGCGTAGATCTCTTGGATTTTGTGCTACCATTGAGCCTTGTGCATGAAGGTGACATTGATTTGACATTTTGTCTTCCTAAACTGGTATCTGGCAACATATGGATGACGAGCGGAGACCGTGTTTTCTCAGTGGTTGGCAGGAACCCGGATTTTGTTGTGTTTTCCATGAATTTCACCGTTTTAGAACCGAGAACCTGTATCCTGCAATTGACTAGCAAACACGGCTCAAGAGTATCTACCGATATGCAATTTGATAAAAATTGGGCGGTATGAAAATGCAAAAATCTGATATGAACAAGAGCAGACTTAGAGGATAACGCAGCGGATCCACTTACGAAGGCCTATTCTCAGAGAGAGACTTTTATGGGATGGTTGAGTATGAGATACTTCGACCACTGCTACAGATGGCCATAGTGCAAGTGGGAGATTGTTAGTTATATGTATGCCCTAGAGGCCATTACTGTACATAGGATGTATATTGTAGTGGATGCTGGGACATATATAGGGAGGACTTTCTTACTCGACATGATAGTATGCTATCTGGTTACACTTTACCTTAACGTGT
This sequence comes from Agapanthus africanus, assembly GCA_030015575.1. Taxonomy (NCBI): domain Eukaryota; kingdom Viridiplantae; phylum Streptophyta; class Magnoliopsida; order Asparagales; family Amaryllidaceae; genus Agapanthus; species Agapanthus africanus. The sequence goes on along the minus strand of CM057339.1, from coordinate 302,129,904 downwards.
ATACTAATTGCCTCTCTATTACATGTTGGTAAAGCCCTTAGTATGTGTACTTGATTACCTGGACTATGATGCGGATCATACTAGTGGGGACATGGTAGTCCATAAGTACATCCTTCAAAGTCCCTAGTCGTGGGTGTATCGAGACGGGGCATCGATATACCAGAGTAGACTAGCGTATACCTTCTCGACCCATACAGATGGGCGATGGATGATCCCATATCCATTGGTGTTTGACATCAGGGATGATATACGGGTGCTCAGTAGAGACTGGGTACATTGGACGGACTCGCCGAGAACTTCCAGATGGTATTATACCTCACGTCAGATGGCAGTTCTCTGGTGACACTGGTACAGAGTAGTCTGTAGACCCGAGATCGTCATAGAGACTTGTGTGGTTCCCACTGTGCTTTGATTTCCATCTTACCACGTCCAAGAGGGCGTGCAAAACGGTGGTTTTTGGGTACAGTCCCGAGTCACATGGAGGCAATGAGCGATAGGAGGGGATTCGTCTCTCCCGGTATAGGGAGTTGATGTTGCGCTGTGTTCGATTGGCTATAACAGGAAATCCCTGGCCAGGGTTGCTGAGATATACTGGTAAGTGTTACCAGTAGCTTCTCGAATTGTTATAGACCTCATATCGACACGACTTATCGAGCTATTGGGGTCTGACGTTTACCACCCCTAGGCGAGATATGCGACATATCAGACGATCAGACCGGACTGTACGGTAGTGTTACTGGTTGGATTCACTGGAGTGTAAGCGGGCTTGCTCGTCGATCTTCTGATCGCTCAATACCCGGGTGGCCGTTACGTTTAGCAGACCGCTTGCGGCTTGTGGGTGTTTGATATGATCATCATCTGCTGCCGGCGTATTGACGAGTCTTTAGAGTCCTACACAGAGGTTTCCTGGCTCAAGCGAAACGAAATAGGAGCGCATATGAGATATGTGCGGGACCGAGAATAATACCAGTATGTGATACTGTATTCGATTCTCGCGATGTGACATTGATCGGTTATATGCGATATAGCCGGGTTATCGGATCAACTGTTGATTCGATAAGTTGTTACTAATGATACTAGTCGGTTATATGCGATATGACCGGATCGTTAAATCAAGTGTTGATTTAATGATTTAATGTATAATTATATATTTGATATATTACTTTGCATTAACTAGTATTGGTTCACTTTAAATGGATTTTCTCAATTGAATTGTGCAAGTTGTATATGTGATATACTTTTGTGCACATGATTGTATCATGTTTGATGATACATGTTAACTTGGTTAAGTATAAAGATTAAACCATGGTTTACTTAATGATTAGGGTTTTGATTATCTTATTCATTTATTTATTTATTTATTTATTTGTTTTGGAAAAGATAAAGAAACAATGGTGGCTTTGTTTGTTTGTTTGTTAAAGATTCATGAAGCTTTGACTTAGTCACCCTTCTTGTCTTCATTCTTAACCCTAACCATTTAAACAAACCATGGTCTATTCTCTACACTTAACTAGGGTTATGTTATGATAAGTATTCATTTACTTTTTATTTTGAATTAACTTATCATAACATTTCTTCTTCTTCTTCTTCCTTGAACTCAAGAAGAAAACCTTGACTTCATCAATGGTGGATTGATGAAATGAGTGAGAAATCCAATTCTAAAGTCTACCCACTTCCTATTTCTTCATCCTCTACCTCTTGCCAAGTAGTAGAGTGTGTTTTCTTCACAAGTTTCTTGACTTGGTGAAGTCGGAGCTTGATTTAGCGATGCCTCGACGTAGATCATCTTCGGCATGGACATTGACGACCTAGCTCGCCATTTCTCCGACGAAGCCGACGCTAGAGCCCGGGAATTCACTTGGACAGCGGAGATGACTTCATTGCGGAGCCGTGGAGGTTGAGCACCGGATCTACAAAGGTTGTATTTCCGTATTCTATTAGTTAAGTGTTAACTAGTTAGCATTTTCGCCTAGAAATCTAGCCAACGATCCGTAGTCGGGTTTCTCGGCACCGATAATTTTTGAAATTGGCATGGTTGATGCCTTGTGAGACCTCACTAGAGTGCCTAGGAACCCTACACAAGCAACCCTACCAATTCTAGAGTTAGGAGACCCGGTCTCGACTCCTCGAGATGGTCTCCCACTGGACCCTAGAACCCGGTTACTTGTGCTCCCCGCCTTGGGTCTATCCTAATAAGGAAAAGTAAATAATATACAATGGTGACATCATCCTCAACCCAGACGTGCCCCAATAAAAGAATATTACATACTTTGAATTTTACATGAATGAAAATGAAAAACTCTCATCTCACATAAAACCTCCGGCTATTCAAACACGACGATCCAATATAACATATCCCAGCATCACATAACATCACATGTCAACAACGTAAGTAAATATGCGCATCCTAATTTTCGTTGACATATAGCAACAAAACCGGAGATACCCCACATATTACACTTACGGTCGCAGAAAAGAAAATGAAAAACTACAATAGTTGGAATCCGCAACCACCTTAGACATCATAAACCCAACGTATCTCATACTTTGGATTTCATGCCTAACCAAATGAATTCCTTACACATCGCATACCTAACAATTATAAACCCCGCATTTTAGTCTCGATCTCAAAAACACTTTTCAATATCTAGTCGAGCAATTCAACAAAATTCTCGACATCCTGATCGAATGCTCGTCGGAAACCTTAGTAGACGACCGCACCCCCCGATACCGTCGACGAAGTGCACTAAGGCGGAACACCGCTGCCGCGAGCACCCGAACGGTTGCTTTTGGTGACGGGGTTCTCCTACAGTCATTTGGTCGGGTCTATGGGGCGTGGCTATCTATTAAGTTTACCCGGTGAATATCCGCGTACGCTACGTGATTGCGACGGACTTTTGATCTCATCAAAATCCCGTGGCAACCGATCAAATGAGACTGAACTAATAGATTTATAAAATTCAAACTAGTTATCTCATAACCACTTGTGGATTCCAAATATTGTATCCCATCACATAATATCCGGACGACGTTAAACTTTTCGATCGATTCATCAAAGTCCCACAATTTCCCGACAGCTCAACACTTGAGCACAGTTCAATAATACCCAGAATATGCCACAGTACCTATGCACCTGCCGTAGAAGGGCAAACCCAAGCCTCACTCGTGTCGCTATGGAACTACGGCAAACCCTAGGGTTTGACCGCGGTTCCGCGATCCAAAAAAGTCGAGTTAGGATTTCATTCTTCTAGAGGGTTCATAGGATTACTTGCATGTTTTTCCGAATACGTTAAACTTGGAAAAATAGGTTTTTGACATTCGATCGAACTTTTTAACTTCGCCTAGACAACATGCGAATAACCCGAAACAATGTTAAAACTACGAATACGAAACACTACGAATTGCTTATAATGTAAGATTACATCAAATGCAAAATTAGCAAAAACAAACAACACCTGAAACACTAAACCCAAGTACCCGGAACACACCCAAAAATTTAACCCCAAACGACACTGTTCATCCGAGGTCTCCGGAATTTCAGTGCTTGTCGCCGGCCATTTTCCGGCGGAGGGGGGGGGGGTGAAATTTCTTGTGGGTTCATGTTGAATCCCATACAACATTCTTCAATTGTTTAAAAAATTTTCTGAAAGCTTTTTAAAATCGACAGAAACTAGGGTTTCACGTTGCAAGTTTCGGAGTTGTTTCAGTTTCGTAATCTTAACAAAATCCGTATAAATTTCTAGCATGGCTCTGATACCACTGCAGGGTTACCTAAGATGGCAGCAAGGTTTTGGGAGGCATCGTCCATGCCAAATTCAAAAATTTGCCGTTTTAGCTAACCCTAAGTAAGAATCGTTAACTAGAAATTGACTGAATATAAAATGCAAACACTTTGCAAGTCTAGTGAGCAAGGAATACAACCTTTGTAGACCGATCCTTCACTTCAATAGCTCCATACAGTAGTCGATTTCGCTGCGATCGTGAACTCCGGACTCTAAAGAGGCTCCTATGAAGAAACGAACATGCTTGCTTCGAAGACTTCGAGGCCGAAGATGATCTACGTACAGGAGAAACTAACACAAGCTATCTCTTCACTAATTATGAAATTAGTGAAGCAAACACCCTATACTAAATGGAAAGTAGTAGAGGATTATGAAGTAGGAAGTGGGCTCACTTTAGATTTGATTTTCTCACACTTTTCATCACAAACTCAAACCATAGAAAACTCTTTTCTTGAGCTCTTGAAAAAGAAGATGAAGAGAGAGTTATGAATGAATAAAAAATGAGGTTAAAGAAACCATGGTGAGTTAAGTATCATATACTTAACCTTTGTAGAGACTTAACCAAGGCTATGTTAATTGGTAGGGTTAACAAATATCTTAGGTAAAACAAAACATGAAGACTTAGTCAAAGAACTACAAGCTTCTACAAGCTTATCAACCATGACAAAATCAATTAGTTTTGTAATTACCAAAATAAATAAAACCCTAGTAATTAAACCATACATGGTGTAAGTCATACACACACCATTGTTGCATGTATCATCAAGCATGACACATAATTATGTACACAAATATATATCACATATACACTTATGCACAATCTAGTGAGAAAAGAATCATAAGTGAGCTAATACTAGTTAATGTAATGTAATATGTCAAATATATAATTATACATTAGATTATTAAATCAACTCTTGATTTGATAATCCGGCTATATCTTATATAACCGACTAATATCATATGTAACAACTTATCGAATCAACACTTGATCCGATAACCCGGCTATATCGCATATAACCAATCAATGTCACAAATCGCGAGAATAGAATACGGTATCTCATATCGTATTAATCTCGGTCCCGCACATATCACATATGTACTCCTACTCCATTTCGCTTGAGCCAGGAAACACCTGTGTAGGACTCTAAAGACTCGTCAATACGCCGGTAGTAGGTGATGATCATATCAAACACCCACAAGCCGCAAGCGGTCTGCTAAATGTAACGGCCACCCGGGTATTGAGCGATCAGAAGATCAATAACCAAGCCTGCTTATACTCATGCGAATCCAATCAGTAACACTACCGTACAGTCCGGTCTCTTCGTCTGATATGTCATATATCTCGTTTAGGGGTGGTAAATGTCAGACCCCAGTAACTCGATAAGTTGTGTCGATATAAGGCTCATAACGGGTCGAGAAACTACTGATAACACTTACCAGTATATCTCTAAAGCAGCCCTGGCCAGGGACTTCCTGTTATAGCCAATCGAACACAGCACAACATCAACCCCCAATACCGGGAGAGACAAAACCCCTCCTATCGCTCATTGCCTCCATGTGATTCGGGACTGTACCCAAAAGCTACCGTTTTGCACGTTCTCTTGAATGTGGTAAGGTGGAAACCAAAGCACAGTGGGAACCACACAAGACTCTATGACGATCTCGGGTCTACAGACCAACCTGTACCAATGTCACCAGAGAACTGCCATCTGACGTGAGGTTTTATACCATCTGGGAGTTCTCGGCGAGTCCGTCCAGTGTACCCAGTCTCCACTGAGCATCCGTATACTGTCTCTGATGTCAAACACCAATGGATATGGGATCATCCATCGCCCATCTACATGGGTCGAGAAGCTATACGCTGGTCTACTCTGGTATATCGATACCCTATCTCGATACACCCATGAGTAGGAACATTTGAAGGATGTACTTAGCGACTACTCTGTCCCCACTAGTATGATCTGCATCATAGTCCTGGTAGTCAAGTACTCATCCTAAGGGCTTTATCAACATGTAACATAGAGACAATCAGAGCACATGTTAAGATAAAGAGCAACCAGATAGCATACTATCATGTCGAGCAAGAAAGTCCTCCATATATATGTCCAAGCATCCACTACAATATACATCGTATGTACAGTAATGGCCTTTAGGGCATACATATAACTAACATAAAAGAGTTTATAAACGAGCTATAGTCTCATTATTTTGACATGTCTCGGATGACCCGAGGATCTTTAAAACTGAAAATCTCTTAAAACCATTTACTAAACAGCAATACGTATATCTTAAATAAAATACCTATTATACTTCATACTATTACGTCTGCTTTTATGCCGTGACATACGTATCCCGCGGCTATTTTAAGAAGAGGTTTTACATACATATTTCGGTTACCTTATAGGATTATACCTGGGTGCATGTTATATACATATGAGATGTTACATTTTTGGGTTTACGTGATGGATAGGGTTGCATTATAGTACTTATGCATTATATATATTAGTTTAGGATATGATAGTACTATACTTTATAACCTAGTTATATTGTTGTGCATTTCGATTTCTACCTTGTGATATACTTTTATTCACTGAGTTGGCAACTCACCTCGTTGTGCCCTAATTTCTTGCAGGTTATACCGCTCGGATTACCAGCGACTTGCGGCATGCTCTTTTCCTCGGCGATTGCTTTGGTAGGTGGGCTACTGTTGTATCGTACCCACACTTGTATATATATATATATTCTTTGATCTAGTTAAAACTTTATCGACTTACAACTTGTATATTGTAGACTTAGAGTTTGTGTGTTTGTGGGCGTCGCACTCGTTGGAGTCGACGTTTTATTCTTGTTAGGTTATTTGCTTTTCTTTTCTTCACCTTTGGGCGTCGTATATTATCTGCGTGGTTGCTCTGCCATTTGGGCGTAGAAACTAGCTCCCGTTGGGATGCTTTTTATATTATTATGCTTGTATCGGGTTTTATTCAAAATTTACAAAGGAGGTGCTGCCGATTTGTAGAACGTCATAGATGTTTTTCAAACATAGTTATTTAGACTTGAAAGTTTATTTTAAACTGATCCCATCTAATGACTATTTTAAACCCCACCTTCAATATTTTCGTAAAAAGGTTTAGATTCCGGGTTTTCTGCTTACTTGGACCGCATCGACGTCTTTAGATGTCACGTGATTTAATTGCTGGTCACGTGCCACTTTCGGATCGTGATAAATTTGATTTTGTGCAGACGAGGCCAAGCATAATATAGAACGGCGTTGAAGGAAAAACATTTGTTTCTGAAGTCGAAGCAGAATGGCACATGTAAGAAGTATGTCTTCGCTTTATTTAGAAATATGATATTTCCATCCCGTAACAGGGTGTAGATTTTCTTGAATTGGCATGATTGTAGCTGTGGCGTAAGGATAGCCGTTTGGTTAATAAGCCCCCATTGGTTAAGGCATAATCAGAGAGCGGCGTACATATAGCCATTTCTAGATAGAGGCATAAAGATAGATGTTTGTTGATGAGCCCATGTATGTGAAGGCGTAATCAGAGAGTTATTGAAAATCGAGTGACTTTATAGATGTGGCATAGATAGCGCCATTGAACATTGATCACCTTTGGTAGACGTGGCATAGCGCCATTGAAAAATTGAGTGATTTTGTAGATGTGGTGTAGATTGTTGTCGGTTGATGAGCCCCCATTTGTGAAGGCTTGTTGATAGTTGTTGAAAATTTGAATGTCTTTGTAGATGTAGCATAGATAGCATCATTGTTTTCTTTGAATAAGTGATAGGATAAGCCCCCATTCTTTTTAGGTATAAGGGGCATACGGGCTCATAGTTTATATTCGTGGAGATTGGAGTATGTCAATGAAGCCGAATAGGCGTAGTATTTTTTCAGAAATTTGGCATTGATTGAAGGATACGAATATTCTCCGTCTGGTGAAACAATCTTGTAAGCTCTCCTAGAAAAGACTTCTTGTACGATGAAAGGTCCCTCCCATTTTGGTTCGAACTTGTTTCGAGTTTTGCGGGTAACAAAGATAGGGCATATTAAGGCTAGAACTAAATCCCCTGTCTTGAAAGATCTGTGGTTGACTTTCTTGTCTTGATCAAGAACGGGTTGAAGATCGAATAATCATTGTTTCATTATGAGAGCATTTTTGTTGTAGTAATCAACATCTTCACGTGGCTTGACCATGCAAACCTGATAACTTAAGCCTTCCTTCGAATAGGGCATTGGTTTATTCTGGTAAAGTGCTTCCTTTTGTTCTTTGGAGAGTATATCCTCGAATGGTGTTGGAAATGGGGTTATGCCAGGGTTAAGATTGTAACCTATCTTGACTATCATATTGACTACCTTTGTATTGTAAAGATGTACTGGTAAGCAGAAGTCTAACTCCTTTGGGTTGTTTGATGAAGCTTGCATAAAGGTTATAGGGCGAGATGTATTGCGGCGACTTTTCTTCTTCTTTTTTCTATTTCGGGCTTTATGATTGCGAGGAGCCTCCTTCTCGATTATCTGAAAAGTAAGATCTCTTACGCTCCTTTTCTTGTGAGGGATGTAGCGATATACAACGCATTCGGCGAGTGTTCTCTTATCCTTCGAATCATTTGTTTGAGATTTGAATGTATCATTTTTATCTAAATTCTAAATCCATGGTTATCCTTTATTATAGCATCATATCGATAGAACTTGGCATCCGCATAGAAAACTTTGACGACGGTGAAAGGTTGTGTATCCGCAAATATCCTTTTGATCCCGCCTTTCTTTGATACAAACTTGAAACAATGGTGTAAGGAAGAAGAAATTATGCCATGCTCATGCAACCAAGGGCGGACAAGCAAAGCGTTGTATAACGTGAAGGCATCAATAACATGAAATAACAGAGTGGAAGACCATCCCTCAAACTTCAGTGTGAGCCGTATAGTTCCCAAGTCTTGTTTCCCAGTTTGGTTGAAACCTTATATAACTATATTATCGGTGGTTAGATCTCTGACGGTGTATCCAGTTGCAGTTAACGTCTTCAAAGGTAATAGGTTCATTGCGGAACCACAATCCAACATTATTCTACTGACAATTGTATTCTCAAGTTCTCCCATGAAAAGTAGTGGGCGATTATGGAATTTGGTGCCAAGTAGTAAATCATCTTCAGTGAATTCAATATTGAGAACATCCGAGGGATCGGTTGTCGTATCTACTTTGCCATTTTCTGTGTATTGTAGAGTCACAAGGAGAGTCTTCCAGAAATCAAATGATAAGTATAAAGAGTCATACACTGAGAAGAGACAAAATCTTCTGCAATTGTGTGAGTATGTTGTATTTTACGGCTTCAGAGTGCATTATCTCGTCGAGGTTCTGGATCCTGGCTTGGTAGGATATTGTTGGATGGTCAGGAGAAGGGCTTATTTCTGCCGTTCGAGTGCCTATTCTGGTGATGACATCAGTTTAGGAGATTCTTTTGGGAAGTGGAGAGGTTCGTTGATTTCTTCAAAAATACCAATGGTGTTACAAGGAAAGTTTTCTCATTGAATATTCCCTTATGATACTAGAGACTTGATTGTCAATAAATCATGTGAGCCTCAAGAGATGAAGCCTTAAATGTCGCTTCTCGGCATAACTTTTCTCAATATTTTGTATTTTGGAGCCTTTTACGGCGATGAACATATGTCAAAGTATCCGGGCGAGCAAGAAGGAGGTCTGACTGTGAATTAGTCATCCCTTCTAAATGTAAAGACGTGAACATTTGATGAAGTTCTTGTATGGTCGGAGGAACTATTGTTGAAGATGACAATATGGCTGAAGAAGCCTTCACTGAGTTGTCTTTAGAGGAAACCGATATCATGTGAACATATTTCTTTCCTTTCTTCAATTTCTTAAGTAATGACGCATCGACCTTTCCTTCGTTGATCATATTCTGGATCATTTTCTTGAAGATAAAATATTGTTGTAGATCATGTCCTGGAATGTGATGATATCCGCAGTATCGATTGTTGCTAGGGTGCGACTTTCCTTCATCTGAGTAGCGTGATGGAGGTAATTGAACTAAATTTATTTCGAGCAACCCCTTAAGGATATATTGTAAATCCTCTTTTGAGAGGTTCTCTACTTCTGGCGAGAATTTTTTCTGGAATCTGGCAGATAGACTTTGGGGTTCGGATTGTTGCGGTTTCACGTAAGTTTCCATTACTTGTTTTCCTTTCCCATTGTCATGATTTTGATCTTTCTTAAAGTTCCGGTTGTGACCTTTGAAATTTTGGTCGGGCTGCCTATTCAACTGATCAAGAAACTTCTCAATATTAGTTGCCTTGGAGGACATGTCTTCAAAAAATAATGGCTGGACCCTTTGCAAATGAATCGTCATTTCTGGTCGAAAATTGTTCATAAACATTCTACCTGCTTTCGATTCTGTGATTGATTGAGGGCAATGTAGACTCAAATTCCGCCATCGGTTAATAAAATCTGCAGCCTTTTCATTGTAGACATGTTCAATACGAGTAAGTTCAGTGATCCCCATTACTCGTTGAGTACTGTAGAAGCGTTGCAGGAAAACCTCTTGCATTTGCTCCCAATTATGAATGGAGTTAGGAGGCAACTTGCGATACCATGTAAATGCTGGGCCGAAAAGTGTCTGCATAAACTGACGAAGAAGAAGCGAACCATTGCGCACAGTGTCTTGACATGCTGCTAAGAAGTGAGCGATGTGCTCATGCGGTGATCCATTTACATTGAATTTGATGAAAGAAGGCTGGTTGTAGTGCTCGGGGAATGGTATCAATTCTACTTCCGATGATTAGGGTTTCATATATCCAGGCCTTATGGCGTGCCGAGTTTGCATAAGGTATGATATTACACCATCTGCTACCATCTTTTGAACGGTATCGACTGATAGTGGTTGACTCTGTATTGACACATTAAGAGGATTACTTTGGTCAGCGCTGGAGTGATTTGGCAGAATTTGCGTTCTTAATCGAATCAACTCTTCCTTTTTTCTTGTAAAGTCCTTTAGAGTTGTGCTAATTGATCATCAAGAGATGCCTCATTAGTGGCCAATACTTTTTCCATATTAGAAGTGTAATTTTCTTCATCTATGTTGTTTATGTTATAGTGCGAAGAAAAATACGTAGAACTAGATTCATTATCATTAACAACATTATTTGATACAGACAATGATCTAGACCGACTTCTAGTTACATGACCAAGACTCGATGAAACATTAGTACGACTTCTTCCAATGTATTCATCATATAGTTCTTCGATAACGACAGGAAATGCCCTCAAAATATGCGATGTAACCTCCTCCATTTCTCTATGAAGTCGGTGCAAGGTTCTTTGTTCTTGGGGAGAAAGTTTGAATCCTTCCATATGCCGTATCATGATCCTATATTCATGAGCGGTGAGAGGTGGAAGCAGAGTAAGCCTAAGTTCCGTGTTGTTCCGTCAACGGTTGCCTACAATCCTTTGAGGGGTTGGTGGTTATTTTGCGTAATCCTCGTGGCTCTATTCTATAGGAATATAACTTGGATGTGGGGATCATGCCCTTGCTTGCTTTTGAGGAGGCGATACCGGTTTGACCAAATTACTATTTCCTGTAGACTTTGTTGGTGAACTCGGAACAAATGTTGGCGCCCTCTTTTAGATGATGAGGAGCAGCGGTACAGTCTTCACATCCACTGGCTTGACCTTTGGGACGAACAAAGAAGGAAAAGCCACCTTTGTGGAGCGAAGAGGAGGGAAATTCTCGTCGGAGAATGGGCGAAACCCTACGTTGCGGGAACAACCTTCTTGTGGATCATAAGGCGTGGGGGAGTAAAGATCTTCCACCACCCTCTTCTCTTTATCATGAGAAACTTGATTGGATGCTAAAGGCTCTTTGCGAGCAAAATTGTTATGACAGAACGTTTGGCTCTAGACGTTCTTTGAGGTAGAAGCAGCGGTTTTGGCCCTATTCATAGTAGATTTTGAAATGACCGGGATGATGCCGTCATTTTCATTTTGTGCAACATCCGGATTGGATGCTTGCGCGGGCATGACTGGAGTCGAGATTAGGACTCGCGACCTCTTGTCTTTGAGTAGTCACCGTCATGTCATCAAGTGGAACACGAATCATAATGGAACCGATCTCTATAGTTATGAAAATTTTCGGAATACCGCTTCCGTTGCAGTTCACAGTATTTTCCATGATCACCTTTTTTTAATAAAAAATGAGTTAAAATCAATAAATGGAAAAACGGTGAAAAAAACCTGTTTATATTTTATAAAAATTCTTTTCAAAGATGGGGCAAAATGCTCTCCCATTTTGATCGCCAAAATCTGTTTAGCGGTGGAACGACGCTTTCGATCATCGCGTGGTTGTGTTTTAATAATATGGTTTGAATGTGCTTGAGCCATTACATAAAATTGAGAATAATATTCTCGTACCCAGTAATGATCTAAACAACTCAAGACTTTAGTCGTCTTTAGTTTGTTAAATGAACGTCATATGGAATGAATATGATTAATTTAATACTCAAAAAATACAGAACCGCAAAGATAGTTCTCTTTATTCGGTATTGAACTAATCAACCCATATCCATGGCACGATCAAAATAAAACTAAAAAATAGAGCAATAATGGTGAAATGCAATAGAATGCCAATCTTTAAGGGCATTAACCAATAAAATAGGGCTAAAATAAATAATTAGCCAATCTCTATAATAGAGTAGGGCTTTTAAAAGGTCGCATAAAATCATATTTTTGCTTGTGGAAAGAAAGAAAATAAAAAGTTTAGGTTGTGCATTTCCAAAACAACATGTAAATAATATTTTTAAAAATTTGTCTTGTTAATTACATCTTTTTAAAGAATACCCCCGATTTAGAAAAGAAAATGTAAAATATAAACAAAGCGATCCTTAAAGAATTTTCATCCTTGATAAAGAGATAGGTTTATTTACTAATGGCATTCCATTTAATCATATATAAGGTATCAAACTACATAATTGCAGTATAAGATTGTCGGGAATTATCCCGACATCCTTACCCTTCTAAAAAAAATAAGAAATCAAGACAAGAAAAGAAACGAAAGCTTTCTTTTTATTTCTTCAAAATGAGAATGAGTGCAAGGGTTTTAAGTAGAGTGTAAGGAATGGAATGCGTTGTTAAAATAGTGAGACATCCTCCCACCTTTTTATAGGCCATGGGGGTGGCACACACGTAATTAAAAGAGAGGGAAAGTAAACCTTCTTTGAATTTAAAATAAATAACTACTCCTTCCAAGACAATGGGAGGGGATAATTTGTAAAATATTTTGTTACATGACAAGTGTAGACTTGTCATGTTTACTATTATATTATTTTTTTCAAAGTGCCAAACCATATGGGGGTTCGGGCTTCACTTGATCGGACTTTAAGGTTTCCGGGCTTCTTGGTCGGATTTTTAGGCGTCCGGGCTTCGCTTGATCGAACTTTAAGGGGTCCGAGCTTCTCGATTGACCGGACTTTAAGTAGTCCGAATCTTGGTTGACCAGACTTTAAGGGGTCTGGGTCTTGGTCGACCGACTGTTGAGAGGGCCGGGTCTTGGTTGACCGGACTTTAAGGGGTTTGGATCTTAGTTGACCGACTGTTGAAAGGGCCGGGGATAAATTGACCGACCGTTGAAAGGGTTAGGGATATGTTGACCGACCCGTTAAGGGGCCGGGAATGAGTTGACCGACCCGTTAAGGGGCCAGGAATGAGTTGATCGGCCATTGAAAGGGTCGGGAATGAGTTGACTGGCCGTTGAAAGGGCCGGGAATGAGTTGACCGACCCATTAAGCGGCCGGGTTTGCTTTGGGCCTATCCCAGGGGAGACCGGCTTGAAGGCAGATACAGAAACATCGGTCGATGATGTCAACCCCAAGCGTCTTCTAAAACTCTAGCGTTTGATACTCAAGTATAAATTGGTGAGAGAAATCCAGCAGTTCAGAAGTAGTAGTTGGGCGATTTTAACCCCGAACCTTTTCTGATGTCTACACACGCCAACTCCTCGACATGTATATAAACAATCTCCCTCAGACATGTGCAGATGTACATGAGCGCTATGAATCCACCAAACTAGGATAAAGCGTGCCTATAAAGAAACACCGAAATGGTATTACCATCATACATATATATGCAAAATTAATAAACGAATGCTAAATTAAATAACCTTACCAAAATTTTATCTGAGGTCATTTGCTTCTTGGCCTCAAAAACTTTCGTCGTCCAATACACCGGTACATAACCGGTACCGACTTTCACGCAACGTGACATTTTTTTTCCGTTGTTGCAGATTGAGGCACATAATTTTTTAGCTATTTTGCTTCGGGCTCAACGAAATCCCTAGCCGCCGATATATGCACCTCGATTTTTGGGTCGTTTGGCTCGCAACCCCATATGTCATGGGCCTGTGTAGGCCCCTTTTCCTAGGACCCCGACTAGACAAACTAGATTCCACGTCCTCCTCAGTCCATCCACGTCCACGACCACGTCACGAACTAATATCCTGAAAAATATCTAATGCAACATACAAATACAAGAACAATTTCAAGAAAAAGTTAAGTAAATTACATAGTTATAGATGAAATTAAATTTATCACAGTCAAGATATTCAATACGTAATTTAAATTCTGTATATCTAAAAGACACATGTATATAAAAGAGATGAAAAAGAAAATTGTGATAAATTGAAGTTTTTAATTGTCTACAAGATTATGAACAATACAGACAAGTAAAATTTAGTAATCATCATCCTCTGTAGCACTACTCCCACTCGCTGAATTTTGCTCGGAGTCATCGATGAATTGGTCCGGTTGACGCGTTGTTTGTTTTCGTCTACGGGCTGTGGATCTTGATGATTCGTCCTCTACAACAATCGCTAGCCTCGTCGATATCCTTAGTCAGGTCTTGTAATGGTATGACTGGCAGCGTGGGCAGCTAATTTTAATATTTCATCAGGATTTCCCATGTTATAATAGTCTCACGGATTTATGCTGAAAGCGACATGCCAAATAGTATCATTAGGGTCTGAGACATAAAAACATTGATTTGCTTGACTTGCTAATATGTAAGGCTCATTCATGAACGTGAGTTTTGATGAATTTAGTAGGAGTTGCCCGTTTTCTACTTTGTATCCTCGTCGTTATATCTTGAGATCATACCACAGGCACTAGAATAGGATAATCCTATGTGCATGATAACGTGCTTGTACTATATCTTGCAGCATACCGTAGTAGTCAAGCTGTCCCATAGTTGGATTGGGATCTCTAGACGATACGTAAGCTCTTGTGGTTGATGTCAAAAAAATACCGCAGTTTTGGAACTTTCTACGTGCATCTTCAGCTCGTGTGTGAAATATATATCCATTAACGACATAACCGGTAAGACGCTCAGCTACTGAATCTGTACTATATCTTGCAACATACCGTAATAGTCAAGCTGTACCAAGGTTGGATTGAGATCTCTAGACGATACGTAAGCTCTTGTGGTTGATGTCAAAAAAACACCGCAGTTTTGGAACTTTCTACGTACATCTCTAGCTTGTGTGTGAAATCTATATCCATCAACAATATAACCAGTAAGACGTTCAACTATTGAACCTGGTTCAGAAGAAAGTATTTTTATATCTTCTGTTATGTTGGAATCTACGGCTGTATGAACCTAATAAGTCGACCATATACATACTAGCTCTTGAAATCATATTATATACTATGAATCGGACTATATACATACTCTTGAAATACGTCGATCTCGTCAGAGTTAAATAATACATATCTATGTATTGTGTCAAGCTCTGCACTATGAAGTGTGACATGGTTCACGACACTTATTATGTTTCCGCCTCTATGGAAGACAGATATTAGTCCTTGTCCCTCGTTACCCATGACGTCCTCGTTATGGTGCGGCCTGTTGAATATAGCCTCAGCCCCCTCAAGGTACATAAAACAAAATGTCATACATTTCTCGGTGAGAAACCCTTAGGCAATCGACTCCTCAGGTTTAGCTTTATTATAGATATATATTTTTATCTTAAGATAAACATATGGATTTTATTTTGGTAAGTTTAATTTATGATATAATAAATATTATTCGAAAGTTAAAGTCAACTCTTAAATACGTAACCATTGTTTACCTCTCGAATGGATACATCTACCAATAATTTACGGATCCACCTAAAAGCGCCTCTCTTGCAAGATGAACTGTGAGATGCAACATAATTGTGAAAAGCGTAGGCGGAAACAATATCTTCAATCTACAAAGAATGATATGAACTTTGTTCTTTAGATTTCTAAAATCATCTGCCCTATATTCTTTAGATCTTAAATCTCAGAAGTAATGACAAAGATCTATCATAACCGAGACAACATCTTTATCCTTTAATGCTATAATTGCAACATGCAGTAACTGTTGCATGATCACGTGGTAGTCGTGACATTTAAGGTGAGCAAGTTTTTTATGTTTCATGTCCACACATTTAGAGAGATTTGATGAGTAACCGTCAGGTACCCTTACTTGCTAAAAAACTATAAGAAAAACACCCTTCTCGCTAGCAGACATCGTGTATTTCGCTACAGGAATTGACCATCTACCTTTCTTCGCTTCTCGTGGATGCAATTTAGGATGCAAGCTCTCTTTCAAGAACCACTATTGCATCGCAAGTGTATCCTTAGATTTGGATTTCACATTCAATAAGGTGTTAAGGAGTAGCTCGCATACGTTCTTCTCGATGTGCATGAAGTCTTAAGTTATTACACAGATTGAGATCACGCAAATATACTAGCTCGTTGAAAATGCGATTCTTCTTCCAGTGACTGCTAGCAACGTGTGGAATTGTATTCTCTGTCATCCTCCCAAAAACAATAGTATTGAAACCTTGTGTGGCCTCCCACAACTTCAAACCTGTTGGCTCAGGTGGGGCATGCCTATACTCTTGTTTACCATTGAACTTGCTGTAATTACAACGATATAGATGGTTTCTATCTAACCATCGACGGTGACCTGTGTAACACTTGATCTTCCGTGCGCCTACTTTAGGGTCACATAAGGTTTCCTCTAGACATACCAGGTAAGCTTTGTAACCTTTAGTATTCTATCCAGACAACATAGCGTATGTTGGAAAATCATTGATTGTCTATAATAGCACCGCACGAACTATAAATGTCTCATTGTGGGCATTGTAAACTTGTATACCTGAGTCCCACAACTCCTTCAACTCCTCAATCAACGGCCTCAAATATACATCAATATTATTTGAAGGAGAGCTACTTTCAAGGATCAACATGGGCATTTGTGTGTAAGAATGCTTCATACACATCCATGGAGGAAGATTATAAATAACAAGAGTAACTGGCCATATACTGTGATTTGCACCATGGCTGAATGGTTCCATGCCATTTGTAGATAAACCAAGCCTAACATTATGGGCATCCATAGCAAAACCTTCATACAGGGCATCAAAGCGTTTCCACTCTTCACCATTGACTGGATGTCGCAAGATTCCGTCCTTAGTGAGACCATTTTTATGCCATGTCATACTTTCAACAATTTTTTATCACCGAAATAATCGCCGAAGTCTTTGCCTGATTGAAAAATATCGCAAAACCTTTGCTGCAATCCGTCTAGGAGTATCAAGTGTAGTTTCATCTTCATCGTTATCCTTTCGAGGGACGATCCACTTAGATAAATTGCAAGTTTTATATTTCTCTAATTTCTTAACCTCCTCTGTCCACTATAATATGCAATCGTTAGGACACGAGTCGATTTTCTCATAACCAAAACCTATCTCCTTCAAGATCTTCTTCGTCTCTGTGAAATTTTCCGACAATATCCCTTTAGGGTAAGTGTCCCTTTGCACCTTAAGAAACTGATCAAAAGAATTGTTAGTCCAATTATTCTGGCATTTGATATGAAATATTTTGATAATCCAACCTAACTTAGAGATGTTTGCGTCTTCGAAAAGGGGTACATTCACATCATCCATATATTTCATATATGTAACATTTCAAAATTTCAAAATGTTTATTTTATAATTTAATAATGATATAATGATTTTTATTAAGATGATAACATTTATCGAGTTGAGTTTTCATAAATTGGTAGAGAGATTACTACTTATTTTTTCATGATTAGCATATTACAATATTTACATTTTCTTTTCTTTCTCTCGCTAAATATTTTAGGGGAGACAGGCATTGGAAAGACATTGGCTCACCATGCCCATCTCTACATACATCCTCTTCTCTTTTCTTCTCCAAAATTATCTCTCTCAAGCTTTCTCTCACACTCTTTCAAGCTCTCACCCACTCTTTTTCAAACCCAACTCCAAACAAATCTCTCACTTCCTCATCTCCTCAACACCAAACTTATCTCTTAAAATTAGAACCATCATTAAGTGTTCAAATGACTCCATACAAGCCTTGGATCTCCTCTTTTGATCAAATCTTCTGATGTAAATCATTTAGTCTCAAATTTCAGGAGTTTTGCATGAAAAACATACCTTAGCATAAAAACCATGTTTTTATGGTTCAAATCTTGCAAAGATAGGTTTTTAAATGGTTACTTGTAGTTGTAATGTGTTAGTGAAGTTTTATTGATCATCACAACTTGTTTTTGATTGTTGAAGGTAGTTTAAAGCAAAAGTTTTGATTTTTAAAGTTTTGCAAATTCCAGTTAATTTTTCGAAGCAACAGTTTTGAGTTTCAAACGTCTGAGGCTTGAGCTTTAGACATCTGCGATGTCTCTGTTTGTATTTCATGTTATTTGTCAGACGTCTTAGACTTATTCTTCAGACGTCTGTTTCTTCTCTGGGTTTTCCTCTGCGTCGCCTTCAGACGTCTGTGAACTCTCTATAACTATTTCATGTTATTTTTCAGACGTCTAAGTTTTGAGCTTCAGAAGTTTGCCTCTTCTTCGTCTTAATGAGACGTCTTCTTCAGACGTCTGAGCTTTAAGCTTCAGACGTCTGATGCTCTTTTTATGGCCTGATTAACTTGAGTTTGCACCATATTTAGTTGCTTGAGTTTATATCGATTGTCACGCCCCGCTTCCTACAAGACGGGAGCAGGCACATGATAAGGTCTACGACTTATTTATTTCAAGAAGGTCTTTTATCGAAATAAATATGCTAAGCGTATATAAGTAATATAAAATGACACAAGAATGATAAGAGATTGAAATTTCAACAAACAATTTTATTTGCATTCAACTTCAACAAGTTTCAAACCGATTACAAAAGATCTAAACGAGAAACATAAACATAAAATTCTAAATATGTGACTTACTGAAAATAAAATGTTGAAGAAAATTAGTGATCGGTCGACGTTGCAAGCTGAGAGTAATCCTCCTGCTTTGGTTCGATCCTCTCAGTTCCTCAATCAACCGACGAACATTCCAAGAAAACAAAGAGATAGATGGAATGTTGTAAGCTAACTAGCGCTAGGTAAGTCCCCAAAAGATATGAATATGATAAATCACAACATATAATCAGAATATGAATTCATGTAACAGATATGTAAAAGTGTCTTTTAAACATAAGCGTGGTAATGTATCTTAAGCATGGTGTTATATAAAAGTATGACAATGTATATAAATATGATTACTCTATTCTAACATGTTGTTTGTAGTTCAATATTGAAGGTATGCGTGTATACGAGAGTAGTCCGTCAAACCCATAGACCAACAGCACGTTTCAATCAAGGCCCTGTCAAACCCACGGGACAATGGCACGTAAGATTCATGTTAGGTGATTTTTAGTGGACTCTCGAGCCACGACATACATTCTTTACCACACTACAAATATCATGTTAGAATAGAGTAATCATGTTTATATCCATTGTCATGCTTTTAGATAACACCATGCTTAAGATACATTATCATGCTCATGTTTAAAAGACACTTTTACCTGTCTGTTACATCATCAGAATTTATTTTCTGCTTATATGCTGTCCTTTATCATATTCACATTCATATCTTTTGGGGACTTACCGAGCGCTAGTTCGCTGACGATATTCTATCTATCTCTTTGTTTCCTTAGAATGCTTGTCAGGTGATCTAGGGACTGAGGGATCTTGCCGAGTCAGGTAGATTACTCTCAGCTTGCAGTGTCGACCAATCACTAGTTTTCTTCAGCATTTTATTTTTTAGTAAGCCACATGTTCAGGCTTTTATGTTTATGTTTTTCATTCAGATCTTTTGTAATCAGTTTGAAACTAGTTGAAGTTGAATGTAAATGAGGTTGTTTGTTGAAATTTCATTATCTTATTATTCTTATGTCATTTTATATTTTTTATATACGCTTAGCATATTTGTTTCAAGAAAAGACCTTCTTAGAATAAATATATCGCGGACCTCGTCATGTGTCTGCTCTCGTCTTTTAGGAAGTGGGGCATGACAGGTTTTATTGGTAGCCCATATAGGTCGGCTTCTGGCCTCGGGGTTCGTGCTATATGTTCGGGTTGGGTTCAATAGACTATATTTACACATCTTTTCTGTTACAACATTTCGTAACCCCGTAAAAAACTCATGCAAACTCTTCAGCTTCCAAAACGTCATAAAGAAAAATAAAAATAAAATATTAGGGATACAAGGATTCGAACTTGCGGGCAATGGAACAGCAGTAGAGAGTCTTAACTAATAGGCTGTAATGAGTTACTTGCATTTATTTATCAAAAATTAATTATAACCAATCACCAGAAAGAAAATACACCCTTTTATTAATATTGGAATAATAAAAGTGTAGGGTTCCTAGGCACGCTCAAGAGGTCTCACAAGGCATCAAACATGCCAATTTCAAATTGTAGAGGTGCCGAGAAACCCTAATACGGATCGTTAACTAGAATTTTAGGCGAAAGATGCAACTAGTTAACAATTTAACTAAAAGAACGGAAATACAACCTTTGTAGATCCGGTTCTCCACCTCCATAGCTCCATGATGAAGTCTCCTTGCTGTCCAAATCGAAATCCATGACTCTAGCATCGGCTTCATCGGAGAAATGGGCGGGCTAGGTCGTCGACTCGATGCCGAAGATGATCTACGTCGAGGCATCACTAGATCAAGCTCCCAGTTCACCAAGTCATGAAACTTGTGAAGAAAACACCCTATAATACTTGGCAAGAGGTAGAGGATGAAGAAATAGGAAGTGGGTTCACTTTAGAATTGGATTTCTCACTCATTTTCTCAAGTTACCATTGATGGAGGCAAGCTTCTTCTTGAAGAAGAAGAAGAAGAAGATGAAATATATTATGATAAGTATATTTCAAAAAGAAAATAAAATGAATACTTATCATAATCCAACCATGGTCAAGTGTAGAGAATAGACTAGGGTTAAGTGGAATGGTTAGGGTTAAGCATGAGACAAAATGGTGACTTAGTCAAAGCTTCATGAAGCTTCAACATGCATCCAAAGAAAGCCACCATTTTTCTTTATGCTTATTATTTTACAAAAAGAATAAATAGATAAATAAATGAATAAGAAAACAAAACCCTAACCACTCACATAACCATGGTTTAATCTTTACACAAACCCAAGTTAGCATGCATCATCAATCATGATACAAACTTGTGCACAAAAATATATCACATATACAATGTGCACAAACAAGTGAGAAAAACCAATTAAAGTGAACCAATACTAGTTAATGCAAAGTAATATATCAAATATATAATTATGCATTAAATCAACACTTGATTTAACGATCCGGTCATATCGCATACAACCGACTAATATCCAATGTATCGGCTTATCGAATCAATCCTTGATTCGATAACTAGGTTATATCGCATATAACCAGTCGATACATTCATCGCGAGAATGGAATATGGTATCACATACACGCATTATTCTCGGTCCCGCACATATCTCATATGCGCACCTATTTCGTTTCGCTTGAGCCAGGAAACCTCTGTGTAGGACTCTAAAGACTCGTCAATACGCCGGCAGCAGATGATGATCATATCAAACACCCACAAGCCGCAAGCGGTCTGCTAAACGTAACGGCCACCCGGGTATTGAGCGATCAGAAGATCGACAAGCAAGCCCGCTCATACTCCTGTGAATCCAACCAGTAACACTTACCGTACAGTCCGGTCTCGTCGTCTGATATGTCGCATATCTCGCCTAGGGGTGGTAAACGTCAGACCCCAATAGCTCGATAAGTCGTGTCGATATGAGGTCTATAACAGTTCGAGAAACTACTGGTAACACTTACCAGTAAATCTCAGCAACCCTGGCCAGGGATTTCCAGTTATAGCCAATCGAACACAGTGCAACATCAACTCCCTATACCGGGAGAGACGAATCCCCTCCTATCGCTCATTGCCTCCATGTGATTCGGGACTGTACCCAAAAGCCACCGTTTTGCACGCCCTCTTGGACGTGGTAAGGTGGAAATCAAAGCACAGTGGGAACCACACAAGACTCTATGACGATCTCGGGTCAACATACTACTCTGTACCAGTGTCACCAGAGAACTGCCATCTGACGTAAGGTATAATACCATCTGGGAGTTCTCGGTGAGTCCGTCCAGTGTACCCAGTCTCCACTGAGCACCCGTACATCATCTCTGATGTCAAACACCAATGGATATGGGATCATCCATCGCCCATCTGTATGGGTCGAGAAGGTATACGCTAGTCTACTCTGGTATATCGATGCCCCATCTCGATACAGCTACGACTAGGGACCTTGAAGGATGTACTTATAGACTACCATGTCCCCACTAGTATGATCCACATCATAGTCCAGGTAGTCAAGTACATATCCTAAGGGCTTTACCAACATGTAACAGAGAGACAATCAGTATACACGTTAAGGTAAAGAGTAACCAGATAGCATACTATCATGTCGAGCAAGAAAGTCCTCCCTATATATGTCCAAGCATCCACTACAATATACTTCCTATGTACAGTGATGGCCTCTAGGGCATACATATAACTAACAATCTCCCACTTGCACTAGGGCCATCTGTAGCAGTGGTCGTAGTATCTCAAACTCAACCATCCCATAAAAATCTCTCTCTGGGAATTGGCCTTCGTGAGTGGATCCGCCATGTTGTCCTCTGAGTCTACTCTCCTAACCTCGATCACCTTGGAGATCAACTATCTCCATGATCAGGTGATGCTGCCTCAGAATAAGTCTGGATCACTGATGGGACGGACGTTCCTTGGCATAAGCCACAACTCCATTGTCACACAATGGGAGGAACTAAGTTCATCTCATGAACTAATATACATCCAGACTGCCTCTTTGGTAGCATCTTAAGTAGCGATGTATCCAGCCTTTATCATCTAGTATTTCACGGTATCTAGCTTGGAACTCTTCCAACATACCGTCCCTCTATTGAGGGTAAAGACAATGCCTGCGACTGACATTCAGTCGTCCTTATCACCCTGGAACCTTTCCAGTGATTCTCCCCAGGATCAATTGATACCATCTCACTACAGCTAGTTGTTGGAGATAGTGCCCTCAGAGTCAATTATTGGATCACAGGCACGTGATTGCAATGATTTAGGGAGGACCTATCCCGGTAGGACAGTCTTACTCGAGATGATAGTATGCTATCTGGTTTATCTTTATCATCGTGTACTGCTTTAGGTGACCTGACATGTCACTATTACACGTTGATAGAGCCCCTAGGATTCTTGCTTGACTACCAGCAGTATGATGGCGATCATATACGTGGGAGCTGGTAGTCTATAAGCACATCCTTAAAAGGTCCCTAGTCGTAGGAGTTTCGAGACAGGGCATCGATACTCCATTAGTAGACTAGTGTATACAGTCGAGACCCCGACGAGGGGCGGTGGCCGGTCTCACAAGCCACTGGTGTCAGTTGGTTCACCTAAGATGTATACAGGTGCTCATTGGGTTATGAGTACACCGGACAGGACTCGCCGGGAACCTACTAGTTGGTCTTATACCAGACGTCAGATAGCAGTTCCCTGGTGACATGTGTATAGGTTAGTTCATCGACCTGAGATCGTCATTTGTCTCGTGTGAGTTCCCACTGTGCTTTGATTACTACCCTACCACGGCTCAAAGGAGTCGTGCAAACAGATTTTAGTTGGGTACAGTCCCGAGCCACATGGAGGCAGTGAGCGGATCTTCAGGGGTTCGTCTCTCCCGGTATTGGGAGTGAGGTCGCGCTGTGTCTAGGAGAGCCATTACGCAAAGCCCTCGGCCGAGGCAGGAGATTTACTGGTAGGTATTCCAGTAGTATCTCAGGGCGTTCTGGGCTACACTCCGACACGACTTGTACCGCTTTTGGGGGTCTGACTTTTACCAACCCCCTAGGCCCGACATGCGATGCTCATAGACGAACGGACCGGACTGTACGGATATTGTCATTGACAGGCTCAGTAGGGTGTCAGGATGAGTTCTCTCATCGACGTCCCTTTTGGTCAATAGCTGGTGGCCCGTCACGTATTGGCTTATACCTCTGACATGCTAGTGGTTAAATCCACAGCCATAGTATTGACGAGTCTTTAGAGTCCACCACACTTACAGTTACTCAAGCTTTCGGGCGAAACGCTGTAGAGGCCGTATGGAGATATGGCAGGGTCCGATCAGATACGTGCGGTATTGCACGGATCAGGATCGGACAGTTTTTTACTAGTGGCCGTATAGTTATATGGCAGGGTTCGATCTGATACGTGCGGTATTGCATGGATCAGGATCGGACGGATATTACTAGCCGGCATTGGCTTAAGCCGGTCCTAGTTTAGTACAGTGTAGATTTTGTCTCATTGCATTTGTATCCGGTCGGAATACAGATGCGGGTGTGTATGCACAGTATCGGGGTTTTCCTGTAATTTATTACGGGACCAGTTTTCTGGAGTTTCCAGTTTGCATTCCGTTCCGGCCGGTTTTTTTTTGTTCTTTCCCGGCCGGACTTTTTGGATGGAGGGTGTTATTTGCAAGTTTGCAAATAACATATTGTGGAGGGTTTATTTGTGAGATAAGAGATTATGAAAGCATCTTTTTTATTCCTTTCTTTTCTATCATCATTTCTAGTAAAAGGTGATTAGGATTGATTTGGTTTTGATATGAGATTGTGATGATAATGTTTGGCTATGGTCACCACTTGCTTTTACTACCATTACCTTCCTTCTAAGGTTGTGGTTTTGTATTCCTTCCTCCACCATTCTCATTTGGAGATGAGAGAACTCACTTGAGAGAAAAGAAAAGAAGAAGAGAGCTTCATTCTTGAGAGTGTAGTTTTTGATCTCTTTTCATGTCAAGAAAAATGCAAGCACCATTTTTCTTATCTTGATTCCTCCATCATCTTCAAAGGCAACAAACCCCAAATGAGACATAGCTTCAACCCTACACATTCTACAACATTTCTTGGGCATGTCGACTTGCCGACTTCATGCCCGAGTTGCCTCGGTATTGAGGCGGGAGCCCGTAAAAGACGCAGGCGATGTGGTGCCCTTCCGGCGAGGAGGCGACGATATGGAGACTAGCCTTTCCGCGGGAGATTGGGACGATGACGAGAAGACCGGAGGACTCGGATCACTCGGTATACTTCTCTTCCCATCTCTTGTTAGCTAGCATTAGGTTAATGGTTACGATCCGGGTTTTTCATTATAACATGGTATCAGAGCCACGCCATTAACCTTGCCTAGCTTGTTCTAATGCGTTTTACTTATCCGATCGACCAAAATTCCAAAATCCGCGTTTTGCATGCATCAGTTTTCTGTCGATTTTTTCCGGGCTCGAAAATTTTTTCAGGTGATTGCAGAATGATGTACAGAGAATCCTAAGAACACTGCAAAAATTTGGTAGCTTGATCATTCCGTACGACCGCGGAACCGCGGCAATGACCCCACTTTTGCCGCGGTTCCGCCGCAGTATATTGGTTTCAATTTGCCAATTTTTTGCAGTGGGCTTTTGTGCTTAAGATAGGGGTTTTGGAATATTAAAATTGGGCCCAGAATTTCTGTGAGTGCTACAGTATTACTTGGGGGCCCACTTGTTAATTTTTGATCGATTGGATATTTTAAACACATTATTTCACAGTATTTACATTATATCTGCGACCGTGAATATCACTTGATCGGTAAATCCTGTCTAACTGCTATAGCCCGGTTAGACGGATTTGTGAACGTGATTTTCACGTTGATGTTCTGTGTTTATGCTGTGATGTTGCGGATCGGTCGTGGGGGATAGCCTGGATGCAATGCTAGTACTGTTTTGTTTTATATGTACATTTGATATTGCGGGGCGAGCGTCCGACATGTGGACTGCCGTCACTGCCTGTTTGTATTATTCTTTTGGGGCACGACCTGGTTGCGGTCGATGTACCCGGTGTATGTATATTTTACTTTCTGTACTAGGATTACCCCGCGGAGGGGTGCACGGATAGCCGGGTTCTAGAGGGCAACGGGCCCGCATCTCATGGCATTGAGACGGAGGGGGCTTCACTCTAGGATTGGCGGGCTATTCGCCACACTCGTAGGGGTACAGGTTGACCCAGGAGGGGTGCCCAAGTTACCGGATTCCATGAAGTGCTGGGTGGTCCATTCACGGTGCTGAAGGGGGCTGCCTCGCTTCAGGTTTTGGCGGGTGACTTGCCGTGCCCGTAGGGGTCTAGGTTTTCATTGCACAGGCTATCCACACGACCAGGGGAACGTCGGGTTTCAGCAGCGGCTCTGTGAAACCCGGGGATCCCAGATATCTGTATTGTTCTGTGATGCTGTACATTTCTGTGATGTTGCATTCTTATCACGCCTTGAGCGAATATAATATATTGGTATATATATTAGTAGATGTTCTATATGTTTGGCATCCGCGCTGGTCCAGTCCCCGCTCTGTTGTTAGTTAAGTAACCTAACGGGTGATGACGGGACCCAGTGGCGAATGCGGATGGCATATACGTACATCATTATTTTCGTTCTTTATTGGTGTGATCATATGATGGGACTGCGTTGATTCGGATCAATGCAAGATAAACAAACCTATTCTGATGTTGTTGGAACAATTTTTCAAAAAAGCTGTTATTGCAAGGACGTTCACTTTTGTTTTGCACAGTGGTATTCAGTTAGAATATCCTGCTCCTCAGTCGACGAGGCAAGGGCCGAGATCCCTTCATCGGGAGTGACCCCTTGGACAGAAGTTTGCGTCAAGGTAATAACTTCACTATAGCCGATTACTTTTTGCTTTGCATCATGGTATTCATTTGGAATATCCTGCACCTCATTCTACGGGGAAAGAGCCAGATCCCTTCACCGGGAGTGACCTCTTTAGTAAAGGTTTCTTCACTATATTTTCTAAAAGGTTATCTAGTTCCTTCAACGATATCAAGTTCATTACGTTAAAGGTTTTTCGCCAAAAACCAGTCGTAGCCCTCCGTCATTTCAGATTAGTATTACTTAGTATTCGTGCTGCGTTTGTCGTGCATTGCCGTGGCGTAGTGTTCGGTAGCTATGTAATGCTTTTCTGTCACATGGATAAATGGACTGGTTAGGACAGTCGTACGGTCTTGTTGGCATTGTCAAGGACTCGTACGGGTGGGTTTAACGCAATCAAGATAATGACGGGTAGAACTTGACTAGGACTCTTTGATTTGTTGGCATTGTCAAGGTCACTTGGGACCTAGGGGTAAAAACACACATCGGGAGTTTCAAAAGAACTGAAACTTGCCAGGCTTGCGCATACCTTCTGGAGTGTGGTGACTTGAGTGGATTCCGTCAAGTTATCATGCGATGATAGTTGGATCCCGATTCCCACTGATGAGTTAGTTTACTCCTCGGGTGACCCCGACTAATTCTTCTTTCAGGTTTAGAGGAGAATTTGAGGTTACAGTGGGAGGTTTCCAAATTAGACAAAGTGATAACCATTCTGATCTAGGTTAGAGTGCACGCTGAGTGTTTCTTTTTTCTCTCTCTCTGGCAGCGACCATTGACCCGACCCTAAGACTATGACTCAGCGACCAAGTTGACCGAACCTTCTTAACACTGGCTTTTGGATTGTCAGAGTTGCAGACCTCATTGCCACTCCTACTTTTACCCTTTTCTCCAGGACACCCCGTATTACTGCGAACGTCCACTTCCATTGGACAAAACCATAGTATGGTTAGATACGAACTCGAAGGAATTCGAGGATGGTTTCCGGTTCTGGAGAAAACGGATAGGATTATTCAGTTGTCTTTTCCCTTTTACCTTCTCTCAAGTTGTGAGTACTCCTTGGTTTAGGAGATAGCACACCTATTACGCAAATTGGATAGTCTTCTTCCAAACCTTAGGCTGGTGCCGACCGGTAGGGAATGAAGAAAACCAATTAGCCTAAACGGTGTGCAGAAGGTATTAAGATTAAGACAAAGTAAGGGATTAGTAAGAGGGCAAAGTAAATTGCGACTGCTATTCACGACCGAACCAAGTATTTCTTCGCCAATCCTAAATCACCTTTGCTTTTCTCCAGGACACCCCGTATTACTACGAACGTCCACTTCTATTGGACAACTCCATCGTATGGTTATATACGAACTCGAAAGGAACTTGTTCCAGTTCGGGGATGGATTCTGGTTCAGGAGAAATAGGAATAAAGTACATTCAGGTGTCTTTTATCCTCACCTTCTCTCGCGTTGCGAGTGCTCCTAGGATTAGGACAATACACCTTTTATGCTTTTTGGATAGTCTTCTTCCAAACCATAGGCTGGTGCCGAACGGTAGGGAAAGAAGAAAACCATTTGGCCTAAAGGGGTGTACAGAAGGTAATGACTAAAGACATATAAAGGGATTTGGAGAAATGGCAAAGAATTACAAGGTTACAGTTGTGAATCTGGATAATGGAAGAGGCATTACTAGGAATACCAGGATACCCCATCGAGACATTTCAATGTTTCAGTTTCACTGTGTAATGTTAAAAGAAAACTGATTTCCCGATTAGATACTTACTCCATGGTATGTATTTACCAGGTATGATTCTCACATCTGTATGGTTTTACAGATGATGAGTGGGAGTAAGTTATTGGGAATTGGGTGATCATCCTCATTATATCGGGATTCGTTGTAATCGGTGATATTTGAGGAAGTCACCTGGGTTGTTTGCCGGACGGCAATTATTTGGTTTTGAATATCCGCTATTATGCACCAATTTCAAATTGATATATCTGTACGTCTATTTTTATAGAGTGAGATATACCTTTTTGAAATTATGTCTACGACATTTACCTATATCAGTGGATGGTTAGGTAAGGAGCATTAAACAGCGGTGTAATTTTTCTTAACCATAAGTACAATTTTCAACCTACGACACACAGTGAATGAGTTATCAGACTCAAGGGACTTATACAGAGTAATGTATGTTGTCCAGGGTCCATCAGGACAGAGGGGTTGGTCCTCGTACTATATTCGGTTTACTTATGACTTCTCTAGTTTTTAGACAGGTGTTTCGAGGAAACACAGGGTCCGAATTTTGAGAAGTTATAGGTATATGAATAAAGTAGAGAACCAGGTATTGCAAGTATCGGGATTCTTCAAGGTGATCGAAGATGTAGATACTTGTGAATGGTATTCAGTTGATAGTAATGATTAAGAGAACTCACTTCTCTTTTAGGTTACTCATAATTGGAAGTATTCCTAAGTTGAGTAACGCTGATCGGCCTCCTTCCATTTAGTTGACATGCACTGGAGACAGCTGCATGATTTGAATCTGGTTCAATTAAATCAGTGCCTCTGGTTCTATATTGGATATAGAACAGTTCATATCTTAACGATGTTAAGGTACGGGGAGTTGTCCGGCTTATGCTTAAAACCAGACACTGGACAACTCAAGGCACGTTTCTGTAATGGCTGTTTGTGGGTTGACCCAGGCTATGACAAGGGTTGACTTTCTACCATCTGGAAGATCAATAGTGATATTGTTCTTGACTCGCCACAGTTTTAATAAAAATGGATTTTTTCAGAAAACAGTAGTGGGAGTATGGTAGAACTGGAAGTAATTCCAGAACCACAAACGATTACTGAAGATTTGATAAGGAACCTAAAGATTCAATCTGGATTGACATTCCATTTGCCACTCCGCAGATATGGTGGGTAACCTCAGGCACTCGAAAGGTACTTCGGTATGCTCAAGGACGGTGGCAGGGAGGTTCTTGTTTACCCAGACTTACCATTGCTGTTGTTCCAGACTGTGAGACCCGGCAGGAGGATGAGTATAGCGTCGTTCTAAACTAGCTTTAGAAGTGTACGTCTATATGACTCTGCCAGAGGGTTGTCGTAGTCAGTGGGAGCAGCGGAAGCATTGGTGGACAGGTGGCTTATGTCTATTTATAGACTAAAGCAGATACATCGGAGATAGATCATCAATTTCTGATGTGACAGTCATAGGTTTGACTTCATCAGAATAG
Source organism: Agapanthus africanus (assembly GCA_030015575.1). Taxonomy (NCBI): domain Eukaryota; kingdom Viridiplantae; phylum Streptophyta; class Magnoliopsida; order Asparagales; family Amaryllidaceae; genus Agapanthus; species Agapanthus africanus. The sequence goes on along the minus strand of CM057339.1, from coordinate 302,099,787 downwards.
GGGATGGATCTGTTGAGAAGGTAGTTAGGGTGTGATGTCATGGTATTTGGATGACATACACAGAGTAGGAAGTGATATTCCTATACTACGATCGGTTATACTTTGGTTGTCACACAGTAGTTTCTCCACACAGGACTTGGATATTATATCAGACATTCTGGTTACTAGATTTATGGTTTTAGATCTAGATTTGGGTAGTTTCCCAATCTGGGTACCTTGACAGCATTCTATGAGTATTTAGAATGGACGACTCCTGGCACGGTAGTGTACCTGCAGTTGATGGAGTCACCCTCTCTAAAGGTGTCTTACAGACTAAAGGGGAGAGGGATACGCAGGATTGACAGATCACTTGCTTAGGCAATTGAGTCAATCATGAGATGTCAAGTACCACACCAGATGTTGTTCTTGCAGTAGATGCAATAAGTTGATATTGATCCAATCCTGGAGAAACAGTCGGAAGCAGTTTTAGAACATAAGTGGATGTTCTAGGGATATGATAACGTCAACCTCCTTTAGGAGACGGTTATCATTCCAGGCTTCCAAGGTGACCTGGATGGCAGAGTGGCTGTCAGAGTTATAGTTTTCCCTCTGACGAGGGGCAGTATATTGGACATGTGGTCCAGATGGATACTGAGGGAAGGCATGGCGCAAGATACTGATTAAGTTCAGTTGACGATACAGTCTAAGAAGTCTGGATTTGGAGTTCATTTATGAACTAAGTCCCATCAGACATCCAGACGTTCCAAGACAGGTATTGCTCATTTCGGGAGATGGCTTTCTCCGCGAACTTGAGATATAGAGAGACATAGAAAGAAACTTCTCTGCGGATCCACTCACTGAGGCTATTCCTCGAACGCAATAGTTTCGCAAACGGGTTTTGTGAGACTGACTAGTAGAGGAGTTGGGTGTTCGGTATCACACGGGCTGTGAGTATGCGACATCGCAATAATTAGCCTTGAGTGCAAGTGGGAGATTGTTGGAGATAGTGCCCTCAGAGTCAATTATTGGATCACAGGCACATGATTGCAATGATTGAGGGAGGACCTATCCCGGTAGGACAGTCTTACTCGAGATGATAGTATGCTATCTGGTTTATCTTTATCATCGTGTACTGCTTTAGGTGACCTGACATGTCGCTATTACACGTTGATAGAGCCCCTAGGATTCTTTCTTGACTACCAGCAGTATGATGGCGATCATATACGTGGGAGCTGGTAGTCTATAAGCACATCCTTAAAAGGTCCCTAGTCGTAGGAGTTTCGAGACAGGGCATCGATACTCCATTTAGTAGACTAGTGTATACAGTCGAGACCCCGACGAGGGGCGGTGGCCGGTCTCACAAGCCACTGGTGTCAGTTGGTTCACCTAAGATGTATACAGGTGCTCATTGGGTTATGAGTACACCGGACAGGACTCGCCGGGAACCTGCTAGTTGGTCTTATACCAGACGTCAGATAGCAGTTCCCTGGTGACATGTGTACAGGTTAGTTCATCGACCTGAGATCGTCATTTGTCTCGTGTGAGTTCCCACTGTGCTTTGATTACTACCCTACCACGGCTCAAAGGAGTCGTGCAAACAGGTTTTAGTTGGGTACAGTCCCGAGCCACATGGAGGCAGTGAGCGGATCTTCAGGGGTTCGTCTCTTCCGATATTGGGGGTGAGGTCGCGCTGTGTCTAGGAGAGCCATTACGCAAAGCCCTCGGTCGAAGCAGGAGATTTACTGGTAGGTATTCCAGTAGTATCTCAGGGCGTTCTGGGCTACACTCCGACACGACTTGTACCGCTTTTGGGGGTCTGACTTTTACCAACCCCCTAGGCCCGACATGCGATGCTCATAGACGAACAGACCGGACTGTACGGATATTGTCACTGACAGGCTCAGTAGGGTGTCAGGATGAGTTCTCTCATCGACGTCCCTTTTGGTCAATAGCTGGTGGCCCGTCACGTATTGGCTTATACCTCTGACGTGCTAGTGGTTAAATCCACAGCCATAGTATTGACGAGTCTTTAGAGTCCACCACACTTACATTTACTCAAGCTTTCGGGCGAAACGCTGTAGAGGCCGTATGGAGATATGGCAGGGTCCGATCAGATACGTGCGGTATTGCACGGATCAGGATCGGACAGTTTTGTACTAGTGGCCGTATAGTTATATGGCAGGGTTCGATCTGATACGTGCGGTATTGCACGGATCAGGATCGGACGGATATTACTAGCCGGCTTTGGCTTAAGCCGGTCCTAGTTTAGTACAGTGTAGATTTTGTCTCATTGCATTTGTATCCGGTCGAAATACAGATGCGGGTGTGTATACACAGTATCGGGGTTTTCCTGTAATTTATTACGGGACCAGTTTTCTGGAGTTGCCAGTTTGCATTCCGTTCCGGCCGGTTTTCCTTTGTTCTTTCCCGGCCGGACTTTTTGGATGGAGGGTGTTATTTGCAAGTTTGCAAATAACATATTGTGGAGGGTTTATTTGTGAGATAAGAGATTATGAAAGCATATTTTTTATTCCTTTCTTTTCTATCATCATTTCTAGTAAAAGGTGATTAGGATTGATTTGGTTTTGATGTGAGATTGTGATGATAATGTTTGGCTATGGTCACCACTTGCTTTTACTACCATTACCTTCCTTCTAAGGTTGTGGTTTTGTATTCCTTCCTCCACTATTCTCATTTGGAGATGAGAGAACTCACATGAGAGAAAAGAAAAGAAGAAGAGAGCTTCATTCTTGAGAGTGTAGTTTTTGATCTCTTTTCATGTCAAGAAAAATGCAAGCACCATTTTTCTTATCTTGATTCCTCCATTATCTTCAAAGGCAACAAACCCCAAATGAGACATAGCTTCAACCCTACACATTCTACAGCATTTCTTGGGCATGTCGACTTGCCGGCTTCATGCCCGAGTTGCCTCGGTATTGAGGCGGGAGCCCGTAAAAGACGCAGGCGATGTGGTGCCCTTCCGGCGAGGAGGCGACGATATGGAGACTAGCCTTTCCGCGGGAGATTGGGACGATGACGAGAAGACCGGAGGACTCGGATCACTCGGTATACTTCTCTTCCCATCTCTTGTTAGCTAGCATTAGGTTAATGGTTACGATCCGGGTTTTTCATTGTCCGCGGTAGCGCCAGTTTCCAAGTAAGGAAAATTTTTGATTCCGCATTTTGGCCTCGGTAAGACGGCCGGGGCGCTGCCGTGGCGCAACACTAGTGAGTATACTAACACCCAAATAACATCTATCTCATAGATGAAAGCTCAGGATGGAGGAGGTATCACTTTGATCCTATCTGGAGAATCCTTATGATAAGCGGAGATTGACCGAGCGTAACATAGGAAACTTCTTCCCTATCCAGAGTGTGTCATCCACGTACTTTACGAGGATCACTACCATACTCCATACTACCTTTTTGTATATACAAGGTTCATCTACCATTTTTATGATGTCAAACTTTTTGACCAATACATCAAAAAAGACGTTCCAACTCCGCGATGCCTGCTTTATCACATAAAACATCTTGCTCGCGTTTCCGCTGCTCCCACTGTCTACGAAGCCCTCTGGCTGTGTACTTATAGACGCTTTCTTCCAAATCATCATTTAGAAAAGCAGTCATGACACACAATCGCCAGATATCGTAGTTATGGTATGTAGCCGTAGAAAGTAGGATCTGGATGGACTTAAGCATAGCTACTTGAAAAAGGTTTCATCATTATCCACGCCTGGTCGATGACGAAAACCTTTAACAAGTCTAGCTTTGAAAGTCTCAACTTTTCCATGTACACCAAGTAATCTTCTCAAGATATACTTGCTCATGATGGGGATTTAACCCTTCAGATATAGCAACCAAAGTCCATACTTTGTTGGTGTATAAGGATTCCATCTTAGATCGCTAAGCATCCAGCCATTCTTACAGAGTCCCACTCTTGATGGCCAGCTCGAACCTAGTTGGGTCATCATCTCATGATGCAATCCTCGCTCCCACTGTCATAGAGAAACCGAAGTATCTCTCAGGTGGGTGAGGAACCCTACTAGATCGGCGGAGAGGCTGAGGTTCGTTGGAATCTACTGAATCCTTTGGTTCTGTCAAATCATCAACTGCCAGTTTGTATAGCTGGAACATTTCCAGTTCTACATAACAGATCTTGCCTCGAGCTTGTCCGGATTTTGCCTTTAGACATAGGCCGGACAACCCCAAATCTTAACTAACTTAAGATATGGGCTCTTCCCTTTCCATATCACATATGAAGTGGTAGGCTACTGATTTGATTGGAACCCTATTCAATAGGTATGCAACTTCTCAAGTGCATAACACCCAATAGGAAAAAGGTAACTCAGTAGTACTCATCATAGAGCACACCATATCACATAGGGTGTTATTGCTCCGCCCCGATATACCATTGTGCTATGGTGTATACGGAGGAGTAATGCTGAGAGAGAATCTCATTCTCCTTTAGAATAATCCAGGATTTCCGTGCTCAAGTATTCTCCTCCTTGATCACATCAAAGGACATAATACTTATACCCGTATTTTGGTTCTCTACTTCTAACTTATATTCTTTGAATATCTCAAAAGGTTCGGACTCATGTTTCAACAGGAACATATGACTGAATCTTGAGAGATCATCAGAGAATGTAATGAAGTATAAAGAACCGGTCTTGGCATGTGTAGACAGGGGACCTACATACATCAACATGTATCATCCTAAGAGTTCACTAACTCTTTCTCTGTTTCCAATAAACAGAGCTGGTGTCATTATATCTTTGTGACATGACTGGCAAGTTTCACAAGATGTAAATTCAAACTAATTTAAATATGCATCTAAATGTAACTTCAGCCAGTCGGGTCGCATTGATATGACATAGTCTACAACGCCTCAAGAAGGAATCGTTCAACTCTGGACTCTTTCTTCTTGTGTGTGTTCCGTATACTAAGAACTGTAGTTTGATTTAGAACATCAATGCTTTTAGATAACGTGCCTGAACCGATCAACTTTTGATATAGGAAATGTTCAAAACATTATCCAACAATACAAAATTTTACCGTTTCTTAACTAATAAAGAGACAGATATGATTTTATATATCAGGTTCGGTATCTAATAACATTCGTTCAGAATCAATGTATTAAAAATACAGGGTGACAGTGACCGACAGACTTGGCTGCAACACTTGCCCCGTTTTCTGCCTCATGAAACTTATCACCCGTTCTCAGTTCTCTACCTTTCTGTAGCCCTATGTAACAGATTACATATCTGGGATCCTGATCTGGTATCAAATACCCAGGACGTAGAGGATATTGAGAAACAGTTCTGTGTAACGAACGCACCCGAAGATGATGCATCATATGCACTTTCCTCGTTTGGGCGGCACGGGAAATTTGGTATTCCCCAATTTCCTGCTCTGTCTTATAACATTTATAAGTTGGAGCGGGACCAACGTTCCCCAGCTCAGTATAACAAGCGGGTTCGGTCAATAATCCGTATTATTATCTTGATTAAGGCGTGATATGGTCGCTACCTGAAGAGAGAGAGAAGAAAACACTCAGCGTATGCTCTTGCAAGATCAGATTGGTTATTATTTTATCTAATCAGGATGGCTCCCACTGTTTTTATCAAATCTTCCTTCAAACCATAAAAGGAAAGACTAGCCGGGATTAATTACACCCTACAACTTCGTCGATCTTTCAGCCAGGCCAGTGTCGGTACTTTGAGGGAGGTTCCCCGTGCTTTCGCACGGACCTAATTAAAGTAAACCTCGTTTTCCCAGAGGCGTAACCCCGTTGACACCTTTCTAGGCACCTACTTGATCGGCTAATTGTAATGTGTAAAACTCTCCCAGGAGTAACTCTTACTCGCAGTGGGTATCGGGATCCAACTATCTCATAGAAGGTATGCAATCTCATTGCAAATTTCAACACTTGAAATTCCCGATAATATTTTGCCCCTAACCTCCTATGACCTTGACAAAGGCCAACAAACCATTGGATGCTAGTCAAGTTCAACCCGTCATTTCCTGATTGAATTAAACCCACCCGCACGACCCTTGACAAAGGCCAACAAGGTCGCACGACTACCCTAACCCAATCTGCATCATATGCATAAGCAGATAAGCACCAGTCAGCTACCGCACACTACGCCTTGACAAAGGCCAACAAACGCAACACGAATACTAACTACTACTTATCTGAAATGACGGAGGGCTACGACAGGTTTTTCTGAAAACTTATTACGTAATGAACTTGATATCGTTGTAGAATCAAATGATTTTTGAAAAGGAGTGTCTTTGAGGCTTTTCTAGTTTTGCTAAAGGAGTCACTCCCGGTGAAGGGATCGTCGGTCCTTTCCTCGTCGAATGAGGTGCGGGATATATCGTATATATCACTGTGCAAAGCAGAACTCTTAAAAGCAATCAAAAGACAAACCGAGTGTGTAGCATCTGCCAGTTATTGCTAAAGGAGTCACTCCCGGTGAAGGGATCTCGGACCTTTCCTTATCGAATAAGGTGCAGGGTATATCATATATACCGCTGTGCAAAGCAAGAACTGTAGCTACCTGTTTTATTTTGAAATTCGATTCTACAACATCTTAGGTTTCTTTTATTTTATTAATAACATTAATGAAGTCCCATCATTTAAGTACCTAAACATCACAGATAAATACGACGTACACTTATGCCATCCGCATTTGCCTCGATGTCCCCTCGTGCACCGTTAGGTTAGGTAACTAACGGCAGAGCAGGGCAGGGCTAGCACGGGTGTAAAACATAAGTAATGCCTATATAATATATCATATATACTATATACAGTATCTATCACAGAACATCACATGATCACATCACAGATATCGCAGCAGAAGAAACATATGAAATATTGGATATACTAGGACGTCCGTGTTTTCAATACGAGCCAGTATAAAACACGGATTCCACGGTCGCGATGAATAGCCAAACCCACACCCCTAGACCCCTACGAGAGCGGCAAGAAACCCTACCAGTTCTAGAGTTAGGAGACCCGGACTCGACTCCTCGAGTTGGTCTCCCACTGGACTCCAGAACCCGGTTACTTGTGCCCTCCTCCTTGGGTCTATCCTAGTGCGGAAAAGTAAATAATATACAAAAGGTGACAACTTCCGCAACCTGGAAGTGCCCCAATAAAAGAATATTACATACAAGTTTTTACATGAATGAAAATGAAAAAAACACTCATCTCACATAAAAAACCCCGGCTATTCAACCACGACGATCCAATATAACATATCCAGCAACACATAACATCACATGTCATCAACGTAAGTAAATATGCGCATCCCAATCGTCGTTGACATATAGCAACGAAACCGGCGATATCACATATTACACTTACGGTCACAGAAAAGAAAGTGTAAAACTACAACAGTTGGAATCCACAACCTCCATAGACATCGCATGCCTAATCAAATGAATTCCTTAGATATCGCATGCCTAACAATTATAAACCCCGCATTTTAGTCTCAAAATCGAAAACACTTTTCAATACATAATCGGGCAATTCAACAAGATTCCCGATATCCTGATCGAATGCTCGTCGCAAACTTCAGTAGACGGCCGCACCCCCGATACCGTCGACGAAGTGCACCAAGGCGGAACACCGCTACCGCGAGCACCCAAACGGATGCTTTCGGCGACGGGGTTCTCCTACAGTCACTTGGTCGGGGCTATTGGGTGAGGCTGTCTATTAAGTTTATCCGGCGAGTATCCGCGTACGCTACGTGATTGCGACGGACTTTTGATCACATCAAAATTCCGTGGCAACCGATCAAGTGAGACTAAACTGCTGTGTTTATAACATTCATATTAGTTATCTCATAACTATTTGTGAATTCCAAGTATTGTATCACATTCCGGATAAATAGAAAATGTTAAACTTTCCGATCGAACAATCGAACACCCAAGTTTTCCCGATGCAGCTCAACACATGAAACAAGTTTAAAAACATCCAGTTCATGCCTCAGTACCAACGGTCCAGCCGTAGAAGGGTCAAGCCAACGCCTCACATGTGGCACGCCGTACTCCCCCAAACCCTAAGGTTCAAAGGGCAGTTCAAGATGGTCACATAATCGAGTTAAGGTTTGTTGTCTTCTAGAGGGACCATCGCGTTACTTGCACTACTTAGAACGTGATTAAACTACAGAAATATCCGACAATTGGAAATTTCCCGGCAGGGGAAAAAGTGGGTATTTATGTCCGGCCGAACTTTTTAACATATTCAAAAATTATCCGGAAGCCACATAGACAAAATCAGATAATCCGATCGAATCATCGAATCCCCAAAACAACCCCAGAAAATTCAACTCTTGAATAAATATTAAAAATTCCCATAAACCTCAACACCTGAAAACATGAATTACTGTGCAAAAATTAAACAGTGATAACATTTATTGGCCGCGGAACCGCTGCAGAAGCCATGCTTCTGCCGCGGTTCCGCCGCACTGTAGCAGCTTCACTCGATAAATTTTGCATCGTAATTCTTAGTTTTTCCTGCTGAATTTTTTAAGAATTTTTAATCTGGAAAAAACCCAGTTTTTAGAAAAAGTCCAGAGAGCACTTTGATGTTAGGGTTTCGGGTCGATCGGGTTTCAATCTTCGTCTACGTGTCGCCTAAGGCTCTAGCTAGGCTCTGATACCACTGTAGGGTTCCTAGGCACGCTCAAGAGGTCTCACAAGGCATCAACCATGCCAATTTCAAATTTTAGAGGTGCCGAGAAACCCTAATACGGATTGTTAACTAGAATTTTAGGCGAAAGATGCAACTAGTTAACAATTTAACTAAAAGAACGGAAATACAACCTTTGTAGATCCGGTTCTCCACCTCCATAGCTCCATGATGAAGTCTCCTTGCTGTCCAAATCGAAATCCATGACTCTAGCATCGGCTTCATCGGAGAAATGGGCGGGCTAGGTCGTCGACTCGATGCCGAAGATGATCTACGTCGAGGCATCACTAGATCAAGCTCCCACTTCACCAAGTCATGAAACTTGTGAAGAAAACACCCTATACTACTTGGCAAGAGGTAGAGGATGAAGAAATAGGAAGTGGGTTCACTTTAGAATTGGATTTCTCACTCATTTTCTCAAGTTGCCATTGATGGAGGCAAGCTTCTTCTTGAAGAAGAAGAAGAAGATGAAATATATTATGATAAGTATATTTCAAAAAGAAAATAAAATGAATACTTATCATAATCCAACCATGGTCAAGTGTAGAGAATAGACTAGGGTTAAGTGGAATGGTTAGGGTTAAGCATGAGACAAAATGGTGACTTAGTCAAATCTTCATGAAGCTTCAACATGCATCCAAAGAAAGCCACCATTTTTCTTTATGCTTATTATTTTCCAAAAAGAATAAATAGATAAATAAATGAATAAGAAAACAAAACCCTAACCATTCACATAACCATGGTTTAATCTTTACACAAACCCAAGTTAGCATGCATCATCAATCATGATACAAACTTGTGCACAAAAATATATCACATATACAATGTGCACAAACAAGTGAGAAAAACTAATTAAAGTGAACCAATACTAGTTAATGCAAAGTAATATATCAAATATATAATTATGCATTAAATTATTAAATCAACACTTGATTTAACGATCCGGTCATATCGCATACAACCGACTAATATCCAATGTATCGGCTTATCGAATCAATCCTTGATTCGATAACTAGGTTATATCGCATATAACCAGTCGATACATTCATCGTGAGAATGGAATACGGTATCACATACACGCATTATTCTCGGTCCCGCACATATCTCATATGCGCACCTATTTCGTTTCGCTTGAGCCAGGAAACCTCTGTGTAGGACTCTAAAGACTCGTCAATACGCCGGCAGCAGATGATGATCATATCAAACACCCACAAGTCGCAAGCGGTCTGCTAAACGTAACGGCCACCCGGGTATTGAGCGATCAGAAGATCGACGAGCAAGCCCGCTCATACTCCTGTGAATCCAACCGGTAACACTTACCGTACAGTCCGGTCTCGTCATCTGATATGTCGCATATCTCGCCTAGGGGTGGTAAACGTCAGACCCTAATAGCTTGATAAGTCGTGTCGATATGAGGTCTATAACAGTTCGAGAAACTACTGGTAACACTTACCAGTAAATCTCAGCAACCCTGGCCAGGGATTTCTGGTTATAGCCAATCGAACACAGTGCAACATCAACTCCCTATACCGGGAGAGACGAATCCCCTCCTATCGCTCATTGCCTCCATGTGATTCGGGACTGTACCCAAAAGCCACCGTTTTGCACGCCCTCTTGGACGTGGTAAGGTGGAAATCAAAGCACAGTGGGAACCACACAAGACTCTATGACGATCTCGGGTCAACATACTACTCTGTACCAGTGTCACCAGAGAACTGCCATCTGACGTAAGGTATAATACCATTTGGGAGTTCTCGGCGAGTCCGTCCAGTGTACCCAGTCTCCACTGAGCACCCGTACATCATCTCTGATGTCAAACATCAATGGATATGGGATCATCCATCGCCCATCTGTATGGGTCGAGAAGGTATACGCTAGTCTACTCTGGTATATCGATGCCCCATCTCGATACACCTACGACTAGGGACCTTGAAGGATGTACTTATAGACTACCATGTCCCCACTTGTATGATCCGCATCATAGTCCAGGTAGTCAAGTACATATCCTAAGGGCTTTACCAACATGTAACAGAGAGACAATCAGTATACACGTTAAGGTAAAGAGTAACCAGATAGCATACTATCATGTCGAGCAAGAAAGTCCTCCCTATATATGTCCAAGCATCCACTGCAATATACATCCTATGTACAGTAATGGCCTCTAGGGCATACATATAACTAACAAAAAGTGTACATGAATTTTATGGTCGTTACATCTTACCCTCTTTAGAAAAAATTCATCCTTTAAATTTATACAAGGAGGATGTTGTAACAGATTCAAGAAATTTTTTTGGTTAGTGCAAACATAAAAGTCGGGGTAGAGATTACTAGTATCATATCTAAGTTGCGTGGGAAAGTTCAAGAAGAAACAAAAGAATGCAAGGATTTGAAATGGCTGAACAAGACAGAAGGACATTTACCAGTGTTAACCTGACCTGTGGTTTCGGCATGTACGTCCGACATAGTGAAAGCCTGGCGTTTTGGCGCCTTCTTTTGTGCTTGATGGTACATTGGTGGCTGACGAGATAAGGGTGGTCCGTGCTGAGGTGGTGCAGGAAGAGCTAAATGGTGGGCAGGAGCTTGTATAGCTTATCTTGTTGCAGTGGTTGCGTCAGCTCTATACTATGGGCATTCACCCAAAAAGTGCGTAGGCGATCCATAAATCAAACAAAGACCGTTAGCTCGTCTGCAGTCTTTCACCTGATATCTCGGCCTCTTGCAGTAATGGTATACGTTTGGACTATTGTTTGGAAACGATCCTTTTGGCTTCTTGGGTGAAATGACATGCTCCACGCCCCAGTATGGATGGTATTGTCCGCTTTGGCAGAACCCGTATGGTTTTGTCCTTTGGAGCAAACTAGACTTGAGAAGGGGCCACTTCCAAGGAGGTCACCCATCCTAGGATTTCCCTAGATCGAGCATGCTTAACTATGGGGTTCTTCATACTCTGGAGTGCCGTTTCATCCAAAAGGCGCCTCCATAATCCAGGGTGGCATCATTACATTTATAATGCAGTTCGGTCCTCTTTCAGAATATGCTTCAGAGACCCAATCCTCTTGTTCTAAAGCGGCTCCACACTCAAATCACTATGTGTTTGTAACAGACCGCACTGAGTGTGGACAGAGCAGATCACCATGATATTCGAAGACCATACTGCTATAGGGTATTACATTCCCCCCACCTAAGCACAATGGTTCATTCTCGAACCATAGATCTACTACTGAGGGACCTGCATAGGACACCAAAAATATCACGTCCCATGCCCCAATATGGATAGTATTGTCTGATCTGGCCGAAACCGTATGGTTTTGTCCTTTGGAGCGAACCAGACTCGAGAAGGGGCCACTTCCCAAGAGGTCCCCCATCTTAGAATTTCCCTAGTCCGAGCACGCTTAACTTTGGAGTTCTTCAAACTCCGGAGTGCGGGTTCATCCAAAAGACGCCTCCATAATTGAGGGTGGTATCATTACATTTATAATGCAGTTCGGTCCTCTTTCAGAATGTGTTTCAGGGATCCGATCCTATTGTTCTGAAGTGACTCCACACTCAGATCACTGTGTCTGCAACAGACCACACTGATTATGGACAGAGCAGATCACCATGATGTCTGAAGACCGTACTGCTCTGGGGCATTACATCGATATTGATGGGGGTTTCCTTGTACGTTTATGATTATTATTGGCCATAGGATCGGGTGCGGGAGACCCCGATGCAATGAGGAGAGGCACAGTAGTCATGAGATTCGACTAGTTAGTGCTATAGTCGGTGAGTATATTTGTATCTATGAGTGGAAAATCGGGTGGACAGCGTATAGCACCCCCGTGAAAGATATTTAAATTGATACTTTATTCCATTAGTATGCTTATGATTCATTCCACGTTTATTAAAACTTGTTCGTTAAATACTAAATTTCATGAGTTTTTTGCTTTAGTATGCTTATCGTGAATATGCTCAGTTTACCAATACTATGTTTCTTTTCCTTTACTATACTTTCGCGAACAAAATTATTAGGACACTTGCACAATTACTAATGATTACCATGTGGCACCAATACAAACATACATTCTATACATACACATCATTAGTAACTTCCATGACACGTATACACTAGAACACTTATACGTTTACTAGTAATTGCCATGCCACATATAGAACTTACCATGTTTTACATATTATAATATGATCAATGTTATGTTGTGTACGCGACTAGATGTCTGTACTGATTGTTAAGCGAGTACGCGCATATAGGTACGTATCGATCGTTGAGCGAGTGCATCGACGAGATGTTTGCACCATTCGCTACATATGTACGTGACTAGCCGTCCTTACTAATTGCTGTGCGGGTACGTAGACTAGACATCCGTCTATTATTGAGCGCATTATATTGTTTATTGTAACCCTTGGAATTATTGAAAAGAAATTTATGATTTGATTCAATGTGATATTTGGTTGTCATCGTACGAGGTGAGATTCCGTACTGGATGAAGTGGTGATGGTTAGCCGAATACGGTCTTTTATTTTTGAATCGCCGAGTCTCATTATTTATCCTGATTGGGAGATTAAGAAACTATAAGGTTTTACTTATTTTAAAAATAACGATTGTTTATATTTTAAAAATGCAAAGGATGTGCTGCATGGATTTCAAAAGGATATTTATCTTTAAAACATCACAGCCTTCTTATTTTAAAACAATGTTTTGTTCTATTTTAAAGTATAATTAAATTATTCGGAATTATTTATCCATTTACAATACTCGTTCACGCTATACTTACTATACATATTATTCGTGTACGCTACGCTTGCTTTACTTATTATTCATTTACGCTACGCTTGCTTTACTTGTTAGCTGTTCTCGTTGTGATTATGTTATTTGTTTATGCTACATTTATGTTATCTGTTCACGCTATGATTATGTTATGGTTTGCGCCACGTTTATGTTATCCTTTCGCGCTGTGATTATTTATTTATGATTTGATAATATTCGGTAACTGAGGAGGGAGCGAACCGGTTATGGATACAGGTATTTATGGTTTGATGTTATCCGGTAATCGAGGTTGGGATATAGCCGATTACAGATACATGTATTTATGGCTTGATGATATCTGGTAATCGAGGTGGGATGTAGCTATTGGAGATAGGTGACCTCAAGGCAATTATTGTAATTGCAGGATGTCAATTACTAATTGATGGAGGACCTATACGGAGAATAGTCTTGTTCGAGATGATAGTATGTTATTTTGTTTGTTTTTATCTTTCATGTGTATACATTTTACTCGTTATCACATATCGCTAATACATGAGATAAAGTCCATAAGATCTTTACTTGACTACTAGGATTAATGATAAGGATCATATTAGTGGGGCCTGGTTAGTCCATAAGCACATCTTTAAATGTCCCTAGTGATAAGAGTATCGAGACTGGGTATCAGTACTCTAGTTTAGACTAGTGTATACATTTCCTGACCCGGTTGAAGGGTGATAGCTGATCTCACAACTATTGGTGTTTGACACCGAGGATTGTATATAGGTGCTCATTGAAGTATGAGATACACTGGACGGACTCACCGAGAACTCTTAAATGGTATTATACCAATTGTCAGACATCAGTTCTCTAGTGACGATAGTGCAAGGTAGTCCCTTGACCCGAGATCGCCATAGTGTCTTGTGTATGTTCCCACTATACTTTGATTACCATCCTACCACGGCTCTACTGAGTCGTGCAAACAGATTTTAGTTGGGTATAGTTCCGAAGCACATGGAGGCAGTGAGCTGTCGAAGGGTTTCGTCTCTCCCAGTATAGAGAGTCGATATCGCATTGCGCAGGACATGAATATAACCAGAAGTTCTTTGCCAAGGCGGATGAGATAAATTGATAAGTATTATCAGCTGTATCTCGGTTGGTTATGAGTCCTATGTCGCATGACTTATCGGGTTATTGGGGTCTGACAGTTGCCACCCCTAGACCCGGTATGTGATACTCTTTGACGAAGAGACCGTACCGTATGGTATTCGTAGCTTATAGAGTTTGTCGGGTTCGGATGAGCTTGCTCATCGACCTTCTTTTATCTTGCTCATACCTGGATAACTGTTATGTACAACTAGTACCGCTGATGAGCTTGTGGGTTAACCCGTGCGAGGATTGAATCTGAAAGTATTTTAGATTCAATTAGATATGATCCTATTTAATCTATTGTCAGCGTATTGAAAGGTCTTTAAAGTCTTGTAATGAAAATTCCTAATCAGGAGAAATGATGATGTGTCATGCGTATTGGATATGTGCAGGAGTTCGATTAAATGTGTGATTTAATTGAACATCCAAAGATACTAGCCGGTTTTAAAGCTGGAATATTAAGTTAAGTTTGATGTCATGCCCCGCTTCTCAGTAGATGGAAACGGTGATGTGGCAAGCCCGCGACATATTTATTTAGAGAAGATCATTACCTAAATAAATATACTAAGCGTATTGAAACAATAATACATAATGTAAGAATAAATGGAGACTATAAAATTTTTCAACAAATATTTTTATTTACATTCAAACTTGAAATATTTATAGATATAAGAGTTCAACTGAAAAGTATATACAATAACATGAATGCCTAAACATGTGTCATACATAAACTGAAAGAAAAGTTAACTAGTCTAAGCCTAAGCCGCGATCTGGTCTTACTCCTCCTCTGTAGCGTCCACTTCCTCAGTCTCCATAGTATCTGACGAACATTCAAAGAAAACAAAGGTGGGTGGAATGCCTATAAGAGAACTAGCGCTCGGTAAGTCCAAAAGATAAAAGTGGACAGCGACAAGTATAAAATAATCATGAAATGACAAGTAAAAGTATATGCAATTGAACATGGTATATGTATTATAGGTCTCTATTTGATCAATATGTTAACGCTAAATTTCAAGTGTGAATGTCAACGCAACCGTAGAATTATTCACGAGCTCAAGTGTGGGGCCCAAGGAGTAAGGAAACATGAGCTTATTTCATAGTTAGCATGGGACTCTAAGCCGTGGAGGAGTCGGCCCGACTAAGATTCGAATAAATAGAAAAATAGGTTAATACAGGACTTCTAAAGCTCTGTTGGATTCATACAAGAAACTATCCCAAACACCCCGAGTATAATATATATTATAACTGTAAGATATTCTTAATTAATTTGATTTGGTTGATTTACAACATGTCTTGATCGAAACCATAAATTGTAAAAGTTGAAGAATGAAGTCGAGTAAGTCGAGTAGAATGCGAGTCATATCAATTGCAATCCTAGGTCGAGTCAAGTTAGTCGAGTAGATTGATTTCGACTTCACGTTCAAGTTTAGGTTCGAATTGGAATAGAGTTCAAGTTTAAATTAAAGTTTGGATTCGAGTTATAAAAATTTCTTATAAGTGTATTTAGCTGTGGAAAGTCTTAAGTTCGGGAGTAATCGAATAACTGTTGTACATGGACATCATGATTTGTATTTTTTTCAAGACAGTTGCCATTGATAACTCCGTTAAGTTGTAGTGTTGTCTAGCTGAGTAGGCAAAAACTCACTTTCTCTGTCTCTCCAGGGTTTAAGAGAAATGATACCGCTTAAACCTATTTTAATCTATTTTTCTCAAAAATTTATTCTAGTTTGTTTACAATGTTTGCATTTCTCAAGAGGGTTTTATGAAAACTATTTTAATATTGTAAAAAATAAATCTCGAGGGTGATTTAGAATATTAAGAGTTTTTATGAAAATGTATTTAATTTTAGTGGTATTTTAGTGATTAAACCTAACTTTTAAATGTTTATGGTATTTTTATGAAAACTATCACTTTTGGAAATTTGATGGTATTTTATTAAAATTAAAATTTTTCATTTTAAAAATATATTTTTCAAAATTTGTTTTCATTGAAAATATGGATTCATAATTTTATATAAATTTTCAAAGTTTATTTTGTTTTAAAAAAATCTTATTTCTTAAAAATCATATTTTTATTTCCTTTCGAGATTGAATTCTCCGTGATAAGTTCTGTATCTCACTATACTATCCCAAGAACGCACGATAACCCACACCATCCGTAAATGGGTTCTCCTAAAAGGGTTAGAGACACAATTGCAAAGGTCTTAAAAACATCGATTAAAAACATTTATTTGTAAAAATAATGGTATTTTATTGTAAACCGTATTCTTTAAATTAAACATAGATATAAAAACTTCGTGCTATGAAACCATAGTGTATGTGATGGGGTAGGTCATTACCCCATGAGTTTTCTAGAGGGATATATGCTAGTTATCGATTAAAGGGTTGTATTTAAAGTTCATGGTATTTATATGAAATTTCTCGATTTATGTAGTTATTTCGCATGAAATTTTAATTACATGATATGGTAAACGATAAAAGTAAATGTTAAGGTGATATTCGAGGTTTAGAGTGAAATTTTAACATAGCAAAGGTAACCAAAGTTTGTTTACAGAAAATACTACGAGTTATCTCCACTTTGTCGATATTATTTTAGAATGTGATTTGAGTCAAAATGGGATAGAGGAATAGGGACTTACAGTTTTAGAGCGTTGATAGGAGAGAGAGAGAGAGAGAGAGAGAGAGAGAGAGAGAGAAAGCCTTCAGAGATCATGGTAGCATCGAGAGTGGCTTCGGTTGTTGATGGAACGAACTTTGATCGCTAACTCCACTTGACCAGTCTTAACCTTCTTGAACTTAGAGAATTTTGAGAAATTTTAAGAATAGGGAAGAGCTAAAGAATGGTGTGGTATTTATAGGGATGAAATGAAGGTGTGTGAATTGAAGAATGGATTTAAAAATATTTAAAATAGAATTAATGGGCAATTGAAGAGTCTCTGGTTAACTGCAGAGAAATCAAACAAGAAAATAGGGTAAAGGGGAGCTGAAGGGGTGAGAGGGCAAAGAATGGAGGCATTTGGGTGCAATCCAACTGCCAGTGGCGGCCCAAAGAGAAAAAACGAGCGGTCGGATGGGGGCCATCTATCTCGAGATTCGTGCCTTATGCTTAACTCGTAATTAAAACCTCATTTATCCTGTATGATTTTTTTGAAACTTTTCGTTTCACCGTGTATTGCACGTGCAACTCTTGAGCTTCCAGAAAGTTAAAAAGAAAAATATTAAAAATAATTAGGACTGATAGGATTCGAACACACAGGCTATGTTACAGCAGTGTAGGGATTTTACTAGTGAGCTACAAGTTGCTTCTTGCTTTTATTGAACAAAAATAACTTATAATTCCTAATCAGGCTGAATTACCCTTTCTATACATTTGAATAAAATACGTTTGTACAGGGATTTTAGAGTCGTTACATTCTACCCTCCTTATAAAAATTTCGTCATCGAAATTTACACAAAGGCTAATTTTCAAAGAGGTGAGAGTATCTCGCACGCATATCGTCTTTTCGCTCCTAGGTTGATTGTCCTGGTGAATCCTTTCTCCACATCACTCAGATCAAGTTCACCTCCTTGTTCCGTAGCGTCTTCACCTTTCGATCCAAGATTTTGACTAGTTGCTGCTCACAAGTCAGACCGGTATATACAGTGAGCTCTGAGTGATCAAGTATGTGTCTGGAGTCGCTCACATATCGTCGTAGCTGGAATATGTGGAACACGTTGTGCATCCCCTCTAATGAGAGTGGTAGTGCTAAACGGTATGCCACTTCTCCAACTCGTTTGAGTATGTCGAATGGTCCGATGTATCTTAGACTTAGTTTATCCCTCTTGCCAAAACGTATCACTCCTCTGTTCAGAGAGGTCTTCAGAAACACATGCTCTCCGGGTTAGAACTCCAGATGTTAACGCTTTGCATCTGCCTAATGTTTCTGTCGGTCCTGAGCTATGCACATCTTTTCCCTGATCGTGTGAACTACATCCACCATTGCCATGATCATCTCTGGTCCAAGGAGTTCACGATATCTAACGTCATCCCAACTTAGCAAGGAATGACATTTATGTCTGTAGAGTGCTGTGAATGGTGTCATCCCAATACTTGCCTGGTTGCTGTTGTTATAGGAAAACTCCATAAGGTGTAGGTGATCTTTCCACGAACCTCCGAAGTCTAGCATACAGGCTCTCAACATATCTTTTATGATTTGAATTGTTTGCTCGGACTGTCCATCTGTTTGGGGATGATGCGCTATGCTGAAATTCAGACTCATCCCCAGGTTAGCTTGAAGATCTGCCAAAACTGAGATCAGAATCTAGTATCTCGGTTGGAGACGATGCAGACAGGTACCCTATGTAATCTCATGATCCCCTCCATGTACTTTCTTGCCAATGTCTCGGTTGATTGTCCAACTCTGAATGGAATAGAGTGAGCCAATTTGGTGAGTCGATCTACAATAACCAAAACTGCGTCGTTACTCTTCACACTGCGAGGGAGTGCAGTCACGAAGTCCATGGTAATGTGCTGCCATTTCCATTTTGGGATTGGTAACGGTTGAAGTAGACCAGCAGTTTTGTGATGTTCAGCCTTCACTTGCTGACATATTAAGAATGTTGTTATGCTCCTTGCTACTTCTCGTTTCATTTCATGCCACTAGTAATGTTGTCGTAGATCCTTGTATATCTTCATGCCGCCGGGGTGTACAAAATACAAAGAGCTATGAGCTTCTATTATTAACTCTTTTTGAACAGGGTCGACTGGCATGCATAAATGGCTCTCATTCCATAAGGATCCATCTTCATAGATGATGAAGTCAGTTCGAAAGCCACTTTCTACTTGTTCTTGGATCTTTTATAACTTGGTATCATTTTCTTGAGCTGCCTTGATCTAATTAACAAGAGTGGATTGGACTTGTAAGTTCATCAATGATGGAGCGTTACCTAACATAACTACCTCAATCTCTAATCTGTGCAGTTCTTGCTGTAGTCTCCACTGAGCGGTGAGATTCAATGCTAAAGGTTGGTGACTAAGTGCATCAGGAACTACGTTCACCTTTTTAGGATGATACTATAGGTTGATGTCAAAGTCCCCCATGAGTTCTAGCCATTTTCTCTGCTTCATGTTGAGTTCCTTCTGAGTAAATACATACTTCAGACTTTTATGTTCGGTGTATATATCCACTCGTTCTTTCAAAAGGTAGTGACGCAAAATCTTAAGTGCAAAGATCACGACTGCCAGTTCCAGATCATGTGTTGGATAGTTGTGCTCATGGACCTTTAGCCGTCTTGATGCAAAAGCCACAACCCTTCCGTGCTGGTGTAGAACACGTCTAAATCCTTTACTAGATGCATCACAATGTACATCGAATCCGCCAGATCGATCCAGTATTACATGAATAGGTGCAGTGGTTAACCTCGACTTGAATTTTACAAATGCCTTCTCATATGCTTCTGACCACACGAATGCTTCGTCTTTACGTATGAGCTTGGTCAGGGGTGCTGCGATCTTTAAAAATCCTTTGATGAAGTGTTTGTAATATCCTGCTAAGCCCAGAATTTTTTTATATCTTTGACTGACTTTGGTGTCGGCCATTCGCTGACAGTTGTCACCTTAGCTGGATCCATAGAGATTCCTTCGCTTGAAACGATGTGTCCGAGAAATCCGACTTGATCAAGCCAAAATTCACACTTGCTATACTTGGCGTAGAGTTGGTTTTGTCGTAATGTCTCCAGGACAATGTGTAAGTGCTCAGCGTGCTCTTTCCGATTCTTTGAATACACCAGGATGTCGTCGATGAAGACAACAACAAACCTGTCTAAGTACTCTCGGAAAATTTGGTTCATCAGGTTCATAAAAATGGCTGGTGCATTGGTCACATCGAATGGCATTATGAGATATATATAATGGACATAACGAGTCCTAAGCGCCGTCTTTAGAATGTCGGACTCCTTGACCTTCACCTGATGATATCCTGAATGAAGATCTAACTTTGAGAATACACAAGATCTACTTAACTGATCGAAAAGGTCATCGATGCAAAGTAGCGGATACTTGTTCTTAATCATTACTTCATTTAGTGCTCGATAATCCACGCACATTCGGTAGGTATCTTCTTTCTTTTTCACTAGTAATATCCATGATCCCCAACTTGAAGTACTGGGTATGATCCAACCTTTCTTTAGGAGCTCGTCTAACTGGATACGAATTTCTTTCAATCCTTCTGGATTTAGTTGATATGGACCTTTGATTACATATTATGCGCCGGGTTTTAAATTGATATCAAACTCTCGAGCTCGATCGGGAGGCAAACCTGTTATGTATTCAGGGAATATATTCTTGAAACTCTCTAACAACTTCTGGTTCGATCCTTCCGCTTGCAATGCTGCAATCTCTGCTTTCTTTGGTTTTGCTTGGTAGATGCTAGGATCCAAAGTCTGGTCTCCACTTTTGAAATAGAACACTGGGTGATCTTGTATTTCAAACACTGCCCTCTTTTGGCGATAGTCGATGGTAGCGAAGAAAGTTCCAAACCAGTCTATTCCCAAGACCATGTTGAAATTCGGTATGTCCAGTACCTTGAAGTCTGCATAGAATTCTCGACTGCAGATGACCACTGGACACAGATCGTATCCCAAGGTTGCTTTTAGAATTCCGTTCCCTGAACTGACATTCCAACTTGATATGAGCGGCTTAACTGGGATCGCATGAATTCTTATGAACCATTGTGACATGAAGCAATGCGATGACCCAGTGTCGAAGAGTATTAGTGCAGGTAGGATGGCTACTAAGATTGTACCTAAGTCGTGTGGGATAAGTTTAGGTATAATAAATATAAGATGGCTAGGAATTGAAATAACTTGAAAGGAAACGAAGAAGAGATTTACCAGTGATAACTTGACCCGTACCTATGGACTCTTCGACCGACATGGTGAATGCTTGGCGTCGCAACACCTTTCTTTGTACCTGGTTAAATACTCGGTGTTGAGGTTGACCAGTCTGTGTGTGGGGAGATGGTGCTGGTAGAGCTAACCGTGTAAGAAGGGCTTGGATCGCCAGTCTAATGGGATGGTTATGTTGGC
Organism: Agapanthus africanus; assembly: GCA_030015575.1. Lineage (NCBI taxonomy): Eukaryota > Viridiplantae > Streptophyta > Magnoliopsida > Asparagales > Amaryllidaceae > Agapanthus > Agapanthus africanus. The sequence goes on along the minus strand of CM057339.1, from coordinate 302,078,150 downwards.
TATAGTGCCTTCTGTTAGATATATGTATGCCCTAGAGGCCATTATTTGTATAGTGGATGCTTGGACATGTATATATGTAGATGAATTTCTTTCTCAAAATGATAGTATGCTATCTGGTTGCTCTTTATCTTAACATGTTCACTTGATTGTATTGACTATTCATTTGATACATGTTGATAAAGCCCTTAGGATATTGGTTTGACTACCATGACTATGATGGAGATCATACTAGTGGGGCATGCGTAGTATATAAGCATATCCTTAAATATTCCTAGTCGTGGGAGTATCGAGATGGGGCATCGATATTCCAGAGTACACTAGTGTATACGTTTCAGACCCATTTAGGGGGCGATGGATGATCCCACATCCATTGGTGTTTGACATCACAGATTGGTTGGAGAGAGCCAAAGAGACTGAGTACACCGAACGGACTCACCGACAACTCCTATATGGTATTATATCTATCGTCGAACAACAGTTCTCAAGTGGTGACACTTGTACAGGTTAGTCTGTAGACCCGAGATCGTCATAGAGACTTGTGTGTTTCCAACTGTGCTTTGATTTCCACCTTACCACGGCTCTACTGAGTCGTGCAAACAGGTGGTTTTTGGGTACAGTCCCGAGACACATGGAGGCAATGAGCGATAGGATGGGTTTCGACTCTCTCGGTATTGGGAGTTGATGTTGCACTATGCACGGCTGGCTATAACTGGAAGTCCTTGGCTAGGGCTGATGAGATTTACTGATAAGTGTTATTAGTAGTTTCTCGACCTGTTATAGGCTACATCGGCATGACTTATTGAGTTATTAGGGTTTGACGACACCATGCCTAGACTCAATATGCAATATATCAGACGAAGAGACCGGACTGTATGGTAAGTGTTGCCAATGGCTCTACGGGAGTTTTGACAGGATCGCTTGTTGTTCTTCTGTTCGTACAATACCTGGGAGCCGTTATGTGCAGCTAGTACCGCTGACGGTTTGTGGGTATCTGATATGATCACTACCTACTACTAGCATATTGACGAGTCTTAGAGTCCTACAAAGGGGTTTTCCGAGCTCAGGCGAAACGAAGTTGGGCACATATGGAGATATATGCGGGAGCTTGTTTAAATACGAGTATATGATACCGTATTTTAATCTGGCATTTTTTATTAGTCGGGTTATATGTGATATGACCGGATTATTAAATCAAGTGTTGATTTAGTATGATGACTAATTGCTCGTTAGTAATTCCTTTCTTTATGTGTGCATGTATGTATGTATATTTATATGGATTTATATACACATATACATGTGTGCATGTGTCATGGTGGATGATACATTGGACATGGCTATGCTAGACTCACATGGAAATATATTAGATAATTATTGATTTTAAGTTAATGGAAATTAAATAATGATCTCATGGTTGATCTCATGGTTCTACACTCTTCTTTGAAATATCACACCGACATGGTATCAGAGCCAAGCTAGAGCTTTAGGGTAGTTTAGACGACGTTAAAAGTGTTCGATCGAAATCGAAACCCATATTTTTCATACTTTCTGTACCTTTTCCCAAAATTTCGTATTTTGCAAAAAAAAATATCCAAAAAATCGTGCAGGTAAAAATATGGAGCCCCAAAAATTTTGAACACCCAATTCTCTTAAACGGCCGTAGAACCGCGGCCAAACCCTAGGTTTACCCGTGGCTCCACCGCTCTTTTGAGGAATTAGGGTTTCGATTCTTCTGTGCTGCTCCATGTTGACATTTGTGGCTTTCTGGATATTTTTGTTGAGGCTCAAGGTGTTAAGATCTCTGTGGCTTGATGAAATCTTTGATATCGATCGAAATGTTTAATATCGTCTAGACAGTTGCTATGTGTGGTACAATATTTGAAATCTACACTAATTATTTTTGAGAAAATTAAATGGTTATTTGTAAATCTGACATTTCAGTCTCCGTGAAAATCGGGAATCTTTTTGAATTACTCGTTTTTCTTTTTGAAAAGGTGTTTTCATTTCAAGACTTAAATGTAAGATTTATGAGATTAAGCATGAAGTCCGTGTTATGAGATAATCCGGGTTTATTATGTCTAAGGATAAGTGCGGATTCCAATTGTTTTAGTTTTATATTTCTTTTCTGCGACCATAAGTGTAATATTGTAACATTTCAGGAAATAAAATATTATTTTAGAATTTAAATAATTAAAATAATAAATTTCAGAAATATTATTAAGTGCACGAATTGGTTTTAATGATATGGTATAATTATATACTGATAAATTGGAAAATATTTAGAAATTTATATCAATTATTGATTTTAAAAGAATTTAGAAGATCGGGAATCTTACAACTTAGTATACAATTAATTGTATATAAGTTAGTATTACTAAACTCGATTAGTACTTAATCATGCATTGATTGTGTTTTATGCATGTGACATGCACCATGTCATATTGAAAATACTTATTACATTTTCTTTTGAAACATGATTTCAAGTCTTTATTTGTGCATGGCTTCATTTTTGGATTTTACAATTGAGTTATAAAATAAAAAGGAAAAGATTAATAAAAGAAAAGAAAAGAATAAAGAATGGGGGGAGGGGAGGAGGCATGGCATGAAGGTATAGGCTTGAGAGAGAGAGAGAGAGAGAGAGAGAGAGAGAGAGGGTGAGGGGTCTTTGACCATTGGCTCATTTGTTATTCACTTCATCATCTTCATCATTTTCTTCTTCTCTTTCTCCTCTCATGGTTGCCCTCTCCCTCCACCATCTATACCTCCTCATTAGAACCCCATTTCCACATCAAAACCATGTATCCCCTTCACAAAATTCATGCACAAGCTCACTACAAGCATGGTGGATCAAGAAAGTTTGGATTTTGAGTACTTGGGGCAACTCAAGAAAATTCTTGAGTTGCCAAATGAGGTATTTCCTTCAACCTTAGTGAAGTAATTCATTTCCTTTAACTTCTATTTTAATTTTGAAGCGTTTAAGTAAGGTTTAGTGATCTTGGAAAATTCCAAGATGAAGGTTAGGGTTTGATTTGAATTGTGATGGTGCAAGTGAGTGTAATTGGTGACTACAAACCCCCCTTAGCATTAAAAATCCAGATCAAACTAGTGACAAACCCTAAAACTTAAAATTTAAACTTTCCATGTCGGTTTTGTTAATAATTATGGACTACAGGGAATCTGGAGTGACCTGAGACCTTTACGGGAAAAACTAGCAACTCTATTAACCTAGACTTGACACTAGAAGACCACCCTAAGAATATGAGTCCAAACAGAGCAAACAGGGTCGAGCTGGCCAGTTTTGGGAGTGATGTCGCCGGGTCATTTGTAGGCATTGGTGTTAGGATTGGTTCTGTAACTCACATACCCCATATACTACCCCACTGTATTGCTAGTTTAGCCTAATTTTACCTGAACCAAAATCTGTAACCAGTTTTCTAAGTTGCTGTTTTATGTTTTGTGACTTTTAATGACTTGAATTTTGGATATTTTGTTTTGTCTCGATCGATTGGTGTTTGTACGTCGATGTTGAGGGTTATTTGATTCTTCTGCATGAGTAGACCATAGGTTTTAACCTATGTGTGATTCGTGTGCCGTTTTGGTTTTCGTACGCGATTTCTGTTTACAATACTATGTTTTTATATATGTAGGCACCTTCATGTGGACGTCGTACGACAGGGGAAGTGCATGGCGGTATTGACTTCGGCAAGCAAGGATCAAGGTGAGTAGATGCATATCAACGGGGGAGGTCGGGTGGATGGCGTATAGCACCCCCATAGTTTTTTAGTGCAGCATGCAGATATTATATATGTGTATGTGTGTGTGTGTGTGTGTGTGTGTGTGACATGTATAATTAGCAAGAAAGGCTTTAGGAGATCATTGGTTAGTTTTAGCGTAATTAGAAGATAGTGCTTTTAGTTTAGTTTCTTAGTGTAAAAGTTGACACACACACATGCACACACGTGACATGATTTTGGGTGTATATGTTTATATGTATATATATAATTTATGGATGCGTTGGTACACACACACAAACACACATACGTATACACTGGTGATAAGGATAGTACATGATACTTGGAGGTGAGTCGATATGATCAAGCATGATGCCGTGAGATTGTGATATGTGATTTGGGCCGTGTTATGATATACGATATTATATTATAGCTGATCGATGGGCTATGTGTTTTCATACACACGAGGATATATGTTTGATGATATTGGTATGTACTAGACTGTAAAATAGTACTCCTAATTCAGGATATTATGATTATGATACTATATGAATAATGAGGTATATATGATATTTGACCCGTACCCCGATTTCCGGGATGCCGAACGATGGATTTTACCGTACGAGGTATAAGTATGATGATTGATCCGCACTCTTGATTCGAGGATGTCGTATAATATATTTTACCTTACGTGACGCTATTGAGGCGGGATCGCCGACTACTAAATATATCGACTCGGAATCTAGGTGGATTTCTTACCCCTTTCAACTGGTTCTTTAGTTTAGTCTTTTAGTTGATTAGGAAGAGGTTGGACCAGGCTCGAGTCATACTTATTTTCAGAAATTAACGAATCGTGAGTATTTTCAAAGACAACCTGAGGGATATTACGGATTTTTCAAAGGACGTACTTTTTCTTAAAAACACCGTAGCCCCTATTTTCTAAAAACCACGATTCGTGCTATTTCAAATGCCAAAACTGTATAACTCGTATATATAAACGTATATTCTTATTTATTGCGGTTACTACATCTTTTTCCGTATATTCATGTTGTTCTTATCGCATTGCATCCTTATACTTGTGTTTCCTTTTGTTATTATGAACCCATGTTGTCAGGACACCTACACCATTACCGATAATGCGTATGTCCACGAACACTTGCTTGCCGGCTCACACACACATCATCGGTAATTGCCATGACACCTACACTTTAGAAATGTTACTTCATTTATATAACTTGCTAGCAGATAGTTCCGATATATAATTACTATGCTAGTTTAGATATTGTATTCTTTGCTTAGATACCCATGCATGTATATATATTCATTTGTCATGCAATATTATGGGGTTTTATGCCGGTAATTCACTGTTTATTGACTCTCGATTTTGGGATTTCGATTTTCTATAAGATTTCTAGATTTGGAGAAACCGCATGGATTTTATAAACTCATCATCATTTCAAAAAATAGAAATTTGCGGTTTTCTCATGATATGATGTGAGAGGTGTCCACTATGAGTTTTCTCGGCTCTTGAGCGGTATCATACACCCGATTCGAGGAGGGGAAGGAACCGTCTGCGGGTGGATGGTGGACCCGGTGCGGTACCCTGGGGAAAGATGGTCGCAGATGATGGCGTTGAGCCCGGCAGGGGAGCACTACCGACTGGTTATTTGTGTCACGGAGGATATCTGTAGGATACCGACGGAGTCTTGAGATTTGATGATATGGGCCAGTCCGGATTGCTGGAGCCCGAGATATTGAGATTTGATGATATGGGCCAGTCCGGATTGCCGAAGCCCGAGATATCGAGATATTGGGATATATATTTTGTGTCGATGCTTGACACGGATTCTCTGTTGATTTCATTGATGATACTTCGATTTTTATACAAAAATCTCACTGAGATAAGTAAACAGTTTTTCTCATTCAAGATGTATTCTGTTTTCATTCTTAATGCATTCGTACATCATATATGTAATATGTTGCTACCTGAGGCACTGGCACGAGCACTTGGTATTACACTTATGTTTAGATGATTACCCTTGCCATTATTAGATGTTTCAGGTTATATATTATGAGGATATTATTGTATGACCTAGGAGAGAGTCATACATGCGATTTATTTTTGGTGATCTTTTCTACTCACGAGTTGGCAACTCACCCCCGTTGTGCCACAGTTTCTTACAGGTTTGGCCGTACAGGTTTCGTTGCGGCTTGCTGGCACACTGCATCATTTCGGGTGATTTCTTGGGTAGGTGGGTTCACTTGCATCGTGATCACCGTTGTACTATTATTATTTCAGTTGTATCTAGTAAACTCCATCAACCAGACTTGTATTATTTGATAGAATTAGAAAACCAGTTGTATATTCTTTCGACCTTAGAGTTGCGCGCTTATATTATTATGGTTCTTTTTTGGTTTTCTTGAGGATTTTGGTTTCTTTCTGAGTTTTGATCCTCGCCCTTCGGCGTTGTATATTATATTGCTTGCGTGGTTGCTTCCGCCAATTGGTGAAGAGCTAGCTCCCGCTGGGGGATGCCCTTATTCATTACTCATATTATACATGTTTGTACCCGTTTAGGGCCAGTATTTACATAGGAAACTCTGCCGAAATTTTTGGAAAAGACTTGATGTTTTAAAAATGCTTACTATGACTTTCTAAGTGACTTTATATGTTAACTTTTAAATAAGTTTTTCCTTCACTCTCTTTTCAAATGGTTTAGATTTTTGGGTTTTTGGATTACTTGAATTAGGTGGAGTCTTATAGACCTCACATGATTCAAGTGCCAGTCACGTGCCATTTCAGGTCGTGACAAAGTTGGTATCAGAACGCTAAGTTTAACCTTGGTTCGAGTCTAGGTTTGACTATACAGAGTCTAGGGCGTATATATATATATATATTCGGAACCTAGGCTTGACCTTACGTAATTTACACTTGGTCGAGGGGGTATTAGACCCGAACTTTCGTCGCATAGGTTGACCTTGGTTGATAGAGTAGGTGACTTAAGTAGAGCGACGTACTGTGTGTATGTTCCGCGACATACTTACGATACGCTACTCTGCTTAAGAAGCCTTAGGATGTACATTTCTTTGCACCGTATTCTATTCGTTTTTTTGATCTATCCTCATCGATATCGGTTTATGGTTTCTATTACCACGGTTGCACGGGCAGAGAGAGCTGTGGCTAGAGTTGCAGTCAGCATGAGCTCGTCTTGGACGAGGACTGACCAGGGCGTAATTCTAGTGACACACGATTGCATAGATGTGTCGTTTTATTGTATTTTCGTGACATGAGCGTTTTGATGGATTATTTTTACTAAGATTTCTCGAACGTTCAGATCAGCACCAAAGGATTGGGCCACTGCTAGAGGCCGGCTAGATGTGATGACCATCAATGCACCGTTTATTCTTGATGATTGAGGCATTGTTTAGCGTGCGGACGAATGGGCCAGTTGTTGCTGCGACTGACAAAATATCACCCTAGTTGTTTGAAGCTATTGCAACACGAGTTGGTACTTAGGGATATGATAGAAGATTGCTAGTGACCATTGGATGAATGACTAGGACATGTGGTTCGTTTGCATACCCCGATGCCAAGTCATCAGATTGATTAATTTCAGCTGGAAAAGACTTCACACAAGCACGTTGTGAGTCAATAGAAAACGGACGAATGAAGAGTATTCCTCTGACGATTTGGAAGAGTTTCTGAGGGCGTAGTTGGTCAAATACCTACCACAAGATTTTAAGCTGTCGAGTTCGTAGTTTCAGAAGGGAGACTCCAGATATGAGTATAGCCGTTGTAGCGCAGTCCATACAGTTATGAAGAGACGAGTCCGAACCAGTCGACATTAGAGAAAAGTGGAGTAAGAGATTCGTACGAGATTTTAATGAGATGACGTTCCACTCCGTTGACATCAAAGATGTGATACGCATGCAGAGGCGTTGAATATGGATATATCTTTTAGAAGAAGTAGTGATGAGTATGCAGCTGTTCTGGAATAAGAAATAGGTTTAGTAAAGGGTGATAACTTCCGGGTAGTTCGGCAAAAACGAGATTGGGAGAGACCCCGACAGAATCTTTCTGGAATACTAAACGAGAAGATTTGGACTCAGGATCGGTTGTATCACGCACACTCAGTAGGCCAGAGTTCGACATCATCGACTAGACATGTTATGAGTGACCATGATAGTTGGCCAGAGAATCTTTAGAGGATGTGCCAGAGCGGAACTGTTTCAGTCATCATTTCCATATTGGGCCATTGAGCCGAGGAGTTATGTAACTGGCAATCCGCAGTGAGAGACAAGAGCCTAAGGGCACAAGGCACCAAACCATGAACAAGAGGCAAGTAGATCTCTTGCTCTGCTAGCTTTGGATGCACTGACACCTTCTCGACTTTGAAGGAAGAACATATCGACGATAGTGTTTACGATTTGCGATTTGGTGATTCGAATATCACGTGGTCATCATTTTAGATTTCGGTATTTTGGGCAATTTATTTGCATGATTGAGTTTTCGTGCACCACAGTTGCACTCGATTTCGATTTGATGTCATTCGAGATGTTTGATTTTGATTTCATGCCTATAGTATGTATGTGATTTGACTTGTGCCTTCGGTGTAGTTTTTATGCACTTTTAGTACTTTGATTCGATTTTGTGCATGATGATGCACGTGGTTGTGAGATTATATACCACGGTATACCTGATTTGGATTGAGGTATATTGTATACCGTCGATTTCGATTGTGATATTCGATAATTGTTTTCGTGCACCTTGTGCACTTGAGTTGGATTCTTACGCATACGTGGCGCGCTTGATGCGATTTTGGTGCACACTAGGTACACTAAATTGGGATTCTTCGTGCATATCAGATGCACCTGATATTGTTTTCAGGCACACTCGTTGCCCTTGACAGGTGTTTTCGTGCACACCCGTTGCACTTAGATTTATTTCTGTGCACATGTATGGCACATTCATTGATTTCGATTTCTGTGTGCACCAGACGCACGTGGAATTCTTATACGCATTTTAGGATTGGTTTCTTTTGGAACAGTATGTTTTATGATATTTACTATTTGGTATAGTAACTGAGTAGGACTAGTCAGAGAACAGTACTTGAACATGTTTTTGCATGCATTGATAGTTACCGAAGGGATTTTCTAAAAGGAGATATAGTCTCAATATTTTTCCAATGTGTCCGAGATGACACGAAACACTTTACAAAGGAAACCCTTCTAAATTATTTTCAAAACGGCGGGACGTGTATGTGAAACAAAGGAGATATATATATATATTTCTTACAATAAACGTCCGCTACTTGTGCTGTGATACGCGCATCGCACAGCAATTTAAAAAATGGTTGGCATGCATTTCTTTTCAGATGTTTTGACGAGTTTACAATGATGCGTACTATGTACATGTTATAGTTTTGGGTATATCATGTTGGTTTTCGTATTGGACTTTGACATTGGTATCTTCACCATAACTCCGATGATTGCGTGATGATTGACGGAGTTTTGAATTTGAGTTATATACTCGTTTTTCATGTGCATGCATTGCGTTAAGATGTGTTTTAAGTATTTATAATGTCGGAGCCCCGGCGACTTGAGTGTTGTGCTGAAATGTTTCAGTATTTGGGGGAGTTAAATTTAAATTCGGGAACCGAATTTATTTAAGGGTAGAAGATTGTAACATTTCAGGAAATAAAATATTATTTTAGAATTTAAATAATTAAAATAATAAATTTTATTAACATTATTAAGTGCAAGGATTGGTTTTAATGATATGGTATAATTATATACCGATAAATTGGGAAATATTTGGAAATTTATATCAATTATTGATTTTAAAAGAATTTATGAAGATTGGGAATCTTACAACTTAGTATACAATTAATTGTATATAAGTTAGTATTACTAAACTCGATTAGTACTTAATCATGCATTGATTGTGTTTTGTGCATGTGACATGCACCATGTCATATTGCAAATACTTGTTACATTTTCTTTTGAAACATGATTTCAAGTCTTCATTTGTGCATGGCTTCATTTTTGGTTTTACAATTGAGTTATAAAATAAAAAGGAAAAGATTAATAAAAGAAAAGAAAAGAATAAAGAATGGGAGAGGCGCATGGCATGGAGGTATGGGCTTGAGAGATAGAGAGAGAGAGAGGGTGAGGGGTCTTTGACCATTGGCTCATTTGTTATCCACTTCATCATCTTCATCATTTTCTTCTTCTCTTTCTCCTCTCATGGCTGCCCTCTCCCTCCACCACCTCTACCTCCTCATTATAACCCCATTTCCACATCAAAACCATGTATCCCTTTCACAAAATTCATGCACAAGCTCACTACAAGCATGGTGGATCAAGAAAGTTTGGATTTTGAGTACTTGGGGCAACTCAAGAAAATTCTTGAGTTTCCAAATGAGGTATTTCCTTCACTCTTAGTGTAGTAATTCATTTCCTTTAACTTCTATTTTAGTTTAGAAGCGTTTAAGTAAGGTCTAGTGATCTTGGAAAATTCCAAGATGAAGGTTAGGGTTTGATTTGAATTGTGATGGTGCAAGTGAGTGTAATTGGTGATCTTGTTGATGTGTTGTCCAAGGACAGCACCAATGGCAAAGTCGGATGCATCGCACATAATCTCAAATGGGTGCGTCCAGTCAGGTGAAGAAAGAACGGGAGCAGAAGTGAGTGAGCGTTTCAATGACTCGAATGCAGTCACACAGCTCGAGTTGAAGTTGAATGGCGTGTCCTTGGCCAGCAAAAGAGTCAAGGGCCTAGCAATCTTGCTAAAGTCCTTGATGAACCGTCTATAGAAACCGGCATGGCCAAGGAAGGCTTGGATATCTCTGACGCATCGGGGAGGAGGTAGATTGGAAATGACCTCAATCTTTGCTTTGTCAACCTCTATGCCATTTTGAGAGATGATATGTCCTAAGACAATACCTTCGCGCACCATGAAGTGGCACTTCTCCCAATTCAAAGTGAGATTCTTGTCCTTACATCGGGTAAGGACAGCGTCAAGATGCAACAAACACTCGTTGAAGGAATCGCCGAAGATGGAGAAATCATCCATGAAAATCTCCAGAAATTTTTCCACAATGTCAGAGAAGATTCCCATCATACACCGCTGGAAGGTAGCGGGCGCATTGCATAACCCAAAGGGCATGCGACGATATGCGAATGTGCCGAAAGGACAAGTGAAAGTGGTCTTGTCCTGGTCCTTTTCGGCGATGGGAATTTGATTATAGCCGGAGTAGCCATCAAGAAAGCAGTAGTACTCGTGTCCGGCCAATCGTTCAAGCATCTGGTCAAAGAAAGGTAGCGGAAAGTGGTCTTTCCGCGTTGCGGCGTTGAGTTTCTTACCCTTACAAGTATGAAACTACTCACACATCATAATGAAAAGAAAACAAAACAAAAGAGGAAGATAGAAAGAAAGAGATTAGAAGATAACAACTAGCTATTTGCGACCTTACCTTGGCAAGGATCAAGCGTAAGCATCATGGTTGTTTAAGGATAAAGGAAAAGAGAAAAGAAAGAAACAACAAGAAATAACAACAACTAAGTTAACAAATGAAAATTACAAGCAATAATAATAGAACAAGACAAATATGATAACAAAAGAAACTTCTTTATTCATCATTCTTCACTCACAAAAGCTCACTACAAGTTTTTCAATGGAGAATAGATGAGAAGAGGAAGAAGAACAAGTATTCTAAAACCTAGAAAAATACAAGATTATGCACCCTTGGCTTCACAAGGTTCTGGGCTATTTATAGGCAGGGAAAAGGAAATCTAGGGCAACAATCAGAACAAGTATGAAAAGACAAATCTGCCCCTGAAAATTGGTCGGCTGATGCCACCATACGGCCGCGGAACCGCGGCCTATACCCCCTATTGGCCGCGGTTCCGCCGCACTATAGGTGAGTTGGGCTGTCGGCTTTTGTGTGCTGCCCTGGTCTGCTGTCCCCTTTTGTCTGGTACATGTTTTTCCTGATAATCTTTCCACATTTCTTCCAGAATTCTAGTGGATCAAAAGGTGATTGGACATGGATCTTTTGTCATGATTTTCTCGAGCTGCGCGTAGATTTCTTGGATCTTGTGTTGCCATTGAGCCTTGTGCATGAAAATGACATTGATTTGCCATTTTGTCTCTTAAACTGGTGTGTGGCAACAGACGGATAAAGAGCGGAGATCCGTGTTTTATCTGTGGTTGGCAGGAACCCGGGATTTGTCGTGTTTTTCCATGAATTTCACCGTTTAGAGCCGAGAACCTGTATCCTGCAATTGACTAGCAAACACGGCTCAAGAGTACCTACCGATATGCAATGTGATAAAAATTGGGCGGTATGAAAACGCAAAAATCTGATATAAACAAATACCCCCAAACTTATCATTTGCTCGTCCCGAGCAAGGCCAATTTATTCGCAAAAAATTTCCTAACCTCACTTTCGCAGGGAATGCGATTGCACTGAGCATGTGTAACAAGCCGTTAAACCTCTAGGTGTCCCTAGTAGGAGGAGTGTTGTCTCCTGAGGGTTTTCAGCGGATACTACCCACAAAATCCGGTCAAGCTAGTTTTGTAAAATAACTATGATTCAAACCCCTAAAGTTTTGTTTTCAGAAAATAACAATTCTATGATCCCAAGTCTAGACTATCAAACCCTTATTTTTCACACCTCGCTTCTTATTTAACTGCAGATTTTATATGTCTCTACGTGTAGTGCAAATAGTGTCGCTAAGTTCCAAAAGGATCGATTAAAGTCATCATGTCACACAATAAAGCCCAGATAACAATTTTAAAAGGATCACATAAGTTTTATAAAGAGTTAAGCATTTTTCAAGTTTCGTTTTCCAGTAAGGTTTCAACTTCAGAATTTCTATCTTCCTTAACAGGAAACTAGGTCTTATTTTTCACTCCACCTTTTTCTCGTTTTCATTTCATACACACCTCTGTGAACGTGCAATAGTCTTTATCATAGAATAAAGCCTTCATATCTCCGCTAAAATTTTTATAAAAGCCTGTCTTTTATCAAGATTATTCTCACACAAAGAACCGTTAGGAATTTTAACTCGGAGAGAACACTTGCTTGACTTTGTTTTAATCTGGACTTTCTAGGCTTCTTAGCGAGCTTTGGGCCAATGCACCCAAACCAGTTGGTTTTAGGGCATTAGGTATAGAAACACCCCAGCGGACTTAATTACTCAAGTTACCTAGGTCCAAAAACAAAAGACAGTTTGGCGTGAAAATCAAGATGATTCAATACGAACGGAGATATAACCGGCAGTTCAATTATTTTTTTGGATAAAAGACGTGTTTAGTGGGTTCGGTGTGTAATCATTCCAATCAAGTTTCAGATGGGTTATTTTTCGGACTTAGTTCCAATTAAGGCATCAATAACATTCTTTCATATTCACTCACTTCATAAACTATTCTTGATATTACTTATTTCAGAACAAACCTATTTGATCCTCAGAAAATCATTTATCTATTTAAAAGTTTTTAAACATAAAAGACTTGTCATCTAATTTCCAAAACCCACGACACGTGTAGTGTGATGTAAAGACGTATATCAGCTATAGTTAACTTCAAAAGAGAGTTATTTTTCAGGTTTTCAAAATCTAAACATAAGATTTAGTTATTCTTATTTTATTAAACAAAACCGTCGAAATGTTGAATCAGAGTCTTCCCACTAGCTAACTTGACAGAAAAGTTTTTATGTTTTTAGAAAATTTTCAGATTTTTATGGATTTTATGGATTTTAATATGCAGATGCAAAATACACATATGAATGCGAAGGTAAGAAAGACGTACCGAGCGTACCTCCAAACTTAAACTGGACAGTGTCCTCACTGTCATCGCATGAAGAGATCATTTGAAGGGTCAAAAGTGTCGGTTAGATAAATACAATTTATTTAGTTTTTTTTATTGTTTTTGTTTTTAAAGAAAAGAAAAAGAAAAAGAATGGAAAATATTACCCACAAATATATACAAAATGGTACATACATACCCCCAAACTTATTTGGAACAGTGTCCACTGTTCTTGGCTGGATAACCGAAGTTTGGTGGTAGGCAGAGGAAGATCATGCAGGGTACACCGGCTCTTGTAAGACCAGGAGCTCCTCTGTTGGTTCGGCGCTAAGGTACGGTTTTAGTCGGTGTCCGTTCACTTTGAAAAATGAACCGTCCTTTGGATTCTCCAAATCCACAGCGCCCTGTGGATATACATTCCGCACAAAATACGGCCCCTTCCAGCGAGATCTGAGTTTTCCTAGATGGAAGTGAAGTCGGGTGTCGTAAAGCAGTACCTGCTGACCAGGTACGAAAGTTTTGCGCAAAAGGTGTTTATCGTGAAACACCTTTGTTCGGTTCTTAACGACAACCGCGTTATCGTAAGCCTCATCCCTAAGCTCGCCCAGTTCGTTCAACTGCAGCTTCCGATGGATGCCCGCATCTTCGAGAGACAGATTCAGCTCCTTTATCGCCCAAAATGCTCGATGCTCTATTTCGACAGGTAGGTGGCAGGCTTTTCCGTATACAAGCCGATAGGGAGACATGCCAAGGTCGGTCTTATAAGCGGTTCGAAAGGCCCAAAGGGCATCAGTGAGTTTCAGCGACCAATCCTTACGGTTCTTGGAAACCGTCTTCTCCAGTATCTGCTTGATTTGCCGATTTGAAACTTCGGCCTGCCCGCAGGTTTGGGGGTGGTAGGGCGTAGAGAGCTTATGATTAATGGAATATTTCCGCATCAAGGCCTCAAAAGTCTAGTTGCAGAAATGACTTCCATTGTCGCTAATGATCGCTCGGGGGTGCCCAAACCGGGAGAAAATGTTTTCTTTAAGGAACCTAACAACTTGTTGTCGTTAGTCCGGCTGGGCACAGCCTCGACCCACTTAGAGACGTAATCAACAGCGAGAAGGATGTATAAGTTCCCGAAAGAGCTGGGAAACGGCCCCATGAAATCTATCCCCCAAACGTCGAAAATCTCCACAACCAAGATTGGTTGGAGCGGCATCTCGTTCCTCCGGGATATCCGGCCCATGTGTTGGCACCGGGAGCAAGTTTTGCAATATTCATGAGCGTCTTTGAAGAGTTGTGGCCAGTAGAAACCACATTGCAAGATCTTCTCAGCTGTCTTTCTGGGGCCAAAATGCCCGCCACACGCTTGATCGTGGCAAAATGACAGCACACTCTTGAATTCCTCGTCAGGGACACACCGACGAATAATCTGGTCGGGACAGTACTTGAACAGATAAGGTTCGTCCCAGTAAAAGTGTTTTACTTGGGATAAGAAGCGAAATCTGTCCTCACTTGACCATTCAGTTGGTAGTAATCCCGTGGCCAAATAGTTCACAATATCTGCGAACCAGGGTTCGCAAGATACTGTCAAGAGCTGTTCATCCGGGAAAACGTCGTTGATCGGAATTGGAAGCGAAGGCGAAGAAGGAAGTCGTGAGAGATGGTCGGCAACTACGTTTTCACATCCTCGTTTGTCCTTAATGACAAGGTCAAACTCTTGAAGCAAGAGGATCCAACGTATTAACCGAGATTTTGCATCTTTCTTCGCAAAAAGATGGCGCAGAGCAGAATGGTCGGTGTGACAATGACTGGAGAGCCGATGAGGTAGGGCCTAAACTTTTCTAAAGCAAATACAACAGCCAAGAATTCCTTCTCGGTTGTTGTATAATTGAGTTGGGCATCGTTCAGGGTTCGGCTCGCATAATAGATTACGTGCGGCATCTTGTTGATGTGTTGTCCAAGGACAGCACCAATGGCAAAGTCGGATGCATCGCACATAATCTCAAATGGGTGCGTCCAGTCAGGTGAAGAAAGAACGGGAGCAGAAGTGAGTGAGCGTTTCAATGACTCGAATGCAGTCACACAGCTCGAGTTGAAGTTGAATGGCGTGTCCTTGGCCAGCAAAAGAGTCAAGGGCCTAGCAATCTTGCTAAAGTCCTTGATGAACCGTCTATAGAAACCGGCATGGCCAAGGAAGGCTTGGATATCTCTGACGCATCGGGGAGGAGGTAGATTGGAAATGACCTCAATCTTTGCTTTGTCAACCTCTATGCCATTTTGAGAGATGATATGTCCTAAGACAATACCTTCGCGCACCATGAAGTGGCACTTCTCCCAATTCAAAGTGAGATTCTTGTCCTTACATCGGGTAAGGACAGCGTCAAGATGCAGCAAACACTCGTTGAAGGAATCGCCGAAGATGGAGAAATCATCCATGAAAATCTTCAGAAATTTTTCCACCATGTCAGAGAAGATTCCCATCATACACCGCTGGAAGGTAGCGGGCGCATTGCATAACCCAAAGGGCATGCGACGATATGCGAATGTGCCGAAAGGACAAGTGAAAATGGTCTTGTCCTGATCTTTTTCGGCGATGGGAATTTGATTATAGCCGGAGTAGCCATCAAGAAAGCAGTAGTACTCGTGTCCGGCCAATCGTTCAAGCATCTGGTCAATGAAAGGTAGCGGAAAGTGGTCTTTCCGCGTTGCGGCATTGAGTTTCCTACCCTAACAAGTATGAAACTACTCACACATCATAATGAAAAGAAAACAAAACAAAAGAGGAAGATAGAAAGAAAGAGATTAGAAGATAACAACTAGCTATTTGCGACCTTACCTTGGCAAGGATCAAGCGTAAGCATCATGGTTGTTTAAGGATAAAGGAAAAGTGAAAAGAAAGAAACAACAAGAAATAACAACAACTAAGTTAACAAATGAAAATTACAAGCAATAATAATAGAACAAGACAAATATGATAACAAAAGGAACTTCTTTATTCATCATTCTTCACTCATAAAAGCTCACTACAAGTTTTTCAATGGAGAAGAGATGAGAAGAGGAAGAAGAACAAGTATTCTAAAACCTAGAAAAATACAAGATTATGCACCCTTGGCTTCACAAGGTTCTGGGCTATTTATAGGCAGGGAAAAGGAAATCTAGGGCAACAATCAGAACAAGTATGAAAAGACAAATCTGCCCCTGAAAATTGGTCGGCTGATGCCACGATACGGCCGCGGAACCGCGGCCTATACCCCCTATTGGCCGCGGTTCCGCCGCACTATAGGTGAGTTGGGCTGTCGGCTTTTGTGTGCTGCCCTGGTCTGCTGTCCCCTTTTGTCTGGTACATGTTTTTTCTGATAATCTTTCCACATTTCTTCCAGAATTCTAGTGGATCAAAAGGTGATTGGACATGGATCTTTTGTCATGATTTTCTCGAGCTCCGCGTAGATTTCTTGGATCTTGTGTTGCCATTGAGCCTTATGCATGAAAATGACATTGATTTGCCATTTTGTCTCTTAAACTGGTGTGTGGCAACAGACGGATAAAGAGCGGAGATCCGTGTTTTATCTGTGGTTGGCAGGAACCCGGGTTTTGTCGTGTTTTTCCATGAATTTCACCGTTTAGAGCCGAGAACCTGTATCCTGCAATTGACTAGCAAACACGGCTCAAGAGTACCTACTGATATGCAATGTGATAAAAATTGGGCGGTATGATAATGCAAAAATCTGATATGAACACATGGCAGCACCCCCTTTCCCTCCTCCATGACAACCCCCAAAACATCATCAAATCTTCATCCAAAGTCTATCCCCACTTCACAAAAAACATGCTCAAGCCCACTAGCTACACTTTGGACCAAGAAAAATTGGATTTTGAAGACTTGGAGCAACTCAAGAAAATTCTTGAGTTGCCAAATGACGTAATTCTTGCACCATTAGAATAGTATTTCAATTCCTTTAGCATCCATGTTAATTTAGAATCGATATTGGGTGGTTTGGGAACTTTGAAAATTTAATGTTGAGGTTAGGGTTTGGAATTGATTCCTAAGGTATAATTGAGGTTAGTAGTGACCATATAAACCCTGTGGTGATTGATTTAAGATCAAAACCCGAGACTAGAACCCCAATTAACGAACTTAGAAATCCCCGATATTCGTATTTTGTGAGAATTGTGTAAGGAAATTGAAATCTGCTAACACATGGGGACTCTAAAAATTATTTAGCATTCACAGTGATACATGCAGGCACCCTGGGAGCTAACCCCAAAACCAGAGCCACCTCCTCCATGTTCTGGCCGCAAATTTAATATTTCTGGCCGCAATTTGCAGCCAAGGTGGGAAAATTTGTGTTCGTATTTGTTCTGTGGCTTTATCTCCAGTAAACTAGACCCTTTACATATGCAACTTTGGCTAATTTCACCTAGGGTAAAATCTGGGACCATTTTCCAAAGTTTCTGCATTGTTTTACGACTTCGTTTTAACATGGATTTTGGTATTTATATTGTGTTTCCGTCGTGTGGCGTTTGAACGTCAACGACTAGGGTTACTGATCGTGTTTTGCATGTGAGACTATAGGTTTTGACCTATGAACGTTACGCGTGCCGATTTGGTTTTCGTGCGCGATTTCTATTTACAATGTTATGTGATATGCATGTAGGTACCCCCACGTGGACTTCGAGACGACGAGGATGAGCGTGGCGTCATCGACTCCAGCAAGCGAGGATCGAGGTTAGTATATATATATCTACGGGGGAAGTCGGGTGGATGGCGTATAACACCCCCGCAGTTTCGTAATAGAACGTGAATGCGTTATATCTATATTATATATATACATATACTGATGTGATATAGAATGAGTTTGGATTAGTATAGTGTACTTGTATGTTAGTGTTTAGTCATGAACCCTAGGGTAGTGATGCACACACACATACATTCATTTTATT
This sequence comes from Agapanthus africanus, assembly GCA_030015575.1. Taxonomy (NCBI): domain Eukaryota; kingdom Viridiplantae; phylum Streptophyta; class Magnoliopsida; order Asparagales; family Amaryllidaceae; genus Agapanthus; species Agapanthus africanus. The sequence goes on along the minus strand of CM057339.1, from coordinate 302,059,682 downwards.
TACCTGTGCGTATATGAGGATATGTGTGTGTCTATATATATATATATATATATATATATATATATAGACACACACATGGGTATGGAACTATGTATATACGTATACATATACATGGATTATGAGGATAGTACTTGGGATTGGAGATGAGTTGATCGAGATTGGGCTGGATGCCATGAGATCGGTGATATGGCGTGGTTCGTATTATGAGATACGATACGATGTTTAGCGAGTCCTTTAGGCGTGGAGTTTTCATACATACGCATGCATATGTGTAGATGGTATCGGTATGTACTAGGCGTAGATCATTACCCCCAGATCATGATATATGATAAATAGGATACCAGATGAATAATGAGATAATGTGATATTGACCCGTACCCAGATTTGGGATGTCGTACAATGGATTTATCGTACGAGCTATATTGATGATAGATCCACACTCTTGACTCGAGAATGTCATATTATATAGGGTATCGTATGGGATACTTTTGAGGCGGGATCACCGACTATTATATATATATGTATCGACTAAGATTTAGGTGGTTTCCTTACCTTTTGATTAGACTGTTAGTTTAGACCTGTAGTTTGCTGTATGACTCATATTATTTATTGCATATTCATTATTGTTATGCTTATTATTCAGCTCCCGCATATTATTGCTATTCGCATCGCATTGCATGTTTATATTGTGTTTTCATATGTTAAGATTGAAATCATGCTGTCAGGACACCAGCAGCATTATCGATGATGCGTATGTTCCACATACACTTACTTGCCGGCTCACACACATCATCATCGGTAATTGCCATGGCATGTACACTTTAGAGAATATTATTTCATTGACATAGCTTGTTAGCTGATAGTTTTGACATGGTATTAGCGTACTTGTTTTTATATGCTAGTTTAGACATTGCATTTATTACTCGCTATTTCATGCATATTATTATTCACGGTCATGAATTCTTATTTGGGTCCAGTCCGGATTGCTGGAGCCCAATGCTTTTAAATTCATTGTTATTTATTCTCGAGATTTTGGATTTCCATGAGATTTATGGATTTGGAGAAACCACAAGAATTTATAAAACTGATTATCATTTTAAAATGAAAGTTGCGGTTTTCTCATGATATGATTTGAGATTGTCCACCATGAGTTTTCTCGGCTCTTGAGCGATATCATACACCCAATTCGAGGAGGAGTAGAGTGCGTCTGTGGGTGCATGGTGGACCCGGTGCGGTACCCCGGGGCAAGAAGTTGCAGTTGATCGGCGTTGAGCCTGTGACATGGGAGTATTGCTGACCGGTGATTGTATTATGACTCGTCGGATATCCGGAGGATACCGATCGGTGTTGGGTCAGTCCGGATAGCCGGAGCCCAGGGGCCAGTCGGGATAACCGGAGCCTCAGATATTGATATTGAGTTATTGAGATATTAAGATATGGGCCAGTCCGGATAGCCGGAGTCCTAGATATTGAGCTATTGGGATTTATGTTTTGTGTCGATGCTAGACACTGATTTATGTTGATTTCATTGATGATACCTCATTATAAATTACAGAAATCTCACTAAAACAAGAAAATAGTTTCTCATTTATATGTATTCTATTTTCATGCATTCATACCTCTTATTTGTGATATATTGCTACCTGATGCACTGACACGAGCACATAGGAGTACACTTATGTATAGATGTTTACCCTTGTCACCTTACCATGCTTCAGACTTTATCATATTGAGGTTATATATATTATTGATCGTATTGACCTAGGATTGAGTCATATATACGATTTCTGCTCGGTGATGTTTTCTACTCACGAGTTGGCAACTCACCCCCGTTGTGCCACAGTTTCTTGCAGGTTTTCCCGTACAGGTTTCGTGCGGCTTTGCTGACACACTGCTTCCATTCCGGGTGATTTGCTTTGGTAGGTGGGTTCACTTGCATCGTGACCACCCTTGTATTTTATTTACATTCATTTGTATCTAGTAAACTCCATCAACCAAACTTGTATATTTATTTGACTTAGATGACCAATGCTGTTTATTCTTTCGACCTTAGAGTCGCGCGTTGTATTATGATGGTTTCTTTGATGTTTTGAGCTTCCTTTTGAGTTTTGATCCTCGTCCTTCGGCGTTGTATATTATATTGTTTGTGTGGTTATGGCCGTCGATTGACGAAGAGCTAGCTCCCGCTTGGGGATGCACTTATTCATATTATGCATGTTGTACCCTTTTGGGGCCAGTATTTACAAAGGAAGCTCTGCCGAAATTTTCAGAAATGACTTGGGATTTTAAAAACGCATATTCGGCTTATGTTATTTAAAACCACTTGCTTTAAAATTAAGCTTTCCTTCATTTATCATTTAAAATGGTTTATATTTCTGGGATTTTGGCTTACTTGAATTAGATGGAGCCCTATAGACTTCATATGATTCAAGTGCCAGTCACGTAGAATTTCTGGGTCGTGACAAAGTTGGTATTAGAGCGCTAGGTTAACCTTGGTTCGAGTCTATGTTTGACTATGCGGAGCCTAGGGCGTTTGTATATATACGGAATCTAGGCTTGACCTTAAGGAACGTAGACTTAGTCGAGGGGGTATTAGACCCGAACTTTCGTCGCATAGGTTGACATTGGTTGATGGACTAGGTGACTTAAGGAGGGTGACGTACCATGTGTATGTTCTGCGGCATGCTTACGATACGCTACTCCGCTTAAGAAGCCTTAGGATGTACATTTCCTTGCACAACATTATATTCATTCATGATCTATCCTCATCGATATCGGTTTATGGTTTTGCTGCCACGATTATACAGGCAGAGAGAGCTACGGCTAGAGTTGTGGTCAGCATGAGCTCGTGACGGACGAGGACTGATCAGGGCGTGATTCCAGGGACATACGATTGCATATAGAGGCGTCGTTTTATTGTGTTTTTGCTCCATGAGCGTTTGATTGGTCGCTGTTTTGAGATTTCTCGGACGTGTAGATCAGCACCAGAGGATTAAGCCACTGATAGAGGCCGGCCAGAATGTGATGACCATTGATGTATCGCTTATTCATGATGATTGAGGCACTGTTCAGCATGAAGAAGAATGAGCCAGTTGTTGCTGCGAACGACGAGATATTACCCCAGATGTTGGAGCTATTGCAGTACGAGTTGTACATAGAGATATGATAGAAGGTCGCTAGTCACCCGAGGACGAATGAGTAGGACTTGTGGTTCATTCGCTTACCCCGATGCGAGGTCATCAGATTGATTGATTCCAACTTGAGAAGACTTCACGTAGATACGTTGGGAGTCGTTTGAGACGATCGAATGTCGGAAAACCATTTTCCAAGTTTAAAGTATTTGGAGAAAACATGCAAGTGACTCTACGGACCCTCTAGAAGAATGAAGCCCTAACTCGACATAATGACCATGAGAATGCCTTTAAACCTTAGGGTTTGCGGCTGTTCAGCGGTGCCATTAATGAAGCTTGGGGTTTGCTCTTCTACAGTTGGTCCATAGGTGCTGTGGCATGTACTCGATATTATTAAACTGTACCCAAGATGTTGAGCTCTTGGGGGATTATGAGGTTTTGACGAATCGATCAGATGGTTCGACATCTTTCGGATATCATGTGATGGGATGCATTGCTTGGGAGACTCCAGTTACGAGTATAGCCGTTGGAGCACAGTCCATGCAGCCACGAAGAGACGAGTCCGAAGCAGTTGATATTAGAGAAAAGTGGAGTAAGAGGTTCGTGCGAGATCTTGACGAGATGACGTTCTACTTCGCCGAAATCAGAGATGTGATATGCATGCAGAAGTGTTGTTTATGGATTTATCTTCCAGGAGGAGTCGCAATGAGTATGCAGCTGTCCCGGAACCAGAAATTGATATAGTAAAGGGTGATATCCTCCGGACAGTGTGGCAGAAACAAGATTTGGGAGAGACTTCGACAGGGCCTTTCTGGAATATTATACGAGAAAACTTGGACCCAGGAGCAGTCATTTTACGCACCCCCAGCAGAACAGAGTTCGGCACCGTCGACGAAACATGTTATGAGTGACCATGACAGTTGGCCAAAGATTCTTAGAGGATATGCTTGAGCGGGACTATTCCACCATACTTGATTTCGGTATTTTGGACGATCTATTCGCATGATTTAGTCTTGATGACTGAGTTCATGATACTTGTTTTCGTGCACCATGGTTGCACCTACTGCGTATTCATATTTTATGCATAGTTATTACACATGAGATATGCTTTATATACCGTTGTGTTGATTTATGATTTGTGCACAGTTATTGCACTTAATATCGTTTTTGTGCCTTGGCTGCACATGTTTATGATTTCATGGATTTCATATAGTTGGGTTGATTTTGTGTATATGATATGCACACGATTTGGTTTTTGCACTTGGTATAGTTCACATATACTTGCAGTGCATTGATATGTATTTTGTGCACCACTGTTGCACCTGACTTCGTTTTGATGTCATTTGAGATATTGATTGTGATTTCATGCCTAGGGCATGCATATGATTTGACTTATGCTTTCGGCATAGTTTTCATGCACTTTTAGTATTTTGATTTGCTTTTGTACACGCTGATGCACATGGTTGTGAGATTATATACCACGGTATACCTGATTTGGATTTGGATTGAAATGCGTTGTATACCGTCGATTTCGATTGTGATACTCGATATTTGTTTCGTGCACTTTGTGCACCTGATTGGATTCTTGCGCATATTTGACGCGCTTGGATTAGATTTTGCGCATGTTCGGCGCTTGATATTGGATTTCTTGATTTCGTGCATGTTGGATGCACATGATTTAGATTTTATCCGTGCATGATGGATGCACCTGATTTGGATTTTCGCGCATGTTGGGCGCATGATATGAGATGTGATTTTGGTGCACACCAGATGCACTAAATCGGGATTCTTTGTGAATATCAGATGCACTTGATATTGCTGTCAGGCACACCGTTGCCTTTGACAGGTATTTCGTGCACACCCGTTGAACTTAGATATTGTTTCTGTGCACATGTATATTCATGGATTTTGATTTCCGTGCGCACCAGACGCACGCGGCATTCTTATGCACATTTTGGGATTGATTTCTTATGGAGCAGTACGTTTTAATGATATTTACTATTTGTTTTCATACTGAGTAGGACTAGTCAGAGGACAGTACCTGGATATATTTTGCATGCATTAATAGTTATCGAAGGGATTTCCAAAAAGGGAGCTATAGTCTCAGTATTTACCTACGTGTCTGAGATGACACGAAATGTTTAAAACAAGGGAATTCTTCTAAATTGTTTTCGAAACGGCGGGACGTGCATATTAAACAAAAGATATATACATATATGGTTATTTTCTTATAATAGACGTCCGCCACTGTGCAGTGTTATGTGCATCGCACAGCAACATGAAAGGTTTGGCATGCATTTCCTTCAGATGTTACATGTATAGATTTGATGTTTACATGTATAGTTTTGATGTATATCATATTGGTTTCGTTTTGGATTTGACATTTGTGTCTTCACCATGACTCCGATAATTGCAGGATGCTTGACGGAGTTTTGATTTTGAGTTATCTGCTCATTTTTCATGCGCATGCATTGCGCTACGATGCGTTTTATGTATTGATGATTTCGGAGCCCCGTCGACTTGATCTTTTTACTAAAATGTTTTAGAAACTGGGGGAGTTTAAATTTAAATTCGGGGACCGAATTTCTTTAAGGGGAGAAGATTGTAACATTTTAGAAAAATAAAATATTATTTTTGGGAAGTTTTATAATTTAATAATAAATATAATGAATATTTTAATATTTCGGTATAATTAAATACCGATAAATCGGGAAAAATTTGGAAAATTATAGAAATTACTAAAAAGAGGGTGTTTTATTGGATTTAAGCAAATTATGAAATTTTATGATTAATTATACACTATTTTAATGCTGATCGTGATTAAATATCGCTAATCGTGTTTTAAGCCGAATTTGTGCACATGACACGCACCGTGTCAAATTCTACACTTTTTCATCTTTTCTACCATGGCTTTTCTTTTTGATTTGCTTGGATTTGTTTTGAATGGGAAAGAAAAGAAAAGAAAAGAAAAGAAAAGACGAGAATAGAATATAGAAGCATGGGAGAGAGAGAGAGAGAGAGAGAGAGAGAGGTGAGGGGTCAACATGGTCATGGCTCATTGTCTTCATCACCTTCATCATTCATTTTTCTCCCTCTCCTAAAAGATAGAAGCACCCCTTTCCCTCCTCCAGTACAACCCCCAAAACATCATCAAATCTTCATCCAATGTCCATCCCCACTTCACAAAAAACATGCTCAAGCCCACTAGCTACACTTTGGACCAAGAAAAATTGGATTTTTAAGACTTGAGGCAACTCATGAAAATTCTTGAGTTGCCAAATGAGGTAATTCTTGCACCATTAGAATAGTATTTCAATTCCTTTAGCATCCATGTTAATTTAGAATCGATATTGGGTGGTTTTGGGAACTTTGAAAATTTAAGTTGAGGTTAGGGTTTGGAATTGATTCCTAAGGTATAATTGAGGTTAGTAGTGACCATATAAACCCTGTGGTGGTTGATTTAAGACAAAAACCCGAGACAAGAACCCCAATTAGTGAACTTAGAAATCCCCAATATTTGTATTTTGTGAGAATTGTGTAGGGAAATTGAAATCTGCTAACACCCGGGGACTCTAAAAATTATTTAGCATTCACAGTGATACATGCAGGCACCCAGGAAGCTAACCCCCAAACCTGAGCCACCCCCTCCATGTTCTGGCCGCAAATTTAATTTTTCTGGCCACAATTTGCGGCCAGGGTGGGACCATTTGTGTTCGTATTTGTTCTGTGGCTTTATCTCCAGTAAACTAGACCCTTGACATATGCAACTTTGGCTAATTTCACCTAGGGTAAAATCCGAGACCATTTTCCTAAGTTGCTGCATTGTTTTACGACTTCGTTTTAACATGGATTTTGGTATTTATATTGTGTTTCCGTCGTGTGGCGTTTGAACGTCAACGACTAGGGTTACTGATCGTGTTTTGCATGTGAGACTATAGGTTTTGACCTATGAACGTTACGTGTGCCGATTTGGTTTTCGTGCACGATTTCTATTTACAATGTCATGTGATATGCATGTAGGTACCCCCACGTGGTCTTCAAGACGACGAGGATGAGCATGGCATCATCGACTCCAGCAAGCGAGGATCGAGCTGAGTAGATATATATCTACGGGGGAAGTCGGGTGGATGGCGTATAACACCCCTGCAGTTTCGTAATAGAACGCGAATGCGTTATATCAATATTATATATATACATATACGGATGTGATATGGAATGACTTTGGATTAGTATAGTGTACTTGTAAGTTATTGTTTAGTCGCGAACCCTAGGGTAGTGATTTGCATACATGCACACACACACATACATTCATTTTATTTACCTGTGCGTATATGGGTATATGTATATATATAGATACACACACACACACACACATGGGTATGGGACTATGTATATATATATATATATATATATATATATATATATATACGTATACATATACATGGATTATGAGGATAGTACTTGGGATTGGAGATGAGTCGATCGAGATTGGGCTGGATGCCATGAGAACGGTGATATGACGTGGTCCGTATTATTAGATACGACACGATGTTTAGCGGGTCCTTTAGGCGTGGAGTTTTCATACATACGCATGCATATGTGTAAATGGTATCAGTATGTACTAGACGTAGCAGTACCCCCAGACCATGATATATGATAAAAAGGATACCAGATAAATAATGAGATAATGTGATATTGACCCGTACCCAGATTTGGGATGCCGTACGATGGATTTACCGTACGAGCTATATTGATGATAGATCCGGACTCTTGACTCGAGGATGCCATACTATATAGGGTATCGTACGGGATACTATTGAGGCGGGATCTCCGACTATTATATATATATGTATCGACCCAGATTTAGGTGGTTTCCTTACCTTTTGATTAGACTGTTAATTTAGACCTGTAGTTTACTGTATGACTCATATTATTTATTGCATATTCATTATTGTTGTTCTTATTATTCAGCTCCCACATATTATTGCTGTTCGCATCGCATTGTATGCTTATATTGTGTTTTCATATGTTAAGATTGAAATCATGCTGTCAGGACACCAGCACCATTACCGATGATGCGTATGTTCCAAATACACTTACTTGCCGGCTCACACATATCATCATCGGTAATTTCCATGACACGTACACTTTAGAGAATATTATTTCGTTGACATAGCTTGTTAACTGATAGTTTCGACATGGTATTAACATACTTGTTTTTTATGCTAGTTTAGACATTGCATTTATTACTCGCTATTTCATGCATACTATTATTCACGGTCATGCATTTTTATTTGGGGCTAGTCTGGATTGTCGAAGCCCAATGCTTTTAAATTCATTGTTATTTATTCTTGAGATTTGGGATTTCCATGAGATTTATGGATTTAGAGAAACCACAATAATTTATAAAACTGATTATCATTTTAAAATGAAAATTGCGGTTTTCTCATGATATGATTTGAGATTTTCCACCATGAGTTTTTTCGGCTCTTGAGCGATATCATACACCCAATTCGAGGAGGAGTAGAGTCCGTCTGTGGGTGCATGGTGGACCCGGTGCGGTACCCCGGGGCAAGAAGATCGCAGTTGATCGGCGTTGAGCCTGTGACAGGGGAGCATTGCTGACCGGTGATTGTATTGTGACTCGTCGGATATCCGGAGAATACCGATCGGAGTTGGGCCAGTCCGGATAGCTGGAGCCTAGGGGCCAGTCCAGATAGCTGGAGCCCCAGATATTGATATTGAGGTATTGAGATATTATGATATGGGCCAATCCGGATAGCCGGAGCCCTAGATATTGAGCTATTGGGATTTATGTTTTGTGTTGATACTAGACACTGATTTATGTTGATTTCATTGATGATACCTCATTTTAAATTACAGAAATCTCACTAAAACAAGAAAACAGTTTCTTATTTATATGTATTCTGTTTTCATGCATTCATACCTATTATTTGTGATATATTGCTACCTGATGCACTGACACGAGCACATGGGATTACACTTATGTATAGATGTTTACCCTTGCCACCATATCATGCTTTAGACTTTATCATATTGAGGTTATATATATAATTGATCGTATTGACCTAGGATTCATTCATACATACGATTTCTGCTCGGTGATGTTTTCTACTCACGAGTTGGCAACTCATCCCCGTTGTGCCACAGTTTCTTGCAGGTTTTGCTGTACAGGTTTCGTGCGGCTTTGCTGGCACACTGCTTTCTTTCCGGATGATTTGCTTTGTTAGGTGGGTTCACTTGTATCGTGACCACCCTTGTATTTTATTTACATTCAGTTGTATCTAGTAAACTCCATCAACCAAACTTGTATATTTATTTGACTTAGATGACCAGTGATGTTTATTCTTTCGACCTTAGAGTCGCGCATTGTATTATGATGGTTTCTTTGATGTTTTGAGCTTTCTTTTGAGTTTTGATCCTCGCCCTTCGGTGTTGTATATTATATTGTTTGCGTGGTTGTGGTCGTCGATTGACAAAGAGCTAGCTCCCGCTTGGGGATGCACTTATTTATATTATGCATGTTGTACCCTTTTGGGCCCAGTATTTACAAAGGAAACTCTGCCGAAATTTTCAGAAAAAACTTATGATTTTAAAAACGCATATTTGGCTTATGTTATTTAAAACCACTTGCTTTAAAATTAAGCTTTTCTTCATTTATCATTTAAAATGGTTTAGATTTCTGGGATTTTGGCTTACTTGAATTAGATGGAGCCCTATAGACTTCATATGATTCAAGTGCCAGTCACGTGCCATTTCCGGGTCGTGACAGTACGTCGATGTCGAGGGTTATTTAGTTCTTCTGCATGAGTAGACCATAGGTTTTAACCTATGTGTGATTCGTGTGCCGTTTTGGTTTTTGCACGCGATTTCTGTTTACAATACTATGTGTTTATATATGTAGGCACCCTCATGTGGAAGTCGTATGACAGGGGAAGAGCATGGCGGCATCGACTTCGGCAAGCAAGGATCTAAGTGAGAAGATGTATATCTACGGGGGAAGTTGGGTGGATGGCGTATAGCACCCCCGCAGTTTCGTAGTGTAGCATGCAGATATTGTGTGTGTGTGTGTATGTGTGTGTGTGTGTGTGTTTGTTTGTGAGACGTGTATAATTAGCAAGAAAGGCTTTAGGAGATCATTGATTAGTTTTAGCATAATTAGAAGATAGTGCTTTTAGTTTAGTTTCTTAGTGCGAAACCCTAGAGTAAAAGTTGGCGCACACACACGCGCACACATGTGACATGATTTTGGGTGTATATGTTTATATGTGTGTGTGTGTGTGTGTCTCTCTCTCTCTCTCTCTCTCTCTATATATATATATATATATATATATATATATATATATATATATATGGATGCGTTGGTACATATATACATATACATATACATATACATGGGTGATTAGGATAGTACATGATACTTGGAGGTGAGTCAATATGATCGGGCATGATGCCATGAGATTGTGATATGTGATTTGGGTCGTGTTATGATGTACGAAATGATATTATAGCGGATCGATGGGCGATGTGTTTTCATACACATGAGGATATATGTTTGATGATATTAGTATGTACTAGACTGTAGAATAGTACCCCTAATTCAGGATATTATGATAATGATACCATATGAATAATGAGGTATATATGATATTTGACCCGTACCCCGATTTCCGGGATGCCGTACGATGGATTTTACCGTATGAGGTATAAGTATGATGATTGATCCGCACTCTTGATTCGAGGATGTCGTATTATATATTTTACCGTACGTGATGCTATTGAGACGGGATCGCCGACTACTAAATATATCGACTCGGAATCTAGGTGGATTTCTTACCCCTTTTAACTAGTTCTTTAGTTTAGTCTTGTAGTTGATTAGGAAGAGGTTGGACCAGGCTCGAGTGATACTTATTTTCAGAAACTAACGAATCGTGAGTATTTTCAAAGACAACCCGAGGGATATTTCGGATTTTTTTAAAGGACGTACCTTTTCTTAAAAACACCGTAGCCCTTATTTTCTAAAAACCACGATTCGTGCTATTTCAAATGCCAAAACTGTATGAATCGTATATATAAACGTATATTCTTATATGTTGCGGTTACTACATCTTTTTTCGTATATTCATGTCGTTCTTATCGCATTGCATGCTTATACTTGTGTTTCCTTTTGTTATTATGAACCCATGTTGTTAAGACACCAGCACCATTACCGATGATGCGTATGTCCACGAACATTTGCGTGCCGGCTCACACACATCATCATCGGTAATTGCCATGACACGTACACTTTAGAAATGTTACTACATTGATATAACTTGCTAGCAGATATTTCCGATATATAATTACTATACTAGTTTAGATATTGTATTCTTTGCTTAGATACCCATGCATGTATATATATTCATTTTTCATGCAATATTATGGGGCTTTATTCCGGTAATTCACTGTTTATTGACTCTCGATTTTGGGATTTCGATTTTCCATGAGATTTCTGGATTTGGAGAAACCGCAAGGATTTTATAAACTCATTATCATTTCTAAAAATAGAAATTTGTTGTTTTCTCGTGATATGATGTGAGAGGTGTCCACCATGAGTTTTCTCGGTTCTTGAGCGGTATCATACACCCAATTCGAGGAGGAGGAGGAGGAACCTTCTGCGGGTGCATGGTGGACCCGGTGCGGTACCCTGGGGCAAGATGGTTGCAGATGATGGCGTTGAGCCCGACAGGGGAGCATTACCGACCGGTTATTTGTGACACGGCGGATATCCGGAGGATACCGACATAGTCTTGAGATTTGATGATATGGGCCAGTCCAGATTGCCGGAGCCTGAGATATTGAGATTTGATGATATGGGCCAGTCCGAATTGCCAGAGCCCGAGATATTGAGATTTGATGATATGGGCCAGTTCGGATTGCCGGAGCCCGAGATATTGAGATTTGATGATATGGGCCAGTCCGGATTGCCGGAGCCCGAGATATTAAGATATTAAGATATATATTTTGTGTCGATACTTGACACGGATTCTCTATTGATTTCATTGATGATACTTCGATTTTTATACAAAAATCTCACTGAGATAAGAAAACAGTTTTTCTTATTCAAGACGTATTCTGTTTTCATTCTTAATGCATTCGCACATCATATATGTGATATGTTTCTACATGAGGCACTGGCACGAGCACTTGGTATTACACTTATGTTTAGATGATTACCCTTTCCATTATTAGATGCTTCAGGTTATATATTATGAGGATATTATTATATGACCTAGGAGAGAGTAATACTTGCGATTTCTTCTCGGTGATATTTTCTACCCACGAGTTGGAAACTCATCCCCGTTGTGCCACAGTTTCTTGCAGGTTTGGCCGTACAGATTTCGTTGCGGCTTGCTGGCACACTGCATCATTTCAGGTGATTGCTTGGGTAGGTTGGTTCACTTGCATCGTGACCACCGTTGTACTATTATTATTTCAGTTGTATCTAGTAAACTCCATCAACCAGACTTGTATTATTTGATAGACTTAGAAAACCAGTTGTATATTCTTTCGACTTAGAGTCACGCGCTTGTATTATTATGGTTCTTTTCTGGTTTTCTTGAGGATGTTGGTTTCTTTCTGAGTTTTGATCCTCGCCCTTCGGCGTTGTATATTATATTGCTTGCGTGATTATTTCCGCCAATTGGCGAAGAGCTAGCTCCCGCTCGGGGATGCCCTTATTCATTACTCATATTATGCATGGTTTTGGGGCCAGTATTTACTAAGGAAACTCTGCCAAAATTTTTGGAAAAGACTTGATATTTTAAAAATGCTTACTACGACTTTCGAAATGACTTTAAATGTTAACTTTTAAATAAAATTTTCCTTCACTCTCTTTTCAAATGGTTTAGATTTCTGGGCTTTTGGCTTACTTGAATTAGGTGGGGTCCTATAGACTTCACATGATTCAAGTGCCAGTCACGTGCTATTTCGGATCGTGACAAATATGAGTATCCCCAATGTCGTTGCTATATGTCGACGACATTAGAAATACGCATGTTTACTTACATTGATGATTTATGATGATTATTCTGTTGCAGTTATGATATGATGTATAGGATCGTCATGATTGAATAGCCGAGGTTTTATGTTAGATGAGAGTTTTCTTTTTCATTCATGTAAAATTCATTGTATGTAATATTCTTTTATTGGGACACTTCCGGGTTGAGGATGATGTCACCATTGATGTATATTATTTACTTTTCCGCATTAGGATAGACCCATGGTAGGGAGCACACGTGACCGGGTTTTAGAGTCCAGTGGGAGGCCATCTCGAGAAGTCAAGACTAGGTCTCCTAACTCTAGAATTGGCAGGGTCGCTTTGTTAGGTCCACGTTACCTCTCCCGGTACTTTTGGGGTTGCGGAAACGGTAAATCAAAATTTTTCTAAACTTTGTAACATGGACCGTAAAAGCCGGATCTTTGCTAAACTAAACTAGCATACTTGCAAAGAAGAGTTAACTACTCGGCAAAGTGGTTATACCTCAACTTGAACTCCTTCACTTCTTGTGGTTGTTCTTCTTTGATGTTTTTCTCTTCTTGTTGTTCTTCTCATTGCTTGCTCAATGGTTGATCCGGACTTCGGTCACCTCCGCGGCCTCCTTGAGTCGAAGACGATCCACCCGAGAGATGTACACCGAGCTCCACCTCAAGCCGAGGTAACTAGGGCAAGGAGATTGCTAATCTAGAAGCCCTAGGTAGTGTAGAGAGGATGTATGGATGTGTTTGTCAAGTAGAATCCTTTTTCTCTCAACACATGAGATCAAAGGAGAAATCAAGAGGAGGAAGAAGAAGGAGATATTCTAGCAACCATGGAGCTTCTCATTTCAAGAGAGAGAATGAGAATAAGCAAATGAAAAGCTTAACCAAGAGAAAAACTAACCATGGTTTCAATAATGCATAAACATCATGATTACTAATCCCATCAAGATAAAGGTGATGGATACAAATGACATGACCATTATCATAACAAAAGAAAAAGAAAACCAAAGAATACTTTAGAACTTCTAAGAAGATCCAAGTCAACTTTGGTCAAATGGTCAACAAAGTCAAGATGGTCAAATGGTCAATGTAATTAGCCATAACAAAATTATCAATGAAAGGATTAGTAAATAATGTCCCCGGCTCATAATGGTTTTGACCAAACGAACTGTCGAAACCCTAATGAGTCGGCCTCAAAATGGTTTTGACCGAATCAACTGTCAAAACCCTAATGAGCCTGCCACATAGCGGTTTTTGCCGAACCAACTGCCAAAACCCTAATGAGGCACCTCCTCCTTCATCGCTCCGGAAAACTGTGCATACACACATGCATCCGTATTCCGTAGAATGCGGATGCGCAGAAGACAAAACAAATCCATCCGTGCAATACTAGGATCTGGCTTAAACCAAAGCCCACTAGTACTGCCTGCCCGAACATCATACGCACACAAGTGTACGTAAGTGATCGCAGCCCTGCCGTAAAACCATACGGCCTCTACACGTTTCGCTCAGTGCAGGGAAACTCTCTGTGTAGGACTCTAAAGACTCGACACTACGCTGGCAGTGGGTTTAACCACAGACCGCAAGCGGCACTAGCTGTACGTAACGGTCCCCAGGTAGATGTCGATAAGAAGGCCGATGAGGTAAACCCATCCAAACTCCTACTGAGTCTGTATGTGACAATCTCCGTACAGTCCGGTCTGTTCGTCTGATACATCGCATGTCGGGCCTAGGGGGGCGGCAAGCGTCAGACCCCTAATAGCGGTACAAGTCGTGTCGGAGTGAAGCCCAGAACACCCTGAGATAACACTGGAACCTACCAGTATATCTCGCTTGCCCTGGCCAGGGACTACTCGTGTAATGGCTCTCCTAGACACAGCGCGATGTCAACCCCCAATACCAGGAGAGACGAATCCTGTCTAACCGTCACTGCCACCAAGTGCTTCGGGACTGCTCCCAACTACTGCCTGTTTGCACGACTCAGTAGAGCCGTGGTAGGGTAGTAATCAAAGAACAGTGGGAACACACTCGAGGCGAAGTGACAGTGTCAAGTCAGCGGACTAAGCTGTACTCATGTCACCTGGGAACTGATAACTGACGATAGGTATAATACCAACCATCAGTTCCCGACGAGTCCTGTCCAGTGTACTCGTAACCCAACGAGCACCCGTATACTATCTCAAGTACGACGTACCGACGGCTGTGGGACAGACCGTCTCCCGTGCTGGGATGAGAAGCGCATACGCTAGTCTACTCCGGAGTATCGATGCCCTATCTCGGTACTCCCACGACTAGGGACGTGTATATGGATGTGCTTGTAGATTACCCAGCCCCCACGAGTGTGATCGCCATCACAACGCCGGTAATCAAGCAAAGATCCAAAGGGCTCTACTAATGCGTATAGGTGATATAATAAATAAACACACAAGTACACATTAAAGCAGAGACAAACCAAGTAGCATACTACTATATTGAGCAAGATTGTCTGTACAACTGTGAATATCCCAAGCTTCCATCAAGTAATATACATACTAGTATGATACAGTAATGGCCTCTAGGGCATATACACTAACAATCTCCCACTTGCACTAAGGCTATGTACTGGCGTATCGAAGACCTATCATCTCGATCAGCCGCTCGAACTGAGTCTGGGGTAAAGCCTTCGTGAATGGGTCCGCAGTGTTGTCCTTTGTGTCCACTCTCCGCACCTCGATCTCCTGTCGATCAATGATCTCCCTGATCAGGTGATACCGCCTTAAGATGTGCCTGGATTTTTGATGGGACCTTGGTTCCTTCGCTAAAGCTATAGCCCCATTGTTATCGCAATACAAAGGTATTGGGTCAACAATGGACGGAACCACCTGAAGTTCACTAATGAACTTCTTTATCCAGACCGCTTCTTTTGCGGCATCGCTTGCAGCAATGTATTCAGCCTCCATCGTCGAGTCTGCGACGGTATCCTGCTTGGAACTCCTCCAACATACCGCCCCTCCGTTGAGGGTAAACACAAAACCCGAGACGGACTTGCTGTCATCTTTGTCACTCTGGAAGCTTGAATCGGTAAAGGACTCGACCCTGAGGTCTCCATTACCGTAAACCAGGAACATCTCCTTAGTCCTTCTCAGGTACTTAAGAATGTTCTTCACTGCTGTCCAGTGGTCCTCCCCTGGGTCTGACTGATACCGGCTTACCGCGCTCAACGCGTAAGCTACATCTGGTCTTGTACATAGCATCGCATACATTATAGATCCTACCGCCGAAGCGTAGGGTATAGTGCTCATGCGAACCCTCTCCTCGTCAGTCTTAGGAGACATCTTCTTGGAGAGGGTAATTCCGTGCAATGCGGGTATGTTACCGCGCTTGGAACCCTCCATACTAAATCTCTTTAGTACGGTCTCTATGTACCTGGACTGCGAAAGTCCCAATAGTCTCTTGGATCTATCTCTATAGATCTTGATCCCCAGAATGTACGAGGCATCACCCAGGTCCTTCATGGAGAACCTTTGTGACAAAAACAGCTTGACCGATTGTAGCATAGGAATATCATTTCCTATCAAAAGAATGTCGTCCACGTACAAGACTAGGAATACAACAGTTCGTCCTACAATCTTCTTATATACACAGGGTTCATCTTCGTTCTTGATGAAATCAAATTCCTTGATTGCCTCATCAAAACAGATGTTCCAGCTCCGTGATGCCTGCTTTAATCCATAAATGGATTTAAGCAACTTGCACACCCTTCCGCTGCTCCCACTGTCTACGAAACCTTCTGGTTGATCCATGTAAACGCACTCTTCCAAACAACCGTTTAGGAAAGCCGTCTTAACATCCATCTGCCAGATTTCATAGTCATGGAAGGCAGCAATGGCAAGTAAGATCCGAATGGATTTGAGCATAGCCACCGGAGAAAAAGTCTCGTCATAGTCCAAACCAGGTCTTTGACGAAAACCTTTTGCAACGAGTCTAGCTTTATAGGTTTCCACCTGCCCATCTACACCAAGTTTCCTTTTGTAGATCCATTTGCATCCAACGGGTTTTACCCCAGGTGGAGCAATATCCAAGGTCCACACTTTATTGGCGTACATGGACTGCATTTCGGATTGCATTGCTTCCTGCCACTTATCAGAGTCCCTACTGATAATGGCCTGCCTGAAACTGGTAGGGTCATCTTCTTCCAAGATGCAATCCTCTCGATCCCCGTCTATGAGAAAACCGTAGTATATCTCGGGCGGATGAGAAATCCTACCAGATCTGCGGAGTGGCTGAGGTTCGTCTGGGGTTATAGAATCTAGCGGTTCCTCCAAATTTTCAGTTACATTTTGTGGTCGCTGAATTTCTTCCAGTTCTACCGAACTCCCACTAGTTTCTTTTGCAAGAAACTCCCTTTCTAAGAAGGTGGCGTGGCGAGATACAAACACCTTCTGTTCCTCAGTGTGGTAGAACAGATATCCTAGTGAGTCTTTAGGATATCCCACAAATTTACAGAGAACTGACCGTGCCTCTAACTTGTCCGGTTTCTGTGTTTTTACATAGGCCGGACAACCCCATATCTTAATAAACTTCAGACATGGTATCTTACTGCTCCATATTTCATACGGAGTTTTAGGCACAGATTTGGATGGAACTTGATTCAAAAGGTATGCTGCTGTCTGAAGCGCATGTCCCCAGAATGAAAGAGGTAACTCAGCACTACTCATCATAGAGCGAACCATATCCAATAGGGTACGATTCCTCCGCTCCGATACACCGTTGTGCTGTGGTGTATAAGGAGGAGTAAGCTGAGAGAGAATACCATTCTCTTTTAAGTAATCTAGGAATTCCGTGCTTAAGTACTCCCCTCCCCTGTCAGACCGGAGGATCTTGATACTTTTTCCTGTCTGGTTCTCTACTTCCTTTCTGAATTCCTTGAATTTCTCAAAAGCTTCAGATTTGTGTTTCATCAGATACACATATCCGAACCTAGAGAGATCGTCAGTGAATGTGATGAAGTACGAGAACCCACCACTTGCATGTATAGACATCGGACCACATACATCACTATGTACGAGTCCCAAGAGCTCTGCTGCCTTTCTCCATGTCCGGTGAACGGAGATTTGGTCATCTTCCCTTTGAGAAAAGAATGACAAGTTTCATAAGATGAAAACTCGAACGCATCCAAGAGTCCATCTTTATGCAACTTACTCAGTCTTTTCTCTCCGACATGACCAAGTCTACAATGCCACAAGTAGGATTCATTCGTATCTGAATTCTTCCTCTTGCGTGTGTTTTGTATATTGAGAACTGTATTCTGATTTAGAACGTAGATACCATTAAACAGTGTACCCTCTGCAACCAGTACCTTATCAAGGTAAATGTTCATGATATTCTTTTCAAGAACAAACTTATATCTATCTTTATCGAGTAAAGAAACTGATATGATGTTGCAAACCATGGAGGGTACATAGTAACAATCGTTCAAAATCATAGTCTTGCCATTTGGCAATACAAGGTGATATTCACCGACGGCTGCCGCATTAACTTGTGCTCCGTTCGCTACTCTGAGCGACATATCACCCGGTGCAACTTTCCTACTTTTTCTCAGTCCTTGCAATAAATTACAGATATGAGATCCTGATCCGGTATCAAGTACCCAGGAGGTAGGGCTGACCGTAAAACAGTTCTCAATTACAAGAACACCTGAAGTAGATGCAAAACCATGCTTCTTCTTCAACTGGGTATCCTGGAAATCCATACTTTCCTCTTTCCCATTCTCATACTCATGACTGTTGTCATAAGTTAGAGCTGAACCAACTTTCCCCAGTCCCGAATAAGAATTCGGTTCGGTCAAGCGATACATTTTATTATCTTGATTAGGGCGTGAAAAGGTTGCTGCCTGGAGAGAGAGAAAAGAAATACTCAGCGTATGCTCTTGCAAGATTAGATTGGTTTATTAATTTATCTAACCAGGATGTCTCCCACTGTTTCCTCAAATTCTTCTTAAAACCTTTTAAAAGAATAACTAGCCGGGTTTTAATTCACGTCACAATACTTGCTTAACCTTTCAGCCTGGCTAGTGTCGGTACTTCGAGGGAGGTTTTCCAACGCTTTCGCGAAGTTCCTTAATTAAAGAACCTCTTTTCCCTGGGGGCGTAACCCCGCTAACACCTTTCTAGACACCTACTAGGTTTATAGCATTGATCGTTAAGTGAAATAATCTCCCGAGAGTAAACCAACTCATCAGTGGGATCGGGATCCAACTGTCATTGTGTGATAACCTAGATGGAATCCACTCTAGTCACCACACTCCAGAAGGTATGCTAAATCTGCAAGTTTCAGTTCTTTTGAAACTCCCGATGTGGTTTTTGCCCCTAGGACCCAAGTGACCTTGACGAATAATCAACAAATCAAAAGGCCCTAGTCAAGTTCAACCCGTCGTTATCCAGGATTGCATTAGACCCGCCCGCATGATCCTTGACGAATAATCAACAAAATCATGCGACCGTCCTAACCAATCGCATCTATCAGTGCAACAGAGAATTATTACTCAGCTACCGTTCACTGTGTCTTGACGAATAATCAACAAACGCAGCACGAATACTAAATATTAATTATCCGAAACGACGGAGGGCTACGGCTGGGTTTTTGGCGAAAAAACCCGTTAACGTAATGAACTTGATATCGTTGAAGGAACCTGATAATACTTTTGAAAATATAGTGGCGAAAACTTTTGCTAAAGAGGTCACTCCCTGCGAAGGGATCTCGGCTCTTTCCTCGTCGAATGAGGTGCAGGATATTCCAAACTGAATACCTCGATGCAAAGCAAGAATAATCGACTATAGTGAAGTTATTACCCTGACGCAAACTTTTGTCCAAGGGGTCACTCCCGATGAAGGGATCTCGGCCCTTGCCTCGTCGACTGAGGTGCTGGGCATTCAGAACCGAATACCGCTATGCAAAACAAAAATGAACGTCCTTGCAATAACAGCTTTTTGAAAAACTTGTTCCAACAACGTCTTTTAGGTTTATTTTCTTGCATTAGTTCTTTTAATGCGTCCCATCAATTAAATCCTACCATTGCAGAAAACAACCAAAATATGACGTACGCTTATGCCATTCGCATTCGCCACGGGGCCCCGTCATCACCCGTTAGGTTACTTAACTAACGACAGAGCGGGGGCTGGGCTAGCGCGGCTGTAAAACATAAGCAACACCTAAATAGAAAGCAATGATAGACATTACAGATCACAGATGAATACATTGGATATACTAGCAATCCGCAATCCTTTCGAGCCTGCAACGAAAAGCGGATTACACGGTCGCGGTGAATAGCCAAATACCCCACCCAAGACCCCTACGGGTGCGACAAACTACCCGCCAAGTACTTGGCAGTTTGTGCACCCCTCCATGGGTCTATCCTAGGAGCAAAAACAGTAAAAAGAATTATACAATGACGGCTACAACCCCGACCCGGTTGTGCGGCCAAACAAATAATATTATTACATCAATTTACATTTACAAATGAATGAAAGAAAAACAAAAGCTCATCTCACATCCACCCCGGCTATTCACCCGCGACAGTCCAACACATTCATATACACATTCCAATATCAAACACAGATCACAGAGATGTATAACCCCGACTAATCGACTTATAGCGATTAGCCGACGTTCAATACATGCAAACATCACAGATATAACCATCATAGTCAAAGTGCAGTGAAGTTCGGAAAAAATACGGAATTATAGGACCCCAAAAGTAAATTTCAGTTCTGGAAAATCTGGGCACATATAACATATTTTAAAAATCCCAAAACCAACACAGAGACACACTGCACGAAACACGATCACCAGAAGACATTAAACGGCGGCGGATCCGCGGCGCTAAGAATAGGTGATGCCGCGGATCCGCGGCGATTTTAAGGAATTAGGGGATCGTTTTTCTTGGGTGTTCACACAAAACCCTGAACCGAATTTAGGTGTATAACAAATCTTGTTTTGACCAAAAAATTTTTTAACAGAAACTAGGATTTTGTAAAAGTTTGGTTTTTGGATTTTTTCGGTTCCGAACTTCGTTACACTTCACTACCAAGCTAGTTTAAGTTTAGTTAGGCTCTGATACCACTGTTAGGTCCACGTTATCTCTCCCAGTACTTTCTAGGTTGCGGAAACGGTAAATCAAAATTTTTCTAAACTTTGTAACATGGACCGTAAAAGCCGGATCTTTGCTAAACTAAACTAGCATACTTGCAAAGAAGAGTTAACTACTCGGCAAAGTGGTTATACCTCAACTTGAACTCCTTCACTTCTTGTGGTTGTTCTTCTTTGATGTTTTTCTCTTCTTGTTGTTCTTCTCATTGCTTGCTCAATGGTTGATCCGGACTTCGGTCACCTCCGCGGCCTCCTTGAGTCGAAGACGATCCACCCGAGAGATGTACACCGAGCTCCACCTCAAGCCGAGGTAACTAGGGCAAGGAGATTGCTAATCTAGAAGCCCTAAGTAGTGTAGAGAGGATGTATGGATGTGTTTGTCAAGTAGAATCCTTTTTCTCTCAACACATGAGATCAAAGGAGAAATCAAGAGGAGGAAGAAGAAGGAGATATTCTAGCAACCATGGAGCTTCTCATTTCAAGAGAGAGAATGAGAATAAGCAAATGAAAAGCTTAACCAAGAGAAAAACTAACCATGGTTGCAATAATGCATAAACATCATGATTACTAATCCCATCAAGATAAAGGTGATGGCTACAAATGACATGACCATTATCATAACAAAAGAAAAAGAAAACCAAAGAATACTTTAGAACTTCTAAGAAGATCCAAGTCAACTTTGGTCAAATGGTCAACAAAGTCAAGATGGTCAAATGGTCAATGTAATTAGCCATAACAAAATTATCAATGAAAGGATTAGTAAATAATGTCCCCGGCTCATAATGGTTTTGACCAAACGAACTTTCGAAACCCTAATGAGTCGGCCTCAAAATGGTTTTGACCGAATCAACTGTCAAAACCCTAATGAGCCTGCCACATAGCGGTTTTGGCCGAACCAACTGCCAAAACCCTAATGAGGCACCTCCTCCTTCATCGCTCCGGAAAACTGTGCATACACACATGCATCCGTATTCCGTAGAATGCGGATGCGCAGAAGACAAAACAAATCCATCCGTGCAATACTAGGATCTGGCTTAAACCAAAGCCCACTAGTACTGCCTGCCCGAACATCATACGCACACAAGTGTACGTAAGTGATCGCAGCCCTGCCGTAAAACCATACGGCCTCTACACGTTTCGCTCAGTGCAGGGAAACTCTCTGTGTGGGACTCTAAAGACTCGACACTACGCTGGCAGTGGGTTTAACCACAGACCGCAAGCGGCACTAGCTGTACGTAACGGTCCCCAGGTAGATGTCGATAAGAAGGCCGATGAGGTAAACCCATCCAAACTCCTACTGAGTCTGTATGTGACAATCTCCGTACAGTCCGGTCTGTTCGTCTGATACATCGCATGTCGGGCCTAGGGGGGCGGCAAGCGTCAGACCCCTAATAGCGGTACAAGTCGTGTCGGAGTGAAGCCCAGAACACCCTGAGATAACACTGGAACCTACCAGTATATCTCGCTTGCCCTGGCCAGGGACTACTCGTGTAATGGCTCTCCTAGACACAGCGCGATGTCAACCCCCAATACCGGGAGAGACGAATCCTGTCTAACCGTCACTGCCTCCAAGTGCTTCGGGACTGCTCCCAACTACTACCTGTTTGCACGACTCAGTAGAGCCGTGGTAGGGTAGTAATCAAAGAACAGTGGGAACACACTCGAGGCGAAGTGACAGTGTCAAGTCAGCGGACTAAGCTGTACTCATGTCATCTGGGAACTGATAACTGACGATAGGTATAATACCAACCATCAGTTCCCGACGAGTCCTGTCCAGTGTACTCGTAACCCAACGAGCACCCGTATACTATCTCAAGTACGACGTACCGACGGCTGTGGGACAGACCGTCTCCCGTGCTGGGATGAGAAGCGCATACGCTAGTCTACTCCGGAGTATCGATGCCCTATCTCGGTACTCCCACGACTAGGGACGTGTATATGGATGTGCTTGTAGATTACCCAGCCCCCACGAGTGTGATCGCCATCACAATGCCGGTAATCAAGCAAAGATCCAAAGGGCTCTACTAATGCGTATAGGTGATATAATAAATAAACACACAAGTACACATTAAAGCAGAGACAAACCAAGTAGCATACTACTATATTGAGCAAGATTGTCTGTACAACTGTGAATATCCCAAGCTTCCATCAAGTAATATACATACTAGTATGATACAGTAATGGCCTCTAGGGCATATACACTAACACGCTTGCCGCTCTCGTAGGGGTCTAGGAGTGTGGGCTTGGCTATTCATCACGACAGTGGAATCTGTATTTTCTATCATTGGCTAAATATAAAATACGGACCTCCTGGTATGTCCTATATTTTCATATACGTGCTTCTGCTGATGTTACTCTGTGATGTGATCATTTTATATGCTGAGATGAATGGTATTTATATATATGATATATATAATAGACGTTGCTTATGTTTTGCACCCGCGCTAGTCCATCCCCCGCTCTGCCGGTAGTTAAGTAACCTAACGGTGCATGACGGGGCCCCGTGGCGAATGTGGATGGCATAAGCGTACGTTCTATTTTCGTTTCTTTCTGTGATGCTTAAGAACTTAAATAATTGGACTACATTAATGAGATTAATGTAAAGAAAAAGAAACCTAAAGATGTTGTAGAATCGAATTTGAAACCCACTCAGCCTTTTTAAGAAAAAGCAAAGTTTCAAAAATGCGGAGCTTAAGCCACTCCTTTTAAATTATTTGGTTCTACAATGAGATCAAGTTCAAAGCAATAAGTGTTTTTATAAAAACCATCCGCAACCCTCCGTCATTTTAGGAAGTAGAGTACTTAGTATTCGTGCTATGTTTGTTGACCATAGTTAAGACGTACTGTACGGCAGCTAAGTGATGTCTTCCTACACAGCATATGATGCGATTAATTAGGACATTTATATGACTTTGTTGACCATAGTTAAGGGTCATATGAGTAGGTCTAATTAATCACGAAATGATGGGTATAACTTGACTAGTGCTTATGATTTGTTGACCATAGTTAAGGTCATAAGTTGCGAGGGGTGAAAACCATATCGGGAATTTCAAGAGTTGAAATTTTCAATGAGAAAATTGCATACTTTCTATGTTGATAGTTGGATCCCGATCCCACCGTGTGTAAAAGTTACTCCCAGGAGAGTTTTACACTTTACAATTTGCTAATCCAGTTGGTGTCTAGAAAAGTGTCTACGGGGTTATGCCTCTAGGAAAATGAGGTTTATTTTAATTAGGTCCATGCAAAAGCATGGGGAACCTCCCTCAAAGTACCGACACTGGCCTGGCTGACAGGTTAGCGAACTTGTAGAATGTAATCAATTCTGGCTAATTTTCTTTTTAAGGTTTGAAGGAAAATTTGATAAAATCAGTGGGCGACATTGATTAGATAAGATAATAACCGATCTAATCATGCTAGAGCTTTCATTGAGTGTATTCTTTTTCTCTCTCCTAATGGCAGATACCCATGACTGGACTTAAGCTTCTACTAGAGAAAAATAAATTGACGAGACCTAATTATAAAGAATGGCTGAGGAACGTGAACATTGCCCTTACATATGATAAGGTTGCATATGTCCTTACTACTCCATCCCCTCCCATTCCAGGCCCTGAATTCCTCTATTGTGGATAAGGAGATCTTTAAGATATGGGATATTGATTATGCCATAGCCAAATGTCTCACGTTAGCTTCGATGGACAATGAACATCAGAAGTAACATGAGAAGATGGATGTTCAATCCATCTTTCTTCATACAAAGGAGTTGTATGGGGAGAAATCTTGTACACTTCGTTACGAGGCATCTAAAAAGTTGTTTCAGATGAGGATGACTGCTGGCGCATCAGTAGGTGATCATGTCTTAAAGATGATAGGACTTATTGAAGAACCAGAGGACCTGGGATGAACTATGGAGAATGAACAATATGTTGATATAGTTCTACAGTCTCTCCTCTCTGTCTTTGCTCAGTTTATAGTGAACTTCAATATGCATAACATGGAGAGGTCACTACCTGAACTTTTCAATATGTTGAGAAGTGCAGAGAGTACATTTAAGACAGCGAAAACTCCTGCGCTGCTTATTGGGCCATCTTCCCCTTCCATCCCAAAAGCCGAGGCCAAGGGAAAGAAGAAGAAGAAACTCACCAAACCGAGAGGTGGAGTTGAAAAGGCAAAGGGGAAAGACAAATCCGGGGCTGCGGGAACTGGAAAGGGAGAATTTTTTTTCTGCCATAAGTCGGGACACTGGAAACGCAATTGTGCTCTATACCTTGCTGATCTCAAGAAGAAGAAGCATGTTGATGCTTGCGCTTCAGGTGTGTTCGTGACTGAAAACCTCTTTTATATAAACTCTGCTTCCTGGGTATTAGATACCGGTTCGGGTTCTCACATCTGCAATTGTGTGCAGGGGCTGAGAAATATCAACGTTTTGAAGACAGGTGATCACACTTTCCGGATTGGAAATGGTTCCAATGTACATGCTGTATCAATGGGAGAGTATCACCTAGGGTTGCCGTTGGGATGTGTATTGGTTTTGTACACTTGTTATTTTGTACCAAGCATGCTGTGTGATTGGTAGGGTTTTTGCGTGCTTAGTTAATTACCGCAATCAAGACGGTTTATCTTGTAGCTAGCCGGTTGAGTACAGGTCGTCCGCAGGGAGATGGGAATGTTTTTTTATATGCTTTAACGAGTTAAGTCCAAATGTCCAGGTTTGTTTGAGATTAACTATGTGCTAAAATGTTATATAAAGAGAGCTTGTTAGGGTTAGGATTAGGTTAGTTTGAGTTAGGAGTCGCTCACTTCTTTCGTTGCCACTCTTAATATTGGTGTTACGGTAATCGGCAACAACGGGGATTAGCACGACTAGGAAGGAACTTGCGAGTATAAGCTAGGCTTTCCAACGCTTAAGTTCTTTCTTTTGGTGCTTGTCCGTACGTACTTGGCTCTTAGCCTTAACCTCCGGTTAATTCAACCACAACCGGTCTCACTAAGGAATCACCGCTATCATGTAGGATAGGGTGTCGTAGGGAGCGGATTGTGGTTCAATTAACGGGAGTCCGAATTAAGATGTTGGGCAAGAAAAGAGTGAGAGAGATTTCCTTCTCTCAAACTTTCCTTATCCTACCCTAACAAGTAAGAAAACTACTCACCCATTACAAGAAAAAGGAAAATAAAACAAATGGAGGAAGATAGAAAGAAAGAGGTTAGAAGATTACAACTAGCTATTTGAGACCTCACTTTGGCAAGGATCAAGCTTAAGCATCATTGTTGTTAAGGATAAAGAAAAAGAGAACAAGAAAGAAACAAACAACAAACAACAACAACTAGATTAGCAAATGAAAAATACAAGCAATTTTAATTAACAATCATAACAAGACAAGCATGGTAACAAAAAGAACTCTTTTATTCATCACTTCACTCATGAAACCTCACTACAAGATTTTAATGGAGAAAAGATGAAAAGAGGAAGAAGACTACAAAATATATCCTAGAATTTTTACACAAGAATAAGCACACTTGGCTTGGCAATGTTCTGGGCTATTTATAGACATGGAACTGGAAACCTAGGGCAACATTCTGGATCATCATGAAAAGACCAAACAACCCCTGAAAAGTCTTCAACTGAAGAGCCTATACGGCCGCGGATCCGCGGCCTAGACCCTATGTTGGCCACGGATCCGCGGCCATATAGTGGACTTGGCTCATGTGGTTTTGTGGGTTTCTCTGGTTTGCTCATTCCTTTTGTCTTGTATATATTGTTTCTCAGAATTTCTTCACGATTTTCCCAGAATTTCTGCTGATCAAAAGGTGATGTGATGTGGATCTTTTGCCATGATTTTTCTTGAGCTCGGCGTAGATATGTTGGATCTTGTGTTGACATTGAGCTTTGTGCATGAAAATGACATTGATTTTCCATTTTGTCCCTTAAACTGGTGTGTGGCAACATACGGATAGAGAGCGGAGACCCATGTTTTATCTGTGGTTGGTAGTAATCCGGAATTTGTCGTGCTTTTCCATGAATTTTACTGTTTAGAGCTGAGAACCTGTATCCTGCAATTAACTAGCAAACACGGCTCAAGAGTACCTACCGATAAGCAATGTGATAAAAATTAGGCGGTATAAAAATGCAAAAATCTGATATGAACAAAAACCCCCAAACTTATCATTTGCTCGTCCCGAGCAAAGCCAATTTATTCACAAAAAAAATTCCTAACCTCACTTTCGCAGGGAACGTGATTGCACTGAGCATGTGCAACAAGCCGTTAAACCTCTAGGTGTCCATAGTAGGAGGAGTGTTGTCTCCTGAGGGTTTTCAGCGGATACTACCCACAAAATCCGGTCAAGCTAGTTTTGCAAAATAACAATGATTCATACCTTAAGGTTTTGTTTCAGAAAATAACAATTCTATTATCCTATGTCTAGACTATCGAACCTTTATTTTTCACACCTCGCTTCTTATTTAACTTAAGATTTTATATGTCTTTACGTGCAGTGCAAATAGTGTCGTTAAGTTCCAGAAGGATCGATTAAAGTCATCATGTCACATAATAAAGCCTAGATAAATTTTTTTTAAAAGGATCACATAAGTTTATAAAGAGTTAAGTATTTTTCAAGTTTCGTTTTCCAGTAAGGTTTCAATTTCAGAATTTCTATCTTCCTTAACAGGAAACTAGGTCTTATTTTTCACTCCACCTTTTTCTTATTTTCATTTCATACACACCTCTGTGAACGTGCAATAGTCTTTATCATAGAATAAAACTTTCATATCTCCGCTAGAAATATTTTTTTTTTATAAAAACCTGTCTTTTGTCAAGATTATTCTCACACAAAGAACCATTAGGAATTTTAACTCGGAGAGAACACTTGCTTAACTTTGTTTTAATCTGGACTTTCTAGGCTTCTTAACGAGCTTTGGGCCAATGCTCCCAAACCAGTTGGCTTTAGGGCATTAGATGTAGAGACACCCCAGCAGACTTAATCACTCAAGTTACCTAGGCCCAAAAACAAAAGAAAATTTAGCGTGAAAATCATGATGATTCAATGCGAATGGAGATATATCCGGCAGTTCAGTTATTTTTTTGGATAAAAGACGTGTTTAGTGGGTTAGGTATGTAATCATTCCAATCAAGTTTCAGATGGGTTATTTTTCAGAATTAATTCCAATTAAGGCATCAATAATATCCCTTCATATTCACTTCACTTCATAAACTATTCTTGATATTACTTATTTCAGAACAAACCTATTTGATCCTCAGAAAATCATTTATCCATTTAAAAGTTTTTAGACATAATAGACTTGTCATCTAATTTCCAAAACTCACGACACGTGTAGTGTGA
Source organism: Agapanthus africanus (assembly GCA_030015575.1). Classification (NCBI taxonomy): domain Eukaryota; kingdom Viridiplantae; phylum Streptophyta; class Magnoliopsida; order Asparagales; family Amaryllidaceae; genus Agapanthus; species Agapanthus africanus. The sequence goes on along the minus strand of CM057339.1, from coordinate 302,031,048 downwards.
TGTAAAGACGTATATCAGCTACAGTTAACTTCAAAGGAGAGTTATCTTTCAGGTTTTCAAAATCTAAAAATAATATTTAGTTATTCTTATCTTATCAAACAAAACCGTCGAAATGTTGAATCTGAGTTCTCCCACTAGCTAACTTGACAAAAAAGTTTTTATGTTTTTAGAAAATTTTCTGATTTTTATGGATTTTAGTATGCAGATGCAAAATATACATATGAATGCGAAGGTTAGAAATGCGTACCGAGCGTACCCCCAAACTTAAACTGGACAGTGTCCGCACTGTTATTGCATGAAGAGATCATTGAAGGGTCAAAATTGTCGGTTAGATATACACAATTTTTTTTTTGTTTTTAAAGAAAAGAAAAATAGTAAAAATGGAAAAGAATATCCATAAATATATACAAAATGGTATATACATACCCCCAAACTTATTTGGAACAGTGTCCACTGTTCTTGGCTGGATAACCGAAGTTTGGTGGTAGGCAGAGGAAGATTATGCAGGGTAAACCGGCTCCTGTAAGACCAGGAGCTCCTTTGTTGGTTCGGCACTAAGGTACGGTTTTAGTCTGTGTCTGTTTACTTTGAAAAATGAACCGTACTTTGGATTCTCCAAATCCACAGCGCCATGCTGATACACATTCCGCACAAAATACGGCCCTTTCCAGCGAGATCTGAGCTTTCCTGGATGGAAGTGTAGCCGGGTGTCGTGAAGCAGTACCTGTTGACCAGGTATGAATGTTTTGCGCAAAAGGTGTTTATCTTGAAACACCTTCATTCGGTTCTTAACGACAACCGTGTTTTCGTAAGCCTCACCCCTAAGCTCGCTCAATTCGTTCAACTGCAGCTTCCGATGGCTGCTTGCATCTTCGAGAGACAGATTCAGCTCCTTTATCGCCCAAAATGCGTGATGCTCTATTTCCACAGGGAGGTGGCAAGCCTTTCCATACACAAGCCGATAGTGAGACATGCCAAGATCGGTCTTATAAGCAGTTCGAAATGCCCAAAGGGCATCAGTGAGTTTTAACGACCAATCCTTACGGTTTTTGGAAACCATCTTCTCTAGTATCTGCTTGATTTGCAGATTTGAAACTTCGGCTTGCCCACAGGTTTGGGGGTGGTAGGGCTTAGATAGCTTATGATTAATGGAATATTTCCGCATTAAGGCCTCGAAAGTTTTATTGCAGAAATGAGTTCCATTGTCGCTAATGATCGCTCGGGGATGCCCAAACCGGGAGAAAATGTTTTCCTTAAGAAATCTAACGACAACCTTGTTGTCGTTAGTCCGGCTGGGCACAGCCTCGACCTACTTAGAGACGTAATCAACAGCGAGAAGGATGTACAGGTTCCCAAAAGAGCTGGGAAACGGCCCCATGAAATCGATCCCCCAAACGTCGAAAATCTCCACAACCAAGATTGGTTGGAGCGACATCTCGTTCCTCCTGGATATCCGGCCCAAGTGTTGGCACCGAGAGTAAGTCTTGCAGTAGTCATGAGCGTCTTTGAAGAGTTGTGGCCATTAGAAACCACACTGCAAGATCTTCTCAGCTGTCTTTCTGGGGCCAAAATGCCCGCCACATGCTTGATCGTGGCAAAATGACAACACACTCTTGAATTCATCGTCAGGGACACACCGACGAATAATCTGGCCGGGACAGTACTTGAACAGATAGGGTTCGTCCCAGTAAAAGTATTTTACTTAGGATAAGAATAGAAGTCTGTCCTGACTTGACCATTCAGTCGGTAGTAATCCTGTGGCCAAATAATTCACAATATCTGCGAACCAGGGCTCACGAGATACTGTCAAGAGCTGTTCATCCGGAAAAACGTCGTTGATCGGAATTTGAAGCGACGACGAAGACGGAAGTCGTGAGAGATGGTCGGCGACTACGTTTTCACATCCTCTTTTGTCCTTGATGACAAGGTCAAACTCTTGAAGCAAGAGGATCCAACGTATCAGCCAAGATTTTGCATCTTTCTTCGCAAAAAGATGGCGCAGAGCAGAATGGTCTATGTAGACAATGACTGGAGAGCCGATGAGGTAGGGCCTGAACTTTTCTAAAGCAAATACAACAACCAAGAATTCCTTCTCAGTTGTTGTATAATTAAGTTGGGCGTCGTTCAGGGTTTGGCTAGCGTAATAGATTACGTGCGGCATCTTGTTGATGTGTTGTCTAAGGACAGCACCAATGGCAAAGTCGGATGCATCGCACATAATCTCAAATGGGTGTGTCCAGTCAGGAGAAGAAAGAACGGGAGCAGAAGTGAGTGAGCTTTTTAATGACTCGAACGCAGTCACACAGCTCGAGTTGAAGTCGAATGGCGTGTCCTTGGCCAGCAAAAGAGTCAAGGGCCTAGCAATCTTGCTAAAGTCCTTGATGAACCGTCTATAGAAACCGGCATGGCCAAGGAAGGCTCGGATGTCTCTGACGCATCTGGGAGGAGGGAGATTGGAAATGACCTCAATCTTCGCTTTGTCAACCTCTATGCCATTTTGCGAAATGATATGTCCTAAGACAATACCTTCACGTACCATGAAGTGCCACTTCTCCAAATTCAAAGTGAGGTTCTTGTCCTTACATCGGGTAAGGACAGCGTCGAGATGCAGCAAACACTCATTAAAGGAATCGCCGAAGATGGAGAAATCGTCCATGAAGATCTCCAGGAATTTTTCCACCATGTCTGAGAAGATTCCCATCATACACCGCTGGAAGATAGCGGGCGCATTGCATAACTCAAAGGGCATGCGACGATATGCAAACGTGCCGAAAGGACAAGTGAATGTGGTCTTGTCCTGGTCTTTTTCGGCGATGGGAATCTGATTATAGCTTGAGTAGCCATCAAGAAAGCAGTAGTACTCATGTCCGGCCAATCGTTCAAGCATTTGGTCAATGAAAGGTAGCGGAAAGTGGTCCTTCCGCGTTGCGGCGTTGAGTTTTCTGTAATCGATGCATACTCGCCACCCAGTCTGGGTGCGAGTAGGGATTAACTCGTTCGCCTCGTTAGTGATGACCATTATGCCTGATTTCTTGGGGACAATATGAATGGGGCTCACCCACTGGCTATCAGAGATAGGGTAAATGATACCACTATCCAGACACTTTACGATTTCCTTTTTTACAGCCTCCTTCATGACTGGGTTGAGTCGTCTTTGTGGATCCCTGGCTGGTTTGGCATCATCAATCAGATGAATGTGATGTTCAACGATCAGGGGACTAATCTCCTTGATGTCCTCCATTGACCAGCCAAAAGCTTGCCTATTGCTGTGCAAGACCCCAAGAAGGGCTTTCTCTTGCCCTGGAGCTAGAGAAGCCAAGATGATAACAGGGAGGGTCTCGTTCTCACCCAAGTAAGCATACTTATGGTGAGCCGGCAAAGGCTTGAGTTCGAGCGTTGGAGGTGAAACGATTGAAGGCAAGATTGGTGAAAAGGTCTCAAACTCAAAGGATTCCAGCAAAGGTTCAAAATGAGTGTAAGCGAACGAGTTGGATGGTTCAGGTAACTCATCCGGAAATTCAAAGGATTCAAACTCGGGTGGTGAGTGGCTAAGATCGTTCGAGAAATTGAAACACTTGTATATGAGCATTAGGTTCGGAGGGCTGATTCCTCAACCTAAAAATGTTGAGTTCAATTGTCATATTTCCAAAAGATAGGTTCATCGAACCATTTCGACAATTGATCACAACATTTGAGGTTGCAAGGAATGAGCGACCGAATATCACCGGAATTTGATTCCGGGGGTTAGCTACAGGCTGTGTGTCCAAAACAATGAAGTCAACGGGGAATATGAAGTCCCCGACCTTGATTAACATATCCTCTAGCTCACCCCTAGGATGGGTGATTGATTGGTCGGTCATTTGGAGAGTACAGTGTGTGGGTTTCAGCTTTCCTACACCTAGTTGCTCATATACTGAGTATGGAAGCAGGTTAACACTGGCACCAAGATCTAATAGTGCGCGGTTGATGTTCTTATCCCCAATGGTAATAGAAATCGTAGGACAGCCAGGGTCCTTCCGTTTTTGAGGTAAAGATTGGGTAAGAGCATCACTCACAGCACTAGCCAAGAAAACTTTCTTGGGTACCTGAGATTTCCTCTTTTTCGTGCACAAGTCCTTCAAGATTTTCGCGTATGACGGGACTTGTTGGACAACATCTAAAAGGGGAATGTTGATGTTAACCTGCTTAAACAACTCCAGAATCTTCTCCATTTACGGATTTTGTTTATTGGACCTCAACCGGTTTTGAAATGGAACGTTTTTAAAATTGGTTGAGTCCAATGCATTTGGAGGAGATTGTGGAGTTGGAACGGATCCCAAAGCTGGTGTTTTTGTGGAGTGAGAAGTGGGTCCGTTCAGAGCAGAAGAAGAAGAAGAAGAAGAAGAAGAAGAGCCTTTTGACGAATGGAGAATAGGCTCAGAAGACGAAGAAGAAGAAGAAGAAGAAGAAGCGGCCGGGATGTCATTATCCTCAATTGTTGTGCCGATGTTGTTGTGCAGCATCCTTCCCGATCTCAATGTTGTCACGACACTCACATTATGGTTCTGTTGTTCAAGAGCAACATGTACATTATGTGGGTGACCGGGATTTGTGAGTGGTTGAGATGGAAGCTTCCACTTTTCTCGCTCGCTTAACGCCGCATTCAGCTGTGCAATCTGGGCTTCGATGGTCTTGATGCTTTGCCCGTGTGCAGCAGTGTGTTGCACCAAAGACTGAATAGACGACTGGATGTTTGCGGTGGATTGTGTCGATTGTTTAACAAATTCCTCCAGACTTCGTTCGAGCGAGGAAACCTTATCGTTGTTTGACGGAACAAAATTGTTTTGGAGAAAAGAATTGTTGGGTGCAAAGTTGTTCGTCCGATTTTGAAAAGGTTGGGGTTGGAAGGGCTGCTGAAACTGATGTTGACTTTGTTGTTGCGCTTGTTGTTGCGGAGGAGGGGGCCTCTGGAAATTGTTGCCTTGGAATTGATGTTGATTCTGATTCCAGGAGAAATTGGGGTGGTTCCTCCAACCGGGATTGTGGGTGGAAGAGTATGGATCATTTCTCGGTCTTTGCTGAAATGCAACATTAACTTGATCCTGTCCTTCAGATGGTGGATTATAAGGACACTCTTCAGTTAAGTGAGAAGGATCGGAACAACAAGCACAAATGGTACGAAGGGGAAGAACAGGGGCAGGAGCAGGAGATGAAAATTTGCTCTCTATCGCTTCAAGTTTTCTCGTTATTGCAGCCATTTCAGCTTTCATCGCAATAGAGACATCAAGTTGGTGAATGCCTACCCTAGAATGACCAGTAGAAATGGAGGAAGAAGAAGAAGAAGTTGGTCTGGTGCTCTCCCATTAAAGCGTTTGTTCCGCAAGGTCGTCGAAGAATTGCCACGCTTCCTCGTCAGATTTCGATAGGAAGTGGCCCTGACAAATAGTTTCCAACAACTGCATGGTTGCTGGGTTCAGGCCCTCGTATAAGGTTTGGCAAAGTTGCCATTTCTCAATACCATGGTGAGGGCACTGAACAAGAAGGTCTTTATACCGGTCAAAGCACTTCCAGAAAGGTTCAGTAGGAAGCTGGGAGAATTGGTTGATTTCGTTACGGATTCTCGCGGTTTTATGATTCGGATAGAATTTCTTGAGAAACGCTTTCACAAACTCGTCCCAACTGGTTATGGAGTGGGAAGCAGTGCTATACAGCCACTTTTCAGCAAGATCGCACAAAGTGAACGGAATGACCCGTAGCATCGTCCGACAGCTGGGTAGTTTTCATCATGGCACAAACATTTTGGAACTTGTTGATGAAGATATAGGCATCTTCAGATTCAAGCCCATGAAATTTCGGAAGCATGTTAATGAAGTGGGGCTTAATTTCAAAATTATCCCCATTGGCCGGTGGAAGGGAAAGACAGGTGGGAAGTGCAGAGCGGGTGGGATAGAAACGATCCTGGAGCGCGATTCGCTGTGTCGCTACGACAGACAGTGGTGGTGGGTTATTCGCATCCATAGGAGGTCGAATCAATCCCGGGGGAGTTGAAGGGATGTTTGGATTAAATCCTGACACCGCGAAAGAAGAGGTTGGTGATGGTGAAGGTGAGGATGTATGAACAGAATTCCGGTCAACGTCGGAGTTGGCCGGCAAAGGTAAGGGTGAAAGAGGCGTGGACGGAGTTTCGACATCTGAGTCGATCGCGTAGTCGGTAGCCACTAACGTAACGCGGACTAGGCGGGCGCTAGTGTTCCGAGTCCAAGCGGACATACACTAAACGAGTTTAGTATAGTCAAAGCGGAGAAGGTGAGGGTAAGAAAATGTCAATGGAGAAATACGATGGGTGGTGGGTGAAAAAATGGGATTTTGGCGACAAAGGGCAAGTTTTTATAAAAGTTTTTGGTTTTTGTGTTTTTTTTCTTTTTTAGAAAGAGCTTTACAGAAATATGTACGGACTTACGGCTTTAAACAATCACAGACAAAATATGCACAATCACACCTAGATCTAGGGTCACCTAGGTCAGCTAGACAGCTCCTAACTGTTCCAAAGGGCAAGAAATAGGACCTCAAACCGCCTCTTCTCCGGCAATTGCGGCCAGGTAAGTGCCAGGTAAGTGGGAGGCTCCCCACTACGTAAGTAGCGGTCCTAATTAAGTAACCACTTGCCTTGGACACACTTGCCTAGACACCGCAAAGTCAGGATAGGATAAACGGCCGATGCCTGTAACTAGTCCTCTGTCCTATTGAGCGCGAAGTCCTTAGGGCTGAGTCTAGTATTTTTTAATTAAACAATGGTCAATGCATATGTTTTTTGTGATTTCTGGGGTCCTGGGAAGGGTGATGAAATCCCCCCCAATCTGGATTGGTTTCAAGCCCCTTAAAGTCCGATTAAAATATGCAAAGCAGTAACAATCAACTTCAATCAAATTTTTTATTTTTTAAGCGCGGCGCAAAGAATCCTGCACAAGAACAATTTATTGGAAGGGGAAGAGAGTTTGCACAAAGAATGCTACAGAAAACACAGTTCAGTGGAGTTCATAGGAGTGGGGAAGGAGTTAGAAGGACTCACAGAAAAATTCAGTCAAGGAGGGCAGCATATAGCCGTAGTTCCGCGACCAAACTAGCCCTAATGCCGCGGATCCGCGGCAGTATAGATGATTTGGACCCTAAAATTTCTGGAGTATGCTGGGTTGGGTGTTCTCTTCTTGGCTGGAGCTCCTGAATCTTGATCTGCTCACCGGATCTGCTCCAGAATTTTACAGTAGACCGTTTGTTCCGTCTTGATCACCCGCGGTGTAGCCGCGAGATGTGGGTCTAACTTCCCACGTCTTTGGCACTGAACTCGACCTTTCCTTTTCTCCTACACACTTGCACAAAAACCAATCAAAAATAACAAGATGGTTTTTTTTACAATATATATTTTTTTGTTTGTTTTTCGGTTATGTTTATATTCACAAATTAACCCAAAATTACACAAAGAAATAAACTACCGTCTCCCCGGCAACGACGTCATTTGATTGGTAGGGTTTTTGCGTGCTTAGTTAATTACCGCAATCAAGACGGTTTCGCTTGTAGCTAGCCGGTTGAGTACGGGTCGTCCGCAGGAAGATGGGAATCTTTCTCTATGTGCTTTAACGAGTTAAGTCCAAATGTCCAGGTTTGTTTGAGATTAACTATGTGCTAAAATGTTATATAAAGAGAGCTTGTTAGGGTTAGGATTAGGTTAGTTTGAGTTAGGAGTCGCTCACTTCTTTCGTTGCCACTCTTAATACCGGTATTACGGTAATCGGCAACAACGGGGATTAGCACGACTCGGAAGGAACTTGCGAGTATAAGCTAGGCTTTCCAACGCTTAAGTTCTTCCTTTTGGTGCTTGTCCGTCCGTTCTTGGCTCTTAGCCTTAACCTCCGGTTAATTCAACCACAACCGGTCTCACTAAGGAATCACCGCTATCATGTAGGATAGGGTGCTGTAGGGAGCGGATTGTGGTTCAATTAACGGGAGTCCGAATTAAGATGTTAGGCAAGAAAAGAGTGAGAGAGATTTCCTTCTCTCAAACTTTCCTTATCCTACCCTAACAAGTGAGAAAACTACTCACCCATTACAAGAAAAAGGAAAATAAAACAAATGGAGGAAGATAGAAAGAAAGAGGTTAGAAGATTACAACTAGCTATTTGAGACCTCACTTTGGCAAGGATCAAGCTTAAGCATCATTGTTGTTAAGGATAAAGAAAAGAGAACAAGAAAGAAACAAACAACAAATAACAACAACTAGATTAGCAAATGAAAAATACAAGCAATTATAATTAACAATCATAACAAGACAAGCATGGTAACAAAAAGAACTCTTTTATTCATCACTTCACTCATGAAACCTCACTACAAGATTTTAATGGATAAAAGATGAAAAGAGGAAGAAGACTACAAAATATATCCTAGAATTTTTACACAAGAATAAGCACACTTGGCTTGGCAATGTTCTGGGCTATTTATAGGCAGGGAACTGGAAACCTAGGGCAACATTCTGGATCATCACGAAAAGACCAAACAGCCCCTGAAAAGTCTTCAACTGACGAGTCTATACGGCCGCGGATCCGCGGCCTAGACCCCATGTTGGCCGCGGATCCACGGCCATATAGTAGACTTGGCTCATGTGGTTTTGTGGGTTTCTCTGGTTTGCTCATTCCTTTTGTCTGGTATATGTTGTTTCTCAGAATTTCTTCACGATTTTCCCAGAATTTCTGCTGATCAAAAGGTGATGTGATGTGGATCTTTTGCCATGATTTTTCTTGAGCTCCGCGTAGATATGTTGGATCTTGTGTTGACATTGAGCTTTGTGCATGAAAATGACATTGATTTGCCATTTTGTCCCTTAAACTGGTGTGTGGCAACATACGGATAGAGAGCGGAGACCCGTGTTTTATCTGTGGTTTGTAGTAATCCAGAATTTGTCGTGCTTTTTGTTGGATATATGTATGCCTTCGAGGCCATTATGTGATAGTGGATGTATTTATACATGTATATATATATATATATATATATTCAGTATACATTCTTGCTCAACATGATAGTATGCTATCTGGTTCTTCTTTATCTGACATGTTGATTTGATCATGCTTTTACTCATTCACACATGTTGATAAAGCCCTGAGGATATTGGCTTGACTACAGTGATTGTGATAGAGATCATACTAGTGGGACATTTGTAGTTTATATGCATATCCTAAAATATCCCTAGTCGTAGGTGTATCGAGACGGGGCATCGATATACCAAAATAGACTAGTGTATATGATACTAGACCTATATGATGGGCGATGGATGTTCCCACATTCATCGATGTTTGACATCGAGATCGTATACGGGTGCTCAGTGGTGACTGGGTACACTGGACGGACTCACCGAGAACTCCTATATGTAATTAATCTATCGTCGGATAGCAGTTCTCAGGTGACACTGGTGCAGATTAGTCTGTAGACCCGAGATCGTCATAGAGTCTTGTGTGCTCTCCCACTATACTTTGATTACCACCCTACCACGGCTCTACTGAGTCATGCAAACAGGTGGCCGTTGGGTACAGTCCCGAGACACACGAAGGCGATGAGCGATAGGAGGGGTTTCGTCTCTCCCGGTATTGGGAGTTGATGCTGTGCTGTGCTCGACTGGCTATATCAGTAAGTCTCTGGCCAGGGCTGTTGAGATTTGCCGATAAGTGTTATCAGTAGTTTCTCGATCTGTTATAGACCTTTCATCGGCACGACTTGTTGAGTTATTGGGGTCGACGTTACCATCCCTAGACTCGATATGCAGCATATCTGACGAAGAGACCGGACTGTACGGTAGTGTTGCCGGTTGGCTCGACGGGAGTTGTAGCAGGTTCGTTTGTTTTCTTCTGATCGCTCAATACCCGGGTGGCCGTTACGTTTAGCTGACCGCTTGCGGCTTGGGGATGCTTGATATGATCATCACATACTGTCGGCGTATCGACGAGTCTTAGAGTCCCACAAAGGAGTTACCTAGTCCAGGCAAAACGTTGTGGTGCGCATATGCGATATGCGCTTGGACCCGGTTAAAATGCACATATGAGATGCAGTATATTAATCGGGCGGCTTGCTTTTGGTCGGGTCATATGTGATATGACCGGGTTGATAAATCAAGTGTTGATTTATCATTTAACCATTAGCTTCTCACTAGAAATCCTTTCTTGTCCTTTTTTGGATGTATGCATGCATGTATGCATTCATTCTTGTTCATGCACATATGGATGTGCATGCACACATGCATACATACATCATTCTATCATGGTTGTATATACATAGAAAATGGTAGCAATATAAGACTCACACCTTGGATTTATATATGGATTATTATTTCTATTTGTGTTAAAACAAAAAGAAAAAGGAAAGGATAATTCATGGTTTAGTTCTACACTCTTCCTTGACCTAACCTTGCTCACCCACCATTTAACCATGGATTAACTTTCCTTTTGTGTTTTAACTCAAATTCAATAATATATTTATTATTTAACCATGGTTTGAGATGAAGAGTGGAAAATATATATGCATATATTTTCTATTTTTCATAAGACATTATCTTCTTCTCTTGTTCTAAAAAGGCCATCATCTTCTTTCTCCTTCTTCTTTTGCTCTCTAGATTTCTCTAGTGAGCAAAACACTCACCAAGTTAGGATTTTGAAGTGAGAAAAGCCACCACAACACCATTCTACACAAGTCTTGCCCACTTGTGTAGAGTGTTAGCTTCATTCTATTCTCTTGATCAAGTGAAGTTGCAAGCTTGGACAAAGGAGCTCCGGGTGGATCATCGTGGACATTAGAAGACCTCAAGCGAACCCTTTTCCAACCCTCAAGTAGCCGAGGAGTCTAGCGTAAGGAGCTACAAAGGTTGTACTCTCAAAACCCTAGCTTTATCTACTTGTGTTGTTGTGAATGTTTAGAAACCCTAATTTTCTTGTGACGATTCTTTGTATGTTCACTTAGCACCTTAAAAATTTTGATTTTGAGACATGTGATGCTTGCAAACCCTTCATGAGGTGCTAGGTAAACCTAACACTTTTCCATGAATTTCATTGTTTAGAGCTGAGAACCTGTATCCTGCAATTAACTAGCAAACACGGCTCAAGAGTACCTACCGATAAGCAATGTGATAAAAATTGGGCGGTATAAAAATGCAAAAATCTGATATGAACACTGTGTAATATAATATCGGTTTCTTTGTTAGACCATGAAGGATATCATTTTACAGTGCAAAATAATGTTGTGAACATAAACCTGAATCAACAGTTGATTGGGTATGGTACATTAAATAACGGTATTTACGTCCTAAATCAACACACAATTTTCAACATACAATACACAAACAAAAGAAAAATTTCAGATATAAATGAAGCTTTTCTTTGGTATTGTAGACTTGGTCATATTAACAAAACAAGACAAACCAAGTTACATAAAGATGGATATTTAAATCCTTTTGAATATAAATCTTATGTGACTTGTCAGTCTTGTATCAAGGGTAAAATAACCAAAACTCTGTTTACTGGACACAGAGAGAGATAGAGAGAGCTACTGAACTCTTATGCCTCATATATAGTGATGTATGTGGACCAATGTCTACACATGCTAGAGGCGGTTATTCTTACTTCATAACTTTTATTGATGCTTCTCAAGGTTCGGACACGTGTTCTTGTTGAAACACAAGTCTGAAACCTTTGAGAAATTCAAGGAGTATAAAATTGAAGTAGAAAAACAAACTGGTTTGAGCATCAAGAAACTTCGATTAGATCGAGGAGGAGAGTATTTGAGTACAAAGCTTCTAGAGTTCCTAAAAGAGAATGGGATTCTCTTTCAGCTCACTCCCTCTTACACACCACAACACAACGGTGTGTCAGAACGGAGGAATCATACCCTATTAGATATGGTACATTCCATGATGAGTGATGCTGAGTTACCACTTTCCTTTTGGGTACATGCATTGGAGACAACAATGTATATATTGAACATGATTCTAACCAAGACCATGCCTACTACTCCATATGAGATATAGTATGGGAAGAGACCATCTCTTAAACGAGTTAAGATATGGGGTTGTCCTGGTTTTGTTAAACAACAAAATCTAGACAAACTCGAAACACGATCGGTTCTGTGTACATTTGTGGGATATCCAAAATATTTGTTTGGATATCTTTTCTACTACAAGGAGGAATAAAGAGTGTTTGTTTTTCAGTATGCCACATTTTTAGAAAATGAACTTTTTACAAATAATACTGATGGCAATGCGGTAGAACTAGAAGAGTTTCTAGAACCACAAATGACTAATTAAAATTTGGTTGAACCTGAAGTTGCAATAGAACATCACGAGCCTCAGTCACTCCGTAGATCTAGTAGGACTTCTCGTCCACCAGAGAGATACTATGGGTTCCTCATTGATGGTGATAGAGAAGATTGCATCATGGATGATGATGATCCTACTAGTTTTAAGCAAGCTATCACGAGTGGTGACTCAGTGAAGTGGCTGGATGCCATAAGATCCGAAATGGAGTCCATGTACACCAACAAAGTATGGACTTTGGAAGTTGCGCCTTCTGGGATAAAACCCATAGGGTGCAAATGGATCTTTAAGTAAAAGATCGGTGTAGATGGACAGGTGGAGATTTATAAAGCAAGGCTTGTAGCGAAAGGATTTCGTGAAAGACCATGTATGGACTATGACGAGACTTTCTCTCCAGTAGCAATGCTTAAATCCATTCAGATCCTACTTGTTATTGTTGCTCACTATGACTATGAAATCTGGCAGATGGACATTAAAACTGCATTTCTAACTGGTGATTTAGAAGAATGCATTTTTATGGATTAGCCGGAGGGCTTCATTGATAGTGGGAGCAGCGAAATGGCATGTAGGTTGGTTAAATCCATTTATGAATTAAAGCAGGCATCACGGAGTTGGAACATCTGCTTTGATGATATAATCAAAGAATTTGATTTTATCAAAAATATAGATGAACCTTGCATTTATAAGAAGATTTTAGGGAGTACTGTCACATTCCTCGTATTGTATGTGGATGACATTCTTTTGATAAGAAATGACATTCCTATGCTACAATCGGTCAAACTATTCTTATCACAAAGGTTCTCTATGAAGGACCTGGGTGATGCCTCAGACATTTTGGGCATTAGGATCTATAGAGATAGATCCAAGAGATTGTTGGGATTGTCCTGATCTAAGTACATTGACACCACCCTAAAGAGGTTTAGTATGGAAGATTCCAAACGAGATACTTTACCCGCTTGTCATGGAATCACTCTCTCTAAGGACTTTTGTCCAAATTCTGATGAAGAGAGAGCTCACATGAGTGTGATACCTACACTTCTGCTGTAGGATCTATCATGTATGCGATGTTAAGTACTCTCCCTGATGTCACTTATGCATTTGGAGTGGTAAGCAGGTATCAATCCAATCCTGGGGAGAAACATTGGACAGCCGTGAAGAACATTCTTAAGTACTTGCGAAGGACTAAAGAAATGTTCTTGGTGTATGGTAATGGGGATCTCCAGAAGGAGGTCTTTACCGATTCCAGCTTCCAGAGTGATAAGGATGACGGCAAATCTATCTCGGGGTTTGTATTTACTCTCAATGGAGGGGCGGTTTGCTGGAAGAGTTCCAAATATGATACCGTTGCAGACTCGACGATGGAAGCTGAGTACATTGCTGCAAATGATGCTGCCAAGGAAGCCGTTTGGATGAGGAAGTTCATCTCGGAACTAGGAGTAGTTCCAACCATTATTGATCCAATACCATTGTATTGTGATAATAATGGGGCTATGGCGTTGGCCAAAGAGCCTAGGTCCTATCAGCGGTCCAGACACATCTTGAGGCGATATCATCTGATCTGAGTGATAGTTGATCGCCGCGAGATCGAGATTAGAAGAGTAGACACAGAGAATAACACCACGGATCCACTCACCAAGGCCCTTCCACAGCCGCAACATGAGCGACTTTTTGGGATGTTGGGTATGAGATACGCCAATAATTGGCCTTAGTGCAAGTGGAAGATTATTGGATATATATTTTTCCTAGATGCCATTATTTGTATAGTGGATGCTTGGACATGTATATATGTAGAGGAATTTCTTGCTCAAAATGATAGTATGCTATCTGGTTGATCTTTTTCTTAACATGTTCACTTGATTGTATTGACTATTCATTTGATACATGTTGATAAAGACCTTAGGATATTAGCTTGACTACCATGACTATGATGGAGATCATACTAGTGGGGCATGTGTAGTCTATAAGTATATCCTTAAATGTTCCTAGTCGTGGGAGTATCGAGACATGGTATCGATATTCCAGAGTAAACTAGTGTATACGTTTCTTGACCCATTTAGGGGGCGATGGATGATCCAACATCCATTGGTGTTTGACATCAAAGATTGTATAGATGTGCTCATTGGAGACTGAGTGCACCGAACGGACTCACTGAGAAATCCTATATGGTATTATATCTATCGTCGGATAGCAGTTGTAAGGTGACACTTATACAGGTTAGTCCTGAGATCGTCATAGAGTCATATGTGTTTCCCACTGTGCTTTGATATCCACCTTACCATGGCTCTACCGAGTCGTGCAAACAGGTGGTTTTTGGGTACAGTCCTAAGACGCATGGAGGCTATGAGCGATAGGTGGGGTTTCTTCTCTCCCGATATTGGGAGTTGATGTTGCACTATGCGCGATTGGCTATAACTAGAAGTCCCTGGCCAGGGCTGATGAGATTTACTGATAAGTGTTATCAGTAGTTTCTCGACCTGTTATAGGCCATATCGGCATGACTTATTGAGTTATTAGGGCTCGACGACGCCATGCCTAGATTCAATATTCAACATATCAGACGTAGAGACCAGACTGTATGGTAAGTGTTATTAATGGCTCTACGGGAGTTTTGACAGGTTCGCTTGTTGTTCTTCTATTCGTACAATGCCTGGTAACCGTTACATGCAGCTAGTACCGCTGACGGTTTGTGGGTATCTGATATGATCACTACCTACTGCTAGCGTATTGACGAGTCTTAGAGTCTCACAAAGGGGTTTTTCGAGCTCAGGCAAAACGAAATGGGGCACATATGGAGATATGTGCGGGAGCTTGATTAAATATGAGTATATGATACTGTATTTTAATCTGGCATTTTTTAGTCGTGTTATATGTGATATGACCGGATTATTAAATCAAATGTTGATTTAATATGATGAGTAATTTCTCATTAGTAATTCATTTCTTTATGTGTGCATGTATGTATGTATATTTATATGGATTTATATACACATATACATGTGTGCATGTGTCATAGTGGATGAAACATTGGACATGGCTATGCTAGACTCATATGGAAATATATTAGATAATTATTGATTTTAAGTGAATGGAAATTAAATAAAGATCTCATGGTTCTACACTCTTCTTTGAAATATCACACCAACAACTTCAAGTAAATTATTGTAATCGCAGGCATGCGATTGTGATGATTGAGGGAGGACATATATAGGTAGAACAGTCTTACTCGAGATGATAATATGTTATCTGGTTTGTCTCTATCATCATGTACATGCATTATGTGGTATTACAGATCACTATTACATGTTGATAGAGCCCATAAGATTCTTGCTTGACTACCAGCATTATGATGGCGATCATATATGTAGGAGATGGGTAGTCTATAAGTACATCCTTAAACGTCCCTAGTCGATGGAGTATCGACACTGGGCATTGATACTCCGGAGTAGACTAGTGTGTACTTATCGAGACCCCGACGAGAGGCGGTGGCCGGTCTCACAAGTCATTGGTGTCAGTTGGTCACCTAAGATAGTATACAGGTGCTCATTGGGTTATGAGTACACTGGATGGACTCGCCGGGAACATGCTAGTTAGTATTATACCTAATGTCAGATAGCAGTTCCCAGGTGACATGTGTATAGGTTAGTATGTTGACCTGAGAACGTCATTTGTCTCGTATGAGTTTCCACTGTTCTTTGATTGCTACCCTACCACGGCTCAAAGGAGTCGTGCAAACAGCTTTTAGCTGGGTACAGTCCCGACCCACATGGAGGCAGTGAGCGGATTATCGGGGATTTGTCTCTCCCGGTATTAGGGGTTGATTTCGCACTGTGCGCGGGTGGCCATTGATCGCACGCTTTTAGCGTGTTGGATGTTCAAAGTTCTAAAGTTTACCGCGATCAGGACGGTGTTGCTATGCAGCTAGTCGGTTGAGCACGGGTCGATCCATAGGGAGATGGTTGTATGTCCGTTCTTGTTTTAGACGAGTCAATAAAGAATGTGTATATGTTTGTTCAATTCTATCCTAAGTGTTTTATATGCAAGTATAAAGTTGTTAAGAAAAAGATACGAAAGTGTAAGCTAAAGAAATCCGCACTCAAAACCTTTGAGCCGAGTCTTGACCAATTGAAGCTAGAGCAATTGGCAACAACGTGGATTAGGGGATTTAAGCACGGTATTCGTGGAATCCGGCTTATTTACCCTTGTCCTTCCGTTCTTGTCTCTTGCTTTTGCCTCCGACCAAACCGAACGCAACCGGTCGCGGTTAGGAATCACCGTTACCTTGGTAGGGTAGGGTGCCTAACGGAGCGCTTGCGTATCGTTTGGGCGGAGTTCAATGGAAAATAACGGGAAAAGGAAATGAGCAAAGAAACATTAACTTACAATATCGTAGTTATTCTTAACAACAATAATTACAACCATTCACAAAACGAACCAAAAAGAGAGAACAAAAAGATAAAGAAAAGAAAAGATTACAAGCAAGTAATTAAAGTGCATGGTAATAAATTGCAAGTAATAAAAGACAAGAATGAAAAATGCAAGAAAGAGATAAGCAAGAAAGTAACACTAAGAACCATAGAACTCAAGACAAGCCATGGGATCAATAGCCAACCCTTAAACTTGCAAGCTCAATCAAGAGGTTGCAAGATCAAGAGAAGGGTAAAGAACTCATGTGAAATGAAGCACAAAAGAGAGAACAAAACGATACAACCCCTTTGAGATCAATGACCAAAGCTTAAACTTGCAAGCTCACTTAAGAGGTTGCAAGATCAAGTTAAGGTAGAGAGCTCAAAGGGGAAGCTAAGCAAAAAAGAATGATACAAAAAAAACCCCATCTTCATTTAACATCCACTCAATGCTCTCACTACATTTTCATGGAGGAAAGAATGAAGAAGAAGAAGAAGAAGACTAAAAACTAACAAAAAAGAGGCATGAAAAGAACACCTATGGCTTGGCAAGTTTTGGGCTATTTATAGGCAGGAAACAGAGAACCTAGGGCAACATTCTGAACCCAAATAGAGTTACAAAAATACCCCTAAAAAATAACCAATTGCGGAGCCCACATGGCCGCGGATCCGCGGCCTAAACATGCTTATGCCGCGGAACAGCGGCCATAAAGAGGGGTTGGCCCTTCAATTTGGGTGAGTTTCCCTGGTTTTCTGTACTCTTCAGTGTGGTATATGTTGTTTCTCAGAATCTCTTCACAATATTTCCAGAATTTCAGCAGATCAAAAGGTGATGTGATGTGGATCTTTTGCCATGATTTTTCTTGAGCTCCGCGTAGATATGTTGGATCTTGTGTTGACATTGAGCTTTGTGCATGAAAATGACATTGATTTGCCATTTTGTCCCTTAAACTGGTGTGCGGCAACATACGGATAGAGAGCGGAGACCCGTGTTTTATCTGTGGTTGGCAGTAATCCGGAATTTGTCGTGCTTTTCCATGAATTTCACTGTTTAGAGCTGAGAACCAGTATCCTGCATTTAACTAGCAAACACGGCTCAAGAGTACCTACCGATAACCAAACGAGCGTAAGAATGGGCGGTATAAAATGCAATATTCTGGTATGAAAAAATACCCCCAAACTTAACTTTTGCTCGTCCCGAGCAAAACCAATTTATTCACAAAAAGTCCTAACCGCACTTTCGCAGGGAACGCGATTGCACTGAGCTCGTGCAACAAGCCGTTAAACCTCTAGGTGTCCCTAGTAGGAGGAGTGTTGTCTCTTGAGGGTTTTCAGCGGATTACACCCACAAAATCCCGTCAAGCTAGTGTCATAAGTTAACATCGATTCTACTCCTACAGTTTAGTATCTATGTTAGAAACTCTATCATCCTAAGTTAGAAATATCCAACCCTAATGCTTCACACCTCCTTTCTATTTAACCTCAGATCTTATACGTTCCAAAAAAGTTTAGAAAGATGTTGGTATCTCCTGAGTTTTCCTTCTTTAAGTGTGGTCTCAAATCAGGGATTTTTATCAACTTTACAGAAAACATAAGTTTTATTCTTTATTTCTATCTTTTATCCAAACATCGATTGTATACCCCTACGTGTGTGTATATTTGCACCCCTACACTCAAGAATTCAATTCAAGCAATAATACCCTTGCCCTAATACCTAATACTACTTCTTTTCATTAAGGATGGACGGATTTGCGACTATTAATGCTTCTTGAGGCACTAACGGCCGATTACTGAATGTGTGAGCTGTAAAGCGTAAATAGCAGTTTCCAGGTCTTGATTTTAATTTTTTTTTATTTTTTTTTCTTTTTCAAGACCGGATATATTTTTCAATAATGCTCTTTTGGTGTTTAGCTTTAAATACCGTTTTTTCTTTCATACTAGGTTTTCAGAAAAGAGTATTTCTAGGTATTCTCTACTATCCCAAGTTTCAAGGTTCGTGTAAATGCAGTTGTAGGGTATATACTTTCTAAATTTGAACTCAAGAATAGAAACTATTTTTCAGACTTATCCTTCAGTAAAACTTCAATACTTTCCCCTCATCTTGACTTAACTCAAGAACCGAACTTAATATTACTTATTTCTAAAAAAAAACTGTAAGGACGTATACTTACCAAAGTTAGACAGAATGAGGGTTATTTTTAGGATTTTCAATTCCTAAGCCTAGAATTTAGTTATTTCTAACATATCAACCAAACTTTCAGAATAAAAATCTAAGTTACCCTATTAGCTAACTTGACGACAAAGTTTTTATATTTTTTAGAAATATTTTCGATTTTTATGTGGTTTTAATAAGGTATGCAAATGCAAAATATACAAATGAATGTGAAGGAAGAAAGCTTACCGAGCACACCCCCAAACTTAAACTTGACAGTGCTCTCACTGTCAGGCTACACCAAGAGGGTCAAAATTGTCGGCGCTCTCTAAAAACAAATTATATACATAAAAAAGGAAAACAAGAAATATATACAAAAAGGTTCCCCCCCAAACTTAAGTAAAACAGTATTTCCACTGTTAAGCGTTGAAGTTCAGGATCATGGGGGAAAGAGAATAGTATTAATCTATACAAGGCATTACACAGACCAAAAGTTAACACCAACCATTCAAAGATTTTATCGTTATAAAGTGACGGTTGGTGAAAGAATGGAGTGTAGAGAAAAGAAATAAGAAACACGCGAGACCGTGTGGGGATAGAAGTGGCGTCCGGTCTCGGTGGAAGAGAAGAATGACGGATGGGAGAAAGAAGTGGAATACGAACTTGAGGGTGGAAATGGAGCGAATAAATTAGCACAATTTGTGATGACCGATGTGTAAAAAGCGATTGTGCTAATCTATTAACCCGTCGAGAAATGGAGTCAAATCCCTCAAGATTCGTGAGAAACCATGGGTACGCCGAACTTGGTAAACCAGACATATGAAATGAAAGTGAGACGGTTTCTTGCAAGGTCGGAACGATGGAAAGGATGGAGGTAGGTGATTGAGGAAGGTTATCGGTTAATGGTTCAGGAGGGTGTACACAGTCAATGAAAGGAACATGATGAATTGGAAAATACGACTCATCAATTAAAACTGGTTCATCCTAAAAAATATCCTCAAAATTCTCCTCAAAGTTAAGCACATCCATGCATTTATCCTCAAAATCCAGACGCATATGGGGTTCGGGAAAAACATTTAATGACCCGGGATGATGAATTGAAGAGAAAAACTCAGCCAAATCTATGGGTTCATCATCCAAAATATTCCCAGCGTCAATATCCTCAATCAAGTGAAAATTTATATTCTCATACACCTCAACAAAAGCATGGATATCAATCAATTCAGGTTCTAGAGTGGAGGTGTAGAGGTCAAAAGTATTGGGTGTGGTTTCACTCAAAAGGGACCCTTCACAATCGGGCAAATCAAACACTACAAAGTCACACAACTCATTATCTATTCTATCTTTAATCAATGAATCGTATGGAACACTAGATAGACATTCAAAACCGGAGTTGTGGGATTCAAGTTGAAATGGGTAGGCTTGATTTGGAAGGGGGTACAGCTCACTCTCTCCACTCAAATTCTCAACCTGTCCTACCGCCTCTTCATACATTGGAAAATTTGGAGCTAGTTGAAAACCAGCTGCCGGGTAACTAGGTTGTATGAGGGCGGCCATCGACGCAGTCAAATCCATCATCTGTTGGTATGACGCTACCCTAAAGTCTTCCAAGGACTGTTCCAGACTAGACATGGGTTGGGAAGGGGTCTCAGTAAAAGATTCAAAGTTGTTTGGATACTGAAAACTCCCAAATGGCGGTTCAGAAGCAATGTCTAGGGAAGGTGTAAAAGTCGGGTAGGACTGGTAGGAATTGAATGGTTGGACATGAGTAGGATCAACATTTGGATAAGAAGGTGAATGGAATTGTTGATCCCAAGAATCTGTGGTGGTGAAAGGAGTGAAAGATCGGCTACATGATTGTTCAATATGTTCAGCGATGGACAAAGGACGACTTGCAAAAGGGGTATCAACATAAGAGGGTGGGGGAAGTTGAAAAGGTTGATACAAAGTGGATTGCGGAATGCAAGTGTTTGTCCTAGACGCTTCTATGCGATCTTTCAATGAAATTTTGGGCATGGAGGGATCGTTTGATGTTCGGCCAAAGCAAGAACCGTAAGAAGTAATGTCAGGTTGTGGGTACCAAAGTTCGGCAAGAGTTTTTCTAGGTGGAGTACCCATGATATGAAGAGAGAAAGAAAGAAAGGAAGAGAAAAGGAGGGGAAAAAGAATGTGGATATTTTTATTTTTATTAAAAGAAAAAAAATGTTTGTTTTTGGAGTTTTAAAAATTGTTTGTTTGAAAGAATACGGAATTATGGGACTAAAATTTACAAGCACAATCACAATCACAATATGCAAAAACACACCTAGAGCTAGGTTCTTTAAATTCCAACCAGACTGCTCCTAACTGTTCCAAAGGGCTAGAAATAGGACATCAAACCGCCTCTTCTCCGCCAATTGCGGCTAGGTAAGTGCCAGGTAAGTGGGAGGCTCCCCACTACGTAAGTAGTGGTCCTAATTAAGTAACCACTTGCCTTGGAAACACTTGCCTAGACACCGCAAAGTCAGGATAGGATAAACGGCCGATGCCTACAACCAGTCCTCTGTCCTATTGAGCGCGACATCCTTAGGGCTGAGTCTAGTATTTTTTATTAGCTCAAGATAATGCGTATGCAATTAGTGATTTGTGGGGTCTTAGGAAGGGTGATGAAATCCCCACCCAATCTGAATTGGTGTTCAAGCCCCTTAATGTTCGTATTAGTATATGCAAAGCGATTAACAAACAAAATTTAAAGCAACAAAAAAATTTTTTGCTGCGGCACAATTCTGTGCAAAGAAACCTGCAGAAAATACAGTATAGTGGAATTCAGAGAGGGAACTAGAGGAAAGAGAAAGGGCAGAAAAAATTTGGGGCTCAGAAGCCTCATATGACCGCGGAACCGCCGCCGTATCCCCCCTTTGACCGCGGTTCCGTGGTCAAATTGATGATCTGGCGCCTGAATCTTAGGTCAGTACACGTGCCCTTCTCTGTACACCCTAATAAAAACCTTTGTTTCTTTATTTGATTACTGTACTTGCTCCAGATTAGCCTGCACACTTGCACACAAAAATTATCAAAAATAACAAAAAGATATTTTTTTTTAATTTTATTTATAATTTTATATATATACAAAAAGAATATTAACCCGAATAACAAGAAAGAAAATACATTACCGTCTCCCCGGCAACGGCGCCATTTGATCGCACGCTTTTAGCGTGTCGGATGTTCAAAGTTCTAAAGTTTACCGCGATCAGGACGGTGTCGCTATGCAGCTAGCCGGTTGAGCACGGGTCGATCCACAGGGAGAAGGTTGTATGTCCGTTCTTGTTTTAGACGAGTCAATAAAGAATGTGTATATGTTTGTTCAATTCTATCCTAAGTGTTTTATATGCAAGTATAAAGTTGTTAAGAAAAAGATACGAAAGTGTAAGCTAAAGAAATCCGCACTCAAAACCTTTGAGCCGAGTCTTGACCAATTGAAGCTAGAGCAATTGGCAACAACGTGGATTAGGGGATTTAAGCACGGTATTCGTGGAATCCGGCTTATTTACCCTTGTCCTTCCGTTCTTGTCTCTTGCTTTCGCCTCCGACCAAACCGAACGCAACCGGCCGCGGTTAGGAATCACCGTTACCTTGGTAGGGTAGGGTGCCTAACGGAGCGCTTGCGTATCGTTTGGGCTGAGTTCAATGGAAAATAACGGGAAAAGGAAATGAGCAAAGAAACATTAACTTACAATATCGTATTTATTCTTAACAACAATAATTACAACCATTCACAAAACGAACCAAAAAGAGAGAACAAAAAGATAAAGAAAAGAAAAGATTACAAGCAAGTAATTAAAGTGCATGGTAATAAATTGCAAGTAATAAAAGACAAGAATGAAAAATGCAAGAAAGAGATAAGCAAGAAAGTAACACTAAGAACCATAGAACTCAAGACAAGCCATGGGATCAATAGCCAACCCTTAAACTTGCAAGCTCAATCAAGAGGTTGCAAGATCAAGAGAAGGGTAAAGAACTCATGTGAAATAAAGCACAAAAGAGAGAACAAAACGATACAACCCCTTTGAGATCAATGACCAAAGCTTAAACTTGCAAGCTCACTTAAGAGGTTGCAAGATCAAGTTAAGGTAGAGAGCTCAAGGGGGAAACTAAGCAAAAAAGAATGATACAAAAAAACCCTCATCTTCATTTAACATCCACTCAATGCTCTCACTACATTTTCATGGAGGAAAGAATGAAGAAGAAGAAGAAGAAGACTAAAAACTAACAAAAAAGAGGCATGAAAAGAACACCTATGGCTTGGCAAGTTCTGGGCTATTTATAGGCAGGAAACAGAGAACCTAGGGCAACATTCTGAACCCAAATAGAGTTACAAAAATACCCCTGAAAAATAACCAATTGCGGAGCCCACATGGCCGCGGATCCACGGCCTAAGCATGCTTATGCCGCGGAACAGCGGCCATAAAGAGGGGTTGGCCCTTCAATTTGGGTGAGTTTCCCTGGTTTTCTGTACTCTTCAGTGTGGTATATGTTGTTTCTCAGAATCTCTTCACAATATTTCCAGAATTTCAGCAGATCAAAAGGTGATGTGATGTGGATCTTTTGCCATGATTTTTCTTAAGCTCCGCATAGATATGTTGGATCTTGTGTTGACATTGAGCTTTGTGCATGAAAATGTCATTGATTTTCCATTTTGTCCCTTAAACTGGTGTGCGGCAATATACGGATAGAGAGCGGAGACCCGTGTTTTATCTGTGGTTGGCAGTAATCCGGAATTTGTCGTGCTTTTCCATGAATTTCACTGTTTAGAGCTGAGAACCAGTATCTTGCATTTAACTAGCAAACACGGCTCAAGAGTACCTACCGATAACCAAACGAGCGTAAGAATGGGCGGTATAAAATGCAATATTCTGGTATGAACAGCCATCACCAGAAATCCTTAGCCAAGGTTGTCGAGAATTACTGATTTGGATCAGTAGTTTCTCAGTGGGTGATGGGCTACACACCGACACGAAATATCGTGTTATCAGGGGTCTGAATTTATCCACCCCTATACTCGATATGCGATACTCTTAGACAAACAGACCAGACTGTACGGATATTTTCACTGACAGGCTCAGTAGGGGTTCGTATGAGTTTGCTCATCAGCCTTACTTTCGCTCAATACATAGTTAGCCGTTACGTACAACTAGTGCCGCTGGCGTGCTTATGGTTAAACCCATAGCCAGTATATTGACGAGTCTTTAGAGTCCCACATAGAGAGTTTCCTTGGTTCTGACGAAACGATGTAGTAGCTGTATTGGATACGTGCAGGGTTCCGATAGAATGAGTGTACTAGTTACCCGGACTTTCGATCGGACGGTTGATAATAGTAGCCGGTTCGGGTTTGAGCCGGATTATTAAATCAGGTATTGATTTAATAATTTACGTATATGTATTTCGATATGTATATTCTAGTATTATGTTCTTTGTGTTATTCTATCTCATCGGATATTCGTATTTCGGTACGAGTACAGGTATGTATATGTTAGTTATATGTATGCCCTAGAGGCTATTATTGTACATGAGATGTATATTATAATGGATGCTTGGACATATATAGGGAGGACTTTCTTGCTCGACATGATAGTATGCTATCTGGTTGCTCTTTATCTTACCATTCTGACTTGTATAAGTGATGTTGTCTTGCTCCCACATGTTGATAAAGCCCTTAGAATGTGTACTTGACTACCAGGACTATGATGGAGATCATACCAGTGGGGCCAAAGGTGGTCCACAAGTACACCCTATAATTGTTCCTAGTCGTGGGAGTATCGAGACAGGGCATTGATACTCCAGAGTAGACTAGCATATATGCTTCTTGACCCATATGATGGGCGATGGATGATACCGCATCCATTGGTGTTTGACATCAGAGAAGGTATACAGGTGCTCAGTGGAGACTGGGTACACTGGACGGACTCGCCGAGAACTCCTAGATAGTATTATACCTATCGTCAGATAGCAGTTCTCTAGTGACACTGGTACAAGTTAGTTTGTCGACTCGAGATCTTCATAGAGTCTTGTCTGATTCCCACTGTGCTTTGATTTCCACCATACCACGGTCAAGAGATTGTGCAAAAAGGTGGTTTTTGGGTACAGTCCCGTGTTACATGGAGGCAATGAGCGATAGGAGGGGATTCGTCTCTCCCGGTATTAGGAGTTGATGTTGCGATATGCTTGATTGGCCATAACAAGAAATCCCTGGCCAAGGTTGCTGAGATCTACTGGTAAGTGTTATCAGTAGTGTCTCGAACCGTTATGGACCTTGCATTGGCATGACTTATCAGGCTATTGGGGTCTGACGTTATACCACCCCAGGCCACGATATGCGACATAGCTGACGAAGAGACCGGACTGTACGGTAGTGTTACTGATTAGATTCACAGGAGTATGAGCAGGCTTGCTTGTTGATCTTCTGATCGCTCAATACCCGGGTAGCCGTTACGTTGAACAGACCGCTTGCGGCTTGTGGGTGACTGATATGATCACTACCTACTGCCGGCGTATTGACGAGTCTTTAGAGTCCTACACAGAGGTTTTCTGGTTCATGTGAAACGAAGTAGGAGCACGTATGTGATATGTGAGGGACCGAGATTAATGCACGTATGTAATACCGCATTCTATTCTCGCGATATGTGATATCGGTCGGTTATATGTGATATAGCCAGGTTATCGGATCAAGTGTTGATTCGATAGGATGTTACATTTGATATTAGTCGGTTGTATGTGATATAGCCGGATTATTAAACCAAGTGTTGATTTAATAATTTAATGTATAATTATATATGTGATATATTAATTTACAATAACTAATATTTGCTCACTTAAGTATTTCTTTTTCTTACTAGTGTACACTTAGTATTTATGTGATATATATTAATGTACATCTTTTGCGTCATGCTTGATGCCACATGCTACATAGGTGTATGAGACTTACACCGTACTTATAATAATGCGAGGTTTTATCTATTTAAAGTAATTCAATATTAGTTAGAAATTGTCATGCTTGGAAGCTTGGAGAAGCTTGAAGCATCTTTGATTTAGTCCACTAGTTTTGTTTTACTTGTAGATATTTATTAACCTAACCATTATTGTTAGCCATGGTTTATTCTCTACATGAGTTAGTGTATGGCATTAACTCATCCATGGTTGCTATTCTCACCTCATGAGTTTCATTTGTTCTTCACTTCATCTTCATCTTCATTTTGAGAAAAAGCTTGCTAGCTTTATCTTAAGTGAGAAAATAAAATTTAAAGTGAGCCCACTTTCTACTTCATCATCCTCTACTATTAGCCATTTAGTTTGGGGTATTTGCTTCACTAATCTACTATTAGTGAAGAGGTAGTATGAGCTTGAGTCTCCTCGACGTAGATCATCTTCGGCCTCGAAGACTTCGAGCAAGCTTGTTCATTTCTTCATGTGAATCCTTACTAGAGTTCGGGAGTTCACTACTTGAAGCGAAAGGACTACTACACGGAGCTTTAGAAGTGAAGGACCAGTCTACAAGGGTTGTATTGCTCATTCACTTATTATGTAAAGATGTTTGCATTGCTAGTTTGTCTAAATCTCTAGTTAAGATTCTAGGTTATGGTTATTTAGAATGGCAAAAATTTGAAAACGGCATGGACGATACCTCCCGAAACCTTGCTGCCACCCAACGGAACCCTACAGTGGTATTAGACCCAAGCTAGAGATTTAAACGATGTTTGTTAGAATTATGAAACCGAAACAACTCCGAAACACCCGATACACATTCCTAGTTTCTGTCTAATTTTAAATGGCCTCTAAAAATTATTTTAGAAACTGCAGAATTTGTATGAGATGCAAAATGAAAACAGTAGAAAATTGAACCCCTTTTCTCGGATTTTGGCCGGCCAAAGAGCAAGAAAAACCAGTGTGCTCGGTTTTGCTAGGCTTTTCAGGGTTCAATTTTTTAGTGTGTTCCAGTCTCTGGGTTTTGGTGTTTCAGGTGTTGCTTGTTTTTGCTAAATTTGCATGTGATGTCAACTTTCTGCAAAGGCAATTCGGAGTATTTCGTAGTCGTAGTTCTAACTTGTATCCGGGTTATTTAGACGACGTTAAAAAGTTCAAACGGATATCAATAACCCATATATTCCCTCGCTGGAAATTTTCCAAGAGTTGGATTTTTTTTCAAGTTTAAAATGTTCAAAAAATCATGCAAGCGATTCTGTGGACCCTCTAGAAGAACGATACCCAAACTCGACTTTATGGATCACGGAACAACGGTCATACCCTAGGGTTTGTGGCAATTCCGTGGCGACATGAGTGAGGCATGGGTCGGCACTTCTACGGATGGTTCATAGGAGCTGTGGCATGTTCTAGTATTTTTGAACTCCGCTCTAGTGTTGAGCTCTTTGGGGAATTTTGGGTGTTTGTTTATTCTATCGAAAAGTTTAACATCGTCTAGCTATCTGTGATTGTGATACAATATTTGGAATCCACTATAATTAGTTATGAGATAACTAGTTTGAATTTTATAAATCTAGCAGTTTAGTCTCATTTGATCGGTTGCCATAGAATTTTGATGTGGATTAAAAGTCCGTCGCAATTACGTAGTGTACGCGGATACTCGCCGGGTAACCTTACTAGATAGTCATGCCCTATAGCCCTGACTAAGTGACTGTAGGAGAACCCCGTCGCCAAAAGTATCCGTTCGGGTGCTCGCGGCCACGGTGTTCCGCCTTAGTGCACTTCGTCAACGGCATCGGGAGTGCGGCCGTCTACTAAAATTTCCGACGAGCATTCGATCAAGTTATCAGGAATCTTGTTGAATTACCCGACAGGTTATTGAAAAGTGTTTTCAATATCGAGACTAAAATGCGGGGTTTATAATTGTTAGGCATGTGATGTCTAAGGAATTCATTTGGTTAGGCATTAAATCCAAAGTATGTGATACATTGAGTTTATGATGTCTAAGGTGGTTGCGGATTCCAATTGTTGTAGTTTTTCACTTTCTTTTCTACGACCGTAAGTGTAATATGTGGTGTATCGCCGGTTTTGTTGCTATACGTCAACGACAATTGGGATACGCATATTTACTTACGTTGATGACATGTGATGTTATGTGTTACTGTGATATGTTATATTGGATCGTCGTGTTTTGAATAGCCAAGTTTTTTTTATGTGAGATGAGAGTTTTTCATTTTCATTAACGTAAAAGCTTGTATGTAATATTCTTTTATTGGGGCACTTCCAGGTTAAGGATGATGTCACCATTGATGTATATTATTTATTTTTCTGCATTAGGATAGACCCAAGGAGGAGAGCATAAGTAACCGGGTTCTAGGGTCCAGTGGGAGACCATCTCGAGGAGTCGATACCGGGTCTCCTAACTCTAGAATTGGTAGGGTTACTTTCCGCTCTCGTAGGGTTCTAGGGATGTGGGTTTGGCTATTCATAGCGACCGTGGAATCCACGTTTTTTATTTGGCTTAAATAAAACACGGAATTCCTAGTATATCCAATATTTCATATGTGTTCTTCTGCTTCTGATATTCTGTGATGTGATCACTTGATATATTGAGACGAATGCTTATATTTTATATATGATGATATATAGTAAATATTGATGCTTTCGTTTCTTCTGTGATGCTTAGGAAGCATAATTGATGGGAATTCATTAATGAGATTAATGAAATAAAAGAAACCTAAAGATGTTGTAGAAACTTGTTTTAAAAACTGGTAGCTCTAGTTTTTGCTTTGCATAGCGGTATTCCTTGTAAAATATCCAGCACCTTATTCGATAAGGAAAGAACCGAGATCCCTTCACCGAGAGTGACCTCTTTAGCGAAACTGGTAGATGCTACAACCTACTCGGTTTGTCTTTTGATTGCTTCTATAGTTTTTACTTTGCATAGTGGTATTTGCGAAATATCCTGCACCTTATTCGATAAGGAAAGAGCCGAGATCCCTTCACCGGGAGTGACCTCTTTAGCAAAACTAGTAAAAACCTAAAAAACACTCCTTTTTCAAAATCACTCGATTCTATAATGATATCAAGTTCATTACGCAAAAAGTTTTCATAAAAACCTGTCGTAGCCCTCCATCATTTCAAATAAGTAGTATTTATTATTCATGCTGCGTTTGTTGACCTTATCAAGGCGTAATGTGCGGTAGCTGATAAGTGCTTATCTGCTAGCATATGATGCGATTGCATTAGGGTAGTCGTGCGACCTTGTTGACCTTGTCAAGGGTCGTGCGGGTGGGTTTAATTCAATCGGGAAATGACGGGTTGAACTTGACTTGCGGTCTATGATTTGTTGACCTTGTCAAGGTCAAAGATGCCTGGGGCAAAATATTATCGGGATTTTCAAATGTTGAAATTTGCAATGAGATTGCATACCTTCTATGAGATAGTTGGATCCCGATACCCACCGAGAGTAAGAGTTACTTCTGGGAGAGTCTTACACATTACAATTAGCCGATCAAGTAGGTGTCTAGATAGGTGTTAACGGGGTTACGCCCCTGGAAAAATAAGTTTTATTTTAATTAGGTCCGTGCGAAAGCATGGGGAACCTCCCTCAAAGTACCGACACTGGCCTGGCTGAAAGATTGGCGAACTTGTAGGGTGTAATTAATCCCGTCTAGTCTTACCTTTTAGGGTTTGAAGGAAAATTTGATAAAAACAGTGGGAGCCATCCTGATTAGATAAAATAATAACCAATCTGATCTTACAAGAGCGCACGCAGAGTATTTTCTTCTCTCTCTCTCTCTCTCCCGGCAGCGACCATGTCATGCCTTAATCAAGATAATAATATGGATGCATTGACCGAACCTGCTTATTATACTGTGCTAGGGAACGTTGGTTCCGCTCTATCTTATAATTGTTATTAGTCTGAACAGGAAATAGGGGAATATCCGGACTCCCATGCCACCCAATCAAAGAAAATGCATGTTGATGCATCTTCTTCGGGTGTGTTCATTACCGAGAACTGTTTTTCAGTATCCTCTACGTTCTGGGTATGTGATACCAGATCAGGATCCCGCATATGTAATATGTTACATGGGCTACAGATAGGTAGAGAACTGGGAATGGGTGATATGTCTCTAAGTGTCGAATGGTGCAAGTGTTGCAGCCAAATCAGTTGGCATATATCACCTTGTATTAATACATTGATTCTGAACAAATGTTATTACATACCGAACTTGATATACAACATTACATCAGTTTCTTTATTAAGTTTAAGAAGGATATAATTCTGTATTGGAGGATAATGTTGTGAACATTTTCCTGAATCAAGAGTTGATGAGATCAGGCACGTTATGTAATGGCATATAATCTCTAAATCAAACCACAGTTCAAAGTATCTAGAACACACACAAGATAAATAGTTCAAAAACGAACGAATCCTTCTTGTGGCATAGTAGACTAGGTCATATCAACACGACACGACCAGCTAAGCTATATAAGGATGAATATAAGAATCTGTTCGAATTTTTATCTTATGCTACTTGCCAGTCTTGTCTCAAAAGTAAAGTGACCAATACTCCGTTTACTGGAAACAGAGAAAAAGTTACTGAACTCTTGGGACAGATACATGATGATGTATACGGTCCTATGTCTACAAATGCCAAGATTGGTTCTTTGTACTTCATTATATTCACTGATCATCTCTTAAGATTCGAACATATGTTCCTGTTGAAACACAAGTCTGAAACTTTTAAGAAATTCAAGGAATATAAGCTTGAAGTTGAAAACCAGACGGGTAGAAGTATTAAAGTCTTACGATGTGATCGAGGAGGCAAATACTTGGGCATAGAGTTCCTGGATTATTTAAAGGAGAATATGATTCTCTCTCAGCTTACTCCTTCGAGTACACCATAGCACAACGGTGTAACGGGTGGAGGTATCGCACCCTATGAGATATGGCGCTCTATGATGAGTACTGCTGAGTTGCCTGTTTTCTTTTGGAATTATGCACTTGAGAAGCTGCATACCTATTGAATGGGGTTCTATCCAAATCAGTGCCTACCACAACATATGAAATATGGAATGGGAAGAGACCATTTCTTAAACAAGTTAAGATATGGGGTTTTCCGGCCTATGTTGAAAAGCAAAATCCGGACAAGCTCGGGGCAATGTCAGTTCTGTAAGTTTGTTAGGATATCCCAAACATTTGCGAGGGAATATCTTCTACCAAACTGAGGAGCAAAAGGTGTTTTGTTTCTCAGCATGCCACCTTTTTAGAAAAGGAATTTCTTATGAAGAAATTTATGGTCATAAGGTAGAACTGGAAGTTGTTCCAGCTTGACAAACTAACAGTTGATGATTTAGTGGAACCAAAGAATTCAATAGTCTCCAACGAACCTCAGCCTCTCTGCGAATCTGGTAGGGTTCCTCATCCACTTAAGAGATACTACGGTCTTCTCGGTGACAGTGGGAGCGGGGATTGCATGATGGTTGATGATGGCCCAACTAGGTTCAGACAGGCCATTACAAGTGGAGACTTTGTGAAAAGGCTGAATGCTATGCGACCAAAGATGGAATCCATGTACACCAACAAAGTATGACTTTGCATGTTGCACCTGAAGGGGTAAAACCCATTGGGAGAAAATGGATCTTGAGAAGATTCTTGGTGTAAATGGAAAAGTTGAGACTTTCAAAGCTATGCTTAAGTACATCAGGATCAATGCGCACATCGCGGAGTTGGAACATTTGTTCTGATGTGGCAGTGAAAAAGTTTGACTTCATCAAAAAGGTAGATGGACCTTGTATATACAAGAAGGTTGTAGAGAGTAAGGCTGTCTTCCACGTATTTTACGTAGATGACATACTCTTGATAGGAAATGGTTTCCTATGCTACAATCAGTCAAGCTCCACTTATCACGAGGATTCTCCATGGAAGATCTGGATGATACCTACTAAATCTTGTGGATTATGATCTATGGTGATAGATCTAAGTGGATGTTGGGAGTGTCCCAAATCCAGGTACATTAACACCGTACTAAAAGGGTTTTAGTATGGAGGATTCTAAGCGTGGTGGTTCACCCACTAACTCAGGAATCACTCACTCCAAAAAGATGTCTTCCAAGACTGATTTGGAG
Organism: Agapanthus africanus; assembly: GCA_030015575.1. Classification (NCBI taxonomy): domain Eukaryota; kingdom Viridiplantae; phylum Streptophyta; class Magnoliopsida; order Asparagales; family Amaryllidaceae; genus Agapanthus; species Agapanthus africanus. The sequence continues at coordinate 301,999,083 of CM057339.1, read as the reverse complement.
AGGGTTCGCATGCAAGGGATACCCTATGCTTCGGCAAAAGGCTCTATTATGTGTGCGATGTTATGTACCAGACCAGATGTAGCTAACTCACTAGGTGTAGTGATCAGGAATCAATCGGATCTTGGGAAAATCACTAGACAGCTGTGGAGGACATTCTTAAGTGCTTGAGAAACACTAAATGAATTTCTTAGTTCGAGCTTTCAGAGTGATAAGGTCGACCGAGAGTCAGTCACAAGCATTGTCTCTACACTCAGTGGAGGGACAGTAAGTTGGAAGAGTTCCAAGCTAGATACCGTGACATACTAGACGATAAAGGCTGAAGAATTTGAAGTGGTGAAAGGAGTGAAAGATCGGCTACGGGATTGTTCAATACGTTCAGCGATGGACAAAGGACGACTTGCAAAAGGGGTATCAACATAAGCGGGTGCAGGAGGTTGAAAAGGTTGATACAAAGTGGAATGAGGAGTGCAAGTGTTTGTCCTAGACGCTGCTATGCGATCTTTCAGTGAAACTTTGGGCATGGAGGGATCGTTCGATGTTCGGCCAAAGCAAGAACCGTAGGAAGTTATGTCTGGTTGTGGGTACCAAAGTTCGGCAAGAGTTTTGCGAGGAGGGGTACCCATGATATGAAGAGAGAAAGAAAGAAAGGCAGAGAAAAAGGAGGGGAAAAAGAATGTGATTTTTTTTTAGTTTTTTAACAAAAGAATGAAATATACACACAAAAAGAATATGGACAAAAACAATCACGACACAAAAATACCACACACCTAATCGTTCTAGGGTTCACCTAGGTCAACTAGACCTGCTCCAGAACTTGATTGTCGAAGTAAAACTGTGTCGAGAAACGGGCTCAAGATACACTGATCACGAGGCCAGGTAAGTGCAGAGATAAGGGGAGGTTTTCCAACGCTTTCGCGAAGTTCCTTAATTAAATAACCCTTTCTCTTTTGGCGGTTTCGCCGTTACCACTTTCCTAGACACCCCGTAAACAATATACCGTTAAGCGAGGTTCTAAACATAGTTAACTTCTCCTAGTGAGCGCGAAGTCCTTAAGGCTTAAAGTCTAGTTTCTTTTAAATTTTTGTGCGGGTAAACGTTATGCTCAAGTTCGTTATTTGTGGGCCACGGAAAAGGTGATGAAATCCTTTACCGTATGTTGTGGGGTTCGCTTGCCCTTAAGTCCGTATTAATTGAAGCAATGCGCAATTCAATAAAAATTCTATAAAGAATCATAAAATTGTTGTTTTTTTTAGTTTAAGCGCGGCACTGCAACAAATACGGGTTAGTCAATTTTTAGCGTTTGCAAGCGAACTTGCAAAGAATCCTGCAAAGAATAGTATATTGGATGCGTCGGATTTGAGAAGAAGGTGTTAGTAAAATACTTACCGTTAAGTTTTGGGTTAGGAAACCCCCGTTGAATCAAATACGGTAAGCTTGAAAAGTTCGCTTGCGCGGGTCAAACTCCCCGGATCTTTGGCACTGTACTTCGTAATCACCTTTGCCTTGAATGCACACTTTGCTCCCACAGTCGCAGTTTGCAAATCCGCAAAAATCTGCACTCTCGCCCACAAAAATGATCAAAAATAACAAAAAGAGTTTTTTTTTATGAATATGTACAAAAAGAATATTAACCCGAATAACAAGAAAGAAAATACGCTACCGTCTCCCCGGCAACGGCGCCATTTGATTGAAAGAATTAAAGTTAACCGCAATCAAGACGGTGTCGCTATGCAGCTAGCCGGTTGAGCACGGGTCGATCCACAGGGAGATGGTTGTATGTCCTTTCTTGTCTTAGACGAGTCAATAAAGAATTTGTATGTGTTTGTTCGATTCTATCCTAAGTGTATTATTTGCAAGTATAAAGTTGTTAAGAAAAAGATACGAAATTGTAAGCTAAAGAAATCCGTACTCAAAACCTTTGAGCCGAGTCTTGACCAATTGAAGCTAGAGCAATCGGCAACAACGTGGATTAGGGGATTTAAGCGCGGTATTCATAGAATACGGCTTATTTACCCTTGTCCTTCCGTTCTTGTTTCTTGCTTTCGTCTCCGGCCAAACCGAGCGCAACCGGTCGCGGTTAGGAATCACCGTTACCTTGTTAGGGTAGGGTGCCTAACGGAGCGCTTGCGTATGGTTTGGGCGGAGTTCAATGGAAAATAACGGGAAAAGGAAATGAGAAAAGAAAGTCTTAACTTACAATACCGTATTTATTCTTAACAACGATAATTACAACATTCACAAAATGAACAACAAAGAGCAAAAGAAAAGAACAAAGAAAAGAAAAGATTACAAGTAATTAAGTGCATGAATATAAATTGCAAGAAAGTAAAGCAAGGTAATAAAAAGCAAGTAATAAATAAGCAATAAAAAGAACAAGAAAGTAATTACAAGAACATAGAACTCAAGACAAGCATGTGATCAATAGCCAACCCTTAAACTTGCAAGCTCAATCAAGAGGTTGCAAGATCAAGAGAAGGGTAGAGAACGCATGTGAAATGAAGTGCTAATTCCATAAGAAAATACGACCCTTGAGATCAATAACAAACTCTTAACCTTTCAAGCTCAATGAAGAGGTTGAAAGATCAAGAGAAAGCAAGAATCTCAAGGGGAAGAAGAAACAAAAGAGAATGATACAAAAGCCCTCATCTTCATTGATCTTCCACTCAAAAAGCTCTCACTACAATTTTCATGGAGAAAAGATGAAGAAGAAGAAGAAAAAGAACTAAAACTACAAAAGAATGGACACAAAAATTGGACCCTTGGCTTAGCTCAGTTCTGGAGTATTTATAGGCTGCTTACAGAAACCCTAGGGCAAGAATATGGCATAAAATGAAGTACCCAAACTACCCCTGAAACACGACCCCCTGCCGACACTATACGACCGCGGTTCCGCGGCCTAAGCATGCTTAGGCCGCGGTTCCGCGGCCATAAGTAGGAGTTGGGCAGTGGGTTTTGGTCGGGGTCCCTGGTTGGATGTTTCCTTGTGTTTGTCAACTCTATAATGTACAAAGTCTTCCAGAATATCTCTAGATCTCCTTGTCCAAGATTGCACTCTTCTCTTTACTTTTGACTTTATCTCTCTCGAGCTCCGCGCACCCATTGATTCTTGTGCAGCCCCCTCTCGTGCTCTGTGCTTGTCCCAGACACGAATGACCACTGTCATATGTCTTGTCTCAGGAACTGGTACTCAGCACCGGACGGATATGGATGACCGGAACCCGGCTTTTATCTGCTGTCAACAGATGTTCTGTATTTGGCGTAACTGTGGAGATTTTTTCTTGATTTGCAATATTTGTACTGGAAACCTGTACTTTGTAAATATGTAACAAACACGGATTAAAAGCACCTACCTATAAACACACGAGCATAAGAATGGGCGGTATAAAATGCAGTATTCTGTTATGAACACGTATCCTGCGAACCATGGCTCATGGATATTGTGTATTATCTAGCAACGAGACTTATTCCTACCGATTGGTCGAAACAAGACAAACTTTGATTTCTATCCCAAGTAAAACACTTTTACTGGGACGAACCTTATTTTTTTAAGTATTGTTCCGATCAAATCATTAGCAGATGTGTCCCTAACAATGAATTCAAGAGTGTTTTATCTTTTTGTCATGATCAGGCATGTGGCGGTCACTTTGGTCCACGTAAAACGGCGGAGAAAGTTTTGCAATGTGGCTTTTATTGGCCAACATTATTAAAAAGATGCATATGATCATTGCAAAAGTTGTCCACGGTGTCAACACATGGGTCAGATTTCACGAAGAAATGAGTTGCCGCTCCAACCTATCTTGGTTTTGGAGATATTCGATGTTTGGGGTATTAATTTTATGGGCCTTTTTCCCAACTCTTTTAGGAATTTATATATCTTGTTAGTGGTTGAGCAATACCATGTCGCACTAATGACAACAAGGTTGTTATTAAGTTCCTTCAAGAAAATATCTTTTCGCGATTCGGGCACCCTCATGCTATAATTAGCGACAATGGGACGCATTTTTGTAATCGGTCTTTCGAGGCTTTGATGCGGAAATATTCAATCAACCACAAACTTTCTACACCCTATCATCCCCAAACGAGCGGGAAAGCTGAGATTTCCAATAGGCAGGTCAAACAAATTTTGGAGAAGACGGTTTCTAGAAACCGTAAAGATTGGTCAACAAAATTGACGAATGCCCTTTGGGCATTTCATACCGCTTATAAGACCGATCTTGGTATGTCTCCATACCTGTTTGGAAAGGCATGCCACCTTCCTGTCGAGATTGAACATAAAGCAATGTGGGCTATTAAAGAGCTTAAGTTCGATTTTGATCAAGCTAGCAGCTATCGGAAACTACAATTAAATGAGCTAAGCGAACTCCGCGATGAAGCTTACGATAATGCGGTTATAGTAAAGAATCGGACTAAAGTGTTCCACGATAAAAACCTTTTACACCGGGAAACCAAGTCCTTTACGATTCCCGTCTTCATCTTCATCCGGGTAAGCTAAAATCTCGTTGGAAAGAAACTTTTATGGTGTGGTATGTATACCCGTATGGGGAAGTAGAAGTTGAAAATGATAAAAATGGTTCAATTTTAAAGTAAATGGGCGTAAATTGAAACCGTATTTTTCTGCTGACCCAGTGGAAGAGCTCATGTTTTTACAAGAGCCGCTTTATCATAACTAAAAATCCTCCACCTCACCTTCATGTTTCGGTAACATTGTCTCATTTTAAGAATGGAGGTGAGTGAAAAAGGACTTAATTGAATATCCGTGTGTGCCAAAGCATAAATTTGGTGGTAGTTTTCATTAACCCCTATCATTTTCTCTCCCCAAGTTTACAGGTCTATGCATTCAAAGAACAACATCAGTGAGGACACTGCTGAAAACAGGTTTGGGGGGGGTGTATTCACTGAATTATCTTTTGGCACTAGGAACTATACAAAAATTTCTTTTGATAATAAAAGATTAGAAAGTGAAAAATTATATATGAAAGATAGGAATAGTTTAAGAAAAGTAAGAAAATTAGATGTTTTCTTAAACGAAACTAGTAATAAGTAGTTATGAGCCGTTGTCCCAAGGATTAGTAAGATGAAGGAAATTACTAATCTGAGGATAAAAATAAGTCTGAAAAATAGTCCCTATTCTTGAGGCCGAACATTTGAACGTTGATACCCTACTATACACACTTGCACACATCTTGAAACTTGGGATAGTAGAGGATACCTTGAAATGCTCTTATCTAGAAGCCTTGGTACGAAGAAAAAAAAATGGTGTAGAAAAATGAATACTGGTTTTGTAATTCCCATGGCAGCATAAAAAAATATAGCGAGGGTGCTTTATCACCTAGTGCCTTAGACCAACTGGTTTAGGAGCCACTGATAAGCCTTAGGTGTTGCAAGACATGAAATTACGTCTAAATGTGCGAACACATTTTGTAATCGGTTGGTTAGTACCTCAAGAAGTATTAACGGTCGCATGAAGGATGTGAGTAATTTCATCTAAAATATTCACCAACTATAAAGTACTTTGGAAGATGGACAAGAGTATGTAGCTTGAATTGAATTCTCTAAGTGTAGAGATGTCTTTTACACAAACGTAGGGGTATATGATCAATGTTTGGATAAAAGATAGGGAGGAAGACTAAAAGCGATGTTTTACTGAGGGATGATGCGATTTCTAAAATTTTTTCACGACCATTACGATAGGGCTCATGGCAACTGAAAAACTAGTGTAGTTTGAAACACTTCTTTTTAAGTTCTTTATTCTATAGTTATTATCTTTATATGTAACTTTCACCATCTTTTTTTTATTATAGGATTTTGTGCGTGTAATCCGCTGAAAACCCTTAAGAGACAACACTCTTCCTACTAGGGACACTTAGAGGTTTAACGGCTTGTTGTACGTGCTCAGTGCAATCATGTTGCCTATGAAAGTGTGCTACTTAGGTTTTTCTTTTTCTTTTCTTCCTCTCTTGAATAAAAAGTTTTCTCGGGACGATCAAAGTTAAGTTTGCGGGTATTTGTTCAGTCGAAAATATCGCACGTTTAATATAACATTTTTCTTATTTTTCTTAAATATCTAAAGGTGTTTATTATAAATATGATACATATGAGCGTTTATCTGTAAAAATATCTATTACCATATGTTTATATATTATAATTAACATTATGAAGAAAAATGTATGCATATAATATTTATATAATATTTTGATAATTTAAATATGCATATCATATCAAATATCCTTAACCAATTTTCTTAAACTATAATATCATATCAAATGGTTAGGATACTATCTTAAAAATATTAAATTTTACTAACATTATTCATTGAGATATTGTGCAAGGTTTAGTTCAAGTCAGGAGATTGAGATGTTGAGATGTCGGGAATAAAAAATCTGCCGATGAAGTTAGATAAAATCGAAGAATCGATACTGGCAGAGACTCAGAAAAGATATGAAGATTCCAGATAGCTAGAAAATATCCACGTGTCAACATGCCTTAGCCCCAGAAAAATGAAGCCAAGATTCAACCAAACGGCCGCGGTTGCGCGGCCAAACTAGCAATAATGCGGCGGATCCACGGCAGGAACGAAGATTTAGGGTTTGGGATTTTTAGGTTTGATTTGCAACAACAAACCCTGATTCTTAAGATCTTTAGTTTCAGGTTTTGGGGCTATATAAAGGACTGATGGCTAAACCTAGAAATCATCAAACTGACGAGATCACGAAGTCCAAGACGACTCAAGAATCCAGGTTGATCATCAGCTGTTCATCTACCTCCTTAAGAAGAGATCGAGAAGCAAACTAGGGTTTTGTAATCACTTTCTAAAGGAACAAAGTGTAATTGATCAAGTTGATTAATAAAGATAGTTTTTTTTAATTCTTATTGCATTTTATTTTTTTTATTTATATCATGATCTCTATCCGTTCTTTTATCTCCATCATGCGTGAGTAATTCTCCGCTTGATAGTGTTCGTAGGATTAGGGTAGATCAATGGATGAAAAAATCCTTTAACTCCTTTTACTTCCTATAAAGTTTATAAATTTTATCAAAAGAATAGTTAACATCCTAATCGGCCGTGCTATCAATTCATTGATAGCCATGACCATGATTTGAGATTAGATTAACAATTGTTTTGGTAAAGGCTAGACATGAACGGAGATCCATATAAAGATAAGGGTTAAGAGTGGGAACCCTATTCCCTCTACAAAACCTAACCTACATGCATGTCTGTCGATCTATTTTTAAATCTATTAAAGGATAAAAGGAGTAATCATTAATTAATCATCCATGACTACTAAATCTTAACGAACCCTACAAGCCCACTTCTGATATAAAATATACATCCGTCTTTAAACTAGATATATATTCTACATCCGTGTTTAACGTAGATCTAGATTCCATAACTATTCTTCACTATTATTTATTCTTCTTCCTCTTCCAAATCAACACGTCTAAAGAAAAATTAAATGATTGACATATCCCTGAGGAAGACCCGTACTCATCTCGGACTAGCTACACGCAACACCGTTATTGATTGCGGTTATTTCTACAAACACTTCTTTAAAAACAGATCAATCACTGGGCGCCAACGTGCCAAGTACGCGGGTGCTAGGCGCCAGCGTACCAGCATGCCAAGTACGCGGGCGCTGGGTGCCAGCATGCCAGCATGCTAAGCACGCGGGCGCTGGGCGCCAGCGCCGCACATGCTAGACATGCGGACGCAAGGTACATGGCTCCAGTGCCCCACGTGCTGGGCATGCGGGCGCCGAGCGCCAGCGTCCCACGTGCTGGGCACACGGGCGCCGGCGCCCGGGAGTTAACAGGAAAACGGACTTGGTCCCTACACTGGGAGCTGTGCTCCCGATTTGACTTCTGGAGTTGAACTCCAGACAAAGAGGATAAGGGGGCTTAGCCCCTGCACTGGGAGTTGTACTCCCAAAATGAAAGATTTATTATATATATATATATATTGTTGGATTATTAGGCACTAGAACAAGGTTCTACAAGGCATCAACCATGTCAAAATTAAATTTTTCAAGTGCCGAACAACCCTAACCAAGATCTTAGACTAGAAATTAGGCAAAACAAATAGCAAGTAAACAACTTTACTTCTAAGAGTTAGGGATTACAACCTTTGCAGTCCGTTCCTTCGCTTCATAAGCTCCGAGTAGTAGTCCCTTCGCCGCGATCATCATGTACCCGGACTCTAGAGAGGCTCCATGAAGAGAAAGATGCAAGCTTGCTTCCGATCTTCAACAACTAAGATGATCTACCTTGAAGAAACTTAAACCCAAGCTTTTGCTTCACTAATCAAGTATTAGCAAAGCAAACACCCTAATCTAAGTGGCTCTAATAGATGAGGATGATGAAGTAGGAATTTAGCACCTTTTTGTTTTCAATTTCTCAATCATTTTCATCACATGTCAAAAAGCTAGAAAGCTTTTTCTTGCAAGAAGAAAAGAAGAAGAAGCAAATCCTTTTGTGATGAATAATGAAATCATTGTTGTTGTTACAAATAAACCATGGGTTAAGAAAGAAGACTTAACCCTTGTAGAGAATTAACTAGGATGAAGGGTTTGGGTTGGGTTAAAGAAATATCTTCACAAAATATCAAAGTCAAAGCTTCATGAAAGCTCCATCCAAGTTTAACCCAAATCCAAACCCTAAACATATTTAAACTCCACAAAGCATGTTGCATTTGTAACCCTAAATTGTTACAATATTATATATCACATATACAATATTTATTGCAACAAAATAAAATAATACAATTAACATATATCAATGTATTATCCAAGTGAGAATAAGAATATTTAAGTGAGCTAATATTAGTTAATGTAATATAATATATCAAATATATAATTATACTCTAAATTATCGAATCAACACTTGATCCGATAATCCGGCTATTTCATAAATAACCGACTAATATAATCTGTATCGGTTCATCGAATCAACACTTGATCCGATGACACGGCTATATCACATATACTCGGCCGATATCACATATCGCGAGAATCTAATACGGTATCGCATACACGTATTATTCTTGGTCCTGCAGATATCACATATGTGCTCCTACTCCGTTTTGCCTGAGCCAAGAAACCTCTGTGTAGGACTCTAAAGAATCATCAATACGCTGACAGTAGGTGATGATCATATCAAACACTCACAAGCTGCAAGCGGTCAGCTAAACGTAACAGCCACCCAGTTATTGAGCGATCAGAAGATCAACAAGCAAGCCTGTTCATTCTCCTGCGAATCCAATCAGTAACACTCCCGTACAGTCCGATCTCTTCATCTGATATGTCGCATATCTCGCCTACGGGTGGTAAACGTCAGACCCCAGTAGCTTGATAAGTCGTGTTGATATGTGGTCCATAACAGTTCGAGAAACTACTGATAACACTCACCAGTAAATCTCAGCAACCCTGGCCAGAGATTTCCAGTTATAGCCAATCGAACACAGCGCAACATCAACTCCCTTTACCGGGAGAGACGAAACCCCTCTTATCGCTCATTGCCTTTATATGATTCGGGACTGTACCCAGAAGCCACCATTTTGCATGCCCTCTTGGACGTGGTATGATGGAAATCAAAGCACAGTGGGAATCACACAAGACTCTATGACGATCTTGGGTCTACAGACTAAACTATACCAGTGTCACCAGAGAACTGTCATCTGACGTGAGGTATAATACCATCTGGGAGTTCTCGGCGAGTCCGTCCAGTGTACCCAGTCTCTAATGAGCACCCATATACCTTCTCTGATGTCAAACACCAATGGATATGGGATCATCCATCGCCCATCATATAGGTCAAGAAGCGCATATGCTAGTCTACTCTGGTATATCGATGCCCTGTCTCGATACACCTATGACTAGGAACATTTGAAGGATGTACTTAGAGACTACTCCGTTCCTACTAGTATAATCTGCATCATAGTCCTGGTAGTCAAGTACTTATCCTAAGGGCTTTATCAACATGTAATATAGAGACAATCAGAGTACATGTTAAGATAAAGAGCAACCATATAGCGTACTATCATGTCGAGCAAGAAAGTCCTCCTTATATATGTCCAAGCATCCACTACAATATACATCGTATGTACAGTAATGGCCTCTAGGGCATACATATTATTAACAATCTCCCACTTGCACTAGGGCCATCTGTTGTGGTATCGCATACCCAACAATCAGCTGTGGTTGAAGTATCTCACACTCAACCATCACATAAAAGTCTCTACTGGGAAATAGGCCTTTGTGAGTGGATCCGCGCTGTTGTCCTCTGTGTCTACTCTCCTAACCTCGATCTCCCTGGAGATCAACCATCTCCATGATCATGCGATACTGCCTAAGAATATGTCTGAATCTCTGATGGGACGGGGGTTCCTAGGCATAAGCCACAACTCCATTGTCACACAATGGTAGGAACGAAGTTCATCTCATGAACTTATATATGTCCAGACTGTCTCTTTGGTAGCATCCTTGGTAATGATGTATCTTGCCTTTAATCGTCTAGTAAGTCACGGTATCTAGCTTGGAACTCTTCTAACATACCGTCCCTACACTGAGGGTAAAGACAATGTCTGCGACTGACATTCAGTCGTCCTTATCACCCTGGAACCTTTCCAGTGATTCTCCCCAGGATCGATTGATACCATCTCACTACAACTAGTGAGAATCCTAATATCCAATTAGATCTATCTCATAGATCCATTACCCAGGATTTAGGAGGTATCACTTTGATCCTATATAGAGAATCTTTGTGATAAGAGGAGATTGACCGAGCGTAGCATAGGAAACTCCTTTCCTATCAAGAGTATGTCATTCACGTACAATACGAGGATCATCACCATACTCCCTACTTCCTTTTTGTATATACAAGGTTCATCTATCATTTTGATGAAGTCAAACTCTTTGACTACCACATCACAGATGTTCCACCTCCGCGATGCCTGATTTATTGCATAAAACAACTTGCACACATTTCCGCTGCTCCCACTGTCTACGAAACCCTCTGGCTGTGTACTTATAGACGCTCTCTTCTAAATCATCATTTAGAAAAGCTGTCATGACACCCAACCGCCAGAAATCGTAGTCATGGTATGTAGCAATGACAAGTAGGATCGGGATGGACTTAAGCATAGCTTTAAAAGTCTCAAATTTTCCATGTACACCAAGTAATCTTCTCAAGATATACTTTATTCTGATGGGGATTTAACCCTTCAGATAAAGCAACCAAAGTCCATACTTTGTTGGTGTATATGGATTCCATCTCAGATCACTAAGCATCCAGCCATTCTTACAGAGTCCCACTCCTGATGGCCTGCTCGAAATAAGTTGGGTCATCATCTTATGATGCAATCCTCGCTCCCACTGTCATAGAGACAACCGAAGTATCTCTCAGGTGGGTGAGGAACCCTACTAGATCGGCGGAGAGGCTGAGGTTCGTTGGAAACTATTGAATCTTTTGGTTCTACCAAATCATCAGCTGCAGTTTGTATAGCTGGAACTCTTTCCAGTTCTACCTCATGACCACTAATTTCTTCACAAGGAATTCCCTTTCACAAAGGTGGCATGCTGAGAAACAAAACATCTTTTGTTCCTCGATGTGGTAGAAGATATTCCCTTGCTAATGCTTGGGATATCTAACAAACTTCCACAGAACTGACCTTGCCTCGAGTTTGTCCGGATTTTGCTTTCAGACATAGGCCGGACAACCCCAAATCTTAACTTCCTTAAGATATGGGCTCTTCCCATACCATATCACATATGGAGTGGTGGGCATCTGATTTGGTTGGAACCCTATTCAATAGGTATGCAACTTCTCAAGTGCATAACCCCAAAAGAAAATAGGTAACTCAGTAGTACTCATCATAGAGCACACCATATCACATATGGTGCGTTTGCTCCGCCCCGATACACCGACGTGCTGTGGTGTATACGGAGGAGTGATGCTGAGAGAGAAACTCATTCTCCTTTAGAATAGTCCAGGAATCCCGTGCTCAAGTATTCTCCTCCCTGATCACATCAAAGGACATAATACTTATACCCGTTTTTGGTTCTCTACTTCTAACTTATATTCTGTGAATATCTCAAAAGCTTCGGACTTGTGTTTCAACAGGAACATATGTATGAATCTTGAGAGATCATCAGTGAATGCAATGAAGTACAAAGAACCGGTCCTTGCATATGTAGACAGGGGACCTTACATACATCATCATGTATTAATCCCAAGAGTTCACTAACGACCTTACATACATCATCATGTATTAATCCCAAGAGTTCACTAACTCTTTCTCTGTTTCCAGTAAACGGAGCCATGGTCATCTTATATTTGTGACATGACCGGCAAGTTTCACAAGATGTAAATTCAAACAAATTTTGAATATGCATCTCTATGCAACTTAGCTAGTCGGGTCGTATTGAAATGACCTAGTCTAAAATACCTCAAGAAGGATTTGTTCATTTCTGAACTCTTCCTCTTGTGTGTGTTCTGTACGTTAAGAACTGTGGTTTGATTTAGAACGTCTATGCTTTTAGATAACGTGCCTGAACCGATCAACTCTTGATATAGGAAATGTTCAAAACATTATCCAACAATACAAAATTATATCCTTCTTTACTAATAAAGAGACTAATATGATGTTGTATATCAGGTTCGGTATCTAATAACATTCGTTCAGAATCAATGTATTCTGGTAATACAGGGTGATAACTGCCAACAGACTTGGCTGCAACACTTGCATCATTTCCAACTCTTGAAACTTATCACATGTTCTCAGTTCTCTACCTAACTGTAGCCCATGTAACAAATTACATTTGCGGGATTCTGATCCGGTATCTCATACCCAGGACGTAAAGGATAATGAGAAACAGTTCTCGGTAATGAACACACCCGAAGAAGATGCATCAACATGTACTTTCTTCGTTTGGGCGGCACGGGAATTCTGTTAATCCCCTGTTTCCTGCTCAGTCTTATAACAATTATAAGTTGGAGCGGGACCAACGTTCACTAGCGCAGTATAACAAGCGGGTTCGGTCAATACATCCGTATTATTATCTTGATTAAGGTGTGACATGGTCGCTACCTGGAGAGAGAGAGAAGAAAACACTCAGCGTATGCTCTTGCAAGATTAGATTGGTTATTAATATATCTAATCAGGATGTCTCCCACTGTTTTAGTCAAATCTTCCTTCAAACCCTAAAAGGAAAGACTAGCCGGGATTAATTACACGCTACAAGTTCACCAATCTTTCAGCCAGGCCAGTGCCGATACTTTGAGGGAGGTTCCCCGTGCTTTCGCACGGACCTAATTAAAATAAACATCGTTTTCCCAGGGGCGTAACCCCGTTGACACCTTTCTAGGCACTTACTTGATCGGCTAATTGTAATGTGTAAAACTCTCCCAGGAGTAACTCTTACTCCCAGCGGGTATCGGGATCCAACTATCTCATAGAAGGTATGCAATCTTATTGCAAATTCCAACACTTGAAATTGCAGATAATATTTTACCCCTAGCAACTTATGACCTTGGCTAAGGTCAACAAATCATAAGCGCTAGCTAAGTTCAACCCGTCATTTCCCGATTGGATTAAACCCACCCGCACGACCCTTGGCTAAGGTCAACAAAGTCGCACGACTACCCTAACTCAATCGCATCATATACTTATACAGATAAGCACTAATTAGCTACCGCACACTACGCCTTGGCTAAGGTCATCAAACACAGCACGAATACTAAGTAGTACTTATCTGAAATGACGGAGGGCTACGACAGGTTTTTAAGAAAACCTTTTGCATAATGAACTTGATATCGTTGTAGAATCGAGTGAATTTAAAAGGAGTGTTTTTGAGGCTTTTACTAGTTTTTCTAAAGAGGTCACTCCCGGTGAAAGGATCTCGGCTCTTTCCTTATCGAATAAGGTACATGATATTTCACAAATACCACTATGCAAAGCAAGAACTAGAAAAGCAATCAAAAGACAAACCGAGTTTGTAGCATCTGCTAGTTTCGCTAAAGAGGTCACTCCTGGTGAAGGGATCTCGGCTCTTTCCTTATCGTATAAGGTGCTGGATATTCTATAAGGAATACCGCTATGCAAAGCAAGACCTAGAGCTACCAGTTTTTAAACAAGTTTCTACAATATCTTTAGGTTTCTTTTATTTCATTAATCTCATTAATGAAGTCCCATTTTATTATGTTTCACAAGCATCACATTTGAAACAAAATCAACAATATACAATATATATCTCATATATATAATATAAACATTCGTCTCAGGCAGTAATATGATCTCATCACAGAACATTACAGCAGAAGAACATATATGAAATATTGGATATACTAGAAGGTCCGTGTTTTATTGCGAGCCTGTATAAAACACGGATTCCACGGTCGCGATGAATAGCCAAACCCACATCCCTAAACCCCTACGAAAGCGGCAAGCAACACTGCCAATTCTAGGGTTAGGAGACCCGGTCTCGACTCGTCGAGATGGTCTCCCACTGGACCCTAGAACCCGGTTACTTGTGCCCCCCGCCTTGGGTCTATCCTAATGCGGTAAAGTAAATAATATACAACAGTGACATCATCCTCAACCTGGAAGTGCCCCAATAAAAGAATATTACATACAAATGAATTTTACATGAATGAAGATAAAAACCCTCATCTCACAAAAAAACCCCGGCTATTCAAAACACGACGATCCAATATAACATATCACAATAACACATAACATCACATGTCATCAACGTAAGTAAATATGCGTATCCCAATTGTCGTTGATGTATAGCAACGAAACCGGCAATACACCACATATTATACTTACGGTCGCAGAAAAGAAAGTGTAAAACTACAACAGTTGGAATCCGCAACCTCCTTAGACATCGCATGCCTAACCAAATGAATTCCTTAGACATCTCATACCTAACAATTATAAACCCAGCATTTTAGTCTCAATATCGAAAACACTTTTCAATATCTAGTCGGGCAATTCAACAAGATTCCCGACATCCTAATCGAATGCTCGTCGAAAACTTTAGTAGATGGCCGCATCCCTCGATGCCGTCGACGAAGTGCACTAAGGCGGAACACCGCTGCCGCGAGCACTCGAACGGATGCTTTTGGCGACGGGGTTCTCCTACAGTCACTTGGTCGGGGCTATGGGGCGTGGCTATCTATTAAGTTTACCCGGCGAGTATCCGCGTACGCTACGTGATTGTGACGGACTTTTGATCGCATCAAAATCTTGTGGCAACCGATCATCTAAGACTAAACTGCTACATTTATAACATTCAGATTAGTTATCTCATAAGTACTTGTGGATTCCAAATATTGTAACACATTCCAGATAAATAGACAATGTTAAACTTTCCGATCGAATAATCAAACACCCAAGATTTCCCAAATAGCTCAACACTTGAGAGGAGTTCAAAAATCCCAGAACATGTCACAGCCCCAATGAACCAGCCGTAGAAGGGTCAAACCAACGCCTCACATGTGGCAACGCTAAACTACCACAAACCCTAGGGTTCAGTGGCAGTTTTGACGGTCACATAATCGAGTTAAGGTTACGTTCTTCTAAAGGGTCCACAGATACGCTTGCATGATTTCCCGAAAGTTTTAACCTCAGGAAAAATCCAACATTTGAAAGTTTTCCGACAGGGGAAAAAGTGAGTTATTGATATCCGTTCGAACTTTTTAACACGTTCTAAATTACCCGGAAAAACTTAAACGAAGTTAAACCTTCCGATCGAATCAACGAGTTCCCAATATCTCCCAGAAAGCTCAACACTTGAGTAGAATTAAAAATTCCCAGAAGTATGAAAAAGTACCCAAGAATAAACCCCTGAAATATTAGCCCCTAACTCTCATGGTTGGTCGCGGAACCACCGCCAAACGCATGGTTTGGCTGCGGTCCCTTGAGGGAGTTACTGCTTCGTACTTCACAGTAATTCTTAGAATTCCCTGCATGATTTTCTGAGTATTTTTAATATGAAAAATTTCAACTTTTGAAAAAATTTCTAGAGAAGGGGTTCATATCAGGGTTTCGAGGTTCGATCAGACTTTAAATTTTGTCTAAACAACGCCTAAACCTCTAGCTAGGCTCTGATACCACTGTTGGGTTATTAGGCACTAGAAAAAGGTTCTACAAGGCATCAACCATGTCAAAATCAAATTTTTCAAGTGCCGAACAACCCTAACCAAGATCTTAGACTAGAGATTAAGCAAAAAAAATAGCAAGTAAACAACTTTACTTCTAAGAGTTAGGGATTGCAACCTTTGCAGTCCGTTCCTTCGCTTCATAAGCTCCGAGTAGTAGTCCCTTTGCCGCGATCATCATGTACCCGGACTCTAGAGAGACTCCATGAAGAGAAAGAAGCTAGCTTGCTTCCGATCTTCAACAACTAAGATGATCTACCTTGAAGAAACTCAAACCCAAGCTTTTGCTTCACTAATCAAGTATTAGCAAAGAAAACACCCTAATCTATGTGGCTAAAATAGATGAGGATGATGAAGTAGGAATTTAGCTCCTTTTTTTTTTCAATTTCTCATTCATTTTCATCACATGTCAAAAATCTAGAAGGCTTTTTCTTGCAAGAAGAAAAGAAGAAGAAGAAAATCCTTTTGTGATGAATAATGAAATCATTGTTTTGGTTACAAATCAACCATGGGTTATGAAAGAAGGCTTAACCATTGTAGAGAATTAACTAGGGTAAAGGGTTTGGGTTGGGTTAAAGAAATTTCTTCACAAAATATCAAAGTCAAAGTCAAAGCTTCATGAAAGCTCCATCCAAGTTTAACCCAAATCCAAACCCTAAACATATTTAAACTCCACAAAGCATGTTGCATTTGTAACCCTAACTTGTTACAATATTATATATCACATATACAATATTTATTGTAACAAAATAAAATAATACAATTAACATATATCACATATATATCAATGTATTATCCAAGTGAGAAAAAGAATCTTTAAGTGAGCAAATATTAGTTAATGTAATATAATATATCAAATATATAATTATACATTAAATTATCGAATCAACACTTGATCCGATAATCCGGCTATTTCATAAATAACCGACTAATATAATCTGTATCAGTTCATCGAATCAACACTTTATCCGATGACCCGGCTATATCGCATATACCCGGCCGATATCACATATCGCGAGAATCTAATACGGTATCGCATACACGTATTATTCTCGGTCCCGCACATATCACATATGTGCTCCTACTCCGTTTTGCCAGAGCCAGGAAACCTCTGTGTAGGACTCTAAAGAATCATCAATAAACCGGCAGTAGGTGATGATCATATCAAACACCCACAAGCTGCAAGCGGTCAGCTAAACGTAACAGCCACCCAGGTATTGAGCGATCAGAAGATCAACAAGCAAGCCTGTAGATTCTCCTGCGAATCCAATCAGTAACACTCCCGTACAGTCCGGTCTCTTCGTCTGATATGTCGCATATCTCGCCTAGGGGTGGTAAATGTCAGACCCCAGTAGCTTGATAAGTCGTGTCGATATGAGGTCCATAACAGTTCGAGAAACTACTGATAACACTTACCAGTAAATCTCAGCAACCCTGGCCAGGGATTTCCAGTTATAGCCAATCGAACACTGCGCAACATCAACTCCCTATACCGGGAGAGACGAAACCCCTCCTATCGCTCATTGCCTCCATGTGATTCGGGACTGTACCCAAAAGCCACCGTTTTGCACGCCCTCTTGGACGTGGTATGATGGAAATCAAAGCACAGTGGAAATCACACAAGACTCTATGACGATCTCGGGTCTACAGACTAACTTGTACCAGTGTCACCAGAGAACTGCCATCTGATGTGAGGAATAATACCATCTGGGAGTTCTCGGCGAGTCCGTCCAGTGTACCCAGTCTCCAACGAGCACCCTTATACCTTCTCTGATGTCAAACACCAATGGATATGGGATCATCCATCGCCCATCATATGGGTCAAGAAGCGCATACGCTAGTCTACACTGGTATATCGATACCCTGTCTCGATACACCTATGACTAGGAACATTTGAAGGATGTACTTAGCGACTACTCTGTCCCCACTAGTATGATCTTCATCATAGTCCTGGTAGTCATGTACTCATCCTAAGGGCTTTATCAACATGTAACATAGAGACAATCAGAGTACATGTTAAAATAAAGAGCAACCAGATAGCGTACTATCATGTCGAGCAAGAAAGTCCTCCCTATATATGTCCAACCATCCACTACAATATACATCGTATGTACAGTAATGGCATCTAGGGCATACATATTACTATCATATATATATATATATATATATATATATATATATATATATATATATATATTATGATGCGTTAAACTCCTAAGATATTTTTGGAGCTAATAAAAGGGGACCCATTTCTTCTCTTTTGAGCCTTGGATCTTCCCCAAAGTAGGGGTTTTTGGAGGTGGGTCTCCTTCTTCGTCCTCTCTATTGGATAGATCTTGGAGAAAAGAGTGTGAGATTTTAAAAATCTTCCCTTTTGGAGATTTGATGAAAGATCCGCGTTCCCCTTCAAGGGTTTTGTGGTGAAAAATATTTATTTTTGGAAAAGGAAGTATAGAACTCTTGATTTAATTCAAAAAAAAGGAAGAAGGTGTAGAACCTTGAGAAAAGAGAAGGAGGCACAAAAACCCTAATTTATGAGGGGGAATGAATTATTCTTCATTTCATCATCATGTTGCCTTTTATAGGCTTACAAATTTACATATGGCTCTTTGGGTTTTACAAAATGACATTTTGCCCATCCCATGCCTCTTTTGCTCATTTCTTTTGCACATGAGCCATGGGCTATACAAAAATTTGGCTTTATGCCCATTTTTCTTACATTCATGTATGAAAATTTCATCAAAATTATTTATTACATAATTTTCATTTTGGCATGGGGGAGGCTTGCCGCAGGACTTGACTTGGGAATGGGCCCACTTGGCCTGGGCTTGGGCCCACCTGCCTTGGGGTTGACTTTGACTTGGTCAACCGGGGTATAATTTTTGATCCCAACAAAGTGCCCCCATCAATAAATGCACACCGCATATGTGGGTCGTGTGCATGAAATTGATGGTTCTTCTTTCTGCGGTGTCAGGATTGGAGTTGACTTGCTCTGCTTTCTGCAGTGTCGGGTTTAGATTTGACCTGCTACGTTTTCTGTGGTGTTAGGATTCGACTTGTTTCCGAGCTGGAGCTTGATTCCGCCAGGGAGGTCGTTGGTTGTCTTGCTGATTTGATGTGATTTGGGTTGACATTAGCATCGCTACACTGCAATATGGTTCCAGGTGCGAATCATCATCTGCCATGAGAGAATTTGGGGATTTTGGTTTTGGTTTGGCATCAGCATCGCTACACTGGAATATGGTAGCAGGAGCAAATCATGATTTGCCCTGAGGGGATTTCCCTCATTCCCAGTTTAATGACATAGGGGTCATCTGTCCCAGTTTAACGACTTAGAGGTCATCTGTTCCCAGTTTAAAGACTTAAGGGTCAATTAGATCAGATGTTTAGAATTTTGGGGTAGGGGTCGGCATAAGCGTTGTTAACACTGAAGCACAAGTGCCAAGAGAAATTCATCATTTGCCTTTACCCATTGGGGAGCGATGGCTTAGGAGACAGGTTCAGGTTCCTATCACCTAAGACTTTTCAATTTTATGAGCCGTAAGGTTCCCATAAAAGCATTTTCTCCCTACGAGTCCAAAGGATCTCGTAGGTGCATTTTCTATTTAGGAGTCGTGGGGACTCCCAAGTGTGTTTTTCCTTTGTGAGTCGTATGGATCCCACGAAGGTGTTTTCTTACGAGTCGTGAGGATCCCGTAAGTTTTTTTCTCCTCATGCATCGTGAGGACACATGAGTGGGTCTTCCTAAATGGGACATAATTCCAAGGGCGGAGACCGGCTGCTGGATATTTAACGAATTTGGTATGAGATTTCAAAGGTTTTGAAAATGATATTATCGCTTTCTTACTACTTATGATGATTTAGATTCTGCGTTTTCGGCTTACTTAAATTGCGTTACGCCTGTAGACGTTGCGTAGTTTGAGGGCCGTCACATGCCAATTTCGGGCCATGATATATCGGCACGCTTTTGGCGTGTCATATTTTAAGTTCTACTAAGTTTAACCGCGATCAAGGACTGCGTCGTGTGTAGCTAGCCGCGATGAGTACGGGTCGTCCGCAGGGAGACAGAGCATTTTAAGTTCTTGTTATGACGAGTTAATGCGCATGGCCGAATGTTTCGTTTCTAACCTATGTGTATATATGCAAAGTATCGGTGGGGTATGGGTGTGATGAGAATTATTTGAGCCCATGGATTGTATACGGTAGCCAGTTTGGGGACCAACCGTAGGGCTTGGAGAATTTTAGGACTTTGTTGGCATCTGCATCGCTGCACTGGAATATGGTATCAGGAGCAACCCATCATTCGCCGTTGGGACATTCAGAGATTTGAAAGTTTGGTTGGCGTCTGGATCGCTGCACTGGAATATGGTACCAGGAGCGACTCATCATTCGGCGTTGGAGGTTTTTTTAACCGCGATTGCTCTACCATTTCAGCTTTTCTCATCGTGAAGGTCGCTATTGCCCTATCATTTCGGCTATTTATTCGCGGTTGCCCCATCATTTCGGCTTTATTTTTCATTTTTATTTTACTGGCTGATTTTTATTGCGAGTTGCTCCAGCATTTCGGCTTTTTTTTATTTACACACAGTTTTTACACTCCCAGTTTAACTACTTAGGGGTCGTTTGTTCCTAGTTTAATGATGTAGTGGTCTGCTCTTTTTAGAGAAAAGCAGATGTTTGAGAGAATCAGGTTCTCGAAGGACTTCGGTCTCCGTTTGTATGAAATTGGCGGTCGCAGCTTGACTGTTTTTTAACACGCCTTTAAACAGTTCATCTCCCCTGCCTTTTATTGCTTTTCAACCCAATCTTTGAAGACGAAATAGTCCTCAATGGCATGACTTATCTCTCTGTTATAGGGGCAATATTTAGGGTCGTCGGTCATATTCGATTCTTGAGGTCTTTTTGATTCTGGCAATTGTAGACCGTTTCTCAGGACATCCTTGAATATTTTATGGACTTTGTCCCTTCTGAAGGAATAGACCCTATCCAGCCTCTATTTCAGTAGAGATTCTCCTCCCTCTCCGAACACTGGCCTTCGAGGCCGGTTGGCATTAGGCTCGCCCATCCCTCACTTATTTCGGTTAGACGAACTGTTAAAAGATTCAGTATCGTTGGAACTTTCGCCTTTGCGATTATCGTCCTTTTGGTTTCTCCAGGACCTATTGTTATTTTGGCAATCAGAGGAGGACTTCTGTTTTGAGCGCTCCAACATCTGAACTTTCTTGGTTAGCTCTTGGAATGTTTTGAGACCCACCGTGCATAAAAATGAGGCCATCCAATTGTTGAGATTCCCGACGAGGAGACTGACAGATTGGTCCTGCTCTATCGGCGGTTCACATTTGACGGAGAGATTGCGCCATCGGGTTATAAAATCCATGCTGCTTTCGTTGTTCTTTGTCTTGGTCTTTACAAGGTCGGCAATGGTGATCTTATCACTGACACTCATGAACCTTTGTCGGAACAGAGATTCCATTTGGACGAAAGTAGTAACGGAGCCATTCGGTATGCTCGCGTACCAGTCGAAAGCGACATCAGTTAAGCTATTAACGAACTGGCGGAGGAGAAGTGCATCGTTGCCCCCAGTATTCCCGCATGAGGCTTTGAAGTAGGCGATGTGCTGATTCACATTTCCCGTCCCATCAAATCTTCCAAATTTGGGGATGACATAGCCGCTAGGAAATTCTACCAGATCATACTGAGCAGGATATGGTCTCTCGCTACTGCTAACATCTTTTTGCGCTTTGGCTTCAGCTACCAATGTTTTGACTTTTTTGGCAACCAAATCCATGATTTGATCTTGAGTTAGCGGGCTACTGTCATCGGTAGCTAAGACATTTCCCGAGATAGGATGCGACTGATTTTCATGTGGTCCGCCCACCTTTGGATTTGAGGGAATAGGCGTCGGCTGTCTCGGGACACCGTTTCCCGGTTCTTGAGCAGAGCCCTGTGTTTGATTAAGCGGCTGAGAGGAAAGTTGGTCCATGAGCTATAAGATGACGTTTGTCAAGTCGTCAATTTTTGAGTAGAGCTTGTCCATCACCTTGTCTTTACTTCTGAGATGTTTCCGGAGCTCTTGGAGAAGTTGCTGCTCTACGTTCTTAGGACGGAAGATTGGCTCCTCTTTGCTTTCTGAGCCCGACTCATCATGAACGTAGGGATCTATCTTCTTATTAGCCTCCCTAGAAGGGTTTTCATCACCTTCCGGAGGATGCTGGTCTTGGAAAGTGACAACCACATTCACACCAGATTGGATTTGGGATGTAGTGGCCCCATCCTTGCTCTTGCTGTGCGTGCCCACCATGTAGACAGTGTGGACCACATATCCAGCCGTCTCTTTATCTTTGGCGGGGTAACCTTGTTCTTGGAACCTCATGAAGTTCAGCCTAGCGTAGGCCCTAGCCCTTTTGTTGGCTCTGTATCTAAGCCTTTTCTCTATTAGAATCTCGATTTTGAGGGCTTGACGAGCATCCGTCTTCTAGGAAGCCATCGTGAGCCGATTAATAGCGAGCTTAGAAATGATACCCAATTGAGCAGTTGTCAGGGACATCGCTGGAGCTTGGCCGAGATGCCTTGTTGCTTTGTTGGTGTTGATGGCCTTTCCCCCAGCCGAGGCCAATGAAAGTCGTTCAAACACCGACTTGTTTTTGGGTTGGGGCGCCTTCGAAACCACCACATTTGGCCTCCTGCCTTTCGAGGCCGGCCTGTCTGTTACCGAAGCTTGAGGAGCTGGGATGGAGTTAGCTGGCACAAACAGAATAGAGCCAAATGGTAGCGGCGGCTCCTCCCGCTGTCGCCCGAGACTGGCCGGAAGGACCGTCCTAGCGTCCATCTTCATTGTGTAGGAGATGGAAGCTGTGTCGAGAGCTGGGCTGGTCCTTGGAGACATTGTTGAGGCTTGATCGCTTGAAATCCTGCATGAAAGAGTATTATTTTAGTACAAACATCGGTATATATGTTAAATGAGTTCGCATGAACACTTGACCCGATAAATGGGAGGAAAGAAAGGTCCCACCGGGCGTGCCAGAATCTGTAGGGTGTTTTTTGTCACCCCATTGAGATGGGAATACGCGTCGCTTGTCAGGCGTACTACAGATTCCCCCTGCCTATGATAACCGGGGGTTTATTGATTTTGGGGATCCGAATCTCCGGCAACCGCGGACTAAGCTGCCGTTAATTACCCCTTGTCTTTGGAGAGAAGGAACCCCCGATTGACGGGTCAAACAAGTCATGAGAACTCAATGTGCAGCGTTGTGTTTCGAAGGGTTTTAGATATATCGAGGGTCCCGTAGAGTTTACGGGGTCCCGCTACCCGGATAGCGGGCTAGGGGTCAAGAGGGCTAGCATCCCCCTTGCAGGGTGTGGGGCAGCGCCCCGTTAGAATTTTTTTTAACGGGGACAGTGTTATGGAGAGTGTGTGTGTGTGTGTGTGTGTGTATAAAAGGTAGAATAGTGTCCAAATGACGCTGTGGGCGCCAGCGCCTCACGTGCTTATCACGTGGGCGCTGAGCGCCAGCGCCCCACGTGATTGACATGCGGACGCTAGGCACTGGGCAACAGCGCCCCACATTCTTGGCACGCGGGAGCTGAGCGCCAACGTCCCATGTGCTTGGCATGCGGGCGCTGGGCGCCAGCGCCCAATGTGCTTGGCACGTGGATGCTGGGCGTCAGGAAGAAAAGGGACTTGGTCCCTGCACTGGGAGCTGTGCTCCCGATTGACTTCTGATGTTGAACTCCTGGCAAAGAGGACATGGGGCTTAGCGTCAACACTGGGAGTTGTGCTCCCAAAAAGAAAGATTTATACATATATATATATATATATATATATATATATATATATATATTTGTGAGGAGTTAAACTCTTAAGATATTTTTGGAGCTGATGAAAGGGGACCCCTTTCTTCTCCCTTAAGCCCTGGATCTTTCCCAAAGTGGGTTTTTTTAGGCGGATCTCCTTCTTCCTCCTCTCTATTGGCTGGATCTTGGAGAAAAGAGGGTGAGATTTTAAAAATCTCCCATTTTAGAGATTTGATGGAAGATCCGCGTACCCCTTCAAGGGTTTTGTGGTGAAAAACTATTTCTTTTTGGAAAAGGAAGAGTAGAACTCTTGATTTAATTCAAAAAAAGGAAGAAGGTTTAGAACCTTGAGCAAAGAGAAGGAGGCACAAAAACCCTAATTTTTTTATGGGGAATGAATTATTCTTTATTACAACATCATGTTTCCTTTTATAGGCTTACAAATTTACATATAGCCCCTTGGGATGTACAAAATGGTATTTTGCCCATCCAATGCCTCATGTGCTCATTTCTTTTGCACATGAGCCATGGGCTTTACAAAAATTTGGCTATATGCCTATTTTTTACATTCATGTATGAAAATTACATCAAAAATATTTATTACATAATTTTCATTTCGGCATGGGGGAGGCTGTGTAAGTGCACGGCGGCGCCCCGGCCGTCAATCCGACGGCCAAACGCGGAAACGGTGATAAACTTTAATTTTGCGGACTTAGCAAACCGGCACCACCGCGCACTAAACCCCGGATCGTGCCATTAAACTAGTCTAAGCTAACAAGAGGGTGGTTAGAGATATACCGACTGATCCGAGTCCTCCGGTCTTCATCTCCACTCCGATCTCCTCGCGGGATCTCCGGTCGTCGCCTCCTCGCCGGAAGGGCACCACATCGTCTGCATCTTTTACGGGCTCCCGCCTCAATACCGAGGCAACTCGGGCGCGAAGTAGGCTACCCGACGCGCCCAAGATTTGCTGTAGAATGTAGTGTAGAGTGCATGTCTCACTTTGGGGTTATGTTGCCATGATGGAGGAATCAAGAAGAACTTTGGAGAGGTGAGAAGGTTTTTGTGTAGAAGGCAAAATGAGATGATAAAAATTGCAACACCAAAAAATCAACCTCTCTCTTTCTCCATCTAATAAGTGGCCGGCCATTGAATTAAAATGGTGAAGGAAATGAAACCAAGTATATCACAAGAGGGAGGTGATGGTAGTGTAAAGCAAGTGGTGACCACATCCCAAACACAATGATCACTAAACTCAAATCCAAATCAAATCCATTCTTATCACAATAAATGTATGAAAAGCAAAGATGCTTATCATATCATTCTTTATGCAATAAAACCCTCCACAAAGTGTTATTTGCAAACTAGCAAATAACACCTTCCATCGGAAAAGTCCGGCCGGGAAAGAACAAAGAAAAACCGGCCGGAACGGAATGCAAACTGGCAACTCCAGAAAACTGGTCCCGTAATAAATTACAGGAAAACCCCGATACTGTGCATACACACCCGCATCTGTATTCCGTCCGGATACAAATGCAATGAGACAAAATCTACACTGTACTAAAACTAGGACCGGTTTAAACCAAAGCCGGCTAGTAAAATCCGTTCGATCCTGATCCGTGCAATACCGCACGTATCTGATCGAACCTTGCCATATATCCATACGGCCACTAGTACAAAGCTGTCCGATCCTGATCCGTGCAATACCGCACGTATCTGATCGGACCCTGCCATATCTCCATACGGCCTTTACAGCGTTTCGCCCGAAAGCTTGAGTAACCGAAAGTGTGGTGGACTCTAAAGACTCGTCAATACTATGGCTGTGGATTTAACCACTAGCACGTCAGAGGTATAAGCCAATACGTGACGGGCCACCAGCTATTGACTAAAAGGGACGTCGATGAGTGAACTCATCCTGACACCCTACTGAGCCTGTCAGTGGCAATATCCGTACAGTCCGGTCCGTTCGTTTATGAGCATCGCATGTCGGGCCTAGGGGGTTGGTAAAAGTCAGACCCCCAAAAGCGGTACAAGTCGTGTCGGAGTGTAGCGCAGAACACCCTGAGATACTACTGGAATACCTACCAGTAAATCTCCTGCCTTGGCCAAAGACTTTTCATGTTCTGGCTCTCCTAGACACAGCGCGACCTCACCCCCAATACCGGGAGAGACGAACCCCTGAAGATCCGCTCACTGCCTCCATGTGGCTCGGGACTGTACCCAACTAAAACCTGTTTACACGACTCCTTTGAGCCGTGGTAGGGTAG
Source organism: Agapanthus africanus (assembly GCA_030015575.1). Taxonomy (NCBI): domain Eukaryota; kingdom Viridiplantae; phylum Streptophyta; class Magnoliopsida; order Asparagales; family Amaryllidaceae; genus Agapanthus; species Agapanthus africanus. Next base: position 301,972,867 of record CM057339.1, on the reverse strand, counting down.
TAGTCAAAGCACAGTGGGAACTCACACGAGACAAATGACGATCCCCAGGTCGATGAACTAACCTGTACACATGTCACCTGGGAATTGCTATCTGACGTCAGGTATAAGACCAACTAGCATGTTCCCGGCGAGTCCTGTCCGGTGTACTCATAACCCAATGAGCACCTGTATACATCTTAGGTGAACCAACTGACACCAGTGGCTTGTGAGACCGGCCACCGCCCCTCGTCGGGGTCTCGACTGTATACACTAGTCTACTCTGGAGTATCGATGCCCTGTCTCGAAACTCCTACGACTAGGGACCTTTTAAGGATGTGCTTATAGACTACCAGCTCCCACGTATATGATCGCCCTCATACTGCCGGTAGTCAAGCAAGAATCCTAGGGGCTCTATCAACGTGCAATAGCGACATGTCAGGTCACTTAAAGCAGTGCTCGATGATAAAGGTAAACCAGATAGCATACTATCATCTCGAGTAAGACTGTCCTACCGGGATAGGTCCTCCCTTAATCATTGCAATCACGTGCCTGTGATCCAATAATTGACTCTGAGGGCACTATCTCCAACAATCTCCCACTTGCACTCAAGGCTAATTATTGCGATGTCGCATACTCACAGCCCGTGTGATACCGAACACCCAACTCCTCTACTAGTCAGTCTCACAAAAACCGTTTGTGAAACTATTTCGTTCGAGGAATAGCCTCTGTGAGTGGATCCGCCTTGATGTTTCTTTCTATGTCTCTCTATATCTCAAGTTCGCGGAGAAAGCCATCTCCCGAAATGAGCAATACCTGTCTTAGTATGTCTGGATGTCTGATGGGACCTAGCTCATAAATGAACTCCAAATCCAAACTTCTTAGACTGTATCGTCAACTGAACTTAATCAGTATCCTGCGCCATGCCTCCCTCAGTATTTCCTTGGACCACCTGTCCAAAATACTGCCCCTCGTCAGAAGGAAAACTATAACTCTGACAACATCCTTGTCGTCCATGTCACCTTGGAAGCCTGGAATGATAACCGTCTCCTAAAGGAGGCAGCCGTTATCATATTCCTAGAACATTCACTTATGTTCTAAAACTGCTTCCGACTGTTTCTCCAGGACTGGATCAATGTCAACTTATTGCATCTAGTGTAAGAACAACATCTGGTGTGGTACTTGACATCTCATGATTGACTCAATTGCCTAAGCAAGTGATCTGCCAATCAGGCGCATCCCTCTCTACTTTAGTCTATAAGACACCTTTAGAGAGGTTGACTCCATCACCTGCAGGTACACTACCGTGCCAGGAGTCGTCCATTCTAAATACTCTTAGAATGCTGTCAAAGTACCCTGATTGGGAAACCACCCAAATCTAGATCTAAAACCATAGATCTAGTAACCAGTATGTTTGATATAATGTCCAAGTCCTTTGTGGAGAAACCACTGTGTGACGACCAAAGTATAACCGATCGTAGTATAGGAGTGTCACTTCCTACTACCTTCTCAACAGATCCATCCCCTATTCTGATGACGTCAAACCTATGACTGTCACATCAGAAATGGATGATCTATCTCCGCTACATCTGCTTTAGTCTATAAATAGACATAAGCCTGATGTCCACCATTGCTTCCGCTGCTCCCACTGACTACGACAACCCTCTGGCAGAGTCATATAGACGTGCACTTCTAAAACTAGTTTAGAAAGACGCTATACTCATCCTCCTGCCGGGTCTCGCAGCCTGGAACAACAACAATGGCAAGTGTGGGTAAACAAGAACTTCCCTGTCACCGTCCTTGAGGCTACCGGAGTACCTCTCGGGTGCCTGAAGATACCCACCTTATCTGCGGAGTGGCCAATGGAATGTCAAATCAGATTGAATCTTTAGGTTCCTTATCAAATCTTCAGTAATCGTTTGCGTTTCTGGAATCACTTCCAGTTCTACCATACTCCCACTACTGTTTTCTGAAAAAAAAAACATTTTTAATAAAACTGTGGCGAGTCTTGAACAATATTTCTATTGATCTCCCAGATGGTAGAAAGTCAACCCTCGTCATAGCCTGGGTCAACCCACAAACAGCCATTACAGAAACGTGCCTTGAGTTATCCAGAGTCTGGTTTTAATCATAAGCCAGACAACTCCCCGTACCTTAACAACGTTAAGATATGAACTGTTCTATATCCAATATAGAACCAGAGGCACTGATTTAATTGAACCAGATTCAAATCATGCAGCTGTCTCCAGTGCATGTCAACTAAATGGAGAGAGGCCGATCAGCGTTACTCAACTTAGGAATACTTCCAATTATGAGTAACCCGAAAGAGAAGCAAGTTCTCTTAACCATTACTATCAACTGAATACCATGTACAAGTATCTACATCTTCGATCACTTTGAAGAATCCCGATGCTTGCAACACCTGGTTCTCTACTTTATTCTTATACCTATAACTTCTCAAAACTTCGACCCTGTGTTTCTACGAAACACCTGTCTAAGAACTAGAGAAGTCATAAGTAAACAGAATACAGTACGAGGACCAACCCCTCTGTCCTGATGGACCCTGGACAACATACAATACTCTGTATAAGTCCCTTGAGTCTAGTGACTCATTCACTGTGTGTCGTAGGTTGAAAACTGTACTTTTGGTTAAGAAGAATTACACCGCTGTTCAATGCTCCATACCTAACCATCCACTGATATAGGTAAATGTCATCGACATAATATCAAAAGGTATATCTCACTCTATAAAAATAGACGTACAGATATATCAATTTGAAATTGGTGCACAACAGCGGATATTCAAAACCAAATATTTGCCGACCGGCAAACAATCCAGGTGGCATCCTCAAATATCACCAATTACAACGAATCCCGATATAATGAGGATGATCACCTAATTCCCAATAACTTACTCCCACTCACCATCTGTAAAACCATACAGATGTGAGAATCATACCTGGTAAATACATACCCTGGAGTAAGTGTCTAATCGGGAAATCAGTTTTCCATTAACAGTACACAGTGAAACTGAAACATTGAAATGTTTCGATGGGGTATCATGGTATTCCTAGCAATGCCTCTTCCATTATCCAGATTCACAACTATAACCGTATAATTCTTTGCCACCTCTCCAAATCCCTTTATATGTCTTCATTCATTACCTTATGTACACCCCTTTAGGCCAAATGGTTTTCTTCCTTCCCTACCGTTCGGCACCAGCCTATGGTTTGGAAGAAGACTATCCAAAAAGCATAAAGGGTGTACTGTCCTAATCCTAGGAGCACTCGCAAAGCGAGAGAAGGTGAAGATAAAAGACACCTGAATGTACTTTACTCCTATTTCTCCTGAACCAGGATCCATCCCCGAACTGGAACAAGTTCCTTTCGAGTTCGTATATAACCATACGATGGAGTATCCAAATAAACTGTGGATCTTCGTAGTGATACGGAGTGTCCTGGAGAAATACAAAGGTGATTTAGGATTGGCGAAGAAATACTTAGTTCGGTCGTGAATAGCAGTCGCAATTTACTTTGCCCTCTTACTAATCCCTTGCTTTGTCTTAACTTAATACCTTCTGCACACCATTGTTATGCTAATTGGTTTTCTTCATTCCCCACCGTTCGGCACCAGCCTAAGGTTTGGAAGAAGACTATCCAATTTGCGTAATAGGTGTACTATCTCCTAAACCAAGGAGTACTCGCAATGAGAGAAGGTGAAAAGAAAAGACAACTGAATAATCCTATTCGTTTTCTCCAGAACCGGAAACCATCCTCGAATTCCTTCGAGTTCGTATCTAACCATACGATGGTTTTGTCCAATGGAAGTGGACGTTCGCAGTAATACGGGGTGTCCTGGAGAAAAGGGTAAAAGTAGGAGTGGCAATGAGGTCTGCAACTCTGACAATCCAAAAGCCAGTGTTAAGAAGGTTCGGTCAACTTGGTCTCTGAGTCGTAGTCTTAGGGTCGGGTCAATGGTCGCTGCCAGAGAGAGAGAAAAGAAACACTCAGCGTGCACTCTATCCTAGATCAGAATGGTTATCACTTTATCTAATCTGGAAACCTCCCACTGTACCTCAAATTCTCCTCCAAACCTGAAAGAAGAATTAGTCGGGGTCACCCGAGGAGTAAACCAACTCATCAGTGGGAATCGGGATCCAACTATCATTGCATGATAACGTGACGGAATCCGCTCACGGTGTCACACTCCAGAAGGTATGCGCATATCTGGCAAGTTTCAGTACTTTTGAAACTCCCGATGTGATTTTTACCCCATGCTCTTATGACCTTGACTAAGGCCAACAAATCATAAGTCACATGTCAAGTTCTACCCGTCATTGTCCAGGTTGATTTGAACCCACCCGTACAAGCCCTTGACTAAGGCCAACAAGGCTATACGACTGTCCCAAACCAACTCATCTATCTATGCAGCATATGAATACCCAATAGCTACCAAACACTGTGCCTTGAATAAGGCCAACAAACACAGCTTGAATACTATTGACTACCCATATGAAACGACGGAGGGCTACGAATGGTTTCTGGCGAAAACCTTTAACGTAGTGAACTTGATATCGTTGAAGGAACGGATAGCTTTTTAGAAAATATAGTGACGAAAACTTTTACTAAAGAGGTCACTCCCGGTGAAGGGATCTCGGCTCTTTCCCCGTAGAATGGGGTGCAGGATATTCCAAATGAATACCACGATGCAAAGCAAAAGTAATCGGCTATAGTGAATTTAATGCCCTGACGCAAACTTCTGTCCAAAGGGTCACTCCCGGTGAAGGGATCTCGGCCCTTGCCTCGTCGACTGAGGAGCAGGATATTCCAAATAAATACCACGATGCAAAACAAAAGAGAACGTCCTTGCAATAACAGCTTTTTGAAAAGTGTTCCAACAACATCAGAATAGGTTTTTTTATCTTGCATTGATCCAAATCAACGCAGTCCCATCAATTGATCACACCACAAAGAACGAAAATATACTGACGTACGTATATGCCATCCGCATTCGCCACTGGGTCCCGTCATCACCCGTTAGGTTAGCTAACTAACGGCAGAGCGGGGACTGGACTAGCGCGGATGTAAAACATATACAACATCTACTAATATATATACCAATATATTATATTCGCTCAAGGCATGATAAAAATGCAACATCACAGAAATGTACAGCATCACAGAACAATACAGATATCTGGGATCCCCGGGTTTCACAGAGCCACTACTGAAACCCGACGTTCCCTTGGTTGTGTGGATAGCCTGTGCAATGAAATCCTAGACCCCTACGGGCGCGGCAAGTCACCCGCCAAAACCTGAAGCGAGGCAGCCCCCTTCAGCTCCGTGAATGGACCACCCAGCACTCCACGGAATCCGGCAACTTGGGCACCCCTCCTGGGTCAACCTGTACGCCCTACGAGTGCGGCGAATAGCCCGCCAATCCCAGAGTGAAGCCCCCTCCGTCTCAATGCCATGAGATGCGGGCTTGTTGCCTTCCAGAACCCGGCTATCCGTGCACCCCACCACGGGGTAATCCTAGTGCAGAATGTAAAATATACATACACCGGGTACATCGACCGCAACCAGGTCGTGCCCCAAAATAATAATACAAACAGGCAGTGACGGCAGTCCACATGTCGGACGCTCGCCCCGCAATATCAAATGTACATAATACCACCACAACTGTACTAGCATTGCAACCAGGCTATCCCCCACGACCGATCCACAACATCACAGCATAAACATAGAACATCAACGTGAAAGTCACGTTCGCAAATCCGTCTCACCGGGCTATAGCAGTTAGACAGGATTTACCGATCGAGTGACATTCACGGTCGCAGATATAATGTAAATACTGTGAAAAATGTGTTTAAAATATCCGATCGATCAAAAATTAACAAGTGGGCCCCCAATCAAAACTGTAGCACTCACAGAAATCCTGGGCCCAATTTTAATATTCCAAAACCCATATTTTAAGCCCAGAAGGCCTCTGTAAAAAATTGGTGAAGTGATCTCCACAGTGTGCGGCGGAAGGGCGGCGGGAAGGGGGTTTTCGCGGCGGTTCCGCGCTCCCACTGTGGAGTTACTTCGTCGAATTTTTACAGAGCTCTTAGATTTTCCAGTACATCAATATTTTACAACCTGAAAAAATTTTCGAGACCAAAAATTTTCAACAGAAACTGATGCGAACTAAAATGCAGTTTTGGAACATTCGATCGATCGAAACAGAAAAACACATTACACCAAGCTAGACTATGTTAATGGCGAGGCTCTGATACCACTGTAAGTGCACGGCGGCGCCCCGACCGTCAATCCGACGACCAAACGCGGAAACGGTGATAAACTTTAATTTTGCGGACTTAGCAAACCGGCACCACCGTGCACTAAACCCCGGATCGTGCCATTAAACTAGTCTAAGCTAACAAGAGGGTGGTTAGAGATATACCGACTGATCCGAGTCCTCCGGTCTTCATCTCCACTCCGATCTCCTCGCGGGATCTCCGGTCGTCGCCTCCTCGCCGGAAGGGCACCACATCGTCTGCATCTTTTACGGGCTCCCGCCTCAATACCGAGGCAACTCGGGCGCGAAGTAGGCTACCCGACGCGCCCAAGATTTGCTGTAGAATGTAGTGTAGAGTGCATGTCTCACTTTGGGGTTATGTTGCCATGATGGAGGAATCAAGAAGAACTTTGGAGAGGTGAGAAGGTTTTTGTGTAGAAGGCAAAATGAGATGATAAAAATTGCAACACCAAAAATCAACCTCTCTCTTTCTCCATCTAATAAGTGGCCGGCCATTGAATTAAAATGGTGAAGGAAATGAAACCAAGTATATCACAAGAGGGAGGTGATGGTAGTGTAAAGCAAGTGGTGACCACATCCCAAACACAATGATCACTAAACTCAAATCCAAATCAAATCCATTCTTATCACAATAAATGTATGAAAAGCAAAGATGCTTATCATATCATTCTTTATGCAATAAAACCCTCCACAAAGTGTTATTTGCAAACTAGCAAATAACACCTTCCATCGGAAAAGTCCGGCCGGGAAAGAACAAAGAAAAACCGGCCGGAACGGAATGCAAACTGGCAACTCCAGAAAACTGGTCCCGTAATAAATTACAGGAAAACCCCGATACTGTGCATACACACCCGCATCTGTATTCCGTCCGGATACAAATGCAATGAGACAAAATCTACACTGTACTAAAACTAGGACCGGTTTAAACCAAAGCCGGCTAGTAAAATCCGTTCGATCCTGATCCGTGCAATACCGCACGTATCTGATCGAACCTTGCCATATATCCATACGGCCACTAGTACAAAGCTGTCCGATCCTGATCCGTGCAATACCGCACGTATCTGATCGGACCCTGCCATATCTCCATACGGCCTCTACAGCGTTTCGCCCGAAAGCTTGAGTAACTGAAAGTGTGGTGGACTCTAAAGACTCGTCAATACTATGGCTGTGGATTTAACCACTAGCACGTCAGAGGTATAAGCCAATACGTGACGGGCCACCAGCTATTGACTAAAAGGGACGTCGATGAGTGAACTCATCCTGACACCCTACTGAGCCTGTCAGTGACAATATCCGTACAGTCCGGTCCGTTCGTTTATGAGCATCGCATGTCGGGCCTAGGGGGTTGGTAAAAGTCAGACCCCCAAAAGCGGTACAAGTCGTGTCGGAGTGCAGCGCAGAACACCCTGAGATACTACTGGAATACCTACCAGCAAATCTCCTGCCTTGGCCAAGGACTTTTCATCTTCTGGCTCTCCTAGACACAGCACGACCTCACCCCCAATACTGGGAGAGACGAACCCCTGAAGATCCGCTCACTGCCTCCATGTGGCTCGGGACTGTACCCAACTAAAACCTGTTTGCACGACTCCTTTGAGCCGTGGTAGGGTAGTAGTCAAAGCACAGTGGGAACTCACACGAGACATGACGATCCCCAGGTCGATGAACTAACCTGTACACATGTCACCTGGGAACTGCTATCTGACGTCAGGTATAAGACCAACTAGCATGTTCCCGGCGAGTCCTGTCCGGTGTACTCATAACCCAATGAGCACCTGTATACATCTTAGGTGAACCAACTGACACCAGTGGCTTGTGAGACCGGCCACCGCCCCTCGTCGGGGTCTCGACTGTATACACTAGTCTACTCTGGAGTATCGATGCCCTGTCTCGAAACTCCTACGACTAGGGACCTTTTAAGGATGTGCTTATAGACTACCAGCTCCCACGTATATGATCGCCCTCATACTGCCGGTAGTCAAGCAAGAATCCTAGGGGCTCTATCAACGTGCAATAGCGACATGTCAGGTCACTTAAAGCAGTGCACGATGATAAAGGTAAACCAGATAGCATACTATCATCTCGAGTAAGACTGTCCTACCGGGATAGGTCCTCCCTTAATCATTGCAATCACGTGCCTGTGATCCAATAATTGACTCTGAGGGCACTATCTCCAACAGGCTGGCCGCAGGGCTCGACTTGGGCATAGGCCCACTTGGTCTGGGCTTGGGCCCACCTGGCTTAGGGTTGATTTTGACTTTGACTTGGTCAACCGGGATGTAATTTTTGACCCCAACACCCATCCACACCACACCATATGAAGAACCTCAAGCCCGCACCTCATGCTTGCATACATGCATATCACCTCTTCATGGTGACACCTCCTCCTCCCATTATCAATTCATATTTCCCTTATTTTGTTCAGTTGTCACACAATTTAAATTGAAAAACACTTATCTTAGCAAGCTCTCCACCTCACTTAAGAAAAGAAAAAGAATAGAGAAGCTTGCGTCCTTATTTTTTCTTGATTCAATCCATCAAGCTAGGCTTCTTATGATCTTGTGTACCTCTTGAAGAATTAATTCAGTGGATCCTTCGGTTTGGTATAAATCCCAACCCTTCAAATTTTAAATTTCAGTATTGTTAGTATAGAGTTTATGGTATCACCAATATCGTATTTTGTTAGATCTTAGCTCTGTTTTGTATCTGCTATATTTTAGCTAATCCATAACAAAATCTAATAGTAGAGTAGCCTTATAAATTTGATCTAAAGTATATACTAGAAAACCGGACCTATTCCTCTATAACTTGACCGACGAGACATGCATATTTCTCGGCCCCGTCGGCCGTATGAATGATTTGGGTGTTGAGGTTTTTTGGGTAGCTTTCTGTATGCCATCTAGGGTACACCTCATGCTTGCATACATGCATATCACCTCTTCATGGTGACACCTCCTCCTCCCATTATCAATTCATATTTCCCTTATTTTGTTCAGTTGTCACACAATTTAAATTGAAAAACACTTATCTTAGCAAGCTCTCCACCTCACTTAAGAAAAGAAAAAGAATAGAGAAGCTTGCGTCCTTATTTTTTCTTGATTCAATCCATCAAGCTAGGCTTCTTATGATCTTGTGTACCTCTTGAAGAATTAATTCAGTGGATCCTTCGGTTTGGTATAAATCCCAACCCTTCAAATTTTAAATTTCAGTATTGTTAGTATAGAGTTTATGGTATCACCAATATCGTATTTTGTTAGATCTTAGCTCTGTTTTGTATCTGCTATATTTTAGCTAATCCATAACAAAATCTAATAGTAGAGTAGCCTTATAAATTTGATCTAAAGTATATACTAGAAAACCGGACCTATTCCTCTATAACTTGACCGACGAGACATGCATATTTCTCGGCCCCGTCGGCCGTATGAATGATTTGGGTGTTGAGGTTTTTTGGGTAGCTTTCTGTATGCCATCTAGGGTATTTGGTATACTTTGATTTTATTATATAGTCTGTATATAAAATCTGGAAGTTAATTGCTTGCTTTTGGTTATATTTTAAAATACGATGCGGATATTTCGTGTCACGTTTCATGTTTTCAGAAAATACGAACAGAATGAGAGTAGCTCAGGTTAGCCTAGGTTTTATATAACCCACGATATTCTCACGTAGCACGTTTTGTATGTAAGTTCTTTTAGTTTTCACGTTTTCGCCGTATCAGATTTTAGCCGCTTTTATACGAAAGTTCTTTTCGATGATAGGTTTGACCGCGAGGACTTCAGAGGCAGCAAGAAAGGGAAAGGGATTGATGGAATCCGAACCGATCATGACTTTTTCCTGTGAGTAGACTAAACATCTACCACGGGACATTGTATGGATGGCGTATAACGCCCGTAACTAGAAGTTTGGTTATAATTGTTTCCATTCGTATTGTGTGTATAATTAAAATTAGCAATTTCATCGTATGCATTCATATCTATTAATCGCCATTGTCTAACACTTGCTAGGACACTGCACTATTATCGATGAGTTATATTGCACTTGCACATACTTACATGTTACACTACACCTCATCGGTAATTGACATGTCACGTACACACTTAGAACTTGCCATGTCACCTATAGTCTATTGCACACTGTAAGCATCATTAATAATAGTTGTTATGCACCATTGTTATTATTTTGACACATATCATGTCTCACTTTCATTTTCTATTACTTGTATCATAAGACATATTGGATTATGAGGATTTCTTGTTTTGAGTTTTATGCACTACTGGTTATATTCGACGGTTCTTCGTGATTGATGTGATATGTCCACCATGAGTTGTTATTTTTATGATTTGGTTTTATTCCAAACCGAGTTGGGGAGCTATGCGGTTACGGATTTTTACGTAATCCAGACTGAGTGGGGGAGTATACAGTCGGATTCATGGTGGACCCGGTCGAGACCGAGGGGCAGGAAAGCCGCATTAGAGGCGGGAAGCCTAGCGAGGATACACGATACCGAAGATTGTTTGAGAAACATGACGGATATCTGGAGGATACCGACCGATGTTGCTGATTGACAGGATCGTTCAGGGAACGATGCCTGCTAAAACTGAAGATTTGTGTCGGTGTTAGACACGGAAAAACAGTGGATCGTTTATGAAAATGAATAAGATTTTGAAAGACTTAATGAGATTTCTGTGTTGTTTTATACAGTATTATAATTACATATTCATGTTTTCATATGCTATCATATATCATGTCTACCTGTAGTTTATGTTACTACTAATTTAGTATGCTTACAATTTCCACTGTTAGATGTTAGTTTATTCACTGAGTTGGCAACTCACCCCCGTTGTGCCTTAGTTCCTTGCAGGAGATGCGTGGACGCATAGCAGCAGTGCAGACACACTTATCAACTTTTATCGCTTGTCTTGCTAGGTGGGTTACATATGCAGTAACCGCCTATTTTTGGTATAGGTATTTTGGATCTAGTATCACCCATCAGACCTTGTATATTTGACTTAGAATGAGGCATACATGTATATATTTTGATTCGATTGAGTGAGATCGACTAGTTATGTTAGTTTATTCTTTCTTTACTTTATGCATGTGATTCTTCGCTTTTGAGCGTCGTATTGTTATTGCGTGGGTTGTTTCCGCCGTTTGGCGTTGATTTTGCTCCCAAGTAGGGATGCCACTTATTTGAATGTTTATATAACTGCTTTTATTAAAAATTACAAAGGAGGTGTTGTCGAAATTTTCAATACTAAAATCATTTATTTAAATTTCATTTCTTAAAACCACTCGACATGCTACCTTATCCTTTTTACTTTTAAAATTGTACTTTCTTAATTCCGCAAACAGAATTTTGATCTTGGTTTTCTGATTTACTCGGATTGTGTCGGCATCTTTAGATGTCATAAAATCTAAGTGCTGGTCACGCGCCAAATTCGGGGCATGGCAGTTTGTATGTATGTTGTAAATAACCATAATCAAGACAGTGTTGCAAATAGCTAGCCGCGATGAGTACGGGTCGTCCGCAGGGAAACGTGAACTTCTTTTCTTATTTTAGACAAGTTGATAAAAGAGAAGATGGATTGTAGTTCTTTTATTTTAAGAAGGATAGAAATTTATAAGAAAAGGGCTTGTAGGGTTTATAAGACTTAGTAGTTAATGGATGAATATTAGAAATGATTCTTTTTATTTCTTAATTATTTAAAAATAGAGAGATATCAATCAATGTTGATTATGGTTCTTGGACGGAATTAGGATTTCCCACTACTGCCCCTTATCCTCCCATTGATCTCTATTAATCTCAAACTCTGAACAAAATAAGTATTAACTAATTCTTAAATCATGGTCGCGACTATCATTGATTGATAGCACGCTCGATAAGAGAGTTAACATTTATTTTGCTAAAATTTATAAACATTAAAATTTCAAAAGAAATTAAAAGATATTTCTTCCATTATTCTACCCTATCCTATAAACCCTAGCAAGCAAAAAATTACTCGCTCATGATTAGTAACGATTTAAAAGAAATGTTGAAGATGAATGAAACCATAATTAAAAGTACAGAAAATTAATGTGTAAAATTAATGCTGAAAAGTAATACGTAAAAGTAAATGCGTAAAGAAATGTAAAGAAAATTAAAACAAAAACTACCTTTACTAATCAACTATTGCATTACAACTTTTCTTCTTAGAAACTAGATTATAAGAACCTTAGTTTCGCTCTAAATCTCTCTTTATGGAGGTAGATGAACAGATAATGAAATGATTAGATTAGATTTTGCTGATCTGATATGCACAGCTCTTGGTCCTTTATATAGCCCCTAAAAGTATAAACCCTAGATTCCATGTTGGATTAGGTGTGATTACGATCATACTCCCAAAATCTCAGATCCAACGGCCTCTACAGAACCGCGGAACCACCGCCCTTATCCACGTTTGACCGCGGATCCGTCGCCGTCTTGTGGGCTTAGGTCTTGGGATTTTTTCTGGTTTTTCTTCTTGATATTTGGAGATCTTCTTATATATAGATTCTGAAAATTTTGTCCTTATTCTTTTCCGTTGCTATATTCCTCGATTTGCTTCTAAAATTTGACTGATTCGATTTCGATATCCCGATTTGACTTAGATCTTCTACATAGATTTCAGACCTGAGGTAATCTTTTATAATACCTGCAAAATATCTAAAATCAAAGTGTTAGTAGCATTTGGTATTTTTTAGATATTATTCCAACCATTTACATTATATAATATTTTAAGAATATTGATTAGGAATATTTGATATGATATGCATATTTTAATTACTAATATTTCATATAAATAGTATATGCATATATTTCCCCTAATTATATTAATTATAAATGAAGAAACATATGATAATAATATTTTACAAATAAACCCATATATGTTCTTTATTTACAATTAACACCTTTTAATAACTAATAATAGTAGGGAAAATGTCCATACAAATGTGCAATATATTTGACTAATTAAATACCCCCAAACTTATCTTTGATCGTCCCGAGTAAACTATTTATTAAAAAGAAAAAAAACCTGGCACACTTTCATAGGCAACACGGTTGCACTTAGCTCGTACAATAAGCCTTTAAACCACCAGGTGTCCCCAGTAGGAGGAGTGCTGTCTCCTGACGGTTTTCAGCGGATTTTACCCACAAAATCCCATAATAAAAGAAAGAAGATAAAAATTACATGTAAAGATAAGGGACATATAAAAGAAAGAACTTGAAAATAAGTGTTTCAAACTACACTAGTTTTTTAGTTGTCTTGAGCCCTATCTTAATAGTCATGAAAAGATGTCAGAAATCACATCATCCCTCAAGAAAATATCGTTTTTAGTCTTCCTCCCTGTCTTTCCTTCAAATATCGATCATATACCCCTATGTGTGTGTAAAAGTCATCCTTACACTTAGAGAATTCAGTTCAAGCTATCATACCCTTTATACATATACCTTACTACTTTTTAGTCGGTGAATGTTTTAGATGGTTTTGCTCACACATTCTTCATACGATCGTTAATACTTCTTGAGGTACTAACCAACCGATTATTGAATGTGCTCACTTATTAAAGTGTAATTAGAAATAATCTAGTCTTGCAACACCTAAGTCTTAGCAGTGACTCCTAAACCAGTTGGTCTAAGGCACTAGGTGATAAGGCACCCTCGCTATATTTTTTTAATGCTGTCTTAAGTAATTACAAAACCCGTTTTTATTTTTCTTCACCATTTATATTTTATGTGTCATTTATATTTTTATTTATTTATATTTTTTCCTTTATACTAAGGTTTTTAGACAAGAATATTTCAAGGTATCCTCTACTATCCCAAGTTTCAAGATGTATCCAAGTGCATATAGTTGGGTATCAACGTCATAAGTTTAGACTAAAAAATAGGGAATATTTTTCAGACTTATTTCTATTCTCAGATTAGTAATTTCTTTCTTCTTACTAACCCTTGGGACAACAGCTCATGACTACGTATTACTAGCTTCGTATTAAAATTTCTAATTTTCTTGCATTTCTTAAATTTCTTCCCCTTTTTCATATGTATTTTTCACTTCCTAACTTTTATTTTCTGGAAAAAATTATTATGCAATGCAATACACACACACACACACACAAACCATCCCCCCAAACTTGTTTGCAGAAGTGTCCTCACTGATGTTATCCTGCAAGTTCAAAACCTAAAGACTAGAAAGAACATGTCAATAAGATGGTATACAAAAGGGGTCAAGAGTGAATAACCGTGAAATCCTCCCCCAAACTTGTTGTTGGCTCACAATTGTGCAAAATTTTCTTTTCTTTCAAGAGCCGGTTATTTTTTCTTTTTTCTCCAAAACTTGAGTAAAATAGTGTTTTCATTACTAAGCAATGAAAATCATAAAGGAGGGGAGGTAAATATTATTGGTCTATACAAAACATTACAAAGACCAAAAGTTAAAACCAACCATTCAAATATTTTATCAATATAACACCATGGTTGGTAGAAGATCATATAACAGATAGACGTGAAGAAGTGGGGAGGAGATAAATGGTGTAATTGAACGGTTTTACGTCTCAGTTGGTAGAGACGAAAAAGTGATGGTGAACGAAAACGAGAATGTGAAAGATAAGGAATGGGTGGAATATTCGTATTCTCGTACGTGATAAGAAGAAGGGGTGGCGGTTCAACTTCTTCCGGCGGAGGTTGATTCATCAGAACATCCAAGTTTTTAAGGAACGCGAGTTTTCGGCGAAAATATTTTCGAAATTTTCATCAATGGTCCGAGTGATAGTCTCTTCGGAAAGAAAGTAATCAATATCTATGTTTGCAGATTCACTAGAAAGGATGAAAGTTTCAAGGTCAATGTGTTTTGCACCAACATTCAAAAAACTCGATTCATCAGAAATTATGGAGGTAGGAGACTTGAAAAAACTCATCTACCATATTCGACAAGTCAATGGATTCAAACTCGGGGGTGTACTTGTCGAAAGAAGGGTCCCTACTCGTATAATTAATAGCTGGATCAAACAATAATGCACTAGTGGCGTCGAGCTCATTATCGTGAGGCAAGAACTCCACAAATTCGCAACTGTCGGAAGTTATCTTGTTGACAGAACATATATCAATTATATGAGCAGAAGGTTCGGAGGGTTGATTTCTTATCCTGTAAATGTTAAGCTCAATTTTCATTTTTCTAAAAGACAGGTTCATGGAACCGTTACGACAATTGATTATCGCGTTGGAAGTTGCCAGAAAAGGTCGACCAAGAATCACCGGGATTTGGTTCTATAGGTTTGCCACAAGCTGTGTGTCTAAAACTATAAAGTCTACAGAGAATATAAATTCCCCGACTTTGATCAACACGTCCTCTAGCTCATCCCTAGAGTGAGTAATAGATCGATCAGTCATTTGGAGAGTGCAGTGCGCAGGTTTCAACTTTCCTATGCCTAATTGCTCATAAACAAAATATGGGAGCAAGTTAACACTATCACCTAGATTGAGTAGAGTGCGATTGATATTTTTACTCCTAATAGTTATAGAAATTGTTGGACAACCGAGGTCCTTACGTTTCTGGGGCAAATGTTGGGTAAGAGCATTGCTCTTATTGCTCGCTAAGAAAACCTTTTTAGGTACTTGAGTTTTCCTTTTCCTAGAGCACAAGTCCTTAAGAATTTTCGCATAGGATAGAACTTATTGGATAGCATCTAAGAGAGGAATATTTATATTAACTTGCTTAAAAATTTCTACAACCGGGGTCCTTACGTTTCTGGGGCAATTGTTGGGTAAGAGAATTGCTCATATTGCTCGCTAAGAAAACCTTTTTAGGTACTTGAGTTTTCCTTTTCCTAGAGCACAAGTCCTTAAGAATTTTCGCATAGGATGAAACTTGTTGGATAGCATCTAAGAGAGGAATATTTATATTAACTTGCTTAAAAATTTCTACAATCTTCTCCATTTGTGGACTTGGTTTGTTGGGCCTCAACCAGTTGGGAAAAATGAGCTTTATTAAGAAGGGTTGGGTCCAACACTTGTGGAGAAGTTTGTGGGGATAGAATGGATTCCAAAATTGGATTTGGGTTGGTCTTAGATGGTAAGTCATTCAAGGAAGTAGGCTGAGGGTTTGAGCCTAGTGAAGAACGGAGAATAGGATCAGAAGAAGATGGTGGATTAGACAAAGTAGGAGTAGAAGTGGTAACCGGGGTATCATCTAAATCATCAACTTGTTCATCAACTTGATTATTCAGCACTCTTCCCAATCTCAACGTAGTTACGGCGTTATGGTTTTGTTGGTTAAGGATGATGTTAGCGCTTTGTGAGTGGCCGGGATTTGGTAGAGATTGAGATGGAAGTTTCCCTTTCTCTCTCTCACTCATTGTGGCATTTGACAGTGCAATTTGTGTTTCTATCGGGTTTATGCTTTCACCGTAGGAAGAAGTGTGTTGCATTAGCATTTGGATAGAAGTGTTAAATTAACCATCGTTTGTGTGGCTTGTTTAATAAATGTTTCTAAGTTTCATTCGAGTGCAGATATTTTATCGATACCAGCCGTTGGAATATTAGTCTGTGGTTGGAAAGAATTATTATAAGGGGAAAAGTTGTTGTCGTCCGGATTTTGGAAAGGTTGCGGTTGAAAGGGCGCTGAATTTGTCGTGGTGGCTGTTGTTGCTGTGGGGGAAACCTTTGATAGTTATGTTGGCTTGGGAACTGATTTTGATTTTGAGATTAGTTTTGGTTCTAAGAAAAATTAGGATGATTCCTCCATTCCTGATTATATGTGAATGAATAAGGATTATTTCTAGCTTGTTGCTGAAAAGAAGCATTGGTTTGTTCATGACCTTGAGATGGAGGTTTCAAAGGAAATTCTTCCATTAAATGTGATGAATCAAAACAGCAACCATACACGGTTTTGGAGAGCGTAACCTGGTTTAGGGAGGCTAAAGAGAATTTGCTTTCCATAGCTTCGAGTTTCTTTTACATCGCAACCATTTCGGATTTCATTGCGATGGAAGTGTCAAGATGATGGATACCTGCCCTAGATGAAGACGATATTGTTAGTCTAATGCTCTCCCACTGTAATGTTTGTTCGGTAAGATCTTGTAGAAATTGCCACGCTTCACCGTCGTCTTTTGACATGAAATGACATTGACAAATGGTTTCTAGCATTTGTTTTTTAGTTGGATTAATACCTTCATACATAATTCGGCAAAGTTGCAATCTATTAATTCCGTGACGAGGGCATTGGACAAGGAGATCTTTAAACAGTTCAAAGCATTTTCAAAAGGGTTCGTTGGGAAGTTGGGCAAACTAGTTAATCTCGCTCCGAATACGGGCAGTCTTGTGATGAGGATAAAATTTTGTATGGAATTCTTTAACGAATTCATCCCATTTAGTGATAGAATGTGCGGCGGTGCTATAAAGCAACTTTTCATCAAGATCGCACAAGTTAAAAGGGAGAAGATGTAATCGCATAGTATCCCATGAAAGTTGGGTGATGCTCATCATCGCACATACGTTTTCGAATTTGGTTATAAAAACGTATACATCTTCAGACTCAAGCCCATGAAATTTAGGCAAAAAGTTGATGAAGTGGTGTTTAATTTCGAAATTATCCCCATTGGCTGGTGGAAGAGATAGACACGTAGGAAGGGCTCCACGTACGAGGTAGCATCTGTCTTGTAGAGTGATGCGTGGTGGATTTTATGTTTGCGCACCTGCAAATGGTGGCAAGGTGGTATTGTTAAACCCCGATGGAGATCCTTCCATCTTGGGAGATGTGGTAAGTGGAGGAGAAATAGAAGATGAAGAAGTATCGATTTCGGAGTCGACAGCAAAAACGTGGACTAGACAGGCACTAGAATCCCGTGTCCATCCGATCATTCACTAAGCGGGTTTAGTGCACGTGGCAGCGTGTAATATATGTGAGAACGATTTTAAGGAAGCTTGTTTTGAAAAAAAAAGTCGGACGTGAGTCTTGACTCAACTAATCACAAAATGTACAATCAAGCCCTAGACTAGGGTCACTTAGGTCAAGTCACTAGACCGCTCTCAGACTTCTAAAAGACAAGACGTAGGATCAATCCTCTACCACCTCCTTATCAATCTTGCGGCCAGATAAGTGCTAAGTAAGTGAGAGGTATCCTCTATACGAATCACCGAAATAGCGAGCCTAATGAAGTAACCACTTTCCTTTGTCACACTTGCCTAGACACCATAAGAGAAATGCAGATAAGCAATAGATTACACACGACCCTCCTTTGTCCTAATTGAGCGCGACAGTTCTTAGAGGCTTGGTCTGGATATTTTTTATTAATGTAGGGTGATAGTATGCTCGTTTGTGATTTGTGGGGCCTAGAAAGGGTGATGAAATCCCTACCAAATCTGAATTTGGGTTTATTGCCCCTTAATTTTCGGTTTAAATATGTAAAACAAACCGAAATCAAAATACGCAAAAAGAATTTTTTTAGCGGCACTGTTTGCAAAGAATCCTGCAGGTAAAATCAGATTATTGGAGCTTTAGAGGAGTGAGAGAGACGACAGTAGAATACTAGAGATTTTTGGAGGCCCAACTCTTCAAAAAGATTGCGGTTCCGCCGCCTAATGCACACTTTGGCCGTGGTTCTGCTTCCGTGTGATATGGTCTTCTGCTAAAATTTCTTCAGAACACCCATATGCTCCTCTGGTCCAAGTTTAAATTCTCTGAATCTCTGTTGGCTTGCTCCAATTACTCCAGACGTCCTTGTAAAACCCGCACAATAATTGTTAAAAACACAAGATGCGGTTTTGGTTCTCGTTTATTTTATGTTTCTGGTTTTTTATAAGAAATTAACCCGAATAACAAGAAAAGTAATTATGACCGTTTCCCCGGCAACGGCGTCATTTGATTGGATGAGCGAAAAGGTGTTTGTACGTATGTTGTAAATAACCGTAATCAAGATAGTATCGCAAATAGCTAGCCGCGATGAGTACGGGTCGCCCTTAGGGAAACATGAACTTTTTTTCTTACTTTAGACGAGTTGATAAAAAAGATGATGGATTGTTGTCGTTTTATTTTAAGACGAATAGAAAATTTATAAGAAAAGGGCTTGTAGAGTTTATAGGGTTTAGTAGTTAATGGATGAATGTTAGAAATGATTCTTTTTATCTTTTAATTGTTTAAAACTAGAGAGATAGCAATGAATGTGGATTAGGGGTTCTTGGAGGGAATTAGGGTTTTCCACTATTGCCCCTTGTCTTTCTATTGATCTCTATTAATCTCAAGCCCTTAACAAAACAAATATTAACTAATTCTCAAATCATGGTCGTGTATATCATTAATTGATAGCGTGCCCGATAAGAGGGTTAACATTTATTTTGTTAAGATTTATAAACGTTAAAATTTCAAAAGAAGTTAAAAGATATTTCGTCCATTATTTTACCCTATCCTATAAACCCTATCAAGCAAGAAATTACTCACTCATGGTTAGTAGCGATTTAAAAGAAAAGTTGAAGATGAATGAAACCATAATTAAAAGTGCAGAAAAGTAATGCGTAAAGTAAATGTAAAAAGAATTAAAACAAAAACTACCATTATTAATTAACTATTGCATTACAACTTTTCTCCTTAGAAAGTAGATTACAAGAACCCTAGTTTCTCTCTAGATCTCTCTCTCTCTCTCTTTGTGGAAGTAGATGAGACAATGAGATGATTAGATTGGATTTTGATGATCTGATATGCACAGCTCTCGGTCCATTATATAGCCTCTGAAAGTACAAACCCTAGATTCAATGTTGGATTACGTGTAATTGCGATCATGCCCCCAAAATCCCCGATCCAATGGCCTCTAAAGAACTGCGGAAGTGCCGCCCTTAGCCATGATTGACCGCGGATCCGCCAATGTCTTGTGGGCTTAGGTCTTGGGATTTTTTCTGGTTTTTCTTCTTAGTATTTGGAGATCTTCTTGATATATAGATTCTAAAAATATTGTCCTTAGTCTCTGCCATTGCTATATTTCTCGATTTGCTTCTAAAATTTGGCATATTCGGTTTCGATATCCCGATTTGACTTGGATCTCCTACATAGATTTCAGACCTGAGGCAATCTTTTATAATACCTGTAAAATATTTCAAATCAAAGTGTTAGTAGCATTTGGTATTTTTGAGATATTATTCTAACCATTTACATGATATAACATTTTAAGAATATTGATTAGGAATATTTGATATGATATGCATATTTTAATTACTAATATTTCATTTAAATATTATATGCATATATTTCCTCTAATTATATTTATTATAAATGAAGAAACATATGATAATAATTTTTTTACAAATAAATCCAGATATGTTCTTTATTTACAATTAACACCTTTTAGTAACTAATAATAGTAGGGAAAATATCCATACAAATGTGCAATATATTTTATTAATCATCTCTTTTTACTTGAGAAGTTCTTTGGGTGTAGTGCCCGAAACCGCTTAACTCCGGGTGCCTCCGCCCAGGGCGAGCAGGTCCTTGGTGCATGAGTGTTGTCTATTCCCTCTGTCCCTCCAATTGGCTCTTGATAGACTCAAGAAGTACCGTTTTCTCATTGATAGGCGCTGCAATGGTAGGTGGTGGTGGTAGTGTAGGCGGTGGAATGTTGTCGTTGGCGTTGGTGTTATTATTATTCGGAGAGTCCATCACCATGATATAAAGGACAAATTAGGATAGATTCAAGGAATTTTTAAATGCAAGGAATGTAAATGTTTGTTGAATTCATTAATTCTTGTGGTATATTGTTTACGACTTCATGCAGAACTGATCTGCATGGGCCACCAACAAAACGTGTCATGCCCCGCTTCCTAGTAGACGGAAACGGTGGCGTGGCAAGCCCGTGGTATATTTATCCAGAAAAGGTCATTACCTAAATAAATATACTAAGTGTATTGAAACAATAATACAAAATGTAAAATAAATGGAGACTATAAATTTTTCAACAAACATCTTTATTTACATTTAAATTTTAAATACTTACAGATATAAGAGTTCAACTGAAAAGTAAATACAATAACAGGAATACCTAAACAGGTGGCATATATAAACTGAAAGAAAAGATAACTAGTCTAAACCTGAGCCGCGATCTGGTCGTACTTCTTCTCTATAGTGTCCACTTCCTCAGTCTCCATAGCATCTGACGAACATTCCAAGAAAACAAAGGTGAATGGAATGCTCGTCAGCGAACTAGGGCTCGGTAAGTCCTAAAGGTAAAAGTGGAAAGTGACAAGTATAGAATTATTATGAAATGACAAGTAAAAGTATATGCAATTATACATGGTATATGTACTACAGGTTTCTATTTGGTCATTATGTTAACGTTAAGATCCATGTGTGAATGTCAACGCAACCGTAGAAGTATTCACGAGCTCAAGAGTGGGACCCCAGGAGTAAGGAAACATGGGCCCATTTCATATGTCAGCATCGAGACTCCAAGCAATGAAGGAGTCGACCCGACTGAGATTCGAGTAGATAGAAAAAAATAGGTTAATATGGGACTCCTGATGCTCCGTAGGATTCACACAAGAAACTATCCTAAACACCCCGAGTATAATATATATTATAACTGTAAGATATCCTTAATTAATTTGATTGATTGATTTACAATATGTTTTGATCGAAACCATAGATTGCAAAAGTTGAAGAATGAAGTCGAGTAATTTGAGTAGAATGCGAGTTATGTTAATTGCAATCCAGGGTCGAGTCAAGTTAGTCAAGTGGATTGATTTCGAGTTCACATTCAAATTTAGGTTCGAGTTGGAATAGAGCTCGATTTAAATTCAAGTTTGGATTCGAGTTTGGATTCGAGTTATAGACATTTCTTGTAAATGTATTTAACTGTGGAAATTCTTGAGTTCGGGAGTAATCGGACAACTGCTGCACATGGACGACATGATTTGTATCTTTTTTCAAAACAATTACTATTGATAACTCCGTTAAGTTGTAATGTTGTCTAACCTGAGTAGGCAAGCACTCACTTTCTCTGGTTTTCTGGGGATCAAGAGAAATGATACTGCTTAAACCTATTTTAATCTATTGTCCTTAAAGATTTATTCTAGTTTGTTTGCATTGTTTGCACTTCTGAAGGGGGTTTTATGAAAAATGTTTTAATATTGTAAAAAAATAAACCTCGAGAGAGATTTAGAATATTAAGAGTTTTTATGAAATTGCATTTTAATTTTAGTGGTATTTTAGTGATAAAACCTGGTTTTTAAAAGTTTATGGAATTTTTATGATTTGGAAATTTGATGGTATTTTATTAAAATTTTAATCTTTCATTTTAAAAACATATTTTTTAAAATTTCTTTTCATTGAAAATAGGGATTCATAATTTTATATAAATTTCCAAAATTTTAATTTGTTTTTTAAAAAAATCGTATTTCTTGAAAATTGTATTATTATTTCCTTTCGAGATCGAATTCTCCGTGAGGAGTTCTGTATCTCACTCTACTATAACAAGGATGTGCGATAATCTGCACCATCTGTAATAAGTTCTCCTAAAAGGGTTATAGAGGCGCAATTGCAATGGTCTGAAAAATATCGATTAAAAACATTTATTTGTAAAAGCAATGGTATTTTATTGTAAACCATATTCTTTAAATTAAACATACATCTACAAACTTCATGCTATGAAACCATAGTGTATGTGATGGGGTAGGTCGTTACTCCGTGAGTTTTCTAGAGAGATATATGCTAGTTATCGATTAAAGGGATGTATTTAAAGTTCATGGTATTTATATGAAATTGTTCGATTTATGTAGTTATTTCACATGAAATTTTAATTACATGAAAAGGTAAACGATGTGAATAAATGTTAAGGTGATATTAGAGGTTTAGTGTGAAATTTTGACATAGCAAAGGTGACCAAAGTTTGTTTAAAAGAAAATACTACGAGTTAACTCCACTTTGTCGATATTGTTTTAGAATGCGATTTGAGTCAAAATGGGAAAGAGGAATAGGGACTTACAGTTTTAGAGCGTTGATAGGAGAGGAAAAGAGAGAGAGAAATCCTTTGAGGATCGTGGTAGCGTCGAGAGTGGCTTCGGTCGTCAATGGAACGAATTTTGATCGCTAACTTCACTTGACTAGCTTTAACCCTTTTTGAACTTAGAGAATTTTTGAGCAATTTTTATAATAGGGGAGAGCTAGAAAATGGTGTGGTATTTATAGGGATGAAATGAAGGCGTGTGAACTGAAAAATTGATTTCAAAGAATTTAAAATAGAATTAATGGGGAATTGAAGAGTTTCTGGCTAACTGGAGAGAAATTAAACAAGAAAATAGGGTAGAGGGGAGCTGAAAGGGTGCAAGAGCAAAGAATGGAGGCATTTGGGTGAAATCCAACCATCGGTGGCAGCCCAGAGAGGAAAATGAGCGATCGTATGGGGGCCCTCTGCCTCGAGATTCGTGCCATGTGCTTAACTTTTAATTAAAACCTCATTTATTTTGTTTGATTTTTCTGAAATTTTTCGTTTCACCGTGTATTGCACGTGCAATTCTTGGACTTCCGAAAAATTAAAAAGTAAAATATTAAAAATAATTGGGACTGATGGGAATCGAACACACAAGCTATGTCACAACGGTGTATAGGCTTTACTAGTGAGCTATAAGTTACTTCTTGTTTTTATTGAACAAAAATAACTTATAACTCCTAATCAGAATGAAATACCCTTTCTATACATTTGTACAGGGATTTCAGAGTCGTTACAGTTGACTTAATAACCGTTTATTAGATATGGTTTCTAGTATTGAGTATTTGATACACTCTCTTTATCTCATTAGTATGCGATACTAATGTACGATACATGACATGTGTATTATATGATACATACATTCTTCTCTTTATGATTATATATATTATTATGTATATGGATACATATACACTCTCTCATTTATATGTATTGAATACATATAATACATGCTATGTATTTTGATACATGGTGTATTCATATTTTGATACAAATTGTCTCGCCTCGTTTCCCAGTAGACAAAAGTGGTGACGTGGCAAGCCCGTGGTATATTTATCCAGAGAAGGTCATTCCCTAAATAAATATACTAAGTGTATTGAAACAATAGTACAAAACGACACAATCTGGGTTATTGTGGATCGACTCATCAAGTCGGCTCATTTTATTCCATTTAGAGTTGGCCAGCCAACCGAGACATTGGTAAGGAAGTATATGGAGGTGAGTAGAAATCTAAAGTAAGATTTAAACCTTCAAGATGTATCATGCTTGTCTTGACACCCATAAACTCATGCAGAAGATCGTAAGATTACATGGGGTACCTGTCTGCATCGTCTTTGACCGTGATACTAGATTCCGATTCCAATTTTGGCAGAGTTTTCAAACTAGCTTGGGAACGAGTCTGAATTTCAGCACAGTGTATCATCCACAAACAGATGGACAGTTCGAGCGAACTATTCAGATCCTTGAAGACATGTTGAGAGCCTGCATGCTAAAGTTTGGAGGTTCGTGGGAAGATCACCTACACCTTATGGAGTTTTCCTATAACAACAACTACCAAGCAAGTATTAGGATGGCACCATTCATAGCATTGTATGGACGAAAGTGTCGTTCCACACTGAGTTAGAATGACATTGGATATCATGAACTCCTTGGACTAGAGATGATCGTGGCAACTGTGGATGTGGTTCGCATGATCAGGGAAAAGATTCACATAGTCCAGGACCGACAGAAGTATTGGGCAGATGCAAAATGTCGACATCTAGAGTTCAAACCCAAAGAGCATGTGTTTCTGAAGATATCTCTAAACAAAGGAGCGATACAATTTGGCAAGAAGGGTAAACTAAGTCCAAGATATATCGGACCATTAGACATACTAGAACGAGTTGGAGAAGTAGCATATCGTTTAGCACTATCACCCTCATTTGAAGGAGTGCACAATTTGTTCCACATATCCCAGCTACGATGATATGTGAGTGACCCCGGCCATATACTTGATCACTCAAAGCTCACTGTACAGACCGATCAGACTTGCGAGCAGCAGCCAGTCGAGATCTTAGATCGAATGGTGAAGACACTACGAAACAAAGAGGTGAACTTAGTTAGAGTAATATGAAGGAAGGATTCACCACGAGAATCAACATGGGAGAGAGAAGACGTTATCAATGCAAAATACCCTAATCTCTTTGAAAATTAGTCTTTGTGTAAATTTCGAGGACGAAATTTTTATAAGGAGGGTAGAATGTAACGACTCTGAAATCCCTGTACAAAATTAACTAGTTTAATGTATAAAAAGGGTATTTTAGCCTAATTAAAAGTTATAATTTATTTTTGTTCAATAAAAGAAAGAAGCAACTTGTAGTTCACTGGTAAAGCCTCTACACTGCTGTGACATAGCCTGTGTATTCGATTCCCATCAGTCTTAATTATTTTTAATATTTTACCTTTTAACTTTTCAGAAGTCCAAGAGTTGCACGTGCAATACACGGAGAACTAAAAAATTTCAGAAAAATCAAACGGGATATATGAGGAGTTAAAACTAAATAAAACACATGATACGAATCTCGAGACAAATGGCCAAGATCCGACCGTCCAAATCCTCACTTTGGCCACCACCGGCGGTTGATATGGCTCCAAATCATTCTATTCTTCGCCTGTGCACCTCTTCAGTGTTAGTGGATGTTGCACACTCTCACAACACTTATGAAGAGGTGGAAGCGGTAAACAAAAAATTTCTTTCATGCAACACCCACATAACCCTAGATCTCGTGCTAAACCATAACTAGAATCCCTATCTAGAGATCTTATCTACTATGATAGTGTTATTCCTAAAGAACCGGTCCTTTGGGTCTTTGTTTGGATGTGACTCCTAGGCTCCTTGTGGTCGTAAAGAACTCGGTCTTCGGCTACCTCAAGATCCAAGACGATCCACCCGAGAGCTATCGATCAAGCTATAAACTCTTCACAAGAGTTTAACTAAGAGATCAAGTGTGCTAGAAGTAATCACTTAGATGATGTAGAGATCAAGTATTGGATTATTATGTCTCTTGACCTATGATTCACAAATCATGTGAGTGATTTAGTTCAAGAGATAGAGGAAGGAGATAATAAGGAGAGAGAAGGTAATGTGTTAAATGAAAAATCAAGCATGGAAAAATAATGATATGGCTAAAAGAAAATAATTGAAGCATGTATTATTTTTCTCCAAAATAATGCATCATACTTCAATAGTAACTCCAAACGAATATAAAATGAATTTAGCCATGCCATCACCCATGCTTATACTTTCTCCAAATTCCACCTCATTGTTTTATTTTCACAAAATAAAAACCCATTTATGAGGTGTCTCCTTTCAGAATGTATTCTTGTAACAGTTACAAGAATACCCCTCACCGTATACCGTACAAGTATATCCGTATCCGAATTCCAAAAATTACGAATACAAATAATCCAATAATATAATACCGGTATGCGGCTTAAACCAAAACCTACCAGTATTAACCTCCCGATCATTATTCCTGTAACCATTACACGAACATGATCGAAACCCTGCCGTAACAACTTACGGCCTCTTCATCTTTTGCCTGAACCAGGGAGCCCTCTATGTGGGACTCTAAAGACTCGACAGCACGCGGACAGTGGGTTTAACCACAAGCACGTCAGCGGCACTAGCTGTATGTAACGGCTACCCAGGTACATGACGAAAAGGTGGCCGAAAAGCGAACTCATCATAACCCTAACGAGCCTGTAAGCAACACTTACCGTACAGTCCGGTCTCTTCGTCTGATACGTCGCATATGAAGTCTAGGGGTGGTAAATGTCAGACCCCGGTAACTTTATAAGTCATGCTGATCTACGGCCCGTAACGGTTCGAGAAACTACCGATAACTCTTATCAGTAAATCTCGACAACCCTGGCCATAGATTTGCTGTTATGGCCGATCAAGCATAGCGCGACATCAACTTCCTATACCGGAAGAGATGAAACCCTTCCTATCGCTCATTGCCTCCATGCGATTTGGGACTGTACCCAAAATCCACCTGTTTGCATGACTCGGTAGAGTCGTGGTAAGGAGGAATCAAAGCACAATGGGAATCACACAAGACACTATGACGATCTCGGGTCTATAGACTAACTTGTACAAGAGTCACCAGAGAACTGCTATCTAACAATAGGTATATATACCATCTAGGAGTTCTTGGCGAGTCCTGTTTAGTGTACCCATTCTCCAATGAGCACCTGTGTACAATCTTTGATGTCAAACATCAATGGTTGTGGGATCAACCATCGCCCCCAGGGTCAAGAAACGTACACACTAGTCTACTCTGGTAATATCGATGCCCTGTCTCGATATACCCTCGACTAGGAACTGTTAAAGAATATGCTTATAGACTGCCCAAGCCCTACTAGTATGATCTACATCATAATCCTGACATTCAATCATAATCCTAAGGGCTTCATCAATATGTATATAAAGATATGAAATACAACACATCACACGTTAAGATGAAGATAAACCAGATAGCATACTATCATTTCGAGCAAAGATTGTTTTTGTACATATACATGCCTAGCATCCTATACAATACATGCCTCTAGGGCATACATATCTAACAATCTCCTACTTGCACTAAGGCCTGTAGTTGGTGCAATACGTACCCACTGTCTACACTAGAACCAGTTGCCGGCGTACCGTATGCCCAACAGCTCGAACAATTTCTCAAACTGAACTTGAGGGATGGCCTTGGTGAATGGATCTGCTGTGTTGTCTTTCGTGTCTACTCTTCGTACCTTGATGTCCTGGCGTCCACTATCTCCCTGATGAGGTGATACCGCCTCAAGATATGTCTGGATTTCTGATGGGACCGCGGTTCCTTTGCCAAAGCCATGGCCCTATTGTTATCCCAATACAGAGTTATTGGATTAGCAATGGATGGAACCACATGAAATTCAGAAATGAACTTCCTCATCTCGACTTCCTCTTTTGCAGCATCATTAGCAGCAATATATTCAGCTTCCATCATGGAGTCAGCGACGGTATCTTTCTTGGAACTCTTCCCACATACCGCCCCTCTATTTAGGGTAAATACAAACCCTGAGATAGACTTACTATCATCCTTGTCGCTCTGGAAGCTGGTGTTGGTAAAGCCCTCTATTTGGAAATCTCCGTTACCATACACTAAGAACATTTCTTTAGTTCTTTTAAAGTAATTCAGAATGTTCTTCACAGCAGTCTAGTGTTTCTCCCCTGGATTGGATTGATACCTACTTACTGCAGTCAGTGCATAAGCTACATCTGGACGAGTACACAATATCGCATACATTATAGATCCTACCACCGAAGCGTAGGGTATAATGCTCAAGCGAGCCCTCTCCTCATCAGTCTTTGGAGACATCTCTTTAGAGAGGCTGATCCCGTGACAAGCGGGTAAATTACCTCGCTTGGAATCTTCCATACTAAACCTCTTTAGTATGGTATCAATGTATGTCGATTGGGACAATCCCAATAATTTCTTAGATCTATCTTTATAGATCTTAATCCCCAGAATGTACGAGGCATCACCCAGGTCTTTCATGGAGAACCTCTGCGATAAGAATAATTTGACCGATTGTAGCATAGGAACATCATTTCCTATCAAGAGAATGTCGTCCACATACAATACGAGGAATTTAACAGTACTCTCTACAATCCTTTTATAAATACATGGTTCATCTACATTTTTGATAAAACCAAACTCTTTGATTGTATCATCAAAGCAGATGTTCCAACTCCGTGATTCCTTCTTTAATCCATAGATGGATTTAAGCAACCTGCATGCTTTTCCGCTGCTCCCACTATATATGAACTCTTCTGATTGATCCATAAAAACGCATTCTTCTAAATCACCATTTAGAAATGCCGTTTTAACATCCATCTGTCAGATCTCATAGTCATAGTGAGCAGCTATAGCAAGCAGGATCTGAATGGATTTGAGCATCGCAACTGGTGAAAAGGTTTCATCATAGTCCAAGCCTGGTCTTTGACGAAATCTTTTTGCGACCAGCCTAGCTTTATAGGTCTCCACCTGGCCATCCACACCGATCTTTCTCTTAAAGATCCATTTGCACCCTATGGGTTTTACTCCAGGAGGTGCAACCTCCAAATTGTTGGTGTGCATGGATTCCATTACGGATCTTATGGCATCCAGCCACTTCACAGAGTCACCACTCGTGATAGCTTGCTGAAAACTAGTAGGATCATCATCATCCATGATGCAATCTTCTCTATCACCATCAATTAGAAAACCGTAGTATCTATCAGGTGGGTGAGAAGTCCTACTAGATCTACGGAGTGGCTGAGATTCGTCAGGTTCTATTGAAACCTCATGTTCAACCAAATCATCGGTAATTGTTTGTGTATCTGGAATTTCTTCCAGGTCTACTGCATTGCCAACGGTATCATTTGTAAAAAAATCATTTTTTAAAAATGTGCCATACTGAGAAACAAACACTCTTTGTTCCTCCTTGTGGTAGAAAAGATATCCATACGAGTGTTTTGGATATCCCACAAATTTACACAAAACCGATCGTGTCTCGAGCTTGTCCGGATTCTGCTTTTTCACATGAGCCGGACAACCCCATATCCTAACTCGTTTAAGAGATGGTCTCTTCCCATACCATATCTCATATGGAGTGGTTGACACGGTTTTGGTCGGAACCCTATTCAATAGCTAAATCGCAGTCTCTAATGCATGCCCCTATAATGAAAGTGCTAACTCAGCATCGCTCATCATTGATCATACCATATCTAATAGGGTACGATTCCTCCATTCCGACACACCGTTGTGCTGTGGTGTATACGGAGGAGTGAGCTGAGAGAGAATCCCATTCTCTTTTAGGAAATCTTGAAACTCTGAGCTTAGATACTCACCTCCTCGATCCGATCGAAGTTTCTTGATACTCAAGCCTGTTTGTTTTTCTACTTTAGATTTATACTCCTTGAACTTTTTGAAGGCTTCAGACTTATGTTTCAACAAGAACATGTGTCCGAATCTTGAGAAATCATCAGTAAAATTTATGAAGTACGAAAAACCACCTCTCGCATGTGTAGACATTGGTCCACATACATCACTATGTATGAGGCCTAAGAGTTCAGTAGCCCTCTCTCCGTGTCCGCTAAACGGAGTTTTGGTCATTTTACCTTTGATACAAGACTGACAAGTCGCATAAGATTTATATTCAAATGGGTTTAAATATCCATCTTTATGTAGCTTGGTTATTCTTGTTTCATTAATATGACCAAGTTTACAATGCCAAATGAAAGCTTCATTTATGTCTGAAATCTTCCTTTTGTTTGTGTGTTGTATATTGAAAACTGTATGTTGATTTATGACGTATATCCCGTTATTTAATGTACCGGACCCAATCAACTCTTGATTAAGGTTAATGTTCATAACATTAGATTGTAATACAAAATTATATCCAGCATTGTCCAACAACGATACAGATATAATATTACATAACATTGAAGGTAAAAAATAATATGGGTTCAAAACCAATATATGACCCGACGGCAAACCAAGGTGATGCTCTCACACTGCTACAACATGTACAGAGGAACCATTCCTAATACGGAGAGTGTGATCACCTTTCTTCAAAAACCTGCTATTTCTCAGCCCCTGCACACAATTGCAGATGTGAGATACTGACCCGGTATCTAATACCCAGGAAGCAGAGTTAATTGAAAAACAGTTTTCTGTTACAAACACACCTGAAGTGGAAGCATCACCATGCTTCTTCTTCTTGAGTCCGTCCAGGTATCCAACGCAGTTTCTCTTCCAGTGCCCAGTCTGGTGGCAGTGGAAGTATTCCCCTCGTCCTGTCGCAGCAGCCCCTATCCTGTCCTTTCCCGGTTCCTTTTTCACTTATCCTCTCGGCTTGATGGGATTCTTCTTCTTCTTTCCCTTGTCCTTGGCTTTCGGGACGGAAGAGGAAGATAGCCCAGCAATTAGAGCAGGAGTTTTCGCTACCTTTAGCGTGCTCTCTGCACTCCTTAACATATTAAGGAGTTCAGGTAATGACTTCTCCATGTTGTGCATGTTGAAGTTTACAATGAACTGAGCAAAGGCTGGGGGAAGGGACTGTAAAACAATATCAACATACTGTTCGTTCTGCATGGCCCAACCCAGGTCCTCTAGTTCTTCGATAAGTCCAATCATCTTCAATACATGGTCAGCTACAGACCTGCCAGCAGCCATCCGCATCTGAAACAACTTTCGAGATACCTCGTATCGGAGAGTACGAGATTGCTCTCCTACAACTCCTTTGTATGGAGAAAGATGGATTGTACATCCATCTTCTCGTGCTACTTCTGATGTTCATTGTTCATAGAAGCAAGCGCAAGGCACTTGGCTGTTGCCCAGTCTATATCCCATGTCTTGCGGATTTCTTTATCCGCAACTGAAGAATCAGGGCTTGGGCTAAGAGGGGCTGGAGTAGTCAGGACGTATGCTACCTTATCATAGGCCATGGCAATATTTACGTTCCTTAGCCAATCTTTGTAATTCGGACCCATGAGTTTATTCTTGTCTAATAAAAGCTTAAGTCCCGTCATAGGTATCTTCCATTAAGAGAGAGAAAAGAAGACGCTCAGCAATTGCTCTTGCAAAATTAGATTGGTTATTAATCTTATCTAATCTATGTCTCCCACTTCTTTTTATCAAATTTTCCTTCAAACCTTAAAAAGAAAATTAGCTAGGATTAATTGCAATATACAAGTTTGCTAACCGGTCGGCCAGGCCAGTGTCAGAACTCTGAAGGAGGTTCCCCGTGCTTTCGCATGGACCTAATTAAAATAAACCTCTTTTTTCTAGAGGCGTAACCCCGTTGACACCTTTCTAGACACCTACTGGATTAGCTAATTGTAAAGCGCAAAACTCTCCCGGGAGTAACTTTTACTCACTGTGGGATCGGGATCCAACTATCAAATAGAATATATGCAATCTCATTGCAAATTTCAACTCTTGAAATTCCCGATATGATTTTTACCCCTAGTGTCTTATGACCTTAACTATGGTCAACAAATCATAAGCACTAGTCAAGTTCTACCCGCCATTTCGTGATTGATTTAGACCCACCCGCATGACCCTTAACTATGGTCAACAAAATCATATGAATGTCCTAATCGATCACATCAAATGATTTGTAGGAAGACATCACTTAGCTACCGTACATCACACCTTAACTATAGTCAACAAACTTAGCACGAATACTAAGTACTCTGCTTCCTAAAATAGCGGAGGGCAACGGATGGTTTTTATGAAAACCCTTAACATTTTGAACTTGATATCGTTGTAGAATCTAGTGAAATGAGAGGTTTAAGCTCAAGTTTAAAAAATCGAATGGTTTTGTAGTATCTTTCCAATTTTGCGAAAGAGGTCACTCCCGGTGAAGGGATCTCGTCTCTTTCCTTATCGAATAAGGTGCTGGATATTCATGAATACCACGATGCATAGCAAAAATTAAATCAACTATAAAAACAATCGAGTGCTTTGTAACATTTGCTAGTTTCTCTAAAGGGGTCACTCCCGGTGAAGAAATCTCGGCCCTTTCCTCATCGAATGAGGTGCTGGATATTCATCAAGGAATACTACTATGCAAAGAAAAAACTAGAGTTACCCATTTAAAAAAGTTTGATTCTATAACATTTTTAGGTTTCTTTTTCTTAACATTAATCACATTAATTTTGTCCCATCATTTACGTTTCCTAAACATCACAGAAAAGAAACGAAAATAGAACGTACGCTTATGCTATCCGCATTCGCCATGGGGCCCCGTCATGCACCGTTAGGTTACTTAACTAACAGCAGAGTGGGGGCTGGACTACCGCGGATGCAAAACATAAGCAACGTTTATTATATATCTCATATATAAATAGCCATTCGTCGCACGCATTTATAAACATTCCAGATCACAGATGAATACATTGGATATACTAGGATTTCCGTATTTCATTTAAGCCCTTAATGAAAGAAGGGTTCCACGGTCGTGATGAATAGACAAAACCCTACCTTTGACCCCTACGGGTGTGGCAAACTACCCGCCAAATTTCCGAAGTGAAACAACCTCCCTCAACAATGTGAGTAGGCCACTCGGCACTTCGAGAACCCGGTAGTTTGTGCACCCCACCTTGGGTCTATACTAGGAGCAAAAACAGTAAAAAGAAATTATACAACGGTGGCTACAATCTCAACCCGGATGTGCCCCGCAAAATAATATTACATTGCTTTTTACAAATTACATGAATGAAAAAAAAGAAAAAAACACTCTTCTCACATCCTCCCGGCTATTTATCCACGTCGATCCAACATATTCATATACACATACCATCACATGATATACATATATGCAACCCTCACTAATCGTCGTATAGCAATTAGTGAACGTTTCAAACACATAACAAATGAAAAGCGGATAAACGACATTAAAAGTTCGATTTCGAAACACTCCGATTTCCCCAAAGTTTTAGGTTACATCACATGTAATCTGGAAATAATTAAACAATACCACAAAACTAAAAACCCAGAGCACATATAACCCTAAAAAACTCAAGCCAAAACCACACAGGAAATCCGGCGACGTTGGATATTTAAAAGATCTCGCCGGGCAAAACCCGGTGGTTTGGGCTCGTTTTTCTAAAGTTGTCAAGTTATCTCATAACAAGTATTTTGCACTTGCTTAAAAAATTATCAGAACACTTTTGAAAAATTTCCAGAGGTCAGGGTTTCGAGTTATGGTTTTGGAGTTGTTTCGTGTTCGAAGCTTTAAACGTCCTCTAAACAACTAGTTGTGGTTTAGTTAGGCCCGGATACCATGTTAGTGGATGTTGCACACTCTCACAACACTTGTGAGGAGGCCGAAGCTGTAAACAATTTTTTTTTGCATGCAACACCTACATAACCCTAGATCTTATGCTAAACTATAACTAGAATCCTTATCTAGAGATCTTATCTACTATGATAGTGTTATACCTAAAGAACCGGTCCTTCGGGTCTTTGTTTGGATGTGACTCCTAGGCTCCTTGTGGTCGTAAAGAACTCGGTCTCCGGCCACCACAAGATCCAATATGATCTACCCGAGAACTATCGAACAAGCTACAAACTCTTCACAAGATTTTAACTAAGAGATCAAGTGTGCTAGAAGTGATCACTTAGATGATATAGAGATCAAGTATTGGATTATTATGTCTCTTGACCTATGATTCAAAACTTATGTGAGTGATTTATGTCAAGAGGTAGAGGAAGGAGATAATGACGAGAGAGAAGGTGAATGTGTTAAATGAAAAATTAAGCATGGAAAAATAATGATATGGCTAAAAGAAAATAATTAAAGCATGTATTATTTTTCTCCAAAATAGTGCACCATGCTTCAATAGTAGCTCCAAATGAATATAAAATGAATTTATCGATGCCATCACCCATGCTTAGTCTTTCTCCAAATTCCATCTCATTGTTTTATTTTCACAAAATAAAAACCTATTTATGAGGTGTCTCCTTCTAGAATGTATTCTTGTAACAATTACAAGAATACCCCTCACCGTATACCGTACAAGTATACCCGTATCCGAATTCCGAAAAATAAGAATACAAATAATCAAATAATATAATACAGGTATGCGGCTTAAACCAAAGCCTACCAGTATTAACCTTCCGATTATTATTCCTATAACCATTACACGAACACGATCGAAACCCTGCCGTAACAACTTAACGCCTCTACATCTTTTGCCTGAACCAGAGAACCCTCTATGTGGGACTCTAAACACTCGACAGTATGCTGGCAGTGGGTTTAACGACAAGCATGTCAGCGGCACTAGCTGTGCGTAACGGCTACCCAGGTACATGAGGAAAAAATGGCCGACGAGCGAACTCATCACAACCCTAACGAGCCTGTAAGCAACACTTACCGTATAGTCTAGTCTCTTCGTCTGATACGTTGCATATGAAGTCTAGGGGTCGTAAATGTCAGACCCCAGTAACTTTATAAGTTATGCTGATTTACGGCCCATAACGGTTCGAGAAACTACTGATAACTCTTATAAGTAAATCTCGACAACCCTGGCGAAGGATTTGCTATTATGGCCGATCAAGCATAGCGCGACATCAACTCCCTATTTCGGGAGAGACGAAACCCCTCCCATCGCTCACTGCCTCCATGTGATTCGGGACTGTACCTAAAATCCACCTGTTTGCATGACTCAGTAGAGTCGTGGTAGGGAGAAAATCAAAGCACAGTGGGAATCACACAAGACACTATGACGATCTCGGGTCTACAGACTAACCTGTACAAGTGTCACCAGAGAACTGCTATCTGACAATAGGTATATATACCATCCAAGAGTTCTCGACGAGTCATGTTCGTTGTACCCATTCTCCAATGAGCACCTATGTACAATCTTTGATGTCAAACACCAATGGTTGTGGGATCAACCATCGCCCCCAGGGTCAAGAAACGTACACACTAGTCTACTCTGGTAATATCGATGCCCTGTCTTGATGTACCCTCGACTAGAAACTGTTAAAGAATATTCTTATAGACTGCCCATGCCCCACTAGTATGATCTACATCATAATCCTGGCAGTCAATCATAATCCGTAGGGCTTCATCAACATGTATATAAAGATATGAAATACAACACATCACATGTTAAGATGAAGATAAACCAGATTGCATACTATCATTTCGAACAAAGATTGTTTCTGTACATATACATGCCTAGTATCCTATACAATACAGACCTCTAGGGCATACATATCTAACAATCAGCTCCTCTCTACTCTCCTATATTGTTTGATTACCCTGCAATTAACCGAATACCTTTCAATTCCCTCATTAACATCATTTTAATTCAATTTTTTAATTCGTATACTCTCAAATTTCACCACATCCCCTAGCTCTCTCCCATTCTGAAATCCATAGCAAAAATTCTCCAAAATTTTCTAAGTACAAGTGGAGTTTTGAAAGCCAAGAGGAGTAGCGATTCAATTTCGATGACCAGAGCGACCAATCAACGGTTCCACGAATCCATAAGACCCTCTCCTCGTTCTTCTCTTCTCCTAGTGCAAAATAAGTATGTCCTTTCTTTCTCTCTTTCATTTCATCTCAAATCGTTTCTTAAAAACAATATCGAAAAAAGGGGAGTTAGCTTAATCACACTCTCTTTAAAATATTTCTACTATCATTATCATGCTGCATAGATCACAAATAACTTATAACCATAACCTTAAAATAATGTTCATATAATTAATTTTGCACATGTTTAAAATTGCTCGTTAAATAGAACGTATATCAAAATTTACACAAAACTACTATGAACTTTACCTATACCCTCTTATCGATATCATGACCTATACCTATAGAAAATTCATGGGGTAACAACCTATCCCACTCACTAACACTATGGTATCATAGCACGATCATACTTATAGCATTGTTTTAAAAGAAATCAATTTTTAAGAAAATACCCCCACTTTACAAAAATATGTTTTTTAATCGATATTTTACATTCTTGCGCAATTATGTCTCTACAACTCTCTTTAGGGGACCTACTAGTGGATGATACAGATTATCACACGTCCTTAGGATAGTAGAGCGAGGTGCAGAGCTCCTCACGGAGAATTCGGTCTCGAAAGGAATAAGAATACGATTTAAAAAAATACAATTTTTTTAAAACAAAACAAAACTTTGAATTTTTTTATAAAATTATGAATCCGTATTTTCAATAAAAACAAACTGTGAAAATTATCTTGTAAAATGAAAGATTAAAATTTTAATAAAATACCATAAAATTTCTAAAAGTATAGCTTTCATAAAAATACCATAAACTATTAAAAGCTAGGTTTCATTACTAAAATACCACTAAAACTAAAATACATTTTCTATAAAACTATTAATAATATAAATCACTTTCGAGATTTATTTTTAAACAATATTAAATTATATTTCATAAAACCCCCTCAAGAAATGCAAACAATATAAATAACAGTAATAAATATTTAAGGACGCTAGATTAATATAGGTTTAAGCGGTATCATTTCTCTTGAGCCCCAGAAAGCCGTAGAAAGTGGGTGCTTACCTATTCAAGTAAGACAACACTGAAAGTTAATGGAGTTATCAATGGCAATTGTTTTGTAAAAAGAAACAAATCCTTCCATCCATGTGCACCAGTTGTCCGATTACTCCCGAACTTAAGAATTTCAACCGTTAAATCTTTTCACAAGAAATCAGCAGTTGTCCGATTACTCCCGAACTTAAGAATTTCAACCGTTAAATCTTTTCGCAAGAAATGTCTATAACTCGAATACAAACTTAATCCAAACTTGAATTTAAACTCGAAATCGAATTCAACTCGAACTCTAATCCAACTTGAATCCAAGCTTAAACACTGACACGAACACAATCCACTCAACTAACTTGGCTCGACCCAGTAGTCCAATTGACATGACGTGCATTCTATACGACTTACTCGATTTTATTCTTCAACTTTTGCAATCTATGGTTTCAATAAAGACATGTTATAATCAACTAAGCATATCTTACAGTTATAATATATATTATACTCAGGGTGTTTGGTATAGTTTCTTGTGTGAATCCAAAGGAGCATCAAGAGTCCCGTATTAACCTATTTTTTATTTACTCGATTCTCAGTCAGGTCGACTCCTCCACAGCTTAGAGTCTCGATACTAACATATGAAATGGTGCCGTATTTTCTTGCTCGTGGGGCCCTACTCTTGAGCTCGTGAATATTTCTACGGTTGCGTTGATATTCACACTTGGAACTTAACGTTAAAATAGTGACCATATAGAGACTTATAGATACAGATACCCATATTCAATTCTACACACTTTTACTTTTCTTTTACATTATTTCCTTTTATGATATATCTGTCACACTTTACTTTTACCCTACCCTTAGGACTTACCGAGCACTAGTTCGTTGATGGGCATTCCATCCACTTTTATTTTTTTAGAATGTTCGTCAAATACTGTGGAGACAGAGGAGGTGAATGCCCTAGAGGAGGATTACGACCAGTTTTCTACTTAGGATTAGCTTAGCTTTGTTTCATTTTTTCAGTTTATGTATACCACATATTTCAGCATTTCTATTTTTGCACTTACTTTCAGTTGAACTCATGTATCTGTAAATATTTCAAGTTTGAATATGTTTGTTGAAAATTTTATAGTCTACATTTATTCTATCATTATGTATTATTGTTTCAATACGCTTAGTATATTTATTTAGGAAATGATCTTCTCTGGATAAATATACAGCGGGCTTGCCACGCCACCACTTCCATCTCCATAGTATATGACTAATATTCCAAGAAAACAAAGGTGGGTGGAATACCCGTCAGCGAACAAGCGCTCGGTAAATCCCAAGGGTAGAGTAAAAGTAAAGTGTGACTGATATAGCATAAAAGGAAATAATGTAAAAGAAAAATAAAAGTGTGTAGAACTAATTATGGGTATCTGTATTTATAAATCTCTATATGGTCGCTATATTAACGTTAAGTTCCAAGTGTGAATGTCAACGCAACCATAGAAGTATTCACGAGCTCAAGAGTGGGGCTCCAGGAGCAAGGAAACGCAGGCCCATTTTATGTGTTAGCATCAGAACTCCAAGATGTGGAGGAGTCGACCCGATTGAGATTCGAGTAAATAAAAAAATAGGTTAATATGAGACTCCTGAAGCTCTGTTGGATCCATACAAGAAAATATCCCAACACCCCGAGTATAATATATATTATAACTGTAAGATATCTATAGTTAACTGCTTGGTTGATTGTAACATGTCTTGATCGAAACCATAAATTTCATAAATTGAAGAATGAAATCAAGTAATTCGTGTAGAATGCGAGTTATGTCAATTGCAATACTAGGTCAAGTCAAGTTAGTCGAGTGGATTGAGTTCGTGTTAGTGTTCAAGCTTAGGTTCGAGTTGGATTAGAGTTCGAGTTGGGTTCGAGTTCGCATTTAAATTCAAATTTGGATTTGAGTTTGTATTCGAGTTATAAACATTTTTTGTGAAAAGATTTAACGGTTGAAATTCTTAATTTCGGGAGTAATCGGACAACTGTTGCACATGAACATGAACGGTAGGATTTGTGTGTTTTTCCAAGATAATTGCCATTGATAACTCCGCTAACTTGCAATGTTGTCTAACCAGAATCGGTAAGCACTCACATTCTCCGGTTTCCTGGGGCTCAAGAGAAATGATACCGCTTAAATTTATATTAATCTAGAATTCTTAAATATTTATTACTGTTGTTTACATTGTTTGCATTTCTCGAGGGGGATTTATGAAAAGTACTTTAATATTATTTAAAAATAAACCTCAAGGGTGATTTATATTACTAAGAGTTTTATAGAAAATGTATTTTTAGTTTTAGTGGTATTTCAGTGATAAAACCTAGTTTTTAAAAGTTTATGGTATTTTTCTGAAAACTATACTTTTACAAATTTGATGGTATTTTATTAAAATTTTAATCTTTCATTTTAAAAGATAATTTTCACAATTTGTTTTTATTAAAAATACGGATTCATAATTTTATATAATTTTTCAAAGTTTAGTTTTGTTTAAAAAAATTATATTCTTTCTAAATCGTATTCTTATTCCTTTCGAGACCGAATTCTCTGTGAGGAACTCTGTATCTCGCTCTACTATCCCAAGGATGTGTGATAATCTGCACCATCCATAAGCGGGTCCCATAAAGAGGTTTGTAGGGGCGTAATTGCGCAAGGATCTAAAATATCGATTGAAAAAACGTATTTTTGTAAAGTGAGGGTATTTTCTTAAAAATTGATTTCTTTTAGAACAATGCTACAAGTATGATCGTGCTATGATACCATAGTGTTAGTGAGTGGGGTAAATTGTTACCCCGTAAATTTTCTATAGGTATAGGTCGTGATATCGATAAGACGGTATAGGCGCCCCTAAACAGTAATGTTCATGGTAGCTTTGTGTAAAATTTGATATACGTTCTATTTAATGAGCAATTCTAAACATGTGCAAAGTTAATTATATGAACATTATTTTCAGGTTATAGTTACAAGTTATTTGTGATCTATATAGTATGATAATGATAGTAGATATATTATAAAGAGAGTGTGATTAAGCTAACTCCCCTTTTTTCGATATTGTTTTCAAGAAACGATTTGAGATGAAACAAAAGAGAAAAAGAAAAGACTTACTAGTTTTACGCTAGGATAAGAGAGGAAGAAGGAGAAGGTCTTGTGGATTCGTGGAATCGTCAATTAGTCGCTCTGGTCATCGAAATTAAATTGCTACTCCTATTGGCTTGCTTAACTTCACTTGTACTTAAAAAATTTTGGAGAATTTTTGCTATGGATTCCAGAATGGGAGAAAGCTAGGGGATAGGGTGGTATTTATAGTGAAATTTGAGAGCATGGGAATTAAAAAGAATAAAAATCAGGTTAATGGGGGAATTGAAAGGTCTCTGGTTAATTGCGGGGTAATCAAACAATACATGGGAGTAGAGAGGAGCTGAAGAGGTGCACGGGTAAAGAATGGAGTGATTTGCAGCCATATCAACTGCCGGTGGCGACCAAAGTGAGGATTTAGGTAGTCGGATCTTGGCCATTTGCTATGGTTAAGAAGAATTACACCGTTGTTGAATGCTCTTTACCTAACCATCAACTGATATATGTAAATGTCATAAACATAATTTCAAAAAGTTATATCTCACTTTATAAAATAAAAGTACAGATATATCAGTTTGAAATTGGTGCATAACAACAGATATTCAAAACCAAATATTTGCCGTCTGGAAAAACCCAGATGATTTCCTCAAATATTACCAATTATAAAGAGTTTCGATATGTTGAGGATATAATCACTTAATTCCCAATATCTTACTCCTACTCAGCATCTGTAATGCCATACAGATATGAGAATCAAATCTGGTAAATACATACCCTGGAGTCAGAATCCAATTAGGAAACAGTTTTCAATTAACATTGCACAGTCGAACTGAAACATGAAAATGTTTAGAAGGGGTAGCCGGGTATTCCTAGTAATGCCTCTTCCGCTATCCAGATTCATGACAGTAACCGTATACTACCTTGCTGTCACTCTGTTCCCTTTATATGTCTTTACTTATTATCTTCTGTATACCACACTTAGGCTAATTGGTTTTCTTCCTTCTCTACCCTTCAGCACCTGCCTAAGGTTTGGAAGAAGACTATCCAATAAGCGTAATAGGTGTACTGTCGTAATACCAGGAGCCATCGCAACCTGAGAGAAGGTAAAGAGAAATGACAACAGAATAATTCTTATTCTATTTCTCCTGAATCGGAAACCATCCTCGAACTGGAACAAGTTCCTTCGAGTTCGTATGTAACTATATGATGGCATATTCAATCAATATGGATCTTTGTAGTGATACGGAATGTTCTGGAGAAAAGCAAAGGTGAAAGTAGGAGTGGCGGTAGTATACGCGGTTTCGTCGTGAGTGATAGTAGTCGCAATTTTCTTTGCCTTAACTCTAATCCCTTTATATGTCTTTACTTATTAACTTCTGTACACCACACTTAGGCTTAATTAGTTTTCTTCCTTCCCTACCTTTCGGCACCTGTCTATGGTTTGGAAGAAGACTATCCAATAAGCGTAATAGGTGTACTCTCCTAATACTAGGAGCTCTTGTAACCTGAGAGAACGTAAAGGGAAAAGACAACCGAATAATCCTATTCAATTTCTCCAGAAACAGAATCCATCCTCGAACTGGAACAAGTTCCTTCGAGTTCGTATGTAATTATATGATGAAATATCCAAGAAATGTGGATCTTCGTAGTGATACGGGGTGTTCTGGAGAAACGCAAAGGTGATATTGAAATGGCAATGATATATGCGACTAAGTGAAAATCCAAAAGCCAAAGTGTTTTAAGAAGGTTCGGTTAACTTGGTTCATGAGTTTTAGTCTAGGGTCGGGCCATGGTCGCTGTCAAAGAGAGAGAGAGAGAGAAAAGAAACACTCAGTATGCACTCTAACCTAGATCAGAATGGTTAATCACTTTATCTAATCAGGATGTCTCCCACTGTTTCCTCGAATTCTCTTCCAAACCCTAAAAGGAAAATTAGCCGAGATCATCTAAAATCACCCGAGGAGTAACACCTACTCATCAGTGGGAATCGGGATCCAACTATCATCAAAAGATAAGTTGATGGAAGCCACTCAAGTCACCACACTCCAGAAGGTATGCGCATGCATGGCAAGTTTCCTATATGTTTGAAACTCCCGATGTGGTTTTTACCCCCAAGCAGTTTACAACCTTGACAAATGCCAACAAATCATAAACCACTAGTCAAGTTCAACCCGTTATTATCCAAGATTAATCTAGACCCACCCGCACAAACCCTTGATAAAGGCCAACAAGACTATACGACTGTCCTAGATAATCGCAACACTATGCAACAGACAAGCAATATCTAGCTACCGTACACTACGCCTTGACAAAGGCCAACAAACGCAGTACGAATACTAGGTACTACTCATCTGAAATAACGGAGGGCTAAGGCTGGTTTTTGGCGAAAAACCTTTAATGTAATGAACTTGATATCGTCAAAGGAGCTCGGTGGTTTTACAAATATATAGTGCGCAAACTTTTTCTAAAGAGGTCATTCTGTGTGAAGGGATCTCGGCTCTTTCCTCGTCGAATGAGGTGCATGATATTCCAAACTGAATACCACGATGCAAAGCAAAAAGAATCGACTGTAGTGAAGTTATTACAATGACGCAAATTTTGCTCAAGATGTTACTACCGATGAAGGGATCTCGGCTCTTGTCTCGTCGAATGTGGTGCTGGATATTCATAACCGAATATTATTGTGCAAAGCAAAAGGAAATATATTGTAATAAGAGTTTTTGAAAATTTGGTTCCAACAACATCATATAGGTTTGTTTTATCCTTGCATTGATCAGAATCAACGCAGTCCCATCAATTAAAAAAATCACACGATAGAAAGGAACGAAAATATAATGTACGT
The DNA here is from genome assembly GCA_030015575.1 of Agapanthus africanus. Taxonomy (NCBI): domain Eukaryota; kingdom Viridiplantae; phylum Streptophyta; class Magnoliopsida; order Asparagales; family Amaryllidaceae; genus Agapanthus; species Agapanthus africanus. Next base: position 301,929,575 of record CM057339.1, on the reverse strand, counting down.
ATATCCCATCTGCATTCACCACTAGGCTCCGTCATCACCCGTTAGGTTACTTAACTAACGACAGAGCAGGGGCTAGACTAGTGCGGGTACAAAACATATACAACATCTACTAGTATATATATAAATATATATAACATTCGTCCCAGGCATGATATAAGAAACATCACAGAATCTCAGCAAGCAACACAGAGTGGTGGATAATCTTGGAGCCCCGGGTTTCATTTGAGCCGCAAATGAGACCCGACGTTCCCTGTCGTGTGGATAGCCTGTGCAATGAAAACCCTGGACCCCTATGAGTGGGCAAGTTATCCGCTAATCCCAGAAGTGAGGCAACTCTAATCAACAAAGTGAATGGGCCACCCAGCACTTCACGGAATCCGGTAACTTGTGCACCCCTCCGTGGGTCATCCTATACCCCCTACGAGTGCAGCGAATAGCCCGCCAATTCTAGATTAAGGTCCCCTCTGACTCAACGCCATGAGATGCGGACCCGTTGCCCTCTGTAACCCGGCTATTCGTGCACTCCACCACGGGGTAATCCTAGTATAGAAAAGAAAATAATATGTACAAGGGTGGCATCGACCTCAACCCGGTCGTGCCCCAAACAAATAATATATAAATTGGAAAAGACGACCGTCTACATATCGGACGCTCGTCCCGCAATACTGAATATATAAATGAATCTGAACAGTACTAACTATCATTGCACCACCGGCTATCCACCACGACAATCCATCCACAATATCGGCACAAAACATAGAACATCAACGTGAATGTTATGTTCGCAAACTTGTCAAAAAAACATATAGCAGTTAGAAAGGTTATACCGCTCTAATGAAATTCACGGTCGCAGATATCTCACATGCACTGATAATCATACAGTTAAAATTTCGTCGACTAAACTTTTCCTAATTGGCCCCAAATGCAAATCCAGCACTCAAACAAATCTGGGCCAAAACCATATGTACCAAAAAGCAAATTTCCATGTCAAAGAGTACAACAAGAAATTTGGTACAATTTCACCACAAGACGGCCGTGGAATCGCCGCAAATAGGCACCTATTACGGCGCTTCCGCGGCCATTTTGATGGTTTACTTGCCTAATTTTCTTGTGGTCCGCTACAAATGCCTGCACGGATTTTTAAGATACCCAGAAAGATTTTTTGAACACTTTTCAAAATCGACAGCAAGCAAGTGAAAATGTAATTTTGATTCGAAAAAATTGGTCAATCGATATTCTAACTTTGTGCAAACTAGCTAGTAGGGTTTATGGGTGGCTCTGATACCATTGCTGGGTTTTTGCCGGCACCCTGGACATCTACCGTGGTCGATGAGAAACAAAAACCGGCGTTCAAAAATTTGGCGCAAAAAAAACCATCCCAAGATCGAAACCATAAACCATATTAGCTAACTAGAGAGAGCTAAACTACTAGGTTAGAATGGTTGTACTAAAAGAACCAAGTCTTTCGGTCTTCAACCATCTTGATAAGCTCCTAGGGGTCGCGGATCAAATTTGGTTTCCGGCCTTCTTCCATCGATGATGATCCACCCGAGGAAAAATGGTGCAATCTACAGCCTAGCCTAGTGAGGCAACCAACGCTCTAAGGTTGCTAGCAATGGAGAGTGGAGGTGTAGGATTATCTCACTATATTTTTCTCTTATGTGAAATGCTCAAAAGCGCAACCATAAAAGAAGAATGAGGAGGTGAGGAAAACAATGGCATGAGCAACTCAAGAGAGTGAGAATGATCAAGTGAAGAAAGAATGAATGGATTGCATGTAAAGAAAATGCTAAGTCATTTGAAACCATGCAAACAAATATCTTCTCTCATTTTTCTATAAACAAATTAAGAGTCATGGCTCTCTATATGCCTCACCATGCTCATACCAACTCACCCTCCACCTCATTTCCAAAATGATTTTCTAAAAAAGGAAAATCATATAATGAGGTGTCAATCTTCTAGAAGTAATTCCATATAAATACGGAATACAATCTGGTATATGTATCGAAATATATATACGCGTATTCGTACAAAAATACGAATAGCCAAGAGAGAAAAATAATAGTGAACAATAATACTATAATACATATATAAAAAATATATATATAAATATTAAATCAAAACCTGATTTAATAATCCGGCTTAACCCTAAGCCGCTAGTATTACCAACCGTCCGATTAAAGTCTGTGTAGCCTGTACACATATTTAATCGGACACATGTATGTACCAAAATACGTCATCTACACTATATCACCCGAACTGTGAAAACCCTTTATGTGAGACTCTAAAGACTCGTCAATACGCTGGCAGTGGGTTTAACCACAAGCATGTCAGCGGGACTAGCTGTACGTAACAGCTCCACAGGTATTTAGCGAAAGGAAGGCTGACGAGCAAACTCATCCAAACCCTTACTGAGCCTGTCCGTGACAATCTCCATACAGTCCGGTCTGTTCATCTAAGAGTATCGCATATCGAGTCTAGGGGGTGGATAAAGTCAGACCCCTAATAACATGACATTTCGTGTCGGTATGAAACCCATCACCACCTGAGAAACTACTGATCCTAGATCAGTAATTGTAACATTTCAAAAAAATAAAATATTATTTTTGGGAATTTTTGTAATTAAATAATAAAATATTGAATATTTTAATAAGGTGGTATAATTAAATACCGATAAATTGGGAAAAATTTGGAAAATTACTAAAAAGAGGGTGCTTTTTGTGATTTAGGCAAATTATGAAATTTTACGATTTATTATACACTAATTTTGTGCTAATCGCGATTAAAAATCGCTAATCGGGCTTTAAGCGTGTTTTGTGCACATGACTTGCATATGTCATTTTAACACTTGTTACATTTTTCCTACATGATTTTTGGGTGTATGGTTATTTGCTTTGGGTTTACTATTGAGGAGAGAAGGACATAAAAGAAAGGAAAATGGAAAATGGAAAATGGAAATGAATAAAGAAATAAGCATGGGCAAGTGAGAGAGTGTGAGGGGTCAAGAGAGAGCCTTACCCTTTTGTCTCCCCCTCATTTTCTTCATCTCTTTCTCTCTCCCTTAACTCCATGTCAGCACCTCCTCCACCTCCTCTTCAACCATGCAAAACACTCTCAACCCCACATCAAAACCCCATCCCCATTTCAATAAAAAGATGCATGAGCTCACTAGTTACACATTGGACCAAGAAGCTTGCATTTTGGACACTTGGGAAACTCAAGAAAATTATTGAGTTGCCAAATGAGGTAATCCTTTAATAAATAATATCGTATTTCATTTACGTTAGCACCCATATTTGTTTAGAACCGATTTAGTGATGAATTGTGAACTTTGAAAATTTAAAGTTAAGCTTAGGGTTTTGATTTGATTCCAAAGGTGCAATTGGGGCTTAATGGTGACCTTAAACCCCTGTAGGGATTGTATTGTGGACTGAAACCATAGAATAAACCCGGGATACGAATTTAGAAACCCGATATCGGAAAAACTGTGAAATTTTGATGGTATTTGAAAATCTGCTAACACCCGGGTGACCTGAAAATTATTTAGCAAGGACAGTGATACATGCAGGCACCTAAGAAGCATCACCCAAAACCCTAGCCCCTAACTCCCCAACCTGGCCGCAGATTTAACCCAAATGGACGCAAATTGCGGCCTGGGTCCCACCATTTTGATTCGTGTTTCTTCTTTGGCTCCATCTCCTGTAAACTAGATCCTTGGCATATGCAAAATTGGCTGATTTGACATAGGATAAAATCTGGGATCATTTTCTTGTGTTGGCGCATTGTTTTATGACTTATTTTAACATGGATTTTTGTATTTGATAATTCGTTTCTGTCGAGTGGCGTTTGAACGTCAACGACTAGGGTTATTGGTCGTGTTTGCATGCGAGGCTATAGGTTTTTATCTATGAGCGTAGCGTGTTCCGTTTTTGGTTTTCCGATGTGATTTTAATACGCATTTGCGATTGGATTATATATGTATGTACCCCACGTGATGTCGAGACGTTGAAGATGAAGATAGCGACATCGGCATCGGCACACAAGAAGCAAGGTGAGTAGATTTATATCTACGGGGAGAAGTCGAGTGGATGGCGTATAGCACCCCCGCAGTTCGTAGTATATTTATGATATATGTGTGGATATATATATGTGATTCATGATACGTGGATATTCAAGATATGATTATGTGTTCATGGTTGGTTTGGGGTTATTAGGGGGGAACTAGCATAGCTCCCTTGTCGCGAAACCTAGAATAGGTTTACACCCACACGCACACACCTGCTTTCATTTTATTACCTGTGCGTATATGGGGATACGTATATATATATATATATATATGCATGGGTATGGGACGATGTATATATATACGTATACGTATACAAGGATTATGAGGATAGTACTTGGGATTGGAGATGAGTCGATGAGTTTGGGCTTGAGGCCATGAGATCGGTGATGTGATATGGTTCATATTTGAGATACGACGTGATGTTTTAGCGGGCCCTTTCGGCGTGGTGTTTTCAAACACACGCATGCATATACATATATGGTATCAGTATTGTACTAGACGTAGTTCAGTACCCCCGATCATGATATTTGATAAGAGGATACCAGATGAATAATGTGATTGATGTGACTTTGACCCGTACCCAGGTTTGGGATGTCGTACGACGGATTTACCGTACGAGCTATATTGATGATAGATCCGCACTCTTGACTCGAGGATGTCATATTGTATTAGGGTATCGTATGGGATTCTATTGAGGTGGGATCACCGACTATTATATATATATATATATATATATATATATATATATATATATATATATATCGACTCAGATGTTAGGCGGCTTCCTTACCTTTCGATCAGCCTGTTAGTTACTTGTAAATGATGGATTAGACTCGAGTCATACCTATTTCAAAACTAACGAATCATGAGTATTTTAAAGACAGGCCAAAAGATTCTACGGATATTTCAAAGGACGTATCTTTTCTTAAAACACCGTAGCCCTTATTTTCAAAACACCACGATTCGTATTATTTCAAATGGAAAAACTGTACGATTCGTACTTATATAAATGCAGATTAGTTATCATTGTGTTTATTGTTCAGCTCCCGCATATTCTTGCTATTCGCATCGCATGCTTATATTGTGTTTTCATATGCCATTATTAAGATCAAGCTGTCAGAACACCAGCACCATTACCGATGATGCGTATGTTCCACATACACTTACTTGCCGGCTCACACACATCATCATCGGTAATTGCCATGTCACGTACACTTTAGAGAATATTACTCATTGACATAGCTTGTTAACTGATAGTTCGACATGGTATTAACGTACTCGTCTTTATATGCTAGTTTAGACATTGCAGTTATTACCTGCTACTACATGCATATTATTATTCACTGTTTACGTGCTATTGATGATTGGATTTCGGATTTTCATGAGATTTCCTGTATTTGGGAGAAAACCGCAAGAATATATATAAACTTCTCTCTCTCTCCCTCTCTCTTTTTAAAATGAAAAGTGCGGTTTTCTCGTGATGTATGAGTCGTCCACCATGATGTTTTCTCGGTTATGAGATGGATTTCGAGACCCGATTCGAGGAGTTGGATCAACCGTCTGAGGGTACATGGTAGACCTAGTAAGGTACCCCGGGGAAAGAAGATTGAGGTGTAGACGATGAGCCCGGCAGGGGCAGACTTCCTACCGGTGATTTTACCTGGCGCGTCGGATATCCTGAGGGTACCGTTCGTGGTCGAGTGATTGATGATAGGGGCCGATTCGGACTGACGGAGACCTAGATAGTGAGATTTTGAGATTTGAGATATTGAGGTATTGAGATTTGATGATACAGGCCAGTCCGGATAGCCGGAGCCTGAGATATTGAGATATTGGGATTTATGTTTTGTGTCGATGATAGACACTGTTTATGTTGACTTCATTGATGATACCTCGTTTTAATTAAATCTCACTAAGTTATGAAAGCAGTTTCTTCATTTACATGTATTCTGTTTTCACGCATTCATACCTCATTCATATGATATGTGGTTACCTGAGGCACATACACGAGCACATGAGATTACACTTATGTATAGATGTTTACCCTTGCCACCTTTTCTTGCATCAGACTTATCATTTGAGATTATATATATGTATATTGATCGTATTGACCTAGGATTGTGTCATACATATGATTTCTACTCGTAGATGTTTTCTACTCACGAGTTGGCAACTCACCCCCGTTGTGCCACAATTTCTTGTAGGTTTTGCCCTACAGGTTTCGTTACGGCTTTGCTGGCACTCTGCTTCCATTCCGGATGATTTGCTTTGGTAGGTGGGTTCACTTTCATCGTGACCACCATTGTACTTATTTTATTCAGTTGTATCTAGAAACTCCATCAACCAGACATGTATATTTTATTGGCTTAGAGACCAGTGATGTTTATTCTTTCGACCTTAGAGTCGCGCGTTGTATTATTATGGATTTCATGTTGTTTAGAGTTTCCTTTCAGTTTTGATCATCACCCTTCGGCGTTGTATATTATATTGCTTGCGTGGTTGTGGCCGTCGATTGACGAAGAGCTAGCTCCCACTTGGGGTTGCCTTTTATCATTGATGCATATATTTATCATGTTGTACCCCGTTCGGGGCCAGTGTTTACAAAGGACACTCTGCCGAAATTTTCAGAAAATACTTGTGATTTTAAAGATACATATTTCGGCTTATGTTGCTAACTACTTGATTTAAATTGGTTTTTCCTTCACTCTACTGCTTTACTTGGTTTTGATTTATGGGTTTTGGCTTACTTTGATTACGTACGCCTCGAGACGTTTCGTAATTTAAGTGCCGGTCATGTTCCATACTTTTCGGGTCGTGACAGTAATTCTTGACTACCTTGGGCAAGGATTTCTGGTGATGACCACCCGTGCATAACGCGACATCAACCTTCGATACGGGAGAGACGAATCCCCGACGATCTGCTTACTGCCTCCATGTGGCTCGGGACTATACCCAACTAAAACCTGTTTGCACAACTCCTTTGAGCCGTGGTAGGGTAGTAATCAAAACACAGTAGGAACTCATACGAGACAAATGATGATCTCTGGTCGACAGACTAACCTGTACTCAAGTCACCTGGGAACTGCAATCTGACAATAGGATATAATACCTTCTAGCAGGTTCCCGGTGAGTCCTTCCAATGTACTCATAACCGAATGAGCACCTGTATACTATCTTAGGTGACTAACTGACACTAATGGCTTGTGAGACCGGCCACCACCCCTCGTCGAGGTCTCGATAAGTATACACTAGTCTACTCCGAAGTATCGATGCCCAGTCTCGACACTCCCACGACTAGGGACATTTAAGGATGTGCTTATAGACCATCCATCTCCCACTTATATGATCGCCATAACAATGCTGATAGTCAAGTAAGAATCCTATAGGCTCTATCAATATGTAATATTTATCTGTAATGCCACATAATGATCTACATGATGATAAAGAAAAACCAGATAGCATATTATCATCTCGAGTAAGATTGTTCTACCGGTATAGGTCCTCCCTCAATCATCACAATCGCGCTCTTGAGATTCAATAATTGACTTGATGGCACTATAGCCAACACAACAAACCATAGGTCACCAGTCAAGTTCTACTCATCATTTCTTGATCGATTCGAGGTCAACAAGGCTGTGTGACTGTCCTTCCCGATTGCATCTATATAATATAGATACGTATTACCCAGCTACCGTATACTGTGCCTTGACGGAGGCCAACAAACACAGTATGAATACTAAGCACTACTTATCTGAAATGACGGAGGGCTACGGCTAGTTTTGACGAAAACATTTAACGTAATGAACTTGATATCGTTGTAGAATCAAGTGATTTGAAAAGGAGTGGTTTAAACCCCACTTTCAAAATCGAGTATTTTTCAAAACAAACCGAGTGGGTTGTAGCATATTATAGTTTTTGCTAAAGAGGTCATTCCTGGTGAAGGGATCTAGATTCTTTCCTCATCGAATGAGCTGCTGGATATTCATAAATGAATACCACTATGCAAAGCAATAGGTAGAGCTAATTTTTTGAAAAATGTGATTCTACAATATTTTTTAGGTTTCTATTCTTTCTATCAATCTTATTAATGAAGTCTCATTATTTATGTTTCCTAAACATTACGGAAGAAACAAAAATAAAACACACATATAAGCCATCCGCATTCGCTATAGGGATCTAGGTCTTCATCATAAGGTTGCTTAAATTATGGCAGGGCGGGGTCAGGACTAGCGCGGATGCAAAACATATATAGTGTTTACTAATATATATATATATATATATATATATATATATATATATATAGCATTCGTCTTACGCATTTATATGGTCACATCACATCACAGCAGAATCAAATATATGAAATATAGGATATAATAGGAAATCCATGTTTTAGATTAAGCCATTAATGAAAAATACGGATTCCACGGTCGTGATGCATAGCTAAGCCCACACCCCTAGACCCCTACGAGAGCGGCAAGAAACCCTGTCAATTCTAGAGTTAGGCGATCGGTCTCAACTCCTCGAGATGGCCACCCACTGGACTCTAGAACCCGGTTACTTGTGCCCTCCGTCTTCGGTCTATCCTAATGCAGAAAAGTAAATAATACATATCAAGGTGACTACATCCTCACTCCTCGATGTTCCCCAATAAAAAAATATTATATACAATAATTTACATGAATGAAAATTGAAAACCCCTCATCTCACAAAAACCCCTCGGCTATTCAATCATTGCGATCCAATAAAACATATCAATATAGCAACACTATAATATCACATGTCATCAACGTAAGTAAATATGCATACCCTTAATGTCGTTGACATATAGCAATGAGAGCGGGGATACGTCCGCATATTACACTTATGGCCGCAGAAAAGAAATGAAAACTATAATAATTAAAATTTGCAACTATAGACATCATAAACCCGGATTATCTTATAGTCCGATTTTCATGTCTAACCCTATAAACCTTACATTTAAGCCTCGAACTGAAAACCATTTTCAAACATAAAGTCGGGAAATTCATTAGGATTCCCAGTGAATGATTCTAAAGCTCGTCGGGAATGTTAGTGGATGACCGCACCCCCTGAGGTCGTTGACGAAGTGGCCTTCGGCGGGACACCATGGACACTAGCACCTAAGTAGATGCTCTTGGCCATGAGGTTCTCCTATGGTCACTTTTTTGGGGCAATGGGGCGTGGCTCTCCATTAGTATCTCTTGGTGAGTTTTTGCGTACGATTCGAGATTATGACGGAGTTTCGATCCAAATCTAAACTCCATGGCAATCCATTAAACAAGGCTAAAACGTGATATTTACATATCGATAACTAGTTTTCGCTAAACTAATTAATTTGGATTCTAACAATTGTATCAAATAACCAAAAACATTTAAACGATATTAACATTTCGATCAACATTCAAAACAACAACAATTAGCAGAGACCTCAACCACTTGAGCCTCAACTAAAATACCCAGAAAATCCAAATTCTCAAGATGAAGTAGCACAAGAAAGTTGGAGTTCTAAAGCCCTAAGTGGGCGGCGGATCCGTGGCCAAACCACTGTCTAGGTGGTGGATCCGCACCCACTTTGGTGCTTTAGAAGCTCCGTTTTCTTGTGGTGTCTTAGAAAACCCTGCATGATTTTCTAAGCATTTTTAATTTGAAAAAAGTCGAAGTTTGAAAAAATGGACAGAAACTAGTAAAGAGTTAGATATTAAACGTCGATCAAACACTTTAATTTCGTCTAAACAACTCCTTATTCTCTGGTTTGGCTCTGATACTATGAAAGTAAGTCTTAGCACCTCTACTAGGGTTTTATGAATATCAAATATGCAATTTTAAAATTTTAGAGGGCTAAGTCTACTAAACAAGATCATACTAGAGGTTTAGGATTTCAAAGTTAGCAAACTAAAGTTCTAAACTGAGTGAAGAGAACCTACAATCTTTGTAGCTAAATCCTTCACTTCAAAAGCTCTATGTAGTAGTCCTTTGAACTCCTTTTGGGGCTCCGCTTGAAGAAAGGAACGAGCTTGCTCGAAGTCTTCTTCGTCAAAGATGATCCACCTTGAGGAAACTCACACTCAAACTCACACCTCACTAATCAAAGTATTAGTGAAGAGAAGAAGCTAAACTAAATTACTAAAATGGTTTAGGTTGATGAAGTAGGGTTTTTGCTCACTAAAAATCTTTCACTTTACTTTTCCTCTTGAGCGAATTGTGCCACTAGAAGAAGATGTGAAGAAGATAAAGATGAGGATGAGAATGAACAAGCCATGAGGATAATCACAAAAAGATAAACTTATATGAACTAAAGAAAAAGAGAAGAATGGGCCATCCATCTCTAAGGTTCTTAAATAAACAACTCACTGTTTCTTTTTCAAAATTCAAATAATAATCTTTATCTTCTTATCCTCAACTCAATGTGATTCTCATACATCCATCTTCTATGTATCATCAACCATGACACAAAAGATTATATATTTTTATCATATTTATAAATATATATAAAGTGATGAAAATCATAAGTGAGCATAATATTAATTTATATATATATATCAAATTTTTGAATCAACACTTGATTCAATAATCCGGTTATATCACATATAACCTGGCTAATATCAATTAACGCTAGATTAGAATACAGTATCATAAACTAGTATTTAATCAAGCTCCCGCATATATCTCCATATATGCCCTACTTCGTTTCTCTTGAGCTACGAAACCTCTATGTGGGACTCTTGAAGCTCGCCAATATGCTGGCAGTAGGTAATGATCACATCAAACACCTATAACCCTTCAGCGGTACTAGCTGCACGTAACGGCTATCCAGGTATTGAACGAATAGAAGATCAAAAAGTAAACATGTCCAAACTTTTGTAGAGCCTATAAGCAACACTTACCATACAGTCCGGTCTTCTCGTATGATATGTCGCATATCGAGTCTGGGGATGGAATCATCAGACCCCAGTAACTCGATAAGTCATGTCGATGTGTGGCTTATAACAAATCGAGAAATTACTGATAACACTTATCAATAAATCTTATCAGCCCTTTCTAGGGACTTACTGTTATAGCCAATCGAGCATTGTACAATATCAACTCCCAATACCGGGAGAGACGAAACCCCTCCTATCGCTCACTGCCTCCATGTGACTCGGGAATTTACCCAACTACCACCTATTTGCATGGCTCAGTAGAGCTGTGGTAGAGAGTTAATCAAAGCACAGTAGGAACCACACTAGACTCTTTGACGATCTTGAGTCTATAGACTAATCTATACAAGTGTCACCACAGAACTGCTATCTAACAATAGGTATGGTACCATCTAGGCATTCTCGGCGAGTCCGTTCGGTGTACTCATTGTCCAATGAGTACCTATGTACAATCTTTGATGTTAAACACCAATGGTTGTGGGATCAATCATCGCCCCATACAGGGTCAAGAAACGTACACACTAGTTTACTCTGGAATATCGATGCCCTGTCTCGATACTCCCTCGACTATAAACACTTCAAGGATGTGCTTTTGGACTACACAAACCCTACCAGTATGATATACATCATAGTCTTGGTAGTCAAGCAAAACATTCTAAGGGCTTTATCAATATGTATCAATGAAATAGTAAACTAGAGAAAAAGTACATATTAAGATAAAGAGTAACTAGATAGCATATTATCATGTTGAGTAAGAAAGTTCTCTCTATATATGTCCAAGCATTCACTATAATATACAATAATGTCCTTTAGGGCATACATATTCCTAACACAGGCTTCCTTTTCACCGCCACGAGAGGCGTCTTTGAAACAACCGATGGCAGATGTTGCAGCAACCTCTGAGATTGGCTCTGATTCGGACGAGGACCTCCCTTTTTCAAATATCCTTGAGAGATCTGTGCGGACAGCTCAAGAAGAGAAGAAACGTCAGAAATGTGAGGAAAGGGAATGTCGTGCCACCGTGGCTGCGGGTGTTGGCTCGAGTAAGATATGAGCCTCTGATGCTCCTATGGAGGACATCCTTCCTTCTGTAACCGTCACTTCGGTTGACGGGCTACTAACTAATGGTCCGGTCTCTTTAGCGTCATAATGAGTCACAGAATCAAGATGAACAATGATGCCTACTTCAGCAATTCCTAAGGTTGACTCTTCTCCCAACGATTGAGTTAATTTATTGACTGCTCACAGAAAAGCTGTACGGGCAGCTCATGAGAAGGCGGAGCGTCATATTCAGGAGAAGGAAGAACATGATGCTCATTCTGAACTTAGTAGGATTTAATTATTTTTTGGTTTTCTCGAATAACAATTTATTCAAACTTTAACATCCATTTTATATGAAAATGTCTGATGCAGTAGAGACCAGCTTGGGTGATGAAGTAGCCGATGGAGTGGCGGCATTTAAAGATTCCGGAATGGAGAGTGACGACCCTACGTCTGATGTTGCTCCGATCTCCACTGCTTCCCCTAGTAGATCTTAGACATCTACTGTTTTGGATATGTATACCCTAGAGGCCATTATTGTATATATATAGTAGATGCTTGGACATATGTATGTACAGGACAATCTTGCTCGATATGATAGTATACTATTTGGTTTGTATTTATCTTAACATATATATATATATATATATATATATATGTTTTACTTGTTATTACATATCATTAAAACATGTTAGTAAAGCCCGACGAATTACTGTTTGACTACTAGCATTATGATGGCGACAATACATGTGGGGGCTGGGTAGTCAATAAGAACATCCTTAAATGTCCCTAGTCGTGGGAGTTTTAGGATTGGGTATTGATATTCAAGAGTAGACTGGTATATATATTTCTAGACTGGTGTATATTATTGTACGGGTAGCTCATGAGAAGGCGGAGCGTCATATTCAGGAGAAGGCAGAACATGATGCACTTTTTGAACTTAGTAGGATTTAATTATTTTTTTGGTTTTCTCGAATAGCAATTTATTCGAACTTTAACATCCATTTTATATGAAAATGTCTAATGCAGTAGAGACCAACTTAGGTGATGAAGCAGCCGATGGAGTGGCGGCATCTGAAGATTCCGGAACGGAGAGTGACGACCCTACGTCTGATGTTGCTCCGATCGCCATTGCTTCCCCTAGTAGATCTCAGACATCTGTTGTGTTGGATATGTATACCCTAGAGGCCATTATTGTATGTATATATATATATAGTAGATGCTTGGACATATGTATGTACAGGTCAATCTTGCCCGATATGATAGTATACTATTTGGTTTGTCTTTATCTTAACATGTATATATGTTTTACTTGTTATTACATATCATTAATACATGTTAATAAAGCCCGTCAGATTATTGTTTGACTATTAGCATTTTGATAGCGACAATACATGTGGGGGCTTGGTAGTCAATAAGCACATCCTTAAATATCCCTAGTCGTGGGAGTTTCGGGACTGGGTATTGATATTCCAGAGTAGACTGGTGTATATATTTCTAGACCCCGACGAGGGGCGGTGGTTGGTCCTACAACCATTGGTCTTTGACACCTATGATCGTATACATGTGCTCACTGGGGTGAGTACACTGGACAAACTCTCCGAGAACTATTAGATGGTACTATACCTATCGTCAGATAGCAGTTCTCAGGTGACATGAGTACATGTTAGTCTTTAGACTTGAGATCGTCATTTGTTTCATGTGAGTTCTTACTGTACTTAGATCACTACCTTACCACGGCTCTATTGAGTCATCCAAACAGGTTTTAGTTGGATACAGTCTCGAGCCACATGGAGGCAGTGAGCGATTGTTAGGAATTTGTCTCTCCCGGTATAAGGAATCGATATCGTACTGTGTTCGGTTGGTCAGCACCATAAGACCTTGTCCAAGGAAGTTTAGATTTACTGATAGTTAGATTAGGATTGGTCATGAGCCAGATCGATAAGAATTCTCGAGTTTTTAGGGTATGACATTTACCACCCCTAGACCCGGTATGCGATACTCTAAGACGAATAGACCGGAATGTACGGAGATTGTCATAGATAGGCTCGGTAAAAGTTCGGATGAGCTTGCTCGTCGGTCTTCCTTTTCGACAGGTACCTGGGTAGCCATTACGTATAACTAGTGCTGCTGTTGTGCTTATGTTTAAACCCATTTCCAGCGTACTGTAGAGTCTTTAGAGTCCCACATAGAGGGTTTCCCTGGTTTATACGAAATGATGTAGTAACCATATTTCTATATGTACAGGGTTCTGATTAAATGAGTGTACTACCTACCCGGAGTTTTGATCGGATGGTTGATAATACTAGCCGGCTTCAGATTAAGCTAGATTATTAAACCAGATATTGATTTAATAATTTACACACACACACACACAGATATATATATATATATATATATATATATATATATTTCGATATGTATATTCTAGTATTATATTCATTGTATTATTCTATCTCTTTGGGTATTCGTATTTTGATACGAATACGGGTATATATACGGTAGAATGTATTCCATATTTATACGGAAAAACATTGAAGAAGGTGGACACCTCATTTTTTGTTTATCCATTTATTCATTTAAATGAAAATGAGGTGTAAAGGTAAAGTAATATGAGAATGGTAAGAGACATACTTGAATAGTATTGACAAATGAATTATATATTCATTTATGCAAACTATTCAAGCATGGTTGATATATTATATTTGGAAAATCATTTATACAAAATCATGGTTGATATTTTCTCTCATAAGTTTTTTCATTCTCTCCATTTTTATTCTCTCTCCTCACTTTGCTCTTTTCTTGAGCTCCTCTTTCATCTTCCTCCCTACAGTCTCAAGTGTTAAGAATCAATGGTGGAAGAGAGAGAGAGAGAGAAAAATACTATAACAACTCACTACATCTCTAAGTATCCTGGTGTGGCAAGCTAAGATCTTTAGTTGTTTCACTTGTGTGAAACTAGAGCCATGAATCATATCTCTCGGGTGGATCATTTTCGACGGAGGACGATCGACGGTCAAGCTCGATCATGGAGACCCTGAGGGGATAAAGAAGAGGAGGTAAAGACGGAAGGACTCGATCTCTTTGGTATAACATTCTTTTCATAGTACATAAACTCTTTGTAGTTTTCTAGTTTAAGTGTTTGGTTAAGATTCTAGGGTCTATAGTTTCTAGCGCCTCTCGAATTTTTGTTTATCATTCTACAAAGACCGCGATTGTAGAGGCATGGGTGCTAGGAACTATAACATGGTATCAGAGCCACCCAAATACATAAACTAGTTAGTTACGATGTTCAAATTCCGCCATTTTCGTTGCGCAAAAACTGCCGACAAAAAATGTCCTGAAAATCAAAGTTTTAGCATGTTTACACTCCCCACGGGCTCACGGTTTGGACTGAAAAGCTGCAAGGTGTTGCATGTGTACACCGGGGATCGTCCCAGAGGTAAAAAAGGTCGGGCCCACTTCCCGAGACCACCGAGAGGTGCCCTTAGGGGTAGGGACTCGATCCCTACCCAATTGGGTAAGCTCGGGTCTGCCACCCCTTTAGGTCCACATCATGGTGGCCCCTTTCTATCCTCCGAGCGATAGTTAATTTTGAGTACTTACAGTCTTTGGAAGTTCGGGCAAGTTTCGAGTTCGTTTCGACTCCCGAATTGGCTTAAAACGTTAGAATTTTAGGGTTCTAGTGAACTATTTTTTCAGTTTTGGGAAAACTTGCCGTGTTATCTATTTGTGCGCAGAATTTTATTATCGTAGCTTTCATTACTTGCTTATGTTATGTGTATATGTGTTCTTTAACGTCTTCTAATCGCTATACGTCGATTAGAAGGGGTTACACGCATCTTGCTTACTTGTGATGTTACTTGAGATATCTTTGTGATGGTTTAACGGATTGTCGTGATGGATAGACTTTTGTGCGATATTGGTTATATAGTTTTATATCATTTTATATTCATTATTGTGTGACGAGCGTCCGACATGTAGACTGTCGTTTCTGCCTATTTGTATATTCTTTTATTAGGACACGCCCGGGTTGAGGTTGATGTCATCATTGTATATTATTTCTTTTCTATATTAGGATAAACCCCACGCAGAGTGCTTGAGTAGCCGGGTTCTAGAGGGTATGGGCCTCTATCTCATAGAGTTGAGACCGAGGTCCCTTACTCTAGAATTGGCGGGTTATTCACCACACTCGTAAAGGTATATGATTGACCCATGGAGGGGTGCCCAAGTCACTAGATTTTAGAAGTGCTTGGTGGCCTACTCAATTCATTGATGGGGTTACCTCACTTTTGGAATTAGCAGGTAACTTACCGTACTCGTAGGGATCTTGGTTCTATATTGTATGGGCTATCCACATGACCAGGGAACGTCGAGTTTCATTTGCGGCTCAAATGAAATCCGGCGCTCCTAGATTATCCACTATTCCATATTACTTATCGCTTTTCTGTGATGTTGCTTATATCATGCTTGTGACGAATGGATATATATATATATATATATATATATATATATATATGTATGTATGTATAAATAAATGTTTTATATGTTTTGCATCCGCAGTAGCTCTACCCCCGCTCTTCCATTAGTTAAGTAACCTAATGGTGCATGACGGGCCCCGTGGCGAATGTGGATGGCATATATATACATTCTATTTTTGTACTTTCTGGTGTGATAGGTATTAATTGATGGGACCATATTAATTTTGATTAATGCAAGGAACAATAAACCTAAAATATGTCAGAATAAATTTTTCGAAAAATTATAGTGAAATTCTTTTTCTTTGCATAGAGGTATTCAGCCAGGAATATCCCGCACTTCATTTGAGGAGTAAGAGCCTAGATCCCTTCACGGGAAGTGACCACTTGAGCAAAAGTTTATGTTACTATAGATTACTCGGTTTTCTTCAAAAGCACTAGATTTCAAAAGTGGAGCTTAAACCACTCCTTTTCAAAACTGCTTGGTTCCTTCAACGATATCAAGTTCATTATGTTAAAGGGTTTTTTCGTCAAAACCCCAGCCGTAGCCCTCCGTCATATCTTACAAGTATCACCTAGTATTCATGCTATATATGTTGGCCTACATTAAGGCATAGTGAATGATAGCTAGATAATACTTGTTTGCTGCATAGAGATGTGATTATTTTGGACAGTCGTATGGTTATTTTGGCCTACGCCAGGGACTTGTACGGGTGGGTCTAAATTAATTCAGGACAATGATGGGTTGGACTTGACTAACGACTTATGATATGTTGGCCTACATCAAGGTCATAAGCGTTAGGGGCAAAAACCACATCGGGAGTTTCAAATATAAAGGAAACTTGGCAGTGTGGTGACTATAGTCGTTTCCATCCAGGTTATCACATGATGAAAGTTGGGCCCCGATCCCCCTGATGAGTAGAAGTATTCATGAGAAATATTTTTCACGTCACAATTAGCTAACCTATCAGGTATCTAAAAAGGTGTTAACGGGGGTACGCCTCTGCGGAAATGAGATTTATTTTAATTAGGCATGTACGAGAGCATGGGAAACCTTCCTCGAAGTACCAACACCCACATGGCTGAACGTTTAGCAAACTTGTAAGGTGTAAATGATCATGATTAGTTCTTATTTTAAGGTTTGAAGGAGAATTTGAGGAAACAGTAGGAGCCATCCTGATTATATAAATTAAAAACCAATCTAATCTTGCAAGAGTGCACGCTGAGTGTTTCTTTTCTCTCTTTCCACGTAGGAACCATGTCATGCCTAAACAAGATAATAAAATGTATAACTTAATCGACCTGGATTCTTATTCGGGGCCGGAGAACGTCGGTTTGGCTCTAACTTGTAAGAATTATCACAAGTATGCGCAAAAGAAAGAGGATTGCATGGCCTTCTACATGACCCTAATGAAGGAGATGCATTCTAATGCATCTTTTTCGGGTGTTCTTATTATTGAGAACTGTTTTTCAGTCAGTCCTACATCCTGGGTACTAGATACTATATCAGGATCTCATATCCATAATTTATTACAGGGTTTAAGAAAAACTAGGATAGTTGGACCTGGTGATATGTTCATCAGAGTAGAGAATGGAGCATAAGTTGATGCTGCTGTTGTCAGTGAATATCACCTAGTATTGCTAAGCGGCAATATTATGATTTTTAACAACTGCTACTATGTAACTTCCATGCTTTACAACATCATATCAGTTTCTTTACTTGATAAAGAAGGATATAACTTTGTTCGATATAGAAATACCATGAACATTTACCTTAATCAGGTATTGGTTGCAGAAGATACACTGTGTAATGGTATCTATGTTCTTAATCAAAACACAGTTCTTAATGTACAAAACACACGCAAGAGGAAGAGTTCAGAAACGAACGAAGCCTACTTGTGGTATTGTAAACTTAGTCATATTAATATGAAAAGACTTTCTAAGTTACATAAAGATGAATATTTGAATTCGTTAGAATTTACATCTTACGAAACTTGTCATGTTGTCTCAAAGGAAAGATGACCAAAGTTTCATTTATGGGACAAGGAGAAAGAGCTACAGAGCTCTTGGGACTCATACACAGTGATGTATATGGTCCAATGTCTACGGATGCAAGGGTGTGCTTTCGTATTTTATTACATTCACTGATGATCTCTCTAGGTTTGGATATATATTTCTCATGAAACACAAATCTGAGACTTTTAAGAAATTCAAAGAATATAAAAGTGAAGTAGAGAATTAGATAGGAAAATGTATAAAGATCTTTTGATCTGATCAAGGAGGGGAGTACTTGAGTACGGAATTCCGTGACTTTCTAAAAGAGAATGGTATTCTCTCTCAACTTACTCCTCCGTATACACCGCAGCACAACGGTGTATCGGAGTGGAGGAATTGCACTCTATTGGATATGGTTCACTCCAAATGAGTAATACTGAGTTGCCCTTTCTTTCTGGAGATATGCACTTGAGACAGCGACATATCTATTGAATATAGTGTACGGTGTTTTTCGTCACCCCATTGAGATGGGAATACGCATGCGCTTGTCAGGCGTACTACAGATTCCCCCTATCTCGGGTAGGCTGGGGTTTATTGATTGTGGGGATCCGAATGTTCGGCAGCTGCAGACTAAGCTGCCGTTAATTACCCCTCGCCTTTGGAGCGAGAGAACCTCCGATTAACGGGTTAAACTGGTCATGCGAACTCAATGTGCAGTGTTGTGTTTTGATGGGGTTTTTGGATATATCGGGGACCCTGTAGAGTTTTTACCGGGGTCCCTCTACCTGGATAGCGGGCTGGGGGTCAAGGGGACTAGCAGCCCCCTTGCGGGGTGAGGGGCAGTATCCCGTTAAAATTTTTTTCCTAACAGGGACAGTGTCATGGAGTATGTGTGTGTGTGTATGTATATATACATATATATAAAAAGGGGAAAAGCGCCCAAAGGACGCGTGGGGCCAGCGCCTCACGTGCCTAGCACGCGAACGCTGGGCGCTTAGGCGCTAGCGCACCACGTGTCCGACACGTGGGCGCTTGGCGCTTGAGCGCTAGGCGCTCGAGCGCTAGCGCACCACGTGCCTGGCACGTGAGCGGTGGGCGCTTGAGCGCAAGGCGCTCGAGCGCTAGCGCACCACGTGCACGGCACATGGGCACTGGGCGCTTGAGCGCTTGGGGCGCTAGGCGCTCGGGCGCTTGGGCGCCCGGGCGCTTGGGCGCCCGGGCGCTTGGGCGCCGGCGAGGAAAATGGGCTTTTAGCCCCAGAAATGGGATTTAAATCCCCGAAAGAGAATTTAGAGTGGAGTTAAACTCCTAAGATGTTTTTGGAGATGCTGAAACGGGCTTCTCCCTTGAGCTCTGGATCTTCCCAAAGTGGGATTTTTAGGAGATGGGTCTCCTTCTTCCTCCTCTTTTGGATGGATCTTGAAGAACAAGAAGTATGAGATTTTAAAAATCTCTTATTTTTAAGATCTGATGGGAGATCTGAGTTCCCCTTTGTGGGTTTCGTGGTAAAAAACTATTTAGTTTTGGAAAAGAAAGAGTAAAACTCTTGATTTAATTCAAAAAGAGAAGAAGGTTTTTAGAACCTTGAGGAAGGAGAAGATCACCGATCTTGATTCTTTTGGAGAGAGAAAAAGTTGTTGAGATATTTTTATTATCTTGGCCTTTATAGGCTATACACTTTACATATAGCCCCTTGGGCTTTACAAAATGGCATTTTGCCCATCCCATGGCTCATGTGCCATTTCTTTTTGCACATAAGCCATGGGCTTTACAAAAATTTGGCTTTATGCCCGTTCATGCATAAAAAATTACATTAAAATTATTTATTACATGGTTTTTATTTTGGCATGGGGGGAGGGCCGGCCGCTTCATGTTCGGACTCGACCTGAGCATGGGCACACTTGATCCGGGCTTGGGCCCACTTGGCTTGGGGTTGACCTTGACTTTGACTTGGACAACCGGGGTGCAATTTTCGACCCCAACAAAGTACCCCCCATCAATAAATGCACACCACATATGTGGATCGTGTGCATGAAATTGATGAATCTTCTTTCGCGTGGAGGCGACTTGCTTTGGTTTCCACTTTTTGGGATGCACTGCCCTTTTTACGACATGGACGGTCGATGCTTAACGCGTCTCCGAGACAGAGTGTCCGTGGTAGACGTTTCCCTGGCTCGGAGTGATTTAGTAGACGTGCCCCCGGCACGGATTTTCGCTGGTCGACGTTTCCCTGTTACGGAGTGTCGCTGGTTGACGTGTCCCCGGCACGGAGTGTCTGCTTGACATTTCCCATTACGGAGTGTCGCTGTTGGACATTTCCAGAGGCGAAGTGTCGGCTGGTTGACGTATCCCCGATATGGAGTGCTTTCTTGACGTTTCCCCGTTACGGAGTGTTGCTGGTCGATGTTTCCCTGGTACTGAGTGTCGCTGGTCGACGTTTCCCCGAGGCGGAGTATCGGCTGGTTGACGTATCCCCGAGACGGAGTGTCTGCTTGACATTTCCCCGTTACGGAGTGTCGTTGTTGGACGTTTCCCTAAGGCGGAGTGTCAGCTGGTTGACGTATCCCCGAGACGGAGTGTCTGCTTGACGTTTTCCCGTTACGGAGTGTCGCTGGTCGACGTTTCCCCGGTACGGAGTGTCGCTGGTCGACGTTTCCCCGAGGAGGAGTGTCGCTGGTCGACGTTTCCCCGAGGAGGAGTGTCGGCTGGTTGACGTATCCCGGAGACGGAGTGTCTACTTGACGTTTCCCAGTTATGGAGTGTCGTTGTTGGACGTTTCCCCGAGGTGGAGTGTCGGCTGGTTGACGTATCCCCGAGACGGAGTGTCTGCTTGACGTTTCCCCGTTACGGAGTGTTGTTGTTGGATGTTTCCCCGGTACGGAGTGTCGCTGGTCGACGTTTCCTCGAGGTGGAGTGTCGGCTGGTTGACGTATCCCCGAGACAGAGTGTCTGCTTGACGTTTCCCCGTTATGGAGTGTCATTGTTGGAAGTTTCCCCAGTACGGAGGTCGCTGGTCGACGTTTTCCCGAGGCGGTGTGTCGGCTGGTTGACGTATCCCCGAGACGGAGTGTCTGCTTGACGTTTCCGGTTACGGAGTGTCGTTGTTAGACGTTTCCTCGGTATGGAGTGTCGCCGGTCGATGTTTCCCCGAGGCGGTGTGTCTGTTGTTTGACGCAGAGGTCGATGTTGGAATTGGTTGGTTTGATTTGTTTGATTTGAGTTAGCATCAGCATCGCTACACTGGAATATGGTAGCAGGAGCGAATCATCATCTTTCTTTGACAGGGTTTGGGGATTGGTTTTTTTTTGTTTGCCATATGCATTGCTGCACTGGAATAATGTCAGGAGCTACTCATCATTTTTCCCGAGAGGATTTGGGAATTGATGGCTTAGGAGGCAGGTTTAGATCCCTATCACCCAAGGCTTTTCAACTTTATGAGCCGTAAGGGTCCTATAAAAGCATTTTCTCCCTACGAGTCGAAAGGATCTCGTAGGTGTATTTTCTCCTTAGGAGTCGTGGGGAATCCTAAGTGTGTTTCTCCTTTGTGAGTCGTAAGGATCTCACGCGTGAATTTTCTCCTCACAAAGTCGAGAGAACTCTGCGAGTGCATTTCATCTCTTTTTCATAAGTTTGGGCCCTTTCGGGTTTTCACAAACTCGTCGGCATTCCTGCTGTTTTTACTCACGGAGCCCTTTCGAGTTTTCATCCATGCCCGTTTTGCTTGTGGACATGCCGTTTTTTTCGCTGGTGGGACTTTAAAAGTAGTCTCACCGGCAGGACTTGGGAGAGATTGGGATCGTTTTACGCCCGTGGACTGTATACGGTTTTGTAGGTGTATGATCCAGACCGTAGGGCCGGAAAAATTTCGGGACTTTGTTGGTGTCTGCATCGCTGCACTGGAACATGGTACCAGGAGCGACTCATCATTCGCCGTTGGGGTATAGGATTTGGAATTTGGTTGGCATCTGCATTGCTGCACTGGAATATGGTACCAGGAGTGACTCATCATTCGCCATTGGGGTATATGATTTGGAATTTGGTTGACGTCTGCATCGCTGCACTGGAATATGGTACCAGGAGCGACTCATCATTCGCCACTTGGGGATTTGGATTTTGGCCGGCGTCTGCATCGCTGCACTGGAATATGGTACCAGGAGTGACTCATCATTCGCCATTGCCTGTTAGGAAGCGATGGCTTAGGAGACAGGTTTAGATCACTATCACCTATGGCTTTTCAATTTTATGGGCCGTAAGGGTCCCATAAAAGCATTTTCTCCCTGCGAGTCATAAGGATCTCGTAGGTGTACTTTCTCCTTAGGAGTCGTAGAAACTCCCAAGGGTGTTTTTCCGTCATGAGTCGTAAGGATCCCACGAAGGTTTGTTCTCCTCATGTATCGTGAGGACACATGAGTGTGTCTTTCCAATGGACCATAATTCCAAGGGCAGAGACCAGTCGCGTAACTGGTGGTTGCGGTGGGGCATGGGTATGACGAGAATTATTTTAGCCCGTGGATTGTATATGGTAGTCAAATTGGGGGAACACCCGTAGGGCTGGAAGAATTTTTGGATTTTGGTTGGCGTTTGAATCGCTGTACTGGAATATGGTACCAGGAGCAACTCATCATTCGCCGTTTTTTTTATCACCGCAATTGTTCTATCATTTCAGCTTTTCTTGACGAAGGTCGTGATTGCCCTATCATTTCGGCTATTTATTCGCGGTTTCCCCATCATTTCTGCTGTTTATTTTCATCTTTAATTTTGCTCGCTGATTTTTATTGCGGGTTGCCCTATCATTTCGGCTTTTTATTATTTTTTTGTTTTATTTACACATTTTTACATTCCCAGTTTAACG
The DNA here is from genome assembly GCA_030015575.1 of Agapanthus africanus. Lineage (NCBI taxonomy): Eukaryota > Viridiplantae > Streptophyta > Magnoliopsida > Asparagales > Amaryllidaceae > Agapanthus > Agapanthus africanus. Next base: position 301,906,208 of record CM057339.1, on the reverse strand, counting down.
ACTTAGAGATCGATTGTTCCCAGTTTAACGACGCGGTGGTCGATTGTTCCTAGTTTAACGATGTGGTGATCAGTGGTTTGCTTATCCCATCTCCTTGAACATTGCTCATGGCGGGGCTGTGTTGATGACCGTAGCTCTGTGGCTTGTCGGTACATCTGACGACTGTGAGGCTTTCCCGAGTTTGTATTAGTTCTCCACCCAATCTTTAAAAACATAGCAGTCTTCAATCGTATGACTCACCATTCTATGATATGGGAAGTATATGGGATTGCCGGTCATGTTCATCTCATGTGGCCTCTTTGGAATAGGCAGTTGAAGACCGTTGTTCAAGGCGTCCACGAATATTTCGCGGACTTTATCCCTCCTGAAGGAGTATACTTTCTTCTTTCTCTCCATTAGAGTAGGTGCCATTACTGATGCTGGACCCTAAGGACGAGCGGTCTTTGGTTCGCCTACTGTCCGCTTACTACGTTCAGTGTACGTATCGGAGGGACTGGAGGCTAATTGCGTCCGTTTTTCACAAAGGTGTTCCGCTCTCGGGCTAGAGGGAGCATCGGTCGGCTGCTTCCGGATATCAATCCCCAGCTCACGAACCAAAATTTGATTTTGCTGTAATTGCAATCGTACGACTTGGGTGGTGAGATCCGCCACAACATTTGCCAGCTCTTCGACTTTAGAATGGACCTTGGCCATCTTCTTATCCCTGTCCTGAAGTTGCCTTTGAACCCATTGGAATAATGCTTGTTCTTTTGTTCCGGGTATGACAACGGGGTCATCCCCACCGCCTGAACTTGATTCATCATGAACCACGGGTTCCTTTAGCTCAATGGCCTGAGAGAGCTCTTCATCATTTGGATCGGGCCGATGCTGGATGGAAACAACCGCGTCATTGTCATGGTTATAAGGCGTAGGAGGACTTGTTCCTCCGAGCTCCATCATATAGACCGTATGGGTTGTGTACCCGTCTATTGCTTCTTCATTGGCAATGTTGCTCGCTTGGCTTTTAGCTTGTTGCCTTGGTCCGCTCTTTTTAGGGAAATGCAGATGTCTGAGAGAATCAGGTCCCCAAAGGACTTCGGTTTCCATTTGTATGAAATTGGCGGTCGCAGCTTGATTGTTTGTTAACACGCCAGGGGCAATGATATTTCTCCCACCTTGTATTGTTTCTCGACCCAATCCTTAAAGATGCAACAGTCTTCAATAGTGTGTCCCAGCACGTATGGGCAAAAGTTAGGATGATCAGTCCTGTTCGCTTCACTTAGCCTTTTTGGTTCTCGTAGCCGCAGTCCATTCTTCAGAGCATCTTTAATAATTTTATAGACCTTGTTCCTTCTGAATGAGTAGACCTTATTTCTTCTTTCCTCCAAAGTTGTCTCTCGAGATTTGTTAGTTTTTGCTCCCCCCCCCCCCCCCGCTCTCTGCTTATTTAGAGAATCGGCGCTGTTAGAACTTCCGCATTTTCGGTTGTTGTCCCTCCAAGGTTTCGGTCTGTTTGTGAACTGAGGATCCTGAGCGGACTCGGGCTTTGAGCGTTCCAACGTTTAGGCCTTTTTGGTCGGCTCTTATAATGTTTTAAGGCCTGCGGTGCATATGAAAGGTTTCATCCAGTCCTTCAGATTTTCTATAAGAAGACTAACGGATTGGTCTTGCTCCAACGACGGTTCACATTTGACTGAGAGATTGCGCCTCGGACTATAAAATCCATGTTGCTTTCGTTGTTCTTCGGCTCTGTCCTTATGAGGTCGGCAATGGTGATTTTATCGCTGACACTCATGAACCTTTGCTTGAACATGGATTCTATTTGAGCGAACGTCGTGATCGAGTCATCTGGTATGCTTGCATACCAATCGAAAGCAACATCTGTCAAGCTATTAACAAACTAACGGAGAAGGAGCGCATCATTGCCCCCAGTATTTGCGCATGATGCTTTAAATTGGGCAATGTGCCAATTCGCATTTCCCGTCCCATCGAACCTTTCAAATTTAGGGACGACATAGCCAGTGGGAAACTCCACAAGATCGTACCGAGCAGGATATGGTTTCCCGCTACTGCTGGCATCCTTTTGCTTTTCGACTTCGGCTACCAATGTTTTGACTTTGTTGGCAACCAAATCCATGATTTGATCTTGGGTTAGCGGGTTACTGTCATCGGTAGCCAAGACATTTCCCGAGATAGGATGTGACTGGCTTTCATGCGGTATGACCACCTTTGGATTTGAGGGAATAGGCATTGGCTGTCTCGGGACACCGTTTCCGGTCCATGAGTAGAACCATGCGCTTGATTGGGCGGCTGAGAGGCAAGTTGGGCCATGAGCTGTAAGGCGACGTTTGTCAAGTCGTCAATTTTTTGAGTAGAGCTTGGCCATCTCCTTGTTTTTGTTTTTGAGTTTCTTTCGGAGCTCCTGGAGAAGTTGTTGCTCTGCGGTCTTAGGATGGAAAATTAGCTCATCTTCGCTTTCCGAGCCCGACTCCTCATGAACCGGGGGATCTCTCTTCTTATCAGCTTCACTTGGAGAATTTTCATTACCTTCATGAGGATGCTGGTCTTGGGAAGTGACAGCCACATTCAAAACAGATTGGATTTGAGATGTGGTGGCCCCATCCTTGCTGCGAAGGTTATCACTGGGACGTGCGCCTACCATTCAGCCGTCCTTTCATCACTGGCAGCTGGTTTCGTGGAGCGGTGCGGGCTTTGGAAATTCATAAATTTTAACATAGCCGGAGTCCTAGCCCTTTTGTTGGCTCTGTATCCGAACCGCTTCTGCCTCAGCTTGTCTGCCTTGAGCGCCTGGCAGGCTTCTGCTCTTCGGGAAGCCGCCATAGGCTGAATGATGGGGAGGCTTGAGAAGACATCCGCCCGCGTGTCCGTCGAAGGTATCGAATGGGCTTGCCCATGATGTCTGGCAACTTGTTTTGTTCTGAAGTCTTTGCCCCCAGCTGGGGCCATGGAGAGCCGTTTGAGCACTGACTCGCGTTTAGGTTGGGGCACCCTCGAGATCAACATATTTGGCCTTTTGCCTTTTGAGGCCGGTTTGTCGGTTACCAGAGCTTGAGGTGCAGGGGTGGCATTAGCCGAGACAAACAGAATAGACCTGAATTGTAGCAGCGGTTCTTCCCACTGTCGTCCGAGACTTTCCGGGAGGACCGTCCTGGAGTCTATCTTCATTGTGTAGGAAACGGGAGCCGTGCTGAGATCTGAGTTCATCTTTGGAGACATTTTTGCTGTGTCCGGAGATTGCAATTTGCAATTTGTTAACCTAGACAAAGATGCATGATTTCAGTACAGGCAATCGATATGTATATTGATTGAGTTCGCATGAATGTTTAACCCGAAATATGGGAGGAAAGATCGGTCCCACTGGGCGTGCCAGAATCTGTAGGGTTTTTTTCGTCACCCCATTGAGATGGGAATACGCGCGCGCTTGTCAGGCGTACTACAGATTCCCCCTGCTTAGGGTAGGCTGGGGTTTATTGATTGTGGGGATCCGAATCTCCGGCAGCCGTGGACTAAGCTACCGTTAATTACCCCTCGCCTTTGGAGCGAGGGAACCTCCGATTAACGGGTTAAACTGGTCATGCGTACTCAATGTGCAGTGTTGTGTTTTGAAGGGTTTTGGATATATCGGGGGCCCCGTAGAGCTTTTACGGGGGTCCCGCTATCCGGATAGCGGGCTGGGGGTCAAGGAGGCTAGCAGCAGCCCCCTTACGGGGTGCGGGGCAGCACCCTGTTAGAAATTTTTTTCTAACAGGGACAGTGTCATGGAGTATGTGTGTGTGTGTGTGTATACATACATATATATAAAAAGGGGAAAAGCGCCCAAAGGATGCGTGGGGCCAGCGCCTCACGTGCCTAGCAAGCGAGCGCTGGGCGCTTGAGTGCAGTGTGCTTAGGCATAGTGCACTCGAGCGCCAGCGCACCACGTGCCCGGCACGTGGGCGCTGGATGCTTGAGCACTAGGCGCTCGAGCGCCAGCGCACCACGTACCCGACACGTGGGCGCTGGGCGCTTGAGCGCAAGGCGCTCGAGCGCCAGCATACCACGTTCCCGGCACGTGGGCGCTGGGCGCTTGAGCCCTTGGGGCGCTGGGCGCTTGAGCCCTTGGGGCGCTAGGCACTCGGGCGCTCGGGCGCCTGCGAGGAAAAGGGGCTTTTAGCCCCAGAAATGGGATTTAAACTCCCGAAAGAGAATTTAGAGTGGAGTTAAACTCCTAAGATGATTTTGGAGATGCTAAAACGGGCTTCTCCCTTGAGCTCTGGATCTTCCCAAAGTGGGATTTTTAGGAGACGGGTCTCCATCTTCCTCCTCTTTTGGCTGGATCATGAAGAACAAGAAGTATGGGATTTTAAAAATCTCTTATTTTTAAGATCTGATGGGAGATCTGAGTTCCCCTTTGTGGGTTTCGTAGTAAAAACTATTTAGTTTTGGAAAAGGAAGAGTAAAACTCTTGATTTAATTCAAAAAGATAAGAAGGTTTTTTAGAACCTTAAGGAAGGAGAAGATCACAGATCTTGATTCTTTTGGAGAGAGAAAAAGTTGTTGAGATATTTTCATTATCTTGGCCTTTATAGGCTATACACTTTACATATAGCCCTTTGGGCTTTACAAAATGGCATTTTGCCCATCCCATGGCTCATGTGCCATTTCTTTTTGCACATAAGCCATGGGCTTTACAAAAATTTGGCTTTATGCCCGTTCATGCATAAAAATTACATTAAAATTATTTATTACATGATTTTTATTTTGGCATGGGGGGAGGGTCGGCCGCTTCATGTTCGGACTCGACCTGGGCATGGGCCCACTTGATCCGGGCTTGGGCCCACTTGGTTTGGGGTTGACCTTGACTTTGACTTGGTCAGCCGGGGTGCAATTTTCGACCCCAACATATAGTTCCTACCAAATTTGTCCATATCACTCCATATGATATATGGAGTGGGAAGAGATCGTATCTTAAGTATATTAAGATATGGGGTTTTCTTGCTTTTGTTGAAAAGAAAAACCCAGATAAACTTGAGGCACGATCGGTATTATGTAAGTTTGTGGGATACCCCAGACATTCATGGGGATATCTGTTCTATCACACCGAAGAACAGAAAGTATTTGTTGCTTATCACGCCACCTTTTTAGAATGCTAGTTTCTTGAAAAAGAAATAATTGGGAGTATGGTAGAACTGGAAGAAATTCTGGAACAACAAACTAAAACTGAAGATTTGGTAGAACCATTCAATAATTCCAGACTAACCTTAGCCACTCCGCAGATTTTATAGGATTTCTTATCCGCCTAAGTGATACTACGGATTTCTCATAGACGGGGATCGAGAGGATTGCATTTTAGAAGAAGATGATCCTACTATTTTCAATTAGGTATTACCTGTAGGGACTCTAATAAATGGCTGGATCCTATGAGATCTGAAATGGAGTCCATGTACGTCAACAAAGTTTGGACCTTGGATATTGCTCCTCCTAGGGTAAAACCCATTAGATGCAAATGGATCTTAAAAAATAAGATTGTTGTAGATGGACATGTGGAGACCTATAAGGCTATACTTTTTGCAAAAAGTTTTCGTTAAAGACCCAGTGTGGACTACGATGAAACCTTTTCTTCAGTGGCTATACTGAAATCCATTTGGATCCTACCTGTCATTGCTTACTTCTATGACTATGAAATCTGGCAGATGGATGTAAAAACGGCTTTTCTGAATGGAAGTTTGGAATAATGCATTTATATGGATCAGCCGGAGGGATTCGTGGACAGTAGGAGCAGCAGTAAGCAAGTTGCTTAAGTCAATTTATGGATTAAAGCAGTATCGCGAAATTGGAACATCTATTTTGATGAGACAGTTAAGGAATTTGACTTCATCAAGGATGAGGATGAGCCATGTATATATATGAAGATTGTAGGGAGAACTGTTGTATTCCTAGTCTTGTATGTAGATGGCATTCTCTTGATAGGAAATAACACTCATATGCTAAAATTAGTTAAACAATTCTTTTCATAAAGGTTCTCCATGAAAGACCTGGGTGATACCTCCTACATTCTAAGGAAAAAGATCCACAGAGATAAATCTAAGAGATTGTTGGGAGTTTCACAGTCCAGGTACATAGAGGCCATACTAAAGAGATTTAGTATGGAAAATTCCAAGGGCGGTAATATACTCGCTTTGCATGGAATAACCCTCACCAAAGAGATGTCTTACAAGACTGATGAGGAGAGGGCTCACATGAGTATTATACCCTATGTTTCGGCAGTTGGATCTATAATGTATGCAATGCTATATACCAGACCAAATGTAGCTTACGTATTTAGCATGGTAAGCCGGTATCAGTCAAACCCAAGGGTGAACTATTGGAAAGAAGTGAAAAACATTCTTAAATACTTGAGAAGGACTAAGGAATTGTTCTTGGTGTATGGTGATGGGGTCCTCCAGGTGGAGTCTTTTACCTACTCGAGCTTCCAAAGTGATAAGGATGACTGCAAGTCTGTCTTGGATTTTGTGTTTATCCTCAACGGAGGGACGGTCTGTTGGAAAAGCTCCAAACAAAACACTGTCGCAGACTCGGTGATGGAGACTGAATACATTGCTGCCAACAATTCCACAAAAGAAGCGGTCTGGATGAAGAAGTTCTTTACTGAACTTGAAGTGGTTCCGTCTATTGTTAATCCAATACCTTTGTATTAAGAAAACAATGGGGCTATGGTTTTAGCAAAGGAACCACGGTCCCATCAGAGATCCAGACACATCTTAAGGTAGTATCACCTGATCAGGAAGATCGTAGATCACCGGGAGATCGAGGTGCGGAGAGTAGACACAAAAGAGAACACGGCAGATCCATTCACCAAGGCCTTCCCTCAAGCACTGTTTGAGAGTCTATTTGAGATGTTGGGTATGCGATCGCCAATAACTGGCCCTAGTGCAGATGTTGGATACTCGATACACCAATATATGGCCTTAGTGCAAGTGGGAGATTGTTGGATATGTATGCCCTAGAGGCCATTATTGTGTGTGTGTGTGTGTATAGTGGATTCTTGGACATATGTATGTACATGACAATCTTGCTCGATATGAGAGTATGCTATTTGGTTTGTCTGTATCTTTACATGTGTATACATTTTACTTGTTGATATGTATCGTTAGTACATGTTGATAAAGTCCATAAGATTATTGCTTGACTACCAGCATTATGATGGTGATCATACATATGGGGGATGGATAGTCAATAAGCACATCCTTAAATGTCCCCAGTCATGGGAGTATCGAGACTGGGCATCGATATTCCGGAGTAGACTAGTGTATACATTTCTAGACCTCGATAAGGGGTGATGGTTGGTCACACAGCCATTGGTCTTTGGCAGCTACGATCGTATACAGGTGCTCATTTAGGGCAAGTACACTGGAAGGACTCGCCGAGAACTTCTAGATGGTTTTATAGCTATCGTTAGATAGCAGTTCTCAGGTGACATGAGTACGGGCTAGTTTTTAGACCTGAGATCGTCATTTGTCCCGTGTGAGTTCCCACTGTACTTAAATTACTACCCTACCATGGTTTTACCGAGTAGATATCTCACTTTGTTTGGTTCGCCATCACCATAAGATCTTAGCCAAAGCGGTTGAGATTTACTGATAGTTAGATCAGTAGTTTCTCGGATTGGTCCTGAGCCACGTCGGCATGAATAATCGGGTTATTAGGGTCTGACGTTTACCACTCCTAAACTCGGTATGCGATACTCTTAGACGAAGAGACCGGACTATACGGAGATTGTCACGGATAAGCTCAGTAGGAGTTCAGATGAGCTTGCTCGTCGGACTTCCTTTTCGACAGGTATCTGGGTAGCCGTTATGTACAACTAGTGTCGTTGACATGTTTGTGGTTAAACCCACTGCCAGCATACTGTCGAGTCTTTAGTGTCCCACAAAGAGGGTTTCCCTAGTTTAGGAAAAATGATGTAGTGGCCGTATTTTGATACATGTAGGGTTCCGATCAAATGAGTACCTGTATTTTTTATCGTACGGTTGATAATACTAGCCGGTCTTGGATTAAGTCGGAATATTAAATCGGGTATTAATTTAATATTTACATATATATTTCGATATGTATATTCTAGTATTATGTTCATTATATTATTCTATCTCTTTGTGTATTCATATTTTGATACGAATACGGGTATGTATATGTTAGTGTATATGCCCTAGAGGCCATTACTGTATCATACTAGTTTGTATATTGCTTAATGGAAGCTTGGGATATTCACCTTGTATATACAATCTTGCTCAAATAGTAGTATGCTACTTGGTTTGTTTCTATTTCAATGTGTACATGTGTTTATTTTAGTATATCACCTATACACATTAGTGGAGCCCTTAGGATCTTTGCTTGATTACCAGCGTTGTGATGGCAGTCACACTAGTGGGGGCTGGGTAATCTATAAGCACATCCTTATGCAGGTCCCTAGTCGCAGGACTATCGAGACAGGGCAACGATACTCCGGAGTAGACTAGCGCATGCGCTTCTCATCCCAGAGTGGGAGATGGTCTGTCCCACGGCCATCAGTACGTCGTACTGGAGATAGTATGCGGGTGCTCGTTAAGTTACGAGTACACTGGACAGGACTCGTCGGGAACTGACCGGTTGGTATTATACCTATCGTCAGTTATCAGTTCCCAGGTGACATGAGTACAGCTTAGTCCGCTGACTTGACACTGTCACTTTACCTCGAGTGTGTTCCCACTGTACTTTGATTACTACCCTACCACGGCTCAAAGGAGTCGTGCAAACAGGTAGTAGTTGGGTGCAGTCCCGAAGCACTTGGAGGCAGTGACGGTTAGACAGGATCCGTCTCTCCCGGTATTGGGGGTTGACATCGCGCTGTGTCTAGGAGAGCCATTACACGAGTAGTCCCTGGCCAGGGCAATCGAGATATACCGGTAGGCTTCCAGTGTTATCTCAGGGTGTTTTGGGCTTCACTCCGACACGACTTGTACCGCTATTAGGGGACTGATGTTTACCGCCCCCTAGGCCCGCCATACGATGTATCAGACGAACAGACCGGATTATACGGAGATTGTCACATTCAAGCTCAGTAGGAGTTCAGATGGGTTTCACCTCGTCTGTCTTCTTGTCGGCATCTACCTGGGGACCGTTACGCACAGCTAGTGCCGCTTGTGGTCTGTGGTTAAACCCACTGCCAGCGTAGTGTCGAGTCTTTAGAGTCCCATACAGAAAGTTATTCGCCTTTAGGCAAAAGAGTAGAGGTCGCATGGTTTTGCGACAGGTCGCATGGTTTTGCGACAGGGTTCGGTCACATCCGTGCACTTGTGCACGTACAGTGTCCGGACAGTTAACACTAGCGGGCTTTGGTTTAAGCCAGATCCTAGTGTACGTTTTGGGATTGGTTTTATCCAGTATGTATTCGTGTTCCTCGGAATGCGGATGCGGGTGTGTATGCACAGTTGACGGAGAGACAGAGGCAGAGGATTCTCATTAGGGTTGTTAACCGTTGACTGTTGACTATTGACTTTTTGCTCAACCCTAATGAGAATACGATATATGATTAACAATAATATTAATTAAGTATTGTGGTGACATGGTTGTTGAGGGGTTGACTTTGTTGACTTGTTGACTTTGTTGACCGGTTGACTAGGTTGGACTAGTTGACCATCATGATGACAATGGCTATCATTTCATGGAAAAGACTTTTCACTTGCTTGTTCTCTTGGGCAATATGAGTGCATGAAATGATATAGCCATTTTGACTTAAACCATTTACACAATACTTGATTACTATTTTTGTGATGATGGCTTTGGATTATGAGAGCCAAGAGAGAAAAGTCTTTCTCATTCTATCATTTTCATTCTCTCTCTTGTGTTCTTGAGCTCTCATCTTCTTCCTCTTGCTCTCCCTCTCTTTAGTCTATGGTTCACTTGTCTCATATGTTGAGAACCAAGAACCATAGAGAAAATCCAAACACACTCTTCTCTACTCACTCTAGTTCATAAGGTTTGGCAAACCAAGTGAACTAGTTTCTTCAAAGACCGAAGAAGAAGCCAAAGGTAGAAGCTTTCAGGTGGATCGATCTTCGGCGCAAGGAGACGACGGGGTGAAGCCGATCCGGAAAACCATCGAGGCTTGAAGATGAAGGAGTTCAAGAAAGAAAGGTATAACCCCCTAACCGAGTAGTTAACAACTCCTAGTTAGGTTGTTAGTTAGATGTTTAACAAAGATCCGGTTTTGAGTCCATGTTACCACCTCTAGAAAATTGTTTTTCACCAAATTCCGCATGCCCGAAAGTACCGAGAGAGGTAGCATCGAGGCTTGAAAACATGGGTTAGTTTATGACACTAACCCACCCATGGTTGCTATTCTCACCTCATGAGTTCATTCTCTCATCTTCATTCTTCATCATCTTCTTCTTCATTGAGAAAGCTTGGTAGCTTTTCTCAAGATGAGAAAATATTGTGAGAAAAACAAATCTAAAGTGAGCTCATTTCCTACTTCATCATCCTCTATTATTAGCCATTTAGTTTAGGGTGTTTGCTTCACTAATTTCACCATTAGTGAAGAGCTAGCATGGGCTTGAGTCTCCTCGACGTAGATCTTTTTCGGCCTCGAAGACATTGAGAAAGCTCATCCATTTCTTCAAATGAACTCTTTCAAAAGTCCAGGAGTTCACTACATGCAGCGAAGGGACTACTATACAGAGCTTTAGAAGTGAAGGACCGGTCTACAAAGGTTGTATTACTTATTCACTTAGATGTAAAGTAGTTTACATATGTTTTTGTTGGATTTTCTAGTAAAGATTCTAGGGTTAGGGTTAGATAGAACGGCAAATTTTTTAAAACGGCATGGAAAATGCCTCCCGAAACCTTGCTGCCGTGCTAGACAACACTGCAGTGGTATCAGAGCCATGCTAGAAAATTAGACAATGTTTGTTAGATTACGAAACCGAAACGACTCCGAAACTTGAAACACTTGAACTTAGTTTCTATCGATTTTAAAAGCTCTTCAAAATTTTTTTTAAACAACTGCAGAATGTTATATGCGATATAACATGAACACCACCAAAATTTGGAGCATTTTTGGCTTAAAGTGGCCGGCCACATCATGCTTAAAACTGGCGAGCTCGACCCAATTTTGGGAGTTTGGGCTTCAAATTTTCATGGTGTTCCAGTCTCTGGGTTTTCGTGTTTCAGGTGTTATTTGTTTTTGCTAAATTTGCATGTGATAACTTTCTGCAAAGGCAATTCAGAGTGTTTCGCAGTCATAATTCTAACATGTATTCGGGTTATTTAGACGATGTTAAAAATTTTGAGCGGATATCAATAACCCATATTTTCCATCACTGAAATTTTCCAAGAGTTGGATTTTTCCGAGTTTAAAATTTTCAGAAAATCATGCAAGCGATCCTGTGGACCCTCTAGAAGAACGATACCCAAACTCAATTTTTTTGGATCGCGGAACCACGGTCATACCCTAGGGTTTGCCGCAGTTCTGTGGCGACATGAGTAAGGCATAGGTCGGCCCTTCTACGGATGGTTCATAGGAGCTGTGGCCGTTTCGGGAAACTTTTTAAACACCGCTCAAGTGTTGAGCTTGTTGGGAAATTTTGGGTGCTTGCTTATTCGATAAAAAAGTTTAACTTCGTCTAGCTATCTGTGACCATGATACAATAATTGGAATCTATTTTGTTGCGTGCAAGTTTAACATTTCGGTCTCGGGTGAAATCAGGAATCTTGTTGAATTACCCGACTTCTTTTGAAAAGTGTTTTCATAGTTGAGAGCTAAATGTAAGATTTGCATTGTTAGGCATGAAATCCAGAATATGTGATATTCCGGGTTTATGATGTCTAGGGGCAGTGACGATTCCAATTGTTGTAGTTTTTCGCTTTCTTTTCTGCGACCGTAAGTGTAATATGTGGTGTATCGCCGGTTTCGTTGCTATATATCAATGACAATTGGGATACGCATTTTTTCTTACGTTGATGACATGAGATGTTATGTGTTGCCGTGTTATGTTATATTGGATCGTCGTTTTTGAATAGCCGGGGGTTTTTATGTGAGATGAGAGTTTTTCATTTTCATTCATGTAAAAACGTGTGTGTAATATTCTTTTATTAGGGCACTTCCGGGTTGAGGAAGATGTCTCCGTTGATGTATATTATTTACTTTTCCACATTAGGATAGACCCAAGGAGGGGAGCACAAGTGATCAGGTTCTAGAGTCCAGTGGGAGGCCATCTCGAGGAGTCGAGTCCGGGTCTCCTAACTCTAGAATTGGTAGGGTTGCTTGCTGCTCTCATAGGGGTCTAAGGATGTGGGTTTTGCTATTCATCACGACCGTGGAATCCGTGTTTTATACAGGCTTAATATAAAACCCGAAAATCCTAGTATATCCAATATTTCATATGTTGTTTTCTGCTGCGATATTCTTTGATGTGATCACGTTATATTATGATATAGATACTGTATATAGTATATATGATATATTATATATATGTTGCTTATGTTTTACACCCGTGCTAGCCCTGTCCCGCTCTGCCGTTAGTTACCTAACCTAACGGTGCATGACGGGACATCGAGACGAATGCGGATGGCATAAGCGTACGTTGTATCTATCTGTGATGCTTAGGTAACTTAAATGATGGGACTTCATTAATGAGATTAATGAAAGAAAATAAACCTAAAGATGTGGAATCGAATTTTCAAAAACTGGTAGCTCTGGTTATTGCTTTGCATAGCGGTATTTCTTTTAGAATATCCTGCACCTTATTCGATAAGGAAAAAGCCGAGTTTCCTTCACCGGGAGTGACCTCTTTAGCAATAACTGGCAGATGCTACAACCCTCGGTTTCGTCTTTTGATTGCTTTTCTAGTTCTTGCTTTGCATAGCGGTATTGTGAATATCCTACACCTCATTCGACGAGGAAAGAGCCGAGATCCCTTCATTGGGAGTGACCTCTTTAGCGAAACTAGCAAAAGCCTAAAAAACACTCCATTTTTAATCATTTGATTCTACAATGATATCAAGTTCATTATGCAAATTTTTTTCTTAAAAACCTGTTGTAGCCCTCCGTCATTTCAGATAAGTAATAGTTAGTATTCGTGCTGTGTTTGCTGACCTCTGTCAAGGCGTAGTGTGCGGTAGCTGATTAGTGCTTATCTGCAAAGCATAAGATGCGATTGAGTTAGGGTAGTCATGCGACCTTGTTGACCACTGTCAAGGGTCGTGTGCGTGGGTTTAATTCAATCATGAAATGGTGGGTTGAACTTGACTAGCAGCCTATGGTTTGTTGACCTCTGTCAAGGTCATAGGACGCTAGGGGAAAAATTATCGGGAATTTCAAGTGTTGAAATTTGCAATGAGATTGCATTCCTTCTATGAGATCGTTGGATCCCGATACCCACTGCGATTAAGAGTTACTCCTGGGAGAGTTTTACACATTACAATTAGCCGATCAAGTAGGTGTCTAGAAAGGTGTTAACGGGGTCACGCCCCTGGGAAAACAATGTTTATTTTAATTAGGTTTGTGCGAAAGCACGGGGAACCTCCCTCAAAGTACCGGCACTGGCCGGGCTGAAAGATTGGCGAACTTGTAGGATGTAATTAATCACGACTAGTCTTTCCTTTTAGGGTTTAAAGGAAGATTTGATAAAAACAGTGGAAGCCATCCTAATTAGATAAAATAATAACCAATCTAATCTTGCAAGAGCATACGCTGAGTGTTTTCTTCTCTCTCTCTCCAGGTAGCGACCATGTCACGCCTTAATCAAGATAATAATATGGATGTATTGACCGAACCCGCTTGTTATACTGTGCTGGGGAACTTTGGTCCCGCTCCAACTTATAATTGTTATAAGACCGAGCAGGAAATAAGGGATCACCAGGATTCCCGTGCCTCCCAAACGAAGAATGTGCATGCTGATACATCTTCTTCGGGTATGTTCATTACCGAGAACTGTTTCTCAGTATCCTATCCGTCCTGGGTATGAGATACCGGATCAGGATTCCATATATGTAATCTGTTACATAAGCTACAATAGGTAGAGAACTGGGAATGGGTGATAAGTTTCAAGAGTTGGAAACGGTGCAATTGTTGCAGCCAAGATGTTGGTAGTTATCACCCTGTATTACCAAATACATTGATTCTGAACGAATGTTATTAGATACCGAACCTGATATACAACATCATATCAGTCTCTTTATTTAGTAAAGAAGGATATAATTTTGTATTGTTGGATAATGTTTTGGACATTTCCTATATCAAGAGTTGATTTGTTCAGGCACGTTATCTAAAGGCATGTACGTTCTAAATCAAACCATGTTTCTCAACGTACAGAACACACACAAGAGGAAGAGTTCAGAAATGAACGAATCCTTCTTAAGGCACTGTAGACTAGGTCATATCAATGCGACACAACTAGCTAAGTTACATTTAGATGCATATTTAAATCAGTTTGAATTTACATCTTGTGAAACTTGCCAGTCATGTCACAAAGAAAAGATGACCATAGCTCCATTTATTGGAAACTAAGGAAGAGTTAGTGAACTCTTGGGATTGATACATGATGATGTATGTAGGTCCCCTGTCTACACATGCCAGGATTAATTCTTTATACTTCATTACATTCACTGATGATCTCTCAAGATTCGGACATATGTTCCTGTTGAAACACAAGTATGAAGCTTTTGAGAAATTCAAAGATTATAAGTTAGAAGTAGAGAACTAAAACGGGTATAAGTATTATGTTCTTTGATGTGATCAGGGAGGAGAATACTTGAGCATGGAATTCCTGGACTATTCTAAAGGAGAATGAGATTCTCTCTCAGCATTACTCCTCCATATACACCACAACACGTCGGTGTATCGGGATGGAGAAATCGCACCCTATTAGATATGGTGCACTCTATGATGAGTACTACTGAGTTGCATGTTTCCTTTTAGGGAGTTATGCACTTGAGAAGTTGCATACCTATTGAATAGGGTTCCAGTCAAATCAGGCGCCTACTACTCCATATGTGATATGGTATGGGAAGAACCCATCTCTTAAGTAAGTTAAGATTTGGGGTTGTCCGGACTATGTCTAAAAGCAAAATTCGGACAAGCTCGAGGCAAGGTCTGTTCTGTGGAAATCTGTTGGATATCCAAAGCATTCACAAGGGGGCATCTTCTACCACACCGAGAAACAAAAGGTGTTTTATTTCTCGGCATGCCACCTTTTTAGAAAAGGAATTTATTTTGGAAAGAAATTTGTGGTCATGAGGTAAAACTGGAAGGAGTTCCAGCTATACAAACTATAGCTGAAGATTTGGTATAACCGGAAGATTCAATAGCTCCCGACGAACCTCACCCTCTCCGCCGATTTGGTAGGGTTCCTTACCCACCTGAGAGATACTTTGGTTTTCTCTAGGGAGCGAGGATTGCATCATGAGTTGATGGCCCAACTAGTTTCGAGCAGGCCATCAAGAGTGGGGACTCTATAAGAATGGTTGGATGCTATGTGATCTGAGATGGAATCCATATACACCAACAAAGTATGGACTTTGGTTGCTTTATCTGAAGGGTTAAACCCCCATCAGGAGCAAGTATATCTTGAGAAGATTACTTGGTGTAGATGAAAAAGTTGAGACTTTCAAAGCTAGAGATGTTGTAAGAGGTTCTCGTCATCGACCAGGTGTGGATTATGATGAAACCTTTTCTCCAGTACCTATGCTTAAGTCCATCCGGATCTTACTTGCCATTGCTACATATCATGAATACGATATCTGGCGGTTGGGTGTCATGAGATGTTGTAAGAGGTTCTCTTCACTAATTTCACCATTAGTGAAGAGGTAGCATGAGCTTGAGTCTCCTCGACGTAGATCATTTTTGGGCTCGAAGACATTGAGCAAGCTCGTCCATTTCTTCAAGTGAACCCTTTCAAGAGTCCGGGAGTTCACTACATGCAGCGAAGGGACTAATACATAGAGCTTTAGAAGTGAAGGATCGGTCTATAAAGATTGTATTCCTTATTCACATAGATGTAAAGTAGTTTACATATGTTTTCGTCGAATTTTCTAGTAAATATTCTAGGGTTAGGGTTTAGCTAGAACGACAAATTTTTGAAAACGGCATGGAAGATACCTCCCGAAACCTTGCTGTCGTGCTAGACAACCCTGCATGTTTCGCCTTTTCATCGAGGAAGCTCCATTGAAGTATAACTCCTAGTGGGGATTTCATGATTCTTTTGTCTCTTCAACCGCATTGAACACATATTCATCCGGCAACTCATAGTTCGGTAGGGAGTCAACCAGAATCGGGTGTTCGAAAAGGAAGTCGGCGATGGCTTGTCCTTTTTTCGCTTTGAGGGGACGGTAAAAGCTTGTAAATTCCATCAACAGAAGGGCCCATTTGGCGAGTCTTCCTGTCATTATTGCTTTCGTCATCAGGTATTTAAGAGGGTCTACCTTTGGTATGATCTGCACTTCATGGGCCAAGGCGTAGTGTCTGAGCTTCGTTATCGCGAAGATCAGCGCCAGACAGTATTTCTTGATAAGGGAGTAGTTGCTTTCTGCTCTCAGCAGGACTCGACTTAGATAGTATAAGGCTCTTTCCTTTCCTTGTTCATTCTCCTGTGCCCATAGTGCGCCTAGAAACCATCAAGCGCAGTTGTATATAGGATAGGAGACTTTCCCTTAACCGGGGCGGTCAATACTGACAGATTCTGCAAGTACTGTTTGATTTCCTCAGGTGCCTTTTGACATTTCTGATCCCATATAAAGCAAGTCCCTTTTTACATCAGATGGCTGCATGGACGGCATTTTCCGGAGAGATTGGCGATAAACTGTTGAATATATGCAAGCTTTCCTTGGAAAGATCGCAGCTGCTTGAGATTTCTTGGCAGGGGCATTTTCGTAATTGCCCTAATTATGGTGGGGTCGATCTCGATCCCTCGGTGACAGATTATATAACCCAAGAATTTTTCGGAAAGGACTCCGAAGGCGCATTTCTGTGGGTTCATCTTCAGGTTGAATTTCCGAAGGCATTTGATGTTGGGATTCCTTAGCACCCTACTGGGTTTTCAAGACATCAAGCATGCCAATATCAAAAATTCTAGAGTGCTAAAGAACCCTTAACTAGGATCTAGCTAGAGTAATTAGACAAAGCAAACATGTAATCAAACATTACAAATAAGTGAATGAGGAATACAACCTTTGTAGACCGGTCCTTCACTTCTAAAGCTCCGTGTAATAGTCCCTTCGCTCCAAGTAGTGAACACCCGAACTCTAGTAAGGGTTCACATGAAGAAATGAACAACCTTGCTCGTTGTCTTCGAGACCGAAGATGATCTACGTCGAGGAGACTCAAGCTCATGCTACCTCTTAATTAAATTAGGGCTTAGTGAAGCAAACACCCTAAACTAAATGGAAAATAGTAGAGGATGATGAAGTAGGAAATGGGCTCACTTTAGTTTTATTTTTCTCACAATATTTCTTCACCATTCATGAAGCTAGAAAGCTTGAGGAAGGAGATGAAGAAAGCTCTCATGGATGAAGCAAGTGAAGAATGAATCAAGTGTGGTGAGAATTGCAACCATGAGTGAGTTAGTGTAATACACTAACCCATGTAGAGAATAAACTATGGCTAACAATAATGGTTAGGTTAATAAATATCTACAAGTGAAACAAAAAGAGTGGACTTAGTCAAATATGCTTCAAGCTTCTCCAAGCTTCCAAGCATGTGACTAAATACCAACTAATTTGATTTACTTTAAATAAATGAAACCTTGTCATTATTATAAGCATGGTTTGAGTCTCATACACCCATGTAGCATGTGGCATCTAGCATGACACAAAAAGATGTACATTAATATATATCACATATATACTAAGTGTACACATGTGAGAAAAAGAAATGTTAAGTGAGCCAATATTAGTTAATGTAAGTTAATACATCAAATATATAATTATACATTAAATCATTAAATCAATATTTCATTTAATAATCCGGCTATATCACACACAACCGACTAATATCAAATGTAACAATCTATCGAATCAATACTTGATCCAATAACTCAGCTATATCACATATAACCGACCGATAATACTCCGAGTTGCCTATGCAATTTTAGGAAAAACAAACAACACCCGAAACACCAAAACCCCGAGCCTGGAACAATACTAAAATTTGAAGCCCAAATTCCCCAGATGGGCCGAGCAAGCCGGTTTTACTAGGGTTGTGGCCGACCACTTTTGGTCAGAATGGGACCAAATTTTGGTAGTGTTCATGGTGTATCCCATACATCATTCTGCAGTTGTTTAAAAAATAATTAAAAGCCATTTAAAATTCGACAGAAACTGAGGTTCAATGTTGCAAGTTTTGGAGCAGTTTCGGTTTCGTAATCTAATAAGCATCGTCTAATACTCTAGCCCGGCTCTGATACCACTATTGGAATTCCTTAGCACCCTACTGGGTTTTCAAGACATCAAGCATACCAATTTCAAAAATTCTAGAGTGCTAAAGAACCCTTAACTAGGATCTAGCTAGAGTAATTAGACAAAGCAAACATGTAATCAAACATTACAAATAAGTGAATGAGGAATACAACCTTTGTAGACTGGTCCGTCATTTCGAAAGCTTCGTGTAGTAGTCCCTTCTCTCCAAGTAATGAACACTCGAATTCTAGTAAGGGTTCATATGAAGAAATGAACAACCTTGCTCGTTGTCTTCGAGGCTGGAGATGATCTACGTCGAGGAGACTCAAGCTCACGCTACCTCTTGACTAAATTAGGGTTTAGTGAAGCAAAAACCCTAAACTAAATGGCAAATAGTAGAGGATGATGAAATAGGAAATGGGCTCACTTTAGTTTTATTTTTCTCACAATATTTCATCATCATTCATGAAGCTAGAAAGCTTGAGGAAGGAGATGAAGAAAGCTCCCATGGATGAAGCAAGTGAAGAATGAATCAAGTGTGGTGAGAATAGCAACCATGGGTGATTTTAGTGGCATACACTAACCCATGTAACCATGGCTAACAATAATGGTTAGGTTAATAAATATCTACAAGTAAAACAAAAAGAATGGACTTAGTCAAAGATGCTTCAAGCTTCTCCAAGATTCCAAACATGTGACTAAATACTGTCACGACCCGAAAGGTACGGAACACGACAGGCACTTAAATTACGAAACGTCTCAAGGCGTACGCAATCTATGTAAGCCAAAACCCAGAAATCAAAACCCATGTAAGCAATAGAGTGAAGTAAACCCAATTTATTGAAAGCGATTTAAATCAAATAAGTCACATCAAGTTTTTTAAAAGCAACATCCATTTTCCAAAAATTTCGGCAGAGTCTCCTTTGTAAAAATTGGCCCCCAAACGGGTACAAAACAGGAATATATATGAATAACATAAAAAAAGGCATCCCCAAGCGGAAGCTGGCTCTTCGCCGAAGCGGAATCAAATCGCACACAATATAAATCATCAATGTGCAATATAAGCAATAAAGGCACAAGTAATAAACATCATGTCGGCTCAAGTGAGCTCGACCCCAAAGATACAACATAAAGTCCACAAATCTCACTGTCTCGTCTCTAGGTCAATATACATCAATACAATAATAGGTACAGTAGATACAGTAGATGGAGTACTCTAGATACAATGAATATACAAGGTGGAAACAAAATAATATCATAACCCACCTATGAACAAAAGCCTCAATTCCAGGCACAAGGAGCAAAAGGAGCAAGTACGCCCGCCGCTACTGTGCTGACGGATCAGACCTACAAAAAGGCTGTGGCACAACGGGGGTGAGTTTCCAACTCGTGAGTAATAAATAACATCTATAGAGGCTATCGTAGGCATGCACGCAAGTGTCATAACATCAACAATACTTAGCAGGTATGTATGCAACATAAATTAATGTACAATACTAATCTGGCATGATGTCCTAGCAGGTATGTATGCAACATGAATCAACTCATGATCTGAAAATGTGGATATAAGAAATCATTATTCTCTTCTTAGAAATCTCTTTGAAATATCAGCATAATATCAATTGAATCAACAGAAATCCGTGTCCAGCATCGACACCTCAATAACTATCTCAAATCTCATGTATCCATATCACAGTATCTTTGGCCTCAGCCGTCCGGCTGACCCATTTCAAGTATCAATATCTCAACATCTCACGGCCACGGTCGGTATCCTCTGGATATCCGTCGCGCCAACAATCACCGGTAGGTAGTCTGCCCCTGCCAGGCTCATCATCTATACCTCGATCTTCTTGCCCCGGGGTACCTTACCGGGCCCACCATGTACCCGAGGCGGTTCATCCAACTTCTCGAAACGGGTCTCGAAAACCAACAGAAAACCCATGGTGGGCGGTACATACATCACTAGAAAACGAAACTTGCATATTTTTAAAAGGGTAATAGGTTTATAAATTCTTGCGGTTTTCCCCCAAAATCCAGAAATCTCATAAATCTCAAGAAAATCATCATAAGTGCACATGTCAATGATAATGAATACCTATAGTATCAACAAGTCGAACTGCAATGTATAACTAATAGGCTAGGCATGAACGAATGATGTAATGAGGTACATGCATATGAATAACAATCCTACATGTTTATCCTGAGGAATTTAAATGCATTAGCACAGGTTTAAGCATCATATATGGTGAAATTGTTCTAGATTACAAGTTATCTAGTGTTGTGGCATAGCAATTAGCAAGGCGTGTGTGTACGCATGAATAGTGCTCGTGCTGCAAAAAACCCTGGCAATGGTGCAGGTGTCCTATGAAATGAGTTCGCACATGTATGTAAATATATAGGATCATGAATGCAACAAGATGTTCAAGTAGGCACTATACTCATAAATACTATTCCCACTAGAAGTCCTTTAAATTATTCAAACTATCGGGCGTCTTGCGCCATCCAAACGATTTCCCCCGTAGATGTTACATCTACTCACCCGTGATTTCGTGTTAGGTGTATCCGACCACCTGCTTTCCTTTCTCCGTGGCGCTCGAATTCCCCACCCGCGAACCTGGAATTTACACAAGGTACACACATAAGGAAAAATCCTGCAAAAACGTGATATCAAGATTACACGAAAAACTAGCGTCGCAAGCTAAATGCGTGCGTATACGTAACGTGTGTGCATACGCTAAAAACCACCACGACACGCTGTGACACACAATACACCAACTCGATTTGTATCGTACGTGTCGCGCAAGTCCCGCTACGCTAAATATAGGTAAACGGTCCCAGATTTAATCTGGAGAAAAAACAAGAAAATCAAACAAGACCAAACCCCTCACAATATCTACATACAACTAGCTGGAAAAATTAACAAGATCCCAAAAATTTGGGCCGGCCACCATAGGGTTGATATCGGCCAAAAACAGGTGAAAGAGGTCCAGGTTTCTACCCTATATTCGTAACACAATGTATAGGCTAGTGTATATATTTATTTACTAAAATTACTACCGTAGATACAACAGATTCTACGTATCTTAAGGTTTAGTTTAAAAACATTTTAAAACACTTAATTTGAAACATTATGGTATTTTGTGAAATTAGGTGAATTTACAAGAATTTAGTGATACCAACAGCATATATTAGAGCTAATCAAACCTTAAAACTCTGATTTACCCTATTCTCTAACTAAACCATCAAATATCGTCAAAGTCCACAAAACACTAAAACTATCCAAACTCTCCCAAATTTCTCCCACTGCTAAAACCCAGAACCCAAACAATACCAAACACAGACAAATCCCCACAGACACCACTAGCCAAAACACCAACACCTAACTCACTAGGGGGCCGGCGACGCCGGAATCCATGGGGAAGTCGCCGGATTTTCAGGAGGAAAACTGGCACGAAACCCTACACACTACTCTAAAAAGCCTGCACACTAAACTGAACATGTTTGCTAAACTAGAAAAAGATCACAGTTGCAGCAGATCTCAAATATCCTATAGTTTACTTCAAAACCGTATTTTAAATTCTAAATTTGAGACTTTAGGGTGTTTTAATGAAATCTAGTGAAACTACTAGGTTAAAATAGCACTAATAACACCTACCTAAGTCAATTAAGCCATAATAATCCCAACTTAGCTTAAACCCCACTTAAACCACAAACTAGCACAAAAATCCACACTAAACACCAACCGAAGCTAAAATAACCACATGCTAGCCAAAAGAAAGGAGTTGAGTTTAAGAAATTATACCACACTTGATCCTAGGATGCAGGAGAAGGAGAAGAAGAAGGGAAGAAGAAGAGGGTGTGTGCTACTGCTGGAGATGCTGCTGCTATTGCTGCTGCTGCTGCTGCTGTTGCTGCTTCAGCTGTTGTTGCTGCTGTAGTTTTGTGTGTGTGAGTGAGAGGGATAGAGATATGTGAGAATGAGTGAGGCAACAAAAAATATAATTGGTTTGAAAACAAAGAAAAGAGAGTCAACCCCTCTCTCTCTCCTCATTAATTATCAAGCATGCTCAAGCCATCATGCTCTCTCTCTCTCTCTCTCCCTCTCCAACCCAAGTCAACCCCCAACACAAATCATTTTTATTTTAAAAAAAAAAACTAATACACTTAATTAAAATCAAATTAACTTAATTAAATGGGTTAGTCCACCATGGTTATCTAAACATGGTTTAACCCCAAGCTTAACCCTAGTTAACATGCACAAGTGTGTGCAGTCCAAATTAAATTCTAATAAAATATTCATAAACCCAGATAAAATATTTGAAAACCGTTTTGGTAAACTTTTTACAAAAAACCCCACACTAAAGTATAATAACCCCTAATCACATTCTAAGGTGCCTCTTGACTAAATTAGGGTTTAGCGAAGCAAAAACCCTAAACTAAATGGCAAATAGTAGAGGATGATGAAGTAGGAAATGGGATCACTTTAGTTTTATTTTTCTCACAATATTTCTTCACCATTCATGAAGCTAGAAAGCTTGAGGAAGGAGATGAAGAAAGCTCTCATGGATGAAGCAAGTGAAGAATGAATCAAGTGTGGTGAGAATAGCAACCATGGGTGAGTTGGTGTCATACACTAACCCATGTAGAGAATAAACCATGGCTAACAATAATGGTTAGGTTAATAAATATGTACAAGTAAAACAAAAAGAGTGGACCTAGTCAAAGATGCTTCAAGCATCTCCAAGCTTCCAAGCATGTGACTAAATACCAACCAATTTGATTTACTTTAAATAAATGAAACCTTATCATTATTATGAGTATGGTTTGAGTCTCATACACCCATGTAGCATGTGGCATCTAGCATGACAAAAAAAGATGTACATTAATATATATCACATATATACTAAGTGTACACATGTAAGAAAAAGAAATATTAAGTGAGCCAATATTAGTTAATGTAAGTTAATATATCAAATATATAATTATACATTAAATCATTAACTCAACACTTGATTTAATAATCCGGCTATATCACATATAACCGAATAATATCAAATATAACAATCTATCGAATCAATGCTTGATCCAATAACTCGGCTATATCACATATAACCGACTGATATCACATATCGCGAGAATAGAATGCGGTATCACATACACGAATTAATCTCGGTCCCGCATATATCACATATGTGCTCCTACTTCGTTTCGCATGAACCAGGAAACTTCTGTGTAGGACTCTAAAGGCTCGTCAATACGCCGGCAGTAGGTGATGATCATATCAAACACCCACAAGCCGCAAGCGGTCTGCTAAACGTAACGGCCACTCGGGTATTGAGCGATCAGAAGATCAACAAGCAATCTTTCTCGTACTCCTGCGAATCCAATCAGTAACACTACCGTACAGTTCAGTCTCTTCGTCTGATATGTCGCATATCAACAGCCTGGGGGTGGTATAACGTCAGACCCCAATAGCCTGATAAGTCATGCCGATGCAAGGTCCATAACGGTTCGAGAAACTACTGATAACACTTACCGGTAAATCTCAGCAACCCTGGCCATGGATTTCATGTTATTACCAATCGAGCAAAGCACAACATCAACCCCCAATACCGGGAGAGACGAATCCCCTCCTATCGCTCATTGCCTCCATGTGACTCGGAACTGTACCCAAAAAACACCGTTTTGCATGACTCAGTAGAGCCGTGGTAGGGTGGAAATCAAAGCACAGTGGGAGACACACAAGACTCTATGACGATCTCGGGTCGACAGACTAACATGTACCAGTATCACCAGAGAACTGCTATCTGACGATAGGTATAATACCATCTAGGAGTTCTCGACGAGTCCGTTCAGTGTACCCAGTCTCCACTGAGTCCCCGTATACCATCTCTGATGTCAAACACCAATGGATATAGGATCATCCATCGCCCATCATATGGGTCAAGAAGCGTATACGCTAGTCTACTCTGGAGCATCGATGCCCTGTCTCGATACTCTCACGACTAAGAACAATTATAGGGTGTACTTATGGACTTACCCTTGGTCCCACTAGTATGATCTCCATCATAGTCCTGGTAGTCAAGTACACATCCTAAGGGCTTTGTCAACATGTGAGAGCAAGACAGCATCACTTATACAAGTCAACATGTTAAGACAAAGAGTAACCAGATAGCATACTATCATGTCGAGCAAGAAAGTCCTCTCTCTATATGTCCAAGCATCCACTATAATATACATCACGTGTACAATAATGGCCTTTAGGGTATACATATAACTAACATTTGAAGAGTGTCTTTAAGTGCTCCCAGTGCTCTTCATGAGAGTTGCTTTTGACCACCAAATCGTCGATGTGGAATTTGACGATCTCATGATAAGGTCGTCGAATATCTTCATCATGGCTCTTTAATATGTGGCTCTAACATTCTTTAGGCCGAAAGGTGTCTCCTTATAACAGTAGACTCCTAATGGTGTCCCAAAAAATTGTATGCTTCTGGTCTTCGGGATCCATCTTCTTATGATTGTACCGTGAAGATTCATGAATGAGAAGACTTTATAAGTAGACGTATTATCGATCATCAACTCGGTAACTTGTACGAGGAGGTCATCTTTCGGGCATGCTTTATTGAGATCACGAAATTCCATGCAAATGCGAACAGTCCCATTTTTGTTCATCATGGGGATGATATTGGCAATCCTGTCGGGATACTTGACTTCATAAATGAAGCTAGGGTCTATAGGTTTCTTGACTTCAGCATTGATGCTTATCTCAAGTTCAAGCTTCATCCTTCTCAGTTCTTGTTTAACCGGCATTATCCCGGGGTTATGGCCAGCTTGTGAACCGCTACATTTGGATCAAGACCCGACATCTTGAAGTAATTCCAGGTGAAGCAATATCTATATTCCATGAGCACATCTTTTAAGTCGGCTACTTGTTCATTAGACAGCAGGTCACTGATGAATGTTGGTCTCGGATCATCTTCCATTCCCAGATCTATTTTCCTCAATTCATCAGCAGTGGTATGAATTCCATCTTCCAGCTCTTTAGAGGTTGGTAGCATTTCTGAGATTTCCTCCTCTTCATTTTTGAAGCAATCGAAGAGCTCAGGCATATCTTCGTATTTTCCCTCGCTTGAGAGCCTTATTGTATGACAGTTATAAGCCCACTTCTGTTTTTTGGGTCAAACGGATCCCAATATGATGGCATAAGCTTTCTTCGGTTCGTGCTTTTGTGGTGGGTCTACCAGCTAACTGTCCGATAGCACAAATCTGCCTTGTTTGTAGTGGTCTTCATTCCAATTCCTGAACATGAAGTAGTCTTCAATCGGGTGGTTTATAACCCAGTGATATGGGCAGTAATCTCGGTGATCGACCATATTTACTTGTTCGAGTTACCGAGGCCTCGGAACTAATAACATCTGATACTTCATGATGAGGGCAAATATTTTCCTCGTCTTATCTCGAGGTAAAGAGTATTCCCATCCTATTTTATTTATTAAGGAAGGACTGCAGCCGACCTTATTCTGGTTGATGGGCATCCTGGGACTACTCTGTTGTCTTTGAGTATTGACTGCAACTATCGCCTTGTTCCTATCTTTGTTAGCTCGAAACCCTCTTCTTGCAAAGGACGATAGAAGCAGCTGAGGTTGGGGAGACTCATGTCTCATTTCTTCTGCAGCTTGTTTGTTGGGGTGTTGATGTTTAGCCATTTCATATTCAGCTATTTCACAGCTTTGGTTATCCCTGCTGGCTTGACAAGCTTTCGTTATCATCCTATCAATCTGCTCTTCTAATGACGGGCTCGGACTTCTTTCTGCATGCTCTGCCCCTTGTTCGGTCGTGCTGTATATCGGTAAAGCATCTTCCTCTTCATTTATGACATGGCAGCTGTGAGTTTGCTGCCGCTTCTTAGGTTGTACATATCCCATACCAGTAATATCCATCTTCCCGTTTGGCTTGATTTGGCAAGTCCCGGGAACTTCCCAGATTCTTCTATAGAACTGGGCTTGTCGAACAGTTTGCTCGAACGCTACTCCTTGATGCATTAAGAATTCCTTTAATCCCTTCGTGAAGTATCTCGGCATGTGGATAGGCTGTAATCTTTCGAGGTTCAGATCGAGTCCATGCCAGATCTCTTTCTCCACTATCGTCTCTTCTGATTTGTAGAAGAGAATCGCCTTTTCACCTTTATATCTGGGAAGTACTTAAAAAGTCACCAGCTTTTATAGGATGTAGTTGCTGAGTGCATCGAGCTCTTTGTAGTGGTACGGTGAAGCCATTGTAACATGAAGAGCTTGATCCGTTTCATCATGAACCTTTACCCACGGTTGGATAGAGAATACTGCATCAACTTCTTCTTCCGAGTCACTTCCAAAAACTGTAATGGGGATTAATGAGCTTGGTTCATTGGTCTCTCGTGGAGGTTGACCCGCGAACACTATTTCTTCTTCTTCTTCAAAATCATTTCCAAATACTGGGATGGTAGCGCTTGTACTAGTTTTTTACGGCTTGCCGCATTTCTCAGTATCTTCGAAATCCGATAGGAAGTACTTAGCATCTTCATATTTTCGTACTTTATTTACCGAGAAGGTGTTTTGCTCCCCAGTGATGGTGTACTCTTGGCCATCTTTGAAATACTTCATACACTGGTGTTGTGTAGAAGGGATGACATTATACTCATGTACCCAAGGTCTACCGAGTAAAGCTTTATAACATGTCTTGCCTTCGATGATATAGAACTTAACATCTGTTACAAGCTGTATGAAGCGAAGAATCAACACCACGGAGCCAAGTGTTCGTGAAGACTATGAGTCGAACCCCGAGATGGTGATTTTCTTCTGGCTAAGGTATCGAGCATCTATAAACAGTTCCTTGAGCACCTTTACATTCAACAGGTTAACTGAGGAGCCATTGTCAACGAGGATCTTGTTTATCCTCTTTTTTTCACAGTACTCGGCTACATAGAGGGTTCTATTATGCTCGAACGTTCCCAACAGCAGATCTTCGTTGAAGGTAATATCAGCAGTATTGACCTCTGCGAGCTCATATGTCATCTTTTTCTCTGCAAAGAACGCCTGGAACTGATCAGGTTCTCCTAAAGCCTTGATTAGAGTTTCCTGATGTTCTTTGGATAGGAGGATAGCATCATATATACTCAAGTGTGATGGCAGCTTCTGTAGATGGAGTAGGACATTATAATCCACCTTGGCTTTCCTATGCGGGACCTTAGCGGCGGCCTCCTTAGCGACGTCTTTGTCTACCTCGATTCAACTACCTTTTCTTTTCCCTTGTCCTGTTTCTTCAAAGGTCTAAGGTTTTTCTCGGGCAATGTGCGGTTTTGCAGCAGTATGTTGCCACAATCCTTTGTCACTTCTTCTGCTGAGGCGGAGCTTTCGAACAGAGGGTGAAAAAATATCTCGTCTTCGGTGCCACTTCCGAAGGTGGAAACTTTTGAGCCTCCTTCTTCTGAGGACTGGTTTTTTTCATATGGCAACTTTCTGTCACTGAACCTACCTTGCATACTTCCAAGCTATTATCTTCGAGTCGGATAGCCTTATCCTTTCGCTTTTTCTTCTTCCAGTGTCTTTTGTGGGATACTATCCCTGCCACCACTTCTTGAAGGCATTACACTCGTTGATTGGATGTGAGATACTCTGATGGTATAGGCAAAAATGCGGGTGTTCTTCTCCACCTTCGAAATAGGGAACTTCCGGAGTATACATCATGAGAGGCGGTAGCTTCATTCCTATCAATAGGGCTTTAGCGAATCACTTCTCTACTTTAGTCTTTCTTTTAGCTTTTCGGACTGGAGTTTGTTTTGATCGGACGACATTATCACTCGACCATTGTGCTGCTTGCCAATTCAAACGTTTTTGCCTGGCCTTTTCATATATGGCCATTTCACGTATTTAATTCTCTTTGCTCACTTGGAAAGCATCTTTTAATAGCTTTTCAACTTGATCTTGCATCGGGCTCGGAGTCCTCTGTGCTGGTTTTGGCTCTTGCTCATCATTATTGCTTTCTGATGCTGGTGGCGCATCGTCATCAAATATGAAGGAGTGGGAAGCAATATGAAAGCTTTCTGCATGCTCTTCTTCATCTTTTGCCGAGTTTTCTTCTTCCTCAGCATCGTTATTCTTGAAGAGATGTTAAAGGAACTCTTCGAGTGTGACTGGTGATCGCACTTTTTGGTTATATTCCTCTATCATGTGAATATATTTCTGCAAATTTGTCCGGCTGTCTACATATTCAGCCAGCTGCACAGGCTTCTTTGCCTTCTTTTTCTTTTTCCTAGAAAACTGAATTTGAAGGCTTTTTCCCTTATCAGCAATCTTCGGCATAGAGCGTGGCTTTAACATCCCTTGGATAATTTCAGGTTTTGCGGACCTTTCCATTTAATTGTCGGGCATGCTTGTAGGCGTTCCAACTTTCTTTTTGTTTTTTGTGAGAGGACTATCTCCCAAGGAACTTCTTCCACTAGCGAGCAGGATACCCCCTGTGTATTAGCCCTTTCGAAAGTATGTCTTTGAGGCATATCCACTTTCCATTTATCCGACAGCATGAACTTTCCTTGTTTATACTGGTCATCGACTCAATTCTTGAAGACATAACAGTCTTCTTTTGGGTGGCTTATCACTCAATGATAAGGACAATAATTAGGATCATTGACTTCACTGGCCTGGGCTACTCGTTGTGGCTCAGGAAATGTCAGCATGCTGTTCTTCATGGTGAGATTGAACAGTTTCTTCGTTTTATCTTGAGGAAACGAATATTCATGCCCTATCCTTTCTTTAAGAGTTGGACCTGTGCGATTGTTGTTCTAGGGAACAGATGCTTTAGGGCCGCTCTGCTGCTGCTATTTCATATTGATGACAAACGCCGCTTTGCCTTTTCCTTTGAAGTTTCATGAATCTCCACCAACAATGGAGGTGCCTTGACCCATCGAATCTAGCTAAGCTAATTTATCGATAAGCCTTTGAAATGTAGTGGGCTTGAAAAATGCCATATATATAAACATCTTTGAATTTAGGTCAATGGTGGCCATGAACATTCCGATAACCGGAGCTTCAGCAATGTGATGTTTGCAGACGTTTGAAGACCGACTGTTTTGGCATAGAAGTGATGGGAACTTGAGGAGCCAGTCTGTGGAAGATAGACTAGGTGGAAAGCACTCTTGGGAGCCTAAGGGGTAGCAGGCACTGAAAATGCCAGTCGTTTGAAGACTGATTTCTTTAGGATGGTAGGCTTCTTAGCGGTGCCCACGAAGCTTTTAATCACTCTGTTGATGACAGAACCTTCAAGCTTGGCAGGTTTGGCAACATGGCCTACTGAGACAGTTAGCCGATCGAAGACCGACTTCTTCTGGGTCACAGTACACAAGGTAGGGAGCGTAGGAATTGTCCCGAATTGAAAGCCATTGAGTGTCTGCATCACCTAAGAAATGGGTATGCATATTAGGGGAGATAGAGCTTGTCTATACATGGAAATACTTTATGGGATGGTGTTCGAACAGTAGTTGGTGGCATAGTCACACTTCTTGCTGGGTGATGCCATTGAAGTTTGCATGGAGATAAAGCATCGGCTTTAGTATCCCAACATCCAAGGGCAATATAAAAATGATATACCACAATTGGTTCGCGAAACACGATACACAAAGTGTAGAGTGGAAAGAGAAAAAAGTCCCATCGGGATTGCCTGAATCTGTTTACCGCCGGAAACCGGACTGAGGCTCCCTGGAGCGCGTCCATCCTGAATGTGGGGGCAGATGTTATTTGGTACATATCCACCCACCTTTTCAAAGATACGAAGTTGATTTATGGCATCGTATATCAGAGATTTGGATAGATGCGACCATTGTAGCTGAACTTTTCAGATTCCCTCTCAATGATGAGGGGTTTTTGATCGTGGGGACGCTTTTTTTCTGCAGGCGCAAGCCCCTGTAATTAATTACATTATCGCCATGCGATAACAACTTTCTCTATTTCATGTCTATCACTTTGTGTCGTGTTATATTTTTTTATTTTGGAGTTTACCCTTAGATTGTATATGGAGACTAATATATGTTGTCACCCGTGGGGCGTGGATTAGTCCAAATCCATACATATCAGATTTAGGTTTGAACCTAGATAGAATTTCTCATATAAATGAGGTCCATCGATTCAAGAGAATATTTTATTTATTTAAGGATAATTAATTTTTTTTTAGATTAAGATCAACTTAAAATATATGAGCATATGAGCTCAATTTATTTAACTAAGGACCATTAGTATTGTATGAGACTAAGGTCAACTTAGATATCATGAGCATATGTGCTAAAATTATTTAACATTAGAAAAGTTTTCAAACATCAGGGATTTAGCCCATTCAAGAATGAGTATTGGACTATAAATCTTCCAATAGTGCTAAGCACTGAGTCATCTGAGTGCCACGTGAGCCGTTGAGTTTATGGCACTCACGTGCATATCACGTGACCCGCCGAGCTTATGGCGCTCGGTGCCTATCACGTGACCTTCCGATCTTATGGCGCTTTCATGCTTATCATGTGCACCACTCACGTGTTTAACACATGCGATGCCGCCATATATTTGGTAAAGAGTGAACTCTGTTTTAAAAGAGTTAATTCTTCTGAGAATTATAATCTCTCATTTGTTCATCGAAGTCATCATCTTTTGAGATTTAATCTCTTCTTAATCCATCAAGTCATCAAATTGTAAGATCTTTAAGATCTAGGTCATGTAGAATCTTAGTTTTTAATATTTTTTAAGAAACTAAGTTCATAAAGGTAAAAATTATATCTTTCTCCCTTCTTTTCTTTTCTTTTCTTTTTCTTTTTTATAATGATGGGCATATCACCAATGTTCTCCTCGGGATCTTAAGTTTAAGATCAAGATCTCTCTATGAGAATTTAATTCTCTTTCATTTACGAGAGACATGTTTTATGGATCTCAGATCCAAAGAGAGAACAAAGTTCTTATGGAGGCCTAAGGCTTTTTTTATATAGGAGATAGGTAAAAGAAGATATATTTCTCCATTATTTACCTAAGGTTTTGAGAGATTGAAGATGATTTTCTTTCTACAGAGAATTCAATTCTTGATTGTAAAGCAGATGCTTATAGGGGGTCTTCTCTTTTTTCATTTTAATCTCTTATGCTCTTTATATAGGGTACGAGAGGGATCATCTAGTTTGAGAGAATTTCTTATTTAAGAGATCTTTATTGATTTCATAATCAAGTGGTGATTTTTAATCACCGTTGAAATTTTTATCCAAGGATCTTTGTTCAATAGAGAAGATTTTTTTTCGTTTTAGAAAAATTAGGGAAATATTTTCCCAAATAGAATTTAATTCTTTCAGAAGCGATTCGTTTCAAATATTGGCGGTGGCGTTCACGTGCATTGCACGTAAGGCATTGCCGTATACATAGCTGTGGCGCTCACGTATCTTGCACGTGAGGCGCTGCCATATTATATGGCCTTAGCGCTCACGTGCCTTGCATGCGAGCATTATCATATTATATGGTCTTAGCGCTCATGTGGCTTGCACGCGGGTGCTGCTCACGTGCTTTGCACATGAGGCACTATCATAAATTTTAAGAGGGAACAAGTCGCATATGTTCGTGTCCCTCCTAGTTCCACTTTGTTTTTCCATAGCCCTTTGTATCATATACAGGGATCCATATTGCTTGGAAAGACTATCTTGTATAGTTAGATATGAACTCAAAGAAATTGTTTCAATCTGAGAATGACCATTGGTTTTGGAGAAAGTGAATTGTTCATTTTTCTCTCCCCTCCACCTTATCTCATGTTTGAGAGCTCCTTTAAAAAAAAGAGTAAACCAATTACGCTTATTGGATAGTCTTTTTCCAATCCCAAGGCTGGAGCTGAATGAAAGGGTAAGAAGAAAACCAACTAGCCTAAGTTCGGTATACAGAAGGTAAGAAGGAGAAACATCAAAAGGGTTGAAGTGAGGGAAAGAAAATTGCAACTACTGTCATGAGCATGGGCAGTGGAAGAGATATTATGAGGAATACCTGGCCACCCCTTGAAATATTTTCATGTTTCAGTTTTCCTGTGTAGTTGTAATTGAAAATTGTTTCTCAATTAATTCTGACTCCTGAGTATGTGGATATCGGATTAGAATCTCATGTCTGTAAAGAGTTACAGATGCTGAGAAGGAGTAGAGAATTGGGAAATGTTGATTTTGATCCTTAATGTCGAAAATAGGAAATTGTTTATATTGGGGAAAATCACCTGGTTTTATCATCGGAAAATATTTAGTTTTGAATATCCGTTGTTATGCACTAACTTTTAAAACTGATATATCAGTATCTTTATCTGATAAAGTGGGATATAAAATTTGAAAATTATGTTCTGAATATTTACCTTTATCATTTGATGATTGGGTAAAGATGTATTGTACAACGGTATAGACATTCTTAACCAAAATACAGTTTTCAACTTATAACACATGGAGTATGAGTTGATGAACTCATAGAGACTTATACATGGTGATGTATGTTATCCGATGTCCATATAGATAAGGAGTTGGTACTCATACTTCATTCCGTTTATCTATGAATTATATAGTTTTAAACGCGCGTTCTTGTTGAAACGCAAAATCAAAAGATTTTGAGAAGTTCATAGAGTATGTGAATAAAGTAGAGAACTAAACGTTGGAAGTATCAAGATTATTCGAAATAATCGAAAATATATATACTTATGGTTGGTATTCCATATTCAGAATTAGATTCTCTCTCAGATTACTCATTTAAGGGCGCACTCCATGATGAGTAATGTTGAGTGACCTTTTTCATATAGGAGATATACACTGGAAACAACTTCATACCAATTGAATATGGTTCCATGTAAATTCGTGCCTCAGATTCTTTATGTGATATAGAATGAGCATATCTTAAGGTAGTTAAGATATAGAGTTATCCGGCTTATGCTTAAAAACAGAATCCGGACAAACTCGAGGCATGTTTCAGTAATGTGCAGTTTGTGGGTTATCCCAAACTTTCGCAAGGGTTTAACTTCTACCATTTTCAGGATCAAAAGTTGTTTTGTTCTTGACTTGCCACCTTTTTAGAAAATGATTTTTTTTTCAAAAAAAATTAGTAGGAGTATGGTAGAAATGGAAGAGATTCCAGAACCATAAACGATTACTGAAAATTTAGTAGAACCTGGGAATTCAATTGACCTTGACAAACCTTAACTACTCCGCAGATTTAGTAGGTGATCTCAGCCACCTGAGAGATACTATGGTATCGTCATATACGGTAACAAGGAGATTTGCATCATGTGATGATGACCCTACTAGTTACCAACAGGCCATAGGAAGTAGTGACTTCCGATTGATGGCTAGATACATATATATCTAAGTTGGACTTCATGCACTCCAAAAAATTATGGACTTTGTAGGATGCTCCTAAAGGGGTTAAATTTATTAAGAGCAAATAGATCTTTCGAGATCAGTGCAGATTGAAAGGTAATAACCTAATAAATCTAGAATTGCGGTAAAAGGTTATCATCAAATACCCAGCGTGGATTATGATGAAATTTTTACTTCAGTGTCTGTGCTGAAGTCTATACGGATATAACCTACCACTATTGTTTTTCATGACTATAATATCTGACAGATGGATCCATAATTTAGAAGTGTACATATATATGACTCTGCCAGATGGTTATCGTAGTCAATGGGAGCAGTGGATAGTGTGCAAGTTGTTTAAGTCGATTTATGGACTAATAGAGGCATAACGCAGAAGGATCATCTGTTTTGATGTTACGGTCAAAGTATTTGACTTCATCAAGATGATAGATGAACCTGATATTTGTAAGAAGGTAATAGGGTGGAATGTCATAGACCTCATATTGAATGTGGATGAAATTCTTTTGATAGGAAATGACGTTCCTATGCTACAATTCGGTCAAAGTATGGTAGTTACAGGCGTCTCTTCATATAGAATGTGGATAACTGTCCAATTCTGGTGGAATATAAGGATAACAGTGAAGAACACATGAGGATGTTTTTGGTGTATGGTAATGGCAGCCTCCATCTGGAGGCGGTTACCGATTCCGCATTCCAAGGTGACATGGATGACGGAGTGTCTGTCACGAGTTTTAAGTTTACCCTCTTTTAAGGAGAAGTATATTGGAAAGGGTTTCAAGCACGATACTAAGGTGGACATGGCGCTGGGCGCTGATTATAACTCAGCAGAGGATACATCCTAAGAAGTTGTTAGATAAAATTATTTATTTATGAACTTGGTCCCATCATAGATCTTGACAAATCCTAAGGCAGGTATCGCTTAATTCGGGATAGTTGATCTCCGTGAAGTTTTGGTATAAAGAGATAAAGTTAGAAATGTTGTGCTCGATTCACTCACTGAGGCTATTTTTCGACCACGGTTTGCGAAACTGTTAGTAAAGAAGTTGGGTATGCGGTAGCGCACGAGATATAGGCATGCGTTACCACAATAATTGGCCTTAAGTGCAAGTGGGAGATTGTTGGATATTGGTACCCTCAAGGTAATTATTGTAATTGCATAACGTAAATTATTCATTGAAGGAGAATCTATACGGAGAACAATCTTGCTCAAGCTGATAGTATACTATCTGGTTTGTCTTTATCTTTCATGTGTATTCGTTTTACTCGTTATCACGTATCGCGAATACACGAGATAAAGCCCATAGGATCTTTGCTTGACTACTAGGATTAATGATAGGGATCATATTAGTAGGGCCTGGGTAGTCCATACGCACATTTTTAAATATCCCTAGTCGTAGGAGTCTCAAGATTGGGCGTCAGTACTCCAGTTTAGACTAGTGTATTTGTTTCTTGATCTGGTTGGAGGGCGATAGATGATCCCACATCTATTGATGTTGGACACCGAGCATTGTATACAGGTGCTCATTGGAGTAAGAGATACACTGGACGGACTCACTAAGAACTCCTATATGGTATTATTCCAATTGACAGATAGCAGTTCTCTGGTAATGATAGTATAGGGTAGTCCCTTGACCTGAGATCGCCATAGTGTCTTGTGTGTATTCCCACCATACTTTGATTACGACCCTACCACGGCTTTACTAAGTCGTGCAAATAGGTTTTAGTTGGGTATAGTCCCGAAGCACATGGCGACAGTGAGCGTTCGAAGGGATTCATTTCTCCCGGTATAGGAAGTCGATATCGCACTGTGCAGGACATGGATATAACTAGAATTCCTTGGCCAAGGCAGATGAGATAAACTGATAAGTGTTATTAGTTATGTCTCGGTTGGTTATGAGTCCTGTGTTGCACGACTTATCGGGTTATTTGGGGTCTGACAGTTTCCACTATGAGATACTCTTTGACGAAGAGACCGGATTGTATGGTATTCGTCGCTTATATACTTTATCGAGTTTGGATAAGCTTGCATGTCGACCTGCCTTTATCTTGCTCATATCTGGATAGCCGTTATGTACAGCTAGTATCACTGATGTTCTTGTGGGTTAACCCGTAAGGGGATTGAGTATGAAGGTGTTTCAGATTCAATCGGACATGATTTTGTTTAACCCACCGTCAGTATATTGACAGGTCTTTAGAGTCCCGTAACAAAAGTGCTTACCCAGGCGAAATGATGATGTGGCATGCATATTGGATACGTGCGGGAGTTCAATTAAATGTGATTTAATCAAACGTCCAAAGATACTACCCGGTTTTAAAGACAGAATATTAAGTCAAGTGTTGACTTAGTAACCGTTTATGAGATACAGTTTCTAGTATTATGTATTTGATACACTCTCTCCATCTCATTGGTATGCGATACTGTAATACCCAGTTCTTTCGTATACCAATATCCGTATTTTTCTTTCACTTATAAAATTCATTTATTTTTTATAATTATTATTATTTATTAGTCTAAAAACCCTAACTCTAATCTAATATCCTTTTTAATTTTCCAAAGAAACCATTTATAATCTTTCCCTTTTCTTCTTTTCTTTTTCACCCAGCCCAAGCCCAAATCCTAATTTCCATTTTCCACTCCCCATTTAATTCCTTTTCTTTACCGAGCCCGGCCCACTGTCTTTCCTTCTTAATAAATTCAATTAAATCTCTTTTCTCTGCTGGCCCACCCCATTTGCCCACACAAAATAAATTAGGTTTCCTTTTTAAATTAAACCCAAGCTCCTAAAACCCCGGCCCAACTTCCTCCTCAGCCCAACACTCCATTTCGCCTTTTTATTAATAAAACCCTGGCCCGACTTTCCTCAGCCCATGCCCACCAGACCAGACCCGGCCCGCTCCTTTCCCCCTTTGTTCTCCTTCCCGCTTCTCCTGCGCGAACCCACCTACCTACGTTCCCCACGTCGCCGCCTGCCTCGCCAACGCCCCGCTCCTCGCACCCACGATGCACACACCCTATGACCCGCTCCCCCAACGGCTCACTCCTTTCTTCCTCAAACTTCTCTCTCTCTCTCTCTCCATCTAATCTTGACGTCGACTCTCCTCTCCGTCGACCAACCTCATCATCATCATCATCGATTCCTCTTTAACCCAAGCACCCAGCGTCCTAACCTCACCGTCGATCAACTCTGCCTGCACCGCCACTAATCTTTAGCTCCCTGGATTATCCATGACCACCGCCTAACTCTGGCGAACTTTGTCTCCGTCACCTCATCGTCGCCGACATGCATCCTCCTTGAACTCCACTGAGCTCCTCTAAACCCACAACCCGAGTCCCTGCCACCATTACCACCAACCTCAAACCCAACCGCCAACATCCTCGGTGGTGCCCTACTTTCTCGTCGCCTGCGACCCCGACCTCTCGTCAGCGTCAACTTCATCTCGCCACCCATCAAAAACCCATCACCGCACTCTCTGTATCTCCGTTTCTCTCTCTGTGTGTGTTTCTCTCTCCATCTCTATATCTCCATTTCTCCCTCTCTCTATGTTTCTCTCTCCCTCTCTCTCAATCCCTCTCTTAGCCTCTTTATATCTCTCTATCTCTCTCAATCTCTCTCTCAGTCTCTCTGCATCTCTCTCTATCTCTCTCTCTACATCTCTCTGTCTCTCTCTCTGCCTCTCTCTCTCTCTCTCTTTACATCTCTCTGTCTCTCTCTACCTCTCTCTCTCTAAATCTCTCTATCTCTAAATCTCTCTCTGTTTCTCAAAATCCCTCTCCCCTCCTCTTCACCCCTCCTCCCTGCTGGGGCTACAGTGCCCGTCGCCGCCACCTCCAGCCGAGACCGAGCCTCGAGGATAACCCAAGCCTCAAACCCAGCTTTAGCCATTTTATCGAGCACTTGCCCTTATTGTCGATCGCCTCTATTCCAGCCGTCATCGTCGCCGAAAAAGCCATGACTTCAGTCTCTGCGTCCGTCTTCATCAGCAAGGTTGTAACCGTCGCAACGCCAGCGCACGCCCGTCGCACCCACCGAGACATCGAGTCCAAGAGCCCAAGCTCGAGCCGAGACCGCGAACCCTAGACGCGCCGTTCGCCGCGCGTTCGTACCGTTGCCGCTGCCGTGCATCGCCAAAGCGTCTCCAGGCAAGTACACTACTTGCTACATGCTATATTATTTCCGTTATAAATTCAAACCGCATTAATTCCTTGTTTGCGATTCATGAAAACCTTATATGACTTAACTGTTCGATTCAAGATCCCAATGAAAACCTTCATTTAATTTGACGGAACTTGATTGCATAATCTGGACCATGTGATAAGGAACCTTGTGGTGAAATTTCACTGGATAATATGACCGCTAACGACTTAAACGAACACCCCAATTACACCCGTAAAAAAACTGGAATTTCCCCGCATCTCAAACTTGTTTAAATCACCATAAATTGTGTACATATTGAAATGATGCGTTCGAGGGCTCAAATCAAAGATGACTCGAAGAAATGTAACCCTATGCAAGTTTCTAATGGTTTCTATACTGAAATTGTGACGATAATTGGGTCGGAGTGCGACTCTGGACTGCAGTCCAGAGCGACTCTGGTTACTGTTTACTGTCCCGTAATGTGTACCACCTTGTTTCCTGAACTCGTATGTTGCGGAACTCTGCAGTTTATTAAAGATGAATCTGTTAGATAAATAACACAAGTGGTTTCATTCCGTTTTAACGTCGTTTGCTATTTAATCTGTAATTTAAAAGAACAGGACGTATAACAGTCCAAAACAGAATCAGAATTGACATACTAGTGTTGAACAGTTCCTAACTTTTGACGTACAGACGCGATTGAGAATACGTCGATTCAGTTGAAAACCTCATTGAAAACCCTAGATTTCATTCAACTATAGAGTCGCTAAATTCTGGTCCCAACTTGGATTAAAGTGCGTTGCGAAACGAACTTCCGATTCTGAAACCGGATTTCCAGAAGTGAATGCTTATAATGAAATGGCCATATCTAGTGATCCTGAAACCCGATTGACGCGAAACAAAATTTGATGGATAGATAATCAAACATACTACTTATCTCTTGTTCATTGTTTCGCTAAATTTGGCATGTATGATTTATGATAAATTATGCAAGTGGTAGGATACCGACATATGACACCTTAATCATGCCTTACATACTATTTTCTCATCACATCATATATATATGTCATTGCATTGGTAACCTAGTGATCATGTGCATTACCCGGTGTTAGGTTTTAGTGATGATTGTGGAAAGTACGTTAGTGTTCGTGCATGAGTGGATAAGTGAAAGTGACACGTACTTGTACACAATCAGTGGACCCTATTATTCTATTGCATTGTCGACGTCTGTGGGACGCGTATAAGTGTGACTATAAGTGGTATGGGACACTTATGGAAGCACTTGTATGGGTGTCACAGGTAAGGCACCAAATACTGTCCATTTATCTTGGGTGTCAGTTGGGACGTGCTTGATGGGGATCCGTTCTCCAGTTCTCGCACAGACTTGTCATGGACCGACCGGTAATTGAGGTTATGGATGGCGTTTGATGTAGACCACGGGGTGTGGGGTAGTTTGAGTGTGAGTTCAACAGAATCTCGGGAGTCCCATGCCGTCATATATATATAGAGATATATGGAGATTTACAGGGTACATGATTATTACCGTGAGTTATATTTTGGGCACGTGGTCCCTTGCCCTTGAGTCCTACCCTTGGGTGAAGGACACTCGCGAGTGGTTGACTCTCACACTTGGACTGACGATAGGATTAGTGACCTGTACAGTGACACTTAGAGACTGATAGGGATAATGACATTGACATGCATTACTACTATATTGACACACATGACATACTATTTTACTGCTTTACTGTTCACCTAATCTATTAGACACTGCATTGGTTACTCCATGTTCACATCTTTACTGTCTTGGTTTACTGTTATACATCCATTATTACTGTACGAGTTACCACCTGCATCTATATATTTATTACTATCGCGTCGCTCTGACGACCTGAGTATGCATGCTCAGAGTGAGAGCTGGGTCTAGCTTGGACGAGGACTAGACATACATCGCGGACTCATTGATCAGCTATCCAGATCTATACTCTTTTGACCTCCATCAGTTCAGTTCCTTGTATTTTTTTGTTTCAGTTACTGCATTTCTCATTACCTGTGCATTGTTTACTGATTACCACGTAAAGCTAGAAGCCGAAGTGTGACTACGGCAGGATATTTCCTTGACCGTAGGAGCATGGCTGGCCTTGTCAACCCCTCGTATTCCGTATTTTGGGAAGCGGGGCGTGACATGGTTTTGTTGGTATCAGAGCCAGGTTTTGCTTCGATTGGGATTGCAGTTCCGTGTAGTGTTTGACAATCTAATACATCCTTCGGTCTGGATTGTAAAGTTGTTATTCTTAATCTTGATTCACATAGTGTATTCGGCTATGCATTTTGATCTATCCGCTAGAGTTTCGGGTAACTTAGCAGATTTACGTGGTTGTAATTGTGAACTACATCATAGTTACAATACTGTACTCTGTTCGAGTGACTTAGAGTCCTACAGTTGATTCCCACTGGTTTGAATTTCACCGCACCCGATATTCTTGATTCCTGGCCTAACCCATATTATATTTTAATTCTTATAGCATGTGCCTTATATCGACCTCAAAATTGTTGTTTCAGGACCATGTCTTCCAACGACTCTCCCCTACCTCCACTCTCCAGAGTCAGACCGTAGAGATCCTGAATGCATTGCAGGGTCTGAAGGAAGCCCAGGAGCGAACAAACGACCTGTTGGCTGAAGGACTAAGAAGACAGATGACTCAGGCACCAGCGGAAGTCTCAAATCATAAGGGAATCCCCGTTAGACAAGGAAAAGAGATGAAGATGAAGCACCCACTTATTCCCCAGCCACGGAGGCAGCGGAAGGCTCCACGTTGTGGATACTGCAAGAAACCAGGACACCTTCAGAGAGATTATCGCAATGCCAAAGGGCAGTGCCTGATTTGCGGATCCAGCGAACACTTTATCAACAGTTGCCCTAATAGGAAGGAGCTACAAGGAAACGGTTCGTCCACACTCTCCACTTCGGCGAAGTGATGGTTATTTCGTAGTTCGAGCTTCGAGGATAGTGCGGGCCCCGCGCAGGATTCAACTCGCGGGACGAGAATCCAACAGTCCATAAATCAAAGAAGAACTATCACGTTTTCTGCTTCCAATAATAATGCTGTCACCTTTTTGTAAAAATTTCCTTTCGTTTGAAATCTTGTATTCGTCGAACTTTTAGTTGAATGCAATAAAACTTTGAGTCATGATCATTCTTTTGCTTCTCACTTTATTTATACTATTCATTTATTTATACTATTCATTGCAACAGCATTACTAAAATTTTAAATTTTTCAGTCCTTGCTCACCGTATATTTTCTTGTACGTCGTATCCTTGATTTTTCTTGATGTGTTCCGCTGTCTAATCACGACCCTTTCTTTCTAGCCATGGCCCACCCTGGATCAGCGACACCTCGAGATGAGAACATACGATCGTGCGTTTCCTCGGACTACATGCTGGTAGGATTGGATGACGAGATCAACGGCCCACGGATTATTTTTGGAAACGGCGATTCCGAGGGTGAAGGATTCGTAGCCCCAGAAGACGACATAGTCAGCGACTCTGACGACGATGAGGAGGACCCCGAAGAGAACACGATAGAGGAAGATCCCGAAGAAGAGCCCATGGGGGGAAGATCCAGCAAAAGGGGATCACGTAGAAGCAGATCTCGATGAAGAAGCTCCAGTCGAGACAGAAGGAACAGAAGAACAAGACCCCGTGCCAGAAGAACCGATCCCTGCGAGGCGCTATAGCAATGGACGCCCCTATCTGAGCGCGCGAGCCTACCGTAACCTGCTAAACCTCCACAACCGCAACTGACATGATTGAGCTTTCGTCTCCTCTGGCCAAATAAAATCTGTATATAGTTTAGTGCTGTTTTTTTTGCCGTGGATGCCTTGTTCGGACTTTTCGGAAATGAAATAAATTTTTTAGTTTGCTAATCTTTTAACTTTTTGGTTCACTTGATACTTTGACTGTCTCCCCTATACCCTTCTTTCCTCCTAAGATTCATTAGTGTCCCTCACTTCTGCGCCTTGTGTGGTTTTGACCCTCGCTTAGTTTAAAAAGTGCCGCACCCCGACCTTTTGAATGGGCCTTACTCCTTTGAAATCCCTACCCTGGCCAGCACTATACACTTTTACTTTCTCCTATCACCATAATTACCTTCCATGACAGTGCATTCGAAATTCAGCTCCCAATATCTCCTGTTTACAAAATGTGTGTTTTTGACTACTTCCGTTTTACCCATATTAAATGTCTCCCATTCCTCACATTTTCAATAGCGCAAACATATATCGCGCATATTATTTGTGTTCCATATCTATTATTTTCACCCTGCGGGTTTTCTAAGTTATTTTGAGATTGTTGATCGATATATTTATTCTAAAAATATTTTAACTTATCGACAAATCCTTCACTATTTTATTATTTTATTATCCCGGGTATTGTGCTTATAGTTTGTTATTATACATGGATATGCCTTATGCTTATTATTTTAACTGCGCTACTTTTGATATACGTATGTGTGCACGTATTTAGGATTTTCGATTTTATCTAGCATACTGCGAATGTTATTGTTCGTTATTGCTATTTCATCCTCTTGTATATATAGTTTGCCCTTATGGTTATTTCTACCATATACTTATTTAGACCTTTCCTTTTAGTTGTGTTATTCTTACATATATAGACCTTCAAAATTTTATCCACCCATTTTAAGTAAATCACTGTGTTAGTATTGGATGTGGTAGCCTTTCGCTTATTATTTTGTAACTTATCGTTTATTTTAAATTTCAAGGACGAAATTTTTGTAAGGGTGGTATGATATAATACCCAGTTCATTCGTATACCAATATCCGTATTTTTCTTTTACTTATAAAATTCATTTATTTTTTATAATTATTATTATTTATTATTCTAAAAACCCTAACTCTAATCTAATATCCTTTTTAATTTTCCAAACAAACCATTTATATTCTTTCCCTTTTCTTCTTTTCTTTTTCACCCAGCCCAAGCCCAAATCCTAATTTCCTTTTTCCACTCCCCATTTAATTCCTTTTCTTTACTGAGCCCGGCCCACTATCTTTCCTTCTTAATAAATTCAATTAAATCCCTTTTCTCTGCTGGCCCACCCCATTTGCCAACACAAAATAAATTAGGTTTCCTTTTTAAATTAAACCCAAGCTACTAAAACCCCGGCCCAACTTCCTCCTCAGCCCAACACTCCATTTCCCCTTTTTATTAATAAAACCCCGGCCCGACTTTCCTCAGCCCACACCCATCAGACCCGACCCGGCCCGCTCCTTTCCCCCTTCGTTCTCCTTCCCGCTTCTCTTGCGCGAACCCACCTACCTACGTTCCCCACGTCGCCGCCTGTCTCGCCAACGCCCCGCTCCTCGCGCCCACAACGCGCGCACCCCTATGACCCGCTCCCCCAACGGCTCACTCCTCTCTCCTTCACACTCTCGACCTCAAACTTCTCTCTCTCTCTCTCTCTCTCTCTCCATCTAATCTCGACGTCGACTCTCCTCACCGTCGACCAACCTCATCATCATCATCATCGATTCCTCTTTAACCCAAGCACCCAGCGTCCTAACCTCACCGTCGATCAACTCTGCCTGCACCGCCACTAATCTTTAGCTCCCTGGATTATCCATGACCACCGCCTAACTCTGGCGAACCTTGTCTCCATCACCTCACAGTCGCCGACATGCCTCCTCCTTGAACTCCACTGAGCTCCTATAAACCCACAACCCGAGTCCCTGCCGCCATTACCACCAACCTCAAACCCAACCGCCAACATCCTCGGTGGTGCCCTACTTTCTCGTCGCCTGCGATCCCGACCACTAGTCAGCGTCAACTTCATCTCTCCACCCATCAAAAACCCATCACCGCACTCTCTCTATCTCCATTTCTCTCTCTCTCTCTCTCTATTTCTATCTCCCTCTTTCTATCTCCGTTTCTCTCTCTCTCTCTGTTTCTCTCTCCCTCTCTCAGCCTCTTTACATCTCTCGATCTCTCTCAATCTCTCTCTCACTCTCTCTACATCTCTCTCTCTCTCTCTCTCTACATCTTTCTGTCTCTCTCTACCTCTCTCTCTCTCTCTAAATATCTCTCTGTTTCTCAAAATCCCTCTCCCCTCCTCTTCACCCCTCCTCCCTGCTGGGGCTACAGTGCCCGTCGCTACCACCTCCAGCCGAGACCGAGCCTCGAGGATAGCCCAAGCCTCAAACCCAGCTTTAACCATTTCATCGAGCACTTGCCCCTATTGTCGATCGCCGCTATTCCAGCCGTCATCGTCGCCGAAAAAGCCGTGACTTCAGTCTCTGCGTCCGTCTTCATCAGCAAGGTTGTAACCGACGCAACGCCAGCGTACGCCCGTCGCACCCACCGAGACAT
The DNA here is from genome assembly GCA_030015575.1 of Agapanthus africanus. Taxonomy (NCBI): domain Eukaryota; kingdom Viridiplantae; phylum Streptophyta; class Magnoliopsida; order Asparagales; family Amaryllidaceae; genus Agapanthus; species Agapanthus africanus. Next base: position 301,861,894 of record CM057339.1, on the reverse strand, counting down.
CGAGTCCAAGAGCCGAAGCTCGAGCCGAGACCGCGAACCCTAGACGCGCCGTTCGCCCCGCGTTCGTACCGTTGCCGCTGCCGTGCATCGCCAAAGCGTCTCCAGGCAAGTACCCTACTTGCTACATGCTATATTATTTTCGTTATAAATTCAAACCGCATTAATTCCCTGTTTGAGATTCATGAAAACCTTATATGACTTAACTGTTCGATTCAAGATCCCAATGAAAACCTTCATTTAATTTGACGGAACTTGATTGCATAATCAGGCCCATGTGATAAGGAACCTTGTGGTGAAATTTCACTGGATAATATGACCGCTAACGACTTAAACGAACACCCCAATTACACCCGTAAAAAAAAACTGGAATTTTCCCGCATCTGAAACTTGTTTAAATCACCATAAATTGTGTACATATTGAAATGATGCGTTTGAGGGCTCAAATCGAAGCCGACTTGATGAAATGTAACCCTATGCAAGTTTATAATGGTTTCTGTACTGAAATTGTGACGATAATTGGGTCGGAGTGCGACTCTGGACTGCAGTCTAGAGCGACTCTGGTTACTGTTTACTGTCCCGTAATGTGTACCACCTTGTTTCCTGAACTCGTATGTTGCGGAACTCTGCAGTTTATTAAAGGTGAATCTGTTAGATAAATAACACAAGTGGTTTCATTCCGTTTTAACGTCGTTTGCTATTTAATCTGTAATTTAAAAGAACAGGACGTATAACAGTCCAAAACAGAATCAGAATTGACATACTATTGTTGAACAGTACCTAACATTTGACGTACAGACGCGATTGAGAATCCGTCAGTTGCGTTGAAAACCTCATTTAAAACCCTAGATTTCATTCAACTATAGCGTCGCTAAATTATGGTCCCAAATGGGATTAAAGTGCGTTGCGAAACAGACTTCCGATTCTGAAACCGGATTTCCAGCAGTGAACGGTTATAATGAAATGGCCATATCTAGTGATCCTGAAACCCGATTGACTTGAAACCAAATTTTATGGATAGACAATCAAACATACTACTTATCTCCTGTTCATTGTTTGGCTAAATTTGGCATGTATGATTTATGATAAATTATGCAAGTGGCAGGATACCGACATATGACACCTTAATCATGCCTTACATACTATTTTCTCATCACATCATATATATATGTCATTGCATTGGTAACCTAGTGATCATGTGCATTACCCAGTGTTAGGTTTTAGTGGTGATTGTGGCAAGTACGTTAGTGTTCGTGCTTGAGTGGATAAGTGAAAGTGATACGTACTTGTACACAATCAGTGGACCCTATTGTTCTATTGCATTGTCGACGTCTGTTGGACGCGTATAAGTGTGACTATAAGTGGTATGGGACACTTATGGAACCACTTGTATGAGTGTCATAGGTAAGACACCAAATACTGTCCATTTATCTTGGGTATCAGTTGGGACGTGCTTGATGGGGATCCTGTCTCCAGTTCTCGCGCAGACTTGTCATGGACCGACCGGTAATTGAGGTTATGGATGGCGTTTGATGTAGACCACGGGGTGTGGGGTAGTTTGAGTGTGAGTTTAACAGAATCTCGGGAGTCCCATGCCGGCATATATATATGGAGATATATGGAGATTTACAGGGTACATGATTATTACCGTGAGTTATATTTTGGGACCGTAGTCCCTTGCCCTTGGGTCCTACCCTTGGGTGGAGGACACTCGCGAGTGGTTGACTCTCACACTTGAACTGACTAGTGACATGTACAGTGAGACTTAGAGACTGATAGGGATAGTGACATTGACATGCATTACTACTGTATTGACACACCTGACATACTATTTTACGGCTTTACTGTTCACCTGATCTATTAGACACTGCATTGGTTACTCCATGTTCACATCTTTACTGTCTTGGTTTACTGTTATACATCCATTATTACTGTACGAGTTACCACCTGCAACTATATATTTATTACTATCGCGTCGCTCTGACGACCTGAGTATGCATGCTCAGAGTGAGAGCTGGGTCTAGCTTGGACGAGGACTAGACGTACATCGCCGACGTCTTGATCAGCTATCCAGAGCAATACTCTTTTAACCTCCATCAGGTCAGTTCCTTATATTTGTTTTGTTTCAGTTACTGCATTTCTCATTACCTGTGCATTGTTTACTGATTACCACGTAAAGCTAGAAGCCGAAGTGTGACTACGGAAGGATATTTCCTTGACCGTAGGAGCATGGCTGGCCTTGTCAACCCCTCGTATTCCGTATTTTAGGAAGCGGGACGTGACAGATACTAATATACGATACATGACATGTGTATGTATATGATACATATATTCTTCTCTTTATGATTATATGTAGTATTATGTATATGGATAAATAATATGTATATGTATACGGTTACATATACATATACACTCTCTCATTTATATGTATTGGATACATATAATACATGCTATGTATTTTGATACATGGTGTATTCGTATTTTGATACAAATACACAATCTTTGTCATTAAAGGACAAAGAGAGAGCATGTGAGACATGGAGCTCACTCTCTCTTTTTGGATAAACATAAGAGGAGAGCGAGGAGGAGAGAGAATAAGTGAGAAGAAATTTCTTCTCACTTAACATAATATATATAAAAGGAAAAGGAAATGATACGTGGATAAGCTTCATTTTATTCTTCTAAGATTTTTTCATGCTTCCACTCTTCTTCTTCCTCTTCATATTCTCTTTGATTTTGGGGATGGAGTTTTAGAGAGGGAAAGTTAAAAGGATAGGGTTTTTATTAACCATATCACCTTCCTATATCACCTAGCTAATTCTTATAGAAAGTTTCTCCATTTTTTGATGGAGAAAAAGCTTCGGATGAGTTTCTTTTACCATGGATCATCTACAGCGAGGCAGTCGGTGTTCACGTTCATCTGGGAGCTCATGGGTCTAACAAGGGACTTCCGGTAGGCGATCAGACACGTTACAAAAGTTGAAAGAACCCTAACCCTCTCTTGAGTTTCTAGTACTGTGGCAATTAAATAGTAAATGTGATCTTGGTTAAGGAATCGGTGGTATGCTTGCTTGAAAATTTTCGTTTTACGCTTCCGCCGGGATCGCAAGTGTTGCGACTCTTGCGCCAATCCCTACAGTAACCGATTATGGATATATGTATTTATGGTTTAATGATATTTGGTAATCGAGGTGGGGATGCAGCCAATTATGGATATATGGAGAATGAAATGAGGGCTGGTCTGAAAGATAATACCTTACAAGATTGAAATGTTTGCGTGTCGATGATCGACATATGAAATTTGATGATGACTTTATTAATGATGTTTTCTATTGTGCTCGATTCATTATGATGTCATGATAACTATATATATTAGTATATTACACTTGTTAGGATAGTGGTATATGAGTTATACATGATGAGTTATTATTATTGTGGTTCTTCACTTGAATTCTAGTTTCAATGCATGCATATTTACCTTCTGCAGCATACATGTTTACCCTTTTTTTAGTTGTTTCATCACTTATGCATACGATTTCTATCTTGTTATGCGAATTCTACTCAAGAGTTGCTAACTCACCCCCATTGTGCGATAGCTTCATGCAGGTTTGGTCGCATGGATCGGTAGCGACAGTGAGAGGGCTTACTTAGGCGTGGTTGCATATTTATCTGTTCAGCTAGGTTTGTTATAATTCTTTTCGGCATTTTCCTTGTATATATTTTTGTACCTAGAAATACTCCATCAATCAAGTCGGGTGTTTTTACCCGAGACCTTAGACGTTGTATTGTTGTATAGTCGAACTCGTGTGGAGTTGGCTTGACTTTATTATATAGTGTTTATTGCTTTCCGTTCGTTGTTCTTCATCCTTAGCGTCGTATATTTTGTGTGGATTGTATCTCCGTCGTGTAGGCGTTGAGTTAGCTCTCTTATGAGGATGCATTTATTTTACTGCTATTGTATAGGAAATTTTATTACAAAGTTACAAAGGAGGTGCAATCCCTTTTTCAAAGGATAACTCTTTACAAAACAAGTTTTACTTCAATTTATAAATCTTTTCTTAAAAACTTCGCCTCTATTTTTTTCTTTAAACTTATAGCTTTTTGATCTTGGTTTAGGCTTACTTGGATTACGTTAATACTCAATTGGTTTTGCGTAATCTAAGTACCGGTCATATGCCGTTTTCGGGTCATGACAATATATTTCGTCGATTTTGCATCAGGGAGACTACGGATATTTTTCTCTCCGATATTAGGTTAGGGAAAAATATTAGGATCAGGATGCATGAGTTCAGAGCTTGTTCAACATATTATTCAAACCCGTCCCTAAAACATGTACGAAGAGGATAATTTTATCTAATCCAACGACTTGTAAAAATATCGACTCTTGGTGCAGCTTCTCCATGGTACTTCCATTTTGTATACCCAGGCGAAATCTTGTTCTTTAGTACAGGATCGTACAATATATTTCGACGAAGGTCAAAGTTGTTCATGCACTTTTTACACGGACACAAAATCAATTTATTTGGAGATCGGTCTCTCAATGCAAATTCTATAAACTCTTCGAGGCCTTATAATCATCACTAAATTTCGACAGTTTCATCCAACTTTATCCATTATTCTCCGATTTCTAACATCATGTATTACATAATTAGCATATCATTTTAACATTTAGTTTATGGCTTGTGGTTAAGATTTAATGTTTCAGTTTGATCCATCAATACATCACATCGGCTGTCAAGAGTAAGCATTTTATCTCATTAAGAATTTTTAATGCATGCATCCCTGCATTTGTGATTTCATTCGTTTCGAGAAAATTTAAGTAGCACCTTCTCGCTATTCTCCGAGTACACTACAATAGAAGAGATAATACTCATTTCAATACTGAAATGATCATCCTCGCTATATTTGTACACAAAGAACCAACAAAAAGGTGCCAACAAACTAATCTATAAACGAATGAAAGTAAAAATGTAGAGCGTGTTTGCATTATAAATTCTTAATTTGTTCACACTGAATAAATATATCGGTTATATTACGAACTGTTTACTCGTCACATAAACTATATGACGGTAGTCAGAAACAAACGATTAAACGCTAGTTTTGACAACCATCACATACTTTTATGTCACAATGGAAACGACTGCGTATATAACTGATAGACGGGGTCTAAAACGCGTTTTGTTTTTTGAATGTGAGATTTTCGATGATAACATATAAATTTCATCTTATCATCGAGTTTCGTACACTTAGTATAAGATTTTCTTATTATTTTGTGTTTTAAAATTCAATTTCAAGGTTTTTGACAGTTTTTAATTCAAGATTTTGGATTTTCAAGGATTTAAAGTTTTTTATTTTTTCAATTTCAAGATTTTTGAGGGTTGAATTTTGGGGTTTGGGATTTAGGTGTTCGGGTTTTGGTGTCAAATTAGAGTTTTCTCATTTAATCTTTATCATGAAATATTATCACATGATCAATAATTTTTACCACATGATCAACAATTTCATAAACCTAACATTCAATTTTTTCCACATAATCAACAATAACTTTCAAAATTTTTTGTTCATTTTCAATTTTTCCATAAATCTAACATTCAATTTGTTCCACATTTTCAATGTTTCCACATCGAGAGAGAGAGAGAGAGAGAGAGAGAGAGAGAGAGGGTTATCATGAGTAGAGGAGGCTGATGGTGATGGTGATTGTGGAGGTCGGCGACACTACGTGTACAACCGGTGGCAATGGTGGAGGACTGCGCTTAGAGGAGAAGGAGGTTGCGACGACCTGCGCTTGGAGGTGAAGGCGGCGACGGCCTGGAGGAGGAGAAAGATGAGGGGTCGACGGTTTGGAGGGTGGACAGGAAGGGAGCCTACGCTTGGAGGAAGAGGTTGAAGAGGAGAGGATATGCTTTGAAGAGGTGGGGCCGATCGTCGCCGGCGATGGGAGGGGGAGGAGGTCAGAGCTTTGGGGTGAGAAGGAAGGATTTTGGGGGGCTAGGGATTTTTTTGTCGATAAAGAGGATCTGATCAAATCCATATTTAATTGGGTTATTCCATCGAGCAGTAGCCGACGGAATAACCTAACACAATTTTTAAAGTATTTCGGAGACAGATTTAGTTTAGTGAGGGTTTATTTCGTCGGATAATAACAGACGAAATAAACCTCCGACGAAATAAGTGTGTTTTTCTTGTAGTGTTTGCATGTATGAGGTGTCTTCTAGATAATAAATTTAGCTAATCACTTAACTTAGCATAAAGGTGCAACCTTTAAATAGTAATTTAGGGCTAACACCAATTGGCCCCATGAACTATGTGAGGGGTTAAACCCTTGGGTATTGGCATTCCGAAAAGAATTTTGATTCCTTCGGGGAGAATGGTTCCTTCGGGGAGAATGGAGAGAAGGGAAACCTTTTTGAATATTTAGATGCCATTTGAGTACGTACTTATCATCAAATATGTCCCACAAATTGCGGCTGCATATCTGTAATCTTTTCTCTAATATTTTTCTTAATTTATATAAAATATATTTTCTCTCACTCACACACAACTAACTCTGTATTCTCGACTTTTAGTGTCATTGTATCAAGATTTTGCACTTCCTAGACTAGTTGTTAAATTGTGGTCAGGGGGGTTTGCGTGTGGGAGATGAAGAGGGCTCTCAAGGAAGTGCAAGTGCCAAAACATGCAATTATTGAGAGTATCCCCCCTCCCCACCCCACCCCACAACCCCACCACCACATCTTTATTCATGTATTTATATGTAGGGTTACTTGTTATGTTTGGACCTTACTTAGTATATTATCCATAACTTTTTCAAATTTTCGTTTTGGTTTTATCATGGATTGAGTAGGAAGAAGAGAATTGATGATAGGTGGTTTGTGCATTTTGTGTGTTGCAGAATGTTTGTTCTGTCCAAGCCATGTATTTTTGTATCTTTATGTGTCTTTTTTTCGTTTTTCCTTTTTTGAATGCTAGCTGCTACTTAAGTAGGAATTTGAATTTAGCTATTATTTGTTAAGATCCATTCTAAATCCTGAAGAGTCAAGCAGTGAAGACATCATATATGAGACAAGGCAAAATCTGATTCAATAACATATAAATGAAGGGCATATATAAATCGGATCTATCATCCGAACATATGGTAACCATTCGCTTATTTATTAATTTTAACTTAATCCAGGAAGAAGACCTAATGGATGGGGTTTAAGATACATTGAACTACCAACCAACAAAGGATATAAGATTATAATTAGGTGGAAGCAAAATGCAAAGCAAATTTTTTTATAGCTAAATTAATAGAGATTCTAATGCTTTAATCTTTCTATAAGATTGGCTGCACACCTTATCAAATGAATAGCTTTCTTATGTGCCTCGAACCCTTTTTGGAAGCATCCAAATATTTTTGATGGCTCACAAACCCACTTGTGGGAAGTGAGGTAGTTTTCAAAGGATATGAGATTCCTAGTTTGTGTGGATGATATACCAAAGGCATGTTAGAAAAATCATTAGACCTCATCCTTGGAAGAAAAATTCCATCTCCTTATTTTCCATGAAAACAAAATATATGAAATGAAAATTGAATATCTGGATGGTGATGGATCCAAACCTTTTCTATTTCTCAAACAAACAATGTAGTTAAATTGCATAGAATGTCTTTCATGTAAATCTTACTAAGCATTAATTTAATACCTTTCAGTGAGGTCGTCTTTAGCTCATAACACTCTTTATAAAATTCTGAATATTAGTTAGAAAAAAAATTAATCTGATTATTGACCAACATAAAGTTTTTCTCATTTATAAACCATTTGAGAGATGAAAAGTGCTATCCTAGATATTATGTTACATATAAACAAAAGGTATCATAATATAACTCGTAGAATTAAGCAAGAACCGCGCAATGCACGGGTTTAAAGTCCACAGTATAAAATCATATTAATATAAGAGTTTATTATCATATGGTTACTGTAATATGATTTGTATATAAGTTATACCATCTCATATTTACAAACTTCATTTGCAAAATATATGAAGGATTTGCTTGCAAGTATTTCACCATTTTTTAAAAATATTTTCTATGTTATGGCAAAAGAAAATTACGATTTTTTAAAAACCCCCAAAATTTTCATTTTTTTCGGTTTTTAATATTTTATTTCTTACAACATACGGGAATCACGAAATGTAAAAAATCCCAATTTTTTCTTCTTTTTTCTCCAAAATATGTCGAAATTTAAGAATCTCAATTTTTTTGTTCTGTTCGGTTTTCCAATAATTTTCTATCCATAGCAAAATAAAATCATGAAATGTTCCAAAATAAATTTTCTTTGGCTATTCAAATTTCCCATTTTATAGCAAATGAAAGTCGCAAAAATCTCTAAATTTTCTTCCCTTTTTCAAAATTATACACCATATATCATACAAAAATATCAAATTTTTATGTTTTCTTCGGGGTTTTAATATCTCGCATGCTATAACACATGATGACAATTCAAGAAATTTACAAAATTCCTCAAATTACGTTTTTTAAAATTTATAATATATTACACGCCACCACACGAAAATTGTATAATTTTCAAAATTCCCAAACTTTTCTGCTTTTTGTTTTCGGTGTTCCAATATTTTACTTTCTATAGCACATGAAAATCATGAAATTTTCAAAAGTCCTAAAAAATCTCAATTTTCTTTGATTTTTCTATATTTTGCTTGCTATAACATATAAAGATTGTGAATTTCAAGATCGTGAAAATATCGAAGTCCTAAAATAATATGTACACTTCGACTTTTCAAAATTTTGCTTGTTTATACGAAAATCGTGATATCTTCAAAACTCCAAAATCTCATAATTCATCAAAATTTTACGATTTTTATAGCAGAAGAAAATTTCAAAATTACCAAAAAATATGTTTTCTTTATTTTTAATTATTTTGGATAGCATACAAAAAATCACTAAATTTTAAAATCTCATAATTTTCTGTTTTTTTTGTTTTCGAATATTTTACTTGGTCTTACTTTTGAAGAACTTTTGAAGTACCAAGAAGACAAAAAGCAAGGTGAAGTAAAAGAAAAGAAGATCGCCAATTGCAACTAAGAACCTGATAGAACAAAAAATCTGGTCCGAGTGACTAGAAACCTTTGGTAACACCAAAATCAGAAAGCTTTAAAAAATTCTAAATTTTTCTGTATTCTTTAAATTTCCAATATTTTTGTAGCGCTTAAAATTCGCAAATTTTTCTGTAATTTTTGGTTTTTCAATATTTTTGGGGCACGCAAATCATGAAATTTTTTAAAGTCTCAACATTTTCTGTTTATTATATTTTTATATATTTTACATTCTATAGTATAAGAAATTCGCAAAATATTCTATTTTCTTCTGTTTTTATAATATTATGCAAGAAATTTTAAAAATATCAGATTTTATGGTTCCGTCAATATTTTAATATTTTACATGCTATATTGCATACGAAAACAGGGAATTTTTAAAAAATGTCAAAATTTTCTATTTCTAGTTTTCTATATTTTCTGCAATACCATATGAAAATCGTGAATTTTTTTTACTCTAAAATATTTGTGTTATTTCGAATTTTCAATATTTTGCATGCTATAACACAAAAAGGTGTAATTTTTTAATATTTCACCATTACAACTTAACTGGTGAGAGATAAAATATATAGAAATTTTAAGGAAAGGGTTGATCAAAATTTTTCCACTTTATATATGCCTAGCTATATGGGATAACAATATTAAGGAAGGATCCAATAAGAAATTTTTCATGAACCAGTGTAGTAAGACAAAATTAAATAGGGATCAGAAAATAATTTTTCAACTATATATATGCCTGGTTATATGGGATAAAAATAATAAGCAGGGAGCCAATAAGAAATTTTTCATGAGCCAATGTAGTAAGAGGTAATTAAATAGGGACTAGAAATTAACTTTTTTCATTAAAATCAAAGCTAGATAAATGAATATTCTAAGCTGGCAAGGGCCCTCACGTAATGCATAGGTATGAAGTCAAGAGTCCGATTTAATCTAGATGTTTATTGTGATATGATCTGTAAGCTGTAGTATCTCATATTTATGAAATCTATATGTAAAAATATAAGAAGAATTATCTTGCAAATACTTCGGCATTTTTGTTTTGGTTTTTAATATTTTCCTGTGCTATATAATATAAAATATTAAAATATGAAAGAAATCAGAAAAATTTAAGATTTTCTTCTGAAATAGAAATCAAAATTTTAAAAATTTAAAGAGAACATAAATGTTTTAGCTTTTGGAAATTTTATGATTTTTCTGTGGTATAGCAAGAAAAATTTAGAGAAACTGAATATGATTTTAGTTTTTTGAGATTTTTCAAAATTTCTCAATTTTTATGTTGTATAGTGTGCAAAATATTGAAACAAAGAAGAAAACAAAATATATTTAAGATTTTTGTAAATTTTGTAATTTTCAATCGCAATTGGAAAAAACCAGCAGAAAAGTTTTAGGTTTTTGAAATTTCTTGATTTTTCGTGTGCTAATAGAAATCTATTTATTGAAAATTATAAGAAAACAATTTTTTTGCATTTTTTTAAAATATCACATTTTTCATTTGTTGTGTAGCAAACAAAAAATTGAAAAGTGAAGAAAACATGCTATTTTGGATTTTTGAAAATTTCGTGAATTTTTGGGCATTTACATGTAAAATATTAGGAAAACATAGAACAAAGTTTTATATATTTGAATATTTCATAATTTTCGTATGTCCTGACAAGGAAAATATTGAAAACCTAAAGAAATACGATAGCAAGATGCAATTTGTAATTTCTGGATAATTGAGAGGTAAAACTTTGTAGCCACTTATTTTCAAACTAGATAAGGGATTGTTCTTTAGAATATTTTCTCATATAGCTTTATTTTATATAATATAAGTAGATTGGAAATAACCATCTCAGTGCATGTTAACTTGGAAGATTAGATGTTTATTTTCCTATAATTTGTTAATCAATGCACTGTGTAAAAGAGAGTTGCAAGGCTAGTAGGCCTGGAAAGTGAGGCAAGTTAACCATGACTCGCCTCACAACGATACAAATTTTATTCGCCTCGTTGCTGATGTGGACGAGTCAATCCTTGTCTAGACAAGTTGGACAAGGCGGGTATGCTCATAAAATCCTTGATGTTGCCTCTCTTGAGTTTGCTTCGTCTAACTCTTCCTTCGCTTTGCCTCGTCAGCTCGCGAGCTGACTCGTCTTGACTCGCTTCAACTCGTCTCAACTCGGTCGCCGTCTCGCCTTGAAACCCACATCCAACGATTAGATACTTCATTACTTCTCTGGTTCTATGAGATGGCTCATGACCATTCTTGAGACAGCTCGACCCTTTCTTTGAGACGGCTCAGTCTATTTAAACCGGCTCAAGATACGCTTGGAAAGTTATATTCTTCTCTGTTTCTTTGAGACGGTTCACAGTCCTTTTGAGCCAGCTCAAAATATACCGCGTGGCAAATGAAGCAGGCCGCCTCGCCTCACCTCGAAACCCTGATCCAACGGTCAATATTCGCCTCGCCTTCCCTCTTCTCGAAAATCCCATCCAACGGTCGGCTACGCTGGATTCTAGACGTTTTGACCCGTCTCGTTTCGGTTCGCTTTGTCTCATAACAACTACAATTTTTAAAAAAATTCCAAAACCCTGTAGATACAACCTCACCCCCATTTCTTCTCATTTCAAATCTCTCTCTCCCAAATTAAAAAAATACCATCTCTCAACTCTCAACTCTAACTTCAAAGTTTTGAAGAATTGAAACTCCGATTCTGAGTTTTCGACTCTCTGACCGACTCATTCTATTCTACTGCTATTTTCGAATTTTGTTTTCTTTCTTATTTCTTGTTTTATTATCTCACTTTTTGCCGTTAAATTGGTATTGTCGGTGTTTTAATATTTAGTATTTAATTTTTAATTAGTTAAAAAATTATATGAAGGGTTCATCCTATATGCATCAAACCCAAGTTCTTAATCCCGAGTTAAAAACACAAGTAGAAGGATTGTAATAACCTGTATCTTCTATACGTAAAATCCGTATTTAATTAAATTAAAATTCTCTTTTCCCAAAATATTTCTTTATATTTTTCCCTTCTTTTTTTCTTTCTTTTCATATTTTTCTTTTCTGTTTTTCCTTAGGCCCCGAGCCTAATGTATAATCCAAATCCAATCTACTAATCCTTCTTTATGTAAACCAAACTCAATTCCCTTTTTAAAACAAATCTCATGTCGATAAAATTCCCTCACGTTTTGTTTTTGATAAATGGTGATTATTTTGCATTCAATGGTGATTAATGCTAATGATTAATTGGCACTACCTGTGTTTTAATAAGATGTTGTTTTTAAAAATATATTTTAAGAACCTTATCCCTCAAACATCACCCCACTCTCAAAACTTCAAGCACCACCCTAGCTCACCACCAAGCCCCTCAAACCAAGCCGAGCTCCCTGTACAATGTCGAACGCTTGCTGCCTCTGTCACCTTCGCCGTCCAAGCCGCTACCATCACCATCGTTAGCACCACGCCCGTGCCACGCTAGCATTGCTACCGTGTCCAGTACCGCGCGGCTTCATCACTGTTTCATATGTCGAGACGATTCTCTGCACTCGTGTCGCTTCTAATTCAGCGAGCTAAGGTAAGTGATCCCCATTTATTGTCATATTAATAATTATATCATCTATGTCAAAATCGAAACGTTAAAATTATATCTACATCGTGTTTGTGATCGAACAAAGCTTAAATATTGAACTATAATTGTGTAAATCGAGATGAACTGAACCTATAATGGGCCTAATACCTCGTGTTATACGCATTGAAATCATTTGGATTGAATCCCGTTCGAATCGTTTAGATAAAACCAAAAATCCCAATATTTACAGTTTTGTACGCCACGTGTTCGATCAAATGCACTGAACCAAAACCCTAACTTAAAATACTTAAATTTATGATCACTAGATTTTTGTACTGTCAATTAATATTGTATAGAAAATTGGGACCAAAATATTAAAGTTTCGCACATAAAATGTCGTCCCCAATAAACGACGACAAATCCGAATATTACTATATGCACCGTCTCGTGAAAATCGCAACAAATCGTAAAAAATTCGTCTTGTAACTTTTGTTATCTCATAACGAATCTAAATTAATATAATAAAAACTTGTAACAAGTTTTACTGAGAATTATATTATTACGTTGTCGTAAACTGGAAAGAAATACGACTCTGGAATGCTGTTCCGAGCGATATTTTTCATTGTCGTCTGTTTTGAAACTTTAAAATAATAATGTAAGAACATATTGATATATCGAGACATATATAAATGTTTAGGTAAATGAGTTGACTATCATTTGGCGCTGGTTTTTAAATTTTAATTATTTTTTGATATTTTAAAAGTATTTTATACTGCTGAAGTGTTCTGATGTTTTCCTGCGTTGATGATTGTACCTATCGACCTTCTGTCGACCATAACTCTCTGTAAACTCATGATATTGATGCCCAGTTTGTTTCATTAGAAATTTAACTGAAAATTATAGAATTCATCAAACTTCAGCGACCATAAATTTAGAACATAACATATAGTAAATTCCACCTGAAATTGGATCTTCAGTTCTGAAACTGGAATTCCAGCGGTGTTTACCTAAGTCAAAATGAGCATATCTCCCTATCCAGAATAGGTATGGGGATGTGACCAATTTATTGATTAGCTGAATGAGTCTAATTTTTTCGTCTTTTATCTCGTCATGCATGATTCTGCTTATAGGTATTTTAATAATTTTTGCCAACTGATTGATACTGTCTGTTCATTAATGGTTAAAATTTAGTTAATATATTTTATCATGTTGTATAATTGTTTACCTCATACTTGGTTGTTCAATCCATATAACTGAATGTCACTGCATAGTAATGGCTTGACTTATATTTAGAACCCATTTGTATTGACATCTCATTGACTATATTGCATTGTCGAGTCGGAATACGTTAATAGATTGGATTGTGATAAGTATATTAATGCACAAGTAAATGAAAGCCAGACTGATATACATGAAAAGGAATGAATGAATGAAATGACATGTTCTTGTACATAATCAATGTGAGTTATGAATGTATTCTTCAACCCGGGGAAAAGAGGGAAATTGAGGGTGGAATCGAACTCGTATTTACCAAAATTTACTATTTTAAAGAATGGTTATTCATTTTTATTGATATTATACTGTTTAGGTCGTTTTCCTAGCGGCATGGTTGACAGGGTTCTATCCTGGGTATAGTGGACCGTAATCTCGTGCATGCATGAGACCCTAGTTAAACACGAGAAATCTTTTCCACCATTCGATTTCAAATGACATAAAGATTGTAAGATTTAGAGACATGTATATTACCATAGAGGATTGCCATGATTCATATGCTATATTTCCCACATGCTCATGTTACTTCTTACTCTCGTGTTACCGCTTTATAATTTCTAGTACATGCTTATTGTTCCTGCAACATATTATGCATTTTTATATTACTATATTGTGTCGCTCTGACAACCTGAGTATGCATGCTTAGAGGAAGAAGAAAACCTGACCCCAGAACATGACCTACCTTATTTCGATGAGCTCGCGGAGATCTAGACAATGGCAGCTGCTTTTATTGTTTTAATTTTACTTTCAATAATATAACGCTTGTTGATGTTCGTTAGTTGGTTTCCTTTTTGGCTATTTAAGACTCTGTATCCATTGAATTGTTATTCTGTTTAAATGTAATAAATTAGTGACTATTAATTCTCTTTATATGTGCTTGATTAACTGCTTTCCATGTAACGCTAGAATCCAAAGTGTGACTATAGCATAATTTTTCCTTAACCGTAAAAGCATGGCTGGCCTAATTATCTCTCGTATTCCATATTTTGGGAAGCGGGGTGTGACAATGATCCACACCTACATCTAGAAAACCTAGAAAACATGTGCTTAGTAGTAATATTTAGGACCACTATACAGCAGAAAAAAGAGAAGATGTCAGATACGCAGTATGCAAATATTGTGCCACTGCATAGAAACATAAGGAACGTACCGGCACCGGTACTTTACATCAACATGTAAAAAAACACTTAGATAGCACGGCTGGTTCCTTCTCTACACAATCATAAATTAATTTCTCTGGTAAAGGTCTTTTTCAATATAATCATGATTTAAATGTTGAAAAAATAACAAGATTTGTTATGGCAGGTGAACACGTTTTCAGATTCAGAGAAAACCAAGCTTTTGAGCGGTACATTCAAAAGGCATTACAACCGGAATACAAAAGGGTTTCGAGGAGCACACTTAAAAGTCGTTATTTTAGCCTCTATAACGAAGATAAATAGGTATTAATTGCTACTCTTGCTTATTTAGATACTAGTATTTTATTGACATATGATGTTTGGACTGATAGAAGGGAACTTTCCTGAATTTGTGTTATGAACATTGGATAGATTCTTACTGGTATTTGCAAAATTTTTTTTATTGCTTTTAGACAATTTCAATTCCCGCATAGTGCTTTTAATAATTTCTGAAATTAGATATATTTTAGAAGAATATAATTGTGTAAATAATTTTTTTTCTATTTCTTTCGATAAAACTAGCAACATTAATTCTGTTGTTTTTGAACTTATTAGGCTGTGCAAATCAATTTGCAGTGGTCGTTTTTTTATATTCGTTGTGCATGTTATATACTTAATTTTGTTGTACAGTTGCATATCAAGTATGTTCTTCACATATTAAAACAATTGAAAAATGGATGTAGCTTTATTAAAAGTTGTGGAAAAATTTAATTTGAATATAAAACCAGATGCCAGGCTGCAGGATTAAGGCCATCTCTTAGAAAAGATATTTCTAATAGGTGGAATAGTACATATAACATGCTTCGTACTGCATCAAAGACTAGCGGAATTATTAGCAACATGTGGAATGAGCAAATGCCTATGCAAAATGTAACATTTTGAAAATTTAGAAATAAATAAAATTAAATAATTAAATAATAAAAGATTAAATTAAAAAGTTATTAAAACCAAATAAGACAATTTCATAAGATGTATGTAAAAAAAATTAAATTAAAATTTTAGTATGCAACATAAATAAATTATAAGGGTTTTAGTGAGAAGTTTAGCTTCATTTTAATAAAAAGGGTGTTATATAATAACATAAGTTGTAAAGGGTTTCTAGGTAAAGTTTAGGATTTTGTGCAAATGAGAATTTATTTAGGGTGTAAGTGAAAAAGAGGTAAAATTAGGTTTTTAGTTCAGAATTTTATTAAGATAATTCAATTTAGAGCTGATAATGCATGGACACCTCCTACTCTCATGCATAACCTACACACCACACCTCCTCCTTGCATGAAAACTCCACATCTTGCTTGGTGACACCTCCTCATTTCCCTTATCCTTCCCTTTTCTCACATAAATAGCTTGTGTTCAGATCTGAAGCATTCTAAAAAAAACCTAAAAATTTAAAGAAAGAAAAAGAAAAAACAAAGCAAAACAAAAGAGAGCAAGAGAAAGGAGAAGAGAATAGCTAAATCTAGGATTTCCTCACCATCAAGCTAGGACAAGGAGCTTGTGCATCTTGGAGGGTGTTATTCCAATAAATTATTGTAGGTAAAATTCTTAACCACAGTAGGAATTTTAATTCTGTAACTAGTTTAATTTGAAATGAAAAAGTTCTATAATATTGTATTTTTGTAAAAAAAAACCAGGCTCTGTTTGAATCTGCTTTAATTTGGAGAAATGTTAACTAAACTAAACAAAGTCTAAATGATGTATATTGAACCTAGAACAACTCAAAGGAATACGAGCAGGGAAGATCGGATTTTGGCCGGCGACCTTAAAGAGAATTCCGGCATCGCCGGATTTGTAGGGAGTTAGGGAGTTTTGGTTTGTTGGGTAGGTATCTGTGCAGAATTTTGGTTAATTTGGTATTGTTTAATCAATTCAGTTTAACTGTATATAAAATCTGAAGGCTTATATCGGAAAAGATATCTAAAAACCCAAAATACGACACGGTTAAAGCGTATCGCGATCTGTTTTCTGTCGCGATGCAGAGTCGGGTTAAATTCCAGTAAGGTTAAGTGTTAAATAGCTTGATATAGTCGTATACAATATAACTAGTACGTAGGAACGTGTGTTTTCATATTCACCGTGTCGGAATAACCGTTTCCTTATACAAGTTAATTTTCGATGTTAGATTCAAATATGGGAATTTCGGAGGCCGCGGGGAAAGGAAACGAATTGGCAATTCCTGAGTAGATACGACGTATTTCCGGTGAGTAGACTAAACATCTACCGGGGAATTTTGTAGAGATGGCGTGTTACGCCCGTAGTTTATTTAAATAAATGCTTGACTTTGGTATGCTAAATTGGTAATATGCACTCATATCTACATATACTTTACTTTAGTTGCTAGAACACTGCACAAGTATCGCCGAGTTATGCCACGTGCACATCTTACATGTTACACTACATCTCGTCGATATTACCATGTCACTTTTACACTTAGCAAATTTCTTGTTAAAAAAATGTTTCATATCGTACCTGAAACACCAATAAGAGTAATAAATTGCATCATTGACATCATATTTAGTATTTGAGTATTCTAAGTTGATATAAGAGGTAATTGTATTATTGAGGATTTATGGTTTTGAGTTTTGTATGCTATTGCATAAATCCAGTGAATTTCATGATTGATATGACATGTCCACCATAAGATGTTTTTATGATTTAATTTTATTCCGGACCGAGTGGGGGAGTTATACGGTTGCGGATTTATACGTTATCCAGACTGAGTGGGTGAGATATACAGTTGGATATATGGTGGACCCGGTCGAGACCGAGGGGCAGGATAGCCGCATTTGAGGCGGGGGAGCCTAGCGAGGTTACTCGATACCGAAGATAGTAGTGAAATACGGCGGATATCTAGATGATACCGACCGGTATTGTTGATTACAGGATCATTCGAGGAATGATGCCTGCGAGAAATGGAAGTTTTGTGTCGTTGATGGACACGGAGAGACGAATTTTATGGGAAATAAATGATGAGATTTCAGTTTTGATTATGTGATTCGTTGTATAAATTAATGCTTTCCATATACTATCATACATTATACTTGTTCACATTTCAGTTAGTATGATCGTCATATTTACATTATTAACCGTTATATGTTAGTTGTATTCATTTAGTTGGCAACTCATCCCCGTTGTGCCACACTTCCTTGCAGGGGTAGAGTGGACGGTTAGTAGCAGTGCAGCTCCACTTTTCGCATCTTATATCGCATCTTTTGATAGGTGGGTTACATATGTAGTAACCTTCTCTTTTGGTATTGTATTTTGTATCTAGAAAATCTCCATCAGACTTGTATTATGACTTAGCACGAGAGATGAGTATATGTATATTATTTGACAGGTGAGATCGTGTTATATAGTGGATATCCTTTTTGTTCATATCTGTGATCCTATTGGTTCCATTTAAATTGTAAAATTTTATTTCGCTGTTGTTATTGTTGATCCCAATTAGGGATCAACAAAATTTAAAACCTTATATTTGTCTTTATATCTTAATTTCATAAAAAATGTGATTTTTACTTAAAAGTTAAATTTCTATATAAAGAATTCCGCAAAAAAAAGGATTTTGATCTTGGTTTTCGGCTTACTCGGATTGTGTATATATCTTTAAATATTATACAATCTAAGTGCCGGTCACATCCAAAGTTTAGGTCGTGACACAAAACCACTTAATAGATGATCATTGGGCGGTTGCAGAATTTTTCAAAAAATTTCTTATACTTTTAAAATAGCAGCCGAACGTTTTTTTGTTACTTATAACCCTACTTCTAATGTTATTGTCTCTGAATTGTATAATATAGCTCAATGTTTTGCTAGTCATTGTAATAATAAGATACTTCAGCCCATTATATTTACCATGCGAGCTAAGATTTCTAAATATTACTCTGAAATTCCAATTGTTTACAATTTTTGTTCGGTAATTGACCCTAGAATTAAAATAGATGTTTTGGAGGCTCTTTTAAACGGATTCCATGGATGCATGGGACATACTATAGATATTGATGCTTATGTTAATACTGTTAAAAATACTTTAAATGAAGTGTTTGATTTGTATGTTGCACGATCATCTGCTGGTAGAAGTACTAGATGTAAGTCGATGCCACGCACCCCACGTGTTCTCGGAGAGGCGGAGTTTGCAAAAAACGATTTTAAGTGCTTCGTAACATCAACTAAACTCCAAGATCGATACTAAATCCTAACTATCAAACTAAATCGGAGGTTTAACTACTATGTGAGAAAGTTATACCTCAAGTCACCGCTGTCCTTCTCCTCCTCGCTGTCCTTCTCCACGTCGTGAGCCCCTCGAAATGAGAACGGATCATGCCTCCTTGTCGGCTTCTCCAAATCGAAGAAGATCCACCCGAGAGTTCCAACCTTAAGCTTAACCTCCAAGTTGAGGTAACTAGGTCACTTGGTATGCTAAACTAAGTAGCCTAGAGTGTGTAGAGAGTGACTAGGGATCTAGGGTTCTCACAAACCCTAGGATTCTCAACTCATGAGACAATTAGGGTTTGAAACTTGAGAAGGGAGCTTGAGGAGAATGAGAGAGAAGAAAGTATATGTAGAATGATAATGGTAATTAGATAATGTGAAAATGGCTTATGTTTTTGACTTTAAACCAAGAGAAAATATCTCATACAAATATCTCAAGTAATATCTCAAAATATCTAAGTCTCCAAACCTCACAAGAGTCCAAGGAAGTCAACATAAAACCATGCTCAATTTCACTAAAATACCATGAAGTTTTCCTCCTCATTACCTCCACCACATAAAAGATTTCACTAATAAAGAAAAACCCTAATTGAGGTGTCTCACTCCATGAAACAATCTGAATCAAATTACAAGAATTCCCCTCTCAACCGTATATACATACCCGAAACCGTATTCCGAGAAACACGAATACAATGAGACGAAATTAATCCAATAATCAAATACTAGGATCCGGCTTAAACCAAATCCTATTAGTATTGTCCGCCTGAACATCATATGCGCATAAGAACACGCATGTGATCGAACCCTATCGTAAAACTATACGACCTCCACATCGTTTCGCACGAAGCTTGGAAACCCTCTGTATGGGACTCTAAAGAATCGACAGTACGCTGGCAGTGGGTTTAACCACTAGCGCGTCAGCGGTACTAGCTGCATGTAACGGCTACTCAGGTATCTGTAGATAGGAAGGACGACGAGCAAACTCATCCGTACCCCTACTGAGCCTGTAACACCCGAGCCCAATAATACTGTTTCTATTACTAGTTAAGTGTTATACATTGCTCATTCCAATTATCCTGATTGTTTGGTGTTTATTGCTAAATTTTAACCGGTTAAGTCATTTTGGCACATAACAAATTTTAACACCTAAAATGAAATTATAAATATCCATGTTGGCCTACTCGTCGCCACTAGTCGCGTGGTAGCCTCCGCGCGTCGAGATTTCATCCCGTTCGGCGAAACGGGCAAGTTTGGACAGCTACGCGCGTGTGCAAGTGTCCGACTTGGGGGCATGCATTTTAATCATAAAACACCTCATTTTAAAATTTGGAACTCGCTTAAAATCCTATAATTTGAATTTGAAACATTTGGGCGCAACCCGGGCACGATTTGGAAATGTTTCTTTTAGCGCCGAAATGCCCATTTAATTAAATATATTAAAACTATATAATATATATTACTGTTCTTTTATAACGGCTGAATCCGTTTGAAATCTTTTAAATTTTTATTCTTAAATTTTTCTGTTCACTCCCCAGCCAATCGCGAGGCTCTCTCTCGTGGGTCCCATCTCTGCCAGCCATCTCTCTCTATCTCTCTAATCTTTCTCTCTCTCTCTCTCTTTCTCCTTTAAATCCTCTCTCTCTCTCTAACCCTTATATCTTCCTCACGTCCTCAACTCGCAGAAAACCCTACGAGAACCCCCCGAACCATAACCCTAGCCACCTCCTGCCGTCGCCGTCAACCTCCCCGCGACCTCGCCGTCACCGTCCTCGCCTCCACAGCCTAACCGCACCCCCTACTTCCTCTCCTCCCTCCTTCCTGAGCCTGCAAACCCAACCCCGACGCCACCTCCTGCACGCGGTGCCCGCCGTCGCCGCCGCCTCCCATCGCCGACGACGCCAAGCCTTCCTCCCTTCAACCTCGTCCCGACCTCCTCATCGTCTTCCTCCTTCCCTCGCCGGCCACGACTGAGCCCGAGCCTAACCCCATCCCTAACCCTAGTTCGCCGGGAAGGACACCGCCGACCCTCCTCGTCGTCGCCAGCACACCGACGACCACCTCCTCTTCCTCCTGCAGCCAAGACCAGGCCCTTGCCTCTCCCCTACTCGCTGCATCTCGATCCAGCCACCTCCAAGCCCTCTCCGCATTCCCTGTTCGCCGCCGGCGCGCCCCTCGCCGTCGAACCCCGTCGCGTTTGCACCCTTGCTACCCTTGTAAGCCTCCTTTCACCATCTTCCTTCGTGTAACCCTTCTTTGGTCGTTACTTGATATGTTTTGTGTTTTGCTAACTTCGTCGCCATTTTGACATTTCGCCGGATTCAGGCCGTGCCGACGACTGGACCCGACTCTCCAGCGAAGTACTCTGGTCCGTGTGGTCCCGCTGTTCTCTGTTTGGACTCGATCCGTGGCCCGTGCATCCGTCTCGTGTTTTCCGCCGACGTTGCATTCGTGTTTTCTGGTTTGCGAAACCGTCGAGGCAAGTATCCGAATACTTGCTCTAACATGCTAATACAAGATCAGGTCTTGCTATACATTTAATTATCATATTATTTAGTATAACCACACAGTTGATGGTAATATCGATATTTTAGTATAACTTAGAATTGACGGTTGCAATTATCTTTAACATTGAATCATTATAGTAGCTTCTTGTAATTAATTGGTCTGCTATCAATCCATGCTTTAACAAACTAAACCAGTTAGATCGTCCTTGCTTTATTTGTTAGATCATCCATGTGACAATTATCTATGCTTTAGTTTTAATTTCATATAGCTTCATTACTTGTTGTTATTAATATTGCGCTACCCTGTGATTATTACACCCCAAGGGTGCTCGAACCTGTTAATATAATACAACTGCACCATGTTCACGTACCATTGTGATTAAATGAACCGTTATTGTTATTTACTTTATTCCTGTTGTTGTTCCTTATTCGACTATATACCTGTTGTGAGCACACCCTCGATTACATTACATATTGACCCGACTCTGCTACACATGACACATACATACATACCGATGCACCGGACATGGTACCCTATACATACCGACTCAACCTGTTGTACCATGACCTGACCTGTTACCCGATCTCATGCCTAATGCCAACAAACCTGACTTGGGGTCCTCATGGACCATTCCTGTTGTCTATCCAGACAAACCTGACCTGTTACCTGATCCTGTGTTGGCATTAGTCCTTGAGCACTGAATACCTGACCTGACATACATAACTTGGGGGTATGGGGAAATCAAAGGTGAAACCGACTTGTAACTCAACAGTTCGATACATGTTCTGATCAGTCTTACGGGCTTGGCCAGTCCGGGAGTGATGATGCTGACATCACTCGTCCATCCTGCTACCTATTTACTGTCTAGCGACACGTCTCGGATTCAGCCCCGAGGGTCTTGACCGTGGTCCCGGGCATGCACGGGATACTATTGAGTTACATCGACGAGTCATCAATTGATTTCAAAGACTTTAGAATAGAAACCTGATAGGACAGTTTAGTTACCCACTGCACATTACCCTGCACTGTTATTTCATAGTACTGCTTTATTCATGTTCATCCCTGCATTGCTTATAACCATGTTCATATTATATTATTGGTTGACATGACGCGCTGACGTCTGGGTTTTGCATGGCCCAGATTCTTTACCACTGTCGCCGACCGAGCAGGAGTACTTCAGCCAGCAGGCTGATTTGTGAGTTCTGTAGTGGTTAGTTATTTATTGCATTTTATTTCCAGGTGTGATCCCGCATTACGGGACGTACCTTTCTATTATTGCATTGGATCATTTGCTTCCGCACTTATTTATCATTGACTCTGGTTATTATGGATTTGGACATATGTTAGATAGTTTATTTATCGTGTTCTTGATATCTCTACAGCCGTAATGTGACTGTGGATGGATACTTCCTACCCACAGGTAGCATGGCTGGCTGTGTCACGTGTAGGGCTGGCCTAGCACCTCGTCAAGAGTTCGGTAGCATCACACATACCATAATCAAAAATTTAGAGGTGTTAAGTTAACCCGACAAGAATCGAAACTAGAAGTTTTAGGGATTATACAACTAAACATCACATGCAATTGTAAAACTATCACTAAGAGGAAAGATTACAACCTTTGTAGATCTCCCTCGGTGACTCCTTGGCACTATGAGAGTATGGAACGGATCGATGGTAGCCTTCCTTGTCCACGATGATCCACCCGAAGTCCCTTTGCCCAAAGCTCCTTACCTTACTTGTTTCACAAACGAAGTAGAGTAAACACCCTACACAAATCGGCTAGAGGTGTGTAGTATGATGATGTGGTTTATGTTCTTTAATTGAAATCCTTTCTTTTGTCAATCTTCACTCAAGAGAGAAATCTAGAGAGGAAGAAGAAGATAATGGTGGCTTGAGCTTTCTTTCATATCACATATGATAACTTGTATTTTTCACATCCTTGCACTCAATTTTTTTCCTTGTTGTGTGCTTCTTGTTTCATATCACATATGAAGCTATTTATAGTGTTAAGAAAGGAATAATCACCATTATTCCATTACCACCATAATTATGAGTGGAAATTCTTTTCCTAAAAATTAAGCATGGGTGGAAATTCTTTTCATTAAGTTAATTAAAGTTTACCCACAAAATAATAAAGGAGAATTAGTGGATATTCTTTATATTAACTTAAAATGATAAATACAAATTAAAAGCTTCAATATAAGTCTTATATTGCCATCATTCTTGTATCATCAACCATGATACTATGTATGCATGTATGTGTCCATGCACATCATCATGTGCATACATGCATGCATACAAAAGGATTTACTTAAAGGATTAATCTAAATGTAATTAGTTAAATCAACACTTGATTTTACCAAACCGGTCATATCTCATACGATCGGACAAATAGAAAATGCCCGATTAATATACGTTATCACATAACCGTATTTAATCGGGTCCCGCGCATATCTCATATGCACACCACATCGTTTTGCCTGAGCCAGGAAACTTCATTGTGGGACTCTAAGACTCGTCAATACGCCAGCAGTAGATGATGATCATATCAAACATCCACAAGCCGCAAGAGGTCAGCTAAACATAACGGCCACCCGGGTATTGAAACGATCAGAAGAAAACCAGCGAAGCTGTAAAAACTCCCGTCGAGCCAACTGGCAACACTTACCGTACAGTCCGGTCTCTTCGTCAGATATGCTGCATATCAAGTCTAGGGATGGTATCGTCGACCCCAGTAACTCAATAAGTCATGCTGGTGTATGGCTCATAACAGATCGAGAAACTACTGATAACTCTTATCAGTAAATCTCA
This sequence comes from Agapanthus africanus, assembly GCA_030015575.1. Taxonomy (NCBI): domain Eukaryota; kingdom Viridiplantae; phylum Streptophyta; class Magnoliopsida; order Asparagales; family Amaryllidaceae; genus Agapanthus; species Agapanthus africanus. Next base: position 301,837,287 of record CM057339.1, on the reverse strand, counting down.
GCAGCCCTGGCCAGGGACTTCATGTTATAGCCAATCGAGCATAGCACAATATCAACCCCCAATACCGGGAGAGACGAAAACCCTCCTATCGCTCATTGCCTTCATGCGCCTCGGGACTGTACCCAAAGACCACCTGTTTGCACGACTCAGTAGAGCCGTGGTAGGGTGGAGATCAAAGTATAGTGGGAGGACACACAAGACTCTATGACGATCTCGGGTCTACAGACTAACCTGTACCAGTGTTCCTGAGAACTGCTATCCGACGATAGATATAATACCACATAGGAGTTCTCTGTGAGTCCGTTCAGTGTACCCAGTCTCCACTGAGCACCCGCATACAATCTTTGGTGTCTCCTCACCAGATGGATATGGGATCATCCATCGCCCATCATATGGGACAAGAATAGTATACGCTAGTCTACTCTGGAATATCGATGCCCTGTCTCGATACACCCTCGACTAGGAACAGTTCAAGGATATGCTTATAGACTACATGTGCCCCACTAGTATGATCCGCATCATAATCACAGTAGTCAAGCATATATCCTTTGGGCTTTATCAACATGTGTAAATGATTAAATCTACATGTACAGATAAAGTAAACCAGATAGCGTACTATCATTTTGAGCAAGAAATTCATCTATCTCCATAGATAATATGTCCAAGTTTCCACTATCCATATAATGGCCTTTAGGGCATACAAATTACTAACAATCTCCCACTTGCACTAAGGCCAGTTATTGGTGTATCTCATACCCAACATTTCAAACAGTCGCTCATGCTGCGGCTGTGGAAGTGCCTTGGTGAATGGATCCGCTGTGTTATCCTTTGTATCTACTCTCCGAATCTCGATCTCCTGGCGATCCACTATCTCCCGGATCAGATGATATCTCCTTAGGATATGTCTAGATTTCTGATGGGACCTTGGTTCTTTAGCTAATGCTATAGCTCCATTATTATCGCAATATAATGGTATTGGATCAAAAATGGTTGGAACTACTCCTAGTTCCGCAATGAACTTCTTCATCCAGACGGCTTCCTTAGCAGCATCACTTGCAGCAATATACTCAGCTTCCATCGTGGAGTCTGCAACGGTGTCCTGTTTGGAACTTTTCCAACTAACCGCTCCTCCATTTAGGGTAAATACAAACCCTGAGATTGATTTACTGTCATCCTTGTCACTTTGGAAGCTTGAATCGGTAAAGGCCTCCATCTGGAGATCGCCATTACCATACACCAAGAACAATTCTTTAGTCCTTCGCAAGTACTTAAGAATGCTCTTCACTGCTATCCAATGTTTCTCCCCTGGGTTGGATTGATACCTGCTTACTACAGCCAGTGCATAAGCTACATCAGGGCGAGTACACAACATCGCATACATTATAGATCCCACGGCTGAAGCGTAGGGTATAACGCTCATGCGAGCTCTCTCTTCATCAGTCTTCGGACAGAAGTCCTTAGAGAGAGTGATTCCATGACTAGCAGGCAAGGCACCACGCTTGGAATCTTCTATACTAAACCTCTTTAGAATGGTGTCTATGTACTTTGATTGGGACAGTCCCAATAACCTTTGGATCTATCTCTATAGATCCTAATGCCCAAAATGCGCGAGGGATCACCCAGGTCCTTCATGGAGAACCTTTGTGATAAGAATAGTTTGACCGATTGTAGCATAGGAACATCATTTCCTATCAGGAGAATGTCATCTACGTACAATACGAGGAATGTGACAGTACTCCCTACAATCTTCTTATAAATACATGGTTCATCTTCATTTCTGACAAAATCAAACTCTTTGATTGTATCATCAAAGCAGATGTTCCAGCTCCTTGAGGCCTGCTTTAATCCATAGATGGATTTAAGCAATCTACATGCTTTCCCGCTGCTCCCACTATCAATGAAGCCCTCTGGCTGATCCATAAAAACGCATTCTTCTAAATCACCATTTAGAAATGCAGTTTTCACGTCCATCTGCCATATTTCATAATCATAGTGAGCAGCAATAGCAAGTAGGATCCTAATGGATTTAAGCATTGCTACCGGAGAGAAAGTTTCATCATAGTCCAAGCCTGGTCTTTGACGAAAACCTTTCGCTACAAGCCTTGCTTTATAGGTCTCCACCTGTCCATCTACACCAATCTTTCTCTTAAAGATCCATTTGCACCCAACGGGTTTTATCCCAGGAGGCGCAACGTCCAAAGTCCATACTTTGTTGGTGTACATTGACTCCATTTCAGATCTCATTGCTTCCAGCCATTTCACCGAGTCACCACTCGTGATAGCTTGCTGAAAACTAGTAGGGTCATCATCATCCATGATGCAATCTTCTCTATCACCATCTATGAGAAACCCATAGTATCTCTCTGGTGGGTGAGAAGTTCTACTAGACCTCCTGAGCGGCTGAGGTTCTTGAAGTTCTACTGCAACATCAGTTTCAACCAATTCCTCCTGAGCAATTTGTGTCTCTAGAACCTCTTCTAGTTCTACCACATTGCCATTAGTACTTTCCGTAAAGAACTCATTTTCCAAAAATATGGCATGCTGAGCAACAAACACCTTTTGTTCCTCTTTGTGGTAGAATAGATATCCATACGAATGTTTTGGATACCCCACAAATTTACACATGACCGATCGTGTCTCGAGTTTGTCTGGATTCTGCTTTTTAACAAAAGCCGGACAACCCCAAATCCTAAACCTTTTAAGAGATGGTCTCTTTCCATTCCACATCTCATATGGAGTGGTAGACACGGTCTTGGTTGGCACCCTGTTCAATAGATACATTGCTGTCTCCAATGCATGTCCCCAAAAGGAAATCGGTAACTCAGCATCACACATCATGGATCGTGTCACGCCCCGCTTCCCAGAGTACGCAAAATTGGGCACGTGACATAGCCAACCATGCTACCTGTGGGTAGAACGCATCCGTCCACAGTCACATTACGGTTGTCGAGATATCAAGAACAGTAAGATAAACTAAACTCATACATGTCCAAATCCAGATTAACAAGAATCAATAAACAATAAGTGCGGAAGCTAATGATCCAATACAATGAATAAACAGTACGTCCCATAATGCGGGCTCACATCTGGAAATGAAATGACATAAATAAACTAAACTCTCAAGAACTCACAGTTCAGCCTGCTGGCTGAAGTACTCCTGCTCGGTCGACGTCGAGGGCACGGAATCTGGGCCATGCAAAACCCAGACGTCAGCGCGTCATGATATCAAGTATATAGCATAAACATGATAATAAACAATGCGGTCATGAACATGAATAAAGCAGCAATAAGAAGTAATAAACAGGGTAATGTGCAGTAGTGACTAAACTGTTCTATCAGGTTTTCTACTCTATAGTCTTTGAAACCAATTGATGAATCGTCGATGTAACTCAATAGTATCCCGTACATACCCGGGATCACGGCCACAATATTCTCGGCGGCAGCCGAGACATGCCGTAAGGCACAGAAAGGAAGGTGTACACTCGGTATTACCCCGTACATACCCGGGATCACGGCCACAATATTCTCGGCTGAAACCGAGACATGCCGTAAGGCACAGAAGGAAGGTGTACACTCGGTATTACCCCGTACATACCCGGGATCACGGCCACAATATTCTCGGCTGAAACCGAGACATGCCGTAAGGCACAGAAGGAAGGTGTACACTCGGTATTACCCCGTACATACCCGGGATCACGGCCACAATATTCTCGGCTGAAACCGAGACATGCCGTAAGGCACAGAAGGAAGGTGTACACTCGGACGGTAGTGAACTGTCGAGTTACAAGTCAGGTTCATCTTTGATTTCCCCATACCCCCAAACTATGTATGTCAGTCAGGTATTCAGTAGTCAAGGTCTAATGCCAACACAAGTCAAGTAAAGGTAGGTCTGTCTGGATCGACAGCAGGAATAGTTAGGTCCGTCGGCATTAGGCACGAGATCAGGTAACAGGTCAGGTTACGTTCAACAGGTAGAGTCGATATGTACAGGGGTTGTGTCCGGTATATCAGTACATGTGACAGGTGTGTCAAGATCGGTCAATATGTAATGCAATCAGGTATATGATGATAACAGGTATAGTAACAAATAATGAACAGTAGCAGGGAACAGCAATAAGCAATTATTATTCTATGTGAACACAGTGATATTAGTATTCTCTTATTAATCCGGTTCACGCACCTTTGAGGTGCAAAAGCCACAAGACGAGCAATATCGGTAATATGCGTAATGGAGTTACAGTATTTGAACTAAGTATAATAATTGCCTCATGAGGGGCTTAACAAATGAAGTGAGGATGATCTAGCAATTTAGGCAAGGATGTGCCAGATTGGTTAATTAGTTAAGGTGTTGATTAAAAGCATACCGGTTAACTACAAGTAGCAACTACAATGGTTTAACATTACGGATGATTGTAATTGTCATCAAGTCGTGTGGTTATAACAGATAACATGATTATTAAGTTTGTAGCATGTTAAAGCAAGTATTCGGATACTTGCCTCGGCGGTTCCGCAAACCGAAACGCGGATGCAAAGTCGGTAGAAACCACGATACGGAAGCACGGGACACGGATCGAGTCCCAACAGAGGTCACTGGAATCACCCGGACCAGGGGGCTTCGCTGGAGCGTCGGGTTCGTCAAACGGCACGGTCGGGTTCCGGCAACAACCGAAAATCAAAGTTAGCAACAAGGATACGATATGCCAAAACAACCAGCGGGGGTTATACCAAAAGAAAAGAGGAGGAAACTTACAGGGATACACCAAGGGTGCGACCACGGCGGGTTCGACGGCACTGGAACGCCGGCGAGGCTGCGACGGCGGCTGCAGCAAAGGGAAGTGGCCTCGGGTGAGCAGGGTAGGGTGCTGCGGCGAGTTGGAGAGGGGTGTGGTCGGCTAGGGTGGTCGAGGGGGAAATGAGGTGGCGCGGGAGACGTCGACGAGGGTCGTCGGCGCGGTTTCCGGCGACCTGGAGATGGTGCAGACGTTGGGTGAAGGGTCGGGTTCACTGTTCCGGCGAGGGAGGAGGGGGCGACGGCGAGGTCTCGACGAGGAGGGTGCAAGGGAGTCGCGGGAGGCCTCGGCGGTCGGAGTCGACGTCGACGGCGAGGTCGCGAGGGACGGAGGCGTCGGGAGAAGGTTGCAGGCGCGGGAAGGAGCGGGCGAACGGGAGGAAGAGGGTAGGCGAGTGCGGTGGAGGTCGTGGTGGTGAGGGCGGCGACGGCGAGGTCGCGAGGCGGCCGGCGGTGAGATCTGCGTGAGCTAGGGTTAGGGTTGGCGTGGGGTTCTCGTGGCGAAAGGAAATGGCGAGGGGCGGCTGCATGGATTCTTTATATAGAGTAAGAGAGAGAGAGAAAGATTGAGATAGATTGAGGGAGAGAGAGAAAGAGATAGGGAATGAGGAGAGAGAAGGAGGGGGCCCACGAGCTTAGCCTCGTGATTGGCTGTAGGAGTAGAGAAATTTTAGAATTTAAGATTTCTGAGGATTTAACTGTTGAGTTAATATATTCGAAAATTTAGTTTAAATATATTAAATTGAAACGGGCCCTTTTTGGCGCGAAATGAAACATTTCCAAATCGCGCCCGGATTGCGCCCAAATGTTCCAAATTCAAATTATAAGATTTTAAGCGGGTTCCAAATTTTGAAAATAGGTGTTTAATGATTAAAATGCATGCCCCAAGTCGGACACTTGCACGCGCGCGTAGTCGCCCAAACTTGCCCGTTTAGCCAAACGGAACGGAATCTCGACACGCGGACGCTACCACGCGACTAGTGGCGACGAGTAGGCTAACATGGACATCTTAAATTTCATTTTCGGAGTTAAAATTTGTTATGTGCCAAAATGACTTAACCGGGTAAAATTTAGCAATAAACACCAGAAAATCAGGAAAATTGGAAAGAGCGATAAATAACCCTCAACTAGTAATATACATAGTATTATTGGGCTCGGGTGTTACATCATACCCAACTACAAAAGAATTTCGTCCTCGAAATTTCAAGAATACAAGATAACTAACTACTGGAAAAGATGAGGGAATTTCTGCCGGATCTCGTCTTCTCGCTCCCAAGTAGATTCTCCATGCGATCGGTTACCCCATGAAACTAGCACAAGAGGGATAACCTTGTTCTTAAGAACCTTTTCTCTTCGATCCTTGATCTCGACTGGTCGCTCCTCAAAAGTCAGGTCTTCCCGAACGGTCAACTCCGAGTGATCCAAAACATGGGTCTCATCACGAACATACCTCCGTAGTTGAGACACATGAAACACATCATGAACTCCTGCTAATGACGATGGTAACGCCAACCGGTACGATACCTCCCCGACACGCTCCAATATCTCGAAGGGTCCAACGAATCGGGGACTAAGCTTTCCCCGACTTCCAAAGCGAATCACTCCTCTAGTCGGTGATATCTTCAGGAATACCAAATCACCCACGGCGAACTCTAGAGGTCTTCTTGACGTGTCGGCCCAACTCTTCTGTCTGTCTTGAGCTGCCTTCATATGCTTTCTGATTGTATTCACCTTCTCAACTGTCTGTACCACTAAATCTGGCCCTAGCAACCTTCGTTCACCCACATCGTCCCAACATACAGGTGAACGGCACTTACGACCATACAATGCTTCGAACGGGGCCATCTGAATTGTTGCTTGGAAGCTGTTGTTGTACGAAAACTCCACCAGGTGTAGATGATCTTCCCAAGAACCTTTGAAGTCTAACATGCAAGCCCTCAACATATCTTCAAGGGTCTGGATCGTTCTCTCTGATTGTCCATCCGTCTGGGGATGATAAGCTGTGCTGAACTTCAATCGAGTCCCCAAACTTTCTTGTAAACTCCTCCAAAAGTGTGACAAGAACCGAGTGTCCCGGTCGGACACGATGCTTACCGGTACTCCATGCAATCTGACAATCTCCTGCATGTACCGCTCTGCCAAAGTCTCTGTCGATTGACCAACCCGAAACGGAATAAAGTGAGCTGCCTTGGTCAACCGATCGACAATCACCCATACTGCATTGTTGCCCTTTGGACTCCGCGGTAAAGCCGTCACGAAATCCATGGTTATATGTTCCCACTTCCATTGAGGAATCGGGAGTGGTTGCAACAAACCAGCAACCCTTTGGTGTTCAGCCTTGACTTGCTGACACACCAAGCACTTAGCCACGAAGCGAGCGATTTCCCATTTCATACCTTCCCACCAGAAATGCTGTCGAATATCTCGGTACATCTTGGTCCCTCCTGGATGTACAGAGTAAGCTGAACTGTGTGCCTCCTTCATAAGCTCTTCACGCACATCTCCTTTTGGCACACATACACGGCTACCATATCTCAACGAACCATCCTCATGGATCAGTAGATCGGTTCGTAGTCCGGCTCCAACCTGCTCTCGAAACTTTTGCAGTCTAGGATCCTGCGATTGCGCCGCTTTAATCTTCTCAACTAAGGACGATTGTACTTGTAACTGCATCAACTGTCCTGTAGCACGCGGTAGCACAACCTCCAAGTCAAATCTCCGAAAATCCGCAATGATCTCTCTCTGTGCAGTCAATATCAGAATTGCTGGTAACCGACTCAGCGCATCCGGCACGACGTTGACTTTTCCCGGATGGTACTTAAGATCAAGGTCGTAGTCGGCCATCAGCTCCAACCATCTGCGTTGCCTCATGTTCAACTCCTTCTGAGTGAACACATATTTCAAGCTCTTGTGATCCGTAAAGACTTCAACTCTCTCGCCCAGAAGGTAATGTCTCCAAATCTTCAGGGCGAAGATCACGGCTGCAAGCTCCAAGTCGTGAGTCGGATAGTTCTGTTCATGAGTCTTCAGCTGTCTCGATGCGTAAGCGACGACTTTCCCATTCTGCATCAGAACACATCCCAATCCCTTTCCAGATGCGTCGCTGTGAATCACCAGTCCCCCCGAATCATCAGGTACGGTTAGGATAGGGGCGGTTATCAACTTCTGCTTCAACGTCTCGAAGGCCAATGCACAACCATCTGTCCAAACAAACGGTACCTCCTTACGCGTAAGCTTGGTTAACGGCTCAGCTAAGCGAGCGAAGTTCTCCACAAATCTTCTGTAGTACCCGGCGAGTCCAAGGAAACTTCTTATCTCTGCAACATTCTTTGGAACAGGCCAATCTCGAACTGCTGCAATCTTCTCGGGATCAACGGCGATTCCATCGCCCGACACGACATGCCCCAAAAACTTCACTTCCTCCAACCAGAATTCGCACTTACTCATCTTCGCAAATAATTTCTCCTGTCTCAGCGTTTGCAGTGCGATCCTTAAGTGTTCAGCATGCTCCTCCGGACTCTTCGAGTACACCAGAATATCGTCAATGAATACCACAATAAACTGGTCCAAGAACGGTGAAAAGATCCTGTTCATCAAGTCCATAAATATTGCCGGCGCATTAGTCACTCCGAAGGGCATCACTAAATACTCGAAATGCCCATACCGAGTTCGAAACGCCGTCTTGCAAATGTCTTCTGCCTTCACTCGGACCTGATGATATCCTGATCGTAAGTCCAGTTTCGAGAATACCCTCGCGCCACTAAGCTGCTCAAAAAGTTCTCCAATGCGAGGGATCGGGTACTTGTTCTTAATAGTCACCCGGTTTAATTCTCGGTAATCGATGCACATTCTTCTCGTGCCATCTTTCTTCTTTACTAAAAGAACTGGAGCTCCCCAAGGTGAGTTGCTGCTTCGAATCCATCCCTTCTCGAGTAATTCACCCACTTGTTTCTTAACTTCTTCCAATTCCACCGGTGCCATTGGATAATAAGATTTTGATACTGGCGCTGCACCCGGAATGAGGTCAATCGCAAACTCCACATCTCGCTTCGGCGGTAGGCCTGAAATATCTTCAAACACATCCATAAAGTCGCGGACAACTGCCGGCTCTTCATTCCTATCCGCAACCATAGCCGCAAGAACATTGTTCGTCGGCCTAGCCCTAAACTCGACTGACCCGACAGAACTGCTTCCTCCGATGAAAGTAAACTCAGGGTGTCCAGGAATCTGGAAAATTACTTTCCTTGCCCTACAATCAATGTGTGCGTGGAAAGTGCCAAGAAAATCCATTCCCAAGACTACTTCATAACCGCCCGTATCAATCACCAAGAAATCCGCAAAAAGCTCCCGTCCACAAACAACAACAGTACAATCTCTACATTCCTTACTAGCTATGATTTTCCCATTTCCAGTGTGTATGTCCCAAAAACTAGACATGGTCGTGCAGGTGATCGAGTGTGTAGTTATAAACTTTGATGACATAAAACAGTGGGATGCTCCGGAATCAAATAATGCCAAAGCAGGAAAACCACGAACGAGTACAGTACCTGAAACCACTTCTCCTGATGCCTTGGCTTCCTCAGCTGTCAAAGTGAAAGCTCGACCCTGGTTAGTTCCTTGTGTCAGTTGCTTCTGCCCTTGGAATGGTCTCTGCGGAGGCTTCCGTATATCATCTCTTGTGCGAAGCTTCGACGGACAAGTACCAACTGCGTGATCGGCTGCCCCACAAACCAGACAAAGTCCCAGTCTCCTTCGACAATCCTTCTGCACGTGCCCAGGTAATCGGCAGTAATCACAAATCACACTCTTCCTTCGATCAACGATCACCGGCTTCTTCATTGGCGCTACACCTCGGCGGTCTACTGGAATACCTCTGCGCCCATGATCTCGGTTAGGTACAAATGCAGGCTTCCTGGCCGCAACTGCTGTCTGGTGAAAGTTCCCTTTCGATCCTGATAGACTCTGTTGCTCTCTGGCTGCCGTAAGAACCTGCGAGAAAGTGGTCAAACCCAGGGAGACAATCTGCCTCTGGATGTCCACATCCAAACTGCGCAAGAACCTTCGCGCCCTGTCTGCCTCCTTGGCGACTAAGGGTCCAGCGAAACGGCTAAGTCTCGTCCACTCCGCTGCATGCACATCCACAGCTGCTCCATTTTGTTTCAGCCCAATAAATCTCTCCTCCATTTCCTCCCGTGCAGTCCGCGGGAAGAACTTTTCCAAGAAGCTTTTGGAGAAATCCGCCCAACTGATTGGCTTGGACAGGCGGGTCTCCTCCACAAGCCACCACTCTCGGGCGTAATCCACCAGCTGAATGCGCACCACATCAACTCTCTTGTCTTCTGGGATCTGCGCCGCAATCAATAAATTCTCTGTGTCCACGAGCCACTGCTCGGCTGGCAACGGCTCCTCCAAGCCAGTGAAAGTAGTAGGACCCAATCGTCTGAAATCTGCCACGGTCCCTACTCGGTCGACTGGCTTCGCTACGGCGGTGTTTACAGACTGCTGCATAGCCTGCAAACCCTCCTGAAATGAATCGGCTTGCTGCTGGATCAGTTCAGTTTGCCTCTTCTGATTTTCCAACATCCCACGTATCACTCCTAACATGGCGGCTTCATCCACACGCCTCTAATACGTCTTGAAATTCTTATCTGCCATGGTCCTGAAATCAAAACAAACAACTTTAGCATGATGATAGATTCAATATATATAAATCAAGGCTAGAACTCCAAGATACTTAAATAGAGTGCCGCATTGTAGCTATGCCGCGGTATCATAGCCGCAATTACTTAACTCCACCCAAGTCGCCTAAGTCCTAGAGATAACAAGAAATTAGGCTTTCGAGTTGACAATGCAAAGTAAGTTTGCATGTCGACATGATCTGGAAGAATGATTCAAGGACGGTAAACGGTCAAGGTGGCAGGACATGTTTCCTAATCACGGGTATTCTGATTTGTGTATCGGGTGCGATACCCAACTACAAAGAGTCAACCCAATTAACCTATGGCTCTGATACCATAAAACCATGTCACGCCCCGCTTCCCAGAGTACGCAAAATTGGGCACGTGACATAGCCAACCATGCTACCTGTGGGTAGAACGCATCCGTCCACAGTCACATTACGGTTGTCGAGATATCAAGAACAGTAAGATAAACTAAACTCATACATGTCCAAATCCAGATTAACAAGAATCAATAAACAATAAGTGCGGAAGCTAATGATCCAATACAATGAATAAACAGTACGTCCCATAATGCGGGCTCACATCTGGAAATGAAATGACATAAATAAACTAAACTCTCAAGAACTCACAGTTCAGCCTGCTGGCTGAAGTACTCCTGCTCGGTCGACGTCGAGGGCACGGAATCTGGGCCATGCAAAACCCAGACGTCAGCGCGTCATGATATCAAGTATATAGCATAAACATGATAATAAACAATGCGGTCATGAACATGAATAAAGCAGCAATAAGAAGTAATAAATAGGGTAATGTGCAGTAGTGACTAAACTGTTCTATCAGGTTTTCTACTCTATAGTCTTTGAAACCAATTGATGAATCGTCGATGTAACTCAATAGTATCCCGTACATACCCGGGATCACGGCCACAATATTCTCGGCGGCAGCCGAGACATGCCGTAAGGCACAGAAAGGAAGGTGTACACTCGGTATTACCCCGTACATACCCGGGATCACGGCCACAATATTCTCGGCTGAAACCGAGACATGCCGTAAGGCACAGAAGGAAGGTGTACACTCGGTATTACCCCGTACATACCCGGGATCACGGCCACAATATTCTCGGCTGAAACCGAGACATGCCGTAAGGCACAGAAGGAAGGTGTACACTCGGTATTACCCCGTACATACCCGGGATCACGGCCACAATATTCTCGGCTGAAACCGAGACATGCCGTAAGGCACAGAAGGAAGGTGTACACTCGGACGGTAGTGAACTGTCGAGTTACAAGTCAGGTTCATCTTTGATTTCCCCATACCCCCAAACTATGTATGTCAGTCAGGTATTCAGTAGTCAAGGTCTAATGCCAACACAAGTCAAGTAAAGGTAGGTCTGTCTGGATCGACAGCAGGAATAGTTAGGTCCGTCGGCATTAGGCACGAGATCAGGTAACAGGTCAGGTTACGTTCAACAGGTAGAGTCGATATGTACAGGGGTTGTGTCCGGTATATCAGTACATGTGACAGGTGTGTCAAGATCGGTCAATATGTAATGCAATCAGGTATATGATGATAACAGGTATAGTAACAAATAATGAACAGTAGCAGGGAACAGCAATAAGCAATTATTATTCTATGTGAACACAGTGATATTAGTATTCTCTTATTAATCCGGTTCACGCACCTTTGAGGTGCAAAAGCCACAAGACGAGCAATATCGGTAATATGCGTAATGGAGTTACAGTATTTGAACTAAGTATAATAATTGCCTCATGAGGGGCTTAACAAATAAAGTGAGGATGATCTAGCAATTTAGGCAAGGATGTGCCAGATTGGTTAATTAGTTAAGGTGTTGATTAAAAGCATACCGGTTAACTACAAGTAGCAACTACAATGGTTTAACATTACGGATGATTGTAATTGTCATCAAGTTGTGTGGTTATAACAGATAACATGATTATTAAGTTTGTAGCATGTTAAAGCAAGTATTCGGATACTTGCCTCGGCGGTTCCGCAAACCGAAACGCGGATGCAAAGTCGGTAGAAACCACGATACGGAAGCACGGGACACGGATCGAGTCCCAACAGAGGTCACTGGAATCACCCGGACCAGGGGGCTTCGCTGGAGCGTCGGGTTCGTCAAACGGCACGGTCGGGTTCCGGCAACAACCGAAAATCAAAGTTAGCAACAAGGATACGATATGCCAAAACAACCAGCGGGGGTTATACCAAAAGAAAAGAGGAGGAAACTTACAGGGATACACCAAGGGTGCGACCACGGCGGGTTCGACGGCACTGGAACGCCGGCGAGGCTGCGACGGCGGCTGCAGCAAAGGGAAGTGGCCTCGGGTGAGCAGGGTAGGGTGCTGCGGCGAGTTGGAGAGGGGTGTGGTCGGCTAGGGTGGTCGAGGGGGAAATGAGGTGGCGCGGGAGACGTCGACGAGGGTCGTCGGCGCGGTTTCCGGCGACCTGGAGATGGTGCAGACGTTGGGTGAAGGGTCGGGTTCACTGTTCCGGCGAGGGAGGAGGGGGCGACGGCGAGGTCTCGACGAGGAGGGTGCAAGGGAGTCGCGGGAGGCCTCGGCGGTCGGAGTCGACGTCGACGGCGAGTTCGCGAGGGACGGAGGCGTCGGGAGAAGGTTGCAGGCGCGGGAAGGAGCGGGCGAACGGGAGGAAGAGGGTAGGCGAGTGCGGTGGAGGTCGTGGTGGTGAGGGCGGCGACGGCGAGGTCGCGAGGCGGCCGGCGGTGAGATCTGCGTGAGCTAGGGTTAGGGTTGGCGTGGGGTTCTCGTGGCGAAAGGAAATGGCGAGGGGCGGCTGCATGGATTCTTTATATAGAGTAAGAGAGAGAGAGAGAGATTGAGATAGATTGAGGGAGAGAGAGAAAGAGATAGGGAATGAGGAGAGAGAAGGAGGGGGCCCACGAGCTTAGCCTCGTGATTGGCTGTAGGAGTAGAGAAATTTTAGAATTTAAGATTTCTGAGGATTTAACTGTTGAGTTAATATATTCGAAAATTTAGTTTAAATATATTAAATTGAAACGGGCCCTTTTTGGCGCGAAATGAAACATTTCCAAATCGCGCCCGGATTGCGCCCAAATGTTCCAAATTCAAATTATAAGATTTTAAGCGGGTTCCAAATTTTGAAAATAGGTGTTTAATGATTAAAATGCATGCCCCAAGTCGGACACTTGCACGCGCGCGTAGTCGCCCAAACTTGCCCGTTTAGCCAAACGGAACGGAATCTCGACACGCGGACGCTACCACGCGACTAGTGGCGACGAGTAGGCTAACATGGACATCTTAAATTTCATTTTCGGAGTTAAAATTTGTTATGTGCCAAAATGACTTAACCGGGTAAAATTTAGCAATAAACACCAGAAAATCAGGAAAATTGGAAAGAGCGATAAATAACCCTCAACTAGTAATATACATAGTATTATTGGGCTCGGGTGTTACAGATCGTACCATATCCAATAGGGTACGATTCCTCCGTTCTGACACACCATTGTACTGCGGCGTGTAAGGAGGAGTGAGCTGAGAGAGAATCCCATTCTCTTTTAAGAAGTCTAGAAACTCTGTACTTAAATACTCTCCACCTCGATCCGATCGAAGTTTTTTGATGCTCAAGCCTGTTTGCTTCTCTACTTCAAGTTTATACTCCTTGAATTTCTCAAAAGCTTCAGATTTGTGCTTTATCAAAAACACGTGTCCGAATCTTGAGAAATCATCAGTAAAAGTGATGAAGTATGAAAAACCACCTCTTGCAAGTGTAGACATTGGTCCGCATACATCACTATGTATGAGGCCTAAGAGTTCACCAGCTCTCTCTCCGTGTCCACTAAACGGAGTTTTGGTCATTTTACCTTTGATACAAGACTGGCAAGTCGCATAAGATTTATATTCAAACGGATTTAAATATCCATCTTTATGTAGCCTGTTTAGTCTTGTTTCGTTAATATGACCAAGTCTACAATGCCAAAGAAAAGCTTCATTTATATCTGAAAACTTTCTTTTACTAGTATGTTGTATATTTAAAACTGTGTGTTGGTTCAGGATGTAAATACCGTTATTTAATGTACCAAACCCAATCAACTCTTGATTCAGGTTAATGCTCATAACATTATTTTGCAACATAAAATGATATCCTTCATTGTCCAACAAAGAAACGGATATTATATTACATAACATACTTGGTACAAAATAACACGGGTTCAAAACCAAAATACTTCCTGAAGGCAACCCTAGATGATACTCTCCCACGGATACAGCATGTATATTGGAACCATTTCCAACCCGCAGAGTATGATCTCCAACTTTTAAAACTCTACTATTTCTCAATCCCTGCATACAATTGCAGATGTGAGAACCAGAACCGGTATCCAATACCCAGGATGCAGAGTTTAAAGAAAAACAGTTTTCAGTTACAAACACACCTGAAGTGGAAGCATCAGCATGCTTCTTCTTCTTGAGATCAGCAAGATATTCAGCACAGTTGCGTTTCCAATGTCCTGACTTTTTACAGTAAAAACATTCTCCTTTTCCACTTCCCATAGCCCCCACTTTGTCTTTCCCCTTCGCCTTTCTAACTCCACCTTTCTGTTTGATGGACTTCTTCTTCTTCTTTCCCTTGGCCTTAGCTTTTGGGAATGAAGAGGAAGATGGCCCAGCAACCAGAGCGGGAGTCCTTGCCGTTTTCAATGTGTTCTCTGCACTTCTCAACATATTGAGAAGTTCAGGCAATGATTTCTCCAAACCATTCATATTGAAATTTACTATGAACGGAGCAAAGGCAGGGGGAGAGACTGAAGAACAATATCCGTATATTGCTCATTATCCATAGTCCATCCCAGTCCCTCAAGTTCTTCAATAAGACCAATCATTTTCAAAACATGGTCTCCAACAGATGCACCAGCGGCCATTCTCATCTGAAACAACTTTCTAGATGCCTCGTATCTCAAGGTACGAGTTTGCTCTTCATACAACTCTGTTGTATGAAGAAAGATGGATTGCACATCCATATTCTCGTGTTGCTTCTGATGGACATTGTCCATAGAAGCGAGCGCGAGGCACTTGGCCGTGTTGCAGTCAATTTCCCAAGTTTTTCGGATCTCTCTATCCGCGACAGATGATTCTGGTCCTGGGACGGGTGGGGCTTCAGTATTGAGGACATATGATACCTTATCATATGAGAGTGCAATGTTTAAGTTCCTCAACCATTCTTTATAATTTGGTCCTGTCAGTTTATTTTTCTCGAGTAGAAGCTTAAGTCCTGACATCTGTAACTGCCATTCGGAGAGAGAAAATGATACACTTAGCGAATTGCTCTTTCAAAGAATTAGATTGGTTATTATTTTATCTAATCAATGTCTCCCACTGCTTTTATCAAATTTTCTTTCAAAACCTGAAAAGAAAACTAGCCAGGAATAAAATTTTCCTAGAAGTAACATTTACTTACAGTGAGCTCGAGATCCAACTATCATATAGATGGTATGCAATCTCATTGCAAATTTCAACTCTTGAAATTCCCGATATGGTTTTTACCCCTAGTCACTTATGACCTTGGCTATGGTCAACATATCATAAGTACTAGTCAAATTCTACCCGTCATTTCGTGATTAACTAGACCCACCCATATGACCCTTGACTATGATCAACATAATCACATGAATGTCCTAACTAATCGCATCATATGCTTTGTAGGAAGACATCACTTAGCTACCGTACACTACGCCTTGACTATAATCAACATACGCAGCACGAATACTAAGTACTCTACTTCCTAAAATGACGGAGGGTTGCGGATGGTTTTTAAGAAAACCTTTAACGCTTTGAACTTGATCTTGTTGTAGAATCAAAACGGTTAAGAAAAGGAGTGGCTTAAGCTCCGCATCTTTTGAAACTTGCATTTTTCATAAAAAGCCGAGTTTGTTTCAAATCCGATTCTACAACATCATTAGGTTTCTTTTCTTTACATTAATCTTATTAATGTGATCCCATCTTTTAAGTTCCTAAGCCATCACAGAATAGAACGTATACTTATACCATCCGCATTCGCCACAGTGTCCCGTTATGCACCGTTAGGTTACTTAACTAACGGCATAGCGGGGCGGGACTAGCGCGGGTGTAAAATATAAGCAACGTTTATTATATATCATATATATAATAATAATCCATTCGTCTCAGATACTAAGTAATCACATTACAGAATATCAACAGCAGAAGCATATAAAAGGATATCTAGGACGTCCGTATTTTGTATCGAGCCAACAATAGAAAATACGGATTCCACGGTCGTGATGAATAGCCAAGCCCACACCCTTAGACCCCTACGAGAGCGGCAAGTGATCCTGCCAATTCTAGAGTTTAGGAGACCCGGTCTCGACTCCTCGAGATGGCCTCCCACTGAACCCTAGAACCCGATCACTTGTGCTCCCCTCCTTGGGTCTATCTTAATGCGGAAAAGTAAATAATATACAATTGATTTATTACATGAATGAAAAATAAAACTCTCATCTCACAAAAAAAAACCCCCGGCTATTCAGTCACGACAATCCTGCTCATCATATCTCAGCAACACATAAATCTCATATCATCAACGTAAGTAAGTATGCGTATCCCGATTGTCGTTGACGTATAGCAACGAAAACGGCGATACACCACATACTACACTTACGGTCACAGAAAATAAAATGAAAAACTACAACATTTGGAATCCACAATCACCTTAGACATCATAAATTCGAAATATCACATACTTCGTATTTCATGCCTAACTATATGAATTCCACATATTGTATCACATTTCAGATAAATAGACTATGTTAAACTTTTCGATCGAATATACAAACACCCTAGATTTCCCAAACTGCACAACACTTGAGCCGAGTTCAAAAGTTTCTAGAACATGCCACAACACCTTATGGACCAACCGTAGAAGGGCCAAACCAACGCCTCACATGTGGCAACGCTAAACTACCACAAACCCTAAGGTTCAGTGATAGTTTTGACGGTCACATAATCGAGTTATGGTTATGTTCTTCTAGAGTGTCCACAAATACGCTTGCATGTTTTTCGAAGATTTTGAACTAGGGAAAAATCCAACATTTGGAATTTTTCCAATACGGGAAAAAACTGTGTTTCTAATATTCGTTCAAACATTTTAACAAGTTCTAAAAATCTGAAAATCTGAACAAAATTAAACCTTTTCCAATCGAATCACCAAAACCAATATTTCTCCAGAACACTTAACACTTGAGTGAGTTTTAAACATTTAAGAGGCATCTTTAGAATTTATCAGGTCCACTGTAGAAAACACTGTTCCTAATTCCCCAAAAGGGCCGCGGAAGGGCCGCACAAAGCATGGTTATGCGGCGGATCCGCGGTGCTTTAGTGAGATCACTGAAAAATTTTTATATGGTAATTCTTAGATTTGCCTGCTGATTTTTTTAGGAACTTCAAATTTGGAAAAATCCAATATTTTAAAAAATTTCCAGATAGCTGTCAAAATTGGTGTTTCGTGGTTCGATCGGACTTTTAATTTCGCCTGCGCATCGCCTAAAGCTCTAGCTTGGCTCTGATACCACTGTAGGGCTGGCCTAGCACCTCGTCAAGAGTTCGGTAGCATCACACATACCATAATCAAAAATTTAGAGGTGTTAAGTTAACCCGACAAGAATCGAAACTAGAAGTTTTAGGGATTATACAACTAAACATCACATGCAATTGTAAAACTATCACTAAGAGGAAAGATTACAACCTTTGTAGATCTCCCTCGGTGACTCCTTGGCACTATGAGAGTATGGAACGGATCGATGGTAGCCTTCCTTGTCCACGATGATCCACCCGAAGTCCCTTTGCCCAAAGCTCCTTACCTTACTTGTTTCACAAACGAAGTAGAGTAAACACCCTACACAAATCGGCTAGAGGTGTGTAGTATGATGATGTGGTTTATGTTCTTTAATTGAAATCCTTTCTTTTGTCAATCTTCACTCAAGAGAGAAATCTAGAGAGGAAGAAGAAGATAATGGTGGCTTGAGCTTTCTTTCATATCACATATGATAACTTGTATTTTTCACACCCTTGCACTCAATTTTTTTCCTTGTTGTGTGCTTCTTGTTTCATATCACATATGAAGCTATTTATAGTGTTAAGAAAGGAATAATCACCATTATTCCATTACCACCATAATTATGAGTGGAAATTCTTTTCCTAAAAATTAAGCATGGGTGGAAATTCTTTTCATTAAGTTAATTAAAGTTTACCCACTAAATAATAAAGGAGAATTAGTGGATATTCTTTATATTAACTTAAAATGATAAATACAAATTAAAAGCTTCAATATAAGTCTTATATTGCCATCATTCTTGTATCATCAACCATGATACTATGTATGCATGTATGTGTCCATGCACATCATCATGTGCATACATGCATGCATACAAAAGGATTTACTTAAAGGATTAATCTAAATGTAATTAGTTAAATCAACACTTGATTTTACCAAACCGGTCATATCTCATACGATCGGACAAATAGAAAATGCCCGATTAATATACGTTATCACATAACCGTATTTAATCGGGTCCCGCGCATATCTCATATGCACACCACATCGTTTTGCCTGAGCCAGGAAACTTCATTGTGGGACTCTAAGACTCGTCAATACGCCAGCAGTAGATGATGATCATATCAAACATCCACAAGCCGCAAGAGGTCAGCTAAACATAACGGCCACCCGGGTATTGAAACGATCAGAAGAAAACCAGCGAAGCTGTAAAAACTCCCGTCGAGCCAACTGGCAACACTTACCGTACAGTCCGGTCTCTTCGTCAGATATGCTGCATATCAAGTCTAGGGATGGTATCGTCGACCCCAGTAACTCAATAAGTCATGCTGGTGTATGGCTCATAACAGATCGAGAAACTACTGATAACTCTTATCAGTAAATCTCAGCAGCCCTGGCCAGGGACTTCATGTTATAGCCAATCGAGCATAGCACAACATCAACCCCCAATACCGGGAGAGACGAAACCCCTCCTATCGCTCATTGCCTCCATGCGCCTCGGGACTGTACCCAAAGACCACCTGTTTGCACGACTCAGTAGAGCCGTGGTAGGGTGGAGATCAAAGTATAGTGGGAGGACACACAAGACTCTATGACGATCTCGGGTCTACAGACTAACCTGTACCAGTGTTCCTGAGAACTGCTATCCGACGATAGATATAATACCACATAGGAGTTCTCTGTGAGTCCGTTCAGTGTACCCAGTCTCCACTGAGCACCCGCATACAATCTTTGGTGTCTCCTCACCAGATGGATATGGGATCATCCATCGCCCATCATATGGGACAAGAATAGTATACGCTAGTCTACTCTGGAATATCGATGCCCTGTCTCGATACACCCTCGACTAGGAACAGTTCAAGGATATGCTTATAGACTACATGTGCCCCACTAGTATGATCCGCATCATAATCACAGTAGTCAAGCATATATCCTTTGGGTTTTATCAACATGTGTAAATGATTAAATCTACATGTACAGATAAAGTAAACCAGATAGCGTACTATCATTTTGAGCAAGAAATTCATCTATCTCCATAGATAATATGTCCAAGTTTCCACTATCCATATAATGGCCTTTAGGGCATACAAATTACTAACATCACGTGCCCAATCTTGCGTACTCTGGGAAGCGGGGCGTGACAGAGCCTGTCTGTGGCAATCTCCGTACAGTTTGGTCTGTTCGTCTAAGAGTATCGCATATCGGGCCTGGGGGGACGGCAAGCGTCGGACCCCTAATAGTACGATAAGTCGTGTCGGAGTGCAGCCAAAAACACCCTGAGAAACTACTGGAATCCCTACCAGCAAATCTCGTTTGCCCTGGCCAGGGACTTTGTGTAATGGCTTTCCGAATCACAGCGCGACATCAACCCCCAATACTGGGAGAGACAAATCCTATCTAACCGCCACTGCCTCCAAGCACTTCGGGACTGTACCCAACTACTACCTTTTTGCACAACTCAAAAGAACCGTGGTAGGGTAGTAATCTAAGAACAGTGGGAACACACTTGAGGTGAAGTAGCAGTGTCAAGTCAACGGACTATGCTGTACTCATGTCACATGGGAACTGCTACCTGACGATTGGTATAGTACCAACCAGCAGTTCCTTACGAGTCCGTCCAGTGTAACTCATAAGCCAATAAGCACCTGCATACTGTCTCCAGTACGATATACTGATGGCTGTAGGACATACCATCTCCCCTGCTGGGATGAGAAGCGTATACACTAGTCTACTCTGGAGTATCGATGCCCTGTCTCGATAATCCTACGACTAGGGACCTTTATATGGATGTGCTTGTACACTACCCAGCCCCTACTAGTGTGACTGCCATCACAACGCTGTTAGTCAAGTAAAGATCCTAAGGGCTTTACCAATATGTATTAGCGATACGTCAAAAAAATCATATACACATATTAAGATAGATACAAACCAAGTAGCATACTATCATATTGAGCAAGACTGTCATAAATTCGTGTATGTATCCCAAGCTTCCAAAATGTAATATACAAACTAGTACTATACAATAATGGCCTCTAGGGTATATTACACTAACAATCTCCCACTTGCACTAAGGCCATGTGCTGGCATATCGCAGACCTATCATCTCGAATAGCCTCTCGAACCGCGTCTGAGAGATGGCCTTTGTGAATGGATCTGCAGTGTTTTCCTCAGTAGTAACTCTCCGTAGCTTGATCTCCCGGCGATCCACGGTCTTTCTGATCAGGTGATACCGCCTCAAGATGTGTCTGGACTTCTGATGGGACCTTGGTTCCTTTGCTAAAGCTATAGCCCCATTGTTGTCATAATACAGAGGTATTGGATTAACAATGGACGGAACCACCTGAAGTTCTGTTAATAACTTCCTCATCCAGACTACTTCTTTTGCGGCATCAGAAGCTGCGATATACTATGCTTCCATCGTCGAGTCAGCAATGGTGTCTTGCTTGGAACTCTTCCAACAGACCACCCCTTTATTGAGGGTAAAGACATAACCCGACATGGATTTGGAATCATCCTTGTCACTTTGGAAGCTGGAGTCAGCAAAGGCCTCGATCTGGAGGTCTTTTCCACCGTATACCAAGCACATTTCCTTAGTCCTTATCAGGTACTTGAGAATGTTCTTTACTGCTATCCAGTGCTTCTTCCCAGGGTTTGCCTGATACCGGCTTACCACGCTTAGTGCATAAGCTACATCTGTTCTAGTACACAACATCGCATACATTATAGAGCCTACCGCAGATGCGTAGGGTATAATAGACATGTGATCCCTTTCCAAATCAGTCTTAGGAGACATCTCTTTGGAGATGGTGATTCCGTGACAAGCCGGTAAATTACCGCCCTTTGAATCTTCTATACTGAATCTTTTCAGTATGGTGTCGATGTACCTGGACTGTGAAAGTCCCAACATCCTCTTAGATCTATCACGATAGATCTGTATCCCCAGAATGTAAGAGGCATCACCCAGGTCTTTCATAGAGAACCTTTGTGACAAGTACCCTTTGACAGATTGTAGCATAGGAATGTCATTTTCTATCAAAAGAATGTCATCCACGTACAAGACGAGGAATACTACAGTTCTCCCTACAATCTTACTATATATGCATAGTTCATCTGGATTTTTGATAAAGTCGAATTCTTTGACCGTCTCATCAAAACAGATGTTCCAACTCCGCGATGCCTGCTTTAGTCCATAGATGGATTTAAGCAACTTGCACACCTTCCCGCTGCTCCCACTCTGAATGAAACCCTCTGGCTGGTCCATATAGACACACTCTTCCAAATTTCCATTTAGAAAAGCGGTCTTTATATCCATCTGCCAAATCTCATAATCATGGAAAGAAGCAATGGCAAGAAGGATCCGAATGGATTTGAGCATAGCCACTGGAGAAAAGGTTTCATTATAGTCCAAACCAGGTCTTTGACGAAATTCTTTTGCAACAAGTCTAGCCTTATAGGTTTCAACCTGTCCATTTACACCAATCATCTTTCTGAAGGTCCATTTGCAGCCTATGGGTTTTACCCCTTCTGGAGCAATGTACAAAGTCCATACTTTGTTGGTGTACATGGACTCCATCTCTGTCCGCATTACATCCAGCATTTTACCGAGTCTGTCTCTGAATGGCTTGCTGAAAGTAGTTGGCTCATCATTATCAATGATGCAATCCTCTCTATCCCCGTCTACAAGAAAACCGTAGTATCTCTCGGGCGGATGAGACAGCCTATTACTCCTGCGGAGTGGCGCGGGAATGTCCTGTTCATTCGAAACTTCTGGCTCAACCAAGCTTTCAGTAATAGCTTGCGGTTCTGGAATTTCTTCCAGTTCTATTGTGCTCCCACTAGTTCCTTTTCCTAAAAATTGATGTTCCAAAAAGTGGGCATGACGAGAAACAAAACCTTTTATTCCTCTGCGTAATAGAAAAGATACCCCCTGGAGTTCTTTGGGTATCCCACAAACTTACACAGTACTGAGCGTGCCTCGAGTTGGTCCGCATGCTGCTTTTTAGCAAAAGCTGGACATCCCCATATCTTCAGATATTGAAGATAGGGTTTCTTCCCACTCCACATCTGATATGGTATGGTAGGCACAGTCTTGGTAGGAACCTTATTCAAAAGATATGCAACTGATTCTAGTGCATATCCCCAGAATGATCGCGGTAACTCAGCGTTACTCATCATGGAACATACCATATCCAATAAGGTTTGGTTCGATCTCTCTGATACACCGTTGTGTTATGGTGTGTATGGAGGAGTAAGCTGAGAGAGAATTCCATTCTCTTTTAGGTAATCCAGGAACTCGGCACTCAAGTATTCACCACCTTGATCAGATCTCAGTATCTTGATACTTTTGCCAGTTTGTTTTTCCGCTTCATTCTTATATTCTCGGAATTTCTCAAAGGCCTCGGATTTATGTTTCATCAAGAAAATATGTCCATACCTAGAGAAATCATCCATAAAATTAATGTAATAAGAATAACCACTTCTTGCATGTGTAGACATTGGACCACACACGTCGCTGTGTATGAGTCCCAAGAGCTCGCTCGCTCTTACTCCGTGTCTAGTGAACGGAGTCTTTGTCATTTTTCCTTTGAGGCATGATTGACAGGTTTCATAAGATTGATATTCAAACTGTAACACCCTAGTTCATTTATACCAGTTCTAGTCAAGTATTTCTTTATTTATGATAGTTTCTTGAATTACTGTGTTTTGGGTGCAAATAGTATTTTGACATCTGTATTTACATCCGACCCGACCTACATGCTTGAAATCTGTCTTGATTCATGTTTATAATTTATCCTGACTTGATACGTGGACTCGTGCACTTTCATTTGCATACTAGCATTTTACCTGGCATCTGCATTTTAATATAACATTTAAGTCACATATAATAGTTTAAAAATATATTACATGTCCTGCATGATACCCCTGACCCTGTGGTAGAATCCACGCATCTTGTTCTCATCCCGTTCGGTGAAACGGACTTGTTTGGATGGCTACGCGCACGTACGCGCATCCGATCTTGGGGGTATGCATTTTTGTTACCCGAATATCCAATTTTAGTTTCGGTCAACACATATATTTTTCGTATTTAAAACTGGAATTTTAGACCCGACCTGGGCGTATTTTGGAGTAACTTTGTATTTACCAGAATATCAAATTTTTATTAATACAATATTTTAATTATTATTAACACTGTTTAAAATTTAAATAACTAACAGATTTTTTCTAAATTAAAATCAAAACAATTTTCCTAACAGCTAACAGCACTATATATCTCTCTCTCTCACTGACCTTCTCTCTCCTCTCTCGCTCTTTTTTTCTCTCTCTCGCTGACCCCACTCTCTCTTTCTCATTCTCTCTCTCTCTCTCGCTATCTCTCTCTCACACACAGGATACACTCTCTTTCCTCTCGTGAACACTGTTCTCTCCTCGAGTCGCGTCACCGCCCCCGCGTTCTGGTCACCTCCCTTCTCTCTTTCTTTCTTCTCCTCTATTTAACCCGAGCTGCCCCCACGAGAATCCACACAAAAGAAAACCTAAGCCCAGCCTCCTCTGCCCTAGACCTCGTCACCAACACCTCCATCCTCATAATCTTCTTCTCCTTCTTATCTCCATCATCTCCCCCTTCCTCTCCTCTTCTTCCTCAACCGAGAACCCTGCATACCCAAACACCCAAGAAATGCAAACCCTAGCTCCTCAACTCCACCTTCCACCGCCGATGGCCCTCATCTCCTCGTCGTCGTCAACACCTTCTTCTCTCCTCAATCTCCATCTTCTCCGACCCCGAGCGCTACCCAAGATCCCTGCACCCAGAACCCAACCTGCACCTCACCGCCGGTGACCCCGACACCATCACCTCGTCTTCCCTGACCCATGTGCACCAAACTCCAGTGAGCACCAATCCCTCTCTCTTCTTTTTCCTCTTCTTCTTTTTCTTTTATTTATTCTTTTCTTGAATCCAGATTTTCCAGCGATCGCCGGAGTCGTATCGCCACTGCCGATCCAGACGATCCATTGAACGTCCTTTGCTCGCGTGATCACCCTTTTGCCTTGCCTGGACCCATCCCGCGTGCCGTGTGTGCGTTGCGATGATTTACCGATGTCGGACGTGCCGTACGTATCCGTCGTGTCATCCGATCGAGGCAAGTTGATCTTGCTACATGCTATGATATATTTTACATGCATATTAATAATAATATTACATGTTTAGTGCATTGTGCATCCCCTGTTACTATTTTACTGTTTTACGACATCCGTGTGCATCCATACCATTAATTTTATATCTATTCACATACCATGTCACGTTATTTCATATTACTGCTACATTAACACCTCATGCTAGATAATGTGCATCCTACATAGTAATAGAGCTATAGTTGAAACCCCTAATAGTTATTCATGCACCCATGTTTTATTGTGTATCCATACTATTAATTCTTTATATCTAGTTGCATGCCATGTCGTATTAATCCATATTATTGTTTATTTAGCACCCCATACTTGATAATGTGCATCTTAAATAGTCATGATGTAATCCCTGATAAATATTTGTGCATCCATGCTTTTATTTGTGCACCCGTACCTGCTACAATTTTATTATGAGCATCCGCTTGATACCTGTGCACTATCTAACATGACCTGATATACCACTGCTTGACTTGATACCTGATCTTGTTACTAATGCCGACAATCTTGACCTGTTGTCCCTACGGACATATCCTGTTGTCTATTTAGACAAACATGTACCTGCTTGATCTTGTGTTTGCATTAGCTCCAGATTTATCAATACCTTACTTGAACACATAACTTTGAGCGTATGGGGAAATCAAAAGTGTAAACTAAAGTGTAGCTTACAATGGTATTACTTGATCCGTGGTCCCGGGGGATAACGGGACAGAATCATTCGTGATTCTCACTTGATCCGTGGTCCCGGGGGATAACGGGACAGAGTCATTCATGACTCCCACTACCTGATACATGGTCCTGGGGGATAACGGGACATATTCTTTGAGTTACATGGAGGATTACATTAATTGATTTCAAACAAAATTTAGAATAGATAACCCAGTAGCACAGCTTAGATTGATCACTGCACGTCACATATACTGATACACTTCACTGTTATACATCCCTGTTGACTTGTTACTATTTATGATTCATGCCTGCATATCTCGTGTATCCTGTTCATTTATTATTGGTTGATATCATGACGCACTGACGTCTGGGTTTTGCATGGCCCAGATCCTCTATCTCTGTCGCAGGTAGTTCAGGAGTATTTTGACCAACAAGCCGAGAAGTGAAGATCATATTAGTTTCTAGTTAGTTTAGTTTTATTTTCGTACTTTCATTCCTGATGTGAGCCCGTATTTTGGGACGTACTTTCCCGATTGTTATTGTTATTTGAATTTATTGCTTCCGCATATTATTTATTGACTCGTTATTTCTGGCTTATGGACATGTACTAGATAGTTTCTTTTATTTTCCTGTTCTTGATATCTATAGACAGCCTTAATGTGACTATGGAGGGATATTTTCTTGCCACAAGTAGCATTGTTGGTTCTGTCATGTACCGATCTTAGCGTACGCTGGGAAGCGAGGCGTGACACAAACGGATCCAAATATCCTTCTTTATATAACTTGGTCAACCTTGTTTCGTTGATGTGACCCAGTCTACAATGCCATAAGAAAGCTTGATTTAATTCTGGAGTCTTTCTTTTATGTGTTTTCTGGACATTGAAAATTTGCAATTGGTTTAATACGTATATACCGTTATTTAGAGTACCTGACCCAATCAGACCATGATTAAGGTGGATGTTTACGACATCGCTTACAAATGTAAAATCATAACCTTCTTTAGATAACAAAGATAAAGAAATGATATTAAGAGTCAAACTAGGTACACAAAAACAGTTGCGCAAAACCAAAATATGTCCACTTCTCAACCCTAAGTGATATTCCCCTACGGACACAGCATCCACGCTCGCTCCGTTAGCAACTCTGAGGGTCATATCACCGGTCTTCAGAACCCTACGGCTTCTCAGTGCCTGCAACGAATTACAGATATGAGATTCTGATCCGGTATCCAATACCCAGGAAGTAGAGTTGATTGACAGACAGTTTTCAATTACAAACACATCTGAAGCTGAACCCACAACTTGCTTCGAGTCTTGGTTCTTGGCCTTCCAAGCCCTACAATATTTCTTCCAATGGCCATTCTTATGACAGTCGAAGCATTCTTCCTTTCCTACTGACGGCCCCGCTACCCTTTCCTTGCCCTTTGCTTCCACCTTACTAAAACCGCCTCTCGGCTTGGTGGGGGCCTTCTTCTTCTTTCCTTTGGCTTTCGCCTTGGATCTAGAAGAGGAAGCTCCACCAACAAGTAGAGTAGGTGTTTCCTTGGATTTCTTTAGGATGCCCTCAACACTCCTCAACATATTGAGGAGTTCCGGAAGTTCAACTTTTTTACCTTGAATATTAAAATTCAAGATAAACCGGGTGTAGGTGGAAGGGAAGGACTGCAAAATTAAGTATGTATACAGCTCATTCTTCAACGTGGTCCCAAGGTCCGCGAGCTCCTCAATGTAGCCGATCATCTTAAGGACGTGTTCCCCTACAGATGACCCGATGGCCAACCTCGCCTGAAATAGCTTTTTCGAGGTCTCGTATCTTGCGATACGAGATTGCTCTCCATATAATTCCTTAGTATAGAGGAATATGGATTCAAGATCCATATTCTCGTGCCGCCTCTGGTGCTCATTGTCCATAGAGGCCAGCACGAGGCTCTTGGCCTTCGCGCAGTCAATCTTCCAGTTCTTATGGATTTCCCCATCCACGATGCTGGACTCTGGACCTGAGATGGCGGGGGCTTTAGTAGTACGAACATATCCCAATTTATCATACGTGATTTCCATCTTGACATTCCTGAACCAATCTTTATATTTTAGCCCTGTCAATATATTTTTATCTAATAGTAACTTAAGGTCCGTCTTCTTGGTTGCTGTAATTAGGAAAGAGAGAAGAAACACTTTAGCATGATACTCTTGCAAGTTTAGATTGGTTTTTAGTTTATCTAAACAGGATGGCTCCTACTGTTTATAGAACCCTTCCTCAAACCATAAAAGAAAAATTAGTCAGGATTAATCTCACCGTACAATACTTGCTTAACCTTTCAGCCAAGCTAGTGTCGGTACTTCAAGGGAGGTTTTACGATGCTTTCGCGAAGTTCCTTAATTAAATAACCTCTTTTCCCTGGAGGAGTATCCCCGCTAACACTGTTCTAGACACCTACTTGGTTTATAGCATTGATTGTTAAGTGAAAAAAATCTCCCGAGGGGTAGCATATACTCACAGTAGGATTGGGATCCAAATATCATTGTGTGATAAAGTCGAAGAAATCCTACCAAAATTATCACACTCCAAATGGTATGCAACACTAGCAAGTTTCAGTTTCTTTAGAAACTCCCGATGTGGATTTTTGCCCCCATGCTCTTATGACCTTGACGAAGGCCAATATATCATAAGTCACATGTCAAGTTCTACCCGTCATTTTCCAGGTTAATTTGAACCCACCCGCACATACCCTTGACGAAGGCCAAAATAATAGTACGACTGTCCCAAACCAATGCTTCTATCTATGCGACAGATGAATATTCAACAGCTACCAATCACTATGCCTTGGCGAAGGTCAAAATACACAGCTTGAATACTACTGAATGTCCAACTGAAATGACGGAGGGCTACGAATGGCTTTGGCGAAACCGTGAACGTAGTGAATTTGATATAATCGAAGGAACTTGATAGCTTTTAAAATGAGTGGTTTAAGCCCCGCATTTTAAAAGTTTTGCTGTTTTGAAAAAATCGAGTGGTTTTAAAATTGTTCCAACGATTCAGCTTTGGTTTGTTTTCTTTGCATTAATGTAATGCGGTCCATCAATTAACCTACCATTGCAGAAAAATACGAAAATACAACGTACGCTTATATCATCCGCATTCGCCACGGGGCTCCGTCTTACCCCGTTAGGTTAGATAACTAACACCAGAGCCGGGAGCTGGACTAGCGCGGATGCAAAACATAAGCAACGTCTATTATATAATATGTATATAATAATATCCTTTCGTCAGATGCAATAATATGAATTCCAGATCACAGATGAATATATTGGATATACTAGGAATTCCACGTTTCGTTTAAGCCTGTAACGAAAGACGGATTGCTCGGTCGTGATGAATAGTCAAACCCCACCCAGACCCCTACGGGTGCGGCAAACTACCCGCCAAATACCCGAAGTGAAGCAACCTCCCTCATCAACGTGAGTAGGCTACTCAGCACTTCAAAATACCCGGTAGTTTGTTCACCCTACCTTGGGTCAATCCTAGGAGCAATAAACAGTAAAAGAAATAATATACAATGGTGGCTACAACCTCAACCCGGATGTGCCCCACAAAATAATATTACATCACTTTGCAATTTTACATCGAATGAAAGAAATAACACCTCACATCCCCGGCTATTCATTCACGACAATCCAACAATATTCATATACACAAACCACAAAAGCATCACAGATATGAGCAACCCCCAACTAACCGACATATAGCAATTAGCGGAAGTTTACGAACACATATGTCACAACATGAAACATTAAATGACATTAAAACTGCGACTTTGAAGCACCCGGTATTGCCACAATAAAGAATTGACAGCATATTCAAAATTGGCAAAAACAAATAACTCCTGAAACCCTAGATCCAAGTAACAAGACCACAGACCAAAACACGAAGGATTCCCCAACACTAAAACCAGTGAGGCCGGACTTTCTGGAAATATGGTCGGTCCTGTACAGAGGGAAATGTCTCGTTTTTGGTGTGTGTTAACTTTACAAGTGAAGGAGTACTCTGCAGTTGCTAAAAAAATTTTTAGAGCCTGGAAAAAAATCAATAGAAACTAGGATCTATGCTTCGATGTTTTGGGGTTATTTCGGTTTCGTAGTTTTACTTGTCGTTTAATCTGTTAGTTATGGTTTAGTCGGCTCTGATACCACTGTAGGTCGATGCCATGCACCCCACGTGTTCGCGAGAAGGTGGAGTTTGCAAAAAACGATTTTTAAGTGCTTCGTAACATCGACTAAACTCCAAGATCGATACTAAACCCTAACTAACAAACTAAATCGGAGGTTTAACTACTGTGTGAGAAAGTTATACCTCAAGTCACCGCTGTCCTTCTCCTCCTTGCCGTCCTTCTCCACGTCGTGAGCTCCTCGAAGTGAGAACGGATCGTACCTCCTCGTCGGCTTCTCCAAACCGAAGAAGATCCATCCGAGAGTTCCAACCTTGAGCTTAACCTCCAAGTTGAGGTAACTAGGTCACTTGGTGTGCTAAACTAAGTAGCCTAGAGTGTGTAGAGAGTGATTAGGGATCTAGTTGTCTCACAAACCTTAGAATTCTCAACTCATGAGACAATTAGGGTTTGAAACTTGAGAAGGGAGAATGATAGAGAAGAAAGTATCTGTAGAATGATAATGGTAATTAGATAATATGAAAATGGCTTATGTTTTTGACTTTAAACCAAAAGAAAATATCTCATACAAATATCTTAAGTAATATCTCAAAATATCCAAGTCTCCAAACCTCACAAGAGTCCAAGGAAGTCAACATAAAGCCATGCTCAATTTCACTAAAATACCATGAAGTTTTACCCCTCATTTCCTCCACCTCATAAAAGATTTCACTAATAAAGAAAAACCCTAATTGAGGTGTTTCACTCCATGAAACAATCTTGATCAAATTACAAGAATGCCCCTCTCATCTATATATACATACCCACATCCGTATTCCGAGAAACACGAGTACAATGAGACGAAAATAATCCAATAATCAAATACTAGGATCCAGTTTAAACTAAAGCCCACTAGTACTGTCCTCCCAAACATCATATGCGCACTATTAGTTATATGTATGCCCTGGAGGCCATTACTGTACATGTAATGTATATTGTAGTAGATGCTTGGACATATATAGGGAGGACTTTCTTGCTCGACATAATAGTATGCTATCTGGTTGCTCTTTATCTTAACATGTACACTTATTGATAAAGCCCTTAGGATTAGTACTTGACTACTAGGATTATGATGCGGATCATACTAGTGGGGCAGAGGTAGTCGGCAAGTACATCCTTAGATTGTTCCTAGTCCTGGGAGTATCGAGACAGGGAATCGATATTCCAGAGTATACTAGCGTATACGCTTCTCAACCCATATGATGGGCGATGGATGATCCCATATCCATTGGTGTTTGACATCAGAGAAGGTATACGGGTGCTCAGTAGAGACTGGGTACACATGACAGACTCGCCGAGAACTCCTAGATAGTATTATACCTATCGTCAGATAGCAGTTCTCTGGTGACACGGGTACAGGTTGGTCTGTCGACCCAAGATCGTCATAGAGTCTTGTGTGATTCCCACTGTGCTTTGATTTCTACCATACCACGGTCAAGAGATCGTGCAAAAAGGTGGTTTTTGGATACAGTCCCGGGTCACATGGAGGCAATGAGCGATAGGAGGGGATTCGTCTCTCCCGGTATTGAGAGTTGATGTTGTGCTATGCTAGATTGGCCATAACAGGAAATCCCTGGCCAGGATTGTTGAGATTTACTGGTAAGTGTTACCAGTAGTTTCTCGAACCGTTATGGACCTTGCATCGGCATGACTTATCAGGCTATTGGGATCTGACGTTATACTATCCCCAGGCTGTGATATGCGACATATCTGACGAAGAGACCGGACTGTACGGCAGTGTTACTGATTGGATTCGCAGGAGTATGAGCAGGCTTGCTTGTTGATCTTCTGATCGCTCAATACCCGGATGGCTGTTACGTTTAGCAGACCGCTTGCGGCTTGTGGGTGTTTGATATGATCATCACCTACTGCCGGCTTATTGATGTGTATTTAGAGTCCTACACAGAGGTTTCCTGGTTCATGCGAAACGGAGTAGGAGCACATATGTGATATGTGCGGGACCGAGATTAATACGTGTATGTGATACCGCATTCTATTCTCGCGATTTGTGACATCGGTCGGTTATATGTGATATAGCCAGGTTATCGGATCAAGTGTTGATTCGATAAGTTGTTACATATAATATTAATCGGTTATATGTGATGTAGCCGGATTATTAAATCAAGTGTTAATTTAATAATTTAATGTATAATTATATATTTGATATATTACATTACATTAACTAATATTAGCTCACTTAAGTATTTCTTTTTCTCACTTAATGATACACTTAACATATATGTGATATATGTTAATTGTATTGTTTTCTTTTTGCATACAAAATATATATGTGATATATATTATTGTGCCATGCTAGGTTACACATGCAACATGGATGTATGAGACTCACACCATGCTAGGTTTAATGTTAAGGTTTATATTTATTTATTAAGTAATTCAAAATGGTGGAAATTGTCATGGGTTGGAGCTTGGATGAAGCTTGTAGAATATTGACTAAGTCTACATGTTTTGTCTTGCTTAAGATATTTATTAACCTAACCATAACACTTAGCCATGGTTTAGTCTCTACAAGGGT
The DNA here is from genome assembly GCA_030015575.1 of Agapanthus africanus. Classification (NCBI taxonomy): domain Eukaryota; kingdom Viridiplantae; phylum Streptophyta; class Magnoliopsida; order Asparagales; family Amaryllidaceae; genus Agapanthus; species Agapanthus africanus. Next base: position 301,804,669 of record CM057339.1, on the reverse strand, counting down.
TAGTGTATGACATATACTCACCATGGTTGCATTTCTAACCTCATGAGTTTTCGTTCATCATCTTCTTTCTCATTTGAGAAAAAGCTTGCTAATTTTTTCTAAGTGATGAAATACTGTGAGAAAAATAAATTTAAAGAGAGCCCAATTCCTACTTCATCATCCTTTACTATTAGCCATTTAGTTTAGGATGTTTGCTTCACTAACCCTAATTTAGTGAAGAGGTAGCATGATCTTGAGTCTCCTCGACGTAGATCATCTTCGGCTTTGAAGACTTCCAGCAAGTTTGCATCTTTCACCTTGTGGAGCCTCTCAAGAGTTCGGGAGATCATTACTCGCAGCGAAGGGACATCTACACGGAGCATTTGAAGTGAAGGACCGGTCTACAAAAGTCGTATTCCGCATTCTCTTAATTGTAAAGTTGTTTACATATCATTTCGTCAAAATCTCTAGTTAAGATTCTAGGGTTAGGGTTCTTTAGAACGACAAATTTTTTAAAACGGCATGGACGATGCCTCCCGAAACCTTGCTGCCGATCTAGGTAACCCTACAGTGGTATCATATCCAAGCTAGATATTTAAACGATGTTTGTTATATCAAGAAACCGAAACTACTCCGAAACTTGAAACCCTAAAATCTGGTTTCTGTCGAATTTTAAATGGCTTCTAAAAGATTTTTTAGCAACTGCAGAATGTTGTATGAGATATAACATGAATACAAAGAAAATTTGAAGGGGTTTGCTCGGAATTTGGCCGAGCACATGAGCATCAAAACCGAGCAGGCCGGCCAAGTGAAGGGTTCTGGGCTTCAAATTTTTTCAGTGTTCTAGTCTCTGGGTTTTGGTGTTTCAGGTATTGCTATTTTTTTCTAAATTTGCATGTAATGTTAACTTCTGCAAAGGCAATTCGGAGTGTTTCGTAATCGTAATTCTGACATCTATTCGGGTTATTTAGACGACGTTAAAAAGTTCGAACGGATATCAATAACTCAGATTTTCCCTCGCTGGAAATTTTCCAAGAGTTGGATTTTTTTCAAGTTTAAAATCTTCATAAAATCATGCAAGCGATTCTATGGACCCTCTAGAAGAACGATACCCAAACTCGACTTTTTGGATCGCGGAACCGCGGTCATACCCTAGGGTTTCTTTTTGGATCGCGAAACCGCGGTCATACCTTAGGGTTTGCCGCAGTTCCGTGGCGACATGAGTGAGGCATGGATCGGCCCTTCTACGGATGGTTCATAAGAGCTGTGGCAGTTTTTGGGTACTTTTTGAACTTCGCTCAAGTGTTAAGCCTGTTGGGAAATTTTGGGTGCTTGCTTATTCGATCGAAAAGTTTAACTTCGTCTAGCTATCCGTGATTGTGATACAATATTTGGAATCCACAAATTTAGTTATGTGATAACTAGTTTGAATTTTATAAATCTAGCAGTTTAGTCTCATTTGATCGGTTGCTACAGAATTTTGATGTGGATCAAAAGTCCGTCGCAATTACGTAGTGTACATGGATACTCGCCGGGTAACCTTACTAGATAGCCACACCCCATAGCCCCGACCAAGTGACTGTAGGAGAACCCCGTCGCCAAAAGCATCCGTTCGGGTGCTCGCGGCCGCGGTGTTCCGCCTTAGTGCACTTCGTCGACGGCATCAGGGGTGCGGCCGTCTACTAAAGTTTCCGACGAGCATTCGATCAAGCTATCGGGAATCTTGGTTAATTACCCGAATGGTTATTGAAAAGTGTTTTCAATATCGAGACTAAAATTCAAGGTTTATAATTATTAGGCATATGATGTCTAAGGAATTTATTTAGTTAGGCATGAAATCCAAAGTATGTGATACATTGGGTTTATGATGTCTAAGGTGGTTACCGATTCCAATTGTTGTAGTTTTTCACTTTCTTTTCTGCGACCGTAAGTGTAATATGTGGTGTATCTCCGGTTTCGGTGCTATATGTCAACGACAATTGGGATACGCATATTTACTTACGTTGATGACATGTGATGTTATGTGTTGTTGTGATATGTTATATTGGATCGTCGTGTTTTGAATAGCCGGGAGATTTTATGTGAGATGAGAGTTTTTCATTTTCATTCATGTAAAAGCTTGTATGTAATATTCTTTTATTGGGGCACTTCCAGGTTGAGGATGATGTCACCATTGATGTATATTATTTACTTTTCCGCATTAGGATAGACCCAAGGAGGAGAGAACAAGTAACCGGGTTCTAGGGTCCAGTGGGAGACTATCTCGAGGAGTCGAAACCGGGTCTCCTAACTATAGAATTGGTAGGGTTGCTTGCTGCTCTCATAGGGGTCTAGGAATGTGGGTTTGGCTATTCATCGTGACCGTGGAATCCGTGTTTTATACTGGCTTAATTTGAAACACGGAATTCCTAGTATATCCAATATTTCATATGTGTTCTTTTGCTGTTGATATTCTGTGATGCGATCACTTGATATGTTCTGAGACGAATGCCTATATTATATATGATATATAATAACTATTGCTACTTTCGTTTCTTCTGTGATACTTAGGAAGCATAATTGATGTGACTTCATTAATGAGATTAATGAAAGAAAAAGAAACCTAAAAGATGTTGTAGAAACTTGTTTTAAAAACTGGTAGTTCTAGTTCTTGCTTTGCATAGCGGTATTCCTTGTAGAATATCTAGCACCTTATTCGATAAGTCCCTTCACCGGAAGTGACCCCTTTAGCGAAACTGGAAGATGCAACTGTTAGTTATATGTATGCCCTAGAGGCCATTACTGTACATTGGATGTATATTGTAGTGGATGCAGGGACATATATAGGGAGGACTTTCTTGCTCGACATGATAGTATGCTATCTGGTTACTCTTTACCTAAACGTGTACATTAATTGTCTCTCTGTTACATGTTGGTAAAGCCCTTAGGATGTGTACTTGACTACCTGGACTATGATGCAGATCATACTAGTGGGGACATGGTAGTCCATAAGTACATCCTTCAAGGTCACTAGTCGGGGGTGTATCGAGACGGGGCATCGATATACCAGAGTAGACTAGCGTATACCTTCTCGACCTATATAGATGGGCGATGGATGATCCCATATCCATTGGTGTTTGACATCAGAGATGATATATGGGTGCTCAGTGGAGACTGGGTACACTGGACGGACTCGCCGAGAACTCCCAGATGGTATTATACCTTACGTCAGATGGCAGTTCTCTGGTTACACTGGTACAGAGTAGTCTGTTGACCCTAGATCGTCATAGAGTCTTGTGTGGTTCCCACTGTGCTTTGATTTCCACCTTACCACGTCCAAGAGGGCATACAAAACGGTGGTTTTTGGGTACAGTCCCGAATCACATGGAGGCAATGAGCGATAGGAGGGGATTCGTCTCTCCCGGTATAGGGAGTTGATGTTGCGCTGTGTTCGATTAGCTATAACCGGAAATCCATGGCCAGGGTTGCTGAGATTTACTGGTAAGTGTTATCAATAGTATCTCGAACTGTTATAGACCTCATATCGACACGACTTATCGAGCTATTGGGGTCTGACGTTTACCACCCCTAGGAAAGATATGCGACATATCAGATGATCAGACCGGACTGTACGGTAAGTGTTACTGGTTGGATTCACAGGAGTGTGAGCGGGCTTGCTCGTCGATCTTCTGATCGCTCAATACCCGGGTGGCCGTTACGTTTAGCAGACCGCTTGCGGCTTGTGGGTGTTTGATATGATCATCATCTGCTGCCGGCGTATTGACGAGTCTTTAGAGTCCTACACAGAGGTTTCCTGGCTCAAGCGAAACGAAATAGGAGCGCATATGAGATATGTGCGGGACCGAGAATAATGCGTGTATGTGATACCGTATTCTATTCTCGTGATGAATGTATCGATTGGTTGTATGCGATATAACCTAGTTATCGAATCAAGGATTGATTCGATAAGCCGATACATTAGATATTAGTCGGTTATATGCGATATGACCGGATCGTTAAATCAAGTATTGATTTAATGATTTAATGCATAATTATATATTTGATATATTACTTTGCATTAACTAGTATTGGTTCACTTTAAATGGATTTTCTCACTTGATATACACAAGTTGTATATGTGATATACTTTTGTGCGCTTGTTTGTATCATGTTTGATGATACATGCAAACTTGGGTTAGTGTGTGATTTAAACCATGGTTAGTTAATGGTTAGGGTTTCATTTGATTCACTTATTCATTTATTTATTTCAGTTTGGAAAGATAAAGAGAATGGTGGCTTATTTTGTTGTTTTGTTGAAACATCATGAAGTGTTGAAAGCTTGACCATTCTTGTTCTTTTTCTAAACCTAACCATTAAACCTAACCCTAGTTTATTCTCTACACTGAACCATGGTTGTGATATGATAAGAATCACCTCATTTTCTATTTTCCCATAATTCTTATCATATTATCATCATCTTCTTCTTCTTCTTCTTCAAGAAGAAAGCTTGCTACCATTAATGGCATCTTGAGAAAAAGAGTGAGAAATCCAATTCTAAAGTGAACCAACTTCCTATTTCTTCATCCTCTACCTCTTGCCAAGTAGTATAGGGTGTTTTCTTCACAAGTTTCATGACTTGGTGAAGTGGGAGCTTGATCTTGTGTCGCCTCGACGTTGATCATCTTCGGCATCGAAGTCGACGACCTAGCCCGATCATTCTTTCGATGAAACCACCGCGAGAGTCCGGAATCCGATGGGTACAGCGGAGGGACTTCATCACGGAGCTATGGAGGTAGAGGACCGGATCTACAAAGGTTGTATTTCCGTTCACGCCTAATAAAGTTGTTTACTAGTTATCGTTTTCGCTTAAACTCTAGTTAACGATCCGTATTAGGGCTTCTCGGCACTTGTAAAATTTGAAATTGGCATGGTTGATGCCATGTGAGACCTCATTAGTGTGCCTAGGATCCCTACAGTGGTATCAGAGCCTAGCTATAGGTTTAGGCGATGTGTAGACGAAGCTAGAAGTCCGATCGAACCCGATATTCCCCGATTTCAACCCTCTCTGTACAATTTTTCAAACTGTGGATTTTTCCAAATTAAAAATTCTCAGAAAATTATGCAGGAAAAAATCAGAATTACTGTGAAGTACGGACCCCTAATTCAACAATTTGACCGCGGAACCGCGGCCAAACCTGGGGTTTTGCGGCGGTTCCGCGGCCAAAATTGTGACTTAGTCCCTGATATTTCATGTAATTATTCTTAGGTCCTTTCTTGTTAAATTTTTCTGTGAATATTTTAATTCCACTCAAGTGTTGAGTTTTCTAGGGTTGTATTGGGGACTCGTTGATTTGATCGGATAATTTATCTTCGTTTAAGTTTTTCCGGATATTTTAGAAACTGTTAAAAAAGTTCGACCGAATATAAATACCCACTTTTTCCCCTGTCGGAAAATTTCCAAGTGTTGGATCTTTCCGTAGTTTAAGAACGTTCTAAGTAGTGCAAGTACGCGATGGTCCCTCTAGAAGACAACAAACCTTAACTCGATTATGTGACCGTCTTGAACTGCCCTTTGAACCTTCGGGTTTGGGGCAGTACGGCGTGCCACATGTGAGGCATTGGCTTGACCCTTCTACGGCTGGACCGTTGGTACTGAGGAATGAACTGGATGTTTTAAAACTTGTTTCATGTGTTGAGCAGTTTTGGGAAAACTTGGGTGTTTGAATGTTCGATTGGAAATTTTAACATTTTCTATTTATCTGGAATGGGATACAATACTTGGAATTCACAAGTAGTTATGTGATAACTAATATGAATGTTATAAACATAGCACTTTAGTCTCTATTGATCGGTTGCCACGGAACTTTGATGTGATCAAAAGTCCGTCGCAATCACGTAGCGTACGCGGATATTCGCCGGTAAACTTAATAGACAGCCACGCCCCATAGCCCCGACCAAGTGACTATAGGAGAACCCCGTCGCCGAAAGCATCCGTTCGGGTGCTCGCGGCAGCGGTGTTCCGCCTTGGTGCACTTCGTCGACGGCGTCGGGGGTGCGGCTGCCTACTAAAGTTTGCGACGAGCATTCAATCAGGATGTCGGGAATCTTGTTGAATTGCCCGACTTGATATTGAAAAAAGTTTTCGATAATGAGACTAAAATGCGGGGTTTATAATTGTTAGGCATGTGATGTCTAAGGAATTCATTTGATTAGGCATGCGATGTCTAAAGTAGTTGCGGATTCCAACTGTTGTAGGTTTACACTTTCTTTTCTGTGACCGTAAGTGTAATATATGATATCGCCGGTTTCGTTACTATATGTCAACGGCAATTGGGATGCGTATATTTACTTACGTTGATGACATGTGATATTATGTGTTGCTGGATATGTTATATTGGATCGTCATGTTTGAATAGCCGGATGGTTTTTATGTGAGATGGGTGTTTTTCTTTTTCATTCATGTAAAAACTTGTATGTAATATTCTTTTATTGGGGCACTTCCAGGTTACGGAAGATGTCACCTTTTGTATATTATTTACTTTTTCGCACTAGGATAGACCCAAGGAGGGGAGCACAAGTGACCGGGTTCTAGGGTCCAGTGGGAGACCAACTCGAGGAGTCGAGTCCGGGTCTCCTAACCCTAGAATTGGTAGGGTTGCTTGTCGCTCTCGTAGGGGTCTAGGGGTGTGGGTTTGGCTATTCATCGCGACCGTGGAATCCGTGTTTTATACTGGCTCGTATTGAAAACACGGACGTCCTAGTATATCCAAGATTTCATATGATTCTTCTGCTGCGATATCTGTGATGTGATCATGTGATGTTTTGTGATAAATACTGTATATAGTATATATGATATATTATATAGATGTTACTTATGTTTTACACCCGCGCTAGCCCTGCCCCGCTCTGCCGTTAGTTACCTAACCTAACGGTGCACGAGGGGACATCGAGGCGAATGCGGATGGCATAAGTGTACGTCGTATTTATCTGTGATGTTTAGGTACTTAAATGATGGGACTTCATTAATATGATTAATGAAAATAAAAGAAACCTAAGATGTTGTGGAATCGAATTTCAAAAATAAAACAGGTAGCTACAGTTCTTGCTTTGCATCGCGGTGTTCCTTGTAGAACATCCTGCACCTTATTCGATAAGGAAAGGACCGAGATCCCTTCACCGGGAGTGACTCCTTTAGCAATAAATGGAAGATGCTACAACCCTCGGTATGTCTTTTGATTGTTTCTATAGTTTCTGCTTTGCACAGTGATATATATGATATATCCTGCACCTCATTCGACGAGGAAAGGGCCGACGATCCCTTCACCGGGAGTGACCCCTTTAGCAAAACTAGAAAAGCCTAAAAAACACTCCATTTTAAATTCATTCGATCCTACAACGATATCAAGTTCATTACGCAATAGGTTTTCAGAAAAACCTGTCGTAGCCCTCCGTCATTTCAGATAAGTCCTACTTAGTATTCGTGCTACGTTTGTTGACCTCCGTCAAGGCGTAGTGTGCGGTAGCTAACTAGTATTTATCTGCTTATGCATATGATGCAGATTGGATTAGGGTAGTCGTGCGACCTTGTTGACCTCCATCAAGGGTCGTGCGGGTGGGTTTGATTCAATCAAGAAATGACGGGTTGAACTTGACTAGTAGCCTATGGTTTGTTGACCTCCGTCAAGGTCATAGGGTGCTAGGGGCAAAATTATCGGGAATTTCAAGTGTTGAAATTTGCAATGAGATTGCATACCTTCTATGAGATAGTTGGATCCCGATACCCGCTGCGATTAATTGTTACTCCTGGGAGAGTTTTACACATTACAATTAGCCGATCAAGTAGGTGTCTAGAAAGGTGTCAACGGGGTTACGCCTCTGGAAAAACGGGGTTTACATTAATTAGGTCCGTGCGAAAGCACGGGGCACCTCCCTCAAAGTACCGACACTGGCCTGGTTGAAAGATTGGCGAACTTGTAGTGTGTAATTAATCCCGGCTAGTCTTTCCTTTTAGGGTTTGAAGGAAGATTTGATAAAAAGCAGTGGGAGCCATCCTGATTAGATAAAATAATAACCAATCTGATCTTGCAAGAGCGCACGCAGAGTGTTTTCTTCTCTCTCTCTCCTGGTAGCGACCATGTTACACCTTAATCAAGATAATAATACGGATATATTGACCGAACCCGCTTGTTATACTGAGCTGGGGAACGTTGGTCCCGCTCCAACTTATAAATGTTATAAGACAGAGCAGGAAATTGGGGAATACCAGATTTCCCGTGCCGCCCAAACGAGAAAAGTGCATATGATGCATCATCTTCGGGTGTGTTCATTACACAGAACTGTTTCTCAATATCCTCTACGTCCTGGGTATTTGATACCGGATCAGGATCCCAGATATGCAATCTGTTACATAGGGCTACAGAAAGGTAGAGAACTGAGAACGGGTGATAAGTTTCATGAGACAGAAAACGGGGCAAGTGTTGCAGCCAAGTCTGTTGGTCACTGTCACCCTGTATGATTAGTACATTGATTTTGAACAAATGTTATTAGATACCGAACCTGATATACAAAATCATATCAGTCTCTTTATTAGTAAAGAAATGATAAAATTTTGTATTGTTGGATAATGTTTTGAACATTTTCTATATCAAAAGTTGATCGGTTCAGGCACGTTATCTAAAAGCATTGATGTTCTAAATCAAACTACAGTTTTTTAGTATACAGAACACACACAAGAGGAAGAGTTCAGAAATGAACAGATCCTTCTTGAGGTATTGTAGATTAGGTCATATCAATGCGACCCGACTAGCTAAGTTGCACATAGATGCATGTTTAAATCTGTTTGAATTTACATCTTGTGAAAACTTGCCAGTCATGTCACAGAGGTAAGATGACCATAGCTCTGTTTACTGGAAACAGAGAAAGAGATAGTGAACTCTTGGGATTGATACATGTTGATGTATGTAAGGTCCCCTGTCTACACATGCCAAGACCGGTTCTTTGTACTTCATTAAATTCTCTGATAATCTCTTTAGATTCAGACATATGTTCCTGTTGAAACACAAGTCCGAACCTTTTGAGATATTCACAGAATATAAGTTAGAAGTAGAGAACCAAAACGGGTATAAGTATTATGTCCTTAGATGTGATCAAGGAGGAGAATACTTGAGCACGGAAATCCTGGACTATTCTAAAGGAGAATAAGATTCTCTCTCAGCATTACTCCTCCGTATACACCACAGCACGTCGGTGTATCGGGCGGGAGCAGATACACCCTATTTGATATGGTGTGCTCTATGATAAGTACTACTGAGTTACCTATTTCCTTTTGGGAGTTATGCACTTATGAAGTTGCATACCTATTGAATAGGGTTCTAATCAAATCAGTTGCCTACTGCTTCATATGTGATATGGAACGGGAAGAGCCCATATCTTAAGTTAGTTAAGATTTGGGGTTGTCCGGCCTATGTCTAAAAGCAAAATCCGGACAAGATCGAGGCAAGGTCAGTTCTGTAGAACTGGAAACGTTCCAACTATACAAACTACTGCAGATGATTTGATAGAACCAAAGGATTCAGTAGATTCCAACGAACCTCAGCCTCTCCGCCGATCTAGTAGGGTTCCTCACCCACTTGAGAGATACTTCGGTTTCTCTATGACAGTAGGAGCGAGGATTGCATCATGAGATGATGACCCAACTAATTTCAAACTGGCCATCAGGAGTGGGACTCTGTAAGAATGGCTGGATGTTTATCGATCTGAGATGGAATCCTTATACACCAACAAAGTATGGACTTTGGCTGCTATATCTGAAGGGTTAAATCCCCATCAGGAGCAAGTATATCTTGAGAAGATTACTTGGTGTAGATGGAAAAGTTGAGACTTTCAAAGATAGACTTGTTAAAGGTTTGCATCATTGACCAGGAATGGATCATGATGAAACCTTTTCTAAGTAGCTATGCTTAAGTCCATCCAGATCCTACTTGCCACGGCTACATACCATGACTACGATATCTGGCGGTTGGGTGCCATGACTGCTTTTCTAAGTGAAGTTTTAGAAGAGTGCGTCTATAAGTACACAGCCAGAGGGCCTCGTAGACAGTGGGAGCAGCGGAAACGCGAGCAAGATGTTTTATGTGATGAAGCAGGCATCGCGGAGTTGGAACATCTGTTTTGATGAGTTAGTCAAAGAGTTTGACATCATCAAAATGGTAGATGAACTTTGTATATACAAAAAGGTAGTAGGGAGTATGGTGGTGATCCTCGTAGAGTACGTGGATGACATACTCTTGATAGGGAAGTAGTTTCCTATGCTACGCTCGGTCAATCTCCGCTCGTCACAAGTATTCTCCATATAGGATCATACTGATACCTCCTGAATCCTGGATTTTGGATCTATGAGATAGATCTAATTGGATATTAGGATACTCACTGGTTGTAGTGAGATGGTATCAATTGATCCTGGGGAGAATCACTGGAAAAGTTCCAGGGTGATAAGGACGACTGAATGTCAGTCACAGGCATTGTCTTTACCCTCAGTAAAGGGACAGTATGTTGGAAGATTTCCAAGCTAGATACCGTGGCATACTAGACGATAAAGGCTCGATACATCACTACTTAAGATGCTACCAAAGAGGCAGTCTGGATGTATATCTGTTCATAAGATGAACTTAGTTCCTCCCATTGTGTGACAATGGAGTTGTGGCTTATGCCAAGGAACGCCCGTCCCGTCAGTGATCCAGACATATTCTAAGGCAGTATCACCTGATCGTGGAGATTGTTGATCTCCAAGGGATCGAGGTTAGGAGAGCAGACTCAGAGGACAACACAGCGGATCCACTCACAAAGGCCTTTTCCCAGAGAGAGACTATTATGGGATGGTTGAGTATGAGATACTACAACCACTGCTACAGATGGCCCTAGTGCAAGTGGGAGATTGCTAGTTATATGTATGCCCTAGAGGCCATTACTGTACATTGTATGTATATTGTAGTGGATGCTGGGACATATATAGGGAGGACTTTCTTGCTCGACATGATAGTATGCTATCTGGTTACTCTTTACCTTAACGTGTACATTGATTATCTCTCTGTTACATGCTTAGGATGTGTACTAGACTACCTGGACTATGATGCGGATCATACTAGTGGGGACATGGTAGTCCATAAGTACATCCTTCAAGGTCCCTAGTCGTGGGTGTATCGAGACGGGGCATCGATATATCAGAGTAGACTAGCGTATACCTTCTCGACCCATATAGATGGGCGATGGATGATCCCATATCCATTGGTGTTTGACATCAGAGATGATATACGGGTGCTCAATGGAGACTGGGTACACTGGACGGACTCGCCGAGAACTCCCAGATGGTATTATACCTTACATCAGATGGCAGTTCTCTGGTGACACTGGTACAGAGTAGTCTGTTGACCCTAGATCGTCATAGAGTCTAGTGTGGTTCCCACTGTGCTTTGATTTCCACCTTACCACGTCCAAGAGGGCGTGCAAAACGGTGGTTTTTGGGTACAGTCCCGAATCACATGGAGGCAATGATCGATAGGAGTGGATTCGTCTCTCCTGGTATAGGGAGTTGATGTTGCGCTATGTTCGATTGGCTATAACCGGAAATCCCTGGCCAGGGTTGCTGAGATTTACTGGTAAGTGTTATCAATAGTATCTCGAACTGTTATAGACCTCATATCGACATGACTTATCGAGCTATTGGGGTCTGACGTTTACCACCCCTAGGCAAGATATGCGACATATAAGACGATCAGACCGGACTGTACGGTAAGTGTTACTGGTTGGATTCACAGGAGTGTGAGCGGGCTTACTCGTCGATCTTCTGATCGCTCAATACCCGGGTGGCCGTTACGTTTAGCAGACCGCTTGCGGCTTATGGGTGTTTGATATGATCATCATCTGCTGCCGGCGTATTGACGAGTCTTTAGAGTCCTACACAGAGGTTTCCTGGCTCAAGCGAAACGAAATAGGAGCGCATATGAGATATGTGCGGGACCGAGAATAATGCGTGTATGTGATACCGTATTCTATTCTCGCGATGAATGTATCGATTGGTTGTATGCGATATAACCTAGTTATCGAATCAAGGATTGATTCGATAAGCCGATACATTAGATATTAGTCGGTTATATGCGATATGACCGGATCGTTAAATCAAGTATTGATTTATTGATTTAATGCATAATTATATATTTGATATATTACTTTGCATTAACTAGTATTGGTTCACTTTAAATGGATTTTCTCACTTGATATACACAAGTTGTATATGTGATATACTTTTGTGCGCTTGTTTGTATCATGTTTGATGATACATGCAAACTTGGGTTAGTGTGTGATTTAAACCATGGTTAGTTAATGGTTAGGGTTTCATTTGATTCACTTATTCATTTATTTATTTTATTTATTTCATTTTGGAAAGATAAAGAGAATGGTGGCTTATTTTGTTGTTTTGTTGAAACATCATGAAGTGTTGAAAGCTTGACCATTCTTGTTCTTTTCCTAAACCTAACCCTAGTTTATTCTCTACACTTAACCATGGTTGTGATATGATAAGAATCACCTCATTTTCTATTTTCCCATAATTCTTATCATATTATCATCTTCTTCTTCTTCTTCTTCTTCAAGAAGAAAGCTTGCTACCATTAATGGCATCTTGAGAAAAAGAGTGAGAAATCCAATTCTAAAGTGAACCCATTCCCTAATTCTTCATCCTCTACCTCTTGCCAAGTAGTATAGGGTGTTTTCTTCACAAGTTTCATGACTTGGTGAAGTGGGAGCTTGATCTTGTGTCGTCTCGACGTAGATCATCTTCGGCATCGAAGTCGACGACCTAGCCCGATCATTCTTTCGATGAAACCACCGCGAGAGTCCGAGATCCGATGGGTACAGTGGAGGGACTTCATCACAAAGCTATGGAGGTGGAGGACCGGATCTACAAAGGTTGTATTTCCGTTCACGCCTAATAAAGTTGTTTACTAGTTATCGTTTTCGCTTAAAATCTAGTTAACGATCCGAATTAGGGTTTCTCGGCACTTGTAAAATTTGAAATTGGCATGGTTGATGCCATGTGAGACCTCATTAGTATGCCTAGGAACCCTAGAGCAACAACCCACTCGGTTTGTCTTTTGATTGCTTCTATAATTTTTGCTTTGCATAGAGGTATTTGTGAAATATCCTGCACCTTATTCGATAAGGAAAGAGCCGAGATCCCTTCACCGGGAGTGACCTCTTTAGCAAAACTAGTAAAAGCCTACAAAACACTCTTTTTCAAAATCACTCGATTCTACAACGATATCAAGTTCATTACGCAAAAGGTTTTCATAAAAACCTGTCGCAGCACTCCGTCATTTCAGATAAGTAGTATTTAGTATTCGTGCCACGTTTGTTGACCTCCGTAAAGACATAGTGTGCGGTAGCTGATTAGTGCTTATATGTAGCATACGATGCGATTGGATTAGGGTAGTCGTACAACCTTGTTGACCTCCGTCAATGGTCGTGCGGGTGGGTTTAATTCAATCAGGAAATGATGGGTTGAACTTGACTAGCAGCCTATGGTTTGTTGACCTCCGTCAAGGTCATAGGACGCTAGGGGAAAATATTATCGGGAATTTCAAGTGTTGAAATTTGCAATGAGATTGCATACCTTCTATGAGATAGTTGGATCCCAATACCTACTGCGAGTAAGAGTTACTCCTGGGAGAGTTTTACACATTACAATTAGCTGATCAAGTAGGTGTCTAGAAAGGTGTTAATGAGGTTACGCCCCTGGGAAAACGAGGTTTATTTTAATTAGGTCCGTGCGAAAGCACGGGGAACCTCCCTCAAAGTACTGACACTGGCCTGGCCGAAAAATTGGCGAACTTGTAGGGTGTAATTAATCCCGGCTAGTCTTACCTTTTAGGGTTTGAAGGAAGATTTGATAAAAACAGTGGGAGCCATCCTGATTAGATAAAATAATAACCAATCTGATCTTGCAAGAGCGCACGCAGAGTGTTTTCTTCTCTCTCTCCTGGTAGAGACCATGTCACGCCTTAATCAAGATAATAATATGGATGTTTTACCGAACCTGCTTATTATACTGTGCTTGGGAACGTTGGTTCCGCTCTATCTTATAATTATTATAAGTCCGAGCAGGAAATAGGGGAATATCCGGATTCCTATGCCACCCAATCGAAGAAAGTACATGTTGATGCATCTTCTTCGGGTGTGTTCATTACCAAGAACTGTTTCTCAGTGTCCTTTACGTCCTAGGTATGAGATACCGAATTAGGATACTATATATGTAAGAGTTACATGGGCTACAGACAGGTAGAGAACTGAGAATGGGTGATATATCTCTAAGTGTAGAGAATGATGCAAGTGTTGCAGCCAAATCAGTTGGCAAATATCACCTTGTATTAATACATTGATTCTGAACGAATGTTATTACATACCGAAACTGATATACAACATTACATCGGTTTCTTTAGTAAGTTAAAGAAGAATATAATTCTGTATTGGAAGATAATGTTGTGAACATTTTTCTGAATCAAGAGTTGACTGGATCAGGTACGTTATATAATAGCATATACGTTCTAAATTAAACCATAGCTCAGAGTATGTAGAACACACACAAGAAGAGTAGTTCAGAAACGAATGAATCCTTCTTGTGGCATTGTAGACTAGGTCATATCAATGCGACACGACCAGCTAAGTTACATAAGGATGAATATAAGAATCTGTTAGAATTTTCATCTTATGCTACTTTCCAGTCTTGTCTCAAAGGTAAAGTGACCAATACCCCGTTTACTGAGAACAGAGAAAGAGTTACTGAACTCTTAGGACAGATACATGATGATGTATACGGTCCTACGTCTACAAATGCTAATGTTGGTTCTTCGTACTTCATTATATTCACTGATCTTCTCTCAAGATTCAGACATAAGTTTCTGTTGAAACACAAGTCTGAAACTTTTGAGAAATTCAAGGAATATAAGCTTGAAGTTAAGAACCAGAAGGGTAGAAGTACTAAGTCCTTCGATGTGATCGAAGAGGAGAATACTTGGGCATGGAGTTCCTGGATTATTTAAAGGAGAATGTGATTCTCTCTCATCTTACTCCTTCGTATACACCACAGCACAACGGTGTATCGGGGTGGAGGTATCGTAGCCTATGAGATATGGCGCACTCTATGATGAGTACTGCTGAGTTGCCTGTTTCCTTTTAGGGGTTATGCACTAGAGAGGATGCATACCTATTGAATAGGGTTCCATCCAAATCAGTGCCTACCACTCCATATGATATATGGTATGGGAAGAGACCATGTCTTAAACGAGTTAAGATATGGGGTTGTCCGGCCTATGTTTAAAGGCAGAATCCGGACAAGCTCGAGGCAAAGTCAGTTTTGTAAGTTTGTTGGATATCCAAAACATATGTGAGAGAATATCTTCTACCACTCTGAGGAGCAAAAGGTGTTTTGTTTCTCAGCATGCCCCCTTTTTAGAAAAGGAATTTCTTGTGAAGAAATTAGTGGACATGAGGTAGAACTGGAAAGAGTTCCAGCTAAACAAACTAACAGCTGATGATTTGGTGAAACCAAAGGATTCAATAGTCTCCAACGAACCTCAGCCTCTCCGCGAATCTGGTAGGGTTCCTCATCCACTTGAGAGATACTACGGTCTTCTCGGTGACAGTAAGAGTGAGGATTGCATCATGGTAGATGATGGACCAACTAGGTTCATGTAGGCCATCATGAGTGGCGACTCTGCGAAAAGGCTGGATGCTATGCGATCAAAGATGGAATCCACATACACCAACAAAGTATGACTTTGCATGTTGCACCTGAAGGGGTAAAACCCATTGGGAGAAAATGGATCTTGAGAAGATTCTTGGTGTAGATGGAAAAGCTGAGACTTTGAAAGCTATGCTTAAGTCCATCAGGATCAATGCCAGCATCGCGGAGTTGGAACATCTGTTTTGATGTGGCAGTCAAAGAGTCTGACTTCGTCAAAATGGTAGATGAACCTTGTATATACAAGAAGGTTGTAGAGAGTGATGTTGTCTTATACGTATTGTACGTAGATGACATACTCTTGATAGGAAAGTGTTTCCTATGCTACACTCGGTCAAGCTCCTCTTATCACGAGGATTCTCCATGGAAGATATGGATGATACCTACTACATCTTGCGGATTATGATCTATGAGATAGATCTAAGTGGATGTTGGGAGTGTCCCAAATCCAGGTACATTAACACCGTACTAAAAGGGTTTAGTAAGGAAGATTCCAAGCGTGGTGGTTTGCCCACTTACTCATGAATCGCTCTCTCCAAAAAGATGTCTCCCGAGACTGATTTGGAGAGAGCTCACGTGTAAGGGATACCCTATGCTTCGGCAGTAGGCTTTATCATGTGTGCGATGTTATGTACCAGACCGGATGTAGTTAACTCACTAGGTATAGTGATAAGGAATTAATCAGATCTTGCGAGAATCACTAGACAGCTGTGGAGGACATTCTTAAGTACTTGAGAAGCACTAAATGAATGTCCTTGGTTCGAGCTTCTAGAGTGATAAGGTCGACTGAAAGTCAGTCACATTCATTGTCTTTACCCTCAGTGGAGGGACGGTATGTTGGAAGAGTTCCAAGCTAGATACTGTGACATACTAGACAATAAAGGCTAGATACATCGCTACCAACGATGCTACCAAAGAGGTTATCTAAATATTTCTTGTTCATGAGATGAACATGGTTACTACCATTGAGCGTCCAATAATTGTTATTGTGATAACAATGGAGTTGTGGTTTTGGCCTAGGAACGCAGGTCCCATCACCGTTCTAGACAAATTCTGAGGCAAGTATCACCTGATCAGGGAGATGGCTGATCTCCAAGGGATCGAGGTTAGGAGAGTAGACACGAAGAATAACATAGCAGTTCCACTCACAAAGGCCTTACCCTAGAGAGACTTCTATAGGATGTTGAGCATGAGATGCTTCAACAAATGGACTTAGTGCAAGTGGGAGATTGTTAGTTATATCTATGCCCTAGAGGCCATTACTGTACATGTGATGTATATTGTACTGGATGCTTGGACATATATAGGGAGGACTTTCTTGCTCGACATGATAGTATGCTATCTGGATGCTCTTTATCTTAACATGAACACTTATTGTCTCTCTATTACATGTTGATAAAGCCCTTAGGATGAGTACCTGACTACCAGGATTATGATGCAGATTATATTGGTGGGGCAGAGGTAGTTGGCAAGTACATCCTTAGATTGTTCCTAGTCGTGGGAGTATCGAGACAGGGCATCGATATTCCAGAGTAGACTAGCGTATACGCTTCTCGACCCATATGATGGGTGATGGATGATCCCATATCCATTGGTGTTTGACATCAGAGAAGGTATATGGGTGATCAGTGGAGACTGGGTACACTGGACGGACTCGCCGAGAACTCCTAGATGGTATTATACCTATCGTCAGATAGCAGTCCTCTGGTGACACTGGTACAGGTTAGTCTGTCGACCCGAGATCGTCATAGAGTCTTGTGTGATTCCCACCGTGCTTTGATTTCCACCATACCACGGTCAAGAGATCGTGCAAAAAGGTGGTTTTTGGATACAGTCTCGAGTCACATGGAGGCAATGAGCGATAGGAGGGGATTCGTCTCTTCCGGTATTGAGAGTTGATGTTGCGCTATGCTCAATTGGCCATAACAGGAAATCCCTGGCCAGGGTTGTTGAGATTTACTGGTAAGTGTTACCAGTAGTTTCTCGAACCGTTATGGACCTTGCATCGGCATGACTTATCAGGCTATTAGGGTCTGACGTTATACCATCCCAGGATGTAATATGCGACATATCTGACGAAGAGACCGGACTGTACGGTAGTGTTACTGATTGGATTCACAGGAGTATGAGCAGGCTTTCTTGTTGATCTTCTGATCGCTCAAAACCCGGGTGGACATTACGTTTAGCAGAACGCTTGCGGCTTGTCGGTGTTTGATATGATCATCACCTACTGCCGGCGTATTGACGAGTCTTTAGAGTCCTACACAGAGGTTTCCTGGTTCATGCGAAATGGAGTAGGAGCACATATGTGATATGTGCGGGACCGAGATTAATACGTATATGTGATACCGCATTCTATTCTCGCGATTTGTGACATCGGTCGGTTATATGTGATATATTCGGGTTATCGGATCAAGTGTTGATTCGATAAGTTATTACATATGATATTAGTCGGTTATATGTGATATAGCCGGATTATTAAATCAAGTGTTGATTTAATAATTTAATGTATAATTATGAATTTCATATATTATATTACATTAACTAATATTAACTCACTAAAGTATTTCTTTTTCTCACAAAATGATACACTTAACATATATGTGATATATGTTAATTGTATCGTTTTCTTTTTGCATACAAAATATATATGTGATATATATTATTGTGCCATGCTAGGTTACACATGCAACATGGATGTATGAGACTCACACCATGCTAGGTTTAATGTTAAGGTTTATATTTATTTATTAAGTAATTCAAAATGGTGGAAATTGTCATGGCTTGGACCTTGGATGAAGCTTGTAGAACATTGACTAAGTCCACATGTTTTGTCTTGCTTAAGATATTTATTAACCTAACCATAACACTTAGCCATAGTTTAGTCTCTACAAGGATTAGTGTATGACATATACTCACCATGGTTGCATTTCTAATCTCATGAGTTTTCATTCATCATCTTCTTCCTCATTTGAGAAAAATCTTGCTAGTTTTTTCTACGTGATGAAATATTGTGAGATAAATAAATCTAAATAGAGCCCAATTCTTAATTCATCATCCATTACTATTATTCATTAAGTTTAGGATGTTTGCTTCACTAAACCCTAATTTAGTGAAGAGGTAGCATGAGCTTGAGTCTCCTCGATGTAGATCATCTTCAGCTTTAAAGACATCCAGCAAGTTTGCATCTTTCACCATGTGGAGCCTCTCAAGAGTTCGAGAGATCATTACTCGCAGTGAAGGGACATCTACACGGAGCATTTGAAGTGAAGGACCGGTCTACAAAGGCTGTATTCCGCATTCACTTAGTTGTAAAGTTGTTTACATATCGTTTCGTCTAAATCTCTAGTTATGATTCTAGGGTTAGGGTTCTTTAGAACGGAAATTTTTTGAAAACGGTATGGACGATGTCTCCCGAAACCTTGCTGCCGATCTAGGTAACCCTACACGCACAAGTACACTTATGTGATCGAACCCTGTCGTAAAACCATACGACCTCCACATCGTTTCTCCCGAAGCTGGGAAACCCTATGTGTGGGACTCAAAAGACTCGACAGTACGCTGGCAGTGGGTTTAACCACAAGCGCGTTAGCGATACTAGCTGCACATAACGGCTACCCAGGTATCTGTCGATAAGAAGGCCGACGAGAAAACACATTCGTACCCCTACTGAGCCTGTCTGTAGAAATCTCCGTACAGTCCGGTCTGTTCATCTAAGTGTATCGCATATCGGGCTTTAGTTGCGGCAAGCGTCAGACCCCTAACAGGGTGATAAGTCATGTCGGAGTGCAGCCAAAAACACCCTGAGAAACTACTGGAATCCCTACCAGCAAATCTCGCTTGCCCTGGCCAGGGACTTTGTGTAATGGCTTTCCGAATCACAGCGCGGCATCCACCCCCAATACCGGGAGAGACGAATCCTATCTAACCGCCACAGCCTTCAAGCGCTTCGGGACTGTACCTAACTACTACCTGTTTGCATGACTCAACAGAGCCATGGTAGGGTAGTAATCTAAGAAAAGTGGGAACACACTTGAGGCGAAGTAGCAGTGTCAAGTCAACGGACTATATTGTACTCATGTCACCTGGGAACTGGTACCTGACGATAGGTATAGTACCAACCAGCAGTTCCATACGAGTCCGTCCAGTGTAACTCATAACCCAATGAGCACCGGCATACTTTCTCCAGTACGACGTACTGATGGCTGTAGGACATACCATCTCCCCTGCTGGGATGAGAAGCGTATACACTAGTCTACCATGGAGTATCAATGCCCTGTCTCGATAATCCTACAACTAGGGACCTTTATAAGGATGTGCTTGTACACTACCTAGCCCCTACTAGTGTGACTGCCATCACAACGCTGGTAGTCAAGAAAAAATCCTAAGGGCTCTACCAATATGTATTAGCAATACGTAAAAAGAAACATATACACATATTAAGATAGACACAAACCAAGTAGCATACTACCATATTGAGCAAGACTGTCATAAATCCATGTATATATCCAAAGTTTCCAAAATGTAATATACAAACTAGTACTATACAATAATGGCCTATAGGGCATATTACACTAACACTAGACCACCGACTGCAACCAGTTCACGTGCTTTGACTCCAGCCTTTGCACTTATTCAACAGTCAAAAAGGGCATGAGGACCCGTGGCCTCATCATTGTCATCTTTAAATGAATTTATATATATTTACAAACTGAGTTAGACGTAGATTATATTATAGATAAGATTGATGTTTTAGCCTGGTAGAAAACCCACGGACATTTGTATCCGGTGCTTTCTACTATAGCCCATGATTTACTAACCATTTCAGTTTCCACAGTAGTATCGGAAAGTGCTTTTAGTACAGATAACCGGATATTAAGCGAGAAGATATGCAGTTTGGCTTACCACACCATGGAGTGTATGATTTTCTTGCAAGATTAGGAAGCAGCAGCTGTCAGGAAACAAAATGCAATCAATTTGGACTCGGATTATCTACCTGAGGAGCTTACAGGATTGTCACGTCCCGCTTCCGAAAAGAAGGGAGCAGGAAACGTGACGAAGCCCGTGACGTATTTATTCCGAAAATGTCTTTTCTCGAAACAAATACACTAAGCATAAATAAGCAATATAAAATGACACAAGAATAAGCATGAAACTGAAATTTCCAATAACAATTTTATTTACATTCAAATTTCATAAGTTTCAAACTGATTACAAAGGTCTGAATGAGAAACAAAAAATATAAAAGCCTAAACATGTGGCTTACTGGAATGAAAAAAAATAACTGTCGAAGGACTAGTAGTCGGCCTAGACTTCAAACTGTGAGTAGGCCTCTGAAGTCGGTTCCACCTCCTTAGTCAATAGGTTATCTGAAGAACATTCAAAGAAAGAAAGAAAGATGGGTGGAATGCCCATCAGTGAACTTTCGCTCGGTAAGTCCCCAAAAAGAATAGGTGATGTATATAAATCAAATGCAAAGTGTAAAGTGATATAGTACGGAATGAAGTATAAACAAATATAACATGTCAATAGTAAAGGAAACTATGTAAGTATGGAAATATAACATGAGCATAGCAAACAAATATAGTATGGCCATTGTTTACCGCCGTAAATAGAGATGCACTAGGTTTGAACGACTTGTCTGAATTTGAGGGCAGATGCTATATGGATCATATCCATCCACTTCTCCAAAAATACCAAGTTGATTTATGGCACCGTCTATCGGAGGATTGGATGGATGCGACCATTTAAGCAGATTTATCAGATCCTCCCTCATTTGTGAGGGGTTTTTGATTGTGGGGATGCTTTTTCTTGCAGGCACAAGTTCCAGAAGTTAATTATATTATCGCAACGCGATAACAACTTTCACTTTCTCCATAGATATTACATCATGTCGTGTTATTTTTTGTTTATTTTGGGGTTGCTTGGATTGTATACGGAGACTAATTTTGTCGTCCGTAGGACGCGAATTAGTCAAAATCCGTAAATCCCAGATTTACGAAGAACTTAGGTATTTTCTGCCATCAGTTCAAAAGTTTAAGAATCGTTAATCTTATTTTAGACTTAGATCGACATAAAAATATCGATATAAGGACCCTTAGTCATCTTTGAGACTAAAATCAACTTATATTTATTGATGTTTTGAACAATGGATCATACATGAGAAGCAAAAGTTTTTGTACTTAGTTTATTTTTGACTAAGTAATCAAGCAATGGCTTGCTGTTTTAAGTGCTCAAGCATGTATGGGATGCGCATGTACATTTATTCTTTTGAAAAGGATGCACACATGTATATTACGTGATGCACACTTATTGTCGGGTCAAACTGCTATGTGCGCACATATATATGCGTGCATCTGACGAAGTCAACGTCTTTAACTTGCGCGCATGTGCTTGTCACGTGACGCACATGCGTTCCTTGGGTAGCGTTTTCGTCTATGCTCATGTGGATATTACGTGACGCGCATGCTTTTTTAGGCGGTATTCATCAAGTGTGGACATATGCATATCACGTGATGCGCATTCCTGTGTAGACAATTTTTATCACGTGCGTATGTAGTTTGGGTGCGCACTTTCTTTGATTAGAAAGAAAAATCTTTCAAAGTTAAGCAATAGCTTTTGTTCTTTGATTTTCTTTAGTGATGATATCATGACAAGATCATTTTATATGGGTGTCAAGTCATATTTCGATAAGGATCTCATGTCTTTAAGATCAATCTCTCATAAAAGTGTGAATTTTTATATGAGAGCGATCGAATATGAAATCCTTTGATTTCTTTTATGATGAATCAATGGATTCGATAAAAAACAAAAGTTTTTATAAAAGAAGCAAAGGTTTCTATGATCAAAAAGAAATATTTCTCTTTTTATTATGTTCTAAACCTTTCTTCTTTTCTTGATTGAAGGAGATGAGTTTTCTTTTTTGCAAAAGCTTATGGATGGGTCCGTGATATGTGATTTCTGAGAGTGAGGCTCCTATTTATAGGAAAGAAAAAACTGGGGTTTGTTAGGGTTTTTTGCTAATAAATTAAGCTAGTTTTAATTAATTGGATGCGATTTGATTTTAATTGATACATATCAATTAAGGGCGATGTGCGCATTATTGGATCAATCTTAGGTGCATGTGCACCGTTGGTTCTTTGATCCCTAAATTTATTTGATTTGGTTTGTTATTATATTTTAATGAGACCGGCTATTGTCAGGGTGCACATGCGCACATGCGATGCATGTGTTGCATGTCTCGAAGATAGGCTTTGCCACTTGCGAAGATGCCACATGCTCATCTAGCATATGCACATGCACATGGCAGCCAGTGATTTTATCAAGTGCGCATGTGTCTCGCATGTCGGTGCGATTAGTATCAAGCTACGATCCGTCAGATGTGCCTCGGGATATGTGAGGATGTGAACCGACTTTTAAAACCCTATAAATAGGGGTCATCTCCTCCATTTCTTTTAGAGCTGTATTCTTTATGAAACCCTTGCTTCCTGTTAGAAACCTTGCTTCTACATTAACTTAGTAAGTGCGCATGCGCACCTCTGCCTTTGCGCACTTGACTTAAGATTAGCTTGCGCACCTTTTGGGCTGCGTACTTGATTTAACTTTAGATAACTTTTAAAAATTTCTTTAACTTCAAACACGTTACTTATGTTTGGTTTTAATCAACCAATTTTATCCTTAAGCTTCGAAGTTGGATATTCTACCCCTTTATAGGACTTCTTAAATTTGCGGACTGACGCCTTTCCGATTTCTTTTCTTTTAGGTATCATGGCTGGTCATTTGTATGATGTAAGGGATATTGTTTATCATAATGATGTTTACTGGTACAAGCCCAGCTATTCCGTAACTCAACGTGAAGCCGTACTCCATCGTTTGGAGGATCACTGCGGGCGATTGCTCTCACGTCGGTCTTCTCTTTTGCAGCTGCTCCTTCATGAAATCTGGAGGGCCAAATCATGCCGAGGAAAAATTACATTCGGCCTATTTGATGGGCTTAATCTCAAAGAACCGGAGGGATC
Organism: Agapanthus africanus; assembly: GCA_030015575.1. Lineage (NCBI taxonomy): Eukaryota > Viridiplantae > Streptophyta > Magnoliopsida > Asparagales > Amaryllidaceae > Agapanthus > Agapanthus africanus. The sequence continues at coordinate 301,780,900 of CM057339.1, read as the reverse complement.
GTTCTGTCGATATCTTGTATTGGATCTACCAGCAAAAGGCGATCATATCCTCGCATGATAGAGATGAAGATTTTGGTGAAAACCCCGGTGCTCGTGTTCATGAGCGAAACAACAGGGAGAGGGAGGCTGCTGCTTGGTATGACTTGCAAAATCTTGTTTTTGATTTTTATAACCAATGTACTAATGACGATCTCTTGTCCTTGTTGTACTTATTGAATGAGTTTGGATTCGTATTTTCCTTTTGTTTTGCGAAGCTTGTATCGGGCTGGTAGTTTGTAATCCACCTTTCGACATATTAATGGAGCACAACTTTTTTCCTTTTATATTCGTACATCTTTTTCATTTTGTGCTGAAATGGCTTAGATTAGTTTATTTACTCGTTTCGGAGTTTCAGTTTAATCTTAGACTCATACACACCCCCTTTTATCATAGGAGTCCTTAGTATGTGCGCTCCATTAGTATGTACGCATCTTAAAGATTTAGCATGTGCGCACGTGTTTTGCACATGCGCATGGCATTTAGTGAGGTTTGCTAAGTGCGCATTTGTATGGGTGCGCACTATTTGGACCAATTTGCTTTGTGCATGTGCACGTGCATTGCATATGACACAAGGTATTTTATGGCATTTACCAAGTGCGCATCTGTATGAAGTGCGCACAATTTGGGTAGGAACAAATGTAAGCTTTAAGCCAAAATTTTTGGCGGGAACAAATGCCCCCTACTATTTTTCCCACGTAAATATGTATGCGGATTAAGTAGTTGATGTGGATTTTATTAGTCTCCAAATTTAACCGTAAATATACAGCTTATCGCAATTGTACTTGAGGATTGTTCCTATAAAGAGGTGTGTTAACTACTTTTAAATTAAATTAAAAAAAATATTTGATTTCTTTATCAATATCTAAAGCAAGAAAATTTAAAAGGTTGGTTTGAATAATAAAAACAGATCTACGATTTTGCTTTACTTTTTCACATGTGGTAGTTTATATGATAACACTGTATCCTTTTCATAGGTTTAATTAACGATCTATTAATAACATAAAAGCATAGAATAAATTATTTGATTTAATATTATCCTATCAATTATATTATATCATTAATATAATATGCCCCTACTACTTTTCCCATGTAAATATGTATGTGGGTTAAGTAGTTGATGTGGATTTTATTAGTCTCCAAATTTAACCGTAAATATACAGCTTATCGCAGTTGTACTTGAGGATCGTTCCTATAAAAATGCGTGTTAACTACTTTTAAATTAAATTAAAAAAAAGATTTGATTTCTTTATCAATATCTAAAGCAAGAAAATTTAAAAGGTTCGTTTGAATAATAAAAAGAGATCTACGATTTTTCTTTACTTTTTCACAAGTGGTAGTTTATATGATAACACTTTATCCTTTTTCATAGGTTTAATTAACGATCTATTAATAACATAAAAGTATAGAATAAATTATTTGATTTAATATTATCTTATTAATTATATTATATCATTTAGATTTAATTAAAACCGTAATTCTAGTTTACTAGATTTAACCCAGGTTTTAACCGTCTATGCGTATTTGTAGGTCGAGAAACTACAACTATAATGTTCTGGGTTTTCTCCTAGATCAAATTAATAACTAATTTGAATATTTTTTGATCTTATACTTTGTTTTTTACCATCCCTAATTAGGTTTCTAGGTGTCTGCTATCATGAACCTAATTAGTTTTTAGGTATTCTTTTCTATCCATAACTTTACTAAAGCGTCAACTTTTTATCATAAAATTACTTTTTATAGATTAAGAACAATGAGAACCATATATTGATAAAAAAAAGATTCATATATCAAAGCAAGAAATAAAGAGTCTATAAAACATCCACCACACATATAAGCAAAACAAAAATCTAGACCATGTTTAGCTCCACATATTCAAAGAGAAGACAGAATATATTTATTGAGAATTTAAATTACTTACAATGGTTGACGCCTCTCTTGAAAATCCCATTTCTTGAATAATGAGAGAGATGTGAGAGATATGGAACTCTAAGGCTATAAAAGTGTTTATATAGGGATATGAAAGATTGGAGAACAAGTAACAGAAAATATAACAGAATCTACTTGCTAACAATTATAATAATCTAATCTAATTGCTCTGTTGAATACTGTTGCGTGCCTTCAGAATTTTCAAAAACGAAACCTTACACCTCATATTAATTTATATGGAAAGACGATCATTCCCATAAAAAATCTCATCGAACGGTCCAAAATCAACCGCAGATCCTCACCTAATTGACTTGATTTACCGCTGATCCGCCACCGAATTTTGGCTTCATGGATCTAGATTTTTTCTGTGGTTTTATTGTCAATTTAGATGATTTTTGAGCGCATAAAATCTTGAATATCTCTCTGTATTTATATAGTTGGTGGATTTCCGAATTGTTCCCAAATGATGGCATATAATTAGGCAGGTTGATTTGTTGCTTTTGATTTAATTTGGTTTTTGCAACTGATTTGTTGTTGTGATGATTGATTCGCCTCTATTTGTTGCAACTTTGCTGATTTGTAATGATATTTGCAAATTTGTTCCAAATTTGAAAATTGTCTTTTGATTTTTTTGAATAACTCACTTTAGTCTCTATTGTACGCACGTAATCCTCATTTTAGCACAATTTTCTGTCTTTTTGCATCTAAGCACTATTATCTATAATAATTCACAAAAGACACCCTAAATAGCATAGTATATGACAATAAAATAATAAATAGGTTAGAAAAACAAGCAATAAATTACACCAATCAAATACCCCCACACTTATCTTTTGCTAATTCTCGAGCAATTCTAGGGTTTCAAACTCTAAACTAAACTACCATCTGTCACGACCCAAATTTGGCCCGTAACTGGCACTTAAACTACGTAACGTCTAAAGGCGTACGCAACTTAAGTAAGCCGAAATCCAGAAATCTAAACCACCCAAAACTGGATCAACGGAGAAAACATAGTTTTAAACATTCGGAATTTTTCAAGTAAAAACCTTTAAGTTTAGTTTTCGTTCTTAAAAATTTCGGCAGCACCTCCTTTGTAAAAACTAACCCCGAAAACGGGTACAACATAGATAATAATAAAAGCAACCCAAACGGGAGCAAATCACGCCCAACGGCGGAAACAACCACCACAACATATATACGACGCCGAAGCGAAGAAATATAAAAGAAAACTGCATAAAGAAATAAAACTTTTCAACAAAACCGGCTCCCACGAGCACGGCACCCAAAGTCACCACAAAATATAACACTGAAACCTCACAAGTTGTCTCTAAGTCATATACAATAGTGGTAGATGGAGAATACTAGATCCAACAAAAAAGATATACAATGTACAAACAGATAACCGCAACCCACCTAAAAGCAAGGCCTCACAGCCAACCGTAGCGGTATCCGCAAAAGTAGAGATGATAAGATGCCCTGCCGCGACTACTCAGAGGGTAAGTCCTGCACAACACTGTGGCACAACGGGGGTGAGTTTTCAACTCGTGAATAGTAAATAACATCATACAGTAATCGCAAGTATGCACGAACAGCGATCTATCTATCACAAGTAATCCGATAGCATACGTATGATAGGTGGATATGCAACAATCATGTAAAGGTACATCATCAGGGTACTACAACTACATGAAACAATGCATATCAACATAATCCTGAGTGTGGGATGATATAATAAAATCTCATGCAAAAATCATCAGCATGGAAAAACACCAGTGTCCCTCACTGACACATCAAATCCCAAATCCTCAGGCACCGCATCCTCAGATCGGCCCTCACATCCTGTATGTCTCACGAAAACCTGAGCGTCAAACACCGACACTCGAAACATCATGAAACACGTGTCTAGCATCGACACGTAAATCCTCATAACTCAGGCGCTGTCACCATGACTGGCCCTAACGATATGTCATACCTCACTCCGGTCGGTATCTCCAAGATAACTGCCGAGTCCAAATACAATCACCGGTAGGTAGTGGTCCCACCGTCAGGCTTATCGTCTACACCACGAAATCACCATTCACCCTGGGGTACCATACCGGGTCCACCATGTACCCGCAGACGGTGCGTCCCGCTCCTCGAATCGGGTATCACAAGCCGAATCTCAGAACCGAGAAATCACATGGTGGACGCATCAAATATCATATCAAGAGAAACCGGGTTTTCAAACAATACATAGTTTTCTTGAAAATATCCCCCACGGTTCTCAAATCCATAAATCATATGAAATCCATATCTCAATACGTAAAATCCATATAAAACTGATATATGCAACATAAAACATCAATATGAGCATATAAAGGGAAAACCGCTCTTTAAATTGAATCTAGGTTTAAAACATATCATGCGGTTCCCAATTCCTTCGAAAATAAATGAAGTATCATATGAAGTGTACATGTAAGTGTAGCAAGGTTTAAGTATCTACATGTAATCAAGTACGAGGGTGTACATGTCAATATGTATGCATGATGTATAAGTAAATATAGCAAGATATAAGTGAAGTGGAACAAGGTTCACTACCTTAACTATTACTGCCCAATGCAATATCACGTATGTATGTGTCCACAGTATTTCATATGCACAATAGAATAAGAGTAACTACTCCAATCATTCCTATCCACTACCATATCACATATGTAGGTGTTTGTGCGTGCCATGACAATTACAAACGGTGTGGGTGTAGCATACAATTTAGTGCTCGTGCAACATGAACCGTCAGTAATGTGTTATATCTAAAGGTGCTAGTCAAGTACAATAGATAATGCTATGCAATGACATTCATATGAAAGTAACTAATATGCAAATACATGCAGCTATCATATCATATTCGCCCCGACGCATAACGCCATACGGGCGATTTCCCCGTAGATGTTAAATCTACTCACCGATGGTCTCGAGCTATGAAAATCCGACCACCTGCTTCCCCTTGTCCGCAGCACCCGAAGTCCCTACTTGCGAACCTAAAATTTCATAAATACAACACATAAGCTAAATATCCTATAATGACGAAAAGACAACGAAACGCTACGAAAACGCCCGGAAAATTACACTGCGCGCTTAGCGCATCTATCGTGCAAGATACCGGCCAAAACCCTAATTGGGGTCGCTAAACTACAAAACACCAATTCTGGACCCCGATCGTCCACATAGCGCAACACAACACAAAAATTACGAGGAATACACTAGATATAACCTCGCAACTACCAAACGAACCCTACGTCGGAAAACCCCCGAAATCTAGTAAGCAACCTATCGCAATATATCGCACTAGATTCAAGATAACGCAAATCTAACAATTACAAATACCTTAAAATAGCTTAACTAAGCTATCTAAACCAATCCTATATTTTTAACACTCGCTAATTATGTTTTAGCAAAAATCTAGTAAGCAATTTTGCTTAATTAAACAAAATGCTTATTAGCAAATTTTAACATTTTCTACTAGATTAATCTTTTTCAAAACACAATTTAACACTTTAAATAAACACTAATCACTTAATCAAAATTTAAGCCTAACATGAATTTCTTAAACCAAATATAATGAATTAATCATGAATTAAAAGCTAAACTAAGCACATAAATAGCTAACTAAATTAGCTAGTTTAAGATTAAAGCAATTAATTATGGATTAAGGTAAGAAATTATACCTCCTCAAGAACACCAAAATGAAATTAGATCCATCATTTTAGCCTCCAAAAATCAAGCTTTGATGAAGATCCATAAAGGATTAGTGAAGGAAAAATGGTTTAATTTTTATATAGGAATTTTTGGATTTATTTTTGGAATTCTTTTTGTGTTTTTGATTGAAAAAGAGTGAGAAATGAGCTTGGAATTTTTGAGGGAAGAAATGGGGGGGATGAAGCTCGGCCAAGGGTGAGAGGGGGGGGGGTTGTGTAATTAAAATGAAGAATTTTCTAGTCTTAAGCAATAAATGCAACATTAAATGAAAAATGCCACTTTTACATCCTTTTTTTATTCTTTTTTGAAAAGAAACCATTAGTCACCAAAAAAAATCTAGATATTTAAAAAGAACCTTCTAAAATAATTCTAGTGACAAAATTAATTTATTCACAAAAGAAATTTTTTCCCGATTTACGTGCACAAAATACCGCTTAAAAGAATATTTTATTTGGGAAAAAATCTATCTGAACCAAAACCTCCAAAGTACTCCCAAAGTTCGCGCACAAGCTTTATTTTAGCCAAACTAGGTGTCGGTAAGCTTATACGGTCGTTTGATCGAAATCGGGTTAAAACGGGAAAAACCGACAATTTTGCCCTAAAACGGAAAAATTCGCAAAACGATTTCTAAAATGTTTCAATCTCCCCTCCTTATATAAATTCGGTCCCCGAATTAAAATTTCATACTAAGCGTACCTACAAAAAGATGAGGGAATTTCTTCCGCATCTCGCTCTCGGCCTCCCAAGTGATCTCCTCACTAGTCGGGCTACGCCAAAGAACCTTCACAGATGGCAAGACCTTTGACCGAACTTTCTTCACCTGCCGATCCAAAATAACTACCGGCTGCTCGGTGAATGAAAGATCGCGCTCAAGCTAAACGGTCTCGTGCTGAATCGTGTGAGAAGGATCATGAAGGTATCTACGAAGCATCGACACATGAAAAACATGGTGAACATCCGGAAAACCGGGCGGGAGCGCCAAATGATAAGCAACAGAACCTACTCGCTCAAGGATCTCGAAAGGACCTACAAATCTGGGACTGAGCTTCCCTCTCTTCCCAAATCGCATAACGCCCTTCATCGGAGAAATCCTCAGGAATACATGATCCCCAACTGCGAACTCAAGTCTGCGACGACGACGGTCGGCATAAGACTTCTGCCTGCACTGGGCTGCTCTCATCCTATCCTGAATCAGCTGGATCTTCTCTGTGGTCTCCTGAACTAGCTGGGGTCCCAAAACCAAACTCTCACTAAGCTCGGTCCAACAGACTGGCGATCGACACTTCCTACCATATAAAGCCTCAAAAGGTGCCATCTGAATAGTCTCCTGAAAGCTGTTGTTGTAGGAGAACTCAATCAACGGCAAGTGATGATCCCAACTGCCACTAAAATTAAGCACACATGCACGGAGCATATCCTCCAGAGTCTGAATAGTCCGCTCCGACTGGCCATCGGTCTGTGGATGAAAAGCGGTATTAAAACTCAGTCGGGTACCAAAACTCAGCCGGGTACCCAAAGCTTCCTGAAGCTTCTGCCAAAGACGGCTAGTAAACTGGGTGCCTCTGTCGGATACTATGCATGTGGGAACACCGTGCAAACGCACAATCTCATCTATGTATAACTGAGCATACTGAGCATAACCGAAAGTGGTCTTCACTGGAAGAAAGTGAGCCGCTTTCATCAACCGATCTACAATAACCCAAATGGAGTCATACCCTCGACTGGTCCTGGATAGACCCATAATGAAGTCCATGGAAATCTGCTCCCATTTCCACTCCGGAACAGGTAAGGGCTGCAACTCTCCAGCCGGTCTCTGATGCTCAGCCTTGACTTGCTGACAAGTCAGGCACCTCGAAACGAAGTCCGATATATCACGCTTCATCCCTTCCCACCAGTAGAAGTCCCTCAAGTCACGGTACATCTTGGTGGAACCTGGATGAACGCTAAAGGCCGACTGATGTGCCTGCTCTAGGATCTTGCGTCTCAACCCATCAACATCTGGTACACACAAGCGAGTCCCGCATCGTAGCACACCCTGGTCATCAATCATGAAGTCCGAAACTCTTCCCTGCCGAACAAGCTCAAGAATCTCAATTAAACAGGCATCACAGGGCTGCGCCTCACGGATACGATCAAATAGAAGTGGACATGAGCAAGCTGTCCCCCAGCGGAAGTGAACTCGAACTGCACTCTACTATCACACAAGAGCTGCCAATCTGCAGAAGACTGACACTGAACTGCGCTCAACTGGGACAAGCTACCCACGGGACTACGACTCAAAGCATCAGCTACCACATTCGCCTTGCCCGGGTGATAAAGGATCTCACAATCATAATCCTTCACTAGCTCCATCCATCGGCGCTGTCTCAGGTTCAGATCTCGCTGCTGGAAGATATACTTCAAACTCTTGTGATCCGTGAAGATCCGACACGACTCTCCGTACAAGTAGTGCCTCCAAATCTTCAACGCAAAGACTACCGCTGCCATCTCAAGATCGTGAGTGGGGTAATTCTGCTCGTGCTTCTTCAGCTGCCTAGAAGCATATGCAATCGCCCTATCATGCTGCATCAAAACACAGCCGAGCCCCACTCGAGAAGCCACAATAAACAACATAGCCACCCGATCCAGAAGGTAAAGAAAGAACTGGTGCTGTCGTCAACCGAGTCTTCAACTGCTAAAAACTCTGCTCGCACGCATCAGTCCAGAGAAAAGGAATTCCCTTACGGGTCAGTCCAGTCAGCGGTGCATCGATACTCGAGAAATCTTGCATAAAACGTCGATAATAAACAGCTAAGCCTAAAAAGCTGCGGACCTCCGTCACCGATACAGGTCTGGGCCAAAGCTGTACAGCCTCGATCTTCCTCGGGTCCACAAGAATACCATCACCAGTCACCACATGACCCAGGAAGTCAACTCTATCAAGCCAAAATGCGCACTTTGAGAATTTAGCATACAGCCGGTGCTCTCTCAATATCTGCAAGGTAATCCTTAAGTGCTACTCATGCTCCTCATGACTCCTAGAGTAGACCAGTATGTCATCAATAAACACTATAATGAACTGGTCGAGGAACGGCCTGAAAATCCGGTTCATCAGATCCATGAACACTGCTGGCGCATTGGTGAGTCCGAACGACATCACCAAAAACTCATAATGTCCATAGCGCGTACGAAAAGCAGTCTTCGGAATGTCATCATTCTGAACTCGCAACTGATGATAACCCGAACGCAATTCAATCTTTGAAAAATGTTTCGCACCCTGGAGCTGATCAAATAAATCGTCAATGCGGGGTAAAGGATACCTGTTCCGCACCGTAACTCGGTTCAACTGACGATAATCCACACACGGCCTCAAACTGTCGTCCTTCTTCTTGACGAACAGAACAGGAGCTCCCCACGGCGAAACACTCGGACGCACAAGTCCCAAAACAAGCAACTCTTGCAATTGATCTTTAAGCTCTCTAAGCCCTACCGGAGCCATCCGATAAGGCGGTATAGAAATAGGCTCCGTGCCAGGAATCAGATCAATGCAAAACTCAATATCGCGGTCTGGCGGCAACCCAGTTAACTCATCGAGAAGGACATCGAGAAACTCTCGCACGGTAGAAACCTGGTCCAACGACTCCACCGTAGCTCCAGTATCATGAATGAAAGCCAAGAATCCCCGACATCCCCTTCTCAAAAGCCGACTAGTGCACAGAACAGAAACCAAACTGTGAGGGGCGGCGCCACGGTCTCCCTGCACAACAAACACTGGCTCGCCGGGAAAACAAAATCTAACTGTCTTCTCGCGGCAGTCCACGGACGCATAGCAAATAATTAGCCAATCCATGCCCAACAGAACGTCGAAGTCTAACATCTGAAGAAGGATCAAGTCGACGGACAGATCTCTGTCTCCTAAACGGACAGCACATGATCGGAACACATGCCGCGCAACAAACGACTCTCTCACAGGAGTAGTCACTACTAGCGGCCGATCCAGCAAACACGACTCTCGGCCTAACCTCGGCGCGAACTGCATAGAAACATACGAATGCGTAGATCCCGGATCGAAAAGAACATGTGCATCAAAAGAACATAAGGAAAGGGTAACTGAAAGCACAGCATTGGACGCCTGAGCGTCCTGGTGAGTCAAGGCAAAAACCCGTGCCTGCCCTCTACCGGCTACTGGCTGTCCTCTGCCTCTGCCACCTTGTCCTCTCGGCACAAAACCACCGCGACCACGACCTCTCTGAGCAGGAGTCTGACGCGGCGCAACAACAGGAATAAGAGACAACGCTCTCTGAGGCGGAGAAGGTGGTAAGGTAACCTGCGGTACTCCTGGCCCTCTCTGACGCACCACAGTACAATTCCGAACAAGATGATGCAAACTGCCACAACCGAAGCATCCAAAAGATGGTCGCTGGCCCTCCTGGGAATAAGAACTGAATAACTGGCCACGTCCCACGTCTCTGCTACTCCCCGAGTCTGAAGGAACTCTGCCTCTGCGGACAAACCTCGGTCCCCATGCTGGTTCATCCGTACGAGTCCTCTTCGGTTTTGGAACAACCGATGACTCAACTAGACGCTCCTCCACCAATAGGGCTGCATCGACAGCTGCCGCATACGTGTCGCAATGCTGAATGCTGATGGCTAGGAACAACTGGGTAAGCAGGCCTCGAACAGACCTCTTCACCCTCATCTCCTCAGTCGCCACCAGGTACGGAGCATACACCGACAGCTCAGTAAACAAAACATCATACTCCGACACCGTCATCCCTGGCATCTGACGTAACGACTCAAATCTACGCGCTCGCGCATCCCTGACGCTCGGTGGAATAAAACGGGCAAGAAACGACGTCACAAACTCAGCCCAGATCATAGGAGCAAGACCAGCGGCTCTGCCCCTCTCCAACGACTCACACCACTTCTGGGCCATACCCTCCAGCCGGAAACTCGCAAACTCTACCCATCTCTCATCGGAGCATCGGAGTGAGCGACAAATCCTGGCCATCCGGTCGATGAATGACTGCGGATCCTCAGTAACATCTGTGCCAGTAAACACCGGAGGCCACAGCCTCATGAACTCCATCAGTGACACGGTAATAACCTTTGGAGCCGCAACTACAACTGCCGGATCAGTAGGTACCATCGTGGTCCCTGCAACGGGTGGAACAACAGCCTGCCCCTGTGCTCGAATGGCCTCTACTAAAGTCCCCACAATCTGGCGCAGATCCTGCATACCAGCTCCAATCAAAGCAATGTGGTCCGGTACCACAGGCGTATCGCCCTGGTCAACCCTCACCCCAGACAAGTCAACTCTGGCCTCGGCCCTCGCGGCCGCTCTCTGTGCCCTCGTAGTCTTCGGCGGCATATAGGCTGGAAATTGAAACAAGATTCGATAAGGAAACAGAAATCGAATCACAAAGATGTATATCAATCACGGAAGGAATTTCAATCAATAAGTCCTAAGGTCACTTAGGCGGAGTACCGTGTCGTAAGTATGCCGCGGAACATACACACGCTACGTCACTCTGCTTAAGCTACCTACTCCATCATACCAAGGTCATCCTACACTCCGAAAGGTAAAAACCTAGCGCTCTGATACCAACTTTGTCACGACCCAAATTTGGCCCGTAACCGGCACTTAAACTACGTAACGTCTAAAGGCGTACGCAACTTAAGTAAGCCGAAACCCAGAAATCTAAACCACCAAAAACTGGATCAATGGAGAAAACATAGTTTTAAACATTCGGAATTTTTCAAGTAAAAACCTTTAAGTTTAGTTTTCGTTCTTAAAAATTTCGGCAGCACCTCCTTTGTAAAAACTAATCCCGAAAACGGGTACAACATAGATAATAATAAAAGCATCCCGGGAGCAAATCACGCCCAACGGCGGAGACAACCACCACAACATATATACGACGCCGAAGCGAAGAAATATAAAAGAAAACTGCGTAAAGAAGTAAAACTTTTCAACAAAACCGGCTTCCACGAGCACGGCACCCAAAGTCACCACAAAATATAACACTGAAACCTCACAAGTCGTCTCTAAGTCATATACAATAGTGGTAGATGGAGAATACTAGATCCAACAAAAAAGATATACAATGTACAAACAGATAACCGCAACCCACCTAAAAGCAAGGCCTCACAGCCAACCGTAGTGGTATCTGCAAAAGTAGAGATGATAAGATGCCCTACCGCAACTACTCAGAGGGTAAGTCCTGAACAACACTGTGGCACAACGGGGGTGAGTTGCCAACTCGTGAATAGTAAACAACATCATACAGTAATCGCAAGTATGCACGAACAGCGATCTATCTATCACAAGTAATCCGATAGCATAAGTATGATAGGTGGATATGCAACAATCATGTAAAGGTACATCATCAGGGTACTACAACTACATGAAACAATGCATATCAACATAATCCTGAGTGTGGGATGATATAATATAATCTCATGCAAAAATCATCAGCATGGAAAAACACCAGTGTCCCTCACTGACACATCAAATCCCAAATTCTCAGGCATCGCATCCTCAGATCGGCCCTCACATCCTGTATGTCTCACGAAAACCTGAGTGTCAAACACCGAAACTCGAAACATCATGAAACACGTGTCTAGCATCGACACGTAAATCCTGATAACTCAAGCGCTGTCACCATGACTGGCCCTGACGATATGTCATACCTCACTCCGGTCGGTATCTCCATGATAACCGCCGAGTCCAAATACAATCACCGGTAGGTAGTGGTCCCACCGTCAGGCTTATTGTCTACACCACGAAATCACCACCCACCCCGGGGTACGATACCGGGTCCACCATGTACCCGCAGAAGGTGCGTCCCGCTCCTTGAATCGGGTATCAAAAGCCAAATCTCAGAACCGAGAAATCATATGGTGGACGCATCAAATATCATATCAAGAGAAACCGGGTTTTCAAACAATACATAGTTTTCTTGAAAATATCCCCCACGGTTCTCAAATCCATAAATCATATGAAATCCATATCTCAATGCGTAAAATCCATATAAAACTGATATATGCAACATAAAACATCAATATGAGCATATAAAGGGAAAACCGCTCTTTAAATTGAATCTAGCTTTAAAACATATCATGCGGTTCCTAATTCCTTCGAAAATAAATGCAGTATCATATGAAGTGTATATGTAAATGTAGAAAGGTTTAAGTATCTACATGTAATCAAGTACGAGGGTGTACATGTCAATATGTATGCATGATGTATAAGTAAATATAGCAAGATATAAGTGAAGTGGAACAAGGTTCACTACCTTAACTATTACTGCCCAATGCAATATCACGTATGTATGTGTCCACAGTATTTCATATGCACAATAGAATAAGAGTTACTACTCCAATCATTCTTATCCACTACCATATCACATATGTAGGTGTTTGTCCATGTCATGGCAATTACAGACGGTGAGGGTGTGGCATACAATTTAGTGCTTGTGCAACATGAACCGTCAGTAATGTGTTATATCTAAAGGTACTAGTCAAGTACAACAGATAATGCTATGCAATGACATTCATATGAAAGTAACTAATATGCAAATACATGCAACTATCATATCATATTTGCCCCGACGCATAACGCCATACGGACGATTTCCCCTTAGATGTTAAAACTACTCACCGATGGTCTCGAGCTATGAAAATCCGACCACCTGCTTCCCCTTGTCCGCAGCACCCGAAGTCCCTGCTTGCAAACCTAAAATTTCATAAATACAACACATAAGCTAAATATCCTATAATGACGAAAAGACAACGAAACGCGACGAAAACGCCCGGAAAATTACACTGCGCGCTTAGCGCATCTATCGCGCACGATACCGGAAAAAACCCTAATTGGGGTCGCTAAACTACAAAACACCAATTCTGGACCCCGATCGTCCCGATCGCGCAACACAACACAAAAATTACGAGGAATACATTAGATATAACCTCGCAACTACCAAACGAACTCTACGTCGGAAAACCCCCGAAATCTAGTAAGCAACCTATCGCAATATATCACACTAGATTCAAGATAACGCAAATATAACAATTACAAATACCTTAAAATAGCTTAACTAAGCTATCTAAACCAATCCTATATTTTTAACACTCGCTAATTATGTTTTAGCAAAAATCTAGTAAGCAACTTTGCTTAATTAAACAAAATGCTTATTAGCAAATTTTAACATTTTCTACTAGATTAATCTTTTTCAAAACACAATTTAACACTTTAAATAAACACTAATCACTTAATCAAAATTTAAGCCTAACATGAATTTCTTAAACCAAATATAATGAATTAATCATGAATTAAAAGCTAAACTAAGCACATAAATAGCTAACTAAATTAGCTAGTTTAAGATTAAAGCAATTAATTATGGATTAAGGTAAGAAATTATACCTCCTCAAGAACACCAAAATGAAATTAGATCCATCATTTTAGCCTCCAAAAATCAAGCTTTGATGAAGATCCATGAAGGATTAGTGAAGGAAAAATGGTTTTATTTTTATATAGGAATTTTTGGATTTATTTTTGAAATTCTTTTTGTGTTTTTGATTGAAAAAGAGTGAGAAATGATCTTGGAATTTTTGAGGGAAGAAATGGGGGGTATGAGGCTTGGCCAAGGGTGAGAGGGGGGGAGGGGTTGTGTAATTAAAATGAAGAATTTTCTAGTCTTAAGCAATAAATGCAACATTAAATGAAAAATGCCACCTTTACACCATTTTCTTTACTTTTTTAAAAAGAAACCATTAGTCACCAAAAAAATCTAGATATTTAAAAAGAACCTTCTAAAATAATTCTAGTGACAAAATTAATTTATTCACAAAAGAAAAAATTTCCCGATTTACGTGCATAAAATACCGCTTAAAAGAATATTTTATTTGGGAAAAAATCTATCTGAACCAAAACCTTCCAAATACTCCCAAAGTTCGCGCACAAGTTTTATTTTAGGCAAAGTAGGTGTCGGTAAGCTTATACGGTCATTTGATCGAAATCGGGTTAAAACGGGAAAAACCGACAATTTTGCCCTAAAACGGGAAAATTCGCAAAACGATTTCTAAAACGTTACACCATCTAACTAAATCCTACTCTTACTCTTATTCCTACTCCTACTCGTATAAAAGAAAATAAAGGAAATAAAAATAAGAAAATGAAAACTATATACAAAGATAGGAATAGATAAGAAAAATACAAAAATCAAGAGTTTAAACATTACTAGATTTTCAGTCGTCATGAACCATGACTTAATAGAGTTTGATCTATACCGAAAATTACTTTCTCACCATTCTTCCAATCTTTCCTTCCTATTTTTCTTCCAAACATGATTATATACCCCTACGTGTGTGAAAAAAATCATCCCTACATTCGGAGAATTCAATTCAAGCTCTCATACTCTTACTCTTAGCTCTCTATTACTTTTTTAATCGGCGGATCAAATTGATAGATTTGTTTCCACATTTTTCATACAACCGTTAGTATTTCGTGAAGCACTAACTACCCGATTACCGAGTGTGATCACTTGTTGGTCGTAAATAGTAGTATCCTAATCTTGCAACACCCAAGGCACATCAAATGATTCCAAACTAGTTGTTCTAAATCACTAGGTGATGAAGCACCCTCGCTGAATTTTTTATGCTATCTTGATAATTGCAAGACAGTGTTGGCATGACAGGTTTTATTGGCAGCCCATGCAGGTCTTTCGGAGTGCTTATCAAAAACACTAAGATTCGAGCGATTTGGATAAGTACTCCGAAAGACCTACATTGGCCACCAACAAAAATTGTCACGCCCCACTATATCAAACATGTATACTTGACCTGACTTGACCGAACATGGTTATAACTTGACATGACTACTTGAATACTTGATTATATCCTGAACATGAATACTTGAACATTTTGTTTCCATAGTCTCGGCAAGACTTGTAAATATAATCTATACAATACAATACGCGGGGATAAAGGGTAGATTAGTATAGAATGTATATATGGCACGAGAGGTCACTTAAAAAACACCTACATGAATTCACATGCCGTTGTCCCATGGTTTATGATGGGGTCTTGTATACATGTTACCATAGTCTACAGGGTAAGATGGACTCCTCTCGTATACATGAATATCTTCTTTACCAAACTACAAACAACCACGTTAGAATAATTATCCTATATCGGTAATCAATCATACACTACTTATCTGTTCATTTCACATTGCTTGTTATATTCTCTTTCTTCTTTTGGGACTTACCGAGCATTAGTCCGCTGACGACATTCCTTCTGTTTCTTTCTTTGGAATGTTTGTCAGGAGGACCGGACTCTCAGGAGATCGAGCCTAGCCAGGAGGACTTGGACCAGCTCACCACTTAGCCTGACTACTAGTTCACCTGCACTTTCATTTTGTATGCCATTGTTTAGGCACTTCTTTACTCATTGTATCTTTTATTTTTCAAACTGATGTATGTAAATAATGTTGCTGTTTTATTTTAATACTCTTGTCATTCTTATTCATTTTATTTATCTTAACGTATTTATTTCTTAGTAAATATGTTGTGGCCTGCCACATCATCGTTTCCGTCTACTGGAAAGCGGGGCGTGACAGT
This sequence comes from Agapanthus africanus, assembly GCA_030015575.1. Taxonomy (NCBI): domain Eukaryota; kingdom Viridiplantae; phylum Streptophyta; class Magnoliopsida; order Asparagales; family Amaryllidaceae; genus Agapanthus; species Agapanthus africanus. The sequence goes on along the minus strand of CM057339.1, from coordinate 301,764,599 downwards.
TTTTTTTGGTGATATTAAATTTTTTCATTCATACTAGGGTATTATAGACATGAGCATGACATGTCTCTTCTACTATCCAAAACATCAAGATGTGTGCATGTGCGTATAGCTGGGTATCAACATTCAAATGTTTGGATGCAAAAATAGGCTCCCCTTAAATTTTCTTAAATCTAGTAACTCTTTCATGATACCAGCCTTTTGGGAACGGGCTCATGCCAACTTATTACTAGATCCATTTAAGCATCTCTTTTTCATATTTTTCTTAAAAACACTCTCTCTTTTATATACATTTTTCACCTTTCATTTCTATTTTCAAAATTTTCTATAAATTTTTAATAACCTATGTACAACCCCCCCCCCCCCCACACACACACACTTATTTCAGACAATGTCCTTATGGGAACGGGCTCATGCCAACTTATTACTAGATCCATTTAAGCATCTCTTTTTCATATTTTTCTTAAAAACACTCTCTCTTTTATATACATTTTTCACCTTTCATTTCTATTTTCAAAATTTTCTATAAATTTTTAATAACCTATGTACAACCCCCCCCCCCCCCCACACACACACTTATTTCAGACAATGTCCTTATTGTGTTAGAGTACGTACCTTATTATACCCGCATAATTATGCTTACCTTTTTCAAAATCTTACCGGGTTTAAATTCTCAATCCCTACAAAAAAAGATGCGGGTGTACATTTTGGTACCCAAACTTTCTTGGGTCTATGTGGTTTTGTTTTGGGGACCCATTTCAAATTGGGATATAAAAATATATTTCTTTTCAACTCACAAGTTATGCAAGTGACCATATGCACCACAATAGTGCCAAGTGTGATTAGATATACCCATCGAACTAGATTTATGATTAGAATGGTGGCTGGCAAATTTAGATGAAAAAGGTTTTTGAAAATTTGAAGTTTTAAAATCAAAATCACCTTTATTTAAAAAGTTTTTCCCTTTATTGGGGAAATGATCAATATTTTCCTTTATCAATACGTCTTGAGAATTATAGGATAATTTTAAACAATTAATTTCTCTTTTAAAAGTTGAAATCAACTTTTCATGATTATTTCTCAAAACATCTCATGACAAAATTAAATCTTCATTTTCAAGTTATAAAGCATTAATAGTTTTTGATTGAATGTCAAGCTTTAAAAGAAATTCAATTTTCTCCTCCTCCAATTTATTAATTTGTGAAAGAAAATCATTTTTTCTCTTTTTCTAATCTATCAATCAAAACATCATTTTCACTAGTAAAAATTTCGATCAAACTATTATTTTCTTGTTTTAAAGAATTGCAAGATAAAATCAAGTTCTCTTTTTCGTTTTTCAAGGATCCATTAAAATAAATCAATTCCTTTTTCACCTTTTCTAACAAAAAAAATTGGTTTCCAAAGAATCTATTTCGAGACATTACCATATTAAGTTGATGATGAGATTAAGAGAAGTATCATTAAGTTGATCATGTGTTTCAACAACAGAAAAATCGCTCTCATCGTCATCACTATTAAATGCATCCTCTCTAGATAATTTTTTGCAGCTCTTTCAACCCAACATCCTCAAAGTTAAACACCTTTTTGTGAGAAACTTCTTGAATCATATTGACTTCACGATTTTGATCATATATATCGTTTTGTTGTCTTCCTAGGTTAAAAATATCCAATTTCATTTTTAGATTCCCAAAGGTAAGCTGCAAAGAACCATTACGACAGTTGATCAACGAATTTGAAGTGGCTTAGAATGGTCTACCCAAGATCACTGGAATTTGGTTCCTAGGGTTAGATACGGGTTGTGTTTCTAGAACAATGAAGTCTACCGAAAATATAAATTCGCCTATCTTAAGCAACACATCCTTAATTTCACTCTTCGGTTTCTTAATGGATCGGCTGGTCAATTGTAAAGTAATTTTCGTGGGTTGAAGATCACCCAATCTTAGCTGTTCATAGACCAAAAAGCGTAGAAAGTTCACACTAGCTCTTAGATCAAGGAAAGCTCGGTTTATAACCTTGATACCTATAATACAAGAAATGGTAGGACAACCAGGGTCTTTATACTTTACGGGTATTGCATTACGGATGACGTCACAAACATTGCCGGCTAGAAAACCTTCTTAGGTAATTGTGTTTGCCTCTTTTTAATGTATAGGTCTTTAAGAAATTTAGCATAAGAAGGAACTTAAGCAATCATATCCAAAAGAGGGATGTTGACCTTAATTTGTTTAAATATCTCTAGCAGCTTGCTTCTTGGCCTTTAAACATTTTAGATACGGTGCTTTAGGCTTAAGAGGGGTATCTATAGAAGGTGGTTGTGGTGGAGATCAATAGATTTCGGCTATGTAAGTGGGGTAGGAAACTGCTGCTCCTCATTAGCCTAGATCTTTTCTGAATCTTCTGGCATCCTAACCTGATTGTTAACCTGTTTACCCGATCGCAAGGTAATTATAGTATTCATTTAAGTAGGATTTGTACGAACATTAGGATTTGTAACAGGTTGACCAATTAAGGTGCCTAGCTCACGTCCTCCTAATAATGTAATTAGCTAACCAATCCGCCTTTCAATATTTTCTTGCCGCTTTTCAACCTTATTATGTTTAGTATTCTCATCCCCATACCCTTGTTGTGTGTTGAGATAGGTTGGGTTGGGTGGAGGACCATTTCTTATGTTTTGGAATTGTTAGCTAGTGTTGCCTTGATTCTATTGTAAATTAGGATGGTCCCTCCATCCTTGGTTATAAGTTTGAGAATAAGGATTATTATTATTATTTTGATATGCAGTATTGACGGTCTCTTGCTCTTGAGGACCAGTTAGAAGGGGACTTCATCCAAAAGGTGGAAAGAGTCTTGGAAGTTAAAACAAGGAGAGGGTTGACCGACTTGAGCAACGGGGGTGGAGGGGGGGTAGTTGATAGTTGTTCTATTGATTTTTGAATGGAAGCCAACTGGGCTTGCATTCCAATTATAGCTTCAACAACGTTGATCCTATCCCTAGAATTAGTTGACCCTCTCTCACTAGAACTCTCCTACTGCATGGTCTTATCGGACAGTTCTTCTAAAAAGTCTCATGCGTCATTTTCCTTTTTCATCATAAAGTCACCTTGACACATCAATTCTATCATAAGTTTAGACTCCATACCATCATACACTATCTGGCATAATGCCTATTTAGCTATAATGTGATATGGGCATTGTTGAAGATTCACGATATCGTGCTTTTGAAAGGATATGGTCAATATCGGATATGTCGGTTTTTCGTTAGAAAGTAACGCACGACGTGATTCTCGAGTTATAAAAATACCGCAAGTGCATAGTGCGTTGATGCAAGCCGGTAAGTACGGGTCGATCCACAGGGAATGGATGTCACGACATTCTTTTTAGTTAGAAAACAAGGGTTTTGAGTTGATTTTTGTCACGTTTTATACAATTGAAATAACGAAGCGATATAGTGATATTTGGGGAAAAACTTAAGCTTAGGTTTAGTAAATTGAAATATGGAATTACCCCCAACTCTCAATCTTGATTCAAAATTCATTTCTCATTTCTAATTGACTTAACGATGCATGTCGCATCTATCCCGATAACACGTGTCGGGTTAGGATACGATATCATAATTAGGTTAAAAAGAAACTATAATATAAGGTCTTAAGATGAAATGATCATGAAATCGGCTAAGTGAATTTAGCAAGCATAGAACATGTGCTTTTATGGGTACATGTTCTATCTAGCTAGTTTTCTACACTTAGCAAAATTTCATTTTTCCGTTCAACTTCAATTCTTAACAGAACAATATTAAAATATGAAGAAATAATAGGATATATGTTAAAAGTTGATTTGCAACCATTCAAAACAATATATCTTATAAAGCAAAACACAATAATATTACCAATATTAAGAAAAGAAGTGTAATAAATTAAGAATCAAGAATGAGGGGTTGGAAGGCAAGCCATTCAACAACCTACCTCACCATAGCCTAAGCACAAGACTACTCACACATTATATAAAAAACACCACTGAATAATTAAAAGAAATAACATTGAAGTAGATAAGAGACACAAGAATCAAACATGAACTCAATGAAGATTTTATTGCAATGACATTCAAATACAAGAAAATGAATTCAACTACCAAAATCTAATCTTGCAAGCTCAAAGATAGAGGTTATAAGACCAGAGGAAGGCAAAGAACTCAGTCTAATCCAAAGAGTTACAAGAATTTTATCTCAAGAGTTACAAGTAGTGCAAAAGTTGTATTTTCCTTATAAACTGGTCTGCTATTTATAGAGAATCCAAAACCAGAAGTTGCATATACCAATAAGCTCCAAAAACCTCCAGGGGCCCACAGAACTTGTTCGAATCATTTTGCCACTGATATGGCCGCAATTTGCAGCTATAATGGATAAATTTGCGGCCATAGTGTTGAGGATGGGGTCCACCTTTGGTCATTAGTCAAATAGTCACTTGGTCATCTCAAGGTAATTGCAATTTGCTGTAATTTACACATGGGTGATTTCTCAGTTGATGAACAGAGAAGAAATAAGATCAAGTTGCAAAAGTTCATGTCACATCAATACATTTTACTACTCATTTCCATGCCACTTGTACCCACTTGTAAAAAAGCACCATGATGGTGTTTGCCTACTTGTGTACTTGGTCAAGTCTATGTTAACACTTGTTCTCATATTGGATCAAATCACAAATTCTTTTTGTACACACACTTTATTTGTTGCAAACTCTTTTAAATCTTGATCTGTATTCTGTCCCGTTTGCAGTTCTGGCTAAAAAAATCGTCATTTTGTGCATGCTGCGTACAACATTCGGTGTTTTCGCGTGCGCACCTGTAATCTGTATAAATGAGCAGACAAAGATTAAATAGCACTGTTTATTGACAAAATTACAAAAAATGGGTGGTGTTGTAATGTAATAAATCGTGCCGAATAAATACCCTCAAACTTATCTTTTGCTCGTCCCGAGCAAAACAAAAAATCCTAACCTCACTTTCGCAGGGAACGCGATTGCACTGAGCCCGTGCAACATGCCGTTAAATCTCTAGGTGTCCCTAGTAGGAGGAGTTTTGTCTCCTGAGGGTTTTCAACGGATTCCACCCACAAAATCCCGCCAAGATAGCTTTAGTAGTTTAACCGTTGTCTCAGATACTAAGGTGTATAATCAATGTTTTGAAATTCTATTATCCCGAGTCAAAAATTTCAAACCCTCTGTTTCACTCTTCACTTTGTTTTTTTTGACCATGATCATATACGTTTTTTCGTGCTTTGTGCGACTAGGGTCATTGTGTTTCAAGAAACATGGTTCAGAGCTTATGTCAAAGATGGATAAAACAAACTTCTGAAGGATCATACCAGTGGTTTTAATATTTAGATAATTTTTCAAGTTTTGTACTCCAGTTTGGTTAAAAATCAGAGTTTCTATTAACTTTAACAGAGGACTAAGCCTTATTCTTCACTTCATTTCTTTCCTGATTTTGTATCTTACACACCCTTGTGAACGTGCAAATAGTCTTCACTTTGTATATCTCCGTTTAAACAATATTTTAATAGTATAACTTGTCTTGAGCCAAGATTATTCTCACACAAAGAACCGTGAGGAATTTTAACTCGGAGAGAACACTTGCTTGACTTTGTTTTAAAACGGACTTTCTAGGTTTCTTACCGAGTTTTGGGTCAATGTACCCAAACCAGATGGTTTTAGGACATTAGGTGTGAAAACACCCCGGCGGACTTAATTGCCCAAGTCGCCTAGGCTTTAAAACAAAAGGACTCATTTTATACGTGGAAATACCTAAGAACTGCGAACGGAGATACAACTTCTCTTTAACGGATCAGAAGACGTGTTTTGTGTAGATATATGTGAGTAATCACTCAAGGATCAAGATGGGATATTTTTCAGATTTGGTCTCTATTATAGCCTCAATAATACCCTATCATCTTTACCTAGCCTTATGAACTATTCTTAATATTACTTAATTCTAAAACAACTTGTTTGATCCTAAAAAGGTTTATTGATCTTAAGAAGTTTTGTTGACATGACACAAACTTGTTCTATTGTTTCACAAAACTTATGACACGTTATGGTGATGTAAACAGACAGTATATTATTGGATATAGTGCCTTCAAAATCAATTATTGGATCGCAGGTACGTGATTGCAATGATTGAGGGAGGACCTGTACCGATATGAAAGTCTTGCTCGAGATGATAGTATGCTATCTGGTTTGTCTTTATCATCGTATATATGCTTTAGTTCACTATTGCATGATGATAGAGCCCAAAGGATTCTTGCTTGACTGCCAGCAGTATGATGGCGATCATATACATGGGAGCTGGGGTCTATAAGCACATCCTTAAAGTGTCCCTAGTCGTAGGAGTTTCGAGACAGGGCATCGATACTCCAGAGTAGACTAGAGTATACAGTCGAGACCCCGACGAGGGGCGGTGGCCGGTCTCACAAGCCATTGGTGTTAGTTGGTTCACCTAAGATGTATACAGGTGCTCATTGGGTTATGAGTACACCGGACAGGACTCGCCGGGAACATGCTAGTTGGTATTATACATATCGTCAGATAGCAGTTCCCTGGTGACATGTGTACAGGTTAGTTCATCGAACTGAGGTCGTCATTTGTCTCGTGTGAGTTCCCACTATGCTTTGATTTGTACACTACCACGGCTCAATGGAGTCGTGCAAACAGGTCCTTTTTGGGTACAATTCCGAGCCACATGGAGGCTAGTGAGCGGATCGGAGGGGATTCGTCTCTCCCGGTATTGGGGGTGAGATCGCGCTGTGTCTAGGAGAGCCATTACACAAAGCCCTCGGCCGAGGCAGGAGATTTACTGGTAGGTACTCTAGTAGTATCTCAGGGTGTTCTGGACTACTCTCTGACACGACTTATACCGCTATTGGGGGTCTGACGTTACCAGCCCCCTAGGCCGATATGCGATACACATAGACGAACGGACCGAACTGTATGTATATTGTCACTGTTTGGCTCAGTAGGGTTTCTGGATGAGTTCGCTCGTCAGCTTCCCTTCCAATCAATACATAGGAAACCGTTACGTACAGCTTGTACCTCTGACGTGCTAGTGGTGCCAGTGTGTTGATGAGTCATTAGATTCCCCCACAGACAGTTTCCTAAGTTCGGGCGAAACGTTGTAGAGGCCGTGTGGTTTTATGGAAGGGTTCGGAAAATGCACGTGCGTTTACGCACGTGTCATATTTCGGGCAGAAAATACTGGTGGGCTTTGGTTTAAGCCGGATCCGAGTATTATACTGTGTAGATATAATATCTTTGTCTCAGTTGCATTTGTATTCGGTCATAATACAAATGCGAGTATGTTTATACTGTTACGGGGTTATCCTGAAATTCGTTTTAGGATCGCTTTTGGAAGTTGCCAGTTTCCAGTTTTCTATCACCCGTATTAAACATTCGGTTTAATACGGATTTATCTTTTCTTCATAAGGGTGAGTCATGTGTGTGGAAGCTTCTAGATTAGTGACTAGGCTTGTGACTCATTCATTTGCATTAATAGAATGGTGACTAGGTTTAATGACTCATTCTTGCATTAAATGTGTTTGTGCAAGGTGTTATTTGTGAATCATTCTTTCTTTAATGAAGTGATAAGTATCCTTGCTTATGGTCACCCTCACTAGTTCCTACACTCACCCCCTTCCTCATGATATATTGGCATGCCTTCTCATTTGAGAGTGGATGAAGGAATTGCAAAAGAAAAAGACTATGGTTTTGGCTTCATAGAAATTTCATATATTCATTTCTCATTTCATTTGAATCCAAAAGGCAACTTTATTAACCGTTCATCCTTAGCATTGGACGTAACGAGATAAAGTGTTCTACTCATTCTCTACATCAATCTTGGTCATCTCTTTTAGCAAACTTGATGATCGAGTTGCCTCGGTTCAGAGGCGGGAGCCCGTTTAAAGATCCGTCGACGTGGTGCCACCTGGACGAGAAGACTGGAGATTCAGGAGATCGGAGCAGCCGCAACAAAGCGTGGGATGATGGTTGAAGACTGAAGGACTCGGATCGTTCGGTATAACATTTCTACCCACTTTGTAGTTTGTTAGTTTAGCTTTAATGGCAGATCCGGGTTATAGTATACGATAGCGCTAGTTAAAAAGTTTTTGTTCCGTATTTGTCGTCTTTTAGACGGCCGGGGCACTACCGTGTAGTTACAGTGGTATCAGAGCCTCACCATTATGCTTTACTAACTTGTTCTTACGCGTTTAAAATATCGATCGAACAAAATTTTCAAAATCGCAATTTCTAAGTCTAAAGTTTCTGTCGATTTTAAAATTGGTCTAAAAATTATTTTGAGCATCACAGAAAATTGTGCAGGCTTTTCTAAGGAAACTGGTGAAATTTGGTCATGTGATCCCACAGAACGGCCGTAGATCCGCGGCCCAAACCAGGGTTTGGCCGCGGATCCGCCGCGCTTTTGTGGGAACAGTGTGCCAAATTCCTACAGTATGTTCTACATGGAAAATTGTGGCTTTTGGAATATTTCTTTGGGCCCATATTTTGTTACTATACTGCAGATGTACGTGGGGCCCACTTTGGGATATTTTGTCGATCGAAATTTAAACGTGTTAGTTTACAGTACTTATATTATATCTCCGACCAGGAATGTCATTTGAGCGGTAAATTACGTCTAATTGCTATAATCCTTTTAGACGGATTTGCGAACGTGACATTCGCGTTGATGTTCTGTGTTGTGCTGTGATGTTACGGATTTGTCGTGGTGGATAGCAATGTGCAATGGTAGTGCTGTTTGAATTTATTTGTACATTTGATATTGCGGGGCGAGCGTCCAACATGTGGACTTCCGTCACTGCCTGTTTGTATAATATTCTTTTGGGGCACGACCGGGCTGAGCTCGATGTACCCGTTGTACATATTTTTATTTTTGTACTAGGTTTACCCCGCGACGGAGTGCACGGATAGCCGGGTTCTGGAGGGCAACGGGTCCGTATCTCATGGCTTTGAGAGGCAGAGGGGCCTCACTCTAGAATTGGCAGACTATTTGCCGCACTCGTAGGGGGTACAGGTTGACCCAAGGAGGGGAGTTCAAGTTACCGAATTCCGTGAAGTGCAGGGTGGTCCATTCACTATGCTGTAAGGGGGCTGCCTCTCTTCAGGTTTTGGCGGATAACTTGCCGCACCCGTAGGGGTCTAGGTTTCATTACACAGGCTATCCACACGACCAGGGGAACGTCGGGTTTCAGTAGCGGCTCTGTGAAACCTGGGGATCCCAGATTATCTGTATTGTTCTGTGATGCTTATTACTTTTCTGTAATGTTTCATATTATCAAGCCTGGAGCGATTATTGTATATTGGTATATATACTATTAGATGTTGTATATGTTTTACACCCGCACTAGTCCAGTCCTCGCTCTGTCGTTAGTTAAGTAACCTAACGGGTGATGACGGGACCCAGTGACGAATGCGGATGGCATATACGTACATTTTATTTTCGTTCTTTTCTGGTGTGATTGATTGATGGGACTGCATTGATTCTTATCAATGCAAGGATAAAACAAACCTATATTTGATATTGTTGGAACAAATTTTAAAAGGTGTTATTACAAAGTTGTTTCCTTTTGTTTTGCATAGCGGTATTCAGTTGGAATATCCTGCACCTCATTCGACGAGGCAAGGACCGAGATCCCTTCACCGGGAGTGACCCTTTGGGCAGAAGTTTACGTTAGGGTAATAACTTCACTATAGTCGATTACAAGTTGCGTTTCATAGCGGTATTCAGTTAGAATATCCTGCACCTCATTCCACGAGGAAAGAGCCGAGATCCCTTCACTGGGAGTGACCTCTTTAGCAAAGGTTTTCGTCACTATATTTTTATAAAAAGCTATCAGGTTCCTTCAACGAGATCAAGTTCATTACATTAAAGGTTTTTCGCCAAAAACCAGTCGTAGCCCTCCGTCATTTCTTATGGATAGTCAGTAGTATTCAAGCCATGTTTGTTGGCCAAAGTCAAGGCATAGTGTTTGGTAGCTGCTGAATATTCATCTGTTGCATAGATAGATGCGTTGGTTTAGGACAGCCGTATTACCTTGTTGGCCAAAGTCAAGGGTATGTACGGGTGGGTTAATGACGGGTAGAACTTGACATGTGACTTATGATTTGTTGGCCAAAGTCAAGGTCATAAGAGCATAAGGTAAAAATCCACATCGGGAGTTTCTAATGAAACTGAAACTTGCCAGGCATGCGCATACCTTCTGGAGTATGATAACATGAGTGGCTTCCATCAAGTTATCATGCGATGATAGTTGGATCCCGATTCTTACTGATGAGTTGGTTTACTCTTCAGGTGATCCCGACTAATTCTTCTTTCAGCTTTGGAGGAGAATTTGAGATTACAGTGGGAGGTTTCCTGATTAGATAAAGTGATAACCATTCTGATCTAGGTTAGTGTGCACGTAGAGTGTTTCTTTTCTCTCTCTCTCTCTTTGGCAGGGACCTTTGACCAACCCTAGAATATGACTCAGTGACCAAGTTAACCGAACCTTCTTAAAATACTGGCTTTTGGATTGTCCAAGTTGCATAAGTCATTGCCTCTCCTTCTTTTACCCTTTGCATTTCTCAGAACACCCCGTATTACTACGGACATCCACTTCCATTGGATAGATCTATCGTATGGTTATATACGAACTCGAAGGGACTTCTTCGAGGATGGATCCAGGTTCAGGAGAAATAGAATTGTTTTATTCAGTTGTCTTTTATTATCACCTTCTCTCAGGTTGCGAGTACTCCTAGGATTAGGAGAGTACACCTATTATGCTTATTGGATAGTCTTATTCCAAACCATAGGCTGGTGCCGAAAGGTAGGGAATGAAGAAAACCAATTAGCCTAAGTGGGGTGTACAGAAGGAAATAACTAAAGACAAAATAAAGGGATTAGAAAGAGGGCAAAGTAAATTGCGACTGTTATCATTCACGACCAAAACACGTATTTCATCGCCACTCCTATTTCACCTTTGCTTTTTTCCCCGGTTCGGGAGAAATAGAATAAGATATTATTCAGTTGTCTTTTATCATCACCTTCTCTCAAGTTGCGAGTACTCCTAGGATTAGGAGGGTACACCTATTATGCTTACTGGATAGTCTTTTTCCAAACCATAGGCTGGTGCCGAACGGTAGGGAAGGAAGAAAACCATTTAACCTAACGATGGTGTACAAAAGGTAATGAATAAAGACAAATAAAGGGATTTGGAGAGATGGCAAAGATATATACGGTTAAAGTCATGAATTGGATTATGGAAGAGGCATTACTAGAAATACCAGGATACCCCTACGAAACATTTTCATGTTTCAGTGCATTGTTAAAAGAAAACTGTTTTCCCGATTAGATACTTACTCCAGGGTATGTATTTACCAGGTTTCATTCTCATATCTGTATCGTTTTACAGATGATGAGTGGGAGTAAGTTATTGGGAATTAGGTGATCGTCCTCATTATATTTGAATTCGTTGTAATTGGTGATATTTGAGGAAATCGCCTGGGTACAGTTTTTCAACCTACGACGCACAGGTTTTGAGTTGTTTAACTCAGCGGACTTATACAGAGTATTGTATGTTGTCCAGTGTCCGTAAGGACAAAAGGGTTGGTCCTCGTACTATGTTCTGTTTACCCGTGACTTCTCTAGTTTTTAGACAGGTGTTTCGTAGAAATACTATGTTTAAGTTTTGAGAAGTTGTGGGTATAGGAATAAAGTAGGGAACCACATGTCGCAAGTATCGGGATTCTTCAAAGAGATCGAAGATGTAGATTCTTGTGATTGGTATTCAGATGATAGTAATGTTTTTGAGAAACTTGTTTCTCTTTCAGGTTACTCATAATTGGATGGATTCCTAAGTTGAGCAATGCTGATTAGTCTCTCTCCATTATGTTGATATGCACTGGAGACAGCTGCACGATTTGAATCTGGTTCCAATTGAATAAGTGCCAAAGTTTCTATATTGGATATAGAATGGTTCATATCTTAACGATGTTAAGGTACGGTGAGTTTTCTAGCTTATGCTTAAAACCAGACACTAGATAACTCAAGGCACGTTTCTGTAATGGCAGTTTGTGGGTTGACCCTGGCTTTGACGATGGTTGATTTTCTATCATCTGGAAGATCAATAGTGATATTGTTCTTGACTCGCAACAGTTTTAGTAAAATGAATTTTTTCAGAAAACAGTAATGGGAGTATGGTAGAACTGGAAGTGATTCCAGAACCGCAAACGATTACAGAAAATTTAATAGGACCTATATTCAATCTGGTTTGACATTCCATTAGCCACTCCGCAGATATGGTGGGTAACCTCAGACACCCGAGAGGTACTCAGGTAGCCTCAAGGACGGTGACAGGGAGGTTCCTGTTTACCCAGACTTGATACTACTGTTGTTCCAGGCTATGAGACCCGGCAGGAGGTTAAGTATAGCGTCATTCTAAACTAGCTTTAGAAGTGGACGTATATATTATTCTGCCAGAGGGTTGTCATAGTCAGTGGGAGCAGCGGAAGCAAACTGGGCAAAGAGCTTATGTCTATTTATAGACTTGAGCAGATATAGCGGAGATAGATCATCTATTTTTGATGTGACAGTCATGGGTTTGACTTCATCAGAATAGGGGATGAATCTGTTGAGAAGGTAGTAGGGTGTGATGTCCTGGTAATTGGATGACATACACAGTGTAGGAAGTAAAATTCCTATACTACAATCGGTTATACTGTGGTAGTCACACAGTTGTTTCTTCACACAGGATATGGATATAATATCAGACATTCTGGTTACTAGATCTATGGTTTTAGATCTAGATTTGGGTAGTTTCCCAATGTGGGTACTTTGACAGTATTCTAATAGTATTTTAGATTAGATGACTCCTGGCATGGTAGTGTACCTGCAGGTGATGGAGTCACCCTCTCTAATGGTGTCTTATAGACTAAAGGAGAGAGGGATGTGCATGATTGGCAGATCACTTGCTTAGGCAATTGAGTCAATCGTGAAAAGTCAAGTACCACACCAGATGTTGTTTTTGCACTAGATGCGATAAGTTTATATTAATACAATCCTAGAGAAACATTAGGTATCAGTTTTAGAACATGAATGGATGTTCTATGGATTTGATAATGGCAGCCTCCTTGAGGAGACGGTTATCATTCCAGGCTTCCAAGTTGACCTAGATGACAGAGTGATTGTCAGAGTTATAGTTTTCCCTCCGACGAGGGACAGTATTGTGGACAGGTGGTCCAAGAGGATACTGTGGGAGGCATGGTGCAGGATACTGATTAGGTTCAGTTATCGATACAGTCTAAGAAGTTTGGATTATGAGTTCATTTATGAACTAGGTCCCATCAGATATCCAGACACATTCTAAGACACCTATTACTCGATTCGGGAGATGGCTTTCTCCGCGAACTTGAGATTAAGAGAGACATAGAAAGAAACATCAGGGCGGATCCAATCACTGAGGATATTTCTCGAACACAATAGTTTTACAAATGAGCTTTGTGAAACTGATTAGTAGAGGAGTTGGATGTTCGGTATCACACAGGCTGTGAGTATGCGACATCGCAATAATTAGCCTTAAGTGCAAGTAGGAGATTGTTGGATATAGTGCCCCCAAAGTCAATTATTGGATCGCAGGTACGTGATTGCAATGATTGAGGGAGGACCTGTACCGATATGACAGTCTTGCTCGAGATAATAGTATGCTATCTGGTTTGTCTTTATCATTATATATATGCTTTAGTTCACTATTGCATGATGATAGAGCCCAAAGGATTCTTGCTTGACTGCCAGCAGTATGATGGCGATCATATACGTGGGAGCTGGGGTCTATAAGCACATCCTTAAAGTGTCCCTAGTCGTAGGAGTTTCGAGACAGGGCATCGATACTCCAGAGTAGACTAGTGTATACAGTCGAGACCCCGACGAGGGACGGTGGCCGGTCTCACAAGCCATTGGTGTTAGTTGGTTCACCTAAGATGTATACGTGTGCTCATTGGGTTATGAGTACTCCGGACAGGACTCGCCAGGAACATGCTAGTTAGTATTATACATATCGTCAGATAGCAGTTCCCTGGTGACATGTGTACAGGTTAGTTCATCGAACTAAGGTCGTCATTTGTCTCGTGCGAGTTCCCACTGTGCTTTGATTTCTACCCTACCACGGCTCAAAGGAGTCATGCATACAGGTCTTTTTTGGGTACAATCACGAGCCACATGGAGGCTAGTGAGCGGATCGGCAGGGGATTCGTCTCTCCCGGTATTGGGGGTGAGATCGCGATGTGTCTAGGAGAGCCATTACACAAAGCCCTCAGCCGAGGCAGGAGATTTACTGGTAGGTACTCCAGTAGTATCTCAGGGTGTTCTGGGCTACTCTCTGACACGACTTATACCGCTATTGGGGGTCTGACGTTACCAGCCCCCTAGGCCGATATGCGATACTCATAGACGAACGGACCGGACTGTATGTATATTGTTACTGTTTGGCTCAGTAGGGTTTCTGGATGAATTCGCTCGTCAGCTTCCCTTCCAATCAATACATAGGAAACCGTTACGTACAGCTTGTACCTCTAACGTGCTAGTGGTTATACGCAGTGCCAGTGTGTTGATGAGTCATTAGAGTCCCCCACAGATAGTTTCCCAAGTTCGGGAGAAACGTTGTAGAGGCCGTGTGATTTTATGGCAGGGTTTGGAAAATGCACGTGCGTTTACGCACGTGTCATATTTCGGGCAGAAAATACTGGTGGTCTTTGGTTTAAGCCGGATCCGAGTATTATACTGTGTAGATATAATATCTTTTTCTCAGTTGCATTTGTATTCGGTCGTAATATAAATGCGGGTATGTTTATACTGTTACGGGGTTATCCTGAAATTCGTTTCAGGATCGCTTTTGGAAGTTGCCAGTTTCCAGTTTTCTATCACCCGTATTAAACATTCGGTTTAATACGGATTTATCTTTTTTTCATGAAGGTGAGTCATGTGTATGGAAGCTTCTTGATTAGTGACTAGGCTTGTGACTCATTCATTTGCATTAATAGAATGGTGACTGGGTTTAATGACTCATTCTTGCATTAAATGTGTTTGTGCAAGGTGTCATTTGTGAGTCATTCTTTCTTTAATGAAGTGATAAGTATCCTTTCTTATGGTCACCCTCACTAGTTCCTACACTCACCCCCTTCCTCATGATATATTGGCCGGCCCTCTCATTTGAGAGTGGATGAAGGAATTGCAAAAGAAAAAGACCATGGTTTTGGCTTCATGGAAATTTCATATATTCATTTCTCATTTCATTTGAATCCAAAAGGCAACTTCATTAACCATTCGTCCATAGCATTGGACGTAACGAGACAAACTGTTCTACTCATTCTCTACATCAATCTTGGTCATCTCTTTTAGCAAACTTGATGATCGAGTTGCCTCGGTTCAGAGGCGGGAGCCCGTTTAAAGATCCGTCGACGTGGTGCCACCTGGACGAGAAGACTGGAGATTCAGGAGATCGGAGCAGCCGCAACATAGCGTGGGATGATGGTTGAAGACCGAAGGACTCGGATCGTTCGGTATAACATTTCTACCCACTTTGTAGTTTGTTAGTTTAGCTTTAATGGCAGATCCGGGTTATAGTATACGATAGCGCCAGTTAAAAAGTTTTTGTTCCACATTTGGCGTCTGTTAGACGGCCGGGGCACTACCGTGTACTTACATATATAACCAATAGTTAAAAACAAGAAGGGTTTTCGTTTCAGATTTTCAATTTCTAAAATAAGATCTAGTTATTTCAACACATCAAACATGAACTGTCGATATACTGAGACAAGGTTTTCCTACTAACAACTTGACGATAAGGTTTTTATTTTTATTTTGTTTTATATATTTTTTTATTTATTTATTTTACAATAAGCCAAATGCGGTACAAAAGCAAATATGCAATGCAACTATATGAAAATAAAGGAAAAAGTACAGGAATGAAAGTGCAAAAATGCAGGAAACGTGCAAATACAACTATATGCTATGAACCTATCAACACCCCCAAACTTGAAATATGCACTGTTCTTAATGCATTCTGGATTTCCCTTTCCCTTTCCTACTGCCGCTTGTTTCGTCTTGTGCCGCTTGCTGAGCTGACTCAATCCTGTCCAACTGCTCCTGCATCTTTTGTTTTTTTTTTAAGTATGTGGTGGATGCTCCAAAACGTCAAGCGCTGCAAGTCTTTCTCATTCTCTGGTTCAGGTTCATTTAGAAGTGCCTCCGTCGAGTCTTCGGGACCGGGATGCTCGCTCGGGTCCTCTCTTTTCCAGTTCTTCTGTTCGTAATGGCTGCCGGTGTATCCTTTTGAAATCTGCTCCAGCTCAACCGGCCAATTTGCGTATGCGGCCGCATAACCATCAAACTCCACCCTCTCCATTTAGTATTTTGAAAGGAGGGTCACTAGGACTGGCAACAGGGGTTTCTTCTGGGAGACCCCCTCCATAATCGTGTTGAACAACTATGTTACCACACAGAAATGGTTATCCTTTTCCCTCAAACAATGCACGATGTGTTCCACTCCAGCCGGAAAAGAAGAGACATGGCTTTTACCCCTGATGTTGCGGTTTGCCCACCGGCAGACCGCAAGTACGTTCCTATACATTTGCGCGGGGTTCAACCTCTTATCCTTCAATTCTACAAAATCCCCCAATAAGGATCGATAAACCGCCAATTCACGCGGTTGCTGATTTCCCGGCCGAATTGGAATGTTGGTAACTCTCGAGATTGTTTCGGGTTGAATAATTCTACGTCTCCCTAGAAAGAAAAACTGCACATACCCCGATCCGGGTTCACCATTTCTTAACTCCTCATAAAATCTTCCACTAACTCTCTTATAGCAAATAGATCATCACTGTTGTAGATTAAAAGATCCCACCAACTTTGACAGATTTCCTCGTAGAAATACTGCCCGTAAGTTTCATCGGAAAATATTTCGAAGAAATTCTTCTCACATTCAAATGCCACCATAGTCAGATCTAAAAATGAATTTTGCACAGAAATTAAACAAGAAGAGAAGAATTTCTTACAGAGAGAAGAGAATTGGTGTCGTCGGAGAAGAGCAGGCCACAATTTGCGACCAGATCGGATTTTCTGGCGGCCTGAATAGGGAGTTTGGGGCGGATCTCTGGTGTTAGGATTTGTTTGGAGGAGAGAGTTGTAGAGTTTTGGGAAAATCTGAAGAGGAGGTCTCGGGTTGAGTTGGGGAGGGGTGGTGCTTTTAAAAGGCAGTTTGCAAAAAAAAACCTTCAAAAAGAAATTAAAAACAAACAGCGCAAAATAAAAAAAACTCAAAAAGAATATACAGGAAAAAACAACATGGGGATGTGATTTAACCAAGATAATGTTGCACATGTAAAAACATGAGCTCCCCCGTTTCCGCAGGCAGTTCTAAGAATGGCTTCAGACATTGGCCATTAACTTTGAAAGTGTTGTCTGAGTGTTGATCTTCAATGTTGACTGCACCATGCGGAAAAATGGTGCGCGCAATAAACGGACCTGTCCAACGTGACTTCAATTTCCTTGGAAACAGATGAAGTCTGGAGTCGTAAAGCAAAACCTTCTGGCCTACCGTGAATGTTTTTCTGAGAATCGCTTTGTCATGAAAAACTTTCATTTTTTCCTTGTATAACTTAGCGCTCTCATACGCGTCATTGCGTATCTCTTCGAGCTCGTTTAATTGAAGTTTTCTTGCCTCACCAGCTTTTTCTAGGTTGATGTTGAGCTGTTTGATTGCCCAAAATGCGCGGTTCCAATACAACAGGCAGATGAAATGCTTTTCCGAAGATGAGTCGGTATGGAGACATACCTAAATTCATTTTGAAAGCAGTGCGAAATACCCAAAGCACATCATTTAACATCAATGACCAATCCTTATGGTTCTGGCTGACAGTCTTTTCCAGAATCTGTTTAATTTGTCTATTGGAGACTTCGAACTGTCCGCAAGTTTGAGGATGGTAGGGTGTTGACAACTTGTGGCTAATGGAGTATTTCTTCATTAGTGATTCAAAAGATCGATTGCAAAAATGTGTTCCATTATCACTAATGATGGTGTGAGGTGTGCCAGACCGTGAAAAGCTGTTCTCTTCTAAAAATTTTACGACAACCTTGTTATCGTTGGTTCGACATGGGATTGTTAGTGTTTATGCCCTAGAAGGCCATTACTGTATCATACTAGTTTGTATATTACTTAATGGAAGCTTGGGATATTCACATGTATATAACAGTCTTGCTAAACATGGTAGTATGCTACTTGGTTTTTCTATCTTAATATGTGAGTGTACGTATTGATAGAGCTCTAAGGATCTTGCTTGACTACCAGCGTTGTGATGGCAGTCACACTAGTGGGGGCTGGGTAGTCTACAAGCACATCCTTTTTCAGGTCCCCGGTCGTTGGATTATCGAGACAGAGCATCGATACTCCGGAGTAGACTAGTGTGTACGCTTCTCATCCCAGTTGGGGAGATGGTCTGTCCCACAGCCGTCGGTACGTGATACTGGAGATAGTATACAGGTGCTCGTTGGGTTACGGGTACACCGGACAGGACTCACAGGGAACTGTTGGTTGGTTTTATACCAGTCGTCAGTGAACAGTTCCCAGGTGACATGAGTACAGCATAGTCCGTAGACTTGACACTGCTACTTCGCCTCGAGTGTGTCCCACTGTTCTTAGATTGCTACCCTACCACGGCTCAAAGGAGTCGTGCAAACAGGTAGCAGTTGGGTGCAGTCCCGAGCACTTGGAGGCAGTGGCGGTTAGACAGGATTCGTCCCTCCCGGTATTGGGAGTAGATATCGCGCTGTGTCAGAGAGCCATTACGCAAAGTCCCTGGCCAGGGCAAGCGAGATTTGCTGGTAGGTTCCAGTAGTTTCTCAGGGTGTAATGGGCTTCCCTCCGACACGACTTATACCGCTTTTAGGGGACTGACGCTTGCCGCCCCCTAGGCCCGATATGCGATAGTCTTGGACGAACGGACCGGACTGTATGGAGATTGTCACATCAGACTCAGTAGGAGTTCGGATGGGTTCACTCATCGGCCTTCTTATCGACATCTACCTGGGGTCCGTTACGTACAGCTAGTGCCGCTTGCGGTCTGTGGTTAAACCGACTGCCAGCGTAGTAGTCGAGTCTCTAGAGTCCCACACAAAGAGTTTCCCTACTCCAGGCGAAACGATATAGAGGACGTATGATCTTACGACAAGGGTTCGGACGCATACGTGCGTTTACGCGCGTATGACTTTCGGACAGTTTTTACCAGTCGGCTTTGGTTTAAGCCAGTTACTGGTATCCGGTTATTGGATTTTTACAGTCTAAAGTTTTTTCGTATTTTTGCGGATTGGAGGGGCGTTCTCGTAATTATACGAGAAGCTTCTAGAAGATGGTGACTAAGGAGGTTTAGGTGTCATTTGCATTAAATGGGTTTAGTGAGTCACGAGGGTGATTCATTCATATCCTTAATGCACAATAAATGATTAATGAGTCATGGTTATGAATCACCATTAGATATTTATGAAACTTGATTATTCATCACTTGTTTTTCTTTTGTTGATGAATTATAAAGTTTCATATATATTATGATAACTTACTATTCTCATATGATAATTATTCTCACCTTCTCTCTCCTCAAGCTCTCCCTCTTCAAAGACTAATCCTCCCCTCTCATGAGTTGAGTACAAGGATTAGTAAGACTAATTAATCCATAACCCTCTCTATATTACATCTATCTTCTTTGATTAGCAATCCAAGAAGGTTAGTTGCCTCAAGTTTAGAGGCTAAGCTTCGAGTAAAGCTCTCGGGTGGATCGTCTACTACTTCGAGAAGGCCGAGGAGAACGAGGAGATCGTAAAGACGAAGGACTTGGTTCGATAGGTATAATCCCTAAGCATAGTAGTTTAGAACAACTATATGTTTGGTTAGTTATCGTTTAGCTTCGATTCAAGCGGTTAGTCGATGTTTGTTCACTAAACAAGTTCGTTTTTGAAAATTCTGCCTCCCCACAAGTATTGGGGTGTTCTACATCGACTTACAGTGGTATCAGAGCCTCGCTAAACAATAAATAACTTAATTGCAAATTTGTACGAATTTCGAACGGAAAAAACGAAACCGGAAAACCCCGAACTGTCAAGTTTCTGTCGAAATTTAAATGAAGTCCAAAAATTTTTCAGGGATGTTCAGAAAGCTTGAAAGGCATCCAGGAGAACACCCAAGAAAATTGGGCCCATGACTCGGCTAAAGCGCCGCGGAAGCGCGGTGGATCCCACTGATCCCGCCGCGGTTCCGCCGCCGAGTTGCCGAGTCATGAACCCAAATTTCTTGTGTGGGTCCCCTGTGATATTTGGTATTTTCTGGTATTTTTTAATTTTGCTCAGGTTTCAGTTTTACAGAGCAGTATTGGAGCAATGTTAAATGCGTTTAATCGATCGAAATTGTACAGTATTTGCATATTGGATTATATCTGTGATTGTTTAATGTGTTCGTAAACCTCCCCTAACTGCTAGTATGTCGGTTGGCAGGGGGTTGCACATTTCTGTAATGGTTTTATCTGTTTGTGCATATGAACTGTATTGGACTGTTGTGGTGTATAGCCGGGGTTTTGCAATGGGTTATTATTTAATTCATTTGTTGTAAATGTAATATGTTGTAATATTATTTTTGCGGGGCACATCCAGGTTGCGGTTGTAGCCACCGTTGTATTATTTCATTTTACTGTTTCTGCTCCTAGGACTGACCCAAGGTGGGGTACACAAACTGCCGGGTGGGTAGTTTGCCGTACCCGTAGGGGGTCGTGGGTGGGGTAATGGCTATTCATCACAACTGTGTTATCCGTCTTTTCTTGCAGGCTCAAAAGAAATACAGATTGCTTGCAAATCCAATAAAGTTCATCTGTGTTCTGGAATGTATATCATTGCGTCAGACGAATGTAAAATATCTATATATATGATAGCTATTTAGACGTCACTTATGTTTTACACCCGCGCTAGCCCAGCCCCCGCTCTGTCGTTAGTTAAGTAACCTAACGGGTAATGACGGGACCCCGTGGCGAATGCGGATGGCATAAGAGGACGTTGTATTTTCGTTGTTTTCTGCAATGATAGGTTAATGATGGGACGCATTATCTATAATGCAAAGAAAATAAACCAAAGTTTTAATCGTTGGAACAATTTAAAAGAAACCACTCGGTTAATTTTTAAAAACAGATATTTTTAAATGCGGAGCCTTAACCACTCCTTTTTAAAAGCTATCAGGTTCCTTCGGTTATATCAAGTTCACTACGTTCACGGTTTCGCCAAAACCATTCGTATCCCTCCGTCATTTTATTTGGGTATTCAGTAGTATTCAAGCTATGCATTTTGGCCAAAGTCAAGGCATAGTGTTTGGTAGCTGCTGGGTTTTCATTTGTTGCATAAGATAGATGAGTTGGTTTGGGACAGTCGTATTACCATTTGACCGAAGTCAGGGGTATATACGGATGGGTTCAAATTGACAAGATAATGACGGGTAGAACTTGACATGTGACTTATGACACTTTGACCAAAGCCAAGGTCATAAGAGCATGGGGCAAAAACTTATATCGGGAATTTCTAAAGAAACTGAAATTTGCAAAGAGATGCATACCATTTGGAGTTTGATGAATATTGGTAGCATTCCTTCAACATTATCATACGATGATATTTGGATCCCGATCCTACTGTGAGTATATGCTACTTATCAGGATATTCGTCACTTAATGATCAATGCTATAAACCTAGTAGGTGTCCAGAAAGGTGTCAGCGGGGTTACGCCCCCAGAGAAAAGAGGTTATTTAATTAAGGAACTTCGCGAAAGCGTTGGAAAACCTCCCTCGAAGTATCGACACTGGCCTGGATGAACGGTTAAGCAAGTATTGTACGGTGAGAATAGTCCTGGCTAATTCTTCTTTTATGGTTTGAGGAAGGATTTGAGAAACAGTGGGAGCCATCCAGTTTAGATAAATTAAAAACCACTCTAAACTTGCAAGAGCATCATGCTAAAGAGTTTTCTTCTCTCTCTCCTAATTGCAGCGACCCTGAAAATGACTGGACTTAAGTTACTTTTAGAGAAAAATATACTGACAGGGCCAAACTATAAAGATTGGCTGCGGAATGTCAAAATGGCTTTGACCTATGACAAATTGGGGTACGTCCTCACCGCTACGGCACCTGCTGTCCCTGGTCCCAAATCCAGTAATGCAGATAAGGAAATCCGCAAAACCTGGGATTTAGATTGCGCGAAAGCCAAGTGCATCGTGCTTGCCTCGATGAACAATGAACATCAGAGGAGGCACGAGGATATGGACCTTGATGGCATATTTCTCCATACAAAGGAACTTTATGGAGAGCAATCTCGTATAGCGAGATACGAGACCTCAAAGAACTTGTTTCGAGCGAGGTTGGCTGTCGGGTCATCGGTAGGAGAACATGTCCTAAAGATGATCGGCTATATAGAAGAGCTCGCAGACTTTGGGACGACTTTGGATAATAAGCTCTATACAGACCTTATTCTCCAGTCCCTTCCTTCCACCTACGCCCAGTTTATCCTGAACTTCAACATTCAAAGAAAAGAAGTTGAACTTCCGGAACTCCTGAACATGTTAAGGAGTGCAGAGGGCACCTTGAAGAATTCAAGGGAAACACCCGCTATGTTTGTTGGCGGTACATCTTCTTCCGGGTCCAAGGCAAGGGCCAAAGGAAGGAAGAAGAAGGCCGCACCCAGACCTAGAGGAGGTGTTAGTAAGGTGGGAGGGAAGGGAAAGAAAAAGTTTGCGGTACCGGTAGTTGGCCAGGATGAGTGCTTCCATTGTCACAGGAAAGGGCACTGGAAGAAGGATTGCAAGGCGTGGAACGCCAAGAACCAGGAACCGAAGCAAGTTGTGGCTTCGACTTCAGGTGTGTTTGTAATTGAGAATTGTCTGTCGATCAACTCTACTTCCTGGGTATTGGATACCGGATCAGGATCTCATATTTGCAATTCATTGCAGGCACTGAGAAACCGTAGAGTGCTGAAGGAAGGTGATATGACCCTAAAGGTTGCTAACGGAGCTAGCGTGGGAGCTGCGTCCGTCGGGGATTATCACCTAGGATTGACGAGTGGACACATTTTGGTTTTACATAACTGTTATTTTGTACCAAGCTTAACATGTAATATCATATCAGTTTCCTTGTTATCAAATAAAGGTTATGATTCCACGTTTGTAAGAGATGTTGTCAACATCCACCTTAATCATGGTTTGATTGGGTCCGGTACACTAAATAGCGGTATATATGTTTTAAACCAACTCCAAATTTTCAATGTCCAGAACACACTAAAAAGAAAGTCTCCAGATTTAAATAAAGCTTTCTTATGGCATTGTAGACTGGGTCACATCAATGAGAGAAGTTGACTAAGTTTCATAGAGAAGGATATTTGGACTCGTTCGAATATCAAACTTATGACACTTGTCAATCTTGTCTCAAAGGAAAGATGACAAAGGCTCCATTTACTGGACAAGGAGTAAGAGCGAGCGAGCTCTTAGGACTCATACACAGCGATGTATGTGGTCCAATGTCTACACATGCAAGAGGTGGTTTTTCCTATTTCATTACTTTCACGGATGATTACTCAAGATACGGATTCATTTATCTGATGAAACATAAATCCGAGGCTTTTGTGAAATTCCAAGAGTATAAGAATGAAGTAGAAAACCAAACCGGCAAAAGTATCAAGACACTAAGATCTGATCGAGGTGGTGAATACTTGAGTGCCGAGTTCCTAGGTTACCTAAAGGAGAAAGGAATTCTCTCTCAGCTTACTCCTCCATACACTCCACAGCATAACGGTGTGTCGGAGAGACGGAATCGAACCCTATTGGATATGGTACGATCCATGATGAGTAATGCTGAGTTACCGCGATTTTTCTGGGGTTATGCGCTAGAATCAGCATCATATCTTCTGAACATGGCTCCTACCAAGACTGTGCCTACCACTCCATATCAGATGTGGACTGGGAAGAAACCCCATCTTCAGTATATGAAGATTTGGGGATGTCCAGCTTTTGTTAAAAAGCAGCATGTGGACAAGCTCGAGGCATGATCAGTAAAATGTTTGTTTGTGGGATATCCAAAGAAATCCAAGGGATATTATTTCTATTACGCAGAGGAACAAAAGGTTTTTGTTTCTCGTAATGCCCATTTTCTGGAACATCTGTTTTTAGAAAAGGAAATAAATGGGAGCGAAATAGAACTGGAAGAAATTTCAGAACCACAAACTGCTACTGAAAGTTTGGTAGAACCAGAAGTTCAAGAAGAACAGGACATTCCCGCACCCCTCCGCAGGAGTAGTAGGCCGTCTCATCCGCCTGAGAGATACTACGATTTTCTCATAGATGGGGATAGAGAGGATTGCATCATAGATGATGATGAACCTACTGACTTCCAGCAGGCCATCCAGAGCGGCGACTCGGTACGATGGCTAGATGCAATGCGGACCGAAATGGAGTCCATGTACACCAACAAAGTATGGACTTTGGACTTTGCTCCAGATGGGGTAAAACCCATAGGATGCAAATGGATCTTCAAGAAAAAGATTGGTGTAGATGGACAGGTGGAAACCTATAAGGCTAGACTTGTTGCAAAGGGTTTTCGTCAAAGACCTGGTTTGGACTATGACGAAACTTTTTCTCCAGTGGCTATGCTCAAATCCATTCGGGTCCTTCTTGCTATTGCTGCCATCCATGATTATGAAATCTGGCAGATGGACGTAAAGACGGCTTTTCTGAATGGAAATTTAGAAGAGAGCGTCTATATGGATCAGCCAGAGGGTTTCAATCAGAGTGGGAGCAGCGGGAAAGTATGCAAGCTGCTTAAGTCCATTTATGGACTAAAGCAGGCATCGCGGAGTTGGAACATCTGTTTTGATGAGACAGTCAAAGAATATGATTTTATCAAAAATCCAGATGAACCGTGCATATATAGTAAAGTTGTAGCCAGAAGTATCGTATTCCTCGTCTTGTACGTGGATGACATTCTATTAATAGGAAATGACATTCCTATGCTACAATCTGTCAAAGGATTCTTGTCACACAGGTTCTCCATGAAAGACCTGGGTGATGCCTCTTACATTCTGGGGATCCGGATCTATCGTGGTAGATCCAAGAGGATGTTGGGACTTTCGCAGTCCAGGTATATCGACACTGTACTGAAAAGATTCGGTATGGAAGATTCTAAGCGCGGTAATCTACCAGCTTGTCACGGAATCACCCTCTCCAAAGAGATGTCTCCCAAGACTGATTTGGAAAGGGAACGCATGTCTATTATACCCTACGCTTCTGCGGTAGGCTCTATAATGTATGCGATGTTGTGCACCAGACCAGATGTAGCTTACGCACTAAGCGTGGTAAGCCGGTATCAGTCAGACCCAGGGGAGAAGCACTGGATAGCAGTAAAGAACATTCTCAAGTACCTGAGGAGGACTAAGGAGATGTTCTTGGTTTACGGAGGAAAAGACCTCAGGTTGGAGGCCTTTGCTGATTCCGGCTTCCAGAGTGATAAGGACGATTCCAAGTCCATGTCGGGTTATGTATTTACCCTCAATGGAGGGGCGGTGTGCTGGAAGAGCTCCAAGCAGGACACCGTTGCTGACTCGACGATGGAAGCGGAGTATATAGCTGCTTGCGATGCCGCAAAAGAAGCAGTCTGGATGAAGAAGTTCCTAACAGAACTTCAGGTGGTTCCTACCATAGTTGATCCAATACCTCTGTATTGCGACAACAACGGAGCTATAGCTTTAGCGAAGGAACCAAGGTCCCATCAGAAGTCCAGACACATCTTAAGGCGGTATCACCTGATCAGGGAGATCATTGATCGTCAGGAGATCGAGGTTCGGAGAGTTGCTTCAGAAGAGAACATTGCTGATCCATTCACGAAGGCCCTACCTCAGATTCAGTTCGAGAGGCTGCTCGAGATCATTGGTCTTCGATATGCCGGAACATGGCCCTAGTGCATGTGGGAGATTGTTAGTGTTTATGCCCTAGAAGGCCATTACTGTATCATACTAGTTTGTATATTACTTAATGGAAGCTTGGGATATTCACATGTATATAACAGTCTTGCTAAACATGGTAGTATGCTACTTGGTTTTTCTATCTTAATATGTGAGTGTACGTATTGATAGAGCTCTTAGGATCTTGCTTGACTACCAGCGTTTTGATGGCAGTCACACTAGTGGGGGCGGGGTAGTCTACAAGCACATCCTTTTTCAGGTCCCTGGTCGTTGGATTATCGAGACAGAGCATCGATACTCCGGAGTAGACTAGTGTGTACGCTTCTCATCCCAGTTGGGGAGATGGTCTGTCCCACAGCCGTCAGTACGTGGTACTGGAGATAGTATACAGGTGCTCGTTGGGTTACGGGTACACCGGACAGGACTCACAGGGAACTGTTGGTTGGTTTTATACTAGTCGTCAGTGAACAGTTCCCAGGTGACATGAGTACGGCATAGTCCGCAGACTTGACACTGCTACTTCGCCTCGAGTGTGTCCCACTGTTCTTAGATTGCTACCCTACCACGGCTCAAAGGAATCGTGCAAACAGGTAGCAGTTGGGTGCAGTCCCGAGCACTTGGAGGTAGTGGCGGTTAGACAGGATTCGTCCCTCCCGGTATTGGGAGTAGATATCGCGCTGTGTCAGAGAGCCATTACGCAAAGTCCCTGGCCAGGGCAAGCGAGATTTGCTGGTAGGTTCCAGTAGTTTCTCAGGGTGTAATGGGCTTCCCTCCGACACGACTTATACTGCTTTTAGGGGACTGACGCTTGCCGCCCCCTAGGCCCGATATGCGATAGTCTTGGACGAATGGACCGGACTGTATGGAGATTGTCACATCAGACTCAGTAGGAGTTCGGATGGGTTCACTCATCGGCCTTCTTATCGACATCTACCTGGGGACCGTTACGTACAGCTAGTGCCGCTTGCGGTCTGTGGTTAAACCCACTGCCAGCGTAGTAGTCGAGTCTCTAGAGTCCCACACAGAGAGTTTCCCTACTCCAGGCGAAACGATATAGAGGTCGTATGATTTTACGACAAGGGTTCGGACTCATATGTGCGTTTACGCGTGTACGACTTTCAGACAGTTTTTACCAGTCGGCTTTGGTTTAAGCCAGTTACTGGTATCCGGTTATTGGATTTTTACAGTCTAAAGTTTTTCCGTATTTTTGCGGATTGGAGGGGCGTTCTCGTAATTGTACGAGAAGCTTCTAGAAGATGGTGACTAAGGAGGTTTAGGTGTCATTTGCATTAAATGGGTTTAGTGAGTCATGAGGGTGATTCATTCATATCATTAATGCATAATAAATGATTAATGAGCCATGGTTATGAATCACCATTAGATATTTATGAAACTTGATTATTCATCACTTGTTTTTCTTTTGTTGATGAATTATAAAGTTTCATATATATTATGATAACTTACTATTCTCATATGATAATTATTCTCACCTTCTCTCTCCTCAAGCTCTCCCTCTTCAAAGACTAATCCTCCCCTCTCATGAGTTGAGTACAAGGATTAGTAAGACTAATTAATCCATAACCCTCTCTATATTACATCTATCTTCTTTGATTAGCAATCCAAGAAGGTTAGTTGCCTCAAGTTTAGAGGCTAAGCTTGGAGTAAAGCTCTCGGGTGGATCGTCTACTACTTCGAGAAGGCCGAGGATAACGAGGAGATCGTAAAGACGAAGGACTTGGTTCGATAGGTATAATCCCTAAGCATAGTAGTTTAGAACAACTATATGTTTGGTTAGTTATCGTTTAGCTTCGATTCAAGCGGTTAGTCGATGTTTGTTCACTAAACAAGTCCGTTTTTGAAAATTCCGCCTCCCCACAAGTATTGGGGTGTTCTACATCGACTTACAGGGATAGCCTCCACCCATTTGGACACATAGTCCACAACCATCAAAATGTACAAATTCCCCAAAAAGTTTGAGAATGGCCCAATGAAATCGATACCCCAGACGTAAAAAATTTCTATAATTAGAATGGATTGTAGGGGTATCTCATTGCGTTTTCCAATCTTTCCCATGTGCTGACATCGGCTACAACTTTTGCAATATTCGAAACCATCCTTGAAAAGCGTCGGCCAGTAGAAGCCGCTTTGCAAAACTTTTTCCGCCGTCTTTCTGGGTTCAAAATGGCCCCGACAAGCTTGATCATGACAGAAAGACATAACACTTCTCATTTCAGAGTTAGAGACGCACCATCTAATAATCTGATCAGGACAGTAATTGAACAGGTATGGTTCATCCCAATAAAAGAATTTGACTTGGGAGAGAAATTTTGACTTGTCCTGGTTAGACCAAAAGGAAGGTGTTTCTGTGGTGACAAGAAAGTTAACAATATCAGCGAACCAGGGTTCGACTGATACAGAGAGAAGTTGTTCGTCACGGAATTGCCCGTTGATTGGAATTTCCTCAGTTGGTGCATTTATTAAGCGAGACAAATGATCGGCAATAACATTGTCGGCTCCCTTCTTATCCTTGATGATCAAGACAAATTCTTGAAGAAGGAGAATCCAACGTATCAATCTGGCTTGGGCATCCTTTTTTGCAAAGAGGTGCCTAAGTGCAGAATGATCAGTGTAAATCGTGAAATGGGTTCCGATCAAGTAAGGACGGAATTTTTCAAGCGCGTACACAACAACTAAGAATTCTTTTTCAGTGGTGGTGTAATTCATCCGTGCGTCTACGTTTCTTGTCCCTTAGAGGGCGATGGTTGATCCTACAACCATTGGCGTGTAACATCAAAGATTGTACACATGTGCTCATTAGAGAATGGGTACACCGAACAGGACTCGCCAAGGACTCCTAGTTGGCAGTATACCTATCGTCAGATACCAGTTCTCTCGTGACACTGGTACATATTAGTTTATAGACCCGAGATCATCATAGAGTCTTATGTGGCTCCCACTGCGCTTTGATTTCCTCCCTACCACGCTCAAAGGGGACTGTTTCCTGATTTAAAATCAGGAAAACCTACGAAAGAGGCATCACGGGCTACCACGTGACCAGCGGTTACGTGTTGACACGTGATGACTAAGCAGCGGCAAAGAACAAAGCACAGAAGGAAGGGAAGCCCATTCTAGCAGGGGTCACATGCGTACACGTGACCAACGGTCACATGGCCACACTTGACCAGCCTCAAGAGTCTTATTTTTATGATAGAATTAAATTCTGAGAAAAGATCTCTCAAGTCTTTCCAAAGTGGAAAAGAACTATTTGGAACCGTTGGATTAAAAATCTGAAGGTGATTAAATATCACCAATTTATGGAAAAATCTTGGACTTGGAAAGATTTCCCCCCTAAATCTAACCGAAATAACAAGGAGATACATTTGGATTTAAAATCCAATGGTGAATAAAATTCACCTAATAATCTAAAGACCCGGATTAATGATAAACATAAATAAAATCTCTCAATAAAAAAATCAAATCTTTCAATGAAAGATTCACTAAAACTGATTGATCCTCTTCCTTCTCCTATAAATAAGAGCCAAAGGAGAGAGTTTTAGAGGGGGGACATAGACAGAGACATATACAGAGTGAAAGAGAGATAGAGCCTTGAGATTTTGAAAGAAATTGATCCTCTGCAAAAGAAAACCCTAGGTAAGAAAGGAGAGGCTTAAAAAGAGAACTTAATTCTCAAAAGAGTTTAACTCTTAGATAAAGAAAAGAACTTAGTTCTTTCTCTGGTGGAGGATCTGCAAAGTGCACATCTTCCCATGAATTGAGAATTTAATTCTCATTGGTTTGAGATCCTGCCATGCAGATCTAAAACACAGAGGAGGAACTGAGTTTTGAGAATTTAATTCTCACTAAATGATAGGAATTCAATTCCTTTGAGATAAAATTAGGGTTTAACCCAATAGAAATTTAATTCCTTCATAATGAACAGAACTAGGGTTTAACCCTATTCGAGAACATAATTCTCTCAAAACTCACAGGAATTTAATTCCCTTAAGAAAAGAAATTAGGGTTTAACCCTATTAAGAATACAATTCCTTAGAAGAAAACAGGGATTTAATTCCCCTAAAGTTTGTTGCCAGGGTTTAACCTTATGAAGAAATTAATTCTTAAGAGATGAACAGATCTTTAAAACATGCAGAGTCACGTGCTACCACGTGACCCCTGCAAAGATCCCCAGAAAAGAACTCTGAAGTAAACACCCCACGTGCTACCACGTGACTCCTGCGAAGATATACTAAGGAGAGCTTTGAGGCAAATGCCTCACGTGCCCCCACGTGATCTCTAAAGCACACAAAAGAAAAGAAAAAAATAGAAAAGAGCATTAGGGCGCCCTCACGTATCGACACGTGACCCCTAATGAACATTCTAACGGATCAAAGCGCAAGCCCCCATCACGTGCCCACACGTGATGGCTTTCAGAATTAAAAGTGTTAAACACTTATCTGTAGAACAAAATAAAGGGAAGCAGGGCGCTATCACGTGCTACCACGTGACCCCTTGGCTGAAGCTTTAACAGACAAGAACCAAAATTCTCATCACGTGACGACACGTGATACTTTAAAAGTATTCGAGACTTTTGACCGAATAAAATAAAGGGAAGCAGGGCGCCCTCACGTGTTACCACATGACCCGTCTTGCCTTAATGTTTAACACTAAATTGAAACTCTGTATCAAGTGTTTAGGGCTGATTCTCCTTAGTGTTTAACACTAATTTGGAAAACTCTATTTGCAGTGTTTAACACTGATTTGTTTAGTGTTTAACACTAATCTGAAAACTCTTTTCCCAGTGTTCAACACTGATTATCTTTTAGTGTTTAACACTAACTTGTTAACCTTATTCCCAGTTTTCAACACTGTTGGTCTCTAGTGTTTAACACTAGCTTTAGCCCAATTGGCTAAGTTTCCAGAGGCAAAGCCTCTCCTTCAATGAACTAACAGAGGGCCAATATCCCAAACATGATTGGACTTAGCCCAAGCTGGCCATAAGTCCTCAATTCAAACTCAACTGGGCCAATGGGCTTATAATATAATAATTGATCTTAGTTTCCAAATTGGACTACAGATCACTTAATCTACCTTGGTTTAAGGGTACATCTCTTCACTCCTTTGATACTTGGCGTTGTAATTCCTCGACGTCTTCAAAGAGGTGACGGGTCCCGATGACCACACATTGATACGGACTTTGGGGTCCTTAAAATCCATGGACTATGAGGTCCTTAACCTTGACCGGGATGTCTTAAAACTAACGCCGGACTGTGGGGTCCTTAAACCCTCGGACTATGACGTCCTTAACCTTGACCGGAATGTCTTAAAACTAACAACGGACTATGACGTCCTTAACCTTGACCGTGATGTCTTAAAACTAACGCCGGACTGTGGAGTCCTTAAATCCACGGACTACGACGTCCTTAACCTTGACCGCAATGTCTTAAAACTAACATTGGACCGCAATGTCCTTAAACTACCTATTGACCGCAATGTCATTAAACTAAACAACATGGCTCCCCTAATTACTCTTTTGTCGGGTCTAAACGATCCCGTTAAGTTGATCTTAGTCTAAAACTAGACTAACGTATCTTTAACAACCGTTTAATTCGATCTTAGTCTCAAACGAGGCTAACGTATCCTTAAACACAACCCCCAAACCCAAGTCTAAGATAATACGGATTTAGACTAGTCCACGCCCTACGGGCGATGACATAACTCAGTCTCTGTATACAATCCACGGGCAACCAAACACAAAACAAACACCCACGACATGAAGTGACCATCTGGAGAAGGAGAAAGTTGTTACCACGATGCGGTAGCGTAATTAACTGCAGGGGCTTGTGTCTGCAGGGAAGAGCGTCTCCACAATCAAAAACCCCTCAAAAGAGGAGGAATCTGACAAAGTCTGCTACATCGGCCGCATCCGCTTAAACCTTCGATACAAAGTGCCATAAATCAACTTGGCATCTTCGGAGAGGTGGACGGATAGCACCAACTAGCATCCGCCCCGAATCTCAGGCATGACGTCCATGTCGCGCCGTCTTTCGGAGGGGAACAGATTCTGGCACGCCCGGTGGGACCTTTTCCTCTTTCCACTCCACACTTCGTGTGTCATGTTCGCGAACGGATCGCGGTTCGATATGGTTGCCCTTGGGTTTCAAGGTACTAAGATTTGGCATTTTGCTTATTGCAGAAAGCAAAGAATCAATGGCTTCCACTTGTGCGAAATGCTCCAACTGCAACTGCAACCGGTGCTCCGCCTCGCCAGGAGGTATAGCCTACGGGCCCCAAGCTGCTGCGCTATTCACGATGCCCGTGGAACAGGTCACTCGAGCCACCACAGGGTTGTTTTTCGGGACCATGCTCCCGCCAATGAGTTTCACCGCTCCTGTACTGACACCGGAAGCTCCTAAGAAGTCGGTCTTTGATCGGCTTACACCTATCGCGGCCCCTCTCAACGGGTCGCCTAACACCAGCGCCTCAGTCTTCTCCAGACTGGGCCAGAGCTCCTGTGTGCCCTCAATGGGGCCTGCAATCCCAGAGAAGGCTGCTCCTAAGAGAATAACCAATCCTGCTCCTGAGGTTGTTAAGGCGGCTTCTCCTGCCCAAAAGTCGGTCTTTACAAGATTGACTGTTCCAGCTCCCGCGCCTACTACCTAAAGGACATCAGTCTTTAAAAGGCTGATACCAGCAACGACCCCCTACCTACACAGGGGGCATAACGAGGCTATCGCCATCACCGAGCCGATTCCATCAGCACGACACGCTCGACGTCGCTACTGGCGCCGAGTGAGGAAGGCCGGAGGCAACTCCCCTTCTGGGCTAACTCCTCCAGCCCCGACGATAGAAGTTAATGCTGTTGTTCCAACTGAGAACAACTTTGAGATGCTAAATAAGGTGCGTAGGAATTCTCCTACCGCGGCGCTAAAGAGGTCTCCCCTTCCGCTGAAAAAAGCTGTGGAAGTAAAATCAGAACAGCCCCAATCCCCTCAACGGCTGTCCTCCAAAATCTATAAAGTCTAGCGGCAGACCCGAGGCTCGGTGATCGATCCAAATTTCTCCCGCCAGCACAAGAAGCTGAAGACCCAACAGGAAGTCAGCTATCCTGCTAAGACACGAAAAGCTGTCTGGGTTCCCACCTCAACGGCCCTCTCAACTTCCAATGCTCATAAAAAGAGGAGGCCGGAGAAGATCCCCGGGCCTGCAACGAAAGCTAAAGGCGCTGATCCCAGACGCCCTAAGTCTGGGGGCATGATGGTCCATACTTTATACATGGCGTCGGGGAAGGAAGATAGCCGTGCATCAACAGGTCATAGACCGCTTACACGGTCGATGACCAAAGCTCAGGAGCAACAACAGAAGCTCCAGGAAATGATGATCGCAATGGCCGCGCTTACTGGGCCAAAAGAAAGCCCCGAAGCGTCCTCGGATCAGCAACAAGAGCAGGAAACCGACGCTGAGTTCCTTCGGAGGATACTGGAAAAGAAAGATAAAGAGGCTGCAGAACAAGCGGCCAATATAAAGCAAATAGCCCACTTGTTTCAAGACATGGTTGGGATGATGATCCAATAAGATCCTCCTGCTGAAGATCCCCCGATCGTCCTCGAAGATGATAAAGGAGAAACATCGAATCCACCACTGGCTCTTTCAACAGCCAAGGAGGAGACCATCTCCAAGGATGACTTGGACGACTATATAGCCCAGCAGATCCGGGTTCATCAGGCGACTGAGGCAGCTGGTCAGGTCGTAAAAACGGGGCGACCGTATCAAAGCTGGTATGACCAGATTAAATACCCACCGGGTTATACAATACCGAAATTCTATGTGTATAAGTGGACTGGCAATCCCCACCAACATGTTGCCCAGTTCAGGGCGCTTTGTGGAAACACTGGCGGCGATGATAAGTTCTTGCTTCGCCAATTCATCGGCAGCTTGTCAGAAACAGCGTTCGAATGGTATTCGGAACTCCCGAACGATTCCGTCAAGACGTTCGCTGAAATGGAATTTCTATTCACTCAGCGATTCGCGAGCGCCAGCGAACGCACTCCGATAATGGCATTGATTAATGCCAGGGTGAAACCAGGCGAAACGTGGGTCCAGTATGCTATGCGTTGGCGAAATTTGTGGTCGAAATGCGAACAACGCATTGAGGAAGCGCCCGCAGTGGGCATGTTCGTGGGAACCCTAGACCCTCATGCAACTATCTCCCAGTTCATGATGTTCTTTAAGCCAACCACGTTCCAGGTTTTGATCGACAAGTTGGCCCAGATAGACCAGATGGGTCACAGACCGCCTCCCCCAAAGCCGGAACCTCGGAATGACAAGGGTAAAGGGAAGGCAACCTTCGTTGCGAATGCTCAGCAGAAACCCAGTGCCTCAAAGCTGGCGGATCAACTGGAAGAAAGACAACGGTATTATAATGAGAAGATGAAGCATCCCTATTCGTTCTCGCGGGGCAAAATGAAACGGTTATTCGAGCTGGCAGTACGCAACATGCTTATTAACTTACCAAATCCGAGGTGACCGCCACAACCCAGTGAGGTGAATAACCCCAATTATTGCCCTTACCATCAGACGGTAAGCCATCCGATTGAAGATTGCTTCGTCTTCAAAGGATGGATTGAAGATCAATACCTACAGGGAAGTTTGAGCTGTCCGAGAAGTGGAAGGTGAACCCGCCACAACCTCACACTGCTAAGAAGACGGACACACCGGGGGCAACTTGTTCTTTCATTGAAGAAGCTCCATGGGAAATCGTGCTATCAGCTAAAACCAAAAAGATGTTGAGTGATATTCATGCATGCCCGGCGGTCGAATGGAAGAAACCGGTCGAGCCTCAAATCATCGAAGAGATGTTGAAGCCGGGCCCAACTACAAAGATCGGCAGTGATGGCCCAAGTACTCATACCCAACCGTCAAAATCTTCGAAGAAAAAGAATAAGAAATCCAAAAAGCCAGGGAAGTCTAGAGATAAGCGCACGGACTTGCAGAAGCAGATTGACGCGCTGGAAGAGTACAATCAGGAGGCGTGGACTCCCATTACACTCCAAGAATTCCTCAACCACGTCTTTCAGGAGGAAGATAATGGAGAAAGCTTGTCGGATGAATCCGAGGGATATGTGGAGAGTTGTCATGTGATCTTTCACTCGTTTACGGACGATGAAACCACCCCTGGCACTGAGAAACTGGGAGCAGAGCCTGAACCGGAGCTTGTGTGGCCGACAGACGAAATGATCGACGCATTTCTAGAAGAGATTCGTTTGAAAAGTAAAGCCGACCAGGAGTGTGAGATGGCCGCATTAGAAGGAGATAAACGCAAGCGACTAAACGAAAGAGTCGAAGCACTCCCGCCACATCAAAAGACATCCGATGCGGATAAAAACATATTCAAGACGAGGAAAAGGTTTACCAAAGCCATGTCAATGGGAATGAAGCTACCGCCCTCGGAAGGAAACACGCTCAAGGGGGCGGAAGGGCACCCTAATTATTGTTCATATCATCGGAAGATTTCACACCCTACGGAGGAGTGCGACGCTTTCAGGATATGGTGGCAAGAGTATGTTTCCCACCGGCAACATTTTAAGCGCATGAAACACAGAACTCGTCGAGAGCAGGGAAGAACTACCGACGGGCATAAAAGAACTATCGGCAACTGTCGCACGGTTAACGCCGGAGGATCACAGGTTCTCACCTTTAGGAGCGACTCTGAGGAGGAAATGGCTCTGGGCCCTCTCTTCAAAGAATCCGTCTTAGGGAAGAAGGAAGGACCGGAGGCCTGCGAAAACATTCAGCTGCGCAATCGCACACTCCCGGAAAAGAATCTCGGACCCGCAAATAGAAAAGATAAGGGAAAGGAAAAAGTCACTGAGGATATCGCCTTAGATGACCAAGTCATGAAAGAGATGACTGCCAAGGACCCTCCCAAGAAGGGTAAGGTGGACTACAACATCCTGGCACACCTGAGGAAGCTACCTTCTCAGCTCAGCATTCTCGACGCCCTCCTGTTATCAAAGGAAGCGAGAGATTCATTAATCAAGGAGCTACAAGAGCCCGAACAATTCTAAGCCTTCCTCGCCGAAGAAAGGATGAAGGATGAACTAGAAGAAGTGCACACGGCCGATATCACTTTCGGTGAAGAAGACCTGCTCCTTGGGACGTGCGACCACAACCGTCCCCTATACGTCTCTGGATACAGCCACGATATCAAGATAGGCAAAATCCTGGTGGATAATGGGTCCTCCGTCAATCTCCTCAATGTTCGGGTATTGAAGGAAATCTGCATGAGCGTGCAACACCTCGCTCGTGACAAAATTACCATCTCCGGTTTTGACTCCCAGTCGTCACGGACCCTCGGATCTGTAATACTAACATTGCGCTTCGGACTGCTCATCACGGACATTAAGTTTCACGTCATTGACGCCAAGACCTGCTACAACGCCTTACTCGGCCGACCATGGTTACACGAGTACAACATCATCCCTTCTACACAGCATCAGTGTATGAAGTATTTTAAGGATGTTCTTGAATATACCGTAACAGGTGAGCTGAACCCATGCTCCGTGAACGAAGTCCGCAAGTACGAAGATGCAAAGTACTTTTTGCCAGACTTCGAGGATACAGAAAGGTGTCGCAAACTGGAAAACAAAGCCGCCTCCACCACCCCTATTTTCGGGAGCGATACCGAAGAAGAAGAAGAGATAGTTTACTCTGGGCCGTCTCGACGCAATGACCCGGGACCGTCCGCCCCCATATTGATCTTCGGAAGTGACTCGGAAGATGAGGTTAATGTTGTGTTCTCCAGTCGGCCGCTAATACAAGAAATCCCTGGTGATGATCAGAGTTTGCAAATCACCATGATTCCGCGGGAGCACTACAAAGATCTTGACGCGCTTGAAGCTCACAACGTGCAAGACCTGCAGACGTTTTACGTCCCTCCCAAGCGAAAAGGCGATCCTATTCTATCGATCCTCGGAAACAAGAGTGGAGAAAGAGATCTGGCACGGCACGGATTCCACCCTCGACAGACTTCAACCCATTCGCTTGCCCAGGTATTACACGAACGGATTGAAAAGGCTATTGAAGCGCCAAGGGGTACCCTTAAAACAGACTACTCGACAAGCTCGATTCTATAACAGGATTTGGGATGTCCCTGGGACTCAGCGCAAATTGCCCAACGGGAGAATGGAAACGCTTGGGCTTGGATACGTGAGACCCGAAAAACGGGAACGAGTCTACGGTAGCTACGCCATATATACCTTTGATGAAGAAGAGGACGCCTTGTCAGAAAATGCCAACCCCTCATCGGAACTGGATCCCGCGATCGAAGTCCCGAGTCCATCATTTGAAGAGCGAATAGACAAGCTTATCAGAAAAGCGGGTCAAAAAGCTCGGGACGATCATAATCGCGAGATGGCCATTTACAAGAAAGCCAGGGCGCAACGCCTTTTTCAACAGGCTGCAAAAGATGAAAACGCTCCTCCCTATCAATCTGTTGTGCATAAGGCCCGACGCAAAGGTAGAGACAAGCCAAAGAGCGGAAAAGGCGTTCGATAGAAACAAAGCGGGACCAAGAAGCCACGCGGTCGGGAGTCGAGCAACCCAGATTTGTCCCTCATGAAAAAGATGAGTCAGGCATACTCTTTTCCTCAGAACAAAACACGGAAGATACTTGACCTCGCTTTAAAACATCGAATGATTATGCTTCCGAAGTCTAAACACCCTGAGAAAGCTAATGAGGTCTCTCATCCGGGCTATTGCTCTTATCACCGAGCCATAGGACACCCTATCGAAGACTGCTTCACCTTCAAGAACTGGGTCGAAGACCAATACCAGCAAGGCAGATTTGCTCTATCCGACAGCTGGAGGGTAACGCCGCCACAAAAGCACGAACCCAAAGCCATAAGAGCAGAACCAGGTCCACATCGGTCTTGGAAGCGAGCTCGTACCTGTCGTATGATAACAGTATCAAAAGAAGAGCCCGAGAATAGGGATGAGTTTCCCTGGTGCTTCGAAAACAGCGATGACGAGGTAATCTCGGAATTTTTGCCAGCTCCGAAAGAACTAGAAGATGGAATACATACTACTGCAGATAACCTCAGGAAAATGGAACTGGGAACGACAAACGACCCGCGACCGACATTCGTCAGCGAGTTGCTATCTGAAGAAAGGGTTGCCGCGTTAAAAGACGTGCTTATGCAGCATAAAGATTGTTTCGCATGGAACTATTCTGAAATGCCAGGGCTAGATTCAGAGATTGCAGTGCATAAATTGGCAATATCCCCAGACGTCAAGCCAGTCAAACAGGCGCCGAGAAGGATGCGGCTCGAGCTTGAGATGAGCATCAACGCCGAAGTCAAGAAGCTGATCGATTCTGAGTTTATCCAGGAAGTACAATATCCTGACTGGATCGCCAACATCGTCCCGGTAATGAAGAAAAATGGGACAGTACGCATATGCGTGGACTTCCGGGATATCAATAAAGCTTGCCCGAAGGACGTTTTTCCAGTGCCAGTCACCGAGCTGATGATAGACAATACATCCACTCAAGACGTTTTCTCATTTATGGACAGCTCATCAGGGTATAATCAGATAAAGATGCATCCCGAAGACCAGAAGCACACCGCTTTCCGGACTCTTTTGGGTATATTCTGCTACTAAGTTATGCCTTTCGGTTTAAAGAATGCCGGTGCCACCTATCAGAGGGCCATGACAAAGATCTTCGATGATCTCATACATGAAATCGTCGAATGCTATATCGACGACCTTGTAGTGAAGAGCATGTCATACGAAGAACATTTAGAGCATCTGAAGACCGTATTTCAGCGCCTTCGGCAATACAACTTGAAGATGAACCCCCTCAAATGCGCCTTCGGGGTGTCCTCAGGCAAATTCATAGGATTCATTGTCCGGCACCAGGGCATCGAGATAGATCCGTCGAAGATCAAGGCGATCGTGGAAATGCCACCGCCAAGGACTCTCAAACAATTGCGGTCTCTCCAAGGGAAGCTCGCATACATCCGGCGATTTATAGCCAACCTTTCAGGCAAGTGCCTCCCTTACAGTCACCTGATGAAGAAGGGAACTCCATTCTTCTGGGATCATAAATACCAAAGCGCGCTTGACGAGATCAAGCAATACCTGGAGAACCCGCTAGTGCTGGCTGCTCCGGTCAAGGGAAAGCCCCTCATTCTTTATACAACCGCCCTCGAAGGTTCTTTAGGCGCATTATGGGTGCAAGAGAACGATCAAGGGAAAGAAAGAGCACTCTACTATTTAAGTCGAGTTCTACTGGGGGCAGAAGGCAACTACTCTCCCATTGAAAAACACTGCCTGGCGTTGTTCTTTGCGATAACTAAGCTCAGGCACTATGCGTTGGCACATGAAGTCCGTCTCATATCGAAGGTGGACCCCCTTAAGTATTTAATGTCGAAGGCCATACTGACTGGTCGACTCGCTAAATGGGCCCTGCTCTTTATGGAGTTCTCGATAACATATCAGCCTCTCAAGACAGTGAAAGGCCAGGCCATCGCCGACTTCCTCGCTGAGCATCCGATACCGGCCGATTCTCCTATGAACTGTGAGCTGCCAGACGAACATGCGTTTGACGCGATCGACGGCGGTGATACCCGATGGGAACTTTATTTCGATGGAGCATCTTCCATGAAGAAGCGCAAGCACAGTACGCCCATAATCAAATCGGGGGTAGGCCTTATCTTCGTAACTCCACAAGGAGGAATAATGCGCTTCGCTTTCTCCTTAACAAAACCGAGGACGAACAATGAAGCCGAATACGAGGCTTTGATAGCAGGCCTCGAGATCGCTATCGACATGGGAATTGAAAACCTCATCATATACGGAGATTCCCAACTGGTCGTTAGTCAAGTAAACGGCGACTACCAGACATGTAAGGCAGAACTGGTAAAGTACGGCGAGAGAGTACAGCGACTGCTGACTTAAATCCCCTCCTACACCTTGGAAAGCATACCGCGTGCCAAAAATAGCAAAGCGGATGCATTAGCCAAGCTCGCTAAAGAATTGGCCGACGAGAACCTCGATGACGTAAGAATCATGGTACAAAGCCGTCGGGTAGTTGCCCCTACAGAAATATCTCTGGAGTCATCCGAAGAAAGGGGAGCAACTGAGCAGACGGCCCTGCAAATAAATGACCGGGAAAGGGCTGAGGATTGGAGAGAAGTCTTTATAGACTACTTCAAATACCGTCGAACGCCTGAAGATGCGTCTTCAAAACATCAGCTTATAAAACGAGCTTTGTCTTTTGCCTTTGTCAATGATACTCTGTACAAGAGGTCATTTGACTCTCCGTGGTTGAAATGACTGGGACCTGACGAAGCGAAAAGAGTTGTTCAGGAAGTTCACGACGGACTCTGCGGTTCTCACCAAGCAGACCCGAAGATGAAGTTGAAGATTAAACGGATGGGCTACTACTGGCCCACGATGATCCAGGACTGCCTCGAATACGCGAAACAATGCTACTCGTGCCAAATCCATGGGGACTTTATCCATCAGCACCCAAATCCACTACATCCAACGGTGGCTAGTTGGCCGTTCGAAATGTGGGGGACTGACGTAATCGGCCACATCGAACCCGCATCATCCAGGGGACATCGTTTCATCCTGGCGACAACTGATTACTTCTCCAAATGGGCAGAAGCAATACCGCTGAGGGAGGTGAAGACGGAGAATATTCTCCATTTCTTCAAGACGCACGTCATTTATCGGTTAGGAACTCCGCGACGGATCATTTCTGATAACGGGCCAGCCTACAGAAGCCACAAGATTAGTCGCTTCGCACAACAACACAACATAGACTGGAGATATTCCTCAGTTTATAATCCCCGAGCTAATGGTCTAGCCGAGGCTTTCAACAAAACCTTGACAAAGATCATGAAGAAGACGGTGTCCCGAAATAAGAAGGACTGGCACGAGAGACTGCAAGAAGCTCTTTGGGCTTATCGGACTACGTTCAAAACGGCCACGAACACAACGCCATACGCGTTGGTATTCGGTACAGAAGCAGTACTTCCCCTTGAGATAGAGCTACCTTCTCTACGAATGGCAGTCCACTACGAGCTGACGAATGAAGAAAATGCCCACTTCGGCTTGAAGAGCTTGACGCCCTCGATGAAACACGGCTCATAGCGCAACAAAATCTGGAGGCTTACAAAGCGAAGATGACGTGTTCATACGAAAGATTGACCAGGCCGAGGACATTCCGCCAAGGCGAGCTCGTGCTAGTGGTCAAAAGACCTATGATTCCCAATCGCGCCAAACGGGGAAAATTCGAGCCGAACTATGAAGGCCCGTACATTATAGACAAGGTCTACCAAGGTGGAGCGTATCTGCTCATAGATATGCACGGTGAAAGACCTTTCAGGCCAATAAACGGTCGCTTCCTGAAGAAATACTACGCTTAATAGGTCAAGGCCTAGGTCAATGATAGACGACGACGACTATGTCCGCTCGCCATCTTCCTAAGCCCGAACTCTATGAGTAGCAACCAGCCTTCTTCAACGACGGACCGAAATGTCCTTAAACTAACGACGGACCGAAATGTCCTTAAACTAGTAACGGACCGAAACGTCCCTAAACTAACAATGGACCACTATGTCCTAAAACTAGTTGTTGACCGAGATGTCGATAAACTACGGTGGATTGCAGCGTCTCAAAGCCGATACAAAAAAATAAAAATATATATAAAAAAATAATAAAATAAAAATGGTCTGTCCATAAGCAAAATGGGCACGGATGAAAACCCGAAAGGGCTCCGTGAGTAAAAACAGCCGGGCTGCCGGCGAGTGTTTGTGAAAACCCGAAAGGGCGCAACCTCGTTAAAAGAAACTTACAGGGTCCTTATGACCTTGTAAGGAGAAACCGCCCGCGTGAGATCCTTACGACTCACAAGGGAGAAACACACTTAGGAGTCCTCACGACTCCTAAGGAGAAATTACACTTGCGAGATCCTCACGACTCGTAAGGAGAACTCCCATATGGGACCCTTACGGCTCATAAGATTTGAAAGTCTTAAATTACATAAACCTGAACCTGTTCTTAAGAAAACCCCCACAACCTTCGACATTGCCCTACAGGCGGCTCAATACTGACCCTTGTATACAATCCACGGGCGCGAATAAATATTTCCCTAACCAAGTCCCATCCGTGACTAGGGATATGTTCATATGGTGAACAACCCTTGTATGTCCTCTCGACTTATAAGGAGAAAACCCTTTTGTAAGATCCTTACGACTTGCAAGAGAACATGCA
Source organism: Agapanthus africanus (assembly GCA_030015575.1). Classification (NCBI taxonomy): domain Eukaryota; kingdom Viridiplantae; phylum Streptophyta; class Magnoliopsida; order Asparagales; family Amaryllidaceae; genus Agapanthus; species Agapanthus africanus. The sequence goes on along the minus strand of CM057339.1, from coordinate 301,722,268 downwards.
CATAGGAATCCTCACGATTCCCAAGGAGAAAACACACCTATAAGATCCTCACGACTTGTAGGGAGAAATACCTTTGTGAGACCCTTACGGCTCATGAAGTCAAAAGCCTTAGTCGACAAGACCCTTAACCCTGTTTACTAAGCCACCTTTGTTCAACATCGACAGAGGCAAATGATGATTCTTTCCTGGAAATATCCCAGTTGTAGCGGTGCTGATGCCGAAATCGGTGTCTAAAATCCAAGCTTGCAGCGAAAAGGCTAGCGAGCCACACATGCATACGAAATAGCCGAAATGATGGGGAAACTTGCAATAAAAAGCAGCAAGTAAAAATGTATGCATGAAAAATAGCCGAAATGATTGGGCAACTCGCAATAAAAAGCAGGGAGTAAAAATAAAATAAATAGCCGAAATGATTGGGCACCGCGAAAAATAGCCGAAATAATGGGGCAATCACGACCTTCGCGATATAAAAGCTGAAATGATAGAGCATCGCGGAAAAAGAAATAAAATAAAAATGAAATTTACGCCCTACAGGTGATATTACATCAATCCCTGTATACAATCCAGGGGCGCAAACAAAGAAGGAATCGCACTCCTCCTCTCACAGGTTTCATCAGAAGAAGAAGCCAAATCTCGATGAGTCACAGATAGCCTGGAGACTATCTCGACGTCCGTCTCACTGCAGCAGACACAACATCAAGCAAAACGGAACAGCGACAACTCCCAGTTCCATGACTCGGCGATGTACTCCCACTGAGAGTCGAATCCCAACTACGTGAAATGCGGATACAATCAACAAAATTCCTGGTTAAGTGGAACGCAGATAACGACACTCTTTGACCCTGTGGAAAACGTCCAGAGCGGATCCTGGTCCTCGTAGAACACGGCCGTGAACCCGTGTGAAGCATCCAGAGCGGAGCCTAGTCCTCGCCGAGCACGGCAGTGAACCCGTGTGAAGCATCTAGTGCAAAATTCCTGGTTACGTGGAACGCGGATAACGTCACTCTTTGACCCCGTGGAAAATGTCCAGAGTGGATCCTGGTCCTCGCAGAACACGGCCGTGAACCCGTGTGAAGCATCCAGAGCGGAGCCTAGTCCTCGCCAAGCATGGCAGTGAACCCGTGTGAAGCATCTAGCGCAAAATTCCTGGTTACGTGGAACGCGGATAACGTCACTCTTTGACCCCGTGGAAAACATCCAGAGCGGATCCTGGTCCTCGCAGAGCACGGCAGTGAACCCGTGTGAAGCATCCAGAGCAGCTCGCCGAGCACGGCAGTGAACCCGTGTGAAGCATCTAGCGCAAAATTCCTGGTTACGTGGAACGCGGATAACGTCACTCTTTGACACCGTGGAAAACTTCCAGAGCGGATCCTGGTTCTCGCAGAGCACGGCAGTGAACCCATGTGAAGCATCCAGAGCGGAGCCTAGTCCTCGTCGAGCACGGCAGTGAACCCGTGTGAAGCATCTAGTGCAAAATTCCTGGTTACGTGGAACGCGGATAACATCACTCTTTGACCCCGTGGAAAACGTCCAGAGCGGATCCTGGTCCTCGCAGAACACGGCCGTGAACCCGTGTGAAGCATCCAAAGCGGAGCCTAGTCCTCGCCGAGCACGGCAGTGAACCCGTGTGAAGCATCTAGCGCAAAATTCCTGGTTACGTGGAACGCGGATAATGTCACTATTTGACCCCGTGGAAAACATCCAGAGCGGATCCTGGTCCTCGCAGAGCACGGCAGTGAACCCGTGTGAAGCATCCAGAGCGGAGTTTAGTCCTCGCCAAGCACGGCAGTGAACCCGTGTGAAGCATCTAGCACAAAATTCCTGGTGATGTGGAACGCGGATAACGTCACTCTTTGACCCCGCGGAAAACGCCCAGAGCGGAGCCTGGTCCTCGCCAAGCACGGTCGTGAACCCGTGTGAAGCATCCAGAGCAAACACCGGACTGTGGAGTCCTTAAAATCCACGGACTATGATGTCCTTAACCTCGACCGTAATGTCTTAAAACTAGCGACCAACCACGATGATTCTAGACTTATTTTACCTTGGTTAAAGGGTACATCTCTTCACTCCTTTGATATTTGGCGTTGTAATTCCTCAACGTCTTCAAAGAGGTGGCGGGTCCTGGTAACCACACATTTCGTGGACTGTGGAGTCCTTAAATCCATGGACTATGAGGTCCTTAACCTTGACCGTGATGTCTTAAAACTAACATTGGACTGTGGGGTCCTTAAATCCACAGACTATGAGGTCCTTAACCTTGACCGTGATGTCTTAAAACTAACATCGGACTGCGGAGTCCTTAAATCCACGGACTATGAGGTCCTTAACCTTGACCGTGATGTTTTAAAACTAACATTGGACTGTGGGGTCCTTAAACCCACGGACTATGAGGTCCTTAACCTTGACCGTGATGTCTTAAAACTAATATCGGACCGTGGAGTCCTTAAACCCACGGGCTATGAGGTCCTTAACCTTAACCGTGACGTCTTAAAACTAACATCGGACTGTGGAGTCCTTAAACCCACGGACTATGAGGTCCTTAACCTTGACCGCGATGTCTTTAAACCACGGTACCGTGGAAAACATCCCAAAGCAACCCCTGACCCCGCGAGATACGGATAAAGGCGACCGCACTCAGCACTTGTGGGTCCTCACGACCTGTAAGGAAGAGAACTCTCTTGTGAGATCCTTACGACTCCCAAGGGAGAACCCGCTTAAGAATCCTCACGACTCTTAAGAAGAACTTACACCTATGGGATCCTCTCGACCTGTAGGGAGAAAAACTCTTTATGAGACCCTCACGGCTCATAAGGCTCAGAAGTCTCAGGAGGAAGATCTTAACCCTGAATCTTAAGCCATCGCTGCCCAGCAAGAGATCAAAATAAATTGTCCGCAGAACACATTCAATAAAAAGGGGACACACCATTGAGAAGAAAAAACATGTCTTTCTTCATAAACCAAAATGGATACAAAATACAATTCATGAAAGAGCAAAAAATACTCTCATTCAGGAGTATGCACAAAAAGAAAAAAAATACAAGTTTTTCAAGCCGGAGGGCGATTCAGCAATTCTACTAGCTCATCCTGCTTTTGTTGGGCTGCAGCTTCATGATCTAGGATCGCCAGGAGACGGGCCTCCGCCTGAGCTTGCTGGGCCTGATAGGAGGCAAGCCGACCTTCAAGCTCTTTCTCGGTGGCCTTGTGAGCCTCGACCCTCTCGCGACTGAACACGGCAGCTTTATCAAGAGCCACCACCTCTTTGATAGACTCTTGAAGCACCCGCCAGAGCTCATACGCTTTGTTGGCTTTGGCTGTTGTCACGCCCCACTCCCAATACAAAAAGTATTGTACGCTCTGGCCGAAACCGCACGGTTTTGTCCTTCGAAGTGAACCGGACCCGACCAGGGGCCACTTCCCAGGAGGTCACCCATCCCAAGACTTTCCTGGCCTGAGCACGCTTAACTACGGAGTTCTCAAGCTTCTGTAGTTCCGGTTCACTTAAAAGGCGCCTCTGTATTGAAGAGTGGTATCATTCCATTTATAGTACAGATCTGCCCCCTTTCGGAATGTATTCCGAAAAGTCCCCATTGTTCTACAGTGGGTCCCACGGACTCAAGAGGTAGCCCCCACGGATTCAAGAGGTGGCCCTCGCCCACTTAACACGACACTTGGCGTGGCACTTTGTTCCGTGTGGCACTTTGCTCCGTGAGCAAGAACCGGGTCCCGACATTCTCCCCACCTTTGAACAATGGTTCGTCCTCGAACCACAGACCTACTATTGAGGGACCAGCTCTGATACCATTCAATCACGCCCCACTCCCAATACAAAGAGTATTGTCCGCTCTGGCCGAAACCGCACGGTTTTGTCCTTCGGAGTGAACCGGACCCGACCAGGGGCCACTTCCCAGGAGGTCACCCATCCCAAGACTTCCCTGGCCCGAGCACGCTTAACTACGGAGTTCTCAAGCTCCTGTAGTTCCGATTCACTTAAAAGGCGCCTCTGTATTGAACAGTGGTATCATTCCATTTATAGTACAGATCTGCCCCCTTTCGGAATGTATTCCGAAGAGTCCCCATTGTTCTACAGTAGGTCCTACGGACTCAAGAGGTGGCCCCCACGGATTCAAGAGGTGGCCCCCGCCCACTTAACAAGACACTTGGCATGGCACTTTGTTCCGTGTGGCACTTTGCTCCGTGAGCAAGAACCGGGTCCCGACAGCTGTAAGGCTGGTCTGAAGCTCGCTCAATGCCTTGGAGGCCAGCTCCCTCTCCGAGAATTTACGGCCGAGCCTCTTCTCGCACGACGTCATGTTTGCCGCGCACCATGCTATCAGTCCCCGTAACTCCTCCTTTGCAGCCACGGCCTCCGAGGAAAGGTGGGAACATTCAAGGGCATGCAAGCAAGCCTCCACCTGCCGACAGAACTCCACCCAGACTCACACCACCTCCTCACTATGGTAGGTTGCAAGAAAAGGAAGAGAACCGTTAGCTTCGGCGGCAAATGCTTCAGCTGTGGTCGCGCCGCCAGCATAGAGCTCCTCAATCAAAGATGATAAGGAAACAAGGCTTAATTGGGCCAAGCGTTCTGAAGCCCACAGAGCATAGAGGCCGGGCGGCATAACGATGTGCGATTCCAACGCTATGGAGGCTGGCAGGGCTGTTCAGATTTGAAAGACGTCAAAAACTCTTAAGCAAAAAGAACAAATGGGACTGTAATGAAATGCACTTACCTACGGTCATGCAAGTAGGAGTTGAAGATTCCTCTGGCCCTTCAACGACCTCGACCTCGTCGTCATCTTCCAAAACTGTAAGAGACATCAACGTCATTTCGCAAAACGGCAACGATGATAAAATAAAAAATAGCGAACAACGCTAACCTTGCCTAGAGGAAAAGACAATGCGCTGAGGGGAGATCGCCTTCGGAGCTGCCATCTCCAATAAACGCTGAAACGATTGCCGAGGCGACAGATCAGCAATAGAGGCCGCCAGCCCACGCAATTCTGGGGAAGACAAAAGAGTTTAGACCATGGAAAGATTGATGATTTAAAATGCAGAAGGTTACCTTCAACACTCCTCCCGTTCTGAGTCGGGGGGATAGCGGCTTCGACGGCCTCTGCCGTGACCTCGGGCTCCAACAAAGGGAGGGTAGTCCCGACTATCTCCATCTCAGCCTCTGGACCGCCTTCGAGGAGAGTCGTTGGGGCGGTGACCACCAAAGGAGCCTCCCCCAAAGGAGCAAGCGCTCCTTGATCAATAACTGCCACTGGGGGCTCTATTGTAAGAGGAGCAGCCTCAGTAACCCCCTCCACATCGAGCAATGCTTCATCGGGAATGTCGACAGGCTTTAGCTTCAATAAGCCTGTAGGGACCTCCCCCATCGTCGAAGATTCTTCACAATTCAAACAAGAATAAGGATACATACATACAGGCGTAAACAATCTGAAATGCTACAAAGAAGTATAAAGGCATACCAATGCGTAACGAAGCCTTCAATATGGCTTCTTCAAGCCGCTGCTCCTTCTCAAGGAGGCGTGCTCGCTGGGGTTCGAGGGTGGACTCGTGGCCGCCGGTCCATAAAGAAAGCGCGTCCGCTGCGTCCTCTGAAGCAGCCTGCTTCAAGGCCTTTTCCCCCCATTCCTCCAAAGGGCTTATAAACCGCCGCCGAATCCACGAGGGATCTTCGTAAAAGATTACAGCAGGATAGGGCTTCTTCGGAACCCTGGCGTTCTGAGACGCGTCTTTGGAACGCCTTATAGCCTCAGCCAACTGTGCGGCTTCCTCGGCGGCTGAACTAGGAAAAAGTAGTTCAGCATTTGATTCCGGTAAGGCCAACGGCTTATCTTCAAGAATGGGCTCAGACTCCGTTAAAGAGTCGAGAAAATTAGTAACCACCTTCCTTCGACGCTTGGACCCAGAACCAGTCGTCGAGGACGACCGCTTCCTTCCCCGCGGAGCCTTGGTGCGGAGCCGGCCCACTTCGCCCTCAACACCCTCATCCCTGTCACCCTCACCCGGTGCCACAACCGAGGATGATACCGCCATTGTCGATGCCACGGAGGGTGGTGCTGCCTCGGGTGGCGGCACTACTACCGGAGCCCGTCTACCCCACGGCCGAGTACCCTGGGGCATAACAGCTATTGGAGTAAGATCCACCCCCGACTCCCCCGGAATAAGCGCGGTGCCAATATCCCTCAGAGGGAAGCGGACCGGGGCGCGCGGTCGCAGCGTACCTCCCGCGGCCGAAACTTGAGTAGGGGCACCATGACCGAGAAGCACCCTTCTTTCCTCAATGATAACCGGGTTGATTCGGTGGAGATACCAACCCGTGAACGACCCCACGAATCGGGGGATGTAATCGCCATCAGGTATCATGAACTGAGAACCGGTGTTCAGCCTCACGAAATGATAGGCGGCATCTCGAACGGCCTCGAGCGAAGGAACCGGCGCGACTATGAAAGCTTCGAACAGGACACCCTGATCATAGCCGAACTGCCGGTCAAAGCGGTGCGGATTGTACCACATGAAAAGGGCCGCGCTATCCTGACGGAATACCAGGTAACCCGGTTTAATTGCATATAAGCGCGCGGCCTCCCGGGGCTTCAAAGTGGGCGCGTTATCTTTCGACCAGTCCCAAAGCGGCTGGGCCGAACCCGCGGAAGAAGATAAGACCCGATCATTAAATATTAATCCGCCGGCAGAAGCGTAGGGAGAAATCAACGCCCGAATAGCCCGAATTGAGTTGGGTCAGCAGCAGAAGCATCCACCAATCGCATAAGCCGAGGGAAAGTGTAGGCGTCGTAGAAGGAGGGCCTTTGATGCATAGCGAAAGCACCTAAGACGTGCATCTCGATCCAAGACGTAAAGTAATGAAGCGGAAAGTTTACCACCTCTACGCCAGGAGTGGAAGTGTTAGCTGCAGCGCCCAGCCCGTGATAAAGATGCGCCAATGCTGGGATGCCAATGGCCAACCCCGTTCCCCTAGCTATACGATGAGCCGGATAGATGACCGAAGCTCTCATAAAGCGGCGATGCATAGGAATAACAAACCAACTGAGCCAAACACTGATGAACCCAACGATGAACGTCTCCTCGTCCATGCCGGGAGCTGCGATGGATTCAATAGAAATCGGCGACATTACGGGGATGTAGTATTGCGGTAGATCCGATTCTTTAGTCGGCAGCTTTTTTGGACCAAACCCAAAGGGGTCGTTGATATTCGCAAACTTTGGAGCAGTTTTCGACAGAGCGCTCTCGCAAAGGAAACATGCAATGAAGCTCTTAAAGGTAATGCCCTGCTCCTCGGATTCGGTGAACAGTCGATCAAAGATACCCAGCACGTTGATCAGGCTGGGATGCTTGTGACGGACGGTGTTCTCGGCAGACAAACCGTCAAGCGGTGGGGGCTCGGGTTCAAAGATGTATTCATCAGAGGGCAGCAACTCCTCATAAAGTGTCCCACGGATTGGCAGCCCTGAGATCTCATAAAATTCCCCCAAAGAAATCGAAACCTCTCTGTCCCCCAGAAGGAAGGTGTTGGTAGGGAGATTCCATTGATTCAAGAACGCCTTAACCCACCAAACGTGCGAGGATTGATAATGGAAGAGCGACGCATATATTGCCTGGTAAAGCCCCACCTTCTGCAGCCGCGCACGATGGGTATCAAGGACGTAGCGAGCCCAGAGAAGGTAGCCCGTAGGATGTCGAGGAGTGAGCCCTATCTTATAAATCTGCCCCCATGGGTGGGCCTCACCCTGACAAATGCAACGTCCCAGGATGTCTGTAGCGGGGACCGGATGGTTCGGGATACCGGTTGTTGAAGGCTCGAGTCATCCTGTTGGAGTCCAGTTTGGCATCTCCACAGTGAAAACCGTCCTCGGAGGGTCCATCGGCAAGAACGGGAAAGTGGGCTCTGTCGGCACTTCACAGAGAAAACTCCGGCGACCCCGGATGATATGACTGTACCAAGTCCCCCATAGAAGTAGGCTGGTACAGTTCGGGTCATGAGCCTGGATCATCGCTATCGCTTCCTCGTCAGATGGTGATTGAGGAAAAGCGGCCTCCGAGCGAGTAAAGGGAAAGCACGGAACAGAGGCCATTGCACCTGAAATAAAGTAAACGAAAACTGTCAAAAGCGAAGCCAGCAATATATATACATGCATGAACATGAAGACAGTTGAAGAAAGCGACAGCAGACTCTTTTTATGGAACCATTGGCTACAAAACACATGGGCCCCACAGAATCAGGTTGACAGCTCGTTAATAATGAGACCAAGCAATTGTAATAAGACAAAAGGGATATCCTCATTAAATAGGCAGTGGGTTTCAAATGGCCCTACACATTCTCCTAAAAGACATCCACCTTGGACTCTACAACAAATCACACAGGATCAAGGGAATTAAATTCCCATACAAGACATCATTGCAAGCTTCGTCTTCGTTGAGTACAGAAGGTCAACCTAGGGCAAGAAAACCCTAAGAAGCCTCTATGGGAAGAACTGAGTTCTTCAGGGGAATTAAATTCCTTATCAAGAGAAGAGAATTAAATTCCCAGAAATATTTTCTTTAAACAGAATTAAATTCCTTGGAAAAGGCAACGGATCTCATCATCTCCCTAAAGACCAAATGAACCCTAAGAGATCTACTGTTCGAAGACTAAATGGTTTTCTATTTTCGTTGATAAATTTGAAAAAAATGGGTTCATGTTAAAAGGGGTGAAACCCTTGGTGTGGATTTAAAATCCAGAGAGTTTTTGAAAAAAGTATACATTAGGGTTCCTCAATCATCGTTACCTGAAGAAAGGGTCTCTCAAACAGAGTTAAACTCTGAAAAGTTTGAAGCAGAGAACTAAGCTCTGAGGAACGAGAATTAAATTCTCAAGGGAAAAGTTCTCAAAGGAAGAAGATGAGCAAAAGTGGAGGCTCCTCTGAAAGGACATGGGCATTTATAGGATTGGATGGAAAACGTTTCATCTACCCTACTCCCAAAGCAGATCCGACGGTCACAAAAGTGACAGCGTTGCACTCACGTGCAGACACGTGAGAACAACGCTGTGGGGGCATTTGTTTCCTGATTTAAAATCAGGAAAACCTACGGAAGAGGCATCACGTTCTACCACGTGACCAGCGGTCACGTGTTGACACGTGATGACTAAGCAGCGGCAAAGAACAAAGTGCAGAAGGAAGGGAAGCCCATTCTAGCAGGGGTCACATGCGTACACGTGACCAACGGTCATGTGGCCACACGTGACCAGCCTCAAGAGTCTTATTTTTATGACAAAATTAAATTCTGAGAAAAGATCTCTCAAGACTTTCCAAAGTGGAAAAGAACTATTTGGAACCGTTGGATTAAAAATCTGAAGGTGATTAAATATCACCAATTTATGGAAAAATCTTGGACTTGGAAAAATTTCCCCCCTAAATCTAACCGAAATAACAAGGAGATACATTTGGATTTAAAATCCAATGGTGAATAAAATTCACATAATAATCTAAAGGCCCAGATTAATGATAAACATAAATAAAATCTCTCAATAAACAAATCAAATCTTTCAATGAAAGATTCACTAAAACTGATTGATCCTCTTCCTTCTCCTATAAATAGGAGCCAAAGGAGAGAGTTTGAGAGGGGGGACATAGACAGAGACATATACAGAGAGAAAGAGAGATAGAGCCTTGAGATTTTGGAAGAAATTGATCCTCTGCAAAAAAAAACCCTAGGTAAGAAAGTAGAGGCTTAAAAAGAGAGCTTAATTCTCAAAAGAGTTTAACTCTTAGATAAAGAAAAGAACTTAGTTCTTTCTCTGGTGGAGGATCTGCAAAGTGCACATCTCCCCATGAATTGAGAATTTAATTCTCATTGGGTTGAGATCCTGCCATGCAGATCTAAAACACAGAGGAGGAACTGAGTTTTGAGAATTTAATTCTCACTAAATGATAGGAATTCAATTCCTTTGAGATAAAATTAGGGTTTAACCCTATAGGAATTTAATTCCTTCAAAATGAACAGAACTAGGGTTTAACCTTATTCGAGAACATAATTCTCTCAAAACTCACAGGAATTTAATTCCCTTAAGAAAAGAAATTAGGGTTTAACCCTATTAAGAATACAATTCCTCAGAAGAAAACAGGAATTTAATTCCCCTAAAGTTTGTTGCCAGGGTTTAACCTTATGAAGAAATTAATTCTTAAGAGATGAACAGATCTTTAAAACATGCAGAGTCACGTGCTACCACGTGACCCCTGCAAAGATCCCCGGAAAAGAACTCTGAAGTAAACACCTCACGTGCTACCACGTGACTCTTGCGAAGATATACTAAGGAGAGCTTTGAGGCAAATGCCTTACGTGCCCCACGTGATCTCTAAAGCACACAAAAGAAAAGAAAAAAAAAAGAAACAGAAAAGAGATTTAGGGCACCCGCACGTGTCGACACGTGACCCCTAATGAACATTCTAACGGATCAAAGCGCAAGCCCCCATCACGTGCCCACACGTGATGGATTTCAGAATTAAAAGTGTTAAACACTTATCTGTAGAACAAAATAAAGGGAAGCAGGGCGCTATCACGTGACCCCTTGGCTGAAGATTTAACAGACAAGCACCAAAATTCTCATCACGTGACGGCACGTGATACTTAAAAGTATTCGAGACTTTTGACCGAATAAAATAAAGGGAAGCAGGGCGCCCTCACGTGTTACCACGTGACCCCTCTTGCCTTAATGTTTAACACTAAATTGAAACTCTGTATCAAGTGTTTAGGGCTGATTCTCCTTAGTGTTTAACACTAATTTGGAAAACTCTATTTGCAGTGTTTAACACTGATTTGTTTAGTGTTTAACATTAATCTGAAAACTCTTTTCCCAGTGTTCAACACTGATTATCTTTTAGTGTTTAACACTAACTTGTTAATCTTATTCCCAGTGTTCAACACTGTTGGTCTCTAGTGTTTAACACTAGCTTTAGCCCAATTGGCTAAGTTTCCAGAGGCAAAGTCTCTCCTTCAATGAACCAACAGAGGGCCAATATCCCAAACATGATTGGACTTAGCCTAAGCTGGCCATAAGTCCTCAATTCAAACTCAACTGGGCCAATGAGCTCATAATATAATAATTGATCTTAGTTTCCAAATTGGACTGCAGATCACTTAATCTACCTTGGTTTAAGGGTACATCTCTTCACTCCTTTGATAATTGGCGTTGTAATTCCTCAACGTCTTCAAAGAGGTGACGGGTCCCGATGACCACACATTGATACGGACTGTGGGGTCCTTAAAATCTATGGACTATGAGGTCCTTAACCTTGACCGGGATGTCTTAAAACTAACGCCGGACTGTGGGGTCCTTAAACCCTCGGACTATGACGTCCTTAACCTTGACCGGAATGTCTTAAAACTAACAACGGACTATGACGTCCTTAACCTTGACCGTGATGTCTTAAAACTAACGCAGGACTATAGAGTCCTTAAATCTACGGACTACGACGTCCTTAACCTTGACCGCAATGTCTTAAAACTAACATTGGACCGCAATATCCTTAAACTACCTATTGACAGCAATATCATTAAACTAAACAACAGGGCTCCCCTAATTACTCTTTTGTCGGGTCTAAACGATCCCGTTAAGTTGATCTTAGTCTAAAACTAGACTAACGTATCTTTAACAACCGTTTAAGTCAATCTTAGTCTCAAACGAGGCTAACGTATCCTTAAACACAACCCCCAAACCCAAATCTAAGATAATACAGATTTGGACTAGTCCACGCCCTACGGGCGACGATATAACTCAGTCTCCGTATACAATCCACGAGCAACCAAACACAAAACAAACACCCACGACACGAAGTGACCATCTGGAGAAGGAGAAAGTTGTTACCGCGATGCGGTAGCGTAATTAACTGCAGGGGCTTGCGTCTGCTGGGAAGAGCGTCCCCACAATTAAAAACCCCTCAAAAGAGGGGGAATCTGACGAAGTCTGTTACATCGGCCGTATCCGCTTAAACCTTCGATACATGGTGCCATAAATCAACTTGGCATCTTCAGAGAGGTGGACGGATAGCACCAATTAGCATCTGCCCCGAATCTCAGGCATGACGTCCACGTCGCGCCGTCTTTCGGAGGGGAACAGGGACGTGCAAACAGGTGGATTTTGGGTACAGTCACGAGTCACATGGAGGCAATGGACGATAGAAGGTGTTTCGTCTCTCCCAGTATTGGGGGTTGATATTGCTCTATGCTCGATTGGCTATAACTGGAAGTCCCTGGCCAGGGCTACGACTGAGATTTACTGATAAGAGTTATCAGTAGTTTCTCGAACTGTTATAGGCCAGACATCGGCATGACTTGACTTATCACGTTACTGGGGTCTGACGTTTACCATCCCTAGACATAATATGTGACATATCAGACGAAGAGACCGGACTGTACGGTAGTGTTACTGATAGGCTTCATGGAGAGTATAGACGAGCTTGCTTGTTGATCTTCATATCGCTCAATACCCGGGTAGCCGTTCCGTCCAGCTAGTACCACTGACGGCTTGTAGGTGACTGGTGTGATCATCACCTACTACTGGTATATTGACGAGTCTTTAGAGTCCCACTGTAACAACCCCAAATTTACTGTACAACTTTCTATGCAAATTTTTCAAAATTTAAAGAAAGGGATACTTTTGCCTGAGCACAAGTTAAATATTTGTTTTGCTAATTAATAGCAAGAAGGAGCTTGTGGCTCATTGGTAATACCGTGCACTGCTGAATCAAGACACCAGAGTTCAAATCCCATACCCCACATTATTTTTAATATTGTTTTATTTTGAACCTTTAGAATACCAAGGGTTTACACGTGCATATCTCACAAAACCCCCCACTACACCCTGAAATGTAACAGCACCAGAGGTTAGATGAACCGTTGGGGGCGTTTACGGCCGCCTGACTCGGCCGGAAATCGGCCAACTCGGCCGGCGGATCGTCTGACTCAGCCGGAGGCCGAGTCACGGCCGAGTCGGCCGATTCCGGCGACGACCCCAACATGAAAATTGAGTCTTTTCACATTCCCTACACAACTGTATAATTTATTTCCTCAGACCATTTTCAGAGCTCTTTTAAAACCACAATTACTCCACTTTTAATACATTTTATTACATTTTTTATTTTAACCTTTCACCTACCCTAAACCCCAGCCTAAAACTATAAATACAACCCCTAAACACTACCCCCTCACTCCAAAATTCTGACCAAAACTCTCAAGAAAACCCCAGTGAAATTGTGTACAATTCAAGCTAGCAAAGGGGCGAAGCTTCGGCGAAATTCCGACGACAACCCTAGGAGCTTCCGGCAACGAAACGACACACCAACGCCTCCTCCCGGTTCCTCTTCCTCCCTTCTAAGCTCTAAGCCAGTAAGTCCCACCTCCCTCTCTCCTTTGCTACTCTAAAAACATCTTTTAATAAAACCCGACGGAACCGGAGATAAACCGATTTCCGATTCGGTTCTTTCTAAAAATCCAATATTTTCTTAAATACATTCACATAAAACTCTTACATGTTGACTATTAAATATTAATAAACATGTTGAACAAGTTTCAGGACAATCTATATCATTTTGTAACTTGTATCGCTCTTTTTCAGTAAAATACCATGTAGTTTCATTTTGACATTAAATCCATCACAATCTTGCTATACTTTTAAGTAGATCATGAGGTAATGACCCACCTCCTCACAACACTCATATGCAACATAGCACAATACTTTTCGGTAACATAGAATACGGGAAAACGAAACATATCAAATAAATACCATTACTATTAAAACCGTTTTCTAAAAGATTAGTATTTTACACAAATCTTTGCAAAGCGTCGCTACAGCCCATTTTGGGGAACCAGACTGGGATAGTGCGGATTATCGCACATCCCTGGACTTAGTAGTGCGAGATGCAGACCTCCGCAAGGAGCATTCGGTCTCGAGAGATTAAAATACGACATCTTAAGAAAATGAGATTTTTAGAAAATATAAAATATATATTAAAATTATTTTTATATAATTATATATATATGTAACATTAAAATATCTATTTTGAAATAATATAAATATTACAACTCTTTTCAAAAATCACAAGAATCATTTTACATTAATATACCATGAATTCCATACAAGTCAATATTACAAATAAATACCCTTTATTATGAATTTAAGATATTTTCACTAGAAATATCACAATTATAAAATCTACATTAATTATAACTCTAAAGACGATAACTAAATACTTGGGGAGTATTTTGAAAAGTATATAAAAGTATTTTTACATAAAACCCCCTCAAGTTCTATAAATTACCCTAAGGACCCTAGTAAACATAGGTTTAAGCGGGACCAATCTCTTGAGTCTCAGGGAGCCGAAGAAGTGGGTACTTGCCTATCTAAGGTAGACAACTTAACAACGGTGTTACAATACGGTAATCGTCTTTGAGAAAGACAAATCTTGCCGCCCATGTGCAGCGGTTACCGATAACATCAAAACAATCAGGACTTCAATTTACTTTTCTAATTGTCTGACTCGGACTGAGTCTTATTAATAATCTGACTTGAATATGATTCAAGTACAATCTACAATCTACAAACTACAATTCAACATGAATCCATGAATCCATATATTCAATCTATCAATCTATCCAACTTGACTGAACCAAACCATGGATATACATTCATTTGCATGATTATCAAGTTACATCCATTTACATGATTCTTCAGTTACATCCATTTACTGATATCATGGTTTCGGCAAGTCATCCAATTATACAATCTATATTACAAGACAGTATAAGTTGCAATACAATTTACAATACAAACAATACAACCAAGACATCACGAGGTTTAAGGGGTAAATTGGTACGGAAGGTGTTAAAAGTGGCACAAGACTGCAAGATTAAGACGTAATTACATCCATGCCATTGTTCCGTGGTATTATCGATGGAGCCTTGTACTTCCATTTGCCCTAGTCTCTAGCATATAGAGACTCCTCTCGTATACAATGGCATCCTTCTATACCAAGCTACAAACAACAGCGTTAACACCACATTATAACAATATAATACAACTTTAAAAACTACCTTCTTATTCTGTCTATTCTATTTCTCCCTTATCTTTGGGACTTACCGAGCGATCTGTTCGCTGACGACATTCTCTTATTTTTTCTTTGAATGTCGTCAGGTGATCTGGACACGTCAGAGATCGAGCCCAGCGTTGAAGACTTGGGCCATTTCGTTGAAGACCCAGAGCTTTAGTTCATTGTACAATTTTATTTCCGTACCTTTCCTTTTCTGTTATGCCATTGTTTAGGCATTGCTTTCTTTCAGCTGTATTTACATTTCCATGAATTGTACAAAAGAATGTGAATAAATAAAGTTGCTATTTTATTATATCTTGTCTCTTGTGCATTTACATTTATATTGCTCAATTACGCTTAACGTATTTGCTTCTGAGTAAATACGTAGAGGCCTCGTCGTGTCCCCTTCGCCGTATACCGGGAAGCGGGGCGTGACACCCACACAGAAGTTTCCCGGTTCAAGCAAAACGAAGTAGGGCACATATGTTGATATGTGTGTGGGCCTGATTAAATACGAGTATGTGATACCGTATTGTAATCTGGCAGTTATCTGTTATCGGTTAGGTTATATGTGATATAACCAGATTATCGAATCAAGTGTTGATTTGATAATGTGATAAACAGATAAATAATATTAGTCGGTCATATGTGATATAAGAAGATTATTAAATCAATTGTTGATTTAATAATTTGATGTATATTTATATTTGATATAATTACATGTTAACTAATATCATTAGCCCACTAATTGCTTTATTAATATATATGTTAATATATATATTTGATATATATATATATATATATATATTATATCAAGCATGGCATATTTTTCTATTTTGAGAAAATAGAAAAATGAGGTGTAATTGTGGAGATATTTTGGGTATGGTTCAAGGCATGGGGTATTCATTTGTTTACTCATTTTCTTTGCACTATTGAAGCATGGTGCGTTTGTTTATTAGTTTATTATTCATGCTTCAATAATATGTGAAGAGAATTAGTAGCCATTCATTCATTCTTCACTCTTCTTGAGTTTTGATGCCTTAGCCATTTCTTGAGCTCTTGTTCTCTTGATCTCTACAGTTTCTTCATCTCACCTCCAAGCTCAAAACCCTCATATATGATGTGAATCATTGAGCTTGTGAGGTCCCTAGTGAGCTTTCAAAACCTCTACTTCACCATCCTACACTTGACTAGCACTTAAGTGTAGTGTGTTGCCTTTACCAAATAGATTAGTGAAGAGATAGCTTGAACTAGTGAGCTTAGGGTGGATCATCTTCAGCACGAAGGTCATCGGAGCAAGCTCGATCCAACTTAAAGTGGAGCCTAGTGGAGTCGCGTGGATTACTACACGGAGCTAAAGAAGAGAAGGACTCGATCTACGAGGGTATAACATCTTTTCCTTCTCTCTAGTAGTTTATATCATCATAGCAAACCCTAATATTCTAGCAAAGAACTTGTATAGTCTAACTTAGCACCTAATAAAAATTAAAATTTGGCATGCTTTATGCCATTAGAACCTCATGGTGGTGCCAGGGTAGACTTTCAAAAAGGTGTCTGTACACCCGGAGCTGGAAGAGCAAGGATCCCCACTTGCCTTCTGCCCACGGTCTGGCGTCCTCTGTCTCCAGGTATTTATTCTCTTTATGGATTAATTATACCACGACCTCTCTATACAATCTCATGGTGAGGAGTAGTGACAAAAACAGTCTCATTCTAACGCTTCTCTAAACACTTCCTGGCCAAATAACATATCCTCTCGCAATGTAACACGTCAAGGATGACGGCTTCTAGCCCTCTGAGTATGCGCCAAACAACTGGCTCTGGATCTAATCTCTATCATTATAGCATCCCGGAAAGAACCCACCATGTCTCCTGCCGATATCATCTCTAACAAGCTGCTCAGAGCTGGCACTCCTTAATAAATCCACTTTTGTTCTGAAACAGCTGCAATCTCATCAAGACTTTCCTCTGAAAGTGTGGCCATATACAACACCTCTGCATAGTATCAAATCTCTGGCACCAACGGAGGGAAACAAATGTGTATCAAGATCTCACGTGAATATCTTAATCCACTTCTCTTCAGTATCAACCAAGTAGAGAGCATATCGGGATAGCTGCGCGAACTACAAGTCATACTCGCTACGATCATGCCCGGAGTCTTACGTAAAGACTCGAAACTACGAATCCGGCATCTCTGACACTTTATGGAAGAAATCTAGCTAAGTACACCTCGAGAACTCGTCCCAAGTCATCGGAGTAAGACCCACTGCTCGGTCTCTCTCGATCGACTCATACCTGGTTTGAGCAAGACCCTTCACACAAAAACTAGCTAACTTCACCGATCTCGCATCGGAGCATCACAACGAATATCCTAGCCATCCTATCCTGGAATGACTACGGATCCTCTGCCACATCCATGCCCGTAAACACCGGCGGCTTTAGCTTCATGAACAATGGAAGCGACACCTCGATAATCTCAGCAATGCCTGGTACAACTGTCTGATTAGCAGGCAACACAACAATCTCCGGAGTAGGCTGAATAACATCAGGCCTCTCAGTCCGGCTAGTGTTAAGCAATGACCCAACTATCTGGTATGGATCCAAAGAAAACTTGCCTCCAAATGATAAATCCTATTATATAAGGATAACCAACATGTTCTTATGCCACCGGGATATAACCCAGGTCTGTCCTCGTCTCAGACAAGCTTACCCTGACCTCGTGTCTAGCGGAAACCCTCTTGGCTCGCATAGACATGGTGACCGTAACAACCAACAAGTATCAATGAGGATAGATCAACTGAACGAATAGAAGTAAGGATCACAAGATATATATCCTAAGCTTACTTAGGCGGAGTCTCGTATCGTAAATAAGCTGCGGAACATACATACGGTACATCATTTTAGTTAGTACCTACTCCATCATACTGTTGGTTTTCCATATCACCTTATTTATGGTTTGGAAGCATCACACATGCCACAATTAAAATTTATGAGGTTCTTAGCAAACTTAACTCGGAATCGAACTAGAAATTTAGGGTAACAACTAATAGTATCACATACTATAAATAATCTATCACTAATTGGAGAGACTACAACCTTTGTAGACCTCCTTGAGTGGCTCCTTGGTTCTCCTAGAGTTTGGAATGGCTCGCTTGAATCCTTCCGAGTCCACGACGATCCACCCGAATTCCCTTTGCTCAAAGCTTCTTGCTTCACTTGATCTTGGAAAGAAGTGGAGCAAACATCTTACACAAATGGGCTAGAGAAGTGTAAAATGAAGAAGTGGTTTGTATTCTCACTTTAAAAAACCTTTCTTTTTAAGTTTCTCACTCTAAATGAAACTCAAGAGAGCTTGAACAAGGAGGAAGATGAAGATGGCTAAGATTTTCTCAATATAATGATAAATTCTGATAATAAAATAAAATCCAAAGGATATTTATGTGAGACACTCTCACAACCAACCATGGTTAAAATAAATATCTAGATATTTTGTGATGAGTTAAAAGAACAAAGGAAATTAAACCTTGGGTTAAGTCAATGGTCAATAAAGAATTGTGTAGAAAGAATGAGTCATGAATAATTTCCTTTTTCTTTTTATCTTAAAAAAAAAACACATATATAAATTTGAACTATGTGAGTCTTGTATTTCCATCTTATTTGTATCATCAACCATGATACACATGCATGCATGTATGTATGCATTCACATAATCATGTGTATGTATATACATATATATATACATCCAGAAAGAAAGGGTTTAATAAAAGTGAGCTAAAAGTCAATATTAAATCAATACTTGATTTAATAAACCTATCATATCACATATGACCCGACCAATAGTAAACGCCCGATTAATATACGGTATCACATACTCGTATTTAATCGAGTTCCCACGCATATCTCATATGCACTCCACATCGTTTCGCCTGAGCTAGGAAACTCTTGTGTGGGACTCTAAGACTCGTCAATACGCCGGCAGTAGGTGATGATTACATCAAACACCCACAAGACGCAAGTGGTCAGCTAAACGTAACGGCCATCCTGGTATTTAGTGATCAGAAGAAAAAACAAGCGAACCTGTCAAAACTCCATCGAGCCAATTGGCAACACTTACAGTACAGTCCGATCTCTTTGTCATATATGCTTCATATCGAGTCTAGGGATGGAATCGTCGACCCCAATAACCCAATAAGTCATGCCGGTGTATGGCTTATAACAGATCGAGAAACTAATGATAAAACTTATCAGTAAATCTTAGCAGCCCTGGCCAGGGACTTCCTGCTATAGCCAATCGAGCATAGCACAACATCAACCCCCAATACCTGGAGAGACGAAACCCCTCCTATCGCTCATTGCCTCCATGTGCCTCGGGACTGTACCTAACATCCACCTATTTGTACGACTTAGTAGATCCATGGTAGGGTGGATATCAAAGTATAGTGGGAGGACACACAAGACTCTATGACGATCTCGGGTCTACAGACTAACCTGTACCAGTGTCACCTGAGAACTGCTATCCGACGTGAGATATAATACCACATAGGAGTTCTCGGCGAGTCCGTTCAGTGTACTCAGTCTCACTAAGCACCCGTATACAATCTTTGGTGTCACCACACCAGATGGATTTGGGATCATCCATCGGCCATCATATAGGAAAAGAATGGTATACACTAGTCTACTCTGGAATATCGATGCCCCGTCTCGATACACCCATGACTAGGAACATTTCAAGGGTATGCTCATAAACTACAGATGTCCTACTAGTATGATCCACATCATAATCCCAGTAGTCAAGCACATATCCCAAGGGCTTTATCAACGTGTACTAAATGAGTAAGATGCATGATCAAAAGAACTTGTCAAGGTAAAGTAAACCAGATAGCATATTATTATGTCGAGCAAGAATGTCCTCTGAATATATATATACACATACCGATACCACCACTATCATATAATGGCATCTGGGGCATACATATATCCAACAATCTCCCACTTGCACCAAGGCCAATTATTGGCGTATCTCATACCCAACATCTCAAAAAGTCGCTCATGCTGCGGCTGAGGGAGGGCTTTGGTGAATGGATCCGCGATGTTATTCTTTGTATCTACTCTCCTAATCTCGATCTCGTGGCGATCAACAATCTCCCGGATCAAATAATATCGCCTCAGGATGTGTCTGGACTTTTGATGGGACCTGGGCTCTTTGGCCAACGCCACAGCCCCATTATTGTCACAATACAATGGTATTGGATCAATAATGGTTGGAACTACTCCTAGCCCCGAGATGAACTTCCTCATCCAGACGGCTTCCTTGGCAGCATCATTTGCAGCAATGTACTCAGCTTCCATCATAGAGTCTGCAACGGTATCCTGTTTGGAACTCTTCCAACTCACCGTCCCTTCATTGAGGGTAAATGCAAACCCAGAGATAGACTTGCTGTCATCCTTATCACTCTGGAAGCTCGAATCGGTAAAGGCCTCCATTTGGAGATCCCCGTTACCATACACCAAGAACAATTCTTTTGTCCTTCATAAGTACTTAAGAATGTTCTTCACAGCAGTCCAGTGATTCTCCCATGGGTTTGACTAATACATGCTTACTACACTCAGTGCATAAGCTACATCAGGGCGTGTACACAACATCGCATACATTATTGATCATACGGCTGAAGCGTAGGGAATAATGCTCATGCGAGCTTTCTCTTCATCAGACTTTGGGCAATCATCCTTGGAGAGAGTGACTCCATGGCAAGCGGGTAAGGCACCCCGCTTGGAGTATTCCATACCAAACCTCTTTAGGACGGTGTTGATGTACTTGGTCTGGGACAATCCCAATAACCGTTTGGATCTATCCCTATAGATCCGTATGCCCAAAATGTACGTGGTATCTCCCATGTCCTTCATGGAGAACCTTTGTGATAAGAATGATTTGACTGACTGTAGCATAGGAATGCCATTTCCTATCAGAAGAATGTCATCCACATATAATACGAGGAATGTGACAGTTTTCCCTACAGTCTTCCTATAAACAGAAGGCTCATCTGGAATTTTGATGAAATCAAACTCTTTGATAACATCATCAAAACGGATGTTCCAACTCCGTAATGCCTGCTTTAATCCATAAATGGATTTAAGCAACCTTCATGCTTTCCCGCTGCTCCCACTATCAATGAAGCCCTCTGGATGATCCATATAAACGCATTCTTCTAAATCACCATTTTGAAATGCAGTTTTAACGTTCATCTGCCTGATTTCATAGTCGTAGTGAGCAGTAATAGCAAGTAGGATCCGAATGGATTTAAGCATGGCTACCGGAGAGAAAGTCTCGTTATTGTCCAGTCCTGGTCTTTAACGAAAACCTTTCGCTACCAACCTTGCCATATAGGTCTCCACCTGCCCATCTACACCGATCTTTCTTTTAAAGATCCATTTTCACCCTACGGGTTTTACCCCAGAGGGTACATCCTCCAAAGTCCATACTTTGTTGGTGTACATAGACTCCATTTCGGATCTTATGGCATCTAGCCACTTCACATAGTCACCACTCGTGATAGCTTGCTGAAAACTGGCAGGGTCATCATCGTCCATGATGCAATCTTCTCTATCACCATCAACGAGAAAACCGTAGTATCTCTCCGGCGGGCGAGAAGTCCTACCAGATCTACGGAGTGGCTGAGATTCATAAGATTCTGTTGCAACATCAGGTTTAACCAAGTCGTCATTTGTAACTTGTGTCTCTAGAACCTCTTCTAGATCTACCACATTGTCATCAGTATCATTTGGAAAAATCTCATTTTCTAAAAATATGGCATACTGAGAAACAAACACCTTTTGTTCCTCATTGTGGTAGAAAAGATACCCAAACGAATGTTTCGGATATCCCACAAATATACACTTGACCGATAATGTCTCAAGTTTGTCTGGATTCTGCTTTTTGACAAAAGCCGGACAACCCCAAATCTTAACTCTTTTAATAGATGGTCTCTTCCCATACCATATCTCATATGGAGTGGTAGACACGGTCTTAGTTGGAACATTGTTTAACAGAAAAGCTGTAGTCTCTAATGAATGCCCCCAGAAGGAGAGAGGTAACTCAGTATCACTCATGATGGATCGCACCATATCTAATAGGGTGCGATTGCTCCACTCTGACACACCATTGTGCTGTGGTGTGTAAGGGGGAGTGAGCTGAGAGAGAATCCCATTCTCTTTTAGGAAGTTCAAGAACTCGGTACTAAGGTACTCACCACCTTGATCTGATCTAAGTATCTTGATGCTCATCCCTGTTTGTTTTTCTACTTCAAGTTTGTACTCCTTGAATTTCTCGAAAGCTTCAGACTTATGCTTTATCAAAAACACATGACCGAATCTTGAGAAATCATCAGTGAAAGTTATGAAGTATGAAAAAACGCCTCTTGCATGTGTAGACATTGGTCCACATACATCACTATGTATGAGGGCCAAGAGCTCTGCAGCTCTTTCTCCGTGTCCAGTAAACGAAGTTCTGGTCATTTTACCTTTGATACAAGACTGGCAAGTTGCATAAGATTTATACTCAAAAGGATTTAAATATCCATCTTTATGAAGCTTGTTTAGTCTTGTTTCATTAATATGACCAAGTCTACAATGCCAAAGAAAAGCTTCATTTATATCTGAAAATTTTCTTTTTTTTGTGTGTTGTATGTTGAAAACAGTGTGCTGATTAAGGACGTATATCCCGTTATTAAGCATACCATAACCAATCAACTCTTGATTTAGTTTAATGTTCATAACATTATGCTGCACAACAAAATTATATCCTTCATTGTCTAACAAGGAAACAGAGACAATATTACAAAGCATTGTACAAAATAACATGGGTTCAAAACCAATATACAACCCGACGACAACCCTAGGTGATACTCTCCCACTGAAACTGCATGTACATTGGAACAATTTCCAACTCGGAGAGTCTGATCACCGGTCTTCAAAACTCTGCTATTTCTCAACGCCTGCACAGAATTGTAGATATAAGAATCCGAACGGGTATCTAATACCCAGGAAGCACAGTTAATAGAAAAACAGTTTTCAGTCACAAACACACCTGAAGCTGAAGTATCACCATGCTTCTTTTTCATGAGTTCAAGGTACTCTGTACAGTTCCGCTTCTAATGCCCTGTCTTCTTGCAGTGAAAACATTCTCCATTTTCCGACTCCGCAGCTTTGGATCTGTCTTTCCCCTTCGCCTTCTTGATTCCACCTCTCGGTTTGGTGGATTTCTTTCTATTCTTTCCCTTGGCCTTGGCTTTTTGAACGGAAGAGGAAGATTGTCCAACAAGCATAGAGGGAGACTTCGCTTTAAGCGTGCTCTCCGCACATTTCAACATATTGAGAAGTTCGGGTAGTGATTTCTCCATGTTATGCATGTTGAAATTCACTATGAATGGAGCAAAGGGGATGGAAGAGACTATAGAACAATATCGGTATACTGCTCGTTATCCATTGTCCATCCGAGGTCCTCAAGCTCTTCTACAAGAGCTATCATCTTTAAAACGTGATCGCCTATTGATGTGCCAGCAGCCATCCCCATCCGAAACATCTTTCGAGATGCTTCGTATCTCAGGGTCCGAGATTGCTCTCCATATAACTCTTTTACATGAAGAAAAATGGATTGAATATCCATCTGCTCGTGCTGCTTTTGATGTGTATTGTCCATCGAAGCAAGCGTGAGGCATTTGGCAATGGCACAGTCAATATCCTATATTTTGCGGATTTCCTTATCCACAGTGGAAGATTCAGGACCTGGGGTGGGCGGGGCTTTGGCAGTGAGGACATATGATACTTTATCATACGTGAGAGAAATGTTAATGTTCCTCAGCCAGTCTTTGTAGTTTGGTCCGGTCAGCTTGTTTTTATCTAGTAAAAGCTTAAGGCCTGTCATTGGTATCTGCCATTAAGAGAGAGAAGAATACACTCAGCGAAAGCTCTTGCAAAGATCAGATTGGTTATTATCTTATCCAATCGATGTCTCCCACTGCTTTTATCAAATTTTCTTTAAAACCTTTAAAAAGAAAACTAGCCAGGATTAATTACATTCTACAACTTTGCTAACCGTTCAGCCAGGCCAGTTCCGGTACTTTGAGGGAGGTTCCCCGTGCTATCGCACTTACCTAATTAGAATAAACCTCGTTTTCTCATAGGCGTAGCCCCGTTGACACCTTTCTAGACATCTAATGGATTAGCTAATTGTAAAAGTGTAAAACTTTCATGGGAGCAACTATTGCTCACAGTGGGATCGGGATCCTACTATCACATAGAAGGTATGCAATCTCATTGCAAATTTCAACTCTTGAAACTCCCGATATGATTTTTACCCCTAGCACTTATGACCTTAACTAAAGTCAACATATCATAAGTACTAGTCAAGTTCTTCCCGTCATTTCGTTTTTAACTAGACCCACCCATATGACCCTTAACTATAGTCAACATAATTATATGAATGTCATAACTAATCGCATCATATGCGGTATAGGAAGACATCACTTAGCTACCGTACACTGCACCTTAACTAAAGTCACAATACGCAACACGAATACAAAATACTCTACTTCCTAAAATAACGGAGGGCTGCGGATAGTTTTTAAGAAAACCTTTGACGCTTTGAACTTGATATCGTTGTAGAATCCAATGGTTTTAAAAGGAGCGGCTTAAGCTTCGCACTTTGATAACTTGCTTTTTCAAAAAAAGCCGAGTATGTTTCAAATCCGATTCTACAACATTTTTTAGGTTCATTTTTCTTTACATTAATCTCATTAATGTAGTCCCATCATTTAAGTCCTTAAGCCATCACAGAAAAGAAATGAAAATATAACGTATGCTTATGCCACCCGCATTCCCCACAATGTTCCGTTAGGTTACTTAACTAACGACATACTGGGACGGGGCTAGCGCGGGTGCAAAACATAAGCAACGTCTATTATATATCATATATATAATATTCCATTCGTCTCAGATATATCAAGTGATCACACACAGAATATAAGCAGCAGAAGCAAATATATGAAAATACAGGATGTACTAGGAGGTCCGTATTTTATACTTAGCCAACAATAGAAAATACGGATTCCACGGTCTTGATGAATAGCCAAACCCACACCCTTAGACCCCTACGAGAGCGGCAAGTGACCCTGCAAATTCTAGAGTTTAGGAGACCCGGTCTCGACTCCTCGAGATGGTCTCCCACTGAACCCCAGAACCTGGTCACTTGTGCTGCCCTTCTTGGGTCTATCCTAATGCGGAAAAGTAAATAATATATAACAAAGGTGACATCATCCTCAACCCGGAAGTGCCCCAAATAAAAGAATATTACATACAAATGAATTTTACATGAATGAAAGAAAACTCTCATCTCACATAAAACCCCCGGCTATTAAATCACGACGATCCTGCACATCATATCACAGCAGCATATAACATCACATGTCATCAACGTAAGCAAGTATGCGTATCCCGATTGTCGTTGATGTATAGCAACGAAACCGGAAATACACCACATACTACACTTACGGTCCCAGAAAAGAAAATGAAAAACTACAACAATTCGAATCGTTACATCCCTTAGACATCATAAACCCGGAATATCACATATTCAAGATTTCATGCCTAACAATGTAAAGCTCGCATTTAGATCTCACCCCATGAAAACAACTTTTCAAAATAAGTTGGATAATTCAACAAGATTTCCGATTACTCCCGAGACCGAAATGTTAGATTTACACGCAACAAATAAGTTTGTAGATTCCAATTATTGTATCACATTCACATAAACTAGGCGCAGTTAAAACATTCAATCGAACGATCAATCGCCCAAACAATTCTCAGACGGCTCAACACTTGAGCAGTTTTAAAATATACCAGAGACTGCTACAAGCACATACTGGCCTGCACATGAAGGCACAGTCCAAGCCTCACCAACGGCGCTGCGGAACCGCCGCAAAATAACCATTTTGGCCGCGGTTCCGCGGTCGTTTAGTCGAGTTAGGATTTCGTTCTTCGTGTGGGCCCATATAATATCCTGCATGGTTTTCTGAGTATTTTTAATGTGAAAAAATCCAACTTTTTGAAAAATTTACAGTGAGCACCCTTCGGGCGTCGTATTTCGTTCGTTCGAGATTTTTAACGTCGTCTAGGTTACTCTAAAGCTCTAGCTTGGCACTGATACCACTTTTGGTTTTCCATAGCACCTTATTTATGGGTTGGAAGCATCACACATGCCATAATTAAAATTTATGAGGTGCTTAGCAAACTTAACTAGGAATCGAACTAGAAATTTAGGGTAACAACTAATAGTATCACATACTATAAATAATCTATCACTAACTGGAGAGACTACAACTTTTGTTGACCTCCTTGAGTGATTCCTTGGATCTCCTAGAGTTTGGAACGGCTCGCTTGAATCCTTTCGAGTCCACGACGATCCACCCGAAGTCCCTTTGCTCAAAACTTCTTGCTTCACTTGATCTTGGAAAGAAGTGGAGCAAACACCCAACACAAACGGGCTAGAGAAGTGTAGAATGAAGAAGTGGCTTGTATTCTCACTTAAAATAACCTTTCTTTTTAAGTTCCCCACTCTAAATGAAACTCAAGAGAGCTTGAAGAAGGAGGAAGATGAAGATGGCTAGGCTTTTCTCAATATAATGATAAATTCTGATAATAAAATAAAATCCAAAGGATATTTATGTGAGACACTCTCACAACCAACCATGGGTTAAGTCAACGGTCAACAAAGAATTGTGTAGAAAGAATGAGTCATGAATAATTTCCTTTTTCTTTTTATCTCAAAACAAAAACACATATATAAATTTGAACTATGTGAGTCTTGCATTGTCATCTTCTTTGTATCATCAACCATGATACACATGCATGCATGCATGCATGTATGCATTCACATCATCATGTGTATGTATATACATATATGCATACATCCAAAAAGAAAGGGTTTAATAAAAGTGAGCTAAAAGTCAATATTAAATCAATACTTGATTTAATAAACCAGTCATATCACATACGAGCCGACCAATAGTAAATGCCCGATTAATATACGGTATCACATACTCGCATTTAATCGAGCTCCCGCGCATATCTCATATGCACTCCACATCGTTTCGCCTGAGCTAGGAAACTCTTGTATGGGACTCTAAGACTCGTCAATACGCCAGCAGTAGGTGATGATCACATCAAACACCCATAAGCCGCAAGCGGTCAGCTAAACGTAACGGCCACCCAGGTATTGAGCGATCAGAAGAAAATACAAGCGAACATGTCAAAACTCTATCGAGCCAACTGGCAACACTTACAGGACAGTCCGATCTCTTCGTCATATATGTTGCATATCGAGTCTAAGGATGGAATCGTCGACCCTAATTACTCAATATGTCATGCCGGTGTATAGATCATAACAGATCGAGAAACTACTGATAACACTTATAAGTAAATCTCAGCAGCCCTGGACAGGGACTTCCTGTTATAGCCAATCGAGCATAGCAAAACATCAACCCCCAATACCGGGAGAGACGAAATCCCTCCTATCGCTCATTGCCTCCATGTGCCTTGGGACTGTACCCAAAATCCACCTGTTTGCATGACTCAGTAGAGCCGTGGTAGGGTGGAGATCAAAGTACAGTGGGAGGACACACAAGACTCTATGACGATCTCGGGTCTACAGACTAATCTGTACCAGTGTCACCTGAGAACTGCTATCCGACGTGAGATATAATACTACATAGGAGTTCTCGGCGAGTCCGTTCAGTGTACACAGTCTCACTGAGCACCCGTATACAATCTTTGGTGTCACCACACCAGATGGATATGGGATCATCCATCGCCCATCATATGGGACAAGAATGGTATACGCTAGTCTACTCTGGAATATCGATGTCCCGTCTCGATACACCCACGACTAGGAACATTTCAAGGGCATGCTCATAAACTACAGATGTCCCACCAGTATGATCCATATCATAATCCCAGTAGTCAAGCACATATCCCAAGGGATTTATCAACATATACTAAATGAGTAAGATGCATGATCAAAAGAACATGTCAAGATAAAGTAAACCAGATAGCATACTATCATGTCAAGCAAGAATGTCCTCTGAATACATATATACACATACCGATACCACGACTATCATATAATGGCCTCTAGGGCATACATGTATCCAACACATACCAAGGTCAACCTACAAAGTTTGGGTATAAAACCCCCAAAGTCAAGTCTATGTTCCGTAAAGTTAAGCCTAGGTAACAAAAATACATGCCTTAGACTCCACATAATCAAATCTAGACTCGAACAAAGGTTAAACCTAATGCTCTGATACCAACTTTGTCACAACTTGAAGGCGGCACGTGGCAGGCACTTAGATCACGTGACGTCAAAAGATGTCGACGCGGTCCAAGTAAGCCAAAAATCTGGAATCTAAACCTTTTTAAGAAAATAGTGAAGGTGATGTTTTAAAAAGAGTTATTAAATGGAATCAAGTTTCGTTTTAAAGTATAAGTAATTTGTTTGAAATGCCTATATTGTTTGAAAATCGGGCAGCATCTCCTTTATAAATTTTGAATAAAACTACATAAAAGCATTATATATATATATATATATATATATATAAAGCATCCCCAACAGAAGCTAGCTTTCAAGCCAAAACGGCGGAGCAATCATGCAGATAATATGCGTCGCCCAAGGTTAAGAAATAGAAAGCGAAATATAACCAACAACAATATAAAGTCAACTCCAAACGAGTGCGACGCCCAAAACAAAAAATATCAAAGTCTCGCTTCTAAGTCCACAAATATACAAGTTTAGGTCGATGGAGTTTTTAACTAGATCCAAAAGAATATACATATACAATGGGCGGTTACTGATTGGTTTTCTAAATAAGTAGTAAGTAACCGCAATCAATAACGGTGTCGCGTGTAGCTAACCGGGACGAATACGGGTCTTCCTCAGGGAAATGTTGAATCTTTTAATCTTACTTTAGATGTGTTGATTAGAAAAGTGGAAGAATAGTTATAGATTCTAGATCTATGTTAAACATGGATTTAGAATACAGATCTAATTTAAAGACGGATGTAGATTTTATTTCAGAAGAGGGCTTGTAGGGTTCGTTAGGAGTTAGTATTTATGGATGACTAATAAAGATGACTCCTTTTATCTTTTGATAGATTTAAAACTAGATCGATAGTGATGAATGAAGATTAGGGTTCTATTAAGAAACTAGTGTTTCCACACTATTAACCCTTGTCCTTTCATTGATCTCTATTCATATCTAGCCTTTAACAAAACAATTGTTAATCTAATCTCAAATAGCGATCAAGACTATCAATACATTGATAGCGCACCCGATTAGAATGTTAACATTTATTTTGCTAAAGTTTATAAACATCATAATACTTAAAAGAAGTTAAGAAATTTTTCATCTTCCATTGATCTACCCTAATCCTACGAACCCTATCAAGCGGAGAATTACTCATGCATGATGGAGATAAAAGAACGGATAGAGATCATGATTTAAATAAAGAAAATAAATGCAATAAGAATAAAACAACTACCTATATTAATCAACTTGATCAATTACACTTTTTGTTCCTCTAGAAAGTGGAATACAAAACCCTAGTTTGCTTCTCGATCTATCTTGAAGGAGGTAAATGAACAGCTGATTGATCAACCTGGATGCGTGAGTCAACTTGAACTTTGTGATCTCTTCGGTTTGATGTTTTTCCAAGTGAGACTCCCTGTCCTATTTATACTCACAGAAGATGAAAACGCTAGATGCCATAAGTTAGGGTTTGTTGATAGAATCTTTCGCAGAAAATCCCACATCCCAACTCCCCATATCGGCGGTGGTTCCGCAGCATATTGTCGGTTATGGCCGTGGTTCCGCGGTGGTGTAGATGATTTAGGGATTCGTTTTTCTGGGGCTTCATCTTGTTGACACGTAGTGATCTTCGGATATCTGGAGTTTGGAAATCTTCTCTTAGTCTCTGCCAGAATTTATTTCATGATTTACTTCAATATTTCGGCAGATTTGTTCTCGATATCTCGGATCTCCTTGATTCCAGTCCTCATATAATTTCTGCACAATATCTCAATGAATAATGTTACTAATATTTAGTATTTTTGAGATATTATCCTAACCATTTTATATAATATTATATTTTAAGAATATTGATTAAGGATATTTGATATGATATGCATATTTAAATTATCAAAATATTATATAAATATTATATGCATATATTTTCCTTCATAATGTTAATTTTAATATATAAACATATG
Organism: Agapanthus africanus; assembly: GCA_030015575.1. Lineage (NCBI taxonomy): Eukaryota > Viridiplantae > Streptophyta > Magnoliopsida > Asparagales > Amaryllidaceae > Agapanthus > Agapanthus africanus. The sequence continues at coordinate 301,691,866 of CM057339.1, read as the reverse complement.
GTAAATAATATTTTGCAGATAAACCCCAAATATTTTTTATATTTATAATAAACACCTTTTATTATTTAAAAATAGTAAGGAAAATGTTATATCAAATGTGCAGTTTTATCGACTGAACAACTACCCCCAAACATAACTTTGATCGTCCCGAGCAAACTAGTTATTCAAGTGAAGGAGAAAAAGAAAAAGAAAAACATAAGTAGCACACTTTCGTAAGCAACATGATTGCACTGAGCACGTGCAACAAGCCTTAAACCTCTAAGTGTCCTTAGTAGGAGGAGTGTTGTCTCTTGACGGTTTTCAGTGGATTACACCCACAAAATCCCATAATAAAAAAAAGATAATGAAAGTTACATACAAAGATAAGAACTATAAAAGAAAGAACTTGAAAAGAAGAGTTTCCAACCATCTTTTAAGTTGTCATGAGCCCTATCTTAATGGTCGTGAAAAGATGTTAGAAATCACATTATCCCTCAATCAAACATTGCCTTTAGTCTTCCTCCCTACCTTTTATCCAAACATCGATCATATACCACTACATGTGTGTAAAAGACATCGCTATACTTAGATAATTCAATTCAAGCTATCATACTCTTGTCCATCTTCCAAATTACTTTATAGTCGGTGACTATATTAGATGGAATTGCTCACACATTCTTCATGCGACCGTTAATACTTCTTGAGGTACTAACCAACCGATTACAAAATGTGCTCGTGCATTTAGGCGTAATTCCTCGTCTTGCAACACCTAAGGCTTAGCAGTGGCTCCTAAACCAGTTGGTCTAAGGCACTAGGTGATAAAGCACCATAGCTATATTTTTTATGCTGCCTTAAGCAATTACAAAACCAGTGTTCATTTTTTTCTTCACCACTTATATATATTTTATTTTATTTTCCTTCATACTAAGGCTTATAGACAAGAGCATTTCAAGGTATTCTCTACTATCCCAAGTTTCAAGATGTGTGTAAGTGCGTATAGTAGGGTATCAACGTTCAAATGTTTGGACTCAAGAATAAAGACTATTTTTCAGACTTATTGTTATCCTCAGATTAGCAATTTCGTTCATCTTACTAACCCTTAGGACAACGGCTCATAATCACTTATTTCTAGTTTCGTTTAAGAAAATATCTAACTTTCTTGCTTTTCTCAAACTATTCTAATCTTTCATGTGTAATTTTTCACTTTCTAACTTTTATTATCAATAAAATTTTTGTATAGTACCTAGTGCCAAAAGATAATTTAGTGAATACAAACCTTCCCCAAACCTGTTTTCAGCAGTGTCCTTACTGATGTTGTTCTTTGAGCGAATAGACCTGTAGACTTGGGGAGAGAAAGTAATAGGGGTATAATAATAGTTAAATGAAAACTACCCCAAACTTATGCTTTGACATGCATAGATATTCAGTTAAGTCCTTTTTTCACACACCTCCATTCATAAAATGAGACAATGTTACCGAAACATGGAGGTGAGGCGGAGGAAATTTAGTTATAATAAAGCGGCTCCTGTAAAAACAGGAGCTTCTCCGCTGGGTCAGCAGAAAAATACGGTTTCAATCTATACCCATTTACTTTAAAAATTGAACCGTTTTTAATATTTTCAATTTCTACTGCCCCGTGCGGGTATACATACTGCACCACAAAAGGTCCCTTCCAACGAGATTTTAGCTTACCCGGATGAAGATGAAGACGGGAATCGTAAAGAAGGATTTGTTGTTCCGGTGTGAAGGTTTTTCTAAAAAGGTTTTTATCGTGGAACACTTTAGTCTGGTTCTTTACCTTAACCGCGTTATCGTAAATTTCATCACGGAGTTCGCTTAGCTAATTTAATTACAGCTTCTGATAGCTGCTAGCTTGATCAAAATTGAAGTTAAGCTCTTTAATAACCCATATTGCTTTATATTCGATCTCGACAGGAAGGTGACATGCTTTTCCAAACACTAGCCGGTATGGGGATATACCAAGATCAGTCTTATAAGCGGTACGAAATGCCTAAAGAGCATGCGTCAATTTGGTTAACCAATCTTTACGGTTTTTAGAAACCGTCTTCTCCAAAATTTGTTTGATCTGCCTATTGGAAATTTCAGCTTGTCCAGTCGTTTGGGGATGATAGGGTGTAGAAAGTTTGTGGTTGATTGAATATTTCCGCATCAAAGCCTCGAAAGACCGATTACAGAAATGCGTCCCATTGTCGCTAATTATAGCGCGTGGGTGCCCGAATCGTGAAAAGATATTTTCTTTAAGGAACTTAATAACGACCTTGTTGTCATTAGTGCGACACGGTATTGCTTCCACCCATTTTGAGACATAATCAACCGCTAACAAGATATATAAATTTCCAAAAGAGTTGGGAAAATAGCCTATAAAATCAATACCCCAAACATCGAATATCACCACAACCAAGATAGGTCGGAGTGGCATCTTATTTCTTCGTGAAATCCGACCCATGTGTTGACACCGTGGACAATTTTTGCAATGACCATATGCGTCTTTAAATAATGTTGGCCAATAAAAGCCATATTGCAAAACTTTCTCCACCGTTTTACGTGGACTAAAATGACCGCCACATGTCTGGTCATGACAAAAAGACAACACACTCTTGAATTCATCGTTAGGGACATTCTGCGAATGATTTGGTCAGAATAATACTTAAACAAATAAGGTTTGTCCCAGTAAAAGTGTTTTACTTGGGATAGAAATCGAAGTTTGTCTTGTTTCGACCAATCGCTCGGAATAAGTCTCGTTGCTAGATAATTCACAATATCCACGAACTAAGGTTCGCAGGATACGGTCAAGAGCTGTTCGTCTGGGAAGGAGTCGTTTATTGGCACGATCAACGTTGGTGAAGAATTGATACGTGAAATATGGTCGGCTACAATGTTTTCACATCCACTCATGTCTTGTATGACAAGATCAAATTCTTGTAACAATAGGATCCAACATATTAGCCTGGCCTTAGCATCCTTCTTAGATAAAAGGTGTCGTAGGGCGGAGTGATCGGTGTAAACCACTATTACCGAGCCAATAAAGTAGGGCCTGAATTTTTCTAATGCAAACAAAACCGCCAAGAGTTCTTTCTCGGTAGTCGTGTAATTAATTTAGGTATCGTTCAAGGTCCAACTTGCATAGTAAATTACATGTGGCATCTTATCAATGTGCTGTTCTAAGACTGCACCAATAGCAAAATATGATGCGTCACACATAAGCTCGAACGGGTGGTTCCAATCCGGAGATGATAGGACGCGTGCTGTAGTGAGGGAACTTTTAAGTGATTCAAAAGCAGCCTCGCAATCCGAATCGAAGTGAAATGTTGTATCCATGGCCAAGAGAAGGGTTAAAGGTCTAGAAATTTTGCTAAAGTTCTTAATGAATATCCTATAAAATCCTGCATGACCAAGGAAAGATCATATATCTTTGACACATTTGGGAGGAGGAAGGTTATGGATGACATCAATTTTAGTTCTGTTTACCTCAATTCCTTTTCGTGAAATAATATGTCCAAGGAAAATACCTTCTTGGACCATGAAATGACATTTTTCCCGATTCAAAGTTAAGTTCTTATCCTTACAGCAGGTAAGAACCGCGTCAAGATGACGTAGGCATTCCTCTAAGTAGTCCCAAAATATGGAGAAATCGTCCATAAATATCTCCAGAAAATTCTCAACCATGTCTAAGAATATCCCCATCATACACCGCTGAAATGTAGCGGGAGCGTTGCATAAGCCAAAGGGCATGCGCCTATAGGCAAAAGTACCGAAAGAACAAGTAAATGTTGTTTTATCTTAATCCTTTTCAGCGATGGGGATTTGGTTATAGCCAGAGTATCCTTCCAAGAAACAATACTATTCATGTCCAGCTAATTGTTCTAACATCCGGTCAATGAAAGGTAGAGGGAAGTGATATTTCCTCATTGCAGCATTGAGTTTTTTGTAATCAATACATACGCGCCACCCAGTTTGGGTGCGTGTTTGGATAAACTCATTAGCCTCATTAGTTATGATCATGATGCTAGACTTTGTAGGGACCATATGAATATGACTTAACAATTGGCTATCAGATATTGGGTAAATTATACCACTATCTAGGAACTTGACGATTTCTTTCGTTACCGCCTTATTCATAATGGGATTCAACTGTCTTTATGGGTCTCGGGTTTGTTTGGTTTCATCCATCAAATGTATATAATGTTCCACAATCAAGGGACTAATCCCTTTGATGTAAGCCATTTTCCAACCAAATGCTTGCCGATTTGATCTCAATACCGCCAAAAGTGCGTTCTCTTGCTCTAAAACTAGAGAAGCGGATATGATCATAGGCAAAGACTCATTCTCACCTAAATATGCATATTTAAGATGAGAAGGTAGTGGTTTGAGATCTAGTATGGGCGGAGAGACGATAGAAGGTGAGGTAAGGGAATGATGCTCGGACTCCCTAAGAGGTTCATAACTTGCGTAGAATATTGACTCGGAAAGCGCTACTGACTTTTGCGACGAGTCAAAAGATTCAAACTCGGGGATGGACTCATCGAAGATATAATAATTTTCCAGATCAAACAATGTTGCACTAGTGTTGTCGAGATCATCATAGCAAGGTACTTCAACTTCGCAGCTGTCGGAAGCCATCTCGTTGATAGAACAAATATCGATTAAATGAGCAGAAGGTTCGGATGGTTGACTTCCTAACCTATAAATATTAAGCTCAATTTTCATCTTCCATAAGGATAAGTTCTTGGAACCGTTACGCCAATTAATAACAGCGTTGGAAGTTGCTAGGAAGGATCGACCAAGTATCACCGGGATTTGATTACGTGGGTTCACCACAGGCTGTGTACCTAAACCAATAAAATCCATAAGGAATATGAATTCCCCGACTTTTATTAACACATCCTCTAGTTCACCCGTAGGTTGGGCGATAGATCGGTCTGCCATCTGGAGAGTGCAGTGGGTAGGTTTCAACTATCCTATACCTAGCTGCTCATAGACGGAATATGGAAGCTAGTTAACCTAGCGCCGAGGTCAAGTAGAGCACGATTGATGTTTTTCCCCACAATAGTTATAGGTATTGTAGGAAAACTGGGGTCCTTACGTTTTTTAGGTAATTGTTGGGTAAAAGCTGTACTTACATTACTCATCATGAATACCTTTTTCGGCACTTGTGTTTTTCTCTTCCTAGTGCACAAGTCTTTAAGGATTTTTGCATAAGACGAAACTTGTTGAATAGCATTTAGGAGATAATTATTTATGTTAACTTGCTAAAACATTTCCACAATTTTCTCCATTTGTGTGTTAGATTTGTTGGCCCTCAACCTGTTTGGAAACAGAGCTTTATAAATAAGTTTTAGGTCCAACATTTGTAGAGAAGTTTGTGGGGATGAATCGATCCCATAATTGGAGTGGGGATCATTTTAGGTAGATTCGAGGAAGTGGGCGGAGTTTTCGAGCCTTGGGAAAAACAGAGAATGGGCTCGGAAGAAGGTGGGAGACTAGACGAATTAGGGCAAGAAGTGGAAGCCGGGGTTTCAATTGATTCCTCATCATCAATCCGTTGATCGAATTGATTGTTCAACACCCTTCCTGATCTCAACATGGTAACGACACTCATATTATGACATTGTGAGTGGACAGGATTCGGTAGGGGTTGAGATGAAAGTTTCCCTTTTTCTCTCGCACTCATCGCGGAATTTATTTGTGCAAGTTGGGCTTCTATCGATTTTATAATTGCACCGTTGGATGTGGTGTTCTGTGTTAATGCTCGGATAGAAGACTTTATATCATCTGTCGATTGCATGGAATGTTTAATAAACATATCCACGCTTCGTTCGAGTGCAGATGAGTTTTCGATGCCGGAGGTTTGGAAAGAATTATTATAAGATGTAGAATTGTTGGCCGGATTTTGAAAAGGTTGCGATTGAAAGGGGTGCTGACTCTGTGGGTGTGGTTGCTGTTGCTATGGAGGAGGTCTTTAATAATTTCTTTGGAACTGGTTTTGATTTTGGGTTTGGGTTTGGTTTTGGTTCCAAGAAAAATTAGGATGATTCATCCATCCCTGATTGTATGTGGAAGAATAAGGATCGTTTCTGGGTCGCTGCTGAAAAGTAGCATTAGTGTGTTCTTGACCTTGAAACGGTGCATTCAAAGGACATTCTTCCATCAGATGTGATGGGTCGGAATAGAAACCACATACGGTCTTGGGAAGCGTAACCTGGTTTAGGGAAGCTGCTGAGAATTTGTTCTCTTAAGCGTCGAGTTTCTTTTGCATCGCTGCCATTTCGGCTTTTACTGCGATAGAAACATCGAGCTGATGGACACCCCCTCTAGATGATGGTCTAACGCTTTCCCACTGCAAAGTGTGTTCAGCGAGATCTTCTAGAAATTTTCAAGTTTCACCATCGTCTTTGGACATGAAATGGCATTGACACATGGTTTCAAGCATTTTCTTTGTTGCTGGAGTAATTCCCTCATATATAATTCGGCACAGATCTCATCTATTTATTCTGTGATGAGGACATTGGACAAGAAGATCCATAAACAATTCAAAGCATTTCCAAAATGGTTCATTGGGAAGCTGGGTAAACTGGTTGATTTCACTCCGAACACGGACAGTCTTATGATTGGGGTAAAATTACTTAAGGAATGCTATCACGAATTCATCCCAATTGGTAATAGAGTGTGTGGCAGTGTTATAAAGTAATTTTTTTGCTAAATCGCACAAAGTGAAGGGAGAAGACGCAAGCGCATAGCATCCACTGAAAGTTGTGACGTACCCATGATTGCGAATACGTTTTCAAATTTGGTGATAAAAACGTATGCGTCCTCAGACTCAAGCCCGTGAAATTTGGGCAACAGGTTGATGAATTGGGGTTTAATTTCAAAATTATCCTCATTGGCTGGTGGAATAGATAAACAGGTAGGAAGGGAACCGCGTATATGATAGCCTCTCTCTTAGAGAGAGATGCGCGGTGGATTCTGCGCAGCGAAGGATGGTGGTAGGGTGGTATTATAATGTGATGGAGAACCGTCCATCTCGGTCGATGTGGTGGGTGGAGGGGAAAAAGAAGATGAAGAAGTACCAACTTTGGAGTCGATAGCAGAAACGCGGACAAGACGGGCACTAGAATCCTGTATCCAGCCAAGCATGCACTAAGCGGGTTTAGCGTAAGTGGCAGCGTATGTGTGATTAAAAATTGGTTTGTTTTGAAAAAAGTGTCGGACTTAAGACAAATCACACAAAAATGCACATTCAACCCTAGAACTATGGTCACCTAGGTCAAGTCACTAGACCGCTCCCAGACTTCCAAAGGACAAGCCGCATGATCAATCCTCTACCACCTCTTTATTACTCTTGTGGCAGGTAAGTGCCAGGTAATTAGGAGTTATCCGCTATACGGATCACCGAAAATAGCAGGCCTAATTAAGTAACCACTTGCCTTAGTCACACTTGCCTAGACACTACGCAAGTAATGCGGATAAGCGATAGATTACCCACGACCTTCCTATATCCTTATTGAGCGCGACGATCCTTAGAGACTTGGTCTAGATATTTTTTAATTAATGTAGGGTGATGCAGATGCTCGTTTTGTGAATTATGGAGCCTAGAAAGGGTAATGAAATCCCTACCTAATCTGAATTTGTTCTTTGCCCCTTTAATGTCCGTATTAAAATATGCACAAACCATTTACAAAGCACGCAAAAAAATATATTTTTGAGCGGCGATATTTTGCAAAGAATCCTGCAGAAAAATATATTATTAGGATTTTCAGAGGAGAGAGAAAGAGATAGGAAAGTTACCAAAGAAGTTTGGAAGCACTATTCCCTAATGCCACCGTGGTTCCGCCGCAATTAAGGTGCTTTGGCTGTGGAAGCGCCGCAGAAAGGAGGGTTCGCTTGAAATTTTTTTTACTGTGGCCTCCTTTGCTTCTATGGTCCTCCCTGAAAAATTCTGAATCTCTGTTTGCTCGTTTTATTGTCTTCAGATTCCCTCTCAAAAATAGCACACAAATCGTTAAATACACAATTTGCTGTTTTGTTTTATGATATGGATCGAATAAGAATTCAACACGAATAGTAAGAAAAAAAATATTACGCAAGTATCCCCGGAAACGACGCCATTTGATTGGTTTTTTAAAGAAGTAGTAAGTAACCGCAATCAATAACGGTGTCGCGTGTAGCTAACCGAGATGAGTACAGGTCGTCCTCAAGGAAATGTTGAATCTTTTAATCATACTTTAGATGTGTTGATTAGAAAAGAGGAAGAAAACAGAATAATGAAGAATATTTATAGATTCTAGATCTATGTTAAACACGGATGTAGAATACAGATCTATTTTAAAGACAGGTGTAGATTTTATATCAGAAGAGGGCTTGTATGGTTTGTTAGGATTTCGTAGTCATGGATGACTAATAAAGATGACTCCTTTTATCTTTTGATAGATTTAAAACTAGATCAATAGTGATGAATGAGAATTAGGGTTCTTGGAAGAAACTAGTGTTTCCATACTATTGACCCTTGTCCTTTCATTGATCTCTATTCATGTCTTGCCTTTAACAAACAATTGTTAATCTAATCTCGAATAGCGGTCAAGACTATCAATAAATTGATGGCGCTCCCGATTAGGATGTTAACATTTATTTTGCTAAAGTTTATAAACTTCATAAGAATTAAAAGAAGTTAAGAAATTTTTCATCTTCCATTGATCTACTTTAATCCTACGAACCCTATCAAGCGGAGAATTACTCACGTATGATGGAGATAAAAGAACGGATAGAGATCATGATGTAAATAAAGAAAATAAATGCAAGAAGAATAAAACAACTACCTTTATTAATCAATTTGATCAATTACACTTTTTGTTCCTTTAGAAAGTAGAATACAAAACCCTACTTTGCTTCTTGATCTATCTTGAAGGAGGTAATTGAACAGTTGATTGATCAACCTGGATGCATGAGCAACTTGAACTTCGTGATCTCTTCGGTTTGATGATTTTCCAAGTGAGGCTCTCTGTCCTATTTATATTCATGGAAGATGAAAACCCTAGATGCCATATGTTAGGGTTTGTTGATAGAATCCTTCGCAGAAAATCCCATATCCCAACTCCCCATATCGGCGGCGGTTCTGCCGCATATTGTAGGTTATGGCCGAGGTTCTGCGGTGGTGTAGATGATTTAGGGGTTCGTTTTTCTGGGACTTCATCTTGTTGACACGTGGTGATCTTCTGGATATCCGGAGTTTGGAAATCTTCTCTTAGACTCTGCCAGAATTTATTTCATGATTTACTTCAATATTTCAGCAGATTTTTTCTCGATATCTCAGATCTCCTTGATTCCAGTCCTCATATAATTTCTGCACAATATCTCAATGAATAATATTAGTAATATTTGGTATTTTTGAGATATTATCCTAACTATTTTATATGATATTATATTTTAAGAATATTGATTAAGGATATTTGATATGATATGCATATTTAAATTATCAAAATATTATATGCATATATTTTCCTTCAAAATGTTAATTATAATATATAAATATTTGGTAAATAGTATTTTGCAGATAAACCCCAAATATGTTTTATATTTATAATAAACACCTTTTATTATTTAAAAATAGTAAGGAAAATGTTATATCAAATGTGCAGTTTTATCGACTGAACAGTTACATACTAAAGCAATCCCCGAAGAAGAAATGTGCCAACAAGCTGCTACTGATCCGAGCAGTCAATCTTGCAAGAAACTGGGGCACAATGGGGTGAGTTGCCAACTCAGTGAATAAAAGTATATCGCATGGTAGAAATCAAAATGTATAACGATCAACTTAGGCCATAAAATATAGTACTATCATATACTGCACTAAAATATGTATCATGCACAAGTACTATAAGAATATCAATATCAATCATGTAAACATGGATATATATATATATATATATATATATATATATATATATATATATATATAGCATGCATCCATGTATAAGCCTATAAAGTAGCCGAAAGATGTATGTAAAACGCTTTCAAAATAGCCATATAATATGTATATCACGACACAAGTAGCAGACGTAGTTTATGAAGTATTATATGCATTTGTTTAAAGTATACGTCTCACTTTTTAGAAATGAGTTTTAAGAGGGTTTCTATTTAAAAGATCCTTATGTCAGCCCAGACACGTCAAAATAATAAGGCTATTGCTCATTTGGAAATCTCTTTATGTGCATTTAAATGTGAAATAGTATTTAGGTACTATCCCATGAATCAATCCTGTTCGGGTACTATATGACATAATATATAATAGCGCATCTCGACCGATCGCGCAAATATAAACATATGAGTGTCCAGCATCGACATTCTAAATCTCATAAATCTCATGTCTATTACCGACACATAAATCCATATATCATAGGCACCGTTTCATCAGACTGGTCCTCTCTCGATATCAACAGCCACGGCCGGTATCTCCCGGATATCCACTGCGCTTTAATACTCACTCCGGTATCGATCCACGTCACTAGGCTCCCCGTACCTCCCTACGGTCTTCCTGTCCTGGGTGTCGTACCGGGTTCACCATGTACCCGTAATCGGTTAAACCCTCCCTCGATCCGGATATCTCATCATAAAATCTAAAACCATGGTGGGCGCTAAATCGTCATATCATGAGATAATTGTATTTAAAAACATTCATAAGTGTTATAAATCCTACCGCGGCTTCTTAAATCCATGGAAAACAACAAGCTCCGAAGAACATATATATAATTTGTCCCGAATTCATAAAAACGTAATGCATATATCATCTTAGCCACATTGGCAAAAAACATATATGAATATCCATAACGATGGTATTCATATATCAAAATCATTATAGGTATCATCACATCTATCATGAATATCAAGAACACAAATAACATGGCAGCCCTACTATGTCATGGTAATACTAATGATGTATAGTGTAGCATACGCGTTTGTGCTCGTGCAACATGGCAATCATTAGTATTTGTGCAAGTGTTCTATCAAAATTGTTCGAACATCACTATCGCATAAACATGTCAATCATTGCATTCATATAATAATATTAATGATAACAAGCGTAGAAATCCTATAGTGTCATGGTAGTACCAATGAGGTGTAGTGTAACATGCGCGTCTGTGATTTGTGCGACATAGCAATCATTGGTAGTTGTGCAGTATTCTAGTAGTGTATTCATTTGAGAATAATAACGCAACTAGCATATATAATAGGTAATCGAAACGCGAGCGTATAAAAAGGTTATCCTAATCGTAACATGGATAATCGTTAAATGTAGCTAACTTTTATGAGCTATACCGTTATATTTTAAAATAGAACGAAACATTGTTTTACAAATAAGGAGGCTACAGTGTTTTTGAAATAGATATTTATTTGATATTTGTAGTACATCCTTAACATTACCATTTATACGTAGGAAACGTATCGTTAGTTTTTAAAAGAGTATAGCCCAACAACATAACAATATCCCTATCGGGATATAGTAAAACTCTACAAGTCAAATACATATCCGCCGTATCCGAAAATCTATCCTCATCATAACAATATCCTAAACGATATCGTATGGATCTATAGCCGTGTATGCATATCAAAATAATCACATAACTATATATCCACATATACATATATCCTACTAGATATAAACTATATACTAATTTAGTTATAAACTAAGTTATCTAACATAACACTATCCTAGATATAGAATAGATATTCTACTTAATTGGTTGCGGGAGTGTTATACGCTATCCACCCGACTTCTCTCATAGATATAAATCTACCCACCGACGTCTCGAGCTAGTCGAAACCCACGATTGGCTCACCCGTCCTCGCCGTCTTGGAAATCCCCGCGATCGTATCTACAATCAAAATCATGACACAACGACATAAATATCCAAATCAAAATCGATAAAATGAGCGAAGCGCACACATGTTAGAACCTATGGCCAACATACGCTAAATATGACCAAATACATCCGGCGTCAATGTACAAACGTCGAACGATCAAGTAGAGATATAGAAATACCTAAAACCAAGTTTTAAAAACCGGAAAATATCACCAAAACTATTGACTATAGTGCCCTCAAGTCAATTATTGGATCACAGGCACGTGATCGCAATGATTGAGGGATGACCTATACCGGTAGAACAGTCTTACTCGAGATGATAGTATGCTATCTGGTTTGTATTTATCAACGTGTACATGTTTTATGTGACATTACAGATCACTATTACATGTTGATAGAACCCATAGGATTCTTCCTTGACTACCAGCAGTATGATGGCGATCATATACATGAGAGCTGGGTGGTCTATAAGAACATCTTTAAAATGTCCCTAGTCATGGGAGTTTCGAGACTGGGCATCGATACTACAAAGTAGACTAGTGTATACTGATCAAGACCCCGATGAGGGGCGGTGGCCGGTCTCACAAGCCATTGGTGTTAGTTTGTTCACCTAAGATGTATACAGGTGCTCATTGGGTTATGAGTACACCGGACGGACTCACCGGGAACATGCTAGTTGGTATTATACCTATTGTCAGAAAATAGTTCCGAGGTAATATGTGTATAGGTTAGTCTATCGATCTGAGATCGTCATTTATCTCGTGTGAGTTCCCACTGTGCTTTGATTACTACCCTACCACGGCTTAAAGGTCTCGTGCAAACAGGTTTTTGTTGGGTACAACCCGAGCCACATGGAGGCGTGATCGGATCATCAGGGGATTCATCACTCCCGGTATTTGGGGTTGATGTAGAGGTGTGCATGGGTGGCCATCACCAGAAATCCTTGGCCAAGATAGTCGAGAATTACTGATCTAGGATCAGTAGTTTCTCAGGTGGTGATAGGTTTCATGCCGACACTGAATGTCAAGTTATTAGGGGTCTGACTTTATCCACCCTGCTAGACTCGATATGCGATACTCATAGATGGATGGACCAGACTGTACGGATATTCACTGTCAGGCTCAGTTGGGGTTTCAGGATGAGTTTGCTTGTCGGCCTCCCTTACGCTCAATACCTGGGTAGCCGTTACGTACAACTAGTGCCACTGACATACTTGTGGTTAAACCCATTGCCAGCGTATTGACGAGTCTTTAGAGTCCCACACATAGGGTTTCCCTGCTTCGGGCGAAATGTTGTAGAGGCTGTATGGTTTTATGGCAGGGTTCGATTATATATGTGCACTTGTGCACGGATCATGATTCGGACGGATAGTACTAGTGAGCTTTGGTTTAAGCCGGATCCTAGTATTATATTGTTGGATTATTTTCATCTCGTTGTATTCGTATTCTTTCGGAATACGGATACGGGTATGTATATACGGATGAGGGGTATTTTTGTATTTCTTTATAAGATTACTTTAGAATTTCCATTTTCTTTTTGCTATAAACATTTAGGGTTTAAATGTTTATTTGGATGGAAGTGTGACTCATTGTTTACATTGAATCATGCATGTGCACTTGGTGACTCATGGTGGGTCATGGAGTGACTCATGCTTGGTTTTGTTTTGGGTAAGATATTTGAGAGATATTATTGTGAGTGAAGGCAGATCTTTTCTATAGTGGCTTTTCTTTAGTTGCTCAATTCTCACAATAAAATAGCTCACAATAACTCAAGCCATTTTCTTCACTTGCTCTTTTCTTTGCTTCACAGTTTTCTCCCATGGCATCTTCTTCTACCCCCACCTATATATCTAATGTGTTGAGAAAACTAGGGTGTATTGAAACAATCTAATCACACACACTTTCTACTTCATCTTGGCTATCTAGGATAGCATACTAGATACTCGAGTTGCCTCGGTTTTGAGGTCGGAACCCGAAGTACTCACTCTTGAGGTGGAACATCTTCGATGAGGGAGACTGGAGATCAAACATGATCGAGGAAGCCATGAGGAGCTTGGGATAGAGGTTGAAGAACGAAGGATACAGATCATTCGGTATAACCTCTCTAAACTCCTTTTCATATAACTAGTTTAGGGTTAATGGTCGATCCAGGAATCGGGTTCCGTTAGCGCCAATTTTTTTTAAAGTTTTGTTCCGCATTTGGCCACAGATTGATGGCCGGGGCGCTGGCGTAACCCGACATGGTATCAGAGCCAAGCCTTTAACCTCATACTAGTTAATTTAGACGATGTTAAAGTATCAAAACCGAAACAATACCAACAAGCATTCTAGTTTCTATCGAATTTAATTTAGACTTCTAGAAATATTTAAGAAACTGCAGAAGACTACTCTGGGGACAACTAGAACACAAACCAAATACGAACCCAATCTACCTGATATGGACCGACCACATTGATGAAAAAACCGGTATGGCCAGTTTTATATTGGGGTGAGGACTTGGAATTTTTTGTGTGCTCTGGTATTTGGAATATTGGTTAAGTAATATTGTTAGTTTAGCCCAGTTTGGATATAGATTTATCCTTAAGTATGAGGGCTATTCGGGGTGTTTTCGAAGTCGATATTTCTAACACTGTTTAAAGTTTTACAGTACATACATTACTATCTGCGACCGTGAATGTCATTAGAGTGGTACAACTTGTCTAATTGCTATATGTCTTTTGGAAGGGGTTTGCGAATGTGATGATTGTTACGTTTTTGCCGTGTTGTATTTAAAGAGAGTTTTGAAATTACCGCAATCAAAACGGTGTTGCAAGTAGCGAGCCGCGTTGAGTACGGATCGTCCGCAGGGAGATGGTAAGTTTTTACGCTTGTTTTAACGAGTTAACAACGTGTTTTGATTTGTTGATTAATCTAAATGTCGCAATAAAGATTATGTATGATAAAAGGACTTGTTAAGGGTAGTAATAGGTTAGATTGTATGAAGATGAAGTTTGCCGAATCCTTATAGACCTAACTTTGATATTGACACTAAAGCAATAGGTAACAACACGGATTAGGGAACTTGAACTACGGTATTTGCGGTATTTCGCTAAATCCGTCTTCCTTGTCCCTTGTCCTTCCATTGTTATCTCTTGATTCTAGCCTCCGGCAACCCACTAGCAATTCGGTCACGATTAGGAAACATCGCTATTGTGGTAGGATAGGATGCCTAGCGGAGCGGAATTGCAAGTGATTTGCACGGAGTTTCAATTGCAAAGTTTATGGTTTTTTAAGCTTTTTAGCAAATAACATCTTCAAATTACAACCTAACCATATTCACCCTTAACAAATAAGCGACTACTCACACATATTCACAAAGTAAAAATAAAGATAAGAGAAAAGAGAGAAGAACATAATGCAAAATACGATAAAAGAAAGATAAAGAAAGAACCAAGGAATCGAAGCGCGAATATCTCAAGCGTTCTTAACCCCGGTGAAGTGTGAAATCCAAACAAAAAGAGTTAAGGTTGCAAGCTCACTTAAGAGGTTGCAAGATCAAAGTAATGTGAGAATTTCACATGTTTAATATGAAAACATAGAACACGACATGTAATAAAATGAGAACTTTTTATTGAATCATAAACAAGTTACACAAATTTTGAAGTCACGAACCTAAACCTTAAGCTTGCAAGTTCAATGAAGAAGTTGCAAGGTCAAGGAAAAGGAGCAAGCTAAAAAATTACAAGAGTTTTGATACAAAACTAAACAAAAGATGAACCATTCCTCATGCCTCTGGTATGTATTTATAGGCTCAAAAACTGAATAAATAAACAATAAAAACGAGCTGATGTGGCATCAAGGGGGGCCCATAGAAAGATGGATCCAAACAGATGAGGTGGGCCGGCAAGCTCGGCTGGGGAGGATGTGGTGCCGGCCCGATTTTGGGGGAACCTCCTCATACTTCGTGTGATGGTCAGTGTTGGCTCCAGAATCATTTTGGTGTAGTTTATTTTCTCTGGTTTGATCTTGTTTGCAGCTTGGGTTTTAGAAGGAAACTTGCATCTTAAAAGTCAACACATATCTTGTAGCATTTAATGCATGTCACACTCATGCCCACTTGTGTCATGGTGAGCCCCCTAGGTCCTAGTGCACACTTGTGTACAACTTGTATTGTGTTGGTCCATTTTAGATAAAAAGTGTGTACACAATCATGTTGCAAAAAGAAACTCTTGAAATATCGGTCAGTTTGCGGTTCTGGTTGCAGTGCTGGCTCGCAAATGATATATCCGTGATTTTGAATGTATTTCCAGTATTTTGTCCCAGATACCTGTATTCTGTATTATTGAGCAAACATTGGTTAATAGTACCGTTAAATACAAAAAATAGATAATGAATGAGTGGTATTAAAATGCAATATTCTGGTATGAACATGTGACATTCATGTTGATGTTCTGTGTTATGCTGTGTTGTGGCTGTATCGTCGTGGTGGATAGCTTGGGTATAATGTTAGTACAGTTTAGTTTCATTTGTACATTTGATATCGTGGGACGAGCGTACGACATGTGGACTGCTGTCACTGCCTGCTTGTATATTATTTGTTTGGGGCACGACCGGGTTGAGGTCGATATCACCGTTGTACATATTTTCTTTTCTGTACTAGGATTATCTCGCGATGGAGTTCACGGATAGCCGGGTTCTAGAGAGCAACGGGCCCGCATCTCATGGTGTTGAGACGGAGAGGCCTCACTCTAGAATTGGCGGGCTATTCGCCGCACTCGTGGGGGGTACAGGTTGACCCAAGAAGGGGTGCTCAAGTTACCGGATTCCTTCAAGTTAGTTTCACAAGTTAATATCGATTCTACTCCTACACTTTAGTATTTACGTTAGAAATTCTATCATCCTTAGTAAGAAATATTCAACCCTTATTTTTCACACCTCCTATCTATTTAACCCTAGATTATATACGTTCCAAAAAAGTTTAGAAAGACGTTGGTATCTCCTGAGTTTTCCTTCTAAAAGTGTGGTCTTAAATCAGGGATTTTTATCAATTTTATAGAAAACATAAGTCTTATTCTTCATCTCTATTTTTCCTCCAAATATCGATTGTATATCCCTACGTGTGTGTAAATTTTGCACCCCTACACTTAATAATTCAATTCAAGCTATAGTACCCCTGCCGTAATACCTAATACTACTTCTTTTCATTAATGATGGACGGTGTTGCTCACACCCCTTTCATGCGATTATTAATGCTTCTTGAGGCACTAACGGCCGATTACTGAATGCGTGAGCTTAAAGCGTAATTAGCAGTTTCCAGGTCTTGACTTTATTTAATTTTATTTTTCAAGACCGGATATATTTTTCAATGATGCTCTTTTGGTGTTTAGCATTAAATACCGTTTTTTTTTCATACTAGTTTTTCGGGAAAGAGTATTTCTAGGTATCCTCTACTATCCCAAGTTTCAAGGTGTGTATATGTGCAGTTTGTAGGTATATACTTTCTAAATTTGGACTCAAGAATAGAAACTATTTTTCAGACTTATCTTTCAGTAAAGCTTCAATACTTTCCCCTCATCTTGACTTAACTCAAGAACTGAACTCAAGATTACCTATTTCTCAAAAAAAAAACTGTAAGGACGTATACTTATCAAGTTTAAACAGAAGGAGGGTTATTTTTAGGGTTTTTAATTTCTAAGCCTAGGATTTAGTTATTCCCAACGTATCAACTAAACTATCGGAATAAAAATCTAAGTTACCATATTAGCTAACTTGACGACAAAGTTTTTATATTTTTTTGGAAAAATTTCAATTTTTGTGGGTTTTTAATAAGGTATGCAAATGCAGAATATACAAATGAATGCGAGGGAAGAAAGCTTACCGAGCACACCCCCAAACTTAAACTGGACAGTGTCCTCACTGTCATTGTACATCAAGCAGGCCAAATTATTGAGGGGTCAAAATCGTCGGTTATATATACAATTTTTTTTTTGCTTTGTTTTTTTTATGAGACTGAGCATCACCAGACAAGATTGCTCATCAAAAATGGATATGCACCGGACATGAGTATCCATATATATATATATATATATATACAAAAAGCAGTATATACATACCCCCACTTATTTGAAACATTATCCATTGTTTTTGGCTGGATAGCCGAACTTTGGTGGTAGGCAAAGGAAGATTATGTAGGGTAAATCGGCTCCTGTAAGACCAGGAGCTCCTCTGATGGTTCAGCGCTAAGGTATGGTTTCAGTCTGTGTCCATTTACTTTGAAAAACGAACTGTCCTTTGGATTTTCCAAATCCACAGCGCCTTGCGGGTACACATTCCGCACAAAAAATGGCCCTTTCCAGCGAGATCTGAGCTTACCTGGATGGAAATGTATCCGGGTGTCGTAAAGCAGTACCTGCTGACCAGGTGCGAAAGTTTTGCGCAAAAGGTGTTTATCGTGTAACACCTTCATTTAGTTCTTAACGACAACCGTGTTTTCGTAAGCCACATCCCGAAGCTCGCTCAATTCGTTCAACTGCAGCTTCCGGTGGCTGCCCGCATTTTCGAGAGATAGATTCAGCTCCTTTATCGCCCAAAATGCGCGATGCTCTATTTCCAATGGCAGGTGGCAAGCCTTCCCGTAAACAACCCGATAGAGAGACATGCCAAGATCGGTCTTATAAGCAGTTCGAAATGCCTAAAGGGCATCAGTGAGTTTTAAAGACCAATCCTTACGGTTCTTGGAAACTGTCTTCTCCAATATCTGCTTGATTTGCCGATTTGAAATCTCGGCTTGCCCACATGTTTGGGGATGGTAGGGCGTTGATAGCTTATAATTAATGGAACACTTCCACATCAAGACCTTGAAAGTCCTATTATAGAAATGAGTTCCATTGTCACTAATGATCGCGCGGTGGTGCCCAAACTGGGAAAAGATGTTTTCCTTAAGAAATCTAACGACAACCTTGTTATCGTTAATCCGGCTGGGCACAGCCTCGACCCACTTAGAGACATAATCAACAGCGAGAAGAATGTACAAGTTCCCAAAAGAGCTGGGGAATGGTCCTATAAAATCAATCCCCCAAACATCGAAAATCTCCACAACCAAAATTGGTTGGAGCGGCATTTCGTTTGTCCTGGATATCCGGCCCAAGTGTTGGCACCGGGAGCAAGTCTTGCTGTAGTCGTGAGCGTCTTTGAAGAGTTGTGGCCAGTAGAAACCACACTACAAGATCTTCTCTGCTGTCTTTTTGGGGCCAAAGTGCCCGCCACATGCTTGATCGTAGCAAAACGACAACACACTCTTGAATTCATCGTCAGGGATACATCGACGAATAATCTGGTCGGGACAGTACTTGAACAGATAGGGTTCGTCCCAGTAAAAGTGTTTTACTTGGGATAAGAATTGAAGTCTGTCCTGACTTGACCATTCAGTCGGTAGTAATCCTGTGGCCAAATAGTTCACAATATCTGCGAACCAGGGTTCACAAGATACTGTCAAGAGCTGTTCATCCGGAAAAACATCGTTGATCGGAAGTTGAAGCGTTGGCGAAGAAGGGAGTCGTGAAAGATGGTCGGCGATTACGTTTTCACATCCTCTTTTGTCCTTGATGACAAGGTCAAACTCTTGAAGTAAGAGGATCCAATGTATTAGTCGGGATTTTGCGTCCTTCTTTACAAAAAGATGGCGAAGAGCTGAATGGTCCTTGTATACAATGACTGGAGAGCCAATCAAGTAAGGCCTGAACTTTTCTAAAGCGAACACAACAGCCAAGAATTCCTTCTCGGTTGTTGTGTAGTTCTATTGAGCATCGTTCAGGGTTCAGCTAGCGTAATAGATTACGTATGGCATCTTATCGATGTGCTGTCCAAGGACCGCATCGATGGCAATGTCAGATGCATCGCACATAATCTCAAATGTATACGTCCAGTCAGGCGAGGAAAGAACGGGAGCAGAAGTGAGTGATCTTTTTAATGACTCGAACGCAGTCACACAGCTTGAGTTGAAGTCAAATGTCGTGTCCTTGGCCAGCAAAAGAGTCAAGGGCCTAACAATCTTGCTAAAATCCTTGATGAACCGTCTATAGAAACCGGCATGGCCAAGGAAGGCTCGGATGTCTTTGACGCTTTTGGGAGGAGGGAGATTGGAAATGACTACAATATTTGCTTTATCTACCTCGATGCCATTTTGCGAGATGATATGTCCTAGGACAATACCTTCGTGTACCATGAAGTGACACTTCTCCCAGTTTAAAGTGAGGTTCTTATCCTTACACCGGGTAAGGACAGCGTCAAGATGCAGCAAACACTCATCAAAGGAATCTCCAAAAATGGTGAAATCATCCATGAAGATCTCCAAGAATTTCTCCACCATGTCTGAGAAGATTCCCATCATACACCGCAGGAAGGTAGCAGGCACATTGCATAACCCAAAGGGCATACGACGATATGCAAACGTGCCGAAAGGACAGGTGAATATGGTCTTGTCCTGGTCTTTTTCGGCGATGGGAATCTGATTATAGCCGGAGTAGCCATCTAGAAAGCAGTAGTACTCGTGTCCAGCCAATCGTTCAAGCATTTGGTCAATGAAAGGTAGCGGAAAGTGGTCTTTCCGTGTTGCGGCGTTGAGTTTTCTATAATCGATGCATACTCGCCACCCAGTTTGGGTGCGGGTAGGGATTAATTCATTCGCCTCATTGGTTATGACCGTTATTCCTGACTTCTTAGGGACAACGTGAATGGGGCTAACCCACTGGCTATCAGAGATAGGTTAAATGATACCACTATCCAGACACTTTACGATCTCCTTTTTTACAGCCTCCTTCATGACTGGGTTGAGTCGCCTTTGTGGATTCCCGGCTGGTTTGGCATCATCCATCAGATGAATATGATGTTCAACGATCAGGGGACTAATTCCCTTGATGTCCGCCATTGACCAGCCAAAAGCTTGCCTATTGCTGTGCAAGACCGTAAGAAGGGCTTTCTCTTGCTCTGGAGCTAGAGAAGCCGAGATGATAACAGGGTAGGTCTCGTTCTCACCCAAGTAAGCGTACTTAAGGTGAGATGGCAATGGCTTGAGTTCGAGCGTTGGCGGTGAAACGATTGAAGGCAATATTGGTGAAAAGGTCTCGAACTCAAAGGATTCTAGCAGAGGTTCAAAATGAGTGTAAGCGACCGAGTTGGATGGTTCAGCTAACTCATCTAGAAATTCAAAGGATTCAAACTCGGGTGGTGACTGGCCAAGATCGTTCGAGAAAGTGAAACACTCGTAATCACAGTCAGGAGCAGAAGCAGCAGCAGGTTCGAAGAGGAACGCACTAGTGGCGTCAAGATTTCTGTGATCGAACCAAAACTCCTCGAATTCACAGTCCTCTGAGGTGATCTCCTGGATCGAACAAACGTCTAGTGTATGAGCATTAGGTTCAGAGGGCTGATTCCCCAACCTGAAAATGTTGAGTTCAATTGTCATATTTCCAAAAGATAGGTTCATCGAACCATTTCGACAATTGATCACAGCATTTGAGGTTGCAAGGAATGGACGACCGAGTATCACCGGAATTTAATTCCGGGGGTTAGCTACAGACTGTGTGTCCAAAACAATGAAGTCAACGGGGAATATGAAGTCCCCAACCTTGACTAACACATCCTCTAGCTCACCCCTAGGATGGGTGATAGATCGGTTGGCTATTTGGAGAGTACAATGTATGGGTTTCAGCTCTCCTACACCTAGTTGTTCATATACTGAGTATGGAAGCAGGTTAACACTGGCACCAAGATCCAAAAGTGTGCGGTTAATGTTCTTATCCCCAATGGTGATTGAAATCGTAGGACAGCCAGGGTCCTTCCGTTTTTGAGGTAAAGATTGGGTAAGAGCATCACTCACAACACTAGCTAAGAAAACTTTCTTAGGTACCTGAGATTTCCTCTTTTTCGTGCACAAGTCCTTCAAGACTTTTGCGTAGGAAGGGACTTGTTGGACAACATCTAAAAGGGGAATATTGATATTAACCTGCTTAAACAACTCCAGAATCTTCTCCATTTGTGGATTTTGTTTATTGGACCTCAACCGGTTTGGAAATGGAACGTTTTTAAAATTCGTTGAGTCCATTGCTTGTGGAGGAGATTGTGGAGTTGGAACGGATCCCAGAGCTGGAGTTTTCGTGGAGTGAGAAGTGGGTCCGTTCAGCGCAGAGGAAGAAGAAAAGCCTTTTGAAGAAGGGAGAATAGGCTCAGAAGACGAAGAAGAGGAAGAAGAAGCGGTCGGGGTGTCATCATCTATCCGTGTCTCAATGTTGTTGTGCATCATCCTTCCAGATCTCAATGTAGTCACGACACTCACATTATGGTTCTGTTGTTTAAGAGCAACATGTACATTATGTGGGTGACCAGGATTTGGGAGTGGTTGAAATGGAAGCTTCCCCTTCTCTCGCTCGCTTAATCCCGCATTCAGCTGTGCTATCTGGGCTTCGATGGTTTTGATGCTTTGTCCGTGAGCGGCAGTGTGTTGCACCAAAGACTAAATGGAAGACTGGATGTTGGCGGTGGATTGAGTCGATTGCTTTACAAATGCCTCCAGACTCCGTTCTAGCGAGGAAACCTTATCGTTGTTTGACGGAACAAAGTTGTTTTGAGGAAAAGAATTGTTGGGTGAGAAATTGTTCATCTGATTTTGAAAAGGATGGGGTTGGAAGGGCTGCTGAAATTGATGTTGAGTTTGTTGCTGAGCTTGTTGTTGCGGCGGAGGAGGCCTCTGGAAGTTGTTGTTGCCTTGGAATTGATGCCGGTTCTGATTCCAGGCGAAATTGGGGTGGTTCCTCCAACCGGGATTGTAGGTGGAAGAGTATGGATCACTTCTTGGTCTTTGCTGAAAGGCGGCATTGACCTGATCCTTTCCTTGAGAGGGTGGGTTGTAAGGACACTCTTCGGTCAAATGGGATGGATCAGAACAACAAGCGCAGATGGTACGAGGGGAGGAGCAGGGGCAGGAAAAGGAGACGAGAATTTGCTCTCAATTGCTTCTAGTTTTCATGTGATAACCGCCATCACGGCCTTCATTGCGATTGAGATATCGAGTTGATGAATGCCTGCCCTAGACTGAACGGGAGAAGAAGAAGAAGATGTACTCGGTCTGGTGCTATCCCACTGAAGCGTCTGTTCCGCAAGATCGTCGAAGAATTGCCAAGCTTCCTCGTCAGATTTGGATAGGAAGTGGCCTTGACAAATGGTTTCCGACAACTGCTTCGTTCCTGGGTTCAGTCCTTCATATAAGGTTTGGCAAAGTTGACATCTCTCAATACCGTGATGAGGGCACTGAATAAGAAGGTCTTTGTATCGGTTAAAGCACTTCCAAAAGGGTTCGGTAGGAAGCTGGGAAAATTGGTTGATTTCGTTTCGGATTCTCGCGGTTTTGTGATTGGGGTAGAATTTTTTCAAAAACGCTTTTACAAACCATCCCAAATGGTTATGGAATGCGACGCGGTGCTATACAGCTATTTCTCAGCAAGGTCACACAGAGTGAAAGGAATAACTCGTAACCGTATAGCGTCATCGGACAGTTGGGTTTTCTTCATCATTGCACAGACGTTCTGGAATTTGTTGATGAAGATATAGGCATCTTCGGATTCCAGCCCGTGAAATTTGGGCAACACGTTGATGAAGTGGGGCTTAATTTTGAAATTATCCCAATTGTCCGGCGGAAGTGAAAGACAGGTAGGAAGTGCAGAGCGAGTGGGATAGAAATGATCCTGGAGCGCGATTCGCTGTGGCGCTACAACAGGAGGTGGTTGCTGGTTATTCACATCCAGATGAGGTGGAATCAGTCCCGGGGGTGGTAAAGGGATGTTAGGAGGAGATCCTGACATCTCAGAAGAAGAATTTAGTGATGGTGAAGGTGAAGATGTATGAACAGAATCCCGGTCAACGTCGGAGTTGGTCGGCAAAAGTAAGGGTGATAAAGGGGTGTAGGAAGTTTCGACTGCGGTGTCGATCGCGTAGTCCATAGGGACTAACGAAACGCGGACTAAGCGGGCACTAGGGTCCTTAGTCTAAGCGGACATACACTAAACGAGTTTAGTGTAGTCAAAGCTTAGAATGTGGGGGTAAGAAAACGAAAGTGGAGAAAAATTTGGTCATGGTGGTAAAAATGGCAGATTTCTGTTTGTTTCAAAAGAGTAGGAAAATGACAAGACAGTTCAACAAACACAATCACATACGCACAGTCACAAATGCACAATCAATACCTAGACTAGGGTCCTCTAAGTCTAATAGACCTTCTCCTAACTGTTCCAAAGCGACAAACTGTGAGATAACCCTCAAATCGCCTCTTCACAGCCAGTTGTGGCCAGGTAAGCACAAGTAAGATAAGGAGGGTTCCACTCACAAATCACCATGAGACGGTCCTTTTAAAATTACCTCCTCACTTGTCTAGCCTAGGCACTACAAGAGTCATGTTTAGATAGTTGACTGAATGCCCAAAATCTTCCTTTGTCCTATTGAGCGCGACAAGTCCTTAGTTGGCTGAGTCTAGATATTTTTTATTAAGCTTGAGGTGACACTTATACAATTAGTGATTTCCGGGGTCTTAGGAAGGGTGATAAAATCCCCACCCAATCTGGATTGGTGTTAGAGCCCCTTAAGTCCGTATTAAATGAGGCAATGCGCAAATCAACAAAGTTTTGTTTTCAAAAAATCAATTCATTTTTTAATTTAAATGTGGCGCTGCAACAAATACGGTTAGTCTTTTCTTTGGATTTTTGCGGCTATATTGCTAAGAATCCTGCAAAGACAAGGATATTGGAGCATCAGGATTGAGAAAGGAAGTGTTTAGAGAAATACGTACCAAAAGTGTCGAGTTTAAGCAAACTCGTGTCGATATTCCCTCCGAGTGGTCGAATGGTTCTCTTGCGCGGGTCCAACTACCCGGATCTTTGGCACTAAGTGTTCACTCCTCTTGTTCTTGCAAATGCCCCAGTTGTTCCGCACGATCTCTACTCACAATCCGTCAAATCTGCAAATGTCGGAAAAATACGGATATTTGAGCCAAAAAGCGATATGGATAGCCAAAATTCTGAACACAAATAATTAAGAAAATCAAACAATAAAAATGGAATTATATTAGAACAATGGAGGAAACACAAAAATCCACAAGTGAAAAGGTCCCAACCAGGCCGACGACCTCGCTTTTTAGGGGAATGTCGCCGGTTTTTCTGTTTGGGGGTGTGCTCAAATTTTGTGTGATATCTCAGTGAAGTAATATCATTCTATTTTTATAACTTGATTTTGCTTTTAAAACTCAGAGTGTTAGCAGAATTCAAATCCAGAGAAGAAGAAAGAAAAATGTTATTGCGTTGTTTTTGAAAAGAATGGTTATATTCGTTTGAATCTGTTAGAAAGTTAATTTTTATACAAAATATGGAAAAATTAATCCGAGACTACAAGTATAAAAGCGTTACCGTCTCCCTGGCAATGGCGCCATTTGATTGTTACGTTTTTACCGTGTTGTATTTAAAGAGAGTTTTGAAATTACCGCAATCAAAACGGTGTCGCAAGTAGCGAGCCGCGATGAGTACGGGTCGTCCACATGGAGATGGTAAGTTTTTACGCTTGTTTTAACGAGTTAACAACGTGTTTTAATTTGTTGATTAATCTAAATGTCGCAATAAAGATTATGTATGATAAAAGGACTTGTTAATGGTAGTAACAGATTAGATTGTATGAAGATGAAGTTTGCCGAATCCTTATAGACTCAACTTTGATATTGACACTAAAGCAATAGGTAACAACGCGGATTAGGGAACTTGAACTACGGTATTTGCGGTATTTCGCTAAATCCGTCTTCCTTGTCCCTTGTCCTTCCGTTGTTATCTCTTGATTCTAGCCTCCGGCAACCCACTAGCAATCCGGTCATGATTAGGAAACATCGCTATCGTGAGGATAGGATGCATAGCGGAGCAGAACTGCAAGTGATTTGCACGGAGTTTCAATTGCAAAGTTTAAGATTTTTTTTAGGTTTTTAGCAAATAACATCTTGAAATTACAACCTAACCATATTCACCCTTAACAAATAGGCGACTACTCAGACATATTCACAAAATAAAAATAAAGAGAAGAGAAAAAAGAGAAGAACATAATGCAAAATACGATAAAAGATAGATAAAGAAAGAACCAATGAATCGAAGCGCGAATATCTCAAGCGTTCTTAACCCCGGTGAAGTGTGAAATCCAAATACAAAGCTTTATGGTTGCAAGCTCACTTAAGAGGTTGTAAGATCAAAGTAAAGTGAGAATTTCACAAGTTTAATATGAAAACATAGAACAAGACATGTAATAAAATGAGAACTTTATATTGAATCATAAACAAGTTACACAAATCTTGAAGTCAAGAACCTAAACCTTAAGCTTGCAAGTTCAATGAAGAAGTTGCAAGGTCAAGGCAAAGGGGCAAGAGCTCAAGAATTACAAAGGAAAGCAAGCTAACAAATTACAAGAGTTTTGATACAAAACTAAACAAAAGATGAACCATTCCTCATGCCTCTGGTCTGTATTTATAGGCTCAAAAACTGAATAAATAAACAATAAAAACGACCTGATGTGGAATCAAGGGGGGCCTACAGAATGATGGACCCAAACAGATGAGGTGGGGCCGGCGAGCTCGGCTGGGGAGGAAGTGGGGCCGGCCAGATTTTGGGGGAACCACCTCGTACTTCGTGTGATGGTCAGTGTTGGCTCCAGAATCATTTTGGTGTAATTTATTTTCTCTGGTTTGATCTTGTTTGCAGCTTGGGTTTTGGAGGGAAACTTGCATCTTAAAAGTCAACACATATCTTGTACCATTTAATGCATGTCACACTCATGCCCACTTGTGTCATGGTGCATCCCCCTAGGTCCTAGTGCACACTTGTGTACGACTTGTATTGTGTTGGTCCATTTTAGATAAAAAGTGTGTATATAAGCATGTTGCAAAAAGAAACTCTTAAAATATCGGTCAGTTTGCGGTTCTGAGTGCTGGATCGCAATTGATATATCCGTGATTTTGAATGTATTTCCAGTATTTTTTCATAGATACCTGTATTCTGTATTACTGAGCAAACATTGGTTAATAGTACCGATAAATACAAAAAATAGATAATGAATAAGTAGTATTAAAATGCAATATTCTGGTATGAACATGTGACATTCACGTTGATGTTCTGTGTTGTGGCTGTATCGTCGTGGTGGATAGCTTGGGTGCAATGTTAGTACAGTTTAGTTTCATTTGTACATTTTATATCGCGGGGCGAGCGTCCGACACGTAGACTGCCGTCACTGCCTGCTTGTATATTATTTGTTTGGGGCACGACCGGGTTGAGGTCGATATCACCGTTGTACATATTTTCTTTTCTGTACTAGGATTACCCCGCGATGGAGTTCATGGATAGCTGGGTTCTAGAAGGCAACGGGCCCGTATCTCATGGCGTTGAGACGGAGAGGCCTCACTCTAGAATTAGCGGGCTATTCGCCGCACTCGTAAGGGGTACAGGTTGACCTAATAAGGGGTGCTCGAGTTACCGGATTCTGTGAAGTGTCGGGTGACCCAATCACTTTGATTAAGGGGGTTTCCTCACTTTTGGTTTTGGCGGGTAACTTTCCCCGCTCGTATGGGTCTAGGTTTTCATTGCACAGGCTATCCACATGACCCGGGGAACGTCGGGTTTCACTTGTGGCTCAAAGGAAACCCGGGGCTTCCACATTATCAGTATTGTTCTGTGATGTTTATCGCCTATCTGTGATGTTGCATTTATCATGCCTGGAACGATTATTATATATTGTTACATATATATACTAGTAGATGTTGTATATGTTTTACACCCGCGCTAGTCCAACCCCGCTCTGTCGTTAGTTATGTAACCTAACGGGTGATGACGGGGCCCAGTGGTGAATGCGGATGGCATATACGTACATCATATTTTCGTTCTTTTCTGGTGTGATTAGTTGATGGGACTGCGTTGATTCTGATCAATGCAAGGAAAACAGACCTATTCGAGGTTGTTGGAACATTTTTTCAAAAGTTGTTATTATGATGGCGTTTTCTTTTGTTATGCACAGCGGTATTCGGTTATGAATATCCAGCACCTCATTCGACGAGGAAAGAGCCGGGATCCCTTCACCGGGAATGACTTCTTGGGCAGAAGCTTGCGTCAGGGTAATAACTTCATTATAGTCGATTTCTTTTTACTTTGCATCGTGGTATTCAGTTGGAATATCCTGCACTTCATTCCACGAGGAAAGAGCCGAGACCCCTTCACCTGGAATGACCTCTTTAGCAAAAGTTTTCGCCACTATATATTTGTAAAGCCATTCGGTTCCTTCAACGATATCAGGTTCATTACGTTAAAGGTTTTTTGCCAAAAACCATTCGTAGCCCTCCATCATTTCAGACGGGTAGCACTTAGTATTCATGCAATGTTTGTTGGCCTTTGTTAAGGCATAGTGTATGGTAGCTATTTGTTACTTTTCTATTGCATAGATAGATGTGTTAGTTTGGGACAGTCGTACTACTTTGTTGGCCTTCGTCAAAGGTATGTACGGGTGGGTTCAAATTAACCTGGACAATGACGGGTAGAACTTGACATGTGACTTATGATTTGTTGGCCTTTGTCAAGGTCATAAGAGCATGGGGTAAAAATCACATCGGGAGTTTCAAACATACAGGAAACTTGCCAGACATGCGCATACCTTCTGGAGTGTGATAACTTGAGTGGATTCCATTAGGTTATCATGCGATGATAGTTGGATCCCGATTCCCACTGATGAGTTGGTTTACTCCTCGGGTGATTTTAGATGATCCCGACTAATTCTTCTTTTAGGGTTTGGAGGAGAATTTGAGGATACAATGGAAGACATCCTAATTAGATAAAGTGATTAACCATTCTGATCTAGTTTAGAGTGCACGCTGGGTGTTTCTTTTCTCTCTCTCTCTTTGGCAGCAACCATGGCCCGATCCAAGACTAGAACTCATAAACCAAGTTAACCGAACTTTCTTAAAACCCACTAGCTTTTGGATTGTCAGAGTTGCATACCTCATTGCCACTCCTACTTTTACCCTTTGTTTTTCTCCGGAACATTCTGTATCACTACGAAGATCCACATTTATAGGATAAGACCATCGTATATTTACATACGAACTCGAAGAAACTTGTTTCAGATTCGAGAATGGTTTCCGGTTCTGAAGAAATTGAATAGGACTATTCTATTGTCTTTTCCTTTTACCTTCTCTCAAGTTGTGAGGGCTCCTAGAATTAGGAGAGGGTACACCTATTACGCTTATTGGATAGTCTTCTTCCAAACCATAGGCAGGTGTCGAAAGGTGGGGAAGGAAGAAAACCAATTAGCCTAAGTGTGGTGTACAGAAAGTAATAAGTAATGACAAATAAAGGGATTAGAAAGAGGGCAAAGTAAATTGCGACTGCTATCATTCATGACCAAACCACGTATATCATTGCCACTCCTATTTCACCTTTAAATTTCTCCAGAACACCCCGTATCACTACGAAGATCCACATTTATTGGATAATCCATCGTACAGTTATATACGAACTAGAAGGAACTTGTTCCAGTTCGAGAATTGATTCTGGTTCAGGAGAAATAGAATAAGGATTATTCAGTTGTCTTTTATATTTACCATCTCTCGGGTTGCGAGGGCTCCTAAGATTATGAGAGTACACCTATTACGCTTATTGGATATTCTTCTTCCAAACCATAGGCTGGTGCCGAACGGTTGGGAAGGAAGAAAACCATTTAGCCTAAGGGTTGTGTAAAGAAGGTAATGAGTAAAGACAAATAAAGGGACTTGGAGAGACGACAAGGAAATATACGGTTACAGTGATGAATCTGGATAATGGAAGAGGCATTACTAGGAATACCTTGCTACCCCTTTAAAACATTTCATGTTTCATTTTCACTATGCGTTTGATTGATCGTTTGATTCTCTCCTCTTCGATTTTTAAAGAAAAGATGTAATAGTGAAGAAGTGATGTAATGTTTTAGTCGTATAATAACCGCAATCAATAACGGTGTCGCGTGTAGCGAGCGTTAGTGAGTACGGGTCGTCCTCTGGGATTCGTTGAACTCGTAAATTCTTGCTTTAGTTGAGTCGAAAGAAATTCATGAAATAGTTCAAGATTTAGTTGAATTTAATAGTTTCAAGAATTTCAAGAAATCGTTTTCAAGAAAGGAAATTCAAGAAAATATTCAAGATTTAGTTATCAAGAAAATTGAAGAAGGCTTGTAGGATTTGAACGGAATTAGTAGCCATGGATGATGATTCAAGATGATTCATTTTATCTATTGATAGAATTACTACTAGATCGATGGCTATTAATGAGAATTAGGGATCCTTTGAAAAAACTAGGGTTTCTCCTTCATTGCCCCTTGTCCTTTCATTAATTGTCATTCATATCTAGCATTTCACAAAAAAGATCATCAATCTAATCCCCAAATTGTGATGAAATTCTCAATAAATTGATCTCACTCACAATCAGGACATTAATGATTCTTTTTGCTTAAGTTTATAATCACTTAAGATGAATATAGAATTCTCTCACCAATAGATCTACCAAATTCCTTCGAATCCTTAGCAAGCGGAGATTTATTCACACATTATGAAAATAGAAGAATCAACAAATAGAGATTTCATAATGCAAAAATTTAAAGAAAGCAAGACTAAGAGTAATGATCACCTTTATTATTCAACTTCAACTTACAACTTCTCCAATCCGAGATTACAAGAAGAATAGCTCTCGATCACTCTCTTGAAGAGGTAATTTCTCCGTCGATCTTCGCTTTGCTCGATCACCGTGAGTCTTGGATCTATCGAGGATCACGTGCTCGTTGATGACGATCGGCTTCGCATAAAGGAATCTTGAATGATCTTGCTTAATGAATTTCTCAATGATTCTTGATCTTGCATCTTGATTTGGAATTGGATCTTTTTAGCTCTTTTCTTGATTTGGATTTTGGATCAAAAGTGTCGAACTAATCAACAACCTTTTTAGTGTAGGCTTAGGTCCTTTTTTATAGCCCCTAATCAAGCTTCCCTCATAAGCTTGGTTGTTACAAGGAGGTTTCTAGAATAAGCTAGGTAGTTATCAAGCTTCCTCAACAAGCTAAGTAATTATAGAGAAGTTTCCATAACGAGGTTGTTACAACGAAGCGTTCTCAGCATGCTAAGACGTTACAGGGAAGCTTCTGGAGAAATCTTGATCGTCGAACCCTTGACTCGGCCCCGGATCTGCGGCGACTCGGCCTGACTTGGCCGCGGTTCCGCGGCCAATTGGTGAGATTGTGACTTCAATTTTCTTAAGCCTTCTTCTGTTGATCTCAGGGTCTTTATGTGATATCTAGAATCTTCTTTTCTCTACTGAATCTCTTCCAGAATCTAACTCTTTGATATTCTGTATTTTATCGGCGAATTTGCGATTCCGATATCTGATCTGGGCTAATTTTTGCATAAGATCTCAATGAAGAGTGTTAGAGATATACAATATTATGCGTACAATAATAAACATACAATTTCCATCAAAAGTGTTGATATAATGTATAACACATGGTAATTGATATTTTCCATACGAACTTGTAATATGTGTTATATTTATAACAAACACCCTTAGATGATTAGAAAAGTGAGGAAATTGTTATGTTAAAAATTGCAATAATTTCGAATGAACAAATTCCCCCAAACTTGATTTTGATCATCCCGAGCAAACCTCTTTTATTCAGGACAAGGAGAAAAGAAAAAGAAAAACTAACTAGCACACTTTCGTAGGTAACACGATTGCACTGAGCATGTGCAACAAGCCTTTAATCCTCTAGGTGTCCCTAGTAGAAGGAGTCTTGTCTCCTGAGAATTTTCAGTGGATTACGCCCACAAAATCCTATAATAAAAGAAAGACTATGAAAGTTACATATCAAGATAAGAATTATAAAAGAAAGAACTTGAAAATCAGAGTTTTCAACTACACTAGCTTTTCGGTTATCATGAGCCCTATCTTAATAGTCATGAAAAGATGTTAGAAATCACATCATCTCTCAATAAAACATCGAATTTATTCTTCATCCCTACCTTTCCTCCAAACACCGATCGTATACCCCTACGTGTGTGTAAAAGACATCTCTATACTTGGAGAATTCAATTCAAGCTATCAGACTCTTGTCCATCTACCTCAGGACTTTTTAGTCGGTGAATATTTTAGATGAAATTGCTCACACATTTTTCATGTGACCGTTAATACTTCTTGAAGTACTAACCGACCGATTACTAAATGTGCTCACTTATTAG
Organism: Agapanthus africanus; assembly: GCA_030015575.1. NCBI lineage: Eukaryota > Viridiplantae > Streptophyta > Magnoliopsida > Asparagales > Amaryllidaceae > Agapanthus > Agapanthus africanus. The sequence goes on along the minus strand of CM057339.1, from coordinate 301,659,725 downwards.
GCGTAATTAGCAATTTGCTCGTCTTGCAACACCTAAGGCTTAGCAGTGACTCCCAAACTAGCTGGTCTAAGGCACTGGGTGATGAAGCACGCTCGCTATATTTTTTTTTATGCTGCCTTGGTGATTACAAAACCAGTGTTCATTTTTTCTCTCACCATTTTATACTTTGATTTTTCATTTTTATTTTCTTCGTACTTTGGATTTTAGACAAGAGCATTTCAATCCTCTACTATCCCGAGTTTCAATACATGTGTAAGTGCGTATAATAGGGTATCAACGTTCAAATGTTTGACTTTCAGAATAAGAACTATTTTTCCGACTTATTTTTATCCTCAGATTAGTGACTTCCTTCATCTTACTAACCCTTGGGACAACGGCTCATAACTACTTATTACTAGTTTCGTTTTAAGAAAATATCTAAATTTGTAGGGTTTTTTTAAATTCTTCAAATCTTTTAAATGTAATTTTTCACTTTCTAATATTTTATTATAAAAGAATTTTTTTTTGAAATTTTTTGTGCTTATGCCGTGTGTAATGCAAGGTAATGCGTAAATAAGAATAAATCTTCCCCAAACCTGTTTACAGTAGTGTCCTCACTGTTGTCATCTTTTAAATCTCAAAAACCTATAGACTTAGGAGGAAATGTTATTAACGGGGACAAGAATAAGTGAAAGTGAAAATCTCCCCCAAACTTATTTTTGGCTCACAATTTTGTGTACAAATTTTTTTTTCAACAGCGAAAAATATACATCCCAAACTTGATTTAAACAATATTAAACTTTTTTCTTAAAATCGTAAGACGGGGGGGGGGGGGGGGTAAAGTTATTGTTCAATGCAAAGTTTTACAAAGACCGAATGTCAACACCAACCATTTGAAAATTTTATCGATGTAACGCACCGGTTGATGGAAGAACATGTTAAATAGAGCCAAGAAGAAGTAGGGAAGAGATAAGTGGTGTAATAGAACGGGTTTGCGTCTCAATTTGGAGAGACGACACAATGATGATGATGGATTACTCGCATTCTGATAATTGTCAAGAAAATGGGGGTGGTGATTCAACTTCTTTGTTTTGGGGTTGATTCATCACAACTCCCGTATTTTCTAAAAATGCGATTTCATCAGCGAAAATTTCTTCAAAGATTTCATCGATACCCCGAAGAATAATCTCATCGGAATGAACGAGATGATCCTCAGACTCCATAAAAAGATTCATAATCAGGGTTAGATGTTGACCCGGAAAGCTCGATAGATGAGTCCATATGTGTATAACAAATAGCGGGGTCAAACAACAACGTATTGAGGGAGTTTAGATCAGTATCGTGAAGATGTTCAAATTCGCTGTTGTCGGCATCCATTAATTCGACAGAACATAATTGAGCAGAAGGTTTGGAGGGTTCACTTCCCAACTTGTAAATGTTAAGCTCAATTAATATCTTCCCGAAGGATAGGTTCATAGAGCCATTTCGATAATTGATTACAGCGTTGGAAGTGGCCAAAAAGGGTCGACCTAGAATCACCGGAATTTGGTTCAGTGGGTTCACTACAGGCTGTGTATCTAGAACAATGAAGTCCACAGGGAATATAAATTCCCCGACTTTTATCAACACATCCTCAAGCTCACCCCTAAGTTTGGTGATAGATCGATCTGTCATCTGGAGAGTGCAGTGCAACGGTTTTAACTCTCCAATACCTAATTTCTCATAGACAGAGTAAGGAAGCAGGTTAACACTAACGCCAAGGTCGAGTAGAGCACGATTAATATTTTTACCTCCAATAGAAATAGTGATTGTAGGACAGCCAGGGTCTTTACGTTTCTTTGGTAACTGATGGGTAAAAGTTGTGCTAACAATACTCGTCATGAATACTTTTTTCGGCACTTGAGTTTTTCTCTTCATAGTGCACAAGTCCTTAAGTATTTTCGCATAAGCCAAAACTTGTTGGTAGCATCTAGGAGAGGGATATTTATGTTGACATGCTTAAACATTTCCACAATCTTCTCTATTTGTGGACTTGGTCTGTTTCCCCTTAACCTATTTGGATAAAGATCTTTATCAAGAAGAGCCGGGTCCAACCTTGGAGAAGACTGAGGAGGTGGAACGGATCCCAGAATTGCAGTGGGGATCATCTTAGGTTGACTAGAAGGAGTGGGCTGAGGTTTCGAGCCTTGGGGAAAACGGAGAATAGGCTCGCAAGAAGGTGGAGTAGACGAAATAGGGTAAGAAGTGGAAGTGGAAGCCGGGGTATCATTGATTGATTCCTCATTATCAATCTTTTCACCGACATGGTTGTTTAGCAATCTTCCAGATCTCAACGTGGTAATAACACTCACATTATGATGCGAGTAGCCAGGATTCGGTCGGGGTTGAGCTGGATGTTTTCCTTTCTCTCTATCACTCATCGCGGCATTTAACTGTGCAATTTGTGCTTCTATCGATTTAATACTCTCACCATGTGAGGCGGAGCCCTTCTTTATGGTGTCGATAGAAGACCTTATATCAGCCGACATTTGCATGGTGTGTTTCATAAACAAATCTAATGTTCGTTCGAGTGAAGAGGAATTTTTAGTACCATCCATTTGGAAAGAATTATTATAAGGTGCAGAATTGTTGGCCAGATTTTGAAAATTTTATGGTTGAAAGGGGCGCTGATTCTGTGGTGGTTGCTGTGGCTGTGGAGGGACCCTTTGAAAGTTATTTTGATTTGGAACCGTATTTTGAGTTTGGTGTTGGTTCCAAGCAAAATTAGGGTGATTCCTCCAACCCTGATTATATATGGAAGAATAAGGATCGTTTCTAGGTCTTTACTGAAAAGCAGCATTAGTGTGTTCTTGACCTTGAAACGGAGAATTCAAAGGATATTCTTCTGTCAGATGTGAACAGCATCCACACATAGTTTTAGAGAGTGTCACCTGATTTAGAGAGGCTAATAAAAATTTGTTTTCCATAGCTTCGAGTTTCTTTTGCATTGCTGCCATTTCGGCTTTCACTGCTATGGAAACATCAAGTTGATGGATACCACCCCTAGATGATGGACTAACGCTTTCCCATTGCAAAGTGTTTTCAGCAAAATTTTCCAAGAATTTCCAGGCTCCACAATCATCTTTAGACATGAAATTGCCTTGACACATGGTTTCAAGTATCTGTTTTGTCGTTGGATTAATACCCTCATATATAATTCGGCACAGATCCTATCTATGGATTTCGTGATGAGGACATTGGAAAAGCAGATCCTTGAACCGTTCAAAACATTTCCAAAATGGTTCATTGGGAAGCTGGGAAAACTAGTTGATTTCACTCCTAACATGGGCGGTCTTATGATTGGGATAAAATTTCTTAAGGAATACTATAACGAATTCATCCCAATTGGAAATTGAATATGCGGGTGTGTTATAAAGCCACTTTTCGGCTAAATCGCACAAAGTGAACGCGAGAAGATGTAAACGCATAGCATCCAAAGAAAGTTCTGAAGTGCTAATCATAGCACATACGTTTTCGAATTTGGTGATAAAAACGTACGCGTCTTCAGACTGTAGACCGTGAAATTTAGGCAAAGGATTGATATAGTGTGGTTTGATTTCGAAATTATCTCCATTGGCTGGTGGAATGGAAAGACAAGTAGAAAGGGGACCATGTATAGGGTAGCATCTCTCTTGGAGAGATATACGCGGTAGATTCTGCGCACCTGCGGGTGGTGGCAGAGTGGTGTTATTGAAATTTGATGGAGAACCGTCCATCTCGGTGGATGTGGTTTGTGGTGAGGAAAAAGAAAATGAAGAAATACCAACTTCAGAGTCGATAGACGAAACGCGGACAAGACGGGCACTAGAATCTCGTGTCCAGCCGAGCATGCACTAAGCGGGTTTAGCGCAAGTGGCAGCGTAAGTGTAAATTAAAAGAAAGGTTTGGTTTGTTTTTTTATTGTTTTGAAAAAGACGGATTTAGAAAAATCACAACAAAAATGCACAATCAACCCTAGATCTAAAGTCACCTAGGTCAAGTCACTAGACCGCTCCTAGACTTCCAGAAGACAAATCGCAGGATAAATCCTCTACTACCACTTTATCCCTCCTGTGGCCAGGTAAGTTCCAGGAAAGTGGGAGGTACCCGCTATGTAAATAGTGGGCCTAATTAAGTAACTACTTGCCTTAGATATACTTTTCTAGACACCATAAAAGAAATGCGGATAAGCAGTAAATTACCCACGACATTCCTCTGTCCTAATTGAGCGCGGCGATCCTCAGAGTCTTGGTCTAGATATTTTTTAGTTAATGAAGGGTGATGCGGATGGTAGTTTTTTGATTTTTGGGGCTTAGGAAGGGTAATCAAATCTTCACCTAATCTGAATTTGGTCTTTGCCCCTTAATTTTCGTATTACAATATTCATAAACAACCAATATCAAAAAACACAACAAAATTTTTTTTGAGCGGCGAATTTTTGCAAAGAATCCTGTAGAAAAGTTGTTATTGGACTAATCAGAGGAGAGAGTAGAAGGAAGAGAATATACCACAGAGAACTGAAACCCTAATTCGTCAAGAAAGCCGCGGTTCCGCCGTCAATACCTGCTTTTTGTCGCGGTTCCGCGGTTTATTGAACAGTTCTTTGAACATTTTTTGGTTCTGCTGCTCCCCTTCCTCCTCTGGTCTCGATGAAACGATCCGAATATTTTTCTCTGTGCTACAGCGATTCCAGATTCCCTTGCAAAATTCACACACTAATCGTTAAGCACACGATGCGTTTTTTGATTTAAATTTTGATGGAATAATAATATTTCAACTCAAATAGCAAGACCGAACAAATTACGCACGTATCCCTAGCAACGGTGCTATTTGATTGATCGTTTGATTCTCACCTCTTTGATTTTTAAAGAAAAGATGTAATAGTGAAGAAGTGATGTAATCTTTTAGTCGCATAACAACGCAATCAATAACGGTGTCGCGTGTTGCGAGCGTTAGTGAGTACGGGTTGTTCTCTGGGATTCGTGGAACTCGTAAATTCTTGCTTTAGTTGAGTCGAAAGAAATTCAAGAAATAGTTTAAGATTTAGTTGAATTTAATAATTTCAAGAATTTTAAGAAATCTTTTTCAAGAAATGAAATTCAAGAAAATATTCAAGATTTAATTATCAAGAAAATTGAAGAAGGCTTGTAAGATTCGAACGGAATTAGTAGCCATGGATGATGATTCAAGATGATTCATCTTATCTATTGATAGAATTACTACTAGATCGATGGCCATTAATGAGAATTAGGGATCCTTTGAAGAAACTAGGGCTTCTCCTTCATTTCCCCTTGTCCTTTCATTAATTTTCAGTTATATCTAGCCTTTCACAAAAAAGATCATCAATCTAATCCCCAAATTGTGATGAAATTCTCAATAAATTGATCTCACTCACAATTTGGATATTAATGATTCTTTTTGCTAAAGTTTATAATATTCATAAGACTTAAGATGAATATAGAATTCTCTCACCATTAGATCTACCAAATTCCTTCGAATCCTTAGCAAGCGGAGATTTATTCACACATTATGAAAAATAGAAGAATCAACAAATAGAGATTTCATAATGCAAAAAGTTAAAGAAAGCACGACTAAGAGTAATGATCACCTTTATTATTCAACTTCAAATACAACTTCTCTAATCCGAGATTACAAGAAGAATAGCTCTCGATCAGTCCCTTAAAGAGGTAATTTCTCCGTCGATCTTCGCTTTGCTCGATCACCGTGAGTCTTGGATCTATCGAGGATCACGTGCTCGTTGATGACGATCGGCTTCGCATAAAGGAATCTTGAATGATCTTGTTCGATGAATTTCTCAATGATTCTTGATCTTGGATCTTGATTTGGAATTGGATCTTTTTAGCTCTTTTCTTGATTTGGTTTTTGGATCAAAAGTGTCAAACTAATCAACAACCATTTTAGTGTATGCTTAGGTCATTTTTTATAGCCCCTAATCAAGCTTCCCTCATAAGCTTGGTTGTTACAAGGAGGCTTCTAGAATAAGGTAGGTAGTTATCAAGCTTCGTCAATAAGCTAGATAATTATAGAGAAGTTTCCAGAACGAGATTGTTACAACGAAGCGTTCTCAACAAGCTAAGACGTTACAGGGAAGCTTCTAGAGAAATCTTGATCGTCGAACCCCTGACTCGGCCGCGGATCCACGGCGACTCAGCCTGACTCGGCCGCGGTTCTGCGGCCAATTGGTGAGATTGTGACTTCAATTTTCTTGAGCCTTCTTCTGTTAATCTCAGTGTCTTTATGTGATATCTGGAATCTTCTTTTCTCTACTGAATATTTTACAGAATTTAACTCTTTGATTTTCTATATTTTATCGACGAATTTGCAATTCCGATATCTGATCTGGGCTAATTTTTGCATAAGATCTCAATGAAGAGTGTTAGAGATGTACAATATTATGCGTGCAATAATAAACATATAATTTCCTTCAAAACTGTTGATTATAATGTATAACACATGGTAATTGATATTTTCTAGACGAATTTGTAATATGTGTTATATTTATAACAAACACCCTTAGATGATTAGAAAAGTGAGAAAATTGTTATGTTAAAAATTGCAATAATTTCGACTAAATAACGTTGTTAATTGAAAACTGATTTTCCAATTAGATCCTTGCTCCAGGATATGTATTTACCAGGTTTGATTCTCACATCTGTATGTTTTTATAGATGATCAGTGGGAGTAAGTTATTTGGAATTAGGTGATTATATCCTCATTATATCGGAATTCGTTGTAATTGGTGATATTTGAGAAATCGCTTGGGGTTTTGCCTGATGGTAGATATTTGGTTTTGAATATCTGTTGTTATGCCCCAATTTCAAACTGATATATCTGTACGTTTATTTTATAAAGTGAGATATAACTTTTTGAAATTATGTCCATAACATTTACCTATATCAGTTGATGATTGGGTAAGGAGCATTAAATAGCGGTGTAATTCTTTTTTACCATAGTACAGTTTTCAACCTACGACGCACAGGGTTTGAGTTATTCAACTCAGGGGACTTATACAAAGTATTGTATATTGTCCAGTGTCCATTAGGATAAATGGGTTGGTGCTCGTACTATATTCTGTTTACTTGTGACTTCTCCAGTTTTAGACAAGTATTTCGTAGAAATACAAGGTCCAAGTTTTGAGAAGTTATAGGTACAAGAATAAAGTAGAGAACCATGTGTTGCAAGTATCAGGATTCTTCAAGGTGATAGAAGATATAGATACTTGTGTTTGGTATTCAGTCGATAGTAATGGTTTAGAGAACTTGCTTCTCTTCCAGGTTACTCATATTTGGATGCACTCCTTGTTGAGTAATGCTGACCGGCCTCCTTTCATTTAGTTGACATACACTGGAGACAGCTGCATGATTTGAATCTGGTTCTAATTAACTTAGTATCTCTGTTTCTATAATGTATATAGAATGATTCATATCTTAATGATGTTAAGGTATATGGAGTTGTCCGGCTTATGCTTAAAACCAGACTCTGGATAACTCAAGGCACATTTCTGTAATGGCAGTTTGTGGGTTATCCCGGGCTATGACGAGAGTTAACTTTCTACCATCTGGAAGATCAATAGTAATACTGTTCTTGACTCGCCACAGTTTTAGCAAAATGGACTTTTTCAGAAAACAGTAGTGGGAATATGGTAGAACTGGAAGTGATTCCAGAACCACAAACGATTACTGAAAATTTAATAGAACCTAAAGATTCAATCGGGTTTGACATTCCATTATCCACTCCGCAGATATGGTGGGTAACCTTAGGCGCCCGAGAGGTACTTCGGTATCCTTAAAGACGATGACATGGAGGTTCTTGTTTATCCAAACTTGCCATTACTACTGTTCTAGACTATGAGACCTGGCAAGAGAATGAGTATAGCGTCGTTCTAAACTAGCTTTAGAAGTGCACGCGTATATGACTCTGCCAGAGGGTTGTTGTAGTCAGTGGGAGCAGCGGAAGCATAGTGGACAAGTAGCCTGTGTCTATTTATAGACTAAAGCAGGTATAGCGGAGATTGATCATCTATTTTTGATGTGACAGTCATAGGCTTTGACTTCATCAGAATAGGAGATGGATCTGTTAAGAAGGTATTAGGGTGTGATGTCCTAGTATTTAGATGACATGCATTTTATAGGAAGTAAAATTCCTATACTACGATCGGTTATACTATGGTTGTCACACAGTGGTTTCTCCACGTAGGATATGGATATTATATCAGGCATTCTGGTTACTGGATCTATGGTTTTAGATCTAGATTTGGGTAGTTTCCCAATCTGGGTAGTTTGACACTATTCTAAAGGTGTTTTAGAATGGACGACTCCTGGCATGTGGTGTACCTGCAGGTGAAGGAGTCACCCTCTATAAAGGTGTCTTACAGACTAAAGGGGATAGGTATGTGCATGATTGGCATATCACTTACTTAGGCAATTAAGTCAATCATGAGATGTCAAGTACCATACCAGATGATGTTTTTGCACTAGATGCAATAAGTTTATATATTAATCCAATCCTAGAGAAACGTTCGGAAGCAGTTTATGAACATAAAAGGATGTTCTAGGGATTTGGTAACGGAGGCCTCCTTCGGGAGACGGTTGTCATTCCAGGCTTCCAAGGTGACCTGGATGACAGAGTGACTGTCAGAGTTAAAGTTTTCCCTCTTTTGAGGGGCAATAGTTTGGACAGGTGGTCTAAGCGGATACTGAGTAAGGCATAGCGCAGAATACAGATTAAATTCAGTTGACGATACAGTCTAAGAAGTTTGCTGGATTTGGAGTTCATTTGTGAACTGGCTCCCATTATATATCCAGACATATTCTAAGACTGTTATTGCTCATTTTGGGAGATGCCTTTCTCCGCGAACTTGAGATAAAGAAAGACATAGAAAGAAACATTGGAGTGGATCCACTTACTGAGGCTATTTCTCAAACGCAATAGTTTTACAAACGAGATTTGTGAAACTGATTAGAAGAGAAGTTGGATGTTCGGTATCACACAGGCTGTGAGTATGCGACACCACAATAATTAGCCTTAAGTGTAAGTGGGAGATTGTTGGCTATAGTGCCCTCAAGTTAATTATTAGATCGCAGCCACGTGATTGCAAAGATTGAGGGAGGACGTATACCGGTAGAACAGTCTTACTCGAGATGATAGTATGCTATCTGGTTTTTATTTATCATCGTGTACATGCTTTAGGTGACATTACAGATCACTATTACATGTTGATAGAGCCTAAAGGATTCTTGCTTGACTACTAGCAGTATGATGGTGATCATATACGTGAGAGATGGGTGGTCTATAAGCACATCCTTAAAATGTCCCTAGTCGTGGGAGTTTCGAGACAGGGCATCGATACTCCAAAGTAGACTAGTGTATACTGATCGAGAACCCGATGAGGGGCAGTGGCCGGTCTCACAAGCCATTAGTGTCAGTTTGTTCACCTAAGATATATACAGGTGCTCATTGGGTTATGAGTACACCGGACGGACTCGCCGGGAACATACTAGTTGGTATTACACCTATTATCAGATAGCAGTTCCCAGGTGACATGTGTACAGGTTAGTCTATCGACCTAAGATCATCATTTGTCTCGTGTGAGTTCCCACTGTGCTTTGATCACTACCCTACCATGGCTCAAAGGTGTCGTGAAACAGGTTTTAGTTAGGTAGAGTCCCGAGCCACATGGAAGCAATGCACGGATCCTCAGGTGATTCGTCTCTCCCGGTATTGGGGGTTGATGTCGCGGTGTGTACGGGTGGCCATCACCAGAAAACCTTGGCCAAGGTAGTCGAGAATTACTGATCTAGGATTGGTAGTTTCTTAGGTGGTGATAGGTTTCATACCGACACTGAATGTCAAGTTATTAGGAGTCTGACTTTATCCACCCCGCTAGACTTGATATGCGATACTGATAGACGGACGGACCAGACTGTACGGATATTGTCACTGTCAGGCTCAGTAAGGGTTTCATGATGAGTTTGCTCGTCGGCCTCCCTTTCGCTCAATACCTGGATAGCCGTTACGTACAACTAGTGCCACTGACGTGCTTGTGGTTAAACCTACTGCCAGCGTATTCACGAGTCTTTAGAGTCCCACACAGAGGGTTTCCCTGCTTCGGGCGAAACGTTGTAGAGGCCGAATGGTTTTATGGCAGGGGTTCGATCATATACGTGCACTTGTGCACGGATCATGATTCGGACGGATAATACTAGTGGGTTTTGGTTTAAGCCAGATCCTAGTATTATATTGTTTGATTATTTTCGTCTCGTTGTATTCGTATTCTTTCGGAATACGGATGCGAGTATGTATATACGGATGAGGGGTATTCTTGTAATTCTTTACAAGATTACTTTAGAAGTTGCCATTTTCTTTTTTCCATAAACATTTAGGGTTTAAATGTTTATTTGGGTAGAAGTGTGACTCATTGTTTACATTGAATCATGCTTGTTCACTTAGTAACTCATGGTGGGTGATGGAGTGACTCATGCTTGGTTTTGTTTTGGGTGAGATATTTATGAGATATTATTGTGAGTGAAGGCAGATCTTTTCTAGAGTGGCTTTTCTTTAGTTGCTCAATTCTCACAATAAAATAGCTCACAATAACTCAAGCCATTTTCTTCACTTGCTCTTTTCTTTGCTTCACACTTTTCTCCCATGGCATCTTCTTCTACCTCCACCATACATGTCTTATGTGTTGAGAAACTTAAGGTGTATTGAGACAATCTAATCACACACACACTCTATTTCACCTTGGCTATCTAGGGTAGCATACTAGATACTCGAGTTGCCTCGCTTTTGAGGTCCGAGCCCGTTTTACTTACTCTCGAGGTGGATCGTCTTCGATGGAGGGAGATCAGAGATCAAACATGATCGAGGAAGCCACGAGGAGCTTGGGACAAAGGTTGAAGACCGAAGGACACGGATCATTTGGTATAACCTCTCTAAACTCCTTTTCATATAACTAGTTTAGGGTTAATGGTCGATCCGGAAATCGGGTTCCGTTAGCGCCGTTTTTTAAAGTTTTTGTTCTGCATTTAGCCACGGATTGATGGTCAGGGCGCTGGCGTAACCCAACAAAAACCACACTAAAAATCTCCCAGATTTCTCTAGATGAAACCTGGAACAAAAACCTCTTAATTACCACAAAATGAAAATACAGACCAAAAATCAAGACCTAATTCAAAAATTGGGCCGCAAATTGTGGCCAAAAGTAATATATCTGCGGCCAGACTAGGGATTTAGGTGCTTGGGCTTCTAGGGTAGTCTTCTACTGGTCCAAGTACCTCATAGTACTCGCAATTTTTTTTCCAGAGAACCCTACTTGCACCAGATTCAATTCTAACTTCAAAAGATTTATGAAAACCATGTTCTAAAACTCAAAACACATTCAAAACTTAATCTTGAGGGTTTTAAATCAACAAAACCAATACTTTATACTAGAAACACTAAGTAAATAAGGAAAGAGTTATAAATACATATCAAAGTGGGGATCTTTATTTTCTTCGGTGAAGAAAGAGAAGGATTCAACTCATGAGATTACTTAATGAAGATATTTTAAGTGATATAGATCTAGCTTGATGTCTTGATCAATTTGTGTGAAGGAACCACCAAGATCCAAGGTGATTTGTTGAAGGAAGGCTAGGGTTTGGATGTGGGCTGAGAGAGTTAGAAAATATACGAGATATGAAGATATTTGTGTAAAGAGTAATAAGATGAAGAGAGAAGGTGTGATATACACATATGATATTTTGTTAGGATATTTGTGAGGCGGTGTTGTGTGCATGAGGGTATAAGATAAGCTAACATATATCCCCCCTCTCTCTTTCTTACAAAACCATATAAAACATGCACAATTCATTTAAATCATATAACTTTTCTCAAAACAAAATACACGGCATCTTTAAAATATTTCATATTTTTTATTTTTCCCAAATAATTATATTTTTACGGATACCGATCCGAAAAACCAAAATCCATATATGATATTATTTTCATAAACTCATAATATCCATATTTAAATTATAAAGTAATATTTATAATTTTCTAAATTTTACACCTTCTCGGAATAAAACGTCGCATGCCTCGTCACATTTCCTGCTCCCGTCTTTTGGGAAGCGGGGCATGACAACGAGCGTCTGTTATGTTGGAGGTGCTGGGTTTCGTCCATCCCATCATTCCATCCACCGATACCTTCTCGATCCACGTCCACTCGGGCCACTGGCTCGAGCAGCCATATACTAGCTATATCACTTAACCTTACTGCTGCAGGATACAATGTCTTAATTAACCTTCCTAGGCCGATATGTCCGTATTGCCATCAGATGGTTCAGCGTTAGGCGATATCGTGATGTTTTACCTAAAGGTCAGACTCCCTTCTTTGAGGAGTCCCAGGGAAGTCGAAGCCGTATCTGTCCGAGGTGGGTTACTATCCAATGGTCTCTAGGCTTTGTATGTATTTCCATCAAGACCCGAAGCTAGGAATATGCTATGACTTCGCTTCATCTCGACCCTTGGGTCCTTGACGACGCATTAATCGTACTTCACCGAAGTGAGTCAGATGTCCATATAGTCTTTGTACTATAAAAGTGCCATCAAGACTCAGTTATTCATATGACAGAGTGTGGGGAAACGCATTGCTCCTTTAATCCATAAACTGCATATAGAAGTCGACATTCGAACCATCTGTAGGGCAAAGACAATTTTATTGTACCATTTTTCATTTTTATTCTCCGCGATGCGCTATCATTTCAGATTATCTTATCACGAAAGTTGCGATTGCCCCAATCATTTTAGCTATTTATTCGTGGTGCCTAATCATGTCAGCTATTTTTGTTTTACTCGCTGCTTTTTATTACGAGTTGCCCAATCATTTCGGCTATATTTTTTTTTACTCGCTACTTTTTATTATGAGTTTCTATATCATTTCAACTATTTTATATACATTTTTCGTGTCTGATACGAGCCTTGGCATCAGTATCGCTACAACTGGAATATTTCCAGGAGTGACTCATCATTTTCCATCGCTTATTTAGACAAAGGTGGATTAGAAGACGGGGTTAGGATCCCGTCAACTAAGGCTTTTCAATGTTTACGAGCCGTGTGGGTCTCATAAAGTTATCTTCTCCCTATGAGTCGAGAGGATTTCATAGGTGCATTTTCTCCTTAGGAATTGTGAGGATTCCTACGTGAATCTTGTAAGTCGTAAGGATCCTACAAAGGTACTTTTCTCCTTGCAAGTCGAAAGGACTTACAAGTGTCTTCCATCATGTGGAACTTGTGTGTATTTATATTTGTTCATGCCCGTGGATTGTATATAAGAGTCGAGATCGAACTACCTTTAGGGCTATTTTAGAGGGGTATATGATGGTTTAAGAACAGGTTCAGATCTGTAACCTAAGGCTTTTGAATTCTATATGCCCTGACGGTCTCATAGAGGGGTATTTTCTCCTTACGAGTTGAGAGGATCTCGTAGGTGTGTATTCTCCTTAGAAATCGTTCGGATTTCTAAGTGTCTTTCACTTTTGTGAGTCATAAGGATCTTACTTAGGTGTTCTCCTTGCAAGTTGAGAGGACTTTGCAAGTGTATATTCTTGAGTTTGCGTCCTTTCGGGTTTTCATAAGCTCGCCGATAGCTCCGCTGTTTTTACACTCGGAGTGCTTTCCGGTTTTCATCCGTGCACATTTTTCTTATGGACATACCATTTTTTATGCTTCGTAGATGGATAGTGGTAAAAAATCGCTTTTTGTCGGGACTCTCGGAAGTAGTTTTGCCGTAGGTGACTCAACTGTTTATTGGTGGGACTTGGGGATGATATGGATTATTTATGCCCGTGTATTGTATACTGTAGTCAATTTGGAGACTGCTTATAGGGAATCAAATTTTAGTTTAGGGATATTTTGGTCCAACATCACGATACATGGGGTGATGTACTAGTTTAGGGACATTTCGGTCCATCATTAGTTTAGTGATATTACGGTCCATCTTTCTAGTTTAGGGACGTGGTGTTCCAACATGGACATGTTCGGGAGGGTGCCTGGCTCTTACGGTTTCGACTTGGGATGATAAGGAGCAGACATAGGCATCGTCATTTATTATTGACCTAAGTTGCAACCCTTCAAGCATAATACTTCTTTAGAAATCGACCGTTTATTGGTCGATATACTCTTTCTCCATGCATATCCATGAGTCGGTAAGCTCCTCCTTGGTAGACTTCCTCTATAACATACGAGCCTTAAAAATTCAGCTCGAACTTCCTACGTTTTACGCGATTAGGGATCATGGGTCTTTTGACTTCCAGTACGAGTTCGCCTTGGTATAATATTCTCGGTCGGGTCAATATTTCATATTCTTGGGCCATCTTTGCTCGACAGGATTCCAAGCTTTGCTGTGCTGCGAGACGGGTCTTGTCGAGTACATCAGGTTCTTCGAGTCGGAGGTGAGCGTTATCTTCATCTGTAAGTTCATGGTGAACTGCCATCCTTAGCGAGTGAAGTTCTATCACTAGCAGGAGCACTGCTTCGGCTCCAAATACGAAGGAATAAGGTGTTGTCTTTGTGTCCGTCTTGAACGTCGTTCAGTACGCTCAAAGAGCTTCATGCAGCCTTTCAGGCCAGTCATTTTTATTCTTGGACACTATCTTCATTATAAGCTTTGTCAACGTCTTGTTGAAGGCTTTAGCTAGACTGTTGGCTCGAGAGTTATAGACAGAGGAATATCTCCTGTCCATCTTGTGTTGCTTGGCAAAGTAGCTTATTTTGTAGATTCCATATGCTGGTCCGTTGTTTGAGATACGCCGTGGAACTCTGAACCGTTATATCACATGAGTTTTGAAGTAGTGGAGAATATTCTCTGCTTTTACTTCTCTCAACGGAAGTTCTTCTGCCCATTTGGAGAAGTAGTTGGTTGTCGCCAAAATGAATCGATGCCCTCTTGATGACGCTGGTTCAATAGTTTTGGCTATAGTGGCCTCAAGGTAATTATTGTAATCACAGGCATGTGATTATGATGATTGAGGGAGGACCTATACGGATAGAACGGTCTTACTCAAAATGATAGTATGCTATCTGGTTTGCCATTATCATCATGTACGTGCTTTATGCGGTATTACAGATCACTATTACATGTTGATAGAGCCCATATGATTCTTGCTTGACTACCAGCATTATGATGGCGATCATATACGTGGGAGCTGGGTGGTTTATAAGAACATCCTTAAATGTCCATCGTCGTGGGAGTATCGAGACCGGGCATCGATACTCCAGAGTAGACTAGTGTGTACTTATCGAGACCCTGACGAGGGGCAGTGGCCGGTCTCAAAAGCCATTGGTATCTATTTGTCACCTAAGATAGTATACATATGCTCATTAGGTTATAAGTGCAATGGAAGGACTCGCCGGGAACATGCTAGTTGTTATTATACCTATTGTCAGATAGCAATTCCCAGGTAACATGTGTACAGGTTAGTCTATCGACCTGGGATCGTCATTTATCTCGTGTGAGTTCTTATTGTTCTTTGATTACTACCCTACCATGGCTCAATGGAGTCGTGCAAACAGGTTTTAGTTGGGTACAGTCCCGAGCCACATGGAGACAGTGAGCGGATCGTCAGGGATTCGTCTCTCCCGGTATTGGGGGTTGATTGTTGGATATGTATGCCCTACAGGCCTTCATTGTATAGGATGCTAGGGATATATATATACAGGAAAATCTTGCTCAATATGATAGTATGCTATTTGGTTTTTCTTTTTCTTAACATGTGACGTGTTTTACTTTGTATATCATATCTTGTATACATGTTGATAAAGCCCGTAGGATCATTTCCTGACTACCTGCGTTGTGATGGCGATCATACTTGTAGGAGCTGGGTAGTCAATAGGCGCATCCTTAAAAGTGTCCCAAGTTGTAGGAGTATCGAGACTGTGCATCGATACTCCAGAGTAGACTAGTGTATACATATATAAACCCTGACGAGGGGCGATGGATTGGTCCCACAAGCATTGGTGAGGTGAACCTAAGATTCTATACTGGTGCTCACTGAGTGTGAGTACACCGGACATGACTCACCGAGAACTGACTAGATGGTATTATACCTAGCGTCAGATAGCAGTTTTCTGGTGACATGAGTGCAGATAGTATATCGAATTGAGGTCGTCATTTGTCTCGTGTGAGTTCCCACTGTGCTTTGATTACTACCCTACCACGGCTCAAAGGAATAGTGCAAGCAGGTTTTAGTTGGGTACAACCCCGAGCCATATGGAGGCAGTGAGCGACTGTTGGGGATTCGTCTCTCCCGGTATAGGGAGTCGATGTCGTGCAGTGATCGGTTGGTCAACACCATAAGTCCCTGGCCAGGAAGGATTGAGAATTACTAGTGGTTGGACCAGTAGATTCTCGGATGGTCATGAGCCACACCGACACGACTTGTCTGGTTTTTAGGGATCTGACGTTTTCCCCCCTCTAGTACATGCGATACTCTCAGACGAACAGACCGGACTGCACGGAGATTGTCATGGACAGGCTCAGCAGGGGTTCGGATGAGTTCGCTCGTCGGCCTCCTTTTCGACATGTACCTGGGTTGTCGTTACGTACAGCTAGTGCCGCTGACAGACTTATGGTTAAACCCACTGCCAGCATACTTTCGAGTCTATAGAATCCCACACAGAGGGTTTCCCTAGTTCATGCGAGACGATGTAGAGGCCGTATGGTCTTACGGCAGGGTTTCGATCACATACGTGTACTGGCTACCCGGATGATATTCAGACGGATAATACTAGTGGGCTTTAGTTTAAGCCGGATCCTAGTATTATACTATTGGATTATACATGTCTCTTTGTATTCGTATTTTTCGGAATACGAATATCAGTATGTATATACGGTGAGGGCATTCTTGTAATTTTACAAGAATGAGCTTCTAGAAGGAGACGCCTAATTACTTGATTTATCCTTTTTTGATAAAGGATCAATGAGATGAAAATTAGGAGATATTGGAGGAATGGGTTGAAAGCATGGCTTAATGTATTTGTTTATTCATATGTGGTTCCCATTCAAGCATGGTTGATTATTTGAGGGTAAAATAATCCATGCTTGAATTATTGTCATGAGACTTAGCCATTCTCTCATCTCATTCTAAAGTTCATTATCACTTGCTCATTCTCTCTCCTAGGTTTTCTCTCCTCCTCCCTCAAGCTCTAACCCTTCACATGTGTTGTGATTCATAGAGCTTAGAGATAAATTAATCCATTGATCACTCTCTACATCTACTTAGTAGTCTTCTTTAGCAAATTAGATCACTAAGTTACCTCACTTGAGGTTGAAGCTTGACCATAGGCCCTCGGGTGGATCTTCTTCGACATAAAGGAGACCGGCAACCGAGTTCATTTGGAGCATCCTAGGAGCCAATGAAAGGAGATCAAAGTAGAAGCTTGATCCAAGGAGCCAAGAACCAATACAAGACCCGAAGGACTAGACATGAAGGTATAACGTTTTAACAGAGTAGTTAGAACCTTCTCATAGTTTATGATAGCTAGTTAAGGTTTATTCAAGATCCTAAAGTGGATAAATTCTATATTGCAAAACCAAACTTGATCTTTTGATGGAGAAAAATCATTTTTTGATGTATTCCGCCTCCCCGTGAACTCACGTAGTGTGCGACACGGACTTACACTGGTATCAGAGCCACTTAAACCTAAACTAGCTTGTTAGCAAATAGTTAGAAGTTCGATCGAAAGAGTTTTTTCCGAAATCTAATTTCAGATGCTTGCTGTCGAATTTTTAAACTGCTCAAAAAATATTTTCAGAAGTCTTAAAAATGCAAGCAGGGTTTTTTAAGAACACAGAGGAAATTTGAGGAAGTGATCCCCCCAGACCACCGCGGAACTGCGACCAAACTTAGTGTTTGGTCGCCGAACCGTGGCCGAGTCGGGGCCGAGTCACCCTAAATTTCTTCAGTGGGTCTTTTTTTGGAGGAATATGATTTCTGGAATATTTTGTTTTCTGCCCAGAGTTATTTGTTTTTAGGATTGTTCATGGGGTAGACACAAATTTGTTATTCGATCGAAATTCTAATCTATTTGGCTAATCGGGTTTTCTGTGTTTGTATAAATGTGTTTTGAAACATCCGCTAATTGCTATATGTCGATTAGTTGGGGTTGTACATTTCTGTGATTGTGATCTGTGATGGTTTGTGCATATGGATTGTTGGATCGTCGTGAATGAATAGCCCGGGGGATGCGAGAAGAGTGTTTTTCTTTTCTTTCATTCATATGCTTTGTAAAATTGATGTAATATTATTTTTGTGGGGCACATTCGGGTTGAGGTTGTAGCCACCATTATATATTATTTCTTTTTACTGTTTTTGCTTCTAGGATAGACCCAAGGTGGGGTGCACAAACTACCGAATTCTTAAAGTGCCGAGTGGCCTACTTATTTTATCGAGGGAGGTTGCTTCACTTCAGGAATTTGGTGGGTAGTTTGCTGCACCCGTAGGGGTCTAGTGTGGGGTTTTTGCTATTCATCACGACCGTGGAATCCGTGTTTTGTTACTGGCTTAAAGAAACATGAAAATCCTAGTATATCAAATATATTCATCTGTGATTCTGTGATCTGAAATGCTTATTATTGCGTGAGTCGAATGACTTTATATATTATATATAATAAACGTTGCTTATGTTTTGCACTCGTGCTAGTCCAGCCCCTGCTCTGCTAGTAGTTAAGTAACCTAACGGTGTAATACGGGCTCCGTGGCGAATGCGGATGACATAAGCGTATGTTCTATTTTCGTTTCTTTTGCTGCAATGATAAGGTTAATTGATGGGAACACATTAATTTTAATTAATGCAAGAAAATAAACCTAAAATATGATGTCGTTGGAAAAATTACAAAACCACTCAGTTTTCTTCAAAAAGCATTTTTAGAAGCGGAGCTTAAACCACTCCTTTTCAGAAGCTATCAGGTTCCTTCGACTATATCATGTTCAATACGTTAACGGTTTTTTCGCCAGAAAACCAGCCGTAGCCCTCCGTCATTTTAGATAGATATCTAATAGTATTCATGCTATGTGTTATGATCTTCTCCAAGGCATAGTGTTTGGTAGCTAGTAGGTGTTTATCTGTGGCATAGATAGATGCATTAATCTAGGACACATGTACAACTGTTTTGGCCTTCGTCAAGGGCTTGTACGAATGGGTCTAGGTTAATCTGGATAATGATGGATAGAACTTGACTTGTGACTTATGATGTTTTGGCCTTCATCAAGGTTATAAGCGCACGGGGAAAAAATCACATCGAGAGTTTCAAACAGAAAGGAAACTTGCTAGTGCTGCATACCTTCTTGAGCGTTGTTTTTGGTAGGCTTCCTTCAAATTCATCACACAAAGATAGTTGGGTCCTGATCCTTCTGTGAGTATCCGCTAATCTTCGGGAAAACAATTTCACTTAACAATCAATACTATAAACCAAGTAGGTGTCTAGAACGGTGTTAGCGGGGCTACACCTCCAGGAAAAAGAGGTTATATAATTAAGGAATTTCGCGAAAGCGTTGGAAAACCTCCCTCGAAGTACCAACACTAGCATGGCCGAAAGGTTAAGCAAGTATTGTGACGTGCGATTAATCCTGACTAATTCTACTTTTAGGGTTTGAAGAAGAATTCGAGGAATCGGTCGGAGTCATCCTATTTAGATAAACTAAAACCAATCTAAACATGTAAGAGCAAATGCTGAGTATTTCTTTTCTCTCTCTCCTAATTGCAGTGACCATGACGAGACTTAAGCTTATATTAGATAAAAATAAACTCGCTGGGCCAAACTATAAAGACTGGCTGAGGAATGTCCAAATGGCCCTTACATATGATAAGGTCGCATACGTCCTCGTGGAGAAAGATCCCCTGTACCCGGTCTAGAATACTCGGTCGCGGACATTGAGGTCTATAAAACCTGGGATTTTGATTGCGCGAAGGCCAAGTGCCTCGTGCTGGCCTCCATGGACAATGAACATCATAGGCAGCACGAGAAGATAGACCTTGCTTCCATATTACTCCATACCAAAGAATTATATGGAGAGCAATTTCGTATCGCAAGATACAAGACCTCAAAGAAATTTTTTCAAGCGAGGCTGGTTATCGGATAGTCTGTCGGGTCCATGTCCTGAAGATGATTTCTCTCATTGAAGAGCTTGCGGACCTGGAAACCATGCTGGAAAATGAGTTGTACATCGACTTGATCCTCCAGTCCCTTCCCTCCACCTATGCCCAGTTCATATAGAATTTCAATATGAATAGTATGGAAGTTACACTTCCCGAGCTCCTCAACATGTTGAGGATGACAGAGGGTACCTTGAACAAAAGTAAGGAAATACCCGCTCTTTTTGTTGGAGGATCTTCTTCTTCTAGATCTAAGGTTAAGGCCAAGGGTAAGAAGAAGAAGGCCCCTACTAAACCGAGAGGAGGTGTGCACAAGGTGCAGGGAAAGCGAAAGGAAAGGATGGGAGGGGCAGCCACAAAGGAAGAGTGCTTCTATTGTCGGAAGAAGGGTCATTGGAAGAAGGATTGCAGGCCCTAAAGGCCAAGAATCAGGACACGAAGCAAGTTGTGTCTTCGGCTTCAGTTGTGTTCGTGATTGAAAACTGTTTCTCTATAAACTCTAATTCCTGGGTATTGGATACCGGATCAGGATCTCACATCTGTAATTCTTTGCAGGCGCTGAGAAGCCGTAGAGTTTTGAGAAAATATGATATGACCATCAGGGTTGGCAACGGAGCCAGTGTGGACGCAGTTACAGTAGGAGAATATCACCTTGGATTGGCGAGTCGACATATTTTGTTGTTGCATAACTATTTTTGTGTACCCAGTATGGTGTGTAATATTATATCTGTGTCTTTATTATAAAATGAAGGATATAATTTTGCACTTGTAAGCAATGTTATCAACATTCACCTAAATCATGAAATGGTTGGGTCGGGTACACTTAGCAACGGAATATACATTCTCAATCAACATCAAGTTTTCAACGTCCAAAACACACTAAAAAGAAAAGCTCCAGAATCAAACCAAGCTTTTCTATGGCATTGTAGACCCGGTCATATCAATGAAACACGATTGACTAAGTTACATAAAGAAGAATACTTAGATCCGTTTGAGTATCAATCATATGCAACTTGTTAATCATTTATCATAGGAAAGATGACAAAAACTCCATTCACTGGACATGGAGAAAGAGCCCCTGATCTCCTGGGACTCATACACAGCGACGTGTGTGGGCCAATGTCGACACATGCACGAAGTGGCTATTCTTACTTCATTACTTTCACAGATGATTTCTGTAGGTATGGACATGTATTCTTAATGAAACATAAATCCGAGACCTTTGAGAAATTTCATGAGTATAAGAATGAAGCGGAAAAGCAAACCGGCAAAAGTATCAAGATGCTCCGTTCCGATAGAGGCGAAGAATACTTAAGTGCCGAGTTCCTGGAATACCTAAAAGAGAATGGAATTCTCTCTTAGCTTACTCCTCCATACACATCACAACACAATGGGGTATCAGAAAGACAGAATCACACCGTACTAGATATAGTGCGTTCCATGATGAGTAATGCTGAGCTGCCGCCATCCTTCTGGGGTTATGCACTGGAATCATACCTATTGAACAAAGTTCCAACTAAGTCTGTACCTACCACTCCATATGAAATGTAGAGTGGGAAAGAAACCCTGTCTTAAGTATTTGAATATATGGTGCTATCCTGCATTTGTCAAAAAGGTTCATCCGGACAAACTCGAGACACGTTCAGTACTGTGTAAGTTTGTGGGATACCCCAAGAATTCTAAGGGGTATTATTTCTATCACGCTGAGAAACAAAAGATCTTTGTTTCTCATCATGTCCGCTTCATGGAAAATCAATTTCTAGAAAAAGACATAAGTCGGAGCGTGATAGAGCTGGAAGAAATTCCAGAACCACAAACTATTACTGAAAGCTTAGTAGAACCTGAGATTTCAATGGAACAGGACGTACCTACGCCACTCGGCAGATCTAGTAGGCTATCTCATCCGCCCGAGAGATACTACGGTTTCCTTGTTGATGGGAATCGACAGGATTGCATCATCGACGATGATGAGCCGACTAGTTTTCAGCAAGCCATCACGAGTAAAGACTCGGTGAAGTGGCTGGATGCTATGCGATCCGAGATGGAATCCATGTACACAAACAAAGTTTGGACTTTGGATTTTTCTCCTACTGGGGTAAAACCCGTAGGATGCAAATGGATCTTCAAAAAGAAGATTAGTGTAGATGGTCAGGTAGAAACCTATTTATCTAGACTTGTTGCGAAAGGTTTTCGTCAAAGACCAGGATTGGACTATGATGAAACTTTTTCTCCAGTGGCTATGCATAAATCCATTTAGATCCTACTTTCCATTGCTGCTTTTTATGACTATGAGATCTGGCAGATGGATGTTAAAAATGCCTTTCTAAATGGAAGTTTAGAAGAGTGTGTTTTCATGGATCAACCAGAGGGCTTCGTAGACAGTGAGAGCAGTGGAAAAGCGCGCAAGTTGGTTAAATCCATTTATGGATTAAAGCAGGCATCGTGGAGTTGGAACATCTGCTTTGATGAGACGGTCAGGAAATTTGACTTTATCAAAAATGTAAATGAACCTTGTATTTATAAAAAGATTGTAGGGAGAACCGTGGTATTCCTCGTTTTAAATGTTGATGACATTCTCCTAATAGGAAATGACATTCCTATGCTACAATCGGCCAAGCTGTTCTTGTCATAGAAGTTCTCTATGAAAGACATGGGTGATGCCTCGTACATTCTGGGGATTAGATCTATCGTGACAGATCTAAAAGAATGTTAGGACTTTCACAGTCGAGGTACATTAACACCATACTAAAGAGGTTTAGTATGGAAGATTCTAAACGCGAAAATTTGCCCGCTTGTCATGGAATCACCCTCTCTAAAGATATGTCTCCCAAGACTGATGAGGAGAGGGCTCGCATGAACATAGTACTGTACGCTTCAGCGGTAGGGTCGATAATGTATGCGATATTATGTACGAGACCAGATGTAGCTTACGCACTTAGCGTGGTAAACAGGTATCGGTCTGACCCAGGTGAGAAACATTGGAGAGCAGTAAAGAACATTCTTAAGTACCTTATAAGGACTACAGAGATATTCCTGATGTACGGTAATGGGGACCTCCAGATCGAGGGTTTTACCGACTCTGGCTTCCAAAGTGACAAGGATGACTCTAAGTCTGTCTCGGGTTATTTGTTTACCCTCAACAGAGGGGCGTTCTGTTGGTAGAGTTCCAAACAGGATACCGTAGTAGACTCGATGATGGAGGCTGAGCATATCGCTGCGAGCGATGCCGCAAAAGAGGCAGTTTGGATCAGGATGTTCGTTTTTGAACTTCAGGTGGTTCCATCCATTGCTAAACCACAACCTTCGTAATGAGATAACAACGGAGCCATGGCTTTGGCAAAGGAACTACGGTCCCATCATAAATCCAGACAAATCTTGAGGCGGTATCACCTGATCAGAGAGATCGTGGATCACCAGGAGATCGAGGTGCGGAGAGTGGACACAAAAGACAACACGGCAGATCTATTCACCAAGGACATCCCTCAAGTCCAGTTCGAGAGACTTTTCGAGTTGTTGGGCATACGGTGTAATTCGATTTCGCGCACCCCATGGGTTCGTGGGGAGGCGGAATATTTAAAAAACGATTTTCAAAGCTCGCAACACCGACTTGAACTCTAGGATCTTAGCTAAACCCTAACTAGCAAAGCTTGTAAAGAGGTTAACTACTCGGAAATGAGTTTATACCTCATGATACAAGTCCTTTGGGTCTTCTTTGCTGTCCTCCTCGTCATCGTAGGCTCCGAGGATCGTAACGGATCAAAGCTTCCTCGTCGGCTTCCTCGAAACAAAGACGATCCACCCGAGAGTCTATAGTCCGACCTCCAACCTCAAATCTGAGGTAACTAAGGCAACTAGCTTGCTAAACTAGATGGCCTAGGTGATGTAGAGTAAGAATATGGGTTGGTTTTTCTACTGAAACACTAGGTTCCTCAACTCATGTGACAATTAGGGTTCATGAGGAAGAAGATCTCTTGAGAAAAGCAAGTGAAGAAAATGAGCTTGAATAAAATGAAGCCATACTTGTGAAAAAAATAATGAACCATATGATATTTGATGAGATAAAATATCTCACAAAATATCTCCATGGTTCAAAATATCTATTTTGTCGTGTGAATGACTCACCATCCATTTGCTAAATATCTCCTCCTCATTTTCCTCCACCAAAATTAGGTTTTAATTTCACAAAAGAAAAATCAAAACCCTAATTAGGCATCATCTTCTAGAAGCTTTCCCGAGAAATTATGAGAACTCCCCTCATCCGTATATACATACCCGCTTTCGTATTCCGAAGAATACGAATGCAACGAGACGAAAACAATCCATCAATATAATACTAGGATCCGGCTTAAACCAATGCCCACTAGTATTATACATCCGATCATCATACGTGCACAAGTGCACGTACGTGATCGAAGTCCTGCCGTAAAACCATACGGTCTCTACATCTTTTGTCCGATGTAGGGAAACCCTCTGTGTGGGACTCTAAAGACTCGACAGTACGCTGCCTGTGGGTTTAACCAAAAGCCGCAAGCAGTACTAGCTGCACGTAACGGCTATCCAGGTATCTGTCAATGAGAAGGCCGATGAGAAAACTCATCCGAACTCCTACTGAGCCTGTATGTGACAATCTCCGTACAGTCCGGTCTGTTCGTCTAAGAGTATCGCATATCGGGCCTAGGGGGCGGTAATCGTCAGACCCCTAATAGCGCAATAAGTAGTGTCGGAGTGTAGCCCAAGACACCTGAGAAACTACAGGAGTACCTACCAGTAAATCTCGCTTGCCATGGCCAAGGACTTTGTGTAATGGCTCTCCGAACACAGCTCGATATCAACTCCAAAAACCGGGAGAGACGAATCCTATCTAACCGCTACTGCCTCCAAGTGCTTCGGGACTACACCCAACTACTACCTGTTTGCATGACTCTTTTGAGCCGTGGTAGGGCAGTAATCAAAGTACAGTGGGAACACACTCGAGGCGAAGTAGCAGTGTCAAGTAGACGGACTAAGCTGTATTCATGTCACCTGGGAACTGCTACCCGACGATAGGTAAAATACCCACAAGCAGTCTCCGACGAGTCCTGTCTAGTGTACTCATAACCTAATGAGCACTTGCATACTATCTCCAGTACAACATACTAATGGCCATGGGATAGACCATCTCCCCTGCTGGGATGATAAGCGTATACACTAGTCTACTCCGGAGTATCGATGCCCTATATCGATAATCCTACGACTAGGGACCTGTATAAGGATGTGCTTGTAGACTACCCAGCCCCCACTAGTGTGACTTTCATCACAACGCTGGTAATCAAGCAAAGATCCTAAGGGCTCTACCAATATGTATACGTGATATGCTAAAAGAAACACTTGCACATATTGAGGTAGAAACAAACCATGTATCACACTACCATTTTGAGAAAGACTGTCAATACAATTATGAATATCCCAAGCTTCCTTTAAGTAATATACAAACCAGTATGATACAATAATGGCCTCTATGGCATATATCACTAATAATCTCCCACTTGCACTAGGGCTATATATTGGCATATCACAGACCTATCATCTCGATTAGCCTCTCGAACTATGTCTGGGGGATGGCTTTCATGAGTCGATCTGCAGTGTTATTCTCCGTATCTACTCTTCTCACATCGATCTCCTGGCGATCAACGATCTCCCTGATAAGGTGGTAACGCCTCAAAATGTTTCTGGACTTTTGATGGGACCTGGGTTCCTTCGATAAAGCTATAGCGCCCTTGTTGTTATAATACAGAGGTATTGGATCTACAATGGATGGAACCACCTGAAGTTCTGTTAAGAACTTCCTCATCCAGATTGCTCCCTTTGCGGCGTCACAAGCAGCTATGTACTCTGCTTCCATCGTCGAGTCAGCAACGGTGTCCTGCTTGGAGCTCTTCCACCAGACCGCCCCTCCATTGAGGGTAAAGACATAACCCGGCATCGACTTGGAATCATCCTTGTCACTCTAGAAGTTAGAGTCAATAAAGCCTCGATCTGGAGGTCTTTTCCTCCATACACCAAGAACATCTCCTTAGTCCTTCTCAGGTACTTGAGAATGTTCTTTACTGCTATCCAGTGCTTCTCCCCTGGGTTTGACTAATACCGGCTTACCACGCTTATTGCGTAAGCAACATCTGTTCTGGTACACAACATCACATACATTATAGAGCCTACCGCTGAAGCGTAGGGTATAGATATCATGCGAGCCCTTTCCAAATCTGTCTTGGGAGACATCACTTTGGAGAGGGTGATTCCTTGACAAGCCGGTAGATTACCGCGCTTGGAATCTTCCATACTGAATCTTTTCAGTATGGTGTCAATATACATGGACTGCGAAAGTCCCAACATCCTCTTAGATCTATCACGATAGATCTGGATCCCCAGAATGTAGGAGGCATCACCCAAGTCTTTCATGGAGACCCTCTGTGACAAGAATCCTTTGACTGATTGTAGCATAGGAATGTCATTTCCTATTAAGAGAATGTCATCCATGTACAAGACGAAGAATACCACAGTTCTCCCTACAATCTTACTATATATGCATGGTTCATCTGGATTTTTGATAAAGTCGAATTTTTTGACTATATAATCAAAACAGACGTTCCAACTCCGCGATGCCTGCTTTAGTCCATAAATCGACTTAAGAAACTTGCACACTTTCCTGCTGCTCCCACTATGAATGAAACCCTCTGGCTGATCCATATAGACGCACACTTCTAAATTTCCATTTAGAAAAGCCGTCTTTACTTCCATCTACCAGATCTGATAATCGTGGAAGGCAGCAATGGAAAGAAGGATCCGAATAGATTTGAGCATAGCCACTGGAGAAAAGATCTCGTCATAGTCCAAACTAGGTCTTTGACGAAAACCTTTTGCAACAAGTCTAGCCTTATAGGTTTCAACATGTCCATCTACACCAATCTTCTTTCTGAAGATCCATTTGCAGCATACGGGTTTTACACCTTCTGGAGCAATGTCCAAAGTCCATTCTTGTTGGTGTACATGGACTCCATCTCGGCCTGCATTGCATCCAGCCATTTTAGCAAGTCACCGCTCTGAATGACTTGCTGGAAGCTAGTAGGTGTTGGAGATAGTGCCCTCAGAGTCAATTATTGGATCACAGGCACGTGATTTCAAGGATTGAGGAAGGACATGTCCCAGTAGGACAGTCTTACTCGAGATGATAGTATGCTATCTGGTTTACCTTTATCATCGTGTACTGCTTTAGGTGACCTGACATGTCGCTATTACTCGTTGATAGAGCCCCTAGGATTCTTGCTTGACCACCAGCAGTATGAGGGCGATCATATAAGTGAGAGCTGGCAGTCTATAAGCACATCCTTGAAAGGTCCCTAATCGTGGGAGTTTCGAGACAGGGCATCGATACTCCAGAGTAGACTAGTGTATACAGTCGAGACCCCGACGAGGGGCGGTGGCCGGTCTCACAAGCCTCTGGTGTCAGTTGGTTCACCTAAGATGTATACAGGTGCTCATTGGGTTACGAGTACACCGGACAGGACTCGCCGGGAACATGCTAGTTGGTCTTATACCTGACGTCAGATAGCAGTTCCCTGGTGACATGTGTACAGGTTAGTTCATCGACCTGGGGATCGTCATTTGTCTCGTGTGAGTTCCCACTGTACTTTGATTACTACCCTACCACGCTCAAAGGAGACGTGCAAACAGGTTTTAGTTGGGTACAGTCCCGAGCCACATGGAGGCAGTGAGCGGATCTTCAGGGGTTCGTCTCTCCCGGTATTGGGGGTGAGGTCGCGCTGTGTCTAGGAGAGCCATTACACGAAGCCCTCGGCTGAGGCAGGAGATTTACTGGTAGGTATTCCAGTAGTATCTCAGGGTGTTCTGGGCTATACTCCGACACGACTTGTACCGCTTTTGGGGGTCTGACTTTTACCAACCCCCTAGGCCCGCCATGCGATGCTCATAGACGAACGGACCGGACTGTACGGATATTGTCACTGACAGGCTCAGTAGGGTATCAGGATGAGTTCGCTCATCGATGTCCCTTTTGGTCAATACCTGGTAGCCCGTTACGTATTGGCTAATACCTCTGACGTGCTAGCGGTTAAATCCACAGCCATAGTATTGACGAGTCTTTAGAGCCTACCACACTAACAGTTACTCAAGTTTCGGGCGAAACGCTGTAGAGGCCGTATGGAGATATGGCACGGTTCGATCAGATACGTGCGGTATTGCACGGATCAGGATCGGACGGTTAGTACTAGAGGCCGTATCGATATATGGCAGGGTTCGATCAGATACGTGCGGTATTGCACGGATCAGGATCGGACGGATAATACTAGCCGGCTTTGGTATAAGCCGGATCCTAGTATAGTACAGTGTAGATTTTGTCTCATTGCATTTGTATTTTGTCGGAATACAAATGCGGGTGTGTATACACAGCATCGGGGTTTTCCTGTAATTTATTACGGGACCAGTTTTCTGGAGTTGCCAGTTTGCTTTCCGTTTCGGCCATATTTCTTTGTATCTTTCATTGGCCGAAGATTGGTGGAGGAGGGCTTATTTGCAATTGTGTAAATAAGCATTTGTGGAGGGAGGTGATTGCATATTGTTGTATCATGATAGCTCTTCTTTGACCTTGACTTCTATCTTCATCATGGCTTGACTTTTGTAAGACATGATTGTTGGTGATGATGAAGGGTGAGGAGTGTTGGTGTTCCTTTGTGATCATTTCTTCATATGATAACCATTCCTCTCTCTCTTGTATGAAGGGTGAGTGGCTCCCCTCATTTTTGGACTCTCTCTCTCATTCTCACTCTCCCCTCACTTGGTATGGCCGGCCACTACCTCAAGTGGGCTGTCCCAATTTTTTGTGGAGGGATTTCATCTCTTTTGGCTTGTAAAAAATCCCATAGCTCCACAAAAATTCCACAACTCATCCCTCCACCAAATGGCAACCTCCATAAACCCCAAATGAGACATATAGATCTTCACTATATACTACAGCAAATCTTGGGCACGTCGACTCGCCAGCTTCGTGACCGAGTTGCCTCGGTATAGAGGCGGGAGCCCATAAAAGAAGCAGGTGACGTGGTGCCCTTCCGGCGACGAGGTGGAGACCGGAGCTTCCGCGGGAGATCGGGACGACGACGAGAAGACCGGAGGACACGGATCACTCGGTATATCTCTCTTCCCATCTTGTAGTTAGCTAGGACTAGTTTAATGGCCCGATCCGGGTTTTAGTGCGCGGTGGTGCCGGTTCAAGAAAAAAATTAAAGTTAACCATCGCTTCCGCATTTGGCCTCGGGATGGAGGCCGGGGCGCCGCCGTGCACTTACAGTGGTATCAGAGCCTCGCCATTAACATAGTCTAACTTTGTCTAATGTGTTTTACATTTCCGATCGAACAAAATTCCAAAAACCCGCGTTTTCTTCACATCAGTTTCTGTCGAAATTTTTTTGAAGTCCAAAAATTTTTCAGGTTGTTTCAGAATGATGTGTAGGACATTCTAAGAGTTCTGGGAAAATTTGGTCTCGTGAACAGTCTAAACGACCGCGGAACCGCGACCAAACCCATGCTTGGGCCGCGGTTCCGCCGCGACTTGAACTGTTCAATGTACCAAAATTTTGCAGAAAGCTCCTGACTTGGAAATAGGGGTTTTGGAATATTATTTTTGGGCCCAGAATTTCTTTAAGTGCTACAGTATTGCTTGGAGCCCACTTGGTAAAATTTGATCGATCGGATTTATTTTAAACACATTAGTTCACAGTATTTACATTATATCTGCGACCGTGAATGTCACTTGATCGGTAAATCATGTCTAACTGCTATAGCCCGGTTAGACGGATTTGCGAACGTGACTTTCACGTTGATGTTTTGTGTTATGCTGTGATGTTGCGGATTGGTCATGGGGGATAGCCTGGATGCAATGCTAGTACAGTTTTGTTGTATTATGTACATTTGATATTGCAGGGCGAGCGTCCGACATGTGGACTGCCGTCACTGCCCGTTTGTATTATTCTTTTAGGACACGACCAGGTTGCGGTCGATGTACCCGTTGTATGTATATTTTACTTTCTGTACTAGGATTACCCCGCGGTGGGGCGCACGGATAGCCGGGTTCTAGAGGGCAACAAGCCCGCATCTCATGGCATTGAGACGGAGGGGGCTTCACTCTAGAATTGGCGGGCTATTCGCCGCACTCGTAAGGGGTACAGGTTGACCCAGGAGGGGTGCCCAAGTTACCGGATGCCGTGAAGTGCTGGGTGGTCCATTCATGTTGCTGAAGGGGGCTTCCTCGCTTCAGGTTTTGGCGGGTGACTTGCCGCGCCCGTAGGGGTCTAGGATTTCATTGCATAGGCTATCCACATGACCAGGGGAACGTCGGGTTTCAGTAGTGGCTCTGTGAAACCCGGGGATCCCAGATATCTGTATTGTTCTGTGATGTTGTACATTTCTGTGATGTTGCTTTTTATCACGCCTAGAGCGAAATATAATATATTGGTATATATATTAGTAGATGTTGTATATGTTTTGCATCCTCGCTAGTCCAGTCCCCGCTCTGTCGTTAGTTAGCTAACCTAACGGGTAATGACGGGACCCAGTGGCGAATGCGGATGGTATATACGTACGTCATATTATTTTCGTTCTTTGTGGTGTGATCAATTGATGGGACTGCGTTGATTCGGATCAATGCAAGTTAAAAACAAACCTATTCTGATGTTGTTGGAACACTTTTCAAAAAGCTGTTATTGCAAGGACGTTCACTTTTGTTTTGCATCGTGGTATTCAGTTGGAATATCCTGCTCCTCAGTCGACGAGGCAAGGGCCGATATCCCTTCACCGGGAGTGACCCCTTGGACAAAAGTTTGCGTCAGGGCAATAACTTCACTATAGCCGATTACTTTTGCTTTGCACCGTGGTATTCAGTTGGAATATCCTGCACCTCATTCTACGGGGAAGGAGCTGAGATCCCTTCACCGGGAGTGACCTCTTTAGCAAAGGTTTTCGTCACTATATTTTTAAAAGCTATCCGGTTCCTTCAACGATATCAAGTTCATTACGTTAAAGGTTTTCGCCAGAAACCATTCGTAGCCCTCCGTCGTTTCATATGGATAGTCAATAGTATTCAAGCTGTGTTTGTTGGCCAAAGTCAAGACACAGTGTTTGGTAGCTGTTGGTTATTCATATGCAGCATAGATAGATGCGTTGGTTTGGAACAGTCGTACTGCCTTGTTGGCCAAAGTCAAGGGTAGGTACGGGTGGATTCAAATCAACCTGGAGAATGACGGGTAGAACTTGACATGTGACTTATGATTTGTTGGCCAAAGTCAAGGTCATAAGAGCATGGGGTAAAAATCACATCGGGAGTTTCTAAAGAAACTGAAACTTGCCAGATATGCGCATACCTTCTGGAGTGTGATACCGTGAGCGGATTCCATCACGTTATCATGCGATGATAGTTGGATCCCGATTCCCACTGATGAGTTGGTATACTCCTCGGGTGATCCCGACTAATTCTTCTTTCAGGTTTGGAGGAGAATTTGACGGTACAGTGGGAGGTTTCCAGATTAGATAAATTGGTAACCATTCTGATCTAGGTTAGAGTGCACGCTGAGTGTTTCTTTTCTCTCTCTCTCTTTGGCAGTGACCATTGACCCGACCCTAAGACTATGACTCAGAGACCAAAATTAACCGAACCTTCTTAACACTGGCTTTTGGATTGTCAGAGTTGCAAACCTCATTGCCACTCCTACTTTTACCCTTTTCTCTAGGACACCCCGTATTACTACGAACGTCCACTTCTATTGGACAAAACCATCGTATGGTTAGATACGAACTCGAAGGAATTCGAGGATGGTTTCCAGTTTTGGAGAAAACGAATATGACTATTCAGTTGTCTTTTCCTTTTACCTTCTCTCAAGTTGCGAGTACTCCTTGGTTTAGGAGATAGTACACCTATTACGCAAATTAGATAGTCTTCTTCCAAACCTTAGGCTGGTGCCGAACGGTGGGGAACGAAGAAAACCAATTAGCATAACGATGGTGTGCAGAAGGTATTAAGTTAAGACAAAGCAAGGGATTAGTAAGAGGGCAAAGTAAATTGTGACTGCTATTCACGACCATACCAAGTATTTCTTCGCCAATCCTAAATCACCTTCACACTCCGTATCACTACGAAGATCCACAGTTTATTTGATACTCCATCGTATGGTTATATACGAACTCGAAAGGAACTTGTTCCAGTTCGGGGATGGATTCTGGTTCAGGAGAAATAGGAATAAGGTTTATTCGGTTGTCTTTTATCCTCACCTCCTCTCGCATTGCGAGTGTTCCTAGGATTAGGACAGTACACCCATTATGCTTAGTGGATAGTCTTCTTCCAAACTATAGGCTGGTGACGAACGGTAGGGAAGGAAGAAAACTATTTGGCCTAAAAGGGTGTACAGAAGGTAATGACTAAAGACATATAAAGGGATTTGGAGAGGTGGCAAAGAATTACACGGTTACAGTTGTGAATATGGATTATGGAAGAGGCATTACTAGGAATACCAGGATACCCCATAGAAACATTTCAATGTTTCAGTTTCACTGTGTAATGTTAAAAGAAAACTGATTTCCCGATTAGATACTTACTCCAGGGTATGTATTTACCAGGTATGATTCTCACATCTGTATGGTTTTACAGATGATGAGTGGGAGTAAGTTATTGGGAATTGGGTGATCATCCTCATCATATCGGGATTCGTTGTAATCGGTGATATTTGAGGAAATCGCATGGGTTGTTTGCCGGACGACAAATTTTTGGTTTTGAATATCCGCTGTTATGCACCAATTTCAAATCGATATATCTGTACGTCTATTTTCATAGAGTGAGATATACCTTTTTGAAATTATATCTATGACATTTACCTATATCAGTGGATGTTTAGGTAAGGAGCATTAAACAGCGGTGTAATTCTTCTTAACCATAAGTACAGTTTTCAATCTACGACACACAATGAATGAGTTATCAGACTCAAGGGACTTATACAGAGTATTGTATGTTGTCCAGGGTCCATCAGGACAGAGGGGTTGGTTCTCGTACTATATTCGGTTTACTTATGACTTCTCTAGTTTTTAGACAGGTGTTTCGTGGAAACACAGGGTCCGAATTTTGAGAAGTTATAGGTATTTGAATAAAGTAGAGAACCAGGTATTGCAGGTATCGGGATTCTTCAAAGTGATCGAAGATGTAGATACTTGTGTATGATATTCAGTTGATAGTAATGATTAAGAGAACTTACTTCTCTTTCAGGTTACTCATAATTGGAAGCATTCCTAAGTTGAGTAACGCTGATCGACCTCTTTTCATTTAGTAGACATGCATTGGAGACAGCTGCATGATTTGAATCTGGTTCAATTAAATCAGTGCCTCTGGTTCTATATTGGATATAGAACAGTTCATATCTTAACGATGTTAAGGTACGGGGAGTTGTCTGGCTTATGCTTAAAACCAGACTCTGGATAACTCAAGGCACATTTCTGTAATGGCTGTTTGTGGGTTGACCCAGGCTATGACGCGGGTTGATTTTCTACCATCTGGAAGATCAATAGTGATATTGTTCTAGACTCGCCACAGTTTTAATAAATATGGATTTTTTCAGAAAAACAGTAGTGGGAGTATGGTAGAACTGGAAGTGATTCCAGAACCACAAACGATTACTCAAGATTTCATAGGAACCTAAAGATTCAATCTGGTTTGACATTCTATTGGCCACTCCGCAGATAAGGTGGGTAACTTCAGGCACCCGAGAGGTACTCCGGTAGCCTCAAGGACGGTGACAGGGAAGTTCTTGTTTACCCTGACTTGCCATTGCTGTTGTTCCAGACTGTGAGACCCGGCAGGAGGATGAGTATAGCGTCGTTCTAAACTGGCTTTAGAAGTGAACGTCTATATGACTCTGCCAGAGGGTTGTCGTAGTCAGTGGGAGCAGCGGAAGCATTGGTGGAAATGTAGCTTATGTCTATTTATAGACTAAAGCAGATATAGCGGAGATAAATCATCAATTTCTGATGTGGCAGTCATAGGTTTGACTTCATCAGAATAGGGGATGGATCTATTGAGAAGGTAGTAGGGTGTGATGTCATGGTATTTGGATGACATACACAGAATAGGAAAAGAAACTCCTATACTACGATCGGTTACACTTTGGTCGTCACACAGTGGTTTCTCCACAATGGACTTGGACATTATATCAGACATACTGGTTACTGGATCTATGGTTTTAGATCTAGATTTGGGTGGTTTCCCAATCAAGGTACTTAGACAGCATTCTAAGAGTATTTAGAATGGACGACTCCTGGCATGGTGGTGTACCTGCAAGTAATGGAGTCACCCTCTCTAAAGGTGTCTTATAGACTAAAGGGGAGAGGGATGTGCATGATTGGCAGATCACTTGCTCAGGCAATTGAGTCAATCATGAGATGTCAAGTAACACACCAGATATTTTTCTTGCAGTAGATGCAATAAGTTGACATTGATCCAAACCTGGAGAAACAGTCGGAAGCAGTTTTAGAACATAAGTGGATGTTCTAGGGATATGATAACGACAAGCCTCATTCGGGAGACAGTTATCATTCCAGGCTTCCAAGGTGACCTGGACGACAAGGAGGTTGTCAGAGTTATAGTTTTTCCTTCTGACGAGGGGCAGTATTTTGGACAGGTGGTCCAAGGCAATACTGAGGGAAGGATGGCGCAGCATACTGATTAAGTTCAGTTGAAGATACAGTCTAAGAAGTTTGGATTTGGAGTTCATTTATGAGCTAGGTCCCATCAGACATCCAGACACATTCTAAGACAGGTATTGCTCATTTTGGGAGATGGATTTCTCCGCGAACTTGAGATATAGAAAGACATAGAAAGAAACATCCAGGCGGATCCACTCACTGAGGCTATTCCTCGAACGCAGTAGTTTCGCAAACGGGCTTTGTGAGACTGACTAGTAGAGGAGTTGGGTGTTCGGTATCATACAGGCTGTGAGTATACGACAACGCAATAATTAGCCTTGAGTGCAAGTGGGAGATTGTTGGAGATAGTGCCCTCAGAGTCAATTATTGGATCACAGGCACGTGATTGCAATGATTGAGGGAGGACCTGTCCCAGTAGGACAGTCTTACTCGAGATGATAGTATGCTATCTGGTTTACCTTTATCATCGTGTACTGCTTTAGGTGACCTGACATGTCGCTATCACACGTTGATAGAGCCCCTAGGATTCTTGCTTGACCACCAGCAGTATGAGGGCGATCATATAAGTGAGAGCTGGCAGTCTATAAGCACATCCTTGAAAGGTCCCTAGTCGTGGGAGTTTCGAGACAGGGCATCGATACTCAAGAGTAGACTAGTGTATACAGTCGAGACCCCGACGAGGGGCGGTGGCCGGTCTCACAAGCCACTGGTGTCAGTTGGTTCACCTAAGATGTATACAGGTGCTTATTGGGTTATGAGTACACCGGACAGGACTCGCCGGGAACATGCTAGTTGGTCTTATACCTGAAGTCAGATAGCAGTTCCCTGGTGACATGTGTACAGGTTAGTTCATCGACCTGGGGATCGTCATTTGTCTCGTGTGAGTTCTCACTGTACTTTGATTACTACCCTACCACGCTCAAAGGAGACGTGCAAACAGGTTTTAGTTGGGTATAGTCCCGAGCCACATGGAGGAAGTGAGCGGATCTTCAGGGGTTCGTCTCTCCCGGTATTGGGGATGAGGTCGCGCTGTGTCTAGGAGAGCCATTACACGAAGCCCTCGGCCGAGGCGGGAGATTTACTGGTAGGTATTCTAGTAGTATCTCAGGGTGTTCTGGGCTACACTCCGACACGACTTGTACCGCTTTTGGGGGTCTGACTTTTACCAACCCCCTAGGCCCGCTATGCGATGCTCATAGACGAACGGACCGGACTGTACGGATATTGTCACTGACAGGCTCAGTAGGGTGTCAGGATGAGTTCGCTTATCGACGTCTCTTTTGGTCAATACCTGGTAGCCCGTTACGTATTGGCTAATACCTCTGACGTGCTAGTGGTTAAATCCACAGCCATAGTATTGACGAGTCTTTAGAGTCCACCACACAAACAGTTACTTAAGTTTCGGGCGAAACGCTGTAGAGGCCGTACGGAGATATGGCACGGTTCGATCAGATACGTGCGGTATTGCACGGATCAGGATCGGACGGTTAGTACTAGAGGCCGTATGGATATATGGCAGGGTTCGATCAGATACGTGCGGTATTACACGGATCAGGATCGGACGGATAATACTAGCCGGCTTTGGTATAAGCCGGATCCTAGTATAGTACAGTGTAGATTTTGTCTCATTTCATTTGTATTCGGTCGGAATACAAATGCGGGTGTGTATACACAGCATCGGGGTTTTCCTGTAATTTATTACGGGACCAGTTTTCTGGAGTTGCCAGTTTGCTTTCCGTTTCGGCCATATTTCTTTGTATCTTTCATTGGCCGAAGATTGGTGGAGGAGGGCTTATTTGCAATTGTGCAAATAAGCATTTGTGGAGGGAGGTGATTGCATATTGTTGTATCATGATAGCTCTTCTTTGACCTTGACTTCTATCTTCATCATGGCTTGACTTTTGTAGGACATGATTGTTGGTGATGATGAAGGGTGAGGAGTGTTGGTGTTCCTTTGTGATCATTTCTTCATATGATAACCATTCCTCTCACTCTTTTATGAAGGGTGAGTGGCTCCCCTCATTTTTGGACTCTCTCTCTCATTCTCACTCTCCCCTCACTTAGCATGGCCGGCCACTTCCTCAAGTGGGCTGTCCCAATTTTTTGTGGAAGGATTTCATCTCTTTTGGCTTGTAAAAAATCCCATAGCTCCACAAATATTCCACAACCCATCCCTCCACCAAATGGCAACCTCCATAAACCACAAATGAGACATATAGATCTTCACTGTATTCTACAGCAAATCTTGGGCACGTCGACTCGCCAGCTTCGTGCCCGAGTTGCCTTGGTATAGAGGCGGGAGCCCGTAAAAGATGCAGGCGACGTGGTGCCCTTCCGGCGACGAGGTGGAGACCGGAGCTTCCACGGGAGATCGGGACAACGACGAGAAGACCGGAGGACACGGATCACTCGGTATATCTCTCTTCCCATCTTGTAGTTAGCTAGGACTAGTTTAATGGCCCGATCCAGGTTTTAGTGCGCGGTGGTGCCGGTTCAAGAAAAAAATTAAAGTTAACCATCGCTTCCGCATTTGGCCTCGGGATGGAGGCTGGGGCGCCGCCGTGCACTTACAGTAGGCTCATCATTGTCAATGATGCAATCCTCTCGATCCCCG
Source organism: Agapanthus africanus (assembly GCA_030015575.1). Lineage (NCBI taxonomy): Eukaryota > Viridiplantae > Streptophyta > Magnoliopsida > Asparagales > Amaryllidaceae > Agapanthus > Agapanthus africanus. The sequence continues at coordinate 301,622,233 of CM057339.1, read as the reverse complement.
TCTATGAGAAAACCGTAGTGTCTCTCGGGCGGATGAGACTGCCTACTAGTTCTGCGGAGTGGCACGGGGATATACGGTTCTTCTGAAACCTCTGGTTCTACCAAGCTTTTAGTAATAGCTTGTGGTTCTGGAATTTCATCCAGTTCTATTGCGCTCCCACGTTTCTAATTTTCTAAAAATTCAGATTCCAAGAAGTGGGCATGATGAGAAACAAAGACTTTTTGTTCCTCTGCGTAATAGAAATAATACCCCGTGGAGTTCTTTCGGTATCGCACAAACTTACATAGTACTGAGCGTACCTCGAGCTTGTCTGCATGCTGCTTTTTTACAAAATCTGGACATCCCCATGTCTTAAGGTACTTAAGATAAAGTTTCTTCCCACTCCACATCTAATATGGTGTGGTAGGCCCAGTCTTGGTAGGAACCTTATTCAGAAGATATGCAGCTGATTCTAGTGCATAACCCCAGAAGGATCGCGGCAACTAAGCGTTACTCATCATGGAACGATTCATATCCAATAGGGTTCTGTTCCGCCTTTCCGATACACCTTTGTGTTTTGGTATGTATTGTGGAGTAAGCTGAGAGAGAATACCATTCACTTTTAGATAATCCAAAAACTCGGCACTTAAGTATTCACCATCTCGATCAGATCTCAGTGTCTTGATACTTTTTCCTGTTTGTTTTTTCTACTTCATTCTTTTATTCCTGGAATTTCTCAAAGGTTTCGGATTTATGCTTCATCAAGAAGACATGTCCATACCTAGAGAAATCATCCGTAAAAGTAATGAAATAGGAATAACCACTTCTCGCATGTGTAGACATTGGACCACACACATTGCTGTGTATGGGTCCCAAGAGCTAGCTCGCTCTTACTCCGTGTCCAGTGAACGGAGTCTTTGTCATCTTTCCCATAAGACAAGATTGACAAGTTGCATAAGATTGATATTCGAACGGATCCAAATATCCCTCTCTATGTAACTTCGTCAACCGTGTTTCATTGATGTGACCCAGTCTACAACGCCATAAGAAAGCCTGATTTAATTCCACAGGCTTTCTTTTAAGTGTGTTCTGGACACTGAAAACTTAAGCTTGATTTAATATGTATATACCGTTATCTAATGTACCTAACCCAATCAGATCTTGATTTAGTTGGAGGTGGACCACATCGCTTATAATTGTAAAATCATATCCTTCCTTAGAAAGTAAGAATACAAATATGATATTACAAGCTAGACTAGGTACATACAAACAGTTACGTAGAATCAATATTTGCCCACTTGTCAATCCTAGGTGATATTCCCTAACGGATTCAGCGTCCACGCTCATTCCGTTAGCAACCATAAGAGTCATATCACCTACCATGATAACTCTACGGTTTCTCAAAGCCTGTAATGAATTACAGATATGAGATCCTGATCCGGTATCTAGTACCTAGGAAGTAGAGTTAATTGACATACAGTTTTCAATAACAAACACACCCGAAGCCGAAGCCACAACGTGCTTCGAATCCTAGATTCTGGCTTTCAAAGCCCTGCAATCCATCTGCCAATGACCTTTCCTGTTACAATAGGAACATTCCTCCTTCCCTACTGTCAGCCCCAAAAGTTTTGCCCTTCCCTGTCCCTCTACCTTACTGACACCGTCTATCGGCATTGTAGAGGTCTTCTTCTTCTCATCCTTGGCTTCTTCCTTGGATCTAGAAAAGGAAGGTTCCCTAACAAGCAGAGCGGGTGTTTCCCTGGTTTCCTTCAGTGTGAAAGTAGAAGGTAGGAACTGTAGAATCAAGTCATCATATGACTGGTTCTCCAACGTGGTCTCCAGGTCCGTGAGCTCATCAATATAGCTAGTCATTGTAAGGACGTTGTCCTCTACAGATGACTTGATAGCCAACCTCGCTTGAAGCAATTCTTTCGAGGTCTCATATCTTGCGATACGAGATTGCTCTCCATATAATTCTTTGTTATAGAGGAAGATGGAAACTAAGTCCATCTTCTCATGCTGCCTCTGTTTTTCACTATCTACTAAGGCCAACACGAGACACTTAGCATTCACACTGTCCTTTTCCCCTATCTTACGGATATTAACATCCGTGAAAGTGGAAACTCGACCTGGGATGGTGGTGGTTTGAGTCGTAATGAGGTGGTCCTTCTTGTCACAGGCAATGGACATCTGGACAAACCCTTGCCAGTCAATATAGTCTGGCCCAGTCAATTTATTAGCTAAATGTAACCTAAGTGCGGTCAACTGGTTGCTGTAATTAGGAGAGAAAGAAGAAACACTTTAGCATGATACTCTTGCAAGTTTAGATTGGTTTTTAGTTTATCTAAACAGGATGGCTCCCACTGTTTCTCAAACCCTTCCTCGAACTATAAAAGAAGAATTAGTCAGGATTAATCTCACCGTACAATACTTGCTTAACCGTTCATCCAGGCTAGTGTCGGTACATCGAAGGAGGTTTTACGACGCTTTCGCGAAGTTCCTTAATTAAATAACCTCTTTTCCCTGGAGGCGTAGCCCCGCTGACACTGTTCTAGACACCTACTTGATTTATAGTATTGATCGTTAAGTGAAAAATCTCCCGACGAGTAGCATATACTCACAGTAGGATCGGGATCCAAATATCATTGTATGATAATACTGAAGAAATCCTACCAACATTAGCAAACTCCAAATGGTATGCAGCACCAGCAAGTTTCAGTTTCCTTATAAACTCCTGATGTGGATTTTTGCCCCATGCTCTTATGACCTTGACGAAGGCCAACAAATCATAAGTCACATGTCAAGTTCTACCCATCATGTCCAGGTTAATTTGAACCCACCCGTATATACCCTTGACAAAGGCCAACAAAGTAATACGACTGTCCCAAACCAACGCATCTATCTATGCTACATATAAATATTCAGCAGCTACCAATCACTATACCTTCGCGATGGTCAACAAACATAGCTTGAATACTACTGAACATTAATATGAAATGACGGAGGGCTACGAATGGTTTTGGTGAAACCCTGAACGTAGTGAACTTGATATAATCGAAGGAACCTAATAGCTTTTAAAAGGAGCGGTTTAAGCTCCGCATTTAAAAGTCTGCTGTTTTGAAAAAACCGAGTGGTTTAAAAATTTGTTTCAATGATTTAGCTTTAGTTTGTTTGCTTTGCATTAATTTAATGTAGTCCCATCATTTACTCCTATCATCACAGAAAAAGACGAAAATACCACGTCCACTTATGCTATCCGCATTCACCATTGGGCCCCGTCTAACACCGTTAGGTTACTTAACTAACGCCAAAGCGGGGGCTGGACTAGCGCGGGTGCAAAACATAAACAACGTCTATTATATAATATATATATATATATATATATATATATATATAATAACCATTCGTCTCACGCAATAATAGGCATTCCAGATCACAGATGAACATATTGGATATACTAGAAATTCCGCGTTTCGTTTAAGCCTGTAACGAATGACGGATTTCACGGTCATGATGAATAGCCAAACCCCACCTGTTTAGTCGAAAATATCGCACATTTGATATATCATTTTCCTTATATTTCTTAAATATCTAAAGGTGTTTATTATAAATATAGAATATATTAGGGTTTATCTGTAAAAATACTATTTACCATATGTTTATATATTATAATTAACATTATAAAGGAAAATGTATGCATATAATATTTATATAATATTTTGATAATTTAAATATGCATATCATATCAAATATCCTTAATCAATATTCGTAAAATAAAATATCATATAAAATGGTTAGGATAATATCTAAAAAATACCAAATATTACTAACATTATTCATTGAGATATTGTGCAAGGTTTAGCTTAGGTCAGGAGATTAGGATATCTAGATGTCAGGAATCAGAAATCTGCCGATGAAGTTAAATAAAATCGAAGAATCAATACCGGCAGAGACTAAGACAAGATATGAAGATTTCAGATATCAAAACAATCTCCAAGTGTCAACACCAGAGACCACAGAAAATTTCATCACCTGATCCCACATAAGTGCGGCCCTTCCGCCGCAATAATATGCTTCTGGCGACGGATCCGAGGCCGATTCAACGAGTTAGGAGTTGGGATTTTGTGGTTTGGATCTTCACAACAATCTTTAATTCTTAGGATCTATAGTTTCTGGTTTTGGGACTATTTAAAGGACCGAGGGCTAAACTTAGAAATCATCAGCCTTTTACACGAAGCAAATCACCGTCAAAGAACAAGTGATCCATGACAAGTTCACGATTCGACGTGATAAGGCGACGTGAGATTCGATGGAGTATCTACTTTCTACAAGGCAGAGATCGAGAGAAACTTCTTCTTCCTCTTCTAATCTAAACTTGAAGGCTTTGTACTTGTGAAGTTGATTAATAAAGGTAGATCATTAGTTTAATTATTTAGTATTTAATTTCTGTATTATGATCTCATTCTCTATACGTTCTTCTTCTATCTCCATCATGCGCGAGTAATTCTTCGCTTGATACGGTTCGTAGGATTAGGGCAGGACAATGGACGAGAAAATATTTTAACTTCTTTTAAGTCTTATGAAGTTTATAAACTTTAGCAAAAGAATCATTAACATCCTTATCGGGCGCGCTACCAATTTATTACTAGTTTTGACCGCGATTTGAGATCAGATTAACAATTGTTTTGTTAAGGGCTAAACATGAATAGAGATCAATGAAAGGACAAGGGTCAATAGTGTGGAAACCCTAGTTTCTTCCAAGAACCCTTTCTCATTCATCACTATCAATCTAGTTTTAAATCTATTAATAGATAAAAGGAGTAATTTTTATTAGTCATCCATGACTACTAAATCCTAACGAACCCTACAAGTCATCTTCTTATAAAATCTACATTCGTATTTAAACTAGATCTGTATTCTACATCCGTGTTTAATATAGATCTAGAATCTATTCTTCACTATTCCTTATTCTTCTATTCTTCCTCTTTTCAATCAACACGTCTAAAGTAAGATTAAAAGATTCTACATATTCCTAAGGACGACCCGTACTCATCTCGGCTAGCTACACGCGATACCGTTATTGATTGCGGTTACTACTACATACTCACACATAGAAAATTAATCAAATGGCGCCGTTGCCGGGGATACGTGCGTAATATTTTTTTCTTGCTATTCGTGTTGAATTCTTATTCGATCAATATCATAAAAATAAAAAAACCACATATTGTGTATTTAACGATTAGTGTGCGATTTTTGCGAGCGAATCTGGAGACACTAAAGAAAGGAAATCAAGATTCAAAGACTTTCAGAGAGGTCCAGATGAGCTAGGAAGGCACTGTAGAATTTTTCTTGCAAAGGACCCTCCCACTTGCGGCGGAACCGCGGCATAAGCTTGCATTTTGCGGCAGTTTGGCGGCGGAGTTGAAGAATTGTGCCCCGAAAATTCTCTGATAACTTTTCTATCTCTTTCTCTCTCCTTTGAAATCCAATAAAATATTTTTCTGCGGGATTCTTTGAAAAATATCGCCGCTCAAAAATCTTTTGCATGTTTTATAATTGGTTTGTTTGTGCATATTTTAATACGGGCTTTAAGGGGAAAGACTAAAATTCAAATTAGGTGGGGATTTCATCACTCTTTGTAGGCCCCACAAATCACAAAACGAGTATCCGCATCACCATACATTAATTAAAAAGTATCTGGACAATGACTCTAAGGACCGTCGCGCTCAATTAGGAGAGATGAAGGTCGTGGGTAATCTATCGCTTATCCGCATTGCTTTTGTGGTGTCAAGGCAAGTGTGACTAAGGCAAGTGGTTACTTAATTAGGCCCGCTATTTTCGGTGATTCTTATAGCGGATACCTCCCACTTACCTCCCACTTACCTAACTACAAGAGTAATAAATAGGTGGTAGAGGATTGATCCTGTGTTGTCCTTTGGATGTCTAGGAGCGGCCTAGTGACTTGACCTAGGTGACCTTAGTTCTACGGTTGATTGTGCATTTTTTTTGTGATTTGTCTCACGTCCGACACTTTTCAAAACAAACCATTTTTAAATCATTCTTACACGCCACCACGTGCGCTAAACCTGCTTAGTGCATGATCGGCTAGACACGGGATTCCAGTGCCCAATCTGAAGTCGGTACTTCTTCATCTTATTTTTCCCCTCCACTCACCACATCGACCGAGATGGACGGTTCTCCATCAGATTATAACACCACCCTGCCACCACCCGTAGGTGCGCATAATCCACCACACATCTCTCTCCAAGAAAGATGTTATCCTATATGCGGTCCCCTTTCTACCTGTCTATCTATTCCACCAGCCAATAGGGATAATTTTGAAATTAAACTCCACTTCATCAAACTGTTGCCAAAATTTCACGGGCTTGAATCTGAAGACGCATACGTTTTTATAAACAAATTCGAAAACGTATGCACAATGATTGGCACGTCACAACTTTTTGTGGATGCTATGAGATTACGTCTTCTCCCTTTTACCTTGTGCGATCTAGCAGAAAAATGGCTTTATAACACTACCGCATATTCTATTACCAAATGAGATGAATTCGTTATAGCATTCCTTAAGAAATTTTATCCCAATCATAAGGCCGCCCGTGATTGAAGCGAGATTAACCAGTTTACCCATCTTCTCAATGAACCATTCTGGGAATGCTTTGAACGGTTTAAGGATCTTCTTATACAATGCCCTCATCACGGAATTAATAGATAGGACCTTTGTCGCATTATATATGAGGGTGTTGATTCTGCAACAAAACTGATGCTTGAAACCATGTGTCAATGTCATTTCCTGTCTAAAGATGATGGTGAAGCTTGGAAATTTCTGAAAGATCTCGCTGAACAAACTTTACAGTGGGAAAGCGTTAGATCTACATCGTCTAGGGGAGGTGTCCATCAGCTCGATATTTCCATCGTAGTGAAAGCCGAAATGGCCGCGATACAAAGGAAACTCAATGCTATAGAAAAAAAAGTCTCTTCAGCCTTCCTAAACCAATTTACGCTCCCCAAAACCATGTGTGGTTGTTGTTCCAACCCATCACATTTGACGGAAGAATGTCCTTTGAATCCACCATTTCAAGGTCAAGAACAAATTAATGTTACTTTTCAGCAGCGACCTAGAAACGATCATTATTCTTCCACATAAAATCAGGGATGGGGGAATCATCCTAATTTTGTTTGGAAACAAAACCAAACCCAAAATCAAAACCAGTTCCAAAGCAATTATCAAAGACTTCCTCTACAGCAATAGCAACCACCATAACCGAGTCAGCACCCCTTTCAACCGCAAACTTTGCAAAACCCGGCCAACAACTTTGATCCTTATAATAATTCTTTTGCCAGTACCGATAAACCATCTGCACTCGACACGTTCATTAAACATTCCATGCAAACGACTGATATTTTAACATCATCTATCCAAACATTAATACGGAACACCGCTTCCCATGATGAAAGCATAAAATCGATAGAAGCACATCTTGCACAGTTAAATGCCGCGATGAGTGCGAGAAAGAAAATGAAACATCCATCTCAATCTATACCTAATCCTGGCCACTCACAAAGTTATAATTTGAGTGCCGTTTCCACGTTGAGATCGGGAAGAGTGCTGGATAACCAAGTAGGTGAACACGTTGTTGATATTAATAACACCCCGGCTTCTACTTCTTCTCCTATTCTGTCTAGTCCACCATCTTATGAGCCAATTCTCCGTTTTCCCCAAGGCTCGAACACTCAGCCCACTATCTCGAGTCTACATAAAATGATCCGCACTCCAATTTTGGGATCCATTCTATCTCCACAATCCTCTCTAATGTTGGACCCAGCCCTTATTGATAAATCACTTTATCCAAACAGGTTAAGGGGCAACAGACCAAGTTCACAAATGGAGAAGATTGTGGAAATTTTTAAGCAAGTTAACATAAACATTCCTCTCCTAGATGCTATTCAACAAGTTTCGTCGTATGCAAAAATCCTAAAGTACTTGTGCACTAGGAAGAGAAAAACTCAAGTGCCGAAAAAGGTATCCTTAACGATTAACCCGAGCACTACTTTTACACAATAGCTACCCAAGAAACGAAAGGACCCTGGAAGTCCTACCATATCTATTTCTATTAGGGGTAAAACTATCAATCGCTCTCTACTAGATTTAGGCGCTAGTGTTAACTTGCTTCCGTATTCTGTGTATGAGCAATTAGGGATCGGAGAGTGAAAACCGGCACACTGCACTCTTCAGATGGCCAATCGATCTATCACCCAACCTAGGGATGAGCTAGAGGACGTGTTAATCAAAGTCATGGAATTTATATTCCCTGTGGAATTTATCGTTATAGATACACAGTCTGTAGAGAACTCACGAAAACAAATCCCAGTGATTTTAGGTCGACCTTTTCTTGCGACTTCCAACGCAATAATCAATTGTCGAAACGGCTCTGTGAACCTATCCTTCGGGAAGATGTCAATTGAGCTTAACATTTACAAGTTGGGAAGTGAACCTTCCGAACCCTATGCTCAAGTATGTTCTGTCGAAAGGATGGATTCCGACAGTAGCGAATTTGATGAGCTTCACGATACTTATCTCGACTCCACCAGTGCGTTAATGTTCGACCCTGCTATTTGTTATACACATACGGACCATTTTATCGAGCTGTCCGGGTCAACATTTAACGCTAAATATGAACCTTTTAAGGAGTCTGAGTATCATCCCGTTCTTTCCGATGAGATTATTATTCGGGATATCGATGAAAGCATTGATGAAATCTTCGCTGAAGAACTCGCATTCTTAGAAGATATGGGCGTTGTGATGAATCAATCCCAAAACAAAGAAGTTGAACCGCCGCCCCTTTTCTTATCAATAACGAGAATGCGAGCAATCCATCATCATTGTTTTGTCTCTACAAACCGAGACGTAAACCCATTCCATACCACCTCTTATCTCCTCCCCGCTTCTTGTCTACATATAACAGGATCTTCTACCAACCAGTGCATTACATTGATAAATATTTTGAATGGTTGGTGTTGACTTTTGGTATTTATAAAGCTTTGTATAGACCAATAAGTTTAGCTTCCCCTCATAATTTTAAATACTTAATACTATTTTACTCAAGTTTGGGGGGAGAAAATCTTTTGGTTCTTGAAAGAAAATATTTTTTTACAAAATTATAAGCCAAAAATAAGTTTGGGGGAAGATTTCACTGTCATTAATTCATGTCCCCGTTACTAACTTTTCCTCCTAAGCCTATAGTTTTTTTAAGCTTAACAGATGATATCAGTGAGGACACTGCTGCAAACAGGTTTGGGGGAGGTTTGTGCTTATTCACGCATTATTTTGCAATATCATAAATATAAACACAAAAAATTGAGGGTTATGAGAGTTTGAAAGTGAAAAAATTACATATGTAAGATTGGAAAAGTTTAAGAAAAGTAAGAATGTTAGATATTTTCTTAAACGAAGCTAGTAATAAGTAGTTATGAGTTGTTGTCCCAAGGGTTAGTATGTTGAAGGAAATTACTAATCCGAGGATAAAAATAAGTCTGAAAAATAGTCCCTATTCTTGAGTCCAAACATTTGAACGTTGATACCCTACTATACGCACTTACACACATCTCGAAACTTGGGATAGTAGAGAATACCTTGAAATGCTCTTATTTAAAAGCCTTAGTATGAAATAAATAAAAATATAAGTGGTGAAGAAAAAAATGAACACAGGTTTTATAATTACTTAAGGCAACATAAAAAAAAATATAGCGAGGGTGCTTTATCACCTAGTGCCTTAGACCAACTGGTTTGGGAGGCATTGCTAAGCCTTAGGTGTTGCATGACGAGGAATTATGCCTAAATGCGCGAGCACATTTTGTAATCGGTTGGTTAGTAACTCAAGAAATATTAACGGTCGCATGAAGAATGTGTGAGCAATTCCATCGAAATTATTCACCGACTAAAAATTACTTTGGAAGATGGACAAGAGTATGATAGCTTGAATTGAATTCTCTAAGTGTAGGAATGTCTTTTACATACACGTAGGGGTATATGATCAATGTTTGGAAGAAAGATGGGGAGGAAGACTAAAGGCGATATTTTATTGAGAGACGATGAGATTTCTAAAATATTTTTGTACCCATTAAGATAGGGTTCATGGCAACTGAAAAGCTGGTGTAGTTGGAAACTCTTATTTTCAAGTTCTTTATTTTATAATTCTTATCTTTATATGTATCTTTCATCGTATTTCTTTTATTATAGGTTTTTGTTGGTGTAATCCGCTGAAAACCTCATGAGACAACACTCTTTCTACTAGGGACTCCTAGAGGTTTAAAGGCTTGTTGCACGTGCTCAGTGCAATCGTGCTGCCTACGAAAGTGCACTACTTAGGTTTTTCTTTTTCTTTTTCTCCCTCTCTTGAATAAATAGTTTGCTCGGGACGATCAAAATTAAGCTTGGGGGTATTTGTTCAGTCGAAAATATCGTAGATTTGATATATCATTTTCCTTACTTTTCTTAAATATCTGAAGGTGTTTATTATAAATATAGAACATATTTGGGTTTATTTGTAAAAATACTATTTACCATATGTTTGTATATTATAATTAACATTATGAAGGAAAATGTATACTTATAATATTTATAAAATATTTTAATAATTTAAATATGCATATCATATCAAATATCCTTAACCAATATTCTTAAAATATAATATCATATAAATGGTTAGGATAATATCTCAAAAATACGAAATATTACTAACATTATTCATTGAGATATTGTGCAAGGTTTTTCTCAGGTCAGGAGATCGGGATATTTAGATGTCGGGAATCAGAAATCTGCCAATGAAGTTAAATAAAATCGAAGAATCAATACTGGCAGAAACTAAGAGAAGATATGAAGATTCCAGATATTAAAACAATCTCCAATTGTCAACACCAGAGACCACGGAAAATTTCATCACCTGATCGCACATAAGTGCGGCCCTTATGCGGCAATAATGTGCTTCTGACGGCGGAACCGCGGCCGATTCTCTGAGTTAGGAGTTGGGATTTTATGGTTTGGATCTACACAACAATCCCTAATTTCTCGGGATCTATAGTTTCTGGTTTTGGGACTATTTAAAGGACCGATGGCTAAACATAGAGATCATCAACCTTTTACACGAAGAAAATCATCGTCAAAGAACAAGTGATCCACGATAGGTCCACGATTGGACGTGATAAGACGACGTGAGATTCGACACAGCATCTACTTCCTACAAGCCAGAGATCGAGATCAACTTCTTCTTCCTCTTGTAATCTAAACTTGAAGGCTTTGTACTTGTGAAGTTGATTAATAAAGGTAGATAATTAGTTTAATTATTTAGTATTTAGTTTCTGTATTATGATCTCATTTTCTATCTCTTCTTCTTCTATCTCCATCATGCACGAGTAATTCTCCGCTTGATAGGGTTCGTAGGATTAGGGTAGAACATTGGATAAGAAAATATTTTAACTTCTTTTAAGTCTTATGAAATTTATAAACTTTAACAAAAGAATCGTTAATATCCTTATCGGGCGCGCTACCAATTTATTTCTAGTCTCGACCGCGATTTGAGATCAGATTAAAAATTATTTTGTTAAGGGCTAGACATGAATAGAGATCAATGAAAGGACAAGGGTCAATAGTGTGGAAACTTTAGTTTCTTCCAAGAACCCTAATTCTCATTCATCACTATCAATCGAGTTTTAAATCTATCAATAGATAAAATGAGTAATTTTTATTAGTCATCCATGACTACTAAATCCTAACGAACCCTACAAACCTACTTCTTATAAAATCTACATTTGTATTTAAACTAGATCTATATTCTACATCCGTATTTAACATAGATCTAGAATCTATTCTTCACTATTCTTTATTCTTCTATTCTTCCTCTTTTCAATCAACGCGTCTAAAGTAAGATTAAAAGATTCCACATATCCTTGAGGACGACTCGTACTAATCTCGGTTAGCTACACGCGACACCGTTATTGATTGCGGTTACTATTACATACTCACACATAGAAAATCAATCACCACCCCAGACCCCTATGGGTGCGGCAAACTACCCGCTAAATTCCTGAAGTGAAGCAACCTCCCTCAGTAAAGTGAGTAGGCCACTCGGCACTACAAAGAATCTGGTAGTTTGTGCACCCCACCTTGGGTCTATCCTAGGAGCAGAAAATAGTAAAAGAAAATATACAACGTTGGCTATAACCTCAACCCGGATGTGCCCCGCAAAAGATTATTACATCACTTTACAATTTACATTGAATGAAAGAATGAAAACCCTCGTCTCACATTCTTTGGATATTCCTCCATGACGATCCAACAAGTTCATATACACAAACCAATATCACAGATCACAGATATATACAACCCCCACTAATCGACGTATAGCGATTAGTGGACGTTCAGCACATATATCACAACAGAGATAAAACCGGATTAGCAAATAACTTAAAATTTTGATCAAAAACTATTTTCCGTGTCTACCCCAAATGCAAACCAGCACTCAGATACTTATAGGTAGAAACCAAATATCCTAGAGTACTATACACCCAAAATAAGACACACAGAGGAAGAACGAGCCGACTCGGCTACGACTCGGCCGTGGAATGGCGGCAAATTGATTGATTCACCGCGGTTCCGCATTGGTTGTGACGAGTTAGGGTCTCGTTTTACTTCTGCTTTCGTAGAATTCCCAGCTTGTATTTTTCATGCCTCTGAAATAATTTTTTCTTGCAGTTTTCAAATCGATAGAAAGCATAGGGATCGGGCGTATAGTTTTCGAGTTTTCCGACGATCGAAGTTCTAATAACTTGCTAACTAGCTAGTAAAGGTTTAATAGGCTCTGATACCACTGTAAGTCGATGTCGCCCACCCCATGGGTTCACGGGAAGGCGGAATATTAAAAAACCGATTTTCAAAGCTCGCAACACCGACTTGAACTCAAGGATCTTGGCTAAACCTTGACTAGCAAAACATATAAAGAGGTTAACTACTCGTAAAGGAGTTTATACCACATGGTACAAGTCCTTCGGGTCTTCTTTGCTGTCCTCCTCGTCATAGTAGGCTCTGAGGATCGTAACGGATCAAAGCTTCCTCGTCGGCTTCCTCGAATCAAAGACGATCCACCCGAGAGTCTATAATCCGAGCTCCAACCTCAAATCCGAGGTAACAAGGGTAACTAGCTTGCTAAACTAGATGGCCTAGGTGATGTACAGTAAGAAGATGGGTTATTTTGTCTTTTGGAACCCTAGGTTTCTCAACTCATGAGACAATTAGGGTTCATACTGAAGAAGTTCTCTTGAGAAAAGCAAGTGAAGAAAATGAGCTTGGATAAAATGAAGCCACACTTGTGAAAAGAATAATGAACCATATGATATTTGATGAGATAAAATATCTCACAAAATATCTCCATAGTTCAAAATATCTATTTTGTCATGTGAATGACTCACCATCTATTTGCTAAATATCTCCACCTCATTTTCTTCCACCCAAATTAGGTTTTAATTTCACAAAAGAAAAATCAAAACCCTAATTAGGCATATCCTTCTAGAAGCTTTCCCGAGAAATTACGAGAACTACCCTCATCCGTATATACATACCCGCTTTCATATTTCGAAGAATACGAATGCAACGAGACGAAAACAATCCATCAATATAATACTAGGATCTGGATTAAACCAATGCCCACTAGTATTATCCATCCGATCATCATACGTGCACAAGTGCACGTACGTGATTGAAGTCCTGTCGTAAAACCATACAGCCTCTACATCTTTTGCGCGATGCAGGGAAACGCTCTGTGTGAGACTCTAAAGACTCGACAGTACACTGGCAGTGGGTTTAACCACAAGCCGCAAGCGGTACTAGATGCGTGTAACAGCTACCCATGTATATGTTGATGAGAAGGCCGATGAGCAAACTCATCCGAACTCCTACTGAGCCTGTATGTAACAATCTCCATACAGTCCGTTCTATTCGTTTATGCATATCGCATATCGGGCCTAGGGGGCGGTAATCGTCAGACCCATAATAGCGCAATAATTCATGTCGGAGTGTAGCCTAAGACACCCTGAGAAACAACTGGAGTACCCACCAGTAAATCTCTCTTTCCCTGGCCAGGGACTTTGTGTAATGGCTCTCCAAACAAAGCACGATATCAACCCCCAATACCGGGAGAGACGAATCCTATCTAACCGCCACTGCCTCTAAGTGCTTCGGGACTGCATCTAACTATTACCTGTTTGCACGAATCCTTTGAGCTGTGGTAGGGTAGTAATGAAAGTACAATGGGAACACACTCAAGGAGAAGTAGCAGTGTCAAGTCGACAGACTAAGCTGTACTCATGTCACCTGGGAACTGCTACCCGACGATAGGTATAATACCGACCAGTAGTCCCCGATGAGTCACGTACAGTGTACGCATAACCTAATGAGCACCTGCATACTATCTCCAGTTCGACGTACTAATGGCTGTGGGACAGACCATCTCCCCTGCTGGGATGAGAAGCGTATACACTAGTCTACTCCGGAGTACCGATGCTCTGTCTCGATAATCCTATGACTACAAACCTGTATAAGGATGTGCTTGTAGACTACCCAGCCCCCACTAGTGTGACTGCCATCACAACGCAGGTAATCAAGCAAAGATCCTAAGGTCTCTACCTAAGCGATATGCTAAAATAAACACATGCACATATTGAGGTAGAAACAAACTACGTAGCATACTATCTTTTTTAGGAAGACCGTCAATAAAACTGTGAATATCCCAAGCTTCCATTAAGTAATATACAAACCAGTATGATACAATAATGGCCTCAAGGGCATATATCACTAACATATGTTACGCCAGCTACTGGGTGTAGTGCAGACAGCGGGTACTCATTGCGCCAAATACAGGTCCTAGTGCAAGTGGGAGATTGTTGGATATGTATACTCTAGAGGCCTTTATTGTATAGGATGCTAGGGATATATATGTACCGGACAATCTTGCTCGATATGATATTATGCTATTTGGTTTGTATTTATCTTAACATGTGATGTGTTTCACTTTGTATTTCATATCTTGTATACATATTAATAAAGCCCATAGGATCTTTGCCTGACTACCCGCGTTGTGATGGCGATCATACTTATGGGAGCTGGGTAGTCAATAGGCACGTCCTTAAAAGTGTCCCTAGTCATAGGAGTTCCGAGACTGGTCATCGATACTCTAGAGTAGACTAGTGTATACATATTTAAACCCTGACGAGGGGCGATGGATTGGTCCCGCAATCATTAGTGAGGTGCACCTAAGATTCTATACAGGTGCTCACTGAGTGTGAGTACACCGGACATGACTCGCCGAGAACTGACTAGATGGTATTAAACCTAGCGTCAGATAGCAGTTCTCTGGTGACATGAGTGTAGATAGTCTATCGACCTAAGGTTATCATTTGTCTCGTGTGAGTTCCCACTGTGCTTTGATTACTACCCTACCATGGCTCAAAGGAGTCATGCAAACAGGTTTTAGTTGGGTACAGCCCCGAGCCACATGGGGGCAGTGAGCGACTGTTGGGGATTCGTCTCTTCCGGTATAGGAAGTCGATGTCGCGTAGTGATCGGTTGGTCAACACCATAAGTCCCTAGCCAGGGCGGATTGAGAATTACTTGTGGTTGGACCAGTAGATTCTCGGATGGTTTTGAGCCATACCGACACGACTTGTCTGGTTATTAGGGATCTGACATTTTCCACCTCCCCTAGACCTTACATGCCATACTCTCAGACAAACAGACTGGACTGCATGGAGATTGTCACGGACAGGGTCAGCAGGGGTTCGGATGAGTTCGCTCGTCGCCCTCCTTTTCGACATGTACCTGAGTTTCCGTTACGTACAGCTAGTGCCGCTGATGGACTTATGGTTAAACCCACTGCCAATGTACTTTCGAGTCTTTAGAGTCCCACACTTAGGGTTTCCTTGGTTCAGACAAGACGATGTAGAGGCCGTATGGTCTTACGGCAGGGTTTCGATCACATACGTGTACATGCTACACGGATGATGTTCGGATGGATAATACTTGTGGGCTCTGGTTTAAGCCGGATACTAATATTATACTATTGGATTAATACCTGTCTCTTTGTATTCGTATTTTTCGGAATACGAATACGGGTATGTATATACGGTGAGGGCATTCTTGTAATTTTACAAGAATGAGCTTCTAGAAGGAGATGCCTCATTACTTTATTTATCCTTTTTTGATAAAGGATTAATGAGGTGGAAATTAGTAGATATTTGAGGAATGGGTTGAAAGCATGGATTAATGTATTTGTTTATTCATTTGTGGTTTCTATTCAAGCATGGTTGATTATTTGAAAGTAAAATAATCCATGCTTGAATTATTTTTATGAGACTTAGCCATTCTCTTATCTCATTCTAAAGTTCATTATCACTTGCTCATTTTCTCTCCTAGGTTTTCTCTCCTCCTCCCTCAAGCTCTAACCCTTCACATGTGTTGTGATTCATAGAGCTTAGAGACAAATCAATCCACTGATCACTCTCTACATCAACTTAGTAGTCTTATTTAGCAAATTAGATTACTAAGTTACCTCACTTGAGGTTGAAGCTTGACCATAGGCCCTCGGATGGATCTTCATTGACATAAAGGAGACCGGCAACCGAGTTCATTTGGAGCATCCTAGGAGCTATAGAAAGGAGATCAAAGTAGAAGCTTGATCCAAGGAGTCAAGAACCAATAGAAGACCTGAAGGACTAGACACAAAGGTATAATGCTTTAACCGAGTAGTTAGAACCTTCTCATAGTTTACGTTAGCTAGTCAAGGTTTAATCAAGATCCTAAAGTGGATAAAGTCTATATTGCAAAGCCAAACTTGATCTTTTTATGAAGAAAAATA
This sequence comes from Agapanthus africanus, assembly GCA_030015575.1. Classification (NCBI taxonomy): domain Eukaryota; kingdom Viridiplantae; phylum Streptophyta; class Magnoliopsida; order Asparagales; family Amaryllidaceae; genus Agapanthus; species Agapanthus africanus. The sequence goes on along the minus strand of CM057339.1, from coordinate 301,605,335 downwards.
ATTTTTTGATGTATTCCGCCTCTCCGCGAACTCGCGGGGTGTGCGACATAGACTTACATTGATGTCGCGTTGTGCACAGGTGGCCATCACAAGAAATCATTGGCCAAGGTAGTCGAGAATTACTGATTTGGATCGGTAGTTTCTCAGTTGGTGATGGGCTTCATACTGACACGAAATATCATGTTATTAGGGGTCTGACTTTATCTACCCCCCTAGACCCGATATGCGATACTTTTAGACGAACAGACCGGGCTGTACGGATATTGTCATGGACAGGCTCAGTAGGAGTTCGGATGAGTTTGCTCGTAGGCCTCCTTTTCGCTCAATAACTGGGTAACCGTTACGTACAGATAGCGCCGCTGACGTGTTTGAGGTTAAACCCACTGCCAGCATATTGACGAGTCTTTAGAGTCCTACACAGATGGTTTCCCTGCTTCAGGAGAAATAATGTAGAGGCCGTATGGTTTTACGGCAGGGTTCGATCATATACATACACTTGTGCACGTATCATGATTCGGACGGTTAATACTAGTGGGTTTGGTTTAAGTCGGATTCTAGTATTATATTGCTGGATTATTTTCGTCTCTTTGTATTCGTATTTTTCAGAATACGGATACGAGTATGTATATACGGATGAGGGGTATTCTTGTAATTTATTATAAGATAGATTCTAGAAGGAGACACCTCATTATGTTTAAAACCTTTTAGGATTAAAAGGTTAATGAGGTAGAGGATGAGGTGTTTTAGCATTAATTCAAGTATGGGTTTGTAGTGACTCATGCTGTGACTCATGTAGTGACTCATGGACACTATTCTAGCATGCTTGATATTTGTAAGTGTTTTGAGATATTTTCTTTAGTTGATGATTCATTATTCTAAGCTCACAACACTTAGCCATTTTTCTATGGTTGCTACACTCTCATCTCTCTTGCTTCTTCTTCCTCTATCGCCACCCTAAAAGTCTCATGTGTTGAGAAACCTAGGGTGTTTAGAGAACAATCAATCCATCATTAGACTCTACATCATCTAGGCTATCTAGTTTAGCGAACTAGGTATCCTAGTTACCTCGGGTATGAGGTTGGAGCTCGATTCATAGACTCTCAGGTGGATCATCTTCGATGGGGGAGACCGGAGATCAAGATTGATCATGGAGGCCTCTAGGAGCTTGGGATGATGGTTAAAGACCGAAGGACACGGATCATTCAGTATAACCATTTTAAACTCCTCTTTAGTTTGCTAGTTGAGGGTTTATGGTTCGGTCCGACGGGTTTCATTAGCGCCAAGTTTTTGTTCCGCACCGGCCACGGTTGTGTTAGTTATATGTATACCCTAGAGGCCATTACTGTACATGCGATGTATATTGTAGTGGATGCTTGGACATATATAGGGAGGACTTTCTTGCTCGACATGATAGTATGCTATTTGGTTGCACTTTATCTTAACATGTACACTTATTGTCTCTCTATTACATGTTGATAAAGCTCTTAGGATAAGTACTTGACTACCAGGATTATGATGCAGATCATACTAGTGGGGCATAAGTAGTCTTTAAGTACATCCTTCAAATATTCCTAGTCGTGGGAGTATCGAGATGGGGCATCGATACTCCAGAGTAAACTAGCGTATACGCTTCTTGACCCATATGATGGGCGATGGATGATCCCACATCCATTGGTGTTTGACATCAGAGAAGGTATACGGGTGCTCAGTGGAGACTGGGTATACTAAACGGACTAGCCGAGAACTCCTAGATGGTATTATACCAATCGTCAGATAGCCGTTCTCTGGTGACACTGCTATAGGTTAGTCTGTCGACCCAAGATCATCATAGAGTCGTGTGTGATTCCCACTGTGCTTTGATTTCCACATTACCACGTTCAAGAGATCATGTAAAACGGTGGTTTTTGAGTACAGTCCCGAGTCACATGGAGGAAATGAGTGATAGGAGGGGTTTCGTCTCTCCTGGTATTGGGGGTTGATGTTGCGCTATGCTCGATTGGCCATAACAGGGAATCCCTGGCCAAGGTTGCTGAGATCTACTAGTAAGTGTTATTAGTAGTTTCTCGAACCGTTATGGACCTTGCATCGGCATGACTTATCAAGCTATTGGGGTTTGACGTTTTACCACCACCAGGCTGTGATATATGACATATCTGACAAAGTGACCGGACTGTACGGTAGTGTTACTAATTGGATTTGTAGGAGTATGAGCAAGCTTGCTTGTTGATCTTCAGATCGCTCAATACCTGGGTGGCCATTACGTTTAGCAGTCCGCTTACGGCTTGTGGGTGTTTGATATGATCATCACCTACTGTCGGCGTATTGACAAGTCTTTAAAGTCCTACACAGAGGTTTCCTGGTTCATGAAAAATGAAGTGGGAGCATATATGTGATATGTGCGGGACCGAGATTAATGCGTGTATGTGATACCGCATTCTATTCTCGCGATATGTGATATCGGACGGTTATATGTGATATAGCCGGGTTATCGGATCAAGTGTTGATTTGATAGGTTGTTACATTTAATATTAGTCGGTTGTATGTGATATAGCCGGATTATTAAATCAAGTGTTGATTTAATAATTTAATGTAATATTTGATATATTGATTTACATTAACTAATATTTGCTCACTTAAACATTTCTTTTTCTCACTTGTGTGCATATAGTATATTTGTGATATATATTAATGTACATTTATTTGTATCATACTTGATGCCACATGCTTCATGGGTGTATGAGACTCACACCATGCTTATGATAATCCTAGGGTTTTTATTTATCCAAGTAATTCAAAATGGTTGGAAAATCGTCATAGCTAGAAGCTTATGCTAACCATTGACTTAGTCCACTCACTTTATTTACTTGTAAATATTTATTAACCTAACCAATATTGTAAGCCATGGTTTATTGTCTACATGAGTTAGTGTATGACAATAACTCAACCATAGTTGCTATTCTCACCTCATGAGTTTCATTCTCATCTTCACTTCATCTTCTTCTTTCTCATGAGAAAGCTTTCTAGCTTTTGAAATGGTGAAGAAAAATAGTGAGAAAAATAAATCTAAAGTGAGCCCAATTCCTACTTCATCATCTTCTACTATATTAGCCATTTAGTTTAGGGTGTTTGTTTCACTAATCTACCTTTAGTGAAGAGGTAGCATGAGCTTGAGTCTCCTCGACGTAGATCATCTTCGGGCTCGAAGACTTCGAGCAAGTTTGTTCATTTCTTCATGTGAACACTTACTAGAGTTCGGGTGTTCACTACTTGGAGTGAAGGGACTACTACACGGAGGTTTTGAAGTGAAGGACCTATCTATAAAGATTGTATTCCTCATTCACTTAGATGTAAAGTTATTTGCATTGCTTGTTCCTCTAAATCTCTAGTTAAGATTCTAGGTTAGGGTTCTTTAGTACGGTAAATTTTTGAAAACGACATAGACGATACCTCCCGAAACCTTGCTGCCTCCCTAGAAAACCTTGCAATGGCATAAGAGCCAAGCTAGAGATTTAAACGATGTTTGTTAGATTACGATACCGAAACAACTCTGAAACACCCGATACACAAATCTAGTTTTTGTCGAATTTATTAGAGTGTCAAAAAAATTTTTAGCAACTGCAGAATGTTTTATGAGATGTAACTTGAACACTGTAGAAATTTGCGCCCTCTTCACCAGTTTTTGGCCGGCCACAATGCTTGAAAATCCGAGCTCACCGGTTCTTCTGGGGCTTTTTGGCTTCAAATTTTTAGGTTGTTCCAGTCTCTGGGTTTTGGTATTTCAGGTGTTGCTTGTTTTTGCTAAAATTACATGTGATGTTAACTTTTTGCAAAGGAAATTCAGAGTGTTTAGTAGTCGTAATTCTAACATCTATTTAGGTTATTTAGACAACGTTAAAAAGTTCGAACGGATATCAATAACCCATATTTTCCCTTGCTGGAAATTTTCAAGAGTAGGAATTTTTCAAAGTTTAAAATCTTCAGAAAGTCATGCAAGCGATTCTGTGGACCCTCTAGAAGAACGATACCCAAACTCGATATTTTGGATCGCGGAACCGCGTTCATACCCTAGGATTTGCGGCAGTTCCGTGGCGTCATGAGTGAGGCATGGGTCGGCCCTTTTACGGATGGTTCATAGGAGCTGCGGCATGTTCTGGGTACATTTTGAACTCCGCTCAAGTGTTGAGTTGTTTGGGAAATTTATGGTGTTTGTTAATTCGATAGAAAAGTTTAACATCGTCTAGCTGTCTGTGATTGTGATACAATATTTGGAATCCACAAATTTAGTTATGTGATAACTAGTTTGAATTTTATAAATCTAGCAAGTTAGTCTCATTTGATCGGTTGCCACGGAATTTTGATGTGGATCAAAAGTCTATCGCAATTACATAGTGTACGCGGATACTCGCCGGGTAACCTTACTAGATAGCTACGTCCCATAGTCCTGACCAAGTGATTGTTGGAGAACCCCATCGCCAAAAGCATCCGTTCAGGTGCTCACGGCCGCGGTATTCCGCCTTAGTGCACTTCATCGACGGCATCGGGGGTGCGGCCATCTACTAAAGTTTCCGACGAGCATTCGATCAGGTTATTGGGAATCTTGTTGACGTACCCGACAGGTTATTGGAAAGTGTTTTCAATATCGAGACTAAAATGCGGGGTTTATAATTGTTAGGCATGTGATGTCTAAGGAATTCATTTGGTAAGGCATGAAATCCAAAGTATGTGAAACATTGGGTTTATGATGTCTAAGGTGGTTGCGGATTCCAATTGCTGTAGTTTTTCACTTTTTTTTCTGCGACCGTAATTGTAATATATTGTGTATCGCCGGTTTTGTTGCTATATGTCAACGACAATTGGGATACGTATATTTTGTTACGTTGATGACATGTGATGTTATGTGTTGCTATGATATGTTATATTGGATCGTCATGTTTTGTATAGCCGGGTTTTTTTAATGTGAGATGAGAGTTTTTCATTTTTATTCATGTAAAAGCTTGTATGTAATATTCTTTTATTGGGGCACTTCCGGGTTCAGGATAATGTCACCATTGATGTATATTATTTACTTTTCTGCATTAGGACCCAAGTTGGGGAGCACAAGTAACCGGGTTCTAGGGTCTAGTGGGAGACCATCTCGAGGAGTCGAGACCGGGTCTCCTAACTCTAGAATTGGGAGGGTTGCTTGCCACTCTCGTAGGGGTCTAGGGTTCTAGGTTTGGCTATTCATCGCGACCGTGAAATCCGTGTTTTTACTGACTTAAATAAAACACGGAATTCCTAGTATATCGAATATTTCATATGTGTTCTTCTGCTGATAATATTCTGTGATGTGATCACTTTATACGTTGATACGAATGCTTATATTATATATATGATGATATATACTAAATATTGATGCTTTCGTTTCTTCTGTGATGCTTGTGAAGCATAATTGATGGGACTTCATTAGTGAGATTAATGAAAGAAAAGGAAACCTAAAGATGTTGTAGAAACTTGTTTTAAAAACTGGTAGCTCTAGTTCTTGCTTTGCATAGCGGTATTCCTTGTAGAATATCCAGCACCTTATTCGATAAGAATAGAGCCGAGATCCCTTCACCGGGAGTGACCTCTTTAGTAAAACTGGCAGATGCTACAACCCACTCGGTTTGTCTTTTAATTACTTCCATAGTTTCTGCTTTGCATTGTGGTATTTTTGAAATATCCAGCACCTTATTCGATGAGGAAAGAGCCGAGATCCCTTCACTTGGAGTGACCTCTTTAGCAAAACTAATAAAAGCATAAAAAACACTCCTTTTCAAAATAACTCGATTCTACAACGAGGTCAAGTTCATTACGAAAAGGTTTTTCTTAAAAACCTGTCGTAACCCTCCGTCATTTTAGGAAGTAGAGTACTTGTAAGTCCACGTTGCCCACCCCGGTACTTACGGGGAGGCGGAAAACGGAATAAAAATCGGATTTTTATGAGCTTAGGCAACATGGACTATGCTTTGAAGGATCTTTGCTAAACAAAAACTTGCTAAAGCTAACTAGTAACTAGCTAAGTGCTAGAAAGGTTATACCTTGGGCTTTAAGTCCTTCTCTCCTTGCTCCTTGGAGTGGTGGAAGGAGGTCACCTTGGTCGTCTTCTCACGCCGAAGAAAGATCCACCCGAAAGCCTCAACCTTTGGCTTCAACTCCAAGCTAGAAGTAACTAGGGTGCAAGAAGTGCTAATACTTGAACCCTAGATAAGAGTAGAGATGATCAAGAGAGGGTTTTTCTCAAGCTCAAGTGTTTCTCAACACATGAGAGGGGAGAGCTTGAGGGAGAGGAAGAACAAGAGAGAGAAAAGATATAATAGAATGATAATGGAATAAACCATTCTCACTAATATATGTGTATTATTTTAATCAGATAATTAGTAAGATAATTGTCATGGCTTAATCAAGACATGACCATTATCATTTCATTTTAAATGCAAATTGCAAGGATCAAAGAGCATCTTCCAAATGAAATGATGATGGTCAAAGTGTCAACCAAGGTCAACAAGTCAATAAGGTCAAATGGTCAACAACCATAACCATGCTCAATTATTAAACTAATACCAATTAACAATAATATACACATAAACATTAGGGTTAATAAAATGACAATAGCCATTAACCCTAATCAAGGTCCTCTCCCTCCGTCTCAAGCAACTGTGCATACGCACCCGCATTCGTGATCCGAGGAACACGAATACAATAAGAAAAACCAAACCCAAATCTTATACTAGGATCCGGCTTAAACCAAAGCCCGCTAGTATAAACTGTCCGGACAGCAAACGTGCACAAGTGCGCGGATGTGACCGAACCCTGTCGCAAAACCATGCGACCTCTACTCATTTTGCCTAAAGGCGAATAGCTCTCTGTGTGGGACTCTAAAGACTCGACACTACGCTGGCAGTGGGTTTAACCACAGACCGCAAGCGGCACTAGCTGTACGTAACGGTCCCCAGGTAGATGTCGATAAGAAGACTGACGAGGTGAACCCCATCTGAACTCCTACTGAGCCTGTATGTGACAATCTCCGTACAGTCCGGTCTGTTCGTCTGATACATCGCATGGCGGGCCTAGGGGGGCGGTGAACGTCAGTCCCCTAATAGCGGTACAAGTCATGTCGGAGTGTAGCCCAGATAACCCTGAGATAACACTGGAAACCTACCAGTATATCTCGCTTGCCCTGGCCAGGGACTACTCGTGTAATGGCTCTCCTGGACACAGCGCAATGTCAACCCCCAATACCGGGAGAGACGAATCCTGTCTAACCGTCACTGCCTCCAAGTGCTTCGGGACTGCACCCAAAAACTACCTGTTTGCACGACTCCTTTGAGCCGTGGTAGGGTAGTAATCAAAGTGCAGTGGGAACACACTCGAGGCGAAGTGACAGTGTCAAGTCAGCGGACTAAGCTGTACTCATGTCACCTGGGAACTGATAACTGACGATAGGTATAATACCAACCAACAGTTCCCGACGAGTCCTGTCTAGTGTACTCGTAACCTAACGAGCACCCGCATTCTATCTCAAGTACCACGTACTGACGGCTATGGGACAGACCGTCTCCCACACTCGGATGAGAAGCGTATACGCTAGTCTACTCCGGAGTATCGATGCCCTGTCTCGATAGTCCAACGACTAGGAACCTGTATAAGGATGTGCTTATAGATCACCCAGCTCCCACGAGTGTGAGCGCCATCACAACGCTGGTAATCAAGCAAAGATCCTAAGGGCTCTACTAAAAGAAACACATGCACATATTAAAGCAGAGAAAAACCAAGTAGCATACTACCATTTCGAGCAAGATTGTATATACATCTGTGAATATCCCAAGCTTCCATCAAGTAATATACAAACTTGTATGATACAGTAATGGCCTCTAGGGCATATACACTAACAATCTCCCACTTGCACTAAGGCCATGTACTGGCGTATCGAAGACCTATCATCTCGATCAGCCGCTCGAACTGAGTCTGGGGCAAGGCCTTGGTGAATGGATCTGCTGTGTTATCCTCTGATGCAACTCTCCGGATCTCGATCTCCTGGCGATCTGCGATCTCCCTGATCAGGTGATACCGCCTTAAGATGTGTCTGGATTTCTGATGGGACCCGGGTTCCTTCGCTAAAGCTATAGCCCCGTTGTTGTCGCAATACAGAGGTATTGGGTCAACAATGGACGGAACCACCTGAAGTTCTCTCAAGAACTTTCTCATCCAGACAGCTTCTTTTGCGGCATCAGATGCAGCAATGTATTCCGCTTCCATAGTCGAGTCAGCAACGGTTTCCTATTTGGAACTCTTCCAACACACCGCCCCTCCATTGAGGGTGAAGACAAAACCCGACATGGACTTGGAATCATCCTTGTCACTCTGGAAGCTGGAGTCAGCAAAGGCCTCAATCTGCAGGTCTTTTCCGCCATACACCAAGAACATCTCCTTAGACCTTCTCAGGTACTTAAGAATGTTCTTTACTGCTATCCAATGTTTCTCCCCAGGGTTTGACTGATACCTGCTTACCACACTCAGTGCATAAGCCACATCCGGTCTGGTACACAACATCGCATACATTATAGAGCCTACCGCAGAAGCGTAGGGTATAATTGACATGCGATCCCTCTCCAAATCAGTCTTGGGAGACATCTCTTTGGAGAGGGTGATCCCGTGACAAGCCGGTAGATTACCGCGCTTGGAATCTTCCATACTGAATCTCTTCAGTATGGTGTCGATGTACCTGGACTGTGAAAGTCCTAATATCCTCTTGGATCTGTCACGGTAGATCCGGATACCCAGAATGTATGAGGCATCACCCAGGTCTTTCATGGAGAACCTGTGTGACAAGAACCCCTTGACAGATTGTAGCATAGGAATGTCATTTCCTATTAAGAGAATGTCATCCACGTATAAAACGAGGAATACTACAGTTCTCGCTACAAATCTACAATAGATGCATGCTTCATCTGGATTTTTGATAAAGCCAAATTCCTTGACCGTCTCATCAAAACAGATGTTCCAACTCCGCGATGCCTGCTTTAGTCCATAAATGGACTTAAGCAACTTGCACACCTTTCCGCTGCTCCCACTCTGAATGAAACCCTCTGGCTGATCCATATAGACACACTCCTCTAAATGACCATTTAGAAAAGCTGTCTTTACGTCCATCTGCCAAATCTCATAATCGTGGAAGGCAGCAATGGCAAGAAGGATCCGAATGGATTTCAGCATAGCTACTGGAGAAAAGGTTTCGTCATACTCCAAACCAGGTCGCTGACGAAAACCCTTTGCTACCAGTCTAGCTTTATAGGTCTCAACCTGTCCATCTACACCAATCTTCCTTTTGAAGATCCACTTGCATCCTACGGGTTTTACCCCATCTGGAGCAATTTCCAACGTCCATACTTTGTTGGTGTACATGGACTCCATTTCGGTCCGCATTGCATCCAGCCATTTTACCGAGTCGACGCTCTGAATGGCTTGCTGGAAGCTAGTAGGCTCATCACAATCTATGATGCAATCCTCTCTATCCCCGTCAATGAGAAAACCGTAGTATCTCTCGGGCGGATGAGACTGCCTACTACTCCTGCGGAGTGGCGTGGGAATGTCCTGATCCTTCGAACCCTCTGGTTCAACCAAGCTTTCAGTAATAGCTCGTGGTTCTGGAATTTCTTCCATTTCTATTGTGCTCCCACTTAATTCTTTTTCTATGAACTGGTGTTCTAGAAAGTGGGCATGGCGAGAAACAAGGACTTTTTGTTCTTCTGCGTAATAGAAAAGATACCTCCTGGAGTTCTTTGGGTATCCCACAAACTTGCACAGTACTGAGCGTGCCTCGAGCTTGTCCGTATGCTGCTTTTTCACATAAGCTGGACATCCCCAAATCTTCAGGTATTGAAGATAGGGTTTCTTCCCACCCCATAACTCATATGGTGTGGTAGGCACAGTCTTAGTTAGAACTCGGTTCAAAAGGTATGCAGCTGATTCTAGCGCATATCCCCGGAACGATCGTGGCAACTCAGCGTTACACATCATGGACCGGACCATATCCAATAGGGTTCGGTTCCGTCTCTCCGATACACCATTATGTTGCGGAGTGTATGGAGGAGTAAGCTGAGAGAGAATTCCATTCTCTTTTAAGTAACACAGGAACTCGGCACTCAAGTATTCACCACCTCGATCAGATCTCAGTGCCTTGATACTTTTGCCTGTTTGTTTTTCTACTTCATTCTTATATTTCTGGAACTTATCAAAAGCTTCGGATTTATGCTTCATTAAGAAGACATGTCCGAACCTTGAGAAATCATCCGTAAAAGTAATGAAGTAAGAATAACCGCTTCGCGCATGTGTAGACATTGGACCGCACACGTCGCTGTGTACGAGTCCCAAGAGCTCGCTCGCTCTTTCTCCGTGTCCAGTAAACAGAGTCTTTGTCATCTTTCCTTTGAGACAGGATTGACAAGTTGCATACGATTGATATTCGAACGGATCCAAATATCCTTCTGCATGTAACTTAGTCAACCTTCTCTCATTGATGTGACCCAGTCTACAATGCCATAAGAAAGTTTTATTGATTTCTGGAGACTTTCTTTTGTGTGTATTCTGGACATTGAAAATCTGTGGTTGGTTTAATACGTATATACCGTTGTTCAATGTACCTGACCCAATCAATGCTTGATTAAGGTGAATGTTCACTACATTACTTACAAATGCAAATTCATAACCTTCTTTAGATAATAAAGATACAGAAATGATATTACAGGTTGCATTTGGTACATAATAACAACTACGTAAAACCAAAAAATGTCCATCCGACAATCCCAGGTGATAGGCCCCCACGGCCTCAGCATCCATGCTAGCACCGTTCGCAACTCTGAGGGTCATGTCACCTGCCTTCAAAACTCTACGCTTTCTCAACGCCTGCAAAGAATTACAGATATGAGATCCTGATCCGGTATCCAATACCCAGGAAGTAGAGTTTATTGATAGACAGTTTTCAATAACATACACACCTGAAGCTGAAGCTGCAACTCGCTTCAAATCCTGTGTTCTAGCTTTCCAAGCCTTGCAATCCTGTTTCCAGTGACCACTTTTGTGACAATAGAAGCATTCTTCCTTTCCCACTAGCTTCCCTGCTATCTTTGTTGCTTTACCTTTTCCCTTCGTATCCACTTTACCAACACCGCCTCTTGGTTTGGCGGGGGCTTTCTTCTTCTTACCCTTGGCTTTCGCCCTGGATCTAGAAGAGGTAGATCCTCCTACAAACATAGTGGATGTCTCCCTACCTTTCTGTAGGGTGCCCTCAGCACTCCTCAACATGTTCAGAAGTTCGGAAAGTTCTACCTCCTTTCCTTGCATGTTGAAGTTTAAGACAAACTGGGCGTAAGTGGAAGGAAGGGAATGGAGAATCAAATCAGTATAGAGTTCATTCTCCAACGTGGTCCCAAGGTTCGCGAGCTCCTCTATGTAGCCAATCATCTTAAGCACGTGTTCCGCTACCGATGATCCGACGGCCAACCTTACCGAAAATAGCTTCTTCGACACACGTATCTTGCGATACGAGACTGCTCTCCATACAGTTCTTTTGTATGGAGAAATATGGACTCTAGGTCCATATTCTCGTGCCTCCTCTGATGTCCGTTGTCCATCGAGGCTAATACGAGGCATTTGGCCTTCGCGCAATCTAACTCCCATGTCTTACGGATTTCCTTATCCGTGACGCTGGAGGTGGGACCTGGGACAGGGGGAGCTTTGGTGGTAAGGACATACCCTAACTTGTCATAAGTGATTGCCATCTTGACATTCCTGAGCCAATCTTTGTAGTTTGGCCCTGTCAATATGTTTTTATCTAGTAATAACTTAAGTCCGGTCATGTTGAATGGTCGCTGCAATTAGGAGAGAGAAAAGAAACACTTTAGCATGATGCTCTTGCAAGTTTAGAGTGGTTTTTAATTTGTCTAAACTGGATGGCTCCCACTGTCTGTCGAATCCCTTCTCAAACCGTAAAGAAAGGATTAGTCAGGATCACTCTCACCGTACAATACTTGCTTAACCGTTCAGTCAGGCCAGTGTCGGTACTTCGAGGGAGGTTTTCCAACACTTTCACGAAGTTCCTTAATTAAGTAACCTCTTTTCCCTGTGGGCGTAGCCCCGCTAACACCTTTCTAGACACCTACTAGGTTTATAGCATTGATCGTTAAGTGAGAGTTTTCCCGAGGAGTAGCATATACTCACAGTAGGATCGGGATCCAAATATCATCGCGTGATAAGACCGAAGGAATCCTACCAGAATTATCACACTCCAAATGGTATGCAGCGCCAGCAAGTTTCAGTACTTATGAAACTCCCGATGTGGATTTTTGCCCCATGCTCTTATGACCTTGACTTTGGCCAAAATATCATAAGTCACATGTCAAGTTCTACCCGTCATTCTCCTGGTTAATTTGGACCCACCCGTACCTACCCGTGACTTTGGCCAAAATGGCAGCACGACTGTCCCAAACCAACGCATCTATCTATGCTGCACATGAATACCCAGTAGCTACCAATCACTATGCCTTGACTTTGGCTAAAATACATAGCTTGAATACTTTTTGACCATTCATGTGGAATGACGGAGGGCTACGGATGGTTTTGGCGAAACCGTGAATGTAGTGAACTTGATCTAATCGATGGAACGAGATAGCTTTTAAAAGGAGTGGTTCAAGCTCCGCGTTTAAAAGTTTAGTTTTGAAAAGAACCGTGTGGTTTTCAAAGTGTTCCAATCGACTTTTACTTGGTTTATTTTCTTGCATTAGTTCTTTTAATGTGTCCCATCATTTAATCCTACCATTGCAGAAAACAACCAAAATATGACGTACGCTTATGCCATTCGCATTCGCCACGGGGCCCCGTCATCACCCGTTAGGTTACTTAACTAACGACAGAGCGGGGGCTGGGCTAGCGCGGCTGTAAAACATAAGCAACGCCTAAATAGTTATCATATATAAATATATAGCAATGATAGACATTACAGATCACAGATGAATACATTGGATATACTAGGAATCCGCAATTCGTTCGAGCCTGCAACGAGAAGCGGATTACACGGTCGCGGTGAATAGCCAATACCCCACCCAAGACCCCTACGGGTGCGGCAAACTACCCGCCAAGTACCCGAAGCGAAGCAACCTCCCTCAACACCGTGAGTAGGCCACTCGGCACTTCGAGATACCCGGTAGTTTGTGCACCCCCTCCATGGGTCTATCCTAGGAGCAAAAACAGTAAAAAGAATTATACAATGACGGCTACAACCCCGACCCGGTTATGCGGCCAAACAAATAATAATATTACATCAATTTACATATTACAAATGAATGAAAGAGAAACAACACTCATCTCACATCCACCCCGGCTATTCACCCGCGACGATCCAACCCATTCATATACACAAACCAGTATCAATCACAGATCACAGATATGTATAACCCCGACTAATCGACATATAGCGATTAGCCGACGTTCAATACATGCAAACATCACAGATATAACCCTTATAGTCAAAGTGTGTTGAAGTTCGAAAAAAAACACAGATTTATAGGCCCCCAAAAATGAATTTCTATTCTGGAAAACCTGGGCACATATAAACCATCTTAAAAATCCTAAAACCAAGCCAGAGATACACTGCACCAAACTCGACTCAGTGAAGAGTCAAAACGGCGGCGGTTCCGCGGCAATAGCTTGCTATTGCCGCTGAACCGCGGCTGTTTAGACGACTCACTGGACCGGATTTGGTGGTTATCTTTACAAAACCCTGAGACGATTTTTGGACTATAACAAATTTTGTTTTGACCATAAAAAATTTTAACAGAAAACTAGGGTTTTGAAAAATTTGGTTTTTCGATTTTTTCGTTTCGAACTTCGATACACTTCACTATCTAGCTAGTTTATGTTTAGTTAGGCTCTGATACCACTGTAAGTCCACGTTGCCCACCCCGGTACTTACGGGGAGGCGGAAAACGGAATAAAAATCGGATTTTTATGAGCTTAGGCAACATGGACTATGCTTTGAAGGATCTTTGCTAAACAAAAACTTGCTAAAGCTAACTAGTAACTAGATAAGTGCTAGAAAGGTTATACCTTGGGCTTTAAGTCCTTCTCTCCTTGCTCCTTGGAGTGGTGGAAGGAGGTCACCTTGGTCGTCTTCTCACGCCGAAGAAAGATCCACCCGAAAGCCTCAACCTTTGGCTTCAACTCTAAGCTAGAAGTAACTAGGGTGGAAGAAGTGCTAATACTTGAACCCTAGATGAGAGTAGAGATCATCAAGAGAGGGTTTTTCTCAAGCTCAAGTGTTTCTCAACACATGAGAGGGGAGAGCTTGAGGGAGAGGAAAAACAAGAGAGAGAAAAGATATAATAGAATGATAATGGAATAAACCATTCTCACTAATATATGTGTATTATTTTAATTAGATAATTAGTAAGATAATTGTCATGGCTTAATCAAGACATGACCATTATCATTTCATTTTAAATGCAAATTGCAAGGATCAAAGAGCATCTTCCAAATGAAATGATGATGGTCAAAGTGTCAACCAAGGTCAACAAGTCAATAAGGTCAAATGGTCAACAACCATAACCATGCTCAATTATTAAACTAATACCAATTAACAATAATACACACATAAACATTAGGGTTAATAAAATGACAATAGCCATTAACCCTAATCAAGGTCCTCTCCCCCCGTCTCAAGCAACTGTGCATACGCACCCGCATTCGTGATCCGAGGAACACGAATACAATAAGAAAAACCAAACCCAAATCTTATACTAGGATCCGGCTTAAACCAAAGCCCGCTAGTATAAACTGTCCGGACAGCAAACGTGTACAAGTGCGCGGATGTGACCGAACCCTGTCGCAAAACCATGCGACCTCTACTCATTTTGCCTAAAGGCGAATAGCACTTTGTGTGGGACTCTAAAGACTCGACACTACGCTGGCAGTGGGTTTAACCACAGACCGCAAGCGGCACTAGCTGTACGTAACGGTCCCCAGGTAGATGTCGATAAGAAGACTGACGAGGTGAACCCCATCTGAACTCCTACTGAGCCTGTATGTGACAATCTCCGTACAGTCCGGTCTGTTCGTCTGATACATCGCATGGCGGGCCTAGGGGAGCGGTGAACGTCAGTCCCCTAATAGCAGTAAAAGTCGTGTCGGAGTGTAGCCCAGAACACCCTGAGATAACACTGGAAACCTACCAGTATATCTCGCTTGCCCTGGCCAGGGACTACTCGTGTAATGGCTCTCCTGGACACAGCGCGATGTCAACCCCCAATACCGGGAGAGACGAATCCTGTCTAACCGTCACTGCCTCCAAGTGCTTCGAGACTGCACCCAAAAACTACCTGTTTGCACGACTCCTTTGAGCCGTGGTAGGGTAGTAATCAAAGTGCAGTGGGAACACACTCGAGGCGAAGTGACAGTGTCAAGTCAGCGGACTAAGTTGTACTCATGTCACCTGGGAACTGATAACTGACGATAGGTATAATACCAACCAACAGTTTCCGACGAGTCCTGTCCAGTGTACTCGTAACCGAACGAGCACCCGCATACTTTCTCAAGTACGACGTACTGACGGCTGTGGGACAGACCGTCTCCCACACTGGGATGAGAAGCGCATACGCTAGTCTACTCCGGAGTATCGATGCCCTGTCTCGATAGTCCAACGACTAGGGACCTGTATAAGGATGTGCTTATAGATCACCCAGCTCCCATGAGTTTGAGACCCATCACAACGCTGGTAATCAAGCAAAGATCCTAAGGGCTCTACTAATATGTATATCAGCAATATGCTAAAAGAAACACATGCACATATTAAAGCAGAGACAAACCAAGTAGCATACTACCATTTCGAGCAAGATTGTATATACATCTGTGAATATCCCAAGCTTCCATCAAGTAATATACAAACTAGTATGATACAGTAATGGCCTCTAGGGCATATACACTAACAGTACTTAGAAATCGTGATACGTTTTTTTGATCATAGTTAAGGCGTAGTGTGCGGTAGCTAAGTGATATTTTCCTACACAGCATATGCAATTAATTAGGACAGTTATATGACTTTGTTGACCATAGTTAAGGGTCATATGGGTGGGTCTAATTAATCAGGAAATGACAGGTAGAACTTGACTAGTGCTTATGATTTGTTGACCATAGTTAAGGTCATAAGTCACTAGGGGTAAAATATTATCGGGAATTTCAAGTGTTGAAATTTTCAATGTGATTGCATAGCTTTTATGAGATAGTTGGATCCCGATTCCCACTGCGAGTAAGAGTTACTCCAGGGAGAGTTTTGCACATTACAATTGTTAGTTATATGTATGCCCTAGAGGCCATTACTGTACATGAGATGTACATTGTAGTGGATGCTTGGACATATATAGGGAGGACATTCTTGCTCGACATGATAGTATGCTATCTGGTTACTCTTTATCTTAACATGTACACCGATTGTCTCTCTGTTACATGTTGGTAAAGCCCTTAGGATGTGTACTTGACTACCTAGATTATGATGTGGATCATACTAGTGGGACAAATGTAGTCTGTGAGTACATCCATTAATGTCCCTAGTCGTGGGTGTATCGAGATGGGGCATCGATATACCAGAGTAGACTAGCGTATAGCTTCTCGACCTATGTAGATGGGCGATCGATATACCAGAGTCTGTGAGTACATCCATTAATCTCCCATATCCATTGGTGTTTGACATCAGAGATTGTATACGGGTGCTCAGTGGAGACTGGGTACACTGGACGGACTCGCCGAGAACTCCCCGATGGTATTATACCTCACGTCAGATGGCAGTTCTCTGGTGACACTGGTACATATTAGTCTGTCGACCCGAGATCGTCATAGAGTCTTGTGTGATTCCCACTGTGCTTTGATTTCCACCTTACCACGTTCAAGAGAACGTGCAAAACGGTGGTTTTTGGGTACAGTCCCGAGTCACATGGAGGCAATAAGCGATAGTAGGTGATTCGTCTCTCCCGGTATTGGGGGTTAATGTTTCGCTGTGCTCGATTGGCTATAACAGGAAGTCCCTGGCCAGGGCTGTTTCAGAGATTTACTGGTAAGTGTTACCAGTTGTTTCTCGACCCGTTATGAGCCTCACATCGGCACGACTTATCGAGTTACTGGGGTCTGACATTTACCACCCCTAGACGAGATATGCGACATATCATACGAAGAGACCGGACTGTACGGTAAGTGTTACTGATTGGATTCACAGGAGTATGAGCAGGCTTGCTTGTTGATCTTCTGATCGCTTAATACCTGGGTGGCCGTTACGCTTAGCACGCCTCTTGCGGCTTGTGGGTGTTTGATATGATCATCACCTACTGCCGGCGTATTGACGAGTCTTTAGAGTCCTACACAGATGTTTCCTGGCTCAGGAGAAACGGAGTAGGAGCACATATGAGATATGTGTGGGACCGAGATTAACACGCGTATGAGATACCGTATTCTATTCTCACGATTTGTATCATCGGTCGGTTATATGCGATATAGCCGGGTTATCGAATCAAGAGTTGATTCGATAAATTGATACACACGATATTAGTCGGTTATATGTGATATAGCCGGATTATTAAATCAAGTGTTTATTTAATAATCTAATGTATAATTATATATTTGATATATTAATTTACATTGACTAGTATTATCTCACTTAAGATTTTTTTCTCACTTGACGTGCATATAGTGTGTATGTGATATATACTTGTGTACATGTTTGTGTCATGCTTGATGATACACGCAAACTTGGGTGTGTGTAAGACTTACACCATGCTTACTTATAATTGTGAGGTTTTATTTATTTTATGTAAATTCAAAATGGTGGCTTATTTTGTCATGGCATGAAGTTTCATGAAGCTTGGATTACAATTGACCAAGTCCACACATTTTGTTTTACTTAAGATATTTTTAAACCAAACCATTAGAGTTAGCCATGGTTAAGTCTCTACAAGGGTTTAGTATGTGATACTAACTCACCCATGGTTGCATAACTCATTCTCATTCTCATTCTTCACTTGATTTTTCTTGAGTTGTTTTCTTCATCTCCTTCCTCTTGCTTTCTAGCTCCAAGGAAAATGGTGAAATCAAGTGAGAAACTAAAATCTAAAGTGAGCCCACTTCCTATTTTATCATCCTATACACTTGCTTTGGTATTATAGGGTGTTCTCTTCACAAAGTTCATGACCTAGTAAAGGGTTAGCTTGAGTTTGAGTCTTCTCGACGTAGATCATCTTCGGCCTCGAAGACTACGAGCAAGCTTGTTCATTTCTCCGAGGGAACCCATACTAGAGTTCGGGAGATCCATGATCGCAGCGAAGGGAAGTCAACACGGAGCTTTAGAAGTGAAGGACCGGTCTACAAAGGTTGTATTCCTTGCTCACTACTTGTAATGGTTGATTACATGTTTCATTTTCTCTATTTACTTTAGCTTGATCCTAACTTAGGATTGATTAACACCTTAAATTTTTTAAATATAGCATGGTAGTTGCTGTGAAAATCTAGTAGGGTGCTAAGGAATCCCAACAGTGGTATCAGAGCCGGGCTAGAGTATCAGACGGATCGTTAGATTACGAAACCAAAACGAACTCCGAAACTTGAAACCCTAAAATCCAGATTCTGTCGATTTTTAAATGAGCTCTAAAAATTTTTCAAACATGTGCAGAATCATATATGCGTGATAACATGAACACTGGTGAAATTTGGAGCCATTTGGACATTTTTTGGCCGGCGAGACCCCTCCATATCGGCCAAATCCGTGCCCCCTCCAAATTTTTTCAGTGTTCCATTGCATCGGTTTTGGTGTTTCAAGTGTTGTTTGTTTTTGATAATTTTGCATGAGATGTAATCTTACGCTATAAACAATTCGGAGTGTTTCGTATTCGTAGTTTAACATTGTATTTAGGTTTTTACAAGTTGTCTAGGCGAAGTTAAAAAGTTTGATCGAATGTCAAAAACCTATTTTTACAAGTTTAACGTATTCGGAACAACATGCAAGTAATTCTGTGGACCCTCTAGAAGAATGAAACCCTAACTCGACTATTTTGGATCGCGGAACCGTGGCTATACCCTAGGGTTTTCCACAGTTCCGTGGCGACATGAGTGAGTCTTGTGTTTGCCCTTCTACGGTTGGTCCATAGGTACTGCGGCATGTTCCGGGTATTATTAAAACTATGCTCAAGTGTTGAGCTGTCGGGAAATTGTGGGACTTTAATGAATCGATCGAAAAGTTTAATGTCGTCCGGATATCATGTGATGGGATACAATAATTGGAATCTATCTAATTGCATGCAAGGTTAACATTTCGGGCTCGGACGGAATCGGGAATCTTGTTGAATTACCCGACTTCCTTTGAAAAGTGTTTTCATGGTTGAGACCTAATTGTAAAATTTGCATTGTTAGGCATAAAATCCAGAATATGTGATATTCCGGGTTTATGATGTCTAAGGGCGGTGCGAATTCCAATTGTTGTAGTTTTTCACTTTCTTTTCTGCAACCGTAAGTGTAATATATGGTGTATCGCCGGTTTCGTTTCTATATCTCAACGACAATTGGGATACGCATATTTACTTACGTTGATGACATGTAATGTTATGTGTTGCTGGGATATGTTATATTGGATCGTCGTGTTTGAATAGCCGGGGGGGTTTATGTGAGATGAGAGTTTTTCATTTTCATTCATGTAAAATCCAATGTATGTAATATTCTTTTGTTGGGGCACTTCCGGGTTGAAGAAGATGTCTCCGTTGATGTATATTATTTACTTTTCCGCATTAGGATAGACCCAAGGAGGGGAGCACATGTAACCGGATTCTAGAGTCCAGTGGGAGACCATCTCGAGGCGTCGAGTCCGGGTCTCCTAACTCTAGAATTGGTAGGGTTGCTTGCCGCTCTCGTAGGGGTCTAGGGATGTGGGATTAGCTGTTCATCAGGACCGTGAAATCCGTGTTTATACAGGCTTAATATAAAACCCGGAAATCCTAGTATATCCAATATTTCATATGTTGTTTTCTGCTGCGATATCTGTGATGTGATCATTTGATATGTTTAGATAGATACTGTATATAGTATATATGATATATTATATAGATGTTGCTTATGTTTTGCACCCGCGCTAGCTTTGGCCCGCTCTGCTGTTAGTTACCTAACCTAACGATGCATGACGGGACAACGAGGCGAATGCGGATGGCATAAGCGTACGTTGTATTTATCTATGATGTTTAGGTAACTTAAAATGATGGGACTTCATTAATAAGATTAATGAAAGAAAATAAACCTAAAAATATTGTAGAAACTTGTCTCGAAAACCGTTAGCTCGTGTTCTTGCTTTGCATAGCGGTATTCCTTGTAGAATATCCAGCACCTTATCCGATAAGAAAAGAGCCGAGATCCCTTCACCGAGAGTGACCTCTTTAGCAAAACTGGCAGATGCTACAACCCACTTGGTTTTTCTATTAATTGCTTCTATAGTTTCTTCTTTGCATAATTGTATTTTTGAAATATCCAGCACCTTATTCGATGAGGAAAAAGCCGAGATCTCTTCACAGGGAGTGACCTCTTTAGCAAACTAATAAAATCATAAAAAAAAATCATTTTCAAAATCACTCGATTCTACAACGAGATCAAGTTCATTATGCAAAAGGTTTTCTTAAAATCCTATCGTAGCCCTCCGTCATTTCAGATAAGTGTTATTTTAGTATTCGTGCTACAGTAGTTTGGCCTCCGTCAAGGCGTAGTGTACGGTAGCTAAATTAGTGCTTATCTGCAGCATACGATGTAATTAGATTAGGGTATTCGTACGGCATAGTTTGGCATCCGTCAAGGGTCGTGCGGGTGGGCCTAATTCAATCAGGAAATGACGGGTTGAACTTGACTAGTGGACTATGGGTAGTTTGGCCTCCGTCAAGGTCATAGGATGCTAGGGGAAAAATATTATCGGGAATTTCAATTGTTGAAATTTGCAATGAGATTGCATACCTTCTATGAGATAGTTGGATCCCGATACCCACTGCGAGTAAGTGTTACTCCTGGGAGAGTTTTACACATTACAATTAGCCGATCAAGTAGGTGTCTAGAAAGGTGTCAACGGAGTTACGCCCCTGGGAAAACGAGATTTATTTTAATTAAGCCCATGCGAAAGCACGGGGAACCTCCCTCAAAGTACTGGCACTGTCCTGGCTGAAAGATTGGCGAACTTGTAGGGTGTAATTAATCCCGGCTAGTCTTTCCTTCTAGGGTTTGAAGGAAGATTTGATAAAAAACAGTGGGAGCCATCCTGATTAGATAAAATAATAACCAATATGATCTTGCAAGAGCGCACGCAGAGTGTTTTCTTCTCTCTCTCTCCAGGTAGCAACCATGTCATGCCTTAATCAAGATAATAATATGGATGTATTGACCGAACCTGCTTGTTATACTGTGCTGGGGAACGTTGGTCCCGCTCTAACTTATAATTATTATAAGACCGAGCAAGAAATATGAGATTACCAGGATTCCCATGCCGTTCAAACGAAGAAAGTGCATAATGATGCATCTTTTTCGGGTGTGTTCGTTACAGAGAACTGTTTCTCAGTATCCTCTACGTCCTGGGTATGAGATACTAGATCAGGATCTCACATATGTAATTTGTTACATGGGCTACAGATAGGTAGAGAACTGAGAATGGGTGATAAAGTTTCAAGAATTGGAAACGGCGCAAGTGTTGCAGCCAAGCTTGTTGGCAGTTATCATCCTGTATTACAAAATACATTGATTCTGAACGAATGTTATTAGATACCGAACCTGATATACAACATCATATCAGTCTCTTTATTTAGTAAAGAAGGATATAATTTTGTATTATTGGATAATGTTTGGAAAATTTCCTATATCAAGAGTTGATCGGTTCAGTCACGTTATCTAAAAGCATATACATTCTAAATCAAACTACAATTCTTAACGTACAGAACACACTCAAGGGGAAGAGTTCAGAAACGAACGAATCCTTCTTGAGGCATTGTAGACTAAGTCATATCAATGCGACCCGACTAGCTAAGTTACATTAAGATGCATATTTAAATTAGTTTCAATTTACATCTTGTGAAACTTGCCAGTCATGTCACAAAGATAAAATGACCATACCTCCGTTTATTGGAAATAGAGAAAGAGTTAGTCAACTTTTGGGATTGATACATGATAATGTATGTAGGTCCCCTGTCTACACATGCCATGACCGGTTCTTTGTACTTCAATACATTCACTGATGATCTCTCAAGATTCGAACATATGTTCCTGTTGAAACACGAGTCTGAACCTTTTAAGATATTCAAAGAATATAAGTTAGAAGTAGAGAACCAAAAACGGGTATAAGTATTATGTCTTTTGATGTGATCAGGGAAGAGAATACTTGAGTACGGAGATACTGGACTATTCTAAAGGAGAATGAGAATCTTTCTCAGCATCACTCCTCTGTATACACCACAACACATCGGTGTATCGGGACAGAGCAATCACACCCTATTAGATATGGTGCGCTCTATGATGAGTACTAATGAGTTGCCTATTTCCTTTTAGGGATTATGCACCTGATAAGCTGCATATCTATTGAATAGTGTTCTAACCAAATCAGGTGCCTACCACTCCATATGTGATATGGTATGAGAAGAGCCCATCTCTTAAGAAAGTTAAGATTTGGGGTTGTCTGGCCTATGTCTAAAAGAAAAATCCGGACAAGCTCGAGGCAAGGTCAGATCTGTGGATGTTTGTTGGATATCCCAAGCATTCACAAGGGAATATCTTAAACTGCAGCTGATGTTTTGGTAGAACCAGAGGATTCAATAGCTCCCAACAAAACTCAGCCTCTCCGCCGATCTGGTAGGGTTCCTCATCCTCCTGAGAGATACTTCGGTTTCTCGATGACAGTGGGAGCGAGGATTGGATCATGAGATGATGACCCAACTAGTTTCGAGTAGGCCATCAAGAGTGGGGACTCTGTAAGAATGGTTGGATGCTAAGCGATCTGAGATGGAATCCATATACGCCAACATAGTATGGACTTTGATTGGTATATCTGAAGGGTTAATCCCCATCAGGAGCACGTATATCTTGAGAAGATTACTTCGTATACATGGAAAAGTTGAGACTTTCAAAGCTAGACTAGTTGTAAAAGGTTTTTGTCAATGACCAGGTGTGGATTATGATAAAACCTTTTCTCCTGGAGCTATGCTTAAGTCCATCCGGATCCCACTTGCCATTGCTACATACCATGACTACGATATCTGGTGGTTGGGTGTCATGACTGCTTTTCTAAATATTGATCTAGAAGAAAGCGTCTATAAGTACATGGATAGAGGGCTCCGTAGATAGTGGGAGCAGCGAAAACATGTGCAAGTTGCTTTACGGGTTAAAGCAGGCATCGCGGAGTTGGAACATCTGTTTTGATCTGGTAGTCAAAGCGTTTGACTTCATCAAAATGGTAGATGAACCTTGTATATACAAAAAGGTAGTAGAGAGTATTTTGGTTTTTCTCGTATTGTACGTGGATGACATACTCTTGATAGGAAATGAGTTTCCTATGCTACGCTCGTCCAATCTCCTCTTATCACAAGGATTCTCCATATAGGATCAAGGTGATACCTCATAAATCCTGGGTTTTGGATCTATGAGATAGATCTAAGTGGATGTTAGGATTCTCACTAGGTGTAGTGAGATGGTATCAATCGATTCTGGGGAGAATCACTGGATAGCTTCCAGGATGGTAAGGTCGACTGAACGTCAGTCTCTAGCATTGTCTTTACCCTCAGTAGAGGGACGATATGTTGGAAGAGTTCCAAGATAGATACCGTGACAAACTAGATGATAAAGGTTAGATACATCACTACCAATGATACTACTAAATAGGGAGTCTGGGTGTATATAAGTTCATGAGATGAACTTCGTTCCTACCATTGTATGACAATGGAGTTGTGGCTTTGACTTAGGAACCCCTGTCCCATCAGTGATCCATACATATTCTGAGGCAGTATCACCTGATCATGGAGATGGTTGATCTCCAGGGAGATCTATGATAGGAGAGTAGACATAGAGGACAACACGGCGGATCCACTCACAAAGGCCTTTTCCCAAAAGAGACTTTTATGGGATGGTTGTGTATGGGATACTACAACCACTGCAGATGATTCTCTTTAATAATTTGACTTGAATATGATTCAAGTACAATCTATAATCTACAATATTACAATTCAACATGATTCCATGAATCTATTATTCCATAGATTCAATCTATCAATCTATACAATTTGACTAAACCGAACCATGGATATACATTCCATTTACATGATTCTCCAGTTACATCCATTTACCTGATTCTACAGGTACATCCGTTTACTGATATCATGGTTTCGTTAAGTCATCTAATTATACAATCCACATTACAAAAAAATTCAAGTTACAATACAAACAATACAATCAAGATAATACGGGGTTTAAGGGGTAGATTGGTACGGAAGGTGTTAGAAGTGGCACGAGACAGTAAGATTAAGATACCTAACCTATATTCCGTTGCCGTTGTACCGTGGCCCAACGGTTCCTTGTACATTCTATTTGCCCTGGTCTCTAGCATATAGGGACCCCTCTCATATACACTGGCATCCTTTTGTACCAAGCTACAAACAACAGCGTTAACACAATATTATAACAATATAATACACCTTTAAAAGATACCTTCTTACTCTGTCTATTCTATTTCCCTCTTATCTTTGGGACTTACCGAGCGATTTGTTCGCTGACAACATTCTCTTTCTTTCTTCTTTGAATGTCGTCAGGTGATCTGGACATCCCTGAGATAGAGCCTACTGCTGAAGACTTGGACCACTTCGTTGAAGACCCGGAGCTTTATTTCATTGTACACTTTCATTTCAGTACTTTTCCTTTTCTGTTACGCCACTGTTTAGGCATCGCTTTATTCCATGTATTTACTTTTCCATGTATTGTTAAAAAAAGAATGTGAATAAATAAAGTTGTTGTTTTATTATATCTTGTCTCTTGTGCATTTATTTTTATATTGCTTAGATACGCTTAGCGTATTTACTTCACAGTAAATATGTAGCGGCCTCGTCGCCTCCCCTTCACCATACACCGGGAAGCGGGGCGTGACAGGTGCTTAGTGGGGACTGGGTACACTGGACGGACTCGACGAGAACTCCCAGATGGTATTATACCTCACGTCAGATGGCAGTTCTCTGGTGACACTGGTACAGATTAGTCTGTCGACCCGAGATCGTCATAGAGACTTGTGTGATTCCCACTGTGCTTTGATTTCCACCTTACCTCGTTCAAGAGAACGTGCAAAACGGTGGTTTTTGGGTACAGTCCCGATTCATATGGAGTCAATGAGCGATAGGAGGGGATTCATCTCTCTCGGTATTGGGGGTTAATGTTGTGCTGTGCTCGATTGGCTATAACAGGAAGTCCCTGGCCCGGGATGTTTCAGAGATTTACTGGTAAGTGTTACCAGTAGTTTCTTGACCAGTTATGAGCCTCACATCAGCACGACTTATCGAATTACTGGGGTCTGGCGTTTACCACCCCTAGATGAGATATGCGACATATCAGACGAAGAGACCGGACTGTACTGTAAGTGTTACTGATTGGATTCGCAGGAGTATGAGCAGGCTTGCTTGTTGATCTTCTGATCGCTCAATACCCGGGTGGCCGTTACGCTTAGCATTCCTCTTGCGGCTTGTGGGTTTTTGATATGATCATCACCTACTGCCGGCGTATTGACGAGTCTTTAGAGTCCTACACAGAGGTTTCCTGGCCCAGGAGAAACGGAGTAGTAGCACATATGAGATATGTGCGGGACTGAGATTAATACGCGTATGAGATACCGTATTATATTCTCGCGATTTGTATCATCGGTCGGTAATATGCGATATAGCCGGGTTATCGAATCAAGAGTTGTTTCGTTAAATTGATACACGTGATATTAGTCGGTTATATGTGATACAGCCGGATTATTAAATCAAGTGTTGATTTAATAATTTAATGTATAATTATATATTTGATATATTAATTTACATTGACTAGTATTAGCTCACTTAAGATTGTTTTCTCACTTGATGTGCACATAGTGTATATGTGATATATACTTGTGTACATGTTTGTGTCATGCTTGATGATACATGCAAACTTCGGTTTGTGTAAGACTTACACCATGCTTACTTATAATTGTGAGGTTTTATTTATTTTAAGTAAATTCAAAATGGTGGCTTATTTTGTCATGGCATGAAGCTTCATGAAGCTTGGATTACCATTGACCAAGTCCACAAATTTTGTTTTACTTAAGATATTTTTAAACCAAACCATTAGAGTAAGCCTTGGTTAAGTCTCTACAAGGGTTTAGTATGTGATACTAACTCACCCATGGTTGCATAACTCATTCTCATTCTTCACTTGATTTTTCTTGAGTTGTTTTCTTCATCTCCTTCCTCTTGCTTTCTAGCTCCAAGGAAAATGGTGAAATCAAGTGAGAAACTAAAATCTAAAGTGAGCCCACTTCCTATTTCATCATCCTATACACTTTCTTGGGTATTATAGGGTGTTCTTTTCACAAAGTTCATTACCCAGTGAAGGGTTAGCTTGAGTTTGAGTCTCCTCGACGTAGATCATATTCGGCCTCGAAGACTATGAGCAAGCTTGTTCATTTCTCCGAGGGAACCCATACTACAGTTCGGGAGATCCATGATCACAGTGAAGGGACGTCAACATTGTGCTTTAGAAGTGAAGGACCGGTCTACAAAGGTTGTATTCCTTGCTCATTACTTGTAATGGTTGATTACATGTTTCATTTTGTCTATTTACTTTAGCTTGATCCTAGCTTAGGATTTATTAGCACCTTAGATTTTTTAAATATAGCATGGTAGTTGCTGTGAAAATCTAGTAGGGTGCTAAGGAATCCCATCAACAATTAGCCGATCAAGTAGGTGTCTAGAAAGGTGTTAACGGGGTTACGCCCCTGGGAAAACGAGGTTTATTTTAATTAGGTCCGTGCAAAAGCACGGAGAACCTCCCTCAAAGTACCGACACAGGCCTGGCCGAAAGATTGGCGAACTTATAGGGTGTAATTAATCCCGACTAGTCTTACCTTTTAGGGTTTGAAGGAAGATTTTATAAAAACAGTGGGAGCCATCCTGATTAGATAAAATAATAACTAATCTGATCTTGTAAGAGCATACGCTGAGTGTTTTTCTCTCTCTCTTTCCTAGTTGCGACCATGTCATGCCTTAATCAAGATAATAATATGAATGCTTTGACCGAACCTTCTTATTATACTGAGCTGGGGAACGTTGGTTCCTCTTTATCTTATAATTGTTATAAGTCCAAGCAGGAAATAGGGGAATATCCGGATTTTCACGCAACCCAAATGAAGAATGGGCATGTTGATGCATATTCTTCGGGTGTGTTCGATTACCAAGAACAGTTTCTCAGTATCCTCTACGTCCTACGTATGAGATACCGGATTAGGATCACATATATGTAAGAGTTACATGGGCTACAGACAGGTAGAGAACTGAGAATAGTGATTGTTCTCTAATGTAGAGAATGGTGCAATTGTTGCAGCCTAACCAGTTGGTAAATATCACCTTGTATTAATACATTGATTCTGAACAAATGTTATTAGATACCGAACCTGATATACAACATTATATCAGTTTTTTTATTAAGTTAAAGAAGGATATAATTCTGTATTGGAGAATAATGTTGTGAACATTTTCTTGAATCAAGAGTTGATTGGATCAGGCACGTTATGCAATAGTATATACATTCTAAATCAAACCACATTTCAAAGTATCTAGAACACACACAAGAGGAGTAGTTCAGAAATGAACAAATCCTTCTTGAGGTATTATAGACTAGGTCATATCAATGCGACACGACCAGCTAAGTTACATAAGGATGAATATGAGAATCTGTTCGAATTTTCATCTTATGATACTTGTCAGTCTTGTCACAAAGGTAAAATGACCAATACTCCATTTACGGGAAATAGAGAAAGAGTTACTGAACCCTTGGGAAAGATACATGATGATTTATACGGTCCTATATCTACAAATGCTAGGGCTGGTTCCTTGTACTTTATTATATTCATCGACGAACTCTCAAGATTCGGACATGTGTTCCTGTTGAAACACAAGTCTGAAACTTTTGAGAAATTCAAGGAATATATGCTTGAAGTTAAGAACCAGACAGGTTGAAGTATTAAAGTCATTCGATGTGATCGAGGAGATGAATACTTTCGCATGGAGTTCCTGGAGTTTCTAAAAGGAGAATGAGATTCTCTCTCAACTTACTCCTTCGAATACACCATAGCACAACGGTGTATCGGGGCGGAGGTATCGCACCCTATGAGATATGGTGCGCTCTATGATGAGTACTGCTGAGTTACCTGTTTCATTTTGGAGTTATGCACTTGAGAAGCTGCATACCTATTGATTGGGGTTCCATCCAAATCATTGCCTACCACGCCATATGAGATATGGAATGGGAAGATGCCATGTCTTAAACGAGTTATGATATGGGGTTGTCCGGTCTATTTTGAAAGTCATAATCCGGACAAGCTCGGGGCAAGGTCAGTTCTGTAAGTTTGTTAGGATATCCCAAACATTTGCGAGGGTATATCATCTACCTAACTGAGGAGCGAAAGGTGTTTTGTTTCTCAGCATGACACCTTTTTAGAGAAGGAATTTCTTGTGAAGAAATTTGTGGTCATGTGGTAGAACTGGAAGTTGTTCCAGCTTGACAAACTAACAGCTGATGATTTAGTGGAACCAAAGGATTCAATAGTCTCCAACGAACCTCAGCCTCTCCGCGAATCTGGTAGGGTTCCTCATCCACCTGAGAGATACTATGGTTTCCTCGGTGATGGTAGGAGCGAGGATTGCATCATGGTAGATGATGACCCAACCAGGTTCAGACAGGCCATCATGAGTGCGGACTTAGTGAAATGGCTGGATGCTATGCGATCAAAGATGGAATTCATGTACACCAACAAAGTATGACATTGAATGTTGCGCCTGAAGCGGTAAAACCCATTGGGAGCAAATTGGATCTTGAGAAGATTCTTGGTGTAGATGGAAATGTTAAGACTTTCAAAGCTATGCTTAAGTCCATCAGGATTAGAGCATGCATTGC
Source organism: Agapanthus africanus (assembly GCA_030015575.1). Lineage (NCBI taxonomy): Eukaryota > Viridiplantae > Streptophyta > Magnoliopsida > Asparagales > Amaryllidaceae > Agapanthus > Agapanthus africanus. The sequence goes on along the minus strand of CM057339.1, from coordinate 301,576,109 downwards.
GGAGTTGGAACATCTGTTTTGATATGGCATTCAAAGAGTTTGGCTAAATCAAAAAGGTAGACGAACCTTGTATATACAAGAAGGTTGTAGAGAGTAAGGTTGTCTTCCACGTATTGTATGTAGATGACATACTCTTGATAGGAAATGGTTTCCTATGCTAACTCGGTCAAGCTCATCTTATCACGAGGATTCTCCATGGAAGGTCTGGATGATACCCACTACATCTTATGGATTATGATCTATGGTGATAGATCTAAGTGGATGTTGGGAGTGTCCCAAATTCAGGTACATTAACACCGTACTAAAGGGGTTTAGTATGGAAGATTCTAAGCGTGGTGGTTCGCCCACATACTCAGGAATCGCTCTCTCCAAAAAGATGTCTTCCAAGACTGATTTGGAGAGAGCTCGCATGCAAGGGATACCTTATGCTTCAGCAGTATGCTCTATCATGTATGCAATGTTATGTACCAGACCAGATATAGCTAATTCGCTAAGTGTAGTGATCAGGAATCAATCGGATCTTGGAAGAATCACTGGACAGCTGTGGAGGACATTCTTAAGTACTTGAGAAGCGCTAAATGAATATTCTTGGTTCGAGCTTCCAGAGTGATAAGATCGACTGAAAGTCATTCACAGGCATTGTCTTTACCCTCAGTGGAGGGATGGTATGTTGGAAGAGTTCCAAGATAGATATCGTGACATACTAGACGATGAAGGATGAATACATCGCTACCAACGATGTTACCAAAGAGCTTGTCTGGACATTTCTTGTTCATGAGATGAACAAGGTTCCTACCATTGAGCGTCCAATAACTGCTATTGTGACAACAATGGAGTTATGGATTTAGCCTAGGAACGCAGGTCCCATCAGTGTTCTAGACATATTTTGAGGACAGTATCACCTGATCAGGGAGATGGTTGATCACCAGGGGATTGATGTTAGGAGAGTTGACGCGAAGGATAACACGGTGGATCCACTCACAGAAGCCTTACCATAGATTGACTTTTATGGGCCGTTGGGTATGCGATACTACAAAAAATGTCCTTAGTGCAAGTGGGAGATTGTTAGTTATATGTATGCCTTATAGGCTATTACTGTACATGCGATGTATATTGTAGCGGATGCTTGAACATATATAGGGAAGACTTTCTTGCTCGACATGATAGTATCCTATCCGGTTGCACTTTATCTTAACATGTACACTTATTGTCTTTCTATTACATGTTGATAATGCACTTAGGATGAGTACTTGACTACCAGGATTATGATACAGATCATACTAGTGGGGCATAAGTAGTCGGTAAGTACATCCTTCAAATATTCCTAGTCGTGGGAGTATCGAGACGGGGCATCGATACTCCACAGTAGACTAGCGTATACGCTTCTTGATCCATATGATGGACGATGGATGATCCTATATCCATTGGTGTTTGACATCAGAGAAGGTATACGGATGCTCAGTGGAGACTGGGTACACTGAACGGACTCGCCGAGAACTCCTAGATGGTATTATATCTATTGTCAGATAGTAGTTCTCTGGTGACACCGGTACATGTTACTCTGTCGACCCAAGATCGTCATAGATTCTTGTGTGATTCCCACTGTGCTTTGATTTCCACCTTACCATGTTCAAGAGATTGTGCAAAACAGTGGTTTTTTGGGTACAGTCCCGAGTCACATGGAGGCAATGAGCGATAGGAGGGGATTCATCTCTCTCGGTATTGGGAGTTGATGTTGTGCTATGCTCGATTGGCCATAACAGGAAATCCCTGGCCAGGGTTGTTGAGATCTACTGGTAAGGGTTATCAGTAGTTTTTCGAGCCGTTATGGACCTTGCATCGGCATGACTTATTAGGATATTGGGGTCTGACGTTTTACCATCCCCAGGCTGTGATATGCGACATAACTGAAGAAGAGACCAGACTGTATGGTAGAGTTACTGATTGAATTCGTAGGAGTATAAGCAGGCTTGCTTGTTGATTTTCTAATCACTCAATACCCGGGTGGCCGTTACGTTTAGCAGACCGCTTGCGGCTTGTGGGTGTTTGATATGATCATCACCTACTGCCAGCGTATTGACGAGTCTTTAGAGTCCTACACAGAGAATTCCTGGTTCATACGAAATGAAGTAGGTGCACATATCTGATATGTGCGGGACCGAGATTAATGCGCGTATGTGATACCGCATTCTATTCTCGCGATATATGATATCAGACAGTTATATGTGATATAGCCGGGTTATCGGATCAAGTGTTGATTCGATAGGTTGTTACATTTAATATTAGTCGGTTGTATGTGATATAAACGGATTATTAAATCTAGTGTTGGTTTGATAATTTAATGTATAATTATATATTTGATATATTGATTTAGCTCACTTAAACATTTCATTTTCTCACTTATGTGCATATAGTATATATATGATATATATTAATGTACATTTATTTGTGTCATGGTTGATGCCACATGCTTCATGGGTGTATGAGACTCACACCATACTTATGATAATCCTAGGGTTTTTATTTATCCAAATAATTCAAAATGGTTGGAAAATTGTCATGGCTAGAAGCTTGGAGAAGCTTATGCTAACTATTGACTTAGTCCACTCACTTTGTGTAACACCCGAGCCCAATGCTACTAGCTTCTGTTACCGTATGAATGGTGTATGGTATTTATTTCGTTGATCCTACTTGACTGTTGTTAGTTATAAATTTTACCCGGCAATTCATTTCTGCATATAACAATTTTTAAGGCATCTAAAATAAAATTAAAAATATTCCTCATGGCATGCTTGACACCCCTAACCCTGTTAGAGCATCCGTGCATCATGTTCTCGTCCCGTTCAGTGAAACGGGCGAGTTTGGACGGCTACGCGCACGTACGTGTGTCCGTTTTGGGGGTATGCTTTTTGATTGTAAAATACTTCATTTTAAATTTTGGATCCCGCCTAAAATTTTCATATTTCAATTTCAAATTTTTGGACCCGACCCGGGCGCAATTTGGAAATATTTTACTTTGCGCCAAAATCCCAATTTCTAATATATTTTAACCGTCAAAATATATATATTATAACCACATAATATTTCCTGTTTGCTTTAAATCTTTCAAATTTTTTATCCCTCAGCCAATCAAATTTCTCTAATAACCCCGTGGGCCCCAATCTCTCTCTATCTATCCTCTCGCTAACCTCTCTCTCTCTCCCTATATCTCTCTCTCCCTATATCCTCAATTTCTTTCCATCAGTGAACCCACCTCGCGTGCGTACCCTAGCCACCATCTCCCTTCGCCGCAGTAGCCTACGCCGATGCCACCATCACCGGCCTCTTCGCCTCCTCGCCCTCGTCATCCCCACTGCACCTCCTTCTTCCTTTCCCCTCCTTCCCGAGCGCCTGCACGAGGGAACTGCGCACCCCTGCACGCGTCTGCGCCGCCGGGAGTCGCCGCCGGTGACCTCTTCCCCGTGTCTACGGTCTTCGTGCGCACCCAGTAAGCCTACCTCTCCCTCCTCTCCTTCTTTCCTTCTTCTTCCTTTTCTCGTTCTTTTCCCTTTTCTTGATTGGCTGATGGTTCCCTGCAGGCAAGTCACCGGAGCTCCGTCGACGTGGTCGGCAATCACAACCCCTCCACGGATCATCGTGAGCAACCTCTTCTCAGATCCTCTTTTCCCTTCTTCTTTATTTTCTTTTCTTTTCTTGTTGCATTCTTGATCGTTCGCTGTTTTGCATCTCGCCAGAATCCGGCCGTGCCGGCGACGTGTCCCGACGATCCAGCGAGGTACTCTGATCTGTGTGGTTCCACTATTCGTCGTTTGGGTTCATTCCGTGAACCGTGTGCCCGTCGCGAGATTTCCCCGCCGACGTTTAACGTTCCGTATTCCCGGTTCGCGACCCGTCGAGGCAAGTACCCCTTGCTACAAGCTAAACAATATTTACATATACTTGATGACACCCTAAAACCTATAGTTTTAACTTTAGTACGATCATTTCCCATTTTCGTGTTGAATATTGTTATATATCATTTTATCTTTCAAACTTGGAACCTACCTTTTGCAATTACGGTATTGAACCTAATAACCCCATTTACATGTTTTAATTACACTTTCACTAATGACGTAGCCTATGGCATTCTCTCTATCGTTTTACTTCACTCGGACACTCGTGTACATTTAACCTGCATAAACTGTGCGTTCATCCTTGGATCCTATATATATATATATATATCATTGCATCCACAAAATTCTTAAACTAGTTAACACGATTTAACGGCCCTAACTGTCATATTGTATTCTTATAATGTTGATAACACCTCGGACACACAATTGATAACTGTGCTGCTAATTAGTCGATGCTTCTTTATTGTTTAATTCGTTGCTTAAATCAATGTTCTTGATGACCATGCTTGATTATGTAACTGAGTATGAGCACACCCATGATATCGTTTACATCTTGACCTGACTTGCTACATACATATTGATTGACCCGACATGGTACCGTATACTGCTTAACTTGACCTGATGTACCATGACCTGACCCGTTACCTGATCTTGTGTCTAATGCCAACAAACCTGGCATATAGTCCTCATGGACCGTTCCTGTTGTCTATCCAGACAAACCTGTTTACCTGAAACCGTGTTGGCATTATTTCTTGATTACGGGATACCTGACTTGACATACACATATAACTTGGGGGTATGGGGAAATCAAAGGTGAAACCTGACTTGTAACTCAACAGTTCGCTACTTGTTCTGATCAGTTTTAGAGGCTAGGCCAGCCTTGGAATGATTCTGCTGACATCATTCATCTGTACACATTCCTGTTTAGTGCCTAGCGGCATGTCTCGGTTTCAGCCCGAGAATCTGGGGCCGTGGTCCCGGGTATGTACGGGATACTATTGAGTTACATCGATGATTCATCAATTTGGTTTCAAAGACTTTAGAACAGAAAACCTGATAAAACAGTTTAGTTTACCTACCGCACTGCTCTGATTTATATTATTGTTACCCTTGCTTTATTCATGTTTATATTCGCATTGCCTGTTACCCTGTTTGTTTTGTTATTACTTGATGACTTGACGCGCTAATGTCTGGGTTTTGCATGGCCCAGATTCTGTACCGCTGTCGCAGTCCGAGCAGGAGTACTTCAGCCGACAGGCTGAGCTGTGAGTGTCAGCAGTAGTTAGTTTTCTTTCCTGCATTTATTTCCTGATGTGAGCCCGCATTATGGGACATACATTCCAGTTATTTGTATTGGATCTTTCGCTTCCTTATTTTATTATTCTTGACTCATGATTTATCTTGGATTATGGACATGTTTTAGATAGTTTTATTTTGTTCTTGATATCTCTACAGCCGTAATGTGACTGTGGATGGATACTTCCTACCCACATGTAGCATGGTTGGCTATGTCACGTGCCCATTTTAGCGTACTCTAGGAAGCGGGGCGTGACATGGTTCTTTTGGTATCAGAGCCATAGGTTAGTCGGGTTGATTCTTTTGTAGTTGGGTATTGTACACAATACACGAATCAGAATACCCATGTTTAGGAAACATGTCCTGCCACCTTGCCGTTTTACCATTCTTGAATCACATTCTTCCTGATTATATCTTCTACGATGTGCAAACTTCCTTTGCATATCGACTCGAAACCTGATTCCTTGTTATCTCTAGGACTTAGGCGACTTGGGTGGAGTTATGTAATTGTGGCAATGATACCGCGGCATAGTTACAATGCGGCACTCTATTTAAGTAACTTGGAGTTCTAGCCTTGATCTATATTTAGAATCTATCATCATGCTAATGTTGGGTGTTTTGATTTCAGGAATATGGCAGGTAAGAATTTGAAGACGTACCAAAGGCGTGTGGACGAAGCTGCCATGCTTGGAGTGATAAGGGGAATGCTGGAGAATCAAAAGAAATAGACCGAGCTGATCCAGCAGCAAGCGGAATCGTTTCAGGAAGGTTTGCAGATCGTTCAGCGGTCTGTGAACAATGTTGGAGCTAAACCAGTTGACCGAGTAGGGACCGTAGCAGATTTCAGGCGTTTGGGTCCGTCTACATTTACTGGTTTGGAGGAGCCGTTGCCAGCGGAGCAGTGGCTAGTGGACACAGAGAATTTGCTTATTGCGGCACAGATTCCAGATGAGAAAAGAGTTGATGTGGTACGCATTCAGTTAGTGGACTACGCCCGAGAATGGTGGCTTGTGGAGGAGAACCGTTTTCCCAAGCCGATCAAGTGGGCGGATTTTTCAAAGAGTTTTCTAGAAAAGTTCTTCCCGCGGACCGCACGGGAGGAAAAGGAAGAGAAGTTCATCGGTCTAAAGCAGAATGGAGCACCCGTAGATGTGCATGCAGCAGAATGGACTAGACTCAGCAGATTCGCTGGACCTTTAGTTGCCAACGATGCAGACATGGCACAGAGGTTCATGCGCAGTTTGGATGTGGACATCCAGAGGCAAATTGTCTCCCTGGGTTTGACCAATTTCTCACAAGTACTTGCGGCAACCCGAGAGCAGCAGAGTTTATCCAGGATGAAGGGGAGTTTGCAGCAGACAGCAGTTGCGGTAAGGAAGCCAGCATTTGTACCAAACCGAGCTCATGGTCGAAGAGGTATTCCAGTGGACCGTCGAGGCGGAGCACCCATGAAGAAGCCTGTTGTCATCGATCGAAGAAAGAGCATGACTTGTAACTACTGCAATTTACCTGGCTACGTGCAAAAGGATTGTCGAAGGAGGCTGGGACTCTGTTTGGTTTGTGGAGCGGCAGATCACGCTGTTAGTGCTTGTCCGTCGAAGCTTCGTATGAGGGATGATTTTCAGAAGCCTCCGCAGAGACCGTTCCAGGGACAGAAACAACTGACTCAAGGACCTAATCAGGCTCGAGCTTTTACCTTGACAGCGGAAGAAGCTAAGGCGTTAGGAGAAGTTGTCTCAGGTACTCTACTCGTTCATGGTTTTCCCGCATTAACATTATTTGATTCTGGTGCATCCCATTGTTTTATGTCATCCAAGTTTTTAACTACACACTCGATTGACTGCACGACCCTGTCTAGTTTCTGGGACATACACACTGGGAATGGGAAAATCATAGCTAGTAGGGAATGTAAAGATTGTACAGTTGTTGTGTGCGGACGGGAGCTTTTTGCAGATTTCTTGGTGATTGATACGGGCAGTTACGAGGTCGTCTTGGGAATGGATTTTCTTGGCACTTTCCACGCTCACATTGATTGTAGGGTAAGGAAGGTAATTTTCCAGATTCCTGGGCATCCCGAGTTTAGCTTCACTGGAGGAAGCAGTTCTGTCGGGCCAGTTAAGTTTAGGGCTAGGCCGACAAACAATATTCTTGTATCAATGGAAGTTGATAAAAGTGAAGAGCCGGCTGTTGTTCGTGATCTTATGGACGTGTTTGAAGATATATCGGGTTTACCGCCGAAGCGAGACGTGGAGTTCGCAATTGATCTTATTCCTAGTGCAGCGCCAGTATCCAAAGCGTATTATCCAATGGCACCAGTAGAGTTGGAAGAAGTCAAGAAACAGGTTGCCGAATTGCTTGAAAAGGGTTGGATTCGAAGCAGTAACTCGTCTTGGGGAGCTCCAGTTCTTCTAGTAAAGAAGAAGGATGGCATAAGAAGGATGTGCATCGACTATCGAGAATTAAACCGGGTGACGATTAAGAACAAGTACCCGATCCCTCGCATTGGCGAACTTTTCGAGCAGCTTAGTGGTGCGAGGGTATTCTCGAAGCTGGATTTGCGATCCGGATATCATCAGGTCCGAGTGAAAGCAGAAGATATTTGCAAGACGGCGTTCCGAACTCGGTATGGACATTACGAATACTTAGTGATTCCCTTCGGAGTAACGAATGCACCGGCGATATTCATGGACTTGATGAACCGAATCTTTTCACCATCCTTGGATCAATTTATTGTGGTGTTCATTGACGATATTCTGGTTTACTCGAAGAGTTTTGAAGAGCATGCAGAACATTTGAAGATCGCACTGCAGACGTTGAGACAGGAGAAGTTATATGCGAAGATGAGTAAGTGCGAGTTTTGGCTCGAGGAAGTGAAGTTTTTGGGGCATGTTGTGTCTGGAGATGGAATCGCCGTCGGTCCCGAAAAGATTGCAGCAGTTCGTGATTGGCCAATTCCAAAGAATGTTGCGGAGATAAGAAGTTTTCTTGGACTCGCCGGGTATTACAGAAGATTTGTGGAGAACTTTGCTCGGCTGGCGGAGCCGTTAAACAAGCTTACGCGCAAGGAGGTACCTTTTGTGTGGACGGACAAATGTGCATTAGCTTTTGAGACGTTGAAGCAGAAGTTGATAACCGCCCCTATTCTGACAGTGCCAGACAATTCCGGAGGATTGGTGATTCACAGCGACGCATCTGGGAAAGGATTGGGATGTGTTTTGATGCAGCATGGGAAGGTTGTAGCGTACGCATCGAGACAGTTGAAGACCGATGAGAAGAATTACCCAACTCATGACTTGGAACTTGCGGCTGTGATTTTCGCTTTGAAGATTTGGAGACACTACCTTTTAGGCGAAAGGGTCGAAGTTTTTACTGATCATAAGAGCTTGAAGTATGTGTTCACGCAGAAGGAGCTTAATATGAGGCAACGTAGATGGTTGGAGCTGATGGCTGACTACGATCTTGATCTTAAGTACCATCCGGGGAAGGTTAATGTCGTGCCGGATGCGCTTAGTCGGTTACCAGCAATTCAGGTGTTAACTACACAGAAGGAGATCGTTGAAGATTTTCGAAGATTTGACTTGGAGGTTGTGCTACCACATTCTACGAGACAGTTAATGCAGCTGCAAGTACATTCATCGTTGATCGAGAATATTAAAGCAGCACAATCGCAGGATCCTAGACTGCAAAAGTTTCGAGGACAGGTTGAAGCCGGACTACAAACGGATTTATTGATCCATGAAGATGGTTCGTTGAGGTATGGTAGCCGTTTGTGTGTGCCAAAGGGGGATATTCGGGAAGAGCTTATGAAGGAGGCACACGGTTCAACTTATTCTGTACATCCAGGAGGCACAAAGATGTACCGAGATATTCGACAGCATTTCTGGTGGGAAGGCATGAAACGGGAGATTGCTCGCTTTGTAGAAAAGTGCTTGGTGTGTCAGCAAGTTAAGGCTGAACATCAAAGGGTTGCTGGTTTATTGAAACCACTTTCGATTCCTCAGTGGAAGTAGGAACATATAACCATGGATTTCGTGACGGCTTTACCACGGAGTCCAAAAGGCAACAACGTTGTATGGGTGATTGTTGATCGATTGACCAAGACAGCTCACTTTATTCCTTTTCGGGTTGGTCAATCAACAGAGACTTTGGCAGAGCGGTACATGCAAGAGATTGTAAGATTGCATGGAGTACCGGTGAGCATCATGTCCGATCGGGACACTCGGTTCTTATCACACTTTTGGCGGAGTTTACAGGAAAGTTTGGGGACTCGATTGAAGTTTAGCACAGCTTATCATCCTCAAACTGATGGTCAGTCCAAGAGAACAATCCAAACTCTCGAGGATATGTTGAGAGCATGTATGTTGGACATCAAGGGGTCTTGGGAGGATCATCTACATTTGGTGGAGTTTTCTTACAACAAAAGCTTTCAGGCAACTATCCACATGGCTCCGTTTGAAGCTTTGTATGGTCATAAATGCCGTTCACCTGTTTGTTGGGACGATGTCGGTGAACGAAGATTATTGGGACCAGATTTGGTTGTGCGGACAGTTGAGAAGGTTAACACTATCAGAAATCATATGAAGGCAGCTCAAGACCGACAGAAGAGTTGGGCGGATACGTCGAGAAGACCTCTAGAGTTCGCCGTGGGTGATTTGGTATTCTTGAAGATATCACCGACTAGAGGGGTGATTCGTTTTGGAAGCCGAGGAAAGCTTAGTCCTCGATTTGTTGGACCCTTTGAGATCTTGGAGCGTGTTGGTGAGGTAGCGTATCGTTTGGCGTGGTAGCGTATCGTTTGGCGTTACCTCAATCCTTGGCGAATGTGCACGATGTGTTTGACGTATCTCAACTCCGTAGGTATGTTCGAGATGAAACGCACGTAGTGGATCATTCGGAGCTAACAGTACGAGAAGACTTGACTTTTGAGGAGCGACCGATTGAAATTGTGGATCGAAGGGAAAAGGTTCTTAAGAACAAGGTGATCCTTCTTGTGCTTGTTTCTTGGGGTAATCGCTCGTATGGAGAGTCCACTTGGGAACGAGAAGATGAAATCCGGCAGAAGTTTCCTCATCTTTTCTTGTAATTATTTATCGTCTATCTTTGTATTCTTGGAATTTCGAGGACGAAATTCTTTTTGTAGTTGGGTATAATGTAACACCCGAGCCCAATGCTACTAGCTTCTGTTACCGTATGAATGGTGTATGGTATTTATTTCGTTGATCCTACTTGACTGTTGTTAGTTATAAATTTTACCCGGCAATTCATTTCTGCATATAACAATTTTTAAGGCATCTAAAATAAAATTAAAAATATTCATCATGGCATGCTTGACACCCCTAACCCTGTTAGAGCGTCCGTGCATCGTGTTCTCGTCCCGTTCAGTGAAACGGACGAGTTTGGACTGCTACGCGCACGTACGTGTGTCCATTTTGGGGGTATGCTTTTTGATTGTAAAATACTTCATTTTAAAGTTTGGATCCCGCCTAAAATTTTCATATTTCAATTTCAAATTTTTGGACCCGACCCGGGCGCAATTTGGAAATATTTTACTTTGCGCCAAAATCCCAATTTCTAATATATTTTAACCGTCAAAATATATATATTATAACCTCATAATATTTCCTGTTTCCATTAAATCTTTCAAATTTTTTATCCCTCAGCCAATCAAATTTCTCTAATAACCCCGTGGGCCCCAATCTCTCTCTCTCTCTCCTCTCGCTAACCTCTCTCTCTCTCTCTCTCTCTCCCCCCCTATATATCTCTCTCTCTCCTCTATATATAAACTTCCTCCCACCTCAATTTCTTTCCTTCAGTGAACCCACCTCGTGCGCGTAACCTAGCCACCGTCTCCCTTCGCCGCAGTAGCCCACGCCGACGCCACCATCACCGGCCTCTTCGCCTCCTCGCCCTCGTCATCCCCACTGCACCTCCTTCTCATTTCCCCTCCTTCCCGAGCGCCTGTACGAGGGAACTGTGCACCCCTGCACGCGTCTGCCCCGCCGGGAGTCGCCGCCGGTGACCTCGTCCCCGTGTCTCAGGTCTTCGTGCGCACCCAGTAAGCCTACCTCTCCTTCTTTCCTTCTTCTTCCTTTTCTCGTTCTTTTCCCTGTTCTTGATTGGCCGATGGTTCCATGCAGGCAAGTCACCGGAGCTCCGTCGACGTGGTCGGCAATCACAACCCCTCCACGGATCATCGTGAGCAACCTCTTCTCAGATCCTCTTTTCCCTTCTTCTTTATTTTCTTTTCTTTACTTGTTGCATTCTTGATCGTTCGCTGTTTTGCATCTCTCCAGAATCCGGCCGTGCCGGCGACGTGTCCCGACGATCCAGCGAGGTACTCTGATCTGTGTGGTTCCACTGTTCGTCGTTTGGGTTCATTCCGTGAACCGTGCGCCCGTCGCGAGATTTCCCCGCCGACGTTTAACGTTCCGTATTCCCGGTTCACGACCCGTCGAGGCAAGTACCCCTTGCTACATGCTAAACAATATTTACATATACTTGATGACACCCTAAAACTTATAGTTTTAACTTTAGTACGATCATTTCCCATTTTCGTGTTGAATATTGTTATATATCATTTTATCTTTCAAACTTGGAACCTACCTTTTGCAATTACGGTATTGAACCTAATAGCCCCATTTATATGTTTTAATTACACTTTCACTAATGACGTAGCCTATGGCATTTTCTCTATCGTTTTACTTCACTCGGACACTCGTGTACATTTAACCTGCATAAACTGTGCGTTCATCCTTGGAACCTATATATATATCATTGCATCCACAAAATTCTTAAACTAGTTAACACGATTTAACGGCACTAACTGTCATATTGTATTCTTATAATGTTGATAACACCTCGGACACACAATTGATAACCGTGCTGCTAATTAGTCGATGCTTCTTTATTGTTTAATTCGTTGCTTAAATCTATGTTGTTGATGACCATGCTTGATTATGTAACTGAGTATGAGCACACCCATGATATCGTTTACATCTTGACCTGACTTGCTACATACATATTGATTGACCCGACATGGTACCGTATACTGCTTAACTTGACCTGATGTACCATGACCTGACCCGTTACCTGATCTTGTGTCTAATGCCAACAAACCTGACATGTAGTCCTCATGGACCGTTCCTGTTGTCTATCCAGACAAACCTGTTTACCTGATCCTGTGTTGGCATTAGTTCTTGATTACGGGATACCTGACTTGACATACACATATAACTTGGGGGTATGGAGAAATCAAAGGTGAAACCTGACTTGTAACTCAACAGTTCGCTACTTGTTCTGATCAGTTTTAGAGGCTAGGAAAGCCTTGGAATGATGCTGCTGACATCATTCATCTGTCCACATTCCTGTTTAGTGCCTAGCGGCATGTCTCGGTTTCAGCCCGAGAATCTGGGGCCGTGGTCCCGGGTATGTACGGGATACTATTGAGTTACATCGATGATTCATCAATTTGGTTTCAAAGACTTTAGAACAGAAAACCTGATAAAACAGTTTAGTTTACCCACTGCACTGCTCTGATTTATATTATTGTTACCCTTGCTTTATTCATGTTTATATTCGCATTGCCTGTTACCCTGTTTATTATGTTATTACTTGATGACTTGACGCGCTGATGTCTGGGTGTTGCATGGCCCAGATTCTGTACCGCTGTCGCAGTCCGAGCAGGAGTACTTCAGCCGACAGGCTGAGCTGTGAGTGTCAGCAGTAGTTAGTTTTCTTTCCTGCATTTATTTCCTGATGTGAGCCCGCATTATGGGACATACATTCCAGTTATTTGTATTGGATCTTTCGCTTCCTTATTTTATTATTCTTGACTCATGATTTATCTTGGATTATGGACATGTTATAGATAGTTTTATTTTGTTCTTGATATCTCTACAGCCGTAATGTGACTGTGGATGGATACTTCCTACCCACAGGTAGCATGGTTGGCTATGTCACATGCCTATTTTAGCGTACTCTGGGAAGCGCGGCGTGACACTTTGTTTTACTTGTAGATATTTATTAACCTAACCATTATTGATAGTCATGGTTTATTCTCTACATGAGTTAGTGTATGACCCTAACTCACCCATGGTTTCTATTCTCACCTCATGAGTTTCATTCTCATCTCCACTTCATCTTCTTCTTCCTCATGAGAAAGCTTTCTAGCTTTTGAAATGGTGAAGAAAAATAGTGAGAAAAATAAATCTAAAGTGTGCCCAATTCCTACTTCATCGTCCTCTACTATATTACCCATTTTGTTTAGGATGTTTGCTTCATTAATCTACCATTAGTGAAGAGGTAGCATGAGCTTGAGTCTCCTCGACGTAGATCATCTTCGGCCTCGAAGACTTCGAGCAAGCTTGTTCATTTCTTCACGTGAACTCTTACTAGAGTTCGGGTGTTGACTACTTGGAGCGAAGGGACTACTACACGGAGCTTTAGAAGTGAAGGACCGGTCTACAAAGGTTGTATTCCTCATTCGCTTAGATTTAAAGTTGTTTTCATTGCTTGTTCGTATAAATCTCTAGTTAAGGTTCTAGGTTGGGGTTCTTTAGTACGGCAAATTTTTTAAAACGGCTTGTACGATGCCTTCCGAAACCTTGCTGCCGCCCTAGGGAACCTTACAGGTTAATGGCCAGGGCACTCGCGTAACCCAACAAATGGGGCTGATTATTTCGGTTCCCCACATTTGAAACGGCCAACTAGCTACGTTCGAATGCAGCGGATTGGAGTGCTGATGTATAAAATCCCATTGTATTTGGCATGAATGGAATCGCTTCGCATATTCGATGCAATCTTGAATTACCGTAGGCCGGTAGTAACTCATCCTTTTGATTTTCAATTTCATCTTAAGACCGGTTTGATGGGGCCTATAAAGACCATCGTGAATTTCTTGGAAGACCTTTTTGGCTTCCTTCGGGCCTAGACACCTCAGCTATATATGATCAAAGTACCTTTTACATAAAGTTCCATCGATTAGGGTGAAAGACAACACTCGTTTGATGAGCTGGTGCCTTTGCGATGCATCTTCAGGCATCTGTTGGAAATTGAAGTAGTCTATAATGGCTTGCCTCTAATCCTCATCTTCTTCTTATTTTTCGGCTTGGAGAACCATCTTTCCAATTATCTCTTCTTCTTCCTCAGGTATGTCCACTAGAGGCTCCAAAGGAAATTCGGCTGGTGATAGGATCTTGCAGATTTGGAGACTGATCCTTTTATCAGCGAAATTTTCATCTGCCGTTTCTTTGGAAAGTTTTGATAACGTGTATGCTTTGTTGTTTTCTGCTCGTGACACATTTTCCAATACACAAAAGGGAATCTGCATTAGTAGTTGTTGTACCCTTTCGTTATACCTTATTAGCTCCGGCTTGAATGTCTTGTAGTCGCCGTTCACTTGATTGACGACTAACTACGAGTCTCTATATATGACAAGATCCTTGATGTGCATATCGATTGCTATTTCGAGACCGGGAATGTAAGCTTCATATTAAGCTTCGTTGTTGGTTCTTGGTTCTATCAATGAGAAGGTATAGCGGGGTATCCCGCCTTGTGGAGTCACAGAGATAAGACCTATCCCGACTTTGATTATTGGGATGTTCCTCTTCCGTACCTTCATTGAAGATTCTCCATCGAAGTATAATTCCCAACGGTACTTTCCTGTTTCATCTATCTCTTTACTTGTGTTGAATGCATATTCATCCAGCGGCTCTCTGTTTAATAGAGAGTTGGCCGGAATCAGATGTTCTGCTAGGAAATCGGTGATGCCATGTACTTTTACCGCTTTGAGGGGGCGGTAGATTATTGTAAATTCCATCAATGGAAGGCCCCGTTTGACGAGCATTCCTGTCAGCATAGCTTTATACATGAAGTACTTGAGGGGATGAACCTTCGATATGAGATGGACTTTATGCGCCAGGGCATAATGTCTGAGCTTTGTGACGGCAATGATCAACTCCAGGAACTACTTTTCGATAGAAGAGTAATTGCTTTCTGCTCCTAGAAGAATTTGACTTAGATAGTAAAGAGCGCTCTCTTTTCATTGGCCGTTCTCTTGTATCCATAGCATGCCTAAGGAGTTGTCAAGGACGATTGTAAAGAGGATAAGGGGTTTTCTTTTAACCGGAGCGGCCAAGACCAGTGGATTATGCAAATATTGCTTGATCTCCTCTAGTACTTTTTGACATTTCTAGTCCCATATGAAGGGGATTCCTTTTTTCATCAGATGGCTGTATGGACGGGATTTCTAGGAGAGGTTGGCGATGAACTGTTCGATATAGACAGGCTTTCTTTAGAGAGACCACGGTTGTTTGAGATTACTTGGAGGACGCATTTCCATAATTTCCCTGATCATGGAGAGGTCGATTTCGATCCCTCGGTGGCGGATTGTAAAGCCTAAAAGTTTTCCTGATGAGACTATAAAGGCGCATTTCAGCGGATTCATCTTCAGGTTGTATTTTTAGAGGCGCTTGAAGACTGTCCTTAGATACTCCAAGTGCCCTTCATAGACATGCTCTTAACCACTAAATTATCAATATAGTATTCAACGATGTCATGTATCATATCGTCAAATATCTTGGTCATTACTCTTTGATATGTCGCCCCGACATTCTTAAGTCCGATTGGCATAACTTTGTAACAGTATATTCCTAACAGTGTGCGGAAGGCCATATGTTTCTGATCTTCATGATGCATCTTTATCTGATTGTATCATGATGATCCATCCATGAAGGAGAAGACCTCATGAGTAGAGGTGTTTTCGATCAGCGGTTCAATGATTGGAATGGGGAAGTCATCTTTTATATTTATTGAGGTCTCGAAAGTCCACGCAGATCCGGACGGTCCCATTCTTCTTCATCACTGGAATGATATTGGCAATCCAATCGGGGTATTGGACTTCCTGGATGAAATCGGAAGCTATAAGATTCTTAACTTCAGTGCCAACCCTCATTTTGAGTTCGAGATGCATTCTTCTCGGATATTGTTTAACAAGCTTTATTCCCGACATTATGGACAGTTTGTGAAATGCTATATCTGGATCAAGGCCTGGCATCTCGGAGAAATTCCATGTGAAAGAGTCTTTGTACTTCATGAGTACTACTTTTAGACCAACTTCTTGTTCATCTGAAAGCAGCACGTTGATGAACGTGGGTCGAGGATTTTCATCGGTTTCCAAGTGTTGGATATATATACCCTAAAGGCCTGTATTGTATAGGATGCTAGGGATATGTATGTACAGAACAATCTTGCTCAATTGTATATGATATATTATTTGAGTTGTATTTATGTTGATATGTGTATTTATTTCTATTGATGCTTTATATTGCTTGCAAACTTTGATAAAGACTCGATACAATAGTATACTATTTTGGTTTGACTTTATCTTAACATGTGCATATGTTATACTCGATATAACATATAGCGGTTACATGTTGATAAAGCCCGTAGGATTTTGCTTGACTACCAGCGTTGTGATGGCGATCATACTTGTGGGAGCTGGGTAGTCCATAAGCACATCCTTAAAAGTCTCAAGTCGCAGGAGTATTGAGACCGGGTATCGATACTCCAGAGTAGACTAGTGTATACGTTTCGAGACCTCGACGAAGGGCGGTGGTTGGTCCCATAGCCATTAGTGTGATCGCCTAAGATTGTATACAGGTGCTCACCAGGGGTGAGTATACTGGACGGACTCGCCGAGAACCTCTAGATGGTATTATACCTATCGTCAGATAGCGGTTCTCAGGTGACATTAGTATAGGTTAGTCTTAGGACCTGAGGTTATCATTTTTCTCGTGTGAGTTCCCACTGTGCTTTGATCATAACCCTACGATGGCTCTACCGAGTCGTGTAAACAGGTTTTGATTGGGTACAGTCCCGAGCCATATGGAGGAAGTGAGTGATTGTCAGGGATTCGTCTCTCCTAGTATTGGGAGTCGATATCGCACTATATCCGGTTGGCCAGAACCATAAGATCTTGACCAAGGCAGTTGAGATTTACTATTGGTTAGATCAGTATTTTCTCGGACTGGCCTTGAGCCAGCTCCTCACGACTTGTTGGGTCAGTAGGGGTCTGAAGTTTACCACCCCTCTAGACCCGGTATGCGATACTCTTAGATGAAGAGACCGGACTATACGAAGATTGTCACAGATAGGCTCAGTATGGGTCCGGATGAGCTTGCTCATCGGCCTTCTTTTTGACAAGTGCCTGGGTAGCCGTTACATACAGCTAGTGCCGCTGACATGCTTATGGTTAAACCCACTGCCATCATACTGCCAAGTCTTTAGAGTCCCACACAGAGGGTTTCTTTAATTCAGGAGAAACGATGTGGTGGCCGTATGTTTATACGTGTAGAGTTTCGATCGAAAGATAATACCAGCCGGCTTAGGATTAAGTCGGATTATTAAATCAGGTATTGATTTGATAATTTACATATAAGCATTTCGATTTGTATATTCTAGTGCCATCTAGGTTTTTGATCGAGCAGGGTTCCGATCGATTGACAATACTAGCCGGCTTAGGATTAAGCCGGATTATTAAATCAGGTATTGATTTAATAATATACGTGTATATATTTCGTTATGTATATTCTAGTGTTATTCAGATTTTCGATCGGACGGTTGATAATACTGGCGGGCTTAGGATTAAGCCGGTTCATTAATTTGGATATTGATTTAATACTAGTATTATTTTAGTGGTATTATTCTATCTCTTGGGTATTCGTATTTTGTTACGAATATGGGTATGCATATACGGTAGAATATAGTTTGTATTTATACAAAATACATTCTAGAAGATGACACCTCATCATGTTTATTTTTCTATTTCTTGAAAATTAAAAATGAGGTGATAAAGGGAGGCATGGTATGAAGCATAGCTTGGCTATTCATTGCAAACACTATTGAAGTATGGTTGTGTTTTTAAATAAAGAAAAATACTTCATACAAAATAGCCTAGCCATTCTTCTTCTTAAGTGAGAGTTATTCTTGATTTGCCTCTTCTCTTTCATCTTTGAGAGCTCACTCTCATCTCCAAACCCTCCCATTCTCATGTGTTGAGAGACAAGGGTTTTGAGGTTGAAAATTACCACTAAACATCACCACATCAACTAAGCAAGCTAGATTAGCAAATTAGTTTGCCTAATTTATTTCTTTTAGAGGTAAGAGCTTTGATCAAGGACCTTCAGGTGGATTATATAGGACCGAAAAGATCGGCCATCAAGTTTGATCAAGATCACCTAAGGAGCTTAAGAAGAGGAGTAAAGACCCGAAGGACACGATTCTCTAAGTATAACTCCTTATTACAGTTGCTAAATCTCTTTAGCTAGCTAGTTTCGGTGTATGGTTAGATTCTAGCATGTGTTTTTAGCGCCGGATTTTTAAAAGTCAAAATTTTTCATTCCGTAACGGCCGGGATTGACGGCCAAGGCGCTAGAAAACCCAACATGGTATCAGAGCCGGTACATAAACCTTAACTAGTTAATTTGCACTAATTTAGAACTTTGATCGGCAAAATTATTCGAATCGCATTTCCAGAAATTTGCTCGCTGTTTGAATTTTAAAAATGCTCAAAAAATATTTTCAGTCACACTAAATTTATGTGCAGGCTTTTTCAAAGCCAAGAAAAATTTTTGAGCACCTGATCACCAAATTGGACCGCTAATCCGTAGCCCAATTGTGGCTACGGTGCTCCAAATTTTTTATGGGGTTCAAGTTCATGGAAATATGATTTTTGGTACATTTGGTATTTGCCCAGATTTGTTTGTGTACTGGTTTGTACATGGGGGTAAATGAGGAATTTTTTAATCAATCGAAATTCTAAATTCTTACTTTTCTATGTCTTTGTTTCTGCAACCGTGAATATCATTGAGCAGTATAACCTGACCGATTGCTATATGTACAATCAGACGGGTTTACGAACATGATATTCACGTTGATGTTCTGTGTTGCACTGATATTGTGGATGGATTTTCATGGTGGATAGCCTATAGTGCAATGGTAGATCTACAGTGTTGATTTATTTGTATATTCATTATTGCGGGGCGAGTGTCCGACACGTGGAATGCCATTTCTTCCAGATTGTATATTCTTCTATTGGGGCACGGTCGGGTTGACGTCGATGTCACCGTATGTATATACATTTTTATTTTTTGTGCTAGTATTACCCCAAGGAGGGGTGCTCGAATAGCCGTGTTCTAGAGGGAAATGGGCCCGCATCTCATGGCGTTGAGATGGAGGGGGCCTTACTCTAAAATTAGTGGTCTATTCGCTGCACTCGTAGGGGGTATAGGATGACCCATGGAGGGGTGCTCAACTTACCAGATTCCGTGAAGTGCTGGCTGGCCCATTCACTTTATTGATTGGGGTTGCCTCACTTCCAGAGTTGTCGGGTAACTTGCCGCGCTCGCAGTGGTCTATGTTTTTCATTGCACAGGCTATCCACACGATCGGGAACGTCGGGTCTCATTTGCGGCTCAAATAAAAACTCGAGGCTCCAAAATTATCCGCTATTTCATGTTGCTTATTACTGTTCTGTGATGTTGCTTATATCTTGCCTGGGACGAATGGTTATATATACTAGTAGATGTTGTATATGTTTTGCATCCGCGCTAGTCCTGCCCCCACTCTGCCGGTAGTTAAGTAACCTAACGGTGCATGATGGGGCCCCGTGGCGAATGCGGATGGCATATACGTACATTTTATTTTTGTTCTTTTCTGGTATGATAGGAATTAATTGATGGGACCGCATTGATTTTGATCAATGCAAGAAAAAGAAACCCAAAAGATGTTGTTAGAACAAATTTCAAAAAAATTATAGTCATACTCTTTCGCTTCGCATAGTGGTATTCGGTTAGGAATATCCCACATTATTCGAGTAGGCAAGAGTCTAGATCTCTTCACGGGGAGTGACCTCTTGAGCAAAAGTTTTTGTTATTATAGATTACTCGGTTTTCTTCAAAACCACTAGTTTTCAAAAGCGGAGCCTAAACCACTCCTTTTCAAAACTACTCGGTTCCTTCAACGATATCAAGCTCATTACGTTAAAAGTTTTTGGCCAAAAACCAGCCGTAGCCTTCCGTCATTTCAGATTAGTAGTACATAGTATTCGTGCTGTGTTTGTTGACCTTTGCCAAGGAGCAATGTTCGGTAGCTAAGTATTGCTTTTCTGTTGCATGTTGATGCGATTAATTAGGACAGTCATATGACTTTGTTGACTTTTGCCAAGGGTCATATGGGTGGGTCGAATATAAACTAGAATAAAGACGGGTTGAACTTGACTTGTGATCTTTGCTAAGGTCATAAGTTACTTGGGTCCAAAACCACATCAGGAGTTTCAAATATACAGGAAACTTGCTAGTGTTGCATACCTTCTGGAGTGTGGTGACTAGAGTGGCTTCCATATAGGTTATCACGTGATGATAGTTGGATCCCGATCCCACTGATGAGTAGAATTACTCTTGAGAGAGATTTTTCACTTCATAATTAGCTAACTTATTAGGTGTCTAGAAAAATATTAATGGGGCTACGCCTCTGCGGAAATGAGGTTTATTTTAATGAGGCCCATGCAAGAGCACGGAGAACCTCCCTCAGAGTACCAACACTCACCTGCCTAAACAGTTAGCGAACTTGTGAAGTGCGAATGATCCTGACTAGTTTTCCTTTTAAAGGTTTGAAGGAAAATTCGAGGAAATAGTGGGAGCCATCCTAATTAGATAAACTAATAACCAATATAATTTTGCAAGAGCACACGCTGAGTGTTTCTTTTCTCTCTCTCTCTCTCCCTCTCTCTAGGTAGCAACCATTTCACGTCCTAATCAAGATAATAAAATGTTTGACTTGACCGAACAAGTTTATTACACTGGGCTGAGGAACGTCGGTTCGGTTCTAACTTGTGATAACTGTCATGAGTATGGGTAAGGGAAAGAGGACTCTAAGGAATTTCAGATGACCCTATTGAAGGAGAAGTATTCTAATGCATTTTCTTCAGGTGTATTTGTTATTGAAAACTGCTTTTCGGTCAACCCTATCTCGTAGGTAGTAGATACCCGGTCAGGATCTCATATCTGTAATTTATTACAGGGACTGAGAAAAAGTAGAATGGTTGGACCGGGTGATATGTCCTTCAGAGTTTGGAATGGAGCATAAGTTGATGCTACCGCCGTCGGTGAATATCACATAGTATTCCAAGCAGCAATACTATGATTTTGAACCATTGCTAATATGTACCTTCTATGCTCTACAACATTATATCAGTTTCTTTACTTGATAAAAATGGATGCAAATTTGTTCTAGAGATAAATATCATGAACATTGACCTTAATCAGGTATTGGTTGCAGAAAGTACACTGTGTAATGGTATTTACGTTCTATATCAAAATACAGTCTTCAATATACAAAACGCACGCAAGAGAAAGAGTTTAGATACGAACGAAACCTACTTGTGGCATTGTAGACTTGGTCATATCGGTGAGAAAAGACTAGGTAAGTTGCATAAGGATGGGTATCTGAATTCATTCGAATTTTCATCTTATGAAACATGCCAGTCCTGTCTCAAAGGAAAGATGACCAAATCTCCGTTCACCGGAAACAGAGAAAGAGCTACAGACCTCTTGGGACTCATACATAGTGATGTATGTGGTCCAATGTCTATACATGCGAGGGGTGAGTTCTCGTACTTCATTACATTCAATGATGATCTCTCTAGATTCGGATATGTGTTTCTCATGAAACATAAATCTGAAGCTTTTGAGAAGTTCAAAGAATTTAAAAGCGAAGTAGAGAATCAGAAAGGAAAAACTATCAAGATCCTTTGATCTGATCGAGGAGGGGTGTACTTAAGTATGGAATTCCGGGACTTTCTAAAAAAGAATGCTATTCTCTTTCAGCTTACTCCACCATATACACCACAACACAGCGGTGTATCAGAAAGGAGAAACAGCACTCTATTGGACATGGTTCACTCCATGATGGATAATGCTGAGTTGCCTCTTTCATTCTGGGGTCATGCGCTACAGACAGCGGCATACCAATTGAATCAGGTTCCTTCCAAATCTGTGCCTAAGACTCCATATAAAATATGGAGTGGAAAGAAACCATTTCTTAAGCGTATTAAGATATGGGGTTGTCCGGCCTATGTTAAAAAACAGAATCCCAACAAGTTAGAGGCACGGTCAGTTTTGTGTAAGTTTGTGGGATATCCAAAACATTCAAACTGATATATGATCTACCACACTGAGGAATAGAAGGTGTTTGTTGCTCAACACACCGTCTTTTTAGAGAGGGAATTTCTTGCAAAAGAAATTAGTGGGAGCATGGTAGAACTGGAAGAAATTCCAGAGGTCTAAACTAAAACTGAGGATTTCGTAGAACCAGAAGATCCAATAATTCCGGACGAAGCTCAGCCACTCCGCAGATCTAGTAGGATCTCTCGTCCGCCCGAGATATACTACGGTTTTCTCATAGATGGGGATTGAAAGGATTGCATCTTGGAAGAAGATGATCCTACTAGTTTTAAGTAGGCCATTAAAAGTAAGGACTTTATAAAATGGCTTAATGCTATGCAATCCGAAATGGAGTCCATGTACACCAACAATGTATGGACTTGGATGTTACTCCTCCTGGGGTAAAACCCGTTGGATGCAAGTGGATCTTCAAAAAGAAGATTAGTGCAGATGGATAAGTGGAAACCTATAAGGCAAGACTTGTTGCAAAAGTTTTTGTCAAAGACCAGGAGTGGATTATGACAAAACCTTTTCTCCAGTGGATATGCTGAAATCCATTCGGATTCTACTTGCTACTACTGCCTGTCATGACTATGATATCTGGCAGATGGACGTTAAAATGGCTTTTTTAAATGGAAATTTAGAAGAGTGCGTTTATATGGATCAACCAGAGGGATTCGTAGACAGTGGGAGCTGCGGGAAGGTGTGCAAGTTACTTAAATCCATTTATGAAATAAAGCAGGCGTCTCGGAGCTGGAACATCTGTTTTGATGAGACATTCAAAGAATTTGACTTCATAAAAAATGAAAATGAACCATGTATCTACAAGAAGATTGTAGGGAGAACTGTTGTATTTCTCGTCTTGTATGTGGATGACATTCTCTTGATACGAAATAGCATTCCTATACTGCAATCTGTCAAGCTGTTCTTTTCATAAAAGTTCTCCATGAAGGACCTGGGTGATGGCTCCTATATTCTGGGGATTAAGATCTATAGAGATAAATCCAAGAGATTGTTAGGACTTTCACAGTCTAGGTATATAGAGACCATACTAAAAAGATTTAGTATGGAAGATTCTAAGTGTGCTAATATACCCGCATTGCACGAAATCACCCTCTCCAAAGAGATGTCTCCCAAGACTGATGAGGAAAGAGTTTGCATGAGCACTATACCCTACGCTTCGGCGGTAGGATCTATAATGTATGTGATACAGTCTACCAGACCAGATGTAGCGTATGCGCTTAGCGTGGTGAGCCGGTATCAGTCGAACCCGGGTGAGAATTATTGGACAGCTGTGAAGAACATTCTCAAGTATCCGAGAAGGACTATGGAAATGTTCTTGGTTTACGGTAATGGAGACCTTCAGGTCGAGTCCTATACCGATTCAAGATTCCAGAGTGACAAGGATGATAGCAAGTCTGTCTCGGGTTTTGTGTTTACCCTCAATGGAGGGGCAGTGTATTGGAAGAGCTCCAAATAGGACACCGTCGCAGACTCGACGATGGAGGCTGAATACATTGCTGCGAACGATGCTGCAAAAGAAACGGTCTGGATGAAGAAGTTTATTATTGAACTTAAGGTGGTTCCGTCCATTGTTAATCCAATACCTTTGTATTGTGATAACAATGGGGCTATAGCTTTGCCGAAGGAACCACGGTCCCATCAGAAGTCAAGACACATCTTGAGGCGTTATCAGTTGATCAGGGAGATTGTAGATCGTCGGGAGATCGAGGTTCAGAGAGTAAATATAAAAGACAACACGGCGCATCCATTTACCAAGGCTTTCCTTCATGCGCGGTTTGAGCGATTCTTTGAGATATTGGGTATGCGGTATGCCAACAACTTGCCTTAGAGCAGCCGTTGGTTATTCGGTACGCCAATTACAGGCCTTAGTGCAAGTGGAAGATTGTTGGATATATATGCCCCAGAGGCCTGTATTGTCTAGGATGCTAGGGATATGTATATACATGACAATCTTACTCGGTTATATATAGTATATTATTTGAGTTGTCTTTATCTTAATATATTTATTTCTTTCTATTGATACTTTATATTGCTTGCACATATTGATAAAGACTCGATACAGTAGTATACTATTTTGGTTTGACTTTATCTTAATATGTGTATATGTTATACTCGATATAATATATGGCGGTTACATATTGATAAAGCCCGTAGGATTTTTCTTGACTACCACCGTTGTGATGACGATTATACTTGTGGGAGTTGGGTAGTCAATAAGCACATCCTTAAAAGTCCCAAGTCACAGGAGTATCGAGACCGAGTATTGATACTCCAAACTAGACTTTTGTATACGTTTCTAGACCTTGACGAGAGGCGGTGGTTGGTTCCACAGCCATTGGTGTGATCACCTAAGATTTTATACCGGTGCTCACTAGGGGTGGGTACATCGGACGGACTCTCCGAGAACCTCTAGATGGTATTATACTTATCGTTAGATAGCGGTTCTCAGGTGATATGAGTACAAGTTAGTCTTAGGACATGTGGTCATCATTTTTCTCGTGTGAGTTCCCACTATGCTTTGATCACAACCCTACCACTGTTCTACTGAGTCGTGCAAACATGTTTTGGTAGGGTACAGTCCCAAGCCACATGGAGGCAGTGAGTGATTTTTAGGGATTCGTCTCTCCCGGTTTTGGGAATCGATATCGCACTGTGTCTGGTTGGCCAAAACTATAAGACCTCGGCCAAGACAGTTGAGATTTACTGGTGGTTAGATCAGTATTTTCTAGGATTAGTCCTGAGCCAGATCAACATGACTTATCGGGTCAGTAGGGGTCTGACGTTTACCACCCCCTAGTCCCGGTATATGATACTCTTAGATGAAGAGACCGGACTGTATGAAGATTGTCATGGATAGGCTCAGTATGGGTCCGGATGAGCTTGCTCGTCGGCCTTCTTTTCGACAGGTGCATGGGTAGCTATTATGACAGCTAGTGCCGCTGACATGCTTATGGTTAAACCCACTACCAGCATACCTCCAAGTCTTCAGATTCCCACACAAAGGGTTTCTCTGATTTAGGCAAAATGATGTGGTGGCCGTATGTTTATACGTGTAGGGTTTCGATAGAATGATAGTACTAGCCGGCTTAGGATTAAGACAGATTGTTAAATCAGGTATTGATTTGATAATTTACATATACGCGTTTTGATTTGTATATTCTAGTGCCATCTAGGTTTTCGATCGAGCAGGGTTCCGATCGAATGACAATACTAGCCGGCTTAGGGTTAAGCTGGATTATTAAATCAGATATTGATTTAATAATATACGTGTACAGATTTCTTTATGTATATTCTAGTGTTATCCAGATTTTCGATCGAACGGATGATAATACTTTCGAGCTTAGGATTAATCCAGTTCATTAAATCGGATATTGATTTAATACTAGTATTATTTTAGTGGTATTATTCTATCTCTTGGGTATTTATATTTTGGTATGATTACGGGTATATATACAGTAGAAAGTATTTTGTATTTATACAAAATACCTTCTAGTAGATGACACCTGATCAGTCGAAAATATTGCATTTTTAATACATCAATTTCCCTACCATTTGCACTCATCTAGAGGTGTTCGGTATTAATATAGCACATATTAGCAAATTGACTGTAAAATACCAAATAACTTGTGTTATACTTTAAAACCGACATTTTGAGGCAAATTGAGTGTTTATCATTTCATCCCATAATCTTTGTGTAGCGCAACACTTGTCTCGAGAATCTGTGCAGGAAATTCCAGGAAAAGAGCCGAAATTGTCAAAAGTGCTGAGAAAAATATGCTAAGTCAAAGATTTGAGATCTGGCAGTGATCAAGAAATATTTAAAAGATTCCACAAATCAGGAAAGATCACTAAAGCCAACAGCAAGCAAATCAGAAATTTCCATGCACAGAAGCCACTAATGGGCCGCGGATCTGCGGCCAAAGTGCCCTTCCCGCGGCGGATCCGCGGCCATGTCATGGTGACGTCAGCATCTCTTCAGCTCAGGCTTCTCTTCTCAGCTTCAGAACCTCTTCAAGCCACTCCAATTTCCAGAGATCTCTAGATGTTTCGGCTAGAACAGCAAGGCTTATGGTTCAAGCTAAACATCTTCAAGCTTCCAAAGCAAGCCACATAACTAACTAACTCTAGAACCTTCTACCAAACTACCAAGCTTACAAGGGAAGCTAAACTAAACCTAGCTTCTAAAGGAAGCTAATCCTAATCAAGCTTCTTTAGGAAGCTAATGAAAGCTATAAAAGGGACCCTAAGGCTTCACTTCTAAGGTTGTTGAATATTTATAGGGTTGTTGATCCCTCCATCAATTCCCAGCACAAGTTGAGTGACACAACTTGTGCATTCAAACCCTAACCCTAATCCAATCACCAAAGCCAAATTCAAGATCTCTGAGTACAATTCAAGCAAGAAGCCTTCAACCTTTTAGGAGCGAAGCCGATCTTCATCCGAGCAAGTGATCCAAGATGATCTGCGACTCACGAAGATGTACGACGCCAAATCGACGATCGATTTCTTTCCTCATTGTAGATCTTGAGAGAATTGTAACAAAATTGTTGATAAATAAAAGGTAAAATTCTTTATCTTGCTTACTTTTATATTTGAGCATCATGATTAGATCCCGATTCTTGATTGTGTTCTTTGATAATATGTTTGAGTAAAACTCCGCTCGTGAAGGTGTCGAGAGAATTAATAGATGATGATGTTACAAATATTGAAACGATTCTTAATTCCTATAAGTTTTGTAAACTCTTGTAAATTGAAACATTGACAACCTAGTTTCGAGCGATGCTTTCTTGAATGTTTTTGCTCTTAATTAGCGATCCACGATCGATGCTTGAATTTACTAGAGGCTAGTTTTTGAATGAGATTCATCGAAAGGAAAAAGGATGAGATGAAGAAACCCTAGTTCCTTCAAAAGATCCTTAAACCTAGATTAATCGTCATCGATCCAGTATCAAATCATTAATGGATAAGAAAACATAATCACTAGTTTTCATCACGTCTATAGATTCGATCGATTCCTATGAGCCTCATTTCGATTCTTGAAACCTAATTCGATTGGATATCATCAATTCTTGATTCTTGATTTTTAATGTTTTCTTGATAATTAGATTTAGATCTAGATAATTCTTGAAATTCACTTTTAAATCTTGAATTGAATTGTCTTTTCTTTTCTCTTTAATTTTTGACTCATCTAATTCAATTACAAGCAAATCTCACTTTCCCTGTGGACGATCCGCACTCGCTAACGCGCTACAATCGACACCGTTATTGATTGCGGTCAAAAATTTCTTTGATTGTGAAACATCATTTCTAAAACACGACACATCGAGAAATCGAATCAATCAAATGGCGCCGTTGGCGGGGATCGTGTGCTAATTTGTTCGTTTTTGAAATTTGAGTTGAAAAATTTATTCCATCAAAATTTTGAGATCATAATTCGCGCAAATACTAAACGATTTGTTGTGATTTGTTGCAAGGAAATCTGGAATCTGTGGAGCGAAGAAAAAAAATTTCAGTTCATTCCAGAGAGTTGAGTAAGTGATCAGGAGCAGTCTGTGAAACTTTTGTGCAGCAAACTCACCACAAGACCGCGTTTCCGCGGTCATAGGGCGTTTCCCGCGGCGGTTCCGCGGCATGGGTAGCTGTTCACTGTTCCAAAATTTTCAGGTGAAATTCTTACTTTCTTATCTATTCCTCAATCTGCTCCAATAACAATTTTCTGCAGGTTTCTTTGCAAAAATTTGCAGCGCCGCAAAAGCAAAAATTGTGCGTGTTTGATCTTGGTTGTTTGCATTTTTAATACGGAAATTAAGGGGCAAAGACCAAATTCAGATTAGGTGGGGAGTTCATTACCCTTCATAAGCCCCGGAAATCACAAAACTGCATCCGCATTACCCTCATTAATTAAAAGAAATCTAGACATGACTCTAAGGACCGTCGCGCTCACTTAGGACAGGAGAAGGTCGTGGGTAATCTATTGCTTATCCGCGTTTCTTTTGTGGTGTCTAAGTCAAGTGTGTCTAAGTCAAGTGGTTACTTAATTACGCCCACTACTTACGCAGTGGAGAACCTCTCACTTACCTGGCACTTACCTGGCCACAGGAGGGACAAAGAGGTAGTAGAGGATTGATCTTGCGATTTGTCTTCTGGCAGTTTGGAGCGGTCTAGAGACTTGACCTAGGTGACCATTAGACCTAGGGTTGCTTGTGTATTTGTTGTGATTTGCATCATATTTTTTTAAAAATCCGTATCTTTTTCAAAACAAACACCAATCCACATTTTCCTTAATTATCTTAACGCTGCCACTTATGCTAAACCCTTTAGTGCAAGATAGGCTGGACACGGGATTCTAGTGCCCGACTTGTCCGCGTTCCCCCGATCGACTCCGAAGTCGGTAATTCTACGTTTACTTCTTCTTTACCCACTACCACACCCACATCGATGGACGCTTATCCATCGAACTTCTTTACCATTACTCTGCCGCCGTCCGCAGGTGCGCAGAATCCACCCCGTATCTCTCTCCAAGAGAGATGTTATCCTATGCGAGGTCCTCTTTCGACCTGTCTCACCATTCCACCAGCCAACGGGGACAATTTTGAAATAAAACCCCAATATATCAATCTTATACCAAAATATCACGGTCTCGAGTCTGAAGACGCATACGTCTTTATTACCAAATTTGAAAATGTATGCGCTATGATGGGTACTTCACAGCTTTCTGTGGATGCTATGCATCTTCGTCTTCTTCCATTTACCTTGTGCGATATAGCCGAGAAGTGGCTGTATAACACAACCGCACATTCCATTTCGAATTGGGAAGAATTCGTTGCAGCATTCCTTAAGAAATTCTACCCTAATCATAAAACAGCTCGAGTCCACAGCGAAATAAATCAATTTACCCAGCTTTCCAGTGAAACATTCTCGAAGTGTTTTGAACGCTTCAAGGATCTGTTAGTTCAATGTCCACATCACGGAATCCCTAGATGGGATCTGTGCAGAATCATATATGAGGGCATTAATCCTAACACAAAACAGACCTTTGAATCCATGTGTCAAGGCACTTTCATGACCAAAGATGATGGGGAAGCTTGGAAATTCCTAGAAGATTTCGCTGAAAAATCTTTGCAGTAGGAGGGTGTGAGTCAATCGTCTAAGGGGGCAATAACCAATCTGATGTTTCTATAGGAGTTAGAGCTGAAATGTCAGCTATGCAAAAGAAACTCGAGACTATGGAAAACAAATTTTTAGTCGCCGCCCTAAATAAAATGTCACTCTCCAAAACTGTATGTGGATGTTGTTCTGATCCTTCTCATTTGACGGAAGAATGTCCATTGAATTCTCCGTTTCAAGGTCATGAGCATATCAATTCTTCTTTCCAAAAACGACCTAGGAACGATCCATTTTCTTCCACATATAATCAGGGTTGGAGGAATCACCCTAACTTTGCTTGGAATCAATCACAAACTCAAAACACGGTTCCAAACCAAAACAATTTCCAAAAGGCTCCTCCACCACAACAGCAACCACTTCAATTGAGTCAGCACCCCTTCCAATCACAAAACTTTCAAAATCCGGTCAACACACCTGCACCGTCTAGTCCTTTGCAGTTGACCGGGACTGATGAATCCTCTTCATTCATGAACTTGGTTTGGACAATAAAGTCTTCCGTCGAGGATATAAAGAGAAACTCCACTTCTCAAGCGGAGAGTATAAAATCGATGGAAGAAGAAATTGCACGATTAAAAACAGAAATGAGTGCAAGAGAGAAAGGGAAACTTCTAGCTCAACTTTTACCCAATCCTGACTATTCACATCATGTGAATGCAATCACCACGTTGAGATCTAGAAGAGTGCTTGACAATCATGTTGGTGAGGATATTGATAATAATGAAAAATCAATCGATGATACTCCGACTGAGACTTTTCCTTCCACTTCTTCTTCTAATTCTAACCCCAGTTCGTCTACCCCACCGTTTTCTTCCGAGCCTATTCTCCGTTTTCCCCAAGGCTCGACACCTCAGCAAACCTCTTCTAGTCCACCGAAAACGATCCCCCACTCCTATTCTTAGATCGTTTCCACCCACACGATCTTCTCCAATGTTGGACCCCGACTTTATTGCTCAAGCTCCTTACCCGAATCGGTTAAGGGGAAACACACTGAGTCCACAAATGGAGAAGATCACTGAAATCTTGAAACAGGTTAACATCAACATCCCTCTTCTAGATGCAATCCAACAAGTCCTCGCTTATGCGAAAACTCTTAAGGACTTGTGCACTAGAAAGAGGAAGACTCAAGTGCCTAAGAAAATATTCATGGCAAAGACTGTAGACACAGTTTTTCCCCAACAATTACCTAGGAAACGTAAGGATCCTGGCTATCCTACTATTTCCATTTCTATTGGGAAAAACACATTAATCGTGCTCTACTTGATCTTGGCGCAAGTGTTAACCTGCTTCCTTTCTCAGTCTATGAGCAGTTAGGGATCGGAGAGTTGAAACCATCTCCTTGCACTCTCCAGATGGTTGACCGATCAATCACCAAACCTAGGGGTGAACTGGAGGATGTGTTAATAAAAATAGGGGAATTTGTATTCCCTGTGGACTTTTTTGTACTAGATACACAGCCTGTAGCGAACCCACGGAATCAAATTCCGGTGATTCTTGGTCGCCCCTTTTTGGCCACTTCCAATGCTATAATCAACTGTCGTAACGGTTCTATAACCCTATCCTTCGGGAATAGGTTAATTGAGCTGAACATTTACAAGTTGGGAAGTGTACCCTCCGAACCTACTGCTCAAGTCTGTTCTGTCGAATTAATGGATGTCGACAGCAGTGAATTTGATGATCCTCATGATACCGATCTTGACTCTTTTCATATGTTATTGTGTGACCCAACTATGTATCATACACATACAGACTCTTCCACCGAGTTGTCCGGGTCAACAACTAACACTGATTATGAACCGTTTTTGGAGTCTGAAGATCACCCCTCACTTTGTGACGACATTATTCTTCGGGGTATTGATGAGACTTTTTAGGAAATTTTCGCTGATGAACTCGCATTTTTGAATGGCACGGGTGTTGAGATGAATCCACCTTAATACAAAGAAATTGAACCTCCACCCCTTCTTCTGAACTGTAAAAAGAATGCGAGTAATCCATCATAATCACTGCATCGTCTCTCCAAAATGAGACGCAAACACATTCTATTCCACAACTTACCTTTTCCCCACCTTTTTCTGGCTCCATATAACATGTCTTTCCACCAACCTGAGCACTACATTGATAAAATTTTCGAATGGTTAGTGTTGACCTTTGATGTTTGCAAAACTTGGCATCGACCAATAATTTTGACCCCCTCATGTGATTTTAAAAGATTAACATCGCTTAACTCAAGTTTGGGGGGGATAATCTGGGTCTTGAAATGAAATTTTACACAAAATGTGGAGCCAAAAATAAGTTTGGGGAAAGATTTTCACGATTATATTTATTGCCCCCATTAATAAATTTCCTCCCAAGCTTACAAGTTTTAGAGATTTAGCAGATGGCAACAGTGAGGACACCGTTGAAAACAAGTTTAGGGGAGGTTTGTGCTTATTTTCGCATCATTTGCATCATACTTTGCATAAGCACAAAACATTTGAAAACCTATAAAAATTTAAAAAAAATTCAAAAAAATGAAATTTTTGTACATAAATAAGATAATAAAAGATTAGATAGTGAAAAATTACATCCAAAAGTTTGGAAAAATTTAAGAAAACCTAGAAAATTAGAAGTTTTCTTAAACGAAACTAGTAATAAGTAGTTATGAGCCGTTGTCCCAAGGGTTAGTAAGATGAAGGAAGTCACTAATCTGAGGATAAAAATAAGTCTGAAAAATAGTTCCTATTCTGGAAGCCAAACATTTGAACATTGATACCCTATTATACGCCCTTACACACGTCTTGAAGCTCGGGATTGTAGAGGATACCTTGAAATGCTCTTGTCTAAAAGCAAAAGTATGAAGGAAATAAAAAATGAAAAAATGGTGAAGAAAAAAATGAACACTGGTTTTTTTATCGCCAAGGCAGCAATAAAAAAATATAGCGAGGGTGCCTCATCACCTAGTGCCTTAGACCAACTGGTCTGGGAGTCACTGCTAAGCCTTAGGTGGTGCAAGACGAGGAAAATACACCGTATAAGCAAGCACATGAGTAATCGGTCGGTTAGTACCTCAAGAAGTATTAACGGTCGCATGAAAATGTGTGAGCAAATTCATCTAAATATTCATTAATTAAAAAGTACTGAGGCAGATGGACAAGAGTATGATGGCTTGAATTGAATTCTCCGGGTGTATGGATGTGTTTTACACACATGTAGGGTTATATGATCGATGTTTGGAAGAAAGATATGAATGAAGAATAAAGATGATGTTTTATTGAGGGGCGATGTGATTTCTAACATTTTTTCATGACTATTAAGATAGGGCTCATGACAACCGAAAAGCTAGCATAGTTGGAAACTCGAATTTTCAAAGTCATTCTTTTACAATTCTTATCTTTAAATGTAACTTTCACGGTCATCCTTTTATTATCGGATTTTGTGGGTGCAATCCGCTGAAAACCCTCAGGAGACAACACTCCTCCTACTAGGGACACCTAGAGGTTTAAAAGCTTGTTGCACGTGCTCGCTGCAATCGTGTTGCCTACGAAAGTGTGCTAGTTAGTTTTTCTCTTTCTTTATTTTCTCCTTCTCTTTTTAATAAAACTGTTCGCTCGAGACGACCGAAAATAAGTTTGGGGGAATTTGATCAGTCGAAAATATTGCATTTTTAACACATCAATTTCCCTACGATTCATACTCATCTAGAGGTGTTTGGGATTAATATAGCACATATTAGAAAATTGACTGTAAAATACCAAATAACTTATGTTATACTTTAAAACCAACATTTTAAGGGAAATTGAGTGTTTATCATTGCATCGCATAATCTTTATATAGCGCAACACTTGTCTCGAGAATCTGTGCAGGAAATTCCAGGAAAAGAGCCGAAATTGACAAAAGTGCTGAGAAAAATACGCCAAGTCAAAGACTTGAGATCTGGCAGCGATCAAGAAATATTTAAAAGAATCCACATATCAGGAAACATCACTAAAGCCAACAGCAAGCAAATCAGAAATTTCCATGCACAGAAGCCATTAATGGGCCGCGGATCCGCGGCCAAAGTGCCCTTCCCGCGGCGGATCAGCGGCCATGTCATGGTGACGTCAGCATCTTTTCAGCTCAGGCTTCTCTTCTCAGCTTCATAACCTCTTCAAGCCACTCCAATTTCCAGAGATCTCTAAAAGTTTCTGCCAGAACAGCAAGGCTTATTGTTTAAGCTAAACATTTTGAAGCTTCCAAACCAAGCCACATAACTAACTCTAGAACCTTCTACCTAACTATCAAGCTTACAAGGGAAGCTAAACTAAACCTAGCTTCTAAAGGAAGCTAATCCTAATAAAGCTTCTAGGGGAAGCTAATGAAAGCTATAAAAGGGACCCTAAGGCTTCACTTCTAAGGTTGTTGAATATTTAGTGGGTTGTTGATCCCTCCATCAATTCCTAACACAAGTTGAGTGACACAACTTTTGCATTCAAACCCTAACCCTAATCCAATCACCAAAGCAAATTCAAGATCTCTGAGTACAATTCAAGCAAAAAGCCTTCAACCTTTTAGGAGCGAAGCCGATCTTCATCCGAGCAAGTGATCCAAGACGATCCGCGACTCACGAAGACGCGCGACGCCAAATCGACGATCGAGTTCTTCCTCATTGTAGATCTTGAGAGAATTATAACAAAATTGTTGATAAATAAAAGGTGAAATTCTTTATCTTGCTTACTTTTATATTTGAGCATCATGATTAGATCCCGATTCTCGATTGTGTTCTTTGATATGATGTTTGAGTAAAACTCCGCTCGTGAAGGAGTCGAGAGAATCAATAGATGATGATGTTATAAATCTTGAAACGATTCTTAATTCCTATAAGTTTTGTAAACTCTTGTAAATTGAAACATTGACAAACTAGTTTCGAGCGATACTTTCTTGAATGTTTTCGCTCTTAATTAGCGATCCACGATCGATGCTTGAATTTACTAGAGGCTAGTTTTTGAATGAGATTCATCGAAAGGACAAAGGATGTGATGAAGAAACCCTAGTTCCTTCAAAAGATCCTTAAACCTCGATTAATCGTCATCGATCTAGTATCAAATCATTAATGGATAAGAAAACGTAATCACCAGTTTTCATCACGTCTATAGATTCGATCGACTCCTACGAGCCTCACTTCGATTCTTGAAACCTAATTCGATTGGATATCATCAATTCTTGATTCTTGATTTTTAATGTTTTCTTGATAATTAGATTTAGATCTAGATAATTCTTGAAATTCACTTTTAAATCTTGAATTGAATTGTCTTTTCTTTTCTCTTTAATTTTTGACTCATCTAATTCAATTACAAGCAAATCTCACTTTCCCCGTGGACGATCCGCACTCGCTAACGCGCTACAATCGACACCGTTATTGATTGCGGTCAAAAATTGTTAGTGTATATGCCCTAGAGGCCATTACTGTATCATACTAGTTTGTATATTACTTTATGGAAGCTTGGGATATTCACAGTTGTATATACAATCTTGCTCGAAATGGTAGTATGCTACTTGGTTTGTCTCTACTTCAATATGTGCATGTGTTTCTTTTAGCATATTGCTGATATACATATTAGTAGAGCCCTTAGGATCTTTGCTTGATTACCAGCGTTGTGATGGCGCTCACACTCGTGGGAGCTGGGTAATCCATAAGCACATCCTTATACAGGTCCCTAGTCGTTGGACTATCGAGACAGGGCATCGATACTCCGGAGTAGACTAGCGTATGCGCTTCTCATCCCAGTGTGGGAGACGGTCTGTCCCACAGCCGTCAGTACATCGTACCTGAGATAGTATGCGGGTGCTCGTTAGGTTACGAGTACACTGGACAGGACTCGTCGGGAACTGTTGGTTGGTATTATACCTATCGTCAGTTATCAGTTCCCAGGTGACATGAGAACAGCTTAGTCCGCTGACTTGACACTGTCACTTCGCCTCGAGTGTGTTCCCACTGCACTTTGATTACTACCCTACCACGGCTCAAAGGAGTCGTGCAAACAGGTAGTTTTTGGGTGCAGTCCCGAAGCACTTGGAGGCAGTGACGGTTAGACAGGATTCGTCTCTCCCGGTATTGGGGGTTGACATCGCGCTGTGTCCAGGAGAGCCATTACACAAGTAGTCCCTGGCCAGGGCAAGCGAGATATACTGGTAGGTTTCCAGTGTTATCTCAGGGTGTTCTGGGCTACACTCCGACACGACTTGTACCGCTATTAGGGGACTGACGTTCACCACCCTCCTAGGCCTGCCATGCGATGTATCAGACGAACAGACCGGACTGTACGGTGACTGTCACATACAGGTTTAGTAGGAGTTCAGATGGGGTTCACCTCGTCAGTCTTCTTATCGACATCTACCTGGGGACCGTTACGTACAGCTAGTGCCGCTTGCGGTCTGTGGTTAAACCCACTGCCAGCGTAGTGTCGAGTCTTTAGAGTCCCACACAGAGAGTTATCCGCCTTTAGGCAAAATGAGTAGAGGTCGCATGGTTTTGCGACAGGGTTCGTTCACATCCGCGCACTTGTGCACGTTTGTTGTCCGGACTGCTTATACTAGCGGGCTTTGGTTTAAGCCAGATCCTAGTATATGATTTGGGATTGGTTTTATCTCTTTGTATTCGTGTTCCTCGGATCACGGATACGGGTGCGTATGCACAGTTGCTTGAGACAGAGGGAGAGGACTTTGATTAGGGTTAATGACCATTGTCATTTTATTAACCCTAATGCTTATGTGTGTATTATGGTTAATTGATATTAGCTTAATATAATTGTGCATGGTTATGGTTGTTGACCTTTTGACTATCTTGACTTGTTGACCCTAGTTGACATATTGACCATCATCATTCCATATAAAAGATGCTCTTTGATCCTTGCAATTAGCATTAAATATGAAATGATAATGGTCATGTCTTGATTAACCATGACAATTATCTAGCTAATTATCTAATTACAATAATTCACATATATATGTGAGAATGGTTATTATTCTCTCATTCTATCATTTACTTTCTCTCTCTTGTTCTTCCTCTCCCTCAAGCTCTCCCCTCTCATGTGTTGAGAAACGCTTGAGCTTGAGAAAAACCTCTTCTTAATAATCTCTACTCTCATCTAGGGTTCAAGGATTAGCACTTATTGCACCCTAGTTACTTCTAGCTTGGAGTTGAAGCCAAAGGTTGAGGCTTTCGGGTGGATCCTTCTTCGACGTGAGAAGACGACAAAGGTGACCTCTTTCCACTACTCCAAAGAGCAAGGAGAGAAGGACATAAAGCCCTAGGTATAACCTTTCTAACACTTAGTTAGTTTCTAGTTAGCTTTAGCTTGTTTTTGTTTAGCAAAGATCCTTCTTTGTCTAGTCCATGTTGCCTAAGTTGATAAAAATTTGATTTTTATTCCGTTTTCCGCCTCCCCGCAAGCACCGGGGTGGGCAACGTGGACTTACAGTGGTATCAGAGCGTATCAGAGCCTAACTAAACATAAACTAGCTAGGTAGTAAAGTGTATGGAAGTTCAATCGAAAAAATCGAAAAACCGAGTTTTCAAAACCCTAAGTTTCTGTTAAATTTTTTTCTGTTCAAAACAAAATAAATCATACTCCAAAAATCATCTCAGGGTTTTGTGAAGAAAACCACCAAACACGATCCAGTGATTCGACCAAAGAACCGCGGCCGTTTTGGCTCGGCTCTGGGTCGAGTTTGGTGCAGTGTTTTTCTGTCTTGGTTTTGGGATTTTTAAGATGGTTTATATGTGCCCAGATTTTCTAGAATAGAAATTTGTTTTGGGGGGCCTATAAATCCGTATTTTTTATCGAACTTCAATACACTTTGACTAAAGGGTTATATCTGTGATGTTTATATGTATTGAACGTCGGCTAATCGCTATATGTCGATTAGTCGGGGTTATACATATCTGTGATCTGTGTTTGATGATGGTATGTGTATATGAATGCGTTGGATTGTCGCGGGTGAATAGCAGGGTGGATGTGAGATGAGTGTTTCTTTTTCTTTCATTCATTGTAATATGTAAATTGATGTAATATTATTATTTGTTTGGCCGCACAACCGGGTCGGGGTTGTAGCCGTCATTGTATAATTCTTTTTACTGTTTTTGCTCCTAGGATAGACCCATGGAGGGGGTGCACAAACTACCGGGTATCTCTAAGTGCCGAGTGGCCTACTCACGGTGTTGAGGGAGGTTGCTTCGCTTCGGGTACTTGGCGGGTAGTTTGCCGCACCCGTAGGGGTCTTGGGTGGGCTATTGGATATTCACCGCGACCGTGTAATCCGCTTTTCGTTGCAGGCTCGAACGTATTGCGGATTCCTAGTATATCCAAAGTATTCATCTGTGATCTGTAATGTCTATCATTGCTATATACTTATATATGATAACTATTTAGGCGTTGCTTATGTTTTACAGCCGCGCTAGCCCAGCCCCCGCTCTGTCGTTAGTTAAGTAACCTAACGGGTGATGACGAGGCCCCGTGGCGAATGCGAATGGCATAAGCGTACGTCATATTTTGGTTGTTTTCTGCAATGGTAGGATTAAATGATGGGACGCATTAAAACAACTAATGCAAGAAAATAAACCAAGTAAAAGTCGATTGGAACACTTTGAAAACCACTCGGTTCTTTTCAAAACGAAACTTTTAAACGCGGAGCTTGAACCATTCCTTTTAAAAGCTATCTCGTTCCATCGATCATATCAAGTTCACTACGTTCACGGTTTCGCCAAAACCATTCGTAGCCTTCCGTCATTCCACATGAATGGTCAAAAAGTATTCAAGCTATGTTTTTTGGCCAAAGTCAAGACATAGTGATTGGTAGCTATTGGGTATTCATGTGCAGTATAGATAGATGCGTTGGTTTGGGACAGTCGTGCTGCCATTTTGGCCAAAGTCAAGGGTAGGTACGGGTGGGTCCAAATTAACCAGGAGAATGACGGGTAGAACTTGATATGTGACTTATGATATTTTGGCCAAAGTCAAGGTCATAAGAGCATGGGGCAAAAATCCACATCGGGAGTTTCATAAGTACTGAA
The DNA here is from genome assembly GCA_030015575.1 of Agapanthus africanus. Taxonomy (NCBI): domain Eukaryota; kingdom Viridiplantae; phylum Streptophyta; class Magnoliopsida; order Asparagales; family Amaryllidaceae; genus Agapanthus; species Agapanthus africanus. The sequence goes on along the minus strand of CM057339.1, from coordinate 301,537,485 downwards.
ACTTGCTAGCGCTGCATACCATTTGGAGTGTGATAATTCTGGTAGGATTCCTTCGGTTTTATCACGTGATGATATTTGGATCCCGATCCTACTGTGAGTATATGCTACTCCTCGGGAAAACTCTCACTTAACGATCAATGCTATAAACCTAGTAGGTGTCTAGAAAGGTGTTAGCGGGGCTACGCCCATAGGGAAAAGAGGTTACTTAATTAAGGAACTTCGCGAAAGCGTTGGAAAACCTCCCTCGAAGTACCGACACTGGCCTGGCTGAACGGTTAAGCAAGTATTGTACGGTGGGATTGATCCTGACTAATCCTTTCTTTACGGTTTGAGAAGGGATTCGAGAGACAGTGGGAGCCATCCAGTTTAGACAAATTAAAAACCACTCAAAACTTGCAAGAGCATCAAGCTAAAGTGTTTCTTTTCTCTCTCCTAATTGCAGCGACCATTCAATATGACCGGACTTAAGTTATTACTAGATAAAAACATATTGACAGGGCCAAACTACAAAGATTGGCTCAGGAATGTCAAGATGGCAATCACTTACGACAAGTTGGGGTATGTCCTTACCACCAAAGCTCCCCCTGTCCCAGGTCCCACCTCCAGCGTCGCGGATAAGGAAATCCGTAAGACATGGGAGATAGATTGCGCGAAGGCCAAATTCCTCGTACTAGCCTCGATGGACAACGAACATCTGAGGAGGCACGAGAATATGGACCTAGAGTCCATATTTCTCCATACAAAAGAACTATATGGAGAGCAGTCTCGTATCGCAAGATACGAAGTGTCAAAGAAGCTATTTTCGGCAAGATTGGCCGTCGGATCATCGGTAGCGGAATACGTGCTTAAGATGATTGGCTACATAGAGGAGCTCGCGGACCTTGGGACCACGTTGGAGAATGAACTCTATACTGATTTGATTCTCCAGTCCCTTCCTTCCACTTACGCCCAGTTTGTCTTAAACTTCAACATGCATGGAAAGGAGGTAGAACTTTCCGAACTTCTGAACATGTTGAGGAGTGCTGAGGGCGCCCTATAGAAAGGTAGGGAGACATCCACTTTGTTTGTAGGAGGATCTTCCTCTTCTAGATCCAGGGCGAAAGCCAAGGGTAAGAAGAAGAAAGCCCCCGCCAAACCAAGAGGCGGTGTCGGTAAAGTGGATACGAAGGGAAAAGGAAAAGCAACAAAGATAGTGGGAAAGCTGGTGGGGAAGGAAAAATGCTTCTATTGTCACAAAAGTGGTCACTGGAAACACGATTGCAAGGCTTGGAAGGCCAGAACACAGGATTTGAAGCGAGTTGCAGCTTCAGCTTCAGGTGTGTATGTTATTGAAAACTGTCTATCAATAAACTCTACATCCTGGGTATTGGATACCGGATCAGGATCTCATATCTGTAATTCTTTGCAGGCATTGAGAAAGCGTAGAGTTTTGAAGGCAGGTGACATGACCCTCAGAGTTGCAAACGGTGCTAGCATGGATGCTGAGGCCGTGGGGGACTATCACCTGAGATTGTCGGATGAACACTTTTTGGTTTTGCGTAGTTGTTATTATGTACCAAATGCAACCTGTAATATCATTTCTGTATCTTTATTATCTAAAGAAGGTTATGAATTTGCATTTGTAAGTAATGTAGTGAACATTCACCTTAATCAAGTTTTGATTGGGTCAGGTACATTGAACAACGGTATATACGTTTTAAACCAACCACAGATTTTCAATGTCCAGAATACACACAAAAGAAAGTCTCCAGAAATCAATAAAACTTTCTTATGGCATTGTAGACTGGGTCACATCAATGAGAGAAGGTTGACTAAGTTACACACAGAAGGATATTTGGATCCGTTCGAATATCAATCGTATGCAACTTGTCAACCCTGTCTCAAAGGAAAGATGACAAAGACTCCGTTCACTGGACACGGAGTAAGAGCGAGCGAGCTCTTGGGACTCGTACACAGCGACGTGTGTGGTCCAATGTCTACACATGCGCGAAGCGGTTATTCTTACTTCATTACTTTTACGGATGACTTTTCAAGGTACGGTTATGTCTTCTTAATGAAACATAAATCCGAGGCTTTTGAAAAATTCCAGGAATATAAGAATGAAGTAGAAAAACAAACAGGCAAAAGTATCAAGGCACTGAGATCTGATCGAGGTGGTGAATACTTGAGTGCCGAGTTCCTGGGTTACTTAAAAGAGAATGGAATTCTCTCTCAGCTTACTCCTCCATACACTCCGCAACATAATGGTGTATCGGAGAGACGGAACCGAACCCTATTTGATATGGTACGGTCCATGATGAGTAACGCTGAGTTGCCGCGATCGTTCTGGGGATATGCGCTAGAATCAGCTGCATACCTTTTGAACCGAGTTCCAACTAAGACTGTGCCTACTACACCATATCAAATGTGGTGTGGGAAGAGACCCTATCTTAATCACATTAAGACATGGGGATGTCCAGCTTTTGTAAAAAAGCAGCATGCGGACAAGCTCGAGGCACGCTCAGTACAGTGCAAGTTTGTGGGATATCCGAAGAACTCCAAGGGATATTCCTTCTATTGCGAAGAGGAACAAAAGGTTTTTGTTTCTCGCCATGCCCACTTTCTAGAACACCAGTTCATAGAAAAAGAACTAAGTGGGAGCGCAATAGAACTGGAAGAAATTCCAGAATCACGAGCTATTACTGAAAGCTTAGTAGAACCAGAGGGTTCGAAAGATCAGGACATTCCCACGCCACTCCGCAGGAGTAGTAGGCAGTCTCATCCTCCCGAGAGATACTGCGGTTTTCTCATTGACGGGGATAGAGAGGATTGCATCATAGATTGTGATGAGCCTACTAGCTTCCAGCAAGCCATTCAGAGCATCGACTCGGTAAAATGGCTGGATGCAATGCGGACCGAAATGGAGTCCATGTACACCAACAAAGTATGGACGTTGGACATTGCTCCAGATGGGGTAAAACCCGTAGGATGCAAGTGGATCTTCAAAAGGAAGATTGGTGTAGATGGACAGGTTGAGACCTATAAAGCTAGACTGGTAGCAAAGGGTTTTCGTCAGCGACCTGGTTTGGACTATGAAGAAACCTTTTCTCCAGTAGCTATGCTGAAATCCATTCGGATCCTTCTTGCCATTACTGCCTTCCACAATTATGAGATTTGGCAGATGGACGTAAAGACAACTTTTCTAAATGGACATTTAGAGGAGTGTGTCTATATGGACCAGCCAGAGGGTTTCATTCAGAGTGGGAGCAGCGGAAAGGTGTGCAAGTTGCTTAAGTCCATTTATGGACTAAAGCAGGCATCGCGGAGTTGGAACATCTGTTTTGATGAGACGGTCAAGGAATTTGGCTTTATCAAAAATCCAGATGAACCATGCATCTATTGTAGATTTGTAGCGAGAACTGTAGTATTCCTCGTTTTATATGTGGATGACATTCTCTTAATAGGAAATGACATTCCTATGCTACAATCTGTCAAGGGGTTCTTGTCACACAGGTTCTCCATGAAAGACCTGGGTGATGCCTCATATATTCTGGGTATCCGGATCTACCGTGACAAATCCAAGAGGATATTAGGACTTTCGCGGTCCAGGTACATCGACGCCATACTGAAGAGATTCAGTATGGAAGATTCCAAGCGCGGTAATCAACCGGCTTGTCACGGGATCACCCTCTCCAAAGAGATGTCTCCCAAGACTGATTTGGAGAGGGATCGCATGTCTATTATACCCTACGCTTCTGCGGTAGGCTCTATAATGTATGCGATGTTGTGTACCAGACCGGATGTGGCTTATGCACTGAGTGTGGTAAGCAGGTATCAGTCAAACCCTGGGGAGAAACATTGGATAGCAGTAAAGAACATTCTCAAGTACCTGAGAAGGACTAAGGAGATGTTCTTGGTGTATGGCGGAAAAGACCTCCAGATTGAGTCCTTTGCTGACTCCGGCTTCCAGAGTGACAAGGATGATTCCAAGTCCATGTCGGGTTTTGTCTTCACCCTCAATGGAGGGGCGGTGTGTTGGAAGAGTTCCAAACAGGAAACCGTTGCTGACTCGACTATGGAAGCGGAATACATCGCTGCATCTGATGCCGCAAAAGAAGCTGTCTGGATGGGGAAGTTCTTGAAAGAACTTCAGGTGGTTCCGTCCATTGTTGACCCAATACCTCTGTATTGCGACAACAACGGGGCTATAGCTTTAGCGAAGGAACCCAGGTCCAATCAGAAATCCAGACACATCTTGAGGCGGTATCACCTGATCAGGGAGATCATGGTTCGCCAGGAGATCGAGGTTCGGAGGGTTGCTTCAGAAGATAACACTGCAGATCCATTCACCAAGGCCTTGCCCCAGACTCAGTTCGAGCGGCTGATCGAGATGATAGGTCTTCGATACGCCAGTACATGGCCTTAGTGCAAGTGGGAGATTGTTAGTGTATATGCCCTAGAGGCCATTACTGTATCATACTAGTTTGTATATTACTTGATGGAAGCTTGGGATATTCACAGTTGTATATACAATCTTGCTCGAAATGGTAGTATGCTACTTGGTTTGTCTCTACTTCAATATGTGCATGTGTTTCTTTTAGCATATTGCTGATATACATATTAGTAGAGCCCTTAGGATCTTTGCTTGATTACCAGCGTTGTGATGGCGCTCACACTCGTGGGAGCTGGGTAATCCATAACCACATCCTTATACAGGTCCCTAGTCGTTGGTCTATCGAGACAGGGCATCGATACTCCGGAGTAGACTAGCGTATGCGCTTCTCATCCCAGTGTGGGAGACGGTCTGTCCCACAGCCGTCAGTACGTCGTACCTGAGATAGTATGTGGGTTCTCATTAGGTTACGAGTACACTGGACAGGACTCGTCGGGAACTGTTGGTTGGTATTATACCTATCGTCAGTTATCAGTTCCCAGGTGACATGAGTACAGCTTAGTCCGCTGACTTGACACTGTCACTTCGCCTCGAGTGTGTTCCCACTGCACTTTGATTACTACCCTACCACGGCTCAAAGGAGTCGTGCAAACAGGTAGTTTTTGGGTGCAGTCCCGAAGCACTTGGAGGCAGTGACGGTTAGACAGGATTCGTCTCTCTCGGTATTGGGGGTTGACATCGCGCTGTGTCCAGGAGAGCCATTACACGAGTAGTCCCTGGCCAGGGAAAGCGAGATATACTGGTAGGTTTCCAGTGTTATCTCAGGGTGTTCTGGGCTACACTCCGACACGACTTGTACCGCTATTAGGGGACTGACGTTCACCGCCCCCTAGGCCCCCATGCGATGTATCAGACGAACAGACCGGACTGTACGGAGACTGTCACATACAGGCTCAGTAGGAGTTCAGATGGGGTTCACCTCGTCAGTCTTCTTATCGACATCTACCTGGGGACCGTTACGTACAGCTAGTGCCGCTTGCGGTCTGTGGTTAAACCCACTGCCAGCGTAGTGTCGAGTCTTTAGAGTCCCACACAGAGAGCTATTCGCCTTTAGGCAAAATGAGTAGAGGTCGCATAGTTTTGCGACAGGGTTCGTTCACATCCGCGCACTTGTGCACGTTTGTTGTCCGGACAGCTTATACTAGCGGGCTTTGGTTTAAGCCAGATCCTAGTATATGATTTGGGATTGGTTTTATCTCTTTGTATTCGTGTTCCTCGGATCACGGATACGGGTGCGTATGCACAGTTGCTTGAGACAGAGGGAGAGGATTTTGATTAAGGTTAATGACCATTGTCATTTTATTAACCTTAATGCTTATATGTGTATTATGGTTAATTGATATTAGCTTAATATAATTATGCATGGTTATGGTTGTTGACCATTTGACTATCTTGACTTGTTGACCCTAGTCGACATATTGACCATCATCATTCCATATAAAAGATGCTTTTTGATCCTTGCAATTAGTATTAAATATGAAATGATAATGGTCATGTCTTGATTAACCATGACAATTATCTAGCTAACTATCTAATTACAATAATTCACACATATATGTGAGAATGGTTATTATTCTCTCATTCTATCATTTACTTTCTCTCTCTTGTTCTTCCTCTCCCTCAAGCTCTCCCCTCTCATGTGTTGAGAAACACTTGAGCTTGAGAAAAACCTCTTCTTGATAATCTCTACTCTCATCTAGGGTTCAAGGATTAGCACTTCTTGCACCCTAGTTACTTCTAGCTTGGAGTTGAAGCCAAAGGTTGAGGCTTTCGGGTGGATCCTTCTTCGACGTGAGAGGACGACAAAGGTGACCTCTTTCTACTACTCTAAAGAGCAAGAAGAGAAGGACATAAAGCCCTTGGTATAACCTTTCTAACACTTAGCTAGTTTCTAGTTAGCTTTAGCTTGTTTTTGTTTAGCAAAGATCCTTCTTTGTCTAGTCCATGTTGCCTAAGTTGATAAAAATTTGATTTTTATTCCGTTTTCCGCCTCCCCGCAAGCACCAGGGTGGGCAACGTGGACTTACAAAAATTTCTTTGATTGTGAAACATCATTTTTAAAACACGACACATCGAGAAATCGAATCAATCAACACCTCATCATGTTTATTTTTCTATTTCTTGAAAATAGAAAATGAGGTGGTAAAGGGAGGCATGGCATGAAGCATGGCTTGTCTATTTATTGCAAGCACTATTGTAGTATGGTTGGGTTTTTAAATGAAGAAAAATACTTCATACAAAATAGCCTAGCCATTCTTCTTCTCAAGTGAGAGTTATTCTTGATTTGCTTCTTCTCTTTCGTCTTTGAGAGCTCGCTCTCATCTCTAAACCTTACCATTCTCATGTGTTGAGAGAAAAAGGTTTTGAGGTAGAAAATTACCATTAAACATCACCAAATCAACTAAGTAAGCTAGATTAGCAAACTAATTTGCCTAGTTTACTTCTTTTAGAGGTAGGACCTTGGATCAAGGATCTTCAGGTGGATCATCTAGGACTGAGAAGACCGGCCATCAAGTTTGATCAAGATCACCTAAGGAGCTTAAGAAGAGGAGTAAAGACCCGAAGGACACGAGTCTCTAAGTATAACTCCTTATCATAGTAGCTAGATCTATTTAACTAGCTAGTTTTGGCGTATGGATAGATTCTTGGATGTGTTTTCTAGCGCCGAATTTTTAAAGGTCAAAGTTTTTCGTTTTGTGACGGTCGCGGTAGACATCTAGGGCGCTAGGAAACCCAACACCATGTTTATCTTTTTGAATTCATCAGTGGTAGTATGAATAGCCTGTTCCAATTCTTTTCGCGCTGACGGCTGCTCCGAAATTTCCTCATCTTCATTTATGAAGCAGTCGAGGCACTGAAGCATATCTTCATCCCCTTTCTCATAGAGGAGTCTTATCATGTGGCAAGTGTAGGTGAGTTTTCGCTTCTTAGGCTGGTTACGCTCTGAGTTGGCAAGGTTATCTCACATTGTCTCATGCTTTTGCGAAGGTTCCACTTTTTAGTTGTCACCCAGTATGAACTTGCCTAGCCTGTATTGCTCTTCCACCCAGTCCTTAAAGGGAAAGCAATCTTCGATTGGATGACCAATGACCTGATGTTAGGAACAGTAATCGGGATGATCAAAATCATTAGCTTCATGAGGCCTCTTGCACTTGGGAAGTATTAACATATGGTGCTTCATGAAGAGGTTAAATATTTTCTTCGTCTTATTCCGGGGAAAAGAATATCCCTGTCCCATCCTTTTTGTAAGAGGTGGGGCTGAGCGACCTTGTCGCTTGGATGTGAATAACGTCTTATCTTTAATGTGGCCACCTTGAATCTCTTTATTAATAAAGGAAGGTACAAGCAACTATTGAAGATGAGGATTATGGCTCGTCTCTCCTGTAAATTGACTGCCTATATGTTTTTTTCTGGATGCTTCATACAAAGCTGTCTCACTCATTCTATAGGCTTCTCTTAATAGCTTCTCAGTTGGGTCCTCTAGTGGAAGAGTCGCAGTATTTTGTGGAGTTGAATTAGTGTAACTCATTACTTCATTATATCGCCCGCTTGTAGGTAATTGCATGACCTTTTTGTATATGGTCGTTATATTTTCTCCGAGTTCATCAATTTCCTAAATCACTTCTTTCATTAGTGACTCAATCGGCACTTCAGATGATCTGGTTGGGGTACTTTGCGAGGTTTCTTCACCTAGCTCGTCTGAGTTGTCTGCCATCCAAGTATCTTCACTTTCGCTCAAGACATAGCAGTTATGAGTTTGCTTCTTCTTGGGTCAAACATAGCCTAAACCAGTAGTATCAAACTTTCCATTATATGCTGGTTGGCATATACCTGGCACTTCTCAGATCTTTTTGTAATACCGAGCCTGACAGACAGTCTGTTCGAACGGTATCCCCTGTTGATGAAGGAGTTATTTTAAACTCATTGTATAGTATCTTGGCATGGGGATTAGTTGTAACTTATCGAGATTCAGCTCGAGTCCATGCAAAATCTCTTTCTCTACCTTGGTATCTTCCGATTTATAGAAGAGAATCGCTTTTTCTCTTTTACATCTGGGAGGTATGTGGAAGGTTATTAGATCTTATACGTGGTAGGTGCTGAGTGCATCGAGCTCTTTGTAGTGATACGGCAGAGCCGTTGTAATATGTAGGGCTTGATCGGTTTCATCGGGTACCTTCATCAGCGGATGGATGGGGAAAACCGTATTGGTTTCTTCTTCCGAGTCACTACCGAAGATCGGAATATGAGTTGACGAGCTTGGTTTATTAGTTTCTTTTAGAGGCTGACCTGTGAATACTATTTCTTCTTCTTCTTCGGAGTCACTTTAAAGATTGGGATGATCATCGCTTGCACTTGTTTATCTTTTGGTTTGTCACACTTCTCTGTATCTTCGAAGTCCAACAAGAAGTACTTTTCATCTTCATACTTCTGTACTTCATTTACCGAGAACGGATTGAGATCGCCTGTGATGGTGTGCTCTCGGCCATCCTTGAAATACTTCATACACTGATGTTGTGTAGAAGGGATGATGCCATACTGGTGTAACCAAGGTCGACCCAGTATACATCTGCAGCAGCTTTTGCTTTCAATGACGTGAAATTTGACGTCTGTGACGAGTTGTTCAAAGCGAAGAGTCAAAACTATGGACCCCAGCGTTCTTGAAGAATGTGAGTCAAATCCAAAGATGGTGATTTTCTCTCAGCCGTTGTATCATACATCCATGGACAACTTCTTGAGCACCTTAACATTTAACAGGTTGAACGAAGAACCATTGTCGACAAGGATCTTATTTATTCTCTAATCATCGCAGTACTCGGCGATGTAGTGTGGTCGGTTGTGCTCTAACGTCCCTAGGAGAAGATCTTCTTCATTGAAAGTGATGTTGGCCGTGTATATCTCCACTATTTTATCCTTCATCGGTTCCTCTGCAAAGTGTGATTGGAAAGGTCCGGTTCTTTAAGAGCTTTGATTAAAGACTCCCATAGTTCCATTGAAAAGAGCAGAGCATCGCGTATGCTCAAGTGTGAAGGTAATTTCTTCAGATAGGCTAATACATTCTAGTCTACCTTATTTTTCTTTGGTAGATCATTAACGGCTAGTTCTTTGGCCACCTCTTCATCAAGGGCGATCTCTTAGGGTATTTTCCCTTTGCCCTTATCAAGGTTCTTGGGATCCTTACTTGCAGGCCTAAGGTTCTTGTCGGAGAGAGTGCGGTTCCGCAGATGAATGTTGTTGCAATCCTTTTCCTTTTCTTCGTTTCTCGATGAGAATCTTACATAAGTGAGATTGACGGGAGATTCATCTTCCGAATCACTTCCGAAAGTTGTCACCACCGAACATCCTCCTTCTGAAGTTTGAGCCTTGGTCATATAAAAACTTTCGGTGATCATCCTTGCTTGGCAGTTTGCCTAAAAGCCATCATATTGGGGTAGGTGAACTTTGGCCATATGCTTCCCTTTTTAGATGTCTAATATAGAGAACGTACTTTCGCCGAATGTTTTACACTCTTCCATTGTAAGTGCACGGCGGCGCCCCGGCCGTCAATCCAACGCCGGAATGCGGAAACGAAAAACTTTTCAAACTAGAAAACCGGCACCACTGCGCACTAGAAACCCGGATCGGGCCATTAACCTAACTACTAGCAAACTAAAAGATGGATAGAGAGATATACCGAGTGATCCGTGTCCTTCGGTCTTCGTCTCCACTCCGATCTCCTCGCGGAATCTCCGGTCGTCGCCTCCTCGTCGAAACGGGCACCACATCGCCGGGTTCTTTTACGGGCTCCCACCTCTGGACCGAGGCAACTCGGGCGCGAAGTTGGCTAGCCAACGCGTCCAAGATTTGCTGTAGACTAGTGTAGAATGGTTGTCTCTTGGGGTTATAGAAGTTGCCATGATGGAGGAATGAGAGAGGAACTTTGGAGAAATAATGGTGCTCTCATTTTTGCAAGGAATGAGATGAGAAAAATGCCACACATCAAAAATGAACCCTCCTCCTTTTCTCTCAAGTGGCCGGCCCCTAATGAATGGTGGAGGGAGAAAAAGAATCTCACTTCCAAGAGAAGAAAAAGAATCAATATATGAAGAAAATGGTCACACCAATTTCTTATCTCATCTAATCACAAACCATAACATTTATTGCAAATGAAGAGACCAAAATTGAATCTCATGATGATGAAGCCACAAATGCAAGAAATCCCCTCCACAATAAGTTATTTGCAAACTTGCAAATAACCCCCTCCATCAGAAAGTCCGGCCGTGAAGGAAAAAAGGAAAACCGGCCGGAACGGAATGCAAACTGGCAACTTCAGAAAACTGAACCCGTAATAAATTATAGGAAAACCCCGCGACTGCATATACATGCCCGCATTTGTATTCCCACTGAACACAAATGAAAAGAGACAAAATCTACACTATACAATACTAGGAACCGGCTTAAACCAAAGCCCGCTAGTATTATCCGTCCGATCACGATCCGTACAATACCGCACGTATCAGATCGAACCCTGCCATATCTCCATACGGCCTCTACAGCGTTTCGCCCGAAACTTAAGTAACTGTGTGTGGTGGACTCTAAAGACTCGTCAATACTATAGCTGTGGATTTAACCACTAGCACGTCAGAGGTATTAGCCATACGTGATGGGCTACCAGCTATTGACCAAAAGGGACGTCGATGAGCGAACTCATCCTGACACCCTACTGAGCCTGTCAGTGAAAATATCTGTACAGTCCGGTCCATTCGTCTATGAGCATCGCATGGCGGGCCTAGGGGGTTGGTAAAAGTCAGACCCCCAAAAGCGGTACAAGTCGTGTCGGAGTGTAGCCCAGAACACCCTGAGATACTACTGGAATACCTACCAGTAAATCTCCTGCCTTGGCCAAGTACTTTTCATGTACTGGCTCTCCTAGACACAGCGCGACCTCACCCCCAATACCGGGAGAGACGAACCCCTGCATATCCGCTCACTGCCTCCATGTGGCTCGGGACTGTACCCAACTAAAACCTGTTTGCACGTCTCCTTTGAGCGTGGTATGTTAGTAATCAAAGCACAGTGGGAACTCACACGAGACAAATGACGATCTCAGGTCGATGAACTAACCTGTACACATGTCACCAGGGAACTGCTATCTGACGTCAGGTATAATAACAACTAGCAGGTTCTCGGCGAGACCTGTCCAGTGTACTCATAACCCAATGAGCACCTGTATACATCTTAGGTGAACCAACTGACACCAGTGGCTTGTGAGACCGGCCACCGCCCCTCGTCGGGGTCTCGACTGTATACACTAGTCTACTCTGGAGTATCGATGCCCTGTCTCGAAACTCCCACGACTAGGGACCTTTTAAGGATGTGCTTATAGACCCCAGCTCCCACGTATATGATCGCCCTCATACTGCTGGTAGTCAAGCAAGAATCCTAGGGGCTCTATCAACGTGTAATAGCGACTCGTAAGGTCACTTAAAGCAGTACATGATGATAAAGATAAACTGGATAGCATACTATCATCTTGAGTAAGACTGTCCTACCGGGATAGGTCCTCCCTCAATTATTGCAATCACGTGTCTGTGATCCAATAATTGACTCTGAGGGCACTATCTCCAACAATCTCCCACTTGCACTCAAGGCTAATTATTGCGATGTCGCATACTCACAGCCCGTGTGATACCGAACACCCAACTCCTCTACTAGTCAGTCTCACAAAGCTCGTTTGCGAAACTATTGCGTTCAAGGAATAGCCTCAGTGAGTGGATCCTCTCTGATGTTTCTTTCTATGTCTCTCTTTATCTCAAGTTTGCAGAGAAAGCCATCTCCCGAAATGAGCAATACCTGTCTTAGAATATGTCTGGATGTCTGATGGGACCTAGCTCATAAGTGAACTCCAAATCCAAACTTCTTAGACTGTATCGTCAACTAAACTTAATCAGTATCCTGCGCCATGCCTTCCCTCGGTATCCACCTGGACCACATGTCCAAAATACTGCCCCTCGTCAGAGGGAAAACTATAACTCTGACGGCCACTCTGCCATCCAGGTCACCTTGAAAGCCTGGAATGATAACCGTCTCCTAGAGGAGGCTGCCGTTATCATTTCCCTAGAACATCAACTTATGTTCTAAAACTGCTTCCGATTGTTTCTCCAGGATTGGATCAATATCAACTTATTGCATCTACTGCAAAAACAACATCTGGTGTGGTACTTGACATCTCATGATTGACTCAATTGCCTAAGCAAGTGATCTGCCAATCAAGTGTATCCCTCTCCCCTTTAGTCTCTAAGACACCTTTAGAGAAAGTGACCCCATCACCTGCAGGTATACTACCGTGCCAGGAGTCGTCCATTCTAAATACTCATAGAATGTTGTCAAAGTACCCAGACTGGGAAACTACCCATATCTAGATCTAAAACCATAAATCTAGTGACCAGAATGTCCGATATAAGATCCAATTTCTATGTGGAGAAACTACTGTGTGACAACCAAAGTATTACCGATCGTAGTATAGGAATATCACTTCCTACTCTGTGTATGTCAACAAATACCAGGACATCACACCCTACTACCTTCTTAACAGATCCATCCCCTATTCTGATGAAATCAAACCTATGACTGTCACATCAGAAATAGATGATCTATCTCCGCTATATCTGCTTTAGTCTATAAATAGATATAAGCCACTTATCTACCATGCTTCCGCTGCTCCCACTGACCACGACAACCCTCTGGCAGAGTCATATAGAAGTACACTTCTAAAGCCAGTTTAGAACGATGCTATACCCATCCTCCTGCCGGGTCTCATAGTCTGGAACAACAGCAATGGCAAGTCTGGGTAAACAAGAACCTCCCTGCCACCGTCCTTGAGCATACCAAAGTACCTCTCGAGCGCCTGAGGTTACCCATCATATCTGCGGAGTGGCCAATGGAATGTCAAACCAGATTGAATCTTTAGGTTCTTATCAAATCTTCAGTAATCGTTTGCGGTTCTGGAATCACTTCCAGTTCTACCATACTCCCACTACTGTTTTTTGAAAAAATCCATTTTTGTTAAAACTGTGGCGAGTCAAGAACAATATCGCTATTGATCTTCCAGATGGTAGAAAATCAACCCTCGTCATAGCCCGGGTCAACCCACAAACAGCCATTATAGAAACGTGCCTTGAGTTACCCGGAGTCTGGTTTTAAGCATAAGCCGGACAACTCCCCGTATCTTAACAATGTAAAGATCTGAACTGTTCTATATCCAATATAGAAACAGAGTCACTGATTTAATTGAACCAGATTCAAATCATGCATCTGTCTCCAGTGCATGTCAAGTAAATGGAAAGAGGCCGATCAGCGTTACTCAACTTAGGAATGCTTCCAATTATGAGTAACCTGAAAGAGAAACAAGTTCTCATAACCATTACTATCAACTGAATACCATACACAAGTATCTACATCTTCGATCACCTTAAAGAATCCCGATACTTGCAACACCTGGTTCTCTACGCTATTCTTATACCTATAACTTCTCAAAACTTCGACCTTGTGTTTCTACGAAACACCTGTCTAAGAACTAGAGAAGTTATATGTAAACCGAATATAGTACGAGGACCAACCTCTCTGTCCTAATGGACACTAGACAATATACAATACTCTGTATAATTCTCCTGAGTCTAGTGACTCATTCACTGTGTGTCGTAGGTTGAAAACTGTACTTATGGTTAAGAAGAATTACACCGATGTTCATTGCTCCTTACCTAACCATCCACTGATATAGGTAAATGTCATAGACATAATTTCAAAAAAGTATATCTCACTCTATAAAAATAGACGTACAGATATATCAATTTGAAATTGGTGCATAACATCAGATATTCAAAACCAAATATTTGCCGTCCGGCAAACATCCCAAGCGATTTCCTCAAATATCACCAATTACAACGAATCCCGATATAATGAGGATGATCACCTAATTCACAATAACTTACTCCCACTCATCATCTGTAAAACCATACAGGTGTGAGAATCAAACCAGGTAAATACATACCCTGGAGTAAGTGTCTAATTGGGAAATCATTTTTCTTTTAACAGTACACAGTGAAACTGAAACATTGAAATGTTTCGACGGGGTATCCCAGTATTCCTAGTAATGCCTCTTCCATTATCCAGATTCACAACTGTAACCGTATATCTCTTTGCCATCTCTCCAAATCCCTTCATATGTCTTTAGTCATTACCTTCTGTACACCCCTTTAGGCCAAATGGTTTTCTTCCTTCCCTACCGTTCGGCTCCAGCCTATGGTTTGGAAGAAGACTATCCAATAAGCATAATGGGTGTACTGTCCTAAGCCTAGGAGCACTCGCAATGCGAGAGAAGGTGAAGATAAAAGACAACCGAATAAACCTTATTCCTATTTCTCCTGAAGAAGAATCCATCTCCGAACTGGAACAAGTTCCTTTCGAGTTCGTATATAACCATACGATGGAGTATCCAATAAACTGTGGATCTTCGTAGTGATACGGAGTGTCCTGGAGAAATACAAAGGTGATTTAGGATTGGCGAAGAAATATTTGGTTTGGTCGTGAATAGCAGTCGCAATTTACTTTGCCCTCTTACTAATCCCTTTCTTTGTCTTTACATAATACCTTCTGTACACCACCGTTAGGCTAATTGGTTTTCTTCATTCCCTACCGTTCGGCACCAGCCTAAGGTTTGGAAGAAGACTATCAAATTTGCGTAATAGGTGTACTATCTTCTAAACCATGGAGTACTCTCAACCTGAGAGAAGGTAAAAGGAAAAGACAACTGAATAGTCATATTCGTTTTCTCCAGAACCGGAAACCATCCTCGAATAAATTCCTTCGAGTTCGTATATAACCATACGATGGTTTTGTCCAATGGAAGTGGACGTCCGTAGTAATACGGGGTGTCCTGGAGAAAAGGGTAAAAGTAGGAGTGGCAATGAGGTTTGCAACTCTGACAATCCAAAAGCCAGTGTTTAAGAAGGTTCGGTTAATTTTGGTCACTGAGTCATAGTCTAGGGTCGGGTCAATGGTTGCTGCCAAAGAGAGAGAGAAAAGAAACACTCAACGTGCACTCTAACCTAGATCAGAATGGTTATCACTTTATCTAATCAGGAAACCTCCCACTGTAACGTTAAATTCTTCCCCAAACCTGAAAGAAGAATTAGTCGGGATCACCCGAGGAGTAAACCAACTCATCAGTGGGAATCGGGATCCAACTATCATCGCATGATAACGTGACGGAATCCGCTCACGTTATCACACTCTAGAAGGTATGCGCATATCTGGCAAGTTTCAGTTTCTTTAGAAACTCCTGATGTGATTTTTACCCCATGCTCTTATGACCTTGACGATGGTCAACAAATCATAAGTCACATGTCAAGTTCTACCCGTCATTGTCCAGGTTAATTTGAACCCACCCGTACAAGCCCTTGACGAAGGTCAACAAAGCTATACGACTGTCCCAAACCAACGCATCTATCTATGCAGCAGAAAGGTAACAAGCAGCTACCATACACTATGCCTTGACGTAGGTCAACAAACATAGCATGAATACTACGTGCTACCCGTCTGAAACGACGGAGGGCTACGAATGGTTTCTGGCGAAAACCTTTAATGTAATGAACTTGATATCGTTGAAGGAACCAGATAGCTTTATAAAAAATATAGTAACGAAAACCTTTGCTAAAGAGGTCACTCCCGGTGAAGGGATCTCGGCTCTTTCCCCGTGGAATGAGCTGCAGGATATTCCAACTGAATACCACTATGCAAAGAAAAAGTAATTGGCTATAGTGAAGTTATTACCCTGACGCAAACTTCTGTCCAAGGGGTCACTCCCGGTGAAGGGATCTCGGCCCTTGCCTCGTCGACTGAGGAGCAGGATATTCCAACTGAATACCACGATGCAAAACAAAAGAGAACGCCCTTACAATAACAGCTTTTTGAAAAATGTTCCAACAACATCAGAATTGGTTTGTTTCGCTTGCATTGATCCGAATCAACGCAGTCCCATCAATTGATCACACCACAAAAGAACGAAAATAATGATGTACGTATATGCCATCTGCATTCGCCACTGGGTCCCGTCATCACCCGTTAGGTTACTTAACTAACGACAGAGCGGGGCCTGGACTAGCGCGGATGCAAAACATATACAACATCTACTACTATATATATCAATATATAATATTCGCTCAAGGCGTGATAAAATGCAACATCACAGAAATGTAATAAGCATCACAGAACAATACAGATAACTGGGATCCCCGGGTTTCATAGAGCCGCTACTGAAACCCGACGTTCCCCTGGTCATGTGGATAGCCTGTGCAATGAAATCCTAGACCCCTACGGGCGCGGCAAGTTACCCGCCGAAACCTGAAGCGAGGCAGCCCCCTTCAGCAACGTGAATGGACCACCCAGCACTTCACGGAATCCGGTAACTTGGGCACCCCTCCTGGGTCAACCTATACCCCCTACGAGTGCGGCGAATAGCCCGCCAATTCTAGAGTGAAGCCCCCTCCGTCTCAATGCCATGAGATGCGGGCCCGTTGCCCTCTAGAACCCGGCTATCCGTGCACCACACCTTGGGGTAATCCTAGTACAGAAAGTAAAATATACATACAACGGGTACATCGACCTCGACCCGGTCGTGCCCTAAAAGAATAATATACAAACAGGCAGTAACGGCAGTCCACATGTCGGACGCTCGCCCCGCAATATCAAATGTACATATAAAACAAAATGGTACTACCATTGCATCCAGGCTATCCCCTACGACCAAACCGCAACATCACAGCACAACACAGAACATCAACGTGAATGTCACGTTCGCAAATCCGTCTAAAAGGGCTATAGCAGTTAGACAGGATTTACCGATCGAGTGACATTCACGGTCGCAGATATAATGTAAATACTATGAACTAACATGTTTAAAATATTCGATCGACCAAATATACCGAAGTGGGCCCCAAGCACTACTGTAGCACTCAGAGAAAATCTAGGCCCAAAAAGAATATTCCAAAAACCCCATTTCACAGTCTAAGACCCTCTGGAAAAATTTGGTGCAGCAAGGACTCAACATGGCCGCGGAACCGCGGCAAATGCATGGGTTTGGCCGCGGTCTGCGGTGGAACAGTGAAGTCATGCCACCAAATTTTTGCAGAACTCTTATAATTCCCTGCATGTATTTCTGCAACAACCTGAAAAAATTTTCGAGCCCAAAAAAAAATTCGACAGAAAGTCATGCAAATGGAAAAGCGGTTTTTGAAAATTCGTTCGATCGATCTTATAAACACATTAGAGAAAGCTATACTATAGGTTAATGGCTTGGCTCTGATACCAATGTAAGTGCACGGTGGCGCCCCGGCCGTCAATCCGACGACGGAATGCGGAAACGAAAAACTTTTCAAACTAGAAAACCGGCACCACCGCGCACTAGAAACCCGGATCGGGCCATTAACCTAACTACTAGCAAACTAAAAGATGGATAGAGAGATATACCGAGCGATCCGTGTCCTTCGGTCTTCGTCTCCACTCCGATCTCCTCGCGGAATCTCCGATCGTCGCCTCCTCGTCGAAACGGGCACCACATCGCCGGGTTCTTTTACGGGCACCCACCTCTGGACCGAGCCAACTCGGGCACGAAGTTGGCTAGCTGACGCGTCCAAGATTTGCTATAGACTAGTGTAGAATGGTTGTCTCTTGGGGTTATAGAAGTTGCCATGATGGAGGAATGAGAGAAGAACTTTGGAGAAATAATGGTGCTCTCATTTTTGCAAGGAATGAGATGAGAAAAATGCCACACATAAAAAATGAACCCTCCTCATTTTCTCTCAAGTGGCCGGCCCCTAATGAATGGTGGAGGGAGAAAAAGAATCTCACTTCCAAGAGAAGAAAAAGAATCAATATATGAAGAAAATGGTCACACCAATTTCTTATCTCATCTAATCACAAACCATCACATTTAATGCAAAGGAAGAGACCAAAATGGAATCTCATGATGATGAAGCCACAAATGCAAGAAATCCCCTCCACAATAAGTTATTTGCAAACTTGCAAATAACCCCCTCCATCAGAAAGTCCGGCCGCGAAGGAACAAAGGAAAACCAGCCGGAACGGAATGCAAACTGGCAACTTCAGAAAACTGATCCCGTAATAAATTACAGGAAATCCCGCGACTGCATATACATGCCCGCATTTTTATTCCCACTGAACATAAATGCAAAGAGACAAAATCTACACTATACAATACTAGGATCCGGCTTAAACCAAAGCCCGCTAGTATTATCTGTCTGATCACGATCCGTGCAATACCGCACGTATCTGATCGAACCCTGCCATATCTCCAACGGCCTCTACAGCGTTTCGCCCGAAACTTGAGTAACTGTGTGTGGTGGACTCTAAAGACTCGTCAATAATATGGCTATGGATTTAACCAGTAGCACGTCAGAAGTTTTAGCCATACGTGACGGGCTACCAGCTATTGACCAAAAGGGACGTCGATGAGCGAACTCATCCTGACACCCTACTGAGCCTGTCAGTGACAATATCCGTACAGTCCGGTCCGTTCGTCTATGAGCATCGCATGGCGGGCCTACGGGGTTGGTAAAAGTCAGACCCCCAAAAGCGGTACAAGTCGTGTCGGAGTGTAGCCCAGAACACCCTAAGATACTACTGGAATACCTACCAGTAAATCTCCTGCCTTGGCCAAGGACTTTTCATGTACTGTCTCTCCTAGACACAGCGCGACCTCACCCCCAATACTGGGAGAGACGAACCCCTGCAGATCCGCTCACTGCCTCCATGTGGCTCGGGACTGTGCCCAACTAAAACCTATTTGCACGTCTCCTTTGAGCGTGGTAGGGTTGTAATCAAAGCACAGTGGGAACTCACACGAGACAAATGACGATCTCAGGTCGATGAACTAACCTGTACACATGTCAGCAGGGAACTTCTATCTGACGTCAGGTATAATACCAACTAGCAAGTTCCCGGCGAGTCCTGTCCGGTGTAATCATAACCCAATGAGCACCTGTATACATCTTAGGTGAACCAACTGACACCAGCGGCTTGTGAGACCGGCCACCGCCCCTCGTCGGGGTCTCGACTGTATACACTAGTCTACTCTGGAGTATCGATGCCCTGTCTCGAAACTCCCACGACTAGGGACCTTTTAAGGATGTGCTTATAAACCCCAGCTCCCACGTATATGATCGCCCTCATACTGCTGGTAGTCAAGCAAGAATCCTAGGGGCTCTATCAACGTGTAATAGCGACTCGTAAGGTCACCTAAAGCAGTACACGATGATAAAGATAAACCGGATAGCATACTATCATCTTGAGTAAGACTGTCCTACCGGGATAGGTCCTCCCTCAATCATTGCAATCACGTGCCTGTGATCCAATAATTGACTCTGAGGGAACTATCTCCGACATCCATAACCCGAGGGGTATAAATCTTTAGGGGCGGCAGCTTCATCTCTTTGGATAGGGCCATAGCGAAGTATCTCTCAGCCTTACCTTCCTTCAGCAGTATCTTCTGCTTTGGTTGTTCATTTTGCTTTGGTTGGGGAGTTACATAACTCGCCTCTTCCATGGTTTTCCTTTTTAGACGTTGTTGTCTGGCTTTCTCATAGATACCCAGCTCACGCCTTTGATTTTCTTTGCTACTCCTAAAGGCTTCCTTTAGAAGCTTCTTAATCGGTTCCTTTTGTGGTGAACTTAGAGCTTCAGGCATTGATTCTTCCCCATGCTCATCTAAATCGCTTTCAAACACGGATGGAGCCTCATCATCATAGATGGAGGAGTGAGAGACCAAGCGGCAGCTTTCCACACGGTCTTTTTCTTCTTCCTCTAAGTCATAAATTTCATCTTCTCTGCTATTTTAAAAGATGTGTTTGATAAACTCCTTAAGAATAACGGTCGAATGTGCTTTCTGATTGTACTCTTCTAGCGTGTCAATATACTTTTGGATATTTGTACGGCTGTCGACATGCTCGGCTGGCTGCATAGGCTTCTTCGCTTTTTTCTTATTTTTCTTCTTGGAAGACTGGTTGACTTTAGGGATTTTCCCTTTATCAATAGCCTTCGAAGTGGGATGTGGATTTAACATCCCTTCTATGATCTCTGGTTCAATAGGGATTTTCCACCTGATCGCAGGACATGCTTGGATATCTTTTAACGTTCTTTTCATTTTAGGAGACAACATCACCTCCCATGGTGTTTCTACGAAGAACGAGTAGGATGCCTCCTGTGTATCGGTTCATTCAAAGATATGCTTCTGAGGAGGGTTTGCCTTTTATTTATCGGACAACACGAACTTACCTTGTTTATACTGGTCCTCGACCTGGTTCTTGAAGTCGTAACAGTCTTCAATCGAATGACTTACCACCCAATGATATGGGCAATAAGTTGGACTGCTGACGTCATTGTCTTGGGCCGGTCGCCGTGGCTCAGGTAAAATTTAGAAAGCCGCTCTTCATCACAAGGTTGAATAACTTCCTTGTTTTATCATGAGGGAACGAATATTCTCGTCCTATACTTTCTTCAAGAGTGGGTCCGGTGCGGTTGTTATTTCGATGACCAGACGCTTTAAGACCGTTTAGCTGTTGTTATGTATTAGTGACAAATGCTGCCTTACCCTTGCCCTTGAAGTTTTGCGAATCTCCTTTGGACGAGGGAGGACCTTGGTTCATCGTATCCAGCTGAGCTAACTTATTGATGAGCCCTTGAAAAGTTGATGGGTTGGGAAGGGCCAAATAAAGTAATACTTGCGCCTTTTTATCCAGAGTGCTCATGAACATATTTATGGACGGAGCTTCAGTGATTCTTTGTTTGCATTTGGACCAAAGATTTCTCCATCTCATCGCGTACTGAACTCATGTCTCATTCGATTTGGGCCTCTCGTTGACCAAGGCGGTCACGGCAGTGCTCTCGCTCGCACTAGCGAATAGCTAGAAAAAGAGGAGTTCTATCTCATCAAAGGTTTCGATAGAGTCGTTTGGAATCTCTACGTACCATTCGAAATCCACGTCCGCTAGACTGCTAACGAACTATCAAAGGAGCAATATATCGTTACTCCCAGTGTTGCCGCACTTAAACATGAATACGGTGATGTGCTGCTTCGGGTTTACCGATCCTTTATGTATGGGGAACGTCGGGATTTTATATCCTGGAAGATACTGTATTTGATTGTAACACGCCGGGTAAGGTTATCCAGTCTTTATCAACTTTCCGGCAGCTTCACTGGCAAGGTGAGCTTTGAACTGCTGGGCGATATATTCGTCCAGCTGCAATTTAGAGATTACTTCCTTCTTTGCCGCTGATGGAGCTTGGAGGGGATTGGAAGTCTCTCCTTTATCTTCAATGACAACCACCGACGGTACATCAGCTGGTGGTTCGAGGTGAGCTATCATTCCGATCATACTTTGGAAGAAGTGGCCTATCTTATCCATTACGGCCTCCATTTCTGCAGTCTTTTCATCCTTCTTTTGTAGCATGTGTTTTAGATATTCAATATCAGATTCCTGCTCTACTCTTTCCTTAGAAGTACCATCTATATTTGCACCAGGCAGTGGACTCATAATTTCTGCCTCTTGAGCCATCAACTCTTGCAGCTTCTGGGGATTTTTAGTTATAGACCGTGTGACTGGTCTATGAGATGGAAGTTTTTCTTTCTCCCTTGGAGTTCACCATATAAATCGTGTGAACCACCACTATCACGCCCCGTTTCCCAGTAGACAGAATTGATGACGTGGCAAGCCCACGAAATATTTATTCAGAGAAGGTCATTCTCTAAATAAATATACTAAGCGTATTGGAACAATAATATACAATGCAAGAATAAATGGAGACTGTAAAATTTTCAACAAACGTCTTTATTTACATTCATCTTCAAATATTTATAAGTATATGAGATTCAGCTGGAAAGTAAATACAATAAAAGAAAATGCGTAAACATGTGGCATAAATAAACTGAAAAAAAGTGAAGCTAAGCAAGTCCTGAGTAGCTATCTGGTCGTAATCCTACGCAGTAGCGTCCACTTCCTATGTCTTGACAGTTTCTGACGAACAATCCAAGAAAACAAAGGTGGATAGAATGCCTATCAGCGAACTAGCGCTTGGTAAGTCTCAAGGATAAAGTAAAAGTAAAAAGACGTGTATATAATATATATATGATGTGTAAAAGTATATGTTCATGGGTGAATATGTACTATAGGTCTCTAGATGGTCACTATGTTAACGTTAAGTTCCATGTGTGAATGCCAGCGCAGCCATAGAAATAATCACGAGCTCAAGAGTGAGGCCCAAGGAGCAAGGAAACGCAGGCCCATTTCATGTGTTAGCATCGGGGCTCTAGGCTGTGGATGAGTCAACCCGACTGATATTCGAGTAAAATAAAAAAGATTAATATGGGACTCCTGAAGTTCCGTTGGATTCACACAAGAAACTATCCCAAACACCCCGAATATAATATATACTATAATTGTAAGATAGCCTTTGTTTATTTGATTGGTTGATTATGCCATGTCTTGATCGGAACCATACATTGCAAAAGGTGTAAATTGAAGTCGAGTGAGTCGAGTAATATGTGAGACATGTCAATTGCAATCTTAGTTCGAGTCAAGTTAGTTCGAGTAGATTGGGTTCGAGTTCATTTTTAAGTTTAGATTCGAGTTTAGGTCTTTTTCATATGAATTGTTTTGAACTGTTAAAAATCTTATGTTCGGAAGAAATCGGCAACTGCTGCATATGGACGGCAAGATTTGTGTTTTTTTCCAAGACAATTTCCATCGATCACTCCGTTAAGTTGTCTAACTTGAATAGGCAATCACTCACTTTCTCCGGCTCCCCGAGGCTCAAGAAAAATGATACCTCTCAGGCCTATATTAATCAAGAGTCCTTAAAATATTGTTTGCATATCTCGAGAGGGTTTTATCAAAAGTACCTTAATATATTTTAGAAAAAAATCTTTAGTGTGATTTATAATATTTAGGGTATTCATGAACGTGTATTTTAATTGTTATGGTATTTTAGTGATAAAACATAGCTTTTTTTTGAAAGTTTATGGTATTTTTATGAAAACTAGCTCTTTTGATGGTATTTTATTAAAACTTATAATCTTTCATTTTAAAAATATAGTTTTCATAATATGTTTTTATTGAAAATACGAATTCATAGTTTTATATAATTTTCCCATAATTTAGTTTGTTTAGAAAAATCGTATTTCTTTAAAACCGTATTTTTATTTCCTTTCGAGACCGAATACTCCGTGAAGAGTTCTGCATCTCGCTCTATTGTTCCAAGGATGTGCGATAATCCGCACTATCTATTAGTGGGTCCCTTAATGAGGATTGTAGATGCGTAATTGCCAAGGATTACAAAAAATACAAATGAAAAGAAATCCGTTTTGAAAAGATGTGGTATTTTAATGAAAATCTTATTCTTTAAATTAGCCATATATTTGGAATACCGTGTTATGAAACTATAGTGTGTGTGTGGGGTAGGTCGTTACCCCGTGAAGGTTCTAGAGGTGGGTATACTAGTTATTGAAAAAAGGTTACACTAAACTTCATGGCATTTTAATGAAAAGTTTGTTATATGATTGTTTCACATGAAAATTTTGGTTAAAGTCAAAAATAAATGATTATAAAAAAATTACAAGTAGTGTGAGAAAGTTAGTGTTCATACCAGAATATTGCATTTTATACCCATTCTTACGCTCGTTTGTTTATAGGCAGGTACTTTTGATCAGTGTTTGCTACATATTTGCAGAATACTGGTTCTCAGCTCTAAACAGTGAAATTCATGGAAAAGTACGACAAATTCCGGATTACTGCCAACCACAGATAAAACACGGGTCTCCGCTCTCTATCCGTATGTTGACACACACCAGTTTAAGGGACAAAATGGCAAATCGATGTCATTTTCATGCACAAAGCTCAATGTCAATACAAGATCCAATATATCTACGCGGAGCTCGAGGAAATCATGGCAAAAGATCCACATCACATCACCTTTTTGATCTACTGAAATTCTGGAAGAATTGTGAAGAGCTTCTGAGAAAAGTACTATACCACACTGAAGAGGACCACAAACCAGGGGATACGACAAAAGATGAAGGCACAATCCTTCTAAAAGGCCGCGAAACCGCGGCATAAGCGCGCTTCGGCCGCGGAACCGCGGCCATGTGGACTCCGCCCTTGGTCAAATTTCAGGGGCAGTTTTGGAATTTCATATATTGATAGATTGTTGCCCTAGGTTCTCTGTTTCCTCCCTATAAATTGCCTAGAACTTGCCAAGCCAAAGATATTCATTCTTATGCCCACTTTTTGTTAGTTTTTAGTTTACTTCTTCTTCTTCTTCATTCTTTCCTCCATGACATTGTTGTGAGAGCTTTTGAGTGGATGTTAAATGAAGATGAGGGTTATTTTGTATCATTCTTTTGCTTAGCTTCCCCCTTGAGCTCTCTACCTTAACTTGATCTTGCAAGCTCTTAAGTGAGCTTGCATGTTTAAGCTTTGGTCATTGATCTCAAGGGGTTGTATCATTTTGTTATCTCTTTTGTGCTTCATTCTCCACGAGTTATTTGCCTTTTCTTGATCTTGCAACCTCTTAATTGAGCTTGCAAGTTTAAGATTTGGTTATTGAACCCATGTCTTGTTTTAGGTTCTATGGTTCCTAGTTTCATTTCTTGCTCATTTACTTTCATGCACTTAAATTCCATGCACTTTTAATTACTTGCTTGTAATCATTTCTTTTCTTTGTTTATCTTTTCTTTTGCTCTTTTTGGTACGTTTTGTGAATGGTTGTAATTGTTGTTGTTAAGAATAAATACAATATTGTAAGTTAATGTTTCTTTGCTCATTTCCTTTTCCCGTTATTTTCCTTTGAACTCCGCCCAAACGTTACGCAAGCGCTCCATTAGGAACCCTACCCTACCAAGGTAACGATGATTCATAACTGCGACCGGTTGCGTTCGGTTTGTCCGGAGGCGAAAGCAAGAGACAAGAACGGAAGGACAAGGGTCAATAAGCCGGATTCCACGAATACCGTGCTTAAGTACCCTAATCCACGTTATTGCCGATTGCTCTAACTTCAATTGGTCAAGACTCGGCTCAAAGGTTTTGAGTGCGGATTTCCTTAGCTTACACTTTCGTATCTTTTCTTAACAACTTTATACTTGCATATAAAACACATAGGTTAGAATTGAACAAACATATACACATTCTTTATTGACTCGTCTAAAACTCGAACGGACATACAACCATCTCCCTGTGGATCGACCCGTGCTCAACCGGCTAGCTGCAAAGCGACACCGTCCTGATCGCGGTTATAACTTTAGAACTTTGAACATCCGACACGCCAAAAGCGTGCGATCAAATGGCGCCGTTGCCGGGTAGACTGTAGCGTATTTTCTTTCTTGTTATTCGGGTTAATATTCTTTTTGTATATATTTATAAATAAAAAAATAAAATCTTTTTGTTATTTTTTGATAATTTTTGTGAGCAAGTGTGCAGGCTAATCTGGAGCAAGTACAGTAATCCAAAAAGAAAACATAGGTTTTTATTTTGGAAAAGAGAAGAAGTGGAGTTCGTTGAACAAAGACAAATCCCCAAGTCAACATTTTGACCGCGAAACCGCGGTCAAAAGGTGCCTTGCGCGGCGGTTCCACGGTCCCATTGAGGCCTCTTTGCCCAATTTTTTCTCCACCCCTTTGTCTTTTCTTTTATCTTCTCTGTGAATTCCACTATACTGTATTTTCTGCAGATTTTTGCGGATTTGCGAACTGCGATTGTGGGGAGCAAAGTGTACGTTCAAGGCAAAGGTGATTGCAAAGTACAGTGCCAAAGATCCGGGTAGTTTGACCCGCGCAAGCGAACTTTTCAAGCTTCCCGGATTTGATTCAACGGGGGGTTTTCCTAACCCAAAAAATTAACGGTACGTATTTCTTAAACACCTTCTTCTCAAATCCGATGCATCCAATATACTATTCTTTGCAAGTTCGCTAGCAAACGCTAAAAATTGACTAACCCGTATTTGTTGCAGTGCCGTGCTTAAACAAAAAAACGATTGTTTGATTCTTTATAGAATTTTTATTGAATTGCGCATTGCATACATTAATACGGACTTAAGGGCAAGCGAACCCCACAACATATGGTAAAGGATTTCATCACCTTTTCCGTGGCCCACAAATCACGAACTTGAGCATAACGTTTACCCGCACACACTTTAGAAGAAACTAGACCTTAAGCCTTAAGGACTTCGCGCTCACTAGGAGCAGTTAACTGTGTTTAGAATCTCGCTTAACGGTACATTATTTACGGGGTGTCTAGGAAAGTGTTAACGGCGAAACCGCCAAAAGAAAAAGGGTTTTTTAATTAAGGGCCTTCGCGAAAGCGATGGAAAACGTCCCCTTATCTCTGCACATACCTGGCCTCGTGATCAGTGTATCTTAAGCCCGTTTCTCGACACAGTTTTACTTCGAAAATCAAGTTCTGGAGCATGTCTAGTTGACCTAGGTGAACCCTAGAACGATTAGGTGTGTGGAATTTTTGTGTCGTGATTGTTTTTGTCCAGATTCTTTTTGTGTGTATATTTCATTCTTTTGTTAAAAACTAAAAAAAAAAAACAATCTTTTTTCCCTCCTTTTCTCTGCCTTTCTTTCTTTCTCTCTTCATATCATGGGTACCCCACCTAGCAAAACTCTTGCCGAACTTTGGTACCCACAACCAGACATTACTTCTTACGGTTCTTGCTTTAGCCGAACGTCGAACGATCCCTCCATGCCCAAAATCTCTTTGAAAGATCGGATAGACGTGTCTAGGACAAACACTTGCCCTCCGCAATCCACTTTGTATCAACATTTTCAACCTCCCCCACCCTCTTATGTTGATACCCCTTTTGCAAGTCGTCCTTTGTCCGTCGCTGAACATATTGAACAATCCTGTAGCCGATCTTTCACTCCTTTCACCACTACAGATTCTTGGTATCAACAATTCCATTCACCTTCTTATCCACATGTTGATCCTGCTCCTGTCCAGCCATTCAATTCCTACCGGTCCTACCCGACTGTTGCACCTTCCCTAGATATTGCTTCTGAACCGCCATTTGGGAGTTTTCAGTATCCAAACAACTTTGAATCTTTTACTAAAACCCCTTCACAACCCATGTCTAGTGTGGAACAGTCTTTGGAAGACTTTAGGGTAGCGTCGTACCAACAGATGATGGATTTGAATGCGTGCATGGCCGCCCTCATACAACCTAGTGACCCGGTAGCTAGTTTTCAACTTGCTCCAAATTTTCCATTGTATGAAGAGGCGGTAGGACAGGTTGAGAATTTTAGTGGAGAGAGTGAGATGTACCCCCTTCCGAATCAAGACTACCCGTTTCAACTTGAATCCCACAACTCCGGTTTTGAATGTCTATCTAATGTTCCAAACGATTCATTGATTAAAGATAGAACAAATAATGAGTTGTGTAACTTTGTAGTGTTTGATTTGCCCGATTGTGAAGGGTCCTTTTCGAGTGAAACCACACCCAATCCTTTTGACCTCTACACCTCCACTCTAGAACCTGAATTGATTAATATCCATGCTTTTGTTGAGGTGTCTGAGAATATAGATTTTAACTTGATTAAGGATATTGACGCTGGGAATATTTTGGATGATGAACCCACAGATTTGGCTGAGTTTTTCTCTACAATTCATCATCCCGAGTCATTAAATGTTTTTTCCGAACCCCATATGCGTCTGGATTTTGAGGATAAATGCATGGATGTGCTGAATTTTGAGGATAATTTTGAGGATGAACCAGTTTTGCTTGATGAGTCGGATTTTTCATTTCATCATGTCCCTGTCATTGACTGTGTACACCCTCCAGAACCCTTAACCGATACCCTTCCTCAATCACTTCCCCCCATCCTTTCTATCGTTCCGACATTGCAAGAAACTGTATCATTTTCACTTCTTGTGTCTGGTTTACCAAGTTCGGCGTACCCATGGTTTCTCACGAATCTTGAGGGATTTGACCCAATTTCTCGCCATATTGATAGATTAGTACAATCCATCTTTTCACATCGATCATTACAGATTGTACTAATTTATTCAATCCATTTCCACCCTCAAGTTCGTATTCCACTTCTTTCTCTCTTCCGCCATTCTTCTTCTTATATACCTAGACCGTATACCACTTCTATCTCCATACGGTCTCGCGTATTTTCCCTCTCTTTTCTCTACGCCTTCTTCCACCAACCTGTACATTATAGCGATAAAATCTTTGAATGTTTGGTGCTAACTTTTGGCCTGTGTAAGGCCTTGTATAGCTTGATACTGTTCTCTTTCCCTCCTATTCCTGAACTTCAACACTGTTTTACTTAAGTTTGGGGGGAACCTTTTTGTGTATATATTTTTGTTTTGTTTTTTTGTTTTGTATATAAAAAAAAAATTTAGGGAGCGCCGACAATTTTGACCCTCCTGGTGTAGCCGGACAGTGAGGGCGCTGTCAAGTTTAAGTTTGGGGGTGTGCTCGGTAAGCTTTCTTCCTTCGCATTCATTTGTATATTCTGCATTTGCATACCTTATTAAAAACCCACAAAAATCGAAAATTTTCCAAAAATATATAAACTTTGTCGTCAAGTTAGCTAATAGGGTAACTTAGATTTTTATTCTGAAAGTTTAGTTGATATGTTAGAAATAACTAAATTCTAGGCTTAGGAATTGAAAATCCTAAAAATAACCCTCATTCTGTCTAACTTTGGTAAGTATACGTCCTTACAGTTTTTTTTGAGAAATAGGTAATCTTGAGTTCAGTTCTTGAGTGAAGTCAAGATGAAGGGAAAGTATTGAAGCTTTACTGAAAGATAAGTCTGAAAAATAGTTTCTTTTCTTGAGTTCAAATTTATAAAGTATATACCCTAAAAACTGCACTTACACGCACCTTGAAACTTGGGATAGTAGAGGATACCTAGAAATACTCTTTCCTGAAAGCCTAGTATGAAAGAAAAAACGGTATTTAAGGCTAAACACCAAAAGAGCATATTGAAAAATATATCCGGTCTTGAAAAAGAAAAGGAAAAATAGAATAAAGTCAAGACCTGGAAACTGCTATTTACGCTTTAAAGTTCACACATTCAGTAATCGGCCGTTAGTGCCTCAAGAAGCATTAATAATCGCATGAATGGTGTGTGAGCAAATCCGTCCATCCTTAATGAATAGAAGTAGTATTACGTATTAGGGCAAGGGTATTATAGCTTGAATTGAATTCTTGAGTGTAGGGGTGCAAATATACACACACGTAGGGGTATACAATCGATGTTTGGATAAGAGATAGAAATAAAGAATAAGACTTATGTTTTCTGTAAAGTTGATAAAAATCCCTGATTTAAGACCACACTTGAAGAAGGAAAACTCAGGAAATACCAATATCTTTCTAAACTTTTTTGGAACGTATAGGATCTAAGGTTAAATAGATAGGAGGTGTGAAACATAAGGGTTGGATATTTCTAACTTAGGATGATAGAATTTCTAACGTAAATACTAAACTGTAGGAGTAGAATCGACGTTAACTTATGACACTAGCTTGACGGGATTTTGTGGGTGTAATCCGCTGAAAACCCTCAGGAGACAAGACTCCTCCTACTAGGGACACCTAGAGGTTTAACGGCTTGTTGCACGTGCTCAGTGCAATCGCGTTCCCTGCGAAAGTGCGGTCAGGATTTTTTTGTCAATAATTGGTTTTGCTCGGGACGAGCAAAAGTTAAGTTTGGGGGTATTTGTTCATACCAGAATTTTGCATTTTATACCGCCCTTTCTTACGCTCGTTTGTTTATAGGCAGGTGCTTTTGATCAGTGTTTGCTACATATTTGCAGAATACTGGTTCTCAGCTCTAAACAGTGAAATTCATGGAAAAGTACGACAAATTCCGGATTACTGCCAACCACAGAAAAAACACGGGTCTCCGCTCTCTATTCGTATGTTGCCACACACCAGTTTAAGGGACAAAATAGCAAATCGATGTCATTTTCATGCACAAAGCTCAATGTCAACACAAGATCCAACATATCTACGCGGAGCTCGAGGAAATCATGGCAAAAGATCCACATCACATCACCTTTTTGATCTACTGAAATTCTGGAAGAATTGTGAAGAGCTTCTGAGAAAAGTACTATACCACACTGAAGAGGACCACAAACCAGGGGATACGACAAAAGATGAAGGCACAATCCTTCTAAAAAGCCGCGGAACCGCGGCCGTGTGGGCTCCGCACTTGGTCAAATTTCAGGGGCAATTTTGGAATTTCATATATTGACAGATTGTTGCCCTAGGTTCTCTGTTTCCTGCCTATAAATTGCCCAGAACTTGCCAAGCCAAAGATATTCATTCTTATGCCCACTTTTTGTTAGTTTTTAGTTTACTTCTTCTTCTTCTTCATTCTTTCCTCCGTGAAATTGTTGTGAGAGCTTTTGAGTGGATGTTAAATGAAGATGAGGGTTATTTTGTATCATTCTTTTGCTTAGCTTTCCCCTTGAGCTCTTTACCTTAGCTTGATATTGCAACCTCTTAAGTGAGCTTGCAAGTTTAAGCTTTGGTCATTGATCTCAAGGGGTTGTATCATTTTTTTCTCTCTTTTGTGCTTCATTCTCCATGAGTTCTTTGCCTTTTCTTGATCTTGCAACCTCTTAATTGAGCTTGCAAGTTTAAGATTTGGTTATTGAACCCATGTCTTGTTTTAGGTTCTATGGTTCCTAGTTTCATTTCTTGCTCATTTTCTTTCATGCACTTAAATTCCATGCACTTTTAATTACTTGCTTGTAATCATTTCTTTTGCTCTTTTTGGTTCGTTTTGTGAATGGTTGTAATTGTTGTTGTTAAAAATAAATACAATATTGTAAGTTAATGTTTCTTTGCTCATTTCCTTTTCCCGTTATTTTCCTTTGAACTCCGCCCAAACGTTACGCAAGCGCTCCGTTAGGCACCCTACCCTACCAAGGTAACGGTGATTCCTAACCGCGACCGGTTGCGTTCGGTTTGGCCGGAGGCGAAAGCAAGAGACAAGAACAGAAGGACAAGGGTAAATAAGCCGGATTCCACGAATACCGTGCTTAAGTATGCTAATCCACGTTATTGCCGATTGCTCTAGCTTCAATTGGTCAAGACTCGGCTCAAAGGTTTTGAGTGCGGATTCCCTTAGCTTATACTTTCGTATCTTTTCTTAACAACTTTATACTTGCATATAAAACACATAGGTTAGAATTGAACAAATATATACAAATTCTTTATTGACTCGTCTAAAATTCGAACGGACATACAACCATCTCCCTGTGGATCGACCCGTGCTCAACCGGCTAGCTGCAAAGCGACACCGTCCTGATCGCGGTTATAACTTTAGAACTTTGAACATCCGACACGCCAAAAGCGTGCGATCAGTTAGTTTGACCTATTTTGCTTTAAAAAGGGGAGTACAAAGGTTAAAATCACACATATCGGAATTAACTCCACTTTACCGATATATTTTTAGAAGATGATTTGAGATGGAATGTAGATGAGAGAAGAAGGACTTACACGTTGTGTGTATTATTGGGAAGAGGTTAAAGAAGATGGAGGGGGTTCTGTGGCGTCGCGGAAACTCCGGAAACGACTTTGATCTTTGACGGAAAAGGCTTGATTGCTAACTCCACTCCACTTGCACTTAGAACTTTTGGAAGAATTTTTGATAGAAATTTTCAGAATAGATGGGAGCTAGGGCATGTGGTAGTATTTATAGTGAAGAAATTAGGGTTTGGGAATTAAAAATTTGAATTAAAAGAATTAAAATGGTGTTAAATGATGAATTTAGAGGTCACTGTTTAATTGCAGGAAAATCAAACTGTGCAGGGGAGTTGAGGGGGGCTGAAGGGACTAGTGTGCAAAGCACGGAGGCGATTGGGGGCAATCCAACCGTCGGCGCAGGCCCAAAGGAAGGAACGTGCAGTCGGAACTTGAGGGTTTGCCTCGAGATTCGTGCCACATGTCATGTTGGGTGTTTACTCCTTTTTGCGCATGTTTGATTTTTCTGAAACTTTTTATTTCTCTGTGAATTGCACGTGCAACTCTTGGGCTTTCGAAATAAAAAAAAATCTTTAAAAATAATTGGGTGGGATTCGAACACACAGGCTATGTCGCAGCAGTGTAGAGGTTTTACCAGCGAGTTACAAGTTGCTTCTTGCTTTTATTGAATAAAAATAACTTATAACTCCAATACAGGTTGAAATACCTTTTTCTATTCATTTTAAAAAATTATTCTGTACAGGGGTTTCAGAGTCGTTACATTCTACCCTAAATTTTTATGAGGACTAATCTTCGAATAGCTGAGGGTATTGTGCAAGCATATCGTCTTCTCTCTCCCATGTAGATTCTCCTGGCGAGTCTTTTCTCCACATTAACCAGACTAAGTTTACCTCCTTGGTCCGTAATGTCTTCACCTTTCGGTCCAGGATCTCAACTGGTTGCTGCTCATAAGTCAGATCGGTCTGTACAGTGAGCTCTGAGTGATCAAGTATGTGGCTGAAGTCGCGCATATATCGTCGTAGTTGGGATATGTGGAACACATTGGGCACTCTTTCCAATGAGGGTAGTAGTGCTAAACGGTATGCCACTTCTCCAACTCGTTCGAGTATGTCGAATGGTCTTATGTATCTTGGACTTAATTTACCCTTCTTTCTAAACATATCACTCCTCTGTTTAGAGAGATCTTCAAGAATACATGCTCTCCAGGTTGAAACTCTAAGTGTCGATGCTTTGCATCTGCCTAATATTTCTATCGGTCTTAGGCTATGTGCATCATTTCCCTGATCGTGCGAACCACGTATACAGTTGTCACGATCATCTATGGTCTAAGGAGTTCACGATCTCCAACATTGTCCCAACTCAACGGGGAATGGCATTTCCGTGCGTAGAGTGCTACGAATGGTGCTATCCTAATGCTTTCCTGGTAGCTGTTGTTATATGAGAACTCCACAAGATGTAAGCGATCTTCTTACGAACCTCCGAATTCTAACATACAGGCTCTCGGCATATCTTGCAGAATCTGAATTTTTCGCGCAGACAGTATTCCCATTTGTAGATGGTACGCCGTGCTGAAATTCAGACTCGTTCCCAAGCTAGCTTGCAGACTCTGCCAAAACTGTGATCGGAATCTTGTATCACGATCGGAGACGATGAAAATATGTACCTCATATAACCTCATGATCTCCTACATGAGTTTATGGGTATCAAGTATGGTACATCTTGAAATTATCAAATCTTACTTTAGATTTATACTCACCTCCATGTAATTCTTTGCTAACGTCTCAGTTGAATGGCCAATTCGAAATAGAATAAAGTGAGCCGACTTACTGAGTCGATCCGCAATAACCCAAATTGCGTCGTTACCCTTTGTGCTGTGAGGGAGAGCAGTCACGAAGTCTATGGTAATGTGTTGCCATTTCCATTCTTGGATTGATAACGGCTGAAGTAGACCAGCAGTTTTGTGATGGTCAGTTTTCACTTTCTACATACAAGATACTTTGCTACGCTC
The DNA here is from genome assembly GCA_030015575.1 of Agapanthus africanus. Taxonomy (NCBI): domain Eukaryota; kingdom Viridiplantae; phylum Streptophyta; class Magnoliopsida; order Asparagales; family Amaryllidaceae; genus Agapanthus; species Agapanthus africanus. The sequence goes on along the minus strand of CM057339.1, from coordinate 301,503,496 downwards.
TATGCTACTTCTCGCTTCATTCCATGCCACCAGTAATATTGCTGTAGATCCTTGTACATCTTTATACCACCGAGGTGTACCGAATACGGAGAGCTGTGAGCTTTTTTCATCAACTCTTCTTGAACAGGTCCGACTGGTATGCATAAACGGATTCCATACCGTAAGGATCCATCTTCATGGATGATGAAGTCAGTTCGTAGTCCACTTTCTACTTGTTCTTGGATCTTTTGTAGCTTGGCATCATTTTCTTGAGCTGCCTTGATCTGATTAACAAGAGTGGACTGGACTTGTAGTTTCATCAAAGATGAAGCATTACCTGGCACAACTACTTCAATCCCCAATCCATGCAGTTCTTGCTGTAGCTTCCACAGAGCGGTGGGGTTCATTCCTAATGGCTGGCAACTAAGTGCATCAGGAACTACGTTCACCTTCCCAGGATGATACTATAGATTGATGTCAAATTCCGCCATGAGTTCAAGCTATCTTCTCTGCCGCATGTGGAGTTCCTTCTGAGTAAATACATACTTCAGACTCTTGTGGTTAGTATATAATCCACTCTTTCTCCTAAAAGATAGTGCCACCAAACCTTAAGTGAGAAGATGATGTCTACCAATTCCAGATCATGTGTTGGATAGTTGCGCTCATGAACCTTTAGTTGTCTTGATGCAAAAGCTACAACCTTTTGATGATGGGATAGAACACATTCTAATTCTTTCCTGGACGCATCACAATGCACAACGAATCTGCCAGATTGATCCGGTATTACGAGGATAGGAGCAGAGGTTAATCTCAACTTGAGTTCTACAAAAACCTTCTCATATGCTTCTGACCATACGAATGTTTCGTCTTTACGTGTGAGCTTGGTCAGAGGTGCTGCAATCTTTGAGAATTCATCAATGAATCGTCGGTAGTATCCTGCTAAGCCCAATAAACTTCTTATATCTTTCACCATCTTCAGTGTCGGCCACTCGCTGACAGCTGACACCTTAGCTGGATCCACAGAGATTCCTTCGTTTGAAACGATATGTCCGAGAAATTCGACTTGATCTCGCCAAAATTCACACTTGTTGTACTTGGCATAGAGCCGATGTTGTCGTAATGTCTCCAAGACGATCTGTAAGTGCTTGGCATGCTCTTTCCAATTCTTTGAATACACTAGGATGTCGTCGATGAATATAACAACAAACTTGTCTAAGTACTCTCGAAAAACTTAGTTCATCGGGTTCATAAAGATGGCAAGTGTATTGGTTACTCCAAATGGCATTACAAGATATTCATAATTGCCATAATGAGTCCTAAACACCATCTTCGGAATGTCAGACTCTTTGATCTTCACCTGATGGTAACCCGAACGAAGATCTAGTTTTGAAAATACACAGATTCAAATAACCGATCGAAAAAGTCATCGATGCACGGTAGTGTATACTTGTGCTTAATTGTACTTTGTTTAGTACTTGATAATCCACGCGCCTCCTATATGTACCTTCCTTCTTCTTCACCAGTAGCATCGGAGATCCCTAACTTGAATTACTGGGTCGGATCCATCCTTTCTTTAGGAGTTCATCCAACTAAATGTGGATCTCCTTCAATCCCTCAGGAATTAATCTGTACAGAGCTTTTATTACTGGTTATGCGCTGGGTTGTAAATCGATGCTGAATTCAAGAGCTTGATCGGGAGGAAAATCTGATATATCTTCCGGGAATACATCCTCAAACTCTCAAACTACCTCTAGCTTCGATCCTTCCGCTTGCAACGCTGCAACCTCTTCCTTTTTTGGTTTTGCTCTATAGAAGCTAGGTTCCACAGTCCGGTCTCCACTTTTGAAGTATAAAAGTGGATGATCTTGTATTTTGAATACTACCCTCCTTTGGCGACAGTCGATGGTAGCGAAGAAAACTCCCAGCCAGTCCATTCCCAAGACTATGTCGAAATTTGGTATGTCCAGCACCTTGAAGTACGCATAGAATTCTCGACTGTAGACGACCACTGGACATAGATCGTATCCCAAAGTTTCTTGAAGTAATGTGATGCCCCAGTGTCAAAGAGCGCGAGTGCAAGTAGGAAGGCTACTAAGATTGTACCTAAGTCACATGGGATATGTTTAGGCATAACAATATAAGATGTCTATGAATTGAAAGGACTTAAAAGAAAATAGGGAAGAGATTTACTAGTGATAACCTAACCCATAGCTTCAGCCTCTTCGACTGACATAGTGAATGCTTAGCGTCACAACACTTCCCTCTATGCGTGATTAAACACTTGGCGTTGGGGTTGAGCGGTCTAGGTGCGGGGAGTTGGAGCCGGTAGAGCTAACCGGGTAGGAGGAGCTTGGATCGCCGATCTAGCTGGAAGGTTGTTGGGTCATCAGTTCTGGGGGGCATACTATAATGGCGTGAGTAGAAGACTCACAGATCAGGCACAAGTTGTTTGCCCTACGACAGTTCTTCACAAGGTGCCATGTTCTTTTGCAATTAATGCAAAAGTATGGCCTGCTGTTGGCAAACGCACCGACTGGGCTCCGAGATGGTCCAATTAAGGCCGGCTTGAAAGAGGTCCCTCCTGTGATCTGGTGAATAGGGCGTTTCACACCGATAGTCTGCGGCCTGCCATTCTTCTTTACAACTGCCTCATAGCGTCGGGCTGCCTTCAAAGAAAGCTTATGAGTTGGGAAATCCCCTGTTGCCAGTGCAGCTTGGATTTCAAGGTCCAACCCTTGCTGAAATCGTCATGCCCGGATCTCAGCAGCGGGAATAAGATATGCAGCAAACTAACTGAGCTTGGTAAACTCAGCAACATATTCATCCATCGACTTGACCCATATTAAGTCTTATTGTAAATGGATGAATTGCTGCTCCATGTCAAAGCGGACAGTCTCTAGGAAGTACTTGGCATCGAAGATGTCTCGGAATGTTCTCCATTCTATCGATTGCGTGAGACCGCTCTCCTCAGCCTTATCGGTCAGTTGCAACATAGAAACTCTCACCCAGGTAATATTTGGCACTTGTGCTGCTGGCAGAACATCCTCGATCGCTTGAGCCTATTCTTCTGGCTCAAGAGAGCTCTCCTTACCCGAGAAGTTCTTTGGGTGTAGTGCCTGAAACTGCTTAACTCCGGATGCCTTGGCTTCGAGGCGGTGCATATGGATAGCAGTATGTTGCTGCTGACCCTCCAATAGGCTCTTGATAGCCTCCAGAAGTACCATTTGCTCATTGATAGGAGCTGCAATGGTAAGTGGTGGTAGTAGTGTAGGCGGTTGACGTTTGTGCTGGTATTGTTCGGAAATTCCATCACCTTGATATGAAAGATGGGTTAGGATAGATTCAAGAAATTTGAAATGAAAAGAATGTAAATGTTTGTTGAATTTATTAATTATTTTGGTATATTATTTACGACTTCATGCAGAACGGACCTGCATGGGCCACCAATAAAACCTGTCAAGCCTCGCTTCCCAATAAACGGAAACGATGATGTGGCAAGCCCACAGCATATTTATTCAGAGAAGACAATTCCCTAAATAAATATACTAAGCGTGTTGGAACAATAATACACAATGCAAGAATAAATGGAGACTGTAAAATTTTCTATAAACATCTTTATTTACATTCAAGTTCAAATATTTACAAGTGAGTTTCAGCTGGAAAGTAAATACAATAAAAGAAAATGCCTAAACATGTGGCATATATAAACTGAAGAAAAGTGAAGCTGAGCTAGTCCTAAGTAGCTATCTAGTCGTAACTCCACAGTAGCTTCTACTTCCTCCGTCTCGACAGTATCTAACGAACATTCCAAGAAAACAAAGGTGGGTGGAATTCCCGTCAGTGAACTAGCACTCGGTAACTCCCAAGGATAAAGTAAGAGTAAAAATACGAGTATAGAATATATATATATATATAGAATATATATATATATATATATGACGAGTAAGAGTATATATTCATAGGTGAATATGTACTATAGGTTTCTAGATGGTCACTATGTTAACGTTAAGTTCCAAGTGTAAATGTCAAATCAACCGTAGAAGTATTCACGAGATCAAGAGTAGAGCCCTAAGAGAAAGGAAACATGGGCCCATTTCATGTGTTAGCATCGGGGCTCTAGGCTGTGGATGAGTCAACCCGACTAGTATTCGAGTAAAATAAAAAAGGTTAATACGGGACTCCTAAAGCTCCGTTGGATTCACACAAGAAACTATCACAACCATCCCGGGTATAATATATATTATAATTGTAAGATAGCCTTAGTTAATTTGATTGTTTGATTATGACATGTCTTGTTCGAAACAATAGATTGCAAAAGGTGTAAAATGAAGTCGAGTGAGTCAAGTAATATGCGAGTCATGTCAATTTCAATCTTGGTTCGAGTCAAGTTAGTTCGATTGATTTGGTTCAAGTTCATGTTCAAATTTAGATTCGAGTTTGGATTTGAGTTTGGGTCTTTTTTATATGAATTGTTTTAAACTGTTAAAAATCTTATGTTCGGGAGAAATCGGCAACTACTGCAGATGGACGACAAGATTTGTGTCATTTTCTAAGACAATTGCCACTGATCACTCCGTTGTTGTCTAACCTAAATAGGCAAGCACTCATTTTCTTCGGCTCCCCGAGGCTCAAGAGAAATGATACCGCTTAGGCCTATATTAATATAGAGTTCTTAAAATATTGTTTGCATATCTCTAGAGGGTTTTATGAAAAATTCCTTAATATAGTTTAAAAATAAATCTCGATGGTGATTTATAATATTTAGGGTTTTCATGAACGTGTATATTAATTGTTATGGTATTTTAGTGATAAAACTTAGCTTTTTTTTAAAAGTTTATGGTATTTTTATGAAACCTGGCTCTTCTGGAAACTTGATGGTATTTTATTAAAAATTCTAATCTTTCATTTTAAAAATATAGTTTTCATAATATATTTTTATTGAAAATACGAATTTATAGTTTTATATAATTTTCCCAAAATTTAGTTTGTTTAGAAAAGTCGTATTTCTTAAAAACCGTATTTTTATTTCCTTTCGAGACCGAATACTTCGTGAGGTGTTCTGCATCTCGCTCTACTGTCCTAAGGATATGCGATAATCTGCACCATCCATTAACGGGTCCCCTAACGAGAGTTGTAGAGGCGTAACTGCCAAGGATTACAAAAAATACCAATTAAAAGAAATCCATTTTGAAAAGGTGTGGTATTTTAATGAAAATCTTATTCTTTAAACAGCCATATATTTGGAATACCGTGCTATGAAACCATAGTGTGCGTGGGGGGTAGGTCGTTCTCCCGTGAAGGTTCTAGAGGTGGGTATACTAGTTATCGAAAAAAGTTATACCAAAGTTATTTTAATGCAAAGTTCGTTATATGATTGTTTCACATGAGAATTTTGGTTAAACTCAACACTAAATGATTTTTAAAAAAGTTACAAGTAGTGTGAGAAAGTTAGCTTGACTTATTTTGCTTTAAAAGGGAGAGTTCAATAGTTAAAATCACACATATTGGAGTTAACTCCACTTTACCGATATTTTCTTAAAAGATTGTTTGATATGAAAGTAGAAGAGAGAAGAGGGACTTACATGTTGTGTAGCATTGTGAAGAGGTTAAAGAAGAGGGAAGGGGTTCCGTGGCGTCGCGGAAACTCCAGAAAGACTTCGATCTTTGACGGAAAAAGCTTGATTGCTAACTCCACTTGACTCCACTTGCACTTAGAACTTTTGGAAAAAATTTTGATAGAAATTTTCAGAATAGATGGGAGTTAGGACAAGTGGTGGTATTTATAGTGAAGAAATTATGATTTAGGAATTAAAATTTTGGATTAAAGAATTAAAATGGTGTTAAATGATGAATTTAAAGGTCACTATTTAATTGCAGGAAAATCAAACAGTGCAGGGGAATTGAGGGGTGCTGAAGGGACTAGTGTGCAAACCATGGAGGCGATTAGGGGTAAACCAACCATCGGCGTCGGCCGAAAGAAAGGAACGGGCAGTCAGATCTTGAGGGTTTGTGATTAGTCTAAAATATTGCATATTTGACTGAACATTTTCCCTACTATTGTTAAGTACTAAAATGTGATTATTATAAATATAGAACATATGAGAGTTTATTTGTAAAAAGTTTATTATCATATGTTTCTACATTATAATTAACATAATGAGGGAAAATACATGCATATAATTTTTAAATGAAATCTTAGTAATTAAAATATTTATATCATATAAAATATTTCTAATTAATATTCTTACCATTTTATATCATATAAAATAGTAAGGATAATATCTCAAAAAAACACCAAATTCTACTAACACTATGACTTGAAATATTATGCAGATATTAGCTCAGGTCTACAATCTAAGAGATCTGAGTCAAATTGGGATATCAAAACCGAATCTGCCAGAATTTAGAAGCAAATCGAAAGATCTAGCAACAGCAGAGACTCAGAGCATTATTTTCATAATCTAAATATCAAGAGGATCTCCAAACGTCAACAAAAATACTATAAAATATCCCTAATCCTAATTCCACCAAGTTACGGTGGAAGGCCGGCCAAATAAGGGAAATCGCGGTGGATCAGCGACACTTTGATGGCCGTTGGATGTGATATTTGGTAGCTTGGATCTTAACAGCATATATTCTCAGATGGAATCTAGGTTTTCTGGTTTCAAGGACTATATAAGGGACCGAAAGCTGCACATTCAAAATCATCACCGAAGAAATCAAGAGATCTACATATACGAGTGATCATCATCGATTTATCTACCTCCTAAAAGAGAGAGATTGAGAGCAAACCAGAGTTCTTGTAATCGACTTTCTAAGGAGCAAAATTGAAAATGCAATAGTTGATTAATAAAGGTAGTTTTTTTTAATTCTTCTTGCATTTATTTTCCGCATTTAATTTTTGAACTTACTTTTCTGCATCTTAATTATGCTTTCATTCTTATTCAACCTTTCTTCTAAATCTCTAACCATGAGCGAGTAATTCCTAGCTTGTTAGGGTTTGTAGGATAGGGTAGAATCCTGGATGAGAAAATCTTTTAACTTCTTTTATACGTTTTAAAATTTATAAACTTTAGCAAAATAAATGTTAACCTCTTTATCGGGCGCGCTATCAGTTTATTGATAGGTTCGACCAAGATTTGAGATTGGTTTAACACTTATTTTGTTAAAGGCTAGACATAAATAGAGATCAATGGACAAGGGTTAGTAGTAGGAAAACCCTAATTTCTTCTAAGAACCCTAGTCTACATTCATCACTATCGATCTAGTTTTAAACTATTAAAAGATAAAATGAGACATTTTAATTATTCATTCATTACTACTAAGTCCTATAAACCCTACAAGCCTTATCTTTATAAATTCTATATCCGTAACAACAAACAATAATCACTCTTCTTTTATCAACTCGTCTAAAGCAAGAAAGGAGTATACGTTTCCCCACGGACGACCCGTACTCATCGCGGCTAGCTACTAGCGACACCGTCTTGATTGCGGTTACATTACAAAACCATTTTTCACGATCAATCAAATGGCGCCGTTGCTGGGGAGACAATCATAAATTTTTTTCTTATTATTCGTGTTGATTTCTTATAAAATCCAGCAAAAATAAAATAAAAAAACGCATCTTGCGCTTTTAACGATGTAACACCCGAGTTTATTTATACCAATTCCAGTTTCCGTATTTACCTGTCCATGGTCTTTTCTTGATTTAGCGTGTTTGGGTGCGAATGGTATTTTATTTATTACTTTTCATTCGACCCGACCCGCCTGCTTGAACCTGTTTGACTCTTATTTATAGATTACCTTGACTTGTTACATGGACTAGTGCATTTCATGATTTAGTATATACTGGTATTTTATCTAGTATCGCATCTTTGCATATAACAATTTAAATCACGTAAAATAAATTAAAATTTCATTTCTTGGCATTCATGATACCCCTAACCCTGTGGTAGCATCCTTGCATCGTGTTCTCATCCCGTTCAGTGAAACGGACGTGTTTGGATGGCTACGCGCACGTACGTGCGTCTGTTCTTGGGGGTACGCATTTCTGTTACATAATCTTTCATTTTAATTTTTTGAACTTGCTAATAATTTTCATATTTTGAATCTGAATTTTTGGAATCGACCCGGGCACTTTTTGAAAATATATTTTTCCCGCTAAATTAATCCAATTATTTAAATCTTTTAAAATCTCATTTCTATCTCAGATTATATTTTTTTCAAACTAACTCAAATATTTTAAAGCACAAATTTGTACCTAACTCATTCCTCTCCCTCACCCCGAACCAACCAGAATTCTCCTTTCTTTTTCACTGGGCCCCACAATTCTCCTTCTCACACTTCCTTTCTCCTTCTCTCTCTCTCTCCGCTCGCTCAGTCTCTCTCCCTCCTCACTAACAAACAAATCTCTTTCTCCTAACTGTTCATCATACTCTCTCTCTCTCTCCTCTCGATCTCGCTTTCTCTCTCCTCTCTCTCTCTCTTCTCGCATCCCTCTCTTTCCCCTTTCTCTCTCTGTCCCCCCGTATCTCTCTCTCCCCCAATATTCATAAGAATATTAACCATAATTTCTCTCTCCCTCCCTCTCTCATCACCTTCTTCTTTAAACTTTCTTTTCTTCGTCGTGAGAACCCCACCGAAACCCCAGCCACCTTCGTCGTCGCCGTCGCCACCATCACCTCACCCGCGACCACCATTTCCGCCACCCTTCTCTCCTCTCTCCAACCCCACGAAGACAACCAACTCGACCGCTGCAAACCCAGCCCATGCACCCATCACTGGCGACTCGCCGTCGCCACCGCTCTCGTCACAACACCTCGTCGATCTCACCCCAACGTCGCCAAAATCACCCCGCCACCGCTTACACCTCCTTTCCTTCCCTGACCCCAAGATCCCAAACCCAATGAAACTCACGACCCAGCCTCTCCTTTGTCTCCGTCGCCATCGACCTCAATGTCGGCGCCAACACCACCTCTTCTCTTCTCTTTCCTCTCCTCTTCCCGAGCTCACCAACCTCACCCTACCAACCCTGCACACCTCCGTGCAGACCCCGCTGCAAACCCAGAACCGACCCTGCACACCATCACCTTCCATCGCTGGCGGCAGCCTCGTCGGCCTCACCTCACCTTCGTCACCATCTCCTTCCTCCTCTCCCTTTCCTCCTTCACCCTATACCCGACCTTTACTACAACCACCAATAAACCTCACCCGACTTTTTGAGACCCCGTTGCCTTGCCGGAAACCATCGCCTGCATCCTCGCCGTCGACGACCCATCGTCGACGTCACACCCTCACCTTCCCCTCTGACTCCAGAACCAACCCAGAGCACCAGCCATCTTCTTCTCCTACTTCTTCTTCTTCTTCTAAGTTCTTTTCCTCTTCTTGATTCTTGATTTCCAGCGATCGCCACCGAAGCCGTGCCGCCGCTGCCGATCCGAGCAACCTTGTGGACATTCATATCCAGCGTGGTCGTGTTCTTGCAGTACCTGGTTCGGTTCTGTGCTCGTGTGGACACATCGCGACGTTTTCCCGACATTCGACATTGCCGTGTGTATCCGCTTCTTGATCCGTCGAGGCAGGTGAAACTTGCTACATGCTATTAATATTACTATATATGCTATTTAAATTACTACATACCTATTTGAGTGCACGTTAAACCTGTAGTTTACTTTTAATACCATAATTTCCATTTTAATATTGCGACGTCCCGTTATATCATTTTAGATTCATAGCTCGAAATATACCATGTTGCATTTAGTTCTATTATACATAGTACCCACATTCATATTTAAATCATATAACAATTACTTGCATAGCCCACAGTACACCTTTATATTTTATACCCTGTCGGATGACCATTTGCATACAACTAACCTGATTTATATTCAATTGCATCTCTAGATTACTTAGAACATATTAACATGATTTTATCATCCACATTCGTTTTACTGTATTCATGTAATGTTGAAATCATCCCTTGAACCCAAACTGATAAATGTGCATCTATATACCTTAATCTGTACCTGATTGCATTTCACGTTACAAGTTCCAGCTTGTTGATTCTATTAGTACATATGCTTGTTCTGTATACCCATGATTATGCTAGTTTGATTATGAGCACCTACACAATATCTTGTATACCCTGACACGACTTATTACACCTATTACTTGACCCGACATGGTACCGTGCAACTCTTGACGTGACATGACACCTATACATTACTTGACTTGACCTGATGTACTATGGTCTTACCTGTTACCTGATCTTGTGGCTAATGCCAACAAACCTGACCTGTTGTCCTTACGGACCGTTCCTGTTGTCTATCCAGACAAACCTGTACCTGCCTGATCCTGTGTTGGTATTATCTTTAGATTATCTAATACCTGACTTGAATACATATATAACTTGGAGGTATGGGGAAATCAGTATTGTAACCGAACGTAACTCAAAGGGCCATCCTATTGTTTGCCGTTTTTCCGGGCGTTACAGAATACCTATTGTTTGCCGTTTTTCCGGACGTTACGGAATACCCATTGTTTGCCGTTTTTCCGGGCTTTAAGGAATACCTATTGTTTGCCGTCTTTCCGGGAGTTACGGAATAATCACCGACGAGTTACGATGAGGATTAGATTACTTGGTTTCGAAGACTTTAGAATAGATAACCCCGTAGCACAGTTTGGATATCTCTGCACGTCACTTATACTGAAACTTTCACCATTATATATTCTCATTATATTCTTGCTCATGCTCATACTTGAATGTATTGCTACCCCTGTTTATATTATTGCTTGATGTTATGACGTGATGACGTCTAGCTTTTGCATAGCCCAGATTCTTCTACCTTTGTTGCAGACTGATCAGGAGTATTGCCGCTGTTAGACCGAGCGGTGAAGTTCCTGTCGGTATGTAGTTTTACTTTCCAGGTGTTTCATTTATTGTATCTTTTGCTTCCGCATATCATTATTTCTTGACTCATTCATTCTGGCTCATAGACATGTACTAGATAGTTTAGCTTACTTTCCTATTCTTGATATCTCTACAGCCGTAATGTGACTGTGGAAGGATTTTTCCTATCTACAGGTAGCAAGGTTGGCTATGTCACGTGCCTATTTGAGCGTATTCTGGGAAGCGGGACGTGACAAACGATTATTGTGCGAGTTTTGCAAGGGAATCTGGAGTGACTGGAGCAAGCCAATAGAGAGCCAGAGAATTTCAACTTGGCCCAGAGAAGTATAGGAGGCCCCTGAAAAAAATTAGCAGAAGATTACCTAAATCGTTGGCGGAACTGCGGCAGAGTGGTAGGTTTGGCGGCGGAACCACGGCAGATTAGTGGAATTAGGCCCCAAACTTCTGTGGTAATTTCCTACTATCTTTCTCTCTCCTCTAATGCTACAATAAATTAATTCTACCTGCAAGATTCTTTGCAAATATCGCCGCTAAAAATCTTTTTGCGTGTTTTAGATTTTGGTTTGTTTTGCATATCTAAAATGGACATTAAGGGGCAATAAACCTAAATTCAGATTAGATGGGGATTTCATCACCCTTTCTAGGCCTCACAAATCACAAACAAGCATACTATCATCTTACATTAATAAAAAAATATCTAGACCTAGCCCCTAAGGACATTCACGCTCAATAGGTAATCTATTACTTATCCGTATTTTTCTTGTGGTGTCTAAGGCAAGTGTCACTAAAGAAAGTGGTTACTTAATTAGGTCCGCTATTTCGGTGATTCGTATAGCGGATACCTTCTACTTACCTGGCACTTACCTGGCCATAAGATTGATAAGGAGGTAGTAGAGAATTGATCCTGCGATTTATCCTTTAGATGTCTAGCAGCGGTCTAGTAAATTGACCTAGGTAACCCTAGTTCTAAGGATTGATTGTGCATTTTGTGATTTGTTCAGTCAAGCCTCAAGTCTCTCTTTCAAAGAAAAATAATTTCCAAAATCCAAAAAGAGCTTATATCATTACATTTTCACCCTTTTTTCTTTTCACTTTCTTATAATGGGTAACTCAAACGGACGAACTCTTGTCGAGCTTTGCTATCCAGAACAAGATATCTCTTGTTTTCATAATTGCTTCAGTACAAAATCCGACTCTACTATGTCTTTAAGAGATAGGATAGAGCAAGCGGAAAAGAAAAGTTGGATACCTCATTCAAGGTCCTATCAACCGCATCAAAATTCAACATCTTCTTATGTTGATAATCCGTTTAAGGCGAGTGAGGGAACTTCTAAACACATGTCCATCGCTGAGCATATTGCGAAGGCTGAAAGCCAAAGTTTCAATCCTTTCTCTAATCCAAAACCGTTAGGACAACAAACACCATCATTTCCATAAAAAAATATTGATACCCATTTTAAGGCGAATATGACATCTTTTACACCCATGACCGTTTTTGAACAAATAGCAATTGCCAGTCACTAACTAACCAACCAATCTCAATATTCTTCATATCACAATGTTGATCCTAATCCTGTTTATGAAACTTGGGTACAACCTTCTAATTATTATCCACAGTACCAAATTTTCATACGCTCTCATGTTGACACTTCTCTTGAGGCGAATGAGACAAGTTATAAACGCATGTTGATTGTGGAACACATTGAACTCGCACATAGCCAACAAGCAAAGGCATCTCTTCTTAACATTTCTCTTCAGGCTAATGCGGCAAATCATAAACGCATGTCAATTGTGGAAAATATTGAACTCGCCCTAGCCAATAATTAGACACATTTAAACCATACTCAACCTCCTTACCTTATCTAGACAGTGCTTCTGAAAATCAATTAAGAAGTTCCACGGTTCAAAGAGAATCCTTCATTGGAACTTCTTCACAAACCATGTCTAGCCTTCAAGTTGAGTTGGGAATTGAGTAGTGAAAGAGAACAAGAGATCCATCAAAGTCAAACCAAAACCAATTCTTTTGATCTCGACACCTTCCATCCCGCACTTCAACCGAATATATTCGATGTTCAACCGCTTCCTAGTTTAAGTGATGAAGTGCCCGAGAATAACTTGTTTGACTTTTCCAATAGTGAGTGTGAAAGAGAGCTTGACACCATTTCAAATCAAACCGATCCTTATTCAACTACACTTGATATTTCAAACCTTCCAACTCCATCAAGTGATTTATCGATTGAGGAATGTATAATTGATGAATTCTTAAATACCTATTCATTTGATTTGACCGAAGGTGTTAGTGAGAGCCGTGATAAGAATATCGTTGAAGATGAACCCGTTATGTTAGATAAGTTGGATTCTCCGACCCATCATGTCCATCTTCCTGTACAATTAACCGATCTTATTCTTTCCACCAACCTATCTGATAAACAGTACGATATCCGGCCTTCATCTCCCATATCTTTTTCAACAATGCTGGACACACAAGTTTGTTTATGCATTTCATCACCAACTTCTTTGGTTCTTCTAAACTTCATTCAACTCCACCGAGTTTTGATGAATCACACTCCGATATTTCAAGTTCTATGATTCTTGAAAGTCCACTTGATTTAGACTCTTTTGAAAATAAGGTAGATGAGCTTTTCAAGGCTCCTACCTCCATAATTTCTGACGAATCGAGTGTTTTGAATCTTGGTGCACAAAAGACTGGCCTTGGAACTTTCAACCGTCCTAGTGAATCTGATATAAATATCGATGAGATTATTACTCGGACCATGGATGAACGTTTTGAAGACATTTTTGCCGAAGAACCCGCATTCCTAAAAGACATAGATGTTGTGATGAATCAACCAACACCTGAAGAAGTTGAACCGCCACCCTTTCTTCTTATCAAGTATGAGAATGCGAATATTCCACTCATTCATAATCATTCACATTCTCATTTTCATCCACCATCACTATTTCATCTCTACCAACTAAGACGTAAACCCGATCGATTACGCCTCTTATCTCCTCCCTTCTTCACATCTATGATCTTCTACCAACTATATTGTTAAATTGATAAAATATTCGAATGGTTGGTGTTGACTTTTGGTCTTTATAAAATTTTGCATAGACCAATAACTTTACCCCCCCCCACACACACACACTTATAATTTTAAATGCTTAATACTGTTTCACTCAAGTTTGGGGTGGGGGGAGACAATATTTTAGCTCTTGTAAGAAAAACAAATTTTTACAAAATTGTGAGCCAAAAAATAATTTGGGGAGGATTTCACTGTAATTAATTTTTGTCCTCTTTACTAACTTTTCCTCCCAAATCTACAGGTTTTGAGCTTAAAGGATGACATCAGTGAGGACACTGCTGCAAATAGGTTTGGGAGAGGTTTGTGCTTATTCACGCATCATTTTACATAATACTAAATAAAAAAACAAAAAAATTTGATAATAAAAGTTAGGATGTGAAAAATACATATGAAAGATATGAAGAGATTCAAGAAAAGAACGAAACTTAGATATTTTAAAACGAAGCTAGTAATAAGTAGTCATGGGTTGTTGTCACGACCCGAAGTTTGGCTCGTGACCGGCACTTAACCACGAAACGTCTACAGGCGTAACGCGACTAAGTGAACCGAAAACCCAGAAATCAAACCAGTGAAAGTATAGAGTGTTATAAGTTTAAAATGAAAGCACTTATTAACATGTTAAGAAGTCTAAGTAAACAATCACCAAGATAGCAATATACGACGCCGTAGCGAAGATCAAGATCCACAAGTGGGAACATCACAGATAGAATAAAACTGCATGAGAAAAGTCGGCTCACAACGAGCTCGACACCAGGATACCAATAAAATATATCATCGTCCTCACACTGTCTCTAAGTCAAATACATACATGGTAGATGGAGAATACTAGATACAACAATGTACATAACTGAAAGATAAACAGATACAGTACAAAACCCACCTATCAGCAAAAGAGCTAGTACACCAACTATGGGGGTATCTGTGTCAAAAGATGCAAGCGCAGCCTGCCGCGACTACTCCGAAGGGCAACCTGCAAACACTGTGGCACAACGGGGGTGAGTTGCGAACTCGGGATTAGAGATAAAATATAAAGGTGATCGCGAGCATGCACGTACTGCGCTACTCTATCATATGCCAACAGATGATATCAATATGTGATAAGCAGTATGTGCAATAATCATGCAAGTGCTCTATCAGGTAATATAACTACAGGATGAGGTACAATAATAAATGCTGAGCATGGGCAATATAACATCTATACGGAATGTCAACGTGGAATATATAATCGGTGTCCATCAATGCACCCAGATCCCCCAAATAGCTCAGGCGCCGGCACTCTCATCGGCCCTCAAATCCTGTACATCTTTGAGAATCCCGAGTGCCCAACATCGGCACCCAAATATCATAAATACTCGTGTCCAGCATCGACAAGAAAATCCTCATCCATCGGGCCTCGTCAGTCCGGGTCAGCCCGCGGGCTCCGTCTGCGGTATCGGCCCTCGGCCCCGGCAGTACGGATCACCCCGCATCCATCTATCGACTCTGATCAGTACCCTCCGGATAACTGTCATGTCCAACCAATCACCGGTAGGTAGTAGTCCCTATGCCAGGCTCACCGTCTACTACACAGCGAAACCGTTCTCGCCCCGGGGTATCATACCGGGTCCACCATGTACCCGTAATCGGCCTCAACCAGCTCCTCGATTCGGGTTCATATATATCACTCCAGCACCGAGGAAACACATGGTGGACGCACCGAAATATCATATTAAGGGAACCGGGTTTTTAAATGATTACATATTTGAAATAGCCACGGTTCCCAAATCCAGAAATCACATGTAATCCAAACCAATATGCAAGTCAATGATCCGATATGATATGTGCATCAAGTATGAATATCATGTCAAGTCACATATAGATGAGCTACAATATAATGATCCGATGTGATATATGCATCAAGTATGAATATCATGTCAAGTCACATATAGATGAGCTACAATATAATGATCCGATGTGATATATGCATCAAGTATGAATATCATGTCAAGTCACATATAGATGAGCTACAATATAATGATCCGATGTGATATATGCATCAAGTATGAATATCATGTCAAGTCACATATAGATGAGCTACAATATAATGATCCGATGGAAATTCTACAGTGTGAGTGTCATGGCAATTACTAACGGTGTGTGTGTAACATGCAGGATAGTGCTCGTGCAACATGGACCGTTAGTAATGGTGCGGTGTTCTATCAATTCTAGTTTATATCCATATAGCAGGGAATGCAGTATGCTCTAAATAGTAACCATGCACAGTCAAGGTATATAAATGTAGCTATAAGGTCCTATCAGCCCTGACGAAGAACGCCATGCGGGCGATATCCCCGTAGATGTTAAATCTACTCACCGTAGTCTCTCGATAGGTATAGCCGACGACTTGTTCCCCTCCTTCGCGGCGCACGTCTTACTCGCCTGCGAATCCTATAATTTCACAGCATATCACTCATAAGCTCAAAACCGTACAAGCACGACATTTAAAGCCAACTAGAAACCCGTGTCGCAAACCAAGCGCGCGTGTGCGCGATACGCTAAAACGTGTGATTACGCGCCTGAAGCCACTCCGACGCGTCGCGATACGCAGAAACCCCAAAACCACACACACGTATCACGCGTGTCGCGAAAGATTAAAAACTACGGGAAATAGGGTATTCGACTCCAGATTTTTATACAGAACTGATCTTGTAAAAATAGATATACCAAAATACTCCACATAGCAGAAGACTACAGTGACCCAAACCCCAACTCCCAACTCCCCCATCTGGGGCAAATTGCGGCCAGAATGATTATTCCGGCGGCCTCACTTGGGAATTGGGCTCCCAGGTTTGGTGTGTGCACTCAATACCCCCTTTGTATGCTACAGTAACATCTAGTTTCACTCTGAAATATCTCGGGTAGCAGCAGATCCTACAGAGCCTTATATCTAGTTAAAATCCACACTTTTGTACTAAAATACAACTTTAGGGTATTTTTATGAAATCTGAAACAAACCTAAGTCTAAACCCACACTAATAACTCATTAACAAGCTAATCAAGCCACAACAACATAAATTTTAACATAATAACACTAAATCACTTCAATAGCACTAAAATTGCACAAAAAGGTGATATTTGGAAACTAAACATTCAAGTTATGGAGATAGGGTGCTAGGAGTGAGATTTATACCTTCAAATGATCTTAGAAAAACCAAAAGTTCCAGCTCCTCCTTCAAGTATGCAGATTTGCCTCCAAACACCTCAAAAACTCATTTTTCCTAAGGTATTGTGAAGGAAATGTGTGGTTTTTGTGTAGGATTTGTTTGGGAATCAAGGAGAAGTGAAAAGAGAAGAGAATATGGAGATAAATGGGGGGGGGGGTTTGCTGCTGGAATTCTGCAGAATTCCAGAATGATGGAAAGAGGGAGAGAGAAGGAAAAGCAAAGGGGTCAAAAGTCAATCTTTTTCTACCTAACACCATGCCTCCATATTCTAGTCAATTTTGAATTAAGAAAAGATTTAAAATGGTGGGGGATAAGTTAGCAACCATGCAACACAAGAATGGTTCACCCTTTAAACCTAGGTCTCAAAAATGGCTAAGTATGCAAAGTGTACACTACAAAGGAAAATTTCCCAATTTGCTAACACGACTAAATATAACTAATAATCCTATGAACACATATATAATAACACGTACAATCAATAATTATCACGAAAAACACTCTAACGGAAATTCAAAGTGTTACAATCTACCCCCCTTAAAGAAATTCGGTCCCCGAATTTAAAAATCTAACTATACGCACCTTCAAAAAGATGGGGATACCTCTTTCTCATCTCGCTCTCGGTCTCCCAAGTGACTTCCTCGCCACTCTGGCCACGCCAAAGTACCTTGACGGACGGTATCTCTTTCGACCTCAATTTCTTCACTTGCCGATCCAAGATCATCACCGGCTGCTCTGCATAGGAAAGGTCGCGCTCAAGCTGGATCGTCGGGTGCTGAATCACATGCGAAGGATCATGAAGATATCTGCGGAGCATCGAAACGTGAAATACGGGGTGCACGTCTGGAAAACTGGGCGGAAGGGCTAATCGATACGCAACCGCACCGATACGCTCAAGGATCTCGAAGGGGCCCACATATTTAGGACTAAGCTTTCCCTTCTTCCCAAATCTCATCACGCCTTTCATTAGGGAGACCCTCAAGAAAACATGATCACCAACAGAAAACTCAAGTCTGCGCCGACGACGGTCCGCATAAGACCTCTGCCTACTCTGGGCTGCTCTCATCCTATCGCGAATCAACTGAATCTTCGCGGTCGTCTCCTCCACAATCGGCGGCCCTAAGATGCTCTCACTGAGCTCCGTCCAACAGGTGGGCGATCTGCATCTCCTCCCATAAAGAGCCTCAAACGGTGCCATCTGAATGGTCTACTGGTAGCTGTTGTTGTAGGAGAACTCTACTAAGGGCAAATGATGATCCCAGCTACCTTCGAAGTCTAATACGCATGCCCTGAGCATGTCCTCGAGAGTCTGAATAGTCCGCTCTGACTGTCCGTCGGTCTGCGGATGGAATGCTGTGCTGAAACTCAAGCGAGTGCCCAAAGCCTCCTGAAGCCTCTGCCATAACCGGCTGGTAAACTAGGTGCCTCTATCGGACACGATACATGTCGGAACTCCGTGCAGTCGTACAATCTCATCAATGTAAATCTGGGCATACTGAGCAAATCCGAAAGTCGTCTTCACCGGTAGGAAGTGAGCCGCTTTCGTCAAACGATCCACGATCACCCAGATGGAGTCATACCCTCGACTAGTCCTGGGTAGACCCACAATGAAATCCATAGATATATGTTCCCTTTTCCACTCCGGAATGGGTAACGGCTGTAGCTCTCCCGCGGGCCTCTGGTGCTCAGCCTTGACTTGCTGACAAGTCAGGCATTCGACACAAAATCTGCAATGTCCCTCTTCATACCGTCCCACCAGTAAACATCTCTCATATCGCGGTACATCTTGGTTGAACCGGGATGAACACTATATACCGACCGATGTGCCTCCTCAAGAATCTCGCGCCGCAATCCCTCAGCATCTTGTGTGCACAGTCTAGCTCCAAATCGTAGTATCCCCTGATCATCGATCACGAACTCGGAAAATCTGCCCTGTCCCATCTGTGTCCTGATCTCTGAACAGCTATCATCACTGTGCTGTGCCTCATGTATACGGTCAAGCAACTGTGGGCGTGCACGAACATGCGCAATCTGTCCTCCGATCGGCGTAAACTCGAACTGTACCCGGCTGTCGCATAAGATCTGTCAATCCGCCGACGACTGCCTCTGTACTGCGCTCAAACAGGATAGACTACCCCCGGGCCTCCTGCTTAAAGCATCCGCCACTACATTCGCCCTGCCCGGGTGATACAAGATCTCACAATCGTAGTCCTTCACTAACTCCATCCATCGGCGCTGTCTAAGGTTCAGGTCTCGCTGCTGAAATATGTACTTTAAGCTCTTGTGGTCAGTGAATATCTGGCACGACTCTCCATGCAGATAATGTCGCCAGATCTTGAGTGCAAAGACCACTGCAGCCATCTCCAGATCATGAGTGGGGTAATTCTGTTCATGTTTCTTTAATTGCCGCGAAGCATACGCGATCACCCTGTCATGCTGCATCAAAACGCACCCTAGCCCCACTCGTGAAGCATCACGGTAGACCACAAATCTGCATGATCCTGAAGGCACTGATAGCACTGGTGTCGTAGTCAGTAGAACCCGTAGCTGCTGGAAACTGTGCTCACACTCCTCCGTCCAATCGAAACGAACTCCCTTCCGGGTCAACCCGGTCAAGGGTGTAGCAATGCGAGAGAAGTCCTGCACGAATCGCCTGTATAGCCTGCCAGCCCTAGAAAGCTGCGAACCTCCGTCCCTGACGTGGGTCTAGGCCAACTCCGAACTACCTCGATCTTCCTCGGGTCTACACATATACCATCTCGTGTAATCACGTGCCCCAAGAAGTTTATGCTGTCTAGCCAGAAAGCACACTTGAAAATTTGGCGAAAAGCTGATGCTCCCTCAAGGTCTGCAGTGTAATCCGCAGGTGCTGCTCGTGCTCCTCTCTACTCCGAGAATACACCAAGATATCGTCAATGAACACTATGATGAACAAATCAAGATACGGCCAGAAAATGCGGTTCATCAAGTCCATGAATGCTGCTGGCGCGTTGGTGAGTCCGAACGACATCACCAAAATCTCATAATGGCCGTAGCGCGTGCGGAAAGCTGTCCTAGAAATGTCCTCCTGTCGAACCCGCAGCTGATGGTAGCCTGATCGCAAATCGATCCTCAAAAAGTATCCTGCCCCCTGAAGCTGGTCGAACAAATCGTCGATGCGTGGCAAAGGATACCGGTTCCGTACTGTCACCCTGTTCAGCTGGAGGTAGTCGATACACAAACGCATACTGCCGTCCTTCTTCTTGACAAACAGGACTGGAGCACCCCAGGGAGAAACACTGGTTCGAATAAATCCCTTATCCAGCAAATCCTGCAACTGACCCTTCAATTCTCTAAGTTCCGCCGGGGCCATCCGATAAGGCGGTACGGAAATAGGCCCCGTGCCAGGAACCAAATCAATACAGAAAGAAATGCCACGCTCGGACGGTAGCCCAGGAAGCTCGTCAGGGAGCACATCAGGGAACTCGCTAACAACCGGAACCTGATCCACCGGAACCTCCGTAGCTCTAGTATCTCAAACATAGGCGAGAAATCACTGACATCCCTTCCTCAAAAGCTGTCCAGTGCGAAAAGAAGAAATCATACTGTGAGGGGTGGCACCACGGTCCCCCAACACAACAACAACCGACTCGCCGGGAAAACAAAATCGAACTGTCTTCTCGCGGCAGTCGACAGAAGCATAGCACGTGGCAAACCAATCCATGCCCAAAAGAACGTCGAAGTCCAACATCTCAAGAAGGATCAAATCGACCGGCAACTCTCTCTCGCCAATACGGACGGTACAGGATCGGAACACGTCCCTAGAAACAAATGACTCTCCCACAGGAGTAGTCACAACAAGCGGCTGGTCAAGTAAACCGGACTCTCTACCCAAACTCGGCACAAAGTGTGTAGATACGTACGAGTACGTGGAAACATATGAGCACAAGGATCCGGATCAAACAATACGTGTGCAACAAAGGACATACTGAAAGAGTACCTGAAAGCTCTGCGTTGGACGCCCTCACGTCCCGATCAGTCGAAGCGAAAACTTATGCCTGTCCTTCATCTGCGACTGACTGAACTCCTCCTCTACTAACCGGACCCCTCTGCGCGAACCCTCCGTGTCCACGACGTCTCAGAATACGACCCTGACGTGGTGTGAAGGAACACTGCCTGATGAGGTGTTGAAGGCTCCCACATCGTAAACATCTACGCGCCGGCTGCCGTCCTCCTTGAGGATGAGAGCCAAACAACTGTCCTCGTCCTGAGCCTCTGCTGTGGGCTGGTACACCAGTACGATTTCTCAACTGTTCTGGAACTCTCACGGTCTCTGGAAGACGTGTCCCGTAAACTGGGGCAGCCTCCACCGATGCTATGTAGGGGACGGAATACTGCATGATGATCGCAAAGAACAACTGGGTAACAGGAGTGACAACCACCTGTCGCTGCGCTCGAACGACCTCTACCAACGAGCTCATCGCCTGGCGTAGGCCCTGCATCTCTACCACTAGTCTAGCGATCTGAGCTGTCGTAGGGGGAACAATCTGTCCTGGTACAACAGGAGTACTATTCGGATTAATCCTCGTCTCAGATGAATCAACTCAAACCTCAGCTCTCACGGCCGCTCTCTGCACCCTCGTAGTCCTGGGCGGCATAATGGCTGAAAGAAGGTAGGATTCGATGAGGATACAGAAATCGAATCGCAAGGATGTATACAATCATGAGGGAATTTCAATCAATAAGTCCTAAGGTCGCGTAGGCGGAGTACCGTGTCGTGAGTATGCCGCGGAACATACGCACGCTACGCCACTCTGCTGCAGCTACCTACTCCATCATACCAGGGTCATCCTACACTCCGAAGGTAAAACCTAACGCTCTGATACCAACTTTGTCACGACCCGAAGTTTGGCCCGTGACCAGCACTTAACCACGTAACGTCTACAGGCGTAACGCGACTAAGTGAACCGAAAACCCAGAAATCAAACCAGTGAAAGTATAGTGTGTTATAAGTTTAAAATGAAAGCACTTATTAACATGTTAAGAAGTCTAAATAAACAATCACCAAGATAGCAATATACGACGCCGTAGCGAAGATCAAGATCCACAAGTGGGAACATCACAGATAGAATAAAACTGCATGAGAAAAGTCGGCTCACAACGAGCTCGACACCAGGATACCAACAAAATACATCATCGTCCTCACACTGTCTCTAAGTCAAATACAAACATGGTAGATGAAGAATACTAGATACAACAATGTACATAACTGAAAGATAAACAGATACCGCAAAAAACTCACCTATCAGCAAAAGAGCTAGTACACCAACTATGGGGGTATCTGTGTCAAAATATGCAAGCGCAGCCTGCCGCGACTACTCCGAAGGGCAACCTGCAAACACTGTGGCACAACGGGGGTGAGTTGCCAACTCGTGAATAGAGATAACATATAAAGGTGATCACAAGCATGCACATACTGTGGTACTCTATCATACGCCAACAGATGATATCAATATGTGATAAGCAGTATGTGCAATAATCATGCAAGTGCTCTATCAGGTAACATAACTACAGGATGAGGTACAATAATAAATGCTGAGCATGGGCAATATAACATCTACACGGAATGTCAACGTGGAATATATAATCGGTGTCCATCAATGCACCCAGATCCCCCAAATAGCTCAGGCGCCGGCACTCTCATCGGCCCTCAAATCCTGTACATCTCAGAGAATCCCGAGTGCCCAACATCGGTATCCAAATATCATAAATACTCGTGTCCAGCATCGACATGCAAATCCTCATCCATCGGGCCCCGTCAGTACGGGTCAGCCCACGGGCTCCGTCTGCGGTATCGGCCCTCGGCCCCGGCAGTACGGATCACCCCGCATCCATCTATCGACTCTGATCAGTACCCTCCGGATAACTGTCAGGTCCAACCAATCACCGGTAGGTAGTAGTCCCTCTGCCAGGCTCACCGTCTACTACACAGCGAAACCGTTCTCGCCCCGGGGTACCATACCGGGTCCACCATGTACCCGTAATCGTCCTCAACCAGCTCCTCGATTCGGGTTCACATATATCACTCTAGCACCGAGGAAACACATGGGGGACGCACCGAAATATCATATCAAGGGAACCGGGTTTTTAAATGATTACATATTTGAAATAGCCACGGTTCCCAAATCCAGAAATCACATGTAATCCAAACCAATATGCAAGTCAATGATCCGATATGATATGTGCATCAAGTATGAATATCATGTCAAGTCACATATAGATGAGCTACAATATAATGATCCGATGTGATATATGCATCAAGTATGAATATCATGTCAAGTCACATATAGATGAGCTACAATATAATGATCCGATGTGATATATGCATCAAGTATGAATATCATGTCAAGTCACATATAGATGAGCTACAATATAATGATCCGATGTGATATATGCATCAAGTATGAATATCTTGTCAAGTCACATATAGATGAGCTACAATATAATGTTCCGATGTGATATATGCATCAAGTATGAATATCATGTCAAGTCACATATAGATGAGCTACAATATAATGATCCGATGGAAATTCTACAGTGTGAGTGTCATGGCAATTACTAATGGTATGTGTGTAACATGCAGGATAGTGCTCGTGCAACATGGACCGTTAGTAATGGTGCGGTGTTCTATCAATTCTAGTTTATATCCATATAGCAGGGAATGCAGTATGCTCTAAATAGTAACCATGCACAGTCAAGGTATATAAATGTAGCTATAAGGTCCTATCAGCCCTGACGAAGAACGCCATGCGGGCGATATCCCCGTAGATGTTAAATTTACTCACCGTAGTCTCTCGCTAGGTATAGCCGACGACTTGTTCCCCTCCTTCGCGGCGCCCGTCGTACTCGCCTGCGAATCCTATAATTTCACAGCATATCACTCATAAGCTCAAAACCGTACAAACACGCCATTTAAAGCCAACTAGAAACCCGTGTCGCAAACCAAGCGCGCGTGTGCGCGATACGCTAAAACGTGTGATTACGCGCCTGAAGCCACTCCGACGCGTCGCGATACGCAGAAACCCCAAAACCACACACACGTATCACGCGTGTCGCGAAAGATTAAAAACTACGGGAAATAGGGTATTCTACTCCAGATTTTTATACAGAACTGATCTTGTAAAAATGGATATACCAAAATACTCCACATAGCAGAAGACTCCAGTGACCCAAACCCCAACTCCCAACTCCCCCATCTGGCCGCAAATTGCGGCCAGAATGATTATTCTGGCGGCCTCACTTGGGAATTGGGCTCCCAGGTTTTGTGTGTGCACTCAATACCCCCTTTGTATGCTACAGTAACATCTAGTTTCACTCTGAAATATCTCGGGTAGCAGCAGATCCTACAGAGCCTTATTTCTAGTTAAAATCCACACTTTTGTACTAAAATCCAACTTTAGGGTATTTTTATGAAATCTGAAACAAACCTAAGTCTAAACCCATACTAATAACTCATTAACAAGCTAATCAAGCCACAACAACATAAATTTTAACATGATAACACTAAATCCCTTCAATAGCACTAAAATTGCATAAAAAGGTGATATTTGGAAACTAAACATGCAAGTTATGGAGATAGGATGCTAGGAGTGAGATTTATACCTTCAAATGACCTTAGAAAAACCAAAAGTTCCAGCTCCTCCTTCAAGTATGCAGATTTGCCTCCAAACACCTCAAAAACTCATTTTTCCTAAGGTATTGTGAAGGAAATGTGTGGTTTTTGTGTAGGATTTGTTTGGGAATCAAGGAGAAGTGAAAAGAGAAGAGAATATAAAGATAAATGGGGGGTTTGCTGCTGGAATTCTGCAGAATTCCAGAATGATGGAAAGAGAGAGAGAGAAGGTAAAGCAAAGGGGTCAAAAGTCAATCTTTTTCTACCTAACTCCATGCCTCCATATTCTAGCCAATTTTGAATTAAGAAAAGATTTAAAATGGTGAGGGATAAGTTAGCAACCATGCAACACAAGAATGGTTCACCCTTTAAACCTAGGTCTCAAAAATGGCTAAGCGTGCAAAGTGTACACTACAAAGGAAAATTTCCCAATTTGCTAACACGACTAAATATAACTAATAATCCTATGAACACATATATAATAACACGTACAATCAATAATTATCACGAAAAACACTCTAACGGAAATTCAAAGTGTTACAGTTGTTGTCCCAAGGGTTGGTAAGATGAAATAAATTACTAATCTGTAGATAGAAATAAGTCTAAAAAATAGTCTCTATTCTTGAGTCCAAACATTTGAACGTTGATACCCTACTATACGCACTTGCACACATCTTGAAACTTAGGATAGTAGAGAATACCTTGAAATACTCTTATCTAAAAGCTTTTGTATTAATGAAAAAATATATATAAACAAAAATATAAATGACACAGAAAAAAATGGTGAAGAAAAATGAACACTGGTTTTGTAATTACTTAAGGCGGCAAAAAAAAATTTAGCAAGGATGCCTTATCACTTAGTGCCTTAGACCAAGTGGTTTGGGAGGCACTGCTAAGCCTTAAGTGTTGCAAGACTAGAATATTGCTAATTATGCCTAAACTAGTGAGCACATTTGGTAATCGGTTGGTTAGTACCTCAAGAAGTATTCACGGTCACATGAAGAATGTGTGAGCAATTCCATCTGAAACATTCACCGACTAATACGTACTAAGGAAGATGGACAAGAGCATGATAGCTTGAATTGAATTCTCTAAGTGTAGCGATATCTTTTACACACACGTTTGGGTATATGATCGATGTTTGGAAGAAAGGTAGGAAGGAAGACTAAAGACGATATTTTATTGAGGGATGATGTGAAATCTGACATCTTTTCACCACTATTAAGATAGAGCTCATGTCAACTAAAAAGCTAGTGTAGTTTGAAACTATTATTTTCAATTTCTTTCTTTTATATGTTCATTATCTTTGTATGTAACTTTCATCTTCTTTGTTTTATTATGCAATTTTGTGGGTGTAATCCGCTGAAAACCCTCGTGAGACAACACTCCTCCTATTAGGGACACCTAGAGGTTTAAAGGCTTGTTGCACGTGCTCAGGGCAATCGTGTTGCCTACGAAAGTGTGTTAGTTAGTTTTCTTCTTTATCTTTTTCTCTTAAATAACTAGTTTGTTCGGGACGATCAAAATTAAGTTTGGGAGTATTTGATTAGTCTAAAATATTGTATATTTGAATGAGCATTTTCCCAACTATTGTTAAGTACTAAAAGATGTTTATTGTAAATATAGAACATATGAGGGTTTATTTGTAAAAAGTTTATTATCATATGTTTCTACATTATAATTAACATAATGAGGGAAAATACATGCATATAATATTTAAATGATATCATAGTAATTAAAATATACATATCATATCAAATATTTCTAATCAATATTTTTAAGATTTAATATCATATAAAATGGTTAGGATAATATCTCAAAAAAATACCAAATTCTAGTAACACTATGATTTGAGATATTATGTAGATATTAGCTCAGGTCTGGAATCCAATAGATCCGAGTCAAATCGGGATATCGAAACCGAATCTGCCAAAATTTAGAAGCAAATCGAGAGATCTAGCAATGGCAGAGACTCAGGGCATTATTTTCATAATCTAGAAATTAAGAGGATCTCCAAACATAAAAAAAATACCAGAAAAAATCTCTAATCCTAATTCCACCAAGTTGCGGAGGAAGGGCGGCTAAATAGGGGGAATCGCGGCGGATCCGCAGTGCTTTGATGACCGTTGGACATGATATTTGGTGGCTTGGATCTTAACAACATATATTCTCAGATGGAATCTAAGGTTTCTGGTTTCAAGGACTATATAAGGGACCGAGAGCTGCACATTCAAAAACATCACCAAAGAAATCAAGAGAACCACGTATCTGAGTGATCATCATCTATCCATTTACCTCCTGAAAGAGAGAGATTGAGATCAAACCAGAGTTCTTGTAATCGACTTTCTATGGAGCAAAATTGTAAATGCAATAGTTGATTAATAAAGATAGTTGTTTTTAATTTTTCTTGCATTTATTTTCCGCATTTAATTTATGCACTTACTTTTACGCATTACATTTTACGCATTACTTTTCTTCATCTTAATTATGCTTTCATTCTTATTCAACTTTTCTTCTAAATCTCTAACCATAAGCGAGTAATTCCTAACTTGCTATAGTTTGTAGGATATGATAGAAACATAGATGTGAAAATCTTTTAATTTCTTTTATACATTTTAAACTTTATAAACTTTAGCAAAATAAATGTTAACCTCCTTATCGGGTGCGCTATCAATTTATTGATAGGCTCGATCACGATTTGAGATTGGTTTAACACTTGTTTTTTTAAGGGCTATACATGAATAGACATCAATGCAAGGACAAGGGTTAGTAGTAGGAAAACCCTAGTTTCTTCCAAGAACCCTAATCTACATTCATCACTATCGATCTAGTTTTAAATTATTAAAAGATAAAATAAGACATTTTTAATTATTCATCCATTACTACTAAGTCCTATGAACTCTACAAGCCTTTTCTTTTATAAATTCTATATCTATAATGACAAAAAATAATCATCCTTCTTTTATCAACCCGTCTAAAGTAAGAAAAGAGTACATGTTTCCCTACGGACGATCCGTACTCATCCCAGATAGCTACTAGCGACACCGTCTTGATTGCTGTTACTTTACAAAACACTTTTTCACAATCAATCAAATGGCTCCGTTGCCGGGGATCGAACCCAGGTCACCCGCGTGACAGGCGGTCGGATCTTGAGGGTTTGCCTCGAGATTCGTGCCACGTGTCAAGTTGGGTGTTTACTCCTCTTTGCAGATGTTTGATTTTTCTGAAACTTTTTCTTTATCCGTGAATTTCATGGGTAACTCTTGGGCTTCCGAAAAATTAAAAAGAAAAATCATTAAAAATAATTGGGTCTGATGGGATTCGAACACACAGGCTATGTCGCAGCAGTGTAGAGGATTTACCCGTGATTTAAAAGTTGCTTCTTGCTTTCATTGAACAAAAATAACTTATAACTTCTATACAGGCTGAAATACCATTTTCTATACATTTAAACAAATAATTTTGTACAGGGGTTTCAGAGTCGTTACAACCACGCCTCCAGTCTTGGGGAATTTGGAGTGTTGACCTTGGGAGTTTGTCTTGGACCTTTGAATCTTCTCCGACCACTCTCTTTTATGAGAAGCCGGTTTCAGAGGAACTATCATAACAATAGCCTCCTTGGGTTGGTCGGAAGAGTGTTTATTATGACTCTTCAGCTTCTTAGGTCGGGGAGATTAATCCTTGTTGATTACTGACCCCTATACTTCTTTCCAGGCCTTGTAGATGGTCGAGGAAAGTTGTTTCACCGCTCAAACCACTTTTGGTTCATCATATGTCTCGGTGGGAAGTGGAGTTTTCTCTAGTGTAGCGGTCAGGGAGTTGCGCTTCACCATTTTCAACGCCCCAAAGTTGTTCCCTGTTAGAACAACAGCTTGGATCATTGGAGCCTGCAGGGTTAGTCCAGATGGCGAACTACCCCTAGCCTGCCTTATTCGGCTCCAGTAACGATGTCGAGCATTTTTGGAACCAAGGGCTTCTTTGACTTTGGGAGCACCCTGTATCTGCCGCTACGTTGGTCTTGACATTCGGCAGGCGTCGGTCGTTTGAAGACTGACTGCTTTAGCAGAGTAGGGGATTCCAGTCTGTGGAAGATAGAAGGACTTGGAGGTGAAACGCCCTTTAGCACCTTGGGAGCAGCACAGGCTGCAAGTGTCAGCTTCTTAGTGACAGTCTTTCTAGAAATGGCCGGGACGGTTGAAGCGCTCGGAGCAGCAAAGCTCATCCTCTTGAAAACTGATTTCTTCAGAATCATGGGCTTACGGAGCTTCTGCTTAGCCTCTTGAAGACCGAACCTTCAGACTTGGCAGGGTTCTCGGAAGGGCCTACGGAGGTGGTTGTCAGCCTGTTGAAGACTGACTCCTTTTGAGCTTCAACCTTTGACGTTGAGGAACCAATGGTGGGTCAGGGGAGCATATTCCGAATTGAAGCCTATTAAGATCCTGAATGATTTGGGCAGTCGGGATGCAGTGTAACGGAGCTATGGCCCCTACAGAGAAAACCACCTTGGATGGAGTGGTGTTGGTGTTACAGTTGCAATTGCATTTGCTGGAGGATGCCATTGAGTTCTACATAAGGAGGAGAACACTAGTTTTAGTATCCCAAAACTCAAGGGCAACCATAAACATAATATACCACGATCTTTTTCGCGAAAGCATGACACACGAAGTGTGGATTGGAAAGAGAAAAAGGTCCCACTGGACGTGCCAGAATCAATTTACCGCTGAAAACAAAAAAGAACTAGGTTTGAATGTCTTCCCTAAATTTGGGGGTAGATACTATATGAAACATATCCATCCACCTCTCCGAAAATACCAAGTTGATTTATAACACCGTCTATCAGAGTTTTGGATGGATATGACCGTTTTATCAGACTTATTAGATTCCGCCTCATTTGTGAGGGTTTTTTTTATTTTGGGGATGGTTTTCCTATAGACGCAAGCCTCTGCAGTTAATTACGTTATCGCAATGCGATAACAACTTTCACCTTCTCCATTGATATCACTTCGTTTCGTGTTGTATGTTGTTTATTTCGGGCTTCCTCTTGGATTGTATACGAAGACTAACTTTGTTGCCCGTAAGGCACGGATTAGTCCAAATCCATAAATCTCATATTTTGGATGAACTTAGGTATTTTCCACCATCAGTTCAAAGGTTTAAGGATCGTTAATCATGTTTTAGACTAAGATCGACTTAAAAATATCGATATAGGGACCGTTAGTCATCTTTGAGACTAAAATCAACTTATAATTATTCATGTTTTGATCAATGGGTCATACATGAGAAGCAAAAGATTATGTACTTAATTTATTTTTGATCGAGTGATGAAGCAACGACTTGCTGTTTCAAGTGCGCAAACACGTATGGGATGCGCATGTACATTTATTCTTTTGAAAAGGGTGTGCACGTGTGTATCATGTGATGCGCATTTATTGTCAGATCAAACGGCTATGTGCGCACGTATATATACGCGGATCTGACTAAGTCAACGTCTTTGACTTGCGCGCATATGCTTGTCACATAGCGCACATGCATTCCTTGGGTAGCGTTTTCGTCTGCGCTTATGTAGATATCACGTGACGCGCATGCCTTTTTAGACGATATTCATCAAGTGAGCATACATGCATATCATATGATGCTCATGTTTGTGTGAACGATTTTTATCACGTGTGCACATGGTTTGGGTGCGTATTTGTTTTGATTAGAAAGCAAAAGTTTTCAAAGAGAAGCAATGGCTTCTATTCTTTGATTTCCTTTGGTGATGATATCATCACAAGATCATTTTATGTGGATGTCAAGTCATATTTCAATAAGGATCTCATATCTTGAAAATTGATCTCTCATAAAAGTGTGAACATTTAAATGATTGCGATCGAACCTGAAATCGTTTGACTTTTTTTATGATGAATAAATGGATTCGATGAAAAGTAAAAGCTTTTATGAAGCAAAGGCTTCAGTGATCAAAGAGAAATATTTCTCTTTCTATTATATTCTCACCCTTTCTTCTTTTCTTGATTGAAGGAGATGAGTTTTCTTTTTTGTAGAGCCTTATGGGGGGAATCCGTGATATAAGATTTCTTAGAGCGAGGCTTCTATTTATAGGAAAGCAAAAACTAAAGTTTGTCAGGGGTTTTTTCTAAAAAACTAGGCTAGTTTTGATTTTATTTGGATGTGATTTGATTTTAAACATATCAATTAATGGTAATGTGTGCATCGTTGGATCAATCTTTGGTGCATGTGCACCGTTAGATCTTTGATCCTAAAATTTATTTAATTTAGTTTGCTATTATATTTTAATGGTACCGGCTATGGTCAGGGTGCGCATACGCATGTGCGTTGCACGTGTTGCATGTCTCGAAGATAGGCTTTGCCACTTACGAAGATGCCAAGTGTGCACAAGTGCCTTGTACATGTGCATAGCAGCCGGTGACTTTACCAAGTGCGCATGTGTGTAGGTGTGCATGTGTCTCGCATGTGGGTGCGATCAGTGTCAAGCTGCGATCCGTCAAATTTGCCTCGAGATCTGTAGGGATGCGAATCGACTTTTAAAACTCTATAAATAGAGGCCATCTCCTCCATTTCCTTTAGAACTGTATTCTTTCGGAAGCCCTTGCAACTTCATTAAGCTGGTAAGTGCGCATGCGCACCTCTATCTTTGCGCACTTGACTTAACATTAGCGTTCTTTGGGTTGTGCGCTTGATTTAACTTAAGATAACTTTTAAAAAAAATAACTTCAAACATGTCACTTAAGTTTGGTTTTAATCAACCAATTTTATCTTTTAGTTTCGAAGTTGGATATTCCACCCCTTTATAGGACTTCTCAAATTTACGGATTGACGTCTTTCCAGTTTCTTTTCTTTTAGGTACCATGGCTAGTCATTTATATTACGTCAGGGATATTGTTTCACGTGATGATGTTTACTGGTACGAGCCTAGATATTCCGTAACTCAAGATGAAACCGTACTCTGTCGTTTGGAGGATCATTGCGGGTAACTGCTCCCACATCGGTCTTCTTTTCTGCAGCTGCTCTTTCATGCGATCTTGACGGCCATACCTGGGCTTTTTATGACGACACCGCAACATGTACTGGATCAGGCCGAAGATAGAATACATTCGACCTATCTGATGGGCTTAATCTCCAAGAACCGAAGGGATCGTTCTATCGATATCTTGCATCGGATCTACCAGTAAAAGGCGATCATATGCTCGCATGCTAGAGCTAAAGATGTTGGTGAAAACCCTGGCTGTAGTGTTTGTGAGCGAAACCGTAAGGAGAGGGAGGCTGCTGCTTCGGAGGCCTTGCAAAATCTATTTTTGATTTTTATAACCAATGTATCAATGACAATCTCTTTCCCTTGCTATAACTATCGAATGAGTTAGGATTCATATTTTATTTTTGTTTTGCGAAGCTTAGATCTAGCTGGTAGATTGTAATCCACCTTTCGACATATTAATGGAGCGTAGCCATTTTCCTTTTATATTCGCACATCTTTTTCATTTTGTACAGAAATGGCATAGCTTAGTTTATTTACTCGTTTTAGTGTTTTCGGTTTACCTTTAGGCTCATACATACCCCCTTTTATCATAGGAGTCATATGCACTCCGTTAGCATGTGCGCATCTTGAAGATTTAGCATGTGCGCATGTGTTTTGCACATGCGTATGGCATTCAGTGATTTTTGCCAAGTGCGCATCTGTATGAAGTGTGCATAATTTGGGCGGGAACAAATATAAGGTTTGAGCCAAAAATTTTGGCGGGAATAACTGTATAGTGAAAGTATCGTGAAGTTGAGGTGTACTATCAATGTGTCCTACAGAGTTCTCTAAAAGGTAATATAACTAACATGAGTTTAAGTGTGAATGTCAATGTATCTCAGGAGTGTTTTCGAACCTAACAGGCTGTAATTCAGGGGTAAGAAACCACGAGCCTTCATTCGTAAATTTGTGAATTCATGATTTCGTGATGTAAGTATAGGACTCTTGAGATTCCGTTGGATTCATACTCAAACTACCCCAACACCCCGTGTATATTAATCTATAATTAAAGGTTCTATCCATGATCAAATCCATGAATACAAAAGATGATGTATAATATCAAGTTCTCAAGATTGAGTTCATGTCAAGAATCATCTAGTTATGTCAAGTGCAAGTCATGCCAATAGTATTCATGTTTCGACTCAACTTGGATAAAATATGAAGGTTTAGTATAAGTCATGTCAAGTGTTCATGTCAAGTTTCAGGTATTTAAATTCAAGTGCGAGTTCAGTTTCAAGTTCAAGTTTTGAGTTTGGGTTCATGTATATATATGATTTGATTCAAGTGATATTATATTTTATATTTAAGAAGAATTGTATCTTTTGAAAACTTCTTAAGTTTGGGAATAATCGGATAACCATTGCACATAGGCGGCAAGATTTGTAAAGTTTTAAAAAATGATTGCCAGAGATAATTCCTTTAATTTGCATTGTTATGTAAACTAGATATGCCAGCACCCACTTTCTCCGGCTTCTCGACGCTCAAGAGAAATAATACTGCTTAAACCCATTCTTAATCTAAAGTCCTTAAGGATTTATCAAGTTGTTTATTATAGATAATTAGATGTTTTGAATTTCTCGAGGGGGTTTTATGTAAAATAGTTTAGTTGAAAATAATCTCGAAGTTTTTTGGTATTATATATATATATATATATATATATATATATATATATATATATATAAATGTCAAGAGTTTTATAAAAAGTATTTTATATTTGTGGTGTTTTAGTGTTAAAACCTAGTTTATAAAAGTTTATGGTATTTTAATGAAAATCTATCTTTTGGAAACTTGAGAGTTTTTTCTTAAAACTTTAATTTTTTCATTTTAGAGTATTTATAAAATCTAATTTTCATAATTTTTTTTTGAAATTATGAATATATAATTTAAGTTATTTTCAATTTGTTTAACTTTGCTTTACAATTCATATTTTCCGTATTTTATTCCTTTCGAGACCAAATTCTCCGTGTGGGGTTCTGCATCTCATTCTACTATTCTCAGGATGTGTGATAATCCGCAGTATCCATAAACGAGTACCCTTAATGAGGGTTGTAGAGGCGTATTTGCAAAGAATAAAAGAATATCGAATTAAAAACTTTATTTTTGAATTTGAGAGTATTTTATTATAATTTGATTATTTTAGAAAACGTTAAAGAGCATGAGAGCGTGCTATATTTATAAGTGCACGAGAGTGGGGTGGGTCATTACCCCATACATCATCACTAAATTATATTTAACGTATCCAAATCTTCATGTTAAAGCATGAGAAATATTAGAAGTTACATGAAACAAATGTATTTTATAGATTTGCATGAATATGATTCTAAACAAAGTGTGAGTTACAAGTTAACGTAAGATTTGATAGGTGACGTTTAGAAATATGAGGTGTGTTAGTTATCAAATTGAATTAATAAGTTTTCATGAAATTAGTTTATGTTTTCATAGTAAGTATGTATATATTTAAAGAATATTAATTTAGTAGGGAAAATTATGGTGACAAGAAAAGGGTTTGATTCAATGGAAGAAGAAGAAGAGGAGGGAGACTTATGATGGCTTATAGATTTTCATAATTATGTTATTTAGTTTTGATGATATTACACAATATTAATAGATATATACATGTGTTTCATATTGCATTTTTCATAACATTGTATATGAGCCTGATCGTGTTTGAGAAAAATTTCAGGATATCAACCGACACAAGCCTACGATGGAGGATGGAGGAAATTGAGCTAAAACGGTAAATTTATTAGAGGTTGGAGGATAATGGACTACAACTCCTCAATGATCACATTCAAGCTCAAAAAGCTAAGGAGCCAAAAGTCTAAGTTCAAAAGAATTTAAGAAATCGAAGATTCAAGAGCTCATGTCGAGATATTGGAAAATTCAAGAATTGCTAAAAGAATGATACCGACCTAGGAAACAATGTAAGTATTCATGACTATGGAAAACATTACATTAATCTCTTGAACACACTCTTCGTATTATTTGTGAAACTCTTAGTGAAAAACTTGCGTTGGTTTTCGTTTAAAATTATTTTCAAAATCAAGTTCCAAGTTGTCAGAAAAATCCTTCTTCACACGTTTATCCCATTGTGCTTCAGACGTCGGTCCTGTTTTTCAAAACATACACAAATGTTAGATATCAGAATTTTCATAACAGAACAAACGTCTGAAGCATTGGGAAACAAACATCTTTGTTTCCATTGGCTTAAAACTTTTGACAGAACAAACGTCTGCTAATGCTTCTTCATACATCTAGTTGTTTTCTGTGTTTTCATTTGCTTAAAACTTTTGACAGAACAAACATTTATCAATGATTCTTCAGACGTCTGTTTGTTCTCTGTGTTTTTATTGGCTTTAAAGTTTTGACAGAACAAACGTGTGTCAGTGCTTCTTCAGATGTCTGGTTGTTCTCTATGTTTTCATTACCTTAAAACTTTTTGAGGGAACAAGCGTCTGAACCTATTTGGCACAAACGTCTGAAGGTTAAAATCTTTGAAAATCTTTTCTTCTTGAGACGCATGTCACTTGTTCTTTAGAGGTCTGTTTGCTTTATGTGTTTTCCTGCTTTATTTCAAGAACTATTGGCAAATGTCTGAAACTTCTTTATACAAACGTCTAAAGCTATATTATAGCCATTGCTGGTTGAACTTCAGACGTCTGTCTGGTTGAACTTCATACGTCTCATAATGGTTCTTTTTGACCATTTTGACTTGTAACGGCTAATTTTTATTGAATGGTATTTATTGAGATTTTTTTTGGCCTTGAGTAGCCAAGACTTGCACAATTATTCTGAAAAGATTCCAAAGGTTTTTCTTATCTCTTGTGAGAGAAAAATCTTAATTTTGATTATCTTTTCTCTCACACACTCAAAAACATTTTTGGGAATTTACCCACGCGTGCTTTTGTAGTTTGAAAGAAAAAGTTTTGGAAATGCGGTGCACGCGAGCTCGGTCTCGTTTTAAAATTTATAAGCCGCAAGTGCACGACGCATTGTAGCAAATCGGCAAGTACGGCTTGATCCGCAGGGAATTGGTGATTAGAGATTATTGTTAAAGGTTCAAAGAGAAAAAATTTATATTTTTCACGAAATTAAGAAAAATACGAAAATAAAGCACAAGGTTAAGAAAAGTGGTCGTGGCTCTAGTTCGGATGGTTGAATCGCGTCGATTTCTTCGACACTCCCTTGATTATGAGTTATTTCCACCTTATGTTGATTCCGACGTGAAGAATGGCTTGTCAAGGCGGTGGCGAAGCAAAAACCATCAAGATATCAAAGTTTCAATGTGTGGAATGAAACTATTCCTTTACGTACTCACTAACCATTTGTATGTCCGGGTATGGTATATCAACACTAAGCACAAGGGTTTGCAAGAATACAACATCATAGATAAACAAATTAGCTCATAAGTAGAGTTAGGATTAAGCTTGCTATGTGTGGGGTGATAGTATAGGATATATGCTAATGAAGGGTGTCAAGAAATATTAAGCAACATAGACTATCTAAACACTTAGCAATATTAACACTAGTTGATTCTAAGCTTAACATTACATAAGGGATCAATTAAGAGTATAGGGTATAAGTTGTAGGTTACCAAGTAACCATAGAAACTAAATACCATATCAAACATTTATTATTAATCAATCTTAAGGTTACAATCAAGATTTGAGCACATTAAACATTCATAAGAGATGGAGGAAGGCAAAACCATTCATCTTACATCCTCACCATCTCACAACCAAAGAGAGTTACACAAACATCACAAAATAAAAAAAAAACACAAGGTAAGAAAAACAAAAGAAAACACAAGAACAAAGAGTTAAAACAAAAGAAAGTGCAAGTTCTTAATTTATGAAATGGAGGGTTTGAGCTACAAGATAAATAGCAACTTCAACCTCCTTAATGGAGCGCTCAAGTGAGAGCTCAAAGAGGGAAGAAGAAGAAGCTATCAAGCAATACACACTATTTTCACTTAAAAAGCCATCCCAAAACTTAATCTGAGACATGTTGTATATAGGCAACTAAATATCAAAAATTGCATATGATAATGGACTAACAAGACCACCATGGACCCACAGAACAAGCATGAGCCAAAATGTCTATGACTTGGTCGCAAATTGCTGCCAAGATGAATATATTTGAGGCCCAATTTTGGAGTCTGGGGCCTACCTTGGTACAATTGTCTTCTATCATCAAGAGCATCTCTCTGTAATTGCAATTTATTTTAATTCCACCTTGGATGCAATCTGAAGCAATGAACAGAGAGAGAAGTGATCAAGTGGTATTGTGTTCACACCTTACATCAATTTTTTTTTATCCCTACTTATAACACAACCACTTGCATGTCCACTTATATGACACCATGATGGTGTTTACAACTTGATGCCACATGCCCACTTGATCCATGATGGCTCATGCCCACTTGTTGACATGATGGTTAATATTTGATCATGTCGGACCAAAAATCAAATATTATTGTACACAATTTATTTTTTTTTCAAAACTCAATTGCTTGATTTGTTATCTGTCTCGTTTGTATTTCTGGCTAAAAACCATCGTTTCTGTTCATGTTGTGTATCGTCTCCAGTGTTTTGCCTGTGTACCTGTAGTCTGTACTAATGAGCAGACACAGATTAAATAACACTGTTTATTGACAAAATGATAGGAAATGAGCGGTATTAAAATGTAATAAATCATGCCGAACAAATATCAAAGTGCTTAATTTGATTAATCTATACTTATTGAGTATTAGTTATGGGCTTTGAGAGAAACTCCTTTGAGAGTATTGTGTTTCATTGTAAACCTTCTTCTTATCTTTGTGTGCGGATTCTTGAGTGCAAAGATGACTTTATTAGAGAGAATTGTATTTCTTTCTTTGTATGAGAATTCTTGAGTGCAAGAGTACCTTGGTAAGAAAGGAGTGCAAGACTTGTAGAGGGAAGTGTTGCTCTTGTGTCGGGTAACATGCGTGGTTGCGGGAGGGCAACGCGATTGTCTCGGTGGAGACGTGTTTTAGTGAAACGGGCTCATATGCATAAAGAATGAGTAATAGGGGATCTTCCGAAGCTCTCTAAACCTTGTGTGTTTGCAATTGACTGTATTTACAATTTCTTACTCTCTAGTTTTAGTTTCATAACTTAGAAATTGCTTTATTTCATGCTTGTTCCCTATATGCTCTTTACTTACTCTTAATATTGATCTTGAGATATATATATATATATATATATATATATATATATATATATATATATATTGCTTATTTCACAATTGTAGTTTGCTTATGCACTTTTCTTTATTGGTATATCGCTGATTAAGCTATGCATTTGTGTTTTTTCGATTAGCAAGTGTTTAGGATTTTTAATTTGAGCATATCAGTAGCTTATTCTTATTCACCCTCCCTCTAGGAATAATTTAAATTGGTATATGAGCCTGGTACTCATACTTCTATAGGCTTTACATCCTTGAGTAATTCTAATGACATCTTCTTCACAAAATTGCTCTTTTATCGAAAGTGGATCTGTTTTTTATGCTTTTCATTTCGATGAAAAGAAGTTTGATATTTGGAAAATTAAGATGCAATGTTTTCTTTAATCTCTTGGTAGGAATATGTAGTTTATTTTTTTATCGTCAGTATTCTATTCCTACTCTGGCAAAATCTATTTGGAGTACTCGTGAAAATGATTCCTTTGTTTTGAACATTAAAACTCTTAAATTCTTGTATTGTGATTTAAATAGAGATGTTCTTAATAATGCCTCTTCTTACAAGACGGCTCATGATTTTTAGTGCTCCTTGGATAACTTCTATGGAGAGCAAACCATTTGAAATAATGAAGAGAATACCGAGAGAACGACGCCCATTGTGTCCTTGGATGAAGTTCAATCAACAGCACATTAAACGAGTTCATCCAACTCTATGGATCCGGTAAAAGAAAATGATGATCATGAGGTTGTAATTATCTCATCTTATGATTTCCACAAACTCACTTATGATCAATTACTTCATGCATTCCAAAATCTTCATGATAGGTATGAGTTGATTGCATCTAAAATTAGGATTCTTGAAAATGAAGTTTCTGAATTGACTTTATGTTTGAAACCTCAGAATCCTTGAACGTTCATTTTATTGATAAATATAATGCTTTATCTAGCACTCATGATTCTCATATTGCATCTCTTGAAAATTTAGATTTGGAAAATAAGAAATTGATTTCAAAGCTTGCTTCACAAAACGATATCATCAATGCATTGAAAAAGGAAAATGAAGATTTGGTTTTGTCTCATAAGTTGTTGAAAAAGAGAACCGGTAATATGATCTTAGATTTTAGTCAAGAAGTTGATTTGTGTGATTCCCTTGTTTTTAATGCTTCTTCTCTCAAGCAAGAAAGTGAAAAATTGAATTAGAAAATGTTTCTCTCGAAGAAAAGAATTTGGTTTTGAGTAAGTTTCATGCTAAGACTTCAAAACAAAAGTATATTGTTGATTTAAATTTAGCATGCAAAAAGACGGTTTGAATAAAAATGGTATTGATTTCAAAGGGTCACACTCTCAAAAACCCTTCTCTACTCATGTTACCAAGAACACTGTTTACCGCCAAAGACAGAGATTGAGACGTTGTGATATCTAGCCTGAATTTGTGGGCAGATACTATTTGGACTTATCCATCCACCACACCGAAGATACCAAGTTGATATATGGCACCGTATATCGAAGGTTTGGATAGATGTGACCGTTGTAGCAGACTTTATCAGATTCTCCCTCATTTATGAAGGGTTTTTTTTTATAATAGGGATGCTCTTCCCTGCAGGCGCAAGTCCCTACAGTTAATTACGTTATCGCTTTGCGATAACCCTTTTTTCCTACTCCAGTAGTTCACTTCGTGTCGTGTGTTGTGTTTGTTTTATTTTGGGTTGCCCGTGGATTGTATACGGAGACTAATTTATGTTGTCGCCCGTAAGGCGCGGATCAGTTCGAATTCGTATATTTGAGATTTAGTTTTAGGTTTTGAACTTAGGTTATATGTTTCTTTAGTTCCAAAATACTTTATTTCATTTAAGAACCGTTAATCTAGTTTGAGATTAAGATCTACTTAAATATATGAGCATTTGGGCTCAATTTGGTTTAACTACGGATATGTTAGTCCTATTTGGGACTAAGTCAATTTAGCAATATTTTTAAGGCCATCAAATTTTATTACGATCCCACAACAGAGCATTTGGGCTCAACTGCAAGAAAATTTTCAGAGAGACTTAGCCAGTTTACTCAGTCTTTTCTCATTTCTTTTTTTTTTATTCAAAAGTGCTAAACACTTATTTGAGTTCTGCTTGTTCAGCCCCTTTTCTTCTATACAGAATTGCTAAGCACTTGTTTGGAGTTCTGGCACACATGTCGAAAGCACATGAGGTGTATAGGTATGGGTGCTGCCAATTGGTGCCAACGGTTAGTCATTTTAACTAAGTATATATATAGTGCTAGGCACTTGGTATGGCACTCACGTGGGAAGCACGTGAGGCATTCAGCCTTTGTTTCTTTGTGGCTTACGTGTATTTCATGTGATTACTTTATTTTTCGGGTGCTGAGTTGCTTTATTTTGGTGGCGGTCATGTGTGAAGCACGTGGGGCGCTGACTCCTTTGTTTTGGGAATCTTTTGGGCGCTCATGTGTTTTTTATGTGAGGTGCTGAGTTCATTTTATTTTTTAGAGAATGAATCTCTGTTAATGGTATTTTGACCATTAATGACCACCAAGGTCTTTGTTTCTGGGATTGAATTTTTTAGGAACTAAGTTCTTATTCTTTTTTTTATAAGAATTAAGTTCTTTTCGTAGGGTTAAACCTTATATTTAGAGGAATTAAATTCCTAGAACATAAGTTTATTTTCTTTCTCTTTCTTTTTAATCTAGTTCTTCTCCTCTAAATTTTGAGTTTGAAGAACAGTTCAGACCAGAATATTGCATTTTAATACCGCTCATTCATTATCTATTTTTTTTTTATAT
Organism: Agapanthus africanus; assembly: GCA_030015575.1. Classification (NCBI taxonomy): domain Eukaryota; kingdom Viridiplantae; phylum Streptophyta; class Magnoliopsida; order Asparagales; family Amaryllidaceae; genus Agapanthus; species Agapanthus africanus. The sequence continues at coordinate 301,462,647 of CM057339.1, read as the reverse complement.
ATATCAGTACTATTAACCAGTGTTTGCTCAGTAATACAGATTATAGGTGTCCGTGACAAAATACTAGAAATACATCCAGAATCACGGATATATCATTTGTGAGCCGACACTACAAGCAGAACCGCAAGCCGACCGATATCCCAAAAGTTATTTTGCAAATAGGTGTATGCACAATATTTTGGTCCAACACATAGCATGTGTACACAATAACTCTTGGGGCTTGGACCATGGACCTAGGGGCAGCCATGGCATGCGGGCCTATGCAATTGGCATGGTATGATGTGCATTTATTGCAATAAAGTAGTGATGTGTTGCATAGACTTATTTCCCTCCAAGAACTGGATGCATACCAAGTCAAATTTGAGAAAACCAGCAACACCAAAGTCATATTGGAGACAACCCCAGTACACAACAGGAGCACGAGTCCATGTGCTCGAATTTGACCCGAGCACATGCCTGTCCTAGCCGAGGTCGCCGGCCCCCCTGCTCCCATATGCTGCCATCTTTCTGTGGGCCCCTCCTTGCTGCCACGTAGCCATATTTTTATTGTTTATTTTCTTTTCTTTTGTGCCTATATATAGCAGGCAGTGGGCAAGGGTTCATGGTATCACTTTTTGTCTCACATTGTATCTTTCATTTTACTCTTTGTAAATCTTTTGTTTTCTTTTTAGTCCTTGAACATAGATTCCCCTTGAGATCCTTTCCTTCTCTTGATCTTTCAACCTCTTCATTGAGCTTGAAGGTTTAAGGGTTGGTATTTGACCTCAAGGGTTGTATCTTCTTGAAAATTAATAAAGCTCTCTTATTATGTCTTCATTCACCATGAGTTCTTTGCATCTTCTTGATCTTGCAACCTCTTAATTGAGCTTGCAAGTTTAAGATTAGGTTATTGAACCCATGTCTTGTCTTGTATTCTAATGGTTCTTAGTATTTCTTACTTGCTCTTTTTACTCACTTGCATTTTCATTCTTTTCTTTTATTACTTGCAATTTATTACCATGTCATTTACATTCTTGTAATGGTTTTCTTTTCTTTGTTTATCTTCTCTTTTGTTCTCTCTTTTTTGGTTTGTTATTATGAGATGTTATGAATATTGTTGTTAGGAAAAGAGAATGATATTGTAAGTTAAGCATTCTTTCTCATATCCTTTTCCCGTATTTTTCATTTGAAACTCCGCCCAAACCATACGTAAGCGCTCCGTTAGGCACCCTACCCTACCAAGGTAACGGTGATTCCTAACCGCGACCGGTTGCGTTCGGATTGGCCGGAGGTGAAAGCAGGAGACAAGAACGGACAGACAAGGTTCAATAAGACGGATTCCACGAATACCGTGCTTAAGTACCCTAATCCACGTTGTTGCCGATTGCTCTAGCTTCAATTGGTCAAGACTCGGCTCAAAGGACTTGAATACGGATTTCCTTAACTTACACTATCCTATCTTATCCTAACAAGCGTTTACGTTGCATATAACACTTAGGGTATATTTGAACATTCCGCCCATGCGCATTAACTCGTGAGAACAAGAACCTAAAGTGCTCCGTCTCCCTGTGGATCGACCCGTGCTCAACCAGCAAGCTGCAAAGCGACACCGTCTTGATTGCGGTTAACTTTAATTCTTCCAATCAAATAACGTCGTTGCCGGCGAGATGGTAACGTTTTAATTCTTGTTATTTCGGGTTAATCATTTTACATCTCAGTTATACATCTAACCCTATTTTCTAAAACAGCATAAAAATTTCAAAAACCAAAACCAAAACAAAAACACTAACTTTACTAACTTGATTTTGCTCTCTGGATTTCATACCTACTAACACTCTGGATCTGAACTAAAAAACCAAACAATACCAGTGTGATACTAGTAGAACAGTGTATTCACAGAAGAAATTTGGAGCCCCAACTCCAAGGAAAAACCGGCGACATAACCTCCATTTCCGGCGACGCCGGCCAAAGCTCCCCCATTTGCTCCAAAATTTTGTTCTGTGCTCCATTGTTCTGGTTTTGTCCCATTTGTATTGTTTGCTTGTTTTAAATTTTAGTGTGCAGGTGTTTGGGCATTCGTATCGCTTTTCCGCACTAATATCCATTTTTTCCGACATTTGTAGATTTTGCGGAATTGTGAACGGCGATTGTAGGGAGCAAAGTGTACATTCCAAGCTAAGGTGATTACGACGTACAATGCCAAAGATCCGGGTAGTTTGACTCGCGCAAGCGAACTTTTCAAGCTTACCGGATTTAATTTTAACCTGGGTTTCTTAACCCGAATATTTATCGGTACGTACTTTACTAACACTTTCTTCTCAAATCCGACGCATCCAATATAATATCTTTACATGATTCTTTGCAAGTTCGCTAGCAAACGCTAAAACTTGACTAATCCGTATTTGTTGCAGTGCCGAGCTTAAAACATAAAAAATGATTGTTTGAAATTTTGAATAAATTTTTTCATTGAATTGCGCATTGCATACATTAATACGGACTTAAGGGCAAGCGAACCCCACAACATTTGGTAAAGGATTTCATCACCTTTTCCGTAGCCCACAAATCACGAAACTGTGCATAAACGTTTACCCACACAAATTTTTTAAAAGAATCTAGACTTTAAGCCTTAAGGACTTCGCGCTCACTAGGAGAGGTTAACTGTGTTTAGAACACCGCTTAACGGTATATTGTTTACGGGGTGTCTAGGAAAGTGTAAACGACGAAACCGCCAAAAGAGAAAGGGTTATTTAATTAAGGACCCACGCGAAAGCGTCAGAAAACCTCCCCTTATCTCTGCACTTATCTGGCCTCGTGATCAGTATATCTTGAGCCGGTTTCTCGATACTGTTTTACTTCGACAATCAAGTTCTGGAGCAGGTCTAGTTGACCTAGGTGAACCCTAGACCGATTAGGTGTGTGTTATTTTTGTATCGTGATTGTTTTTGTCCAGATTCTTTTTGTGTGTATATTTCATTCTTTTGTTAATAACTAACTAAAAAAACTAAAAATAAAAAATCATATTCTTTTTCCCCTCCTTTTCTCTTTCTTTCTTTCTCTCTTCATATCTGTTGGCTATAGTGCCCTCAAGGCAATTATCATAGTCGCGGACTTGTGATTATGATGATTGAGTGAGGACCTATACCGATAAAACAGTCTTACCCAAGATGATAGTATGCTATCTGGTTTGTCTTTATCATCAAGTACGTGTTGATAGAGCCCATAGGATTCTTTCTTGACTGCCAGCATTGTGATGGCGATCATATATGTGGGAGCTGGGGTCTATAAGCACATCTTTAAATGTCCCTAGTCGTTGGAGTATCGAGACCGGTCATCGATACTCCAGTGTAGACTAGTGTATACTGATCGAGACCCCGACGAGGGGCGGTGGCCAGGTCTCACAAGCCATTGGTGTTAGTTTGTTCATCTAAGATAGTATGCAGGTGCTCATTGGGTTATGAGTACACTGGACGGACTCGTCGGGAACCTGCTAGCTGGTATTATACCTATTGTCAGATAGCAGTTCCCTGGTGACATGTGTACAGGTTAGTCTGTCGACCTGAGATCGTTATTTGTCCCGTGTGAGTTCCCACTGTGCTTTGATTACTACCCTACCACGGCTCAAAGGAGTCATGCAAACAGGTTTTAGTTGGGTACAGTCCCGAGCCACATGGAGGCAGTGGTCGGATCGTCGGGGATTCGTCTCTCCCGGTATTGGGGGTTGATGTCGCATTGTGTACGGGTGGCCATCACCACAAATCCATGGCCATGGTAGACGAGAATTACCGATCCAGGATCGATAGTTTCTCAGGAGGTGATGGGTTACATGCCGACACTAAATGTCGCGTTGTTTGGGGTCTGACTTTAGCCACCCCCTAGACTCGATATGCGATACTCTTAGACGAACAGACCGGACTGTACGGATATTGTCACTGACAGGCTCAGTAGGGGTTTAGGATAAGTTTGCTCGTCGGCCTCCCTTTCGCTCAATACCTGGGTAGCCGTTACGTACAGCTAGTTCCGCTGATGTGCTTATGGTTAAAACCACTGCCAGCGTATTGACGAGTCTTTAGAGTCCCACACAGAGGGTTTTCACGGTTCAGGCGATATGGTGTACATTAGGTATGTTGATACATACAGGTGTTCGATTAAATATGTGCACATGCTGCGCAGACATTAATCGGACGGTTAATAATACTGGCGGCTTAGGATCAAGCCGGATTATTAAATCGGATTTTGATTTAATAATTAATATATGTATTTGTATATACGTATTCTAATATTATTGTTCACTATTCGTTTTCTTTCTCGGCTATTCGTATTTCGGTACGAATACGCGTATATGTATTTTGAAACATGTACCGGGAAGTATTCCTTATTTTATACGGAATAGCTTCAAGAAGGTGTCACCTTATTAATGATTTTCTTTATTGAAAATCATTTGGGAAATAAGGTGGAAAGGAGGTATGGGTCAAAGCATGGTTCAAAGTGCATGTAGCAAAGTATGGTGCATTTGTTTAATGGTAAATTGTAAAAAGAAAATGTTTTTCTGTGTGAAGGAGAGAGGAAGCGGGGGCAGCCACTTCATCATGGGGTGGGGGTTCTTTTCATTTGGTTGATGATTACATTCTACACTAGATTACTCCCACTCTCTCATTCACCCAAAAAGACTTAGCAAATTTTGCTCATGCCAAAGTTCACATCCTTCTTCAGCTTTCTTGAGTTTCTTATTGAGCTCATGGTTTGAGAGAAAATTATAGTGACACTTTCATACACCCCCACTCTCCTTCGCTAGCGACTTTGGACCGTCGGTTGCCTCGTTCGACGAGGCTGGAGCTTGCACCGTTTCCCTCAGGTGGATCATCGGAGATGGAGGAAGACCGGCAACCAAACTTCGTCAAGGAATCACTAGGAGATTGGAATGAAGACCGAAGGAATCGGATAATCTCGGTATAACCTTTCTAACTCTTAGTTAGCTCGCTAGAATAGGGTTTAAGGTCGATCAGGAAATCGGGTAACGGTAGTGCCGGTTTAATAAATTTTTGTTCCGCATTTTGGCCGCGTTTCGATGGCCGGGGCGCTGCCGCGACCCAACATGGTATCAGAGCCACCCTTTAAACCCCTTACTATCTTGTTTAAACGTGCTTAAAAGATCGATCGACGGAATTTACCAAAATCACGATTTCATTTTTGGGTTTGCTGTCGATTTTCAAATGTGGTCAAAAAATTATTTCAGGCATCTTAAAAATCCGTGCAGGCAAATTTAAGGCTACACAAAAAATTTGGGCTCGTGATGCCTCTAAAGTGCCGCGGATCCGCCGCACTTAGCCCCTATTGGCGGAAGTTCCGCGGCCATTTAGTGGCGACGGGCCTTCAAATTTTCACTGTAGCTCATATACTAGGAATTGTGATTTTTGTGATATTCTGTTTTGGCCCAGTGTTATGTGCAGTGTTGTTTTTGCTATAGGGGCCAATTTGGAACTTAGTCGATCGATATTTTAAGTGTGCGTTTAATAGTACATACGTTTCTATCTGCGACCGTGAATGTCATTTGATCGGTAAACCCGTCTAACTGCTATATGTTCTTTTAGACGGGTTTGCGAACGTGACATTCACGTTGATGTTCTGTGTTGTGCTATGATGTTGGTTGGATTGTCGTGGTGGATAGCTGTGGTGCAATGTTAGTACAGTTTTATTTCATTTGTACATTTGATATTGCGGGGCGAGCGTCCGACATGTGGACTTCCGTCACTGCCAGTTTGTATATTATTCTTTTGGGGCACGACCGGGCTGAGGTCGATGTCACCCTTGTATATTATTTTATTTTCTGTACTAGGATTACCCCGATGTGGAGTGCATGAATAGCCGGGTTCTAGAGGGCAACTGGTCCGCATCACATGGAGTTGAGACGGAGGGGACCTTACTCTAGAATTGGCGAGCTATTTGCCGCACTCGTAGGGGGTATAGGTTGACCGACGGAGGGGCGCTCAAGTTACCGGATTCCGAGAAGTGCCGGGTGGCCCATTCACATTGTTGAAGGGGGCGGCCTCACTTCTGGTTTTGGTGGGTAACTTGTCGCACTCGTAGGGGTCTAGGTTTCATTGCATATGCTATCCACACGACAGGGAACGTCGAGTCTCACTTGCGGCTCAAGTGAAACCCGGGGCTCCAGATAATCCACCATTTTATGTTGCTTCTGTGATGTTGCTTTATATCATGCCTGGGACGATTGTTATATATATTTATATATATATTAGTAGATGTTGTATATGTTTTGCACCTGCGCTAGTCCAACCCCCGCTCTTTCGTTAGTTAAGTAAGCTAAAGGGTGATGACGGGGCCCAGTGGAGAATGCGGATGGCATATACGTACATTTTATTTTCGTTCTTTTCTGGTGTAATTAATTGATGGGACTGCATAGATTCTTATCAATGCAAGGATAAAACAAACCTATATATATGATGTTGTTGGAACCAAGTTTTTAAAAACTGACATTACAGGCGTTCTCTTTTGCTTTGCATCGTGGTATTCAGTTTGGAATATCCTGCACCTCATTCGACGAGGCAAGGGCCGTGATCCCTTCATCGGGAGTGACCCCTTGAGTAAAATTTTACGACAACGTAATAACTTCACTATAGTCGATTTTTTTTGCTTTGCATCATGGTATTCAGTTTGGGATATCCTGCACCCCATTCGACGGGGAAAGAGCCGAGATCCCTTCACCGGGAGTGACCTCTTTAGCGAGAGTTTTCACCACTATATATTTATAGAACCACTTGGATTCCTTCAACGATATCAAGTTCATTACGTTAAAGTTTTTCGCCAAAAACCAGCCGTAGCCCTCCGTCATTTCACACTAGTATTGCTTAGTATTCGTGCTACGTTTGTCGTTGCTATTCGCCGAGACGTAGTGTGCGGTAGCTCTGTAATGCTTTTCTGTCGCATGGATATGTAGATTGGTTAAGACAGTCGTACGACTTTGTTGATTATTCTTCAAGGGTCGTGCTGGTGGGTTTAATGCAATCAAGATAATGACGAGTTGAACTTGACTATGACCTTTTGATTTGTTGATTATTCGTCAAGGTCACTTGGGTCCTATGGGTAAAAACACACATCGGGAGTTTCAAACATACAGGAAACTTGCCAGGCTTGCGCATACCTTCTGGAGTGTGGTGACTTGAGTGGATTCTATCAAGTTATCATGCGATGATAGTTGAATCCTGATTCCCACTGATGAGTAGGACTACTCCTCGCGTGATTCCAACTAATTCTCCTTTTGGGTTTGGAGGAGAATTCGAGAAAACGGTGGGAGCCATCCAAGATTAGATAAAATGATTAACCATTTTGATCTAGGTTAGAATGCACGCTGAGTGTTTCTTCTCTCTCTCTAGTTGCGACTATGACCCGACTTTTGACTAAAACTCATGAAACCAAGTTGACCGAACCTTCTTTAAACACATTGGCTTTTGGAATGTCACGGTGACGCATATACTGTTGCCACTTTTATATCACTTTTTCATTTCTCTAGAACATCCCGTATCACTACGAACGTCCACTTCCATTGGATAAATCCATCGTATGGTTATATACGAACTCGAAGGATCTGATTCGAGGATGGATTCTGGTTCTGGAAAGATTGAATAGGATTATTCGGTTGTCTTTTCTCTTTACCATCTCTCAGGTTGTTAGGGCTCCTAGGATTAGGAGAGGGTACACCTATTGAGCTTATTGGATAGTCTTCCTCCAGACCATAGGCAGGTGCCGAACTGTAGGGAAGGAAGAAAACCAACAAGCTTAACTGTGGTGTACAGAAGGTAATAAGTAAAGACATATAAAGGGATTAGAATAATGGCAAAGAAAATTGTGATCACCATCATTCACGACGAAACAAGGTATACCCCTGCCAATCCTACATCCACTTTGCATTTCTCTAGGACACTCCGTATCACTATGGATATCCACTTCCATTGGATAAATCCATCGTATAATTACATACAAACTCGAAGGAACTTTTTCGAGGATGGATTCTGGTTCAGGAGAAAAAGAATAGGATTATTCAGATGTCTTTTCTCTTTACCTTCTCTTAGGTTGCGAGGGCTCCTAGGATTAGGAGACTACACCTATTGCGCTTATTGGATAGTCTTCTTCCAAACCTTAGGCTGGTGCCGAAGGGTAGGGAATGAAGAAAACCAATTAGCGTAAATGAGGTGTACAGAAGGTAATAAGTAAAGACATAATAAAGGGATTGTACAGAGGGCAGGTAAGTATATGGTTACTGTCATGATTCAGGATAATGAAAGAGGCGTTACTAGGAATACCGGTTAACCCTTTTTGAAACATTTTCATGTTTCAGTTTTACTGTGCGATATTAATTGAAAACTGTTTTCCCAATAAGAATCTAACTCCAGGGTATGTATTTACCAGATCAGTTTCTCACATCTGTATGTTATTACGGATGGTGAGTGGGAGTAAGATATTGGGAATTGGGTGATTAAATCCTCATTATATCGGAATGTGTTGTAATTGGTGATATTTGAGGAAATCATCTGGATTTTGCCGAATGGCAAATATTTGGTTTTGAATATCCGTTGTTATGCACCAATTTCAAACTGATATATCTTTACATTTATTTTATAAACTGAGATATAACTTTTTGATATTATGTCTGTGACATTTACCTATATCAGCTGGTGATTAGGTAAGGTGCATTCAACAGCGGTGTAACTCTTCTTAACCAAAGTACAGTTTTTCAACCTACGACGCACAGGCTTTGAGTTATTGAACTCAGGGGACTTATACAAAGTATTGTATGTTGTCCAGTGTCCATTAGGACAATGGGGTTGGTACTCGCACTGCATTCTGTTTGCTCATAACTTCTCTGATTCTAGACATGTATTTCATTTAAGTGCAAGGTTCATTCTTTCAAATTCCTTCGTTAGAATGAGCTCGATTTTGAGAAGTTATAGGTATAAGAATAATGTAGAGAACCATCTGTTGGGAGTATCAGGATTCTTTGAGGAAGTTGAAGATGTAGATACTTGTTTTTGGTATTCTATTGATAGTAATGGTTTTGAGAACTTGCCTCTTGGGTTACTCATATATGGATGCACTCCTAGATGGGTAATGTTGAATGGCCTTTTTCCATATTGATTGATATGCACTGGAGACAGCTGCATGATTTTGAATCTGGATCCAATTAAATTAGTGATTTTGTTTCTATATCTACATCAGATATATATAGAATCAATTTATATCTTAACGATGTTAAGGTACAGGGAGTTGTCCGGCTGATGCTTAAAACCAGAATCCGGATAAACTCAAGGCACGTATCAGTAATGGCTGTTTATGGGTTATCCCGGGCTTTGACGAGGGTTAACTTTCTACCATCAGGAAGATCAATATTTATATTGTTCTTGACTCGCTACAGTTTTGGTAAAATGAACTTTTTCAGAAAACAAAAGTGGGAGTATGGTAGAACTGTAAGTGATTCTAGAACCACAAATGATCACTGATGATTTAATAGAACCTAAGCATTCAATTAGTTTGGACATTCCATTAGCCACTCCGTAGATTTGGTGGGTAACCTCAGACACCCGAGAGGTACTTCGGTCTTCTTAGAGACGGTGACAGGGAGGTTCTTGTTTACCCAGACTTGCCATTGCTACTGTTCTATACTATAAGACCCGGCAGGAGGATGAGTATAGCGTCATTCTAAACTAGCTTTGGAAGTGCACGTGTATATGACTCTGCCAGAAGGTTGTTGTAGTCAGTAGGAGCAGCGGAAGCATAGTGGGCAAGTAGCTTATGTCTATTTATAGACTAAAGCAGGGATAGCAGAAATAGATCATCTATTTTTGATATGACAGTCATAGGTCATGACCTCATCAGAATAGGAGATGAATCTGGCAAGAAGGTAGTAGAGAGTGATGTCCAGGTATTTGGATGACGTGCACTTGATAGGAAGAGATATTTCTATACTACGATCGGTTATATTATGGTTGCCACAAAGTTGTTTCTCCACATAGGATATGGATATAATATCAGGTTTTCTGGTTACTAGATCTATGGTTTTAGATCTGGATTTGGGAATTATCCCAATCTGGGTACTTTGACATTATTCTAAAGGAATTTTAGAATGGACGACTCCCGGCATGGTGGTGTACCTGCAGGTGATGGAGTCACCCTTTCTAAAGGTGTCTTACAGACTAAAGGGGAGAGAGATCTGCATGATTATCATATCACTTGCTTAGGCAATTGAGTTAATCATGAAATGTCGAGTACCACAACAGATATTGCTTTTGCACTAGATGCAATAAGAAGATATATTAATCCAATCCTGGAGAAACATCGGGAAGTAGTTATTGAACATAAATGGATGTTCTAGGGATATGGTAACGGCAGCCTCCTTTAGGAGACGGTTATCATTTCAAGCTTCCCAGGTGACCTGAATGACAGAGTGACTGTCTGAGTTATAGTTTTTCCCTATTCTGATGGACAGTATGTTGGACAGGTGGTCCAAGTGGATACTGAGGAAAGGCATGGCGGAGGATACTGATTGAATTCAGTGGACGATACAGTCTAATTAGTTTGCTGGATTTTGAGTTCATTTGAGAACTAGCTCCCATCAGATATCCAGACAAAATCTAAGACAGGTATTGCTTTTTTCGGAAGATAGTTTTCTCCGCGAAGTTGAGATTAAGAGAGATACAGAAAGAAACTTTAGAGCGGATCTCACTAAGGATATTTCTCGAACGCAATCATTTTCGCAAACGGGCTTTGCGAAACTGATTAGTAGAGAAGTTGGGTGTTCGGTATCACACGAGCTGTGAATATGCGACATCGCAATAATTGGCTTTAAGTGCAAGTGGGAGATTGTTGGCTATAGTGCCCTCAAGGCAATTATCATAGTCGCGGACTTGTGATTATGATCATTGAGTGAGGACCTATACCGATAAAACAGTCTTAGCCAAGATGATAGTATGCTATCTGGTTTGTCTTTATCATCATGTACGTGTTGATATAGCCCATAGGATTCTTTCTTGACTTCCAGCATTGTGATGGCGATCATATATGTAGGAGATGGGGTCTATAAGCACATCCTTAAATGTCCCTAGTGGTAGGAGTATTGAGACCGGGCATTGATACTCCAGTGTATACTAGGGTATACTGATCGAGACCCCGACGAGGGGCGGTGGCCAGGTCTCACAAGCCATTAGTGTTAGTTTGTTCACCTAAGATAGTATGCAGGTGCTCATTGGGTTATGAGTACACTGGACGGACTCGCCGGGAACCTGCTAGTTGGTATTATATCTATTGTCAGATAGCAGTTCCCTGGTGACATGTGTACAGGTTAGTCTGTCGACCTTAGATCGTCATTTGTCTCGTGTGAGTTCCCACTGTGCTTTGATTACTACCCAACCACGGCTCAAAGGAGTCGTGCAAACAGGTTTTAGTTGGGTACAGTCCCGAGCCACATGGAGGCAGTGATCGGATCGTCGGGGATTCGTCTCACCCGGTATTGTGGGTTGATGTCGCATTGTGTACGGGTGGCCATCACCATAAATCCATGGCCATGGTAGACGAGGATTACCGATCCAGGATCGATAGTTTCTCAGGAGGTGATGGGTTACATGCCGACACTAAATATCGCGTTGTTAGGGGTCTGACTTTATCCACCCCTCTAGACTCGATATATGATACTCTTAGACGAACAGAACGGACTGTACGGATATTGTCACTGACAGGCTCAGTAGGGGTTCAGGATGAGTTTGCTCGCCGGCCTCCCTTTCGCTCAATACCTGGGTAGCCGTTACGTACAGCTGGTGCCGCTGACGTGCTTGTGGTTAAACCCACTGCCAGCGTATTGACGAGTCTTTAGAGTCCCACACAGAGGGTTTTCACGGTTCAGGCGATATGGTGTACATGAGGTATGTTGATACATACAGGTGTCCGATTAAATATGTGCACATGCTGCGCAGACTTTAATCGGACGGTTGATAATACTGGAGGCTTAGGATCAAGCCGGATTATTAAATCGAATTTTAATTTAATAATTAATATATGTATTTGTATATACATATTCTAGTATTATTGTTCACTATTCGTTTTCTCTCTCGGCTATTCGTATTTTGGTACGAATACACGTATATGTATTTTGATACATGTACCGGGAAGTATTCCGTATTTTATACGGAATAGCTTCTAGAAGGTGCCACCTCATTAATGATTTTATTTATTGAAAATCATTTGGGAAATGGGGTGGAAAGGAGGTATGGGTCAAAGCATGGTTCAAAGTGCATGTAGCAAAGTATGGTGCATTTGTTTAATGGTAAATTGTAAAAAGAAAATGTTTTTTGTGTGAAGGAGAGAGAAAGGGGGGGACATCATCATGGGGTGGGGGTTCATTTCATTTGGTTGATGATTACATTCTACACTAGATTACTCCCACTCTCTCATTTACCCAGAAGACTTAGCAAATTTTGCTCATGCCAAAGTTCACATCCTTCTTCATCTTTCTTGAGTTTCTTATTAAGCTCATGGTTTGAGAGAAAATTATAGTGACACTTTCGTACACCCCCACTCTCCATCGCTAGCGACTTTGGAGCGTCGGTTGTCTCATTCGACGAGGCTGGAACTTGCACCGTTTCCCTCAGGTGGATCATCGGAGATGGAGGAAGACCGGCAACCAAACTTCGTCAAGGAATCACTAGGAGCTGGAATGAAGACCGAAGGATTCGGATCATCTCGGTATAACCTTTCTAACTGTTAGTTAGCTCGCTAGAATAGGGTTTAAGGTCGATACGGAAATCGGGTATCGGTAGCGCCGGTTTAATAAATTTTTGTTCCGCATTTTGGCCGCGTTTCGATGGCCGGGGCGCTGCCGCGACCCAACAATATCATGGGTACCCCACCTCGAAAAAATCTTACCGAAATTTGGTACCCCCTACCGGACATTACTTCCTACGGTTCTTGTTTTGGCCGAACGTCGAACGACCCCTCCATGACTAAAATCACTTTGAAAGATCGGACAGACGCGTCTAGGACGAACAATTGGACTCCGCAATCCACCTTGTATCAACCATTTCAACCTTCACCACCTTCTTACATTGATACCCCTTTTGAGAGTTCAGTTGTAACCCCAAGACCTATGTCTCTTGCTAAATATATTGAACAATCTCGTAGCCGATCATTCACTCCTTTCACCACTTCCAATTCTTTTGATCAACAATTCGATTCACCTTCTTATCCGTATGCTGATCCTACCCCTGTCCAACAATTCAATTCCTACCAGTCCTACCCAACTTTTACACCTTCCCTAGACATTGCTTCTACACAGCCATTTGGGAGTTTCCAGTATCAAAACAACTTTGAATCTTTTATTGAAACCACTTCACAACCCATGTCTAGTCTGAAACAGTCGTTGGAAGAATTTAGGGTAGCGTCGTACCAACAGATGATGGATTTGAATGCGTCCATGGCCGCCCTCATACAACCTAGTGACCCAGTAACTAGTTTTCAACTAGCTCCAAATTTTCCAATGTATGATGAGGCGGTAGGACAGGTTGAGAATTTGAGTGGTGAGAGTGAGCTATACACCCTTCCAAATCAAACCTACCCGTCCCAAATTGAAACCCACAATCCCGTTTTTGACCGTCTATCTTGTGTCCCAAATGAATTATCAATTGAAGATAGAATGTTTAATGAGTTGTGCGACTTTGTAGTGTTTGATTTGCCCGATTGTGAAGGGTTCCTTTTGAGTGAAACCACACCCAATCCTTTTGACCTCTACACCTCCATCGTAGAACCAGAATCGATTGAAATCCATGCTTTTGATGAGGTGTCTGAGAAAATTGATTTCACTTGATTGAGGATATTGACGCTGGGGATATTTTGGATGATGAACCCGCAGATTTGGATGAAGTTTTCTCTCCAATTCATCATCCCGAGTCGTTAACTGTTTTTCCCGAACTCCATATGCGTCTTGATTTTGATGAAATATGCATGGAAGAGCTTAACTTTGAGGAGAATTTTGAGAATATTTTTGAGGATGAAACAATTCTAGTTGATGAGTCGGATTTTCCAATTCATCATGTCCCTTCCATTGACTGTGTACACCATCCTGAACCTTTACCTGATACCCCTCCTCGATCACTCCCTTCCATCTTTTCCATCGTTCCAACATTGCAAGAAACAGTATCACGTTCATTTACTATGTCTGGTTTATCAAGCTCGGCGTACCCATGTTTTCTCACGAATCTTGAGGGATTTGACCCCATTTCTCGATGGGTTAATAGATTAGCACAAACACTTCTTACACATCAGTCATCATAAATTGTGCTAATTTATTCACTCCATTTTCACCCTCAGGTTTGTACTCCATTTCTTTCTCCCTTCCGCCATTTTTCTCCTCCACTGAGACCGGACGCCGCTTCTATCCCCGTACGGTCTCTCGTATTCCCCATTTCTTTCCTCTTCGCCTTCTTTCACCAGCCACTTCTTTATCACGATAAGATTTTTAAATGGTTGGTACTCACTTTTGGCCTATGTAAGGCCTTGTATAGATTGATACTGTTCTCTCCCCCCTAATCCTGAACCTCAACGCTTAACAGTGGAAACAATGTTTTACTTAAGTTTGGGCGGGAACTTTTTTGTGTATATATTTTTGTTTTGCTTTGTATATATTTCTTTTGGGGAGCGCCGACAATTTTGACCCTGTTGGTGTAGCCTGACAGTGAGGGTACTGTCAAGTTTAAGTTTGGTGGTGTGCTCGGTAAGCTTTCTTCCATCACATTCATTTGCATATTCTGTTTCATACTTGTTTAAAACCCCATAAAAAATAAAAATTTTACAAAAAATATAAAAACTTTGTCGTCAAGTTAGCTAATTGGGTAACTTAGATTTTTTCCGAAAGCTTAGTTGATACGTTAGATGTAACTAAATCCTAGGCTTAGGAATTGAAAACCCTAAAAAAATAAGCCTCATTCTATCTAAACCTTGGCAATTATACGTCCTTACAGTTTTTTTTAAGAAATAGGTAATCTTGAGTTCAGTTCTTGAGTTAAGTCAAGATGAGGGGAAAGTATTGAAGTTTTACTAAAGAATAAGTTTGAAAAATTGTTTCTATTCTTGAATTCAAATTTAGAAAGTATATACCTTAGAAACTGCACATACACGCACCATGAAACTTAGGATAGTAGAGCATACCTAGAAATACTCTTGCCTGAAAGCCTAGTATGAAAGAAAAAACGGTAGTTAAAGCTAAACACTAAAAGAGCATCATTGAAAAAATATATCCGGTCTTGAAAAGAAAAAAAAAAAGAAAAAGAAAAAAATAAATGAATAAAGTCAAGATCTGGAAACCGCTACTTATGCTTTAAGCTCACACATTCAGTAATCGGTCGTTAGTGCCTCAAGAAGCATTAATAGTCTCATGAAAGGTGTGAGCAAATCCGTCCATCATTTAATGAAAAGAATTACTATTAGGTATTAGGGCAAGGGTATTATAGATTGAATTGAATTCTTGAGTGTAGGGGTACAAATATACACACACGTAGGGGTATACAATCGATATTTGGATGAAAGATAAAAATGAAGAATAAGACTTATGTTTTCTGTAAAGTTGATAAAAATCCCCAATTTAAGACCGCACTTTTAGAAGGAAAACTCAGGAGATACCAACATCTTTCTAAACTTTTTTGGAACGTATAGGATCTGAGGTTAAATAGATAGGAGGCATGAAACATAAGGGTTGAATATTTCTAATATAGGATGATAGAATTTCTAACGTAGATACTAAACTATAGGGGTAGAATCGACGTTAACTTATGAAACTAACTTGACGGGATTTTATGGGTGTAATCCGCTGAAAACCCTCAGGAGACAACACTCTTCTTAGTAGGGACACCTAGAGATTTAACGGCTTGTTGCACACGCTCAGTGCAATCGCGTTCCCTGCGAAAGTGAGGCAAAGATTTTGTTTTGCTCGGGACGAGCAAAAGATAAGTTTGGGGGTATTTGTTAAGACCAGAATATTGCATTTTAATACTGCTCATTCATTATCTATTTTTTCTATATATCGGTACTACTAACCGGTGTTTGCTTAGTAATACAGATTATAGGTGTCCGTGACAAAATAATAGAAATACATCCAGAATCATGGATATATCATTTGTGAGCCGACACTGCAAGCAGAACCGCAAACCGACCGATATCCCAAGAGTTATTTTGCAAACAGGTGTATGCACAATATTTTGGGCCAACACATAGCACGTGTGTACACTAACTCTTGGGGCTTGCACCATGGACCTAGGGGCAGCCATGGCATGTGGGCTAGTGCAAGTGGCATGGTGTGATGTGCATTTATGGCAATAAAGTAGTGATGTGATGCATAGCTACTTATTTCCTTCCATGAACTGGATGCATACCAAGTCAAATTTGTGAAAACCAGCAACACCAAAGTCATATTGGAGACAACCCCAGCACACCACAGGAGCACGATGCTATGTGCTCGAATTTGACCCGAGCACATGAATGTCCTAGCCGAGGTCGCCGGCCTCCCTGCTCCCATATGCTTCCATCTTTCTGTGGGCCCCTCCTTGCTGCCACGTGGCCCTATTTTTATTGTTTATTTTCTTTTCTTTTGTGCCTATATATAGCAGGCAGTGGGCAAGGGTTCATGGTCTCACTTTTTGTCTCACATTGTATCTTTTATTTTACACTTTGTAACTCTTTTGTTTTCTTTTTAGTTCTTGTACATAGCTTCCTCTAAAGATCCTTGCCTTCTCTTGATCTTTCAACCTTTTCATTGAGCTTGAAGGTTTAAGGGTTGGTATTTGATCTCAAGGGTTGTATCTTCTTGAAAATTAATAAAGCTCTCTTCTTATGTCTTCATTCACCATGAGTTCTTTGCCTCTTCTTGATCTTGCAACCTCTTAATTGAGCTTGCAAGTTTAAGATTAGGTTATTGAACCCATGTCTTGTCTTGTGTTATAATGGTTCTTAGTATTTCTTACTTGCTTTTTTTACTTACTTGCATTTTCATTCTTGTCTTTTATTACTTGCTATTTATTACCATGTCATTTACATTCTTGTAATGGTTTTCTTTTCTTTGTTTGTCTTCTCTTTTGTTCTCTCTGTTTTGATTTGTTATTGTGAGATGTTGTGAATAATGTTGTTAGGAAAAGAGAATGATATTGTAAGTTAAGGTTTCGTTTCTCATATCCTTTTCCCGTATTTTCCATTTGAAACTCCGCCCAAATCTTATACAAGCGCTCCGTTAGGCACCCTACCCTACCCTACCAAGGTAACGGTGATTCCTAACCGCGACCGGTTGCATTCGGATTGGCCGGAGGCGAAAGCAAGAGACAAGAAAGGACGGACAAGGGTCAATAAGATGGATTCCACGAATACCGTGCTTAAGTACCCTAGTCCACGTTGTTGCCGATTGCTCTGGCTTCAATTGGTCAAGACTCGGCTCAATGGACTTGAATACGGATTTCCTTAACTTACACTATCCTATCTTATCCTAACAAGCGTTTACTTTGCATATAACACTTAGGGTAGATTTGAACATTCCGCCCACGCGCATTAACTCGTGAGAACAAGAACCTAAAATGCTCCGTCTCTCTGTGGATCGACCCGTGCTCAATCGGCTAGCTGCAAAGCGACACCGTCTTGATTGCAATTAACTTTAATTCTTCCAATCAAGAACAGAATCTCCCCGATGAGAATTGAATTCTCAACTTGTAGGGAGATTTGCTTTGCAAATCTCAAATCAGAGGAAGAACTAAGTTCTTATATGAAGGGTTAAATCCTTGTTTCCGTTTATACTATGCAAAGGAGATATTTTGATCTCTTCTTTCTCTTTACCTAAAGTTTGAAATGAGGGAGATCTTCTTCTTCTTTTTGAGAATTCAATTCTCGCGATTTTTTATGGAGAAACTTATGGGTCAATTCTCTATTCTCTGGTGGTATCCCCCCATCTCTCTCTGCGCTCCTATTTATAGTAGAAAGAAAAGAATCAATTTATTGAGAAATTCTCTCATTGAGAGATTATTACAGTCAAATTGATCTTTAGATCAATCAATGAATTTTATTCACCGTTAGATTTTTAATCCAAACACTCTCTATTTAACAGAGAAGATTTCTTATTTGTTTAACAAAATTAGGAAATATTTTCTTAAGATATAATTTTATTGTATCATATGAATATCTTGTTAGTTTAACAAGATTAGGAAGATATTTCCTCAACCATAGAATTTAATTCTGTTTAACAGAGAAGATCTTTCCTATTTTAGAAAAATCAGGACAATATTTCCCAAATAGAATTTAATTCTATCACATAGAGTTTAATTCTATCAGACGGTTTACTTGGTGATTTTATAATCACCGTTGGATTTTTGATCCAAAGGTGCTCTGTTTAACATAGAACAATCTTTCTTTATTTAGAAAAATTGGGGAAATATATTCCCATTTCATTGGATCTTTGATCTAACAATTTTCTGTTTCCCAGAAAATATCCTTCTCATTTAGAAAAATTAAGGAGATATTTCCCCTCAATAGAATTTAATTCTATGTTTGATGATTTATCATCACCATTGGATCTTTGATCCAACAATTCTCTGTTAACAGAGAATATCTTTCGCTTTTAGAATGATCAAGGGAGGTATTTTTCCAAGACTAGAATTTAATTCTATATAGGGAGGCGTCCTCACGTGTTTAACACGTGACCCTGATGTTGGTGTTCAACCTGTTTTATTTAGCGCCCATATGCCTTGTACATGGGCGCTCACGTGTTTAACACGAGAGATCAGTTTTGCCTTTATCCACTTACTCTTAATGCTTGTATGCTTTGCATACAAAATACAATTTAATTCTATGTACAGAGTTTAACTCTATCTGAAGCTAATACCTCAAAAGGATGTTCTCACGTGTTTAACAGGTGACCCTAATATAGGTTTTAATCAGTTTTATTAGCACTTATATGCTTTGCACATAAGTGTTCGCGTGTTTAATACATGAAGCCTGTTTAACCTTTAGTTGCTTGCTTTCAGCGCTTATATGCCTTGCACATAAGTGTTCGCGTGTTTAACACATGAAGCCTGTTTAACCTTTAGTTGCTTGCTTTATGCGCTTATATGCTTTTACATATAAGCACTCACGTGTTTAACATGTGAGGCTCACAACATAGTCAATTTTCCTCTCTTCCCCACCTTTTTTTATAAGGAAACAAATTCCTTCCAGAGTTTCTCTCACGTAGCTTGCAAGCGAGTGCAACGGTGTCTATTTTTATCACCATTGGATCGTCTAGGAGAATGCGAAGTTGAACCGCTCCCATCACGTCTTATAATTGGGGCCTTTGGCCTTGAGGTGACTACTATTTTTCATCTTCCTCCTAGAATTTTTTTCTGTCTTGAGAATTTAATTCTCATTTCAGAGCTTAGATCTCTGCCCATAGAACACCTTCTGATCAGAGTTAAACTCTGCCAAAATTTTTGGTAAGGATTATGAACAGAGCTTAACTCTTAAAAGACTTTTTATCTTGTTTTGGAGTTTTAATCCATTAATAGAGCTTGGCTCTTTTCATGAACTGATCTCTTAGAGATCTTAAAAAAAACTTTTTTTTAGTACACTATGAGTCTTGAATCATTGGGCATCCTCGAGAATCGCTGGTTCTTTTCTTAGGCTTTTACCTTATCATTGATCCTGATCTTTGAGGGTCTCTGCCATTTAATTCCATTATATATCCCATCTGTTTCCCATCATGGGGATTTCTTGGATTTAATCCTATTTTTGGAGGCATTTAATTCCATCTTGTCTTGCAGAGCATAACTTTGAAATTTTTTAGAACTTTTGGGAATTTTATTTCCTTTCCTGTTCTTGAGTATTTTCCTTTTTAGGGTTTTAATACCCTCTTTACAGATTTGAATCTATTGTTATTTTTAACAGAACCCGCTTTTCGGGGATATTGGGAGTTTTAACTCCAATGTTCATTTAATGAGAATCCTTTTAGATTCTCACAATGGGCACTTTGTCTCATCATTAACGAGCCGCCATTTTTATTTTGTAGGGTCTACTAGCTCTTTAGTTAGTAGTCCTATAAGACCAACTCACGCCTATCGCTGACTGTGTTTTTTTTGTTGTCCCCTTTTTTAGTTTCAATGGCCTCACTTCCTTACTTCTCTTAAACCCGCTCAGAGGTTGCTTTCCCACATTCGCCATCAGACGAGAAAGTTATCACTATAATTAAGAATCTTGATAAGGACAAAATGAGCTTTCTCCTATGGGGCGTCTGGTATGGTCATATTATAAGGGGTCGTCATAGTTTTGCATGTGGAGTACCAATGGAACCCATTCGTTCGATTCAATTTACGGACCGTCCGTGTACTGCTTATGCAGTGGAGGCGGTTAATTGGACTCCTGAAGGCTGGCTTGAGCCACCAACTACAGGGATACCCAATCAACCCTTAGTGGCTATTAACATTCTGGGACGCCGAATATGCCAGGGCACAGCTCAACCTTAGGGGTAGGTCTATAAAATAGACGCCATCCCGCGGCATCCAGTAGGCTACCTTCCTTGGGCCTAGTATATTCTTTCCTCCCAACGCTCACGGTTTCAAAATGTTGGATTGTACCAGGCGGTGTATGCGTCGTTATTCTATTATCATGCTCCCCACGTTTGGTGGGTTAAGGCCTTTTTAAACCAATAGAATCTTTCCATGCATACGTTCCTACTAGAGGACCGCAAGGTTTCCATTTCGCTGGAGGAATTCCGATAAATTTCTGGACTGCCGATCAGAGAAGAACATTACGAGGAGTTATGTAACACCCGAGCCCAATACTACTATTTTCTGTTACTGGTTGAGTGGTAGATATTACTCATTTCATTTATCTTGCTTGTTTGGGTCTTACTGTAAAATTTTATCTGGCAAAGTCATTTCTGCATATAACAAATTTTAGCACCTAAACCAAAATTAAAAATATCTATCTTGGCCTACTAGTCATCCCTAGCCGCGTGGTAGCGTCCGTGCGTCGAGTTCTCGTCCCGTTCGGTGAAACGGGCGAGTTTGGACGACTACGCGCGCGTACAGGTGTCCGACTTGGGGGTATGCCTTTTAATCATAAAACATATCATTTTAAAATTTGGAACCCGCTTAAAATCCTATTATTTAAATTTCAAATTTTTGGACCCAATCCGGGCGCAATTTGGAAATGTTTCATTTAGCGCCAAAATCGCAGATTAATAAAATATTCAAAACTATATAATATATATTCAGAATACTGTTATGATAATAATCTTGAAATCTTATTTTAGATTTCTTTTAAGTTTTCTGGCCAATCACGAGGGGTTTAAACCCCCGTGGGCCACTCCTTTGTCCCTCTCCATTCCCATTCTCTCTCTCTCTCTCTCTATTTCTCTTTCTCTCTCTAACCTCACGTCCCTCAAATCTCTCTCTCTCTCTCCCATATATTTTAAAAACTCTTTCCCTCACCATTTTTCTTCCTTACGTGAACCCATCGGCACCGAACCCTAATCTCCGGCTCCCTCACCATCGCAGCACCAAAGCCGACGCAAACATCACCACCGGCCTCGCCTCCTCGCCCTCGTCGCAGCCGCTACACCATTCCTTCCTCCTCTCCCTTCTCCCCGTGCACCCTGTACCAGCCGTGGCCGCGCACCCCCCTGCACACGCGTTGCATCACCGTGGGTCGCCGCCGGTGACCCCCGTCCTCTTCTTCACAGCCTCGCGAGCACCCCTCGGTAAGATCACCTTCTTCCTTCTCTCCCTTTCTTTTCTCCTTCTCTGTTAACGTAATTCTTGATCGGCAGATCTTCTCCACGATCACTGCTCACCGCCGGAGCCCGATCGACGCCGTCGACCATCGCGACCCCCTTCAACCCACAGTGAGTATCCTTCCCTTCGCCACCCTCCTTCCTTCCTTCTTTAACTTTCCTTTCTTCTCGTCGCAAACTTGATCTTTCACTGTTCACTGTTTGGCCGGAATCTGGTGATGCCGACGATGTGATCCGACGATCCAGCAGAGTACTATGACCCGTGTGGTCCCTTGGTTCGTCGTTTGGATTCAATCTGTGAACCGTGCGTCCGTCGCGTGTTTCCCCACCGACGTTACGTTCCGTTTTTCCCGGTTCGCGACCCGCCGAGGCAAGTATCACTTGCTACATGCTATACTATACAATTATATATGTTTTGACTCTTTAAACCTGCAAAACTTAACTCGGTATGGTTATTTTCTCATTTGGTTGCAATATGACATATATCATTTTACAGTTAACATGGAAATTACAATTTGCTACTATTAACCTACGAACTAAGTTTACATGTTAATCACATTTTTCTGTCAATAGATGATAGCCTTTACACATGTAGTTCTATACATTGGGATATTGGTATAACAGTATTGCACCATCATTTAATCTGTTGCACCGCGAAGGGTGCTCAAAACCTGTTAGTATGATAAAACGGCTGCACTACATTAATGCACTATTGTGATTGAATGAACTGCTTATTGCTGTTTAATTTATTGCTTATTTCTTGCTGTTAATCCCCTGTTCGTTTATATATCTGTTGTGAGCACACCCACGACAGTGTTACATCTTGACTTGACTGTGTTACACATGACATACATTGATACACCTGACATGGTACCTTGCACTATTGACTTGACCTGATGTACCATGACCTGACCTGTTACCTGATCTCATGCTTAATGCCAACAAACCTGACATGTTGTCCTCATGGACCATTCCTGTTGTCTATCCAGACAATCCTACCGTTACCTGATCTAGTGTTGGCATTAGTTCTTGACTACTGAATACCTGACCTGACACATATAACTTGGGGGTATGGGGAAATCAAAGGTGTAAACTAAAGTGTAACTTAAAAGGGTATTACTTGATCCGTGGTCCCGGGGGGTAACGGGACAGAGTCATTCGTGACTCTTACATTTTCCTGATCCGTGGTCCTGGGGGGCAACGGGACAGAACCACTATTGGTTCCCATCTTCCTGATTCGTGGTCCCGGGGGGTAACGGGACATATCCTTTGAGTTACATGGAGGTTTACACAATTTGATTTCAAAGACTTTAGAATAGAAAACTTGTTAGAACAGTTTAGTTACCCACTGCACACTACCCTGCACTGCTTGTTTCATACTATTGCCTTATTCATGTTTATTTCTGCATTGCTTATTACACTGTTTAGATTATATTACTGGTTGACATGACGCGCTGACGTCTGGGTTTTGCATGGCCTAGATTCCGTACCGCTGTTGCAGTCCGAGCAGGAGTACTTCAGCCAGCAGGCTGAGCTGTGAGTTCAGTAGTAGTTAGTTTTATTTCCTGCATTTATTTCCGGATGTGAGCCCGCTTTATGGGACACACTTTTCAGTTATTTGCATTGGATCATTTGCTTCCGCATTTATTTATTATTGACTCCTGTTATTCTGGATTATGGACATGTTTTAGATAGTTTTATCTTGTTCTTGATATCTTTACAGCCGTAATGTGACTGTGGATGGATACTTCCTACCCACAGGTAGCATGGTTGGCTATGTCACGTGCCCAATCTAGCGTACTCTGGGAAGCGGGGCGTGACATGGTTATTGTGGTATCAGAGCTGGTCCCTTAATAGTAGGTCTGTGGTTCGAGGACGAACCATTGTTCAAAGGTGGGGAGAATGTCGGGACCCGGTTCTTGCTCACGGAGCAAAGTGCCACACGGAACAAAGTGCCACGCCAAGTGTCGTGTTAAGTGGGCGGGGGCCACCTCTTGAATCCGTGGGGGCCACCTCTTGAGTCCGTGGGACCCACTGTAGAACAATGGGGACTCTTCGGAATACATTCCGAAAGGGGGCAGATCTGTACTATAAATGAAATGATACCACTCTTCAATACAGAGGCGCCTTTTAAGTGAACCGGAACTACATGAGCTTGAGAACTCCGTAGTTAAGCGTGCTCGGGCCAGGGAAGTCTTGGGATGGGTGACCTCCTGGGAAGTGGCCCCTGGTCAGGTCCGGTTCGCTCTAAAGGGAAAAACCGTGCGGTTTCGGCCAAAGCGGACAATATTCTCTGTATTGGAGGTAGGGCGTGACAAGTTACCCCCTGACGAGTACATTTTTGCCATGGTTCTAGCTATGCATGAAAGCTTGACAACTGAGAATACTGTTCAGCACAAGATCCAAGTTTAATCAAGGCCTTAGTCATTTTTGAGATTCTTTTTGTGGAATCAGAAGGGCAAGGTGTTAGTTTTGATGATTTCATTGCTCGCTTCCTTCGTAATGATGTTCTATCCAAGAAAGCACTGAAATTTGCAAAGGTCGAAGTCCTTTCGGCTTTGGCCTGGACAAACTGCCGGCTAAAGAAGAAGGTCTGCCACAATTTTGCATCCCAAGTTCATCGACAATAGCCTTTGACGAGATTACTTCTCCTGGTATGGACGAGGAGACATTTTTTGTTGGCTTCATCAGTCTTTGGCTCAGCTGGTTTGCCTATGCACCGACGCTTTATGAGAGCCTCCGTATTCTACCCCACACACCACATAACCGAAGGAGCATGATTAGCCATTAGCATCGCAGGGTTATCACACCTGTATCATGGTTTGGGTACCGCAGCCAACACTTCAAATCCAGGTGCATACACCGTGAACTTCTCCCTCCATTACTTCACATCCTGGATTGAGATGCACGTGTTAGGCTCATTTGCTGTGAATCGACGGCCTGATTTCAACCTGTTTTATACTTTTCCACGAGTCATGAGATTGATTGACACTTCTGCTCCTAATCCGACTCAGTTAGGGGCTTTGCGCGTTCTGCTTAACCCGTATTCAAACAAATGTGGCAAGGTTTTCAACGATCGGGTTCTTTCTGCGCCAGCGGGGCTATTCAACTGTTATTTGATTTATTGAAGAACGGAGCGCCGACTTTGAAACATAAGGAGATCATCCACTTGTATTCGATTAGGCTGGGGTACTTGGTGTTTCGATTAAATGATACCACTCTCTTCATGCGGTATAATCCACATCGCTTTGCCCAACAGTTGGGATAAAACAAGTGTGTGCCCCTTGCAGCTTTCTTGGTTGACCCTACTCCCTCGTTGGTGACTAACCACGACATTATTCATCACTTTATGTGGCTGAACACTGGTTCTCTCTTCATGATCCCTGAGCCCGATTACATTCCAAGGCCTGTGGGACCCTTCAAGGGTCGGTATTGTCACCGAGTTAGTCCCATCATTACAGAGGAGAGACGGGTGCTTTTCGAGTGTAAGGCCTCTACGCCTGCCCAAACCATCAATGTTCCACTGTGAGCACGGTCGGTCGTTCGACCTCCTCTGAGAGACGGCGATTCAGTGATTATTTTGAAAGCCGCTCGAACAGAGTCGGCCCCCTGTATTGCTGGTATGCCAGTTCATACTGGAGCCGGCGCAGGGCCTCCTGATAATGCACAAGATGCAGCATCATCAAAGTCGGATCCCGAAGATAAAAATGGGCAGCGCCATGCAAAGGTGCCTAAGGAGAGGAAGCGTCCTTCTGTGAGTTCTAGCTCGGGCCCTAAAAGGAAGAAGAAGTCGGCTTCGTGTTTAATCGACATCTTGCTCGGGCTTGAGCCTCTCACTTATGATGAGCCTATGACTGCGCACGAACCAGATGATGGTCTTCTTTTTCCGGGTACATTTACCAAAGAGGCCGCTCAGCTGGCCGAAGCCTTATAGCAATCACAGGATGAGACTGAAATTATGCACCCTAAGAAGGAAGGCTTTCCCCATGTCAAGTTCCATGTGTTGATCCGGCTCCTGCTATGTTACCAGTAGTTCCTTTAATGCCGGCGGAAGAAAGGGCTCTTAAACAGCCTATATCGGCTGCTTCTGAAGACGAGACTGCTCTGAAAGCGGGTAGAGCTCTATCTTCAATCGAAGCCCGCCGAGCGTAGTTAAAAAGGAAAGAGCAGCGGCTCGAAAAGGTTATACTTCAGGCTCCTTGGTGTATCGATATATATCTTTTACATCCTTTTCAGGAAATGATTTATATTGCTTTCATATTGTATTCGTCTTTACACATTTTTCTTTTATCGGGCCTTCCGCGGCGGGCGCAGTTTCGAGCCCAGATCGTGCCTTAGAGGCTCCGGTGGTGACATTTATTCCTTCAACGGAGGGTATCGGACTAGTTATAGACTCTGTAAATATTATCAATAGCGCACCGGAGGATGTAGAGGACATTCCCGAGGCTGTTGTCCCTTTGGTCCAGAATGGACGAAGTATTGAAGGTAATCTTATATCTTTCTTTCTGTTTAATGATCTTTCAATATGTCTGACCCTTTCTTTCTTCCGGAATTGTGGGAGTTAGCATACTCTATTGTGGATCATTCTTCGGAGGAAACTTTCTTACGTTTACTTAACATGGCAGCCCCGCACGTGATACCCCCCCACCGCATCATCCTTTCTTCCGTCTATGGTTGGTATTCCCTTGCCTTCCGTATTATATTTACATAACGGTATTGACATGCCATTTACTTTGAACCACAATCCTACAGACTGATGGTGAAGTTAAGGCTCTTGATGGGCCTGGGGTTTTTGTCAGATTTGCCTTCTGTGACAATGGGTAAGTGACGCTTTAGCCCTGGTATATTTTTATTTATTCCCCGTTCGGAAAGGCGACTAACCATACATGTATCTTTGCAATTTTGCCAACTCTGAATCCACTTGATTCCCATATTTACATGCTGTCGGGCCCTTATGCCAGACGTATGTCTGAAAGGATGGCGAAACATTCACTGGCCACTCTTATCGAAAATCTTCGCTCCGACACTCCCGTAGAGGACTTTGCTGTCGAAACTAATGCTTCTTTGTCATTCCTTGCCACCTACCATGACGAGGTGCTAGTGCGTACATCAGTTGAGTATTGCAGTCGAGTGGAGTCTTCTCTACATGGAGCCGAATGCATACGCCTTCCTTTTGATATCTTATCTGTAAAGGCCAACATTTATGAATGGATTGATCGGTGTGCGGCCAACCTCCGATCTTGTGAGAAAAGTCTCAACCAAAAACATTCGGAGAGGGAGTTGGCCTTGAAGGCCTTGGGGGAACTTCAAGCCCATCTCACAGCCAAGACTACTCGAGCCTATGAAATTTGGAGAGTTCTTCAAGAGGAAATTACGGAGGTGGTGGCTCTCGATAAAGCCGTCACTTTTACGCGCGAAATGGTTGAAACTCACAAGACTTCTGAGAAAAAGCTTGAGCATCGGTTTTCTTTGTATCAACAATAATAGGTACAGGAAAGGGATCGGCTTGCGGCGCTGCTAGAGCTTGAGGCGGAGGTCCGGCGAAAAAATGATGATCTGGCTGGTTTATTGAACCGTCCACCGTCTTAATTTTTTTTGTTACTATATTTTTCCCTTTTTTATATATATATCTTGTATTCATTTTGGTTTATGAATAAAAGACATATTTTATTTCATGCATGCGCCTTCTTTCTTTTGATGTCTTGATTCGGCGCTGATTAGTTTATTTACTCGTTTCGGGGTTTGTAATTTATTCACTCATTTTGGAGTCTCTAGTTTATGTACTCATTTCAGAATTTGTAGTTTATTCACTCATATCGGAGTCTCTAGTTTATGTACTCATTTCAAAGTTTGTAGTTTATTTACTCATTTCAGAATTTGTAGTTTATTCACTCATTTCGGAGTTTCTTGTTTATTCACTCATTTCAGAGTTTATAGTTGATTCACTCATTTCGGAGTGCTTTTAGGTTACCTCCCTTGGGTTTCCAGGCAAACTCGTCCTAACATTGTATGTAGATAACCCCATTTTTTTTATAACAGAGGTCTGTTAGGTTTTTGGTGCTAGGGTTTTAGCCGTGGTTCCATTGCGTTGGCTAATGTATTCCTTGATATACAGTCTTTAAGCCAATGTTTGAGTAGCCCGACGACTGTCGTGCCTCTGATCCTTTTTTAGGCTGGACAAGACATCTTCAAGTAATTTTCTTAGGTTGGAGTATTTGTATTAACGTCAGAAGAACAAGCGTTAGGTATTTGCCGTGGCGCTCTTTACTTGAGGTTAGTCTTAATTTGAAGCCCCGATGAGTCATAACCGTACCCTTCTGGGGTAGGATGATCTCCAACGGTCTTTAGGCTTTGTATGTACTATCGTTAAGACCCAAAGCCAGAAGTATGCCATCATTTTTTTTCTTTGATGATGTCGCGCTGATTCTTTACAAAAGTAGGGTAGATATCTATAGGACCTCTATGCTGTATGTAATGCAATTGAAGTCTGGAGCTAGGAATATGCCATTGCTCCAATTTTTATTTGATAGTTGCGTCTGCATCCTACTGAATTGACGGTGAACGCCGTGATAGTCTCTAGGTTGTATGTGTACCATCAAGAATTGGAGCTAGGATTTTTCCATTACTCCATTTTTGTCTTGATCCTTGGGTCTTTCTTTTTTAATGATGACGATGCATCTGCATCCTGTTGGAATGAGAAGGAACGCCGAGCTGGAGCTGGGATTTTTCCATTACTCCACTTTTATTTGACCCTTGAGTCTTTGTTGACGTCACGTCTGCATTGAGAAGGAATGTCAAGCCGGATCTAGGATTTTGCCATTGCTCCACTTTTATTTGACCCTTAGGTCTTTCTTTTTTGATGATGACGTTGCGTCTGCATCCTTTTGCAATGAGAAAGAATGCCGGGATAGTCTCTAGATTGTATATGTATCATCAAGACTTGGCTCTCTTTTTGACGAAGCATGGTGGGAAAATATGGTTCCCTTTCTTTCATTTGTGCCTATGGATCGTATACTGGGGTCGATGTGGACCTCCCTGCAGGGCAGAAAAGTTTCATTTTCATTTTTTAATTTTTTTCTGCGATACTCTATCTTATCAGTTTTTATGTTGCGAAAATCACGATTGGTTAATCATTTTGGCTATTTATAGCGGTGTCTAATCATTTCGACAGTTTTTGTTTTTACTTGCTGCTTTTTATTGCGAGTTGCCTTATCATTTTGGTTTTTCTGGGATTTGAAATCTGATACCAATCTTGGCATCAAGATTGCTACCATTGGAATATTGCCAAGAGCGATTCATCATTTGTTGTGGAAGGACTTAAAATTTGATACATATTTAGGCATTAACATCACTACAAATGGGATATTTCCAGGGGAGAATCATCATTTGACTTTGTCGATTTAAACGAAGATGGCTTAGCAAATAGGCTTAGAATTCTGTCAACTAAGAATTTTTGACTTTATGAGCCGTAAGGGTCTTATAAAGGTATTTCTCCCTACGAGTCGAGAGGATTTTGTAGGTGTATTTCTCCTTAGGAGTCGTGAGCATTTCTAAGTGCATTTTCTCTCGTATGTCGTAAGGATCTTACAAGAGTATTTTCTCCTTGTAAGTCGAGAAGACATGCAAGTGTCGCTCACCGTATGGGAACATTTATTTCCATTGGTGGAACTTGGTGGGAGAATATCTATTTATGCCCGTAGATTGTATACAAGGGTCAATATTGGACCGTCTATAGGGCCAAAAGGTTTTGTTGGGTTTTGATGGATTAAAAACATGTTTAGATCCCTGTAACTTAAGACTTTTGAATCCAATGAGCCGTGAGGGTCTCATAGGGGGAATTCTCCTTATGAGTCGTAAGTATCTTGCAAGTGTAATTTCTCTTTAGGAATTGTATGAATTCCTAAGTGTGTTGCTTCTTTATGAGTCGTAAGGATCTCACGTAGTTTTTTTTTTAAAAACGAGTTCGCACCCTTTCGGGTTTGCACTAGCTCGCTAGCAGTCCTGCTGTTTTTACTCACGGCGCCTTTTCGGGTTTTTGTCCGTGCCTATTTCGCTTGTGGACATACCCATTTTTTAGGTACCTCTTAAGGTAACACACCATTAGCTGTAGGCTCCGATCTTTTTCTAAGGACAACATCATGTGGGACCTGAGAGAGTTACGAATCGTTTATGCCGATGGATTGTATACGGTAATTAATATGGGGATTCACCCTAAGGATAAACGTGTTAGTTTCAGGACATGAAGGTCCATAATCGCAATATTTTGGGCCAAAATTTTAATTTAAGGACTTTTCGGTCCAACATTCCTGTTTTTGGAACGAATATTAGTTTAAGGACATTTCGGTCCATTGCTAGTGTCACGCCCCACTTCCAAAGATCCGTAAACTACGGCATATGACAGAGCCAAACCTACTACCTGTAGCTAGGAATCATCCCTCCACATTCACATTACGATTGTCTATCGGATATCAAGAACAGAAAAGAATATAATCTAACTAGTACATGTCTATCTACCACAGTAAATAGAGTCAAGAAAATACATAAAGAGGAAACGAATGAAGATCCGATAAATAATATTTGAATCATGTCCCAATATAGGCTCAAATCAATAAACAAAACTACGGAAATAAATAAACTAAACATCTCTACTAATACACGTTCAACTCTTCATTGCTCGGCTTGATTACTAAAATACTCTCGATCCGCCAGCGATAAAGGTAAAGGAACCGGGCCATGCAAAATCAAGACGTCAGTGCGTCATAATATCACAATAATAGTAGTATCCAGGATATAATGCAATGATTAAACAAGAATATAAATAATAAATACTGATATAAACAGTAAGCTATGTGTATGTATGGGTGTGTGATGTGTAACCTAATTATGTGCTTCTAGGTTATCTTTTCTAAAAGTCTTTGGAATCAACTAATGTAATTCTCATCGTAACCCAACATTATATTTCCTGTTCATTCCCTATGGGATCACGGTAAAAGTATTTATTCCATAACTCCTGGAAAAACGGCAAAAAAGTAATTATTCCGTAACGCCCGGAAAAACGGCAAACAAGTAATGATTATTCCGTAACGCCCGGTGAAACGGAAAACATGTAATTGTTCCGTAACTCCAGAAAAAATGGCAAGTAATAATATCCTCATGAATTACGTTTCGGTTACATTCTTGATTTCCACTTTTCTCCCAGGTTTGTGTTCAAATCAAGTATAGCCAATATGAATCTAATGCAAACACTGGATCAAGTATGTACAGTTCTCGTTTATGCAGACAACAAGTCAAGTCCGTCAGGACAACACGTCAATATTGTTGGCATTAGCAAGAAGATCAAAGTAACAAGTCAAGTAGTGTGTCGTGAACATGTCATGTGATGCATAGGTATCAAATAGATGCCAAATGCGAAATTGTAATCGATATTAGAACACATTAAACAAAATTGATACCAGGATGCATATGTGTCTATCTGTAATAACTATTATATATCCATTACCAAGTATGATGCAAAATTGATAGCATGTTATACTAATATAATAGTATAATGATATCATGATGTTCCGGCATGCAACTAGATATGCTATTATTGGTACGGATACGAACGGATAACGTAACACCGTAAATCGGTAATAATTGTTGAATAATAAAACACATGTACTATTTTTATTCATATAGATATTGATATAATATAATATAGCATGTTGCAAGTTAAACTTGCCTGATCGGATCTCGTGTCGAGATACGAATGTTGCGTTCAACGTCGGGTAAACATCGCGATGCAACTTACGCGCGCAGGACCGGAACTGGCTGAACAATGACGTGACGTGATGGCTAGGGTGGACGACGACGGGAATTGGGTCATCTGGTTCGTTGGAGACGAGTGCGACTCCGGCGAGACGGCCAGGAAAACAGGAAAGCAAAAAGAAAGAAAGGAAAGAAAGAAAGAATAGAAGAAGAAGAAGAATATGGTTGCTGTTGTTTTGGCTCTGGTGGCGAGAACAGAGGTGACATGACGACGACGTTGAGCTGCCGTTGGCGGCGAGGCGGCTACGTTGGCAGTAGGTTCTTGGTTCCTGTTTGGGTCGTCAGGGGAGTTCAGGGTGTGGTGGTTGGCATCGGGAGTTGGAGAGGGAGGTGATGAGGGTGGTGGCGATGAGGTGAGGTGATCGGCGGTGGGGGATGCAGGCTTAGGTGTTAGGGTTTGTTGCAGTTGTTGTCGTCGGGCTTGCAAGGTTGGTTGTTGGTGGTGGTCAGTGTGCTCAGGGAGTGGAGAGGGAAATGAGGTGAAGGCTGGGGTTAGGGTGATGGCGACGGTGAAGTCTCCAGCGATGGGTTCTTAGGTTGGTGTCGTCGGGGTTGTTGCTGGGTGCTTGAGAAAAGAGAGGAGGAGCGAAGGAAGTGGAGGTGGTAGTTTGTGATGAGGGTGACGACGAGGAGACGAGGGCGAGGTGATCGGCAGCGACGGTGCAGGGGCTAAGGTTTAGGTTAACTTGTTGCGGGAGGGAGAAGAAAAAGAGGAGCAAGAGAGGTGTGTGTTTAATAATTAGGTTTATTATAATTTTATATATATAAAGAAGGAGAGAAGACGAGAGATACTGCGGGAGAGAGATGGGGGACAGAAGGCGAGAAGGGAGAGAGATACTGCGAGAGAGAGAGAAAGAGAGAATAGAGAGAAAGGGGCTGAGTAAATATAATTAGTTAATATATTATATATGTTAAGTAACTGTTTGGTTTAAAATTTTTATAATATATATATATATATAGGTTTTACAACTAATTTCAAAATACTCCGAAAAATACCCGAGTCTCATAAAAAAACTAGTTTTTAAATACGGAGAATATACGTAAAAGTTAAAATCATAATGCGATGTCCGGTCAGTAAAAATGCATACCCCAAAGTATGGATCTACATAAATATACGTAGCGATCTAAACGAGTTTAATTTACAAATATGGACATGAACACGATGTATGGATGAAAACATATGTCATGGGGTACGATAAGATGCCATGCTAGATATCAAAACATATTATTTGAGTATTATTTGTATTATTTAAAATATATGCGGATACGAAATATTTCATGTGTGTGTATAGAATCTAGATGTGCATGGATTCTCTGTACTAGCAAATATATGACATAATCATGAACTATGATGGGTTTCAAATATGCGGGTCGGGTCGGATGCTAATCACAGTTACCGAATGCACTATTCGTACCCAAAAGCAATAATTATAAGAAATCCGTTGCAAGATTTGAAATAACGCAAATAAAATATAGTATAAATACACTATGGTGTTACCTTATACCGAACTACAAAAGAATTACGTCCTTGAAATTCCCGGAATAAGAAAAGTCAAGAAAACACAGATCTAAGAAAAGAGGTGTGAAAACTTTTGTCGGATCTCGTCTTCACGTTCTAAAGTAGATTCTCCGTGCGAACGATTCCCCCATGAAACAAGTACCAGTAGGATAACTTTGTTCTTGAGGACTTTTCCTCATCAATCTACAATCGCCATTGGTCGCTATTCATAGGCTAAATCTTCCCTTACTGTCATCTCCGAGTGACTAGGATGTGCGTTTCATCTCGAACATACTTGCAAAGTTGAGATATATGAAAAACGTCATGAACACCCGCCAAGGATGGTGGTAAAACCAATCGATAAGCTACCTCTCTAACATGCTCGATAAATACCGAAAGGCCCCTCAAATCGAGGACAAAGCTTACCATGACTACCAAACCAAATCACTCCTCTGGTCGGTGATATCTTCAGGAATACAAGATCATCAACTGCGAACTCCAGAGGTCTTCGTCCTGTATCGGCCCAACTTTTCTATCGATCATGTGCCGCCTTCATATAATTTTGGATCACATTGACTTTCTCCATGGTTTGAACAATAAGATCCGGTCCCAATAATCTTCTTTCTCCAACATCGTCCCAACAGACGGGCGAGCGACACTTGAGACCGTACAATGCTTAGAATGGAGCCATCTGTATAGTTTCCTGAAAACTGTTGTTATAAGAAAAATCCATCAAGTGCAAATGATCCTCCCATGAACCCTTGAATTCTAACATGCATGCTCTCAACATATTTTCAAGAGTTTGGATCATTCTTTTTGACTGGCCATTTGTCTGCGGATGATAGGTTGTGCTAAACTTTAAGCGAGCCCCCAAACTTTCCTATTGACTCCTCCAAAAGTGCGATAGAAATCGGGTATCATGATCGGAAATGAGAAATCGGGTATCACGATTGGAAATGATGCTCATAGGTACTCTATGCAATCTCACAATCTCCTGTACATACCGTTCTACTAAAACTTCCGTCGACTGACCAACTAGAAATAGTATGGAATGAGTAGCCTTGGTCGATCAATCGATAATCACCCAAACTGCATTATTGCCTTTTGGATTTCATGATAATACTGTCACGAAATCCATGATTATATGTTCCCACTTCCATTGAGGAATCGGAAGTGATTGTAACAAACCAGTTACCCTTTGATGTTCAGCCTTAACTTGCTGACAAACCAAGCACTATACGTAGCGAGCAATCTCTATTTTCATGCCTTCCTACCAGAAATGTTTTCGTAAGTCTCGGTATATCTTTATTCCTTCCGGATGTACGGAATACGCAGAACTATGAGCCTCCTTCATGATTTCTTCATGAACATCTCATTTGGGCACACATAAACGACTACCATATCGTAACGAACCATCATCATGAATTAACAATTCTGTTCGAACTTCCACTTCCACTTGTTCTCGAAACTTTTGCAATCTTAGATCATGAGATCGTGCTGCTTTAATGTTATCGATCAAGGATGACTGTAC
This sequence comes from Agapanthus africanus, assembly GCA_030015575.1. Classification (NCBI taxonomy): domain Eukaryota; kingdom Viridiplantae; phylum Streptophyta; class Magnoliopsida; order Asparagales; family Amaryllidaceae; genus Agapanthus; species Agapanthus africanus. The sequence continues at coordinate 301,428,042 of CM057339.1, read as the reverse complement.
TTACAACTGCATCAGCTGTCCCGAAGAATGCGGTAGTACGATCTCCAACTTGAATCTCTGAAGATCAGCTATAATCTCCTTCTATGCTGTCAACATCCGTATTGCTAGCAACCGACATAGAACATCCGGCCCTACATTTACTTTTTCCGGATGGTATTTTAGATCAAGATCATAGTCGGCCATCAGTTCCAACCATCTAAGCTATCTCATGTTGAGCTCTTTCTGTGTGAACACATACTTTAGGCTTTTTTGATCGGTAAATACATCTACTCTTTCGCCCAATAAGTAGTGTCTCCAAATCTTCAAATCAAAAATCACAGCTGCTAACTCCAGATCATGGGTTGGTTAGTTCTTCTCACGTGTCTTTAATTGTATGGATGCATATGCTATAACCTTCCCATTATATATTAGAACACATCCCAAGCCTTTCCCAGATACGTCGCTGTGAATAACCAACTCTCCAGAACCGTCTGGCACTATCAGAATAGGAGCGGTGGTCAATCTTTGCTTCAACACTTCAAAAGTTAATGCACATTTCTCCGTCCATACGTATGGTATCTCCTTTCGTGTTTTCTAGGTCAACGGTTCTGCTATTCGAGTGAAGTTCTCCATAAATCGTCTATAATATCCAGCAAACCCAAGAAAACTTATGATCTCCCCTACGTTCATTGGAATTGGCCACTCATGAACAGCTGCAATCTTTTCAGAGTCAACGGTAATTCCATCTCCGGATACAACATGACCCAAGAACTTCACTTCTTCGAGTCAAAACTTGCACTTGCTCATCTTAGTATATAACCTTTCTTGCCTCAATATTTTCAATGTGATCTTCAAGTGTTCTGCATGCTCTTCTTTCCTCCTCGAATAGATCGGAATGTCATCAATAAACACCACTACGAACTGGTGCAGGTATGGTAAAAAGATTCGGTTCATCAATTCCATCAATATTGCCGGTGCATTAGTAACTCTAAATGGCATCATTAAGTACTCGTAATTACCATATCGAGTTCGGAACACCGTCTTGCAAATATCTTCTAATTTCTCCCGAACTTGATGATATCCGAATCGCAAATCCAACTTCGAGAATACCCTCGTGCCACTGAGTTGATCGAATAATTCTCCAATGCGAAAGATCGGGTACTTGTTCTTAATAATTATCCAGTTTAATTCTTGATAATCGATGCACATCCTCCACATGCCATCTTTCTTCTTGACTAGAACTGGAGCTCCCCAAGGTGAATTGCTGCCGTGAATCCAACCCTTCTGTAGTAATTCGGCAACCTTTTTTAACTTCTTCTAGCTCCATTGGTGCCATTGGATAATAGGCCTTTGAAATCGGCGCTGCTACAGGAATAAGATCAATTGTGAACTCCACATCTTACTTTGATGCTAACCCGAGATGACCTTGAACACATCCATAAACTCTCGAACTACTGCTGGCGCTTCCTCTTTATCTACTTCCATCAATGAAAGAACGGCACTGGTCGACCTAACCCTAAATTCGACTGGCCTGACAGATCTGCTACCTCCTGAAAATATAAACTTTGGATGTCCGGAAATCTGGAAAATAACTTTCGTTGCTCTACAATCGATGTGAGCGTGGAAAGTGCCAAGAAAATCCATTCCCAAGACAACACCATAACTGCCAGTATCTATCACCAAGAAATCCGCGACTAACTCTTGTCCGCATATAACAATCGAACAATCCTTACACTCGCTACTAGATATAATTTTTCCATTCCCAGTGCGTATGTCCCAGCAACTAGACAGGGCCGTGAGTGGAATAGAGTATGCACTAATAAACTTGGACGACATAAAGAAATGGAATGCACCAGAATCGAATAATACCAATGCGGGAAAATTATAAACGAGTAGGATACCTGAAACAATTTCGTCTGAAGTTTTGGCCTTCTCGGCCGTCAAAGTAAAGGCCCGTGCTTGATTAGGCCCCTGTGTAACCTGCTTTTGTGGTGCTCTCGGAGCATCACCCTTCAACTGAACTCTTGATGGATAAGCATGCATTTGATGATCAGTAGCTAAGCAAATCAGACACTGCCCAAGCCTCATTCGGCACTCCCTCCGGAAATGTCCCGGTCGTTGCCAGTAGTCACAAAACACACTCTTTCTCTGATCGGATACAACCGGATTTTTCATTTGTACAATACCTCGGTTGTTCAATAGAATGCCTTTGTGTACAGGAGCACTGTCTGGCGTAAACACCGGCTTCCATATCACAACTGCTTGTTGTTGCGTATCTTTCGCTTTCACCAATAAACTCTGCTGTTCCCTGGCTGCCTTGAGAACTTGGGAGAAGGTGGTCAATCCCAGGAATATAATGTCTCTGAATCTCCACAACCAAGCAACGAATAAACCTCCGTGCCCTATCTACATCGCTGGCAATCAAAGGCCCTGCAAATCGATTGAGCCGAGTCCACTCAGCCACATGCGCATCAACGGATCTGCTATTCTCCTTCAGGCTAATAAACTTTTCTCCCATTTCCTCTCGAGCAGATTGCGGAAAGAACTTCTCCAAGAAAATCCATAAAAACTTTTCCCAACAGATTAGCTTGGTCAGGCGGGTCTCCTCTATGAGCCACCACTCGCAAATGTAATCTACCAGTTGGATGCATACTACATCCATACATTTCTCATATGGAATCTGCGTAGTGACAAGAAGATTTTCCGTATCAACTAGTCACTGCTCCGCTGTCAATGGATCCTCCAATCCTATAAATTTAGATGGACCGAGCTTTCTAAAATCCTCCATGGTGCCCTCATGCTATGCTGGTCTGGGTGCTACAGCAACTACGGACCGCTGGGCTGTCCGCAGAACCTCCTGGAAAGCTTCGGCATGCCGCCGGTTCAGCTCAGTTTACCGCTTCTTGTTTTCTAGCATACACGTATAACTTCAAGCAATGCGGTGTCATCAACACGCCTCTGGTACGATCACAAATCTCTATCCGCTATGATTCTAAAGCGAAAACAATGAAGATGATTAACAATGGTAAACATGATTCAATAAACATGATAACTATACATTCTAATTGGCAAGACAGTAATTATAACACCCTAGTTCATTTATACCATATTTTATTTGGGTATTTTCATATCTTGCGACAGTTTCTTGATTATTATCGTTTTGGGTGTGAATAGTGCATTTGGTATCTTTGGTTAGTATCCGACCCGACCGGCATGATTGAAATACATCATGGTTCTGGATTACGACATATCCTTGATAATACAAGGGATCCATGCATATATAGATTTTATGCACAGACATATGATATATTCGTTATCCACATATTTTTAAATAATACAAATTATAACCAAACATATATTTTAATGTTCAGCATGGCCGGTTATCATACCCCATATCTGGTGAGTGTATCCATATATCATGTACCTGTACAGATTGCTAAAACAGACTCATTTGGATCACTACGTGATTTTTACGTGTATCCGTTCCTTGGGGTATACATTTTATCTAACTGGACATCGCATTATAGTTTTGGTTTGTACGTATATTATTCATATTTTAAAACTAGAATTTTAGAAGAGACCCGGATATTTTTCGGAGTATTTTTGTATTAACTGTATAATCTTATAATATATATTATAAAATTATTTTATATAAAACCTTAACAGTAATATGTATATATATATATATGAATATATATAAAATATATTTTAATTAAATAATATTTTCTCTCTCTCTCTCTCAATTCTCACTGTCTCTCTCTCTACTCACCTTTTCTCTTTCCTACTCTCTCTACTTATATATATATAATTATATTTATATACTAATATATATATTTACAACTCTCTCTTCCTCACTCGTTTTCTCCCTGCCTTCGCTCACGAACCCACGCCTGAGCCCTAGCCCTTGTCCACAAACCTAGCCACCGACCTCCTCGTCGACCCTACCCCACCACCCTCATCAACTTCACCTCCTCTCCTCTCTCATCCCTCTCCTCCTTTACCCCGACGAGATCCCCACAACCCTAAGAACACAAACCCGAGCCCTAGCCCACATCCTCACCTTCGACGTCGACCTCCTAACCTCGTCACAACCACCTCTTTCACCTCCTCTTTCTCCCCACCTCTCTCCATCCCCGACACCTCAGGCCATCACCACCATCCCCGACGACAACTTTCCAGCAACTGTAAAAACCCAAGAACCCATCGCCGTAAACTTCACTGGCTACCCATTGTCGCCGTCGTCAGCTCCTGGTGTCCACGTCTCTGTCCCAAAACCCACAGAAACCATTCTCCTCTTTCTTCTCTTCTTCTTTCATTCTTTTATCTTTTCTTTTCTTCAGTTCTTAATTATTCCGGCCATCGCCGGAGTCGTGCATGTCGTTGACAATCCGGGCGACCAAGTCATCGTCATCATCCAGCGTGGTCATGTCTTTGAGTAGCCAAATCCGGTCCTGTATGCTCGTGGTTGCATCGCGACATTTACCCGACGTCGAATGTGATGTTCGTACCCCGTCGTGAGATCCGATCAGGAAACTTTATCTTGCAACATTCTATGTTAATATATTTACATCCATATGAATAAAAATTATACATGTGTTTTAATTATGCATCAAATATTATAGTTTTACCGTTTTACGATATCCGATCGTATCCGTACCGAGAATTGCAAATCTAGTTGTATGCCGGAACCTCATTATATCATTATACTACTATATTAGTACAGCGTGTTATCTAGATTGCATCATGTGTAGTCATGGACGTATAAAAGTTATCACAGATAGATACATGTGCATCCGTGCATTAACCGTGTTCCGATATTCATTACAGTTTCACATTTGGAATCTATCTGATACATATGCATCACATGATATGTTCACGACATACTACTTGACTCATTACTTGGGTCTAGTTACTAATGCCAAGAATCCTGACTTGTTGCCCCGACGGACGTTGCTTTTTGTCTGCATAGATAAAAACCTGTACCTACTTGATGCTGTGTTGGCATTAGATCTATATTGGCAATACCTGACTTGAACACAAACCTGTGGGTAAAGGGGAAATAAAGAATGTAACCGAAACGTAACTCAAAAGGCTATTATTATATGTTTTCCGTTTTTCTGGGCGTTATGGAATAATCCTGTTTTCCGTTTTTCTGGGCGTTATGGAATACTCCTGTTTGCCATTTTTTCGGGCGTTATACAATACCTACATGTTTGCAATTTTTCTGGGCGTTACGGAATAATCCTGCCTGTCGTTTTTCCGTTCATTACGGAATAATCCTTTTTGCCATTTTTTCGGGCGTTATGGAATAATCCTGTTACCGTGGTCCCATAGGGAATGAATGGGGTGTAGACTGATGGGTTACGATGAGAATTACATTGATTGATTTCAAAGACTTTTAGTATAGATAACCTAGAAGCCCAGTTTTCGGTTACACATCACATACACACACATTCCTCATTGTTTATATTCATATTGATGATTTATATTCATGTATACATATTTTTTACATCCTGGTTATTACTAGTATTTTGATATTATGACGCATTGACGTTTGGGTTTTGCATGGCCCAGTTCCTCTATATTTATCGCAGGCTGAACATGAGTACTTTAGCCGTCAAGCCGAGCAGTTAGGAATTAAACTCGTGTTATTTAGATATGTTTAGTTTAGTTTATTTTCGCAGCTTTATTTTTTGATGTGAACCAATATTGGTATAAGTTTTCAGATATTGTTTATTGGAGCTTGATTCATTTCCGCTTATACATTTTCTTGACTCTTTTTATTGTGGAAAATAAACATGTACTAAATAGATTTTATATTTCTGTTCTTGATATCCCATAGACAGCCGTAATGTGACTGTGGAGGGATATTTTCAAGCCACAGGTAGCATGGTTGGCTGTGTTACGTGCCGTAGTTTGTGCACTCTGGAAAGCGGGGCGTGACAGGGTTTGTTTGGTATCAGAGACATAGGATTTAGGATTAATCGGGTTTGGTTCTTTTGTAGTTATGTATTGAACCCAATACACTAACCAGGAAACTCGGGATTAGAAACATGTCCTGCTACATTACTATCCTGCCAGTCTTGAATCTTATCTTTTCCTTAACTCTTGTATCTTGATGATATAGAAATAACCTTGCATCTTAACTTGGAATCCTCCTGATTCCTTATTGTTTCTTCCGTCTTATTATTTCAATTCGGATAGTAGGATTAGGGCGACTTGAATGGAGTTATGTGATTGTAACTATGTACCGTGACATGGTTACAATGTGGTACTCTATTTAGGTAACCGGGAGTCTTATTTTGATTCATTTCTTGACTTATGGTCGTTCTATTACCTTGTTTCCTCTCGGCGTCATTGCTTACAAGTTTATGTCTTATCACGAGCTTGAATCAACAACCACGTTACATCTTTCTTCTTGTCCTGTAAGAACCAATCCGTTTGCATTTCGAAGAATAAGGAGAAACGCAGGAGAAGTCTTTGATGATTGCAGTAGCTCGAGATTAAGCCCAGCAGGAGCTGGTACAGACCGCTTCAACGACGATCAGATGTAAGATATTTGATTGAAGAAGTTTTGATTGACCCGCCTCAAATTATCAGAGTAGCACAGCGGAAGCGTAGTGGGATAATAACCCACAAGTCTTAGAACAAACATACAAATTCATGATGTAGGGAACCGTTTAATAAAGGGTGAAGTTCGTAAACAAGTTGCAGATGAAGCACTAATAGCAGTTCGGGATTTCATGGATGTGTTCAAGAACATCTTGAGTTTACCATCAAAACGAGATGTGGAGTTTCCGATTTATCTTGTTCCTGGAGCAGTGCCGATTTCAAAGACGTATTATCTAATGGCACCAATAGAGTTAGAAGAAGTCAAGAAACAGGTTGCCAAATTACTAGAGAAGGGTTGGATTCGCAACAGCAATTCACCCTTGGGAGCTCTAGTTCTTTTAGTCAAGAAGAAAGATGTTACGCGAAGGATGTGCCTCGATTATCGAGAATTAAATCGGTTGACTATTAAGAACAAGTACCCAATCCCTCGCATCGGCGAATTATTCGATCAACTCAGTGGCATGAGGGTATTCTCGAAGCTGGATTTGCGATCTGGATATCATCAAGTTCGAGTAAAATCAAAAGATATTTTCAAGACAACGTTCCAAACTCGATATGGGCATTGCGAGTACTTAGTGGTGCCATTCGGAGTCACGAACGCACCGGCGATATTTATGGACTTGATGAACCGAATCTCTTCACCGTATTTGGATCAGTTCGTAGTGGTGTTTATCGATGATATTTTGGTCTATTTGAGGATTCAAGAAGAGCATGCAAACATTTGAAGATCGCACAACAAACATTAAGGCAAGAAAGGTTATATGCTAAGATGAGCAAGTGCGAGTTTTGGCCCGAAGAAGTGAAGTTCTTGGGTCATGTCGTATCCGGAGATGGAATTATCGTTGATCCTGAAAAGATTGCAGCAGTTCACTTTCGGCCAATTCCAAAGAACGTAGCTGAGATCAGAAGTTTCTTGGGCTCGCCGGATATTATAGAAGATTCTTGGAGAATTTCGCTTGAATAGATGAACCATTGACCAAGATAACATAAAAGGAGGTACCGTTCGTATGGAGGATAGATGTGCGTCAGGTTTTGAAGTATTGAATCAAAGATTGACCACCGCTCCTATTTTGATAATGCCAGACAGTTCCGGAGGGTTGGTTATTCACAGCGACACGTCTGGGAAAGGCTTAGATTGTGTTCTGATACAGCATGGGATGGTTATATTCTACGCGTCGAGACAATTGAAGACCCGTGAGAAGAACTGCCCAACTTATGATTTGGACCTTACAGCGGTGATTTTTTCTTTGATGATTTGGAGACACTACTTATTGGGTGAAAGAGTAGAAGTATTTATCGATCACAAAAGCTTAAAGGATGTGTTCACGCAGAAAGAGCTTAACATGAGGCAGCGTAGATAGTTGGAGCTGATGGATGACTATGATCTTAAGCTAAAATATCATCCGGGGAAAGTTAATATAGTACCGGATGCTCTAAGTCGGTTGCCAGCAATACGGATGTTGGCTGCACAGAAGGAGATTATAGATGATTTTTAGAGATTCGAGTTGGAGATTGTACTACCGTATTCTTCGGGATAGTTGATGCAATTGCAAGTAAGTCAACTTTGATCGACAACATTAAAGCAGTGTAGTCGCACGATCCAAGGTTGTAGAAGTTTCAAGAACAAGTAGAAGCTGGACTTCGAACGGACTTGTTAATCCATGAAGATGGTTCGTTACGATATGGTAGTCGTCTAAGTATGTATAAAGGAGATGTTCATGAAGAAATTATAAAGGAAGCTCATAGTTCCGCATATTCCGTACATCCGGGAGGCATGAAGATGTACAGAGATATGCGACAACATTTCTGGTGGGAAGGCATGAAAAGGGAGATTGCTCGCTATGTATCGAAGTGTTTGGTATGTCAACAAGTCAAGGATGAACATCAAAGGGTAGCTGATTTGTTGAAACCACTTCCGATTCCTCAATAGAAGTGGGAACATATAACCATGGATTTTGTGACAGCTTTACCACGGAGTCCAAGGGGAAATAATGCAGTTTGGATGATTGTTGATCGATTTACCAAAGCAGCTCATTTCATACCGTTTCAAGTTAGTCAGTCGACGGAAGCTTTAGCAGAACGGTACGTGCAGGAGTTGTGAGATTGCATGGAGTATCTGTGAGTATCGTTTCCGATCGTGATACCTGATTCTTATTGCACTTTTGGACGAGTCTACAGGAAAGTTTGGGGACTCGATTGAAGTTTAGCACGGCCTATCATCCTCAGACAAATGGCCAGTCTGAAAGAACGATATAAACTCTTGAAGATATATTGAGAGCATGCATGTTAGACTTCAAAGGTTCATGGGAGGATCATTTGCATTTAGTGGAGTTTTCATACAACAACATTTTCAGGAAACTATACAGATGGCTCCATTCGAAGCATTATATGGTCGCAAGTATCGCTCGCCTGTCTGTTGGGACGATGTCGGAGAAAGAAGATTATTAGGACTGGATCTTATTGTGCAAACCGTGGATAAAGTTAATGTGATCCGAAACCATATGTAGGCGGCATAAGATCAACATAAAAGTTTGGTCGATACAGGACGAAGGCCTCTGGAGTTCGCGGTTGGTGATTTTGTATTCTTGAAGATATCACCGATCGGAGGAGTGAGTCGATTTGGTAGCCGAGGCAAGCTCAGTCCTCAATTCGTGGGGCTTTTTGATATCATCGAGCGTGTTGGAGAAGTAGCTTATCGATTGGCTTTACCACCATCTTTGGCGAGTGTTCATGACGTGTTTCATGTATCCTAACTCTACAAGTATGTTAGAGATGAGACGCACGTTCTAGATCACTCGGAGCTGACAGTAAAGGAGGACTTAACATATAAAAAAAGACCGATGGTGATCGTGGATCGACGAGACAAGGTTCTTAAGAACAAGGTTATCTGTCTAGTACTTGTTTCATTGGGGAATCATTCACACAATCTACTTGGGAACGTAAAGAAAAGATCCGGCAAAAGTTTCCACACCTTTTTTTCTTATATTCATGTTTTCTTGTCTTTTCTTGTTCCGGGAATTTCGAGGACGAAATTATTTTGTTGTTGGGTATAATGTAACACCCTAGTTCATTTATACCATATTTTATTTGGGTATTTTCATATCTTGCGATAGTTTCTTGATTATTATCGTTTTGGGTGCGGATAGTGTATTTGGTATCTTTGGTTAGTATCCGACCCAACCCGCATGGTCGAAACCCATCATTGTTCTAGATTACGACATATCCTTGCTAGTACAGAGGATCCGTGCACATCTAGATTCTATACACACTCATATGATATATTTGTTATCCGCATATTTTTAAATAATACAAATTATAACCAAACATATATTTTAATGTCTAGCATGGACGGTTATCATACCCCATATCTTGTGAGTGCATCCATATATCATGTTCCTGTACCGGTTGCTAAAACAGACTCATTTGGATCACTACGTGATTTTTACGTGTATCCGTTCTTGGGTATGCGTTTTATTTAACCGGACATCGCATTATTGTTTTGGCTTGTACGTATATAATTCATATTTTAAAACTAGAATTTTAGAAGAGACCCGAGTATTTTTCGGAGTATTTTTTTATTAGCTATATAATCCTATAATATATATTATAATATTATTTTATATAAAACCTTAACAGTAATATATACACACATACACACACGAATATATAAAAAATATATTTTTAACTAAATAATATTTTCTCCCTCCCTCTCAATTCTCAATGTCTCTCTCTACTCACCCGTTCTCTCCCTCTCTCTCTCTCTCTACTTATATATATATATATATAATTATATTTATATATTAATATATATATATATATATATATATATATATATATATATAAAACTCTCACTCTCTTCCACATTGGTCTGCTCCCTGCCTTCGCTCATGAACCTACGCCCGAGCCCTAGTCTATGTCCCCAGACATCGCCGCCGACCTCCTCGTCGACCCTACCTCACCACCCTCATCTACCTCTCGCATCTTCTTTCTCATCCTTTTCCTCCTTCATCCCGAAGAGATCCCCATAACCCCGAGAACACAAACTCGAGCCCTAGCCCACATCCTCATCTTCGACGTCGACCTCCCGACCTCGTCACAACCACCTCCGTCACTTCCTCCTTCTCCTCACCTCTCTCCATCCCCGACACCTCAGGCCATCACCACCATCCCCGACGACAACTTTACAGCTACTGCAGAAACCCAAGAATCCACTTTCGTAAACTTCGCCGGCTACCCATCGTCGCCTTCGTCGCCTCTTCGTGTCTTCGTCTCTGTCCCAAAACCTAGAGAAACCATTCTCCTCTTTCTTCTCTTCTTCTTTCTTTCTACTTTCTTTCTTTTCTTGAGTTCTTGATTATTCTGGCTGTCGCCGGAGTCACGCACGTCGCCGACAATCTGGGCGACCCAGTCATCGTTATCATCCAGCGTGGTCACATCTTTGAGTAGCCAAGTCCACGCGCGTGGTTGCATCATGATGTTTACCCGACGTCGAACGTGACGTACGTATCTCGTCGTGAGATCCGATTAGGTAAGTTTATTTTGCAACATGCTATGTTAATATATTTACATCCATATGAATAAAAATAAGGCATGTTCTTTAATTATGCATTAAATATTATAGTTTTACCGTTTTACGATATCCGTTCGTATCCGTACCGAAAATTGCATATCTAGTTGCATGTCGGAACCTCATTACATCATTATACTACTATATTAGTGCAACGTGTTATCTAGATTGCATCATGCATAGTCATGGATATATAAAGGTTATCACGGACAGATACATGTGCATCCGTGCATTAACCGTGTTCTGATATTCATTACAGTTTCACATTTGGCATCTATCTGATACATATGCATCACATGGCATATTCACGACACACTACTTGACTCATTAATTGGATCTAGTTACTTATGCCAACAATCCTGGCTTGTTGTCCTGACAGACGTTACTTATTGTCTGCATAGACGGAAACCTGTACCTGCTTGATCCTGTGTTGCCATTAGATCTATATTGGCAATACCTGACTTGAATACAAACCTGGGGGTAAAGGGGAAATCAAGAATGTAACCGAAATGTAACTCAAAAGGCTATTATTACATGTTTGCCATTTTTCCAGGCGTTACGGAATAATCATGTTTGCCGTTTTTCCGGGAGTTACGGAATACTCCTGTTTGCTACTTTTTCGGGTGTTACGAAATACCAACATGTTTGCCGTTTTTCCGGGCATTACGGAATACCAACATATTTGCCGTTTTTCCGGGCGTTACGGAATAATCCTGTTTTCCATTTTTCCGGGCGTTACAGATTAATCCTATTACCGTAGTCCTGTGGGGAATGAACGGGGCATGGACTGATAGGTTACGATGAGAATTACATTAATTGATTTCAAAGACTTTTAGTATAGATAATGTAGAAGCCCGGTTTTAGGTTACACATCACATACACACACATACCTCGCTGTTTATATTTATGTTGAGGATTTATATTCATGTCTACATATCAAGTTACATCCTGGTTATTACTAGTATTTTGATATTATGACGCACTGACGTCTGAGTTTTGCATGGCCTAGTTCCTCTATCTTTATTGCAGGTTGAACATGAGTACTTTAGCCATCAAGCCAATCAGTGAGGAATTAAACATGTGTTATTTAGATATGTTAAGTTTAGTTTATTTTCCGCAGCTTCATTTCTTGATGTGAGCCCATATTGCGACTAGTTTTCAGATGTTGTTTAGTGGAGCTTGATTCGTTTCCGCATATACATTTTCTTGACTCTTTTTATTGTGGAAAATGGACATGTACTAGATAGATTTTATATTTCTGTTCTTGATATCCTATAGACAGCCGTAATATGACTGTGGATGGATGTTTCCTAGCCACGGGTAGCATGGTTGGCTCTATCACGTGCCGTAGTTTACGCACTCTGGTAAGCGGGGCGTGACAGTAATGTGTTAGGACATGTTCCTAATTCTGGGTTTTCTGATCAGTTTACTACGTTTAATACCCAAATACAAAAGAACCAAACCCGATTAACCCTAAATCCTATGGCTCTGATACCAAACAAACCCTATCACGCCCCGCTTCCTAAGATACATAAACTACGATATGTGACAAAGCCAACCATACTACTTATGGGTAGGAATCATCCCTCCACAGTCACATTACGGCTGTCTATCGGATATCAAGAACAGAAAAGAATTTAATCTAGCTAGTACATGTCTATCTACCACCGTAAATAGAGTCAAGAAAATGCATAAAGCAGAAACGAATCAAGATCCAGTAAACAATATCTGAATCATATCCCAATATGGGCTCGCATCAATAAACAAAACAACAGAAATAAATAAACAAAACATCTCTGCTAATACACGTTCAACTCTTCATCGCTCGGCTTGATTGCTAAAATACTCTCGATCTGCCTGCGACAAAGGTAAAGGAACTGGGCCATGCAAAACCCAGACGTCAGTGTGTCATAATATCACAATAATAGTAGTAACCAGGATATAATGCTATGATTAAACAAGAATATAAATAATATACACCAATATAAACTGTAAGCTATGTCTATGTATGGGTGCGTGATGTGTAACCTAAATGTGTGCTTCTGGGTTATCTATTATAAAAGTCTTTAAAATAAATTAATGTAATCCTCATCGTAACCCAAAAGTATATATCACGTTCATTCCCCATGGGACCATGGTAACAGTATTTATTCCCTAACGCCCGGAAAAACGGCAAACAAGTAATTATTCCGTAACGCCCGGAAAAACGGCAAAACAAGTATTGATTATTCCGTAACGCCCGGAAAAATGGCAAACATGTAATTGTTCCGCAACGCCCGGAAAAACGGCAAATAAGTAATAATATTCTCTTAAGTTACGTTTCGGTTACATTCTTGATTTTCCCTTTTCCCCTAGGTTTGTGTTCAAGTCAGATATTGCCAATATGAATCTAATGCTAACACAGGATCAAGTAGGTACAGTTCTTATCTATGCAGACAACAAGTCACGTCTGTTAGGACAACACGTCAATATTGTTGGCATTAGCAACAAGATCAAAGTAACAAGTCAAGTAGTATGTCGTGAACATGTCATGTGATGCATATGTATCAAATAGATGCTAAATGTGAAAATGTAATCGATATCGGAACACGGTAAACAAAATTGATACCAGGATGCATATATGTCTATCTGTAATAACCATTATATATTCATTACCAAGTATGCTGCATACTAGATAGCATGTTGTACCAATATAATAGTATAATGATATCATGATGTTCCAGCATGCAACTAGATATGCTATTATTGGTACGGATATGAACGGATAACGTAACAGTGTAAATCGGTAATAATTTATGAATAATAAAACACATGTACTATTTTTATTCGTATAGATATTGATATAATATAATATAGCATGTTGCAAGTTAAACTTGCCTGATCGGATCTCATGTCGATATACGAATGCTATGTTCAACGTCGGGTAAATGTCGCAATGCAACTTACACGCACAGGACTGGACCTGGCTGAACAATGACATGACGTGATGACTAGATTGGATGACGATGGTGATTGGATCATCCGGGTCGTCGGCGAAGCGTGCGACTCCAGCGAGACAGCCGCGATAACAAGAAAGCAAAAAGAAAGAAAGGAAAGAAAGAAAGAAGAGAAGAAGAAGAATAGGGTTGCTGTTGTGTCGGCTCTGGTGGCAAGAACAGAGGTGAGATGACAGCGATGCTGGGCTGCCATCGGCGGTGAGGTGGCTATGTCGGCAGTGGGTTCTTGGTTGCTGTTTGGGTCGTCGAGGGAGTGCAAGGTGTGGTGGTTGGCATCGAGAGTTGGAGAGGGAGGTGAGGAGGTGACAAAGGTGGTGGTGACGAGGTAAGGTGATCGGTGGTGAGGGATGCAGGCATGGGTGTCGGGGTTTGGTTCAGTTGTTGTCATCGGGTTTGTAGGGTCGGTTATTGGTGGTGGTTAGATTGCTCGGGGAGTGGAGTGGGAAACAAGGTGATGGCTGGGGTTAGGGTGATGGCGATGGTGAAGTCTCCGACGATGGGTTCTTGGGTTGGCATCGTCGGGGTTGTTGATGGGTGCTCGGGAAAAGAGAGGAGGGGTGGAGGAAGTGGAGGTGCTGGTTTGTGATGAGGGTCATGACGAGGAGACGAGGGCGAGGTGATCGGCGGCGACGTTGCAGGCATGGGATAGGGTTTGGGTTAACTCGTCGTGAGAGGGAGAAGAAAGAGAGGAGAGAGAGAAGTGTGTGTTTAATAATTAGGTTTATTATAAATATATCTATATATATATATATATATATATATATATATAAAGAAGAGAGAGGGACAGAAGGCAAGAGGAGAGAGAGATACTGTGAGAGAGAGAGAGAGAGAATAGAGAGAGAAAGCGGCTGAGTAAATATAATTAGTTAATATATTATATATATTATATATATATATATATTAAGCAACTGTTTAGTTTAAAATTTTTATAATATATATATATCGGGTTTTACAGCTAATATCAAAATACTTCGTAATATACACGGGTCTCATCTAAAAATTTAGTTTATAAATATAGAGAATATAGTAAAAATTAAAATCATAATGTGATATCCGGTCAGTAAAAATTCATACCCCCAAGTACAGATCTATGTAAATATACATAGCGATCCAAACGAGTTTGTTTTTGCAATATGGACATGAACACGATATATGGATGCAAACATATGACATGGGGTACGATAACATGCCATGCTAGATATCAAAACATATTATTTGATTATTATTTGTATTATTTAAAAGATATGCGGATACGAAATATATCACGTGTGTGTATAGAATCTAAATGTGCATGGATCTTATGTACTAGCAAATATATGATGTAATTTTGAACTATGATGGGTTTCAAACATGCGGGTTGGGTCGGATGCTAACCGCAGTTACCAAATGCACTATCTGTACGCAAAAGTAATAATAATCAGAAATCCGTCGCAATATTTGAAATACCCCAAATAAAATATAGTATACATGCACTAGGGTGTTGCAGCTAGTGTAAAGACGTTTCGTTCCATTATTCTTTTTTTTGGGGAACGCATTTATTTCAGTTCATTATTCCCAATTTTTTTCTCGGGGAAATGCATTAGTTTAGGGACGTTTCGGTCCGGTGTTAGTTTAAGGACGTTTCGGTCCAATATTAGTTTAAGGACGTTTCGGTCCAGTATCGCCGTGTTTGGGGCGACAGAGTTTTTTTTTCTTTTGTTAGTGGTTTTAGAATTCCGACTCGGGAAGATAGAGAGTGGACACAAGCGTCGTCATCTATCATTGACCTAAGTCATGACTTTTCAAGCATAGTATCTTTTGAGGAATCAGCCGTTTATTGTCCGGAACGGCCTTTCTCTATGCATATCCATAAGCAGCTAGGCTCCACCTTGGTAGACTGTCTATGATGTATGGGCCTTCATAGTTCGGCTTGAACTTTTCCGTTTTACATGATTGGGGATCATTGGTCTTTTGAGTTCGCTTTGGCGTAATGTTCTTGGCCTGATCAGTTTTTCATATGACCGTGTCATCCTTGCCTTATAAGTCTCCAAATTTTTCTATGCTATAAGGTGAGTTTCGTCGAGGAAGTCGAGTTCTTCATTCCTAAGATGAGCATTTTTTCATCTGTCAACTCGTATCAAACTGCTACTCATAGAGAATGGAGCTCTATTTCCAATAGGAGCACTGCTTCCGTACCAAACACCAAAGCGTATGGCGTTGTATTCGTGGCTATCTTGAACGTTGTTCGGTATCCATAAAGAGCTTCATACAACCTTTCGTGCCAGTCTTTTTGTTTCTGGACACCAACTTTTTTATAATCTTTATCAAGGTCTTGTTGAATGATTCAGCTACACCGTTGGCCAGAGAATTATAGGCTGAAGAGTATCTCCAATCTATTTTACGTTGTTGTGTGAAGCAGCTTATTTTATGTCTTCTGTAAGGTGGCCCAATATCCGAGATTATCCGTCACGGAGTTCCGAAACGATAGATGACATGGGTTCTGAAGAAGTGAAGGATATTCTCCGTCTTCACCAACCTTACTGGTACTGCTTCTGCCCATTTAGAGAAGTAATCAGTTGTTGCTAATATAAACCGATGTCTTTTAGATGATGCCGATTCGATAGGGCCAATTATATCAGTTCCTCACATTTCGAACGGCCAGCTAACCACTGTCGGGTGTAGCGGATTTGGATGTTGATAGATGAAGTCCCCATGAATTTTGCACGAGTGACACTGCTTTGCATATTCAAGGCAGTCCTGGATCATCGTGGTCCAATAGTAACCCATTCTTTTTATTTTTAGCTTCATCTTTGGCCCAGCTTGGTAAAAACTGTAGAGTCCGTCGTGAATTTCTTTGACGGTTTTCTTCGCTTCCTTTGGACCCATGCAACTTAGCCATAGACAGTCGAATGATCTCTTATATACAGTATCATTAACGAAGGCGAAAGACAAAGCTCGTTTTATAAGCTGATATCCGGACGACGCATTTTCGGGCATTCGTTGGGACTTAAAGTTGTCTATGAAGTCTTCCCTCCAGTCCTTAACCTTTTGTTTGTCCTCTATTGGAAGGGCTACTTGTTCAGTCATTTCTTTTCCTTCGGATGGCTCTATCAGGTCTTCCGAAGATACATCTATTAACGCAAGAACCTTACGGCTTTGCACAATGATTCTCACGTCATCGAGGTCTTCATCGAGCCAGTTCCTTAGCCAATTTGGCCAATACATCCTCCTTGTTGTTTTCTGCATGGGGTATACTTTCTAGGGTATAGGAAGGGATTTGTGTCACCAGTTGCTGCACTCTTTCGCCATACTTTACTAGCTCTGTCTTGCATGTCTAGTAGTCGCCGTTTACTTGGCTAACGATCAGCTGGGAGTCTCCATATATAAGAAGGTCATTGATTCCCATGTTGATAGCGATCTCAAGGCCTGCTATTAAAGTTTCATATTCAGCTTCGTTATTAGTCCTTAGCTCCGTTATGGAGAGGGCGTAATGCAATATCCTTCCTTGCGAGGTCATGAAGATAAGGCCCACTTCAACTTTGATTATAGGGATGTTTTTCTTTTGCCACTTTATAGAAGATGCTCCATCGAAGTAGAGTTCCCATTGGGAATCATTTTCGTCTTCGATTGCGTCAAACGCATGTTCATCTAGCAACTCGCAATTTAAGGGGGAGTCGGCTGGTATCAGATACTCTACAAGAAAGTCGGCAATGGCCTGACCCTTCACTGTTTTGAGGGGTCGATATTTTATCGATAACTCCATCAGGAGGAAGGCCCATTTGGCAAACATTCCTGTAAGTATGGCCTTTGACATTAGATGTTCAAGAGGATCTACCTTCGATATGAGATGAACCACATGTGCCAAGGCGTAATGTCTGAGCTTCGTTATTGCGAAGATCAATACCAGGCAATACTTTTCAATGTGGGAATAGTTTCTTTCTTCCCCTAGGAGAACTCGACTTAAATAGTATAGGGCTCTCTCCTTTCCCTGATCGTTCTCTTGTTCCCATAATGCTCTTAAAGAATCCTCAAGGGTCGTTGTATATAGGATAAGGGGTTTTCCCTTAACCGAAGCGGTCAATACCGGCGGATTTTGCAAGTATTGTTTGATTTCGTCCAGTGCATTTTGACACTCTTGATTCCAGACAAACGGGGTCCCCTTCTTCATCAAATGACTGTAAGGATGGCATTTTCCGATAAGGATGGTTATGAATCGCCGGATATACGTGAGCTTTCCTTAGAGAGACCGCAATTACTTGAGTGTTCTTGGTGTGGGCATTTCCATAATCACCTTGATTTTTGAAGGGTCGATTTCTATATTCGGTGACATATAATGAATCTTAGAAATTTGCCCGAGAAAACTCCAAACACGCATTTTAGAGAATTCATGTTCAGATTATACTTCCTAAGACGTTGGAACACTATTTTTAGATGTTTCCAATGTTCCTCATGATATTTTCTCTTTACCATAAGGTCGTCAATGTAGCATTCAACAATTTCATGGATGAGATCATCGAAGATCTTTGCCATAGCCTTCTGGTAGGTAGCGCCAGCGTTCTTCGAACCGAAGGGTATTATCTTATAGCAGAATATATCCAGCGTGGTTCGGAAGGCGGCATGCTTCTGGTCTTCAGGATGCATTTTTATTTGATTGTATCCTGAAGATCTATCTTTGAAGGAGAAGACCTCATGGGTAGACGTGTTATTGATCATCAGCTCGATAATGGGTACTGGAAAGTCATCCTTCGGGCAAGTTTTGTTGCGATCCCGAAAGTCCACGCAGATGCGAACCATCCCTTTATTCTTCATCACTGGAATGATGTTAGTGATCCAGTTTGGATATTGAACCTCTTGGATGAAGCCAAAGTCGATTAGTTTCTTAATTTCAGCGTTGATACTCAACTCAAGTTCGAGTCGCATCCTTCTTGGCGCCTGTTTGATTGGCGCTATACCTGGCGATATAGCCAGCTTATGTACTGCCACTTTTGGATCTAGACTCAGCATTTCAGAGTAGTTCCAGGAGAAACAATCTTTATACTGTATGAGCACGTCTTTTAACGTGGCCATCTGTTTTTCAGATTGTAGCTCACTGACGAACTTTGGCCTCGGATCATTTTCTGTCCTTAAGTCAATTTTTCTTAGGTTGTCCACCGCAGTGTGTATCCCATCTTCCAGCTCTTTTGGTGCTGCTGGAAACTCCAAGATCACCTCGTCCTCGTCTTCATTTGCGAAGCACCTGTATAGGTCATTTATAGTCTCATGCCCTCCCTCTTTTGAGAGTGTTATCATATGACAAGTAAGAATTCGCTTCCCTTCTCGATGTTGAGCTGGTCCTATCCTGATGTTATAGGTCCTCTTTGGCTCATACTTTTGTGGCGGGGTTACCTTCCAGCTGTCGGATAACATAAACATGTCTTATCGATATTGGTCTTCTATCCAGTTTTAGAAGGTGAAGCAGTCTTCAAGGGGATGACTTATTACTCGGTGATAGGAGCAATCATATGGATGATGGACCTCATTTATTTATTCGGGGTGCCGAGTGATTGATTGATTTAGCGTGCTTGCGCTTTCTAAAAGATAGATCAAAAATATTTGTAACCGCAATCAAGAACGGCGTCGCAAGAAGCTAGCCGGTAAGTACGGGTCGGTCCACAGGGATGTTGTGAATCTCCAATTCGCGCTAACGAGTTAATTCCGAAGGGTGTTCGGATTAATTATTAAATCTAAAAAACCTAATTATTCTAGGGCAATTAACTAGATCTATTCTTGCTAGGGTTAGGTTTAGGGATGGTTTGGAAATGCAAGTAAACCTCAACGCTTTCTATACCCGAATGAAGATCTGTGAGGAGTTATGGTAATTATCAATAAAAGTGATTACATCCATTCGGGAAGGTGTTCCTTCCTATAGGTTCTTGTCCTTCCTTTAGAGATCCTTACCCTAACCTCCATGGAAAACATGCGCAACCGGGCTTTTACACTACGGTGTCATCGTTACCTCGAGGGGTAGGATGCCGTAGGGCGCGGTGTGTGCGTGTATGCATGGAGTCCTATTGTAAATATTTGGTGGGTAAGAAAGGGATGAGAGATCTCATCTCTCAAAATCCTTCCCCAAAGCTAAACCCTAAACAAGTTCCTAGGGCATGAAATTAAATCTACCTAGGGCAAAGAATTGAAATCTAAACTAGGGCGAGAAATTAAATCTACTTACAGATGCATCCCTCCAATCATCCATGCAGGTTTGTCAGATCTGAATTTCTGAATGGAAAAGAAACACCGATGCTCTCCAAAAGAATTTCTGAATTTTTATTAAAAGGAGGCATGAAAAGAATACAATGATTTGGGCTTCTATTTATAGGAGATAGAAACCCTAGGTTACAATTGATTCGCATGTCTATATTTACCAAAATATCCTTAGGAAGACCTAGTCAAAGTAGACTTCCAAGCTTTGGTAAAATTTTATGTCTGAAAATTTTGGACATGATTCTGGGCTTCTTGGGCTTTTTATTTCTTTGGATCTTTATTCAATTTGGCTTCTCTATTTCTTCCAGATCTCCAGTGAACAATTGCAGTGGACTTTTAACCGTTTGCTTTGTAATCTTGGACCTTGAGTTGCCTTGTCAATTGTGAACTGTCTTTCGATGTAGGCTTGACTACGATCCTCCCATTTGTTGGTCAAAAGTCCATATTTTCATTGTCTTTACATCGTTTTCGCTGTTTCCTGTCCAAGAACCTGTAACCTGTAATATGTAGCAGACATGCGTCAAAAGTACCTATTTATTTATAAAGAGAATAAGAATGGGGAATATAATAATGCAATATTATGGTGTGAACAAATACCCCCAAACTTATCTTTTGCTCGTCCTCGAGCAAACTTATTTTTATTCACTAAAATCCTAACCGCACTTTCGCAGGGAAACGCGATTGCACTGAGCTCGTGCAACAAGCCGTTAAACCTCTAGGTGTCCCTAGTAGGAGGAGTGTTGTCTCCTGAGGGTTTTCAGCGGATACTACCCACAAAATCCTATCAATTCAGCTTTTCGACTTTTGTTCTCCAATTAGGTTTTCTAACTAAGAAATTCTATTATCGTTGACCCGCAAATTATCCACCCACATTCTTCACACTTCCTCATCATTTAACTTAAGATTATATATATCTTGCAGACCTACTTAGCTTTCGGCATTTCCTAAGTTTTCCTTCTAGGGTTCCATCTCCACTTTGGGATTTCTATCAACTCTACCAAAGATACAAGTTCTATTCTTCATTCCTCTCTCTTATCTAAATTCCAATCGCATACCCCTACGTGTGTGTATAGATCACCCCTACACTTGGAAATTCAAATCAAGCAATCATACTCTCGTCCGTTGTCCAAAGCACTTCTTAGTTGGTGAATTGTTAATTGAATTTTGCTTACACATCCTTCATGCGACCGTTAATACTTCTTGAGGTACCAACGACCGATTACAAAATGTGTTTGCACATTTAAGCGTAATTCCTAGTCTTGCAACACCCAAGGCTTTTAGCAGTGACTCCCAAACCAGTTGGTCTAAGGCACTAGGTGATGAAGCACCCTCGCTAAATATTTTTCTATTTTTCCAGCCTTAAGTAATCACAAAATCCAGTGTCCATTTTTTTTTTATTCTTCATTCACACTTATATATATTTTTTCATTTTTATTGTACTAAGTACTTTAGACAAGAGCATTTCAAGGTCTCTTCTCCTATTCCAAGTTTCAAGGTGCGTGATTCTGCATTTTGTAGGGTATACGTTTTCAGAATCTAGACTTAAGCTAGAAACTATTTTTCAAACTTATACTCTAATAAGAACATCAATACTCTTCCCTTGTTTTGACTTAGCCAAAGAAGTGAACCCAAAATTTGCCTATTTCTAAATAAACTACAAAGCATATACTTTCTACCGTTAAACTTTAAGGAAGGTTATTTTTAGGGTTTTTAATTCACTAAGTCTAAAATCTAGTTGTTCCTAGCCAGTTAACCTATTTGTCAAACTCAAGTCAATTAGCCAAAATTGAATACATTAATTTTTATAATTTTTGAAATTTTTCAAATTTTTATGGGTTTTCAAATAAGTATGCAAATGCAAAAAAAAATATGTACAAATGAATGCGAAGGAAGAAGACGTACCGAGCATACCCCCAAACTTGAACTTGACAGTGTCCTCACTGTCATGCTAAACCAAGAGGGTCAAAATACCGGCACTCCCCTGTTTATTTATTTATAATTTTTATATTTTTAATGTTTTGAAATTTTTTATATTTTTTTATAGAAAAGAAAACAAAAAATATATACATATATACAAAGATTCCCCCAAACTTAAGCTTGGCCTTGCACAAGCCAAAAGTTAGCACCAACCATTCAAAAATCTTATCGTGGAAATGGTATAGTTGGTGCAAGAAAATGAGAAGCACGCGAGACCGTGTGGAAAGAAGAATGGTAGAATATGGTCTCGGTGGGGGAGAAGAATGGCGAAAAGAAGAAGGAAGTGGAGTACGATCTTGAGAGTGTAAATTGAGTGAATAAATTAGCGCAATATGAGATGACCGATATGTTCTAAGCGATTGCGCTAACCTATCCACCCGTCGGGAAATGGGGTCAAATCCCTCAAGATTCGCAAGAAAACAAGGGTACGCCGAACTTAGTATAGGAGATGAAAGCGTAACGGTCATTTGTTCGATCGGAACAAGGGGAAAGACGAAAGGGAGTGAATTAGGGATAGTATCTTTCTCACCGTAGTAAACTGTTTCGAACTTGAAAGATTTCATTAATGGTTCGAAAGTACTATAATCAACCGAGTCTGATGGCTTATCTGAAAATGTAAAGGACTCAAACTCGGGCGGTGAGTCATCAGCATCGTCCGAAAAAGTGAAACACTCGTAGGTGTTATCGTCTGTGAGAATTGTGTCAGATTCAAAGGAAAAGGTTTCAAGCTCACAGTCTTCAAGCGTGGTCGGAACGATGGGAAGGAGGGAGGGTGATATAACAGTCAAAGGTTCAGGAGGATGAATTGGAAAATCAAACACATCAAACAAAAATGATTCAACCTCAATATGATCCTCAAAACTCTCCTCAATACTATCCTTATAATTTTCCTCAAAATTCAACTCATCCATGCCATTATCATCAAAATCAAGACGAATATGAGATTCGGGAGAAACATTTAATAACTCGGGATGATGATTTGAACATAAAATTTCAATTAAATCGACAGGTTCATCATCAGAAATATTCCCGGCGTCTATATCCTCAATCAAGTGAAAGTCAATTTCTTTAGACACCACATCAAAAGCATGGATATCTATCGATTTAGGTTCTAGAGTGGAGGTGTAAAGATCGAAAGGATTAGGTGCGGTTTCACTCGGAAGGGGTTCTTCACAATTTGGCAAATCAAACACTACAAAGTCGCACAACTCGTTTTTATTTTGAACTTGTGAACTATTTAGGGCAATCGATGGAAAACAGGAGTTGTGGGCTTCAATTGGGTAAGGGTAGGTTTGATTTGAAAATCCTCTCTCATTCTCACTCTGTCCAACTGCGGCTTCATACATTGAAAAATTTGGAGCTAGCGGGACACTAGCTACCGGTTCACTAGGTTGCATAAGTGCGGCCACGGATGCTTCCACATTCCTAACCATTTTGTTTGTTGCAGCAATATAAGCCTCCAACGACTCTTCCAAACTAGACTTAGGTGGTGAGGGGGTTTCGATAAAAGGTTCAAAATTGTTTGGATATGTGAAACTCCCAAAAGGCTGTGTAGAAGCAGTGTCTAGTGAGGGTGGGAAGGTCGAGTAGGACTGGTAGGAAGTGGGTGATTGGACAGGGGTAGGGTCAACATATGGATAAAAAGGTGAATAATCGTGTGGATCCCTATAACTAGATGAGTAGAGAGGGATGAAAGATCGGCTGCTAGATTGAGCAATATGCTCAGCAATGGACATCGGCTTAGTAGTGACAGAAAGACTTAAAGAAGTGGTGTCAACATATGGAGGTCGTAAAAATTGACTTGGTTGACACAAAGTGAGTTGAAAAGTCAAACTGCTTCTCCTAGACGTCTCTATTTGATCTTTCAAAGATATTTTAGGCAAGGAAGAATCGTCTTTAAATTGGCCGAACAAATTGACGTACGACGCAAAATTAGGTTCGGGATACCAAAGTTCGGCAAGTGATTTATGATGTGGGGTACCCATGATAGAAGAAAGAGAAGATGAAGAAGGTAGGTGGTGCAAGGATTTCTCAGCGATAAAAGTTGCAAGTCTTTTTTTAAAAAATTTCCTCTTATTATTCTTTTTTATTTGTTTTGCAAAAATTTTCGATAAAGGGCTAAGACACAAATGCAAATAACCAGAAATGCACAATCAATCCTAGATCTAGGGTCACCTAGGTCAGCTGGACAGCTCCTAACTGTTCCAAAGGGCTAGAAATAGGACCTCAAACCGTCTCTTCACCGCCAATTGCGGCCAGGTAAGTGCCAGGTAAGTGGGAAGGAACCACACTGTGGGCCTAATTAAAAACCACTAGCCTTTGACACACTTGCCTAGTCACCGCAAAGACAAGTTAGGATAAACGGTCGATGCCTATACTAGTCCTCTGTCCTATTGAGCGCGGCGTCCTTAAGGCTGATTCTAGTAGTTTTTAATTAAGATATGGTCAATGCAAATGCCTTATGTGATTTTTGGGGTCCTGGAAAGGGTGATGAAATCCCCACCCAATCTGAGTTTGGTCAATAGCCCCTTAAAGTCCGATTAAAATATGCAAAACATTAAATTCACTTACAATCAAATCTTTTTTTTTTGTGAAATTCAAAGTTTGCAAGTTTTCTAATTAAAACTTTCCTTTTTTCTCTTACTTTTTATTTGGAAATTTTGCAAAAAGATTTTCGATAAAAGATATGCAAAAAAAAAAATATTACTTGTAATCAATTATTATTTTAAGCATATCACAAAGAATCTTTATTTGGAAAAAAAAATTGTTGCAAAAAGATATTCGAGAAAAGATATGCAACAAAAAAGATTACTTGCAATCAATTTCTATTTTAAACGAGGCACAAAAATCCTGCACAAGATTGTTATTTGGAAAGAGAAATATTTTTAAAGCGCACAAAATCTTGCAGGAATTTTTTTCAGAAAATATATGGAAATTTTTGCAGAGGAGGAACAGAGAAACTTACAGAGGTTTTTTTTTGTTCTGCAAATCTCCCTCTGTTCTGATCTGTTATTTTCTGTTTCGCTTTCTGTAGATTTCCAGATCCGTCTTTCGATTGTAGATCCTGCAAAATTCAAACAACAAAGTACCCTTTCCAAAAATAACAGATGATATATTTTTATATTTTTTGAATTTTTCTGATTTTTCTGATTTTTTTAATTTTGATTAACCCGAAATTGCAAAAAGGAAATAACACGCCATCCCCGGCAACAGCGCCATTTGATTGGAAGAGATTTAGCGTGCTTGCGCTTTCTAAAAGATAGATCAAAAATATTTGTAACCGCAATCAAGAACGGCGTTGCTTGGTAGCTAGCCGGTGAGTACGGGTCGATCCGCAGGGATGTTGTGAATTTCCGATTCGCTCTAACGAGTTAATTCCGAAGGGTGTTCGGATTAATTATTAAATCTAAAAACCTAATTAACCTAGGGCAATTATCTAGATCTACTCTTGCTAGGTCTAGGTTTAGGGATGGTTTGGAAATGTAATTAAATCTCACCGCTTTCAATACCCGAATGAAGATCTGTGAGGAGTTATGGTAATTATCAATAAAGGGGATTAGATCAGTTCGGAATGGTGTTCCTTCCTCTAGGTTCTTGTCCTTCCTTTAGAGATCCTTACCCTAACCTCCATGGAAAACATCACACCCGGGCCTTTATACTACGGTATCACCGCTACCTTGAGGGATAGAGTGCCGTAGGGAGCGGTATGTGCATGTATGCATGGAGTCCTATTGTAAATATTTGGTGGGTAAGAAAGGGATGAGAGATCTCATCTCTCAAAATCCTTCCCCAAAGCTAACTCTAAACAAGTTCCTAGGGCATGAAATTAAATCTACCTAGGGCAAGGAATTTAAATCTACACTAAGGCAAGAAATTAAATTACTTACAGATGCATCCCTCCAATCATCCATGCAGGGTTGTCAGATCTGAATTTCTGAATGGAGAAGAAACACCGATGCTCTCCAAAAGATTTCTAAGTTTTATTCATTAAAGGGAGGCATAAGAAATTACAATGAGTAGAGTTCCTATTTATAGAGAATAGGAAACCCTAGGTTACAATTGATTTGTATGTCTACATTTACCAAAATATCCTTAGGAAAACCTAGTCAAAGTAGACTTCAAGCTTTGGTAAAATTTTATGTCTCTGTCTCTTTAAAGAAAGTATTGGGCCTTGGATCTTTGGGCTTCCTTATTATTTGGTTCTTTATTAAAATAGCTTCTATGTTTCTTCCAGATCTCCAGTGAATAATTGCGGTGGACTTTTAACCGTTCGCTTTGTAATCTTGGACCTTGCATTGCCTTGTACTTTGTGAATTTTATCTTTGATGTAGGCTTGATCAAGGGTCTTCTATTTGTTGGTCAAAGTCCACTTTTTCATCGTCTTTACATCGTTTTCACTATTTTCTGTCTAAGAACCGGTAACCTGTAACATGTAGCAGACATGCGTCAAAAGCACCTGTTTATTTATAAAAAGAATAAGAATGAGGAATATAATAATGCAATATTATGGTGTGAACACCGAGACTCCGGAAGCGTCATCATTTAGTGCCTCATGACAAGGTTGAATATTTTCCTACTCTTGTCTTAGGGGAAAGAGTATTTCTGACCCATCTTCTTTATAACGGACGGGCTCCAATTGAGGTTTTCTCGATTGAACAACGTCTTGGATTCATTTTGTTGTCTTCGAACGTTTTTTATGTTCTTGGCCCTATTTTTGCCTCCATTTCGAGGTTTCCCCCTTTCGTTAGAACATATATCTGGCTGGGGATAAAGAGCATTACAGTCTATTTTCTCCGCAGATTCCTGACTGAGACGTTACGTCCTGGTCTTTTCATAAATGGCCATTTCACGGCTTTGGTTGTCCGGCTCGTTTACAAGCTTCTTTTATTAATTTGTCAATTTATTCTTCCAGCGACGGACTTTACGGTTTTAGAGCGGGCTCTCGCTCCGATTCGACGGCATGGTTATTTGGAAGAGCATTTTCCACTTCACATGAGCTGGTTACGACGCGGCAGCGGTAGATCTGCTTCCATTTCCTGGACCGAACATATCCGACCCCGGTTGTCTCCATCTTTCCGTTGGGCATCTTTCGCCGAGTCCCAGGAATATCCCAAATCTTTTTGTAGAATTGGGCTTATCGAACAGTTTGTTCGAGGGGTATACCTTGGCATCTTAATAGCCTTTTCAATCTCTTCGCGTAATATCTTGGCAGACGGATGAGTTGAAGCCTATCGAGTGTAAAATTGGTACCATGTCAGACTTCTTTTTCTACTTTCGTTTCGGTAGATTGGTTGAAGAGGATCACCTTTTCACCCCTTCGTCTAGGAGGCATGTAGAAAGTTTGTAACTCTTGTACATTGTATGTATCGAGTGCATCAAGTACCTTGTAATGCTGAGACAGAGCTATTGTAATTTATAGACTCTGGTCTGCTCCGGCAAAAGTTTGCATTGACGGGCGGACAAAGAACACTGCGTTGGCCTCGTCCCAAGAGTCGCTGCCAAAGAGCAAGATAGGAGTAGATGATCCAGGCTTATTGTTTTATTTTTGGGGTTGCCCCGAGTAGACTATTTCTTCGTCTTCCTCGGTATCGCTCCCAAAAATCGGGATAGTGGGGATAGATTTCTGTTTATTCTTCGGCTTGTGGCACCTTTCGGTATCCTCAAAGTCTGGTAGGAAGTAATTTGCATCATCATATTTCCGGACTTCATTTATGGAGAACGGATTTATCTCTTCCGTGACGGTGTATTCCGAGCCATCCTTGAAATACTTTATACACTGATGTTATGTAAAAGGGATAACGTTGTACTCATGTAACCAAGGCTTGTCGGGCAAAGTATTATAGAAAGTCTTGGCATCAATGACGTGAAATTTGATTTCAGCGATGTGCGGCCCGAAGCATAGCATCAGTATTATAGAGCCAAGCGTCTGTGACGACTGTGAGTCTAACCTGAAGATGGTAATTTTATCTCAGGCAAGGTGCTGAACATTCATGCAAATTTCCTTCAGCACTCTCACGTTGAGAAGGTTAACGGAGGATCCGTTGTTGAAAAGGATTTTTCCTATCTTGATCTCGTAGCAGTACCTGGTGACGTATAACAGGAGATTATGTTCGCCCGTACCGAGGAGTAGATTATCCGCTGAATGTAATATCGGCCGTGTGGACCTCTGCCAGTTCATCTTGCATCTTTTCTTTTGCGAGAAAAGCTTGGAACTGATCGGGCTCTTGTAATGCCTTGATCAGGGAATCTCGTGCCTCTTTGGACAGGAAGAGAGCATCCAATATGCTCAGTTGTGAGGGTATTTTCCTCATATGTGCCACGACGTTGTAATCCATCTTGTTTTTCTTAGGCAGATCTTTTGCGGCGAGCTCTTTGACTGCTTCTTCATCGACGGTGAGCTCCTCAGGGATTTTTCCTTTCCTTTTGTCCTTTTCATTCAAAACATTGTTTGTAGGTCCGAGGTTCTTCTTAGGCAGCGTGCGGTTACGCAGCTGAATATTCTTGTAATTCTTCTCCTCCTCTTCTTTTTCGAAGACAGATTCTTTGAAAAGAGGGCTGAGGGGTGTTTCATCCTCGGAATCGTTCCCGAAGGTAAGAACTTAAGGTTTTTCCCCTAATGAACTGGCACCAACTATATGACAGTTGCCAGTCGTTTCTTCATATGTGTTCGTCCTACTATTTCACCGTCAACGAGTGCGAGTTTCACGCTTCATCCTCTTGAAGTGTTTTGATGGGCAACGTATCCTTGCCACCACTTCTTGAAGGCACTGCATTCGTCGGTGGGGTGGGTAACCCTCCAATGATATAGGCAGTAGTTTGTATGTAATTCTTCTACATCGAAGCATATAATCCCATGAGAGTTTTTTATGAGAGGTGGCAGCTTCATCCCTATTGAAAGGGCTTTGGTGAACCGCTTCTGTTTTGATCTTGCTCTTATTTGTTGCAGGTGTGCTTTGGTTTGGTTAGAGCACTTTACGAATCGTCCTCGCCACAGCTTCTTTATGCAGACGATGACGCTTAGCCTTTTCATATATAGCTGTCTCGCATTCTCAGTCAACTTTGCTTTTTTGAAAGGCTACGTTTAGCAGTCTCCCAATCGGGTCTTCTTCTGGCAGTTCCGGGTATTTTAGTGCCGATTCCGCCCCCGGTTCCTCTGCGTTGTTTTATGACGCTGAGCGGGCCTCTTCGTCATATAACGACAAATAGGAGACCATGTGGCAACTTACTACATAGTCTTCGATTTCTTCTGATGAGTCATTTCCCTCATCATTATCACTGTCTTCACCCCAAAGAATATGCTTGAGGAATTCTTCGAGCGTGACCGGTGTCCGTGCCTTCTGGCTATACTATTCCAGCACATCTATATATTTTTGTAAATCTGTTCTCTTGTCATCATACTCGGCAGGCAGCACAGGCTTCTTGGTCTTCTTCTTTTTCTTCGAAGACTTTGAAGGATTGACTTGGGCGTTTTCCCCCTTGTCAACAATTTTTGATGCGGGACGAGATTTTAGCATCCCTTCGATTATTTCGTGTTCAAGTGGGCTTTTCCACCTAACTTCTGGACATGCTCATAGATCCTTCAGCATTCTTTTGGTTTTCGCTGAAAGAACGACTTCCCATGGAGTTTCTTCCACGAGTGAGCTGTTAGTTATATGTATGCCCTAGAGGCCATTACTGTACATGGGATGTATATTATAGTGCATGCTTGGACATATATAGGGAGGAATTTCTTGCTCAACATGATAGTATGCTATCTGGTTGCTTTTTATCTTAACATGTACACTTGTTGTATCGCTCTTACATGTTTATAAAGCCCTTAGGTTGTGTACTTGACTACCAGGACTATGATAGAGATCATACTAGTGGGGCCAAGGGTAGTCCACAAGTACACCCTATAACTGTTTCTATTCATCGGAGTATCAAGACAGGGCATCGATACTCCAGAGTAGACTAGCGTATACGCTTCTCAACCCGTGTGATGGGCGATGGATGATCCCATATCCATTGGTGTTTGACATCAGAAAAGGTATACGGGTGCTCAGTGGAGACTGGGTATACTGGACGGACTCGCCAAGAACTCCTAGATGGTATTATACATATCGTCGAATAGCAGTTCTCTGATACCACTAAAGGGTTGTCTAGAACGGCAGCAAGGTTTCGAGAGGCATCATCCATGCCATATTTAAATTTTTTCCGTTCTAGCTAACCCTAACCCTAGAATCGAAACTAAAAAATCCAATGATATAACATGTAAACACTTTACATCTAAGTGAATGAGGGAATACAACCTTTGTAGGCCAGTCCTTCACTTCTAAAGCTCCATGTCGTAGTCCATTCACTGCAAGTTGTGAAGACCCGGACTCTAGTAATGGTTCACATGAAGAAACGAACAAGCTTGCTCAATACCTTCGAAGCCTAAGATGATCTACGTCGAGGAGACTCGAGCTCATGCTACCTCTTCACTAATGTGTGAAATTAGTGAAGCAAACACCCTAAACTAAATGGCTAATAGTAGAGAATGATGAAGTAGGAAGTGGGCTCAATTTAGATTTATTTTTCTCATAATATTTCTTCACATCTCAAAACCTTAGAAAGCTTTAGAGCTTATGAAGAAGATGAAAATTGAAGAAGAGAGAATGAACTCATGAGGTTAGAAATGCAACCAAGGGTGAGTTAGTGTCATACACTAACTCATGTAGAGAGTTAACCATGGTGTAAGGTTAATGGTTAGGTTAGAAAATATCTTAAGCAAGACAAAGGAGTGGACTAAGTCAATGAAGTCTACAAGCTTCTACAATGTTTGAACCATGACAAATATCTCCACAATTTTGAATTTTCTTGAAATAAATATAAACCCTAACTTAACCCTAGCATGGTATAAGTCTCATACATACATGTTGCATGTGTAGCCTAGCATGACACAACAATATATATCACATATATATTTTGTATGCAAAAAGAAAACAATACATTTAACATATATCACATCTATATCAATGTATCACGTAATTGCGATGGACTTTTGATCAACATCAAAATCCAATGGCAACCGATCAAATGAGACTAAACTGCTAGATTTATAAAATTCAAACTAGTTTTCACATAACCAATTTTGTGGATTCCAAATATTGTATCACAATCACAGATAGCTAGACGAAGTTAAACTTTTCGATCGAATAATCAAACACCCAAACTTTCCCAAAGAGCTCAACACTTGAGCGGAGTTCAAAGAGTACCCAGAACATGCCACAGCTCCTATGAACCATCCATAGAAGGGCCGACCCATGGAGCATTAGAAATGAAGGACCGGTCTACAAAGGTTGTATTCCCTCATTCACTTAGATGTAAAGTGTTTACATGTTATATCGTCGGATTTTTAGTTTCGATTCTAGGGTTAGGGTTAGCTAGAACGACAAAAATTTAAATATGGCATGGATGATGCCTCCAGAAACCTTGCTGTCGCATGTGATGTTATATGTTGCTGTGATATGTTATATTAGATCGTCGTGTTCTGAATAGCTGGGGTTTTTTTTATGTGAGTTGAGAGTTTTTCATTGTCATTCATGTAAAAGTTTGTATGTAATATTATTTTATTGGGACACTTCCGGGTTGAGGATGATGTCACCATTGATGTATATTATTTACTTTTCCGCATTAGGATAGACCCAAGATGGGGAGAACAAGTAACCGGGTTCTAGGGTCCAGTGGGAGACCATCTTGAGGAGTCGAGATCGGATCTCCTAAGTCTAGAATTTGTAGGATTGCTTGCCGCTCTCGTAGGGGTCTAGGGATGTGGGTTTGGCTATTCATCGCGACCGTGTAATCCGTGTTTTATACTGGCTTAATTTAAAACATGGAAATCCTAGTATATCTAATATTTCATATGTTATCTTCTGCTGCTCTGTGATGTGATCACTGTGATATGTTCAGACGAATGAATATATTATATATATGAGATATAATTAATATTGCTTCTTTCGTTTCATATGTGATGCTTAGGTAGCATATAATGATGGGAATTCATTAATGAGATTAATGAAAGAAAAAGAAACCTAAAATTTTTGTAGAAACTAGTTTGAAAAACCAGTAGCTCTAGTTCTTGCTTTGCATAGCGGTATTCCTTGTAGAATATCCAGCACCTTATTCGATAAGGAAAGAGTCGAGATACCTTCATCGGGAGTGACATCTTTTGCGAAACTAGCAGATGCTACAAACTCGGATTGTCTTTTGATTGCTTCTATAGTTTTTGCTTTGCATAGTGGTATTTGTGAAATATTCTACACCTTATTCGATAGGGAAAGAGCCGAGATCCCTTCACCTGGAGTGAACTCTTTAGCAAAACTAGTAAAAGCCTCAAAAACACTCCTTTTAAAATTCACTCGATTCTACTATGATATCAAGTTCATTACGCAAAGGGTTTTTTTAAAAACTTGTCGTAGCCCTCTGTCATTTCAGATAAGTGCTACCTAGTATTCGTGCTACGTTTGTTGACCTCCGTTAAGGCATAGTGTGCGGTAGCTAACTAGTGCTTATCTGCTGCATACGATGCGATTGGATTAGGGTAGTCGTGAGGCCTTGTTGACATCCGTCAAGGGTCGTGCGGGTGGGTTTAATTCAATCATGAAATGGTGGGTTGAACATGACTAGCAGCCTATGGTTTGTTGACCTCCGTTAAGGTCATAGGACGATAGGGGTAAAACATTATCGGGAATTTTAAGTGTTGAAATTTGCAATGAGATTTCATACTTTCTATGAGATAGTAGGATCCCAATACCCACTGCGAGTAAGAATTACTCCTGGATGAGTTTTACATATTACAATTAGCCGATCAAGTAGGTGTCTAGAAAGGTGTTAACGGGGTTACGCCCCTAGGAAAATGGGGTTTATTTTAATTAGGTCCGTGCAAAAACACGGGAAACCTCCCTCAAAGTACCAACACTGGCCTGGCCGAAAGATTGGCGAACTTGTAGAGTGTAATTAATCCCGGTTAGTTTTACCTTTTGGGGTTTGAAGGAAGATTTGACTAAAACAGTGGGAGCCATCCTGATTAGATAAAATAATAACCAATCTGATCTTGCAAGAGCGCACGCTGAGTGTTTTCTTCTTTCTCTCTTCTAGTAGCGACCATTTCACGCCATAATCAAGATAATAATATGGATGCATTGACCGAACCTTCTTATTATACTGAGCTAGGGAACATTGGTTCCGCTCTATCATATAATTATTATAAGTTCGAGCAAGAAATAGGGGAATATCCGGATTTCCACGCGACCTCATCGAGAAATAAGCATGTTGATGCATATTCTTCGTGTGTGTTCATTACCAAGAACTGTTTCTCAGTATCCTCTACGTCCTGGGTATGTGATACCAGATCAGGATCCCGCATATGTAATATACATGGGCTATAGAAAGGTTAAGAACTGGGATTGGGTGATATGTCTCTAAGTGTAGAGAATGGCGCAAGTGTTACAACCAAGTCGGTTGGCAAATATCACCTTGTATTAATACATTGATTCTGAACAAATATTATTAGATATCGAACCTGATATACAACATTACATCGGTTTCTTTATTAAGTTGAAGAAGGATATAATTCTGTATAGGAGGATAATGTTATGAACATTTTCCTTAATCAAGAGTTGATTGGATCAGGCACGTTATGAAATGGCATACACGTTCTAAATCAAACTACAGTTCAAAGTATATAGAACACAAACAAGAAGAGTAGTTCAGAAATGAACGAATCCTTCTTGTGGCATTGTAGACTAGGTCATATTAATGCGACACGACCAGCTAAGTTACATAAGGATGAATATAAGAATATGTTCGAATTTTCATCTTAAGTTACTTGCTAGTCTTGTCTCAAAGGTAAAATGACCTATACTACGTTTACTGGAAACAGAGAAAGAGTTAGTGAACTCTTGGGACAGATACATGATGATGTATATGGTCCTATGTCTACAAATGCCAGGGTTGGTTCTTTGTACTTCATTACATTCATCGACTATCTCTCAAGATTCCGACATGTGTTACTGTTGAAACATGAGTCTGAAACTTTTGAGAAATTCAAGGAATATAAGCTTGAAGTTAAGAAGTAGAAAGGTAGAAGTATTAAGTCCTTCGATGTGATCGAGGAAGGGAAAACTTGCGCATAGAGTTCCTGGAGTTTCTAAAAGGAGAATGAGATTCTCCCTCAGCTTACTCCTTCGTATACGCCACAGCTCAATGGTGTATCGAGGCGGAGGTATCGCGCCCTATGAGATATAGCGCTCTATGATGAGTAATACTGAGTTACCTGTTTCCTTTTGGAGTTATGCACTTGAGAAGCTGCATACCTATTGAATGGTGTTCCAACCAAATCAGTGCCTACCACTACATATGAGATATGGAATGGGAAGAGACAATGTCTTAAACAAATTAAGATATAGGGGTGTCCGGCCTATGTTGAAAGACAGAATCCGGACAAGCTCAAGGCAAGGTCAGTTCTGTATAAGTTTGTTAGGATATCCCAAAGATTAGTGAGGGAATATCTTCTACCTAACTAAGGACCAAAACGTGTTTTGTTTCTCAGTATGCCAACTTTTTAGAAAAAGAATTTCTTGTGAAGAAATTAGTGGACATGAGGTAGAACTGGAAGGAGTTAAACAAACTAATAGCTGATGATTTGGTGAAACCAAAGGATTCAATAGTCTCCAACGAACCTCAGCCTCTCCGCGAATCTGGTAGGGTTCTTCATCCACTTGAGAGATAATACGGCCTTCTCGGTGACAGTAGGAGCGAGGAATGCATCATGGTGGATGATGGCCCAACCAGGTTCAGGCAGGCATGTTCTGGGTACTTTTTAAACTCCGATCATGTGTTGAGCTCTCTAGGAATGTTTGGGTGTTTGATTATTCGATTGAAAAGTTTAACTTCGTCTAGCTATCTGTGATTGTGATACAAAATTTGGAATCCACAAAATTGGTTATGTGATAACTAGTTTGAATTTTATAAATCTAGCAGTTTAGTCTCATTTGATCGGTTGCCACAAGATTTTGATGTTGATCAAAAGTCCATCGCAATTACGTGATACATTGATATATATGTGATATATGTTAATTGTATTGTTTTCTTTTTGCACACAAAATATATATGTGATATATATTGTTGTGTCATGCTAGGTTACACATGCAACATGTATGTATGAGACTTATACCATGCTAGGGTTAAGTTAGGGTTTATATTTATTTCAAGCAAATTCAAAATTGTGGAGATATTTGTCATGGTTCAAAACTTGTAGAAGCTTGTAGTCTTCATTGACTTAGTCCACTCCTTTGTTTTGCTTAAAATATTTTCTAACCTAACCATTAACCTTACACCATGGTTAACTCTCTACATGAGTTAGTGTATGACTCTAACTCACCCTTGGTTGCATTTCTAACCTCATGAGTTCATTCTCTCTTCTTCAATCTTCATCTTCTTCATGAGCTCAAAAGCTTTCTAGGGTTTTGAGATGTGTAGAACTATTGTAAGAAAAATAAATCTAAAGTGAGCCCACTTCCTACTTCATCATCCTCTACTATTAGCCATTTAGTTTAGGGTGTTTGCTTCACTAATTTCACACATTAGTAAAGAGGTAGCATGAGCTCGAGTCTCCTCGACGTAGATCATCTTCGGTTTCGAAGGCATTGAGCAAGCTTGTTTGTTTCTTCATATGAACCCTTACTAGAGTCTGGGTCTTCACAACTTGCAGCGAAGGGATTACGACACGGAGCTTTAGAAGTGAAGGACCGGTCTACAAAGGTTGTATTCCCTCATTCACTTATATGTAAAGTGTTTACATGTTATATCGTCGGATTTTTTAGTTTCGATTCTAGGGTTAGGGTTAGCTAGAACAGCAAAAATTTAAATATGGCATGGATGATTCCTCCCGAAACCTTGCTGCCGTGCTAGACAACCCTTCATGAGCATGATGCCCCCTACGCGTCCACCTTTTTGCGAGTGTGCTTCTGGGGTGGGTTTACCTTTCAGTTATTAGATAGCTCAAATTTCCTATGTTAAAACTGGTCTTCAACCCAATTTTTGAAGACGTAACAATCTTCAATTGGGTGTCTCACCATTCTGTGATAAGAACAGTAATTGGGGTTGTTGACGTCGCCTGGTTGCGGCGGACGCCGCGTGTTTGGAAATCTGATGAGTTTATTATGTATTGCCAATTCGAACAATCTCCTCGTCTTGTCGCGGGGAAACGAGTAAGTACGCCCTAGTATTTCCTCTAAGGATGGGCACGGACGTGCTTTGTTTTGGCAAGCAGCTGGTTTTTGGCCACTCTGCTGTTGTTGCGTATTGGCAACGAAGGTCGCTTTCCCTTTGCCGTTGTTATTTCGAGGGTCCTTATTTGAGGAGGAAGGCATATAGCCCATCTGGTCCATTTGGGCCACTTTATCTATTAGAGCCTGCAAGGTGGATGGTTTGAAGAATGTCATGAACTGAGACACGGTCGTTTGAGGATCAAGGGTCCCGATGAACATACCTACAGCAGGAGACTCTTCAATACGCTGTTCGCATTTAAACCACAGGTTCCGCCAACGGGTCGCGTATTGGATCCATGTTTCTCCCGGCTTTATCCTGGCATTGATTAATTCCATGATTGGAGTGAGTTCGCTCGCGTTGGCGAAATGATGTGTGAAAAGCAGTTCCATCTCTGCGAATTTTTTCGCGGAGTCATTTGGGAGCTACGAGTACAATTCAAAAGCTATTTCTAACAGGCTGCCGATGAACTGGCGGAGCAACAGTTTGTCGTTGCCTCTCGTGTTGCCGTACAGAGCTCTGAATTGCGCGACATGCTGGTGAAGGTTGCATGTTCCTTTGTATACATGGAACTTGGGGATCGTATATCCCGACGGATATTTGAATTGATCATACAAACCTGGATATGGTTGCCCAATCCTGACAATTTGGCCAACGGCTTCATTAGATTGATGAGCTCTTATTTGTTGAGCAATATAATCATCAAGGGCGGCCTTGGAGATCATTTCTTCTTTGGCCGCTGATAAGGCTCGAGGAGGGTTTGATGTTTTCCCTCTATCATCCTCGATAATTATCGGCGGATCTTTGGCCGAGGGTTCTGATTGGATCATCATTCCAACCATGTCTTGGAACAAGAGAGCCATCTGCTTTATATTAGCAGCTTGCAAAGCAGCCTCTTTGTCCTTTCTTTCGAGCACCCATCGCAGAAACTCTATATCGGTCTCTTGCTCTTGGCGTTGTTTGGCCTCTTTGTCCGGACTTTCTTTTTGTCCGGTGAGTGCCGTCATTTTGTTCAACATTTCTTATAGTTTCTGTTCTTGCTTCTGATCCTTTGTTAGCGACCGTGTTTGCGGTCGATGATTTACCGAAGCACTGCTCCCTTCTTGCCCATTTGTCATATAGACCATATGGACAATTATTCCCCCAAACTTGGGGTATTTAGATCCATCGCCTTGGGAATTTGCCACGGGCGATTGAGTTTTCTCCAGCCTCTTTCTTTTATGAGAGATTGGAGTTGAAGGAACCGTTATGACGGGCACCTGTTTAAGAGAAGTCCCCTATTGTATGGCGAAAGATTAGTCTTTTTCTTGTCGAACCATCGATTTCTTTGGTCGACGAGAGTAGTTTTGGTCAATCACAGAGTTTTGGACTTTTCATCAGACCCTATGAATTTGCGAGGAGAGCCGTTGATAAGGCCACTCTGGTTTTGCCTGCACAGTAACTTTTGTAGATAGGGGAGATTTCTTTAGCACCGCCGTTGGGGAGTTTTTACGTGTAGGATATATATACCCTAGAGGCCATTTTTTTAATGGATACTATGTGTGTGTGTGTGTGTGTTTGTGTGACAATCTTGCTCGAAATGATAGTATGCTATCCGGTTTAACTTTATCTTAATATGTGTATAAATTTTACTTGTTATTACCTACTACTTATACATGTTGATAAATCCCATAGGACATGCTTGACTACGGGCGTTGTGATGGCGGTCATACTTGTGAGAGCTAGGTAATCTATAAGCATACCCTTAAAAGTGTCCCCAGTTGTAGGAATATCGAGACAGAGCATCAATATTCCAGAGTAGACTGGTGTATACATTTCTAGACCCCGACGAGGGGCGATAGTTAGTCTCACAGCCATTGGTGTATTTCACCTAAGATTGTATACAGGTGCTCAGTGTGGATCGGTACACTGGACGGGCTCACCGAGAACTGCTGGATGGTATTATACCTAACGTCAGATGGCAGTTCTTGTGTGGCATGTGTATAGGTAGTCTGTAAACCTAAGATCATCATTTGTCTCGTGTGAGTTCTCACTGTGCTTTGACTACTACCCTACCATGGCTCAAAGGAGTTGTGCAAACAGGTTTTAGTTAGGTACATTCCCGAGCCACTTGGAGGTAGTGAGTGATTGTTAAGGATTCGTCTCTCTCGGTATAAGGAGTCGATATCGCTCTATGCTTGGTTGGTCAACGCCATAAGCCCATGGCCAGGGCAGTTGAGAGTTACTGATAAATTAGATCAGTAATTTCTCAGATGGTATTGAGCCACACTAGCATGACTTATCAGAGTTGGTAGGGGTCTGACGTTGACCCCCCTCTAGACCCGGTTTGAGGAACTCTCAGACGAACAGACCGGACTGTACGGATATTGTTATAGTTAGGCTCAGGAAGGGTTCAGATGAGTTTGCTCGTCATCCTTCTTTTTCGACAGATACCTAGATAGCCGTTACGTACAGCTAGTACCGCTGACGCGCTTGTGGTTAAACACACTGTCAGCGTACTGTCGAGTCTTTAGAGTCCCATACAAAAGGTTTCTCTGGTTCAGGCGAAACGAGTGGAGGCTGTATGTTTATACATGCAGGGTCCCGATTGATTGCGTAGACTAGTTGCGCGGAATTTAATCAGACGGTTTTTAATACTAGCGGGCTTAGAATTAAGCCGATTCATTAAATCAGGTATTGATTTAATACTAGTATTATTTTTAGTTATATTATTCTATCTCTTAGGTATTTGTACTTTGATACGAATACGGGTATGTATATACGGTAGAGAGTATTTTGTATTTGTACAAAATACATTCTAAAAGGGGACACCTCATTATATGGATTTTTCTATTTTTTGATAAATAGAAAATGAGGTGTAAAGGAAGCATGGGATGAGGGATGGTTTGGGCATTTATTGCCATCACTATTGAAGTATGGCTAGAATTTTAAGAAGAAAAGAAAAAGGATTCATATTATTGAAACTAGCCATTCTTCATGGTTGGAAGTTCTTTTCTTTTCTTGAGCTCATTTTCCTCTTGAGTAGCCATCCTCTTCTCTCTGCTTCCTCCTCTTCAAAAATTCTATCATTCTTATGAGTTGAGAAATAAGGATTTTTGAGATAGAAAAATCACCACTTATCATCTCCACTCATTCTTAACAAGCTAGATTAGCAAACTAGCGAGTTGAGTTTCTTTCATTTGAAAGTTTTAGCTTGCACTTAAGACCTTCAGGTGGATCATTTTGGATCCAGGAGGACCCAAAATGAGTTTAAGAATGGGATCCATGATCCGAAGGACAGAAATCCGATAGGTATAAAGTTCTAACATAGTAGAATAAATACCATTGTAGTTTAGCTAGTTAGGTTTTTTGGTAAATCTTAGTTAAAATGTCATTCTTGCATGTTCAAAAAATACGGTTTTTGAAATTCCGCTTCTCTACAAACCTTGTAGAGCATGTAAATTAGACTTACATTGGTATCAGAGCCGGTCCACAAAACTTAAATAGCTAGTTTGCACACGTTTAGAACTTCGATCAACGGAAATTGTCCGAATCGCGTCTCCAAAACATGCTCCTTGTTCGAATTTTAAAAAGTGTTCAAAAAATATTTTCAGTCACCTTAAAAATATGTGCAGGCTTTTCTAAAGCCAAGAAAAAATTTCGAGCAAACAATCATCAAATTAAACCGCTAATCCGCGGCCTAATTATGGTTGCTTTGGCCCAAATTTTTTCTATGGTTCATATTTATGGAGATGTGAGTTTTGTGTATATTGGTTTTTACCCAAACTTTTTTGTGTACTGGTTTGTACATGGGGTGAAAGCGGAAAATTTTAATCTATCGAAATTCTAAATTTTTTCTTCTCTGGGCATTTGTTTCTGCGACCGTGAATATCATTGAGCGGTATAAGCCGACTGATTGCTATATGTACAATCAGATGGGTTTATGAACATGATATTCGCGTTGATGTTCTGTGATTGCACTGATGTTATAGATAATTTGTCGTGGTGGATGTCCTTTTGAGTGTTGATTAATTTGTATATTCATTATTACGGGGCGAGCGTCCGACATGTGGACTACCGTTTCTGCCCGTTTGTATATTTATTTATCGGGGCATGGACGGGATGAGATCGATGTCACCATTGTATATATATTTTTTCTTTTTCTGTACTAGGATTACCCCGCGGAGGATTGCTCGAGTAGCCGGATTCTAGAGGGTAACGGGGCCCTATCTCATGGTGTTGAGACCGGGGTGATTTACTCTAGAATTGGCGGTCTACTCACCGCACTCGTAATGGGTATAGGATGACCCACGGTGGAGTGTATAAGTTGTCGGATTCCGTGAAGCGCTGGATGGCCCACTTACATTGTTGATTGGGGTTGCCTCATTTCTGGAATTGGTAGGTAGCTTGCCGCGCCCGTAAGGGTCTAGCTTTTTCATTGCACAGGCTATCCACACGACAGGGGACGTCGAGTTTCATTTATGGCTCAAATGAATCTCGGGGCTCCAAAATTATCCTCTATTCTTGTTCCTTATCAGTTTTCTGTGATGTTGCTTATATCATGCCTGGGACGAATGGTTACACACACACACACACACACACACACACACACACTAGTATATGTTGTATATGCTTTGCATCCGCGCTAGTCCTGCCCTGCTCTGACGTTAATTAATTAACCAAACGGTGCATGACGGGGCCCCGTGGCGAATGCGAATGACATATACGTACATTTTATTTTCATTCTTTTCTGGTGTTGTAGGAATTAAATGATGGGACCACAAAATCCTCATTAATGCAAGAAAAGAAACCTAAAAAGATATTGTTGGAATATTTTGAAAACCCACTAGGTTCTTTTCAAAACACTCATTTTAAAAGGCGAATTTTGAACCACTCGTTTTCAAAGCTATCGTACCTTCAATGATATCAAGTTCATTATGTTCAAGGTTTTCGCCAAAAACCAACCGTTGCTCTCCGTCATTTCAAATAAGTAGCACAACGTATTCATGCTATGTTTGTTGTCCTTCGTCAAGGCATAGTGAATGGTAGCGGTATGTTGCTTGTTTGTAGCATAGATAGACACATTTTTTTAGGACAGTCGTACAGCTTTGTTGGCCTTCGTCAAGGGAGAGTATGGGCGGGTCTAAATTAATCAGGACAACAACGGGAAAAACTTGACTTGCATCTTATGATTTGTTGGCCCTCATCAAGGTCATAAGAGCTTGATGCAATAATCATATCTGGAGTTTCAAACACAAAGGAAACTTGCAGATTTAGCATACCTTATGGAGTCGGGTGACTAGAGTGGATTCCATCTAGATCATCACATAATGATAGTTGGATCCTGATCCCACTGATGAATATGATTACTCTTGGGAGAGTATAGGAAACTTGACTTCTCACTTCACAATTATCTAATCTATTAGGTGTCTAGAAAATGTTAACGGGGCTACGCCTTTGCGGAAACGAGATTTATTTTAATTAGGTTCATGCGAGAGTATAAGAAACCTCCCTCGGAGTACCAACACCAATCTAGCTGAACGGTGTTCCCTCATAAAATAAAATAAAAACATAGAGAGGGGAGAAAATTCCCCATAACTCAAGCATCATATTAGTTATATGTATGCCCTAGAGGACATTATCATACATGTGATGTATATTATAGTGGATGCTTGGACATATATAGGGAGAACTTTCTTGCTCGACATGATAGTATGATATCTGGTTGCTCTTTATCTTAACATGTAAAATTATTGTCTCTCTATTACATGTTGATAAAGCCCTTAGGATGAGTACTTGACCACTAGTATTATGATGCAGATCATACTAGTAGGGCAGAGGTAGTCGGTAAGTACATCCTTCAAATG
Source organism: Agapanthus africanus (assembly GCA_030015575.1). Lineage (NCBI taxonomy): Eukaryota > Viridiplantae > Streptophyta > Magnoliopsida > Asparagales > Amaryllidaceae > Agapanthus > Agapanthus africanus. The sequence goes on along the minus strand of CM057339.1, from coordinate 301,385,557 downwards.
TTCCTAGTCATGGGAGTATCGAGTCGGGATATCGATATTCCAGAGTAGACTAGCGTATAAGCTTCTCGACCTATGTGATGGGCGATGGATGATCCCATATCCATTGGTGTTTGACATCAGAGATGGTATACGGATGCTTAGTGGAGACTGGGTACACTGGACGGACTCACCGAGAAATCCTATATGGTATTATACCTATCATCAGATAGCAGTTCTCTGGTGACACTGGTACAGGTTAGTCTGTCGATCCGAGATCGTCATAGAGTCTTGTGTGATTCCCACTGTGCTTTGATTTCCATCTTACCATGTTCAAGAGATCGTGCAAAACGGTGGTTTTTGGGTACAGTCCCGAGTCACATGGAGGCAATGAGCGATAGGAGGGAATTTCGCCTCTCCCGGTATTGGGGGTTGATGTTGCGCTATGCTCGATTGTCCATAATAAGAAATCCCTGGCCAGGGTTGCTGAGATCTACTGGTAACTGTTATCAGTAGTTTCTCAATCCGTTATGAGCCTCACATCGGCATGACTTATCAGGCTATTGGGGTCTGACGTTTACCACCACCACGCTGCGATATGCGACATATCAGACGAAGAGACTGGACTGTACGGTAGTGTTACTTATTGGATTCACAGGAGTATAAGCAGGCTTTCTTGTTGATCTTCTGATCGCTCAATACTCGGGCGTCCGTTACGTTTAGCAGACCGCTTGCGGCTTGTGGGTGACTGATATGACACTACCTACTGTCGGCATATTGACGAGTCTTTAGAGTCCTACATAGAGGTTTCCTGGCTCAGGCGAAACGAAAGCACATATGTGATATGTGCGGGACCGAGATTAATACGTGTATGTGATACCGTATTCTATTATCGCGATATGTGATATCGGTCGGTTATATGTGATATAGCCGGGCTATCGAATCAAGTGTTGATTCGATAGATTGATAAATTTGATATTAGTCAGTTGTATGTGATATAGCCGGATTATTAAATCAAGTGTTGATTTAATAATTTAATGTATAATTATATATTTGATATATTATTTTACATTAACTAATATTAGCTCACTTAAGATTTCTTTTTCTCATTTGTGTACACTTAGTATATATGTGATATATATTAATGTACATTCTTTTGTGTTATGCTAGATGATACATCAGATATGGGTGTATGAGATTCACACCATGCATAACATAATGAAGGGTTTTATTATTTAAAGTAATTCAAAATTGAGTGGAAATTAGTCATGGTTGATGCTTAGTGGAAGCTTGTAGAATCATTGACTAAGTCTACCAATTTTGTTTTACTTAAGATATTTATTAACCCAACCATTATGATTAGCCATGGTTTATTCTCTACATGAGTTAGTATATGACATTAACTCACCCATGGTTGCCAATATAGACTTGACTTTTTCCATGGTTGCTTTTCATCATCTCTTTCCTCAAGCTCTCTAGCTTTTTGGGAGGTGAAGAAAATGAGTGAGAAAAATATTTCTAAACTGAGCAAAATTCCTACTTCCTCATCCTCTACTAGACTAGCCATTTAGTTTAGGGTGTTTTCTTCACTAATTCCATATTAGTGAAGAGATAGCTTGAGTTGGTGTCTCCTCGACGTAGATCATCTTCGGCCTCGAAGATTTCAGTCAAGCTTGTTCCTTTCATCTTGTGGAGCCTTACTAGAGTCCGGGGGTTCACTACTTTCAGTAAAGGGACTACTATACGGAGCTATTGAAGTGAAGGACCAGTCTACAAAGGTTATATTCCTTGTTCACTTAGATGTAAAAATATTTACATTCTTGTTTCGTCTAATTCTCCTGTTAAGATTCTAAGTTAGGCTTCTTTAGCGCGCCAATTTTTTGAAAATGGCATGGTCGATGCCTCCCGAAACCCAGCGGCGACCCTAGGAAACCCTGCAGTGGTATCAGATGCTAGAGAGTTAGAAGATATTTGTAGAATAACGAAATCGAAACTACTACGAAACACTCGAAATAAAAACCAAGTTTCTGTCGAAATTTTTAAGGTGTCTAAATTTTTTTTAAGAAACTGCAGAATGTTACATGTGATGTTACATGAACACTGAAGAAATTTGAACCCCTTTCATCGGATTTGACCTGGTGAAGTGAGCACAAAATCCGGCCTGGCCAGTTTTGGAAGCTTGTTTTGGCTTCAAATTTTTTATGTGTTCCAGTCTCTGGGTTTTGGTGTTTCAGGTGTTGCTTGTTTTTACTGATATTGCATGTGATGTTATATTTCTGTAAAGGTAATTTGGAGTGTTTCGTAGTTTTAATTCTAACATCGTTTCGGGTTATTTAGACGACATTAAAAAGTTCAAACGGATATCAATAACCCATTTTTTCCCTCGCTGAAAATTTTCCAAGAGTTGGATTTTTCCAAGTTTAAAATCTTCAGAAAATCATGCAGGTGTTTTCTATGGACCCTCTAGAAAAACGAAACCCTAAATCGATTTTGTGACATTCGGAACCGTCACCTAACCTTAGGGTTTATGGTAGTTCTGCGGCGCCATAGGTGAGGCAAGGGTTGACCCTTCTACGGTTGGTCCATAGGTGTTGTGGCATGTTCTAGGTGAATTTTTAAACTCCGCTCAAGTGTTGAGCTCTTTAGGAAATTTTGGGTGTTTGTTGATTCGATTGAAAAGTTTAACATCGTCTAGCTATCTGTGATTGTGATACAATACTTGGAATCCACAATATTTAGTTTTATGAAAACTAATTTGAATTTTATAAATCTAGCAATTTAGTCTCTTGTGATCGGTTGCCACGGGATTTTGATGTGGATCAAAAGTCCATCGCAATCACAAAGCGTACGCGGATACTCGCTGGGTAACCTTATTAGATAGCCACACCCCATAGCCCCAACCAAGTGACTGTAAGAGAACCCTGTCGCCAAAAGCATCCGTTCGGGTGCTCGCGGCCGCGGTGTTCCGCCTAAGTGCACTTCGTCGACGGCTTCGGGGGTGCGGCCGTCTACTAAAGTTTCCGACGAGCAATCGATCAGGTTGTCGGGAATCTTGTTGAATTACCTGGCAGGTTATTGAAAAGTGTTTTCAATATCAAGACTAAAATGCTGGGTTTATAATTGTTAGGCATGTGATGTCTAAGGAATTCATTTGGTTAGGTATGAAATCCAAAGTATATGATACATTGGGTTTATCATGTCTAAGATGGTTGTGGATTCCAATTGTTGTAGTTTTCACTTTCTTTTCTGTGACCATAAGTGTAATATGTGGTGTATCGCCGGTTTCTTTGCTATATGTCAATGACAATTGGGATATGCATATTTACTTACGTTGATGATGTGTGATGTTATGTGTTGCTGTCATATGTTATATTGGATCGTCGTGTTTTGAATAGCCAAGGTTTTTTATGTGAGATGAGAGTTTTTCATTTTCATTCATGTAAAAACTTGTATGTAATATTCTTTTATTGGGGCACTTCCGGGTTGAGGATGATGTCACCATTGATGTATATTATTTACTTTTCCGCATTAGGATAGACCCAGGGAGAAGAGCACAAGTAACCGGGTTCTAGAATCCAATGGGAGGCCATCTCGAGGAGTCGAGACCGGGTCTCCTAACTCTAGAATTGGTGGGGTTGCTTGCGGCTCTCGTAGGGGTCTAAGGATGTGGGTTTGGCTATTCATCATGACCGTGGAATCCGTGTTTTTTACTGGCTTAATTTAAAACACGGAATTCCTAGTATATCCAATATTTTATATGTGTTCATCTGCTGCTGATATTCTGTGATGTGATCACTTGATATGTTGAGACGAATGCTTATATTATATATATATATATATATGATATATGATAAATATTGCTGCTTTCGTTTCTTCTGTGGAAGTATAAATGATGGGACTTCATTAATGAGATTAATGAAATAAAAGAAACCTAAAGATGTTGTAGAAACCTGTTCTATAAACCGGTAGCTATAGTTGTTACTTTGCATAGCGGTATTCCTTGTAGAATATCCAGCACCTTATTCGTTAAGGAAAGAGCCGAGATTCCTTCACCGGGAGTGACCTCTTTAGAGAAACTAACAAATACTACAACCCACTCGGTTTTGTTTTTGATTGCTTCTCTAGTTCTTGTTTTGCATAGTGGTATTTGTGAAATATCCACCACCTCATTCGATGAGGAAAGAGCCGAGATCCCTTCACCGGGAGTGACCTCTTTAGCAAAACTAGCAAAAGCCTCAGAAACACTCCTTTTCAAAATCACTCGATTCTAAGACGATATCATTTTCATTACGCAAAAGGTTTTCTTAAAAGCCTGTCATAGCCCTCCGTCATTTCAGATAAGTAGTATTTAGTATTCGTGCTGCGTTTGTTGACCTCTGTCAAGGCATAGTGTGCGGTAGCTGATTAGTGCTTATCTGCAAAGCATATGATGCGATTGGATTAGGGTAGTCACACGACCTTATTGACCTCTGTCAAGGGTCGTGCGGGTGGGTTTAACTCAATCATGTAATGGCGGATTGATCTTGACTAGCGCACTATGGTTTGTTGACCTCTGTCAAGGTCATAGGACGCTAGGGGTAAAATATTATCGGGAATTTCAAGTGTTGAAATTTGCAATAAGATTGCATACCTTCTATGAGATAGTTGGATCCCGATAGCCACTGCGAGTAAGAGATACTCCTAGGAGAGTTTTGCACATTACAAATTAGCCGATCAAGTAGGTGTCTAGAAAGGTGTTAACGGGGTTACACCCCCGGGAAAACGAGGTTTATTTTAATTAAGTCCGTGCGAAAGCACGGGAAATCTCCCTCAAAGTACCGACACTGGCATGGCTGAAAGATTGGCGAACTTGCAGGGTGTAATTAATCCCGGCTAGTCTTACCTTTTAGGGTTTGAAAGAAAATTTGATAAAAACAGTAGGAGCCATCCAGATTAGATAAAATAATAACCAATCTGATCTTACAAGAGTATACACAGAGTGTTTTCTTCTCTCTCTCTCTCTCCTGGTAGCGACCATGTCACGCCTTAATCATGATAATAATATAGATGCATTGACCGAACCTACTTATTATATTGAGCTGGGGAACGTTGGTTCCGCTCTATCTTATAACTGTTATAAGTCCGATCTGGAAATTAGGGAATATCCGGATTTCCATGCCACCCAAACGAGGAATGAGCATGTTGATGCATATTCTTCGGGTGTGTTCGTTACCGAAAACTGTTTCTCAGTATCCTTTACATCTTAGGTATGAGATACCGGACAAGTATCCCACATATGTAAGAGTTATATGGGCTACAGAAAGGTAGAGAACTGGGATTGGGTGATATGTCTCTAATTGTAGAGAATGGTGCAATTGTTGCAGCCAAATCAGTTGGCAAATATCACCTTGTATTAATACAGTGATTCTGAACAAATGTTATTACATGCCGAACCTGATATATAACATTACATCATATTTTTTATTGAGTTAAAGAAGGATATAATTCTGTATTGGAGGATAATGTTGTGAACATTTTCCTTAATCAAGATTTGATTGGATCATGCACGTTATGTAATGGCATATACGTTCTAAATTAAACCACAGTTCAAAGTAAATAGAACACACACAAGAGGAGTAGTTCAGAAATGAATGAATCCTTCTTGTGGCATTATAGACAGGGTCAAATCAATGTGACATGACTAGCTAAGTTACATAACGATGAATATTAGAATTTGTTTGAATTTTCATCTTATGATACTTTCCAGTCTTGTCACTAATGTAAAATGACCAATACTCCGTTTAGTGGAAACAGAGAAAGAGTTACTGAACTCTGGGGATAGATACATGATGATGTATACGGTCCTATGTCTACAAATGCCCGGGACGGTTCCTCATAAATCATTATATTCACTGACCATCTCTCAAGATTCGGACAAGTGTTCCTGTTGAAACACGAATCTGAAACTTTTAAGAAATTCAAGGAATATAAGCTTGTAGTTGAGAACCAGATGGGTAGAAGTATTAAAGTCTTTCAATGAGACCGGGGAGGCGAATACTTTGGCATGGAGTTCCAGGATTTTCTAAACAGAGAATGGGATGCTCTCTCATCTTACTTCTTCGTGTACACCACAACACAACAGTGTATCGGGACGGAGGTATCACGCCCTATGAGATATGGCGTACTCTATGATGAGTACTGCTGAGTTGCCTGTTTCCTTTTGGGGTTATGCACTTGAGAAGCTACATATCTATTGAATGGGGTTCCAACCAAATCACTGCCTACCACTCCATATGAGATATGGTATAGGAAGATACCATCTCTTAAACCAGTTAAGATATGGGGTTATCCGGGCTATGTTGAAAAGCAAAATCCGGATAAGCTCGAGGCAAGGTCAGTTCTGTATAAGTTTGTTAGGATATCCCAAATATTTGCGAGGGAATATCTTCTACCACACTGAGGAGCAAAATGTGTTTTGTTTCTCAGCATGCCACCTTTTTAGAAAAGGAATTTCTTATGAAGAAATTTATCGTCATGAAGTAGAACTGGAAAGAGTTCCAGCTGGACAAACTAACAGCTGATGATTTGGTGAAACCAAAGGATTCAATAGTCTCCAATGAACCTTAGCCTCTCCGTGAATCTGGGAGGGTTCCTCATCCACCTAAGAGATACTACGGTTTCCTCGATGACGGTGGGATCGAGGATTGTATCATGGTAGATGATGACCAAACTAGGTTCAGGCAGGCCATCACGAGTGGGGACTCTATGAAATGGCTGGATGCTATGCAATCAGAGATGGAATCCATGTACACCAACAAAGTATGATTTTGAATGTTGCACCTGAAGGGGTAAAACCTATCAGGAGAAAATGGAACTTGAGAAGATTATTGGTGTAGATGGAAATGTTGAGACTTTCAAAGCTATACTTGTAGCAAAAGGTTCTCGTCATGCAACCAAGTGTGGTTTATGATGAAAACTTTTTCTACAGTTGCTATGCTTAAGTCCATCAGGATTAAAGCGGGCATTGCAGAGTTGGACCAGCTGTTTTGATGTGGCTCTCAAAGAGTTTGATTTCATCAAAAATATAGATGAACCTTGAATATACAAGAAGGTTGTAGAGAGTAAAATGTCTTCCCCGTATTTTACGTAGATGACACACTCTTGATAGGAAATGGTTTCCTATGATACACTCGGTCAAGCTCCTCTTATCACGAGGATTCTCCAAGGAAGATCTGGATGATACCTACTACATCTTATGGATTATGATCTATGGTGATAGATCTAAGTGGATGTTGGGAGTGTCCAAATTCCAGGTACATTAACACCGTACTAAAGGGGTTTAGTATAGAATATTCTATGCGTAGTGGTTCACCCACATACTCAAGAATCACTCTCTCCAAAAAGATGTCTTCCAAGATTGATTTGGAGAGAGCTCGCGTGCAAGGGATATCCTATACTTCAACAGTAGGCTCTATCATGTATGCGATGTTATGTACCAGACCAGATGTTGCTGAATCACTAGGTGTAGTGATCAGGAATTAATCGGATCTTGGGAGAATCACAAGACAGCCGTGTAGGACATTCTTAAGTACTTGAGAAGCACTAAAGAAATGATCTTGGGGTTCAGTGACGGTGAACTCCAGTGGGAGTCCTTTACCAATTCTAGCTTCCAGAGTGACAAGGTCGACTGAAATTCAGTCTCGGGCTTTATCTTTACCCTCAGTAGAGGGACAGTATGTTGGAAGAGTGCCAAGCCAGATACCGTGGCAAACTAGACGATAAATGCTGAATACATCGCTACCAATGATGCTACCAATGTGGATGTCTAGATAATTCTTGTTCATAAGATGAACGTGGTTCCTACCATTGAGCGTCCAATAACTGTTATTGTGACAACAATGGAGTTGTGGCTTTGGTCTAGGAACACCGGTGCCATCAGCGATCCAGACATATTCTGAGGACAGTATCACCTGACCAGGGAGAAATGGGTGTATAAGACGCACACCATGCTTAACATAATGAAGGTTTTTATTATTTAAAGTAATTCAAAATTGAGTAGAAATTAGTCATGGTTGATGCTTAGTGGAAGCTTGTAGAATCATTGACTAAGTCCACCAATTTTGTTTTACTTAAGATATTTATTAACCCAACCATTATGATTAACCATGGTTTTGTCTCTATATGAGTTAGTATATGACATTAACTCACCCATGGTTACCAATATAGACTTGACTTTTTCCATGGTTGCTTTTCTTCATCTCCTTCCTCAAGCTCTCTAGCTTTTTGGGAGGTGAAGAAAATGAGTGAGAAAAATATTTCTAAAGTGAGCAAAATTCCTACTTCATCATTCTCTACTAGACTAGCCATTTAGTTTTGGGTGTTTGCTTCAATAATTCTATATTAATGAAGAGATAGCTTATGTTGGTGTCTCCTCGACGTAGATAAACATCGGCCTTGAAGACTTCAAGCAAGCTTTGTTCCTTTCATCTTGTAGAGCCTTACTAGAGTCCGGGAGTTCACTACTTGGAGCGAAGGGACTACTCCACGGAGCTATTGAAGTGAAGGACCGGTCTACAAAGGTTGTATTTCTTGTTCACTTAGATGTAAAGATGTTTACATTCTTATTTCGTCAAATTCTCTAGTTAAGATTCTAGGTCAGGGTTCTTTAGCGCGCCAATTTTTTGAAAACGGCATGGTCGATACCTCCCGAAACCCAGCGGCGACCCTAGGGAACCCTGCATCTCACGTGTTAAACATGTAAGCGCCTATATTCAAAGCATATAGGCGCTGCAATCAAACAATTGATAGGCTAAATAAGCCTCACGTGTTAAACACGTGAGCACCTATATGCAAAGCATATAGACGCTGCAATCAAACAATTGATAGGCTAAATATAGACTCACGTGTTAAAAACGTGAGCGCCTGCAATCAAACAATTGATGGGCTAAATAAGCCTCACGTGTTAAACACGTGAGAGCCTATGTGCAAAGCATATAGGCGCTGCAATCAAACAATTGGTAGGCTAAATAAGCCTCATGTATTAAATACGTGAGCGCCTATATGTATAGGCACTACAATCAAAAAATTGGTAGGCTAAATAAGCCTCTCGTGTTAAACATGTGAGCCCATATATGCAAAGCATATGGACGCTGCAGTCAAACAACTATAGGCTAAATTGACCTCACGTGTTAAACACGTGAGCGCCCATATGCAAGTCATATGGGCACCAAATTAGAGGAGCTAAATAAGCCTCACGTGTTAAACACATGAGAGCACCTCCTTATGTAGAATTAAATTCTACTCGGTGAACCGTTGGATCAAAGATCCAATGGTGATTAAGCATAGAATTAAATTCTATTAGGAGGGATATTTTCTGTTAAACAGAAAGTTGGTGGATCAAAGATCCAATGAAATGGAAAATGTTTCCTATATTTTTCTAAACAAAGAAAATTCATGCTCTGTTCAACCGAGCACCCTTGAATTAAAAATCCAATGGTGATAAAAATATCACCGTTCAATAGAATCTTATTCTGTATATGAAAGAATATTACTCCAATCTTGTTAAAAACAAGAAGAACATATTCTGTAAAACAGAGACACTTGGATCAAAGATCCAACGGCGGGTAAAATTCCCCAAATCAATTTTGAGATCAATTAAATCAATTGGAATCTCTCAATGAGAGATTTTGTCCAAACCAATTAGCAATCCGTCTCTACTATATAAAAAACCCGAGATTTCAAGTCTTTTATAGAGGGACCCCCCATAAGCTACTGAAAAAGAAAAGACAGAAAGCTTCCAAAAGAACAGAGCATTTAATTCTCATAGAAGAAGACTTTCCTCGTTGAAATCCTAGGTAAAAAAACGAAAAGATTATACAGTCTCTCCTTTGCCTATATAAGGGTTTAACCCTTCATATAAGAACTTAGTTCTTCTTTTGCTTGAGATTTGCAGAAACAAATCTCCCCACAAGTTGAGAATTAAATTCTCATCGGGGAGATTTTGTTCTGTAGATTCAAAACATAGAAGAAAAGAACTAGGTTAAAAAAAGAAAGAAAGAAAGAAAGAAAAAAACAAGAACATATGTTCTGGGAATTTAATTCCCCTAATATTACGGTTTAACCCTACATAAAAGAACTTAGTTCTTCAATAAAAATAATGATGATGATCTAATATCTTCAAAACCGAAATCTTGATGATCATCAATGACTAAAATTGTCATTAACAATGATCAAAAGCTCTGAAAACAAACAACAAGAATAACTTAGCATCTTATTATTGCTTAGCACTGTTATGGAGCTTCACGTGTTTCCTACGTGAGTGTTTAAAACAAGTAAAAGAAAAGCTAAAACCGCCTCACGTGTTTCCCACATAGACGCCTGAAGAGCAAAGAAACTCTCCTTTGTTAGCCACCAAATAAAACCCCAAACGCTCTTGGAAACTCAAGTTCTTAGCACTTCTGTAAAAAGAGGGGAAGTGAACAAATGAAACCCAATGCTCAGCACTTACGTGCTTCCCACGTGAATACCATGCAAAGTGCTCAGCACTTTAAGATTAGTCAAAATGGCTAAAGTGCTTTGCACTGATTGGGGAAACGCTCATATCTGAGCGCCACACGTGTTTCACATGTGAGCGCCACAGAACTCTAGTTCTTAGCACTAATCCAGCGCCTCACGTGTTTCACACGTGAGCGCTGTATACCTCGGTGCTTAGCACTTTTGGGTAATTAGGAAAACTCAATCTCAGCCCAAAATTGGCTAAGTTTCCTAAGGTTAAATCTCTTTGTTTTTAAATCAATCGAGCTCATATGCTCTTGAATTCCAAGGTCTCAAATATGACCAAAAATTCTTAAGTCCACAACAACCCATTTTTCACTGAAATACGGGATTTGATTTAAGGGTACATCTGTTCACACCTCTGATACATGTCATTGTAATTCCTCAACGACTTCAGAAAGGTGGAGGGTCCCGACGACCAACAACCTCTTTCGTTGATGTACGTCCAAATTGACATGTATGCTTCAAATCAAATCGTGCCCCAAATTGAGGCACATTTCATATGAACATTGTTCATTTCGTCACGTAACAAATACATGTGCACGCTGCATGAATGTTGGACTGAAATGACCCAAAACTAATATTCGCCTCAAATATGGCAATAATGGACCGAAATGTCCCTAAACTAATATTCTCCCCCAAATACGGCGATAAAGGACCGAAACGTCCTTAAACTAACATTTCGTCTCAAACAAGGCGATAATGGACTGCGGGGTCTTTAAACTAAAATAATTGGGCCCAAACGCTCATATGTTTTGAGTCGATCTTAATCTCAAACTAGATTAACGATTCTTAAATCAACCCAAGCCCAAATCTAAAATATACGGATTTGGACTAATCCACGCCCTACGGGCGATGACATAAATTAGTCTCCGTATACAATCCACAGGCAACCAAAACCAAAACAAAACACACAACACGAAGTGAACTTCCGGAGCAGGAGAAAGTGGTTATCGTATTGCGGTAACATAATTAACTGCAGGGGCTTGCGCCTGCAGGCAAGAGCGTCCCCACAATCAAAAAAAACCTTTCGCAAAATGAGGGGGAATCTGATGAAGTCACGCTACAACGGCCGCATCCATCCAAACCTCCTATATACGGTGCTATAAATTAACCTTGCATCTTCGGAGAGGTGGACGGTTAAATCCAAATAGCATCTTCCCCCTAAATTCAGGCAAGGCGACCCATCCCGGTTCGTCCCCGTCTCCGGCGGTGAACAGATTCTAGCACGCCCTGTGGGACATTTTCCTCTTTCTACTTTACATTTCGTGTATCGTGTTTCGCGAACAAAATCGCGGTTCATTATGGTTGTCTTTGGATTTGTGGTACTAAGATTTGATGTCTTGCTTCTATGCAGAAGAAGAAGAGAATATCGATGACTTCCAGCTGCACAAATTGCAACAGCATCTCCCACTCTGCCCTAACTGGAGGAGTGACTTATGAGCCCAACGCGGCCTCCATCTTTTCAATGCCAGTTAGGCAAGTAACTCAAGCCACTACTGGATTGTTCTTCAGGACCATGATCCTACCAACAAGTTTTAGCACCCCAGCACCGCAAGACGAAGCTCCCAACAAGTCAATCTTCGACCAACTTGCAACCATAATGGCCCTTCTCAACGGGTTTTCCAAATCCGACGCCTCGGTCTTCAACAGGCTGAGCCGAAGCTCAGACGTCTCGGTCTTCAACAGGCTGAGCCAGAACCAAAATGGGCTCACAAAGAGACTCGTCATACCTAAAGAGGCTGCCCCAAAACGGATAGCCCTCCCAAATCCTCCTGTAGGTGAAGTCGTCAAAAGTGCTTGCCCTACCAAAACATCGAACTTCGGAAGATTGGATGTTCCTCCGCAAACCCTACCCAGGACGTCAGTCTTCAATAGGCTGACACCAATAACAGTCCATCACCAAAGCCAGCGACATGAAGAAGCCACATCCAAAACTGAGGCTGTCCCCTCTGCAAGACATGCTCAACGTCGCTACTGGCGCAGGGTGAGAAAAGCTGGGGGCAACTCCCCATCTGGACATACTCCACCAGCTCCAATGGTGAAAGTTGATGCTGCTGTTCTAACTAGGAACAACTTTGATCTGCTTAGGAGGGTGCGAAAGAACTCTCCAATGGCGATGCTAAAGAAATCGCCCCTGCCTGCAGAAGTCACAGCGCCGGAAAAGCTGGAGCAGCCCCAACAACGGCTCTCCTCCCAAATTCACAGGGTCTGGCGGAAAGTCCAGGACTCTGTTATCAACAAAGATTACTCTCATCGACCAAAGAAATCGAAGGCTCGGGAAGAGGAAGACCACTCCTCTGTCTTATAGTGAGGGGCTTCTTCTATAGAGGTGTCTGTCATAACGGATCCTTCAACTTCGACCTCCCACAAAAGGACGAGGCCGGAGAAAATCCCACCGCCATCGGCAAATTCCAAAGGCGATGGACCCAAACGCCCCAATTCTGGGGGCATGATCGTGCATACGGTCTACATGGCTTCCGGGAAAGAGGAAAGCTGTGCTTCTGTGGCTCATCGACTGCAAAATCAGTCGCTAATAAAAGCTCAGGAGCAACAACAAAAGCTCCAGGAAATGCTGACCAAAATGGTAGCACTCACCGGATAGAAAGAAAGTCCGGACCCAGCATCTAAATAGCGCCAAGTGCAGGAGACCAATACAGAGTTCCTGCAAAGGGTGCTTGAAAGAAAAGAAAGGGAAGCCGTTGAGCAGGCTGCCAACATAAAGCAGATGGCTCTTTTGTTTCATGACATGGTTGGAATGATGCTCCAGCCAGAACCACCTGCCGATGATATGCCGATAATCATCGAGGATGATAGAGGGGAACATCAAACCCTCTTTCGTCTTTATAAACAGCTAAGGAGGTTACGATCTCCAAAGCTTCTCTTGATGACTATATAGCTCAACAAATACGAGCTCATCAAGTTAGTGAAGCGGCTGGCTAAATCGTCAGAACGGGGCGACCGTATCTAGGCTGGTATGACCAAATCAAATACCCGCCGGGATATACGATCCCCAAGTTCCATGTATACAAAGGGACAGGCAACCCACTCCAGCACGTCACATTGTTCAGAGTTTTGTGCGGCAACACTAGAGGCAACGACAAACAATTGCTTCGCGAGTTCGTTGGCAGCTTGTCAGAAACGGCTTTAGAATGGTACTCGGAGCTCCCAAATGACTCCGTGAGAACATTCATAGAAATGAACTGCTATTCAAACAGTGGTTCGCCAGCGCAAGCGAGCGCAACCCGATCACGGCATTAATCAATGCCAGGGTAAAGTCGGGAGAAACCTGGGTCCAATATGCAATTCGGTGGCGGAACCTGTGGTCAAAGTGCGAACAACGAATCGAAGAATCCCCCGTTGTGGGCATGTTCATCGGGACCCTAGATCCGCAAACGACTGTGTCCCAGTTCATGACGTTCTTCAACTCGACGACCTTTCAGGCTCTGATTGATAAACTAGCCCAAATGGACCAAATAGATCACAGACCTTCCTCCTCAAGTAAAGAACCTTGAAATGCCAAGGGTAAAGGGAAAGAAGCCTTCGTCGCCAATACTTAATAACAACCGAGCAACCCAAAACTGGCGGTTCGCCAAAACAATGCGCCTCCACACCTATCCCTGAAAGAAAGACTACAACGCGTTTACTCGTTTCCCCACGATAAGACGAGGAGACTATTTAAGTTGGCAATGCATAACAAACTCATCACATTGCCAGACCCACGGCGTCCACCTCAACCCGGCGACGTCAACAACCCCAATAACTGCTCTTATCATACAATGGTGATCCACCCAATTGAGGATTGCTACGTCTTCAAGAACTGGGTCGAGGATCAGTTCAACAGGAGAAGTTCATGGTTTCTGAGAACTGGAGGGTGAACCCGCCACAAAAGCACACTCTTAAAAATGTGGATGAACCGAGGGAATCATGCTCGCTCGTGGAAGAAACTCCATATGAAATCGTTCTTTCAACAAAGACCAAAAGAATACTGAAGGATCTACAGGCATGTCCGGCAGTCAGGTAGAAAAGCCCACTTGAACCTAAAATCATCGAAGGGATGCTGAACAGCATCCCATACCGAAAGTTGTTAACAAAGGGAAAAATCCTAAAGTCAAGCCTTCAAAGTCTTCGAAGAAAAATAAGAAGACCAAGAAGCCGGTGCAACCTGCCGGGTATGACGACAAGCACACAAACATACAAAAGTATATTGACGCGTTGGATGAATATAACCAGAATGCGCAGACACCGGTCACCCTTGAAGAGTTCCTCAAGCATATTCTTGAGAATAAAGATAGTGACAACGATGAGGAAAATGACTCATCAGAAGAAACCGAAGACAATGTAGCAAGTTGCCATATGGTCTCCGATTCGTTGTTAAATGACGAAGAAACTCCCTCAGCGTCAGAAAATAACGCAGAGGAACTGGGATCATGATCGGCGGTAAAATCCCCAGAACTTCCAGAAGACTAGATTGACAAGCAGTTAAACAAAACCTTTCAAAAAAGAAACGCTAACCGAGAACGCGAAACAACCATATATGAAAAGGCTAAGCGTCAGCATCAGGATGAAGAAACCGCGGCGAGGATGAGTCGTAAAGTATTCCAACCAAACCAAAGCACAACTGCTACAAATAAGAGCAGGATCAAGGCAGAGAAGCGGTTCGCCAAAGCCTTGTCAATGGGAATGAATCTGCCACCTCTGGTAGGAAACAATCACGGGGTCATATGCCTCGACAGAAAGGATTCATATCCAAACTACTACCTATATCATCGGAGGGTTGTGTTAGTGTTATATGCCTTAGAAGCCATTAATTTATAGTACTAGTTTGTATATTACATTTTGGAAGCTTGGGATATATACACGGATTTTATGACAGTCTTGCTCAATATGGTAGTATGCTACTTGGTTTGTTTCTATCTAAATATGTGCATATATTTCTTTTAACGTATCGCTAATACATATTGATAGAGCCCTTAGGATCTTTGCTTGACTACCAGCGTTGTGATGGCAGTCACACTAGTGGGGGCTGGGTAGTCTATAAGCACATCCTTATACAGGTCCCTAGTCGTAGGATTATCGAGATAGGGCATCGATACTCCAGAGTAGATTAGTATATACGCTTCTCATCCCAGCAGGGGAGATGGTCTGCCCCACAGCCATTAGTACATAGTACTAGAGATAGTATGCAGGTGCTCATTGGGTTATGAGTTACGCTGGACATAACTCATAGGGAACTGTTGGTTGGTACTATACTTGTCATCAGATAGAAATTCCTAGGTGACATGACTACATTATAGTCCATTGACTTGACACTGCTACTTCTCCTTGAGTGTGTTCCCACTGTATTTTGATTACTACCCTACCACGACTCTGATGAGTCATGCAAACAGGTAGTAGTTGGATGCAGTCCTGAAGAACTTGGAGGCAGTGGAGGTTAGATAGGTTTCGTCTCTCCCGGTGTTGGGGGTTGATGTCGCGCTGTGATTCGGAAATCCATTACACAAAGCCCATCGCAAGGGCAACCGAGATTTGCTGGTAGGTACTCCAGTAGTTTCTCAGGGTGTTTTGGGATACACTCCGACATGACTCATTATAACAACTCCATTTTTAGTGTACATAAATTTGCTTTAAATTTAAAGTATACTTGGAGTATTTACTGTTGCTGTTACCACTTTAAGTATTTATTTCACACAATAATTACAAGAAGGAGCTTGTAGCTCATTGGTAATACTTTGCACTGCTGAACTAAGCCACCAAAGTTCAAATCCCATGCCCCACATTATTTTTTATATTTATTTGTTTTAAATTTTATAGAAGCCCAACCGTCTACCTGAGAAAACTCCCAAACTTTGAACTGAACCTGAAAAACTAAATATACCAGAGCCTTACTCAAGCGACCCCACACGTACCTAGCCCCTGACTCGGCCGAGTCCGCCGGCAGACCGGCCGACTCGGGCCGGTGCCGCCGGCCGGACTCGGCCGGTCGGCCGAGTCGTCAACTGCAAAATCGTGACTTTTCACCTCCTTAACTCCCCTGCACACTCCAATTAATTGGATCGTTTCCAGAGACACATTTATACCCTATTTACTCCAATTTTTAATGATTTTTATACATTTTTACATTATTTTTATTTTAAACCCTTCATCTACCTTAACCCTAGCCTAACCCTATAAATACACCCATACCCCTACCCTCTCACCCCAAAATTCTGAGCCAACTGTCTAAAAATTTCCAAGAATCTTGTGCACTTTGAAAACGAGCTCAAGGTGAAGCTCCAACGAATTCCCGGCGGAACTTCCGGCGATCGTTCTAGGAACTCCCGACGACGACGCAACACATCGGTGATTCCACTACTTCCCTCTCACCCTCTTGTGTGTCCTAAAACCGTAAGTCCCATTTTCTATCTATCTCTTCTATCTAAAAAATACGGATTTACAAAACCCGACGGAATCAGAACAAATCCAATTTCCGATTCGGTTTCTTATAAAACTTCACTTCTCGTAATACAATTATGCTTAAACTCTCTCATGTTGACTATTAAACAATACTCAACCAAATTGATCAAGTTTTACTTTATAAAATGATGACTATTTCAATTTATCGTATTTTTCACTTAAATACTACATTGTTTCAATTCTACATTTAACTCCATTAAACTTGCTATACCTTTAAAGTAGATCACGAGGTAACGACCTACCTCCTCACACACTCATATACAACCTAACATGATACCCTCGAGAACCTAGAATACGAGAAAACAAACATTTTCATTTAAATACCCTTTACTTAATAAAACCATTTCTATAAGATTTAGTATTGATACATCTTTATAAATAAATACCACTTATTATGAAAATAGGATAAGATTGTGGGCATCAGTCGTTTATCTAAACCTGACTTTGTGGTGTCTAGACTAGGCAAGTGAGAAAGGTAACTTTAAAATGCCCGTCTCACGGTGATTCGTGAGTGGACCCCTCCTTTCTTCACTTGTACTTACCTGGCCACAATTGGCGGTGAAGAGGCGATTTGAGGTATCTCACAACTTGTCTCTTTGGACCAGTTAGGGGCAGTCTAGTTGACTTAGGAGACCCTAGAACATAGAATACGGGAAATTTGACAACTTTACAAATAAATACCATTTACTTCATAAAACCGTTTTCTAAAGGATTTATTATATATACAATCTTGGCAAAGCGCCGCTACAACCTATTTGGGGAACCCGTTCGGGATGGTGCGGATTATCGCACATCCTCGGGCTTAGTAGTGCGAGATTCAGATCTCCGCAAGGGGCATTCGATGTCGAAAGATTTAAAATACGACATCTTAAGAAAACGAGATTTCTAGAATATTATAGATATATACAAAACTTATTTTCATATAAATATATGTATATGCAACATAAACATATCTTTTTTTGAAGTATTATAAATATTCTACCTTTTCTACAATATCACAAGAATCAATTTTACACTAAAATACCATGAATTCTATACAATACCAATATTACAAATAAACACCTTTTATTATGGAAATAGGATATTTTCACTAGAAATATCACAATATAAAATCTACAATCATTACAACTCTAAAGACGATTAATAAATACTTGAGATGTATTTTTGAAAAGTATTTTTACATAAAACCCTCTCAAGTTCTATAAATTATCCTAAGGACCCTAGTAAACATATGTTTAAGCGGGACCAATCTCTTGAGCCTCAGGGAGCCGGAGATGTGGGTGCTTGCCTATCTAAGCTAAACAAATTAATAAAAAAAACAATCAAGACTTCAATTTACTTTGCTGATTGTCTGACTCAGTTTGAGTCTCAGTATAATTTGACTTGAATATGATTCAAATACAATCTACAATCTTCAATATTACAATTCAATATGAATCCATGAATCCAATTATCAATCTATACAACTTGACTGAACCGAACCAAGGATATACATTCCATTTACATGGTTCTCCAGTTATTCCATTTACATGATTCTACGGTTTCGGTCAGTCAATCAATCAATTATACAATCAATACAATTTACAAGACAAATAATACAATCAAAACACTACGGGGTTTAAGGGGTAGATTGGTACGGAAGGTGTTAAAAGTGGCACGATACGGTAAGATTAAGACACCTAACCTATATTCCGTTGCTGTTGTACCATGGCTTAACGGTTCCTTGTACATTCCGTTTGCCCCGGTCTCTAGCATATAGAGACCCCTCTCGTATACACCGGCATCCTTCTGTACCAAGCTACAAACAACAGCTTTAACACAACATTACAACAATACAATAAAACATTAAAGATACCTTCTTATTCTGTCTATTCTACTTTCCTCTTACATTCTATTTCTTTCCTCTTTGAATGTCGTCAGGTGATTTGGACCTATCAGAGATCGAGCCAACTGCAGAATACTTGGATCAGTACAGCGAAGACCCTAAGCTCTAGACATTGTACATTTTCCATTCAGTACTTTTCATTTCTGTTATGCCATTGTTTAGGCATCGCTTTTATTTCAGTTGTATTTCCTTTTCATGCATTGTACAAAAGAATGTTAATCAATAAAGTTGTTGTTCAGTTTATATATCTTGTCTCTTGTGTATTTAATTTTATATTGCTTAGATACGCTTAGCGTATTTAATTCACAGTAAATATATAGCGGCCTCGTCCCGTCCCCTTCGATGTATACTGGGAAGCGGGGCATGACACTTATTGCACTATTAGGGGTCTGAAGTTTACAGGCCCTAGGACCGATTTGCGATACTCTTAGACGAACAGACCGGACTGTACGGAGATTGCCACAGAAAGGCTCAGTAGGAGTTCGGATGAGTTTGCTCATCGGCCTTCTTATCGACAGATACCTGGGTAGACGTTAAGTGCAGCTAGTACTGCTGACGGCTTATGGTTAAACCCGCTGCCAACGTAGTGTTGAGTCTTTAGAGTCCCATACAGAGGGTTTCCCTGCTTCGGGCGAAACGATGTAGACGTCGTATGGTTTTACGACTGGTCTTCAATCACGTACATGTACTTGTACACGGATGCTGATCGGACAGACAATACTATTGGGCTTTGGTTTAAGCCGGATCCTAGTATTGTATTATTGGATTGTTATCGTCTCAGTGTATTCATATTTTTCAGAATACGGATACGGGTATGTGTAGGGTTTTTTTCGTCACCCCATTAAGATAGGAATACGCACGCGCTTGTCAGGCGTAATACAGATTCCCCCTGCCTAGGACAGGCCGGGGTTATTTGAATGTAGGGATCCGAATCTCCGGCAGCCGCGGACTACGCTACCGTTAATTACGCCTCGCTTTTGGAGCGAGAGAACCTCCGATTGACGGGTCAAATTGGTCATGCGAACTCAATGTGATGTATTTGTGTGTTGTGTTTTGAAAGGGTTTTGGATATATCAGGGGCCTCACAGAGTTTACGGGGGTCCCTCTACCCGGATAGCGGGCTGGAGGTCAAGGGGGCTAGCAGCCCCCATGAAGGGTGCGGGGCAGCGCCCCGATAGAAAAAAATTTCCTGGCAGAGGACGTGTTTTAAGTGTAGAGTGTATGAAAAATGAGGGGTGAGGAGCGTCTTAAAGATGCGTGCATGGCACGTGGGCACTGGGCGCCCACGGGTCACGTGCCTGACGCGTGAGCACGTTGGCGCCCATGGGTCACGTGCCTGGCGCGTGGGTGCATGGACACCCACGGGTCACGTGCCAGGCGGGTGAGTGCTTGGAGCCCGCGGGTCACATGCACGGCACGCGTGGGCGCTGGGCGCCCGTGGGTCACATGCACGACATACACAGGCGTTGGGCGCCAGTGGGTCAAGTGCCCCACACACGATCGCTGGGCGCCAGCGGGTCACGTGCGCGGCATGCTACCGCTGGAAACACCAACGTAAAAGGGGCTTAGCCCCTGGTCTAGGAATTGAACTCCTAAGGGATTTTGAGTGGAGTTAAACTCCAAAAGATTTTAGATTTGGAGTTAAACTCCTAAATGATCTAGAATAGGAGTTAAACTCTTTTGAGGATTTGGGACTTGGAGTTGAACTCTCCAAAGTTCTTCAGAAGTGATCAAAGGGGACCCCTCTCTTCTCTCTTTAACCCTGGAGCTTCTTTTGAGCCTTAGATCTGTCCAAAGTTGGATTTTTGGAGATAGGACTTCTTCTTCCTCCTCTTAATCGGCTGGATCTTGGAGAAAAGTGGGTGAGACTTAAAAGTCTTCCCTTTTCGAGATCTGATTGAAGATCCGAGCTCCCCTTCAAAGGTTTTGTGGTGAAAAACTATTTCTGTTTGGAAAAGGGAAGAGTAAAACTCTTGATTTAATTTTAAAAGGGGGGAAGGTTTTAGAACTTTGAGAAATGAGGAGGCACAAACCCTAGAATTGTTGAGAATGGAAAAGTTGTCTAGATATTATCATCATCTTTTCCTTTATAGGCTACACACTTTACATATAGCCCCTTGGGCTTTACAAAATGGCATTTTGCCCATCTCATGCCTCATGTGCTCATTTCCTTTGCACATGAGCCATGAGTTTTACAAAAAATTGGCTTTATGTCCATTTTTCTTACATTTATTCATAAAAAATACATGAAAAATATTTATTACAAAATTTTTATTTTGGCATGGGGGGCCGGCGACTTCATGTTCGGGCTCGACTCGGCCATGGGCCCACTTGACCTGGGCTTGGGCCGACCAGGCGTGGGGTTGACTTTGATTTTGACTTGGTCAACCGGGGTGTAAATTTTTACCCTAACAAATTGCCCCATCAATAAACGCATACTACATATGTAGGTTGTGTGCATGAAATTGATGGATCTTATTTCGCATGGAGGTTGATTTAATTTGGTTCCCGTTTTGACGACGTGGATGTCGACGCTGCCTTTTTTGCGACATGGACGGTCGGTGCTGCCCTTTTTGCGACATGGACGGATGGTCGGTTTCTGCCATTTTAGCAACGTGGAAGGTCGGTTCTTCCCTTTTTACGACTTGGAAGGTCGACTCTGCCCTTTTTGCGACTTGGACGGTCGGTTCTGCCCTTTTTGCGACTTGGACAGTCGTCTCTGCCTTTTTTGCGTCTTGGACGGTCGATTCTGCCCTTTTTGCGACATGGACGGTCGGTGCTGCCCTTTTAGAGACTTGGACGGTCGGTGCTTCCCTTTTTGCGACTTGGACGGTCGGCTCTGCCCTTTTTGAGACTTGGACGGTCAGTTCTGCCCTTATTGTGACTTGGACGGTCGGTGCTGCCCTTTTTGTGACATGGATGGTCGGTGCTTCCCTTTTAGTGACGTGGAAGGTCGGTGCGGCCCTTTTAGCGACGTGGACGATTGGTCCTGCCCTTTTGGCGGCTTGGACAGTCGGTGCTTCCCTTTTAGCGACTTGGACGCTCAGTGCTGCCCTTTTGGCGACTTGGACAGTCGGTGCTACCCTTTTAGCGACTTGAACGGTCCATGCTGCTCTTTTAGCGACATGGACGATCGGTGCTTGATTTGACTTGCTCCGCTTCTTGCAGTGTCAGGGTTGAAGCTGACTTGAGATTCGACTTGTTTCCGAGGTGGAGCTTGATTACGCCTGGGAGGTCGTTGGTTATCTTGCTGATTTGATGTGATTTGGGTTGACATCAGTATCGCTACACTAGAATATGGTACCAGGAGCGAATCATCATTTTCCATGAGTGGGCTTCCCTCGTTCCCAGTTTAATGTCTTAGGGGTCATCTGTTCCTAGTTTAACGACTTAGAGGTCATATGTTCCTAGTTTAAAGACTTATGGGTCTATTGGATTGGAGTTTGGAATTTAGGGATTAGGGTAGGCATCAGCGTTGCTAGCACTGAAGCACATGTTCTAGGAGCAATTCATCATTTGCCTATTCCTGTTGAGGAGCGATGGCTTGGGAGACAGGATTAGTCCCTGTCACCTAAGGCTTTCCAATTTTATGAGTTTTAAGGGTCCCATAAAAGCATTTTCTCCTTACGAGTCGAAAGGATCTTGTAGGTGTAATTTCTCCTTAGGAGTCGTGGGAACTCCCAAGTGTGTTTTTCCTTTGTGAGTCATTAGGATCCCACGAAGGTGTTTTCTTACGAGTCGTGAGGATCCCGGAAGTTTGTTCTCCTCATGTATCGTGAGAACACATGAGTGGGTATTCCCAAATGGAGCATAATTCCAAGGGCGGAGACCAGTCGCGTAACTCGTGATTGCGATGGGGCATGGGTATGAGAATTTTTTGAGCCCGTGGATTGTATACGGTAGTCAACTTGGGGACCAACCGTAGAGCTAGGAGAATTTTGGGAAATTGGATTTTGGTTGGCGTCTACATCGCTGCACTGGAATATGATATTAGGAGCGACTCATCATTCGCCGTTTGGGGACTTGGAATTTGGATCGTGTTTGGCATCAGCATTGCTAACACTGAAGCAATGCCATGAGCGACTCATCATTTGCCGTTGCCCGTTAAGGAGCAGTGGCTCAAGAGACAGGTTTAGATCCTTATCACCTAAGGCTTTTCAATTTTATGAGCCGTAATGGTCTCATAATAGCACTTTCTCCCTACGAGTCGAGAGGATCTCGCAGGTGTATTTTCTCTCTAGGAATCGTAGGGATTCCTAAGTGTGTTGCTCATTTGTGAGTCGTAAGGATCTCACGCAGGAATTTTCTCCTCACAAAGTTGAGAGGACTTTGCGAGTGTATTTCATCTCCTTTTTTTTACGAGTTTGCACCTTTTCGGGTTTTCACAAACTCGCCGGCAGTCTCAAGGAGCCCTTTCAGGTTTTCATCCGTACCCGTTTTGCTTATGGACATACCCTTTTTTTTATTTTTCTTTTTTTTTTGCATTGGCGAATCTTCAATGCTGGTGGGACTTTAAATTTAGTCTCGCCGGTAGGACTTGGTAGAGATAGGGATCGTTTTACGCCCGTGGATTGTATACGGTTTTGTAGTATGTATGATCCAGACCGTAGGACTGGTGTGCTCAATTCGCCTGCAATTTGGAGCATTCACGCGTAGTATTTCTGTAACGTTTTAGAAATCGTTATGAGAATTTTTCCGTTTTAGGGTTAAATTGTCGGTGTTTTCCGTTTTAAACCGACTGTGATCAGACAACCATATAGATTTGCCAGCACCTGGTTTAGCTAAAATAAAGCTAGTGCGCAAGCTTTGGGTATATATGGGACATTTTGGTTCAATTAGAATTTTTCCCAGTTTTAATATTATTTTAATGCGGTATTCACATTTTTTGTGAAATTTCTCTTAGGTGATCTTTTCAACAATTAAGTTTGAGTTAATTCAACCCTTCTCTTAATATCTAGATATTTGTTTGGGTTTAAAGATTAAGGTTTAATAGAAAAAGAAAAGAAATGAGTGAGGTGCATGCATGTGCATGTGAATGCATTTATGTGCATTTATTGCTAGAATTAGCTAGAAACTCCACACAATTTCCTCACCTCCTTCATTTTGGCCGAGCTCCTCTCTCTCTCTCTCTCTCTCTTCTGCCTTTGATCTTTCCTTGTCCATTTGCAACAATTTCAAAGCTCATAAATCCCCAAAATTCCCAAAATAAATCACAAAAATACTACAAGTCTTGGTTTTTGCTTCTTGATCACTTGGAGCTAGGAAAGCTTGGATCTTAGGAGCAAGGATTGTTAGGTATAACCCCTAATCTGTTAATTTAGAGTTTTCATGATGGGTAGCTCGTTGGTTATTGTTTAGAACACGTTAGATATCGATTAGTGCAATATCGTATTCTTTAGTGTCTTTTTGAATTTCTGGGATCTGCTCTGACCTGGAATTTTTAGTGAGTGAACAAACAAAATTGTAGTGATATAATAGTGAACCTAAGACACCACTTGGGATACGAGGACCACCCCACCGGATTGGGCCGGCGACCCAAGGCGAATTTCCGGCGACGCCGGCTATGGGGGTTGTTCCGGGGTTTGGTTTTTATGGTTAGTTGTCTGCTGTTGGTTAGGTGTGTTTGGTACTGTTTACTTTTTTAGTATTTACAGTATGCAAAATCTGGGATCGTTTACCTATAATATAGTGTTTTGAATCCGCGTGTTATGTAATCCGACATGAATCGTGATCTTGCGCTGATGCTGTACTCAGATTGGTTTTGTGGTATCGTTACGCACGTTTACCACTATATGGACACTCGTGAGTTAGTTTAGTGTTGGTGCGTCATTTAAAACATAGTTTTACGTTATATTGGTCGATTTCTGAGTTTTGTTCTGTTTATGTGTTTGTGAAATTATAGCGTCGCAAGCGGGGACTTCTGACGCTGCGAACAAGGGGAAACAGGTGGTCGGATTTTCATAGCTGGAGACCATTGGTGAGTAGATTTAACATCTACGGGGAAATCGTCCGTATGGCGTTATGCGTTGGGGCTGATATGATAGGATAGCTGCTTATTATTAAGAAAACAACTAACTATGAAAATGATGTTATTGCATATTGGTTAATTTCATATGAATGTCATTGCATAGAAGTATCTGTTGTACCTTTAGATATAACACATTACTGACGGTTCATGTTGCACGAGCACTAAATTGTATGCTACACCTACATCGTCTGTAATTGCCATGACACGCACAAACCCTTACATACATGATATGGTAGTGGATAGGGATAGTGGAGGTAGTAACTCTTATTCCATTGTACATATGAAATATTGTGGACACATACATACGTGATATTGCAATGGGCAGGGATAGTTGAGGTAGTGACCCTTATTCCATTTCACGTATACCCTTCTGTAGCATTTTGAAAATCGTTTCGGTGAAATTTCGGAAAATCGGTAAAATGAGGGGGTTTTCTGTAAAAAGTCAAAATACAAATATCTTATTATAAAAATTAAATATACATATTCTAGCTATGTAATTGCTATTATTTGGTGTTTATTGAGCCGCTGGTGAAATTTCAAATTTTCTGAAAAAAATATTATTTTATTATTATTTAAGCCGTCACTAATACATTTAATTAGGGAAAATTACAAATTGGAATGAGTTGAAACAAATTTTGTGCATCATAAAACATTAAATAAAAATTTATCATGTGGTTTTTGGAACGAAATCATTTGCCAAAACGGTTTATAAATTATTGAAGAAAAAAGGCTTTTTTTAGCGTAAATGGATGTTCGGGGTACTGTATTTATCATTTTTCATCACCCCATACCCGTACCCACGCCCACACACACCCACTTACTCCTTCCCATGGCTGAATTCAGCAGCCCCCCCCTATTTTTTCCCCACTTGATTTTCAAATGAAAGGAAATGCAAGAAAAGAAAAGAAAATGGATAATTGTGTTGGACTTTGACCTTATGTTGACTTGGACTTCTTTACTTGCTACTTTCCACACCTCACTCTCTCTCCAATCACCCTCTAGTGGCCGACCCTCCCCATTTCCTGCACACAACAGCCCCTCCTCTTTTCTCATCACATTTCTCTTCAAAAAACTCATCAAAATTGCCTCACAAATCAACACAAAACCTCACAAATCCCAAATCCATTCCCTACCCATTTTTCCTTAGCCCTTATAGCATGGATCTTGATGCAAAGATCTCAATTTGGAGGTCAAGTTCCATATTTGATCTCATGGGTTGTGAAGGTATAACTCTAACCCTTTTGCTTAATTTATGTTAGATACTTTAAATCAACTTAATTTGGTGTTTAATTTAGGTTTTAAATTGCAAGTTTAAATTCAAGAGAAGGGTTAAATTAAAGTTATGGTTGTGTTAATTTGTTCATGGTAGTGTGATGTATTTTAGCATCTTAAGTTATGCAAAACCAAATCATGTAGCTAATTTGCATATTGTTATATTTAATTTGCCCAAATTGTGATAATTATGCTAATTTGCTAACTAGGTTTTAGAAATTTTATTAAAATGTGGGATTAAAATCTAGTTAGGGTTTTTAGCATATCATTAAGGTTTCCATGAGTGGTTTAACCATTTAAAATATGCAAAGCCAAGATAAATTGTTAAATTGTGAAATTTTGCGTTAAAAAGTGTTAAATTGGATATTTTTGCAAAACTAGAATTTTGGAATTTATACAAGTTGATGAGAATAAATTATTGATATGGTTTCTATAACTTGGTTATGATAATTGGTGGATATTGTGGCCATTAGTTTCGTTTAAACATCATGTTTTGTACAAACGGCGAATTGTGCTTGCTAGATTTTCGGAAAAACGACTTTTTAAGTGAAATTGGGGTTTTTGGGAATTTTAAGCTATTTTATATTAAAATTAGTGTTCGTGAATGTGCAAATGAGTGTGATTGGATTTTCTTGATGGTTTGACGTTCGTACATCGACATCGAGGGTTGGTTTGACTATTCCTGCATGCGTGGGCGATAGGTTTGGACCTATGCGTGATACGCGTGCCGATTTGATTTTCGTATGCCGTTTCGATTTCGAATTTAGTTTTAATGCGATATGGTACGTTATGATATGTAGGTACCCCCATGTGGACTTCGAGACGACAAGCAAGCGCGTGGCGACGTCGGCACCGGCTAGCGAGGACCAGGTGAGTAGATTTATATCTACGGGGAGAAGTCGGGTGGATGGCGTATAGCACCCCCGCAGTCCGTGGTGGTGTATACGGATGCGTATACACACCAACAATTATTATATGTTATTTAGGATTAATAACGATGCTTAGGATGGATATTGGTGTGTTGGATTACTTTAGTGTTGCGAACCCTAGGGTAGTGTTACACACACATACACACATTCATACTTGCATACATTCCTATTGATATGTGCTCATGGGATTCTTTATAGTTATGTGTTCACATGGGTATGGGACTATGTGTTCACATACGGACTGAGGATGATACTTGGGATTGAGCTGAGTCGATGAGATTTGATTTGAGGCCGTGAGATCGGTGATATAGCAGGGTTCGTATCTTAGATACGACATGACGTTGTAGCGGGTCCTTGACGTAGTGTTTCACACACGTCCATGCATACGTAGGCGGTATCAGTATGGTACTAGACGTAGATCAGTACCCCGATCATGATATTTGATAAAGAGGATACCAGGTGAATAGTATGATGAATGTGATATTGACCCGTACCCAGATTGGGATGCCGTACGACGGATTTACGTACGAGCTATATTGATGATTGATCCGCACTCTTGACTTGGGATGCCTGATTATAGATATGGAATCGGACATGATATTATTGAGGCGGGATCACCGACTATACATATACAGGTATGTATATGTATCGACTCAGATGATAGGCGGTTTCCTTACCTGTAGTTCAGCTTGTTAGTCCAGCCGTATAGTTTAGTGTAGTTGTTAGATTAGATTAGACTTCTTACCTATTTCAAAAACTAACGAATCGTGGGTATTTTTAAAGACAGCTCAAGGGAATCTACGGATATTTCAAAAACGACGTATCTTTTCATAAAAACACCGTAGCCCCTATTTTCAAAACCCCACGATTCGTGTTATTTCAAAAGGCACCATTTGTAGGACTTATATTAGATTATTGCAGATTAGTTATCGTTGTGTCTAGTATTCAGCTCCCGCACATTATTGTTGTTCGCTCTGCCTCGCATATTTATTTTGCTGCATATTCCATTATTGATATCATGCTGTTAGGACACCAGCACCATTACCGATGATGCGTATGTACCACGTACACCTACTTGCCGGCTCACACACATCTTCATCGGTAATTGCCATGTCACGTACACTTTAGAGAATATAATTGCTTGACTTAGATTGATAGCTAGTAGTGTTGACATGATATTAGTGTACTTCCCTTATATGTCATATTAGACATTGTAGTTATTACCTACCACTTCATGCATACTGTTATTCAGTGGTTCATGCCTAGTTCATTATCATTGACATATGCACTTGTGATGATTTCTTGAGATTTATGATATTTCTGGATTTCGGGGAAAGCCGCAAAATTTACAACTTATGATCTTTTAAAATATAAAATGTTGCGGTTTTCTAGTGATGTAAAGTGTCGTCCACCATGAGTTTGCTGTGGTTTTGGAGATCCGTGTCGAGGAGTGGAGGAACCGTCACGGGTACATGGTAGGCCCGGTATGGTACCCCGGGGCAAGAGGAATGTGGTGTTGACGTTGAGCCTGGCTGGAGAGCACTACCTACCGGTGATAATACCCGACGCGTCGGATATCCGGAGGATACCGTCGTGGTCTTGAGATGGATGGTAGGGGCCGGTCTGGACTGACGGTGCCCTAGATATTGAGATTGAGACATTGATATTTCGAGACAGTGAGATTTATGTTTTGTGTCGATGCTAGACACTGTTGATGCTGATTTCATTTATGATACCTCAGTTTAAAAATACGAAGGAAATCTCACTAATTTATGAAAACAGTTTCTTCATTTACATGTATTCTTTTTCATGCATTCATACCTCATTCATATGATATATTGCTACCTGAGGCACTGACACGGGCACATGAAATTATACTCGGGTTAGATATTACCCTAGCCATTGTTATAGGCTGCCTGTTATACTTATATTTGAGGATATATTATGATCATTGACCTAGGTTGCGTTATTTATGCGATTTCTGTGCGTAGATATTTTTCTATTTACGAGTTGGCAACTCACCCCCGTTGTGCCCCAGTTTCTTGCAGGTTTGCCGTACAGGTTTCATTACGGCTTGCGGGCTCAGTTTCATTCGGGTGACTTGCTAGTAGGTGGGTTTTTCTTGTATCGTACCCATCATATTACCTTGTATGATATTATTCAGTTGTATCTAGTAAATTCCATCAACCAAACATGTATCTATTGAGATAGAGACCAGTGTTGTTTATTCTTTCGACCTTAGAGTCGCTCGTTATATTTCTGGTGGTTTTGAGTTCCCTTTTGAGTTTTTGATCCTCGCCGTTGGCGTTGTATATTATATTGCTTGTGTGGTTGTGACCGTCGATTGACGAAGAGCTAGCTCCCGCTTGGGGATGCCTTTTATTGATTTCGTATACTATTCATGTTGTATCCCGTTTGGGTGCCAGTATTTACAAAGGAGACTCTGCCGAAATTTTCAGTAAATTTTTGATGTTTTTAGAAACCCGCATAATTCGGCTTATGCTATTAAAAATACTTGATTTAAATTGGTTTTTCCTACTCTCTACTACTTTTCTTGGTTTGGATTTCTGGGTTTTCGGTTTACTTAGATTACGTACGCCTCGAGACGTTCGTAGTTTAAGTGCCGGTCATGTTCCGTACTTTCGGGTCGTGACACCTTCTATAGCTATCTTTACATCATGCATACATATTGACATGTACACCCGCATACTCGATTACAGTTACATGTGCACCATGCACACATACTGACATGTATACCGCATATTTTTTCTATAGTTGTATATACCCTAAGTGGTGTTGTTTTGATATGTGATATTTAGTTGTTGATCATTGCGCTATGAAATGCATCATATCTACTTGCTTACATGTAGATACTTAAACCTTGCTACACTTACATGTACTTTTCATATGATGTTGCACTTGTTTTTCGGAGGATTTGGGAACCGCAAGATACATTTTTAAAGGAAGATTCGTTTAAAAGGGCGGCTTTCTCTTGATATACTCATATTGTTGTTTTATGATGCATATATCAGTTTTCATGGATTTACGCATTGAGATATGGATTTCATATGATTTATGGATTTGAGAACCGTGAGGGTATTTCAAGAAAATTATGTATTGTTTGAAAACCCGGTTTCTCTTGATATGATATTTCAGTGCGTTCACCATGTGATTTCTCGGTTCTGAGATTTGGCTTGTGATACCCGATTCGAGGAGCAGGAGGCACCGTCTGCGGGTATATGGTGGACCCGGTATGGTACCCCGGGGCGAGTGGTGATTTCGTGGTTGTTGGGGTAAAAATTTACACCCTGGTTAACCGAGTCAAAGTCATGGTCAACCCCCAAGCTAGGTGGGCCCAAGCCCAGGTCAAGCGGACCAATGCCCAAGTCAAGCCCACGGCCAGCCTCCCCATGGCAACGACAAAATCATGTAATAAATAATTATTATGTAATTTTTTATACATGCATGTATGTAAAATGGGCATAAAGCCAATATTTTGTAAGCCCATGGCTTATGTGCAAAAATGAAATGGCACATGAGCCATGGGATAGGCAAAATGCCATTTTGTAAAGCCCAAGGGGCTATATGCAAATATGTAAGCCTATAAAAGGCAACATGATGATGAATAAAGTAACACCTTTCATTCTCACAAAAAAACCTAGGGTTTGTATCTCTTTTCCTTTTCTGAAGGTCTCAAACCTGCTTCTTTCTTTTGAATTAAATCAAGAGCTTTACTCTTTCTTTTCAAAAACAAAATAGTTTTTCACCACGAAACCCACAAAGGGGAACTTGGATCTGTCATCAGATCTCAAAAATGAGAGATTTTGAGATCTCACATCTCTTGATCTTCAAGATCCAGCTAACAGAGAAGGAAGAAGAAGAACCCCTTCCATTAACCCCAAAAACACACTCAGGAGTCCAACTCTTCTCTGATTTCTCTTTCGAGAAATCTTTCTTTTAGGCTAAAAGCCTCTTTTTCTCGCCGGCGCTCAAGCGCAGAGCGAACGCATGCCGACACGTGTCGCGCTTGCGCTCAAGTGCTCAGCGCTCGAGCGCAAAGCGCCCACGTGCCGACACGTGGTGCGCTTGCGCTCGAGTGCAAGTCGCCCCCGTGCCGACAAGTGGCGCACTTGCGCTCCAGCGCAAGTCGCCCCCGTGCCGACACGTGGCGCGCTTGCGCTCAAGCGCAAATCGCACTTGCGCTCAAGTGCCCAGCGCTCGCCCACGTGCCGACACGTGGCACTCAAGCGTCTGAGCGCACAGCACCTAGGCGCACAACGCCCAAGGTGCTGCCCCACGCATCCTTTGTTTGTCATTTTCCCCTCTTTTTATGTACATACATATACATATACATATTTGCACACACGTGCTCCACGACACTGTCCCTGTTAGAAAAAAATTTCTAACGGGGCGCTGCCCCGCACCCCGCAAGGG
This sequence comes from Agapanthus africanus, assembly GCA_030015575.1. NCBI lineage: Eukaryota > Viridiplantae > Streptophyta > Magnoliopsida > Asparagales > Amaryllidaceae > Agapanthus > Agapanthus africanus. Next base: position 301,354,044 of record CM057339.1, on the reverse strand, counting down.
GGCTGCTAGCCCCCTTGACCCCCAGCCCGCTATCCGGGTAGCGGGACCCCCGTAAAAACTCTACGTGGCTCCCAATATATCCAAAACCCCCTTTCAAAACACAACACACGCACACTGCACATTGAGTTCGCATGACCAGTTTAACCCGTCAATCGGAGGTTCCCTCGCTCCAAAGGCGAGGGGTAATTAACGGCAGCTTAGTCCGCGGCTGCTGGAGATTCGGATCCCCACAATCAATAAACCCCGGCCTACCCCAGGCAGGGGGAATCTGTAGTACGCCTGACAAGCGCGCGCGTATTCCCATCTCAATGGGGTGACGAAAAATACCCTACAGATTCTGGCACGCCCGGTGGGACCAATCTCTCCTCCCATATCTCGGGTTAAACGTTCATGCGAACTCAATCAATTTACATGTCTATATTTATACTAAAATAATGCTTTTTCGTGCAGATTTTCAAGCAATCACCTTCCGACGATGTCTTCGATGATGAACTCAGCTCCCGTCTCCTACACGATGAGGATAGACTCTAGGACGGTCCTTCCGGCCAGTCTCGGGCGACAATGGGAGGAGCCGCTGCTACCTTTCGGCTCTATTATGTTCATGCCTCTTGGCGCTATCCCATCTCCTCAAGCCCCGGTGGCAGACACACCGGTCTCGAAAGGCAAAAGGCCAAATGTGGTGGTCGCGAGGGCACCTCAGCCCAAGCGCAAGTCCGTTCCCGAATGACTCTCCATGGCCCCAGCTGGGGGCAAGGCCATCGACACCAACAAAGCTGCAATGCGTTTCGAGCAAGCTCCAGCAGCGCCTCCGACAACTGCTCGATTGGGTGTCTTCTCAAGCCTCCCCATCACTCAACCTATGGCGGCTCCTCGAAGAGCAGAAGCCTGCCAAGCGCTTAAGGCAGAGAAGCTGAGGCAGAAGCGGCTCAGATATAGAGCCAACAAAAAGGCTAGGGCTCTGGCCATGTTTTATGAATTTCCAAAGCCCGGACCGCTCCGCGAAACCAGCTGGCAGTGGTGAAAGAATGGCTGAATGTGTTATCCACACTGTTTATATGGCCGGACATGAAGAAACGAACCCTCCTCTTCTTCACAGCCATGGTGATGATATGGTTGACGCTACCCAGCATCGGCTCGATCTAAATGAAGAAGAGCCCGCTCAGGTCGATAAGCCAGAGGAGCCCATGGTTCCTACGGAATTGAGCTCAGGCAATAAAGATTACCCGGTTGTCATAGCCGGAACTACAGAACAAGCATTATTCCAATGGCTTCAAAGGCAATTTCAGGACAAGGATGAGAAGATGGTCGAGGTCTATTCCAAAGTCGACGAGATGGCAAACGTCGTGGCAGATCTCGCGACCCAAGTCGCCCGATTGCAATTACAGAAGAATCAAATTTTGGCTTATGAGCCAGGGATTGATCCCCGGGGGCAGCCAACTGATATCCCTTTCAACCTAAAAGCAGAGCGCCTTCGCGAAAAACAGCCGCAATCAGCCTCCAGTCCCTCCGATATATACGCCGGGGGGGGAATTGCCTCTGAATGAGAAGCTGGAAAAGGTCTATTCCTTCAAGAGGGAAAAGGTCCACAAGATATTCAGGGAAGCCCTAAGAAACGGTCTACAACTGCCAGAATCAAAGAGACCGCAAGAAGAGAATATGACCGACGACCCAAAATATTGCCCCTATCACAGGGTGATAGGTCATGCCATTGAGGACTGCTTCGTCTTCAAAGATTGGGTCGAAAGGCAATACATGACGGGAGAGATATAACTGTCTAAAGGCGCGTTAGCAAACAGTCAAGCTACGACCGCCGATTTCATGCAAATGGAGACCGAAGCCTTTCGGGAACCTAATCCTCCCAGACATGTGCCATTATCTGAAAAGGGAGAACCAAAGACCGATCGGCCTCGAGGACTAGCATCAGTAAAGGCACCTACTCCAATGGAGAGAAAGAAGAAGGTATACTCCTTCAGAAGGGATAAAGTCCGCAAAATATTCATGGACGCCTTGAACAACGGTCTGCAACTGCCTGTTCCAAAGAGGCCACAGGAAATTAACATGACCGGCAATCCCATATACTTCCCATATCATAGAGTTGTGGGCCATACCATCGAAGACCGCTATATTTTCAAAGATTGGGCAGAAGACCAATATAAGCTTGGAAAAACCTCACAATCATCGGATGTATCGGCAAGCCACAGAGCTAGGTCATCAACACAGCTCCGCCATGATCAAAGTTCAAGGAGCTGGGATAAGCAAAGAGGACCACCACGTCGTTAAACTGGGAACACCTGATGACCCCCACGTCGTTAAACTGGAAACAGTCGACCTCTAAGTCGTTAAACTGGGAATGTAAAAATATATATATATGTATGTGAATAAAAAAAAATGTGTAAATAAAAGAAAAATAAAGAAAGGCCGAAATGATGGGGCAACTCGCAAAAAAAATCAGCGAGTAAAGATAAACATGAAAATAAAGCCGAAATGATGGGGCAACCGCGAATAAATAGCCGAAATGATAGGGCAATCGCGACCTTCGCGATAAGAAAAGCTGAAATGATAGAGCAATCGCGGTAAAAAAAATGGCGAATGATGAGTTGCTCCTGGTACCATATTCCAGTGCAGCGATGCAGACGCCAAAAAAATCCATTTTTTCAAAATTCTTCCAGCCCTACGGCCAATCCCCAAATTGACTGCCGTATACAATCCACGGGCTCAAATAATTCTCATCATACCCATGCCCCACCGTAATCACCAGTTACGTGGCTGGTCTCCGCCTTTGGAGTTATGATCCATTGAGAAGACCCACTCATGTGTCCTCACGATACATGAGGAGAACAAACCTTTGTGGGATCCTTACGACTCACAAAGGAAAAACACACTTAGGAGTCCTCACGACTCCTAAGGATAAAATACACCTGCGGGATCCTCACGACTCGCAGGGAGAAAATGCTTTTATGGGACCCTCACGGCCCATATAATTGAAAAGCCTTAGGCGATAGGGGCCTAAACCCGTCTCCTAAGCCATCGCTCCGCCAACAAGAGTAGGCAAATGATGAATTGCTCCTGGCACCTCTGCTTCAGTGTTAACAACACTGATGCCGGCCCCTACCCCAAAATTCCAAGCTCGCCATCAATAGACCCCTAAGTCTTTAAACTGGAAACAGATGACCACCAAGTCGTTAAACTGGAAACAGATGACCTCTAAGTCGTTAAACTGGAAACAGATGACCTCTAAGTCGTTAAACTGGAAAATGATGACCACCACGTCGTTAAACTGGAAACAGATGACCGCTAAGTCGTTAAACTGGGAACCACAGACCCCTAAGTCTTTAAACTGGAAACAGATGACCTCTAAGTCGTTAAACTGGAAACAGTCGACCTCTAAGTCATTAAACTGGGAACGAGGGAAATCCACTCATGTGTCTTCACAATACATGAGGAGAACAAACCTTTGTGGGATCCTTACGACTCACAAAAAAAAACACCCTTAGGAATCCTCACGACTCCTAAGGAGAAAATACACCTGCGGGATCCTTACGACTCGCAAGGAGAAAATGCTTTTATGGGACCCTCACGGCCCATAAAATTGAAAAGTCTTAGGTGACAGGGATCTAAACCTGTCTCCTAAGCCATCGTTCCCCAACCCCAATGGCGAATGATGAGTCGCTCCTGGTAACATGTTCCAGTGCAGCGATGCAGACGCCAACCAAATTCCAAATCCCACACCCCAACGGCGAATGATGAGTCTCTCCTGGTACCACATTCCAGTGCAGCGATACAGAAGCCAACAAAGTCCTGAAATTTTTCCGGCCCTACGGTCTGGATCATACATCCTGCAAAACCGTATACAATCCACGGGCGTAAAACAATCTCGATCTCTCCAAAAATAATAAAATAAAAAGAATAAAAAAAAAGGTATGTCCACAAGTAAAATAGGCACGGATGAAAACCCGAAAGGGCTTCGTGAGTAAAATCAGCAGGACTGCCGGCGAGTTTGTGAAAACCTGAAATGGCGCAAACTCGTGAGAAAGAGAGGAAATACACTCACAAATTCCTCTCGACTTTGTGAGGAGAAAATTCCCGCGTGAGATCCCTACGACTCACCAAGGAGCAACACACTTAGGAGTCCCCACGACTCCTAAGGAGAAAATACACCTACGGGATCCTTACGACCCGTAGGGAGAAAATGCTTTGTGAGACCCTTACGGCTCACAAAATGGAAAAGCCTTAGGTGACAGGGATCTAAACCTGACTCCTAAGCCACCAATTCCCAAATCCTCTCGGGGAACATGATGAGTTGCTCCTGGCATTATTCCAGTACAGCAATGCAGATGCCAAACAAACCAAATCCAAATCCTCTCGGGGCACATGATGAGTTGCTCCTGGCATTATTCCAGTGCAGCAATGTAGATGCAAACAAACCAAATCCAAATCCTCTCGGGGCACATGATGAGTTGATCCTGGCATTATTCCAGAGGAGCAATACAGATGCCAAACAAACCAAATCCAAATCCTCCCGGGGCACATGATGAGTTGCTCCTGGCATTATTCCAGTGCAGCAATGCAGATGCCAACAAACCAAATCCAAATCCTCTTGGGGCACATGATGAGTTGCTCCTGGCATTATTCCAGTACAGCAATGCAGATGCCAAACAAAAAACCAAATCCAAAACCTCCCGGGGCACATGATGAGTTGCTCCTGGCATTATTCCAGTGCAGCAATGCAGATGCCGACAGAAAACCAATTCCCAAATCCTCTCACGACAAATGATGATTCGCTCCTGGTACCATATTCCAGAGTAGCGATGCTGATGTCGACTCAAATCAAACAAATCAAACCAACCAATTCCAACATCGACCTCTGCATCAAACTAGCGACACTCCACGCCGGGGAAAGTCGATCAGCGACACTCCGTGCCGGGAAAAAGTCGATCAGCGACACTCCGTGCCGGGGGCACGTCCACCAGCGACACACTGCATCAGGGAAACGTCCAACACCGACACTCTGCATCAGGGAAACGTCCAACAACGACTCTCCGCTCCGGGGAAAAGTCGATCAGCGACACTCCGTGCCGGGGAAAAGTCAACCCGACAATCCGCGCCGGGGAAAAGTCGATCAGCGACACTCCGCGCCGAGGAAAAGTCAACCCGACACTCCACACCGGGGAAAAGCTGATCAGCGACACTCCGTGCCGGGGAAAAGTCAACCCGCGACACTCTGCGCCGGGGAAAAGTCGATCAGCGACACTCCGTGCCGGGGAAAAGTCAACCGGCGACACTCCGCGCCGGGGAAAAGTCGATCCGCGACACTCCGTGCCGGGGAAAAGTCAACCCGACACTCCGCGCCTGGGAAAAGTCGATCAGCGACACTCCGTGCCGGGGAAAAGTCAACCCGCGACACTCCGCGCCGGGGAAAGGTCGATCAGCGACACTCCGTGCCGGGGAAAAGTCAACCCGACACTCCGCGTCGGGGAAAAGTCGATCAGCGACACTCCGTGCCGGGGAAAAGTCCACCCGACACTCCGCGCCGGGGAAAAGTCGATCAGCGACACTCCGTGCCGGGGAAAAGTCGATCAGCGACACTCCGTGCCGGGGAAAGTCAACCCGCGACACTCCATACCAGGGAAAAGTCGATCAGCGACACTCCGTGCCGGGGAAAAGTCGATCAGAGACACTCCGTGCCGGGGAAAAGTCGACCAGCGATACTCCGTGCCGGGGAAAAGTCAACCCGACACTCCGCGCCGGGGAAAAGTCGATCAGCGACACTCCGTGCCGGGGAAAAGTCAAACAACGACACTCTGTGCCGGGGAAACGTCAAGCAGACACTCCGTGCCGGGGACACGTCAACTAGCGACACTCTGCATCGGGGAAACGTCGAACACAGACACTCCGCATCAGGGAAACGTCCAACAATGACACTCCGTGCCGGGGAAACGTCAAGCAGACACTCCGTGCCGGGGACACGTCAACCAGCGACACTCCGCGCCGGGGAAAAGTCGATCAACGACACTCCGTGCCGGGGAAACGTCAAGCAGACACTCCGTCTCGGGGACACGTCAACCAGCCGATACTCTGCCTCGGGGAAACGTCGACCAGCGACACTCCGCACCGGGGGCACGTCAACGAAATCACTCCAGGCTAGGGAAACGTCTACCACGGACACTCTATCTCGAAGACGCATCAAGCGCCGACCGTCCATATCGTAAAAAGGGCAGTGCATCCCAAAAAGTAGGAACCAAAGCAAGTCGCCTCCACGCAAAAGAAGATCCATCAATTTCATGCACACGACCCACATATGTTGTGTGCATTTATTGATGGGGGCAATTTGTTGGGGTAAAAATTTACACCCCGGTTGACCGAGTCAAAGTCAAGGTCAACCCCCAAGCTAGGTGGGCCCAACACCAGGTCAAGCGGACCCATGCCCAAGTCAAGCCCACGGCCAGCCTCCCCATGGCAACGACAAAATCATGTAATAAATAATTATTATGTAATTTTTTATACATGCATGTATGTAAAATGGGCATAAAGCCAATATTTTGTAAGCCCATGGCTTATGTGCAAAAATGAAATGGCACATGAGCCATGGGATAGGCAAAATGCCATTTTGTAAAGCCCAAGGGGATATATGCAAAAAGGTAAGCCTATAAAAGGCAACATGATGATGAATAAAGTAACACCTTTCATTCTCACAAAAAAAACCTAGGGTTTGTATCTCTTTCCCTTTTCTGAAGGTCTCAAACCTTCTTCTTTCTTTTGAATTAAATCAAGAGCTTTACTCTTCCTTTTCAAAAACAAAATAGTATTTCACCACGAAACCCACAAAGGGGAACTTGGATCTGTCATCAGATCTCAAAAAGGAGAGATTTTGAGATCTCACATCTCTTGATCTTCAAGATCCAGCTAACAGAGGAGGAAGAAGAAGAACCCCTTCCATTAACCCCAAAAACACACTCAGGAGTCCAACTCCTCTCTGATTTCTCTTTCGAGAAATATTTTTTTTAGGCTAAAAGCCTCTTTTTCTCGCCGGCGCTCACGCGCAGAGCGCCCGCATGCCGACACGTGGCGCGCTTGCGCTCAAGCGCAAGCGCTCGAGCGTAAGTCGCCCCCGTGCCGACACGTAGCGCGCTTGCGCTCCAGCGCAAGCGCTCGAGCGCAAGTCGCCCCCGTGCCGACACGTGGCCCGCTTGCGCTCCAGCGCAAGCGCTCCAGCGCAAGTTGCCCCGGTGCCGACACGTGGCGCGCTTGCGCTCCAGCGCAAATCGCCCCGTGCTGACATGTGGCGCACTTGCACTCAAGCGCAGAGAGCCCACGTGTCGACACGTGGCACTCAAGCGCATGAGCGCACATCACCTAGGCGCACAACGCCCAAGGTGCTGCCCCACGCATCCTTTGGATGTCTTTTCCCCCGTAAAAACTCTGCGTTGCTCCCAATATATCCAAAAACCCTCTTTCAAAACACAACACACGCACACTGCACATTGAGTTCGCATGACCGGTTTAACCCGTCAATCGGATGTTCCCTCGCTCCAAAGGCGAGGGGTAATTAACGGCAGCTTACTCCGCGGCTGCTGGAGATTCGGATCCCCGCAATCAATAAAACCCGGCCTACCCCAGGCAGGGGGAATCTGTAGTATGCCTGACAAGCGCGTGATTATTCCCATCTCAATAGGGTGACGAAAAACACCCTACAGTGGTGTAGACGGTAAGCCTGGCGGTGGGACCACTACCTACAGGTGATAGTATTTGGACTCGGCGGTTATCGTGGGATACCGACCGGAGTGAGGTATGAATTATCGTCAGGGCCAGTCGTGGTGACGGCGCCTGAGTTATGAGGATTTACGTGTCGATGCTAGACATGGGTTTCATGATGTTTGAGTGTCGGTGTTGGACACTCAGGTTTTTCCATGATTTTTACGTATCGTCGGTGGACATACGGGATGGATATCTTCATACTTATATATATACATATATATACATACAGGTATATGTTTTCATGATGTTTCGGGTGTCGATGTTAGACACTCTGGTTCCATGAGACTTACATGTGAGGGCCGATCTGAGGATATGGTGCCTGAGGATTAGGATTTGATGTGTCAGTGAGGGACACTGGTGTTTTTCCATGCTGATGATTTTGCATGAAATTTTATATTATATCATCCCACACTCAGGATTATGTTGTTATGCATTGCTTCATATAGTTGTAGTACCCTGATGATGTACCTTTACATGATTGTTGCATATTCACTTATCATACTTATGCTATCGGATTATATGTGATAGATAAAATCGCTGTTCGTGCATACTTGCGATTACAGTACGATATTATTTTCTATTCACGAGTTGGAAACTCACCCCCGTTGTGCCACAGTGTTTTGCAGGACATACCCTCAGAGTAGTCGCAGCAGGACGTCTTATCATCACTACTTTTGCGGATACCGCTACGTTTGGCTGTGAGGCCTGTGCTTTTAGGTGGGTTTGCGGTTATCTGTTTGTACATTGTATGTCTTTTTGTTGGATCTAGTATTCTCCATCTACCACTGTTGTACATGACTTAGAGACGACTTGTGAGGATTCAGTGTTGTATTATTTTGGTGACTTTGGGAGCCGTGCTCGTGGGAGCCGTTTTTGTTGAAAAGTTTACTTCTTTATGCAGTCTTTTCTTTGATATTTCTTCGCTTCGGCGTCGTATACATGTTGTGGTGATTGTCTCCGCCGTTGGGCATGATTTTCTCCTGTTTGGGATGCTTTTATTATTATCTATGTTTTACCCGTTTTCGGGGCTAGTTTTTACAAAGGAGGTGCTGCTGAAATTTTTAAGAAAGAAAACTAGAGTTAGAGATTTTACTTGTGATTTTCCAAATGTTTAAAACTATGTTTTTCTCCGTTGATCCAGTTTTGGGTGGTTTAGATTTCTGGGTTTCGGCTTACTTGAGTTGCGTCTGCCTGTAGACGTTACGTAGTTTAAGTGCCGGTTACGGGCCAAATTTTAGGTCGTGACAAAGTTGGTATCAGAGCGCTAGGTTTTTACCTTTCGGAGTGTAGGATGACCTTGGTATGATAGAGTAGGTAGCTTAAGCAGAGTGACGTACCGTGTGTATGTTCTGCGGCATACTTACGACACGGTACTCCGCCTAAGTGACCTTAGGAGTTATTGATTATTTTTCCTCCGTGATGATATGCATCCTTGTGATTCGATTCCTGTTTCCTTATCGAATCTTGTTTCAATTTCCAGCCTATATGCCGCCGAAGACTAAGAGGGCATAAAGAGTAGCCGCACGGACCGAGGTCAGAGTTGACTCGTCTGATGCGAGGACTGACCAGGGCGGTACGCCTGTTGTACCGGAGCACATTGCTATGATTGGAGCGGGTATGCTGGACCTGTGCCAGATGATGGGGACCTTAGTAGAAGCCATTCGATCGCAGAGGCAGGAAGTTGTTCCACCCGTTGCAGGGACCACGATGGTACCTACCGTTCCGGCAATCGCAGTTACAGCTCCGGAGGTTATTACCGTGTCACTGACGGAGTTCATGAGGCTGAGACCTCCGGTGTTCACTGGCACAGATACTAATGAGTATACGCAGTCGTTTATCGACCGGATAGCCAGGATTTGTCGATCGCTCCGATGCTCCGACGAGAGATGGGTGGAGTTTGCGAGTTTCCGGCTGGAGGGTCTGGCCTAGAAGTGGTGTGAGTCCTTGGAGAGGGGAAGAGCCGCGGGCCTTGCTCCTATGACCTGGGCTGAGTTTGTGACTGTGTTTCTCGCTCGTTTTCTTCCACCGAGCATCAGAGATGTGCGAGCGCGCCGATTTGAGTCGTTACGTCAGACTCCGGGGATGACGGTGTCTGAGTATGATGTACTGTTTACCGAGTTGTCTGTGTACGCTCCGTACTTGGTGGCGACGGAGGAGATGAGGGTTAAGAGGTTTGTTCGAGGCCTGCTTACCCAGTTGTTCCTAGCCATAAGCATTCAGCATTGTGACACGTATGCGGCAGCTGTGGATGCATCCCTATTGGTGGAGGAGCATCTAGCTGAGTCATCGGTTGTTCCGGAACTGAAGAGGACTCGTACTGAGGTACCAGCACGGAGACAGTGGTTTGCACGCCGAGGCAGAGTTCCTTCAGACTCGGGGAGTAGCAGAGATGTGGGAAGGGGCCAGTTATTCAGCTCTTACTCCCAGGAGGGCCAACGACCGTCCTATGGGTGCTTTGGGTGTTGCAGTCTACATCACCTTGTTCGGGATTCTACAGTGGTACGTCAGAAAGGGCCAGCAGTACCCCAGCTTACCTTACCACCTTCTCCGCCTCAGAGAGCGTTGCCTCTTATTCCTGTTGTTGCGCCGCGTCGGACTCCTGCTCAGAGAGGTCGTGGTCGCAGTGGTTTTATGCCGAGAGGACGAGGTGGCAGAGGCAGGGGACAGCCAGTAGCTGGTAGAGGACAGGCTCAGGTTTTTGCCTTGACTCACCAGGAAGCTCAGGCGTCCAATGCTGTGGTTTCAGGTATCCTTTCTGTATGTTCTTATGACGCACATGTTCTTTTTGATCCGGGATCTATGCATTCATATGTTTCTACGCACTTAGTGCAGAGATTAGGCCGAGAGTCGTGTTTTCTAGATCAGCCGCTTGTCGTGACCACTCCTGTGGGAGAGTCATTTGTTGCGCGACACGTGTTCCGGTCGTGTGCTGTCCGTTTAGGAGACAGAGATCTGTCTGTCGACTTGATCCTTCTTGAGTGTTGGACTTCGACGTTTTGTTGGGCATGGATGGGTTAGCTACTTGCTACGCGTCCGTAGACTACCGAGAGAAGACAGTTAGGTTTTGTTTTCGCGGCGAGTCAGTGTTTTTTGTGCAGGGGGACCGTGGTGCCTCCCCTCATAGTTTGATTTCTGTCATGTGCACTAGTCGGCTTTTGAGGAGGGATGTCGGGGATTCCTGGCTTTCATTCATGATACTGGAGCCACAGTGGAGTCGTTGGACCAGGTTCCTACCGTGCAAGAGTTTCCCGATGAGTTACCTGGGTTGCTGCCAGGACGTGATATTGAGTTCTGCATTGATCTGATTCCTGGCACGGAGCCTATTTCTATATCGCCTTATCGGATGGCTCCTGCAGAGCTTAGAGAGCTTAAAGATCAATTGCAAGAGTTGCTTGATTTGGGACTTGTGTGTCCGAGTGTTTCGCCGTGGGGAGCTCCTGTTCTGTTCGTCAAGAAGAAGGACGGCAGTTTGAGGCCGTGTGTGGATTATCGTCAATTGAACCGAGTTACGGTGCGGAATAGGTATCCTTTACCTCGCATTGATGATTTATTTGATCAGCTCCAGGGTGCAAAACATTTTTCAAAGATTGATTTGCGTTCGGGTTGAGTTCGGAATGATGACATTCCGAAGACTGCTTTTCGTACGCGCTATGGGCATTATGAGTTTTTGGTGATGTCGTTCGGACTCACCAATACGCCAGCAGCGTTCATGGATCTGATGAACCAGATTTTCAGGCCGTTCCTCGACTAGTTTATTATTGTGTTTATTGATGACATACTGGTCTACTCTAGGAGTCGTGAGGAGCATGAGTAGCACATGAGGATTTCATTGCAGATATTGAGAGAGCACCAGCTGTATACTAAATTCTCAAAGTGCGCGTTTTGGCTAGATAGTGTGGACTTCCTGGGTCATGTGGTGACTGGTGATGGAATTCTTGTGGACCCGAGGAAGATCGAGGCTGTACAGCTTTGGCCCAGACCTGTATCGGTGACTGAGGTCCACAGGTTTTTGGGCTTAGCTGGCTATTATCGCCGTTTTGTGCAGTATTTCTCGAGTATCGCTACACCGCTGACTGGACTGACCCGGAAGGGGGTTCCTTTTCTTTGGACTGATGCGTGCGAACAAAGTTTTCAGCAGTTGAAGACTCGGTTGACGACAGCACCAGTTCTTTCTTTACCTTCTGGATCGGGCGGATATGTTTTTTATTGTGATGCTTCTCGAGTGGGGCTCGGCTGTGTTTTGATGCAGCATGATAAAGTGATTGCGTATGCTTCTAGGCAGCTGAAGAAGCACGAGAAGAATTACCCCACTCATAATCTTGAGATGGCCGCGGTGGTCTTTGCGTTGAAGATTTGGAGACACTACTTGTACGGAGAGTCGTGTCAGATCTTCACGGATCACAAGAGTTTTAAGTATATCTTCCAGCAGCGGGATCTGAACCTAAGACATCGCCGATGGATGGAGCTAGTCAAGGATTATGATTGTGAGATCCTTTATCACCCGGGTAAGGCTAATGTGGTAGCTGATGATTTGAGTCGTAGGCCCGAGGGTAGCTTGTGTTAGTGTATATGCCCTAGAGGCCATTACTGTATCATACTAGTTTGTATATTACTTGATGGAAGCTTGGGATATTCACAGTTGTATATACAATCTTGCTCGAAATGGTAGTATGCTACTTGGTTTGTCTCTGCTTTAATATGTGCATGTGTTTCTTTTAGCATAATGCTGATATACATATTAGTAGAGCCCTTAGGATCTTTGCTTGATTACCAGCGTTGTGATGGCGCTCACACTCGTAGGAGCTGGGTGATCTATAAGCACATCCTTATACAGGTCCCTAGTCGTTGGACTATCGAGACAGGGCATCGATACTCCGGAGTAGACTAGCATATGCGCTTCTCATCCCAGTATGGGAGACGGTCTGTCCCACAGCCTTCAGTACGTCGTACTTGAGATAGTATGTGGGTGCTCGTTGGGTTACGAGTACACTGGACAGGACTCGTTGGGAACTGTTGGTTGGTATTATACCTATCGTCAGTTATCAGTTCCCAGGTGACATGAGTACAGCTTAGTCCGCTGACTTGACACTGTCACTTCGCCTCGAGTGTGTTCCCACTGCACTTTGATTACTACCCAACCACGGCTCAAAGGAGTCGGGCAAACAGGTAGTTTTTGGGTGCAGTCCCGAAGCACTTGGAGGCAGTGACGGTTAGACAGGATTCGTCTCTCCCGGTATTGGGGGTTGACATCGCGCTGTGTCCGGGAGAGCCATTACACGAGTAGTCCCTGGCCAGGGCAAGCGAGATATACTGGTAGGTTTCCAGTGTTATCTCAGGGTGTTCTGGGCTACACTCCGACACGACTTGTACCGCTATTAGAGGACTGACGTTCACCACCCCCCTAGGCCCACTATGCGATGTATCAGACGAACAGACCGGACTGTACGGAGATTGTCACATACAGGCTCAGTAGGAGTTCAGATGGGGTTCACCTCGTCAGTCTTCTTATCGACATCTACCTGGGGACCGTTACGTATAGCTAGTACCGCTTGCGGTCTGTGGTTAAACCCACTGCCAGCGTAGTGTCGAGTCTTTAGAGTCCCACACAGAGAGCTATTCGCCTTTAGGCAAAATGAGTAGAGGTCGCATGGTTTTGCGACAGGGTTCGGTCACATCCGCGCACTTGTGCACATTTGCTGTCCGGACAGTTTATACTAGCGGGCTTTGGTTTAAGCCAGATCCTAGTATATGATTTGGGATTGGTTTTTCTCATAGTATTCGTGTTCCTCGGATCACGAATGCGGGTGCGTATGCACAGTTGCTTGAGACAGAGGGAGAGGACTTTGATTAGGGTTAATGACTATTGTCATTTTATTAACCCTAATGCTTATGTGTGTATTATGGTTAATTGATAATTAGTTTAATAATTGTGCATGGTTATGGTTGTTGACCATTTGACCTTATTGACTTGTTGACCTTGGTTGACACTTTGACCATCATCATTTCATTTGGAAGATGCTCTCTGATCCTTGCAATTTGCATTTAAAATGAAATGATAATGGTCATGTCTTGATTAAGCCATGAAAATTATCTAGCTAATTATCTAATTAAAATAATATACACATATTAGTGAGAATGGTTCAAATTATTCTCATTCTATCATTTCATTTCTCTCTCTTGTTCTTCCTCTCCCTCAAGCTTTCCCCTCTCATGTGTTGAGAAACACTTGAGCTTGAGAAAAACCCTCTCTTGATCATCTCTACTCTCATCTAGGGTTCAAGGATTAGCACGTCTTGCACCCTAGTTACTTCTAGCTTGGAGTTGAAGCCAAAGGTTGAGGCTTTCGGGTGGATCTTTCTTCGACGTGAGAAGACGACCAAGGTGACCTCCTTCCACCACTCCAAGGAGCAAGGAGAGAAGGACAAAAAGCCCAAGGTATAACTTTTCTAGCACTTAGCTAGTTTCTAGTTAGCTTTAGCAAGTTTTTGTTTAGCAAAGATCCTTTAAAGTCTAGTCCATGTTGCCTAAGTCCATAAAAATCCGATTTTTATTCCGTTTTCCGCCTCCCCATAAGTCCCGGGGTGGGCAACGTGGACTTACAGTGGTATCAGAGACTAACTAAACATAAACTAGCTAGATAGTGAAGTGTATCGAAGTTTGAAACGGAAAAATCGAAAAACCAAGTTTTCGAAACCCTAAGTTTCTGTTAAATTTTTTTCTGGTCAAAAAAAATTTGTTATACTCCAAAAATCGTCTCAGGGTTTTTTGAAGATAACTACCAAACCCGGTCCAGTGACTCGACCAAGGAGCCGCGGTTCCGCGGCAATAGCAAGCTATTGCCGCGTAACCGCGGTTCCGCGGCAATAGCAAGCTATTGCCGCGTAACCGCGGCCAAGTTGGCTCTTCACTGGGTCGAGTTTGGTGCAGTGTATCTCTGGCTTGGTTTTAGGATTTTTAAGATGGTTTATACGTTCCCAGGTTTTCCAGAATAGAAATTTATTTTTGGGGGCCTATAAATCCGTATTTTTTTTCGAACTTCAATACACTTTGACTATAAAGGTTATATCTGTGATGTTTGCATGTATTGAACGTCGGCTAATCGCTATATGTCGATTAGTCGGGGTTATACATATCTGTGATCTGTGATTGATGTTGGTATGTGTATATGAATGGGTTGGATTGTCGCGGGTGAATAGCCGGGATGGATGTGAGATGAGTGTTGTTTCTCTTTCATTCATTTGTAATATGTAAATTGATGTAATATTATTATTTGTATGGCCGCACAACCGGGTCGGGGTTGTAGCCGTCATTGTATAATTCTTTTTACTGTTTTTGCTCCTAGGATAGACCCATGGAGGGGGTGCACAAACTACCGGGTATCTCGAAGTGCCGAGTGGCCTACTCACGGTGTTGAGGGAGGTTGCTTCGCTTCGGGTACTTGGCGGGTAGTTTGCCGCACCCGTAGGGGTCTTGGGTGGGGTATTGTCTATTCACCGCGACCGTGTAATCCGCTTCTCGTTGCAGGCTCGAACGAATTGCGGATTCCTAGTATATCCAATGTATTCATCTGTGATCTGTAATGTCTATCATTTCTATATATTTATATATGATAACTATTTAGGCATTGCTTATGTTTTACAGCCGCGCTAGCCCAACCCCCGCTCAGTCATTAGTTAAGTAACCTAACGGGTGATGACGGGGCCCCGTGGCGAATGCGAATGGCATAAGCGTACGTCATATTTTGGTTGTTTTCTGCAATGGTAGGATTAAATGATGGGACGCATTAAAAGAACTAATGCAAGAAAATAAACAAAGTAAAAGTCGATTGGTACACTTTGAAAACCACTCGGTTCTTTTCAAAACTAAACTTTTAAACGCGGAGCTTGAACCACTCCTTTTAAAAGCTATCTCGTTCCATCGATTAGATCAAGTTCACTACGTTCACGGTTTCGCCAAAACCATTCGTAGCCCTCCGTCATTCCACATGAATGGTCAAAAAGTATTCAAGCTATGTATTTTGGCCAAAGTCAAGGCATAGTGATTGGTAGCTATTGGGTATTCATGTGCAGCATAGATAGATGCGTTGGTTTGGGACAGTCGTGCTGCCATTTTGGCCAAAGTCAAGGGTAGGTACGGGTGGGTCCAAATTAACCAGGAGAATGACGGGTAGAACTTGACATGTTACTTATGATATTTTGGCCAAAGACAAGGTCATAAGAGCATGGGGCAAAAATCCACATCGGGAGTTTCATAAGTACTGAAACTTGCTAGCGCTGCATACCATTTGGAGTGTGATAATTCTGGTAGGATTCCTTCGGTTTTATCACGCGATGATATTTGGATCCCGATCCTACTGTGAGTATATGCTACTCCTCGGGAAAACTCTCACTTAACGATCAATGCTATAAACTTAGTAGGTGTCTAGAAAGGTGTTAGCGGGGCTACGTCCACAGGGAAAAGAGGTTACTTAATTAAGGAACTTCGCGAAAGCGTTGGAAAGCCTCCCTCGAAGTACCGACACTGGCCTGGCTGAACGGTTAAGTAAGTATTGTACTGTAGGATTGATCCTGACTAATCCTCTCTTTACGGTTTGAGAAGGGATTCGAGAGACAGTGGGAGCCATCCAGTTTAGACAAACTAAAAACCACTCTAAACTTGCAAGAGCATCATGCTAAAGTGTTTATTTTCTCTCTCCTAATTGCAGCGACCATTCAACATGACCGGACTTAAGTTATTACTAGATAAAAACATATTGACAGGGCCAAACTACAAAGATTGGCTCAGGAATGTCAAGATGGCAATCACTTACGACAAGTTGGGGTATGTCCTTACCACCAAAGCTCCCCCTGTCCCAGGTCCCACCTCCAGCGTCGCGGATAAGGAAATCCGTAAGACATGGGAGTTAGATTGCGCGAAGGCCAAATGCCTCGTATTAGCCTCGATGGACAACGAACATCAGAGGAGGCACGTGAATATGGACCTTGAGTCCATATTTCTCCATACAAAAGAACTGTATGGAAAGCAGTCTCGTATCGCAAGATACGAAGTGTCGAAGAAGCTATTTTCGGCAAGGTTGGCCGTCGGATCATCGGTAGCGGAACACGTGTTTAAGATGATTGGCTACATAGAGGAGCCCGCGGACCTTGAGACCACGTTGGAGAATGAACTCTATACTGATTTGATTTTCCAGTCCCTTCCTTCCACTTACGCCCAGTTTATTCTTAACTTCAATATGCAAGGAAAGGAGGTAGAACTTTCCGAACTTCTGAACATGTTGAGGAGTGCTGAGGGCATCCTACAGAAAGGTAGGGAGACATCCACTTTGTTTGTAGGAGGATCTTCCTCTTCTAGATCCAGGGAGAAAGCCAAGGGTAAGAAGAAGAAAGCCCCTGCCAAACCAAGAGGCGGTGTCGGTAAAGTGGATACGAAGGGAAAAGGAAAAGCAACAAAGATAGCGGGAAAGCTGGTGGGGAAGGAAGAATGCTTCTATTGTCATAAAAGTGGTCACTGGAAACAGGATTGCAAGGCTTGGAAAGCCAGAACACAGGATTTGAAGCGAGTTGCAGCTTCAGCTTCAGGTGTGTATGTTATTGAAAACTGTCTATCAATAAACTCTACTTCCTGGATATTGGATACCGGATCAGGATCTCATATCTGTAATTCTTTGCAGGCGTTGAGAAAGCGTAGAGTTTTGAAGGCAGGTGACATGACCCTCAGAGTTGCGAACAGTGCTAGCATGGATGCTGAGGCCGTGGAGGACAATCACCTGGGATTGTCGGACGGACATTTTTTGGTTTTGCTTAGTTGTTATTATGTACCAAATGCAACCTGTAATATCATTTCTGTATCTTTATTATCTAAAGAAGGTTATGAATTTGTATTTGTAAGTAATGTAGTGAACATTCACCTTAATCAAGTTTTGATTGGGTCAGGTACATTGAACAACGGTATATACGTGTTAAACCAACCACAGATTTTCAATGTCCAGAATACACACAAAAGAAAGTCTCCAGAAATCAATAAAACTTTCTTATGGCATTGTAGACTGGGTCACATCAATGAGAGAAGGTTGACTAAGTTACACACAGAAGGATATTTGGATCCGTTCGAATATCAATTGTATGCAACCTGTCAATCCTGTCTCAAGGGAAAGATGACAAAGACTCCGTTCACTGGACACGGAGTAAGAGTAAGCGAGCTCTTGGGACTCGTACACAGCGACGTGTGCGGTCCAATGTCTACACATGCGCGAAGCGGTTATTCTTACTTCATTACTTTTACGGATGACTTTTCAAGGTACGGTTATGTCTTCTTAATGAAACATAAATCCGAGGCTTTTGAAAAATTCCAGGAATATAAGAATGAAGTAGAAAAACAAACAGACAAAAGTATCAAGGCACTGAGATCTGATCGAGGTGGTGAATACTTGAGTGCCGAGTTCCTGGGTTACTTAAAAGAGAATGGAATTCTCTCTCAGCTTACTCCTCCATACACTCCACAACATAACGGTGTATCGGAGAGACGGAACCGAACCCTATTGGATATGGTACGGTCCATGATGAGTAACGCTGAGTTGCCGTGATCGTTCTGGGGATATGCGCTAGAATCAGCTGCATACCTTTAAACCGAGTTCCATCTAAGACTGTGCCTACTACACCATATCAGATGTGGTGTGGGAAGAGACCCTATCTTAATCACATTAAGACATGGGGATCTCCAACTTTTGTAAAAAAGCAGCATGCGGACAAGCTCGAGGCACGCTCAGTACAGTGCAAGTTTGTGGGATATCCAAAGAACTCCAAGGGATATTGCTTCTACTGCGAAGAGGAACAAAAGGTGTTTGTTTCTCTCCATGCCCACTTTCTAGAACATCAGTTCATAGAAAAAGAATTAAGTGGGAGCGCAATAGAACTGGAAGAAATTCCAGAACCACCAGCTATTACTGAAAGCTTAGTAGAACCAGAGGGTTCGAAAGATCAGGACATTCCCACGCCACTCCGCAGGAGTAGTAGGCAGTCTCATCCGCCCGAGAGATACTACGGTTTTCTCATTGACGGGGATAGAGAGGATTGCATCATAGACTGTGATGAGCCTACTAGCTTCCAGCAAGCCATTCAGAGCGTCGACTCGGTAAAATGGCTGGATGCAATGCGGACCGAAATGGAGTCCATGTACACCAACAAAGTATGGACGTTGGACATTGCTCCAGATGGGGTAAAACCCGTAGGATGCAAGTGGATCTTCAAAAGGAAGATTGGTGTAGATGGACAGGTTGAGACCTATAAAGCTAGACTGGTTGCAAAGGGTTTTCGTCAAAGACCTGGTTTGGACTATGACGAAACTTTTTCTCCAGTAGCTATGCTGAAATCCATTCGGATCCTTCTTGCTATTGCTGCCTTCCACGATTATGAGATTTGGCAGATGGACGTAAAGGCAGCTTTTCTAAATGGACATTTAGAGGAGTGTGTCTATATGGATCAGTCAGAGGGTTTCATTCTGAGTGGGAGCAGCGGAAAGGTGTGCAAGTTGCTTAAGTCCATTTATGGACTAAAGCAGGCATCGCGGAGTTGGAACATCTGTTTTGATGAGACGGTCAGGGAATTTGGCTTTATCAAAAATCCAGATGAACCATGCATCTATTGTAGATTTGTAGCGAGAACTGTAGTATTCCTCGTTTTATACGTGGATGACATTCTCTTAATAGGAAATGACATTCCTATGCTACAATCTGTCAAGGGGTTCTTGTCACACAGGTTCTCCATGAAAGACCTGGGTGATGCCTCATACATTCTGGGTATCCGGATCTACCGTGACAGATCCAAGAGGATATTAGGACTTTCGCAGTCCAGGTACATCGACGCCATACTGAAGAGATTCAGTATGGAAGATTCCAAGCGCGGTAATCTACCGGCTTGTCACGGGATCACCCTCTCCAAAGAGATGTCTTCCAAGACTGATTTGGAGAGGGATCGCATGTCTATTATACCCTACGCTTCTGCGGTAGGCTCTATAATGTATGCAATGTTGTGTACCAGACCGGATGTGGCTTATGCACTGAGTGTGGTAAGCAGGTATCAGTCAAACCCGGGGGAGAAACATTGGATAGCAGTAAAGAACATTCTCAAGTATCTGAGAAGGACTAAGGAGATGTTCTTGGTGTATGGCGGAAAAGACCTCCAGATTGAGGCATTTGCTGACTCCAGCTTCCAGAGTGACAAGGATGATTCCAAGTCCATGTCGGGTTTTGTGTTCACCCTCAATGGAGGGGCGGTGTGTTGGAAGAGCTCCAAACAGGAAACCGTTGCTGACTCGACTATGGAAGCGGAATACATCGCTGCATCTGATGCCGCAAAAGAAGCTGTCTGGATGAGGAAGTTCTTGAGAGAACTTCAGGTGGTTCCGTCCATTGTTGACCCAATACCTCTGTATTGCGACAACAACGGGGCTATAGCTTTAGCGAAGGAACCCAGGTTCCATCAGAAATCCAGACACATCTTAAGGCGGTATCACCTGATCAGGGAGATCGTTGATCGCCACAAGATCCAGGTTCGGAGAGTTGCTTCAGAAGATAACACAGCAGATCCATTCACCAAGGCCTTGCCCCAGACTCAGTTCGAGCTGCTGATCGAGATGATAGGTCTTCGATACGCCAGTACATGGCCTTAGTGCAAGTGGGAGATTGTTAGTGTATATGCCCTAAAGGCCATTGTTGTATCATACTAGTTTGTATATTACTTGATGGAAGTTTGGGATATTCACAGTTGTATATACAATCTTGCTCGAAATGGTAGTTTGCTACTTGGTTTGTCTCTGCTTTAATATGTGCATATGTTTCTTTTAGCATATTGCTGATATACATATTAGTAGAGCCCTTAGGATCTTTGCTTGATTACCAGCGTTGTGATGGCGCTCACACTCGTGGGAGCTGGGTGATCTATAAGCACATCCTTATACAGGTCCCTAGTCGTTGGACTATCGAGACAGGGCATCGATACTCCGGAGTAGACTAGCGTATGCGCTTCTCATCCCAGTGTGGGAGACGGTCTGTCCCACAGCCGTCAATACGTCGTACTTGAGATAGTATGCGGGTGCTCGTTGGGTTACGAGTACACTGGACAGGACTCGTCGGGAACTGTTGGTTGGTATTATACCTATCGTCAGTTATCAGTTCCCAGGTGACATGAGTACAGCTTAGTCCGCTGACTTGACACTGTCACTTCGCCTCGAGTGTGTTCCCATTGCACTTTGATTACTACCCTACCACGGCTCAAAGGAGTCGTGCAAACAGGTAGTTTTTGGGTGCAGTCCCGAAGCACTTGGAGGCAGTGACGGTTAGACAGGATTCGTCTCTCCCGGTATTGGGGGTTGACATCGCACTGTGTCCAGGAGAGCCATTACACGAGTAGTCCCTGGCCAGGGCAAGCGAGATATACTGGTAGGTTTCCAGTGTTATCTCAGGGTGTTCTGGGCTACACTCCGACACTACTTGTACCGCTATTAGGGGACTGACGTTCACCGCCCCCTAGGACCGCCATGCGATGTATCAGATGAACAGACCGGACTGTACGGAGATTGTCACATACAGGCTCAGCAGGAGTTCAGATGGGGTTCACCTCGTCAGTCTTCTTATCGACATATACCAGGGGACCGTTACGTACAGCTAGTGCCGCTTGCGGTCTGTGGTTAAACCCACTGCCAGCGTAGTGTCGAGTCTTTAGAGTCCCACACAGAGAGCTATTCGCCTTTAGACAAAATGAGTAGAGGTCGCATGGTTTTGCGACAGGGTTCGGTCACATCCGCGCACTTGTGCACGTTTGCTGTCCGGACAGTTTATACTAGCGGGCTTTGGTTTAAGCCGGATCCTAGTATATGATTTGGGATTGGTTTTTCTCATTGTATTCGGGTTCCTCGGATCACGAATGCGGGTGCGTATGCACAGTTGCTTGAGACAGAGGGAGAGGACTTTGATTAGGGTTAATGACTATTGTCATTTTATTAACCCTAATGCTTATGTGTGTATTATGGTTAATTGATAATTAGTTTAATAATTGTGCATGGTTATGGTTGTTGACCATTTGACCTTATTGACTTGTTGACCTTGGTTGACACTTTGACCATCATCATTTCATTTGGAAGATGCTCTTTGATCCTTGCAATTTGCATTTAAAATGAAATGATAATGGTCATGTCTTGATTAAGCCTTGACAATTATCTAGCTAATTATCTAATTAAAATAATATACACATATTAGTGAGAATGGTTCACATTATTCTCAATCTATCATTTCATTTCTCTCTCTTGTTCTTCCTCTCCCTCAAGCTTTCCCCTCTCATGTGTTGAGAAACACTTGAGCTTGAGAAAAACCCTCTCTTGATCATCTCTACTCTCATCTAGGGTTCAAGGATTAGCACTTCTTGCACCCTAGTTACTTCTAGCTTGGAGTTGAAGCCAAAGGTTGAGGCTTTCGGGTGGATCTTTCTTCGACGTGAGAAGACGACTAAGGTGACCTCCTTCCACCACTCCAAGGAGCAAGGAGAGAAGGACATAAAGCCCAAGGTATAACCTTTCTAGCACTTAGCTAGTTTCTAGTTAGCTTTAGCAAGTTTTTGTTTAGCAAAGATCCTTTAAAGTCTAGTCCATGTTGCCTAAGTCCATAAAAATCCGATTTTTATTCCGTTTTCCGCCTCCCCATAAGTACTGGGGTGGGCAACGTGGACTTACAGCTTGTCCCAGTTGAGCGCAGTTCAGCGTCAGTCTTCTGCAGATTGGCAGCTCTTGTGTGATGGTCGAGTGCAGTTCGAGTTTACCTCCACTGGGGGACAGTTTGCTCATGTCCGCGCCCGTCCACTACTACTTGATCGTATCCGTGAGGCGCAACCCAGTGATGCCCGTTTGTCCGAGATTCTTGAGCTTGTTCGACAGGGTACAGTTTCGGAGTTCATGATTAATGACCAGGGTGCGCTACGATGCGGGACTCGCTTGTGTATACCAGATGTTGATGGGTTGAGACGCGAGATCCTAGAGCAGGCACATCATTCGGCCTTTAGCGTTCATCCAGGTTCCACCAAGATGTACCGTGACTTTATAGACTTTTACTGGTGAGAAAGGATGAAACGCGATATTTCGAACTTCGTTTCGAGGTGCCTGATTTGTCAGCAAGTCAAGGCAGAGCATCAGAGACCAGCTGGAGAGTTGCAACCTTTTCCCGTTCCGGAGTGGACATGGGAACAGATTTCCATGGACTTCATTATGGGTCTATCCAGGACCAGTAGAGGGTATGACTCCATTTGGGTGATTGTTGACCGGTTGACGAAAGCGGCTCACTTCCTTCCAGTGAAGACCACTTTCGGTTATGCTCAGTATGCTCAGTTGTATATAGATGAGATTGTGCGTTTGCACGGTGTTCCCACATGCATAGTATCCGACAGAGACACCCAGTTTACTAGCCGTCTTTGGTAGAAGCTTCAGGAAGCTTTGGGTATCCAGTTGAGTTTTAGCACCGCTTTTCATCCGCAGACCGATGGTCGGTCAGAGCGGACTATACAGACTCTGGAGGATATGCTCCATGCATGTGTGCTTGATTTGGGTGGCAGTTAGGATCGTCACTTGCCGTTGATTGAGTTCTCCTACAACAACAGCTTTCAGGAGACTATTCAGATGGCACCTTTTGAGGCTTTATATGGTAGGAAGTGTCGATCGCCAGTCTGTTGGACCGAGCTTAGTGAGAGTCTGGTTTTGGGACCCCAGCTAGTTCAGGAGACTACGGATAAGATCCAGTTAATTCAGGACAGGATGAGAGCAGCCCAGTGCAGGCAGAAGTCTTATGCCGACCGTCGTCGTCGCAGACTTGAGTTCGCAGTGAGGGATCATGTATTCCTGAGGATTTCTCCGATGAAGGGAGTTATGCGATTTGGGAAGAGAGGGAAGCTCAGTCCCAGATTTATAAGTCCTTTCGAGATCCTTGAGCGAGTGGGTTCTGTTGCTTATCGTTTGGCGCTCCCGCCCAGTTTTCCAGATGTTCACCCCGTTTTCCATGTGTTGATGATTCGTAGATACCTTCATGATCCTTCTCACATGATTCAGCACGAGACCGTTCAGCTTGAGCGCAATCTTTCGTTCACCGAGCAGCCGGTAGTTATTTTGGATCGGCGGGTGAAGAAACTTCGGTCAAAGGTCTTGCTATTTGTGAAGGTTCTGTGGAGTAGCCGTACTAATGAGGAGATCACTTGGGAGGCCGAGAGTGAGATGCGGAAGAAATTCCCTCATCTCTTTGAAGGTACGTTTAGTGGTTAATTTTAATTCGGGGACCGAATTTCTATAAGGGGGGGGATTGTAACGATTTAGTAATCGTTATGACAATTTTTCCGTTTTAGGGTTAAATTGTCGGTATTTTCCGTTTTAAACCGACTGTGATCAGACGACCATATAGACTTGCCAGCACCTGGTTTAGCTAAAATAAAGCTAGCGCGCAAGCTTTGGGGGTATATGGGACGTTTTGGTTCAATTAGAATTTTTCCCAATTTTAATATTATTTTAATGCGTTATTCACATTTTTTTTGAAATTTATCTTAGGTGATCTTTTCAACAATTAAGTTTGAGTTAATTCAACCCTTCTCTTAATATCTAGATATTTGTTTGGGTTTAAGGATTAAGGTTTAATAGAAAAAGAAAAGAAATGAGTGAGGTGCATGGATGTGCATGTGAATGCATTTATGTGCATTTATTGCTAGAATTAGCTAGAAACTCCACACAATTTCCTCACCTCCTTCATTTTGGCCGAGCTCCTCTCTCTCTCTTCTGCCTTTGATCTTTCTTTCTCCATTTGCAACAATTTCAAAGCTCATAAATCCCCAAAATTCCCAAAATAAATCATAAAAATACTACAAGTCATGGTTTTTGCTTCTTGATCACTTGGAGCTAGGAAAGCTTGGATCTTGGGAACAAGGATTGTTAGGGATAATCCCTAATCTATTAATTTAGAGTTTTCATGATGGGTAGCTCGTTGGTTATTGTTTAGAACACGTTAGATATCGATTAGTGCAATATCATATTCTTTAGTGTCCTTTTGAATTTCCGGGATCTGCTCTGACCGGGAATTTTTAGTGAGTGAACAAACAAAATTGTAGTGATGTAATAGTGAACCTAAGACACCACCTGGGACACGAGGACCACCCCACCGGAATGGGCCGGCGACCCAAGGCGAATTTCCGGCGACGCCGGCTATGGGGGGTTGTTCTAGGGTTTGGTTTTTATGGTTAGTTGTCTGCTATTGGTTAGGGGTGTTTGGTATTGTTTACTTTTTTAGTATTAACAGTATGCAAAATCTTTGATCGTTTACCTATAATATAGTGTTTTGAATCCGCGTGTTATGTAATCCGACACGAATCGTGATCTTGCGCTGATGCTGTACTCAGATTGGTTTTGTGGTATCGTTACGCACATTAACTACTATACGGACACTCGTGAGTTAGTTTAGTGTTGGTGCGTCATTTAAAACGTATTTTTACGTTATATTGGTCGATTTCTGAGTTTTGCTCTGTTTATGTGCTTGTGAAATTATAGCGTCGCAAGCGGGGACTTCTGACGCTGCGAACAAGGGGAAACAGGTGGTCGGATTTTCATAGCTGGAGACCATTGGTGAGTAGATTTAACATCTACGGGGAAATCGCCCGTATGGCGTTATGCGTCGGGGCTGATATGATATGATAGCTGCATGTTATTGCATATTGGTTAATTTCATATCAATGTCATTTCATAGTAGTATCTTTTGTACCTTTAGATATAACACATTACTGACGGATCATGTTGCACGAGCACTAAATTGTATGTTACACCCACATCGTCAGTAATTTCCATGACACGCACAAACCCCCTACATACATGATATGGTAGTGGATAGGGATATTGGAGATAGTAACTCTTATTCCATTGTACATATGAAATATTGTGGACACATACATACGTGACATTG
Source organism: Agapanthus africanus (assembly GCA_030015575.1). NCBI lineage: Eukaryota > Viridiplantae > Streptophyta > Magnoliopsida > Asparagales > Amaryllidaceae > Agapanthus > Agapanthus africanus. The sequence goes on along the minus strand of CM057339.1, from coordinate 301,328,318 downwards.
CATTGGGCAGGGATAGTTGAGGTAGTGACCCTTATTCCATTTCACGTATACCCTGCTATAGCTATCTGTACATCATGCATACATATTGACATGTACACCCACATACTCGATTACAGTTACATGTACACCATGCACACATACTGACATGTATACCGCATATTTTTTCAATAGTTGTATATACCCTAAGTGGTATTATTTTGATATGTGATATTGAGTTGTTGATCATTGCGCTATGAAATGAATCATACCTACTTGCTTAGATGTAGATACTTAAACCTTGTTACACTTACATGTACTCTTCATATGATGCTGCACTTGTTTTTCGGAGGATTTGGGAACCGCAAGATACATTTTTAAAGGAAGATTCATTTAAAAGAGCAGCTTTCCCTTGATATACTCATATTGTTGTTTTATGATGCATATATCAGTTTTCATGGATTTACGCATTGAGATATGGATTTCATATGATTTATGGATTTGAGAACCGTGGGTTTATTTCAAGAAAACTATGTATTGTTTGAAAACCCGGTTTCTCTTGATATGATATTTCAGTCCGTCCACCATGTGATTTCTCGGTTCTGAGATTTAGCTTGTGATGCCCGATTCGAGGAGAGGGAGGCACCGTCTGCGGGTACATGGTGGACCCGGTATGGTACCCCGGGGTGAGTGGTGATTTCGTGGTGTAGACGATAAGCCTGGCGGTGGGACGACTACCTACCGGTGATAGTATTTGGACTCGGCGGTTATCGTGGGGATACCGACCAGAGTGAGGTATGACTTATCGTCAGGGCTAGTCATGGTGACGGTGCCTGAGTTATGAGGATTTACGTGTCGATGCTAGACAAGGGTTTCATGATGTTTAAGTGTCGGTGTTGGACACTCGGGTTTTTCCATGATTTTTACGTATCGTCGGTGGACATAAGGGATGGATATCTTCATACTTATATATATACATATATATACATATAGGTATATGTTTTCTTGATGTTTCGGGTGTTGATGTTAGACACTCAGGTTCCATGAGACTTACATGTGAATACCGATCTGAGGATGCGGTGCCTGAGGATTTAGGATTTGATGTGTCTGTGAGGGACACTGGTGTTTTTCCATGCTGATGATTTTTCATGAGATTTTATATTATATCATCCCACACTCAGGATTATGGTGTTATGCATTGCTTCATGTTGTTGTAGTACCCTGATGATGTACCTTTACATGATTGTTGCATATTCACTTATCATACTTATGCTATCGGAATATATGTGATAGATAAAATCGTTGTTCATGCATACTTGCGATTACAGTATGATGTTATTTGCTATTCACGAGTTGGAAACTCACCCCCGTTGTGCCACAGTGTTTTGCAGGACTTACCCTCAGAGTAGTCGCGGCAGGGCGTCTTATCATCACTACTTTTGCGGATACCGCTACGTTTGGCTGTAAGGCCTGTGCTTTTAGGTTGGTTTGCGGTTATCTGTTTGTACATTGTATATCTTTTTGTTGGATCTAGTATTCTCCGTCTACCACTGTTGTACATGACTTAGAGACGACTTGCGAGGATTCAGTGTTGTATTATTTTGGTGACTTTGGATGCCGTGCTCGTTGGAGCCGTTTTTGTTGAAAGGTTTACTTCTTTATGCAGTCTTTTCTCTGATATTTCTTCGCTTCGGCGTCGTATACATGTTATGGTGATTGTCTCCGCCGTTGGGCGTGATTTTCTCCCGTTTGGGATGCTTTTATTATTATCTCTGTTGTACCCGTTTTCGGGGCTAGTCTTTACAAAGGAGGTGCTGCCGAAATTTTCAAGAAAGAAAACTAGAGTTAGAGATTTTACTTGTGATTTTCCAAAAGTTTAAAACTATGTTTTTCTCCGTTGATCCAGTTTTGGGTGGTTTAGATTTCTGGGTTTCGGCTTACTTGAGTTGCATACGCCTGTAGACGTTACGTAGATTAAGTGCCGGTTACGGGCCAAATTTTGGGTCGTGACAATTTCTTGAGATATCGGTCGTTAATGGATGGCATGGGCCTTTCTCCCTTGGCATTTATCACCTGGTAGGATCCTCCATCAAACACTTTCTCGATGACGTATGGTCCTTCCCAGTTTGGCTCGAACTTTCCCTTGGCATGTCGATTGGGGATAATCGGCCTTTTCCGGACTAACACCAATCCGCCTTTCTTGAAAGCGCGGGGATGGGTTATCTTTTCATAGGCCCTGACATTTGAGCACGGTACAGCTCCAGATTTTGCTGTACTATGAGCCTCTTTTCTTCGAGGGTGTCGAGCTCTTCGAGCCGAGGGAGCACGTTTTTCTCCTCTGTCCACTCGTGCTGAACGACCATTCTTAAGCTTGGAACTTCGATTTCGAGGGGAAGGATCGCCTCCACTCGAAAGAGTAATGAGTATAGAGTGGACTGAGTTAGAGTGCGGTGTGTGGTACGATATGCCACAACGCCTTGTGAAGTTTGAGATTCCAGTCTCTCTTGTTGGCTGAAGCATTTTTCCTCAGGAGCTTGAATAAAGTTTTATTGAAGGCTTCGTCTAGCCCATTGGCCCTTAGATTATAGATGGAGGAATATCTCCAGTCTATCTTGTGCTGAGTAGCAAACCTTGAGATTTTGAAGCTCTTGAAAGAAGGCCCGTTGTCAGATATGATTCTTCTCGGTGTACCAAAGCGGTATAGAATATTATGCCGGAAGAACTCCAGAATATCTTCTGTCTTGACTTCTTTCAGTGAGACAGCTTCAGCCCATCTGGAAAAATAGTCGGTTGCAGTCAATATGAACCGGTGTCCTTTGGATGACGGAGAGTCAATTGGACCAACTATATCGGTGCCCCAAACTTCGAAAGGCCAGGACGCTACCGTAAGATGCAACGGATTGGGATGCTTTTGAATGAAATCACCATGAATTTGGCAGAGATGGCATTTCTTTGCATGATCTTCACAATCCTTTATCATAGAGGGCCAGTAATATCCAAGCCGTTTGATCTGAATCCGCATTTTGGCGCCGGACTAGTGAGCTCCGTAGATACCCGAGTGAACTTCTTTCATGACTTTTTGGGCTTCGGCCAATGACAGGCACCTGAGCCAGTGTTGGTTATATGATCTGCTGTATAGCGTATTATTTACAAACACGTATCGGAGAGATCTCTTCTTTAGATGAATCCTCACAGATTTTTCTTGTCGTATCGGAGATACTCTATGAAGGGTCCTCTCCAATCGGGTTCGTCTTGAATGATCAAAGCTTCTTCGGCAGGATTGTTCTCTTGTTCTACACTTTCTTCTTCACGCAAAGAGACTGGAGGCAGAATTTTCCGGTTTCTGACTGTGATTAGAATTTCTTCCATGTCAGGATCAGCTAGCTCTTTATCTAGGCGAGCGAGTATGTCGGCCTTTCCGTTCAACGCTCTAGGGACTCCCATTAGTTCAATGTGAGTGAACAATTTCATAAGTTCCGCCACTCGGCTTCTATATCGAGCTAACTCGGGTTTTTATATCTTATAGTCGCCGCTTACTTGGTTGACGACAAGTTGGGAGTCACCGTAAACCCATAGCCGAAGGATTTCCATTTCTATGGCGAGCTCCAGACCAGCTATCAGAGCTTCGTACTCAGCCTCATTGTTTGTACGAGGCTCGGTGAGAGCTAAAGAATGTCGTAGGGTTCCCATCGAAGGCGTGATGAACACCAATCCTATCCCTTCTTTTATCAGCATGATGCTTGATTTGCCAGAGCTCCTCATTGATGAGGCTCCAACGAAGTAGAGCTCCCAACATGGCTCATCATCCTCGAGTTGCAGCACTTGTTCATCAGGTAACTGGCAATTGAACGGTGACCCTTCTGTTATGGGGTGAGCAGCGAGGAAGTCTGCAAGAGCTTGCCCTTTTACTGCTTTCTGAGGAGTATAAACTATGTCAAACTCAAGTAGCATGACAGCCCATCCTGCCATTCTGCCGGTTAGGCTCGCCTTTGTAATTAAGTGTTTGAGCGGGTCGACCTTGGAGATCAGCATAACCCAATGAGCAAGCAGATAGTGCCTCAGCTTCTTCACAGCGAATATCAGAGCCAGGCATTGCTTTTCGATCGGGGAATAGTTGTGTTCCTGTTCATCTCAGAAAACTGCATTTTAATACCACTCATTCATTATCTATTTTTTGTATATATCGGTACTATTAACAGTGTCTGCTCAGTAGTTATAGATTACAGGTATCCATGAAAAAATACTGGAAATACATTCAAAATCATGGATATAATGTTTGTGACCTGACACTGCAACCATAACTTGAAAACGACCGATATTCAAAGAGTTTTTGCAAATAAACAAGTGTACACACATTTTAATCAAACACATAGAAAGTGTGCACTAGCTCTTTGATGGCATGGACCTAGGTGGGGGCAGCCCATGGCACACACAAATGATGACTTATGCAAGTAGGTGTGTGTGAGAGTTAATGTTAAAAGTTGTGATGTGATGTATAGGATCAAGTTTCCCTCCAAATCCCTGAGTGCAGACCAAGTTCAACCAGACAAAACAAGCAGCACCAATGTACTTATGGAGACAACACTAGACCACCACACCAAGACGAGCCCATTACCTCGGACTTAGCCCGGCCACAAGCCCAATAATTCCGAGCTGGCCGGCCCCCCAAGCCCCATTGATCCGCAAATTTTTCATGCCCCTCCCTTGCTGCAACATCATAGTATTTTTATTACTTGTTTTATTTTCTTTTGAGCCTATAAATATAGACCAGTGAGCAAGGGAAAGGGGGTCCTACATTGCCTCCCATTTGTTACACTCAATTTTTCTTTTTTTTCTCTTTCTGTGTTGTTCTTGTACATAGCTAGTTTCCTTGAGTTCTTTGCCTTCTCTTGATCTTGCAACCTCTTCATTGAGCTTGCAGGTTTAAGATCTGGTTATTAATATCAAGGGTTGTATCATTACTTGAAGATTAATAAAGCTTTCATTTTACCTTCACTTCACCTTCAGTTCTTTGCCTTCTCTTGATCTTGTAACCCATTCATTGAGCTTGCAAGTTTAAGATTAGCTTATTGAACCTATGGCTTGTATTGTCACATTGAGTTAATGAAGCCTTCATTCTTTGGTTCTTAGTATTTTCTTACTTGTTTACTTACTTGCATTTACATTCGTGCTCTTTACTTACTTGCACTTTTATTACCTCGTCATTTACTTTCTTGTAATGCAATTTTCTTTTCTTTGTTTATCTTTTCTATGCTCTTTTTCATTGTTGTTTGGATTCTTATGAATATTGGTGATTGTTAGGAAAGAAAACGATATTGTAAGTTAAGGGTTTTCGTTTCTCAATTCCTTTGCGCAAGCGCTCCGTTAGGCATCCTACCCAACCAAGGTATCGGTGATCCCTAACCGCGATCGGTTGCGTTCGGTTTCGCCAGCGGCAAATGCCAAGCGACAAGAACGAACGGACAAGGGTAAATAAGCCGGATATCATAAATACCGTGTTTAAGCACCCTAATCCACGTTGTTGCCGATTGCTCTAGCTTCAATGGTTAAGTTCGGTACAAAGGATTGAGTACGGAATCCACTAGCTTACACTATCTTATCTATTCCTAATAATTTATATTAGTGCATATAAACACATAGGTTAGAATCAAATAATTCCGCCACGCGCATTAACTCGTGAAAACAGGATCTTAAAATGCTCTGTCTCCCTGCGGACGACCCGTACTCATCGCGGCTAGCTGCAAAACGATGCCGTCCTGATTGCGGTTAAACTTTAGAACTTTAAAACTCGACACGCCAAAAGCATTCAATCAAATGGCATCGTTGCCGTGGCGACGGTAACGTTTTTATTCTTGTTAGTTCGGGTTAATCTTGTTAATACCATCTACCCCTATTCCTAAAAACAAACTAAAAATCAAAAAATTTCAAAACCAAAACAAAAACTAAAATTCGGTATTGGTCCTGGCAGGAAGAACGAAAGATACCGGCAAGCACAGAGCAGTCGTCCAAAGGGGTTCCGTAGAGTGGTCTAACCCCGGGTCAATCCTTGGTTATGCCCGACAGAGAAAACTTAACCATTTTGTTCTCTTGATTTACGACCTGCAAGCACTCTGGATCTCAACTGAAAAGATAAGCAATACCATTGAGAAACTAGTAGAAGACTTAGACACCTGAAGAAATTTGGAGTCCAAATTCCAGAAGAAAACCGGCGACGTACCCTATAAAACCAAGCTCGCCGATCCAAGCACCACCTTTGGCTCCAAAATTTTTCCCTGTGCTTCAGTGCTCTAATTTTATCCCAATTTTATTGCTTGTTTTTTTATAATTTTTAGTGTGCAGGTATTGGGCATTCATATTGTTTTTTCACCCTAAAATCCGTTTTTTCCGACATTTTAAGATTTTTGCGGATTTGCAAACGACGATTGTGTGGAGCAAAGTGCGCATTCAAAGTTAAGGTGATTGTGAAGTACAATGCCAAAGATCCGGGCAGTTTGACACGCGAAAGCGAACTTTCTAAGCTATTCGGATTCAATTCAACGAGGGTTTCTTAACCCGAAAACTTATCGGTACGTACTTTACTAACACCTTCTTCTCAAATCCGACACATCCAATATACTATCTTTGCAGGATTCTTTGCATGTTCGCTAGCAAACGCTAAAATTGACTAACCCGTATTAGTTGCAGTGCTGTGGATAAAAGTAAAAAAATGATTGTTTGATTTTTTGAATAATTCTTTTCTTGAATTGCGCATTGCATCCATTAATACGGACTTAAAGGCAAGCGAACCCCACAACATACGGTAAAGGGTTTCATCACCTTTTTCGTGGCCCATAAATCACGAAATTGAGCATAACGTTTACCCACACAAAGTTTAAAAGAAACTCGACTTTAAGCCTTAAAAACTTCGCGCTCATTAGGAGAAGTTAACTATTTTTAGAACACCGCTTAACGGTATATCGTTCCCGGGGTGTCTAGGAAAGTGTTCATGGTGAAACGGCCAAATGAGAAAGAGTTATCTAATTGAGGACCTTCGTGAAAGCGTCGGAAATCCTCCCCTTATCTCTGCACTTACCTGGCCTCGTGATCAGTATATCTTGAGCCCGTTTCTCGACACAGTTTTACTTCAACAATCAAGTTCTTGAGTAGGTCTAGTTGACCTAGGTGAACCCTAGACCGATTACGTGCGTGGTATTTTTGTGTTGTGGTTGTTTTTTGTCCAGATTCTTTTTGTTTGTATATTTCATTCTTTTGTTGATAACTAACCAAAATATATATATATATATATATATATATAAAATCACATTCTTTTTCCCCTCCTTTTCTCTTCTTCTTCTTCTTCATCTCTTCATATCATGGGTACCCCACCAAGAAAAACCCTTGCCGGACTTTGGTACCCACAACCAGACATTACTTCTTACGGTTCTTGCTTTAGTCGAACGTCGAACGATCCCTCCATGCCCAAACTTTCTTTAAAAGATTGGATAGACGCGTCTAGGACAAACAATTGGACTCCTCAATCCACTTTGTATAAAACATTTCAACTTACCCCACCTTCTTACGTTGATACCCCTTTTGAGAGTCCAATTGTAACTCCAAGACCTATGTCTATTGCAGAACGTATTGAACAATCCCGTAGCCGATCTTTCACTCCTTTCACCACTGCAACTTTTTTTGATCAACAATTCCATTCACCTTCTTATCATGACGTTGATCATCATCCTGTCCAACCATTCAATTCCTACCAGTCCTACTCGAATTTTACACCTTCCTTAGACATTGCTTCTGAACAGCCATTTGGGAATTTCCAGTATCGAAACAACTTTGAATATTTTACTGAAACACCTTCACAGCCCATGTCTAGTCTAGAAAAGTCATTGGAAGACTTTCGGGTAGTGTCATACCAACATATGATGGATTTGAATGCGTCCATGACCGCCCTCATACAACCTAGTGACCCGGTAGCTAGTTTTCAACTAGTTCCAAATTTTCTAATGTATGATGAGGCGGTAGGACAGGTTGAGAATTTGAGTGGAGAGAGTGAGCTGTACACTCTTCCAAATCAAACCTAAACATTGCAAATTGAATCCCACAACTCCGGTTTTGAATGTCTATCAAGTGTCCCAAAAGATTTACCAATTGAAGATAGAATGTTTAATGAGTTGTACGACTTTATAGTGTTTGATTTACCCGATTGTGAAGGGTCCATTCCAAGTGAAACCAATCCCAAACCTTTTGACATCTATACCTCCATCTTAGAACCTGAATTGATTGAAATTCATGCTTTTGATGAGGTGTCTGAGAATATTGATTTTCACTTGATTGAGGATATCGATGCTGGGGATATTTTGGATGATGAACCTGCAGATTTGGATGAGTTTTTCCCTCCAATTCATCATACCGAGTCATTAACTGTTTTTCCCAAACTTCATATGCGTCTTGATATTGATGATAAATGCATGGATGAGCTTAACTTTGAGGAGAATTTTGAGGATGAACCAGTTTTGCTTGATGAGTTAGATTTTCCAATTCATCATATCCCTTTCATTGACTATGTACACCCTCCTTAACCTTTAACTGATACCCCTCCTCGATCACTTCCCTCCATCCTTTCCAACGTTCCGACTTTGCAAGACACCATATCACTTTCATTTACTATGTCTTTACCAAGCTCGGTCTACCTATGTTTTCTTATGAATCTTGAGAGGTTTGACCCCATCTCTCGACGGGTTAATAGATTAGTACAATCATTTTTCATGCATCGGTCATCACAAATTGTGCTAATTTATTCACTCCATTTTCACCCTCAAGTTCGTACTCCATTTGTTTTTCCCTTCCGCCATTCTTCTCCTCATATACCGGGACCGTATACCACTTCTATTCCCATACGGTCTGGCGTATTCTCCATTTCATTCCACTCCGCATTCTTTCACCAACCTGCACAATATATCGATAAATTTTTTGAATGGTTGGTGCTAACTTTTGGTCTGTGTAAGGCCTTGTATAGATTGATCCTGCTCTTTCCCCCTAATCCTGAACTTCACCGCTTAAACAGTGGAAACACTGTTTCACTAAGTTTGGAGGGGACCTTTTTATGTATATATTTTTGCTTTGCATTTTGTTTTGTATAAAAATTTTCTTTATGGAGCACCAACAATTTTGACCCTCTTGGTGTAGCCTGACAGTGATGGCACTGTTAAGTTTAAGTTTGGGGGTGTGCTCGATAAGCTTTCTTCCTTCGCATTCATTTGTATATTTTGCATTTGCATACTTATGAATACCCACAAAAATCGAAAAAAAATTACAAAATATAAAAACTTTGTCGTCAAATTAGCTAATAGGGTAACTAAGATTTTATTCCAAAAGTTTAGTTGATACGTTAGAAATAACTAAATCCTAGTCTTAGGAATTGAAAACCCAAAAAATAACCCTCATTCTGTTTAACCTTGGTAATTATACGTCCTTACAGTTTTTTTTATAGAAGTAGGTAATCTTGAGTTCAGATCTTGAGTTAAGTCGAGATGAAGGGAAAGTATTGAAACTTTATTGAAGGATAAATCTGAAAAATAGTTTCTATTCTTGAGTCCAAACTTAGAAAGTATATACCTTACAAACTGAACATACACACACCTTGAAACTTGGGATAGTAGAGAATACCTAAAAATACTCTTTCCTAAAACCTAGTATGAAAGAAAAAACAGTATTTAAAGCTAACCACCTAAAGAGCGTCATTGAAAAATATATCCGGTCTTGAAAAAGAAAAAGAAGAAGAAAAAATAAATAAAGTCAAGACCTGAAATCTGTTACTTACGCTTTAAGCTCACACATTCAGTAATCGGCTGTTAGTGCCTCAAGAAGCATTAATAGTCGCATGAAAGGTGTGTGAGCAACACCGTCCATCTTTAACGAAAAGAAGTAGTATTAGGTATTAGGGCAAAGGTACTATAGCTTGAATTGAATTCTTGAGTGTAGGGGTGAAAATTTACACAGACGCAGGGGTATACAATCGATGTTTGGAGAAAAAATAGGAATAAAGAATAAGACTTATGTTTTCCGTAAAGATAATAAAAATCCCTGATTGGAGACCGCACTTTAGAAGGAAAACTTAGGAGAGACCGAGATCTTTCTAAACTGTAAAACGTATAGGATCTGGGATTGAATAAATAGGAGGCGTGAAATATAAGGGTTGAATATTTCTAACTTAGAATAATAGAATTTCTGACCTAGATACTAAACTGTAGGAGTAGAATTGTCATTAACTTATGAAACTAGTTTGACGGGATTTTGTAGGTGTAATCCGTTGAAAACCCTCAGGAGACAACACTCCTCCTACTAGAGACACCTAGAGGTTTAACGGCTTGTTGCATGAGCTCAGTGCAATCGCGTTCCCTATGAAAGTGAGGCTAGGATTTTTTTTTTGCTTGGGACGAGCAAAAGATATGTTTGGGGGTATTTGTTCATCTCAGAAAACTGCATTTTAATACCACTCATTCATTATCTATTTTTTGTATATATCGGTACTATTAACAGTGTCTTCTCAGTAATTACAGATTACAGGTATCCATGACAAAATACTAGAAATACATTCAAAATCATGGATATAACGTTTGTGAGCCGGCACTGCAACCGGAACTGGAAACCGACCGATATTCAAAGAGTTTTTGCAAATAAACAAGTGTACATACATTTTGGTCCAACACATAGCAAGTGTGCACTAGCTCTTTGATGGCATGGACCTTGGTGGGGGCAGCCCATGGCACACACAAATGATGACTTGTAAAAGTGGGTGTGTTTGAGTTAATGCTAAAATTTATGATGTGATGTATAGTATCAAGTTTCCCTCCAAATCCCTGAGTGCAGACCAAGTTCAACCAGACAAAACAAGGAGCACCAATGAACTTATGGAGACAACACTAGACCACCACACCAATACGAGCCCATTACCTTGGACTTAGCCCAGCCACATGCCCAATAATTTCGAGCTGGCTGGCCCCCCTAGCCCTATTGATCCCCAAATTTCTCCTGCCCCTCCCTTGCTGCCGCATCATTTTATTTTTATTACTTGTTTTATTTTCTTTTGAGCCTATAAATACAGACCAGTGAGCAAAGGAGAGGGGGTCATTCTTTGTCTAAGTTTTGTCCAAGATTTCATTCATAACTCTTTTTTGTTTTCTTTTGTTCTTGTACATAACTAGTCCCCCTTAAGTTCTTTGCATTCTCTTGATCTTACAAGCTCTTCATTGAGCTTGCAAGTTTAAGTTTTGGTTATTGATCTCAAGGGTTGTATCTTTATTTGGAATCAATAAAGCTTTCTTTTTGCCTTCATTTGCCTTGTGTTCTTTTGCCTTCTCTTGATCTTGTAACTTCTTCATCGAGCTTGCAAGTTTAAGTTTAGGCTAATGAACCCATGGTTTGTAATGTGTTCTATGGTTCCTAGTATCTTTATTTCTATGCTTTACTTTCTTGCAATTTATGTCCATGCTTTACTTACTTGCAATTTTATTATCTTGCTCTTACTTACTTGTAATGTTGTCTTTTCTTTTCTTTGTATCTTTTATTTGCTCTTTTTGTTTGTTGTTGAGATGGTTGTGAATAAGTTGTTGTTAGGAAAGAAAACTTTATTGTAAGTTAAGGTTTCGTTTCTCATTTCCTTTGCCCGTATTTTCCATTTGAACTCCGCCCAAACCTTACGCAAGCGCTCCGTTAGGCACCCTACCCTAGCAAGGTATCGGTGATTCCTAACCATGGCCGGTTGCGTTCGGATTGGCCGGAGGCGAAAGCAAGCAACAAGAACGGACGGACAAGGGTCAATAAGCCGGATTCCACTAATACCTTTCTTAAATACCCTAATCCACGTTGTTGCCGATTGCTTTAGCTTCATTGGTTAAGTTCAGCATAAAGGATTGATTACGGAATTCACTAGCTTACACTAACCTTTCTAATACTAACAATTTATACGTTGCATATATACACATAGGGTAGACACGAACCATTCCGCCACGCGCATTAACTCGTGAAAACAAGAACTTAAAACGCTCTGTCTCCCTGCGGACGACTTGTACTCATCGCGGCTAGCTGCAAAGCGATACCGTCCTTATTGCGGTTAACTTTAGAACTTTAAAACTCGACACGCCAAAAGCGTGCAATCAATTTTGCCCCGACTAGAGTTCGACTGAGGTAGTAGAGGGAATTTTCTTTTCCCTCCTTGTTGTTCTGGGTAAGGAGCGCACCGAGTGACTCAACTAGCGCGGTAGTATAGAGAATTAACGGTTTATTTAGAATAGGCCCAGCAAGTACTGGAGGGTGCAACAGGTACTGTTTGATGCTTTCGAATGCTTCTTGACATTCAGCATCCCAGACAAAAGAAGATCCTTTCTTCATGAGCTTTGAGAAGGGCCTACATCTCCCCGATAAATTTGAGATAAAGCTTCGCATATAAGCAAGCTTTCCTTAAAAAGATCTTAGCTGCGTTAGATTCTTCGAAGGAGGCATCTCCATGATGGCCTTTATCTTGGATGGGTCAACTTCGATCCCTCGATGTCGGACTATAAAGCCCAGGAATTTTCCCAATGACACGCCAAAGGCGCACTTCAGAGGATTCATCTTCAGATCAAATTCCCTCAGTCTAGTGAGAACGGTTCTATGATCTTGGATGTGATCGGCCTTGCCTTTAGTCATGACGACCAGATCATCAACATAGCATTTGACGACTTTATGGATTAGGTCATCAAAGATATTGGTCATTGCCCTTTGATATGTAGCACCTACGTTCTTCAGTCCGAACGCCATCACTTTGTAACAGTATATGCCAATCGGGGTTCAAAATGCTGTATGCTTCTCATCCTCAGGCAACATCTTTATCTGATTATACCCAGACGAACCGTCCTTGAAGGTGAACAGCTCGTAATTTGAGGTGTCATCAACCATCATTTCCATAACCGGAAGCGGAAAATCATCTTTAAGGCATGCCTTGTTAAGGTCCCTGAAATCGACACAAACCCGGATCTGCCCATTTTTTTCTTTACCAGGACAATGCGTGCGATCCAGTCTATGTATTTCTCTTCCTTGATGAAGCCAGCATCGATAAGTTTCTTAGTTTCCTCGATGGACTTTTCTTCCAGCTCTCTTCTCATTCTTCGAGGAGCTTGTTTGACAGGCTTGGCATCAGAAGATATAGCCAGCTTATGCACGGCCACTTTAGGGGAGAGGCCAGGTATTTTTTTGTACGTCACGCGAAGTAGTCGGCGAACTCATGCAGCAGAGCAATTATCTGCTCTTTCATTTTCTCTAACAAGAGTGATCTGATGTAGGTCGGCCTTGGATTATCAGGCGTTCCTAAATCGATTTTGGTTAGCTCATCGAAGGTTGCTTGTCCGCCATCTTTGAGCTCTTGAGGAGCTTCTTCTGGATCGGCTAGCTCGTCTTCACCATTTGACTCTTCGCTGGCTTCCCCAATATGGATCATGTAGCATGCCTTAGAATCAGGCTGGATGAAACCTATGCCCCGTATATTTGGAATTCGTCCATCAATGAGTGCTCAGACCTGAAGCGGATGCCATAGCCCTTCATAAAACTTTGCTTCAGACTCCATTTGATATAACTGGCATCCGCACCTTTTGAAATATTCCCGCATCTCAGACGCATAGTATTTAGGATTAAGGACAGGTCCTATGCCTCTCTCATAGGGAAGGCACGCGTCAGACAAATCGTCGAGGTGCACAACAGGATTTGACCCATAAAACAGGATACCCTTCTGTCTACTTTTCTTTCCGGGAACGTAGAAAGTTTTCAGCTGGCCCCCGGTGGAGACTGACAATGCATCTAGCTCCTTGCACATCTGCTCCGGCACCCTTGTGACGGCAAGGGACCCTTCTGTAGTTTTGAAGGTTTCTCTTATCTTCGCTTTTTGCATGAGGGCCCAATCTGCATAGTTGTTGCAAGACGGATCCTCTACTTCTGATTCTTCAGTGTCACCACCTAAACGAGGGCGATATTTTGTGCCGAATAGGCCTTTAGTATCAGACTCGTCCGAATCGCTACCAAAGTGAGGGCGGGTTTTACGGAAGGAAGGATATCCAGCATCGTCCTCATCAGTGTCACTGCCGAAATGCAGACGTACTTGTGGTTTTTTTCTTTTGAAAGTGACAGCCGGCTCGGATATGCTTTTGAGCATCAGAGCCGTTCTGTCCTTGGTCAGTCATGGCTCAGTATTTTGAGAATACACAAAGTGCCGAGAATCTTCATATCAGACATCGTGCACAGTGAACGGCTGGATGTCTCTGTCAATGCGTCTTTCTTCGCCATTTTAGTATACTTCATGCATTGATGGAGAGTTGACGGAATGATGCCGTAATCGTGGAGCCACGGCCGTCCTAAGAGGATTTTATAAGACGTGTCAGCGTCGATCACGTATATCTTAGCTTCGGTTTGCAGATCCTCAAATTTGATTGGCAGAGCTATAGACCCTAGAACTTGCTGGCAGTTTTGATTGAAGCCTTGAATGACAATCCTTTCCCCTGACAGGTGTCGGACGTCCATTGACAAACTCTTCAGAGTCCGCAAGTTCATGATATTCACCGAGGATCCCAGATCAATCAATATGCAATTAATCCGATCTCCGTCGCTGTACCCGGTCACGTAAAGCGGCCGATTATGATCAGTCGTTCCCAGTAGCAAGTCTTCGTCCTTAAACGTGACTGCGGCGGCATGCAGAGCGCACTAAGCTTCTTTCATATTAATTTCCGCAAAGCGAGCCAGATACCACTCAGGGTTTTGTAGAGCATGAATGAGAACATCTCTAAGCTCTTTAGATAGGACCAAGGCATCATAGATGCTCATGAGAGAAGGGAGCTTCCGGAGATGAGCCAAGCCGTTGTAGTCCACTGAGGAAGGACATGAGTTTTCATTATCCGGTTCTCTTCCATCATCCTCACTAGCCACCTATTTTTCCTTTCCTTTTGGGGCGTTGCCCTGATTTGGCGATAGGGCCCTGCCGCTTCTGAGCTGGATTTGGTTGGCCCTTCTGGCGAGCTCCTCGTCCTCTTCAGGAAAACAGAGCTCCTCCTCAGAGTCGCTAACAAGATGGACGACGTAGCAGGTCACTATAGGGATCTCTTCATTGGAGTCTTCTTCTAACTCCTCCAGAATCTCAGCCGCTTCTACAGGGAAGAACTCTTTCAATTGAATTAGAGTTCTTTCCTTTTGTTCATAGTCTTCGAGGGAATCGATATATTTTTGAATGGTCAATCTCCCTGCAGACACTTTTTCGCGTCGAGATGTGCTTTTCTTCTTCTTGAGCTTTTTGGATTTTAGGCCTGATTGAGCCGAATTGGTAGCTAGAATGGTGGGCTTCTTCTGCCTTTCCCATTATGTTCTGGACTCTTTCCAAAGTATCTTTATCATCTTCTTCGTCTTATTAGATATGTGTGTACTCCACAGAGACTGCGGTGAGTCAGTTTCATTTCTCAGGGCAGTGGGTTCGGCTGTGTGCTCCCAGAAGGCTTCAGCTTGTGTCTGTATGAAGTTTTTGGCTGCAGCTTGTTTGTTTACCAAAACACTCGTGGACAGCTCGATCTCTCAAGTCTTGTACTGCTTCTCGACCCAATCTTTGAAAATATAGCAATCCTCGATCGCGTGGTTCATTACTCTGTGGTACGGGCAATACAGGGGATTGTCGGTCATTTTTTCTTCATGCAGTCTCTTCGACTCCGGAAATTGTAGGCTATTGTTCAAGGCAACTTTCAATATCTTGCTAATCTTGTCCCTTCTGAAAGAGTAAACCTTATTCTTTTTCTCCTCTAGGGAAGGCCCTTCTCCTCCCAGCACTGGCTTTCGAGACCGGTTGATTTTAGATTCTCCTGCCTTTCGCTTGTCTTCATTATCGGATGCATTGAAGACATTGGTATTGCTGGAATTCCCGCTTTTACGGTTTTTGTCCCGCTTGCTTTTCCAAATCTTGTCTCTCTGAGAGTCCGAGGTAGACTCATGCTTCGAGCATTCCAGCATTTGGACTTTCTTGGTTGGCTCCTGAAACGTCTTGAGGCCTGCTGTACTCAAGAATGAGACCATCCAATTGCTAAGGTTCCTAATGAGGAGGCTGACAGACTGGTCCAGCTCTAGTGGCGGTTCGCACTTGACAGTGAGGTTGCGCCATCGGGAAATAAAGTCTGTGTTGCTTTCATTTTTCCCCGGCTTAGTTATCACGATGTCAGCGATGAAGATTTTGTCACTGACACTCATGAATATTTGCTAAAACAGAGACTCCATTTGGGCAAAAGTAATGACGAACTTATTTGGTATGCTTGCGTACCAGTCGAAATCAACACCGGTCAAGCTATTGACAAACTGACGAAAAAGAAGCGCATCATTGCCCCATGTATTTCCGCACGACGCTTTAAAGTGGGCGACGTGCTGATTTGTGTTTCCCGTCCCGTCAAACCTTCCGAATTTAGGAATGACGTAACCGTTGGGGAACTCGATCAGATCGTACTGTGCGGGATATGACCACCCACTACTGCCAATTTCTTTCTGAGCTTCGGCTTCGGCTACCAATGTTCTAACCTTGCTAGTGACTAAATCCATTATCCGATCTTGTATTAGCGGGATAGTGCTATCTGGGACCAAGGTGTCCCCAAAAGCAGAATGTGGCTGGCTTTCATGCGGCTCACCCAATATTGGACTAAGGGGACATGCATCGGTTTCTTCGGGTTGCCATCACCCGACTCATGAGTAGAGACATGTGCCTGATTAGAAGGTGCTCGAGCATTTTGAGCCGTGAGCTGCATCACAACATTCGTCAGTTCGTCGATTTTAGAGTAAAGCTTGGCCATTTCTTTATCTTTGCTCCTGAGCTCTTTTCAAAGCTCTTGAAGCAGCTCTTGCTCTGCGCTCCTGGGGCGGAAAGTCGGCTCTTCCTTGCTGTCCGAGCTTGACTCTACATGGACTGAGGGGTATATCTGCCTATCGGCCTCATCGAGAGGATTTTCCTCATCCAATGGAAGTGGCTGATCTTGGGAAGCGGCAACCACATTCCAGCCCGATTGGGCTTAGGATGTGGTGGCCCCATCCTTGCTTTTGCTGCGCAAGTTGTAGCTGTGACGGGCGCCCTCCATATAGACCGTATGGATAACATATCCCACTGTCTTTTTATTATCGGTAGCTGATTTCACGGATCGCTGTCGTGGCCCTCCTGTTTCGGTAATGGGAAATCGACTGAAAGTGGCTTGCCTGACCGGGTTCTTGAATAGTGTTGACGCTTCTTTTCTGGTTTTGCTCCGCTGCTTTCGCACGGCACAAAGCGCCTGATAGACACTTGAAGAGAGGGTGTCATGCTTTCTCTGACGGGGCCGGGACACATCTCTTTGCAACATCGTTCGGACTGTCGTCTTCTTATTTCTGGCGGTCATGGCATTTTTCTGAAACCATTTCAGAGGTTCGAAGGAATTGCTAATTTTTATGGCTGACTCAGCCATCGTCGCGGAGTAACCCTGCTCTTTTAACCTCATAAGATTCCACATGGGCGAAGTCCTAGCCCTCTTGTTGGCTCGATACCAGAGCCACTTCTGCCTTATATTTTTTGTTTTAAGCACTTGGCAGACTTCGGCTCTTTGGAAAGACGCCGTAGACCGATTGACAAAGAGGCCAGAGAAGATGCCCATTCGCGCGATTGTCAAGGGCGCCATCTGAGTTTGCTGGAGCTACTTTGTGGCTCCGTTAGTGTTGACAGCCTTGCCCCCAGTCGGATCGGTGGAGAGTCGTTCAGATACAGATTTGCATTTAGGGTGGGATGCTTTGGTGACCACAACGTTCGGCCTCCATCCCCTTGAAGTCGGTTTTGCCGCTTGGTTTGCCGTGACCTCCGCCAGATGAGCGCTTACGGCAAGATAGATGATGACAGAACCAAATTGACGGGTTGGCTCCTCCCATTGCCTGCTGAGACTGGCAGGGAGAGCCACGTGGGCATTGATCTTGACCACGTACGAGATCGGGGCCACGTCGGAAGCTGAATTCATCTTAGGAGACATCGTCGTTGAAAGATAATTGCTGCATGAGAAAAAAACATTAATTCTGTACAAACATCGTCATTTAAGCTATATGAGTTCGCATGAACACTTGACCCGAGATATGGGAAGAGAGAGAGGTCCCACCAGGCGTGCCATAATCTGTAGGGTGTTTTTCGTCACCCCATTGAGCTGGGAATACGCACGCGCCTGTCAGGCGTTCTACAGATTCCCCCTGCCAAGGACATGCCGGGGTTTATTGAATGTGGGGATCCGAATCTCCGGCAGCCGCGGACTAAACTGTCGTTAATTACCCCTCGCTTTTGGAGCGAGAGAACCTCCGATTGACGGGTCAAATTGGTCATGCTAACTCAATGTGATGTATTGGTGTGTTGTGTTTTGAAAGGGGTTTGGATATATCAGGGGCCTCACAGAGTTTATGGGGGTCCCACTACCCGGATAGCGGGCTGGGGGTCAAGAAGGCTAGCAGCCCCCTTGCGGGGTACGGAGTAGCGCCCCGTTAGAAAAATTTTCCTAGCAGAGGACGTGTTTTGAGTGTATAGTGTATGAAAAATGAGAGGTGGGAAGCGTCTTAAATACGCGTGCATGGCACGTGGGCATTGAGCGCCCACGGGTCACGTTCCCGGCATGTGGGCGGGTCATGTACCTGGCGTGTGGGCGCCCGCGGGTCACATGCCTGGCGTGTAGGCGCTTGGCGCCCGCGGGTCACGTGTGCGGCACACGTGGGCGCTGGGCACCGATGGTTCACATGCACGGCACGTGCGGGCGCTAGGCGCCCGTGGGACACGTGCGCGGCATGCGGGAGCTAGACGCCAGTGGGTCACGTGCACGACACGCGACCGATGGAAACACTAGCATAAAAGGGGCTTAGCCCCTGGGTTAGGAGTTGAACTCCCAAGGGATTTTAAGTGGAGTTAAACTCCAAAAGATTTAGATTTGGAGTTAAACTCCTAAATGATCTGGAATAGGAGTTAAACTCCTTTGAGGATTTGGGTCTTGGAGTTTAACTCCCCAAAGATCTTCAGAGATGATCAAAGGGGACCCCTCTCTTCTCTCATTAGCACTAGAGCTTCTTTTGAGCCTTGGATCTGTCCAAAGTTGGATTTTTGGAGATGGGTCTCCTTCTTCCTCCTCTTGATCGGCTGGATCTTGGAGAAAAAGGGGTGAAAAGTCTCCCTTTTTCGAGATCTGATTGAAGATCCGAGCTCCCCTTCAAGGGTTATGAGGTGAAAAACTATTTCTGTTTGGAAAAGGGAAGAGTATAACTCTTGATTTAATTTAAAAGGGGTGGGGAAGGTTTTATAACCTTGAGAAAGGACAAGGAGGCACAAATCCTAGAATTTTTTAGAATGGAAAAAGTTGTCTAGATATTATCATCATCTTTGCCATTATAGGCTACACACTTTACATATAGCCCCTTGGCCTTTACAAAATGACATTTTGTCCATCTCATGCCTCACGTGCTCATTTCTTTTGCACATGAGCTATTGGTTTTACAAAAATTTGACTTTATGCCCATTTTTCTTACATTTATTCATAAAAATATACACCAAAAATATTTATTACAAAATTTTTATTATGGCATGGGGGTGCCGACAACTTCATGTTCAGGCTCGACTCGGGCATGGGCCCACTTTACCTGTGCTTGGGCCGATCTGGCTTAGGGTTGACTTTGATTTTGACTTGGTCAACCGGGGTGTAAATTTTTACCCTAACAGTATGTATATACGGTGAGGACATTCTTGTAATTTGGCAAGACATGCTTCTAGAAGGGACACCTCATTATTTGGTATTATTCATTTTTGGTAAATGGATTAATAATATGGAAATTGGAAAGGGGAGAGATATTTTAGGTATGGGTATGAAGCATGGATTTTATTGTATTTTATTTGTTTGTAATCACTATTGAAGCATGGTGAGTATTTTCAATTGGAAAATAATTACATGCTTCATTATTGATTTTGTATGAGCCATTCTCTGCACTTGCATTCACTTGCTCATTTTTTCTTGCTCTCATTTTTCTCTCTAAGTTCTATTTCCTTCTTCTTCCTCAAATGAGAACCTTACCCTCACATGTATTGTGAAACAAATGTTCTCATAAGATAATACAATCAAATAGCTTCTCTACATCACCTAGGCTAGTTGGATTAGCGAACCGTCTACCCTAGTTATCTCGGGTTAGAGGTTGGAGCTTAAAGCACAAACGCTCGGGTGGATCGTCTTTAACTCGAGGAGGCCACGAGGTTGCGTCGATCCGTTATGATCCTTAGAGCTCATGAAGAGCAGGACATCAAGAAGACCCGAAAGACACGATACTATGAGGTATAACATTCATCAGAGTAGTTAAACCTCAAGTAGTTTGCTAGCTAGGGTTTATGATCGATCCTTTGTTCAAGTCGGTGTTGCGAAGCCCGTAAAAAACATTTTTTGCAATTTCCGCCTCCCCGCGAACACGCGGGGTGCGCGACATCGACTTACAGTGGTATCAGAGCCTATTATAAACCTTAGATAGCTTGTAGCGACGTTTAAAATTCGTCGTTTTTGTCGTGCACGGACTGCCGACAAAAAAAGAACCAAATTTTTTTTTAAGATGTTTGCACACCCCGTGGGCTCAAGGTTTGAATCGAGAAGCAGCGGGGTGGAGCAAGGGCACCCTAAGGATACCCTTAGGGGGACCCAAGGCCAAACCCACCCCCCAAGACCACCACAAGGTGGCCTTGGGGCCAGTGACCCGAGAGCACCATAGATTGGTGCTCTTGGGTCTGCCTCCCCTAGGGGGCCACCTCTTGGTGGCCCCCAGGGGTGGGTACCCCCCTGAGGACCCCAGATTGAAAGTTAATTTTTCCCCCTCTCCCCTGCGAAGGTTCGGACGGGTTTCGAGTTCGTTTCGACTCCCGGATTGGCTTAAAACGATTTTTTTGGTAACTTTAGTGGATAGTTTTTCATGGTATTGGAAAACTTGTTTCATTCGCTAATTGTGCACGGATTTTATAACTTTGTGGGTTACTTTATAAGATTTGAGATGTGTATATGTGTTTGGAAACTTTGAATAATTGCTATACGTCTATTAGTCGGGGTTGCACATATATGTGATCTTGTTGTGGTTTGTGTATATGGAATATTGGATCGTCGTGGATGAATAGCCGGGGGATGTGAGATGAGAGTTTTCTTTTCTTTCATTCTATATAAATTTGTAAAGTGATGTAATATTATCTTTGCGGGGCACATCCGGGTTGAGACTATAGCCACCGTTGTATTATTTCATTTACTGTTTTTTCTCCTAAGATAGACCTAAGGTGGGGTGCACAAACTACCGGGTACTTTGAAGTGCCGAGTGCCCTACTCACTTTGCTGAGAGAGGTTGCTTCACTTCGGGTATTTTGCGGGTAGTTTGCTGCACCCGTAGGGTTCTATGGTGGGGTTTGGCTATTCATCACGACTGTGGAGTCCGTCTTTCATTACAGGCTTAGACGAAATACGGAATTCCTAGTATATCCAATATATTAATCTGTGATCTGGAATGCCTATTATTGCATGAGACAAATGGATACTATTATATATATATATTATATAATAGACGTTGCTTATGTTTTGCATCCATTCTAGTCCAGCCCCCAGCTCTGGCGTTAGTTAAATAACCTAACCGTGTAAGACGGGGCCCCATGGCGAATGCAGATAGCATAAGCGTACGTTGTATTTTCGTTTCTTTCCGTAATGGTAGGATAATTGATGGGACTGCATATTAATGCAAAGCAAACAATCCAAAGCTGAATCGTTGGAACACTTTTAAAACCACTCGGTTTTTTTCAAAAAGCAAAATTTTAAATGTGGAGCCTAAACCATTCCTTTTAAAAGCTATCAAGTTCCTTCGATTATATCAAGTTCATTACGTTCACGGTTTCGCCAAAACCATTCATAGCCTTCCGTCATTTCAGTTGGGTGTTCAGTAGTATTCAAGCTATGTATTTTGACCTTCGCCAAGGCATAGTGATTGGTAGCTGCTGAATATTCATCTGTAGCATAGATAAATGCGTTGGTTTGGGACAGTCGTAGTACTATTTTGGCCTTCGTCAAGGGTATGTACGGGTCGGTTCAAATTAACCTGGAAATTGACGGGTAGAACTTGACATGTGACTTATGATATGTTGCTTCGTCAAGGTCATAAGAGCATGGGGCAAAAATCCACATCGGAAGTTTCTAAAAGAACTGAAACTTGCTAGTGTTGCATACCATTTAGAGTGTGATAATTTTGGTAAGATTCCTTCGACTTTATCACACAATGATATTTGGATCCCGATCCTACTGTGAGTATATGCTACTCCACGGGAAATTTTTCACTGAACAATCAATGCTATAAACCAAGTAGGTGCCTAGAACGGTGTTAGAGGGGCAACACCTCCTGGGAAAAGAGGTTATTTAATTAAGGAACTTCGCGAAAGCGTCATAAAACCTCTCTCGAAGTACCGACACTAGCCTGGCTGAAAGGTTAAGCAAGAATTATACGGTGAGATTAATCCTGACTAATTCTTATTTAATGGTTTGAGGAAGGATTCGAGAAAAAGTGGGAGCCATCCTGTTTAGATAAACTAAAAACCAATCTAAACTTGCCAGAGTATCATGATAAAGTGTTTCTTATCTCTCTCCTAATTGCAGTGATCAAGATGACAGGCCTTAAGTTACTTTTAGATAAAAACATATTAACGAGAACAAACTATATAGATTGGCTCAGGAATATCAAGATGGCTATCACATATGACAAACTGAGCTATCTTCTAACTACTAAAGCCCCCGCCGTCCCAGGACCAGATTCCAGCATCGCAGATAAGGAGATCCGTAAGACCTAAGAAATTGACAGTGCGAAAGCCAAGTACCTCGTGCTGTCCTTTATGGACAATGAACACCAGAGGCGGCACGAGAATATGGATCTTGAATCCATATTCCTCTATACCAAGGAATTATATGGAGATCAATCTCGTATCGCAAGATACGAGACCTCGAAGAAGCTATTTCAAGCGAGGTTGGCTATCGAGTCATGTCCTTAAGATGATCAGCTACATAGATAAGCTCACGGACCTGTAGACCACGTTGGAGAACCTGTCATATGCTGAATTGATTTTACAGCCCCTGCCCTTTACTTACACCCTGAAGGAAACCAGGGAAACACCCGCTCTGCTTATTGGGGAATCTTCCTCTTCTAGATCCAAGGCGAAAGGCAAGGGTGAGAAGAAGACTTCTACAAAGCCGGTAGGCGGTGTCAGAAGGTAGAAGAAGGGAAGGGAAGGTCAAAAGATTAAGGGCTAACAGTAGGGAAGGAGGGTTGTTCCTATTGTCACAGGAAAGGGGCAGATGGGATGCAGGGCTTGGAAAGCCAGAATCCAGGATCTGAAGCATGTTGTGGCTTTGACTTCGGGTGTGTTTGTGATTGAAAACTGTATGTCAATTAACTCTACTTCCTGGGTATTAGTTACCGGATCAGGATCTCAAATCTGTAATTCATTATAGGCATTGAGAAACCGTAGAGTTATCAGGACAGGTGATATGTCTCTCAGAGTTGCTAACGGAATGAGCGTGGATGCTGAATCCGTAGGGGAATATCACCTAGGATTGACAAGTGGGAAGATATTGATTCTATATAACTGTTTGTATGTACCTAGTCTGGCTTATAATATCATATATGTATCTTTACTTTCTAAAGAAGAATATGATTTTACGTTCGTAAGCGATGTGGTCCACATCCACCTAAATCAAGCTCTGATTGGGTCAGGTACATTAGATAACGATATATACGTATTAAAACAAGCTCAGGTTTTCAGTGTCAAGAACACACTTAAAAGAAAGTCTCCGGAATTAAATCAAGCTTTCTTATGGCATTGTAGACTGGGTCACATCAATGAAACATGGTTGACGAAGTTACATAGAGAGGGATATTTGGATCCGTTTGAATATCAGTCTTATGCAACTTGTCAATCTTGTCTCATGGGAAAGATGACAAAGTCTCCTTTCACTGGACACGGAGTAAGAGCGAGCGAGCTCTTGGGACTCATACACAGCGATGTGTGTGGTCCAATGTCTATACATGCACGAAGTGGTTATTCCTATTTCATTACTTTTATGGATGATTTCTCTAGGTATGAACATGTCTTCTTAATGAAGCATAAATCCGAGGCCTTTGAGAAATTCCGGGAATATAAGAATGAAGTGGAAAAACAAACAGGAAAAAGTATCAAGACACTGAGATCTGATCGAGGTGGTGAATACTTAAGTGCCGAGTGCCTGGATTACTTAAAAGAGAATAGAATTCTCTCTCAGCTTACTCCTCCATACACACCACAACATAACGGTATATCGGAAAGGAGGAACAGAACCTTATTGGATATGGTTCGTTCCATGATGAGTAATGCTAAGTTACCGCGATCCTTCTAGGGTTATGCACTAGAATCAGCTGCATATCTTTTGAACAAGGTTCCTACTAAGTCAGTGCCTACCATACCATATCAGATGTGGAGTGGGAAGAAACCCTATCTTAAGTACCTTAAGACAGGTGATGTCCAAATTTTGTAAAAAAGGAGCATGCGGGCAAGCTCGAGGCATGCTCAGTACTGTGTAAGTTTGTGGGATACCCAAAGAACTCCAGAGGGTATTTTTTCTATTACACATAGGAACAAAAGGTCTTTGTTTCTCATCATGCCCACTTCATGGATTCTGAATTTTTAGAAAATCAGAAAAGTGGGAGCGCAATAGAACTGGAAGAAATTCCAGAACCACAAGTTATTACTGAAAGCATAGTAGAACCAGAGGTTTCAGAAGAACCGGACATCCCCGTGCCACTCTGCAGAACTAGTAGGCAGTCTCATCTGCCCGAGAAATACTACGGTTTTCTCATAGACGGGGATCGAGAGGATTGCATCATTGACAATGATGAGCCAACTAGCTTCCAGCAAGCCATTCAGAGCGGCGACTCAGTAAAATGGCTGGATGCAATGCGGACCGAGATGGAGTCCATGTACGCCAACAAAGTATGGACTTTAGACATTGCTCCAGAAAGGGTAAAACCGTAGGCTGCAAATGGATCTTCAGAAAGAAGATTGGTGTAAATGGACATGTTGAAACCTATAAGGCTAGACTTGTTGCAAAAGGTTTTCATCAAAGACCTGGTTTGGACTATGATGAAACCTTTCCTCCAGTGGCTATGCTCAAATCCATTCGGATCCTTCTAGCCATTGCTGCCTTCCGCGATTATGAGATCTGGCAGATGAACGTAAGGACCGCTTTTCTAAATGGAAATTTAGAAGAGTGCGTCTGTATTGATCAGCCAGAGGGTTTTCATTCAGAGTGGGAGCAGCGGGAAAGTGTGCAAGTTGCTTAAGTCCATTTATGGACTAAAGCAGGCATCGCGGAGTTGGAACATCTGTTTTGATGAAACTGTCAAAGAATTCGACTTTATCAAAAATCCAGATAAACCATGCATATATAGTAAGATTGTAAGGAGAACTGTGGTATTCCTCATCTTGTACGTAGATGACATTCTCTTAATAGGAAATGACATTCTTATGTTACAATCAGTCAAAGGATTCTTGTCACAGAGGTTCTCCATGAAATACCTGGGTGATGCCTCCTACATTCTGGGGATCCAGATCTATCGTGATAGATCTAAGAGGATGTTGGGACTTTTGCAGTCCAGGTACATCGATACCATACTGAAAAGATTTAGTATGGATGATTCAAAATGTGGTAATCTACCGGCTTGTCACGGAATCACACTCTCCAAAGAGATATCTCCCAAGACTAATTTGGAAAGGGCTCGCATGACATTTATAAGCTACGCTTCTGCAGTAGGCTCTATAATGTATGCGATGTTGTGTACCAGACCAGATGTTGCTTACGCACTAAGTGTGGTAAGCAGGTATTAGTCAAACGTAGGAGAGAAGCACTGGATAGCAGTAAAAATTATTCTCAGGTACCTGAGAAAGACTAAGGAGATGTTCTTAGTGTACGGCGGAAAACACCTCCAGATCGAGGCCTTTGCTGACTCCAGCTTCTAGAGTGACAAGGATGACTCCAAGTCCATGTCGGGTTATGTCTTTACCCTCAATGGAGGGACGGTCTGTTGGAAGAGCTCCAAGAGGACACCGTTGCTGACTCGACGATGGAAGAGGAGTACATAGCTTCTTATGACACCGCGAAATAAGCAGTCTAGATGAGGAAGTTCCTAACAGTACTTTAGGTGGTTCCGTCCATTGTAGATCCAATACTTCTGTATTATGACAACAACGACGCTATAGCTTTGGCGAAGGAACCCAGGTCCCATTAGAAGTCCAGACATATCTCGAAATGGTATCACCTGATCAGGGAGATCATGGATCGCCGGGAGATCGAGGTGCGGAGAGTTGACTCGGAGAACAACACTGCTGATCCACTCAAAAAGGCCATTTCTCAGACGCAGTTCGAGAGGCTATTCGAGATGATAGGTCTGCGATACACCAACACATGGCCTTAGTGCAATTGGGAGATTGTTAGTGTTATATGCTATAGAGGCCATTATTGTAGAGTACTAGTTTGTATATTACATTTTGGAAGCTTGGGATATATACACGGATTTTATGACAGTCTTGCTTAATATGACAGTATGCTACTTGGTTTGTTTCTATCTAAATATGTGTATATGTTTCTTTTAACGTATCGCTAATACATATTGATAGAGCCCTCAGGATCTTTACTTGACTACCAACGTTGTGATGGCAGCCACACTAGTGGGGGCTGGGTACTCTATAAGCACATCCTTTTACAGGTCCCTATTCATAGGATTATCGAGATAGGGCATCGATACTCTAGAGTAAACTAGTGTATACGCTTCTCATCCCAGCAGGGGAGATGATCTGTCCCACGTCCATTAGTACGTAGTACTAGAGATAGTATGCGGGTGCTCATTGGGTTATGAGTTACACTGGACAAGACTCGTAGGGAACTGTTGGTTGGTACTATACCTGTCATCAAATAGAAGTTCCTAGATGACATGAGTACAGCATAGTCCATTGAATTGACACTGCTACTTCGCCTCGAGTGTGTTCCCACTGTTCTTTGATTACTACCCTACCACATCTCTGATGAGTCGTGCAAATAGGTAGTAGTTGGGTGCAGTCCCGAAGCACTTGGAGGCAGTGGCGGTTAGATAGGATTCGTCTCTCCAGGTGTTGGAGGTTGATGTCGCGCTATGATTTGGAAAGCCATTACACAAAGTACTTGTCCAGGGAAAGCGAGATTTGTTGGTAGGTACTCTAGTAGTTTCTCAGGGTGTTTTGGGCAACACTCCGACATGACTTATTAAGCTATTTGGGGTCTGACGTTTACCGCTCCCATACGCCCGATATGAAATACTCTCAGATGAACAGACCGAACTTTACAGAGATTGCCACAGATAGGCTCAGTAGGAGTTCGGATGAGTTTGCTCATCGGCCTTCTTATCAACAGATAACTGGATAGACGTTATGTGCAGCTAGTACCGCTGACGGCTTATGGTTAAACCCACTGGCAGCGTAGCGTCGAGTCTTTAGAATCCCACACAGAGGGTTTCCCTGCTTCGGGCGAAACGTATAGATGCCATATAGTTTTACGACTGGGCTTCGATCACGTACGTATACTTGTACATGAATGCTGATCGGGAAGACAATACTATTGGGCTTTGGTTTAAGCCGTATCCTAGTATTGTATTATTGGATTTTTATCGTCTCAGTGTATTCGTATTTTTTAGAATACGGATATGGGTATGTATATACGGTAAAGACATTTTTGTAATTTGGCAAGACATGCTTCTAGAAGGGACACCTCATTATTTGGTATTATCCATTTTTGGTAAATGGATTAATGAGGTGGAAATTGGAAAGGGGAGAGTTATTTTATGTATGGGTGTGAAGCATGGCTTTTATTGTATTTTATTTATTTGTGATCACTATTGAAGCATGGTGAGTATTTTCAATTGGAAAAATAATTACATGGTTCATTATTGATTTTTTATGAGCCATTCTTTACACTTGCATTCACTTGCTCATTTTTGCTTGCTCTCATTTTTCTCTCCAAGTTCCATTTCCTTCTTCTTCCTCAAATGAGTACCTTACCCTCACATGTGTTGTGAAACAAAGGTTCTCAAGAGATAATACAATCTAGTAGCTTCTGTTGGCTTTAGGGCCCTCAAGGCAATTATCGTAGTTGCGGACTTGTGATTATGATGATTGAGTGAGGACCTATACCGATAAAGCAGTCTTACTCAAGATGATATTATGCTATATGGTTTGTCTTTATCATCATGTTGATAAAGCCCATAGGATTCTTGCTTGACTGCCAGCATTATGATGGCGATCATATATGTGGGAGCTGGGGTCTATAACCACATCCTTAAATGTCCCTAGTCGAAGGAGTATCGAGACTGGGCATCGATACTCCAGTGTAGACTAGTGTATACTGATCGAGACCCCGACGAGGAACGGTGGCCAGGTCACACAAGCCATTGGTGTTAGTTTGTTCACCTAAGATAGTATGCAGGTGCTCATTGGGTTATGAGTACACTGGACGGACTTGCCGGGAACCTGCTAGTTGGTATTATACTTATTGTCAGATAGCAGTTCCCAGGTGACATGTGTACTGTTAGTGTATATGCCCTAGGGGACATTACTGTATCATACTAGTTTGTATATCACTTAATGGAAGCTTGGGTTATTCACATGTATATAACAGTCTTTCTAAACATGGTAGTATGTTACTTGGTTTTTCTATCTTAATATGTGAGTATACGTATTGATAGAGCTCTTAGGATCTTGCTTGACTACCAGCGTTGTGATGGTAGTCACACTAGTGCGGGCTGGGTAGTCTACAAGCACATCCTTATTCAGGTCCCTAGTCGTTGGATTATCGAGACAGGGCATCGATACTCCGGAGTAGACTAGTGTGTATGCTTCTCATCCCAGTTGGGGAAATGGTCTGTCCCACAGCCGTCAGTACGTCGTACAGGAGATAGTATGCAGGTGCTCGTTAGGTTACGGGTACACCGGACAGGACTCACAGGGAACTGTTGGTTGGTTTTATACCAGTCGTCAGTGAACAGTTCTCAGGTGACATGAGTACAGCATAGTCCGCAGACTTGACACTGCTACTTCGCCTCGAGTGTGTCCCACTGTTCTTAGATTGCTACCCTACCACGGCTCAAAGGAGTCGTGCAAACAGGTAGCAGTTGGGTGCAGTCCCGAGCACTTGGAGGCAGTGGCGGTTAGACAGGATTCGTCTCTCCCGGTATTGGGGGTTGATATCGCGCTGTGTCAGAGAGCTATTACGCAATGTCCCTGGCCAGGGCAAGCGAGATTTGCTGGTAGGTTCCAGTAGTTTCTCAGGGTGTAATGGGCTTCGCTCCGACATGACTTATACCGCTATTAGGGGACTGACGCTTGCCTCCCCCTAGGCCCGATATGCGATAGTCTTAGACGAACAGACCGGACTGTACGGAGATTGTCACATCAGACTCAGTAGGAGTTCGGATGAGTTTCCTCATCGACCTTCTTATGGACATCTACCTGGGGACCGTTACGTACAGCTAGTGCCGCTTGCGGTCTGTGGTTAAACCCACTGCCAGCGTAGTAGTCGAGTCTCTAGAGTCCCACACAGAGAGTTTCCCTACTCCAGGCGAAACGATATAGAGGTCGTATGGTTTTACGACAAGGGTTCGGACGCATACGTGTGTTTACGCACGTACGACTTTCGGACAGTTTTTACTAGTCAGCTTTGGTTTAAGCCAGTTACTAGTATCCGGTTATTGGATTTATACAGTCTAAAGATTTTCCGTGTTTTCACGGATAGGAGGGGCGTTCTCGTAATTGCGCGAGAAGCTTCTAGAAGATGGTGACTAAGGAGGTTTAGGTGGCATATACATTGAATGAGATTAGTGAGTCATATGGATGATTCATCCATGTCATTAATGCTTCATAATTGCTTAATAACTCATGGAGATGAATCACCATAAGATATTTATCAAGCATGGTTGTAAATCATTTTCTTTTCTTTTCTTGAAAAACAATAATGTTTGATATATATTATTATAGCTCATTTTCTCATTTCATTATCATGTTCATCTTCTCTCTCCTCAAGCTCTCTCTCTTCAAACCCTAATCCTCTCCTCTCATGTGTTGAGTACAAGGATTAGTTAGACTACTTAATCCATAACCATACTCTATTTCATCTAGGTACTTTGATTAGCACTTAAAGATACCTAGTTGCCTCAAGTTTAGAGGCAAAGCTTGGAGTTTAGCTCTCGTGGTGGATCGTCAACTACTTGGAGAAGGCCGAGGAGGAGGTGGAGTTCGTAAAGACGAAGGACACGGTTCTTTAGGTATAATCACTTCACATAGTAGTTTAGAACTTCTATGTTTGATGTTAGTTATCCTTTAGCTTCGATTCATGCGGTTAGTCGATGTTTTAGCAAAGAACAAGATCGTTTTTCATATTTCCGCCTCCCCGCAGGTCGTGGGGTGTTGTACATCGACTTACAGTGGCATCAGAGCCTCGCTAAACAATAAATAACTCACTTTCAAAATTGTATGAATTTCGAACGAGAAAAAACAAACCGGAAACCCCCGATATCATGAGTTTCTGTCGATTTTTAAATGAGGTACAAAAATTTTTCAGGGACCTTCAGAAAGCCTTAAATGATAGTATAAGAACACCCAAGAAAACTGGGCTCATGAATCAAATAAAGCGCCGCGGAACCGCGGCGGATCCCACCGATCCGCCGCGATTCCGCCGCCGAGTTGCCGATTCATCATCCCAATTTTCCTGTGTGGGTTCTCTGTGATATGTGGTATTTTCTGGAATTTTTTAATGTTTGCTCAGGTTTCATATTTATAGAGAAGTATTGGAGCAAAATTAAATGTGTTCAATCGATCGAAATTATACGGTATTTGCTTGTTGGATTATATCTGAGTTTGTATAATGTGTTCGTAAACCTCCCCTAACTGCAAGTATGTCGGTTGGCAAGGGGTTGCACATTTCTGTAATGGTTTTTACTGTTTGTGGATGAGAACTGTATTGGACTGTTATGATGATTAGCCGGGGTTATGTGATGCGTTATTATTTAATTCATTTGATGTAAATATAATTTGTTGTAATATTATTTTGCGGGGCACTTCCAGGTTGCGGTTGTAGCCACCGTTGTATTATTTCATTTTACTGTTTCTGCTCCTAGGATAGACCCAAGGTGGGGTGCACAAACTACCGGGTACTTTGAAGTGTTTAGTGGCCTACTCACTTTGTTGAGGTAGACCGCTTCACTTAGGGTATTTGGCGGGTGGTTTGCTGTACCCGTAGGGGTCTGGGGTGGGGTAATGGCTATTCATCACAACTGTGTAATCCGTCTTTTGTTGCAGGCTCTAAACAAACGCGGATTGCTTGCTAATCCAATAAAGTTCATATGAGATCTGGAATGCCTATTATTGCGTCTGACGAATGTATAATATCTATATATGATAGCTATTTAGACGTCACTTATGTTTTACACCCGCGCTAGCCCAGCCCCCGCTCTGTCGTTAGTTAAGTAACCTAACGGGTGATGACGGGACCCCGTGGCGAATGCGGATGACATAAGAGGACGTTGTATTTTCGTTGTTTTCTGCAATGATAGGTTAATGATGGGACGCATTATTTATAATGCAAAGAAAATAAACCAAAAGTTTAATCGTTGGAACAATTTAAAAGAAACCACTCGGTTAATTTTAAAAACAGATATTTTTAAATGCGAAGCTTTAAACCACTCCTTTTAAAAGCTATCAGGTTCCTTCGTTATGTCAAGTTCACTACGTTCACGGTTTCGCCAAAACCATTCGTAGCCCTCCGTCATTTCATCTGGGTATTCAGTAGTATTGAAGCTATGTATTTTGACCAACGCCAAGGCATAGTG
Organism: Agapanthus africanus; assembly: GCA_030015575.1. Taxonomy (NCBI): domain Eukaryota; kingdom Viridiplantae; phylum Streptophyta; class Magnoliopsida; order Asparagales; family Amaryllidaceae; genus Agapanthus; species Agapanthus africanus. The sequence goes on along the minus strand of CM057339.1, from coordinate 301,296,392 downwards.
TTTGGTAGCTGCTGGGTATTCATTTGTTGCATAGATAGATTAGTTAGTTTGGGACAGTCGTATGATCATTTTGGCTAACGTCAAGGATATGTACGGATGGGTTCAAATTAACAAGATAATGATGGGTAGAACTTGACATGTGATTTATGACATTTTGACCAACGCCAAGGTCATAAGAGCATGAGGCAAAAATATATATAACGGGAATTTCTAAAGAAACTGAAATTTGCAAAGAGATGCATACTATTTGGAGTTTGATGAATGTTGGTAGGATTCCTTCAACATTATCATACGATGATATTTGGATCCCGATCCTACTGTGAGTATATGCTACTTATCGGGATATTCGTCACTTAACGATCAATGCTATAAACCAAGTAGGTGTCAAGAAAAGTGTCAGCGGGGTTACGCCCCCAGAGAAAGAGGTTCTTTAATTAAGGAACTTCGCGAAAGCGTTGGAAAACCTCCCTCGAAGTATCGACACTAGCCTGGCTGAACGGTTAAGCAAGAATTGTACAGTGAGAATAGTCCTGGCTAATTCTTCTTTTATGGTTTGAGGAAGGATTCGAGAAACAGTGGGAGCCATCCAGTTTAGATAAACTAAAAACCACTCTAAACTTGCAAGAGCATCATGCTAAAGAGTTTTCTTCTCTCTCTCCTAATTGCAGCGACTCTGAAAATGACTGGACTTAAGTTACTTTTAGAGAAAAATATACTGACAGGGCCAAACTATAAAGATTGGCTGCGGAATGTCAAAATGGCTTTGACCTATGACAAATTGGAGTACGTCCTCACCGCTACGGCACCTGCTGTCCCTGGTCCCAAATCCAGTAATGCGGATAAGGAAATCCGCAAAACCTGGGATTTCGATTGCGCGAAAGCCAAGTGCATCGTGCTTGCCTCGATGAACAATGAACATCAGAGGAGGCACGAGGATATGGAACTAGATGCCATATTTCTCCATACAAAGGAACTTTATGGAGAGCAATCTCGTATAGCAAGATACGAGACCTCTAAGAACTTGTTTCGAGCGAGGTCGGCTGTCGGGTCATCGGTAGGAGAACATGTCCTAAAGATGATCGGCTATATAGAAGAGCTCGCAGACCTTGGGACGACTTTGGATAATGAGCTCTATACAGACCTTATTCTCCAGTCCCTTCCTTCCACCTACGCCCAGTTTATCCTAAACTTCAACATTCAAAGAAAAGAAGTTGAACTTCCGGAACTCCTGAACATGTTAAGGAGTGCAGAGGGCACCTTGCAGAAAGCAAGGGAAACACCTGCTATGTTTGTTAGCGGTGCATCTTCTTCCTGGTCCAAGGCTAGGGCCAAAGGAAGGAAGAAGAAGGCCGCCACCAAACCTAGAGGAGGTGTTAGTAAGGTGGGAGGGAAGGGAAAGAAAAAGTTTGCGGTACCGGTAGTGGGCCAGGATGAGTGCTTCCATTGTCACAGGAAAGGGCACTAGAAGAAAGATTGCAAGGCGTGGAACGCCAAGATCCAGGAACCGAAGCAAGCTGTGGCTTCGACTTCAGGTCTGTTTGTAATTGAGAATTGTCTGTCAATTAACTCTACTTCCTGGGTATTGGATACCGGATCAGGATCTCATATTTTCAATTCATTGCAGGCACTGAGAAACCGTAGAGTGATGAAGAAAGGTGATATGACCCTAAAGGTTGCTAACGGAGCTAGCGTGGGAGCTGCGTCCGTCGGGGATTATCACCTGGGATTGACGTGTGGACACATTTTGGTTTTACATAACTGTTTTTTTTTTTACCAAGCTTAACGTGTAATATCATATCAGTTTCCTTGTTATCAAATAAAGGTTATGATTTCACGTTTGTAAGAGATGTTGTTTACATCCACCTTAATCATGGTTTGATTGGGTCCGGTACACTAAATAACGGTATATATGTTTTAAAACAACTCCAAATTTTCAATGTCCAGAACACACTAAAAAGAAAGTCTCCGGATTTAAATAAAGCTTTCTTATGGCATTGTAGACTGGGTCACATCAATGAGAGAAGGTTGACTAAGTTGCATAGAGAAGGATATTTGGACTCGTTCGAATATCAAACTTATGACACTTGTCAATCTTGTCTCAAAGGAAAGATGACAAAGACTCCATTTACTGGACATGGAGTAAGAGCGAGCGAGCTCTTAGGACTCCTACACAGCGATGTATGCGGTCCAATGTCTACACATGCAAGAGGTGGTTTTTCCTATTTCATTACTTTTACGGATGATTACTCAAGGTACAGATTCATTTATCTGATGAAACATAAATCCGAGGCTTTTGAAAAATTCCAAGAGTATAAGAATGAAGTAGAAAACCAAACCGGCAAAAGTATCAAGACACTTAGATCTGATCGAGGTGGTGAACACTTGAGTGCCGAGTTCCTAGGTTACCTAAAAGAGAAAGGAATTCTCTCTCAGCTTACTCCTCCATACACACCACAGCATAACGGTGTATCGGAGAGACGGAATCGATCCCTATTGGATATGGTACGATCCATGATGAGTAATGCTGAGTTACCGCGATCTTTCTGGGGTTATGCGCTAGAATCAGCGGCATATCTTTTGAACATGGTTCCTACCAAGACTGTGCCTACCACGCCATATCAGATGTGGAGTGGGAAGAAACCCTATCTTCAGTATCTGAAAATATGGGGATGTCCAGCTTTTGTTAAAAAGCAGCATGTGGATAAGCTCGAGGCACGATCAGTAAAGTGTAAGTTTGTGGGATATCCAAAGAATTCCAAGGGGTATCTATTCTATTACGCATAGGAACAAAAAGTGTTTGTTTCTCGTAATACCCATTTTCTAGAATATCAGTTTTTAGAAAAGGAAACAAGTGGGAGCGAAATAGAACTGGAAGAAATTCCAGAACCACAAACTGCTACTGAAAGTTTGGTAGAACCGGTAGTTCAAGAAGAACAGGACATTCTCGCACCCCTCCGCAGGAGTAGTAGGTCGTCTCATCCGCCTGAGAGATACTACGGTTTTCTCATAGATGGGGATAGAGAGGATTGCATCATAGATGATGATGAACCTACTAGCTTCCAGCAGGCCATCCAGAGCGGCGACTCGGTACGATGGCTAGATGCAATGCGAACCGAAATGGAGTCCATGTACACCAACAAAGTATGGACTTTGGACTTTGCTCCAGATGGGGTAAAACCCATAGGATGCAAATGGATCTTCAAGAAAAAGATTGGTGTAGATGGACAGGTGGAAACCTATAAGGCTAGACTTGTTGCAAAGGGTTTTTGTCAAAGACCTGGTTTGTACTATGACGAAACTTTTTCTCCAGTGGCTATGCTCAAATCCATTCGGGTCCTTCTTGCTATTGATGCCTTCCATGATTATGAAATCTGGCAGATGGACGTAAAGACGGCTTTTCTGAATGGAAATTTAGAAGAGTGCATCTATATGGATCAGCCAGAGGGTTTCAATCAGAGTGGGAGCAGCGGGAAAGTATGCAAGCTGCTTAAGTCCATTTATGGACTAAAGCAGGCATCGCGGAGTTGGAACATCTGTTTTGATGAAACGGTCAAAGAATATGACTTTATCAAAAATCCAGATGAACCATGCATATATAGTAAAGTTGTAGCCAGAAGTGTCGTATTCCTCGTCTTGTACGTGGATGACATTTTATTAATAGGAAATGATATTCCTATGCTACAATCTGTCAAAGGATTCATGTCACACAGGTTCTCCATGAAAGACCTGGGTGATGCCTCTTACATTCTGGGGATCCGGATCCATCGTGATAGATCCAAGAGGATGTTGGGACTTTCGCAGTCCAGGTATATCGACACTGTACTGAAAAGATTCAGTATGGAAGATTCTAAGCGCGGTAATCTACCGGCTTGTCACGGAATCACCCTCTCCAAAGAGATGTCTCCCAAGACTGATTTGGAAAGGGAACGCGTGTCTATTATACCCTACGCTTCTGCGGTAGGCTCTATAATGTATGCGATGTTGTGCACCAGACCAGATGTAGCTTACGCACTGAGCATGGTAAGCCGGTATCAGTCAGACCCAGGGGAGAGGCACTGGATAGCAGTAAAGAACATTCTTAAGTACCTAAGGAGGACTAAGGAGATGTTCTTGGTTTACGGCGGAAAAGACCTCAGGTTGGAGGCCTTTGCTGATTCCGGCTTCCAGAGTGATAAGGACGATTCCAAGTCCATGTCGGGTTATGTCTTTACCCTCAATGGAGGGGCGGTGTGCTGGAAGAGTTCCAAGCAGGACACCGTTGCTGACTCGACTATGGAAGCGGAGTATATAGCTGCTTGCGATGCCGCAAAAGAAGCAGTCTGGATGAAGAAGTTCCTAATAGAACTTCAGGTGGTTCCTACTATAGTTGATCCAATACCTCTGTATTGCGACAACAATGGAGGTATAGCTTTAGCGAAGGAACCAAGGTCCCATCAGAAGTCCAGACACATCTTAAGGCGGTATCACCTGATCAGGGAGATCATTGATCGTCGGGAGATCGAGGTTCAGAGAGTTGCTTCTGAAGAGAACATTGCTGATCCATTCACGAAGGCCCTACCTCAGATTCAGTTCGAGAGGCTACTCGAGATCATTGGTCTTCGATATGCCAGTACATGGCCCTAGTGCAAGTGGGAGATTGTTAGTGTATATGCCCTAGGGGACATTATTGTATCATACTAGTTTGTATATTACTTAATGGAAGTTTGGGATATTCACATGTATATAACAGTCTTGCTAAACATGGTAGTATGCTACTTGGTTTTTCTATCTTAATATGTGAGTATACGTATTGATAGAGCTCTTAGGATCTTGCTTGACAACCAGCGTTGTGATGGCAGTCACACAAGTGGGGGCTGGGTAGTCTACAAGCACATCCTTATTCAGGTCCCTAGTCGTTGGATTATCAAGACATGGCATCAATACTCCGGAGTAGACTAGTGTGTACGCTTCTCATCCCAGTTGGGAAAATGATCTGTCCCACAGCCGTCAGTACGTCGTACAGGAGATAGTATGCAGGTGCTCGTTAGGTTACGGGTACACCGGACAGGACTCACAGGGAACTGTTGGTTGGTTTTATACCAGTCGTCAGTGAACAGTTCCCAGGTGACATGAGTACAGCATAGTCCGCAGACTTGACACTGCTACTTCGCCTCGAGTGTGTCCCACTGTTCTTAGATTGCTACCCTACCACGGCTCAAAGGAGTCGTGCAAACAGGTAGCAGTTGGGTGCAGTCCCGAGCACTTGGAGGCAAGTGGCGGTTAGACAGGATTCGTCTCTCCCGGTATTGGGGGTTGATATCGTGCTGTGTCAGAGAGCCATTACACAAAGTCCCTGTCCAGGACAAGCGAGATTTGCTGGTAGGTTCCAGTAGTTTCTCAGGGTGTAATGGGCTTCGCTCCGACACGACTTATACCGCTATTAGGGGACTGACGCTTGCCGCCCCCTAGGCCCGATGTACGATAGTCTTAGACGAACAGACCGGACTGTACGGAGATTGTCACATCAGACTCAGTAGGAGTTCGGATGAGTTTCCTCATCGGCCTTCTTATCGACATCTACCTGGGGACCGTTACGTACAGCTAGTGCCGCTTGCGGTCTGTGGTTAAACCCACTGCCAGCATAGTAGTCGAGTCTCTAGAGTCCCACACAGAGAGTTTCCCTACTCCAGGCGAAACGATATAGAGGTCGTATGGTTTTACGACAAGCGTTCGGACGCATACGTGTGTTTACGCACGTATGACTTTCGGACAGTTTTAACTAGTCGGCTTTGGTTTAAGCCAGTTACTAGTATCCGGTTATTGGATTTATACAGTCTAAAGATTTTCCGTGTTTTCACGGATAGGAGGGGCATTCTCGTAATTGCACGAGAAGCTTCTAGAAGATGGTGACTAAGTAGGTTTAGGTGGCATATACATTGAATGAGATTAGTGAGTCATATGGATGATTTATCCATGTCATTAATGCTTCATAATTGCATAATGACTCATGGAGATGAATCACCATAAGATATTTATCAAGCATGGTTGTAAATCATTTTCTTTTCTTTTCTTGAAAAACAATAATGCTTGATATATATTATTATAGCTCATTTTCTCATTTCATTATCATGTTCATCTTCTCTCTCCTCAAGCTCTCTCTCTTCCAACCCTAATCCTCCCCTCTCATGTGTTGAGTACAAGAATTAGTTAGACTACTTAATCCATAACCATACTCTATTTCATCTAGGTACTTTGATTAGCACTTAAAGATACCTAGTTGCCTCAAGTTTAGAGGCAAAGCTTGGAGTTTAGCTCTCGTGGTGGATCGTCAACTACTTGGAGAAGGCTGTTCAGACCATAATATTGCATTTTCCATTCCCCTATTCTTATCCTTTTTATAAATAAACAGGTACTCTTGACGCACGTTTGTTGCATATTACAGGATACAGGTTTCTGGAGCAAATACAGTGAAAAAGACACAAAACAACAGAAAAAGGGACTTTTGACCAACTATTAGACGGATCCTAGTCAAGCCTAGACGAAGAACAGTACAAGGTCCAAAATGTCAAGTGAACGGTCAAAAGATACGAACAAGTTTTCACTGAAAATATGGAGAAGACCCAGAAGCCCAACAGAGAAAATACATATAAAAATACAGAGCCCAAGAACCCCTGAAGAAAGCCCAAAAGTTTGGCGGCCCAAGACCACCAAAGGGCCGCGGATCCGCGGCCCAAGCCAACCAATGCCGCGGATCCGCGGCCGTATAATGCCCGTGTCGGTGGAGTTTTCTTCTGTTGCCGCGACGGTTCGGGTGTTGGGATTTTTAGAGGTCAAATCAGTAATTGCGCATTTGCGAGACTCTGAAACCCTAATTCTCCTGTTTACTTATAAATTGTAATCTCAAAAATTGTAAAACCCTATGCCTCTTTTCAATCAATAAAATTCAGAATTTCTGAGAGAAAAATTCAGATCTGTTCTTCTTGTTTGGAGGGAGCCGTCAACCTAGTAAGTATTTTATTTCTGTTCTTTTAACTATAATGTTTTCTCATCCCCTAATGAGCGAGTAGTCTCCTCGCTTGTTAGGGGTAGCCTTAGGGAAAGGGTTGAGAGATGAGATCTCTCACCCCTTTCAATGCCACTTTAACCTAATGAATTAGAACTCCACGCATACGAGCACAACGGCTCCCTGCGGCATCCTACCCATTGAGGTAACGATGAACCGTAGTATAAAGGGCCGGTTGCGCGCGTTTTCCGTGGGGGTTAGGGTGATTATCAACAAAGGAAGGATACGAATCTAGAGGAAGAAACATCTTCCCAAAAGATTCGTATCCACTTTATTGATAATTAACTTAACATCTAATAGATCTAAAAAAAAAGTAGGCATTGAAAGCGGTGATGAAAAACGTTAATCTCCAAAACTTCCCCTAAGCCTAACCCTAGCAAGACTTTTAATTAGATTAATTAGATCTAGTTTTTATAGATCTTTATAAACCAATCAAAACAACATTTTGAATCAACTCGTTAAAACACATAAAAGAAATTTACCCGTCTCTGTGGATCGACCCGTACTCACCGGCTAGCTGCGAAGCGACTCCGTTTCTGATTGCGGTAAACTACAATTTTTGGATTAATCAAATGGCGCCGTTGCCGGGGATGGCGTAATTTTTATTTTTGTGAATTTTCGGGTTGATATAATTTTTAAAAATTATAAAAATCTGAAAATATAAAAAAAAATACAAAAATTATCAACTTTGATCTGTTTGAAGGGTGTATCTTTTGAATCTTGCAGGAACAACGAAGAATTGAGGATCTGAAAATTTACAGAGGGCAAAACAAAAATTGGTACATAAGAACAGAGAGGAACTATCAGTACAGAGCAGCAAAAATTTTTCCACAGCGCGATCCCACCAGACGACCGCGTTTCCGCCGCATTAGGGGACTCCCGCCGCGGATCCGCGCTCTGCCTGCCACGTCAGCGCATCATTTTTGCACGGTTTGCTCTCTTTTCTTCCCCTCTGCAACCTCCATATCTCCACTGTAAAAATTTTCTGCAGGTTTTTTGCGCTAAAAAATCTTCTACCCCTTCTAAATAACAGATTTGTTGCAGGTTTCTTTGTGCCGCGCTAAAATTGAATGCAAGTGAAATTTTATTTGTTTTGCATAATTTAACCGGACTCTAAGGGGCTAATTGACCAAACTCAGATTGGGTGGGGATTTCATCACCCTTCCCAGGACCCCAGAAAACACCTAAGCATTTTGCATCGACCGCAATTAATTAAAAAAAAGATTAGACTCAGACCTATGGACATCGAGCTCAATAGGAAAAGGACTAGTATAGGCATCGGCCGTTTATCCTAACCGACTTTGCGGTGTCTAGGCTAGTGGTTATTAATTAGTCCCACTGTAGTGGTGGTTCCTTCCCACTGACCTGGCTGTATTTGTCCGTGAAGAGGTGGTTTGAGGTCCTATTTCTAGCCCTAGTTAGGAGCTGTCTAGCAGACCTAGGCGACCCTAGATCTAGGCCTGATTGTGCATGTGTGGTTGATACATTTTTTGTCACGAGTCCCGTTTCTAAAACCTTTTTGCAAAACTCTCACATAAAAAAAAATAATAAAGAAAAATCTTTTCAAAACTTGCAACTTGCCGCTAAGAAAACTTGCAACTCACTTCCACTCACTTCCCTTCATTGACGTTATCTTACCCCCACATTCTGTTTTTCTATTTTTTCTGACAACACTACCCCTCTAGTGTATGTCACTTTGGACTAGGGATACTAACGCCTGATTAGTCCGTGTTTCGTTGGTACCGACCGACGAACCTTTCGACACCGAAGTCGAAATTCCCTCCATTTCCTTACCTCCATCTTCAAATTCTTCTTTCGAAGGTATGTCGGGATTCAACCCCAACGATACCTTACCGACGGGAATGATTCCACCTCCGCCAGGTGCGAATAACCCAAATCTTCCGCCTGTTGTAGCGCCCGCACGAGTTGCGCTCCAGGATCTCTTCTACCCCGTCCGCACTTCTTTACCTACATGTCTTTCACCCCCACCGGCAAATGGGGATAATTTTGAAATAAAACCACACTTCATCAATATGCTGCCTAAGTTTCATGGTTTAGAATCCGAAGATGCATATATTTTCATTAATAAATTCCAAAACGTTTGCGCCATGATGAAGACAACCCAATTAAGTGATGACGCAATAAGGCTAAGGGTCATTCCTTTTACCTTATGTGACCTAGCCGAGAAGTGGCTATACAGCACCGCATCACATTCCATTAGAAATTGGGATGAGTTTGTAAGGGCTTTTCTAAAAAAATTCTATCCTCACCACAAAACTGCTAGAATCCGTAACGAGATTATACAATTTTCACAGCTTCCTTCCGAACCATTTTGGAAGTGCTTCGAGAGGTTTAAAGACCTACTTGTTCAATGCCCTCATCATGGGATAGAAAGTTGGCAACTTTGCCAAACATTATACGAGGGATTGAACGCAGCAACGAAGCAGTTGCTAGAAACAATATGTCAAGGTCATTTTCTCTCCAAGTCTAGCGACGAAGCTTGGCAGTTTCTTGAGGACCTAAGTGAGCAAACAATTCAGTGGGAGAGTACCAAGACCACATCATCTTCTTCAGTTGGTCAATCTAGGGCAGGCATACATCAAATAGATATGTCGATTGCTATGAAGGCCGAGATGGCCTCACTTATGAAAAAGCTAGAAGCCATTAAGACCAAAATCTCAACGTCTTCTCCTGCCCCTACTCTACCCACACGAACTGTTTGTGCTTGTTGTTCTAATCCATCACATCTAACCGAAGAGTGTCCTTATAATGCACCTATTCAAGGACAGGATCAAGTCAATGCTGCATTTCAGCAACGACAAAGAAACGATCCGTACTCTTCGGCATACAATCAGGGGTGGAGGAGTCACCCAAATCAATAGTTCCAAGGTAATAACAATTTTCAAAGACCTCCTCCACAACAACAACAAGTACCTTTACAAACTCAAAACCAGCAACCTTTCCAACAACAACCTTATACAAATCAAACGAACAATTTGGTTCAACCAAATGATGATAAGGTTATCTCGCTCGAAAAAAGTCTAGATGCATTTCTTAAGCAAACGACGGAATCCGCAGCAAGATTTGAATGTTATGTTCAATCTTTAATGAATAACAATGCCTCACACGATCAAAGTATCAAATCTATTGAGGCACAAATTGCACAATTAACTGCTGCGTTGAGCGAGAGAGAAAAGGGAAAGCTTCCATCTCAACCATTGCCCAATCCCGGTCACACACAAAACGCATATCACAATCACAATGTAAATGCGGTGACCACGTTGAGATCCGGAAGAGAGTTGCAAAATAATGTGGGAACTAGTGATGACATCCCCGCCGGTGGTTCTTCTTCCCCTTCTTCATTTTCTTCACTTCCTTCTTCACCTTTTTCTTTAGAGCCTATTCTCCACCCTTCACACGGCTCTACTTCTTCTGACTCGAACGGAACCATTTCTCACAACACGAACACATCCACACGGGGATCCGTTCCTACTCCACATTCTACTCCACAGACTTTTGACTCAAAATTTTTTCAGAACGCTCCATTCCCAAATAGGTTGAGTCCTAATAAACCAAATACACAAGTGGAGAAGATTGTGGAGATATTTAAGCAGGTTAGCATAAATATACCTCTCTTGGATGCTATCCAACAAGTCCCTTCATACGCGAAAATCTTAAAGGGCTTATGCACCTCGAAGAGAAAGGCATCTCAAGTACCCAAGAAAGTGCTAGTGGCTAGTGCAGTGAGCAATGCTATTAACCACCATCAAACCTTACCCCAAAAACGAAAGGACCCCGGCTGTCCTACTATTTCAATCACAATTGGGGATAAGAAAATTAATCGAGCACTTTTAGATCTTGGGTCTAGTGTTAACCTGATTCCCTACTCCGTGTACGAACAATTAGGGGTTGGAGAGTTGAAACCCACTCGTTGCACTCTCCAAATGGCTGATCGATCAATCACCCATCCAAGGGGTCAACTAGAGGATGTGTTGATGAAAGTCGGGGAATTCATATTCCCCGTTGATTTTATCGTTATGGATACACAACCTGTTGCTAACCCAAGAAACCAAATTCCGGTGATTCTTGGTCGACCATTTTTGGCCACTTCCAATGCCGTAATAAATTGTCGCAAAGGCTCCATGACTCTATCCTTCGGAAAGAGGTCTAGTGAGTTCAATATTTATAAGATGGGAAGTCTGCCACCCGTATCTAAAACTAGTACACGAGAAGTTTGCTCTATTCACGAAATCACGCAGAAGGACTGCGAGCTTGAAAGATTTCTATTTGATGAAAACAGTTTTGACGCCACTAGTGCGTCCCTCCTTGAGCCTACTACCGTTGACACAACCGATGTTGATTATGAATGTTTCACTTTTTCGGATGACGACGACTCACAGCCCGAATATGAGTCTTTTGAATTTTTGGATGAGTTAGTCGAACCATCCGAATCGGTTGTTTGCAGTGATTTCGAACCCGTGTTGGAGTCCTTTAAGTTCGAGGTAGATTCCGCAATGATTCTTTCGCCTCCGAAACTCGAACTAATGTCCTTACCGCCTCACCTTAAATATGCTTACATAGGTGAGAATGAGACTTTTCCCATTATCATATCAGCCTCTCTAGCCTTCGAGCAAGAGAACGCTATTTTAAAAGTCTTACAAGATAGGCGGCACGTTTTCAGTTGGACTATGGCGGACATCGAGGAGATCAGTTCCCTCATAATTGAATATCAAACACAATTGATGGATGATGCCAGGTCACTAGAGGACCCACAGGAACATCTTGGGGGTATTGTGGTGAGTCAACCTCCTTCCTTAGAAGTTGAAATACCCCCATTTCTTTTAATAAGGTACGAGAATGCCAACACTCCACTGATTGCTGATCATTTACATTCTCGTTTCGATGCATCACCATCACCTGTATATTTACCTCCACACCTCCCATACCACTACTTCTATCTTCCCCAATTCTTTGCGGACCACCACAACTTATTTTTCCACCAACCAATATTCTTTACTGATAAATTTTTCAACTGGTTGGTGTTGACTTTTGGCCGATGCAAAGTTTGGCAGTAATGTCTAACATAGTTTAAATGAAGTTTGGGGGAGGGTCTTTTTGTATATATTTTTGTTTTTCTTAATATAAAAAAAAACTATAAATAAATAAACAGGGGAGTATCGGTATTTTGACCCTCTTGGTTTAGCATGACAGTGAGGACACTGTCAAGTTCAAGTTTGGGGGTATGCTCGGTACGTCTTCTTCCTTCGCATTCATTTGTACATATCTTTGCATTTGCATACTTATTTGAAACCCATAAAAATTTGAAAAATTATAAATTATTGTATTCAATTTTGGCTTATTTGACTTGAGTTTGACAAATAGGTTAACTGGTTAGGAACAACTAGATCTTAGACTTCGTAAATTAAAAACCCTAAAGATAATCTTCCTTAAAGTTTAACGGTAGAAAGTATATGCCTTGTAGTTTATTTAGAAATAGGCAAATTTTGGGTTCACTTTTTGGGCTAAGTCGAAACAAGGGAAGAGTATTGATGTTCTTATTAGAGTATAAGTTTGAAAAATAGTTCTTAGCTTAAGTCTAGATTCTGAAAACGTATACCCTACAAATTGCACAATCACGCACCTTGAAACTTGGAATAGTAGAGGAGACCTTGAATTGCTCTTGTCTAAAGTCCTTAGTACAATGAAAATAAAAAAAATGTGTGAATGAAGAATAAAAAAATGAACACTGGTTTTTGTGATTACTTAAGGCTGCAAAAATAGAAAAATATTTAGCGAGGGTGCTTCATCACCTAGTGCCTTAGACCAACTGGTTTGGGAGTCACTGCTAAAGCCTTGGGTGTTGCAAAGACTAGGAAGTACGCTTTAAAGTGCAAACGCATTTTGTAATCGGTCGTTGGTACCTCAAGAAGTATTAACGGTCGCATGAAGGATGTGTAAGCAAATTTCATTCACCAACTAATTAGTACTTTGGACAATGGACGAGAGTACGATTGCTTGATTTGAATTTCCAAGTGTAGGGGTGATATATACACACACGTAGGGATATGTGATTGGAATTTAGATAAGAGAAAGGAATGAAGAATAGAACTTGTATCTTTAGTAGAGTTGATAAAAATTCCTAAGTGGAGATGGAACCCTAGAAGGAAAACTTAGGAAATACCGAAAGCTAAGTAAGTCTATAGGATATATATAATCTTAAGTTAAATGATGAGAAAGTGTGAAAAATGTGGGTGGATAATTTACAAGTATAAGATAATAGAATTCCTTGTTAGAAAACCTAATTGGAGAACAAAAATCAATGGGCCGAGTTGATAGGATTTTGTTGGTAGTATCCGCTGAAAACCCTCAGGAGACAACACTCCTCCTACTAGGGACACCTAGAGGTTTAACGGCTTGTTGCACGTGCTCAGTGCAATCGCGTTTCCCTGCGAAAGTGCGGTTAGGATTTTAGTGAATAAAATAATAAGTTTGCTCGAGGACGAGCAAAAGGTAAGTTGGGGGTATTTGTTCAGACCATAATATTGCATTTTCCATTCCCCTATTCTTATCCATTTTATAAATAAACAGGTACTCTTGACGCACGTTTGTTGCATATTACAGGATACAGGTTTCTGGAGCAAATACAGTGAAAAATACACAAAACAACAGAAAAAGGGATTTTTGACCAACTATTAGACGGATCCTAGTCAAGCCTAGACGAAGAACAGTACAAGGTCCAAAATGTCAAGTGAACGGTCAAAAGATACGAACAAGTTTTCACTGAAAATCTGGAGAAGACCCAGAAGCCCAATAGAGAAAATACATATAAAAATACAGAGCCCAAGAACCCCTGAAGAAAGCCCAAAAGTTTGGCGGCCCAAGACCACCAAAGGGCCGCGGATCCGCGGCCCAAGCCAACCAATGCCGCGGATCCGCGGCCGTATAATGCCCGTGTCGGTGGAGTTTTCTTCTGTTGCCGCGACGGTTCGGGTGTTGGGATTTTTAGAGGTCAAATCAGTAATTGCGCATGTGCGAGACTCTGAAACCCTAATTCTCCTGTTTACTTATAAATTGTAATCTCAAAAATTGTAAAACCCTATGCCTCTTTTCAATCAATAAAATTCAGAATTTCTGAGAGAAAAATTCAGATCTGTTCTTCTTGTTTGGAGGGAGCCGTCAACCTAGTAAGTATTTTATTTCTGTTCTTTTAACTATAATGTTTTCTCATCCCCTAATGAGCGAGTAGTCTCCTCGCTTGTTAGGGTTAGCCTTAGGGAAAGGGTTGAGAGATGAGATCTCTCACCCCTTTCAATGCCACTTTAACCTAATGAATTAGAACTCCACGCATACGAGCACAACGGCTCCCTGCGGCATCCTACCCATTGAGGTAACGATGAACCGTAGTATAAAGGGCCGGTTGCGCGCGTTTTCCGTGGGGGTTAGGGTGATTATCAACAAAGGAAGGATACGAATCTAGAGGAAGAAACATCTTCCCAAAAGATTCGTATCCACTTTATTGATAATTAACTTAACATCTAATAGATCTAAAAAAAAGTAGGCATTGAAAGCGGTGATGAAAAACGTTAATCTCCAAAACTTCCCCTAAGCCTAACCCTAGCAAGACTTTTAATTAGATTAATTAGATCTAGTTCTTATAGATCTTTATAAACCAATCAAAACAACATTTTGAATCAACTCGTTAAAACACATAAAAGAAATTTACCCGTCTCTGTGGATCGACCCATACTCACCGGCTAGCTGCGAAGCGACGCCGTTTCTGATTGCGGTAAACTACAATTTTTGGATTAATCAAAGGCCGAGGAGGAGGTGGAGTTCGTAAAGACGAAGGACACGGTTCTTTATGTATAATCACTTCACATAGTAGTATAGAACTTCTATGTTTGATGTTAGTTATCGTTTAGCTTCGATTCATGCGGTTAGTCGATGTTTTAGCAAAGAACAAGATCGTTTTTCATATTTCCACCTCCCCGCAAGTCGTGGGGTGTTGTACATCGACTTACAGCAGGTTAGTCTGTCGACCTGAGGTCATCATTTGTCTCGTGTGAGTTCCCACTGTGCTTTGATTACTGCCCTACCACGGCTCAAAGTAGTCGTGGAAACAGGTTTTAGTTGGGTACAGTCCCGAGCCACATGGAGGCAGTGATAGGATCATCGGGGATTCGTCTCTCCCGATATTGGGGGTTGATGTCGTATTGTGTACGGGTGGCCATCACCACAAATCCATGGCCATGGTAGACGAGAATTACCGATCCAGGATCGATAGTTTCTCAGGAGGTGATGGGTTACATGCCGACAATAAATATCGCGTTGTTAGGGGTCTGACTTTATCCACCCCCCTAGACTCGATATGCGATATTCTTAGACGAACAAACCAGACTATACGGATATTGTCGCTGATAGGCTCAGTAGGGGTTCATGATGAGTTTGCTCGTCGGCCTCCCTTTCGCTCAATACATGGGCAGCCGTTACGTACAGCTAGTGCCGCTGACGTGCTTGTGGTTAAACCTACTGCCAGTGTATTGACGAGTCTTTAGAGTCACACACAGAGGGTTATTCACAGTTCAGGCGATATGGTGTACATGACGTATGTTGATATATACAGGTGTCCGATTAAATATGTGCACTTGCTGCGCAGACTTTGATCGGACAGTTGATAATACTAGCGGCTTAGGATTAAACCAGATTATTAAATCAGGTTTTGATTTAATAATTTACATATGTATTTATATATATGTATTCTAGTATTATTGTTCACTATTCTTTTTCTCTCTCGGCTATTCGTATTTTGGTACGAATACGCGTATATGTATTTCGATACATATACCGGGAAGTATTCTGTATTTTATACGGAATAGCCTCTAGAAGATGCCACCTTTTTTTATTGATTTTCTTTTAGAAATTCAATTAAGAAATGAGGTGAAAAATGTGAGTCAAAGCATGGAGTGGCATGGGTCAATGTATGGTTCATTTGTTTATTGGATTTTGACTTTGGATATTTTTCTTTTTTGGAAATCAGAAGGGGAGAGGGGGCCGGCCACTATTGGGAGGGGTTGGGGATCATTTCATTGGATTTATGATTTTATTTACATGCTAGCCCACTCTCTCACTCTCTCATGCTCACCAAAAACACTAAGTATTTTTCTTTGTTGCTCATGCCAATGCTTCCTTATCTCTTCATCTTCTATGTTTTCCTATTGAGCAAATGGGTAGAGAGAAAATATAGTGACACACTATTACACCCCCACTCTCCATCGCTAGCGACTTTGGAGCGTCGGTTACCTCGTTCGACAAGGTTGGAGCTTGCGCCTTTTCCCTCGGGTGGATCATCGGAGATGGAGGAAGACCTGCAACCAAACATCATCAAAGAACCACTAGGAGCTTGGAATGAAGACCGAAGGACTCGGATCATCTCGGTATAACAATTCTAACTCTTAGTTTAGTTTGCTGGTTTAGGGTTTAAGGTCGATCCGGGAATCGGGTAGCGGTAGCGCCGGTTTTAGAAATTTTTGTTCCGCATTTTGGCCGTATTTCGACGGCCGGGGCGCTGCCGTGACCCTTCATGGTATCAGAGCCACCCTTTAAACCCCTTACTAGCTTGTTTAGACGTGCTTAAAAGATCGATCGATGGATTTTTCCGAAATCACGATTTCATTTTTATGTTTCTGCCGATTTTCATAAGTTTAAAAAAATATTTTCCAGAGGCATAAAAATCCGTGCAGGCTTTTTTAGAGTACACAAAAAATTTGGGCCCATGACTCCTCTAAAGCGCCGCGGATCCGCCGCACTTAGCCTCCATTGGCGGCGGTTCCGCGGCAGATTAGTGGCAACGGGCGTCCAAATGTTTTCTGTAGCTCTATTTCTTGGAATTGTGATTTTTGTGATATTCTGTTTTGGCCCAGTTTTCTGTGCAGTGCTGTTATTGCTATTGGGGACAATTTGGAATTTGTCGATCGATAATTTAAGTTGGCGTTTAACAGTACATACATTTATATCTACGACAGAGAATGTCATTTGATCGGTAAACCCGTCTAACTGCTATATGTCTATTAGACGGGTTTGCGAGCGTGACATTCACGTTGATGTTCTGTGTTGTGCTGTGATGTTGGTTGGATCGTCGTGGTGGATAGCTGTGGTACAATGTTAGTACAGTTTAATTTCATTTGTACATTTGATATTGTGGGGTGAGCGTCCGACATGTGGACTGCCGTCACTGCCAGTTTGTATATTATTCTTTTGGGGCACGACCGGGATGAGGTCGATGTCACCTATGTAAATTATTTTATTTTCTGTACTAGGATTACCCCGCGGTGTAGTGCACGAATAGCCGGGTTCTAGAGGGCAACTGGTCCACATCTCATGGAATTCAGACGGAGGGGAATTTACTCTAGAATTGGGAGGCTATTCGCCGCACTCGTAGGGGGTATAGGTTGACCCAGGAGGGGTGCTCAAGTTACCGGATTCCGTGAAGTGTTGGGTGGTCCATTCACGTTGCTGAAGGGGGCTGCCTCGCTTCTGGTTTTTGCGGGTAACTTGCAGCGCTCATAGGGGTCTAGGTTTCATTGCACAGGCTATCCACACGACAGGGAACGTCGGGTCTCACTTGCGGCTCAAGTGAAACTTAGGGCTCCAGATTATCCGCCATTGTGTATTGCTTCTGTGATGTTTCTGTGATGTTGCTTTATATCATGCCTGGGACGATTGTTATATATATATTTATATATACTAGTAGATGTTGTATATGTTTTACACCCGCGCTAGCCCAGTCCCCGCTCTGTCGTTAGTTAAGTAACCTAACGGGTGATGACGGGACCCAGTGGCGAATGCGGATGGCATATACGTACATTTTATTTTCGTTCTTTTCTGGTGTAATTAATTGATGGGACTGCATAGATTCTTATCAATGCAAGGATAAAACAAACCTATATATGATGTTGTTGGAACCAAGTTTTTAAAACCTGACATTACATACATACACTTTTACTTTGCATCGTGGTATTCATTTTGGAATATCATGCACCTCATTCGACGAGGCAAGGGCCGAGATACCTTCATCGGGAGTGACCCCTTGGGTAAAAGTTTACGTCAATATAATAACTTTACTATAGCCGATTATTTTTTCTTTGCATCATGGTATTCAGTTTGGGATATCCTGCACCCCATTCGACGGCGAAAGAGCCGAGATCCCTTCACCGGGAGTGACCTCTTTAGCAAAAGATTTTGCCACTATAAATTTATAAATCCACTTGGATTCCTTCAACGATATCAAGTTCATTACGTTAAAGTTTTTTCGCCAAAAACCAGCCGTAGCCCTCCGTCATTTCAGACTAGTATTGCTTAGTATTCGTGCTACGTATGTCGTGCATTTAGCCGAGGCGTAGTGTTCGGTAGCTATGTAGTGCTTTTCTGTTACAGAGATAATGCGATTGGTTAGGACAGTCGTATGATCATTTTGATCTTTAGTCAAGTCTCGTACGGGTAGGTCTAATGCAGTCCAGATAATGACGGGTAGAACTTGGCTAGGACCTTTTAACATTTTGATCTTTAGTCAAGGTCACTTCGGTCTTAGGGGTAAAAATCACATCGAGAGTTTCAAACATATAGGAAACTTGCCAGGATTGCGCATACCTTCTGGAGTGTGGTGACTTGAGTGGCTTCCATCAAATTATCAAGCGATGATGGTTGGATCCCGATTCCCGCTGATGAGTAGGACTACTCCTCGGTTGATTCCGACTAATTCTCCTTTTAGGCTTAGAGGAGAATTCGAGGAAACAGTGGGAGCCATCCAGATTAGATAAAATGATTAACCATTCTCATCTAGGTTAGAGTGCACGCTGAGTGTTTCTTCTCTCTCTCTCTCTGGCTGCAACTATGACCCGCCCTTTGACTAAAACTCATGAAACCAAGTTGACCGAACCTTCTTAAAAACACTTAGGTTTTTGGAATGTCACGGTGTCGCATACTTCATTGCCACTTCTATATCACCTTTGATTTTCTCCAGAACACCTCGTATCACTACGAACGTCCAATTCCACTGGATAAATCCATCGTATGGTTATATACGAACTCGAAGGATCTTTTTCGAGGATGGATTCTGGTTCTGGAGAGATTGAATAGGATTATTCGGTTGTCTTTTCTCTTTACCTTCTCTCAGGTTCCTAGGATTAGGAGAGGGTACACCTGTTAAGCTTATTGGATAGTCTTCCTCCACACCATAGGCAGGTGTCGAACGGTAGGGAAGGAAGAAAACCAATTAAGGTTAAGTGTGGTGTACAGAAGGTAATAAGTAAAGACATATAAAGGGATTAGAATAATGGCAAAGAAAATTGTGATCACCATCTTTCACGATAAAGATCGTGTATACCCTTGCCACTCCTACATCCACATTGCTTTTCTCTAGAACACTCCGTATCACTACGGATATCCACTTCCATTGGATAAATCCATCGTATAGTTACATACGAACTCGAAGGAACTTTTTCGAGGATGGATTCTGGTTCAGGAGAAAATGAATAGGATTATTCAGATGTCTTTTCCCATTACCTTTTCTCAGGTTGCGAGGGCTCCTAGGATTAGGAGAGTACACCTATTACGCTTATTGGATGGTCTTCTTCCAAACCTTAGGCTGGTGCCGAAAGGTAGGGAATGAAGAAAACCAATTAGCGTAAAAGAGGTGTACAGAAGGTAATAAGTAAAGACATAACAAAGGGATTGCAGAGAGGGCAGGTAAGTATATGGTTACTATCATGATTCAGGATAATGGAAGAGGCGTTACTAGGAATACCAGTTAACCCTTTTGAAACATTTTTCATGTTTCAGTTTCACTGTGCGATGTTAATTGAAAACTGTTTTCCCTTTTAGAATCTAACTCCAGGGTATGTATTTACCAGATCAGTTTCTCACATCTGGTGAGTGGGAGCAAGATATTGGGAATTGGGTGATTAGATCCTCATCATATCGGAATTCGTTGTAATTGGTGAGATTTGAGGAAATCATCTGGTTTTTGCCGGACGGCAAATATTTGGTTTTGAATATCCGTTGTTATGCACCAATTTCAAACTGATATATCTGTACATTTATTTTATAAAGTGAGATATAACTTTTTGATATTATGTCTATGAAATTTACCTATATCATTTGGTGATTAGGTAAGGTACATTCAACAGCGGTGTAATTTTTCTTAACCATATTACAGTTTTTCAACCTATGACGCACAGGGTTTGAGTTATTGAACTCAGGAGACTTATACAAAGTATTGTATGTTGTCCAGTGTCCATTAGGACAAAGGGGTTGGTACCCGTACTATATTCTGTTTACTTATGACTTCTCCAGTTTTGGACATGTATTTCGTTGAAATGCAAGGTCCAGATATTCAGAAGTTATAGGTATAAGAATAAAGTAGAGAACCATCTGTTGTAAGTATCAGGATTCTTCGAAGAATTAAAAGATGTAGATACTTGTGTTTGGTATTCAGTTAATAGTAATGGTTTTGAGAACTTGCTTCTCTTTCAGGTCACTCATATATGGATGCACTCCTAGATGAGTAATGATGATTGTCCTCTTTCCGTTTGGTTGATATGCACTGGAGACAGATGCATGTTTTTTAATCTGGTTCAAATTGGATTAGTGCTTTTGTTTCTATATTAGATATATATATATATATATAATCAATTTATATCTTAATGATATTAAGGTATAGGAAGTTGTCCGGCTAATGCTTAAAACCAGAATCCGGATAAACTCAAGGCATGTTTCAGTAATGGTTGTTTGTGGGTTATCCCGGGCTTTGACGAGGGTTAATTTTCTACCATCCGGAAGATCAATATTTATATTGCTCTTGACTCGCCACAGTTTTTAATAAAATGGATTTTTCAGAAAACAGAAGTGAGAGTATGGTAGAACTGGAAGTTATTCCAGAACCACAAACGATTACTGGAAATTTAATAAAACCTAAGGATTCAATTGGATTTGATGTTCCATTAGCCACTCCGCAGATTTGGTGGGTAACCTCAGGCACCCGAGAGGTACTTCGGTCTTCTCAAAGACGGTGACAGGGAGGTTCTTGTTTACCCAGACTTACCATTGTTGCTGTTCTAGACTATAAGACCCGGCAGGAGGATGAATATAGCGTCATTCTAAACAAGCTTTAGAAGTGAACATATATATGACTCTGCCAGAGGGTTGTTGTAGTCAGTAGGAGCAGCGGAAGCATAGTAGGCAAGTAGCTTGTGTCTATTTATAGAGTAAAGCAGGTATAGCGGAAATAGATCATCTATTTTTGATGTGACAGTCATAGGTTTTGACTTCATCAGAATAGGAGATGGATCTGGTAAGAAGGTAGTAGGGTGTGATGTCCGAGGATTCAGGATGACATGCACTCAATAGGAAGAGATATTCCTATACTACGATCGGTTGTACTATAGTTGTCACAAAGTTGTTTCTCCACACAGAATATGGATGTAATATCAAGTTTTCTGGTCACTAGATCTATGGTTTTAGATCTAGATTTGGGAAGTATCCTAATCTGGGTACTTTGACATTAAATGGACGACTCCTGGCATGATGGTGTACCTGCAGGTGATGGAGTCAGCCTCTCTAAAGGTGTCTTACAGACTAAAGGGGAGAGGGATCTGCATGATTAGCATATCACATGCTTAGGCAATTGAGTTAATCATGAAATGTCAAGTACCACACCAGATATTGCTTTTACACTAGATGCAATAAGCAGATATATTAATCCACTCTTGGAGAAACATTGGGAAGCAATTATTGAACATAAATGGATGTTCTTGCGATATGGTAACGACAGCTTCCTTTAGGAGACGGTTATCATATCAGGCTTCCTAGGTGACCTGGATGACAGAGTGACTGTCAGAGTTATAGTTTTTCTCTCTTCTGAGGGACCGTATGTTGGACAGGTGGTCCAAGCGGATACTGAGGAAAGGCATGGCGCAGAATACTGATTAAATTCAGTGGACGATACAGTCTAAGCAGTTTGCTGGATTTGGAGTTCATTTGTGAACTGGGTCCCATCAGATATCCAGACAAATTCTAAGACAAGTATTGCTCATTTCGGGAGATAGTTTTCTCCGCGAAGTTGAGTTATGGAGAGATACAGAAAGAAACATTGGAGCGGATCCACTCACTGAGGCTATTTCTCGAATGCAATCATTTTCGCAAACGGGTTTTGCGAAACTGATTAGCAGAGAAGTTGGGTGTTCGGTATCACACGGGCTGTGAGTATGCGACTTCGCAATAATTAGCCTTAAGTGCAAGTGGGAGATTGTTGGCAATAGTGCCCTCAAGGCAATTTTCGTAGTCGCGGACTTGTGATTATGATGATTAAGTTAGGACCTATACCGATAAAGTAGTCTTACTCAAGATGACAGTATGCTATCTGGTTTGTCTTTATCATCATGTTGATAAAGCCCATAAGATTCTTGCTTGACTGCCAGCATTATTATGGCGATCATATATGTGGGAGCTGGGGTCTATAAGCACATCCTTAAATATTCCTAGTTGAAGGAGTATCGAGACTGGACATCGATACTCCAGTGTAGACTAGTGTATACTGATCGAGACCCCGACGAGGGACGGTGGCCCGGTCTCACAAGCCATTGGTGTTAGTTTGTTCACCTAAGATAGTATGCAGGTGCTCATTGGGTTATGAGTACACTGGACAGACTCGCCGAGAACCTGATAGTTGGTATTATACCTATTATCAGATAGCAGTTCCCATGTGACATGTGTACAGGTTAGTCTGTCGACCTGAGGTCGTTATTTGTCTCGTGTGAGTTCCCACTGTGCTTTGATTACTACCCTACCATGGCTCAAAGGAGTCGTGCAAACAGGTTTTAGTTGGGTACAGTCCCGAGCCACATGGAGGCAGTGATCGGATCGTCGAGGATTCGTCTCTCCCGGTATTAGGGGTTGATGCCGCATTGTGTACGGGTGGCCATCACCACAAATCCATGGCCATGGTAGACGAGAATTACCGATCCAGGATCGATAGTTTCTCAGGAGGTGATGGGTTACATGCCGACACTAAATATCGCGTTGTTAGGGGTTTGACTTTATCCACCCCCCTAGACTCAATATGCGATACTCTTTGACGAACAGATAGGACTGTACGGATATTGTCACTGACAGGCTCAGTAGGGGTTCAGGATGAGTTTGCTCGTCGGCCTCCCTTTCGCTCAATACCTGGGCAGCCGTTACGTACAGCTAGTGCCGCTGACGTGCTTATGGTTAAACCCACAGCCAGCGTATTGATGAGTCTTTAGAGTCCCACACAGAGGGTTTTCACGGTTCAGGCGATATGGTGTACATGACGTATGTTGATACATACAGGTGTCCGATTAAATATGTGCACTTGCTGCGCAGAATTTGATCGGACGATTGATAATACTAGCGGCTTAGGATTAAGCCAGATTATTAAATCAGGTTTTGATTTAATAATTTACATATTTGTTTATATATATGTATTCTAGTATTATTGTTCACTATTCTTTTTCTCTCTCGGCTATTCGTATTTTGGTATGAATACGCGTATATGTATTTCGATACATGTACCGGGAAGTATTCCGTATTTTATACGGAATAGCTTCTAGAAGATGCCACCTTTTTTTATTGATTTTCTTTTAGAAATTCAATTAAGAAATGAGGTGGAAAAGGTGAGTCAAAGCATGGAGTGGCATGGGTCAATGTATGGTTCATTTGTTTATTGGATTTTGACTTTGGATATTTTTCTTTTTTAGAAATGAGAAGGGGAGAGGGGGCCGGCCACTATTGGGAGGGGATGAGGATCAT
Source organism: Agapanthus africanus (assembly GCA_030015575.1). NCBI lineage: Eukaryota > Viridiplantae > Streptophyta > Magnoliopsida > Asparagales > Amaryllidaceae > Agapanthus > Agapanthus africanus. Next base: position 301,272,523 of record CM057339.1, on the reverse strand, counting down.
TTCACTGGATTGATGGTTTTATTTACATGCTAGCCCACTCTCTCACTCTCTCATGCTCACCAAAAACACTAAGTATTTTTCTTTGTTGCTCATGCCAATGCTTCCTCATCTCTTTATCTTCTATGTTTTCCTATTGAGCAAATGGGTAGAGAGAAAATATAGTGACACACTACTACACCCCCACTCTCCATCACTAGCGACTTTGGAGCGTCGGTTACCTCGTTCGACGAGATTGGAGCTTATGCCGTTTCCTTCAGGTGGATCATCGGAGATGGAGGAAGACCGGCAACCAAACATCATCAAAGAACCGCTAGGAGATTGGAATGAAGACCGAAGGACTCGGATCATCTCGGTATAACTATTCTAACTCTTAGTTTAGTTTGCTAGTTTAGGGTTTAAGGTCGATCCGGGAATCGGGTAGCGGTAGCGCCGGTTTTAGAAATTTTTGTTCCGCATTTTGGCCGTGTTTCGACGGCCGGGGCGCTGTCGTGACCCTTCAGCTTCTCTACATCACCTAGGCTAGTTGGATTAGCGAACCATCTACCCTAGTTACCTCGGTATAGAGCTTGGAGCTTGGAGCACAAACTCTCGGGTGGATCGTCTTTGACTCGAGGCGGCCGACGGGGTTGCGTTGATTCGTTACGATCTTTGAAACTCATGAAGAGGAGGAAAGCAAGAAGACCCGAAGGACACGATACTACTAGGTATAACATTCATCCGAGTAGTTAAAGTTCAAGTAGTTTGCTAGCTAGGTTTTATGATCGATCCTTGGTTCAAGTTGATGTTGCGAAGCCTGTAAAAATCATTTTTTGCATTTTCTGCCTCCCCGAGAACACGCGCGGTGCACGACATCGACTTACAGGTTACCCACCCCACTGAAGATTACAGTACTTTCAAGAAATGGTGGCAATGATATGTTGCCCACCAAAAACACTTCAAAAGGATGAAGCGCGAAGCTCGTCGACAGCAAAAGAGAGCGACAAACGCGCATAAAGAAACAACTGGAAACTGTCATATGGTTGATACCAGTTCGGAAAGGGAAAAAACCCCAAGTTCTTAGTTCCGGGTGCGATTCTGAAGATGAAATAACCTTCAGCCCTCTCTTCAAGGACTCCACCTCCGAAAAAGAAGAGGATGAGAAAAACTGCGAGAATATTCAGCTGCGTAACCGCATGCCGACCAAGAAGAACCTTGGACCTACAAACAAAGGTTCGAGCAAAAGAGACAAAGGGAAAGAAAAAATCCCTGAGGAAATTGCCTTTGATGATGGAGTAGTCAAAGAGCTCGCAGCTAGGGACCCGTCTAGGAAAAACAAGGTGGATTACAATGTCGTAATACATCTGAGGAAAATACCCTCACAGTTGAGCATATTGGATGCTCTCCTCTTGTCCAAGGAGGCACGAGAGTCTCTGATCAAGGCATTACATGAGCCCGATCAGTTCCAAGCTTTCCTTGCAAAAGAGAAGATGAAGGATAAGCCAGAAGAGGTTCACATAGCTGACATTACATTCAGTGATGAAGATCTCCTCCTCGTTATGCGCGAACATAACCGTCCGTTATACGTCACCGGGTATTGCCACGACATCTAGATAGGAAAATCCTTGTCGATAACGGATCCTCCGTCAACCTTATTAACATGAAAGTGCTGAAAGAGATTTGCATGAATGTTCAGCACTTGGTTTGAGACAAAATTACTATCTCTAGGTATGACTCACGGACGTTGGGGTCCGTAATACTGAAGTTACGCATCGGATTGCTCATCACTAACATCAAATTTCACGTCATTGACGCCAAGACTTGCTATAACGCATTGCTCGACAGTCCCTGGCTGCATGAGTACAACGTCATCCCTTCTACACAACATCAGTGTATGAAGTATTTTAAGGTTGGTTTGGAATGCACCGTCACAGAGGAGCTGAATCCATTCTTCGTAAACGTGGTCCGGAAATATGAATATGCAAAGTACTTCCTACCAGACTTCGAAGACACAGAAAGATGTCGTAAACCGGAGGATAAACAGAAGTCTGTCGCTACCATCCCGATCTTTGGGAGCAATACCGAAGAAGATGAAGAAATAGTCTACTCCGGGCAACCCCATGACAATAGACCCGGACCATCTAACCCTATTCTGTTCTTTGGCTGCGAATCTGAGGATGAGGCCAACGCAGTGTTCTCCATCCGCCCGCCGGTGCGAAAACTTGACGAAGCAGATCAGAGCCCGCAAATTATAATGGTTCCGTCTCAGCATTACAAGAAACTTGATGTGCTCGATACATAGAGCGTACATGAACTACAGACTTTCTACATGCCTCCCAGGCGAAGAGGTGAAAAGGCGATCCTCTTGTACTAATCTACGGATACCATAGTAGAGAAAGAAGCCTGGCACGGTGCCGATTTTACACTCAACAGGCTTCAACCAATCCTTCTGCCAAGATACTACGCGGAGGAATTGAAAAGACTATTAAGATGCCAAGGTGTACCCCTCGAACAAACTATTCGACAAGCCCAATTCTTCAAAAAGATTTGGGATATTCCTGGGACTCGGTGAAAGATGCCCAATGGAAAGATGGAGACAACCGGGCTCAGATACATTCGGTCCAAAAAACGGGAGCAATGCCACAGCTGCCATGTCATAAACAGCTCCAGTGAAGAGGAAAAACGCTCTTCCAAATGGTTGTGACGTTCAAACAGAGCGAACTCCAGCCTTAACAACGTTAAGTCCATCACTCGAAGAACAAATAGACAAGCTAATAAAGGAAGCTTGTCAAAGGAGCCGAGACGATCAAAGCCACGAAATATCCATTTATGAAAATGCCAGGACGCAGTGCCTCAATCAGCAATCTATGGAGAAAGAAAACTATAATGCTCTTCATCCCCGGTCTACTGTATGTCCTGGCAAAAAGGAAAAATCCCGAAATAGAGGCAAAAACAAGACAAAACGCTCAAACAACGTTCGCAAAGAATAAAGAAGATCTAAGAAGTCGCGCTATCAAGAAAAACTTAGTTGGAACCCGTCCTTTATAAAGAAGATGGGTCGGGAATACTATTTCCCTAAAGACAAGACAAAGAAAATATTCAACCTTGTCATGAAGCACTAAATGATGACGCTTCCAGAGTCTCGGCACCACGAACAAATAAACGAGGTCCATCATCCAAATTATTACTCCTATCACCGAGCAATGGGTCATCCCCTTGAAGACTGCTTCACCTTCAAACACTAGATGGAAAACCAGTATCAATAAGGCAGGTTCGCTTTATCCGACAGCTGGAGGGTAACTCCAACGCAAAAGCATAAGCCAAAGACGACCTATACCATGAAGACAGGACCAGCTCAACGTCAAGAATGAAAGCAAACCCATACCTGCCATGTGATAACACTCTCAAAGGAGGGAGGTCACGAGACTATAGATGAACCATTCAAGTGCATCGCAAATAAAGACGAGGACAAGGTGATCTCAAAGTTTCCACCAACTCCAAAAGAGATGAAAGACGGGATACACACTACGGCGGACAACCTACGGAAAATTAACTTAGGGACAGAAAACAATCCGAGGCCAACGTTCGTCAATGAACTGCTATCTAAAAAAACAGGTAGCTATGTTAAAAGACGTGCTCATGCAGTATAAAGACTGCTTCGCATGGAACTATTCCGAATTGCCGGGTCTAGATCCAAAGGTAACAGTACATAAACTGGCCATATCGCCGGATATGGAGCCAGTCAAGCAGGCGCCAAGAAGAATGCGGCTCGTGCTTGAGATGAGTATAAATGCTGAGTTCAAGAAACTAATCGATTACGACTTCATCCAAGAAGTTCAATATCCCGAATGGATCGCTAACATCGTTCCAATGATGAAGAAAAATGGGACGTTGTGCATCTACGTGGACTTTCGGGACCTCAACAAAGCTTGCCTGAAGGATAACTTCCCAGCACTTGTTACCGAGCTGATGATCAATAACACGTCTACCAATGAGGTCTTCTCCTTCATGGATGGATCTTCAGGATACAACCAAATAAATATGCATCTTGAAGACCGAAAACATACCGCCTTCCGAGCTCCGCTGGGCATATTCTGCTACAATGTGATGCCTTTCGGTTTAAAGAATGCTGGCGCTACCTACCAGAAGGCCATGACAAAGATCTTCGATGATCTCATCCATGAGATTGTCGAATACTACATCTACGACCTGGTGGTGAAGAGCAAGTCTTACGAGGAACATTGGGAACATCTAAACGTAGTGTTCCAATGTCTTCGGAAGTACCATCTGAAGATGAACCCTTTGAAATGCGCGTTTGGAGTCTCCTCATGAAAATTCCTAGGATTCATCATACGGCACCGAGGTATCGAAATCGATCCCTCAAAAATCAAGGCGATTTGGAAATGCCTACGCCAAGGACCCTCAAACAGTTATGATCACTTTAAGGAAAGCTCACTTATATCCGGCGGTTCATAGCCAACCTCTCCGGAAAATACTGTCCCTACAGTCATCTGATGAAGACGGGGACCCCATTCGTCTGGGATCAAAAGTTCTAAAATTCACTAGACGAAATCAAGCAATATCTGCAAAATCTGCCGGTATTGACCGCTCCGGTTAAGGGAATGCCCCTTATCTTATATACAACAGTCTTTGAGGGTTCTATAGGTGCACTATGGGCACAAGAAAATGATCAGGGAAAGGAGAGAGCTTTGTACTATTTGAGCCGGGTTCTCCTGGGTAGAAAACAACTACTCCCCTATCGAAAAGCATTGCCTGGCACTGATCTTCACGATAATGAAGCTTAGGCATTACGTCTTGGCGCATAAGGTCCATCTCATATCAAAGGTGGATCCTCTCAAATATCTGATGTCAAGGGACATATTAATAGGAAGGCTTGCCAAATAGGCCCTCCTCCTAATAGAGTTCTCAATAATTTATTGACCTCCCAAAGCGGTGAAAGGCCGGGTTATCGCCAATTTTCTTGCCGAGCATCCGATACCAGCTGACTCCCCCTTAAACTGCGAGTTGCCAGATGAACATGTGTTCAACACAATCGAAAGAGAAAAGGAAGAAAATGATTCCCGATGGGAACTTTACTTCGACGGAGCATCTTCCTTAAAGGGGCGAAAGCAAAATACCCCCATAATCAAAGCCGGGGTGGCCCTTATCGTCATGACTCCGTATGGAGGGATACTGCACTACGCCCTCTCCTTAATGGACCCAAGGACTAATAACGAAGTTGAATATGAAGCTTTGATAGCAGGTCTTGAGATCGCTGTCGATATGGGAATCAAAGACCTCCTCATATATGGAGACTCCCAGCTGATCGTTAACCAAGTAAACAGCGACTATCAGACGTGTAAGCCTGAGATGATAAAGTACGGCGAAAGAGTGCAGCAACTCCTCGCACAAATCCCCTCCTACATCCTGGAGAGTATACTGTGTGAGGAAAACAGCAAGGCGAATGCATTGGCCAAATTGGCTAAGGAATTTGCCAACGAAGACCTTGATGACGTAATGATCATCGTACAAAGTCGCGGGATCCTCGCACCAACAGATATATCTTCAGAAGACTTAACAGAGCTATCTGAAGGAAAAGAAACTATTAAACAAGTATCCCTTCAAATAGGGGATGAAGAAAAGGTCATCGACTGGAGAGACGTCTTCATAGACTACTTCAAATCCCAACGAACGCCCAAAAATGCGTCGTTTAGACATCGGCTCATGAAACAAGCTCTGTATTTCTCCTTCATCAATGATACTCTATATAAGAGATCGTTCCACTATCTGTGGCTAAGATGCATGGAACCAGAAGAAGCGAAGAGAGACGTCCAAGAAACTCACGACGGACTTAGCGGTTCTCACCAAGCTGGGCCAAAAATGAAGCTGAAGATCAAAAGAATGGGTTATTATTAGCCCACAATGATTTAGGACTGCCTCGAATATGCGAAGCAGTATTACTCTTCCTAAATTCACAGGGACTTCATCCACAAGCAGCCAAATCCGCTACACCCAACAGTAGCTAGCTGGCCATTCGAAATGTGGAGAACCGATATAATCGGCCCCATTGAACCAGCATCATCCAAAGAATATCGGTTCATACTGGCAACGACCAATTACTTTTCTAAGTGGGTAGAAGAAGTACCACTAAGGGAGATGAATATGGAGAATATCCTCCATTTCTTCAGAACCTATGTCATCTACCGGTTCGCATTCCGCGACGAATTATCTCGGATAATAGGCCGGCCAACAGGAGTCATAAAATCAGCCGCTTCGCACAACAACATAAAATAGATTGGAGATTGTTCATCTCAGAAAACTGCATTTTAATACCACTCATTCATTATCTATTTTGTTATATATCGGTACTATTAACCAGTGTCTACTAAGTAAATACAAATTACAGGTATTCGTGACAATATACTGGAAACACACTTAAATTCACGGATATGACATTTGTGAGCTGACACTACAATCAAAACAGAAAACCGATCGATATCCAAAGAGTTCTTTTGCAACAAATAAAGTGTACACAATTTTGGTCTAACACAATACAAGTGTGGACATAGCTCTTTGGTACTTGGACCTCGGTGGAGGCTGCCCATGACACAAGTGGTGTGATGTGTGATAAATGCTAAAAGATGTGATGTGATTTACACAACCCATGTTGTTATCAATAAATCAAACATTACCAGTGGAATTGTGGAGTGAACACAACATCACAGAACCAACACAAGCCCAATTGCCCAAGAGATGACCGGCGAAAAGCTCCAAAAATCTGGCGCCGCCGGTCCAATCAAGTCCAATGCACCCCATTTTTCTTCTGGCTATCCCTTGTTATCACATCATCCTTATTATATTGTTTGTTTAATCATATTTTGTTCCTATAAGTACCATATCAATGGGCAAGGGGAGGGGATACTTTTTGTGGCTTTAGTTTTAGTTTAGAACAAGTTGTAATTTGTAGATGTTAACATGCCTTTCCTTTGAACTCTTGAGCTCTTGCCCTTTATCTTGACCTTATAACTTCTTCATTGAACTTACAAGCTTAAAATTTAGGTTCTTAAATTCAAGATTAGTTGTATCTTGATTGGAAAAATTGTTTATAGCGTAACCGCAATCAGAACGGTGTCGCCTGTAGCTAGACCGAGGTGAGTACGGGTCTTCCTAAGGGAAACTTTGAATAGTTTATTCTTACCTTAGGAGTGTTAAGAAAGAAAGGAGGAATAATAAAGAATGGTTGTAGGTTCTAGATCTTCGTTAAACACGAATGCAAAATATAGATCTAGATTAACTACGGATGTAAGTTTAATATTAAAAGGGAGCTTGTAGGGTTCATTAGGATTTAGTAGTTATGGATGATTAATTAAAGATTACTCTTTTTATCCTTTAATAGATTTAAAACTAGAATGACAGTGATGCATGTAGATTAGGGATTCTGGAGGGAAAAGGGTTCCCACTCTTAACCCCTATCTCGACATGGAACTCCGTTCATGTCTAGCCTTTACCAAAACAATCATTAATCTAATCTCTAATCGCGATCGAGACTAACAATAAATTGGTAGCGTGCCCGATTAGGATGTTAATGATTCTTTTGGTAAAGTTTATAAACTTTATAGGACGTAAAAAGAGTTTAAGGATCTTCATCATCCATTAATCTACAATAATCCTACGAACCCTAACAAGCGGAGAATTACTCGTGCATGATTAGAGAAGAAGAGATGGAGAGGGAAATCATATTAAAACAACAAAGAAATAGAAGAAGAAAAAGAACTACCTTTATTAATCAACAAAATTCATTTACACTTTGTTCCCTTTAGAAAATGATTACAAAATACTAGTTTGCTTCTCGATCTTTTCTAAGGAGGTAGATGAACCGTTGATGATCAGCCTGGATGCGTGAGCCGTCTTGGACTTCGTGATCTCTTCAGCTTGATGATTTTTCCAAGAGGCTCTCGGTCTTTATTTATAGTCCCAGAGCCAGAACCCTAGCTTCCTAATTTGGAATCTAGTGGTTAAGATCCTAACAGCAAAGTCCCAACTCCCAACTCTTCTGATACGCGGCGGAACCGCGGCCAATAGGTTGGTTTGGCCGCGGTTCCGCGGTCAAACAAGGAGATCATCTGTTAGTTTTTCTGGGGCTTCATCTTGATGACACGTGGTGATCTTTTGAATATCTGGAATCTGAAAATCTTTTCTACGTCACTGCCAGAGTTAATTTCTTTAGTTTACTTTCTTAATTAGGCAGGTTTGTTTTACCAACTTTGATTTCCTTGATTTCAGTCCTGAAAATTCTGCACAATAACTCAACAAATAATATTAGTAGAGTTTGTTTTATTGAGATATTAACTAAACCATTAAGAATTGGTCAAAGGTATTTAATAAGGTAAGCATATTTAAATGGGCCAGATGTTACATGGATATTATATGCTTACTTTTTCCTACCAAATGTTAATTATAATATATAAACACATGAAAATAGTATTTTTACAAATAAACCCTCACATGTATCATATATTATAATAAACACCTTTTATTATATAGAAATAGTAGGAAAAATGTCATATTAAATGTGCAGTTTTATCAACTGAACAAATACCCCCAAACTTATCTTTGATCGTCCCGAGCAAACTAGTTTATTCAAGAGAAGGAGAAAAAGAAAGGAGAAAACTAAGCACACTTTCATTGGCAACACGATTGCACTGAGCGCGTGCAACAAGCCGTTAAACCCCTAGGTGTCCCGAGTAGGAGGAGTGTTGTCTCCTGAGGGTTTTCAGCGGATTACACCCAGAAAATCCTATAATAAAAGAGAGATGGTGAAAATTACATATAAAGATAAGAACTATAAAAGAAATAACTTGAAAATAAGAGTTTTCAAATACACCAGTTTTTCAGTTGCTATGATCCCTATCTTAATGGTCATGAAAAGATGTTAGAAATCATATCTTCCCTCAATAAAACATCGCCTTTAGTTTTCCTCCCTTATCTTTCTTCCAAACATTGATCATAACCCCTACGTGTGTGAACTGGACATCCTTACACTCAGAGAATTCAATTCAAGCAATCATACTCTTGTCCATCTACCTTAGTACTTTTTAATTGATATTTATATGGAATATGCTCACACATTTTTCATGCGACCGTCAATACTTCTTGAGGTACTAACCGACCGATTACTTATGTGCTTGCTAATAAGGTGTTTTTCCTCGTCTTGCAACACCTAAGGCTTAGCAGTGGCTCCCAAACCAATTGGTCTAAGGCACTAGATGATAAAGCACCCTCGCTATATTTTTTTTATTGCTGCCTTGGTGATAACAAAACCAGTGTTCATTTTTCTTTACCATTTTATATTTTATTCATTTATAATTTCCTTCATACTTTGGCTTTTAGACAAGAGCATTTCAAGGTATCCTCTACTATCCTGAGTTTCAAGACGTGTGTAAGTGCGTATAGTAGGGTATCAACGTTCAAATGTTTGGCTTCCAGAATATGAACTATTTTTCAGACTTATTTTTATCCTCAGATTAATGACTTCTTTCATCTTACTAACCCTTGGGACAACAGCTCATAACTACTTATTACTAGTTTCATTTAAGAAAACATTTAAGTTTCTTGTTTTTCTTGAACTATTCCTATCTTTTAAATATAATTTTTTCACTTTCTACTCTTTTGTTATAAAAAAATTTTGAATACCCAGTGTCAAAGATAATTCAGTGAATACAAATCTCCCCCCAAACCTGTTTTCAGCAGTGTCCTCACTGATGTTGTCTTTTGAGAGCATGGACCTGTATACTTGGAGAGAGACAAAAGGGGGTAAAATAGTTAAATGAAAACTACCCCCAAACTTGTTCTTTGGCACGCACAGATATTCAGTTAAGTCCATTTTCACTCACCTCCATTCTTAAACTGAGAAAATATTACCAAAACATGGAGGTGAGGCGGAGGAAATTCAGTTATGATAAAGCGGCTCTTGTAAAAATAGGAGCTCTTCCGCTGGGTCAGCAGAGAAATACGGTTTTAATCTATGGCCATTTACTTTAAAAACTGAATCGTTTTTCAAATTTTCAACTTCTACTGCCCCGTGCGGGTGTACATACCGCACTACAAAAGGTCCTTTCCAACGAGATTTAAGCTTACCCGGATGAAGATGGAGACGAGAATCATAAAGAAGGACTTGCTGCCCCGATGTGAAAGTTTTTCTAAGAAGGTTTTTATCGTGGAACACTTTAGTCCGGTTCTTTACTATTACCGCATTATCGTAAGCTTCATCGTGGAGTTCACTTAGCTCATTCAATTGCAGCTTCCGATAGCTGGTCACTTGATCAAAATCGAAGTTAAGCTCTTTAATAGCCCACATTGCTTTATGTTCGATCTCGACAGGAAGGTGGCATTCCTTCCCAAACACAAGGCGGTATGGAGACATACCAAGATCGGTCTTATAAGCGGTGCGAAATGCCCAAAGAGCATCCATCAATTTGGTTGACCAATCTTTACGGTTTTTAGAAATCGTCTTCTCCAAAATTTGTTTGATCTGCCTATTTGTGATCTCATCTTGCCCGCTTGTTTGGGGATGATATGGCGTAGAAAGTTTGTGAGTGATTGAATATTTCCGCATCAAGGCCTCGAAAGAACGATTTCAGAAATGTGTCCCGTTGTCGCTAATTATAGCGCGAGGGTGTCCGAATCGTGAAAAGATGTTTTCTTTAAGGAACTTAATGACAACTTTGTTGTCATTAGTGCGACACGGTATAGCTTCCACCCATTTCGAGACATAATCAACCGCTAACAATATATATAAATTCCCAAAAGAGTTGGGAAAAAGGCCCATAAAATCAATACCCCAAACATCGAATATTTCCACAACCAATATAGGTTGGAGCGGCATCTCGTTTCTTCGTGAAATCCGACCCAAATGCTGACATCGCGGACAAGTTTTGCAATGTTCATATGCATCTTTAAATAATGTTGGCCAATAAAAGCCACATTGCAAAACATTCTCCGCCGTTTTTCGAGGACCAAAATGACCGCCGCATGCCTGATAATGACAAAATGATAACACACTCTTGAATTCATCGTTAGGGAAACACCTGCAAATGATTTGATCGAAACAATACTTAAACAAATAAGGTTCATCCCAGTGAAAGTATTTTACTTGGGATAGAAATCGAAGTTTTTCATGTTTCGACCAATCGCTAGGAATAAGTCCCGTCACAAGATAGTTCACAATATCCACAAACCAAGGTTCGTAGGATACTGTCAAGAGCTGTTCGTCAGGAAATGAGTCATTTATCGGCACGGTCAAACTTGGTGAAGAAGTGATGCGTGAAAGATGGTCGGCTACAACGTTTTCACATCCACTCTTATCTCGGATGACAAGATCAAATTCTTGTAACAATAGGATCCAACGTATTAGCCTAGCCTTAGCATCCTTCTTCGATAAAAGATGTCGTAGGGCGGAGTGATCGGTGTAAACCACTATTGGCGAGCCAATCAAGTAGGGCCTGAATTTCTCTAATGCAAATACAACTGCCAAGAGTTCTTTCTCGGTAGTTGTGTAATTTATTTGTGCACCATTCAATGTTCTACTTGCACAGTAAATTACATGTGGCATCTTATCAATGTGCTGTCCTAAGACCGCACCAATAGCAAAATCTGATGCATCACACATAAGCTCGATAGGGTGGTTCCAATCAGGAGATGATAGAACGGGGGCTATAGTGAGAGATCCTTTAAGCGATTCAAAAGCAGCCTCACAATCCGAATCGAAGTGAAATATAGTATCCTTGGCCAATAGAAGAGTCAAGGGTCTAGCAATTTTGCTAAAGTCCTTAATAAATCTCCTATAAAATCATGCATGACCAAGGAAGGATCGTATATCTTTGACGCACTTGGGACGAGGGAGGTTATGGATGACATCAATTTTAGCTCTGTCAACCTCAATGCTTTTTCGTGAAATTATATGTCCAAGGACAATACCTTCTTGGACCATAAAAATGCATTTTTCCTAATTCAAAGTTAAGTTCTTATCCTTACAGCGGGTAAGAACTGCGTCAAGATTACGAAGGCAGTCCTCAAAGGAGTCCCCAAAAATGGAGAAATCGTCCATAAAAATTTCCAGAAAATTCTCAACCATATCTGAGAATATCCCCATCATACACCGCTGAAATATAGCGGGCGCATTGCATACCCAAAGGGCATGCGTCTATAAGCAAAAGTACCGAAAGGACAAGTAAATATGGTTTTATCTTGATCCTTTTTGGCGATGGGGACCTGGTTATAGCCAGAGTATCCGTCCAAGAAACAATAGTATTCGTGTCCAGCTAATCATTCTAACATCTGGTCAATCAAAGGTAGAGGGAAGTGATCTTTCCTCATCACGGTATTGAGTTTTCTGTAATCAATACATACGCGCCACCAAGTTTGGGTGTGTGTTTGGATTAACACATTATCCTCATTAGTTATGACCGTGATGCCAGACTTTTTAGGGACTACGTGAATAGGACTTACCCATTGGCTATCAGATATAGGGTAAATTATGCCACTATCAAGGCACTTGACGAATTACCGTCTCCTTCATAACGGAATTTAACCGTCTTTGTGGGTCTCGGGTTTGTTTGGCTTCATCCATCAGATGTATATAATGTTCAACTATTACGGGACTAATCCCTTTGATGTCAGCCATTGTCCAACCAAATGCTTGCCGATTTGATCTCAACACTGCCAAAAGTGCGTTCTCTTGCTCTAAGGCTAGAGAAGCGGATATGATCACTGGCAAAGTCTCATTCTCACCTAAATATGCATATTTAAGATGAGAAGGTAGCGGTTTGAGATCAAGTATCGGCGGAGAGACAATAGAAGGTGGGGTAAGGGAATGATATTCGGACTGCCTAAGAGGTTCAAAACTTGCATAGGATATTGACTTGGAAAGTTCTACTGACTTTTGCGATGAGTCAACGGATTCAAACTCAGGGACAGACTCATTCAACATATCCTTACTATGAAGTAGTGCAAGATCAAACGATGTCTCTGTTGGCTATAGTGCCCTCAGGGCAATTATCATAGTCGCGGACTTGTGATTATGATGATTGAGTGAGGACCTATACCGATAAAACAGTCTTACTCAAGATGATAGTATGCTATCTGGTATGTATTATCATCATGTACATGTTGATAGAGCCCATAGGATTCTTGCTTGACTGCCAACATTATGATGGCGATCATATATGTTGGAGCTGGGGTCTATAAGCACATCTTTAAATATCCCTAGTCGTAGGAGTATTGAGACCTGGCATCGATACTCCAGTGTAGAGTAGTGTATACTGATCGAGACCACGACGAGGGGCGGGGTCCAGGTCTCACAAGTCATTGGTGTTAGTTTGTTCACCTAAGATAGTATACAGGTGCTCATTGGGTTATGAGTACACTGGACGGACTCGCCGGGAACCTGCTAGTTGGTATTATACCTATTGTCAGAGAGCAATTCCCAGGTGACATGTGTACAGGTTAGTCTGTCGACCTGAGATCGTCATTTGTCTCGTGTGAGCTCCCATTGTGCTTTGATTACTACCCTACCATGGCTCAAAGGAGTCGTGCAAACAGGTTTTAGTTGGGTACAGTCCCGAGCCACATGGAGGCAGTGATCGGATCGTCGGGGATTCGTCTCTCCCGGGATTTGGGGTTGATGTCGCATTGTGTACGGGTGGCCATCACTAGAAATCCTTGGCCATGGTGAACGAGAATTACCGATCCAGGATCGATAGTTTCTCAGGTGGTGATGGCTTACACGCCGACACTAAATATCGCGTTGTTGGGGGTCTGGCTTTATCCACCCCCTAGACCCGATATGCGATACTCTTAGACGAACAGACCGGACTGTACGGATATTGTCACTGTCAGGCTCAGTAGGGGTTCAGGATGAGTTTTCTCGTCGGCCTCCCTTTCGCTCAATACCTGGGTAGCCGTTACGTAAAGCTAGTGCCGCTGACGTGCTTGTGGTTAAACCCACTGCCAGTGTATTGACGAGTCTTTAGAGTCTAACACAAAGGGTTTTCTCGGTTCAGACGATATGGTGTACATGTGGTATGTTGATACATACAGGTGTCCGATTAAATATGTGCACTTGCTGCGCAGACTTTAATCGGACGGTTGATAATACTAGCGGCTTAGGATTAAGCCAGATTATTAAATCAGTTTTTTGATTTAATAATTTACATATGTATTTATATATATGTATTCTGGTATTATTGTTCACTATTCATTTTCTCTCTTGGCTATTCGTATTTTTGTACGAATACGCGTATATGTATTTCGGTACATGTACCGGAAGTATTCCGTATTTTATACGGAATAGCTTCTAGAAGATTTGCCACCTCATTATTGATTTTCCTTTTTAGGAAATTCATTTTGTTTTATAATGAGGTGGAGGGTGTGAGGTGGCATGAACAATGACATGGCATGGGTCAATGTATGGTGCATTTGTTTATTGTAATTTGACTTTGGAAATGATTTTTTTTTCTTTTGAAAAATGAGAGAGGGGGAGAGGGTCCGGCCACTCAATCAAAAGGGTGGGGGTTCATTTCATTTTGGTTGATGATTACATTCTACACTAGATTACTACAACTCTCTCATTCACACAAAAAATACTTAGCCACTTTTCTTGCTCATGCCAAGGCTTCATCACCTCTTTCATCTTCTTCTTGAGTTTCTTCTTGAGCTCAAGGGTAGAGAGAAAAACATAGTGACACACTACTACACCTCGACTTTCCATAGCTAGCGTCTTTGGAGCATCAGTTACCTCGTTCGTCGAGGTTGGAACTTGCACCGTTTTCCTTGGGTGGATCATCGGAGATGGTGGAAGTCCAGCGACCAAACATCATCATGGAGCCGCTAGGAGCTTGGAATGAAGACCGAAGGACTCGGATCATCTCGGTATAACCTTTCTAACTCTTAGTTAGCATGCTAGTTTAGGGTTTAGGGTCAATCCGTTCATCAGGTAGCGGTAGCGCCGATTTCAGAAATTTTTGTTCCGCATTTTGGCCGCGTTTTGATGGCCAGGGCGCTGCCGGGACCATTCATGGTATCAGAGCCACCTTTTAAACCCCTTGCTAGCTTATTTAAACGTGCTTAAAAGATCGATAGACGGAAATTACCAAAATCACGATTTCATTTTCTGTTTGCTGTCGATTTTCAAATGTGGTCAAAAAATTATTTCAGGCGTCTTAAAAATCCGTGCAGGAGATTTTATGGGTATACAAAAATTTTGGGCTCGTGATTCCCTAAAAGCGCCGCAGATCCACCGCATTTAGCCCCTATTGGTGGCGGTTCCGCGGCGGTTTAGTGGCAATGGGCGTCCAAATTTTTCCTGTAGCTCATTTATGTGAAATTGTGATTTTTGTGATATTCTGTTTTGGCCCAGGTTTCAGTGAAGTGTTGTTTTTCTATTGGGGACAATTTGGAACTTAGTCGATCGATATTTTAAGTGTCCGTTTAACAGTTCATACATTTCAAGCTGCGACCGTGAATGTCATTTGATCGGTAAACTTGTCTAATTGTTATATGTCTTTTAGACGAGTTTGCGAACGTGACATTCACGTTGATGTTCTGTCTTGTACTGTGATGTTGGTTGGATCGTCGTGGTGGATAGCTATGGTGCAATGTTAGTACAGTTTTATTTCATTTGTACCTTTGATATTGCGGGGAGAGCGTCTGACATGTGGACTGTCGTCACAGCCAGTTTGTATATTATTCTTTTGGGGCACGATCGGGATGAGGTCGATGTGACCTTTGTATATTATTTTCTTTCTGTACTAGGATTACCCCGCGGTGGGGTGCACGAATAGCCGGATTCTAGAGGGCAACGGGTCCGTATCTCAAGGCGTTGAGACGGAGGGGACCTTACTCTAGAATTGGCGTGCTATTCGCCGCACTCGTAGGGGTATAGATTGACCCAGGGAGTGCTCAAGTTACCGGATTCCGAGAAGTGTCTGGTGGACCATTCACGTTGTTGAAGGGGGCTGCCTCACTTCTGGTTTTGGCGGGTAACTTGCCGCGCTCGTAGGGGTCTAGGTTTCATTGCACATGCTATCCACACGAAAGGGAACGTCGGGTCTCACTTGCGGCTCAAGTGAAATTCGGGGCTCCAGATTATCCACCATTTTGTATTGCTTCTGTGATGTTTCTGTGATGTTGCTTTATATCATGCCTGGGACGAATGTTATATATATATTTATATATACTAGTAGATGTTGTATATGTTTTGCACCCGCGCTAGCCCAGTCCCCGCTCTGTCGTTAGTTAAGTAACCTAACGGGTGATGACGGGACCCAGTGGCGAATGCGGATGGTATATACGTATATTTTATTTTCGTTCTTTTCTGGTGTGATTAATTGATGGGACTGCAAAGATTCTTATCAATGCAAAGATAAAAAAAACCTATATATGATGTTGTTGGAACCAAGTTTTTTTAAAATCTGACATTACAGACGTACATTTTTGCTTTGCATCGTGGTGTTTTTTTGGAATATCCTGCACCTCATTCGACGAGGCAAGGGCCGAAATCCCTTCATCGGGAGTGACCCCTTGGGTAAAAGTTTGCGTCAACATAATAACTTTACTATAGCCGATTGTTATTGCTTTGCATCGTGGTATTCAGTTTGGGATATCCTGCACCCCATTCGACGGGGAAAGAGCCGAAATCCCTTCACCGGGAGTGACCTCTTTAATAAAAGTTCTCGCCACTATATATTTATAAAACCACTTGGATTCCTTCAATGAGATCAAGTTCATTACGTTTAAGGTTTTTCGCCAAAAACCATCCGTAGCCCTCCGTCATTTCCTACAAGTAGTACTTAGTATTCGTGCTGCGTTTGTTGACTCCGTCAAGGCGTAGTGTGCGGTAGCTGAGTGGTGATTTTTTGTAGCATGGATATGTGATTGGTTAGGACAGTCGTGCGGCCTTTTTGACTCAGTCACGGGCTCGTGCGGGTGGGTTTAATGCAATCAAGATAATGACGGGTTGAACTTGACTAGGACTCTTTGATTTGTTAACTCCGTTAAGGTCACTTGGGTCCTAGGGGTAAAAATCATATCGGGAGTTTCAAACATACAGGAAACTTGCCAGGCTTGCGCATACCTTCTGGAGTGTGGTGACTTGAGTGGCTTCCATCAAGTTATCATGCGATGATAGTTGGATCCCGATTCCCACTGATGAGTAGGATTACTCCTCGGTTGATTCCGACTAATTCTCCTTTTGGGTTTGGAGGAGAATTCGAGGAAACAGTGGGAGCCATCCAGATTAGATAAAATGATTGACCATTCTGATCTAGGTTAGAGTGCACGCTGAGTGTTTCTTCTCTCTCTCTCTCTCTCTCTGGCTGCGACTATGACCCGACCTTTGACTAAAACTCATGAAACCAAATTGACCGAACCTTCTTAAAACACTTTGGCTTTTGGAATGTCACGGTATCGCATACATCATTACCACTTCTATATCACCTTTGCATTTCTCCAGAACACCCCGTATTATTACGAACATCCACTTCTATTGGATAAATCCATCGTATGGTTATATACGAACTCGAAGGAACTTTTTCGAGGATGGATTCCTGTTCTAGAGAGTTTGAATAGGATTATTCGGTTGTCTTTTCTCTTTACCTTCTCTCAGGTTGTGAGGGCTCCTAGGATTAGGAGAGGGTACACCTATTGAGCTTATTGGATTGTCTTCTTCCAAACCATAGGCAGGTGTCGAACGGTAGGGAAGGAAGAAAACGAACAAGCTTAAGTATGGTGTACAGAAGGTAATAAGTAAAGACATATAAAGGGATTAGAATAATGGCAAAGGAAATTGCGATCACCATCATTCACGAAAAAGACAATATATACCCCTGCCACTCCTACATCCACTTGTTTTTTCTCTAGGACACTCCGTAGCACTACGGATATCCACTTCCATTGGATAAATCCATCGTATGGTTATATACGAACTCGAAGGAATCATTTCGTGGATGGATTCTGGTTCTGGAGAGAAAGGATATGATTATTCAGATGTCTTTTCCCATTACCTTCTCTCAGGTTGCGAGGGATCCTAGGATTAGGAGAGTACACCTATTACGCTTATTGGATAGTCTTCTTCCAAACCTTAGGCTGGTGCCGAAGGGTAGGGAAAAAAGAAAACCAGTTAGCCTAAAGAAGGTGTACAGAAGGTAATAAGTAAAGACATAATAAAGGGATTGCAGTGAGAGAAGGTATAGTATATGGTTACTGTCATGAATCGGGATAGTGGAAGAAGCGTTATTAGGAATACCAGTTAACCCTTTTGAAACATTTTTCAGGTTTCAGTTTTATTGTGCGATGTTAATTAATAACTGTTTTCCCAATTGGAATCTAACTCCAGGATGTGTATTTACCAGATCAGTTTCTCACATCTGTATGTTATTACGGATGGTGAGTGGGAGTAAGATATTGAGAATTGGGTGATTAGATCCTCATTATATCGGAATTCGTTGTAATTGGTGATATTTGAGGAAATCATCAGGATTTTGCCGGATGGAAAATATTTGGTTTTGAATATCCGTTGTTATGCACCAATTTCAAACCGATATATCTGTATATTTATTTTATAAAGTGAGATATAACTTTTTGATATTGTGTCTATGATATTTACCTATATCAGTTGGTGATTAGGTAAGGTGCATTCAACAGCGGTGTAATTCTTCCTAACCATGGTACAGTTTTTCAACCTACGATGCACAGGGTTTGAGTTATGGAACTCAGTGGACTTGTACAAAGTATTCTATATTGTCCAGTGTCAATTACGACAATGGGGTTGGTACTCGTACTATATTCTGTTTACTTGTGACTTCTCCAGTTCTGGACAAGTATTTCGTTGAAATGCATGGTCCAGATTTTGAGAAGTTATAGGTTTAAGAATAAAGTAGAGAACCATTTATTAGAAGTATCAGGATTCTTCGAAGTATTCAAAGATGTAGATACTTGTGTTTGGTATTCAGTTAATAGTAATGGTTTTGAGTACTTTCTTCTCTTTCAGGTTACTGATAGATGGATGCACTCCTAGATCAGTAATGTTGATTGTCCTTTTTCCATTTGGTTGAAATGCACTGGAGACAGCTGCATGTTTTTGAATCTGGTTCCAATTAAATTAGTGCTTTTGTTTCTATATTAGATATATATAGAATCAATTTATATCTTAACAATGTTAAGGTATAGGGAGTTGTTCGGCTGATGCTTGTTCATATCATAATATTGCAGTTTATATTACCCAATTCTTATTCGTTTTATAAATAAACAGGTGCTTTTGACGCATGTCTGCTACATGTTACAGGTTACAGGTTCTTGGACAGAAAACAGTGCAAACGATGTAAAGACGATGAAAATGTGGACTTTAACCAACAAACAGAGAATCTTGATCAAGCCTACATAAGGAACAATTCATAAAGCAAAATTCAAGACATCGACTCAAAGCGAACGGTTAAAAATCCATTGCAAATTGTGG
Organism: Agapanthus africanus; assembly: GCA_030015575.1. Taxonomy (NCBI): domain Eukaryota; kingdom Viridiplantae; phylum Streptophyta; class Magnoliopsida; order Asparagales; family Amaryllidaceae; genus Agapanthus; species Agapanthus africanus. The sequence continues at coordinate 301,253,037 of CM057339.1, read as the reverse complement.
GGTGAAGATCTGGAACCAACCTAGAAGCCCAAATGGAAAAAGATATATAGAAATAAGAAGCCCAAGCCAATAGAAATCAGCCCAGAAAAAATGGTGATTCAATCTTGTTAAAGGGCCGCGGAACCGCGGCCCAAGCCCACCATTGCCGCGGTTCCGCGGCCTTCTGGTGCCCTCGCTTCGTGAAATTTTTACATAATTTGGATGCGGCTCTGAAAATATTTCCTAAGGGCTAATTTTGTAATTTCAGACATGCGAAACAAATGTAACCCTAGGGTTTCCTATTCTTTATAAATAGGAACTCTAATCATTGTAACTCTTCATGCCTCCTTTTAATAAAATAAAAATTCTTTTGGAGAGCATCGGTGTTTCTTTTCCATTCAGAAATTCAGATCTGACAACCCTGCATGGATGATTGGAGGGATGCATCTGTAAGTAGATTTAATTTCTCGCCCTAGTGTAGATTTCAATTCTTTGCCCTAGGTAGATTTAATTTCATGCCCTAGGAACTTGTTTAGGGTTTATCTCATCCCTTTCTTACCCATCAAATATTTACAATAGGACTCCATGCATACACGCACATACCGCGCCCTACGGCATCCTACCCCTCGAGGTAACGATGACACCGTAGTGTAAAGGCCCGGTTGCGCGCATTTTCCATGGAGGTTAGGGTAAAGATCTCTAAAGGAAGGACAAGAACCTAGAGGAAAGAACACCTTCCCGAATGGATCTAATCCCCTTTATTGATAATTACCATAACTCCTCATAGATCTTCATTCGGGTATAGAAAGCGTGAGATTTAATTGCATTTCCAAACCTTCCCGAAACCTAAACCTAGCAAGAATAGATCTAGATAATTGCCCTAGGTTAATTAGGTTTTAGATTTAATAAAATCAATACAAAAAACATTTGGAATCAACTCGTAAAAGCACATTAAGAAAATTACCCATCTCTGTGGATCGACCCGTATTCACCGGCTAGCTGCAAAGCGACGCCGTTTCTGATTACGGTAAACAAGTATTTTTGGACTAATCAAATGGCGCCGTTGCCGGGGATGGCGTAAAATTTCTTTCTGTGTAATTTCGGGTTGATATAAATTTTAAAAATTATAAAAATCTGAAGAATTTTTTTTTTATCAATTTTGATCTGTTTGAAGGGTGTATCTTTTGAATCTTGCAGGAACAACGAAGAATAGCGAATCTGGAAATTTACAGAGGGCAAAACAGAATTTGGTACATAAGAACAGACAGGAATTGCAAGTACAGAACAGCAGAATTTTTCCCAGAGCCTGATCCCACTACTCCGCCGCGTTTCCGCCGCAAAAGGGGGTCCCAGACCGCGGTTCCGCCGCGCCTTGGCCACGTCAGCACCTGAAAATTTGCTGGTTTGTTTTCTCATCCTCCCGTCTGCAACCAACCATATATCTTTTGTGAAAATTTTCTGCAGGAATTCTTTGCGCTAAAAATTCTTTCTCCCTCTTCTAAATAACAGATTTTCTGCAGGTTTCTTTGCGCCGCGCTAAAAAATTGATTGCAAGTGAATTTTGTGTTTTGCATAATTTAATCGGACTTTATGGGGCTAACTGACCAAACTCAGATTGGGTGGGGATTTCATCACCCTTCCCAGGACCCCAGAAAACACTTAAAACATTTGCATTGACCACAATTATTAAAAAATATTAGACTCAGCCCTAAGGACGTCGAGCTCAATAGGAAAAAGGACTAGTATAGGCATCGACCGTTTATCCTAACTGACTCTACGGTGTCTAGGCAAGTGTGTCTAGGCTAGTGGTTATTAATTAGGCCCACTATTGTGGTTCCTTCCCACTTACCTGGCCGCAAGTGTCGGTGAAGAGGCGGTTTGAGGTCCTATTTCTAGCCCTAGTTAGGAGCTGTCTAGCAGACCTAGGTGACCCTAGATCTAGGCCTGATTGTGCATGTGTGGTTGATACATTTGTGTCACGAGTCTCTTTTCAAAAACTCTTTGCAAAACTCTTACATTAAAAAAAAAGAAAAATCTTTTCAAAACTTGCAACTTGTCGCTAAAGGAAACTTGCACCTCACTTCCACCATTTCTTCTCATTGACGTTATCTTACCTCCACATTCTGTTTTTTCTTTTTTCTGACTACACTACCCCTTTTAGTGTATGTCATTTTGGACTAGGGATACTAACGCCCGATTAGTCCGTGTTTCGTTGGTACCGACCGACGAACCTTTCGACACCGAAGTCGAAATTCCCTCCATTTCCTTACCTCCACCTTCAAAGTCTTCTTTCGAAGGTATGTCGGGATTCAACCCCAACGATACCATACCGACGGGAATGATTCCACCTCCGTTAGGTGCGAATAACCCGAATCTTCCGCCTGTTGTAGCGCCCGCACGAGTTGCACTCCAGGATCTCTTTTATCCCGTCCGCACTTCTTTACCTACATGTCTTTCCCCCCCCCCCACCGGCAAATGGGGACAATTTTGAGATCAAACCACATTTCATCAATATGCTGCCTAAGTTTCATGGTTTGGAATCCGAAGATGCATATATCTTTATCAATAAATTCCAAAACGTTTGCGCTATGATGAAAACGACCCAATGAAGTGATGACGCTATAAGGCTAAGGGTCATACCTTTCACCTAATGTGACCTAGCCGAGAAGTGGCTATACAGCACCGCATCATATTCCATTAGAAATTGGGACGAGTTTGTGAGAGATTTTCTGAAAAAGTTCTATCCTCATCACAAAACTGCTAGAATCCGTAACGAGATTATACAATTTTCACAGCTTCCTTCCGAACCATTTTGGAAGTGCTTCGAGAGATTTAAAGACCTACTCATTCAATGCCCTCATCATGGGATCGAAAGTTGGCAACTTTACCAAACATTATACAAGGGATTGAACTCGGCAACGAAGCAGTTGCTAGAAACCATATGTCAAGGTCATTTTCTCTCCAAGTTTAGCGACGAAGCTTGGCCGTTTTTTGAGGATCTTAGTGAGCAAACAATTCAGTAGGAGAGTACCAAGACCACATCATCTTCTTCTAGTGGTCAATCTAGGGCAGGCATACATCAAGTAGATATGTCGATTGCTATGAAGGCCGAGATGGCCGCACTTATGAAAAAGCTAGAAGCCATTGAGACCAAAATCTCACGTCTTCTCCTGCCCCTGTTTTACCTCCACGAACTGTTTGTGCTTGTTGTGCGAATCCATCGCATCTAACCGAAGAGTGTCCTTATAATGCATCTACTCAAGGACATGATCAAGTCAATGCTGCATTTCAGCAACGACAACGAAACGATCCGTACTCTTCGACATACAATCCGGGGTGGAGGAGTCACCCAAATCAACAATTCCAAGGAAATAACAATTTTCAAAGACCTCCTCCTCCACAACAACAACAAGCACCTTCACAAACTCAAAACCAGCAACCTTTCCAACAACAACCTTATACAAATCAAACGAACAATTTGGTTCAACCAAATGATGATAAGGTTATCTCGCTAGAAAAAAGTCTAGATGCCTTTCTCAAGCAATCTACAGAATCCGCAGCAAGATTTGAAAATTATGTTCAATCTTTGATGCATAACAATGCCTCACACGATTAAATTATCAAATCTATTGAGGCACAAATTGCACAATTAACTGCTGCGTTGAGCGAGAGAGAAAAGGGAAAGCTTCCATCTCAACCATTGCCAAATCTCGGTCACACACAAAACGCATATCCCAATCACAATGTAAATGCGGTGACCACGTTGAGATCCGGAAGAGTGTTCCAAAATAATGTGGGAACTAGTGATGACATCCCCGCGGGTGGTTCTTCTTCTTCTTCTTCTTTTTCTCCATCATCATCTTCCCCTTCTTCATTTTCTTCACTTTCTTCTTCACCTTTTTCTTTAGAGCCTGTTCTCCACCCTTCACACGGCTCTACTTCTTCTAGCTCGAACGGACCCATTTCTCACAACATGAACACATCTACACCGGGATCCATTCCTACTCCACATTCTACTCCACAGACATTTGACTCAACGAATTTTCAAAATGCTCCATTCCCAAACAGGTTGAGTCCTAATAAACCAACTGCACAAGTGGAGAAGATTGTGGAGATATTTAAGCAGGTTAGCATAAATATACCTCTCTTGGATGCAATCCAACAAGTCCCTTCAAACGCGAAAATCTTAAAGGGCTTATGCACCTCGAAGAGAAAGGCATCTCAAGTACCCAAGAAAGTGCTAGTGGCTAGTGCAGTGAGCAATGCTATTAACCACCATCAAACCTTACCCCAAAAACGAAAGGACCCCGGCTGTCCTACGATTTCAATCACAATTGGGGATAAGAAAATTAATCGAGCACTTTTAGATCTTGGGTCTAGTGTTAACCTGATTCCCTACTCCGTGTATGAACAATTAGGGGTTGGAGAGTTGAAACCCACTCGTTGTACTCTCTAAATGGCTGATCGATCAATCACCTATCCAAGGGGTCAGCTAGAGGATGTGTTGATCAAAGTTGGGGAGTTCATATTCCCCGTTGATTTTATTGTTATGGATACACAACCTGTTGCTAACCCAAGAAACCAAATTCCGGTGATCCTCGGTCGACCATTTTTGGCCACTTCCAATGCTGTAATAAACTGTCGCAATGGCTCCATGACTCTATCCTTTAGGAAGATGTCTAGTGAGTTCAATATTTATAAGATGGGAAGTCTGCCCCCCGTGCTTAAAACTAGTACACGAGAAATTTTCTCTATTCACGAAATCACGCAGGAGGACTGCGAGCTTGAAAGATTTCTATTTGATGAAAACAGTTTTGACGCCACTAGTGCGTCCCTTCTTGAGCCTACCACCGTTGACACAACCGATATTGATTATGAATGTTTCACTTTTTCGGATGATGACAACTCACATCCCGAATATGAGTCTTTTAAATTTTTGGATGAGTTAGTTGAACCATCCGAATCGGTTGTTTGCAGTGATTTCGAGCCTGTGTTGGACTCCTTTGAGTTCGAGGTAGATTCCGCAATGATTCTTTCGCCTCCGAAACTCTAACTCATGTCATTGCCACCTCACCTTAAATATGCTTACATAGGTGAGAATGAGACTTTTCCCATTATAATATCAGCCTCTCTAGCCCTTGAGTAAGAGAACGCCCTTTTAAAAGTCTTACAAGATAGGCGGCAAGTTTTCGGTTGGACTATGGCGGACATCAAGGAGATCAGTTCCCTTATAATTGAATATCATATGCAATTGATGGATGATGCCAAATCAATAGAGGACCCACAGGAACATTTTGGGGGTATTGTGGTTAGTCAACCTTCTCCTTTGGAAGTTGAACCACCCCCATTTCTTTTAATAAGCTACGAGAATGCCAACATTCCACTGATTGCTGATCATTCGCATTCTCGTTTTGATTCATCACCACCTCCTGTCTATTCACCTCCATACTTTCCATACCACCACTTCTATCTTCCCCAATTCTTTATGGATCGCTACGACTTATTCTTCCAACAACTGATACTCTCTACTGATAAGTTTTTCAACTGGTTGGTGTTAACGTTTGGTTTATGCAAGGTTTGGCAGTAATGTCTAACATAAGTTTAAATGAAGTTTAGGGGAGGGCCTTTTTGTATATATTTTTGTTTTTCTTAACAATAAAAAATTATAAATAAATAAACAGGGAGTGCCGATATTTTGACCCTCTTGGTTTAGCATGACAGTGAGGACACTGTCAAGTTCAAGTTTGGGGGTATGCTCGGTACGTCTTCTTCCTTCGCATTCATTTGTACATATTTTTGCATTTGCATATTTTATTTGAAAACCCATAAAAATTGAAAGGACCCCGGCTGTCCTACGATTTCAATCACAATTGGGGATAAGAAAATTAATCGAGCACTTTTAGATCTTGGGTCTAGTGTTAACCTGATTCCCTACTCCGTGTACGAACAATTAGGGGTTGGAGAGTTGAAACCCACTCGTTGTACTCTCCAAATGGCTGATCGATCAATCAACCATCCAAGGGGCCAGCTAGAGGATGTGTTGATCAATGTTGGGGAGTTCATATTCCCCGTTGATTTTATTGTTATGGATACACAACCTGTTGCTAACCCAAGAAACCAAATTCCGGTGATCCTCGGTCGACCATTTTTGGCCACTTCCAATGCTGTAATAAACTGTCGCAATGGCTCCATGACTCTATCCTTTGGGAAGATGTCTAGTGAGTTCAATATTTATAAGATGGGAAGTCTGCCCCCCGTGCCTAAAACTAGTACACGAGAAGTTTGCTCTATTCACGAAATCACGCAGGAGGACTGCGAGCTTGAAAGATTTCTATTTGATGAAAACAGTTTTGACGCCACTAGTGCGTCCCTCCTTGAGCCTACCACCGTTGACACAACCGATATTGATTATGAATGTTTCACTTTTTCGGATGATGACAACTCACAGCCCGAATATGAGTCTTTTAAATTTTTGGATGAGTTAGTTGAACCATCCGAATCGGTTGTTTGCAGTGATTTCGAACCTGTGTTGGACTCTTTGAGTTCGAGGTAGATTCCGCAATGATTCTTTCGCCTCCGAAACTCGAACTCATGTCCTTGCCACCTCACCTTAAATATGCTTACATAGGTGAGAATGAGACTTTTCCCATTATAATATCAGCATCTCTAGCCCTTGAGCAAGAGAACGCCCTTTTAAAAGTCTTACAAGATAGGCGGCAAGTTTTCGGTTGGACTATGGCGGACATCAAGGAGATCAGTTCCCTTATAATTGAATATCATATGCAATTGATGGATGATGCCAAGTCAATAGAGGACCCACAGGAACATTTTGGGGGTATTGTGGTTAGTCAACCTTCTCCTTTGGAAGTTGAACCACCCCCATTTCTTTTAATAAGCTACGAGAATGCCAACATTCCACTGATTGCTGATCATTCGCATTCTCGTTTTGATTCATCACCACCTCCTTTCTATTCACCTCCATACCTTCCATACCACCACTTCTATCTTCCCCAATTCTTTATGGATCGCTACGACTTATTCTTCCACCAACTGATACTCTTTACCGATAAGTTTTTCAACTGGTTGGTGTTAACGTTTGGTCTTTGCAAGGTTTGGCAGTAATGTCTAACAAAAGTTTAAATGAAGTTTGGGGGAGGGCCTTTTTGTATATATTTTTGTTTTTCTTAACAATAAAAATTATAAATAAATAAACAGGGAGTGCCATATTTTGACCCTCTTGGTTTAGCATGACAGTGAGGACACTGTCAAGTTCAAGTTTGGGGGTATGCTCGGTACGTCTTCTTCCTTCGCATTCATTTGTACATATTTTTGCATTTGCATATTTTATTTGAAAACCCATAAAAATTGAAAAAATTGAAAAAATTATAAAAATTATCGTATTCAATTTTGGCTTATTTCACTAGAGTTTGACAGATAGGTTAACTAGCTAGGAGCAACTAGATCATAGACTTAGTAAATTAAAAACCCTAAAAATAACCTTCCTTAAAGTTTAACAGTAGAAAGTATATGCCTTGTAGTTTATTTAGAAATAGGCAAATTTTGGGTTCACTTCTTGGGCTAAGTCAAAATGTGGGAAGAGTATTGATGTTCTTATTAGAGTATAAGTTTGAAAAATAGTTCCTAGCTTAAGTCTAGATTCTGAAAATGTATACCCTATAATTTGCACAATCACGCACCTTGATACTTGGAATAGTAGAAGAGACCTTGAAGTGCTCTTGTCTAAAGTCCTTAGTACAATGAAAATAAAGGGGGGGGGGGGGGAAGTGAATAAAGAATAAAAAAAAATGGACACTGGTTTTTGTGATTACTTAAGGCTGCAAAATTAGAAAAATATTTAGCGAGGGTGCTTCATCACCTAGTGGCTTAGACCAACTGGTTTGGGAGTCACTGCTAAAGCCTTGGGTGTTGCAAAACTAGGAAGTACGCTTTTAAGTGCTAACGCATCTTGTAATCGGTTGTTGGTACCTCAAGAAGTATTAACGGTCGCATGAAGGATGTGTAAGCAAATTTCATTTAAAAATTCACTAATAAGTGCTTTGGACAATGGACGAGAGTACGATTGCTTGATTTGAATTTCCAAGTGTAGGGGTGATCTATACACACACGTGGGGATATATGATTGGAATTTAGATAAGAGAGAGGAGTGAAGAATAGAACTTGTATCTTTAATAGAGTTGATAGAAATTCCTAAGTGGAGATGGAAACCTAGAAGGAAAACTTAAGATATGCCGAAAGCTAAGTAGGTCTAAATAACATATATAATCTTAATTTAAATAATAAGGAAGTGTGAAGAATGTGGGTGGATAATTTGCGAGTCAAAAGATAATAGAACTCCTTGTTAGAAAACCTAATTGGAGAACAAAAGTCAATGGGCCGAGTTGATAGGATTTTGTGGGTGTAATCCGCTGAAAACCCTCAGGAGACAACACTCCTCCTAGTAGGGACACCTAGAGGTTTAACGGCTTGTTGCACGTGCTCAGTGCAATCGCGTTTCCCTGCGAAAGTGCGGTTAGGATTTTAGTGAACAAAAATAAGTTTGCTCGAGGACGAGCAAAAGATAAGTTTGGGGGTATTTGTTCATATCATAATATTGCAGTTTATATTCCCCAATTCTTATTCGTTTTATAAATAAACAGGTGCTTTTGACGCATGTCTGCTACATGTTACAGGTTACAGGTTCTTGGACAGAAAACAGTGCAAACGATGTAAAGACGATGAAAATGTGGACTTTAACCAACAAACAGAGAATCTTGATCAAGCCTACATAAGGAACAATTCACAAAGCAAAATTCAAGACATCGACTCAAAGCGAACGGTTAAAAATCCATTGCAAATTGTGGGGTGAAGATCTGGAACCAACCTAGAAGCCCAAATGGAAAAAGATATATAGAAATAAGAAGCCCAACCCAACAGAAATCAGCCCAGAAAAAATGGTGATTCAATCTTGTTAAAGGGCCGCGGAACCGCGGCCCAAGCCCACCATTGCCGCGGTTCCGCGGCCTTCTGGTGCCCTCGCTTCGTGAAATTTTTACATAATTTGGGTGCGGCTCTGAAAATATTTCCTATGGGATATTTTTGTAATTTCAGACATGCGAAACAAATGTAACCCTAGGGTTTCCTATTCTTTATAAATAGGAACTCTAATCATTGTAACTCTTCATGCCTCCTTTTAATAAAATACAAATTCTTTTGGAGAGCATCGGTGTTTCTTTTCCATTCAGAAATTCAGATCTGACAACCCTGCATGGATGATTGGAGGGATGCATCTGTAAGTAGATTTAATTTCTCGCCCTAGTTTAGATTTCAATTCTTTGCCCTAGGTAGATTTAATTTCATGCCCTAGGAACTTGTTTAGGGTTCAGCTTTGGGGAAGGATTTTGAGAGATGAGATCTCTCATCCCTTTCTTACCCACCAAATATTTACAATAGGACTCCATGCATACACGCACATACGGCGCCCTACGACATCCTACCCCTCGAGGTAACGATGACACCGTAGTGTAAAGGCCCGGTTGCGCGCGTTTTCCATGGAGGTTAGGGTAAGGATCTCTAAAGGAAGGACAAGAACCTAGAGGAAGGAACACCTTCCCGAATGGATCTAATCCCCTTTATTGATAATTACCATAACTCCTCATAGATCTTCATTCGGGTATAGAAAGCGTGAGATTTAATTGCATTTCCAAACCATCCCTAAACCTAACCCTAGCAAGAATAGATCTAGATAATTGCCCTAGGTTAATTAGGTTTTAGATTTAATAATTAATCCGAACACCCTTCGGAATTAACTCGTAAGAACGAATCGGAAATTCACAACATCCCTGTGGACCGACCCGTACTCACCGGCTAGCTTCATGCGACGCCGTTCTTGATTGCGGTCTAGAAATATTTTTGACATACAAAATCAAATGTCAAAAATATTTCTAAACCGTTTGATTAGTTCAAAAATACTTGTTTACCGTAATCAGAAACGGCGTCGCTTTGCAGCTAGCCGGTGAATACGGGTCGATCCACAGAGATGGGTAATTTTCTTAATGTGCTTTTACGAGTTGATTCCAAATGTTGTTTGGATTGATTTTATTAAATCTAAAAAGACTAGATCTGAAAATAAACTTAATTAATCTAAATTAAAGTCTTGCTAGGGTTAGGATTAGAGGAAGTTTGGAGATTAAAGGTTTCCTCACCGCTTTCAATGCCTTATTTTTTATCAATTAGATATTACGGTAATTATCAATAAAGTGGATTAGAATCTTTTGGGAAGATGTTTCTTCCTCTAGATCCTTATCCTTCCTTTATCGATAATTACCCTAACCTCCATGGAAAACACGCGCAACCGGGCCTTTATACTACGGTGTCACCGTTACCTCAAGGGGTAGGGTGCCGTAGGGAGCGATTGTGCGTGTATGCATGGAGTTCTAATTCTTAGGTATGAAATGGCATGAAAGCGGTGAGAGATCTCATCTCTCAAACCTTTCCCTAAGGCTAACCCTAACAAGCGAGGAGATTACTCGCTCATTAGGGGATTAAAAGACATACTAATTAAAAGAGAATTAAAAGCGACGAAATAAAATTTACTTACTAATTTGATGGCTCCCTCCAAGCAATAATACAAAACATATCTGAATTTGTTTATTGAAAAGAGGCATGAGTTTTACAGATCTGTGATTACAATTTATAGGAAAACAGGAAAACTAGGGTTACAGAGTCTCGCGCATGTGCAATTACAGATATGCCCACGAAAAATCCCAGCACCCGCACCGACGCACCGACACGGGCTTTAAATGGCCGCGGAACCGCGGCATTAGCGGGCTTGGGCCGCGGTTCCGCTGCCCTTTGGGGAGATCTCTCAGTGAAATTTCCTGGGTTTCTTCTTGTTGGCTTGGGCTTCTTATTTATATATATCTTTTTCCATTTGGGCTTCTAGGTTGGTTCCAGATCATCAGTGAACAATTTGCAATGGATTTTTAACCGTTCGCTTTGAGTCGATGTCTTGAATCTTGCTTTGTGAATTGTTCCTTATGTAGGCTTGATCAAGATTCTCTGTTTGTTGGTTAAAGTCCACATTTTCATCGTCTTTACATCGTTTGCACTGTTTTCTATCCAAGAACCTGTAACCTGTAATATGTAGCAGACATGCGTCAAAAGCACTTGTTTATTTATAAAACGAATAAGAATTGGGGAATATAAACTGCAATATTATGATATGAACAATGCTTAAAACCAGAATTCGGATAATCTCAAGGCACGTTTCAGTAATGGCTGTTTGTGGGTTATCCCGGGCTTTGACGAGGGTTAACTTTCTACCATCAGGAAGATCAATATTTATATTGTTCTTTGATTACTACCCTACCATGGCTCAAAAGAGTCGTGCAAACAGGTTTTAGTTGGGTACAGTCCCGAGCCACATGGAGGCAGTGATCGGATCGTCGGGGATTCGTCTCTCCCAGTATTGGGGGTTGATGTCACATTGTGTATGGGTGGCCATCACTAGAAATCCATGGCCATGGTGAACGAGAATTACCGATCCAGGATCGATAGTTTCTCAGGTGGTGATGGGTTACATGCCGACACTAAATATCGCGTTGTTGAGGGTCTGACTTTATCCACCCCCTAGACCCAATATGTGATACTCTTAGACGAACAGACCGGATTGTACAGATATTGTCACTGTCAGGATCAGTAGAGGTTCAGGATGAGTTTGCTCGTCGGCCTCCCTTTCGATCAATACCTGGGTTGCCCTTACGTACAGCTAGTGCCGCTGACGTGCTTGTGGTTAAACCCACTGCCAGCGTTCTGACGAGTCTTTAGAGTCCCACACAGAGGGTTTTCTCGGTTCAGGCGATATGGTGTACATGTGGTATGTTGATACATACAGATGTCCGATTAAATATGTGCACTTGCTGCGCAGACTTTAATCGGACGGTTGATAATACTTGCGGCTTAGGATTAAGACAGATTATTAAATCAGGTTTTTGATTTAATAATTTACATATGTATTTATATATATGTATTCTAGTATTATTGTTCACTATTCATTTTGTCTCTTGGCTATTCTTATTTTTGTACGAATACGCGTATATGTATTTCGGAACACGTACCGGAAGTATTCCGTATTTTATACGGAATAGCTTCTAGAAGATTTGCCACCTCATTATTGATTTTCCTTTTTAGGAAATTCATTTTGTTTTATAATGAGGTGGAGGGTGTGAGGAGGTATGAACAATGACATGGCATGGGTCAATGTATGGTGCATTTGTTTATTGTAATTTGACTTTGGAAATGATTTTTTTTTTCTTTTGAAAAATGAGAGAGGGGGAGAGGGGCCGGCCACTCAATCAAAAGGGTGGGGGTTCATTTCATTTTGGTTGATGATTACATTCTACACTAGATTACTACAACTCTCTCATTCACACAAAAAATACTTAGCCACTTTTCTTGCTCATGCCAAGGCTTCATCACCTCTTTCATATTCTTCTTGAGTTTCTTCTTGAGCTCAAGGGTAGAGAGAAAAACATAGTGACACACTACTACCCCTCGACTTTCCATAGCTAGCGACTTTGGAGCATCGGTTGCCTCGTTCGTCGAGGTTGGAGCTTGCGCCGTTTCCCTCGGGTGGATCATCGGAGATGAGGAAGACCGGCGACCAAACATCATCATGGAGCCGCTAGGAGCTTGGAATGAAGACCGAAGGACTCGGATCATCTCGGTATAACCTTTCTAACTCTTAGTTAGCATGCTAGTTTAGGGTTTAGGGTCGATCCGTTCATCGGGTAGCGGTAGCGCCGGTTTCAAAAAAAATTATTCCGCATTTTGGCCGCGTTTTGATGGCCGGGGCGCTGCCGGGACCCTTCAGTCTCACTAGTGTTGTCGAGATCATCAAAGTAAAGTTCCTCATCCATGCATCTTTCAGGAGCTATCTCGTGGATGGAACAAATACCAAGCAAATGAGCAAAAGGTTCAGATGGTTGACTTCCTAGATTTTAAATATTAAGCTCAATTGTCATCTTCCCGAAAGATAAGTTCATAGAACCGTTATGATAATTAATTACAACATTATAAATTGCTAGGAAAGGTCGACCGAGTATCACCGGGATTTGATTGCGTGGGTTTGCCACAGGCTGTGTATCTAAAACAATAAAGTCCGCAGGGAATATGAATTCCCCGACTTTAATTAACACCTCCTCTAGTTCACCCCGTGGTTTGTTGATTGATCGGTCTGCCATTTGGAGAGTACAATGGTCGGGTTTCAACTCTCCTATCCCTAACTGCTCGTATACTGAATAAGGAAGCAAGTTAACGCTAGCCCCAAGGTCGAGTAAAGCACGATTAATATTTTTACCCCCAATAGAAATAGAGATGGTAAGACAGCCAGGGTCCTTACGTTTCTTTGGTATTTGCTGGGTAAAAGTTGTGCTAACATTACTCGTCATGAAAACTTTTTTAGACACTTGAGTTTTTCTCTTCCTAATGCACAAGTCTTTAAGGATTCTTGTATAAGATGGGACTTGTTGAATAGTATCTAGGAGAGGAATATTTACGTTCACTTGCTTAAACATTTCCACAATCTTCTCCTTTTGTGGATTAGGTCTGTTGGCCCTTAATCTGTTTGGAAATGGAGCTTGATTAATAAGTTTTGGGTCCAACAATTGTATAGAAGATTGTGGGGACGGATTCGATCCCAAAATTGGAGTGGGAATCATCTTAGATAGATTAGGCGAAGTGTTCGAGCCTTAGGGAAAATGGAGAATAGGCTCGGATGAAGATGGGAGACTAGACGAATTAGGGGAAGAAGTAGAAGCTGGGGTATCAATGGTATCACTAACATCATCAAATTGCTCACCCACTCGGTTATTCTGCACTTTTCCCGATCTCAACATAGTAAAGGCATTCACATTATGATTTTGTGAGTGGCCAGGGTTCGGTAGGGGTTGAGATGGGAGTTTCCCTTTCTCTCCTGCACTCATTGCGGCGTTCAACTGTGCAATTTGGTTTTCTATTGATTTAATACTCTCACCGTGGGAGGCGGAGTCTTTCTTTATGGTATCAATAGAAGACTTCATAGCAGCCGACATTTGAATGGAATGTTTCATAAACAAATCCAAAGTTTGTGCGAGTGAAGAGTTATTAGTACCGGCCAGTTGCGGTGCAGAAGTGTTGGCCGGATTTAGAAAATTTTGTGACTGAAAGGGGTGCTGACTTTGTGGTTGTGGTTACTGTGGAGGAGGTCTTTGATAATTGCTTTGGAACTGGTTTTGATTTTAGGGTTGGTTTTGGTTCCAAGCAAAATTAGGATGATTCCTCCATCCTTGATTGTACGTAGAAGAATAAAGATCGTTTCTAGGTCGCTGCTGAAAAGCAGCATTAGTTTGCTCATGACCTTGAAACGGTGCATTCATAGGACATTCTTCTGTCAAGTGTGAACGATCTGAACAGCAACCACACACGGTCTTGGGAAGCGTTACCTGATTTAGGGAGACTGATGAGAATTTTTTCTCAATAGCGTCGAGTTTCTTCTGCATCGCTGCCATTTCGGCTTTTACTGTGATGGAAACATCGAGCTGATGAATACCTCCCCTAGATGAAGGTGGTCTTACACTTTCCCACTGCAAAGTGTTTTCAGCGAGGTCTTCCAAATATTTCCAAGCTTCACCATCGTCTTTAGACATGAAATTGCATTGACACATTGTTTCAAGCATCTGCTTTGTCGCTGGATTAATGCCCTCATATATAATTCGGCATAAATCCCATCTATTAATTCTATGATGAGGATATTGGACAAGCAGATCCTTGAAATGTTCAAAGCACTTCCAAAATGGTTCATTGGGAAGCTGGGTAAACTGGTTGATCTCGCTCATAACACGGGCGGTCTTATGGTTTGGGTAAAACTTCTTAAGAAATGCTATTACGAATTCATCCCAATTAGTGATAGAGTGTGCAACAGTATTATAAAGCCATTTTTCTGCCAAGTCGCACAGAGTGAATGGGAGAAGACGCAGGCGCATAGCATTCACAGTCAGTTGTGAAGTACCCATCATTGCACATACGTTTTCGAATTTAGTGATGAAAACGTATGCGTCTTCAGATTCAAGCCTGTGAAATTTGGGCAACAGATTGATGTAGTGGGGTTTAATTTCAAAATTATCCCCGTTAGCTGGTGGAATAGATAAGCAAGTGGGAAGTGGACAACGGATAGGATAACATCTCTCTTGGAGAGAGATGCGCGGTGGATTCTGTGCACCTACAGACGGTGGCAACATGGTGTTATAATCTGATGGAGTATCGTCCATCTCGGTTGATGTGGTGTGTGGTGGGGGAAAAGAGGATGAAGAAGCACCGACTTCGAAGTCGATAGCAGGAACGCGGACAAGACGGGCACTAGAATCCCGTGTCCAGCCAACCATGCACTAAGCGGGTTTAGCGCAAGTGGCAGCGTGTGTGTGATTTAAAATTGGTCTGTTTTGAAAAGTGTGTCGGACTTAGACAAATCACATAAAAATGCACAAACAACCCTAGAACTAAGGTTACCTAGGTCAAGTCTCTAGACCGCTCCTAGACTTCCAAAGGACAAGCCGCAGGATCAATCCTCTACCACCTCTTTACTACTCTTGTGGCCAGGTAAGGGCCAGGTAAGTGGGAGGTATCCACTACGTAAGTAGTGGGCCTAATTATGTAACCACTTGCCTTAGACACACTTGCCTAGACACCACAAAAGTAACGCGGATAAGCGATAGATTACCCACAGCCTTCCTCTGTACTTATTGAGCGCGACAATCCTTAGAGTCTTGTCTAGATATTTTTTAATTTAATTTAGGGTTGATGCAGATTCTCGGTTTGTGATTTGTGGGGCTTAGGAAGGGTGATAAAAACCCCACCTAATCTGGATTTGGTCTTTGCCCCTTAAAGTCCGTATTAAAATATGCAAGACAAACCAATTACAAAACTTTACAAAAAGATTTTTGAGCGGCGATATTTTTCAAAGAATCCCGCAGAAAAGATATTTTATTGGATTTCAGAGGAGAGAGAAAGAGTTGAGAATCTTACCATAGAAGTTTGGAACCCTAGATCCTCAATCCCGCCGCGCTTCCGCTGCGAATGTGGCTTATTTGCCGCGGATCCGCCGCGAGAAGGAAGAATCAGTTGATGAAATTTTTCTCTGTGGCCTTCTGTACTCCTCTGGATCTCGATGAATGTCTCTGTCTTTCTGTTTCCTCAAGTCTGTGACTCCAGATCTCCTTGCAAAATTCACACAATTCGTTAAATATACAATTTGTTGTTTTGTTTTAATTATGATATAGATCGAATAAGAATTCAACACAAATAGTAATAATAAAAAATTACGCACGTATCCCCGACAACGGCGCCATTTGATTGGAGAGATTGTTTGTAGTGTAACCGCAATCAGAACGGTGTCGCGCGTAGCTAGACCGAGGTGAGTACGGATCGTCCTCAGGGAAACGTTGAATATTTTATTCTTACCTTAGGTGTGTTGAGAAAGAAAGGAGGAAGAATAAAGAATGGTTGTAAGTTCTAGATCTACGTTAAACACGGATGCAAAATATAGATCTAGATTAACTACGGATGTAAGTTTAATATTAAAAGGGGACTTGTAGGGTTCATTAGGATTTAGTAGTTATGGATGATTAATTAAAGATTACTCTTTTTATCCTTTAATAGATTTAAAACTAGAATGACAGTGATTCATGTAGATTAGGGTTTCTGGAGGGAAAAGGGTTCCCACTCTTAACCCCTATCTCGACATGGAACTCCGTTCATGTCTAGCCTTTACCAAAACAATAATTAATCTAATCTCTAATCGCGGTTGAGACTAACAATAAATTGGTAGCGCGCCCGATTAGGATGTTAATGATTCTTTTGGTAAAGTTTATAAACTTTATAGGACGTAAAAAGAGTTTAAGGATCTTCATCATCCATTAATCTACCCTAATCCTACGAACCCTAACAAGCGGAGAATTACTCACGCATGATGGGAGAAGAAGAGATGGAGAGGGAAATCATATTAAAATTACAAAGAAATAGAATAAGAAAAAGAACTTCCTTTATTAATCAACAAAATTCATTTACACTTTATTCCCTTTAGAAAATGATTACAAAATGCTAGTTTGCTTCTCGATCTCTTCTAAGGAGGTAGATGAACCGTTGATGATCAGCCTGGATGCATGAGCCGTCTTGGACTTCGTGATCTCTTCAGCTTGATGATTTTTTCAAGAGGCTCTCGATCCTTATTTATAGTCCCAGAGCCAGAACCCTACCTTCCTAATTTGGAAACCAATGGTTAAGATCCAAACAGCAAAATCCCAACTCCCAACTCTTCTGATACGCGGCGGAACCGTGGCCAATATGTGGGTTTGGCCGCGGTTCCGCGGTCAAACAAGGAGATCATCTGTTAGTTTTTCTGGGGATTCATCTTGATGACACGTGGTGATCTTTTGAATACCTGGAAACTGAAAATCTTTTCTACGTTACTGCCAGAATTGTTTTCTTTAGTTTACTTTCTTAATTAGGCAGGTTTGTTTTGCCAACTTTGATTTCCTTGATTTCAGTCCTGAAAATTCTGCACAATAACTCAACAAATAATATTGTAGAGTTTGTTTTATTCAGATATTAACTTAACCAATAAGAATTGGTCAAATGTATTTAATAAGGTAAGCATATTTAAATGGGCCAAATGTTACATGGATATTATATGCTTACTTTTTCCTACCAAATGTTAATTATAATATATAAACACATGAAAATAGTATTTTTTACAGATAAACACTCATATATATCATATATTATAATAAACACCTTTTATTATAAAGAAATAGTAGGAAAAATGTCATATTAAATGTGCAGTTTTATCAACTGAACATATCTCATTTGAAAATCAATAAAAAGTTCTCATTGTTCATTACATGTGTCTTTCTTTCTACAAACATTGAACTTGTGAAATCCTTGCCTTTCTTTGATCTAGCAAGCTCTTAAGTGAGCTTGCAAGTTTAAAGTTTGGTATTTTGATTTCATATTGGTATGGGTTTAAAGAACACTTGAAGTAATTTGCACGTTGGATATATCGGTTCTTAACTTTCTAACCTTGGCTTTACTTTTCTTGCAATTTTTGTTATGTGACTTACTCTTTTCTTTGTTGTATTTGGCATTGTAAATATGTGTGAGTAATTGATTTACTTGTTAAGGGTAGAATATGGTTAGTGTGTGCTAGGAGATGTATTTGCTAAAACCTTAAATACCTTAATTTTGTAATTGAAACTCAGACCAAACGACTCGCAATTCCGCTCTGTTAGGAACCCTATCCTACAACGATAGCAGTGAATCCTAATCATGACCGGTTGCGAGCGGTCTGCCGAAGGCTAAGGTCAAAGAGAAAACAACGGAAGAACAAGGGACAAGATATAGCACACAATCGCAAATACCGTATTTCAAGTTCCCTAATCTACGTTGTTGCCTATTGCCTTAGTGTCAATATCAGAATTAGGTCTACAAGGAAACAGCAACCATCATCCTAACGCAAGCTAACCTAAAACTACCCCTAACAAGTCTTTTTATTAAACATATCATAGTTACGACACTTAGTATAAACAAAAACTCAAGTTACGGTATTAACTCGTTAAAACAAGTTTAAAAACCTACCATTTCCCTGTAGACGACCCGTACTCATCGCGGCTCGCTACACGCGACACCGTTTTTTATTGCGGTTATTTCAAATTCTTTTTAAAACGACATGGTGAAAACTAGTGTTAATCAGAGATACTCTTCAATCTACAATCCTCATGCCAACGTCTTGCTGAAGCTTTCAACAAGACCTTGATGAAGATTATAAAGAAAACGGTGTCCAGGAACAAAAGAGACTGGCACGAAAGGCTGCATGAAGCTCTATGGACGTACCGAACAACGTTCAAAATCTCTATGAATACAACACCGTACGCATTGGTATTCGGCACGGAAGCAGTGCTCCCATTAGAAATAGAGCTCCCCTCTCTATAAGTAGCAGTTCGCTACGAGCAGACAAATGAAGAAAATGCTCATCTTAGGCTTGAGGAACTCAACGCTCTCGACAAAACTCTCCATGTAGCATAGTAAAATTTAGAGGCTTACAAGGCAAGGATGACACGGTCATACGAAAAACTGGCCAGGCGGAGAACATTCCCCCATGGCGAACTCATGTTGGTCGTCAAAAGACCAATGATTCCCAATCATGCCAAACGGGGGAAGTTCGAGCCGAACTATGAAGGCCCGTACATCATAGACAAAGTCTACTAAGGTGGAGCCTACCTGCTCATGGATATGCATGGCGAAAAACCCTTCTGGCCAATAAATGGCCGATTCCTCAAAAAATACTACGCCTAACGAGTCATGACCTCGGTCAATGATAGATGGCGACACTTATGTCTGCTCACTATCTTCCTGAGTCAAAAACTCTAAGAGTAGTATGCAAATAAACTCCATCACTCCAAATACGGCGATAATGGACCGAGATGTCCTTAAACTAAAATTCGCCTCAAGCATGACGATAACGGACCGAGATGTCCCTAAACTAGAACCACGCCGCAAATATGGCGATATCGGACCGAGATGTCTTTAAACTAAAATTTCGTCTAAAAACAGTGATACCGGACCGGAATGTCCCTAAACTAGTGCGTCGCCTCAAAAATTGTGATAACGGACCGAGATGTCCCAAAACTAAAATTTCACCTCAGACATGGCGATAGTGGACTGGAATATCCCTAAACTAGCACATCATCTCCAAAACGACGATCTCCACCCTTGAGATCTATTTTGCAATTGAAGTCTCAACGGCGAAGGCTGCAACTCGAGTCCTATGGGCTACACAGCTACACCAGCAGTGAAGTCACCCCTAAGTCCCGATGGCAAACAGATGGGTCATTAAAAACACGGTACATCCATAAGTAAAATGGGCACGGATGAAAACCCGAAAGGGCGCCGTGAGTAAAAACAGCAATACTGCTGGCGAGTTTGTGAAAACCCGAAAGGACGCAATCTCGTTAAAAAAATGGTATGTCCGCAAGAAAAATGGGCACGGATGAAAACCTAAAAGGGCGCCGTGAGTAAAAACAGCAGGACAGCCGATGAGATTGTGAAAACCAAAAAAGGACGCAAACTCGTAAAATAAAAAAATTTCGTATGCACTTGCAAGGTCCTCTCGACCATGTAAGGAGAAAATACCGGCGTGAGATCCTTACGACTCACAGAGGGAAAATACACTTAGGAATCCACATGGTTCCTAAGGAGAAATTACACTTACGGGATCCTCACGACTCGTAAGGAGAATTCTCCCTATGAGACCCTCATGGCTCGATTTAAAAGCCTTAAGCTACAGGGATCTAAACATGTTCTTAAGCCATCATATTACTCGAGTTTCCCTACAAGTAGTCCAATATCGACTCTTTTATACAATCCACGGGCATAAATAAACACTCTCTCACCAAGTTCCACCAATGATGAGAAATGTCCCCGTTTGGAAAACGACACTTGTAAGTCCTTTCGACTTATAAGGAGAAAACGCTCTTGTAAGATCCTTACGACTTACGAGGGAAAGTACCACTTAGAAGTCCTCATGACTTCTAAGGAGAACATACACCTATGTGATCCTCATGACTCATAGGGAGAAATACCTTTATAAGACCCTTACGGCTCATGAAGTCAAAAAGTCTTAGTCGATAGGATCTTAACCCTGTTTGTTAAGCCACCTTCGTTCAAATCAACAAAGGAAAATGATGAGTCAGTCCTGGCAATATTCCAGTTGTAGCAAGGCCGATGCCTAAAAAGATATCAAACTTCAAGTCCTCTCAAGGCAAATGATGATTCGCTCCTGGAAATATCCCAGTTGCAGCGATGTTGATGCCTAAACAGATGTCAAACTCCAAGTCCCTTCACAGCAAATGATGATTCGCTCCTGGCAATATTCCTGTCCCAGCGATGCTGATGCCAAGCTTGGTATCAGATTCCAAACTCACAATAAAAACAGCAGCGAGTAGCAAAAAAATGCATATAAAATAGCCGAAATGATGGGGCAACTCGCAATAAAAATCATCGAGCAAAAAATATGCATAAAAAGCCGAAATGTTTGGGCAACTCGCAATAAAAAGCAACGAGTAAAAATATAAAAAAAATAGCCGAAATCATTGGGCACCGCGGATAAAAAGCCGAAATGATTGGGCAATCGTGACTTTCGTGATATGGAAAGCTGAAAAGATAAAGCATCGCTGCAATAAAAAATAAAATAAAATAAAATTTCCTCTGCCCTGCAAGTAGGTCCATATTGGCTCTTGTATACGATCCAGGGGCACAAATGAAAGAAAGGGAACTATATTTTCCCACCAGGCTCCGTCAAAGGGAGAGCCAAGTCTTGACAGTTCATATACAACCCAGAGACTATCTCGACGTTCCCCCTCATTTCTGCAGGATGCGGACACGACTATCAAATGAAATTGGAGCAATGGCATATTCCTAGCTCTGGACTTCAATTGCAGTATATACAGCATAGAAGTCCTACTGATGTCTACCTTACTTCAGCAAAAGATCGGTGCGGCATTGTCAAAGCAAAACGAAGTGACGGCATATTCCTAACTTCGGGTCTTGAAGGCAACTCATATAAAACCCGAATGACCATTAGAGATCATCCTACCCCAGAAAGGTGCGCTTATGACTCATCAGGGCTCCAAATTGAGCCTAACCTCAAGTAAAAAGCGTTATGGCAAATTCCAAACGCTTGCTCTTCCGATGGTAATATGACCTAAGGAGATTACGTGAAGACTTCTTGTCCAACCTCCGAAAGAATCAGAGACACGACAGTCGTGGGGCAATGGCATATTCCTAGTTTCGGACTTCAACTGCAATATATACAGCATAGAGGTCCTACAGATGTATACCCTACTTCAGCAAAGAATCGGCGCGACATCATCAAAACAAAAAATGAAGCAACGATATATTCCCAGCTTCGGGTCTTGAAGGCAACTCATATAGAGCCTAAAAGACTATCTGAGATCATCCCACATCAGCGCGGAGTTGTTATGACTCATCGGGGCTCCAAATTGAGCCTAACCTCAAGTAAGAAGCGTCATGGAAAATTCCTAACGTTTTCCTTTCCAAGAGTAATATGATTTGAGGAGAATACTTGAAGACGTATTGTCCAGCCCTCGAAGGGATCAGAGACACGAGAGTTACGAGGCTACTCGAACAATGGCTTAAAGACCACATATCGAGAAATACATCAGCCAACGCGACGGTACCACGGACCAAAACCTTAGAACCACAAACCTAAAGGACCTATGTCTTAAGGAATGGAGGTTATCTACATATAACGTTAGTACAAGTTTGCCTGTCATCCTAAGGGAGGTAAACAAAATAAACTCCAAAATGAGTACATGAACTAGAAACTCCGAAATGGGTGAATAAACTACAAACTCCGAACGAGTGGATAAATTACAAACTCCGAAATGAGTACATGAACTACAAACTTCGAAATGAGTATATAAACTACTTTACGCCAAATCAAGTCATCAAACGATATAGAGGCGCAAGCATGAAATAAAATATGTCTTTTATTCATAAATCCAAATTAATACAAGATACAAAAAGGAGAAACAGAAAGAAGAAAGAAAGATATACAGCAACAAGGTATTTAAGACGGCGGGCGGTTCAATAAGCTAGCCAGATGGTCATTTTTCTGCCGGGCTTCCTCTTCAAGTTTTAGCAACGCCGCAACCTGAGTCCCTACTTGTGCCTGTTGTTTTTGGTATAAGGAAAACCGATTCTCAAGCTCTTTCTCGGCAGTCTTGTGGGTCTCAACCATCTCGCTTGTAAAAATAACAGCTTTATCAAGAGCGACCACCTCCTTAATTGCTTCCTGAAGGACTCGCCAAATGTCATAGACCCGAGTAGTCCTTGTAGTGAGCTGGGCTTGAAGTTCCCCCAAAGCCTTCAAAGCCAACTCCCTTGCCGAAAACTTCTGGTTGAGCATTTTCTCGCAAGACTGGAGATTGGCCGCACACTGATCGATCCACCCACGCAAGCTGGCCTTTACGGATAGGATATTAGAAGGGAGGCATACGCATTCAACTCTATGTAGGGAAGCCACCACTTGACGGCAATACTCGACCCAAGTATGCACCAGCGTTTCATCATAGTAGGTGGAAAGATTGGATAAGGAAGCGTTGGCTTCAATAGCAAATTCTTCAGCCATGACGGAAGTACCAGCGCGAAGATCTTCATTAAGAGTCGCCGGTGAGTGAATGCTCTGTTTTTCCATCCTCTCAGACACACGTCTAGCGTAAGGGCCTGGTGGCATGCAAACCCTGGACTCTAGTGGAGTCAGGGTTGGCAAAGCAATGAAAATACGTATGTGGTTATTCTCTTTTCCAAATAGGGATAAATAAAAGAATGCCAGAGCTAAAGCATCACTTACTTACGGCCACACAAGGCGGATCTGAGAGATCCCCAAGCCCATCAAGAACTTCGACTTCGTCATCAGCCTCTAGGACTATGGTTTAAAATAAAAAGGGGCATATCAGCATCATTATCAAAATATGATACGAAAAGCAAAGGAATACTAACCTTGGCCAGAGGAAAGGACGAGGCTCTGGGGGGGTATCGCATGCGGCGGCGCCATATTAAGTAGATGCAAAAAGGTTTTTTCCGGAGAATAATCTACAATAGAAGCTGCCAACTTTCGCAATTCTGAGAAAAACGAAAGGGTTAAACATATGGATGGCTCATTAGGCAAAATAAATAAATAAATAAATAAATATATATATATATATATATGATTACCTTTGATTCTTCGTCCATTCTGGACTGGAGAGATAGCAGCTTCAGTAGTCACCTCTACACCCTCCAGTGCATCACTGGAAATATTCATAGAATCTATGGCCGGTCCGATGACCTCCGCTGAAGGAATAAAGGCCGTCACCGGAGGATCTGAGGTCTAGACTCAAAGTTGCATCCGCCATAGAAGGCCCTACATAGGAAAAAACTGTAAAGACGAAAATGATATGAAACTAATCTGCTGAGAAGAACGTAAAAGATACATACCAATACGCCAGGAAGCCTGAAGAATGGCCTTTTCGATCCGCCCCTCTTTTCTTTTTAATCGTGCTCGTCAGGATTCGATCGAAGGTAAATCCCTGCCCGCCTTTAGAGCAGTCTCGTCTTCAGAAGCGACTGAGATTAGCTGTTTGAGAGCCCATTCTTCTTCCAACGTCAGAGTAACCACTGGTAACCTAGTTGGTACTGATCAACATCATGAAATTCAACAGGGGGAAAGCATCCCTTCTTGAGGTGCAAAGTTTTCGTTTTCATCCTGTGAACGCTTCATGGACTTGGCCAACTGAGTGGCTTCCTCGGCAGATGTGCCTTGAAAGAAGAGACCGTCGTCTGGTTCATGCATAGATATAGGCTCGTCGTGAAGAGGCTCAGACCCAAGCAAAGCATCAAGTAAACCGGCGACTGATTTCTTCCTCATTTTAGGGCCCAAGCTAGCACTATAAGAAGGGCGCTTCCTCCCCTTTGGAAATTTTGCACGGCGCTGCCTACCTTCGGTATCTGCTTTTGGTGATGCCGCTGCTGGTACTTTCTCAGGAATTTCTACCCTGGCCCTAGTGCGAACCGGATACCAGCAGTGCAGGTGACAGATTCCGCCAGAGTGGCTTTAGGAATAAGCATTGAATCGCTATCCCTTAGAGGAGGGAAAACAACCTACTATGGCCGCAATGGGGCGCTGATGGCTTGAGCGGAAGCAGGGTCTTTACATTCAAAGAGCACTCTTCTCTCCTCTGCAATGATGGGACTAACCCGGTAGCGATACCAGCCCTTGAAGGGTCCTACGGGTCTCGGATGATAGTCGGGCTCGGGAATCATGAAGAGGGAACCAGTACTCAACTGCATGAAGTGGTGGATAACTTCACGGATGACCTTTAGTGAAAGAGTTGGCTCAACTAAAAAGGCTTCGAGGGGGACGCCCTGGTTGTAACCTAACTACTGGGCGAAGCGATGCGGATTGTACCACATGAAGAGAGCAGTATTGTTTAGGCGGAATACTAAGTACCCCAGCCCGATTGAATATAAATGCATGATATCTTTGGGCTTTAAAGCTAGAGCCCCATTTTTCGACAAATCGAACAACTGTTGAACGGGCCCCACTGGAGAAGAACGCACTCGATCACTGAAAACCATTCCTCCTTCGTTCGAATACGGAATAAGCAATACGCAAAGAGCCCCTAACTAAGTCGGATCAGGAGCGGAAGTATCGACCAACCTCATAACCCGTGGGAAAGTATATGATTCATAGAAAGCAGGACACCGGTGTGCAGCATATGCGCCTAACACATACATCTCAATCCATGATGTGAAGTAGTGGAGGGAAAAATTCATGGTTCTCCAAGCCGAATCCGAAGGGGTCCTCAACCTTCGCAAATTTCGGAGCTTTCTTGGATAGAAAATCTTCACGGAGAAAGAAAGCGATGAAAGTGTCAAAAGTGACACCCTGTCCTTGTTCCCGCCAAAATTTTCGGCAAAGAGCTACTTGTTCCCATATAAAAAAGGGGAGAAAAGAAAAGAAAAAAGAATCCTCACAATTTGGCATCACGTGTTAAATACATGGGCACTCATATGCAAAGTATATGAGCGCTGAATAAATATACCTAAGGGCCAAACTGGCCTCACGTGTTAAGCACGTCAGCGCTCACATGCTTTGCATGTGAGCGCTGCATATAAATAAACCTAAAGGCTAAACTAGCCTCACATGTTAAACACATGAGCGCTCATATGCTTTGCATATGAGCGCTGAATAAAATAAGTCTAAAGGCCAAACTAGCCTCACGTGTTAAACACGTGAGCGCTCATATGCAACGCATATGAGCGCTGAACATAAATAACCAAAGGCCAAACAGGCCTCGCGTGTTAAACATGTGAGCACTCATATGCAAAGCATATGAGCACTGAAAATAAACAGGCTAAAACACACAGTAGGAGTCACGTGTTAAACACGTGAGTTCTCTCACCCCAATTTTAAAATACTCACATCTGATAGAATTCAATTCTATTTAGGAAGTATTTTTCCTGATCTTTCTAAATATGAAAAGATTTTTCTCTAACAGAGAATCTTGGATTTAAAATCCAATTGTGATAAAATATCACCAAATGGACTATCTGATAGAATAAAATTCTATATGGGAAATATTTCTCTGATCTTTCTCAAACTAGAAATATCTTCTCTATTAAACAGGGAACTCTTGGATCAAAAATCCAACGGTGATTATAAAATCACCCACCGATCATCTGATTGAATGAAATTCTATCTTAGAGAAAATATTTCCTAATCTTGTTAAACAAACAAGAAAACTTCTCTGTTAAACAGAGAGCTTTTGGATTAAAAATTTCAAAGGTGAATAAAATTCACCAATTGATCTAAATGATCATTTTTGATTGATTATAAAATAAATCATGACCTCTCAATCAGAGATTCACTTAACAAGCTGATCTTTTCTCCTCTCCAATAAATAGGAGCGAGGATATTAAAAAAGACACAGAGAAAAGAGAAAGAAGATACAGAGAAATCTCCACAAGCTTCTGCAAAAAAATATACAGTGAGCTCTTGAAAAAGAAAGGAGAATTTAATTCTCAAAGAAGAAGAAGACTTGCCTCATTGAAACCCTGGGTAAAAAGAGAACTCAGAGATCATAGTGTCTCATCTTAGACTGTTTAAGAGTTTAACCCTTCATATAAGAACTTAGTTCTTTCTCTGATTGAGATTTGTATAAGCAAATCTCCCTACATGTTGAGAATTTAATTCTCATCGGGGAGATTTTGTGCTGCAGATTCAAACATAAAGGAAAAGAACTAGGTTATAAAAGAAAAATAAATAATAGGAACATATGTGAATTTAATTCCTCCAAAAATTAGGGTTTAACCCAACATGAAGAACTTAGTTGTTCAAAAAGACAATGATGACGACCAAAGATCATCAAAACCGAAATCTTGATGCTCATCAATGACTAAAAATGTCATTAACAAAGATCAATATCTCTAAAAACACAAGAATAACTGGGTGACTCGATTAATGCTTAGCACTACCATGAAGCCTCGCGTGTTTCCTACGCGAGTGCTTAAAAAGAAAAACAAGCAAAAGAAAGAGAAAACTAAAGCCCCCCGGCATCCAAAAAGAATGCAGTCATGTGTTTTGCACGAAAGCTTTAATCAAGTGCTTAGCACTTCTGTAAAAGAGTGGCAGCGCCTCATATTTGGGGGCGTCACATGTTTCTTACGTGAGCGCCACAGAACTCTAGTGATTAGCACTAATCCAGTGCCTTCGTGAAACGCACGTGAGCACTGTATGTCTCGGTGCTTATCACTGTGGAGTAATTATATTTCAGCCAAAATTGGCTAAGTTTTCTGAGGTTAAACCTTTTTGATTTTAAATCAACCGAGCTCATATTGCTCATTATTTCCCAAACTGATCTTAGTCTCAAAAATGACTAGCGGTCTCCCATTGATGATATCCGAAGGACATTCATACTATGTCTCCTAAAGTAATCTTAGTTTCAAATACGACAAATGATTCTTGGGTCCAGAACAACCCATTTTCCCTTAGATAAGAGATTTGGTTTAAGGGTATATCTCCTTAAACCTCTGATACATGTCGTTGTAATTCCTTAACGTCTTCAGAGAGGTAGCGGGTCCTAACGACCAACAACTTCTTTCGTTGATGCACTTCCAAATTGACGTGCACGCCTCAAATCGGATCGTGCCCCAAATTGGGCACATTCCATATCACCATCATTCATTCTGCTACGTAACAAATACACGTGCACACAGGATGAATGATGGACCGAAACGTCCTTAAACTAATACCTCGCCTCAAACATGGTAATAATGGACCGCGATGTTCTTAAACTAAAATAAATGAGCCCTAACGCTCATATGTTTAAGTCGATCTTAATCTCAAACCAGATTAACAGTCCTTAAATCAACCTAAACCCAAATCTAAAAATATACGGATTTGGTCTATTCCATGCCCGCGGGTGTGACATAAATTAGTCTCCGTATACAATCCATGGGCAACCAAAACCAAAACAAACAAAAACACACACGGCATGAAGTGAACTTCCAGAGCAGGAGAAAGTGGTTATCGCAATGCGGTAATGTAATTAACTACAGTGGATTTCTCCTGTAGGAAAGAGTGTCCCTACAACCAAAAAACCCTCATAAAATGAGGGGGAATCTGATAAAGTCATGCTATAATGGCTGCATCCATCCAAACCTCCGATATACGGTGCCATAAATCAACTTGGCATCTTCGGAGAGGAGGACAGATAAATACAAATAGTATCTTCCCCCAGAATTCAGGCCAGACGTCCCGGGCCATCTTCCAGCGGTGAACATATTCTGGCACGCCAGGCGGGACCTTTTTCTCATTCCACTCCACACCTCGTGTGTCATGTTTCGTGAACAAAATCGCGGTTCGCTATAGTTTCCACTGGATTTGAGGTACTAAAATTTGGTGTCTTGCTCCTGTGCAGAAGAGAAAAATCAATGGCTTCCAACAGCACAACTTGCAACAGCAACTCCTGCTCCGCCCTAACTGGTGGGTGACTTATGGGCCCAATGCGGCTTCCATCTTTTCAATGCCGGTGGTGCAATTAACACAAGCTTCTACTGGGTTGTTCTTCGGGACCATGATTCCACCAATGAGTTTTGATGCCTCAACGCCAAAGGGAGAAGCTCCCAAGAGGTCGATCTTCGATCGACTAACAACCCCAACGGCCCCGATCAACGGGAAGTCCAAAGCTGACGTCTCAGTCTTCAACAGGATGGGCAAGAACCCGAACGAGCCTGCAAAGAGGCTCGTGGTACCTGAAGGGGCTACCCCAAAATGGATAGCCCTCCCAATTCCTACAGGTGAATCCGTCAAAAACGCTTCCCCCATAAGAAGATCGGTCTTTGAAAGATTGGTCGTTCCTTTTTAAACTCTGCCAAGGACGCCAGTCTTCAACAGGTTGATGCCAACAGCAGCCCCTCACCAAAGCCGGGGGCACAACGAAGCTGTTTCCAAATCTGAGGTGGTCATGTTTGCAAGGCACGCTCGACGTCCCCACTGGCGCCGAGTGAGAGAAGCTGGGGGCAACTCCCTCTCTGGACTTACCCCACCAGCTGCAATGGTGGAAATTGACGCTTCTGTTCCAACTGGGAACAACTTTGATCTACTCAGGAGGGTGCGAAAGAACTCTCCAACGGCGGTGCTGAAGAAATTGCCCTCACCTGCAGAAGTCACAGCGCAGGAAAAGACAGAGCAGCCCCATCAATGTCTCTCCTCCTAAATTCAAAGGGTCTGGCTGAAAGTCCAGGACTTTGTGATTAACAAAGATTACTCTCGTCAACTGAAGAAATCGAATGCTCGGCAAGAGGAAGACCAATCCCCGTCATACAGCGAGGGGCTTCTTATATACAGGTTCCTATTACAACGGCTCCTTCAACTTCGAACTCCCATAAAAGGATGAGGCCGGAGAAAATCCCACCGCCAGGGGCAAATTCCCAAGACAATGGACCAAAATGTCCCAAGTATGGGGCATGATCGTACACACGGTTTACATGGCTTCCGGAAAAGAAGAAAGCCGTGCTTCTGTAGGCCACCGACTGCAAACTCGGTCGCTGACAAAAGCTAAGGAGCAACAACAAAAACTCGAGGAGATGCTGACCAAAATGGTAGCACTTACTGGATAGAAAGAAAGTCCGGAACCAGCATCTAAACAGCGCCAAGAACAGGAGACCGATACAGAGTTCCCGTGAAGGGTGCTTGAAAGAAAGGACAAGGAAGCTGCTGACCAGGCTTCCAACATGAAGCAGATAGCTCTCTTTTTCCAGGATATGGTTGGAATGATGATTCAGCCAGAAACTCCAGCCGAGTATCCGTCGATAATCATCGATGATGATAGAGGGGAAACATCAAACCCTCTTCCGGTTTTATCAACAGTTAAGGAGGAAACGATCTCCAAGGTAGCTCTTGATGACTATATAGCTCAACAAATACGAGCTCATCAAGCTAGTGAAGTGGCTTGCCAAACTGTCAGAACTGGGCAACCGTATCTAGGATGATATGACCAAATTAAATACCCGCCCGGATATACTATCCCCAAATTCTATTTGTACAATGGGACAGGCAACCCCATCAGCATGTCACGCAGTTCAGAGCTCTGTATAGAAACACTAAAGGCGATGACAAACTATTGCTTCGCCAGTTCATTGGTAGCCTGTCGGAAACGACTTTTGAATAGTACTCGGAGCTCCCAAATGACTCAGTAAGAACATTTACAGAAATGGAACTACTGTTCACACAACGGTTCGCCAGCGCAAGCGAGCTCACCCCGATCATCACTTTAATCAATACCAGGGTAAAGCCGGGAGAAACCTAGGTCCTATATGTGATCCGGTGGCGGAACCTGTGGTCAATGTGTGAACAACGCATCGAAGAATCCCTTGTCGTGGGCATGTTCATCGGGACCCTAGATCCACAAACGACTATGTCCTAGTTCATGACGTTCTTCATGACGACTACTTTCTTGGCTCTGATTGATAAACTGGCCCAAATGGACTGGGTCGCGGACCTTGCTCCTCAAGTAAGGACCCTCGAAATGCCAAGGGTAAAGGGAAATCAGCCTTCTTCACCAACACTCAACAACAACCGAGCGACACAAAACCAGCAATTCGCCAAAACAAGGCACGTCCATGCCTATCCCTAGAAGAAAGGCTAGGACGTGCTTACTCGTTACCCCATGATGAGAAGAGGAGACTATTTGAGTTGGAAATGCGCAACAAACTCATCACATTGCCAAACCCACGGCATCCACCGCAGCCCGACGACGTCAACAACCCTAACTACTGCTCCTATCAGATAATGTTGAGCCACCCAATTGAGGATTGCTACGTCTTTAAGAACTGGGTTGAGGACCAGTATCAACAAGGGAAGTTCACGCTGTCTGAGAACCGGAGGGTAAACCTACTACAGAAGCACATTCCCAAAAAGTTGGATGCTCCGGGGGCATCATGCTTTCTCATGGAAGAAACTCTATGGGAAGTTGTTCTTTCAGCTAAAACCAAAAGAATGCTAAAGGATCTACAGGTATGTCTGGCAGTCAGGTGGAAAAGTCCACTTGAGCCCGAAATCATCGAAGGGATGCTGAAACCGCGTCCCGTACCGAAAATAATTGACAAAGGAAAAAATCCTAAAGTCAATCCTTTAAAGTCTTCGAGGAAAAAGAAGAAGACCAAGAACCATGTGCAGCCTGCCGAGTATGACGACAAGCGCACAAACATACAAAAGTACATCGACACATTAGAGGAGTACAACCAAAAGGCGTGGACACCGGTCACCCTCGAAGAGTTCCTCAAGTATATTCTTAAGAACGAAGATAGTGACAACGATGAGGAAAATGACTCATCAGAAGAAACTGAAGACTATATAGCAAGTTGCTATATGGTCTCCCATTCGTCGTTAAATGGCGAAGAAGCTCTCTCAGCGTCAGAAGGAAATGAGGAGGAACTGGGGGCAAAATTGGTTTTAAATTCCCGAGAACTGCCAGAAGACCTGATCGATAGGCTGTTAAACGAAGCTTGTCAAAAAAGCAAAGCTGACCGAGAACGCGAAATAACGATATACGAAAAGGCAAAGTGTCGGCGTCCGGATCAAGAAACTGCGGAAATGATAAGTCATAAAGTAATCCAACCAAACCAAAGCACACCTGCCACAAATAAGAGCAGGATCAAGAAAGAGAAGCGATTCGCCAAAGCCCTATCCACGAGAATGAAGCTGCTACCTCTCGTAAGAAACACTCTCTAAGTCATATGCCTCGACGGAGAGAATTCACATCTAAATTACTGCCTATATCATCGAAGGGTTACCCACCCCATCGAAGATGCAGTACCTTCAAGAAGTGGTGGCAAAGATATGTTTCCCAACAAAAACACTTCAAGAGGATGAAGCGCGAAGCTCGTCGACAGCAAAAGAGGGCGACATACGCGAATGAAGAAACGACTGGAAACATCCATATGGTTGTTACTAGTTCGGAAAGAGAAAAACCCCAAGTTCTTACTTTCGGGAATGATTCTGAGGATGAAATTTCCCTCTGCCCTTTCTTTAAGGACTCTACCTCCGAAAAAGAAGAGGAGGAGAAGAACTGCGAGAATATTCAGCTGTGGAGCCGCACGCTGCCTAAAAAGAATATCAGACCTACAAATAAAGGTTCGAGCAAAAGAGACAAAGGGAAAGATAAAATCCCTGAGGAGATTGCCTTCGACGGTGGAGTTGTCAAAGAGCTAGCAGCAAGGGACCCGTCCAAGAAAAACAAGGTAGATTACAAATTCCTATCACATCTGAGGAAAATACCCTCACGGTTGAGCATATTGGATGCTCTCCTCTTGTCCAGGGAGACACGAGAGTCTCTGATCAAGGCATTATAAGAGCCCGATCAATTCCAAGCTTTCCTCGTAGAAGAGAATATAAATGATGAGCTGGCGGAGGTTCACAAAGCTGACATTACATTCAAAGATTAAGACCTACTCCTTGGTATGTGCGAGCATAACCGCTCGTTATACGTCACCGGATATTTCCACAACATCAGAATAGGGAAAATCCTTGTCGACAACGGATCCTCCGTCAACCTTCTCAACGTGAAAGTGCTGAAGGTGATCTGCATGAACGTGCAGCACTTAGCCCGAGACAAAATTACCATCTCCAGGTTCGATTCACAGTCGTCACGGACGCTTGGGTCCGTAATACTAACGTTATGCTACGGATTGCTCGTCGCTGACATCAAATTTCATGTCATTGATTCCAAAACTTGCTATAACGTTTTGCTCGGCAGGCCCTAGCTGCATGAGTGCAACGTCATCCCTTCTACAGAACATCAGTGTATGAAGTATTTCAAAGATGGTTTGGAATACACTGTCACGGGGGAACCTAAACCCGTTCTCGGTAAACGAAGTCTGGAAATATGAAAATGCAAAGTACTACTTCCTACCAGACTTCGAAGATACGGAGAGTTGTCATGAGCCGGAGGATAATCGGAAGCCCGTCTCCGCCATCTCAATCTTTCTGAGTGACACCGATAAAAGATGAAGAAATAGTCTACTCAGGGCAATCCCAAGACAACAAGCCTGGACCATCTACTCCCATTTTGGTCTTTGACAGCGACTCAGAAGATGAGGCTAAGAAGTGTTCTCTATCCACCCGTCAGTGCAAACCCTCGATGAAGCAGATCAGAGCCTGCAAATCACAATAGTTCTACCTTGGCATTACAAGGAACTTGATGCGCTCGATACATACAGCGTACAGGAACTATAGTTTTTCTACGTGCCTCCCAGGCGGAGAGGTGAAAAGGCGATCCTCTTTTACCAATCTACGGAGACCAGAGTAGAGAAAGAAGTCTGGCACGGTGCTGATTTTTCACTCGATAGGCTTCAACCAATCCGTCTGCCAAGATACTATGCAGAAGAATTGAGAAGGCTGTTAAGATGCCAAGGTGTACCCATCGAACAAACTGTTCGACAAGGCCAATTCTACAAAAGGATTTAGGATATTCCCGGGACTCTGTGAAAGATGGCTAACGGAAAGATGGAGACAAACGGACTTAGATACACTCGGGCAAGGAAACGAGAGCATTTCCAAAGTTGTTGCAACATAAATAGCTCCAGAAAAGAGGAAAATGCTCTTCCAAATGGCCGTGACGTTGAAACGGAGGGAAATCACACTTGACTGTTTGGAAAAAGTGTGTTTGTAGTGTAACCGCAATCAGAACGGTGTCGCGTGTAGCTAGACCGAGATGAGTACGGGTCGTCCTCTGGGAAACGTTGAATATTTACTCTTACTTTAGATGTGTTGAAAAAAAGAGGAGGGATAAAGAATTTTGTGGAATGGTTTCTAGATCTACGTTAGGCACTAATGCAAAATATAGATCTAGATTATTTATGGATGTAGTTAATATAATAAGGGGGCTTGTAGGGTTCGTTAGGATTTAGTAGTTATGGATGATTAATTAAAAGTTACCCTTTTTATCTTTTAATAGATTTAAAGCTAGAACGATGGTGATGCGTGTAGATTAGGATTTCTGGAGCGAAAAGGAATCCCACTCTTAACCCTTATCTCAACACGGAACTCCGTTCATATCTAGCCTTTACCAAAACAATCATTAATCTAATCTCTAATCGCGGTCGGAACTAACAAAGAATTGTTAGCGCGCCCGATTAGGATGTTAATGATTCTTTTGATAAAGTTCATAAACTTTATAGGACTTAAAAAGGATTTAGGGATGTTCATCATCCATTAGCCAACCCTAATCCTACGAACCCTAACAAGCGGAGAATTACTCGCGCATGTTGGGAGAAAGAAAGGTGGAGAGAAAATGCAAAATTAAACTACTAAGAAATATAATAAGAAAAAGAAAGCTACCTTTATTAATCAACAATATTCATTAAACTTTGATTCCTTAGAAAATGATTACAAAGACTAGTTTGCTTCTCGATCTCTTCCAAGGAGGTAGACGAACAGTTGATGATCAGCCTGGATCCGTGAGCCGTCTTGGACTTCGTGATCTTGTCGGCTTGATGATTTTTCTAAGAGGCTCTCGGTCTTTATTTATAATCCCAAAGCCAGAAAACTAGTTTCCTAATATGGAAACTAGATGTTAGGATCCTAGCCACCAAAATCCCTTATCTCAACTCCTCAAATCTGCGTCGGAACCGCGGTCGTTGGATGGGTTTGACCGCGGATCCACGGTCTTATGGTGGGATCTTGGCCTTAAATTTCTGGTGCTTCATCTATGTAGCTCTTGGTGATCTTTTGACATCTCTGGAAACTGAAAATCTTTTATACATCACTGCCAGACTTGATTTCTTTAGTTTACTTTCTTAATTAGGCAGGTTTGTTCTAACAACTTTGATTTCCTTGATTTCAGCCCTGAAAATTCTGCACAACAAACTCAACAAATAATATTAGTAGAGTATGTTTTATTGAGATATTAACTTAACCATTAAGAATTGGTCAAAGGTATTTAATAAGGTAAGCATATTTAAATAGGCCAAATGTTACATGGATATTATATGCTTACTTTTTCCTACCAAATGTTAATTATAACATATAAATACATGAAAATAGTATTTTTACAGATAAACCCTCACATGTATCATATATTATAATAAACACATTTTATTATATAGAAATAGAAGGAAAAATGTCATATTAAATGTGCAGTTTTATCAACTGAACAAATACCCCCAAACTTATCTTTGATCGTCCCGAGCAAACTAGTTTATTCAAGAGAAGGAGAAGAAGAAAAAGGAGAAACTAAGCACACTTTCGTAGGCAAACACGATTGCACTGAGCACGTGCAACAAGCCGTTAAACCTCTAGGTGTCCCTACTAGGAGGAGTGTTGTCTCCTGAGGGTTTTCAGCGGATTACACCCACAAAATCCTATAATAAAAGAGAGATGGTGAAATTTACATATAAAGATAAGAACCATAAAAGAAAGACTTTGAAAATAAGAGTTTCCAACTACACTAGCTTTTCAGTTGTTATGAGCTCTATCTTAATAGTCATGAAAAAATGTTAGAAATCACATCGTCCCTCAATAAAACATCGTCTTTATTCTTCATTCCTATCTTTCTTCCAAACATCGATCATATAACCCTACGTGTGTGTAATAGACATCCCTACACTCGGAGAATTCAATTCAAGCTATCATACTCTTGTCCATTTACCTCAGTACTTTTTAACTTGATGAATATTTATGGATTTGCTCACACATTTTCATGCGACCGTTAATACTTCTTGAGGTACTAACCGACCGATTACTCATGTGCTTACTGATTAGGTGATAATATTTTCCTCGTCTTGCACCACCTAAGGCATAGCAGTGACTCCCAGACCAGTTGGCCTTAGGGCACTAGGTGAAGAGGCACCCTCGCTATATTTTTTTTATTGTTGCCTTGGCGATACAAAACCAGTGTTCATTTTTTCTTTTCACCATTTTTATATTTTCTTCATTTTTTTTATTTTTTCATTTCCTTCATACTTTGGCTTTTAGACAAGAGCATTTCAAGGTATTCTCTACTATCCCGAGTTTCAAGACGTGTGTAAGTGCATATAGTAGGGTATCAACATTCAATTGTTTGGCTTCCAGAATAGAAACTATTTTTCAGACTTATTTTTATCCTCAGATTAGTGACTTCCTTCATCTTACTAACCCTTGGGACAACAACTCATAACTACTTATTACCAGTTCGTTTACGAAAACTTCTAATTTTCTTGGGTTTCTTAAACTATTCCTATCTTTTGGATGTAATTTTTCACTATCTACTCTTTTGTTGTAAAAGATTTTTTTTTTAATTTTTTGAAAATGTTGTGCTTATGCAAAATATGATGCAAAGTGATGCGTAAATAAGCACAAACCTCCCCCAACCTTGTTTTCAACAGTGTCCTCACTGTTGCTATCTCCTGGATCACAAAAACCTGTAAGCTTGGGAGGACATTATTAATGGGGCAAGAATATATGAAAGTAAAAATCCTCCCCCAAACTTATTTTTTGGCTCACAAATTTGAGGACAAAAGTTATGTTCAAGAGCCAAAAATATACCCCCCCTCATACATGAGTTAGACAATATGAAGCATTTTAAGAGGGGGTGAGTCATTTGGTCAAAGTAAGACTTTACAAAGACCAAAAGATAACACCAACCATTCAAAGATTTTATCAGTATAACGTATAGGTTGGTGGAAGAATGTGTTGTATCGAGTCAAGAAAAAATGGGGAAGGGATAAGAGGTGGTCTGAAAAGGGTTTGAAATTAGAGAAAAGAAAGGATGAGGATGAATGTGAATGATTAGGAATAAGGAATGATGACGGTTCAACCTCTATAGGTGGAGATTGATCAATCACAAAATCCGTATTGTTTAAAAATTCAAGTTCGTCAGTAAAAAGTTCTTCAAAACTTTTATCAATGGTGTGATCGAACATTTTGCCGTCAAAGAGTTTTGTGCCAGAATTTATCCTACTTGATTCAAAAATTATTGAGGTAGAGGACTCGAAAAACTCATCTACCTCATTTTCAAAAATATCCAAATCAAGTTGAATTTCTGGTATTATTGAACTTGAATTAACGGATTGTGATTTATCAAAACTCACTGAAACTATAGGAACAGAAGAAGAACCGGAGAATGAAGAAGGTGAAATGGGTAAACAAATTGGTATGTCGAGTGCTGCTGAACCAGATATGGAAGATGGAGGCTGTATTTCGGTCTGATCTTCGGGTATACCATTATCATCAACTTCAAGACATATTTGGGGTTCGGGAAGAATTAAAGGCTCAAGATGATGACCACAAGGAAGTGAAAGGATTTGATGAATTGGTGGGACAAAATCATCCAAAATTTCGGGTTCATCAATCAATATATCCCCAACGTCAATCACCCCATTCAAGTGAAGGTTAAAATTCTCAAACACCTCATCAAAAGTATGGTTTTCAATCAGTTTTGGTTCAAGAGTGGAGGTATAGAGATCATAAGGGTTGGGTATGGTTTCACTTGAAATGGACCCTTCACAGTCGGGTAAATCAAACACTACAAAGTCACACAACTTATCAGTCATTCTATTTGGTTTACTTGATGAATCTATGAAACTGGAGTTGTGGATTTCAGTTTGGAAACAAGAGGTTTGACTAGGAAGGGTGTACAGTTCTGTCTTACTACCCAAATCCTTCCTAATTTGGTTCGACAGTTCCAGAAATTTTTCTAATGTCTGCTCCAGACTAGCCTTGGGTTGATAAGGGGTTTCAGTATAAGATTGAAATTTTTGTGGATAATTAAAACTCCCAAATGACTGATTAGAAGAACTGTCTAGAGTATGTGGAAAAGTCGGATTGGATTGATAGGAATAGAATGGTTGCGGAACTTGGGTAGGAGTAGCATCAATATTATGATAAGAAGAATATTGATATGGGTTGGTTGGCTGGCTATTTTCAACAGACATCTTATATGCCACAAACCGCATATCAAACTCTTCTCCGGACAGTGGTGGTGATGGTTGATATTGGTCCGGGTTGAAACTTTGGCCTCTAGACCTAGCTATGTGCTCAGCAATGGACATTCGTCTAGGGGCTCCTCACTCTGGGTATGAACTGAAACAGGTGTAGGATTAGGATACGGTTGATAAGACCTAGACTGAGGTGGCCAACTGTTTCTTCCTGCTTGTTCTATATGATCTCTTAAGGACGTGGAAGAGCCGGACGGTATACCGAAGGGATTACGAAAACAAGAGATATCTGGTTGTGGACAGCAAAGCTCAGCAAGTGTTCTTCTGTTTAGGTCACCCATTATAAGAAGAGAAGAAGGGGGAAGGGGTAAAAAGGGGAGAAACTAATTTGTTTGTTTTGAAAAATGACGGATTTAGACAAATCACACAAAAATGCACAAACAACCCTAGAACTATGGTTACCTAGGTCCAGTCTCTAGACCGCTCCTAGACTTCCAAAGGACAAGCCGCGGGATAAATCCTCTACCGCTTCTTTATTACCCTTGTAGCTAGGTAAGTGCCAGGTGAGTGGGAGGCTCCCCGCTATAAAAGTAGTGGTCTTAATTAAGTAACCACTCGCCTTGGACACACTTGCCTAGTCACCACAAAAGTTATACGGATAAGCGATAGATTACCCACGACCTTCTTCTGTCCTTAATGAGCGCGACAGTCCTTAAAGTCTGGTCTAGATATTTTTTAAATTAATGTAGGGTTGATGCGGATGCTCGGTTTGTGATTTGTGGGGCTTTGGAAGGGTGATGAAATCCCCACCTAATCTGGATTTGGTCTTGCCCCTTAAAAATCCGTATTAAAATATGCAAAAACAAACCGCAAAACAAAACTTTGCAAAAAGATTTTTGAGCGGCGATATTTTGCAAAGAATTCTGCAGAAAATAGATTTTATTGGATTTGAGAAGATAGAGAAGGAGTTAAGAAAGATACCGGAGAAGTGTGAAACCCTAGATCTCCTATTTCCTCAAGTCCGTGACTCCAGATTCCCTCGCAAAATTCACACACAAATCGTTAAATATGCTATTTGCAGTTTTTTTTTAATAATGATATGAATCGTCTAAGAATTCAACACAAATAATAATAATAAAAAAATTACGCACGTATCCCTGGCAACGGCGCCATTTGATTGATGTGAAAATGTGTGTTTATAGTGTAACCGCAATCAGAACGGTGTCGCGTGTAGCTAGACCGAGATGAGTACGGGTCGTCCTCAGGGAAACGTTGAATCTTTTACTCTTACTTTAGATGTGTTGAAAAAGAGAGGAGGGATAAAGAATTTTGTGGAATGGTTTCTAGATCTACGTTAGGCACTAATGCAAAATATAGATCTAGATTATTTATGGATGTAGTTCATATAATAAGGGGGCTTGTAGGGTTCGTTAGGATTTAGTAGTTATGGATGATTAATTAAAAGTTACCCTTTTTATCCTTTAATAGATTTAAAGGTAGAACGATGGTGATACGTGTAGATTAGGATTTCTGGAGGGAAAAGGAATCTCACTCTTAACCCTTATCTCGACACGGAACTCCGTTCATATCTAGCCTTTACCAAAACAATCATTAATCTAATCTCTAATCGCGGTCGGAACTAACAAAGAATTGTTAGCGCGCCCGATTAGGATGTTAATGATTCTTTTGATAAAGTTCATAAACTTTATAGGACTTAAAAAGGGTTTAGGGATGTTCATCATCCATTAGCCTATCCTAATCCTACGAACCCTAACAAGCGGAGAATTACTCGCGCATGTTGGGAGAAAGAGAGGTGGAGAGAAAATGCATAATTAAACTACTAAGAAATATAATAAGAAAAAGAAAGCTACCTTTATTAATCAACAATATTCATTACACTTTGATTCCTTAGAAAATGATTACAAAGACTAGTTTGCTTCTCGATCTCTTCCAAGGAGGTAGACGAACAGTTGATGATCAGCCTGGATGCGTGAGCCGTCTTGGACTTCGTGATCTCTTCGGCTTGATGATTTTTCCAAGAGGCTCTCGGTCTTTATTTATTGTCCCAAAGCCAGAAAACTAGTTTCCTAATATGGAAACTAGTTGTTAGGATCCTAGCCACCAAAATCCCATATCTCAACTCCTCAAATCCGCGGCGGAACCGCGGCCGTTGGATGGGTTTGACCGCGGATCCGTGGTCTTATGGTGGGATCTTGGCCTTAAATTTCTGGTGCTTCATCTATGTAGCTCTTGGTGATCTTTTGACATCTCTGGAAACTGAAAATCTTTTCTACGT
This sequence comes from Agapanthus africanus, assembly GCA_030015575.1. NCBI lineage: Eukaryota > Viridiplantae > Streptophyta > Magnoliopsida > Asparagales > Amaryllidaceae > Agapanthus > Agapanthus africanus. The sequence goes on along the minus strand of CM057339.1, from coordinate 301,212,695 downwards.
CACTGGCAGACTTGATTTCTTTAGTTTACTTTCTTAATTAGGCAGTTTTGTTCTAACAACTTTGATTTCCTTGATTTCAGCCCTGAAAATTCTGCACAACAAACTCAACAAATAATATTAGTAGAGTTTGTTTTATTGAGATATTAACTTAACCATTAAGAATTGGTCAAAGGTATTTAATAAGTTAAGCATATTTAAATGGGCCAAATGTTACATGGATATTATATGCTTACGTTTTCCTACCAAATGTTAATTATAACATATAAATACATGAAAATAGTATTTTTACAGATAAACCCTCACATGTATCATATATTATAATAAACACCTTTTATTATATAGAAATAGAAGGAAAAATGTCATATTAAATGTGCAGTTTTATCAACTGAACAAATACCCCCAAACTTATCTTTGATCGTCCCGAGAAAACTAGTTTATTCAAGAGAAGGAGAAGAAGAAAAAGGAGAAAACTAAGCACACTTTCGTAGGCAAACACGATTGCACTGAGCACGTGCAACAAGCCGTTAAACCTCTAGGTGTCCCTAGTAGGAGGAGTGTTGTCTCCTGAGGGTTTTCAGCGGATTACACCCACAAAATCCTATAATAAAAGAGAGATGGTGAAATTTACATATAAAGATAAGAACCATAAAAGAAAGACTTTGAAAATAAGAGTTTCCAACTATACTAGCTTTTCAGTTGTTATGAGCCCTATCTTAATAGTCATGAAAAAATGTTAGAAATCACATCGTCCCTCAATAAAACATCGTCTTTATTCTTCATTCCTATCTTTCTTCCAAACATCGATCATATAACCCTACGTGTGTGTAATAGACATCCCTACACTCGGAGAATTCAATTCAAGCTATCATACTCTTATCCATTTACCTCAGTACTTTTTAACTTGATGAATATTTATGGATTTGCTCACACATTTTCATGCGACCGTTAATACTTCTTGAGGTACTAACCGACCGATTACTCATGTGCTTGCTGATTAGGTGATAATATTTTCCTCGTCTTGCACCACCTAAGGCATAGCAGTGACTCCCAGACCAGTTGGCCTTAGGGCATTAGCTAGGTGAAGAGGCACCCTCGCTATATTTTTTTATTGCTGCCTTGGCGATACAAAACCAGTATTCATTTTTTCTTTTCACCATTTTTATATTTTCTTCATTTTTTTTATTTTTTCATTTCCTTCATACTTTGGCTTTTAGACAAGAGCATTTCAAGGTATCCTCTACTATCCCGAGTTTCAAGACGTGTGTAAGTGCATATAGTAGGGTATCAACATTCAAATGTTTGGCTTCTAGAATAGAAACTATTTTTCAGACTTATTTTTATCCTCAGATTAGTGACTTCTTTCATCTTACTAACCCTTGGGACAACAACTCATAACTACTTATTACCAGTTCGTTTACGAAAACTTCTAATTTTCTTGGGTTTCTTAAACTATTCCTATCTTTTGGATGTAATTTTTCACTATCTACTCTTTTGTTATAAAAGAATTTTTTTTTAATTTTTTGAAAATGTTGTGCTTATGCAAAATATGATGCAAAGTGATGCGTAAATAAGCACAAACCTCCCCCAAACTTGTTTTCAACAGTGTCCTCACTGTTGCTATCTGCTGGATCACAAAACCTGTAAGCTTGGGAGGACATTATTAATAGGGCAAGAATATATGAAAGTGAAAATCCTCCCCCAAACTTATTTTTTGGCTCACAAATTTGAGGACAAAAGTTATGTTCAAGAGCCAAAAATATACCGCCCCTCAAACATGAGTTAGACAATATGAAGCATTTTAAGAGGGGGTGAGTCATTTGGTCAAAGTAAGACTTTACAAAGACCAAAAGTTAACACCAACCATTCAAAGATTTTATCAGTATAGCGTATAGGTTGGTGGAAGAATGTGTTGTATCGAGTCAAGACCAAAAGTTAACACCAACCATCTCCATCTCGTTGTATGTCCTCGCAAAAAAGGAAAAATCCTAAAATGGACGCAAAAACATGACAAAGAGTGAAAACAACGTTCGCATACAATAAGACAGATCTAAGACGCAACGCTATCAAGAAAAACGTGGTTGGAACCCATCCTTTATCAAAAAGATGGGTCGGGAATACTCTTTCCCTCAAGAAAAGACAAGGAAAATATTCAAGCTTGCCATGAAACACCAATTGATAACGCTTCCAGAGTCTCGGCACCCCGAACAAATAAACGAGGTCCATCATCCGGATTATTGCTCGTATCACCTAGCAATAGGTCATCCCCTTGAAAACTGCTTCACCGTCAAAGACCAGGTCGAAGACCAGTATCAACAATGCAGTTTTTCTTTGTACGACAGCTGGAGGGTAACCCCACCGCAAAAGCATGAGCCAAAGAGGGCCTATACCGGGCGTGCTAAAATCTGTCCATCGCCGGAAGACGGACCGGGACGTCGGGACGTCTAGCCTAAATTTTGTGGGCAGATGCTATTTGGATTTATCCGTCCACCTCTCCGAAGATGCCAAGTTGATTTATGACACCGTATATCGGAGGTTTGGACGGATGCGGCCGTTGTAGCGTGAGTTCATCGGATTCCCCTTTATTTTACGAAGGGGTTTTTGTTGTGGGGACTCTCTTCCCTGCAGACGCAAGCCCCTGCAGTTACCGCATCGCAATAACCACTTTCTCCTGCTCCGGAAGTTCACTTCGTGCCGTGTGTGTTTTTGTTTGTTTTGGTTTTGGTTGCCCGTGGATTATATACGGAGACTAATTTATGTCGTCGCCCGTAGTGCGTGGATTAGTCCAAATCCAAATATTTTTAAATTTGGGTTTGGGTTGATTTAAGGACAGTTAATCTGGTTTGAGATTAAGATCGACTTAAAGATATGAGCGTTCGAGCTCAATTATTTTAGTTTAAGGACATCGCAGTCCATTATCTCCATGTTTGAGGTGAGGTATTAGTTTAAGGAAGTTTTGGTCCATCATTCATCCTGTGTGCACGTGTATTTGTTTCGTGGTGGAATAAACGATGGTGATATGGAATGTGCCCAATTTGGGGAACGATATGATTTGAGGCGTGCACATCAATTTGGAAGTGCATAAACGAAAGAAGTTGGTTGTCGTCAGGACCCACCACCTCTCTGAAGACATTGAGGAATTACAACGACTTGTATCAAAGGTGTGAAGTGATGTACCCTTAAACCAAATCCCTTGTTTATGGGAAAAGGTGTTTTTGTGGACCTATAAATCATTGGTCGTATTTGAGACTAAGATTACTTTAGGAGACATAGGATGGATATTATTTTGGATATCATCAATGGGAGACCACTAGTAATTTTTTAGACTAAGATCAGTTTGGGAAACCAAGAGCAATATAAGCTCGGTTGATTTAAAATTAAAGAGGTGTAACCTCAGGAAACTTAGCCGATTTGGGCTGAGATATAATTACTTCACAGTGCTAAGCACTGAGACATACAGTGCTCACGTGCATTTCATGTGGGCACTGGATTAGTGCTCATCACTAGAGTTCTGTGGCACTTATGTGTGAAACACGTAAGGCCCCCAAATATGGGGCGCTGCCTCTCTTTTACGGAAGTGTAAGCACTTGATTAGAGCTCTCGTGCAAAACACGTGACAGCTTTCTTTTTGAATGCTAGGGTGCTTTAGTTTTCTCTTTCTTTTGCTTGTTTTTCTTTTTAAGCACTCGCGTGGGAAACACATGAGGCTTCATGATAGTGCTAAGCACTAATCGAGTCACCCAGTTGTTCTTTTGTTTTCTTAGAGATATTGATCTCTGTTAATGACATTTTTAGTCATTGATGATCATAAAGATTTCGGTTTTGCAGATCTTAGGTCATCATCATTTTTTTTTGAAGAACTAAGTTCTTTATGTAGGGTTAAACCCTAAAATTTGGGGGAATTAAATTCTCATATGTTCCTGTTATTTTTTTTAACTTAGTTATTTTCCCATAAGTTTTGAATCTGCATAACAGAATCTCTCCAATAAGAATTAAATTCTCAACTTGTAGGGGAATCTACTTCTGCAAATCTCAACTAGAGAAAGAACTGAGTTCTTATACGAAGGGTTAAACCCTTACATAGGCAAAGAAGAGACACTATGATCTCTGTGTTTTTCTACCTAGGGTTTCAATGAGACGAGTCTTCTTCTTCTTTGAGAATTAAATTCTCTTTCTTTTTCATGAGCTCACTATATATATTTTTTTGCAGAAACTTATGGGGAGTTCTTTGTATCTTTTCTCTTTTCTCTGTGTCTTTTTTTAATCTCCTCGCTCCTATTTATAGGAGAAGAGAAATGATCAACTTGTTAAGAGAATCTCTGATTGAGAGATCCTGATTGGTTTCATAATCAATCAAAAATTATCTTTTAGATCAATTGATGAATTTTATTCACCGTTGGATTTTTCAATCCAAAAGCTCTTTGTTCAACAGAGAAGTTTTCTTGTTTGTTTAACAAAATTATGAAATATTTTTCCTAAGATAGAATTTCATTCTATTAAATGATCGGTTGGTGATTTTATAATCACCGTTGGATCTTTAATCTAAGGGTCCTCCGTTTAACAAAAAAGATCTTTCTAGTTTCAGAAAGATCAGGAAAATATTTTCCACATAGAATTTAATTCTATCAGATGGTCTATTTGGTGATATTTTATCACAATTGGATTTAAAATCCAAGATTCTCTTTTAGAGAAAAATCTTTCCATATTAGAAAAATCAGGGAAAATACCCAAATAGAATTTAATTCTATCAGATGTGAGTATTTTAAAATTGGGGTGAGAGAACTCATGTGTTTAACACGTGACCCCTACTGTGGGTTTTATTCTGTTTATTTTCAGCGCTCATATGCTTTGCATATAAGCGCTCACGTGTTTAACTCGTGAGGCATGTTTGGCCTTTGGTTATTTATGTTCAGCCCTCATATGATTTGAATATGACCGCTCACATGTTTAACACGTGAGGCCAGTTTGGCATTTATATTCAGCGCTCATATGCTTTGCATATGAGCGCTCACGTGTTTAACACGTGATGCCAGTTTAGCCTTTGGTTATTTATGTTCAGCGCACATATGATTTGTGTATGAGCGCTCACGTGTTTAACACGTGAAGCAAGTTTGGCCTTTGGTTATTTATATTCAGCGCTCATATGCTTTGCATATGAGCGCTCACGTGTTTAACACGTGAGGCAAGTTTGGCTTGCCAATTATTTGATTGCAGCGCCTATATTCTTTGCATATAAGTGCTCACGTGTTCAACATGTGTGGCTCTTTTAGCCCATATGTTTTTAACTGCAGCACCTATATGCATTTGCATATATGTGCTCACGTGTTTAATACGTGAGACTTGAATAGTAGGGAACTTCCCCCTTTCTTTCTCTTCTTTTTTAATGAGGGAACAAATGCCCCCAACGTTGCTCTCACGTAGCTTGCACGTGAGTGCAACGATGTCCACCCATACAACCGTTGGATTGTCTAGGGGAATGGGAAGCTGAATCGCTCCCCATCACGTCTTATAAAGGGATGTTTTAGATGATCACTGTTTTTTCATCTTCTTCCTTAACCTTCTCTTGAGAATTTAGTTCTCCTCTTCAGAGCTTAGCACTCTGTTCATAGAACTTTCAGAGTTAAACTCTGCAAAACTCCTTTTTGGGTAAGGATCATGAACGACATTCACCTCTTAGGGAAAAACCCTTTTTTTCTTTGGATTTCCAATCCATCAACAGAGCTTTACTCTTTCCTTGAACTGATCTCTTAGAGATCTAAAAACACCCCCCCCCTTTTAAGAAGACTCTGGGGTCTTGAGAATTATTAGTTCTCCTCTTAGGGTTTACCCTATCACTGATCTTTGAGGATCCTTGGAATTCAATTTCATTTTCTTCGTTTCCTCAACATGGGGTTTTTTGGGATTTAATCACATTAATAAAGAATTTAATTCTATATTACATAGCTTAGCTCTGAAAGATTCGGAGACGTTTGGGAATTTTATTCCGAGGTGTTCTTGAGCATTTTTCCTTTTTAAGGGTTTTAATACCCTTTTCATAGATTTGAATATGTTGTGCATTTTAACAGAACTCGGTTCTCGAGAATATTAAGAGTTGTTTAAACTCCACTGTTTATTTAATGAGAATCCTTTTGGATTCTTACAATGATCATCTCGCCTCATCATTGGTGAGCCGCCATTTGGATTTCATGGGGCCTACTGTCTTTGTAGTGGTCCTATGAGACAAACTCATATATATATATATATATATATATTAATGGGTCCCCCGTTTTTTTAAGGTACGATGGCATCACTTCCCTTACACACGCTCGGAGGTCACTTTCCCACAGTCGCCGTCAGACGAGAAAGTTATGGCGATGATTAGGGAAAATGATAAAGACAATAAAAGCCTTCTCTTGGGGAGCTTGGTACGGTCAAATTATCAGGGGTCGTCGTAGTTTCACATGCGAAGTACCAGCAGAACCCATCCATTCAATGTCATTCACGGAGCATCCGCATACTGCTTATGCGGTGGAGGCGGCTAATTGGACCCCCCCCTCCGAGGGCCTTCTTGAGCCATCAATGACAGGGATACCCAATCAACCCTTGATGGCTATCGATATATTGGGACGCCAAATCTGCCAAGGCGAAGCTCGACCTTGGGGGAAGCTCTACAAGATAAGCGTCATCCCATGGCACCTAGTGGGCTATCTTCCTTGGGCCCGTTACATTCTCTCCTCTTAACACTCACGGCTGCAGAAAGTTGGGCTATATCAAGCGATGTATGTGTCGTTGTTCTACTATCACGCTCCCTAAGTTTAGTGGGTCAAGGCCTTTTTGAATCAATGGAATCTTCCAACGCACACATTCCTACTAAACGATCACGAAGTTTCCGTTTCGCTAGAGCAATTCCAAGAAATTTCGGGACTGCCGATCGGGGGAGAACAGTATGAAGAATTATTACCCTCCGAAGTGTATATATTTGTTACGGTGCCGGCGTTGCTTGAAGGCTTGACGATCGAAACTGCTATTCGGCATAAACACCCGAGTCTAATCAAGGCCTTGGGCATTTTCGAGAGATTATTTATGGCATCGGAAGGGCAAGGTGTCACTTTTGACGCTTTCATTTCTTGCTTTCTCCGTAAAGAGTCTCTATCCAAGAAAGCTACCAAATTCGAGAAGGTTGAGGATCCCTTCGGATTCGGCATGGAGAAACTGCCGGCTAAAGAAAAAGACTTGTGGCAGTTTTACATTCCAAATTCGTCAGCCGTGCCATTTGATGCAATCACTGCCCCTGTAATAGATGGAGAAACTTTCTTTATCGGCTTCGTCAGTCTCTGGCTTAGCTTGTTTGCTATGCCGATGCATCGCCGTTTTATGAGAGCCTCATTCTTCTATCCTGCCCATCGCATAGCTGAAGGAGCGTGATTGGCTGTTGGCGTTGCAGGACTGTCACACCTATATCACGGTTTAAGTACTGCTGCCAACACTTCAAACCTGGGTGCGGACACCATGAATTTCTCCCTCCATTACTTCATGTCATGGATTGAGATACATGTGTTAGGCGCATTTGCTGCACACCGACTCCCTGCTTTCTATGAAGCATATATCTTTCCACGGGTCATGAGGCTAGTCGATGCTTCTGCTCCTGATCTGACTCAGTTAGGGCTCTACGGGTATTACTTAATTCGTATTCGAATGAAGGAGGGATGGATTTCATTGACCGAGTCCTTTCTGCTCTAGCGGGGCCTGTTCAACAGTTGTTCGATTTGTCGAAGTGTGGAGTTCTGGCCTTAATGTCCAAAGAGATCATGCATTTATATTCAATCAGGCCGGGATACTTAGTGTTCCGCCTAAATAATACTGCTCTCTTCATGCGATACAATTCGCATCGCTTCGCCCAGTAATTAGGTTACAACCAGGGCGTCCCCCTCGAAACCTTTTTAGTTGAGCCCACTCTCTCACTAGAGGTCGCTCGTGACGTTATCCACCACTTCATGCGGTTGGATACTTGTTCCTTCTTCATAATTCCCAAGCATGACTATCTTCCGAGGCCCGTGGGACCCTTCAAGGGCTCGTATCACCACCGGGTCGGTCCTATATTTGCAGAGGAGAGAAGGGTTCTCTTTGAATGTAAAGCCCCTGCATCAGCTCAAGCCGTCAGTGCCCCGTTGCGGCCATGGTTGGTTGTTTTCCCTTCTCTGAGGGATACCGACTCAGTGCTCATTCCTAAGGCTGCTCGGGCAGAATCATTCACCTGCACTGCTGGTATGCCGATTCACACTAGGGCTGGGGCAGAGATTCCTGAGATGGCACCGGCAGTGGCATCACCAAAAGCAGATACCGAATGTGAGGTTGGGCAGCGCCGTGCAAAACCGCCGAAGGGGAGGAAGCGCCTTCTTCCATTGATGGCTCGGGCCCTAGAAGAAGGAAGAAATCGGTCGCCGGTTTACTTAATGTGTTGCTTGAGTCTGAGCCTCTTCATGGCGAGCCTATATCTGCCCATGAACCGGACGACGATCTCCTCTTTCCTGGTACATCTGCCGAGGAAGCCGCTCAGTTGGCCGAGGCTTTGAAGTGTTCACAGGACGAAACTGAAAATGTGCGCCCCAGGAAGGGAGGCTTCCCCCTATTGAATTCCGTGATGTTGATCTGGCATCAACTAGGTTTCCAATGGGTCCTCTGACAATGGAAGAATGGGCTCTCAAACAGCCCATCTCGGCCGTTTCTGAAGACGAGGCTGCTCTGAAGGCAGGCAGGGATCTACCTTCGATCGAAGCCCATCGAGCGCGAATAAATAGAAAAGAGCAGCGGGTCGAAAAGGCCATACTTCAGGCTCCCTGGCGTATTGGTATGCATACTTTTACATCGCTTTTGGTAAATAATTTGTATTACTTTCTCATCATATTATCTTTACAAAAATTTTGTAGGGCCTTCTGCAGCAAGCGTAGTCTTGAGCCCAGATCGCGTCATGGAGCCTCCAATGACGGCTTCTATTCCTCCGGCGGAGATTGCTAAACCGTTCATAGATTCTATGAATATCTTCAGTGACGCACCGGGGCGTGTAAAGGAGATTACCGAAACTGCCATCCCCACCTTAGAGTCTCCGATAACGGCTTCTATTCATACAGCGGAGACTATCACACCGGCCACGGTTTTTGTGAATATTTCCAATGACACACTTGAAAATGTATATGTGATTACTAAACCTGCCATCCCTCCAGTCCAAAACGGACGAAGAATCGAAGGTAATCATGTATATGTATATTTTGCCTAATGAACCTTCTATATGTCTAACCCTTTTGTTTTTCTCGGAATTGCGGAAGTTGGCGGCTTCTATTGTAGATTGTTCTCCAGAAGAAAGCTTCCAGCGTATACTTAATGTGGCGGCGCCGCACACGATAGCTCCCCAAAGCCTCATCCTTTCCTCTGGCCAAGGTTAGTATTCCTTTGCTTTTCGTATCATATTTTCATAATGATACTAATGTGCCCCTTTTTTATTTTAAACCACAGTCTTAGAGGCTGATGACGAAGTCGAAGTTCTTGATGGGCGAAAATGTCCTTAAACTATTATTCGCCTCCAAAATGGCGATAATGGACCGAAATGTTCTTAAACTAATATTCGCCTCCAAAATGGTGATAATGGACCGAAATGTCCCTAAACTAATATTCGCCTAAAAAACGGCGTCCTGGTCCATGTTCCGAAGGTGAACAGATTCTGGCGCGTCCGGTGGGACCTTTTCCTCTTTCTACTCCACACCTCGTGTGTCATGTTTTGCGAACAAAATCACGGTTCGCGATGGTTGCCCCTGGATTCAAGGTACTAAGATTTGGTGTCTTTTCTCTGTGCAGAAGAGAAATATCGATGGCTTCCAACTGCACAAGTTGCAACAGCAACTCCCTCTCCGCCCCAACTAGCGGAGTGACTTATAGGCCCAACGCAGCCTCCATCTTTTCAATGCCAGTGGGGAAAGCCACACAAACCACTACTGGGTAGTTCTTCGGGACCATGATCCCACCAATGAGTTTCGGTGCCTCAAAGCCGCAGGGAGAAGCTCCCAAGAGGTTGGTCTTCGATCGACTGGCAATCATAATGGCCCCGCTCAACGGGCCTTCTAAAGCTGACGTTCCAATCTTCAATAGGCTGGGCAAGAACCCAAACGGGCCCGCAAAGAGGCTCGTGGTACCTGAAGGGGCTACCCCAAAACGGATAGCCCTCTTAATTCCTACAGGTGAAGCCGTCAAAAGCGCTTCCTCCATCAGAAGATCGGCCTTTGAAACATTGGTTGTTTCTCCGCAATCTCTGCCAAGGACGTCAGTCTTCAACAGGTTGACGCCAACAGCAGCCCCTCACCAAAGCCGGGGGCACGACAAACCCGTTTCCAAATCTGAGGCGGTCCCGTCTGCAAGACACGCTTGACGTCGCCACTAGCGCCGAGTGAGAGAAGCTGGGGGTAACTCCCCCTCTGGACTTACCCCACCAGCTGCAATGGTGGAAATTGACGCTGCTGTTCAAACTGGGAACAGCTTTGATCTACTCAGAAGGGTGCGAAAGAACTCTCCAACGGCAGTACTGAAGAAATCGCCCCCACCTGCAGAAGCCACGGCATAGGAAAAGATGGAGCATCCCCATCAATTGCTTTCCTCCCAAATTCACAGGGTCTAGCGGAAAGTCCAGGACTCTGTGATTAACAAAGATTGCTCTCATCGACTGACGAAATCGAAGGCTCGGCAAGAGGAAGACCACTCCATCGTCATACGGCGAGGGGCTTCTTATACACAGGTTCCTATTGCAATGGCTCCTTCAACTTCGACCTCTCACTAAAGGATGAGGCCGGAGAAAATCCCACCACCGGCGGAAAATTCCAAAGGCGATGAACCCAAACGCCCCAAGTATGGGGACATAATCGTACACACTGTTTACATAGCTTCCGGAAAAGAAAAAAATCGTGATTCCATAGGTCACCGGCCGCAAACTGAGTCGCTGACGAAAGCTTAGGAGCAATAACAAAAGCTCTAGAAGATACCGACCAAAATAGCAGCACTCACCGGATGTCCGGAACTAGCATTTGAGCAGCGCCAAGAACAAGAGACCAATACAGAGTTCCTACAAAGGGTGCTTGAAAGAAATGATAAGGAAGCTGCTGAGCAGGCTTCCAACATGAAGGAGATGGCTCTCTTGTTCCAGGATATCGTTGAAATGATGATTCAACCACAACCTCCAGCCGAGGATCCGCCGCTAATCGTCGATGATGACAGAGGGGAAACATCAAACCCTCTTCCGGCTTTATCAACATCTAAGGAGGAAACAATCTCCAAGGTTGCTCTTGATGACTATATAGCTCAATAAATATGAGCTAATCAAGATAGTGAAGCGGCTGGCCAAACTGTCAGAACTGGGCAACCGTATCTAGGCTGGTATGACCAAATTAAATACCCGCCGGGAAATACGATCCCTAAATTCTATGTGTACAAGGGGACAGGCAACCCTCATCAGCATGTCGAGCAGTTCAGAGCTCTGTGCGGCAACACTGGAGGCGATGACAAACTGTTGCTTCGCCAGTTCGTTGGAAGCCTGTCGGAAACGGCTTTTGAATGGTACTCGGAGCTCCCAAATGACTCCATAAGAACATTCACAGAAATAGAACTGTTGTTCACACGGTGGTTCGCCAGCGCAAACGAGCGCACCTCGATCACGGCTTTAGTTAATGCAAGGGTAAAACTGGGAAAAACCTGGGTCTAATATGTGATCCAGTGGTGGAACCTGTGGTCAAAGTGCGAACAACACATCGAAGAATCCCCCGCCATGGGCATGTTCATCGGGACCATAGATCCGCAAACGATTGTGTCCCAGTTCATGAAGTTCTTCAAGCCGACTACCTTCTAGGTTCTGATTGATAAACTAGCCCAAATGGACAAGATGGGTCACGGACCTTCCTCCTCATGTAAGGATACTTGAAATGCCAAGGGTAAAGAGAAAGCGGCCTTCGTCGCCAACACTCAACAACAACCGAGCGACCCAAAACTGGCGGTTCGCCAAAACAAGGCATGTCCATGCCTATCCTTGGAAGAAAGGCTAGGACGTGCTTACTCGTTTCTCCGCGATAAGACGAGGAGACTATTTGAGTTGGCAATGCACAACAAACTCATCACATTACCAGACCCACAGCGTCCACCGCAACCCGACGACGTCAACAACCCTAACTGATGCTCCTATTACAGAATGGTGAGCCACCCAATTGATGATTACTACATCTTCAAGAACTGGGTCGAGTACCAGTATCAACAAGTGAAGTTTGCGCTGTCTGAGAACTGGAGGGTGAACCCACCACAGAAGCACATTCGTAAAAAGTTGGATGCACCGGTGGCATCATGCTCACTCGTGGAAGAAACACCATTGGAAGTTGTTCTTTCAGCTAAAACCAAAAGAATGCTGAAGGATCTACATGCATGTCCGGCAGTCAGGTGGAAAAGTCCACTTGAGCCCGAAATCATCGAAGGAATGATGAAACCGTGTCCCGTACCGAAAACAGTTGACAATGGGCAAAATCCTAAAGTCAAGCCTTCAAAGTCTTCGAGGAAATAGAAGAAGACCAAGAAGCCTGTGCAGCCTACCGAGTATGATGACAAGCGAACAAACATACAAAATTACTTCGACGCGTTGGAGGAGTACAACCAGAAGGCGCAGACCGGTCAGCCTCGAAGAGTTCCTCAAGCATATTCTAGAGAACGAAGATAGTGACAAAGATGAGGAAAATGACTCATTAGAAGAAACCGAAGACTATGTAGTTGCCACATGGTCTCCTATTCGTCGTTAAATGGTGAAGAAACTCCCTCAGCGTCAGAAGGAAAGGCGGAGGAACCGGGGGCAGAATCGGCGCTAAAATCTCCGAAACTGCCAGAAGACCTGATCGATAGGCTGTTAAATGAAGCCTTTCAAAAAAGTAAAGCTGACTGAGAACACGAAACAACCATATACGAAAAGGCTAAATGTCTGCATCAAGATCAAGAAGCTGCGGCAAGGATGAGTCATAAAGTACTCTAACCAAACCAAAGCGCACCTTCCATAAATAAGAGAAGGATCAAGACAGAGAAGCAGTTCGCCAAAGCCCTGTCCATAGGAATGAAATTGCCATCTCTCGTAAGAAACGCTCCCGAAGTCATATGACTTGATGAAGAGAATTCACATCCAAATTACTGCCTATATTATCGAAAGGTTACCAACCCCACCGAAGAATGCAGTACCTTCAAGAAGTGGTGGCAAGGATATGTTGCCCACCAAAAACACTTCAAGAGGATGAAGCGTGAAGTTCGTCGACAGCAAAAGAGTGCGACAAATGCGCATGAAAAATGAATGGCAACTGTCATATGGTTGATACAAGTTCGGAAAGGGAAAAACCCCAAGTTCTTACTTTCGGGAGCGATTCTGGGGATGAAATAACCCTCAGCCCTTTCTTCAAGGACTCCACCTTCGAAAAAGAAGAGAAGGAGAAGAACTGCGAGAATATTCAGCTGCGGAGCCGCACGCTGCCTGAAAAGAACCTCGGAACTATAAACAAAGGTTCAAGCAAAAGAGACAAAGGGAAAGAAAAATCCCTAAGGAAATTGCCCTCGACGGTGGAGTTGTCAAAGAGTTCGCAGCAAGGGACCCGTCCAAGAAAAACAAGGTGGATTATAATGTCCTAGCACATCTGAGGAAAATACCGTCACAGTTGAGCATATTGGATACTCTCCTCTTGTCCAAGGAGGCACGAGAGTCTCTGATCAAGGCATTACAACAGCTCGATCAATTTCAAGCTTTCCTTACAGAAGAGAAGATGAAAAATGAGATGGCGGAGGTTCACACAGCTGACATTACTTTCAGCGATGAAGACCTCCTCCTTGGTACGTGCAAGCATAACCACCCGTTATACGTCACTGGATATTGCTACGACATCAAAATAGAGAAAATACTTGTCGACAACGGATCCACCGTCAATCTTCTCAACGTGAAAGTGCTGAAGGAGATCTGCAAGAACGTTCAGCACTTAGCCCAAGACAAAATTACCATCTCCGAATTCGATTCACAATCGTCATGGAGGCTTGGGTCCATAATACTGACGTTACGCTTTGGATTGCTCGTCACTGACATCAAATTTCATGTCATTGACGCTAAGACTTGCTATAACGCTTTGCTCGGTAGGCCCTGACTGCATGAGTACAACGTCATCCCTTCTACCCAACATGAGTGTGTGAAGTATTTCAAAGACGGTTTAGAATACATCATCACGGTGGAGCTAAACCCGTTCTCAGTAAACGAAGTACGGAAATATGAAGATGCAAAGTACTTCCTGCCAGACTTCGAAGATACAGAGAGGTGTCATAAGCCGGAGGATAAATGGAAGCCTGTCGCCACCATCCTGATCATTGGGAGCGACACCGAGGAAGATGAAGAAATTGTCTACTCTGGGCAATTCCAAGACAACAAACCCGGACCATTTACTCCTATTTTGGGCTTTGGCAGCGACTCTGAGGACAAGGCCAACACAATGTTCTCTATCCGCCCGACAATGCAAACCCTCGACGAAGCAGATCATAGCCTGCAAATCAAAATGGTTCCTCCTCGGCATTACAAGGAACTTGATGCACTCGATACATACATCTTACAGGAACTATAGACTTTCTACGTGCCTCCTAAGCGGAGAGGTGAAAAGGCGATCCTCTTTTACCAATCTACAGAGCCCAGAGTAGAGAAAGAAGTCCGGCACGGTGCCGATTTTTCACTCGACAGGCTTCAACAAATCCATCTACCTAGATACTACACGGAGAGATTGAGAAAGCTTTTAAGATGCCAAGGTGTACCCCTCGAACAAACTGTTCGACAAGACCAATTCTACAAAAAGATTTGAGATATTCCCGGAACTCAGCGAAAGATGCCTAACGGGATGATGGAGACAACCGGGCTTGGATACGTTCGGTCCAGAAAACGAGAGCATTTCCACAGTTGTCGCGTCATAAACAGCTCCAGAGAAGAGGAAAATGCTCTTCCAAATGGCCGTGACATTGAAACAGAGCGAAATCCCGCTCTAAAAACGTTAAGTCCGCCGCTCGAAGAACAAATAGACAAGCTCATAGAGGAGGCTTGTCAAAGAAGTCGAGACAACCACAACCGCGAAATGGCTATCTTTGAAAAAGCCAAGGCGCAACGCCTCAATCAGCAGTCTGCAGAAAAGGAAGATTACGATGTCCTCCATCCCCAGCTCGCTGTATGTCTTCCCAAAAAGGAAAAATCCCGAAATAGAGGCAAAAACAGGATAAAGAGCGCAAACAATGTTCGCAAACAACAAGAAAGATCTAAGAAGCCACGCTATCAACAAAAACATGGTTGGAACTCGTCCTTTATCAAGAAGATGGGTCGGGAATACTCTTTCCCTCAAGGCAAGACAAGAAAAATATTCAACCTTGTCATGAAGCACCAAATGATGACGCTTCCGGAGTCTCGGCACCCCGAACAAATAAACGAGGTCTATCATCTGGATTATTGCTCCAATCACCGAGCAATAGGTCATCCCCTTGAAGACTGCTTCATCTTAAAAAACTGGGTCGAAGACCAGTATCAATAAAGCAGGTTCACTTAGTCCGACAGCTGGAGGGTAACCCCACTGCAAAAGCATGAGCCAAAAAGGAGCTTTACCATGAGGACAGGACCAGCTCAACATTAAGAATGGAAGCAAACCCATACCTTCCATGTAGTAACACTCTCAAAGGAGGGAAGGCACAAGACTATAGATGACCCCTTCAAGTGCTTCGCAAATGAAAACGAGGATGAGGTGATCTCAGAGTTTCCACCAGCACAAAAAGACCTGGAAGACAGGATACACACTACGGCGGACAACCTAAGGAATATTGACTTAGGGACAGAAAACGACCCGAGGCCAACGTTCTTCAGTGAGCTACTATCTAAAAGAACAGGTAGCCATGTTAAAGGACATACTCATTCAGTATAAAGAATGCTTCACATGGAACTATTCCAAAATACCTGGTCTAGATCCAAAGGTAGCAGTACATAAACTGGCCATATCGCCGAACATAAAGTGAGTCAAACAAGCGCCAAGAAAAATGCGGCTCGAACTTGAGATGGGTATAAATGCTGAGGTCAAGAAACTAATCGACTCCAGATTCATCCGAGAAGTTCAATATCCCGACTGGATCGCTAACATCGTTTCGTTTATGAAGAAAAATAGGACGGTACGCATCTGTGTAGACTTTTGGGACATCAACAAAGATTTCCAGAAGGATGACTTCTCAGTACCTGTTACCGAGCAGATGATCGATAACACGTCTACCCATGAGGTCTTCTCCTTCATGGATCGATTTTCAGGATACAACCAAATAATAATGCATCCTGAAGACCAAAAACATATCGCCTTCCGGAATCAGCTGGGTATATTCTACTACAAGGTGATGCCTTTTTGTTTAAAGAACGCTGGAGCTACCTACCAGAGGACCATGACGAAGATCTTCGATGACCTTATCCATGAAATTGTCGAATGCTACATCGACAACCTGGTGGTGAAAAGCAAGTCTTACGAGGAACATTGGGAACATCTAAAATTAGTGTTCCAATGATTTCGGAATTACAATCTGAAGATGAATCCTTTGAAATGCGCGTTTGGAGTCTCCTCAGGAAAATTCCAAGGATTCATCATACGGCACCGGGATCCCTCAAAGATTAAGGCGATTATGGAAATGCCCACGCCAAGGAACCTCAAACAACTGCGGTCTCTCCAAGGAAAACTCGCGTATATTCGGCGGTTCATAACCAACCTCTCCGGAAAATGCCGTCCCTACAGCCATTTGATGAAGAAAGGGGCCCCGTTCGTTTAGGATCAAAAGTGCCAAAATGCACTAGACGAAATCAAACAATATTTGCAGAATCCGCCGGTATTGACCGCTCCAGTTAAGGGAAAGCCCCTTATCATATATACAACAGCCCTTGAAGGTTCTCTAGGCGCGCTATGGAAACAAGAGAACGATCAAGGAAAGAAGAGAGCTCTGTACTATTTGAGCCGAGTTCACCAAGGGGCAGAAAACAACTACTCGCCCATCGAAAAGCATTGCCTAGCAAGGGTCTTCGTGATAACGAAGCTCAGGCATTACGCCTTGGCACATGAGGTCCATCTCATAACAAAGGTGAATCCTCTCAAATATCTAATGTCAAAGGCCATACTGACAGGAAGGCTTGCTAAGTGGGCCCTCCTCTTGATGGAGTTCTTGATAACGCATCGTCCTTCAAAGCAGTGAAAGGCCAGACCATCGCCGACTTTCTTGTCGAACATCTAACACCAGCCGACTCTCCCTTAAATTGCGAGTTGTCGGATGAACATGCGTTCGACACAATGGAAGAAGAGAAAGAAGAAAATAATTCACAATAGGAACTCTACTTTGATGTAGCATCTTCCATGAAGAGGCGAAAGCAAAACACTCCCATAATCAAAACCGGGGTGGGCCTTATCTTCGTGACTCCGTAAGGAGGGATACTATGCTACGCCCTCTCCTTAATGGAGCCAAGGACTAATAACTGTCACGTCCCGAAAGTACGGAACAAGACCGGCACTTAAACTACGAGCATTTCGAGGCGTACGTAATCTAAGTAAACCGAAACCCCAGAAATCAAAACCAAGAAAAGTAGTAGAGTGAAGGAAAACCAATTTAAAACAAGTAGTTTCAATAGTATAAGCCGAATTATGCGGGTTTCTAAAAATATCAAAGATTTCCTGAAAATTTCGGCAGAGTCTCCTTTGTAAATACTGGCCCCCAAACGGGATACAACATGAATAGTATACGAAATCAATAAAAAGGCATCCTCAAGCGGGAGCTAGCTCTTCTTCAATCGATGGCCACAACCACACAAGCAATATAATATACAACGCCAACGGCGAGGATCAAATTTCAAAAGGGAACTCAAAACCACAAGAAAACCACAGAAATATAACGCGCGACTCTAAGGTCGAAGAAATAACATCACTGGTCTCTATCTCAAAATAAATACATATTTGGTTGATGGAACTTCTAGATACAACAGAATAATAATATACAAGATATACAATGGGGGTACGATACAAGTAAACCCACCTACTAGCAAATCACCCGAAGGAAACTATGCCCGCAAGCCGTAATGAAACCTGTACGGCAAACCTGCAAGAAACTGGGGCACAACGGGGGTGAGTTGCCAACTCGTGAATAGAAAAACATCTACGGAAAGAAATCGCATAAATAACGCAACCTAGGCCAATGATCATAATATATCCCCAATTATATAAATAACATGCAACCTATAACAAGGCTAGGGTAAATATCTAACCCGACTGTAATCTCATGTGCCCGTGTCAGTGCCTCAGGTAGCAATAAATCATATGAATGAGGTATGAATGCATGAAAACAGAATACATGTAAATGAAGAACTGTTTTCATAATTTAGTGAGATTTCCTTTGTATTTTTAAAATGAGGTATCATAATGAAATCAGCATAAAACAGTGCCTAGCATCGGCAAAAAACGTAATCCCAATATCTCGATATCTCTGTATCACAGTCTCTGTACCTCAATATCTCGAAATCTCAATGTCTCAATCACAATATCTAGGACGCCGTCAGTCCAGACCGACCCCTACCATCCATCTCAAGACCACGACGATATCCTCCGGATATCCGACGCGTCGGGTAAAATCACCGGTAGGTAGTCTCCCTTGCCAGGCTCACATCGTCATCAACACGCGCTTCTTGCCCCGGGGTACCTTACCGGGCCCACCATGTACCCGAAACGGTTCATCCGCCTCCTCGAATCGGGTCTCGAAATCCATCAGCAAACTCATGGTGGACGACTCATACATCATGGGAAAACCGCACTTTTTATTTTAAAAGAGAGAAAAGGTTTATTTATGTTTTTGCGGTTTTCCTCCAAATCCAGAAAATCTCATGGAAATCCGAATCCAAAACCTCAATAACACGTAAAATAGTGAATGTGCATGAGAATCCATGAATGCGGCATAACACTGAATACAGTATGCATGAAGTAGCAGGTAATAACTACAATGTCTAAACTAACATATAAGGCAAGTACGCTAATATCATGTCTAAACTATTAGCTAACCGGCTATGTCAAGCAATAATATTTTCTAAGGTGTACGTGACATGGCAATTACCGATGAAGATGTGTGTGAGCCGGCAAGTAAGTGTACGTGGTACATACGCATCATCGGTAATGGTGCTGGTGTCCTAACAGCATAATATCAACAATGGCATATGAAATCACAATATGAATATGCGATGCGGAGCGAACAACAATAATGTGCGGGAGCAGAATACTAGACACAACGATAACTATAAGTCAAACAATGGTGCCTTTTAAAAATAACACGAATCGCGGTGTTTTGAAAATAAGGGCTACGTGTTTTTAAGAAAAGATACGTCTTTTGAAATATCCGTAGAATCCCTTGACCTGTCTTTTAAAATACCCGTGGTTCGTTAGCTTTTGAAATAGGTAGAAGTCGAATCTAGTCTACCAACTATACTAACTATAGGGCTAAGCTAACAGGCTAACTGAAGGTAAGGAAATCGCCTAACATCTGAGTCGATACATACATACATATATATATATATATATATATATATATATATATATATTAGTCGGTGATCCCGCCTCAATAATATCACATCCGATACCATATCTATAATCAGACATTCCCAAGTCGAGTGCGGATCAATCATCAATATATAGCTCGTACGTAAATCCGTCGTACGGCATCCCAAATCTGGGTACGGGTCAATATCACATTCATCATACTATTCATCTGGTATCCTCTTTATCAAATATCATGATCGGGTACTGATCTACGTCTAGTACCATACTGATACTGCCTAAGTATGCATGCACGTGTGTGAAATACTACGTCAAGGACCCGCTACAACGTCATGTCGTATCTCAAATACGAACCCTTCCATATCACCGATCTCATCGACTCGTCTCAATCCCAAGTACTATCCTCATCATCCATGCATGTGTATATGAATGTATATATGCATAGTCCCATACCCACGCGTATATACATATATACACATCCCCATCTACGCCCAAGAAAGTAATGTATGCAAGTCTGTGTGTGCGTATGGGGGTATAACAAGCACTCTAGGGTTTCGCAACTAACCCAAAGCTAATCCATGAACACAATATCATATCATGAATAAACATTCTCGTATCATAAAACACCTATATAAACATATATATATATATATATGAAATATACTACGGACTGCGGGGGTGCTATACGCCATCCACCCGACTTCTCCCCGTAAATATAAATCTACTCACCTGGTCCTCGCTCGCCGGTGCCGACGTCTCCACACGCTTGCTTGTCGTCTCGAGGTCCACATGGGGTACCTACATATCATAACGCACCACATCGCATTAAAATCCGACTCATGACCAAAACTACACACGAATCCCACATAGGTCAAAACCTATGGCTGCTTTCACAAATCAACCCAAAAACCCTCGACGTCGGCGTACAAACGCCAAACCATCGAGAAAAACCCAAACACACTCATTTGCACGATCACAAGCACTAATTATACTATAAAATAGGTTAAAATTCACAAAAACCCCAAACTCACTTTAAAAGCCATTTTTCCGAAAATCTAGCAAGCAAATATTACCCGTTTTAGTAAAAAACTCGACGTTTAAATAAATCTAGCGGCCGCAATATCCGCTCAATATCATAACTAAGTCATAAAAACCATTCCAATAATTTAATCTCATCAAAATATATATATTTACAAAACCTAGTTAACAAAAATTAGCACAATTTTCCATTTTAGCTCAAAACTTGGTGTTTTAATCAACATTAAATATTTTAACAATTTTAGTGGCCATAATTCTCATTAAACATATTAACTAAGCCACACGACCATTAACTAGAATTTAATCTCACTACTTTATATAAATTACAAAAATCTAGTTTGCAAAACAATCATAATTAGGACAATTTAAATTTAACAATCTAGCAATAAGCAACAAGGTTTAGTTTTTCATAAAATTAACATGCTAATCACTCATTAGAACCATAATATAATGCTAGAAACCCTCACTAGAATTTTACAAACCCTAATCCCAAAATCAAACCCTTTTCTAGAATAACATAAACTAGCAATTACACCCAAATTAACACTTGAATAAAATAGATTATCATAATTAAACAATAATTAGCCATAAGGTTAAGAATTTACCCCACAATCATCTTGAGATCTAGCACAAAGCTACCCTCCCCAAACATGCTTCCATTCACCAAGATCCATACAATAATAGCTAAGGAAAAATGGGTAAGGTTTGTATTTGGAAATTTGTGAGGTTTTACTTGATTTTTCTTAGGATTTTTGTGGACTTTTGGAGAAGAAAAGAGATGGGGGAAAAGAGAGAGGGGGCTGCAGAATTTCGGCTGTAGGAGGGAGAGGGAGATGTGTGTGGGTTTTGTGGGTAAAAGCCCAAGTCAACTCTCTCCCAAATTAGAATAATACCCACCTCATTTTACTATATTAAAACCTATACTTTTATCCTATTTCCACACTTAACAAAAGAGTTGAAGTGAGATCTTGGAGGGGGGTTGCTGCTGTGGTGGGGCCGGCCATGGAGGGGTGAGCATGTGAGTGAGTGATTGACTAAAAAGGTTCCATGCAAAAAGACCCCCTCAAGTTACCAAATTGCAAGTTTTCGCCAATTTCACCAAAAAAGCCTTTTTTTTTTCTTCAATAATTTCTAACACCATTTTGGAAAGCCAATTCATTTCAAAAATCACATGATAAAATTTTGTTTAATTTGTTATGATGCACAAAATTTGTTTCAACTCATTCCAATTTGTAATTTTCCCTAATTAAATGTATTAGTGGCGGCTTAAAATAATAATAAAATATTTTTTTTTCAGAAAATTTGAAATTTCACCAGTGGCTCAATAAACACCAAATACTAGCAATTACATAGCTAGAATATATATATTTAATATTTATAATAAAGATATTTTTATTTTGACTTTTTACAGAAAACCCCCTTATTTTACCGATTTTCCGAAATTTCACCAAAACGATTTTCAAAACGTTACAATCTTCCCCCCTTAAAGAAATTCGGTCCCCGAATTTAAATTAACACTCCCCCAAATACTAAAACATCTAAGTAAAACAATCAAGTCGTCGGGGCTCCGAAATCATAAATACAGAAAACAAATCATGGCGCAGCGCATGCGCATGAAAAATGAGCATATAACTCAAAATCAAAACTCCGTCAAGCATCCCGCAATCATCGGAGTCATG
This sequence comes from Agapanthus africanus, assembly GCA_030015575.1. Taxonomy (NCBI): domain Eukaryota; kingdom Viridiplantae; phylum Streptophyta; class Magnoliopsida; order Asparagales; family Amaryllidaceae; genus Agapanthus; species Agapanthus africanus. Next base: position 301,190,386 of record CM057339.1, on the reverse strand, counting down.
GTAAAGACACAATGTCAAATCCAATACCAAAACCAATATGATATAACTCGAAACTATGCACGTAAATATCAAATCTATATATGTAATTATCTGAAGGAAATGCATGTCAAATCTCTTAAAGTCGCTGTGCAATGCGCATAACACTGTACAGTGGCGGACGTCTATCATGAGAAAATAACTATATACATATACACCTTTGTTTGAAATGTACGTTCCGCCGTTTTGGGAAACAATTTAGAAGGGTTTTCCTTGTTTTAAACGTTTCGCGTCATATCAGACACGTAGGTAAATACTGAGACTATAGCTTGCTTTTTGGAATTCCCTTCAATAGCTATCAATGCATGCAAAATACATTCAGGTACTGTCCTCTGACTAGTCCTGCTTAGTACGAAAACACATCGCAATTATCATAAAAAAAACGTATTGCTCTATAAGAAATCAATCCCAAAATACGCGTATGAATACTACGTGCGTCTGGTGCGCACGACAATCAAAATCCATATACGTGCCATATAAGTGCACAGAAACAAGATCTAAGTGCATCGGGTGTGCACAAAGCATCTGTCGTAGGCAACGTGTGTGCCTGACAGCAAAATCAGGTGCATCTGACATGCACGAAAAAAATCTCGATTTTGTGCATCTGGTGTGCACCAAAATCGCATCTCAATACATGCGCTCAACATGCGCGAAAACCCAAAACCAGGGTCATCCATCATGCAGGAAATCATGAAATCCAATATCAAGCGCCGAACATGCGCAAAATCAAATCAGGTGCACAAAACAAATATCGAGTATCACAATCGAAATCGAAGTCCAGTGCATCTAAGTGCACAAAAAGCGTATCACTGCACTGCAAGCATATATAAACTATACAGAGTGCAGGAACCAAATCGTGTGCGTGCATACGTACAAAATCAACTCAAATGTCTAAAACCGTAAAATCACAAACATGTGAAACCAAAGCACGAAAACGATATCAAGTGCAACACTGTGCAAAGATCGTAAATCCTCAATCATCAAAATCAAATCATGCGAATAAATCCCCCAAAACATCGAAATCAATAATGGCGGAATAGTACCGCTCAAGTGCATCCTCTAAGAATCTCAGGCCAACTGTCGCGGTCACTAGTGGGACGTCTCGTCGATGATCATGAACTCTGGCCTGCTGGTGTGCGTAACAATGACCACTCCTGGGTCAAGGTCTTCACTGTGAATTACCAATCTCTCGGTCCATCGGCTCATCGGCCCTGTCAGGTGTGCTAATGGGGATGATCCCGTTCTGGTACTTCTCTGGTCATCTCTCGGTCAATCATCGCGACCACTCGTAAGACAGCATATCACTGGCGTCGGCCTCTGGCTCTCTGAATGTACGTGACACATCTGATCCTGGGTGCAAGTATCATTGCAGCAGTGTCCTGGAAGGAATCCTGCTCACGGTCTCTTCCATGTCTCGTCTCTGCCAACTGTCCGGAAGTCATCGTCCTTTCCTATATCTGTATCTTGCTCTGGAACGACTGCATACTCATCGCGATTCCTTCTGGAAGGTAAATCCAGATACCATGCCTCAGCATGCGCATCGTATCTCTGATGTCGGCGGAGTGGAACGTCATCTCATCTAGATCTGGTACGAACCTATTACTTCACTTTTCTCTAATGCCGTCTGCTTTGGACTCATCTCGTCACGGCTGCATGGACTGAGCTCCAACGGCTATTCTCGTATCTGGAGTCTCCCAAGAAATGCATCTCACCACCTAGCATCCGAATTAAATCGAGCCATCCGATCGAGTCGTCAAAACCTCATAATCCCCCAAGAGCTCAACATCTTGGGCACAGTTTAATAGTATCGAGTACATACCACAGCATCGGTGGTCCAGCCGTAGAAGGGCAAACCCAAGCCTCACTAATGGCGCCGTAGAACTGCCGCAAACCCGAAGGTTCAAAGGCTTTCACACGGTCATTAAGTCGAGTTAGGGTTTCATTCTTCTAGAGGGTCCATAGAATTGCCTGCATGTCTTTCCGACTACTTTAAACTTGGAGTAATAGGTTTCTGACATTCGATCGTCTCTGTCGACTCTCAACGTCTCCGCGTGAAGTCGTCTCTTGCTAGAATCAATCTATCTGATGACCTCTTATCAGGTAGGCGAACGAACCACATGTCCTAGTCATTCATCCTCGGGTGACTAGCGACCTCCTATCATCTCTTAGTATAACTTGTACTGCAATAGCTCCAACATATGGGGCGATATCTCGTCGCTCGCAGCAACAACTGGCTCACTCGTCTGCACGCTGAACAGTGCCTCAATCATCATGAGTAAGCAATACACCAACGGTCATCAAAATCTGGCTGGCCTCTATCATTGGCTCAATCCTCTAGTGTCGATCCGCACATCCGAGTAACCTCATAAAGGTGATCCGCCAAACGCTCGTGGCGCGGAAACACAGTAAAAAGACACATCTCCGCAATCGTGTGTCACCGGAATTTTGCCCTGGTCAGTCCTCGTTCATGACGAGCTCGTGCTGACCACAACTCTAGCTGTAGCTCTCCCTGCCCGTAATCGTGGCAGCAAAACCATAACTGGTACTGATGAGGCTAGAACGGAATGAATATAATACTGAGCAAAGAAATGTACATCCTAAGGCTTCTTAAGTGGAGTAGCGTATCGTAAGATGCCGCGGAACATACCCACGGTACGTCACTCTACTTTAGTCACCTATTCCATCAACCAAGGGTCATCCTACGCTCCGAAGGTAAAACCTAACGCTCTGATACCAAGTTTGTCACGACCCGAAAGTACGGAACAAGACCGGCACTTAAACTACGAGTGTCTCGAGGCGTACGTAATCTAAGTAAACCGAAACCCCAGAAATCCAAACCAAGAAAAGTAGTAGAGTGAAGGAAAACCAATTTAAAACAAGTAGTTTCAATAGCATAAGCCGAATTATGCGGGTTTCTAAAAACATCAAAAATTTCCAGAAAATTTCGGCAGAGTCTCCTTTGTAAATACTGGCCCCCAAACAGGATACAACATGAATAGTATACGAAATCAATAAAAAGGCATCCTCAATCGGGAGCTAGCTCTTCGTCAATCGACGGCCACAACCACACAAGCAATATAATATACAACGCCAACGACGAGGATCAAATTTCAAAAGGGAACTCAAAACCACAAGAAAACCACAGAAATATAACGCGCGACTCTAAGGTCGAAGAAATAACATCACTGGTCTCTATCTCAAAATAAATACATGTTTGGTTGATGGAACTTCTAAATACAACAGAATAATAATATACAAGATATACAATGGGGGTACGATACAAGTAAACCCACCTACTAGCAAATCACCCGAAGGAAACTATGCCCGCAAGCCGAAATGAAACCTGTACGGCAAACCTGCAAGAAACTGGGGCACAATGGGGGTGAGTTGCCAACTCGTGAATAGAAAAACATCTATGGAAAGAAATCGCATAAATAACGCAACCTAGGCCAATGATCATAATATATCCCCAATTATATAAATAACATGCAACCTATAACAAGGCTAGGGTAAATATCTAACCCGAGTGTAATCTCATGTGCCCGTGTCAGTGCCTCAGGTAGCAATAAATCATATGAATGAGGTATGAATGCATGAAAACGGAATACATGTAAATGAAGAACTGTTTTCATAATTTAGTGAGATTTTCTTTGTATTTTTAAAATGAGGTATCATAATGAAATCAGCATAAAACAGTGCCTAGCATCGGCACAAAACGTAATCCCAATATCTCGATATCTCTGTATCACAGTCTCTGTACCTCAATATCTCGAAATCTCAATGTCTCAATCACAATATCTAGGACGCCGTCAGTCCAGACCGACCCCTACCATCCATCTCAAGACCACGACGGTATCCTCCGGATATCCGACGCGTCGGGTAAAATCACCGGTAGGTAGTCTCCCCTGCCAGGCTCACATCGTCATCATCACGCGCTTCTTGCCCCGGGGTACCTGACCGGGCCCACCATGTACCCGAAACGGTTCATCCGCCTCCTCGAATCGGGTCTCGAAATCCATCAGCAAACTCATGGTGGACGACTCATACATCATGGGAAAACCGCACTTTTTATTTTAAAAGAGAGAAAAGGTTTATTTATGATTTTGCGGTTTTCCTCCAAATCCAAAAAATCTCATGGAAATCCGAATCCAAAACCACAATAACACGTAAAATAGTGAATGTGCATGAGAATCCATGAATGCGGCATAACAATAAATAACAGTATGCATGAAGTAACAGGTAATAACTACAATGTCTAAACTAACATATAAGGCAAGTACGCTAATATCATGTCTAAATTATTAGCTAACAGGCTATGTCAAGCAATAATATTTTCTAAGGTGTACGTGACATGGCAATTACCGATGAAGATGTGTGTGAGCCAGCAAGTAAGTGTACGTGGTACATACGCATCATCGGTAATGGTGCTGGTGTCCTAACAGCATAATATCAACAATGGCATATGAAATCACAATATGAATATGCGATGCGGAGCGAACAACAATAATGTGCGGGAGCAGAATACTAGACACAACGATAACTATAAGTCAAACAATGGTGCCTTTTAAAAATAACACGAATCGCGGTGTTTTGAAAATAAGGGCTACGTGTTTTTAAGAAAAGATACGTCTTTTGAAATATCCGTAGAATCTCTTGACCTGTCTTTTAAAATACCCGCGGTTCGTTAGCTTTTGAAATAGGTAGAAGTCGAATCTAGTCTACCAACTATACTAACTATAGGGCTGACATAACAGGCTAACTGAAGGTAAGGAAATCGCCTAACATCTGAGTCGATACATACATACATACATACATACATATATATATATATATATATATATATATTAGTCGGTGATCCCGCCTCAATAATATCACATCCGATACCATATCTATAATCAGACATTCCCAAGTCGAGTGCGGATCAATCATCAGTATATAGCTCGTACGTAAATCCGTCGTACGGCATCCCAAATCTGGGTACGGGTCAATATCACATTCATCATACTATTCATCTGGTATCCTCTTTATCAAATATCATGATCGGGTACTGATCTACGTCTAGTACCATACTGATACCGCCTAAGTATGCATGCACGTGTGTGAAATACTACGTCAAGGACCCGCTACAACGTCATGTCGTATCTCAAATACGAACCCTGCCATATCACCGATCTCATCGACTCGTCTCAATCCCAAGTACTATCCTCATCATCCATGCATGTGTATATGAATGTATATATGCATAGTCCCATACCCACGCGTATATACATATATACACATCCCCATCTACGCCCAAGAAAGTAATGTATGCAAGTCTGTATGTGCGTATGGGGGTATAACAACCACCCTAGGGTTTCGCAACTAACCCAAAGCTAATCCATGAACACAATATCATATCATGAATAAACATTCTCGTATCATAAAACACCTATATAAACATATATATATATGAAATATACTACGGACTGCGGGGGTGCTATACGCCATCCACCCGACTTCTCCCCGTAGATATAAATCTACTCACCTGGTCCTCGCTCGCCGGTGCCGACGTCTCCACACGCTTGCTTGTCGTCTCGAGGTCCACATGGGGTACCTACATATCATAACGCACCACATCGCATTAAAATCCGACTCATGACCAAAACGACACACGAATCCCACATAGGTCAAAACCTATGGCTGCTTTCACAAATCAACCCAAAAACCCTCGACGTCGGCGTACAAACGCCAAACCATCGAGAAAAACCCAAACACACTCATTTGCACGATCACAAGCACTAATTATACTATAAAATAGGTTAAAATTCACAAAAACCCCAAACTCACTTTAAAAGTCATTTTTCCGAAAATCTAGCAAGCAAATATTACCCGTTTTAGTACAAAACTCGACGTTTAAACAAATCTAGCGGCCGCAATATCCGCTCAATATCATAACCAAGTCATAAAAACCATTCCAATAATTTAATCTCATCAAAATATATATATTTACAAAACCTAGTTAACAAAAATTAGTACAATTTTCCATTTTAGCTCAAAACTTGGTGTTTTAATCAACATTAAATATTTTAACAATTTTAGTGGCCATAATTCTTATTAAACATATTAACTAAGCCACACAACCATTAACTAGAATTTAATCTCACTACTTTATATAAATTACAAAAATCTAGTTTGCAAAACAATCATAATTAGGACAATTTAAATTTAACAATCTAGCAATAAGCAACAAGGTTTAGTTTTTCATAAAATTAACATGCTAATCACTCATTAGAACCATAATATAATGCTAGAAACCCTCACTAGAATTTTACAAACCCTAATCCCAAAATCAAACCCTTTTCTAGAATAACATAAACTAGCAATTACACCCAAATTAACACTTGAATAAAATAGATTATCATAATTAAACAATAATTAGCCATAAGGTTAAGAATTTACCCCACAATCATCTTGAGATCTAGCACAAATCTACCCTCCCCAAACATGCTTCCATTCACCAAGATCCATACAATAATAGCTAAGGAAAAATGGGTAAGGTTTGTATTTGGAAATTTGTGAGGTTTTACTTGATTTTTCTTAGGATTTTTGTGGACTTTTGGAGAAGAAAAGAGAAGGGGGAAAAGAGAGAGGGGGCTGCAGAATTTCGGCTGTAGGAGGGAGAGGGAGATGTGTGTGGGTTTTGTGGGTAAAAGCCCAAGTCAACTCTCTCCCAAATTACAATAATACCCACCTCATTTTACTATATTAAAACCTATACTTTTATCCTATTTCCACACTTAACAAAAGAGTTGAAGTGAGATCTTGGAGGGGGGTTGCTGCTGTGGTGGGGCCGGCCAAGGAGGGGTGAGCATGTGAGTGAGTGAGTGACAAAAAAGGTTCCATGCAAAAAGACCCCCTCAAGTTACCAAATTGCAAGTTTTCGCCAATTTCACCAAAAAAGCCCTTTTTTTTCTTCAATAATTTCTAACACCATTTTGGCAAGCCAATTCATTTCAAAAATCACATGATAAAATTTTGTTTAATGTGTTATGATGCACCAAATTTGTTTCAACTCATTCCAATTTGTAATTTTCCCTAATTAAATGTATTAGTGGCGGCTTAAAATAATAATAAAATATTTTTTTTCAGAAAATTTGAAATTTCACTAGTGGCTCAATAAACACCAAATACTAGTAATTACATAGCTAGAATATGTATATTTAATTTTTATAATAAAGATATTTGTATTTTGACTTTTTATAGAAAACCCCCTTATTTTACCGATTTTCCGAAATTTCACCGAAACGATTTTAAAAACGTTACAATAACGAAGCTAAATATGAAGCTTTGATAGCAGGTCTTGAGATCGTTGTCGACATGGGAATCAAAGACCTCCTCATATATGGAGACTCCGAGCTGATCGTTAGCCAAGTAAACGGCGACTATCAGACGTGTAAGACGGAGCTGATAAAGTACAGCGAAAGAGTGCAGCAACTGCTGACACAAATCCTCTCCTACATCCTGGAGAGTATAACGCAAGCAGAAAATAGCAAGGCGGATGCGTTAGGAAAATTGGCTATGGAATTAGCCGATGAAGACCTCGATGACGTAAAGATCATTGTATAATGCTGCAGGATCCTCGCGCTAACAGATATATCTTCGGAAGACTTAACAGAGCTATCCAAAGGAAAATAAATGACCGAACAAGTAGCCCTTCAAATAGGGGATGAAGAAAAGGTTATCGAATGGAGAGAAGTCTTTATAGACTACTTCAAATCTTGACGAACGCCCGAAAATGCATCGTCTCGACATCAGCTCATGAAACGAGCTATGTCCTTCGTCTTCGTCAATGACACCCTATATAAAAGATCGTTCGACTTTCTGTGGCTAAGATGCATGGGACCAGAAGAAGCGAAGAGAGTCGTCCAAGAAACTCACGATGGACTCTACGGTTCTCACCAAGTTTGGCCAAAAATGAAGCTGAAGATCAAAAGAATAGGTTATTATTGGCCCACAATGATTCAGGACTGCCTCGAATATGCAAAGCAGCGTCACTCGTGCCAAATTCATGGGGACTTCATCCACCAGTATCCAAACACGCTACACCAAACGGTAGCTAGCTGGCGATTCGAAATGTGGGGGACCGATATAATTGGCCCTATTGAACCAGCATCGTCCAAAGGACATCGGTTCATACTGACAACGACCGATTACTTTTCTAAATGAGCAGAAGCAGTACCACTAAGGAAAGTGAAGACGGAGGATATCCTCCATTTCTTCAGAACCCTTGTCATCTACCGGTTCGGCACTCCGTGATGAATTATCTCTGATAATGGGCCGGCCTACAGAACCTATAAAATCAGTCGCTTCACACAACATCATAAAATAGATTGGAGATACTCGTTAGTTTATAATCGTCGTACCAACGGTCTAGCTGAAGTTTTCAACAAGACCTTGACAAAGATTATAAAGAAAACGGTGTCCAGGAACAAAAGAGATTGGCACGAAAGGCTGCATAAAGCTCTATAGGTGTACCGAACAATGATCAAAATGGCTATGAATACAACTCCATACGCGTTGATATTCGGCACGGAAGCACTGCTTCCTCTGGAAATAGAACTCATTTCTCTACGAGTAGCGGTTCGATATGAGCTGACAGATGAAGAAAACGCTCATCTTCGACTTGAGGAGCTCGACTCCCTTGACGAAACTCGCCTTATAGCACAGCAATACCCAGAGGCTTATAAGGTAAGGATGACATGGTCATAGGAAAAAATGACTAGGCCGAGAACGTTTTGCCAAGGCGAACTCGTGTTGGACGTCAAGAAACCGATGATCCCCAATCATGCCAAACGGGAGAAATTCGTGCCGAACTATGAATTCCCGTACATCATAGACAAAGTCTATCAAGGTGGAGCCTACCTGCTCATGGATATGCATGTAGAAAGATTCTTCCGGCCAATAAACGGCCGGTTCCTCAAAAAATACTACACTTAACGAGTCACGACTTAGGTCAATGATAGATGACGACACTTGTATCCGCTCGCTATCATCCTGAGTCAAAAACTCTGAGAGTAGTACGTGAAAAAATTCGCCTCAAACATGGCGATTACGAACCGAGACGTCCTTAAACTAGAACCTCGCCTCAAATATGGTGACATCGAACCGAGATATCCTTAAACTAAAATATCATCTCAAAAACGGCAATACCGGACCGAGAAGTCCTTAAACTAATTATTCGCCTCAAACATGGCGGCAATGGACCGAGAAGTCCTTAAAACTAAAAATTTGCCTCAAACATGGCGATAATGGACCGGAATATCCCTAAACTAGCACATCATCTCCAAAATGGTGATATGCTTCCTTAAAATCTATATTACAATCGAAGTCTCAACGGTGAAAGTTGCAACTCAATTCCTACCGGCTACACAGCTACTCAAGCAAAGAAGCCACCCCCAAATCCCATCAGCAAACGGATGGGGCACTTACAACGAAACTACTTTTGAGAGTTTCGTTAAAAAAAACAAAAAAAAGGTATGTTCACAAGAAAAATGGGCACTGATGAAAACCCGAAAGGGCGCCGTGAGTAAAAACAGCAGAACTGCCAGCGAGTTTGTGAAAACCCGAAAGGGCGCCAACCCGTAAAATAAAAAATTCATGGGCACTTGCAAGGTCCTCTCGACCTTGTGAAGAGAAAATACCTGCGTGAGATCCTTACGACTCACAAAGGAGCAATACACTTAGGAATCCCAACGATTCTTATGGAGAAATTACACTTGCGAGATCCTCATAACTCGTAAGGAGAATTCCCCCTATGAGACCCTCATGGCTCGTAGGATTCAAAAGCCTTAAGCTACAGGGATCTAAACCCATTCTTAAGCCATCGTATCCCCCAACTTGCCCTACAGGCAGTCCCATATTGACCCTTGTATACAATCCACGGGCATAAATAAATACTCTCCCACTGGGTTCCACCAAAGGTGAGAAATTTTCCCATATGGTGAATGACACCTGTAAGTCCTGTCGACTTATAAGGGAAAACACTCTTGTAAGATCCTTACGACTTATTAAAGAGAACACACTTAGGAGTCCTCACGAGTCCTAAGAAGAAAATACACTTACGAGATCCTCTCGACTCATAGGGAGAAATACCTTTGTTAGATCCTTACGGATCATAAAGTAAAAAAGCCTTAGCCGACAGGATTCTAACCCTGTTTGCTAAGCCGCCTTTGTTCAAATTAGCAAAGGAAAATGATGATTCGCTCCTGGAAACATCCCAATTGCAGCAATGTTGATGCCTAAACAGGTGTCAAACTCCAAGTCCTTTCACGGCAAATGATGATTCGCTCGTGGCGATATCCCAGTCGTAGCAATGATGATGCCAAAGTTGGGATCGGATTCCAAACTTGCAATAAATCAGTGGGAAAAAATGCAGATGAAATAGCCGAAATGATGGGGCAACTCGCAATAAAAATCAGCGTGCAAAAATATGCATATAAAAACACCCGAAATGATGGGACAACTCGCAATAAAAATCAGCGAGAAAAATATGCATATAAAAACAGCCGAAATGTTTGGGCAACTCGCAATAAAAAGCAGCGAGTAAAATATAAAAAATAGCCGAAATGATTGGGCACCGCAAAAAATAGCCGAAATGATTGGGAAATCGCGACATTCGCAATACAAAATGCTGAAAAGATAGAGCATCACAGCAATAAAAAAATGAAATGAAATAAAGTTTCCACTGCCCTGCAGATGAGTCCACACCGACCCCTGTATACAATCCATGGGCGCAAATGAAAAAAAGGACCATATCTTCCCACCAGGCTCCGTCAAAGGGAGAGCCAGACCTTGACGGCGAAATTTACAGCCTAAAGATCATTTCGACGTTCCTTCTCATTCCAGCAGGATGCAGAAACAACGTCGACAAATCTTCAAGGAGCCAAATCAAAACGGAGTGACAGCAAAATCCCAGCTCCATCCCGACGTTCCTTCTCGATGCAGACACGATGTCAACAAAGACCCAAAGGTCAAATAAAAATAGAGTCGCGGAAAAATCGTAGCTCCATGTCTTGATGGTTCATATACAATCCAGAGACTATCTCGACGTTCCCCCTCCTTTCAGCAGGATGTGGACGTGACTATCAAATGAAATTGGAGCAATATCATATTCCTAGCTCCGGACTTCAATTGCAACACATACAACATAGGGGTCCTACAGATGTCTGCCATACTACAGCAAAAGAATTGGTGCGATATCGAAAAAAAAAGCGAAGTGATGGTATATTCCTAGCTTCGAATCTTGACGGAAACTCATATAAAGCCTAAAAGATTATCGGAGATCATCCCACACCAGTGCGGAGTGGTTATGACTCATCGGGGCTCCAAATTGAGCCTAACCTTAAGTAAAAAGTGTCCTGGCAAATTCCTAACACTTGCTCTTCTAACGGTAATATAACCTAAGGAGATTACTTGAAGACGTCTTGTCCAGCCTCCAAAGGGATAAGAGACACTGCAGTTGTGAGGCGATGGCATATTCCTAGCTCCGCACTTCAATTGCAATACATACAGCAAAGCGGTCCTACAGATGTCTACCCTACTTCAGTAACTACAGATGTCTACCCTACTTCAGTAAAGAAACGACACGACATCGTCAAAACAAAAATGAAGCAACGACATATTCCTAGCTTCAGGGTCTTGAAGGCAACTCATATAAAGCCTAAAACACTATCGGAGATCATCCCACACTATTACAGAGTGGTTATGACTCATCGGGGCTCCAAATTGAGCATGACCTCAAGTAAGAAGCGTCATGGCAAACTCCTAACGCTTTTCCTTCCGACGGTAATATGTCCTATGGAGATTACTTGAACACGTATTGTCCAACCCCCGAAAGGATCAGAGACATAACAGTCGCGGGGCTACTCGAACAACAGCTTAAAGACCGTATATCGAGAAATACATCAGTCAATGCGATGGTACCACGGACTAAAACCTTAGTACCACAAACCTAATGGAACCTTGTCGTAAAGAATAGGGGTTATCTATATTTCACGTTAGGATACACCAGCGAGATCTTCTCGACTCATCTCGACTCGTAGGGAAAAGCATCTTTTTGAAACCCTCACGGCTGATAAAGGTGAGAGGCCTTGGGCGACGGGGATATCAACATGTTTCCTAAGCAATGTGGCCCAACAAGTAGGTCTAAAATGACTCTTGTATACTATCCATGGGCCACATTCTCTAAGTCGCATACCGACGAGGAAGAGAAACTCACTTATGAGTCTTCTCGGCTCATAAGGAGAAAATTCTTTTATGAGATCCTTACGACTCTCAAGAGAAACGCACTTAGGAGTCCACACGACTTCTAAAAAGAAAAGACACCTGTGAGATCTTCTCGTCTCGTAGGGAGAAAAGTCTTTATGAGACCCTCATGGATCATAAAGTTTAAAAGTCTTAAACGACAGATCTAAAAATTGTTTCTTAAGCCACCCTACGAGTAGGTCCAAAATTACTCATGTATACAATCCAAGGGCCACATTCTCCAAAGTCGCATACCGAAAAGGAAGAAAAAACACTTACAAGTCCTCTCGACTCGTAAGGGGAAAATTCTCTTGTGAGATCCTTACGACTCTCAAGAGAAAACACACTTAGGAGTCCTCATGACTTCTAAGGAGAATACACACCTATGAGATCCGCAAGACTCATAGGGAGAAAAACCTTCTTGAGACCCTTACAACTCATGAAGATGAAAAAAACCTTAGGCTACAAGGATCATAAACCTGTCTCCTAAGCCATCAATTATATGGTTATGCATAACTCTGCACTACTTCACCCACGTACATACTTACGTGGGCAAAATAGTGGAGGGCATTTGTTCCCGCAAAAAGTTTCGACAAAGAGCTACTTGTATCCTTATAAAAAGGGGGAGAAAAGAAAACGAAAAAAGAATCCTCACAGTTTGGCATCACGTGTTAAATACGTGGGCGCTTATATGCAAAGCATATAAGAGCTGAAAATAAATAACTAAGGGCCAAACTGGCCTTACGTGTTAAACATGTGAGAGCTCATATGCAAAGTATATGAGCGCTGAATAAATAAACCTAAAGGCCAAACTGGCCACGCGTGTTAAACATATGAGCACTCACATACAAAGCATATGAGCACTGAACATAAATAAACCTAAAGGCCAAACTGGCCTCACGTATTAAACAGGTGAGCGCTCATATGAAAAGCATATGAGCACTGAATAAAATATGTCTATGAGCCAAACTGGCCTCACGTGTTAAACACGTGAGCGCTCATTTGCAAAGCATATGTGCGCTGAACATAAATAACCGAAGTCCAAACAGGTCTCACGTGTTAAACATGTGAGCGCTCATATGCAAAGCATATGAGCGCTAAAAATAAACAGGCTAAAATCCACAATAGAGGTCACGTGTTAAACACGTGAGTTCTCTCACCCCAATTTTAAAATACTCACAACTGATAGAATTCAATTCTATTTGGGAAGTATTTTCCCTGATCTTTCTAAATATGAAAAGATTTTTCTCTAACAGAGAATCTTAAATTTAAAATCCAATTGTGATAAATATCACAAAATAGACTATCTGATACAATTAAATTCTATGTGGGAAATATTTCTCCGATCTTTCTCAAACTAGAAAGATCTTCTCTGTTAAACAGAGGACCCGTGGATCAAAGATCCAACGGTGATTATAAAATCACCCACTAATCATCTAATAGAATGAAATTCAATCTTAGGGAAAATATTTTGTGATCTTGTTAAACAAATAAGAAAACTTTTCTGTTAAACAAAGAGCCTTTGGATTAAAAAATCCAACGGTAAATAAAATTCACCAATTTATCTAAAAGATCATTTTTGATTGATTATGAAATCAATCATGATCTCTCAATCAGAGATTCTCTTAACAAATTGATCTTTTCTCTTCTCCTATAAATAGGAGCGAGGAGATTAAAAAAATACACAGAGAAAAGAGAGAGAAGATACAGAGAACTCCCGACAAGCTTCTGCAAAAAAAAAAATACAGTGAGCTTTTGAAAAAGAAAAGAGAATTTAATTCTCAAAGAAGAAGAAGACTTACCTCATTGAAACCGTTGGTAAAAAAAGAACACAGAGAGCATAGTGTCTTTTCTTTGCCTATCTAAGGGTTTAACCCTTCATATAAGAACTTAATTCTTCCTTTGGTTGAGATTCGTATAAGCAAATCTCCCCACAAGTTGAGAATTTAATTCACATCGGGGAGATTTTGTGCTGCAGATTCAAAACTTAGGAGAAAAGAACTAGGTTATAAAAGAAAAGGAAATAACAGGAACATATGGGAATTTAATTCCTCCAAAAATTAGGGTTTAACCCTACATAAAGAACTTAGTTCTTCTAAAAAATAATGATAATGATCCAAGATCTTCAAAACCGAAATCATGATGATCATCAATGAGTAAAAATGTCATTAACAGAGATTAATATTTCTAAGAAAACACAAGAACAACTGGGTGACTCGATTAGTGCTTAGCACTACCATGAAGCCTCACGTGTTTTCCACGCGGGTGCTTAAAAAGAAAAACAATGAATAGAAAGAGAAAACTAAAGCCCCCCAGCATCAGAAAAGAAAGCAGTCATGTGTTTTGCATGCGAGCTCTAATCAAGTGCTTAGCACTTCCGTAAAAGAGGGGCAACGCTCCATGGGCCTCACGTGTTTCACACTGAGCGCCACAAAACTCTAGTGATTAGCATTAATCCAGTGCCCACGTAAAACGTACGTAAGCACTGTATGTCTCAGTGCTTAGCACTATAGAGTAATTATATCTTAGCCTAAATCGGCTAAGTTTCCTGAGGTTAAACCTCTTTTATTTTAAATCAACCGAGCTCATATTGCTCATGGTTTCCCAAACTGATTTTAGTCTAAAAAGTGACTAGTTGTCTCCCATTGATGATATCCAAAATGATATTCATCTTATGTCTCCTAATGTAATCTTAGTCTCAAATACGACTAATGATTTTTAAGTCTACAACCCATTTTCCCTCAAATAAAGGATTTGGTTTAAGGGTACATCTCTTCACACCTCTAATACATGTCTTTGTAATTCCTCAATGTCTTTAGAGAGGTGGCGGGTCCCGACGACCAACAACTTCTTTTGTTGATGCACTTCCAAATTGACGTGCATGTCTCAAATCAGATCGTGCCCCAAATTGGGCACATTCCATATCACCATCGTTCATTCCGCCACGTAACAAATACACGTGCGCACAGGATGAATGGTGGACCGAAACGTCCTTAAACAAATACCTCGCCTCAAACATGGTAATAATGGACCGCGATGTCTTTAAACTAAAATAATTGAGCCTGAACGCTCATATGTTTAAGTCAATCTTAATCTCAAACCATATTAACGTTCCTTAAATCAACCCAAACCCAAATATAAAAATATACGGATTTGGACTAATCCACGCCCTACGGGCGACGATATAAATTAGTCTCCATATTCAATCCACGGGCAACCAAAACTAAAACAAACAAAAACACATACGACACGAACTGAACTTCCGGAGTAGGTGAAAGTGGTTATCGTGATGCGGTAACGTAATTAACTGCATGGGATTGTGCCTACAGGGAAGAGCGTCCCCACAACCAAAAACCCCTCGTAAAATGAAAGGGAATCTGATAAAGTCACGCTACAACGACCGCATCCGTACGAACCTCCGATATACGGTGCCATAAATCAACTTGGTATCTTCGTAGTGGTGGACGGATAATTCCAAATAGCATATGCCCCTAAAATTCAGGCCAGACGTCTCGACGTCTCGGTCCGTCTTCCGATGGTGAACATCCTTCCGATGCCACGAATAATCTCTCAAAATGCCCAAGGTCTTGATTAGACTCGGGTGCTTGTGCTGAACAACGTTCTCAGTTGTTAAACCTTCAAGTACAGCTGGCACTGTGGAAAATATATATTCGTTAAGAGGTAATAATTCTTCGTAATGCTCTCCCATGATCCTCAACCCTGAAATTTTATGGAACTCCTTCGGCGAAATAGAGACTTCGCGGTCCCCTAGTACAGAAGTATTCGTTGGAAGGTTCCACTGGTTTAAAAAGGCCTTGACCCACTAGACGTGGGGAGCATGATAGTAGAACAGTGATGCATAGACGGCTTGGTATAAAAGAATGTACCTGGCCCTGGAAAGATAGCCCGTTGGATTGCGCGGGGTAACATATATCTTATAGACCTGGCCCCAGGGTCGAGCTTCACCCTGAAATATTCAGCGTCCTAAAATATCGATAGCCATCATAGGTATACCTATTGTTGATGGCTCAAGCCGACCCACGGGGATCCAATTAGCCGCCTCCACTGCATAAGCAGTATGCGGACGCTCTGTGAATGACATTGAACAGATGGGTTCTGTTATTACTTCGCATGTGAAACTATATCGACCCCTGATAATGTGGCCGTACCAAACTCTCCATAAGAGAAGGCTCTTATTGTCCTTATCATGTTCCCTGATCATCACCATAATTTTCCTCGTCTGATGGCGACTGTGGGAAAGCGACCTCCAAGCATGTGTAAGGGAAGTAGGGAAGTGATGCCGTCGTACCTAAAAAGGGGGACCCATTAATATAAAAAAATATATATGAGTTTGTCTCATGAGATTACTAACTACAAAGCCAGTGGGCCCCACAAAGTCAAAATGGCGGCTCGCCAATGATGAGGCAAGATAATCATTGTGAGAATCCAAAAGGATTCTCATTAATAAACAGTGGAGTTTTTTTTACATCCTCGAAAAGCGAATTCTATTAAAATGGGCTACAGATTCAAATCTGTAAAATAGATATTAAAACCCTAAAAAGGAAAATGCTTGAAAAACAAAAAGGGAATATAATTCCAAAAAGCCCTTAGATCTTTCAAAGCTAAGGCTCTGTACGAAAATGGAATTATATTCCTTAAATATTAGGATTAAAACCCAGAAACCCCCTCGTAGTGAAGGAAACAAAGAAAATGGAATTAAATTCCAAAGTTCCTCAAAGATCGGTGATAGGGTAAAACCCTAAGATGAGGATTAACAATCCTCATTGATTCAAGACCCAGAGTCTACTAAAAAAAGTTTGTTTTAGATCTCTAAGAAATCAGTTCAAAAAAAGACCAAAGCTCTGTTAATGGATTTAAAATCCAAGACAAGAACTAAAAGGGCTTTCCTGAGAAGTGAATGTCGTTCATAATCCTTACCCAAAAGAAGTGTTTGCAGAATTTAACTCTGAAATGCTAGGGGCAGAGAACTAAGCTTTGGAAGGAGAATTAAATTCTCTAGGAAAAGTTGAGGAAGAAGATGAAGAAACAGTGGTCATCTCAAGGGGCCTAAATTTTTAAGGAAAAGTTGAGGAAGAAGATGAAGAAACAGTGGTCATCTCAAGGGCCAAAGGCCCCATTTATAAGACGTGATGGAAGCGGTTCAGCTTCCCATTCCTCTAGGCAATCCAACGGTGATAAAGATGGACAACATTCCACTCACGTGCAAGCCACGTGAGAGCGACGCTTGGGGGCATTTGTTCTCGCATAAAAAAACAGAAAGAGGGGAGAAAATTCCCTATAACTCAAGCCTCCCGTATTAAACACGTGAGCGCTTATATGCAAAGCATATAGGCGCTGCAATCAAACAATTGATAGGATAAATAAGCCTCACGTGTTAAACATGTGAGCACCTATATGCAAAGCATATAGACGCTGCAATCGAACAATTGATAGACTAAATAAAGCCTCGCGTGTTAAACATGTGAGTGTTTATATGCTTCGCTGCAATCAAACAATTGATAAGCTAAATAAAGCCTCATGTGTTAAACATGTAGGAACCTGTATGCAAAGCATATAGGCACTGCAATCAATTAATTGATGGAATAAATAAGCCTCACGTGTTAAACACGTAAGCGCCTACGTGCAAAGCATATAGGCGCTGCAATCAAACAATTGGTAGGCTAAGTAAGGCTCACGTGTTAAACACGTGAGTGCCTATATGCAAAGCATATGGGCGCTACAGTCAAACAACTATAGGCCAAATTGGCCTTATGTGTTAAACACGTGAGCACCCATATGCAAGGCATATGGGCACCAAAGGAGCTAAATAAGCCCCATGTGTTAAACACATGAGGGCACCTCCTTATGTAGAATTAAATTCTACTCAATGAACTGTTGGATCAAAGATCCAATGGTGATTAAGCCTAGAATTAAATTCTATTGGGAAGTATATTTTCTGTTAAATATAAAGTTGGTGGATCAAAGATCCAATGAAATGGAAAATATTTCCTATATCTTTCTAAACAAAGAAAGAGTGCGCTCTGTTCAACCGAGCACCTTTGGATTAAAAATCCAATGGTGACAAAAATATCACCGTTCAATAGAATCTTATTCTGTATATGGGAGAATATTACCTCAATCTTTTTAAAAACAAGAACAACATATTCTGTAAATACAAAGACACTTGGATCAAAGATCCAACGGCGGGTAAAATTCCCTAAATCAATTTTAAGACCAATTAAATCAATTGGAATCTCTCAATGAGAGATTTTCTCAAGACCAATTAACAATCTGCCTCTACTATATAAAGAACCCGAGACTTCATGTCTCATATAGAGGGAACCCCCCATAAGCTTCTGAAAAAGAAATGACAGAAAGCTTCCAAAAGAACAGACAATTTAATACTCATAGAAGAAGACTTTCCTTGTTGAAACCCTAGGTAAAGAAAACAAAAAGATCATATTGTCTCTCCTTTGCCTATATAAGGGTTTAACCCTTCATATAAGAACTTAGTTCTTCTTTTGGTTAAGATTTGCAGAAGCAAATTTTCCTACAAGTTAAGAATTTAATTCTCATCGGGGAGATTTTGTTCTGTAGATTCAAAGCATAAGAGAAAATAACTAGGTTAAAGAAAAAAGAAAGAAAGAAAGAGAAAGAACAAGAACATATAATCTGGGAATTTAATTCCCCCAATATTAGGGTTTAACCCTACATAAAAGAACTTAGTTCTTCAATAAAAACAATGATGATGATCCAAGATCTTCAAAACCGAAATCTTGATGATCATCAATAACTAAAATTGTCATTAACTGAGATCAATATCCTGAAAACAAACAATAAGAATAACTTGGAATCTCATTAGTGCTTAGCACTGTTATGGAGCCTTACGTGTTTCCCACGTGAGTGCATAAAACAAGCAAAAAAAAACCTAAAACTGCCTCAAATGTTTCTCACGTGGGCGCTTGAAGAGCAAAGAAACTCTCTTTTTTCAACCACCAAATAAAACCCCAAACGCTCTTAGAAAACCAAGTGCTTAGCACTTCTGTAAAAAGAGGGGCAGTGAAACCCAATACTCAGCACTCATGTGCTTCCCACGTGAGTACCATGCAAAGTGCTCACTTTAAGATTAGTCAAAATGGCTAAAGTGCTTTGTACTGATTGTGGAAACACTCATATCTTAGCGCCTCACGTGTTTCACACGTGAGCGCGACGGAGCTTTAGTGCTTAGCACTAATCCAACGCCTCACGTGTTTCACACGTGAGCGCTGTATACCCAGTGCTTAGCACTTTTACGTAATTAGGGAAACTCAATCTCAGCCCAAAATTGGCTAATTTTCCTGAGGATAACCTCTTTGTTTTTAAATCAATCGAGACCATATGCACTTGATTTCCAAGGTCTCAAATATGACCAAAAATTCATAAGTCCACAACAACCCCTTTTTCCCTCAAATACGGAATTTGGTTTAAGGGTGCATCTCTTCACACGTCTGATACATGTCATTGTAATTCCTCAACATCTTCAGAGAGGTGCGGGTCCCGACGACCAACAACCTCTTTCGTTGATGTACGTCCAAATTGACGTGCATGCTTCAAATCGGATCGTGCCCCAAATTGAGCACATTTCATATCAACATTGTTCACTTCGTCATGTAACAAATACGCATGCGCGCTGGATGAATGTGTCACGTCCCAAAAGTACGGAATATGACCGGCACTTAAACTACGAAACGTCTCGAGGCGTACGTAATCTAAGTAAACCGAAAATCCAGAAATCCAAACCAAGAAAAGTAGTAGAGTGAAGGAAAAACCAATTTACATCAAGTAGTTTTATTAGCATAAGCCAAATTATGCATTTTTAAAAACATCAAATATTTCCTGAAAATTTCGGCAGAGTCTCCTTTGTAAATACTGGCCCCCAAACGGGATACAACATGAATAGTATACGAAATCAATAAAAAGGCATCCCCAAGCGGGAGCTAGCTCTTCGTCAATCGACGGTCACAACCACATAAGCAATATAATATACAACGCCAAGGTCGAGGATCAAAACTCAAAAGGAAACTCAAACAATAAGAATTCCACAGAAATATAACGCACGACTCTAAGGTCGAAAGAATAACATCTCTGGTCTCTATCTCAATAAATACATGTTTGGTTGATGGAACTTCTAGATATAAGTGAATAATAATATACAATATCTAATGATGGGTACGATACAAATAAACCCACCTACTAGCAAGTCACCCGAAAGAAGCAGTGGCAGCAAAGCCGTAACGAAACCTGTACGACAAAACCTGCAAGAAACTGGGGCACAACGGGGGCGAGTTGCCAACTCGTGAATAGAATACATCTACGAACAGGAATCACATGTATGACGCAATCCTAGGTCATACGATCATAACATATAATCCTCAAATATATAACCAGCAACCCATAACCATGGCTAGGGCAAATATCTAACCCAAGTGTAAACCCATATGCCCGTGTCAGTGCCTCAGGTAGCAATGTATCATATGGATGATGTATGAATGCATGAAACAGAATGCATGTACTGAAGAAAACTGCTTTCATAAATCAGTGAGATTTCTGTATTTTAAGAATGAGGTACCATAAATGAAATCAGCATAAAACAGTGCCCAGCATCGACACAAAACAAGTGTCCAAATATCTCGATATCTCTATATCACAATTTTTGTACCTCAATATCTCAAAATCTCAATGTCTCAATCACAATATCTCGGGCGCCATCAGTCCAGACCGGCCCCTACCATCCATCTCAAGACCACGACGGTATCCTCCGGATATCCGACGCGACGGGTAAAATCACCGGTCGATAGTGCTCCCCTGCCAGGCTCAACGTCAACAACACGACCTTCTCGCCCCGGGGTACCGCACCGGGCCCACCATGTACCCGAAACGGTTCATCCAACTCCTCGAATCGGGTCTCGAAATCCATCAGCAAACTCATGGTGGATGACTCATACATCATAGGAAAACCGCGCTTTTCATTTAAAAAGATAGAGAAGAAGTTTGTATAAGTTTTGCGAATTCCCCCCAAATCCAGAAAATCTAATGGAAATCCGAATCCAAAATCTCAATAGCACTTAAAATAGTGAATATATGCATGAGAATCCATGAATGCGGCATAACAATGAATAACAGTATGCATGAAGTAGCAGGTAATAACTATAATGTCTAAACTAACATATAAGGAAAGTACACTAATATCATGTCTAAACTATTAGCTAACGGGCTATGTCAATGTAATAGTATTTTCTAAGTGTACGTGACATGGCAATTACCGATGAAGATGTGTGTGAGCCGGCAAGTAAGTGTACGTGGTACATACGCATCATCGGTAATGGTGATAGTATCCTAACAGCATGATATCAATAATGAAATATGAATTACAATAAGTATGTGATGCGGAGCAACAGCAATAATATGCGGGAGCTGAATACTAGACACAACGATAACTAAACTGCATTAACCTAATATAAGTCCTACAATAATGCCTTTTGAAATAACACGAATCGCGGTGTTTTGGAAATAAGGGCTACGGTGTTTTTAAGAAAAGATACGTCTTTTGAAATATCCGTAAAATCCCTTGACCTGTCTTTTAAAATACCCACGATTCGTTAGTTTTGAAATAGGTAGGAGTCTAATCTAGTCTAACAACTACACTAAATTATACGGCTGAACTAACAAGCTGAACTACAGGTAAGGAAACCGCCTAACATCTGAGTCGATACGTATACATACCTGTATATATATTAGTCGGTGATCCCGCCTCAATAATATCATATCCGATACCATATCTATAATCAGACATCCCAAGTCAAGAGTGCGGATCAATCGTCAATATATAGCTCGTACGTAAATCCGTCGTACGGCATCCCCAAATTTGGATACGGGTCAATATCATACTCATCACACTGTTCATCTGGTATCCTCTTTATCAAGATCATCATCTGGGGTACTGACCTACGTCTAGTACACTACTAATATCACTATTCACATGGCATTGTCATTCAAAGATCCGCTATAACATCAGGACGTATCTCAAGTACGAATCCTGCCATATCACCGATCTCACGGCCTCAACTCAAATCTCATCGACTCATCTCAATCCCAAGTATCATCCGCAAATCCAGTATGTGAACACCTAGTCCCATACCCAGGTGAACACATAAACACATCTCCCCATATACGCACAGGTAATAACATAGATGTATGCATGTGTGTGTGCGCGTGTGTGGGTGTAACAACTACTCTAGGTTTTCACAACTAACACTAAACTAATCCATAAACACCTAGAATCCACCTTTATCATCAAGTCTCATATCGACATAAAATATATAATCAAAATATTTGTGTGTATACGTATTCGTATACATCACCACGAACTGCGGGGGTGCTATACGCCATCCACCCGACTTCTCCCCGTAGATATAAATCTACTCACCCGGTCCTCGCTCGCCGGTGCCGACGTCGCCACGAGCTTGCTTGTCGTCTCGAAGTCCACATGGGGTACCTACATATCATAACGCACCGTATCGCATTAAAACCAAATTCGAAATCGAAACGGTATACGAAAATCAAATCGGCACGCGTATCACGCATAGGTCAAAACCTATCTCCTACGCATGCAAGAATAGCCAAACCAACCCTCGATGTCGATGTACAAACGTCAAACCATCGAGAAAATCCAAACACACTCATTTGCGCATTCACGAACAATAATTATAATATAAAATAGGTTAAAATTCACAAAACCCCCAAATTCACCTTAAAGGCCATTTTTCCGAAAATCTAGCAAGCAAAAATTACCCGTTTTAGTACAAAACTCGACGTTTAAACAAATCTAGCGGCCATAATACTTATTAAATATCTTGAATAAGTCATAAAAACAATTTCCATAATTTAATCCCAATAAATTTCATTAACCCCAAAATTCTAGTTTACAATATAGCCAATTTTAACAATTTTACAGCAAAAATGCACAAATAACAATTTAGCTTGGATTTTCATGAACTAAACTATTAAACTACAATTTAAAATGTAATAATGTTATGAATACCCTAATTAGATTTTTATCTCACCAAAATATATATATTTTTAAAACCTAGTTTGCAATTTATATAATTATCACAATTAAAATTTACAAAAAAGCAAACTAGCAACTTGATTTGATTTAGCATAACACTAATATGTCAAATATATAACGCAACCATAATCTCACAACACAAAACCCCAATTTGAATTCAAACCCCTCTCTTGAATTTCAAATCATGCACTTAGAACTAATTAAAAACCTATTTAAACATATAATTAAGCTAACCTAAGGCAATTAACAACAATTTAAGAGAAAGGTTAGAATTATACCTCATGATCAAGAGATCAAAAATGAATCTAGCACCAAAATCTTGGCCTCCAAAATGAAAACTTTTCACTAAGAATCATACTATAGTAGCCAAGAAATAATGGGTAAGGCTTGGATTTTGAATTAGCTTTGATTTTGCAAGGATTTTGAGGCAAAATTGTGGATTTTTTTGATGCAAAATGGAGGGGATTTGGGGGAGGGGCTGCTGCTGATTAGGGACAGCAATTTTCGGCCATGTGGTGTGGGGGGGAGTGAGGAGAGAGAGAGAGGTGAAGAAAGTGGGGAGAAAAGACAAATTCTACACCTCTTTGACTTTTCTTTTCTTTTCTTTTCTTTTGAAATGTGAGGTGATTGGAGAGAGAGAGAGAGGGAGGGGCTGTCAAAGTGCGCCAGCCACATGGGGATGGGGAGAGAGGGTGAGGTGTGGGTGTGTGGGTTAGGGAAAAGATAAATGTATTACACCAATTCCCATTAACACTAATTTCACTGAAAAAAATATTTTTCTTCGATATTTTCTAAACCGTTTTGGCAAATCATTTCATTTCAAAAACCACATGATAAAATTTTGTTTAATGTGTTATGATGCACAAAATTTGTTTCAACTCATTCCAATTTGTAATTTTCCCTAATTAAATGTATTAGTGACGGCTTAAAATAATATTAAGATAATTAATTTCGGAAAAAATTTCAGAAAAATTGAAATTTCACCAGTGGCTCAATAAACACCAAATACTAGCAATTTCATAGATAGAATATGTATATTTAATTTTATAATAAAGATATTTGTATTTTGACTTTTTACAGAAACCCCCTTTATTTTACCGATTTTCCGAAATTTCACCGAAACGATTTTCAAAACTTTACAATCTTCCCCCCTTAAAGAAATTCGGTCCCCGAATTTAAATTAAAACTCCCCCCAAATACTAAAACACCTAAGCAAAACCATCAAGTCATCGGGGCTCCGAAATCGTAAATACATAAAACTAATCATAGCGCAGCGCATGCGTATGAAAAATGAGCATACAACTCAAAATCAAAACTCCGTCAAGCATCCCGCAATCATCGGAGTCATGGTAAAGACACAAATGTCAAATCCAATACAAAACCAATATGATATAACTCGAAACTATACACGTAAATATCAAATCTATATATGTACATATCTGAAGGGAATGCATGCCAAATCTCTTAAAGTCGTTGTGCAATGCGCATAACACTGCACAGTGGCGGACGTCTATCATACGAAAATAATCATATACATATATACCTTTTGGTTGAACTGTACGTTCCTCCATTTTGGGAAACAATTTGGAAGGGTTTTCTTGTTTTAAACGTTTCGTGTCATATCGGACACGTAGGTAAATACTGAGACTATAGCTCGCTTTTTGGAATTCCCTTCGATAGCTATCAATGCATGCAAAATACATTCAGGTACTGTCCTCTGACTAGTCCTGCTCAGTACGAAAACATATAGCAAATATCATAAAACGTACTGCTCTATAAGAAATCAATCCCAAAATATGCATACGAATGCTACGTGTGTCTGGTGCGCACGGAAATCAAAATCCATATATGTACCAACATGTGCACAGAATCAAGATCTAAGTGCATCGGGTGTGCACGAAACATCTGTCATAGGCAACGTGAGTGCCTGACAGCAAAATCAGGTGCATCTGACATGCACGAAGAATCTCGATTTAGTGCATCTGGTGTGCACCAAAATCGCACATCAAAACATGCGCCCAATATGCGCGAAAATCCAAATCCGGTGCATCCATCGTGCACGAAATCATGAAATCCGATATCAAGCACCGAACATGCGCAAAATCCAATCAGGTGCACAAAATCAATATCGAGCATCACAATGGAAATCGAAGTCCGGTGCATCTAAGTGTACAAAATGCGTATCACTGCACTGCAAGCATATGTGAACTATACCGAGTGCAAAAACCAAATCGTATGCGTATATACGCACAAAATCAACTCAACTGTATGAAACCCATAAAATCATAAACATGCAAAACCAAGGCACGAAAATGATATCAAGTGCAACAACTGTGCAAAAATCGTAAATACTCAGTAAGTGCAACCATGGTACATGAAAACAAATATCATGAAACTCAATCATCAAAATCAGTCATGCGAATAGATCGTCCAAAATACCGAAATCAAATATGGAGGAATAGTCCCGCTCAAGCACATCCTCCAAGAATCTCTGGCCAACTGTCGTGGTTACTCATAGCATGTCTCGTTGACGATCCTGAACTCTGGCCTGCCGGTGTGCGTAACATGACCACTCCTGGGTCCAAGTCTTCTCGTAATTTATTCCAGAAAGGTCCTATCGAGATCTATCCCAAATCTCGTCTCTGCCAAACTATCCGGAAGTCATCGTCCCTTACTAAATCTGTTCTCGTTCCGGAACGGCTGCATACTCATCGCGACTCCTTCTGGAAGGTATATCCAAGTACAATGCCTCGGCATGCGTATCGCATCTCTGATGTCGGTGGAGTGGACCGTCTTCTTATCCAGATCTTGTACGGACCTTTTTACTCCACTTCCTCTAATGTCGACTGCTTCGGACTCGTCTCGTCGTGGTTGTATGGACTGAGCTCCAACGGCTATCCTCGTATCTGGAGTCTCCCAAGAAATGCATCTCACCACCTAGCATCCGAATGAAGTCGAACCATCCGATCGATTCGTCAAAACCTCATAATCCCCCAAGAGCTCAACATCTTGGGTACAGTTTAATAGTATCGAGTACGTACCACAGCATCGATGGTCCAGCCGTAGAAGGGCAAACCCAAGCCTCACTAATGGCGCCGCGGAACTGCCGCAAACCCTAAGGTTCAAAGGCTTTCACACGGTCATTAAGTCGAGTTAAGGTTTCATTGTTCTAGAGGGTCCATAGAATTGCCTGCATGTCTTTCTGAATACTTTAAACTTGGAATAATAGGTTGCTGACATTCGATCGTCTCTGTCGACTCTCAACGTCTCCGCGTGAAGTCGTCTCTAACTGGAATCAATCTATCTGATGACCTCGCATCAGGGTAGAGAACGAACCACATGTCCTAGTCATTTGTCCTTGGTGACTAGCGATCTTCTATCATCTCTTAGTACAACTCGTACTGCAAAAGCTCCAACACTTGGGGCGATATCTCGTCATTCGCAGCAATGACTGGCTCACTCGTTTGCACGCTGAACAGTGCCTCAATCATCTGGAGTAAGCAATACGCCAACGGTCATCAAAATCTGGATGGCCTCTTATCATTGGCTCAATCCTCTGGCGCTGATCTGCACATCCGAGTAATCTCATACAGCGATCCATCCAAACGCTCATGGCGTAAAAACATAATCAGACGACGCCTCTCAATGCAATCGTATGTCACCGGAATTACGCCATGGTCAGTCCTCGTTCGTGACGAGCTCATGCTGACCGCAACTCTAGCCGTAGCTCTCCCTGCCCGTAATCGTAGCAGCAAAACCATAACTGGTACCAATGAGGCTAGATCAGGAATGAATATGATACTGAACAAAGAAATGTACATCCTAAGGCTTCTTAAGTGGAGTAGCGTATCGTAAGTATGCCGCGGAACATACCCACGGTACGTCACACTACTTTAGTCACCTATTCCATCAACCAAGGGTCATCCTACGCTCCGAAGGAAAAACCTAACGCTCTGATACCAACTTTGTCACGTCCCAAAAGTACGGAACATGACCGGCACTTAAACTACGAAACGTCTCGAGGCGTACGTAATCTAAGTAAACCGAAAATCCAGAAATCCAAACCAAGAAAAGTAGTAGAGTGAAAGAAAAAACAATTTAAATCAAGTAGTTTTATTAGCATAAGCCGAATTATGCATTTTTAAAAACATCAAATATTTCCTGAAAATTTCGGCAGAGTCTCCTTTGTAAATACTAGCCCCCAAACGGGATACAACATGAATAGTATACGAAATCAATAAAAAGGCATCCCCAAGCGGAAGCTAGCTCTTCGTCAATCGACGGTCACAACCACATAAGCAATATAATATACAACGCCAAGGGCGAGGATCAAAACTCAAAAGGAAACTCAAACAATAAGAATTCCACAGAAATATAACGCGCGACTCTAAGGTAGAAAGAATAACATCTCTGGTCTCTATCTCAATAAATACATGTTTGGTTGATGGAACTTCTAGATATAAGTGAATAATAATATACAATATCTAATGATGGGTACGATACAAATAAACCCACCTACTAGCAAGTCACCCGAAAGAAGCAGTGGCAGCAAAGCCGTAACGAAACCTGTACGACAAAACCTGCAAGAAACTGGGGCACAACTGGGGTGAGTTGCCAACTCGAGAATAGAATACATCTACGAACAGGAATCGCAAGTATGACGCAATCCTAGGTCATACGATCATAACATATAATCCTCAAATATATAACCAGCAACCCATAACCACGGCTAGGGCAAATATCTAACCCAAGTGTAAACCCATGTGCCCGTGTCAGTGCCTCAGGTAGCAATGTATCATATGGATGATGTATGAATGCATGAAACAGAATGCATGTGCTGAAGAAAACTGCTTTCATAAATCAGTGAGATTTCTGTATTTTAAGAATGAGGTACCATAAATGAAATCAGCATAAAACAGTGCCCAGCATCGACACAAAACAAGTGTCCAAATATCTCGATATCTCTATATCATAATCTCTGTACCTCAATATCTCAAAATCTCAATGTCTCAATCACAAAATCTAGGGCGCCATCAGTCCAGACCGGCCCCTACCATCCATCTCAAGACCATGACGGTATCCTCCGGATATCCGACGCGTCGGGTAAAATCACCGGTCGATAGTGCTCCCCTGCCAGGCTCAACGTCAACAACACGACCTTCTCGCCCCGGGATACCGCACCGGGCCCACCATGTACCCGAAACGGTTCATCCAACTCCTCGAATCGGGTCTCGAAATCCATCAGCAAACTCATGGTAGACGACTCATACATCATGGGAAAACCGCGCTTTTCATTTAAAAAGAGAGAGAAGAAGTTTGTATAACTTTTGCGGTTTTCCCCCAAATCCAGAAAATCTCATTGAAATCCGAATCCGAAACCTCAATAGCACTTAAAATAGTGAATATATGCATGAGAATCCATGAATGCGGCATAACAATGAATAACAGTATGCATGAAGTAGCAGGTAATAACTACAATGTCTAAACTAACATATAAGGCAAGTACACTAATATCATGTCTAAACTATTAGCTAATGGGCTATGTCAATGTAATAGTATTTTCTAAGTGTACGTGACATGGCAATTACCGATGAAGATGTGTGTGAGCCGGCAAGTAAGTGTACGTGGTACATACGCATCATCGGTAATGGTGATAGTGTCCTAACAGCATGATATCAAAAATGAAATATGAATTACAATAAGTATGCGATGCGGAGCAACAGCAATAATATGCGGGAGCTGAATACTAGACACAACGATAACTAAACTGCATTAACCTAATATAAGTCCTACAATAATGTCTTTTGAAATAACACGAATCGCGGTGTTTTGGAAATAAGGGCTACGGTGTTTTTAAGAAAAGATACGTCTTTTGAAATATCCGTAAAATCCCTTGACCTATCGTTTAAAATACCCACGATTCGTTAGTTTTGAAATAGGTAGGAGTCTAATCTAGTCTAACAACTACACTAAATTATACGGCTGAACTAACCAGCTGAACTACAGGTAAGGAAACCGCCTAACATCTGAGTCGATACGTATACATACCTGTATATATATTAGTCGGTGATCCCGCCTCAATAATATCATATCCGATACCATATCTATAATCAGACATCCCAAGTCAAGAGTGCGGATCAATCGTCAATATATAGCTCGTACGTAAATCCGTCGTACGGCATCCCCAAATTTGGATACGGGTCAATATCATACTCATCACACTGTTCATCTGGTATCCTCTTTATCAAGATCATCATCTGGGGTACTGACCTACGTCTAGTACACTACTAATATCACTATTCACATGGCATTGTCATTCAAAGATCCGCTATAACATCAGGACGTAACTCAAGTACGAATCCTGCCATATCACCGATCTCACGGCCTCAACTCAAATCTCATCGACTCATCTCAATCCCAATTATCATTCGCAAATCCAGTATGTGAACAACTAGTCCCATACCCAGGTGAACACATAAACACATCTCCCCATATACGCACAGGTAATAACATAGATGTATGCATGTGTGTGTGCGCGTGTGTGGGTGTAACAACTACTCTAGGGTTTCGCAACTAACACTAAACTAATCCATGAACACCTAGAATCCACCTTTATCATCAAGTCTCATATCGACATAAAATATATAATCAAAATATATGTGTGTATACATATTCGTATACATCACCACGAACTGCGGGGGTGCTATACGCCATCCACCCGACTTCTCCCCGTAGATATAAATCTACTCACCCGGTCCTCGCTCGCCGGTGCCGACGTCGCCACAAGCTTGCTTGTCGTCTCTAAGTCCACATGGGGTATCTACATATCATAACGCACCGTATCGCATTAAAACCAAATTAGAAATCGAAACGGCATACGAAAATCAAATCGGCACGCGTATCACGCATCGGTCAAAACCTATCGCCTACGCATGCAAGGATAGCCAAACCAACCCTCGATGTCGATGTAAAAACGTCAAACCGTCGAGAAAACCCAAACACACTCATTTGCGCATTCACGAACACTAATTATAATATAAAATAGGTTAAAATTCACAAAAACCCCATATTCACCTTAAAGGCCATTTTTCCGAAAATCTAGCAAGCAAAAATTAGCCGTTTTAGTACAAAACTCGACGTTTAAATAAATCTAGCGGCCATAATACTTATTAAATATCTTGAATAAGTCAAAACAATTTCCATAATTTAATCCCAATAAATTTCATTAACCCCAAAATTCTAGTTTACAATATACCCAATTTTAACAATTTTATAGCAAAAATGCACAAATAACAATTTAGCTTGGATTTTCATGAACTAAACTATTAAACTACAATTTAAAATGTTAATAATGTTATGAATACCCTAATTAGATTTTTATCTCACCAAAATATATATATTTTTAAAACCTAGTTTGCAATTTATATAATTATCACAATTAAAATTTACAAAAAAGCAAACTAGCAACTTGATTTGATTTAGCATAACACTAATATGTCAAATGCATCACGCAACCATAATCTCACAACACAAAACCCCAATTTGAATTCAAACCCCTCTCTTGAATTTCAAATCATGCACTTAGAACTATTTAAAAACCTATTTAAACATATAATTAAGCTAACCTAAGGCAATTAACAACAATTTAAGAGAAAGGTTAGAATTATACCTCATGATCAAGAGATCAAAAATGAATCTAGCACCAAAATCTTGGCCTCCAAAATGAAAACTTTTCACTAAGAATCATACTATAGTAGCCAAGAAATAATGGGTAAGGCTTGGATTTTGAATTAGCTTTGATTTTGCAAGGATTTTGAGGCAAAATTGTGGATTTTTTTGATGCAAAATGGAGGGGATTTGGGGGAGGGGCTGATGCTGATTAGGGACAGCAATTTTCGGCCATATGGTGTGGGGGGAGTGAGGAGAGAGAGAGAGGTGAAGAAAGTGGGGAGAAAAGACAAATTCTACACCTCTTTGACTTTTCTTTTCTTTTCTTTTCTTTTCTTTTGAAATGTGAGGTGATTGGAGAGAGAGAGAGAGGGAGGGGCTGTCAAAGTGGGCCAGCCACATGGGGACGGGGCGAGAGGGTGAGGTGTGGGTGTGCGGGTTAGGGAAAAGATAAATGTATTACCCCAATTCCCATTAACACTAATTTCACTGAAAAAAACATTTTTCTTCGATATTTTCTAAACCGTTTTGGCAAATCATTTCATTTCAAAAACCACATGATAAAATTTTGTTTAATGTGTTATGATGCACAAAATTTGTTTCAACTCATTCCAATTTGTAATTTTCCCTAATTAAATGTATTAGTGACGGCTTAAAATAATATTAAAATAATTAATTTCGGAAAAAAATTCAGAAAAATTGAAATTTCACCAGTGGCTCAATAAACACCAAATACTAGCAATTTCATAGCTAGAATATGTATATTTAATTTTATAATAAAGATATTTATATTTTGACTTTTTACAGAAACCCCCCTTATTTTACCGATTTTCCGAAATTTCACCGAAACGATTTTCAAAACGTTACAGAATGTTGAACCGAAATGTCCCTAAACTAATATTTGCCTCAAACATGGCAATAATGGACCGAAATGTACCTAAACTAATATTAGCCCCAAATACGGTGATAAAGGACCGAAACGTCCTTAAACTAACATTTCGCCTCAAACATGGAGATAATAGACCGTGAGGTCTTTAAACTAAAATAATTGAGCTCAAACGCTCATATGTTTTGAGTCAATCTTAATCTCAAACTAGATTAACGATCCTTAAATCAACCCAAGCCCAAATCTAAAATATACGGATTTGGACTAATCCACGCCCTACGGGTGACGACATAAATTAGTCTCCATATACAATCCACAGGCAACCAAAACCAAAAAAACCACACGACACGAAGTGAACTTCCGGTGCAGGAGAAAGTGGTTATCGCAATGCGGTAACGTAATTAACTGTAGGGGCTTGCGTCTGTAGGGAAGAGCATCCCCATAATCAAAAAACCCCTTGCAAAATGAGAAGGAATCTGATGAAGTCACGCTACAACGGCCGCATCTGTCCAAACCTCCGATATACGGTACCATAAATCAACTTGGAATCTTTTGAGAGGTGGATGGATAAATCCAAATACCATTTGCCCCCAGATTCAGGCAAGACGACCCATCCCAGTTCGTCCCCATTTTCGGTGGTGAACAAACGGTTGGCGAACTTGTAAAATGTAAATGATCCTAACTAGTTCTCCTTTTAAGGTTTGATGGAGAATTCGAGCAAACAGTGAGAGCCATCCTAGTTAGATAAAATAATAAACCAATCTAATCTTGCAAGAGCATACGCTAACTATTTCTTTTCTCTCTCTCTCTGGCAGCAACCATAACGGAACTTAAATTACTACTTGAAAAAAATACACTACTGGGTCAAACTATAAAGATTGGTTGAGAAACGTCAACATTGCACTTACTTATGACAAAATAGCATACGTCCTCATCTATACTGCTCCCCCTGTCCCGGGACCAAATTCCTCAGTTGCGGATATCAAGATCCGCAAAACTTCAGATCTGGATTGTGAGAAAGCTAAGTGCATTTTGCTAGCGTCCATGAATAATGAACTCCAGAAGCAGCACGAGGGTATAGACATCAAATCCATTTTTCTCCATTGCAAGGAATTGTATGGAGAGCACTTTCGTATCGCAAGGTACGAGACCTCAAAGAAATTATTCTAGATGAGGTTAGCTCCAGGATCACCTGTAGGAGAGCACGTCCTAAAGATGTTCAGTCTCATTAAGGAACTCACAAACCTAGAATGTGTTCTAGAAAACGAGTTATACATTGACTTGATTCTACAGTCCCTTCCTCACACCTTCTCTTAGTTCGTGGTGAACTTTAACATGCACGATATGGAAGCTGATCTTCCAAAACTCCTCAACATGTTGAGGGTAGCGCAGAGCTCCTTGAAAAAGGAGAAGACACATGTTCTAATTGTTGGCGAATCTTTCTCTTCTAAATCCAAAGCGAAAGCTAAGGGGAAGAAGAAGAAGATCACCACCAAGACGAAAGGAGGTGTCAAAAAGGTGCAAGGAATGTACAAATTGGGGAGAGTAAAACCAGAAAAGGATGAGTGATACTACTGTCATAAGAAGGGGACTGGAAGAAGGATTGTAGAGCTTTCAAAACCAAGGGCACGGACATGAAGCAAGATAATGCTTCTGCTTCAGGTGTGTTCGTAATCGAAAACTGTTTTTCAGTAACCTCTACATCATGAGTACTAGATACCGGTTCCGGTTCTCACATCTGTAATTCTTTGCAGGCTCTGAGAAACCGTAAAGTACTGAAGGCAGGTGATATGACCCTCGGGTTGGCAACAGAGCAAACGTTGATGCTGTTGCGGTAGGGGATTATCACCTGGGGTTGACAAGTGGGCACATTTTAGTGTTGTATAGCTATTTTTTATGTTCCCAGTATGCTATGTAATATTATACAGTATCTTTATTATCTACTGAAGGATATAATTTTGCACTTGAAAAAATGTCATGAGCATTCACCTAAATCAGGAACTGATTACGTCTGGCACATTGGAAAATGGCATATACGTACTCAATCAATATCAAGTTTTCAACATCCAAAACACACTCAAAAGAAAGGATCCAAATTCAAACCAAGCCTTCTTATAGCATTGTAAACTTATGTATATTAATGAAACAAGATTGACTAAGTTGTATAAAGATGGATATTTAGATCCGTTTGAATATATATCATATGCAACTTGTCAATCATGTATTAAAAGAAAGATGACCAAATCTCCATTCACAGGACATGGAGAAAAAGCCACTGAGCTCGTGGGACTCATACACAGCGATGTATGTGGTCCGATGTCTACACATGCACGAAGCGGTTACTCCTAATTCATCACTTTTACTGATGATTTCTCAAGGTATGGACATGTATTTTTGATGAAGCATAAATCCGAGGCCTTTGAGAAATTTAAGGAGTATAAAAATGAAGTGGAGAACAAACGGGTAAAAGTATCAAGATACTTCGATCTGATCGGGGTGGAGAATACTTAAGTACCGGTTTCTTTGAATGCTTAAAAGAGAATGGAATTCTCTCTCAGCTTACTCCTTTATATACACTTCAGCATAATGGTGTATCCGAGAGAAGGAATCTCATGCTACTCGATATGGTACGTTCCATGATGTGTAGTGCTGAGTTGCCACTTTCCTTCTGGGGTTTTGCGCTGGAATCAGCAGCATACCTATTGAATAGGGTTCCAATCAAGTCTGTGCCTACCACTCCATATGAGATATGGAATGGGAAGAGACCATGTCTCAAGTATCTTAAGATATGGGGGTGTCCAGCTTTTGTCAAAAAGCAGAATCCGGACAAGCTCGAGGCATGATCGGTTTTATACAAGTTTGTGGGATACCCCAAGAATTCAAAGGTATATCTAGTCTACCACACTGAAGAACAAAAGGTGTTTTTCGCTCGCCACATAGTCTTTTTAGAGAGCGAATTTCCTGCAAAAGAAATTAGTGGGAGCGCGGAAAAACTGGAAGGAATTCCAGAATCACAAACTACTGCTGAGGACTTAGTAGAATCTCAGGTTTCAATAAAGCCTAATGAACCAATGCCGCTCCGCAGATCTATTAGGCATTCTCATCTGCCTAAAAGATACTATGGGTTTCTCGTAGATGGGGATTGAGAGGATTGCATTATCAATGATGATGAGCCTACTAATTTTCAGTAGGATATCATGAGTAAAGACACGGTGAAGTGGTTGGATGCTATGAGATCCGAAATGGAATCCATGTACACCAACAAAGTATGGACTTTGGAAGTTGCTCCTCCTGCGGTAAAACCTGTTGGATGCAAATGGATTCTCAAGAAGAAGATTGGTGCAGATGGGCAAGTGGAAACCTACAAAGCTAGACTTGTTGCAAAAAGTTTTCGTCAAAGACCAAGATTGGACTATGATGAAACCTTTTCTCCAGTGGCTATGCTTAAATCCATTCGGATCCTTCTTTCCATTGCTGCCTTCCATGACTATGACATCTGGCAGGTGGACGTGAAAACATATTTTCTAAATAGAAATTTAGAAGAGAGTGTTTACATGGATCAGCCAGAGGGTTTCTTAGACAGTGGAAGCAGCGGAAAAGTGTGCAAGTTGCTTAAATCCATTTAAGGATTAAAACAAATATCGCGGAGTTGGAACATTTGCTTTGATGAGACCGTCAAAGAATTTTATTTTATCAAAAATATTGATGAATCATGCATTTATAGGAAGATTGTAGGAGGAGCGGTAGTCTTCCTCGTACTGTACGTGGACGGAATATTCCTAATAGGGAATGACATCCCTATGCTACAATTAGTCAAGCTCTTTTTGTCACAGAAGTTCTCCATGAAACACTTGGATGATGTCTCCTACATTCTGGGGATTAAGATCTATCGTGATAGCTCTAAAAGAATGTTGGAACTTTCACAGTCCAGGTACATTGACACCATAGTGAAGAGGTTTAGTATAGAAGATTCCAAGCGTGGTAATTTACCCTCTTGTCATAGGATCACCCTCTCCAAAGATTTGTCTCCAAAGACTGATGAAGAGAGGGCTCGTATGAATATTATACCCTACGCTTTGGCGATAGGATCTATAATGTATGCGATGTTATGTACCAGACCAGACGTGACTTACGCACTTAGTGTTGTAAGTAGGTATTAATCAAACCTAGGTGAGAAGTATTAGATAGCATTAAAGAACATTCTCAAGTACCTAAGAAGGACGAATGAGATGTTCTTGGTGTACGGTAATGGGGATCTCCAGATTAAGGCTTTTACCGACTCAAGCTTCCAAAGTGATAAGGATGACTCTAAATCCGTCTTGGGTTATATGGTTACCCTCAATGGAGGGGCGATATGTTAGAGTAGTTCCAAACAAGACATCGTCACAAACTCAATGATGGAATCTGCGTATATAGCTGCTAATGATACCGCAAAAGAGACAGTCTTAATGAAGAAGTTCATTTCAGAACTTTAGGTGGTTCCATCCATTGCCAATCCAATACCTTTGTATTGTGGTAACAATGGGGTTGTAGCCTTAGCGTAGGAATCAAAGTCCCATCAGAAATCCTGACATATCTTAAGGCAGTATCACCTGATTAGGGAGATCGTAGATCGCAAGGAGATCGAGGTTCGGAGAGTGGACCCAAAAGACAACACAACGGATCGATTCACGAAGGACTTACCTCAAGCACAGTTCGAGCGGCTATTCAAGATGCTGGGGATGCGTTATGCAAATAACTGGCCCTAATGCTAGTGCGAGATTGTAGGATATGTATGCCCTAGAGGCCATTATTTGTAATGGATACTATTGATATGTATATATATAGGACAATCTTGCTCGAAATGATAGTATGCTATCTGGTTTAACTTTATCTTAACATGTGTGTATATTCTATTTGTTATTACGTACTAATTATACATGTTGATAAAGCCCTAGGACATGCTTGGCTACCAGCGTTGTGATGGCGGTCATACTTGTGAGCTGGGTAATCTATAAGCATATCCTTAAAAGTGTCCCCAGTCGTAGGAATATCGAGACAGAGCATCGATATTCCAAAGTAAACTGGTGTATACATTTCTAGACCCCGACGAGAGGCGATGGTTAGTCTCACAGCCATTGGTGTGTTTCACCTAAGATTTTATATAGATGCTTAGTGTGGATGGGTACACTAGGCTGACTCGCCGAGAACTGCTGGATGGTATTATACCTAACGTCAGATGGCAGTTCTTATGTGGCATGTGTATAGGTAATATATAGACCTAAGATCATCATTTGTCTCGTGTGAGTTCCCACTATGCTTTGACTACAACCCTACCACGGCTCAAAGGAGTCGTGCAAATAGGTTTTAGTTGGGTACAGTCCCGAGCCATATGGAGGAAGTGGGTGATTGTTAGGGATTCGTCTCTCCCGGTATAGGGAGTCGATATCGCTTTGTGCTTGGTCTGTCAACGCTATAAGCCCCTGGTCAGGGCAGTTGAGAGTTACTAATAGATTAGATCAGTAATTTCTCGGATGGTATTGAGTCACACCAGCACGACTTATCAGGGTTAGTAGGGGTCTGACGTTGACCGCCCATAGACCCAGTATGCGGTACTCTCAGAAGAACAGACCAGACTGTACAGATATTATCACGGTTAGGCTCAGTAAGGGTTCGTATGAGTTTGCTCGTCGGCCATATTTTTCGACAGATACCTGGGTAGCCGTTACGTATAGCTAGTACCGCTGACACACTTGTGGTTAAACCTATTGCCAGCGTACTATCAAGTCTTTAGAATCCTATACAAAAGGTTTCTCTGGTTTCGCAAAACGAGTGGAGACTGTATGTTTATACGTGTAGGGTCCCGATTGATTGCGTGTACTAGTTGTACGGAATTTAATCGAACGGTTTTTAATACTACCGGGCTTAGAATTAAGCCGGATCATTAAATCAGGCATTGATTTAATACTAGTATTATTTTTAGTGGTATTATTCTATCTCTTGGTTATTCGTATTTTGATACGAATACAGGTATGTATATACGGTAGAGAGTATTTTGTATTTGTACAAAATATATTCTAGAAGGGGACACATCATAATATGGATTTTCTATTTATTGATAAATAGAAAATGAGGTATAAAGGGAGCATGGGATGGGGGAAAGTTTGGGCATTTATTGCCATCACTACTAAAGTATGGCTAGAATTTTAAAAAGAAAAGAAAAAGGCTTCATATTATTAGAACTATCCATTCTTCATGGTTGGAAGTTCTTTTCTTTTCATGAGCTCATTTTTCTTTTGAGTAGCCATCCTTTTCTCTTTACTTCCTCCTCTTCAAAAATTCTAGCATTCTCATGAGTTGAGAAACAAAGATTTTTGAGATAGAAAAATCACCACTTATCATCTCCATTCATTCTTAACTAGCTAGATTAGCAAACTAGTTAGTTGAGTTTCTTTCATTTGAAAGTTGTAGCTTGCACTTAGGACTTTCAGGTGGATCATCTAGGATTCAGGAGATCGGCGATCAAATTACACCAAAGACCCAAAAGGATCTTAAGAAGGGGATTCAAGACCCGAAGGAAACGAATCTGATAGGTATAAAGTTCTAATATAGTAGAATAAATACCATTGTAGATTAGCTAGTTAGACTTGTATGGTAGATCTTGGTTAAAAAGACTTTCATGCATGTTCACAAAATCTGGTTTTTGAAATTCTGCTTCTCTACAAACCTTGTAGAGCATATAAATTAGACTTACATTACGCATCCTCCTAAATGGTTCAAAAATGTTCCCAGATGGAACAGCAGTGTCGACCTCCACTATAGGAGCTGGTAAGGTATGTCCAGAGGGGGAGTTGCCCTCAGCTTCTCTCACTCGGAATCGGTGGAAACGTCGAGCGTGCCTCACAGAAGGGACCGCCTCAATTTTGGAAGCGGCTTCATCATACCCCCGGCTTTGCTGAGGGATTTCAACCGGCATCAGCCTGTCGAAGACTGACGTCCTTGATGGAGTTTATGGAGAACCGGTCAATCTTTCGAAGACTGATCGTTTGATGGGGGAAGAACCTTTGACGGTTTCACTTGTAGTAGGGGTAAGGAGGGCTAGCCGTTTTAGGGTAGCCCCTTCAAGTATCATGAGCTTTTTTATGGGACTGTTTGACTTCTTGCTCAGTCTGTTGAAGACTGAGACGCCAGAGTTTGATGGCTTGCTGATGGGGGCCGTCATGGTTGCCAGTCGATCGAAGACCGACCTTCTAAGAACTTCTTCTTGTGGCGTTGAGGCACCGAAACTCATAGGTGTTAGTTATGTATATGCCCTAGAGGCCATTGTTGTACATGTGATATATATTATAATGGATGCTTGGATATATATAGAGAGGACTTTCTTGCTCGATATGATAGTATGCTATCTGGTTTCACTTTATCTTAACGTGTTAACAAATACTGTTTTGTGATCACATGTTGATGAAGCCCTTGGGATATGTACTTGACTACTAGGACTATGATGAGATCAAACTAGTGGGGTCAGGGTAGTCAACGAGTACATCCTATAACTGTTCCTAGTCGAGGGTGTATCGAGACAGGGCATCGATACTCCAGAGTAGACTAGCGTATACGCATCTTGACCCATATGATGGGCGTTGGATGATCCCATATCCATTGGTGTTGGACATCAAAGATGGTGTACGGGTGCTCAGTGGAGACTGGGTACACTGAACGGACTCACAGAGAACTCCTGGATGATATTATACCTATCGTCAGATAGCAGTTCTCCGGTGACACTGGTACAGGTTAGTCTGTAGACCCGAGATCGTCATAGAGTCTTGTGTGATTCCCACTATGCTTTGATTTCCACCATACCACGTCCAAGAGGGCGTGCAAAACGGTGGCTTTTGGGTACAGTCCCGAATCACATGGAGGCAATGAGCAATAGGAGGGGTTTCGTCTCTCCCGGTATAGGGAGTTGATGTTGTGCTGTGTTCTATTGGCTATAACTGGAAGTCCCTGGCCAGGGATGATATGGAGATTTACTGGTAAAAGTTATCAGTAGTTTCTCGACCCGTTATGAGCCTTACATCGACACGACTTATCGGTTACTGGGGTCTGACGTTTACCACCCCTAGACTAGATATGCAACATATCAGACGAAGAGATCGGATTGTACGGGAGTGTTACTGATTGGATTTGCAGGAGAATGTACAGGCTTGCTTGTTGATCTTCTGATTGCTCAATACACGGGTGGCTGTTACGTTTAGCTGACCGCTTGCATCTTGTGGGTGTTTGATATGAACATCACCTGCTGCCGGCGTATTGACGATTCTTTAGAATCCTACACAGAGGTTTCCTGGCTCTGGCAAAACGGAGTAGGAGCACATATGTGATATGTGCGGGACCGAGAATAATACGATATGAGATACTGTATTCTATCTTCGCGATATGAGATATCGGCCGGGTATATTTGTTATGGCCGGGTCATCGGATCAAGTGTTGATTCGATGAAATGGTACATGTTATATTAGTCGGTAATATGCTATATAGTCGGATTGTCGGTTCAAGAGTTGATTCGATAATTTAATATATAATTATATATGTGATATATTACATTACGTTAACTAATATAAACTCGCTTTATTGATTCATTTTCTCACTGGATAATACATTGATGTATATGCGATATATGTTAATTGTATTATTTTCTTTTGTTACAAAATATATTGTATATGTGATATATAATATTGTAACAAGTTAGGGTTACAAATGCAACAAGGTTGTTAAGTTTAAACAAAGTTAGGTTTTGGATTTGGGTTAGCTTTTTCATAAAGCTTCATGAAGCTTTCCTTTTTGTATCTAGTTTGATATTTTGTGAAGATGTTTGTTAACCCAACCCAAACACTTAACTCTATCTAGTTTATTCTCTACATGAGTTAAAGCCTTTATTATTAACTCATGGTTGCAATTGTAACCATAACAATAAATCATTATTCATCACAAAAGCTTTTTTCTTCTTCTTCCTCCTTGAAAAAGCTTTCTAGCTTTTTATGAAGTAATGATTTAATGTGAGAAATTGAAAACAAAAAGAGTGCAAAATTCCTACTTCATCATCCTCATCTATTCTAACCACTTAGATTAGGGTGTTCACTTCACTAATACTTGATTAGAGAAGTGAGAGCTTGAGTTTGAGATTCTTCAAGGTAAATCATCTTTGAAAAGGAAGACTTCAAGCAAGCATGGATCATTCGACTTGTGGAGCCTCTCTAGAGTCCGGAAGTTCATGGATCGTGGCGAAGGGACTACTACTCGGAGCTTATGAAGCGAAGGAACGGACTACAAAGGTTGTAATCCCTCTCTCTTAGATGTAAAGTTGTTTACATGCAAGTTAACCCTAATTCTCTAGTTAAGATCTTAATTAGGGTTTGTTTAGCACCCCAAAAATTTAAATATGGCATGTGTGATGCCTTCCTAAACCTTGCTAAGGTGCTATGCTAACCCTACAGGGGTATCAGAGCCAAGCCAGAGCATTAGGCGTTGTCTAGACGAAGTTAGAAGTCCGATCGAACCCCGAAACTCCGAGAATTGACCCCTTGCTGGAAAAATTTTCAAAAGTTGAAATTTTTCATATTAAAAATACTCAGAAAATCAGGCAGGGAATTTTATGGACCCACCTGAAGAAAGAGTCCCTAACTCGCTACAGTGACCGCGTTACCGAGGCCAAAACCTGGTTTTGGCGGCGGTTCCGCGACGCCACCGTGGAGGCTTGGGACGGGCACTTCAGCGACGGTCCATAGGTACTGGGGCATGCTACTGGGAATTTTCATTTTCTGCTCAAGTGTTGAGCTCACTGGGGTATTTTGGGAATTCGTTGTGTCTGTCGAATTATCTAACTTCGCGTAGTTATATGTGATGTTTATGTGTTGCTGTGATATGTTATATTGGATCGTTCTGTATTGAATAGCCGGGGGTTTTATGTGAGATGAGATTTTTCTTTTTAATTTATGTAAAATTCATTTGTATGTAATATTCTTTTATTGGGGCACTTCCGGGTTGAGGATGATTTCACCATTGTATATTATTTACTTTTCCGCATTAGGATAGACCCAAGACGGAGAGTATAAGTAACCGGGTTCTAGAGTCCAGTGGGAGGCCATCTCGAGAAGTCGAGACCGGGTCTCCTAACCCTAGAATTGGCAGGGTTAGTTGCCGCTCTCGTAAGGGTCTAGGGATGTGGGTTTGGCTATTCATCGCGACAGTGGAATCCGTGTTTTATATAGGCTCAAAATAAAACACGGATGTCCTAGTATATCCAATATTTCATATGTTGGCTTCTGCTGCAATGTTCTGTGATGAGATCATATTACTGCCTGAGACGAATGCTTATACTATATATTGATATATAAATATTGCTGCTTTCGTTTCTTCTGTGATGCTTAGGAAGTTTAAATGATGGGTTTTATTAATGAGATTAATAAAAGAAAAGAAACCTAAAAGATGTTGTAGAATCAAATTTTCAATAAGGGTAGCTACAGTTTTTTCTTTGCATAGCGGTATTCCTTGTAGAATATCCAGCACCTTATTCGATAAGGAAAGAGCCGAGATCCCTTCACCGGGAGTGACCTCTTTAGCAAAACTGGAAGATGCTACAAACTCACGGTTTAGTTTTTGATTGCTTCTATAGTTATTGCTTTGCACGGCGGTATTTATGAAATATCCTGCACCTTAT
Source organism: Agapanthus africanus (assembly GCA_030015575.1). Taxonomy (NCBI): domain Eukaryota; kingdom Viridiplantae; phylum Streptophyta; class Magnoliopsida; order Asparagales; family Amaryllidaceae; genus Agapanthus; species Agapanthus africanus. Next base: position 301,147,714 of record CM057339.1, on the reverse strand, counting down.
TCGATGAGGAAAGAGCCGAGATCCCTTTACCGGGAGTGACCTCTTTAGCGAAACTAGAAAAGCCTCAAAAATATTCCTTTTTGAAAATCACTTATTTCTACAACGATGTCAAGTTCATTACGCTCATGGTTTTCTGAAAAACCTGCGTAGCCCTCCGTCATTTCAGATAAAGACTATTTAGTATTCGTGCTGCGTTTGTTGACCTCTGTCAAGGCGTAGTGTGCGGTAGCTGATTAGTAATTATCTGTAAAGCATGTGATGTGATTGGATAAGGGTAGTCGTACGACCTTTTTGACCTCTGTCAAGGGTCGTGCGAGTGGGTTTGATTCAATCAAGAAATGATGGGTTGAACTTAACTAGTGCACTATGGTTTGTTGACCTCTGTCAAGGCCATAGCACACTGGGGCAAAAGTATTATCGGGAATTTAAAGAGTTGAAATTTGCAATGAGATTACATACCTTCTATGAGATAGATTGATCCTGATACCCACTGCGAGTAAGAGTTACACCTGGGAGAATTTTACACAGGACAATTAGCCGATCAAGTAGGTGTCTAGAAAACTGTTGACGGGGTGATGCCTCTGGGAAGACGAGGTTTACTTTAATTAGGTCCGTGCGAAAGCACGGGGAACCTCCCTCAAAGTACCAATACTGATCTGGCTGAAAGATTGACGAAATTGTAGGGTGTAATTAATCCCGGCTAATCTTACATTTTAGGGTTTGAAGGAAGATTTGATTAAAACAGTGGGAGCCATCCTGATTAGATAAGATAATAACCAATCAAATCTTGCAAGAGCGCACGCTAAAGTGTTTTCTTCTCTCTCTCTCTCCAGGTAGCGACCATGTCAGGCCTTAATCAAGATAATAATATGGATGTATTGACCGAATCCGCTTGTTATACTGAGCAGGGGAACGTTGGTCCCGTTCTTTATTATAATTGTTATAAGACTGAACAGGAAATAGGGGAATTCCAGAATTCACACGCCGCCCAAATGAAGAATAAACATGTTGATGTATCTTCTTCGGATGTGTTAGTTACCGAGAACTGTTTCTCGGTCCACTCTACGTCCTGGGCATTAGATACCGGATCAGGATCCCACATATGCAATATTTTGCATGGGCTAAAGAAAGGTAGAGAACTGGGAATGGGTGATCATTCTGTAAGAGTAGAGAATGGTGCAAATGTTGCAGCCAAAGCAGTTGGCGAATATCACCTTGTATTACCAAGTGATAATACATTGATTCTAAACGAATGTTATTACATACCGAACATGAACATTATATCGGTTTCTTTATTAAGTAAAGAAGGATATAATTTTGTAATACATGATAATGTTATGAACATCTTCCTAAATCAAAAGTTGATTGGATCAGGCTCGTTAAATAATGGCATATACGTTCTAAATCAAAACACGGTTCTTAATATACAGAACACACACAAGAAGAAAAGTTCAGATATGAACGAATCCTTTTGTGGCACTGTAGACTTGGTCACATCAATGCGATACGACTTGCTAAGTTACATAAATATGGTTATTTAAATACGTTCGAACTATCATCTTATGAAACTTGGCATTCATGTCTCAAAGGCAAAATGACCAAAACTCCGTTTAGTGGACACGGAGAAAGAGTTACAGAACTCTTGGGACTGATACATAGTGATGTATGTGGTCCCATGTCTACACATGCCAGGAACGGTTCTTCCTACTTCATTACATTCACTGACGATCTCTCAAGATACGGACATGTGTTCCTGTTGAAACACAAGTCTGAAGCTTTTGAGAAATTCAGAGAATATAAGAACGAAGTGGAGAACCAAACGAGCAAAAGTATTAAGATCTTACGATCTGATCGAGGAGGAGAATACTTGAGCAATGAGTTCCTGGACTATCTAAAAGAGAATGGGATTCTCTCTCAGCTTACTCCTCCCTATACACCACAGCACAACGGTGTATTAGAGCGGAGGAATCGCACCCTATTAGATATGATGCGCTCGATGATGAGCACTGCTGAGTTGCCTATTTCCTTTTGGGGTTATGCGCTTGAAGAAGCAGCATACCTATTGAATCAGGTTCCATCAAAATCTGTACCTACCACACCATATGAGATATAGAGTGGGAAGAGACCATGTCTTACACGAGTTAAGATATGTGGTTGTCTGGCCTATGTCAAAGGGCAAAATCCGGACAAACTCGAGGCACGATCAGTTCTTTGTAAGTTTATAGGATATCCTAAACATTCAAATGGATATCTATTCTACCACGGTGAACAAAAAAAGGTGTTTGTTGCTCAGCATTCCACCTTTTTAGAAAAGGAATTTCCTGTAAAAGAAATTAGTGACGAAGCGGTAGAGCTGGAAGAAGTTCCAGCACCACAAACTACAGCTGAAGATTTAGTGGAACCAGATGATTCAGTAGTTCCCAACGAACCCCAGCCTCTCCGCCGATCCAGTAGGGTTCCCCATCCACCTGAGAGATACTACGGTTTTCTCATAGACGGTGGGAGTGAGGATTGCATCATAGAAGATGATGACCCAACTAGCTTCGAACAGGCCATCACGAGTGGGGACTCTGTGAAATGGCTGGATGCAATGCGATCTGAGATGGAATCCATGTACACCAACAAAGTATGGACTTTGGAAGTTGCTCCGGATGGGGTAAAACCTATTGGGAGCAAGTGGATCTTTAAGAAGAAACTTGGTGTAGATGGAAAAGTTGAGACTTTCAAAGCTAGACTTGTTGCAAAGGGTTTTCGTCAACGACCAGGTGTGGATTATGACGAAATCTTTTCTCCAGTGGCTATTCTTAAGTCAATCCGGATCCTACTTGCCATTGCTGCATACCATGACTACGAAATCTGGCAGATAGATGTTAAGACCGCCTTTCTAAATGGTGATTTAGAAGAGTGCGTGTACATGACTCAGCCAGAGGGCTTCGTAGATAGTGGGAGCAGCGGAAAGGTGTGCAAGCTGCTTAAATCCATCTACGGGTTAAAGCAGGCATTGCGGAGTTGGAACATCTATTTTGATGTTGTAGTCAAAGAGTTTGACTTCATCAAAAACGTAGATGAACCTTGTATTTATAAGAAGATTGCAGAGAGTAAGGTTGGCTTCCTCGTATTGTACGTGGATGACATACTCTTGATAGGAAATGATGTTCCTATGCTACACTCGGTCAAGCTCTTCTTATCACATAGATTCTCAATGAAAGATCTAGGTGATGCCTCCTGCATTTTGGGAATTAAGATCTATAGAGATAGATCTAGACGGATACCGGGATTGTCCTAATTTAGGTACATTGACACCATACTAAAGAGGTTTAGTATGGAAGAATCCAAGCGTGGGAACAAACTCACGATCTCTGGACTCATTCTCATCAAAGAGATGTCTCCAAAGACTGATTTGGAAAGAGCTCGCATGCAAGGGATAACCTATGCTTCGGCAGTAGGCTCTATCATGCACGCGATGCTATGTACCAGACCCGATGTAGCATACTCACTAAGTATAGTGAGTAGGTATCAAGCAGATCCTGGAGAGAATCATTGGACAGCTGTGAAGAACATTCTCAAGTACTTAAGAAGGACTAAAGAGATGTTCTTGGTGTATGGTAATGGAGAACTCCAGGTGGAGTCCTTTACCGATTCGAGCTTCCAAAGTGATAAGGATGACTTTAAGTCGCACTCGGGATTTTTCTTTACCCTAAATGGAGGGGCGGTTTGTTGGAAGAGTTCCAAACAGGAAACCGTGGCAGACTCGACGATGGAGGCTGAATACATCGCTGCCAAAGAGGCTGTCTGGATAAAGAAGTTTATTACTGAACTTGGTGTGGTTCCGTCCATTGTGTATCCAATACCTCTGTATTGTGATAATAATGGAGCTGTGGCTTTGGCCAAGGAACCCAGGTCCTATCAGAAGTCCAAACATATTCTGAGGCGGTATCACCTGATCCGGGAGATAGTTGAACGCCGGGAGATCGAGGTTAGGAGAGTTGATACGAAGGAAAACATTGCGGATCCACTCATAAAGGCAATTTCTCAGATACAATTTGAGAGACTCTTCGGGATGTTGGGTATGAGATACTACAACAGCTGGCCTTAGTGCAAGTGGGAGATTGTTAGCTATGTATATGCCCTAGAGGCCATTGTTGTACATGTGATGTATATTATAATGGATGCTTGGATATATATAGAGAGGACTTTCTTGCTCGATATGATAGTATGCTATCTGGTTTCACTTTATCTTAACGTGTTAACAAATACTGTTTTGTGATCACATGTTGATGAAGCCCTTAGGATATGTACTTGACTACTAGGACTATGATGAGATCATACTAGTAGGGCCAGGGTAGTCAACGAGTACATCCTATAACTGTTCCTAGTCGAGGGTGTATCGAGACAGGGCATCGATACTCCAGAGTAGACTAGCGTACACGCATCTTGACCCATATGATAGGCGATGGATGATCCCATATCCATTGGTGTTGGACATCAAAGATGGTGTACGGGTGTTCAGTAGAGACTGGGTACACTAAAAGGACTCGCAGATAACTCCTGGATGGTATTATACCTATCGCCAGATAGTAGTTCTCCGGTGACACTGGTACAGGTTAGTCTGTAGACCCGAGATCGTCATAGAGTCTTATGTGATTCCCACTGTGCTTTGATTTCCACCTTACCACGTCCAAGAGGGCGTGCAAAACGGTGTCTTTTGGGTACAGTCCCGAATCACATGGAGGCAATGAGCGATAGGAGGGGTTTCGTCTCTCCCAGTATAGGGAGTTGATGTTGTGCTGTGTTCAATTGGCTATAACTGGAAGTCCCTGGCCAAGGCTGATATGGAGATTTTCTGGTAAGAGTTATCAGTAGTTTCTCGACCCGTTATGAGCCTTACATAGATACGACTTACCGGTTACTGGGGTCTGACGTTTACCACCCCTAGACTGGATATGCAACATATCAGACGAAGAGATCGGACTGTACGGGAGTGTTACTGATTGGATTTGCAGGAGAATGTACAGGCTTGCTTGTTAATCTTCTGATTGCTCAATACACGAGTGACGTTTATGTTTAGCTGACCGCTTGCAGCTTGTGGGTGTTTGATATGATCATCACCTGCTGCCGGTGTATTGACGATTCTTTTGAGTCCCACACAAAGGTTTCCTGGCTCAGGCAAAACGGAGTAGGTGCATATATGTGATATGTGCGGGGCCGAGAATAATACGATATGAGATACTGTATTCTATTCTCGCGATATGAGATATTGGCCGGGTATATTTGATATGGTCGGGTCATCGGATCAAGTGTTGATTCGATGAAATGGTACATGTTATATTAGTCGGTTATATGCTATATAGCCGGATTGTCGGATCAAGAGTTGATTCGATAATTTAATGTATAATTATATATGTGATATATTACATTATGTTAACTAATATAAGCTCGCTTTATTGCTTCATTTTCTCACTGGATAATACATTGATGTATATGCGATATATGTTAATTGTATTATTTTCTTTTGTTACAAAATATATTGTATATGTGATATAGAATATTGTAAAAAGTTAGGGTTACAAATGAAACATGGTTGTTAAGTTTAAACAAAGTTAGGTTTTGGAATTGGGTTAGCTTTAGCTTCATGAACCTTTCCTTTTTGCTTTCTAGCTTGATATTTTGTGAAGATATTTGTTAACCCAACCCAAACACTTAACGCTAGTTTATTCTCTACATGAGTTAAAGACTTTATTATTAACTCATGGTTGCAATTGTAAGCATAACAATAATTCATTATTCATCACAAAAGCTTTCTTCTTCTTCTTCCTCCTTGAAAAAGCTTTCTAGCTTTTTGTGAAGTAATGATTTAAAGTGAGAAATTGAAAAAAAAAAGAGTGCAAAATTCCACTTCATCATCCTCATCTCTTCTAGCCACTTAGATTAGGGTGTTCACTTCACTAATACTTGATTAGAGAAGTGAGAGCTTGAGTTTGAGATTCTTCAAGGTAGATCATCTTCGAAAAGGAAGATTTCAAGCAAGCATGGATCATTCAACTTGTGGAGCCTCTCTAGAGTCCGGAAGTTCATGGATCGTGGCGAAAGGACTACTACTCGGAGCTTATGAAGTGAAGGAATGGACTACAAAGGTTGCAATCCCTCTCTCTTAGATGTAAAGTTATTTAGATGCAAGTTAACCCTAATTCTTTAGTTAAGATCTTGGTTAGGGTTTGTTTAGCACCCCAAAAATTTAAATATGGCATGTGTGATGCCTTTCTAAACCCTGCTAAGGTGCTATGCTAACCCTACAATAGGTGGGAGCATGGTCCCGAAGAACAGTCCGGTAGTGGCTTGTGTGACCTGCCCCACCGACATTGAGAAAATAGAGCCTGTGTTGGGCCCATAGGTCACTCTTCCAGTTGGGGTGGAGCGGGAGTTTCTGTTGGATGAGGTACAGTTTAGAACCATTGATTTTTTGCACAGGAGTAAGACACCATGTTTTAGTACCTCGAATCTAAGGGCAACCATAGTGAACCGCGATTTTGTTCACGAAATACGGCACATGAAGTGTGGAGTGAAAAAAGGAAAAAGTCCCATCAGGCATGCCAGAATCGGTTTACCGCCGAAGACATAAACTGAGATGTTGTGATGTCTAACGTGAATTTAGGGGCAGATGCTATTTGGACTTATCCATCTACCTCTCCAAAGATAGCAAGTTGATTTATGCCACCGTATATCGGAGGTGTGGATAGATGCGACCGTTGTAGCAGACTTCATCAGATTCCCCCTCATTTGTGAGGGGTTTTTTTTATTGTGGGGACGCTGTTCCCTGCAGGCGCAATCCCCTGCAGTTAATTACGCTATTGCGTTGCGATAACCACTTTCTCCTGCTCCAGTAGTTCACTTCATGTCGTTTCTTGTGTTTGTTTTATCTTGGGTTGCCCGTGGATTGTATCCGGAGACTAATTTATATTGTCGCCCGTAGGGCGTGGATCAGTCCAAATTTGTATATTTGAGATTTGGTTTTAGGTTTTAAACTTAGGTTATATGTTCCTTTAGTTCAAAATTACTTTATTTCATTTAAGGGCCTTTAATCTAGTTTGAGATTAAGATCTACTTAAATATATGAGCATTTGGTCTCAATTTGTTTTAACTAAAGATATGTTAGTCCTATTTGGGACTAAGATCAACTTAGCAATAATTTTAGGGCCATCAAATTTTATTACGATCCCACAACAGAGCATTTGGGCTCAACTGCAAGAAACTTTTCAAAGAGATTTAGCAAGTTTGGGCTTGATCTGCTCACACTTTTCTCTTTTCTTTTTTTCTACTCAAAAGTGCTAAGCATTTATTTGGGTTCTTTTTGTTCAGCCCCTTTTCCTCTATACAGAAGTGCTAAGCACTTGTTTGGAGATCTGACGCTCATGTGGAAAGCACATAAGGTGTATAGGCATGGGTGCTGCCAATTGGTGCCAACGCTTACTCATTTTAACTAAGTATATATATATATAGTGCTAGGCAGTTGGTATGACACTCACGTAGGAAGCACGTGAGGCATTCATCCTTTGTTTCTTTGTGGCTCACGTGTATTTCATATGATTGCTTTATTTTCGGGTGCCGGGTTGCTTTGTTTTGGTGGCGTCCACGTGTGTAGCAAGTAAGGCGCTGACTCCTTTGTTTTGGGAATCTTTTGGGCACTCACATATTTTTCACGTGAGGCGCTGAGTTCCTTTTCTTTTTTAAAGATTGAATTTCTGTTAATGGCATTTTGACCATTAATGAACACCAAGATCTTTGTTTCTGGGATCGCATTTTCTTTATGATCTAAGTTCTTATTCTTTTTTTCATAAGAACTATGTTCTTTTCGTAGGGTTAAACCCTATATTTAGAGGAATTAAATTCCTAGAACATAAATTCTTTTTCTTCCTCTTTCTTTTTAATCTAGTTTTTTTCCCCTAAATTTTAAATTTGAGGAACAGAATCTCCCCGATAAAAATTGAATTCTCAACTTGTGGGGAGATTTGCTTTGCAAATCTCAAATCAGAGGAAGAACTAAGTTCTTATATAAAGGGTTAAACCCTTGTTTCCATTTATAGTAGGCAAATGAGATATTTTGATCTCTTATTTTTTCTTTGCCTAGAGTTTGAAAGGAAGAAGATCTTCTTCTTCTTTTTTAGAATTGAATTCTCTGTTTTTTTGTGGAGAAACTTATGGGGTCAATCCTTTATTCTCTGGTGGTATCCCTTCTCTCTCTCTCTCTCTCTCTCTTTGCTTCTATTTATAGGAGAAAGAAAAGAGTCAATTTATTGAGAAAATCTCTCATTGAGAGATCATTATAGTCAAATTGATCTTTTAGATCAATCGGTGAATTTTATTCACCGCTGGATTTTTAATCTAAAAGCTCTCTATTTAATAGAGAAGATTTCATGTTTATTTAACAAGATTCGGAAATATTTTCCTAAGATAGAATTTTATTCTATCATATTAATATTTTGTTAGTTTAACAAGACTAGGAAGATATTTTCTCAAACATAGAATTTAATTCTGTTTAACAGAGAAGGTCTTTCTTATTTTAGAAAGATCAGGACAATATTTCCCAAATAGAATTTAATTCTATCACATAGAGTTTAATTCTATCAGACGGTTTACTTGGTAAATTTATAATCTCCGTTGGATTTTTGATTTAAGGGTGCTCTGTTTAACAGAGAACAATCTTTCTTTGTTTAGAAAGATTGGGGAAATGTATTCCCATTTCATTAGATATTTGATCCAACAATTTTCTGTTTAACACAAAATATCCTTCTCATTTAGAAAGATTAGGGAGATATTCCCCCCCCCCAATAGAATTTAATTCTATGTTTGATGATTTATCATCACCATTGAATCCTTGATCCAACGATTCTCTATTAACAGAGAACATCTTTCCCTTTTAGAAAGATCAAGGGAGGTACTTTCCCATGACTTGAATTTAATTCTATATAGGAAGGCGCCCTTACGTGTTTAACACATGACCCCGATGTGGGTGTTTAGCCTGTTTTATTTAGCGCCCATATGCCTTGCATATGGGCGCTCACGTGTTTAACACGTGAGATTAGTTTTTCCTTTAGCCACTTACTCTTAATGCTTGTATGCTTTGCATATAAAATAGAATTTAATTTTATACATAGAGTTTAACTCTATCTTTGAAGCTAATGCTTCAAAAGGGTGTTCTCATACGTACAATTACAGCTCTAATTACTTATGATCTTTCTAGAGGCATATTGGGCACTCCCGCCCCCCTCCCCCGCCCCTGAATGATCGGTGCGGCGGCGTGTTTAACACGTGATCCTAATGTGGGTTTTAATCAATTTTATTAGCGCTTATATGCTTTACACATAAGTTTTTACGTGTTTAACACGTAAGGCCTGTTTAACCTTTAGTTGCTTGCTTTCAGCGCTTATATGCTTTGCATATAAGCGCTTGCGTGCTTAATACGTGAGGCTCACAACGTGGGGAATTCTCCTCTCTTCCCCACTTTTTATAAGGGAACAAACACTTCTCGTCATGTACTCATACACATGCATATCTATATCATTTTAGCACAAGAAAAACTTTTGAAAAACATACACATCATAACTCTACTTCATCTCATGATTTTAGTGACACATCTAACCCATTGCACGCACATACTCACTTATGTCACTATTATGGTGATTTTGATCACTTTTTCTATTCTTGTCTCTTAAGAGTAATTAATTTATCCAACACAATATGGCAGAGGGTTATCGTAGTCAATGGGAGCAGCGGAACGTGTGCTAGTTGCTTATGTCTATTCGTAGACTGAAGCATGGATAGCGGAGACGGATCATCAGTTTTGATGTGACAGTCAAGTTGATTGACTTCATCAAAACAATAGATGAACCTAGTAAGAAAGATGTAGGGAGTACTGTCCTGGAATTTGGATGACATATTCCAGATAGGAAGTGATGTTCCTATACTACAATCGGTCAAAATTTGGTTGTCACATAGTGTTTTCTCCATGTTGGATATAAATAATATATCAGGAATTCTGGTGACTAGATCTAGATTTCGGAAGTTCTCTAATCAGGTACTTAGACAGCATTCTAAAAGCATTTTAGAATGGACGACTCCTGGCGTGGTGATATACCCACAGGCGATGGAGTGGCCCTCTCCAGAGAGGTGTCTTCTAGACTGATAAGAAGAGAGACTGGCATGAATGACATATCATTTGTTCAGGCAATTGAGTCAATCATGCAATGCCTTGTACAAAACCATATACATAATTCAGGTTTTAGATCTATATTTGGGATGCTTCTCAATCCGGTACTTAGACAGCATTCTAAAAGTATTTTAGAATGTACGACTCCTGGCATGGTGGTGTACCCGCAGGTGATGGAGTCACCCTCTCTAAAGTGATGTCTTCTAGACCGTTGAGGAGATGGACTGGCATGAATGACATATCATTTGCTTAGGCCATTGAGTCAATCATGCAATGTCTTGTACAACACCAGATTTTGCTATTGCACTAGTTGCAATAAGAATATATTAGTCCAATCCTGCAGAAACATTGGGAAGCAGTAAAGAAAATAAGTGGATGTTCTTGGTATAAGGTAACAGTAGCCTCCTCTGCAAAGCGATTATCGGTTCAGGCTTCCAAGGCGACCTAGTTGACAGAAATGTTGTCAGAGTTTTGAATTTAACCTCTTCCGAGGATCAGTGTATTGGATAGTGTTTCAATAAGGATACTGAGGTAATCATGGTACAGGATACTGGTTATGACTCAACAGAGAATAAAGCCCAAGAAGTTTGTTGGATGGAGTTGTTCATTGATGAACTTGGTTCCATCAAGTATCTAGACAAATTCGTGAGGCGGGGTATCGCTCAATTTGGGAGATTATTGATCTCCGCAAAGTTGAGATATAGAGAGATGAAGTTGGAACATTGTAGCGGATCCACTCACTAAGGTTATTTCTCGAACAAATTAAGTTTCACAAATATAGTTTACGAAACTGATAAATAGAGAAGTTGGGTATTCGGTAGCACACAAGCTGTGGGTACGTGATACAGCAATAATTGGCCTTAAGTGCAAGTGGGAGACTGTTGGATATAGTGCGCTCAAGGCAATTATTGTGATTGCAAGCAGGCGATTATGATAATGGAGGGAGGACCTATACAGGTATAATAGTCTTACTCGCGATGATAGTATGCTATCTGGTTTGTCTTCATCATTGATGAAGCCTATAGGATTGTTGCTTGACAACCGGCATTATGATGGCAATCATATATATGGGAGCTGGGATGTCCATAGGCACATCCTTAAATGTCCCTAGTCATGGGAGTATAGAGACTGGGTATCGATATTCCGGAGTAAACTATTGTATACATTTCTAGATCCCGATGAGGGATGGTGGCTGGTCTCACAAGCCATTGGTGTTGTCACCTAAGATAGTTTACAGGTGCTCACCGTAGGTGAGTACACCGGAAGGACTCGCTGAGAACCTTGATGGAATTATATCTATCGTCAGATGGAAGTTCTCAGGTGGCATGATGAAAGTGTTTAATACCACCACTACTGGGTTTAACTAGCATCAAGCATGCCATTTTAAAAAAAAATAGGGTGCTAATTAACACTAACCTAGAATCTAAACTAGATGATTAGGGTTTTAGCTTGATATAAAGAAAACTTTACACTAAGAGAAGGGTGCAACAACCTTTGTAAACCATGTCCTTCTCTTCAAAATCTCCATGTAGTAGTCCACGCGACTCCACTAGGCTCCACTTGAAGTTGGTTCGAGCTTCCTTTGCGATCTTCGTGCCGAAGATGATCCACCCGAAGTTCCACTAATCCTAGCTACCTCTTCACTTAACTCTTTAGTGAAGGAAACACGGTACACTTAATCGCTAATCAAGTGTAGGATGGTAAAGTATGGGTTTTGTTTGCTCAGTAGGGTTCTCAAAAGCTCAAGATTTCACAACACATGTGGGGGATTGAGCTTGGAGGAGGTGAGTGGGAAGATGATGATGGAAAAATCAAGAAAGCAAAAATGAGCTAAGGAATGAACTTAAGAAAATCTCAAGTGTAGAATGGCGTACCCTTGCTCACACATTATTGAAGCATACAATTTTTAATAATTAAAAATTGTAACCATGCTTCAATAGTGCAAGAAAATAAATAAAATAAAAGCCATGCTTGCCCATTCCACAAAAATCTCCCCATTTTACACCTCATTTTCTATTTTCTAAAAATAGAAAATCAACCATGCTTCATTTATATATATATATATATAAAGAAAAGAAAATAATTAGTGAGCTAATAATATTAGTTAATATATAATTATATCAAATATAAATATATATAATATTATTAAATCAACACTTGATTTAATAATACGTTTATATCACATATAACCGACTAATATTATTTATCTGTATATCACATTATCAAATTAACACTTGATTTGATAATCCGGTTATATTACATATAACCTAACTGATAACAAATAACCGCCAGATTAGATACGGTATTACATACTCGTATTTAATCAGGCCCCACACACATATCAACATATGCACCCTACTTCGTTTCGCTTAAACTAGGAAACCTCTGTGTGGGACTCTAAAGACTCGTCAATACGCCAGCAGTAGGTGATGATCACATCAGTCACCCACAACCGTCAGCAGTACTAGCTGGACGTAACGGCTACATAGATTTTGAACGATTAGAAGATCAACAAGCAAGCTTGTCCAAAATATCATGAAACCTATAAATAACACTTACCATACAGTCCAGTCTCTTCGTCTGATATGTCGCATATCAAGTCTAGGGATAGAATCGTCAGACCCCAGTAACTTGATAAGTTATGCCGATATATGGCTAATAACGGTTCGAGAAACTACTGATAACTCTTACCAGTAAATCCCATCAACAGTCCTGGCCAGGGACTTCCTGTTATAGCCAATCGAGCACGGCGCAACATCAACTCCCAGTACCGGGAGAGACGAAATCCCTCCAATCGCTCATTGCCTCCATGTGATTCGGGACTGTACCCAAAATCCACCTTTTCGCATGACTCCTTTGAGCCGTGGTAGGGAGGAAATCAAAGCACAGTGGGAACAACACAAGACTCTATGACGATCTCAGTTCTACAGACTAACCTGTACCAGTATTACCAGAGAACTGCTATCTGATAATAGGTATAGTACCAACTAGGAGTTCTCGGCGAGTCCTGTTCGGTGTACCCATTCTCTAATGAGGACCTGTGTACAATCTTTGATGTCACACACCAATGGTTATGGAATCAACCATCACCTCATACAGGGTCAAGAAACGTACACACTAGTCTACTCTGGAATATCGATGCCCTGTCTCGATATCCTCTCGACTATGAACAATTAAAGGATGTTCTTATAGACTATCGAGGCCCCACTAGTATGATCTGCATCATAATCCTGGAAGTCAATTCCACATCCTAAGGGTTTTATCAACATGTAACAGAGAGACAGTATAATAATACAAGTGTAGCTGTTAAGATAAAGAGCAACCAGATAGCATACTATTATGTCGAGCATGAAAGTCCTCTATATATATGTCCAAGCATCCACTATATCATACAATATTGGCCTCTAGGGCATACGTATTCCTAACAATCTCCCACTTGCACTAAGTCCAGTTGTTGTAGTATCTCATACCCAACATCACAAAAAGTCTCTCAAACTGCGTCTGGGTGAGGGCCTTTATGAATGGATCCACTATGTTATTCTTCATGTCGACACTCCTGACCTCGATCTCCTGGCGATCTAATATCTCCCTGATCAGGTGATACCGTCTAAGAATATGTCTGGATCGCTGATGGGACCGAGATTCCTTGGCCAAAGTCACATCTCCATTGTTATCACAATACACAAGTATTAAATGCTCAATAGATGGAACCAAACCAAGTTCAGCTATGAACTTTTTCATCCAGACTGCCTCTTTTGCAGCATCGTTGGTAGCAATGTATTCAGCCTCCATCGTCGAGTCTGCTACGGTATCTTGCTTGGAACTCTTCCAACATACCGTCCCTCCATTAAAGGTGAATACAAAACCCGAGATCGACACTCCGGAAGCTCGAATCAGTAAAGGACTGCACCTGGAGTTCTCCATTACCATACACCAAGAACATTTCTTTAGTCCTTCTCAAGTACTTAAGAGTGTTCTTCACAACTGTCCAGTGCTTTTCCCCAAGGATCTGATTGATACCTACTCACTACACCTAGTGAGTAAGCTACATCTGGTCAGGTACATAATATCACATACATGATAGACTTGACTACCGAAGCATAGGGTATCCTTTGCATGCGAGCCCTCTCCAAATCAGACTTAGGAGACATCTCATTAGAGAGAGTGATTCCTGAACAAGTGGGTAGATTACCACGATTAGAATATTCCATACTAAACCTCTTTAGTATGGCGTCTATGTACCTGGATTGGGACAATCCCAACATCCGCTTCGATCTATCTCTATAAATCTTTATCCCCAGGATATAGGAGGCATCACCTAGATCTTTCATGGAGAACTTATATGATAATAAGAGCTTGAACGAGTGTAGCATAGGAACATCATTTCCTATCAAGAGTATGTCATACACGTACAATACGCGGAAGACAATCTTACTCTCTACAACCTTTTTGTATATACATGGTTCATCTACATTTTTGATGAAGTCAACTCTTTGATAGCTTCATCAAAATAGATGTTCCAGCTCCGCGATGCCTGTTTTAATCGGTAGACGGATTTAAGCAGCTTGCACACTTTTCAGTTGCTCCCACTGTTTACGAAACCTTCTGGCTGAGTCATGTATACTCTCTCTTTTAAATCACCATTTAGAAAAGCGGTCTTGACATCCATCTGTCAGATTTCATAGTCATGGTATGCAGCAATGGCAAGTAGGACCCTTATGGACTTAAGCATAGCGACAGGAGAAAAGGTTTCATCATAATCGACACCTGGTCGTTGACGAAAATCTTTTGCTACAAGTCTAGCTTTGCAGGTCTCAATATTTCCATCTACACCAAGTTTCTTCTTAAAGATCCACTTACTCCCAATGGGTTTTACCCCTTCAGGAGCAACATCCAAAGTCCATACTTTATTGGTGTATATGGATTCCATCTCAGATCGCATAGCATCTAGCCATTTCATAGAGTCACCTCTTGTGATGGCTTGCTCGAAACTAGTTGGGTCATCATCTTCCATGATGCAATCCTCGCTCCCACCGTTTATGAGAAAACCGTAGTATCTCTCAGGTGGATGAGGAACCCTACTATATCTACAGAGTGGCTAAGGTTCGTTGGGTACTATTAGATCCTATGGTTCTATCAAATCGTCAGTTGTAGTTTGTACGGCTGGAACTTCTTTCAATTCTACCTCATTGCCACTAATTTCTTTCACAAGAAATTTCTTTTCGAAAAAGGTGGCATTCCGAGAAATAAACACCTTTTGTTCCTCGGTATGGTAGAAGATATACCATCGCGAATGTTTGGGATATCCTATAAGCTTGCACAAAACTGACCTAGCCTTGATCTTGTCCGGATTTTGCATTTTAACATAAGCCGAACAACCCCATATCTTAATGAAATTAAGACATGGACTCTTCTCCTCCCATATCTCATATAGAGTGGTAGGCACTGATTTGGTCGGAACTCTTTTTAATAGGTATGCAGCTGTCTCAAGCGCATAACTCCAAAAGGAAATAGGCAACTCAGCAGTACTCATCATAGAGCGCACCATATCTAATAGGGTGAGATTTCTCCATTCCGACACTCCATTGTACTGTGGTGTATACGGAAGAGTGAGCAGAGAGAGAATTCCATTCTCTTTTAAATAGTCTAGAAATTCTGTGCTCAAGTATTCACCTCCTCGATCAGATCGAAGGATTTTAATACTTTTACCCGTCTGGTTCTCTATTTTGTTCTTAAATTCCTTGAATTTCTCAAAACCTTCAGATTTGAATTTCATCAAGAACACATATCCGAATCTTGAGAGATCATCGATCAATGTAATAAAGTATGATGAACCATTCCTGGCATGTGTAGACATAGGACCGCATACATCACTATGTATCAGTTCCAAGAGTTCAGTAGCTCTTTCTCCGTGTCCTATAAATGGAGTTTTAGTCATTTTTCCTTTGAGACGTGACTGGCATGTTTTAAGATGTAAATTCTA
The DNA here is from genome assembly GCA_030015575.1 of Agapanthus africanus. Taxonomy (NCBI): domain Eukaryota; kingdom Viridiplantae; phylum Streptophyta; class Magnoliopsida; order Asparagales; family Amaryllidaceae; genus Agapanthus; species Agapanthus africanus. The sequence continues at coordinate 301,131,527 of CM057339.1, read as the reverse complement.
ATGAATTTAAATATACGTCTTTATGCAACTTAGCTAGCCTTGTCGCATTGATATGACCTAGTCTACAGTGCCACAAGAAGGTTTCGTTCAATTCTGAACTTTTCCTCTTGTTAGTGTTCTCTATACATAGAACCGTGGTTTGATTTAGAACGTATATACTGTTACATAACGTTCCAAAATCAATCAACACATGATTCAGAAAAATGTTCATAACATTATCCTCTAATGCAAAGTTATATCCTTCTTTATGTAATAAAGAAACCGATATAATATTGCCCATCATTTTTGGTACGTAATAATAATCGTTCAGAATCAATGTATTACCACTTGGTAATACAAGGTGATATTCGCCAACTGCTTTGGATGCAACAATTGCTCCATTCCCTACTTTTAGAGACATATCATCCTTTCCAAGTTCTCTACATCTCTTTAGCCTATGTAACAAATTACATACGTGGGATCCTGATCCGGTATCTAATACCCAGGACGTAGAGCAAACTGAGAAACAGTTCTTGGTTACGAACACACCCGAAGAAGATACATCAGCATGCTCTTTCTTAGTTCGTGTTGCTCGGGAATCCTGATATTCTCCAATTCCTTGCTCAGACTTATGGCAATCATAAGAAAAAGCGGAACCATCGTTCCCCAGCCCAGTATAAGTGGGTTCGGTCAATACAACCATATTATTATCTTGATTAAGGCGTATTATGGTCGCTACCTGGAGAGAGAGAAGAAACACTTTAGTGTGCGCTCTTGCAAGATTAGATTGGTTATTATTTTATCTAATCAATATAGCTCCCACTGTTTTTATCAAATCTTCCTTCAAACCATAAAATGTAAGATTAGTTAGGATTAATTACACCCTGCAAGTTCGCCAATTGATCAGCTAGGCAGGTATTGGTACTCCGAGGGAGTCTCCCTATGCTTTCGCATGGAACTAATTAAATAACCTCATTTCCGCAGGGGCATAACCCCGTTAACACCTTTCTTATATATCTACTGGATCAACTAATTGTAAAGTGGAAGACTCTCTCAGGTGTAACACTTACTCACAGTGGGTATCGGGATCTAACTATCTCATAGAAGGTATGCAATCTCATTGCAAATTTCAACATTTGAAATTCCCAATATCTGTTTTTACCCCTAACGGCCTATGACCTTGACGGAGGCCAACAAACCATAAGCCGCTAGTCATGTTCAACCCGTTCATTTCTTGATTGAATTAAACCCACCCGCACGACCCTTGATGGAGGCTAACAAAGTCGCACGGCTACCCTAATCCAATCGCATCACATGTTGCAGATAAGCACTAATTAGCTACCGCACACTACGCCTTGACGGAGGCCAACAAACGCAGCACGAATACTATATAGCACTTATCTGAAATGACGAAGGGCTACGCTGGGTTTTAAGAAAAACTTTAGCATAATGAACTTGATATTGTTGTAAAATCTAATGATTTGAAAAAGGAGTGGTTTTTGTAGCTTTTACTAGTTTTGCTAAAGAGGTCAATCCCGGTGAAGGGATCTCGACTCTTTCCTTATCGAATGAGGTGCAGGATATTCACCAAGGAATACCACTATGCAAAGCAAGAACTAGTGAAGCGATCAAAAACAAAACCGAGTGGATTGTAGCATTTGATAGTTTTGCTAAAGAGGTCACACCCGGTGAAGGGATCTCGGCTCTTTCCTCATTGAATGAGGTGTTGGATATTCATCAAGGAATACCACTATACAAAGCAATAACTAGAGCTACTTTTTTTAAAAATTCTGATTCTACAATATCTTTAGGTTTCTTTTCTTTTCATTAATCTCATTAATGAAGTCTCATCATTTATGTTTCCCTAAATATCATAGAAAAGAAACAAAAATACAACGTATGTTTATGCCATCCGCATTCGCCACGGAGCCCCGTCATGCACCGTTAGGTTACATAACTAACGGGAGAGCGGGGACTGGACTAGCGCGGGCGCAAAACATAAGCAACGTTTGTTATATATCATATATATAATATAGCATTCGTCTCACGCAGTTATATGATCACATCACAGAACCAAGCAGCAGAAGTCAGCATATGAAATATTGGATATATTAGGAGATCCGTGTTTTAAATCAAGCCAATAATGAAAAACACGGATTCCACGGTCGTGATGAAAAACCAAACCCACATCCCTAGACCCCTACGAGAGCGGCAAGCAACCCTGCCAATTCTAGAGTTAGGAGACCCGGCCTTGACTCCTCGAGATGGTCTCCCATTGGACTCTAGAACCCGGTTACTTGTACTCCCCGCCTTGGGTCTATCCTAATGCGGAAAAGTAAATAATATACATCAATGGTGACATCATCCTCAACCCGGAAGTGTCCTAATAAATTACATACAAATTTTATATGAATGAAAATGAAAAACTCTTATCTCACGCAAAAAACCTTGGCTATTCAATCACGATGATCCAATATTACATATCACAGTCATCAACGTAAGTAAATATGTGTATCCCGAATTCCTTTGATATATAGAAACGAGATCGGGGATACCCCACATATTACACTTACGGTCGCAAAAAAGAAATGAAAAACTGACATCATAAACCCGGAATATCTCATATTCTAAATTTCATGCCTAACTCTATAAACCTTGCATTTTAGTCTCAAATTGAAAACTCTTTTCAATAACGTATTCGAGTAATTCAACAATATTCCTAACTACTTGATAAAATACTCATCGGAAACTTTAGTAGATAGTCGCACCCCCGATACCGTCGACAAAGTGCACTTAGGCAGAACTCCGTGGCCGCGAGCCCCCGAGTGGATGCTTTTGGCAATGGGGTTCTCCTACAATCGGAGAATTGTCTCCAACAAGTCCATGGCAATCGCTACAAAAGTTGTCAGGTGATGGGTGGGGAAGAAGCGGGAAACATCTTCTAATGGCACAGATGACAGTTTGATCCCTCCCTCCATCTGCTGGAAGATCTGCACACGGAAAGAGGAGGGTGGGCTGGGTTTTCATTGCCTCAAGCTCTACCCGTGTGCTCGAACTTGTGGAAGTGCTCGCATGCTCGGTTGGGTTATCGGGTTGGTTCCTCCTGCTTCGCCTTCGGGGAAAGAAATAATTCTTTCAATGCCAACTTTGATTTCAAATCAAGCTAGCGAGATGTTCTTTCCGTCTCCTTGGCTTCTTCCCCCCTCATACGCTAGCCCTCAGTCATTGAGGGCTAGTGCGGTCCCTCATAAGAACTCACTTGACGTATTGGTTTTGTCGAACCTCTGCGTCACTTCATAAATGAAGCACTACAGAATTAGGGCTTTCGTCTTACCTGGCAGAAGTCAGAATTGACAGCTGAGGCATGCCACTTTACTTGCTTTGGAGTGGTTCGGTTACCGACCACAGAAATCCCTGCCGGAAATAAAGAGTTATATCCTCTTTGAGCAAGTGAACAACCTTCTCTTGGCTCGGGGACTCAATTCGTCGGTAGAAGAATTCCGTCGGTTGAGGAAGCTCCCAAACATTGTCTTCGACTGACGTTGGCTCCATACCGAGAGAAGACCCTGAGTTTACTTGACTTCACTTTCAGTTTCGTCAGGTTTTCTCAGGGCTCCGTTGTTTGAAAGAACGACGAAGGAGCTGCCGAATCCGCAAAATCAGATAAATGAAAAAAAAAATCTTAGTCGGGGCTATGGGGCGTAGCTATCTAGTAAAGTTATCCGGCGAGTGTCCGTATACTATACGAGATTGCGATGGAGTTTTGATCCGAATCAAAATCCATGGCAATCGATAAACAGAGACTAAATTACTAGATTTACAATTACAAACTAGTTTTCACAAAACTAATTAACTATGGATTCAAAGTATTGTATCACATATCAAACTTAAAACCGAAACGACGTTAAAATTAAGACTACGAAACACTCCGAATAGCCCTAATAGAAAAGTTAACATCGCATGTAAACTTGGCTGATCAAACATAACCTGAAACCCTAAACCCATGAGTGCAGAACATCAAAAAAACACGAGACCAAAAAGATATAGTATGGCCGGTGAGGCTGGTTTTTTGGGCATTTTTGCCGGTTGAAATGTGGAGTTTTGGTCTCATTTTTGTTCAGTTTTCTAGTTATATCATATATAAGATTCTGCAACTTTTTTTAAAAAAATTCATAGGCCTTTAAAAATTCAGCAGAAACTTGGTTTCTTCGGGTTACAGTTTCGGATTGTTTCGGTTTCGCAATTCATCTAACATCGTATAATCTTCTAACCTTGGCTCTGATACCATAAAAGTTTTTATTACCACCACCACTGGGTTTAACTAGCATCAAGCATGCCATTTTTAAAAATTTTGGGGTGCTAATTAACACTAACGTAGAATCTAAACTAGATGATTAGGGTTTTAGCTTGATATAAAGAAAACTTTACTCTAAGAGAAAGGGGTAACAACCTTTGTAGACCGTGTCCTTCTCTTCAAAAGCTCCTTGTAGTAGTCCACGCGACTCCACTAGGCTCCACTTGAAGTTGGATCGAGCTTCCTTTGCGATCTTCGTGCCGAAGGTGATCCATCCGAAGCTCCGCTAATCCAAGCAATTTCTTCAATAAACTCTTTAGTGAAGGAAATACACTACACTTAATTGCTAATCAAGTGTAGGATAGTGAAGTAGGGGTTTTGTTTACTCACTAGGTGTCATGACCCGAAAGTACGGAACGCGGCTGGCACTTAAATTACGAAACGTCTAAAGGCGTAACGTAATCTAAGTAAGCCAAAGCCCAGAAATATAAACCATTTTTAATGAAAAAGCTGAAGGAAAACTTGTTTTAAGCAAGTGGTTTAAGCCAAATAAGTCGCATTAAATGTTTAAAAGCAACATTAGATTTTCCCGAAAATTTCGACAGAGTCTCCTTTGTAAATACTGGCCACCAACGGGTACAACACATGAAATACATACATAATGAATAAAGGCATCCCCAAGCGGGAGCTTGCTCTTCGACAATTGGCGGAAACAACCACGCAAGCAATATAATATACAACGCCGAAGGGCGAGGATCAAAACTCAGAAAGAAAACCAACATTCTCAAGAAAACCAGATAAGAACCCCAATAATACAAACGAGTGACTCTAAGGTCGAAATAATACACAACTGGTTTTCTAAGTCTATCAAAATATACAAGTCTGGTTGATGGAGTTTATTAAATACCACTGAAATAAATAAAGTACGACGGTGGTCACGATGCTAGTGAACCCACCAACCAAAGCAATCATCCGGAAGGAAGCAATGTGCCAACAAGCCACAATGAAACCTGTACGGCTAAACCTGCAAGAAATTGTAGTACAACGGGGGTGAGTTGCCAACTCGTGAGTAGAAAATATCACCGAGAAGAAATCGCGTGTATGACTCTCTCCTAGGTCATACAATACTATACTAAGTACTATAATAAGGGTAACAGTATATCATAAGTGTGATATCAAAGTACTCGTGTCTGTGTCAAGAATAATAATATATCAATGCATGACATGTAACAATGCACCATCCAACGTGTGTCCAGCAACGACACACAAATCATGATAAAACCCAAGTGCCCAGCATCGACACTCAAAACATCATGAAGTCCGTGTCCAACAGCGACACATAATACTCAAATCTCGGGCTCCGCATAGTCAGGATCGGCCTATAGGCTCCGTCAGTCCGGATCGGGCCATCCATCTCTATCATAACTCCGAACGGTATCCTCCGGATATCCGTTGAGTTTCCATACAATCACCGGTAGGTAGCCTGTCCCTGCCAGGCTCATCATCTACAACTCGAGCTTCTTGCCCCGGGGTACCATACCGGGTCCACCATGTACCCGCAAACAGTTCCTCCACTCCTCGAATCGGGTCTCGAAAACCAACTCAGAACCGAGAAAATATCATGGTGGACGCTACTCATCATATCAAGGAAAACCGCATCTTTCTCTTTTAAAATTATCATAAGTTTATAAACATTCACATGCTGTTTCCCAAAACCAGAAATCTTATGAAAGATCCGAAATCTCAAAATCACTAGTCAGTGAACAGTGAATATTGGCATAAATCCCCACGATATTGCATATCAGAATGAATGTATAAATACATGAATTATCTAAGTAAGAAATGCAATATCTGAACTAGAATATGAGACCAAGCGTACTAGTACTATGTTGAAAATACCAGCTAGCAACTTATACCAATGAAGTAATGATTTCTAATGTGTACGTGACATGAAAATTACCGATGATGATGTGTGTGAGCTGGCAAGCGAGTGTACGTGGAGCATACGCATCATCGGTAATGGTGCTGGTGTCCTGACAACAGGGGTTCATAATAACTAAAGAAAGCACATTTATAAGCATGCAATATGATGAGAACAGCATGAATATACAGAAAAGATGTAGTAACCGCAACATTTAAAAATATACCTTTCCAAATATGAGTCATACAGTTCTTGGTGTTTGAAATAGCACGAATCATGGTTTTAGAAAAATAGGGGATACGGGGTCCTTGAGAAAAGATACTTCTTTTGAAAAATCCGTAATATCCCTCGGCCTATCTTTAAAAATACTCACGATTCGTTAGTTCTGAAAATAAGTATGACTCGAGCTCAGTCGAAAGGGTAAGGAAAACCATCTAAAGTCCGAGTCGATATATCTAGTAGTCGGCGATCCCGCCTCAATCGTCACGTACGGTAAAATATAAAGTACGACATCCTCGAGTCACGAGTGCGGATCAATCATCATATCTATAACTCGTACGGTAAAATCCATCGTACGGCATCCCAAAATCGAGGTACGGGTCAAATATCACATATACCTTATTATTCATATGGTATCATCATCGTAAAATCATGAATTAGGGGTACCATTCTAAAATCTAGCACATCCCAATATCATCAAACATATATCCTCGTGTGTATGAAAACACATCGCCCAACGATCCGCTATAATATCATGTCATATCATATCACGACCCAATGACCTATCACAATCTCTCGGCATCAAGCCCGATCATATTGGCTCATCTCCAAGTATCATATACTAATCCGATCCGATTCCAGCTCTGCCATTTCCGCGCCATATCCGACGCCTCTGCACCCGATCCTGAAAACGTGCACAAGGAAATAAGAGAATAAATATAAAAATAGTCACAGACACAACAATATAAGTCAACCACGCGCATTGACTAAACGCGCACGCGCTTGGTGTACAAAACGCGCTCACGACAATGCCATAAATCACCACTAAGGTCGCAATACATGAAAATTACTAATCCTTGTACCCACTTGTACCAATTGCACATCCACAATACTCTAAATATTATATGAAATAGGTTATAAATCACCATAACCTCAAACTCAATTTAAAAGCTATTATTCCAAAAACCTAGTAAGCAACAATTACTATTTTAGTTCAAATCTAAATGTTTTAACAATTCCGGTGGCCACAATGCTCAGTAGATGTCTTAATTAGGCTACCCAATTATTTAATAAAATTTACACTCACCTCTTAACATAAATCCTAAAAATCTAGTTTGCAAATTATATAATTTGGACAAATTTTAACGTAACAATTTACAACTAAACAATTAGATTTAATTTTTCATGCCTTAAGATGTTAAACTACATATTATAACCTTAATCAAGTGATGAAGCCCTAACTCTAAATCAAACCCCTTTTCTTGAAATTTCAAACTTGAAATTAAAACCATAATAATACCTCATTAAGTTGATATAAAGTAATATAGCAACAAGTTAAACAAGGGGTTAAGATTTATACCTCAAAGTTTTGTAGATCTACATGCAACTTAGCCTCCCAAATTAGCTTCCTTGCTCAAGATCCATACTTGATTGGGCCAAGGAATAGTGAGTTAGGATTTAACTAGGAATTTGGAAGGATTTTTAATGGAAAATGAGAAGATTTTGTGGGAAAAAATGAGGTGGAGAATAGTTGGGGGCTGCTCAAATATGGCTCGGCCAAATTTGGGGAGAGGGGGGAGAGAGAGTGTGTGAGGGTGTTTATGAAGTCAAAAAAATGCCCATACCTCATTAATCTAACACCACACTTCATTGTTTAATGTTTTCTTTTAAATTCCTTTTTCTTTTCTCTAATTTAAGTGGGAATGAGTGGAGAAAGGGGGGGCTGCAATTGCAGACTTAGGCTCGGCCAAGTGGGGAATTTGTGTGTGGGTGGGTGTATATAGAAAGTTCCAAGAGAGACCCCGGATTGGATCAGCCCTCGTTCTCACAAAAATGGCCCAAAAAGCTTGACTTCCACGGGACATTTCCAAGAACAGTATGAGCAGCAAGCACGGTGAAAGTCTATCAACCTTATAGAATAGGAAAGAAACTTAATATTCGAATAAGAAACTGGGGAACCCTCCTTCTCTATCCTACAGATCTGAAGCTCGCAACGTATCAATTGGTTGAAAAAAGGGTCAGACGGGCCAGTTGAGAAAAACCCCATTTGCACTTCTATTGATAATATCTTAATTAATTTATTTCTAATTAGCCTAGATTAGTCTAGAACCATGGAGACAACTAGAGAAAGAAAGAGCATGTTACAAGCCAAGTGTTTGTGTTGTCATGGTTCACATTTGTATAATTAACCCATTCCAATTTGTAATTATCACTAATTAAATGTATTAGTGAAAGCTTAAATTAATATTAAAAATAATTAATAAGGAAAATATTTGAGTAAACTAGAAATTTACAAGTGGCCAAATACTAGCAATTACATAGCTAGAATAGGTATATTTGAGTCTATGTTGAAAAATAATTATATCTTGGTTTTTACAAAAAACACCAGTTATTTTACCGATAATCAGAAATTTCACCTAAAAAATTTTCAAAACGTTATACTAGGGTTCTCAAAAGCTCAAGGTTTCACAACACATGTGAGGGATTGAGCTTGGAGGAGATGAGTAGGAAGATGTTGATGGAAAAATCAAGAGAGCAAAAATGAGCCAAGGCATGAACTCAAGAAAATCTCAAGTGTAGAATGGCATACCCTTGCTAACATATTATTGAAGTATACAATTTTTAACAATTAAAAATTATAACCATGCTTCAATAGTGCAAGCAAATGAATAAAATAAAAGATAAAGCCATGCTTGCCCATTCCACAAATATCTTCCCATTTTACACCTCATTTTCTATTTTCTAAAATTAGAAAAACAACCATGCTTCATTTATATATATATATATATATATATATATAGAAAAGAAAATAATTAGTGAGCTAATAATATTAGTTAATATATAATTATATCAAATACAAATACATAACATATTTTTAAATCAACACTTGATTTAATAATCCGGTTATATCACATATAACCGACTAATATTATTTATCTGTATATCACATTATCAAATCAACACTTGATTCGATATTCCGGTTATATCATATATAACCTAACTGATAACAAATAACCGCCAGATTAGAATACGGTATCACATACTCGTATTTAATCAGGCCCCCGTACATATCAACATATGCGCCCTATTTCGTTTCGCTTGAACTAGGAAACCTCTGTGTGGGACTCTAAACACTCGTCAATGCGCCAGCAGTAGGTGATGATCACATCAGTCACCTACAAGCGATCAGCAGTACTAGCTGAACGTAACGACTACCCAGGTGTTGAGCGATTAGAAAATCAACAAGCAAGCTTTTCCAAAATCTCATAAAGTCTATAAGTAACACTTACCGTACAGTCCAGTCTCTTCGTATGATATGTCACATATCAAGTCTAGGAATGGAATCGTATAACTTTGGTATTAAATGATTGTGATATGTAGAAAGGATGGTGGCTTGAAGCATGGTTGTGATATGTAGAAAGGTATGACTTTGGTATTAAATGATGATTTGATTTGGTTGCACTATTTGAACCATGGTTGTAAAAATGAAAAGCCATTCCTTTTTCTACACTTGAGGTTTTATTCCAAATTCTAGTGTGCATGCTTCATGGATGAGAGACTTAGCCATTTTCACTAATCTCTCATCACCTCTCTTTCCTTCTTCTTCTTGCTCTCTAGTGAGGGCTTAGTGAAAAAAATCCTACATCACCCACCATCCATCCTTAGCAAGTTTGGATCGTCGGTCGAAGTTTTTTCCGATTTCTCTCGGGTGGATCTTCTTCGACGATGGTGGTCGACTTTCAAGCGCGATCCCGTCGGCTACAAGCTTGGAGGGGTCTTCCACAAGTGGGTGAACATGCGTCGAAGGTTATAATTTCATACCCTTGGTTGTTTTAGCTTGCTAGTTTATGTGTTTAGATCGAATCCTGGGTTATACGTGTATGGTGCTCACGTAAAGTTTTTGTTATCACTTCCGTCTCGGCCGCGGGTTCCGCGGCGCGGGCACCAAACCCCTGCATGCTATCAGATCCGCTCCATAAACCATAACTAGATTGTTAGCATTAATTTAGTGTTTTGATCAGCGAATATTTTCCGATTCACATTTCCAATCTATTGTTTGCTGTTTGAATTTTAAAGATGTTCAAAAAATTGTTCAGGTTGCATTAAAATTATGTGCAGGAAAAACTAGAGACCAGAAAGAAATTTGGGTACCTAATCCCAAAATTCGACAGCTAAACCGCCGCCAAATGTGCCATTTGGCCGCGGATCCGCAGTCCAATTTTAGCCACAGTGCCCCAAATTTTTTCTGATGCTCTAATTCATGAAAATGTGAATTTTTGGAATATTTGGTTTTGGTTCAGTATTGTTTGAGTGCTGGCTTGTACTTAGGGTCAATGCGGAAAGTTTTAATCGATCGAAATTTTAAATTCATGGTTTTCAGTGCATTTGTTTGTTTCAGCGACCATGAATATCATAGCACGGTACTGGTTGCTATATGTACAATCACACGGGTTTACGAACATGATATTCGCATTGATGTTCAGTGTTGCACTGATCTTTTGGATGGATTGTCGTGATGGATAGCCTTCTATGCAATGTTAGATGTATACTTCAGATTCATTTGTATATTCTTTATTGCGGGGCGAGCGTCCGACGTGAGGACTACCGTTTCTGCCAATTTGTATATTTTTTTATTGGGGCACGATCGGGTTGAGGTCGATGTCACCATTGTATATATTTTTCTTTTCTGTTCTAGGATTACCCCATGGAGGAGTGCTCGAATAGCCGGATTCTAGAGGGTAGCATGCCCGCATCTCATGGCGTTGAGACCGGGAGGCCTTACTCTAGAATTGGAGAAATAGTCGCCGCACTCGTAGGGGGTATAGGTTGACCCACAGAGAAGTGCTCAAGTTACCGAATTCCGTGAAGTACTAAGTGGCCCATTCACTTTGTTTATTGGGGTTGCTCACTTTCGGGATTGGCGGGTAACTTGCCGCACTCATAGGGGTCTAGGTTCTTCATTGCACTGGATATCCACAAGACCGATGAACGTCGCGTCTCATTTATGGCTCAAATGAAATGCAGGGCTCCTAATTTATCATTGTTTCATATTGTTGTTCGCATGCCTGTGATGATTTTTATCTGCCTATGATGTTGATATATATATTATATATTTAGTAGATGCTTCTTGATGTTTTTCATCCGCGCTAGTCCTGCCCCCGCTCTGCCGTTAGTTAAGTAACCTAACGGTGTATGGCGCGGCCCCTTGGCGAATGCGAATGGCATATAAAAGCATGTTATTTTGATTATTTCTTTTGTGGCTTGGAAACTTAAAATGATGGGAACGCATTATCGATATAATGCAAGGAAAATAAACCTAAATGTTGTTGTCGAAACAAATTTTAAAACTACTCGGTTTTCTTCAAAACTCATAGTTGTATTCTTTTTACTTTCCATAGAGGTATTCGGTTGGGAATATCCCACACCTCATTCTATATGGGAAGAGCCTTGTTCCCTTCTCTGGGAATTTGCTCTTAAGTAAAGGTTTATGTTACTGGTTTTAAAATGTGGAGCTTAAGCCACTCCATTTCAAAGACACTCAAGTTCTTTCAACGATATCAAGTTCATTACGTTAAAGATTTTTCGCCAAAAACCAGCCGTAGCCCTCCGTCATTTCAGATTAGTATTTCTTAGTATTCATGTTGCGTATGTTGACCTAGTCAAGGCTTAGTGTTTGGTAGCTTTGTAGTACTTTTTTGCTGCATGGTGATGCGATTGATTAGGACAATCGTATGGTCATTTTGACCTAGTAAGGGCTCGTGCGAATGAGTCTAATCAATACAGGATAATGATTGGTTGAATTTGACTTGCGACTTATGATATATTGGCCTAGTTAATGGCATAGGTCATTTGAGGAAAAAACCATATCGGGAGTTTCAAACATACGAGAAACTTGCAAGGCATGCGCGGACCTTCTGGAGTATGGTGACTTGAGTGGATTCCGTCAGGATATCACATGATGATAGTTGGGTCCCGATTCCCACTGATGAGTAGGTATTACTCCTCGAGAGATTTTTCACTTCACAATTAGCTAATTTATTAGATGTATAGAAAGTGTTAACAAGATTATGCTTCTGCGGAAACGGGGTGATTAATTGGGTCCATGCGAAAGTACGGGGGACTCCCCTCAGAGTACCAACGCTGGCCTGGCTGAACGGTTAATGAACTTGTAAAGTGTAAATGATCCCGACTAGTTCTCCTTTTAGGATTTGAAGGAGAATTCGAGGAAAAAGTGGGAGCCATCCTGATTAGATAAAGTGATAACCAATCTAATCTTGATAGAGTGCACATTGAGTGTTTCTTCTCTCTCTCTCTCACTCTCTCTCTGGTACATCGACCCATGACTTACCTTAAAAACTCATGAACTAAGTTAACCGACCCTTCTTACACACTTGGATTTTGGATTGTCATGATTCACGACAAAGTCACACATATCATGCCACTCCTACTTTACCCTTTGCATTTCTTCAGAACACTTCGTATCACTATGGTGATCCATATCGCTTGGAACCGTCATCATATAGTTACATACGAACTTAAAGAAGTTACTTCAGTTGAGAATGGCCACATGTTCTTGAGAAATTGAATATGATTATTCGGTTGTCTCTTTCCTTTACCTTCTCTCAGGTTGTGAGAGCTCTTTTTATTAGGAGAGTACACCTATTACGCTTATTGGATAGTCTTCTTCCAAATCTTAGGCTGATGCTAAAAGGTAGGGAAGGAAGAAAATCAATTAGCATAAGTGCGGTGTGCAGAAAGTAAGATGTAGAGACATATGAAAGAATTGAAGAAGAGCAAAGGAAATTGTGACTACTGTCATGAATCTGGATAATGAAAAAAGGCATTATTAGGAATACCTGGCCACCCCTATAAAACATTTTCATATTTCAGATTTTCTATGTACTTGTTACCGAGAACTGTTTTCCCAATCAATTCTGATTCCGGGGTATGTATTTACCGGATTTGGATCTCACATCAGAACGGTATTACAGATGATGAGTAGGAGTAGAATATTAGGAAATGGGCGATTTGACTCTCAATATCGGAATTCGTTGCCATTGGTGATATTGGATTAGATCGCCTGGTTTTGCCTAAGGGCAAATATTTGGTTTCGAATAACCGTCGTTATGCACCAAATTTTAAAATGAAATATCTGTACCTTTATTTTATAAAGTGAGATTTATATTTTGGAAATTGTGTTATAAACATTTATCTTTATCAGTTAAGAATAAGGTAAGGTGTATTGAATAACGGTGTAAGATATTCTCGACCAAAATACAGTTTTCAATTTACAAAACACTGGATTTGAGTAGTATACTCTTGGGACTTATACGTGAAAATGTATGTTGTCCGATGTCCTTCGGGACAAGGGGTTAGTATCTTACTCCATTCAGGTTTACCTATGAGTTTTCTGGTTTAAGACACGCATTCGTTGTAATGTAAGGTCCAAAGATTTTGAGAAGTTCATAGGTATAAGAATAAAGTAGAGAGCCATACGTTGGAAATATCAGGATTCTTCGAGATGATTGAAAATGTAGATACTTATGCTAGGTATTCCATCATAATATTGAAAACTTGATTCTCTCACAGGTTGCTCATCCGTGAGTACGCTCCTTGATGAGTAATACTTTATTGGCCTTTTCCAATTAGGTGATATATACTGGAAATAACTGCATGACATTTGAATCCGGTTCCATCTAAATTAGTGCCTTGATTCTATATGGATATAGAATGGTTGCATATTTTGAGGTTTTTAAGATATGGAGTTATCCGGTCTCTGTTTAAAAGTAGAATCCGAACAAACTCAAGGCACGTCTCGGTAATGGCAATTCGTGGATTATTCCAAGCATTCAGTAGGATTTGTTTTCTACCATTTTCAGGATCAATAGTTATATTGTTCTTGACTCGCTATCATTTTATAAAAAGAATCTTTTTACAAAAAAAGTTAGTGAGAGTATGGTAGAATTGGAAGTGATTCCAAAACCACAAACGGTTACCGAAAATTTAGTAGAAACTAAGAATTCAATTGGACCTAACAAACCATTAACCTGTCCGCAGATTAAGTAGGTGATCTCAGCCATCCGAGAGGTACTTCAGTTTTCTCGTAGACGGCGGCAGGAAGGTCAGCATTATAGTGATGATGACCTTACTAGTTATCAGTAGGTCATAGAAAGTGGTAACTTTTAGGTGACCAGATACTTCATATCCAATATGGACTCCACGCACTTCAGCAAATCATGAATTTTAGACTTTGCTGGGTGCTCCTGAAGGGGTAAAACACATTAGGAGCAAGTAGATATTTCGAGATCTGTGCAGGTAGAAAGGTACCAACCTAAAAAGGCTAGACATGTTGTAAAGAGTTTTCATCAAATACCCATTGGGGATTGTGATGAGACTTTTACTTCAGTATTTATGCTGAAGCCCATACGGATATGACATGGCACTGCTATTCCCCCTACTTTTTATCAGTAGATCATATGAAGTTGTAACTTCTAGGTGACCAGATACTTCATATCTAAGATGGACTCAACGCACTTCAGCAAATTATAGATTTTAGACTTTTCTTGGTGCTCCTGAAGCTATATTACAGCCGTTGCTGTTTCTCCTTCAGATGTCTAATAACGGCTCTTTTTAACCATTTTAACTTGTAACGACTAGTTTTTCTTGAGTGGTATTTATTAAGTTTGCTTTGGGTTTTGAGTAGCCAAGACTTGCAAAATTATTTTGAAAAGTTTCCAAAGATTTTACTCATCTCTTGTGAGAGCAAAATCTTGATTTTGAATATCTTTTCTCTCACACACTCAAAAACATCAAAAAGATTAATTTGATTAATTCATACTCATTGAGTATTAGTTGTGGGCTTTGGGAGAAACTCCTTTGAGAGTATTGTGTTTTATTGTAAACTCTCTTCTTATCTTTGTGTGAGGATCCTTGAGTACAAGGATGTTAGTGATATATGCCCTAGAGGCTATTATTGTATAGTACCGGTTTGTATATTACATTTTGGAAGCTTGGGATATACACAGATATAATAACAGTCTTGCTCAAAATGGTAGTATGCTACTTGGTTTGATTCTACCTCAATATGTGCATGTGTTTCTTTTAGCATATCGCTTATACATATTGGTAGAGCCCTTAGAATCTTTGCTTGACTACCAGCGTTGTGATGGCAGTCACACTAGTAGGGACTGCGTAGTCTATAAACACATCCTTATACAGGTCCCTAGTCGTAGGATTATCGAGATTGGGTATCGATACTTCAGAGTAGACTAGTGTATACGCTTCTCATCCCAGCATGGGAGATGGTCTATCCCACAGCCATTGGTACGTCATACCAGAGATAGTATACATATGCTCATTGGGTTATGAGTTACACTGGTTGGACTAGTTGGGGACTGCGGGTTGGTATTATACCTATCATTAGGTAGCAGTTTCCATGTGACATGAGTACAGGATAGTCCGTTGACTTGACATCACTATTCATCTCGAGTGTGTTCCCACTGTACTTAGAACGCTACCCTACCACGGCTCAAATGAGTCGTGCAAACAGGTAGTGGTTGGGTGCAGTCCCAAAGCACCGGGAGGCAGTAGTGGTTAGATGGGATCCGTCTCTCCCGATATTGGGGGTTGATACCACGCTGTGTTCGGAAAGCCATTACACAAAGTCCCTGGCCAGGGCAAGCGAGATTTACTGGTAGGTACTCCAGTAGTTTCTCAGGGTGTTTTGGGCTCTACCCCGGCACAACTTATTGCGCTATTAGGGGTCTAACATTTACCACCCCGTAGGCCCAATAAGCGATACTCTTAGACGAACAGACCGGACTGTACGGGATTGTCACAAATAGGCTCAGTAGGAGTTCGGATGAGTTTGCTCATCATCCTTCTTATCGACAGATACCTGGGTAGCCGTTACGTGCAGCTAGTACCGCTGACGTGCTTATGGTTAAACCCACTGCCAGCGTACTGTCGAGGCTTTAGAGTCCCACACAGAGGGTTTCCCTGCTTCGGACGAAACGATGTAGAGGCCGTATGGTTTTACGGCACGGTTCGATCATATGCGTGTACTGGCTACACGGATGATGTTCGGACAGATAATACTAGTGGGCTTTGGTTTAAGCCGGATCCTGGTATTATGTTATTGGATTATTTTCGTCTCTTTGTATTCGTATTTTTCGGAATACGAATACGGGTATGTATATATACAGAAAGGAGTATTCTTATAATTTTATAAGAGTACTTCTAGAAGAAGACACCTAATCCATTTACTTAAATGGATAATGATGTGGAGGTATGAGGTGTTATTTGATCATAAATGAAGCATGGCTACTTTTGTGACTCGCTCTCTTTTGATGACTATTGAAGCATGGTTGTATTTTGATATTATTATTGGAAAATGATATGCTTCATTATCTCAAACTCTTAGCCATTCTTCATATCATTATCTCTTCAACACACTCTCTCCTCCAAGGCTCTCTTATTCTTCCTCAAACCGTAAAAGCTCTCATGTGTTGAGAAACCTAGGGTTCTTGATACAAATCAATCAATAATCGTTCTCTACATCATTTAGTCTACTTAGCTTAGCAAACTAGGTACCCTAGTTACCTCGGTTTAGAGATTGGAGATTGAAGTACATACTCTCGGGTGAATCGTCTTTGACGCTAGGAGGCCGACATTGCAAGCTCGATACGATCTTCGAGGAGCTCAAGAAGTGGAGGAGGAGAAGAAAAACCGAAGGACTTGAAACTAGGAGGTATAAAACTCTTACCGAGTAGCTAAACCTCCACGTTGTTAGCTAGTTAAGGTTTCTGTATTGATCCTGGAGTTTAGTCGGTGTTGCGAAGCTTGTAAAAATCTTTTTTTGTAAATTCCGCCTCCCCGCGAACCTGCGGGGTGCGCGACATCGACTTACAGTGGTATCAGAGCCTACTAAACCTTAACTAGATTATTAGCATGTAGTTAGAATTTCGATCGACGGATGTATTTCATGAAATCATATTTCAAGACCATGCTTGCTGTTAAATTTTTTAAACTATTCAAAAAAATTATTTCAGTGGTCTTAAAATACAAGTAGGATTTTGTAAGAGCGCAGAAGAAAAACGAGCTCGTATTTCCCCTATTCCACTGCGGAACAACAGGAAAACAGTGAGTTTGGCTGCCGTTCCACGGCCGAGTCAAGCCCGACTCGGTCTAATTTTCTTCTCTGGGTCTTAATTTTGAAACTATGATTTTTTGCATATGTGGTTTCTACCCAGATTTGTTTGTGTAATGGTTTGTACATGGGGTAGACACGGATTATGATATTCGATCGAAATTCTAAGTTCTTGGCTAATCGGGTTTTCTGTGTTTGTATATATATTGCGAAATGTCGACTAATTGCTCTACGTCTATTAGTCGGGGTTGCACATATAAGTATCTTTGAGATGGTTTATGAATATGAAGTATTGGATCATCGTGGATGAATAGCCGGGGGATGTGAGAAGAGTGTTCTTTTCTTTCATTTATGTAAATTTGTAATTGATGTAATATTCTTTTGCGGGCACATCCGGGTTGAGATTGTAGCCGCCGTTGTATTATTTCATTTATTTTTTCTTGCACCTAGGATAGACCCAAGGTGGGGTGCAGAAACAACCAGGTTCTTGAAGTGTCGAGTGGCCTACTTATCTCATTGAGGGAGGTTGCTTCACTTCGGGAATTTGGCGGATGGTTTGCCGCATCCGTAGTGGTCTAGGGTGGGGTTTGTCTATTCATCACGACCGTGGAATTTGTCTTTCGTTCTAGGCTAAAACGAAACATGGAATTCCTAGTATATCCAATATATTCATCTGTGATCTGGAATGCCTATTATAGCATGAGACGAATGGATATTTATATATATATATATATATATATATATATGATATATAATAAACGTTGCTTATGTTTTGCACCCGTGCTAGTCCATCCCGCTCTTCCGTTAGTTAAGTAACCTAACGGTGCATGACGGGGCCCCATGGCGAATGCGGATGGCATAAGCGTACGTTGTATTTTCGTTTCTTTTCTGCAATAATAGGGTTAAATGATGGGACATAATTAATATTGATTAATGCAAAGAAAACAAACCAAAGCTAAATCATTGGAACAATTTCAAAAACCACTCAGTTTTCTTGAAAAACAACTTTTAAATGCGAAGCCTAAACCACTCCTTTTAAAAGCAATCATGGTTCATACGACTATATCAAGTTCATTACGTTCACGGTTTCGCCAAAACCATTCGTAACCCTCTATCATTTCAGATGGTTATTCAGTAGTATTCAAGCTATGTATTTTGACCTTCACCAAGGCATAGTGATTGGTAGCAGCTGGGTATTCATCTGTAGTATAGATAGATGCGTTGATTTGGGACAGTCGTACTACTATTTTGGCCTTCGTCAAAGGTATGTATGGGTGAATTCAAATTAACCTGGACAATGACGGGTAGAACTTGACTTGCAACTTATGATATTTTAGCCTTTGTCAAGGTCATAAGAGATTGGAGCAGAAATCCATATCAGGAGTTTCTAAGGAAATTGAAACTTTCTAGTGTTGCATACCATTTGGAGTGTGATGATTTGGTAGGATTCCTTCAAGGTTGTCACATGATGATATTTGGATCCCGATCTTACTGTGAGTATCCGCTACTCCTCGGGAGAATTTTACACTTTGCAATCAATGCTATAAACCAAGTAGGTGTCTAGAACAGTGTTAGCGGGGCTACGCCTCCAAGGAAAAGAGGTTATTTAATTATGGAACTTCGCGAAAGCGTTGTAAAACCTCCCGCGAAGTACCGACACTAGCCTGACCGAAAGGTTAAAACAAGAATTGTAGGGTGCGATTAATCCCGACTAATTCTTCTTTTATGGTTTGAAGGAGGATTCGAGGAACAGTAGGAGCCATCCTGTTTAGATAAACTATTTGTAAGTCCATGTCACGCACCCCACGAACTTGCGGGGAGGCGGAATATATGAAAAACGATTATCAAAGCTTCGTAACACGGACTTGAGCGCATGAATCGTAATCTAAACCATTACTAACAAGAAGCTAGAGGTTTAACTACTCGGATACGAAGTTATACCTCACGTTACTTGTCCTTCGGGTCTTCATCGCGGTCCTCCACTCCTCGTAGGCTCCTTGGAACATCGACATCTCAACGGCCTCCTCGAATCAAGGACGATCCACCCGAAAGCTCCTACGCCAAGCTTAATCTCAAACTTGAGATAACTAGGTTGCTTAAAGTGCTAATCTAAGCTACCTAGGAGATATAGAGTGAGGTTATGGATGTATTAGTCTAGATAACCCTTGATCTCAACTCATGAGAGGTTAGGTTTAGGGTTTGAAGAGAGAGTGAGCTTGAGGAGAGAGAAGGTGAGAATGATAATGAAAAGAATAATGAACTCATATGAATATATCAACCATAACAATTAATCAAATAAATAATATAAATGATTTATCATCATGGTTAGATTCATTCATCTAGTGTGATTCATCATATGACTCATTAACTCATTAATGAATCATTTAATACAAAGCATGAATCACACAAATGAGTCATTAAGCAATTAATGCTCATGCCACCTTAACCCCTTAGTCACCACTCTTCTAGAACCTTCCCGACAAATTACGAGAACACCCCTCCAATCCGTGAAAACACGGAAAAACTTTAGACTGTATAAATCCAGTAACCCGATACTAGAATCTGGCATAAACCAAAGCCGACTAGTAAAAACTGTCCGAAAAGTCGTACGTGCGTAAACACACGTACGCATCCGAACCCTTGTCGTTAAACCATACGACCTCTATATTGTTTCGCCTGGAGAAGGGAAACTCTCTGTGTGGGACTCTAAAGACTCGACACTACGCTGGCAGTGGGTTTAACCATAGACCGCAAGCGGCACTAGCTGTACGTAACGGTCCCCAGGTAGATGTCGATAAGAAGGCCGATGAGAAAAACCATCCGAACCCCTACTGAGCCTGATGTGACAATCTCCGTACAGTCCGGTCTGTTTGTCTAAGACTATCGCATATCAAGCCTAGGGGGCGGCAAGCGTCAGTCCCCTAATAGCTGTATAAGTCGTGTCAGAGCGAAGCACATTACACCTGAGAAGCTACTGTTACCTACCAGTATATCTAGCTTGCCCTGGCCAGGGACTTTGCGTAATGGCTCTCTGACACAGCGCGATATCAACTCCCTATACCGGGAGAGACGAATCCTATCTAACCGTCACTGCCTCCAAGTGCTCGGGACTGCACCCAACTGCTACCTGTTTGCACGACTCCTTTGAGCCCTGGTAGGGTAGCAATCTAAGAACAGTGGGACACACTCTGTTAGTGTTTATGCCCTAGAAGGCCATTACTGTATCATACTAGCTTGTATATTACTTAATGGAAGCTTGGGATATTCACATGTATATAACAGTCTTGCTAAACATGGTAGTATGCTACTTGGTTTTTCTATCTTAATATGTGAGTGTACGTATTGATAGAGCTCTTAGGATCTTGCTTGTCTACCAGCGTTGTGATGGCAGTCACACTAGTGGGGGCTGGGTAGTCTACAAGCACATCCTTATTCAGGTCCCCGGTCGTTGGATTATCGAGACAGAGCATCGATACTCCGGAGTAGACTGGTGTGTACGCTTCTCATCCCAGTTGGGGAGATGGTCTGTCCCATAGCCGTCAGTACGTCGTACTGGAGATAGTATACAGGTGCTCGTTAGGTTACGGGTACACCGGACAGGACTCACAGGGAACTGTTGGTTGGTTTGATACCAGTCGTCAGTGAACAGTTCCCAGGTGACATGAGTACAGCGTAGTCCGCAGACTTGACACTGCTACTTCGCCTCGAGTGTGTCCCACTGTTCTTAGATTGCTACCCTACCACGGCTCAAAGGAGTCGTGCAAACAGGTAGCAGTTGGGTGCAGTCCCGAGCACTTGGAGGCAGTGGCGGTTAGACAGGATTCGTCCCTCCCGGTATTGGGAGTAGATATCGTGCTGTGTCAGAGAGCCATTACGCAAAGTCCCTGGCCAGGGCAAGCGAGATTTGCTGGTAGGTTCCAGTAGTTTCTCAGGGTGTAATGGGCTTTACTCCGACACGACTTATACCGCTATTAGGGGACTGACGCTTGCCGCCCCCCTAGGCCCGATATGCGATAGTCTTGGACGAACGGACCGGACTGTATGGAGATTGTCACATCAGACTCAGTAGGAGTTCGGATGGGTTTACTCATCGGCCTTCTTATCGACAACTACCTGGGGACCGTTACGTACAGCTAGTGCCGCTTGCGGTCTGTGGTTAAACCCACTGCCAGCGTAGTAGTCGAGTCTCTAGAGTCCCACACAGAGAGTTTCCTACTCCAGGCGAAACGATATAGAGGTTGCATGGTTTTGCGACAAAGGGTTCGGACGCATACGTGCGTTTACGCGCGTACGACTTTCGGACAGTTTTTACCAGTCGGCTTTGGTTTAAGCCAGTTACTGGTATCCGGTTATTGGATTTTTACAGTCTAAAGTTTTTCCGTATTTTTACGGATCGGAGGGGCGTTCTCGTAATTACTCGAGAAGCTTCTAGAAGATGTGACTAAGGAGGTTTCTTTTGGATAAGAGAGTGAGTCATGGTGGTGATTCATTCATTTCATTAATGCACATTTATTGCTTAATGACTCATGCTAATGAATCACCACTAGATATTTCATGAAGCATGCTTATTCATTTCCTTTTATTCATTATTGAAAAATAAGAATGCTTCATAATATTATGATACACTCTCTCTCTTCTCTCATTATCTCATCTCACATTCTCTCTCCTCAAGCTCTCATCTTCAAACCCTAATCCTTAATCCTCATGTGTTGAGATCAAAGGATTAGTTAGAATAAACAATCCATAACCCTCACTCTACATCATCCTTTCATCTTTGATTAGCAATCAAAGTTGATTAGTTACCTCAAGTTAGAGGTTTAGCTTGGAGTTTCGCTCTCGGGTGGATCGTCTACTACCTAGAGAAGGTCGAGGAGAACAAAGGAGGACGTAAAGACGAAGGACCGGTTTCATTAGGTATAATCCCTAATCACTAATGAAAAGAAACTCATTGGATACGGTTATTTATAGTTTAGCTTCGATTCAAGCGGTTAGTCGATGTTCGTTGTTTAAACTTGAAAGTTTTTGAAAATTCCGCCTCCCCACAAGTACTGGGGTGAAGTACATCGACTTACAGTGGTATCAGAGCCTTGCTAAACACTAAATAACTTAATTGCAAATTTGTACGAATTTCGAACGGAAAAACGAAACCGGAAAACCCTAAAAAATACTAGTTTCTGTCGAATTTAAAACGATGTCAGAAAATTTTTCAGGTGTGTTCAGAGAGCTAGAAAGGAGTCCAGGAGAACACCCAAGAAATTCGAGCCCATGAATCGGCAACTCGGCCGCGAAAGCGCGGCGGATCGGTGGGATCCGCCGCCCTTCCGCGGCGCTTTGGCCGAGTCATGGACTCGTTTTTCTTGTGTGGGTCCCCTGTGACATTTGGGGTTTTCTGGAATATTTAATTATTGCTCAGGTTACTGTTTAACAGAGCAGATTTTGGAGCAATATTGAAGTTGTTTATTCGATCGAATTGTACAGTATTTGCGTATTGGATTATATCTGTGATTGTTTAATGTGTTCGTAAACCTCCCCTAACTGCTAGTATGTCGGTTGGCAGGGGGTTGCACATTTCTGAAATGGTTATATCTGTTTGTGCATATAAACTGTATTGGACTGTTGTGGTGTATAGCCGGGGTTAGCAATGGGTTATTGATTAATTCATTTGTTGTAAATGTAATTTGTTGTAATATTATTTTCGCGGGGCACTTCCAGGTTGCGGTTGTAGCCACCGTTGTATTATTTCATTTTACTGTTTTTGCTCCTAGGACTGACCCAAGGTGGGGTACACAGACTGCCGGGTGGGTAGTTTGCCGTACCCGTAGGGGTCGAGGGTGGGGTAACGGCTATTCATCACAACTGTGTAATCTGTCTTTTCTTGCAGGCTCAAAAGAAATACAGATTGCTTACAAATCCAATATTGTTTATCTGTGTTCTGGAATGAATATCATTGCGTCAGACGAATGTAAAATATCTATATTATGATAGCTATTTAGACGCCACTTATGTTTTACACCCGCGCTAGCCCAGCCCCCGCTCTGTCGTTAGTTAAGTAACCTAACGGGTGATGACGGGACCCCGTGGCGAATGCGGATGGCATAAGAGGACGTTGTATTTTCGTTGTTTTCTGCAATGATAGGTTAATGATGGGACGCATTATCTATAATGCAAAGTAAAACAAACCAAAGTTTAAATCGTTGGAACAATTTAAAAGAAACCACTCGGTTATTTTTAAAACAGATATTTTTAAATGCGGAGCTTTAACCACTCCTTTTAAAAGCTATCAGGTTCCTTCGGTTATATCAAGTTCACTACGTTCACGGTTTCGCCAAAACCAGTCGTAGCCCTCCGTCATTTCATTTGGGTATTCAGTAGTATTCAAGCTATGCATTTTGGCCAAAGTCAAGGCATAGTGTTTGGTAGCTACTGGGTTTTCATTTGTTGCATAAGATAGATGAGTTGGTTTGGGACAGTCGTATTACCATTTGACCAAAGTCAGGGGTATATACGGATGGGTTCAAATTGACAAGATAATGACGGGTAGAACTTGACATGTGACTTATGACATTTTGACCAAAGCCAAGGTCATAAGAGCATGGGGCAAAAACTAATATCGGGAATTTCTAAAGAAACTGAAATTTGCAAAGAGATGCATACCATTTTGAGTTTGATGAATGTTGGTAGCATTCCTACAACATTATCAGACGATGATATTTGGATCCCGATCCTACTGTGAGTATATGCTACTTATCAGGATATTCGTCACTTAACGATCAATGCTATAAACCTAGTAGGTGTCCAGAAAAGTGTCAGCGGGGTTACGCCCCCAGAGAAAAGAGGTTACTTAATTAAGGAACTTCGCGAAAGCGTTGGAAAACCTCCCTCGAAGTATCGACACCGGCCTGGCTGAACGGTTAAGCAAGTATTGTACGGTGAGAATAGTCTTGGCTAATTCTTCTTTTATGGTTTGAGGAAGGATTCGAGAAACAGTGGGAGCCATCCAGTTTAGATAAACTAAAAACCACTCTAAACTTGCAAGAGCATCATGCTAAAGAGTTTTCTTCTCTCTCTCCTAATTGCAGCGACCCTGAAAATGACTGGACTTAAGTTACTTTTAGAGAAAAATATACTGACGGAGCCAAACTATAAAGATTGGCTGCGGAATGTCAAGATGGCTTTGACCTATGACAAACTGGGGTACGTCCTCACCGCTACAGCACCTGCTGTCCTTGGTCCCAAATCCAGCAATGCGGATAAGGAAATCCGCAAAACCTGGGATTTAGATTGCGCGAGAGCCAAGTGCATCGTGCTTGCCTCGATGAACAATGAACATCAGAGGAGGCACGAGGATATGTCTCTAGATGGCATATTTCTCCATACAAAGGAACTTTATGGAGAGCAATCTCGTATAGCAAGATACGAGACCTCTAAGAAATTATTTCGAGCGAGGTTGGCTGTCGGGTCATCAGTAGGTGAACATGTCCTACAGATGATCGGCTATATTGAAGAGCTCGCAGACCTTGGGAAGACTTTGGATAATGAGCTCTATACAGACCTTGTTCTCCAGTCCCTTCCTCCCACCTACGCCCAGTTTATCCTCAACTTCAATCTTCAAGGAAAAGAAGTTGAACTTGCGGAACTCCTGAACATGTTAAGGAGTGCAGAGGGCACCTTGCAGAAGGCAAGGGAAACACCCGCTATGTTTGTTGGCGGTTCATCTTCTTCCGGGTCCAAGGCTAGGGCCAAAGGAAGGAAGTAGAAGGCCGCACCCAGACCTAGAGGAGGTGTTAGTAAGGTGGGAAAGAAGGGAAAGAAAAAGTTTACAGCACCGGTAGTTGGCCTGGATGAGTGCTTCCATTGTCACAGGAAAGGGCACTGGAAGAAGGATTGCAAGGCGTGGAACGCCAAGAACCAGGAACCGAAGCAAGCTGTGGCTTCGACTTCAGGTGTGTTTGTAATTGAGAATTGTCTGTCGATCAACTCTACTTCCTGGGTATTGGATACCGGATCAGGATCTCATATTTGCAATTCATTGCAGGCACTGAGAAACCGTAGAGTGCTGAAGGAAGGTGATATGATCCTCAGGGTTGCTAACGGAGCTAGCGTGGGAGCTGCGTCCGTCGGGGATTATCACCTAGGATTGACGAGTGGACACATTTTGGTTTTACATAACTGTTATTTTGTACACAGCTTAACGTGTAATATCATATCAGTTTCCTTGTTATCAAATAAAGGTTATGATTTCACGTTTGTAAGAGATGTTGTCAACATCCACCTTAATCATGGTTTGATTGGGTCCGGTACTCTAAATAACGGCATATATGTGTTAAACCAACTCCAAATTTTCAATGTCCAGAACACACTAAAAAGAAAGTCTCCAGATTTAAATAAAGCTTTCTTATGGCATTGTAGACTGGGTCACATCAATGAGAGAAGGTTGACTAAGTTGCATAGAGAAGGATATTTGGACACGTTCGAATATCAAACTTATGACACTTGTCAATCTTGTCTCAAAGGAAAGATGACAAAGACTCCATTCACTGGACAAGGAGTAAGAGCGAGCGAGCTCTTAGGACTCATACACAGTGATGTATGCGGTCCAATGTCTACACATGCGAGAGGTGGTTTTTCCTATTTCATTACTTTTACGGATGATTACTCAAGATACGGATTCATTTATCTGATGAAACATAAATCCGAGGCTTTTGAGAAATTCCAAGAGTATAAGAATGAAGTAGAAAACCAAACCGGCAAAAGTATAAAGACACTTAGATCTGATCGAGGTGGTGAATACTTGAGTGCCGAGTTCCTAGGTTACCTAAAAGAGAAAGGAATTCTCTCTCAGCTTACTCCTCCGTACACTCCACAGCATAACGGTGTATCGGAGAGACGGAATCGAACCCTATTGGATATGGTACGATCCATGATGAGTAATGCTGAGTTACCGCGATCTTTCTGGGGTTATGCGCTAGAATCAGCGGCATATCTTCTGAACAGGGCTCCAACCAAAACTGTGCCTACCACTCCATATCAGATGTGGACTGGGAAGAAACCCCATCTTCAGCATATGAAGATTTGGGGATGTCCAGCTTTTGTTAAAAAGCAGCATGTGGACAAGCTCGAGGCACGATCAGTAAAATGTTTGTTTGTGGGATATCCAAAGAACTCTAAGGGATATTATTTCTATTACGCAGAGGAACAAAAGGTTTTTGTTTCTCGTAATGCCCATTTTCTGGAAAATCAGTTTTTAGAAAAGGAAATAAGTGGGAGCGAAATAGAACTGGAAGAAATTCCAGAACCACAAACTGCTACTGAAAGTTTGGTAGAACCAGAGGTTCAAGAAGAACAGAACATTCCCGCACCCCTCCGCAGGAGTAGTAGGCCGTCTCGTCCGCCTGAGAGATACTACGGTTTTCTCATAGACGGGGATAGAGAGGATTGCATCATAGATGATGATGAACCTACTGACTTCCAGCAAGCCATCCAGAGCGGCGACTCGGTACGATGGCTAGATGCAATGCGGACCGAGATGGAGTCCATGTACACCAACAAAGTATGGACTTTGGACTTTGCTCCAGATGGGGTAAAACCCATAGGATGCAAATGGATCTTCAAGAAAAAGATTGGTGTAGATGGACAGGTGGAAACCTATAAGGCTAGACTTGTTGCAAAGGGTTTTCGTCAAAGACCTGGTTTGGACTATGACGAAACTTTTTCTCCAGTGGCTATGCTCAAATCCATTCGGGTCCTTCTTGCTATTGCTGCCTTCCATGATTATGAAATCTGGCAGATGGACGTAAAGACGGCTTTTCTGAATGGAAATTTAGAAGAGAGCGTCTATATGGATCAGCCAGAGGGTTTCAATCAGAGTGGGAGCAGCGGGAAAGTATGCAAGCTGCTTAAGTCTATTTACGGACTAAAGCAGGCATCGCGGAGTTGGAACATCTGTTTTGATGAGACAGTCAAAGAATATGACTTTATCAAAAATCCAGATGAACCGTGCATATATAGTAAAGTTGTGGCCAGAAGTGTCGTATTCCTCGTCTTGTACGTGGATGACATTCTATTGATAGGAAATGACATTCCTATGCTACAATCTGTCAAAGGATTCTTGTCACACAGGTTCTCCATGAAAGACCTGGGTGATGCCTCTTACATTCTGGGGATCCGGATCTATCGTGATAGATCCAAGAGGATGTTGGGACTTTCGCAGTCCAGGTATATCGACACTGTACTAAAAAGATTCAGTATGGAAGATTCTAAGCGCGGTAATCTACCGGCTTGTCACGGAATCACCCTCTCCAAAGAGATGTCTCCCAAGACTGATTTGGAAAGGGAACGCATGTCTATTATACCCTACGCTTCTGCGGTAGGCTCTATAATGTATGCGATGTTGTGTACCAGACCAGATGTAGCTTATGCACTAAGCGTGGTAAGCCGGTATCAGTCAGACCCAGGGGAGAAACACTGGATAGCAGTAAAGAACATTCTCAAGTCCTGAGGAGGACTAAGGAGATGTTTTTGGTTTACGGCGGAAAAGACCTCAGGTTGGAGGCCTTTGCTGATTCCGGCTTCCAGAGTGATAAGGACGATTCCAAGTCCATGTCGGGTTATGTCTTTACCCTCAATGGAGGGGCGGTGTGCTGGAAGAGCTCCAAGCAGGACACCGTTGCTGACTCGACTATGGAAGCGGAGTATATAGCTGCTTGCGATGCCGCAAAAGAAGCAGTCTGGATGAAGAAGTTCCTAACAGAACTTCAGGTGGTTCCTACCATAGTTGATCCAATACCTCTGTATTGCGACAACAACGGAGCTATAGCTTTAGCGAAGGAACCAAGGTCCCATCAGAAGTCCAGACACATCTTGAGGCGGTATCACCTGATCAGGGAGATCATTGATCGTCAGGAGATCGAGGTTCGGAGAGTTGCTTCAGAAGAGAACATTGCTGATCCATTCACGAAGGCCCTTCCTCAGATTCAGTTCGAGAGGCTGCTCGAGATCATTGGTCTGCGATATGCCAGTACATGGCCCTAGTGCAAGTGGGAGATTGTTAGTGTTTATGCCCTAGAAGGCCATTACTGTATCATACTAGCTCGATATTACTTAATGGAAGCTTGGGATATTCACATGTATATAACAGTCTTGCTAAACATGGTAGTATGCTACTTGGTTTTTCTATCTTAATATGTGAGTGTACGTATTGATAGAGCTCTTAGGATCTTGCTTGTCTACCAGCGTTGTGATGGCAGTCACACTAGTGGGGGCTGGGTAGTCTACAAGCACATCCTTATTCAGGTCCCCGGTCGTTGGATTATCGAGACAGAGCATCGATACTCCGGAGTAGACTGGTGTGTACGCTTCTCATCCCAGTTGGGGAGATGGTCTGTCCCACAGCCGTCAGTACGTCGTACTGGAGATAGTATACAGGTGCTCGTTAGGTTACGGGTACACCGGACAGGACTCACAGGGAACTGTTGGTTGGTTTGATACCAGTCGTCAGTGAACAGTTCCCAGGTGACATGAGTACAGCGTAGTCCGCAGACTTGACACTGCTACTTCGCCTCGAGTGTGTCCCACTGTTCTTAGATTGCTACCCTACCACGGCTCAAAGGAGTCGTGCAAACAGGTAGCAGTTGGGTGCAGTCCCGAGCACTTGGAGGCAGTGGCGGTTAGACAGGATTCGTCCCTCCCGGTATTGGGAGTAGATATCGTGCTGTGTCAGAGAGCCATTACGCAAAGTCCCTGGCCAGGGCAAGCGAGATTTGCTGGTAGGTTCCAGTAGTTTCTCACGGTGTAATGGGCTTTACTCCGACACGACTTATACCGCTATTAGGGGACTGACGCTTGCCGCCCCCCTAGGCCCGATATGCGATAGTCTTGGACGAACGGACCGGACTGTATGGAGATTGTCACATCAGACTCAGTAGGAGTTCGGATGGGTTTACTCATCGGCCTTCTTATCGACAACTACCTGGGGACCGTTACGTACAGCTAGTGCCGCTTGCGGTCTGTGGTTAAACCCACTGCCAGCGTAGTAGTCGAGTCTCTAGAGTCCCACACAGAGAGTTTCCTACTCCAGGCGAAACGATATAGAGGTTGCATGGTTTTGCGACAAAGGGTTCGGACGCATACGTGCGTTTACGCGCGTACGACTTTCGGACAGTTTTTACCAGTCGGCTTTGGTTTAAGCCAGTTACTGGTATCCGGTTATTGGATTTTTACAGTCTAAAGTTTTTCCGTATTTTTACGGATCGGAGGGGCGTTCTCGTAATTACTCGAGAAGCTTCTAGAAGATGTGACTAAGGAGGTTTCTTTTGGATAAGAGAGTGAGTCATGGTGGTGATTCATTCATTTCATTAATGCACATTTATTGCTTAATGACTCATGCTAATGAATCACCACTAGATATTTCATGAAGCATGCTTATTCATTTCCTTTTATTCATTATTGAAAAATAAGAATGCTTCATAATATTATGATACACTCTCTCTCTTCTCTCATTATCTCATCTCACATTCTCTCTCCTCAAGCTCTCATCTTCAAACCCTAATCCTTAATCCTCATGTGTTGAGATCAAAGGATTAGTTAGACTAAACAATCCATAACCCTCACTCTACATCATCCTTTCATCTTTGATTAGCAATCAAAGTTGATTAGTTACCTCAAGTTAGAGGTTTAGCTTGGAGTTTCGCTCTCGGGTGGATCGTCTACTACCTAGAGAAGGTCGAGGAGAACAAAGGAGGACGTAAAGACGAAGGACCGGTTTCATTAGGTATAATCCCTAATCACTAATGAAAAGAAACTCATTGGATACGGTTATTTATAGTTTAGCTTCGATTCAAGCGGTTAGTCGATGTTCGTTGTTTAAACTTGAAAGTTTTTGAAAATTCCGCCTCCCCACAAGTACTGGGGTGAAGTACATCGACTTACACACTCGAGGCGAAGTAGCAGTGTCAAGTCTGCGGACTATGCTGTACTCATGTCACCTGGGAACTGTTAACTGACGATGGGTATAATACCAACCAATCAGTTCCCCGGCGAGTCCTGTCCGGTGTACCCGTAACCTAACGAGCACCTGTATACTATCTCCAGTACGACGTACTGATGGCTGTGGGACAGACCATCTCCCCAACTGGGATGAGAAGCGTATACACTTAGTCTACTCCGGAATATCGATGCCCTATCTCGATAATCCAACGACCAAGGACCTGTATAGGATGTTGCTTACAGACTACCCAGCCCCCACTAGTGTGACTGCCATCACGACGCTGGTAATCAAGCAAAGATCCTATGGGCTCTACTAATATGTATAAGTGATACGTTACAAGAAACATATGCACATATTAAAGTAGACACAAACCAAGTAGCATACTACCATTTTAAGCAAGACTGTATATACAACTATGAATATCCCAAGCTTCCATTAAGTAATATACATGCTAGTATGATACAATAATGGCCCCTAGGGCATATACACTAACAATCTCCCACTTGCACTAGGGCCATGAGCTGGCATATCGTAGACCTATCATCTCGAATAGCCTTTCGAACTGCGTCTGAGGAAGGGCCTTTGTGAATGGATCGGCAATGTTATTCTCTGTCTCTACTCTCTTCACCTCGATCTCCCGACGATCTACGATCTCCCTGATCAGGTGATACTGCCTTAAGATGTGTCTGGACTTCTGATGGGACCTTGGTTCCTTTGCTAAAGCAACAGCGTCGTTGTTGTCACAATACAGAGGTATTGGACCAACACTGGTAGGAACCACCTGAAGTTCTGTGAGGAACTTCTTCATCCAGACTGCTTCTTTTGCGGCATCGCAAGCAGCTATGTACTCTGCTTCCATCGTTGAGTCGGCAACGGTCTCCTGTTTGGAACTCTTCCAACAGACCGCCCCTCCATTGAGGGTAAATACATAACCCGACATGGATTTGGAGTCATCTTTGTCACTCTGGAAGCCGGAGTCGGCAAAAGCCTCTAACTGGAGGTCTTTTCCACCATACATCAAGAACATCTCCTTAGTCCTCCTTAGGTACTTGAGAATGTTCTTTACTGCTCTCCAGTGATTCCCATGGGTTTGCCTGATACCTGCTTACAACGCTCAATGCGTATGCTACATCTGGTCTGGTACATAACATCACATACATTATAGAGCCTACCGCAGAAGCGTAGGGTATAATCGACATGCGATCCCTTTCCAAATCAGTCTTGGGAGACATCTCTTTGGAGAGGGTGATTCCATGACAAGCCGGTAGATTACCGCGCTTAGAATCATCCATACTGAATCTTTTCACTATGGTGTCTATGTACCTGGACTGCGAAAGTCCCAACATCCTCTTTGATCTATCACGATAGATCCGGATCCCCAGAATGTAGGTGGCATCACCCAGGTCTTTCATGGAGAATTTATGTGACAAGAATCTTTTGACTGATTGTAACATAGGAATATCATTTCCTATTAGGAGAATGTCATCCACGTATAAGACGAGGAATACTACAGCTCTCCCTACAATCTTACTGTATATGCAAGGTTCATCTGGATTTTTGATAAAGTCAAATTCTTTGACAGCATCATCAAAACAGATGTTCCAACTCCGCGATGCCTGCTTTAGTCCATAAATGGACTTAAGCAGCTTGCATACTTTACCGCTGCTCCCACTCTGAATGAATCCCTCTGGCTGATCCATATAGACGCTCTCTTCCAAATTACCATTTAGAAAGGCCGTCTTTACGTCCATCTGCCAGATTTCATAATCGTGGAAGGCAGCAATAGCAAGAAGGACCCGAATAGATTTAGGCATAGCCACTGGAGAAAAGGTTTCGTCATAGTCCAAACCAGGTCTTTGACGGAAACCCTTTGCAACAAGTCTAGCCTTATAGGTTTCAACCTGTCTATCTACACCAATCTTCTTTTTGAAGATCCATTTGCATCCTACGGGTTTTACCCTATCTGGAGCAATGTCCAAAGTCCATACTTTGTTAGTGTACATGGACTCCATTTCGGTCCGCATTGCATCCAGCCATTTTACTGAGTCACCGCTCTGAATGGCTTGCTGGAAGCTAGTAGGCTCATCATAGTCAATAGTACAATCCTCTCTATCCCCGTCTATGAGAAAACCGTAGTATCTCTCGGGCGGATGAGATTGCCTACTACTCCTACGGAGTGGCGTCGGGATGTCCTGTTCTCCTGAACCTTCTGGTTCTTCCAAGCTTTCAGTAATAGCTTGTGGTTCTGGAATTTCTTCCAGTTCTATTTCGCTCCCACTTGTATCCTTTTCTAAAACTTGTTGTTCTAAAAATTGGGCATTACGAGAAACAAAAACCTTTTATTCCTCTGCGTAATAGAATAGATATCCCTTGGAGTTCTTTGGATATCCCACAAACTTACACTGTACTGATCGTGCCTCGAGCTTGTCCGCATGCTGTTTTTTAACAAAAACCGGACATCCCCAAATCTTCCGATACTGAAGATAGGGTTTTCTCCCACTCCACATCTGATATGGGGTGGTAGGCACTGTCTTGGTAGGAACCCTGTTCAGAAGAAATGCCGCTGATTCTAGCGCATATCCCCAGAATGATCGCGGTAACTCAGCGTTACTCATCAAGGAACGAACCATATCCAATAGGGTTCGATTCCTTCTTTCTGATACACCGTTATGTTGTGGTGTGTATGGAGGAGTAAGCTGAGAGAGAATTCCATTCTCTTTTAAGTAACCCAGGAACTCGGCACTTAAGTATTCACCACCTTGATCAGATCTCAGTGTCTTTGTACTCTTGCCTGTTTGTTTTTCCACTTCATTCTTGTATTCTTGGAATTTCTCAAAGGTCTCAGATTTATGCTTCATTAAGAAGACATATCCATACCTAGAGAAATCATCCGTAAAAGTAATGAAGTAGGAATAACCACCTCGCGCATGTGTAGAAATTGGACCACATACGTCACTGTGTACGAGTCCTAAGAGCTCGCTTGCTCTTACTCCGTGTCCAGTGAACGGAGTCTTTGTCATCTTTCCTTTGAGACAAGATTCACAAGTAGCATAAGATTGATATTCGAACGGATTCAAATATCCTTCTCTATGTAACTTAGTCAACCTTCTCTCATTGATGTGACCTAGTCTACAATGCCATTAGAAAGCCTGATTTATTTCTGGAGACTTTCTTTTAAGTGTGTTCTGGATATTGAAAACCTGAGCTTGACTTAATACGTATATACCGTTATCTAATGTACCGGACCGAATCATGACTTGATTTAGGTGGATGTTAACTACATCGCTTACGAATGTAAAATCATATCTCTCTCTTGAAAGTGAGGATACTGATATGATATTACATGTCATACTAGGTACATACAAACAGTTACGTAGAATCAATATATGCCCACTGGTCAAACCTAGGCGATATTCTCCCACGGATTCAGCGTCTACGCTCATTCCGTTTGCAACTCTGAGAGACCAATCACCTACCTTTATAACTCTACGGTTTCTCAAAGCATGTATTGAATTACAGATATGAGATCCTGCACCGGTATCTAGTACCCAGGAAGTAGAGTTAATTGACAAACAGTTCTCAATAACAAATACACTTGAGGCTGAAGACACAACATGCTTCGAATCCTGGCTACTGGTTTTGCTAGCCTTTTAATCATTCTGCCAATGTTCATTCCTGTAACAATAGGAACGTCCCTCTTTTACTATACCCAGTCCCGAAACTTTTGTCGTTCTCTTTCCTTCTTCTTCCCTGGTTTCCTTCAGGGTAGGAGGCAGAGATTATAGAATCAAGTCAGTATCTGACTCGTTTCCCAACGCGGTCTCCAGGTCCTGGAGCTCATCAATACAGCTAGTCATTGTAAGGACGTTGTCCCCTACAGATGACCCGTCAGCCAACCTTGCTTGAATTAATTCGTTCGAGGTCTTATATCTTGCGATATGAGATTGCTCTCCATATAAATCTTTGTTATGGAGAAAGATGGAAAATAAATCCATCTTCTCATGCTGCTTGTGGTATATACCATCAACTGAAGCTAACACGAGGCATTTGCCTTTCGCTTTATCTTTTTCCCTTGTCTGACGGATATTCATATCCGCAACAGTGGAAACTGGACCTGGGACGGCGGGATTTTGAGTAGTAATAGGGTGGTCTAGCTTGTCATAGGCAATGGACATCTGGACAGACTTTTGCTAGTCATATAAGTAAGATTCAGTCAAATTATTATCTAGATGTAACCTATGTGTGGTCACAAGGTCGCTGCAATTTAAGAGAGAGAAGAAAATATTATTAGCATGACGCTCTTGCAAGTTTAGAGTGGTTTAATTTATCTAAACAGGATGGCTCCCACTGTTTCTCGAATCCCTCCTCAAACCATAAAAGAAGAATTAGCCAGGATTATTCTCACCGTACAATTCTTGCTTAACCGTTCGGCCAGGTCAGTGTCGATACTTCGAGGGAGGTTTTCCAACTCTTTCGCGAAGTTCCTTAATTAAATAACCTCTTTTCTCTGGGGGCGTAACCCAGCTGGCACCTACTTGGTTTATAGCATTGATCGTTAAGTGACGAATCTCCTGATAAGCAGTATATACTCATAGTAGGATCGGGATCCAAAATATCATCGTATGATAATGTTGAAGGAATCCTACCAACATTCATCAAACTCCAAAATGGTATGCTTTCTCTGCAAATTTCAGTTTCTTTTGAAATTCCCGATATATATTTTTGCCCCATGCTCTTATAACCTTGGCGTTGGTCAAAATGTCATAAGTCACATGTCAAGTTCTATCCATCATTGTCCTAGTTAATTTGAACCCATCCGTACATATCCCTGACGTTGGCCAAATGATAATACGACTGTCCTAAACTAACACATCTATCTATGCAAACAAATGAAATACTCCAGCAGCTAACAAACACTATGCCCTGGCGTTGGTCAAATGCATAGCTTGAATACTACTGAATATCCAAATGAAATGACGGAGGGCTACGAATGGTTTTGGCAAAACCGTGAACGTAGTGAACTTGATATAATCGAAGGAACCTGATACTTTCTAAAAAGGAGTGGTTAAAGCTCCGCAATTTTTAAAAAACTGATCTTTTAAAAATAACCGAGTGGTTTCTTTTAAATTTGTTCCAACGATTAAACTTTGGTTTATTTTCTTTGCATTATGATAATGCGTCCCATCAATTATCCTATCATTGCAGAAAACAACGAAAATACCACGTCCTCTTATGCCATCCGCATTTGCCACGGGGTCCAGTCATCACCCGTTAGGTTACTTAACTAACGACAGAGCAGGGGCTGGGCTAGCGCGGGTGTAAAACATAAGTGGCGTCTAATAACTATCATATATAGATATTGTACATTCGTCAGACGCAATAATAAGCATTCCAGATCACAGATGAACTTTATTGGATTTATTAGCAATCCGCATTTGCTTTGAGCCTGCAATAAAAGACGGATTACACGGTTGTGATGAATAGCCATTACCCCACCCTAGACCCCTACGGGTACGGAAAACTACCCGCCAAGTATCTGAAGTGAAGCGGTCTCCCTCAACAACGTGAGTAGGCCACTAAACACTTCGACGTACCCGGTAGTTTGTGTACCCCACCTTGGGTCTATCCTAGGATCAAAAACAGTAAAAAGAAATAATACAACGGTGGCTACAACCGCAACCTGGATGTGCCCCCGCAAAAGAATATTACATCAAATTACATTTACATTGAATGAATGAATATAAAACCCATCTCAAACCCCGGCTAATCATCACAACAGTCCAACACAGTTCATATTCACAAACAGTAAACATTACAGAAATTTGCAACCCCCTACCAACCGACATACTAGCAGTTAGGGGAGGTTTACGAACACATTAAATATTACAGATAAAAACCCAATTAGCAAATATCTTAGAATATCGATCGAATACCATATTCCGTGTCTACCCCAAAAGCAAACCTGCACTGAAGCAACCTGGGTAGAAACAGAGCATACAGGAAAACAAAAAACACCAAAATATGAATTACTGTGAAAATTCGAGTCAACTCGGCGTTGAGTCGGCGGCGGATCCGCGACCAAAAGCACCTTATTGCCGCGGATCCGCGGCCGTCTTGTCGAGTTAGGGGCTCGTATTTTCCCAATTTTCTTACAATTCCCTGCTGTGAATTTTAAGGTATGTCAAATTATTTTTCAGACACTTTTAAAATTAACAGAAACTAGGAATATCCGGGTTTTTGTTTTCGTGTTTTCCGTCGATCGAACTTCTAATCAGTTGCTAACAAGCTAGTAATGGTTTAGTTGGCTCTGATACCACTGTAAGTCCATGTCACGCACCCCATGAACTTGCGGGGGGCGGAATATATGAAAAACGATTATCAAAGCTTCGTAACATGGACTTGAGCGCATGAATCGTAATCTAAACCATTACTAACAAGAAGCTAGAGATTTAACTACTCTGATACGAAGTTATACCTCACGTTACTTGTCCTTCGGGTCTTCATCGCGGTCATCCACTCCTCGTAGGCTCCTTGGAACATCGGCATCTCAACGGCCTCCTCGAATCAAAGACGATCCACCCGAAAGCTCCTACGCCAAGCTTAATCTCAAACTTGAGATAACTGGGTTGCTTAAAGTGATAATCTAAGCTACCTAGGAGATATAGAGTGAAGTTATGGATGTATTAGTCTAGCTAACCGTTGATCTCAACTCATGAGAGGTTAGGGTTAGGGTTTGAAGAGAGAGTGAGCTTGAGGAGAGAGAAGGTGAGAATGATAATGAAAAGAATAATGAACTCATATGAATATATCAACCATAACAATTAATCAAATAAATAATATAAATGATTTATCATCATGGTTAGATTCATTCATCTAGTGTGATTCATCATATGACTCATTAACTCATTAATGAATCATTTAATACAAAGCATGAATCACACAAATGAGTCATTAAGCAATTAATGTTCATGCCACCTTAACCCCTTAGTCACCACTCTTCTAGAACCTTCCCGACAAATTACGAGAACGCCCCTCCAATCCGTGAAAACACGGAAAAAATTTAGACTGTATAAATCCAGTAACCCGATACTAGAATCTGGCTTAAACCAAAGCCGACTAGTAAAAACTGTCCGAAAAGTTGTACGTGCGTAAACACACGTACGCATCCGAACCCTTGTCGTAAAACCATATGACCTCTATATTGTTTCGCCTGGAGCAGGGAAACTCTCTGTGTGGGACTCTAAAGACTCGACACTATGCTGGCGGTGGGTTTAACCACAGACCGCAAGCGGCACTAGCTGTATGTAACGGTCCCAGGTAGATGTCGATAAGAAGGACGATGAGAAAAACCATCCGAACCCCTACTGAGCCTGATGTGACAATCTCCGTACAGTCCGGTCTGTTTGTCTAAGACTATCGCATATCAAGCCTAGGGGGCGGCAAGCGTCAGTCCCCTAATAGCTGTATAAGTCGTGTCGGAGCGAAGCCCATTACACCTGAGAAGCTACTGGAACCTACCAGTATATCTCGCTTGCCCTGGCCAGGGACTTTGCGTATTGTCTCTCTGACACAGCGCGATATCAACTCCCTATACCGGGAGAGACGAATCCTATCTAACCTCCACTGCCTCCAAGTGCTCGGGACTGCACCCAACTGCTACCTGTTTGCACGACTCCTTTGAGCCGTGGTAGGGTAGCAATCTAAGAACAGTGGGACACACTCGAGGCGAAGTAGCAGTGTCAAATCTGCGGACTATGCTGTACTCATGTCACCTGGGAACTATTAACTGACGATGGGTATAATACTAACCAATCAGTTCTCCGGCGAGTCCTGTCCGGTGTACCCGTAACCTAACGAGCACCTGTATACTATCTCCAGTACGACGTACTGATGGCTGTGGGACAGACCATCTCCCCAACTGGGATGAGAAGCGTATACACTTAGTCTACTCCGGAATATCGATGCCCTATCTCGATAATCCAACGACCAGGGACCTGTATAGGATGTTGCTTACAGACTACCCAGCCCCCACTAGTGTGACTGCCATCATGACGCTGGTAATCAAGCAAAGATCCTATGGGCTCTACTAATATGTATAAGTGATACGTTACAAGAAACATATGCACATATTAAAGTAGACACAAACCAAGTAGCATACTACCATTTTAAGCAAGACTGTATATACAACTGTGAATATCCCAAGCTTCCATTAAATAATATACATGCTAGTATGATATAATAATGGCCCCTAGGGCATATACACTAACACTATTAACCAATCTAAATTTATAAGAGTATCATGCTGAGTGTTTCTTCTCTCTCTGCTAATTGCTGGGACCAAGATGACCGGGCTTAAGTTAATATTAGATAAAAATATATTAACAGGTCCGAACTTTAAAGATAGGCTCAGGAATGTCTAGATGACCATAACCTATGACAAGATGGGCTACCTCCTTACTACCAAAGCCCCCACCGTCCCAGGTCCAGATTCTAGCGTCGCGGATATTGAGATCCGTAAGACATGGGAAATTGACAGTGCGAAAGCCAAGTGCCTCGTGCTGCCCTCAATTGATAATGAACACCAGAGGCGGCCTGAGAAATTGGACTTAGCTTCCATCTTCCTCCATACCAAGGATTTACATGGAGAGCAATCTCGTATCATAAGATACGAGACCTTGAAGAAATTATTTCAAGAGAGATTGGCTATTGGGTCATCTGTAGGGGACCACGTCCTTAAGATGATTAGCTATATTGAAGAGTATGTGGACCTAGGGGCCACGTTGGAGAATGAGTTATACACAGACTTGATTCTACAGTCCCTCTCTTCTACCTATCCACAGTTTATACTGAATTTCAAAATTCAAGAGAATGAGGTTTAACTTTCAGAACTCCTCAACATGTTGAGGAGCGCTGAGGGCACCCTAAAGAAAACTAAGGAGATACCCGCTCTGCTTATTGGTGAACCTTCCTCCTCTAGATCTAAGGCGAAAGCCAAGGGGAAGAAGAAGAAGGCCCCCATAAAGCCGAGAGGAGGTGTCAATAAGGTATAGGGGAAGGGCAAGGAAAAAATTGTAAGGCCGACAGTAGGGAAGGAAGAATACTTCTATTGACACAAAAAGGGCCATTAGAAGAAGGGCTGCAGGGTCTGGAAAGCCTAGAACAAGGATTCGAAGCAAGTTGTGGTTTCGGCTTCAGGTGTGTTTATGATTGAAAACTGTCTTTCAATCAACTCTACTTCCTGAGTATTGGATACCAGATCAGGATCTCATATCTGTAATTCTTTGTAGGCACTGAGAAGCTGTAGAGTTTTGAAGACGGGTGATATGACCCTCAGGGTTTCTAACGGAGCGAGCGTGGATGTTGTGTCCGTAGGGGAATATCACTAGGATTGTTAAATGGACATACTTTTCTTTTACGCAACTATTTTTGTGTACCTAGTTTGACTTGTAATATCATTTCTGTATCTTTAT
Source organism: Agapanthus africanus (assembly GCA_030015575.1). NCBI lineage: Eukaryota > Viridiplantae > Streptophyta > Magnoliopsida > Asparagales > Amaryllidaceae > Agapanthus > Agapanthus africanus. The sequence continues at coordinate 301,091,510 of CM057339.1, read as the reverse complement.
TATCTAAACAAGGTTATGATTTTGCATTTGTAACCGATGTCGTAAACATCCACCTTAATCATGGTTTGATTGGGTCGGGTAGACTAGACAACGGTATATACGTATTAGATCAACACCAAGTTTTCAATGTCCAGAACACACTTAAAAGAAAATCTCCAGAATCAAATCAAGTTTTCTTATGGTATTGTAGACTGGGTCACATAAATGAAACACGGTCGACGAAGTTACATAAAGAGATATTTGGATCCGTTTGAATATCTCATGTCTCAAAAGAAAGATGACAAAGACTCCGTTCACTGGATACGGGATAAGAGCGAGTGAGCTCTTAGGACTCATACACAGCGACGTGTATGGTCCAATGTCTACACATGAAAGAAGTGGTTATTCCTACTTCATTACTTTTATGGATGATTTCTCAAGGTATGGACATGTATTCTTGATAAAACATAAATCCGAGGCCTTTAAAAAATTTCGGGAATACAAGAATGAAGTGAAAAAACAAACCGGCAAAAGTATCAAGACACATAGATCTGATCGAGGTGGTGAATAATTAAGTGCCGAGTTCCTGAATTACTTAAATGAGAATGGAATTCTCTCAGCTTACTCCTCTATACACACCTCAACACAACGATGTATTGAAAAGGCGGAACCGAACCTTATTGGATATGGTACATTCCATGATGAGTAATGCTGAGTTGCTGCGATCTTTCTGGGGTTATGCACTAGAATCAGTTGCATATCTTTCGAACAAGGTTCGTACTAAGTCAGTGCCTACCATACCATATCAGATGTGGAGTGGGAAGAAACCCTATCTCAAGTATCTGAAGATATGGAGATGTCCAGCTTTTATGAAAAAGCGGCATGCGGGCAAGCTCGAGACACGCTCGGTACTGTGTATGTTTGTGGGATACCCAAAGAACTCCAGAGGGTATCTTTTCTATTACGCGAAGGAACAAAAGGTCTTTGTTTCTCGGCATGCCCACTTTTTAGAAAATCAATTTCTTGAAAAACAATAAGTGGGAGCGTAATAGAACTGGAAGAAATTCCAGAACCACAAGTTATTATTGAGAGCATGATGGAAGCAGAAGTTTCGAAAGAACCGGACATCCCCGCGCCACTCCGTATGACTAGTAGGCGGTCTCATCTGTCTGAGAGATACTACGGTTTTCTTATAGACGAGGATAGAGAGGATTGCATCATCGATAATGATGAGCCAACAACTTCCAGCAAGCCATTCAGAGCAGAGACTCGATTAAATGGTTGGATGCAATTCGGACCGAAATGGAGTCCATGTACACCAACAAAGTATGGTCTTTGGACATTGCTCCAGAAAGGGTAAAACCCGTAGGCTGCAAATGGATCTTTAGAAAGAAGATTGGTGTAGATGGACATGTTGGAACCTATAAGGCTGACTTGTTGCAAAAGGTTTTCGTCAAAGACCTGGTTTGGACTATGATGAAACCTTTTCTACAGTGGATATGCTCAAATCCATTCGGATCCTTCTTTCCATTGCTGCTTTCCACGATTATGAAATTTGGCAGATGGACGTAAAGACCGATTTTCAGAATGAAAATTTGGAAGAGTGTGTTTATATGGATCAGCCAGAGGGTTTTATAGAGAGTGGGAGCAGCGGAAGAGTGTGCAAGTTGCTTAAGTCCATTTATGGATTAAAGAAGGCATCACGGAGTTGGAACATCTATTTTGATGAAACGGTCAAGGAATTTGACTTTATCAAAAATCCAGATGAATCATGTATTTATAGTAAAATTGTAGTGAGAACTGCGGTATTTCTTTTCTTGTACATGGATGACAATCTCCTGATAAGAAATGGCATTCATATGCTACAATCAGTCAAAGGATTATTGTCACAAAGGTTCACCATGAAAGACCTGGGTGATGCCTCCTATATTCTGGGGATCCGGATCTATCGTGATAGATCTAAACGGATGTTGGGACTTTCACAGTCAACGTACATCGATACCATACTGAAAAGATTTAGTATGGAAGATTCAAAGCGCGGTAATCTACCGGCTTGTCATGGAATAACCCTCTCCAAAGAGATGTCTCCCAAGACTGATTTGGAAAGGGATCACATGATTATTATACCCTACGCTTCTGCGGTAGGCTCTATAATGTATGTGATGTTGTGTACCAGACCAGATGTTGCTTACGCACTAAGCGTGGTAAGCTGGTATCAGTCAAACCCAGGGGAGAAGCACTGGACAGCAGTTAAGAACATTCTCAAGTAGCTGAGAAGTACTAAGGAGATGTTCTTGGTGTACGGCAGAGAAAACCTCCAGATCGAGTCCTTCGCCGACTCCAGCTTCCAGAGTGACAAAGATGACTCCAATTCCATGTCGGGTTATGTCTTTACCCTCAATGTAGGGACGGTCTGTTGGAAGAGCTCCAAGAAGGACACCGTTGCTGACTCGACAATGGAAGCAGAGTATATCGTTGCTTGTCACGCCGCAAAAGAAGCGGTCTGGATGAGGAAGTTCATAACAGAACTTCAGGTGGTTCCTTCCATTGTTAATCCAATACCTCTTTATTGTGACAACAATAGGGCTATAGCTTTAGTGAAGGAACCTAGGTCCCATCAGAAGTCCAGAAATATCTTGAGGTGGTATCACCTGATCAAGAAGATCATGGATCGCCGAAAGATCAAGATGCGGAGAGTATACACAGAGAAAACCACTGCAGATACACTCACAAAGGCCATCCCACAGACGCAATTCGAGAGTCTAATCGAGATTATATGCCTGCGATATGCCAATACATGGCCTCAGTGCAAGTGGGAGATTGTTAGTAATATATGCCCTAGAGGCCATTATTGTATAGTACTAGTTTATATATTACAATTTGGAAGCTTGGGATATACACAGAGATAATAACAGTTTTGCTCAAAATGGTAGTATGCTACTTGGTTTGATTCTACCTCAATATGTGCATGTGTTTCTTTTAGCATATCGCTTATATATATTGGTAGATCCTTTAGGATCTTTGCTTGACTACCAGCGTTGTGATGGCAGTCAAACTAATGGAGGCTGGATAGTCTATAAGCACATCCTTATACATGTCTTTAGTCATAAGATTATCGAGACGGGGCATCGATACTCCAGAGTAGACTAGTGTATACGATTCTCATCCCAGTATGGGAGATGGTCTGTCCCACAGCCATTGGTACGTCATACCGGAGATGATATACAGGTGCTCATTGGATTATGAGTTACACTAGACAGACTCGTTAGGGACTGCTGGTTGGTATTATACCTATCGTCGGGTAGCAATTCCCAGGTGACATGAGTACATGATAGTCCGTTGACTTAACATCACTATTCTTCTCGAGTGTGTTTCACTGTACTTAGATCACTACCCTACCACGGCTCAAATGAGTCGCGCAAACAGGTAGTGGTTGGGTGCAGTCCTAAAGCACTGGGAGGCAGTGGTGGTTAGATAGGATTCGTCTCTCCCGGTATTGGTGGTTGATATCTCGCTGTGTTCGGAAATCCATTACACAAAGTTCCTGGCCAAGGCAAGCGAGATTTACTGGTAGGTACTCCGGTAGTTTCTTAGGGTGTTTTGGGCTCTATCTCGTCACGACTTATTGCGCTGTTAGGAGTCTTACATTTACCACCCCCTAGGCCTGATATGTTATACTCTTAGACAAACAGACCAGACTGTACGAAGATTGTCACAAATAGGCTCAGTAGAAGTTCGGATGTGTTTGCTCATCGGCCTTCTTATCGACGGATGCTTGCGTAGCCGTTACGTGAAGCTAGTACCGCTGACGTGCTTATGGTTAAACCCACTGCCAGCGTACTGTCGAATCTTTAGAGTCCCACATAAAGGGTTTCCCTACTTCGGGCGAAACGATGTAGAGGCCGTATAGTTTTATAGCAGGGTTCGATCATATACGTATACTGGCTACACGGATGATATTCGGACGGATAATACTAGCGGGTTTTTGTTTAAGCCAGATTCTATTATTATATTATTTTCGTCTCTTTATATTCGTATTTTTTGGAATACGAATACGGGTATGTATATATAGTGAGGGGTATTCTTGTAATTTTACAATAGTGCTTTTAGAAGAAGACACCTCATTTTTGTTTTAATCCATTTACTTAAATGCATAATGAGGTGGAGGTATGATGTATTATTTGATCATAAATGAAGCATGGCTACTTTGGTGACTCACTCTCTTTTGATGATTATTGAAGCATGGTTGTATTTTGATATTATTGTTGGAAAATGATATGCTTCATTATCTCAAACCCTTAGCCATTCTTCACATCATTATCTCTTCAACACTCTCTTTCCTCCAAGGCTCTCTTCTTCTTCCTCAAACTATAAAAGCTCTCATGTATTGAGAAACTTAGGGTTCTTGAGACAAATTAATCAATAATCATTCTCTACATCATCTACATTACATAGCTTAGCAAACTAGGTACCCTAGTTATCTCGGTTTAGAGGTTGGAGCTTGAAGTACATACTCTCGGGTGGATCATTTTTTTACGCTAGGAGGCCGACGTTGCAAGCTCGATCCGATCTTTGAGGAGCTCAAGAAGAGGAGGAGGAGGAGAAGAACCGAAGGACTTGAAATTAGGAGGTATAAAACTCTTACCGAGTAGCTAAACCTCCATGTTGTTAGCCAGTTAAGGTTTCCGTATTGATCTTGAAGTTTAGTCGGTATTGCGAAGCTTGTAAAAATCGTTGCTTGTAAATTCCGCCTTCCCGCGAACCCGCGAGGTGCACGACATCGACTTACAGAGGATTCCTTTGTAAGAGAGAAAAGTAAGAGTTGTATTTCTTTCTTTGTGTGAGAATTCTTGAGTGGAAGAGTGCCTTGGTAAGAAAAGAATGCAAGACTTGCAGAGAGAAGTATTGCTCGTGTATCAAGCAACGTGTTTAGTTGCGGGACAGCAATGTGATTGTCTCGGTAGAGATGTGCTTTAGTGGAATGGTCTTGTACACCTGAAAAAAGAGAACTAGGGGATCTCCCGAGCCTCTCTAAACCTTGAGTGTTTGCAATTTCTTACTCTCTGCTTTTAGCTTCATAACTTAGACATTGCTCTATTGCATGCTTATTCCTTATATGCTCTTTAATTGCTTTTTATATTGCTCTTGCTATATATATTACTTATTTCACAATTTTAGTTTGCGTAACCACTATTCACTATTAGTATATCACTTGTTAAGCTTTGCATTTGTTATATTTCGATTAGCAAGTGTTTAGAATTTTTACTTTGAGTATATCGGTAGCTTAATCCTGTTTACCCCCTCTTACAATAATTTCAACTTAATGGTTACTAATCCTAAAGAGTTTAAAGGAGATGAAAGACGGAGAAACTTATGGATTTTCCACTCGTATGAATACGCTGATAAATGAAGAGAGAGAAGTCTCGGTTTGAAGAACCGAGACCGAAAACGTGAATAGAAAAGGGAGTTGATCTACCGGTGTTCCTTTCTCAATTGGCGGAGCAAAGAAGAGAGCGGAGAGCTTCGATGTCCTAGGCCTTGGGAAGAACTTGGTGTGTTAGAGACTTGATTCACCGATTGTAAGGAAGTAGATACGATTGAACAGAGCATCGATATTTGTTGGCTTGAGAGAGCTTGAGCTAACCTTGAGGCTTGAAAGGAACTTTGATAAAATGGTTTTAGACGGGAAATATTTCAGTATAGTTTTGAGAGGAGAACTTGGGAATATGTTGGGTATTTAAAAGAAAAAAGAGAAGGGTATAGTTATTTAAAGTGAGATAAATTATAATAAAATGGTATTTATGGAGGAAATGAAGAGGCTGCAGAGTTTCTGCGTTAAAACGGAGGTTTTAAAGTATTAAAAGAGTTAGAGGGGAGGCCAAACATCGCACGGGCCAAAGACGGATCCAAACAGGGGCGTCCTGGTCGTCGGTTCTAGGGAAGTGGCGGCCCCACTTTGGCATGTGGCCTCGAGGATCGTGCCAGAGTTTTAATTGGGTTTAAATATATCATTTATATAATTTGTTAAAAAAATAATATAAAATATTGGGACTGATGGGATTCAAACACGCAGGTTATAGGACAACAACGATGGTCTTAACCAGTGAGCTATAAAGAGTTTTTTGCACTTATTTTATAAGAATTTTCTTATAACTCGAAATCAGAACAAAATACATTCTCTTTTATAAACTAAAAGGAAAAGGATGATACATGGGATTTAGGGTCGTTATATAGGACGAGAGCAACATCGAAGGAAGAACCACAACCGGCAGTGTTGAGTAATGAGTAGGAAATGTAATGGTAGAAAAAAAAACTATATAGACCTGATTCTCACTCATTGAACCCAATATTCAGGAGGGATACATAGGCAACCCGAATGGGCTCGGTCTCTAACATAAAAAAATTGTATTATTTAATTATAATTTGATTTACTTTTTTTATAATGATTCTGATAAAAATTTCGTTCAAGGTAAGATGTTTTAATAGATAGGAAAGAATCCCACAAAATAGAAAAGATATCAGGTCAAAGATATTTCGAAAATTTGCAACTGTCATATTTTGAGCCGGCTCAAACAGAGCCTGAGCCGTCTCAAAGAAACGGAGAAGAATCAAATTTTCTAGGTATATTTTGAGATGGTTTAAAATGACTGAGCCATCTCAAGAAAGGATTTGAACCGTCTCAAGAAAGGATTTTGTTTATTTTAAAAATAACCAGAGTCAGACGAGTCGTCTCGTCTCGCCTCGCAATTCGCTTAGATGAGACGGCGAGGCGAGCAAGCTCATGCTCCGCTACTGTTGAACTCATCTCGCTTCGCTTCGTCGGCTAAAAGAGGCCGGTGATTCGTGAAGCGAATCGTCCGGCTCGCTTCATTTGCCACACCTATTGGCTAGGAAATGATCTTATTTATTTACATTTGTTGGTAGGAATTGTTATAGCTAAACTTAGATATACAAGTAAATAAGATTGCATGTACATGTTTTCAAACATATATATGTTGATCAATATTCTTTCACCATAATATTCACCTAATTTTAGTCAAGGAAGTTATGCCTCTGGACATAAGTATGTTAAGTTATTTCCATTAAAGTCTCAATAATTCTATAGTCTCCCAACAAAGTTCCTTGTCAAACAGTTATATGAAGATTAAAATGTCCTCAAATTGTTTAGTTACATATTTTCTCTGTTCCCTTTCATTTCCTTGTCAAACAGTGCTATTGATGTTAAAAATTTGAAAAGGGCTAAGTTACGATTTTGGCAAAAGTCAAAAAAGAGCAAGGCAATGACACAATCATGAGAATAGCAAAGAAAAGATGATATGATCCTCATGTTCTGTGGAATTCAAAGGCTTCTAGTTCTTTTGCATTGCAAGCAATTCCTTAAACATGAAAGGGACCTCTAAGGGCAGGCAGAAAAATATAATTCTAAAATGTTGTAAAAAAAATTTTATGGGTCCCTCAATTTTAATCATACTATTGGAGTATCTCAAAAAATAAAAAAATCACCCTCCCTTCCTAAATCATATAAATATACTAAATTCGCTGTTTTGCATGCACATCTTAATAGTTTTCTAGCTATTGAACTGGAGTTTGCAATGATGCAAATTCATTAAGGATTTGGTAATGTTTTAGCTATTGACATAAGAGCTTTACCTTTTCTTTCTTCTTTCATTGCTGGTATAAGCAGTGGCGAATCCTGGGGGGCCTAGGTTCTGATAGGATGACAAGTTAAAATAGTATCCTGACCAAATATGGAAACCAAGACAAGATTATTAAAAAGAAAAAATGTTATAGATAAAATTTAAAGCTAAGTCAACTCAAGCCTCATTTCATAATACTCAGCAACCCTTATCTACTTATTCGTTCTAGATATTTTGAAACAATCTACTTTACATATAATGTTTGGAATTATATACTTTAATACTAGATTTTTGGCATGTAAGATATTTGTGAATAAAATCTACCACCCCAAAGACTAATAGATTTATATATAAGAAGAAAATCTAATCAAAACATGTAATCAAATTGGATTATATATAAATTAACTCCATAAGGATCCGTGTCCAAAAAGAAATTTATAAATTTACAATAAGATTTATGAAGATTAAAATAAATTTAGAGGATATATCGATTTTTGTAAGATGGCTCGTAAACAATCATATTAAAATGAATTTATATAAATTTTATTGAAAAGATAAAACAATTGTAAAGCATTCACTACTACAGTAATCACTTGCCTTTATGGATTTAGCCGTAGGTGAAAGCCACTACCCTATGGATATATCCGTAAGGACATAAAATTCTCCCGTTGGTCCAAAGGCTGCAGGTGCAAGTGTTCGTCCTGAACATTCCCCTATGGAGTAATAGTTTCCCATGCTCCTTACTCTGTAGGGACATTAATCCTTATGGAGTACTTCGTAGAGACATAATCTTTATTTAATTTATTAATTGATTTATAAAATAAAATATGTGTACCTACGTATTTATCCGTAGGGCCTAATAAATACCCCTACGGATATATCCATAAGTCTAGATAAATGCCCTTACGGATTAATTCGTAGGGGCAAGTTTTACCCCTGTTAGTAGGGACAAAATATCAAATATTCTGATATTTTGTCCCTACGGCGAAATATGTAGGGGAAAATATTGTACCTACGTATTAATCCGTCGTACAACAGTTGCCCCTATGGATTAATCTGTGTGGACAAAAACTCATGGGGTTTTTTTAAAATGGGGCTTCCCGTTTTTCCCCGTCCTATACACAATAATATATACATCATATAACTAAATACATAAATATTCATAATCAACATCTCACGCAGAATATATAAATGAAATAAACAAACAGAATACGATTCAATCTAAATCATCGTGAACAAACAAACAATCACCAATATCGTCAAAAATATATACAATATGTATCAGATCAGTACATAAATCCTCAAAAATATAAATAAAGCTACCTTAACTCGGTCCAGCTCTTCCACTTCTGATAATCGCCGTAATCTGGCGCATCTGCTCCTCGGTGCAACCCTGAGTCGTCAAAAACTCGACTAATGAAGGAGCGGATTGTCTGCTAGTCTGAACGGGTTGTGGTGTTGTAGGAGTGGTCTGCGCAACCGCAGCCGAGGTAGTGGCTTGCGGAGCTGCAGCCGAAGGAGATGCATGTGGAGCCACAGCCGAAATAGCCTGTCGAGTCTGTAAAATTTTATGTGTAATAAACTAGTAAGAACGGTGTATTAGATTTTAGTCGAATTCGTGTCAATATCATATTATTGCGAAACCCCAATATAAGAATAGGACTTAGTCCTAATTTGGATATCTAGTTTGGAAAACCATAGATTATTTTAATTAGATAGTTTTATGTAAATATGATTAATCAAACCTAAGTCTACAACCAAATAAGCTCGGGCTACTAATATTGCATATGTTACTATCTATAATATGATATAATATTTTACTATTAAATAATATACATACCAACATTTCCTTCAACTCCTCGACGGTGGTCTTCAAGGAGGCAATATCATGCTCCGGATGTCGCTCACGAGAGGTAGGAGAAATAACCACCGGAGTGGAGACCAACCTCATATGGGTCCTGCTAGGACCCAGTCCTCGGCCTCTCTCCCAACCTCCGTGATGCCCTCCGTATGCGGCGTCTAAGACTGGGGTCAGTAGTATTAGATCAGTCTGTCCATTAAAATCGATCCCTGATACCTCCGCCTACTCCACCACCCGCTCCTACACCCACATTAACCATTAAAATATAAGTATATCATTTAAATTTGAGCTTATTAAAACAAAAATTTCATTCGATTTAGAATAAATATTAACACTTACGCAATACTCCTAGGTAGCGATGTCGGGGAATCGAAGTTCGCCCGTGGAGGGATCTATCGAGGTGCCATGGACGGCAAGATACGCGGTCAATACGCTCGGTGTACCACCCTGCGCCAGAGTCTGAGCTTTCTGCAATTTGCCAAAAATTTACATATATTATAAAATAACTCTTATTATTGCATTATATAAAAATAGATTTATTATAATTTACCGATACCTCCATGGCATGAGTAATGTTCCTCGAGCCACCTGTGTAAGTTGGGCGACTCCTCTTCGCTGACTTCCTATTCTCCTTATTTTGTTCGGCATGTTTCTGCACAACACATTCAGATTTAGTTTTCTAATTAAGGAACATAAAAAATTAAATTATATATTAAATAATGGATTACATTTAAATTGAAAATCTGTTTGCGCTCAGAGTCGTAATATTGGTACAAGAGAGGCCATGTATATACGTCGACTCTGGCAAAGGCCGGAATATGTAGGAGAGCCGCTCTCTCTGCCTCGGGGGTCTCCAGCCATTCCAAATAGCAATCGATCTTCAGCTCGTTCCTATTATATCGGACCTTAGATTTCATGTTCTTCATGAGGCCCAGGTACAGAGCATGAAGATCGAGCACTCTGCCAGGGTGATCAGGGGCGGGTAAAGGCTGAAAGTCGTAATCCAACTACAAATACAAGAAAATAATGTATTTAATTTACAAGTGTTAAATAATAATAAATTTATTGGATAATTCAAATGAAAATATATATTAATACCCGAGTCTAATCGCGGAAGAGGGAAAATGAGCGCCGGTGCTGATCGCCCCATTCAACGTAAAGTGGATACTTCTTTTGGATGCGACTCTCATCCCCTATATACCGGCCGAACCTCTCGGCATAATCGCCAGTATAGCGATAATCGGGGGTAAAAAAGAGGGGAAATGATGCCTCCCCTCTAGCTCTATCGGGCCTCAGCCTGTTAGACTGATTCGGCCTTTGAGTCCCCTTCTCGGGATGGGGTTGCCCTGCATCTACAAGAACTATCAAGCCAATCAATATTAAGACAAAACGATATTACGAAATCAAGAATTAAAGAAAATTGAAGTGCGATATATACCTCCGGCGACAGCAGCACGAGCCTAGGACCGGGTAACAGCACGAGTGGGATAATAGGTCCTCCGGTGAGGAACAGCCGGTGACCCGGACGTGGACGCGTCCCTTCCATCTAGAAAATAAATATTGACGTTAAAATTACATGAAGTTCATGTTTATTCTTAGAGAATATGTAAAATGAATAAATATTTTATATTTATTCATACTAACCTGCAAACTGAGCGGAGGGTACAGAAGTTGCGGGAGTGGCCTCTGTGCCAGATGTGGATGCACCACCTATAATTAGACAATTAAAAATAGATTATATAAGTAATTGCAAAAAAAAATGTGTATATCAATAATATAATATTCTAAATCAATATTCATGCAATATAGGATATATAAATATACCCACGGGTGCGGTGGTGGCCTCTGCCCGAGATATGGAGGCACCATTTATAGCTAGATAATCAAAAAATGATTATCTAAATAAGAGCAAAAAGAATGTGTGTATATTTGTAATATAACATTCTAAATCAATATGCATGTACTATAGGCTATATAAACATACCTGCAGGTGCGGTAGTGGCCTCTGCCTCTGATGTGGACGCACCACCAACAGCTAGATTATTAAACATTGACTATATAAGTAATTTTGAAATAAATATGCGTGTATATCTATAATATTAAATTCAAAATGAATATGCGTGCAATATACCTGAAGGTGTGAAAAAGTCCATACGGAAAGAGTCATCCGAAGGGGATACCGATCGGGGTGCAAGACCAGCCCTCTGGAGCTCCCTACGCAGCTTCCCAGGAAGCAGAACCATTCTTCCTTTTCCTCTGCCGCGGCTGGTGCTCCTGTTGCCCATCGCTGCTCAGGGCATCGTCATCAAACCTAGATAAGAGTACAATCATTATATATGCATCCAATATATGTATAAATCATAGAAATGTAAAGTAGTAATATAATATTACCGATAACCTTTTTCGTTTCGTAGACGCATTAGACATATCTAATTGGATTTCATCATCGATATCATTTCTAACCCACGTAACTTCACGATCAGCCGAAGACAACCCATCTTTTGAAATAGACGGTCGGAGCACTCTAAATCTTCTCTCTTCTTCATCCTCATCGCTGTCCTCTATACGATCCTCGAATTCTGAGATATCGTAAACATCCCTGAGTTTCCAACGACATACGACACTCCATCTCGGATGGTTCAAGCACTGTAAGTAGTATACTTAAAACGCTTAGTTCGGAAAGATAAATGGATCGTCATGACCGTAAAATCGAAGTGTGTTCACACTGGTCAATCCATATTCATCTTTCCAAGTCTCGAGATTGTTTCTCTATTTATCCGTATCGATTCATGTATCGTACCAAATACACTGAAATATATAAAACGGTTCTAATCGTCCGGGATATTAGATGCCAAGTATGCAATTTAAGTATCCATAATAAATCACACCATTCGATCCTACCGTCGCAATCCCACTATTCTTAGTGGTTCAAAATGTTTCTATGTCCTTAACTTCAAATTTGTATCTAAGGACACCGAATCCTTTATAATATGCAACCTCCATGCTAGGAAACTGAGCTAAACATCATGAATCTCTCTCTAATGATGCAAACAAATTCGGATCGTGGATCTGACAAAATAAAATTTATGGAAAATACATAACGATATAAGTTTAGATTAAGATTGGTAGTAATAACATGTTATCCAAACAACTTACATGATCTGCAACCCAAGCGCAAAAAATTATCCTGATGATATTTTTCCAATCGTTCATCATTCCAATCAGGATACCCCTTACGTACCTCATAAATATGAATTCTATTCTCAACAATAAATTATGACATTAATATTATATCATTTCATACACACACAAACACAAATATAAAAATTAACCCAAAAAAATTTACTCTCTAATTTCATCAAGACATACGCTATTGAGGAGGATAAACCGATATATCTAGTTGATAAACATAGTCTCCACTCTCTTATAATCAGCTTTACCATATAACCCGTCCTGAATTCTCGGAGGTTGGTTAAACTTCGTCTCAATGTTCTCGTTCAGATAGCGGGAATAAAATATGGTTATTTTATCTAGAAGATAATCTTGCATGATAAAACCTTCTGGTCGATTTCTATTGCGTATATACTTTTTTAGAGTGTAGAGGTATCTAAAGAAAAATATATTAAATAAATAAATACGGGCATATAGGACAACAATAATTTTACAAACTGCGTAAAACGAAAAATTCCACGTACCTTTCGACGGAATATATCCATCGATATTGTACCGGTCCATCAAACTTAGTCTCGGTTGCAAGATGAACCGTCGGGTATATTATGATATCGAAGAATGACGGTGGGAAAATACACTCAAGCTTGCAAAGTATCAATGAAATAGAATTTTCTAAATTCTCCAGCGTCACAACATCTAAGGTTTTAGCGCACAATTCTTTAAAAAGGTAACAAGGGTCATTGATTACTAGACCAACCGATTCTGGAAGGTAAGTCCTGAGGGCTAATGGGAAAAGGTGCTCTATATTAACATGGTGATCATAACTTTTCATCCCATCGATCTTTCCATTCACAATTTTTATCTTCTTACTAAATGATCTTGAGAAATTTGTGGAAACTTTCAAATCATGCAACACCAGCAGAAACCTTTTCTTCTCCGGTTGTGAGATATGATACGCGGTATTAGGAAGTACAAACTTTCTTGGTTTACCCGCTATCGGTTTAGAATGCAATTCACTTCTAATTTCCCAGTCCTGAAGATCCATCCGAGCATGGTGATTGTCTTTCGATTTTCTATCTTTACAAAGAAGCAAGTTGAGTGCTTTCTCGGATACTCCTATTTCTATGTGTATGATGTCCAGACAATGACGCATTAAATTTGTTGACCATGACGGAAGCTCGTAAAAAATTCTTAACTTGTTCCACTATGGTGTTTTGACCTGTTTTTCCGGATCTATCCCGAAGGTCACATTATTGTAACCATCCCACAGAGTAGTCACGTCCTCTCCGGACAATGAGGCTGGAGGCCTAAGAAGCTCTTAATGACCATTAAAGTGAGCAGTGTCTAACCTGTATGGATGGTCTAATGGCAGCAAACGCCGATGACCGCAATAAAAAACGTTCATGCTAAAATTCAACCATTTCGATATTTTATATTGACGGTAATAAGAGCATACTTTGTGACCATGTACGAACCAACTTGATAGCATTCCATACGCAGGAAAGTCATTAATTGTCCACATTAAAGTCGCACGCATTGTGAAGATTGTATCTGTGTTTGTATTGTAAGTCTATACACCATCAATGAATAAAGATTTTAACTCATTGATCAGAGGTCGGAGATAGACGTCGATATTGTTTCCAGGTGAGTTTGGTCCGTCAATAAGAAGATGCATCATAAAGTAGGATTGATCTATCTCCAACCAAAACGACAGATTATAAACTATCATTACAACGGGCCATGTGTTGTGCCTTCCAGCCATATAGTTAAATGGGCAGAAGCCATCACTAGCGAGTCCGAGCCTGACATTGCGAAAATCAATACTGAATATTCCGTGCCTCCTATCAAAATCCTCCCATGTCGGTTGTCACGCCCCACTTCCCAATAGACGGAAACGGTGACATGGCAAGCCTGCGGCGTATTTATTTCGAGAAAATCATTTCTCGGAATAAATACGCTAAACGTAAAAGAAGAAATATAAAAATGAAAATAAAATTAACTTAAGATTTTATAATTCAACAACTTTATTTACATTCAACTTGATTCATTTACAATACATGATTTCAACTGAAAGAAATACAAGAATGGAAATGCCTAAACATGTGGCATACATAAACTGAGAACAAGATAACTGATTTAGGCCTGGGTCACGATCTGATCGTGCTCCTCCTCAGAGATGTCTACATCCTCAGTCTCCATGATATCTGACGAACATTCTAAGAAAACAAAGGTGGGTGGAATGCCCGTTAGCGAACTTTCGCCCGTGTTAGTTATATGTATGCGCTAGAGGCTATTACTGTACATGTGATGTATATTGTAGTGGATGCTTGGACATATATAGGGAGGACTTTCTTGCTTGACATGATAGTATGCTATCTTGTTGCACTTTGTCTTAACATGTTGACTTGTATAAGTGATGTTGTCTTGCTCTCACATGTTGATAAAGCCCTTAGGATGTGTACTTGACTACCAGGACTATGATAGAGATCATATAAGTGGGGCCAAGGGTAGTCCACAAGTACACCCTATAATTGTTCCTAGTTGTGGGAGTATCGAGACAGGGCATCGATACTTCAGAGTAGACTAGCGTATACCTTTCTTAACCCATATGATGGGCGATGGATGATCCCACATCCATTGGTGTTTGACATCAGAGAAGGTATACGGGTGCTCAGTGTAGACTGGGTACACTGAACGGACTCGCCAAGAACTCCTAGATGGTATTATACCTATCGTCAGATAACAGTTCTCTGGTGACACAGGTACTGGTTAGTCTGTCGACCCAAGATCGTCATAGAGTCTTGTGTGATTCCCACTGTGCTTTGATTTCCACTATACCACAATCAAGAGATCGAGCAAAAAGGTGGTTTTTGGATACAGTCCCGAGTCACATGGAGGCAATGAGCTATATGAGTGGATTCGTCTCTCCCGGTATTGGGAGTTGACGTTGCGCTATGCTCGATTGGCCATAACAGGAAATCCCTGGCCAGGGTTGCTGAGATTTACTGGTAAGTGTTATCAGTAGTTTCTCGTATCGTTATGGACCTTGCATCGGCATTATACCACCCCAAGGATGTTGATATGCGACATATCTGACGAAAAGACCGGACTGTACGGTAGTGTTACTGATTGGATTCGCAGGAGTATGAGCAGGCTTGCTTGTTGATCTTCTGATCGCTCAATACCTGGGTGGCCGTTACGTTTAGCAGACCGCTTGTGGCTTGTGGGTGACTGATATGATCACCACCTACTGCCGGCGTATTAATGAATTTTTAAAGTCCTACACAGAGGTTTCCTGGTTCATGCGAAACGAAGTAGGTGAACGTATGTGATATCTGCGGGACCGAGATTAATGTGCGTATGTGATACCACATTCTATTCTCGCGATATGTGATAACGGTCGGTTATATGTGATATAGCCGGGTTATCGGATCATGTGTTGATTCGATAAGTTGTTACATATGATATTGGTCGGTTGTATGTGATATAGCCGAATTGTTAAATCAACTGTTGATTTAATAATTTAATGTATAATTATATATGTGATATATTAATTTACATTAACTAATATTTGCTCACTTAAATATTTCTTTTTCTCACTAGTGTACACTTAGTATATATGTGATATATATTAGTGTACATTATTTTGTGTCATACTAGATGCCACATACTACATGGGTGTATTAGACTCACACCATACTTATAATAATGTGAGATTTTATTTATTTAAAGTAATTCAATATTAGTTGTAAATTGTCATGCTTGGAAGCTTGGAGAAACTTGAAGCATCTTTGACTTAGTCCACTAGTTTTGTTTTACTTGTAAATATTTATTAACCTAATCATTATTGTTAGCCATGGTTTATTCTCTACATGAGTTAGTGTATGACACTAACTCACCCATGATTGCTATTCTCACCTCATGAGTTTCATTTGTTCTTCACTTTATCTTCTTCTTCATTTGAGAAAAAGCTTTCTAGCTTTTTCTAAGTGAGAAAATATTGTAAGAAAATAAAATATAAAGTGAGCCCACTTTCTACATCATCATCCTCTACTATTAGCCATTTAGTTTAGGATGTTTGCTTCACTAATCTACCATTAGTGAAGAGGTAGCATGAGCTTGAGTCTCCTCGACGTAGATCGTCTTTGGCCTCGAAGACTTCGAGCAAGCTTGTTCATTTTATCATGTGAACCCTTATTAGAGTTCGGATGTTCATTACTTGGAACGAAGGGACTACTACACGGAGCTTTAGAAGTGAAGGACCGGTCTACAAAGGTTGTATTCCTCATTCACTTGTTTCCAAAGTTATTTGCATGATGGTTCGTCTAAATCTCTAGTTAAGATTCTAGGGTTAGGGTACTTTAGAACGACAAAAATTTGAAAATGGTATGGACGATACCCCCCGAAACCTTATTGCCTCGCTAAGTAACCCAACAGCTCGGTAAGTCCAAAAAATGAAGTGAAATATCAAGTTTAATGATAAAGAAATTTTTTATATCATGAACAATTGATTATGAAGTATGATGTGTTGGCTTGTCGCTTCATGTAAACATGGCAAGTTTATTTAGCATGCAATTATTTATATCATGGTAACTAACATGAGCAGAGTATAATATGGCCGTGTAATGTAGGTATAGTGAACATGAAGTAAATGTAAGTGTCTTAACGGTCTCTACATGGATATACTAATTTAACGTAAGCTCAAGGGTGAATGTCAACCAATCTCAAGAATATTCTCGAACCCAACAGGCTGTAATCCAAAGATAAGAAGCCACGGGCCCGAATAAAGTGTTAGTAACAGGATTTCAACCTAGTATTGAAGTATTCCACTCTCAATAGGTTGTAATTTAGGAGCAAGAAAACACGGGCCCTCATGATAGCTTTCTTATGTTAATAGATATGGATTCATAATCTAGTGGGACTCCTGAGATTTTGTTGGATTCACACGTGAACTACCACAATACCCCGTATGTTCTAAATTACAGCTAAAATTATCAGCCTTGCTCGAATCCATGAATACATCAAGTTGAAAGATTGAGTTCATGTCTATATCAAGTATTCATATATTCATGTCTAGTTGTATTCATATTTCTAGTTAAGCCATAGTGTTCAAATGTTCAAGTTTTGATTGAATCAAGTTCAAGTATTCTAATTCATGATCAAGGGTCAAGTATACCTGTTTGCTTTTGATGTTTGAATTCAAGTATTCATGATCAAGTATTTGTGTTTGGTTTTAGATTCAGGTTTGAGTTTGGATTCAGACCTGAGTTAGACACATAATTGAGTTAGACTCAGACTTGAGTCAGACACTTGTAACTGATTTAGATCCTGAATTTGGTTCGGGAGTTATCGGTAACTGCAACACATGAACGGCAGCATTTGTGTCTTTTTCTATGACAATTACCATTGATAACACCGTTAAGTTTTTCTACCTTAAATAGGCAAGCACTCACTTTCTCCGGCTCCCTGAGGCTCAAGAGAATTGATCCCGCTTAAACCTATATTTACTAAAGTCCTTAAATATTGTTTTATATAACTCGATGAGATTTTATGAAAATATCTTTAATATAATTAAAAATAAATCTCGAGAAATTATTTATATTAATTAGGGTTTCCATGGATGTGGATTTTAGGGATTTGAGGTATTTCAGTAATAATAGCTTAGCTTGGAAAGTTCATGGTATTTTATTGTAAACTTGTCTTTTATTGGTATCCTGATGGTATTTTGGTGAAAACTTGTAATTCTTTTATATTTAGAAAAAAATGTAATTTTATTATATTTTGAAAATATATGGATTGGTAATATTTATATAATTATGAAAAATTTATTTTTTATTTAAGTAGAAAATACGTTTTCTTAAATACCGTATTTAAAACTTTTCGAGACCGAATGCTCCGTAAGGAGATCTGCATCTCACTCTTCTAGCCCAATAATGTGATAATCCGCACCATCCAATAGTGGGTCCCCTAAAGAGGGTTGTAGAGGTATATTTGCAAAGGAGTTAAAAATACAATTTAAAAGAAATCCGGTTTTATAGTAAATGGTATTTAAATGTAATCTTGTATTCATAACAAAAATTCCAACAAAGATGTATCGTGCTATGGAAATATGTGTATATGTGAAAAGTAGGTCATTACCTCGTGAATTTTCCTAAAGGCATGTTTAAGCAAAACAAATAAAGATGATATATACAAACTTCATGGTATTTTAATGTAAATATTAATTTAAAGTTATTTCGTATGAGGTTTTTGATTAAAAGTTGGTTCTAAGTATTAGTTTTATATTAACAAGTATGGTGTAGGAATATGAATGAAGAATATGTAAGAAAAAGTAGAATTATAGATTTTTAGAAGAAGATGTCGGTATTAACTCCACTTCCTAGTATATCCAATATTTCATATGTGTTCTTCTGCAGCTGATATTCTATGATGTGATCACTTTATATGTTGAGACGCATGCTTATATTATATATATGATGATATATAGTAAATATTGATGCTTTCGTTTCTTTTGTGATGCTTAGGAAGCATAATTGATGGGAATTCATTAATGAGATTAATGAAATAAAAGAAAGCTAAAGATGTTGCAGAAACTTGTTTTAAAAACTGGTAGCTCTAGTTCTTTCTTTGCATAGCGGTATTCCTTGTAGAATATCCAGCACCTTATTCGATAAGGAAAGAGCCGAGATCCCTTCACCAGGAGTGACCTCTTTAGAGAAACTAGCATATGCTACAACCCACTAGGTTTGTCTTTTGATTGCTTCTATAGTTTTTGCTTTGCATAGTGGTATTTGTGAAATATCCTGCACCTCATTCGATGAGGAAAGAGCCGAGATCCCTTCACCGGGAGTGACCTCTTTAGCAAAACTAGTAAAAGCCTCAAAAACACTCCTTTTTCGAAATCATTCGATTCTACAACGAGATCAAGTTCATTACGCAAAAGGTTTTTTTAAAAACTTGCAGTAGCCCTCCGTCATTTCAGATAAGTGCTACTTAGTATTCGTGCTACGTTTGTTGGCTTTCGTCAAGGCGTAGTGTGTGGTAGCTAACTGGTGCTTATCTGCTAAAGCATGTAATGCGATTGGATTACGGTAGTCGTGCGACTTTGTTGGCCTTCGTCAAGGGTAGTGCGGGTGGGTTTAATTCAATCATGAAATGTACGGGTTGGACTTGATTAGCGGCCTATGGTTTGTTGGCCTTCGTCAAAGTCATAGGAAGCTAGGGGCAAAAGAATATCGGGAATTTCAAGTGTTGAAATTTGCAATGAGATTGCATACCTTCTATGAGATAGTTGGATCCCGATACCCACTGCGAGTAAGAGTTACTCCTGAGAAAGTTTTACAAATTACAATTAGCCGATCAAGTACGTGTCTAGAAATGTGTTAATGGGGTTACGCCCCTGGGAAAACGAGGTTTATTTTAATTAGGTCCGTGCGAAAGCACGGGGAACCTCTCTCAAAGTACCGACACTGGCCTGGCCGAAAGATTAGAGAACTTGTAGGGTGTAATTAATCCCGGCTAGTCTTACCTTTTAGGGTTTGAAGGAAGATTAGATAAAAATAGTGGGAGCCATCCTGATTAGATAAAATAATAACCAATCTGATCTTGCAAGAGCGCACGCAGAGTGTTTTCTTCTCTCTCTCTCTTTCCTGGTAGCGACCATGTCATGTCTTAATCAAGATAATAATATGGATGTATTAACCGAACATGCTTATTATACTGAACCGGGGAACGTTAGTTCCGCTCTATCTTATAACTGTTAGAAGTCCGAGTAGGAAATAGGGGAATATCCATATTCCCATGCCACCCAATCGAACAAAGTGCATGTTGATGCATCTTCTTCGGGTGTGTTCGTTATCGAGAATTATTTTTCAGTATCCTCTACGTCCTGGATATGAGATACCGGATCAGGATCCCGAATATATAATATGTTACATGGACTACAGATAGGTAGAGAACTAGGAATGGGTGATATGTCTCTAAGTGTAGAGAATGGTGCAAGTATTGCAGCCAAACCAGTTGGCAAATATCACATTGTATTAATACATTGATTCCGAACGAATGTTATTACATACCGAACCTGATATACAACATTACATCGGTTTCTTTATTAAGTTAAAAAAGGATATAATTCTGTATTGGAGGATAATTTTGTGAAAATTTTCTTGAAACAAGAGTTGATTGGATCAGGCACGTTATGTAATAGCATATAAGTTCTAAATCAAACCACAGTTCAAACTATGTAGAACACACACAAGAAGAGTAGTTCAGAAATGAACGAATCCTTCTTGTGGCATTGTAGACTAGGTCATACCAATGCGACACGACCAGCTAAGTTACATAAGAATGAATATGAGAATTTGTTCGAATTTTCATCTTATGCTACTTGCCAGTCTTGTCTCAAAGGCAAAATGACCAATATTCCGTTTACTAGAAACAGAGAAAGAGTTAGTGAACTCCTAGGACGGATACTTGATTATATATACGGTCCTATGTCTACAAATGCCAATGTAGGTTCTTGGTACTTTATTACATTCATCGACAATCTCTCAAGATTCGGACATGAGTTCCTGTTAAAACACGAGTCTAAAACTTTTGAGAAATTCAAGGAATATAAGCTTGAAGTTAAGAACCAGACGGGTAGAAGTATTAAGTCCTTCAATGAGATCGGGGAGACGAATACTTGGGCATGGACTTCCTGGATTTCTAAACAGAGAATGTGATTCTCTCTCAGCTTACTCCTTCGAGTACACCACAGCACAACGGTGTATCGGGATGGAGGTATCGCACTCTATGAGATATGGTGCGCTCTATGATGAGTACTGCTGAGTTGCCTATTTTCTTTTGGCGTTATGCACTTGAGAAGCTGCATACCTTCTAAATAGGGTTCCGTCCAAATCAGTGCTTACCACTCTATATGAGATATGGAATGGGAAGAGACCATGTCTTAAACGAGTTAAGATATGGGGTTGTCCGGCCTATGTTGAAAAGCAAAATCCGAACAAGCTCGAGACAAGGTCGGTTCTATAAGTTTGTTAGGATATCCCAAACATTTGCAAAGGTATATCTTCTACCTAACTGAAGAGCAAAAGGTGTTTTGTTTCTCAGCATGCCGCCTTTTTTAGAAAAAGGAATTTCTTGTGAAGAAATTTTTGGTCATGAAGTAAAACTGGAAGGAGTTGCAGCTAGACAAACTAAAAGCTGATGATTTGGTAAAACCAAAGGATTCAATAGTCTCCAACGAACCTCAGCCTCTCCGCGGATCTGATAGGGTTCCTCATCCACCTTAGAGATACTACAGTCTTCTCGGTGACAGTGGGAGCGAGGATTGCATCATGGTAGATGATGGCCCAACTAAGTTCAGGCAGGCCATCATGAGTGGGGACTCTGTGTAAAGGTTGGATGCTATGCGATCAAATATGGAATCCATGTACACCAACAAAGTATGACTTTGAATGTTGCACTTAAAGAGGTAAAATCTATCGGGAGAAAATGGATCTTGAGAAGATTCTTGGTGTAGATGGAAAAGTTGAGACTTTCAAAGCTATGCTTAAGTCCATCAGGAATAAAGCAGGTATCGCAGAGTTGGAACATCTGTTTTGATGTGGCATTCAAAGTGTTTGACTTCATCAAAAAGGTAGATGAACCTTGTATATATAAGAAGGTTGTAGAGAGTAAAGTTGTCCTCTACGTATTGTACGTAGATGACATACTCTTGATAGGAAATGGTTTCCTATGCTACACTCGGTCAAGCTCCTCTTATCGCGAGGATTCTCCATGAAAGATCTGGATGATACCTACTACATCTTGTGGATTATGATCTATGGTGATAGATCTAAGTGGATGTTGAGAGTGTCCTAAATCCAGGTACATTAACACCATACTAAAGGGGTTTAGTATGGAGGATTCTAAGCGTCGTGGTTCGCCCAATTACTCAGGAATCACTCCCTCCAAAAAAATGTCTTCCAAGACTGATTTGGAGAGAGCTCGCGTGCAAGGGATACCCTATGTTTCGGTAGTAGGCTCTATCATGTATGCGATATTATGTGCCAGACCAAATGTAGATAACTCACTAGGTGTAGTGATCAGGAATCAATCGGATCTTGGGAGAATCACTGGACAGCTATGGAGGACATTCTTAAGTACTTGAGAAGTACTAAAAGAAAGTTCTTGGTTTGAGCTTCCAGAGTGATAAGGTTAACTGAAAGTCAGTCACAGGCATTGTCTTTACCCTCATTGGAGAGACGGTATGTTGGAAGAGTTCCAAGCTAGATACCGTGGCATACTAGATGATAAAGGCTGAATATATCACTACCAACGATGCTGCCAAAGTGATTGTCTGAGCATTACTTGTTCATGAGATGAACATGGTTCCTACCATTGAGCGTCCAATAACTGTTATTATGACTACAATGGAATTGTGGTTTTAGCCTAGGAACACCAGTCCCATCAGCGATCCAGACATATTCTGATGCTAGTATCACCTGATCAGGGAGATGGTTGATCTCCAATGGATCGAGGTCAGAAGAGTTGACACAAAGGATAACACGACGGATCCACTCACCAAGGCCTGCTTCCCCAAATACTATTTGAGAGATTTTAGGATGGTTGAGTATGGGATACTACAACCACTGCTATATTGTTGGGTATTGGATACTACAACAAATGGCCTTAGTGCAAGTGGGAGATAGCTAGTTATATGTATGCCCTATAGGCCATTACTGTACATGTGATGTATATTGTAGTGGATGCTTGGACATATATAGGGAGTACTTTCATGCTCGACATGATAGTATGCTATCTGGTTGCACTTTATTTTAACATGTTGGCTTGTATAAGTGATGCTGTCTTACTCTCACATGTTGATAAAGCCCTTAGGATGTGTACTTGACTACTAGGACTATGCTGGAGATCATACTAATGGGGCCAAGGGTAGTCAACAAGTACACCCTATAATTATTCCTAGTCGTGGGAGTATCGAGACAGGGCGTCGATACTCCAGAGTAAACTAGCTTATACGCTTCTTGACCCATATGATAGGCGATGGATGATCCCACGTCCATTGGTGTTTGACATCAAAGAAGGAATATGGGTGCTCAGTAGAGACTGGGTACACTGAACGGACTCGTCGAGAACTCCTAGATGGTATTATGCCCGTCGTCAGATAGCAGTTCTCTGGTGACACTGGTACAGGTTAGTCTGTCGACCCGAGATCGTCATAGAGTCTTGTGTGATTCCCACTGTGCTTTGATTTCCACCATACCACGGTCAAGAGATCGTGCAAAAAGGTGGTTTTTGGGTATATTCCCGAGTCACATAGAGGCAATGAGCGATAGGAGGGGATTCGTCTCTCCCGGTATTGGGAGTTGATGTTGCGCTATGCTCAATTGGCCATAACAGGAAATCCCTGGTCAGGGTTGCTGAGATTTACTGGTAAGTGTTATCAGTAGTTTCTCGAATCGTTATAGACCTTGTATCGGCATGACTTATCAGGCTATTGGGGTCTGACGTTATACCACCCCCAGGCTGTTGATATGCGACATATCTGACGAAGAGACCGGACTGTTCGGTAGTGTTACTGATTGGATTCGCAGGAGTATGAGCATGCTTGCTTGTTGATGTTCTGATCGCTCAATACCCAGGTGACCGTTACGTTTAGCAGACCGCTTGCGGTTTGTGGGTGACTGATATGATCACCACCTACTGCCGGCGTATTGACGAGTCTTTAGAGTCCTACACAGAGGTTTCCTGGTTCATGCGAAACGAAGTAGGTGCACGTATGTGATATGTGCGGGACCGAGATTAATGCGCATATGTGATACCGCATTCTATTCCCGTGATATGTGATAACAGTCGGTTATATGTGATATAGCTGGGTTATCGGATCAGGTGTTGATTCGATAAGTTGTTACATATGATATTGGTCAGTTGTATGTGATATAGCCGGATTATTAAATTAAGTGTTGATTTAATAATTTAATGTATAATTATATATGTGATATATTAACTTACATTAACTAATATTTTCTCACTAAAACATTTCTTTTTCTCACTAGTGTACACTTAGTATATATGCGATATATATTAATGTACATTATTTTGTATCATGCTAGATCCCACATGCTACATGGGTGTATGAGACTCACACCATGCTTATAATAATGTGAGATTTTATTTATTTAAAGTAATTAAATATTAGTTGGAAATTGTCATGCTTGGAAGCTTGGAGAAGCTTGAAGCTTCTTTGACTTAGTCCACTAGTTTTGTTTTACTTGTAGATATTTATTAAGCTAACCATTATTGTTAGCCATGGTTTATTTTCTACAAAAGTTAGAGTATGACACCAACTCAACCATGGTTGCTATTCTCACCTCATGAGTTTCATTTGTTCTTCACTTCATCTTCTTCTTCATTTGAGTAAAAGCTTGCTAGCTTTTTTTAAGTGAGAAAATATTGTGAGAAAATAAAATCTAAAGTGAACCCACTTCCTACTTCATCATCCTCTACTATTAGCCATTTAGTTTAGAGTGTTTGCTTCACTAATCTACAATTAGTGAAGAGGTAGCATGAGCTTGAGTCTCCTCGACGTAGATCATCTTTGGCCTCGAAGACTTCAAGCAAGCTTGTTCATTTCTTCATGTGAACCCTTATTAGAGTTCGGATGTTCATTACTTGGAGCGAATGGACTACTACACGGAGCTTTAGAAGTGAAGGACCGGTCTACAAAGGTTGTATTCCTCATTCACTTGTTTCCAAAGTTATTTGCATGATGGTTCGTCTAAATCTCTAGTTAAGATTCTAGGGTTAGGGTTCTTTAGAACGACAAAAATTTGAAAACGGTATGGACGATACCTCCCGAAACCTTGTTGCCTCGCTAAGTAACCCAACAGCTCGGTAAGTCCCAAAAATGAAGTGAAATATCAAGTTTAATGATAAAGAAAAATTTTATATCATGAACAATTGATTATGAAGTATGATGTGTCGGCTTGTCGCTTCATGTAAACATGGCAAGTTTATTTAGCATGCAATTGTTTATATCATGGTAACTAACATGAGCAGAGTATAATATGGTCATGTAATGTAGGTATAGTGAACATGAAGTGAATGTAAGTGTCTTAACGGTCTCTACTTGGATATACTAATTTAACGTAAGTTCAAGGGTGAGTGACATCCAATCTCAAGAATATTCTCGAACCCAACAGGCTGTAATCCAGAGGTAAGAAGCCACGTGCCCGAATCAAGTGTTAGTAACAGGATTTCAACCTAGTATTGAAGTATTCCAATCTCAATAGGTTGTAATTCAGGAGCAAGAAAACACGGGCCCTCATGATAGCTTTCTTATGTTAATAGATATGGATTCATGATCTAGTGGGACTCCTGAGATTTTGTTGAATTCACACGTGAACTACCACAACATCCCGTATGTTCTAATTACAGCTAAAATTATCAGCCTTGCTCGAATCCATGAATACAAAAAGTTGAAAGATTGAGTTCATGTCTATATCAAGTATTTATGTCAAGTTGTATTCATATTTCGAGTTAAGCCATAGTGTTCAAATATTCAAGTTTTGATTGAATCAAGTTCAAGTATTCTGATTCATGATCAAGGGTCAAGCATACCTGTTTGCTTTTGATGTTTGGATTCAAGTATTCATGATCAAGTATTTGTGTTTGGTTTTAGATTCAGGTTTGAGTTTGGATTCAGACTTGAGTTAGACTCAGACTTGAGTCAGACACTTGTATCCGATTTAGATCCTGAATTAGGTTCGGGAGTTATCGGTAACTGCTGCACATGGACGACAGGATTTGTGTTTTTTTCCAAGACAATTACCATTGATAACTCCTTTAAGT
Organism: Agapanthus africanus; assembly: GCA_030015575.1. Classification (NCBI taxonomy): domain Eukaryota; kingdom Viridiplantae; phylum Streptophyta; class Magnoliopsida; order Asparagales; family Amaryllidaceae; genus Agapanthus; species Agapanthus africanus. The sequence goes on along the minus strand of CM057339.1, from coordinate 301,065,011 downwards.
TTTTCTACCTTAAATAGGCAAGCACTCACTTTCTCCGGCTCCGTGAGGCTCAAGAGAATTGATCCCGCTTAAACCTATATTTACTAAAGTCCTTAAATATTGTTTTATATAACTCAATGAGGTTTTATAAAAATATCTTTAATATAATTAAAAATAAATTTCGAGAAATTATTTATATTATTTAGGGTTTCCATGGATGTGGATTTTAGGGATTTGAGATATTTTTGTAATAATAGCTTAGCTTGGAAAGTTCATAGTATTTTATTGTAAACTTGTCTTTTATTGGTATCCTGGTGGTATTTTGGTGAAAACTTGTAATTCTTTTTTATTTAGAAAAAAAATGTAATTTTATTATATTTTGAAAATATATGGATTGGTAATATTTATATAATTATTAAAAATTAATTTTTTATTTAAGTAGAAAATACGTTTTCTTAAAAACCGTATTTAAAACTTTTCGAGACCGAATGCTCCGTAAGGAGATCTGCATCTCACTCTACTAGCCCAATAATATGTGATAATCCGCACCATCCAATAGTGGGTCTCCTAAAGAGGGTTGTAGAGGTATATTTGCAAAGGAGTTAAAAATACAATTTAAAAGAAATCTGGTTTTATAGTAAATGGTATTTAAATGTAATCTTGTATTCATAACAAAAATTCCAACAAAGATGTATCGTGCTATGGAAACATGTGTGTATGTGAGAGGTAGGTCGTTACCTCGTGAATTTTCCTAAAGGCATGTTTAAGCAAAACAAATAAAGATGATATATACAAACTTCATGGTATTTTAATATAAATGTTAATTTAAAGTTATTTCGTATGATGTTTTTGATTAAAAGTTGGTTCTAAGTTTTGGTTTTATATTAACAAGTATGGTGTAGGAATATGAATGAAGAATATGTAAGAAAAAGTAGAATTATAGAGTTTTAGAAGAAGATGTCGGTACTAACTCCACTTCCGACATATGTTTTGAAAATAGATGTTCAAAGAAGAAGAAGAGAGATTGAGAGGGACTTACATGTTATTTTGGTTAAGAGAAGGTAGAAGAAGGGAGGGTTGTCGTCATGGCATCATGGGGTCGCTGGAATTTCCTTCGATCCTCGTCGAAACTTTGGTCGCTTGCTAACTCCTCTTCTACTCCACTTGTACTTAAGAAATTTTGAGAATTTTGGCTAGAATTTTCAGAATGATGTAGGGCTAGAGCATGGGGTAGTATTTATAATGTGGAATTAGGGTTATAGAATTAAAATGGTGAATTAAAATTCATTAAAAAGGTGATAAATTGGGAATTGAAGGGTCTCTTTTTGATTGCAGTGCAGGGGAGTTAGGGGTAGGGAAAGGGTAAGTGTGCAAAGCCAGGGCCTCATTAGCTTCGGTTCACCCGTTGGCGCCGGTTTTTGAGAGGGTTTGGTCGGTTGATTGTGAGCTTTGGTGCTCTGGATTTTGGCCACGTGTACAAGCCAGTGTTTAAACCCTTATACATATGTTTGATTTTTCTGAATTTTCATTTTTGTGTGTATTGTACGTGTAAACTTTTGGGCTTCCAAAAAGTTTTTTAAAAAAATCAGAAAAAAATATTGTGTTTGATGGGATTCGAACACAGGGGCTGCATCACAGCAGTACAAAAGCTTTACCAGTGAGCTACAAGTGGCTTCTTGCTATTCTTAAACAAAATTTACTTATAACTTGTACTCAGACTTGTAAACTCTTTTGGGTACATTAAACTGAAAAATTTTGTATAGTAAATTCAGAGTCGTTACACCGGTGAATCTCTTGGATGACTCATTTTTCCATCTTCGCTTGGAGCGGCACGGTGATGCTAAATCATTGCCTCGGCTGTTTTCTTGCACCTGAATAGCTTCTGCAGCCTCTGTGTTATGGAAAAATATCGTGCTATCTTGATAGGTATAGCGAGCTTCTTATCAGATTTTTTCTGCTTATACCTGGCCTCTCTACATGCTGGACACTCTTTCAAATCTGAATTTTCTTTCCGGTACAACACGCAATCTTTGAGACATGCATGAATCTTCTCACACTTTAGACTCAAATGAGACATCATCTTCTGGGCTTCGTACCAGTTGTCGGGCACGTTATTTTCCAGGAGTATAGAATCTTTCAGGAACTTTAGAAATATCGTGAATGGATTGTTGGTCCATCCATTTAGGCAGTTAATCTGGAAAAGTTGGACGAACCATGATAGGGTGGAATACTTTGCATTCTTATTAATTGGTCTTCTAGCGTCATTCATGAAATTTTCATACTTATCCGCATGCAGTCCTTGACCGGAAAGAATGTCATCTTCGGTAGGAATATTATCACCGAGGGCAGCCTCTACCATATCCTCCATTTCTTCTTCTGAAAAGAAGTTATCTTCTTCTTATTCTTCTACCGCATTGCCGTCTTTTCCTTCTTCTTTTGCCGCATTACCGTTTTCTTCTTGTCCTTCCCCATGATATAGCCAAGTTGTATAAAATCTAGTAAAATCATGTTTAACGATGTGAAACGCTATGATTTCTACCTTCTGCCAGAAATTATTCCCACATCCATCGCACGGACCGAGAATCTTCTCTAACACGATCTTATTATATACACGTGCAAATTCAATGAAAGAAGCAAGTCCTGCGACGAACTTAGATTGCATGCGTTGTTGCCAATCCAAATAAATCCGGTCCTTAACTCTGATGTACTCATGAGCCATATTAGACTTTATAACATATAAATTGTAGGTTATGGTGACTATATTGAGAAATCTAAGAACGAGATGGTTACTGACAAAGAAAAAAATCAGTAGAGGTAAGTTTGTCGTTGAAAAGAATAAATTATTGATTAATAAAGTTAGATTTGAAGACACAAAAGTATAAGTTGTATTCTGTGTATGTGTGTTTCAATTTATGATTTCGCTTAAGTGTAGGGTTGTTAGTGTGTATGTGTTTTGTGTGTGCGTTTGTTGTGTATTCGTGTTGTATGTGTGTGTTTCGGCTGTCGGGGGTAAGGTTTCTATCCTATTAAGAATGTATAGAGCAGAAACCCATTCGCTTGTGCTTTCATCTGTTTCGAGTAAATTTCGGCAGCACCTCCCCGCTATTCTCCGAGTACACTGTAATAGAATAGATTATCATTTCAATGCTGTGAAACAACATTGAAATGAACATCTAATCTATCTTTGTACATGGAGAACCCGTGGAAAAGTACCGACAAAATAACTCAAAACGAATGAAAACACATGTAAATGCGGGTGTTTACTTTATAAATTCTTAACTTGTCCACACTGGACAAATCTATCGGTTATCATACGATTGAATTTTCTCGTCACATAAACTATACGACGGTTGTTAGCACCGAACTATACCGTCTGATATTTAACAACTTTCGTATAGTTCTATATCACGATGAATATCGAACATATGTTAACCGATAGACGGGGACAAAGTCGTGCTTTGATTTTCATATATGAGTATCGATGAGAATATGAAAGTTTCATATTATCATCGAGTATCATATATTAGTTTTAACTTGAATATTTAACTTGAATAGGTTTTACGTTTACGTTTCGTTTTTAAGGGTTTGAAGTTTTTAATTTAAAGTAAAGTTTTCTTATGTTTACGTTAAAATTTTACGTTTACGTTATCATCGAGTATCCTACTGAAGAAACTAGTGCATCCAAAACCCTAAGCCTAATTAACCCAAATTAACCTAATAAATCTTAATTAATCCTAATCATCACCCTAATTCAAATTATCCCTAATTAACCCAAAATTAAGCTAATTAAACCAAATTAACCCTAATCATCACCCAAACTCAAATTATCCCTAATTAATCCAAAATTAATCTAATTAAACCAAATTAAGCCTAATCAACACCCTGACACAAATTAACTTTATTTTACCTAATTAACCAAATTAACCCTAACCCTAATCATCACCCAAACCCAAATTAACCCTATTTTACCTAATTAACCAAAATTAATCCTAACCCTAACCTTAATCATCACCCAAACCCTAACCCAAATTAACCCTAGCCTAAACCAAAATTAACTTTAATTAATCTAATTAACCCTAACCCTAACCCTAATCATCACCAAGCCTATTTTACCTAATTAACCTAAACAAACTCTAACCTTAATACTAATCATCACCCAAACCCTAACCCTACCTAATTAACCCTAACCCTAATCATCACCCAAACCCTAACCCTAACCCAAATTAACCCCCAATTAACCCGACCCTATAAACCTAACCCTAACCCTAAAATCAACAATAATAACATAAAAAACAATATAATTATAAATTAAATTTGAAATTAACTCACCTCTGTAGATCACCGGCCAGCGGTAAAAAGCTCGAGGAGGTGGAGAGCAAGAGCTCGACGAGTTGGAGGAGGCCGGGATGGTGAAGCTCGAAGAGGTGATCGCGGTGATGAGGACGATTGGTGGCGACGGGGTCGATTGGCGGGGACGAGAAACTCCACGACGACCTCGAGCGACGGCGATGGAGGAGGAAGTCGGCGACGAGATTGCGGTGGCGACGATAGGCGAGGAAGTTGACAACAAGAGTGGGATGGCACGGGAATTGGTAGGAAATTTTGGGGGAAGATGGGAAATTACTTGGTTTTATTTTGTTTATAAATAACCATTTATTGCCCCTATAGATTAATCCGTAGGGATTTCTTTTGCGGTACCTGTTCATACCATAATATTGCATTATTGTATTTCCCATTCTTATGTATTTTATAATAAAACGGGTACTTTTGACCCATGTCTGCTACATAGTACAGGTTACAGGTTCTTAGAGCGAAAACAGTGAAAAAGACAAAAGAAGATACAAAAGAAGGACTTTTGACCAACAAATAGAAGGATCTTAGTCAAAGCCTATACGAAGAACTGTTCACAATGTACAAGGCAACGCAAGGTCCAAGATGTCAAAGCGAACGGTTAAAAGACCACTACAAGTATTCACTGAAAGATCTGGAGAAGACCCAGAATCTAAATGGAGAAAAGAACCAAAGAATCAGGAAGCTTAAAAAGCCCACAAAAAATCAGCCAAGGATCTATTTATTGGGCCGCGGAACCACGGCCCAACCCCTACCCAAGCCGCGGTTCCGCGGCTGTATTAAGCCCGGAGAGAATAATTTTTTTACCAAGTTTCTTGTGCGGCTCTGACTAGTCAACCTAGGGATATTTTGGTAAAATGCAGACGTGCGAATCAATTGTAACCTAGGGTTTCTATCTCCTATAAATAGAAGCCTAAATTATTGTATTTTCTCATGCCTCCCTCATGCCTCTTTTTATGAATAAAATTCAGAATTCTTTTGGAGAGCATCGATGCCTCTTTTCATATCATCTATTCAGATCTGACAACCCTGTGTAAATGTTTGGAGAGAGCCATCTGTAAAGTAAGTAGGTAATTTCAATTCTTGGCCTAGGTGATTTTTCATTCTCTACCCTAGATAAATGTTTTTAAATTTCCTAATGAGCGAGTAGTCTCCTCGCTTGTTAGAGTTAGCTTTGGGGAAGGCTTTTGAGAGATGAGATCTCCCATCCCTTTCTTGCCCATCATACTTTTTAATAGGACTCCATGTATACACGCACATACCGCTCCCTACGGCACCCTATCCCACGAGGTAGCGGTGATACCGTAGTATAAAGGCCCGGTTGTGATGGTTTTCCATGGAGGTTAGGGTAAGGATCGATAAAGGAAGGACAAGAAGCTAGAGGAAGAAAACATCTTCCCGAATGGTTCTAATCCCATTTATTGATAATTGCCACAACTCCACTTAGATCCTAATTTGGGTATAGAAAGCGTTGGGATTTATTTACATTTCCAAACCTACCCTAAACCTAACCCTAGCAAGATTTAGATCTAGATAATCTTAGTATAGATAGATTTAGTTTTTAGATTTAATAATCAATCCGAGCACCCATCGGAATTAACTCGTTTGAGCGACTAGGAAATTCACAACATCCCTGTGGACCTACCCGTACTCACCGGCTAGCTACCAAGCGACGCCGTTCTTGATTGCGGTAATTATATTTTTTATCGTAAAATCTCTAAATCAAATGGCGCGGTTGCCGGGGATGGTGTGTTATATCCTTTTTGCAATTTCGGGTTAATCTTAATTAAAAAAATCATAAAAACTGAAAAATGAAAAGGGAAAATATATATATATATATATATATATATATATATATATATATATCATCTGTTATTTTTGGAAAGGGTATTTTTGTGAGAATTTTGCAGGATCTACAAACAACTTCGGATATGAAAATATACAGAAATCAAAACAGAAAACAAACGATCTGAACAGCAGAGAATTTTAGCAACAGAACAACAGCAGGAAGTTGAAGGGCCAAGTCAACGGTCAAACCGCGGTTCCGCCGCATTAGTCTTCTCCCATCACGGAAGGGCGGCAACACAGTGACCTCAGAAAAATTTGAAGACGTGATCTGCACGTGTGACCGCGGTTCCGCCGTCCGAGACCTCTTTTGCCGCGTAAACGCTGCGTATAGGTGACATCATCCTCTAGAATTTGCACTGTAAGCTTCCTGTTATTTCTCCTCTGCAAATTTCAATATATCTTCTGAAAAATTCCTGCAGGATTCTGTGCGCTTTAAAACTCTTTCTCTTTCCAAATAACAAATCTTGTGCAGGATTCTTTGCGCCGCGCATAAAAAAATTTTGATTGCAACTGATTTACTGTTTTGCATATCTTTAATCGGATTTTAAGGGGCTTTTGACCAATTCAGATTGGGTGGGGATTTTATCACCCTTCCCAGGACCCCAGAAATCACATAAGGCATTTGCATTGACCATTCTTAATTAAAAAATACTAGACTCAGCCCTAAGGACTTCGAGCTCAATAGGACAGAGGACTAGTTATAGGCATCGACCTTTTATCCTAAACTGACTTTGCGGTGTCTAGGCAAGTGGTTACTTAATTAGGACCGCTACTTGTAGCGGGGAGCCTCCCACTTACCTGGCCGCAATTGGCGGTGAAGAGGCGGTTTGAGGTCCTATTTCTAGCCCTTTGGAACAGTTAGGAGCTGTCTAGATGACCTAGGTGACCCTAGATCTAGGCCTGATTGTGCATTTTTGGTTGATCGAAAGTGTGTCTTATCTCTTTTCTCGAAAATCTTTTTGCAAACAGTTCTAAATAAAGAGAAAAAGGAAAAAGGAATTTTTTTAAAAAAGACTCGCAACTTTTGTCGCTAAGAAATCCGTGCACCCCAATCTTCTTTCTCTTCTTTTTCTTCTATCATGGGTACCCCACATCATAAATCTCTTGCCGAACTTTGGTATCCCGAACCTAACTTTGCCTCGTACGTCAATTGTTTCGGTCGATTTAAGGAAGAGCCCTCCGTGCCTAAAATTTCTTTGAAAGATCAAATAGAAGCGTCTAGGAGAAACAGTTCGACTTTTCAACCCACTTTGTGTCAACCTTCACCACCTTCGTACTTTGACACCACTTTTTCGAGTCCTGTTGAAACTCCTAAGCCGATGTCTATTACTGAGCACATTGCACATTCTCGTAACCGATCTTTCAGCCCTCTCAACACATCTAGTTCTAGGGATCAACAAGTCCATTCACCTTTTTATCCACATATTGATCCTACTCCTGTCCAACCATCCAATTCCTACCAGTCCTACCCGACTTTCCCTCCTTCCCTAGACATTACTTCTACACAGCCATTTGGGAGTTTCACATATCCAAACAATTTCGAATCTTTTACCGAAACCCCTCCACAACCCCTGTCTAGTTTGGAACAGTCGTTGGAGGCTTATATTGCAGCAACAAACAAAATGGTTAGGAATGTGGATGCGTCCATTGCCGCCCTTATGCAACCTAGTGAACCGGCAGCTAGTTTCCAACTAGCTTCAAATTTTTCAATGTATGAGGAGGTGGTTGGACAGAGTGAGAATTTGAGAGGAGCGAGTGAGTTCTACACAATTCCAAATCAAACCTACCCCTATGCAATTGAAACCCACAACTCTGGTTTTCCATCGATTGCCCTAAATAGTTCACCAGTTGAAAATAAAAACGAGCTGTGTGACTTTGTAGTGCTTGATTTGCCAGACTGTGAAGAAACCCTTTCGAGTGAAACCAAACCTAATCCTTTCGATCTTTACACCTCCAATCTTGAACCTAAATTTATCAATATTCATGCTTTTGAGGAGGTGTCAGAAAAAATTGATTTTCACTTGATTGAGGATATAGACGCCGGGAATATTTGGATTGAAATTTTATGTCCAATTCATCATCCTGAGTCATTAATTGTTTCTCCCGAACTTCATATGCGTCTTGATTTTGATGATAATGGCATGGATGAGCTAAATATTGAGGAGATTATTGAGGATAATATTGAGGTTGAACCATTTTTCTTTGATGTGTCGGATTTTCCAATTCATCCTCCTAAACCTTTAACTAAATCACCCTCCCTCCTTTCCATCGTTCCGACCGCACAAAACATCATGCTTGAAGACTGTGAGCTTGAAAATTTTTCCTTTGAATCTGACACAGTTCTCACAGCCGATAACACGTACGAGTGTTTCTCTTTTTCGGACGATGTTGATGACTCACCGCCCGAGTTTGAGTCCTTTGAATTTTCTGATGAGTTAGTTGAACCATTAGACTCGGTTGCTTACAGTCGTTTCGAACCATTGTTGGAATCTTTCAAGTTCGAGACAGTTTACTACGGTGAGAATGAGACTATCACTAATTCACTCCCTTTCGTCCTTCCTATCATTCCGACCGTACAAGAGACCGTTACGCTTTCATCTCCAATACCAAGTTCGGCGTACCCATGCTTTCTTGCGAATCTTGAGGGATTTGACCCCATTTCTCGACGGGTTGATAGGTTAGCACAATCGCTTTTAACACATCGGTCATCACAAATTGCGCTAATTTATTCACTCGATTTACACCCTCAAGATCGTACTCCACTTCTTTCTCCTTTCCGCCATTCTTCTCCTCCACCGAGACCATGTTCTACCCTTCTTCATATACGGTCTCACGTGTTTCTCATTTCTTTCCTCTACACCCCATTATTTCACCAACCCTACCATTATCACGATAAAAATTTTGAATGGTTGGCGCTAACCTTTGGCTTGTGTAAGGCCTTGTTTAGTTTGGGAAGGACCCTGTTGTATATATGTATATATATTTTTTATTTTCTTTTTCTATAAAATTTTTTAAAAAAATAAAAACAAAAAAAATTCAAATTTTTTTTTTATAAATAAATAAACAGGGGAGTGCAGACATTTTGACCCAATTGGTGTAGCATGACAGTGAGGACACTGTCAAGTTTAAGTTTGGGGGTATGCTCGGTACGTTTTCTTCCTTCGCATTCATGTGTATATTTTTGCATTTGCATACTTATTTTAAAACCCATAAAAATTGAAAATTTTCAAAAATCATAAAAATTAAAGTATTCAATTTTGGCTATAATTGACTTGAGTTTGACAAAAAGGTTAACTAGCTAGAAACAACTAGATCTAGACTTAGTAAATTAAAAACCCTAAAAATAACATTTCTTAAATTTTAACGGTAGAAAGTATGTCTTTGTAGTTTATTTAGAAATAGGCAAATTTTGAGTTCACGTCTTGGGCTAAGTCGAAACAAAGGAAAACTATTGATATCTTTATTAGATTATAAGTTTGAAAAATAATTCCTAACTTAAGTCTAGATTCTGAAAATGTATACCCTACAAATTGCACCAACATGCACCTTGAAACATGGAATAGTAGAGGAGACCTTGAAATGCTCTTGTCTTAAGTCCTTAGTACGAAGAAAATGAAAAAAAATACAAGTGTGAATAAAGAAGAAAAAAATGAACACTGGTTTTTGTGATTACTTAAGGCTAAAAAATAGAAAAATATTTAGCAAGGGTGCTTCATCACCTAGTGCCTTAGACCAACTGGTTTGGGAGTCACTGCTAAAGCCTTGGGTGTTGCAAGACTAGGAATTACTCTTTAAAGTGCAAACGCATTTTGTAATCGGTCGTTAGTATCTCAAGAAGTATTAACGGTCGCATGAAGGATGTGTAAGCAAAATTCAATTAAAAATTCACCAATTAATAAGTACTTTGGACAACGGACAAGAGTATGATTGCTTGATTTGAATTTCCAAGTGTAAGGGTGATATATACACACACGTAGGGATATGTGATTGGAGTTTAGATGAGAGAAAGGAGTGAAGAATATAACTTGTATCTTTAGTAAAGTTGATAAAAATTCCTAAGTGGAGATGGAACCCTAGAAGGAAAACTTAAGAAATGCCGAAAGCTAAGTAGGTCTGCAGAACATATATAATCTTAAGTTAGATGATAGGGAAGTGTGAAGAATATGGGTGGAAGATTTATGAGTCGAAGATAATATAATTCCTTGTTAGAAAACCTAATTAGAGAACAAAAGTCGAAAAGCCGAATTGATAGGATTTTGTGGGTAGTATCCGCTGAAAACACTCAGGAGACAACACTCCTCCTACTAGGGACACCTCGAGGTTTAACGGATTGTTGCACGAGATCAGTGCAATCGCGTCTCCCTGCGAAAGTGAGGTTAGGTTTTTGTCGAGAATAAAACTAAGTTTGCTCGAGGACGAGCAAAAGATAAGTTTGGGGGTATTTGTTCATACCATAATATTGCATTATTGTATTCCCCATTCTTATGTATTTTACAATAAAACAGCTACTTTTGACCCATGTCTGCTACATAGTACAGGTTACAGGTTCTTGGAGCGAAAACAGTGAAAAAGACAAAAGACGATACAAAAGAGGGACTTTTGACCAACAAATAGAAGGATCTTAGTCAAAGCCTATACGAAGAACAGTTCACAATGTACAAGGCAACGCAAGGTCCAAGATGTCAAAGCGAATGGTTAAAAGACCACTACAAGTATTCACTGAAAGATCTGGAGAAGACCCAGAATCCAAATGGAGAAAAGAACCAAAGAATCAGGAAGCTTAAAAAGCCCAGAAAAAGCCTACAAAAAATCAGCCAAGGATCTATTTATTGGGCCGCGGAACCGCAGCCCAACCCCTACCCAAGCCGCGGTTCCGCGGCCGTATTAAGCCCGGAGAGAATAATTTTTTTACCAAGTTTCTTGTGCGGCTCTGACCAGTCAACCTAGGGATGTTTTGGTAAAATGCAGACGTGCGAATCAATTGTAACCTAGGGTTTCTATCTCCTATAAATAGAAGCCTAAATCATTGTATTTTCTCATGCCTCCCTCATGCCTCTTTTTATGAATAAAATTCAAAATTATTTTGGAGAGCATCGATGCCTCTTTTCATATCATCTATTCAGATCTGACAAACCTGTGTAAATGTTTGGAGAGAGCCATCTGTAAAGTAAGTAGGTAATTTCAATTCTTGGCCTAGGTAATTTTTCATTCTCTACCCTAGATAAATGTTTTTAAATTTCCTAATGAGCGAGTAGTCTCCTCGCTTGTTAGAGTTAGCTTTGGGGAAGGCTTTTGAGAGATGAGATCTCCCATCCCTTTCTTGCCCATCATACTTTTTAATAGGACTCCATGCATACATGCACATACCGCTCCCTACGGCACACTATCCCACGAGGTAGCGGTGATACCGTAGTATAAAGGCCCGGTTGTGATGGTTTTCCATGGAGGTTAGGGTAAGGATCGATAAAGGAAGGACAAGAAGCTAGAGGAAGAAAACATCTTCCCGAATGGTTCTAATCCCATTTATTGATAATTGCCACAACTCCTCTTAGATCCTAATTTGGGTATAGAAAGCGTTGGGATTTATTTACATTTCCAAACCTACCCTAAACCTAACCCTAGCAAGATTTAGATCTAGATAATCTTAGTATAGATAGATTTAGTTTTTAGATTTAATAATCAATCCGAGCACCCATCGGAATTAACTCGTTTGAGCGACTAGGAAATTCACAACATCCCTGTGGACCTACCCGTACTCACCGGTTAGCTACCAAGCGACGCCGTTCTTGATTGCGGTAATTATATTTTTTATCGTAAAATCTCTAAAATAGTACCGTAGGGCCAAATAAAGAAATTACATTTTAATATTTTCTAATTTATTTATGCCCTTACGGTGGACACCGTAGGGGCAAACAATGCCCCTAATGTTTAATCCGTAGGGCAACCCATCATTATAGTAGTGATTTTATACAAATAAAAATTCTAATCATGAATTCTAATCTAAATATATATATTTAGAAAAACTTTACTTTCATAGGCTCTGTCTAAAAGGACGTATTAAATTCTAGTAAAAAGAAAATAATGAAAATAGATACATTTCAATCATGTGGAAATACACTTTATGTTTTGAAAAAAAAAAGTTTCTATTAGGATTCGAACCCATCATAACAACCACAAAATTTCCAAACTATCACCATGAGGATACAAATACAATTTGTTAAGTTACGCGGACTAATAAAATTTAACCGCGTTCTCATATCCAAGTGAGGCGAGCGCCTAGTCTCGCCTCTATAAGGATCCACCTCTGGGTATAAGTGTCAAACACAGACATCCGTATATATAATCAAAGAGCAATGTATCCCAAGTCAACTCGTAATTGCACATAGAGTAGAAGATACGCCTTTGTAGCCATAAGAAGGACCCTCTTTGATGGACAGTACTACAATATGGGGTTGCCCCTACGGACTCAGAAATCCGTAGGGGCAAATATTTCTTGCCCCTACGGATATATCCGTAGGGCCACATCGTTGTCCCTACGATGTCTTACGTTCTAATTTTTTGTTTGGTCCTACGGAGCCGCAAGCCGTGGACCTACGGTTATATCCGTAGGGGCATCTAAATAGGTTATTAATAAAAAAAGCACAGAAAAATTATTCATCGTTCCCAAAATTTCTCTCTCTCACTCCCGTGCCTCTCATCGCCTGTTCCCGCGCCTCGTCGCCACCGCGCTCACGCCTCGTCGCCAGCTTCGTCGGTCGTTCCCACACCTTCGTTGACTTCCCGCGCCTCATCGCCACCTTCGCCGATCGTCTTCGACCACCAATTTCTACCGTCTCTTCCACCGCGCGCACAGTTTGTAAGTAAATCTTAAATAATTTTTAATTTTGACGTTGTAGTATAGGGTTCATGCCAGGTTCGGGTAGGGGTGAGGGTTTGGCATCAGCATAGGCGTCGACGTCGGCGTCGACGTCGGCATCGGGTTCGGTTAGGGTTAGGGTTAGGGTTCGGTTGTGGGGTTCGGTTGGGGTTGGGGTTGGGGTTGGGGCTGGGGCTGGGGCTGGGGCTAGGGTTTGGTTGGGGTTGGGGTTGGGGCGGGGCTGGGGCTGGGGCTAGGGTTCGGTTGGGGTGGGGCTGGGGTTGGGGCCGGGCTGGGGCTAGGGTTCGGTTGGGGTTGGGGATGGGCTGGGGCTAGGGTTCGGTTGGGGTGGGGCTGGGGATATTGCTATATGAGATAAACTAAAAGGGGTTTTTGTGCAATTAACAGAAAACAATAAAGATGTGAAAAAATAACAATATGTAATATTACAACTATCCAATCCAAATTTCTCGTTTTCCTTATCCTAATATAAATATATATTTGTTGATTACCTTGACATTTCCAGCTTCTTTAATAGCCTCTATGATTTTAACTTGATCAACCAACTGCTCATGATATTTGTAGCCCAACATAGAGATCACCACATCAACTTTCTTTATTACCTCCACCAAGCTCTTGTGATCATGCATATCACCCTAAATATATTCAACATATATATCATCAGGTCTTTCTAAAATCAATGACCTTTAATTCAAAAAAAACAAACACACACACAGGGAGTGAATTAATAAAGAAAAGAGGGTCCACTTTTCGTTAGGTGTCGTCAAAAGTTTATATCCTCCATCAATTATCAAGCTACCGAGGACGAAAAGCCACCTTTGTTAATCGAGAGTCATGGTAATAGACTCGTCACTATAGATCATAGTCAATTGTTTTTCTTATCATTTTCTTGATGCAGATGCTAATCAACTTGTTAATTGGTTACTGTTTTTATGATGTATTTGTCTATATTTGTTGACAGGGGCCTTTCTTTTAGATGAACATGTTTTTTTGATGCATGTTTCAGTCATGTGAATTCATATGTTGCGTATAACGCTTTATGATATCAGTATCCTACATTTGTAGTTTTAATTGTTGATTGTTATAGATGAATGCCATTGCAATAATAGTATTTGGTAGATGAATGCCATTGCAATGTAGGATGATCAGTTCTATCAATCTTGATCTCAATGGTTTAAAATCATGTTACACATACAACACGAATGCACAACAAACGCATAATTAAAGAGTGATTCAAGATGTTTAAGTTAAAACCAATATATGATACTCGATGATAATATGAAACCTTCATATTCTCATCGATACTCAAAAATGAAACTAAAAGAGCCACTTAGTCCCCGTCTATCGGTTAACATACGTGCGATATTCGTCGTGATATAGAACTATACGAAGGTTGTTAAATATCGGACGATATAGCTCGATACTAACAACAGTCGTATAGTCTATGCGATAATAAAATTCAATCATATGGTAACCGATAGATTTGTCCCGTGTGGAAAAGTTAAGAATGTATAAAGCAAACACCTTCATTCACTTGTGTTTTCATCCGTTTCGAGATATTTCATCGGTACCTTTCCGCTGGTTCTCCGTGTACAAAGATAGATTAGATATTCATTTCAACGTTGTTTCATAGCTTTGAAATGATTATTTATTCTATTACAGTGTACTCGGAGAACAGCGGGGAGGTGCTGCCGAAATTTACTCGAAACGGTTGAAAGCACAAGTGATGGGTGTTCGCTCTATACATTCTTAATGAGATAGAAGCCTTAACCCCGACAGCCGGAACACACATATACAACAAGAATACACAACAAACGCATAATTAGAGAGTGATTCGAGATGTTCAAATTAAAACCAATATATGATACTCGATGATAATATGAAACCTTCATATTCTCATTGATACTCATATATGAAACTAAAAGTGCCACTTAGTCCCCGTCTATCGGTTAACATACGTGCGATGTTCGTCGTGACATAGAACTATACGAAGGTTGTTAAATATCGGACGATATAGCTCGATACTAACAACCGTCGTATAGTCTATGCGACGAGAAAATTCAATCGTATGGTAACCGATAGATTTGTCCCGTGTGGACAAGTTAGGAATGTATAAAACAAACACTTTCATTCCCTTGTGTTTTCATTCGTTTCGAGATGTTTCGTCGGTACCTTTCCGCTGGTTCTCCGTATACAAAGATAGATTAGATGTTCATTTCAACGTTGTTTCACAGCTTTGAAATGATTATCTATTCTATTATAGTGCACTCGGAGAACAGTGGGGAGGTGCTGCCGAAATTTACTCGAAACGGTTGAAAGCACAAGTGATGGGTGTTCGCTCTATATATTCTTAATGGGATAGAAGCATTACCCCCGACAGCCGGAACACACACATACAACAAGAATACACAACAAACGCATTATTAGAGAGTGATTCGAGATGTTCAAGTTAAAACCAATATATGATACTCGATGATAATATGAAAGCTTCATATTCTCATCGATACTCATATATGAAACTAAAAGCGCCACTTAGTCCCCGTCTATCGGTTAACATACGTGCGATGTTTGTCGTGACAAAGAACTATACGAAGGTTGTTAAATATCGGACGATATAGCTCGATACTAACAACCGTCGTATATTCTATGCGACGAGAAAATTCAATCGTATGGTAACCGATAGATTTGTCCCGTGTGGACAAGTTACGAATGTATAAAGCAAACACCTTCATTCACTTGTGTTTTCATCCGTTTCGAGATATTTCGTCGGTACCTTTCCGCTGGTTCTCCGTGTACAAAGATAGATTAGATGTTCATTTCAACGTTGTTTCACAGCTTTGAAATGATTATCTATTCTATTATAGTGTACTCGGAGAACAGCGGGGAGGTGCTGCCGAAATTTTCTCGAAACGGTTGAAAGCACAAGTGATGGGTGTTCACTCTATACATTCTTAATGGGATAGAAGCCCTACCCCCGACAGCCGGAACACACACATACAACAAGAATACAAAACAAACGCATAATTAGAGAGTGATTCAAGATGTTCAAGTTAAAACCAATATATGATACTCGATGATAATATGAAACCTTCATATTCTCATCGATACTCATATATGAAACTAAAAGCACCACTTAGTCCCCGTCTATCGGTTAACATACATTCGATAATTTATTCTTTTCAACGACAAACGCACACACAAAGCATATTCATGGATTTTCTCCTTTGTCGGTAACTATCCCGTTCTTATATTTCTCAATATAGTCACCATAACCTACAATTTCTATGTTATACAGTCTAACATGGCCCATGAGTACGTTAGAGTTAAGCACTGGATATATGTGGATTGGCAACAACGTATGCAACCTAGGTTTGTCATAGGAGTTGCTGCTTTCATTGAATTTGCACACGCACATAATAAGATCATAATAGAGAAGATTCTCTGTCCGTGCGATAGATGTGGCAATAAGTACTGGCAGAAGGTAGAATTGGCAGAGCTTCATATTGTAGAATATGGGTTTACTAGACTTTATACAACTTGGAAATATCATGGGGAAGGAGAAGAATGCAGTACTGCGGCAGAAGAAGAAGGAGAACACGATAATGCGGCAGGAGAAGAAGAAGAATTCGGTAATGCGACAGAAGGAGAAGACGGTAATTTATTTCCATCACAAGAAATGGAGGATATGGTAGAGGCTGCCCTAGGTGAATCTATTCGTACCGAAGATGGCATACCTTCTGGTCAAGGACCGCGTGCGGATAAATATGAAAAATTCATGAATGATGCTAGAAAACCAATTTATGAGAATGCGAAGTATTCCACCCTCTCATGGTTTGTCCAACTTTTCCAGATTAAGTTCCTAAATGGATGGAGCAACAAGTCATTCACAATGCTTCTTTCGTTCTTGAAAGATTCTATGCCCACGGGAAATAACGTGCCCGACAGCTGGTACGGAGCCCAGAAGATGATGTCTGATTTGGGTCTAAAGTGCGAGAAGATTCAAGCATGTCCTAAAAATTGCGTGTTGTACCGGAAAGAGAATTCATATTTGAAAGAGTGTCCAACATGCGGAGAGGCCAGGTATAAGCCGAAAGATTCTGATAAGAAGCCTGATATACCTGTCAAGTTAGCACGATACTTTCCCATAACACAGAGGCTACAGAGGCTATTCAGGTGCAAGAAAACAGCCGAGGCAATGATTTGGCATCACCGTGCTCCTCCAAGTGAAGATGGAAAAATGATTCATCCAAGAGATTCACCGGCATGGAAGGATTTCGATAGGAGGCACGCAATATTCAGTAGCGATCCTCGCAATGTCCGGCTCGGACTGGCTACTGATGGCTTTTGCCCATTCAACTATATTGCTGGAAGTCACAGCACATGTCCCGTTGTAATGATAATTTATAATCTATCGCCTTGATTGGTTATGGACCAATCATACTTTATGATGCCTCTTCTTATCAACGGACCAAACTCACCAGGGAACAATAACGACATCTATCTCCGACCTCTGATCGAGGAGTTGAAATCTTTGTTCATTGATGGTGTAGAGACATATGATGCAAACACAAATACAACTTTCATACTGCGTGCGGCTTTAATGTGGACAATTAATGACTTTCCTGCGTATGGAATGCTATCAGGTTGGTCCGTACACGGTCACAAAGCATGTCCTCATTGCCATGAACACACAACATCGAAATTCTTGAATTTTAGCAGGAAGGTTTGTTATTGCGGCCATCGACGTTTCCTGCCTCCAGACCACCCTATAGGTTAGACACTGTTCACTTTGATGGTCATCAGGAGCTTCTTAGACCTCCATCCCCATTGCCCGGAGAGGACGTGACTGCTAAATGGGATGGTTACAATAATGTGACCTTCGGGATGGATCCGACAAAACAGGTCAAACCACCATTTTGGAACAAGTTAAGTATTTTCTTCGAACTTCCGTACTGGTCAACAAATTTAGTGCATCATTGTCTGGACGTCATGCATATAGAGAAGGGAGTATCAGAGCACATACTTAACTTGCTTCTTTGTAAAGACGGGAAATCGAAAGACAATCTGAATGCTCGGATGGATCTACAAGAGTGGGGAATAAGAAGTGAATTGCACCCTAGACCTGTAGCGGGTAAACCGGACAAGTTTGTACTTCCCAATGCCGCTTATCATATGTCACAACCGGAGAAGAAAAGATTCCTGCAGGTGTTGCATGATTTGAAAGTTCCTACAGGTTTCTCAGGATCATTCAGCAAGAAAATAAAAATTGTGAAGGGCAAGATCGATGGGCTGAAAAGTCATGATCACCATGTTATCGTGGAGCACCTTCTTCCATTAGCCCTCAGGACTTCTCTCTCCGAATCGGTTGGTCTAGTAATCAACGACCTATGTTATTTTTTCAGAGAGTTGTGTGCTAAAACACTGGAGGTTGTGACGCTGGATAAACTAGAAAATTCTATTGTGTTGATACTTTGCAAGTTTGAACGTATTTTCCCACCGTCATTCTTCGATATCATAATACACATGACGGTTCATCTTGCAACTGAGGCTAAGTTAGCCGGACCGGTACAATATTGATGGATGTATCCCGTCGAGAGGTACGTGTAATTTTTCGTTTCGCGCAATTTATAAATTTATTTTGTCCTGTATGCCCGTATTTATTTATTCAATATATTTTCATTAGGTATCTCTACACTCTTAAAAAGTATATACACAATAAAAATCGACCAAAGGGTTCTATCATGCAAAGTTATCTTCTTGATGAAGCAACCACATTTTGTTCCCGCTATCTGGACGAGAACATTGAGACAAGACTTAACCGGCCTCGAAGAATTCAAGACGGGCCATATGGTAAAGCCGAGTATAAGAGGGTAGACAGTATGTTTATCAACAAGATATACCGGTTTATCTTGCTTAATTGCGCATGTCTTGAACAAATTAGAGAGTAAGTTTATTTTGGATTAATTTTTATATCTGTGTTTGTGTGTGTATGAAATGATATAATATTAATGTCACCATTATTTGTCGAAAAAGGAATTCATTTTAACGAGGTACGTGAGGGGCATCCTAATTGGAACGAAGAACAATTGGAAAAATATCATCAGGATAAATTTTGTGATTGGGACACAGATCATGTAAGTTATTCGAATAACATTTTATTGCTATCAGTTTTAATCTAAACTTGTATCGTTATGTATTTTTCATAGAATTTGTTTTGTTAGATCCACGATCCGAACTTGTCTGCATCATTTGAGAGTGATTCAAGATGTTTAGCTCAATTTCCTAGTAAAGAGGTTGCATATTACAAAGGATTTGGTGTCCTTGGATACAAATTCGAAGTTAAGGACATAGAAACATCTAGAACCACTCAGAATAGTGGGATTGCGATGGTAGGATCGGACGGTGTGATTTATTATGAGTACTTAAATTGTATACTCGGCATCCACTATCCCAGACGATCAGAACCCTTTTATATATTCCAGGGTACTTGGTACGATACGCGAACTGATACGGATAAGTGGAGAAGCAATCTTGGGACTTGGAAAGATGAATATTGATTGACCAGTGTGAACACACTTCGATTTTACGGTCAAGAAGATCCGTTTATCTTTCCGAACCAAGCATTCCAAGTATACTACTCACAGTGTTTGAAGCATCCGGGATGGAGTGTTGTATGCCGATGGAAACCCAGAGATGTCTACGATGTCCCAGAATTCGAGGACAGCGATGAGGATGAAGAAGAGAGAAGGCTTAGAGTGCTCCGACCGTCTGTTTCGAAGGACGGGTTGTCTTCGGCCGATCATGAAGTTACGTGGGTTAGAAATGACATCGACAATGAAATCCAAGTAGATATGTATAATGCGCCCACGAAACGAAAAAGGTTATCACTAATGTTATATTATTACTTCACATTTTACGATCTATACATATATAGTCAATACTTTTAATGATTGTCTAATGCGTCCACAAACCGTTTATCTAGATTTGATGACGATGTCGGGATCAGCGAGGGGCGGCAGGAGCTCCAGCCGCGGCAGAGGCAGAGCGGTTCTGCCGCCCGGAGAGCTCCGTAGGGAGCTTCAGAGGGCCGGTCTTGCACCCAGATCGAAGACCCCTTCAGATGCCTCCTTCCGTGTGGATTTTGCCACACCTCCAGGTATACTGCACACATATCCATTTTGAATGTAATATTACAGATATTCATGCCTGTTTATGTCAAAATTACCTATATTGTCAATGTTTGATTGTCTAGTTGTTGGTGATGCGTCCACATCTGGGACAGAGGCCACTCCCGCTCCTCCACGTATGTTTATATATCATATAGTGCATGTATATTGATTTAGAATGCTATATCATAAATATACACACGTTCCTTTTGCTCTTACTAAGCAATTTTTATTATTGTCTAGCTGTAGGTGGTGACACCACCGCACCTGCGGGTATGTTTATATATCCTATAGTGCATGCATATTGATTTAGAACGTTATATTATTGATCTACACATTCTTTTTGCAATTACTTATATAATCTATTTTTAATTGTCTAATTATAGGTGGTGCGTCCACATCTGACGCAGGGGCCACTCCTTCCACTTCCATACCCTCCGCATCGTCTGCAGGTTAGTATGAATAAATATAAAATATTTATTCATTTTACATATGCTCTATAGAATAAATATGAACTTCATGGAAATTTAGCGTCAATGTTTATTTTCTAGTTGGAGGGGATGCGTCCGCATCCGGGACCCCGGATGTTCCTCACCGGAGGAACTATCGCCCCGCTCGTGCTGCTGCCCGGGCCCGGGCTCGTGCTTTAGTCACCGGAGGTATATATCACACTTCAATTTTCGTTTAACCTTGATTTCTTAATACAACTTTGTCTTAATATTGATTTTCTTGATATTTCTTGCAGACGCAGGGCCTCTCCATCCCCAGAGGGGGACTCGAGGCTCGAATCAGTCCCATAGGCTAAGGCCTGACAGAGCTAGGGGGGAGGCAGCATTTCCCCTCTTTTTTACCCTTGACTATCGCTATACCGGTCCTCATGCCGAGAGGTTCGGCCGGTATATGGGGGACGAGAGCCGGCTAGTGAAGAACTATTCACTTCACGTTGAGTGGGGCGAGCAGCACCAGCGCTCCTTCGCCCGCTTCTTTGATCAGGCTCGGGTATTAATATATATTTTCATTTGATTTATCCAATATATTTATTATTAACACTTGCAATTTAATAACAATGTTTTTTTTTATTTTCAGTTGAATTACGATTTTCAGCCTGTAGCCGACCCTGATCACCCTGGGAGGGTGCTCGACCTTCATGCTCTGTACAATGGCCTGATGAAGAACATGCAGACCAAGGTCCGATACAACAGGAATGAGCTGAAGGCCGATTGCTACTCCCTGTAGATGGCGACCCCCGAGGCAGAGAGAGCGGCCCTCATATCTACTCCGGCGTTTGCGAGAGTCGGCGTAGAGACATGGCCTCTATTGTGCGAATATTTCGACTCTCAACGCAAACATGTATGTATTTTAAATGTAATTCATTGTTTAGGATATAATTTATTCTTTTGTGTTCCTTAATTAGAAAACTAAATGTTAATGTGTTGTGCAAAAACAGGCCGCTCAGAATACAGAGAACAGGAAGTCGGCGAAGAGGGGTCGCCCCACTTACACAGGTGGCTCAAGGAATATTACTCGAGCCATGGAGTTATCGGTAAATTACAATAGACCGACCTTTATGATATTCTGCAATATTAAGAGTTACTTTCTAATATATCTAATATTAAGAGTTATTTTCTAATATTGCAGACAGCTCAGACCCTGGCGTAAGGTGGTACACCGAGCGTGCTGTCCGCATATCTTGCCGTCCACGGCACCTCGACAGATCCCGCCACGGGCGAGCTTCGATATCCCGACGTCGCTACCCAGGAGTATTGCGTAAGTGTTAATATTTATTCTACCCATATTTGAAATTTTAGTTTTGGAAGGTTCAAATTTAAATTTTATACTTATACTTTACTGCTTAATGTGGGTGTAGGAGCGGGTGGTTGAGCAGGCCGAGGCCTCGGGGATCGATTTTACCGGACAGAGCGATCCGAGGCTGCTGACCCCAGTCCTGGACGCCGCACACGGAGAGCACCACGGAGGTTGGCAGAGAGGTCGGGGACTGGGCCCTAGCAGGGCCCATATGAGGTTGGACTCCACCCCGGCGGTTACTTCCTCCGTCTCTAGTAAGCGACGTGTCCAGCAAGAAGTGGAGAGCTTGAAGGACACCGTTCAGGAGTTGAAGGAGATGCTGGTATGTATACTACTTTATAGTAAAATATCATGTCATATTATAGATATCAACATATCCATAATTAGTACATAGCCTGAGCTTATTTGGTTGTAGACTTAGGTTTGATTAATCATACATACATATCTAATTAAAATAAACTACGGTTTTCCAAACTAGATATCCAAATAGGGTTTCAAAATAACTTGATATTGATACGAATTCGAATAATACACAGTTCTTACACGCTTATTACACACGTTAGGTCCAGACGCGACAGGGTACATCGGCCGAGCCTCCACATGCATCTCCTTCGGCTGCGGCTCCGCAAGCCACTACATCGGCAACGGTTCCGCAGACAACTCCTATAGCTCCACCTCCCACTCAAACTCCTGCAGCCGCGGCTCCGCAAGCCACTACCTCAACGGCAGCTGCGCAGACCACATCGCCAGCGCCACAGCCCGCTCAGACTCCCGCACGCGCCGAATTGCATGGTTTATTGACCGAGGAGCAGACGCGCCAGATTCTAGCGTTTATCAGAGGTGGAGCTGGACCGAGCTAGGGTAGCTTTTTGATTCTTATTTTTTGAAACATGTATTTATTTATATGATACATATTGTACTACATTTTGAAACATTTTGGACGATATTGATATTGGCTTATATTTATATCATATTCAGTTTTTTGGTTTCTTTTGTATATTATATGCGTGAGATGTGATTATGAATACTGAGATATATGTTGTGTGATGATTAATTTTATATTTGATTAATTTATATATTATTGTGCACAGGGCGAGAAAAAATCATGCAACCCTTTTTTTTAAAAAAAAATAATATGTACCTAAGGATTAATCCGTAGGTACACATGTTGCCCCTACGGATTAAACCGTAGGGGCAAAATATCATAATAACAGATATTTTCCCCCCTGATCTCAGTATCAGGGGGTTGGGATTGCCCCTACGGATATATCCGTAGGGGCAAATAAAAGCCCCTGCGGAGTTATCCGCAGGGGCAAAATATCAGGATTTCTGATATTTTGCCCCTACGGATATGTACCTACACATGTATCCGTAGGGGCGATTACTTGGCCCTACGGATTAATCCGTAGGTACAAGTAATATATGTTAAAAAACCGTAAATAAAATAATTTATTTTCCCCTACGGCCTACTTCGTAGGTGAAACGGGACCTATACAGAACTCCGTAAGGGCAAGTTTTTGTCCGTAGGGGCAAGTTCAGGGCTTCAACTTGCACCTACGGCGTTTGTACCTACAGGGTATTTTATTGTCCCTACGGATATATCCGTAGGGGCAGTGGTTTGCCCCTACGGATAAATCCGTAGGGGCAACCCTTATTTATAGTAGTAGGAGGTCTTTTTCGGGTCACCGTCAGATGTTGTCTTCCGTCGATCTCCCGGTGGATTTTGGAGGAGATCTCCTGTTGCGTGTGGTTCTCAATGGGTTTTGAAGAGATTGGTGGATTTGAGGAGTTTAGCACCGAGTACCTAAAAAGAAGTCCCGGGGTGGTTTGGTACCACCGAGGACCCTCCGACGATCAAGTTAGTACGAGATCCGAGCAGAGTAACGGCTAAGTGGAGTAAAAAAATGGATTACTTGACCACTCCGTGATGGGGGTTCATATAGTGGCGGCAGCACGCAGCAGTGGGCACGAGAATCTCTTCGGCAGTTATGCTCCCGAGGTTACGCCCGCGTAAAGAGCGGATCGCCCATTAATGGGTGATGGCGTGGAACGTGGGATGTTGCTAGCGGAGAATCCGCGCGTGGCGAGATTTGCGGAGCGGCGGTTATGCCTGCGAGTGGTGGAGTTGGTCGGTCGGAGGAACCGAGGAAGATGGCCTTGGCAAAGGAGCTCGGGATCGAGCGCGAGGGCTGAGGAGTTTTCGGTCTTGTGGCAGCTCGGGGCGAGATGAGAGGCCGAGGAAGCCAAATTTCAGGGGGCTCTGAGGTGAGCCAGCTTGTGCTTGCAGGTCGGGTATAGGGGTGGCCTGGTCAGCCCCTGTGGCCCTTTCTTCTGAGTTCTGAGACACGTCATCTGCCACGTGTCCTGATCTTGGAGACCGCCAATATTGAGCATCATCATTAGCCCCCCACTCCTGTTCCGACCAGCTAGCGGGTCGGGTCAGGAGTGGACTGCCGGGCCGCCCGGGGTGGGCTCTCTCCTAAGGTTTCGTCGGGACGCATCCCCGGGCTGTCAGCTGTCTTTTCTGCCAGCGAATCAGAGAAAGATCTCTGCATTTAAGGAAGGTGCGCCGATTCGTGCATCCTGCTACTGAAGTGATGGTCTACGTGTCGAGCGTCGGTTGGCCGACACGACGTGTGCAGACCTGCGGCGTCTGACGGGGCGCGGTCCAGTGTAGATATGACAAGTGGAGCAATCGAACTCTTTGGACGCGAGGAGGCGTTTTGGCGGGAGATGAAGGGCGTCGTTGGATAAGGTCGCTTGCGGTGATAAATAGGGGTGGGGCCAGGGCCCCCACTCCTTCATATTTCCCCGTTCTAAGTTCTGGTTGCTCGGCGCTCGTCTTCTCTCTTCCGCTTTTGTCTCCCGAGGATCCCTCTTCTCAAGGTTAGATGTCTTCCTTTGTAGAGTCAGTAGATGTCATAGGAGTAGGTTCTAGAGACCCTTTAGTTGAGCCTGAGTCCTCTCGGGGAGTAAGGGTCGGATCCTTTCCGCAGGATCGTGCGGTGGGGGCAGCCCCCAGGGAGGAAGCGGTAGATGCTGCCCCCAGCGCCTCGTGTTGGGTGAGGCATGAGGACGAGCTCGCCAATGCTCGGGCTCGCTTCCACATCCCCTCACGTTATACGCTTCGTCTGGCCAAGGAAGGAGAGAGGGCAGACCAAGTACAGGGCAGGGAGATCTCCCTGTATTTGGAAGCTTTTTGGGGCGGAATGCGCCTGCCCTTGTCGAAGCGTTGAACTTTTTCGGGTTAGCCCCTGGTCAGTTAGTGCCGAACTCGTGGAGGATTCTCCTCGGGTTCCTGATCCTCCTGAAGTTACAGGCGGTTCCCTTCAGCCTCTCCCTCCTTGATTCTTCCCTCATCTTCAAAAATCACCCTGGTGGTCGAGCAGGCGACCCGAGGTGGGTCTACCTCTCTTTCAGAAAGCGACAGGAGGGCGCCGCCGGGACAGGGGTTGTGGCCCAGCCTTCTTCCATTCACGACTGGAAGAAGAAGTTCTTCTTCGTTTCCCTTCCCGAGGGCGAGGACTGGCCCGTGCCTGCAAAGTGGCCGAGGGAGAAATGCTTGCCGGGGAACCAGTCCAGTGATCCCATCATGGTGAGAGTGGTGTCGTGGGAGCCCATCCCTCGATTCGACGTGCTGCTGTCTGAGAGGGACCTGAGTTGGGCCGGGATCAGCCCCGTTGAGTTCGTCGGTAAGTTTTAGGCTTGCTTTTTGGCTTGTATATTTCTTGTGTCGCTGACTTCTTTACATTTGGTTTTGCGCAGGACCCATGGATATGGACGAGCTGAAAGCCTCCATGCGCCAGCCAAGGAGGGTCACGAAGCCCGGAGGCGCCGACCCTTCCCGCTCGAAGCCCGCCCCGGCTCCTTCTCCTCCAGTGGTCACGTCCCGTGAACGTTCCGGGGCGGATCCTACCCCTGGGTCTAGTGGAGCGTCGGGCCGGAAGCGGGCTCGGATTCTGGAAGACCCGGCCTCGGAGGAGGAGATCGGCTCTCCATCGGAGCCTCTCAAGAGGGGTTCCCGGAGGTCTTCTCGGGGCCTGCCCTCGCCGATCATGGTGGAGGAGGGTGGCCTCCAGTTCGCGGTGCCCTCGGGGCTATCCGTCGCGGACATCCTGCTTCATGAGATAGAGAAATCGGCGGGGGGTAGGTTCCTCTGGTGGACCTTAAGGGCCCAGATGGCGTCCATCGCCCAGGAGTCCGTGCAGGTTAGTGTTTGGTTTTTTGTGAGATTCGGCGCCTCCTTCATTTTTCTGATCTCTTTCCTATCTTTCAGGTTCTCCAGCACGTTGCCCTCTCCCTATGCATGGAGGCCGAGGTGATAGCCCCGGCGATGAAGGCTGCGGGCCAGCTCGCTTCGCCGGAAGAGAACTCCAAGCGGGAGCTGGAGGCGGTGATGGCGAAGGTTACCGCCCTGGAGGGCAAGGTGGAGGCCGGGAAACGGGAGGTTGCCCGGCACCGCAAGGCCGCCGTGGCTGCCGAGGCCAAGCATGAGGACACTCAGGTGCTTGCCGGCAACCTGAAGAAAACCGTGAAGACCCTCCGAATGGAGCAGGGGGCAGCGGCCGAGTCGGCGAAGTCAGCCGACCTGAGAGCGGTGAAGTTGGCCGACCTCTCGGCGGCGAAGGCGGTGGAGAGCTACAAGAAGTCGAAGGACTTATATGATGACCTGGCCGTGGCCACCACCCTTATCTGGCATGAGGCCCTCGACTCAGTTAAGGCCCGGATGCCGGAGTTCGCCAACGAAGAGCTCCGGGCCGAGTACCCCCTCGCGGATGCCGAGGAGCAGGAGAAAGAGATTCCCGACGAGGAAGTCGCCGAGGACCCTGCTCGTCTCGTGATGAATGTCGAGGACCCCGAGGTCACGTCCGACCCCGAGGCCTAAAGCACCCGTCTTCTTCCTTCCTTTATTTTGTTGCTTTCACCATTTTTGTAAGCCTCCGGGCAGTCTGTAAGGCTGGAGAGCCCAAAATACCCATTGTAAAGACTTTTCCTTCGGTAATAAAAGTTTTTTTTCTTTCTTTGGTTTGCACTTTATATTCTGTTCGTGAAAAATGCTCGTAAAATTTCTCTTCTTGCATTGTTGGGCTTCCATGTCAGGTCGGCTATTTGTCTAGCGATCGCTCGTCGAGTTGATTTCGATTACTTGCCAAGCGTTCCAAGCGCTGCTGAGAAGGAGGCGCCTCCATGGCCCCTGAAGTCGAGGGGTGATCGCTCGAGACTTGGATAGACCTGATGCCCCTTGTTGGTGGTTCGGATCCTCTGCATGTGATGGGCAGAGGGTTGTCCGCCGTATTTGTGCCGAGGATGGATGGGAAGCTGCTCGGTTTCCCCTTGGTGAGGGCTTCTGATTTCTGGCGCTGCGAGCAACGACTACTAGCTGGGGATGGTCGAGCGAGGGTCGGGCTCGACTACCTCTGGGAGGACTTTGGGTCCTTAGCGTTGGAGGGGCTATAAGAAGCCCACTAAGGATGTCCGGGCAGTGAAGTTCCACAGTTGCCTCTTGGCGAGGGCTTTGATCTCTGGCATCGTGGGTAGGCAACTACCAACCTGGGACGACCGAGAGGGGTAGCCACTCGGATGCCTCTTTCGAGGTCTTCGATCCCTGTCGTCATGGGTAGGGAGCTACCAACCGGGGTTGACCGAGCAGGGTAGCCGTTCGGTTGCCTCTTGCAAGGGCTTTGATCCTTAGCGTTGGAGGGGCTGTAAGAAGCCCACTAAGGATGACCGGGCAGTGAAGCTGCGCCGTTGCCTCTTGGCGAGGGCTTTGATCTCTGGCGTCGTGCGTAGGAAACTACCATCCTGGGACGACCAAGCGGGGTAGCCGCTTGGATGCCTCTTGCGAGGGCTTCGATCCCTGGCGTCATGGGTAGGGAGCTACCAGCCGGAGTTGACCGAGTACGGAAGCCGCTCGGTTGCCTCTTGCGAGGGCTTTGATCCTTCAGGATGGGGACCGAGCAGGGTTACTGCCCAGTGCCACTTGGCGAGGACTTTGATCCCTATCGGTTGTGGTAGGAAGCTACCAGCCTGGGATAGCCGAGCAAGGACTCGACTGCCTCTGGGAGGACTTTGTTCCTTAGCACAGGAGGGGCTATAAGAAGCCTACCAAGGACCCTTGGCCGGGCGGGGTTACCGCCCGGTGCCTCTTGGCGAGGGCTTTTGTCCTGAATGATAGCCGAGCGAGGGATCCTCGGGCTCGACTACCTCTGGGAGGACTTTTAATCCCTGTCGGTCATAGTAGGAAGCTTCCAGCTGGGGATAGCCGAGCAGGGTAGCTGCTGAGCTGCCTCTAAGGAGGACTTTGATCCTTGGCGTTGGAGGGGCCGTATGAGGCTTGCCAAGGATAACCGGGCAGGGAAGTTGCGCGGTTGACTCTTGGCGAGGGCTTTGATCCCTGGCGTTGTGAGTAAGGAAGCTACTGGCCAGGGATAGCCGAGCAGGGGAGCCGCTCGGCTTCCTCCACGGAGGACTTTGATCCTTAGTGTTGGAGGGGCCTTAGAAGGTCGGCTAAGGATAACCGGGCAAGGTAGCTGCTCGGCTGAATCTTCATGCGGTTTCGCCCGACCATCCAGTTGCAGGTATGGGGAACAGGAACGGTCGCGGCGGATGTGCACATAGCATGCGCATTGAATGTGGGGGGAGGCGAAGCGCCAGGGTCGTGTCGTTTCGATTCTGCCAGAGAAGGCTCGATGATCGCCGCATGGCAGCGACTTCTTGGGTGAGAGTGGGCGACCGTTGAGTTCCGTTGGGGCGCAGCGGGCTATATAAGGCTGAAGGAGCACTACTTCTTCCTTTCCTCGCAAACAGAGCGTTGAGAATGTAGGACTTTCCCTTTACCATCCCCGAGATCATCCACTTTGAAGACGTATACCTCTATGACCAGAACTGCACCGAGGACACGGTGCAGTTGGTATATGGGAGCATCGAGGACTACTTCAGCTGGCTGCTCCCCCGATGCTCCTCCCTGCTGCAGCTGCTGATGTACTCCATCTGGAGGGCATCGCCGGGGCTTTACAACCCCCTGTCCGAGCAGCTCTATGACGAGGCCGTGGGCAAGCTGCGGTCTCTGTGGTGCTTCGGCCTGATCTCCGCGAGCCGGCTGGCTCGCTCGGAGGCGCTCTCCCGGTAGTGCTACGAGCTGAGGCTCGGGGTCGACGCGTGTGGGGGGAACCGAGGGCAGAGGTTGGATCTCGCGAGGCATCGGCTGGCGGAGATCCTTACCGAGTATCATGAGCAGTGCTCTCTGCACCTCCTTCCCCCGCTGTTGTAATTTTCTTTTTCTTTTTGTATGTATGGCTGAGGAGCCCATAATACCTTTTTTTGAATAAATGAGATCTTTCCTACTTTTTCGCAATGTTTCGTTGATCTTTATTAAATTAACAATAGACCTTAGGAAGAGTTTACATTGCCCCAAAAGAAAAGTACATGCTAATAGATGACCTTATTAGCGTGGCCCGAGCTCCCCGGAGGCTTGTTGGTCTCCGTGCTCGGCACCGGGTACAGGGTTTCTCGAGCGCCGAACTGGTCATCTGCTGAGACAAGCATGATCTGGCCGATGGTCAGCTCGGCGGGAGGGGGACGTTGCTCCTGCTCGCGGTCCGCCTGCTGTTTGTCCCTCAAGTAGGCGGCGAGGTGCCCCGATCGGATGAGCTCCTCGATGTAATCCTGGAGTTGCTTACAATCCTCCATGGCGTGGCCCAGCGTCCGGTGGAAGGTACAGTAAGGGCCCTAGGTTCGCTTCAAGGCCTGACGCGGGGTTGGAGGGAATTTGAAGAACCCCTCGCCTTGGGCCTCCTTTAGTAACACTGCGAGGGAGACGTTGAGCGGGGTGTACTCCTGGAACTTCAGGTGATAGAGCTGCTGACGCTCCGGCCTTTCTTCCCAAGCCCTCTTCTTCTGGTCGGACCGTTCTGCTCGGGGGAGGTTCGCGTTCACCTCGGACTCCAGCTGAACCTCGCGCTCGGTCCACGCCTTGACCTCAGCCATGGTCTTAGGCTGTGCCAATGCAAAGGAGCGCAACCACTCCTTATGCCTCAGACCAGATTTGAGCGCCGTGATGACGGTCTCATCCCGGTGCTCGGGGACCTCGAGGAGGGCGTTGTAGAAGCGGGTGATGTAAGCCTTGAACGTCTCTTTGTCCCCGCTCTTAATTGTGAAGAGGTAGTCAACCGTGCGCTTCTGCCGACGGTTCCCAACCAAGTGGCTGAGGAACTGAGTAGCCAGCTCGTCGAAAGTCGAGATTGAGCGAGGCTCCGGTCCTCGAAACCAGTCCCGACCAGAGCGGATGAGGGTGGCTGGGAAGGCCCTGCACTGGGCGGCGTCGGAATGGTCCTGGAAGCTCATCCCCGCGGTGAAAACATCCAAATGGTCTTTGGGGTCGGTTTTCCCGTCGAACAGAGAGACCTTCGGGGGCTTGTTGCGCGAGGAGACGTGGACAGCGAACAGTCCCTCCGTAAACGGCTTGGTGAGCGAGTCGGCGGCGTACTTAGCCCCGTCGCCCGAGAAGTTACCTTCCCGGCACATGTCGTCGATCTTCCTTTCGAGGGCGTCGAGTCGGCCGTGGTACCCCGAGGATTCGGCGTCTTGTGATCCCTGGCCTCTGCTGTGGGAGACCTGGGTCTGGGCGCGGCCCCGGTTCCTCTCGATGAGGTCCCTCAAATCCCCGGGTGAGGTGGCTCTCGAGCCGTCGCGGCAAGCCCCTTCTGTGCGATCCCCTCGAGGGAGGGGGCGTCAATCATGCCTGTAGACAGGCGAGGTGACCGACATCTCCTCAGGGGGTATGGGTCGCGAGGAGGCTCGAGGCGAGGAGCTCTGGCGGCGGATTTTGGTGTGGATCCGTGGGGCACCCAGCGGGCCTCAGGGAGTATCGGCCCGTGAGATCTGTGCCCAGGGGTCGTAGCCTGCCGATGGTCAGTCGTGCCGACGAGGGCAGAGCTTTCTGGAGGCGGAGGAGCGATTGTTCCCTCGAAAAAAAAAATTCTACGCAAAAGAGCCCAAGGTATCAAATGGCAGCGATACGTTTAAGAAAATATGAACCAGTATTTTCCGGGCTGTATTTTGACAAACTTCTGAATGAGAAATAGCTATTCTAATGGTATCGAAAGCGTCTTGAAAAATTCTTCGATTTGATATATTATGGGCTTCATAATTCATCCGGGATCAAAAGTTATGAGCAAATATGCTATGCACATGTAATCTAAGGAAGAAAATGCGAACCAGTATTTTCCGAGCTGCATTTTGACAAACTTCCGAATGAGAAACAGCTAAATTCTGATGGTATCGAAAGTGTCTCGAAAAATTCTTCGATTTGATATATTATGGGCCTCATAATTCATCCGGGATCAACAGTTATGAGGCATCACGTGCTCACACGTGACCGGGCATCACGTGCAGACACGTGACCATTTACAGGCAAAGACTGTAAGCACTGAATAAAATAAATAATTAAAAATAATTAATCAGTGGGGTCACGTGCCAACACTTGATAGGCCTTTAAACCCACTGAAAAGAATTAAAGGTATAATAAAACACTAAGAAAAAACCCCAATGGGGCATCACGTGCTCACACGTGACCAAGGGTCATGTGCTGACACGTGATGATTCCTTAGCTCTGTTAAAAGGCAGAATTAAATTCTGAATAAAATGTTTAATCAAGAGGGTCACATGCCAATACGTGACAAGTTTCTAAATTCTTTAATTGATAGAATTAAATTCTATTTAATAATCAGATAAAGGGATCACGTGCCAACACGTGATAGGCTTTGAAAGCTTTATAACTTGATAGAATTAAATTCTAATTAAGGGAAAACAAAGACCTTAACTGGGAAAGTATTTCTCTAAATCTTTCCAAACAAAAAAGGATTATGGGGAACCGTTGGATTAAAAATCCAAGAGTGATTAAAAATCACCAATTTATAGAAAGATTTTAGACAATGACAGATTTCTCTAGATTCCACCAGAAATAACAAACAGAATATCTTTTGGATTGAAAATCCAATGGTGAATAAAATTCACTAAGTGATCTAAAGGATCATATTAGTTATGAAAACAAACAAAATCTTTCAATTAAAGATTTATCAAACAAATTGATTCTTTTCTTGCTCCTATAAATAGGAGCCAAGAGGAGAAGAAAGATATAGAATTTTGGGATCTTGAAAGTTTTCAAAAAGCAAATAGCAGAGAGAAAAGAAAGGAGAATTTAATTCTCAAGGAAGAAAACCTAGGTGAGAAAGGGGAAAATGATCAAAACTTCAAAAAGAGAATTTAATTCTTAAGAGTTTAACTCTTCTGCAAAAGAACTTAGTTCTTCCTCTGGTTGAAGATCTGCAGAAGCAAATCTCTCCACAGGTTGAGAATTTAATTCTCATCGGGTTGAGATTCTGCCATGCAGATCCAAAACTTAGAGGGAGAATTGAGTTTAGAGAATTTAATTCTCCCAAATTCACAGGAAATTAATTTCTCCAAGATAAAACTAGGGTTTAACTCTATATGAGAATTTAATTCTCCCAAACTTACAGGAATTCAATTCCTTCAAGATAAAACTAGGGTTTAACCCTATATGAGAATTTAATTCTCCTAAATTTATAGGAATTTAATTCCTTCAAGAAAGACAAAACTAGGGTTTAACCCTACTTAAGAATTTAAGTCTCTCAAATTCACAGGAATTTAATTCCTCCTAAATGAAATTAGGGTTTCACCCTACACAAGAATTTAATTCTTTCATATACATAGGAATTTAATTCCTCTAAAACCATAATCAGGGTTTAACCCTACAGAGAATTTAATTCTCAAAAATAAAGAGACTTGAAAGATCTTCATGCATGCAAAGAACTAAGGTCACGTGGCCGCACGTGACCCCTAAACAGATCCCCCAAAAATGAGAAGGAAACAGCCTAGAGGCAATTCCCCACGTGCTCCTACGTGACCTCCAAAACAAAGAAGAACAAAGGCAAAGGCAATACTGGCATTGGACGCTCTCATGTGTTACCACGTGACCCCTTAATAAATGCTTTAACAATCAACGCACAAATCTCCATCACGTGCCAACACGTGATGGTTAGAAGATCAAAGGTGTTTAACACTTATTTGCAGAACAAAGTAAAGGAGATCTGGCCCCACCTTTGGGTACCCTCACGTGTCCCCGCGTGACCCCCCTTCCTCTCTATTGTTTAACAATAAATTGAGAGTTTTATTTCCAGTGTTTAACACTGTTGTCTTCTAGTGTTTAACACTAATTTGAGAGTTTTATTTTCAGTGTTTAACACTGTTGTTCTCTAGTGTTTAACACTATTTTTAGTCAAATTGGCTAATTTTCCAGAGGCAAAAGCCTCCCCTTCAACTGAATCCCAAAATTGAGTAAAATTCAGAGCTATAATGTTTAATGCTCAGTCAAAGATAAAAATATTACCCAAGCCCTCAAACTCTTGTTTAGCATTTCTAAGTGATGAGGGGCTGGACCCAGACAAATGTCTAATGGTCCAATAAAGGGCCAACACTTCAAATCTAATTGGACTTAGCCCAAGTTGGCCATAAGTCCTCAATTCAGATTTAACTGGGCCAATATGCTCATAATCTAATTAATAGATCTTAGTTCCAAATTGGACTACAGATCCCCAATAAACTTTGGTTCAAGGGTACATCTCTTCACTACTTTGATATTTGTCGTTGTAATCCATCAACGTCTTCGGAGAGGTGACGGGTCCCGACAACCACACACTTCACAGACTATGACGTCTAGACTGTGGGATCCTTAAACTCATGGACTATGACGTCCTTAACCTTGACTGTGAAGTCTTTAAACTCACAGACTATGATGTCCTTAACCTCGACCGTGATGTCTTTAAACTAACATTGGACTGTGGGGTCCTTAAACCCATAGACTATGATGTCCTTAACCTCGACCGTGATGTCTTTAAACTAACATTGGACTGTGGGGTCCTTAAACCCACGGACTATGATGTCCTTAACCTCGACCGTAATGTCTTTAAACTAACATTGGACTGTGGGGTCCTTAAACCCACGGACTATGATGTCCTTAACCTCGGACTGTGGGGTCCATGTCCTTAATCTTGGACCACCATGTCCTTAAACTGGCAATTGACCGCAAAGTCCCTAAACTAGAACAATATAGCCCAAATGCTCTTTTGTTGGATCTAAATGATCCCGTTAAGTAGATCTTAGTCTAAAATTAGACTAACGTATCCTTAACAAATGGTTAAGTTGACCTTAGTCTAAAATTACACTAATGTGTCCTTAACAAACTGTTAAGTTGATCTTAGTCTAAAATTAGACTAATGTATCCTTAACTAACGTTTAAGTTGATCTTAGTCTCAAATGAGACTAATGTATCCTTAAACCCAAACACAAACCCAAATCTAAGAAGATACGGATTTGGACTAATTCACGCCCTACGGGCGACAACATAAATTAGTCTCCGTATACAATCCACGGGCAACCAAAAACAAAACAAACATACACGACACGAAGTGACCATCTGGAGAAGGAGAAAGCGGTTACCGCGATGCGGTAGCGTAATTAACTGCAGGGGCTTGCGTCTGCAGGCAAGAGCGTCCCCACAATCAAAACCCCTTCAAATGAGGGGGAATCTGACGAAGTCTGCTACATCGACCGCATCCGTTTAAACCTTTGATACATGGTGTCATAAATCAACATGGCATCTTCGGCGACGTGGATGGATAGCACCTATTAGCATCTTCCCCCAAATTCAGACAAGACGTTTGTCTTCCCGGTTTTCGGCGGAGAACAGCGATGATCTGGGGCCCTGGCCCGGCCGTCTGGACGCGGACGAGCACCTCCACGAGGGACTTTAGCCGATCTATTCGGCTGGCGAGAGCGTTGATGATGGTCGCCGAGGGAGGTTCATCTGCGCCTCCGGTGAGGGGAAGACGGCGGCTGGTACCTGGATCTTCAGGGTGGTCGCTCGCCATGTGGATGGAGATCGGAAGGCTAACTTATTTTTTTTGTGAAGCGTTTCCCACAGACGGCTCCAACTGATGGAAGTCCTTTTCGGGTCTCCGTCAGATGTTGTCTTCCGTCGATCTCCCGGTGGATTTTGGAGGCGATCTCCTGTTGCGTGTGGGTCTCAATGGGTTTTGAGGAGATTGATGGATTTGAGGAGTTTAGCGCCGAGTACCTGCAAAGAATTCCCGGGATGGTTTGGTACCACTGAGGACCCTCCGACGATCAAGTTAGCACGAGATCCGAGCAAAGTAACGGCTAAGTGGAGTAAAAAATGGCTTACTTGACCCCTCCGTGATGGGGGTTTATATAGTGGAGGCAGCACGCAGCAGCGTGCGCGAGAATCTCGCCGGCAGTTACGCTCCCGACGTCACGCTCGCGTAAAGAGCGGATCGCTCATTAATGGGTGATGGCGTGGAACGTGGGATGTTGCTGGCGGAGAATCCGCACGTGGTTGGATTTTCGGAGCGGCGGTTATGCCTGCGAGTGGTGGAGTTGGTCGGTCGGAGGAACCGAGGAAGATGGCCTTGGCAAAGGAGCTCGGGAACGAGCGCGAGGGCCGAGGAGTTTTCGGTCTTGTGGCAGCGCGGAGCGAGCTGAGAGGCCGAGGAGGCCAAATTTCAGGAGGGCTCCGAGGTGAGCCAGCTTGTACTTGCAGGTCGGGTACAGGGGTGGCCCGGTCGGTCCCTGTGGCCCTTTCTTCTGAGTTCTGGAACACGTCATCTGCCACGTGTCCTGATCTTGGAGACCGCCAATATTGAGCATCATCACTCTTATTATTCATCATGAGATGCAACTGTCCTGATTGAACATCATGGCAGAAGAACATTTCTTTTCATAAAAAAAGCGATTTCTTAGTGTTTAGATTTCTGTCTGGTATAAGAATTTGTAAGATTGTGTCTTGAAGTTTAGCAGTAAACAAGAGATGGTAGACATGTCGAATCTGCAACCAATCGTAAAAGTTCACCTAGCGAGAATTTCACAAAAAACTTGAAGGTTAGCTAGGGGTTTAAGATATGATTATAACTTTTGTACAACCTATATGATTTGCATTATTGGTATTGAAATAAGACTAATCTAAGGGCTGGTTTTTTCTTGGAAAGAAAAGTACCTCCAAGTCAATGCTATTAAATTTGAAAAGAATAAGACCAAGATCTCCTTGCTTAAGAAGCGGGCAACTCATTAAGCTATTAATTGATGTTATCAGCAATCAATAATAAATAATAATGTAGCTATCAAGTGAGGCCAAAATGGGTGCCTTTATCCCAAGGGAGCTTTGATATCGACATATTTATAGTGGAGAGCGATCTTATGAACTTCTTGGATTTTTCCGGCGACAAGATGGCACATCGGTAGGTCACGCATTTGGCCGGCAAGACGGCGGTTTTATATAATATTGTTGTGGTAGCTAATGAAGCACAGGATGATGTTGTCCATTTCAAAAGATAGACAGTTTTAGAAGTTTTATTAAAGCCTAGGAACTACTTATTTATTCCGTATTAAATGGTGTTGTACATTATATAAAAAAAATATTAATTATATTTTATACAAGCTGAAAATGAAACGGGCTTAGTTTTTATCACTGTTATTTTAACTTAAAGGAAAAGGGTCTTGAATGAAAATGGTAATTTGGATAAGAAAATAATATTATATAATGTGCCGATCATATATGTCCGGTCATGAAAGAGAAAAAGATAATAATACGTATCCCACCAAACTGCTGGAAGGATGATCGAAATTTCCCATCTTTTTCTCTCTTCCGCACGGGTCACACCGAACACACCGAACAATTTCTTGGTTTGATGATTGATTGATTGATTGGTGTGGGGTAGCTTTTCAAGTTAAAAAACAACCACACTTCTATATTTAATTACTGATCCGATCTGATAATTTATGTGGAATTTATCGTATAAAAAGACTCTTTCAAACTTGAAGATGGTGTAAAGCCTTGTGGCAAAAGCTTTGGTCCTGTTGGGCATGCTATGATGTATTTATCCTTTTCTATTCCTACAATGTACATTCAACTGTAAATCTTCGAATACAAAAAAGCTATATTTCACCATGGCGTCCCGTCATACACCATTAGGCTACTTAACTAACGGTAGAGTGAGGACAGGACTAGCGCGGATGCAAAATGTGTATATATATAATCACATTACAGCATGCGGAAAAATATCACAGAGTTGGAATGGTTGAACCACCTAGAAATCCCGCGTTTCGTTCGAGCCACAAACGAAGCGCGACATTTCCCGGTCGCGTAAATAGCTCGTGCGTAGCCAAAAGCAGACCTCTACAAGTGCGGCAAGTCATCCGCCAATCCGAGAAAAGGAGGCTATTGTTCTTGGTGTATGGTAATGGCAGATTCATTCGGGATGCGATTACCAATTCCAGCTTCCGTGTTGACAAAGGTAACAAAGTACATGTCGCGGGTCATTAGTTTACTTTCTTGCGAGCAGTTTTATCTAGGATATTCAAGGTAAAATAACATTCTAAAAATAAGTGATTTTGTCGAGCCTAAAATATAAATAACTAAATTGATATATTATGTTTAGTAGATTATCATGTGTGTGTAATATTTTCTTTATTGTTATTGCTTCTATAATTTAATATTTATAGTTGTAATTAAAATAAACATATATCCAAACCAAATACCTATTAAACATATATAAATATTTTACACTAGTTGCTAAAAACTTTAAAAGTCATCAAGGCTCTGTTTGAGAATGGAGTTAATGGAGTTGAGTTTTTTAAACTTTAGTTTCATAAAGTTTGAAAATCCAAACTCCAAAACCCTAAATTTGAGTTGTTTGGGATCATTTCGGAGATGAGATAACTGCACTTATCTCAACTCCAATCTGATCAAAGTTTTGCAAACTCCCTTTAAGGAGTTTGGGGATTGCAAACCACATATTATATTCCCTACCTCCACTTAATAATAAACTACAGTTATCCCAAATCAATATCCAAATAGGGCCTAAAGGATTATAGTTTTTCTTGTTAAACTACTTAATCGTGTGCTCACCAATATAGGAGAAAAAGGTTTAATTGCAAAATAATACCCTAATGTTTCACATACTTTGTAATTATATACCTTATTGATTTTTCGCTACACTTAGATACACTAAAGTACAAACCATATCATTTTTTGTTTAAAATAGTGATGAATTTAATGGTCAACCTGTTGGATATAGTGTGCTTAAGACAATTATTGTAACCGCAAGCATGCGATTATGATGGTTGAGGGATGACCTATACGGTTAGAACAGTTTTACTTGAGATGGTAGTATGTTATTTGATTTGACTTTATCATTATATACATGTCTTGTGTGGTACAACATATCATTATTACATGTCGATAGAGCCCATGGAATTCATGTTTCACTACCAGGGTTATGATGGCGATCACACATGTGAGAACTGGGTAATTTATAAGCACGTCCTTAAATGTTCCTAGTCTTGGGAATATCGAGACTGGGCATCGATATTCCAGAGTAGACTAGTGTATTCATTTCTTGACCCCAATGAGGGGTGATGGCCGATCTCACAGCCATTGGTGTCAATCACCAAAGATTGTATACAGGTGCTTTTGGGTTATGAGTTGCACTGGACGGACTCGCCGGGAACATGCTAGATGGTATTATACCTATTGTCAGATAGCAGTCCTCTGGTGACATGAGTACAGAGTAGTTTGTCGACCTGAAATTTTCATTTGTATAAAGTGTGTTCCCACTGTACTTTTATTGCTACCCTACCACGGTTTTAAAGAGTCATGTGAACAGGTAGTTTTTAGATACGGTCCTGAAGCACATAGATGCAGTAAACAATAGAGGGGATTCGTCTCTCTCGGTATTGATAGTCGATGTCACGTTATGTATGATTGGCCATCACCATAAGATCTAGACGTAGGCAGATGAGATTTACTGATTGCGATCAGTAGTTTCTCGATTGATGATAGGGCTTGTCACCGGCATGACTTATCAGGTTATTAGGGGTACGTTATCCACTCCCTAAACCGGATATGCAATACTTTCAGCCGAACAGACCGTACTATATGGTACATATCGCCGATAGGCTCAGTAGGGTTTTGGAAAAGCTTTCTTGTCGATCTCCTTTTCGATAGATATCTGGGTAGCCATTACGTACAGCTAGCGCCGCTGACTTACTTATGAGTTTTTCAGGGTTTTCTTCAGTAAACTCACTGCCAGCGTACTGTCGAGTCTTTAGAGTCCCACACAAAGGGTTTCTGGTTTTGGAAAAATATTGTAGTAGCCGTATTAGGCATGTGCAGGGGTCCGATTAAAACTAGTGTATTATATATACACTAACGGTAATCGGACAGTTGAAATACAGGAAAGATCTTTTGGAAAATATGGATTTTAAATATAATTTAGATTTAATATTATATATATTTAATATATATATTTACTAGTATTTTATCACTAATTATATTTTGTCTCTTTATGTATTTTAAATACATTTGAAATTGGTTACAAATGTATGTATATGGAATTGTATTTATACGTTTAATTATATATACAAGTTGTAATTAATTTAACTCTTTTCCTTTTTATTTCTTTTTCATTTGCTTATGTTGTGCTTTGGGCACATCCTATCGTCACTCATTTACATATTAATGACATGTGTAATCAAGAGATGGAGGCGGACACTTGGAATCCAAGGGCTAAGATCTTATAGAGAATGGATGGATGGTTTCTAACTTAATGTTAAGAGTTTTTTTATCTTCTCATTCTTTCTTAATCTAAGCAAGCCTCTTTCTCCTCCTCTCTCTCTTTACATTTTGGAAAGGAAAAATAAAGGAGATGAATAAAGAGATAAAATTGGATAGTGAAAGAAACTACAAATCCTAGCTATTTAGCTTAACAATCTACTACTTAGCTTATCTCAATTTGAGATTGAAGCCAAAGTTCTTGAGCTTTCGAGGTGGATCATCTTCGATGGAGGAGGTGGGCTTGCAAGCATATTCCATGAAACTTTTTGGATCCTACAAAGGAGTCCAACACTATTTAGGAGCACTTGAAAATGCTACAAAGTTGTAGTTTCAACCTAGTAGTCTATTTGCTCTCTTTTTTTGGTTTTTAATCTTTAGACTGGATCTTTCATGTTTGAACTATATGCTCTCTAGAATTTTTAATACCCTATGATTTCATTTTTTAAAATTGCTATCTAAAGTGCACTAGTTCCTTCGAGTGGTATCAAAACCTAACTAAATATTACAACTTGTTTTATAGTAATTGAACTCATAAAATCCATTTTTCAAAAATCTAGTTTTTATTTCATCCTAAAAATCAATTCCATTGCAAATAGAATCCTAATTTGATATGGTTAATGATTGGAAATTTTCCCTGGATGCGATGTAAACACGATGGGGGAGCAATCGGGGAGGGTGGGGGGTTACCCCACCCGAGGCCACTGTTCACATCAGATTTTTGCATTTTTATATTGCTCATTCTTAATCACATTGCATATAAATAGGTGCTTTTGATCCATGTCTGCTAAATAGTTGCAGGTTACAGGTTCTCAGCTCGTTACAGTGAAATTCATGAAAACTCGCTACAAATATGAGACTACGACCAACAACAGATGAATCCGTATGATGCCGCTTACCAGTTCAACGAACAAATGGAAAATCATTAGACAGCTCAATGCACAAAGAACAAGGGCAGCACAAGATTCAAGACTTCAACGCGAAGCTCAAGGCAAAAGTCCACATCATTCTGTACTGTTGGAAATCTGGAAGGAAATAAAAGAGATTCTGAGAAACCAAGTGAAGAAAATAGAAGATAAATGCAACATGAAGCAACCCTGAAGAGATAAGCCTACGATTCCACCAATTGGCCGTGGAACCGCGGCCAAACAGGCTATTCTGCCGCGGAACCGTGGTCGTGTGGTGCACGTGTCGGTAGAGGTGTCGGTGCTTTGACCCGGTTTTCTTAGGGTAGTTTGGTAATTTCGTGTATGGATCAGAATGTAAACCTAGGGTTCTCCTATCTATAAATAAGAGAGCTCAACGCCAAATTAAGTATGCCTCTTTCAGGGTGGCTCTTTTGGGGCATGCCGCTTTTTAATTTCTAGATCTAAAATTTTAATTTCCCTTTGTAATGAATCGTTGAGAGGTCATCAATAAAGTAAGTTTTTTTTATTCTATCTCGCATTCTTTTTTATCTGCAATTTATTACCTTCAATTTTTTATCTGTTCTTTTATTATCTGCAATTAGGTCATCAATAAAAATACAAAAAGAAAAACTTTGTTTTCCTTTCTTCCTAATGAGTGAGTAATTAAACTCACTTATTAGGGATAGGAGAGAGAAGGTTTGAGAGAAGGAAATCTCTCTCACTCCTTTCTTTGCCCAAAAAATTTTAATACGGACTCCCTTTAAATCAACCATAATCCGCTCACTACGGTACCCTATCCTACATGATAGCGGTGATTTCCTAGTTAGACCGGTTGTGGTTGAATTAACCAGAGGTTAGGGCTAAGAGCCAAGAACGGACGGACAAGGACTAAAAGGAAGAAACTAAGTTTCTTCCCAGTCGTGCTAATCACCGTTGTTGCCGATTACCCTAACACCTTTATTCACAACTAAGGCATTAAAAGAAGCGAGAAGATCCCTATTTCGAGCTGACCTGATCCTAACCCTAGCAAGCTTTTTATCAACTTAATCTCATTCATAGATCTTAAAACAAAACCCAACTTAATTGGACTTAACTCGTTAGAACATAAAGAAAAGGACACCTTCTCCCTGTGGATCGACCCGTACTCAACCGACTAGCTACCAAGCGACACCATCTTGATTGCGGTATTCTTAAATTTAAAACCCACACAAAATATCTTACCAATCAAATGGCGCTGTTGCCGGGGAGACGGTAGTCTCTTTCTTTGTGTAATTTCGGGTTAATTAAAAAAAGTTTAAAAATTATAAAAATTGAAAAGTTTTAAAACAAAAAAAAATAATAAAAATAAAAATAAAAATCATCTTGTTAGTTTTGAAAGGTTTTTGTGCAAGTGTGCAGGGTTGGAGCAAACTCTGTTTCAGATCTGGAGCAAATTCAGTGAACAAATCAATATTCAGGAGATCTAAACAGAAAGAGGAGAACCAACTCAGCACAAGGAAAAATTCAGAAGATCTAAATCAACAGTTCAGCCGCGGAACCGCGGCAGAATCAAGGGTTTGACCGTGGAACCGCGGTCAACTGGTGACGTCAGCACCCAAAAATCTCTGTGAGTATCTCATTTCTCATCAACTCTTCTCTGCACTCCACTAAAAAAAATTTCCTGCAGGTTTCTTTGCACAGATTCTCTTTCTCCTATCCAATAAATTGTTTTTGTGCAGGATTGTTTGCGCTGCCAAATAAAAAAAAATTTGCAAGTGTTTTAGATTTTTTGTGTGTTAACTGCTTTGCATAATTAATACGGAATCTAAGGGGCTTTAACACCAATCAAGATTTGCTGGGGATTTCATTACCCTTTCTAAGACCCCAAAAATCACAAAAAGCATATGCATCACCCTTGAGTTAATTAAAAAATATCTAGACTCAGCCAACTAAGGACTGTCGTGCTCATTAGGACAGAGGAAGTAGTGGGCATTCAATCGTTTATCTAAATTTGACTTTGTGGTGCCTAGGCTAGACAAGTGAGAGATGTAACTTTAAAAGGCCCATCTCACGGTGATTCGTGAGCGGAACCCTCCTTTCTTCATTTGTGCTTACCTGGCCACAATTGGCAGTGAAGAGGCGATTTGAGGGTTATCTCACAACTTGCCACTTTGGAACAGTTAGGAGCAATCTAGTTGACTTAGAAGACCGTAGCTCTAGGTTTGATTGTGCATGTTTTAAACTGTGATTATTTGAAGTAAGTCTATACACATTCTTGCAAAAACTCTTTCTGAAAAAGGAAAAAAAAACACTTTCAAAAATTTCAAAACTCCAAAAACAAGCATTTATTTTTTTTAAAAAAATAAAAATACACGACTTCCCTCCCTTCCTACATTTTCACTCTTCCAACATGGGTACCCCACCTCGCAAAACCCTTGCCGAACTTTGGTACCCACAACCAGACATTATTTCCTACGGTTCTTGTTTGGGTCGAATTTCGAACGACCCCTCCATGCCCAAAATTTCTTTGAAAGATCGGATAGACGCGTCTAGGACAACCAATTGAATTCCACAATCCACCTTGTATCAACCATTTCAACTGTCACCACCTTCTTACGTTGATACTCCTTTTTCGAGTCCTGTTGTAACTCTACACAGCCATTTGGGAGTTTCCAGTATCCAAACAACTTTGAATGTTTTACTGAAACTCCTTCACAACCCATGTCTAGTCTGGAACAGGCGTTGGAAGATTTTAGGGTAGCGTAATGCCAACAGATGATGGATTTGAATGCGTCTATGGCCGCCCTCATATAACCTAGTGACCCGGTAGCTAGTTTCCAATTAGCTCGACATTTCCCAATTTATGATGAGGCGGTTAGACGGATTGAGAATTTGAGTAGTGAGAGTGAGCTGTACAAACTTCCGAATCAAACCTATGCATCCCCAATTGAATCTCACAACTCCGGTTTTGAATATCTATCAAGTGTTCCAAATGATTCACCAGTTGAAGATAAAACGTTTAATGAGTTGTGCGACTTTGTAGTGTTTGATTTACCTGATTGTGAAGTGTCCCTTTCGAGTGAAACTATTACCAATCCCTTTGACATCTATACCTCCACTCTAGAACCTGAATTGATTAATATCCATGCTTTTGATGAGGTGTCCAAAAAAATTGATTTTCACTTGATTAAGGATATTGATGCTGGGAATATTTTGGATGATGAACCCACAGATTTGACTGAATTTTTCTCTCTAATTCATCCCGGGTCATTAAATATTTCTCCCGAACTTCATATGCATCTTGATTTTGATGAGAATTGTATGGAGAGTATTGAGGAAATTATTGAGGATGAACCAGTTTTACTTGAGGAGTCGGATTTTCCAATTCATTCTATCCCTTTCATTGACTGCGCACACCCTCCTGAATCTTTAACCGATACCCTTCCACACTCACTTCCTTCCATCCTCACTCCGACCCGTTACACTTTCATTTACAATGTCTGGTTTACTAAGTTCGATGTACCCATGTTTTCTCATGACTCTTGAGGGATTTGACCTCATTTCTCAGTGGGTTGATGGATTA
This sequence comes from Agapanthus africanus, assembly GCA_030015575.1. NCBI lineage: Eukaryota > Viridiplantae > Streptophyta > Magnoliopsida > Asparagales > Amaryllidaceae > Agapanthus > Agapanthus africanus. The sequence continues at coordinate 301,020,811 of CM057339.1, read as the reverse complement.
GCACAATCGCTTTTTACACATCGGTCATTACAAATTGTGCTAATTTATACACTCCATCTCCACCCTCAATTTCGTATTCAATTTATTTCTCCCACTTTCTCTGGTTCTTCTTCTAATCTTCCTTTAATGATAGCGAGTGTTAATGAATCACAATCCGATATTTTGAGTTCGATAATTCTAGAAAAACAACTTGATTTAAACTCTTTTGAGAATAAGGTAGATGAGCCTTACGAGTCTCCTACCTCCATAATTTTTGAAATATCAAGTATGTTGAATTCTGGTGCAACACTTATTGACATTGAAACGTTCAATCGGACCATCGATGAAAGTTTCGAAGATATTTTCGCCGACGAACTCGCATTCCTAAATGACACGGATTTTGTGATTAATCAACCTCCACCAAAAGAAGTCGAACCACCACCATTTCTTCTTATCCCATACGAGAATATGACTGTTGGGGTCGAAAATTGCACTCCGGTTGACCAAGTCAAAGTCAAGGTCAACCCCAAGCCCAGATCAAGTGGGCTCATGCCCAGGTCGAGTTCGAACATGAAGCGACCGGCCCTCCTCCATGCCAAAATAAAAAGTCATGTAATAAATAATTTTGATATAATTTTTTATGCATGAATGTAAGTAAAATGGGCATAAAGCCAAATTTTTGTAAAGCCCATGGTTTATATGCAAAAGAAATGCATATGAGGCATGGGATGGGCAAAATGCCATTTGGTAAAGCTCAATGGGCTACACCTAAATGTGTAAGCCTATAAGAGGCAACATGATGATGAATAAAATATACACTCTTCATTCTCTCAAACTCTAGGGTTTGTGCCTCCACTCTCTCTTTCCAAGTTCATCCTCTTTCTTTTCATTTTTCAATTAAATCAAGAGCTTAGCTCTTCCTTTTTTTTTAAAAACTAAATAAAGTTCTACCATAAACCCACCTCCCAAGACTCCATCAAGAGAAGAAAAAAGGGTCGCTTTTTTTATCATCCAAGATCTAGATCTTAGAGTTTCAGGAGAACCCATCTTGGGCTTCTTCTCAAAAGAGAAAGGGGAAAATCTTTTGGAGTTTAACTCCACAAATAAAATTATTTTGGAGTTTAACTCCACTACAGAAATTTTTTTGGAGTTTAACTCCACAGTAAAATTCTTTTTTTTTTGGAGTTTAACTCCACATTAAATCTTTTCAGGAGTTTAACTCCATATAAAATTCTTTCAGAGTTTAACTCCACATTTAAATTCTTTCGGAGTTTAACTCTACAAATAAAATTCTTTTGGAGTTTAACTCCGCAATAAAAATCTTTTCGGATTTAAACTCCATTTAAAACTCTTTTTGGAGTTAAACTCCATTTAAAATCTTTTGGAGTTGAACTCCATAAAAAAAGTTGAATTTTCGAAACACTTTTGGCCCCATCACATGCTAGCACGTGAGGAGGAGAACTCCCAATTAATGGGAGCCCTTTTGGCCCCCTCACATGCTAGGGTCACATGCTAGCATGTGACATGCTAGTATGTGACTCACATGCTATTTTGGAGTTTAACTCCGCTACAAAAATTCATTTGGAGTTTAACTCCACTATAAAAATTCTTCTGGAGTTTAACTCCACATTTAAATTTTTTTCGGAGTTCAACTCCGCAATAAAAATTCTTTCGGAATTCAACTCCATTTAAATTCTTTCGGAGTTTAACTCCACAAATAAAATTCTTTTGGAGTTTAACTCCGCAATAAAAATCTTTTCAGAGTTAAACTCTATTTAAAACCCTTTTTGGAGTTAAACTCCATTTAAAATCTTTTGGAGTTGAACTCCATAAAAAAAACTGGAGCCCTTTTGCCCCCAGCATGTGAGGGGTCACATGCAAGCATGTGACCCCCCCTCACATGCTAGCAAGTGAGGGGTCACATGCATGTGACCCACCCTCATAAGGGGACCCCCCCTCACATGCTAGCAAGTGAGGGGTCACATGCATGTGACCCACCCTCATAAGGGGTCACATGCTAGCATGTGACCCTCCATGTCACATGCTAGCATGGGTGTCACATGCCCCCTTCACATGCTAGCATGTGAGGGGAGACTCCCATTAAATGGGAGCCCAGGTTCTTCCCCCTTTTTTTAATTTTTTTTTCTTTTCTTATTTCTTTTCTTTATTTAATCTTTTTTATTTAAAATGAAATAAAAATAAAATAAATAAATATTAAATAAATGAAAATAAATTATAAATAATATTTTAAAATTAAAAAAATAATAAATTAAAAAAATTCTCTAAATATTTATTTACTTATTTATTTTGTTTTTATATATAGAAAATATTTATATATATATATATATATATATATAAATATATATATCGTTTTTTTAACAAATGGAACAAAACAAAAAAAATACACGCACACCAACGCATCGCATTGAGTTTGCATGTCCAGTTTGACCTGTCAATCGGAGGTTCCCTCGGTTCAAATGCGAGGGGTAATTAACGGCAGCTTAGTCTGCGGCTGCCGGAGATTCGGATACCCATAATCAATAAATCTCGGCTTACCCTAGGCAGGAGGAATCTGTAGTACGTCTGACAAGTGCGCGCGTATTTCCATCTCAATGGGGTGATTTAAAAACACCCTACAGATTCCGGCACGCCCGGTGGGACCATCTCTCCTCCCATATTTCGGGTTAAATATCTATGCGAACTCAATCAATATACATATCTATATTTATACTAAAATAATACTTTTTCATGCAGGTTTTCAAGCAATCGATTTCCAACAATATCTCCAAAGATGAACTCAGCTCTCAGCACGGCTCCCGTCTCCTACACGATGAAGATAGACTCCAGGACGGTCCTTCCGGCCAGCCTCGGGCAACATTAGGAGGAGCCGCCGCTACCATTTGGCTCTATTATGTTCATGTCAGCTAACGCCGTGCCAGCTCCTCAAGCTCCGGTAACTGACAGACAGGCCTCAAAAGGCAAAAGGCCAAATGTGTTGATCTCGAGGGCGCCCCAACCTAAACGCGAGTCGGTGCTCAAACGGCTCTCCATGGCCCTAGCTGGGGGTAAAGCCGTTCGAACAAAAGAAGTTGCCAGACGTCGTGGGAAAACCCAGGCGATACCTTCGACAGACACGCGGGCGGATGTCTTCTCAAGCCTCCCCATCACTCTGCCTATGGCTGCTTCCCGAAGAGTAGAAGCCTGCCAAGCGCTCAAGGAAGAGAAGCTGAGGCAGAAGCGGCTCAGATACAGAGCCAACAAAAGGGCTAGGGCTCTGGACATGTTAAAATTTATGAATTTCCAAAGCCCGGACCGCTCCGCGAAACCAGCTGCCAGTAATGAAAGGATGGCTGAATGTGCTATCCACACCGTCTACATGGTGGGCACGCGTCCTAGCGACAACCTTCGCAGTAAAAGCAAGGATGGGGCCACCACATCTCAAATCCAATCCGGTGTGAATTTGGCTACCACATTCCAAGACCGGCCTCCTCTGGAAGGCAATGAAGACCCTTCCAGTGAGGCTGATAAGCAGAGAGAACCCTCGGTTCATGAGGAATCAGGCTCAGAAAGCGAAGAGGAGCCAATCTTCCGTCCCAAGAATGCAGAGCAGCAACTTCTCCAAAAGCTCCGAATACAGCTCAGAAGCAAAGACAAGGAGATGGCCAAACTTTACTCCAAAATTGATGACTTGACGAACGTCTTCTTGCAGCTCACGGCCCGACTGGCCTCTCAGCCGCCCAATCAAGCGCAGGGCTCTGCTCATGAACCGGGAAACGGTGTCTCGGGGCAGCCGACACCAATTCCCCCAAATCCAAAGGTGGGCGGACCGCATGAAAGTCAGTCGCATCCTATCTCGAGAAATGTCTTGGCTACCGATGACAGTAGCCCGCTAACTCAAGATCAAATCATGGATTTGGTTGCCAACAAAGTTAAATCATTGGTAGCTGAAGCCGAAGCGCAAAAAGATGTTAGCAGTAGCGGGAGACCATATCCTGCTCGGTATGATTTGGTAGAATTTCCTAGCGGCTATGTCATCCCTAAATTCGGAAGATTCGATGGACGGGAAATGCGAATCAGCACATCGCCCACTTTAAAGCCTCATGCGGGAATACTGGGGGCAATGATGCGCTTCTCCTCCGCCAGTTCGTTAATAGCTTGGCCGATTTTGCTTTCGACTGGTACGCGAGCATATCGGATGGCTCCGTTACAACCTTCGTCCAAATGGAGTCTCTATTTCGGCAGAGGTTCATGAGCGTCAGCGATAAGATCACCATTGCCGAGCTCGTAAGGACCATGCCAAAGAACAACGAAAGCGGCACGGATTTTATAACCCGATGGCGCAATCTCTCCGTCAAATGTGAATCGCTGATAGAGCAGGACTAATTTGTCAGTCTCCTTGTCGGAAATCTCAACAATTGGATAACCCCGTTCCTATGCACGGTGGGTCTCAAAACATTCCAAGAGCTGACCAGGAAAGTTCAGATGCTGGAGCGCTCAAAGCAGGAGTCCTCCTCAGATTCCCAAAATAACAATAGGTCCTGGAGAAACCGAAAGGACGATAATCGTAAAGGCGAAAATTCCGACAATTCTGAATCTTTCAACACTTCGGGTAACCGAAATAAGCGAGAGATGAGCGGGCCTAGTGCCAACCAGCCTCGGAAGCCAGTGTTCGGAAAGGGAGGAGAATCTCCGCTGAAAGAGAACCTGAATAAGGTCTATTCCTTCAGAAGGGACAAAATCCGTAAAATATTCAAAGACGCCATGAGAAACGGTCTACAACTGCCATAGTCAAAAAGACCGTAGGAAGCGAATATGACTGACGACCCCAAATACTTCCTCTATCACAGAGTGATAGGTCATGCCATTGAGGACTACTTCGTCTTCAAAGATTGGGTTGAAAAGAAATACAAGGCAGGAGAGATAGAACTGTCTAAAGGCGTGTTAGTAAATAGTCAAGCTGCGACTGCCAATTTCATACAAACGGAGGCCGAAGTTCTTCTTGAAACTGATTCTCTCAGACATATGCTTTTCTTTGTAAACAGCTGACCACCATGTCATTAAACTGGGAATAATCGACCTCTAAGTCGTTAAAGTGGGGATGTAAAAATATGTAAATAAAACAAAAATAATAATAATAATAAAAATAAAGCCAAAATGATGGGGCAACCGCGAATAAAAAGCCGAAATGATAGGGCAATTGTGACTTTCGCGATAAGAAAAGCAGAAATGATAGAGCAATCGCGGTAAAAAAAAATCCTCCAATGGCGAATGATGAGTCGCTCCTGGTACCATATTCCAGTGCAGCGATGCAGACGCCAACCAAACTCTAAATGTCCCAATGGCGAATGATGAGTCTCTCCTGGTACCATATTCCAGTGTAGCGATACAGACGCCAACCAAATTCCAAATCCCAATGGCGAATGATGAGTTGCTCCTGGTATCATATTCCAGTGCAGCGATGCAGACTCCAACCAAATTCCACATCCCATACCCCAACGGCGAATGATGAGTTGCTCCTTGTACCATATTCTAGTGCAGCGATGCAGACGCCAAAAAAGTTCCGGAATTTTTTCGGCCCTACGGTCTGGATCATACATCCTGCAAAACCGTATACAATCCACGGGCGTAAAACGATCCCAATCTCTCCCAAGTCCTTCCGCCGAGACCACATTCAAAGTCCCACCGGCGGTGAAGATTAAAAAAAAGGGTATGTCCATAAGCAAAATGGGCACGGATGAAAACCCGAAAGGGCTCTGTGAGTAAAAACAGCAGGACTGTCGGCAAGTTTGTGAAAACCCGAAAGGGCGCAAACTCGTGAAAAATAGATGAAATGCACTCGCAAAGTCCTCTCGACTTTGTGAGGAGAAAATCCCCGCGTGAGATCCTTACGACTCACAAAGGAGCAACACACTTGGGAGTCCCTATGACTCCTAAGGAAAAAATACACCTACGGGATCCTTACGACCCGTAGGGAGAAAATGCTTTGTAAGACCCTTATGGCTCACAAAATTGAAAAGTCTTAGGTGATGGGGACCTAAAACCTGTCTCCTAAGCCATCGCTTCCTAACAAGCAAGCGTAAATGATGATTCTCTCCAGGTACCATATTCAAGTGTAGCGATGCTGATGCCAAACAAAAACCTAAATCCCCAAATCCTCTCATGGCAAATGATGATTCGCTTCTGGTACCATATTCCAGTGCAGCGCTGCTGATGTCAACCCAAATCAAATCAAATCAACCAACCAGCTCTGCGTCGGAATCATGCTTCTTCTCAGAGTGTACCCCGTGTCGAAATCATGCTTCACCTCGGTGTATCTGCCTTCCCTGTCGAAATTATGCTTCGTCTCGGAATCAAGTCAGCCAACAAGCTCTACGCCGGAATCACGCTTCGTCTCAGAGTGTACCCCATGTAAAAATCATGCTTCGCCTCGGCGTATCTGATTGGTGATAATTTATGTGTATAGTAGTTAACCGCAATCAATAACGGTGTCGCATGTAGCTAAACAGAGATGAGTACGGCTCGTCCTCAGGGAAACGTTGAATATTTTATTCTTAATTTAGGCATGTTGAGAAAGAGGAAGAATATAGGAATTAAGAATAGTGGAAATAGTTTTTAGATCTACGTTAAACACGGATGCAAAATATAGATCTAGATTAACTACGGATGTAAGTTTAATATTAAAATGGGGCTTGTAGGGTTCATTGGGATTTAGTAGTTATGGATGATTAATTAAAGATTACTCATTTTATCCTTTAATAGATTTAAAACTAGAACGACAGTGATGCATGTAGATTAGGGTTTCTGGAAGGAAAATGGTTCCCACTCTTAACCCCTATCTCGACATGGAACTCCGTTCATATCTAGCATTTACCAAAACAATAGTTAATCTAATCTCTAATCGTGGTCGCAATTATCAATGAATTGATAGCGCGCCCAATTAGAATGTTAACTATTCTTTTGATAAAGTTTATAAACTTTATAGGATGTAAAAAGAGTTTAAGGATCTTCATCATCCATTAACCTACCCTAATCCCATGAACCCTAACAAGCGAAGAATTACTCGCGCATGTTGAGAGAAGAAGATATGGAGAGAGAAATCATATTAAAACTACAAAGAGATAGAATAAGAAAACAACTACCTTTATTAATCAACAAAATTCATTTATACTTTGTTTCCTTAGAAAATGATTACAAAATGCTAGTTTGCTTATCGATCTCTTCTAAGGAGGTAGATGAACCGTTGATGATCAGCCTGGATGCGTGAGCCTGTCGTGGACTTCGTGATCTCTTCAGCTTGATATCTTTTTCAAGAGTCTCTCGGTCCTTATTTATAGTCCCAGAGTCAGAACCCTAGTCTCCTAATTTGGAAACCAGTAGTTAAGATCCAAACAGCAAAATCCCAACAGCTAATTCATCTAAACAGCGGCGGAACCGCGGTCCATGTGTGGATTTGGCCGTGGTTCCGCGCCCAAACAGGGAGTTTGTTGGGTCGTTTCTCTTGGGCTTTTTCTATCTGACACGTGGTGATCTTTTAACACTCTGAAAACTGAAAATCTTCTTTTCGTTACTGCCAGACTTGATTTCTTTAGTTTACTTTCTTAATTAGGCATGTTTGTTTTACCAACTTTGATTTCCTTGATTTCAGCCCTGCAAATTCTGCACAATAACTCAACAAATAATATTAGTAGAGTTTATTTTATTGAGATATTAACTTAACCATTATGAATTGGTCAAAGGTATTTAATAAGGTAAGCATATTTAAATGGGCCAAATGTTACATGGATATTATATGCTTACTTTTTCCTACCAAATGTTAATTATAATATATAACCATATGAAAATAGTATTTTTACAGATAAACCCTCATATGTATCATATATTATAATAAACACCTTTTATTATATAGAAATAGTAGTAAAAATGTTATATTAAATGTGCAGTTTTATCAACTGAACAAATACCCCCAAACTTATCTTTGATCGTCCCGAACAAACTAGTTTATTCAAGATAAGGAGAAAAAGAAAGGAGAAATCTAAGCACACTTTCGTAGGCAATACAATTGCACTGAGCACGTGCAACAAGCCGTTAAACCTCTAGGTGTCCCTAGTAGGAGGAATGTTGTCTCCTGAGGGTTTTCAGCGGATTATACCCACAAAATCCTATAATAAAAGAGAGATGGTAAATGTTACACATAAACATAAGAACTATAAAATAAAGAACTTGAAAATAAGATTTTTCAACTACACCAGTTTTTCAGTTGCTATGAGCCCTATCTTAATGGTCATGAAAAAATGTTAGAAATCACACCATCCCTCAATAAAACATCGCCTTTAGTTTTTCTCCCTATCTTTCCTCCAAACATTGATCATATACCCCTACGTGTGTGAACTGGACATCTCTATACTCGGAGAATTCAATTCAAGCAATCATACTCTTGTCCATCTAACTTAGTACTTTTTAATCGATATTTATATGGAATATGCTCACACATTTTTCATGCGACTGTTAATACTTCTTGAGATACTAACCGACCGATTACTCCTGTGCTTGCTAATTAGGTACTTTTTCTCGTCTTGCAATACCTAAGGCTTAGCAGTGGCTCCCAAACCAGTTGGTCTAAGGCACTAGGTGATAAAGCACCCTCGCTATATTTTTTTATTGCTGCCTCGGTGATAACAAAACCAGCGTTCATTTTTCTTTTCACCATTTTATCTTTTATTTTTTATTTTCTTCATACCTTGGTTTTTAGACAAGAGCATTTTAAAGTATCCTCTACTATCCTGAGTTTCAAGATGTGTGTAAGTGCATATACTAGGGTATCAACGTTCAAATGTTTGGCTTTCAGAATAGGAACTATTTTTCAGGCTTATTTTTATCTTCAGATTAGTAATTTCCTTCATCTTACTAACCTTTGGGACAAAAGCTCATAACTACTTATTACTAGTTTCATTTAAGAAAATATATAACTTTCTTATTTTTCTTAAACTATTCCTATCTTTTAAATATAATTTTTCACTATCTACTCTTTTGTTATAAAATAAAATAAAATTTGAAAGCCCAGTGTCAAAGATAATTTAGTGAATACAAACCTCCCCCCAAACCTGTTTTCAGCAGTGTCCTCACTGACATTGTCTTTTGAGAACTTGGACCTGTACACTTGGGGAGAGACAAAAGGAGTAAAATAATAGTTAAATGAAAACTACCCCCAAACTTGTTCTTTGGCACGCACAGATATTCGGCTAAGTCTATTTTCACTCACCTCCATTCTTAAAACGAGAAAATGTTGCCGAAACATGGAGGTGAGGTGGAGGGAATTCAGTTATGATAAATCGGCTCCTGTAAAAACAGGAGCTCCTCCGCTGGGTCAGCAGAGAAATACGGTTTTAATCTATGCCCATTTACTTTAAAAATTGAACCGTTTTTCAAATTTTCAACTTCTACTGCCCCGTGCGGGTGTACATACCGCACCACAAAAGGCCCTTTCCAACGAGATTTAAGCTTACCCGGATGAAGATGGAGATGGGAATCGTAAAGAAGGACTTGTTGCCCCGATGCGAAAGATTTTCTAAAAAGGTTTTTATCGTGGAACACTTTAGTTCGGTTCTTTACTATCACCGCATTATCGTAAGCTTCAACGCGGAGTTCGCTTAGCTCATTCAATTGCAGCTTCCGATAGCTGCTCGCTTGATCAAAATCGAAATTAAGCTCTTTAATAGCCCACATTGCTTTATGTTCGATCTCGACAGGAAGGTGGCATGCCTTCCTAAACACAAGGCGGTATGGAGACATATCAAGATTGGTCTTATAAGCGGTGCGAAATGCCCAAAGAGCATCCTTCAATTTGGTTGACCAATCTTTACGGTTTTTAGAAACCGTCTTCGCCAAAATTTGTTTGATCTGCCAATTTGAGATCTCAGTCTGCCCGCTTGTTTGGGGATGATAGGGCGTAGAAAGTTTGTGAGTGATTGAATATTTCCGTATCAAAGATTCGAAAGACCGATTACAGAAATGTGTCCCGTTATCGCCGATTATATCGCGAGGGTGTCTGAATTGCGAAAAGATATTTTCTTTAAGGAACTTAATGACAACTTTGTTGTCATTAGTGCGACACGGTATTGCTTCTACCCATTTCGAGACATAATCAACCGCTAACAAGATATATAAATTCCCAAAAGAGTTGGGAAAAGGGCCTATAAAATCAATACCCCAAACATCGAATATTTCCACAACCAATATAGGTTGGAGCGGCATCTCGTTTCTTCATGAAATCCGACCCAAATAGTGACATCGAGGACAAGTTTTGCAATGATCATATGCATCTTTAAATAATGTTAGCCAATAAAAGCCACATTGCAAAACTTTCTCCGCCGTTTTTCGAGGACCAAAATGACCGCCGCATGTCCGATCATGACAAAATGATAACACACTCTTGAATTCATCGTTAGGGACACACCTGCGAATGATTTGATCGGAACAATACTTAAATAGATAAGGTTCATCCCAGTAAAAGTATTTTACTTGGGATAGAAATCGAAGTTTTTCTTGTTTCGACCAATCGCTAGGAATAAGTCTCGTCGCTAGATAATTCACAATATTCATGAACCAAGGTTCGTCGGATACAGTCAAGAGCTGTTCGTCAGGAAATGAGTCATTTATCGGCACGGTCAAAGTTGGTGAAGAAGTGATGCGTGAAAGATGGTCGACTACAACATTTTCACATCCACTCTTGTCTCGGATGACAAGATCAAATTCTTGTAACAATAGGATCTAGCGTATTAGCCTGGCCTTAGCATCCTTCTTCGATAAAAGGTGTCGTAGGGCGGAGTGATCAGTGTAAACCACAATTGGCGAGCCAATCAAGTAGGGCCTGAATTTTTCTAATGCAAATACAACTGGCAAGAGTTCTTTCTCGGTAGTTGTGTAATTTATTTGTGCATCATTCAAGGTCCTACTTGCATAGTAAATTACGTGTGGCATCTTATCAATGTGATGTCTTAAGACAGCACCAATAGCAAAATCTGATGCATCACACATAAGCTCTAACGGGTGGTTCCAATCCGAAGATGATAGAATGGGGGCTGTAGTGAGCAATCCTTTAAGCGATTCAAAAGCAGCCTCACAATCCGAGTCGAAGTGAAATGTAGTATCCTTGGCCAATAGAAGAGTTAAGGGTCTAGCAATTTTGCTAAAGTCCTTAATAAATCTCTTATAAAATCCTGCATGACCAAGGAAGGATCGTATATCTTTGACGCATTTAGGACGATGGAGGTTATGGATGACATCAATTTTAGCTCTGTCAATCTCAATGCCTTTTCGTGAAATTATATGTCCAAGGACAATACCTTCTTGGACCATAAAATGGCATTTTTCCCAATTCAAAGTTAAGTTCTTATCCTTACAGCGGGTAAGAACCGCGTCAAGATTACGAAGGCAGTCCTCAAAGGAGTCCCCAAAAATGGAGAAATCGTCCATAAAAATTTCCAGAAAATTCTCAACCATATCTGAGAATATCCCCATCATACACCGCTGAAATATAGCGGGAGCGTTGCAAAACCCAAAGGGCATGCGTCTATAAGAAAAAGTACCGAAAGGACAAGTAAGTGTGGTTTTATCTTGATCCTTTTCGGCGATGGGGGCCTGGTTATAGACAGAGTATCCGTCCAAGAAACAATAGTATTCGTGTCCAGCTAATCGTTCTAACATCTGGTCAATGAAAGGTAGAGGGAAGTGATCTTTCCTCGTCGCGGCATTGAGTTTTCTGTAATCAATACATACGCGCCACCCAGTTTGGGTGCATGTTTGGATTAACTCATTAGCCTCATTAGTTATGACCGTGATGCCAGGCTTTTTAAGGACTACGTGAATTGGATTTACCCATTGGCTATCAGATATAGGGTAAATTATACCACTATCAAGGCTACTTGACGATTTCATTCTTTACCGCCTCCTTCATAACGGGATTTAACCGTCTTTGTGGGCCTCGGGTTGGTTTGGATTCATCCATCAGATGTATATAATGTTCAACAATTAAGGGACTAATCCCTTTGATGTCATCCATTGTCCAACCAAATGCTTGCCGATTTGATCTCAATACTGCCAAATATGCGTTCTCTTGCTATAAGGCTAGAGAAGCGGATATAATCACTGGTAAAGTCTCATTCTCACCTAAATATGCATATTTAAGATGAGAAGGTAGCGGTTTGAGATCAAGTATTGGCGGAGAGACAATAGAAGGTGGGGTAAGGGAATGATATTCGGACTCCCTAAGAGGTTCAAAACTTGCATAGGATATTGACTCGGAATGTGCTACTGACTTTTGCGATGAGTCAATGGATTCAAACTCTAGGACGGACTCATTGAACATATCCTCACTATGGAGTTGTGCAGGATCAAACGATGTCTCACTGGTGTTGTCGAGATTATCAAAGTAAAGTTCCTCATCCATGCAGCTTTCGGGAGCTATCTCGTGGATGGAACAAACATCAAGAAAATAAGCAGAAGGTTCAGATGGTTGACTTCCTAGCTTGTAAATATTAAGCTCAATTGTCATCTTCCCGAAGGATAAGTTCATAGACTGTTACGACAATTAATTACAGCGTTAGAAGTTGCTAGGAAGGGTCGACCGAGTATCACCGGGTTTTGATTGCGTGGGTTTGCCACAGGCTGTGTATCTAAAACAATAAAGTCCATAGGGAATATGAATTCCCCGACTTTAATTAACACATCCTCTAGTTCACCCCGAGGTTTGGTGATTGATCGGTCTGCCATTTGGAGAGTACAATGGGCGGGTTTCAACTCTCCAAATCCTAACTACTCGTATACTGAATAAGGAAGCAAGTTAACGCTAGCACCAAGGTCGAGTAAAGAACGATTGATATTTTTACCCCCAATAGAAATAGAGATGGTAGGACAGCCAGGGTCCTTACGTTTCTTTGGTATTTGCTTGGTAAAAGCTGTGCTAACATTACTTATCATGAAACCTTTTTAGGCACTTGAGTTTTTCTTTTCCTAGTGCACAAGTCTTTAAGGATTCTTGCATAAGATGGGACTTGTTGAATAGCATCTAGGAGAGGAATATTTACGTTAAATTGCTTAAACATTTCCACAATCTTCTCCATTTGTGGGTTAGGTCTGTTGGCCCTTAATCTGTTTGGAAATGGAGCTTGATTAATAAGTTTTGGGTCCAACATTTGTGGAGAAGATTGTGGAGACGGATTCGATCCCAAAATTGGAGTGGGAATCGTCTTAGATAGATTGGGCGAAGTGTTCGAGCCTTGGGGAAAACGGAGAATAGGCTCGGATGAAGGTGGGAGACTAGACGAACTAGGGGAAGAAGTAAAAGCCGGGGTATCATTGGTATCACTAACATCATCAAATTGCTCACCCACTCGGTTATTCAGCACTTTTCCCGATCTCAACAAAGTAACGGCATTCACATTATGATTTTGTGAGTGGCCAGGATTCGGTAGGGGTTGAGATGGGAGTTTCCCTTGCTCTCTCGCACTCATTGCGGCGTTCAACTGTGCAATTTGGTTTTCTATTGATTTAATACTCTCACTGTGGGAGGCGGAGTCTTTCTTTATGGTATCAATAGAAGACTTCATATCAGACGACATTTGAATGGTATGTTTCATAAACAAATCCAAAGTTTGTGCGGGTGAAGAGTTATCAGTACCAGCCAATTACGGTGTAGAAGTGTTGGCCGGATTTTGAAAATTTTGTGACTGAAAGGGGTGCTGACTTTGTGGTTGTGGTTGCTGTTGCTGTGGAGGAGGTCTTTGATAATTGCTTTGGAACTGGTTTTGATTTTGGGGATGGTTTTGGTTCTAAGAAAAATTAGTATGATTCCTCCATCTCTGATTGTACGTGGAAGAATAAGGATCGTTTCTAGGTCGCTGCTGAAAAGCAGCATTAGTTTGCTCGTGACCTTGAAATGGTGCATTCATAGGACATTTTTCCGTCAAGTGTGAAGGATCTGAACAGCAACCACACACTGTCTTGGGAAGCGTTACCTGATTTAGGGAGACTGATGAGAATTTTTTTGCAATAGCGTCGAGTTTCTTTTGCATCGCTGCCATTTCGGATTTTACTTCGATGGAAACATCGAGCTGATGAATATCTCCCCTAGATGAAGGTGGTCTTACGCTTTCCCACTGCAAAGTGTTTTCAGCGAGGTCTTCCAGATATTTCCAAGGTTCACCATCATGTTTAGACATGAAATTGCATTGACAATTTGTTTTAAGCATCTGCTTTGTCGCTGGATTATTGCCCTCATGTATAATTCGGCACAAATCCCATCTATTTATTCCATGACGTGGACATTGGACAAGCAGATCCTTGAAACGTTCAAAGCACTTCCAAAATGGTTCATTGGGAAGCTGGGTAAACTGGTTGATCTCGCTCATAATACGGGCGGTCTTATGGTTTGGATAAAACTTCTTAAGAAATACTATTACGAATTCATCCCAATTAGTGATAGAGTGTGCGGCAGTATTATAAAGCCATTTTTCAGCCAAGTCGCACAAAGTGAATGGGAGAAGACGCAAGCGCATATCATCCACAGTCAGTTGTGAAGTACCCATCATTGCGCATACGTTTAGTGATGAAAACGTACGCGTCTTCAGACTCAAGCCCATGAAATTTGGGCAACAGATTGATGTGGTGGGGTTTAATTTCAAAATTATCCCCGTTGGCTGGTGGAATAGATAAGCAAGTGGGAAGTGGACCACGGATAGGATAACATCTCTCTTGGAGAGAGATGTGAGGTGGATTCTGCTCACTTACGGGCGGTGGCAGCGTGGTGTTATAATTTGATGGAGCACCGTCCATCTCGGTTGATGTGGAGGATGGTGGGGAAAAAGAAGATGAAGAAGTACCGACCTTGGAGTCGATAGCAGGAACGAGGACAAAACGGGCACTAGAATCCCGTGTCGAGCCAAGCATGCACTAAGAGGGTTTAGCGCAAGTGGCGGCGTGTGTACTTTTAAAAATGGTCTGTTTTGAAAAGTGTGTCGGACTTAGACAAATCACACAAAAATGCACAAATAACCCTAGAACTAAGGTTACCTAGGTCAAGTCTCTAGACCGCTCCTAGACTTCCAAAGGACAAGCCATAGGATCAATCCTCTACCATCTCTTTACTACTCTTATGGCCAGGTAAGTGCCTGGTAAGTGGGAGGTATCCGCTATACGAATCACCAAAAATAGCGGGCCTAATTAAGTAACCACTTGCCTTAGACACACTTGCCTAGGCACAACAAAAGTAATGCGGATAAGCGATAAATTATTCACGACCTTCCTTTGTCCTTAATGAGCGCGACAATCCTTAGAGTCTTGTCTAGATAATTTTAAATTAATGTAGGGTTGATGCAGATGCTCGGTTAGTGATTTGTGGGGCTTAGGAAGGGTGATAAAATCCCTACCTAATCTGAATTTTGTTCTGGCCCCTTAAAAATCCGTATTAAAATATGAATTAACAAACCAATTACAAAACTTTGCAAAAAGATTTTTGAGCGACAAAATTTTGCAAAGAATCCTGCAGAAAAGATATTTTATTGGATTTCCGAGAAGAGAGAAAAAGTTGAGAAACTTACCAGAGAAGTTACGACTCCTAACTCCTCAATCTCTCCGCGCTTCTGCCGCGTATATGGCCCTTGTGCCGCGGTTCAGCTGCAAGGAAGAAGGATCAGTTGATGAATTTTTGCTCATGGGCCTTCTGTACTCCTCTGGATCTCAATGAATGTCTCTGTCTTTCTGTTTCCTCAAGTCTGTGACTCCAGATCTCCTTGCAAAATTTACACACAATTTGTTAAATATACAATTTGCAGTTTTGTTTTAATTATGATATAGATCGAATAAGAATTCAACACAAATAGTAAGAATAAAAAATTACGCACGTATCCCTGACAACGACAATATTTGATTGGTGATGATTTATGTGTATAGTAGTTAACCGCAATCAATAACGGTGTCGCATGTAGCTAGACCGAGATGAGTACGGATCGTCCTCTGGAAAACGTTGAATATTTTATTCTTACTTTAGGCGTGTTGAGAAAGAGGAAGAATATAGGAATAAAGAATAGTGGAAATAGATTTTAGATCTACATTAAACATGGATGCAAAATATAAAACTAGATTAACTAAGGATGTAAGTTTAATATTAAAAGGGGGCTTGTAGGGTTCATTGGGATTTAGTAGTTATGGATGATTAATTAAAAATTACTCTTTTTATCCTTTAATAGATTTAAAACTAGAACGACGGTGATGCATGTAGATTAGGGTTCTGGAGGAAAAAGGGTTCCCACTCTTAATCCCTATCTCGACATGGAACTCCATTCATATCTAGCCTTTACCAAAACAATAGTTAATCTAATCTCTAATCGTGGTCGCGATAATCAATGAATTGATAGCGCGCCAAATTAAGATGTTAACTATTCTTTTGATAAAGTTTATAAACTTTATAGGACGTAAAAAGGGTTTAAGGATCTTCATCATCCATTAACTTACCCTAATACCAGGAACCCTAACAAGTAAAGAATTACTCGCGCGTGTTGGGAGACGAAGAGATGGAGAGAGAAATCATATTAAAACTAAAAAGAGATAGAATAAGAAAACAACTATCTTTATTAATCAACAAAATTCATTTACACTTTGTGTCCTTAGAAAATGATTACAAAATACTAGTTTGCTTTGCGATAAAATGACAACAATCTAGCATAATCATCCGACTCAAACCACTAGATGGCCACTACACTAAATTTAACCCATTTACAATGCTTCAAACCCTAAATCCAAAATCAACCATTTTCTTGAATTTCATAAACAAGCAATTATAACCAAATTTCACACTTTTAAATTCTAAATTAGCATATTTAAACTACAATTTAACAATTAGATTAGAATTTTTACCTCACAAGTTGAACCCTAGCATGCACTAGCCACCAAAGATGCCTCCTTTCTCCATGTTTTTAAACTAATTTGGGTTTGAGAAGAGATAGAATAGGGATTTGTTTTGAATTTGTGAAGAATTTTGTGGATTTTAATGGATTTTTGATGAAATTGAAGCAAAAAGAAATGGGGGGAAATGGGGAAAAACTGCAGGAACACTCTCGGCCTGGGTGGGTGGGGAGATGTGAGGGAAATGTGTAGAAATTTCCATGAAGAAACTCTCTCTCAAGTTCATTTAATGCATATCATATCAATTTCCTATTAAATTTTCATTTTAAATTTATTTTTGACCATAGAAACTACAAGTCTTGGAAAGTCTTGATAACATTTTTGTTAACAATAGAATTTAGTTTGTAATGGATCCTAAGTATGAAATTTACCAATTCAAATTTGTATTTATCACTAATTTAATATATATTTAAAAGCTTAAAATAATATTAAAAATAATTAATTAAGGAAAAAAATTTAAATGACTAGAAATTTTTAAGTGACAATTAATTAACCAATTCCTAGCAATTTCTTATCTAAATTTTGTATAATTAGGCCTATATTGAAAAATAATTATTTTTACATTTTACGGAAAATACTGTTTATTTTACCGATTATCGAAAAACCACCTAAACGATTTTCAAAGTGTTACACCTGTTGACCAGGTGCGAAAGTTTTGTGCAAAAAGGTGTTTATCGTGAAACACCTTCGTTCGGTTCTTAACGACAACCGCGTTTTCGTAAGCCTCATCCCGAAGCTCTTTCAATTCGTTTAACTGCAGCTTTCGATGGCTGTCCGTATTTTCGAGAGATAGATTCAGCTCCTTTATCGCCCAAAATGCGCGATGCTCTATTTCCACTAGAAGGTGGCAAGACTTTCCGTAAATAAGCCGATAGGGAGACATGCCAAGATCGGTCTTATAAGCAGTTCGAAATGCCCAAAGGGCATCAGTGAGTTTTAAATACCAATCCTTACGGTTCTTGGAAACCGTCTTCTCCAATATCTGCTTGATTTGTCGATTTGAAACCTCGGCTTGCCCACATGTTTGGGGGTGGTAGTGCGATGATAGCTTATGATTAATGGAATACTTCCACATCAAGGCCTCGAAAGTCCTATTACAGAAATGAGTTTCATTGTCACTAATGATTGCGCGGTGGTGCCCAAACCGGGAAAAGATGTTTTCCTTAAGAAATCTAACGACAACCTTGTTATCGTTAGTCCGACTGGGCACAGCCTTGACCCACTTAGAGACATAATCAACAACAAGAAGAATGTACAAGTTCCCAAAAGAGCTGAGAAACGGCCCCATAAAATCAATCCCCCAAACATCGAAAATCTCCACAATCAATATTGGTTGGAGCGGCATCTCGTTTCTCCTGGATATCCGGCCCAAGTGTTGGCACCGGGAGCAAGTCTTGCAGTAGTCATAAGAATTTTTGAAGAGTTGTGGCCAGTAGAAACCACACTGCAAGATCTTCTCGGCTGTCTTTCTGGGGCCAAAGTGCCCGCCACATTCTTGATCGTGTCAAAACGTTAGCACACTCTTGAATTCATTGTCAGGGACACACCGACGAATAATCTGGTCGGGACAGTACTTGAACAAATAGGGTTTGTCCCAGTAAAAGTGTTTTACTTGGGATAAGAATCGAAATCTGTCCTGACTTGACCATTCAGTCGGTAGTAATCCTGTGGCCAAATATTTCACAATATCTGCGAACCAGTGTTCGCAGGATACTGTCAAGAGCTGTTCATCCAGAAAAACGTCGTTGATCGCAAGTTGAAGCGTTGGCGAAGAAGGGAGTCGTGAAAGATGGTCGGCGACTACGTTTTCAGATCCTCTTTTGTCCTTGATGACAAGGTCAAGCTCTTGAAGTAAGAGGATCCAACGTATCAGCCGAGATTTTGCGTCCTTCTTTACAAAAAGATGGCGAAGAGCTGAATGGACCGTGTAGACGGTGACTGGAAAGCCGATCAAGTAAGGCCTGAACTTTTCTAAAGCGAACACAACAGCCAAGAATTCCTTCTCGGTTGTTGTTTAGTTCTGTTGGGCATCGTTCAGGGTTCGGCTAGCATAATAGATTACGTGCGGCATCTTATCGATGTGTTGTCCAAGGACCGCACCGATGGCAAAGTCAGATGCATCGCACATAATCTCAATGGATACGTCCAGTCAGGAGAGGAAAGAACGGGAGCAGAAGTGGGTGATCTTTTTAATGACTCGAACGCAGTCACACAGCTTAAGTTGAAGTCAAATGTCATGTCCTTGGCTAGAAAAAGAGTCAAGGGCCTATCAATCTTGCTAAAGTCCTTGATGAACTGTCTATAGAAACCGGCATGACCAAGGAAGGCTCGGATGTCTCTGACGCTTTTGGGAGAAGGGAGATTGGAAATGAATTCAATCTTTGCTTTATCTGCCTCAATGCCATTTTGCGAAATGATATGTCCTAGGACCATACCTTCGCGTACCATGAAGTGTCACTTCTCCCAGTTTAAAGTGAGGTTCTTATCCTTACACCGGGTAAGGACATCGTCAAGATGCAGCAAACACTCATCAAAGGAATCGCCGAAAATGGAGAAATCATCCATGAAGATCTCCAAGAAATTTTCCACCGTGTTTGAGATGATTCCCATCATACACCGTTGGAAGGTAGCGGGCGCATTGCATAACCCAAAGGGCATGCGGCGGTATGCAAACGTGCCGAAAGGACAGGTGAATGTGGTCTTGTCCTAGTCTTTTTCGGTGATGGGAATCTGATTATAGCCGGAGTAGCCATCCAGAAAGCAGTAGTACTCGTGTCCTGCTAATCGTTCAAGCATTTGGTCAATGAAAGGTAGCGGAAAGTGGTCTTTCCGCGTTGCGGCGTTGAGTTTTCTATAATCGATGCATACTCGCCACCCAGTCTGGGTGCAAGTAGGGATTAACTCGTTCGCCTCATTGGTTATGACCGTTGTGCCCGATTTCTTGGGGACAACGTGAATGGGGCTTGTAGGGTGTTTTTTGTCACCCCATTGAGATGGGAATACGCGTGCGCTTGTCAGGCGTACTACAAATTCCCCCTGCCTAGGGTAGGCTGGGTTTTAATGATTGTGGGGATCCGAATCTCCGGCAGCCGCGGACTAAGCTGCCGTTAATTACCCCCCGCCTTTGAGGCGAGGGAACCTCCGATTAACGGGTTAAACTAGTCATGCGAACTCAATGTGCAGTGTACGTGTGTTTTGTTTTGGAGGGGGGTTTAAATATATCGGGGGCCACGCAGAGTTTTTACGGGGGTCCCGCTACCCGGATAGCGGGATGGGGGTCAAGGGGGCTACCAGCCCCATTGCGGGGTGCGGGGCAGCGCCCCGTTAGAAATTTTTTCTAACAGGGACAGTGTCGTGGAGTATATGTATATATATATATGTATATATATATATATATGTATATATAAATAAAGGGAAAAAAGACATCCAAAGGATGCGTGGGGCCAGTGCCTAGGCGCTTGAGTGCAAGCGCGCCATGTGTCGGCACGTGGGCGCTTTGCGCTCGAGCGCAGAGTGATGGAGCGCAACGCGCCACGTGTCGGCATGTGGGCGCTTTGCGCTCGGACGCTGAGCGCTTGGGCGCAAGCGCGCCACATGTCGGCACGTGGGCGACTTGCGCTTGCGCTCGAGCGCAAGAGCGCCACGTGTCGGCACGGGGGCGACTTGCGCTCGAGCGCTTGCGCTGGAGCGCAAGCGCGCCACGTGTCGGCACGCGGGCGCTCTGCGCTTGAGCGCCGGCGAGAGAAAGAGACTTTTAGCCTAAAAAAATTTCTCGGAAGAGAAATCAGATAGGAGTTGGACTCCTGAGTGTTTTTTTTGGGTTTAGTGAAAGATGTTCTTCTTGTTCCTCCTCTGTTAGCTGGATCTTGAAGATCAAGAGATATGAGATTTTTAAAAATCTCTTCTTTTTGAGATCTAATGGAAGATCTGAGTTCCCCTTTATGGGTTTTGTGGTGAAAAACTATTTTGTTTTATAAAAATAAGAGTAAAACTCTTGATTTAATTCAAGAGAAAGAAGAAGGTTTTGGAACCTTGAAGAAGGAGAAAAGATCTCAGATCTAGAAAATTTTTAGAGAGAGAAAAAAGTTGTTGAGATATTTCATTATCTTTGCCTTTATAGGCTATACACTTTACACGTGGCCCCTTGGGCTTCACAAAATGGCATTTTGCCTATCCCATGGCTCATGTGCCATTTCTTTTTGCACATAAGCCATGGGCTTTACAAAAAATTGGCCTTATGCCTATTTTTCTTACATTTATCCATAAAATAAAATAAAAGAAATGCAACAAAATTATTTATTACAAAATTTTTATCTTGGCATGG
This sequence comes from Agapanthus africanus, assembly GCA_030015575.1. Classification (NCBI taxonomy): domain Eukaryota; kingdom Viridiplantae; phylum Streptophyta; class Magnoliopsida; order Asparagales; family Amaryllidaceae; genus Agapanthus; species Agapanthus africanus. Next base: position 300,999,552 of record CM057339.1, on the reverse strand, counting down.
GGGGAGGCCGGCCGTTTCATGTTCTGGCTCGACCCGGGCATGGGCCCACTGGATCTGGGCTTGGGCCCACTTGGCTTAGGGTTAACTTTGATTTTGACTTGGTCAACCGGGGTGTAAATTTTTACCCCAACAAATTGTCCCCCATCAATAAATGCACACCACATATGTGGGTCGTGTGCATGAAATTAATGGATCTTCTTTCACGTGGAGGCGGCTTGATTTGGTTCCCGCTTTTTGGGAAGCTGGCACTGCCCTTTTTACGACATGGACGGTCGTTGCTTGACATGTCTCCGAGACGGAGTGTCCATGATAGACGTTTTCCCTGGCCCAGAGTGATTTGGTTCCCGCTTTGTAGGAATCCTGCGCTGCCCTTTTTGCGACTTGGACGGTCGATGCTGCCATTTTAGCGACGTGGACGGTCGGTGCTTCCCTTTTAGCGACTTGGACGGTCGGTGCTGCCATTTTAGCGACTTGGATGGTCGGTGCTGCCATTTTAGCGACTTGGACGGTCGGTACTGCCCTTTTTGCGACTTGGACGGTCGGTGCTGCCATTTTAGCGACTTGGACGGTCGGTACTGCCCTTTTTGCGACTTGGACGGTCGGTTCTGCCCTTTTTGCGACGTGGACGGTCAGTGCTGCCATTTTAGCGACGTGGACGGTCGATACTGACCTTTTTGCGACTTGGACGATCGATGCTGCCATTTTAACGACTTGGACGGTCGGTTCTGCCCTTTTTGCGACATGGACGGTCGGTGCTGCCATTTTAGCGACGTGGACGGTCGATGCTGCCCTTTTTGTTACTTGGACGGTCGATGCTTCCATTTTAGCGACGTGGATGGTCGGTTCTGCCATTTTGGCGACATGGACGGTCGGTTCTGCCTTTTTTGCGACTTAGACGGTCGATGCTGCCCTTTTTGCGATATGGACGGTCGGTTCTGCCATTTTAGCGACGTGGACGGTCGATTCTGGATTTGACTTGCCCCGCTTCTTGCTGCGTCAGGGATGAAGTTGACTTGTTTCCGAGGTGGAATTTGGTTCTGCCAGGGAGGTCATTGGTTGTTTTGCCGACCTGATGTGATTTGTGTTGACATCAGTATCGCTACACTGGAATATGGTACCAGGAGCGAATCATCATTTGTCATGACAGGGTTTGGAATTGGTTTTTGTTTGGCATCTGCATTATTGCACTGGAATAATGCCAAGAGCAACTCATCATTTGCCCCGAGAGGATTTAGGAATTGATGGCTTAGGAGGCAGGTTTTGATCCCTATCACCTAAGACTTTTCAATTTTATGGGCCGTAAGGGTCCCATAAAAGAATTTTTTCTTTACGATTCGAAAGGATCTCGTAGGTGTATTTTCTCCTTAATAGTCGTGGGGACTCCTAAGTGTGTTGCTCCTTTGTGAGTCGTGGGGATCTCACGCGGGAATTTTCTCCTCACAAAGTCGAGAGGACTTTGCGAGTGCATTTCATTTCTTTTCTTTTTTACGAGTTTGCGCCCTTTCGGGTTTTCACAAACTCGCCGGCAGTCCCGCTGTTTTTACTTACGGAGCCCTTTCGGGTTTTCATCCGTGCCCATTTTGCTTGTGGACATACCGATCTCTTTTTTTTTCTCCTTCTTCTTTTTCTCCTTTTTTTTGGAGAGATCGGGATTGTTTTACGACCGTGCATTGTATACGGTTTTGCAGGATGTATGATCCAGACCGTTGGGCCGGAAAAATTTCAGGGCTTTGTTGGCGTCTGCATCGCTGCACTGGAATGTGGTACCAGTAGCGACTCATCATTCGCCGTTGGGGTATGGAATTTGGAATTTGATTGGCGTCTGCATCGCTACACTGGAATATGGTACCAGGAGCGACTCATCATTCGCCACTTTGGGGTTGGGGAGCGATGGCTTAGAAGACAGGTTTAGATCCCTGTCACCTAAGACTTTTCAATTTTATGGGCCGTGAGGGTCCCATAAAAGCATTTTCTGTTAGTGTATATGCCCTAGAGGCCATTACTGTATCATACTAGTATGTATATTATTTGATGGAAGCTTGGGATATTCACAGTTGTATAGACAATCTTGCTCGAAATGTTAGTATACTACTTGGTTTGTCTCTACTTTAATGTGTACATGTGTTTCTTTATTGTATCATCTATACGCATTAGTGGAGCCCTTAGGATCTTTGCTTGATTACCAGCGTTGTGATGGCAGTCACACTCGTGGGAGCTGGGTAATCTACAAGCACATCCTTATACACACGTCCCTAGTCGTGGGATTATCGAGACAGGGCATCGATACTCCGGAGTAGACTAGCGTATGCGATTCTCATCCCAGTGCGGGAGGCGGTCTGTCCCACAGCCGTCAGTACGTCGTACTTGAGATAGTATGCGGGTGCTCGTTAGGTTACGAGTACACTGGACAGGACTCGTCGGGAACTGCTGGTAGGTATTATACCTATCGTCAGTTATCAGTTCCCAGGTGATATGAGTACAGCTTAGTCCGCTGACTTGACACTGACACTTCGCCTCGAGTGTGTTCCTACTGTACTTTGATTACTACCCTACCACGGCTCAAAGGAGTCGTGCAAACAGGTAGTAGTTGGGTGCAGTCCCGAAGCACTTGGAGGCAGTGACGGTTAGACAGGATTCGTCTCTCCCGGTATTGGGGGTTGACATCGCGCTGTGTCTAGGAGAGCTATTACGCAAGTAGTCCCTGGCCAGGGCAAGCGAGATATACTGGTAGGTTTCCAGTGTTATCTCAGGGTGTTCTGGGCTACACTCCGACACGACTTGTACCGCTATTAGGGGAATGACTTTTACCACCCCCTAGGCCCGCCATGCGATGTTATCAGACGAACAAACCGGACTGTACGGAGACTGTCACATTCAGGCTCAGTAGGAGTTCAGATGGGTTTCACCTCGTCCGTCTTCTTATCGGCATCTACCTGGGGGCCGTTACGCACAGCTAGTGCCGCTTACGGTCTGTGGTTAAACCCACTGCCAGCGTAGTGTCGAGTCTTTAGAGTCCCACACAGAGGGTTATTCTCCTTTGGGCAAAACAGAGTAGAGGTCGCATGGTTTTGCGACAGGGTTCGTTCACATCCGCGCACTTGTGCACGTTTGGTGTCCGGACGGTCATTACTAGCAGGCTTTGGTTTGAGCCAGATCCTAGTATATGTTTTGGGGTTAGTTTTATCTCATTGTATTCATGTTCCTCGGGATACGAATGCGGGTGTGTATGCACAGTTGTTTGAGGCGGAGGAAGTTGATTTTTCATTAGGGTTTTGGAACGGGTGTGTATGCACAGTTGACAGTCGTCTTTTTCCAAACCCTAATGAATTTGTGATATATCAATTAATAATATTAATTAAATGAAATTGTGTCATGGTTGGGTTTGTTGACTTGTTGACCAAGGTTGATTAGTTGACCATGGTTGAAACTTTGACCATCATCATTACACATCAAAGACGCTCTTTGATCTTTGCAAAAACCATTTAATGTGAAATGATAATGGTCTCATCAAACTTTCCATCAACTTTTTCATTTGATTAATTTTATTAATTTGATAATTCACTTATATTGTTATGGTTGTAAAAAACCATCTCATTCTATCATAACCATTCTCTCTCTTCTTCTTTTCTTCTTCCTCCTCTAGTTCAAGGAGAACAATTCTCATGTGTTGAGAAATATCTCCTTGAAGATAAAACACCCTAAGACACTCACTACTCACTCTAAGGTAGAAGGTTTAGCAAGCCGGATATCTTAGTTCTCTCAAAGTTCGAGAAAGGAGCTCAAGAAAGAAACCCTCAGGTGGATCGATCTTCGACAAGAGAAGGCGATGAGGAAGGCACCATCCGACCACTACAAAGAGTCCAAGACGAAGGAGTTCAAGTTGAGGTATAACCCCTAACCGAGTAGACAACTCTCTAATTAGGTTGCTAGTGTGTAGTTTAGCCAAGATCCGTTTTTGTAGTCCAAGTTACCTATACCGTAAAAATTGTTTTTTTTTCCATTTCCGCAAGCCCAAAAGAACCGGGAGAGGTAACATAGACTTACAGTGGTATCAGAGCCTAACTAAACACACCCTAGCATATTAGCAAAGTATTTAGAATATCGACCGAACGAAAAAAACCGCAAAACACCCCGGAAAACAATAGTTTCTGCCGATTTTTATTTCTGCTCTAACAGTAATAAATCATATCTTAAAAATCGGCTTAGGCTTTTTAATGAACAGGAAAGAAAAACGATCCAGCAAACCGACCAACTCACCACGGTTCCGCGGCCGAGTTGACTCGGCCGTGGATCGTTTCTCCTGCAGTTTGTTTTTGGTGATGTTTTCTGATTTTTGAGATGGTTTGTTTCTGCCCAGAATTTTCAGAGAACAAATTTGTTTTTGGGGTGGTTACAAATCCGTATTTTGGTCGATTTTCTGTAGACTTTGGCTAATGGGTTGTATCTGTAATGTTATATATGTATTGAACGTCTGCTAATCGCTATACGTCGACTAGTAAGGGTTATACATATCTGTGATCTGTGATGTTGATGGTTTATGTATATGAACTCGTTGGATTGTCGCGGATGAATATCCGGGGGGTTGTGAGATGAGAGTTTTCTTATTCTTTCAATTTATGTAACATGTAATTTGATGTAATATTATTTGTATGGACGCACAACCGGGTCGGGGTTGTAGCCGTCATTGTATAATTTCTTTTTACTGTTTTTGCTCCTAGGATAGACCCAAGGTGGGGTGCACAAACTACCGGGTATCTCGAAGTGCCGAGTGGCCTACTCACGGGGTTGAGGGAGGTTTCTTCGCTTCGGGTACTTGGCGGGTAGTTTGCCGCACCCGTAGGGGTCTAGGGTGGGGTTTGGCTATTCATCGCGACCTTGTAATCCGCTTCTCGTTGCAGGCTCGAACGAATCGCGGATTCCTAGTATATCCAAAGTGTTCATTTGTGATCTGGATTGACTATCATTGCTATATATCTATATATGATATCTATTTAGGTGTTGCTTATGTTTTGCATCCACGCTAGTCCAGCCCCCGCTCTGTCGTTAGTTAAGAAACCTAACGGGTGATGACGGGGCCCCGTGGAGAATACGGATTGCATAAGCGTACGCCATATTTTGGTTGTTTTCTGCAATGGTAGGATTAATTGATGGGACGTATTAGAATTAATGCAAGAAAATAAACTAAGTAAAAGTCGTTGGAACAATTTCAAAACCACTTGGTTCTTTTCAAAAACCAACTTTTAAATGCGGAGCTTGAACCACTCCTTTTAAAAGCTATCTTGTTCCATCGATTATATCAAGTTCACTACGTTCACGGTTTCCCCAAAACCATTCGTAGCCCTCCATCATTTCAGTTAAATATTCGGTAGTATTCAAGCTATGTATTTTGACCTCACACCAAGGCATAGTGATTGGTAGCTGCCGGATATTTATCTGTTGCATAGATAGAATGCGTTGGTTTGAGACAATCGTACTGCATTTTTGGCCTACGTCAAGGGTAGGTACGGGTGGGTTCAAATTAACCTCGATAATGATGGGTAGAACTTGACATGTGACTTATGACATTTTGACCTCACGCCAAGGTCATAAGAGCATGGGGAAAAAATCCACATCGGGAGTTTCAAAAGAACTGAAACTTGCTAGTGCTGCATACCATTTGGAGTGTGATGATTCTGGTAGGATTCCTTCAATTTTGTCACGCGATGATATTTGGGTCCCGATCCTACTGTGAGTATATGCTACTCCTCGGGAAATTTCTCACTTAACGATCAATGCTATGAACCTAGTAGGTGTCTAGAAAGGTGTTAGCGGGGCTACGCCCCCAGGGAAAAGAGGTTACTTAATTAAGGAACTTCGCGAAAGCGTTGGAAAACCTCCCTCGAAGTACCGACACTGGCCTGGCTGAACGGTTAAGCAAGTATTGTACGGTGAGATTGATCCCGACTAATTCTTCCTTCATGGTTTGAGGAGGGATTCGAGAGATAGTGGGAGCCATCCTGTTTAGACAAACTAAAAACCACTCTAAACTTGCAAGAGCATCATGCTAAAGTGTTTCTTTTCTCTCTCATAATTGCAGCGACCAATCAACATGACCGGACTTAAGTTATCACTGGATAAAAACATACTGACAGGGCCAAACTACAAAGATTGGCTCAGGAATGTCAAAATGGCAATCACTTACGACAAGTTGGGGTATCTCCTTACCACCAAAGCTCCCCCTGTCCCAGGTCCCACCTCTAGTATCGCGGATATAGAAATCCGTAAGACATGGGAGATCGATTGCGCGAAGGCCAAATGCCTCGTACTTGCCTCTATGGACAATGAACATCAGAGGAGGCACGAGAATATGGACCTAGAGTCCATATTTCTTCATACAAAAGAACTGTATGGAGAACAATCTCGTATCGCCAGATACGAAGTGTCGAAGAAGCTGTTTTTGGCAAGATTGGTCGTCGGATCATCGGTAGCGGAACACGTGCTTAAGATGATTGGCTACATAGAGGAGCTCGCGGACCTTGGGACCACGTTGGAGAATGAACTCTATATTGACTTGATTCTCCAGTCCCTTCCTTCCACTTACGCCCAGTTTATCCTAAACTTCAACATGCAAGGAAAGGAGGTTGAACTTCTGAACATGTTGAGGAGTGCTGAGGGCACCCTACAGAAAGGTAGGGAGACATCCACTTTGTTTGTAGGAGGATCTTCCTCTTCTAATTCCAGGGCAAAAGCCAAGGGAAAGAAGAAGAAAGCCCCCGCCAAACCAAGGGGCGGTGTTAGTAAAGTGGATACGAAGGGAAAGGCAAATGCAACAAAGGTAACGGGAAAGCTTATGGGAAAGGAAGAATGCTTTTACTGTCACAAGAGTGGACACAGGAAAAAAGATTGCTGGGCTTGGAAGGCCAGAACCCAGGATCTGAAGCAAGTTGCGGCTTCAGCTTCAGGTGTGTGTTATATTGAAAATTGTCTATCAATAAACTCTACTTCCTGGGTATTGGATACCGGGTCAGGATCTCATATCTGTAATTCCTTGCAGGCGTTGAGAAAGCGTAGGTTTTTGAAAACAGGTGACTTGACCCTCAAAGTTGCAAACGGAGCTAGCATGGATACTGAGGCTGTGGGGGACTATCACCTGGGAATGTCAGATGGACATGTTTTGGTTTTACGTAATTGCTTTTTTGTACCCAATGCAACTTGTAATATCATTTCTGTATCTTTAGTTTCTAAAGAAGGTTATGAATTTGCGTTTGTAAGTAATGTTGTAAACATTCACCTTAATCAAGTTCTGATTGGGTCACGTACATTGAGCAATGGTATATACGTATTAAACCAACCACAGATTTTCAATGTCCAGAATACACACAAAAGAAAGTCTCCAGAAATCAATCAGGCTTTCTTATGGCATTGTAGACTCGGTCACATCAATGAGAGAAAGTTGACGAAGTTACATACAGAAGGATATTTGGATCCGTTCGAATATCAATCATATGCAACTTGTCAATCCTGTCTTAAAGGGAAGATGACAAAAACTCTGTTCACTGGACACGGAGTAAGAGCGAGCGAGCTCTTGGGACTCGTACACAGCGACGTGTGCGGTCCAATGTCTACACATGCGCGAAGCGGTTATTCATACTTCATTACTTTTACGGATTATTTTTCAAGGTTCGGACACGTCTTCTTACTGAAACATAAATCTGAAGCCTTTGAAAAGTTCCAAGAATACAAGAATGAAGTAGAAAAACAAACATGCAAAATTATCAAGACACTGAGATCGGATCGAGGTGGTGAATACTTGAGTGCCAAGTTCCTGGATTACCTAAAAGAGAATGGAATTCTCTCTCAGCTTACTCATCCATACACTCAGCAACATAACGGTGTATCGGAGAGACGGAACCGAACCCTATTGGATATGGTACGGTCCATGATGAGTAACGCTGAGTTGCTGCGATCATTCTGGGGATATGCGCTAGAATCAGCCGCATACCTTTTGAACTGAGTTCCCACTAAGATTGTGCCTACCACACCATATGAATTATGGAGTGGGAAGAAACACTATCTTCAATACCTGAAGATTTGGGGATGTCCAGCTTTTGTCAAAAAGCAGCATGCGGACAAACTCGAAGCACGCTCAGTACTGTGCAAGTTTGTGGGATACCCAAAGAACTCCAGGGGGTATCTTTTCTATTACGCAGAGGAACAAAAGATCTTTGTTTCTCGTAATGCCCACTTTCTGGAACACCAGTTCTTAGAAAAGGAAATAAGTGGGAGCGCAATAGAACTGGAATAAATTCCAGAACCACAAGCTATTACTGAAAGCTTAGTAGAACCAGAGGGTTCGAAAGATCAGGATATTCCTACGCCGCTCCACAGGAGTAGTAGGCAGTCTCATCCGCCCGAGAGATACTACGGTTTTCTCATAGACGGGGATAGAGAAGATTGCATCATTGATAGTGATGAGCCGACTAGCTTCCAGCAGGCCATTCAGAGCGTTGACTCGGTAAAATGGCTGGATGCAATGAGGACCGAAATGGAGTCCATGTACACCAACAAAGTATGGACTTTGGACGTTGCTCCAGATGGGGTAAAACCCGTAGGATGCAATTGGATCTTCAAAAGAAAGATTGGTGTAGATGGACAGGTCGAGACCTATAAAGCTAGACTTGTTGCAAAGGGTTTTCGTCAAAGACCTGGTTTGGACTATGACGAAACCTTTTCTCCAGTGGCTATGCTGAAATCCATTCGGATCCTTCTTGCCATTGCTGCTTTCCACGATTATGAGATTTGGCAGATGGACGTAAAGACCACTTTTCTAAATGGAAATTTGGAGGAGTGTGTCTATATGGACTAGCCAGAGGGTTTCATTCAGAGTGGGAGCAGCGGAAAGGTGTGCAACTTGCTTAAGTCCATTTATGGACTAAAGCAGGCATCGCGGAGTTGGAACATCTGTTTTGATGAGACGATCAAAGAATTTGGCTTTATCAAAAATCCAGATGAACCATGCATCTATAGTAGATTTGTAGCAAGAACAGTCATATTCCTCGTTTTATACGTGGATGACATTCTCTTGATAGGAAATGACATTCCTATGCTACAATCTGTCAAAGGGTTCTTGTCACACAGGTTCTGCATGAAAAACCTGGGTGATGCATCATACATTCTGGGGATCCGGATCTATCGTGTCAAATCCAAGAGAATATTAGGACTTTCGCAGTCCAGGTACATCGACACCATACTGAAAAGATTCAGTATGGAAGATTCTATGCGCGGTAATCTACCGGCTTGTCATGGGATCACCCTCTCCAAAGAGATGTCTCCCAAGACTGATTTGGAAAGGGATCGCATGTCTATTATACCCTACGCTTCTGCGGTAGGCTCTATAATGTATGCGATGTTATGTTCCAGACCAGATGTGGCTTATGCGCTGAGTGTAGTAAGCCGGTATCAGTCAAACCCTGGGGAGAAACACTGGATAGCGGTAAAGAACATTCTCAAGTTCCTGAGAAGGACTAAGGAGATGTTCTTGGTGTATGGCGGAAAAGACCTCCAGATTGAGGCCTTTGCTGACTCCAGCTTCCAGAGTGACAAGGATGATTCCAAGTCCATGTCGGGTTTTGTCTTTACCTTCAACGGAGGGGCGGTGTGTTGGAAGAGTTCCAAACTGGAAACCGTTGCTGACTCGACTATGGAAGCGGAATATATCGCTGCATCTGATGCCGCAAAAGAAGCCGTCTGGATGAGAAAGTTCTTGAAAGAACTTCAGGTGGTTCCGTCCATTGTTGATCCCATACCTCTGTATTGCGACAACAATGGGGCTATAGCTTTAGCAAAGGAACCCAGGTCCCATCAGAAATCCAGACACATCTTGAGGCGGTATCACCTGATCAGGGAGATCATGGATCGCAAGGAGATCGAGGTTCGGAGGGTTGCTTCAGAAGATAACACTGCTGATCCATTCACGAAGGCCTTGCCCTAGACTCAGTTTGAGCGTCTGATCGAGATGATAGGTCTTCGATACGCCAGTACATGGACTTAGTGCAAGTGGGAGATTGTTAGTGTATATGCCCTAGAGGCCATTACCGTATCATACTAGTATGTATATTACTTGATGGAAGCTTGGGATATTCATAGTTGTATAGACAATCTTGCTCGAAATGGTAGTATGCTACTTGGTTTGTCTTTACTTTAATGTGTACATGTGTTTCTTTATTGTATCATCTATACGCATTAGTGGAGCCATTAGGATCTTTGCTTGATTACCAGCGTTGTGATGGCAGTCACACTCGTAGGAGCTAGGTAATCTACAAGCACATCCTTATACACACGTCCCTAGTCATGGGATTATCGAGACAGGGCATCGATACTCCGGAGTAGACTAGCGTATGCGCTTCTCATCGCAGTGCGGGAGGCGGTCTGTCCCACAGCCGTCAGTACGTCGTACTTGAGATAGTATGCGGGTGCTCGTTAGGTTACGAGTACACTGGACAGGACTCGTCCGGAACTGTTGGTTGGTATTATACCTATCGTTAGTTATCAGTTCCTAGGTGATATTAGTACAGCTTAGTCCGCTGACTTGACATTGACACTTCACCTCGAGTGTGTTCCCACTGTACTTTGATTACTACCCTACCACGGTTCAAAGGAGTCGTGCAAACAGGTAGTAGTTGGTTGCAGTCCCGAAGCACTTGGAGGCAGTGACGGTTAGACAGGATTTGTCTCTCCCGGTATTGGGGGTTGACATCACGTTGTGTCTAGGAGAGCCATTACACAAGTAGTCCCTGGCCAGGGCAAGCGAGATATACTGGTAGGTTTCCAGTGTTATCTCAGGGTGTTCTGGGCTACACTCCGACACGACTTGTACCGCTATTAGGGGACCGACGTTTACCAAACTCTAGGCCCGCCATGCGATGTTATCAGACGAACAGACTGGACTGTATGGAGACTGTCACATTCAGGCTCAGTAGGAGTTCAGATGGGTTTCACCTCGTCCGTCTTCTTATCGGCATCTACCTGGGGGCCGTTACGCACAGATAGTGCCGCTTGCGGTCTGTGGTTAAACCCACTGCCAGCGTAGTGTCGAGTCTTTAGAGTCCCATACAGAGGGTTATTCGGTTTTGGGCAAAACAGAGTAGAGGTCGCATGGTTTTGCGACAGGGTTCGTTCAAATCCGCGCACTTATCCACGTTTGGTGTCCGGACGGTCATTAATAGCGGGATCTGGTTTGAGCCAGATCCTAGTATATGTTTTGGGGTTAGTTTTATCTCATTGTATTCATGTTCCTCGGGACACGAATGCGGGTGTGTATGCACAGTTGTTTTAGGCGGAGGAAGAGGATTTTTCATTAGGGTTTTGGAATGGGTGTGTATGCACAGTTGACAGTCGTCTTTTTCCAAACCCTAATGAATTCGTGATATATCAATTAATAATATTAATTAAATGAAATTGTGTCATGGTTGGGTTTGTTGACTTGTTGACCAAGGTTGACTAGTTGACCATGGTTGAAACTTTGATCATCATCATTACACATCAAAGATGCTCTTTGATCTTTGCAAAAACCATTTAATGTGAAATGATAATGGTCTCATCAAACCTTCCATCAACTTTTTCATTTGATTAATTTTATTAATTTGATAATTCACTTATATTGTTATGGTTGTAAAAAAACCATCTCATTCTATCATAACCATTCTCTCTCTTCTTCTCTTCTTCTTCCTCCTCTAGTTCAAGAAGAACAATTCTCATGTGTTGAGAAACATCTCCTTGAAGATAAAACACCCTAAGACACTCACTACTCGCTCTAAGGTAGAAGGTTTAGCAAGCCGGATACCTTAGTTCTCTCAAAGTTCGAGAAAGGAGCTCAAGGAAGAAACCCTCAGGTGGATCGATCTTCGACAAGAGAAGGCGACGAGGAAGGCACCATCCGACCACTACAAAGAGTCTAAGACGAAGGAGTTCAAGTTGAGGTATAACCCCTAACCGAGTAGACAACTATCTAGTTAGGTTGCTGGTGTGTAGTTTAGCCAAGATCCGTTTTTGTAGTCCAAGTTACCTATACCGTAAAAATTATTTTTTTTTCCATTTCCGCAAGCCCGAAAGAACCGGGAGAGGTAACATGGACTTACATTTTCTCCCTACGAGTCGTAAGGATCCCGCAGGTGTATTTTCTCCTTAGGAGTCGTGAGGACTCCTAAGTGTGTTTTTCCTTTATGAGTCGTAAGGATCCCACAAAGGTTTGTTCTTCTCATGTATTGTGAGGACACATGAGTGGGTCTTCTCAATGGAGCATAATTCCAAAGGCGGAGACCAGCTGCGTAACTGGTAATTGTGGTGGGGCATGGGTATGACGAGAATTATTTGAGCCCGTGGATTGTATACGGTAATCAATTTGGGGACTAACCGTAGGGCTGGGAGAATTTTGAGAAATTGGATTTTGGTTGGCGTCTACATCGCTGCACTGGAATGTGGTACAAGGAGCGACTCATCATTCGCCGTTTAGGGACTTGGAATTTTGATCTTGTTTGGCATCAACATTGCTGCACTGGAATAATGCCAAAGGCAACTTATCATTTGCCTTGAGAGGACTTGGGATTTGGGTTTTTGGTCGGCATCATCACCGCTAACACTGAAGCGAAATGCCAGGAGCGACTCATCATTTGTCGTTGCCTGTTGGGGAACGATGGCTTAAGGGACAGATTTGGGTCCTTATCACCTAAGGCTTTTCAATTTTATGGGCCGTGAGGGTCCCATAAAAGCATTTTCTCCCTACGAGTCGTAAGGATCCCGCAGGTGTATTTTCTCCTTAGGAATCGTGAGGATTACTATGTGTGTTGCTCCTCTGTAAGTCGTAAGGATCTCACGCAGGGGTTTTCTCCTCACAAGGTCGAGAGGACTTTGCGAGTGTATTTCATCTCTTTTCACGAGTTTGCGCCCTTTCGGGTTTTCACAGACTCGCCGGTAGTCCTGCTGTTTTTACTCACGGAGCCCTTTCGGGTTTTCATCCGTGCCCGTTTTGCTTGTGGGCATACCGTTTATTTTTTATTTCTTTTATTTCTTTTTCTTTTTCTCTTTTTTTTTTCCACTGGTGGGACTTTAAAAGTAGTCTCACCGGCAGGATTTGGGAGAGATAGGGGTCATTTATGCCCGTGGATTGTATACGGTTTTGCAGGATGTATGATCCAGACCGTAGGGTTGATGTGCTCAATTCGCCTGCGACTTGGAGCATTCACGTGTGGTATTTCTTGAGATATCGGCCATTGATGCGTGGCATGGGCCTTTCTCCCTCGGCACTTATTAGTTGGTAGGATCCTCCGTCAAACACTTTCTCGATGACGTATGGTCCTTCCAAGTTTGGCTCGAATTTTCCCTTGGCATGTCGATTGGGGATGATCGGTCTTTTGAGGACCAACACCAATTCACCTTTCTTGAAAGCGCGGAGATGGGTTATCTTGTCATAGGCCCATGACATTTGGGCTCGGTATAGCTCCAGACTTTGCTGCACCGCGAGCCTCTTTTCTTCGAGGGCATCGAGTTCTTCAAGTCGAAGGAGCACGTTTTCCTCCTCCGTCAACTCATGCTGAACGGCCATTCATAAGCTTGGAACTTCGACTTCGAGGGGGAGGACCACCTCCACTCCGAAGAGCAATGAGTATGGAGTGGACTGAGTTGGAGTACGGTGCGTGGTACGATATGCCTACAATGCCTCGTGAAGCTTGAGATTCCAGTCTCTCTTGTTGGCTGAAGCATTTTTCCTCAGGAGCTTGCATAGAGTCTTATTGAAGGTTTCAGCTAGCCCATTGGCTCTTGGATTATAGATGGAGGAATATCTCCAGTCTATCTTGTGCTGAGTAGCGAACCTTGAGACATTGAAGCTCTTGAAAGAAGGCCCGTTGTCAGAAATGATTCTTCTTGGTGTACCGAAGCGGTATAGAATATTATGTTGGAAGAATGTCTGAATATCTTTTGTCTTGACTTCTTTTAGCGGGACAGCTTCAGCCCATCTAGAGAAGTAGTCTGTCGCGGCCAGTATGAACCGGTGGCCGTTAGATGACGGAGGATCAATTGGGCCAACAATGTCGGTGCCCCAGACTTCGAAGGACCACGACGCCACCGTAGGATGCAACGGATTGGGATGCTTGTGAATGAAATCACCATGGATTTGGCAGATCTGACATTTCTTTGCATGTTCTCCGCAATCCCGTATCATGGTGGGCCAGTAATACCCAAGCCGTTTGATTTGAAGTCGCATCTTGGACTAGATTGGTGAGCACCGCAAACGCCCGAGTGACCATCTTTCATGACCTTTTGGGCTTCGGCCAATGACACACACCTGAGCCAGAGTTGGTCATATGACCTGCGGTATAACGTGTCATTTACAAACACGTATCGGAGAGCTCTTTTCTTCAGCTGAATCCTCGCAGATTTTTCTTCGGGCAACTTGTCATATCGGAAGTACTCTATGAAGGGTTCTCTCCAATCGGGCTCGTCTTGGATGATCGAAGCTTCTTTGGCGGGACTGCTCTTCTGTTCCACGCTTTCCTCTTCTCGTAGAGAGACTGGGGGTAGAATTTGCCGGCTCCTGACTGTGATCAGAATTTCGTCCAAGTCAGGATCAGCCAGCTCCTTGGCTAAGCGAGCGAGTATGTCGGATTTTCCGTTCAACGCTCTGGGTATTCTCATTAGTTCAATATGAGTGAACCGTTTCATGAGTTCCACTACCCGGCCTCTGTACCGAGCTAACTCGGGTTTGTATATCTTATAGTCGCCGCTTACTTGGTTGACGACAAGATGGGAGTCACCGTAAACCCGTAGCCGAAGGATTTTCATTTCTATGGCGAGTTCCAAACCAGCAATCAGATCTTCATACTCAGCTTCATTGTTTGTCCGAGGCTCGGTGAGAGCAAAAGAACGCCGTAGGGTTCCCATTGATGGCGTGATGAACACCAATCCTATCCCCGCTTTTACCTCCGGGACGCTTGATCTGCCGGAGCTCCTTCTTGATGAGGCCCCATCGAAGTAGAGCTCCCAACATGGCTCATCTTCCTCGAGGTGCAACACTTGTTCGTCGGGTAACTCGCAATTTAGCGGTGACCCTTCTGGTATGGGATGAGCAGCGAGAAATTCTGCAAGAGCTTGCCCTTTTACTGCTTTCTGAGGGGTATAAACTATGTCAAACTCAAGTAGCATGACAGCCCATCTTGCCATTCTGCCGGCTAGGCTTGCTTTGGTCATCAAGTATTTGAGCGGGTCGACCTTGGAGATCAGCATAACCCGATGAGCGAGCAAATAGTGCCTCAGCTTCTTCACAGCAAATATTAGAGCCAGGCATTGCTTTTCGATTGGGGAGTAGTTGTGTTCCGCCCCGACTAGAGTTCGACTGAGGTAGTAGAGGGCATTTTCTTTTCCCTCCTCGTTATTCTGGGCAAGGAGCGCACCGAGTGACTCGTCCAGCGCGGCAGTGTAGAGAATCAGCTGTTTATTTGGAATGGGAGCGGCCAGCACTGGAGGGTGCAACAAGTATTGTTTGATGCTTTCGAACGCTACTTGACATTCTTCATCCCAGATAAATGGAGCTCCTTCTTCATGATCTTTGAGAAGGGCCTACATCTCCCCGATAAATTTGAGATAAACCTCCGTATATAAGCAAGCTTGCCTTAAAAAGATCTTAGCTGCGTCAGACTCTTCGGAGGGGGCATCTCCATGATGGCCTTTATCTTTGATGGGTCAACTTCGATCCCTCGATGTCGGACTATGAAGCCCAGGAATTTTCTCGATGACACGCCAAAAGCGCACTTCAGAGGATTGATCTTCAGATCGTATTCCCTCAGTCTGGTGAGAACGGTCTTGAGATCTTGGATATGATCGGACTTGGCTTTAGTCTTGATGACCAGATCATCAACATAGCATTCGACGACTTTATGGATTAGGTCATCAAAGATATTAGTTATTGCCCTTTGATATGTAGCACCTGCATTCTTCAGTCCGAATGACATTACCTTGTAGCAATATATTCCGATCGGGGTTCGAAATGTCGTGTGCTTCTCATCCTCAGGCGACATCTTGATCTGATTATATCCAGACGAGCCATCCATAAAGGTGAACAGTTCGTAATTTGAGGTGTCATCGACCATCATTTTCATGACCGGTAGCGGGAAGTCGTCTTTAGGACATGCCTTGTTGAGGTCCCTGAAATCGACACAAACTCGGATCTGCCCATTTTTCTTCTTCACTGGGACTATGCATGCGATCCAGTCTGCATATTTCTCTTCCTTGATGAAGCCGGCATCGATGAGTTTCTTGGTTTCCTCGATGACCTTTTCTTCCAACTCCCTTCTCATTCTTCGAGGAGCTTATTTGACTGGCTTAGCATCAGGAGATATAGCCAGCTTATGCATGGCTACCTCAGGGGAAAGGCCAGGCATTTCTTTGTACATCCACGCGAAGCAGTCGACGAACTCACGCAACAGGGCAATTATCTGCTCTTTCATTTCCTCCGATAAGAGTGAGCTGATGTAGGTCGGCCTTGGATTATCGGGCGTTCCTAAGTCAATCTCGGTTAGCTCATCAAAGGTTGCTTGTCCGCCATCTTCGAGCTCTTGAGGAGCTTCTTCTGGCTCGGCTATCTCGTCATCATCATTTGATCTTTCACTGGCCTCACCAACACAGATCATGTAGCACTCTTTGGAATCAGGTTGAATGTAGCCTATGCCCCGCCTATCTGGAATTCGTCCATCGATAAGTGCTCGGACCTGAGGTGGATGCCATAGCCCTTCGTAAAACTTTGCTTTAGACTTCGTTTGATATAACCGGCATCCGCACTTTTTGAAGTATTCCCGCAAATCGGGCGCATAGTACCTGGGATTAAGGGCGGCCCTTATGCCTCTTTCGTATGGAAGGCATGCAACAGACAAATCGTCCGGGTACACAACGGAGTTTGACCCATAAAACAGGATGCCCTTCTGTCCACTTTTCCTCCCGGGAACGTAGAAAGTTTTCAGCTGGTCCACGGTGGAGACTGACAACGCATCAAGCTCTTTGCACATTTGCTCCAGTACCCTTGTGACAGTTAGGGACCCTTCTGCAATTTCGAAGGTCTCTCGTAGTTTCGCTTGTTGCATGGGGGGCCGATCTGCACAGTTGTTGCACGGCTGGTCCTCTTCTTCTGACTCTTCAGTGTCACTGCCAAGATGAGGGCGGACTTTGCTGCTGGATGGGCCTTCAGTAACAGATTCGTCCGTATCACTGCCGAAATGAGGGCGAGTTTTGCGGAAGGACGGGCTTCCAGCGTCGGACTCATCAGTGCCGCTGCCGAAATGCGGGCGCACTTGGGTATTTTTGCTTTTGAAAGTGACAGCCGGCGCAGATTTTCTTTTGAGTCTTGGGCCCGGTCTATCCTCAGTCAGTTGTGGCTTAGCATTTTGGTGGTTCATAAAGTACCAAGAATCTTCATATCGGACTTCATGCACACCGAACGGCTGGATGTCTCCGTCAATGCGTCTTTCTTCGCCATTTTTAGTATACTTCATGCATTGATGGAGAGTTGACGGAATGATGCCGTAATCATGGAGCCACGACCGCCCCAAGAGAATCTTATAAGATGTGTCGGCGTCGATCACGTATATCTTAGCTTCAGTTTGCAAATCCCCAAATTTGATTGGCAAATCTATAGACCCCAGAACTTGCTGGCAATTTTGGTTGAAGCCTTGAATGACAATCCTTTCCCTTGACAGGTGTCGGACGTCCATTGACAAACTCTTCAAAGTTCGCAAGTTCATGATGTTCACTGAGGACCCCGGATCAATCAATATGCGATTAATTCGATCTCCGTCGCTGTACCCGGTCACGTAAAGCGGCCGATTATGCTCAGCCGTTCCCAGTAGCAAGTCTTCATCCTTAAATGTGACTGCGGCGGCATGCAAAGCGTGCTGGGCTTCTTTCATATTAATTTCCGCAAAGTGAGCCTGATACCGCTCGGGGTTTTGTAGAGCATGAATGAGAACATCTCTAAGCTCCTTAGATAGGACCAAGGCGTCGTAGATGCTCAGGAGAGACGGAAGCTTCCGGAGATGTGCCAAGACATTATAGTCCACCGAGGAAGGACTTATGTTTTCATCGGCCGGTTCTCTGCCATCTTCTTCATTAGCGACTTGTTTTTCCTTCCCTTTTGGGGCGTTGCCCTGATTTGGCGGTAGAGCCCTGCCGCTTCTGAGCTGGATTTGATTGGCCTTTGTGGTGAGCTCCTCGTCCCCTTCGGGAAAACAGAGCTCATCCTCGGAGTCGCTGCCAAGATGGATGGCGTAGCAGGTTACTACTGGGATCTCTTAACTCCTCCAGAATTTCAGCCGCTTGTACAGGGAAGAACTCCTTCAATTGAATCAATGTTCTTTCCTTTTGTTCATATTCTTCGAGGGAATCGATATATTTTTGAATGGTCGATCTCCCTGCAGACCCTTTTTCGCGTCGAGCTGCACTTTTCTTCTTCTTGAGCTTCTTGGATTTTGAGCCTGATGGAGCCGTATTGGCAGCTGGACTGGTAGGCTTCTTCTGCCCTTCCCATTCCGTCCTGGGCTCTTTTCGAAGTAGCTTTATCATCTTCTTCGTCTTATTAGATATGTGCGTACTCCACGGAGGCCGCGATGAGTCAGTTTCGTTTGTCAGGGCAGCAGGTTCAGCTGTCTGCTCCCAGAAGGCTTCAACTTCCGTCTGTATAAAGTTGGCGGTTGCAACTTGATTGTTCACCAACACGCTTTTGGACAGCTCGATCTCTCCAGCCTTGTACTGCTTCTCGACCCAGTCCTTGAAGATATAGCAATCCTCGATCGCATGGCTCACTACTCGGTGGTACGAGCAATACAGGGGATTGTCGGTCATTTTTGCTTCTTGGGGTCTTTTCGACTCCGGAAATTGTAGGCCGTTGTTCAAGGCATCTTTAAATATCTTGCGGACCTTGTCCCTTCTGAAAGAGTAAACCTTGTTCTTTTTCTCCTCTAGGGAAGGCCCATCTCCTCCCAGCAATGGCTTTCGAGACCGGTTGGTTTTGGATTCGCCAGCCCTTCGCTTTTCTTCATTGTCGGAGGCATTGAAGACATTGGTACTGCCGGAACTCCCGCTTCTACGGTTGTCGTCCCGCTTGCTTTTCCAAGTTTTGTCTCTCTGAGAGTCCGGCGGGGACTCTTTCTTCGAGCGTTCGAGCATTTGAACTTTCTTGGTTAGCTCCTGAAATGTCTTGAGGCCCGCTGTACACAAGAATGGGACCATCCAATTGCTGAGGTTCCCAATGAGAAGGCTGACGGACTGGTCCTGCTCCAGCGGCGGTTCGCACTTGACTATGAGATTACGCCATCGGGCGATAAAGTCGGTGTTGCTTTCATTCTTCCCCGGCTTGGTCCTCACAAGGTCGGCAATGGAGATTTTATCACTGACACTCATGAACCTTTGCCGAAATAGGGACTCCATTTAGGCAAAGGTAATGACGGACCCGTCCGGTATACTCGCATACCAGTCGAAGGCGACGCCGGTCAGGCTGTTGACAAACTGACGAAGAAGGAGCGCGTCATTGCCCCCTGTATTTCCGCACGATGCTTTGAAGTGGGCGACGTGCTGATTTGCATTTCCCGTTCCATCAAATCTTCCGAACTTAGGAATGACGTAGCCGCTTGGGAACTCAATCAGATCGTACTGCGCGGGATATGGCCGCCCACTACTGCCGATTTCTTTCTGAGCTTCAGCTTCGGCCACCAATGTTTTAACCTTGCTGGTGACCAAATCCATTATCCGATCCTGTGTTAGCGGGAGAGTGCTATCCGGGGCCAAGGCGTCTCTAGAAGCGGAATGTGGCCGGCTTTCATGCGGCTCGACCAGTCTTGGTCCCAAAGGAACAGGCATTGGCTGCCTCGGATTGTCATCACCCGGCTGATTAGTAGCGGCTTGTTCCTGATTGGGAGGCGCTCGAGCAATTTGAGCCGTAAGCTGCATCACCACGTTCGTTAAGTCTTCAATCATCGAATAGAGCTTCGTCATCTCTTTATCTTTTCTCCTGAGCTGTTTTCGAAGCTCTTGAAGCAGCTCTTGCTCCGCAGTCCTGGGGCGGAAAGTTGGCTCTTCCTCGCTGTCCGAGCTTGACTCTACATGGACCGAGGGGTCTTTTTGCCTATCATCCTCATCGATAGGGTTTTCTTCATCCAGCGGGGGCGGCTGTTCTTGGGCAGCGGCAACCACATTCAGGCTAGATTGGGCTTGGGATGTGGTGGCCCCATCCTTGCTTTTGTTGCGAAGGTTGTCGCTGGGGCGCCCTCCCGCCATATAGACCGTATGGATGATATATCCGGCCGTCTTTCTATCATTGGTGGCTGATTTCACGGATCGCTGTCTTGACCCCCTTGCTTCGGTAGCTGGTAGTCGATTGAAGGCGGCTGGCCTAACCAGGTTCTTGAATGGTGCTGGCGCTTCTTTTCTGGATTTGCCCCGCTGCTTTCGTGCGGCACAGAGCGCCTGATAGACCCTTGAAGAGACAGTGTCGTACTTTTTCTGTTAGGGCCGGGACACGTCTCTTTGTAGCAATGTTCGGACCGCTGTCTTCTTGATTCTGGCAGTCATGGCATTTTTCTGAACCCACTTCAGAGGCTCGAAGGAATTGCTGATTCTTACGTCCGACTCAGCCGTCGTCGTGGGTCAAACCTGCACTTGGAACTTCACACGATTCCATTTGGCCGAAGCCTTGGCCCTCTTGTTGGCTCGATACCCGAGCCGCTTCTGCCTTAACTTTTCTGTTCTAAGCACCTGACAGACTTCGGCTCTTTGGGAAGACGCCGCAGACCGGGCGATGGAAGGCCTTGGAGATACGCTCGATTGTGCATTTGTTAGAGTCATCGCCTGAGCTTGTCCGCAACATTTAATGTTTCCTACTGTACCGAAGTTCTTGCCCCCTGCTGGAACACCAGAGAATCGTTCAGACACCGTCTTAAGTTTCGGTTGTGGTGCCTTGGCGATCACGACATTCGGCCTCTTGCCCCTTAAGACCGGGTTGGCCACCTGTTCCGCCGGGATCTCCGCCAGATGAGCGCTTGTCACATCCCGAAAGTACGGAACATGACCGGCACTTAGGCTACGAACGTCTCAAGGCGTACATGCTCTAAGTAATCCGAGCCCAGAAATCCAAACCAAGAAAGTAGTAGAGTATAGGAAGAATCATAACAAATCCACCAGTATGCAACATAATATACAACACCTAAAGGCGAGGATCACAACAGAAAAGGAAACTCAACAGCAAGAAACCCGGAGAAATATAACGTGCGACTCTAAGGTCGAAAGAATAAACATCACTGGTCTCTATCTCAAATAAGTACATGTTTGGTTGATGGAACTTCTAGATACAACTGAAATATAATATACAATGTATAATGATGGGTACGATACAATAAACCCACCTACTAGCAAGTCACCCGAAAGGAACAGTGCCCGCAAAACCGTAATGAAACCTGTACGGCAACACCTGCAAGAAACTGGGGCACAACGGGGGTGAGTTGCCAACTCGTGAGTAGAAAAAGATCTACGAACAGAAATCGCATGTATGACGTAATCCTAGGTCATACGATAAAAAAATATAATCCTCAAATATATAACCAGCAATCTATAACAAGACTAGGGTAAAAATCTAACCCAAGTGTAATCTCAAGTGCCCGTGTCAGTGCATCAGGTGGCAATGTATCATATGAATGATGTATGAATGCATGAAACAGAATGCATGTACTGAAGAAAACTGCTTTCATAAATTTGTGAGATTTCTGTATTTTAAAATGAGGTATCATAATGAAATCAGCATAAAACAGTGCCTAGCATCGGCACAAAACATAATCTCAATATCTCGATATCTCTAAATCACAATCTCTGTACCTCAATATCTCAATCATAAATCCAGGGCGACGTCAGTCCAGATCGGCCCCTACCATCCATCTCATGACTACGACGGTATCCTCCGGATATCCGACGCGTCAGGTAATATCACCGGTCGGTAGTGCTCCCCTGCCAGGCTCAACGCGATCTCCTGCGATCTTCTTGCCCCGGGGTACCGCACCGGGTCCACCATGTACCCGCAATCGGTCTCATCCGCCTCCTAGATTCGAGTTTCACATGTCGCTCTCAGTACCGAGAAAACACATGGTGGACGCACTGAAATATCATATCAAGGGTAACCGGGTTTTTTAAAACAATTACATAATCCTTTTGGAATATCCACGGTTCCCAAATCCAGAAATATCATAGAAACGACATATCTTAATGTGTATAATCAGGAAGCATGATGTATGTGACATATAAATGAAATGCAAGTATAACATTATATCACGCAACATGGAAAAAATAGTATGCACATACAAGGGTCATATCCTGATGCAATAATACTACTGTGTAGTGACATGACAATTACCGATGAAGATGTGTGTGAGCTGGAAAGTGTATGTGGAACATACGCATTATCGGTAATGGTGCTGGTGTCCTAACAGCATGATATCAATAATGGAATATGAATCACAATAAGTATGCGATGCAGAGCAACAATAATAATGTACGGGAGCTGAATACTAAGCACAAGGATAGCTAAACTGCATCTAATGTCATAAGAGTCATACAGCTACGCCAACTAAAGGCTGAGCTAATAGGCTAACTGCAGGTAAGGTAAACCGCCTAACCTCTGAGTCGATACATAAATATACATATATAGTCGGTGATCCCGCCTCGATAATACCACATCCGATACCATATCTCTATAATCAGTTATTCCCAAGTCAAGAGTGCGGATCAAACATCAATTTATAGCTCGTACGTAAATCCGTCGTACGACATCCCCAAATCTGGGTACAGGTCAATATCACATTCGTCATATCATTCATCTGGTATTCTCTTTATCAAATATCATTATCTGGGTACTGACCTATGTCTAGTACAATGCTAACATCATCACTATAATCAAGATCTGACTACTGATCGACAGTCTAGTATATATCGATATTATCATCATATATCATCAACATAATCATAATCCGGCTTCCGATGGACAGCCTCTAGCGAAAACGATATCATCAGCACATATCATCCCAAGGAGTAAACAACGCCCAAGGCGGCCTATCATAAATATCTTTTCATGTCATATCATATCATATCCTATCTCATATCATAATCACATGTCGATCATTTACATATATATGTCACTATTCCTATGGCATCATCATCCCAAAATCCGCTAAAGCATCAAGACGTATCCCAAATACGAATTTTACCATATCACCGATATCATAATCTTGGATCAAATATCATCGACTCATCTCAATCCCATGTCTCATCCTCAAGTCTGTATGTGAACACGAAGTCCCATACCTATGTGAACACATATCTATATAGAATCCCATAAGCACATATGGACAAGGATGTATGCAGGTATGTATGTGTGTATATGTATGTGTAGTGCACCCACTGCCTAGGGTTCGCGACACTAAATCATCCAACACACTAATGTCCATCCTAAACATCACCATTAATCCCAAATAACAAATAATAATTATAGGTGTGTATACGCATCCGTATACATCACCACGGACTGCGGGGGTGCTATACGCCATCCACCCTACTTCTCCCCGTAGATATAAATCTACTCACCTTGTTTATGTGTGCCGGTGCCGATATCGCCATCTGCATCTCCAACGCCTCGGCGCCACGTGGGGTACCTACAAGAATATCACACGCTAAAACACATGAAAACCATGTCGGAAGCCAAAATGGTGCACGCTAGGCCCATAGGTAAAATCCTGTGGCCTCGTGTGCAAACACAGCCAATATCCACTGTCGTTGACGTCCAAACGCCACCCAACATAACGAATCATAGAATACTAAAACCCATACGAAAACAAGTCGTAAATCATACGCCAACTCACGAAAATCAACCCAGATTTTACCCTAACTGGAATCAGTCAAAACTAGACATACCAGGGGTCAAGTTTACATGAAATAGGGCTGTGCACGCAAAACGAGGGGGTTCCCTACTGCTCTGGCCGCAAATTGCGGCCAGAAGGAATAAAACCGCGGTCGGGGTAAAGTGTTGGGGGCTAGGGTTTTGGGTATTGGTTCCTATCTACCTGCATACCTCACTGCCAAGTCAATTTTATTTTAGGGTTCCCGGGGTGAAAGCAGATCTCAGAAAGGTCACAAAATTGACAAAAACGCTAATTTACACCAAGTCGAACAACTCTGGTATTTGGGTGAAATCTGGAACAATCATGGGTTAACTGGTCTCACATACCCCTAATAAGGCTACTCTAACATTCAAAACCATCTCTTGGCCAAATCTCACTCAAAATCACTAAACTAGCACTAGGTCACAGATATAACAGTAAATTTCAGTTAAACAACTATAACTTGCAAAACAGGAATTGGGTTGCAAGATTATACCTTGAGGAAATCCTAGAATGAAAGAGAAGGGAAGAAAGAGGAGGGGTTGCTGCTGCTGTGGAGCTGCTCCATTTGCTCCAGTTGCTGATGCTGAGTTGTTGCTACATCAGGCTGCTGCTGCTGCTGCTGTTTCTGTGTGCTGATGCAGTGCTGGGCTGTTGTGGATGTAGTTTTGTTGGTGTGTTTATGGTGTTGGGTTGCTGTTGCTGTTGGTTTCAGCTGTTGCTGCTTGCAAATTTCCTTTGCTTTTCTTTTTGGCTGTGTGCAGCAGCTACTGCTGTTGTTGTTTCAGGTTGGGGTATTGGTTTGTGGTGTTAAGCCATGGTGTTAAAGGCTGGTATGTGTTGTGTGGGTTGGAGTATTAGTGTGGTTTTGAAAGGATGGTTGCTGCTGTGGCTGTTTTTCACAGCAGTAGCTGATGTAGCTGCTGAAGGTGGCTGATATAGCTGCTGATGTGAGGGATATGGGGGCAGATGTGTTGATATGGGGGCTGAAGTGTTGATATGGGGGCTGATGTGAGTGTATAGGTATTGGGCTAAGGGGTTAGGATGGGTTTGGGCTGCTGAAGGTACCTGATGTGGCAGCTGATGTAGGAGGCTGTTTTGTGGCTGTGTAGGGTTGGCTGAAGCAATGTTTCAGCTGCTGAAATTTTCTGGGCTGGAGCTGTTTTAGTAGTGGTGGTGGCTTTAGTGAAGTGTGAGAGTGATGGGGAAAGATGTGAGGTGAGAAAGAATTGCAATGAGTGTTGGAGGCCACAAAGAGTTTTGAAGTGTACAGAGGTTAACTCTCATCTCCCTCACTCAACCTTAAATGTCATGGCACATCCATCATGCTTCCTCTCTCTCTCTCTAGCCACAAGTCAACCTAACCCTAATCACCCTTAACCAAAACCAAAACACTAATTAACCCAATTAACCTAATCAAATGGTTCAAGTCACCATGGTCATCTAAGCATGGTTCAACCCTAGGCTACCATGAGTCCAAAACATGAAACAAGTGTAGAAAATGTTATGTGCAACATTTTTGCACAAAAAGCCAAAAATCCAATTAGCGATTTTTATTCGCGATTAACACCAACACAGCATATAATTCATCATAAAAACGGTAAAATGGCATATTTCCACAAAATAACCTATTTTAGAATTTCCATAAGTTTTTCCCAAAATTTTCCCCATTTATCGGTATTTAATTATACCGACTATTAAAATATTCATTAAAAATTAATATTAAATTATGAAAATTCCCAAAAATAATATTTTTTTTTTTTTTGAAATATTACAGCGCTTCCGGCAGGGTAGATGATGACGGAGCCAAACTGGCGGGACGGTTCCTCCCGCTGTCGACTGAGGCTTACGGGGAGAACCACACGAGCGTTGATCTTGACCACGTACGGAATCGGGGTCACGTTGGAAGCTGAATTCGTCTGGAGAGACATTGTCGTCGATGGTTGATTGCTGCACGGGAAAGAAAAAAAAACATCATTTCAGTATAGGCAATCTATATGTATATTGATTGAGTTCGCATGAACGTTTAACCCGAAATATGGGAGGAGAGATTGGTCCCACCAGGCGTGCCAGAATCTGTAGGGTGTTTTTTTTCACCCCATTGAGATGGGAATACGCACGCGCTTATCAGGCGTACTAAAGATTCCCCCTGCCTAGGGTAGGCCGACGTTTAATGATTGTGGGGATCCGAATCTCCGGCAGCCGCGGACTAAGCTGCCGTTAATTACCCCCTGCCTTTGAGGCGAGGGAACCTCCGATTAACGGGTTAAACTGGTCATGCGAACTCAATGTGCAGTGTACGTGTGTTTTGTTTTGGAGGGGGTGTTCCCGCCAAAAATTTATGCACAGAAGAGTCCAAGGTATCAAATGGCAGCGATACGCTTAAGGAAATGCGAACCAATACCTTTCGGCCTGTATTTTGATAAGTTCCCGAAGGAGGAACTATTAAATTCTGATGGTATTGGAAGCATCTCGAAAAACCCTTCGATTTGATATATTATGGGCCTCATAATTCATCCGGGATCAAAAATTATGAGGCATCACGTGTCCACACGTGATGGACCTTTAAGAACCCGCTGGAGGAGTTAAAAGATATAATAAAAACTCAGAAAAGACACCAATGGGGCATCACGTGCTCACACGTGACCATGGGTCACGTGCAGACACGTGATGGGCTTTTAAAGCCTCTAAAATAATGAATATAATTTAATTCTAAAAGTCAGAAGTTACCTCAATGAGGTATCACGTGCTCACATGTGACCAATGGTCACGTGTTGACACGTGATAGTTAAAACTGAAGCATAAACAAGCGGCCGTTCAAGAACTCAATTGGGGGTCACGTGCTCCCACGGGTCCAAGGGTCACGTGTCAACACGTGACTGGTTTCGAAAGCCTTACAGTTAATAGAATTAAATTCTAAAAGCTTCTAAATCTTTCCAAATGGAAAAGGATTATGGGGACCGTTGGATTAAAGATCTAAGGGTGATTAAATATCACCAATTTATGGAAAAATCCTAGACAAGGAAAGATCTCCCTAAATCTCACCGAAATAACAAACAGAATATCTTTTGGATTTAAAATCCAACGATGAATAAAATTCACTGAATGATCTAAACGATCATATTAATGATGAAAGTAAATCAAATCTCTCATGAAATCAAATCAAATCTTTCAATGAGAGATTTGCTAAAAAAATTGATTCTCTTCCTTCTCCTATAAATAGGAACCAAGAAAAGAAGAGAATGGATCGACCTTTTAAGAGAGAAAAACAGAGAAAGGAGAATTTAATTCTCAAGAGGGAAGAAAAGAAAGGAGAATTTAATTCTCAACAAAGAAAACCCTAGGTAAGAAAAGGGAAAAAGATCAACTTCAAAAAGAGAATTTAATTCTCAAAATTTAAGAGTTTAACTCTTCTGCAAATAAAGAACTTATTTCTTCTTCTGGTTGAAGATCTGCACAGAGCACATCTCCCCATAAGTTGAGAATTTAATTCTCATCGGGTTGAGATCCTGCCATCAGATCCAAAGCATAAAAAGGGAATTGAGTTTTGAGAATTTAATTCTCCTAAAACAAAACTAGGATTTAACCCTAATCAAGAATTTAATTCTTTTACATATCTGGGAATTTAGTTCCTTTAAAAAAAAATCAGGGTTTTATCCTAAATAAGAATTTAATTCTTTCACAATAGGAATTTAATTCCTCCAAAATCATAATTAGGGTTTAACCATACAGAGAATTCAATTCTTAAAATAAGAAGACTTAAAAGATCTCTGTTAATGAAAAGAACTAGGGTCACGTGCCCCCACGTGACCCTTGAAAAGATCCCTGAAGAAAAGAAGCTTTGAGGCAATGCCTCACGTGCTCCCACGTGACTCCCAAAATGCAGAAAGAAAAAACAAAAGAAAAGAAGCTTTGGGCGCTCTCACGTGTCCCCACGTGACCCCTCAGCAAGTGCTGTAATTATCGATGCATAAATCCCCATCACGTGCCAACACGTGATGTTCTAAAATAAAGATGAAAAGTGTTTAACACTTATTCGCAGATTTGAGAATAAAACAAAGGAGATCTGGCTCCACATTTAGGGCGCCCTCACGTGTCACCATGTGACCCTTAATGAGCATTCTAACAGACCAGAGCGGAGGCCTCCATCACATTCTCACACGTGATGGCCATCAGAATTAAAAGAGTTAAACACTGATCTGCAGAATAAAATAAGGGAAATCAGGGCACTCTCACGTGTCCACACGTGACCCCTCTCTCCTTAGTGTTTAACAATAATCTGAAGACTTTGTTCCCAGTGTTTAACACTGATTTGCTTTAGTGATTAACACTAATTTGAAATCTCTGATTACCAGTGTTTAACACTGATTTGCTTTAGTGTTTAACACTAATTTGAAAGCCCTGTTGCTAGTGTTTAACACTGGTTATCTTTTAGTGTTTAACACTAACTTGCTAATCTTATTCCCAGTATTCAACACTGTTGGTCTTTAGTGTTTAACACTAGCTTTAGCCTAATTGGCTAAGTTTCTAGAGGCAAAGCCTCTCCTTCAATGGACTAACAGAAGGCCAATATTTCAAACATAATTGGACTTAGCCCAAACTGGCCATAAGTCCTCAAATCATCTTGAACTGAGCACATCTGCTCTTTCAACCAACTCATTGGTTCAAGGGTACATCTCTGAACTCCTCTGATATTTGTCGTTGTAATCCTTCGACGTCTTCAGAGAGGTGACGGGACCCGACGACCACACATCAAGACGGACTGTGGGGTCCTTAAACCCACGGACTTATGCGTCCTTAAACTAAAATACGGACTGTGGGGTCTTTAAACACACGGACTTATGCGTCCTTAAACTACCTATGGACCACCATGTCCCTAAACTGGAACAATAGAGCCCAAATGCTCTTTTGTCCGATCTAAACGATCCCGTTTAAGTTGATCTTAGCCTTAAATATGGCTAACGTATCCTTAAACCCTCAAACAGACTTTAGTCCCAAATTGGACTACAGGTCTCCCAACCAACTTTGGTTCAAGGGTACATCTCAGAACTCCTCTGACATCTGTCATTGTAATCCTTCAACGTCGTCAGAGAGGTGACGGGTCCCGACGTCCATACATTCAATGGACCACTATGTCCCTAAACTGGAACAATAGAGCCCAAACGCTCTTTTGTCGGATCTAAACGATCCCGTTAAGTTGATCTTAGTCTCAAACTAGACTAACGTATCCTTAACAAACGTTTAAGTTGATCTTAGCCTTAAACAGGGCTAACGTATCCTTAAACCAAAACCCCAAACCCAAATCTAAGAAAATACGGATTTGGACTAATCCACGCCCTACGGGCGACGACATAACTTAGTCTCCGTATACAATCCACGGGGAACCAAAAACAAAACAAACACCCACGACATGAAGTGACCATCTAGAGAAGGAGAAAGTGGTTACCGCGATGTGGTAGCGTAATTAACTGTAGGGACTTGCGCCTGCAGGGAAGAGCGTCCCCACAATCAAAAACCCCTCAAACGAGGGGGAATCTGACGAAGTCTGCTACATCGGTCGCATCCGTTTAAACCTTCGATACATGGTTCCATAAATCAACTTGGCATCTTCGGAGAGGTGGACGGATAGCACCAATTAGCATCTGTCCCGAATCTCAGGCAGGACGCCCATGTCTTGGCCTCCATTCGGAGGGGAACAGATTCTGGCACGCCTGGTGGGACCTTTTCCACTTTCCACACCACACTTCGTGTGTCGTGTTCGCGAACGAATCGCGGTTTACTATGGTTTCCTGTGGATTCGGGGTACTAAGATTTGGTGTCTTGCTCCGTGCAAAAAACAGAAGATCGATGGCTTCGAACTGCACTGCCTGCAACTGCAACTCTCGCTCGGTCCTTGCTGGAGGAGTGACTTATGGGCCCCAAGCGGCCTCCCTTTTCAAGATGCCAGTGGAGCAGGTAACTCAGGACACCACTGGATTATTCTTCGGGACCATGCGCCCACCGTTGAGCTTCAATGCCACATTGACGTTGAAAGAAGCCCCAAAGAAGTCGGTCTTCGATCGGCTTACCACTGCCGCGACCCCTCTCAACGGGTCGCCCAGCTTCAATACCTCAGTTTTCAACAGACTGGGCCAGAACGTCTGCAAACCCGCGATACCCGAAGCTGCCATCCCAAAGCGGATAGCTATCCCGGCTCAAGCGGACGAAATCATTAGAAAGGCTCCTCTTTCCAAGAAGTCAGTTTTTACAAGGCTGGCCATTCCGGTTGCTGCTCCAGGCGAGGTCCTCAAAGCTGCTTCCCCTACTCAGAGGGGGCATGAAGAAGCTTATCCAACAACGGAGGTGATCTCATCCGCACGACATGCTCGACGTCGTTACTGGCACCGAGTAAGAAAGGCTGGGGGCATCTCTCCGTCTGGACTTACTCCACCCGCTCCAACGGTGGAGACCGATGCTACTGTTCCAATCGGGAACAGCTTTGAATTGCTGAACACGGTGCGCAGAAACTCTCCTACCACCGTACTAAAAAGATCCCCTCCTCCGGTGGGAAATGTTGCAGAAGCCAAGCCAGAACAGTCCTCTCAACGGCTATCCTCTGAAATTTACAAGGTCTGGCGTCAAGTCCAAGACTCCGCGATGGATCAAGACTATCTCCGCCGACAGAAGAAGATGAAAGTTCGGCAGGAGAAAGACTACTCTGTCAGACCAGAAAAAGCAACAGTTACTCGGGTACCCATTGCGACGGCTCCCTCAACGTCAATCACTCAAAAGAAAAGGAGGCCGCAAAAGGCCCCTGTGAACATGGCGAACCGTAAAAGCGCAGAGCACAAACGCCCAAAGTCTGGGGGCATGGTGCTGCACACCGTTTATATGGCTTCCGGAAAGGAGGAAAGCCGTGCTTCGACGGGTCACCGACCGCTTACCCGATCCGTGATAAAAGCTCAAGAACAGCAACAGCAGAAGCTTCAAGAGATGCTGACTACAATGGCCGCACTTACCGAGCCAAAAGAAAGCCCAGAGGCATCATCAGAGCAGCGTCACGAACAAGAAACTGATGCTGACTTCTTACGCAGAGTCCTCGAAAAGAAGGACAAAGAAGCCGCAGAGCAAGCGGCTAACATAAAACAAATGGCGCTTCTCTTCCAAGATATGGTAGGGATGATGATCCAGCAAGATCCTCCTGCTGAAGATCCTCCGATTGTCCTTGAAGATGACAAAGGAGAGACATCGAATCCTCCTCCGGCTCTTTCAGCAGCCAAGGAAGAAACCATTTCCAAGGCCGCACTGGATGACCATATAGCTCAGCAAATACGAGCTCACCAGGAAAATGAAGCTGCTGGGCAAATTGCTAGAACCGGATGACCCTACCCGGGATGGTATGACCAAATTAGTCACCCGCCGGGATATACGATCCCTAAGTTCCACGTATATAAGGGAACGGGAAATCCGCATCAGCACGTCGCTCAATTTAGAGCCATGTGCGGCAACACTGGAGGTGATGATAAATTTCTACTCCGCCAGTTTGTTGGCAGCCTGTCGGAAACGGCATTTGAGTGGTACTCTGAACTCCCAAATGACTTTATCAAGACATTTACGGAGATGGAGCTGCTGTTTACACAGAGATTCGCGAGTGCTAGTGGACGCACCCCGATAACAGCACTGATTAATGCCAGGATAAGGCCAGGCGAAACATGGGTCCAATACGCAACACAATGGCGGAACCTATGGTCGAAATGCGAACAACGCATAGAAGAGGCTCCTGCAGTAGGCATGTTTGTGGGTACCCTTGATCCGCAAGCGACCATCTCACAGTTCATGATGTTCTTCAAGCCGACCACCTTCCAGGCCTTGATTGACGAGCTGGCCCAAATGGAACAGATGGGCCATAGGCATTCCTCTTTAAAGACGGAGCCTTGGAATGAAAAGGGCAAAGGGAAAGCAACCTTCGTCGCCAACGCTCAACAACAACCGAGAAACTTAAAGCCGGTTGTTCGCCAAAACAACGTGTGTCCACGCCCATCCCTCGAGGAGAGACTGGGACGTCCTTACTCGATTCCCCAGGATAAAACGAGAAGACTGTTCGAGCTGGCAGTGCGCAACAGACTCATCAATCTGCCGAGTCCAAAGCGTCCGTTGCAGCCAGGCGATGTCAACGATCCCAATTATTGTCCTTACCACCAAACGGTAAGTCACCCGATCGAGGATTGCTTCGTCTTTAAAGGATGGATCGAGGATCAATATCTACAAGGCAAGTTTGCGTTGTCCGAGAAGTGGAAAATAAAGCCACCACAACCGCACACTCCAAAGAAGACGGACACACAGGGGGCAACTTGTTCTTTTGTTGAAGAAGCCTCGTAGGAGGTCGTGTTGTCATCCAAAACCAAAAAGATGCTGATTGATCTCCAGACATGCCCGGCGATCGGGTGGAAGAACTCGCTAGAACCCCAGATCGTCGAAGGGATGCTGAAGCCGCGCCCAACCCCAAAGATCGATGGTGAACGCCCCAGCACTCACACCCAGCCGTCAAAATCTTCAAAGAAAAACAAGAAGAAATCCAAGAAGCCCGTGAAGCCCGGCGACAAGCGCACGGATTTGCAGAAAAAGATTGACGTGCTGGAAGAGTATAACCAGAAGGCGCGGATTCCAATCACGCTCCAAGAGTTCCTCAGCCACGTCCTCGAGGACGAAAATGATGGAGAAGACTCATCAGATGAATCTGAGGACTACGTAGCAAGTTGTCATGTGATCTCTCACTCATTGATAGATGATAAAGAGGCTCCTTGCACCGAGAAACCAGGGGCGGGTCCTGAACCAGAACTTCTGTGGCCATCAGACGAGATGATCGATGCCTTCCTGAACGAAGCCCGTCTTAAAAGCAAAGCTGATCGAGAGCGCGAGATGGCCATATTCGAGAAAGCCAAACGCCGACGACTAGATGAAAGGGTCGAAACACTCCCACAGGATCAAAGTACATCCGCCACAAATAAAAGCAGGTTCAAGATGAGGAAAAGATTCGCCAAAGCCATATCGATGGGAATGAAGCTCCCCTCTTTCAGAGGAAATTCTCCCACCGATATATATCTTGATGAAGCGGACATGCATCTTAACTTTTGCTTATATCATCAGAAGATTGCACACCCTACCGAAGAATGCAATGCCTTTAAAAACTGGTGGCAGGGATACGTTGCTCACCGGCAGCACGTTCAACGAATGAAGCGCGAAGCTCGTCGGATCGCAAGCTCTCACCTTCGGGAGCAATTCTGAAGAAGAAATGACTCTCAGCCCTTCCTTCAAAGAATCCACCTCAGGAAAAGAGGAAGAAAAGAAGAGCTGCGAGAACGTTCAGCTGCGCAATCGCACGCTACCCGAAAAGAATCTCGAATCTGCAAACAAGGGATCGAACAAAAGGGATAAGGGGAATGGAAAAGCGACTTTCGTCGCCAACGCTCAACAACAGCCGAGTAACCCGAGACCGTTTTGTCGTCAAAATAACAAGCCGCGATACCTCAATGAGAAGTTGAAACGTCCTTACTCGTTTCCCAAAGATAAAACAAAAGGATTGTTCGAGCTAGCAGTGCACAGCGGGCTCATCACTCTGCCAGATCCAAAACGTCCGTTGCAGCCACGTGACGTTAACAATCCTAACTATTGTCCTACTACAGAGTAATGGGTCACCCACTCGAAAATTGCTACGTCTTCAAAAACTGGGTTGAAGACCAATACCAACAAGGCAAACTCACGCTGTCCGAAAACTGGAAGGTGAGCCCGCCAAAACCACATTCCTCGAGAAAGATGGATATGCCGGGGGCATCATGCTCTTTCATAGGGAAAGCCCCATAGACCGAAAAGTCAGTAAACTAGATATTCGCCTCAAATACGTCGACGGTGGACCACTATGTCCTAAAACTGGCTGATGACCGAAACGTCGTTAAACTACTATCAACCAGCGGCGTCCTCAGGCTGGCGTGGTTAAAAAAAACAAAAAAACAAAAAAAACGGTATGTCCATAAGCAAAATGGGCACGGATGAAACCCGAAAGTGCTCCGTGAGTAAAAACAGCAGGGCTACCGGCGAGTGTTTGTGAAAACCCGAAAGGGCGCAACCTCGTTAGAAAAAAGAATAAAAAGAATAAAAAAAAGAGGAAAACGGTATGTCCATAAGCAAAATGGGCACGGATGAAAACCCGAAAGGGCTCCGTGAGTAAAAACAGCAGGGCTACCGGCGAGTGTTTGTGAAAACCCGAAAGGGCATAAGCTCGTTAAAAGACACTTACAGGGTCCTCTCGACCTTGTAAGGAGAAATCACCCGCGTGAGATCCTTACGACTCACAAGGGAGCGAAACACTTAAGGATCCCCACGATTCTTAAGAAGAAATTACACTTGCGAGATCCTCACGACTCGTAAGGAGAACTCTCTTATGGGACCCTCACGGCTCATAAGATTTGAAAGTCTTAAGTTACAGAGACCTGAACCTGTTCTTAAGCAACCCCCACAACCTTCGATATTGCCCTACAAGTGGCTCAATACTGACCCTTGTATACAATCCACGGGCGCGAATAAACATTTCACTAAAAAAGTCCCATCCGTGACTAGGGATATGTTCATATGATGAACAACCCTTGTAAGTCCTCTCGACTTATAAGGAGAAAACCCTTTTGTAAGATCCTTATGACTTACAAGAGAACATGCACTTAGGAATCCTTACGATTCTCAAGGAGAAAACACACCTACGAGATCCTCACGACTCGTAGGGAGAAATACCTTTGTGAGACCCTTACGGCTCATGAAGTCAAAAGCCTTAGTCGACAGCATCTTAACCCTGTTCGCTAAGCCACCTTTGTTCGACATCGACAGAGGAAAATGATGATTCGCTCCTGGAAATATCCCAGTGGTAGCGATGTTGATGCCTAAACCGGTATCAAATTCCGAGTCCTTTCATGGCAAATGATGATTCGCTCCTAGCAATATTCCAGTTGTAGCGATACTGATGCTGAGATTGGCACCAGATTCCAAGTTCTACACTCGCGATAAAAAAATCAGCGAGCCACACGTGCATACGAAATAGCCGAAATGATGGGGCAACTTGCAATAAAAAGCAACAAGTAAAAATGTATGCATGCAAAATAGCCGAAATGATGGGGCAACTCGCAATAAAAAGCAGCGAGTAAAAATGAAATAAATAGCCGAAATGATTGGGCAACTCGCAATAAAAAGCAGCGAGTAAAAATAAAATAAATAGCCGAAATGATGGGGCAATCGCGGAAAGAATAAAAAAATGATGAAAGAATGAAACTTTTTACCCTACAGGTGAGATCACATCGATCCCTGTATACAATCCAGGGGCACAAATAAAGAGGGAACCATACCTTCCCAACAGGTTCCGCCAGAAAGCGAAGCCAAATCTCAACGGTTCATAGACAACCCAGAGACAACCTTGACATCTGTCGCAATATCGCAGACATAATGTCAACAGATGAAGCAAAAGGAAGATCCCGAGCTTCAGGGTCTCGACGTCAACATCGACAACCTAGAGATCACCAACGGCGTTTCTCCTCACTCCAGCCAGATGCAGACATGACGTCAACAATCGACCTCAGAGTCGCAACGAAACGGAACCATGGCAAAGTCCCTAGTTCCAAATCTCAATGGCCACATCTACACCCTGGAGACCAACAACGGCGTGCCTCCTCATTCCAGCAGGACACAGATATTACACCATCAAGTGAAGCGATGGCAAAATCCCAGCTTCACCTCAGCGTTCGTCTCGTTACAGCAGACGAGATGTCAATAATGGCGTTCCTTCGCAGTCCAGCAGGATGCAGATGCAACATCAACAAAAGACCTCACGGTCGAAACAAAGCGGAGCGACGGCAAAATCCCAGCTCCACCTCAGCGTTCGTCTTGTTACAGCAGATGAAATGTCACCCCAGCGTTCTTCCCCCAGCAGGATTCGGACGCGCCAAAGCAAATGAAGCAAAAGGCCAAATCCCTAGCTTCAGGGTCTTGACGGCAAGTCATATAAAGCCTGAAAGACAATCGGAGATCATCTCACACCAGCGCAGAGTGGTCACCACCTCGACGATCGTCTCGATACAGCAGATGAAATGTCACCCCAGCGTTCTTCCACCAGCAGGATTCGGACGCGCCAAAGCAAATGAAGCAAAAGGCCAAATTCCGAGCTTCAGGGTCTTGACGGCAAGTCATATAAAGCCTGAAAGACAATTGGAGATCATCTCGCACCAGCGCGGAGTGTTCACCATCTCGACGATCGTCTCGATACAGCAGACGAGATGTTACCACAGCGTCCTTCCTCCAACAGGATCCGGACACGCCAAAGCAAACGAAGCGAAGGCCAAATTCCTAGCTTCAGGGTCTTAACGGCAAGTCATATAAAGCCTGAAAGACAATTGGAGATCATCTCGCACCAGTACGGAGTGGTCACCACCTCGACGTTCATCTCGATACAGCAGACGCAACATCACCAAAAGGAGCCACGGCAAAATCCCTAGTTCCAAACCTCGACGATTCACCAGCAACCTAGAGACAACCATGACATTCGTCTCGATACAGAGGACGCGATGCCAGCAAACGAAGCGAAGGCCAAATTCCTAGCTTCATGCGTCTTAACGGCAAGTCATATAAAGCCTGAAAGACAATCGGAGATTATCTCGCACTAGTGCGGAGTGGTCACCACCTCGACGTTCGTCTCGATACAACAGACGCAACATCACCAAAAGGAGCCACGGCAAAATCCCTAGTTCCAAACCTCGACGGTTCAGCTGCAACCAAGAGACAACCATGACATTCATCTCGATACAGAGGACGCGATGCCAGCGAATGAAGCGAAGGCCAAATTCCTAGCTTCATGCGTCTTAACGGCAAGTCATATAAAGCCTGAAAGACAATCGGAGATTATCTCGCACCAGTGCGGAGTGGTCACCACCTCGACGTTCGTCTCGATACAGCAGACGCAACATCACCAAAAGGAGCCACGGAAAAATCCCTAGTTCCAAACCTCGACGGTTCACCAGCAACCTAGAGACAACCACGACATTCGTCTCGATACAGAGGACGCAATGCCAGCAAACGAAGCAAAGGCCAAATTCCTAGCTTTAGGGTCTTAACGGCAAGTCATATAAAGCCTGAAAGACTATCGGAGATCTTCCCACACCAGCGCGGAGTGGTTATGATTCATCCGGGCTCTCCAAAATGAGCCTAACCTCAAGTAAAAAGCGGCATGGCAAATTCCTAACGCTTGCTCTTCCGACGGTCAAACTGCCAAGGAGGATTGCTTGAAGACGTCTTGTCCAGCCCCCGAAGGGATCAGAGACACGGCAGTCGCAGGGCTACTCGAACAGCACGATTGCCTATCGAGGAATATATCAGCACATGCGACGGTACGACGGCCAAAACCCTAAGTACCACAGACCCTAACGGACTTCTGTCGTAAAGAGCAGAGGTTAACTGTGACGTTAGGATATTCTTGCGAGATCTGCTCGATCCGTTTCGACTCGTGAGGAAATTGATGTATTTGCGAGAACTTCTCGATTCGTCTTGACTCGTGAGATAAAGTCTTAGGCAGTAGGGATTAAAAAACCTGTTTCCTAAGCACTGGGACCCTGCAGGTCGGCCAAAAACGGTCTCTTGCATACTATCCACGGGTCACACTCTCCAAAGTCGAATCTCGACAAGGAGGGAAACAACCGCTTACGGGTCCTCTCGACTCGTAAGAGAGAAAACTCTCTTATAGGATCCTTACGACTTATAAGAGAAAACACACTTAGGAATTCTCACGATTCCCAAGGAGAAAATACACCTACGAGATCCTCACGACTCGTAGGGAGAAAAGTCTTTATGAAACCCTCACGGCTCATAAAGTTGAAAAGTCTTAGGTGGCAGATCCTAACCCTGTCTCCTAAGCCATCACCGTCCTGCAAAGAGGTCAAGATGGACCATCTATGAGCCACACTCGCCAAAGCTACATGCTACTGAAATGGAAAAGCTACTCATGAGCATGTAAACTACTTCACGCCAGAGTAAGATATAAAGAGATAGAAGGGTGCGGCTCATGGAGTTAATGGTTTGGAACTATATCTCTTAAGAGTCGAGATTTAAGTTAATGATAAATGACGACGCTCGTGTCCGCTCGTTATCTTCTCAGATCAAGATTCTGAAAGTAATCTACCAACCCGAAAATGGTCATACGTTATGCATTACTTTGCACTACTTCATCCACGTATATACTTACGTGGGCAAAGTAGTGGGGGGCATTTGTTCCCGCCAAAAATTTAATTCTCAACAAAGAAAACCCTAGGTAAGAAAAGAGAAAAAGATCAACTTCAAAAAGAGAATTTAATTCTCAAGATTTAAGAGTTTAACTCTTCTGCAAATAAAGAACTTATTTCTTCTTCTGGTTGAAGATCTGCACAGAGCACATCTCCCCATAAGTTGAGAATTTAATTCTCATCGGGTTGAGATCCTGCCATCAGATCCAAAGCATAAAAGGGGAATTGAGTTTTGAGAATTTAATTCTCCTAAAACAAAACTAGGATTTAACCCTAATCAAGAATTTAATTCTTTTACATATCTGGGAATTTAGTTCCTTTAAAAAGAATTCAGGGTTTTATCCTAAATAAGAATTTAATTCTTTCACAATAGGAATTTAATTCCTCCAAAATCATAATTAGGGTTTAACCCTACAGAGAATTCAATTCTTAAAATAAGAAGACTTAAAAGTTCTCTGTTAATGGAAAGAACTAGGGTCGCGTGCCCCCACGTGACCCTTGAAAAGATCCCTGAAGAAAAGAAGCTTTGAGGCAATGCCTCACGTGCTCCCACGTGACTCCCAAAATGCAGAAAGAAAAAACAAAAGAAAAGAAGCTTTGGGCGCTCTCACGTGTCCCCACGTGACCCCTCAGGAAGTGCTGTAATTATCGATGCATAAATCCCCATCACGTGCCAACACGTGATGCTCTAAAATAAAGATGAAAAGTGTTTAACACTTATTCGCAGATTTGAGGATAAAACAAAGGAGATCTGGCTCCACATTTAGGGCGCCCTCACGTGTCACCACGTGACCCCTAATGAGCATTCTAACAGACCAGAGCGGAGGCCTCCATGACATGCTCACACGTGATGGCCGTCAGAATTAGAAGAGTTAAACACGGATCTGCAGAATAAAATAAGGGAAATCAGGGCGCTCTCACGTGTCCACACGTGACCCCTCTCTCCTTAGTGTTTAACACTAATCTGAAGACTTTGTTCCCAGTGTTTAACACTGATTTGCTTTAGTTATTAACACTAATTTGAAATCTCTGATTATCAGTGTTTAACACTGATTTGCTTTAGTGTTTAACACTAATTTGAAAGCCCTGTTGCTAGTGTTTAACACTGGTTATCTTTTAGTGTTTAACACTAACTTGCTAATCTTATTCCCAGTGTTCAACACTGTTGGTCTTTAGTGTTTAACACTAGCTTTAGTCAATTGGCTAAATTTCTAGAGGCAAAGCCTCTCCTTCAATGGACCAACAGAAGGCCAATATTTCAAACATAATTGGACTTAGCCCAAACTGACCATAAGTCCTCAAATCATCTTGAACTGAGCACATCTGCTCTTTCAACCAACTCATTGGTTCAAGGGTACATCTCTGAACTCCTCTGATATTTGTCGTTGTAATCCTTCGACGTCTTCAGAGAGGTGACGGGTCCCGACGACCACACATCAAGACGGACTGTGGGGTCCTTAAACCTACGGACTTATGCGTCCTTAAACTAAAATACGGACTGTGGGGTCTTTAAACCCACGGACTTATGCGTCCTTAAACTACCTATGGACCACCATGTCCCTAAACTGGAACAATAGAGCCCAAATGCTCTTTTGTCGGATCTAAACGATCCCGTTTAAGTTGATCTTAGCCTTAAATATGGCTAACGTATCCTTAAACCCTCAAACAGACTTTAGTCCCAAATTTGACTACAGGTCTCCCAACCAACTTTGGTTCAAGGGTACATCTCAGAACTCCTCTGACATCTGTCGTTGTAATCCTTCAACGTCGTCAGAGAGGTGAAGGGTCCCGACGTCCATACATTCAATGGACCACTATGTCCCTAAACTGGAACAATAGAGCCCAAACGCTCTTTTGTCGGATCTAAACGATCCCGTTAAGTTGATCTTAGTCTCAAACTAGACTAACGTATCCTTAACAAACGTTTAAGTTGATCTTAGCCTTAAACAGGGCTAACGTATCCTTAAACCAAAACCTCAAACCTAAATCTAAGAAAATACGGATTTGGACTAATCCACGCCCTACGGACGACGACATAACTTAGTCTCCGTATACAATCCACGGGCAACAAAACAAACACCCACGACATGAAGTGACCATCTAGAGAAGGAGAAAGTGGTTACCGCGATGCGGTAGCGTAATTAACTGCAGGGGCTTGCGCCTGCAGGGAAGAGCGTCCCCACAATCAAAAACCCCTCAAACGAGGGGAAATCTGACGAAGTCTGCTACATCGGTCGCATCCGTTTAAACCTTCTATACATGGTTCCATAAATCAACTTGGCATCTTCGGAGAGGTGGACGGATAGCACCAATTAGCATCTGTCCCGAATCTCAGGCAAGACGCCCATGTCTTGGCCGCCATTCGGAGGGGAACAGATTCTGGCACGCCTGGTGGGACCTTTTCCACTTTCCACGCCACACTTCGTGTGTCGTGTTCGCGAACGAATCGCGGTTTACTATGGTTTCCTGTGGATTCGGGGTACTAAGATTTGGTGTCTTGCTCCATGCAGAAAACAAAAGATCGATGGCTTCGAACTGCACTGCCTGCAACTGCAACTCTCGCTCGGTCCTTGCTGGAGGAGTGACTTATAGGCCCCAAGCGGCCTCCCTTTTCAAGATGCCAGTGGAGCAGGTAACTCAGGACACCACTGGATTATTCTTCGGGACCATGCTCCCACCGTTGAGCTTCAATGCCACAATGACGTTGAAAGAAGCCCCAAAGAAGTCGGTCTTCGATCGGCTTACCACTGCCGCGACCCCTCTCAACGGGTCGCCCAGCTTCAATACCTCAGTTTTCAACAGACTGGGCCAGAACGTCTGCAAACCAGCGATACCCGAAGCTGCCATCCCAAAGCGGATAGCTATCCCGGCTCAAGCGGACGAAATCATTAGAAAGGCTCCTCCTTCCAAGAAGTCAGTTTTTACAAGGCTGGCCATTCCGGTTGCTGCTCCAGGCGAGGTCCTCAAAGCTGCTTCCCCTACTCAGAGGGGGCATGAAGAAGCTTATCCAACAACGGAGGTGATCTCATCCGCACGACATGCTCGACGTCGTTACTGGCACCGAGTAAGAAAGGCTGGGGGCATCTCTCCGTCTGGACTTACTCCACCCGCTCCAACGGTGGAGACCGATGCTACTGTTCCAATCGAGAACAGCTTTGAATTGCTGAACACGGTGCGCAGAAACTCTCCTACTGCCGTACTAAAAAGATCCCCTCCTCCGGTGGGAAATGTTGCAGAAGCCAAGCCAGAACAGTCCTCTCAACGGCTATCCTCTGAAATTTACAAGGTCTGGCGTCAAGTCCAAGACTCCGCGATGGATCAAGACTATCTCCGCCGACAGAAGAAGATGAAAGTTCGGCAGGAGAAAGACTACTCTGTCAGACCAGAAAAAGCAACAGCTACTCGGGTACCCACTGCGACGGCTCCCTCAACGTCAATCACTCAAAAGAAAAGGAGGCCGCAAAAGGCCCCTGTGAACATGGCGAACCGTAAAAGCGCAGAGCAAAAACGCCCTAAGTCTGGGGGCATGGTGTTGCACACCGTTTATATGGCTTCCGGAAAGGAGGAAAGCCGTGCTTCGACGGGTCACCGACCGCTTACCCGATCCGTAATAAAAGCTCAAGAACAGCAACCGCAGAAGCTTCAAGAGATGCTGACTACAATGGCCGCACTTACCGAGCCAAAAGAAAGCCCAGAGGCATCATCAGAGCAGCGTCACAAACAAGAAACTGATGCTGACTTCTTACGCAGAGTCCTCGAAAAGAAGGACAAAGAAGCCGCAGAGCAAGCGGCTAACATAAAACAAATGGCGCTTCTCTTCCAAGATATGGTAGGGATGATGATCCAGCAAGATCCTCCTGCTGAAAATCCTCCGATTGTCCTTGAAGATGACAAAGGAGAGACATCGAATCCTCCTCCGGCTCTTTCAGCAGCCAAGGAAGAAACCATTTCCAAGGCCGCACTGGATGACCATATAGCTCAGCAAATACGAGCTCACCAGGAAAATGAAGCGGCTGGGCAAATTGCTAGAACCGGACGACCCTACCCGGGATGGTATGACCAAATTAGTTACCCGCCGGGATATACGATCCCTAAGTTCCACGTATATAAGGGAACGGGAAATTCGCATCAGCACGTCGCTCAATTTAGAGACATGTGCGGCAACACTGGAGGTGATGATAAATTGCTGCTCCGCCATTTTGTTGGCAGCCTGTCGGAAACGGCATTTGAGTGGTACTCTGAACTCCCAAATGACTTTATCAAGACATTTACGGAGATGGAGCTGCTGTTTACACAGAGATTCGCGAGTGCTAGTGGACGCACCCCGATAACAGCACTGATTAATGCCAGGATAAGGCCAGGCGAAACATGGGTCCAATACGCAACACGATGGCGGAACCTATGGTCGAAATGCGAACAACGCATAGAAGAGGCTCCTGCAGTAGGCATGTTTTTGGGTACCCTTGATCCGCAAGCGACCATCTCACAGTTCATGATGTTCTTCAAGCCGACTACCTTCCAGGCATTGATTGACAAGCTGGCCCAAATGGACCAGATGGGCCATAGGCCTTCCTCTTTAAAGACGGAGCCTTGGAATGAAAAGGGCAAAGGGAAAGCAACCTTCGTCGCCTACGCTCAACAACAACCGAGAAACTTAAAGCCGGTTGTTCGCCAAAACAACGTGTGTCCACGCCCATCCCTCGAGGAGTGACTGGGATGTCCTTACTCGTTTCCCCAGGATAAAACGAGAAGACTGTTCGAGCTGGCAGTGCACAACAGTCTCATCAATCTGCCGAGTCCAAAGCGTGCGTTGCAGCCAGGCGATGTCAACGATCCCAATTATTGTCCTTACCACCAAACGGTAAGTCACCCGATCGAGGATTGCTTCGTCTTTAAAGGATGGATCGAGGATCAATATCTATAAGGCACGTTTGCGTTGTCCGAGAAGTGGAAAATAAACCCACCACAACCGCACACTCCAAAAGAAGACGGACACACCGGGGGCAACTTGTTCTTTTGTTGAAGAAGCTTCGTAGGCGGTCGTGTTGTCATCCAAAACCAAAAAGATGCTGAATGATCTCCAGACATGCCCGGCGATCGGGTGGAGGAACTCGCTAGAACCCCAGATCGTCGAAGGGATGCTGAAGCCGCGCCCAACCCCAAAGATCGATGGTGAAGGCCCCAGCACTCACACCCAGCCGTCAAAATCTTCAAAGAAAAACAAGAAGAAATCCAAGAAGCCCGTGAAGCCCGGCGACAAGCGCACGGATTTGCAGAAAAAGATTGACGTGCTGGAAGAGTATAACCAGAAGGCGCGGATTCCAATCACGCTCCAAGAGTTCCTCAGCCACGTCCTCGAGGACGAAAATGATGGAGAAGACTCATCAGATGAATCTGAGGACTACGTAGCAAGTTGTCATGTGATCTCTCACTCATTGATAGATGATAAAGAGGCTCCTTGCACCGAGAAACCAGGGGCGGGTCCTGAACCAGAACTTCTGTGGCCATCAGACGAGATGATCGATGCCTTCCTGAACGAAGCCCGTCTTAAAAGCAAAGCTGATCGAGAGCGCGAGATGGCCATATTCGAGAAAGCCAAACACCGACGACTAGATGAAAGGGTCGAAACACTCCCACAGGATCAAAGTACATCCGCCACAAATAAAAGCAGGTTCAAGATGAGGAAAAGATTCGCCAAAGCCATATCGATGGGAATGAAGCTCCCCCTCTTTCAGAGGAAATTCTCCCACCGATATATATCTTGATGAAGCGGACATGCATCTTAACTTTTGCTTATATCATCAGAAGATTGCACACCCTACTGAAGAATGCAATGCCTTTAAAAACTGGTGGCAGGGATACGTTGCTCACCGGCAGCACGTTCAACGATTGAAGCGCGAAGCTCGTCGGATCGCAAGCTCTCACCTTCGGGAGCAATTCTGAAGAAGAAATGACTCTCAGCCCTTCCTTCAAAGAATCCACCTCAGGAAAAGAGGAAGAAAAGAAGAGCTGCGAGAACGTTCGGCTGCGCAATCGCACGCTACCCGAAAAGAATCTCGAACCCGCAA
Organism: Agapanthus africanus; assembly: GCA_030015575.1. Lineage (NCBI taxonomy): Eukaryota > Viridiplantae > Streptophyta > Magnoliopsida > Asparagales > Amaryllidaceae > Agapanthus > Agapanthus africanus. The sequence goes on along the minus strand of CM057339.1, from coordinate 300,955,266 downwards.
ACAAGGGATCGAACAAAAGGGATAAGGGGAATGGAAAAGCGACTTTCGTCGCCAACGCTCAACAACAGCCAAGTAACCCGAGACCGTTTTGTCGTCAAAATAACAAGCCGCGATACCTCCATGAGAAGTTGAAACGTCCTTACTCGTTTCCCAAAGATAAAACAAAAAGATTGTTCGAGCTAGCAGTGCGCAGCGGGCTCATCACTCTGCCAGATCCAAAACGTCCGTTGCAGCCAGGTGACGTTAACAATCCTAACTATTGTTCCTACTACAGAGTAATGGGTCACCCACTCGAAAATTGCTACGTCTTCAAAAACTGGGTTGAAGACCAATACCAACAAGGCAAACTCACGCTGTCCGAAAACTGGAAGGTGAGCCCGCCACAACCACATTCCTCGAGAAAGATGGATATGCCGGGGGCATCATGCTCATTCATAGGGAAAGCCCCATAGACCGAAAAGTCAGTAAACTAGATATTCGCCTCAAATACGGCGACGGTGGACCACTATGTCCTAAAACTTGCTGATGACCGAAATGTCGTTAAACTACTATCAACCCGCGGCGTCCTCAGGTTGGCGTGGTTAAAAAAAAACAAAAAAACAAAAAAAACGGTATGTCCATAAGCAAAATGGGCACGGATGAAACCCGAAAGGGCTCCGTGAGTAAAAACAGCAGGGCTACCGGCGAGTGTTTGTGAAAACCCGAAAGGGCGCAACCTCGTTAGAAAAAAGAATAAAAAGAATAAAAAAAAAGAAGAGGAAAACGGCATGTCCATAAGCAAAATGGGAACGGATGAAAACCCGAAAGGGCTCCGTGAGTAAAAACAGCAGGGCTACCGGCGAGTGTTTGTGAAAACCCGAAAGGCCATAAGCTCGTTAAAAGACACTTACAGGGTCCTCTCGACCTTGTAAGGAGAAATCACCCGCGTGAGATCCTTACGACTCACAAGGGAGCGAAACACTTAAGGATCCCCACGATTCTTAAGAAGAAATTACACTTGCGAGATCCTCACGGCTCGTAAGGAGAACTCTCTTATGGGACCCTCACGGCTCATAAGATTTGAAAGTCTTAAGTTACAGAGACCTGAACCTGTTCTTAAGCAACCCCCACAACCTTCGATATTGCCCTACAAGTGGCTCAATACTGACTCTTGTATACAATCCACGGGCGCGAATAAACATTTCCCTGAAAAAGTCGCATCCATGTATACAATCCTTCGCAGTCCAGCAGGATGCAGATGCAACATCAACAAAAGACCTCACGGTCGAAACAAAGCGGAGCGACGGCAAAATCCCAGCTCCACCTCAGCGTTCGTCTCGTTACAGCAGATGAAATGTCACCCCAGCGTTCTTCCCCCAGCAGGATTCGGACGCGCCAAAGCAAATGAAGCAAAAGGCCAAATCCCTAGCTTCAGGGTCTTGACGGCAAGTCATATAAAGCCTGAAAGACAATCGGAGATCATCTCACACCAGCGCGGAGTGGTCACCACCTCGACGATCGTCTCGATACAGCAGATGAAATGTCACCCCAGCGTTCTTCCACCAGCAGGATTCGGACGCGCCAAAGCAAATGAAGCAAAAGGCCAAATTCCGAGCTTCAGGGTCTTGACGGCAAGTCATATAAAGCCTGAAAGACAATTGGAGATCATCTCGCACCAGCGCGGAGTGGTCACCACCTCGACGATCGTCTCGATACAGCAGACGAGATGTTACCACAACGTCCTTCCTCCAACAGGATCCGGACACGCCAGAGCAAGCGAAGGGAAGGCCAAATTCCTAGCTTCAGGGTCTTAACGGCAAGTCATATAAAGCCTGAAAGACAATTGGAGATCATCTCGCACCAGTGCGGAGTGGTCACCACCTCGACGTTCATCTCGATACAGCAGACGCAACATCACCAAAAGGAGCCACGGCAAAATCCCTAGTTTCAAACCTCGACGGTTCACCAGCAACCTAGAGACAACCATGACATTCGTCTCGATACAGAGGACGCGATGCCAGCAAACGAAGCGAAGGCCAAATTCCTAGCTTCATGCGTCTTAACGGCAAGTCATATAAAGCCTGAAAGACAATCGGAGATTATCTCGCACCAGTGCGGAGTGGTCACCACCTCGACGTTCGTCTTGATACAGCAGACGCAACATCACCAAAAGGAGCCACGGCAAAATCCCTAGTTCCAAACCTCGACGGTTCAGCTGCAACCTAGGACAACCATGACATTCATCTCGATACAGAGGACGCGGTGCCAGCGAACGAAGCGAAGGCCAAATTCCTAGCTTCATGCGTCTTAACGGCAAGTCATATAAATCCTGAAAGACAATCGGAGATTATCTCGCACCAGTGCGGAGTGGTCACCACCTCGACGTTCGTCTCGATACAGCAGACGCAACATCACCAAAAGGAGCCACGGCAAAATCCCTAGTTCCAAACCTCGACGGTTCACCAGCAACCTAGAGACAACCACGACATTCGTCTCGATACAGAGGACGCAATGCCAGCAAACGAAGCAAAGGCCAAATTCCTAGCTTCAGAGTCTTAACGGCAAGTCATATAAAGCCTGAAAGACTATCGGAGATCATCCCACACCAGCGCGGAGTGGTTATGACTCATCCGGGCTCTCTAAAATGAGCCTAACCTCAAGTAAAAAGCGGCATGGCAAATTCCTAACGCTTGCTCTTCCGACGGTCAAACTGCCAAGGAGGATTGCTTGAAGACGTCTTGTCCAGCCCCCGAAGGGATCAGAGACACGGCAGTCGCAGGGCTACTCGAACAGCACGATTGCCTATCGAGGAATATATCAGCACATGCGACGGTACGACGGCCAAAACCCTAAGTACCACAGACCCTAACGGACTTCTGTCGTAAAGAGCAGAGGTTAACTGTGACGTTAGGATATTCTTGCGAGATCTGCTCGATCCGTTTCGACTCGTGAGGAAATTGATGTCTTTGCGAGAACTTCTCGATTCGTCTCGACTCGTGAGATAAAGTCTTAGGCAGTAGGGATTAAAAAACCTGTTTCCTAAGCACTGGGACCCTGCAGGTCGGCCCAAAACGGTCTCTTGCATACTATCCACGGGTCACACTCTCCAAAGTCGAATCTAGACAAGGAGGGAAACAACCGCTTACGGGTCCTCTCGACTCGTAAGAGGGAAAACTCTCTTATAGGATCCTTACAACTTATAAGAGAAAACACACTTAGGAATTCTCACGATTACCAAGGAGAAAATACACCTACGAGATCCTCACGACTCGTAGGGAGAAAAGTCTTTATGAAACCCTCATGGCTCATAAAGTTGAAAAGTCTTAGGTGGCAGATCCTAACCCTGTCTCCTAAGCCATCACCGTCCTGCAAAGAGGTCAAGATGGACCATCTATGAGCCACACTCGCCAAAGCTACATGCCACTGAAATGGAAAAGCTACTCATGAGCATATAAACTACTTCACGCCAGAGTAAGATAAAAAGAGATAGAAGGGTGCGGCTCATGGAGTTAAAGGTTTGGAACTATATCTCTTAAGAGTAGAGATTTGAGTCAATGATAAATGACGACGCTCGTGTCCGCTCGTTATTTTCTCAGATCAAGATTCTGAAAGTAATCTACCAACCCGAAACTGGTCATACGTTATGCATTACTTTGCACTACTTCACCCACGTATATACTTATGTGGGCAAAGTAGTGGGGGGCATTTGATCCCGCCAAAAATTTCTGCGCAGAAGAGTCCAAGGTATCAAATGGCAGCGATACGCTTAAGGAAATGTGAACCAATACCTTTCGGCCTGTATTTTGATAAGTTCCCTAAGGAGGAACTATTAAATTCTGATGGTATTGGAAGCATCTCGAAAAACCCTTCGATTTGATATATTATGGGCCTCATAATTCATCCGGGATCAAAAGTTATGAGACATCACGTGTCCACACGTGATGGACCTTTAAGAACCCGCTGGAGGAGTTAAAAGATATAATAAAAACTCAGAAAAGACCTCAATGGAGCATCACGTGCTCACACGTGACCATGGGTCACGTGCAGACACGTGATGGGCTTTTAAAGCCTCTAAAATAATGAATATAATTTAATTCTAAAAGTCAGTTTAACTCTTCTGCAAATAAAGAACTTATTTCTTCTTCTGGTTCGAGATCTGCACAGAGCACATCTCCCCATAAGTTGAGAATTTAATTCTCATCGGGTTGAGATCCTGCCATCAGATCCAAAGCATAAAAGGGGAATTGAGTTTTGAGAATTTAATTCTCCTAAAACAAAACTAGGATTTAACCCTAATCAAGAATTTAATTCTTTTACATATCTGAGAATTTAATTCCTTTAAAAAGAAATCAGGGTTTTATCCTAAATAAGAATTTAATTCTTTCACAATAAGAATTTAATTCCTCCAAAATCATAATTAGGGTTTAACCCTACATAGAATTCAATTCTTAAAATAAGGAGACTTAAAAGATCTCTGTTAATGAAAAGAACTAGGGTCACGTGCCCCCACGTGACCCTTGAAAAGATCCCTGAAGAAAAGAAGCTTTGAGGCAATGCCTCACGTGCTCCCACGAGACGCCCAAAATGCAGAAAGAAAAAACAAAAGAAAAGAAGCTTTGGGCGCTCTCACGTGTCCCCACGTGACCCCTCAGCAAGTGCTGTAATTATCGATGCATAAATCCCCATCACGTGCCAACACGTGATGCTCTAAAATAAAGATGAAAAGTGTTTAACACTTATTCGCAGATTTGAGGATAAAACAAAAGAGATCTGGCTCCACATTTAGGGCGCCCTCACGTGTCACCACGTGACCCCTAATGAGCATTCTAACAGACCAGAGCGGGGGCCTCCATCACGTGCTCACACATGATGGCCGTCAGAATTAAAAGAGTTAAACACTGATCTGCAGTATAAAATAAGGGAAATCAGGGCGCTCTCATGTGTCCACACGTGACCCCTCTCTCCTTAGTGTTTAACACTAATCTGAAGACTTTGTTCCCAGTGTTTAACACTGATTTTCTTTAGTGATTAACACTAATTTGAAATCTCTGATTACCCGTGTTTAACACTGATTTGCTTTAGTGTTTAACACTAATTTGAAAGCCCTGTTGCTAGTGTTTAACACTGGTTATCTTTTAGTGTTTAACACTAACTTGCTAATCTTATTCCCAGTGTTCAACACTATTGGTCTTTAGTGTTTAACACTAGCTTTAGCCCAACTGGCTAAGTTTCTAGAGGCAAAGCCTCTCCTTCAATGGACCAACAGAAGGCCAATATTTCAAACATAATTGGACTTAGCCCAAACTGGCCATAAGTCCTCAAATCATCTTGAACTGAGCACATCTGCTCTTTCAACCAACTCATTGGTTCAAGGGTACATCTCTGAACTCCTCTGATAATTGTCGTTGTAATCCTTCGACGTCTTCAGAGAGGTGACGGGTCCCGACGACCACACATCAAGACGGACTGTGGGGTCCTTAAACCCGCGGACTTATGCTTCTTTAAACTAAAATATGGACTGTGGGGTCTTTAAACCCACGGACTTATGCGTCCTTAAACTACCTATGGACCACCATGTCCCTAAACTGGAACAAAAGAGCCCAAATGCTCTTTTGTCGGATCTAAACGATCCCGTTTAAGTTGATCTTAGCCTTAAATATGGCTAACGTATCCTTAAACCCTCAAACAGACTTTAGTCCCAAATTGGACTACAGGTCTCCCAACCAACTTTGGTTCAAGGGTACATCTCAGAACTCCTCTGACATCTGTCGTTGTAATCCTTCAACGTCGTCAGAGAGGTGACGGGTCCCGACGGCCATACATTCAATGGACCACTATGTCCCTAAACTGGAACAATAGAGCCCAAACGCTCTTTTGTCGGATCTAAACGATCCCGTTAAGTTGATCTTAGTCTCAAACTAGACTAACGTATCCTTAACAAAGGTTTAAGTTGATCTTAGCCTTAAACAGGGCTAACGTATCCTTAAACCAAAACCCCAAACCCAAATCTAAGAAAAAACGGATTTGGACTAATCCACGCCCTACGGGCGACGACATAACTTAGTCTCCGTATACAATCCACGGGCAACCAAAAACAAAACAAACACCCACGACATGAAGTGACCATCTGGAGAAGGAGAAAGTGGTTACCGCGATGCGGTAGCGTAATTAACTGCAGGGGCTTGCGCCTGCAGGGAAGAGCGTCCCCACAATCAAAAACCCCTCAAACGAGGGGGAATCTGACGAAGTCTGCTACATCGGTCGCATCCGTTTAAACCTTCGATACATGGTGCCATAAATCAACTTGGCATCTTCGGAGAGGTGGACGGATAGCACCAATTAGCATCTGCCCCGAATCTCAGGCAAGTCGCCCATGTCTTGGCCGCCATTCGGAGGGGAACATGGGGGTTTAAATATATCGGGGGCCACCCAGAGTTTTTACGGGGGTACCGCTACCCGGATAGCGGGCTGGGGGTCAAGGGGGCTAGCAGCCCCCTTGCGGGGTGCGGGGCAGCGCCCTATTAGAAATTTTTTCTAACAGGGACAGTGTCGTGGAGTATGTGTATGTGTACATATGTATACATATGTATATATATACATGTATATATAAATAAATGGGAAAAAGACATCCAAAGGATGTGTGGGGCCAGCGCCTAGGCGCTTGAGCACAAGCGCGCCACGTGTCGGCACGTGGGCCCTTTGCGCTCGAGCGCAGAGTGCTAGAGCGCTACGCGCCACGTGTCGGCAAGTGGGCGCTTTGCGCTCGGACGCTGAGCGCTTGGGCGCAAGCGCGCCACGTGTCGGCACGTGGGCGACTTGCGCTCTAGCGCTTGCGCTTGAGCGCAAGAGCGCCACGTGTCGGCACGGGGGCGACTTGCGCTCGAGCGCTTGCGCTGGAGCGCAAGCGCACCACGTGTCGGCACCGGGACGACTTGCGCTCGAGCGCTTGCGCTGGAGCGCAAGCGCGCCACGTGTCGGCACGCGGGCGCTTTGCGCTTGAGCGCAAGCGCGCCACGTGTCGGCACGCGGGAGCTCTGCGCTTGAGCGCCGGCGAGAGAAAGAGGCTTTTAGCCTAAAAAAATTTCTCGGAAGAGAAATCAGATAAGAATTGGACTCCTGAGTGTGTGTGTTTTTTTTTGGGTTTAGTGAAAGATGTTCTTCTTCTTCCTCCTTTGTTAGCTGGATCTTGAAGATCAAGAGATATGGGATTTTTAAAAATCTCTTCTTTTTGAGATCTAATGGAAGATCCGAGTTCCCCTTTATGGGTTTTGTGGTGAAAAACTATTTTGTTTTATAAAAAGAAGAGTAAAACTCTTGATTTAATTCAAGAGAAAGAAGAAGGTTTTGGAACCTTGAAGAAGGAGAAAAGATCTCAGATCTGGAAAATTTTTAGAGAGAGAAAAAAGTTGTTGAGATATTTCATTATCTTTGCCTTTATAGGCTATACACTTTACACATAACCCCTTGGGCTTCACAAAATGGCATTTTGCCTATCCCATGGCTCATGTGCCATTTCTTTTTGCACATAAGCCATGGGCTTTAAAAAAATTTGGCTTTATGCATATTTTTATTACATTTATCCATAAAATAAAATAAAAGAAATGCAACCAAATTATTTATTACAAAATTTTTATCTTGGCATGGGGGGAGGCCGGCCGCTTCATGTTCTGGCTCGACCCGGGCATGGGCCCACTGGATCTGGGCTTGGGCCCATTTGGCTTGGGGTTGACTTTGATTTTGACTTGGTCAACCGGGGTGTAAATTTTTACCCCAACAGGGCTAACCCACTGGCTATCAGAGATAGGGTAAATGATACCACTATCCAGACACTTTACGATCTCCTTTTTTACAGCGTCCTTCATGACTGGGTTGAGTCGCCTTTGTGGATCCCTGGCTGGTTTGGCATCATTCATCATATGAATATGAAGTTCAATGATCAGGGGACTAATCCTCTTGATGTCCTCCATTGACCAGCCAAAAGCTTGCCGATTGCTGTGCAAGACCGTAAGAAGGGCTTTCTCTTGCTCTGGAGGTAGAGAAGCCGAGATGATAACAGGGAGGGTTGCGTTCTCACCCAAGTAAGCGTACTTAAGGTGAGACGGTAATGGCTTGAGTTCGAGTGTTGGCGGTGAAACGATTGAAGGCAAGATTGGTGAAAAGGTCTCGAACTCAATGGATTCCAGCAGAGGTTCAAAATGACTGTAAGAGACCTATTTGGATGGTTCAGCTAACTCATCCGAAAATTCAAAGGATTCAAACTCGGGTGGTGACTGGACAAGATCGTTCAAGAAAGTGAAACACTCGTAATTAAAGTCGGGAGCAGAAGCAGCAGCAGGTTCGAAGAGGAACGCACTAGTGGCGTCAAGATTGCTATGATCGAGCAAAAACTCCTCGAATTCACAGACCTCTGAGGTGATCTTCTGGATCGAACAAACTTCTAGTATATGAGCATTAGGTTCAGAGGGCCGATTCCCCAACCTGAAAATGTTGAGTTTAATTGTCATGTTTCCAAAAGATAGGTTCATCGAACCATTTCGACAATTGATCACAGCATTAGAGCTTGCAAGGAATGGATGACTGAGTATCACTTGAATTTGATTCCGGGGGTTAGCTACAGGTTGTGTGTCTAAGACAATGAAGTCAACGGGGAATATGAAGTCCCCAACCTTTATTAACACATCCTCTAGCTCACCCCTAGGGTGGGTGATAGATCGATCGGCCATTTGGAGAGTACAGTGTGTGGGTTTCATCTCTCCTACACCTAGTTGCTAATATACAGAGTACGGAAGTAGGTTAACGCTGGCACCAAGATCCAAAAGTGCGCGGTTGATGTTCTTATCCCCAATGGTAATTAAAATCATAGGACAGCCAGGGTCTTTCTGTTTTTGAGGTAAAGCTTGGGTAAGAGCATCACTCACAGCACTAGCTAAGAAAACATTTTTGGTACCTGAGATTTCCTCTTTTTCGTGCACAAGTTCTTCAAGATTTTTGTGTAGGAAGGGACTTGTTGGACAGCATCTAAAAGGGGAATGTTGATGTTAACCTGCTTAAACAACTCCAGAATCTTCTCCATTTGTGGATTTTGTTTATTGGACCTCAACCGGTTTGGAAATGGAACGTTTTTAAAATTGGTTGAGTCCAATGCTTGTAGAGGAGATTGTGGAGTTTATCCCAGAGCTGGAGTTTTCGTGGAGTGATAAGTGGGTCCGTTCAGAGCAGAAGAAGAAGAAAAGACTTTTGAAGAAGGGAGAATAGGCTCAGAAGACGAAGAAGAAGAAGAAGAAGAAGCGGACGGGGTGTCATCATATGTACGTGTCCTAATGTTGTTGTGCAGTATCCTTCCAGATCTCAATGTAGTCACGACACTCACATTATGGTTCTGTTGTTCAAGAGCAACATGTACATTATGTGGGTGACCAGAATTTAGGAGTGGTTGAGATGGAAGATTTCCCTTCTCTCGCTTTCTTAAGGCCGCATTCAGCTGTGCTATCTGGGCTTCGATGGTTTTGATGCTTTGCCCATGGGCGGCAGTGTGTTGCACCAAAGACTGAATGAAAGACTGGATGTTAGCGGTGGATTGAGTCGATTGCTTTACAAATGCCTCCAGACTCCGTTCTAGCGAGAAAACCTTATCGTTGTTTGACGGAACAAAGTTATTTTGAGAAAAAGAATTGTTGGTTGCAAAGATGTTGGTCAGATTTTGAAAAGGTTGGGGTTGGAAGGGCTGCTGATATTGATGTTGAGTTTGTTGCTGGGCTTGTTGTTGAGGAGGAGTAGGCCTCTGGAAGTTGTTGTGGCCTTGGAATTGATGCTGGTTCTGATTTCAGGCGAAATTGGGGCGGTTCCTCAAACCGGGATTGTAGGTGGAAGAGTATGGATCATTTCTTGGTTTTTGCCGAAAGGCAGCATTGACCTGATCTTGTCCTTAAGAAAGTGGGTTGTAAGGACACTCTTCGGTCAAATGGGATGGATCAGAACAACAAGCATAGATGGTACGAGGGGGAGGAGCAGGGGCAGGAGAAGGAGACGAGAATTTGCTCTCAATTGCTTCCAGTTTCCGTGCGATAGCTGCCATCTCGGCCTTCATTGCAATTGAGATATCGAGTTAATGAATGCCTGCCCTAGACTGACCGGGAGAACTGGAAGAAGAAGAAGAAATACTTGGTCTGGTGTTCTCCCACTGAAACATCTGTTCCGCAAGATCGTCGAAGAATTGCCAAGCTTCCTCGTCAGATTTGGATAGGAAGTGGCCTTGACAAATGGTTTCCAACAACCGCTTCGTTGCTGGGTTCAGGCCTTCGTATAAGGTTTGGCAAATTGCCATCTCTCAATACCGTGATGAGGGCACTGAACCAGAAGGTCCTTGTATCGGTCAAAGCACTTCCAAAAAGGTTCGGTAGGAAGCTGGGAGAATTGGTTGATTTCGTTTCGGATTCTCGCGGTTTTGTGATTTGGGTAGAATTTTTTCAAAAACGCTTTTACAAACTCATCCCAACTGGTTATGGAATGCGATGCGGTGCTATACAGCCACTTCACAATAAGGTCACACAGAGTGAAAGGACTGACTCGCAACCGTATAGCATCGTCGGACAGTTGGGTTGTCTTCATCATTGCACAGACGTTCTAGAATTTGTTGATGAAGATATAGGCATCTTCGGATTCCAGCCCGTGAAATTTGGGCAACATGTTGATGAAGTGGTGCTTAATTTCGAAATTATCCCCATTGGCCGGCGGAAGTGAAAGACAGGTAGGAAGTGCAGAGCGGGTGGGATAGAAATGATCCTGGAGCGCGATTCGCTGTGGCGCTACAACAGGAGGTGGTTGCGGGTTATTCACACCCAGATGAGGTGGAATCAGTCCCGGGGGAGGTAAAGGGATGTTAGGAGGAAATCCTGACATCTCAGAAGAAGAATTTGGTGATGGTGAAGGTGAAGATGTATGAACAGAATCCTGGTCAACGTCGGAGTTGTCCGGCAAAGGTAAGGGTGATAAAGGGGTGGAGGGACTTTCGAAGTTGGAGTCGATCGCGTAGTTCGTAAGGACTAACGAAACGCGGACTAAACGGGCATTAGGGTCCCTAGTCCAAGCGGACATACACTAAACGAGTTTAGTGTAGTCAAAGCGTAGAATGTGAGGGTAAGAAAACGAAAGTGGAGAAAAATTGGGTGATGGTGGTAAAAATGGCATATTTGTGTTTGTTTCAAAAGAATGGGAAAATGACAAGACAGTTCAACAAACACAATCATAGATGCACAGTCACAAATGCACAATCAACACCTAGACTAGGGTCCTCTAAGTCTACTAAACATGCTCCTAACTGTTCCAAAGCGACAAACTGTGAAATAACCCTCAAATCGCCTCTTCACAGCCAGTTGTGGCCAGGTAAGCACAAGTGAGGTAAGGAGGGTTACTCTCACGAATCACCGTGAGACGGGCCTTTTAAAATTACCTCCTCACTTGTCTAGCGTAGGAACCACAAAAGTCATGTTTAGATAAACGACTGAATGCCCACAATCTTCCTTTGTCCTATTGAGCGCGACAAGTCCTTAGTTGGCTAAGTCTAGATATTTTTTATTAAGCTTGAGGCGACACTTATGCAATTAATGATTTCTGGGGTCTTAAGAAGGGTGATGAAATCCCCACCCAATCTGGATTGGTGTTAGAGCCACTTAAGTCCGTATTAAATGATGCAATGCGCAAATCAACAAAGTTTTTGTTTTCAAACAATCAATTCGTTTTTTACTTTAAATGTGGCGCTGCAACAAATACGGTTAGTCTTTTCTTTGGCTTTTTGCGGCGATGTTGCTAAGAATCCTGCAAAGACAAGGATATTGGAGCGTCGGGTTTGAGAAGAGGAAGTGTTTAGAGAAATACGTACCAAAAGTGTCGAGTTTAAGGAAACTCGTGACGATATTGCCTCCGAGTGGTCGAATGGTTCGCTTGCGCGGGTCTAACTACCCGGATCTTTGACACAAAGTGTTCACTCCCCTTGTACTTAAAAATGCCCCTTGTTCCGCACGATCGCTGCTCACAATCCGTCAAATCTGCAAATGTCGGAAAAATACGGATATTTGAGCCAAAAAGCGACATGGATAACCAAAATTCTGAACACAAATAATTAAGAAAATCAAACAATAAAAATGGGATGCAATTAGAACACTGAAAGCAACACATAAAACCAAAAGTGGAAATGTCCCCACCAGGCCGACGAGATCGGATTTTCAGGGTGTGTCACCGGTTTTTTTGTGTGGGAATGGGCTAAAATTTTGTGTGTTTCCTTAGTGAAGTAATGTCATTCTATTTTTATAACTTGATTTTTTCTTTAAACCTCAGAGTGTTAGCAGATTACAAATCCAGAGAAGAAAAAAAGAATATTTTTGTATTTGTGTTGGTTTTGAAAAAGAATGGTTTTATCCGTTTGAATGTGTTAGAAAGTTAATTTTTATACAAAATATGCACAAATTAACCCGTGATTACAAGTATAAAAGCATTACTGTCTTCCCGGAAATGGCGCCATTTGATTGTTACGTTTCTGCCGTGTCGTATTTTAGAAAGAGTTTAGAAATTACAGCAATCAAAACGGTGTCGCGTATAGAGAGCCACGATGAGTACGGGTCGTCCGCAGGGAGATGGTAAGTTTTTAGGTTTATATTAACGAGTTAATAACATATTTTGATTTGTTGATTAAACTAAATGTCGCAACAAGGAAATATATAATAAAAGGACTTGTTAGGGAGAGTAATAGGTTAGCTTGTATGAAGGTGAAGTTTGCCGAATCCTTATAGACCCAACTTTGGTTTTGACACTAAAGCAATAGGTAACAACGCGGATTAGGTAACTTGAAATACGGTATTTATGGCATTTCTATAAATCCGTCTTTCTTGTCCCTTGTCCTTCCGTTGTTATCTCTTGATTCTAGTCTCCGGCAAACCACTAGCGATCCGGTCATGATTTAGGAATCATCGCTATCGTGGTAGGATAGGATGCCTAGCGGAGAGAAATTGCGAGTGATTTGCACGGAGTTTCAATTGCAAAGTTTAAGGTTTTTAAGGTGTTTAGTAAATAATATCTTTAAATACAATCTAACCATATTGCACCCTTAACAAGTACAGCGACTACTCACACATATTTACAAAGTAAAAATAAGAAAAAGGGAAAAGAGTGAGGAACATAATGAAAAATAAGAGAAAAGAAAGAAAAAGAGAGAACCAATGAATCCAAGTGTGAATATCTCCAAGTGTTCGTAAGCCCGGTGAAATATGAAATCCAAACACAAAACTTTAAGGTTGCAAGCTCACTTAAGAGATTGCAAGATCAAAGTAAAGCGAGAATTTCACAAGTTCAAATATGTAAATATAGAACAAGACATGGTAATAAAAAAATGAGAACTTTTTATTGAATCACAAACAGGTTATACTAATCTTGAAGTCAAGAACCTAAATCATAAGCTTGCAAGTTCAATGAAGAAGCTGCAAAGCAAAGGGGCAAGAGCTCAAGAATTATAAAGGAAAGCAAGCTTACAAATTACAAGAATTCTAAAACAAGGCTAAACAAAAAGTATCCCACTCCTTTGCCCTCTGATCTGTATTTATAGGCTCAAAAGATGAATAAAAAAACAATAACAAAATGATGACAAGGCAGCAAGGAGGGGCCCACAGAAGTTTGAGTCACATTGGAGGCAGTGGGGCCGGCGACCTTGGTTTTGGTGAGCATGTGCTCGGCCAAAATCCAAGCCCCTAGGCTCGTATTTGGAGCATGGTCTTCTGTTGTCTCTAGTATCACTCTGGTGTTGTTTATTTTCTCTGTTTTGGCTTTTGATGCACTCAGGGTTTTGGAGGGAACTTGTAGCTTCAAATCACATCAACTCTTTCTGCATTAAATGCACATCACACTCATGCCAACTTGCACCAAGTCATCATGTCATGGGCAGCCCTCTTCACTAGGTTCATGAACCAACAAGCTAGTTGTACACACTTGTATGTGTTGGACCATTTGTTTAAAAAGTGTGTACACATGAATGTTGCAAGAAGAAACTTATGAAGTATTGGTCGGTTTGCGGTTCTGGTTGCAGTGTCGGCTCACAAATGATATATCCATGATTTTAAGCGTATTTCCAGTATTTTGTCACGGATACATGTAATCTGTAATACTGAGCAGATACTGGTTAATAGTACCGATATATACAAAAAATGGATAATGAATGAGCGGTATTAAAATGCAATATTTTGGTATGAACAGCTGACGACATTCTTGTCTCTTCTTTCTTTAGAATGTTGTCAGGAGGACCCGACTCTCAGGAGATCGAGCCTAACCAGGACGACTTGGAGCAGTTACAGAGGAGGCAGACCTTTAGGCCTTACTTGTACTTTTTAATATGCTATTGTTTAAACATCGCTTTCTATCATTGTACTTTACTTTTCAGTTGTATGTAAAGAATGATTATCAATAAAAACTTGTTGTTTATATCACATCTCTTTTCATTCTTGTGCTTTACATTTACATTGTTTATTTACGCTTAACGTGTTTACATCTGAGTAAATATGTCGTAGCCTGCCACATATCCTTCCCCGTACACTGGGAAGTGGGGCGTGACAAGCCTCATGGGGGTCGATGCACCGGAGCAGAGGCTGAGTATATGATTTCTTGTACAAGTTTCTGTTGCTCCAGACGAAATGGAGTGCTTTGGCCCGAAGCCGGCGAGCTTCTCCTCGGTCTTTGGGAAGTACATCATCTTTTAGGAACTCTTCGAGGGGTTTTCTCCAATCCCGGTCTTCTTCCTGAGTTGTGTAGATCTGTAGTATTACCTCTCTGTCTTCTACGCTGGGCCATCCAAGACTTCGAAGGGAATATTTCTTTTATGGTTGGCCGAATAGGAAGAAGCGAGTTTGCTCAAGGCGTCGGCCCGATTGTTCAAGTTTCTGGGAATCTGCTCCATTTGGACATCGTCGAAATTTTTTCGAAGTCTTTTGAGTTCGGCCAGGTATTTTATCATGATTGGCTCTGTTACTTGGCCGACAACCAGTGCGGAGTCGTTGCGAACTTTGATGGTCTTAAGTCCTACCTCGGAGGCGATTCGCAGTCATGCCAATAAAGCCTCGTATTCCATGGCGTTGTTTGACGCTCTGAACCCAAGATTTTAATAGTATTCCATTTCTGTTTCGTCTGGGCCACGGATGATCAAGCCAGCCCCGCTCCCCTCCTCGGTAGAGGATCTGTCCACGTACAACACCCAATCCGGGATGGGGACGGGTACCTCCTCGACCGAGGGACGTGGTTCGGGGCCCCGTGCTGCCGTTCTTTCTTTAGTGGGAATAGTGCATTTGACAACGAAATCTACTAAGACTTGCGCTTTGATGGCCTGTCTGGAGCGGTATTTGATATCGAATTAGGACAATTCCCACCTCTATTTCTCCAGACGACCCGACGACTCGAGGGAGGAGAGAATAGACCCTAAAGGTCACTCGATGAAGACGAGGATGGTGTGCCTTTGGAAATAGTATCGAAGCTTTCTGGAGGAGACGACAAGTGCCAGGACCATTTTCTCTATGGCGGCATATCTTGTTTCTACTTCCATAAAAACGTGGCTCACGTAGTTGACCGGCCTCTGTATGCCTTCGCATTCTCTGACAAGCATCAAGCCTGCAGCTTGGTCGGAGACGGTTAGATATAATAATAGCTCGCCGCCTTCGACTGGTCAGGTGAGTAGTAGAGGAGTCGCTAGGTGCACCTTGAGTTGTTCGAAAGCATTCTGGCATTCCTCAGACCATTCGAACTTAGGAATTTTCCTTAGGACCTTGAATAAGGGGAAGCACTTCTCTCCGGATCTGGACATAACGTGACTCAGGGCAGCCACCCTCCCCGTGAGGCGCATGATGTCGACATTACTCTTGGGCGTTGTCATGTTGAGTATGGCGCTGATCTTTTCTGGGTTTGCTTCGATTCCCCGATGGGTAACCATGAACCCGAGGAACTTCCGACTGGTGACTCCGAACACACATTTAGTTGGATTCAGCTTCATTTTATACTTGCGCAGGACGTCGAATGTCTCGCCGAGGTTTTTAGTGTGCTCGGTTGAAGGGGCGGATTTTACGAGCATATTGTCGACATAGAATTCCATGTTTCTCCCAATCCGAGGATTGAAAAGTTTGTTGACCAGGCGTTGATACGTGGCCCTGGCATTCTTGAGTCCGAAGAGCATCACTTTGTAGCAGTATACCCCCCCCCCGATCTGTAGTGAAGGAGATAAGTTCTTCGTCAGCCGAGTTCATCCGGATCTGATTGTATCCGGAGAAGGCGTCCATAAAGCTTAGTAGTTCGTGGCCGACTGAGCTGTCCACTATCCGGTCTATCCGAGGAAGCGGATAGTTGTCTTTGGGGAAAGCCTTGTTCAAGTCCGTGAAATTGACACACATGCGACATTTCCCGTTTTCCTTCTTGACCATGACCACGTTTGCCAGCCAATTCGAATAGTCCAAGTTTCTGATGAAGTTGGTGGCGAGCGGTCGATCCACCTCATCTTCTATTGCCTTTTGTTTAATCGGCGCGAAATTTCTCTTCTTCTGTTGGATGGGCCGGGCCATCGGGGCGACCCTGAGCTTGTGGGAGATTACTTTGGGGTCGATTCTGGGTATTTCCGCCGGTGCCCAAGCGAATTCGTCCGAGTTTTCTCGGAGGAACCGGATCAGGTCTTCGCGGCGGTCCCTTGTCAAGAGCGAGCCGATCTGGACTGTCCGGCCATCGGTCCCCTCTGTGAGGGGGGACTACCGTCAGTGCTTCAACTGGGGCGCCGCGAACTTCCCTTTAGTCGTCACGTGTGTCTAAGGATTACTTGAAGTCTGGAGTACCCTCAAAATCGTCGCCCTACTCCTCGGCGGGGGACGTCAAGGCGAGGCAAATCTTGACGGTTTGCCGGTCTCCATTGGTCCGGCCTATCCCCCCGTGATCCAAAAGGAATTTGATCGCAAGGTGATAAGTCGATATCTGGGTCCGGAGGACATTTAAGGTAGGACGTCCCAGAAGAATGTTATAGGATGAACGGACCTTGGTGACGAGAAAGTCCACTGGTATGGTTCGAGTATTGCCCGCTTTCCCAATGTTGAGGAGGAGGGTGACCAACCCCTCAGCCGGGACGGGGTGATTTGTGAACCCAGAGACGAGATGGGAGGTCGTCCGAAGGTCGGATTGTCCTATCCCCATACGCTAGAAACAGTCGTGGAACAGGATATCCGCCAAGCTTCCTGAATCGACCAAAATTCTCTCGACTTCGTAGCGGTGGATCTGGGCCGTTATCATGAGAGGGTCATTATGAGGAAGCGATATGCCGTTGAGGTCTTCATCAGTGAAGATGATCGGATCATTCTTCCTGCATTTCTTGTGGGGCGGATCATTTACTTTTTCGATCGGTAGGAGGCGGTGGCTCCCCCCACATTCCCGGGTCAGCCCTTCGGTAACGATCATGATTTGCCTGATCGTTAATTCCCCGGGAGGAGTTTGGTTATGTAGCTCCCTCTCCTCCTGCCGCTTGTCCCTTAAGTACTTCGTCAGGTGGCCGGAGCGGATCAACTCCTCGATGTAGTCACGGAGTTGTTTGCAGTTCTCAGTCGGGTAACCTTGCAACCTGTGGAAGGCGCGGTACGGGCCGCGGAGACACTTGCTGGCCTTTTGGGTAACTGGTGGGAGCTTAAAGAACCTTTCGCCCTTAGCCTCCGCCAGCAGCTCGGTTTGGGAAATGTTTAGAGGAGTATACTCCTGGAACCTCGGGGAGTAAGGCTTTGGGCGGTCGACTTTCTTTTTCTCCTCTCTGTCCCTTTTCTTTCGATCCGATTGGTCGGCTCGAGGCGGGTTGGAGTTCACCTCTTACTCAAGTTGGATCTCTTTCTCGTTCTATTCCTTCACTTCGGCCATGGTCTTAGGTTGCACCAATGCAAAAGAGCGGAGCCACTCTTTGGGCCTAAGACCCGACCTCAGCGCAGTGATAACCGTTTCGTCGCGGTGCTCGGGAACTTCCACGAGGGCATTGTAGAAGCGAGTGACATACCCTTTGAACGATTCTTTGTCTCCGCTATTGATGGTGAACATGTAATCGACCGTCCTTTTCTTTCGTCGGTTTCTGAAGAAATGACCGAAGAATTGGGTAGCCATCTCGTCGAAGGTCGCGATGGAGCACGGCGCGAGCTCCCGGAACCAGTCCCGGCCAGCCCGGATGAGGGTAGTATGGAAGGCCCGGCATTGAGCCGCATCCGAGTTATCTTGGAAGCTCATGCCCGCCGTAAATGCGTCTAGGTGGTCCTTCGAGTCGGACTTCGCGTCGAACAGGGCCACTTTGGGTAGCTTGTTCCTGGACGAGACGTGCTCGGCCAACAACTTTTCTGTGAAAGGCTTTAGGAGCGAATCAGCGGAATACCTGGCCCCTTCGCCGGACATGTGGCCATCTCATCGTATACCATCGATTTTCTTTTCGAGGGCTTCAAGCCGGTGATGGTACCCCGAGGATTCTGCACAGTTAGAATGGTGGCTACCTCCGCTCTGGGTCTGCGCGATTGTGCGGCTCCGATTCCGCTCTATCAAATTTCTTAAATTCTCGGGAGAGGCCCTTCTTGAGTAATCACGACGTTCGCCGTTTGCGCGGCCTCGGCGGGAATGGGGGCATCGGCCATGCCTAGAAGCAGGTGAACTGATCGACATCTTCTCAAAGGGTGAGAGCGCGTGGCGGGCATCGGAGCGACGACCTAGTCTCCCCTGTGATCGGGGTGTGGAGCTGTCCGGTGCCTAGCGGGCTATGGAATCATTCACCGCGCGCGGGTCATGGTTGCCGGAGTCGACACGCCGGCGCTCAGTGACGCTGAGATGAGCGTGAGTGAAATCGAGGGTCTGAGCACGGCCATCCGCCCATTTTTCGGACGTCGTTGTCTTGGGGAGGGGGAACTGCATTCTGGTGGGTAGGGCCAGCCGCTTAGACGCGGATGGGTGCATCCACCATCGATGTGAGCCCGTCGATCCGAGCGGATAAGGAGCTGATGACGTTAAGAGGGAGAGACAAGCCACTCCTGCCTCCATTATGGGGTGGCGGCGGCTCGTATTTGGATCGTTGCGGTCGTCGCTCGCCATCGGATCGAAAGCGGAAGATCAACTTTTAGGAGTGGAGAAGCTTCTGAAAAAGGTTCGCACAGACGGCGCCAATTGATGGAGGTTGTGATCTCCCTCAAATGTTGTCTTCCGTCGATATGGCGAGAGCGATCTTGTGCGGTTAAGATTTGATTTGGGAGTTGTTGAGTGTGGATCTCAATGGGTTGATATTGACGCCGAGCTATCTGCAAAGAAATCGCCGGGGTGGGCGACCACCTTAAGACCCTCCGACGATCAAATTAGTGCCGAGGAATAAAAGCAGAGTAGTGGCATATTGGAATCGATTTGAGTTACCTGAGTCGTCTGAAGGAGGGGTTTATATAATGATCGCATGGAGCGAGACAGTGTGAGGTTTACTTTAATTAGGTCCATGCGAAAGCACGGGGAACCTCCCTCAAAGTACCGACACTGATCTGGCTGAAAGATTGACGAAATTGTAGGGTGTAATTAATCCCGACTAATCTTACCTCTTAGGGTTTGAAGGTAGATTTGATAAAAACAGTGGGAGACATCCTGATTAGATAAGATAATAACCAATCTAATCTTGCAAGAGCATACGCTAAAGTGTTTTCTTCTCTCTCTCTCCAGGTAGCTACCATGTCAGGCCATAATCATGATAATAATATGGATGTATTGACTGAACCCGCTTATTATACTGAGCAGGGGAACGTTGGACCCGTTCTTTCTTATAAGAGTTATAAGACTGAACTGGAAACAGGAGAATATCTGGATTCTCACGCGGCCCAAAAGAACATGCATGTTGATGCATCTTCTTCAGGTGTCTTAGTTATTGAAAACTGTTTCTCAGTTCACCCTACGTCCTGGGTATTAGATACCGGATCAGGATCCCACATATGTAAACAGTTACATGGGCTACGTAAAGGTAGAGAACTGGGAAAAGGTGATCATTCCGTTCAAGTAGGGAATGGTGCAAGTATTGCAGCCAAAGCAGTTGGCGAATATCATCTTGTATTGCCAAGTCGTAATACACTGATTCTAAATGAGTGCTATTATATACCGAACATGATGTGCAACATTATATCAGTTTCTTTATTAAGTAAAGAAGGATATAATTTTGTAGTAAAGGATAATGTTATGAACATATTCCTAGATCAAAAGTTTATTGCATCAGGCTCGTTACATAATGGCATATTCATTTTAAATCAGAATACAGTCCTCAATATACAAAACACACACAAGAGGAAAAGTTCAGAAATGAACAAATCTTTCTTGTGGCATTGTAGACTTGGCCATATAAATGAGACACGGCTAGCTAAGTTACATAAAAATGGATATTTGAATTCATTCGAATTTTCATCTTATGATACTTGCCATTCATGTCTCAAAGGAAAAATGACCAAAGCTCCGTTTAGTGGACACGGAGAAAGAGTTACCGAACTCTTAGGACTGGTACATAGTGATGTATGCGGTCCCATGTCTACGCATGCCAGGAATGGTTCTTCCTACTTTATTACATTCACTGACGATCTCTCTAGATACGGGCATGTGTTCCTGTTGAAACACAAGTCTGAAGCTTTTGAGAAATTCAGAGAATATAAGCACGAAGTAGAGAACCAAACGGGCAAAAGTATTAAGATCCTTCGATCTGATCAAGGAGGAGAATACTTAAGCAATGAGTTCGTAGATTATCTAAAAGAGAATGGGATTCTCTCTCAGCTTACTCCTCCTTATACACCACAGCACAACGGTGTATCGGAACGAAGGAATCGGACCCTATTAGATATGGTGTGATCTATGATGAGCGATGCTGAGTTACCTATTTCCTTCTGGGGGTATGCGCTTGAGACGGCCATATACATATTGAATCTAGTTCCATCTAAATCTGTACCTACCACACCATATGAGATATGGAGTGGGAAGAGACCATATTTTAAACGAGTCAAGATATGGGGTTGTCCGGCCTATGTCAAAAGACAAAATCCGGACAAACTCGAGGCACGATCAGTCCTTTGCAAATTTGTGGGATATCCAAAGAATTCTCAAGGATATTTTTTCTACCACGCTGAGGAACAAAAAGTGTTTGTTGCTCAACATGCCACCTTTTTGGAAAAGGAATTTCTTGCAAAAGAAATTAGTGGAAAAGAGGTAGAGCTGGAAGAGGTTCCAGAAACGCAAATTGCAACTGAAGATTTAGTAGAACCAGAGGTTCAGTAGTACCCGACGAACCCCAGCCTCTCCGCCGATCTAGTAGGGTTTCTCGTCCACCTGAGAGATACTACGGTTTTCTCATTGATGGTGGAAGCGAGGATTGCATCATGGAAGATGATGACCCGACTAGTTTCGAGCAGGCCATCATGAGTGGTGCCTCTGTGAAATGGCTGGATGCAATGCGATCTGAGATGGAATCCATGTACACCAACAAAGTATGAACTTTGGAAAATGCTCCTGAAGGGGTAAAACCCATTGGGAGCAAGTCGATTTTTAAAAAGAAATTTGGTGTAGATGGAAAAGTTGAGACTTTCAAAGCTAGACTTGTAGCAAAAGGTTTTCGTCAACGACCAGGTGTGAGTTATGACGAAACCTTTTCTCCAGTGGCTATGCTTAAGTCCATTCGGATCTTACTTGCCATTGCTGCATACCATGACTAAGAAATCTGGCAAATGGATGTTAAGACCGCCTTTCTAAACGGTGATTTAGAAGAGAGCGTGTACATGACTCAGCCAGAGGGCTTCGTAGATAGTGGGAGCAGCGGAAAGGTGTGCAAGCTGCTTAAATCCATTTATGGGTTAAAGCAAGCATCGCGGAGTTAGAACATCTGTTTTGATGTTGTAGTCAAAGAGTTTGACTTCATCAAAAATATAGATGAACCTTGTATCTATAAGAAGGTAGCAGAGGGTAAGGTAGTCTTCCTCGTATTGTACGTGGATGACATACTCTTGATAGGAAATGACATTCCTATGCTGCAATCAGTCAAGCTCTTCTTATCACAGAGATTCTCAATGAAAGATCTAGGTGATGCCTCCTGCATATTGGGAATCATGATCTATAGAGATAGATCTAAACGGATACTGGGATTGTCCCAATCCAGGTATATTGACACCATACTAAAGTGGTTTAGTATGGAAGAATCCAAGCGTGGGAACCAACCCACGATCTCTGGACTCACTCTCTCCAAAGAGATGTCTCCCAAGACTGATTTGGAGAGAGCTCGCATGCAAGGGATACCCTATGCTTCGGCAGTAGGCTCTATCATGTATGCGATGCTATGTACCAGACCCGATGTAGCATACTCACTAAGTGTAGTGAGTCGGTATCAAGCAGATCCTGGAGAGAATCACTGGACAGCTGTGAAGAACATTCTCAAGTACTTACGAAGGACTAAGGAGATGTTCTTGGTGTATGGTAATGGAGAACTCCAGGTGGAGTCCTTTACCGATTCCAGCTTCCAAAGTGATAAGGACGACTCTAAGTCGCACTCGGGATTTGTCTTTACCCTCAATGGAGGGGCGGTATGTTGGAAGAGTTCCAAACAGGATACCGTTGCAGACTCGACGATGGAGGCTGAATACATCGCTGCCAACGATGCTGCCAAAGAGGCTGTCTGGATAAAGAAGTTCATTAGTGAACTTGGTGTGGTTCCATCCATTGAGCATCCAATACCTCTGTATTGCGATAACAATGGAGCTGTGGCTTTGGCCAAGGAACCCAGATCCCATCAGAAGTCCAGACATATTCTGAGGCGGTATCACCTGATCAGGGAGATAGTTGATCGCCGGGAGATCGAGGTCAGGAGAGTAGATACGAAGGACAACACTGTGGATCCATTCATGAAGGTTATTCCCCAGATACAGTTTGAGAGATTATTCGGGATGCTGGGTATGAGATACTACAGCAGCTGGCCTTAGTGCAAGTGGGAGATTGTTAGTTATGTATATGCCCTAGAGGCCATTGTTGTACATATAATGTATATTATGATGGATGCTTAGATATATACAGAGAGGACTTTCTTGCTCGTCATGATAGTATGCTATTTGGTTTCACTTTATCTTAACATGTTGACTTGTATTGGTTTACTGTTTTTCTCTCACATGTTGATAAAGCCCTTAGGACATGTACTCGACTACTGGGACTATGATGAGATCATACTAGTGGGGCCACGGTAGTCGATGAGTACATCCTATAACTGTTCCTAGTCGAGGGTATATCGAGACAGGGCATCGATACACCAGAGTAGACTAGCGTATACGCATCTTGACCCATATGATGGGCGATGGATGATCCTATATCCATCGGTGTTTGACATCAGAGATGGTGTACGGGTGCTCAGTGGAGACTGGGTACACTGGACGGACTCGCCGAGAACTCCCAGATGGTGATATACCACACGTCAGATGGTAGTTCTCTGGTGACACTGGTACAGGGTAGTCTGTAGACCCGAGATCGTCATAGAGTCTTGTGTGATTCCCACTGTGCTTTGATTTCCACCTTACCACGTCCAAGAGGGCGTGCAAAACGGTGGCTTTTGGGTACAGTCCCGAATCACATGGAGGCAATGAGCGATAGGAGGGGATTCGTCTCTTCCGGTATAGGGAGTTGATGTTGTGCTGTGTTCGATTGGCTATAACTGGAAGTCCCTGGCCAGGGCTGATATAGAGATTTACTGGTAAGTGTTACTAGTAGTTTCTCGACCCGTTATGAGCCACACATCGACACGACTTATCGGTTACTGGGGTCTGACGTTTACCACCCCTAGACTTGATATGCGACATATCAGACGAACAGACCGGACTGTACGGGAGTGTTACTGATTGGATTCACAGGAGAACGCACAGGCTAGCTTGTTGATCTTCTGATCGCTCAATACCTGTGTGGCTGTTACGTTTAGCTGACCGCTTGCAGCTTGTGGGTGTTTGATATGATCATCACCTGCTACCGGCGTATTGACGATTCTTTTGAGTCCTACACAGAGGTTTCTTGGCTCAGGCGAAACGGAGTAGAGGCGCATATATGATATGTCCAGGACCGAGAATAATGCGATATGAGATACCGTATTATATTCTCGCGATATTTAGATATGAACCGGGTCATCGGATCAAGTGTTGATTCGATGAATCGGTACATGATATATTAGTCGGTAATATTCGATATAGCCGGATCGTCGGATCAAGTGTTGATTCGATGATTTAATGTATAATAATATATATGATATATTGTATTACATTATCTAATGTTGGCTCACTTTATTATTTCATTTTCTCACTGGATGATACATTGATATATATGCGATATATGTTAATTGTATTATTTTCTTTTGTTGCAAATATATAATATATATGTGATATATATTATTGTGACATGATATGATTTATTATTAAACATGTTTAAGGATGATTAAAAGGGATTAGGGTTTGATTAGGGTTAGCTTCTTCTTGCACCTTCTAGAAGCTTTGCTTTTGTCATGGTTAAGATATTATGGTTGATATTTTTCTATGACTCATAACTTAACCTAACCAAACCCTAACTCTAGTTTATTCTCTACAAACTCTTAGCCACTCATCCTTGACCATGGTTGATATATCAATCATATAGTTTTCTTTTCTATTCATCACAAAAGGAATTATCATTATCTTTTCCATTATCATCTTCTTCTTCTCTCTTGATTTTGAGCTCACTAGAAATTCCATTTGTGATGATAAATTGTGAGAAAGTGAATTAAAAAGAAAGCATAAATACTACTCCTTCATCCTTATCTCATCTAGCCCATGAGATTAGTGTGTTCATCTCTTTAGAGTGAGAAAGCTTGAGTTATTGAAACTTCGACGTAGATCATTGGAGATTTGGAACACTTCAAGCAAGCATGGATCGTTCGAGTCGTGGAGCCTCTCTTGAGTCCGGGAGATCGTGGATCGCGGCAAAGAGACTTCTACTCGGAGCTTGTGAAGCGAAGGAGCGGACTACAAAGGTTGTAATCCCTCACACTTATATAAAAAGTTGTTATCTTGCATGCTAAACCCTAATAATCTAGCAAAGATCCCGGCTTTGGGTTGTTCGGCACATCTAAATTTTTATCCAGGCATGTTTGATGCCTTATGAACCTTCACAAGAGTGTCTAGGAACCCTACACTTTTGTACAATACATGGAAAAGTAAATACATCTGAATGAAAGCAATGCCTAAATAGTGGCATAACAGAAATATAAAGTACTGAAATGAAATGTGTACAATGAATCTAAAGCTCTGGGTCGTAGGCTAGCGGATCCAAGTCCTCACCGGTGGGCTCGATCTCCTGAAGATCCGAATCACCTGATAACATTCTAAAGAAGAAAGAGAAAGAATGTCGTCAGGGAACAATCGCTCGGTAAGTCCTAAAGATAAGGGAGAAGTAGAATAGACAGAAAGAGAGAGAGTGTGTGTGTAGCTTTTAAAGTTGTATTTAGTATTAATGCTGTTATTTGTAGCTTGGTACAGAAGAGGCCAGTGTATACGAGAGAAGTCTCTATATGCCAGAGACTAAAGGCAAATGCAGTACAAGGAACCGTTTATGCCACATAACAACAGCAAATGAATTCAGGTCAGGTGTCTTAAATCTTGCAGTCTCGTGCCACTTCTAACACCTTCCGTACCAATCTACCCCTTAAACCCCGCTATGTCTTGTTTGTATTGTTTGTATTGTATTGCAACTTGTATTGCCTTATAATATAGATTGTATAGTGGGATGACTTGACGAAACCATGATATCAGTAAATGGATGTAACTGGAGAATCAAGTAAATGGAAGTATATCCATGGTTCGGTTCAGTCAATATAGATTGAATAGTTTGAACAGATTGATTTTATTGATTCATGGAATCATATTGAATTGTAGTTTGTACTTGAAACATATTCAAGTCAGATTATTATAATGAGACTCGGTCTAAGTCAGACAATTAGAAAATAATTGAATCCTGAATTAGGTTTTGATGTTATCGGTAACCGCTGCATATGGGCGGCAGGAATTGTGTCTTTTTCAAAGACGATTACCGTGTTGATAACACCGTTTGTTAAGTTGCCTACCTTAAATAGACAAGCACCCACTTCTCCGGCTCCCTGAGGCTCAAGAGATTGGTCCGGCTTAAACCTATGTTTATTAGGGTCCTTAGGGTAATTTATAGAACTTGAGGGGGTTATATGTAAATATACCTTTGTATAATTTTCAAAATACACCCCAAGTATTTAATTATCGTCTTTAGAGTTGTCATAGATGTAGATTTTATACATGTGACATTTCTATTGAATAAAACCTAATTTCCATAATATAGGGTAATTATTTGTAATATTGAACTTGTATGGAATTGCATGGTATTTTCATGTGAAGTGATTCTTTTGATTTAGAAAAATTGGAATATTTATATGATATCAAAAATTAGATATTTTGATGAGACACACACACACACACACATAATAATAATTTTAATTTATTATATTTCTAGAAATCTCATTTTCTTAACATATTTGTATTTCTAAATCTTGACACCGAATGCTCCTTGCGGAGGTCAGCATATCGCACTACTAAGTCCGAGGATGTGCGAAAATCCGCACCATCCCGAACGGGTTCCCCAAATGGGTTGTAGCGACGCTTTGCAAAGACTTGTTTAAAATACACAATCTTGTGAAAATGGTTTTCATAAATTAAATCCAGTTTTGTGTAAAACGGTATTTTCCCGAATCTATATTTCCCAAAAGGTATCGTGCTATGTTGCATATGAGTGTTGTGAAGAGGTAGGTCATTACCTCGTGATCTATTTACAGGTATAGTAAGAAATATGATGTTTAATGTCAAAACTAAACTATATGGTATTTTACTGAAAATGTACGATAAAAATTACAATATGAAATATTTTGCTATGGAACTTGTTCCTGATATTTTAGTAATGTTTAATAGTCAAGTTGTAATGGTGTGGTGTGTTTGTATTTAAGAAAAGATGGATTTTTTAAGAAAAACCGAATCGGAAGTCGGATTAATTTCGCTTCCGTCGGATTTTAGAAATACAAGATTTTAGAATAGAAAAGAGAAGAAGGGGGGACTTACTGGCTTTTGGTTTAGAGGAGAGGAAGAGGGAGTGGAAGTAGGTTCCGGTGCGTCGTTTCGTCGTCGGGAGCTCCTAGGGTCGTCGTCGGAATTTCGCCGGAGCTTCGCCCTTTGCTAACTCCACTTGTACACAAAAATTCTAGAGAGTTTTCTTGAGACTTTGGACAGAATTTTTAAGTGAGGGTGTGTGTGTTCATGGGTGGTATTTATAGGAAAAGATTAGGGTTAGGATAGGTGAAAGGGTGTGAGAAAATGTATTAAAAATGGAGTAAATAGGTGTTTTTATTGACTCTATAAATGTGTAGAATATTTAAAGTGTACAGGGGTTTTAATAAGACCAAGAGGCACAATTCTCAAGAAGGAAAAAACGGAGTTGGCGTAGAATCGGTCGCCGCCGGCGGCCGATTCGGCCGATCCGCCGGCCTGATTCGGCCGAGTCGGGCTGGGGCTCGCTGCCATGTGTCCACCGTCGATAGGTCTACCCCCTGAGCCAGTTTGTTTTATATGCGACTTCTGGTTTTTACGAGTTATGCACGTGTAGGCTCTTGGGATTCTAAAAATTTTAAAAAAAACAATATTAAAAATAATGTGGGTGATGGGATTTGAACTCTAGTGCTTTGGTTCAGCAGTGTAAGGTCTTACTAATGAGCTACAAGCTCCTTCTTGCTATTAAAAAGCAAAACAATTACTTATAGTACTCAAAGAAAATGCAAATACCCCAAGTATACATTAACTTTTAAACAAATTTTTGTACACTAAAATTGGATTTGTTACAGTCTACCCTCCTTATGAAAATTTCGTCCTCGAAATTTACAATTTTATTTTAAGGACTAGTTTACAAATAAGTGAGGATATCTAGCTCGCATCTCATCTTACCTTTCCCAAGTCGATTCTCCTAGAGTGTCTTTTCTCCACATCACTCGAACCAAGTTGACTTCCTTGTTCCGAAGTGACTTCACTTTCCTGTCCAGGATCTCTACAGGTTGTTGTTCACAAGATAAGTCGGGTTGTATAGTGAGCTTGGAATGATCGAGAATGTGGCTGGGGTCACTCACATACCTTCTAGGTTGGGATATGTGGAACACATTATGCACTCCTTCCAATGAAGGTGGAAGTGCCAAGCAGTATGCCACTTCACCGACTCGTTCGAGTATGTCGAATGGTCCAATGTAACTTGGACTTAGCTTACCCCGTCTCTTAAAATGGATCACTCCACGGTTCGGAGATATCTTTAAGAATACGTGATCTCCCGGCTGGAACTCCTAGTGACGTCGCTTTGCATCAGCCCAGTGCTTCTGTCGATCTTAGGCTATGCGCATCTTTTCTTTGATAGTGCGTACCACATCTACAGTTGCTATTATCATCTCAGGTCCAAGAAGTTCTCTATCTCCGACGTCGTCCCAACTTAATGGCGATCGACACTTCCTTCCAAAGAGCGCTGCAAAAAGTGTCATTCCAATACTTGCTTGGTATCTGTTGTTGTACAAAAACTCCACAAGATGTAGGTGATCTTCCCACGATCCTCCGAAGTATAACATGCACGCTCTGAGCATATCTTCCAAGATCTGAATAGTTCGCTCAGACTGACCATCTATTTGTGAATGATAAGACGTGCTGAAGTTCAGATTTGTTCCCAAGCTTGCTTGCAGACTCTGCCAAAATTGCGATCGGAACCTGGTGTCATGGCCGGAGACAATGCAGACCGGTACTCCATGAATTCTCACAATTTCCTATATGAGTTCATGGGTATCAGAGATAGTACATATTTAAATAGTTTAAATCTTAAGTAGATTCTTACCTTCATGTTCTTCTTTGCTAATGTCTCTGTTAATTGGCCAACCAGAAATGGAATGAAGTGAGCCGACTTTGCGAGTCGATCCACAATAACCCATACCGCATCGTTACCCTTTGTGCTGTGAGGAAGTGCAGTCACAAAATCCATCGTGATGTGTTGCCACTTCCATTCTGGGATGGATAACGGTTGAAGTAATCCAGCTGTCCTGTGATGTTCAGCCTTTACTTGCTGACACACCAAGCATTTAGCGACGCTTCTGGCTACTTCACGCTTCATTCCATGCCACCAGTAATTCTGACGTAGATATTTGTACATCTTTGTACCTCCAAGGTGTACTGAGTAGGGAGAGCTGTGAGCTTCTTTCATTAACTCTTCCCGAATAGAGCCTTTTGGTACACATAATCTGCCGTCGTATCTCAAAAATCCTTCTTCATGGATGATGAAGTCTGTTCTGAGTCTATTCTCCACTTGTTCTCTGATCTTTTGCAACTTAGCATCACTTTCTTGAGTTGCTTTGATCCGGTTGACAGTTTTAGATCGAACTTGTAAATTCATCAAGCTTGAAGCGTTACCTGTCATGACTACTTCAATCTCCATCTGATGCAAGTCCTGTTGTAGCTTCCACTGAGCGGTGAGATGCATTGCTAATGGTTGGTAACTAAGTGCATCAGGTACCACATTCAACTTCTCTGGGTGATATTACAGGTTGATGTCGACGTCCGCCATGAGTTCTAACCATCATCTTTGCCGCATATTAAGCTCCTTCTGAGTAAACACATATTTCATACTTTTGTGATCTGTGTATATGTTCACTCGTTCACCAAGAAGATAATGGCGCCAAATCTTAAGAGCAAAGATAACGGCTGCCAACTCCAAATCATGCGTCGGATAATTGCGCTCATGAGTCTTCAGCTGTCTTGAAGTATAAGCCACAACCTTATCATGCTAATATAGAACACATCCTAATCCCTTACCGGATGCATCGCAATGCACTTCGAAACCTCCAGATTGGTCCGGTATAACGAGAATAGGCACTGATGTCAACCTTGACTTGAGTTCTACGAAAGCTTGTTCGCATGCTTCTGACCATACAAAGTCTTCATCTTTACGTGTGAGCTTGGTTAGGGGTGTTGCTATTTTTAAAAAGCCTTCAATGAACCTTCTGTAATATGCAGCTAAATCCAAGAAACTTCGAATGTCCTTCACTGACTTTGGTGTCAGCCATTCTCTTACTGCTGAAACTTTCGCTGGATCTACAGAGATTTCTTCTCCTGATACGATATGTCCAAGAAAACCCACTTGATTTAGCCAAAACTCACACTTGATTTATTTGGCGTGGAGTTGATATTGCCGTAGAGTTTCTATGACAATTCGTAGGTGTTCGGTATGCTCTTTCCGACTCTTAGAATACACCAGAATGTCGTCGATGAAGATGACAACAAACCTGTCTAAGTACTCCCAGAAAACTTGATTCATTAGGTTCATGAATATTGCTAGTGCGTTTGTCACTCCAAATGGCATCACTAGAAATTCGTAATGACCATAGCGAGTTCTGAAAGCCGTTTTGTGAATATCAGCTTCCTTGACCTTCACCTGATGATAACCTGAACGAAGATATAGTTTAGAGAAAACACAAGATCCACTTAGCTGATCGAATAAATGTCGATGCGCGGGAGTGGATACTTGTTCTTTATCGTTACTTCGTTCAAGACTCTATAATCGATGCACATTCTGTATGATCCTTCTTTCTTCTTCACAAGAAGTACAGGTGATCCCCAACTTGATGTGCTAGGAAGAATCCATCCTTTTGCCAATAATTCGTCCAACTGAGTTTGGACTTCCTTCAAACCTTCCGGACATAATCGATAAGGTGCTTTGATCACCGGTTGCGCTCCTGGTACTAAATAAATGCTGAATTCAAGAGCTCGATCGGAAGGCAAACCTGATATATCGTCAGGAAATACATCGTCGAACTCTCGAACCACTTCTGGCTTTGATCCTTCCTCCGCTTGAATTGCTGCAATCACTGCCGTCCTTGGTTTCACCTTGTAAGTACTTGGCTCCAGGGTACAGTCTCCACTTTTGAAATAGAAAACCAGATGGTCTGGAATCTCGAATACTACCGTCCTTTGACGATAGTCGATGGTAGCATAGAAGGTTCCGAGCCAATCCATACCTAGAACCACATCGAAGTTTGGTAAGTCCAGTACCTTGAAGTCAGCATAGAATTCTCTGCTGCAGACGACTACTGGACACAAGCTGTATCCCATTGTTGCCTTTAGAACGTTGTTTCCTAAAATGACATTCCAACTGGATTCAAGCGGTGTGACTGGAATCGCATGAGTTCGGACGAACCGCTGCGACATAAAGCAGTGAGATGCTCCAGTATCGAAATGTGCTAGTGCAGGAAGTGAGGCTACTAGGATTGTACCTAAGGTATGTGGGATATGTTTTAGGTATAGGAAAATATGTGGATAGATATTAAGACTGTAAGAAAATCTTGAGAAGAAAGGGTTATCAGTGATAACTTGGCCAGTGGCCTCAGCTTCTTCCATGGTTATCGTGAAAGCCTGTCGCCGTGGTACATTCCTCCTGGCCAGAGGAGCATTCCTCGGAACGTTCCGTTGGGCTTGATGGAACTGACGAGGAGGAGGTGCAGTCGGTGGTCCTCTAGGTGGTGGAGAAGGTAGTGCAAGTCTTGGGGAAGGTGCTTGGATGGATGGGTGTTGCGGGTAAGTGATTGCTGGCCTAGGTGCAGCATATGAGTTTTGCCTATGGGGACAAGACACAATATCGTGAGTAGCTGAGCCGCAGACTAAGCAAAGGCGGTTTGCATACCGACAGTCTTTCATCAGATGCCCATCTCTCTTGCAGTAGTTACAAAAGGTTGGGCTGGGCCTGTTGAATAGTACTCCCGGTCTCCTTGGCACAAAAGGTGGCCTTGATGAGGCTCCTCCTGCCATCTAGTTGGCAGGGCGCTTAACTCCAACAGATTGAGGTATGCCCCTCCTATTTACCACTGCCTCATAACGGCAGGCAGCTTTCAAATCCGATTCATGAGTCGGAAAGTCTCATGTGGCCAGTGCAGCCTGGATCTCCGAATCTAAGCCTTGTTGAAATCGATGGGCTCTGATCTCATCCGCCAGTATTAGGTGTGCCGCAAATCTGTTAAAGTATTGTGTTAGCTGTGTAATATGTGATATATTGAAAAATCGAATTATTGAGACATATCTTACCGACTGAGCATGGTGAACTCAGCGTCATATTCATCTACTGACTTGGTCCACATTGAATTTTGTTGCAGATGGATGAACTGATGTTCCATGTCGTACCTGGCAGTCTCAGGAAAGTACTTCGCATCGAACATGTCTCGAAAAGTCTTCCATTCGATAGGTTGATCAAGACGGCTTTCTTCCGCCTTCCACCAAACCCATGCATTGTCCGTGAGTTCCAGTTTTGCAACACGGACCCAAGCTATCTTTGGCACTTGTGTTGCTGCCAGATCATCTTCGATGCTCGGAGCCCATTCCTCAGCTTCCAGCGGGCTCTCTTTTCCTGAGAATTGTTTGGGGTGCAAATCTCTGAATTGCTTCACCCCAGGTGCTTCTGCCTCTGGACCGTTCATTAAAAGAGAAGTCTGTTGCTGTTGTCCTTCTAGGAGGCTGCGGATTGCCTTAAGCAGAACCGTCTGCTCGTTGAGCGGAGCAGGGACGGCAGGTGTGAGTGGTAGTGGTGGAAGTGTGTTGTTGACATTGGTGCTGGTGTTATTCGAGGAATCCATAACCTTTGAAAGAAAGAATTGGGTTAGGACAGATTCAAAGTATATGAAATGATGAGATTCAAGAAATATGAATTGTAAAGAATATTTTCAGTTTTTGGTTCTTGTGTTATATTGCTTAGGTTGTTCATGCAGAACAGAACTGCATGGTAGGGTTCCATACAGCTCAGACCAGCATGGGCCACCAACAAAACCTGTCATGACCTACTTCTCAGTATACGGGTAGAGGACACGACTGGCCGCTACGTATTTACTCTGAAGTAAATACGCTAAGCGTATCTAAGCAATATAAATAAAAATGCACAAGAGACAAAGACAATAGGTATAATTGAACAGCAATTTTATTTATTTACATTCTTTTCTACAATGCATGGAAAAGTAAATACATCTGAATGAAAGCAATGCCTAAACAGTGGCATAACAGAAATGTAAAGTACTGAAATGAAATGTGTACAATGAATCTAAAGCTCTGGGTCGTAGGCTACCTGATCCAAGTCCTCGCTGGTGGGCTCGATATCTTAAAGATCCGAATCACCTGACAACATTCCAAAGAAGAAAGAGAAAGAATGTCGTCAGGGAAAAATCGCTCGGTAAGTCTCAAAGATAAGGAAGAAGTAGAATAGACAGAGAGAGAGTGTGTAGCTTTTAAAGTTGTATTTAGTGTATACGAGAGGAGTCTCTATATGCCAGAGACTAAAAGCAAATGGAGTACAAGGAACCGTTTATGCCACGGAACAACAGCAAATGAATTCAGGTTAGGTGTCTTAAATCTTGCAGTCTCATGCCACTTCTAACACCTTCCGTACCAATCTACCCCTTAAACCCTGCGATGTCTTGTTTGTATTGCAACTAGTATTGCCTTGTAATATAGATTGTATAGTGGGATGACTTGACGAAACCATGATATCAGTAAATGGATGTAACTGGAGAATCATGTAAATGGAAGTATATCCATGGTTCGGTTCGGTCAATATAGATTGAATAGTTTGAACAGATTGATTATATGGATTCATGGAATCATATTGAATTGTAATTTGTACTTGAATCATATTCAAGTCAGATTATTATAATGAGACTCAGTCTGAGTCAGATAATTAGAAAAGAAATTGAATCCTGAATTAGGTTTTGAAATTATCGGTAACCGCTGCACATGGGCGGCAAGATTTGTGTCTTTTTCAAAAACGATTACCCTGTTGATAACACCGTTTGTTAAGTTGTCTACTTTAAATAGGCAAGCACCCACTTTTCCAGCTCTCTGAGGCTCAAGAGATTGGTCCCGCTTAAATCTATATTTACTAGGGTCCTTAGGGTAATTTATAGAACTTGAGGGGGCTATATGTAAAAATACTTTTGTATAATTTTCAAAATACACCCCAAGTATTTAATTATTGTCTTTAGAGTTGTTATAGATGTAGATTTTATATATGCGGTATTTCTAGTGAATAAAACCTAATTTGCATAATATAGGGTATTTATTTGTAATATTGAATTTGTATGGAATTGTATAGTATTTTCATGTGAAGTGATTCTTTTGATTTAGAAAAGTTGGAATATTTATATGATATCAAAAATTAGATATTTTGATGATATATATATATATATAAAATAATTTTAATTTATTATATTTCTAGAAATCTCATTTTCTTAATATATTTGTATTTTTAAATCTTTCGAGACCGAATGCTCCTTGCGGAGGTCTGCATATCGCACGACTAAGCCTGAGGATGTGCGAAAATCCGCACCATCCCGAATGGGTTCCCCAAATGGGTTGTAGCGCCTCTTTGCAAAGACTTGTTTAAAATATATAATCTTATGAAAATGGTTTTTATAAGTTAAAACTAGTTTTGTGTAAAACGGTATTTTCCCGAATCTATATTTCCTAAAAGGTATCGTGCTATGTTGCATATGAGTGTTGTGAAGAGGTAGGTCATTACCTCGTGATCTATTTAAAGGTATAACAAGAAATATGATGTTCAATGTCAAAACCGATCTATATGGTATTTTACTGAAAATGTACGATAAAAATTACAATATGAAATATTTTTCTATGGAACTTATTCATGATATTTTGTTAATATTTAATAGTCAAGATGTGATGGTGTGGTGTGTTTGTATTTAAGAAAAGATGGAATTTTTAAGAAAAACCGAATCGGAAGTCGGATTAACTTCGCTTCCGTCGGATTTTAGAAATACAAGATTTTAGAATAGAAAAGAGAAGAGGGAGGAGGGACTTACTGGCTTTTGGTTTAGAGGAGAGGAAGAGGGAGTGGAAGTAGGTTCCGGTGCGTCGTTTCGTCGCGGGAAGCTCCTAGGGTCGTCGTCGGAATTTCACCGGAGCTTCGTCCTTTACTAATTTCACTTGTACACAAAAATTCTAGAGAGTTTTCTTGAGAGTTTGGACAGAATTTGTGAGTGAGGGGGATGTGTTTAGGGGTGATATTTATAGGAAAATATTAGGGTTAGGGTAGGTAAAAAGGTGTGAGAAAAAGTATTAAAAATGGAGTAAATAGGTATTTTTATTGACTCTATAAATGTGCAGAATATTTAAAGTGTACAGGGGCTTTAAGAAGACCAAGAGGCACAATTCTCAAGAAGGGCAAAACGGGGTTGGCGCGGAATCGGCCGGCGCCGCCGGCCGATTCGGTCGAGTCGGGCCGGGGCTCGCTGCCATGTGTCCACCGTCGATAGGTCTATCCCCTGGGCCAGTTTGTTATATATGTGACTTTTGGTTTTTACTAGTTATGCACGTGTTGGCTGTGATGGGATTTGAAGTCTGGTGTTTTGGTTCAGCAGTGCAAGGTCTTACCAATGAGCTACAAGCTCCTTCTTACTATTGAAAAGCAAAACAATTACATATAATACTCACAGGAAATGCAAATACCCCAAGTATACATTAAATTTTAAACAATTTTTTTTACACTAAAATTGGAGTTGTTACAATTTTTTTTGTTTCGGTGTTCCAATATTTTACATTTTATAGCACATGAAAATCACGAAATTTTCAAAAGTCTCAAAAATTTTCAATTTTCTTTGATTTTTCTATATTTTGCTAACTATAACATACAAAGATCATGAGTTTTTCAAAATCCTGAAAATATCAAAGTTTTAAAAAAAATTGTGCTTTTCGATTCTTCAAAATTTTGCTTGGTGTAACATACGAAAATCATTATTTTGGATAGCATACGAAAAATCATTAAATTTTAAAATCTCATAAATTTTTGTTATCTTTTATTTTCCAATATTTAACTTGGTCTTACTTTCGGAGAACTTCTGAAGTACCAAGAAAAAAAAAGACTAAATGAAGTAAAAGAAAAAAGATCGCCAATTGCCACTAAGAACCTAACAGCACAAAAAATCTGGTCCAAGTAACTGAGATATAAGATAACTTGAAACCTTTGGTAACACACCAACATCACAAAGTTTTAAAAAATTCTAAATTTTTTTGTAGTCTTTAA
Organism: Agapanthus africanus; assembly: GCA_030015575.1. Lineage (NCBI taxonomy): Eukaryota > Viridiplantae > Streptophyta > Magnoliopsida > Asparagales > Amaryllidaceae > Agapanthus > Agapanthus africanus. Next base: position 300,919,107 of record CM057339.1, on the reverse strand, counting down.
ATTTCCAATATTTTGCACGCTGTTGCATATAAAGATCGTAAATTTTTCTGTATGCTTCGGTTTTTCGATATTTTTGGCGCGTGAAAATCATGAAAAATTTAAAAGTCCCAATATGTTCTGTATATTCTATTTTTATATATTTTACATGTTATGCTATAAGAAAATCTCAAAATATTCTATTTTCTTCTGTTTTTTTCAATATTATGAATAAAAATTTTAAAAATCTCAAATTTTATGGTTCTTTTAAAATTTTAATATTTTACATGCTATATAGCATATGGAAACAACGGATTTTTAAAAATTGTCAAATTATTCTATTTTTGGTTATTTTATATTTTCTGCAATGTCATACAAAAATCGTGCAATTTTTTTACTCTAAAAATATTTCTGTTATTTCAAATTTTCAATATTTTGCATGCTATAGTACAAAAAAATGTGTAATTTTTTTAATATTTAGCCATTACAACTTAACTGGTGAGAGATAAAATATATAAAGGTTTTAAAAAAGGAGTCGATCAAAATTTTTCCACTATATATATGCCCAGCTATATGGGATAACAATATTAAGTAGGGAGCCAATAAGAAATTTTTCATGACCCAATGTGGTTAGAGAGAATTAAATGGGGACTAGAAAATAATTTTTCCACTGTATATATGCCAAGCCATATGAGATAAAAATAGTAAGGAGCCAATAAGGATTTTTTCATGACCCAATATGGCAAGAGAGAATTAAATAGGTACTAGAAAATAATTTTTCCATTAAAGTCAAAACTAGATAAATGAATATTCTAAGCTAGTCACCTAATGCGTGGGTACGAAGTCGTCCAAATTAATCTAGATGTTTATTATGATATGATCTGTAAGCTGTAGTATTTGTTGGGACTTCACTCATGCGTGCTTTTATTGTTTTGAAAGAAAAGATTTTGGAAATGCGGCGCACGCGAGCTCAGTCTCGTTTTAAAATTTATAAACTACAAGTGTACGGCATATTGTAGCGAGCCAGAAAGTACGGATCGATTCATAGGAAATTGGTGATTAGGAGTTTTCGTTAAAAGTTCAAAAAGAATAAGTTTTGTTACAAAAATTAGAAAATTCGAAGTTATAGAACAAAATTAAGAATACAGTCGTGGCTCCAGTTCGGATGGTTGAATAGTGGCGAATTTGTCGACAACCTCTTAATTATAAGTTGTTCCGTCCTTGTGTTGATTCTAACGTAAAGCATGGTTTGTCACGATGTTAGCGAAGCACAAATCATCAAGATATCGAAATTCAACGTTAGAAACGAAACGAATCCGTATTGTTCTCATTTACCGTTTGTATGTTCAAATTTGAAGTATCAACACTAAGCAAAAGGGTTAGTAAATATATATCAACAATAAATACACAAATTAGCACATGAGAGAAAGTGGTTTTAGCATTAAACTTACTAAGTGAGTTGTGATAGTATATGGTATATGAAATGAGGAAGGGTGTCAATCAACTTGTTGACAAAATACCATATCTAACACTTAGCAATCTTAACACTAGTTGATTCTAACTTAAACATTGTAAAACGGAGATTTAGAAAGAATATGGTATATGATGAGGTTACCAAGTAATCATGAAATCAAAATACCATATCACACCGATACCATAAAACAATTTTGAAGTTATTATTTCATTTTAAGCACATTAAATATTCACAAGAGGAAGAGGAAGGCAAAGCGATTCATCTCACATTCTCACTATCACCACAACCATAAAGTTACATAAACATTGCTTAAAAGAAAAAACAAAATGCAAGAGAAACGAAGAACTTGAAACAAGTAAAAAAAATGAAAACAGATGCACTTCTTTATTAAAAAATAAAGGGATTAGAGCTATAAGTTAGATAACAATCTCAAGCTCCTTAATGGAGCTCGCAAATGAGAGCTCAAAAATGAAACAAGAGAAAGCTATCAAATATTACACACTCAAATTCTCACTCAAAAATCCAACCCAAATTTAATCTGAGATATGCTATTTATAGGCTGCTCAAAATCAAAAATTGCATATACAACATGACTAAATATATTGCAAGGGACCCACTAAACTTGGACGAGCCAAATTGGCTCTGTCTTGGCCGCAATTTGCGGCTAAGAGGAATTAATTGGCGACCTCAAGTTGGTGTCTGGGGCCCATCTTGGTGCATTAGTCTTCTGGCCACTTGAGTATCTCTATGTACTTGCAATTTCTTTTAATTCACATATGGGTAAAATCTGAAGCAATGAACAGAGAAGGGATCAAGTGGGTATGTGCTGTGTTCACATTTTAAATCACCACTTTTCCAAATATATATAGTTATGCCCACTTGTGTACCCACTTGCCCAAGTCTACTTGTAAAACATCATGATAGTGTTTGCCCACTTGATATATCATGATGGTGCATCCACTTGATAATGGTTCACACTTGATATTGATGTTGTATCATGTTGGACCAAAACCAATTATTATTGTACACAACTTAATTTATTTGCAAAAACCAAATGACTTGATCTGTTATTTGTCCCATTTTCAGTTCTGGCTAAAAACCATCGTTTATGTTCATATTGTGTACCATCTCCAATATTTTTGCATGTGTACCGGTAATCTGTGCTAATGAGCAGACACAGATTAAATAGCACAGTTTATTGACAAAATAATAGAAAATGAGTGGTATTAAAATGTAATAAATCGTGTCGAACAGTATTTCATATTTATGAAATTCATATGTAAAAATATAAGAAGGATTATCTTGTAAATGCTCAGGCATTTTTGTTTAGGTTTTCAATATTTTCCTGTGCTATATAATATAAAATATTAAAATATGAAGGGAAAAAACCAGAAAATTTTGAGATTTTCGTCTGAAATAGAAATCAAAATTTTGAAAATTTAAAGAGAACGGATTTATTTTTTGGTTTTTTGTAAATTTTATGATTTTCATGTGGTATTGCAAGAAAAATTCTGAGAAACTGAAAATGTTTTTATTTTTTTAGATTTTTCAAAATTTCTCAATTTTTATGTGGTACAGTGTGCAAAATATTGAAACAACGGAGAAAAACAAAATATATTTAAGATTTTTGTAAATTTTGAAATTTTCGAATGCAATCACAAAAAATTGGGGAAAAACCAACAGAAATTTTTTATAGTTTTGAAATTTCTTGATTTTCCTGTGCTAATAGTAATCAATTTATTAAAAATTATAAGAAAACAATTTTTTTGGATTGTTTTTTAAAATATCACATTTTTCATGTGTTGTGTAGCAAACAAAAAATTGAGAAAAGTGAAGAAAACATAATATTTTGGATTTTTGAAAATTTCACGAATTTTTGGGCATTTACATGTAAAATATTAGAAAAACATAGAACAATGATTTATATATTTGAATATTTCACATATTGCGTATGTTCTAACAAAGAAAATATTGAAAACCTAAAGAAATATGATAGCCAGGTGCAATTTATAATTTCTGAAAAATGGAGGGGCAAAGATAAATTTGTAGCCACATATGTCTAAATTAGATAAGGGAATATTTCTTTGAATATTTTCTCATATAGCTTTGTTTTATATAATATAGATAGATAGATTGGAATTAACCATGTCTATGTTAACTTTAAAATTAGATGTTTATTTTCTTATAAATTTTTAATCAATTCACTTTGTGTAAAAGAGAGTTTCTTGGCTAGGAAATGATCTTAGTTATATACATTTGTTAGTAGGAATTGTTATAGCTAAACTTAGATATACAAGTAAATAAGATTGCATGTACATGTTTTCAAACATATATATGTTGATCAATATTCTTTCACCATAATATTCACCTAATTTTAGTCTAGTCAAGGAAGTTATGCATGTGGACATAAGTCTGTTAAGTTCTTTCCATTAAATTCTCAAAAATTCTATATTCTCCCAATTCCAAACAAAGTACCTCGTCAAACATTTATATGATTAAAATGTCCTAAAATTGTTTAGTTACATATTTTCCTAGTCCCCTTTCATTCCTTGTCAAATAGTGATATTGATGTTAAAAATGTGAAAAGGGCTAAGTTATGATTTTGGAAAAAGCCCAAAAAAGGAGCAAGGCAATGACACAATCATGAGAATAGCAAAGAAAAAGATAATATGATCCTCATGTTCTGTCGAATTAAACCAACCGTTGGCAGTCCCAAGTCCGGATGAGAAATGGTGAGAGTTGTGGTAGGCTTATGACAGCCAACGTAAAACTTTGTCACATTCTATGACATGAACCATAAGAATATCATTGGGGCATCTTCTACTCAGTGACGCGCCATATCGGATCCCGGATGTAGTGTTAAGCATGCAAGGGTTTATAAGTCGTCGTCCGGAAGCGGCGCGCTATATCGGACTCCGAATGTAGTGACAAATAAGTAAAGATTTCATAGGATCCGTCTGATTTTGGAACATAGGTTCCCTTACGGGTAGACTAACAAAATTAGTAGAGGTGATAATTAGGAGGAGAGTTAGTATTATATGTTTGAAAGAAACTAAGTGGGTAGGTGAAAAGAATAGAGTCATAGAGCTTTAGGGTTATAAATTTTGGTATACGGGTATAGATAAAACTCATTATGGAGTAGACGTAATCATAAATAGACGGTTGCTTGAGAATATAGTTGAGATTAAGAGAAAATATGATATAATTTTACTGGTTAAGCTTATTTTAGGCGGGAAGATCCTTAATGTTATTAGTTCTTATGTACCACAGATAAGTCTTGATGATGCCGGTAAACGTCCATTCTGGAAGGATTTAGACGAAATGGTGCAAAAATGCCTAATAGAAAGAAGTTATTTATTGGTGGTGATCTCAATGGACATGTAGGTACTAGTCGTGCTGGGTTTCATACTATGAGGTTTTAGTTTTGAACAAAAGAATGAAGCAGGTAGCTCAATTCTAGATTTTTTTTCTTATCTTATGACTTGATCTTAACAAATACTTGGTTTAGGAAAAGAGAATCTTACATTATCACCTTCAGGAGCGGATCGAGTGTAAGTTAAATAGAAATTTTTTCTAATGAGAAAGACAAATAAAGGTTGTTGCATCGACTGTAAGGTAGTGCTAGGTGAGAGTGTAACCACTCAACATAGACTTTTAGTTCTATATTTTCGATATAGAAAATGACCTAAGAAGATTAAACGTAAAGTAGAGCCTAGAATAAAGTGGTGGCGAATGAAGAAAGGTAACCAAAAAGATTTTGTAGATCGTGTAGTTCAAGAGGCGGATGGCAGTCTGAAGATAATTCAGACACAATACGGAACAAGATGGATAGTTGTTTCAAGAGGGTAGTTAGACATCTACTTGATGAGTCGAGAGATGGTGTTCCACCATTTAAGAACACATCATAGTGGAACGAAGAAGTAAAAACTGCTATTAAAATTAAGAAAGATTCTTATAAAGATTTGAAGAAAAACAAAAATGCGGAGAGATTTGAGAAGTATAAACTGGCTAAAAAGCAGCTAAGAAAGCTGTTCGGAAAGTTAAAACTGATGTCTACAAGGATGTGTATGAGAAGTTGAACACTAAAGAGGCTGAAAATGTTATATACAGGATTGCTCGGATGCGGGAAAAGAAGACCAGAAACTTATGTGCGGTGAAATATGTCAAAAATGAAGATCGAAATGTTTTAGTTTGAAATGGTGATATCAAGAAAAGTTGGTGAGATTATTTTGATAAATTGTTCATTGGAAACTTTACTAAGAATTTGGATAGATTTTTCATTCAATCTCAAAATATAAATCGTGATTTCATGCGTAAAAAAAAGTACCTGAGATTAAAGAGATTTTGAAGAAAAAGAAATTAAGAAAAACGGTTGGTCCAGACCAAATTCCTATCGAGATTTGGAGATATTTAGGAATGATGGGCGTTAAATGGCTGACATATCTGTTTAATAAGATTTGGCAATCCAAAAAGATGCTAAATGAGTGGAGAAAATGTTGGGATTCCTTAGCACCTCAACTAGGGTTTGCTAGCAACACACACGCCACAATAAAAATTTTAGGGTGCTAAGTAATCTTTAACCTAGGATCAAACTAGAAGTTTAGGGTAACACATATAAAAACAAGTGTCAAACACTAAGTGAAAGTGAATACAACCTTTGTAGACCTCCTTGCTAGACTCCTTGGAACGACTTGAGTTTGCACCGGCTTGCTTGAGATCTTCCAAGTCAACGATGATCCACCCGGGGCCCCTTTTCTCAAGCTCCAAGCTCCTCTTGATGTAAGATGAAGATGAGGCAAACACTCTAATCTAGTGGGCAATACTAAAGTAGAATGATGATATGGGTTTTGATCTCACATAAAAACCTTTCCTTTTTGTCTATTTCACTCACTTAAGAAAAAGGTAGTGAGCTTTGAGGAAGAAGAAGGAGGAGAATGGAAATGCTAGAGCTCTTTTTCTTTTGATCAAGATAAATGAAAATGAGAAGAGATAGTATATATGAGAGCATCTCTCTCATCTAACAATGGTAAACAAATATCTAAATATTTTATCATTGAGTTAAAACCCAAATGTAAATTAATCTATGGTTAATTAGTAGGTGTAGTGTGGTCAAGTCTAAACAAATATCAACCATGAATTAATCTAATTTATTTTTCTCAAATAATAAAATACATAGATATTTTATACCATGTGAGTCTTGCATTCCCATCTCCACTATATCCACAACCATGATAAGTATGTATGCATGTAGGTGTGCATATACATCAACATGTGCACATACACTCATTCATGCATGCATGGATATAGAAAAGATTTTAAATGAAAAATATAATGGTCGTTATTAAACAACACTTGATTTAATAACCCGGTCATATCACATACGAACCGACCAATAAAAAACGCCAGATTACAATGCGGTATCATATACACGCATTTAATCAAGCACCCGTGCATATTCCCATATGCACCCCACATCGTTTTGCCTGAGCTAGGTAACCCCATTGTGGGACTCTAAGACTCGTCAATACGCTAGCAGTGGGCAGTGATCATATCACACACCCACAAACCGTCAGCGGCACCAGCAGCGCGTAACAGCTCCTAGGTATTGAGCGATTAGAAGAAAAACAAGCGAACCTGCAAAAACTCCTGTCGAGCCAACCGGTAACACTTACCATACAGTCCGGTCTCTTCGTTAGATATGTTGCATATCGAGTCTAGGGATGGCAACGTCGACCCCAATAACTCAATAAGTCGTGCCGATAAATAGTCTATAACATATCAAGAAACTACGGATAACACTTATCAGTAAATCTCAACAGCCCTGACCAGGGACTTACTGATATAGCCAATCGCACACAGCGCAACATCAACCCCCAATACCGGGAGAGACTAAACCCTTCCTATCGCTCATTTCCTCCACATGTCTCGGGACTGTACCCAAAAGCCACCTATTTGCACGACTCAGTAGAGCCGTGGTAGGGTGGAAATCAAAGCACGGTGGGAGAACACATGAGACTCTATGATGATCTCGGGTCTACAGACTAACCTGTACCAGTGTCACCTGATAACTGCTATCCAACGATAGATATAATACCATATAGGAGTTCTCGATGAGTCCGTCCAGTGTACCCAGTCTCCACTGAGCACCCGCATACGATCTCGATGTCAAACATCAATGGATATGGGAACATCCATCGCCCATCTCATGGGTCTAGTGCCGTATACGCTAGTCTACTCCAGAATATCGATGCCCCGTCTCGATATACCCACGACTAGGGACTTTTCAGTATATGCTTTTAAACTACACATGTCCCACTAGCATGATCTGCATCATAATCACAGTAGTCAAGCAAACATCCTCAGGGCTTTATCAACATGTACAAATGAATAAAAGCATGATCAAGTGAACATGTCAGATAAAGAGTAACCAGATAGCAACTATCATGTCGAACAAGAATGTCCTCCGTATATATATATACATGTATAAATACATCCACTATCATATAATGGCCTCTAGGGCATACATATATCCAACAATCTCCCACTTGCACTAAGGCCGGTTATTGGCGTATCTCATACCCAACATCTCAAAAAGTCGCTCATGCTACGGCTGAGGGAGGACCTTGGTGAGTGGATCCGCGGTGTTATTCTTTGTTTTTACTCTCTTAATCTCGATCTCGCAGCGATCAACTATCTCCTGGATCAGATGGAAACGCCTCAGGATGTGTCTGGACCGCTGATGGGACCTGGGCTCCTTGGCTAACGCCATAACCCCATTATTATCACAATACAGTGGTATTGGATCAATAATGGTTGGAACTACTCTTAGCTCCGAGACAAACTTCCTCATCTAGACGGCTTCCTTGGCGGCATCATTTGCAGCAATGTACTCAGCTTCCATCGTAAAGTCTGCAACGCTATCCAGTTTGGAACTCTTCCAACTCATCGCCCCTCCATTGAGGGTAAATACAAACCCAGAGAAAGATTTGTTGTCGTCCTTATCACTATGGAAGCTCGAATCGGTAAAGGCCTCCATTTGGAGATCTCCATTACCATACACCAAGAACAATTCTTTAGTCCTTCGCAAGTACTTAAGAATGTTCTTCACAGCTGCCCAGTGATTCTCTCCTGGGGTGGACTGATACCTGCTTACTACACCAAGTGCATAAGCTACATCAGGGCGTGTACATAACATCGCATAAATTATAGATCCTACGGCTGAAGCATAGGGTATAATGTTCATGCGAGCTCTCTCTTCTTCGGTCTTTGGGCAAAAGTTCTTGGAGAGAGTGACTCCATGGCAAGTGGGTAAGGCACCCCGCTTGGAGTCTTCCATACTAAACCTCTTTAGGATGGTGTTGATGTACCTGATTTGGGACAATCCTAATAACCTTTTGGATCTATCCCTATAGATCCTAATGCCCAGTATGTACGTGGCATCACCCAGGTCCTTCATAGAGAACCTTTGTGATAAGAAAGATTTGACCCACTATAGCATAGGAATATCATTTCCGATCAGAAGAATGCCATCCACGTACAATACGAGAAATGTGACAGCTCTCCCTACAGCCTTCTTATAAACACAAGGTTCATCTGGGTTTTTGATGAAATCAAACTCTTTGATAACATCATCAAAACAGATGTTCCAACTCCGTGATGCCTGCTTCAATCCATAAATGGATTTAAGCAATCTACATGCTTTCCCGCTGCTCCCACTGTCAATGAAGCCCCCTAGCTGATCCATATAAACGCATTCTTCTAAATCACCATTTAGAAATGCAGTTTTAACGTCTATCTACCAGATTTCATAGTCGTAGTGAGCAGCAATAGCAAGTAGGATCCGAATGGATTTAAGCATGGCTACGGGAAAAAAAGTTTCGTCATAGTCCAGACCTGGTCTTTGACAAAAACCCTTCGCCACAAGTCTTGCCTTATAGGTCTCCACCTGCCCATCTACACCAATTTTTCTTTTAAAGATCCATTTGCACCCTACGGGTTTTACCCCAGAGGGTACAACGTCCAAAGTCCATACTTTGTTGGTGTACATAGACTCTATTTCAGATCTCATGGCATCCAGCCACTTCACAGAGTCTCCACTCATGATAGCTTGCTGAAAACTGGTAGGATCATCATCCTCCATGATGCAATCTTCTCTATCTCCATCAATGAGAAAACCGTAGTATGTCTCCGGTGGGCGAGAAGTCCTACCAGATCTACGGAGTGGCCGAGGTTCATTAGTTTCGATTGCAACAGCCGGTTCAACCAAGTTGTCATTTGTAACTTGTGTCTCTAGAACCTCTTCTAGATCTACCACATTGCCATCTGTATCATTTGTAAAAAATTCTTTTTCTAAAAATATGGCGTCCTGAGAAACAAACACATTTTGTTCCTCCTTGTGGTAGAACAGATATCCATAGGAATTTTTTGGATACCCCACAAAATTACACATGACTGACCGTGTCTCGAGTTTTTCTGGATTTTGCTTTTTGATATAGGCCAGACAACCCCAAATCTTAACTCATTTAAGAGATGGTCTCTTCCTATGCCATATCTCATATGGCGTGGTAGACACGGTTTTGGTTGGAACCCTGTTTAATAGAAACGCTGCAGTCTCCAATGTATGCCCCCAAAATGAGACAGGTAACTCAGCATCACTCATCATGGAATGAACCATATCCAATAGGGTCTGATTCCTCCGCTCTGACACACCGTTGTGCTGTGGTGTGTAAGAAGGAGTGAGCTGAGAGAGAATCCCATTCTGTTTTAGAAAGTCTGCAAATTCTGTACAGAGATACTCCCCACCTTGATCTGATCGAAGCATCTTGATACTCAATCCGGTTTGTTTTTCTACTTCAAGTTTGTACTCAGTGAATTTCTCGAAAGCTTCAGACTTATGTTTTAGTAAAAACACATGACCGAATCTTGAGAAATCATCAGTAAAGGTTATGAAGTAAGAAAAACCGCCTCTAGCCTGTGTAGACATTGGCCCGCATGCATCACTATGTATGAGGGCTAAGAGCTGGGTAGCTCTTTCTCCGTGTCCTGTAAACGGAGATTTGGTCATTTTACCCTTGATACAAGACTGACAAGTCGTATAAGATTTATATTCAAAGGGGTTTAAATGTACATCTTTATGTAGCTTGTTTAGTCTTATTTCGTTAATATGACCAAGTCTACAGTGCCAAAGAAAAGGTTTATTTATTTCTGAAAGTTTTCTTATATTAGTGTGTTGTATGCTGAAAACTGTGTGTTGATTTAGGACGTATATCCCGTTATTAAGTGTACCATACCCAACCAACATTTGATTCAGGTTAATGGTCATAACATTATTCTGCAACAAAAAAAAACATCCTTCATTGTCTAACAAAGAAACGAATACAATATTATAAAGCATACTAGGTACATAATAACATGGGTTCAAAACCAATATACACCCTAACGGCAACCCCAGGTGATACTCTCCCACTGAAACCGCGTGTACATTGGAACCATTTCCAAACCGGAGAGTATGGTCACCTGTCTTCAAAACTTAGCTCAGCCTCTGCATGGAATCGAAAATGTGAGAACCTGAACCGGTATCTAATACCCAGGAAGTAGAGTTTATAGAAAAACAGTTTTCTGTCACAAACACACCTGAAGCGGAAGCATCACCATTCTTCTTCTTTTTGAGATCCAAGTATTCAGTGCAGGTGCGCTTCCAGTGTCCCGCTTTGTGGCAGTGATAACATTCCCCTTTCCCCGATTCCCCAGCCATGGACTTGTCTTTCCCCTTGACCTTTTTAACTCCACCTCTAGATTTGGTGGGTTTCTTCTTCATCTTTCCCTTGGCCTTAGCCTTTAGGCGAGAGGAGGAAGATGGCCCAACAGTCAAAGCGGGAGTCTTCACTGACTTCAGCGTGCTCTCTGCACTCCTCAACATATTGAGGAGTTTAAGTAGTGACTTCTCCATGTTGTGCATGTTGAAGTTAACTACAAAAAGAGCAAAGGTGGGGGGAGAGACTACAGAATGATATCAATATATTGTTCGTTGTCCATTGTCCATCCAAGGTCCTCAAGCTCTTCTATAAGGGCTATCATCTTCAGAATATGGTCACCTACTGGTGTGCCAGGAGCCATCCGCATTTGAAACAGCTTTCGTGACGCTTAGTATCGTAAGACACGAGATTGCTCCACATACAACTCTTTTGTATGGAGAAAGATGGATTGAACGTCCATCTTCTCGTACTGCTTTTGATGTGTGTTATCCATCGATGCAAGCGCGAGGCATTTGGCCGTGGCACAGTCAGTGTCTCATGTCTTGCGTACTTCCTTATCCGCAACCGAAGATTTAGGACCTGGGACGGGCGGGGCTGGAGCAGTGAGGACACATGATACCTTATCATAAGTCAAGGCTATGTTAATGTTCCTCATCCTGTCTTTATAATTGGTCTCATTCAGTTTATTTTTATCTAGTAGAAGTTTGAGTCCTGTCATTGGTATCTGCCATTAAGAGAGAGAAAAGAACACACTCAGCGAAAGCTCTTGCAAAGATCAGATTGGTTATTTATCGTATCTAATCGATATCTCCTACTGCTTTTATCAAATTTCCCTTCAAACCTTAAAAGGAAAACTAGCCAGGATTAATTGCATTCTACAACTTCGCTAACCATTCAGCCAGGCCAGTGTCGGTACTTGAGGGAGGTTCCCTGTGCTTTCGCACGGACCTAATTAAAGTAAAACTAATTTTCCCAGAGGCGTAGCCCCGTTAACACCTTTCTAGACACCTAATGGGTTAGCTAATTGTAAAGTGCAAAACTCTCCTGGGAGCAACTCTTTCTCACAGTGGGATCGGGATCCAACCATCATATGGAAGGTATGCAATGTCATTGCAAATTACAACTCTTGAAACTCCCGAGATGGTTTTTACCTCTAGCACTCATGACATTGGCTATGGTCAACAAATCATAAGCACTAGTCAAGTTCAACCCGTCATTTCTTGATTAATTAGATCCATTCACATGACCCTTGGCTAAGGTCAACAAAGTCACATGCTTGTCCTAATTAATCACATCATATGTTGTGTGGGAAGACATCACTTAGCTACCGTACACTACGCCTTGGCTAAGGTCAACAAACGTAACACGAATACTAAGTACTCTACTTCCTAAAATGACGGAGGGCCGCGGATGGTTTTTAAGAAAACCTTTAACGCTTTGAACTTGATATCATTGTAGAATCAAATGGTTTTTCAAAAAGAGTGGCTTAAGCTCCGCAATTTTGAAATGTAGCTTTTTCGAAAAAAAGCCGAGTGGGTTTCAAATTCGATTCTACAACATCTTTTAGGTTTATTTTCCTTACATTAATCATATTAATGTAGTCCCATCATTTAAGTCCTTAAGCCAAACACAGAAAAGAAACGAAAATACAATGTACGCTTATGCCATCCGCATTCGCCACAATGTTCCGTTATGCACCGTTAGATTACTTAACTAACGGCATACCGGGACGGGACTAGCACGGGCGCAAAACATAAGCAACGCCTACTATATATCTCATATATAATATTGCATTCGTCTCAGATATATCAAGCGATCACATCACATAATATAAACAGCAGAAACACATATATGAAAATTTAGGATATACTAGGACATCCGTATTTTGTATTTAGCTAACAATAGAAAATACGGATTCCACGGTCATGATGAATAGCCAGTCCCACACCCTTAGACTCCTACGAGAGCGGCAAGCGACCCTACCAATTCTAGAGTTAGGAGACCCGGTCCCGACTCCTCGAGATGGTCTCCTACTGGAATCTAGAAACCGGTCACTTATGCTCCCCACCTTGGGTCTATCCTAATGCGGAAAAGTAAAAAATATACATCAAGGTAATATCATCCTCAACCCGGATGTGCCCTAAATAAAATAATATTACACACAAATGAATTTTACATGAATGAAAAGAAAAACTCTCATCTCACATAAAAAAAACCCGGTCATTCGATCACGACAATCCGATACATCATAGCACAGCAACACATAACATCGCGTGTCATCAACGTAAGCAAGTGTGCGTACCCCAATTGCCGTTGACATATAGCAACGAAACCGGCGATACACATACTGCGCTTACGGTCGCAGAAATAAGTATCATATAAATCTAAGCGATGTTAAACCCTTTGATCGAATTAACGAACACCCTTATTTTCCAGCAAGCTCAACACTTGAGCACCGTTAAACAATACCCAAAAATTATGCCACATTACTTTATGGACCAGCCGTAGAAGGGCAAACCCAAGCCTCATTTGTGGCACCACTAACTACGGTAAACCCTAAGGTTTAACCGCGGTTCCATGGTCATAGATCGAGTTAGGGTTTCATTCTTCTAGAGGGTCCATAGGAATACCTGCATGATACATTGAGTACATTTAACCTGGAAAATACGAGTGTTTGATATTCGTTCAACCTGTTTAACATCGTCTAAGTTACCAATACAATGCTAAAATTACGACTACGAATAGCTCTGAATTAGTCCCACTGCAAATTAACATCTCATGAAATTTATGGACTAAACAAACAATACCAAAAACCCCAAAACCCAGACACCAGAGCACAGGCAAAATTCTAGGCAGAACAGGGGAGGGAGGGTGGCCAGCTCGGATTTGAGCAAGGGGTGCTCGGCCAAAATCCGAGGGGTTTGCCTGGAATTTGGTGTGTGCTCTCAGTGTAGTGTCAGTAACCTTCTGCAGTTGTTTGAAAAAAATTTCGAGCACCTTTTAAAATCGACAGAGAAGAAAGTTTTAGGGTTTTAGTTTTTGTAAATCCGGAGTTGATTCGGTTTCGTAATTGTTTTAACATCGTAACTAAAAATCTAGCTTGGCTCTGATACCATGTTGGGATTCCTTAGCACCTCAACTAGGGTTTGCTAGCAACACACGTGCCACAATAAAAATTTTGGGGTGCTAAGTAATCTTTAACCGAGGATCAAACTAGAAGTTTAGGGTAACACATATAAAAACAAGTGTCTAACACTAAGTGAAAGTGAATACAACCTTTTTTGACCTCCTTGCTAGACTCCTTGGAATGACTTAAGTTTGCACCGGCTTGCTTGAGATCTTCCAAGTCAACGATGATCCACCCGGGGCCCCTTTTCTCAAGCTCCAAGCTCCTCTTGATCTAATATGAAGATGAGGCAAACACTCTAATCTAGTGGGCAATACTAAAGTAGAATGATGATATGGGTTTTGATCTCACTTAAAAAAATTTCCTTTTTGTCTATTTCACTCACTTAAGAAAAGGTAGTGAGCTTTGAGGAAGAAGAAGGAGGAGAATGAAAATGCTAGAGCTCTTTTTTCTTTTGATCAAGATAAATGAAAATGCGAAGAGATAATATATATGAGAGCCTCTCTCTCATCTAACCATGGTAAACAAATATCTAGATATTTTATCATTGAGTTAAAACCCAAATGTAAATTAATCCATGGTTAATTAGTAGGTGAAGTGTGGTCAAGTTTAAACAAATATCAACCATGAATTAATCTAATTTCTTTTTCTCAAATAATAAAATACATAGATATTTTATACCATGTGAGTCTTGCATTCACATCTCCACTATATCAACAACCATGATAAGTATGTATGTGTGCATATACATCAACATGTGCACATACACTCATGCATGCATGCATATAGAAAAGGTTTTAAATGAAAAATATAATGGTCATTATTAAACCAACACTTTATTTAATAACCCGGTCATATCACAAACGACCCGGCCAATAGAAAACGCCAGATTACAATGCGGTATCATATACATGCATTTAATCAAGCACCCGCGCATATCCCCATATGCACCCCACATCGTTTCACCTGAGCTAGGCAACCCCATTGTGGGACTCTAAGACTCGTCAATTCGCTAGCAGTGGGCAGTGATCATATCACATACCCACAAACCGTCAGTGGCACCAGCAGTGCGTAACAGCACCTAGGTATTGAGCGATCAGAAGAAAAACAAGCAAACCTGCAAAAACTCCTGCCGAGCCATCCGGTAACACTTACCGTACAGTCCGGTCTCTCCGTCGGATATGCTGCATATCGAGTCTAGGAATGGCAACATCGACCCTAATAACTCAATAAGTCGTGTCGATAAATGGTCTATAACAGATCGAGAAACTACTGATAACACTTATCAGTAAATCTCAACAGCTCTGGCCAGGGACTTACTGATATAGCCATTCGCACACAGCGCAACATCAACCCCCAATACCGGGAGAGACGAAACCCCTCCTATCGCTCATTGCCTCCATATGTCTCGGGACTATACCCAAAAGCCACCTGTTTGCACGACTCGGTAGAGCCGTGGTAAGATGGAAATCAAAGCACAGTGGGAGAACACATGAGACTCTATGACGATCTCGGGTCTACAGACTAACCTGTACCAGTGTCACCTGAGAACTGCTATCCGATGATAGATATAATACCATATTGGAGTTCTCGGTGAGTTCGTCCAGTGTACCCAGTCTCCACTGAGCACCCGCATACGATCTCGATGTCAAATATCAATGGATATGGGAACATCCATCGCCCATCTCACGGGTCTAGTGTCGTATACGCTAGTCTACTCTGGAATATCGATACCCCGTCTCGATATACCCACGACTAGGGACTTTTCAGGATATGCTTATAAACTACACATGTCCCACTAGTATGATCTGCATCATAATCACGGTAGTCAAACAAACATCATCTGGGCTTTATCAACATGTACAAATGAATAAAAGCATGATCAAGTGAACATGTCAGATAAAGAATAACCAGATAGCATACTATCATGTCGAGCAAGAATGTCCTCTGTATATATATACATGTATAAATACATCCACTATCATATAATGGCCTCTAGGGCATACATATATCCAACAGAAAAAGTACCTTTGTATCTATCCATAAGAATAAGGATGATATTCAAAGTTGCTCAAAATACCGTAGAATAAAACTTATATGTCACACCATGACGCTTTGGAAAAGAGTAATTGAACACAGACTAAGAAAAGATGTTAAAATAATAGAGAACCGGTTTAGGTTCATGCCTGAACGATCGACAATAGAGTCTATTCATTTGCCTCATCAACTTATCGATCGTTTTCGAAAGAAGAGAAGAGATTTGTATATGATATTTATTGACTTAGAGAAAGCGTACGACAAGATAGCTAGAGAGGTATTATGGGGGATAATGATGAGGAAGGGGGTCCCAGTCAAGTACATTGACATAATCAAGGTCATATATGATGAAGTAGTGGAAAATATCAGAACTTGCAGTGGCCTAATAAGTGATTTTTCAATTACAGTTGGCTTACATTAACTATCCAAAATGAGGTTCCTTGGTGTATGCTAGTCGCAGATGATATTGTTCTAATAAATAAGACGAAAGTGTTAGCAGACGCTCGTGCTCGTACTTCTAACTTGCGGCTAAGATGGAATACAAAACAAAAATTTAAGAACAAGAGCACGAACTATTAAGACCTAGAATCAATTCCAAATACTAAACTAGCAAACTAGAAGGCGTTTACCCACTCGGTTAGTAATTACAACTTTTGTAGTCATGTCCTTCATCTTCTATTCCACTTCTTTAGCTCTTAGGTCAACTGAGAACGTGTTTGGGAGTCGGTATTCCTCATCGAAGATGATCCACCCGAACGAACCCTATCCTAGGCTCAAGTTTTACACTAAAATCTAAGTGAAGAAACCAGTGAACAAAACTTGCTAAGAATTGATCACGATGATATAGTAGTGGCTAATCTCTAAATTTTCTCCCTTTTTTTTCTTCTTTCTCAACTTAGAAATTATCAAGAATATAGTAAGAAGAACCTAATAGTGATGGTGATGAAAAGAGCAAGCATGTATAATGAAAAACTTATCATCATTTTCTTTTTTCTTTCTTTCTTTCTTTAAAGTGTGAAGTGGGTGGAATTATGACTCACATGTGTGAGTCACAAGTCCACACACTTCCATATTATACAAGAAAGAATGAGAAGAAAATTATGAGCCGTGACAAATGTACACACACATACATACATACACTAATACAAGTATATGCTACAAATACATCCCCGTATTCATATCAAAATACATACACTCATATTAGTATAAAATACAAATACATGTATTTATATCAAGACATAAATAAATGTATTCGTATAAATACCTGTATTCTGTCAAAATAGAGATACCAAAAAGAGATATATAATACTAGCTCACATTTTATCCAAATGTAATAATCTGGCTATCTTTCAAACCGGTTAGTATTAACAAAATATCCGATTAAAAGTACGTATACAAAAACACATATTTAATCGTACCTACGTACGTATCAAAATACGTATACTACATCGTTTCGCCTGAGCTGGAAAACTCTCCGTGTGGGACTCTAAACACTCAATAATACGTTGGCAGTGGGTTTAATCATAAGCACGGCAGCGGTACTGGCTGTACGTAACGGTTACCTAGGTATTAAACAAAAGGAAGGTCAAGAAGCAAACTCGTATGTATCCCTACTGAGCCTGAAAGTGACAATTTCCATACAGTCCGGTCTTTTCATTTGAGAGTGTCGTATACCGAGTCTAGGGGTGGAAAAATGTTAGACCCTTAATAACGCGATAAGTCGTATTGGTATGAAACCCATCACCTACAGAGAAAATATTGATCCAAATCAATAAATCTCGTCCACCTTGGCCAAAAAATTCTGGTGATGGTCACCCATGCACTGCGTGCTATCTACCCCCCAATACCGGGAGAGACAATCCCTAACGATCCGCTCACTGTCTCTATGTGGCTCGGGACTGTACCCAACTAAAACCTATTTGCACGACTCATTTGAGCTGTGGTTGGATAGTAATCCAAGCACAGTGGGAACCCACACGAGACAAATGATGATCTCAGGTCGACAAACTAACATGTACTCATGTCACTAGAGAATTGCTACCTGACAATATGTATAATACCATCTAGCTTGTTCCCGGCGAGTCTGCCCAGTATGACTCATAACCCAATGAGCACATGTATACAATCTTTGGTGACTAACTAACACCAATGGCTGTGAGACCGGCCATCGCCTCTCGTTGGGGTCAAGAAACATATACACCAGTCAATGTTGACCTACGAGTCTCATTCTTTTTAGCTTTGATTATTTTACAAAAATCATATTTCAAAGATACATTATGTTACTAACCATGCCAGATATGTTAAAGTGCTAAAAACAATGGATTTAGTCAAGCAAGAGAACAATCAACACTTCAACTAGCATCACAACAGTGATATCGAGTGACTCTGAAAACCAAATTGCAAGTTCAAAGAAAATATTGAAGAAGTCATACAATAAACGTATTCAAGACATTTTATTTTCTTTGAGTCTAGAGTCGATCTCAATAGTTAGAATCTCTTTTCTGATCCTAATCGTCTATACTAAATATCTCTTTACATAAATAGATATCTACACTTTTGATTAGAATTCCAAAATTAGAGTTCCAAAATGTAGGTATTGAGAAGATCTTTCCAGTGAGCCCAAAAACATCGGAATTGGACAACCGAGCAAAAAGTTATGATAGTTTCAATTTCAGTATGTAATAATTCAGAAATAAACATCTATTGAGGCGTCTATAACCTATAGACGTCTCTAGGACGTCTATACCTTCATAGAAGTCTATAACAGTTATCAACTTTTAAATTCTGGTTTTTTGTAGGAATTTCGGTTTTACAATGGTTATAAACCGCCAATAACTATCTAAACTTTAGGAATGGTTATTCTAACTGCCCTAACAGTCTCTCACTCAATTTCTATAAATAAGACCTATTTCCAAAGAGTTTTTATCAATTCTTTTCTTAGCGCTTTCCTTCTTTCAAACCTCTATCATTCTCTAATCTTTTTATGAAAATTTTGCCTCTCTCGGTTCTTGAACTTTTAGTTTTCTTTTTGAGAGGAGAGATCTTTTGGGGTTTTAAATTTTTCTAGTATTAGAAACGAAAAATCTCTTATTGTCAAAGAAGTTTTGTTTGCTTTAAATCTTTTTTTAATCCTTTTGAAAAACTTCTTTGAATCGTTCTTAAGTTTTTACTATTTTTTATCAAAGAAAAGATCTTTCTGGACTTTAGATTTTTCTGGTCATTAAAATCGAAAGATCTCTAAATAGTCAAAAAAGTTTTTGTTTTCAAACTTTTCTTAACCTTTTGAAAAACTTCTTCAAGTCGTTTTAAACGTTTTTTAATTTCCAAAACATAATCCATTATCTTTTTCGATTCGAAACTTGATTTATCTATTGAGATCATTAGAATTGTATGGTTGGTTCTGTAAAAATTTATTGAAATCTTACTTGTATAACCTAGTGAAAAAAGATCTAAGATCTTCACGCTGTAAAAGGTTTTAGACCTGAGCCTTTGGTAAAAACTCTAGATATTCACTACCTGCAAATGTAAAAGGTTTCAGACTTGCGCCTTAGGTAGAAAATCTAAGCGTTCATTACCTACAAGTGTAAAGGTCCGGATCTGAGCCTGGGAAAAGATCTAGGTTTCCCCACCCGTGAAAGAGTTAGTGAATCATAAGCAGTTGTCTCAGGTGAGGACTACCCACAAAAGTGGTGAATCTCGTTAAAAATCCTCTATGTCATCTGTGTTTATTTTTATATTTGTGTACTTCTGTGATTGATTATGTGACTGTGATAATTTAGTATACTTCAAATTCTTTTATTTTTCTACATATTTTATGTTTTCGCAAAAATACTCTGAATTTGCTATATAGCCTTATTCCCCCCCCCCCTTCTAAGGATGCTTTTAGTCTACTCTGGAATATCGATGCTCGGTTTCGATATTTCCATGACCAGGGACATTTAAGGATATGCGTATAGACTACCCAGTTCTCACAAGTGTGATCGCCATAATAACCCTGGTAGTCAAGTATGAATCCTATGGCTCTATCAACATATAATAGTGATCTATGATACCATATAAAACATGTACATAATGATAAAAACAAATCAGATAGCATACTATCATCTCAAGTAAGACTTTTCTACCCGTATAGGCCATCTCTCAATCATCATAATCGCCTGCCTGCGATTACAATAATTTCTTGAGGGTACTATAGCCAACAATCACCCACTTACACTTAAGGTTAGTTATTGCAGTGTGGCATACTCACAGCCTGTATGATGCTGAACACCCAAGTTCTATACTAATCAGTTTCGCAAATTATGTTTGCGAAACATTCATGTTCGAAAAATAGCCTCGGTGAGTGGATCTGCTCCAATGTTTATATCTTTATCTCTCTATATCTCAACTTCGTGAAGAACGACTATCTCCCGAAATGAGCGATGCCTGTCTTAGAACTTGTCTGGATATCTGATGAGACCAAGTTCATAAATGAACTCCAAATCCAAGTAACTTCTTAGACTGTATCTTCCACTGAATTTAATCAGTATCCTGCGCCATGCCTAACTTAGTATCCGTTTGGATCACTGTCCAACATACTGCTCCGCAGAAGAAGGTAAAATTTAACTCTGACAGCCACTTTGTCATCCAGGTCATCTTGGAAGCCTGAAATGATAACCGCCACCTAAAGGAGGCTATCGTTACCATATACCAAGAATATTCTCTCATGTTCATAACTGCTTCCCAATGTTTTTCCAAGATTGGATTAATATCTGCTTATTGCAGCTAGTACAAAAGCAATATCTGGTGTGGTGCTTGACATATCATGATTGACTCAATTGCCTAAGCAAGTGATATGTCAATCATGCAAATTCCTCTCTTCATCAGTCCAGAAGACATCTCTTTAGAGAGGGTGACTCCATCACCTATGGGTATACCACCACGCAAGAATTCATCCATTTTAAAATACTTTAGAATCTGTCAGAGCATCCAAATTGGGACACTTCCCAAATCTAGATCTAAAACCATAGATCTAGTCATCAGAGTATTTGATATTTTATCCAGATTCTTTATGAAGAAACATCCATGACAACCATAGTTTAATCGATCGTAGTATAGAAACAACACTTCCTATTAGGAGTATGTCATCTAAAAACCAGAACATTACTCCCTACTCAACTTTCTTACCAGGTCTATCTATCATTCTTGATGAAGTCAAACACTATGACTTTCACATCAAGAATAGATAACCCATTCCCGCTCTTTATTTTAATCTATAAATAGATATAAGTATCTTGTCCACCATGCTTCTGCCGCTCCCATTGACTACAACAACACTGTTACGTCAATATTTAAATATAGTAAAAGATCAAAGCTCTGTTGGAATTTAATAAGGCAGCGCCTCACATGCTCTCCACGAGGGCGCCAGCACCATAAACCAATCTTATAGGACTAAATCCTATGGTGACGCCTTATGCGCTCCCCACGCAAGCGCTAACGTGCAAAGCACAAAAGAATTTATTACATAAAAGTTATACTCTTATATGGCGCCGCACGCACTCCTCACGCGGACGTCAATGTGCAAAGCACATAAATACCTATCATAAGAATTAAATTCTTAAGTGGCGCCCACGTGCACAACACTTGAGTGTCGGCGCCCAAATCAAGATCAACAGAATTTGGGATATTCTCTGCTAAACAGAGCCGTTGGATCAAAGATCCAATGGAGACGATAAATTATCAAACTATAGAATTAAATTCTATTAGGAGAAAATATCTCCCAAATCTTTCTAAGTAAGAAAGATACTCTCGGTTGGATCAAAGATCCAATTATAGAATAAAATTCTATTTTGGGAATATATTCTCTCAATCTTTCTAAACAAAAAAGATTGCTCTCTGTAAAATAGAGAACTCTTGGATTAAAAAATCTAATGGTGATTAAAAATCACCATTTTATAGAATAAAATTCTATATATGGGAAAATATTCCCCCAAACTGGTTAAAAATAAGAAAAACATATTCTGTAAAACAGAAATTCATGGATCAAAGATCCAATGGTGGATAAAAATCCCTAAACAAATTTTGAAACCAATTAAATCAATTGGAATCTATCAATGAGAGATTTTATCAAAGTAACCAACAACTTTACCTCTACTATATAAAGAACCCGAGACTTCAAGACTCATATAGAGGGAACCCCCGTATAAGTTTCTGAAAAATACAGAGAGCTCTCAAAAGAAATAGAGAAGAAGATCTCCTTCCTTTTTAAAAGAACCCTAGGTAAAGAAAACACAGAGATCAAAATATCCCTTTTACCTATTTAAGGATTTAACCCTTCTCAAAGAATTTTGTTTTTTCTCTGGATCAGAAATCCACAAGACAAATCTCCCACAGGTTGAGAATTTAATTCTCATCGGGAAGATCTTGTTCTTGAGAATTGAAGATTCGGAAAAGAACTAGGTCCAAAAGGAAAATAAAAGGAAAAAGAACCTATCCTATAGGAATTTAATTCCTCAGAAAATAGGGTTTGACCGTAGAAGAAACCTAGTTCTTAAAGAAAAACCTGATCCCAGATCTTCAAAATAAAGATCTCGGTGATCATTAATGGTTAAAATGCCATTAAAAGAGATTTAATCTCTAAAAAAAGAAAGAAAAGACTACCGCCTCATGTGAAAAATACGCGAGCACCCAAACCAGAAGGCCAGCACCTTATGTGCTCCTCACGTGGGCGCTACAAAAAAATAATAATAATAAGAGTGCTTATCACTCCACAGATAGCCAAAATGGCTAAGTGCTTAGCACTAATTGGGCAGCGTGCAGTGCCGCGCGTGCTCTTCACGTGGATTTCATATAAAAAATTGCTTAGTACTATATATAACTGAGTGCTTAGCACTGATTGGGCAGCGCCCATAACTGAAGGCTTCACATGATATCCATGTAAGTGCCAGAGACTTAAACAAGTGCTTATCACTTTTGCATAAAAAGGGGTGCTGAATAAACAGAGCCCAAATAAGTGTTTAGCACTTCTGAACATAAAAAAGAAACTGAGCAGATTAAGCCCAAATTGGCTAAGTCTCTTGCAGTTGAGCCCAAATGCTCTGTTGTTTGACCTTAATAAAATTTAAGGATCCTTAAAATATTGCTAAGTTGATTTTAGTCTCAAATAAGACTAATGTATCCTTAATTAAAAATAAATTGGGTCCAAATGCTCATATATTTAAGTTGATCTTGGTCTCAAACTAGATTAACAGTTCTTAAACCAAAAAAAAAATATTTGAACTAAAGGAAAAATATAACTTAAGATCAAAATCCCAAATCTAAAATATATGGATTTGGATTAATCCAAGCCCTACGGGCGACGACATAAACTAGTCTCTGTATACAATCCACGGGCAACCATAACAAACAAATAACACATGACATGAAGTGAACTGCTGGAGCAGGAAAAGTGGTTATTGTAACGCGAAAACGTAATTAACTGCAGGGGCTTGCGCCTGCAGGGAAGAGCATCCCTACAATCAAAAAATCCCTCACAGATGAGGGGGATCTGATTAAGTCTGCTACAACGGTCGCATCTATCCAAACCTCCGATATATGCTGCCATAAATCAACTTGGTATCTTCGGAGAGGTGGATGGAGAAGTCTAAATAGCATCTTCCCCCAAATTCAGGCAAGACTATCTATCCCAGTTTGTCTCTGTTTTCGACGGTAAATAGATTCCGGCACGCCCGGTGGGACCTTTTCCTCGTTCCACTCTACGCTTCATGTGTCGTATTTCATGAAAGAAATCGCAGTTCGCTATGGTTGCCCTTAGATTCGAGGTACTAAAACTTGGTGTCTTGCTCCTGTGCAGAAAAAAATCGATGGCTTCCAGCTACACCTCTTGCAACAGCAACTCTCGCTCCATCCCAGTTGGAGGAGTGACCTACGGGCCCAACGCGGCCTCTATCTTTTCAATACCGGTGTGGAAAGTAACACAAGCCACTACTGAATTGTTCTTTTGGACCATGCTCTCACCATTGAGTTTCGATGCCTCAGCACCGCAAGAAGAAGTTCCCAAGCGGTCGGTCTTCCATCGACTGGTAACCACAATGGCCCCTCTCTACGGGCCGTCCAAATCTGGTATCTCAGTCTTCAACAGGCTGAGCCGAAGCTCAAACGGGCACGCAAAGAGGCTCATGATACGTGAAGGGGCTTCCCCAAAATGGATAGCCCTCCCAAATCCTGTAGGTGAAACCGTCGAAAGCTCTTCCCCCATCAGAAGATCGGTCTTCGAAAGATTGGTTGGCCCTTCCCAAACTCCAATCAGGACGTCGATCTTCAACAGGCTGACACCAACAGCAGCCCCTCACCAAATCCGGGGGCACGACGAAGCCGCTTCCAAAACTAAGGAGGTCCCTTTTGCAAGACACGCTTGGCGTCGTCACTGGCGCTGAGTGAGGAAAGCTGGGGGTAACTCCCCCTCTGTACTCACCCCACCAGTTCCAATGGTAGAAGTTGACGCTGCCGTTCCAACCGGGAACAGTTTTGACCTGCTCAGAAGGGTACGCAAGAACTCTCCAACAGCGGTGCTAAAGAAATAGGCCCCTCCTGCAGAAGCCACAGTGCAGGAAAAGACGAAACAGCCCCATCGCGGTTCTCCTCGAAAATTCATAGGGTCTGGAGAAAAGTCCAAGACTCTGTGATCAACAAAGACTACTCTCGTCAGCCGAAGAAATTGAAGGCTCGGCTAGAAAAAGACTATCCCTCCGTTATACAGCGAGGAACTTCTTCTATACAGTTGCATGTCATAACGGCTCCTTCAACTTCGATCTCCCATAAAAGGATGAGTCCGGAGAAAATCCTACCGCCGGCGGCAAATTCTAAAGGCGATGGACCCAAACGCCCCAAGTCTGGGGGCATGATCGTACATACGGTCCACATGGCTTCCGGGAAAGAAGAAAGACGTGCTTCCGTAGGTCATCGACCGCAACTCGGTCGCTGACAAAAGATCGGGAGCAATAACAAAAGCTCCAGGAAATACTGACCAAAATGGCAACACTTACCGGGCAGAAAGAAAGCTCGGACACAGCAGCCGAATAGCGCCAAGAGCAGGAGACCGATACAGAGTTCCTGTAAAGGGTACTTGAAAGAAAAGATAAAGAGGCCGCTGAACAAGCGCTAATATAGAGCAGATGTTGCTCTTATTTCAGGATATGGTTGGAATGATGATCCAGCCAGAACCCCCAGCTGAGGATCCGCCGATAATCATCGAGGATGACAGAAGGGAAATATCAAACCCTCTTCCGACTTTATCAACATCCAAGGAGGAAACAATCTCCAAGGCTATTCTTGATGATTATATAGCTCAACAAATAAGATCTCATCAAGCTAATGAAGCGGCTGGCCAAATCATCAGAATTGGGCGGCCGTATCCAGGCTGGTATGATCAAATCAAATACCCGCCGGGATATACGATCCCCAAGTTCCATGTGTACAAAGGGACAAGCAACCCCCACCAGCACGTCGCTTAGTTCAGAGCTCTATGCGGCAACACTGGAGACGACGACAAATTGTTGCTTCACCAGTTCATTGGCAGCCTGTCAAAAGCAGCCTTTGAATGGTACTCGGAGCTCCCAAATGACTCTGTGAAAACATTCACAGAGATGGAACTACTATTCCCACATCGGTTCGCCAGCGCAAGCGAGTGCACCCCAATCACAGCATTAATCAATGCCAGGGTATGGCCAGGAGAAACTTGGGTCCAATACGCAATTTGGTGGTGGAACCTATAGACAAAGTGTGAACAGCGCATTGAAGAATCTCCCGCCATAAGCTTGTTCATCGGGACTGTTGATTCTCAAACGACTTTGTCCCAGTTCATGACATTCTTCAAACCAACCACCTTCCAGGCTTTGATCAATAAACTGGCCTAAATGGACTAGATGGGCCACGAGCCTTTCTCCTCAAATAAGAACCCTCGAAATAGCAAAGGTAAAAGGAAAGCGGCCTTTGTTTCCAATACGCAACAACAACTGAGCGACCCAAAAATGGCTTCTCGCCAAAAAAATGCGCGTCTGCACCCATCCTTGGAGAAAAGACTAAGACGTGCTTACTCGTTTCCCCATGACAAGACAAGGAGACTATTCGAATTGGTAATGCGTAAAAAACTCATCACAATGCCAAACCCGCGATGTCCACCACAACCCGGCGATGTCAACAACCCTAACTACTGCTCCTATCATAGAATGGTGAGCCACCCAATTGAAGATTGCTACGTCTTCAAGAACTGGGTCGAAAACCAGTATCAACAGGGGAAGTTCGCGCAGTCTGAGAACTGGAAGGTAAATCCACCGCAGAAGCACACTCCCAAAAAGGTGGATGCGCCCCGGGGCATCATGCTCACTCATGGAAGAAACTCCATGGGAAGGCTTTCTTTTAGCTAAAACCAAAAGAATGTTGAAGGATCTACAGGAATGTCCAGCAGTCAGGTGGAAAAGCCCACTAGAACCTAAAATCATCGAAAGGATGTTGAAACTGCGTCCCGTACCGAAAGTTGTTGACAAAAGGCAAAACCCCCAAGTTGAGCCTTCGAAGTCTTCGAAGAAAAAGAAGAAGATCAAGAAACCTGTGCAGCCTGCCGAATATGACGATAAGCGCGCAGACCTATAGAAGTATATTGACACGCTGGAGGAGTACAACCAGAAAGCGTGGACACCGGTCACGCTCGAAAAGTTCCTCAAGCATATTCTTGAGAACGAAGATAATGACAATGATGAGAAAAATTACTCATCAAAGACACCAAAGAACGTGTAAAAAGTTGCTACATAGTCTCACATTCGTTGTTAAATGGAGAAGAAGCCTCCTCAGCATCAGAAAAGAATGCGGAGGAACTGGGGGCAAAGACGGTGCTAAAATCTCCGAAACTGCCAGAAGATCGGATCGATAGGCTGTTAAACGAAGCTTTTCACAAAAGCAAAGTTGACCGAGAATGCAAAACAGCCATATACGAAAAGGCTAAGCGTCAGCATCAGGATGAAGAAACCATGGTAAGGAATATTCGTAAAGTACTCCAACCAAACCAAAACATACATGTAGCAACAGATAAGCAGTTCTCCAAAGCCCTGTCAATGGGGATGAACCTGGCACCTCTCGTAGGAAACACTCCCGGGGTCATATGCATCAACGAAGAGGATTCACATCCAGACCACCTCCTATATCATCGGAGGGTTACTGTTCAGTCGAAAATAGTGCATTTTTAACATAACAATTTCCTTACTTTTCTTAATCATCTAAAGGTATTTGTTATAAATATAACACATATTAGAAATTCATCTGCAAAATATCATTTACCATGTGTTATACATTATAATCAACATTATGAAGGAAATTGTATGTTTAATATTTTTACGCATAATATTTTGTATCTCACATTCTTCATTGAGATCTTGTGCAAAGTTAACTTAGGTCAGATATCTGGAATCAGGAATCTACCGAAAAAATACAGGAAAGTCGAAGAATCAAATTCTGGCAGAAATTCAGAAAAGATAAGAAAATTCCAGATATCACATAAAGACCCAGAGATCAACAGAATAAGTCTATGGAATTTTGAAGCAACAATCTCACCGATTGGCCGCGGAACCGCGGCCGAGTCAGGCCGAGTCGCCGTGGATCCGCGACCGATTCAGGGGATTCGGGGTCGAGAACTCTCTGGAAACTTCTTCTCAACATCCTAGCTTGCTGGGGAAGACTCGTTGTAACAACCTTATTCTGGAAACTTCTCTATAACAACCTAGCTTGTTGGGGAAGCTTAAAGAGAGGGCTATAAAAAGGACCAAGGTCATGAAGAAAAGGGTTCCCAATTAGTTCCTAATTTTCTGTCAAATCTTTCGTCCAATTCAACACAAATCCAAGAACAACATCAATTCCAAGAACCAAAATCAAGAATCGTCGAGAAGTTCATCAAGCGATTCAACAAAAGATCCTTTATACGAAGCCGATCTTCATCAACGAGCACGCGATCCACGACAGGTCCAAGACTCACGGTGATCGAGCAACGTAAATATCGACGGAAAAATTACCTCTTTAAGAGAGTGATCGAGAGCAATTCTTCTTGTAATCTCGGATTGAAGAAGTTGTAATTTGAAGTTGAATAATAAAGGTGATAATTAGTTTCAATTTCGCTTTCTTTAAAAATTCCACATTATGAGTTCTTTTTCTAATCTTTCTTCGATTTTCATGATGCACGAGTAAATCTCCGCTTGCTAGGATCCGTAGGGTTAGGGTAGATCGATGGATGATAGAATTCTATACTTTTCTTAGTCTTATAAAGTTTACAAACCTTCGCAAAAGAATCGTTAACATCTTCATTAGGTACAAGATCAAATTATTGATTATCTCGACCACGATGTGAGATAAGATTGACGATCTTTTTGTGAAGGGCTAGAAAATGAATAGGATCCATGAAAGCACAAGGGACTATAGTGAAGAAACCCTAGTTTCTTCCAAAAAAAACCCTAATTCGCATTCATCGCCATCAATCTAGTGTTAAACTGTCAATAGAAAAGATGAGTTACCTTTATTAGTCATCCATGGCTACTAAATCCGATCAGATACTACAAGCCTTCTTCATATTTTCTTGATAATTAGATCTTGAATAATTTCTTGATTTCCTTTCTTGAAAACAATTTCTTGAATTTCTTGAAACTATTAAATTCAGCTAAATCTTAAACTATTTGTTGAATTTCTTTACTAGTTCTTTCGACTCATCTAAGGCAAGAATTTACGAATTCCTCGAATCCCAGAAGACAACCCGTACTCACTAACAAGCGACGCCGTTATTGATTGTGGTTACTACTACTACCTATTATTCTACTATATTCTTTTTGAGTCAAATCAGTTACCCATCCCACCAAGGAATGCAGTGCCTTCAAGAAGTGGTGGCAAGGGTACGTTGCCCATCAAAAACACTTAAAGAGGATGAAGCGCGAGATTCGTCGATGGCAAAAAAGTGCAACAGATGCGCGTGAAAAAATGACTAGCAACTGTCATATGGTTGATACCAGTCCAGAAGAGGAAAACCCCCAAGTTCTTACTTTCGGGAGCGATTCTGGAGACGAAATATCCCTCAGCCCTCTCTTCAAAGACTCCACCTCCAAAATAGAAGAGGAGAAGAAGAACTGCAAGAATATTCTACTGCGTAACCGCACGCTGCCTGAAAAGAATCTCGGACCCACAAACAAAGGTTCGAGCAGAAAAGACAAAGGGAAAGAGATAATCTTTGAGGGAATCGCCCTCGACGATGGAGTTGTCAATGAGCTCGTAGTGAGGGACCCGCCTAGGAGAAACAAGGTGGATTACAATGTTCTAGCACATTTGCGGAAAATACCCTCTCAACTGAGCATATTGGATGCTCTCCTCCTGTCCAAAGAGGTATGAGAGTCTCTCATCAAGGCATTACAAGAGCCTGATCAGTTCCAAGCTTTCGTCATAGAAGAGAAGATGAAGGATGAGCTGGCAGAGGTTCACACAGCTGATATTACATTCAGCAATGAAGATCTCCTCCTCGGTACGTGCGAACATAATCGTCCATTATTCATCACCGGGTACTACCACGACATCAAGATAGGGAAAATCCTTGTCGACAATGGATCCTCCGTCAACCTTCTCAACGTGAAAGTGCTGAAGGAGATTTGCATGACGTTTAGCACTTGGCCCGAGACAAAATTACTTTCTCCGGTTTCAACTCTTAGTCGTTACGAACGCTCGGGTCCGTAATACTGACACTACGCTTCGGGTTGCTCATCACTGACATCAAATTTCATTTCATTCATGCCAAGACTTGTTATAACGTTTTGCTCGGTAGGTCCTGGTTACATGAGTACAACGCCATCCCTTCAACACAATATCAATGTATGAAGTATGTTAAGGATGGCTTGGAATACACCGTCACAGGGGAGCTAAATCCGTTCTCCGTAAACGAGATCCGGAAATATGAAAATGCAAAGTACTTCCTACCAGATTTCGAAGATACAGAAAGATGTCATAAGCCAGAGGATAAACAGAAGTCCGTTGTCACTATCCCAATCTTTGGAAGAGATACCGAGAAAGATGAATAAATAGTCTACTCGGGGCAACCCCAAAAAGAAAACAACAAGGCTGGACCGTCTACTCCTATTTTAGTCTTTGGCAGCGACTCTGAGGACAAGGCCAACACGGTGTTCTCCATCCGCCCATCAGTGCAAACCCTCGCCGGAGCAAATCAGAGTCTTCAAATCACAATGGCTCTGTCTCGGCATTACAAAGAACTTGATGCGCTCGATACATACAGCGTACAGGAACTATAAACTTTCTAGGTCCCTCCCAGGCGAAGAGGTGAAAAGGCGATCCTCTTCTACCAATCTACGGAGACAAAAATAGAAAAAGAAGTCTGGCATGATGCCGATTTTACACTTGACAGGCTTCAACCAATCCTTCTTCCAAGATACTACGCAGAGAGATTGAAATGGCTGTTAAGATGCCAAGGTGTACTACTCGAACAAACTGTTCCGCAAGCCCAATTCGACAAAAAGATTTAGGATATTCCCAGGACTCAGCGAAAGATGCCCAACGGGAAGATGGAGACAACCGGGCTCGGATACGTTTGGTCCAAGAAACAGGAGTAGTACCACAGCTGCTGCATCATAAATAGCTCAAGTGAAGCGGAAGATGCTTCTCCAAATGGCCATAATGTTGAAACAAAGCGAAATCCTGCTCTAAGAATATTAAGTCTGTCGCTCGAAAAACAAATAGACAAGCTAATAAAAGAAGCTTGTCAAAAGAGTCGAGACAACCACAGCCGTGAAATGACTATATATGAAAAATCTAGGACGTAATGCCTCAATCAGCAGTCTGCGGAAAAGGAAGATTATAATGCTCTTCATCTCCGACCCGCTGTATATTCTCGCGAAAGGGGAAAATCCTGAAATAGAGGCAAAAACAAGGCAAATAACGCAAACAACGTTCGAAAACAACAAAGCAGGTCCAAGAAGCCGTGCAATCGAGAAAAAGTCAATTGGAACCCGTCCTTTATAAAAAAAAAGATGGGTTGAGAATACTCTTTTCCCCAAGAGAAGACGAGGAAAATATTCAACCTTGTCATGAAGTATTAAATGATGACACTTCCGGAGTCTCGGCACCATGAACAAATGAATGAGGTCCATCATCCAAATTATTGCTCCTATCACCGAGTAATAGGTCATCCCCTTGAAAACTGCTTCACCTTCAAAGACTGGATAGAAGACCAATATCAACAAGACTGGTTCTCTTTATCCGACGCTAGAGGGTAACCCCGCCGCAAAAGCACGAGCCAAAGAGGACCTATACCGTGCGGATAGGACCAGCACAACATCAAGAATGGAAGCGAACATGTACTTGCCATATGATAACACTCTCAAAAGAGGGAGGGTACAAAACTATGGATGACCTCCACATGTGCTTCGCAAATGAAGATGAGGACGAGGTGATCTTCGAGTTTCTACCAGCACCAAAGGAGTTAGAAAATGGGATACACACGACGGATGACAACCTAAGAAAAATTGACTTAGGGAAGGAGAATGATCTAAAGCCAACATTCGTCAGTGAGCTAATATATGGAAAAAAAAAGGTAGCCACGTTAAAAGACTGTTTCCCCAATCAGAGCAAAGCTCTGTTTGAATTTCAAAATTCAAAAGGTGAAGCAACGCTTCAGATCCCTTGCGCTGCGCGCAGAGCGCCAAGTGTCAAAAGCAGGCACGCCAGCGCAAAGAGCGCTGCGCCCAAGGCAGCGCACCCCCAATCAGAGCAAGGCTCTCTTTTAAAATTCAAATTTTAAATAAAGGAAGCAACGCTTCAGATAACTTGCGCTCTGCGCTGCGCGCCACGTGTCAAACAGTGGTGCGCTAGCACAGTTGCGCTGCGCGCCACATGTCAGCGCAGGTGCGCTAGCACAGTTGCGCTGCGCTCTGCGCTGCGCGACACGTGTCAGCGCAGTAGCGCTGCGCGACACGTGTCAAGCGCAGGTGCGCTGGAGCCAATTGCACCGGCGCTGCAATTTAAATAATAAATTATTTAATTAATCAGAATTAAAATTCTAGAAAGGTCTTTTCAACCTTTTTAAAATAAGAAGATTATCTTCTGTAAAACAGAGGCCTTAGGATCAAAGATCCAACGGTGGGGAAATATCCCCAGATCAATCAGAGAAAGATCTCTGTAACTAACTCAACAAACCAATTGGCCCTATATAAAGGCCCCCAGACTCCAAGTCTCAGATATACACATATACAGAGAGAGAAAAAAGGGAGAACTCTGAAAAATTTGAAAGGCAAGCCTTTGAAGAAAGAAGATCATCTTCTTCAAGGTAAAGAATTAAATTCTTGGAAGAACAGAGATGAAAACACCTCACAAAAAGAAGAATTTCTTCTAAAAAGATCAAAGATCTAAGAACAAAATCAAGATCTTCAATAAAAAGAAAAGGATCATAAAGATCTAATCACAAAAACAATAAAGAAGTAATTTACTTCACCCCTAGATCTTTTGATCTATATAAAGGCACAGCCTTTTGATGAACCATTGGTTCTTGAATCTTGAGGTAGAACCTCTTTAGAACAAGGAAAACTTGTTTCTTTGATCTGAATTGGATCAAGTTGCGCTCTGCGCTATTGTACAGTGCCTTGCACTTTTGAAGTGCGCTTTTGCGCTCCTTGGATTGGCGCAATGCATAAGAGTGCGCCACGTGTCAGACACAGAACAATCTGCGCCTTGCGCTTCTAAATATAGTGCATTGTGCTCTTGGATTGGCGCACTGCACCATAGCGCGCCACCTGTCAGCAGCGCACTGCGCTAACAGATTTGCGCTCAGCAGAGCGCGACACGTGTCACCTCCATATGAGCTAGCGCCTTGCGCTCTTTAATTGGCGCAAAGCGCCTGATAAACCACGTGGCGCACTGTCAGACCATTAAAATGTTATGCATTATTTAAAAAAGGGCTGAGCCCAAGTAAAAGCCTAACATGCCAAATATAAATGCTATGCATACAGAGCCCAATGCTATGCATTGTAAAAGGACAGAGCCCAAGCAAAAGCCTAATAGGCAAAACGTAAATAAAATGTTGAACATTTTTCAAATGGACTTAGCCCAATTCTGGCCATAAGTCCTCAATTTAAATTGAACTGAGCACAACTGCTCTCCCAATCAATTTATACCCGGTTCGAGGGTACATCTCTGAACTCCTCTGATATCTGTCGTTGTAATCCTTCAACGTCGTCAGAGAGGTGACGGGTCCCGACGGCCATACATTCCATGGACCACCATGCCTCTAAACTGGAAAATCGACCGCAATGTCTCTAAACTAAACAATAGAGTCCAAATGCTCTTTTGTTGGATCTAAATGATCATGTTAAGTTGATCTTAGTCTGGAAATTAGACTAACGTGTCCTTAACAAACGTTTAAGCTGATCTTTGTCCAAAAATGAGACTAACGTATCCTTAAACCAAAACCCCAAACCCAAATCTAAGAAAATACGGATTTGGACTAATCCACGTCCTACGGGTGACAACACAAATTAGTCTCCGTATACAATCCACGGGCAACCGAACACAAAACAAACACCCACGACACGAAGTGACCATCTGGAGAAGGAGAAAGTTGTTACCGCGATGCGGTAGCGTAATTAACTGCATGGGCTTGCGCCTGCAGAGAAGAGCGTCCCCACAATCAAAAACCCCTCAAACGAGGGGGAATCTGACGAAGTCTGCTACATCGGCCGCATCCGTTTAAACCTTCGATACATGGTGCCATAAATCAACTTGGCATCTTCGGAAAGGTGGACGGATAGCACCAATTAGCATCTGCCCCGAATTTCAGGCGAGACGCCCGCCGCGCCTCCGCCGCGTGATTTGGCGGGGAACAGATTCTGGCACGCCCGGTGGGACCTCTTCCTCTTTCCACTCCACGCTTCGTGTGTCGTGTTCGCGAACGAATCATGGTTTACTGTGGTTGCCTGTGGATTCGAGGTACTTATATTTGGTGTCTTGCTCCGTGCAGAAAACAGAAGATCGATGGCTTCAAACTGCACTAACTGCAACTGCAACTCTCACTCTGTCCTTGCTGGAGGAGTGACTTACGGACCCCAAGCGGCCTCCCTTTTCAAGATGCCAGTGGAGCGGGTAACTCAAGCCACCACTGGACTATTCTTCGGGACTATGCTCCCACCAATGAGCTTCAATGCCCCATTGTCATCGCAAGAAGCTCCAAAGAAGTCGGTATTCGATCGGCATGCTACTACTGCGGCCCCTCTCAACGGGTCGCCCAACTCCACTGCCTCGGGTTTTAATAGACTAGGCCAGGGCTCCAATGGGCCCATGAAGAAGCATGTAATACTAGAAGGCGTTATCCCGAAGCGGGTAGCCATCCCTGCTCCCAAAATCGCCAAGGCGGTTTCTCCTGCCAAAGGGTCGGTCTTCACAAGACTGACTATTTCTATTCCCGTTCCAGGCGAAATCACCAAGGTTGTTTCCCCTACTCGGAAGTCCCCTTTTGATAGGTTGGCCGTCCCCATTCAACGAACGTCGGCCTTTAAAAGGTTGATAACAGCGAATTCTGACCAACACAGGAGGCATGAGGAGGTCACCCCTACGGCTAAACCGACTCCAATCGCATGACGCACGACATGCTCGCCGTCGTCACTGGCGCCGGGTAAGGAAGGCTGGGGGAAACTCCCCCTCTGGGCTGACTCCGCCAGCTCCGATGGTGGAAATCGATGCTGCTGTTCCGACCGGGAATAGCTTTGAACCGCTAAGAAAGGTGTGCAAAAACTCGCCAACTGCTGTATTGAAAAGATCTCCTACACCTGTGGATAATGCCCCAAAGGTGAAGCTAGAGCAGCCCCCTCAACGGCTGTCATCTAAAATTTACAAGGTCTGGGGTCAAGTCCAAGACTCCATACTGGATGAAGACTATCTCCGCCAACAGAAAAAGATGAAGGTTCGGCAGGAGAAGGACTACTCTGTCAAGCAAGAAAAAGCAGCAGCTACTTAGGTGCCCACTACAATGGCCCCCTCAACTTCGACCGCTCACAAAAGAAGGAGGTCGGAGAAGATCCCTGCGTCTTTGGCAAATCGCAAAGACACTGAATCTAAATGCCCCAAGTCTGGGGGCATGGTGGTGCACACTGTCTATATGGCATCCGGGAAGGAGGAAAGTCGCGCTTCGACGGGTCACCGGCCACTCACCCGATCCGTGACCAAAGCCCAGGAGCAACAACAGAAGCTTCAAGAGATGCTGACTACAATGGTCGCACTTACCGGGCCAAAAGAAAGCCCGGAGGCATGGTCAGAACAGCGTCACAAACAAGAAACTGACGTTGACTTCCTACGCAGAGTCCTCGAAAAGAAGGATAGAGAAGCGGCAGAACAAGCTGCCAACATAAAACAGATGGCGCTTCTCTTCCAAGACATGATAGGGATGATGTTACAGCCGGATCCTCCAGCTAAAGATCCTCCAGTGATAATTGAAGATGATAGAGGAGAAACATCAAACCCTCTGCCAGCTCTATCAGCAGCCAAGGAAGAGACCATCTCCAAAGCTGCCCTAGATGATTACATCACTTAGCAGATACGAGTTCACCAGGCGAATGAAGCGACTGGGCAAATTGTTAGAACCGGAGGTCCCCATCTGGGCTGGTATGACCAAATCAGTTACCCGCCGGGATATACGATCCCTAAATTCCATGTATATAAAGGGACGGAGAATCTACATCAGCATGTCGCTCAATTCAAGGCCTTATGCGGCAACACTGGAGGCGACGATAAACTGTTGCTTCACCAATTCGTCGGCAGCTTAGCAGAAACGGCCTTTGAATGGTATTCGGAGCTACCTAACGACTCTGTCAAAACATTTGCGGAGATGGAGCTACTGTTTACACAAAGATTCGCGAGTGATAGTGAACGCACCCCGATAACGGCATTGATTAATGCCAGGGTGAAGCCAGGTGAGACGTGGGTCCAGTACGCTATCCGATGGCAGAATCTGTGGTCGAAATGCGAACAGCGGATCGAAGAAGCACCAGCGGTAGGCATGTTTGTGGGTACTCTTGACCCTCAGTCGACTATCTCCCAATTCATGATGTTTTTCAAGCAGACGACTTTCCAGGCCTTGATTGACAAACTGGCCCAAATGGACCAGATGGGTCACAGACCGTCTCCTCCAAAGCCAGACTCTCGAAATGAGAAAGGAAAAGGGAAAGGGATCGTCGTCGCCAATACTCAACAACAGCCGAGCAACTCAAAGCCGGTTGTTCGCCAAAACAACGTGCGTCCACGCCCATCCCTCGAGGAGAGACTGGGACGTCCTTAATCGTTTCCTCAGGATAAAACAAGGAGACTGTTCGCGCTGGCAGTGCGCAACAGACTCATCAATCTGCCGAATAAAAAATGTCCATTGCAGCTAGGCGATGTCAACGATCCTAATTACTACCCTTACCACCAAGCGATAAGCCATCCAATTGAAGATTGCTTCGTCTTTAAAGGATGGATCGAGGATCAGTACCAACAAGGCAAGTTCGCGTTATCCGAAAACTGGAAGGTGAACCCGCCACAACCTCACACTCCTAAGAAGACAAACACACCGGGGGCAACGTGCTCTTTTGTTGAGGAAGCTCCATGGGAGGTGGCTCTTTCGATGCTGAATGATCTTCAGACATGCCCGGCGATCAGATGGAAGAACCCGTTGGAACCTGAGATCATCAAGGGGATGCTGAAGCCGCGCCCAACTCCAAATATTTGTGGTGATAGCCAAAGCGTCCACACCCAGCCATCGAAATCTTCGAAAAAGAAGAAGAAATCCAAGAAGCCCGTGAAGCCTGGCGACAAGCGCACGGATCTACAGAAGCAGATTGACGCGCTGGATGAGTATAACCAGAAGGTGCGGACTCCAATCATGCTCCAAGAGTTCCTCAGCCACGTTCTTGAGGACGGAGATGAATGAGAATAATCGTCGGACGAATCTGAGGATTACGTAGAAAGTTGCCATGTGATCTATCATTCATCGCTAGACAATGAAGAGGCTCCTTGCACAAAGAAACTGGGGGCAGAGCCTGAATCGGAACTTCTGGGGCCGTCAGATGAAATGATCGACGCATTCATAAACGAAGCTCTCCTGAGAAGTAAAGCTGATCGGGAGCGTGAGATGGCCATATTTGAAAAGGCCAAACGCCGGCGACTGGACCAAAGGGTCGAAACACTCCCACCAGATCAAAGTACATCCGCCGCAAATGAAAGCAGGATCAAGACAAGGAAACGATTCGCCAAAGCCATATCGATGGGGATGAGGATGCCCTCTTTCAGAGAAAATTCTCCTGGTGGGATACATCTCAATGAAGCGGACGTACATCCTAATTTCTTCTTATATCATCAGAAGATCACACATCCTACTGAAGATTGCAACTCCTTTAAGTGTTGGTGGCAAGGGTATGTCGCACACAGACAACACTTCAACGGGACAAAGCGTGAAGCTCGTAGACAGCAGAAAAATACGACAGATGAGCTTAAAAGAAGTGCCGGCAATTGTCATAGGGTTGATCCCGAGGGATCGTGAGTTCTCACCTTCGGGAGCGATTCCGACGAAAAAGTAGCCCTCGGCCCTCTCTTCAAGGAATCCATCTCTGAAACGAAAGAATTGAGGAGTTGCGAGAACATCCAGCCGTGCAATTGCACGCTACCCGGAAAGAATCTCGGACCCATAAATAAGGGATTGAACAAAAGGGATAAAGGGAAGGGAAAAATGGCCTTTGTCGCCAACGCTCAGCAACGATCGAGCGACCCTAGACCGGTTGTTCGCCAAAGCAACAGGCAGCAACCCCTCTATGAAAAGTTGAAACGTCTTTACTCATTTCCCCGGGATGAAACAAGGAGGCTGATCGAACTAGCAGTGCACAACAGGCTTATCACTCTACCGGACCGAAACACCAGTTACAACTGAATGATGTCAACAATCCTAATTACCGCCCTTACCACCAAGTATTGGGCCATCCGATCGAAAACTGTTACGTCTTCAAAAGCTGGGTTGAAGACCAATACCAACAGGGCAAGTTCGCGCTGTCCGAAAACTGGAAGGTGAGCCCGCCACAACCACATGCTCCGAGAAAGATGGATATGCCGGGGGCATCATGCTCATTCATAGGGAAAGCCCCATAGGCCGAAAAGTCAGTAAACTAGAGATTCGCCTCAAATACGGCAACGATGGACCACTATGTCCTAAAACTGGCTGTGGACCGAAACGTCCTTAAACTAATAACGGACCACTATGTCCTAAAAACTGGCTGTGGAACGAGATGTCGAGAAACTACGGCAGATCGCAGCATCCCGAAGCTGATAAAATAAATTAAAAAAACGGTATGTCCATAAGCAAAATGGGCACAGATGAAAACCCGAAAGGGCTCCGTGAGTAAAAACAGTAGGACTACCGGCGAGTGTTTGTGAAAACCCAAAAAGGTGCAACCTTGTTGAAAAAAAAGAGAGAAGAACAACAATAAAAAAGAAAACGGTATGTCCATAAGAAAAATGGGCACGGATGAAAACCCGAAAGGGCTCCATGAGTAAAAACAGCAAGGCTACCGGCGAGTGTTTGTGAAAACCCGAAAGGGCGCAACCTCGTTAAAAGACACTTACAAGGTCCTCTCAACCTTGTGAGGAGAAATCACCCGCGTGAGATCCTTACGACTCACGAGGGAGCAACACACTTAGGGATCCCCACGATTCCTAAGGAGAAATTACACTTGCGAGATCCTCACGACTCGTAAGGAGAACTCTTTTATGGGACCCTCACGGCTCATAAGATTTGAAAGTCTTAAGTTACAGAGACCTGAACCTGTTCATAAGCAACCCCCACAACCTCTGATACTGCCCTACAAGCGGCTCAATACTGACCCTTGTATACAATCCACGGGCGCGAATAAACATTTCCCTAACCAAGTCCCATCCGTGACTAGGGATATGTTCGCACGGTGAACAACCCTTGTGAGTCCTCTCGACTTATAAGGGGAAAACTCTCTTGTAAGATCCTTACGACTTATAAGAGAACATGCACTTAGGAATCCTCATGATTCCTAAGGAGAAAACACACCTACGAGATCCTCACGACTTATAGGGAGAAATACCTTTGTGAGACCCTTACGGCTCATGAAGTCAAAA
Source organism: Agapanthus africanus (assembly GCA_030015575.1). Lineage (NCBI taxonomy): Eukaryota > Viridiplantae > Streptophyta > Magnoliopsida > Asparagales > Amaryllidaceae > Agapanthus > Agapanthus africanus. The sequence continues at coordinate 300,879,575 of CM057339.1, read as the reverse complement.
GCCTTAGTTGACAGAATCCTAACCCTGTTTACTAAACCACCTTTGTTCGACATCGACAGAGGCAAATGATGATTCGCTCTTGGCCATATCCCAGTTGTAGCGATGCTGATGCTGAAATCGGTGTCTAATTCCAAGCTTGCGGCAGAAGGCCAGCAAGCCGTACATGCATACGAAATAGCTGAAATGATAGGGCAACTTGCAAACAAAATCAGCAAGTAAAAATGTATGCATGCAAAATAGCCGAAATGATTGGGCAACTCGCAATAAAAAGCAGCGAGTAAAAATAAAACGAATAGTCGAAATGATTGGGCACCGCGAAAAATAGCCGAAATGATTGGGCAATCGCGACCTTCGCGATATAAAAGCTGGAATGATAGAGCATCGCGGAAAGAAAAATATATAAAATGAAACTTTTGCCCTACAGGTGAGATCACATCGATCCCTGTATACAATCCAGGGGCACAAACAATGAAAGAATCACACTCCTCCCCCCAAGCTCCATCAGAAAACAGAGCCAAGTCTCGACGGCCACGTCTATAGCCTGGAGACCCACAACAGCGTTCCTCCTCATTCCAGTGGGACTCAGACGCAACATCGCCAAACGGAGCCATGGCTTAGTCCTTAGTTCCAAACCTCGATGGTTCGCAGACAACCTAGAGATCATCTCGACATGCGTCTCATTACAACAGACGCAACGTCAACAACGGTGTTCCTTCGCAGTCCATCATGATGCAGATGCAACGTCAACAAAAGACCTCACGATCAAAACAAAACGAAGCGAAGGCCAAATTCCTAACTTCAGGGTCTTGACGACAACTTATATAAAACATGAAAGACTATCGGAGATCATCCCACACCAGCGCGGAGTGATCACCACCTCGACGTTCGTCTCGATACAGCAGACGCAACGCCAAAGCAAACGAAGTAAAGGCCAAATTCCTAGCTTCAAGGTCTTGACGGCAACTCATATAAAACCTGAAAGACAATCGGAGATCATCCCACACCAGCGCGAAGTGGTCACCACATCGACGCTCATCTCGATACAGCAGAAGAGATGTCACCCCAACGTTCTTCTTCCAGCAGGATTCAGACGCGACAATCAAACAACGGAGCCACGGCAAAATTCCTAGTTCCAAACCTCGACGGTTCACTAGCAACCTAGAGACAACCACGACATTCGTCTCGATACAGCAGACGCGATGCCATCAAACGAAGCGAAGGCCAAATTCCTAGCTTCAGGGTCTTGACGGTAACTCATATAAAACCTAAAAGACCATCGGAGATTATCCCACACCAGCGCGGAGTGGTTATGACTCATCGGGGCTCTCCAAAATGAGCCTAACCTCAAGTAAAAAGCGGCATGGCAAAATTCTTAACGCTTGCTCTTATGACGGTCAAACTGCCTAAGAAGATTGCTTGAATACGTCTTGTCCAGCCCCCGAAGGGATCAGAGACATGACAGTCGCAAGGCTACTCGAACAGCAAGGTTGCCTGTCGAGGAATACATCAGCCGACGCGATGATACGATGGACAAAACCCTAGTACCACAGACCCTAACGGACCTCTGTCGTAAAGAGCAGAGGTTAACTGTGACGTTAGGATATTCTTGCGAGAAATGCTCGATTCGTCTTGACTCGTGAGGTAAAGCCTTAGGCAGCGGGGATTAAAAAAAACCTGTTTCCTAAGCACTAGAGCCCTGCAAGTTGGTCCGAAATGGACTCTTGCATACTATTCACGGGTCACACTCTCCAAAATCGAATCTCGACAAGGAGGGAAGCAACCGCTTACGGGTCATCTCGACCCGTAAGAGGGAAAATTCTCTTATAAGATCCTTACGACTTATAAGGGAAAACGCACTTAGGAATCCTCTTGATTCCTAGGGAGAAAATACACCTACGGGATCCTCTCGACCCATAGAGAGAAAATTCTTTATGAGACCCTCACGGCTCATAAAGTTGAAAAGTCTTAGGTGACATACCCTAACCCTATTTTCTAAGCCATCGCCACTCTGCAAAAAGCCTAAGACTGACAGCTATACTCTATTCACAGACCACACTTGCTAAAATCGCATGGCAAGCAGCACAGCAAAAAAAAGAAGAGGAAAGCAGAAAGACGACACAAGACATCGCGAAAGAAATGTATCTTTTATTCATGTATGCAGTTGGATACAAAATACATCATATGAAAGAATAAAAGAATAAATACATTTTATTCAAAAAATTACAAATGATACAAAATGATTCATGGAGAAGGAAGTGTTTTTAACAAATCCGCAAGTTGCTCTCGCACTTCCTTCAGCGCCTTCTCCTGATCGGCTGCCGCGGCCAACTCTGGTTCCACCTGGGCCCGCTGCTGCAAGTAGGATGAAAGTTGTTCTTCGACGGCTCGTTGAGCTGCTTCACAACCTTGGGCATCACGCTCAACGATATCGAGCTTCCGCTTCAATGTTAACCCGTCGGAGATACTTTGCAGGAGGCCCTCGAAGATTGCTTTCACCCGAGCAGCGTTCGCGTCAACCTCAGCACACAGTCGAGCAAACTCGCTTGAGGTTTCTTTGCATTCCCTCCACTTTAGAGCCACTCCTTGTTCAAGATAGCGGAAGTAAGAAGCGCTCTGCTCGATCCACGCCACCCGCTGAGTGCTCGTGGCCAAAATCTCGGGGGCAGGACGCATATGCTCCAGCTGATGCAGGCGGGCCTCGATCTCCCTGCAGTGGTTAACCCAAGACTCGATGACGCCTTCATTATGGAAATTTAGAAGCGTCGCCAGCATCGGATTAACCTCAGCAGCAAAATCTGCGGTAGATACAGGAGCTTCTGCGTCAAGCTCATCGACGCATCCGCTCAGCATACTCAGACTCATCGCAGCACCCTTTGAGGATGGACGTCTAGAGAATGGGCCTGCCGGCATCATAATGCGGGACTCGAAAGGAACTGGAACCAGAGCGATAGCTGCAAAACAAATCATAATCAGATGACAGACCTAAAAATACAAGAGATTCATGAACAATGGAATTTACTATACCAGCTGCAGCAGGCGGCAAAGCTGGGAGGACCGGTGGCCCAACCGATCTTTTATCTCCTCCTTCGATCTGTAGCACTGCAATCAGGACAAGAAAAAAATCAGAAACAATTTCATTATTGAAAAAATAAAAAGCATTAATTGAAAACCATACTCACCAGCGCTACTGGAGGAAGCAATCTCCGACGGGAAGGAGAAGTGTGGATGCAGCACCTGGTACAGGTGATCAAAAAGCACTCCTGCAAAGACACAATAGTACAACGTCAGTACATAGATTATGCAGCATAAAGATGAAACTGATAAGTCACAAATCCATACCTTCCAGCATCTGCGACGGTACGAAGAAGGGTAGAGAGGTGGCCACCGTCAGGGCAGTAATTGACGGTGCTCCCTCGGGTAAAGGGGCATCAGCACTAGCCGCACCTGCGTTAGAAACAAGATAATCCCTGTCAGGAAGGATTGCAGAATAAAAAGAAGGACGGTAACCCAAAATTTACCTGATGAGTCACCAACCGAAACGGCGGCGTCTCCCTCCTCCATTGGCATGGGTTCACCTCCCGTTGTCTCATCACCGGACTCTACGGGAGCCGTCGTCGTGCTCACAAGGCCAGGAGACGGCGAAAGATCATGGCAGGGAGAGCAATGATCGGAACGGTGCCCGACACTTGAGAAAGAGCGGCCGTCTCGTTCTCGGCAATCATGCCCATCTCACCCGCTACTCCCTCGGGCTCAGCGGTCGCAGCCGTCTTGCTGCTATAGGTTCGTCGGTCGCAGCCGCTCCATCCCCTGCTCCCCCAGGCCCGGTTGTAGCAGCCGTCTCACTTGCCGCCCCCTCGAGCTCGGCATCAGCAACCTTCTCGGGCATAGTAGGCGTGACTGTCTCGTCAGCCACTAGCTCGGGCCCGGCAACTACGGCTGCACCACCTACCGTCGCCTCGGTTTCGGCTGCTGCCTCATCCACCGTCCCCTCACGCTCGACGGTCGCCGCTGCTCCTCCAGTAGGACTCGGCCCTGCAGGAAAAGATGTATGAGAACCGATAGTTTTACAACTCTTACAACAAAGCCTCGAAAAGCACATTACCTGAGGTGGATTGACCGTTGGCTTCCCGAGCTGCACGCGTCGCCCGTCTATGAGCAGTAGACAAGGTGACCGGGGGCTCCTCTGAAGGAGTAGCAGCGGGAGTAACGGCGAAGGAGTAACGGCGCTTGAGCCTGCTCCCACGGCCAAAGCAGCGCTACGATCCTTCGTTGCGCGCCTCAAGCGCTTTCTCTCCTCCCAGGCCATCACGACGGACCTTTTTGAAGCCTTCCTCAGCAAGGTATCGTCGTCCGCGTTCAGAGTTGCCTCCAGAGCCTTCAAGGCATCCATCATCGGCTTTTTGAGTTGGGTCTCGCGCGGCAGCCCCAAAGAGGCCGGGACTTCAGTAGCTGGCCCGAGGAGAATCCCCTCATCGTCCTGCGAAGTAGATCCCACGGTCCCTGCAATGAGACAAAGAAAAGGTTAGATTGGCCATAAAAAGGAGAATAAAGACTCAATGAGCCGAGACGTACCAACGCCCGATAAAGCGCATTTCCTTTCCTCCTCCTCGAAGGTTTTGAGAGAAGCAGCAATGGCTTCTTCGGTAGAAATGCCTGTTTAAAAAAAAAGGAAAAGCGTTAGTTAAAAGCAATGATAAAAGTACGATGAAATGACGAAGAATACAACTTGTGATTACCTGATTACGTGAGTTTAGCCAACCACGCTTCGAGCCTTGCCGGTCGCTCAGAAGCCGCGATGGCAGCCGCCAGATCGGTGTCGTCTGGCTCTACGAAGAAACCCTTGTTGGTTCCATACTCACTTAGACCTTCGGTGAGAGGGGCCTGAGGCTCTAAGCCGAGGACAGCATCAAGAGAAAGAACCGACTTCTTCTTCCTCTTTTGTGCGCGAACCTTGACGAACCTAAAATCAACTTACGTTTTGTGGGCACCTTAGGACGGAGGGTCCCTATGTCCGAGCCCACACCGGATTCAGGAGAAACCACATTCACCGTCTCCATAAGAGCACGGGGTGCTGGGGGCATGATCAGTCGAAAATAATGTATTTTTAACATGGCAATTTCCCTATCTTTTGCATTCATCTAGAAGTGTTCGGTATTCATATTGCACATATTAGCAAAACACTTGTAAAATACCAGATTACCTGTGTTGTATACTTAAACCGACATTTCTGAGGGAATTGTGTGTTTATCATGGCATCGCATCATCCCTGTATTGTGCAACACCTGTTTCGAGATTTGTGCAGGAAATTGCAGGAACAAAGCCAAAAGAAGCTGATAAAAAATACACCAACTCCAAGTCTTGAGCTCCGGTAGCAATCTAGAGGGAACAACACAATTTAACATATCATAAAAAGGCCCATAAATCAGCCCAATAATTACCAGTGAAAGACCAAGCCCTGAGGCTTCAGAAGCGTCACGGTTCCGCGGCGGGAGCCAGCTTGAGCCGCGGAACCGCGGCGGCTTGACGGCTTCAATTGCTCAAATTTCCTCACGTGCTCTAAAATAACGGCTAAAGCTTCCAGAACATTGTAGAAACGCCACGTGGCTCATCTAGAAGGCTTTCCTTAACTAACTTTTGGAGAGAAATTCAAATCTCCTCAACAAACTTTTGGAGGGAAATTCAAATTCAAATCCTAGATCTAGGGTTTTGGGAAGTCTATAAATAGAAGCCTAGACCTAGGGTTAATGGCTAATCTCTAAACTTCACTCCCCCATTCTTTCTTCCACAAGTTGAGTGACACGACTTGTGCGAAACCCTAACCTTAATTCCAATCCAAATTCAAGATCCCGAGTACCAAATCAAGCGAGAAGCCTTCAACCTTTTAGGAGAGGAGCCGATCATCAATCGAGCAAGTGATCCAAGCCGATCCGCGACTCACGGAGACGAGCGAAGCAAAATCGACGATCGAGTTCTTCCTCTTGTAGTTCTTGAGCGATTATAATGAAATTGTTGATATAAATAAAAGGTGAAATTCTTTAATCTTGCTTTCTTTAAATTCTTGCATCATGATTCGATCTCAATTTGTAATTGTGGTTCTTGTTGTGATGTTTGAGTAAAACTCCGCTCGTAAAGGAGTCGAGACGATCAATAGAATGATGATGTAACAAATCTTAAAACGATTCTTAAGTCTTACGAGTTTTGTAAACCCTAGCAAATTGAAGAATCGACGACCTAGTTTCGTTGCGATGCTTTCTTGATTGTTATCGCTCGAAATTAGGGATCCACGGCTAATTCTTGAATTTACTAGAGGCTAGAATGTGAATGATATCGACGAAGGAACAAGGGATAAATGATGAAACCCTAGTTTCACTAGAAATCCCTAATTCTCGTCGATCATCATCGATTTAGTATCAATTCATCGATGGATAAGAATACGTCATCGTAAGATTACATCACATCTATAGATCCGATCGATTCCTACGAGCCTTATTTATATTCTTGATATTTGGTTGGAAAAATCATCAAACTCTCAATTCTTGATTTTATCGTTTTCTTGTTATTAGATCTAGATTTTCTAATTCTTGAACTTCAACTATAAATCATGAATTGTTTGTTTTCTTTCTATTAAAGTTTCGATTCAAATAAAACAAGATACGAACGAATCGCGCAATTCCTGTGGACGATCTGCACTTACTAACGCGCTACATCCGACACCGTTATTGATTGCGGTCAAAATATTTTTGGTTGTGATTTCTATATTCATTTTCATATGACACAACGAAGAATTCATTCAATCGGGGCACGTCTACGGTATTATGGGGCAATCCGCATGGGGGGCTTAGCACGCGTGGAGGCTCATCTCCAGCATCTCCTCTTAGTGGAGGAGGGACAGGGGTCCTTCGCCTTAGGGGGAACGTTGCGATCGCTGGCCGGGGGCGCACCCTTGCGATCAATCAGCAGTCGCTTCTCTTCTCGCATAACAGCACCCATCGCGTGCTGATACCAGGCCCCGTATACATTGAGGGCCCTTGGAATGCAAGTCGGCTCGCTGATGAAGAAGTGGGAGCCCGTGTTCAGCCGCATAAAATGATGTAGTGCACTCCGTATCCCCTCCCTGGTGTCCGCAGGCTCTTCCAAAAATGCCTCCAGTGGGACCCCCTGGTTATATCTTAGCTGTTGGGCGAACCGATGGGGGTTGTACCTCATAAAGAGCGCCAAGTCATTCTGCCTGAACACCAGGAAGCCCGGCCGGATGGAGTATAAGTGAAGAATCTCCCGGGCTTTCAATACGGAGGCCCCGTCCTTGAAATTTTCACGCAACGCCAACACCGCCTTAGAAGTCTCTGGGCCGATGGTCATGACCTTGTCCGTGAAAGAGATGCCCGCTCCGACCGTGCGCGGACGAAGAAGCAACCCCGTAGCCTCCCGCGGAGACGGATTCACAATAGAAGCGCCAATTAACCGCATGACTCTCGGTAGTCTGCACTTCTCGTAGAACAAGGGCCTCTTGTGAATACCAAAAACCCCGAGCACATGCATTTCCATCCATGAAGTAAAATAGTGCATCGGGAGATTGGCAGGATGCACCCCCAGTTCATTTGTGTCTGCCGCCACGCTGAGTCCATGGTACAGGTGGGCCAACCCGGCGATTCCAATCGACAACTGTATACCAGCCACCATCCGATGCGCTGGGTAGAAGACGAACGGCCTCATGTAGCGCGGGTGCATGGGGAGCGCGAACCAGCACAGCCATAACCCCAGAAACCCGAGAAAGAAGGTCTCCTCGTCAATGCCCGGGGTGGCGATTTCCGATAAGGGCATGACTGCAGCATCGGGGAGGTAAAAACCATTTTGGTCGTCCTCCAGTACTGGTCAACGATATAAGCCAAAGCCGAAGGGGTCGTCGAGCTTGGCGAATATCCGGACGAAGAAAGCGGGCGATGAAGTCTGCAAAACTAACTCCCCAGCCACCCGATTCCAAATAGAGACTTTCATACATATTCAGCACCCTTACCAGGCTCGGAAACTGGTGCTGAATAGCATTCTCCGGCGTTAGGCCCATTACCATCGGCTTGGTGGCGAAGACATATTCATCAGGAGGAAGTAGCTCCTCATAGTGCTCCCCCCTCACTGGCAAACCGGAAATCTCAGCAAATTCTTCCAGGGGGATGGAGACTTCCCTGTCCGTCAGAAGAAAGGAATGGGTGGGAATGTTCCATTGTTCCACGAATGCCTTAACCCACCACGTCGGAGGAACGGGGTACTCGAACAATGAAGCGTAGACTGCGGGGTATAGACCGATATTCAGCAAATGCGCCTTCTTTGCCGACAAAATGTATCTGGCACACTGCAAATATCCGGCCGAATGTCAAGGGGTCTATCCAATGTTATAAGGTTGTCTCCATGGGCGCGACTCACCCTGGCATATGCGCCGCCCCAGAATATCCACGGCTGGCGGCAGCTGCACGGGAATGGCAGCAATCGAAGGCTGAAGAAGATCCTCCGAATTCCAATTTACGACCTCCACGGCATAGTTCACCGAGGGTGCATCTGCATATGGGATCAATGAGATCGGCTCTGACGGCATCGCGCAAGAGAAGCTTCGGCGACCCTTGATAATCTCATTGTACCACCTACCCCACAGATGAAGGTTCTTATACTCGCGGTCGTAATCCTTAACAAGAGTAAGAACCTCCCGGTCCACTGACGCCTCAGGGAATCCTCCCTCTGAGCGGAAAAATGGGAACGAAAGATCAGCAGACATGTTGCCTGCAAGAAAAAGCGAAGTTCAATGATCAGTATTATATTTTAATCCCGGCGCTTGGTACTTTGAAATTTGTACTACACTGCAATGCAGTGGAGAGGGGACCAAAGGGGGACCCACAAAATCCAGATGACAATGCATCAATTAATAAGACAGCCTCATCATTGGATGAGACTGTCAATTAATGAGGAGATCATCAAAAGAATATTCTCATTAAATGAGAAATCCCTTGAGACAAGGAGAAAATCTTCCTTTTCAGAGCAAAGCTCTGTCACAGAGTGACACTTGTCAAACTCTGGTCACAAGGGAATAAAATTCCTTAAAGAGCCTAGCTCTGTAATAATGATGGAAAAATCCATCAAAAGAAAAAAAAATTAATTCCTAAAAATCAAAGTTCTGGGATGTTAAAAATCCATGAAAAACTCTTAAGAGTTCATCATCAGAAGATCAAAAGACCTATATTCTGTCAAAGAGCAAAGCTCTGTTCATGGGTTAAGAAACCCCTGAAACAAATTCTTGAGATCAAAGCTCTGTTTGTGAAACCCCAAAGGGGATTTCTTTAGATCAAAAGATCTATAAAGAGCAAGGCTCTATTAATTAAAGTTGATTTAATTAAGTTTAAATTTTTACCTAAAATTTTCTAGGGTTCTAACTCTGAAGTTTTTGAAAACAAGAGCAAGGCTCTGAAAATAAAATTCTTGAAGATGATAATCATCTGCTGAGGACCAAGGGTCCTATTTATAGGCGTTCAAGCGCCTCTTCAATTCCTGAATCGATCCAATGGATCAGATGTTGCCACCGCTGCACTCACGTGTGCGCCACGTGAGCGCAATGGTGGGGGGTATTTGTTTCCCCAATCAGAGCAAAGCTCTGTTTGAATTTCAAAATTCAAAAGGTGAAGCAATGCTTCAGATTCCTTGCGCTGCGCGCAGAGCGCCACGTTTCAAAAGCAGACAAGCAAGCGCAAGGAGCGCTGCTCCCAAGGCAGCGCAAGGAGCGCTGCAACCAAGGCAGCGCACCCCCAATCAGAGCAAGGCTCTTTTTTAAAATTCAAATTTTAAATAAAGGAAGCAACGCTTCAGATAATTTGCGATCTGCGCTGCGCGCCACGTGTCAAACAATGGTGCGCTAGCGCAGTTGCGCTGCGCACCACGTGTCAGCGCAGGTGCGCTGCGCTCTGCGCTGCGCGACACGTGTCAAGCGCAGGTGCGCTGGCGCCAATTGTGCCATCACTGGAATTTAAATAATAAATTATTTAATTAATCAGAATTAAAATTCTAGAAAGATCTTTTCAACCTTATTAAAATAAGAAGATTATCTTCTGTAAAACAGAGGCCTTAGGATCAAAGATCCAACGGTGGGGAAATATCCCCAGATCAATCAGAGAAAGATCTATGTAACAAACTCAACAAACCAATTGGCCCTATATAAAGGCCCCCAGACTCCAAATCTCAGATATACACATATACAGAGATAGAAAAAAGGGAGAACTCTGAAAAATTTGAAAGGCTGGCTTTTGAAGAAAGAAGATCATCTTCTTCAAGGTAAAGAATTAAATTCTTGGAAGAACAGAGATGAAAACACCTCACAAAAAGAAGAATTTCTTCTAAAAAGATCAAAGATCTAAGAACAAGATCAAGATCTTCAATAAAAAGAAAAAGATCATAAAGATCTAAAGACAAAAACAATAAAGAAGTAATTTACTTCACCCCTAGATCTTTTGATCTATATAAAGGCACAGCCTTTTGATGAACCATTGGTTCTTGAATCTTGAGTTAGAACCTCTTTAGAACAAGGAAAACTTATTTCTTTGATCTGAATTGGATCAAGTTGTAATCTGCGCTATTGTACAGTACCTTGCACTTTTGAAATGCGCCTTTGCGCTCCTTGGATTGGCGCACTGCACCAAAGTGCGCCACGTGTCAGACACAGAACAATCTGCGCCTTGCACTTCTAAATATAGCGCATGCGCTCTTGGATTGGCGCACTGCACCAGAGCGCGCCACGTGTCAGCAGCGCACTGGCGCAGCGCACTGCGCTAACAGATTTGGGCTCAGCAGAGCGCGACACGTGTCACCTCCATATGCGCTAGCGCCATGCGCTCTTAATTGGCGCAAAGTGCCTGATAAGCCATGTGGCGCACTGTCAGACCATTAAAATGCTGTGCATTATTTAAAAAAGAGCAGAGCACAAGTAAAAGCCTAACAGGCCAAATATAAATGCTATGCATTTAAATACATAGCCCTATGCTATGCATTGTAAAAGGACAGAGCCCAAGCAAAAGCCTAATAGGCAAAACGTGAATAAAATGTTGAACATTTTTCAAATGGACTTAGCTCAATTCTGGCCATAAGTCCTCAATTTAAATTGAACTGAGCACAACCGCTCTCCCAATCAATTTATACCCGGTTCGAGGGTACATCTCTGAACTCCTCTGATATCTGTCGTTGTAATCCTTCAACGTCGTCAGAGAGGTGACGGGTCCCGACGGCCATACATTCCATGGACCACCATGCCTATAAACTGGAAAATCGACCGCAATATCTCTAAACTAAACAATAGAGTCCAAATGCTCTTTTGTTGGATCTAAATGATCCTGTTAAGTTGATCTTAGTCTGTAAATTAGACTAACGTGTCCTTAACAAACGTTTAAGCTGATCTTAGTCCAAAAATGAGACTAATGTATCTTTAAACCAAAACCCCAAGTCTAAATCTAAGAAAATACGGATTTGGACTAATCCACGTCCTACGGGCGACAACACAAATTAGTCTCCGTATACAATTGTCACGTCCCGAAAGTACGGAACATGACCGGCACTTAAACTACGAGACGTCTTGAGACGTACGTAATCTAAGTAAGCCGAAAACCCAGAAGTCCAAACCAAGAAAACTAGTAGAGTGAAGGAAAACCAATTTAAAACAAGTAGTTTTAATAGCATAAGCCGAATTATGCGTTTTTAAAAAACATCAAATATTTCCTGAAAATTTCGGCAGAGTCTCCTTTGTAAAAACTGGCCCCCAAACGGGATACAACATGAATAGTATACGAAATCAATAAAAGGCATCCCCAAGCGGGAGCTAGCTCTTCGTCAATCGACGGTCACAACCACACAAGTAATATAATATACAACGCCAAGGGCGAGGATCAAAACTCAAAGGAAACTCAAAACCACAAGAAAACCACAAAAATAAGACGCGCGACTCTAAGGTCGAAAGAATAAACATCACTGGTCTCAATCTCTGAAATAAATACATGTTGGTTGATGGAACTTCTAGATACAACAGAATAATGATATACAAGATATATAATGGGGGTACGATACAAGTAAACCCACCTACTACCCGAAAGAAACTATGCCTGCAAAGCCGTAATGAAACCTGTACGGCAAACCTGCAAGAAACTGGGGCACAACGGGGGTGAGTTGCCAACTCGTGAATAGAAAAACATCTACGCACAGAAATCGCATAAATAACGCAACCTAGGTCAATGATCATAATATATCCTCAAATATATGTATAACATGCAGCCTATAAAAATGGCTAGGGTAATATCTAACCCGAGTGTGATCTCATGTGCCCGTGTCAGTGCCTCAGGTAGCAATATATCATATGAATGAGGTATGAATGCACGGAACAGAATGCATGTACTTACGAAAACTGCTTTCATAAATCAGTGAGATTTCTGTATTTTTAAAGTGAGGTACCATAAATGAAATCAGCATAAAACAGTGCCCAGCATCGACACAAAACAAGTGTCCAAATATCTCGATATCTCTGTATCACAATCTCTGTACCTCAATATCTCAAAATCAATATCTAGGGTGCCGTCAATCCAGACCGGCCCCTACCATCCATCTCAAGACCACGACGGTATCCTCCGGATATCCGACGCGTCGGGTAATATCACCGGTCGGTAGTGCTCCCCTGCCGGGCTCAACGTCAACAACACATTCCTCTTGCCCCGGGGTACCGCACCGGGCCCACCATGTACCCGAAACGGTTCCTCCACTCCTCGAATCGGGTCTCGAAATCCATCAGCAAACTCATGGTGGACGACTCATACATCATGGGAAAACCGCACTTTTTATTTTAAAAGAGAGAAAAGGTTTATTTATGTTTTTGCGGTTTTACTCCAAATCCAGAAAATCTCATGGAAATCCGAATCCAAAACCTCAATAACACGTAAAATAGTGAATATATGCATGAGAATCCATGAATGCGGCATAACAATGAATAACAGTATGCATGAAGTAGCAGGTAATAACTACAATGTCTAAACTAATATATAAGGCAAGTACACTAATATCATGTCTAAACTATTAGCTAACAGGCTATGTCAATATAATAGTATTTTCTAAGTGTACGTGACATGGCAATTACCGATGAAGATGTGTGTGAGCCGGCAAGTAAGTGTACGTGGTACATACGCGTCATCGGTAATGGTGATAGTGTCCTAACAACATGATATCAATAATGAAATATGAATTACAATAAGTATGCGATGCGGAGCAACAGCAATAATATGCGGGAGCTGAATACTAGACACAACGATGACTAAACTGCATTACCCTAATATAAATCCTACAAATGGGGCCTTTTGAAATAACACGAATCATGGGGTTTTGAAAATAGGGGCTACGGTATTTTTATGAAAAGATACGTCTTTTGAAATATCCGTAGGATCCCTTGGGCTGTCCTTTAAAATACCCACGATTCGTTAGTTTTAGAAATAGGTAAGAATCGAATCTAATCTAACAACTAAACTAAACTAAAGGACTAAGTTAACAAGCTGGACTACAGGTAAGGAAACCTCCTAACATCTGAGTCGATCCATATACATACCTGTATATATATTAGTCGGTGATCCTGTCTCAATAATATCATATCCGATACCATATCTATAATCATACTTCCCAAGTCAAGAGTGCGGATCAATCATTAATATATAGCTCGTACGTAAATCCTTCGTACGGCATCCCCAAATCTGGGTACGGGTCAATATCACATTCCTCATACTATTCACCTGGTATCCTCTTTATCAAATATCATCTGTGGTACTGACCTATGTCTAGTACACTACTAATATTACTATCCACATGGCATTGACATTCAAAGATCCGCTATAACATCAGGACGTATCTCAAGTACGAATCCTGCCATATCACCGATTTCACGGTCTCAACTCAAATCTCATCGACTCATGTCAAACCCAAGTATCATCTGTGAATCCAGTATGTGAACACCTAGTCCCATACCCAGGTGAACACATAAACACATCTCCCCATATACGCATAGGTAATAACCTAGATGTATGCATGTGTGTGTGTGCATGTGTGGGTGTAAGGACTACTCTAGGGTTTCGCAACTAACACTAAACTAATCCACGCACACCTAGAATCTACCTTTTTCATCAAGTCTCATATCAGCATAATATACAATCAAAATATATGTGTGTATACGTATTCGTATACATCACCACTGTCACGACCCAAAAGTACGGAACGTGACTGGCACTTAGATTACGAGACGTCTAAAGGCGTACCGTAACCTAAGTCAGCCAAAGCCCAGAAATCTAACCCAAAATCAAAGAGAGTGAAGGAAAACCTTAAATGAAAACGGTTTTGAAATCAATTAAGTTGCATAGAATCCCTTTTTAAAACATCAAGAATTCCCGAAAATTTCGGCAGAGTCTCCCCTGTATTTTCTATCCCCCAAAATGGGTACAACAAGATAATAAACCTGTAATTGAAAAAAATGGCATCCCCAAGCGGGAGCTAGCTCTTCGCCCAAGGCGGATCACAACCACATGCAATATAATAGTAATATCAAGAAAAAGAGCATAAAAGAGATGCAAATACCAGAAAACACATCGCCGGCTCAAGTGAGCTCGACCCAAAAGAAACCACAAATATACAGCCTCTCAGTCTCACTACTAGGTCACATATACAATATAAAGTGGTAGATGGAGAATACTAGATACAATGATAAAGCAAAAAGAAATAAGTGTGCTCGCAACCCACCTACGGGCGATGCCGCGAGTCTGAGCAAAAGGAGCTGATGATAAGATAGCCCGCCGCTACAAGACTGACGGGTCCGACCTGCAAGACACTGTGGCACAACGGGGGTGAGTTGCCAGCTCGTGAGTAGAATATAACATCTAATAAGGCAATCGTAAGAATGCACGCAATACGTCACAACATGTATGTCCATATGTGATATAATATCTCTAGTATGCATGCACATGTATGCAATGTCATTACTAAATCTTTAAGTATTTTAAATGCTAAGGGTACTGCATTCTTAAGTTTAGAAAATGGATATCTGTATAATAGCTAAATACCATCAAGAAATCATCTGAAAACCCGTGTCTAGCATCGACACCAAATATGAAATCATATCTGTCTCAATATCTCACTGTAACAATGTCTCAAATATCGGGCTCCGTCAGTCCGGATCGGCCCATATCATCAAATCTCACGACAACGGTCGGTATCCTCCGGATATCCGCCGCGCCAAACATCACCGGTTGGTAGTCTTCCCCTGCCAGGCTCATCGTCTACAACTCGATCTTCTTGCCCCGGGGTACCATACCGGGCCTACCATGTACCCGAGACGGTTCATCCACTCCTCGAATCGGGTATCGAAATCCAACAAAAAAACATGAAAACTCATGGTGGACGACACATACATCACGAGAAAACCGCAACTTTGTTTTAAAAATGATAAATATAAGCTTTTGTTAAATTCTTGCGGTTTTCCCCAAAAATCTAGAAATCGCAGCAAAAACTGAAATCTTCAAGAAAATCATAATGTCCACATGTTATATATATGACGAATGTATATGATATCAATGTGTATGATGTAAATTTTGGCTAGAGTTCTATGTGAATATGATGACGATGCGAGATATGTGCATGCGATGCAGTTTCATATATCAAGTATGAATGCAGGTGATGATATTAAGATAAACAGGTTCTATCGTGCACGTGGCATGTCAATTACCAAAGGCGTGTGTGTCACATGAATAGTGCGCGTGCAACAGATGCCAATGGTAATGGTGTTCGTGTCCTACGAAGTGATATCGCATATATGAAGATGAATGTCCATGCAATCTAGCATACGGTTAGCTGTGAGGGTATGCAATGTACATAAAGGGGTAAGCTATCTAACAATATAAATCTTGCATAAATTAGGGTAATCCTAACTAGGGGGGAGCATCGCGCCATCCAGACGATTCCCCCATAGATGAATACATCTACTCACCTGAAATCCCCGCTAATCCGATCCGGCCACCGCCTTGCCTTTTCGCGCCGTATCCGAAGTTTCCCCGATCGATCCTAAATTTGCACAACATCAAGCATAAGATTACATAACCCTAAACGATGCAAGTCACATTATACAAATATCGACGCTCACAAATTGATCATAGCATGCACTCGGTGCGCGGAAAAACGCACGAAAATCGCAAACCTTTAACAAAAATCGTCATTTCGGGGAAATCGACAAACTACCACCCGACTAGACGAAACCCCGCGTTCGCGCATTCTAATAATCCTATACGAAGCTAATAATATTGCTAACCTAACGCAAATTGACCGCATTCTATTTTCTACAAAAATCTAGTAAGCGAAGTTCTAGCCGATTTGATACAAACATTGAAATTTGTCGATTTAGTAAGCATATAATTTCACCATTAACCATTCTAATCAATTAGACAACCATCCTTAACATAATCCAACCATTATGCTACAAACCCTAATTTATAAAAATCCAAAACCTTCTCTTGATTTTTCATGAACAAGGATTTACACTAAATTAATACTTTAAACATCTAATTTAGCATAAACAAACTACCAATTTGCAACTAGTTTAGAATTTTCACCTCTCAAGCTTGAACCCTAGCTTGATCAACTCTCCAAGAAGCCTCCTTTCATCATGTTTTGAAACAATTTAGGGTGGGAAAGAGGTGGCCTAGGGTTTTGATTTGAATTAGAGAAGAAAAATGTGCATTTTTGTGGATTTTGTGCACTTTTTCATGGATTTTTGAAGAAAGAAAATGGAAAAAAATGAGGGCTGAAGGAGGGGAGGCTCGGCCTGAGCTTGAGGAGGGGGTTTGTGGATTTTTTGAGAAGTTTCTAGGTCAAACAAACATCATAAGATATCATTTAATGCTTTTAATTTCAATTTTTTCCAAAAAAACCCCTTTTTAAGCCATTTTTTCATAATTTTCCCACCAAAAATCTAAAAGTTTGCAAGACATGATATAATTTTATTAACACCATATTTTAGCTTATAAAGACTCCTAATTAAGAAATTTACCTAATTAAATTTGTATTTATCCCTAATTAAATGTATTTAAAAAGGCTTAAAATAATTTTAAAAAAAATTAATTACGAAATTTTTTTTATTTAACTAGATGATTATAAATGACATTTTAGTGACAAAATTATAGTAATATCTTATTTAAATTTTGTATAATTAGTTCTACAATGAAAAATATCAATTTTGACTTTTTACGGAAAAAGACGAAAAATTTGCCGATTACCGAAAAACTGCCTAAACGATTTTCGAAGGGTTACAATCTTCCCCCCTTAAAGAAATTCGGTCCCCGAATTTAAAATTTAACTACGCGTACCTTCAAAAAGATGGGGATATCTCTTCCTCATCTCGACCTCGGTCTCCCAAGTGACCTCCTCGTTGTTCGGGCCACGCCAAAGGACCTTGACGGACGGTATGACCTTCGACCTCAATTTCTTCACCTGCCGATCCAAGATGACAACCGGCTGCTCGGTGAAAGAAAGGTCACGCTCTAGCTGGATCGTCTGGTGCTGAATCGCCTGGGAGGGATCATGAAGGTACTTGCGGAGCATCGAGACATGGAATACGGGGTGAACATCGGGGAAGCTGGGCGGAAGAGCTAACCGATAAGCGACTGGACCAACACGCTCTAGGATCTCGAAAGGACCAACATATCTAGGGCTCAGTTTCCCTTTCCACCCAAATCTCATCACACCCTTCATCGGAGAGACCTTCAGGAAAACATGATCGCCAACAGCGAACTCGAGTCGGCGACGGCGCCTGTCAGCATATGATTTCTGCCTACTCTGTGCCGCTCTCATCCTGTCTCGAATCAGCTGTATCTTCTCGGTCGTCTCCTGTACGATCTGCGGCCCCAAAATACTGCTCTCCCTGAGCTCTGTCCAACATACCGGCTATCGACATCTCCTCCCATATAAAGCCTCGAAAGGTGCCATCTGAATCGTCTCCTGGAAGCTATTATTGTAGGAAAACTCGATCAAAGGCAAATGACGATCCCAGCTACCACCGAAATCCAAAACACAAGCTCTGAGCATGTCCTCAAGAGTCTGAATCGTACGCTCCGACTGACCGTCAGTCTGAGGATGAAAGGCTGTGCTAAAACTCAATCGGGTGCCCAAAGCTTCCTGTAGTTTCTGCCACAATCGGCTGGTAAACTGGGTGCCACGGTCGGACACGATGCAAGTCGGAACACCATGCAGTCGCACTATCTCATCAATATAAACCTGGGCATACTGAGAAAATCCAAAAGTGGTCTTCACTGGCAGAAAGTGAGCCGCTTTCGTCAGTCGATCCACAATCACCCAAATAGAGTCATACCCTCGACTGGTCCTGGGTAGACCCACAACGAAGTCCATGGAGACCTGCTCCCACTTCCACTTAGGGATGGGCAAAGGCTGTAACTCGCCGGCTGGCCTCTGGTGCTCGGCCTTGACTTGCTGACAAGTCAGGCATCTCGACACAAAGTCTGTAATATCCTTCTTCATCCCGTCCCACCAGTAAACCTCTCTCAAATCACGGTACATTTTGGTGGAACCCGGATGCACACTGTATACTGATCTATGTGCCTCCTCGAGAATATCGCGCCTCAGTCCCTCTGAATCTGGCACGCACAGTCGAGTCCCAAATCGAAGTATCCCCTGATCATCAATCACGAACTCGGAAACTCTGCCCTGCCGAATCTGCTCAATAATCTCTAATGTACGGGCATCGCCGGACTGTGCCTCGTGGATACGGTCAAGTAACTGTGGGCGTGCTCTGAAATGGGCCAGCTGTCCCCCTGTAGGAGTAAACTCGAACTGCACCCTGCTGTCACATAACACCTGCCAATCCGCCGTCGACTGCATCTGCACTGTGTTCAAACAAGATAAGCTACCTCCGGGCCTTCTACCCAGAGCATCTGCCACCACATTCGCTTTGCCCGGATGGTATAGAATCTCGCAGTCATAATCCTTCACCAGCTCCATCCATCGGCGCTGTCTCAGGTTCAGATCTCACTGCTAGAAAATATACTTCAAACTTTTGTGGTCAGTGAATATCTGGCACGACTCACCGTATAGGTAATGTCTCCAGATCTTGAGTGCAAACACCACTGCAGCCATCTCTAAATCATGGGTGGGGTAGTTCTGCTCGTGTTTCCTCAGCTGCCGAGAAGCATACGCGATAACTCTGTCGTGCTGTATCAATACACATCCCAGCCCTACTCGAGAAGCATCACAATATACCACGAACCCGCCTGATCCTGAAGGCAATGCTAACACTGGTGCAGTAGTCAGACGAGTCTTCAAGTGCTGGAAGCTATCCTCACATGCCTGGGTCCAATCAAAAGGAACTCCCTTCCGGGTCAACCCGGTCAATGGTGCAGCAATGCGGGAGAAATCCTGGACAAAACGTCGATAATAGCCGGCCAGACCTAGAAAGCTGCGAACCTCTGTAACTGATACTGGTCTAAGCCAACGCTGAACTGCCTCGATCTTCTTCGGGTCCACACAAATACCGTCTCTCGTCACCACATGACCCAAGAAATCGACACTGTCTAGCCAGAATGCGCACTTAGAGAATTTGGCGAACAGCTGATGCTCCCTCAAAGTCTGCAATGTGATACGTAAGTGCTGCTCATGCTCCTCCCGGCTCCGAGAATAAACCAAGATGTCGTCAATGAACACAATAATGAACTGATCGAGATACGGCCTGAATACGCGGTTCATCAAATCCATAAAAGCTGCCGGGGCATTGGTGAGCCCGAACGACATCACCAAGAACTCATAATGACCATATCGAGTACGGAAAGCGGTCTTCGGAATATCCTCCTTCCGAACCCGCAACTGGTGATAACCTGACCGTAAATCAACCTTCGAGAAGAACCCCGCACCCTTGAGCTGATCAAATAAGTCATCAATGCGGGGTAGGGGATACCTGTTCCGCACAGTAACCCGGTTCAGCTGACGATAATCAATGCATAAACGCATACTTCCGTCCTTCTTCTTAACAAACAAGACGGGAGCACCCCAAGGTGACACACTCGGTCGGATAAGCCCTTTGTCCAGCAAGTCCTGTAACTGATCCTTTAGCTCTCTCAGCTCCGCCGGGGCCATCCGATAAGGAGGTATAGAAATAGGCCCCGTGCCAGGGATCAAGTCAATACAGAACTCAATCTCGCGCTCTGGTGGCAGACCAGGCAGCTCATCAGGGAATACATCAGGAAACTCTCTCACAACAGGGACCTGGTCCAACGGAACCTCTGTGGAGCTAGTATCACAAACATAAGCTAAGAATCCCTGACACCCTTTCCTTAAGAGCTGACCAGCACGAAGAGAAGAAATCAAGCTGGGAAGGGTAGCACTACGATCTCCCTGAATAATAAGAACCAGCTCACCAGGAAAACTGAATCTGATTGCCTTTTCACGGCAGTCCACGGATGCATAACAGGTGGCTAGCCAGTCCATACCAAGAAGAACGTCAAAGTCTAGCATATCGAGGAGAATCAAATCAACTGAAGAATCTCTCTCCCCGATACGAACGGAACATGATCGGTACACGAAACGAGCAACAAACGACTCGCCTACCAGTGTAATAACGACAAGCGGCTGATCTAACGGAGAAGACTCTCGGCCCAACCTCGGTGCAAAATACGTGGATACATAGGAATGTGTGGAGCCTGGATCAAATAATACCCGTGCATCAAAAGAACATACTGGCAGAGTACCTGTCACGACGGCATTGGATGCCTGTGCATCCTGAGGAGTCAACGCGAACACTCGGGCCTGTCCACCACTAATAGCTGGCTGTGCTCTGCCTCTACCTCGGCCTCTGCCTCTGTCGCCTCGTCCTCTCTGAACCGGACCGCCACGCCCACGGCCTCTAGAAGCATCTGGCTGGCGTGAAGCATCATCAGGAGTAGGAAGTAAAGCTCTCTGAGAAGGTGGTGAGGGTGGTAAAGTCACATGCGGGACTGTCGCCGCGCCCTGGCGTCCCATGGTACAGTCTCTGATACGGTGGTACTGACTCCCGCACCGAAAACATCCTGGAGACGACTGCTGGGTCTGTGGATATGAACCAAATAACTGACCTCGTCTCAATCCTCTACCTCCACCATCTCCCGGAAATAATCTATCGCGGTGTCTACCCATCTGCCGCTGAGCTGGCGTATCAGTACGGATCCTCTTCGGCCCAGAAACGACCGGAGTCTCAGAAATACGCTCCTCCAAAAGTAAGGCTGCATCTATCGCGGCTGCGTATGTATCAAAGTGCTGGGTGCCGATGGCAAGGAATAGCTGTGTATCAAGCCCTCGTACAAACCTCTTTATTCTCTTCTCTTCTGTGTCGACTAGGTACGGAGCATATCGAGACAACTGGGTAAACTGTATATCATACTCCGACACTGTCATCCCAGGAGTCTTGCGCAAAGACTCAAAACTACGGGCTCGAGCATCTCGGACACTCTCCGGAAGAAAACGGGCAAGAAATGCAGATGTAAACTCATCCCAGGTCATAGAAGGCAGACCTGCAGCCCGGCCTCTCTCTACTGAATCGTACCATGTCTGGGCAAGACCCTCCAGACGAAAACTCGCAAACTCCACCAATCTATCATCAGAACACCTCAACGAACGGCAAATCCGAGCCATCCTATCAAGAAATGCCTGTGGGTCCTCTGTCGCATCTGTACCGGTAAAAGCTGGAGGTCTCGATCTCATGAACTCCTGTAGTGAAACAGGGATAGTCTCCGTAGTAGCAGCAGGAGTGACCATCTGTGCAGCAGGTACGATCGTGGTCTGTGCGGTGGAAGGAACGTCCTCGGATCTCTGTGCCCGGCTGGACTCAACTAAAGATCCCATCATCTGCCGCAACTCTTGCATGCCGGCCTCTAATCTGGCAATACGGTCTGGATAAGGTGGATCAGTATGACCCTGAGGGGTAGGCGTATCCTCCTGCTCGATCCTCGCCTCAGACGAGCCCGCTCGAATCTCATCCCTAGCGGCAGCCCGCTGAGCTCTCGTAGTCTTTGGCGGCATCGAAGCTGGAATAAGAAACAGGACTGATAAGATCATTGCAATTGAATCAAGGAATGCAAGGAATCAAGAAAGGAAATACAAGCAATTATGTCCTAAGGTCACTTAGGCGGAGTACCGTATCGTAAGTATGCCGCGGATCATACCCACGCTACGCCACTCTGCTTAAGTCACCTACTCCATCTACCAAGGTCGTCCTACACTCAGAAAGGTAAAACCTACGCTCTGATACCAACTTTGTCACGACCCAAAAGTACGGAACGTGACTGGCACTTAGATTACGAGACGTCTAAAGGCGTACCGTAACCTAAGTCAGCCAAAGCCCAGAAATCTAACCCAAAATCAAAGAGAGTGAAGGAAAACCTTAAATGAAAACGGTTTTGAAATCAATTAAGTTGCATAGAATCCCTTTTTAAAACATCAAGAATTCCCGAAAATTTCGGCAGAGTCTCCCCTGTATTTTCTATCCCCCAAAATGGGTACAACAAGATAATAAACCTGTAATTGAAAAAAATGGCATCCCCAAGCGGGAGCTAGCTCTTCGCCCAAGGCGGATCACAACCACATGCAATATAATAGTAATATCAAGAAAAAGAGCATTAAAGAGATGCAAATACCAGAAAACACATCGCCGGCTCAAGTGAGCTCGACCCAAAAGAAACCACAAATATACAGCCTCTCAGTCTCACTACTAGGTCACATATACAATATAAAGTGGTAGATGGAGAATACTAGATACAATGATAAAGCAAAATGAAATAAGTGTGCTCGCAACCCACCTACGGGCGATGCCGCGAGTCTGAACAAAAGGAGCTGATGATAAGATAGCCCGCCGCTACAAGACTGACGGGTCCGACCTGCAAGACACTGTGGCACAACGGGGGTGAGTTGCCAGCTCGTGAGTAGAATATAACATCTAATAAGGCAATCGTAAGAATGCACGGAATACGTCACAACATGTATGTCCATATGTGATATAATATCTCTAGTATGCATGCACATGTATGCAATGTCATTACTAAATCTTTAAGTGTTTTAAATGCTAAGGGTACTGCATTCTTAAGTTTAGAAAATGGATATCTGTATAATAGCTAAATACCATCAAGAAATCATCTGAAAACCCGTGTCTAGCATCGACACCAAATATGAAATCATATCAGTCTCAATATCTCACTGTAACAATGTCTCAAATATCGGGCTCCGTCAGTCCGGATCGGCCCATATCATCAAATCTCACGACAACGGTCGGTATCCTCCGGATATCCGCCGCGCCAGACATCACCGGTTGGTAGTCTTCCCCTGCCAGGCTCATCGTCTACAACTCGATCTTCTTGCCCCGGGGTACCATACCGGGCCCACCATGTACCCGAGACGGTTCATCCACTCCTCGAATCGGGTCTCGAAATCCAACAAAAAAACCATGAAAACTCATGGTGGACGACACATACATCATGAGAAAACCGCAACTTTGTTTTAAAAATGATAAATATAAGCTTTTGTTAAATTCTTGCGGTTTTCCCCAAAAATCCAGAAATCGCAGCAAAAACTGAAATCTTCAAGAAAATCATAATGTCCACATGTTATATATATGACGAATGTCTATGATATCAATGTGTATGATGTAAATTTTGGCTAGAGTTCTATGTGAATATGATGACGATGCGAGATATGTGCATGCGATGCAGTTTCATATATCAAGTATGAATGCAGGTGATGATATTAAGATAAACAGGTTCTATCGTGCACGTGGCATGTCAATTACCAAAGGCGTGTGTGTCACATGAATAGTGTGCGTGCAACAGATGCCAATGGTAATGGTGTTCGTGTCCTACGAAGTGATATCGCATATATGAAGATGAATGTCCATGCAATCTAGCATACGGTTAGCTGTGAGGGTATGCAATGTACATAAAGGGGTAAGCTATCTAACAATATAAATCTTGCATAAATTAGGGTAATCCTAACTAGGGGGGAGCATCGCGCCATCCAGACGATTCCCCCATAGATGAATACATCTACTCACCTGAAATCCCCGCTAATCCGATCCGGCCACCGCCTTGCCTTTTCGCGCCGTATCCGAAGTTTCCCCGATCGATCCTAAATTTGCACAACATCAAGCATAAGATTACATAACCCTAAACGATGCAAGTCACATTATACAAATATCGACGCTCACAAATTGATCATAGCATGCACTCGGTGCGCGGAAAAACGCACGAAAATCGCAAACCTTTAACAAAAATCGTCATTTCGGGGAAATCGACAAACTACCACCCGACTAGACGAAACCCCGCGTTCGCGCATTCTAATAATCCTATACGAAGCTAATAATATTGCTAACCTAACGCAAATTGACCGCATTCTATTTTCTACAAAAATCTAGTAAGCGAAGTTCTAGCCGATTTGATACAAACATTGAAATTTGTCGATTTAGTAAGCATATAATTTCACCATTAACCATTCTAATCAATTAGACAACCATCCCTAACATAATCCAACCATTATGCTACAAACCCTAATTTATAAAAATCCAAAACCTTCTCTTGATTTTTCATGAACAAGGATTTACACTAAATTAATAATTTAAACATCTAATTTAGCATAAACAAACTACCAATTTGCAACTAGTTTAGAATTTTCACCTCTCAAGCTTGAACCCTAGCTTGATCAAGTCTCCAAGAAGCCTCCTTTCATCATGTTTTGAAACAATTTAGGGTGAGAAAGAGGTGGCCTAGGGTTTTGATTTGAATTAGAGAAGAAAAATGTGCATTTTTGTGGATTTTGTGCACTTTTTCATGGATTTTTGAAGAAAGAAAATGGAAAAAAATGAGGGCTGAAGGAGGGGAGGCTCGGCCTGAGCTTGAGGAGGGGGTTTGTGGATTTTTTGAGAAGTTTCTAGGTCAAACAAACATCATAAGATATCTTTTAATGCTTTTCATTTCAATTTTTTTCCAAAAAAACCCCTTTTTAAGCCATTTTTTCATAATTTTCCCACCAAAAATCTAAAAGTTTGCAAGACATGATATAATTTTATTAACACCATTTTTTAGCTTATAAAGACTCCTAATTAAGAAATTTACCTAATTAAATTTGTATTTATCCCTAATTAAATGTATTTAAAAAGGCTTAAAATAATAAAAAAATAATTAATTACGAAAAAAAATTTATTTAACTAGATGATTATAAATGACATTTTAGTGACAAAATTATAGTAATATCTTATTTAAATTTTGTATAATTAGGTCTACAATGAAAAATATCAATTTTGACTTTTTACGGAAAAAGCCGAAAAATTTGCCGATTACCGAAAAACTGCCTAAACGATTTTCGAAGGGTTACAACCACAACTGCGGGGGTGCTATACGCCATCCACCCGACTTCTCCCCGTATATATAAATCTACTCACCTGGTCCTCGCTTGCTGGTGCCGACGTCGCCACGCGCTTGCTTGTTGTCTCGAAGTCCACATGGGGTACCTACATATCATAACGCACCGTATCGCATTAAAACCAAATTCGAAATCGAAACGGCATACGAAAATCAAATCGGCACGTGTATCACGCATAGGTCAAAACCTATCGCCTACGCATGCAAGAATAGTCAAACCAACCCTCGATGTCGATGTACAAACGTCAAACCATCGAGAAAAACCTAAACGCACTCATTTGCACATTCACGAACACTAATTATAATATAAAATAGGTTAGAATTCACAAAAACCCCAAATTCACCTTAAAAGTCATTTTTCCGAAAATCTAGCAAGCAAAAATTACCCGTTTTAATACAAATCTTTATGTTTTAGCAAAACTAGCAGTCACAATATTAACTAAATAGCTTAAATAGGCCACATAAACATTTACTAGATTTTTAATCTTGCTAAATTTCCTTAAACCAAAATCTAGTTAGCACAATTACCCTTTTTGTTCAAAACTTGATGTTTTAACCAATAAAAACATTTTAACAAATTTTAGTGGCCATAATGGTCACTAATTAACTCAACTAATTCACACAAACCATTTCTAATTTCATCTCTCTTCTAATTATATTAATTATAAAAACCTACTTAACAAAATTTATGAAATTGGACAAATTTTGAAGCAACAATTAGTAAACTAACTACTAGCTTACATTCTCCAAAACATAAGATGTTAAACTACCTATTACAACAAAAAAAAACAAGTGATACAACATTCACTTGAATTCCAAAACCCCCTCTAGAAATCTTAGACTTGAAATCTAACCCATAATACTAACTAATTATGTCATGATTTAAAGTATTAATACAACAATTTAACTAAGGTTTAGAATTTATACCTCATTGATTGAAGATCAAACATGAACCTTAGCCTCCCAAACTTTCTTCCATCCCCCAAGATCTATGCTAAATTGGCTAAAGGAAAATGGGTAAAGCATGGATTTGGAGTTTGTAAGGTTTTTCTCTTGATTTTTGTTGAAATTGTGTGAAATTTTGTGTTAGAAAAGAAGTGGGGAGAATTGGGGGCTGATTGGGGAGGGCTCGGCCTGCAGAAATTTGGGAGGGGGAGAGAGAATATGGAGTGGGTGAATGTATGTGGACATATGTAGAAGCATTCCCATCATCTTATATTTTAATCCCCTTATTAAATTTCATTATTTAATTGAAGTGGAGAGAAATGAGTGGGGAGTGGGGGCAAAATAGGGGCTGCCATAGGAGGGCTCGGCCATGTGAGTGGGTGAGAAGAGAGGGTGTGTGTGTGGAGCAATGAACACCAAACACCAATACAATATGCACCAAAACCCTTTTATTTTCACAAAATAAGCCTTTTTCTTTAATATTTTCTAAACCGTTTTGGCAAACGATTTCATTTCAAAAACCACATGATAAAATTTTATTTAATGTTTTCTGATGTACAAAATTTGTTTCGACTCATTCCAATTTGTAATTTTCCCTAATTAAATATATTAGTGACGGCTTAAAATAATATTAAAATAATTAATTTCTGAAAAATTTTCAGAAAATTTGAAATTTCACCAGTGGCTCAATAAACACCAAATACTAGCAACTACATAGCTAGAATATGTATATTTAATTTTATAATAAAGATATTTGCATTTTGACTTTTTACAGAAAACCCCCTTATTTTACCGTTTTTTCGAAATTTCACCGAACCGATTTTCAAAACGTTACAATCTTCCCCCCTTAAAGAAATTCGGTCCCCGAATTTAAATTAAAACTTCCCCTAAATACTAAAATATTTCAGCCAAAACCATCAAATCGCCGGGGCTCCGAAATCATAAATACATAAAACAAATCGTAAGGCAACGCATGCGCATGAAAAATGAGCATATAACTCAAATCAGAACTCCGTCAAGCATCCCGCAATCATTGGAGTCATGGGGAAGACATCAATACCAAATCCAAAGCAAAACCGATATGATATAACTCGAAACTATACATGTAAAATATATTCAGGTACTGTCCTCTGACTAGTCCTGCTCAGTACGAAAACACATAGCAATATCATAAAAACGTACTGCTCTATAAGAAAAAATCAATCCCAAAATACGCGTCTGAATACTACGTGCGTCTTGTGCGCACGGAAATCAAAATCCAAATATGTGACATACATATGCACAGAAACAACATCTAAGTGCATCGGGTGTGCACGAAACATCTGTCATAGGCAATATGTGTGCCTGACAGCAAAATCAGGTACATCTGACATGCACGAAAAATCTCGATTTAGTGCATCTGGTGTGCACCAAAATCACACTTCAAAACATGCGCCCAACATGCGCGAAAATCCAAATCAGGTGCATCCATCGTGCACGAAATCATGAAATCCAATATCAAGTGCCGAACATGCGCAAAATCAAATCAGGTGCACATGGTGCACAAAACAAATATCGAGTATCACAATTGAAATCGAATTCTAGTACATCTAAGTGCACAAAATGCGTATCACTGCACTGCAAGCATATGGGAACTATACCGAGTGCAAAAACCAAATCGTATGCGTATATACGCACAAATCAACTCAACTATATGAAATCCATATAATCACAAACATGAGAAACCAAGGCACGAAAACGATATCAAGTGCAACAACTGTGCAAAAATCGTAAATACTCAGCAGGTGCAACCATGGTCCATGAAGACAAATATCATGAAACTCAATCATCAAAATCAATCACGCGAATAGATCGCCCAAAATACGCAAAATCAAGTATGGCGGAATGGTCCTGCTCAAGCACATCCTCCAAGAATCTCTGGCCAACTGCCGTGGTCACTCATAGCATATCTCGTCGACGATCCTGAACTCTAGCATGCCGGTGTGCATAACATGACCACTACTGGGTCCAAGTCTTCTCGTAATTTATTCCAGAAAGGTCCTATCGAGACCTCTCCCAAATCTCGTCTCTGCCGAACTGTCCGGAAGTCATCGTCCCTTACTAGATCTGTTCTCGTTCTGGAACGGCTGCATACTCAACGCGACTCCTTCTGTAAGGTATATCCAAGTACAATGCCTCGGCATACGTATCGCATCTCCGATGTCGGGGGAGTGGAACGTCGTCTCATCAAGATCTCATACGAACCTCTTACTCCACTTTTCTCTAAGGTCGACTGCTTCGGACTCGTCTCGTCGTGGCTGCATGGACTGAGCTCCAATAACTATCCTCGTATCTGGAGTCTCCCAAGAAGTGCATCTCACCACCTGGCATCCGAATTAAGTCGAGAAATCCGATCGAGTCGTCAAAACCTCATATTCCCCCAAGAGCTCAACATCTTGGGCACAGTTTAATAGTATCGAGTACATACCACAGCATCGGTGGTCCAGCCGTAGAAGGGCAAACCCAAGCCTCACTAATGGCGCCGTAGAACTGCCGCAAACCCGAAGGTTCAAAGGCTTTCACAAGGTCATTAAGTCGAGTTAGGGTTTCATTCTTCTAGAGGGACCATAGAATTGCCTGCATGTCTTTCCGACTACTTTAAACTTGGAATAATAGGTTTCTGACATTCGATCATCTCTGTCGACTCCCAACGTCTCCGCGTGAAGTCGTCTCTAGCTGGAATCAATCTATCTGATGACCTCGCATCGGGGTAGGCGAACGAACCACATGTCCTAGTCATTCATCCTTAGTGACTAGTGACCTTCTATCATCTCTTAGTACAACTCGTACTGCAATAGCTCCAACATCTGGGGCGATATCTCGTCACTCGCAGCAACAACTGGCTCACTCATCTGCAGGCTGAACAGTGCCTCAATCATCATGAGTAAGCAATACACCAACGGTCATCAAAATCTGGATGGCCTCTATCATTGGCTCAATCCTCTAGTGTCGATCAGCACATCCGAGTAACCTCATAAAGGCGATCCGCCAAACGCTCATGGCGCGGAAACACAGTAAAAAGACACATCTCCGCAATCGCGTGTCGCCGGGATTTCGCCCTGGTCAGTCCTCATGACGAGCTCATGCGGACCGCAACTCTAGCTGTAGCTCTCCCTGCCCGTAATCGTTGCAGCAAAACCATAACTGGTACCGATGAGGCTAGATCAGGAATGAATATGATACTGGGCAAAGAAATGTATATCCTAAGGCTCCTTAAGTGGAGTAGTGTATCGTAAGTATGCCGCGGAACATACCCACGGTACGTCACTCTACTTTAGTCACCTATTCCATCAACCAAGGGTCATCCTACGCTCCGAAGGTAAAACCTAACGCTCTGATACCAACTTTGTCACGTCCCGAAAGTACGGAACATGACCGGCACTTAAACTACGAGACGTCTTGAGACGTACGTAATCTAAGTAAGCCGAAAACCCAGAAGTCTAAACCAAGAAAACTAGTAGAGTGAAGGAAAACCAATTTAAAACAAGTAGTTTTAATAGCATAAGCCGAATTATGCGTTTTTAAAAAACATCAAATATTTCCTGAAAATTTCGGCAGAGTCTCCTTTGTAAAAACTGGCCCCCGAACGGGATACAACATGAATAGTATACGAAATCAATAAAAGGCATCCCCAAGTGGGAGCTAGCTCTTCGTCAATCGACGGTCACAACCACACAAGTAATATAATATACAAAGCCAAGGGCGAGGATCAAAACTCAAAGGAAACTCAAAACCACAAGAAAACCACAGAAATAAGACGCGCGACTCTAAGGTCGAAAGAATAAACATCACTGGTCTCAATCTCTGAAATAAATATATGTTGGTTGATGGAACTTCTAGATACAACAGAATAATGATATACAAGATATATAATGGGGGTACGATACAAGTAAACCCACCTACTAGCAAATCACCCGAAAGAAACTATGCCCGCAAAGCCGTAATGAAACCTGTACGGCAAACCTGCAAGAAACTGGGGCACAACGGGGGTGAGTTGCCAACTCGTGAATAGAAAAACATCTACGCACAGAAATCGCATAAATAACGCAACCTAGGTCAATGATCATAATATATCCTCAAATATATGTATAACATGCAGCCTATAAAAATGGCTAGGGTAATATCTAACCCGAGTGTGATCTCATGTGCCCGTGTCAGTGCCTCAGGTAGCAATATATCATATGAATGAGGTATGAATGCACGGAACAGAATGCATGTACTTACGAAAACTGCTTTCATAAATCAGTGAGATTTCTGTATTTTTAAAGTGAGGTACCATAAATGAAATCAGCATAAAACAGTGCCCAGCATCGACACAAAACAAGTGTCCAAATATCTCGATATCTCTGTATCACAATCTCTGTACCTCAATATCTCAAAATCAATATCTAGGGTGCCGTCAATCCAGACCGGCCCCTACCATCCATCTCAAGACCACGACGGTATCCTCCGGATATCCGACGCGTCGGGTAATATCACCGGTCGGTAGTGCTCCCCTGCCGGGTTCAACGTCAACAACACATTCCTCTTGCCCCGGGGTACCGCAACGGGCCCACCATGTACCCGAAACGGTTCCTCCACTCCTCGAATCGGGTCTCGAAATCCATCAGCAAACTCATGGTGGACGACTCATACATCATGGGAAAACCGCACTTTTTATTTTAAAAGAGAGAAAAGGTTTATTTATGTTTTTGCGGTTTTACTCCAAATCCAGAAAATCTCATGGAAATCCGAATCCAAAACCTCAATAACACGTAAAATAGTGAATATATGCATGAGAATCCATGAATGCGGCATAACAATGAATAACAGTATGCATGAAGTAGCAGGTAATAACTACAATGTCTAAACTAATATATAAGGCAAGTACACTAATATCATGTCTAAACTATTAGCTAACAGGCTATGTCAATGTAATAGTATTTTCTAAGTGTACGTGACATGGCAATTACCGATGAAGATGTGTGTGAGCCGGCAAGTAAGTGTACGTGGTACATACGCGTCATCGGTAATGGTGATAGTGTCCTAACAGCATGATATCAATAATGAAATATGAATTACAATAAGTATGCGATGCGGAGCAACGGCAATAATATGCGGGAGCTGAATACTAGGCACAACGATGACTAAACTGCATTACCCTAATATAAATCCTACAAATGGTGCCTTTTGAAATAACACGAATCATGGGGTTTTGAAAATAGGGGCTACGGTGTTTTTATGAAAAGATACGTCTTTTGAAATATCCGTAGGATCCCTTGGGCTGTCCTTTAAAATACCCACGATTCATTAGTTTTAGAAATAGGTAAGAATCGAATCTAATCTAACAACTAAACTAAACTAAACTAAAGGACTAAGTTAACAAGCTGGACTACAGGTAAGGAGACCTCCTAACATCTGAGTCGATCCATATATATATTAGTCGGTGATCCCGCCTCAATAATATCATATCCGATACCATATCTATAATCATACATCCTAAGTCAAGAGTGGGGATCAATCATCAATATATAGCTCGTACGTAAATCCGTCGTACGGCATCCCCAAATCTGGGTACGGGTCAATATCACATTCCTCATACTATTCACCTGGTATCCTCTTTATCAAATATCATATGTGGTGCTGACCTATGTCTAGTACACTACTAATATCACTATCCACATGGCATTGACATTCAAAGATCCGCTATAACATCAGGACGTATCTCAAGTACGAATCCTGCCATATCACCGATTTCACGGTCTCAACTCAAATCTCATCGACTCATGTGAAACCCAAGTATCATCCGTGAATCCAGTATGTGAACACCTAGTCCCATACCCAGGTGAACACATAAACACATCTCCCCATATACGCATAGGTAATAACCTAGATGTATGCATGTGTGTGTGCATGTGTGGGTGTAAGGACTACTCTAGGGTTTCGCAACTAACACTAAACTAATCCACGCACACCTAGAATCTACCTTTTTTATCAAGTCTCATATCAGCATAATATACAATCAAAATATATGTGTGTATACGTATTCGTATACATCACCACGACTGCGGGGGTGCTATACGCCATCCACCCGACTTCTCCCCGTAGATATAAATCTACTCACCTGGTCCTCGCTTGCTGGTGCGGACGTCGCCACGCGCTTGCTTGTTGTCTCGAAGTCCACATGGGGTACCTACATATCATAACGCACCGTATCGCATTAAAACCAAATTCGAAATCGAAACGGCATACGAAAATCAAATCGGCACGTGTATCACGCATAGGTCAAAACCTATCGCCTACGCATGCAAGAATAGTCAAACCAACCCTCGATGTCGATGTAAAAACGTCAAACCATCGAGAAAAACCTAAACGCACTCATTTGCACATTCACGAACACTAATTATAATATAAAATAGGTTAGAATTCACAAAAACCCCAAATTCACCTTAAAAGGCATTTTTCCGAAAATCTAGCAAGCAAAAATTACCCGTTTTAATACAAATCTTTATGTTTTAGCAAAACTAGCGGTCACAATATTAACTAAATAGCTTAAATAGGCCACATAAACATTTACTAGATTTTTAATCTTGCTAAATTTCCTTAAACCAAAATCTAGTTAGCACAATTACCCTTTTTGTTCAAAACTTGATGTTTTAACCAATAAAAACATTTTAACAAATTTTAGTGGCCATAATGGTCACTAATTAACTCAACTAATTCACACAAACCATTTCTAATTTCATCTCTCTTCTAATTATATTAATTATAAGAACCTAGTTAACAAAATTTATGAAATTGGACAAATTTTGAAGCAACAATTAGTAAACTAACTACTAGCTTACATTCTCCAAAACATAAGATGTTAAACTACCCATTACAACAAAAAAAACAAGTGATACAATATTCACTTGAATTCCAAAACCCCCTCTAGAAATCTTAAACTTGAAATCTAACCCATAATACTAACTAATTATGTCATGATTTAAAGTATTAATACAACAATTTAACTAAGGTTTAGAATTTATACCTCATTGATTGAAGATCAAACATGAACCTTAGCCTCCCAAACTTTCTTCCATCCCCCAAGATCTATTCTAAATTGGCTAAAGGAAAATGGGTAAAGCATGGATTTGGAGTTTGTAAGGTTTTTCTCTTGATTTTTGTTGAAATTGTGTGAAATTTTGTGTTAGAAAAGAAGTGGGGAGAATTGGGGGCTGATTGGGGAGGGCTCGGCCTGCAGAAATTTGGGAGGGGGAGAGAGAATATGGAGTGGGTGAATGTATGTGGACATATGTAGAAGCATTCCCATCATCTTATATTTTAATCCCCTTATTAAATTTCATTATTTAATTGAAGTGGAGAGAAATGAGTGGGGAGTGGGGGCAAAATAGGGGATGCCATAGGAGGGCTCGGCCATGTGAGTGGGTGAGAAGAGAGGGTGTGTGTGTGGAGCAATGAACACCAAACACCAATACAATATGCACCAAAACCCTTTTATTTTCACAAAATAAGCCTTTTTCTTCAATATTTTCTAAACTGTTTTGGCAAACGATTTCATTTCAAAAACCACATGATAAAATTTTATTTAATGTTTTATGATGTACAAAAATTTTTTCGACTCATTCCAATTTGTAATTTTCCCTAATTAAATATATTAGTGATGGCTTAAAATAATATTAAAATAATTAATTTCGGAAAAATTTCCAGAAAATTTGAAATTTCACCAGTGGCTCAATAAACACCAAATACTAGCAACTACATAGCTAGAATATGTATATTTAATTTTATAATAAAGATATTTGCATTTTGACTTTTTACAGAAAACCCCTTATTTTACCGTTTTTTCGAAATTTCACCGAACCGATTTTCAAAACGTTACAACAATCTACGGGCAACCGAACACAAAACAAACACACACGACACGATGTGACCATCTGGAGAAGGAGAAAGTTGTTACCGCGATGCGGTAGCGTAATTAACTGCAGGGGCTTGTGCCTGCAGGGAAGAGCGTCCTCACAATCAAGAACCCCTCAAACGAGGGGGAATCTGACAAAGTCTGCAACATTGGCAGCATCCGTTTAAACCTTCGATACATGGTGCCATAAATCAACTTGGCATTTTCGGAGAGGTGGATGGATAGCACCAAATAGCATCTTCCCCGAATTTCAGGCGAGACGCCCGCCGCGTCTCCGCCGCGTGATTCGGCGGGGAACAAGGACGTTCTCATGCAATATAAAGACTGCTTCGTATGGAACTATTCCAAGATGTCAGGTTTAGATCCAAAGGTGAGTACATAAACTGGCCATATCGCCGGACATAAAGCCAGTCAAACAGGTGCCAAGAAGAATGCGTCTTGAACTTGATATGAGTATAAATGCTGAGGTCAAGAAACTAATCAACTCCCGCTTCATCCAAGAAGTTCGATATCCTGACTGGATCGCCAATATCGTCCCAGTGATGAAGAAAAATGGAACGGTTCGCATCTGCGTGGATTTTCGGGATCTCAACAAAACTTGCCCGAAAGATGATTTCCTAGTACCTGTTACTGAGCTAATGATCAATAACACGTCTACCTATAAAGTCTTCTCCTTCATGCATGGATCTTCAGGATACAACCAAATAAAAATGCATCCAGAAGACCAAAAGCATACTGCCTTCCGAACCCCATTGGCATATTCTGTTATATGGTGATGCCCTTCAGTCTAAAGAATGCTGGCACTACTTACCAAAGGGCCATGACAAAGATCTTTGATGACCTCATCCATCAGATCGCCGAATGCTACATCGACGTCCTTGTGGTAAAAAGCAAATCTCACAAGGAACATTAGGAACATCTAAAAATAGTGTTCCGACGTCTTCGGAAGTATAATCTAACGATGAATCCTCTAAAATGCGCGTTTGGATTTTCCTCAGGCAAATTCCTAGGTTTCATCATACGTCACCGAGTATCGAAATCGACCCTTCAAAGATCAAGGCGATTATGGAAATGCCCACACCAAGAACTCTCAAACAATTGCGATATCTTCAAGGAAAGCTCGCATATATCCGGTGGTTCATAGCCAACCTCCCCAGAAAATGTCATCCCTACAGTCATCTGATGAAGAAGGGGACCCCGTTCTTCTGTGATTGAAAGTGACAAATGCACTAAACGAAATCAAGCAATACTTGCAAAATCAGCCGGTATTGACCACTCTGGTTAAGGGAAAACCCCTTATCCTATATACAATGGGCCTTGAGGGTCCTCTAGGTGCACTATGGGCATAAGAGAATGATTAGGGAGAGCTTTGTACTATTTGAGTCGAGTTCTCCTGAGGGCAGAAAACAACTACACTCCTATCGAAAAGCATTGCCTGGCACTGATCTTCATGATAACGAAGCTTAGACATTATGCCTTAGCACATAAGGTCCATCTCATATCAAAGGTGGATCATCTCAAATATCTGATTTCAAGGGCCATACTAACAGGAAGGTTTGAAAAATGGGCCATCCTCCTGATGGAATTCTCGATAACGTATCGACCCCTCAAAGCAGTGAAGGTCAAGCCATTACCGACTTTCTCATGGAGCATCTGATACCAACCGAGTTCCCCTTAAATTGCGAGTTGCTGGATGAACATGCGTTCGAAACAATCGAAGAAGAGAAGGAAGATAATGATTCCTAATGGGAAGTCTACTTTGATGGAGCATCTTCCGTGAAGTGGCAAAAGCAAAATACCCCATAATCAAAGCCGGGATGGGCCTTATCTTCGTGACTCCACAAGGAGGGATAATGCGTTTCTCCCTTTCCTTAACAGAGCCAAGAACAAACAACGAAGCTGAATATGAAGCTTTGATAGCAGGTGTAGAGATCGCTATCGACATGGAAATCAAAAACCTCCTCATATATGGAGACTCCCAGCTGATCGTTAGGCAAATAAATGGTGACTATCAGACATGCAAACCAGAACTGATAAGGCATGGTGAAAGAGTGCGGCAACTATTAACACAAAACCCCTCCTACATCCTAGAGAGTATACCGTGTGTAGGAAATAGCAAGGCGGATGCGTTGGCCAGGCTGGCTAAGGAACTAGCCGATGAAGACCTCGATGACGCAAAGATCATTGTGCAAAACCGCGGGGTTCTTGCGCCAACAGATATATCTTCGGAAGACCTAATAGAACCATCCAAAGGAAAAGAAGCGACTGAACAAGTAGCCCTTCAATAGAGGATGAAGGAAAGGTCAAAGATTGGGGGGAAGTCTTTATAGATTACTTCAAATCCCAACGAACACCCAAGAATGCGTCGTCTAGATATCAGCTCATGAAACAAGCTTTGTCCTTCGCCTTCGTCAATGATACTCTATATAAGGGATCGTTCGACTGTCTGTGGCTAAGATGCCTGGGACCAGAAGAAGCGAAGAGAGTCCTCTAAGAAACTCATGACGGACTCTGCGTCTCTCATCAAGCTGGACCAAAGATAAAGCTGAAGATAAAAATAATGGGTAACTATTGGCCCACGATGAGTCAGGACGGTCTCGAATATGTGAAGCAGTGTCATTCGTGCCAAATTCAGGGGGACTTCATCCACTAGAATCCAAATCTGCTACACACAACAGTGGCTAGCTGGCCATTCGAAATGTGGGGAACCGATATAATTGGCCCGATTTAACCGGCATCGTCTAGAGGACATCGATTCATACTGGAAACGACCGATTACTTTTCTAAGTTGGCAGAAGCAGTACCACCAAGGGAAGTGAAGACGGAGAATATCTTCCATTTCTTCAGAACACATGTTATCTATCGGTTCGGCACTCCACAACAAATCATCTCGGATAATGGGCCAGCTTATAGGAGTCATAAAATCAACCGCTTCGTACAGCAACATAAAATAGATTGGAGATACTCTTCAGTTTATAATCCTCGGGCCAACGGTTTAGCTGAAGCTTTTAACAAGACCTTGACAAAGATTATAAAGAAAACAGTGTCCAGAAACAAAAAAGACCGGCACGAAAGGTTGCACGAAGCTCTCTGGAATACCGAACAATGTTCAAAATGGCTACGAATACAACACCATACGCGTTGGTATTTGGCACGGAAGCAGTGCTTCCCCTGGAAATAGAATTCCCCTTTCTATGAGTAGCGGATTGGTACGAGCTGACAGATGAAGAAAATGCTCATTTTCGGCTTGAGGAGCTCAACACCCTCGATGAAACTCGCCTTATAGCACAGCAAAATCTGGAAGTTTATAAGGCAAGGATGACGCGGTCATACGAAAAACTGACCAGGCCGAGAACATTCTGCTAAGGCGAACTTATGCTAGTCGTCAAAAGACCAATGATTTCCAATCGTGAAAAACGGGGAAAGTTCGAGCCGAACTATGAAGGCCCGTACATCATAGACAAGGTCTATGAAGGTGGATCCTACCTGCTCATGGATATGCATGGCGAAAGACCCTTCCGGCCAATGAAAGGTCGATTCCTCAAAAAATACTACGCTTGACGAGTCACGACCTAGGTCAATGATAGATGACGACGCTTGTGTCCACTCGCTATCTTCCTGAGGCAGGACTCTGAGAGTAGTATTAAAAAAAATAATTTTCCTCAAACATGGAAACAACGGACCGAAACGTCCCTAAACTAATAAACCGAAATGTCCCTAAACTAGAGCGTACCGAGAAGTCCTTAAACTAACTATTCGCCTCAAATATGACAACAACGGACCGAGATGTCCTTAAACTAAAATTTCGCTTCAAACACAGCGCAACAGACCGAGATGTCCCTAAACTAACAACGGACCGAAACGTCCCTAAACTAATGGACCTAAATGTCCCTAAACTAGAGCGGACCGAGAAGTCCTTAAACTAACTATTCGCCTCAAACATTGCAACAATGGACCGAGATGTCCTTAAACTAAAATTTCGCCTCAAACACAGCGCAACGGACCGAGATGTCCCTAAACTAACAATGGACCGAAATGTCTCTAAACTAATGGACCGAAATGTTCTTAAACTATAGCGTCCCCCAAACATGATGATGTTGGACCAAAATGTCCCTAAACTAGTGCATCGTCTCAAACACGGTGCGTCGCTCCAAATACGGCGATAATGAACCAAAATGTTCTTAAACTAAATTGCATCCCTAAAATGGGAATGTTGAACCGGAACATCCCTAAACTAGCGTATCACCCCAAAAACGGTGATATTCTCCCTTGAGATCTATATTGTAATATAAGTCTTAACGGCGAAAGTTGCAACTCAAGTCCCACTGACTACACAGCTACTCCAGCGATGAAGCCACCCCCAAATCCTACCGGCAAACAGATCGGTCACCTATGACGAAACTATTTTCGAGAGTTTCGTCATAAAAAAAAGGGGTATGTCCATAAGAAAAATGGGCACGGATGAAAACCCGAAAGGGCGCCGTGAGTAAAAACAGCAGGACTGCCGGCGAGTTTATGAAAACCCGACAGGTCGCAATCTCGTAAAAAAATGCATGAGCACTTGCAAGGTCCTCTCGACCTTGGGAGGAGAAAATACCTCTGTGAGATCCTTACAACTCACAAAGAGGCAATACACTTAGGAATCCCCATGATTCCTATGGAGAAATTACACTTGCGAGATCCTTATGACTCATAAGGAGAATCCTCCCTATGAGACCCTCACGGCTCATAGGATTCAAAAGCCTTAAGCTACAGGAATCTAAACATGTTCTTAAGCCGTTATATTCCCCTAATATTTCCCTACAGGTGTTCCAATACTGACCCTTGTATACAATCCACGGGCATAAATAAATACTCTCCCACCAAGTTCCACCAATGGTGAGAAATGTCCTCATACGGCGAGCGACACTTGTAAGTCCTCACAACTTATAAAGGGA
The DNA here is from genome assembly GCA_030015575.1 of Agapanthus africanus. Lineage (NCBI taxonomy): Eukaryota > Viridiplantae > Streptophyta > Magnoliopsida > Asparagales > Amaryllidaceae > Agapanthus > Agapanthus africanus. Next base: position 300,840,282 of record CM057339.1, on the reverse strand, counting down.
AAACACTCTTGTAAGATCCTTACGACTTAGAAAAGAAAACTCACTTAGGAATCCTCATGACTCCTAAGGAGAAAATACGCTTACGAGATCCTCACGACTCGTAGGGAGAAATACCTTTATGAGACCCTTACGGCTCATAAAGTCAAAAGCCTTAGTCAACAGGATCCTAACCATGTTTACTAAGCCATCTATGTTCAAATCAACAAAGGCAAATGATGATTCGCTCCTGGAAACATTCCAGTTGTAACGATGTTGATGCCTAAACAAGTGTCAAACTCCAAGTCCTCTCACGGCAAATGATGACTCGCTCCTGGCAATATTCCAGTTGCAGCGATGCTAATGCCACAATGGGTATCAGGACTAAATCCCTAACTCAAAAACAAAAACAGCCGAAATGGTAGGGCAGCTCATAATAAAAAGCAGCGAGTAAAAATATGAAAAATATATATAGCCGAAATGATTGGTCACCGCGGATAAAAGGTCGAAATGATTAGGCAATCGCGACTTTCGTGATATAAAAAGCTAAAAAAATAATATAAAATAAAATAAAATTTCCTCCGCCCTGCAAGTATGTCCATATTGACTCTTGCATACGATCCATGGGCAGAAATGAAAAAAGGGACCATATCTCCCACCATACTTCGTCAAAAGGAGAACCAAGTCTTGACGGTTCATATACAACCTAGAGACTATCCAGGCATTCCTTCTCACTTTGGAAGAATGCAGACGCAACGTCACCATGAAAGACCCAAGGGTCGAAACAAAAATGGAGTAATGGTAAAATCCTAACTCCAAGTCTTGACGGTTCATATACAACCTAAAGACTGTCCCTGTGTCCCCTCCTCATTCCAGCAGGTGCAGACACGATAATAAAATAAAAACGAAGTGACGGCAAAATCCTAGCTTCAGGTCTCAGTGGCAACATCTAAAGCCTAGAGATCACCCTGATACTCTTATCATTACAGCAAGGGTGTGGACACAACAATTAGATAAAAGTGGAGTAATGGCAAAATCCTGGCTCCGGCTCGACGTGCTTCTCATGTCAACAATATGCAGACGCAACGTCAACAAAGACCCAAGGGTCAAATAGAAATGGAGTAACGGCAGAATCCTAGCTCCAAGTCTTGACGGTTCATATACAACCAAGAGAGTATCTCGACATTCCCCCTCATTTCAGCAGGATGTGGACGCGACTATCAAATGAAATTGGAGCAATGGCATATTCCTAGCTCCAGACTTTAATTGCAATACATACAGAATAGAGGTCCTACAGATGTCTGTCCTACTTCAGCAAAGAATCGACATGACATCGTCAAAGAAAAAATTGAAGTGACAGCATATTTCTGGCTTCGGCTCTTGACGGCAACTTATATAAAGCCTAAAGACCATTGGAGATCATCCCACCTCAGAATGGTGCGATCATGACTCATAGAGGCTCCAAATTGAGCCTAACCTCAAGTAAAAAGTGTCATGGTAAATTCCTAACGCTTACTCTTCCGACAGTAATATAACCTAAGGAGATTACTTGAAGACGTCTTGTCCATCTCCCGAAGGGATCAGAGACACGACAGTCGCGGGGCTGCTCGAACAACAGCTTAAAGGTTGCATATCAGGGAATACATCAACCAACGCGATGGTACCACGGACTAAAACCCTAGTACCACAAACCTAATGGACCACTGTCATAAAAAGAATGGAGGTTATCTATATACAATGTTAAGACAAGTTTGCTTGTAAACCCAAGGGAGGTAAACTAAAGATACTCTAGAACGAGTGACTAAACTACAGACTCCGAAATGAATATATAAAATACTTTATGCCAGATCAAAACATCCAGAAACAGAAAAGTCGAATATTTAAAAAAAAAAGTTATAGACGATACGCCAACCCGAAACCAGCTATATGTTGGGGTAAACTTCCGTGAGCAAGGTAATAGGGGGAATTTGCTGTAAGTGCACGGCGGCGCCCCGGTCGTCAACCCGACGGCCAAACGCGGAAACGGTGATAAACTTAAACTTTTGCGGACTTAGCAAACCGGCACCACCGCGCACTAAACCCCGGATCGTGCCATTAAACTAATTCTAGCATACAAGAAGAAGGGTTAGAGATGTACCGACTGATCCGAGTCCTCCGGTCTTCATCTCCACTCCGATCTCCTCGCGGGATCTCCGTCCGTCTCCTCCTCGTCGGAAAGGGCACCACATCGCCTGTAGCTTTTACGGGCTCCCACCTCAATACCGAGGCAACTCGGGCGCGAAGCTGGCGAATCGACGCGTCCAAGATTTGCTGTAGGAAGTGTAGTGTAGAGTGCATGTCTCACTTTGGGGTTTGTTGCCATAGATGGAGGAATGGTGTATAGAAAATTGGTGCTTTCAATTTTCTAGCAATGGAATGAGATGAAGAATGATATACACAAAAATGAATCACTCTCATTTTTCTCCTCTCAAAGATGAAGCTCTCATTTTCTTCTCTTTCTTTTTCTCATCTCTTTTCTAAAAATGAAAACTATCATATTTAGAAATGGTGGAGGAAAACAATATGAAGCAAGAGGGAGGTGAGTGTAGGAAGCATAAGTGGTGACCACATCAAGAGACAAGAAAACATCAACCATGCTTACACCTTAATCACATCAAATCTCATTAATGCAAAAGCATGGATGAAAGATATCATAATCAACACAATAGCAAGAAACCCCCTCCACAAAAGTTATTTGCACAATTGCAAATAACCCCCCTCCATCGGAAAAGTCCGGTCGGGAAAGAACAAAGGAAAACCGGCCGGAACCGAAAACAAACTGGCAACTCCAGAAAACTGGTCCCGTAATAAATTACAGGAAAACCCCCATACTGTGCATACACACCCGCATCTGTATTCCGTCCGGATACAAATGCAGTGAGACAAAATCTACACTGTACTATACTAGGATCCGGCTTAAACCAAAGCCGGCTAGTAATATCCGTCCGATCCTGATCCGTGCAATACCGCACGTATCTGATCGAACGCTGCCATATAACCATACGGCCACTAGTACAGAACTGTCCGATCCTGATCCGTGCAATACCGCACGTATCTGATCGGACCCTGCCATATCTCCATACGGCCTCTACAGCGTTTCGCCCGAAAGCTTGAGTAACTGAAAGTGTGGTGGACTCTAAAGACTCGTCAATACTATGGCTGCGGATTTAACCACTAGCACGTCAGAGGTATAAGCCAATACATGACGGGCCACCAGCTATTGACTAAAAGGGACGTCGATGAGCGAACTCATCCTGACACCCTACTGAGCCTGTCAGTGACAATATCCGTACAGTCCGGTCCGTTCGTCTATGAGCATCGCATGTCGGGCCTAGGGGGTTGGTAAAAGTCAGACCCCCAAAAGCGGTACAAGTCGTGTCGGAGTGTAGCCCAGAACATCCTGAGATACTACTGGAATACCTACCAGTAAATCTCCTGCCTTGGCCAAGGTCTTCGTGTAATGGCTCTCCTAGACACAGCGCGACCTCACCCCCAATACCGGGAGAGACGAACCCCTGAAGATCCGCTCACTGCCTCCATGTGGCTCGGGACTGTACCCAACTAAAACCTGTTTGCACGACTCCTTTGAGCCATGGTAGGGTAGTAATCAAAGTACAGTGGGAACTCACACGAGACAAATGACGATCCCCAGGTCGATGAACTAACCTGTACCCATGTCACCAGGGAACTGCTATCTGACGTCAGGTATAAGACCAACTAGCATGTTCCCGGCGAGTCCTGTCCGGCGTACTCATAAACCAATGAGCACCTGTATACATCTTAGGTGAACCAACTGACACCAGTAGCTTGTGAGACCGGCCACCGCCCTTCGTCGGGGTCTCGACTGTATACACTAGTCTACTCTGGAGAATCGATGCCCTGTCTCGAAACTCCTACGACTAGGGACCTTTTAAGGATGTGCTTATAGACTCCAGCTCTCACTTATATGATCGCCCTCATACTGCTGGCAGTCAAGCAAGAATCCTAGGGGCTCTATCAACGTGCAATAGCGACAAGTCAGGTCACCTAAAGCAGTACACGATGATAAAGGTAAACCAGATAGCATACTATCATCTCGAGTAAGACTGTCCTACCGGGATAGGTCCTCCCTCAATCATTGCAATCACGTGCCTGTGATCCAATAATTGACTCTGAGGGCACTATCTCCAACATTTGCCGACATTAGTCCAGTGTTCACCTACATCTAGAGGCATATTTGAATAAGAAATAGTGTTGAAAATATACTCATTTGTTTGTGTGTGTGTGTGTGCGCCACATATGCGTGCATCGTTGGCATTCGTACGCAGCAGAAACTCCTAAGGGTAAAGTGCGAAGTACATGAGCAATGGCAAGATGCCCATGTAAACATGTGATGGGGGGAAAAACATTAAGCTGTCAACAATAAAAAAACACATTTAAATAAACACTTTATTCTGCAGAAAATAGATCACCGAACATGGGATCAAAAGTACAAGGGTTTACAAAACTATAAATAAAGTGTTCTAAAGCCCTCTCAGCCTTCTCCACCATGTCGAAGCGGCGATCTTCATGAGGAGTCGCAATCCATCGATCAGTGTCGTGCTCATCGGCAAAAGCAGACAAAACGGCTCGCTGAGTCCGTATCTGGCTTAGCAACTGAACAGAACGGTCCCTCAGAGGCTGGGTAATCAAATGTGCTTTATGAAAGCACTTGATCTTGTCCTCCGCTGCGTTAAGCATCGGCGGAATCATCTCCACTGGATGAGGAGGAATGTCAGCAAGCACGGACAGGAAGATCATCCGGTGCAAAATAGATCCGATATGAAGAGGAAATCCTCTATGAGTCAGAACCTCGTACATCACCATGTCACATTGATCATCTGAGAGAACGGATCCACCAACCGTACAGCAAAACGAGGAACAATTCCCTCGATAGGCACCTCCCATGGTTTCCGGCAAGCATGTGGACAATTGCAAGCCATAACCCTTGATCTGATCTATTAAAAAAATGGTTCTTTCCTTGTGAAGAAGAAGAAGAAGATCATTGCTTCAGAATATAAAAAGAAGCATTTAAGTTTAGGCACAGAAAATGTTGTGCATGGTGGACCTATTTCCAAGCTCTGATTAAAAGAAGGCATTGGAAAAGAAAAGGTTGACTCATGAAAAGCAGAGCAAGAAGGAAGAACGATTCCTTCGTATCCCATAGCAGCGCCTCACGTGCATGACACATGAGTGCTGGCGCTAGATTTTTTTAGGGTCAAGTCCTATAACAGCGCTTCACATGCATGGCACGTGAACACTGGCTCTAGTTTTATATATATATATATATATATATATATATATATATATATATATATAACACAACACCTCACGTGAGGCACATGCGAGCATTGGCGTAAAGAAAATAGGGGGCTTTGTCATTCATACTTCAAAGAAATTTATACATGGGTGATAAAAAAATCATCAAAATGTTTACAGTGGCAGAACGCTAAACTCTAGACAGAGATTCTCAAACTCAAAAGCAAGTTTAAGTAATGTACGTTCAGACTCATCAACCATCTTCTTGTGCATCTTCTCTCGAATGCAAGAATCAGGCACACCACTGATATCCTTCGCCCTCTGATATGCTGATGCTATCGCTTTCTGTTGAAAGACGCGATGCAAGATGGCAACGATATTATCTCTCTGTTTCTTTGAGATCAACCCCATCAAGTACACTGAATGTACCTTATCCTCAGCATCATAGAGCACTTGGAGTGGCATAACTTCAAGGAGCCCTGGTATAGCTTCACAGATCGACCCAACGACGATCTTTAAAAGAGCAGAATAGCGAGGGAGCAATCGACCATTGTAATTGACGAAGCGACGCACCACCTCAGTGCATTGGGCGTCAGTAAACTCCTGGCCTTGACAGCGGCCTTAGATGCAAATCTCTCATAAAAGATAATCTCTTCAAGATCATACAGATGAGAAGCCATGGTGCGTAAAAACAGTGGAGAGTTAGCAATTAGCATATTAAAATCACTACAGTGAGCCCCACAAAATCAAGGTGATGGCTCATCAATGATGAGATATGCGCCCATTGTGAGAATACAAAAGGATCCCCATTAAATAAATAGTGCCCATTAAATAGTGGAGTTAAAAACTCCCAATATTTCCCAAAAGGCGGGCTCTTTAAAACAAACAACAGATTAAAATCTGTGAAAAAAGAAGAAGGGATTAAAACCCCAAAAATAATAATAATAATAAACATACAAGAACAGTAAAGGGAATAAAATTCCCAAAGTTCTTAAGATCCAATTAAGAGCCAACTTCTGCAAAAAATGGAATTAAATTCCACTAAACAGTGGGATCAAATCCCAGAACAATCCCCATGCTAAAAGAATTCATGGGTTAATTGATGGAATCAAATTCCAGAATAAGTGTCAAGATTGACAGTAGGGTAAAACTCTAAATAAGAGAATTAAAGATTCTCAAGTCTTGGATGAAAGCATTAATATCCATGATCTGTAAAAAGAAAGTTTTTTTAGATCTCCAAGAGATCGATTCAAAAAAAAAGCTCCATCGAAACTGATAATGAACTTAAAATCCAAAACTAAGAAAATATATATGCTCAAAAGGAGTTAAGAGCTAAGCTCTATTCATAGTTCTTACGAAGAAATCTGGCAGAGTTCTGAGAGACAGAGATCTAAGCTCTTAGAAAAGAGAATCAAATTCTCAAAAGAAAGGAAGGTTCAAAAAAGAAAATGATGAGACGACAGTCATCCCAAGGGCCAAAGGCCCTATTTATAAGATGTGAAGGGACGGTTCAACTCCCTAGGAGATCAAACGGTGGAAAAGGTGGCACTGTTGCACTCAAGTGTGAGCCACGTGAAAACAACGGTGGGGGGCATTTGTTCTCCCAATATTTAAATATAGTAAAAGAGTAAAGCTCTGTTGGAATTTAATAAGGCAGCGCCTCACATGCTCTCTACGAGAGCGCCAGCGTCAGAGCCAATCTTATAGAATTAAATTCTAAGGTGGCGCCTCACGCACTCCTCACGCGGACGCCAATATGCAAAGCCCAAGAGAATTTATTACATAAGAGTTAGACTCTTATATGGCGCCGCATGTGCTCCTCACGCGGGCGCCAATATGCAAAGTACATAAGTACTTATTGTAGGGTGTTTTTCGTCACCCCAGTGAGATGGGAATACGCGAGCGCTTGTCAGGCGTACTACAGATTCCCCCTGCCTAGGGTAGGCCGGGGTTTAATGATTGTGGGGATCCGAATCTCCGGCAGCCGCGGACTAAGCTGCCGTTAATTACCCCTCGCCTATGGGGCGAGGGAACCTCCGATTAACGGGTTAAATTGGTCATGCGAACTCAATGTGCAGTGTGCGTGTGTTTTGTTTTGAAAGGGGGTTTTGGATATATCGGGAGCCACGCAGAGTTTTTAGGGGGGTCCCGCTACCCGGATAGCGGGCTGGGGGTCAAGGGGGGTAGCAGCCCCCTTGCGGGGTTCGGGGCAGCGCCCCGGCCCGAAAAATTTTTGGAGGGGGAGAATGTGGCGGAGTATGTATATGTGTGAATTTGTATACATATGTATATGTATATGTATGTACATAAAAAGAGGGGAAAAGGCATCCAAGGGATGCGTGGGGGCCAGCGCCTTGAGCGCTGTGCGCTTAGGTGCTGTGCGCTCAGGCGTAAGCGCGCCACGTGTCGGCACGTGGGCGCTTTGCGCATGAGCGCTGCGCGCAGGTGCGCAAGCGCGCGTGCCACGTGTCAGCATGTGGGCGCTTTGCGCATGAGCGCTGCGCGCAGGTGCGCAAGCGCGCGCGCCACATGTCGGCACGTGGGCGCTTTGCGCAAGAGCGCTGCGCGCAGGTGCGCAAGCGCGCACGCGCGCCACGTGTCGGCACGTGGGCGCTTTGCGCAATGCGCGTTGCGCGCAGGTGCGCAAGCGCGCGCGCGAGCCACGTGTCGGCACGTGGGCGCTTTGCGCAATGCGCGTTGGAGCGCAAGCGCGCGCGCCACGTGTCGGCACGCGGGCGCTTTGCGCACTTGCGCTGCGCGCTGGAGTGGACAAGAGGCTTTTAACCTGAAAAAAGATTTCTCAAAAGAGAAATCAGAGAGGAGTCGAGCTCCTGAATGTGTTTTGGGTTTAATGGAAGTGGTTCTTCTTCTTCCTCCTGTTGCTTGCTGGATCTTGAAGATCAAGAGATGTGAAATCTCAAAATCTCTCCTTTTTAAGATCTGATGACAAATCCAAGTTCCCCTTTGTGGGTTTTGTGGTGAAAAACTAATTTGTTTTATAAAAAGAAGAGTAAAACTCTTGATTTAATTCAAGAGAAAGAAGAAGGTTTTGGTACCTTGAAGAAGAAGAATAGATCTCAGATCTGGAAACTTTTTTTTTAGAGAGAGAAAAAGTTCTTGGGATATTTTCATTATCCTTGCCTTTATAGGCCATACATTTTACACATAGCCCCTTGGGCTTCACAAAAATGGCATTTTGCCTATCCCATGGCTCATGTGCCATTTCTTTTTGCACATAAGTCATGGGCTTACAAAATATTGGCTTTATGCCCGTTTTACATACATTCATGTATATAAAAAATTACATAATAATTATTTATTACATGATTTTGTCGTTGCCATGGGGAGGCTGGCCGTGGGCTTGACTTGGGCATGGGCTCGCTTGACCTGGGCTTCGGCCCACCTAGCTTGGGGGTTGACCTTGACTTTGACTCGGTCGACCGGGGTGTAAATTTTTACCCCAACAAAGTGCCCCCCATCAATAAATGCACACCGCACATTTGAGTTGTGTGCATGAAATTGATGGATCTTGAAGCTGAACTTCGAGGTGGAACATCATTCCGGAGGCGAAGCATCATCCCGGGGAGCATGATTCCCGAGGATCGGAGCATCATTCCGATTCGCGGAGCATAATTCCAACGTCAGAGCATCATTCCGAAGCGCGGAGCATAATTCCAGGGTCGGAGCATCATTTCGATTTGCGGAGCATAATTCCAGGGGATCGGAGCATCGTTCCGATGGGCGGAGCATAATTCCAGAGATCGGAGCATCGTTCCGATGATCGGAGCATAATTCCAGGGTTCGGAGCATCTTTCTGAAGAGCGGAGCATAATTCCAGGATTCGGAGCATCTTTCCGAAGGGCGGAGCATGATTCCAGAGTTCGGAACATCTTTCCGAAGAGCGGAGCATGATTCCAGGATTCGGAGCATCGTTCCGAAGGGCGGAGCATGATTCCAGAGATCGGAGCATCGTTCCGACGGGCGGAGCATAATTCCAGAGATCGGAGCATCTTTCCGAAGAGCGGAGCATGATTCCAGGGGATCGGAGCATCATTCCGATGATCGGAGCATAATTCCACGGTTCGGAGCATCTTTCCGAAGAGCGGAGCATAATTCCAGGGTTCGGAGCATCTTTCCGAAGAGCGGAGCATAATTCCAGGGTTCGGAGCATCATTCCGAAGAGCGGAGCATGATTCCAAGGATCGGAGCATCATTCCGGTGAGCGGCAAACATTCTGACCGAAGCATGATTTCGATGCAGAGGTAGATTCCTAGGCGAAGTATAATTCCGACAAGGAAGGCAGATATTCCGAGGCGAAACATTGATTTCGACACGGGATACATTCTGAGACGGAGCATGATTCCGGCACAGAGCTTGTTGGCTGACTTGATTCCGAGACGAAGCATAATTTCGACAGGGAAGGAAGATACACCGAGGCGAAGCATGATTTCAACACGGGGTACACTCTGAGACAAAGTATGATTCCGACGCAGAGCACGTTGATTGACTTGATTCCGAGGCGGAGCTTAATTCCTACAGGGAAGGCAGGTACACCGAGGCGAAGCATCATTTCGACACAGGGTGCATTCTGAGACAAAGCTTGATTCCGACGCAGAGCTGGTTGGTTGATTTGATTCCGAGGCGGAGCATAATTCCGGCAGGGAAGGTAGATATCCCGAGGCGAAGCACGATTTCGACACGGGGTAAATTCTGGGACGGAGCATGATTCCGCCGCAGAGGTTGTTGGTTTGATTTGATTTGGGTTGACATCAGCATCGCTACACTGGAATATGCTACCAGGAGCGAATCATCATTTATCATGAGAGGATTTGGGGAATTGTTTTGAATTGTTTTTTTTTGTTTGGCATCAGCATCGCTACACTGGAATATGGTGCCAGGAGCGAATTATCATTTGTGTTTGCTTATTAGTAAACGATAGCTCAGGAGACAGGTTTTAGGTCCCTATCGCCTAAGACTTTTCAACTTTGTGAGCCGTAAGGGTCTCACGCGGGAATTTTCTCCTCACAAAGTCGAGAGGACCCTGTGAGTGCATTTCAACTCTTTCTCATGAGTTTGCGCCCTTTCGGGTTTTCACAAACTCGCCGGCAGTCCTGCTGTTTTTACTCACGGAGCCCTTTCAGGTTTTCATTCGTGCACATTCTGCTTGTGGACATACCCTTTTTTTTTATTTTATTATTATATTTTTTTTTGGCGGGATTGGGATTGTTTTACGCCCGTGGATTGTATACGGTTTTGCAGGATGTATGATCCAGACCGTAGGGCCGGAAAAATTTCGGGACTTTGTTGGCGTCTGCATCGCTGCACTGGAATATGGTACCAGGAGCGACTCATCATTCGCCGTTGGGGTATGGGATTTGGAATTTGGTTGGCGTCTGCATCGCTGCACTGGAATATGGTACCAGGAGCGACTCATCATTCGCCGTTGGGGTATGGGATTTGGAATTTGGTTGGCGTCTGCATCGCTGCACTGGAATATGGTACCAGGAGCGACTCATCATTCGCCACTTGGGAATTAGGGAGCGATGGCTTAGGAGAAAGGTTTGGATCCCTATCGCCTAAGGCTTTTCAAATTTATGGGCCGTAAGGGTCCCATAAAGTATTTTCTCCCTACGAGTCGTAAGGATCCCGTAGGTGCATTTTCTCCTTAGGAGTCGTGAGGACCCCCAAGTGTGTTCTTCCTTTGTGAGTCGTAAGGATCCCACAAAGGCTTGTTCTCCTCATGTATCGTGAGAACACATGAGTGGGTCTTCTCAATGGAGCATAATTCCGAAGGCGGAGACCAGCCACGTAACTGGTGATTGCAGTGGGGCATGGGTATGCTGAGAATTATTTGAGCCCGTGGATTGTATACGGCAGTCAATTTGGGTACTAGCCGTAGGGCCGGAATAATTTTGGGAAATTGGATTTTGGTTGGCGTCTGCATCGCTGCACTGGAATATGGTACCAGGAGCGACTCATCATTCGCCAATTTTTTTGGTTTTTTGTTTGTTTTTTTTTTTTTTACCGAGATTGCTCTATCATTTCAGCTTTTCACATCGCAAAGATCGCGATTGCCCTATCATTTCGGCTTTTATTCGCGGTTGCCCAATCATTTCGGCTTTATTTTCATCTTTATTTTACTCGCTGATTTTTATTGCGAGTTGCCCCATCATTTCGGCTTTTCTTTATTTTTCTTTTATTTACACATTTTTTTTTATATACACACAATTTGTTTTTTTTTTACATTCCCAGTTTAACGACTTAGGGGTCGACTGTTCCCAGTTTAATGACGTGGTGGTCGATTGTTCTCAGAGAAAGGCAGATGTCTGAGAGAATCGGTTTCACGAAGAACTTCGGTCTCCATTTGTATGAAATTGGCGGTTGCAGCTTGACTGTTTGTTAACACGCCTTTGGACAGTTCTATCTCTCCTGCCTTGTATTGCTTTTCGACCCAATCTTTGAAGACGAAGCAGTCCTCAATGGCATGACCTATCACTCTGTGATAGGGGCAGTATTTGGGGTCGTCGGTCCTATTCGCTTCCTGCGGTCTTTTTGACTCTGGCAGTTGTAAACCGTTCTTCAGGGCGTCTTTGAATATTTTACGGATTTTGTCCCTTCTGAAAGAATAGACCTTATCCGGCTTCTCTTTCAGTGGAGATTCTCCTCCCTCTCCGAACATTGGCTTCCGAGGCTGGTTGGCGCTAGGTCTGCTCATCCCTTGCTTATTTCGATTAGCCGAAGTGTTGAAAGATTCAGAATCATCGGAGTTTCCGCCTTTGCGATTATCATCCTTCCGGTTTCTCCAGGACTTATTGTTATTTTGAGAATCCGAGGAGGGCTCCTGTTTTGAGCGCTCCAGCATCTGGACTTTCCTGGTCAGCTCTTGGAATGTTTTGAGACCAGCGGTGCATAAAAACGGGGCCATCCAATTGTTGAGATTTCCGACGAGGAGACTGACAGATTGGTCCTGCTCTATCGGCGGTTCGCATTTGACGGAGAGATTGCGCCATCGGGTTATAAAATCCGTGCTGCTTTCGTCGCTCTTGGGCTTGGTCCTTACGAGCTCGGCAATGGTAATCTTATCGCTGACGCTCATGAACCTCTGCTGAAACAGAGACTCCATTTGGACAAAAGTTGTGACGGAGCCATCCGGTATGCTCGCGTACCAGTCGAAAGCAACATCGGTCAAGCTATTAACGAACTGGCGGAGGAGAAGCGCATCATTGCCCCCAGTATTTCCGCATGAGGCTTTGAAGTGGGCGATATGCTGATTCGCATTTCCCGTCCCATCGAATCTTCCGAATTTGGGGATGACATAGCCGCTAGGAAATTCTACCAGATCATACTGAGCAGGATATGGTCTCCCACTACTGCTGATATCTTTTCGCGCTTCGGCTTCGGCCACCAATGTTTTGACTTTGCTGGCAACCAAATTCATGATTTGATCTTGAGTTAGCGGGCTACTGTCATCGGTAGCCAAGACATTTCCTGAGATAGGATGCGATTGACTTTCATGCGGTCCGGCCACTTTTGGATTTGAGGGAATAGGCGTCGGCTGCTTTGGGACACCATTTCCCGGTTCATGAGAGCCCTGCGCCTGATTGGGCGGCTGAGAGGGAAGTTGGGCCGTAAGCCGTAAGACGACATTTGTCGAGTCGTCGATCTTTGAGTAGAGTTTGGCCATCTCCTTGTCTTTGCTTCTGAGCTGCTTTCGGAGCTCTTGGAGAAGTTGTTGCTCTGCGGTCTTAGGACGGAAAGTTGGCTCATCTTCGCTTTCCGAGCCTGACTCCTCATGAATTGAGGGCTCTCTTTGCCTATCAGCCTCATCGAGAGGGTTTTCATCATCCAGCGGAGGCGGCTGTTCTTGGGAAGCGGCCACCACATTCAAGCCAGATTGGGTTTGAGATGTGGTGGCCCCGTCCTTGCTCTTGCTACGCGTGCCCACCACGTAGACAGTGTGGATAACGCATTCAGCCATCCCCTCATCTTTGGCGGGGTAACCCTGTTCTTCGAACCTCATGAGGTTTTGCCTGGCAGGAGCCCTAGCCCTTTTCTTGGCTCTATATCTGAGCCTTTTCTCCCTCAGCTTCTCGATTTTGAAGGCTTGGCGGGTGTCTGCTACCCGGGAAGCCATTGTGAGTTGATCAGCGGGGAGCTTAGAGAAGACACCCGATCGAGCATTTGTCAGGGGCGCCGCTGGGGCTTGCTCAGGACGCGTTGTAGCTTTGTTGGTGTTGATGGCCTTGCCCCCAGCTGGGGCTGAGGAAAGTCGTTCAGATACCGACTTGCGTTTGGATTGGGGCGCCCTTGAGATCACCATATTTGGTCTCCTGCCTTTCGAGACCGGTTTGTCTGCCACCGGGGCTTGAGGAGCTGGGATGGCGCTAACTGGCATGAACATAATAGAGCCGAATGGTAGCAGCGGCCCTTCCCATTGTCGCCCGAGACTGGCCAGAAGGACCGTCCTAGAGTCTATCCTCATCGTGTAGGAGATGGGAGCTGAGTTCATCATTGAAGACATCGTCGGAAGGTGATTGCTTGAAAATCTGCATGAAAAAAAACATTATTTTTAGTATAAATATAGGTATGTATATTGATTGAGTTCGCATGAACGCTTAACCCGAAATATGGGAGGAGAGATTGGTCCCACCGGGCGTGCCAGAATCTGTAGGGTGTTTTTCGTCACCCCAGTGAGATGGGAATACGCGAGCGCTTGTCAGGCGTACTACAGATTCCCCCTGCCTAGGGTAGGCCAGGGTTTAATGATTGTGGGGATCCGAATCTCCGGCAGCCGCGGACTAAGCTGCCGTTAATTACCCCTCGCCTTTGGGGCGAGGGAACCTCCGATTAACGGGTTAAATTGGTCATGCGAACTCAATGTGCAGTGTGCGTGTGTTTTGTTTTGAAAGGGGGTTTTGGATATATCGGGAGCCACGCAGAGTTTTTAGGGGGGTCCCGCTACCCGGATAGCGGGCTGGGGGTCAAGGGGGGTAGCAGCCCCCTTGCGTGGTTTGGGGCAGCGCCCCGGCCCGAAAATTTTTTGGAGGGGGAGAATGTGGCGGAGTATGTATATGTGTGAATTTGTATACATATGTATATGTATATGTATGTACATAAAAAGAGGGGGAAAGGCATCCAAGGGATGCGTGGGGGCCAGCGCCTTGAGCGCTGTGCGCTTAGGTGCTGTGCGCTCAGGCGCAAGCGCGCCACGTGTCGGCACGTGGGCGCTTTGCGCATGAGCGCTGCGCGCAGGTGCGCAAGCGCGCGCGCCACGTGTCGGCATGTGGGCGCTTTGCGCATGAGCGCTGCGCGCAGGTGCGCAAGCGCGCGCGCGCCACGTGTCGGCACGTGGGCGCTTTGCGCAAGAGCGCTGCGCGCAGGTGCGCAAGCGCGCACGCGCGCCACGTGTCGGCACGTGGGCGCTTTGCGCAATGCACGTTGCGCGCAGGTGCGCAAGCGCGCGCGCGAGCCACGTGTCGGCACGTGGGCGCTTTGCGCAATGCGCGTTGGAGCGCAAGCGCGCGCGCCACGTGTCGGCACGCGGGCGCTTTGAGCACTTGCACAAGCGTGCAGGTGCGCAAGCGCGCGCGCCACGTGTCGGCACGCGGGCGCTTTGCGCACTTGCGCTGCGCGCTGGAGTGGACAAGAGGCTTTTAACCTGAAAAAAGATTTCTCAAAAGAGAAATCAGAGAGGAGTCGGGCTCCTGAATGTGTTTTGGGTTTAATGGAAGTGGTTCTTCTTCTTCCTCCTGTTGCTTGCTGGATCTTGAAGATCAAGAGATGTGAAATCTCAAAATCTCTCCTTTTTAAGATCTGATGACAAATCCAAGTTCCCCTTTGTGGGTTTTGTGGTGAAAAACTAATTTGTTTTATAAAAAGAAGAGTAAAACTCTTGATTTAATTCAAGAGAAAGAAGAAGGTTTTGGAACCTTGAAGAAGAAGAATAGATCTCAGATTTGGAAACTTTTTTTTTAGAGAGAGAAAAAGTTCTTAGGATATTTTCATTATCCTTGCCTTTATAGGCCATACATTTTACACATAGCCCCTTGGGCTTCACAAAAATGGCATTTTGCCTATCCCATGGCTCATGTGCCATTTCTTTTTGCACATAAGCCATGGGCTTACAAAATATTGGCTTTATGCTCGTTTTACATACATTCATGTATATAAAAAATTACATAATAATTATTTATTACATGATTTTGTCGTTGCCATGGGGAGGCTGGCCGTGGGCTTGACTTGGGCATGGGCTCGCTTGTCCTGGGCTTCGGCCCACCTAGCTTGGGGGTTGACCTTGACTTTGACTCGGTCGACCGGGGTGTAAATTTTTACCCCAACTCTTATTATAAGAATTAAATTCTTAAGTGGTGCCCACGTGCACAACACGTGAGCACCGGCGCCCAAGTCAAGATCAACAGAATTTGGAATATTCTCTGTTAAATAGAGCCGTTGGATCAAAAGATCCAATGGAGACGATAAATCATCAAAACATAGAATTAAATTCTATTAGGAGAAAATATCTCTCAAATCTTTCTAAATAAGAAAGACACTCTCGGTTGGATCAAAGATCCAATTATAGAATAAAATTCTATTTTGGGAATATATTCCCTCAATCTTTCTAGACAAAAAAGATTGCTCTCTATAAAACAGAGAACTCTTGGATTAAAAAATCTAATGGTGATTAAAAATCACCTTTTTATGGAAAAAAATTCTATATATGGGAAAATATTCCCCCAATCTGGTTAAAAACAAGAAAAACATATTCTGTAAAACAGAAATTCTTGGATCAAAAATCCAATGGTGGATAAAAGTCCCTAAACAAATTTTGAAACCAATTAAATCAATTGGAATCTCTCAATAAGAGATTTTATCAAAAGAATCAACAACTTCTCCTCTAGTATATAAAAAACCAGAGACTTCAAGTCTCATATAGAGGGAACCCTCTATAAGCTTCTGAAAAATACAGAGAGCTCTAAAAAAGAACAGAGAATTCAATCCTCAAAGAAGAAGATCTCCTTCCTTTCCAAAAAACCCTAGATAAAGAAAACACAGAGATCAAAAATATCTATTTTACCTATTTAAGGGTTTAACCCTTCTCAAAGAATTTAGTTCTTTCTCTGTATCAGAGATCCACAAGATAAGTCTCCTACAAGTTAAGAATTTAATTCTCATCGGGAAAATTTTGTTCATGAGAATCGAAGATTCAGAAAAGAACTAGGTCCAAAAGAGAAACAAATGGAAAAAGAACCTATCCTATGGGAATTTAATTCCTCAGAAAATATGGTTTGACCCTAGAAGAAATTTAGTTCTTATAAAAGAACTTAGTTCTTAAACAAAAACCTGATCCCAGATCTTCAAAATAAAGATCTCGGTGGTTAAAATGCCATTAACAGAGATTTAATCTCTGAAAAAAGAAAGAAAAGACTAGCGCCTCACGTGAAAAACATGTGAGCACCCAAACAGAAGGCCAGCGCTTTACGTGCTCCTCATGTGTATGCTACAAAAAAATAATAATAATAATAGTGCTTAGCACTCTACAGATAACCAAAATGGCTAAGTTCTTAGCACTAAGTGGGCAGCATCCAGCGCCGCACGTGCTCTTCCCGTGGATGCCATATAAAAAAAGTACTAGTGTTTACCACCGAAAAATAGAGACGGACCGAGATGGATCGTCTTGCCTGAATTTAGGGGCAGATGCTATTTGGATTTATCCGTTCACCTCTCCGAAGATACCAAGTTGATTTATGGAACCGTATATCGGAGGTTTGGATGGATGCGGCCGTTGTAGCGTGACTTCATCAGATTCTCCCTCATTTTACGAGGGGTTTTCGGTTGTGGGGACGCTCTTCCCTGCAGGTGCAAGCCCATGCAGTTAATTACGTTACCGTATCGCGATAACCACTTTCTCCTGCTCTGAAAGTTCACTTCGTGTCATGTGTTTTTTTTGTTTGTTTTGGTTGCCCGTGGATTGTATACGGAGACTAATTTATGTCATCGCCCGTAGGGCGTGGATTAGTGCAAATCCGTATATTTTTAGATTTGGGTTTGGGTTGATTTAAGGATCGTTAATCTGATTTGAGATTAAGATCGACTTAAAATATATGAGCGTTTGGGCTTAATTTGTTTCAGTTTAAAGACGTCACGGTCCATTATCGCCATGTTTGAGGCAAGGAGTTAGTTTAAGGACATATCGGTTCAATATTCCCATTTTCAGGAAGAATATTGTTTAAGGATATTTCGTTCCATCATCCATTCTTTGCGTACGTGTATTTGTTATATGGCGGAATGAACGATGGTGATTTGGAATGTGCCCAATTTGGGGCACGATCCAATTTGAGGCATGCACGTCAATTTGGAAGTGCATCAGCAAAAGAAGTTGTTGGTCATCGGGACCCGCTACCTCTCTGAAAACATTGAGGAATTACAATGACATGATCAGAGGAATGAAAAGATGTACCCTTAAACCAAATCTCGTATTTGAGGGGAAAGGGGTTGTTGTGGACTCAAGAATTTTTTTGGTCATATTTGAGACCTTGGAAATCAATAGCATATAGACTCTATTGATTTTTCTTTATTGTTAAGGATACGTTAGCCCAATTTAAGACTAATATCCACTTGACAACATTTTAGGATCTTCTTTAGTTAAGACCCAGCAGCAGAGCATTTGGACTCAGTTGCAAGACTTTAGCAATTTATCCAATTTGGGCTTTAGTATGCTTAGTCTCCCTTTTTTGAAAAAGTGCTAAGCGCTTGTTTAGGCTCTGTTTATTCAGTCCCTATTTTTTATGCAAAAAGTGCTGAGCACTTATATGAGTTCTGACGCCTACATATAATCATGTGGAGCTTTCAGTCATGGGCATCGCCCAATAAGTATTGAACACTTTACTCATTTTGACTTAACATGGAGTGCTAGGCACTCTTTATGGCGTCCACGTGGGGAGAGCGGGAGGAGTTGGGCGCTTCCCAATGAGTGATGAACACTCATCCATTTTGGGCTGCCTATGGAGTGCTAAGCACTCTACGGCACCTTCATGATTTTCACGTGCGGTGCTGGGCGCCGGGAGCTGCCCAATGAGTGCTAAGCACTCTTCTCTTTTGTGGCGCCCATATGAGGAGCACGTGAGGCGCTATGCGCTTTTATAGGCGTCCACGTAGGAATCACGTGGGGCACTAAATTCTTTTCTCCTCTGTTGATAGCATTTTTGCCCATTAATGATCAGGATCTTTGTTTTGAAGATCTAGGATCAAGCTTCATTTCTAAGAACTAAGTTCTTTTATAAGAACTAGGTTTTTCTTGTATGCTTTTGTTTTGAGGAACTCAATTTCTGGTTCTTTTCTGAATCTTTGATTCTCAAGAACGAGTTCTTCCCGATGAGAATTAAATTCTCAACTTGTGGGAGACTTGCCTTGTGGATCTCAGATCTAGAGAAAGAACTAAGTTCTTTTAAAAAAGGTCAAACCCTTCAATAGGTAAATGAGATGTTTTGATCTCTATTTTTTTTATTTACCTGGAGTTTTGAGGAGAGAGATATTCTTCCTTGAGAATTTAATTCTCTGTTCTTTTTGAAGCTTTTTGTCTTTTTTTTAAGCTTATAGAGGGGTTCCTCTCTCTCGGATTTGAAGTCTTGGGTCTTTTATATAGTAGAGGCAATTTGTTAATTAGTTTTGAGGAAATCTCTCATTGAGAGATTCCAATTGATTTGGGAAATTTTACCCATCATTGGAACTTTGATTCAAAGGTTTCTGTTTTACAGAACATATTTTCTTGTTTTTTTAACAAAATTGAGGAAATATTTTCCCATATGCAGAGTTTTATTCTGTGAAATGGTGATGTTTAATCACCATTGGATTTTTAATTCAAAGGTTCTCTGTTTTACAGAGGGCAATCTTTCTTATTTAGAAAGATTGAGGGAATATATCCCAAAATAGAATTTTATTCAATGATCCAACCGACGGTATCTTTCTTATTTTTTAGAAAGATTTGGAGAATGTTTTCTCCTGACAGAATTTAATTCTGCATTTTTGATGATTTATCATCTCTGTTGGATCTTTGATCCAATGACATTATTTAAGAGAGAGTAGAATTTAATTCGACATGGGTGTTGGCGCTCACATGTTGTGCACGTGAGACGGCACCTGAGAGTTTTAACTCTTATTTAATAGATTCTTTTGTGCTTTGCACACTGGCGCCCGTGTGAAAAGCACGTGCGGCGCTATATGAGAGTTTTAACTCTTATTTAATTTAATAAATTCTTTTGTGCTTTGCGCACTGGCATCCATGTGAGGAGCACGTGTGGCGCTATATGAGAGTTTTAACTCTTATCTAATTTAATAGATTCTTATGTGCTTTGCTCACTGGCGCCCGCATGAGGAGCACGTGCGGTGCTATATGAGAGTTTTAACTCTTATTTAATTTAATAGATTCTTTTGTGCTTTACACACTGGCGCCCGCGTAAGGAGCACATGAAGCGCCACCATAGGATTTAATCCTATAAGATTGGCTCAGGTGCTGGCGCCCTTGTGGAAGGCACGTGAGGCACTGCCTCATTAATTTTGAATAGAGCTTTGCTCTTTTATTGGGGGAAATAAATCCCCCCCATCGTTGCGCTCGCGTAGCTCACACATGAGTGCAGCGGTGGCACCTTTTCCACCGTTTGATCTTCTGTGGAGTTGAACCATCTTCTTATGTTTTATAAATAGGGCCTTTGGCCCTTGAGATGACTGTTATTTCCCTCATCCTCTTGAGTCTTCTTCCTTCCTTGAGAATTTAATTCTCTTTTCAGAGTTCAGATCTAAGAAACTCACCTTAGAGTTAAAACTCTGTCAAAATTGGTAAGAATCATGACCATGATTTAACTCCTGAAGAAACTCTTGAAAGAATCTCTTCATGTTCTAGGGTTTTTTTTTATCCCATAAACAGAGCTTTGCTCTTATTAAAGATCTAAAACTTTTATTTGAGTAGACCATAGGCCTTAAAGATCTTTAGGGTTTTATCTTGTTACCAACTTTGATTCTTGAAAGTTATTTGGAATTTATTTCCATTTCCTGAGCGGATTTCTGGGATTTTATCCCATTGTTCTACATAGCTTGGCTATGAGAAAAACTTCTTTTAAAGAAATTCTTTTGGGAATTTTATTCCCTTTCTTATTTTCCTTTTTGGCAGATTTGAAATCTATTTATAGAACACGTTTCTCGAGGGAGTTTAACTCCATGGTTTAATGAGATTTTCTCATTAAATGAGAATCCTTACTGATGGGGCATTAGAACCACTGTTTTTTTCTTTTAGATTATAAGAATCTTGATATTTTGATCGCTAACCTTTTATTGATTTTTCTTTTCAGATACTATGGCTTCTCATCTGTATGATCTTGATGAGATTATCTCTTATGAGGACATTCGCGTCCAAGGCCGCTGTCAAGACCAGGAGTTTACCGACCGCCAATGCGCCGAGGTGATGCATCGCTTTGACGATTACAACGGTCGATTACTTCCCCGCCGTTCTGCTCTTTTGAAAAAACATCGTGGGGTCAATTTGGGAATCATTTCCTGAACTTGACGAGACCATGCCGCTCGAGGCACTTGATGATACTGAAGACAAGGTGGATTCGGTATATCTGATGGGCCTGATCTCAAAAAAGTGAAGAGATGATCTTGTCGATATTTTGCATCGCGTCTTCCAACAGACGATGATAATATCTGCCTACCAAAGGACGGACGATATCAGTGAGGATCCCGACACTTGTATTCATGAGAAAATGCATAAGAAAATGGTCAGAGAAGCTAGAAGCACTTTACTCGGACTTGCTTCTAAATTCCTAAATCCAGGTCCAGAAATTAGTGTCTTACCATTGTAAACATTTTAATGTTTTTTTATCATCCATGTATAAATTTTCTGAAGTATGAATGACAAAACTTCCCCTTCTTTTATACCACTTCTCATATGTGCCTCACGTGGAGTAGTAGTTACTCATATATACATATAAAAATATTAGTGCCGCGTCCACATATTATGCGCGTGAGGCGCTGGCATGGGTTCTAAGGATTGGCGCTGGTGCCCGCATGGTATGCGCGTGATGCGCTATCACTGATTCTAAGGCGCCAGTGATCACGTGACACGCATGTGAAGTGCTGGAATCCTTTCACCTTCTTGCTCTGATTCTTATGAGTCGGCATTTTTCTTTCCATGCCCTTTTTGTCCGGACTTGGGAATGTAGGGTTACTAGGCACACTAACAAGGCTCTACAAGGCATCGACCATGCCAAAATTAAATTTTTATGTGCCGAACAACCCTAAGCAAGATCGTATACTAGTGTTTAGGCGAATCATATAAAAAGTAAACAACTTTACTTCTAAGGGAACTCGAAATACAACCTTTGTAGATCGGTCCTTCACTTCATTTGCTCCTTGTTGAAGTCCCTTCGCTGCGGTGATGGTTCTTCCGGACCCTTGCATGGCTTCACGAGGCGAAAGGCGCGTCCTTGCTTGAAGTCTTCGAGGCCGAAGATGATCTACATCGAGGGGATGCCAACTCAAGCTTCTACTTCACTAACTTGAGAATTAGTGAAGTAAACACCCTAAACTAAAGTGCTAGTCTAGTAGAGGATGGAGAAATAGGAAGTGGGTTCTATTTAGAATTTTATTTCTCACAATCTACCTCACTTTGCATCAAACCCTAGCAAGCTTTTTCTCTTTTCAAAATGAAGAAGAAGAAGAAAAGAAAGAGATGAGGATAATGATCAAGTGAGAAGGCTAACCATGGTGAGTGAGTATCATATACTAACTCTTGTAGAGACATTACCATGGCTAAGTTTAAATGGTTAGGTTAATAAAAATCTAAGGTAAAACAAATTTAGTGGACTTTGTCAAAGTATCCACAAGCTTCCACAAGCTTCATGCTTATGACAAAATGTCCACTAATTTGTAATTACCTTAAATAATTATTAACCGCCAATTAAATATAGATTTGTAAGTCTTACACACCCATGTCTAGTGTATCAACAACCATGATACAAAAATATAACACATTTTAATATATATCATATATATAGTAAAGATGTGTACATGTGAGAAAAAACCCTAAGTGAACATGTGTTAGTTAATGTAAACCAGTATATCAAATATACAATTATACAATAAATTATTAAATCAACACTTGACTTAATAATCCGGTCATATCACACATAACCGACTAACATCTAATGTATCAACTTATCGAATCAACACTTGATTCGATAACCCGGCTATATCATATACAACCGATAGATACTGTCACGAGAATAGAATACGGTATCACATACACGCGTTATTCTCGGTCCTGCACATATCACATATGCGCTCCTATTTCATTTTGCCTGAGCCAGTAAAACCTCTATGTAGACTCTAAAGACTCGTCAATATGCCGGCAGTAGGTGATGATCACATCAAGCACCCACAAGCCATCAGCGGTACTAGCTGGACGTAACGGCTACCCGGTTATTGAGCGATCAGAAGATCAGCAAGCAAGACCGCTCCAACTCCTGTAAAAGCCTGCCGGTAACACTTCCCGTACAGTCCAGTCTCCTCATCTGATATGTCGCATATCAAGTTTAGGGGTGGTAAACGTCAGACCCCAATAACCGATAAGTCGTGCCGATGTGAGGCTCATAACGGGTCGAGAAACTACTGGTAACACTTACCAGTAAATCTCTAATCATCCCTGGCCAGGGACTTCCCTGTTACGGCCAATCGAGCACTACGCAACATCAACCCCCAATACCGGGAGAGACGAAACCCCTCCTATCGCTCATTGCCTCCATGTGACTCGGGACTGTACCCAAAAACCACCGTTTTGCACGCCCTCATGGACGTGGTAAGGTGGAAATCAAAGCACAGTGGGAATCACACAGGACTCTATGACGATCTCGGGTCTACAGACTAACCTGCACAAGTGTCACCAGAGAATTGCCATCTGACGTGAGGTATAATACCATCTGGGAGTTCTCGGCGAGTCCGTCCAGTGTACCCAGTCTCCACTGAGCACCCGTATACCATCTCTGATGTCAAACACCAATGGATATGTGATCATCCATCGCCCATCACATGGGTCGAGAAGCGTATACGCTAGTCTACACTGGTATATCGATGCCCCGTCTCGATACACCCACGACTAGGGACCTTGAAGGATGTACTTATGGACTACCATGTCCCCACTAGTATGATCCGCATCATAGTCCAGGTAGTCAAGTACACATCCTAAGAGCTTTACCAACATGTAACGATAAGACAGTATAAAGAGACTAGTATACATGCTAAAGTAAAGAGCAACCAGATAGCATACTATCATATCGAGCAAGAAAGTCCTCTCTATATATGTCCAAGAATCCAATATAATATACATCATCTGTACAATACTGGCCTCTAGGGCATGCATACAACTAACAATCTCCCACTTGCACTAGGGCCAGCTGCTGTAGTATCGCATTCCAAGCATCCCAAAGAGTCTCTCAAACTGTATCTGGGGAATGGCCTTCGTGAGTGGATCCGCTGTGTTTTTCTTCGTGTCAACCATCCTGACCTCGATCTCCCGGCGATCAACTATCTCCCGGATCAGGTGATACCATCTCAGAATATGCCTGGATCGCTGATGGGACCTTGGTTCCTTGGCCAAAACCACCGCTCCATTGTTATCGCAATACAAAGGTATTGGATGCTCAATGGATGGAACCACTCCAGGTTCAGTAATGAACTTCTTGATCCAGACAGCCTCTTTGGCAGCATCGTTGGCAGCGATGTATTCAGCCTCCATCGTCGAGTCTGCCACGGTTTTGTTAGTTATATGTATGCCCTAGAGGCCATTAATATACATAGGATGTATATTGTAGTGGATGCTTGGACATATATAGGGATGACTTTCTTGCTCGATATGATAGTATGCTATCTGGTTACTCTTTACCTTAACGTGTACACTGATTGTCTCTCTGTTACATGTTGGTAAAGCCCTTAGGATGTGTACTTGACTACCTAGACTATGATGTGGATCATACTAGTGGGGACATGGTAGTCCATAAGTACATCCTTCAAAGTCCCTAGTCGTGGGTGTATCGAGACGGGGCATCGATATACCAGAGTAGACTAGCGTGTACCTTCTCGACCCATATAGATGGGCGATGGATGATCCCATATCCATTGGTGTTTGACATCAGAGATGATATACGGGTGCTCAGTGGAGACTGGGTACACTGGACGGACTCGCTGAGAACTCCCAGATGGTATTATACCTTACGTCAGATGGCAGTTCTCTGATGACACTGGTACAGGTTAGTCTGTAGACACGAGATCGTCATAGAGTCTTGTGTGATTCCCACTGTGCTTTGATTTCCATCATACCACGTCCAAGAGGGCGTGCAAAAAGGTGGCTTTTAGGTACAGTCCCGAATCACATGGAGGCAATGAGCGATAGGAGGGGTTTCGTCTCTCCCGGTATAGGGAGTTGATGTTGCGCGGTGCTCGATTGGCTATAATAGGAAGTCCTTGTCCAAGGCTGCTTTAGAGATTTACTGGTAAGTGTTACCAATAGTTTCTCGACCCGTTATGAGCCTCATATCGACACGACTTATTGAGTTATTGGGGTCTGACGTTCACCACCCCTAGACGAGATATGCGACATATCAGACGAACAGACCGGACTGTACGGTAGTGTTACTCGTTGGATTCACTGGAGTGTGAGTGGGCTTGCTCATTGATCTTCTAATCGCTCAATACCCGGGTGGCCGTTACGTTTAGCAGACCGCTTGCGGCTTGTGGGTGTTTGATATGATCATCACCTGCTGCCGGCGTATTGACGAGTCTTTAGAGTCCTACACAGGGGTTTCCTGGCTCAAGCGAAACGAAATAGGAGCGCATATGAGATATGTACGGGACCGAGAATAATATCAGAATATGATACTGTATTCTCGCGATTTGTGACATTGATCGGTTATATGCGATATAGCCGGGTTATCGGATCAAGTGTTGATTCGATAAGTTGTTACTATTGATATTAGTCGGTTATATGCGATATGACCGGATCGTTAAATCAAGTGTTGATTTAATGATTTAATGTATAATTATATATTTGATATATTACTTTACATTAACTAGTATTGGTTCACTTAAGATTGATTTTCTCACTTGAAAGTGTACATTGTTTATATGTGATATATGCAAGTGTACATGTTTGTATCATGCTTGATGATACAAACAAGTTGTTTGTATGAGACTTGAACCAACTCAAGGTTAAATTAGGGTTTACTATTTTCCTAGCAAATAACAAAAGAATTGAGACTTTGGTCAAAGTTATCAAGCTTCATGAAGCTTGATAAGCATTGACAAAGTCAACCCTTTTGTCATTTGTGTAGGATATTAGTTAACCCAACCCTTAACCTAATGGTTTGGTTAATTCTCTACATGAGTTAAGCATGAGGGCTTAACTCAACCATGGTGCCATTATTTGTTGGATAAGTTTTCATTTGGATATAATTCTTTTCTTCTTCTTCATCTTCATCAAGCTTGAAAAAGCTTGTTAGCTCCAATGGCATCATGAGAAAAAGAGTGAGAAATCCAATTCTAAAGTGAACCCACTTCCTATTTCTTCATCCTCTACCACTTGCCATGTAGTACAGGGTGTTCTCTTCACAAAGTTTTCGACCGAGTGAAGGAATAGCTTGAGTTTGAGTCTCCCCGACGTAGATCATCTTCGGCCTCGAAGTCAATGACCTAGCCCGATCATTTCTCCGACAAAACCATTTCTAGAGTCCGGGATCCGATGATCGCAGCGGAGGGATGTCAGCACGGAGCTAAAGAAGTGGTGGACCGGATCTACAAAGTTTGTAATCCCTTTCACTTAGTAGCAAAGTCGTTTGCTTGCTTGCTTTTCGCCTATCCTTCTAGTTAACGATCTATATTAGGGTTTCTCGGCACCGGAAAATTTTTGTTTGGCATGGTCGATGCCTTGTGGAACCTCATGGGTGTGCCTAGGAACCCTACAGTGGTATCAAAGCCTAGCTAGAGCCTTAGGCGATGTGTAGACGATGTTAGAAACCCGATCGAACCCAAAACCCTAATCCGAGACCACTCTGTGTACATTTTCTGAAAGTGTGGATTTTTCCAAATTAAAAATAGCCAAAAAATTCAGCAGGGTTCTGTAGGAATTACTGTGAAATTCGTGGGCCCAATTCCATTAAACAGCCGCGGAACCGCGGCCGTACCCTACCTTGGGCGGCGGTTCCGCGGCAGTATAGTGGCGTTTTCCTATTTTGTTTGCACAGTAATCTCTATTAATAGTTGCTATATTTTATGGGAATTTTTAATATATACTCAACAGTTGAGTTTTCTGGGATGTATTGGAGACTCGATGATTCGATCGGATCTTTTAACTTTGTCTATGTGTTTTTCCGGGTAATTTTAGAATATGTTAAAAAGTTCGACCGGATATAAATACCAAATTTTTCCCCTGTTGGGAAATTTCCAAGTGTTGGATCTTTCCGTTGTTTAAAGACGTTCTAAGTAGTGCAAGTAACGCGATGGACCCTCTAGAAGACAACAAACCTTAACTCGATTATGTGACCGTCTTGAACTGCCCTTTGAACCTTCGGGTTTGGGGCAGTATGGCGTGCCACATGTGAGGCGTTGGCTCCCTTCTACGGCTGGACCGTTGGTACTGAGGCATGAAGTGAATGTTTTTAAATTATTTCATGTGTTGATCTGTTTCGGGAAAACTTGGGTGTTTGACTATTCGATCGGAAAGTTTAACATTTTCTGTTTATCTGGAATGGGATACAATATTTGAAATCCACAAGCAGTTATGAGATAACTGATTTGAATGTTATAAACATAGCACTTTAGTCTCACTTGATCGGTTGCCACGGAATTTTGATGTGATCAAAAGTCCGTCGCAATCACGTAGCGTACGCGGATACTCGCCGGGTAAACTTAATAGACAGCTACACCCCATAGCCCCGACCAAGTGACTGTAGGAGAACCCCATCGCCGAAAGCATCCGTTCGGGTGCTCGCGGCAGCGGTGTTCCGCCTTGGTGCACTTCGTCGACGATATCGGGGGTGCGGCCGTCTACTGAAGTTTGCGACGAGCATTCGATCAGGATATCGGGAATCTTGTTGAATTGCCCGACCTGGTATTGAAAAGTGTTTTCGATCATGAGACTAAAATGCGGGGTTTATAATTGTTAGGTATGTGATGTCTAAGGAATTCAATTGGTCAGGCATGCGATGTCTGAGCAGGTTGCCGATTCCAACTGTTGTAGTTTTACACTTTCTTTTCTGCGACCGTAAGTGTAATATGTGATATCGCCGGTTTCGTTGCTATATGTCAACGACAATTGGGATGCGCATATTTACTTACATTGATGATATGTGATGTTATGTGTTGCTGGATATGTTATATTGGATCGTCGTGTTTGAATAGCCGGGGGTTTTTATGTGAGATGAGTGTTTTTCATTTTCATTCATGTAAAAACTTGTATGTAATATTCTTTTATTGGGGCACTTCCAGGTTGCGGAAGATGTCACTGTTTGTATATTATTTACTTTTCCGCACTAGGATAGACCCAAGGAGGAGAGCACAAGTAACCGGGTTCTGGAGTCCAGTGGGAGACCAACTCGAGGAGTCGAGTCCGGGTCTCCTAACTCTAGAATTGGTAGGGTTGCTTGCCGTTCTCGTAGGGGTCTAGGGGTGTGGGTTTGGCTATTCATCGCGACCGTGGAATCCGTGTTTTATACAGGCTCGTATTGAAAACACGGACGTCCTAGTATATCCAATATTTCATATGATTCTTCTGCTGCTATATCTGTGATGTGATCATTTGATGTTCTGTGATAGATACAGTATATAGTATATATGATATATTATATAGATGTTACTTATGTTTTACACCCGCGCTAGCCCTACCCCGCTCTGCCGTTAGTTACCTAACCTAACGGTGCACGAGGGGACATCGAGGCAAATGCGGATGGCATAAGTGTATGTCGTATTTATCTGTGATGTTTAGGTGATTTAAATGATGGGACTTCATTAATATGATTAATGAAAAAAAGAAACCTAAGATGTTGTGGAATCGAATTTCAAAAATAAAAACTAGGTAGCTACAGTTCTTGCTTTGCATCACGGTGTTCCTTGTAGAACATCCTGCACCTTATTTGATGAGGAAAGGGCCGAGATCCCTTCACCGGGAGTGACCCCTTTAGCAATAACTGGCAGATGCTACACACTCGGTTTGTCTTTTGATTGCTTCTATAGTTTCTGCTTTGCAGAGTGATATATATGATATATCCCGCACCTCATTCGACGAGGAAAGGGCCGACGATCCCTTCACCGGGAGTGACCCCTTTAGCAAAACTAGAAAAGCCTAAAAAACACTCCAATTTAAAATTATTTGATTCTACAACGATATCAAGTTCATTACGCAAAAGGTTTTCAGAAAAACCTGATGTAGCCCTCCGTCATTTCAGATAAGTAGTAGTTAGTATTCGCGCTGCGTTTGTTGGCCTTTGTCAAGGCGTAGTGTGCGGTAGCTAACTGGTGCTTATCTGTTTATGCATATGATGCAGATTGGGTTAGGGTAGTCGTGCGACCTTGTTGGCCTTTGTTAAGGGTCGTGCGGGTGGGTTTAATTCAATCAGGAAATGACGGGTTGAACTTGACTAGCATCCTATGGTTTGTTGGCCTTTGTCAAGGTCATAGGAGGTTAGGGGCAAAATTATCGGGAATTTCAAGTGTTGAAATTTGCAATGAGATTGCATACCTTCTATGAGATAGTTGGATCCCGATACCCACTGCGAGTAATTGTTACTCCTGGGAGAGTTTTACGCATTACAATTAGCCGATCAAGTAGGTGTCTAGAAAGGTGTCAACGGGGTTACGCCTCTGGAAAAATGAGGTTTACATTAATTAGGTCCGTGCGAAAGCACGGGGCACCTCCCTCAAAGTACCGACACTGGCCTGGCTGAAAGATTGGCGAACTTGTAGCGTGTAATTAATCCCGGCTAGTCTTTCCTTTTAGGGTTTGAAGGAAGATTTGATAAAAACAGTGGGAGCCATCCTGATTAGATAAAATAATAACCAATCTGATTTTGCAAGAGCGCACGCAGAGTGTTTTCTTCTCTCTCTCTCCAGGTAGCGACCATGTCACGCCTTAATCAAGATAATAATACGGATGTATTGACCGAACCCGCTTGTTATAATGAGCCGGAGAACGTTGGTCCCGCTCCAACTTATAAATGTTATAAGACAGAGCAGGATTTAGGGGATTACCAGAATTCCCGTGCCGCCCAAACGAAGAAAGTGCATACTGATGCATCATCTTCGGGTGTGTTCATTATAGAGAACTGTTTCTCAATGTCCTTTACGTCCTGGGTATATGATACCGGATCAGGATCCCACATATTTAATATAATACATGGGCTACAGAAAGATAAAGAACTGAGAACGGGTGATAAGTTTCATGAGGCAGAAAACGGTGCAAGTGTTGCAGCCAAGTCTGTTGGTCACTGTCACCCTGTATTACCAGAATACATTGATTCTGAACAGATGTTATTAGATACCGAACCTGATATACAAAATCATACCAGTCTCTTTATTTAGATAAAGAAGGATATAATTTTGTATTGTTGGATAATGTTTTGAACATTTCCTATATCAAGAGTTGATCGGTTCAGGCACGTTATCTAAAAGCATTAACGTTCTAAATCAAACTACAGTTCTTAGTATATAGAACACACACAAGAAGAAGAGTTCAGAAATGAACAAATCCTTCTTGAGGTATTGTAGACTAGGTCATATCAATGTGACCCGACTAGCTGAAGTTACATATAGATGCATATTTAAATTAGTTTAAATTTACATCTTGTGAAACTTGCCAGTCATGTCACAGAGACAAGATGACCATAGGTCTGTTTATTGGAAACAGAGAAAGAGTTAGTAAACTCTTGGGATTGATACATGCTGATGTATGAAGGTCCCCTGTCTACACATGCCAAGACCGGTTCTTTGTACTTCATTACATTCTCTGATAATCTCTCAAGATTCAGACATATGTTCCTGTTGAAACACAAGTCCGAACCTTTTGAGATATTCATAGAATATAAGTTAGAAGTAGAGAACCAAAATACGGGTAAAAGTATTATGTACTTTGATGTGATCAAGGAGGAGAATAGTTGAGCACGGAATTCCTGGATTATTATAAAGGAGAATGAGATTCTCTCTCAGCATTACTCCTCCGTATACACCATAGCACGATGGTATATCAGGGCGGAGCAATAACACCCTATATGATATGGTGCGCTCTATGATGAGTACTACTGAGTTTCCTATTTCCTTTTAGGGAGTTATGCACTTATGAAGTTTCATACCTATTGAATAGGGTTCCGATCAAATCAATTGCCTACCACTTCATATATGATATGGAAAGGGAAGAGCCCATATCTTAAGTTTGTTAAGATTTCGGGTTGTCCGGCCTATGTCTAAAAAGCAAAATCCGGACAAGCTCGAGGCAAAGTCAGTACTGTAGAAGTTTGTTGGATATCCCAAGCATTCGCAAGGGAATATCTTCTACCTAACCGAGGAACGAAAATGTTTTGTTTCTCAGCATGCCACCTTTGTGAAAGGGAATTTCTTATGAAGAAATTTGTGGACATGAGGTAGAACTGGAAAAAGTTCCAGCTATACAAACTGCAGCTTATGATTTGGTAGAACCAAAGGATTCAATAGCAACCAACAAACCTCAGCCTCTCCGCCGATCTAGTAGGGTTCCTCACCCACCTGAGAGATACTTTGGTTTCTCTATGACAGTGGGAGCGAGGATTACATCATGAGATGATGACCCAACTAGTTTCGAGCTGGCCATCAAGAGTATGACTCTGTAAGAACGGCTGGATGCTTATCGATCTGAGATGGAATCCTTATACACCAACAAAGTATAGACTTTGGTTGCTTTATCTGAAGGGTTAAATCCCCATCAGGAGCAAGTATATCTTGAGAAGATTACTTGGTGTACATGGAAAAGTTGAGACTTTCAAAGCTAGACTTATTAAAGGTTTGCATCATTGACCAGCTATGGATTGTGATGAATCCTTTTCTAAGTAGCTATGCTTAAGTCCATCCAGATCCTACTTGCCACGGCTACATACCATGACTACGATATCTGGCGGTTGGGTATCATGACTGCTTTTCTAAATAATGATTTAGATGACAGAGTCTATAAGTACACAGTCAGAGGGCTTCGTAGACAGTGGGAACAGCGGAAACGTGTGCAAGATGTTTTATGTGATAAAGCAGGCATCGCGGAGTTGGAACATCTGTTTTGATGAATTAGTCAAAGAGTTTGACATCATCAAAATGGTAGATGAACCTTGTATAGACAAAAAGGTAGTAGGGAGTATGGTGGTGATCCTCGTAGGGCACGTGGATGACATACTCTTGATAGAGAAGGAGTTTCATATGCTACGCTCGGTCAATCTCCGCTTATCACAAGGATTCTCCATATAGGATCAAAGTGATACCTAATAAATCCTGGGTTTTGGATCTATGAGATAGATCTAATTGGATGTTAGGATACTCACTAGTTGTAGTGAGATGGTATCAATTGATCCTGGGGAGAATCACTGGAAAGGTTCCAGGGTGATAAGGACGACTGAATGTCAGTCACAGGCATTGTCTTTACCCTCAGTGGAGGGACGGTATGTTGGAAGAGTTCCAAGCTAGATACCGTGACATACTAGACGATTAAAGGCAAGATACATCGCTACCAAAGATGCTACCAAAGAGGCAGTCTGGGTGTATATTAGTTCATGAGATGAACTTCGTTCCTCCCATTGTGTGACAATGGAGTTGTGGCTTATGCCTAGGAACGCCTATCCCATCAGTGATCCAGACATATTCTTAGGCAGTATCACCTGATCGTGGAGATGGTTGATCTCTAGGGGATCGAGGTTAGGAGAGTAGATTCAGAGGACGACACGGCGGATCCACTCACGAAAGGCATTTTCCCAGAGAGAGACTTTTATGGGATCGTTGAGTATGAGATACTACAACCACTGCTATCAGATGGTCCTAGTGCAAGTGGGAGATTGTTAGTTATATGTATACCCTAGAGGCCATTACTATACATAGGATGTATATTGTAGTGGATGCTTGGACATATATAGGGATGACTTTCTTGCTCGATATGATAGTATGCTATCTGGTTACTCTTCACCTTAACGTGTACACTGATTGTCTCTCTGTTACATGTTGGTAAAGCCCTTAGGATGTGTACTTGACTACCTGGACTATGATGTGGATCATACTAGTGGGGACATGGTAGTCCATAAGTACATCCTTCAAAGTCCCTAGTCGTGGGTGTATCGAGACGGGGCATCGATATACCAGAGTAGACTAGCGTGTACCTTCTCGACCCATATAGATGGGCGATGGATGATCCCATATCCATTGGTGTTTGACATCAGAGATGATATACGGGTGCTCAGTGGAGACTGGGTACACTGGACGGACTCGCCGAGAACTCCCAGATGGTATTATACTTTACGTCAGATGGCAGTTCTCTGGTGACACTGGTACAGGTTAGTCTGTAGACCCGAGATCGTCATAGAGTCTTGTGTGATTCCCACTGTGCTTTGATTTCCATCATACCACGTCCAAGAGGGCGTGCAAAAAGGTGGCTTTTGGGTACAGTCCCGAATCACATGGAAGCAATGAGCGATATGAGGGGTTTCGTCTCTCCCGGTATAGGGAGTTGATGTTGCGCGGTGCTCGATTGGCTATAACAGGAAGTCCTTGGCCAAGGCTGCTTTAGAGATTTACTGGTAAGTGTTACCAGAAGTTTCTCGACCCGTTATGAGCCTCATATCGATACGACTTATCGAGTTATTGGGGTCTGACGTTCACCACCCCTAGACGAGATATGTGACATATCAGACGAACAGACCGGACTGTACGGTAGTATTACTCGTTGGATTCACTGGAGTGTGAGCAGGCTTGCTCGTTGATTTTCTGATCGCTCAATACCTGGGTGGCCGTTACGTTTAGCAGACCGCTTGCGGCTTGTGGGTGTTTGATATGATCATCACCTGCTGCCGGCGTATTGACGAGTCTTTAGAGTCCTACACAGGGGTTTCCTGGCTCAAGCGAAACGAAATAGGAGCGCATATGAGATATGTGCGGGACCGAGAATAATACCAGTATGTGATACTGTATTCTATTCTCGCGATTTGTGACATTGATCGGTTATATGCGATATAGCCGGGTTATCGGATCAAGTGTTGATTCGATAAGTTGTTACTATTGATATTAGTCGGTTATATGCGATATGACCGGATCGTTAAATCAAGTGTTGATTTAATGATTTAATATATAATTATATATTTGATATATTACTTTACATTAACTAGTATTGGTTCACTTAAGATTGATTTTCTCACTTGAAAGTGTACATTGTTTATATGTGATATATGCGAGTGTACATGTTTGTATCATGCTTGATGATACAAACAAGTTGTGTGTATGAGACTTGAAACAACTCATGGTTAAATTAAGGTTTACTATTTTCCTAGCAAATAACAAAAGAATTGAGACTTTGGTCAAAGTTATCAAGCTTCATGAAGCTTGATAAGCATTGACAAAGTCAACCCTTTTGTCATTTGTGTACGATATTAGTTAACCCAACCCTTAACCTAATGGTTTGGTTAATTCTCTACATGAGTTAAGCATGAGGGCTTAACTCAACTATGGTGCCATTATTTGTTGGATAAGTTTTCATTGGATATATTTCTTTTCTTCTTCTTCATCTTCATCAAGCTTGAAAAAGCTTGCTAGCTCCAATGGCATCATGAGAAAAAGAGTGAGAAATCCAATTCTAAAGTGAACCCACTTCCTATTTCTTCATCCTCTACCACTTGCCATGTAGTATAGGGTGTTCTCTTCACAAAGTTTTCGACCGAGTGAAGGAATAGCTTGAGTTTGAGTCTCCCCGACGTAGATCATCTTCGGCCTCGAAGTCAATGACCTAGCCCTATCATTTCTCCTACGAAACCATTTCTAGAGTCCGGGATCCGATGATCGCAGCGGAGGGACGTCAACACGGATCTAAAGAAGTGGTGGACCGGATCTACAAAGGTTGTAATCCCTTTCACTTAGTAGCAAAGTTGTTTGCTTGCTTGCTTTTCGCTTATCCTTCTAGTTAACGATCTATATTAGGGTTTCTCGGCACCGGAAAATTTTTGTTTGGCATGGTTGATGCCTTGTGGAACCTCATGGGTATGCCTAGGAACCCTACAGGTTTCTTGCTTGGAACTCTTCCAGCTAACCGCCCCTCCGTAAAGGGTAAAGACAAATCCCGACTGCGACTTAGAGTCGTCCTTATCACTCTGGAAGCTCGAATCGTTAAAGGACTCCACTTGGAGTTCTCCGTTACCATACACCAAGAGCATCTCTTTAGTCCTTCGTAAGTACTTGAGAATGCTCTTCACAGCTGTCCAATGACTCTTTCCAGGATCAGCTTGATACCTACTCACTACACTTAGTGAGTATGCAACATCGGGTCTGGTACACAGCATCGCGTACATGATAGAGCCTACAGCCGAAGCATAGGGTATCCCTTGCATGCGAGCTCTCTCCAAATCAGGCTTGGGAGACATCTCTTTAGAGAGAGTGAGCCCTGAGATCGTGGGTAAAAACCCACGTTTGGACTTTTCCATACTAAACCTCATTAGTATGGTGTCAATGTACCTGGATTGGGACAATCCCAATATCCTTTTAGATCTATCTCTATAGATCATAATTCCAAATATGCAGGAGGCATCACCAAGATCTTTCATTGAGAATCTTTGTGATAAGAAGAGCTTGACCGATTGCAGCATAGGAATGTCATTTCCTATCAAGAGTATGTCGTCCACGTACAATACGAGGAAGACAACCTTACTCTCTGCCACCTTCTTGTAGATACAAGGTTCATCTACATTTTTGACGAAATCAAACTCTTTGATAACAACGTCAAAGCAGATGTTCCAACTCCGTGATGCTTGCTTTAATCCATAAATGGATTTAAGCAGCTTGCACACCCTCCCGCTGCTCCCACTATCTACGAAGCCCTCTAGCTGAGTCATGTACACGCACTCTTCTAAATTACTGTTTAGAAAGGCGGTCTTAACATCCATTTGCCAGATTTCATAGTCATGATATGCAGCGATGGCAAGCATGATCCGGATGGATTTAAGCATAGCCACTGGAGAAAAGGTTTCGTCATAGTCCACACCTGGTCTTTGATGAAAACCCTTTGCAACAAGTCTAGCTTTGAAAGTCTCCACTTTCCCATCTACACCAAGTTTTTTCTTGAAGATCCACTTGCTCCCAATGGGTTTTACCCCTTCAGGAGCAACTTCCAGAGTCCATACTTTGTTGGTGTACATGGATTCCATCTCGGACCGCATTGCATCCAGCCATTTCACTGAGTCCCCACTCGTGATGGCCTGCTCGAAGCTAGTTGGGTCATCATCAACCATGATGCAATCCTCGCTCCCACCATCCGTGAGAAAACCATAGTGTCTCTCAGGTGGGTGAGGAACCCTACTAGATCGACGGAGTGGCTGGGGTTCATCAGGAACTACTGAATCCTCTGGTTCCACCAGATCTTCTGTTGCGGCTTTTGTAGCTGGAACCTCTTCCAGTTCTACCTCATGACTACTAATCTCTTTTGAAAGAAATTCCTTTTCTAAAAAGATGGCATGCCGAGAAACAAACACCCTTTGTTCCTCAGTGTGGTAGAAGATATACCCTTGAGAATTCTTGGGATATCCTACAAATTTGCATAGAATGGACCGTGCCTCGAGTTTGTCCGGATTTTCTCGTTTGACATAGGCTGGACAACCCCATATCTTTACATAGTTAAGACATGGTCTCTTCCCTTTCCATATCTCATATGGAGTGGTAGGCACAGATTTGGTGGGGGCCATATTCAATAGATGTATAGCTGTCTCTAGCGCATACCCCTAGAAGGAAATAGGTAACTCAGCTGTGCTCATCATAGAGCGCACCATATCTAATAGGGTGCGGTTCCTCCATTCAGATACACCGTTGTGCTGTGGTGTATATGGAGGAGTCAGCTGAGAGAGAATCCCATTCTCTTTTAGAAAGTCCAGGAATTCATTGCTCAAGTATTCACCTCCTCGATCAGATCGTAAGATTTTAATACTTTTTCCGGTTTGGTTCTCGACTTCTTGTTTATATTCTCTAAATTTCTCAAAAGCTTCAGACTTGTGTCTTATCAAGAACACATGTCCGTATCTTGAGAGATCGTCAGTGAATGTAATGAAGTACGAAGAACCATCCCTGGCATGTGTAGGCATGGGACCGCATACATCACTGTGTATTAGTCCCAAGAGTTCGGTAACTCTTTCTCCGTGTCCCATAAACGGAGTTTTGGTCATCTTGCCTTTGAGACATGACTGGCAAGTGTCATAAGATGAAAATTCGAACGGTTTCAAATATCCATCTTTATGCAACTTAGCTAGTCGTGTCGCATTGATGTGACCCAGACTACAATGCCATAAGAAGGATTCGTTTAGTTTTGAACTCTTCCTCTTGTGTGTGTTTGTTATGCTCAGAACTGTTGATTGATTTAGAACATAAATGTCATTGCACAACGTGCCTGATCCAACCAACTTTTGGTTTAGGAAAATGTTCATAACATTATCTTGTAATACAAAATTATATCCTTCTTTACTCAACAAAGAAACTGATATAATGTTGCATATCAGGTTCGGCATGAAATAGTATTCGTTCAGAATCAATGTTTTACCAGTTGGCAATACAAGGTGATATTCCCCGACGGTTTTAGCTGCAACAATTGCACCATTTCCAACCCTTATGTCTTTATCACCTTCTCCAAGTTCTCTACCTTTCCTAAGCCCATGTAACTGATTACATATATGAGATCCTGACCCGGTATCTAATACCCAGGACGTAGAGCAAATGGAGAAACAGTTCTCTGTAACGAACACACCCGAAGAAAATGCATCAACATGTACTTTCTTTATTCGGGTGGCATGGGAATCCTGGTATTCCCCTATATCCAGTTCAGTCTTATAACTCTTATAAGAAAGAACGGAACCAACGTTCCCCAGCACCGTATAACATGCAGGTTCGGTCAATACATCCATATTATTATCTTGATTAAGGCATGATATGGTCGCTACCTGGAGAGAGAGAGAAGAAAACACTTTAGCGTATGCTCTTGCAAGATCAGATTGGTTATTATTTTATCTAATCAGGATGGCTCCCACTGTTTTTATCAAATCTCCTTTCAAACCCTAAAAGGAAAGACTAGCCGGGATTAATTACACCCTACAAGTTCGCCAATCTTTCAGCCAGGCCAGTGTCGGTACTTTGAGGGAGGTTTCCCGTGCTTTCGCACGGACCTAATTAAAATAAACCTTGTTTTCCCAGAGGCGTAACCCCGTTAACACCTTTCTAGACACCTACTTGATCGGCTAATTGTCTTGTGTAAAACTCTCCCAGGAGTAACAATTACTCACAGTGGGTATCGGGATCCAACTATCTCATAGAAGGTATGCAATCTCATTGCAAATCTCAACACTTGAAATTCCCGATAATATTTTGCCCCTAACGTGCTATGACCTTGACGAAAGCTAACAAACCATAGCCCGCTAGTCAAGTTCAACCCGTACATTTCTTGATTGAATTAAACCCACCCGCACGACCCTTGACGAAAGCCAACAAAGCCGTACGACTACCCTAATCCAATCGCATCATATGCTGCAGATAAGAAGTATATAGCTACCGCACACTACACCTTGACGAAAGCCAACAAATGTTGCACGAATACTATATACAACTTATCTGAAATGACGGAGGGCTACGAAAGGTTTTTCTGAAAACCTATTTGTGCAATGAACTTGATATCGTTGTAGAATCATGTGAATTTTGAAATGGAGTGGTTTTGAGGCTTTTATTAGTTTTGCTAAAGAGGTCACTCCCTGTGAAGGGATCTCGGCTCTTTCCTTATGGAATAAGGTGCAGGATATATCATATACATCACTATGCAAAGCAAAACTCCAAAAGCAATCAAAAGCAAACCGAGATTTGTATCATCTGCCAGTTTTGCTAAAGAGGTCACTCCCGGTGAAGGGATCTCGGCTCTTTCCTCATTGAATAAGGTGCGGGATATATCATATATATCGCCATGCAAAGCAAAACCGTAGCTACCCTTTTTTTAAAAATTTGATTCTACAACATCTTTTAGGTTTCTTTTCTTTCATTAATCACATTAATGAAGTCCCATCATTTAAGTCACCTAAACATCACAGATAAATACGACGTACACTTATGCCATCCGCATTCGCCTCGATGTCCCCTCGTGCACCGTTAGGTTAGGTAACTAACGGCAGAGCAGGGCAGGGCTAGCGCGGGTGTAAAACATAAGTAACATCTATATAATATATCATATATACTATATACAATATTTATCACAGCACATCAAATGATCACATCACAGATATCGCAGCAGAAGAAACATATGAAACATTGGATATACTAGGACGTCCGTGTTTTATTTTGAGCCTCTATAAAACACGGATTCTACGGTCGCGATGAATAGCCAAAACCCACAACCCTAGATCCCTACGAGAGCGGCAAGCAACCCTACCAATTCTAGAGTTAGGAGACCCGGACTCGACTCCTCGAGTTGGTCTCCCACTGGACTCCAGAACCCGGTTACTTGTGCTCTCCTCCTTGGGTCTCTCCTAGTGCGGAAAAGTAAATAATATACAAATGGTGACATCTCAGAAGTGCCCCAATAAAAGAATATTACATACATTTTAATTTTACATGAATGAAAAAGAAAACTCTCATCTCACATAAAACCCCCCGGCTATTCATAACGCGACGATCCAATATAACATATCCAGCAATACATAACATCACATGTCATCAATGTAAGTAAATATGCGCATCCCAATTGTCGTTGACATATAACAACGAAACCGGCGATATCACATATTATACTTACGGTCACAGAAAAGAAAGTGTAAAACTACAACATTTGGAATCCACAATCTCTTTAGACATCGTAAATCTGAAATATCACATACTTCGCATTTCATGCCTAACTGTATGAATTCCACATATTGTATCATATTCCAGATAAATAGACAGTATTAAACTTTCCGATCGAATAATCAAATACCCAAGATTTCCATAAATAGCTCAACACTTGAGCGGAGTTCAAAAGTTCCAGAATACGTCACAGTAGCAACGGTCCAGCCGTAGAAGGGTCAAGCCAACGCCTCGCATGTGGCACGCCGTACTGCCCCAAACCCTAAGGTTCAAAGGGCAGTTCAAGACGGCCACATAACCAAGTTAAGGTTTGTTGTCTTCTAGAGGGTCCATCGCATCACATGCACGTTTTTCCGAAAGATTTAAACCCGAGAAAAATTCAACACTTGAATGTTTTTCGTGCCGGGAAAAATTGAGTTAATGATATCCGTTCGAATATTTTAAAACTTACTAAATTATCCGGAATAACAAACCGAAATTAAATCTTCCGATCGAATTAACGAATACAAAAGGATCCCCAGAAAACTCAACACTTGAGTCAGTTCAAAAATACCCATAAAATAGCACTAACAGAATCTAACATTACTGTGCAAACAGAGAAGCCCAAGGTCACTGTACGGCCGCGGTTCCGAGGCACAAGAAGGGTATTACCGCGGAACCGCGGCGGTCCGTACGATTTAGGTCATAAAATTTGCACCGTAAATCTTAGAAAACCCTGCTGAATTTTTTAGGTATTTTTAACACTGAAAAATCACAGATTTTGAAAAAAGTCCAGAGAGGGGGTCGTTTTGACGTTTTCGGGTTCGATCGGGGTTTTAACTTCGTTAACACATCGCCTAATTCTCTAGCTAGGCTCTGATACCACTGTAGGGTTACTAGGCACACTAACAAGGATCTACAAGGCATCGACCATGCCAAAATTAAATTTTTATGTGCCGAACAACCCTAAGCAAAATCGTATACTAGAGTTTAGGCGAATCATATAGCAAGTAAACAACTTTACTTCTAAGGGAACTCGAAATACAACCTTTGTAGATCGATCCTTCACTTCATTTGCTCCTTGTTGAAGTCCCTTCACTGCGATCGTGGTTCTCCCGGACCCTTCCATGGCTTCACGAGGTGAAAGGCGCGTCCTTGCTTGAAGTCTTCGAGGCCGAAGATGATCTACGTCGAGGGGATGCCAACTCAAGCTTCTACTTCACTAACTTGAGAATTAGTGAAGTAAACACCCTAAACTAAAGTGCTAGTCTAGTAGAGGATGGAGAAATAGGAAGTGGGTTCTATTTAGAATTTTATTTCTCACAATCTATCTCACTTTGCATCAAACCCTAGCAAGCTTTTTCTCTTTTCAAAATGAAGAAGAAGAAGAAGAAAAGAAAGAGATGAGGATAATGATCAAGTGAGAAGGCTAACCATGGTGAGTGAGTATCATATACTAACTCTTGTAGAGACATTACCATGGCTAAGTTTAAATGGTTAGGTTAATAAAAATCTAAGGTAAAACAAATTTAGTGGACTTTGTCAAAGTATCCACAAGCTTCCACAAGCTTCATGCTTATGACAAAATGTCCACTAATTTGTAATTACCTTAAATAATTATTAACCACCATTTAAATATAGAATGGTGTAAGTCTTATACACCCATGTGTAGTGTATCAACAACCATGATACAAAAATATAACACATTTTAATATATGTCATATATATAGTAAAGATGTGTACATGTGAGAAAAAACCCTAAGTGAACATGTGTTAGTTAATGTAAACTAGTATATAAAATATACAATTATACAATAAATTATTAAATCAACACTTGACTTAATAATCCGGTCATATCACATATAACCGACTAACATCCAATATATCGACTTATCGAATCAACACTTGAGTCGATAACCCGGCTATATCATATACAACCGATAGATACAAAAAGTCATGAGAATAGAATACGGTATCACATACACGCATTATTCTCGGTCCTGCACATATCACATATGCGCTCCTATTTTGTTTTGCCTGAGCCAGTAAAACCTCTATGTAGGACTCTAAAGACTCGTCAATACGCCGGCAGTAGGTGATGATCACATCAAGCACCCACAAGCCGTCAGCGGTACTAGCTGGACGTAACGGCTACCCGGGTATTGAGCGAACAGAAGATCAGCAAGCAAGCCCGCTCCAACTCCTGTAAAAGACTGACGGTAACACTTCTCGTACAGTCCGGTCTCCTCGTCTGATATGTCGCATGTCAAGTCTAGGGGTGGTAAACGTCAGACCCCAATAACCGATAAGTCGTGCCGATATGAGGCTCATAACGGGTCGAGAAACTACTAGTAACACTTATCAGTAAATCTCTAATCAGCCCTGGCCAGGGACTTCCCTGTTACGGCCAATCGAGCACTGCGCAACATCAACCCCCAATACTGGGAGAGACGAAACCCCTCATTTCGCTCATTGGCTCCATGTGACTCGGGACTGTACCCAAAAACCACCGTTTTGCACGCCCTCAAGGACGTGGTAAGGTGGAAATCAAAGCACAGTGGGAATCACATAAGACTCTATGACGATCTCGGGTCTACAGACTAACCTGCACAAGTGTCACCAGAGAACTGCCATCTGACGTGAGGTATAATACCATCTGGGAGTTCTCGGCGAGTCCGTCCAGTGTACCCAGTCTCCACTAAGCACCCATATGCCATCTCTGATGTCAAACACCAATGGATATAGGATCATCCATCGCCCATCACATGGGTCGAGAAGCATATACGCTGGTCTACACTGGTATATCGATGCCCCGTCTCGATACACCCATGACTAGGGACCCTGAAGGATGTACTTATGGACTACCATGTCCCCACTAGTATGATCCGCATCATAGTCCAGGTAGTCAAGTACA
The DNA here is from genome assembly GCA_030015575.1 of Agapanthus africanus. Classification (NCBI taxonomy): domain Eukaryota; kingdom Viridiplantae; phylum Streptophyta; class Magnoliopsida; order Asparagales; family Amaryllidaceae; genus Agapanthus; species Agapanthus africanus. Next base: position 300,797,999 of record CM057339.1, on the reverse strand, counting down.
CATCCTAAGGGCTTTACCAACATGTAACGATAAGACAGTATAAAGAGACTAGTATACATGCTAAAGTAAAGAGCAACCAGATAGCATACTATCATATCGAATAAGAAATTCCTCTCTATATATGTACAAGCATCCAATATAATATACATCATCTGTACAATACTGGCCTCTAGGGCATACATACAATTAACAGGGAATAGTACCACCATGCACAATATTTTCTATGCTTGGACTTGAATGCTTTTCTTTATAATCTGAATCTATTTTTTCCTCTTTCTTCACAAGGAGAGTGCCATTTTCTTAATAAACCAAGAGTTATGGCTTGCAATCGTCTGCATGCTCGTCGACAACTATGGGAACCAATCCTGAGAATTGTTCCCCGTTTCACTGCGCGATTGGTGGATCCCGTTTTCACTGATGACCAGTGTAACATGGTGATGCACGAGCTTCTGGCTCGTAGGGACTCTCTTCTTCCTGTCGGTTCCATTTGGCTCCAGATGATCTTCTAGTCTATGCTCGCTGACATCCCCCCTCATCCAGCGGAGAAGACTCTGGCGATGCTCAACATAGCGGAGGACAAGATCGAGGGCTTTATGAGGCGTGTTTGATTTCCCAGCCTCTGAAGGACCGCTCTGTTCAATTTCTAAGTCATATGCGGGCTCGGCAGGCCGTCATGTTCACCTTCGCTGATAGGCATGGCGTTGACCGATGGGGAGCGACCCCTCGTCAAGATCGCCACTTCGACATAGTAGAGAAAGCGGAGAGGGAGTTAGAGAATCTTGTTTATTGTTTTATTCATCCCTGTATCTCCGATCCTATATTTGGTGATTTTTTTTCTGTGGAATAAATAAAAAAAATTTGTTGACCACTGAACGTTTCATCCCCGGCACATATTCATGTGGGCATCTTGCCTCTGCATGTACACTTTGTATTTTTTAAACTTTAGAAGTTCCTGATGTATGCATCTTGACATAGGTGAGTACTGGACTAATTGTAACGTTTTAAAAATCGTTATGCGAAATTTTCCGTTTTAGGGTAAAATTGTCGGTATTTTTCGTTTTAACCCGACTGTGATCAAACGTCCATATAGACTTGCCAGCACCTAGTTTAGCTAAAATAAAGCTAGTTCGCGAGCTTTGGGGGTATTTGGGAAGTTTTGGTTCAGATAGAATTTTTCCCTATTTTAAATGTTATTTTAATGTGGTATTTACATATTGGAAATTGGGAAATTTCCTTCTTTGAGAATTATTGCAAATAAAATAAACTTGAGTAAAACAAACCTCTATATAATATCTAGATATTTTTTGTGTATTAGAATTAAAGTTTAAAGAAAAGAAAAGGATGGGAGAGGTGGCATGTGCATGCATATGCATTTATGTGCATTTATTGCAAGGAATTAGCTAGAAAACTCTACCCAATTCCCTCACCTCCTCCCTTGGCCGAGCTCCTTCTCCTTCCTTCTGCCCTTGATCATTTCTTTTCCACTTGCAACAATTCCAAGCTAATTAAATCTCCAAAATTTCCATAAATAAATCATAAAACACATCAAGTCTTGCTTTTGCCTCTTTGATCACTTGGAGCTAGAAAAGCTTGGATCTTGTGAGCAAGTATTGATAAGTAAAATTCCTAATCTTTTAAATAGGATTTTTATGATGTATAGCTCGTTGGTTGTTGCGTGGAACACTTTAAGTATCGATTAGTGCAATATCGTGTTTTTAGTGTCTTTTTAGAACCTCTGTGATCTGCTGTGACTAGGGATTTTTACTGAGTGACCAAACAAGATAGTAGTGTTGTACTAGTGAACCTAAGATTCCACCTGAGACATGAGCACCACCCCACCGGTTTTGGCCGGCGACTCAAGCTTGAAATCCGGCGACCTCGGATTTGAAGGGGGGTGTTAGGGTTTGGTTTTGATGGGTAGTTGTCTGCTGTGGTTTAGGGGTGTTTGGTACTGTTTAAATTTTTAGTATTTACAGTATGCAAAATCTGGGATCGTTTTCCTATAATCTAGTGTTTTGAATCCGCGTGTTACGTTATCCGACACGAATCGTGATCTTGTGCAGCTGCTGCACTTGGGTAGGTTTCGTAGTGTCGCCGCGCACGTTAACCACTATACGCACACTTGTGAGTTAGTTTGAAATTGGTGCGTCGTTTAAAACGTAGTTTTACATGATATTGGTTTAGATTTCTGGGTTTCGGCTTACTTAAGTTGCGTACGCATGTTGACGTTACGTAGTTTAAGTGCCGGTTACGGGAAAAATTTGGGTCGTGACAAAGTTGGTATCAGAGAGCTAGGTTTTTACCTTTCGGAGTGTAGGATGACCTTGGTATGATGGAGTAGGTAGCTTAACCAGAGTGACGTAGCGTGTGTATGTTCCGCGGCATACTTACGACACGGTACTCCGCCTAAGTGACCTTAGGACTTATTGATTGAAATTCCTTCCGTGATTGATATACATCCTTGTGATTCAATTTCCGTGTCCTTATCGAATCTTGTTTCAATTTCCAGCCTATATGCCGCTGAAGACTACGAGGGCACAGAGAGCGGCCGCGAGGGCCGAGGTCAGAGTTGACTCGTCTGAGGCGAGGACTGACCAGGGTGGTACGCCTGTTGTACCGGAGCACATTGCTATGTTTGGGGCTGGTATGCAGGACCTGCGCCAGATGATGGGGACTTTAGTAGAGGCCATTCGAGCGCAGGGTCAGGCAATTGTTCCACCCTTTGCAGGGACCACGATGGTACCTGCAGTTCCAGCAGTCGCAGTTACGGCTCCGGAGGTTATTACCGTTTCACTGACCTAGTTCATGAGGCTGAGGCCTCCGGTGTTCGCTGGTACAGATACTACTGAGGATCCACAGTCGTTTATCGACCGGATGGCCAGGATTTGTCGTTCGCTCCGATACTCCGATGAGAGATGGGTGGAGTTCGCGAGTTTCCGGCTGGAGGGTCTGGCTCAGAAATGGTGTGAGTCGTTGGAGAGGGGCAGAGCCACGGGTCTTGCTCCTATGATCTGGGCTGAGTTTATGACGGTATTTCTCACCCGTTTTCTTTCACCAAGCGTCAGAGATGCGCGAGCGTGCCGATTTGAGTCATTGCGCCAGACTCCAGGGATGACGGTGTCTGAGTATGATGTACTGTTTACCGAGCTGTCAGTGTATGTTCCGTACTTGGTGGCGACTGAGGAGATGAGGGTGAAGAGATTTGTTCGAGGCCTGCTTACCCAGTTGTTCCTAGCCATCAGCATTCAACATTGCGACACATATGCGGCAGCGGTGGATGCAGCCCTATTGGTGGAGGAGCGTCTTTCTGAATCGTCAGTTGCTCCAGAACCGAAGAGGGTTCGTACTGGTGATCAGGCGGGGAGGCGGGCGTTTAGACGTCGTGACAGTTCCCGTTCAGATACTGGAAGTAGTGGAGGTTCGGGACGAGGTCGGCTTTTTAGCTCTTACCCTCATGAGGGTCAGCAGTTTGCATCTGGATGTTACCGGTGCGGGAGTATGAGTCATCGGGTTCGAGATTGTGCTGAGCCACGTATAAGCGAGGCAGCTGTACCGCAGGTTACCTTACCACCTTCTCCACCTCAGAGGGTGTTGCCCCTTATGCCGATTGTTGCTCCGCGTCAGACTCTTGTGCAGAGAGGTCGGGGTCGCGGTGGTTTTGTATCGAGAGGGCGGGGTGGTAGAGGCGGAGGTCAGCCAGTTGCCGGTAGAGGGCAGGCTCGGGTGTTTGCCTTGACTCACCAGGACGCTAAGGCGTCCAATGTTGTGGTTTCAGGTACCCTTTCTATTAGTTCTTATGATGCACATGTTCTTTTTGATCCGGGATCTACGCATTCGTATATTTCTATGCACTTCGTGCCGAAGTTAGGCCGAGAGTCGTGTTGGCTAGATCAGCCGCTTATCGTGGCTACCCCTGTAGGAAAGTCGTTTGTTGCACGACACGTGTTTCGGTCGTGTGTTGTCTGTATAGGAGACAGAGATTTGCCCGTCGACTTGATCCTTCTTGAGATGTTGGACTTCGACGTTCTGTTGGGCATGGACTGGTTAGCTACTTGCTACGCGTCCGTGGACTGCCGAGAGAAAACAGTTAGGTTTTGTTTTCCCGGCGAGTCAGTGTTTGTTGTGCAGGGGGACCGTGGTGTCGCCCCTCACAGTTTGATTTCTGTCATGTGCGCTAGTCGGCTTTTGAGGAGTGGATGTCAGAGATTCTTAGCTTTCATTCATGATACAGGAGCCACAGCGGAGTCGTTGGACCTGGTTCCTACCGTGCGAGATTTTCCCGACTTTTTTCCCGATAAGTTACCTGGGTTGCCGTAAGAGCGCGATATTGAGTTCTGCATTGATCTGATTCCTGGCACGGAGTCTATTTCTATACCGCCTTATCGGATAGCTCCGGCAGAGCTTAGAGAGATTAAAGATCAATTGCAAGGATTGCTTGATAGGGGACTTGTGCGTCCGAGTGTTTCGCCCTGGGGAGCTCCTGTTCTGTTCGTCAAGAAAAAGGACGGCAGTTTGAGGCTGTGTGTGGATTATCGTCAATTGAACCGAGTTACGGTGCGGAATAGGTATCATTTACCTCGCATTGACGATTTATTTGATCAGCTCCAGGGTGCGAAACATTTTTCTAAGATTGATTTGCGTTCGGGTTATCATCAGTTGCGGGTTCGGAATGATGACATTCCGAAGACTGCTTTCCGTACACGCTATGGGCATTATGAGTTTTTGGTGATGTCGTTCGAACTCACCAATGCGCCAGCAGCGTTCATGGATCTGATGAACCAGATTTTCAGGTCGTTCCTCGACCAGTTTATTATTGTGTTTATTGATGACATACTGGTCTACTCTAGGAGTCGTGAGGAGCATGAGTAGCACTTGAGGATTGCTTTGCAGATATTGAGAGAGCACCAATTGTATGCTAAATTCTCAAAGTGCGCATTTTGGCTAGATAGTGTGGACTTCCTGGGTCATGTGGTGACTGGTGATGGTATTCTGGTGGACCCGAGGAAGATCGAGGCTGTACAACTTTGGCCCAGACCTGTATCGGTGACTGAGGTCCGCAGCTTTTTGGTCTTAGCTGGTTATTATCGCCGTTTTGTGCAGGATTTCTCGAGTATCACTACACCGCTGACTGGACTGACCCGGAAGGGAGTTCCTTTTCTTTGGACTAATGCGTGGGAGCAGAGTTTTCAGCAGTTGAAGACTCGGTTGACGACAGCACCAGTTCTATCTTTACCTTCTGGATCGGACGGCTATGTTGTTTACTGTGATGCTTCTAGAGTGGGGCTCGGTTGTGTATTGATGCAGCACGATAGAGTGATTGCTTACGCTTCTAGGAAGCTAAAGAAGCACGAGCAGAATTACCCCACTCACGATCTTGAGATGGTCGCGGTGGTCTTTGCGTTGAAGATTTGGAGACACTACTTGTACGAGAAGTCGTGTCAGATCTTCACGGATCATAAGAGCTTGAAGTACATCTTCCAGCAGCGAGATCTGAATCTGAGACAGCGCCGTTGGATGGAGCTAGTGAAGGATTATGATTGTCAGATCCTTTATCACCCGGGCAAGGAAAATGTGGTAGCTGATGCTTTGAGTCGTAGGCCCGGGGGTAGCTTGTCCCAGTTGAGCGCAGTTCAGCGTCAGTCTTTTGCGGATTGGCGGCTCTTGTGTGATGGTAGAGTGCAGTTCGAGTTCACTTCCGCTGGGGGGAAGCTTGCTCATGTCCGCGCCCGTCCACTACTACTTGATCGTATCCGTGAGGCGCAACCCAGTGATGCCCGTTTGTCTAAGATTCTTGAGCTTGTTCGACAGGGTACAGTTTCGGAGTTCATGATTGATGACCAGGGTGTGCTACGATGCGGGACTCGCTTGTGTATACCAGATGCTGATGGGTTGAGACGCAAGATCCTAGAGCAGGCACATTAGTCGGCCTTTAGCGTTCATCCAGGTTCCACCAAGATGTACCGTAACTTGAGAGACTTTTACTGGTGGGAAGGGATGAAGCGCGATATTTCGGACTTCGTTTCGAGGTGCCTGACTTGTCGGCAAGTCAAGGCTGAGCATCAGAGACCGGCTGGAGAGTTGCAGCCTTTACCCATTCCGGAGTGGAAATGAGAGCAGATTTCCATGGACTTCATTGTGGATCTACCCAGGACCAGTAGAGGGTATGACTCCATCTGGGTGATTGTCGACCGGTTGACGAAAGCGGCTCACTTCCTTCCAGTGAAGACCACTTTCGGTTATTCTCAGTATGCTCAGTTGTATATAGATGAGATTGTGCGTTTGCACGGTGTTCCCACATGCATAGTATCCGACAGAGGCACCCAGTTTACTATCCGTCTTTGGCAGAAGCTTTGGGTACCCGATTGAGTTTTAGCACCGCTTTTCATCCACAGACCGATGGTCAGTCGGAGCGGACTATACAGACTCTAGAGGATATTCTCCGTGCATGTGTGCTTGATTTTGGTGGCAGTTGGGATCGTCACTTGTCGTTGATTGAGTTCTCCTACAACAACAGCTTTCAGGAGACTATTCAGATGGCACCTTTTGAGGATTTATACGGTAGGAAGTGTCGATCGCCAGTCTGTCGGACCGAACTCAGCGAGAGTAGAGTTTTGGGACCCCAGCTAGTTCAGGAGACTACGGAGAAGATCCAGCTGATTCGGGACAGGATGAGATCAGCCCAGTGCAGGCAGAAGTCTTATGCCGACCGTAGTCGTCGTAGACTTGAGTTCGCATGGGGGATCATGTATTCCTGAGGATTTCTCCGATGAAAGGCGTTATGCGATTTGGGAAGAGGGGGAAGCTCAGTCCCAGATTTGTAGGTCCTTTCGAGATCCTTGAGCGAGTGGGTTCCGTTGCTTATCATTTGGCGCTCCCATCTAGTTTTCAGGATGTTCATCCCGTTTTTCATATGTCGATGCTTCATAGATACCTTCATGATCCTTCTCACGTGATTCAGCACGAGACCATTCAGCTTGAGCGCGATCTTTCGTTCACCGAGCAGCCGGTAGTTATTTTGGATCGGCAGGTGAAGAAACTTCGGTCAAAGGTCTTGCCATCTGTGAAGCTTCTTTGGCGTAGTCCTACTAGTGAGGAGATCACTTGGGAAGCCGAGAGCGAGATGCGGAAGAAATTCCCTCATCTCTTTGAAGGTACGCTTAGTAGTTAATTTTAATTCGGGAACCGAATTTATATAAGGGGGGAGATTGTAACGTTTTAGAAATCGTTATGCGAAATTTTCCGTTTTAGCGTAAAATTGTCGGTATTTTCCGTTTTAACCCGACTGTGATCAAACGTCCATATAGACTTGCCAGCACCTAGTTTAGCTAAACTAAAGCTAGTGCGCGAGCTTTGGGGGTATTTGGGATGTTTTGGTTCAGTTAGAATTTTTCCCTATTTTAAATGTTATTTTAATGTGGTATTTACATATTGGAAATTGGGAAATTTCCTTTTTTGATAATTATTGCAAATAAATCAAACTTGCATAAAACAAACCTCCATATAATATCTTAATATTTGGTTGTGTATTAGAATTAAAGTTTAAAGAAAAGAAAAGGATGGGAGAGGTGGCATGTGCATGCATATGCATTTATGTGCATTTATTGCAAGGAATTAGCTAGAAAACTCTACCCAATTCCCACACCTCCTCCCTTGGCCGAGCTCCTTCTCCTTCCTTCTGCCCTTGATCATTTCTTTTCCATTTTCAACAATTCCAAGCTAATTAAATCTCCAAAATTTCCATAAATAAATCACAAAACACATCAAGTCTTGCTTTTGCCTCTTTGATCACTTGGAGCTAGGAAAGCTTGGATCTTGTGAGCAAGTATTGATAGGTAAAATCCCTAATCTCTTAAATAGGAGTTTTTATGATGTATAGCTCGTTGGTTGTTGCGTGGAACACTTTAAGTATCGATTAGTGCAATATCGTGTTTTTAGTGTATCGATTAGTGCAATATTGTATTTTTAGTGTCTTTTTAGAACCTCTGTGATCTGCTGTGACTAGGGATTTTTACTAAGTGACCAAACAAGATAGTAGTGTTGTACTAGTGAACCTAAGATTCCACCTGAGACACGAGCACCACCCCCACCGGTTTTGGCCGGCGACTCAAGCTTGAATCCGGCGACCTCGGATTTTAAGGGGGTGTTAGGGTTTGGTTTTGATGGGTAGTTGTCTGCTGTGGTTTAGGGGTGTTTGGTGCTGTTTAAATTTTTAGTATTTACAGTATGCAAAATCTGGGATCGTTTTCCTATAATCTAGTGTTTTGAATCCACGTGTTACGTTATCCGACACGAATCGTGATCTTATGCAGCTGCTGCACTTGGGTAAGTTTCGTAGTGTCGCCACGCATGTTAACCACTATACGCACACTTGTGAGTTAGTTTGAAATTGGTGCATCGTTTAAAACGTAGTTTTACATGATATTGGTTTAGATTTCTGGGTTTCGGCTTACTTAAGTTGCGTACGCCTGTTGACGTTACGTAGTTTAAGTGCCGGTTACGGGCCAAATTTGGGTCGTGACACTAAAACTTCCCTCTACCATCTTGCTCATGGGGTACACCTGTAATGCATAGCATATGGCTGGTTTTGGGCCGGTACGTCATTCACACTTTTTATAAGGATTTTGATCTTGAGAAGATAGCGAGCGAACACAAGCGTCGTCATCTATCGTTAACTCGGATCTCGATTCTTGAGAAATGTAGTTCTGAGCCCCCAAGGCCTACGAGTTGCGCCTTTCTGCTTCTTGATGTCTTAATTTAGCATTCACTAGTTTATTTATTCATTTCAGAGTTTGAAGTTTATCTACTCATTCCGGAGTTTGTAGTTTATCCACTCGTTTCGTAGTTTGTAGTTTATCCACTCGTTTCGGAGTTTGTAGTTTATCCACTCGTTTCGGAGTTTATAGTTTATTCACTCATTTCAGAGTCTCTAGTTTATATACTCATTTCGGAGTTTATTTAGTTTGCCTCCCGTGGGTTTACAGGAAAACTTGTCCTAACGTTATATGTAGATAACATCCATTCTTTAAGACAGAGGTCTGTTAGTTTTTGTGGTACTAGGGTTTTGGTCCGTGGTACCATCGTGTTGGCTGATATATTCCTCGATATGCGGTCTTTAAGCCATTATTCGAGTAGCCACACGACTGTCGTGTCTCTAATCCCTTCAGGAGCTGGAAAAGACATCTTCAAGTAATATCCTTAGGTTATATTACCGTCGGAAGAGCAAGCGTTAGGAATTTGCCATGTCGTTTTTTACTTGATGTTAGACTTAATTTGGAGCCCCGATGAGTCATAACCACTCTGCGCTGGTGTAGGATGATCTCCGATAGTCTTTTAGTCTTTATATGAGTTGCCTTCAAGACCCTGAAGCTGGGAATATGTCGTTGCTTCATTTTTGTTTTGACGATGTCGCGCCGTTTCTTTGCTAGAATAGGGTAGACATCTGTAGGATCTTTATGCTGTATATATTGCAGTTGAAGTCTAAAGCTAGGAATATGGCTTTGCTCCAATTAGATTTGGCTCATTGGAGCGTACGTCACGTCTTCACTCTGATGGAATGAGAAGGTATGCCGGGGTAGTCTTTAGGCTGTATATGAACCGTCAAGACTTGGAGCTAGGAGTTTGCCATTGCTCCATTTTGCTTTGGCTCATTAGAGCTTTGTTGACATCACGTCTGCACTCTGATGGAATGAGAATGTACGCCGGGGTAGTCTTTAGATTGTATATGAACCGTCAAGACTTGGAGCTAGGAGTTTGCCATTGCTCCATTTTGATTTGGCTCATTGGATCTTTGTCGATGTCACGTCTTCACTATGATGGAATGAGAAGGTACGCCGGGGTAGTCTTTAGATTGTATATGAACCATCAAGACTTGGAGCTAGGAGTTTGCCATTGCTCCATTTTGATTTGACCCTTGGGTCTTTGATGACGTTGTGTCTACATATTGCTGACATGAGAAACACGTCGAGATGGAGTTGGGATTTTGCCGCCACTCCTTTTTTGAGTTGGCTCCTTGGAGCCTTTGTTGACGTTGTATCTGCATCTTGCTGACATGAGAAGCACGTCGAGCTAGAGTTAGGATTTTGCCGCCACTCCTTTTTTGAGTTGTCTCCTTGGAGCCGTTGTTGACGTTGTATCTGCATCTTTCCTGAATGAGAAGAACGTCGGGATGACCTCTTGGCTGTACATATTGCCATTAAGGTCTGGCTCTCCCTTTGACGGAGCCTGGTAGGAAAATATGGTTCCCTTTCTTTCAGTTGTGCCCATGGATTGTATACAGAGGTCGGAGTGGACTCACCTGCAGGGCAGAAAAGTTTCATTTTCATTTTTTTATTTCTTTCCGCGATGCTCTATCTTTTTAGCTTTTATGTCGCGAAAGTCGTGATTGCCCAATCATTTCGGCTATTTATCGCGGTGCCCAATCATTTCAGCTATATCGTTTTGTTTTTCTTTTTTACTCGCTATTTTTTATTACGAGTTGCCCAAATATTTCGGCTATTTCATATGCATATATTTTTTGCTCACTGATTTTTATTGCGAGTTGCCCCATCATTTCGGATATTTCATATGCATTTTTTACTACTCGCTGTTGTTTTTATTACAAGTTTGGAATCTGATACCAACCTTGGCATCAGCATCGTTACGACTGGAATGTTGCCAGGAGCGAATCATCATTTGCCATGAGAGGAATTAGAGTTTGATACCTGTTTAGGCATCAGCATCGCTACAACTGAAATGCGGCCAAGAGCGAATCATCATTTGCCATGAGAGAACTTGGAGTTTGACACCTGTTTAGGCATTAGCATCGCTGCAGCTGGGATATTGCCAGGAGCGAATCATCATTTGCCTTTATCGATTTGAACAAAGATGGCTTAATAAACAGGGTTAAGATCCTGTCGACTAAGACTTTTTAACTTTATGAGCCGTAAGGGTCTCATAAAGGTTTTTCTCCCTGAGAATCGAGAGGATCTCGTAAGTGTAGGTTCTCCTTAGAAGTCTTGAGGACTCCTAAGTGGTATTTTCTCTTGCAAGTCGTAAGGATCTTTACAAGAGTGTTTTCTCCTTATAAGTCGAGAAGACTTAAAAAGTGTTGTTCACCATACGGGATATTTCTCACCATTGGTAGAACTTGGTGGGGAATTATTTATTTATGCCCGTGGATTGTATACAAGGGTCAATATAGGACCATCTATAGGGAAAGTTAGGGAATACGTTGGCTTAAGAACAGGTTTAGATCCCTGTAGCTTAAGGCTTTTGAATCATGCGAGCCGTGAGGGTCTCATAGGGGGAATTCTCCTTACGAGTCGTAAGGATCTCGCAAGTGTAATTTCTCCTTAAGAATCGTGGGGATTCCCATGCGTGTTGCTCCTTTGTGAGTCATAAGGATCTCACGCAGGTGTTTTCTCCTCACAAGGTAGAAAGGACATTGCAAGTACCCATAAATTTTTATTTTACGAGTTTGCGCTCTTTTCGGGTTTTCACAAACTCGTCGGCAGTCCTGCTGTTTTTACTCACGGCACCCTTTCAGGTTTTCATCCGTGCTCATTTTGCTTGTAGACATACCGTTTTTTTACGGGTTCGCGCCCTTTCGGGTTTTCACAAATTCACCGGCAGTCCTGCTGTTTTTACTCACGGCGCCCTTTCGGATTTTCATCCGTGCCCATTTTGCTTGTGGACATACCGGATTTTTTAATGACCCATCTGTTTGCCAGTGAGATTTTGGGGGTGAATTCACCGCTGGAATAACTGTGTAGTCAGTAGGACTTGAGTTGCAACCCTCACCGTTGAGACTTCGGTTGCAATATAGATCTCAAGGAAGCGTATCACCGTTTTGGAGATGATGTGCTAGTTTAGGGACATTCCGGTCCATTATTGCCATGTTTGAGGCGTATAATTGGTTTAAAGACTTCTCACTCCGTTGTCGCCTTGTTTGAGGCGAATAATTAGTTTAAAGACCTATTGGTCCGTTATCGCCGTTTTGTTTTTTTGAGACGAAGTTTTAGTTTAAGGACATCTTGGTCCGTTGTTAGTTTAGAGACTTCTCGGTCCGCGATCACCATGTTTGAAGCAGATAGTTTCTAGTTTAAAGACTTCTCGGTCCATTGTCGCCATGTTTAAGGTGCCATAATTAGTTTAAAGACTTCTCGGTCCGTTATCACCGTTTTTTTAGACGAAATTTTAGTTTAATGACATCTCGGTCCGTTGTTAGTTTAGGGACTTCTCGGTCCACGATCGCCATGTTTGAGGTAGATAGTTTCTAGTTTAAGGACTTCTCGGTCGATTGTAGCCATGTTTGAGGCGCCGTTTAGTTTAAAGATATCTCGGTCCGTCATCACCATTTTTTAGGCGACGGAGATTCTTTGCATACTACCTCAGAGTTTTTGACTCAGGGAGATAGCGAACAGACACGAGCGTCGTCATCTATCATTGACCTAGGTCATGATTCGTCAAGCATAGTATTTTTTTAGGAATCGGCCGTTTATTATAGGGTTACTTAGCACGACAGCAAGGTTTCGGGAGACATCGTCCATGCCGTTTTCAAAATTTTGCCATGCTACTTAACCCTAACCCTAGAATCTTAACTTGAGAATTAGACAATACAATATGTAAACAACTTTACATCTAAGTGAATATGGAATACAACCTTTGTAGACCGGTCCTTCACTTCAAATGCTCCGTGTAGAAGTCCCTTCGCTCCAAGTAGTGGTGATCCGGACTCTCCGTAGGCTCCACTAGTCGAAATGAACGAGCTTTCTCAATGATCGTTGAGGCCGAAGATGATCTACTTCGAGAAGACACTAACTCAAGCTACCTCTTCACTAATTAGGGATTAGTGAAGCTAACACCCTAAACTAAATGGCAAATCTAGTAGAGGATGATGAAGTAGGAATTTTTCTCACTTTAGAATTAATATAAGCTCACTTATGCTTTTCCTTTACTCATTAATGAACACTTATTATATATGTGATATATATTATTGTGTCATGCTTGATTATACATGCAACATGGGTATATGAGACTTACACCATATTCAAGATAATATTAAGGTTTTTATTTATTTAAGTAATTCTAAATTGAGTGGAATTTTGTCATGGTTGGAAGCATGGAGAAGCTTGTGATGACCATTGACTTAGTCCACTACTTTTGTTTTGCCTTAGATATTTATTAACCTAACCATTATCTACAACTATGGTTATGTCTCTACAAGAGTTATATGTGATATTTCTCACCCATGGTTGTCATTCATTCTCTCATCTATTATTTGCTTCATCTTCCTCAAGCTCATGAGAGAGCTCTCTAGGTTTTGAGAGAAAAAGAAAAAGAGTGAGAAAATTAATTCTAAAGTGAGAAAAATTCCTACTTCCTCATCCTCTACTAGATTAGACATTTAGTTTAGGGTGTTAGCTTCACTAATCCCTAATTAGTGAAGAGGTAGCTTGAGTTAGTGTCTTCTCGAAGTATATCATCTTCGGCCTCGACGATCATTGAGCAAGCTCGTTCATTTAGACTAGTGGAGCCTACGGAGAGTCCGGATCACCACTACTTGGAGCGAAGAGACTTCTACATAGAGCATTTGAAGTGAAGGACTGGTTTACAAAGGTTGTATTCCATATTCACATAGATGTAAAGTTGTTTACATATTGTATTGTCTAATTCTCAAGTTAAGATTCTAGGGTTAGGATTAAGTAGCATGGCTAAATTTTGAAAACGGCATGGACGATGGCTCCCGAAACCTTGCTGTCGTGCTAAGTAACCCTACAGTGGTAGCAAAGCCAAGCTAGAGATTTAGACAATGTTTGTTAGATTACGAAACCGAAACTACTCCGTAACTTGAAACATTGAGATCAAGTTTATGTCGAATTTTAGATGGGCTTTAAAAAAATTTTAGGAACTGCAGAATGTTATATGAGATGTAACATGAACACAGTGGAAAATTCACCCCCCCTCGCCAGAATTTGGCCATCCACATGCCTGATAAAAACGGCCTGTCGGTTTTCTTTTGGAGTTCGGGGTTGAAATTTTCAGTGTGTTCCAGTCTCTGGGTTTTGGTGTTTCAGGTGTTACTTGTTTTTACTGAAATTGCATGAGATGTTAACTTCTTTAAAGGCGATTCAGAGTGTTTCGTAGTCGTAATTCTAACATGATTTCGGGTTGTTTTAGACGGCGTTACAAAGTTCGAACGGATATCAAATACCCATTTTAACCCTTGCTGGAAATTTTCCAAAAGTTAGATTTTTCCAAGTTTGAAACATTCAAATATCATGCAAGTGATTCGATGGACCCTCTAGAAGAACAAAACCCTAACTCGATTCTATGACCGTAAGAACCGCCGCCAAACCCTAGGGTTTGCGGTAGTTCCGCGGCGCCATAGATGAGCCAAGGATTGGCCCTTCTACGGTTGGTCCATAGATACTGTGGCATGTGATGGGTACTTTTAAACTACGCTCAAGTGTTGAGCTTTTTGGGAAATTTTGGGTGTTTGTTGATTCGATCAGAATGCTTGATATTGTCTAGCTATTTATGGAATGTGATACAATATGTGGAATTCATATAGTTAGGTATAAAATCCGAAGTATGAGATATTTCGGGTTTATGATGTCTAAGGTGATTGTGGATTCCAAATGTTGTAGTTTGACATTTTCTTTTCTGCGACCGTAAGTGTAATATATGGTGTATCGCCGTTTTCGTTGCTATATGTCAACGAAAATTGTGATACGCATATTTACTTACATTGATGACATGTGATGTTATGTGTTGCTGTGATATGTTATATTGGATTGTCGTGATTTGAATAGCCGAGTGTTTTATGTGAGATGAGAGTTTTTATTTTCATTCATATAAAATTCATTGTATGTAATATTCTTTTATTGGGGCACTTCCGGGTTGAGGATGATGTCACCATTGTTTTATATTATTTAATTTTCCGCATTAGGATAGACCCAAGGTGGGGAGCATAAGTAACCGGGTTCTAGAGTCCAGAGGGAGACCATCTCGAGGAGTCGAGTCCGGGTCTCCTAACTCTAGAATTGGTAGGGTTGCTTGCCGCTCTCGTAGGGGTCTAGGGATGTGGGTTTGGCTATTCATCGCGAACATGGAATTCGTGTTTTATACTGGCTTAATTTAAAACACGGAATTCCTAATATATCCAATATTTCATATGTTATCTTCTGCTGCTGATATTCTGTGATGTGATCACTTTATATGCTGAGACGAATGCTTTATTATTATATATATAATATATAACAAACGTTGTTTATGTTTTGCACCCGTGCTAGTCCCGCCCCGCTATGCCGTTAGTTAAGAAACCAAACGGTGCATAACGGGACACTGAGGCGAATGCGGATGGCATAAGCGTACGTTGTATTTTTGTTTCTTCTGTGATGCTTAAGAAGCATAAATGATAGGACATCATTAATGAGATTAAAGAAAGAAAAGAAACCTAAAAGATATTGTAGAATCAAATTTTCAAAAAGGGTAGCTCTAGTTTTTGCTTTGCATAGCGGTATTCTTTGTAGAATATCCGCACCTTATTCGATAAGGAAAGAGTCGAGATCCCTTCACCGGGAGTGACCTCTTTATCAAAAGCTAGCAGATCCTACAACTCACTCGGTTTTGTTTTTGATTGCTTATATAGTTCTTGCTTTGCATAGTGGTATTTGTGAAATATCATGCATCTTATTCGATAAGGAAAGAGTCGAGATCCCTTCACCTGGAATGATCTCTTTAGCGAAACTAGTAAAAGCCTCAAAAACACCCTTTTCAAAATCACATGCTTCTACAACGATATCAAGTTCATTACGCAAAAGGTTTTCATAAAAACCCAACGTATCCCTCCGTCATTTCAGATAAGTAATATTTAGTATTCGTGTTGCGGTAGTTTGGCCTCCGTCAAGGCGTAGTGTACGGTAGTTGATTAGTACTTATCTGTAGCATAAGATGCGATTGGATTAGGTTATTCTTACGGCATTGTTTGTCCTCCGTCAAAGGTCATGCGGGTGGATCTAATTCAATCAAGAAATGAACGGGTTGAACTTGACTAGCGCCCTATGGGTAGTTTGGCCTTCGTCAAGGTCATAGGACGCTAAGGGTAAAAGGTATTATCGGGAATTTCAACTGTTAAAATTTGCAATGAGATTGCATACCTTCTATGGGATAGTTGGATCCCGATACCCGCTGCGAGTAAGAGTTACTCCTGGGAGAGTTTTACACATCATAATTAGCCGATCAAGTAGGTGTCTAGAAAGGTGTTAACGGGGTTACGCCCTTGGGAAAACGAGGTTTATTTTAATTAGGTCCGTGCGAAGCATGGGAAACCTACCTCAAAGTACCGACACTGGCCTGGCTGAAAGATTGGCGAACTTGTAAGGTGTAATTAATCCCTCTTAGTAATACCTTTTAGGGTTTGAAGGAAGATTTGATAAAAACGGTGGGAGCCATCCTAATTAGATAAGATAATAAACCAATCTAATCTTGCAAGAGCATACGCTAAAGTGTTTTCTTCTCTTTCTCTCCAGGTAGCGACCATGTCAGGCCTTAATCAAGATAATAATATGGATGTATTGACCGAACCCGCTTATTATACTGAGCAGGGGAACGTTGGTTCCGTTCTTTCTTATAATTGTTATAAGACTGAGCAGTGAATAGGGACATATCCGGATTCCCATGCTGCCCAAACAAAGAATAAGCATGTTGATGCATCTTCTTCGGATGTGTTAGTTATCGAGAACTGTTTCTCGGTTCACTCTACGTCCTGGGTATTAGATACTGGATCGGGATCCCACATATGTAATATGTTACATGGGCTAAGGAAAGGTAGAGAACTGGGAATATGTGATCATTCCATAAAAGTAGGGAATAGTGCAAATATTGCAGCCAAAGCAGTTGGCGAATATCACCTTGTGTTACCAAATGGTAATACATTGATTCTGAACGAATGCTATTACATACCGACCCTGATATGCAATCTTATATCAGTTTCTTTATTAAGTACAGAAAGATATAATTTTGTAGTACAGGATAATGTTATGAATATCTTCCTGAATCAAAAGTTGATTGGATCTGGCTCGTTAAATAATGGCATATACGTTCTAAATCAAACCACGGTTCTTAATGCACAAAACACACACAAGAGGAAGAGTTCATAAATAAACGAATCTTTCTTGTGGCATTGTAGACTAGGTCATATAAATGCGACACGACTAGCTAAGTTACATAAGGATAGATATTTGAATCCGTTCGAATTTCCATCTTATGACACTTGCCAGTCATGTCTCAAAGGCAAAATGACCAAAACTCCATTTATTGGACATAGAGAAAGAGTTACAGAACTCTTGGGACTGATACATAGTGATGTATGCGGTCCTATATCTATACATGCCAGGAATGGTTCTTCGTACTTCATTATATTCACTGACGATCTCTCAAGATACGGACATGTGTTCCTATTGAAACACAAGTCTGAAGCTTTTGAGAAATTCAAAGAATATAAGCACGAAATCGAGAACCAAACGGGTAAAAGTATTAAAATCCTACGATCTGATCGAGGAGGAGAATACTTGAGCAATGAGTTCTTGGACTATCTAAAAGAGAATGGGATTCTCTCTCAGCTTACTCCTCCGTATACACCACAGCACAACGGTGTATCGGAACGAAAGAATCGCACCCTATTAGATATGGTGCGCTCTATGATGAGCACCGCTGAGTTACCTATTTCCTTTTAGGGTTATGCGCTTGAGACAACAGCATACCTATTGAATAGAGTTCCAACCAAATCAGTGCCTACCACTCCATATGAGATATGGAATGGGAAGAGGCCATATCTTAATTTTATTCAGATATGGGGTTATCCGGCCTATGTGAAGACACAAAATCAGGACAAGCTCGAGGCAAGGTCTGTTCTGTGCAAGTTTATTGGATATCCCAAACATCACGAAGGTATATCTTCTACCACTCCGAGGAACAAAAGGTGTTTGTTTCTCGACATGCCGCCTTTTTAGAAAAGGATTTTCTTATGAAAGAAATTAGTGGCAATGAGGTAGAACTGGAAGAAGTTCCAGCTACACAAACTGCAGCAGAAGATTTGGTAGAACCGGAGGATTCGATAGTTCCCAACGAATCCCAGCCTCTCCGTCGATCTAATAGGGTTCCTCATCCACCTGAGAGATACTACGGTTTTCTCATTGATGGTAGAAGCGAGGACTGCATCATGGAAGATGATGACCCAACTAGCTTCGAGTAGGCCATCACGAGTGGGAACTCTATGAAGTGGCTGGATGCAATGCGATCTGAGATGGAATCTATGTACACCAACAAAGTATAGACTTTGGAAGTTGCTCCTGAAGGGGTAAAACCCATTGGGATCAAATGGATCTTTAAGAAGAAACTTGGTGTAGATGGAAAAGTTGAGACATTCAAAGCTAGACTTGTTGCAAAAGGTTTTCATTAACGACCAGGTGTGGATTATGATGAAACATTTTCTCTAGTAGCTATGCTTAAGTCCATCCGGATCCTACTTGCCATCACAGCATACCATGACTACGAAATCTGGAAAATGGATGTTAAGACCGCCTTTCTAAATAGTGATTTAGAAGAGAGCGTGTACATGACTCATCCAGAGGGCTTCGTAGACAGTAGGAGCAGCGAAAAGGTGTGCAAGATACTTAAATCCATCTACGGGTTAAAGCAGGCATCGCAGAATTGGAATATCTATTTTGATGTTGTAGTCAAAGAGTTTAACTTCATCAAGAACGTAGATGAACCTTGTATATACAAGAAGGTGGCAGAGAGTAAGTTTGTCTTCCTTTTATTGTACGTGGATGGCATACTCTTAATAGGAAATGATGTTCCTATGCTGCACTCGGTCAAGCTCTTCTTATCACATAGATTCTCAATCAAAGATCTAGGTGATGCCTCTTACATCATGGGGATTAAGATCTATAGAGATAAATCTAAATGGATACTGGGATTGTCCCAATCCAGGTACATTGACACCATACTAAAGAGGTTTAGTATGGAAGAATCCAAGCGTAGGAATTTACCCACGATCACAGGACTCACTCTCTCTAAAGAGATGTCTCCCAAGACTGATTTAGAGAGAGCTCGCATGCAAGGGATACCCTATGCTTCAGCAGTAGGCTCTATCATGTACACGATGCTATGTACCAAACCCGATGTAGCATACTCAATAGTGTAGTGAGTAGGTATCAAGCAGATCCAAGAGAGAGTCACTGGACAGCTGTGAAGAACATTCTCAAGTACTTGAGAAGGACTAAAGAGATGTTCTTGGTGTATGGTAACGGTCAACTCCAAGTGGAGTCCTTTACTGATTCGAGCTTCCAGAGTGATAAGGACGACTCTAAGTCGGTCTCGGGATTTGTCTTTACCCTCAATGGAGAGACGGTTTGTAAGAAGAGTTCCAAATAGAAAATCTCAGCAGACTCGATGATGGAGGCTGAATACATCGCTACCAACGATGCTGCCAAAGAGGCTGTCTGGATGAAGAAGTTCATAAACGAACTTGGTGTGGTTCCGTCCATTGAGCATCCAATACCTTTGTATTGTGATAACAATGGAGTAGTGGATTTGGCCAAGGAACCCAGGTCCCATCAGAAATCCAGGCATATTCTGAGGCGGTATCACCTGATCCGGGAGATAATTGATCGTCGGGAGATCGAGGTCAGGAGAGTTGACACGAAGGACAACACAACGGATCCACTCAAAAAGGCCATACCCCTGATACAATTTGAGAGACTCTTCGGGATTTTGGTGATGATCACATCAAGCACCCACAAGCCGTCAGCGGTACTAGATAGACGTAACAGCTACCCGGGTATTGAGTGATCAGAAGATCAACAAGCTAGCCTGCTCACACTCCTGTAAAGCCTGTCAGTAACACTACCGTACAGTCCGGTCTCTTCATCTGATATATCGCATATTCAGTCTACGGGTGGTAATCGTCAGACCCCAGTAACCGATAAGTCGTGCCGATGTGAGGCTCATAACGGGTTGAGAAACTACTGATAACACTTACCAGTAGATCTCCATATCAGCTCTGGTCAGGGACTTCCTGTTATAGCCAATCGAGCACAGCGCAACATCAACCCCCAATACCGGGAGAGACGAAACCCCTCCTATCGCTCATTGCCTCCATATGATTCGGGACTGTACCTAAAAGCCACCATTTTGCACGTTCTCTTGAACTTGGTAAGGTGTAAATCAAAGCACAGTAGGAATCACACAAGACTCTATGACGATCTCGGGTCTACAGACTAACATGTACCAATGTCACCAGAGAACTGCTATCTGACGATAGGTATAATACCAACTAGGAGTTCTCGACGAGTCCGTTCAGTGTACCCAGTCTCCACTGAGCACCCATATACCATCTTTGATGTCAAATACCAATGGATGTGGGATCATCCATCACCCATCATATGGGTCAAGAAGCGTATACACTAGTCTACTCTGGAGTATCGATGCCCTGTCTCGATACACCCTCGACTAGGATGTACTTATGGACTACCCTGGCCCCACCAGTATGATCTCCATCATAGTCCTAGTAGTCAAGTACACATCCTAAGGGTTTTATCAACATGTGAGAGCAAGACAATATCACAATACAAGTCTATATGTTAAGACAAAGAGCAACCAGATAGCATACTATCATGTCGAGCAAGAAAGTCCACTCTATATATATCCAAGCATCCACTATAATATACATCATATGTACAAAAATAGCATCTAGGGTATATACATAACTAACATTTATTGGCCGGAAGGGTCTTTCGCTATGCATATCCATGAGCAGGTAGGCTCCACCCTGATAGACTTTGTTTATGATGTACGGGCCTTCATAGTTCGGCTCGAATTTCCTTCATTTTGCACTATTGGGGATCATGGGTCTTTTGACAATTAGCATGAGTTTGCCTTGGCGGAATGTTCTCGGCCTAGTCAGTTTTTCGTATGACTGTGTCATCCTTGCCTTGTAAGCCTCCAGATTTTACTGCACTGTAAGGCGAGTTTTATCGAGGGCATCGAGCTCCTCAAGCCGAAGATGAGCGTTTTCTTCATCTGTCAGCTCGTATCAAACCGCTACTCATAGAGAAGAGAGTTCTATTTCTAGTTGGAGCACTGCTTCCGTTCCAAATACCAACGTGTATGGTGTTGTATTCGTAGCCATTTTGAACGTTGTTTAGTACGCCCATAGAGCTTCATGCAGCCTTTCGTGCTAATCTCTTTTATTCCTGGACACGGTTTTTATAATCTTCGTCAAGGTCTTATTAAAATATTCAGCTACACCGTTGGCATGAGGATTATAGACTGAAGAGTATCTCCAATCTATTTTATGTTGTTGTGCGAAGCGGCTGATTTTATGGCTCCTATAGGATGGCCCATTATCCGAGATAATTCGTCGCGGAGTGTCGAACCGGCAAATGACATGGGTTCTGAAGAAATGGAGGATATTTTCCATCTTCACCTTCCTAAGTGGTACTGCTTCTGCCCACTTATAGAAGTAATCGGTCGTTGCTAGTATGAACCGATGTCCTTTGGATGATGCCGGTTCAATAGGACCGATTATATCGGTTCCCCACATTTCGAACGGCCAGTGAGCTACTGTTGGGTGTAGAGGGTTTGGATGCTGGTGGATGAAGTCCCCATGAATTTGGCATGAGTTACACTGCTTCGCATATTCGAGGCAGTCCTGAATCATTGTGGGCTAATAATAACCCATTCTTTTGATCTTCAGCTTCATTTTTGGCCCAGCTTGGTGAGAACCGCAGAGTCCGTCATGAGTTTCTTGGACGACTCTCTTCGCTTCTTCTGGTCCTAGGCATCTTAGCCATAGATAGTCGAATGATCGCTTATATAGAGTATCATTGACGAAGGCAAAGGACATAGCTCGTTTTATGAGCTGATGTCGAGATGGTGCATTTTCGGGGGTATGTCAAAATTTGAAGTAGTCTATGAAAACTTCTCTCCAGTCGATGACCTTTTCTTCGTCCTCTATTTGAAGGGCTACTTTTTCAATCGTTTCTTTTCCTTCGGATAGCTCTATTAAGTCTTCCAAGAGGATCCTGCGACTTTGCACGATGATCTTTACGTCATCGAGGTCTTCGTCGGCTAATTCCTTAGCCAATTTGGCCAACGCATCCGCGTTGCTATTTTCTGCACGCGATATACTCTCCAAGATGTAGGAGGGGATTTATGTTAGTGGTTGTTGCACTCTTTCGCCGTACTTTATCAGCTCCGGCTTACACGTCTGATAGTCGTCGTTTACTTGGCTAACGATCAACTGGGAGTCTCCATACATTAGAAGGTCTTTGATTCCTATGTCGATAGCGATCTCAAGACCTACTATCAAAGCTTCATATTCAGCTTCGTTATTAGTCCTTGGCTCCATTAAGGAGAGGGCATAGCGCAGTATCCCTCCTTGCAGAGTCACGAAGATAAGGCTCACCCGGCTTTGATTATAGGAGTATTTTGTTTTCGCCTCTTCATGGAAGATGCTTGATTGAATGAATTCTCGGTTCGTGTAAGTAGAAAATGAATAGAATCACAACCAAAAATATTTGGCCGCAATCAATAACGATGTCGGATGTAGCGCGTTAGTAAGTGCGGATCGTCCACAGGGATTGTGCGATTCATTCGTATCTTGTTTTATTTGAATCGAAACTTTAATAGAAAGAAAACAAATAATTCATGATTTATAGTTGAAGTTCAAGAATTAGAAAATCTAGATCTAATAACAAGAAAACGATAAAATCAAGAATTGAGAGTTTGATGATTTTTCCAACCAAATATCAAGAATCTAAATGAGGCTTGTAGGAATCGATCGGATCTATAGATGTGATGTAATCTTACGATGACGTATTCTTATCCATCGATGAATTGATACTAGATCGATGATGATCGACGAGAATTAGGGATTTCTAGTGAAACTAGGGTTTCATCATTTATCCCTTGTTCCTTCGTCGATATCATTCACATTCTAGCCTCTAGTAAATTCAAGAAACGATCGTAGATCCCTAATTTCGAGCGATCACAATCAAGAAAGCATCGCAACGAAACTAGGTTATCGATTCTTCAATTTACAAGAGTTTACAAACTCGTAGGACTTAAGAATCGTTTTAAGATTTGTTACATCATCATTTTATTGATCGTCTCGACTCCTTTACGAGCGGAGTTTTACTCGAACATCACAACAAGAACCACAATTACAAATTGAGATCGAATCATAATGCAAGAATTTAAAGAAAGCGAGATTAACGAATTTCACCTTTTATTTATATCAACAATTCCGTTACAATCACTCAAGAACTACAAGAGAAAGAACTCAATCGTCGATTTGGCTTCGCTCGGCTCCTTGAGTCGCGGATCGGCTTGGATCACTTGCTCGATTGAAGATCGGCTCCGCTCCTAAAAGGTTGAAGGCTTCTCGCTTGATTTGGTACTCGGTATCTTGAATTTGGATTGGAATTAGGGTTAGGGTTTCGCACAAGTCGTGTCACTCAACTTGTGGATGGAAAAAGATGGAGATTAAAGATTGAGGAAGAATTGAACAACTAAAGATTTTTTTGAAGAAGTTTAACCCTAGATCTAGGCTCCTATTTATATACCATCAAAACCCTAGATCTAGGATTTGAATTTTGAATTTCCCTCCAAAAGTTTATTGAGGAGATTTGAATTTCCCTCCAAAAGTTAGTTAAGGAGAGCCTTCTAGAAGAGCCACGTGGCATTTCTACAATGTTCTGGAAGCTTGGGCCGTTAGTGTAAACACGTGCAGAAAGTATGCGCTTCTGAATCCATGAAGCCGCCGCGGAACCGCGGCGCAAGCGGGCTCCCGCCGCGGCGCCTTTGAAGCCTTGGAGCTTGGGATTTCAGGTACGCGTTTGGGCTGACTTGTGGGCCTTTATAAAATATGTTGAATTTTATTTTTCCCTCTAGATTGCTACCAGATCTCAAAACTTGGAGTTGGTGTATTTTTTATCAGCTTCTTTTGGCTTTGTTCCTGCAATTCCCTGCACAAATCTCGAAACAAGTGTTGCGCAATACAGGGATGATGCGATGCCATGATAAACACACAATTCCCTCAGAAATGTCGGTTTAAGTATACAACACAGGTAATCTGGTATTTTTCAAGTGTTTTTCTAATATGTGCAATATGAATACCGAACACTTCTAGATGAATGCAAAAGATAGGAAAATTGCCGTGTTAAAAATACATTATTTTCGACTGATCAAATTCCCCCAAACTTATTTTCGATCGTCTCGAGCGAACTGTTTTATTAAAAAGAGAAGGAGAAAATAAAGAAAGAGAAAAACTAACTAGCACACTTTCGAAGGCAACACGATTGCACTGAGCACGTGCAACAAGCCTTTAAATCTCTAGGTGTCCCTAGTAAGAGGAGTGTTGTCTCCTGAGGGTTTTCAGCGGATTGCACCCACAAAATCCAATAATAAAAGGAAGATCGTGAATATTACATTTAAAGACAATAATTGTAAAAGAAAGGCCTTGAAAATTAGGGTTTCCAACTAAGCTAGCTTTTCGGTTGTCATGAGCCCTATCTTAATAGTCATGAAAAAATGTCAGAAATCACGTCCTCCCTCAATAAAACATCATCTTATTCTTCATTCCTATCTGTTTTCCAAACATCGATCATATAACCCTGCGTGTGTGTAAAGACATCCCTACACCCGGAGAATTCAATTCAAGCTATCATACTCTTGCCCATCAGCCTCAGTACTTTTTAATTAATGAATATTTTGATGAAGTTGCTCACACACTTTCATGCAACCGTTAATACTTCTTGAGGTACTAACCGACCGATTACTCCTGTGCTTGCTTACTTGGTGTATTTTCCTCGTCTTGCACCACCTAAGGCTTAGCAGTGACTCCCAGACCAGTTGGCCTTAGGGCACTAGGTGAAGAGGCACCCTCGCTATATTTTTTTTATTGCTGCCTTGGCGATAACAAAACCAGTGTCCATTTTTCTCACCATTTTATTTTTTATTCATTTTTTTATTTCCTTCATACATCGGCTTTAAGACAAGAGCATTTCAAGGTATCCTCTACTATCCCAGGTTTCAAGACGTGTGTAAGTGCGAATAGCAGGGTATCAACGTTCAAAATGTTTTGCTTCCAGAATAGAAACTATTTTTCAGACTTATTTTTATCCTCAGATTAGTGGCGTCCTTCATCTTACTAACCCTTGGGACAACGGCTCATAACTACTTATTACTAGTTCGTATAAGAAAACTTCTAATTTTCTTGGTTTTCTTAAATTTTTCTAATCTCATGGATGTAATTTTTCACTATCTAATCTTTTATTATCTTATTTATGTACAAAAAATATTTTTATTTTTTTTGAAAATTTTTAAATTTGTATAGGTTTTGAAAATGTTTTGTGCTTATGCAAAATGATATGCAAATGATGCGAAAATAAGCACAAACCTCCCCCAAACTTGTTTTCAACAGTGTCCTCACTGTTGCCTTCTGCTAAATCTGAAAAACCTGTAAGCTTGGGAGGAAATTTATTAAAGGGGGCAAAATATTTAAGTGAAGATCCTCCCCTAAACTTATTCTTGGCTCATCATTTTGTAAAAAATTTCTTTTCAAGAGCCAGAAACAATGCCCCCCCCCCAAACTTGAGTTATGCAATGTTAATCTTTTGAAAATCACATGAGGGGGTCAAAAATCATTGGTCGATGCTAAGCTTTGCAAAGACCGAAGGTTAACATCAACCATTCAAAAATTTTATCAATGCAGTGCTCTGGTTGGTGGAAGAAGAAGTGGGGAAAGGGTAAGTGGTGGAATAGAATATGGGTGCGTCTCATTTTGGAGAGACGATACAGTGAATGTGATGGATTGCTCGCATTCTTTTTACAGTTCAAAAGAAGGGGTGGAGGTTCAATTTCATTGATTGGGACATGATTCATCTCAACACCCGTGTCATTCAAAAATACGAGTTCATCAGCGAAGATCTCCTCAAAAGTTCCATCAATACCCCGATGAATAATGTCATCACAAAGTACGGGGTGATCTTCAGACTCTAAAAGCATTTCATAATCAGTGTTAATTGTTGACCCGGACAACTCGGTGGAAGAGTCCGTATGTGTATGATACACAGTAGGGTCAAACAATAACGTATGATAAGAGTCAAGATCAGTATCATGAGGATCATCAAATTCGCTGCTGTCGACATCCATTAAGTCGACAGAACAGACCTGAGCAGTAGGTTCGGAGGGTACACTTCCCAACTTGTAAATGTTCAGCTCAATTGACATATTCCCGAAAGATAGGGTCATAGAACCATTACAACAATTGATGATAGCATTGGAAGTGGCCAAAAAGGGGCGACCTAAAATCACCGGAATTTGATTCCGTGGGTTCGCTACAGGCTGTGTATCAATTACAATAAAGTCCACAGGGAAGATAAATTCCCCGATTTTTATTAACACATCCTCCAGTACACCCCTAGGTTTGGTGATTGATCGGTCAGCCATCTGGAGAGTGCAATGGGCTGGTTTCAACTCTCCGATTCCTAGTTGCTCATAAACCGAGTATGGAAGCAAGTTAACACTAGCACCAAGGTCTAGTAGAGCACGGTTGATGTGTTTTTCCCCAATAGAAATGGAAATAGTAGGACAGCCAGGGTCCTTACGTTTCCTCGGTACTTGTTGGGGGAACGCCGTGTCTACAGTCTTTGCCATGAATATCTTCTTGGGCACTTGAGTCTTCCTCTTCCTAGTGCACAAGTTCTTAAGAGTTTTCGCATAGGACGGAACTTGTTGGATGGCATCTAGGAGAGGGATGTTGATGTTAACTTGCTTAAAAATGTCCATAATCTTCTCCATATGTGGACTCAATGTGTTACCCCTTAACCGATTAGGATAAGGTGCTTTAGCAATAAGCGCCGGGTCCATCATAGGAGAAGGAAGTGTGTGTGGACCCATCCCAAAATAGAAGTGGGGATCGTCGGTGGTAGACTAGAAGAGATCGGCTGAGGTGGCGGGACTTGTGGGAAACGAAGAATAGGCCCGCAAAAAGGTGGTGGGGTAGAAGAACTGGGGTCAGAATTAGAAGTAGAAGTGGAAGGAAAGGTCTCAGCCGGGGTGTTATTGATTGATTTTT
The DNA here is from genome assembly GCA_030015575.1 of Agapanthus africanus. Taxonomy (NCBI): domain Eukaryota; kingdom Viridiplantae; phylum Streptophyta; class Magnoliopsida; order Asparagales; family Amaryllidaceae; genus Agapanthus; species Agapanthus africanus. The sequence continues at coordinate 300,770,872 of CM057339.1, read as the reverse complement.
CTGTATCATCAAACTCTTCCCCAACGTGGTTGTCAAGCACTCTTCCAGATCTCAACGTGATTGCACTCACATGATGTGAATATCCAGGATTGGGCAAAGGTTGAGATGGAAGTTTCCCTTTCTCTCTTGCACTCATTTCGGCTTTTAAATCGTGCAATTTCTTCTTCAATCAATTTAATACTCTTACTTTGGGACGCAGAGTTTTTCTCAATTTTATCGACAGAAGACTTCATTTCAGCCGAAACTTGCATGATATTTGTTAAGACCAAATTCATGTATTGTGCAAAAGAAGAGGATTCATCAGTCCCGGTCAACTGTAAAGGACTAGACAGTGCAGGTGTGTTGACCGGATTTTGAAAGTTATGTACTTGGAAGGGGTGCTGACTCGATTGAAGTTGTGGTTGTTGTTGTGGTGGAGAGACCCTTTGGAAATTGTTTTGGGTTTGAACCGTGTTTTGAGATTGTGATTGGTTCCAAGCAAAATTAGGGTGATTCCTCCAACCCTGATTATATGTGGAAGAAAATGGATCGTTCCTAGGTCTTTGAAATGCGGCATTGGTATGCTCGTGACCTTGAAACGGAGAATTTCGTGGACATTCTTCCGTCAAATGAGAAGGATCAGAACAACAGCCACATACAGTTTTGGAGAGTGATATTTGACTTAGGGCGGCTAAAAATTTGTTTTCCATAGTCTCGAGTTTCTTTTGCATAGCTGAAATGTCAGCTCTAACTCCTATGGAAATATTATTGCCATCCCTAGACGATTGACTCACACCCTCCCACTGTAAAGATTTTTCAGCGAAATCTTCTAGAAATTTCCAGGCCTACCCATCATCTTTAGTCATGAAGTTGCCTTAACACATGGATTCAAGGGTCTGTCTTGTGTTAGGATTAATGCCCTCATAAATGATTCGGCACAGTTCCCATCTCGGGATTCCGTGATGAGGACATTGGACTAACAGATCCTTGAAGCGTTCAACACATTTTGAAAATGGTTCATTTGGAAGCTGGGTGAATTGATTGATTTCGCTGCGGACTCGAGCTGTCTTATGATGTGGGTAGAATTTCTTAAGGAATGCTTTGACGAATTCTTCCCAATTTGAAATGGAATGTGCGGTAGTGTTATACAGCCACTTCTCGGCTATATCGCACAAGGTGAATGGGAGAAGACGTAGACGCATAGCATCCATAGAAAGCTGTGAGGTACCCATCATTGCGCATACATTTTCAAATTTGGTGATAAAGGCATATGCGTCTTCAGTCTCGAGACCGTGAAATTTTGGTAGAAGGTTGATGTATTGGGGTTTAATTTCAAAATTTTCCCCGTTGGCTGGTGGAATGGAAAGACAGGTGGAAAGAGGACCTCGTGTAGGATAGCACCTCTCTTGGAGAGAGATGCGGGGTGGATTCTGTGCACCAACGGACGGCGGCAGAGTAGTGGAAAAGAAGTTCGATGGAGATGGATCCATCGATGTGGGTGTGGTGGTGGGTAAAGAAAAGGTAAATGTAGAAATACCGATTTTTGGGTCGATCGAAGGGAACGCGGACTTAACGGGCACTAGAATCCCGTGTCCAGCCTATCTTGAACTAAAAAGGGTTAGTACAAGTGGCAGCATGAATTTATAATTAGGGGAAATGATATGAATGAATGCAGTGTTTGTTTTGAAAAGTGGACGGATTTTTGAAAATATGATGCAAATCACAAAATGCAACAAGCAAAACCCTATAATCTAGTGGTCACCTAGGTCAAACTCTAGACCGCTCCTAACTGCCAAAAGACAAGTCGCAGGATCAATCCTCCACTGCCTCTTTGTCTCTCATGTGGCCAGGTAAGTGGGAGGTTCTCCACTACGTAAGTAGTGGGCCTAATTAAGTAACCACTAGCCTTCGACACACTTGCCTTAGACACCACAAAAGAAACACGAATAAGCAATGAATTACCATGGCCTTCTTCTGTCCTAAGTGAGCGCGACGGTCCTTAGATTCATCTCTAGATTTCTTTTAGTTAATTGGGGTAAATGCGGATGCAATTTTGCGATTTTCGGGGCTTAGGAAGGGTAATGAACTCCCCACCTAATCTGGATTTGGTCTTTGCCCCTTAATGTCCATATTAATTATGCAAACAACTACAAAGATCAAAACAAGCACAATTTATTTTTTGCTTTTTGAGCGGCGCTGCGATTTTTGCAAAGAAACCTACACAAAATTGTTAATGGAGCAGATTGAGAGAGAGATAAGAAAGTTAAAAGTGTACTGAGCAATTTTGGTGCAGTGATGACGCAAGGCTGACGCAGAACCGCCACAGGAGGTCGCTTATGCAGCGGAAACGCGGTGAGGAAGTGGCTTTGCTGCTTCAAAATTTCACAGAGAGCTTATGTTGGCTCTCTCAGCTCTCTGGAATTTTCAGAAAAAAATTTCTCCAGCTCCAATGATTCCAGATTTCCTCGCACAAATCACAACAACTCGTATTAGTGTTTGCGCGAATTTTGATCTAAAATTTATAATGGAATAAATCTTTCAATTCAAATTTCAATATAGAACGAATTAGCGCGCGGTCCCCGGCAACGGCGCCATTTGATTGAATGAATTCTTGGTTCGTGTAAGTAGAAAATGAATAGAATCACAACCAAAAATATTTGACAGCAATCAATAACGGTGTCAGATGTAGCGCGTTAGTAAGTGCGGATCGTCCACAGGGATTGCGCGATTCGTTCGTATCTTATTTTATTTGAATCGAAAGTTTAATAGAAAGAAAACAAACAATTTATGATTTATAGTTGAAGTTCAAGAATTAGAAAATCTAGATCTAATAACAAGAAAACGATAAAATCAAGAATTGAGAGTTTGATGATTTTTCTAACCAAATATCAAGAATCTAAATGAGGCTCGTAGGAATCGATCGGATCTATAGATGTGATGTAATCTTACGATGACGTATTCTTATCCATCGATGAATTGATACTAGATCGATGATGATCGACGAGAATTAGGGATTTCTAGTGAAACTAAGGTTTCATCATTTATCCCTTGTTCCTTCGTCGATATCATTCACATTCTAACCTCTAGTAAATTCAAGAAACGATCGTAGATCCCTAATTTCGAGCGATCACAATCAAGAAAGTATCGCAACAAAACTAGGTCATCGATTCTTCAATTTACAAGAGTTTACAAACTCGTAGGACTTAAGAATAGTTTTAAAATTTGTTACATCATCATTCTATTGATCGTCTCGACTCCTTTACGAGCGGAGTTTTACTCGAACATCACAACAAGAACCACAATTACAAATTGAGATCGAATCATGATGCAAGAATTTAAAGAAAGCGAGATTAACGAATTTCACCTTTTATTTATATCAACAATTCCGTTACAATCACTCAAGAACTACAAGAGGAAGAACTCGATCATCGATTTGGCTTCGCTCGGCTCCTTGAGTCACGGATCGGCTTGGATCACTTGCTCTATTGAAGATCGGCTCCGCTCCTAAAAGGTTGAAGGCTTCTTGTTTGATTTGGTGCTCGGTATCTTGAATTTGGATTGGAATTAGGGTTAGGGTTTCGCACAAGTCATGTCACTCAACTTGTGGATGGAAAAAGATGGAGATTAATGATTGAGGAAGAATTGAACAGCTAAAGATTTTTTTGAAGAAGTTTAACCCTAGATCTAGACTCCTATTTATAGACCATCAAAACCCTAGATCTAGGATTTGAATTTTGAATTTCCCTCTAAAAGTTTGTTGAGGAGATTTGAATTTCCCTCCAAAAGTTAGTTAAGGAGAGCCTTCTAGAAGAGCCACGTGGCATTTCTACAATGTTCTGGAAGCTTGGGCCGTTAGTGTAAGCACGTGCAGAAAGTATGCGCTTCTGAAGCCATGAAGCCGCCGCAGAACCGTGGCGCAAGCGGGCTCCCGCCGCGGAACCGCGGCTCCTTTGAAGACTTGGAGCTTGGGATTTCAGGTACGCGTTTGGACTGACTTGTGGGCCTTTATAAAATATGTTGAATTTTATTTTTCCCTCTAAATTGCTACCAGATCTCAAAACTTGGAGTTGGTGTATTTTTGATCAACTTCTTTTGGCTTTGTTCCTGCAATTCCCTGCACAAATCTCGAAACAAGTGTTGCGCAATACAGGGATGATGCGATGCCATGATAAACACATAATTCCCTCAGAAATGTCGGTTTAAGTATACAACACAGGTAATCTGGTATTTTACAAGTGTTTTTCTAATATATGCAATATGAATACCGAACACTTCTAGATGAATGCAAAAGATAGGGAAATTGCCGTGTTAAAAATACATTATTTTCGACTGATCAATACTCCATCGAAGTAAAGTTCCCATTGGGAATTACTTTCTTCTTTCTCTCATTCTATTGTGTCGAACGCATGTTCATCCGGCAACTCGCAATTTAATGGGGAGTTGGCTGGTATCGGATGTTCGACGAGAAAATCGGCGATGGCCTGGCCTTTCCCTGTTTTGAGAGGTCTATACGCTATCGAGAACTCCATCAAGAGGACGGCCCATTTGGCAAGCCTTCCTTTCAGTATGGCCCTTGACATCAGATATTTGAGTGGATCCACCGTTGATATGAGATGGACCTCATGTGCCAAGGCGTAATGTCTGAGCTTCATTGTCGCGAAGATCAGTGCCAGGCAATACTTTTCGATGGGGGAGTAGTTGTTTTCTGCCCCCAGGAGAACTCGGCTCAAATAGTACAAATCTCTCACCTTTCCCTGATCGTTCTCTTGTGCCCATAGCGTGCCTAGAGAACCTTCAAGGGTTGTCATATATAGGATAAGGAATTTTCCCTTAACTGGGGCGGTCAATACCGGCGGATTCTGCAAGTATTGTTTGATTTCGCCTAATGCATTTTGGCATTTTTTATCCTAAACGAATGGGGTCCCTTTCTTCATCAAATGGCTGTAGGGTCGGTATTTTCTGGAAAGGTTGGCTATGAACCGCCGAATATGTGCTAGTTTTCCTTGGAGAGACCGCAGTCGTGGGCATTTCCATAATCGCCTTGATCTTTGAGGGATCGATTTCGATACGCCAGTGCTGTATGATGAATCCTTGGAATTTGCCTGGGGAGACTCTAAATGCACATTTCAGAGGATTCATCTTCAGATTGTACTTCCAAAGATGTTGGAACACTACGTTTAGATATTCCCAATGTTCCTCATAAGACTTGCTCTTCACCACCAGGTCGTCGATGCAGCATTCAACAGTCTCATGGATGAGGTTATCAAAGATCTTCGTTATGGCCCTCTAGTAGGTAGCTCCAGCGTTCTTTAAACCGAAAGACATCACCTTGTAGCAGAATATGCCCAACGGAGTCTGGAAGGAGGAATGTTTTTGGTCTTTAGGGTGCATTTTTATTTGATTGTACCCTGAAGATTCATCCATGAAGGAGACGACCTCATGGATAGACGTATTATCAATCATTAGCTCGGTAATAGGTACTGGGAAATCATCGTTCGGGCAATTTTTGTTGAGGTCCCGAAAGTCCATGCAGATGCGCACCATCCCATTCTTCTTCATCATCGGAACAATGTTAGCGATCCAGTCAGGATATTGAACTTCTTGGATGAAGCCGGAGTCGATTACTTTCTTAACTTCAGCGTTGATACCCATCTCAAGTTTGAGCCGCATTCTTCTTGGCGCATGTTTGACTGGCTTTATATCTGGCGATATGGCCAGTTTATGTACTGCCACCTTTGGATCTAAGCCCGGCATTTTGGAATAGTTCCATGCGGAGCAGTCTTTATACTGCATGAGCACGTCCTTTAATGTGGCTACCTGTTTTTCAAATAGTAGCTCACTGAAGAATGTTGGCCTCGGGTCATTTTCTGTTCCTAAGTCAATTTTCCTTAGGTTGTCCGCCGTAGTGTGTATCCCGTCTTCCAACTCTTTTGGTGCTGGTAGAAACTCTGAGATCACCTTATCCTCGTCTTCATTTACGAAGCACTTGAAGAGGCCATCTATAATCTTGTGTCCTCCCTCCTTTGAGAGTGTTATCACATGGCACGTACGGGTTCGCTTCCATTCTTGATGTTGAGCTGGTCCTGTCCTCACGGTATAGGTCTTTTTTGTCTCATGCTTTTGCGGTGGGGTTACCCTCCAGTTGTCGGATAAAGTGAACCTGCCTTGTTGATACTGGTTTTCCACCCAGTCTTTGAAGGTGAAGCAGTCTTCAGAGGGATGACCTATTGCTCGGTGATAGGAGCAATAATCCGGATGATGGGCCTCGTTTATTTGTTCGGGGTGCCAAGACTCCAGAAGCATCATCATTTGGTGTTTCATGACAAGGTTGAATATTTTCCTTGTCTTGTCTTGGGGGAAAGAGTACTCCCGACCCATCTTCTTAATAAAGGACAAGTTCAAGCGTGGCTTCTTAGATCTGCCTTGTTGTTTGCGAACATTGTTTGCGCTCTTCGTCCTGTTTTTGCCTTTATTTCGGGATTTTTCCTTTTTGTGAGGACATACAGCGAGCTGGGATGGAGGGCATTGTAGTATTCCTTCTCCACGGACTGCTGATTGAGGCGCTGCGTCCTGGCCTTTTCAAAGATAGCCATTTCACGACTGTGGCTGTCTCGACTCCTTTGACAAGCCTCCTCTATAAGCTTGTCTATTTGTTCTTCGAGCGACGGACTTAACGTTCTTAGAGCGAGATTTCGCTGTGTTTCAACGCCATGGCCCTTTGGAAGATTGTTTTCCTCTTCACTGGAGTTGTTTATGACATGGCTGCTGTGGAACTGCTCCCGTTTCCTCGACCGAACGTATCCGAGCCCGGTTGTCTCCATCTTCCCATTAGGCATCTTTCGCTGAGTCCCAGGAATATCACAAATTTTTTTGTAGAATTGAACCTGTCGAACAGTTTGTTTGAGGGGTATACCTTCGCATCTTACTGTCACGACTCGTAATTTAGCACGTGACCGGCACTTAAATTACGCAGCGTCTAAAGGCGTGACGTAAATCAAGTGAGCCAAAGCCCAGAAAATCTAAACCTTTTTGCGGAAAATAGTGGGGGTGCGGTTTTGAAATAAGGTATAATGATTCATGTTCCGTCTTTTAAAATTTTAGGCAGCACCTCCCTTGTATATTTTGATCCAAAAACATATACACAACGATATATAGGTATCCCCAAGAGGGAGCTAGCTCTTTTCCAACTGGCGGAATCACAACTACGCAATAACATATATACGACGCCCAATAGCGAAGATCAACCCAGAAAGAATAAATAAGGAAGCAAGACATCAAAACTCAAGAAAACGGTCAAAAACCCATCGCTCTAAGTCTCACACAACCAAGTCTGACTAGGTCTACCAATATACAATGTCTAGTCTCTGATTTGATCTAATCTGATGGAGTTTATCGAGATACAACAGAATATAACAGTATAAGAGTGGGCACGATCCAACATGTGTACCACCTACCAAAGAAAAACACCCTGGATGAAGCTGTGTGCCAGCGATACCACAACTGATCCCAAGTGGTCAAACCTGCAAGAACTGTGGCACAACGGGGGTGAGTTGCCAACTCGTGAGTAGAAAACATCAGCAAATAGAAATCGAATAAAACAACGATTTCCTAGGTCACTATATCCTGAAGGAAATACTATGATATCTAGGGTGACCAAGTACGCGTATATGTCAACAATCGAGTCAATGCAATGACATATATAAATAAACATCTGACATCGTATGCATGTATGCCTGTGGATATCATCCATGTGTCCATCAACGACACAAACAATATTATGGAACCTGAGTGTCCCACACCGACACGCGAACATCACGAAAACATAAGCCTGTATATATATATGAGAGTATCTACCACGTGTGTCCATCAACGACACATCAAAATCATGGAACCTGAGTGTCCAACACCGATACTCGAAACATCATGAAACCCGTGTCCAGCATCGACACGTAAATCCTCATATCTCAAGCGCCGCATACTCAGATCGGGCCTCATATCTATCTCATCTCAGGTGCCGCATCCTCAGATCGGTCCTCATATCCATCTCATATCATAACTCCAAAATGGTATCTTCGCATATCCGCCGAGTTATATACAATCACCGGTAGGTAGTACTCCCTGCCAGGCTCACCGCCTAACAATACGAGTCTTCTTGTCCCGGGGTACCTCACCGGGTCCACCATATACCCGCAGACGGTGCCTACCGCTCCTCGAATCGGGTATACTCACTGCTCAGAACCGAGAAAACTCATGGTGGACACCTCGAAATATCATATCAAGAGAAACCGCATTTTTAAAACAATACACAATTTTCTTTGAAATCTGCGGTTCTTAAATTCAGAGATCTCATAAAAACATCATCTCAATGCATATAACCATAAAGTACGATGTATGCAACATAGAGTGGTAATATGAGCATATCGGGTATATCATGCAAGCATATAACCATAAGGTACGATGTATGCAACAAAGAGTAGTAATATGATCATATCGGGTATATCATGCAAGCATATAACCATAAGGTACGATGTATGCATCATAGAGTAGTAATATGAGCATATCGGGTATATCATGAAAGCATATAACCATAAGGTACGATGTATGCAACATAAAGTAGTAATATGAGCATATCGGGTATATCATGTAAGCATGTCAAGTGATAGTACTGAACAATGAATGTACTTTTACTTTTAAGATTAATATCATGATAGGGCGGTTCTCCTGTGTAAATGGCACGACAATTCTACTATATAAGTGACATAGCAATTTTACTGTATAAGTGGCATGGCAATTACCGATGAAGAATGTGTGTGAGCTGGCAAATCTGTGTATTGTAACATGCGCATCAAAGGTAATTGTGCAGGTGTACTAGCAAATGATATCATATAGCATTAAATACCGGCACGTGGTATGTACATCACGAGGGGTAATATCCTACATAACATGAACAATAAATGGGTGTATCTATCTATACAAGAATCATACGATCACTTTTTAAACGGTACACATCGTTGTTTTGACAATAGGTATGGTACAGGTGGAAATCTTTATATCGGCGATCCCGCCTCATAACATCCGATATGATAATAATCCTCGATCATCATCCTCAAATCACTAGTGCGGATCAATCATCCGGTACATTTCATCGCATACGGTAATCCATCGTACGGGGTCATCAAACAGAATAGGGAATCTATCGACCTATACAATAATGAGGGTACGGATCTAAAGTCTCGTACGACATATTACTCATTATACTCATAAATACACACACACACACACACACACACACATATATATATCTCAAATCACATTTGTATAAACGTCAATTTTACAACACCTCTATCTCAATCTCGTGTCGTGTTTATCGATCTCGATCTCATATCATACCATCAACAACTTATACTTGTTCTCTTTCGATTCGTACCTATCATGATTCACTTCCCATTTCATATTCTCAAGCAAATATATCCATTAACATCAACTTTATCATAATTATAATTTAAAATACAATCTTCCATATCAATGGTTGCGGGGGTACTATACGTCATCCACCCGACTTCCCCCGTAGATATAAATATACTCACCTGCTTAGTCCTCTCTTAGCCGAAGTCGATGTGCTTCGTCATCTCGGAAGTCCATGCGAAGGTACCTACAATCAATACACAATCGCAATGCAATTCTATTAAAACCAATATCCGAAAACCGATACGGCACACGAATTGCTTATAGGTTAGAACCTATAGCTTACGCATGAATGATCAACCAAATAACCCTCGTCCATTGACGTACAAACGTCCAACGATGGAATCAAATCCAAATACCAAAACCACGAATTCAAATATCTTAAAAACATATCCAAAACACTCGCAAACAACTCCCAGATTTTGGCTCAGGTAAATAGGAACTAAACAAGCAAGTATAAGAGAGAGGTTATAGGGTAAGAGCTACATGCAAAACCACATCACCATAGGAGATAGGGGGTCCGGCAACATCATGCAAAAATCCGGCCTCGCCAGTCATAGTAGGAGCAAATGGGTTCGTACTTCTGTGGTGGTCTTCTAGTGGTTTATCTAGGTCAATGGACTTACTTGATTTTCTTAAAAATACCCTAGATAGCTCCAGATATCCTGTAGGCCTTTAGATTTCACAAAACCGATACGGGAAAATTCTAACTTCGTGTATCGGGTTCTAAACTCATTTCCAGACCATGAAATCAATCTCTAAGGTCTTGAAAACACTCACTAAACCTCTATTTACTACTTAACAACAACTTGGAATTTTCTAAGATCACATATCCTAATTATATCAAATTCTAAACTAAACTAGGATATTTAACATAAACACTTACCTCATTTGCAACTAAAGAAAATTCTTGAGTTGCCCAAAGTCTTCAAAATCCAAACTTGGATGGTTCAAAGGGTTTAGAATAGGTTTGTACATGTTTTATATGAAGGGAGCATGAGGTTTTGAGAAGGGAATGGAGGTGATGCATGGAGGTAGTGGGAGAATGAAGGAGATGAAGAAATACATGAAGAAAACAATGGGGAAAGAATAAGGGCAGCCAAGTCTCACTCTCTCTCTCTCTTATCCTTACTCTCTATCAAAATATCTATTTTGTTTCTTCTCTCTTTTAACCATGGCATCTAATTGATTCTTTTCACACTCAAACTCTTTTCTCTCTTTGCTTTTCTTTTCTTTTCATGTCTCTTTTCTTTTCTCTTTTAAATCTCACAAGTCACACACACAAACTCACAAACACAAACCCAACATGCACATGACATGGTGCACTAGTCATGGAAAAAAAATGTAAAAAATACGGATTTAGCCAAAAATCCGATAAACATCATTATAATAAATAAATCATTTTAATCTCCGATCAATTTCTAAATATTGGCATACACTTATACCATTTTACGAAAAATCCCTATTCGCAAATCGAATAGTTTTCGCGAAATATATTATTTTAATATTAAATTTCCAAAAATAATATTTATATTTCTGAAATGTTACACTTAGTAGCCTTTTCAATCCCTCTGCGTAGTATCTTGGCAAACGGATTGGTGAAATCTTTCGAGCGCAAAATCGGCACCATTTCAGACTTCTTTTTCTACTTTGGTCTCCGTCGATTGGTAGAAGAGGATCGCCTTTTCACCTCTTCGTCTGGGAGGCACGTAGAAAGTCTGTAATTCCTGTACGCTGTATGTATTGAGCGCATCAAGTTCTTTACAATGCCTAGACGGAACCATTGTGATTTGCAGGCTCTGATCTGCTTCATCAAGGGTTTGCACTGGCGGGCGGCTAGAGAACACTGTGTTGGCCTCGTCCTCAGAGTCGTTCCCAAAGACCAGAATACGGTAGATTTTTCGGGCCTGTTGTTTTCTTTCTGGGTTTGCCTCGAGTAGACTATTTCTTCATCTTCCTCAGTATCGCTCCTAAAGATCGGGATGGTGGCGACGGATTTCTGTTTATCCTCCGTCTTATGACACATTTCTATATCTTTGAAATCTGGTAGGAAGTATTTTACGTCTTCATATTTCTGGACTTCGTTTATGGAGAACGGATTCAGCTCTCTTATGACGGTGCATTCCAAACCATCCTTGAAATACTTCATACACTGATGTTGTGTAGAAAGGATGACGTTGTACTCATGCAGCTAAGGCCTGCCGAGCAAAGCATTATAGCAATTCTTGGCGTCAATGACGTGAAATTTGATGTTAGTGATGAGCAATCCGAAGCATAACGTCAGTATTACGGACCCAAGCGTCCGTGACGACTGTGAGTCAAATCCGGAGATAGTAATTTTATCTCGGGCCAAGTGTTGAACATTTATGCAAATCTCCTTCAGCATTTTCACGTTGATAAGGTTGACGGAGGATCCGTTGTCGACAAGGATTTTCCCAATTTTGATGTCGTGGCAATATCCGGTGACGTATAACGGGCGGTTATGCTCATACGTACCAAGGAGGAGGTCTTCATCGCTGAATGTAATGTCAGCTGTGTGAACCTCCGCCAGCTCATCCTTCATCTTCTCTTCTACGAGGAAAGCTTGAAACTGATCATGCTCTTGTAATTCCTTGATCAAAGAATCTCGTGCCTCTTTGGACAGGAGGAAAGCATCCAATATGCTCAGTTGTGAAGGTATTTTCTTCAGATGTGCCAGGACATTGTAATCTACCTTGTTTTTCTTAGGCGGGTCCCTTGCTGCGAGTTCTTTGACAACTCCATCGTCGAGGGAAATCTCCTCAGGGATTTTTTCTTTCCCTTTGTCTTTTTTGCTCGAACCCTTATTTGTAGGTTCGAGGTTTTTTCAGGCAGCTGCGGCTCCGCAGCTGAATATTTTCGCAGTTCTTCTCCTCCTCTTCTTTTTCGGAGGTGGAGTCTTTGAAGAGAGGGCTAAAGAGTATTTTGTCCTCAGAATCGCTCCCGAAAGTAAGAACTTGGGGTTTTTCCCTTTCTGAACTGGTACCGACCATATGACAGTTGCCAGTCGTTTTTTCACGCGCATCTGTCGCACTTTTTTGCCGTCAACGAGCTTCGCGCTTCATTCTCTTAAAGTGTTTTTGATGGGCAACGTATCCTTACCACCACTTCTTGAAGGTACTCCACTCTTCGGTGGGGTGAGTAACCCTCCGATGATATAGATAGTAGTTTGGATATGAATTCTCACCGTAGAGGAATATGACCCCGGGAGATTCCTACGAGAGGTGGCAGCTTCATTCCCTTTGACAGGGCTTTGGCGAACTGCTTCTCTGTTTTGATCCTGCTCTTATTTGCCGCAGGTATGCTTTGGTTTGGTTGGAGTACTTTACGACTCATCCTTGCTGCGGCTTCTTTATCCTGATGCTTAGCCTTTTCGTATATGGTTGTTTCACGTTCTCGGTCAGCTTTGCTTTTCCGAAAGGCATTTAACAGCCTATCGATTGGTTCTTTTGGCAGTACCGGGGATTTTAGCATCGTCTCTGCCCCCCTAGTGCCTCCGTGTTGTTTTCTGATGCCGAGGGAGTTTCTTCGTCATTTAACAACGAATGGGAGATCATGTGGCAACTTGCTAACACGGTCTTCGGCATCTCCTGATGAGTCATTTTCCTCATCGTTGTCACTTCCCTTCATTCTCAAGAATATGCTTGAGGAACTCTTCGAGTGTGACTGGTGTCCGCCGCCTTCTGGTTGTACTCCTCCAGCGCATCAATGTACTTTTGTATGTTTGTGCGCTTGTCGTCATACTCAGCAGGCTGCACAGGCTTCTTGGTCTTCTTGTTTTTCTTCAAAGACTTTGAAGGCTTGACTTTGAGGGATTTTGACCCTTTTTCAACTGTTTTCAGTACGGGACGCGGTTTCAGCATCCCTTTGATGATTTCGGGCTCAAGTGGACTTTTCCACCTGACTGTCGGACATGCCTGTAGATCCTTCAGCATTCTTTTAGTTTTAGCTGAAAGAACAACTTCCCATGGAGTTTCTTCCACGAGCGAGCATGATGCATGTTCCCCTCCGAATGACGGCGCACACTGAACGTCCTGCCTGAGATTCGGGGGCAGATGCTAATTGGTTTTATCCGTCCACCTCTCCGAAGATGCCAAGTTGATTTATGGCACCGTGTATCGAAAGTTTAGACGGATGCGGCCGATATAGCAGACTTCGTCAGATTCCCCTCACTTGAGGGGTTTTTTGATTATAGGGACGCTCTTCCCTGCAGGCGCAAGCCCCAGTTGCAGTTAATTACGTTACCGCACCGCGGTAACCACTTTCTCTCCTTCTCCAGAAATTTCCACTTCGTGTCGTGTGTGTTTGTTTTGTTTGTGGATGCCCGTGGGATTGTATACGGAGACTAAGTTATACCGTCGCCCGTAGGACGTGGATTAGTCCAAATCCGTATTTACTTAGATTTGGGTTTGGTGTTTTAGTTTAAGGATACGTTAGCCATATTGAGGCTAAGATCAACTTAAACGTTCGTTAAGGATACGTTAGTCTGATTTGAGACTAAGATCAACTTAACGGAAGAGCATTTAGGGGCTCTATTGTTCCAGTTTAGGGACGTAGTGGTCCATTTAATGTGTGGTCGGTCGGGACCCGTCACCTCTCTGACGACATTGAAGGATTACAACGACAGGTGTCAGAGGAGTTCGGAGATGTACCCTTGAACCAAGGTTGATTAGGGAATATGTAGTCCGGTTTGGGACTAAAGTCTGTTTGAATGTTTAAGGATACGTTAGCCGTGTTTGAGGCTAAGATCGACTTAAACGGGATCATTTAGATCCGACAAAAGAACGTTTGGGGGCTCTGTTGTTCCAGTTTAAGGACGTAGTGGTCCATGGGTAGTTTAAGGACATTGCGGTCCATTACCAGTTTAAGGACATGGTGGTCCATCTCCAGTTTAGGGACATAGTGGTCCAAGTTCCAGTTTAGGGACGTGGGGGTCCATGTTATTTTGTGGCCGTCGGGACCCATCACCTCTCTGACGTCGTTGAAGGATTACAACCGATAGGTGTCATAGGAGTTCAGAGATGTACCCTTGAACCGGATGTAAATTGATTTAAGAGAGCAGTCTTGCTCAGTCAATTTAATTTGAGGACTTACGGCCATGATTGGGCTAAGTCCAGTTGAAGATGTTCAACGTTTTTATCTTTGGCCGATTAGGCTTGTGCTAGGGCTTTGCCCCTGTTTAATAATGCACTGCATTTCATTCTAGCCTGCTAGGCCCTTTTTTGATTTGGGCTCTGTCCCTTTATAAATGATGCAGAGCATCTGTTTGGGCTCTGCCCTTCTTTAAAATAATGCATTGCATTTAATTTGGCATGTTAGGCCTTTTTTAATTGGGCTTGGCCTCCTTCTGTAAATAATGCAATGCATTAATTTTCTGACAGAGGCTTGTCAGGCGCTTTGCGCCAATTATTGAGCGCAAGCGCCTGTGGTGGTGACACGTGTGACGCTCTGGTGAGCGCAAGCGCAGTGCGCTGCGCCAGTGCGCTGCACTGTTGCGCTGCTGACACGTGGCGCGCTCTGGTGAGTTGCGCCAACTTTAAAGAGCAATGCTCTATTTTTAAAAGCGCATAAGCGCAAGTGGTTATGGCGCTGACACGTGGCGCTCTCTGGTGGCTTGCGCCAACCCAGGAGCGCAACAGTGTCAGTTTTTGGAAGTGCAAGGCACTGTTATTATTTATTTTTATTAAAGATCATTGATCTTGTTCTTAGATCAATGATCTATTCAGAAGAAATTCTTCTTTTATAAAGGTTTTTTACCCTTTTTTTCTCTTCTTGAGTTCTTCTCAAAATTCTTCAGAGTTCTCTCTATTCTCTGTTTTGTTATTTTTTTATCTTGATGTTCCTCCTTTTGAATTGGGGTCTAGGGGGCCTTTATATAGTGCCCATTAATTTGTTAAATTTATTAAAGAGATCATTCTCTGAGTGATTTGGGGAATTTTCCCCACCGTTGGATCTTTGATCCAAGGGCTTCTGGTTTACAGAAGACAATCTTCTTGTTTTAACAAGAAGAGAAAGATCTTTCAGAATTTTAATTCTGTTTGGCGCAAACACACATGCGCTTGACACGTGTCGCGCAGCGCAGAGCGCAGCGCAACTGCGCTGCCAACATGGCGCGCAGCACAAAGCGCAGCGTAACTGAAGCGTTGCTTCCTTTATTATTATTTGAATTTCTTTTAAAACAGAGTCTTGCTCTGATTGGAGGAAACAGAAGCGTTGCTTCGTCTCCCGCCTTGGGATTTGAACAGAGCTTTGCTCTGAAAGGGAGATTTTCTCCTTTATTTTGATTATATTTATTTATTTATCTATTTGTTTATTTTTCTTTTATTGTTATTATTTTATAAGGAGCGGATTTTGAGCCAAGATTTTGGCGGGAACAATGCCCTCGGCGCATCCACCTTTTTGGGAGTGTGCTTCTGTGGCGGGTTCACCCTCTAGTTTTCAGAAAGTGCGAACTTTCCCTATTGATACTGATCCTCGACCCAGTTCTTGAAGACGTAGCAATCCTCAATTGGGCGTCCTCACCATTCTGTGATAGGAGCAGTAGTTGGGGTTGTTGACGTCAACCGGGTTGCAGTGGACGTCGTGGGTCTGGCAATGTGATGAGTTTGTTACGCATTGCCAACTCAAATAGTCCCTCCTCGTCTTATCACGGGTAAACAAGTAAGCGCATCCTAGCCTTTCTTTTAGGGATAGGCATGGACGTGCATTTTTTGGCGAACCGCCAGTTTTGGGTGGCTCGGTTGTTGTTGAGTGTTGGCGAAGAAAGCCGCTTTCCCTTTACCCTTGGCACTTCGAGGGTCCTTACTTGAGGAGGAAGGTTCGTGACCCATCTGGCCCATTTGGGCCAGTTTATCAATCAGAGCCTGGAAGGTCATCGTCTTGAAGAACGTCATGAAATGGGACACGGTTTTTGTGGATCTAGGGTCCCAATGAACATGCCCACGGCAGGGGATTCTTCGATGCGTTGTTCACATTTTGACCATAGGTTTCGCCACCGGATCGCGTATTAGACCCAAGTTTCTCCCAGCCTTATCCTAGCATTGATTAACACCATGATAGGGGTGCGCTTGCTTGCGCTGGCGAACCGTTGCGGAGTCATTTGGGAGCTCCGAGTACCATTCAAAAGCCGTTTCTGACAAGCTGCCAACGAACTGGCGAAGCAATAGTTTGTCGCCGCCTCCAGTGTTGCCGCACAGAGCTCTAAACTGCACAACGTGCTGTTGTGGGTTGCATGTCCCCTTGTACACATAGAACATGGGGATCGTATATGCCGGCGGGTATTTAATTTGGTCATACCAGCCTGAATACAGTCGACCAGTTCTGACAGTTTGGCCAGCCGCTTCACTAGCTTGATGAGCTCGTATTTGTTGAGCTATATAGTCATAAAGAGCATCCTTGGAGATCGTTTCCTCCTTAGCTGTTGATAAAACTAGAAGAGGGTTTGATGTTTCCCCTCTGTCATCCTCGATGATTATCGGCGGATCCTCGGCTGGAGGTTCCGGCTGGATCATCATTCTAACCATGTCTTGGAACAAGAAAGCCATCTGCTTTATGTTGGTAGCCTGCTCAACAGCTTTCTTGTCCTTTCTTTCAAGCACCCTTCGCAGGAACTCTGTATCAGTCTCCTGTTCTTAGCGTTGTTCAGATGTTGGTTCCGGACTTTCTTTCTGTCCGGTGAGTGCTGCCATTTTGGTTAGCATCTCCTGGAGTTTTTGTTGTTGTTCCTAAGATTTTGTTAGCGACCGAGTTTGCGGTCGATGAGCCACGGAAGCATGGCTTTCTTCTTTCCCGGAAGCCATGTAGACCGTATGCACGATCATGCCCCCATACCTGGGGCGTTTGGGTCCGTTGCCTTTGCAATTTGCCGGTGGCGGTGGAATTTTCTCGGTCATCGTCCTTTTGTTGGAGGTCGAAGTTGAAGGAGCCGTTGTAACAGGCACCGGTGTAGGTGAATTCCCTCGCTATATGATGGAGGGATGTTCTTTCTCTTGCCGAACCTTCGATTTCTTCGGTCGACGAGAATAGTTCTGGTCAATCACGGAGTCCTGGACTTTCCGCCAGACCCTGTGAATTTGGGAGGAGAGCTGTTGCTGGGGGCGCTCCGTCTGTGCCTGCACTGTAGCTTCTATAGGCGGGGACGATTTCTTCAGCACCGCCATTGGAGAGCTCTTACTCACCCTTCTGAGTAGATCAATACTGTTCCCGGTTGGAACAGCGGCGTCAACTTCCACCATTGGAGCTGGTGAGGTAAGTCCAGAAGGGGAGTTGCCGCCAGCTTTCCTCACTCGGCACCAATAGTGACGTCGAGCATGTCTTGCAGATGGAACGGCCTCAGTTTTGGAGGCGGCTTCTTCATGCCCCCGGTTTTGGTGAGGGGCTGCTGTTAGTGCCAGCCTGTTGAAGACTGACGTCCTTGGCAGAGTTTGCGGAGGAATGTCCAATCTTCCGAAGACCAATCTTCTGGTAGGGGAAGCACTTTTGACGACTTCACCTGCAGGAGGTGTTGGGAGGGTTATCAATTTTGGGTCAGCCCCTTTAGGTATGACGAGCCTCTTTGCGAGCCCATTTTGGTTCTGGCTCAGCCTGTTGAAGACTGAGACGTCTGAGCTTCGGCTCAGCCTGTTGAAGACTAAGGCATCTGTTAGTTATATGTATGCCCTAGAGGCCATTATTGTACATATGATGTATATTATAGTGGATGCTTGGACATATATAGGGAGGACTTTCTTGCTCGACATCATAGTATGCTATCTGGTTGCTCTTTATCTTGATATGTATACTTATTGTCTCTCTGTTACATGTTGATAAAGACCTTAGGATGTGTACTTGACCACCAGGATTATGATGCAGATCATACTAGTGGGGCCAGGGTAGCCTATAAGTACATCCTTCAATTGTTCCTAGTCGTAGGAGTATCGAGACGGGGCATCAATATTCTACAGTAAACTAGCGTATACGTTTCTTGACCCATATGATGGACTATGGATGATCCCACTTCCATTGGTGTTTGATATCAAAGATTGTATACGGGTGCTCAGTGGAGACTGGGTACACTGAACAGGACTCGCCGAGAACTCCTATATGGTATTATACCTCACGTCAAATAGCAGTTCTCTGGTGACACTAGTACAGGTTAGTCTGTAGACCCGAGATCGTCATAGAGTCTTGTATGATTCCCATTGTGCTTTGATTTCCACCTTAACACATTCAAGAGAACGTGCAAAACGGTGGTTTTTTGGTACAGTCCTGAGTCACATGGAGGCAATGAGCGATAGGAGGGGATTTCGTCTCTCCCGGTATTGGGGGTTGATGTTGCGCTATGCTCGATTAGCCATAACAGGAAATCCCTTGCCAGGGTTGCTGAGATTTACTGGTAAGTGTTATCAGTAGTTTCTCAAACCGTTATGGGCCTCACATCGGCATGATTTATCAGGCTATTAGGGTCTGACGCTTACGACCCCTAGGCTGGATATGCGACATATCAGACGAAGAGACCGTATTATACGGTAGTGTTACTGATTGGATTCGCAGGAGTATGAGCAGGCTTGTTTGTTGATCTTCTTATCGCTCAATACCCGGGTGACCGTTACGTCTAGCAGTACCGCTGACAGCTTGTGGGTGACTGATATGATCACCACCTACTGTCGGCGTATTGACGAGTCTTTAGAGTCCTACACAGAGGTTTCCTAGCTGAGGTGAAATGAAGTATGATCACATATATGATATGTGCAAGACCGATATTTATACGGGTATGTGATACCGTATTCTATTCTCGCAATTTGTGTAATCGGTCGGTTATATGTGATATAGCCGGGTTATCGAATCAAGTGTTGATTCGATAAGTTGATAAACATGATATTAGTCGGTTATATGATATAGCCGGATTATTAAATCAAGTATTGCTTTAATAATTTAATGTATAATTATATATTTGATATATTAACTTATATTAACTAATATTAGCTCACTTAAGCATTTCATTTTCTCACTTGTGTACACTTAATATATGTGTGATATATATTATTTGTGTCATGCTAGTTACTACATGTGACATGGGTGTATGAGACTAATACCATACAAATAATAATGTTGGGTTTTATTTATTAAGAGTAAAAGAAAATTAGTTGGAAATTAATCAAGGTTAGAAACTTGGAGAAGCTTTGTGCTAACCTTTGACTTAGTCCACTAATTTTGTCTCATCCACATATTTATTAACTTAACCATTATTGTTAGCCATAGTTTAGTCTCTACAAGAGTTATATAAGATATTTCTCACCCATGGTTACCATTCTACACTTGCTTCTCTCCATAGTTGCTTTTCTTCATCTCCTTCCTCAAGCTCTCTAGCCTTTTGGGAGGTGAAGAAAATTAGTGAGAAATATATTTCTAAAGTGAGCAAAATTCTTACTTCATCAACCTACACTAGACTAGCCATTTAGTTTAGGTTGTTTTCTTCACTAATTCCTAATTAGTGAAGAGATAGCTTGAGTTAGTGTCTCCTCGACGTAGATCATCTTCGGCCTCGAAGACTTCAAGAAAGCATGTTCATTTCACCTTGTGGAGCCTTACTAGAGTCCGGGAGATCACTACTTGGTGCGAAGGGACTACTACACGGAGATTTAGAAGTGAAGGATCGGTCTACAAAGGTCGTATTCCTTCTTCACTTAGATGTAAAGATATTTACATTCTTGTTTCATCTAATTCTCTAGTTAAGATTCTAGGTTAGGGTTCTTTAGCGCGTCAAATTTTTTAAAACGGCATGGTTGATGCCTCCCGAAATCCTGTGGTCGTGCTAGGGAACCCAGCAGTGGTATCAAATCCAAGCTAGAGAATTAGACAATATTTGTAGAATTACGAAACCGAAAAGACTCCGAAACCTCAAAACAAAAGGCCTAGTTTTTGTCGAAAATTTTAAGTCCTCTAAAATTTCTTTAATAAATTGCAGAATGTTACATGTGATGTAACATGAACACCAGAGCAAAACGAGACATTTTCTCCGGGTTTGACCCGGCGAAACTTGGGAAAAAACCGGTCCCACCGGTTTTCTTCATGTGTTTTGGGCTCGTTTCGTTTTGGTGTTCCAGTCTCTGGGTTTTGGTGTTTCAGGTGTTTCTTGTTTTTACTGAGATTGCATGTGATGTTATCTTTATGTAAAGGCAATTCGGAGTGCTTCGTAGTCGTAATTCTAACATCGTTTCGGATTATCTTGACGACGTTAAAAAGTTCGAACGAATATCAAATACCCATTTTTCTCCCTCGCTGGAAATTTTCCAAAAGTTGGATTTTTCCAAGTTTAAAATCTTCAGAAAATCATGCAAGTAATTCTATAGACCCTCTAGAAGAACGATATCCAAACTCGACTTTTTGACTGCGGAACCGCGACCAAACCCTAGGGTTTGCGGCAGTTCCACGGCGCCATGAGTGAGGCGTGGGTCGGCCTTTCTACGGTTGGTCCATTGGTACTGTGGCATGTTCTGAGTATTTTTAAATTGTGCTCAAGTGTTGAGCTCTTTGGGAATTTTTGGGTGTTTGTTGATTTGATCGAAATGTTTAACATCGTCTAACTATCTGTGATTGTGATACAATATTTAGAATCTACAGAAAATTAGTTTTGTGAAAACTAATTTGAATTTTATAAATCTAGCAATTTAGTCTCAAGTGATCGGTTGCCACGGGATTTTGATGTGGATCAAAAGTCCGTCGCAATCACGTAGCGTACGCGGATACCCGCCGGGTTACCTTACTAGATAGCCACGCCCCTCAGCCCCGACCAAGTGACTGTAGGAGAACCCCGTTGCCAAAAGCATCCGTCCGGGTGCTTGCGGCCGCGGTGTTCCGTCTAAGTGCACTTCGTCGATGGCATTAGGGGTGCGGCCGTCTACTAAAGTTTCCGACGAGCATTCGATCTACTTGTCGGGAATCTTGTTGAATTGCCCGACTTGTTATTGAAAAGTGTTTTCAATAACGAGACTAAAATACGGGGTTTATAATTGTTAGGCATGAAATTCGGAATATGAGATATTCCGGATTTATGATGTCTAAGGAATTCATATGGTTAACCATGAAATCTGAAGTATGTGATATTTCAGGTTTATGATGTCTAAAGTGAGTGGCGGATTCCAATTGTTGTAGTTTTCACTTTCTTTTCTGTGACCGTAAGTGTAATATGTGGTGTATCACCGGTTTCGTTGCTATATGTCAACGACAATTAGGATACACATATTTACTTACGTTGATGACATATGATGTTATGTGTTGCTGTAATATGTTATATTGGATCGTCGTGTTTGAATAGCCGGGGGTTTTGCGTGAGATGGGAGTTTTTCATATTCATTCATGTAAAAACTTGTATGTAATATTCTTTTATTGGGGCACTTCCGGGTTGAGGATGATGTCACCATTGATGTATATTATTTACTTTTCCGCATTAGGATAGACCTAGGGTGGGGACTTTGTCACGCCCCGAAAGAGCACGTGACTGGCACTTGAACCATATGAAGCCTATAGGACTCCATCTGATCCAAGTAAGCCAAAAGCCCAGAAATCTAAAACCATTTTGAAGAATAAGTAAAGAAAACCGGTTTAAAGAAGTGAAGAAATACAGGTTTGAAATCAAGGTTTTTAAATAACTAAGCCGAATGTGCATTTTAAAAACGGTACAGTCTTTTCTAGAAATTTCGGCAGAGTTTCCTTTGTAAAACTGGCCCCGAATGGGGTAAAACGATAATAACAAGATATAACATGATAAAGGCATTCCCAAGCGGGAGCTAGCTCTTCGTCAATCGACGGTCACAACCACGCAAGATATGATAATATACAACGCCAAGTGGCGAGGATCAAAATCAAAAGAAAGCTCAAAAGTAGCAAGAAAACCGCAATACTACTAAGCGCGACTCTAAGGTCGAATAATACAACACTGTCTCTGAGTCAGAAAGAATATACAAGTTTTGGTTGATGGACAATTTCTAGATACAATGAAATAAATAAATACAAAGGTGATTCCTGATACGAAAGAATCCACCTACCAAAGCAAATCACCCGCAAGAAGGAAATGTGCCAGAAATGCCGCAATAGAACCTGTACGGCATAACCTGCAAGAGCTGTGGCACAACGGGGGTGAGTTGCCAACTCGTGAATAGAAACATCTACAAGGATAAATCGAATGCAAGACATAATCCTAAGTCAACGATCAGTAAAATATCCACAAGAGTACATCTGAGCGTAAAAAGGTGGCAAGGTAACATCTAATCATGTAAATAGTGCCAGGTACTCAGGTAACAACATGACATCAGTGTAAGGTATGTCTGCATGAAGTATCAATGAAGAAATATCAATAATATCAATACACATATATTAGCGTCCCATACCACTAATATTGGTGCAAGATAAGTGTAAATCCAGTCTGTACATCTGTGGAACCCGTCCACCTGTCACCCACTGACAGCAAGCATCATGTATGCAATGTGAGGATATAAATAAAATCATGGAAAACCCATCATGAAACCCGTGCCAAGCATCGATACGTAAATCCTCATCCATATGGGGCTCCGTCTGCGGATATCGGCCCTCGGCCCCGGCAGTATGAGTCAACCCATGTCCATCTCTGGGCTCCGTCTGCGGATATCGGCCCGTCGGCCCCAGCAGTATGCCCATCTCTCGGCTCCAGGCAGTATCCCCCGGATATCCGCCGAGCTCAGGTAAAATCACCGGTAGGTACTCGCCCGCCTCCAGGCTCAATCGGCATAACCCATCGATCATCTCGCCGAGGGGAACCATACCGGGCCCACCACGAACCCGCAAACGGTACATCACCTCCTCGAATCGGGTTTCAAGCACACGTCTCAGCACCGAGAAAACGCGTGGTGGACGCACCGAAATATCATATCACGAGGTACCGGGTTTTCATAAAGTGTCTCTTTTCTTAAATAACCCCACGGTCCTCAAAAACCAGAAATCACATGAAAATCCAACATCCAGCAGTAATCCAATGCGATATACTATGCAATCAATCCATGATATATGCGACATGTAAAGAGAGTAATCATATCGGAAATCATGCAACATGGAATAGGAATGCGCATATGTCGAATGAAGCATCATATCACAAATGCAATAGTACTACGGTGTAGTGACATGGCAATTATCGATGATGAAGTGTGTGAGCCGGCAAGTAGTGTACGTGAAACATACGCATCATCGATAATGGTGCTGGTGTCCTAACAGCATGATAATAATATGGTAATGAACATATGCCAGCAATGCGAATAACATGAATATGCGGAAATCTAGAAATCAGCAGCACAGTGAAGTATCTACTATGCAACTACATCTAAGTATCCTGTCAATCAGGAGGGGTAGGTGTGGAAACCACCTAACACTGAGTCAATGTATATATGTAGATATATAGTCGGTGATCCCGCCTCAATGTCATATCGTAAGATATCCTCTAGCTATGAGTGCGGATCTATCATCAATATCGGCTCGTACGGTAAATCATCGTACGGCATTCCCAAAAGCTGGGTAGGGGTCAACATCTCATTGTCTCATCACATAACAAATATCACCATCATCAGATCATATAGTCTGGATGTACTACTCTATCTCTAGTACAAACGGTAACATCGGTAAAGTATGCATGCGGGGGTAAACACACATCCCAAGCCCGCAAGAAACATAAGTCATATCCCACATATGGATCGTATCAAATCACCGATCCCAGGGCACCAAGCCCACAATATCGACTCATCTCCAAAGTCGTCACATATCATCAACCACAGTGTAAGTACATGTGAAAAGCAAGGGTATGTGTATAGGTGTAACTCTATCCTAGGGTTCGCGACTATGAACTACACTAGTCACTTCTAACCCTACCTTATCCAAAATACACCTAATATCACAATACTATATAATAAGCTATCTACGGACTGCGGGGGTGCTATACGCCATCCACCCGACTTTCCCCCGTAGATATAATCTACTCACCTTGCATCACCAATTGCGGACGTCACCATGCATTTGCTTGTCGTCCGAAGTCTTCATGGGTACCTACACATCAAAATATCGTATATGCGCATTAAAACCAAATCCAATCTAAAACGGCGCATAAACTCCAAAACGATACGATAAGGGGCCTATAGGTGAGAACCTATGGCACGCCTTCAAAACCATCCATAATCCCCTATATCGTCGTATAAACGACAATAGTCGAGGCAAAACACATTCCACCATTTCCAATCCAAAAAAATACGGAATACGGAAACACGAATCCAAAACGACAACATAGGATATATGTCCCAGATTTCACCCTAGAAAGAATCTGTCAAAACTAGAAGTACCCAGGGCCAAGAATTGATGAAATGGGGCCAGGCACGCAAAACGAGGAATTTCCCCACTGGTCTGGCCGCAATTTGCGGCCAGAATGGAGGTTTTGGCGGCCGTACGGATGAGATAGGGGCTAGGGTTTTGGGGTTAGTTTCCTGGGTGCCTGCACATGCTACTGTCCACTCAATTTTATTTTAGGATACCTCGTATGATAGCAGATTCCAAATAACAGTGACAGATTACACAATTTCTCCGAAATTCCGTATTCTTGGTTTCCAATGGGATTGGGCTGGGTTTCTAGCTCTAGGGTGTTCATACGATCTCCACTGAACTCAAATCAACCATCACAACTCACAAATCCTTCAAACCCTAACTAGTTTTCACCAAGTCCACAAATTCACCCGATTTCAATTCTAAACTTGCATAGGGGTATATGAAAAGGTAAAACTAAGACAATGGTTCAGAAATTACCTTAATTGGCAACTCAAGAACTTTCTTGAGTTGCCCCAAGTGGTCACAATCCAAGCTTTCTAGGTCCATCTTGAAGATCTCGAGCTTGCGCATCTTTTTTGTGAAACCGACATAGGATTTTGGTGTGGTTTTAGAGATGAAGTGAGGGGATTTAGTGGAGGGGAGAAGAGGGCTAGGGCAGCAGCAGTAAGGAGAGAGGAAGAGGGGGAGAAATGAGAGGGGAGAGAAATGGCTAAGGGTTAAAAGTCAATTGTCCACTCTCTCTCTCACCTACCCTCATCATTACCTTTTTCTTTTCTTTTCTTTTCCTTTTCTCTAAATCCCTAAACCTTCTCATGAGAATAGTAACCCCAAAAGAAATCCATGGTAACAAAAATGCATAAGTGTAGGAAAAAGTGACATGTGCAAGTTTTGCACAAAATTACCAAAAAACCCGATTAGCACTAAATTAGTGTCAAAATGATCACAACAACTTAAAAATGTCATAATTCACTAATTTATCTTATTTTAGAATTTTCCATAATTTTCCGTAATTTTTCTCCATTTATTTGCATTTAAAAATAGATTTAATATTAAAATAATCAATAAAATAATATTAAATTATAAAAATTCCCAAAATTAATATTTTATATTTTTGAAAATGTTACAATCTACCCCCCTTAAAGAAATTCGGTCCCCGAATTTAAATTTAAAACCCCACTACTAAAACAATCTCAGTAATAATCCAATTTGTCGGGGCTCCGAAAATATCAACACAAAGAACGTCACAGCGCAATGCATGCGCAAGGGTACTGAGCAGATAACTCAAAAACAAAACTCCGTCAAGCATCCCGCAATCATCGGAGTCGATATAAAAACACAATGTCAAATCCAATACAAAACCGATATGATATGGATCGAAACTACACATGTAGACATCCAATCTATACACGTAAAAAGCTGATGTAAAACATGCAAAAGTATATCCAGGTATCGTCTACTGACTAGTCCTGCTCAGCATGAAAGCAAAAACCCAACATCATAAGGGGTACTGCTCCAAAGGGAATAAATCTCAAAAAATGTACGTAACACAATCCTGTGCGTCTGGTGCGCACGGAAATCAAAAATCCAATATGTGCTAAACAGGTGCACAAAACAACATCTAGGTGCAACGGGTGTGCACGAAACCTCTGTCATGGGCAACGTATGTGCCTGACAGCCAAGGTCCGGTGCATCTAACATGCACGAAGAAATCTCGATTTAGTGCATCGGGTGCGCACCAAAATCGTATCTAAAAACATGCGCCCAACATGCGCGAAAATCCAAATCTGTGCATCTATCGTGCACGAACGAAAATCTAAACCCTGCGCACTCAACATGCACGGAATCACGAAATCCAATAACAAACATCGAATAGGTGTAAAGCACATCACCAGCACGGAGTGCAAAACCAACCATCAAAATCCGGGCCAAAATCAACGATAAAATGCGTCTCAAACCAAAATCAGGTGTACCTCAAAGGAAAATCTCACAATCGTGTGCATCAGCGTGCACGAATCAAAGCATAACACTAAAATGCATGAAAACTCTGCGCGAAATATATAAATATCCAGTGGGTGCATGAAACCAATATCATGAAACTCAGTCACCAAAACTAAATCATGCAAACAGAGCACCCAAAATACCGAAATCCAAAATGACGGATACGTGATAATCGAATCACAAAATCACAAATCACAAATACCGTCTTCGGTAGTTCCTCCTTCGAGGTCGAGAAGGAGTCGGTGCAATCCACAGCTAGCAGCGCAGGATATCTACCTGCCTCTTGCTTACGGTCTAACGTCTTCTGACTCTCTGGATCCTTATCTTCTCTGCGGATTACCTATCACGCGGTCAATCGGCTCATCGGCCCTGTCAGGTGTGCTAACGGGGACGATTCCGTTCTGGCACTTCTCTGGTCACCTCTCGGTCAAACCTCACGACCACTCGTAAGGCAGCATATCACTGGCGTCGACCTCTGGCTCTCTGAAAGCACGTCACACATCCGATCCTGGGTGCAACATCATGGCAGCTATGTCCTGGAAGGAATCCTGCTCAAGGTCTCTTCCAATCATGCCTATGCCGATCTGTACAGAGGCTAGCTCTCCTGCATAACCTCTTCTCGCTCAAAGGGCATCTGTGTCCTCAGCACAAAATTTCTCCAGAAACGGGTCACATCGCAACGTCTCTGTAAGCATCTCAGGTCTCTAGTCTCGACGGAAAGCAATGACAGCTCGTCAGGGTCTCACACGAACCTCTTGTTCCAACTGTCTCTATCGTCGTCCACTATGACGTCACGCCAAGCTACTATGCACTGCACCGTCTCGGCCACGGTCAATCTGAAGTCTCTCACACGGACTCGAAATCGCGTATTCTGTAGCTTCATCACTCTGTAGCAGATGTCAGGCCGAACTGGTCCTCGGGAACACGTCCCAACCATCGGAGGAAAACTCATCACTCGTCCGTCCTTGATCAATTCGCAACGCATCTGGGTAGGTTCCTTTATCCGAACCTGGCCAACTACCTCGTCGACAATGCCGAACCCTGGTCTGCTGGGTGTGCGCAAACGACCACTCCTGGTCTAGGTCTTCTCGTATCGTACTCCAGAAAAGTCCTGTCGAGGTTCCTTTCTCAAATCTCAATCCTGCCGAAATGCCCGGAAGTCATCGTCCAATGCTGAAGCTCACGCTTATTCCGGAACGGCTGCATACTTATCGCGCTTCTTTCTGGAAGATATATCCATATACCACGCCTCGGGGTGTGTATCACATCTCTAATGTCAGCGGAGTGGGACGTCATCTCGTCGAAATCTCGTACGAACTCTTTACTTCACTCTGCTCAAATGTCGACTGATTCGGACTCGTCTCATCGTGGCTACACGAACTGCGCTCCGACGGCTATGCTCGCATCTGGAGTCTCCCAAGTAATGTCCCATCACGATATCCGAAAGATGTCGAACCATCCGATCGACTCGTCAGATCCTCATAATCCCCCAAGAGCTCACATCTCGGGTACAGTTTAATAGTATCGAGTACATGCCACAGCGTCGGTGGTCCAGCCGTAGAAGGGCAAACCCAAGCCTCACTAATGGCGCCGCGGAACCGCCGTAAACCCTAAGGTTCAAAGGCTGTCACACGGTCATTAAGTCGAGTTAGGGTTTCATTCTTCTAGAGGGTCCATAGAATCACCTGCATGTCTTTCCGTATACTTTAAACTTGGAAAATGGGCTCCTGACATTCGATCGTCTCAATCGACTCTCAACGAACCTGCATGAAGTCGTCTCTAGCTGGAATCAATCCACCTGATGATCTCGCCTCGGTGTAAGCGAACTCACCACACGTCCTAGTCATCCATCCTCGGTGACTAGCGACTCGCTATCACCTATCTAAGAACATGCTCATGCTGCAGTAGCTCCAATCATCTGGGCGATACCTCATCATTTGCAGCAACAACTGGCTCATACGCCTGTACGCCGAACAATGCCTCAATCCTCCAGGAAAGGCAACACAATGGCGGTCGTCTCTGAATCAGCCTGCTCTAGATCTGAGTAAGACTCTCCACACTGGAAATCTTCAACACATCTGGGCCCGCTCTGGCGCAAAATCGGACGAATCACCTTCGTCTCTCAAATCGAGTAGACTAGCTATCATCTGTCGCATATCTGCCTGAAAGCTCCGGCAACCTCAGCTCGTAAGTTCCGAAAGCGACATCCTGTCAATCTCAGCAACAGCTGGTCCATCTGTCTGCACGGTAGCCGACATCACGATCTCGGAGGTATGCTGTACATCAACAGTCCTCTCTCAACTGGCAGCTCTAACAAAGGCACGATCAACCGGTGCAAACCAAGCACTCGCCTCCACTAGAGGTCACAATCACCACACTAACTCGAGACGTTCCCATGTCACCAGAAAACACAAAGGTCGGCCCTCGTACCACACGAGCTCACACCGGCCGTAACCCTAGCAGCAGCCCAAACTGCGCTCAAACATGGTGACAGGAATCTCAATCGAGTATCAAAGAGTACACCAGTGGCAAGAAAGGAAACAACAGATCCAAAGTGGATACATGATCATAGGAAGGAACAGTATCAATGGAGGTATGATCATGAAACTAATAGAATCGGGAATCTCAAATGGATGTATAATCCAGGATATGAAAGAATCACTGATCTCAAAACAAATGTCCATCCTAAGGTTCCTTAAGCGGAGTGGCGTGTCGTAAGTATGCCGCGGAACATACCAACGGTACGTCACTCTACTTTAGTCACCTAATCCATCAACCAAGGGTCATCCTAAAACGACGAAAGTTCGGGTTTACACCCCCTCAACCAAGTCTAAGTTCCGTAAGGTCAAGCCTAAGTTCCGTATATATACAACTCCCTAGGCTCCACATAGTCAAACTTAGACTCGAACCAAGGTCAACCTAGCGCTCTGATACCAACTTTGTCACGCCCCGAAAGAGCACGTGACTGGCACTTGAACCATATGAAGCCTATAGGACTCCATCTGATCCAAGTAAGCCAAAAGCCCAGAAATCTAAAACCATTTTGAAGAATAAGTAAAGAAAACCGGTTTAAAGAAGTGAAGAAATACAGGTTTGAAATCAAGGTTTTTAAATAACTAAGCCGAATGTGCATTTTAAAAACGGTACAGTCTTTTCTAGAAATTTCGGCAGAGTTTCCTTTGTAAAACTGGCCCCGAATGGGGTAAAACGATAATAACAAGATATAACATGATAAAGGCATCCCCAAGCGGGAGCTAGCTCTTCGTCAATCGACGGTCACAACCACGCAAGATATGATAATATACAACGCCAAGTGGCGAGGATCAAAATCAAAAGAAAGCTCAAAAGTAGCAAGAAAACCGCAATACTACTAAGCGCGACTCTAAGGTCGAATAATACAACACTGTCTCTGAGTCAGAAAGAATATACAAGTTTTGGTTGATGGACAATTTCTAGATACAATGAAATAAATAAATACAAAGGTGATTCCTGATACGAAAGAATCCACCTACCAAAGCAAATCACCCGCAAGAAGGAAATGTGCCAGAAATGCCGCAATAGAACCTGTACGGCATAACCTGCAAGAGCTGTGGCACAACGGGGGTGAGTTGCCAACTCGTGAATAGAAACATCTACAAGGATAAATCGAATGCAAGACATAATCCTAAGTCAACGATCAGTAAAATATCCACAAGAGTACATCTGAGCGTAAAAAGGTGGCAAGGTAACATCTAATCATGTAAATAGTGCCAGGTACTCAGGTAACAACATGACATCAGTGTAAGGTATGTCTGCATGAAGTATCAATGAAGAAATATCAATAATATCAATACACATATATTAGCGTCCCATACCACTAATATTGGTGCAAGATAAGTGTAAATCCAGTCTGTACATCTGTGGAACCCGTCCACCTGTCACCCACTGACAGCAAGCATCATGTATGCAATGTGAGGATATAAATAAAATCATGGAAAACCCATCATGAAACCCGTGCCAAGCATCGACACGTAAATCCTCATCCATATGGGGCTCCGTCTGCGGATATCGGCCCTCGGCCCCGGCAGTATGAGTCAACCCATGTCCATCTCTGGGCTCCGTCTGCGGATATCGGCCCGTCGGCCCCAGCAGTATGCCCATCTCTCGGCTCCAGGCGGTATCCCCCGGATATCCGCCGAGCTCAGGTAAAATCACCGGTAGGTACTCGCCCGCCTCCAGGCTCAATCGGCATAACCCATCGATCATCTCGCCGAGGGGAACCATACCGGTCCCACCACGAACCTGCAAACGGTACATCACCTCCTCGAATCGGGTTTCAAGCACACATCTCAGCACCGAGAAAACGCGTGGTGGACGCACCGAAATATCATATCACGAGGTACCGGGTTTTCATAAAGTGTCTCTTTTCTTAAATAACCCCACGGTCCTCAAAAACCAGAAATCACATGAAAATCCAACATCCAGCAGTAATCCAATGCGATATACTATGCAATCAATCCATGATATATGCGACATGTAAAGAGAGTAATCATATCGGAAATCATGCAACATGGAATAGGAATGCGCATATGTCGAATGAAGCATCATATCACAAATGCAATAGTACTACGGTGTAGTGACATGGCAATTATCGATGATGAAGTGTGTGAGCCGGCAAGTAGTGTACGTGAAACATACGCATCATCGATAATGGTGCTGGTGTCCTAACAGCATGATAATAATATGGTAATGAACATATGCCAGCAATGCGAATAACATGAATATGCGGAAATCTAGAAATCAGCAGCACAGTGAAGTATCTACTATGCAACTACATCTAAGTATCCTGTCAATCAGGAGGGGTAGGTGTGGAAACCACCTAAAACTGAGTCAATGTATATATGTAGATATATAGTCGGTGATCCCGCCTCAATGTCATATCGTAAGATATCCTCTAGCTATGAGTGCGGATCTATCATCAATATCGGCTCGTACGGTAAATCATCGTACGGCATTCCCAAAAGCTGGGTAGGGGTCAACATCTCATTGTCTCATCACATAACAAATATCACCATCATCAGATCATATAGTCTGGATGTACTACTCTATCTCTAGTACAAACGGTAACATCGGTAAAGTATGCATGCGGGGGTAAACACACATCCCAAGCCCGCAAGAAACACAAGTCATATCCCACATATGGATCGTATCAAATCACCGATCCCAGGGCACCAAGCCCACAATATCGACTCATCTCCAAAGTCGTCACATATCATCAACCACAGTGTAAGTACATGTGAAAAGCAAGGGTATGTGTATAGGTGTAACTCTATCCTAGGGTTCGCGACTATGAACTACCCTAGTCACTTCTAACCCTACCTTATCCAAAATACACCTAATATCACAATACTATATAATAAGCTATCTACGGACTGCGGGGGTGCTATACGCCATCCACCCGACTTTCCCCCGTAGATATAATCTACTCACCTTGCATCACCAATTGCGGACGTCACCATGCATTTGCTTGTCGTCCGAAGTCTTCATGGGTACCTACACATCAAAATATCGTATATGCGCATTAAAACCAAATCCAATCTAAAACGGCGCATAAACTCCAAAACGATACGATGAGGGGCCTATAGGTGAGAACCTATGGCACGCCTTCAAAACCATCCATAATCCCCTATATCGTCGTATAAACGACAATAGTCGAGGCAAAACACATTCCACCATTTCCAATCCAAAAAAATACGGAATACGGAAACACGAATCCAAAACGACAACATAGGATATATGTCCCAGATTTCACCCTAGAAAGAATCTGTCAAAACTAGAAGTACCCAGGGCCAAGAATTGATGAAATGGGGCCAGGCACGCAAAACGAGGAATTTCCCCACTGGTCTGGCCGCAATTTGCGGCCAGAATGGAGGTTTTGGCGGCCGTACGGATGAGATAGGGGCTAGGGTTTTGGGGTTAGTTTCCTGGGTGCCTGCACATGCTACTGTCCACTCAATTTTATTTTAGGATACCTCGTATGATAGCAGATTCCAAATAACAGTGACAGATTACACAATTTCTCCGAAATTCCGTATTCTTGGTTTCCAATGGGATTGGGCTGGGTTTCTAGCTCTAGGGTGTTCATACGATCTCCACTGAACTCAAATCAACCATCACAACTCACAAATCCTTCAAACCCTAACTAGTTTTCACCAAGTCCACAAATTCACCCGATTTCAATTCTAAACTTGCATAGGGGTATATGAAAAGGTAAAACTAAGACAATGGTTCAGAAATTACCTTAATTGGCAACTCAAGAACTTTCTTGAGTTGCCCCAAGTGGTCACAATCCAAGCTTTCTAGGTCCATCTTGAAGATCTCGAGCTTGCGCATCTTTTTTGTGAAACCGACATAGGATTTTGGTGTGGTTTTAGAGATGAAGTGAGGGGATTTAGTGGAGGGGAGAAGAGGGCTAGGGCAGCAGCAGTAAGGAGAGAGGAAGAGGGGGAGAAATGAGAGGGGAGAGAAATGGCTAAGGGTTAAAAGTCAATTGTCCACTCTCTCTCTCACCTACCCTCATCATTACCTTTTTCTTTTCTTTTCTTTTCCTTTTCTCTAAATCCCTAAACCTTCTCATGAGAATAGTAACCCCAAAAGAAATCCATGGTAACAAAAATGCATAAGTGTAGGAAAAAGTGACATGTGCAAGTTTTGCACAAAATTACCAAAAAACCCGATTAGCACTAAATTAGTGTCAAAATGATCACAACAACTTAAAAATGTCATAATTCACTAATTTATCTTATTTTAGAATTTTCCATAATTTTCCGTAATTTTTCTCCATTTATTTGCATTTAAAAATAGATTTAATATTAAAATAATCAATAAAATAATATTAAATTATAAAAATTCCCAAAATTAATATTTTATATTTTTGAAAATGTTACAGAGCACAAGT
Organism: Agapanthus africanus; assembly: GCA_030015575.1. NCBI lineage: Eukaryota > Viridiplantae > Streptophyta > Magnoliopsida > Asparagales > Amaryllidaceae > Agapanthus > Agapanthus africanus. Next base: position 300,737,160 of record CM057339.1, on the reverse strand, counting down.
AACCGAGTTCTAGAGTCCGGTGGGAGACCATCTCGAGGAGTCGAGACCAGGTCTCCTAACTCTGGAATTGTAGGGTTGCTTGCCGCTCTCGTAGGGGTCTAGGGATGTAGGTTTGGCTATTCATCACGACCGTGGAATCCGTGTTTTTTTACTGGCTTAATTTAAAACGCGAAATTCCTAGTATATCCAATATTTCATATGTGGACTTCTGCTGCTGATATTATGTGATGTGATCGCTTTATATGATGAGACGAATGTTGTTATTATATATATGATATATAATAAACGTTTCTTATGATTTGCACCCGCGCCAGTCCCGCCCCGCTATGCCGTTAGTTAAGTAACCTAACGGTGCATAACGGGACACTGTGGCGGATGCGGATGACATAAGCATATGTTATACTTTCGTTTCTTCTGTGATGGTCAGAAAGCATAAATGATGGGACTTCATTAATGAGATTAATGAAAAAGAAAGAAACCTAAAGATGTTGTGGAATCAAATTTTCAAAAAGGGTAGCTCTAGTTTTTGCTTTGCATAGCGATATTCCTTATAAAATATCCAGCACCTCATTCGATGAGGAAAGAGCCGAGATCCCTTCACCGGGAGTAACCTCTTTAGAAAAAAGCTAGCAGATGCTACAACCCACTCGGTTTTGTCTTTTGATTGCTTCTCCAGTTCTTGCTTTGCATAGTGGTATTCATGAATACCCAGCACCTCATTTGATGAGGAAAGAGCCGAGATCCCTTCACCGGGAGTGACCTCTTTAGCGAAACTAGTAAAAGCCTCAAAAACACTCCTTTTCAAAAATCACTTGTTTCTACAATGATATCAAGTTCATTACGCAAAAGGTTTTTTTAAAAACCTGTCGTAGCCCTCCATCATTTCAGATAAGGACTACTTAGTATTCGTGCTACGTTTGTTAGCATCCGTCAAGGCGTAGTGTGCGGTAGCTAACTAGTGCTTATCTGCTAAAGTATGTGATGCAATTGGATTAGGGTAGTCGTGCGACTTTGTTGGCCTCCGTCAAGGGTCTTGCGGGTGGGTTTAATTCAATCATGAAATGTACGGGTTGAACTTGACTAGAAGCATATGGTTTGTTGGCCTCCGTCAAGGTCATAGGAAGTTAGGGGTAAAATATTGTCGAGAATTTCAAGTGTTGAAATTTGCAATGAGATTGCATACCTTCTATGAGATAGTTGGATCCTGATACCCACTGCGAGTAAGAGTTACTCCTAGGAGAGTTTTGCACATTACAATTAGCCGATCAAAGTAGGTGTCTGGAAAGTTGTTAACGTGGTTACACCCCTGGGAAAACGAGGTTTATTTTAATTAGGTCCGTGAGAAAGCACGGGGAACCTCCCTCAAAGTACCGACAATGTCCTGGCCAAAAGATTGGCGAACTTGTAGGGTGTAATTAATCCCGGCTAGTCTTACCTTTTAGGGTTTGAAGAATGATTTGATAAAAACAGTGGGAGCCATCCTGATTTGATAAAATAATAACCAATCTGATCTTGCAAGAGCATACGCAAAGTGTTTTCTTCTCTCTCTCCTGGTAGCGACTGTGGCATGCCTTAATCAAGATAATAATATGGATGTATTGACCGAACCTGCTTATTATGCTGAGCTGGGGAACGTTGGTCCGCTCTATCTTATAATTGTTATAAGTCTGAGCAGGAAATAGGGGATTACCAGGATTCCTATGACACCCAATCGAAAAATAAGCATGTTGATGCATCTTCTTCAGGTGTGTTTGTTACCGAGAACTGTTTCTCAGTACACTCTGCGTCCTGAGTATGAGATACCGGATCAGAATCCCATATGTATAATATGTTACATGGGCTACAGAAAGGTAGAGAACTAGGAATGGGTGATATGTCTCTAAGTGTAGAGAATGGTGCAATTGTTGCAGCCAAATGAGTTGGCAAATATCACCTTGTATTACCAAGTGGTAAATACATTGATTCTGAATAAATGTTATTACATGCAGAACCTGATATACAACATTACATAAGTTTCTTTATTAAGTTAAAGATGGATATAATTTTGTATTGCAGGACAATGTTGTGAACACTTTCCTTAATCAAGAGTTGATTGGATCAGGCACGTTATGTAATGGCATATACGTTCTAAATCAAACCATAGTTCAAAGTATATAGAACAACTACAAGAGGAGTAGTTCAGAAATGAACGAACTCCTCTTATTGCATTGTAGACCAGGTCATATCAATGCGACACGAATAGCTAAATTACATAAGGATGAATATTTGAATCCGTTCGAATTTCATCTTATAATACTTACCAGTCTTGTCTCAAAGGTAAAATGACCAATACTCCGTTTACTGGAAACAGAGATAGAGTTACTGAACTCTTAGGACTGATACATGGTGATGTATACGGTCCTATGTCTACAAATGCCTGGGTTGGTTCCTCGTACTTCATTATATTCACTGACCATCTCTCAAGATTCGGACATATGTTCCTATTGAAACACAAGTTTGAAACTTTTAAGAAATTCAAGGAATATAAGCTTAAAATTGAGAACCGGACGGGTAAAAGTATTAAGTCCTTCGATATGATCGGGAAGGAGAATACTTGAGCACGAAGTTCCTGGATTATTTAAAAGAGAATGGGATTCTCTCTCGGCTTACTCCTTCGTATACACCGCAGCACAACGTGTATCGGGGCGAAGGAAATGCACCCTGTTAGATATGGTGCGCTCTATGATGAGTACTGCTGAGTTGCCTGTTTTCTTTTGGAGTTATGCACTTGAGAAGCTGCATACCTATTGAATGGGGTTCCAACCAAATCAAGTGCCTACCACTCCATATGCGATATGGTATGGGATGAGACCATGTCTTAAACGAGTTAAGATATGGGGTGTCCGGCCTATGTTGAAAGGCAAAATCCGGACAAACTCGAGGTAAGGTCGGTTCTGTAAATTTGTTGGATATCCCGAACATTTGCGAGGGAATATCTTCTACCAAACCGAGAAACAAAAGGTGTTTTGTTTCTCAACATGTCACCTTTTTAGAAAAGGAATTTCTTATGGAAGAAATTAGTGGTCATGAGGTAGAACTGGAAGGAGATCTAGCTAGACAAACTAACAGCTGATGATTTAGTGGAACCAAAGGATTCAATAGTCTCCAATGAACCTCAGCCTCTCCGCGAATCTGGTACCATGTGAGAGATACTACGGTTTCCTCAGTGACGGTGGGAGCGAGGATTGCATCATGGTAAATGATGACCCAACCAGGTTCAGGCAAGCCCTCACGAGTGGAGACTCTGTGAAATGGCTGGATGCTATGCGATCTGAGATGGAATCCATGTACACCAATAAAATATGACTTTGAATGTTTCACCTGAAGAGGTAAAACCCATCGGGAGCAAGTGGATCTTGAGAAGATTCTTGGTGTAAATGGAAAAGTTGAGACTTTCAAAGCTAGACTTGTAGTAAAATGTTTTCGTCAATAACCAGGTGTGGATTATGATGAAACATTTTCTCCAGTGGCTATGCTTAAGTCCATCAGGATTAAAGCACGCATCGCGGAGTTGGAACATCTGTTTTGATGTGGCAGTCAAAGAGTTTGCCTTCATCAAAAAGGTAGATGAACCTTGTATATATAAGAAAGTTGTAGAGAGTAAGGTTATCTTCCTCGTATTGTACGTAGATGACATACTCTTGATAGGAAATAGGTTTCATATGCTACACTCATTCAAGCTCCTCTTATTACGAGGATTTTCCATGAAAGATCTGGATGATACCTACTACATCTTAAGGATTTAGATCTATAGACATAGATCTAAGCGGATGTTGGGAGTGTCCCAAATCCAGGTACATTAACACCATACTAAAGGGGTTTAGTATGGAAGATTCTAAGCGTGGTGGTTCGCCCACTTACTCAGGAATCACTCTCTCCAAAAAAAAGATGTCTCCCAAGACTGATTTAGAGAGAGCTCGCGTACAAGGGATACCCTATACTTCGGCACTAGGCTCTATCATGTATGCGATGTTATGTACCAGACCAGATGTATCTAATTCACTAGGTGTAGTGATTAGGAATCAATCAGATCTTTGGAGAATCACTGGACAGCTTTGAAGAACATTCTTAAGTACTTGAGAAGCACTAAAGAAATATTCTTGGTGTTTGGTAACGGTGAATTCCAATGGGAGTCCTTTACCGATTCAAGCTCCCAGAGTGATAAGGACGACTGAAAGTCGGTCCCAGGCTTTGTCTTTACCCTCAATGGAGGTACGGTATGTTGGAAGAGTTCCAAGCTATATACCGTGGCAAACTAGATGATAAAGGTTGAATACATCGCTACCAACGATGCTGCCAAAGTGGTTGTCTGGATATTTATTGTTCATGAGATGAACATGGTTCCTACCATTAAGCGTCCAATAAATGTTACTGTGACAACAATGGAGTTGTGGCTTTGGCCATGGAACGCCAGTCCAATCAGCGATCCGGACATATTCTGAGACAGTATCACCTGATCAGGGAGATGGTTGATCTCCAAGGGATCGAGGTAAGGAGAGTTGACGCAAAGGATAACACGGTGGATCCACTCACAGAGGCCTTTCCCTAGAGAGACTTTTATGGGACGTTGGGTATGAGATACTACAACAAATGGCCCTAGTGCAAGTGGGAGATTGTTAGTTATATGTATGCCCTATAGGCCATTATTGTACATGTGATGTATATTATAGTGGATACTTGGACATATATAGGGAAGACTTTCTTGCTCGACATGATAGTATGTTATCTGGTTGCTCTTTATCTTGACATGTATACTTATTGTCTCTCTGTTACATGTTGATAAAGCCCTTAAGATGTGTAATTGACCACCAGGATTATGATGCAGATCATACTAGTGGGGACAGGGTAGTCTATAAGTACATCCTTCAATTGTTTCTAGTCGTAGGAGTATCGAAACGGGGCATCGATATTCTAGAGTAGACTAGCGTATACGTTTCTTGACCCATATGATGGGCGATGGATGATCCCACATCCATTGGTGTTTAACATCAAAAATTGTATACGGGTGCTCAGTTGAGACTGGGTATACTGAACAGGACTCGCCGAGAACTCCTAGATGGTATTATACCTCACGTCAGATAGCAGTTCTCTGGTAACACTGGTACAGGTTAGTCTGTAGACCCGAGATCGTTATAGAGTCTTGTGTGATTCCCACTGTGCTTTGATTTCCACCTTACCACGTTCAAGAGAACGTGAAAAACGGTAGTTTTTGGGTACAGTCCCGAGTCACATGGAGGCAATGAGTGATAGGAGGGGATTTCGTCTCTCCTTGTATTGGGGTTGATGTTGCACTATGCTCAATTGGCTATAACAGGAAATCCCTGACCGTGGTTGCTGAGATTTACTGGTAAGTGTTATCAGTAGTTTCTCAAACCGTTATGGGCTTCACATATGCATGACTTATCAGGCTATTGGGATCTGACGTTTACCACCCCAAGGCTGGATATGCGACATATCAGATGCAGAGACCGGACTGTGCGGTAGTGTTACTGATTAGATTCGCAGGAGTATGAGCATGCTTGCTTATTGATCTTCTGATCGTTCAATACCCGGGTGGCCGTTACGTCTAGCAGTACCGCTGACGGCTTGTGGGTGACTGATATGATTACCATCTACTGCTGGCATATTGACGAGTCTTTAGAGTCCTACACAGAGGTTTCCTGGCTCAGGCGAAACGAAGTAGTAGCACATATGTGATATGTGCGGGACCGAGATTTATACATGTATATGATACCGTATTCTATTCTCGCGATTTGTGTTATCGGTCGGTTATATGTGATATAGCCGGGTTATCGAATCAAATGTTGATTCGATAAGTTGATAAACATTATATTAGTCGGTTATATGTGATATAGCCGGATTATTAAATCAAGTGTTGATTTAATAATTTAATGTATAATTATATATTTGATATATTAACTTATATTAACTAATATTAGCTCACTTAAGCATTTCTTTTTCTCACTTGTGTACACTTAATATATATGTGATATATATTATTTGTGTCATGCTAGTTGCTACATGTGATATGGGTGTATGAAACTAATACCATACAAATAATAATGTGGGGTTTTATTTATTAAGAGTAAAAGAAAATTAGTTGGAAATTAGTCAAGGTTATAAGCTTGGAGAAGCGTTGTGCTAACCTTTGACTTAGTCCAGTAATTTTGTCTCACTCTATATATTTATTAACCTAACCATTATTGTTAGCCATGGTTTAGTCTTGATTTTGTTTGAAATATTGTGATCAAAGAATTGTTAACCGCAATCAAGAACGGCGTCGCTTGGTAACTAGCCGGTGAGTATGGGTCGGTCCACAGGGATTTTGTGTATTCTCAATTTGTTCTAACGAGTTAATTCCAATTGGTGTTGGATTGATTTATCACTAAAAACTAAGGTTGATCTAGACTAGGATTAAAACCTTGCTAGGATTAGGTTTAGGTTAAGTTTGGAAAGTCAATATTCCTCACCGCTTTCTATGCCCTAATTAAGATCTATTAGGTGTTATGGTAATAATTAATAAAGTGGATTAGTACCATCGGGAAGAAACTAGGTTTCTTCCTCTAGGTTCTTGTCATTCCTTTCTTAATTCTTACCCTAACCTCCATGGAAAACATATACAACCGGTCTTTTTAAACTACGGTGTCACCGCTACCTCGTGGGATAGGGTGCCGTAGTGAGTGGTGTGTGTATGTATGCATGGAGTCCTATAAAAATATGTGATGGGCAAGAAAGGGGTGAGAGATCTTCATCTCTCAAACCTTTCCTATTCCTAACCCTAACAAGTGAGGAACTACTCGCTTATTAGGGAATTGATAAAAAGAGACATTTTTATGATTTTTAATTCAATAACCTAATTATCTAAACAAGGGCAAATAATTCAAATTATAACTTGGGAAGATAAAAAAAAATCTATATTAGGGCAGGAAAGAAAATTTAACTAGGGCAAGATAAAGAAAAAGACTTGCTTTATTTGATGCACTCTTCAACATTACTAGAATTGAAAATTCTGAAATAGATGAATAAAATAAGGCACAAGAAGAGGCATACTTCAAAAAGAGGTTTAGGGCTTCTATTTATAGATCATAGAAACCCTAGGGTTACATTCGATACATATCTGCATTTACAAAATTATCCCTAAGAAACCTAGTCAACGCACCGCCACACCGTTAAAAATTGCACCGACACGTACTCCATATGGCCGCGGATCCGCGGCCAGAAGGCATGTTTGGCCGCGGTTCCGCGGCCATGTTGTGGGCTTGTTGGCTGCATTTTTCTGGGTTTCTTCTGGTTGCATTTGGCTTCTTGTTTCTTCTCTTGGTTTCTCAGATTGTCTTCTAGTTTTCTTCCAGATTTCCACAGTGCATAATGTCGTGGACTTTTTACCCTTTGCTTCGTGTCGACGTCTTGAACCTTACGCTGCCTTTGTGCTTTGTGAACTTGTTCATTAATCTTCATTTGTCCCTCAAACTATAGGCATGATCAAGATCCTTCCATTTGTTGGTCGTAGTCTCACTTTTGTATCGTCTTTTCATCATTTTCACTGTTTTGTTCCGAGAACCTGTAACCTGCAACTATGTAGTAGACTTGGATCAAAAGCATATGTTTATTTGTAAAATGAATAAGAATGGGGAATATAATAATGCAAAATTATGATATGAACAAATACCCCCAAACTTATCTTTTGCTCGTCCTCGAGCAAAACTAGTTTTATTCTCGAAAAAGACCTAACCTCACTTTCACAGGGAAACGCAATTGCACTGAGCTCGTGCAACAAGACGTTAAACCTCTAGGTGTCCCTAGTAGGAGGAGTGTTGTCTCCTGAGGGTTTTCAGCGGATACTACCCACAAAATCCTATCAATTCGGCCTATTGACTTTTATTCTCCAATTAGGTTTTCTAACAAGAAACTCTATTATCTTCCACTTAGAAATTATCAACCCGTATTTTTCACGCTTTCTTATCATTTAACTTAAGATTATATATGTTTTGTAAATTTACTTAGCTTTTAGCATCTTTTGAGTTTTCCTTCTAAGGTTCCATCTCAACTTAGGAATTTCTATCATCTCTACTAAAGATATAAGTCCTATTTTTCATTCCTATCTCTCATCTAAACCCCAATCATATACCCCTACGTGTGTGTATGTATCACCCCTACACTTGGAAATTCAATTCAAGCTCTTATACTCTTGTCCATCATCCAAAGTACTTTTAGTTGATGAATTTTTAGATGAAATTGCTCACACATCCTTCATGCGACCGTTAATACTTCTTGAGGTACTAACGACCAATTACAAAATGTGTTTGCACATCAAGGCGTAATTCCTCGTCTTGTAATACCTAAGGCTTTAGCAGTGACTCCCAAACTAATTGGTCTAAGGCACTAGGTGATGAAGCACCATCGCTATATATTTTTCTATTTATGCAGCCTTAAGTAATTACAAAACCAGTGTTCATTTTTTATCTCTTTATTCACACTTGTATTTTTATTTTATTTTCCTTCATACTGTGGATTTTAGACAAGAGCATTTCAAGGTATCCTCTACTATTCCATGTTTCAAGGTTCGTGTTTGTGCAAGTTGTAGGGTATATATTTTCAGAATTTAGACTTAAGCTTAGGGTTTATTTTTCAGACTTACACTTTAATAAAAATTTCAATACTCATCCTTTATTTTGACTTAGCCCAAGAAGTGAACTCAAAATTTTCCTATTTCTAAGTAAACTACAAGCACATATACTTTCTACCGTTAAATTTTAAGAAAGGTTATTTTTAGGGTTTTTAATTTACTGAGTGTAGGATCTAGTTTTTCCTAGCTAGTTAACCGTCTTGTCAAACTTAAGTCAAATATGGCTAAAATTGAACTTTTCAATTTTTATAATTTTTTTAAAATTTTTCAGTTTTTATTTGATTTTAAAATAAGTATGCAAATGCAAAAATATACATATGAATGCGAAGGAAGAAAGCTTACCGAGCACACCCCCAAACTTAAACTTACCAGTGTCCTCACTGTCAGGCTACACCAAGAGGGTCAAAATTGTCGGCACTCCCATGTTTATTTTTTTATTTTTATTGTTAACAGAAAAACAAAACAAAATATATATACAAAAAGGTCCCCCCCCCAAACTTAAGTGAAACAGTGTTTCCACTGTTGAACAATTAAAGTTCAGAGTTAGAGAGGAGAAAAACACAGTATCAAGCTATACAAGGCCTTACACGGGCCAAAGCTTAGCACCAACCATTCAAAAATTTTATCGTTATAATGGTGTGGGTGGTGAAAGAATAGAGTGTAGAGAAAAGAAATGAGAAACACACGAGACCGTATGAGAAGAAAGGTGGAATATGGTCTCGGTATATTAGGAGAAGAATGGCGGAAGAGAGAAAGAAGTGTAGTACGAACTTGAGGGTGTAAATTGAGTGAATAAATTAGCACAAATTGTGATGACTGATGTGTTAAAAGCGATTGTGCTAATCTATCAACCCGTCGAGAAATGGGGTCAAATCCCTCAAGATTCGAGAGCAAACATGGGTATGTTGAACTTGGTAAACCATCCATTGAAAATGGAAGCGTGACGGATTCTTGCGCGGTCAAAACGATGGAAAGGACAAAGGGGAGTGATTTAGGAAGGGTCTCATTCTCACCTAAGTAAGCGTATGTAAGGTGAGACGGCAACAGCTTGAGTTCGAGTTTCAGAGGTGAAATAATTGAAGGTGAAATTGGTGAAACTGTCTCAAACTCGAAGGATTCCATCAATGGTTCGAAATGACTGTAAGCAACCAAGTCTGATGGTTCAACTAACTCATCTGAAATTGAAAGGACTCAAACTCGGGCGGTGAGTCTTCAAAATCGTCTGAAAAATTGAAACACTCGTAATCGTTATCGATTGTGAGAACTGTGTCAGATTCAAGGAGGAACGCACTAGTGGCGTCAAAATTGCTGTGATCGAACAAAAAATTTTCAAGCTCACAGTCCTCCTGCCTGATCTCTTGCGTGATCGGAACGATGGAAAGGATGAAGGGGTGATTTAGGAAGTATAACAGTTAAAGGTTCAGGAGGATGAATTGGAAAATCCGACTCATCAAACAAAACTGGTTCATCCTCAATACTATCCTCATAATTCTCCTCAAAAGTTATCTCATCCATGCAATTATCATCAAAATCAAGACGCGTATGACGTTCGGGAGAAACATTTAATGAATCGGGATGATGAATTGGAGAGAAAAATTCAGTCAAATCTGCGGGTTCATCATTCAAAATATTCCCTGCGTCAATATCCTCAATCAAGTGAAAATCAATTTTTTTGGACACCTCGTCAAAAGCATGGATATTTATCAATTCAGGTTCTAGATTGGAGGTGTAGAGGTCAAAAGGATTGGTGATGGTTTCACTCGAAAGGGACCCTTCACAATCTGGCAAATCAAGCACTACAAAGTCGCACAACTCATTAAACGTTTTATTTTCAACTGGTGAATCATTTGGGACACTTGATAGATATTCAAAACCGGAGTTGTGGGATTCAATTGGTGATGGGTAGGTTTGATTTGGAAGGGTGCATAGCTCACTCTCTCCACTCAAATTCTCAATATGTCCAACCGCCTCATCATACATTAGAATTTATGGAGCTAGTTGGAAACTAGCTACCGGGTCACTATGTTGCATAAGGGCGGCAATGGACGCATCCAAATTCCTCATCTGTTGGTTTGTTGCTACAATATAAGCTTCCAACGACTGTTCCAGAGTAGATATGGGCTGTGAAGGGGTTTCAGTAAAAAATTCAAAGTTGTTTGGATACGTGAAACTCCCAAATGGTTGTGTAGAAGCAATGTCTAGGGAAGGTGCGAAAGTCGGGTAGGACTGGTAGGAATTGAATGGTTGGACAGGAGTAGGATCAACATTTGGATAAAAAGGTGAATGGACTTGTTGATCCCAAGAACTGGAAGTGTTGAAAGGAGTGAAAGATCGGTTACGAGATTGTTCAATATGTTCAGCAATAGACATGGGTTTCGGAGTTACAACAGAACTCGAAAAGGTAGTATCAACGTAAGAAGGTGGTGAAGGTTGAAATGGTTGATACAAAGTGGATTGCGGAGTCGAACTGTTTCTCCTAGACGCTTGTATTCGATCTTTCAAAGAAATTTTGGGCATGGAGGGGTCGTCCGTAATTCGACCAAAACAATTCGCGTAGGAAGCAATGTTTGGATGAGGGTACCAAAGTTCGGCAAGAGTTTTGGGAGATGAGGTACCCATAATGTATGAAAGGAGAAGGAAAATAATGTGGGTGCGGGTGGGTGCACGGATTTCTTAGCGACAAGTTGCAAGTTTTTGTAAAAAAATTTCCTTTTTGTGTTTTTTTTTTATAAGGAGCTTTTTGCAAAAAGATTTTCAATAAAAGGCTTAGACACACGTTCAATCAACCACAAATGCACAATCAAGCCTAGATCTAGGGTCACCTAGGTTAGCTAGACAGCTCCTAATTGTTCCAAAGGGCAAGATGTGAGGACCTCAAACCGCCTCTTCACCGCCAATTGTGGCCAGGTAAGCACAAGTAAAGAAAGGAGGGATCTGCTCACGAATCACCGTGAGACGGACCTTTTAAAATTACCTTTCCCCACTTGTCTAGCCTAGACACCACAAAGTCTGGTTTAGATAAACGATCGATGCCTACAACTATTCCTTTATCCTATTGAGCGCGACAGTCCTTAAGGCTGAGTCTAATTTTTTTTTTTAATTAACTCAATGGTCAATGCAATATGCTTTTTGTGATTTTTGGGGTCCTAGGAAGGGTAATGAAATCCCCACCCAATCTGGATTGGTGTTCAAGCCCCTTAAAGTCAATTTAAAATATGCAAAGCAGTAAACACAATAACTTGTAAACAATTTTTTTTTTAAGCGCGGCGCAAAGAATCCTGCACAAGATCAAGTTATTGGAGAAGGGAGAGATGTTTTTGCGCAAAGAACCCTGCAGGAAAAATTTTCAGAGGAGTTTATGGGGTTACAGAGAAGAAGAGAAAGCTTACAGAGATTTTTCCACGTGTTGACGTCACCACCAGGCCGCGGATCCGCCGCAGAACCTTGCTTTTGACCGCGGTTCCGCGGTTGGTTTGGCGGTTCGGATCCCAAATTTTTTTCTGTTTCTCTGTTCTGATTTTCCTCTGTTTGTTCAGATTTGTTGTTTGCTGTTTTGCTCTATGGATTTTTCCAGATCTGAATCTGTTCTTCGACCCTGCATAATTCAAAAGAAAACCCTTTAAAGAATAACAAGATGATAAAAAATTATATTTTTTATTTTTTCAGTTTTTATGAATTTTTAATTTTTATATTAACCCGAAATTACAAAAAGAAAATAACTACGCCATCCCCGGCAACGGCGCCATTTGATTTTGTTTAAAATATTGTGATCAAAGAATTGTTAACCGCAATCAAGAACGGCGTCGCTTGGTAGCTAGCCAGTGAGTACGGGTCGGTCCACAGGGATTTTGTGTATTCTCAATTTGTTCTAACGTGTTAATTCCAATTGGTGTTGGATTGATTTATCACTAAAAACTAATGTTGATCTAGACTAGGATTAAAACCTTGCTAGGGTTAGGTTTAGCTTAAGTTTGGAAAATTAATATTCCTCACCGCTTTCTATGCCCTAATTAAGATCTATTAGGTGTTATGATAATAATTAATAAAGTGGATTGGTACCATCGGGAAGAAACTAGATTTCTTCCTCTAGGTTCTTATCCTTCCTTTCTTAATTCTTAACCTAACCTCCATGGAAAACATATACAACCGGTCTTTTTAAACTACGGTGTCACCGCTACCTCGTGGGATAGGGTGCCGTAGTGAGCGGTGTGTGTATGTATACATGGAATCCTATAAAAATATGTGATGGATAAGAAAGGGGTGAGAGATCTTCATCTCTCAAACCATTCCTATTCCTAACCCTAACAAGTGAGGAACTACTCACTTATTAGGGAATTGATAAAAAGAGACATTTTTATGATTTTTAATTCAATAACCTAATTATCTAAACTAAGGCAAATAATTAAAATTATAACTAGGGCAGATAAAGAAAAATCTATATTAGGGCAGGAAAGAAAATTTAACTAGGGCAAGATAAAGAAAAAGACTTACTTTATTTGATGCACTCTTCAACATTACAAGAATTGAAAATTCTGAAATAGATGAAAAAAATGAGGCACAAGAAGAGGCATACCTCAAAAAGAGGTTTAGGGCTTCTATTTATAGATCATAGAAACCCTAGGGTTACATTCGATACATATCTGCATTTACAAAATTACCCCTAAGAAATCCAGTCAACGCACCGCCACACCGTCAAAAATTGCACCGACACGTGCTCCATATGGCCGCAGATCCGCGGCCAGAAGGCATGTTTGGCCGCGGTTCCGTGGCCATGTTGAGGGATTGTTGGCTGCATTTTTCTGGGTTTCTTCTGGTTGCATTTGGCTTCTTGTTTCTTCTCTTGGTTTCTCAGATTGTCTTCTAGTTTTCTTTCAGATTTCCACAATGCATAATGTCGTGGACTTTTTACCCTTTGCTTCGTGTCGAAGTCTTGAACCTTGCGCTGCCTTTGTGCTTTGTGAACTTGTTCATTAATCTTCATTTGTCCCTCAAACTGTAGGCATGATCAAGATCCTTCCATTTGTTGGTCATAGTCTCACTTTTGTATCGTCTTTTCATCATTTTCACTGTTTTATTCCGAGAACCTGTAATCTGCAACTATGTAGCAGACATGGATCAAAAGCACCTGTTTATTTGTAAAATGAATAAGAATGGGGAATATAATAATGCAAAATCATGATATGAACAAGTCTCTACAAGAGTTATATGAGATATTTCTCATCTATGGTTGCAATTCTACACTTGCTTCTCTCCATAGTTGCTTTTCTTCATCTCCTTCCTCAAGCTCTCTAGCCTTTTGGGAGGTGAAGAAAATTAGTAAGAAAAATATTTCTAAAGTGAGCAAAATTCCTACTTCATCAACTTACACTAGACTAGCCATTTAGTTTAGGTTGTTTACCTCAGTAATTCCTAATTAGTGAAAATGTAGCTTGAGTTAGTGTCTCCTCGACGTAGATCATCTTCGGCCTCGAAGACTTCAAGCAAGCATGTTCATTTCACCTTGTGGAGCCTTACTAGAGTCCGGGAGATCACTACTTGGTGCGAAGGGACAACTACACGGAGTTTAAAAGTGAAGGACCGGTCTACAAAGGTTGTATTTCTTGTTCACTTAGATGTAAGATGTTTACATTCTTGTTTCGTCTAATTCTCTAGTTAAGATTCTAGGTTAGGGTTCTTTAGTGCGCCAAATTTTTGAAAACGGCATGGTTGATGCCTCCCGAAATCCTGTGGTTGTGCTAGGGAACCCAGCAGCATCGGATTTGGACGACCCGTTGAGAGGGGTCGTTGTGGTTGCAAGTCGATCGAAGATCGACTTCTTAGGATCTTCGTCTTGCGGCGCTGGAGCGCTAAAACTTGTTGGTGGGATCATGTTCCTGAAGAATAGTCCAGTAGTGGCTTGCATTACTTGCCCCACCAGCATTGAAAAGATGAAGACCGCGTTAGGCCCATAAGTCACTCCTCCAGTTGGGGCGGAGCGGGAGTTGCTGTTGCAAGTTGTGAAACTAGAAGTCATCGATATTCTTTTCTTCTGGATACGGTCGTCCGGTTCTGACAGTTTGGCCAGCCGCTTCATTGGCTTGATGAGCTCATATTTGTTGAGCTATATAGTCATCAAGAGCAGCCTTGGAGATCGTTTCCTCGTAGCTGTTGATAAAGCCGGAAGAGGATTTGATGTTTCCTCTCTGTCATCCTCGATGATTATCGGCGGATTTTCAGCTGGAGGTTCTGGCTGAATCATCATTCCAACCATGTCCTGGAACAAGAGAGTCGTCTGCTTTATGTTGGCAGCCTGCTCAGCAACTTCCTTGTCCTTTCTTTCAAGCACCCTTCGCAGGAACTCTGTATCAGTCTCCTGTTCTTGGAAGTTTTTCAGTTACTGGTTCCGAACTTTCTTTCTGTCCGGTGAGTGCTGCTATTTTGGTCAGTATCTCGTGGAGCCTTTGTTGTTGCTCCTAAGCTTTTTTCAGCGACCGAGTTTGCGGCCGGTGACCCAAGGAATCACGGCTTTCTTCTTTTCCGGAAGCCATGTAAACCGTATGCACAATCATGCCCCTAGACCTGGGGTATTTGGGTCCGTCGCCTTTGGAATTTGCCGCCGGCGGTGGAATTTTCTCCGGCCTCGTCCTTTTGTGGGAGGTCGAAATTGAAGGAGCCGTTGTAACAGGCACCTGTGTAGAAGAAGTCTCTCGCTGTATGACGGAGGGATGGTCTTTCTCTTACCAAACCTTCGATTTCTTCGGTTGACGAGAGTAGTTCTGGTCATTTTCGGTCCCACCAGACGTGCCAGAATCTGTTCATCGCCAAAAACAGAGACGAACCGGGATAGGTCGTCTTGCCTGAATTTGGGGGCAGATGCTATTTGGATTTATCCGTCCACCTCTCCAAAGATACCAAGTTGATTTATGGCACCGTATATCGGAGGTTTGGACAGACGCGACCGTTGTAGCGTGACTTCAGCAAATTCCCCCTCGTTTGTAAGAGGTTTTTGATTATGGGGACGCTCTCCCCTGCAGGCACAGGCCTCTGCGGTTAATTACGTTACCACATCGCGATAATCACTTTCTCCTGCTCCGGAAGTTCACTTCGTATCGTGTGTGTTTTTGTTTATTTTGGTTGCCCGTGAATTGTATACGGAGACTAATTTATGTCGTCATCCATAGGGCATGGATTAGTCCAAATCCGTATATTTTTATATTTAGGTTTGGTTTAATTTAAGGACCGTTAATCTGGTTTGAGATTAAGATCAACTTAAATATACATAGCAGTTGGGGCTCAGTTTGTTTTAGTTTAAAAACGTCACGGTCCATTATCGCCATAATTGAGGCGAGGAGTTAGTTTAAGAACGTTTCGGTCTTTTATCGCCGTATTTGGGGGCGAATATTAGTTTAAGGACACTTCGGTCCATTATCGCCGTATTTGAAGGCGAATATTAGTTTAAGGACATTTCGGTCCATTACCGCCGTATTTGGGGGCGAATATTTGTTTAAGGAAATATCGGTCCATCATTCATCCTATGCGCGTGTGTATTTGTTAGGTGGCAGAGTGAACAATGGAGTTATGGAATGTGCCCAATTTAGGGCACGATCCGATTTGAGGCATGCACGTCAATTTGGAAGTACATCAACAAAAGAAGTTGTTGGTTATCGAGACCCGCCACCTCTCTGAAAACATTGAGGAATTATAATGACATGTATCAGAGGTATGAAGAGATGTACCCTTAAACCAAATCCCGTATTTGAGGGGAAAGGGGTTGTTGTGGACTCAAGAATTTTTTGGGTCATATTTGAGGCCTTGGAAATCAAGAGCATATGGACTCGATTGATTTTTTATATTGTTAAGGATGCGTTAGTCCAATTTAAGACTAAAATCCACTTGACAACATTTTAGGATCTTCTTTATTTAAGACCCAGCAACAAAGCATTTGAACTCAGTTGCAAGTCTTTAGCAATTTATCCAATTTGGGCTTTAGTATGCTTAGTCTTCCTTTTTTGAAAAAGTGTTAAGCACTTGTTGGGCTCTGTTTATTCAGTCCCTCTTTTTATGCAAAAAGTGTTGAGCATTTATATGAGTTCTGACGCCCACATATAATCATGTGGAGTTTTCAGTCATGGGCATCGCCCAATAAGTGTTGAACAATTTACTCATTTTGACTTTACATGAAGTGTTAGGCACTCTTTATGGCGTCCACATGGGGAGCACGTATGGCGCTGGGCGCTGCCCAATGAGTGTTGAACACTCAGCCATTCTGGGCTGCCTATGGAGTGCTAAGCACTCTATGGCGCCCTCGTGATTTTCACGTGTGGCGCTGGGCGCCGGGCACTGCCCAATGCGTGCTAAGCACTCTTCTCTTTTGTGGTGCCCATATGAGGAGCACGTGAGGCGCTAGGCGCTTTTAGAGGCACCCACGTAGGAAGCACGTGGGGCACTGAATTCTTTTCTCCTCTGTTGATGGCATTTTTGCCTATTAATAATCAGGATCTTTGTTTTGAAGATCTAGGATCAAGCTTCATTTCTAAGAACTAAGTTCTTTTATAAGAACTAGGTTTCTCTTGTATGCTTTTGTTTTGAGGAACTCAATTTCTGGTTCTTTTCTGAATCTTTGATTCTCAAGAACGAGTTCTTCCCGATGAGAATTAAATTCTCAACTTCTGAGAGACTTGCCTTGTGGATCTCAGATCTAGAGAAAGAACTAAGTTCTTTTAAAAAAGGTTAAACCCTTCAATAGGCAAATGAGATGTTTTGATCTCTATTTTTTTTATTTACCTAGAGTTTTGAGAAGGGAGATCTTCTTCCTTGAGAATTTAATTCTTTGTTCTTTTTTAAGCTTCTGTCTGTTTTTTTAAGCTTATGGGGGTGTTCCTCTCTTTCAGACTTGAAGTCTTGGGTCCTTTATATAGTAGAAGCAATTTGTTAATTAGTTTTGAGGAAATCTCTCATTGAGATATTTCAATTGATTTAAGAAATTTTATCCATCATTGAATCTTTGATCCAAAGGTTTCTGTTTTACAGAACATATTTTCTTGTTTTTTTTAACAAGATTGAGGAAATATTGTCCCATATGCAGAGTTTTATTCTGTGAAATGGTGATTTTTAATCATCATTGGATTTTTAATCCAAATGTTCTCTATTTTACAGAGGGCAATCTTTCTTATTTAAAAAAATTGAGCGAATATATCGCAAAATAGAATTTTATTCTATAATCCAACCGACGGTATCTTTCTTATTTTTCAGAAAGATTTGGGGAATGTTTTCTCCCGACAGAATTTAATTCTGCATTTTTGATGATTTATCATCTCCGTTGGATTTTTGATCAATGGCTCTGTTTAACAGAGAGAAGAATTTAATTCTACCTGGGCGCCGGCGCTCACGTGTTGTGCAGACACCACCTGAAAGTTTTAACTCTTATTTAATAGATTCTTTTGTGCTTTGCACACTGGCGCCCGCGTGAAGAGCACGTGCGACGCTATATGAGAGTTTTAACTCTTATTTAATTTAATAGATTCTTTTGTGCTTTGCACACTGGCACCCGCATGAGGAGCACGTGCGGCGCTTTATTAGAGTTTTAACTCTTATTTAATTTAATAGATTCTTTTGTGCTTTGCACACTGGCGCCCGCGTGAGGAGCACGTGCGGCGCTATATGAGAGTTTTAACTCTTATTTAATTTAATAGATTGTTTTGTGCTTTGCACACTAGCGCCCGCATGAGGAGTACGTGAGGCGCCACCATAGAATTTAATTCTATAAAATTGGCTCAGGTGTTGACGCCCTTATGGAGGGCACGTGAAGCGCTGCCTCATTAATTTTGAACAAAACTTTGCTCTTTTATTGGGGGAAACACTTAGAACTATATATAACTGAGTGCTTAGCACTGATTGGGCAGCACCTATAACTGAAGGCTTCACATGATATCCATGTAAGCGCCAGAGCGTCAAACAAGTTCTTAGCACTTTTGCATAAAAGGGGGGGCTAAATAAGTGCTTAGCACTTCTGAATAAAAAAAAGAAATTGAGCAGGCTAAGCCCAAATTGGCAAAGTAGTTTAGCCCAAATGCTCTGTTGTTGAACATTAATAAAATTTAAGGATCCTTAAAATATTGCTAAGTTGATCTTAGTCTCGAATAAGACTAATGTATTCTTAGTTAAAAATAAATTGGGCCCAAATGCTCATATGTTTAAGTTGATCTTAATCTCAAACTAGATTAACGGTTCTTAAACCAAACAAAATATTTTTGAACTAAAGGAAAAATATAACTTAAGTTCAAAATCCCAAATCTAAAATATACAGATTTGGACTAATCCGCGCCCTACGGGTGACGACATAAACTAGTCTCCATATACAATCCACAGGCAACCAAAACAAACAAAATAACACATGGCACGAAATGAACTACTGGAGCAGGAGAAAGTGGTTTTTGCAACGCGATAACGTAATTAACCACAGGGGCTTGCACCTGCAGAGAAGGGCGTCCCCACAATCAAAAAATCCCTCACAAATGAGGGGGGATCTGATAAAGTCTGCAACAACGGTTGCATCTATCCAAACCTCTAATATATGGTGCCATAAATCAACTTGGTATTTCCGGAGAGATGGATGAAGAAGTCAAAATAGCATCTGCTCCCAAATTCAGGCAAGACGGTCTATCCAAGTTCATCTCTGTTTTAGGCGGTAAACAAACACTCTGACAAAGTCATATACACGTGCACTTCTAAATTCAATTTAGAATGAAGTTATACTCATCCACCTGCCAGATCTCATAATTAAGAAAAGCAGCATGGAAAGCAAGGGTCATCATCAAGATGATGCATACCTGCCTATCACCGTCAACGAGAAAACCAATGTACCTCTCAGGTAGTTGAGGTTACTAACTAAATCAGTGCATTGGCTGTAAGCAAACGCTCATGCTCGTACCGCAAACCAGCGGCCAATGCGGAATACGAAACGAAAATTTTCGAAACAAGAGCACGAACTAGTATGACATAAAATCGAATCCAAACACTAAACTAGAAACATAAGAAGAAGTTTAACAACTCGGTTAGTAATCATAACCTTTATAGTTGTGTCATTCATCTGCTATGCCACTTCTTTAGCTTATAGATCCGCTGGAAAATGAGCTTGGGAGATGGTCTTCTTTGTTGAAGATGATCCACCTAAAGGAACCCTCACCTAGGCTCTAGCTTCATGCTAATAATCAAAGTGAAGCAACTAATGATCAAAACTTGCTAAGAATTGATCATTAGGATGTAGTAGTGGCTAATCTCTAAGTGTTCTCTCTTTTCTTTTTCATCTCCCAATTTAGAAAATATCAAGAGAGGAAGAAGAAGTCAAGGGCGATGGTGATTCAAAAATGAGCATGGTTACTAATGAAAAAGTCGCTCTTCATATTATTTTTCTTCTTTCTTTTATCTTTGAATGGGTGGAATTGTGACTCACCATGGTGAGTCACAAGTCCACAACATTCCAATAAAATCAAGAAGAGATGAGAAGAGAAGATAGAAAGCCATCCCATTTGTACACATACACATATGTATATGTATATATATAAATATATATACAGATACACTAATACAAATATATGCTACAAATACATATACCCGTATTTGTATCAAAATATGAATACATGTATTTATATTAAGATACAAATACCCGTATTTATATCAAAACACAAATAAACATATTTATACAAATACTCGTATTTGTATAAATACTGTATTCTGTTAAAATACGAATACCGAAAAGAGAGATACCAAAAAGAGATATATAATATTAGCTCACATTTTATCCAAATGTGATAATCTGGCTATCTTTCAAACCGGCTAGTATTAACAAAATATCTGATTAAAAGTACGTGTACAAAAACATATATTTAATCGAATCTAAGTACGTATCAAAATACGTACACTACATCATATCGCCTGAGCTAGGAAACCCTCTATGTGGGACTCTAAAGACAGGAAAATACACTGGCGGTGGGTTTAACCACAAGCACGTCAACTGCACTAGTTGTACGTAACAGCTGCCCAGGTATTGAAAGAAAGGAAAGTCGAGAAGCAAACTCGCATGTATCCCTACTGAGCCTGAAATTGACAGTCTTCGTACAGTCCAGTCTATTCGTCTAAGAGTATAGCATATCGGGTCTAGGGGGTTGGATAAAGTGAGACCCTTAATAACGCAATAAGTCGTGTCGGTGTGAAGCCTATCACCTATTGAGAAACTACTGATCCAAATCAGTAAATCCTGTCCACATTGGCCAAGAATTTCTGGTGATGGCTACCCGTGCACTACGCGACATCTACTCCCAATACCGGGAGAAACGAATCCCCGATGATCCGTTCACTGCCTCCATCTAGCTCGGGACTGTACCCAACTAACACCTGTTTACACCATTCAGTAGAACCGTGGTAGGGTAGTAATCAAAGCACAGTAGGGGCTCAAACGAGAAAAATGACGATCTCAAGTCGACAAACTAACATATACTCATGTCACCAGAGAACTGCAACCTGACAATAGGTATAATACCATCTAGTATGTTCCCGGCGAGTCGATCCAGTGTAACTCATAACCCAATGATCACCTGTATACTATCTTTAGTGACTAACTAATGCCAATGGCTGTGAGACTGGCCATCGCCCCTCATCGAGGTCAAGAAATGTATACACTAGTCTACTCTGAAATATCGATACCCAGTCTCAATATTCCTACGACTAGGGACATTTAAAGATATACTTATAAACTATTTGGTTCTCACAAGTGTGATCGCCACAATAACCCTGATAGTCAAGCAAGAATCCTATGATCTCTATCAACATGTAATAGTGATCTGTAATACCATATAATACATGTACATGATGATAAAGATGTACCAGATAGCATACTATCATCTCAAATAAGACTGTTCTACCCGTATAGGTCCTCTCTCAATCATTATAATCATCTGCCTACGATTACAATAATTGCCTTGAGGGCACTATAACCAACAATGGCTAATGGATTGTCGAATCCAATCAAATTCTTTGGTTCTACTAAATATGCAGCAATCGTTTGTGGTTCTGGAATCACTTCCAGTTCTACCATACTCTTACTAATGTTTTCTGAAAAGAATTCATTTTACTAAAAAGTTGGTGAGTCAAGAACAATATAACTATTGATCTTGCAAATAGTAGAATGTTAACCCTCGTCAAAGCTCGAAATAACCCACAAACTGCCATTACTGAAACGTGTCTTGAGTTTATCTGAATTCTGCTTTTAAGCATTAGCCGTACAACTCTATATAGCTTAACATCGTTAAGATATGAATCCATTCTATATCCAATATAGAAACAAAGACAAAAATTTAATTGGAACCAGATTCAAAAATTATGCAACTATTTCCAGTGCATATGACTAAATGGAGAAGGCCGTGCAGCATTATTCATCAAGGAGCACACCTACGGATGAGTAACCGGAGAGAGAAGCAAGTTCTCAAATATATTACTTATGATAGAATACCTAGTATAAGTATCTACATCTTCGTTGAAGAATTCTGATACTTCCAACGTATGGTTCTCTACTTTATTCTTATAGCTATAACTTCTCAAAATTTGGACCTTATATTTCAACGAAATGCGTGTCTGAAACCAAAAAAGTCATAAGTAAACAGAATATAGTATGAGTACCAACCTCTTGTCCTTATAAATATCGGACAACATACAATACTTTTTATATGTCCTCTGAATTTAATAACTCAAACCCTATGTGTCGTAAGTTGAAAACTATATTATGATTAAGAAGAATTACACCGTTATTGAATGCACCTTACCTAATCATCAACTGATAAAGGTAAATATTATAAACATAATTTCAAAAGTTTATATCTCACTTTATAAAACGTACAGATATATCAGTTTGATATTGGTGCATAACAACGGATATTCAAAACCAAATATTTGTCGTTAGGCAAAACCCGGGTGATTTCCTTAAAAATTACCAATTACAAAGAATTCTGATATTGAGGATCTAATTACCCAGTTCTCAATATTCTACTCCCACTCGATATCTGTAATACCATACAGATGTAAGAATCAAGTCTGGAAATACATACCCTGAAGTCAAAATTTAATTGGGAAAGCGGTTTTCAATTAACACCGTACAACAAAACTGAAATATGAAAATGTTTCGAGGGGTAGCTGGGTATTCCTAGTAATACCTTTTCCATTATCAGACTTATAATATTAGTTACAATTTCCATTGTCCTTACTCCAATCTCTTTATATGTTTTTACTTCTTACCTTCTGTACATCATTCTTAAGCTAATTGGTTTTCTTCTTTTCCTACCTTTCGACACCGGCCTAAGGTTTGAAAGAAGACAATCCAATAAGCATAATAGGTGTACTCCCCGAAAACTAGGAGCCCTCGTAATCTGAGAGAAGGTAAAGAGAAAAGACAACTGAATAATCCTATTCAATTTCCACAGAACCAGAATCCATCCTCGCACTGAAATAAATTTCTATGAGTTCATATGTAACTATACGAAATGGTTTTATCCATTCTATATAGATCTTCGTAGTGATACAAAATGTTCTTAAGAAAGCAAAGGGTAAAGAAAGAGTGGTATGGATATATGAGACTTTGTCATGAATCGTTAGAAAACAAAGTCAGGTTTATAAAAAGGTTCGGTCAACTTGGTTTATAAGTTTTAGTTTAAGGTCGGTCATGGGTCGCTATCAGAGAGAGAGAGAGAGAGAGAAAAGAAATACTCAGTTTGCACTCTATCAAGATTAGATTGATTAATCATTTTATCTAATCAGGATGGCTCACACTGTTTCCTCGAATTCTCCTTCAAACCCTAAAAGGAAAACTAGTCGGGATTATTTACACCTTATAAGTTCGCTAACCGTTCGGCAAGGCCGGTGTTGGTACTCCAAGGGAGGGTCCCCATGCTTTCACACGGACCTAATTAAATAATCGCGTTTCCGCAGAGGTGTAATCTCATTAACACTTTATAGACACATAATAGGTTAGCTAATTGTAAAGTGAAAATCTCCTGAGGAGTAATCCTACTCATCAGTGGGATCGGGACCCAATTATCATCGCATAATAACCTAGATGGAAACCACTCTAGTTACCACACTCCAGAATATATACAACACTAGCAAGTTTCCCTTATATTTGAAACTTCCGATATAGTTTTTACCCCTGGGACCCTAGTGACCTTGACTGAGCTAACAAATCAAAGGGCCATAGTCAAGTTCAACCCGTCATTATCTTGATTGCATTAAACCAACCCGTTCGAGTCCTTGACTGAGCCAAAATGATCGTACGACTATTCTAACCAATCGCATCTAATACTGAAGAAAAAACACTACATAGCTATCGAACGCTACGCCTCGGCTGAGCACATAGCATGAATATTAAGCAATACTAATATGAAATGACGGAGGGCTACAGCTGGTTTTTAGCGAAAATATCTTTAACATAATGAACTTGATTTCATTGAAGGAATTTAGTGATTTCAAAACGAATGGTTCAAGCTCAATTTTGAAAACTTTTGGTTTTGTCGAAAATCGACTAGTTTTGAAAAAAACCAAATGGTTTTGAAATTTGATTACAACAACTTTTAGGTTATTTTCTTACATTGATTAGAATTAATGTGGTCCCATCAATTAAACCAATAAATCATAGAAACAACCAAAATAGAATGTACGTTTATGCCACCCGCATTCGCCACGGGGTTCGGGGACTTCACCGTAAGGAATTCACCAGCAGTGTATGGACAGGGCTAGTGTGGGTGCAAAACATAAACAACATTTATATATATCTCATCACAGGCATGTGATAATCAAAATGGAATAGCGGTTAAATTAGAAGCCCCGTGTTTCGTTTGAGCCGCAAACGAAAACCAACATTCTCCGGTCGTATAGATAGCTCGAACATCACTTAAAATAAAGACCCCTACAAGCGCGGCAAGCTGCCCGTGAATTCTAGTAGTAAGGCAATCATCACTCAATAACATGAGTAGGCCATCCGGTACTTCATGGAATCCGGTAACTTGAGCACTCCACCGTGGGTCTATCTTAAACCCCTAAAAGTGCGGCGAATAGCCCGTCAATTCTAGAGCGAGGCGGCTCGAACTCATTACTATAAGACGACCACCTAACACACTCTAGAACCCGGCTACTCAAGCACTTCTCCATGGGTTATCCTAATATAAGAATGAATGAATATACAATGGCAATATCGACCTCAGCCGGTCGTGTTCCAGTAAAACAATATACAACAAGCGGTAACGACGGTCACAAGCTGGCCGCTCGTCCCGAATAAATGAATATACAAACATTCTACGATGAAGGGTTATCCACCATGACAATCCGGCTAAACCATCACAAGATATATATCAAGCACAACACAAGCAAGTATGTGCAATCCCGTCTAATCAACTTATAGCAATTAGACAACGTTTAAAACACATATACAAACACAAAGATATAAACGATGCAAAAATTTCGATTTTAAAACTTTCCGTATTGCCCGAATACAAAGATAACAGTGAATGAAATCTGGGCCAAAACAAACATAATCAAAAACCAGGTTTTCTTGAGAATAAGCCCCTGGAAAAATTCAGGGACCATAAGCAAACAAAAAAAGCATTTTGGGCGGTTTTGTTGAAGAATTAGGTCCCCGTTTTTCTTTTCAAGTTTTTATATCTCATAACAAGACATTTGCACTTATTTA
Source organism: Agapanthus africanus (assembly GCA_030015575.1). Lineage (NCBI taxonomy): Eukaryota > Viridiplantae > Streptophyta > Magnoliopsida > Asparagales > Amaryllidaceae > Agapanthus > Agapanthus africanus. The sequence continues at coordinate 300,711,787 of CM057339.1, read as the reverse complement.
AAAAAAATTCCGATAACAAAAAAAATTCGAACAGAAACTTGGTTTTCATGGTTTCGAAAAACGGAAAATTTTAGTTTCGAAACGTAAACATCGTATACTATTTGTTCTAGTATTTGGGTGGCTCTGATACAATGTTAGTAGATGCCCGTGCTCGTGCCACTAACTTGCGGCCAAGGCAAAATACAAAAAAAATTCAAGAACAAGAGCACAAACTACCACGACCTAGAATTAATTCCAAATACTAAACTAGCAAAGTAGAAAGAGTTTAGTTACTCGGTTAGTAATCAAAATCTTTGTAGTCTGTCCTCTGTCTTCTATTCTACTTCTTTAGCTTCTAGGTCCACCAGAAACGAGTTTGGGAGTCGGTCTTTCTCGTCGAAGATGATCTACCCAAACGAACCCTAACTTAGGCTCTAGCTTCACAATAAAAACTAAATGAAGTAATTCATGAACAAAACTTGCTAAGAATTAATCACTAGGATATAGTAATGGCTACTCACTAAGTTTTCTCTCATTTTCTTTCTGCTTTCTCAACTTAGAAATTATCAAGAGAAGAGGAAGAAGAAGCTAATGGTGATGATGATGATGAAAAGAGCAAGCATGGCTAATGAAAAATTCATCATCATTTTCTTTTTTCTTTCTTTCTTTAAAGTGTGAAGTGGGTGGAATTGTGACTCATATGTGTAGGTCAAAAATCCACACACTTCCACTTTATAAAAGAAAGAATGAGAAGAAAATGATGAGCCATGACAAACAGACACATACATACACACAGACACACAAATACACACACACACATACACTAATACAAGTATATGCTACAGATACATTCACTCGTATTCGTATCAAAATATATACACCCGTATTCGTATAAAATACGAATACCCGTATTTATATTAAGATACAAATACCTGTATTTATATTAAGACACAAATACCCGTATTTATACAAATACCTATATTTGTATAAATACCGTATTCTGTCAAAATACAAATACCAAAAAAAGAGATACCAAAAAAAGATATATAATATTAGCTCGCATTTTATCCAAATGTGATAATCTGGCTATCTTTCAAACGGGCTGGTATTAACAAAATGTCCGATTAAAAATATGTGTACAAAAACACGTATTTAATCGAACCTACGTACGTATCAAAATACGTACACTATATCGTTTCGCCTGAGCTGGGAAACCTTCTATGTGAGACTCAAAAGACTCGATAATACGCTAGCAATGTGTTTAACCATAAGTATGTCAGCGACACTAGCTGTACGTAACGGCTACCCAGCTATTGAACGAAAAGAAGGTCGACAAGTTAACTCGTCTGTATTCCTACTAAGACTGAAAGTGGCAATCTCCGTACGGTCTGGTCTTTTTGTCTGAGAGTGTCACATATCTGGTTTAGGGAGTGGAAAAATGCCAGACCCCTAATAACGCAATAAGTCGTGTCAGTGTGAAACCCATCACCTAAAGAGAAACTACTGATCCAAATCAGTAAATCTCGTCCACATTGGCCAAGAATTTCTGGTGATGGCCACCCATGCACTGCACGACATCTACCCCCAATACCGAGAGAGACGAATCTCTGACGATCCGCTCACTGCCTTCATGCAGCTCGGGATTGTACCCAACTAAAATCTGTTTGCACGACTCTTTTGAGCTGTTGTTGGGTAGGAATCAAAGCACAGTAAGAACTCACACGAGACAAATGATGATCTCAGGTCGACAGACTAACCTGTACTCATGTCACCAGAAAACTGCTATCTGACAATAGGTATAATATCATCTAGCATGTTCCCGACGAGTCCGTCCAGTGTAACCATAACCCAATGAGTATCTGTATACAATCTTTGGTGACTAACACTAATAGCTGTGAGACCGGCCATCGCCCCTCGTCGGGATCAAGAAACGTATACACCAGTATACTCTGGAATATCGATACACGGTCTTGATATTCCCAAGACTGGGGACATTTAAGGATATGCTTATACACTACCCAGTTCTCACAAGTGTGGTCACCACAATAATCATGGTAGTCAAACATAATTCATATGGGCTCTATCAACATGTAATATCGATACGTAATACCACATAAAACATATACATGATGATAAAGACAAACCAGATAGCATACTATCATCTCGAGTAAGACTGTTCTACCGTATAAGTCCTTCCTCAATCATCATAATCGCCTGCATGTGATTACAATAATTGCCTTGAGGGCACTGTAACCAACAGAAAGTAGGGGTTAATGCCAAATTGGAATTATGGATGTAAACGTTGGAATCTCAGGGGTTCAGATTAAATAGGTCCAAGACAGCATATATGCATTGCAAATTTGGTAAACAGAGAAGTCGAGAACACGGTGGTATAATATCATCGAGCGATTAGTTTAAATATGTAGGTTCCATCATCCAAAATGTTGGAGAGATCAATAGCAATGTCAATCAAAGAATTCAAGCTGGTTAGTTGAAATGGAGAAGTAAAACAGAGATTTTGTGCAATCGTAACTTTCCGTTAAGATTGAAAGGGAAGTTTTATCAAAGCGTTATTTGGCATGCCTTATTATATGGTACAGAATGCTGGGCTCCTAAGAAATATCATACACAAAAGATGCACGTAGTGGAGATGCGCATACTTCATTGGATGTATGGCAACACTAGAAAAGATAAGGTGCAAAATGAGAATATTCGTGCAACAGTTGGTGTAGCACCTGTGGAGGAGAAGATACTGGAAAACCGGCTAAGATGGTTTGGTCATGTGCGACACAGAGCTATAGAAGTACCGGCTCGACGAATAGATACTCTCGATATAAGCAATGTCAAAAGGGCGAAAGGGAGACCGAAGAAAACATGAATGGGGATGATACGAAAAGATATGGTTGCCAAAGGCCTCAATCAAAGTATATTATTCGATAGGAGTGAGTAGAGGCGGAGAATCCATGTGCTGGACCCGGCGTGATTGTCTTGTTGGTTCATATAGCCTACCCTTTACGATTGAAATAAAAGGCTCACTTATTGTTGTTGTTCATGTTACGTGGAATTCAAAGGCATCAAGTCCTTTAGCATTGCTTGGCATTGCAAGCAATTCCTTAAACATGAAAGAAACCACCAAGGGCAGGCAGAAAAAATTAATTCTAAAATGTTGTTGAAAATTTTTATGGGTCCCTCAATTTAATCATACTATTGGAGTATCTCCGCACAAAAAGAAAAATAAGAAAAAATCACCCCCTTCCTAAATCATATAAATATACTGAATTAGCCGTTTTGCATGCACATCTTGATAGTTTTCTAGCTATTGAATTGGAGTTGGCTATGATGCTAATTCATTAAGGATTTGGTAATGTTTGGACAAAAAAGCTTTACCTTTTCTTTCTTCTTTGGTTGCTGGTAAAAGCAGTGGTAAATCCTGAGCATAAGATGCGGTAGGACAACAAGTTAAAATAGTATTCTGGTGAAACTTGAAAACCAAGGCAAAATTATTAAAAAGAAAAAATTGTTAAAGATAAAATTTAAAGCTAAGCCGACTCGAGCCTCATTTCATAATACTCAACAACCCTTGTTTCGAATGTCTGCTTATTCGTCTTTAGATATTTTGAAACGATCTGCTTTACATATAATCTTTGGAATTATACACTTTAATACTAGATTTTTGGCATGTAAGATATTTGTGAATAAAATCTAACACCCCAATCATATCATTAATAGATTTATATATAAGAAGAAAATCTAATCGAACATGTAATCAAATTGGATTACATAAATTAACTCCATTAGTATCCCTGTCTAAAATGAAATTTATAAATTTACAATAAGCTTTATGAAGATTAAAATAAATTTATAAAGAATTTATTAAGTTGGCTTGTAAACAATCATATTAAAATGAATTTATAAAGAATTTTTTTAAAAAGATAGAACAATTGTAAAGTATTTTGTACAAATAAAAATTCTAATCACGAATTCTAATCTAAATATATATGATTTAGAAAAGCTTTTCCTTAGGCTCTTATCTAAAAGTACTTATTAAATTCTAGTAAAAAGAAAATAATGAAAATAAATAAATTCCAAACATGTCGACATGCACCTTTTGTTTTGAAAAAAAAGTTCTATTAGGTTTCAAACCCACAATCACAACAACAAAATTTCCAAGCTATCACCATGAGGCTTCCAATTCAATTTGTTAGGTTAGGCCGGCTAATGAAATTTAACCTCGTCAAAGTTTGCAGATCAGATATCCAGATGAAGCGAGCGTCTAGTCTCTTCTCTACAAGAATCCCCTAGGTAAAAGTGTCAAACACAGCCATCCGTATATATAATCAAATTGCAATGTATCGCAAGTCAACTCGTAACCGCACATAGAGCAGAAGATACGCCTTCGTAACCATCAGAAGGAACCTCTTATTATCCGTCATGAGATGCAACTGTCCTCTAGTTGAACATCATGGCAGAAGAACATTTCTTTTCATAATAAAAGCAATTTCTCAGTGTTTAGATGTCTCTCTAGTATAAGAATTTGTAAGATTGTGTCTTGAAGTTTAGCAGTAAACAAGAGATGGTGGACATATCGAATCTGCAGCCAATCGTAGAAGTTCGCCTAGGGAGAATTTCACAAAAAACTTGAAGGTTAGTTAGGGGTTTAAGATATGATTATAACTTATGTACAACCTATATGATTTGCATTATTGGTATTGAAATAAGACTAATCTAAGGGCTAATTTTTTCTTGAAAAAAAAAGGTACCTCCAAGCCAATGCTATTAAATTTGAAAAGAATAAGACCAAGGTCTCCTTGCTTAAGAAGCGGGCAACTCATTAAGCTATTAATTGATGCTATTAGCAATCAATAATAAATAACGTAGCTATCAAGTGAGGCCACAATGGGTGCCTCTGTCCGAGGGGAGCTTTGATATCGACATATTTATGGTGGAGAGTGATGGAGGTCCTATTCAGGTCTCCTTCAGATGTTGTCTTCCGTCGATCTCCCGATAGATTTTGGAGGTGATCTCTTGTTGCGTGTGGGTCTCAATGGGTTTTGAGGGAATTGGTGATTTGAGCAGCTTAGCGCCGAATACCTGCAAAGAAGTCCCGGGATGGTTTGGTACCATCGGGGACCCTCCGACGATCAAGTTAGTACTAGATCCGAGCAGCGTAACGGCTAAGTGGAGTCAAAAATGGCTTACTTGACCCCTCTGTGATGAGGGTTTAAATAGCGGTGGCGGCACGCAGCAGCAAGCGCGAGAATCTCGCCGGCAGTTACGCTCCCGATTTCACGTCCGTGTAGAGAGCGGATCGCCCATTAATGAGTATCGTGAAGGCGTGGAACGTGAGATGTTGCTGGCGGAGAATCCGCGCATTGCGAGATTTGCGGAGCGGCGGTTACGTCTGTGAGCGGTGGAGTTGGTCGGAGAACCGAGGAAGACGGCCTCGGCCGGGGGGGCTCGGGGACGAGCGGGAAGGCCGAGGAGTCCTGGTCTTGTGGCAGCTCGGGGCGAACTGAGGGGCCGAGGAGGCCAATTTGCAGGGGGGGCCCGAGAAGGGCTAGCTTGTGCTTGCAGATCGGGTACAGGGGTGGTCTGGTCGGCCCCTGTGGGCCCTTTCTTCTGAGTTCTGGAACACGCCATCTGCCACGTGTCCTGATCTTGGGGATCGCCAATATTGAGCATCATCATTAGCCCCCCACTCTTGTCCCGGCTAGCTAGCGGGTCGGGTCAGGAGTGGATTGCCGGGCCGCCCGGGGTGAGCTCCCTCCTAAGGTTTCATCGGGACGCGTCCCCGGGCCCTGAGTTGTCTTTTCTGCCAGCGAATCAGGACGAGATCTCTGCATTTAAGGAAGGTGCGCCGGTTCGTGCATCTTGCCTTTGAAGTGACGGTCCACGTGTCAAGCGTCAGTTGGCTGACGCGACGTATGCAGACCTGCGATGCCTGAAAGGGTGCGGTCCAGTGTGGGAACAACAAATGGAGCAATCGGAGCCGTTGGACGCAAGGAGGCGCTTTGGCGGGAGATGAAGGGCGCCGTTGGATGAGGTCGCTCGTGGTGATAAATAGAGGTGGGGCCCGTTCCAAGGCCCCTACTCCTTCATATTTTCCCGTTCTAAGTCCTGGTAGCTTGGCGCTCGTCTTCTTTCTTCCACTTTCATTTTCCGAGGATCCTTCTTCTCAAGGTTAGATGTCTTCTTTTGTCGAGTCAGTAGATGTTGTTGGAATAGGTTCTAGGAACCCTTTAGGTGAGCCTGAGTCATCCCGGGGAGCAGGGGTCGGGCCCTCTTCCCGGGATCGTGCGGCGGGGGAAGCCCCCAGGGAGGAGGCAGTAGATGCTGGCCCCGGCGCCTCGTGTTGGGTGAGGCATGAGGACGAGCTTGCCAATGCTCGGGCTCGCTTCCACATCCCCTCACGTTATAGGCTTCGTTTGGCCAAGGAGGGAGAGAGGGCAGACCAAGTACGGGGCAGGGAGATCGCCCTGTATTTGGAAGCTTTTTGGGGTGGAATGCGCCTGCCCTTTTCTCCTGAGGTCATTGAAGCGTTAAACTTCTTCGGGTTAGCCCCCGGCCAGTTAGTGCCGAACTCATGGAGGATTCTTCTCGGGAACCTGATCCGCCTGAAGTTACAGGCGATTCCCTTCGGCCTCTCCCTCTTTGATTCTTCCCTCGTCTTCAAAAATCACCCTGGTGGTCGAGCGGGCGACCCGAGGTGGGTTTATCTCTCTTTCAGAAAGCGACAAGGGGGCGCCGCCGGGACGGAGGTTGTGGCCCTGCCTTCTTCCATTCACGACTGGAAGAAGAAGTTCTTCTTCGTTTCCCCTCCCGAGGGAGAGGACTGGCCCGTGCCTACAAAGTGGTCGAGGGAGAAGTACTTTCCAGGGAACCAGTCCAATGACCCCGTCGCGGTGAGAGTGGCGTCGTGGGAGCCCATCCCCCATTTCGATGTGTTGTTTTCTGAGAGGGTCCTGAGTTGGGCCGGGCTCAGCCCCGTTGAGTTCGTCGGTAAGTTTAGGTTTGTTTTTTGGCTTGTATATTGCCTGTGTCGCTGACTTCTTTACATTCGGTTTTGTGCGGGACCCATAGACATGGACTCGCTCCGAGCTTCCATGCGCCAGCCGAGGTAGGTCGCGAAGGTTGGCGGTGCCAGCTCTCCCCGCTCAAAGCCTGCCCCGGCTCCTTCTCCTCCGGTGGTCGCGTCCCGCGAGCGTTCGGAGGCGGATCTCGCCCTGGGGCCCAGCAGAGTGTCGGGCCGGAAGCGGGCTCGGATTCTGGAAGACCCGGCCTCGGAGGAGGAGATCGGCTCTCCCTCGAAGCCGCTCAAGAGGAAATCTTCCCGATGCCCGTCCTCGCCGATCATGGTGGAGGAAGGGGCCTCCAGTTCGCAGTGCCTTCGGGGCTATCCGTCGCGGATAGCCTGCTGCATGAGATAGAGACATCGGCCGGGGGTAGAGTCCCCGCGGGGACCTTCAGAGCTCAGCTGGCGTCCATAGCCCAGGAGTCCGTGCAGGTAAGTGTTTGGCTGATTTTTTTTTTGATATTCGGTGCCTCCCTCGTCTTCCTGATCTCTCTCCTGCCTTTCAGGTTCTCCAGCACGTTGCCCTCACCTTACGCATGGAGGCCGAGGTGATAGCCCCGGCAATGAAGGCTGCGGGCCAGCTCGCCTTGCTGAAAGAAAGCTCCAAGCGAGAGCTGGAGGCGGTGATGGCGAGGGCCGCCGCCCTGGAGGGCGAAGTGGAGGCCGGGAAGTGGGAGGTCGCCCGGTACCGCGAGGCCGCCGCGGCTGCCGAGGCCAAGCTAGAGGATGCTCAGGTGCTTGCCGGCAACCTGAAGAAGACGGTGAAAACTTTCCGGAAGGAGCTGGGGACGGCGGCTGAGTCGGCAAAGTCGGCCGACCTGAAAGCGGTGAAGTTGGCCGACCTCTCGGAGACGAAGGCGGTGGAGGGTTACAAGAAGTCTAAGGACTACTATGATGACCTGGCCATTGCCACGACCCTTATCTGGCACGAGACCCTCGACGCCGTTAAAGCCCGGATGCCGGGGTTAGCCGACGAAGAGCTCCGGGCCGAATACCCCCTCACGGACGCCGATGAGCAGGGGCAGGAGATTCCTGGCGAAGAAGTCGCCGAGGACCCAGCTCGCCTCGTGGTGGATGTCGAGGGCCCCGAGGTCTCTCCTGGCCCCGAGGCCTAAAGCCCCAGCCTTCGTCCTCCTTTTATTTGGTTGCTTCTGGAATTTTGTAAACCTCCGGGCATTTTGTAAGGCTGGGGAGCCCAGAATACCCTTTGTAAAGACTTTGCCTTTTAGTAATAAAACTTTTTCTTTGGTTTCCTCGGTTTGCACTTTGTCTTTTGTTCATGAAGAATGCTTGTAAAATATCTCTGCTTGCACTGTTGGGCTTCCATGTCAGGTCGGCTATCTTTCTAGCGATCGTTCGTCGAGTTGATCTCGATCACTTTCCAAGCGCGCCAAGCGCTGCCTTGAAGGAGGCATCTCCATAGCCCCGAAGTTGAGTGGGGATCGCTCAGACTCGGATAGACTTGATGCCCCCTATTGGGGTATCCGTCGTATGTCGCCGAGTATGAACGGGAAGCTGCTCGGTTATCCCTTGGCGAGGGCCTAGCTCTCTGGCGTCGTGGGTAGGCAACTACCATCCTAGGATGAATGAGCGCGGTAGCCGCTCGGGTGCCTCTTGTAGGGGCTTCGATCCCTGGCGTCATGAGTAGGGAGCCACCAGCCGGAGATGACCGGGCAGGGTAGCTGCTCGGTTGCCTCTTACGGGGGCTTTGATCCTTCAGGACGGGGACCGAGCAGGGTTACTACCCAGTGCCTCTTGGCGAGGACCTTGATCTCTGTCGGTTGTGGTTGGAAGTTACCAACCGGGGATAGCCGAGAAGGGTAGCTGCTGAGCTGCCTCAAAGGAGGACTTGGGTCCTTAGCGTTGGAAGGGCTGTAAGAAGCCCACTAAGGATGACCGAACAGTGAAGCTGCACGGTTTCCTCTTGGCGAGGGCTTAGCTCTCCGGCGTCGTGGGTAGGCAACTACCATCCTGGGATGAATGAGCGGGATAGCCGCTCGGGTGCCTCTTGTGGGGGCTTCGATCCCTGGCGTCATGAGTAGGGAGCTACCAGCCGGAGATGACCGAGTAGGATAGCTGCTCGGTTGCCTCTTGCGAGGGCTTTTGATCCTTCAGGACGGGGACCGAGCAGGGTTACTGCCCAGTGCCTCTTGGCGAGGACTTTGATCCTTGTCGGTTGTGGTAGAAAGCTACCAGCCGGGGATAGCCGAGCAAGGACTCGACTGCCTCTGGGAGGACTTTGGTCCTTAGCGCGGGAGGGGCTGTAAGAAGCCTACCAAGGACCCTTGGCCGGGAAGGGTTACTGCCCGATGCCTCTTGGCGAGGGCTTTGGTCCTGAAGGATAGCCGAGCGAGGGATCCTCGGGCTCGACTGCCTCTGGGAGGGCTTTTGATCCCTGTCGGTCGTGGTAGGAGGCTACCGATCGGGGATAGCCGAGCAGGGTAGCTGCTGAGCTGCCTCTAAGGAGAACTTGGATCCTTAGCATTGGAGGGGCCATGGGAGGCCTGCTAAGGATAACCGGGCAGTGAAGCTACGCGGTTGCCTCTTGGCGAGGGCTTTAATCCCTGGTGTTGCGAGTAGGGAAGCTACCGGCCGGGGATAGCCGAGCAGGGTAGCTGCCGAGCTGCCTCTAAGGAGAACTCGGATCCTCAGCGTTGGAGGGGCCATAGGATGCCTTCTAAGGATAACCGGGCAGTGAAGCTGCGCGGCTGCCTCTTGGCGAGGGCTTTGATCCCTGGCGTTGCGAGTAAGGAAGCTACCGGCCAGGTATAGCCGAGCAGGGTGGACGCTCGGCTAATTCTTCGTGAGGTTTAGCCCGACCATCCAGTTGTAGGCATGGGGAACAGGAACAGTCGCGGCGACCGTGCGGGTGGCATGTGCATTGAATATGGGGGGAGGCGAAGCGCCAGGGTCGCGTCGTTTCGAATCCGCCAGAGAAGGCTTGATGATCGCCGCGTGGCAGCGACCTGTTGGGCGAAAGCGGGCGGCTGTTGAACTTCGTTGGGGCGCAGTAGACTATATAAGGCTGAAGGAGCACTGTTCCTTCCTTCCTTCATAAATAGATCGTCTAGAATGCAATACTTCCCGTTTACCATCCCCGAGATCATCCACTTCAAAGACGTATACCTTTATGACCAGAACTGCTCTAAGGACACGGTGCAGTTGGTCTATGGGAGCATCGAGGACCACTTCGGCCGGCTGCTCCCCCGACGCTCCTCCCTGCTGCAGCTGTTGATGTACTCCATCTGGAAGGCGTCGCCGAGGCTTTACAACCCCCTGTCCGAACAACTCTATGACGAGGCCGTGGGTAAGCTGCGGTCTCTGAGGCGCTTCGGCCTGATTTCCGCGAACCGGCTGGCTCGTTCAGAGGCGCTCGTCCACGAGTGCTACGAGCTGAGGCTTGGGGTCAACGCGTGCGGGGGGAACTGAGGGCAGAGGTCGGATCTCGCGAGGCCTCGGCTGGCGGGGATCTTTACCGAGTATCATGAGCAGTGCTCTCTGCACCCCCTTCCCCCGCTGTTGTAATTTTCTTTTTTTTTGTATGTAAGGCTGAGGAGCCCATAATACCTTTTATTTTTGAATAAATAAAATCTTTCCTTCTTTTTTCGCATGTTCCAATGATCTTTATTAAATTAACAACGGACCCTAGAAGAGTTTACATTGCCTTGACAGAAAATTTCATGCTAATAGATGACCTTATTAGCGCGGCCCGAGCTCCCCGGGGGCCTATTGGTCTCCGTGCTCGGCACCGTGTACGGGGCTTCCTAAGCGTCGGACTGGTCATCTACTGAGATGAGCATGATCTGGCCGATGGTCAGCTCGGCGGGTGGGGAACGCTGCTTTTGCTCACGGTCGGCCTGCCGTTTGTCCCTCAAGTAGGCGGCGAGGTGCCCCGATCAGATGAGCTCTTCGATGTAGTCCCGGAGTTGCTTACAATCCTCCGTGGCGTGGCCCAGCATCCGGTGGAAGGCACAGTAAAGGCCCCGGGTTCGCTTCGAGGCCTGACGCGGGATTGGAGAGAACTTGAAGAACCCCTCTCCCTGGGCCTTCTCTAGTAATATTGCGAAGGAGACGTTGAGTGGGGTGTACTCCTGGAACTTCGGGTGATAGGGCTGCTGACGCTCCGGCCTCTCTTCCCGAGCCCTCTTCTTCTGTTCGGTCCGTTCTGCTCGGGGGAGGTTGGCGTTCACCTCGGACTCCAGCTGAACCTCACGCTCGGTCCGCGCCTTGACCTCGGCCATGGTCTTAGGCTGTGCCAATGCAAAGGAGCGTAACCACTCCTTGTGCCTAAGCCCAGATCTGAGCGCCATGATGACGGCCTCGTCCCGGTACTTGGGGATCTCGAGGAGAGCGTTGTAGAAGCGGATGATGTAAGCTTTGAACGTCTCCTTGTCCCCGCTCTTTATTGTGAAGAGGTAGTCGACCGTGCGCTTCTGCCGACGGTTCCCAACGAAGTGGCCGAGGAACTGAGTAGCCAGCTCGTCGAAGATCGAGATAGAGCGAGGCCCGAGCCCTTGGAACCAGTCCCGACCTGCGCGGATGAGGGTGGCTGGGAAGGCCCTGCACTGGGCGGCGTCAGAATGGTCCTGGAAGCTCATCCCCGCGGTGAAGGCATCCAAATGGTCTTTGAGGTCGGTTTTCCCGTCAAACAGAGAGACCTTCGGGGGTTTGTTGCTCAAGGAGACGTGGACAGCGAGCAGTCCCTCGGTAAACGGTTTGGTGAGCGAGTCGGCGGCGTACTCAGCCCCGTCGGCCGAGAGGTGGCCTTCCCGGCGCATGCCCTCGATCTTCTTCTCGAGGGCGTCGAGCCGGCCGTGGTACCCCGAGGACACGGCGCCTCATGATCTCTGGCCTCTGCTGTGGGAGGCCTGCGTCTGGGCACGGCCTCGGTTCCTCTCGATGAGGTTCCTCAAATCCCCGGGCGAGGTGGCTCTCGATCCGTCGTGGCAAGCCCCTTCTGTGCGACCCCGTCAAGGGAGGGGGTATCGGTCATGCCTGTGGACAGGCGAGGTGACCGACATCTCCTCAGGGGGGTAAGGGTCGCGAGGAGGCTCGAGGTGAGACGCTCTGGCGGCGGACCTTGGTGTGGAGCCGTGGGGCGCCCAACGGGCCTCAGGGAGTATCGACCCGTGAGGTTTGTGGTCAGGAGTCGTAGCCTGCCGGTGGTCAGCCGTGCCGACGGGGGCAGAGCATTCTGAAGGCGGAGGAGCGGCGATCTGGGGCCCCGGCCCAGCCGTTTGGACGCGGACGGGCGTCTCTATGAGGGACTGTAGCCGATCTATTCGGCTGGCGAAGGCGTTGATGATGGTCGCCGGAAGAGGTTCATCCGCGCCTCCAGTGAGGGGGAGGCGGCGGCTGGTATCCGGATCTTCAGGATAGTTGCTTACCATGTGGACGGAGATCGGAATGCCAACTTTGTTTTTGTGGAGCTTATGTTTCCACAGACGACGCCAACTGATGGAGGTCCTATTCGGGTCTCCTTCAGATGTTGTCTTCCGTCGATCTCCTGATAGATTTTGGAGGTGATCTCTTGTTGCGTGTGGGTCTCAATGGATTTTGAGGGAATTGGTGATTTGAGGAGCTTAGCGCCGAATACCTGCAAAGAAGTCCCGGGGTGGTTTGGTACCACCGAGGACCCTCCGACGATCAAGTTAGTACTAGATTCGAGCAGCGTAACGGCTAAGTGGAGTCAAAAATGGCTTACTTGACCCCTCTGTGATGGGGGTTTAAATAGCGGTGGCAGCACGCAGCAACAGCCGCGAGAATCTCGTCGGCAGTTACGCTCCCAACGTCATGCCCGCGTAGAGAGCGGATCGCCCATTAATGGGGATCGTGAAGGCGTGGAACGTGGGATGTTGCTGGCGGAGAATCCGCACATCGCGAGGTTTGCGGAGCGGCGGTTATGTCTGTGAGCGGTGGAGTTGGTCGGAGGACCGAGGAAAACGGCCTCGGCCGGGGAGGCTCGGGGACGAGCGGGAAGGCCGAGGAGTCCCGATCTTGTGGCAGCTCGGGACGAGCTGAGGGGCCGAGGAAGCCAATTTGCAGGGGGCCCCGAGAAGGGCTAGCTTATGCTTGCAGGTCGGGTACAGGGGTGGCCTGGTCGACCCCTGTGGGCCATTTCTTCTGAGTTCTGGGACACGCCATCTACCATGTGTCCTGATCTTGGGGTTCGCTAATATTGAGCATCATCAGAGAGCGATCTCATGAACTTTTTGGATTTTTCCGGCGACAAGGTGGCACATCGGTATGTCACCGACGCATTTGGCCGGCAAGGCGGCGGTTTTATATAATGTTGTTGTGGTAGCCGGTGAAGCACCTATGATGTTGTCCATTTAAAAAAAAGTAACAGTTTTAGAAGTTTTATTAAGATCAAGTTTATTGGATATTACTAGTGTTGTTCATTATATAAAACATGATAATTATATTTTATATAAGTTGAACTTAACTTAAAAGGAGAAGGGTCTTGAATGAAAATGGTAATTTCGATGAGAAAATAATATTATATTATTATTTCTTATGAAAATAATAACTGATTAATTGTTAAAAGTCTCTATTATTTAAATTGAAAATCTATAGACTTGTATTTAAATCTATTTAGTCATCGCAAATGAAAATAATAATCCGTATTTGATAAAAATTGGATACCGATATGGTGTCAGCTCAGATTATATGTATTTGTATCTATCCCGAAATCTTAATTTGCGGGTTTGGATATAACACATTGTAAACCGGTCGGGTTCATCTAGGTTTTAGATTTACGCATTAAATTTCGGGATCATGTTTGAAAATTATAAAAGGCCCAGCCCAACCGAACTCAGCCCAATTTTGATCATCAAAGCGTTATTACTTCATCGATAACTGCATCTCACTTATAAATTGGAATAAATAAATTCTAAAGTTAATTATTCGTACGATTTTTCTTGTTGTTAAATCGAGAGCCAATTTAAATATCAATGCGTGAATCTTCGGCCTGAAGTTTATCAACTTCAAATATGACTGATAATTTGAACTTTACTAATTTCATCAAATAACAGATGTGATAAACTAAGGCATATATTTTTGACTCATAGAAATTGATTTGAACAACATAGTGAATAATAATTGCATAAAAATGCGTGTTCATACAACTGGTTTGAGTCCAGCCCACTAATGACTTGAAGACTGTGCTTTTTTAGAAAAGGCCCATGGCCTATTTGCTAAACCAATAGAACAATTTTGCTCTTTTTTTGTCTTTTTGTAATTTTTTTTCCTTTTTGAACTGGCTCATAAGCGTAACCCACACACATAGCACATACAAGCACACTACAAACACATGCACTCGGGGATCAGCGAAGTTGTCGCAAAAGTATTAATTCGTGGTCACTTCCTCTCTAAGGGATTGAACGCCGTATTCTCACTCGCCAGGAGAGGAAGTTATCTGTCCAGATCCAAGATTAAAAGATGACATTTGTACAAGATGAATCAATGTGAGATCATGTTGAAATTTGACTTGTAGTTTTGAAGACCACAGACGTCTGCCTCAAAATCACAGACATCTGTGAAAGCGATCAACAGAAAACTAGTTTGAATTACAGACGTTTGTGTCGGACAACCACAAATTATTTGGAAAGATTTGATGAAAATTCATTTGGACTTAATTAGGAAAGTTTATTTGTAAAGATATTTGAAGTTTTGTTTGGAAGATTTGATTAAATCTTAATTAGTTGAATTGGATATTCTAATAGAAATAGGTTTAGGGTTTTCTAGGCCTATAAATTTAGATTGATTAGGATATTTTGTATGGTATGAAGAAGAATTGAAAACAAGAGAATTTTGTATTTCGTATTGAAGCTGAAAAAAGAAGAGAAATTTGAAGATAATTTCTTTGTGTTTTGATTGTGTTTAATATTTTTTTCCTTCGCAAAAATCCTAACAATTTGGTATTAGACCTTGGTTGAAAGAAGAAACGATAAAGATGGAGACAACTCAAAGCGCAACGAAGATGATATATTTGAATAGCACAAATTAATCGATATGGAAGTCGAGAATGAAAAACATGTTGTACCTCAAATATTTAAATGCGCATCTTATGGGATTAGCGCCAACCTAGAGAAGATGTTTAATGAAGATTGGGCGAGAATGGATCAAAAGACGAAAAGTCTTATTTACTGTTGGATACAAAATTCGGTATTCCACCATATATCATCAGAAAGTACTATAGAAACTTTATGGAAGAAGTTGACAGATCTCTCCGAGAGAAAGACGACGAACAAGGTTTTTCTAATAAGAGAATTGATAAATTTTAAGCTCCAGAAAGATTCCTCAATAGCAGAGCACTTGAACGAAATTCAGAATATTATGAATCAACTTGCAGTCATGAAGATACCGATTGAAGACAAGATACAAGCACTTATCGTATTGAGTTCCCTTCCGAACAGTTGGGAAATTCTCATAGTTTCTTTGAGCAATTCGTCTCTTGACGAAATTATTTCTATGAACACGGTAACAAACTGTCTCTTGAATTAAAAATTAAGAAATAAATTATTAAATAGATAATCTGATTCATCTGCACTTATTACAAGAGAGACTTCGAAGTGGAAAAAGGAACAGAGCAACAATTGAAGAAATCAAAGATCATGATCTATAAAAGTTGTTTCAAAGATAACATGTCATCACTGCAATAAAATATGTCACTATATGTCTAACTGCCTCAAAATGAAGGAGAATTTAGATGATTTGAAGAGACATAGAGAGTAAGGGCAAGCGAATGTGGAAGAGCAAGCGAACGTGACCCACGATGTCGAAACAGAGCATGATTTGTTTATAACCAGTGATGATAAAATAAAGAAGAAAAATATGTAATACATGGATTCGAGAGCATTTTTTCATGTATGTTCAAGAAAGGAGTGGTTCGATGAAATCAAGAAGAAAAAAGAGACGGTAACGTTAGCGGATAATTCTGAAGTAAAAGTAAAAGGCGTAGACACCATGGAGATGAAGATATTCGATGAGAAGTAAAGAGTTTTTGGTAATATCGGGTATGTCCCAAAACTAAAGAGGAATTTAATTTCGTTTGGAAGATTGGATACAAGAGGCTACACATTTATTATTCAAGGTGGAGTAATAAAAATAATCCAGAAGAACTATGAGTATAAATCAAGGTGGAGATTTGTTGAAGTTTGATTTATAGTTTTGAAGACCATAGACGTCTGTTCTAGACTTACAGACGTCTGTGAAAGCGATCAACAAAAAACTAGTTTGAACTATAGACATTTGCACATTTCTGAGGCAGACGTCTGTGTCGGATAACTGCAGATTATTTGGAAATATTTGATGAAAATTCATTTGAACTTAATTAGGAAAGTTTGTTTGGAAAGATATTTAATGTTTTGTTTAGAAGATTTGATTAAATCTAAATTAGTTGAATTAAGTATTCTAATAGAAACAGGTTTAGGGTTTTCTACGCTTACAAATTTAGATTGATTAGGGTATGTTGTATGAAATGAAGAAGATGAATTGAAGAGAAGAGAATTTTGTATTTCCTATTGAAGTTGAATACAGAAAAGAAGTTTGAAGATAATTTATTTGTGTTTTGATTGTGGTTTATATTTTCTTTTCTTCTCAAAAATTCTAACAGATCAATTACTTCACAAAGGTCATAATCTAGCCTCCCTGATTTTATGCAGATTGACAAATGGAGTATTCAGTTTTAGGGAAACATCATAATAATTAAATAAATTGAAACTGGATTAATATTTTTTAAAAAAGAACCAATGAGCAATGCTCTGGTATGGGCTACGGCAAATGGTATGAAGCATAATATGATTGGAACCATGGATCTTTCTCCTAATATAATTATTTTGTTTTGTTATTTACATTGCAATTTACCTGATCATCGTAAGAAATAATATAACAAAAGCATACATCCACCTTAGCTCCAAAAAATTTAAAAAGAAAATTGTCTGTATTTCAAAAACAAAGAAGACCAATGTTTGTTAATATGAAATCCTTAGGTGCAATTGTTTCCCTTCAGTATCAAACATTTCCATGAAAATAACCAATACTTTGATTAAACTTTTGTGTTTTTAAACAATTTGTTTTCTTATACATGCCAAATGTTCAATGGAACATCTAATCCTTGATTACATTATTACAGACAAGTAAAACTTAGAGAGGTAAGTAAAAAACCAATATAACATGTTAATTTCGTGACATTATATTTCTGTTACAATACCACCAAATGATTTTGAATATAAATTAGTATTATATAACAAAACCATAATTTTCCCATGTATAATGCTCCATCCAAATCTCTATAATTTGTCTATAGGCTTTCTCCAATGTCTCATTCCACTTTCTAAAAGAAGTTAAACATGCATAGTTATTAAAAAATGTAATCAGCTTCTCTAACAATATTGCCACATATTAATTTAATTTATCTTATTGAGTGGGACAGCTTGTTCTGTTTTTTCCTTTAAAAACAGCAATATTGCCACTTATAATGAGAACATCACATCGGTTGTGTGAAAACATCATAACATATGTGAATGAGAACATCACATATGATGATGCTCGATATCGGCGATCTTCCAGATCACGACACGTGGCAGATGACGTGTCCCAAGCATGCAAGAAAGGGCCTACAACAACGACCAAACCACCTCTATGCTCGTCCTACCGAGCAAATGCTGGCTCGCCCCAGCACGATGGGCCTCCTCGGCCTCACAGCTCGTTCCCAGAGCATGCAAGAAAGGTCCTGTCTCGCCATTAATGGGAGGTCCCGCTCTTCATACGGGCGTGACATCAGGAGCGTAACGGCCGGCGTGATTCTCGCGTCTGCTGCAACCACTACTTAAACCCCTCTGTCAAACGGTCAAGATAAGCCAATTCTACTCCACTAAGCCGTTACTCTGCTCGGATCTCTAAACTAACTTGATCGTCGGAGGGTCCTCGGTGGTACAACCATCCCGGGACTTCCTTGCAGGTAACTCGGCATCGTCAACCTCAACCCATTGAGATCCACACGCTTCAGGAGCGACAGCCTCCAGATCCAATCTCAGCCACACATCGCTAGCCATCCGCAGATCAACGGAAAGCAACATCTGAAAGAGATTCCACCCTCCATCAACATCTTACCTTGCTTCTTTCTTTCGCTCTCCTCTCGTCGATCTACTCTTTTTGGCATCGCCTCTGCTAAAGGCTTGGCGACGGCACACTCTTCTCTCCTTGTTCGTCTCTTACGTTTCAAATAGTTAATCGTCAAAAACCCTAAACGATTTGGATGATTCTTTGATGCTTTCAAGTCTACAAAAAACATAGAGGGTTGTAGAGCCTCTCTCTCTCTTCTTTGTTTCTTTCTCTAGCTCTTCTCGCTCACTCTCTCTATACATTCTCTCTCTATCTCTTCCGGCACAATTTATGTGGAGTAAGATGGGAAGCACCAAAGAAAAACCCAAGCAATTTGTGGCCAAATAAAATTTTATTTCAAATCACTCCTCTTATTTTCAATTTCATCTCATACATCTCGTAAGGTATGTAATAAACAAGCAGAAAAGTTATAGAAGAAATTTATGATTTATCATTATATTTAATCTAATGTCACGTAATTTAAGCTTTTTATGATATCGCGCATCCCATGGCCCCATGAAATGTGACTCCGTGTAACCAAACGGCAGGTCCCGTTTAGCGCCTTTACAACTATGTCGTAATTATGCCTCATAGACTCATTAGACACACAAAAAATTGAGCCAACACCTACTAGGGGACGAATAGAGCATCTCTGAGTAAATTGATGTGATTATACACGCATATAACCATTCTCCCATTTGTATTTGGAATAACATAAGATGAATAATTTACAAGTTTCCCCCATAAGCGGGGAAGAAAATACTTCTAACATAAATTACATTTGATTCGTTGTGTAAAAGGGATATAAAGGGATTCGTCCATCTGTATAATCCCTATAGCTGCACCAACTCAGGAATAAGCTTGAGCAAGAAAGAAAGCTCTCTTTGCGAAAACTTCGGCTTCCCCTCGTCAACCCCCGATTCCTCGTCTCCTCCATTTACATTTGTAAAATCCGAAACTGCCTCTGTAATTTTCTCGACCAAGTCAACAATTACGCCGTTGACCCCCATCAAATGCTGCATGTAAACTGCTTCTGGAACATTACTGCATCATATAAAATTTTCATCAGTAGTCAGGCATAAGCACTATCGTAATCAGATGGTGAAATATAAATAACTAAGGCAAACTACCTTTATCTATCGATGATTTTTATTAAAAGCTAACTTAGAAAACGCTCATAGATAAGGGTAGATTAGTGTAATCTAGCCATGGAAAAAAGATCGAAAATGGAGCTTGGCTTACTTTAGTTGGCCATATGTTAGAAGAGAAAGATTGGATTCTTTGATTTTGGGGATCATTGACGGATTTCTGAAGATGGCTTTGCATTCTGATACAATCCCTTGCAAGCCGCTTGCTAAGCAAAGTTTGATTGCTTCTTCCAATGAATTCCTCCTTGTATCGATGTAGATTTCGCATCCTCCATTCGTGAGGAAAAACACCTGATTAAAGAAAAGAATTTACAATAAATTACTGCCTTATGAAGATGGTTATTTTCTTTCATCTACTAACACAATCTTATAAGAGACAACAATGAAAATGACAAAAAATTATCTTAAAATCTAACCTAGTTGACGGGTTTTAAAACTGTTGGAAGATTTAGAACTGAAGTTTGTTATATATAATTATGCTAATAAATATGTAGCTAAATTACACTCAACTGCCCTCAAGTACCATTGTTTACTAAACTGCCTTAAAATTATTTTTCTAATTACAGTTCACTCCCTTAGCTGCAAATTCAAGATATTTTAGTGAAAAAATTCCCTTAAAACCAAAGTTCAAGGGATTTTACTATAATTATATAACTTTAAGATAGTTAAGTTAAGCAACAATGATAGTTAACAATATTTTAGTGTAATTTGGCTTAAATATATTGACATGTACATTAAACATTGGCAGCTTCTGATACTATCATCTACTAGATCCATCGACTGACGATGCTATATTCCAAATATAAATCAAGAGCTTTGTAAAAAATGATAGAGAGTACTAGTCTATAAACCTAATTTAAAAAAAAAGAAAAAGAAAAACTAAGATACAAATTTGAAAACTTTAAGATTCGTCGCCATATTCAGTATTGTTTTATTCGATTTGGGAAAATTTCTTTGCATGTTAAATCAATAATTTTTTACCTTCTTTTCCTTTTATTAAACCTTTTGTATTTAATCTTTTTTTTACTAGAATATAGCAAAAACAATTCCCCTTACTACTAGAATATATGTAGGTTAAAATAATTCCCCTTATTTTTCTTGAGACGGCCATCTTATCACAATTCCTATGCCCTACCAGGACACCAAGCCCTACCAACTTTCCATCCTTTGGGTGTTCAGATCAAATGGTTTATCAACACAGAAATATTATTAAAAACCCCTGCACTATATAAGAAAATAAGAGTTTCAACTTACAGGGTATGCATTTTGCAACTTCCTCATTAGTTGAGCTGCATCAGGTTGAAAACTTGAAAATAAAATGGGTCTATCACCTGCGTGTTGAAAAACAACCTATCAAAAGAAAAAAAATCAACAATAATGAGCACAAACCCCTTTAAGCATAATGATTATTACAGTACAAGGTTAAGAAGATTCCATACTTGCAAAATGACTTGAAGGATATGAATGAGCTCTGCTTCTTGATACACAATGTTGTCATCAAACTTAAGCTCCATGTTAAAACCCAAATGGGATCCAACTTTTTGAAATGCTTCCTCTAATGTACAGAAAGGGGAATCGGATTCTACATTCAAGTTGAAGATTCTCCCGTCTTTAAGTTTTCGAAGCGGTGGTTTTCCGACCTAAATTCCCATAAACAAAAAGGATCAACTTGAGTCTCAAATGGGTGTTTTTCAGGTCGTTGTCAATACAGACAGCGGTTATTTGCACTAATAAACCACATGATGGATTATACAATCAATACGGATGAAGTATTGGGGTTTTGGTGCAATTAACTCAACTTTAAATGTTTTATCAACAGCTTTAGCAAATTCAAGCCAACAATAGAAAATTTTACCTTGCCAGGTTCTCTTTGAGGGCCATAAGAAAAGAATTCTTCCAAGTATAAATCTGTGACGCGTTTCTCCAAAAAAATTCCCTATATGATCGAATATCACAA
Organism: Agapanthus africanus; assembly: GCA_030015575.1. Lineage (NCBI taxonomy): Eukaryota > Viridiplantae > Streptophyta > Magnoliopsida > Asparagales > Amaryllidaceae > Agapanthus > Agapanthus africanus. The sequence continues at coordinate 300,690,525 of CM057339.1, read as the reverse complement.
AGACATTAATAAGCATTCCGTTAAGATATGATAATAATATACAGCGAAGTTTTTGCAGTGCGGGTGATTCTTACATCTTGTTCGCTGAGGATAAAGTTGTCGTGGAAGATGATCGGACAGTTGTCCTTGGTCACCTACAAAAATGGTAATCATGGTTCTCTTCATAGGCGCTTCACACACTGATTATCTTTTTACAATGAATAACCAAAAATCGCCCACAGATGTAACAAATCAGTTCCTCGAATTTCAGATATGATCGAAAGATGGTTACGAAAAAGGTGTATAGCAGCAACATATAGTTCAGTTATGAGAATCAATTTTTTAAACCCTAAACTTGATGGTAAAAAGATGGAAAATCCAATTTATAATGTATCTCATTGCATTAATTAGCTAAAAAGACTGATAAAAAAAAACTATCGTTCAAGCATATCTAATGAGTCCTAAGCAGCAACCATCAGCTTTTCAGAAAAACAAGTTAACTTCAAATTATTTTCATTTGCAAATCTAAAATTTTATATAATTTAAGTATAGTCAGGAGTCCATATAAGGTCCAGCAGGGACAATTGCCCCCCCCCCCCCCCCCCCCATCTTTTATAAAGAGCAATGAAGATTAATATTGGTTGCAAACAAGTATCATGTTTAAGTATAGGGTTTTTTATTAATTGGTCCCTCAATACTTGGCTAATTACTAAAACACCGATACTTGATAATTACTATTTACTCCTACAAAACTTTGAATAATTACTAAAAGGTCCACCAAGTTGCTAAAAAGATTGTGTTTCTTTCATTCCGCTAGACATCTAACGGACGGATATCGGTACTAAGGGTTTTAAAGCCTCCAAACCACTTTCCAAGATCTAAAATCTCTAAGTTCGGTCCCAAATCAAAATTAGGTTTTCCATTGATTGACCGAACTTAGGAATTTTAGATATAGAAGAGTGGTTTGGAGGCTTTAAAACCCTAGTCACAACATCCATTCGTTAGATGTCTAACGGAATGAAAGAAACACAGTCATTTTAGCAAGTCGGGAGACCTTTTAGTAATTATTCAAAGTTTTGAGAGAGTAAATAGTAATTATCAAGTATCAGTTTTTTTTGTAATTAGCCAAGTATCGAGGGACCATTTAGTTAAAAAAACCTTAAGAATATATCTAATATGTATATATGCTAAAATGAATTAATATTGAAGTCTAGCTTAAATGGTAGATAGGTTTATTTTCATAGTACATATTAGGTTCAAGTCCTACTGCTCACTAAAATTTAATTTCAAGCATTATTTTTTTGACGTGGATATCAAAGTGCTTTTATGACATAAAAAAATTCATTGCTTACTACACTTAATTTAATTCTTTACCTTTGCGGTGGGTGTGGGTTTCGAGTGTCTTTATAATATAAAAAATTTTCAATGCATCTTAAAATTTGTTCTTATTTAAAATTATATAATGACTTTTTATAAAATATTATTTTTATTTTGCCCTCACTAATTGAAATTCTTACATTTGCCTTTGAGTACAATTAGAGAAACTAAAAATTTAGTAACAGATTTCATAGCTTATCCCAAAACTGTATTTTTATATACAACTCTAAAATCCGGATTTGGAAGCCTGCTATTTTCCTCGCTACTATTATGCTGCTATGGGTACATCCTGAGCGTAAATCATACGTCCAAAGCACGTGAAAAACACCAACACCAAAACCTCTCTGTTTTATACTATTTGGCAGTCGACCGTGACCATTGATTTTAAGATCAAAAGATTCTAGACCGTTGATCTTAATAGCAGGAATAACAAGGAATGAAAATAGCAGAGACCCCGAATCCCTAAAATCATTAAATTCTTTCAAAAAAAATATTTTATTTTTGCCTAAGTAACATATGGAAAATAAACTTTATACCAACTTTGAAAGATTATGTATGCAAAATCAAACTTTTGCAGGAGCCTACATGAAAAAACATATTTTTATTGTCTCCTTTAACCGGGTTTTGCCGCCCCATGTTTCAAACAAAAACAAAACCTGAAGGCGAGTCGCCGCAGATCTCAGACAAAAAGAAAGCCCTGAGAAAGCGACAAGATAACGAAAAAAATAACGCCGTCACCATACCTGAATATCAAACTCCACGAAATCGATCGGAAAACGCCCCGCATCGTTAAAACTAACGATCGAGTTCTCGTTCACTGCCTTCATCCTCGGCTCCGGAGACGACAACAGATTCATCCCGTTCCCTCTGTGTCCGATCACCAAAAACTTCGCCGCCTTCGATCCCCACCGTCCGATCTCCACCCCTGAGACCCAAATCACATCAGATCCATCCAAAAATCGCAAAAAGATCGAAACTTTCACAAAAAAAGAAACAAAAAAAAAAAATCGAACCGTTGGGGACGCGAGAGGTGGCGATCGAGATCTCAGGGACCTGATCGAGGCTGGGGACGTCGGAGACGTGCACAGCTTTAAGCGCCATTGATTACAGAGAAGCAAAATCAGGGTTTCGAGGATCGAATTTGGGGAGAAATTAGAGTTTGGGATTGGGGATTAAATGGGGATGAAAAGGGGAAGGATATCACTCGAACGCGCGAAAATTCAAGGGGTTTATGCGGAGAATATTTGAGAGCGGAAGGGTCCTGCGGGCACGAAAGGGGGATATTCCGTTACTTGAACTGTTCGGGTTAACGGCAGAGACAGCAGAGGAGAGGGGGAGGTGTTGCTTGTGGGAAATTATTCGGCGTGCCGGATGTAATACATCCGGGCAAAAACGAGAAGTTTCAGGCAGCCTGTAGAGGCCACACTTCAATTTTTTCTCTCTTGTCCGGATGTATATGGTCGGCACATGAAAAAAAAATTGTTGCTGGGTTGGCTTATATAGGAGATGGATGGAATATTCGGTTGGAGATTCCGTTTGACACGTCAGTAGGTCGTGGTAGAAGGATAGGTTCAGAATTGGGAAGGAGAGAAATTAGCTATAATTGATGGTGATTAAAGAGATTTGTTACTATTTTTGCCCATGTTGACTTAGTTTTAAGCTTATATATTAAGTTTAGATTTTGCAAATTTAGTTAACATTGAAAGGATGTTGTGAGCAGGATTGCTAATGAAATTTGAAGATTGAGACCTAATTATGGCTGATATTTGAAAATCAAAAATTATAATTTGTTTGTTTTAGTTTCTTCGTTTAATGCATATCCGTATTCGGTGACTATCAATACATGCGGATGCAGATGCGGATACTGATGGTCAGCGGAAATAAAAATTACTTTTCGTGTTTGATAAAATTTGGATACGAACGCGGATTCAATTTGTTTCTGCATACATCCAAGATGTAGAATTTTTCTTTCATTCTGTAACTACATGACAGAAAAAATGACTTGGATAATGTATATATGAAAGATCACATAATTGAATAGATGGCTGTTGTTAGAAATGCGATGCTAATTAGGGTTGTTAGACGATGCGAACGAGCCAAGCTTTGGATTGTTCATGTTTGTTTAATCGTTTAAACGAGCTTGAAAACTTGTGCAAGCTCAACGTGTTTATTTGCCAAAGGAACGTCGAGCGAGTTCGAACCAAGCACGAGCCTTTTTCCGAGTCTCTTTGAAATCCATAAGACTAGCAACAAAAAATTCAAGGTGCAGATGAAAAATCATATATACGTTTGATGTTATATTTGACAAACTGAGCAAGAAGGATGTAATTGACGGGTTCAAACCTTGTTTAGAACCTTGCATGGTGGAAATTTAAAATTATTAATTATCTATATTCATCAATTGCAGAAAAATAATACTTGATTCAATATTTATTATGACATGAGCTTCAAGTTTCAAGTCAACATAAAAAGGATTAATAACTATGATTTAAATTTAAGAATGAGTTTTCATTCTATTATTACTATCAAATACCAAATTAGATATTGATTATCCGAGCCCACATCAAACGGACGATCTTGAACATGAGCCGAGCTAAACTAACTATATTTGTGTCTGTCCGTTTATTTTACTAGATTCAGATGCTTGTACGTATAGGACTCGGCTCATTCAGTTATTGAAAGAGCTTGCTTTGAACTTTTTTAACAGCCTTACATTGAATTAGAAAATTTCATATCATCATCAATATAATATTGTATATTCTTTGAACATGATGGCAATCTAGTGGGTTCCTAAAACGTGGCTAATTAAGTGATTATGTAGATAGAACCATGCTCACCAACTATGATTCTTTGAACAAGATGACAAGTCCATATAAGATTAAGAATATGAGCTTAACACATGGGAATAAATAGGAACATGGTCTAAAATAACATATCTTACAGTATAGAAAATGTAGGCAATTGATTGAAGAATATAAATGTGGAACCCACGTCAACGATTAGCTACGGGTTATATTACCTCTCTTTTGTCAAGCTTGGACATCTTCCTTTGTTTGTTGTCTAATTTAAAAAACTAAGGAAAAAAAGGAAAGGAAAAAAAATTACGGAATCAAGGAATTAATTAAGGATATTTCAGCAGAAAATATGGAAAAGCATTGTTATGAAAAGGGTCCCCTGTAAGGGGGTGTGGGGGGATTCTATTTTTTTTAACCAAAACGGTGGCTAATCCAGAAAAAAGAAAAAGAAAAGAAAAAACTCGGGAAAAAAAGATTTAACTCAATCTAACAACCCTCGGGGGAAAACAGAAAAAAGAAAAGAAAAGAAGAAGGTTCCTTTCCAAAGCAGCTACACCACACGGCCTCCCTAGCTTGCAATCTTACCCTCTTCGGTCGCATCCTCTTGATGGAGGTCCTTTTTAGGTCTTCTTCAGATGATGTCTTCCGTCGATCTCCCGGTGGATTCTGGAGGTGATCTCCTGTTGCGTGTGGGTCTCAATGGGTTTGGAGAAGATTGGTGACTTGAGGAGTTTAACGCCGAGTACCTGCAAAGAAGTCCCGGGGTAGTTTGGTACCACCGAGGACCCTCCGACGATCAAGTTAGTACTAGATCCGAGCAGCGTAACGGCTAAGTGGAGTAAAAAATGGCTTACTTGACCCCTCTGTGATGGGGGTTTATATAGCGGTGGTAGCACGCAGCAGCAGGTGCAAGAATCTCGCCGGCAGTTATGCTTCCGACGTCACGCCGGAGTGGAGAGCGGATCGCCCATTAATGGGGATCGTGATGGCTTGGAACGTGGGAGATGGCTGGCGGAGAATCTGTGCATGGCGAGATTTGCGGAGCGGCGGTTACGCCCGTGAGCGGTGGAGTTGGTCGGAGGACCGAGAAAGACGTCCTCAGCTGGGGTGCTCGGGGGCGAGCGAGAAGGCCGAGGAGTCTTGGTCTTGTGGTAGATCGGGGCAAGCTGAGGGGCCGAGGAGGCCCATTTGCAGGGGCCCCCGAGGAGGGCCAGCTCGCGCGTGTAGGTCGGGTACAGGGGTGGCCTGGTTGATCCCTGTGGGCTCTTTCTTCTGAGTTCTGGAACACGCCATCTGCCACGTGTCCTGATCTTGGGGATCGCCAATATTGAGCATCATCATTAGCCCCCCACTCTTGTCCCGATCAGCTAGCGGGTCGGGTCAGGAGTGGACTACCAGGCCGCTCGGGGTGCATTCCCTCCTAAGGTTTCGTCGGGACGCATTCCCGGGCTGTCAGCCGTCTTTCCTGTCAGCAAATCAGGACGAGATCTCTGCATTTAATGAAGGTGCGCCGGTTCGTGCCTCCTGCCGTTGAAGTGACGGTCCACGTGTCAAGCGTCGGTTGGCCGACGCGACGTGTGCAGACCTGCGACGCCTGCAGGGGTGCGGTCCAGCGTGGGAACGACAAGTGGAACAATCGGAACCGTTGGATGCGAGGAGGTGTTTTGGCGGGAGCCGTTGGATGAGGTCGCTCGCTATGAGAAATAGGGGTGGGGCCCGTTCCAAGGCTCCTACTCTTTCATATTTCCCCGTTCTAAGTCCTGGTTGCTTGGCACCCGTCTTCTTTCTTCCGCTTTCGTTTCCCGTGGACCCTCCTTCTCAAGGTTAGATGTCTTCCTTTGTCGAGTCAGTGGATGTCGTCGGAGTAGGTTCTAGGGACCTTTTAGATGAGCCTGAGTCCTCCCAGGGAGCAGGGGTCGGGCCCTCATCCCGAGATCGTGCGGCGGGGGCAGCCTCAAGGGAGGAGGCGGTAGACGCCGCCCCCGGCGCCTCGTGTTGGGTGAGGCATGAGGACGAGCTCGCCAATGCTCGAGCTCGCTTCCACATCCCCCCACGATATACGCTTCGTCTGGCCAAGGAGGGAGATAGGGCAGACCAGGTACGGGGTAGGGAGATCGCCCTGTACTTAGAAGCTTTTTGGGGTGGAATGCGTCTGCCCTTTTCTCCTGAGGTCGTCGAAGCGCTGAACTTTTTCGGGTTAGCCCCTGGCCAGTTGGTGCCGAACTCATGGAGGATTCTCCTCGGGTTCCTGATCCGCTTGAAGTTACAGGCGATTCCTTTCAGCCTCTCCCTCCTCGATTCTTCCCTCGTCTTCAAAAATCACCCTGGTGGTCGAGCGGGCGACCCGAGGTGGGTCTACCTTTCCTTTAGAAAGCGATAGGGGCCCCCGCCGGGACAGGGGGTTGTGGCCCTGCCTTCTTCCATTCACGACTGGAAGAAAAAGTTCTTCTTTGTTTCCCCCCCGAGGGCGAGGACTGGCCCGTGCCTACACAGTGGTCGAGGGAGAAATGCTTGCCGGGGAACCAGTTTAGTGACCCCGTCGCGGTGAGAGTGACGTCGTGGGAGCCCATCCCCCGTTTCGACGTGCTGCTGTCTGAGAGGGTCCTGAGTTGGGCCGGGCTCAGCTCCGTTGAGTTCGTCGGTAAGTTTAGGCTTTCTTTTTGGCTTGTATATTGCTTGTGTTGCTGACCTCTTTACATTCGGTTTTGTGTAGGACCCATGGATATGGACTCGCTTCGAGCTTCCATGCGCCAGCCGAGGAAGGTCACGAAGGCGGGGAATGCTGGCTCTTCCCGCTCAAAGCCTGCCCCGGCTCCTTCTCCTCCGGTGGTCGTGTCCCGCGAGCGCTCGAAGGCGGATCTCGCCCCGAGGCCCAGCAGAGTGTCAGGCCGGAAGCCAGCTCGGATTCTGGAGGATCCGGCCTTAGAGGAGGAGATCGGCTCTCCCTCAGAGCCGCTCAAGAGGAGGTCATCCTGGGGACCGTTTTAACCGATCATGGTGGAGGAAGGGGGCCTCCAGTTCGCAGTGCCTTCGGGGCTATCCGTCGTGGATAGCCTGCTGCACGAGATAGAGATATCGGCCGGGGGTAGAGTCCCTGAGGGGACCTTCAAGGCTCAGCTGGGGTCCATCTCCCAGGAGTCCGTGTAGGTAAGTGCTTGGATTTTATTATTATATATTTTTTGAAATTCGGTGCCTCGCACGTCTTTCTGATCTCTCTCCTACCTTTCAGGTTCTCCAGCATGTTGCCCTCGCCTTACGCATGGAGGCCGAGGTGATAACCCCGGCGATGAAGGCTGCGGACCAGCTCGCCTCGCTGGAAGAGAGCTCCAAGCGGAAGCTGGAGGCGGTGATGGCGAGGGTCGCCGTCCTGGAGGGCGAGGTAGAGGCTAGGAAGCGGGAGGTCGCTCGGCACTGCGAGGCCGCGGCGGCTGCCGAGGCCAAGCTCGAGGACGCTCATGTGCTTGCCGGCAACCTGAAGAAGACGGTGAAAACCCTCCGGAAGGAACTGGAGGTGGCGGCCGAGTCGGCGAAGTCGGCCGACCTGAGGGCGGCGAAGTTGGCCGACCTCTCGGCGACGAAGGTGGTGGAGGGCTACAAGAAGTCGAAAGACTACTACGATGACCTGTCCATTGCCACGACCCTCATCTGGCACGAGGCCCTCGACGCCGTTAAGGCCCGGGTGCCGGGGTTCGCCGATGAAGAGCTCCGGGCCGAATACCTCCTCGCGGACGTCGATGAGCAGGGGAAGGAGGTTCCTGGCGAGGAAGTCGCCGAGGACCTAGCTCGCTTCGTGGTGGATGTCGAGGGCCCTGAGGTCTCTCCTGGCCCCGAGGCCTAAAGCCCCCGTCTTCCTCTTCCTTTTCTTTTGTTGCTTTTTGAATTTTGTAAGCCTCCGGGCATTTTGTAAGGCTGGGGAGCCAAAAATACCCTTTGTAAAGACTTTGCCTTTTAGTAATAAAACTTTTTCTTTGGTTTCATCGGTTTGCACTTTGTCTTTTGTTCATGAAGAATGCTCGTAAAATTTCTCTTCTTGCGCTGTTGGGCTTCCATCTCAAGTCCATATCAGGTCGGCTGCTTGCCTATCGATCGTCCGTCGAGTTGGTTTCGATTACTTGCTAAGCGTGCCAAGCGCTGCTGAGAAGGAGGCGTCTCCATAGCCCCGAAGTCGAGGGGAGATCGCTCGAGACTTGGATAGACCTGATGCCCCTTGTTGGTGGCTTGGATCCTCTGCATGCGATGGGCAGAGGGCTGTCCGCCTTATTTGTGCCGAAGGTGGATGGAAGCTGCTCCGTTGCCCTTTGGCGAGGGCTTCTGATTTCTGGCGTCGTGGGTAGGCAACCACTAGCCTGGGATGACCGAGTGGGGTAGCCGCTCGGAGGCCTCTTTCGAGGGCTTCGATCCCTGGCGTCATGGGTGGGGAGCTACCAGCCGGAGTTGACCGAGCAGGGCAGCCGCTCGGTTGCCACTTGCGAGGGCTTCGATCCTTCAGGACGGGGACCGAGCAGGGTTACTGCCCTGTGCCTCTTGGCGAGGGCTTTTGTCCCGAAGGATAGCCGAGTGAGGGATCCTCGGGCTCGACTGCCTCTGGGAGGGCTTTCTGATCCCAGGCGTTGCGGTAGGGAAGCTACCTGCCGGGGATAACTGAGCAGGAATGACCGGGCAGTGAAGCTGCACGGTTGCCTCTTGGCGAGGGCTTTGATCTCTGGCGCCGTGGGTAGGCAACTACCAGCCTGGGATGACCGAGCGGAGTAGCCGCTCGGACGCCTCTTGCGAGGGCTTCGATCCCTGGCGTCATGGGTAGGGAGCTATCAGCCGAAGATGACTGAGGAGGGTAGCTGCCGGGTTGCCTCTTGCGAGGGCTTTGATCCTTCAGGACGGGAACCAAGCAGGGTTACTGCCCAGTGTCTCTTGGCGAGGACTTTGATCCCTGTCGGTTGTGGTAGGAAGCTACCGGCCGGGGATAGCCGAGCAAGGACTCGACTGCCTCTGGGAGGACTTTAGTCCTTGGCGCGGGAGGGGCTGTAGAAGCCTACCAAGGACCCTTGGCTGGGCAGGGTTACTGCCCGGTGCCTCTTGGCGAGGGCTTTTGTCCTGAAGGATAGCCGAGCGAGGGATCCTCGGGCTCGACTGCCTCTGGGATGGATTTCTGATCCCTGGCGTTGCGGTAGGGAAGCTACCCGCCAGGGATAGCCGAGCGACGGTTGGGCTCGACTGCCTCTGGGAGGACTTTCTGATCCCTGGCGTTGCGGTAGGGAAGCTACCCGCCAGGGATAACCGAGCAGGGTAGCTGCTAGGTTGCCTCTTGGTGAGGGCTTTCTGATCCCTGGCGTTGCGGTAGGGAAGCTACCCGTCAGGGATAACCGAGCAGGGTAGCTGCTGGGTTGCCTCTTGGTGAGGGCTTTGATCTTTGGCGTTGTGAGTAGGGAAGCTACCGACCAGGTATAGCCGAGCAGGGGAGCCGCTCGGCTGCCTCTGCCGAGGACTTTGATCCTTAGTGTTGGGGGGCCTGAGGAGGCCGGCTAAGGACAATCGGGCAGGGTAGCTGCTCGGCCGAATCATCATGAGGTTTCGCCTGACCATCTAGTTGCGGGTATGGGGAACAGGAACGGTCACGGCGGGCGTGCGCGCAACATGCGCATTGAATGTGGGGGAGGCGAAGCGCCAGGGTCGCGTCGCTTCGATTCCGTTAGAGAAGGCTCGATGATCGTCACGTGGCAGCGACTTCTTGGGCGAGTGCGGGCGACCGTTGAGTTTCGCTGGGACGCAGCGAGCTATATAAGGCTGAAGGAGCATTAGTCCTTCCTTTCCTTGTAAACGGAGTGTCGAGAATGCAGGACTTCACATTTACCATCCCCGAAATCATCCATTTCGAAGACGTATACCTCTATGACCAGAAATGCACCTAGGACACGGTGCAGTTGGTATATAGGAGCATCGACGGTTGCTCCCCCGACGTTCCTCCCTGCTACAGCTGCTGATGTACTCCATCTGGAGGGCATCGCCGGGGCTTTACAACCCCTTGTCCGAGCAGCTCTATGACGAGGCCGTGGGTAAGCTGCGGTCCCTGAGGCGCTTCGACCTGATCTCGGCGAACCAGCTGGCTCGCTCGGAGGCGCTCGTCCGCGAGTGCTACGAGTTGAGGCTCGGGGTCAACGCGCGTGGTGGGGAACCGAGAGGAGAGGTTGGATTTCGTGAGGCCTCGGCTGGTGGAGATCTTTACCGAGTATCATGAGCAGTGCTCTCTACACCCCTTCCCCCGCTGTCGTAATTTTTCTTTTTCTTTTTGTATGTACGGCTGAGAAGCCCATAATACCCTTCTTTTTTGAATAAATGAGATCTTTCCTATTTTTCCGCAATGTTCAGTTGATCTTTATTAAATTAACAATAGACCCTAGGGAGAGTTTACATTGCCCCAAAAGAAAAGTACATGCTAATAGATGACCCTATCAGCGTGGCCCGAGATTCCCGAAGGCTTGCGGGTCTTCGTGCTCGGCACCGGGCATGGGGCTTCTCGAGTGCCGGACTGGTCATCTGCTGAGACAAGCATGATCTGGCAGATGGTCAGCTCGGCGGGAGGAGGGCGCTGCTCATGTTCGCGGTCGGCCTGCCGTTTGTCCCTTAAGTACCCCGATCGAATGAGCTCCTCGATGTAGTCCCGGATTTGCTTACAATCCTCCGTGGCGTGGTCCAGCGTCCGGTGGAAGGCGCAGTAAGGGCCCCGGATTCGCTTTGAGGCCTGACCCGGGATTGTGGGGAACTTGAAGAGCCCCTCGCCTTGGGCCTCCTCCAGTAACACTGCGAGGGAGACGTTGAGCGGGGTGTACTCCTAGAACTTCGGGTGATAGGGCTGCTGACGCTCCGGCCTCTCTTCCCGAGCCCTCTTCTTCGGGTCGGGCCGTTCTGCTCGGGGGAGGTTCGCGTTCACCTCGGACTCTAGCTGAACCTCACGCTCGGTCCACGTCTTGACTTCGGCCATGGTCCTAGGCTGTGCCAACGCAAAGGAGCGTAACCACTCCTTGTGCCTAAGGCCAGATCTGAGCGCCGTGATGACGGTCTCGTCCCGGTGCTTGGGGACCTCGAGGAGGGCGTTGTAGAAGCGGGTGATGTAAGCCTTGAACGTCTCCTTATCTCCGCTCTTTATTGTGAAGAGGTGGTCGACCGTGCGCTTCTGCCGACGGTTCCCAATGAAGTGGCCGAGGAACTGAGTAGCCAGCTCATCGAAGGTCGAGATTGAGCGAGGCTCGAGCCCTCGGAACCAGTCTCGACCTGCGCGGATGAGGGTGGCTGGGAAGGCCCTGCACTGGGCGGCGTCGGAATGGTCCTGGAAGCTCATCCCCGCGGTGAAGGCATCCAAATGGTCTTTGGGGTCGGTCTTCCCGTCAAACAGAGAGACCTTTGGGGGCTTGTTGCGCGAGGAGACGAGGACAGCGAGTAGTCCCTCGGTAAACGGTTTGGTGAGTGAGTCGGCGGCGTACTCAGCCCCGTCGGCCGAGAGGTGACCTTCCCGGCACATGCCCTCAATCTTCTTTTCGAGGGTGTCGAGTCGGCCGTGGTACCCCGAAGACTCGGCGCCCTGCGATCCCTGGCCTCTGCTGTGGGAGACCTGCATCTGGGCACGGCCCCGGTTCCTCTCGATGAGGTTCCTCAGATCCCCGGACGAGGTGGCCCTCGAGCCGTCGTGGCGAGCCCCTTCTGTGTGACCCCGTCGAGGGAGGGGACGTCGGTCATGCCTGTGGGCAGGCGAGATGACCGACATCTCCTCAGGGGGGTACGGGTCGCGAGGAGGCTCGAGGCAAGGCACTCCGGCGGCGGACCTTGGTGTGGAGCCGTGGGGCGCCCAGCGGGCCTCACGGAGTATCGGCCCGTGAGATCCATGGTCTGGATTCGTAGCCTGCCGGTGGTCAGCCATGCCGATGGGGGCAGAGCCTTCTGGAGGCGGAGGAGCGGTGATCTGGGGCCCAGGCCCGGCCGTTTGGACTCGGATGAGCGCCTCTACGAGGGACTGTAGCCGATCTATTCGGCTGGCGAGGGCGTTGATGATGGTCGCCAGAGGGGGTTCATCCGCGCCTCTGGTGAGGGGGAGGCGGCGGCTGGTACCCGGATCATCACGATGGTTGCTTGCCATGTGGACGGAGATCGGAAGGCCACTTTGTTTTTGTGGAGTTTGCGTTTCCCACAGACGGCGCCAACTGATGGAGGTCCTTTTTGGGTCTCTTTCAGATGTTGTCTTCCGTCGATCTCCCGGTGGATTCTGGAGGTGATCTCCTGTTGCGTGTGGGTCTCAATGGGTTTGGAGGAGATTGGTGACTTGGAGAGTTTAGCGCCGAGTACCTGCAAAGAAGTCTCGGGATGGTTTGGTACCACCGAGGACCCTCCGACGATCAAGTTAGTACTAGATCCGAGCAGCGTAACGACTAAGTGGAGTAAAAAATGGCTTACTTGACCCCTCTGTGATGGGGGTTTATATAGCGGTGGTAGCACGCAGCAGAAGGTGCGAGAATCTCGCCGGCAATTATGCTCCCGACGTCATGCCCGCGCGGAGAGCGGATCGTCCATTAATGAGGATCGTGATGACGTGGAACGTGGGATATGGCTGGCGGAGAATCTGCGCATGGGGAGATTTGTAGAGCGGCGGTTACGCCCGTGAGCGGTGGAGTTGGTCGGAGGACCGAGGAAGACGTCCTCGGCTGGGGAGCTCGAGGGCGAGCGAGAAGGCTGAGGAGTCTTGGTCTTATGGCAGCTCGGGGCGAGCTGAGGGGCTGAGGAGGCCTATTTGCAGGGGGGCCCGAGGAGGGCCAGCTCGCGCGTGTAGGTCAGGTACAGGGGTGGCCTAGTCGGTCCCTGTGGGTCATTTCTTCTGAGTTCTGAGATACGTCATCTGCCACGTGTCCTGATCTTGGGGATCGTCAATATTGAGCATCATCACCTCTGCTATACTAGCTGAGGTCCGATCATGAATCCCTTCGCTCCTTTCATCCACCAACCGCAATAACTTTCGCTCTTTTCTTTGCCCTCCCAACCGTGGCACCTGAGGATGTTGCTTTAATAATATTATTGTTTTTTAAATTATAATTTTTAATAATATTATTCCCTCTTCTTAATACAAATCGTGAAGGCAAGTCCTTTTTTCTGAAAATTTCTGTAGGAAAGTAAGGTTTGATAAAAAGGAATTTTTGGTTTTCTAAATTTTATTCATTAGTTAAGCATATGGGTGATGAAAAATCTTATTGCGTTTAAGTGCCCGTCTTCTTTTACTAAATACAAACAGATTCTTTAGATTTTTAGTGTCTGTGTGTGTCAACCTAGCCTTTCTTTCACAAACCGTTTATCTTGTTATAATTTCTACATTTATAGATTTCTCATTTTACTTGAGAATATTATCCGCAAGAAATCCTATCCATGGACTTCTTATCTCTATCCTTGGGACGTTTCACCGCTATCAAATTACATAAATTTATAACAACGATTGATAATATGAGTTCTTTATAGTTGATTCTTGATTGATTGATAACTCCCCTATGCAAAAGTAGAGGCTTGAATTAATGATTTGAAGCTGGATGCCTATAAGTGGCATGCCATGTCTTCATATATGATCCAGATTGAACAAGTTTTAGGCTATAGAACAATAATACCTGATGGAGGTAGAAATCTTTCTCAGATGTTGTCCTCCGTCGATCTTATGGCCAGCGGGACTGAATGGTTGAGATTTGCTGTGGAAGGTTGAGCGTGTGGATCTCAATGGGTTTGTTGGTCGTTGTTGATGCGAAGCTACCTGCAAAAGAAGTCCCGATGTGGGAAATCACCGTAGAACCCTCCAATGACCAAATAAGCACCGAGAAATAATTGGGCAGAGTAGCGGCGTATTGGATTCAATCAGAGTTGCCTGAATCGTCTGGAGGAGGGGTTTATATAGGGGTCGTATTGGAGCGAGCCGGTGCGAGATTCTCGCCGTTCGTTTCGCCCCTGCATCACGTTCGTGTTAATGGCGGGAAATGCTCGTTAATGACAATATACGCTTATTAATGACGAGATACGCCAGCGTGAGATGCGGGACGTGGAGCGGAAGAGATCTGGTCGTGCAAGATATACGGAACCGTTACGAGGGCACTCATGCTCTATGCTTCCGGCCAAACAGGGACGCTGAGGAATTTCAGTTATAGGATAGCTCAGAGACAAACAAGGAAACTTGGTAAAGGGAAGTTGAGCAATCCGAAAAAGCTCGGGTTTTGTGCTATCGCTCCTGAGCTGGTCGGGACGGCAAAGGAGGACAAGAAAACTCAGCCCTAAGATAGCTCGGAGACGAGCTATTGACCGGTGGTTTGTCAAAAAGAGAACGTACTCAGAGGAGGCCTCCAAAAGGTCGGGTGCTACCTCGGAGGTGAGGCGCCGGGGAATGTCCTCATTGCATCATATCTATTCTAGCTCTGTAGCCCCCGGGAATCTAGTGGGTTTATATGGACGATACGTCATCTGCTACGTGTTGTGATCTGGAGAGCCCCCACTTATAAGTATCATCATTAGCCCCTACTCTCGTTCCGACCTATTTATAGGTCGGGTCGAGAGTGGTTTGCTCAATTTTTCCTGTTCAGCTTGGCGCCGAGGATTCTTTGCAGTGGAATGTCCAGGATTGACATGATGTTTGGTGGTTGTATTTTTTCGATCTCCGAGTCCACGTTGAATTTTATCGTACGCTTTAATTTTTGCGTGTATCGCCGATAGCGTCAGCGGATCGCTGAGAGGGTGGCGCCATCATGGAGACGTCGCTTCGCTTGTTTGGGTCGTTGTAGCGACAGGTTGATCGTCGATGTCACGCCCCGCTTCTCAAAATACGGAATACGAGGGGTTGACAAGGCCAGCCATGCTCCTACGGTCGAGGAAATATCCTGCCGTAGTCACACTTCGGCTTCTAGCTTTACGTGGTAATCAATAATCAATACACAGGTAATGCTAAATGCAGTCACTAAATCGAAACAAATACAAAACACTAACCGGATAGAGATCAAGGAAGTATAGCTCTGAGTCGATGGTTCAGATATTCGCAATGTCCTCGGGGTACGTCAGGTCCTGGTCCGAGCTAAATCACTTCTCACTCTGAGCATGCATACTCAGGTCGTCAGAGCGACACAATAGCAATAAATATAAATACAAATGTGAACACATGCAATAATGATGAATATGAAACAGTACGTATGAAGTGATAATATGAGCATGCAGTAGCCAGTACAGGTAAACAGTAAAGGGGTAAACAGTATGGCAGGTATATTGAATCAGTAACCAATGCATGTCACAAAACCTATCAGTTTCTAAGTCTCACTGTCCAGGTCGCTAAACCTATCGTCAGTCCAAGTGTGAGAGTCAACCACTCGTGAGTATCCCCCACCCAAGGGTAGGACCTAGAGGCAAAAGAACACGGGCTCGAGTCGCTCGCTAATAATCAGTAATATCACCTATATAACTCCAGAATCGCTGTGTATGCCGGAAATGGGACTCCCGAGATTCCGTTGAACTCACACTCAAACTACCCCACACCCCGTGGTCTACATCAAACGCCAACCATAAACTCAAATACCAGTCGGTCCATGACAAGTCTACGCGAGAACTGGAGACAGGATTTCCATCAAGCATGTCTCGACTGATACCCAAGATAAATGAACAGTGTTTGGTGCCTTACCTATGACACTAATATAAGTGCTCCATAACCATCCCATTCCAGTTATGGTTACACTTATATACGTCCCATAGGCGTCGACAATGCAATAAATTAATCGGGTCTGCTGATTGTGTACAAGTACGTGTCACTTCGCTTATTCATTCACGCTTTAACACTAACGTACTTGCCACAATCAAAACACTAATATCTAACAATGGGTACTGCACACGATCACTAGATTACCAATGTATATGACCTCTACATGATATGATGAGAATGCAATAATTCTGATATGAATAAAATATCATCAGCCAGTGTCCTGCCACTTGCATAATTCACTATAAATCATACATGCAAAATTTGAGAGAAACAATGTAAAGGGGGTAAGTAGTATGTTTAATTATCTATCCATCAAAATTGGTTTCGCGTCAATCAGGTTTCAGGTTCACTAGATATGGCCATTTCAATTTAAGTGTTCACTGCTGGAAATCCGATTTCAGAATTGGAAGTCCGTTCCGCAACACATCATTTTAATCCTAGTTGGGATCGTAATTAGGCGATGCCATAGTTGAATAATGTTTAGGTTTTACTGTTAGGTTTCCACCGCAATTAGAGAATCAGTGATATCCTATATCAACAGGAAGTTATGGTCAGGTTAAGGTTGATGTTTAAAATCTGTCGCTGCATAATTCAGCAGAACATATCGACATTATAAAATGTGTTAAAAATATCATACAGTTGAGGAAACCAGTGAGACCAGTGGGATAATGAAGCTAACTAAATTCTCTTCGCAATGATATAGGGTTCTGCACATTTCCGCATTTGAGCAAGGAAATACAGTGAGTTAAAAACATGGGTTATCTGGAATTACCGCTCTGGACTGCAGTCCAGAATCGTAATTCTCTGCAGTTTTCTCTATCGTAACTAGTTCAATTTTAGATATCAACTATAGGGTTCTATAGATTATTCTGTTGGCTTAGATACGAGCCATGGAACGCCAAAATCCGATTCATAAAAGATTTAACGTGAATTTAACGGTCTAGCATGTTCAGGAAATTCAGATTTCGTACCGACTATCGGGAGGAGCATTACATAGGTGAAACGACCGTGGTTTTCAACTAAATTTCTACAGCATATCGGTAAGCAATAGGCGGGTTTAATGATCACATTAAAGTCTGGTTTTCACATATAGTTTTGTATCAAACACTTGTATTCATATTGGTTTGCATGAATTATATATACACGACATTAATTCGAAATTGGGTTAAATACATAATAATAGCATGAAGCAAGCAATATACTTGCCTGATGACGTATCGATGATGGTACGGCAGCGGCAACAACGCGATCACGACGTGAGCACGGCATGACAAACTCGACTTGGCTCGAGCTCGAGTCTCGGAAGCGGCGGCTTGGTTGCTGGGGTCTTGACGGAGAGGGTGGTGGTCGTTGGTGTCGGCGCTTGATGGCGAGGCAGCCGGGGTATGCAGGCGAAGGTGCCCGGTGTTGAGGTCGTCGAGGGTTTTTGGAGGAGGCGAGGGGCTCGGCTATAGAGAGGGTGGCTGCCGGTGATGTGGGCTGCGGTGGCCGGAGAAAGTTAATGGTAGGGGAGGAGCTCAAGTTGGAAGCGATGGGGAGCTCAGCCACGGCTGTAGGGAGCTCGACTAGGAGCTTGGGTAGAGAGAGGAAGGGTCGCGGTGAGGGTAGAGGTGGTAGAAGTCGGCCTGGTGGCGGCTGCCGAGGTCGATGGGGGAGGTGCAATGGTCACGGTGTTTCTGACGAGGGGAGCTCGCGGTGATCGGAGGTGGTGGGTTAAGGCGTCTTGGGAGTGGGAGGGAGAAACAAGAGTGAGGGGGAGAGAAGGATGGGTTTTGGTGACGAAGGTGGTGGAGCCGGCAATGGTGAGGGTGGAGGCAGAGGTGAAGATGCAGTGGGTATGCAGGCGGGGGGCTCGGTTGGTGGTTGGAGTTGAGGGTGAGGGGGAGCTCCGACGGCATTGAAGAGGGTCTTCGGTGTAGCAGGAGGTCGACGATGTTGATGGCTCGACGTCGATGATGAGGTAGGAGCTCGGGGATGCAGGCGATGGTGATGGGTTCTTTGTTTGTAAGTTGAGCAGGGAAAGAGAAGGAGGGGCTCGTGTGGTGTTGGAGTGGCGACGAGGGAAAGAAGAGGAAAGGACGAGGTCGAGGGAAGTTTCGCGAGCGCGCGCGCGCGTGGGGTAGTAGGCCGAGGTGTGGGGGCATGGGGCGACGAGCCGCGGGGACGTGGGGGAGAAGGAAAGAAAGAAGCGGGAAAAGGAAGAGAGTGGAGGAGAAGAGAAGCGGGTTGGATCGACATGAAGTTTGGGGCCGAATATGGGTATGTGGTGAGGATATGGGCTGGGCTTGAGTTTTTCGTTTAGGAAAATAATTCAGAAATTTAAAAAAACATAAGTATCTAAATTCGTACAAAAATATAGGAAAAATAGAAAAGACATTCAAGGGGACTTGGAAAAATATGGAAAAATATATTTACGGAACTGGGAATTTACATCATACCCTTCTCAAAGAAAATTTCGTCATCGAAATTCAAAATAAACAACAAGCTATAAAAGGTAATTCGAAAAGCAACAATATACTATTATATAACGATTTACGCAGAAGCAGTGTTCATACCAGAATATTGCCTTTGTTACTGCCCATTCTTACGCCCGTTTGTTTATAGGTAGGTGCTTTTTATCCGTGTTTGCTAGTTAATTGCAGGATACAGGTTCTCAGCTCAAAACAGTGAAATTCATGGAAAAGCACGACAAATTCCGGATTACTGCCAACCACTGATAAAACACGGGTCTCCGCTCTCTATCCGTATGTTTCCGCACACCAGTTTAAGGGACAAAATGGCAAATCGATGTCATTTTCATGCACAAAGCACAATGGCAACACAAAATCCAAGATATCTACGCGGAGTTCAAGGAAATCATGGCAAAAGATCCACATCAAATCACCTTTTGATCTGCTGAAATTCTGGAACAATTGTGAAGAGTTTCTGAGAAAAAATATATACCACACTACAGACAACATCAAAACAGGAAAAGCCACCAAATTCTATGACCCAACCCCTCTTTATGGCCGCGGTTCCGCGGCATAAGCATGCTTAGGCCGCGGATCCGCGGCCGTATAGGCTTGTCAGATGAAAATATTCTGGGGGTAGTTTGGTACTTTTATGTGGTGGCAGATTGTTGCCCTAGTTTTCCAGTTTCCTGCCTATTAATAGCCCAGAACCTTACCAAGCCATGGGATCAATTCTTATGCCCACTTTTTGTTAGTTTTTAGTTTAACTTCTTCTTCTTCTTCATTCTTTCCTCCATGAAAATTGTAGTGAGAGCTTTTTGAGTGGAAGATCAATGAAGATGAGGGTTGTTTTTATCTTGTCTCTTTTATTTATTGTCTTGTAATTTTATTATCTTTTATTGTAATTTTATTATTTGTTGTTAACTAGTTGTCATTTCTTTTCTTGTTCTCTTTTCTTTTCTTCTTTTACCGTTTTTTCAAGCGATGATACTTGACGGAGTTCCTTGCTAAGGTGAGGACCCAAGAGTTAGCTTGCTTCACTTGTAAAACCGTATTTTCCTTTTTTCTTCCTTCTTGTTTTGTTTTCTTTTCTTTTATGATGTGTGAATAATTTCCCTCTTGTTAAGGCTAAGGAAGGTGGTATGAGGGACGGAGAAATCCCTTGTGCTTCTCTTCGCCAAACATCTTGAAACGAACCCCGACCAAACAAACGCAATCCCCTCGCTTAGGCGCGCTATACGTGACATGTAGCCGCGTCCTAAGTCGAGAAGTCCTTTAAGCGCACTACAACGTGACATGTAGTTGTGACTTAATTGGATACATGGTTGCGGGTGTTTGGCCGAGGGTTGGAAATAAGCGTATTTAGCGGACGGACAAGGGGCACTAGGAATGGATTTAGCGTTGGAAAGCTTGCTTAAACTCGCAAATCCCATTCCTATGTCCTCCTAATCCCCGCTACATTCGATTATCCCAACACCGTTTTAAGAATGGCAAAAGATAAGTACAAGACTAATCCTAACTCTACTAACCAACCTTAACCTTAACAAGCTTACTTGAACATAAATACGAACACTTAGGATATAATTGAACAAACATATACACATTCTTTATTGACTCGTCTAAAACTCGAACGGACATACAACCATCTCCCTGCGGATCGACCCGTGCTCAACCGGCTAGCTGCAAAGTGACACCGTCCTGATCACGGTTATAACTTTAGAACTTTGAACATCCGACACGCCAAAAGCGTGCGATCAAATGGCGCCGTTGCCGGGGAGATGATAACGTATTTTCTTCCTTGTTATTCGGGTTAATATTCTTTTTGTATATATATAAAATTGTAAATAAAATAAAATTAAAAAAAAAATCTTTTTGTTATTTTTGATAATTTTTGTGTGCAAGTGTGCAGGCTAATCTGGAGCAAGTACAGTAATCAAATCAAGAAACAGAGGTTTTTATTAGGGTGTACAGAGAAGGGCACGTGTATTGACCTAAGGTTCAGGCGCCGGCTCATCAATTTGACCGCGGAACCGCGGTCAAATAGAGGATACGGCGGCGGTTCCGCGGTCATATTGAGGCTTTTGAGCCCCAAATTTTTCTGCCCTTTCTCTCTCCTCTAGTTCTCTCTCTGAATTCCACTATACTGTATTTTCTGCAGGTATCTTTGCACAGAATTGCACAGCCGCCAAATAAATTTTTGTTGTTTTAGATTTTGTTTGTTTACCGCTTTGCATATATTAATACGGACATTAAGGGGTTTGAACACCAATTCAGATTGGGTGGGGATTTCATCACCCTTCCTAAGACCCTACAAATCACTAATTGCATACGCATTACCTTGAGCTAATAAAAAATACTAGACTCATCCCTAAGGACGTCGCGCTCAATAGGACAGAGGACTGGTTGTAGGCATCGTCCGTTTATCCTATCCTGACTTTGCGGTGTCTAGGCAAGTGTGTCCAAGGCAAGTGGTTACTTAATTAGGACCACTACTTACGTAGTGGGGAGCCTCCCACTTACCTGGCACTTACCTGGCCGCAATTGGCGGAGAAGAGACGGTTTGAGGTCCTATTTCTAGCCCTTTGGAACAGTTAGGAGCTGTCTAGCTGACCTAAGTGACCCTATCTCTAGGTGTGTTTGTGCATATTGTGATTGTGATTGTGCTTGTAAATTTTAGTCCCATAATTCCGTATTCTTTTAAACAAACAATTTTCAAAACTCTAAAAACAATTTTTTTTATATAAAAAAAAAAATCCAGATTCTTTTTCCCCTCCTTTTCTCTGCCTTTCTTTCTTTCTCTCTTCATATCATGGGTATCCCACCTCGCAAAACTCTTGCCGAACTTTGGTACCCACAACCAGACATTACTTCTTACAGTTCTTGCTTTGGCCGAACGTCGAACGATCCCTCCATGCCTAAAATCTCTTTGAAAGATTGGATAGACTCGTCTAGGACAAACACTTGCCCTCCGCAATCCACTTTGTATCAACCTTTTCAACCCCCCCACCCTCTTATGTTGATACCCCTTTTGCAAGTCGTCCTTTGTCCGTCGCTGAACATATTGAACAATCCTGTAGCCGATCTTTTATCCTTTCACCACTACAAATTCTTGGGATCAACAATTCCATTCACCTTCTTATCCAAATGTTGATCCTGCTCCTGTCCAGCCATTCAATTCCTACCAGTCCTACCCGACTTTTTCACCTTCCCTAGACATTGCTTCTGAACCGCCATTTGGGAGTTTTCAGTATCCAAACAACTTTGAATTTTTTACTGAAACCCCTTCACAACCCATGTCTAGTCTGGAACAGTCTTTGGAAGACTTTAGGGTAGCGTCGTACCAACAGATGATGGATTTGAATGTGTCCATGGCCGTCCTCATACAACTTAGTGACCCGGTAGCTAGTTTTCAACTAGCTCCAAATTTTCCAATGTATGAAGAGGCGGTAGGACAGGTTGAGAATTTGAGTGGAGAGAGTGAGATGTACCCCCTTCCGAATCAAGCCTACCCGTTTCAACTTGAATCCCACAACTCCGGATTTGAATGTCTATCTAGTGTTCCAAACGAGTCATTGATTAAAGATAGAACAGATAATGAGTTGTGTGACTTTGTAGTGTTTGATTTGCCCGATTGTGAAGGGTCCTTTTCGAGTGAAACCACACCCAATCCTTTTGACCTCTACACCTCCACTCTAGAACCTGAATTGATTAATATCCATGCTTTTGTTGAGGTGTCTGAGAATATTGATTTTCACTTGATTGAGGATATTGACGCCGAGAATATTTTGGATGATGAACCTGTAGATTTGGCAGAGTTTTTCTCTCCAATTCATCATCCCGAGTCATTAACTGTTTTTCCCGAACCCCATATGTGTCTAGATTTTGATGAAATTTGCATGGATAAGCTGAATTTTGAGGAAACTTTTGAGGATATTTTTGAGGATGAACCAGTTTTAATTGATGAGTCGGATTTTCCAATTCATCCTGTTCCTTTCATTGACTGTGTACACCCTTCTGAACCTTTAACCGATAACCTTCCTCAATCACCTATCTCCATCCTTTCCATCGTTCCGACCTTGCAAGAAACCGTCTCACTTTCAATTCATATGTCTGGTTTACCGAGTTCGGCGTACCCATGGTTTCTCACGAATCTTGAGGGATTTGACCCCATTTCTCGCCATATTGATAGATTAGTACAATCCATCTTTTCACATCGATCATTACAGATTGTACTAATTTATTCAATCCATTTACACCCTCAAGTTCGTATTCCACTTCTTTCTCCCTTCCGCCATTCTTCCTCTCATATACCGAGACCGTATCCCGCTTCTATCTTTATACGGTCTTGCGTATTCTCCCTCTCTTTTCTCTACGCCTTCTTCCACCAAACTGTACATTATAGCGATAAAATCTTTGAATGGTTGGTGCTCACTTTTGGCCTGTGTAAGGCCTTGTATAGTTTGAAACTGTTTTCTTTCCCCCTAATCCTGAACTTCAACGCTTAACAGTGGAAACACTGTTTTACTTAAGTTAGGGAGGACCTTTTTGTATATATTTTTTGTTTTCCTTTTTTGTTATGTATATAATTTGTTTTTAGGGAGCACCGACAATTTTGACCATCTTGGTATAGCCTGACAGTGAGGGCACTGTCAAGTTTAAGTTTGGGGGTGTGCTCGGTAAGCTTTCTTCCTTCGCATTCATTTGTATATTTTGCATTTGCATACCTTATTAAAAACCCACAAAAATCAAAAAATTTCCAAAAAAATATAAAAAATTTGTCGTCAAGTTAGCTAATAGGGTAACTTAGATTTTTATTCTGAAAGTTTAGTTGATATGTTAGAAATAACTAAATTCTAGGCTTAGGAATTGAAAATCCTAAAAATAACCCTCATTCTGTCTAACTTTGGTAAGTATACGTCCTTACAGTTTTTTTTTGAGAAATAGGTAATCTTGAGTTCAGTTCTTGAGTTAAGTCAAGATGAAGGGAAAGTATTGAAGTTTTACTGAAGAATAAGTCTGAAAAATAGTTTCTTTTCTTGAGTTCAAATTTAGAAAGTATATACCCTTCAAACTGCACTTACACGCACCTTGAAACTTGGGATAGTAGAGGATACCTAGAAATACTCTTGCCTGAAAGCCTAGTATGAAAGAAAAAACGGTAATTAAAGCTAAACACCAAAAGAGCATCATTGAAAAATATATCCGGTCTTGAAAAAGAAAAAGAAAAGAAAAGAAAAATAAATAAATAAAGTCAAGACCGGGAAACTGCTATTTACGCTTTAAGCTCACACATTCAGTAATCGGCTGTTAGTGCCTCAAGAAGCATTAATAGTCGCATGAAAGGTGTGCGAGCAAATCCGTCCATCCTTAATGAAAAGAAGTAGTATTAGGTATTAGGGCAAAGGTATTATAGCTTGAATTGAATTCTTGAGTGTAGGGGTGCAAATACACACACACGTAGGGGCATACAATCGATGTTTGGATAAAAGATAGAAATAAAAGATAAGACTTGTGTTTTCTGTAAATTTGATAAAAATCCCTGATTTGAGGCCGCACTTTAGAAGGAAAACTCAGGAGTGCCAACATCTTTCTAAACTTTTTTGGAACGTATAGGATCTAAGGTTAAATGGAAAGGTGGTGTGAAGCATTAGGGTTGGATGTTTCTAATTTAGGATGATAGAATTTCTAACGTAGATACTGAACTGTAGGAGTAAAATCGATGTTTACTTATGACACTAGCTTGACGGGATTTTGTGGGTGTAATCCGCTGAAAACCCTCAGGAGACAACACTCCTCCTACTAGGGACACCTAGAGTTTTAACGGCTTGTTGCACGAGCTCAGTGCAATCACGTTCCATGCGAAAGTGAGGTTATGACTTTTTGTGAATAATTGGTTTTGCTCGGGACGAGCAAAAGTTAAGTTTGGGGGTATTTGTTCATACCAGAATATTGCATTTGTTACTGCCCATTCTTACGCTCGTTTGTTTATAGGTAGGTGCTTTTTATCCGTGTTTGCTAGTTAATTGCAGGATACAGGTTCTCAGCTCAAAACAGTGAAATTCATGGAAAAGCACGACAAATTCTGGATTACTGCCAACCACTGATAAAACACGGGTCTCCGCTCTCTATCCGTATGTTTCCGCACACCAGTTTAAGGGACAAAATGGCAAATCGATGTCATTTTCATGCACAAAGCACAATGGCAACACAAAATCCAAGATATCTACGCGGAGTTCAAGGAAATCATGGCAAAAGATCCACATCAAATCACCTTTTGATCTGCTGAAATTCTGGAACAATTGTGAAGAGTTTCTGAGAAAAAACATATACCACACTACAGACAACATCAAAACAGGAAAAGCCACCAAATTCTATGGCCCAACCCCTCTTTATGGCCGCGGTTCCACGGCATAAGCATGCTTAGGCCGCGGATCCGCGGCCGTATAGGCTTGTCAGATGAAAATATTCTGGGGGTAGTTTGGTACTTTTATGTGGTGGCAGATTGTTGCCCTAGTTTTTCAGTTTCCTGCCTATTAATAGCCCAGAACCTTGCCAAGCCAAGGGATCAATTCTTATGCCCACTTTTTGTTAGTTTTTAGTTTAACTTCTTCTTCTTCTTTATTCTTTCCTCCATGAAAATTGTAGTGAGAGCTTTTTGAGTGGAAGATCAATGAAGATGAGTGTTGTTTTTATCTTGTCTCTTTTATTTATTGTCTTGTAATTTTATTATCTTGTATTGTAATTTTATTATTTCTTGTTAAGTAGTTGTTGTTTTTTCTTTTCTTGTTCTCTTTTCTTTTCTTTTTTTACCCGTTTTTTCAAGCGATGATACTTGACGGAGTTCCTTGCTAAGGTGAAGACCCAAGAGTTAGCTTGCTTCACTTGTAATACCGTATTTTCCTCTTTTCTTCCTTCTTGTTTTGTTTTCTTTTATTTTATGATGTGTGAATAATTTCTCTCTTGTTAAGGCTAAGGAAGGTGGTATGAGGGACGAAGAAATCCCTTGTGCTTCTCTTCGCCAAACATCTTGAAACGAACCCCGACCAAACAAACGCAACCCCCTCGTTTAGGCACGCTATGCATGACATGTAGCTGCGTCCTAAGTCGAGAAGTCCTTTAAGCGCACTACAACGTGACATGTAGTTGTGACTTAATTGGATACATGGTTGCGGGTGTTTGGCCGAGGGTTGGAAATAAGCGTATTTAGCGGACGGACAAGGGGCACTAGGAATGGATTTAGCGTTGGAAAGCTTGCTTAAACTCGCAAATCCCATTCCTATGTCCTCCTAATCCCCGCTACATTCGATTATCCCAACACCGTTTTAAGAATGGCAAAAGATAAGTACAAGACTAATCCTAACTCTACTAACCAACCTTAACCTTAACAAGCTTACTTGAACATAAATACGAACACTTAGGATATAATTGAACAAACATATACACATTCTTTATTGACTCGTCTAAAACTCGAACGGACATACAACCATCTCCCTGCGGATCGACCCGTACTCAACCGGCTAGCTGCAAAGCGACACTGTCCTGATCGCGGTTATAATTTTAGAACTTTGAACATCCGACACGCCAAAAGCGTGCGATCAAGCAGCTAGATGAAGGTCAAAGGCCTATATATATATAAGAAATAACGCAACTACAAGAATAGGCCTAAGTAAGCACAAGGCATGACCATCTTTAATGATAAACTATATGCATAATACCGGAAAATAAAACAACAATAATAAACGATAGTGAAGGATTTGCCGATACACCAAAATATTTTAGAATAAATATATCGATTCAAACAATTTAAAATAACTTGAGAAAACTCATATGGTGAAAACAGGAAAAATAAAATGAAATAGTATGCGCGATATATGTTTGCGCTATTGAAAACATGACTAATAGTAGAGTATTCAGAATAAGTAAAACGGAAGTAGTTAATAATACGCAAGATTTTTTTTTTTGATAGACACAAAATAACGAAAACTAGATTTCAGATAGCAATGTCACTGAATGTAATTATAGTGATAGGAGATAGCACCAAAAATGTATAGGGGCTAGCCAGGGTATGGATTACAGTGGAATACGACCCATTCAAAAAGGTCGGAAAGTGATACTTTTAATTTGAATGTTGAAGAGACGGGGGTCAGGTCAGCACAAAGTGCAAGGGTGAAGCACAATGAATCTCAGAAGGGAAAGAAATTTATTGGGGAGGGAAAACAGTCAATGCATCATGCGAATCAATACTCAAAATATTAGCGAACTCAAAAACTTTATTATTCCAAAAAATTTCAAACGAGGCATTTTCGAAAGACAAAAGGCGGTCCTAAACTGTATATGGATTTATTTGGCCAGAGGAAACAAAAGATAGATCACATCAGTCGCGGTTATGGAAGTTCAGCAGGTTACGGTAAGCTCGCGCGCTAAGATAGGGGCGTCCATTTCCATAGCGCATCGCAGGGATTGCCACTGGAGGTTCTTCTTCCACGGGGTCTTCTTCTCCTGTTCCTTCTTCCTCGGCTGGAGCTTCTTCATCGTGGTATGCTTCCACGTGATTCACCTCTTCTGGATCTTCTTCCACGGGATTTTCTTCCACTCGATTCTCCTCAGGGTCCTTCTCTCCTGGATTTTCTTCTACCGGGTTTTCCTCAGGATCTTCCTCTATCTAGTCATCTTCGGGGTCTTCTTCTTCGTTGTCAGAGTCGCTGATCATGTCGACTTCTGGGGCTGCGACTCCCTCATCCTCAGAATCGCTGTTTCCGAAAATAACCTGTGGGCCGTTAATCTCGTCATCTGAACTCACCAGCATGCAGTCCAAGGAAACGCATGACCGTGTGTCCTCATCTAGAGGCGGCGCTGCTCCAGGATTGGCCATGGCCTGAAAAGAAAGAGTCATGATCAGACAGTGGAACACCAAGAAAATAACCAGGGATATGGAGCACAAGGAAAGTACTCGGTAGGTAAGGACTGAAAATCAAAGTTTAGAATACTAATGCAATAAGCAGTATAAGGAAAATGAGTGAAAAGGGGACGATACATAAATCACAACTCAAAATTTTATTGCATTCAAACTAAAAGGTTCGACGGATACAAGATTTAAACGAAAGGAAACATTTACTAAAGAGTGACAATATTTTTTATTGAAAGAAGAAAATGTGATAATTCTTCATTGATATCTAGACTGCTGCATTCTCGTCAAGCGAGTGGAATCCTGCGCTGGAACCATACTATCCTCGAAACTCGAACTACGAAATAACCAAGTCACTTAGCAGTAGTGGAGAGTGTAGACGAATCTCCTCCTTGCAGCTCCTTCCTTCTCGGGCAACCAATGACAAGATGTTCGTCGGATCCACAAATCAAGCACTGCCCTTTGGCGCTGCGACAGTCTCTCTGAAGGTGTCCTGGTTTCTTACAGTATCCACAACATTGAGTTCTCCGCTGCTTCCGTTGCTGAGGAACAAATAGGAGCTTCATCTTCACATCTTTTCTTTGTTTAACAGGGATTCCCATACGATTGGAGGCCTCCGCTGGCGCTTGAGCCGTCTGCCTTCTTAATCTTCAGCTAAAAGATCGTTCGTCCGCTCCTGGACTTCCTTCAAGCCTTGCAGTATACCCAAAATCTCGACGGTCTGACTCTGGGGAGTGGAGATAGAAGAAGCGTCGTTGGAAGACATGGTCCTGAAACAACAATTTTAGGATGGCATAAGGTACAAGATATAAAATCAGAATAGGATATAAAACGACGCAAGAATAGCTGGTGAGTGAAACTCAATCGAGCGGGAATCAAGTGTAGAACTCCAAGTCACTCAAACAGAGTACAGTATTGTAACCATACTGCAGTTCATAATTACAATCACATAACTCTACCGAGTCACCCAAAACTCTAGCGGATGGATCAAAATATGTACTAGAACACACCATGTGAATCAAGATTAAAGATGACAAGTTTACAATCTAGACCGAAGGGTGTCTTAGATTGTCAAGCCCTACATGAAAACTGCACTCCCAATCATAGCAAAACCTGGCTCTGATACCAACAAAACCATGTCACGCCCTGCTTCCCAAAATATGGAATATGAGGGGTTGACAAGGCCAGTCATGCTCCTACAGTCGAGGAAATGTCATGCTGTAGTCACACTTCGGCTTCTAGCTTTACGTGGTAATCAGTAATCAATACACAGGTAATGAGAAATGTAGTCACTAAATCGAAACAAATACAAAACACTAACCAGATAGAGATCAAGGAAGTATAGCTCTAAGTCGCTAGTCCAGATATCCGCAATGTCCTCGGGGTACGTCAGGTCCTGGTCCGAGCTAAATCCGCTTCTCACTCTGAGCATGCATACTCAGGTCGTCAGAGCGACACAATAGCAATAAATATAAATACAAATGTGAAAACGTGCAATAATGATGAATATGAAACAGTACGCATGAAGTGATAATATGAGCATGCAGTAGCCAGTACATGTAAACAGTAAAGGGGGTAAACCGTATGGCAGGTATATTGAATCAGTAACCAATGCATGTCACTAAACCCATCAGTCTTTAAGTCTCACTGTCCAGGTTACTAAACCTATCGTCGGTCCAAGTGTGAGAGTCAACCACTCATGAGTATCCCCCACCCAAGGGTAGGACCCAGGGGCAAGGGAACACGGGCCCGAGTCGTTCGCTAATAATCAGTAATATCACCCATATAACTCCAGAATCGCTGTGTATGCCGGCAATGGGACTCCCGAGATTCCGTTGAACTCACACTCAAACTACCCCACACCCCGTGGCCTACATCAAACTCCAACCATAAACTTAAATACCAGTCGGTCCATGACAAGTCTACGTGAGAACTGGAGACAGGATCTCCATCAAGCATGTCTCGACTGATACCCAAGATAAATGAACAGTGTTTGGTGCCTTACCTATTACACTAATATAAGTGCTCCATAACCGTCCCATTCCAGTTATGGTTACACTTATATACGTCCCATAGGCGTCGACAATGCAATAAATTAATCGGGGCCGCTGATTGTGTACAAGTACGTGTCACTTCGCTTATTCATTCACGCTTTAACACTAACGTACTTGCCACAATCAAAACACTAATATCTAACAATGGGTACTGCACACGATCACTAGATTACCAATGTATATGACCTCTGCATGATATGATGAGAATGCAATAATTCTGATATGAATAAAATATCATCAGCCAGTGTCCTGCCACTTGCATAATTCACTATAAATCATACATGCAAAATTTGAGAGAAACAATGTAAAGGGGGGTAAGTAGTATGTTTAATTATCTATCCATCAAAATTGGTTTCGCGTCAATCGGGTTTCAGGTTCACTAGATATGGCCATTTCAATTTAAGTGTTCACTGCTGGAAATCCGATTTCAGAATTGGAAGTCCGTTCCGTAACACATTTTAATCCTAGTTGGGATCGTAATTAGGCGATGCCATAGTTGAATAATGTTTAGGTTTTACTGTTAGGTTTCCACCGCAATTAGAGAATCAGTGATATCCTATATCAACAGGAAGTTATGGTCAGGTTAAGGTTGATGTTTAAAATCTGTCGCTGCATAATTCAGCAGAACATATCGACATTATAAAATGTGTTAAAAATATCATACAGTTGAGGAAACCAGTAAGACCAGTGGGATAATGAATCTAACTAAATTCTCTTCGCAACGATATAGGGTTCGGCACATTTCCGCATTTGAGCAAGGAAATACAGTGAGTTAAAAACATGGGTTATCTAGAATTACCGCTCTGGACTGCAGTCCAGAATCGTAATTCTCCGCAGTTTTCTATATCGTAACTAGTTCAATTTTAGATATCAACTATAGGGTTCTGTATATTATTCCGTTTTCTTCGATACGAGCCATGGAATGCCAAAATCTGATTCGTAAAAGATTTAACGTGAATTTAACGGTCTAGCATGTTCAGGAAATTCAGATTTCGTACCGACTATCGGGAGAAGCATTACATAGGTGAAACGACCGTGGTATTCAACTAAATTTCTACAGCATATCGGTAAGACATATTCGGGTTTAATGATCACAAGTTCCACCATTTAAAGTATGGTTTTCACATATAGTTTCGTATCAAACACTTGTATTCATATTGGTTTGCATGAATTATATATACACGACATTTATTCGAAATTAGGTTAAATACATAATAATAGCATGAAGCAAGCAATATACTTTCCTTATGACGTATCGACGATGGTACGGCAGCGGCAACAGCGTCATCACGACGTGAGCGCAGCACGACAAACTCGACTTGGCTCGAGCTTGAGTCTCGGTAGCGGCGGCTTGGTTGCTGGGGTCTTGACGGCGAGGGTGGTGGTCGTTGGTGTCGGCGCTTGATGGCGAGGCAGCCGGGGTGTGCAGGCGAAGGTGCTCAGTGTTGAGGTGGTCGAGGGTTTGTGGAGGAGGCGAGGGGCTCGGCTATGGAGAGGGTGGCTGCCGGTGATGTGGGCTGCGGTGGCCGGAGAAAGTTGATGGCAGGGGAAGAGCTCGAGTTGGAGGCGATGGGGAGCTCGGCCACAGCTGTAGAGAGCTCGACCAGGAGCTTGGGTGGAGAGAGGAAGGGTCGCGGTGAGGGTAGAGGTGGTGGAAGTCAGCCTGGTGGCGGCTGCCGAGGTCGATGGGGGAGGTGCAATGGTCACGGTGTTTCTGACGAGGGGAGCTCGCGGTGATCGGAGGTGGTGGGCTAAGGCGTCTTGGGAGTGGGAGGGAGAAACGAGAGTGTGGGGGAGAGAGGGATGGGTTTTGGTGGCGAAGGTGGTGGAGCCGGCAATGGTGAGGGTGGAGGCAGAGGTGAGGATGCAGTCGGTATGCAGGCGGGGGGCTCGGTTGGTGGTTGGAGTTGAGGGTGAGGGGGAGCTCCGACGGCGATGAAGAGGGTCCTCGGTGTAGTAGGAGGTCGACGATGTTGATGGTTCGGCGTCGGTGGTGAGGTAGGAGCTCGTGGATGCAGGCGATGGTGATGGGTTCTTTGTTTGTATGTTGAGCAGGGAAAGAGAAGGAGGGGCTCGTGTGGTGTTGGAGTGGCGACGAGTGAAAGAAGAGGAAAGGATGAGGTCGAGGGAAGTTTCGCGAGCGTGCGCGCGCATGGGGTCGTGGGCCGAGGTGTAGGGGCATGGGGCGACGAGCCGCGGGGACGTGGGGGATAAGGAATGAAAGAAGCAGGAAAGGGAAGAGAGTAGGGGAGAAGAGAAGCGGGTCGGGTCGGCATGAAGTTTGGGGCCGGGTATGGGTATGTGGTGAGGATATGGGCTGGGCTTGGGTTTTTTGTTTAGGAAAATAATTCAGAAATTTAAAAAAACATAAGTATCTAAATTCTTACAAAAATATAGGAAAAATAGAAAAGACATTCAAGGGGACTTGGAAAAATATGGAAAAAATCTATTTACGGAACTGGGAATTTACAGTCGATTTCATGCTATGTGGCCGCAATCGGATGGCGGATTGTGAGATGTCGTTTCAGCCGATCGGATCCACGCGAGGGAGAAGCGTCCAATGATTAGCTACCGTATGGCGCCATCTGGATCGTTGGGGGCGACGCTTCGTTTTAGTGAGAGCAGATTTGGGCCGCTATATAGCCTTTGCCGAGTGTATAAATAAGGACAATCTATCCTTAGGAAACACCTTTGCTTCACTTGCCTTCTGCCGTCTGTGGATTGCTTGGCGCTCTCGCTCTTAGGTCGGATCTACAGTTCAAACCCTTCTTCAGCTCCCCTTCCTTTGAATCAGGTCAGTTGTCTTCCTATGATCCTCTAGTAAATATAGTTAGGGTAGAGTCAGGCGATGAGGTTTCTTCCTCTGAAGCCGAGTCTAGTGGGTCTTCCTTGGCTTTTGATAGCCGAGGAAGTTATTCTTCCTCTGTGTTAGGTTCACCCCTAAGGGGTGGGGATTCCCTTGTTCCCCGTCGTCGAGGGGCCGAGAAGGCCCCTAAGGTGCGTATCGAGAACACTCGTGGCGCTGCCTCGGCACTGAACAAGTTGGACAAGCTTTTCGATATACGGACTCATTTCCACATTCCCTCTAGCTACACGCTCCGTCTGGTCAGGGAGGGTGAACGGGTAGACCAGGTACAAGGCAATGTGATTGCCATGTATTTGGAAGCATTCCGAGCAGGGATGCTTTGCCCTTTTCGCCCGAGATTTATGCAGTCCATCACTGTTTTCAACTCGCCCTAGATCAGCTATCACTGAATTCGTGGAGGATTCTCCTCGGATTCCTGGTCCGGCTTAAAATCGATTGGATCCTCTTTAATCTAGGGCTTCTCTTGTCCTTTCTCTGTTATAAGAACCATCCGGGTACCCGTAAGGACGAGCCGAGTTGGGTATACCTTTCTTTTAAGAAGCTCAACGGTAGGGCAGCCGGGTCGGGGGTAGTGGTCGTCCCTTCTTCTATCCACGAGTGGAAGGAGAAGTTCATTTTTGTCGGTCCTCCAAAAGGAGAGGAATAGTCGATGCCCACCAAGTGGCATAGGGTGGATTGCCCGAAGGAAAAGGTGTCGAATGTCCTGGAGGCGGGGATCGTGTCCCGGTGGGAGCCGATCCAGTGCGCCAACGCCTTGCTTTCCGAGCAGGCCCTGAGCTGGGCGGGACTCAGCCCCGCACGCTTTGTAGGTAAGTTAGATCTCAGCCGACCAATTTAGACTTGGTATATTTCACTGCTTTTGTTGCTAACTCTTTTTTATTTCCTCCCGCGGAGCTCATAGACCGGTCGAAGATAATGGTCGTCTTGGCCGCCAAGATATAGAGCAAGAAGGGCGGCGGCTCTTCCAAGTCCGCGCCGAGTGGGACGCTCCGCCAAGGGCCTTTAACAAAGATTGCCACACCTCCGCCTGTCCTTGCGGAGCGCAGGAGTGGCGGGCAGAAACAAGCCCAGGAACCGGTTCCCCGGGTGAGGCTGGAGGCGCCGTCCTCCACCGAGCCACCGGCTAAGAGGCTTAAGAAGGTGATTTCCCGACCGTCTCCAGTTGGGATACATATACAGGAGAGGAACCTCAACCTCGAGGTGTTGTCGGGGCTATCCATAGCCGACAACCTGCTGGCGGATATGGAGAAAACGACAGGGGCCAAAATACCTCGGGGCACTATGAAATTCCAGGTCGCTGCGATAGCCCAGATGGCCGTCCAGGTTGATGATTTTTCCCCAAATTTTACAGGTAATTTTTTCCCCTGTTCAGTCCCTGACGAATGTTGTTCGCTTTTTTCCACAGGTCCTTCAACACTGAGCTCTCCTGGCTACCATGGAGGTCGAGGAAGTTGCCCCGGCGATAAAATAGACCGGGGAGACATCTTCGCGTGAGGAAGAAATACTCGTCAAGTTGAAGGAGGCCGGGGACAACGCCGCCTCCCTCGAGACATGGTTGCTCTCAGAGGGGGTGAAGGCCACCAGGCTAAAGGAGTCCCACCGGGATCTGACTGAGTCTAACTGGGCCCTCCAGGTCTAGGTCGGCGAAATCAATGAGCTCTTTAATTCCATGAGGAAGCAAAGAAACTCGTTCAAAGAGAATACCCGGATGGCCAACGAGACGGCGAAAAGGGTCAAGGAGAATGTCACGCCCCACTTCCCGGTGTACGGTGAAGGGGATGCGACGAGGCCGCTACGTATCTACTCTGAATTAAATACGCTAAGCGTATCTAAGCAATATAAAAGAATATACACAAGAGAAAAATGTAATAAAACAACAACTTTATTTATTAACATTCTTTTGTACAATGCATAGAAAAGTAAATACATTTGAATGAAAGAAATGCTTAAACAATGGCATAACAGAAATGTAAAGTACTGAAATGAAATGGAAAATGTACAAGTGAAACTACAGCTCGGGATCTTAGTAAACTGGTCCAAGTCTTCAGTGCTGGGCTCGATCTCTGGAAGGTCCGAAACACCTGACGACATTCAAAGAAAGAAAGAGAATGTCGTCAACGAACAAATCACTCAGTAAGTCCCAAAGATAAGGGAGAAGTAGAATAGACAGAGAGTAAGAGAGAGAGTGTAGCTTTTAAAGTTGTCTTATATTGTTATAATGTTGTATTTAGTATTAACGCTGTTGTTTGCAGCTTGGTACAGAAGGATGCCAGTATATACGAGAGGAGTCTCTATATGCCGGAAACTAGGGGCAAATGGAAGTACAAGGCCCCGTTAGAAAGCCTGGAAAAACGGCATGGTATTTAGGTTAGGTGTCTTAAATCTTGCAGTCTCGTGCCACTTCTAACACCTTCCGTACCAATCTACCCGTTAAACCCCACGAAGTATTGTTTTGTATTGTAGTATTGTTTGAATTGTATTGCAACTTGTAATTGAATTGCAATATAGATTGTATAATTGGATGACTTGCCGAAACCATGATATCAGTAAATGGATGTAACTAGAGAATCATGGATGTAACTGGAGAATCATGTAAATGGAAATATATCCATGGTTTGGTTCAGTCAATACAGATTGAATAGATTGAATATGTGGATTCATGGATTCATATTGAATTGTAGTTTGTAGATTGTACTTGAATCATATTCAAGTCAGATTATTATAATGAGACTCAGTCTGAGTCAGAACAATTAGAAAAGAAATTGAAGTCCTGATTGTTTTGATGTTATCGGTAACCGCTGCCCATGGGCGGCAGAATTTGTGTCTTTTTCAAAGACGATTACCGTGTTGATAACACCGTTTGTTAAGTTGTCTACCTTAAAATAGGCAAGCACACACTTCTCCGGCTCCCTGAGGCTAAAGAGATTGGTCCCGCTTAAACCTATATTTACTAGGGTCCTTAGGATAATTTATAGAACTTGAGGGGGTTTTATGTAAAAATACTTTTATACAATTTTCAAAATACACCCCAAGTATTTAATTATCGTCTTTAGAGTTGTCATAGATGTAGATTTTATATTTGTGATATTTCTAGTGAAGATAACCTAATTTCATAATATAGGGTATTTAATTGTAATATTGAACTTGTATGGAATACATGGTATTTTAATGTAAAGTGATTCTTGTGATTTTAGAAAAAGTTGGAATATTTATATTATCACAAAAATAGATATTTTAATGATATATATTTATATAAAACTAATTTTAATATATATTATATTTCTAGAAATCTCATTTTCTTAAGATATTTGTATTTTAAATCTCTCGAGACCGAATGCTCCTTGCGGAGGTCTGCATCTCGTACTACTAAGCCCAGGAATGTGGGATAATCCGCACCATCCCAGTTGGGTTCTCCAAAATGGGTTGTAGCGGCGCTTTGCAAAGATTTATAAAAATACTTAATCGTATAGAAAATGGTTTTAATAGTTAGTGGTATTTATATGTAAAGTTTCGTTTTCCCGTATTCTATGTTCCCGAAAGGTATCATGCTATGTTGAATATGAGTGTTGTGAAGAGGTAGGTCATTACCTCATGATCTATTTAAAGGTATAGCAATGAAATATGATGTTTAATGTCAAAACTAAACTACATGGTATTTTAGTGAAAAAGTGCGATAAAACTTGAAATATACATTCTTTTGAAATGGAATTTGTTCCATATGCTTTGTTAATGATTAATAGTCAATATGTAAGAGTTTTGTATGGTTGTGTTAAGGAAAATTGAACTTTATAAAGGAAACCGAATCGGAAGTCGGATTTAACTCCGCTTCCGTAGGGTTCTAGTAAAAGAAGTTTTAAGAATAGATTAGAGAAGAGCGAGGTGGGACTTACTAGCTTAGAAACAAGAGAAGAGGTAGAGGAGGAAGTAGGATTCGCCGGTGCGTCGTTTCATCGCCGGAAGCTCCTAGGATCGTTGTCGGAAGTTCGCCGGAGTTTCGCCCTTCGCTAACTCCACTTGTACACAAAAATTCTAGGGATTTTCTTGAGAGTCTTGGACAGAAATTTAGAGTGAGGAGGGTGTGTTTAGGGTTGATATTTATAGGGAAAGATTAGGGTTTAGGGTAGGTGAAAGGGTGTAAGGAAAAATGTATTAAATTGTATTAAAATTATGGTTTAATGGGATTTTAGAGAGCTCTGTTAAATTTCAGGAAATTTAAAGTGTACAGGGGTTTAGAGAAGACCAAGAGGCAGAACTTTCATGTTGGACAATCGGCGATCCGGCCGAGTCCGGACGGCGGCGGCGGGCCGAGCCGGCCGAGTCGCCGGCCCGAGTCGGGCCGGGGCTCACCGCCACATGTCCCTCGTCGCTTGGTGTAGCCCCTGGGTCAGTTTGGTTTACATGTGTAGTGGGGTTTTTACGAGTTATGCACGTGTATACCCTTGGACTTCTAAAAATTTAAAAAGAAATCAATATTAAAAAATAATGTGGGGGATGGGATTTGAACTCTGATGCTTTGGTTCAGCAGTGCAAGGTCTTACCAATGAGCTACAAGTTCCTTCTTGCTATTAAAAAGCAAAACAAACTTATATCTTGTGCTAAGGCAAAAATACCCCTTTCTGTGTTTTTTGAAAAAATTGTACAGAAAGTTGTACATAAAGTTTAGGGTTGTTATAGAGAAAGTGGAGAAGGCTGTGGAGGACTACAAGATGTTCGACCAGTTCTATGTCGACCTCGCTGACTCTGCGGCCATTGGGTGGCATAATGCCCTCGATGCCGTTAAGGAGATAGTTCCCGGGTTTGATGACCACGAGCTCAGCGCGATGTACCCTCTTTCGGAGTTTGAGCCAAAGGGTGGAGACACCGGGCAGGCGGTCGGTGAGGAGACCTTGGCCGAGAAGACGACTTGAAGCCGCCGCTCTCCCTGCTCATTTTCTTTTCCTTTTGTTTTCCATTGTAAGCTTTCGGGCAATTTTGCAATAATTTTGTTAAGCTGAGGAGCTTATAATACCTTGTACATAATTTCGAAATCAATGAAGTATTTTTGCTCGTCTGTAATGTGTCTGATTGGAAAATTTTCGTTTTTATTTTTATTTTTCCAAGTGTGGATAGACCGGTATCCCCCTCACCCTGGAGACAAGGGAACGTGAGTCGAGCGGGCATTAGGTTTATTTTTCCAAGTATAGATAGACCGGTGTCCTCTTGGAGACTCTAGGAATTCAGACTGAACTTTGCAAAGCTCGATGATATCCCCTCTTCGGATTCGAGTATAATTAGAGTTGGGTTGGCTATCGATCATGGGCGAGCTTTCTTTACTTGGGTTATGCAGGAGTCTGCCTACTTCGAGTATGCGTGCCGAATTAGGGTCTGCCTGCTGGTTTAATGCGAGGTCTTAAGATCCACCGTTTAGATCGAGCAAGAATCTGTTCGTCATGAATAGGTGTGTCTCGGCATCGAACAAGAGTCTACCTGTGTGGGGACTTGGGATTCACAGTTTAGGCCGAGCGGGAATCTACTCGTTGGGAATTGGCCGAGAAGGAAGCTACCCAGCGGCCTCGTGAGAGAGCTTTCGATCCATAGTTTAGGCCAAGAAGGAATCTGCTCGCTGCGAATTGGCTGGGCAGGAAGCTACCCGGCGGCCTCATGGGAGGGCTTCTGATTCGCAGTTTGGGCCGAGCAGGAATCTACTCGCTGCGAGTTGGCCGAGCAGAAAGCTATCCAGCGGCCTCATGAGAGGGCTTCAGATCCACAGTTTGGGCCGAGCAGAAATCTACTCGCTGTGAATTACTCGGGTAAGAAACTACCCGACGGCCTTGTGAGAGTGCTTCCGACTCGCAATTTGGGCTGAGCAGAAATCTACTCGCTGTGAATTGCTCGGGCAGGAAGCTACCCGGTGGCCTCGTAAGAGGGCTTCAGATCTACAGTTTGGACCGAACATGAATCTACTCGCTGTGAATAGGCCGGGCAAGAAGCTACCCGGCGGTCTTCTGAGAGGGGTTCCGAGGAATGGAAAGAAGGATCGCCATGACATTGACACTTGCGTCTTCCCGATTCCCGCTGCCATGTGGCGCATGACAGGTATCTTGAGATCCACACATTTCTCCTGAAGGTTCTTGAGATCAGCACATATCTCCTGACAGCGTCGTTCAATATGTCCAGATCTGTGTGAAAGGAGGCGGCTAATGGCAGGAAGCCGTGTGGCGATGCCTCACCCGATAGATGTGATACTCCATAATTCGATCCTTGGTAGGAGAGAATCTAGACCATAGGGGAATTTTCGTTGAGCCTATAAATAAAGGAGTCTTGGCCTCTTCTTAGGCACTTCTGTCGATTTGTTTTTAGTTGTCTCAGTCTCCTATCTTCGTAGTTAATCGTTTTCTGATGGCCGACAACACGTACAACATTTGAGATATCGTATAACATGACGACGTCTACTACTATGACTATAACAGTTCCAAGGCGACATATGAGGTTGTTATAGGTTAGCTGGAACATTATTATAGGCAGTTACTCCCACGCTGATCGTCTCTCCTGCAGATGCTTGTCTACGCAATCCGGAGGTCTTCCTCCGGCCTTTTTAGGGCATTGTCCCAACAAGCGCTGGAGGAGGCCGTCGACAAGATGCGCACGACCCATGAGTTGGGCCAGATCTCGAAAAGCAGATGAGATCGCTCGATAGAACTCCTACGCCGATCTTTCCAATAAAGATTGATCATAGCTTCATGCGCGACGGCGGGAGTCCCTGATGGAACCATAGCTTCTCGGGTCCACGGTCGTAGGCATAGGGAGCGATGGGACGCTGCCTGGGATCGAATGTCGAATCTCTGCTTTAAGTACCATAATCAATACTTTCACGACTCTCTTCCTACTTTGCTGCAATCGTTAAGAAATTTTTTCTTTTGCGAGCCCCTGTGCACTTTAGTAAGGCTAAGGAGCCGAGAATACCTCTTATTAATAAATTTTTTCTTTTGCTTCTAAATTTTTCATTGCTTAGAATGTTGAACATCGAAGATTTTCGTTTCTGTTTTCCATGTGTAGATAGATCGGTAACCCTCCTTCCATCCTTCACCCCGGAGTCAAGATAAGATGGGCGGACCGAGACTTAGGTCGGCTACTTATAGGCCTGCCTACGTTTTATTCACTTGAGTAAAAGGCTGGCCTGTGTTACTTCCATTGCCTCCGAGCTGGGCTGGAGACAGCTTGTTGGCTTGCGAGAGGTCTTAGGATCGCGATAGGGCTTAAGATTCATGGGTTTGGTCGAGCAGGAATCTGTTGGGGTCAAAATTTGCACCATAGTTGACCAAGTCAAATTTAAGGTCAACCCCAAGTAAGCGGGCCCAAGACCAAGCAAGTGGGCCCATGCCCAAGTCAAGCCCTGCGGCCGGCCTCCTCCATGTCGAAATAAAAAAATCATGTAATAAATATTTTTGATGTAATTTTTTATGCATGAATGTAAGAAAAATGGGCATAAAGCCAAATTTTTGTAAAAACCATGGCTTATTTGCAAAAGAAATGAGCACATAAGGCATGGGATGGGCAAAATGCCATTTATAAAGCCCAAGGGGCTATATGTAAATGTGTAAGCCTATATACTGCAACATGATAATGAATAAAGTATACACTTTTCATTCTCTCAAACTCTAGAGTTTTTTTTGTGCCTCCTTCTCCCTCCTCAAGGTTCTAAACCTTCTTCCCATTTTTCAATTCAATCAAGAGTTTTACTCTTCCTTTTCAAAAAATAAATAGTTTTCCACCACAAAACCCACCAAAGGGGGCTCAGATCTTCCATTAGATCTCAAAAGGGGAGATTTTTAAATCTCACCCCCTCTTGTTCTCTAAGATCCGGCCGACAGAAGAGGAGGAAGGAGACCCATCTCCAGAGATCCCATTTTGGGAAAGATCTAAAGCTCAGGGGAGAAGAAAGGGGCCCCTTGAGCATTTACAAGGATTTCTTGGAGTTTAACTCCACAAATCAAAGTTTATGAGAGTTTAACTCCATAAGAATAAATTGACAATAATAATACATTCTTTTTTTAGGAGTTTAACTCCCAAAGGTCAATTGAAGTACAACTCCCAGTACGGGGGGTTGAGCCTCCCCTTTACTTTCCGCTGGCGCCATGCGCCCAGCGCCCGGGGGTCGTGCATATGGGGCGTTGGCGCGTCTTCTCCCGTGCATCCTTTGGATACCTTTCTTACACACACACACACATACTCCACAACATTGTCCCCGTTAGAAAAAATTTCTAACGGGACGCTGTCCCGCACCCCGCAAGGGGGCTGCTAGCCCCCTTGACCCCAGTCCGCTATCCGGGTAGCGGGACCCCCGTAAAAACTCTGCGGGCCCCCTGATATATCCAAAACCCCTTCAAAATACAAACACAACACTGCACATTGAGTTCGCATGACCCGTTTGACCCGTCAATCGGAGGTTCCTTCGCCCCAAAAGCGAGGGGTAATTAACGGCAGCTTAGTCCGCGGCTGCCGAAGATTCGGATCCCCATAATCAATAAACCCCAGCCTACCCTAGGCAGGGGGAATCTGTAGTACGCCTGACAAGCGCGTGTGTATTCCCATCTCAATGGGGTGATGAAAACACCCTACATATTCTTGCACGCCCGGTGGGACTTATCTTT
Organism: Agapanthus africanus; assembly: GCA_030015575.1. Classification (NCBI taxonomy): domain Eukaryota; kingdom Viridiplantae; phylum Streptophyta; class Magnoliopsida; order Asparagales; family Amaryllidaceae; genus Agapanthus; species Agapanthus africanus. The sequence goes on along the minus strand of CM057339.1, from coordinate 300,649,720 downwards.
CCTCCCATATTTCAGGTTAAACGTTTATGCGAACTCAATCAACATATACATTGATTGCCTGTACTAAAATCATGCTTCTTTGTGCAGGTTAAAAATTTCCAATTGCAATCTTCGGACGTAGCAAAAATTTCTCCAAGGACACGCTCAGCTCTCGACACAGCTCATATATCCTACACGATGAAGATGGATGCCAGGAAGGTCCTCCCAGCCAGTCTCGGGCGACAATGGGAGGATCCGCTGCTACCATTCGGCTCTATTATGTTCATGCCAGTTAGCACCATCCCAGCTCCTCAAGATCCAGCAACAGACAGAACGGCCTCGAAAGGCAGGAGACCAAATGTGGTGATCTCGAAGGCACCACTACCCAAACGCAAGTCGGTGTTTGAAAGACTTTCCTTTGCTCCAGCTGGGGGCAAGGCCATCAACACCAACAAAGCAATAAGGCGTCTCGAGCAAGTTCCATCGGTGCCCTTAACAACTGCTCGATAGGGTATCTTCTCTAAGCTCCCCCATCAATCGACTCGCAATGGATTCACAGAAAACGGATGCCCGTCAGGCCCTCAAAATCGAGAAGCTAAAACAGAAAAGGCTCAGATACAGAGCCAACAAAAGGGCTAGGGCTCATGCTATGCTGAACTTCATGAGGTTCGCCAAAGATAAAGAGATGGTTGGATATGTGGTCCACACTGTCTATATGGTGGGTACGCGCAGCAAGAGCAAGGACGGGTCCACGACATCTTAAATCCAATCTGGTGTGAATATAGCTGTCACTTCTCAAGACCAGCATCCTCCGGAGGGTGATAAAAATCCTCCCAGTGAGGCTGATAGGCAGAGAGATCCCTCGATTCATGAGGAGTCGGGCTCGGAAAGCGAAGATGAGCCAATCTTCTGTCCCAAGAACGCAGAGCAGCAACTTTTCCAAGAGCTCCTAAAACAGCTCGGAAGTAAAGATAAGGAGATGGCCAAACTTTACTCCAAAATTGACGACTTGAAGAATGTCGTCTTGCAACTCACGGCCCGACTTGCCTCTCAGCCGCCCAATCAAGTGCAGGGCTCTGCTCATGAACCGGGAAACGGTGTCCCAAGACAGCCGACGCCTATTCCCTCAAATCCAAAGGTGGATGGACCGCATGAAAGTTAGTTGCATCCTATCTCGGGAAATATCTTGGCTACCGATGACAGTAGCCTGCTAACTCAAGATCAAATCATGAATTTGGTTGCCAACAAAGTCAAAATATTGGTAGCCGAAACTGAAGCGCAAAAAGATGTTAGCAGTAGCGGGAAACCATATCCTGCTCAGTATGATCTGGTAGAATTTCCTAGCGGCTACGTCATCCCAAAATTCGGAAGATTCGATGGGACGGGAAATGCGAATCAACACATCGCCCACTTTAAAGCCTAATGCGGGAATACTGGGGGCAATGATGCGCTTCTCCTCCTCCAGTTCATTAATAGCTTGACCGATGTTGCTTTCGACTGGTACGCGAGCATACCGGATGGCTCCGTCACATCTTTCGTCCAAATGGAGTCTCTATTTCGGCAGAGGTTCATGAGCGTCAGTGATAAGATCACCATTGCCGATCTCGTAAGGACCAAGCCAAAGAACAACGAAATCAGCACGGATTTTATAACCTGATGGCGCAATATCTCCATCAAATGTGAACCGCTGATAGAGCAGGACCAATCTGTCAGTTTCCTCATCGGAAATCTCAACAATTGGATGGCCCCGTTTCTATGCTCGCGGGTCTCAAAACATTCCAAGAGCTGACCAGGAAAGTTCAAATATTGGAACGCTTAAAGCAGGAGTCCTCCTCTGACTCCCAAAATAACAATAGGTCCTCAAGAAACCGAAAGGACGAAAATCGTAAAGGCGGAAATTCCGACGATACTGAATCTTTCAACACTCCGGCTAACCGAAATAAGCGAGGGATGAGCGGGCCTGATGCCAACCAGCCTCGGAAGCCAGTGTTTGGAGAGGGAGGAGAATCTCTACTGAAAGAGAAGCTGGATAAGGTCTATTCCTTCAAAAGGGACAAAGTCCGTAAAATATTCAAAGACGGCCTAAGAAATGGTCTACAATTGCCAGAATAAAAAAGACCGCAAGAAGCGAATATGACCGACGATCCCAAATACTGCCCCTATCGCAGAGTGATAGGTCATGCCATTGAGGACTGCTTCGTCTTCAAAGATTGGTTCGAAAAACAATACAAGGCAGGAGAGATAGAACTGTCTAAAGGCGTGTTAACAAATAGTCAAGCTGCGACCACCAATTTCATACAAACAGAGACCGAAGTCCTTCGTGAAACTGATTCTCTCAGACATCTGCCTTTCTCTGAAAACAGCTGACCACCATGTCATTAAACTGGGAACAGTCGACCTCTAAATCGTTAAACTGGGGATGTAAAAATGTGTAAATAAAACCAGAAAAAGCCAAAATGATGGGGCAACTCTCAATAAAAATCAGCGAGTAAAAATAAAGATGAAAATAAAGCCGAAATGATGGGGCAACCGATAATAAATAGCCGAAATGATAGGGCAATCACGACCTTCGCGATAAAAAAAGCTGAAATGATAGAGCAATCGCGGTAAAAAAAAAGGCGAATGATGAGTCGCTCCTGGTACCATATTCCAGTGCAGTGATGCAGGCACCAACCAATTCTCAAATCCTCAAATATCCCAACGGCGAATGATGAGTTGCTCCTGGTACCATATTTCAGTGCAGCGATGTAAACGCCACCCAAACTCTGAATGTTGCAACGGCGAATGATGAGTCGCTCCTGGTACCATATTCCAGTGCAGCGATGTAGACGCCCACCAAAATTTCAAATCTCTGAATGTCCCCAACGGCGAATGATGAGTCGCTCCTGATACCATATTCCAGTGCAACGATGCAAACGCCAACAGATTCCCAAAATTCTCCCAGCCCAGCGGTTGGTCCCCAAGTTGACTACCGTATACAATCTATGGGCTCAAATAATTCTCACCATACCCATACCCCACGCAATCACCAGAAATGCGGCCGGTCACCGCCCTCGGAATTATGCTCTATTAGGGAAGACCTACTCATGTGTCCTTACGATACATGAGGAGAACAAACCTTACGAGATCCTCTCGACTCGTAAGAAAACAATTTCGTGGGATCCTTACGACTCACAAAGAAAAAAACACACTTAGGAGTCCCCATGAATCCTAAGGAGAAAATACACCTACGGGATCCTTTCGACTCGTAGGGAGAATACTTTTATGAGACCCTTACGACTCATAAAATTGAAAAGCCTTAGGGGATAGGGACCTAAACCTTTCTCCTAAGCCATTGCTTCCCAACAGGGAAAGGCAAATGATGAATTGCTCCTGCCACCTGTGCTTTAGTGTTAGCAACACTGATGCCGACCCTACCCTAAAATTCCAAGCTTCCAATCCAATAGACCCCTAAGTCGAACAGATGACCTCTAAGTCGTTAAACTGGGAACAAATGACCCCTGAGTCGTTAAACTGGAAACAGATGACCTCTAAGTCTTTAAACTGGAAACAGATGACCCTAAGTCATTAAACTGGGAACGTGCCAAATCCACTCATGGAAAATGATGATTCGCTGCTGGTACTATATTCCAGCGTAGCGATGCTGATTTCAACCCAAATCAAATCAAACCAACAACCTCTGTGGCAGAATCATGCATCATCTCAGAGTGTACCCTGTATCGAAATCATGATTCGCCTCTGAGTATCCACCTTCCCTATCGGAATTATGCTTCGCCCGGGAATCGGCCTCTATATCACAACCAGCGATCTCCCTGTCGGAATTATGCTTCGACTCGGAATCAAGTCAACCAGAGACCTCCCTGTCAGAATTATGCTTCAACTCGGAATCAAGTCAACCAGCGACCTCCTCATCGGAATTATGCTCTGCCCTGGAATCAAGTCAACAAGCGACCTCCCCGTCGGAATTATGCTCCGCCTCGGAATCAAGTCAACCAACGACCTCCCCGTCGAAATTAAGCTCTGCCTCGGAATCAAGTCGACTAATAAGCTCTATGTCGAAATCATGCTTAGTCTCAGAATGTACCCCGTGTCGAAATCATGCTTCACCTTGGAGTATCTGCTTTTCCTGTCGGAATTATGCTTCGCCTGGGAATCAACCTCTGCATCGAAATTATGCTTTGTTCAGAATGTCTGCCGCCCGTCGGAATTATGCTCCGACCCCTTTGGAATCATGCTCCGCTCATCGGAATCATGCTCCGATTCCTGGAATCATGCCTCTACTCTTTGGAATTATGCTCCGAGCCTCGGAATTATGCTCCGACTCTTCGGAATGATACTCCGACCGTGGAATTATACTCCGCAAATCGGAATGATGCTCCGATCCCCGGGAATCATGCTCCCCGAGGGATGCTCTGCCCCCGGAATGATGTTCCACCTTGAAGTCCACGTTCAAGATCCATCAATTTCATGCACACAACTCGTATGCGCGGTGTGCATTTATTGATGGGGGCACTTTGTCGGGGTCAAAATTTGCACCCCAGTTGACTAAGTCAAAGTTAAGGTCAACCCCAAGTAAGCGGGCCCAAGCCCAAGCAAGTAGGCCCATGTCCAAGTCGAGCCCTGAGGCCGGCCTCCCCCATGCCGAAATAAAAAATCATGTAATAAATAATTTTGATGTAATTTTTTATGCATGAATGTAAGCAAAATGGGTATAAAGCCAAATTTTTGTAAAGCCCTTGGTTTATGTGCAAAAGAAATGAGCACATAAGGCATGTGATGGGCAAAATGCTATTTATAAAGCCCAAGGGGCTATATGTAAATGTGTAAGCCTATATAAGGCAACATGATGATGAATAAATCATACACTTTTCATTCTCTCAAACTCTAGAGTTTTTTTTGTGCCTCCTTCTCCCTCCTTAAGGTTCTAAACCTTCTTCCCATTTTTTAATTCAATCAAGAGTTTTACTCTTCATTTTCCAAAAATAAATAGTTTTCCACCACAAAACCCACCAAAGGGGGCCCGGATATTCCATTAGACCTCAACAAGGGAAAATTTTAAATCTCACCCCCTCTTGTTCTCCATGATCCGGCCGACAGAAGAGGAGGAAGGAGACCCATCTCCAGAGATCCCATTTTGGGAAAATTCTAAGGCTCAGGGGAGAAGAAAGGGGTCTCCTTGAGCATTTACAAGGATTTCTTGGAGTTTAACTCCACAAATCAAAGTTTTTGGGCGTTTAACTCCATAAGAATAAATTGACAATAATAATACATCCTTTTTTTTAGGAGTTTAACTCCCAAAGGTCAATTGGAGTACAACTCCCAGTACGGGGGGCTGAGCCCCCCCTTTACTTTCCGCTGGCGCCATGCACCCAGCGCCTGCGTTCCGCGCACATGGGGCGCTGGCGCCTTGCGGCCAGCGCCCGCGTGCCCCGCACGTGGGGGCGCTGGCACGCCTTCTCCCGCGCATCCTTTGGATGCCTTTCTTTATACACACACACACTCCACAACACTGTCCCCATTAGAAAAAATTTCTAACGGGGCGCTGTCCCGCACCCCGCAAGGGGGCTGCTAGCCCCCTTGACCCCAGTCCTCTATCCGGGTAGCGAGACCCCCGTAAAAACTCTGCGAGGCCCCTGATATATCCAAAACCCCTTCAAAACACAAACACAATATTGCACATTAAGTTCACATGACCTGTTTGACCCGTCAATCGGAGTTTCCTTCTCCCCAAAGACGAGGGGTAATTAACGACAGCTTAGTCTGCGGCTGCCGGAGATTCGGATCCCCACAATCAATAAACCCCAGTCTACCCTAGGTAGAGTGAATCTGTAGTATGCCTGACAAGAGCGCGCGTATTCTTATCTGAATGGGGTGACGAAAAACACCCTACAGAATCTACCTACCGTGATTGGATGCGGGGGGCAGGAAACTGTCCATCGGCCTCGGAACCGAGCAGGAGTCTACTCGTGCGGGGGCTTAGCTCGGAAACAAAAACAAGTTTAAATGATAGAAAAGCAGGAATCTCATTATTTGAGAGAGTACAAGTTCATCTATACAATTTAAGCTTTTCGGTATTATACGGCCGCGAAAAGTTACACCCTAAGGAATCTTGGAGGTGGTAGGCTCTTCCGGGAAATACCTCGGTCACGAGGAATGGGCCATCCTATTTCGGGGAGAACTTGTGCAGCCTCCCTTGGTCCTCGAATTCATTGCTTTGGAGGACCAAGTCTCCTAGTTTGAACGCCCAATGTTTGACCCGAGTATTGTAGTAGCGGGTGGTCTGTTGATGATATGCAGCCATCCTTATTTATGCTCGGTCTCTCTTCTCCAGCAAGATGTACAGGTTTCTTCAGAGGGCTACGACATTGACTTCATCGTCGAAGTGCTCGACTCGATAACTTGGTAAACCGATTTCTGCGAGGACCATTGCTTCGATGCCATAGCAGAGACTGAACGGGGTTTCCTCCATGGATATCTTCTTTGACGTACGCAATGCCCACAGTGCCCGGGGCAGTTCTTCGACCTATCAGCCTTGCCTTCCTTCCACGCAGGCTCTGAGGCCCCGGATGACACCTCGATTTGCTATCTCGGCTTGCCCGTTTCACTGGGGATGAGCGACCGCGGAAAACTTCATCAGTATGTGGTAGTCGCTGCAGAATTATCTGACTTTGTTGTTCTCAAAGTTGGTTCCGTGGTCGGTGATGATGCACTTCGGAATTCCAAATCGTGCAAACACGTTGTTCTACAGGAACTTCACTGTGGAGGCTGTTGGCTATAGTGCCCTCAAGCAATTATTGTAATCGCATGCATGTGATTATGATGATTGAGGGAGGACCTATACGGGTAGAACAGTCTTACTCAAAATGATAGTATGCTAAATGGTTTGCCTTAATCATCATGTACATAAATTATGTGGTATTACAAATCACTATTACATGTTGATAAGGCCCATAGGATTTTTGCTTGACTATCAGCATTATGATAGCGATCATATATATGGGAGCTGGGTGGTCTATAAGCACATCCTTAAATGTCTCTAGTCGTAGGAGTATCGAGACTGGGCATTGATACTCCAGAGTAGACTAGTGTGTACTTATCGAGACCCCGACGAAGGGCGGTGGCCGGTCTCACAAGTCATTGGTTTCAGTTAGTCACCTAAGATAGTATACAGGTGCTCATTGGGTTATGAGTACACTGGACGGACTCGCCGGGAACATGCTAGATAGTATTATACCTATTGTCAGATAGCAGTTCCCAGATGACATGTGTACAGGTTAGTCTGTCGACCTGAGATCGTCATTTGTCTTGTGTGAGTTCCCATTGTGCTTTGATTACTATCCTACCACGGCTCAAAAGAGTCATGCAAACAGGTTTTAGTTGGGTACAGTCCCGAGACACATGGAGGCAGTGAGCGAATTGTCGGGGATTCGTCTCTCCCGGTATTGGAGGTTGATGTCGCGAGGTGCATGGGTGTCCATCACCAGAAATACTTGGCCAAGGTAGACGAGAATTACTGATTTGGATCAGTAGTTTCTCAGTTGGTGATGGGCTTCATACCGACACGAAATATCGCGTTATTAGGGGTCTGATTTTATCCACCCCCTAGACTCGATATGCGATACTCATAGATGAACAGACCGTACTGTACGGAGATTGTCACGGACAGGCTCAGTAGGGGTTCGGATGAGTTTGCTCGTCGGCCTTCCTTTCGCTCAATACCTGGGTAGTCGTTACGTACAGCTAGTGCCGCTGACGTGCTTGTGGTTAAACCCACTGCCAGCGTATTGACGAGTCTTTAGAGTCCCACACAGAGGCTTTCCCTACTTCTGGCGAAACGATGTAGAGACCGTATGGTTTTATTGCAGGGTTCGATCATATACGTGCACTTGTGCACGTATCATGATTCGGACGGATAATACTAGTGGGCTTTGGTTTAAGCCGGATCCTAATATTATATTATTGGATTATTTTCATCTCTTTGTATTTGTGTTTTTCAGAATACGGATATGGGTATGTATATACGGTGAGGGGTATTCTTGTAATTTTTACAAGGGTGCTTCTAGAAGAAGACACCTCATTTGTGTTTTAACCATTTAGGATAAATGGTTAATAAGTTGGAGGATGAGGTGTGATTTGCATTTATTGAGGCATGGCTCACATGGTGACTCATGGGATGACTCATGGTTTACTATTATAGCATGCTTGATATTTTGCGGGGCTTGATTAATTTCTTGAGTTCACAACACTTAGCCATTTTTTTTACGGTTGCTTCACACTCTCATTTCCTCAAGCTTCTTCTTCTACCTCCACCCTAAAAGTCTCATGTGTTGAGAAACCTAGGGTGTTTGGAGACAAATTAATCCATCATTAGACTCTACATCCTCTAGGCTATCTAGTTTAGCGAACTAGGTACCCTAGTTTCCTCGGCTATGAGGTTGGAGCTCGAATTACAAATTCTCAGGTGGATCATCTTCGATGGAGGGAGACCGGCAATCAAGCTTAATCATGGTGGCCTTTAGGAGCTTAGGAAGATGGTAGAAGACCGTAGGACTCGGATCATTCGGTATAACCATTCTAAACTCCTCTTTAGTTTGCTAGCTTTAGGTTTATGGTAGATCCGGGTTATAGGGTTGTTCTAGCGCCAGTTTATAAAATTTTTGTTCCGCAAACGATCACGGTAGATGGCCAAGGCGCTGGCATAACCCAACATGGTATCAGAGCCAACCCATAAATCTTTAGCTAGCAGTTTTAGTCGATATTTAAATAACGAAACCGAAACAACTCCGAAACAATACGCTAAATATTCAAGTTTCTGTCAAATTTTATCAGTCTTCAAATTTTTTTAAAAACAATTGCAGAAGACTACTCTTGTGACAACTAGAACACAATCTAAAAACGAGCCCCAAATTCTTTAGTACGGCCGGTGAGATCGGGAAAATTCCCGGCGGAGCCAGTTTTCCATGGGAGTTGGGTCTTGGTGTTTTTTCTGTGTTCTGGGGCTCTTGAATATTGGTTTTTGGGTATTGTTTGTTTTTGCCCGGATTGTATATTATGTAATCTTTGGTTTGGGGGAAATACAGAGTATTTCGAAGTCGATATTTTAACACCGTTTATAAGTTTTCAATACATACATTACTATTTGCGACCGTGAATGTCATTAGAGCGGTATAACTCGTCTAACTGCTATATGTTCGATTAGACGAGTTTGTGAACATGGCATTCACGTTGATGTTTTGTGTTGTACTGTGGTTGTGGTTGGATTGTCATGGTGGATAGCCAGTGGTGCAATGATAGTTGTACAGTTCAGATTCATTTGTACATTTGATATTGTAGGGCGAGCGTCCGACATATGAACTGCCGTCTCTGCTAGTTTGTATATTATTTGTTTGGGGCACGACCGGGTTGAGGTCGATGTCACCCTTATACATATATTTTCTTTTTCTGTATTAGGATTACCCCGTGGTGGAGTACTTGAATAGCCAGATTCTAGAGGGCAACGGGCCCGCATCTCATGGCATTGAGACGGAGGGGGCCTTACTATAGAATTGGCGGGCTATTCGACGCATTCGTAGGGGGTACAGGTTGACCCATGGAAGGGTGCTCAAGTTACCGAATTCCGTGAAGTGCTGGGTGGCCCATTCACTTTGTTGATTGGGGTTACCTCACTTTTGGGATTGGCGGGTAACTTGCTGCGCTCGTAGGGGTCCAGGTTTTCATTGCACAGGCTATCCATACGACAGGGAACGTCGGGTCTCATTTGCGGCTCAAATGAAACCTGAGGCTCCAAGATTATCCACCATTCTGTGTTGCTTGTTGAGATTCTGTGATGTTGCTTATATCATGCCTGGGACGAATGTTATATATATTTATATATATACTAGTAGATGTTGTATATGTTTTGCATCCGCGCTGGTCCAGCCCCCGCTCTGCCATTAGTTAAGTAATCTAAAGGTGCATGACGGGACCTCGAGACGAATGCGGATGGCATATACGTACATTGTATTTTCGTTATTTTCTGCTGTGATATAGATTAATTGATGGGACTGCATTAATTTTGATTAATGTAAGGAAAACAAACCTATATATGATGTTGTTGGAACCAAGTTTTTGAAAATTGACATTACAAACGTTTCCTTTTGCTTTGCACAGTGATATTCGGTTATGAATATCCAGCACCTCATTCGACGAGGCAAGAGCCGAGATTCCTTCATAGGGAGTGACCTCTTGAGCAAAAGTTTGCGTCATCGTAATAAATTCACTATAGTCAATTCTTTTGCTTTGCATCGTAGTATATAGTTTGGAATATCTTGCACCTCATTCGATGAGGAAAGAGCCGAGATCCCTTCACAGGGAGTGACCTCTTTAGCAAAAGTTTGTGCCACTATATATTTGTAAAAACACTGGATTCCTTCAACGATATCAAGTTCATTACGTTAATGGTTTTTCGCCAAAAACTAGCCGTAGCCCTCCGCCATTACAGATTAGTATTATTTAGTATTCGTGTTGCGTTTGTTGGCCTAGTTAAGGCGTAGTGTACGGTAGCTATGTGGTACTTTTCTGTGCATTGTAAACACGATTGGTTAGGACTGTCGTGCGGATTTTTTGACCTAGTCAAGGGCACGTGCGGGTGGGTTCAAGAAAATGACAGGTTGAACTTGACTAGCGGTTTATGGTTTGTTGATCTAGTCAAGGTCATAAACCGTTAGGGGTAAAAACCACATCGGGAGTTTCAAACATACAGGAAACTTTCCAGGCATGCGCATACCTTCTGGAGTGTGGTGACTTGAGTGGCCTTCATCAAGTTATCATGCGATGATAGTTGGATCCCGATTCCCACTGATGAGTAGGTGTTACTCCTCGGACGATTTTAGATGATCCCGACTAATTCTCTGTTCCCGCCAAAATCTTCGGCCAAGAGCTATTAGTTTCTGTTTATGCCGGCTTAAGTTTCATTTACATATATGTGTGAAACCAGGCTCATTCATATACGCACATGCACACATCAGAGGAAGAACGGGTGTTCAACGACAAAAACAAAGTATTTAATTGAACATTTTATTCTACAGGAAATAGATAACCAAACATGGGATCGAAAGTACAGGGATTCACAAAACTATGGATAAAATTATCTAACTCCCTCTCTGCCTTCTCCACCATGACAAAGCGGCGATCTTCACGAAGAGTAGTTACCCATCGGTCAGCATCGCACCCATCAGCAAAGGCAGACATGACGACCCGCTGAGCCCGTATCTGGCTTAGCAGCCGGACAGAGCGATCCCTCAGAGCTGTGGTGATCAAAAGTGCCTCGTGGAAGCACTCGATCTTGTCTTCCACGGCGTCGAGCATTGCCGAAGTCATCTCCGCCGGAGGAGGGGGAATATCATTGACCACAGACAAGAAAACCATCCGGAGCCAAATGGAGCCGATGGAGAGAGGAGATCCTATACGAGTCAAGAGTTCGTGCAGCACCATGTCGCATTGGTCATCCGTAAGAGTAGGGTTCACCAAGCGCACAGCAAAACGAGGAACAATTTCCTCAATGGGCACCTCCCATGGCTGACGACGAGCATGTGGGGGATTACAAGCCATAGCTCTTCTCTGTTAAAATGATTCTCTGAAAATAAGAGAGAAAAGAAGTATTGCTTCAGATTATGAAGGGAGACATTTAAGTCTAGGCACAGAAAATGCTGTGCATGATGGAACTATTTCCAAGCTCTGGGAAAGAGAAGCTTGACTCAGGAAAAGTGGAGAAGGAAGGTGAAAAGACACCTTCAGTAATGAGGCAGCGCCTCACATGCAAAGCACGAGAGTGCTGAGCGACAGCGCTAAAGAGTCAAAGACTCTGAAACAGCGCATCACGTGCAAAGCACGAGAGCGCTGAGCTCCAAGCGCTAAGAGTCAAAGACTCTGAGGCAGCGCTCACATGCAAAGCACGAGAGCTCCAAGCGCCAGAACTAAATGTTCTCCACCGCTGGATCAATGATCTAATGAACATGATTAAAAAATCATCAATTGACCATAATAAAATTCTGTTAAGGAAATATTCCTCAGAATCTTTCCAAACATGAAAGATTATGCTCTGAAAATCAGAGCACCGTTGGATCAATGATCCAATGGTGATTAAAAAATCACCAAAATACAGAATAAATTCTGTATGGGAAAAGATTTCCCAATCTTGTTAAAAACAAGAAGATTGCCTTCTGTAAAACAGAAGCCCTAGGATCAAAGATCCAATGGTGGGGAAATCCCCAAATCAATTAGAGAAAAGATCTCTTCAACCGATTCAACAAATCAGCCTACCCTATATAAAGGCCCCAAGACTTCAAGTCTCATAGAGAGGAACCTCCACCCCCCCAAACTTTGAGAAAGAAGAGCAAGCTCTCGGCAGAAGAAGAACTTTTCTTCAAGGTAAAAACAGAGAGATAAAAATCTCATCAGAAAAAGAACATAGTTCTTATGCTAGATCATAGATCTTTAAGACAAATTGTCTTTCACAAAAGAGATCATAACATCTCATTATAAAAAGGGGGGAGAATAATTCAATTCTCTTAGGATCACCGATCCATAAAGGCAATGCCTTTCATAAAAAACATAAGAGATTGAAATATCTCCTATAAAATAAGAATTTTGTTCTTAGATCTATGAGACAAAGTCTCTTATATGAGAAAATTTAATTCTCAGAGCGCAAAGCTGCCTAAAAAGAGCCTTAGCGCTCTAATTAAAAGAAGCGCCTCAGCGCTCCAAATCTAATGCACAACGCTGCAGAGCCCTAGCGCTCCAAGTTTTAAAAAGTGCTTCAGCGCTCCAAATCCAGCGCACAGCGCTGCAGAGCCTTAGCGCTCCAAATTCACAAGAAGCGCTCTGTGCTCCAAGTCTGGCGCACAGCGCCAAGCGCGCCACGTGCTCCTCATGTGTGCGCTACTTAACAGAAGCGCTATGTGCTCATTGTCTGGCGCACAACGCCAAGCGCGCCACGTGCTCCTCACGTGTAAGCTACTTAACAGAAATGCTCTGCGCTCATTGTCTGGCGCACAGCGCCAAGCGCGCCACGTGTTCCTCACGTGTGCGCTGCTTAAAATAGTACTCTGCGCTCATTGACTGGCGCTCAGCGCCAAGCGCGCCACGTGCTCCTCATGCGTGCGCTGAGAGAATATAATTTTTTCTTTAAATGACAAAGCAACACTCAATAAAGACAAAAAGTTTGTCAGAACTCAAACCAATGCTCAGCATTGCTAAAATGTCTAACATTTTAAATGAATGGGTCGAGCCCAAGCTGGCCATAGATCTCTAATTGAGATTAATTGAGCCTATATGCTCACAAATTTTTGATCTTAGTCCCAAATTGGACTACAGATCTCCCAACCAATATTGTTTCAAGGGTACATCTCTTCACTCCTCTGATATTTGTCGTTGTAATCCTTCAACGTCTTCAGAGAGGTGACGGGTCCCGACAAGCAGACATTTCATGGACTGTGGGGTCCTTAAACTCATGGACTATGATGTCCTTAAACTTTACAGACTATGACGTCTTTAAATTATGGACTATGATGTCCTTAAACTCCATGGACTATGATGTCCTTAAACTTTTGGACCGTAAAGTCCCTAAACTAAAACAATAGAGCCCAAATGCTCTTTTGTTGGATCTAAATGATCCCGTTAAGTTGATCTTAGTCTAAAATTAGACTAACGTATCCTTAACAAACCGTTATGTTGATCTTAGTCTAAAATTATACTAACGTATCCTTAACAAACGTTTAAGTTGATCTTAGTCTCAAATGAGATTAACGATCCTTAAACACAAACCAAAACCCAAATCTAAGAAAATACGGATTTGGACTAATCCACGCCCTATGGGCGAAAACATAAATTAGTCTCCGTATACAATCCACGGGCAACCAAAAATAAAACAAACACACACGACATGAAGTGACCGTCTGGAGAAGGAGAAAGTTGTTATCGCGATACGGTAGCGTAATTAACTGTAGGGGCTTGCGCCTGCAGGTCAAAGCGTCCCCACAATCAAAAACCCCTCAAACGAGGGGGAATCTGACGAAGTCTGTTACAACGGCCGCATCCGTTTAAACCTTCGATACATGGTGCCATAAATCAACTTGGCATCTTCGGAGAGGTGGACGGATAAAACCAAATAGTATCTACCCCCAAATTAAGGCAAGACGTTTGTCTTCCCGTTTTTCGGTGGCGAACAGATTCTGGCACGCCCGGTTGGATCTTTTACAATTTCCACTCCACACTTCGTATGTCGTGTTCGCAAACAAATCGCGGTTTAATATGATTGCCCCTTGATTCGAGGTACTAAGATTTGGTGTCTTGCTCCCGTGCAGATCAATGGCTTTCAACTGCACAAACTGCAACAGCTGCAACAACTCTCACTCTGTCCTCGCCGGAGGAGTGACCTACGGACCTCAAGCGGCTTTCCTTTTTACAATGCCGGTGGACCAGGTGATGCAAGCCATCACAGGGCTATTCTTTGGGACCATGCTCCCACCCATAAGCTTCAACGCCCCACTGCCACCGCAAGAACCTCCGAAGAAGTCGGACTTTGATCGGCTTGCAAGTACTGCGGCCCCTCTCAACGGGTCGTCCAAGTCCAACACCTCAGTCTTTGATAGGCCGAGTCGAAGCTCAAATGGGACCGTCAAGAAGCCCACAATACCTGAAAGGGTTATCCCAAAGTGGATAGCCATTCCTGCTCCTAAAATCACCAAGGCAACTTCTTCTGCTAAGGGATCGGTCTTCATAAGACTGGCTGTTTCAGCTCCTATTCCAGGTGAAGTAACCAAGGCTGCTTCCCCTATCAAAAAGTCGGTCTTTTCAAGACTGATCATTCCTTCTCAGCGGGCGTCAGTCTTCGATAGGCTGGCACCAACAGCAACCCCTCATCCGAACAGGAGGCATGGCGAAGCCACCCCTATAGCTGAGCCAGTCCCGTCAGCACGACATGCTCGCCGTCGTCACTGGCGCCGAGTAAGGAAGGCCGGGGGCAGCTCTCCTTCTGGACTGACTCCGCCAGCTCTGATGGTGGAAATTGATGCTCCTGTTCCAACTGGGAACAGCTTTGAACCACTCAGGAGGGTCCGCAAGAACTCTCCGACTGCCGTGCTAAAAGATCTCCTCCACCTATGGAGAAACGCTACAAAGGTGAAGCCAGAGCAGCCCCCTCAGCGGCTATCCTCTAAAATTCATAGGGTCTGGCGAAGAGTCCAAGATTCTGTGGTAAACCAAGACTACTCCTGCCAACCAAAGAAAATGAAGGTTCGGCAAGAGAAGGACCACCCTGTCGTACCGCAGAAGGTGTCGTCTACTTGGGTGCCCGCTGCAACAGCCTCCTCAACTTCGGCCGCTCACAAAAGAATAAGGCCGGAGAAAATCCCCGTGTCTGCGACGAAAGGCACTGAATATAAACGCCCCAAGTCTGGGGGCATGGTGGTGCACACTGTTTATATGGCATCCGGGAAAGAGGATAGCCGTATCTCTACGGGCCATTGACCACTCACCAGATTCGTAACAAAGTCCTAGGAGCAACAACAGAAGCTCCAGGAAATATTAACACAGATGGTCGTACTCACTGGGCCAAAAGAAAGCCCGGAAACGTCGTCAGAGCAGCGTCATGAACAAGAAACTGATGCTGAGTTCCTCCACAGAATCCTCGAGAAGAAGGACAAAGAGGCAGCGGAACAAGCTGCCAACATAAAACGAATGACACTTTTATTCCAAGACATGGTCGGGATAACGTTACAGCCGGATCCTCTAGCTGAAGACTCTCCGATTATCCTTCAAGACGATAGGGGAGAGACATCAAACTCTCTTCCGGCTTGTTCAGCAGCCAAGGAGGAGACCATCTCCAAAGCTGCCCTGGATGACTATATCGCTCAGCAGATACGAGCTCATCAGGCGAGCGAAGCGGCCGGGCAAATTGTTAAGACTGGACGACCCTATCCGGGTTGGTACGACCAAATAAAGTACCCGCCGGGATATACGATCCCTAAATTCCATGTATATAAGGGGACGGGAAATCCGCATCAGCACGTTGCTCAATTCAGAGCTTTGTGCGGTAATACTGGGGGTGATGACAAACTGCTGCTTCGCCAGTTTGTTGGCAGCTTGTCGGAGACAGCGTTTGAATGGTACTCTGAGCTTCCGAACGACTCCGTTAAGATATTTGCAGAAATGGAGTTACTGTTCACACAAAGGTTCGCAAGCGCTAGAGAGCGCACCCTCATCACAACATTAATTAACGCCAGGGTGAAGCCGGGCGAAACATGGGTGCAGTACGCGATACGGCGGCGGAATCTACGGTCGAAGTGCGAGCAACGCATCGAAGAAGCTCCTACGGTAGGCATGTTCGTGGGTACTCTTGATCCGCAGGCGACAATATCCCAGTTCATGATGTTTTTCAAGCCAACTACTTTCCAGGCCTTGATTGACAAGCTAGCCCAGATGGACCATAAGCCTTCCTTTTCAAAGACAGAACCGCGGAATGAAAAGGGCAAAGGGAAAGCCACCTTTGTCGCCAATGCTCAACAACAGCCGAGCGACTTAAAACCTATTGTTCGCCAAAGCAACGTGCATTCACGCCAATCCCTCGAGGAGATACTGGGATGTCCCTACTCGTTTTCCGAGATAAAACAAGGAGACTGTTCGAGCTGGCAGTACGCAATAGACTCATCAATCTGCCAGAGCCAAGACGACCGCTGCAGCCAGGCAATGCCAATAATCCTAATTACTGCCCCTACCACCGAACAGTAAGCCATCCAATCGAAGATTGCTTCGTTTTCAAGGGCTGGATTGAGGACCAATACCAACAAGGAAAATTCGCACTGTCTGAGAATTGGAAAGTAAGCCCGCCACAACCACACGCTCCTAAAAGGGTAGACATGACGGGGGAATCATGCTCATTTATAGAAGAAGCTCCATGGGAGGTTGCTCTTTCAGCTAAAACAAAAAGAATGCTAAAGGATCTTCAAACATGCCCGACGATCAGGTGGAAAAGTCCGCTGGAACCCGAGGTCATTGAGGGAATGCTGAAGCCGCGCCCAACGCCAAGAGTTGGTAGAGATAATCAAAAAGCTCAGGCCCAACCGTCAAAGTCTTCGAAAAAGAAGAAGAAGAACAAAAAGCCCGTCCAACCCGAAGACAGCTGTACAGATCTGCAGAAATACATCGATGCACTGGAAGAATATAACCAGAAGGCACGGACCTCAATCACGTTGGACGAATTCCTTAAGCATGGTCTTGAGAATGAAGACGATGAAGCTAATGAAGGAGACGATTCTTCAGAAGGTCCTGAAGACTATGTGGCAAGTTGCCATGTGATCTCTCACTCGCCGTTAGATGGTGAAGAATCTCCTGATGCAGAGAAACTAGGGTCAGATCCTGAACCGGAACTCCTAGGATCATCAGACGAGATGATTGACGTATTCCTGAATGAAGCTCGTCAGAGAAGCAAAGCCAATCGAGAGCGTAAACTGGCTATATTCGAAAAAGCAAAACACCGGCGACTGAATGAAAAGGTTGAGGCACTCCAACCGGATAGAAGCACTTCGACCGCCGACAAAAGCAGGTTCAATATAAGAAAAAGGTTTGCCAAAGCCATATCGATGGGAATGAAGCTGCCACCCTCCGAAGGAAGCACTCGTGATAGGATACACCTTAACGAAGAGGATACACATCCAAACTACTGCTTGTACCATCGGAGGACCACACACCCTACTGAGGAATGCATGGCTTTTAAAAACTGGTGGCAAGGATATGTTGCCCACCGGCAACATTTCAAGCGGATGAAGTGCCAAACGCGTCGAGAGCAGAAGAGCACGACAGATGAGCGCAAAAGAACCACCGACAACTGTCACATGGTTGATTCCGGGAGATCGCAAGTTCTTACATTCGAAAGCGATTCTGATGAAGAAATAGCCCTCGGTCCTCTCTTCAAGGAATCCATCTCTAAAGCAGAGGAAATGAAGACTGTGAGAACATTCAGCTGCGCGATCGCACATTACCCGAAAAGAATCTCGGACCCGCAAACAGGGGATCAGATAGAAAAGATAAGGGGAAGGAAAAAGTCCTCGAGAATATCTCCCTCGATGATCGAGTCATCGAAGAGCTGGCAGCCAAGAACCCGCCCAAGAAAAACAAGGTGGATTACAACGTTCTGGCACACCTGAGGAAGATACCTTCGCAGCTAAGCATTCTCGACGCCCTCCTGCTATCCAAAGAGGCAAGAGATTCTCTGATCAAGGCATTACAAGAGCTTGGTCAGTTTCAAGCTTTCCTCGCCGAAGAAAAGATGAAGGACGAGCTGGAAGAAGTGCACACAGCTGACATCACTTTCGGCGACGAAGATCTCCTCCTCGGAACATGCGAGCACAACCGTCCCCTTTATGTCTCCGGGTATTTCCATGACATTAAGATAGGGAAGATCCTAGTTGACAATGGGTCCTCTGTCAATCTCCTAAATGTGAGAGTGCTAAAAGAAATCTGCATGAGCGTTCAACACCTTACTCGGGATAAAATCACTATCTCCGGATTCGACTCCCAATCATCACGGACGCTCGGGTCTATAATTCTGACATTACGCTTTGGGCTGCTCGTCACTGACATCAAGTTTCACGTCATTGACGCCAAGAATTGCTACAACGCTTTGCTCGGCAGGCCTTGGTTACACGAGTACAACATTATCCCTTCTACACAACATCAGTGTATGAAGTACTTCAAAGATGGGCTTGAATACACTGTGACGGGGGAGCTGACCCATTCTCCGTGAATGAAGTCCGCAAATTCGAGGACGCAAAGTGCTTTCTGCCAGACTTTGAAGACACGGAAATGTGCCATAAGCCGGAGAATAAGCAAAAAGCTATCACCACCATTCCGGTCTTCGGGAGCGATACCGAGGAGGAAAAGAGATAGTCTATTCGGGACTTCCCCGATACAAAAAACCGGGACCGTCTACCCCAATTATTGTCTTTGGGAGTGACTTTGAAGACGAGGTCAACGCAGTATTCTCGACTCGTCCATCAGTGCAAGCCTTCATTGAAGATGATCATAGTTTGCAGATTGCCATGGCTCCGCAAGAGCATTACAAAGAGCTCGACGCACTTGATACCTACAGTGTGCAAGAACTGCGGACGTTCTATGTCCCTCCCAGGCGAAAAGATGAAAAGGCGATCCTTTTTTATCGATCCGCGGAAACCAAAGTGGAGAAAGAAATCTGGTATGGCGCCGATTCTACGCTTGACAGGTTCCAGCCCATCTGTCTGCCCAGAAATTACACAGAAGGATTAAAAAGGCTGTTGAGACGCCAAAGCGTACCCTTCAAACAGACTACTCGACAAGCTCAGTTCTACAACAGGATCTGGAACGTCCCCGAACTCAGCGAAAATTGCCCAACAGGGGAATGGAAACGATCGGGCTTGGATATGTTCAATCCAAGAAACGGGAGCGATTCCATGGCTGCTACGTTATACATGATTTCGATGAAGAAGTAGATGCTCTGTTTGAAGACGCTAACCCTGAACCAAAACGAGGTCCCGCCATGAAATTGGCAAGTCCGTCGTTCGAAGAACAAATGGATAAGCTAATAAGGAAAGCGGGTCAAAAGGTCCGGGATGGGCATAGCCGCGAAATGGCCATCTATGAGAAAGCCAGAACGCAGCGTCTCCTTCAGCAGGCTACGAAAAATGACGATGCCCTTCGTCGCTAGCCCGTCATACGGAAGACTCGACGCGGAGACAAAAATAAACTGAAGAATGGAAAAAACGTTCGACAGCAGCAAAGCGGGTCCAAGAAGCCTCGCGATCGAAAATTGAGCAGCCGGGATTCGTCTCTTATAAAGAAGATGGGTCGAGCATACTCTTTTCCCCAAGACAAGACAATGAAGATATTCGATCTTGTCATGTGTTCATATCAGATTTTTGCATTTTTATACCGCCCATTCTTAATCACATTGCATATAGGTAGGTACTTTTAATTCATGTTTGCTGAATAATTACAGGTTACAGGTTCTCAGCTCTTTACAGTGAAATTCATGAGAAGTTGCAACAAATGCAGGACTACGACCAACAACAGATGAATACTGATCTCCGCTAACTATCCGTATGATGCCGCCTACAAGTTCAAGGGACAAAATGGCAAATCGTTGGTCACTTCAATGTACAAAGCACAAGTGCAGCACAAGATCCAAGACTTCAATGTGGAGTTCAAGGCAAAAGTTCACTGCTGAAAATCTGGAAGAGAACTGAAGAGCTTTTAAGAAACCAAGTGTACAAACAGAAGATAAAAGCAACATGGAGAAGACCTGAAAAGGAGATCCCATAAGTCCACCAAATGGCCACGGAACCGCAGCCAAACAGGCACTTTTGCCGCGGTTCCGCGGCCGTGTATGCACATTATCGGTGGCAGTGTCGGTGCGTTGACTCGGCTCTTTTGGGATAGTTTTGTAAATTCGTGATTGGATCTGAATGTAAACCTAGGGTTTTCCTATCTATAAATAGGAGAGCTCAAAACCAAATTAAGGATGCCTCTTTTTATTTTTAGATCTAGAATTTAAAATTCTCTATGAAAAATTATAGTGAGTTTTTGAGAGGTTATCAATAAAAGTAAGTTCTTTTTATTTTTCTCGCATTGGTTTCTCACATTATTTATCTGCAATTTTCATTTGTTAATTTAGTCGTAGAATTAAATCAGTGTTTTTCTTTTGTTATCTCCTTTTTTTATTTTTTTTACAACGATGATGCTTGAGTAAGATCCTTGCCTAGGTGAGCTCTCAAATAGCTAGTTGTAAATTCCTCTTAACCTAAATTCTTTCTACCTTCCCTTTTGTTTTATTTTTTTTATTTTTTTAATGGGTGAGTAATTTGTCACTTGTTAGGGCAGGAGAAGGAAGATTTGAGAGAAGGAAATCTCTCTCGCTCCTTTATTTGCCCAACACTTTAATTCGAACTCCCTTTAATTGAACCACAATCCGCTCACTATGGCACCCTATCCTACATGATAGCGGTGATTCTCTAGTTAGACCGGTTGTGGTTGAATTAATTGGAGGTTAAGGCTAAAAGACAAGAACGGACGGATAAGGACCAAAAGGAAGAAACTAAGCATGGAAAGCCTATCTTATAGTTGTAAGTCTCTTCCTAATCGTGCTAATCCCCGTTGTTGCCGATTACCTTAACACTGATATTAATAACTAAGGCATTGAAAGAAGTGAGAAATTCCTAACTCGAACTAACCTAATCCTAACTCTAGCAAGTATTTTATCATCCTTTGCATCATTCGTAGATCTTAAAACAAAACCCAAAATATTTGGATTTAACTCGTTAAAACATAAAGAAAAAGATTCCATCTTCCTGTGGATCGACCCGTACTCAACCGGCTAGCTACCAAGCGACACCGTCTTAATTGCGGTAATTAAAAATTTAAGGACGCATAGTAAAAACGCAACAACCAAATGGCGCCGTTGCCGGGGAGACGGTAGTTTATTTCTTTGTGTAATTTCAGGTTAATTAAAAAAAATTTAAAAATATAAAAATTGAAAAAAAATCATCTTATTATTTTTGATTAGTTTTTGTGCAAGTGTGCAAGATATGAAGAAGGTCTATTTCAGTTCTGGAGCAAACTCAGTAAACAAATCAAGATTCAGGTGCTCTAAATAGGAAGAGGAGAACCAACTCAGCACAGGGAACAACTTTGAAGCAGTCAAACTTCTGAACTGCCGCCGAACCGCGGCATAAGCACAAGTTTGACCGCGGAACCACGGTCAAAGGGTGACATCAGCGACCCAATTTTCTATGTAAGTATCTCATTTCTTTTCTTCATTCCTCTGAACTCCACTGACAAATTTTTCTGCAGCATTCTTTGCACAGATTCTCTTCCTTTCTCCAATAAACTGATTTTGTCCAGGATTCTTTACGCCGTAGCCAAAATAATTTTTTTGAAAGTGTTTAAGATTTTTGGTTGTTACTGCTTTGCATAATTAATACAGAATTTAAGGGGCTATAACATCAACTCAGATTGGGTGGGGATTTCATCACCCTTCTTAAGACCCCAAAAATCACTAAAAGCATACGCATCACCCTTAAGCTTAATTAAAAAATATCTAGACTCAACCAACTAAGAACTGTCGTGCTCATTAGGACAGAGGAAGGTTGTGGGCATTCAATCGTTTATCTAAACTTGACTTTGTGGTGCCTAGGCTAGAAAAGTGAGAAAAGTAATTTTAAAAGGCCCGTCTCACGGTGATTCGTGAGCGGAACCCTCCTTTCTACAGTTGTGCTTAGCTAGACACAATTGGCAGTGAAGAGACGATTTGAGGGTTATCTCACAACTTGTCACTTTGGAACAGTTAGGAGCAATCTAGTGGACTTAGAACACCATAGCTCTAGGTATGATTGTGCATATTGTAATTGTGATTGTGCTTGTAAAAAGTTTTGTCCCATTATTCCTTATTCTTTCAAACAAACAATTTTTAAAAAAAACTCCAAAAACAAACAATTTAAAAAAAAAAAATACACCACTTCCCTCCCTTCCTACATTTTCACTCTTCCAACATGGGTACCCTACCTCGCAAAACTCTTTCCGAACTTTGGTACCCACAACCAGACATTACTTTCTACGGTTCTTGCTTTGGTCGAATTTTAAACGACCCCTCCATGCCCAAAATATCATTGAAAGATCGGATAGACGCGTCTAGGATAAACACTTGCACTCCGCAATCCACTTCGTATCAACCATTACAACCTCCCCCACCCTCTTACATTGATACCCTTTTTGCGAGTCGTCCATTGTCCATCGCTGAACGTATTGAATAATCCCGTAGCCGATCTTTCACTTCTTTCACCACTGCGAATTCTTTGGATCAACAATTCTATTCACCTTCTTATCCGTATGTTGATCCTACCCCTGTCCAACCATTCAATTCCTATCCATCCTACCCAACTCTTGCACCTTCCCTAGACATTGCTTCTGAACAGCCTTTTGGGAGTTTCCAGTATCCAAACGAGTTTGAATCTTTTACTGAAACCCCTTCACAACCCATGTCTAGTCTGGAACGGTCGTTGGAAGACTTTAGGGTAGCGTCATGCCAACAGATGATGGATTTGAATGCGTCCATGGCCGCCCTCATACAACCTAGTGACCCGGTAGCTAGTTTCCAACTAACTCCAAATTTTCCAATGTATGATGAAGCGGTTGGACAGATTGAGAATTTGAGTGGAGAGAGTGAGCTGTGCACCATTCTAAATCAAACTTACCCATCCCAAATTGAATCCCACAACTCCGGTTTTGAATGTCTATCAAGTGTCCCAAATGATTAACCGGTGAAGATAGAACGTTTAATGAGTTGTGCGAGTTTGTAGTGTTTGATTTACCTGAATGTGAAGGGTCACTTTCGAGTGAAACCATCACCAATACTTTTGACCTCTATACCTCCACTCTAGAACCTGAATTGATTAATATCTATGCTTTTGATGAGGTGTCAGAAAAAATTGATTTTCCTTTGATTGAGGATTTTGACGCTGAAAATATTTCGGATGATGAACTCACAGATTTGGATGAGTTTTTTTCTCCAATTCATCATCCTGAGTCATTAACAGTTTTTCCCGAACTTCATATGCGTCTGGATTTTGATGATAAATACATGGATGAGATAACTTTTAAGGGGAATTTTGAGGATAGTATTGAGGATGAACCAGTTTTGTTATATGAGTCAGATTTTCCAATTCATCCTGTCACTTCCACTGACTGTGTACACCCTCCCGAACCTTTAACAGTTACCCTTCCTAAATCACTTCCCTTCATCCTTCCGACCGCGTAAGAAACCGTATCACTTTCATTTCTTATGTCTGGTTTATCAAGTTCGGCGTATCCATGTTTTCTCACGAATCTTGAGGGATTTGACTCAATTTCTCGACGGGTTGATAGATTAGCACAATCGCTTTTTACACATCGGTTATCACAATTTGTGCTAATTTATTCACTCAATTTACACCCTCAAGTTCGTACTACACTTCTTTCTCCCTTCCGCCATTCTTCTCCTAATATATCGAGACCGTATTCTACCTCTCTTCCCATACGGTCTCACGTATTCTCCATTTCTTTCCTCTCCGCATTCTTTCACCAACCAACACACTACAGAGATAGAATATTTGAATGGTTGGTGATTTATGTGAAAAAGTGTTTGTAAAATAACCGCAATCAATAACGGTGTCGCTTGTAGCTAGCCGAGATGAGTACGGGTCGTCCGCAGGGAAACGTGGAATATTTTATTCTTACTTTAGGCGTGTTGAGAAAGAAAGAAGGAAGAAATAAGAATGGTTGTAGGTTCTAGATCTACGTTAAACACGGATGCAAAATATAGATCTAGATTAATTATGGATGTAAGTTCAATATTAAAAGGGAGCTTGTAGGGTTCATTAGGATTTAGTAGTTATGGATGGTTAATTAAAGATTACTCTTTTTATCCTTTAATAGATTTAAAACTAGAACGACAGAGATGCATGTAGATTAGGGTTTCTGGAGGAAAAAGGGTTCCCACTCTTAACCCCTATCTCGACATGGAACTCCGTTCATATCTAGCCTTTACCAAAACAATCATTAATCTAATCTCTAATCGCGGTCGAGACTAACAATAAATTGGTAGCGCGCCCGATTAGGATGTTAATGATTCTTTTAGTAAAGTTTATAAACTTTATAGGACGTAAAAAGAGTTTAAGGATCTTCATCATCCATTAATCTACCATAATCCTATAAACCCTAACAAGCGGAGAATTACTCGCACATGTTGGGAAAAGAAGATGAAAATACAGAGAGGGAAAATATAATGTAAAATACAAAAGAATTAAATAAAATAACTACCTTTATTAATCAACTTGAACAATCTACACTTTATTCCTTAGAAAATGATTACAAAAACTTGGTTTGCTTCTCGAACTCTTCCGAAGGAGGTAGATGAACAGTTGATGATCAGCCTGGATGCGTGAGCCGTCTTGGACTTCGTGATCTCTTCGGCTTGATACCTTCTAACTTTAGCCCTTGGTCCTTTATATAGCCCTCAATGAAGAAAAACTAGTTACTATATATGGTGACTTCCTAATATGGGGACTTTCTATGCCTGGATTCTGAGTCCCTGTTAGTATTGATTTTATGATTTTGGCAGATTTTTTATCCTGACATCTTGAACATCTTGATCTGAGCTAAATTTTGCACAATATCTCTATGAATAATGTTAGTACTATTTATTAAATTAGAGAGAGTATCTTAATCACTATATATGGTAATAAATCTTTAAGAAACTTGATTAAGAATATTTAATATGCTATGCACTTTATATGGTAATAAATCTTTAAGAAACATGATTAAGAATATTTGATATGCTGTGCATCTTTTAATTACTAAAATATTATGCATATATTTAGAAATATTGTTCTAACCATTTGTATGATATTATATCTTTTAAGAATTATGATTAGAATATTTGATATGATATGCATATTTTCAAATACCAAAATATTATATAAATATAAAATGCCTATATTTTCCTTCATAATGTTAATTATAATATAAAAACATATGGTAAATAGTATTTTTCATATAAATCCAAATATGTTCTATATTTATAATAAACACCTTTAAATATTTAAGAAAAGTGAGGAAAATGTTATATCAAAAGTGCAATATTTTCGACCGAACAAATACCCTCAAACTTAACTTTGATCGTCCCGAGCAAACTAATTATTTCAAGAAAAGGAGAAAAAGAAGGGAGAAAGCTAAGCATACTTTCGTAGGCAACACGATTGCACTGAGCACGTGCAACAAGCTGTTAAACCTCTAGGTGTCCCTAGTAGGAAGAGTGTTGTCTCCTGAGGGTTTTCAGCGGATTACACCCACAAAATCCTATAATAATAGAGAGATGGTGAAAGTTACATATAAAGATAAGAACTATAAAAGAAAGAACTTGAAAATAAGAGTTTTCAACTACACCAGTTTTTCGGTTGTCATGAGCCCTATCTTAATAGTCATGAAAAGATGTTAGAAATCACATCATCTCTCAATAAAACATCGTCTTTATTCTTCATTCCTATCTTTCTTCCAAACATTGATCATATAACCCTACGTGTGTGTAATAGACATCCCTACACTCGGAGAATTCAATTCAAGCTATCATACTCTTGTCCATCTGCCTCAGTACTTTTTAATTTGATGAATATTTAGATGGATTTGCTCACACATTTTCATGTGACCGTTAATACTTCTTGAGATACTAACCGACCGATTACTCATGTGCTTGCTTATTAGGTGTATTCCTCGTCTTGCACCACCTAAGGCTTAGCAGTGACTCCCAGACCAGTTGGTCTAAGGCACTAGGTGATGAAGCACCCTCGCTATATTTTTTTATTGCTGCTTTGGCGATTAACAAAACCGGTGTTCATTTTTCTCACCATTTTATATTTTATTCAATTTTTTATTTTCTTCATACTTTGGCTTTTAGACAAGAGCATTTCAAGGTATCCTCTACTATCCCGAGTTTCAAGACGTGTGTAAGTGCGTATAGTAGGATATCAACGTTCAAATGTTTGGCTTCCAGAATATGAACTATTTTTCAGACTTATTTTTATTCTCAGATTAGTGACTTCTTTCATCTTACTAACCCTTGGGACAACGGCTCATAACTACTTATTACTAGTTCGTTTAAGAAAACTTCTAATTTTCTTGGTTTTCTTAAATCTTTCCAATCTTTTGGATGTAATTTTTCACTATCTAATATTTTTATTATCTAATTAAATATTAAATATTTTTATCTTTTGAATTTTTTTAACTTTTTTTTTATTTTTATATGTTTTAAAAGTTTTTTGCTTATGCAAAGTATGATGCAAAATGATGCGAAAATAAGCACAAACCTCCCCAAACTTGTTTTCGACAGTTTCCTCACTGTTGTCTTCCGCTAGATCACAAAAAACCTGTAAGCCTGGAAGGAAATTTATTAACGGGGCAAGAATAAGTGAAAGTGAAAATCCTCCCCCAAACTTCTTTTTTGGCTCACCATTTTGAGTAAAAAAATTTATTTTCAAGAGCTAGATTATACCTCCCCCCAAACTTGAGTTAAACAATATTAATCTTTGAAAATCACAAGAGGGGGTCAAGATTAGTGGTCAATGCCAAGCTTTGCAAAGACCGAAGGTCAACACCAACCATTCAAAGATTTTATCAATGTAATGCTCCAGTTGGTGAAAGAACAAGTTGAAAAGAGCCAAGAAGAAGTGGGGAAAAGGTAAGTGGTGGGATAGAATGTGTTTACGTCTCATTTTGGAGAGACGACACAGTGATTGTGATGGATTACTCGCATTCTCTTTATAATCCAGAAGAAAGGGTGGAGGTTCAATTTCGTTGTATTGAGGTGGATTCATCTCAATGCCCGTGTCTTTCAAAAATACGAGTTCTTCAGCGAAAATATCCTCAAAACTCTCATCTATACCCCGGAGAATAATGTCATCACAAAGTGCGGGGTGATCTTCAGACTCCAAGAACGGTTTATAATCAGCGTTATATGTTGACCCGGACAACTCGAAAGATGGGTCCGTATGTGTATAATACATATCTGGGTCAAACAACAACGTATGAAAAGAGTCTAGATCAGTATCGTGAAGCTGTTCAAATTCGTTGCTGTCGACATCCATTAATTTGACAGAACATACTCGAGTATGAGGTTCGGAGGCTTCACTTCCCAATTTGTAAATGTTAAGTTCAATTGACCTATTCCCAAAGGATAGGGTCATAGAACCGTTTCGACAATTGATTACAGCGTTGGAAGTCGCAAGAAAAAGTCGATCCAGAATCACCGGAATTTGGTTCCGTGGGTTTGCTACAGGTTGTGTATCTAGAACAATAAAGTCTACAGGGAAGATAAATTCCCTGACTTTTATTTACACATCCTCTAACATACCCCTTGGTTTGGTGATAGATCGATCAGCCATCTGTAAAGTGCATTGCGATGGTTTTAATTCTCCGATACCCAATTGCTCATACACAGAATAAGGAAGCGAGTTAACACCAGCGCCTAAGTCGAGTAAAGCACGATTGATATTTTTACCCCCAATAGAAATAGAGATTGTAGGATAGCCAGGGTCCTTACGTTTCTTGGATAATTGCTGTGTAAAAGCTGTGCTTACATTACTCGACATGAAAACTTTTTTCGGCACTTGAGTTTTTCTCTTCCTAATGCACAAGTTCTTAAGTATTTTCGCATAAGCTGGAACTTGTTGTATAGCATCTAGGAGAGGAATATTTACGTTAACATGCTTAAACATTTCCACAACCTTCTCCATTTGTGCATTCGGTTTGTTGGACCTCAATCTATCTGGAAATGGAGCTTTATCAATAAGTGTTGGTCCAACGTATGTGGAGAAGTTTGTGGGGGTGGAAAGGATGAAGTGGGTGGAGGGTTCGAGCCTTGGGGAAAACGGAGAATAGGCTTGGAAGAAGAAGGTAAATTAGACGAAATAGGGTAAGAATAAGAAGTGGAAGTGGAAGTGGAAGTGGAAGCCGGGGGTTCAATTTGTTCCTCAATATCAGTTTCAATCTGTTCACCCACAAGGTTATCCAGCACTCTTCCAGATCTCAACGTGGTAAGTGCATTCACATTATACCGTGAGCACCCAGGATCAGGTAGGGGTTGAGCTGGATGATTCCCTTTCTCTCTAGCACTCATTGCTGCAGTCAGTTGTGCAATTTGTGCTTTTATCAATTTGATACTCTCACCGTGGGAGACAGTGTTTTGCACTAACGTATGGATAGAAGAGGTTAAAATGTCATTCATTCGCATGGACTGTGCAATGAACATATCGAGTGCAGAGGGTTTATCGGTACCGGCAGAAGAAGGATCAAAGTTGTTGGCCGGGTTTTGTAAAGGTTGTGGTTGAAAGGGGTGCTGACTCAGTTGTGGTGGTTGCTGTTGCTGTGGAGGGACCCTTTGGAAGTCATTTAGGTTTGGAACCGTATTTTGAGTTTGGTGTTGGTTCCAAGCAACATTAGGGTGATTCCTCCAACCTTGATTATAAGTGGAAGAAGAAGGATCGTTTCCAGGTCTTTGCTGCTGAAAAGCAGCATTAGTGTGCTCTTGACCTTGAAACGATACATTCAAAGGACATTCTTCGGTCAAATATGATGGGTTGGAACAGCAACCACACACGGTTTTGGGAAGTGTGTATTGGGTTAGGGAGGCTGAAGAAATTCTGTTTTCTATAGCGTCGAGTTTCCTTTGTATTGCGGCCATTTCGGCTTTCATTGTGACGGAAACATCGAGCTGATTGATAACTTCCCTAGACAATGGTTAACTAACACTTTCCCATTGTAAAGTGTTTTGAGCAAGATCTTCTAGGTATTTCCAAGCTTCACCATCATCTTTAGACAGGAATTGACATTGACACATGATTTCAAGCATCTGTTTTGTCGTGAGATCAATACCTTCATAGATAATTCGGCACAGATCCCATCTAGGGATTCCGTGTTGAGCACATTGTAAAAGAAGATTCTTGAACCGTTCAAATCATTTCCAAAATGGTTCATTGAGAAGTTGGGTAAATTGGAAGATTTCGCTCCGAACACGGGCGGTCTTATGATTGAGATAAAATTTCTTCAGGAACGCTATAACGAATTCGTCCCATGTTGAAATAGAATGTGCGGGTATGTTATAAAGCCACTTCTCGGCTAAATCGCACAAAGTGAACGGGAGAATACGTAAACGCATAGCATCCACAGAAAGCTGTGAAGTACCCATCAAAGCACATACATTTTCGAATTTGGTGATAAAAACGTATGCGTCTTCAGACTCGAGCCCGTGAAATTTGGGTAAAAGTTTGATGAAATGAGGTTTAATTTCGAAATTATCCCCATTGGCTGGTGGAATGGAAAGACAAGTGTGAAGGGGCCCACGTGTAGGGTAGCATCTCTCCTGGAGAGAAATACATGGAGGATTTTGCGCACCTGCGGGCGGTGGCAGAGTGGTGTTAAAGTTTGATGGATATCTGTCCATCGCGGTCGTGGTGGGTGGTGGGGGAAAAGAAGATGAAGAAGCACCGACTTCGGAGTCGATAGCAGGAACGCGGACAAGACGGGCACTAGAATCCCGTGTCCAGCCGAGCATGCACTAAGCGGGTTTAGCCCAAGTGGCAGCGTGTGTGATTTAAAAATTTGGTTTGTTTTGAAAAGTGTCTCGGACTTAGACAAATCACACAGAAATGCACAAACAACCCTAGAACTAAGATTACCTAGGTCAAGTCTCTAGATCGCTCTTAGACTTCCAAAGGACAAGCCGCAGGATCAATCCTCTACCACCTCTTTACTACTCTTATGGCCAGGTAAGTGTCAGGTAAGTGGGAGGTTCTCCACTACGTAAGTAGTGGGCCTAATTAAGTAACCACTTGCCTTAGACACACTTGCCTAGACACCACAAAAGTAATGCGGATAAGCGATAGATTACCCATGACCTTCCTTTATCCTTATTGAGCGCGACAGTCCTTCGAGTCATGTCTAGATATTTTTTTTAATTAATGTAGGGTTGATGCGGATACTCGTTTTGTGATTTGTGGGGCCTAGGAAGGGTGATGAAATCCCCACCTAATCTGAATTGTAGTCTTGCCCCTTAAAGTCCGTATTAAAATATGCAACAACAAACCAATAACAAAACTTTTGCAAAAAGATTTTTGAGCGGCTATATTTTGCAAATAATCCTGCAGAAAAAATATTTTATTGGATTTCAGAGGAGAGAGAAAGATGTAAAGAAGATACCAGAGAAATTGGAAACCCTAAATCCTTTAATGAGCCGCGGTTCCGTCGCCAATAGGCTCTTTATGCCGCGGTTCCGCCGCCGACTAGGAAGATCTGATGAAAATTTTTGCTACGTGGCCTCCCTTCCTCCTCTGGCTCTTTATGAATGTCTCTGAATCTCTGTTTCCTCAAATCTGTGACTCCAGATTCCCTTGCAAAATTCACACAATAATCGTTAAATATACAATTTGCAGTATAGATCGAATAAGAATTCAACACGAATAGTAAGAAAAAAATATTACGCACGTATCCCCGGAAACGGCGCCATTTGATTTGTGTGAAAAAGTGTTTGTAAAATAACCGCAATCAATAACGGTGCCGCTTGTAGCTAGCCGAGATGAGTACGGGTCGTCCGTAGGGAAACGTGGAATATTTTATTCTTACTTTTGGCGTGTTGAGAAAGAAAGGAGGAAGAAATAAGAATGGTTGTAGGTTCTAGATCTACGTTAAACACGGATGCAAAATATAGATCTAGATTAATTATGGATGTAAGTTCAATATTAAAAGGGAGCTTGTAGGGTTCATTAGGATTTAGTAGTTATGGATGGTTAATTAAAGATTACTCTTTTTATCCTTTAATAGATTTAAAACTAGAACGACAGAGATGCATGTAGATTAGGGTTTCTGGAGGAAAAAGGGTTCCCACTCTTAACCCCTATCTCGACATGGAACTCCGTTCATATCTAGCCTTTACCAAAACAATCATTAATCTAATATCTAATCGCGGTCGAGACTAACAATAAATTGGTAGCGCGCCCGATTAGGATATTAATGATTCTTTTAGTAAAGTTTATAAACTTTATAGGACGTAAAAAGAGTGTAAGGATCTTCATCATCCATTAATCTACCATAATCCTATAAACCCTAACAAGCAGAGAATTACTCGCGCATGTTGGGAAAAGAAGATGAAAAGACAGAGAGGGAAAACATAATGTAAAATACAAAAGAATTAAATAAAACAACTACCTTTATTAATCAACTTGAACAATCTACACTTTATTCCTTAGAAAATGATTACAAAATCTTGGTTTGCTTCTCGAACTCTTCCGAAGGAGGTAGATGAACAGTTGATGATCAGCCTGGATACGTGAGCCGTCTTGGACTTCGTGATCTCTTCGGCTTGATACCTTCTAACTTTAGCCCTTGGTCCTTTACATAGCCCTCAAAGAAGAAAAACTAGTTACTATATATGGTGACTTCCTAATATGGAGACTTTCCATGCCTGGATTCTGAGTCCCTGTCAGTATTGATTTTATGATTTTAGCAGATTTTTTATCCTGAAATCTTGAACATCTTGATCTGAGCTAAATTTTGCATAATATCTCCATGAATAATGTTAGTACTATTTATTAAATTAGAGAGAGTATCTTAATCACTATATATGGTAATAAATCTTTAAGAAACTTGATTAAGAATATTTAATATGCTATGCACTTTATATGGTAATAAATCTTTAAGAAACATGATTAAGAATATTTGATATGCTGTGCATCTTTTAATTACTAAAATATTATGCATATATTTAGAAATATTATTCTAACCATTTGTATGATATTATATCTTTTAAGAATTATGATTAGAATATTTGATATGATATGCATATTTTCAAATACCAAAATATTATATAAATATAAAATGCCTATATTTTCCTTCATAATGTTAATTATAATATAAAAACATATAGTAAATAGTATTTTGCATATAAATCCAAATATGTTTTATATTTATAATAAACACCTTTAAATATTTAAGAAAAGTAAGGAAAATGTTATATCAAAAGTGCAATATTTTTTACTGAACAGTTGGTGCTCACTTATGGCCTGTGTAAGGCCTTGTATAGATTGATACTATTCTCTTTTCCCCCTAATTCTGAACTCCACTGCTTAAATAGTGGAAACACGGTTTTACTTAAGTTTGGGGGGGGGACCTTTTTTTTGTGTATACATTTTTTTTGGTTTGCTTTATGTATAAAATTTTCTTTTAGGGAGATACAATTTTGACCCTCTTGGTATAGCCTGACAGTGAGAGCACTGTCAAGTTTAAGTTTGGGGGTGTGCTCGGTAAGCTTTCTACCTTCGCATTCATATGTATATTTTGCACTTGCATGGATATTTAAAAACCCATAAAAATCGAAATTTTTTACAAAAATATAAAAACTTTGTCGTCAAGTTAGCTAATAGGATAACTGAGATTTTCATTCTGAAAGTTTAGTTGATACGTTAGAAATAACTAAATTCTAGGCTTAGAAATTGAAAACCCTAAGAATAACCCTCATTCTGTTTAACTTTGGCAAGTATACATCCTTACAGTTTTTTTTAGAAGTAGGTAATCTTGAGTTCAGTTCTTGAGTTAAGTCAAGATGAAGGGAAAGTATTGAAGCTTTACTGAAGGATAAGTCTGAAAAATAGTTCTTATTCTTGAGTCCAAAATCAGAAAGTATATACCCTACAAATCGCACTTACACGCACATTGAAACTTGAGATAGTAGAGAATACCTAGAAATACTCTTGTCTAAAAGCCTTAGTATGAAGGAAAATAAAATAAAAGTATAAGTGGTGAAGGAAAAAAAACTAAAAAAAATGAACACCGGTTTTGTAATTACTTAAGGCAGCATAAAAAAAAATATAGTGATGGTGCTTTATCACCTAGTGCCTTAGACCAACTGGTTTGGGAGTCACTGCTAAGTCTTAGGTGTTGCAAGTTGAAGAATTACACCTAAATGCGTAAGAACATTTTGTAATCGATCGTTTAGTACCTCAAGAAGTATTAACGGTCACATGAAAGATGTGTGAGCAATTTCATCTAGAATTCACCAACTAAAAAGTATTTTGGAAGATGGACAAGGGTACTATAGCTTGAATTAAATTCTTAAATGTAGGGGTGAAAATTTACACACACGTAATGATATACAATCGATGTTTGGAGGAGAGAAAGAAATAAAGAAGAAGACTTATGTTTTCTGTAAAGTTGATAAAAATCCCTGATTTGAGACCACACTTTTAGAAGGAAAACTCAGGAGATACCAACATCTTTCTAAATATTTTTTGGAACGTATAAGATCTAAGGATAAATAGATAGGAGGTGTGAAACATAAGGGTTGAATATTTCTAATTTAGGATAATAGAATTTCTAACCTAGATATTAAACTGTAGGAGCAGAATCGATGTTGACTTATGAAACTAACTTGACGGGATTTTGTGGGTAGTATCCGCTGAAAACCCTTAGGAGACAACACTCCTCCTACTAGGGACACCTAGAGATTTAATAGCTTGTTGCACGAGCTCAATGCAATCGCGTTCCGTGCGAAAGTGAGGTTAGGATTTTTCGAGAATAAAATTGGCTTTGCTCGGGACGAGCAAAAGATAAGTTTGGGGGTATTTGTTCATATCAGATTTTTGTATTTTTATACCGCCCATTCTTAATCACATTGCATATAGGTAGGTATTTTTAATTCGTGTTTGCTGAATAATTATAGGTTACAGGTTCTCAGCTCTTTTCAGTGAAATTCATGAGAAGTTGCAACAAATGCGGGACTACTACCAACAACAGATGAATACCGATCTCCGCTAACTATCCGTATGATGCCGCCTACAAGTTCAAGGGACAAAATGGAAAATCGTTGGTCACTTCAATGCACAAAGCACAAGGGCAGCACAAGATCCAAGACTTCAATGCGGAGTTCAAGGCAAAAGTCCACTGCTGAAAATCTGGAAGAGAACTGAAGAGTTTTTAAGAAACCAAGTATACCAAACAGAAGATAAAAGCAACATGGAGAAGCCCTGAAAATGAGATCCCATAAGTCCACCAAATGGCCGCGGAACCGCGGCCAAACAGGGACTTCTGCTGCGGTTCCGTGGCTGTGTATGCACATTGTCGGTGGCAGTGTCGGTGCGTTGACTCGGCTCTTTTGGGGTAGTTTTGTAAATTCGTGATTGGATCAGAATGTAAACCTAAGGTTTTCCTATCTATAAATAGGAGAGCTCAAAGCCAAATTAAGGATGCCTCTTTTTATTTTTAGATCTAGAATTTAAAATTCTTTATGAAAAATTGTAATGAGTTTTTGAGAGCTTATCAATAAAAGTAAGTTCTTTTTATTTTTCTCACAGTTGTTTATCACATTATTTATCTGCAATTTTCATTTGTTAACTTACTCGTAGAATTAAATCAGTGTTTTTCTTTTGTTATCTCCTTTTCTATTTTTTTTACAACGATGATGCTTGAGTAAGATCCTTGCCTAGGTGAGGTCTCAAATAGCTAGTTGTAAATTCTTCTTAACCTAAATTCTTTCTACCTTCCCTCTTGTTTTATTTTTTTTATGTTTTTAATGGGTGAGTAATTTCTCACTTGTTAGGGCAGGAGAAGGAAGGTTTGAGAGAAGGAAATCTCTCTCACTCCTTTCTTTGCCCAACACTTTAATTCGGACTCCCTTTAATTGAACCACAATCCACTCACCACGGCACCCTCTCCTACATGATAGCGGTGATTCCCAAGTTAGACCGGTTGTGGTTGAATTAATTGGAGGTTAGGGCTAAGAGACAAGAACGGACGGACAAGGACCGAAAGGAAGAAACTAAGCATGGAAAGCCTAGCTTATACTTGTAAGTCTCTTCCTAGTCGTGCTAATCCCGGTTGTTGCCGATTAGCTTAACACCGATATTAATAACTAAGGCATTGAAAGAAGTGAGAAATTCCTAACTCGAACTAACCTAATCCTAACCCTAGCAAGTATTTAATTATCTTTTATATTATTCGTAGATCTTAAAACAAAACCCAAAATATTTGGATTTAACTCGTTAAAACATAAAGAAAAAGATTCCATCTCCCTGTGGATCGACCCGTACTCAACCGGCTAGCTACCAAGTAACACCGTCATGATTTCGGTAATTAAAAATTTAAGCACGCATAGTAAAAACGCAAACAACCAAATGGCGCCGTTGCCGGGGAGACGGTAGTTTATTTTTTTGTGTAATTTCGGGTTAATTAAAAAAATTAAAAAATTGAAAAATTGAATAATATTTAAAAAAAATCATCTTGTTATTTTTGATTAGTTTTTGTGCAAGTGTGCAGGTTAAGAAGAAGGTCTAGTTCAGTTCTGGAGCAAACTCAGTAAACAACTTAAGATTCAGGGGCTCTAAACAGGAAGAAGAGAACCAACTCAGCATAGGAAACAATTTTGAAGCAGTCAAACTTCTGAACTGCCGCGGAACCGCGGCAAAAGTGCAAGTTTGACCGCGGAACCGCGGTCAAAGGGTGACGTCAGGGACCCAATTTTCTCTGTAAGTCTATCATTTCTCTTCTTCCTTCCTCTGAACTCAACTGACAAATTTTTCTGCAGCATTCTTTGCACAGATTCTCTTCCCCTCTCCAATAAACTAATTTTGTCCAGGATTCTTTGCGCCGCAGCCAAAATAAAATTTTGAAAGTGTTTTATATTTTTGGTTGTTACTGCTTTGCATAATTAATACGGAATTTAAGGGGTTATAACACCAACTCAGATTGGGTGGGGATTTCATCACCCTTCCTAAGACCCCAAAAATCACTAAAAGCGTACGCATCACCCTTAAGCTTAATTAAAAAATATCTAGACTCAGCCAACTAAGGACTGTCGTGCTCATTAGGACAGAGGAAGGTTGTGGGCATTCAATCGTTTATCTAAACTTGACTTTTTGGTGCATAGGCTAGACAAGTGAGAAAGATAATTTTAAAAGGCCCGTCTCACGGTGATTCGTGAGCGGAACCATCCTTTCTTCATTTGTGCTTTCCTGGCCACAATTGGCAATGAAGAGACGATTTGAGGATTATCTCATAACTTGTCACTTTGGAACAGTTAGGAGCAGTCTAGTGGACTTAGAAGACCATAGCTCTAGGTATGATTGTGCATATTGTGATTGTGATTGTGCTTGTAAAATGTTTAGTCCCGTAATTCCGTATTCTTTCAAACAAACAATTTTTAAAAAAAACTACAAAATCAAACAATTTAAAAAAAATAAATAAAAATAATATAAAAATAAAAAATACACCACTTCCCTCCCTTCCTACATTTTCACTCTTCCAACATGGTACCCCACATCGCAAAACTCTTGCCGAACTTTGGTACCCACAACCTGACATTACTTCCTATGGTTCATGCTTTGGTCGAATTTCAAACGACCCCTCCATGCTCAAAATATCTTTGAAAGATCGGATAGACGCGTCTAGGACAAACACTTGCACTCCGCAATCCACTTCGTATCAACCATTTCAACCTCCCCCTCCTTTTACGTTGATACCCCTTTTGCGAGTCGTCCATTGTCCATCGCTGAACGTATTGAACAATCCCGTAACCGATCTTTCACTCCTTTCACCACTGCGAATTCTTTGGATCAACAATTCCATTCACCTTCTTATCCGTATGTTGATCCTACCCCTGTCCAACCATTCAATTTCTATCCATCCTACCCAACTTTTGCACCTTCCCTAGACATTGTTTATGAACAACCTTTTGGGAGTTTCCAGTATCCAAATGATTTTGAATCTTTTACTGAAACCCCTTCACAACCCATGTCTAGTCTAGAAACAGTCGTTGGAAGACTTTAGAGTAGCGTCATGCTAACAGATGATGGATTTGAATGCGTCCATGGCCGCCCTCATACAACCTAGTGACCCGGTAGCTAGTTTCCAACTAACTCCAAATTTTCCAATGTATGATGAGGCGGTTGGACAGATTGAGAATTTGAGTGGAGAGAGTGAGCTGTGCACCCTTCGAAATCAAACCTACCAATCCCAAATTGAATCCCACAACTCCGGTTTTGAATGCCTATCAAGTGTCCCAAATGATTCACCAGTTGAAGATAGAACGTTTAATGAGTTGTGCGACTTTGTAGTGTTTGATTTACCTGAATGTTGTAGGGTTACTAGGAACACACATGAGGTTCTAAAACAGATCAAACATGCCAAAATCAAATTTTTCTTGTGCCGAGAAACCCTAATGATAGATCGATAACTAGAGGCAAAGGCGAAACATGCAATTAAACAACTTTATTGCTAAGTGAATGGAAATACAACCTTTGTAGATCCGGTCCTCCACTTCCTTGGCTCCGTGATGACGTCCCTCCGCTGCAACCATCGGAATCCTGGACTCTCGCGGAGGTTTCATCGGAGAAAAGATCGGGCTAGGTCGTTGACTTCGATGCCGAAGATGATCTACGTCGAGGCAACTCTAACTCGAGCTCCATCTTCGCCAAGTCATGAAACTTGTGAAGAAAACACTACATGGCAAGTGGTAGAGGATGAAAAAATAGGAAGTGGGTTCACATTGGATTTGGATTTCTCACTTGATTTCATCACTTGACATTTTTCTAGAAAACTTTTCTTTTCTTCACTTGAAGAAGAAGATGAAGAAGAAGAAAAAGAATAATGAATTAATTCCAAAAAGAAAAATGAAGTGATGGTTATCATAATGCAACCATGGGTGAGGCTAACTCATGTAGAGAGCAAACCCTAGTTTAGGTAATGGTTAGGTTTAAAAGATAAAACAAAATGGTTACTTTATCAAAGTTTCATGAAGCTTCAACAAAAATACAAAGCAAGCCACCATTTCATTTTTAACTAAAATGAATAAAGAAAATAAAAAAATCAAAATTAAAACCTAACCATTAACCTAAAGATGGTTTAAAGCAAGCATACACCCAAGTTTGCATGTATCATCAAATATGATATAATCAAGTGCACAATAAAATATATCATATATACAATGTGCACATTCAAGTGAGATAATCAATCTTAAGTGAACCAATACTTGTTAATGTAAAGTAATATATCAAATATATAATTATACATTAAATCATTAAATCAACACTTGATTTAACGATCCGGTCATATCGCATATGACCGACTAATATCAAGTGTATCAATGTATCGAATCAACACTTGATTCGGTAACCCGGCTATATCACATATAACCTGCCGATGATACAAATCGCGAGAATAGAATACAGTATCACATACTGGTATTATTCTCGGTCCCGCACATATCTCATATGCGCTCCTATTTCGTTTCGCTTGAGCCAGGAAATCTCTGTGTAGGACTTTAAAGACTCGTCAATACACCGGCAGCAGGTGATGATCATATCAAACACCCACAAGCCGCAAGCGGTTTGCTAAACGTAACGGCCACCTCAGAAGATCAACGAGCAAGCCCCCTCACACTCCTGTGAATCCAACCAGTAACACTTACCGTACAGTCCGGTCTGATCGTCTGATATGTCGCATATCTCGCCTAGGGGTGGTAAACGTCAGACCCCAATAGCTCGATAAGTCGTGTCGATATAAGGTCTATAACAGTTCGAGAAACTACTGGTAACACTTACCAGTAAATCCCAGCAACCCTGGCCAGGGATTTCCAGTTATAGCCAATCGAACACAGCGCAACATCAACTCCCTATACCGGGAGAGACGAATCCCCTCCTATCGCTCATTGCCTCCATGTGATTCGGGACTGTACCCAAAAACCACTGTTTTGCACGCCCTCTTGGACGTAGTAAGGTGGAAATCAAAGCACAGTGGGAATCACTCAAGACTCTATGACGATCTCGGGTCAACAGACTACTCTGTACCAGTGTCACCAGAGAACTGCCATCTGACGTGAGGTATAATACCATCTGGGAGTTCTCGGCGAGTCCGTCCAGTGTACCCAGTCTCCACTGAGCACCCGTATATGATCTCTGATGTCAAACACCAATGGATATGGGATCATCCATCGCCCATCTGTATGGGTCGAGAAGGTATACGCTAGTCTACTCTGGTATATCGATGCCCTGTCTCTATACACCCACGACTAGGGACCTTGAAGGATGTACTTATGGACTACCATGTCCCCACTAGTATGATCCGCATCATAGTCCAGGTAGTCAAGTACACATCCTAAGGGCTTTACCAACATGTAACAGAGAGACAATCAGTGTACACGTTAAGGTAAAGAGCAACCAGATAGCATACTATCATGTCGAGCAAGAAAGTCCTCCCTATATATGTCCCAGCATCCACTACAATATACATCCTATGTACAGTAATGGCCTCTAGGGCATACATATAACTATCAATCTCCCACTTGCACTAGGGCCATCTGCAGCAGTGGTTGTAGTATCTCATACTCA
Organism: Agapanthus africanus; assembly: GCA_030015575.1. Lineage (NCBI taxonomy): Eukaryota > Viridiplantae > Streptophyta > Magnoliopsida > Asparagales > Amaryllidaceae > Agapanthus > Agapanthus africanus. Next base: position 300,609,779 of record CM057339.1, on the reverse strand, counting down.
ACCATCCCATAAAAGTCTCTCTCTGGGAATAGGCCTTCATGAGTGGATCCGCCGTGTTATGCTCTGAGTCTGCTCTCCTAACCTTGATCACCCTGGAGATCAACTATCTCCATGGTCAGGTGATACTGCCTCAGAATATGTCTGGATCACTGATGGGACGGACGTTCCTTGGCACAAGCCACAACTCCATTGTCATACAATGGTAGGAACGAAGTTCATCTCATCAACTAATATACGCCCAGACTTCCTCTTTGGTAGCATCTTTGGTAACGATGTATCTTGCCTTTATCGTCTAGTATGCCACGGTATCTAGCTTGGAACTCTTCCAACATACCGTCCCTCCACTGAGGGTAAAGACAATGCCTGTGACTGACATTCAGTCGTCCTTATCACCCTGAAACCTTTCCAGTGATTCTCCCCAGGATCAATTGATACCATCTCACTACAACTAGTGAGTATCCTAACATCCAATTAGATCTATCTCATAGATCCAAAACCCAGGATTTAGGAGGTATCACTTTGATCCTTCATGGAGAATCCTTGTGATAAGCGGAGATTGACCGAGCGTAGCATAGGAAACTCCTTCCCTATCAAGAGTATGTCATCCATGTACTCTACGAGGATCACCACCATACTCTCTACTACCTTTTTGTATATACTAGGTTCATCTACCATTTTGATGAAGTCAAACTCTTTGACTACCACATCAAAATAGATGTTCCAACTCCGCGATGCCTGCTTCATCACATAAAACATCTTGCACACGTTTCCGCTGCTCCCACTGTCTACGAAGCCTTCTGACTGTGTACTTATAGACTTTCTCTTCTAAAACATCATTTAGAAAAGCAGTCATGACACCCAACCGCCAGATATTGTAGTCATGGTATGTAGCCGTGGCAAGTAGGATCTGGATGGACTTAAGCATAGCTCCTTAGAAAAGGTTTCATCATGACCCATACCTGGTCGTTGATGCAAATTTTTAACAAGTCTAGCTTTGAAAGTCTTAACTTTTCCATGTACACCAAGTAATCTTCTCAAGATATACTTGCTCCTGATGGGGATTTAACCCTTCAGATAAAACAACTAAAGTCCATAATTTGTTGGTGTCTAAGGATTCCATCTCAGATCGCTAAGCATCCAGCCATTCTTACAGAGTCCCACTCTTGATGGCCTAATCGAAACTAGTTGGGTCATCATCTCATGATGCAATCCTCGCTCCCACTGTCATCGAGAAACCGAAGTATCTCTCAGGCGGATGAGGAACCTTACCAGATCGGCGGAGATGCTGAGGTTCGTCGGGGACTATTGAATCCTTTGGTTCTGTCAAATCATCAGTCTGTAGTTTGTATAGCTGGAACCTTTCCAGTTCTAAATAACAGACCTTGCCTCGAGCTTGTCCGGATTTTGCTTTTAGACATTGGCCGGACAACCCTAAATCTTAACAAACTTAAGATATGGGCTCTTCCCTTTCCATATCTCATATGAAGTGGTAGGCAACTGATTTGATCGAAATCCTATTCAATAGGTATGCAACTTCATAAGTGCATAACTCCCAAAAGGAAATAGGCAACTCAGTAGTACTCATCATAGAGCACACCATATCACATAGGATGCTATTGCTCCGCCCCAATATACCATCGTGCTATGGTATATACGGAGGAGTAATGCTGAAAGAGAATCTCATTCTCCTATGGAATAATCCAGGAATTCCATACACAAGTATTCTCCTCCTTGATCACATTAAAGGACATAATACTTATACCCGTATTTTGGTTCTCTACTTCTAACTTATATTCTGTGAATACCTCAAAAGGTTCGGACTAGTGTTTCATCAGGAACATATGTCTAAATCTTGAGAGATTATCAGAGAATGTAATGAAGTAAAAAGAACCGGTCTTGGCATGTGTAGACTGGAGACTTTCATACATCAGCATGTATCAATCCCAAGAGTTCACTAACTCTTTCTCTGCTTCCAATAAACAGAGCTACAGTCATCTAATCTTTGTGACATGACTGGCAAGTTTCACAAGATGTAAATTCAAACTGATTTAAATATATATCTAAATGTAACTTCAGCCAGTCGGGTCGCATTGATATGACCTAGTCTACAATACCTCAAGAAGGATTCGTTCATATGTGAACTCTTCCTCTTGTGTGTGTTCCGTATACTAAGAACTGTAGTTTGATTTAGAATATCAATGCTTTTAGATAACATGCCTGAACCGATCAATTTTTGATATAGGAAATGTTCAAAACATTATCCAACAATACAAAATTATATCCTTTCTTTACTAATAAAGAGACTGATATGATTTTGTATATCAGGTTCGGTATCTAATAGCATTTGTTCAGAATCAATGTATTGGTAATACAGGGTGACAGTGACCAACAGACTTGGCTGCACCACTTGCCCCGTTTTCTGTCTCATGAAACTTATCACCTGTTCTCAGTTCTTTACCTATCTGTAGCCCATGTAACAAATTACATATGTGGGATCCTGATCTGGTATCACATACCCAGGACGTAAAGAATACTGAGAAACAGTTCTCTGTAATGAACACACCCGAAGATGATGCATCAGTATGCACTTTCTTCGTTTGGGCGGCACGGGAATTCTGGTAATCCACTATTTCCTGCTCGGTCTTATAACAATTATAAATTGGAGCGGGACCAACGTTCCCCAGCTCAGAATAACAAGCGGGTTCAGTCAAATATCCGTATTATTATCTTGATTAAGGCGTGATATGGTCGCTACCTGGAGAGAGAGAGAAGAAAACACTCAGCGTATGCTCTTGCAAGATCAGATTGGTTATTATTTTATCTAATCAGGATGGCTCCCACTGGTTTTTATCAAATCCTCCTTCAAACCCTAAAAGGAAAGACTAGCCGGGATTAATTACACACTACAAGTTCGCCAATCTTTCAGCCAGGCCAGTGTCGGTACTTTGAGGGAGGTTCCCCGTGCTTTCGCACGGACCTTATTACAGTAAACCTCGTTTTCCCAGAGGCGTAACCCCGTTGACACCTTTCTAGACACCTACTAGATCGGCTAATTGTAATGTGTAAAACTCTTCCAGGAGTAACTCTTACTCGCAGCGGGTATCGGGATCCAACTATCTCATAGAAGGTATGCAGTCTCATTGCAAATTTCAACACTTGAAATTCCCGATAATTTTGCCCCTAGCGTCCTATGACCTTGACGCAGGCCAACAAACCATAGTGCGCTAGTCAAGTTCAACCCGTCATTTCCTGATTGAATTAAACCCACCCGCACGACCCTTGACGCAGGCCAACAAAGTCGCACGACTACCCTAATCCAATCTGCATCATATGCATAAGCAGATAAATACTAGTTAGCTACCGCACACTATGCCTTGATGCAGGCCAACAAACGTAGCACGAATACTAACTACTACTTATCTGAAATGATGGAGGGCTATGACAGGTTTTTCTGAAAACCTATTGCGTAATGAACTTGATATCGTTGTAGAATCAAATGATTTTAAAATGGAGTGTTTTTGAGGCTTTTCTAGTTTTGCTAAAGGGGTCACTCCCGGTGAAGGGATCGTCGGCCCTTTCCTCATCGAATAAGGTGCAGGATATATCATATATACCGCTGTGCAAAGCAAAAACTATAGGAGAAATCAAAAGACAAACCGAGGGGTGTAGCATCTGCCAGTCATTGCTAAAGGGGTCACTCCCGGTGAAGGGATCTCGGCCATTTCCTTATCGAATAAGGTGCAGGATGTTCTACAAGGAACACCGCGATGCAAAGAAAGAACTGTAGCTACCTGTTTTTGAAAATTCGATTTCACAACATCTTAGGTTTCTTTTCTTTCATTAATCACATTAATGAAGTCCTATCATTTAAGTCACCTAAACATCACAGATAAATACGACGTACACTTATGCCATCCGCATTCGCCTCGATGTCCCCTCGTGCACCGTTAGGTTAGGTGACTAACGGCAGAGCGGGGCAGGGCTAGCGCGGGTGTAAAACATAAGTAACGTCTATATAATATATCATATATACTATATACAGTATCCATCACAGCATATCAAATGATCACATCACAGATATCGCAGCAGAAGAAACATATGAAACATTGGATATACTAGGACGTCCGTGTTTTCAATACGAGCCAGTATAAAACACGGATTCCACGGTCATGATGAATAGCCAAACCCACACCCCTAGACCCCTACGAGAGCGGCAAGCAACCCTACTAATTCTAGAGTTAGGAGACCCGGACTCGACTCCTTGAGTTGGTCTCCCGCTGGACTCCAGAACCCGGTTACTTGTGCTCTCCTCCTTGGGTCTATCCTAGTGCGGAAAAGTAAATAATATACAAATGGTGACAACTTCCGTGACCTGGAAGTGCCCCAATAAAAGAATATTACATACAAGTTTTTACATGAATGAAAATGAAAAACACTCATCTCACATAAAAACCCCCCGGCTATTGAAACACGACGATCCAATATAACATATCCAGCAATACATAACATCACATGTCATCTACGTAAGTAAATATGTGTATCCCAATTGTCGTTGACATATAGCAACGAAACCGGCGATATCACATATTACACTTACGGTCACAGAAAAGAAAGTGTAAAACTACAACAGTTGGAATCCGCAACCTGCATAGACATCGCATGCCTAACCATCTGAATTCCTTAGACATCACATGCCTAAAAATTATAAATCCTGCATTTTAGTCTCATTATCGAAAACACTTTTCAATATCAAGTCGGGCAATTCAACAGGATTCCCGACATTTTGATCGAATGCTCGTCGCAAAGTTTAGTAGGCGGCCGCACCTCCGATACCGTCGACGAAGTGCACTAAGGCGGAACACCGCTACCGCGAGCACCCGAACGGATGCTTTCGGCGACGTGGTTCTCCTACAGTCACTTGGTCGGGGCTATGGGGCATGGCTATCTATTAAGTTTTACCGGCGAGTATCCGCGTACGCTACGAGATTGCGACGGACTTTTGATCGCATCAAAATTCCGTGGCAACCGATCATTCGAGACTAAAGTGCTATGTTTATAACATCCAAATCAGTTATCTCATAACTACTTGTGAATTCCAAATATTGTATCACATTCCAGATAAATAGAAAATGTTAAACTTTCCGATCGAACATTCAAACACCCAAGTTTTCCCGAAACAGCTCAACTCTTGAAATAAGTTCAAAAACATCCATTTCATGCCACAGTACCAACGGTCCAGCCATAGAAGGGTCAAGCCAACGCCTCACATGTGGCACGCCATACTGCCCCAAACCCTAGGGTTCAAAGGGCAGTTCAAGACGGTCACATAATCGAGTTAAGGTTTGTTGTCTTCTAGAGGGTCCATCGCGTTACTTGCACTACTTAGAACGTTTTCAAACTACGGAAAAATCCAACACTTGGAAATTTCCCGGCAGGGGAAAAATTGGGTATTTATATCCGGTCGAACTTTTTAACATATTGTAAATTATCCGGAAAAACACAGACAAAATTAAAAATTCCGATCGAATCGTCGAACTCCCAATACAACCCAGAAAACTCAACTCTTGAGCAAACTTTAAAAATTCCCAGAAAATACAGGAATCAATATAGGACATTACTCTTGCAAAGCACGTGCCAAGAATCAACATTTTGGCCGCGGAACCGCCGCACATGCTAGGGTGGGACCGCGGTTCCGCGGCGCTTTTGTTGATTTGGGCTCACGTGCTTCACAGTAACTCTTATAATACCATGCTGTAATTTTTGGATATTTTTAATTTGGAAAAATCCACATTTTCAGAAAATGTACAGAGAGGGTTAAAAGTTAGGCTTTCGGGGTTCGATCGGATTTCTAACATCGTCTACACTTCGCCTAAAGCTCTAGCTAGGCTCTGATACCACTGTAGGGTTACTAGGCACACACATGAGGTTCCACAACAGATCAAACATGCCAAAATCAAATTTTTCTTGTGCCGAGAAACCCTAATGATAGATCGATAACTAGAGGCAAAGGCGAAACATGCAATTAAACAACTTTATTGCTAAGTGAATGGAAATACAACCTTTGTAGATCCGGTCCTCCACTTCCTTGGCTCCGTGATGACGTCCCTCCACTGCAACCATCGGAATCCTGGACTCTCGCGATGGTTTCATCAGAGAAAAGATCGGGCTAGGTCGTTGACTTCGATGCCGAAGATGATCTACGTCGAGGCAACTCTAACTCGAGCTCCATCTTCGCCAAGTCATGAAACTTGTGAAGAAAACACCCTATACTACATGGCAAGTGGTAGAGGATGAAGAAATAGAAAATGGGTTCACTTTGGATTTGGATTTTTCACTTGATTTCATCACTTGACATTTTTCTAGAAAACTTTTCTTTTCTTCACTTGAAGAAGAAGATGAAGAAGAAGAAAAAGAATAATGAATTAATTCCAAAAAGAAAAATGAAGTGATGGTTATCATAATGCAACCATGGGTGAGGCTAACTCATGTAGAGAGCAAACCCTAGTTTAGGTAATGGTTAGGTTTAAAAGATAAAACAAAATGGTTACTTTATCAAAGCTTCATGAAGCTTCGACAAAAATACAAAGCAAGCCACCATTTCATTTTAACTAAAATGAATAAAGAAAATAAATAAATCAAATTAAAACCTAACCATTAACCTAAAGATGGTTTAAATCAAGCATACACCCAAGTTTGCATGTATCATCAAATATGATACAATCAAGTGCACAATAAAATATATCATATATACAATGTGCACATTCAAGTGAGATAATCAATCTTAAGTGAACCAATACTAGTTAATATAAAGTAATATATCAAATATATAATTATACATTAAATCATTAAATCAACACTTGATTTAACGATCCGGTCATATCGCATATGACCGACTAATATCAAGTGTATCAATGTATCGAATCAACACTTGATTCGGTAACCCGGCTATATCACATATAACCTGCCGATGATACAAATCGCGAGAATAGAATACAGTATCACATACTGGTATTATTCTCGGTCCCGCACATATCTCATATGCGCTCCTATTTCGTTTCGCTTGAGCCAGGAAACCTCTGTGTAGGACTCTAAAGACTCGTCAATACGCCGGCAGCAGGTGATGATCATATCAAACACCCACAAGCCGCAAGCGGTCTGCTAAACGTAACGGCCACCCGGGTATTGAGCGATCAGAAGATCAACGAGCAAGCCCGCTCACACTCCTGTGAATCCAACCAGTAACACTTACCGTACAGTCCGGTCTGATCGTCTGATATGTCGCATATCTCGTCTAGGGGTGGTAAACGTCAGACCCCAATAGCTCGATAAGTCGTGTCGATATGAGGTCTATAACAGTTCGAGAAACTACTGGTAACACTTACCAGTAAATCTCAGCAACCCTGGCCAGGGATTTCCGGTTATAGCCAATCGAACACAGCGCAACATCAACTCCCTATACCGGGAGAGACGAATCCCCTCCTATCGCTCATTGCCTCCATGTGATTCGGGACTGCACCCAAAAAGCACCGTTTTGCACGCCCTCTTGGACGTGGTAAGGTGGAAATCAAAGCACAGTGGGAATCACACAAGACTCTATGACGATTTCGGGTCAACAGACTACTCTGTACCAGTGTCACCAGAGAACTGTCATCTGACGTGAGGTATAATACCATTTGGGAGTTCTCGGCGAGTCCGTCCAGTGTACCCAGTCTCCACTGAGCACCCGTATATGATCTCTGATGTCAAACACCAATGGATATGGGATCATCCATCGCCCATCTGTATGGGTCGAGAAGGTATACGCTAGTCTACTCTGGTATATCGATACCCTGTCTCTATACACCCATGACTAGGGACCTTGAAGGATGTACTTATGGACTACCATGTCCCCACTAGTATGATATGCATCATAGTCCAGGTAGTCAAGTATACATCCTAAGGGCTTTACCAACATGTAACAGAGAGACAATTAGTGTACACGTTAAGGTAAAGAGCAACCAGATAGCATATTATCATGTCGAGCAAGAAAGTCCTCCCTATATATGTCCCAGCATCCACTACAATATACATCCTATGTACAGTAATGGCCTCTAGGGCATATATAACTAACAAATGTGAAGGGTCACTTTTGAGTGAAACCATCACCAATCCTTTTGACCTCTATACCTCCACAATAGAACCTGAATTGATTAATATCCATGCTTTTGATGAGGTGTCAGAAAAAATTGATTTTCACTTGATTGGGGATTTTGACGCTGGGAATATTTCGGATGATGAACCCACAGATTTGGATGAGTTTCTCTCTCCAATTCATCATCCCGAGTCATTAACTGTTTTTCCCGAACTTCATATGCATCTGGATTTTGATGATAAATGCTTGGATGAGATAACATTTGAGGGGAATTTTGAGGATAGTATTGAGGATGAACAAGTTTTGTTTGATGAGTCGGATTTTCCAATTCATCCTGTCACTTCCACTAACTGTGTACACCCTCCTGAACCTTTAACTGTTACCCTTCCTAAATCACTTTCCTTCATCCTTCCGACCGCGCAAGAAACCGTATCACTTTCATTTCTTATGTCTGGTTTATCAAGTTCGGCGTATCCATGTTTTCTCACGAATCTTGAGGGATTTGACTCAATTTCTCGACGGGTTAATAGATTAGCACAATCGCCTTTTACACATCGGTCATCACAATTTGTGCTAATTTATTCACTTAATTTACACCCTCAAGTTCGTACTACACTTCTTTCTCCCTTCCGCCATTCTTCTCCTAATATACCGAGACCGTATTCCACCTCTCTTCCCATACGGTCTCGCGTATTCTCCATTTCTTTCCTCTCCGCATTCTTTTACCAACCAACACACTACAGAGATAGAATATTTGAATGGTTGGTGCTCACTTATGGCCTGTGTAAGACCTTGTATAGATTGATACTGTTCTCTTTTCCCCCATAATCCTGAACTCCACCACTTAAACAGTGAAAATATTGTTTTACTTAAGTTTGGGGGAGACCTTTTTTTTGTGTATATATTTTTTTTGGTTTGCTTTTTGTATAAAATTTTCTTTTAGGGAGCGCCGACAATTTTGACCCATATTTTGCACTTGCATACATATTTAAAAACCCATAAAAATCGAAATTTTTTACAAAAATATAAAAACTTTGTCTTCAAGTTAGCTAATAGGATAACTGAGATTTTCATTCTGAAATTTTAGTTGATACGTTAGAAATAACTAAATCCTAGGCTTAAGAATTGAAAACCCTAAAAATAACTCTCATTCTGTTTAACTTTGGCAAGCATACGTCCTTACAGTTTTTTTTAGAAGTAGGTAATCTTGAGTTCAGTTCTTGAGTTAAGTCAAGATGAAGGAAAAGTATTGAAGCTTTACTGAAGGATTAGTCTGAAAAATAGTTCCTATTCTTGAGTCCAAAATCAGAAAGTATATACCCTACAAATCGCACTTACACGCACCTTGAAACTTGAGATAGTAGAGGATACCTAGAAATACTCTTGTCTAAAAGCCTTAGTATGAAGGAAAATAAAATAAAAGTATAAGTGGTGAAGGAAACCCCCCCCAAAAAAAATGAACACTTGTTTTGTAATTACTTAAGGCAGCATAAAAAAATATAGCGAGGGTGCTTTATCACCTAGTGCCTTTGACCAACTGGTTTGGGAGTCACTGCTAAGCCTTAGGTGTTGCAAGACGAGAAATTACATCTAAATGTGCAAGCACATTTTGTAATCGGTCGTTTAGTACCTCAAGAAGTATTAACGGTCACATAAGGGATGTGTGAGCAATTTCATCTAGAATTCACCAACTAAAAAGTATTTTGGAAAATGGACTAGGGTACTATAGCTTGAATTGAATTCTTAAATGTAGGGGTGAAAATTTATACACACGTAGGGGTATACGATCGATGTTTGGAGGAGAGAAAGAAATAAAGAATAAGAATTATGTTTTCTGTAAAGTTGATAAAAATCCCCGATTTGAGACCACACTTTTAGAAGGAAAACTCAAGAGATACCAACATCTTTCTAAACTTTTTTTGGAACGTATAGGATCTGAGGATAAATAGATAGGAGGTGTGAAACATAAGGGTTGAATATTTCTAACATAAGATGATAGAATTTCTAACCTAGATATTAAACTGTAGGAGTAGAATCGATGTTGACTTATGAAACTAACTTGACGGGATTTTGTGGGTAGTATCCGCTGAAAACCCTCAGGAGACAACACTCCTCCTACTAGGGACACCTAGAGATTTAACGGCTTATTGCATGAGCTCAATGTAATCGCGTTCCCAGCGAAAGTGAGGTTGGGATTTTTCGAGAATAAAATTGGCTTTGCTCGGGACGAGCAAAAGATAAGTTTCGGGGTATTTGTTCATATCAGATTTTTGCATTTTTATACCGCCCATTCTTAATCACATTGCATATAGGTAGGTACTTTTAATTCGTGTTTGCTTAATAATTACAGGTTACAGGTTCTCAGCTCTTTACAGTGAAATTCATGAGAAGTTGCAACAAATGAGGGACTACGACTAACAACAGATGAATACTGATCTCCGCTAACTATCCGTATGATGCCGCCTACAAGTTCAAGGGACAAAATGGAAAATCCTTAGTCACTTCAATGCAAAAAGCAAAAGGGCAGCACAAGATCCAAGACTTCAATGCGGAGTTCAAGGCAAAAGTCCACTGCTGAAAATCTGGAAGAGAACTGAAGAGCTTTTAAGAAACCAAGTACACCAAACAGAAGATAAAAGCAACATGGAGAAGCCATGAAAAGGAGATCCCACAAGTCCACCAAATGGCCGCGGAACCGCGGCCAAACAGGCACTTCTGCCGCGGTTACGCGGCCGTGTATGCACATTGTCGGTGGCAGTGTCGGTGCGTTGACTCGGTTCTTTTGGGGGTAGTTTTGTAAATTCATGATTGGATCAAAATGTAAACCTAGGGTTTTCCTATCTATAAATAGGAGAGCTCAAAGCCAAATTAAGGATGCCTCTTTTTATTTTTAGATCTAGAATTTAAAATTCTTTATGAAAAATTGTAGTGAGTTTTTGAGAGGTTATCAATAAAAGTAAGTTTTTTTTATTTTTCTCGCATTTGTTTATCGCATTATTTATCTGCAATATTCATTTGTTAACTTAGTCATAGAATTAAATCAGTGTTTTTCTTTTGTTATCTCCATTTCTATTTTTTTTACAACGATGATGCTTGAGTAAGATCCTTGTCTAGGTGAGGTCTCAAATAGCTAGTTGTAAATTCCTCTTAACCTAAATTATTTCTACCTTCCCTCTTGTTTTATTTTTTATCTTTTTAATGGGTGAGTAATTTCTCACTTGTTAGGGCAGAAGAATGAAGGTTTGAGAGAAGGAAATCTCTCTCACTCCTTTCTTTGCCCAACACTTTAATTCGGACTCCCTTTAATTGAACCACAATCCACTCACTACGGCACCCTATCCTACATGATAGCGATGATTCCCTAGTTAGACCGGCTGTGGTTGAATTAATTAGAGGTTAGGGCTAAGAGACAAGAACGGACGGACAAGGACCAAAAGGAAGAAACTAAGCATGGAAAGCCTAGCTTATACTTGTAAGTCTCTTCCTAGTCGTGCTAATCCCCGTTGTTGCTGATTACCTTAACACCGATATTAATAACCAAGGCATTGAAAGAAGTGAGAAATTCCTAACTCGAACTAATCTAATCCTAACCCTAGCAAGTATTTTATCATCCTTTATATCATTCGTAGATCTTAAAACAAAACCCAAAATATTTGGATTTCACTCGTTAAAACATAAAGAAAAAGATTCCATTTTCCTGTGGATCGACCCGTACTCAACTGGCTAGCTACCAAGCGACACCGTCTTGATTGCGGTAATTAAAAATTTAAGCACGCATAGAAAATAGCGAACAATCATCATGAAACATCAAATGATTACGCTCCCGGAATCCAAACACCCCGACCAAGAAAACGAGGTTCATCATCCGGATTATTGCTCTTATCACCGAGCGATACGACACCCTCTCGAGGATTGCTTCACATTCAAAAACCGGGTAGAAGGCCAGTATCAGCAAGGCAGGTTCGCTCTATCAAGCAGTTGGAGGGTAACCCCACCTCAGAAGCATGAACCGAAAGCAACGTATATGGCGAGAGTAGAACTAGATCAACATCGGTCTTGGAAACGATCTTGTACCTGTCACGCGATAACGCTGTCAGGAGAAGGAGTACGCGAGGATATGGCTGACCTCCCCTGGTGCTTCGAAAACGATGATGATGAAGTGATCTCAGAGTTTCCACCGGCGGCAAAAAGAGCTAGAAGATGGGATACATACTACTGCAGATAACCTTAGAAAAATTGACTTGGGGACGGCAAACAATCCACGGCCGACGTTCGTCAGTGAGCTGTTGTTTAAAGAAAAGGTGACTACACTAAAAGACATGCTCATGCAGTATAAAAACTGCTTCGCATGGAACTATTCCAAGATGCCAGGACTAGATCAAGAAGTAGCTGTGCACAAATTGGCGATATCTCCGGACGTCAAGCCAGTCAAGCAAACACCAAGAAGAATGCGGCTCGAACTTGAAATGAGCATCAACGCCGAAGTCAAGAAGCTAATCGACTCCGACTTTGTCCAAGAAGTTCAGTATCCTGACTGGATCGCAAATATCATCCCAGTGATGAAGAAAAATGGGACAGTACGCATCTGCGTAGACTTTCGGGACCTCAACAAAGCTTTCCCAAAGGATGATTTTCCTATACCGGTCACCGAGCTGATGATAGACAACACGTCCACTCACGAAGTTTTCTCCTTCATGGACGGCTCATCGGGGTACAATCAAATAAAGATGCATCCCGAAGATCAGAAGCACACCGCTTTCCGGACCCCTTTGGGCATATTCTGCTACAAAGTGATGTATTTCGGTCTAAAGAACGCCGGCGCTACCTATCAGAGGGCCATGACGAAGATTTTCGATGACCTCATACATGAAATCGCTGAATGCTATATCGACGACCTCGTGGTTAAAAGAAAATCGCACGAGGAGCATTGGGAGCATCTGAAGATAGTGTTCCAACGTTTTCGGAAATACAATCTGAAGATGAACCTTCTCAAATGCGTGTTCGGAGTCTCCTCAGGCAAATTCCTAGGATTCATCGTACGACACTGAGGCATCGAGATAGACCCGTCGAAGATCAAAGCGATCATGGAAATGCCCCCGCCAAGAACTCTCAAGTAACTGCGGTCTCTCCAAGGAAAGCTCGCATATATCTGACGGTTTATAGCCAACCTCTCCGACAAATGTCACCCCTACAGTCATCTAATGAAGAAGGGGGCCCCTTTCGTCTGGGATCGTAAATTCCAGAGCGAACTAGACGAAATCAAGCAATACCTGCAGAGTCCGCCGGTGCTGACCGCTCCGGTCAAGGGAAACCTCTCATCCTGTACACAACCGCCCTTGAAAGTTCCTTAGGCGCACTATGGGTACAAGAGAATGATCAAGGGAAGGAAAGAGCCCTCTACTACTTGAGTCGAGTTCTCCTAGGGGCAGAAAACAATTACTCCCCCATTGAAAAACACTGTCTGGCGTTAATCTTCGCAATAACGAAGCTCAGACATTATGCTTTGGTGCATGAAATCCATCTCATATCAAAGGTGGATCCTCTCAAATATTTGATGTCAAAAGCCATATTAACAGGATGACTCGCTAAATGGGCCCAACTCTTAATGGAATTCTCGATAACTTATCGAACTCTCAAGGCAGTGAAAGGCCAGGCCATCGCCGACTTTCTCGCCGAGCATCCTAAACCTGCCGATTCACCCCTAAATTGCGAATTGCCAGACGAGCACGCGTTTGACACAATCGACGGGGAGAAAGGAGAGAGTAACACCCGATGGGTACTCTACTTCGACGGGGCATCTTCCATGAAGAAGCGAAAGCACAGCTCCCCCATAATCAAGTCTGGGGTAGGCCTCATCTTCATGACTCCACAAGGAGGGATACTGCTCTTTGCCTTTTCCCTAACAGAGCCGAGGACAAACAATGAAGCCGAATATGAAGCTTTGATAGCAGGTCTTAAGATCGCCGTCGACATGGGAATCGAAAACCTCCTCATATACGGAGACCCCCAGCTGGTCGTTAGCCAAGTAAACGGTGATTATCAAATGTGTAAACCAGAGTTGGTGAAGTACGGCAAGAGAGTGCAACAATTGCTGATTCAAATCCCTGCCTACGCCCTGGAAAGCATACCGCGTGCAGAAAATAGCAAAGCAGATGCACTATCTAAGCTCGCTAAAGAACTGGCTGACAAGAACCTCGATGACGTAAGCATCGTTGTGCAAAGTCGTCGGGTTCTCGTACCAGCAGAAACATCTCCGGAGTCGTTTGAAGAAAAAGAAGCGACCAAGCAAGCGGCCCTACAGATAGAGGACCAGGGAAAGGTCAAAGATTAGAGAGAAGTCTTTATAGACTACTTCAAGTCCCGTCAAACACCTGAAGATGCATCCTTGAGACATCAGCTCATGAAAAGAGCTCTGTCTTTCGCCTTCGTCAATGGCACTCTATATAAGAGATCATTTGATTCTCTATGGCTAAGATGCCTGGGACCTGAAAAAGAAAGGAGAGTCGTTCAAGAAACTCACGACGGACTCTGCGGTTCTCACCAAGCCGGGCCGAAGATGAAACTGAAGATTAAAAGGATGGGCTACTATTGGCCTACGATGATCCAAGACTGTCTCAAATACGCGAAGCAGTGCCACTCGTGCCAAATTCACGAAGACTTTATCCATCAGCATCCAAATCTGCTATACCCGACGATGGCTAGCTGGCCGTTCGAAATGTGGGGAACTGACATAATCGGGCCCATTGAACCAGCATCGTCCAGATGGCATCAGTTCATACTGGCGACAACTGATTACTTCTCCAAATGGGCAGAAGCAGTACCACTAAGAGAAGTGAAGAAGGAGAATATCCTCCATTTCTTCAAGACACACGTCATCTATCAGTTCGGCACTCCGCGGCGGATTATCTCTGATAACGGGCCGGCCTACAGAAGTCACAAAATCAGCCGCTTCGCGCAGCAACAAAATATAGACTGGAGATACTCTTCGGTCTATAATCCTCGAGCTAATGGTCTAGCCTAGGTTTTCAACAAGACCTTGACGAAGATCGTGAAAAAGATGGTGTCCAAAAATAAAAAGGACTGAAGGGTTACACTAGCGCCCCGGCCAACATCCGTGGCCAAATGCGGAACAAAATTTTTACAACGATACGAAACTTGGCGCTGGAATAAACCAAAACTGGATCTTTAACCATAAACCTAACTAGCAAATGAAGATTCTATCTACTATGATAGAAAGTTATACCTCAAGCTTGAACTCCTTCACTTCTTGTAGTGCTTCTCCTTGTTGTGAGCTCCTTGGAGTGGTTGTGGATGGCTTCTCCTCACCGGCTTCTCCACGTCGAAGAAGATCCATCCGAAGGCCTCTATCTTAAGCTCCAACCTCAACAATGAAGTAACTAGGGTGCTTGGTGTGCTAGACTAAGAACCCTAGAGTGAGTAGAGAAGGATTTTAGTGGTTTGGTCTCAATGGCCCTTGGTTCTCAACACATGAGAGATGAGAGCTTGAGAGAGAGGATGAAGGAGAGAGGGCTATGAGAGAGAGTGTGTATATGTAAAAAATGAAGAGATGGCTCTCATATTAGGAAAAATAATAATAATTTTAATTAGTATAATTGTGATGGTTCATTTGATTTGACCATTATCATATCACCATTAATGCTAAGAAAAATATGTTTTGCTTAACAAAAATATCTAAGTCAACAATGGTCAATAAGTCAAATGGTCAAACTAAATAACCATGACACAATTATCTCTAATTAAAATTAGTAATCAATTTCCTTCATCTCATTATGGTTTTAATCAAGTTAATGGTCAAAAACCCTAATGAGGTGTCTCCTTCATTATCTCTGTCAACTGTATATATATACCCGCATCCGTGTTCCGAAGAACACGAATACAATGAGACTAAACCAACCCAAAATCAAATACTAGGATCTGGCTTAAACCAAAACACGCACAAGTACGCGTATGTGAACGGACCCTGTCGTAAAACCATACGACCTCTACATCATTTCACCCAAAGGTGAAAAACCTTCTGTGTGGGACTCTAAAGACTCGACACTACGCTAGCAATGGGTTTAACCACAGGCCGCAAGAGGTACTAGCTGTACGTAACGGTCCCCAGGTAGATGTCGATAAGAAGGCCGATGAGGAAAACCCATCCGAACTCCTACTGAGCCTGAATGTGACAATCTCCGAACAGTCCGGTCTGTTCGTCTAAGAGTATCGCATATCGGGCCTAGGGGGATGGTAAATGTCAGTCCCCTAATAGCGGTATAAGTCGTGTCGGAGTGTAGCCCAGAACACCTTGAGAAACTACTGGAACACCTACCAGTAAATCTCACTTGCCCTGGCCAGGGACTTTGTGTAATGGCTCTCCTAAACGCAGCGCGATATTAACCCCCAATACCGAGAGAGACGAATCCTGTCTAACCGCCACTGCCTCCAAGTGCATCGGGACTGCACCCAATTACTACCTGTTTGCATGACTCAATAGAGCCGTGGTAGGGTAGCAATCAAAGAACAGTAGGAACACACTTGAGGCGAACTAGCAGTGTCAAGTCAACGGACTAGCTGTACTCATGTCACCTGGGAACTGCTAATTGACGATAGGTATAATACCAACCAACAGTTCCCGACGAGTCCTATCCAGTGTAACTCATAACCCAATGAGCACCTGCATACCATCTCCAGTACGACGTACTGATGGCTGTGGGACAGACCATATCCCCTGCTGGGATGAAAAGCGTATACACCAGTCTACTCTGGAGTATCGATGCCCCGTCTCGATAATCCTACGACTAGGGACCTGTATAAGGATATGCTTATAGACTACCCAGTCCCCACTAGTGTGATCGCCATCACAACGCTGGTAGTCAAGCAAAGATCCTAAGGGCTCCATCAACATGTATTAACGATATGTTAAAAGAAACATATACACATATTAAGATAGATACAAACCAAGTAGCATACTACTATATCGAGCAAGACTGTAGTAAATCCGTGTATATATCCCAAGCTTCCAAAATGTATTATACAAATTGGTACTATACAATAATGGCCTCTAGGGCATACACATCCAACAAGGACTGGCATGAGAGACTGCATGAAGCTCTCTAGGCGTATCGAACTACGTTCAAAACGGCCACAAACACAACACCGTATGCATTGGTATTCGGCGCTGAAGCAGTGCTCCCCTTGGAGATAGAGCTACCCTCCTTATGAGTGGCGGTCCATTACGAGCTAACAGACGAAGAGAATGCTCATCTTCGGCTTGAGGAACTTGCTCGACAAAACCTGACTCATGGCACAACAAAACTTGGAAGCTTACAAGGCAAAAATGACGCGCTCATACGAGAGATTGACTAGGCCGAGAACATTCCGCCAAGGCGAACTCGTGCTAGTGGTCAAGAGATCTATGATCCCCAATCGTGCCAAACGAGGGAAATTCGAGCCGAACTATGAAGGCCCGTACATCATATACAAAGTCTACCAGGGTGGGGCTTACTTGCTCATGAATATGCATGGAGAAAGACCGTTCAGGCCAATAAACGGCCGTTTCTTGAAGAAATACTACGCTTGACCGAGACGTCTATAAACTACTACGGACAGCAGCATCCCAAGGCTGAAAAAAGGGTACGTCCATAAGCGAGATGGGCACGGATGAAAATCCGAAAGGGCTCCATGAGTAAAAACAGTAAGACTACCGGCGAGTTTGTGAAAACCCGAAAGGGCACAATCTCGTTAAAAGACACTTGCAAGGTCTTCTCTACCCTGTAAGGAGAAAATACCTGCGTGAGATCCTTACGAATCACAAGGGAGCAACACACTTAAGAATCCCCACGATTCCTAAGGAGAAAACACACTTACAAGATCCTCACGACTCGTAAGGATAATTCCCTTTTGAGTCCCTCACGGCTCATAGGATTCAAAAGCCTTAAGCTATAGGGACATGAACCTGTTCTTAAGCCGTCATACACCCTGCTTTTGCCCTACAGGTATTTCAATATTGACCCTTGTATACGATCCACGGGCACGAATAAACATTTCCCTAACAAACTCTCACCGGCGACTAGGGATATGCTCACACAGTGAACTACCCTTGTAAGTCCTATCAACTTATAAGGAGAAAACATTCCTGTAAGATCCTTATGACTTATAAGAGAACATACACTTAAGAATCCTCACGATTTTTAAGGAGAAAATGCACTTACGAGATCCTCACGACTCGTAGGGAGAAACACCTTTATGAGACCCTTACGGCTCATAAAGTCAAAAGCCTTAGTCAACAGGATCCTAACCCTGTTTGCTAAGCCACCTTTGTTCGACATCGACAGAGGCAAATGATGATTCGCTCGTGGCAATGTCCCAGTGGTAGCGATGCTGATGCCTAAATCGTATCAAATCCCAAGTCCTTTCACGGCAAATGATGATGCGCTCCTGGCAATATTCCAGTCGCAGCAATGCTGATGCTAAATCTGGCACCAGATTCTAAGTTCCATACTCGCGATAAAAAATCAGCGAGCCAAAACTGCATATGAAATAGCCGAAATGATGGGGCAACTTGCAACAAAATCAGCAAGTAAAAATATATGCATACAAAATAGCCGAAATGGTTGGGCAACTCGCAATAAAAAGCTGCGAGGAAAAAAGTAAAAAAAAATAGCCGAAATGATTGGGCACCGTGAAAAATAGCCGAAATGATTGGGCAATCGTGACTTTCGCGATATAAAAGATGAAATGATAGAGCATCGCGGAAAGAAATAAAAAAATGAAAGAATGAAACTTTTGTCTTGCAGGTAAGTCCATACTGACCCCTGTATACAATTCATGGGCATAAACGAAAATGGAACCACATGTCCCCTACCAAATCCTGTCAAAAGGGAAAGTCAGATCTCAACAACAACATCTACAGCCTGGAGACCAACAACGGCGTTTCTTCTCGTTACAGCAGATGCAACGTCAGCAAAACGGAGCCACGACAAAGTCCCTAGTTCCAAATCTCGACGGTTCACAGACAACCTAGAGACCACCTCGACATTCGTCTTATTACAGCAGACGCAACGTCAGCAAAGCGGAGCCACGGCAAAGTCCCTGGTTCCAAATCTCGACGGTTCACAAACAACCTAAAGACCACTTCGACATTTGTCTCGTTACAGCAGACACAACGTCAGCAAAGAGGAGCCACGGCAAAGTCCCTAGTTCCAAATCTCGACGGTTCACAGACAACCTAGAGACCACCTCGACATTCGTCTCGTTACAGCAGACGCAACATCAGCACATGACCCCATCGCGGAAACACGTCATCAAATGACCCAGTCGCGGAAACACGTCATCAAATGACCCAGTCGCGGAAACACGTCATCCAATGACCCCGTCGCGGAAACACGTCATCCAATGACCCCGTCGCGGAAATACGACATCCACATGACCCCGTCGCGGAAATACGTCATCCAAAAGACCCCGTCGGGGAAATACGTCATCCAATGACCCTGTCACGGAAATACGTCATCCAAAGACCCCGTCTCGGAAATACGTCATCAAATGACCCCGTCTCGGAAATACGTCGGCAAAAGACCCCGTCTCGGAAACACGTCAGCAAATGACCCCGTCACGGAAATACGTCATCCACATGACCCCGTCGCGGAAATACATCATCCAAATGGCCCCGTCGCGGAAAGACGTCATCCAAATGACCCCGTCGCGGAAACACGTCATCCAATGACCCTGTTGTGGAAATACATCATCAAATGACCCCGTCGCGGAAATACGTCATCCAAATGACCCCGTCGCGGAAATACGTCATCCACATGACCCCGTCGCGGAAATACGTCATCCAATAACCCCGTTGCGGAAACACGTCATCCAAAGACCCTGTCTCGGAAATACGTCATCAAATGACCCCGTCTCGGAAACACGTCAGCAAAAGACCCCGTCTCGGAAACAAGTCAGCAAATGACCCCGTCGCGGAAATACGTCATCCACATGACCCCGTCTTGGAAACAAGTCAGCAAATGACCCCGTCGCGGAAATACGTCATCCAAAAGGCCCCGTCGTGGAAATACGTCATCCAAATGACCCCGTCGCGGAAATACGTCATCCATATCACCCCGTCGCGGAAATACGTCATCCAAATGACCCCGTCGCGGAAATACGTCAGCCAATGACCCCGTCGCGGAAACACGTCATCCAAAGACCCCGTATTGGAAATACGTCATCAAATGACCCCGCCGCGGTAATACGTCATCCAATGACCCCGTTGCGGAAATACATCATCAAATGACCCCGTCTCGGAAATACGTCATCAAATGATCCCGTCTCAGAAATACGTAAGCAAAAGACCCCGTCTCGGAAATACGTCATCAACTGACCCCGTATGGCTAAAGTCAACCTTCGACTTCCCCGTCAAAGCAAAGCTTTGACTCGGAAACAAGTCAACTCACCAACCACTTACGAGTCCTCTCAACTTGTAAGGGGGAAGATTCTCTTGTAAGATCCTTACGACTCTCAAGAGAAAGCACACTTAGGGATCCTCACGATTCCTAAGGAGAAAATACACCTACGAGATCCTCTCGACCCATAGAGAGAAAAATCTTTATGAGACCCTCACAACACATAATGTTGAAAATTCTTAGGCAGCAGACCTGAACCTGTTTCCTAAGCCATCGCTACCCTACAAAAGGTTCAGAATGAACTGTTATCTACCATCTATGGGCCACACTTGCCAAAGCTATATGCCGCTGAAATAGAGAAGTTACTCATGAGCATATAAACTACTTCACGCCAGAGTAAGACATAAAGAAATAGAAGGGTGCGGCTCAGGGGCTGAGGGTTTGGAACTATATCCCTTAAGAGTCGAGATTTGAATCAATAATAAATGACGACGCTTGTGTCCGCTTGTTATCTTCTCAGATCAAGATTCTGAAAGTTATACACCAACTCAAAACTGGTCATACGCTATGAATTACTCTGCACTACTTCACCCACATATATACTTTCATGGGCAAGTAGTGGGGGGCATTTGTTCCCGCCAAAATCTTCGGCCAAGAGCTATTAGTTTCTGTTTATGCCGGCTTAAGTTTCGTTTACAGATATGTGTGAAACCAGGCTCATTCATATATGCACATGCACACATCAGAGGAAGAACGGGTGTTCAACGACAAAAACAAAGCATTTAATTGAACATTTTATTCTACAGGAAATAGATCACCAAACATGGGATCGAAAGTACAGGGATTCACAAAACTATGGATAAAATTATCTAACTCCCTCTCTACCTTCTCCACCATGACAAAGCGGCGATCTTCACGAAGAGTAGCTACCCATCAGTCAGCACCGCACCCATCAGCAAAGGCAGACATGACGACCCGCTGAGCCCGTATCTCGCTTAGCAGCCGGACAGAGCGATCCCTCAGAGCTGTGGTGATCAAAAGTGCCTCGTGGAAGCACTCGATCTTGTCTTCCGTGGCATCGAGCATTGCCGGAGTCATCTCCGCCGGAGAAGGGGGAATATCATTGACCACAGACAAGAAAACCATCCGGAGCCAAATGGAGCCGATGAGGAGAGGAGATCCTATACGAGTCAAGAGCTCATGCAACACCGTGTCGCATTGGTCATCCGTAAGAGTAGGGTTCACCAAGTGCGCAGCAAAACGAAAAACAATTTCCTCAATGGGCACCTCCCATGGCTGACGGCGAGCGTGTGGGAGATTACAAGCCATAGCTCTTCTCTGTTAAAATGATTCTCTGAAAATGAGAGAGAAAAGAAGTATTGCTTCAGATTATAAAGGGAGACATTTAAGTCTAGGCACAGAAAATGCTGTGCATGATGGAACTATTTCCAAGCTCTGGGAAAGAGAAGCTTGACTTAGGAAAAATGGAGAAGGAAGGTGAAAAGATGCCTTCAGTAATGAGGCAGCGCCTTAGGTGCAAAGAACGAGAGCGCTGAGCGCCAGCGCTAAAGAGTCAAAGACTCTGAAACAACGCATCACGTCCAAAGCACAAGAGCGCTGAGCGCCAAGCGCTAAGAGTCAAAGACTCTGAGGCAGCGCTCACGTGCAAAGCACGAGAGCGCCAAGCGCCAGAACTAAATGTTCTCCACCGTTGGATCAAAGTTCCAACGAACATGATTAAAAAATCATCAACTGACCAGAATAAAATTCTGTTAAGGAAACATTCCTCAGAATCTTTCCAAACAGGAAAGATTATGCTCTGAAAATCAGAGCACCGTTAGATCAATGATCTAATGGTGATTAAAAAATCACCAAAATACAGAATAAATTCTATATGGGAAAAGATTTCCCAATATTGTTGAAAACAAGAAGATTGCCTTCTGTAAAACAGAAGCCCTAGGATCAAAGATCCAATGGTGGGGAAATCCCCAAATCAATTAGAGAAAAGATCTCTTCAACCGATTCAACAAATCAGCCTACTCCATATAAAGGCCCCAAGACTTCTAGTCTCATAGAGAAGAACCCCCCCCCCCCCCACACAAACTTTGAGAAAGAAGAGCAAGCTCTCGGCAGAAGAAGAACTTTTCTTCAAGGTAAAAACAGAGAGATAAAAATCTCATCAGAAAAAGAACTTAGTTCTTATGCTAGATCATAGATCTTTAAGACAAATTGTCTTTCACAAAAGAGATCATAACATCTCATCATAAAAAGGGGGGAGAATAATTCAATTCTCTTAGGATCACAGATCCATAAAGGCAAAGCCTTTCATAAAAAACATAAGAGATTGAAATATCTCCTATAAAATAAGAACTTTGTTCTTAGATCCATGAGACAAAGTCTCTTATATGAGAAAATTTAATTCTCAGAGCGCAAAGATGCCTAAAAAGAGCCTTAGTGCTCCAATTAAAAGAAGAGCCTCAACGCTCCAAATCTAGCGTACGGCGCTGCAGAGCCCTAGCGCTCCAAGTTTAAAGAAGTGCTTCAGCGCTCCAAATCCAGCGCACAGCGCTGCAGAGCCTTAGCAATCCAAATTCACAAGAAGCGCTCTGCGCTCCAAGTCTAGCGCACAACGCCAAGCGCACGTGCTCCTCACGTGTGCGCTACTTAACAGAAGCGCTCTGTGCTCATTGTCTGGCATACAGCGCCAAGCGCGCCACGTGCTCCTCACGTGTGCGCTACTTAACAGAAGCGCTCTGCGCTCATTGTCTGGCGCACAGCACCAAGCGCGCCACATGTTCCTCACGTGTGCACTACTTAAAACAAGCGCTCTGGGCTCATTGACTGGTGCTCGGCGCCAAGCGCGCCACGTGCTCCTCATGCGTGCGTTGAGAGAACATAAATTATTCTTTAAATGACAAAGCCCCGGAGCTATAATGAGTGCTCAACACTCAATAAAGACAAAAAGTTTGTCAGAACTCAAACTAATACTCAGCATTGCTAAAATGTCTAACATTTTAAATGAATGGGCTGAGCCCAAGCTGGCCATAGATCTCTAATTCAGATTAATTGAGCCCGTATGCTCACAAATCTTTAATCTTAGTCCCAAATTGGACTACAGATCTCCCAACCAATATTGGTTCAAGGGTGCATCTCTTCACTCCTCTGATATTTGTCGTTGTAATCCTTCAACGTCTTTAGAGAGGTGACTGGTCCCGACAACCAGACATTTCATGGACTATGGGGTCCTTAAACTCATGAACTATGATGTTCTTAAACTTTACAGACTATGACGTCTTTAAACTATGGACTATGATTTCCTTAAACTCCATGGACTATGATGTCCTTAAACTTTTGGACCGCAAAGTCCCTAAACTAAAACAATAGAGCCCAAATGCTCTTTTGTTGGATCTAAATGATCCCATTAAGTTGATCTTAGTCTAAAATTAGACTAATGTATCCTTAACAAACGTTTAAGTTGATCTTAGTCTCAAATGATATCAACGATCCTTAAACACAAACCAAAACCCAAATCTAAGAAAATATGGATTTGGACTAATCCATGCCCTACGGGCGACAACATAAATTAGTCTCCGCATACAATCTACGGGCAACCAAAAATAAAACAAACACACACGACATGAAGTGACCATCTAGAGAAGGAGAAAGTTGTTATCACGATGCGGTAGTGTAATTAACTGCAGGGACTTGCGCCTGCAGGGAAGAGCGTCCTCACAATCAAAAACCCCTTAAACGAGGGGGAATCTGACGAAATCTGCTACAACGGCCGCATCCATCTAAACTTCGATACATGGTGCCATAAATCAACTTGGCATCTTCGGAGAGGTGGACGGATAAAACCAAATAGCATCTGCCCCTAAATTCAGGCAAGACGTTTGCCTTCCCGTTTTTCGGCGGCGAACATTCTCTTTTTAGGGTTTGAAAGAGAATTCGAGAAAACGATGGGAGCCATCCTGATTAGATAAAGTGATTAACCAATCTAATATAGAATAGAGTGCACGCTGAGTGTTTCTTTTCTCTCTCTCTTATGGCAGCGACCATAGTCTGACCTTAAAAACTCATGAACCAAGTTAACCGAACTTTCTTAAAACACTTTGGCTTTTGGATTGTCATTTAGTCGCATATATCATTGCTGCTCCTACGTCTCCTTTGCATTTCTCCAGAACACTCCGTATCACTATGAAGATCCATATTTCTTGGATATGCCATCGTATAGTTACATACACACTCGAAAGGAACTTGTTCCGGTTCGAGGATGGTTTCCGGTTCGGGAGAAATAGAATAAGGATTATTCAGTTTTCTTTTCCCTTTACCTTATCTCAGATTGCGAGAGCTCCTAGTATTAGGAACGTAAACCTATTGCACTTATTGGATAGTCTTCTTCCAAAACTTAGGTTGGTGCCGAAAGGTAGGAAAAGAAGAAAATCAATTAGCCTAAGTGTGGTGTACAGAAGGTAATAAGTAAAGACATATAAAGGGATTGGAGTGATGGTAAGGAAATATACGGTTACAGTTATGAATCTGGATAGTGGAAGAGGAATTAGTAGGAATACCCGCTTACCTCTTCGAAACATTTTCATATTTCAGCTTTTTTGTGCAGTGTTAATTGAAAACTGTTTTCCCAATTAGATTCTAACTCCAGAGTATGTATTTACAAGATTTGATTCTCACATCTGTATGGAGTTACAGATGGTGAGTGAGAGTAAGATATTGGGAATTGGGTGATTAGATCCTCTATATATCGGAATTCTTTGTAATTGGTGATATTTGAGGAAATCACCTGGATTTTGCCTGACAGGAAATATTTGGTTTTGAATATCCGTCGTTATGCACCAATTTCAAACTGATATATCTGTACGTTTATTTTATAAAGTGAGATATAGCTTTTTGAAATTATGTTTATGACATTTACCTGTATCAGTTGATGGCTAGGTAAGGTGCATTCAACGACGGTGTAATTCTTCTTAACCATAGCACAATTTTTCAACCTTCGATGCACAGGGTTTGAGTTGTTAAACTCAGAGGACTTATACAAAGATTATATATTGTCTGATGTCCGTTAGGACAGAGGGGTTGGTACTCATACTATATTCTGTTTACTCATGACTTCTCTAGTTTTAGACAAGTATTTCGTTAAAATACAAGGTCCAAATTTTGAGAAGTTATAGGTATAAGAATAAGGTAGAGAACCATATGTTGCAAGTATCAGGATTCTTCAAGGTGATCGAAAATGTAGATACTTGTGTTAGGTATTCCGTTGTAAGTAATAGTTTTGAGAACTTGCTTCTCTTTCAGGTTACTCATACGTGGATGCATTCCTTAATGAGTAATGCTGCTTGGCCTCCTTCCATTTAGTTGATATGCACTGGAAACAGCCGCATATTATTTGAATCTGGTTCCAATTAAATTAGTACCTTTGTTTCTATATTGGTTATATAAAATGGATTCATATCTTAATGATATTAAGGTATATGGAGTTGTTCGGCTGATACTTAAAACCAGAATCTGGACAAACTCAAGGCACGTTTTAGTAGTGGCAGTTTGTGGGTTATCCCGGGCTTTGACAAGGGTTAACATTCTACCATATGGATGATCAATAGTTATATTGTTCTTGACTCGCCACCAGTTTTTGTAAAATGGATTATTTTCAGAAAAAATTAGTGCGAGTATGGTAGAACTGGAAGTGATTCCAGAACCACAAACGATTACTCAAAATTTAATAGAATCTAAAGATTCAAATGGTTTCAACGATCCATTAGCCACTCCACAGATTTGGTGGGTAACCTCAGGCACCCAAGAGGTACTTCGGTCTTCTCAAAGACGGTGACAGGGAGGTTTATGATTACCCAAATTTGTCACTACTACTGTTCTAGACTATGAGATCTGGCAGGAGGATGAGTATAACATCGTTCTAAATTAGTTTTAGAAGTGTACGTGTATATGACTCCGCCAGAGGGTTGTTGTAGTCAGTGGGAGCAGCGGAAGTATAGTGGGCAAGTAGTTTATATCTATTTATAAACTGAAGCAGGTATAGCGGAGATAGATCATCTATTTTTGATGTGACGGTCATAGATTTTGACTTCATCAGAATAAGAGATGGATTTGGTAAGAAGGTGGTAGAGAGTGATGTCCTGGTATTTAGATGACTGCACTTGATAGGAAGAGATCTTCCTATACTACGATCGGTTATACTGTGGTTGTCACAAGGCGGTTTCTCCAAATAGTATATTGATATAATATCTGGGATTCTGATGACTAGATCTATGGTTTTAGATCTAGATTTGGGAAGTGTCCCAATTCGGGTACTTGACACTATTCTAAAGTGTTTTAGGATGGACGACTCCTGGTGTGGTGGTGTACCCGCAGGTGATGGACTCACCCTTTCTAAAGAGATGTCTTGTAGATTGACGAGGAGAGAGATTTGCATGATTGGCATATCTCTTGCTTAGGCAATTGAGTTAATCATGAGATGTCAAGTACCACACCAGATATTGATTTTGCACAGGCTGCAATATGTATATATTAATCCAATCCTGGAGAAATATTAGGAACCAGTTATGAATATACGTGAATGTTCTTGGTATATGGTACCGGTAGCCTCCTTCAGGAGGCGGTTATCATTTCTGGCTTCCAAGGTGACCTGGATGACAGAATGGCTGTCAGAGTTATAGTTCACTCTTTTGAGGGGCAGTATGTTGGACATGTGGTCCAAGCGGATACTGAGGAAGGCATGGCGCGGGATACTGATTAAATTCAGTGGCTGATACAGTCTAAGAAGTTTGTTGGATTTGGAGTTCATTTGTAAACTGGGTCCCATCAGATATCCAGAAAAATTCTAAGACAGGTATTGCTCATTCCGGAAGATAGTTTTTATCCGCGAAATTGAGATACAGAGAGAGATAAAGATAGAAACATTAGAGCGGATCTACTCACTGAGGCTATTTCTCGAACACAATAGTTTCACAAACGTGCTTTGCGAGACTGATTAGTAGAGAAGTTGGGTGTTCGGTATCACACGGGCTATGAGTATTCGACACCGCAATAATTAGCCTTAAATGCAAGTGGGATATTGTTGGCTATAGTTCCCTTAAGGCAATTATTGTAATTGCAGGCATGTGATTATGATAATTGAGGGAGGACCTATACGGGTAGAACAATCTTACTCAAAATGATAGTATGCTATCTGGTTTATCTTTATCATCATGTACATGCACTATATGGTATTACAGATCACTATTACATGTTGATAGAGCCCATATGATTCTTGCTTGACTACCAGCATTATGATGTCCCTAGTCGTATACGTGGGAGCTGGGTGGTCTATAAGCATATCCTTAAATGTCCCTAGTCGTAGGAGTATCAAGACTGGGCATTGATACTCCAGAGTAGAATAGTATGTACTTATCGAGACCCCGACGAGGGGCAGTGGCCGGTCTCATAAGCCATTGGTGTCAGTTAGTCACCTAAGATAGTATACAGGTTCTCATTGGGTTATGAGTACACTGGACGGACTCGTCGGGAACATGCTAGATGGTATTATACCTATTGTCAGATAGCGGTTCTCAGATGACATGTGTACAGATTAGTCTGTTGACCTGAAATCGTCATTTGTCTCGTGTGAGTTCCCACTGTGCTTTGATTACTACCCTACACGGCTCAAATGAGTCGTGCAAACATGCTTTAGTTGGGTACAGTCCCGAGCCATATGGAGGCAATGAGCGGATTGTCGGGGATTCGTCTCTCCCGGTATTGCGGGTTGATATCGCGAGGTGCACGGGTGACCATCACCAGAAATCCTTGGCCAAGATAGAAGAGAATTACTGATTTGGATCAATAGTTTCTTAGTTGGTGATGGATTTCATACCGACACGAAATATCGCGTTATTAGGGGTCTGACTTTATCCACCCCCTAGAGTCGATATGCGATACTCTTAGACGAACAGACCGGACTGTACGGAGATTGTCATAGACAGGCTCAGTAGGGATTCAGATGAGTTTACTCGTCGGCCTTCCTTTCGATCAATAACTGGGTAGTCATTATGTACAACTAGTGCCGCTGACGTGCTTGTGGTTAAACCCACTGCCAGCGTATTGACGAGTCTTTAGAGTCCCACACAGAGGCTTTCCCTGCTTCGACCGAAACGATGTAGAGGCCGTATGGTTTTACGGCAGGGTTCGATCATATACGTGCACTTGTGCACGTATCATGATTTGGACGGATAATACTAGTGGGCTTTGGTTTAAGCCGGATGCTAGTATTATATTATTGGATTATTTTCGTCTCTTTGTATTCGTATTTTTCGGAATATGGATACGGGCATGTATATACGGTGAGAGGTATTTTGTTAATTTTTACAAGGGTGCTTTTAGAAGAAGACATCTCATTTGCGTTTTAACCATTTAGGATAAATGGTTAATAAGGTGGAGGACGAGGTGTGGTTTGCATTTATTGAGGCATGGCTCATATGGTGACTCATGGAGTGACTCATGGTTTACTTTGTAGCATGCTTGATATTTTGTGGGGCTTGATTCATTTCTTGAGTTCACAACACTTACCCATTTTTTTATGGTTGCTTCACACTCTCATCTCCTCAAGCTTCTTCTTCTACCTCCTCCTGAAAAGTATCATGTGTTAAGAAACCTAAGGTCTTTGGAGAAAAATTAATCCATCATTAGAATCTACATCATCTAGGCTATCTAGTTTAGCGAACTAGGTACCCTACTTACCTTGGCTATGAGGTTAGAGCTCGAACTACAAATTCTCAGGTGGATCATCCTCGATGGAGGGAGACCGGCGATCAAGTTTGATCATGGTGGCCTCTAGGAGCTTAGGAAGATGGTAGAAGACCGAAGGACTCGGATCATTCGGTATAACCATTTAAACTCCTCTTTAGTTTGCTAGCTTTATGTTTATGGTAGATCCAGATTATAAGGTTGTTCTAGCACCAGTTTATAAAAATTTTGTTCCGCAAACGGTCACGGTAGATGGCCAGGGCGCTGGCATAACCCAACAGAGGCGGCATCCGGTTTTCTTATCGGCGTGGCTTCGATCCACTTTGTAAAGTAGTCCACGTCGACGAGAATATATTTGTTCCCCCTGTACCTATGGGGAGCTAGCCAACCATGTCCATACCCTACTGGGAGAACAGCCTAGGGGAGCTCAGCAGCGTTAGCTCCGTGGCTAGTAACCGAGGAATGCTGCCGAAGGGTTAGCATGCCTTGCATCTTCATACGAGCTTCTCTGCATTGTTTTGGATAGTTGGTCAATGGTACCCCTGTAGTAGCTTCTTTTGAATTAGATTGCAGGTCTCCTGATGTGCGCCTCCGACTCCTTCATGTATCTCTTGGAGAATGTACTCAGCTTCGTCGGAATCGATGCATCTGAGTAGAGATTGGGTGTACAATTTTTAATACAAGTTACCTTTACTTCATACGAAGTGACGAGCTTCCATGCGGAGCTTGTGCGCTTCCGTTCGGTTCTCGGGGAGCGTCCTGTCCTTGAGAAATTCTACTATGGGCTTTCTCCAATCCGGGACACTCTCTTGAGTGGTGTAGACTCTGTGTATCACTTCTGTATCTTCGATACCGGGTCACGGCCGGATCTCGAAGAGAATGTTCCTCTTTTGGTTGGCCAAATAGGAAGAGGCGAGCTTGCTCAAGGAGTCGACTTCGATGTCCATTTGGCCGAATAGGAGGAGGCGAGCTTGCTCAAGGCGTCGACTTCGATGTTCATACTCCGGGGAACCTGCTCCACTTGAACTTCATCGAAATTTTTACGTAGACTTTTCACGTCGGCGAGGTATTTCACCATGAGGGGTTCTCAGGCTTTGAATCGTCCGGTCACTTGACCGATGACCAACGCGGAGTCGTTGCGGATTCTGATTTTCTTTAGCCCCACCCCCAAGGTGATTCGTAGGCCGGCTAATAAGGCTTCATATTCCGCGATGTTGTTTGAGACCTTGAAGTCGAACCGTAGAGAATATTCCATCTCGGCTTCATTGGGGCCACGGATGACCAGCCTAATCCCACTTCCTTCCTCTTTAGAGGATCCATCCATATAGAGTACCCAGTCCGGAATCGGACCGAGCTTTTCTTCGACTAAGTGTTGTGGGTTTAGATCTTGTGTCGGTGCTTCATCTTTGTTGGGAATGGTGCATTCCACCACGAAATCGGCTACGGCCTAGGCATTAATAGCTTGCCTTGGTCGGTACCGGATGTCAAATTGCGACAACTTTCATCTCCACTTCTCCAAGTTGCCCGACGACTCGGGGGAACCAAGGATGTTCCCCAGGGGTCGGTCGGTGAGAACGATGATTGTATGAGCCTGGAAATAGTGCCGAAGTTTCCTGGAGGCAACGATGATCGCCAGGACTATATTTTTGATGGCCGGGAACTTGGTCTCCACATCTATGAAAACGTGGCTGATGTAGTAAACCAACCTCTCTATTCCCTCAGATTCTTTGATGAGCACGGAGCTGGCTACTTGGTTGGAAACGGCCAGGTACAACAACAACTTGTCTCCTTCGGCTGGTAGGGTGAGAAGCAGTGGCGTTGACAGATGGGACTTGAGCTGGTCGAAGGCGACTTGACACTCCTCGGGCCACTCGAACCCTGGAATCTTCCTCAAGGCTTTGAAGAAAGGTAGACACTTTTACCTGGATCTGGACATGAATCAACTCAGAGCGGCCACCCTGCATGTGAGTCACATGATTTCCACGTTGCTCTTGGGCGTCGTCATGTCAATGATGGTTTTGGTCTTCTTCGGATTTGCCTCGATTCCTCGGTGGGTGACCATGAATCCGAGAAACTTTCCGCCCGTGATGCCAAAAGCACACTTGGCTGGGTTCGGCTTCATTTTGTACTTCTACAGGGCCTCGAAGGTTTCTCCGAGGTCCGTGGTATATCCAGCTGACTGGTGGACTTCACGAGCAATTCATCGACGTAGACTTCCATATTCCTCTCGATTTGTGGCTTGAATAGCTTGTTGACCAGCCGTTGATACGTTGCCTCAGCGTTTTTGAGGCTGAAGGGTATTACCTTGTAGCAGTAGACCCCTCTATCGGTGGTGAAGATGATGAGCTCTTCGTTGGCCAGGTTCATCCAGATTTGATTATAACCGGAGAAGGTATCCATGAAGCTCAGCAGCTCATGACCGGCCGAGCTGTCTACCAGCTGATCTATCCGAGAGAGCGGATAGTTGTCTTTCGGGCGTGCCTTGTTCAGATCGGTAAAGTCGACACACATATTCCACTTCCCATTCACTTTCTTGACCATGACTACGTTTGCTAGCCAAGTTGTGCAGTCCAGGTTTCTGATAAAGTCTGCAGCAAGTAGTCGGTCCACTTCCTCTTTAATTGCCTTCTGTTTGACAGGCATGGAGCTTCTTTTCTTTTATCAGACCGGCCGGGATTTTGAGCCAACTCTGAGCTTGTGGGAGATCACTTTGCGGTCGATCCCTGGCATGTCCGCGGGAGTCCAAGCGAACATGTCGGAGTTGTTTCGGAGGAACTGGATAAGATTGTCCCGATTTTCTATAGTCAAGAAGGAGCCGATTTGGATAGTTCGGCTGATGTCTCCCTCTTTGAGGGGGACTTCGGACAAGGCTTCCACCGGGGAACCACGAATTTACTTCTTGTCATCACGTGTATCTAGCGATTCCCTAGGATCACACAGTCCGTCGGTCAGATCAACTTCTTTATCCTCGGGAACTATCGTAGCGAGACACACCCTGGCGATTTGCTGATCTCCGTAGGCCCGGTCTATCCCCCCATCGCTCAGAGAAAACTTGAGTACGAGATAGTAGGTCGAGATCTGAGCTTGAAAGGCATTTAAGATAGGGCGACCCAAGAGAATGTTATAAGACGAAGGAACCAGAGCGACGAAGAAATTCACCGACATTGTTCGGGTTCTTCTGGCCTCCCCAATGTTGAAAGGGAAAGTGATTGTTCCCTCAGCCTAAACGGAGTGGTTAGTAAACTCAGAGAGAACGTACGAGGTAGGTTAGACATCGGACGGGTTTAATCCCATACGCTGGAAGCAGTCGTAAAATAGGATGTCCGTCGAGTTTCCTGAGTTGACGAGGATTCTCCTGACTTAGTACTGACTTACCCGGGCCATGATCACTATGGAATCATTATACAGGACGGATATACCACACAGGTCCTCGTCAGTTAAGGTGATGGGAGTAACCTTCTTGTACTTCTTAGAGGAGGGAGCACTTAAAGTCATGACCGGCTGGATATAGCGGGTGTCTTTGTTGCTTGGAGTCGAGCCAACATAGACGACCATAATCTGTTTGACCATCAACTCTCCGATGGGAGGTTGGTCTGCTTGCTCCTAATCTGCTTGATGTTTGTCTCACAGGTACTTTGCTAGGTGACCGGAGCGAATCAGCTCCTCGATATAATCGCGCAACTGCTTGCGGTTCTCGGTCAGGTATCCCTGCGACCGATGGAAGGCACAGTATGGGCCGCGGAGTCGCTTGTCTAGCCTTTGTATCATCGACAGGAGTTTGAAGAATCTCTTGCTCTTTTCCTCCTCTAGCAGCTCGGCCTGAAAGACATTCATAGTAGTGTACTCGTGAAACCTCAGAAAATAGTGTTTCGGACGATCGGCCTTCTTCTCTTCTTGGTCCCGTTTCTTTCGGTTCGTCCGGTCTCCAAGGAGAAGGTTAGCGTTTACCTCAGATTCAGGTTGGATCTCCCGTTCGGTCCAGAATTTTATCTCGGCCATGGTCTTAGGCTGTGCCAATACAAAAGAGCGTAGCCACTCTTTGTGCCTAAGACCGGATCTCAAGGCGATAATGATCGTCTCGTCCCAGTGCTCGGGTACTTCTAGGAGAGTATTGTAGAACCGGGTGATATAGCCCTTGAAAAATTCCCTGTCCTCGCTCTTGATGGTGAATAGGCAGCCGACCGACCTCCTCTGTCGTCGATTGTCAACGAAATGGCTGAGAAACTGAGTATCCAGCTTATCGAAAGTTGAGATCGAGCACGGAGACCATAGAACCAGTCTCGCCCGGCCCGGATGAGAGTGGTAGGGAAGGCACTGCGCTGAGCCGCATCCGATTTATCTTGAAAGCTCATTCTTGCGGTGAACGCGTCCAAGTGGTCTTTCAGGTCAGACTTCCCTTCAAACAGAGTCACTTTGGATGGTTTTGTTCCGGGATGAGACCCGCTCCCTTAGCGGTTGCTCAGTGAAAGGCTTTGTGAGAGAGTTCATGGAGTATTTTGCCGATACGTCGGGCGAGCAAATGGCGAGCCGCATGTCCTCGATCTTCTTCTTGAGGACCTCGATTCGCTGCTGGTACCCTGACGATTCTCCGTAATCAGAGTGCTTGTTGTCCCTGCTTCGGGCTTGGACGATGGAATGGCTTCGGCTGCGCTTTATCACGTTCCTTAGATCTTCGGGGTGAACCCTTCACGGCTCCCCCAACGTGCACCCTGGGCACGACCTCGATGATTATGGTGATGTCGGTCTTCCCTAGAATCAGGCGACTTGACCGACGTTGCCTGGAAGGGCGAGGGAGCGCAGTGAGTGTTGAAGCGACCGTTTGGTTGGTCCGGAGACCTCAGCGTTGTTCTGTCCGGCACCCAATGAGTCATGGAATTATTCCTCGTATAGGGGTCACGACTTCTGGAATCGGCACGCCGGTGTTCCATGGTGTCGAGGTTGGCATGAGCGAGGCTTAGGATCTGAATGCGTCCCTCTGCCTCCTCGTGCACGCCGCCGTTATGGGGAGCAGGGGCGGCGGTTTTCCTGGCGTAACTGGCAGTTTGGACACGAGCGGGTGCGTCCACCATCGCTGTCAGTCGGTCGATCCGTGCCGATAAGGTTTTAACGATATTGGGAGGAGGAGTGGAACTGCCCCCGCCTCCGTTGCGGAGGACGGGATGTCTCGTGCTAGGGTCTTCGTTGCGATGATCGCTGACCATCATATCGAATGCGGTAGATCAACTTTTTTGGGTGGAAAATGGCGTTTCCCACAGACGGCACCAACTGATGGAGGTCGGAATCTCTCTCAGATGTTGTCCTAGGTCGATCTTGTGGCCAGCATGGCGGAACGGTTGAGATTTGCTGTGGAAGGTTGAGCATGTGGATCTCAATGGGTTTGTTGGTTATTGTTGACGCCGAGCTACCTGCAAAGAAAGTACCGGGGTGGGAAACCACCATAAGACCCTCCGACGATCAAGTAAGTACTGATGAATAATTGGGCAGAGTAGCGACGTATTAGATTCAATTCGAGTTACCTAAATCGTTTGGAGGAGGAGTTTATATAGGGGTTGTATTGGAGCGAGCCGGTGCGAGATTCTCGCCGTCCGTTTCGCCCTTATATCACGTTCACGTTGATGGCGGGATACACTCGTTAATGGCAATATACGCTCATTAATGGCGAGATACGCAGGCATGGGATGCGGGACATGGAGCGGCGGAGATCTCGTCATGACGAGATACACGGAGCCGTTACGAGGGCGCTCGTGCTCCATACTCCCGGCCAAATAGGGACGTTGAGAAATCTCAGTTATAGGATAGCTCGGAGACGAGTAAGGAAGCTTGATAAAGAGAAGTTTAGGAGGCTCAATCCGAGAAAGCTCGGGCTTTATGCTACCGCTCCTGAGTTGGTGGGGCGGCAAAAGAGGCCGAGGAAATTGCTTGAAGATGAGCTATTGACCGGTGGTTGGTCGAAGAGGGAACGTACTCATGGGAGGCCTCTAAAAGATCGGGTGCTACCTCGGAGGCGAGGCGTCGGCATCATACCTATTCCAGCTCCGTAGCTCCCAGAAATCTAGTGGGCTTACATGGACGACACGTCATCTGCTACATGTCGTGATATGGGAAGTCTCCACTTATTAGTATCATCAATACCACTCGTATATAATCCAAAGCTTTAACAAGTAGAAGTTGGAACCAATAAATAAGATTTAAGAAAACACTTATAACTTCAAAAAATATAGAATAAATATGTTATTTTTTTCCATCTTATATTATGAAATCTGATCTAATATGAAATTTATCTTATGAATCAAATAATCTGATTATATATATATGCCCACCTCCCTCTATATATATTTGAATCTATCTTATCAAAATTAAATCTAAATCAGATAAATATGAAATCTTCTATACAGCAGATGATTAGATTATGTCTTCTTAATAGACCTTCTCAAGATCCTTGCCGAAATTTATCTTTAGAAATGAATGATCCGCCATTAATTTATATCCTTCAAACCCTTAGTAAAATCATATAATAAAGTGCTAATTAACTCAATATTGAACATGAAAGAAAATATAAATGTTGAGACTTTCAGGGACAACCGTTATGCCAAATTGCTCCACATGTATAATGCTTTTTATATTGTCTTTAGGAAACTTGGTTTAGAAATGTAAATCATGATAATTCTTATTTGTTTTATAGGCTTTTATATGAAATTATGAATGCATTACCATATATGCAACCAAAGGGAATAACAAAAATATCTATCAGTGATTGTCTTACTTTTATGTCTTATTGTTCATAAGCTAAGTAACTTAAATTAGTTTACTCTGATATCCCGACTTATCCAAAATCAATTTCCACAAATTTATATCAAAATTGTTTTTTTTTATGTGATTCTCTTAAAAATGTTAGAAATAGCAGAACATCTTTCAAGTTAGATGTCTGAAGCAAACAACGGTAGACGTCTGAAGGTGCAATCATATATACTTCAGACGTTTGGGAAACTCAAGTTCAGACGTCTGGAAACTACACGAGAAACTCCAGATTGGAGGTAGACGTCTGCAGTTCATCGGGACAGGTGTCTACAACAGCTACAAAGCCCAATTCAGAGCTTAGGCAGACGTCTAGCCAGATGCGGTTCAGACGTCTGCCCTGATACGGTTCAGACGTCTGCCCTTGGGAGATAAAGATATAACAAAGCGTAGGCAAACGTCTGCCTAAGTGTGGGTTAAACGTCTGCCGTCGAGATTTTTTGATGTGAACGAAAAATTACCAAATTTAGTTTTATCTCCTGTTTATTATAGGATAAGGCTTTGACTATTTAAAAGAACCTCTCATATGCATTATTTACGGCCAATTAAAATAGTTCATTGTATGAGAGGGTGATGGCTGAAGCTAGAGAATTTTGAGAGAAAATTTCTCGAGTTTTGCTCGTGTAATTGATTCGAAGATTATAGTGGAGACTTTGCAGATTCAGCTCTTCCGGGGACTAGCCATACGGTAGGTGCATTTCGTTAACAAATCTCTTGCCTCTTTGTGTTTGATTTTCCTATTTTATTCTCGTATATTTATATTGTTCTTTCGTTGTTTAATTGCGTAATTGTATTTACGTGATTTGGATGTTGTCGTGAGCATTGTTCCGCGTTTTGATCTCTCCCCGTCGATCCCAACAAGAAATAAAGCACTTTACTTCCTATTTTGAAAAATGAAGTGATGATGCTCAATATTGGCGGTCTCCCAGATTTGGACACGTGGCAGATGACGTGTCCAGAACTCAGAAGGAAGGGCCACAGGGGTTGACCCGGCAAACCCTGTACCCGACCCACAAGCACAAGCTGGCCCTCCTCGGGGCCCTCTGCAAGTTGGCCTCCTCAACCCCCAGCTCGTCCCGAGCTGCCGCGGGACCAGGACTCCTCGTCCCTCCTGCTCATCTCCGAACTCCTTAGCCGAGACCGTCTTCCTCGGTCCCTCCGACCAGATCCACCGCTCACAGGCGTAACCGCCGCTCCGCGAATCTCGCCACGCGCGGATTCTTCGCCAGCAACATCCCACGTTCAATCCTCCGGGATCTCCATTAATAGGCGATCCGCTCTCTACGCGGGCGTGACATCGGGAGCATAACTGCTGGCGAGATTCTCGCGCCTGCCGCCGCGTGCCATCACCGCTATATAAACCCCCATCACAGAGGGGTCAAGTAAGCCATTCTTTATTCCACTTAGCCGTTACTCTGCTCGGATCTAGCACTAACTTGATCGTCGGAGGATCCTCGGTGGTACCAAACTACCCCGGGACTTCTTTGCAGGTACTCGACACCAAACTCCTCAAATCACCATTCTCACCAAAACCCATTGAGATCCACATGCAACAGAAGATCATCGCCAAAATCCGCAGGGAGATCAACGGAAGACAATATCTGACGAGACCTAAAAAGGACCTCCATCAATTGGCGCCGTCTGTGGGAAACTAACTCAACAAAACACAAAGTTGGCCTTCCGATCTCCGCCCGCATGGCAACCGATCCCCCTGAAGATCCAAACACCTGCTGTCGCCTACCTCACAACGGAGGCATGGACGAACCCTCACCAAATGTCGTCGGCTTCACCGCTGGCTGCCGTTTTACAGGCTCCGGCGACCGCCCGAGCAAAAGGGCTAGGGGCCGAGAGCCTATCACCTTTGGCGATGAGGATCTCCGCGACATATCTGTGCCCCATAATGACCCGCTGGTGATCATAGCCCAATTCCACCGGTACGAGGTCTACCGGATACTCATCGATTCGGGAAGTTCGGAGGAAATCCTCTTCCACGACTGCTTCCTGCGTATGGGGCTCGCCCCAGCAGACCTGGAACCGACCTCTCACGTCCTCTCTGGGTTCACCAACCACTCCATCCCGGCGCAAGGGGTGGTCACCCTGCAGTTCACGATCGGGGAGCCCGGCCATACACGCACACTGCCTGTGGACTTTATCGTAGAAAAAGTTCCGTTGGCCTACAACGTCCTCCTCGGCCGCCCGACGCTGAATTCCTTCTAGGCCCAGATCTCGACATACCACCTGGCGATAAAATTCCCTCTCGATCGGGGCGGGATAGGTCGGGCATACGGGAGCCAGCGGGTCGCGAAGATAGGCCTTACCGAGACGTCTTCGCCCGAGCAGTATGCTGACGGCACCGAGGCGTGTGACGACATCAAAGGTTCCCTGGACACCCGAGATGAGCGGAAGGAGGTCCGTGGAGCGCCGGTCGAACCTCTGACCGAGGTGCCCCTAACAGAAGGAGACCAAGGAAAGACCGTCCAGGTCGGGTCGCTCCTGACGGGGACTCAGCGGGATGGCCTGATCAGATTCCTCAAAAGCAACTCCGACGTCTTCGCCTGGGCGTCTGCTGACATGCCTGGGATCGACCCCAAAATCATCTCCCACAAGCTCGGAGTTGATCCTGCGGCCCGACCCGTCAGGCAGAAGAAAGAAGCTTCGCCTCGGTCAAACAGAAGGCTATCAAAGAGGAGGTTGATCGTCTCCTTGCCGCCAATTCATCAGAAATATGCCCTACTCGGAGTGGCTGGAAAACGTAGTTCTGGTCAAGAAGTCAAGCGGGAAGTGGCTGATTGGTAGATTTTTTGCGTGTTCAAGTTTATTACCGCAATCAAGACGGTTTCGCTTGTAGCTAGCCGGTTGAGTATGGGTCGTCCGTAGGGAGATGGGAATCTTTTTCTATGTGCTTTAACGAGTTAAGTCCAAATGTCCAGGTTTGTTTTAAGATTACTTATATGCTAAAATGATATATAAAGAGAGCTTGTTAGGTTTAGGATTAGGTTAGTTTGAGTTACGGGTCGCTCACTTCTTTCGTTTCCATTCTTAATATCGGTATTACGGTAATCGGCAACAACGGGGATTAGCACGACTAGGAAGGAACTTGCGAGTATAAGCTAGGCTTTCCAACGCATAAGTTCTTCCTTTTGGTGCTTGTCCGTCCGTTCTTGGCTCTTAGCCTTAATCTCCGGTTAATTCAATCACAACCGGTCTCACTAAGGAATCACCGCTATCATGTAGGATAGGGTGCCGTAGGGAGCGGATTGTGGTTCAATTAACGGGAGTTCGAATTAAGATGTTGGGCAAGAAAAGAGTGAGAAAGATTTCCTTCTCTCAAACTTTCCTTATCCTACCCTAACAAGTGAGAAAACTACTCACCCATTACAAGAAAAAGGAAAATAAAACAAAGGAGGAATATAGAAAGAAAGAGGATAGAAAATTACAACTAGCTATTAGAGACCTCACTTTGGCAAGGATCAAGCTTAAGCATCATTGTTGTTTAAGGATAAAGAAAAAGAGAACAAGAAAGAAACAAACAACAAATAACAACAACTAGATTAGCAAATGAAAAATACAAGCAATTATAATTATCAAAATAACAAGACAAGCATAGTAACAAAAAGAACTCCTTTATTCATCCTTCACTCACAAAAGCTCACTACAAGTTTTTAATGGAGAAGAGATGAGAAGAGGAAGAAGAACAACAACATGTATTCTAAAATCTAAATACAAGAATAAGCACCCTTGGCTTTGGCAAGTTCTGGACTATTTATAGGCAGGGAAATGGAAACCTAGGGCAACAAACTGCCTCCATATAGAATGACCAAAATACCCCTGAAAGATCGTCCACTGAGGAGCCTGTACGTCCGTGGTTCCGCGGCCTAAGCATGCTTATGCCGCGGAACCGCGGCCCTTTAGTGGAGTTAGGTCACGAAACTTGGTGGTTTTCTCCTGTTTGTTGTTGTATGCAGTGTGGTATATGTTTTTCTCAGAAACTCTTCACAATTTTTCCAGAATTTCAGCAGAACAAAAGGTGATGTGATGTGGATCTTTTGCCATGATTTCCTCGAGCACCGCGTAGATATGTTGGATCTTGTGTTGACATTGAGCTTTGTGCATGAAAATGACATCGATTTGCCATTTTGTCCCTTAAACTGGTGTGCGGCAACATACGGATAGAGAGCGGAGACCCGTGTTTTATCTGTGGTTGGCAGTAATCCGGAATTTGTCATGCTTTTCCATGAATTTAATTGTTTAGAGCTGAGAACCTGTATCCTGCAATTAACTAGCAAACAAGGCTCAAGAGTACCTACCGATAAGCAATGTGATAAAAATTGGGCGGTATAAAAATGCAAAAATCTGATATGAACAAATACCCCCAAACTTATCATTTGCTTGTCCCGAGCAAAGCCAATTTATTCACAAAAATTTCTAACCTCACTTTCGCAGGAAACGCGATTGCACTGAGCATGTGCAACAAGCCGTTAAACCTCTAGGTGTCCCTAGTAGGAGGAGTGTTGTCTCCTGAGGGTTTTCAGCGGATACTACCCACAAAATCCGGTCAAGCTAGTTTTGCAAAATAACTACGATTCAAAACCCCTAAAGTTTTGTTTCAGAAAATAACAATTCTATTATCCTGAGTCTAGACTATCGAACCTTTATTTTTCACACCTAAAGTTTTGATTCAAAATAACTTAAGATTTTATATGTCTTTACGTGCAGTGCAAATAGTGTCGTTAAGTTCCAGAAGGATCGATTAAAGTCATTATGTCACACAATAAAAGCCCAGATAAAAATTTTAAAAGGATCACATAAGTTTTATAAAGAGTTAAGTATTTTTTAAGTTTCGTTTTCCAGTAAGGTTTCAATTTCAGAATTTCTATCTTCCTCAACATGAAACTAGGTCTTATTTTTCACTCCACCTTTTTCTTGTTTTCATTTCATACACACCTCTGTGAACGTGCAATAGTCTTTATCATAGAATAAAACCTTCATATCTCCGCTAGAAATATTTTTTTATAAAAACCTGTCTTTTGTCAAGATTATTCTCACACAAAGAACCGTTAGGAATTTTAACTCGGAGAGAACACTTGCTTGACTTTGTTTTTATCTGGACTTTCTAGGCTTCTTAACGAGCTTTGAGTCAATGCACCAAAACCAGTTGACTTTAGGGCATTAGATGTAGAGACACCCCAGCGGACTTAATTACTCAAGTTACCTAGGCCCAAAAACAAAAGACAATTTAGCGTGAAAATCACGATGATTCAATGCGAACGGAGATATAACCGGCAGTTCAGTTATTTTTTGGATAAAAGACGTGTTTAGTGGGTTAGGTGTGTAATTATTCCAATCAAGTTTCAGATGGGTTATTTTTCAGAATTAGTTCCAATTAAGGCATCAATAACATTCCTTCATATTCGCTTCACTTCATAAACTATTCTTGATATTACTTATTTCAGAACAAACCAATTTGATCCTCAGAAAATCATTTATCTATTTAAAAGTTTTTAGACATAAAAGACTTGTCATCTAATTTCCAAAACTCACGACACGTGTAGTGTGATGTAAAGACGTATATCATCTATAGTTAACTTCAAAGGAGAGTTATCTTTCAGGTTTTCAAAATCTAAAAATAAGATTTAGTTATTCTTATCTTATCAAACAAAACCGTCGAAATGTTGAATCAGAGTTCTCCCACTAGCTAACTTGACAGAAAAGATTTTATGTTTTTAGAAAATTTTTAGATTTTTATGGATTTTATGGATTTTAGTATGCAGATGCAAAATATACATATGAATGCGAAAGTTAAAAATGCGTACCGAGCGTACCCCCAAACTTAAACTGGACAGTGTCCTCACTGTCATTGCATGAAGAGATCATTGAAGGGTCAAAATTGTCGGTTAGATACACATTTTTTTGTGTTTTTTTTTTCAAAGAAAAAGAAAAATAGTAAAAATGGAAAAGAATATCTACAAATATATACAAAAAGGTATATACATACACCCAAACTTATTTGGAACAGTGTCAACTGTTCTTGGCTGGATAACCGAAGTTTGGTGGTAGGCAGAGGAAGACTACGCAGGGTAAACCGGCTCCTGTAAGACCAGGAGCTCCTCTGTTGGTTCGGCGCTAAGGTACGGTTTAAGTCGGTGTCCGTTTACTTTGAAAAATGAACCGTCCTTTGGATTCTCCAAATCCACAGCCCCATGCGGATACACATTCCGCACAAAATACGGCCCTTTCCAGCGAGATCTGAGCTTTCCTGGATGGAAGTGTAGCCGGGTGTCGTAAAGCAGTACTTGTTGACCAGGTACGGATGTTTTGCGCAAAAGGTGTTTATCGTGAAACACCTTCGTTCGGTTCTTAACGACAACTGCGTTATCGTAAGCCTCATCCCTAAGCTCGCTCAATTCGTTCAACTGCAGCTTCCGATGGCTGCCCGCATCTTCGAGAGACAGATTCGGTTCTTTTATCGCCCAAAATGCGCGATGCTCTATTTCGACAGGAAGGTGGCAAGCCTTTCCGTACACAAGCCGATAGGGAGACATGCCAAGATCGGTCTTATAAGCCGTTCGAAATGCCCAAAGGGCATCAGTGAGTTTCAACGACCAATCCTTTCGGTTCTTGGAAACCGTCTTCTCCAGTATCTGCTTGATTTGCCGATTTGAAACTTCGGCTTGCCCACAGGTTTGGGGATGGTAGGGCGTAGATAGCTTATGATTAATGGAATATTTCCGCATCAAGGTCTCGAAAGTCTTATTGCAGAAATGAGTTCCATTGTCGCTAATGATCGCTCGGGGGTGCCCAAACCGGGAGAAAATGTTTTCTTTAAGAAACCTAACGACAACCTTGTTGTCGTTAGTCCGGCTGGGCACAGCCTCGGCCCACTTAGAGACGTAATCAACAGCGAGAAGGATGTACAAGTTCCCGAAAGAGCTGGGAAACGGCCCCATGAATTCTATCCCCCAAACATCGAAAATCTCCACAACCAAGATTGGTTGGAGCGGCATCCCGTTCCTCCGGGATATCCGACCTAAGTGTTGGCACCGGGAGCAAGTATTGCAATAGTCATGAGCGTCTTTGAAGAGTTGTGGCCAGTAGAAACCACATTGCAAGATCTTCTCAGCTGTCTTTCTGGGGCCAAAATGCCCGCCACATGCTTGATCGTGGCAAAATGACAGCACACTCTTGAATTAATCGTCAGGGACACACCGACGAATAATCTGGTCGGGACAGTACTTGAACAGATAGGGTTCGTCCCAGTAAAAGTGTTTTACTTGGGATAAGAATCGAAGTCTGTCCTGACTTGACCATTCAGTCGGTAATAACCCTGTGGCCAAATAATTCACAATATCTGCGAACCAGGGTTCACGAGATACTGTCAAGAGCTGTTCATCCAGAAAAGCGTCGTTGATCGGTAGTTGAGGAGACGACGAAGAAGGAAGTCGTGAGAGATGGTCGGAGACTACGTTTTCACATCCTCTTTTGTCCTTGATGACAAGGACAAACTCTTGAAGCAAGAGGATCCAACGTATCAGTCGAGATTTTGCATCTTTCTTCGCAAAAAGATGGCGCAGAGCAGAATGGTCTGTGTAGACAATGACTGGAGAGCCGATGAGGTAGGGCCTGAACTTTTCTAAAGCAAATACAACAGC
Organism: Agapanthus africanus; assembly: GCA_030015575.1. Lineage (NCBI taxonomy): Eukaryota > Viridiplantae > Streptophyta > Magnoliopsida > Asparagales > Amaryllidaceae > Agapanthus > Agapanthus africanus. The sequence continues at coordinate 300,566,061 of CM057339.1, read as the reverse complement.
CAAGAATTCCTTCTCAGTTGTTGTATAATTGAGTTGGGCGTCGTTCAGGGTTTGGCTCGCATAATAGATTACGTGCGGCATCTTGTTGATGTGTTGTCCAAGGACAACATCAATGGCAAAGTCGGATGCATCGCACATAATCTCAAATGGGTGCGTCCAGTCAGGTGAAGAAAGAACGGGAGCAGAAGTGAGTGAGCTTTTTAATGACTCGAACGCAGTCACACAGCTCGAGTTGAAGTCAAATGGCGTGTCCTTGGCCAGTAGAAGAGTCAAGGGCCTAGCAATCTTGCTAAAGTCCTTGATGAACCGTCTATAGAAACCGGCATGGCCAAGGAAGGCTCAGATATCTCTGATGCATCTGGGAGGAGGGAGATTGGAAATGACCTCAATCTTCGCTTTGTCAATCTCTATGTCATTTTGCGAAATGATATGTCCTAAGAAAATACCTTCGCGCACCATGAAGTGGCACTTCTCCCAATTCAAAGTGAGGTTCTTGTCCTTACATCGGGTAAGGACAGCGTCAAGATGCAGCAAACACTCGTTAAAGGAATCGCCGAAGATGGAGAAATCGTCCATGAAGATCTCCAGGAATTTCTCCACCATGTCTGAGAAGATTCCCATCATACACCGCTGGAAGGTAGCGGGAGCATTGCATAACCCAAAGGGCATGCGACGATATGCGAACATGCCGAAAGGACAAGTGAATGTGGTCTTGTCCTGGTCTTTTTCGGCGATGGGAATCTGATTATAGCCAGAGTAGCCATCAAGAAAGCAGTAGTACTCGTGTCCGGCCAATCGTTCAAGCATTTAGTCAATGAAAGGTAGCGGAAAGTGGTCTTTCCGCGTTGCGGCGTTGAGTTTTCTGTAATCGATGCATATTCGCCACCCAGTTTGGGTGCGAGTAGGGATTAACTCGTTCGCCTCGTTAGTAATGACCGTTATGCCTGACTTCTTGGGGACAACGTGAATGGGGCAAACCCACTGGCTATCAGAGATAGGGTAAATGATACCACTATCCAGACACTTCACGATTTCCTTTTTCACAGCCTCCTTCATGACTGGGTTGAGTCGCCTTTGTGGATCCCTGGCTGGTTTGGCATCATCCATCAGATGAATGTGATGTTCAACGATCAAGGGACTAATCCCCTTGATGTCCGCCATGGACCAGCCAAAAGCTTGCCTATTGCTGTGCAAGACCGCAAGAAGGGCTTTCTCTTGCTCTGGAGCTAGAGAAGCCGAGATGATAACAGGGAGGGTCTCGTTCTCACCCAAGTAAGCGTACTTAAGGTAAGACGGCAAAGGCTTGAGTTCGAGCGTTGGAGGTGAAACGATTGAAGGCAAGATTGGTGAAAAGGTCTCGAACTCAAAGGATTCCAGCAAAGGTTCAAAACGAGTAAGCGACCGAGTTGAATGGTTCAGGTAACTCATCCGGAAATTCGAAGGATTCAAACTCGGGTGGTGAGTGGCTAAGACCGTTAGAGAAAGTGAAACACTCGTAGTCATTGTCGGGCGCAGAAACAACAGCAGGTTCGAAGAGGAACGCACTAGTGGCGTTAAGGTTATCGTGATTGAACAAAAACTCCTCGAATTCACACTCTTCTGGGGTGATCTCCTGGATTGAGCAAACGTCTAGTATATGAGCATTAGGTTCGGTGGGATGATTCCCCAACCTAAAAATGTTGAGTTCAATTGTCATGTTTCCAAAAGATAGGTTCATCGAACTATTGCGACAATTGATCACAGCATTTGAGGTTGCACGGAATGGGCGACCGAGTATCACCGGAATTTGATTCCGGGGGTTAGCTACAGGTTGTGTGTCTAATACTATGAAGTCAACGGGGAATATGAAGTCCCTAACCTTGATTAACACATCCTCTAGCTCACCCTTAGGATGGGTGATCGATCGGTCGGCCATTTGGAGAATGCAGTGTGTGGGTTTCATCTCTCCTACACCTAGTTGCTCATATACTGAGTACGGAAGCAGGTTAACACTGGCACCAAGATCTAATAGTGCGCGGTTGATGTTCTTATCCCCAATGGTAATAGAAATCGTAGGACAGCCAGGGTCCTTCCGTTTTTGCGGTAAAGATTGGGTAAGAGCATCACTCACAGCACTAGCCAAGAAAACTTTCTTGGGTACCTGAGACTTCCTCTTTTTCGTGCACAAGTCCTTTAAGATTTTCGCGTAGGACGGGACTTGTTGGACAGCATCTAAAAGAGGAATGTTGATGTTAACCTGCTTAAACAACTCCAGAATCTTCTCCATTTGTGGATTTTGTTTATTGGACCTCAACCGGTTTGGAAATGGAACATTTTTAAAATTGGTTGAGTCCAATGCTTGTGGAGGATATTATGGAGTTGGGACGGATCCCAGAGCTGGTGTTTTCGTGGAGTGAGAAATGAGTCCGTTTAGAGCAGAAGAAGAGGAAGAGCCTTTTGAAGAATGGAGAATAGGCTCAGAAGACGAAGAAGAAGAAGAAGAAGCGGCCGGGGTGTCATCGTTGATCCGTGTGCCAATATTGTTTTGCAGCATCCTTCCCGATCTCAATGTAGTCACGGCACTCACATTATGGTTCTGTTGTTCAAGAGCAACATGTACATTATGTGGATGACCGGGATTTGGGAGTGGCTGGGACAGAAGCTTCCCCTTTTCTCGCTCGCTTAACGCCGCATTCAGCTGTGCAATCTGGGCTTCGATGGTCTTGATGCTTTGCCCGTGTGCAGCAGTGTGTTGCACCAAAGACTGAATAGACGACTGGATGTTGGCAGTGGATTGTGTCGATTGTTTAACGAACGCCTCCATACTTCGTTCTAGCGAGGAAACCTTATCGTTGTTTGACGGAACAAAGTTGTTTTGCGGAAAAGAATTGTTGGGTGCAAAGTTGTTCGTCTGATTTTGAAAAGGTTGGGGTTGGAAGGGCTGCTGAAACTGATGTTGAGTTTGTTGTTGCGCTTGTTGTTGCGGAGGAGGGGGCCTCTGGAAATTGTTGCCTTGGAATTGTTGCTGATTCTGATTCCAGGCGAAATTGGGGTGGTTCCTCCAACCGGGATTGTAGGTGGAAGAGTATGGATCATTTCTAGGTCTTTGCTGAAATGCAACATTAACCTGATCCTGTCCTTGAGATGGTGGATTGTAAGGACACTCTTCGGTTAAGTGAGAAGGATCGGAACAACAAGCACAAATGGTACGAAGAGGAAGAACAGGGGCAGGAGCAGGAAATGAAAATTTGCTCTCTATCGCTTCAAGTTTTCTCGTTATTGCAGCCATTTCAGCTTTCATCGCAATAGAGACATCGAGTTGGTGAATTCCTACCCTAGACTGACCGGTAGAGGTGGAGGAAGAAGAAGAAGAAGTTGGTCTGGTGCTCTCACAGTGAAGCGTTTGTTCCGCTAGGTCGTCGAAGAATTGCCACGCTTCCTCGTCAGATTTCGATAGGAAGTGGCCCTGACAAATGGTTTCCAACAACTGCTTGGTTGCTGGGTTCAGGCCCTCGTATAAGGTTTGGCAAAGTTACCATTTCTCGATACCATGGTGAGGGCACTGAACAAGAAGGTCTTTATACCGGTCAAAGCACTTCCAGAAGGGTTCAGTAGGAAGCTGAGAGAATTGGTTGATTTCATTACGGATCCTTGCGGTTTTATGATTCGGATAGAATTTCTTGAGAAACGCTTTCACAAACTCGTTCCAACTGGTTATGGAGTGGGAAGCGGTGCTATACAGCCATTTTTCAGCAAGATAGCACAAAGTGAACGGAATGACCCATAGCCGTATAGCATCGTCCGACAGCTGGGTAGTTTTCATCATGGCACAAACATTTTGAAACTTGTTGATGAAGATATAGGCATCTTCAGATTCAAGCCCATGAAATTTCGGAAGCATGTTAATGAAGTGGGGCTTAATTTCAAAATTATCCCCATTGGCCGGTGGAAGGGAAAGACAAGTGGGAAGTGCAGAACGGGTGGGATAGAAACGATCCTGGAGCGCGATTCGCTGCGGCGCTACAACAGACGGTGGTGGTGGGTTATTTGCATCCGTAGGAGGCGGCGTCTATCCCGGGGGAGTTAAAGAGATGTTTGGATTAAATCCTGATATCGCGGAAGAAGAGGTTGGTGATGGTGAAGGTGAGGATGTATGAACAGAATTTGGGTTAACGTCGGAGTTGGCCGGCAAAAGTAACAGTGAAAGAGGCGTGGACGAAGTTTCGACGTTTGAGTCGATCGCATAGTCGGTAGCGACTAACGTAACGCGGACTAGGCGGGCGCTAGTGTCCCGAGTCCAAGCGGACATACACTAAACGAGTTTAGTGTATGTCAAAGCGGAGAAGGTGAGGGTAAGAAAACGTCAATGGAGAAAAACGATAGGAGGTGGGTGAAAAATGGATTCTGGCGACAAAGGGAAAGTTTTTATAAAAGTTTTTGGTTTTTGTGTTTTTTTTCTTTTTTTTAGAAAGAGATTTACAGAAATACGTACGGACTTACGGCTTCAAGAAATCACAAACAAGATATGCACAATCACAACTAGATCTAGGGTCACCTAGGTCAGCTAGACAGCTCCTAACTGTTCCAAAGGGCTAGAAATAGGACCTCAAACCGCCTCTTCTCCGCTAATTGTGGCCAGGTAAGTGCCAGATAAGTGGGAGGCTCCCTACTATGTAAGTAGTGGTCTTAATTAAGTAACCACTTGCTTTGGACACACTTACCTAGACACCGCAAAGTCAGGATAGGATAAACGGCCGATACCTGTAACTAGTCCTCTGTCCTATTAAGCGCGAAGTCCTTAGGGCTGAGTCTAGTATTTTTTAATTTAAGCAATGGTCAATGCATATGCTTTTTGTGATTTCTGGGGTCCTGGGAAGGGTGATGAAATCCCCACCCAATCTGGATTGGTTTCAAGCCCCTTAAAGTCCATATTAATATATGCAAAGCAGTAACAATCAACTGCAATAAATTTTTATTTTTTTAGCGCGGTGCAAAGAATCCTGCACAAGAACAATTTTATTGGAAGGGGGAAGAGAGTTTGCGCAAAGAATGTTGCAGAAAATACAGTTCAGTGGAGTTCAGAGGAGTGGGGAAGAGAGCAGAAGGACTCACAGTGATTTTGAGTTGATGAGGGCACCAAGTGGCCGCGGTTCCGCGGCCTAAGCCTGCTTATGCCGCGGTTCTGCGGCAAGAATGGAGAGTTGGGACTTCAGTTTTCTGGTGTGTGCTCTGTTGGGTGTCCTCTGCTTGTTTGGAGCTCCTGAATCTTGATTTACTTACTGGATCGGCTCCAGAATTTTACAGTAGACCGTTGTCTCCGTCTTGATCCGTCGCGGTGTAGCCGCGAGATATGGGTCTAACTTCCCACGTCTTTGGCACTGAACTCGAGCTTCGTTTTATCCTGCAAACTTGCAAAAAAACTAATCAAAAATAACAAGATGATTTTTTTTACAATGTATTTATTTTTTGTTGTTTTTCGGTTATATTTATATTCACAAATTAACCCAAAATTACACAAAGAAATAAACTACCGTCTCCCCGGCAACGACGCCATTTGATTGGTATATTTTTTGCGTGTTCAAGTTTATTACCGCAATCAAGACGGTTTCGCTTGTAGCTAGTCGGTTGAGTACGGGTCGTCCGCAGGGAGATGGGAATCTTTTTCTATGTGCTTTAACGAGTTAAGTCCAAATGTCCAGGTTTGTTTTAAGATTACTTATGTGCTAAAATGATATATAAAGAGAGCTTGTTAGGATTAGGATTAGGTTAGTTTGAGTTAGGAGTCGCTCACTTCTTTCGTTGCCATTCTTAATATCGGTGTTACGGTAATCGGCAACAACGGGGATTAGCACGACTAGGAAGGAACTTGCGAGTATAAGTTAGGCTTTCCAACGCATAAGTTCTTCTTTTTGGTGCTTGTCCGTCCGTTCTTGGCTCTTAGCCTTAACCTCCGGTTAATTCAATCACAACCGGTCTCACTAAGGAATCACCGCTATCATGTAGGATAGGGTGCCGTAGGGAGCGGATTGTGGTTCAATTAACGGGAGTTCGAATTAAGATGTTGGGCAAGAAAAGAGTGAGAGAGATTTCCTTCTCTCAAACTTTCCTTATCCTACCCTAACAAGTGAGAAAACTACTCACCCATTACAAGAAAAAGGAAAATAAAACAAAGGAGGAAGATAGAAAGAAAGAGGTTAGAAGATTACAACTAGCTATTTGAGACCTCACTTTGGCAAGAATCAAGCTTAAGCATCATTGTTGTTTAAGGATAAAGAAAAAGAGAACAAGAAAGAAACAAACAACAAATAACAACAACTAGATTAGCAAATGAAAAATACAAGCAATTATAATTATCAAAATAACAAGACAAGCATGGTAACAAAAAGAACTCCTTTATTCATCCTTCACTCACAAAAGCTCACTACAAGTTTTTAATGGAGAAGAGATGAGAAGAGGAAGAAGAACAACATGTATTCTAAAATCTAAATACAAGAATAAGCACCCTTGGCTTTGGCAAGTTCTGGACTATTTATAGGCAGGGAAATGGAAACCTAGGGCAACAAACTGCCTCCATATAGAATGACCAAAATACCCCTGAAACATCGTCTACTGAGGAGCCCGTACTGCCGCGGTTCCGCGGCCTAAGCATGCTTATGCCGCGGAACCGCGGCCCTTTAGTGGAGTTAGGCCATGAAACTTGGTGTTTTTCTCCTGTTTGTTGTTGTATGCAGTGTGGTATATGTTTTTTATCAGAAACTCTTCACAATTTTTCCAGAATTTCAGCAGAACAAAAGGTGATGTGATGTTGATCTTTTGCCATGATTTCCTCGAGCACCGCGTAGATATGTTGGATCTTGTGTTGACATTGAGCTTTGTGCATGAAAATGACATCGATTTGCCATTTTGTCCCTTAAACTGGTGTGCGGCAACATACGGATAGAGAGCGGAGACCCGTATTTTATCTGTGGTTGGAAGTAATCCGGAATTTGTCGTGCTTTTCCATGAATTTCATTGTTTAGAGCTGAGAACCTGTATCCTGCAATTAACTAGCAAACACGGCTCAAGAGTACCTACCGATAAGCAATGTGATAAAAATTGGGCGGTATAAAAATGCAAAAATCTGATATGAACAGTGGCGTATGTGCGTCGACTTCACCGACCTCAATGAGGCCTGCCCCAAGGACAACTTTCCACTCCCCCGCATAAACCAGCTCGTCGACAGCTCGGCCAGTCACGAGCTGCTGAGCTTCATGGACGCATTCTCCAGCTACAACCAAATCCGTATGAATCCTGAAGACGAAGATCTGACCGCATTCACAACGGACCGGGGAGTGTACTGCTACAAGGTGATGCCCTTAGGCCTCTAGAACGCCGGGGCCACGTACCAAAGGCTAGTCAATCACATGTTCAAGCCACAGATCGGCAGGAATATGGAAGTCTACGTTGACGACATGCTCGTCAAGTCCATCTCGTCAGCCGACCATGCTAAGGACCTGGGCGAGGCTTTCGGAGAGCTCCGCAAATTCAAAATGAAGCTAAACCCCGCCAAGTGCGCATTCGGAGTCACCGGGGGAAATTTCCTCTGGTTCATGGTCACTCACCGCGGAATCGAAGCTAACCCAGAGAAGATCGACTCTATCCTGAACATGGCCACACCCAAGACCAACGTCGAGATCATGCGGCTCACGGGGCGGGTCGCTGCTCTAAGCCGTTTCATGTCCAGGTCGGGGGAGAAGTGCCTTCCGTTCTTTAAGGCGCTGAGGAAGATTCCGAGGTTTGAGTGGTCGGAGGAATGCCAAGCCGCCTTCGACCAATTGAAGAAGCACCTCGCAACACCGCCGCTGCTCACCCGGCCAGTGGAGGGGGATGAGCTGTCGCTGTATCTGGTAGTATCCGACCAAGAAGCAGGCTCGGTCCTCGTCCGGGAGGCCGAGGGGGCACAGAAGCCGGTGTACTATGTGAGCCACATGTTTAAGGACGCGGAAACGAGGTACCCCGCCGTAGAGAAGATTGTCTTAGCCCTCGTGGTAACCTCAAGGAAGCTGCGGCACTACTTCTAAGCACACACCATCATCGTCCTCACCGAGCGCCCGTTGGGATCTATCCTAGCATCACCGGAATCCTCAGACCGCCTAGAAAAATAGAGGTGGGAGCTATCTCAATTTGACATAAGGTATCGCCCGAGTCAAGCTATCAAGACGCAGGCCCTGGCCGATTTCATCGTTGAATGCACCATCCCTTGCAGGAAGCCAGAGTCCACGCCACCCCTCGCAGCCCAGTGTCCTGTCCCGAAAGGCCCTGGCTCGGTTCTAGAGTGGGTCATCTACGTCGACGGGTCTTCCACTGAGGAAGGATGCGGTGCCGGCCTCATCATCCGGGGCCCAAACGAAGCAGAGATGGAGTATTCTTTGAGGCTCGGTTTCACAGCATCGAACAACGCAGCAGAATACGAGGCCCTCCTGGCCGAACTGCGCATGGCCGTCGAGTTGGGGCTGAAGATAATTCGAATCCGCAGCGACTTGGCCCTTGTCGTCGGTCAAGTGACCGACCGCTTCAAAGCTCGAGAGCCTCTGATGATGAGGTACCTAAACGAATTGAGGAAACTCCGAAGAAACTTCGATGAAGTCCAGGTAGAACAAATACCCAGGCAGCTGAATGCCCAAGCAGACTCCCTGAGCAAGCTAGCTTCGTCGTACTCGGCCAACAATAAGCGGTCTATCCTCTTCGAAACCTTGCCTCGACCCAGCGTGGGAGAAGAAGCGACGACGCTCCACGTGTACGCGGCGCAGGAGAGCGACCAGGATTAGAGGAAGCCCCCCGTGGAGTTCCTGAGAGACGGCGCGCTCCCGGAGGGGCCGCCCGCCATCTCCGGGCCAAAGCCCGCCACTTCGTCTGGAGCAACGGGAACCTCTACAAGAAGGCCTTCACTCAGCCCCTGCTCCGGTGCGTTGACCCCCACGAAGACGATTACGTCCTTCGGGAAATCCATGAAGGGGTGGGCGGTGCACACCAGGGGGCTCGAACCTTGATCCAAAAAGCATTACTCCAATGGTACTACTGGCCCACCATGCACGAGGACGCCCTGAAGCTGGTCAGAAGATGCAAGAGCTGCCAGCTCCACGGCAGCATTCCCCACCTCCCAGAGCTAACCGCCCTGACATCCCCATGGCCGTTCTCTCAGTGGGGGTTGGATATGATCGGCCAGTTCCCTACCAGAACAGGTGGGCACAAATTCGTCCTCGTCGGGGTGGAATACTTCACCAAGTGGATCGAGGCCGTCCCTATCAGGAAACCGGACGCCACCACAACCATCAAGTTCCTGCAAAACAACCCGATACTCTGGTTTGGCATCCCGAGATGCATCGTCACCGACCACGGGACGAACTTCGAGAACGAGAAAGTGAAGGACTTCTGCAAAGAGTACCATATCCCCATGAAGTTCACCGCGGTTGCGCATCCCCAATGCAATGGGTAGGCAGAGGTCTCTAACCAAGGTGTCCTCCGAGGTCTCCGGACCCGCCTAGAAGGGCGACAAGGCAGTTGGGTCGAAGAACTGCCTCGGGTCTTATGGGCCCTACGCACGTCAAAAAAGACTCCCACCGGGGAGACCCCCTTCAGCCTCTGCTACGGGACCGAAGCGATGGTCCCAGCGGAGATCGGGCTACCCAGTCACCGGGTCGAGCACTTCGACGATGACGCAAACACCTCGGCGTTACGGACCAACCTCGACATCTTGTTGGAAAAGAGGGATCGGGCTCAGATCAGAGCTGCCGCCTATCAACAACAAACGGCCCGATACTACATTGCTCGGTTCAAACACCGCTCCTTCAAGACCGGGGACCTGGTCCTGCGGCGGAACGAGTTCACCGACCAAGGCAGGCTTCACAAGTTCTCCCCAAAGTGGGAGGGTCCCTTCCTCGTCTTTGAGACGCTCCCCGGTGGAGCCTACCGCCTACAAGATGCGGACGGACGAAAGCTTCCGCGGCCTTACAACGCCGAGAAGCTCAAGCTATACCAGTGAGGTCAAAGCCAGCGAGTGTATACCGCCCCCTCTTTTTCCCTTTCATAAAGATGGTGTAAAGTGTTCTCTAAAAATTCCTGTCCATACGAATAAAGAAACGGCGGATCATTCCGAACAGAGTTCCATCTTTATACTCTAAGGCCCTCGCCAAGAGGCGGCCGTGCAACCCGTTGCCCGGGTATCCTTAGTGGGCTTCTGGCAGCCCCCTGACGCTAAGGACCAAAAAGCCCTCTCATAGGCAGTCGAGTCCGAGGATCCCTCGCTCGGCTATCCCCAGCGGGCAGCTTCCCTGCCACAACGCCGGGGATCAAAAAGCCCTCCCAGAGGCAGTCGAGCCCGAGGATCCCTCGCTCGGCTATCCTACAGGACAAAAGCCTTCGCCAAGAGGCACCGGGCAGTAACCCTACCCGGCCAAGGGTCCTTGGTAGGCTTCTACAGCCCCTCCCGCGCTAAGGACCAAAGTCCTCCCAGAGGCAGTCGAGTCATTGCTCGGCTATCCCCGGCTGGTAGCTTCCTACCACAACCGACAGAGATCAAAGTTCTCGCCAAGAGGCACTGGGCAGTAACCCTGCTCAGTCTCCGTCCTGAAGGATCAAAGCCCTCGAAAGAGGCAACCGAGCAGCTACCCTGCTCGGTCATCTCCGGCTGGTAGCTCCCTACCCATGACACCAGGGATCGAAGCCCTCGTAAGAGGCATCCGAGCGGCTGCCCCGCTCGGCCATCCCAGGCTGATAGTTGCCTACCCGTGACGCCAGAGATCAAAGCCTTTGCCAAGAGGCAACCACGCAGCTTCACTGCCCGGTCATCCTTAGTGGGCTTCCTACAGCTCCTCCAACACTAAGGATCCAAGCCCTCACCAGAGGCGACCGAGCAGCTACCCTGCTCGGTCATCTCCGGCTGGTAGCTCCCTATCCGTGACGCCAAGGATCGAAGCCCTCGCAAGAGGCTTCCGATTGGCTACCCCGCTCGGTCATCCCAGGCCGGTAGTTGCCTACCCGCGACGCCAAAGATCAAAGCCCTCACAAAGAGGAGACTGCGCAGCTTCACCGCCCGGTTATCCTTGGAGGGCTTCTTACAGCCCCACCAACGCTGAGGATCCAAGCCCTCACCAGAGGCGACCGAGCAGCTACCCTGCTCAGTCATCTCCGGCTGGTAGCTCCCTACCCATGACGCCAAGGATCGAAGCCCTCGCAAGTGGCATCCGAGCGGCTACCCCGCTCGGTCATCCCAGGCCGGTAGTTGCCTACCCGTGACGCCAGAGATCAAAGCCCTCGTAAAGAGGAGACCGCACAGCTTCGCCGCCCGGTTATCCTTGGCGGGCTTCTTACAGCCCCAGCAACACTGAGGCTCCGAGGCCCCAAAAAGGGGCAACAAGTCCATCGAAGTCTAAGCGATCCCCCCTCGGCTCCGGGGCCATGGAGATGCCTCCTCGGCAGCGCTTGGCAAGTGATGGAGACACAAGGTCGGCAGCGCTTGGCGAATGATCAAAATCAACCCGATGAACGATCGCTAGACAGATAGCTGACCCAATAGTGCAAGCAGAAATATTTTACAAACATTCTTCACACACAGAAGACGAATTGTAAACCGATGAAACAAGAATTTTCTTTTATTACCAAAGGCAAAGTTTTTACAAAGGGTACTCTGGGGCTCCCCAGCCCTACAAACTGCCCGGAGGCTTACTTCGATCCCCTCATGGCAGGCATCACGGCCTGCCGGGGGCTTTACCACCATAGATTTCGCCACCAGGGGCGCGCCCTACTCCCCTCGCCATCTTCCACAGGAGGCCTCGCCACCGGGAGCGGAACCCGAGAGCGGAGCTCGCCATCGTCGAACTCGGGAAGCTGTCCTTCACGGCGTCCAGGGCCTTGTTCCACACGACGGCAGAATACTCCCCAAACTCGGCGTAAAACTGCTCTGACGCCTTATAATCGGCCACAGCTTTCTTAGCCCGAGCCTCGGCAACCTGGGCCTCCAGAAGCGCCGCCTCGGCATCTCCCCTGCTGGCGTCCCTCTCTTTCTCCATGGTCGCGAAGCGTTCGGCCAGATCTGCCAGCTTCCTATCGGCGACCCGGAGGGACGCACTCAGACGACGATGGACACCCCGATTCGCTGAATTGGCAAGTTCTGCAGCCTCCGCCCGGGCTGCCAGGACGTCGGCCCGTGCCCTCTCCAGGCGCAGGTCATGCCGCAAAACCTCGACCTCCGAGGGAAACGCTTCTACTGGCCTCGGGGCGTGGAACGCCCCCTCGGCCTCCATACGAGCGGCAAGGGCGCAGTCTTGAAGGATCTGACGGAAAGCGGATGAGAAACCAGAAGGCCCCGAGCCAAAGAAAAGTATACCAGAAAAACTACATGTAGAGGGGTTCGTACCTGGACCGCCCCCTGGGCCATAGCCTCTAATTAAGCCCTCAGGGAGCCATGCGGAAGCTTTCCCCCAGCCGACTCCTCCATCCCGGTGAGTAGGCCAGCAACAACGGAAAGCCCAGACGGAACCGTGAAGACAGCGCCCCCCTCCTGCACGGAAATTCCCTCGGGGACCCTCGACGACGACACGCGAGAAATCGTCATCTTCCTCTTAAGAGGGGGCCTGCCCTCGCCCTCCCCTCTATCCCCCGTCTAGAGCTCGGATAACTGTGGACGTTTCTGGCCGCCGCCGGAGAAACCACCAGGAGCCGTCAACGAAGCAGACGGCCCTATCGCCGGCAGAACATCCGGCGCGAGGCATGAGCCAGCCAAGGGCTCGGCCATGCCACTAGCCTCCTTCTGGCGCGAGCAGCCCAAAGAGTGGGAGCGAATCATGTATTCAAAAAGAAGAAGAACGCCGAGCAGCCACGACTTAAGAAAGAGGAAAAATGAAAGAGTAGGGTCCCTGGAGCGGGCCCCGTCCCTACTTATTGCTGCAAGCGGCCTCATCCAACGATGCTCGTCGTCTCCCGCCAAAACGACTCCTCGCGTCCAGCGGCTCCGATCGCTCCATGTGTCGACCTGCGCTAGACCGCGTCCCATCAGACGCCCTCGCGTCCAGCGGCTCCGATCGCTCCACGTGTCGACCTGCGCTGGACCGCGTCCCATCAGACGCTGCGTGCCTGCATACGTCGCGTCGGCCAATCGATGCTTGACACGTGGACCGTCGCTTCAACGGCAGAGTGCACAAACCGGCGCATCTTCCTTAAATGCGGAGATCTCGCCCCGATTCATTAGCAGAAAAGACAACTGACAGCCCGAGGACTCGTCCCGACAAAGCCTTGGGAAGAAGCTCACCTCGGGAGACCTAGTAGTCCACTCCTAACCCGACCCGCTAGCTGGTCGGGACAAGAGTGGGGGGCTAATGATGATGCTCAATATTGGCGGTCTCCCAGATCTGGACACGTAGCAGATGACGTGTCCAGAACTCAGAAGGAAGGGCCACAGGGGCCTACCAGGCAACCCCTGTACCCGACCCACAAGCACAAGCTGGCCCTCCTCGGGGCCCTCTGCAAGTTGGCCTCCTCAACCCCCCAGCTCGTCCCGATCTGCCGCGGGACCAGGACTCCTCGACCCTCTTGCTTATCTCCGAGCTCCCTAGCCGAGACCGTCTTCTTCGGTCCCTCCGACCAGATCCACCGCTCACAGGCGTAACCGCCGCTCCGTGAATCTCGCCACGCGCGGATTCTCCGCCAGCAACATTCCATGTTCCACGCCTTCGTGATCCCCATTAATAGGCGATCCGCTCTCTACGCGGGCGTGACGTCGGGAGCGTAACTGCTGGCGAGATTCTCGTGCATGCTGACGCGTGTCATCACCGCTATATAAACCCATCACACAGGGGTCAAGTAAGCTATTCTTTATTCCACTTAGCCGTTACTCTGCTCGGATATAGCACTAACTTGATCGTCGGAGGGTCCTCGGTGGTACCAAACCATCCCGAGACTTCTTTGCAGGTACTCGGCACCAAACTCCTCAAATCACCATTCTCACCAAAACCCATTGAGATTCACACGCACCAGAAGATCATCGCCAAAATCCGTTGGGAGATCAACGGAAGACAACATCTGAGGGAGACCCGAAAAGGACAAGTTTTATCAGTGGACAATTAATCTTATCAATTAGATTATTTAGTCGCAGGTGAAAACGAAAAAAAAGAACAGCTCATTCTTTTAACATGATGTCGCCTCACATTAACAACATGCCAGCACTTCATTTGAATTTTTGTCCAAATCAAATAAGGGGAATCTTTTTCATGTACAAGACAACTCCAACAATTTCTGGGTATTTTTGGTTGAACAGATTGCAAATCTTTTTCACGTACATATAGAGCCGCATGGATTTCGATATCAAAAAATCACAAACATTTTATTTTCATATGGAAAATTTCTAGCTTATTTCATCGAAACGATACTGGCCTATCACACATGCCCAAGATCATCATACGGCTAAGAGCCAGCATCAAAACCCCAACATTACATTTCATACCACAGCAGCCCCTGCATTTATTTTTGACAATTTTCGGCTTCTTTCATCTCCAATTGATCCCTCCTTTTCCGTATACCAGTTGCTTAAGATTCCAAGGGTGGTTTAGTCTATTTATATGTATGTGTTAGAAATTTTAATAAAATACTTATATGTCATACTTGGGCCTTTTTAGGTGTCATGAATCTTACGCTTTGTGCATGGAGCTGTAAAATTGATGGAGTATAATTTTTTGGGCATTTATGATAGCATGGAAATGAGACACGTAGGTCAATAAGAATTTTTTCTGTATATTAAAAAGAAATGTAAACACATATATTTATAAGACCAAAGTTGTAACATAAAATGAATGAGAAAATCAAAGAGCATGGAGACCCATTATCACAAGATTTAATATCCAATGGCACAAAACCAACGGGCAAAAATATATAATGAAGGCCATCAATTCTCTTTCAATGCCAAGGTTTATATGGCCAAATGACTCTTTGTTACTAACTATATCAGATAAAATCAAATTGCTACACAACTGGAGTTATTCAAGCATAACGACAATCAACATTGCAACAGACATCTCAAAAGTAACATCAATAGAATCGAATAACTCGGAAAACATCAATGTCAATTTAAAGGAGATAACGGGAAAATCAACCAACGGAGATATTCAAAAAATTTCCATTTTCTTTGAGTCTAAAGTCGTGTCGATCTCAAACGGTTAGAATTTATTTTCTAAATCCATACTTATTAAAACAAAAAAAAAACTCCTTTTCAAATATTCCTAATTGGAAGTCTCTCTGTCTGATTATATCAAACATGGGACATCCCTAGGGATGTCCATTGCAATTCCAACTTTTTCAAAATTCTGCTTTTGGCGTAAAATTCAAATTTCAACGGCTGTTAATTGCCAAAAACTGTCCTAAAAATTAGGGACGGTTATTTTAACTCCCCCAACTGCCTTTTATGGGTTTTCTATATAAAGGACCATTTTGAAAAGAATCTTAACTAACTTTTCACTCGATTTTCATTTTTCTTTACTTTCAAGTTTTTGTGAAAATTCTCTCTCTCCACACTCTCAAATTTTTACTACTCGTTCTGTGAGAGGAGATCTTTTCGGTGACTTTAAACTTTTCTACTCTTTTAGAAAAGAAAGATCTCAAAAGTTCGAATAAGTAATTGTTTTTCAAACTTGTTTTAATCTTTGAAAACTTCTTCGATTTGATTTTAAATTTTTGTTAATCCCCAAAATACAATCCCTCATCTCTTTGAATCGAAAATTTGATTTATCTATTTGATCGTTAAGACTGTTAAAGTTGGTTTGTAAAGATTTGTAAAATCTTCCTTTGTATACGACCTAGTGAAGAAAGGTCTAAAATCTTCACGTTGTAAATGTTTGGATTTGAGCCTTAGAAAAAGTCTAGGTGTTCACTGCTTGAAATTGTAAAGAATCTAAAATCTGAACCTGAGAAAAGATATGGATTTCTCCATCTGCAAGAAGTCACAGGATAGTCAAAGTTCTCAGGCGAGAATTAGCCACTGGGTTGGTGAATCTCGATAACAATTATCTGTGTCCATTTACTTTTCTGTGCTTCTGTGACTGTGATAGTCTAGTATTTCAGACTCTGTTTTATATTCCGCTGCATAATTTTTAAATTGTTACAAATCACGCTGTATTTGTCATAAAGCCTTATTCACCTCCCTCTTAGGCTGTTTACAATTAGTATCAGAGCGGGTTACTCTGTTTGTAAGATTAATCTCTTGAGTTTCTGATCCTATGACAAACCAAATGAAAGGACAAGCCATTAATCGTCCTGCTCTACTCAATGGTACAAACTATTAATTCTAGAAAACCAAGATTAAATTTTCTCTTCAATGTATAGATCTAGAAGTTCTAAAGGTCATTGAAAAACCCTTCGTTTCTCCTCCTACAAATCCATTATCTGATCACAACAAAACATTATTGACATTAAATGTCAAAGCAATGAATGCACTTCATTGCTCGTTAATTCAGAAGAATTCAATAGAATCTCAATGTGTTAGACGCAAATGGAATTTGGACTACTTTTCAGACTGCCCATGAAGGAACCAGTCAAATAAAAGAGAGTAAGATCAACCGTCTTATGCATGAGTATGAAATGTTCCAAATGAGAGACGATGAAACCATTGACTCTATGTATGTTAGGTTCAATAATGTCATTACCGAACTTTTCAATTTAGGAAAGAAATTCGATGATAAAGAAAAGTGTTACAAGTTGTTGAGATCTCTAACGATCTCATGGTAACCTAAGATCACTGCCATCGAAGAGTCTAATTACATGACAAAATTGAAAATTGATACTCTTATAAGAAAGTTAAAGACTTACGAGATGCAATCAAGAGATCTTAAGCAAAAGCAGGAGAAGAACACTCAAAAGAAAAATATCACGCTAAAGGTATCTACCAAGTCAAAGCCTAAAGAATCATCAAGTGATGGTGAAAGCGACGATAAAGAAATGACTAATATTGCTAGACACTTCAGGAAGTATCTAAAATCCAGAAAATTCCTCCAGAAGAAAAGTATATATAAATCTAATAAGAATTTTAATACTAATAAAACTTTGCGTTGTTTCGAATATAATAAGAAAGGCCATTTGAAATTAGAATGTCCTACTCTCAATAAGTACAAGTGGAAGTCAAAGAAGGAATTAGAAAAACATTCGTTTCAAGCCATTTGGGACGATACGAATTCTAGCGACTCGGAAGCCGAAGAATTCGCTAACACGTGCTTCATGGCACAAGACAAATAGGTAATAGACGATGACTTTGAAATGGAATCTCTTAGTAAAGTAAATTTAATAAGTTTTTGTTATTATCTTAAGGACAATTGCGATAAAATAAACTCTAAATATAAAAATTTAAAATCAAAATTATCTGCTAGAAATAATTTAGAAAAATCAACTCAAGAAGAATTAAAGGAAATTAAATCAGAAAATGAAAATCTAAATGAGAAACTAAAATCCATAACGTCAACTAAGGAAAAGTTAAATGAAACTAACAACACTTTGTTCCCCTCCGAATGGCGGCCGGGACATGACGTCCCGCCTGAGATTCGGGGCAGATGCTAATTGGTGCTATCCATCTACCTCTCCGAAGGTGCCAAACTGATTTATGGCGCCATATATCGAAGGTTTAAACGGATGCGTCCGATATAGCAGACTTCGTCAGATTCTCCCTCGTTTGAAGGGTTTTTGATTGTGGGGACGCTCTTCCCTGCAGGCGCAAGCCCCTGTAGTTAATTACGCTACCGCATGGCGGTAGCAACTTTCTTCTTCTCCAGATGGTCACTTCGTGTCGTGGGTGTTTGTTCTGTGATTGGTTGCCCGTGGATTGTATACGGAGACTGAGTTATGTCGTCGTCCGTAGGGCGTGGACTAATCCAAATCCGTATTGTCTTAGATTTGGGTTTGGGGGTTTGGGTTTAAGGATACGTTAGTCTCGTTTGAGACTAAGATCGACTTAAGCGGTTATTAAGGATACGTCAGCCTAATTTTTAGACTAAGATCAACTTAACGGGATCGTTTAGATCCGACAAGAGAGCAATTAAGGGAGCCCTGTTATTTAGTTTAGTGACATTGCGGTCCAATGTTAGTTTTAAGACGTTGCGGTCAAGGTTAAGGACATCATAGTCCGTGGATTTAAGGACTCCACAGTCCGATGTTAGTTTTAAGACATCACGGTCAAGGTTAAGGACGTCATAGTCCGTTGTTAGTTTTAAGATATTCCGGTCAAGGTTAAGGACCTCATAGTCCGAGGGTTTAAGGACCCCACAATCCGGCGTTAGTTTTAAGACATCCCGGTCAAGGTTAAGGACCTCATAGTCCATGAGTTTAAGGACCCCACAGTCCGTATCAATGTGTGGTCACCGGGACCCGTCACCTCTTTAAAGACGTTGAGGAATTACAACGCCAAGTATCAAAGGAGTGATGAGATGTACCCTTAAACCGAGGTAGATCATATAATCTTTGGCCCAATTTGGGACCAAGATCAATTAATCATGTTATGAGCCCATTGGCCCAGTTAAGTTTGAATTGTGGACTTATGGCCAGCTTGGGCTAAGTCCAATCATGTTTAGAATATTAGCTTTCTGTTGGTCCATTGAAGGAGAGGTTTTGCCTCTAGAAACTTAGCCAATTGGGCTAAAGCTAGTGTTGAACACTAGAGACCAACAGTGTTGAACACTGGGATTAAGATTAACAAGTTGGTGTTAAACACTAAAAGATAATCAGTGTTGAACACTGGGAACAGAGTTTTCAAATTAGTGCTAAACACTAAGACAAATCAGTGTTAAACACTGGGAACAAAGATTTCAAATCAGTGTTAAACACTAAGGAAATCAGTGTTAAACACTGGGAGCAGAATTTTCCAAATTAGTGTTTGAACACTAAGAAAATCAGTGTTAAACACTGGAAATGGAGTTTTCAAACTAGTGTTAAACACTATGGAAATCAGTGTTAAACACTGGGAACAGATCATAAGTTTGATGCTAAATATTGTAAGAGAAGAGATCACGTAGGGGCACATGATGGCATCCAAGAGGTGGGGCTAGATCCCCTTCATTTTGTTCTACAGATAAGTGTTTAACACTTTTAATTCCGAAGGCCATCACGTGTGGGCACGTGATGGGGGCTCACGCTTTGATCCGTTAGAATGTTCATTAGGGGTCACGTGGTGACACGTGAGGACGCCCCAGACCTTCTTTTCTTTTGCTTTTTCTTTGCGCGCTTTGGGGGTCACGTGGAGCACGTGAGGCGTTGCCTCAAAGTTCGTCTCTATGGATCTTTACAGGGGTCACGTGGTAACACGTGACCCTGTTCCTTTGCCTGTTTGAAGATTTGTTTATCTTTTTAAGAATTAAATTCTTCATAGGGTTAAACCCTAGCAATAAACTTTAGAGGAATTAAATTCCTGTTTTCTTCTGAAGAATTATATTCTTAGATAGGGTTAAACCCTAATTTCTTTTCTGTGGGAATTAAATTCCTCATGTATATAAAGAATTGAATTCTGGCATGGGGTGAAACCCTGATTTCTTCTTTCTCTTTTTAAGGGAATTAAATTCCTGTGACTTTGAGAGAATTAAGTTCTTTACTAGGGTTAAACCTTGGTTCTGTTCATTTTGAAGGAATTAAATTCCTATAATATAGGGTTAAACCCTAATTTTATTTCAAAGGAATTAAATTCCTATAATCCTGTGAGAATTAAATTCTCAAACTCTCATTCCCCCTCTATGCTTTGGATCTGCATGGCAGGATCTCAACCCAATGAGAATTAAATTCTCAATTTATGGGGAGATGTGCACTTTGCAGATCCTCTGCTAGAGGAAGAACTAAGTTCTTCTTTTATATAAGACTCTTTCTGAGAATTAAATTCTCTTTTTCAGCCTCTCCTTTCTTACCTAGGGTTTTCTTCTGCAGAAGATCAAATTCTTCTAAAATCTCTAGGCTTTTTTTTTCTCTTTCTGTCTGTCTCCGTCTCTCCCCCTTTTTTCTTGTATTTTCCTGGCTCCTATTTATAGGAGAAGGAAGAGAATCAATCAGTTTTAGTGAATCTTTCATTGAGAGATTTGATTTGCATTCATCATTCATCTGGGCCTTTGGATTATTAGGTGAATTTTATTCACCATTGGATTTTAAATCCAAAGATATTCCTTTGTTATTTCGGTTGGATTTTAAGGGGAAATCTTTCCAAGTTCAAGATTTTTCCATAAATAGGTGATATTTAATCACCTTTAGATTTTTAATCCCATCGGTTCCAAATAATCATTCTCCTTTGGAAAGATTTGAATCCTTTTCAGAATTCAATTCTGTTAAATAGAGAGGCTTTGAAGGCCGGTCACGTGTGGCTACGTGACCCATGGTCACGTGTAAGCACGTGGCCCCTGGAACTAGCTTTCTTCTCCTTTTTGCGCTCTGTTTTCTGGCCGCTGCTCAACCGTCACGTGCCAATACGTGACCCCTGGTCACGTGTGAGCACGTGACCTTTTCTGAAGCCTTTTCCTTGATTTGATCAGAGAACTGATGTGCCTTTGCTGCTGCTTTTAAATGTCACGTGCCAACACGTGACTGTTGGTCACGTGGTAGCACGTGATGCCTCCTCCGTAAGCTTTCCTGATTTTAAATCAGGAAACACACTTTAAATTTTGAAATATTTTATCTTAAAAGAAAAGTTGAATTATTAGACAAAATGCTTTTAAATTTTACCAAAAGTAAAGATAATTTAGATATTATGTTACACCCCGCTTCCCAAAAGACGGGAGCAGGAAACGTGATAAGGCCCGCGACGTATTTATTCCGAGAAGGTCTTTTCTCGTAACAAATACGCTAAGCGTATAGTAAACAATATAACATTGACAAGAATAGACAAGTGATAATAAAATCCAACACTTCATATATTTACATTCCCAACTTTATAAAGTTTAAACTAAACATGATGTTTGAACAATAAACAAAAATGCAATTTGCCTAAACAGGTGGCATACTGGAATGAAAATAAATAATGGTTGAAGGACTAGTAGTCGGCCTAGGCTTCAAACTGTGGGTAGTTCTCTGAAGTCGGTTCCATTTCTTTAGTCTCTAGATTATCTAACGAACATTTCAAGAAAGAACGAAGATGGATAGAATGCCCGTCGGCGGACTTTCGCTAGGTAAATCCCAAAAAGATGGGCAGTGTATATAAATGAAATGTACGGTGTAATGTGATTTAGTATGGATGGAATGAAATATGAATAAGTATAACATGGTAATGTTAAAAGAAACTATGTAAGTATGGAAATGTAACATGAGTATAGCAAACAAGTATAGTATGGCCGTATAGTGAAGGTATCGTGAACATGAAGTATACTGTCAATGTGTCCTACAGAGGTCACTAAAGATAATCTAACTAACTTGAGTTCAAGTGTGAATGTCAACGTATCTCAGGAGTGTTCTGAAATCCAACAGGTTGTAATCCATGGGCAAGGAACCACGAGCCCTTATTCGTGAATTCGTGATTTCGTGATGTAAGTATGCATGAGATTCTGTCGGATTCATACTTAAACTACCGCAACATCCCACATATTCTAGATTACAGTTAAACTTACCGGTCTTGCTCGAATTTATGAATACATCAAGTTACAAGATTGAGTTCATGTCAAGATCAAGTATTCGTGTCAAGTGTTTATGTATTCATTTCAAGTTGTATTCATAGTTTGAGTCAAGTCAGTTCAAGAGTATATATTAGGTTTAGGTATTCATATTGGATTCATGAATTCATATCAAATTCATGTCAAGTTATATTCATGGTTCGGTCAAATCAAGTCATGTTTGAATATTCAAGTTCAAGTGTTCAAGTTCAAAATTAGGTTCGAATTTGGTTCGAGATCGAGTTCAAATCAAGTTCGAGTTTGTATTCATGTTCTAGGCATATCTTATTAATACATTTAACCTTTCGAGATCTTAAATTTGGGAAATATCGACAACCGCTGTACATGAACGACAGAATTTATGTCTTTTTCAAAAACGATTGTCATTTGATAATTTCCACCCTAAGGTTACGATCTATATTCAGGGAGAGGCAAGTGGTGCATCTTGTCTCCGGCAACCCAAAGACAACTGACAAGAGAAAATACTGCTCAAACCAATTTGCAGGCTATACACGTAACCTAAACTAGTATTTTGATTTCTAGGGTATTATAAAAAGTCATTTAAAAATGCTCGAGGGTTTTTAATTTGTTCTAGAGCCTCGAATATGTTTTTAATAAAAATAAGTTGATTAAAATGTCAAGATTTTTGTATAAAAATCTTTTTTATATTTGGTGGTATTTTTGTGATAAAACTTAGTTTTAAAAGTTTATGATATTTTTACGAAAAATACTACTTTTGGAAACTTAATGGTATTTTGGTCTAATTTTAATCTTTCATTTAAAAATATATTTTTTACAATTTGCTTTCCTTGAAAAAACACGGATTTATGATTTATATAATTTTTCAACGATTTAATTTGTTGTAAAAGTCGTATTTCTTTAAAATCGTATTTTATTTCTTTCGAGACCAAATTCTCCGTGAGAAGTTCTGTATCTCGCTCTAATGTCCCAAGGACACGCGATAACCCATACCATCCATAAACGGGTCTTCTAACGAGTGTTGTAGAGGTGTAATTGCAAAGGTGTTAAAAATAGCGATTAAAACGTATTTTTATAAAGCGAGAGTATTTTAATGAAAATATTTTTCTTTAGAATAAAACATGTAACCAAAGTATCATGCTATGAAACCATTGCATATGTGAGTGGGGTAGGTCGTTACCCCATGCGATATTAACATGTCACCAGAAGGAAGTATCAAGATAGCATAAAGAATATGGCATTTGTTCGTTAATTGGTATACATCGTTTAATAGTGTTTGTTAACATGTTATAAAAAACTATTATGGATATCGAGCAATATTTCATGTAAGGAAGAGTGATGATTACACCTTTTATTACATGATAACTTATTTACTATTTTAAATATTATATAAAAGTTAGGATGTTATCGGAAATTTTAATGATTAGTATAATGAACATGATTCAATCGATGGTGATAGAAGAGAAAAGGATAGAATTGTTTTAATGCCTATCTATGCACTACAAGTTTATGGTGATTCGGTGGCATGTTAATAGAAGGGATTTGAAAGTGAAAGGAAATATAGGGACTTATCCGAACCGCTCGTACTCGTACGAGGGAGAAATTGAGCAAAAGTAGTCTCAGTTTGAAGAACCGAGGCCGTGAATGCGACTAAGAGGGTGAGCTCGATTTACCGACGTCACTTGGACGAGTTGTGGAGCAACGGAAAAGGTGGAGGGAGCTTGAGGGAACAACGTCGCGAGATGAAGGTGTTTGACTCCTTGTGGGAACTTGATATATTGAGAACTTGAGAGAGTCTAATTTGATAAAATTTTCAAAGGGAAATTTTAAGAGAATTTTTTTGGAGCAGCCATGAATTTATAGGATGAGGAAAAGGGTGTAGAGTGAATTAAAAATGTATTAAAAAGATTTTTAATTGGGTATTAAAAAGATTTAATGGAGGAAATAAAAAGATTGAGCAGTTTCGGGTTGAATGAGACAGTTTGGGGTATTGAAACGAACAGCCGGGAAGCAAAGAGACGTACGGGCCCAACACGGATCCACCTGGAGTCAACCAGGCTACCGATCTCGGCTAAAGCTTAGCCAAGTTGGGGAGTCCGGAGTCGGGTCTTGGGTTTCTTTGGTGAGTCCAACAACATACATTTTTTCTTCTGAGACTTTTCGTAACTCCGTGTGATACTCGTGTAAACTCTTGGGCTTCCAAAAAGTTAAGAAGAAAAATATTAAAATAATTAAGGTTGATGGGATGGAACACGTAAGCTAAAGAAAAGCAGTGAAAAGTCTTAACAAATGAACTATAAGTTGTTTCTTGCACTTATTTCATAAGAATTTCCTTATAACTCGAAATCAAAATAGAATACATCCTATTTTATGAACTGAAATGAAAGGGATGGTATATGGAATTTAGGGTCGTTACATATCATGTTAGGACAATTTATAAAACATTGTAAAAAAAAGGGTATATATTATGACAAATATTCTGAGTTAGTCTCTAAAATCAAACCTTTTAAATATAAGTATTATTATAGATACTGTAATAAATACGCCATCTCCACGTGTAACCACTGTTGCATTTTAGGGCATATCTTTCAATATTTTTATATTAAGAATAAATCTACTTATAAATATTATTTTACTCCTAAAGCTAATCCAAATCAATCTAAGATGATATGGGTCTCAAAAGTAACTCTTTCTTCTTCCTGTGTTGCAGAACTTCCAAAGATGTAGGAGTCGATGGATTCTTGATAGTGAATGTTCGAGGCATATGACTGGAAATATTCAAAACTTCGATACGCTATTAAGAGAAGAAAGTGACAATGTCATATTTGGAGACAACAACAAAAGTAAGATCATCGGTAAAGGTGATATTTGCTTCAATAATAAATCTAATACAACAATTATAAGAGACGAATTATACGTAGAAAACCTCAAATATAATCTATTTAGTGTAATTCAGTTTTTTGATAAAGGATACCACAATATATACATTATTTATACACAAGATTTTAATAATCCAGATATTAAGTGTTTAATGGTAGAAATAGACTCATTAGTTTGGCATATGAAATTATGTCATTCTTCAATGGATATTTTATCCAAAATCACAAGGAATAACCTAGTCAAAAGCATTCCCAATATAAAATTCGTAAAAGATAAATTGTGAGATGCTTGCCAAAAAGGAAAACAAATTAAAACATCTGTAACTCTCAGATCCTGATATATATGTATTGGTAATCCTAAATATTTGTAGAATTTTAGCACTTGTATTCGTATTTGAAAATATGGGTTTTCTTGAAATTAGAAAAATACTTGTATTTGTATTTGAAAAATATTTATGAAATTTCTGATATTTTAAAACTAATAGTATCTTTGATAAATAAGTTTTCTTCTTGAACTTTTAAATGTAAATCTATTTTACATATCATTGACAAAAGATTAATTATGCAAACCTTGAGAGGGGTTATGTGTAATTATTTAAATTTGAAAGGGGTATTTTGTAAATTCCTATCCTAGAAATGTCTTCAAAATTCTTTGCTTTTCTTTTTCTTTATCTTACTTCAACTCCAAGAAATGGCTTAATTAATTAATTTTCTTTTCTTTTCTTCTTCTTCTTTACTCTATCTCCAATTTTCTTTCTTTTTCTTTTCCAAGCTTCTGTTTTCTTTGTCATTTCTTTATCTCTTCATTTCCTCTTCTTCTCATTTTTCTTCTCTTTTTCCTAATAATCCAATCTAAAACTTTCACAAAAAATTTCAATAAGGGAAGAGAAGATAATTTTGTAGACAGAGGCAAGTGCTTTAACTTATTTTCATATAATTGTTATCTAATTGTTTACTTGATTATTATGCAAGTGTCTCAATTCTTGTTTTGTTTTGTAAATTGATTACTTGATTTCTAATCAAGAAATACAAGGCAAATGTTTAGTATCATTCTTGTTTAAATAATTGTGATTTTGGAATTGATTAATTTATTAATTGACAAGAAATTTATTCTTGTTCTCTTGATTTCTTTTATGTATTGAACACTTGATTAGTTTATATATATGGATTAGTTAGGTAATAGATTGTGTAATCCATCTCATAATGTCAACATAACATATTTTAAAATATTTAGACATGTAAATTAGGGTTCATGCAAGTGTTTAATTTAATTGTTATTTATGTTTGATCAAATTAGTTTCGTGAATTGAAATTTATTTATTTTTATTGATAACTTGATTTGTGTTAATATAATTATTAGCTTGGTTAGATTTAATTGTTGGTTTGTTTTACTCACCAACAAGTTCTAATATCATATTTGACATGAATAAATTAGAGTAAACCTAATTTAAGCTCACACACATACACTAAGTTCTAACCTATACCAAAATCTAAACTTCTCATCATAGAACTTGTTCTCTTTCCCAAATTTCTCAAGTGTATGAAATTAGATTCTACCTAGTGGACTCCTACAAGCTATGGATAATTCTTTTTACTCTCAAATTAGTGTAAAGATTCGATCTTTGATAAGTTCTAAACTTGGTTTATATGTAAAACTAGGTTTTAAATAGAATTATAAGGTTTAGTTCAAATCTGGAATTTACCGTGCATGTCGCCTTAAAAAATTAATATTAAATTAAAAATACATCGAAATGTAACGTTATAGGGCTCGTATCGAATCCAATTAAATAACCTATAAACCTATTAAAGTTGTTACCGAATATTTCCATGTTACGATAACAAAAAGTTGTGAGAAGGACGGCTCTGGACTGCAATCCAGAGCAATACTTCCAGTCGAAGCCTGATTTGAAACATCCATATCTCATTGTAGGAATTTCATATTCTATGGGAACCTATATCGTTACGTATAATCGAGTTAGCTAGCTGCTGGTGTTAGTTTCATGTAATTTAAATTCCGTTTGATAATTTAAAAGTATTTTTTTTGTCGACATGTCTGGCTGATTTCTGCAGTGACAAGTTATACGTATTGAACTTAAACTGAATATAACTCCCTGTATATAATGACTATTATGAATCCATATTTTTCGTTGAAAACTTAACCGATAAACCTAGATTTTATTGAAATGTAGTAATGCCTAATTTTGTACATAACTTATAGTAAATGCGTTCGAAGTTGAATTTCCAGCTCCGAAACTGGAATTCCAGCAATGAACTTCTGTTTTAAGACGATCACATCTCCCTAACTAGTAATCCGATTGAGTTGAAACAAAGTTTACAGTTTAGATAAATGAGTATACTTTTTATGACTTTTATATTGTTTCGCTTAATTCTGCACGTATAATTTATAGTGAATTTTCCAATCTAAATAGCATATACAAGAAATTTGTAACAGATTTATATATTCTTTTGTTTCATGATATGACACACTGTTAACTAATGCAATTCCAGATACAGTTTCAAGTATTGAATGTTACTACGAGATCATGTTTCAATTTATAGAAATCCATAATTAAAACGGATACAGCCGGGAGATGGGGAAAGGACTTGGTAGACTCGGTTAATAGCATTGGAAAGATTTATTTATGGTACCATATGTTAGGGCTCAACCATGAGGGTCCGGGTTTAACAGCTTGTTCTAGTTAAGGCCAGCCATGGTGGTCCGGGTAGCTTGCTACCGTCCAGTATTGTTTTTCTACTCCATGAAAATATTTTTAAATGTTTTCTGAGCTGTAATACCTATTCATGTTCCAATAATGCCTAGCGGTGCATCCTGGGTTCAGCTCCAGGGGCCAGGGGTTGTGGTCCCGGGTATGCATGGGACACTTTCCATTGTTATTCGCTGGCTATCAAAAGCTTTCACAAATATAAGAACAAGCTGTTTAAGAACTTGACGTGAGCTACTACGTATACTCGGGTGCTGGAATAGGACAGTACCGCGGTATATGCGAGGCAGTTCATGATCACAAACTAAAAAAACAACCTAAACAACAAACTAAATGATGAACAATTTAAGATTAACATGAGCGACTACTTATATTCAGATGCTGGAATAGGACAATACCGGGTATATACGAGTCTGTTCATATTCACGTTATATTAAATACTAAAAATCCATATTATTAATTGATACTCATTAATTAAAATTCATGCAACACTCATCTATCACTGGATACATAATGGTACTTAGAAAGTGTGTTTTTATGTTACATGTTAATGACTTGATATCAATTTATTACTACATATTGATACTTGTTACCTACATGATCTTACCGTTGACTTGACTAGTGATTTATTAGTGAATGGAAATTAAGAATACTCATACTCTTGGATAATATCCACGTTACACCCATCGATATTGATTATCTGATACTATTTACCGACTACTGATTATTGGAATACTTTTTACTGGATGCTGATTACTGGAACACCGATTACTCGGGTACTGACTATACTTGACATGGGCGTGCCAGCTAGTCATGAGATACCCTAAGATATGAGTACTTTACCGTCCATTTCCACAATACTCCCCGAATCATGTTTCGTTTTATCTTGAAATTCATTTTACCTATCTCTGGTAACTTGATTATTACTTGACATTATTCCGACATTTTCGTATATTGACTTATAGTCTATTATTTAACTTATTACATGTCAATCCATATCCATATGCATTTCTATTATAAACTATATTTCTGTATACACACACATGTGCACGAGTTCCTTCATTTTACCACTTGCTTGGTCGCTTTCTGACGACCCTGAGCTTGCATGTATAGATATTGGATATCAGACGACTGACGTTCAAAAGTATAGATTATGATTTTCTTTAGAGTAAATCAAAGATAGATTATAGGGTATTGTTCATGACGAAAAACTACATTTCAATACCGCTCATTCATTATCATTTTTATGATATTTGGTACTATTAATCCGTGTCTGCTCAATAAAATACAGATTACAAGTATTCGTGACAAAACACTGCAAATACATCCAAATGCACAGATATGACATTTGTTGTTCGACACTGCAATCGGAACAGATAACCGATCAAGATTCAAGAGTTTGCAAAAAAAAAAAAAATTCAAGTGTACATATTTTTATGCAAAATGGTCCAACATAAACCAAGTGTGAACACAACTTTTGTGATACACAAATCAAGTGGGCGGCTGCCATGATGAGGACATGAACCAAGTGGGCAAGTTGTCAAAGCAAGTGGGCATGGGTGATGAGTAGAGATAAAAGATGTGATGTAATGGTTTACAATTTCCTTCCAAAATCTACAGATTAAAATCCAGATGTTTATTAAAGAATCAAACAATGTTAGAGAGATAATGGAGAGGACATAAGATCACCACTTGAAGACGGGTCCCACCACATGAAGAACAACCCCCGGTTTCCTTGAAATACCCACCACCACCGGTCCAACAAGCTCCAAAGTGTTTCAATTTTCGTCTGGTCATTTCAAATTTTCACATCACCCTTGTGTTATTGTTTGTTTATTTTGTGGGGATGCCTATAAATACACACTTGAAGAGAGGCTAAAAGGTCTATGTTTTTAGTTTAGAATAAGTTTTTCATTTTGTAGATATTAACTTGTATTTCCATTTGTACTCTTGAGTTTTTGCCCTCTAGCTTGACCTTGTAACTTCTTCACTGAACTTACAAGCTTAAGGTTTAGGTTTTTGAATTCAAATTAATTTGTATCTTCATTAACATTCAATAAAAAGTTCCCGTTTGCTCATTTCATATCATTTGCTTAATACAATTGTGATCTAGTGAAATCCTTTGCTTTTCTTTGATCTTGCGACCTCTTAAAGTAAGTTAGCAAGTTTAAAGTTTGATATTTGATTTCATAGTGAAATTCGGATTCAAGAACACTTGAAGAATTGCATATCGGATATATCGGTTCTTAGTTTCTTTAACCTTTACTTTACTTATTTGTGCATTTTTACTATGTGTCATTCTTTTTTATGTTGTATTTGGTTATTGTGAATATGCATGAGTAATTGTTTAACTTGTTAAGGGTAGAATATGGTTAGTTTTTGTTAGGATAAGTGTTTGCTAAATTCCTTTAAAAACCTCTAACTTGTAATTGAAACTCCGACCAAACGATTCGCAATCCGCTCCGTTAGGCATCCTATCCTACCACGATAAGCGGTGACTCCTAATCGCGACTGGTTGCGATTAGTTTGCCGAAGGCTAAGGCCAAGAGATAAGAATGGAAGGTCAAGGGACAAGAAATACGGATTTAGCGCAAATTGCAAATACCGTACTGCAAGTTCTCTAATCCACATTGTTGCCGATTATCTTAGCATCAATATCAAGTTAGCTTTATAAGGAAACGAAAAATATTATCCTAGTTCAAGCCAACCTAAAACTACCCCTAACAAGTATTTTTCTTGAACATATCATATTTACGACACTTAGAATACAAACAACTCAAAGTTACGGACTTAACTCGTTAAAAAAGCTTAAAAACCTACCATCCCCCTGCGGACGACCCGCACTCACCTCGGCTCGCTACACGCGATACCGTTTTGATTGCGGTTATTTCAAACTTTAAAAACGACACGCAAAAAACGTACTAATCAAAGCGTACTAATCAGGTATCCATCTGTTCCATTTGAATTTTGTATCTTGTATCTTTCATGTTTATCAATTTCATTTTATTGTTTCTTAGCATGTGATATTTGATGTATGGATCTATACAGTTATTCACATGTGCTAATTGTTTATTTAGATTAGATTTTGAGCTGCTCAAATTGATATTGGTGGTATAGCGTATATGAAGGGAAATCCTCCTTCTGAATATACGTGTTTGTGGCCAGTCGCGTATTCTATCCCATATTTTATTGTGGGTCCACTATTTCCTGTATTTCGAGGTGGGGGGGGGGTGACAACATCATTCAAACCTAAGAACAATGTGTCAACTAACACTCCATTGCAGTTGCTTCATATGGATCTTTTCGGTCATAGTCGCAATGCAAGTTTAGGAGAAAAATTTTATGCTTATATAATAATAGATGATTACTCAAGATTTACTTGGGTCTTCGTCTTAAAAACCAAAGACAAAACTTTCAATACTTTTAAAATCTTTTCTAAGCAAATTCCAAAAGAAATGTACTTAAGGATATCTAAACTAAGAAGTGATCATGGTGGAGAGTTTGAAAAACAAATATTCGAAGAATATTGCAATAAGAAAGGTTTCAAACATGAATTCTCATGTGTAAGAACTTCACAATAAAATGGAGTTACTGAAAGGAAAAATCGTTCCTTATAAGAAATGACACGTACTATACTCAATGAAAATAATTTGCCAAAATATTTATGGGCTGAAGCAATTAACACTTTATG
Source organism: Agapanthus africanus (assembly GCA_030015575.1). Lineage (NCBI taxonomy): Eukaryota > Viridiplantae > Streptophyta > Magnoliopsida > Asparagales > Amaryllidaceae > Agapanthus > Agapanthus africanus. The sequence goes on along the minus strand of CM057339.1, from coordinate 300,535,187 downwards.
CTACATAATAAATAGGGTAATAATTATAAAATACTTAAATAAAACACTATACAAACTATTTTATGGTAAAACATCAAATGTTAAATATTTCAAAGTTTTTTGTTGTAAGTACTATATACTAAATACCTTAGATAATTTAGGAAAGTTTGATTCTAAATGCGATGAAGGTATTTTTGTTGGTTATTCAATTACTAGCAAAGTCTATCGTGTTTATAATAAACAAATTTTAACTATTCAAGAAAGTATGCACGTTCAATTTGATAAAACCGACTCCTTAAACTCTAATGATGATGATACAATCATAACAAAAGGTTTGGATAACTCATCACCAGATATAGAAGTTGAAACCAATCATCCAGATAAAATAGAGCAAGTTATTGATATTTTTCTTCTAAAAGATTGACAATTCAATAAAAATCATTGTAAAGATCTAATTATAGGAGATATGGATAAAAGAGTGGTTACTAGATCATCAACGTTTAATTTATGCATCAACTCATCCTTTATTTCGGTTATAAAATCGAATTTTTTTAAAGAAGCTGAAAATGATGAGCCTTGGATAGAAGCAATGCAAGAAGACAATTTGAAAGAAATAAAATTTGGAAACTAGTTCCAAAACCCGAAGATAAACCAATCATTGGTCCAAAATGGGTTTTCAGAAACAAGTTAAATGAGTCAGAGAATATCGTAAGAAACAAAGAACATTTAGTTTCTCAAGGTATAATCAAATCGAAGGAATTGATTATGATGAAACTTACACACCCGTTGCAAGACTTGAGCCTATCAAGATACTGTTAGCCTTCGCTTGTTTCAAGAACATTAAAGTATTTCAAATGTATGTCAAAAATGTGTTCTTAAATGGTAAGATAGAAAAAGAGGTATACATAGCACATCCTTCAGGCTTTGAAGATCATAAACACCCTGAATACGTATATAAACTAGAAAAGGTATTGAACGGTCTCAAACAAGTGCCTAAAGCTTAGTATGAGAGACTAAGTGCATTCCTAATAAAGATAGGATACACAAAATGAATTGTTAACAAAACACTGTTTACCAAATTTCATGGAAAGGATTTCATAGTCGTTCAAATATATGTTGACGACATAATTTTTGGTTTTACCAATGAGCAGCTTTGCTAAGAATTATCAAAGTCTATTGTCACGTCCCGCTTCCCAAAATACGTAAATACGGTACGTGACAAATCCAACCATACTACCTATGGCGAGAAAAGATCCTTCTATAGTCACATTACGACTGTCAATCAGATATCAAGAACAGTAAACTACTAAATCTATCTATCACATGTCCAATAGCCACAACAATAATAACTGGAAAAGGTAGCGGAAGTAATAAAAATCCAAGTAAAACTAACCAGCATAAGAGCTATATCAATGAGGTGATCTTCACTGATCAGCGATCCTGTCGAATACTTACATGCTATGATAAGTATCTGGACCATGAAAAAACCAGACGTTGGTGTGTCATAAATATCAAAATAAAAGTATGATCAGAACATGATGTTATAAAGAAGATATGAGTATAAACCATAATCACCGGTGTAAAACAGTGGGATATAGGTATGTCACGTGTATCCTAAAGTCTGTGCTTCTAGGTTATCTATTCTACAAGTCTTTAAAATCAATTAATGGAATCGTCGATGTAACTCAATAGTATCCTGTGCGTGCCCGGGACCACGGTCAAGACCCTCGGGGCTGAATCCGAGACGTTCCGCTAAGAAGTAAAAATAGGATATCATGTACAGACGAACGATGTCAGCATCATCATTCCGGGGCCCGAAGCCCGTATCGACTGATTTGTCTCTGGAAAGTATCGAGCTGTTGAGTTACAAGCCAGGTTTCATTATTGATTTCCCTTTTCCCCCCAGGTTTTTTTGTTCAAGTCAGGTATTGACGATATCTACCTAATGCCAACACAGAATGAAGCAGGTATAAGTCTTGTCTATTTAGACAACAGGTCACGTTCATCTGGACAACAAGTCAGGATTGTCGGCATTAGTAATAATCAAAGTAACATGTCTAGTAATGTCTCATGAACATGTCAGGCCGTGTGTATTATACAGGATAAATACTTAACAGAAAACAGTAACCAGTTTATTAAAACACTGTAGAAATAACTGATGTATATTATCTATTTTGTAAGGTATAATTAATCTATTCATATATATGTATACCTATTTGTAATAACGTTTTACGTTTGCTACTAGATATACCGCAGTCTAGGTAAAGGATAATGAAACAGCAGTGAAAATTATAATAAATTATAATGAACTAGCATGCAACGGGATAAACCTGTTATTGTTATAAATACGAATTAATGCTGTAAAATTGTATATTGAAAATAACTTGCTAACTATTAACATACGTATATTAATAAATAACTATATATTGGAATATGTAATGTAGCATGTCGCAAGTTTAGAAACTTGCTTCGGAAACAACTGTTGATGTGCAGGCGATGACGTCAATAGGTTGATCGACTATTGCTACACAAAAATCAAAAGACAATAGCGTCCGCAATGATAAAGGTGTGCAGCGGCTCGGCGCAACACGACATGGTGCGTGAAGCAGCATGACACGGTGCTGGGCCTTGCGGTGACACGGGGCTGATGCGATGGTGGCACACAAGTGGTATGAGCTGAGCACGAAGCGGGCATGGCGTGGCACAGGAGCAGGGCATATGGCGTGACATTGTCTGGGTACGGTGATGACATGGTCATGGCATGGTCTAGGTACGGTGCATGGTCTGGTGATGGTCTAGTCTGGTGATGGTGATGCACTAGTAAAATAGGGGGTTGCCCCTACGGATATAGAAATCCGTAGGGGCATATTTAAGTAGGCCCTACGGATTAATCCGTAGGGCTAAAAGGTTGCCCCTACGGGCCCAGACATCCAAGAATAAAAAAATTAATTCTTAATTTGGTGTTTGCCCCTACGGAGCCGCAAACCAAAGACCTACGGACAAATCCGTAGGGTCAACTAAATATCGATTTAATAAAGGCACAGATCAATCGCCTACGCTCACTTTCTTCCTCTCTCGATCGCGCGCGAAAGAAAATCCCTAAATCCCCACCGCCGTTCTCGTCATCGCCACCGCCGTTCTCCTCGCCACCGCCGTTCTCGTCGCCACCACCGTTCTCGTCGTCGCCACCGCCGTTCAGGTCGTCGCCACTGCCGTTCAGGTGAGTAAATCTTCATGTAAATTAAAGAATTTTTTGATTATTTAGGGCTAGGGTTCATGGCTGGGTCTGGGGTAGCGCGCGCGAGTTCGGGTTCGGCAGGGGTCGCGGTCGGGGTCGGGGTCGGGGTTAGGGTTAGGGTTAGGGTTGGGGTTCGGCTGCTGCTGGGGCTGGGGTTAGGGTTTGTCTTAGGGTTGGGGTTGGGGTTTAGCTGGCCGCGCTGGGGTTAGGGTTAGGTTGGGGCGGGGCTGGGGCTGGGGCTGGGGTTAGGTTGGGGTTGGGGCTGGGGCTAGGGTGGGCATGGCTAGTTTTCGTGTGAGGGCGGTTTAATGGTGGTTGGTCAACTAATATCCAACTTGGATAGAGTTTTAATGGGTTAGTTGAGGATATGTAAATGTTATGAGCATGGCTAGTTTTCGTGTGTGGGCGGTGTGATTGGTTTTGACGGTTGTATTCATCGCGACCTATACTAGTATAATTGATTTGATGGGAGAAAAACGTTTGACAGCAGGGTATGATTTAGAGAGAGATCCATCTGATTGTCGACTAACGGTTGTCGTAGGAATGATTAGTGGTGCAAGATTTATTATACGTGAACAGTGTTGGTTAAATTCCCGTGTTGCTGAATTTGTTTATCGGCTTAACTCATGCCTAACAACATATTTCGTAACTCGGCCATTTATAATGCTGCTTACAAAGAGAACAAAAAGCATGGGTAGGCTTTATTTTCATCCTACTCGTTACTTTTTTGGGAATTTGGAGTTGGTATTTACATTTTTTTAATGATGTTGGTTCGTTCTTTTAAAATGATGGTTGGAGTTGAATTTGATTAGACAAAAACTCCATTAAGATTAATTTATCTAGTGTTGTCACATGACTTGATGATATCCTAATCCTTTGTTGGAAAATTATGTATATATATATATATATATATATATATATATATATATATAATGAAGGAGGGAATTTTCTCTTATGGCGTCGAAAAAATACGTCTTTCCTTATTTTTTCCGACGATCGACATACATCATATTCTTCGTTATCATCTAAGATGTGGGTACAACAAATTTCATATGATTCTACAACTTTTCACCGTTGATTTAGTGGGTTCAAAATTAAGGGCAATAAAATTTTTTACATTGCTAAATCAACGATGAAAAAGTTATAGAATCACATGAAATTTGATGTATCCACATCTTAGATGATAATGAAGAAAATGATGAATACCGATCAATGTTGCGTATAACGCTTTATGATATCAGTATCCTACATTTGTAGTTTTAATTATTGATTGTTATAGATGAATACCATTGCAATAATAGTTTTTGGTTAATGAATGCTATTGCAATGTAGGATGATCAGTTCTATCAATCTTGATCTCAATGGTTTAAAATCATGTTACACATACAACACAAATGGACAACAAACGCATAATTAGAGAGCGATTCGAGATATTCAGGTTAAAACTAATATATGATACTCGATGATAATATGAAACCTTCATATTCCCATCGATACTCATATATGAAACTAAAAGCGCCACTTAGTCCCCGTCTATCGGTTAACATACGTGCGATGCTCGTCGTGACCTAGAACTATACGAAAGTTGTTAAATATCGGACAGTATAGCTCGATACTAACAACCGTCGTATAGTCTACGCGACGAGAAAATTCAATCGTATGGTACCCCATAGATTTGTCCCGTGTGGACAAGTTAAGAATGTATAAAGCAAACGCCTTCATTCACTTGTGTTTTCATCCGTTTCGAGATATTTCGTCGGTACCTTTCCGCTGGTTCTCCGTGTACAAAGATAGATTAGATGTTCATTTCAACGTTGTTTCACAGCTTTGAAATGATTATCTATTCTATTACAGTGTACTCGGAGAACAGCGGGGAGGTGCTACCGAAATTTACTCGAAACGGTTGAAAGCACAAGTGATGGGCGTTCGCTCTATACATTCTTAATGGGATAGAAGCCTACCCCCGACAGCCGGAACACACACATACAACAAGAATACACAACAAACGCATAATTAGAGAGCGATTCGAGATGTTCGGGTTAAAACCAATATATGATACTCGATGATAATATGAAACCTTCATATTCCCATCGATACTCATATATGAAACTAAAAGCGCCACTTAGTCCCCGTCTATCGGTTAACATACGTGCGATGCTTGTCGTGACCTAGAACTATACGAAGGTTGTTAAATATCGGACAGTATAGCTCGATACTAACAACCGTCGTATAGTCTACGCGACGAGAAAATTCAATCGTATGGTAACCCATAGATTTGTCCCGTGTGGACAAGTTAAGAATGTATAAAGCAAACGCCTTCATTCACTTATGTTTTCATCCGTTTCGAGATATTTCGTCGGTACCTTTCCGTTGGTTCTCCGTATACAAAGATAGATTAGATGTTCATTTCAACGTTGTTTCACAGCTTTGAAATGATTATCTATTCTATTACAGTGTACTCGGAGAACAGCGGGGAGGTGCTGCCGAAATTTACTCGAAACGGTTGAAAGCACAAGTGATGGGTGTTCGCTCTATACATTCTTAATGGGATAGAAGCCTACCCCCGACAGCCGGAACACACACATACAACAAGAATACACAACAAACGCATAATTAAAGAGCAATTCGAGATGTTCGGGTTAAAACCAATATATGATAATATGAAACCTTCATATTCCCATCGATACTCATATATGAAACTAAAAGCGCCACTTAGTCCCCGTCTATCGGTTAACATACATGCGATACTCGTCGTGACCTAGAACTATACGAAGGTTGTTAAATATCGGACAGTATAGCTCGATACTAACAACCGTCGTATAGTCTACGCGACGAGAAAATTCAAACGTATGGTAACCCATAGATTTGTCCCGTGTGGACAAGTTAAGAATGTATAAAGCAAACGCCTTCATTCACTTGTGTTTTCATCTGTTTCGAGATATTTCGTCGGTACCTTTCCGCTGGTTCTCCGTGTACAAAGATAGATTAGATATTCATTTCAACGTTGTTTCACAGCTTTGAAATGATTATCTATTCTATTACAGTGTACTCGGAGAACAGCGGGGAGGTGCTGCCGAAATTTACTCGAAACGGTTGAAAGCACAAGTGATGGGCGTTCGCTCTATACATTCTTAATGGGATAGAAGCCTACCCCCGACAGCCGGAACATACACATACAACAAGAATACACAACAAACACAACAAACGCCACTTAGTCCCCGTCTATCGGTTAACATACGTGCGATAATTTATTCTTTTCAACTACAAACGCACACACAAAGCATATACACGGATTTTCTCCTTTGTCAGTAACTATCCCGTTCTTATATTTCTCAATATAGTCAGCATAACCTACAATTTATATGTTATACAGTCTAACATGGCCCATGAGTACGTCAGAGTTAAGGACTGGATGTATGTGGATTGGAAACAACGTATGCAACCTAAGTTTGTCGCAGGAGTTGCTGCTTTCCTTGAATTTGCACGCGCACATAATAAGATCATAATAGAGAAGATTCTCTGTCCGTGCGATAGATGTGGCAATAAGTACTGGAAGAAGGTAGAATTGGCAGAGCTTCATATTGTAAAACATGGGTTTACTAGACTTTATACAACTTGAAAATATCACGGAGAAAGAGAAGAATGCAGTACTGCGGTAGAAGAAGGAGAACACGATAATGCGGCAGGAGAAGAAGAAGAATTCGGTAATGCGGCAGGAGACGGAAATTTATTTCCATCAGAAGAAATGGAGGATATGGTAGAGGCTGCCCTAAGTGAATCTATTCGTACCGAAGATGACATTCCTTCCGGTCAAGGACCGCGTGCGGATAAATATGAAAATTTCATGAATGATGCTAGGAAACCAATTTATGAGAATGCGAAGTATTCCACCCTCTCATGGTTCGTCCAACTTTTCCAGATTAAGTGCCTAAATGGATGGAGCAACAAGTCATTCACAATGCTTCTTTCGTTCTTAAAAGATTCTATGCCTCCGGGAAATAATGTGCCCGAAAGCTGGTACGAAGCCCAGAAGATGATGTCTGATTTGGGTCTAAAGTGCGAGAAGATTCAAGCATGTCCTAAAAATTGCGTGTTGTACCGGAAAGAGAATTCAGATTTGAAAGAGTGTCCAACATGCGGAGAGGCCAGGTATAAGCCGAAAGATTCTGATAAGAAGCCTGATATACCTATGAAGATAGCACGATACTTTCCCATAACACAGAGGCTACAGAGGCTATTCAGGTGCAAGAAAACAGCCGAGGCAATGATTTGGCATCACCGTGCTCCTCCAAGCGAAAATGGAAAAATGAGCCATCCAAGAGATTCACCGGCGTGGAAGGTTTCGATAGGAGGCACGCAATATTCAGTAGCGATCCTCGCAATGTCCGGCTCGGACTGGCTACCGATGGCTTCTGCCCATTCAACTATATGGCTGGAAGTCACAGTACATGGCCCGTTGTAATGATAATTTATAATCTGCCGCCTTGGTTGGCTATGGACCAATCATACTTTATGATGCCTTTTCTTATCGACGGACCAAACTCACCAGGGAACAATATCGACGTCTATCTCCGACCTCTGATCGAGGAGCTGAAAACTTTGTTCATTGATGGTGTAGAGACATATGATTCAAACACAAATACAACTTTCATACTGCGTGCGGCTTTAATGTGGACAATTAATGACTTTCCTGTGTATGGAATGCTATCAGGTTGGTCCGTACATGGTCACAAAACATGTCCTCATTGCCATGAACACACAACATCAAAATTTTTGAATTTTAGCAGGAAGGTTTGTTATTGCGGCCATCGACGTTTTCTGCCTCCAGACCACCCCTATAGGTTAGACACGGTTCACTTTGATGGTCATCAGGAGCTTCTTGGACCTCCATCCCCATTGTCCGGAGAGGACATGACTGCTAAATGGGATGGTTACAATAACGTGACCTTCGGGATGGATCCGACGAAACAGGTCAAACCACAATATTGGAACAAGTTAAGCATTTTCTTCGAGCTTCCGTACTGGTCTACAAATTCAGTGCGTCATTGTCTGGACGTCATGCATATAGAGAAGGAAGTATCAGAGCACATACTTAACTTGCTTCTGTGTAAAGACGGGAAATCGAAAGACAACATGAATGCTCGGATGGATCTACAAGAGTGGGGAATAAGAAGTGAATTGCACCCTAGACCGGTAGCGGGTAAACCGGGAAAGTTTGTAGTTCCCAATGCCGCTTATCATATGTCACAACCGGAGAAGAAAAGATTCCTGCAGGTGTTGCATGATTTGAAAGTCCCCACAGGTTTCTCAGGATCATTCAGCAAGAAAATAAAAATTGTGAAGGGCAAGATCGATGGGCTGAAAAGTCATGATCACCATGTTATCGTGGAGCACCTTCTTCCATTAGCCCTCAGGACTTCTCTCCCCGACTCGGTTGGTCTAGTAATCAACGACCTATATTGTTTTTTCAGGGAGTTATGTGCTAAAACACTGGAGGTTGCGACGCTGGATAAACTAGAAAATTCTATTGCGTTGATACTTTTCAAGTTTGAGCGTATTTTCCCACCGTCATTCTTCGATATCATAATACACTTGACGGTTCATCTTGCAACTGAGGCAAAGTTAGCCGGACCGGTACAATATCGATGGATGTATCCCGTCGAGAGGTACGTGTAATTTTTCGTTTCGCGTAATTTATAAATTTATTGTTGTCCTGTATACCCGTATTTATTTATTCAACATATTCTCATTAGGTACCTCTACACCCTTAATAAGTATATACGCAATAAAAATCGACCAGAGGGTTCTATCATGCAAGGTTATCTTCTTGATGAAGCAACCACATTTTGTTCCCGCTATCTGGACGAGAACATTGAGACAAGGCTTAACCGACCACGAAGAATTCAAGACGGGCCATATGGTAAAGCCGAGTATAAGAGGGTAGACACTATGTTTATCAACAAGATATACCGGTTTATCTTGCTTAATTGCGCATGTCTTGAACAAATTAGAGAGTAAGTTCTTTTTGATTAATTGTTATATCTGTGTTTGTGTGTGTATGAAATGACATAATATTAATGTCACAATTATTTGTCGAAAACAGAACTCATTTTAACGAGGTACGTGAGGGGCATCCTGATTGGAACGAAGAACGTTTGGAAAAATACCATCAGGATAATTTTTGTGATTGGGTCACAGATCATGTAAGTTATTCGAATAACATTTTATTGCTATCATTTTTAATCTAAACTTGTATCGTTATGTATTTGTCGTAAAATTTATTTTGTTAGATCCACGATCCGAACTTGTCTGCATCATTTGAGAGTGATTCAAGATGTTTAGCTCAATTTCCTAGTATGGAGGTTGCATATTACAGAGGATTTGGTGTCCTTGGATACAAATTCGAAGTTAAGGACATAGAAACATCTAGAACCACTCAGAATAGTGGGATTGCGACGGTAGGATCAGACGGTGTGATTTACTATGGGTACTTAAATTGTATACTCGGCATCCACTATCCCGGACGATCAGAACCCTTTTATATATTCCAGTGTACTTGGTACGATCCGCGAACCGATACGGACAGGTGGAGAAGCAGTCTTGGGACTTAGAAAGATGAATATGGATTGACCAGTGTGAACACACTTCGATTTTACGGTCAGGACGATCCGTTTATCTTTCCGAACCAAGCGTTCCAAGTATACTATTCACAGTGTTTGAAGCATCCGGGGTGGAGTGTTGTATGCCGATGGAAACCTAGAGATGTCTACGATGTCCCAGAATACGAGGACAGCGATGAGGACGGAGAAGAGAGAAGGCTTAAAGTGCTCCGACCGTCTGTTTCGAAGGACGGGTTGTCTTCGACCGATCATGAAGTTACGTGGGTTAGAAAAGACATCGACGATGAAATCCAAGTAGATATGTATGATGCGCCCACGAAACGAAAAAGGTTATCAGTAATGTTATATTATTACTTCACATTTTACGCTCTATACATATATAGTCAATACTTTTAATGATTGTCTAATGCGTCCACGAACCGTTTATCTAGATTTGATGACGATGTCGGCAGCAGCGAGGGGCGGCAGGAGCTCCAGCCGCGGCAGAGGCAGAGGCAGAGGCAGAGCGGTTCTGCCGCTCGGAGAGCTCCGTAGGGAGCTTCAGAGGGCCGGTCTTGCACCCAGATCGGAGACCCCTTCGGATGCCTCCTTCCGTATGGATTTTGCCACACCTCCAGGTATACTGCACGCATATCCATTTTCAATGTAATATTACAGATATTCATGCATGTTTATGTCAAAATTACTTATATTGTCAATGTTTGATTGTCTAGTTGTTGGTCCTGCGTCCACATCTGGGACAGAGGCCACCCCCGCTCTAGGTATGTTTATATAGCATATAGTGTATGTATATTGATTTAGAATGCTATATCATAAATACACACATTCCTTTTGCTCTTACTTAGCAATTTTTATTATTGTCTAGCTGTAGGTGGTGACACCACCGCACCTGCGGGTATGTTTATATGTCCTATAGTGCATGCATATTGATTTAGAACGTTATATTATTGATCTACACATTCTTTTGCAATTACTTATATAATCTATTTTTAATTGTCTAATTATAGGTGGTGCGTCCACATCTTCCGCAGGGGCCACTCCTGCCGCTTCCATACCCTCCGCATCGTCTGCAGGTTAGTATGAATAAATTTAAAATATTTACTCATTTTACATATGCTCTATAGAATAAATATGAACTTCATGGAAATTTAGCGTCGATGTTTATTTTCAAGTTGGAGGGGATGCGTCCGCATCCGGGACCCCGGTTGTTCCTCACCGGAGGAACTATCGTCCCGCTCGTGCTGCTGCCCAGGCCCAGGCTCGTACGATAGTCACCGGAGGTATATATCACACTTGAATTTTCGTTTAACCTTGGTTTCTTAATACAACTTTGTCTTATTATTGATTGTCTTGATATTTCGTGCAGACGCAGGGCCTCCCCATCCCCACAGGGTGACTCGAGGCCCGAATCAGTCCCATAGGCTGAGGCCTGACAGAGCTAGGGGGAGACATCATTCCCCTTTTTTTTACCCTTGACTATCGCTATACCGGTCCTCATGCCGAGAGGTTCGGCCGGTATTTGGGGGAAGAGAGCCGGCTCGTGAAGAACTATCCACTTCACGTTGAGTGGGGCGAGCAGCACCAGCGCTCATTCGCTCTTTTCTTTGATCAGGCTCGGGTATGTATTAATATATATTTTCATTTGATCTATCCAATATATTTATTATTAACACTTTCAATCTAATAACAATGTTTTTTTGTATTTTCAGGTGGATTACGATTTTCAGCCTGTAGCCGACCCTGATCACCCGGGGAGGGTGCTCGACCTTCATGCTCTGTACAATGGCCTGATGAAGAACATGCAGGCCAAGGTATGATACAACAGGAATGAGCTGAAGGCCAACTGCTACTCCCTGTGGATGGCGACCCCCGAGGCAGAGAGAGCGGCCCTCCTATCTACTCCGGCGTTTGCGAGAGTCGACGTAGAGACATTGCCTCTATTGTGCGCTTATTTCGACTCCCAACGCAAACAGGTATGTATTTTAAATGTAATTCATTATTTATGATATAATTTATTTCTTTGTGTTTCTTAATTAGAAAACTAAATGTTAATGCGTTGTGCAGAAACAGGCCGCTCAGAATACAGAGAACAGGAAGTCGGCGAAGAGGGGTCGCCCCACTTACACAGGTGGCTCGAGTAACATTACTCGAGCCATGGAGTTATCGGTAAATTACAATAGACCGACCTTTATGATATTCTGCAATATTAAGAGTTATTTTCTAATATTTCTAATATTAAGAGTTACTTTCTAATATTGCAGTCATCTCGGACCATGGCGTCAGGTGGTACACCGAGCGTGTTGTCCGCATATCTTGCCATCCATGGCACCTCGACAGATCCCGCCACGGGCGAGCTTCGATATCCCGACGTCGCTACCCAGGAGTACTGCGTAAGTGTTAATATTTTTTCTACCCAAATTTGAAATTTTAGTTTTGGAAGGTTCAAGTTTAAATTTTATACTTATACTTTACTGCTTAATGTGGGTGTAGGAGCGGGTGGTTGAGCAGGCCCAGGCCTCGGGGATCGATTTTACCGGACAGAGTGATCCGAGGCTGCTGACCCCAATTCTGGACGCCGCACACGGAGGGCACCACGGAAGTTGGGAGAGAGGCCGGGGACTGGGCCCTAGCAGGGCCCATATGAGGCTGGACGCCACCCCGGCGGTTACTTCCTCCGTCTCCGGTGACCGACGTGTCCATCAGGAACTGGAGAGCTTGAGGGCCACCGTTCAGGAGTTGAAGGAGATGCTGGTATGTATACTGCTTTATAGTAAAATATCATGTCATATTATATAGATATCAACATATGCATAATTAGTACGTAGCTTGAGCTTATTTGGTTTTAGACTTAAGTTTGATTAATCATACATACAGATGTAATTAAAATAAACAACAAACTAGATATCCAAATGGGGTTTCGAAATAACTTAATAATGATACGAATTCGAATAATACACAGTTCTTACACGCTTATTACACACGTTAGGTCCATACGCGACAGGGTACATCGGCCGAGCCTCCACATGCATCTCCTTCGGCTGTGGCTCCGCAAGCCACTACATCGGCTGCGGTTCCGCAGACAGCTCCACCGCCCACTCAGACTCCCGCAGCCGCGGCTCCGCAAGCGACTACCTCAACGGCGGCTGCGCAGACCACATCGCCAGCTCCACAGGCCGCTCAGACTCCCGCTCGTGCCGAATTGCAGAGTTTATTGACCGAGGAGCAGGCGCGCGTTATTCTATCGTTATTCAGAGGTGGAGCTGGACCGAACTAGGGTAGCTTTTTGGTTCTTATTTTTTAAAACATGTATTTATTTATATCATACACATTGTACTACATTTTGAAACGATATCGATATTGGTTTATATTTATATCATATTCAGTTTTTGGATTTCTTTTGTATATTATATGCGTGAGATGTGATTATGAATACTGCGATATATGTTGTGTGATGATTAATTTTATATTTGATTGATATATATATTATTGTGCACAGGGCGGGAAAAAATCAAGCAGCCCATTTTTTAAAAAAAAATACAGATAATATATACCTACGGATTAATCCGTAGGTACACATGTTGCCTCTACGGCTATATCCGTAGGGGCAAAATATCAGCAGTAACTGATATTTCCCCCCTGATCTCAGTACCAGGGGGTTGGGAGTGCCCCTACGGACATATCCGTAGGGGCAACTGCCTCTCCCCTACGAAGATATCCGTAGGGGCAAAATATCAGGAATCTTGATATTTTGCCCCTACGGATAAGTACCTACGTAGCTATCCGTAGGGGATAGAACTTGGACCTACGGACATATCCGTAGGTACACTTAATATATTAAAAAAAACCATAAATAATATAAATTTTTTTACCCTACGGCTTAGGCCGTAGGGGCAATAGGACCTACACAGAAATCCGTAGAGGCAAGAATTTGCCCGTAGGGGCAAGTTCAGGGCCTCAACTTGCACCTGCGGCCTTTGCACCTTCGGGGTATTTTTTCGCCCCTACGCATATATCCGTAGGGGCAGTGTGTTGCCCCTACGGATATATCCGTAGGGGCAGTGTGTTGCCCCTACGGATAAATCCGTAGGGGCAACCCTTATTTGTAGTAGTGATGGCATGGTGGTGGTCTGGTGATGACACGGTGGTGGTACGGTGATGGCATGGTGGTGGCACAGTCGTTTGATTGAGAACGAGAGGAGAGAGAGAGAGTTAGAGACGGGGAAGAGAAAGAGTTATATGAAAAATATTATATATATATAATATTATGGTAACTAGATAATATCAAATCACTCCAAATATTAGCCGAATCTAGTCAAAAAATATAGTTTTGAGAATAAAATACATACGTAAAGATTTTGACCCTAATGCAATAATCTAGTATTAAATACATATACCCCAAATAAAATTTAAATAAATATACCTAAAGATTTACTAAATATTTTGTTGTATATATTTTAGGGTTTGACCATAATAGATAAGAGCAACAATAAGATATGGGGTGATATGCTATACAAAGTCAGTTAGAAAAAATATTATTTACTTATATCTTATACTATAAATAGATATGTAAAGATCTAAATATATAATATAGGTATTATACTAGATTCACATGGATAAACTTTACTGGCATATCTCAGATATAATTTTGCACCATCTTAGGTTCTAAACATGCGGGTCGGGTTGGATAACGACTACTACTATTCGAATCATTCACAACCCAAAAGATAAAATAAAAGAATTATAAAGAAAGACTTGAAATACGAAATTATATTGTATAAACGTACTAGGGTGTTACATCTATGCAGGATGAGTTTGAGATGAGTATGATGGGAGAATTGAAATTCTTACGCGGACTTCAAATCAAACAAAGTCAAGAAGGACTTTTTATCACTCAAACCAAGTACACTAAGGTACTTATCGAAAAGTTCGGCTTAGAGGATACAAAGACATGTGTAACCCCGATGGCAACTACAACCAAATTAACTAAGGATGAATATGGAAAAGCGGTAGATATACAACTCTATCGAGTTATGATTGGTAGTTTATTGTATTTAACTGCTAGTAGACCTGATAATGTATAGTGTGTGTTTGTGTGCTCGATTTCAAGCAGATTCTAAAGAATCACACTTAATAGCTGTTAAGAGAATCTTTCGATATCTCAAAGGCACTATTAATTTAGGATTATGGTATCCTAAGAATAACATGTTTAACTTAACAAGTTATTTGGATGTTGATTATGCTGGAAGTTAAACTCACCGAAAAAGTACTAGCGGTATATGTCATTTTCTAGGAAACTGTCTTATTTCTTGGAATTCCAAGAAACAAGTATCAGTATCTTTGTCCACTGCTAAAACAGAGTACATTGCCGCCGGTGCATGTTGTGCACAAAGTCTATGGATCAAATATACCTTGGAAGATTATTAGGAATTAGTCTATAAGATACCAATACTTTGTGATAATACCAGCATAATCCAAATGACCAAAAACGCTGACTAACAAAGTCGAACCAAATATATAAATGTTCGATATCATTTCCTACGATATCACTATTATAAAGGTGATAGTGTTCTTGAACATATACCGACTGACTCATAGTTGGCATATATATTCACAAAACTTTTGGATAAAACTCGTTTTGCAGCAATACAGGGTGAACTCAACATGCTAGAACATGCAACCTAAGAAAAATTGTCAAAACTTAAATATTTTAAACAAAATTTCAAGTTATATAGGACAATAGACGTCCTAATAGACGTCGGCCTATTTGACGCCCAGTGAAATGTTTGTTCGAATTTGAACAACAGTTTTATGATAACTTCTTCCTGATTTTGAAATTTAAAATTTCGACCAGTTTCTGAATGTTTTGAAACCAATTTTCTGGTTTTAAAGCTTTCATTTCCCTTTATAACTTGATAGGCATTGTTCTCTTTCAATTTACATACCCATTACTTCATCTAACACTTGATGAGACCCGTGCTCTCGTTAACCACCACTTTGATTATATGTATGCTCGGTCGATGTATTCTCCGGCACCAGCGTTTCATTACCATCCACCAATTGATTTCGATCAGCCACCGCCGCTTTAGGATGATGCTTAGTTAGTTTATTATATTAGTAGTTGTTAATGTATTAGGAATTGGTTATACTAAAGTTTATGGCGTTTGCTTTAGTTGAACTCATGTAGTTTGGTTATGTGTGATGAATTTTATATTTAGTACTTTGCCATCTACTTATCATCATATTTCCATGCTCATTTCTATTAATTTTTTATTTTTTATTTTACTTTTTGTTGAAAACTAATTTTGTGCTTCCTTATATTTTTATTTCTACCACCGTGCCTAAAACTTTTTGCTATTTACAAGAAGGGGGAGAAATACTATGCATATATTCAGGGAGAGAATATGAATATATATCTTTAAATTATTAATGTTTTCTAAAATATCAAAAAGTGGGAGATTGTTGACCTACGTGTCTCATTCTCTTTAGTTTTGATTATTTTACAAGACCATACTTTAAATATATCGTATGTTACTAACCATGTTATATAAAATCAACATGCTACACAACTGGAGTTATTCAAGTATAAGGACAATCAATATTGCAACAGACATCACAAAATTAATATCAATAGAATCGGACGGTTCGGAAAACATCAATGTCAATTCAAAGGAGATAACGGAGAAATCAACCAACAAGGATGTTCAAGATTTTTCCATTTTATTTGAGTCTAGAGTCGTGTCGATCTCAAACGGTTAGAATCTATTTTCTAAATCCATATTTATTTTCTAAATCCATGCTTATTAAAACCAAAAAAACCCTTCTCAAATATTCCCAATTGGAAGTATCTATGTCTAAATATTTCAGGCATGGGACATCCCTAGGGACGTCCATTGCAGTTCTAATTTTTTCAAAATTTTTGTTTTTGGTGTGAAATTCAAATTTCGACAGTTATTAACTGTCAAAACGGTCCTAAAAATCAGGGACAATTAATTTTACTTCTCCAACTGCCTTTTATTGGTTTTCAATATAAATGACCGTTTTGAAAAGAATCTTAACCAACTTTTCACTTGATTTTCATTTTTCTTTACTCTCAAGTTTTTGTGAAAATTCTGTCTCTCCACGCTCTCAAATTTTTATAACTCATTCTCTGAGAGTAGAGGTCTTTCTAGTGCATTTAGACTTTTCTACTCTTTTAGAAAAAAAAGATCTCAAAAGTTCGAAGAAGTGATTGTTTTTCAAAATTGTTTTAATCTTTGAAAACTTTTTCGATTTGATTTTAAACTTTTGTTAATCTCCAAAATACAATCCCTCATCTTCTTGAATCAAAAATTTGATTTATCTATTTGAGATCGTTAGGGTTGTTAAAGTTAGTTTGTAAAGATTTGTAAAAATTTTCTTTGTACGACCTAGTGAAGAAAAGTCTAAGATCTTCACATTGTAAAGATTTAGACTTGAGTCTTAAAAAAAGTCTAGGTGTTCACAGCCTACAATTGTAAAGGTTCTAAGATCTGAGCCTAAGAAAAGATCTGGGTTTTCCACCCGCAAGGAGTCACAGGATAGTGAAGTTGAATTCTGAGCAGGAGTTCTCAGGCAAGTATTAGCCACTGGGTTGGTGAATTTCGATAACAATCGTCTGTGTCCATTTACTTTTCTGTATTTCTGTAATTGTAATAGTTTAGTATTTCAGACTCTATTTTATATTCCGCTGCATAATTTTTAAATTGTTATAAATCATGGTGTACTTGCCATAAAACCTTATTCACCACCTATCACGCCCCGCTTCCCAGTAGACAGAAACGGTGATGTGGTTTGTCCTCAACGTATTACTATGAAAATACGTTAAGCGTAATTAAGCAATATAACAATTAGTAAGAATGAAAAGAGTAATAAAATGAAACAACAATTTTATTTACATTCAACTTTACATACAGCTGTTTAAAAAAATTAAAAGATACAATAATAAAAGTAAATGCCTAAACAATGGCATACTGAAGGTAAGTGTAGAAAGAATTAGCAGTCAGACCGAGCTGCAAACTGGTCCAAGCCCTCCTGGCTCGGCGTTACGTTTTCAGAGTCCGGTCCTCCTGACGAATATTCCAAAGAACGAAAACAGAGAGGAATGCCATCAGCGAACTAGCGCTCGGTAAGTCCCAAAAGAAGAAAGAGAAGATAGTATATAATATGAAATGAATAGAGAATAGCTAAAGTTGTATATCATCATTCACATGTATAAGATAGTTATTCAAACGTGGTTATTTATAGTTTGATAAAGAAAATATTCATGTATACGAGAGGAGTCCATCTTACCCCGTGGGCTATGGTAACATGTAGTACAAGGCCCCGTCATAACCCACGGGACAACGGCATTTGAATTCATATATGTGCCTTTTAAAGTGACCTCTCGTGCTACGATATACGTTTCGTACCAATCTACCCCTTTATCTCCGTGTATTGTATTGTATAAGTTAAGATTATAGGTCTTGGCCGAATCCATGGATATAAAAAGTACAGGTTCATGTTCAAGATGTAATCATGTATTCAGATAGTCATATCAAGTTATAACCATGGTTCGGTCAAATCGAGTCAAGTATTCAAGTTTGAGTTTGATATTTGAATTCGTGTGTTCAGGTTCATGATCAAGTATTCAAGTTTGTGTTTGATTTTGGATTCTGGTTTGAGTTTGGATTCATGTTGGAGTTAGAATCTTATGAAAAGACTTTGTTCTTCCAACATCTTAAGTTCGGGAGTAATCGGCAACTGCTGCACATGGACGGTAGGATTTGTGTCTTTTTCCAAGACAATTGTCATTAATAACTCCATTAAGTTGTCTAACCTAAATAGACAAGCACTCACTTTCTCCGGCTCCCTAAGGCTTAAGAGAATTGATAAACCTATACTAATCTAGAGTCCTTAAATATTGGTTACATATCTCGAAGAGGTTTTATGAAAAATACTTTAATATAGTTTTAAAAATAAAGCTCGAGGGTGATTTATAATATTTATGGTTTTCATGAATATGTATTTTAATTTAAATGGTATTTTGGTGATAAAATTTGGCATTTTTAAAAGTTTATGGTATTTTATTGAAAACTAACTCTTTTGGAAACTTGATGTTATTTTATTAAAAAATTTAAATCTCATTTATAAAAATATAATTTTATAACATGTTTTTATTGAAAATACGAATTCATAGTTTTATATAATTTTCCAAAATTTAGTTTTTATTTAGAAAATTCGTATTTCTTAAAAACCGTATTTTTATTTTCTTTCGAGACCAAATATTCCGTGAGGAGTTCTGCATCTCGCTCTACTGTCCCAGAAATGTGCGATAATCCAAACCATCCATTATCGGATCCCCTAACGAGGGTCGTAGAGGCGTAATTGCCAAGGATTATAAAATAGCGATTAAAAGAAACCCGTTTTTGAAAAGTGTGGTATTTTAATGTAAAAACTATTCTTTGAACCAACCATATATATATATATATAGATAGAGAATAATGGAGAAAAGAGGCCATAGAAGGAAATTTCCTCCTATGGCGTGGAAAAAATACAACCTCCACCAATTTTTTCGACGATCGGCCCCATCATCTTCATCGTTATCATCTAAGATGTGGGTACACCAAATTTCATGTGATTCTACAACTTTTTCACCGTTGATTTAGCAATGTAAAAAGTTCTATTGTCGGTAAACCGTTAATTTTGAACCCACTAAATCAACGGTGAAAAAGTTGTGGAATCACATGAAATTTGGTGTACGCACATCTTAGATGATAACGATGATGATGATGATGGGTGCCGATCGTCGGAAAAAATGGTGGAGGTTGTATTTTTTCCACGCCATAGGAGGAAATCCTCTCCTATGGCATCTTTCCTCCATTAATCTCATATATATATATATATATATATATATCGTGCTATGAAACCATATTGTGTGTATGGGGTAGGTCGTTACCCGTGAAGTTTTCCATAAGATATATTTAACAATTATCAAAATAAGGGTTATACTAAAGTTCATGGTATTTTAATGAAAAGTTCGTTATATGATTGTTTGATATGAAAATTTTGCTTAAACTCAAAGCTAAATGGCTGTAAACAAAATTACAAGTAATGTGAGAAAGTTGGTTTGACCTATTTTGTTAAAGAAAAGGGGAGTTCCGAGTTTAAAATAACATGTATCGGAGGTAACTCTACTTTACCGATATATTTTTAGGAGATGATTTGAGATGAAAGAAAAGAGAGGAAGGGGGACTTACGGTTTTATAACTTCGAGAAAGGAGTAAGGAAAAGATAGGGGGCTCCGTGGCATTGCGGAAACTCCGGAAACGGCTTCGATCTTCGATGGAAGGAGCTTGATCGCTAACTCCACTTGACTCCACTTGCACTTAGGAACTTTTGGGATAATTTTGCTAGAAATTTTCAGAATAGAAGGAAGCTAGGGCATGAGGTAGTATGTATAGTGAAGAATTAGAATTTGGGAATTAAAAATGTGGATTAAAAGAAATTAAATGGTGTTAAATGGTGAATTGAAGAGTCTCTGTTTGATTGCAGGAAAATCAAACATTGCAGGAGAGTTGAGGGGAGTGGAAGGGACATGTATGCAAATCACGGGGTGATTTGCGGCTCCTTGGACCGTCGGTGCAGGCCATTTGGGGAGTTTGGGTGGTCGGATTTGATTAGGTTGTCTCGAGATTCGTGCCACGCGGTTTAGTCAGGGTTTGCGCCTATTTGCGCATATTTGATTTTTCTGAATTTTTTATTTCTCCGTGAATTGCACGTGCAACTATTGGGCTTCCGAAAAATTAAAAAGAAAATTCTAAAAATAATTGGGTCTGATGTGAATCGAACGCACAGGCTATGTCACAGCAGTGTAAAGGCTTTACCAGTGAGCTACAAGTTGTTTCTTGCTTTTATTTAACAAAAATAACTTTGAACTCTTACACAGGCTGAACTACTCTTTTCTGTATAATAACAAGGAATTTTTGTACAGGGGTTTCCAAGTCATTACATTTTACCCACCTTATAAAAATTTCGTCATCGAAATTTACATAAAGGACTAATCTTCAAATAGCTTAGAGTATCGTGCACGCATAACATCTTCTCATTCCCATCTCGATTCTCCTGGCGATTCTTTTCTCCACATTACCCGGACAAAGTTTACATCCTTTTCCACAATGTCTTCACCTTTCGGTCTAGGATCTCAACTGGTTGTTGCTCGCAGATTAGGTCAGTTTGTACCGTGAGCTCTGAGTGATCAAATATGCGGCTGTGGTCGCTCACATATCGTCGTAGCCGGGATATGTGGAACACGTTGTGCACTCCTTCCAATGAGGGTGGTAGTGCTAAGCGGTACGCCACTTTTCCAACCCGTTCGAGTATGTCGAACGGTCCTATGTATCTTGGACTGAGTTTACCCCTCTTTCCAAAACGTATCACTCCTCTGTTTGGAGAGATCTTCAAGAATACATGTTTTTCAGGTTAAAACTTCAGATGTCGACGCTTTGCATCTTCCCAATGTTTCTGCCGGTCTTGGGCTATGCGCATTCTTTCCCTGATCGTGCGAACCACGTCCACGGTTGCCACGATCATCTCTAGTCCAAGGAGTTCACAATCTCCAATGTCATCCTAACTTAGTGGGGAACGACACTTTCATCCGTAGAGTGCTGTGAAAGGTGTTATCCCAATGCTTGCCTAATAGCTGTTGTTGTATGAAAACTCCACAAGGTGTAGGTGATCTTCCTATGAACCTCTGAAGTCTAACATACAGGCTCTCAGCATGTCTTCCAGAATCTAAATTGTTCACTCGGACTGTCCATCTGTTTGTGGATGATACGCCGTGCTGAAATTCAGACTTGTTCCCAGGCTAGCTTGCAGACTCTGCCAAAATTATGATCGGAATCTCGTATCACGATCGGAGACGATGCAAACAGGTACTCCATGAAATCTTACGATCTCCTGCATGAGTTTATGGGTATCAAGTATGGTACATCTTGAAGATATTGTCACGCCCCACTTCTCGGTGTACGGTAAGGGGATGCGGCGAGGCCCTCTACGTATTTACTCAGAAGTAAACACGCTAAGCATATCTAAGCAATATAAAGTAAAGTACACAAGAGTCATGAATATAATGAACAACAACTTTATTTATTAAACATTATTTTATAGGTATAACTGAAAATGTAAATACATGGATGGAAAGCAATGTCTAAACAATAGCATGAACTGAAATGAAAATAATATGTACAAGTAAAGTCTAATGCTCCGGGTCTTTAGTGCACTACTCCAAATGCTCATAACTTGTCTCGAGCTCTAGTGCGTCCGATCCACCTGACAACATTCCAAAGAAGAAGAGAAATATGAATGTCGTCAGTGAACAATCGCTCAGTAAGTCCCAAAGGAGGAGAGAAGTAGAGTAGACAGAAAAGAGAGTATATATAGTATAATATTTGATTGTTAGGTTAACGTAGTGTTTGTAGCTTGGTACAGAAGATGCCAGTGTATACGAGAGGAGTCCAACTTACACCGTGGACTTTGGTAACCCGTAGTACAAGGCTCCGTTAAAAATACCACGGAACAACGACATGGATGTAATTACTTCTTAAGTGACCACCTCGTGCCACCTTTAACATATTCCGTACCAGTCTACCCCTTTATAAACCTCGTAGTGTCTTATTGTATTGATTGTATTGATTGTACTGATTGTATTGTATTGTCTTGTAGTAAATGGAAGACTTACCGAAACCATGATATCAGTAAATGCAATGGATGTAAATGGAGAGTCATGTAAACGGAGTATATCCATGGTTCGGTTCAGTCAATATAGATTGAATAGACGGATTCATAGATTCATGTTGTATTGTAGTTTATACTTGAATCATATTCAAGTCATATTGATTTCATGTTTGACCATGACTCGAACTGAGTAAGACTTTTAAACAGAATTGAAGTCCTGATTGTTTTGATGTTATCGGTAACTGCTGCATATGAACGGCAGGATTTGTGTCTTTTTCAAAGATAATTACCGTGTTGATAGCACCGTTTGTTAAATTGTCTACCTTAGATAGACAAGCACCCATATTCTCCGGCTCCCTGAGGCTCAAGAGAACTGGTCCCTCTTAAACCTATGTTTACTAGGGTCCTTATTGTAATTTAGTATAACTTGATAGGGTTTTATATAAAATATTTTTGGTATAATTTCAAAATACATCTCAAGTATTTAATTATCGTCTTTAGGGTTTTCATAAATGTATATTTTATAAATGAGAAATTTCTAGTGAGTGGAACTTAATTTTCATAGTATATGGTGTTTTATTGAAATATTGGAATTGTGTTGTATTTGGATGGTATTTTCATATAATAGTGATTCCTTTGATTTAGAAAACTTGGAATATTTATATAATTAAAATAGATATTTTGATAATATATATATATATATATATTTAATGAAAATAATTTATTTATTTTCTTGTAGAAATCTCATTTTCTAAAGAAAAAATGTATAAAAATTCCATCGAGATTGAATGCTCCTTTCAGAGGTCTGCATCTCGCTCTACTAGGCCCGATGATGTGCGATAATCCACACCATCCCAAACAGGTTCCCCAAAGTGGGTTGTAGAGGCACAATTGCAAGAAATTGGTTAATACATCTTTTTATAGAAATGGTTTTATAAGTTGATGGTATTTATTTGCAAAATCGTATTATCCCATAACTATGTTCCCAAATTTCTATTGTGCTGTGTTAGAGATGTGTGTTATGATGAGATAGGTCATTACCTCGTGAGTTATCTAAAGGCGATACAAGTTTTATGTAGTTTTATGTCGGAAATGAAGTATGTGGTATTTTACTGTAATAATACAATAAAAATTGCATAAAATAACATTTTGAGATGAAACTTGTTTTAATAGGTTTGTTTATGTTTGTTAAACAATATGTGAGAGTATGGAATTTTATTGATTAAGAAAAGTAGAGTTTTAAAGAAAAACCGAATCGAAAGTCGGATTAACTCCGTTTCCGTCGGATTTTAGAAATGAATGCTTTTAAAGTAGAAGAAAAGAGGGGGAGAGGGGACTTACTGGCTTTTAAGGTTTTAAGGTAGAGGGGAGAAGAGGGAAGAGTAGGGAAACGCCGGTGTGTCGTTTCGTCGCCGGAAACTCCTTGGATCATCGCCGGAACTTCGCCCTTCGCTAACTCCACTTGCACAAAATTAGGACTTGAAAATTTTTGAGAGTTTTGGCAGGGAAATTCTGAGTGAGGATGAGTGAAATGGAGTGTGGTATTTATAGGGAAAATTAGGGTTTAGAGGTGATGAAGAATGCATTAAAATTGGATTAAATGGGCATTTTATTGTTCTCTGGATAAATTCAGAGTAAACAAGCAATATGGGGGAAGTGGGGTAGCTGAAAGGTTGCAAGGGGAAAAAATTTACATCATTCCAGACGGGGGACCCGGCGCCGTCGGTAATTTCAAGCATCTCGCCGGTCTTTTACCGTCGGTTGGGGTGGGGTTTGCTGCCATGTATCTCTGTCGCTTGGTATACCCTCGTGCACGTGTTTAAATATTCTGTGTCTTTTCAGTTTACGTGTAGTGCACGTGTAAACCCTTAGGCTTCTAAAAAGATTAAAAGAAATTAAATAAAAAGAATGTGTAGCTGATGGGATTTGAACTCGGGTGCTATGTCTCAGCAGTGCAAGGTCTTACCAATGAGCTACAAGCTCCTTCTTGCTGTTCAAAAGAAAAACAAACTTATAACTCATGCTCAGGCTTAGGTGTCCCTTTCTGTATTTTTGAAAAATTTCGTACAGAAAGTTAGGGTTGTTACAAGTATAAATCATACTTGAGATTTATACTTACTTCCATGTACTTCCTTGCTAACGTCTCGGTTGACTGGCCAACTCGAAATGGAATAAAATGAGCCGACTTGATGAGTCGATCTACAGTAACCCAAATAGCGTTGTTACCCTTCGTGCTGTGAGGGAGAGCAGTCACGAAATCCATGGTAATGTGCTGCCATTTCCATTATGAGATTGGTAACGGTTGAAGTAGACTAGCAGTTCTGTGATGTTCATCTTTCACTTGCTGACACACTAAACACTTTGCTACGCTTCTAGCTACTTCGCATTTCATTCTATGCCACCAGTAGTGTTGTCGTAGATCCTTATACATCTTTGTGCCACTGGGGTGTACAGAATAAGGAGAGTTGTGAGCTTCTTTCATCAACTCTTCTCGAACAGATCCGACTGGCACACATAAACGACTTTCATATCTTAAGGATCCATCTTCGTGGATGATGAAGTCGGTTCGTAGTCCACTTTCTACTTATTCTCGGATCTTTTGTAGCTTGGCATTATTTGCTTGAGCTCCCTTGATCTGATTTACAAGAGTGGACTGGACTTGTAAGTTCATCAAAGATGAAGCATTACCTGGCACAACTACTTCAATCCCCAATCCATGCAGTTCTTGCTGTAGCTTCCACTAAGCGGTTAGGTTTATTGCTAATGCCTGGCAACTAAGTGCATCGGGAACTATGTTCACCTTTCCAGGATGATACTGTAGGTTGATGTCGAAGTCCGCCATGAGTTCTAGCCATCTTCTCTGCCGCATGTTGTGTTCCTTCTGAGTAAATACATACTTAAGACTTTTGTGGTCAGTGCATATATCCACTCATTCTCCCAAAAGATAGGGGCGCAAAATCTTGAGTGTGAAGATGACGGCTGTCAATTCCGGATTATGTATTGGATAGTTTCGCTCATGAACATTTAATTGTCTTAATGCAAAAGCCACAACTTTCCCATGCCGATGTAGAACACATCCTAATCCTTTACCGGAGGCATCACAATGCACAACGAATCCGCCAGATTGATCCGGTATTGCGAGGATAGGAGCAGAGCTTAGTCTCGACTTGAGTTCTACAAAAGCCTTTTCACATGCTTTTGACCACACGAATGCTTTGTCTTTACATGTGAGCTTGGTCAGAGGTGCCACGAGTTTCGAGAATCCTTCAATGAATCGTCGGTAGTATCTTGGTAAGCCCAAGAAACTTCTTATATCTTTCACCGTCTTTGGTGTCGGCCACTCCCTAGCAGCTGACACCTTAGCTGGATCCACAGAGATTTATTCGCCTGAAACAATATGTCCGAGAAATCTGACTTGATCTAGCTAAAATTCACACTTGCTGTATATAGCGTAGAGCTGGTGTTGTCGTAATGTCTCCAAGACAATGCGTAAGTGCTCGGCGTGTTCTTTCCGATTCTTTGAATACACCAGGATGTCGTCGATAAAGATAACAACAAACATGTCTAAGTACTCTCGGAAAACTTGGTTCATCAGGTTCATAAAGAGGACAGGTGCATTGGTCACTCCAAATGGCATTACGAGATATTCATAACGGCCATAACGGGTCCTAAACGCCGTCTTCGGAATGGCGGACTGTTTGACCTTCACCTGATGATAACCCGAATGAAGATCTAGCTTTGAAAAGTCACAAGATCCACTTAACTGATCGAAAAGGTCATCGATGCGCGGTAGTGGATACTTTTTCTTAATTATCACTTCGTTCAGAGCCTGATAATCCACACACATCCTGTAGGAACCTTCCTTCTTTTTCACCAGTAACACCGGAGATCCCCAACTTGAAGTACTGGGTTTGATCCAACCTTTCCTCAGTAGTTCATCCAACTGAATTCGGATCACCTTCAATCCCTCCGGACTTAATCGGTATGGGGCTTTGATTACAGGTTGTGCACCAGGTTGTAAATCATGTTAGTTATATGTATGCCCTAGAGGCCATTACTGTACATACGATGTATATTGTAATGGATGCTTGGACATATATAGGGAGGACTTTCTTGCTCGACATGATAGTACGCTATCTGGTTGTACTTTATCTTAACATGTACTCTGATTGTCTCTATGTTACATGTTGATAAAGCCCTTAGGATATGTACTCGACTACTGGGACTATGATGAGATCATACTAGTGGGGCCACGGTAGTCGACGAGTACATCCTATAACTGTTCCTAGTCGAGGGTGTATCGAGACAGGGCATCGTTGCACCAGAGTAGACTAGCGTATACGCATCTTGACCCATATGATAGGCGATGGATGATCCCATATCCATCGGTGTTTGACATCAAGGATGGTGTACGGGTGCTCAGTGGAGACTGGGTACACTGGACGGACTCGCCGAGAACTCCCAGATGGTATTATACCTCACGTCAGATGGCAGTTCTCCGGTGACACTGGTACAGAGTGGTCTGTTGACCCGAGATCGTCATAGAGTCTTGTGTGATTCCCACTATGCTTTGATTTCCATCATACCACGTCCAAGAGGGCGTGCAAAAAGGTGGCTTTTGGGTACAGTCCCGAATCACATGGAGGCAATGAGCGATAGGAGGGGATTCGTCTCTCCCCGTATAGGGAGTTGATGTTGTGCTGTGTTCGATTGGCTATAACCGGAAATCCCTGGCCAGGGTTGCTGAGATTTACTGGTAAGTGTTATCAGTAATTTCTCGAACTGTTATAGACCTCATATCGACACGACTTATCGAGCTACTGGGGTCTGACGTTTACCACCCCTAGGCGAGATATGCAACATATCAGACGACGAGACCGGACTGTACGGGAGTGTTACTGTTTGGATTCACAAGAGAATGTGCAGGCTTGCTTGTTGATCTTCTGAGCGCTCAATACCTGGGTGGCTGTTACGTTTAGCTGACCGCTTGCAGCTTGTGAGTGTTTGATATGATCATCACCTACTGCCGGCGTATTGACGATTCTTTAGAGTCCTACACAGAGGTTTCTTGGCTCAGGCAAAACGGAGTAGGAGCACATATGTGATATGTGCGGGACCGAGGATATTACGATATGAGATACCATATTCTATTCTCGCGATATTTGATATCAGCCGCGTCATCGGATCAAGTGTTGATTCGATGAATCGGTACAGATAAATATTACTCGGTTATATGCGATATAGCCGGATTGTCGGATCAAGTGTTGATTCGATAATTTAATGTATAATAATATATATGATATATTAAATTACATTAACTAATATTTTCTCACTAAAAGATTCTTTTTCTCACCGGATTAATACATTGATATATATGCGATATATGTTAATTGTATTATTTTCTTTTGTTGCAAATATATAATATATATGTGATATATATTATTGTGACATGATATGATTTATTATAAAACATGTTTAAGGATGATATAAAGGGATTAGGGTTAGCTCCTTCTTGTTCATTCTTGAAGGATTCTATTTTGTCATGATAAAGATATTTTGTTATGACTCATGCTTTGACCTAACCAAACCCTAACTCTAGTTTATTCTCTACATAAGTTTAGCCTCTCATCCTTGACCATGGTTTGATAATCAATCATATATTCTTGATTACTATTCATCACAAAAGGAATTCTATCATTATTCTTCATCTTCTTCCTTCTTCTTTCTTCATGGAAAAAGCTTACTAGCTTTTTTCCAAGTGATGAATAAATGTGAGAAAAAGATAAATAAAGAGAGCAAAAATCCTACTTCATCATTCTCATCTTCCCTTGCCCTTTAGATGAGAGTGTTCACTCAATTTTAGTGAGTGTTAGCTTGTGTTAATGAAACTTCAAGGTAGATCATCTTTGTATCGAAGATCGGAAGCAAAGGTTGCATCTTTCTCTTCGTGAACCCTCTCGAGAGTCCGGAACACGATGATCGCAGCGAAGGGACGTCAACACGGAGCTTAAGAAGTGAAGGACCGGATCTACAAAGGTTGTAATCCCTCTCACTTAGTGTTAAACTGTTTAACATGCTTAGTTTCGCCTAAACCCTAGTTTAAAGATCCGTATTCGGGTTGTTCGGCATGGCTAAAATTTTAATCGGGCATGGTTGATGCCTCCTAGAACCTTGTGAGCGTGCCTAGCAACCCTACAGTGGTATCAGAGCCTGATCATCACAGATGGCCGCGGAACCGCCGCAACAAGTGGATCAACACCGCGGTTCCGCGGCCGTACTGTAGAATTAGGTTGTCGTTTTCTGCTGTTTTTCTTAGAATTTCCTGCTCATTTTTCTGCATATTTTTAATTTGAAAAAATCCCCGATTTCAAAAAATGTACAGAGAGCAATTTTGCATTAGGGTTTCGATCGGGAAGTTTAACTTCGTCTGTGTGTTTTTCCGGGTAATTTTAGAATATGGTAAAAAGTTCGACCGGATATAAACACCCAATTTTTCCCCTGTCGGGAAATTTCCAAGTGTTGGATCTTTCCGTGGTTTAATAATGTTCTAAGTAGTGCAAGTAACGCGATGGTCCCTCTAGAAGACAACAAACCTTAACTCGATTATGTGACCGTCTTGAACTACCCTTTGAACCTTAGGGTTTGGGGAAGTACGGCGTGCCACATGTGAGGCGTTGGCTTGACCCTTCTACGGCTGGACCGTCGCTACTGTGGCATGAAATGGATGTTTTTAGACTTATTTCATGTGTTGAGCTGTTTCGGGAAAACTTGGGTGTTTGACTGTTCGATCGGAAAGTTTAACATTTTCTATTTATCTGGAATTTGATACAATAATTGGAATTCACAAGTAGTTATGAGATAACTAATATGAAAGTTTAACATTTTCTATTTATCATAGCACTTTAGTCTCAATTGATCGGTTGCCACGGGATTTTGATGTGATCAAAAGTCCGTCGCAATCACATAGCGTACGCAGATACTCGCCGGGTAAACTTAATAGACAGCTACACCCCTTAGCCCCGACCAAGTGACTGTAGGAGAACCCCGTCGCCGAAAGCATCCGTTCGGGTGCACGCGGCAGCGGTGTTCCGCCTTAGTGCACTTCGTCGACGGCATCGGGGGTGCGGCCGTCTACTAAAGTTTGCGATGAGCATTCGATCAGGACGTCGGGAATCTTGTTGAATTGCCCGACTTGATATTGAAAAGAGTTTTCGATAATGAGACTAAAATGCGGGGTTTATAATTGTTAGGCATGTGATGTCTAAGAAATTCATTTGGTTAGGCATGCGATGTCTAAGAAGGTTGCGGATTCCAACTGTTGTAGTTTTACACTTTCTTTTCTATGACCGTAAGGGTAGTATGTGGTGTATCGCCGGTTTCGTTGCTATACATCAACGACAATCGGGATACGCATACTTTCTTACGTTGATGATATGAGATATTCTGTGTTGCTGTGATATGTTATATTGGATCGTCGTGTTTGAATAGCCGGGTTTTTTTATGTGAGATGAGTGTTTTTCATTTTCATTCATGTAAAATTCATTTGTATGTAATATTCTTTTATTGGGGAACTTCCGGGATGAGGTTGATGTCACCACTTGTATATTATTTACTTTTTCGCATTAGGTAGACCCAAGGCGGGGAGCACAAGTAACCGGGTTCTGGGGTCCACTGGGAGACCATCTCGAGGAGTCGAGACCGGGTCTCCTAACCCTAGAATTGGCAGTGTTACTTGCCGCTCTCGTAGGGGTCTAGGGATGTGGGTTTGGCTATTTATCACGACCGTGGAATCCATGTTTTATACAGGCTCGTGTTGAAAACACGGACGTCCTAGTATATCCAATATTTCATATATGTTCTTCTGCTGCAATGTTCTGTGATGAGATCATATTACTGCCTGAGACGAATGTTTATATTATATATATGAGATATATGTTATATTGCAGATTTCGTTTCAAAAGAGATGCTTGTGAAGCAAAATAAAATGGGACTTCATTAATGAGATTAATGAAACTAAAAGAAACCTAAAGATGTTGTGGAATCGAATTTTCAAAAACAGATAACTACAGTTCTTGCTTTGCATCGCGGTGTTCCTTGTAGAACATCCTGCACCTTATTCGATAAGGAAAGGGCCGATGATCCCTTCACCGGGAGTGACCCCTTTAGCAATGACTGGCAGATGCTACACCCCTCGGTTTGTCTTTTGATTGCTTTTGGAGTTTTTGCTTTGCATAGTGTTATATATGATATATCCTGCACCTTATTCGATGAGGAAAGGGACGACGATCCTTTCACCGGGAGTGACCCCTTTAGCAAAACTAGAAAAGCCTCAAAAACATTCCATTTAAAAATCACTCGATTCTACGACGTTATCAAGTTCATTGCGCAAAAGGTTTTCTTAAAAACCTGTCGTAGCCCTCCGTCATTTCAGATAAGTACTAGTTAGTATTCGTGCTACGTTTGTTGACCTTGTCAAGGCGTAGTGTGCGGTAGCTGATTACTGCTTATCTGTATAAGCATATGATACGATTGGATTAGGGTAGTCGTGCGACTTTGTTGACCTTGTCAAGGGTCGTGCGGGTGGGTTTAATTCAATCAGGAAATGACGGGTTGAACTTGACTTGCGGTCTTTGGTTTGTTTACCTTGTCAAGGTCATAGATTGCTTGGGGCAAAATATTATTGGGAATTTCAAGTGTTGAAATTTGCAATGAGATTGCATACCTTCTATGAGATAGTTGGATCCCGATACCCGCTGCGAGTAAGAGTTACTCCTGGGAGAGTTTTACACATTACAATTAGCCGATCAAGTAGGTGTCTAGAAAGGTGTTAACGGGGTTACGCCCCTGGGAAAACGAGGTTAACTTTAATTAGGTTCGTGCGAAAGCACGGGGGACCTCCCTCAAAGTACCGACACTGGCCTGGCTGAAAGATTGGCGAACTTGTAGCGTGTAATTAATCCCGGCTAGTCTTTCCTTTTAGGGTTTGAAGGAAGTTTTGACAAAAAAAGTGGGAGACATCCTGATTAGATATATTAGATAACCAATCTAATCTTGTAAGAGCATACGCTGAGTGTTTTCTTCTCTCTCTCTCCAGGTAGCGACCAAATCACGCCTTAATCAAGATAATAATACGGATGTATTGACCGAACCTGCTTGTTATACTGAGCTGGGGAACATTGGTCCCGTTCCAACTTATAAATGTTATAAGACAGAGTAGGAAATTGGGGAATACCAGATTTCCCGTGCCGCCCAAACGAAGAAAGTGCAGGTTGATGCATCATCTTCGGGTGTGTTCATTATACAGAGAACTGTTTCTCAGTATCCTTTACGTCCTGGGTATGAGATACCGGATCAGGATCCCGCATATGTAATATGTTACATGGGCTACAGAAAGGTAGAGAACTGAGAATGGGTGATAAGTTTCATGAGACAGAAAACGGTGCAAGTGTTGCAGCCAAGTCTGTTGGTCACTGTTACCCTGTATTACCAGAATACATTGATTCTGAACGAATTTTATTAGATACCGAACCTGATGTACAACATCATATCAGTCTCTTTATTACTAAGGAAAGGATATAATTTTGTATAGGTGGATAATGTTTTGAACATTTCCTATATCAAGAGTTGATCGGTTCAGGCACGTTATCTAAAAGTATTGACGTTCTAAATCAAACTACAGTTCTTAGTATACAGAACACACACAAGAGGAAGAGTTCAGAAATGAACGAATCCTTCTTGAGGCATTGTAGACTAGGTCATATCAATGCGACCCGACTAGCTGAAGTTACATTTAGATGCATATTTAAAGAAGTTTGAATTTACATCTTGTGAAACTTGCCAGTCATGTCACAAAGATACGATGACCACAGCTCTGTTTATTGGAAACAGAGAAAGAGTTATTGAACTCTTGGGATTGATACATGCTGATGAATGAAGGTCCCATGTCTACACATGCCAAGACCGGTTCTTTTTACTTCATTACGTTCTCTGATAATCTCTCAAGATTCAGACATGTGTTCCTGTTGAAACATAAGTCCGAAGCTTTTGAGATATTCACAGAATATAAGTTAGAAGTAGAGAACCAAAATACAGGTATAAGTATTATGTCCTTTGATGAGATCAAAGAGGAGAATACTTGAGCACGGAATTCCTGGACTATTCTAAAGGAGAATGAGATTCTCTCTCAGCATTACTCCTCCGTATACACCACAGCACGTCGGTGTATCGGGGCGGAGCATTAGCACCCTATTTGATATGGTGTGATCTATGATGAGTACTACTGAGTTTCCTATTTCCTTTTGGGAAGTTATGCACTTGAGAAGCTGCATACCTATTGAATAGGGTTCAAATCAAATCAGCTGCCTACCACTTCATATGTGATATGGAATGGGAAGAGCCCATATCTTAAGTTTGTTAAGATTTGGGGTTGTCCAGCCTATGTCTAAAAAGAAAAATCCGGACAAGCTCGAGGCAAAGTCAGCTCTGTAAAACTGGAAGTAGTTCCAGCTATACAAACTGCTACAGATGATTTGGTAGACCCGAAGGATTCAATAGTTTCCAACGAACCTCAGCCTCTCCGCCGATCTAGTAGGGTTCTTCACCCACCTGAGAGATACTTCGGTTTCTCTATGAAAGTGGGAGCGAGGATTGCATCATGAGATGATGACCCAACTATTTTCGAGCTGGCCATCAGGAGTGGGACTCTGTAAGAATGGCTGGATGCTTAGCGATCTGAGATGGAATCCTTATACACCAACAAAGTATGGACTTTAGTTGCTTTATCTGAAGGGTTAAATACCCATCAGGAGCAAGTATATCTTGAGAAGATTACTTGGTGTACATAGAAAAGTTGATACTTTCAAAGCTATGCTTAAGTCCATCCAGATCCTACTTGCCACAGCTACATACCATGACTACGATATCTGGTGGTTGGGTGTCATGACTGCTTTTCTAAATGATATTTTAGAAGAGAGCGTCTATAAGTACACAGCCAGAGGGCTTCGTAGACAGTGGGAGCAGGGGAAACGTGTGCAAGATGTTTTATATGATAAAGCAGGCATCGCGGAGTTGGAACATCTGTTTTGATGTGCTCAAAGAGTTTGACTTCATCAAAATGGTAGATGAACCTTGTATATACAAAAAGGTAGTAGGGAGTATAGTGGTGATCCTCGTAGAGTACGTGGATGACATACTCTTGATAGGGAAGGAGTTTCCTATGCTACGCTCGGTCAATCTCCGCTTATCATAAGGATTCTCCATATAGGATCAAAGTGATACCTCCTAAATCCTGGGATTTTGGATCTATGAGATAGATCTAATTGGATGTTATGATTCTTACTAGTTGGAGTGAGATGGTACCAATTGATTGTGGGGAGAATCACTGGAAAGGTTCCAGGGTGATAAGAACGACTGAATGTCAGCCGCAGGCATTGTCTTTACCCTCAGTGGAGGGACGGTATGTTGGAAGAGTTCCAAGCTAGATACCATGACATACTAGACGATTAAAGGCAAGATACATCGTTACCAAGAATACTACCAAAGAGGCAGTCTAGATATATAAGTTCATGAGATGAACTTTGTTCCTACCATTGTGTGACAATGGAGTTGTGGATTTAGCCAAGGAACTACCGTCCCATCTGAAATCCAGATATAATTCTTAGGCAGTATCACCTGATCATGGAGATGGTTGATCTCCAGGGAGATCGAGGTTAGGAGAGTAGACACAGAGGACAACAGCGCGTATCCACTCATGAAGGCCTTTTTCTCAGTAGAGACTTTTATGGGATGG
The DNA here is from genome assembly GCA_030015575.1 of Agapanthus africanus. Classification (NCBI taxonomy): domain Eukaryota; kingdom Viridiplantae; phylum Streptophyta; class Magnoliopsida; order Asparagales; family Amaryllidaceae; genus Agapanthus; species Agapanthus africanus. The sequence continues at coordinate 300,500,833 of CM057339.1, read as the reverse complement.
TTGAGTATGAGATACTTCAACCACAGCTAATTGTTGGGTATGTGATACCACAACAGATGGCCCTAGTGCAAATGGGAGATTGTTAGTTATATGTATGCCCTAGAGGCCATTACTGTACATACGATGTATATTGTAATGGATGCTTGGACATATATAGGGAGGACTTTCTTGCTCGACATGATAGTACGCTATCTGGTTGTACTTTATCTTAACATATACTCTGATTGTCTCTATGTTACATGTTGATAAAGCCCTTAGGATATGTACTCGACTACTGGGACTATGATGAGATCATACTAGTGGGGCCACGGTAGTTGACGAGTACATCCTATAACTGTTCCTAGTCGAGGGTGTATCGAGACAGGGCATCGATGCACCAGAGTAGACTAGCGTATACGCATCTTGACCCATATGATGGGCGATGGATGATCCCATATCCATTGGTGTTTGACATCAAGGATGGTGTACGGGTGCTCAGTGGAGACTGGGTACACTGGACGGACTCGTCGAGAACTCCCAGATGGTATTATACCTCACGTCAGATGGCAGTTCTCCGGTGACACTGGTACAGGGTAGTCTGTTGACCCGAGATCGTCATAGAGTCTTGTATGATTCCCACTGTGCTTTGATTTCCATCATACCACGTCCAAGAGGGCGTGCAAAAAGGTGGCTTTTGGATACAGTACCGAATCACATGGAGGCAATGAGCGATAGGAGGGGATTCGTCTCTCCCGGTATAGGGAGTTGATGTTGTGCTGTGTTCGATTGGCTATAACCGGAAATCCCTGGCCAGGGTTACTGAGATTTACTGGTAAGTGTTATCAGTAATTTCTCGAACTGTTATAGACCTCATATCGACACGACTTATCGAGCTATTGGGGTCTGACGTTTACCATCCCTAGGCGAGATATGCAACATATCAGACGACGAGACCGGACTGTACGGGAGTGTTACTGTTTGGATTCACAGGAGAATGTGCAGGCTTGCTTGTTGATCTTCTGAGCACTCAATACCTGGGTGGCTGTTACGTTTAGCTGACCGCTTGCAGCTTGTGGGTGTTTGATATGATCATCACCTACTGCCGGCGTATTGACGATTCTTTAGAGTCCTACACAGAGGTTTCTTGGCTCAGGCAAAACGGAGTAGGAGCACATATATGATATGTGCGGGACCGAGGATATTACGATATGAGATACCGTATTCTATTCTCGCGATATTTGATATCAGCCGCGTCATCGGATCAAGTGTTGATTCGATGAATCGGTACGGATAAATATTACTCGGTTATATGCGATATAGCCGGATTGTCGGATCAAGTGTTGATTCGATAATTTAATGTATAATAATATATATGATATATTAAATTACATTAACTAATATTTGCTCACTAAAAGATTCTTTTTCTCACCGGATTAATACATTGATATATATGCGATATATGTTAATTGTATTATTTTCTTTTGTTGCAAATATATAATATATATGTGATATATATTATTGTGACATGATATGATTTATTATAAAACATGTTTAAGGATGATATAAAGGGATTAGGGTTAGCTCCTTCTTGTTCATTCTTGAAGGATTCTATTTTGTCATGATAAAGATATTTTGTTATGACTCATGCTTTGACCTAACCAAACCCTAACTCTAGTTTATTCTCTACATAAGTTTAGCCTCTCATCCTTGACCATGGTTTGATAATCAATCATATATTCTTGATTACTATTCATCACAAAAGGAATTCTATCATTATTCTTCATCTTCTTCCTTCTTCTTTCTTCATGGAAAAAGCTTACTAGCTTTTTTCCAAGTGATGAATAAATGTGAGAAAAAGATAATTAAAGAGAGAAAAAATCCTACTTCATCATCCTCATCTTCCCTTGCCCTTTAGATGAGAGTGTTCACTCAATTTTAGTGAGTGTTAGCTTGTGTTAATGAAACTTCAAGGTAGATCATCTTTGTATCGAAGATCGGAAGCAAAGGTTGCATCTTTCTCTTCGTGAACCCTCTCGAAAGTCCGGAACACGATGATCGCAGCGAAGGGACCTCAACAAGGAGCTTAAGAAGTGAAGGACCGGATCTACAAAGGTTGTAATCCCTCTCACTTAGTGTTAAACTGTTTAACATGCTTAGTTTCTCCTAAACCCTAGTTTAAAGATCCGTATTCGGGTTGTTCGGCACGGCTAAAATTTTAATCGGGCATGGTTGATGCCTCGTAGAACCTTGTGAGCGTGCCTAGCAACCCTACAAATCAATACTAAATTTAAAAGCTCGATCAGGAGTTAAACCTGATATGTCTTCAGGAAACACATTCTCGAACTCTCGAACTACTTCAGGCTTTTCTTCTTCAGTGGGTAAGGAGAACACTTCTGCATTTTTCGGTTTAGCACGGTAGCTTCCTGGTTCCAAGGTTCTGTTTCCACTTTTTAAATAGAATATTGGGTGATCTGGTATCTTAAATACCACCCTCCTTTGACGACAGTCAATGGTAGCATAAAATACTCCCAACCAATCCATTCCCAACACAACGTCGAAATTTGGTATGTCCAGTACTTTGAAATTTATGTAGAATCCTCGACTGCAAACTACAATTGGGCACTGATCATATCCCAAAGTTTCCTTCAAGACTCCATTCCCGGAACTGACATTCCATCTTGAAATGAGTGGCTTCACGGGAATCGCGTGCGTTCTCACGAATCGTTGACATGAAGCAGTGTGAAGCTCCAGTGTCGAAAAGTGCGGGTGCAGGAAGGGTGGCTACTAGTATAGTACCTAAGTTGTGTGAGCTTGTGTTTAGATATAGGGAAGTTAACGATGCAAAAGAATTGAAAGATTGAAAGGATGGGATAATTTACCGGTAATGACTGGTCTTGTGGTTTCGACCTCCTCGACCGTCATTGTAAAAGCCTGTCGTCTCTTACATTCCTCCTCATCGGAAGCACATTCCTTTGCCCTTGAGGCATGTTTCACTATATCTGATGGAATTGACGGTGAGGCTGTGCAGGTGGTCTATGTGGTGCGAGTGCAGGAAGATCTAGGCGGGGTGCAGGTGCCTGAATGGATGGCCTCTGCGGAGATATAATTGCAGGTCTGGGTGCAGGTGTTGTATTAATACGATATGAGCATGCTCCTATAGCATGAGTAGATGCGCTAAAAATCAAACACAGGCCATTTGCACGCCTGTAGTTCTTCTCCAAGTGTCTAGTTCTCTTGCAGTAGAAACATAAATATGGACTGGACCGGTTAAACGATCCTCCTGGCCTCTTGAGGGCAAATGTCGGCGTAGAAGAGGCTCCTCCTGTCATCTGGGTAGCAGGTCGTTTGATTCCAGTTGCTTGAGCCTTACCCTTCTTCTTGACCACAGTTTTATAAGGGCGTGTTGCTTTCAGGGCGAGTTCATGAGTTGGATAGTCGCCTGTGGCTAATGCCGTCTGAATCTCTGGGTCTAGTCCCGGTTGGAATCGTCTAGCCCGAATCTCATCGGTCGGGATCAATTGTGCCGCGAACCTGATAAGATATTAATGTCAGGATAGTGATGTGTTTTACTGAACAAAATTTTGATACGAATTCCTTACCTGCTAAGCATGATGATTTCGGCATCATATTCATCCACCGATTTTACCCACATGGAATCTTGTTGCACGTGGATGAATTGTTGCTCCATCTCAAAACGGGCAGTCTCGGGGAAGAACTTTGCATCAAACAGATCACGAAATGTCTTCCATTTTATTGGTTGTGTGAGATGGTTTTCCTCAGCTTTCCACCAGACTCTTGCATTGTCGGTGCACTGAAGCTTGGCCACATGAACCCAAGCTATATCTGGTATCTGCGCTGCGGCAAGGTTGTCCTCTATATTTTGGGCCCATTCTTCAGGCTCAAGATGACTCTCTTTCCCTGAAAAGTTCCGTAGATGCAACGCACGAAATTACTTTACTTTAGATGCTTCAGCTTTCGAGCTGTTCATGAGAATAGTAGTCTGCTGCTGCTGGCCCTCTAGAAGACTTTTGATGGTTTCTAAAAGCACCGTCTGTTCATTGATTGGAGCAGCAATAGTAAGGGGTGGTAAGGTAGGGGGTGGTGTGTTGCCATTGACGTTGGTGCTGGTGTTGTTGGGAGAATCCATTACCTTGATAGAAAAGGAAAGGTTAGGATAGATTCAAGAAATTTGAAATGCAAGGAATGTATAGTTGTCGATTCTTATAATTCTTGTGATATATTGCTTAAGATTTCATGCAGAACTGGCCTTTATGGGCCGCCAACAAAAATTGTCACGCTCCGTTTCCCAGTAGACGGAAACGGTGACTTGGCAAGCCCGCAATGTATTACTATGAAAATACGTTAAGCGTAATTAAGCAATATAACAATGAGTAAGAATGACAAGACTAATAAAATGAAACGACAACTTTATTTACATTCAATTTTACACACAACTGTTTAAAAAAAAATAAAAGATACAAAAATAAAAGCAAATACCTAAACAATGACATATTGAAGGTAAGTGCAGAAAGAACTATTACTCAGGCTGAGCTGCAAACTGGTCCAAGTCCTCCTGGCTTGGCTCTACGTCTTCAGAGTCCGGTCCTCCTGACGAACATTCCAAAGAAAGAAAACAGAGAGGAATGTCGTCAGCGAACTAGCGCTCGGTAAGTCCCAAAAGAAGAAAGAGAAGATAGTATATAATATGAAATGAACAGAGAATAGGTAAAGTTGTATATGATCATTCACAGATATAAGATAGTTATTCTAACGTGGTTATTTGTAGTTTGGTAAAGAAGATATTCATGTATACGAGAGGAGTCCATCTTACCCCGTGAACTATGGTAACATGTAGTACAAGGCCCTATCATAACCCACGGGACAACGGCACGTGAATTCATGTAGGTGTCTTTTAAAGTGACCTCTCGTATGACGAAATATGTTCCGTACCAATTTACCCCTTTATCCCCGCGTATTGTATTGTATAAGTTAAGATTATAAGTCTCAGCCGAATCCATGGAAATAAAATGTACAGGTTCATATTCAAGATGTAATCATGTATTCAGGTAATCATGTCAAGTTCATGTCCAGTTATAACCATAGTTCGGTCAAGTCGAGTCAAGTATTCATGTTTGAGTTTGATATTTGAATTCGTGTGTTCAGATTCATGATCAAGTATTCAAGTTTATGTTTGATTTTGGATTCTAGTTTGAGTTTGGATTCATGTTGGAGTTAGAATCTTATGAAAGGACTTTGTTCTCGCAACATGTTAAGTTCGGAAGTAATCGGCAACTGCTGCACATGGACGACAGGAATTGTGTCTTTTACCATGAAAATTGTCATTGATAACTCCTTTAAGTTGTCTAACCTGAATAGGCAAGCACCCACTTTCTCCGGCTCCCTAGGGCTCAAGAGAATTGATCCCGCTTAAACCTATATCAATCTAAAGTCCTTAAATATTGGTTGCATATCTCGAAAGAGTTTATGAAAAATACTTTAATATAGTTTTAAAAATAAAGCTCGAGGGTGATTTATAATATTTATGGTTTTCATGAACATGTATTTTAATTTAAATGGTATTTTGGTGATAAAATTTAGCCTTTTTAAAAGTTTATGGTATTTTATTGAAATCTAGCTCTTTTGGAAACTTGATGGTATTTAATTTAAAATTTTAAATCTTTATTTTTAAAAATATAGTTTCATAACATATTTTTATTGAAAATACGAATTCATAGTTTTATATATTTTCCTTAAATTTAGTTTTTATTTAGAAAATTCGTATTTCTTAAAAACCGTATTTTATTTCCTTTCGAGACCGAATACTCCGTGAGAAGTTCTGCATCTTGCTCTACTGTCCCAGGAATGTGCGATAATCAAAACCATCCATTAACGGGTCCCCTAACGAGGGTTGTGGAGTCATAATTGCCAAGAATTACAAAATACCGATTAAAAATCCCGTTTTTGAAAAGTGTGGTATTTTAATGTAAAAACTATTCTTTGAACCAACCATATCGTGCTATGAAACCATAATGTGCATATGGGGTAGGTTGTTACCCCGTGAAGTTTTTCTTAAGGTATATTTAACAATTATCAAAATAAGGGTTATACTAAAGTTCATGATATTTTAATGAAAAGTTCGTTATATGCTTGTTTCATATGAAAATTTTAGTTAAACTCAAAGCTAAATGGTTGTAAACAAAGTTACAAGTAATGTGAGAAAGTTAGCTTGAACTATTTTGTTAAAGAAAATAGGAGTTCCAAATTTAAAATAACATGTATCAGAGGTAACTCCACTTTACCGATATATTTTTAGGAGATGATTTGAGATAAAAGAAAAGAGAGGAATGGGGACTTACGGCTTTATAACTTTGAGAAAGGAGTAAGGAAAAGAGAGGGGGCTCCGTGGCATCGCGGAAGCTCCGGAAACGGCTTCAATCTTCGATGGAAGAAGCTTAGTTGCTAACTCCACTTGACTCCACTTGCACTTAGCAACCTTTAGGATAATTTTGCAAGAGATTTTCAGAATAGAGGGGAGTTAGGGCATGGGGTGGTATTTATAGTGAAGAATTAGGGTTTGGAAATTAAAAATATGGATTAAAAGATTTTAAATGGTGTTAAATGGTGAATTAAAGAGTCTCTGTTTGATTGCAGGAAAATCAAACAGTGCACGAGAGTTGAGGGGAGTCGAAGGGACGTGTGTGCAAAGCACGGGGTGATTTGGAGCTCCTTAGACCATTGGTTCCGGCCATTTGGGGAGTTTGGTCGGTCGGATTTGATTGGGTTGTCTCGAGATTCGTGCCACGTGGCTTAGTCAGGGTTTACTCCTATTTGCGCATGTTTGATTTTTCTGAAACTTTTCGTTTCTCTGTGAATTGCATGTACAATTTTTGGGCTTCCAAAAAATTAAAAAGAAAAATCTAAAAATAATTGGGTCTGATGGGAACTGAATGCACAAGCTATGTCACAACAGAGTAAAGGCTTTACCAGTGAGTTACAAGTTGTTTCTTGCTTTTATTTGACAAAAATAACTTTTAACTCTTACACAGGCTGAAATACACTTTTCTGTACAATAACAAGGAATTTTTGTACAGGGGTTTCCGAGTCATTACACCATCCCTCTAAGGCTATTTTCAATTCTATCGGAACAATCCTCATCATATTTTAAAAGTTTTTCGGGTAGAGAAAAGGTGTTAGAAAAGAGCTCTTGTTCTTCACCTATATGCATGAGTTGAAGAAGGAACCGGTGAAGTTGGGGCTACTGTATCCTGGAGGCAATGTATCGGCAACCCGTTGCATCGGACCGAACCAATTTTTTTTGGCCGGGGCGGTTCGAAATTTGCCTTAAAAAAGCGATATATCCGTTCCTTAGTTCCCACTTCATCGAATTTTATTTTCTTGTAATTTCTGTATTAATATTAAGTTTGGGTTCATTGTATTATTTTTATAGCAATTTAAGGCAAATTTAACGATCATCATAAGCAATGGAACCCACTTCTCAAAAGTCAGGAGAAGGAGTTGGTGACTTGAACAAACTATTCTGTTTCAAGGGTGCCAACTTCAAAAGGTGGAAAGGTAAGATACTCTTTTATCTCAACTTGTTGAAAGTTGCATACGTTCTCACCGAAGAGATTCCAAATGACATTTCTTCCAAAGATATGTCCGAGGTTGCAAAGAAAGCACATAAAGAGAAAATCGATCGATGGGCAAAAGGATGAGTACACTTGTCGATATTATCTCTTAAACCGTCTTTATGATGAACTTTATGATTATTATGAAACAACTTATACTACTGTGAAGAAATTTGGAAGGCATTGCGGAATAAGTACGATACGGAAGAGGCTGGTGCAAAGAAGTATGCCACTAGTCGCTTCTTTTGTTGTCTCATGGTGGACAACAAATCTATGGTGGAACAAACTCAACACTTCCAAATGATAACACACGAAGTATGATCCGAAGGCATAAAATTTGAATATGATCTAGTGGTGGCCGCTGTCGTTGACAAGCTTCCACCATCATGGAGAGAGTTTCAAAAGTCGCTACGTTACAAGAAAAAAAGACATCATTGGAGAGCCTAATCACTCAAATCCGAGTGGAGGAGGAAGCAAGAAGCCAAGATGTTCTTATTACATAAAATACGACTCTTAAGGTACATTTTCTTGGTGAGAACATATCTAATGGTGACAACTATAAAATCAACACTCAATTAAATCCTAACAAAAAAGACATAAAATGGTTCAAAAGATTCCTCACTAAAATAAAAATAAAATGAACAATGTACCACCCAAAAATGCTCAATCCCAAGATCAATTTGGACATTGTTATGTATGTGAGAAAAAGGGCGTTGGGCTGCTTTTTGTAAAAATAAAAAACGTGAGACTATTATTCAAGGCCACATGATCGAAGAAAAAATTATGGCGATGATCACAGAAATAAATTCTGTTGAAGGTGCTAAAGGGTGGTGGGAAGAATCCAGTGCTACTCGGCATATTGGCTATGCCGAGAATGGTTCAAAACCTATTCTCCATACGACTCCCCTAATGAGGTCTTGTTGGAAGACTCTCATGCAATTAAAAAGTTTTGGATGAAGGTGAGGTTGAATTGAAATTTACATCAAGAAGAACTTTGACCATTAAGGATGTTATTTACACTCCTCAAATGAGGAAGAATCCCATGTCCTATTTCCTCTTGAACAAGGATGGCTTTAAGCAAATAATTGAATCTGACCAATATGTTATCACTAAGAATTCTACTTTTGTTGGAAAAGCCTATGCTTGTGATGGTATGTTTAAACTTAGCTTTGAAATGAATAAAATTGCTAGTTCTGCTTACAAGCTTTCTTCATTAAATTTTTGGCATGCACGTTTAGGTCATATCAATTTTAAATATGTTAATAATATGAGACGTTTAGAACTATTTCCTGCTTTGCAGAATGACCTTTCAACATGCAACATATTAGTATGATAAAAATCACTAAAACTTCACATCCTACCGTTGTTAGAGATTTAGAGATTTTAGATTTGATTCATACCGATATTTTTGAATTTGATGGAATTTTACTCATGGTGGTTGTAGGTACTTTATCACTGTTTCCTCAATAAAAGAGTAAAGCTCTGTTCAAAAACTCTGAGGCAGCGCCTCACGCGCCTTGCATGAGGGCGCCAGCGCTAAGAGTTAAAAACTCTGAGGTAGCGCCTCACGTGCCTCGCACGAGGGCGCCAGCATCAGAACTAAAATCTCTCTGTTAGACAGAGCCATTGGATCAAAGATCCAACGGAGTTGATAAATCATCAAAATGCAGAATTAAATTCTACTGCGGAAATATTCCTCAAGTATTTCTAAATAAGAAAGATTACTCTCTATAAAATAGAGCTCCGTTGGATTAAAAATCCAATGGTGATTAAAAATCACCTATCTGCAGAATAAATTCTGCATGGGAAAATATTTCTTTAATCTTGTTAAAAACAAGAAAGATATCTTCTGTAAAACAGAAGTCCATGGATAAAAGATCCAACGGTGGATAAAATCCCCAAATCAATTAAAGATCTCTCAAGGAGAGATTTCTTTAACTAAATCAACAAACTTGCCTCTACTATATAAAGGACCCAAGACTTCAAGTCTTGTACAGAGGAACCCCCCATAAGCTTTTAAAAAAAAGAGCAAGCAAGAAGAAAGCTTTAAGAGGGAAGAAAGAAGAATATCTCTCTTTGAGGTAAATAAAAATAATATAGATCAGAGCATCTCATCAGCATATCCAGGGGTTTAACCCTTATAAAAGAACTTAGTTCTTTTTCTGGATCTGAGATCCATGAGAAAAGTCTCCCACAAATGAGTTTAACCCTTATAAAAGAACTTAGTTCTTTTTCTGGATCTGAGATCCATGAGAAAAGTCTCCCATAAATGAGAATTTAATTCTCATAGGGATGAACTTGTTCTTGTGGATCAAAGATCCAGAAAAGAACAGAGAATTGAACTCTTCAGAACAGAATATACGAAGAAAACCTAGCGTCCAAGTGCCTCACGTGGGCGCTACTCAATAAGGAGTGCCTAGCACTCAGTGGTTGGCGCTCAGCGCCAAGCGCCTCACGTGCCCCTCACGTGGTCGTTGCTCAATAAGGAGTGCCTAGCACTCAGTGGTTGGTGCTCAGTGCCAAGCGTCTCATGTACCCCCCACGTGGGCGCTGCTCAATAAAGAGTGCTTAGAACTTAGTGTTTGGCGCTCAGCGCCTCATGTGCCCCTCACGTGGGCGCTGCTCAATAAGGAGTGCCTAGCACAGTGGTTGGCGCTCAGCGCCAACCGCCTCAGTTGCCCCTCACCTGGACGCTATTCAATAAGGAGTGCCTAGCACTCAGTGGTTGGCGCTCAGCGCCAAGAGCCTCATGCGCTCTGCATGTGGGCGCCATAAAGAGTGTTTAACACTCCATAAAAAAAGGGGGGGAAATAGAGTAAAGTGTGAGCGTCATAACCCACATAAATGCCCAGCATTGTTCAGGGGACTGAGCCCAAGCAAGTGTTTAGCACTTTATTTAAATGACAAAGACTGAGGGGGCTGAGCCCAAGTTGACCAGATCCCTAATTCAGATCAACCGATCCTATGTGCTCATTATTTTCCAAATTGGTATTGGTCACAAACACGGCTACTGATCTTCTAACGGAAATTGGTTCAAGGGCACATCTCCTTACACCACTAATACATGTCGGTGTAATTCTTCAGCGTCTTCAGAGAAGTGGTGGGTCCCGATAACCAACAACTCTTTGGTGCACTCCCAAATCGATGGGTACATCCCAACAACGGACCGCAACGTCCTTAAACTAACACAATGGAGCCCAAATGCCCTTTTGTTGGTTCTGAATGATCCAAAAATCCTGTTGAGTAGATCTTAGTCTAAGATTAAACTAACGTATCCTCAACAAATATTTAAGTTGATCTTAATCTCAAACGAGATTAACGATACTTAAATCAAACCAAACCCAAATCTAAGAATATACGGATTTGGACTAATCCACGCCCTACGGGCGACAACATAAATTAGTCTCTGTATACAATCCACGGGCAACCAAAAATAAAACAAACACACATGACATGAAGCGAACCTCTGGAGCAGGAGAAAGTGGTTATCGCGATGCGATAACGTAATTAACTGCAGGGGCTTGCGCCTGTAGGGAAGAGCGTCCCCACAATCAAAAACCCTTCACAACGAGGAGGAATTTGACGAAGTCTGCTACAACGGCTGCATCCGTCCAAACCTCCGATACACTGTGCCATAAATCAACTTGGCATCTTCGGAGAGATGGACGGATAAATCCAAATAGCATCTGCCCCCAAATTTAGGCAAGACGATCCATCCCGGATCCGTTTCCGTTTTCGGCAGTAAACAGATTCTGGCACGCCCGGTGGGACCTTTTCCTCTTTCCACTCTACACTTCGTGTGTGGTGTTCGCGAACAAATCGCGGTTTAATATGGTTGCCCCTGGATTCAAAGTACTAAGATTTGGTGTCTTGCTCTTATGCAGAAAGATAACATCGATGGCTTCCAGCTGCACCAACTGCAACAGTAACTTCCACTCCATCCCCGCCGGAGGAGTGACTTATGGGCCCTAAGTGGCCTCCATCTTTGCAATGCCAGTGGAACAGGTGACTCAGGCCACCACTGGACAATTTTTTGGGACCATGATCCCGCCAGCAAGCTTTAACGCCCCAGTGCCATTACAGGAAGCTCCAAAGAAGTCGGTCTTCAACCGACTTGCAACTGTTGGATATATATGCCCTAGAGGTCTACATTGTATAGGATGCTTGGGATATGTATGTACATGATAGTCTTGCTTGATATGATAGTACGCTATTTGGTTTGTCTTTATCTTAACATATGATATATTTTGTGTTGTATTCATTTATATACATGTTGATAAAGCCCATAGGGTGTTTGCCTGACTACCGGCGTTGTGATGGAAGTCATACTAGTGGGAGCTGGATAGTCAATAGGCACATCCTTAGATGTCCCTAGTCGCAGGAGTATCGAGACTGGGCATCGATACTCCGGAGTAGACTAGTGTATACATATCTAGACCCTGACGAGGGGCGATGGATTGGTCCCGCAGCCATTGGTGAGATACACCTAAGATTGTATACAGATGCTCACTGGGTGTGAGTACACCGGACAGGACTCGCCGAGAACTGACTGGATGGTATTATACCTAACGTCAGATAGCAGTTCTCAGGTGACATGTGTGCAGTTAGTCTGTTGACTTAAAGTCATCATTTGTCTCGTGTGAGTTCCTACTGTGCTTTGATTATTACCCTACCACGGCTCAAAGGAGTCGTGCAAACAGGTTTTAGTTGGGCACAGTCCCGAGCCACGTGGAGGCAGTGAGCGACTGTTAGGGATTCGTCTCTCCCGGTATAGGGAATTGATATCGCACTGTGGTCGGTTGGTCATTACAATAAGTCCCTGGCCAGGGCTGATTGAGAATTACTGATGGACTGATCAGTAGATTCTCGGATGGTCTTGAGCCATACCGACACGACTTGTACGGTTATTAGGGGTCTGACGTCCACCACCTCCCTAGACCATACATGCGATACTCTTAGACGAACAGACCGGACTGCGCGGATATTGTCACGGACAGGCTCAGTAGGATTTCAGATGGGTTACCTCATCGGCTTTCTTATCGACAACTACCTGGGGACCGTTACGTACAGCTAATGCCGCTTGCGGTCTATGGTTAAACCCACTGCCAGCGTAGTAGTCGAGTCTTTAGAGTCCCACACAGAGATTTCCCAAACCCAGGCGAAAAGATATAGAGGTCGTATGGTTAAACGACAAAGGTTTGGACGCATACGTGTTTAAACGCACGTACGACATTCAGACAGTTTTTACTAGCCGGCTTTGGTTTAAGCCAGATTCTAGTATCAGGTTATTGGATTTATACAGTCTAAAGTATTTCCGTGTTTTCACGGATAGGAGGGGCGTTCTCGTAATTTTCCGAGAAGCTTCTAGAAGGTGATGATTTGGAGGGAGATGTGACATTATCATTTAATGATTTAGTGACTCATTGTGAGTGATTCATCATGTCATTAATACATCATTAAATGCTTAATGACTCACATGATGTATCACCCACTTGCATTAATGAAACATGATGAATAATCTCATATTATTCATTTCTTTTTAATTCATTATGTTTCATATATCAAGTGAGAAGCTATTTCATTATTATTATTATTATTATCATTATCATCTTCTCACTCTCTCTCTTCAAGTTCTCTCTCCTTCACCAAACCCTAATCCTACCCCTCATGAGTTGAGAACAAGGATTAGGAAAGACTAATTACTTCATAACCTATCTCTACATCACCTTAGCTACTCTACTTAGCAACTATAGAAACTAAGTAACCTCAAGTTTAGAGGTTATAGCTTGGATTAGGGTTCTCGGGTGGATCGTCTATCACGGAAGGAAGCCAAGGAGGACGTGGAGATCCAAAGAGACCATAGAGATCGTAAAGACGAAGGACTAGAATCGCTTGGTATAATCTTTTAACATAGTAGCTTAGAACTCTATGCGTATTGTTAAGTATTGTTTAGAAACGATCTTCGGTTAGTTGATGTTCGCCTTTTAAACATGATTGTTTTTCAAATTTCCGCCTCCCCGCAACTCGTGGGGTGTTGCACATCAACTTACAGTGGTATCAAAGCCTCACTAAACAATAATTAACACACTTGCAAAATTGTATGAATTTCGAACGGAAAAACAAACCGGAAAACCCCGATATCTTGTAGTTTCTGTCGAATTTTAAATGAGGTCCAAAAATTTTTCAGGGACCTCCAGAATGACCAGCATGATAATATTAGAACACACAAGAAAAATGGTCTCCTGAATTGGCCAAAGCGCCGCGGAACCGCGGCCGATCCCACCGATCCACCGCGGTTCCTCCGCCGAGTTGGGGCCGATTCAGCCCATTTTTCTTCTGTGCCTTCTTTGTGATATTTGGGATTTTCTGGTATTTTTTAATTTTTGCTCAGGTTTCAGATTTACAGGGAAGTATTGGAGCAATATTAAAAGTGTTTAATCGATCGAAATTATACGGTGTTTGCATGTTTGATTATATCTGTGAAATGTTTTATGTGTTCGTAAACCTCCCCTAACTGCTAGTATGTCAGTTGGCAGGGGGTTGCACATATCTGTGATGTTATATATAACTGTTTGTGTATATAAACTGTATTGGACTGTTGTGGTGATTAGCCGGGTTTTGTGATGGGTTATTATATTAATTCATTTGATGTAAATGTAATAAGTTGTAATATTATTTTGCGGGGCATATCCAGGTTGCGGTTGTAGCCACCGTTGTATTATTTCTTTTTACTGTTTTCTCCTAGGATAGACCCAAGGGAGGGTACACAAACTACCGGGTATTTTGAAGTGTTGAGGTAGACCGCTTCACTTCTGGTACTTGGCGGGTAGTTTGCCGTACCCGTAGGGGTCTGGGGTGGGGTAATGGCTATTCATCACAAATGTGTAATCCGTCTTTCATTGTAGGCTCAAAAGAAATGCGGATTGCTTGCAAATCCAATATTGTTTATCTGTGATCTGGAATGCCTATTATTGCGTCTGAAGAATGTACAATATCTATATATGATAGCTATTTAGACGTCACTTATGTTTTACACCCGCGCTAGCCCAGCCTCCGCTCTGTCGTTAGTTAAGTAACCTAACGGGTGATGACGGGACCCCGTGGCGAATGCGGATGGCATAAGAGGACGTTGTATTTTCGTTGTTATCTGTAATGATAGGTTAATGATGGGATGCATTATTATTAATGCAAAGAAAATAAAACCTAAACTGAATCGTTGGAACAATTTCTAAAAACCACTCGGTTTTCTTGAAAAAGCAAATTTTAAATACGGAGCTTAAACCACTCCTTTTAATAAAAGCTATCTTAGTTCCTTCGATCAAATCAAGTTCACTACGTTAACGGTTTTTTTGCCAAAAACCAGCCGTAACCCTCCATCGTTTCAGATAGACAGCACATCGTATTCATGCTATACTTGTTGGCCTACGTCAAGGCATAGTGAATGGTAGCAGTGTGTGTGCCTATTTGTTGCATAGATAGATGCATTAGTTTAATACAGACGTACACCTTGTTGGCCTATGTCAAGGGCTTGTACGATGTACTTAAATTGATCAGGACAACGACGGGTAGAACTTGACTTGCGTCTTATGACTTGTTGGCCTACGTCAAGGTCTATAAGAGCTTAGGGTAAAAATCACATTGGGAGTTTCAAACATAAAGGAAACTTGCAGATTTAGCATACCTTCTGGAGTGTGGTGACTAGAGTGGCTTCCATCTAGGGCATCATGCAATGATAGTTGGATCCCGATCCCACTGATGAGTAGGATTACTCTCGGAAATTTCTCTCACTTAACAATCAATGCTATAAACCAAGTAGGTGCCTAGAAAGGAGTTAGAGGGGATACGCCTCCAGGGAAAAGAGGTTCTTTAATTAAGGAACTTCGCGAAAGCGTTGGAAAACCTCCCTCAAAGTACCAACACCAGCCTGGCTGAAAGGTTAAGCAAGTATTGTGACGTGTGATTAAATCCTGACTAGTTCTTCTTTTAGGTTTTGAAGAAGGATTTGAGGAAACAGTGGGAGCCATCCTGTTTAGATAAATTAATAACCAATCTAAACTTGCAAGAGCATATGCTGAGTGTTTCTTTTCTCTCTCTCTGGCAGCTACCATGACAGGACTTAAACCATTACTTGAAAAGAATATACTGACCGGGCAGAACTATAAAGATTGGCTAAGGAACGTCAATATTGCACTCACTTATGAAAAAGTAGCATATGTTACCACCGCTGTTCCACCCCTTATCCTAGGACCAGATTCCTCAGTTGTGGACAGGGAAGTTCGCAAAACCTGGGATCTAGACTGTGAGCGGACTAAGTGTATCGTGCTGGCGTCCATGAACAATGAACTCCAGAAACAGCACGAGAGTATGGATATTCTATCCATCTTTCTCCATGTCAAAGAGTTGTATGGAGAGCACTCACGTATCGCAAGGTACGAAACCTCAAGGAAACTCTTCCAGATGAGGTTAGCTCCAGGATCGCCTGTAGGATAGCACGTCCTCAAAATGATCAGCCTCATTGAGGAACTCGCAAACCTGGGATGCGTGCTAGAGAACGATTTATATATCGACTTGATTTTGCAGTCCCTTCCCCACACCTTCTCTCAGTTCGTGCTGAACTTCAACATGCACGAAATGGAAGCGGATCTTCCAAAGCTCCTCAATATGTTTAGGGTAGCAGAGACCTCCTTGAAAAAGGAGAAGACCCCGGTTCTGTATGTTGGCCAATCATCTTCTTTTAAATCTAAAGCGAAAGCTAAAGGGAAGAAGAAGATGAAAGCCACCAAACCGAAAGGTGGGGTCAAGAAGGTGCAGGGAGCGAACAAGGCAGGAAGGGTGAAGACAGAAAAGAACGAGTGCTTCTATTGTCACAAGCAAGGGCACTGGAAGAAGGATTGTCAGGCCTTCAAAGCCAAGGACATGAAGCAAGTAGTTGCTTCAACTTCAGGTGTGTTTGTAATCGAAAATTATCTTTCAGTTAACTCTACATCATGGGTACTTGATACCGGTTCTGGTTCTCACATCTGTAATTCATTGCAGGATCTGAGAAATAGTAGAGTGCTGGGGACAGGTGATATGACTCTCCGGATGGGCAATGGAATGCATGTAGATGCAATTGCAATAGGGGAATATCACCTAGGGTTGACTAGTGGGCACATTTTGGTGTTGTACAGCTGTTTTTGTATTCCCAGTATGTTGTGTAATATTATATCAGTATCTTTGTTATCGAATGAAGGATATAATTTTGCGCTTGAAAGAAATGTTATGAACATTCACCTAAATCAAGAACTGATTGGGTATGGCACACTGGAAAACGTCATATACATACTTAATCAACCTCAAATTTTCTATATTCAAAACACGCGTAAAAAAAAGGCTCCAGATTCGAATCAAGCCTTCCTATGGCATTGTAGACTTGGTCATATAAATGAAACAAGGTTGACTAAGTTACATAAAGATGGATATTTAGATCCATTTGAATATTCATCATATGCAACTTGTCAATCATGTATCAAAGGAAAAATGACCAAATCTCCGTTGACCGGACACGGAGAAAGAGCCACTGAACTCTTGGGACTAGTACACAGCGATGTATGTGGTCCGATGTCTACGCATGCACGAAGTGGTCACTCCTACTTCATCACTTTTACTGATGACTTCTCTAGGTATGGACATGTGTTCTTAATGAAGCATAAATCCGAGGCTTTTGAGAAGTTTAAGGAGTATAAAAATGAAGTAGAGAAACAAATTGGTAAAAGCATCAAGACACTTCGATCTGATCGAGATGGAGAATACTTAAGTACCAGTTTCCTTGAATACTTAAAAAAGAATGGAATTCTCTCTTAGCTTACTCCACCTTATACACCTCAGCATAATGGTGTATCAGAAAGGAGGAATCGCACTCTGTTAGACATGGTGCGTTCAATGATGAGTAGTGCTGAGTTGCCACTTTCCTTCTGGGGATTTGCTCTAGAATCAGCAGCATACCTATTAAATAGAGTGTCGACTAAGTCTGTGCCTACTACTCCATATGAAATGTGGAGCGGGAAGAGACCATATCTCAAGTATATCAAGATATGGGGGTGTCCGGTATATGTTAAAAAGCATAATCCGGACAAGCTCGAGGCACGATCGGTTTTGTGCAAGTTTGTAGGATACCCCAAGCATTCAAGGGGGTATATGGTCTACCACACTGAAGAACAAAAGGTGTTTGTCACTCGCCACATTGTCTTCTTAGAAAGCGAATTTCTTGCAAAAGTAATTAGTGGGAGCGCGGTAGAGTTGGAAGAAATTCCAGAACCTCAAACTGCTACCGAAGACTTAGTAGAACCTCAGATTTCAATAGAACATAACGAACCAACGCCACTCCGTAGATCTAGTAGGCTTTCTCATCCTCCTGAAAGATACTATGGTTTTCTTCTAGATGGGGATCGAGATGATTGCATCATTGATAATGATGAGCCTACTAGTTTTCAGCAGGCTATCACGAGTAATGACTCGATGAAATGGCTGGATGCTATGAGATCCGAAATGGAATCCATGTACACCAATAAAGTATGGACTTTAGAAGTTGCTCCTCCTGGAGTAAAACCAGTTGGATGCAAATGGATCTTCAAAAAGAAGATTGGTGCATTTGGACAAGTGGAAACCTACAAAGCTAGACTCGTAGCAAAAGGTTTTCGTCAAAGACCAGGATTGGACTATGATGAAACCTTTTCACCTGTAGCTATGCTTAAATCCATTCGGATCCTGCTTGCGATTGCTGCCTTCCATGACTATGAAATCTGGCAGATGGACGTAAAAACAGCTCTTCTAAATGGACATTTAGAAGAGAGTGTTTACATGGATCAACCAGAAGGTTTCTTAGACAGTGGGAGCAGCGGAAGAGTCTGCAAGTTGCTTAAATCCATTTATGGATTAAAGCAAGCATCGCGGAATTGGAACATCTGCTTTGATGAGACAGTCAAAGAATTTGACTTTATCAAAAATATAGATGAACCATGTATTTATAGGAAGATTGTAGAAAGAGCAGTAGTCTTCCTCGTTTTATACGTCGACGACATACTACTGATAGGGAATGATATCCCTATGCTACAATCAGTAAAGCTCTTTTTGTCACAGAAATTCTCTATGAAAGACTTGGGAGATGCATCATACATTCTGGGCATTAAGATCCATCGTGATAGATCTAATAGAATATTGGGACTTTCACAGTCCAGGTATATTGACACCATACTAAAGAGATTTAGTATGGAAGATTCCAAGCACGACAATATGCCCGCTTGTTACGGAATCACCCTCTCCAAAGAGATGTCTCCAAAGACTGATGAAGAGAGGGCTCGCATGAGCATTATACCCTACGCTTCGGCGGTAGGATCAATAATGTATGCGATGTTATGTACCAGACCGGATGTAGCTTACGCACTTAGTGTGGTAAGCAGGTATCAGTCTGACCCAGGTGAGAAACATTGGATAGCAGTGAAGAACATTCTCAAGTACCTGAGAAGGACTAAGGAGATATTCTTAATTTACGGTAATAAAGACCTCCAGGTAGAGGCTTTTACCGATTCCGGCTTCCAAAGTGACAAAGATGATTCTAAATCCATTTCGGATTTTGTGTTTACCCTCAATGGAGGGGCGGTATGTTGGAGGAGTTCCAAACAGGATACCGTCGCAGACTCAACTATGGAGGCTGAGTATATAGCTGCTAGTGAAGCCGCAAAAGAGGCTGTCTGGATGAAGAAGTTCATTTTTGAACTTCAAGTGGTTCCGTCCATTGCCAATCCAATACCTTTGTATTGTGATAACAATGGGGCTGTAACATTAGCAAAGGAACCAAGGTCCCATCAGAAATCCAGGCATATCATAAGGCGGTTTCACTGATCAGGGAGATCGTGGATCGTCGGGAGATCGAGGTACGGAGAGTAGATACAAAAGACAACACGGCAGATCCATTCACCAAGGCCATTCCTCAAGTCCAGTTCGAGTGGCTGTTTAAGATGTTGGGCATGCGGTACGCCAGCAACTGGATCTAGTGCAGATAGTAGGTACTCATTGCGCCAATTATAGGCCTTAGTGCAAGTGGGAGATTGTTGGATATATATGCCCTAGAGGCCTACATTGTATAAGATGCTTGGGATATGTATGTACATGACAGTCTTGCTTGATATGATAGTACGCTATTTGGTTTGTATTTATCTTAACATATGATATATTTTGTGTTGTATTCATTTATATACATGTTGATAAAGCCCATCGGGTGTTTGCCTGACTACCGGCGTTGTGATGGCAGTCATACTAGTGGGAGATGGATAGTCAATAGGCACATCCTTAGATGTCCCTAGTCGTAGGAGTATCGATACTGGGCATCGATACTCCGGAGTAGACTAGTGTATACATATCTAGACCCTGACGAGGGGCGATGGATTGGTCCCGCAGCCATTGGTGAGATGCACCTAAGATTGTATACAGATGCTCACTGGGTGTGAGTACACCGGACAGGACTCGCCGAGAACTGACTGGATGGTATTATACCTAACGTCAGATAGCAGTTCTCAGGTGACATGTGTGCAGATGGTCTGTTGACTTAAAGTCATCATTTGTCTCGTGTGAGTTCCCACTGTGCTTTGATTATTACCCTACCACGGCTCAAAGGAGTCGTGAAAACATGTTTTAGTTGGGCACAGTCCCGAGCCACGTGGAGGCAGTGAGCGACTGTTAGGGATTCGTCTCTCTCGGTATAGGGAGTTGATATCGCACTGTGGTCGGTTGGTCATTACCATAAGTCCCTGGCTAGGGCTGATTGAGAATTACTGATGGACTGATCAGTAGATTCTCCGATGGTCTTGAGCCATACCGACACGACTTGTACGGTTATTAGGGGTCTGACGTCCACCACCTCCCTAGACCATACATGCGATACTCTTAGACGAACAGACCGGACTGCGCGGATATTGTCACGGACAGGATTAGTAGGATTTCAGATGGGTTACCTCATCGGCTTTCTTATCGACAACTACCTGGGGACCGTTACGTACAGCTAGTGCCGCTTGCGGTCTGTGGTTAAACCCACTGCCAGCATAGTAGTCGAGTCTTTAGAGTCCCACACAGAGATTTCCCAAACCCAGGCGAAAAGATATAGTGGTCGTATGGTTTAACGACAAAGGTTCGGACGCATACGTGTTTAAACGCACGTACGACATTCGGACAGTTTTTACTAGCCGGCTTTGGTTTAAGCCAGATTCTAGTATCAGGTTATTGGATTTATACAGTCTAAAGTATTTCCGTGTTTTTACGGATAGGAGGGGCGTTCTCGTAATTTTCCGAGAAGCTTCTAGAAGGTGATGACTTGGAGGGAGAGGTGGCATTATCATTTAATGATTTAGTGACTCATTATGAGTGATTCATCATGTCATTAATACATCATTAAATGCTTAATGACTCACATGATGAATCACCCACTTGCATTAATGAAACATGATGACTAATCTCATATTATTCATTTCTTTTTAATTCATTATGTTTCATATATCAAGTGAGAAGCTATTTCATTATTATTATTATTATCATTATCATCTTCTCACTCTCTCTCTTCAAGTTCTCTCTACTTCACCAAACCCTAATCCTACCCCTCATGAGTTGAGAACAAGGATTAGGAAAGACTAATTACTCCATAATCTATCTCTACATCACCTTAGCTACTCTAATTAGCAACTAGAGAAACTAAGTAACCTTAAGTTTAGAGGTTATAGCTTGGATTAGGGTTCTCGGGTGGATCGTCTATCACGGAAAGAAGCCAGGGAGGACGTGGAGATCCAAAGAGGCCATAGAGATCGTAAAGACGAAGGACTAGAATCGTTTGGTATAATCTTTTAACATAGTAGCTTAGAACTCTATGGTTATTGTTAAGTATTGTTTAGAAACGATCTTCGGTTAGTTGATGTTCGCCTTTTAAACATGATTGTTTTTCAAATTTCCGCCTCCCCGCAACTCGTGGGGTGTTGCACATCAACTTACAGCAACCACCACGGTCCCTCTCAACGAGTCATCCAATTTTAATGCCTCAGTCTTTAATAGGCTGAGCCGCAGCTCAAGTGGGCCCGCAAAGAGGCTCGCGATACCTAAAGGGTTATCCCGAAGCGGATAGCCATTCCAGCTCCAGCATGTGAAGTCGTCAGAGGGGATTCTCCTGCTAAAGGATCGGTCTTTGCAAGATTGGCTGTTCCAACTCCTGCTTCCGGCGAAGTCACCACGACTGCTTCCCCTATCAAAAGGTCGACCTTCGCAAGATTGACCGTCCTCTCTCAACGGACGTCAGTCTTCAACAGGGTGACACCAACGGCGGCCTCTCATCAAAGCGGGGGGCATGGGAAGTCGCTCCCACGACAGAGTTGGTTCCGTCTGCACGACATGCTCGACGTCGCCACTGGCGCTGAGTGAGGAAGGCTGGGGGCAGCTCCCCCTCTGGACTTACCCCACCAGCTCCAATGGTGGAAATTGACGCTGCTGTTCCAACTGGGAACAATTTCGAACTGCTCAAGAGGGTGCGCAAGAACTCTCCAACCGCTGTACTAAAGAAGTCTCCTCCGCCTGTTGAAAACACAACGCAGGAAAAACCGGAATAGCCTCCTTAGCGGTTGTCCTCCAAGATCCACAGGGTCTGGCGGAGAGTCCAAGACTCTTGTAATTGACAAAGACTACTCTCACCGGCTAAATAAAATGAAGGCTCGGAAAGAGGAGGACCATCCCTCCGTCGTACCACGGAAGGTATCGTCTGCATGGGTGCCTGCTGCAACGCCCCCCTCAACTTCGGCCTCCTACAAAAGGAGAAGGCCGGAGAAGATCCCCATGCCTGCGGTAAATTTCAAAGGCAGTGGACCCAAACGACCCAAATCCGGGGTTATGGTAGTGCACATGGTGTACATAGCTTCCAAGAAAGAAGAAAGTCGTACATCCACGGGTCATCGACCACTCACACGGTCTGTGACAAAATCTTAGGAGCAACAGCAAAAGCTCCAGGAGATGCTGACAAAGATGGTCGCACTCACTGGGCAGAAAGAAAGCCCGGAAGCAATGTCTGAGCAGCGCCAGGAACAAGAGACCGACACCGAGTTCCTGCGGAGGGTGCTAGAAAGAAAGGATAAGGAGGCCGCATAATAGGCCGCTAATATAAAGCGGATGGTGCTTCTGTTCCAAGACATGGTTGGGATGATGATCCAGTCGAAGACCCTTCGATAATCATCGAAGACGACAGAGGGGAAACGTCAAACCCTCCTCAGGCTGTCTCAGTAGCCTAAGAAGAGACAATTTCCAAGGCTGCCCTTGATGACTATATAGATCAACAAATACGAGCTCATCAAGCGAGTGAAGCGGCTGGCCAAGTCGTCAGAACTGGGCGACCTTATCCAGGATGGTACGATCAAATCAAGTACCCGCCAGGATATACGATCCCTAAGTTCCATGTGTATAAGTGGACGGGCAATCTACACCAGCACATTGCTCAATTTAGAGCTTTGGGCGGTAATACTGGAGGCGACAACAAACTGTTGCTTCGCCAGTTTGTTGGAAGCTTGTCGGAGATGGAATTTGAATGGTACTCCGAGCTCTTAAATGACTCTGTTAAAACATTCACGGAGATGGAATTACTATTCACACAGCGGTTCGCAAGCGCAAGTGAGCGCACCCCGATCACGACATTAATCAATGCCAGGGTGAAGCCAGGAGAGACCCGGGTTCAATACGCAATTCGATGGCGGAACCTATGGTCAAAATGCAAACAACGCGTAGAAGAAGCTCCTGTCGTGGGCATGTTCATAGGGACCCTTGATCCTCAGGCAGCTATATCCCAGTTTATGATGTTCTTCAAGCCGACCACCTTCCAGGCTTTGATCGACAAGCTAGCCCAAATGGACCAGATAGGCCATAGGCCGTCTTCTTCAAAAATGGATCTCCGGAATGAAAAGGGCAAAGGGAAAGCGACCTTCGTTGCCAACGCTCAACAACAACCGAGTGACCCGAAACCGGTTGCTCGCCAAAGCAACGCACGCTGATCCCTTGAATAGAAGTTGAGACGTCCTTACTCGTTTCCCCGGGATAAAACGAGGAGACTGTTCGAATTGGCGGTGCGCAACAGGCTTATCGCTCTGCTGGATCCGAGACAACCTCTACAGCCTGGTGACGTCAACGGTCCCAACTACTGCCCCTACCACAGAGTAATGGGACACCCGATTGAAAATTGCTACGTCTTCAAAAACTGGGTTGAAGACCAGTACCAACAGGGCAAGTTCGCACTGTCCGAAAACTGGAAGGTAAACCTGCCACAGCAGCACGCTCCTAAAAAGGTGGATACGCCGGGGGAATCATGCTCATTTATAGAGGAAGCTCCGTAGGAAGTTGTCCTTTCGTCTAAAACTAAAAGAATGCTGAAGGATCTTCAAGCCTTCCCGACAATCAGATGGAAAAGCATGCTGGAGCCCGAGATCATTGACGGGATGCTGAAACCACGCCCAACACCGAAAGTTGGTAGCGATGGGCAAAACAACCAGGACAGACTTTCAAAGTCTTTGAAGAAAAATAAGAAGACCAAGAAGCCCGTGCAGGTCGACGATAATCGTACGGATCTACAAAAATACATCAACGCACTAGAGGAATACAACCAAAAGACGCAGACCCCGGTCACACTTGAAGAGTTCCTCAAGCATATTCTTGAGAACGAAGACAGTGACATTGATGAAGGAAACGGCTCGTCAGAAGAACCCGATGATTATGTAGCGAGTTGCCACATGGTCTCTTACTTGTCGTTAAAAGACAAAGAAGCTCCCTCGGCGTCGGAAAGCAACGCAGAGGAACTGGGGGCAGACCGGCATCAAAATCCCTGGAGCCGTCAGACGACTTGATTGACAGGCTGCTAAACGAAGCCCTTCAAAAGAGCAAAACTGACCGAGAACGTGAAATAGCCATATACGAAAAGGCCAAGCGTCGGCGCCAGGACGAAGAAGCTGCGGAAAGGAAGAGTCACAAAGTACTCCAACTAGATCGAAGCACACCCGCGGCATACAAAAGCGGGTTTAAGACGGGGAAACGGTTCGGCAAAGCCCTGTCAATGGGAATGAAGCTGCCACTTTTCAAAGGAAATACCCCTAGGAGTATGTGCCTCGAAGAAGTAGACGTACATCCGAGCTACTGCTTATACCATCGGAAGGTTATGCACCCTACCGAAGAGTGCGATGTATTCATGAAGTGGTGGCAAGGATACGTTGGTCACTGACAACACTTCAAGCGGATGAAGCGCAAAGCCCGTCAAGAGCAGCAGAAGAGCGTGACAGACGAGCATGAAGGAGTTACTGGCAACTGTCATATGGTTGATACCAGGAAATCTTAAGTTCTTACCTTCGGGAGCGATTCTGAGGAAGAAATAATCATCGGCCCTCTCTTCAAAGAACCCGCCTCTGGGAAAGAAGAGGAAGAGAAAAAGTGTGAGAACATCCAGCCGCGTAACCGTGCATTACCTGAAAAGAATCTCGGACCCTCAAACAAAGGTTTGGACAAAAGATACAAGGGGAAGGAAAAAGTCCCTGAGGAAATTGCCCTCGATGATGGAATCGTCAAAGAGCTCGCAACCAAAGATCTGCCTAAGAAAAACAAGATGGATTACAATGTTCTGGCACACCTGAGGAAGATACCCTCGCAACTGAGTATACTGGATGCTCTCCTCATGTCCAAAGAAGCATGAGATTCTCTAATCAAGGCACTGCAATAGCCTGATCAGTTCCAAGCTTTCTTTGCGGAAGAAAAGATGAAGGACGAGCTGGCAGAGGTTCATACAGCTGACATCACATTCGGCGATGAAGATCTCCTCCTCGGAATGTACGAGCACAACCGTCCTTTATATGTCACCGGGTACTGCCATGACATCAAGATAAGCAAGATCCTGGTTGACAACGGGTCCTCCGTCAACCTTCTCAACGTGAAGGTGCTGAAGGAAATTTGCATGAACGTTCAACACCTGGCTCGGAACAAAATTACTATCTCTGGGTTTGACTCGCAGTCATCACGGACGCTTGGGTCCGTAATATTGACATTACGCTTCGGGATGCTAGTCACTGACATCAAGTTTCATGTCATCGAGGCCAAGACTTGCTACAACGCTTTGCTCGACAGGCCTTAGTTACATGAGTACAACATCATCCCTTCTACACAGCATCAGTGTATGAAGTACTTCAAAGATGGCCTCGAGTACACATTTACAGGGGAGCTAAACCCATTCTCCGTAAATGAAGTATGCAAATATGAAGACGCCAATTAATTCTTACCAAACTTCGAAGACACGGAAAGATGTCATAAACCGGAGAATAAACAAAAAGCCATCACCACCATCCTGATCTTTGGGAGTGATACCGAGGAGGATGGAGAGATAGTCTTCTCAGGGCAACCCCAAGACAGCAGGCCAGGACCATCTACTCCCATTCTGGTCTTTGGCAGCGACTCTGAAGACGAAGTCAACGCAGTGTTCTCCGTCCGCTGATCAATGCAGACCTTCGCTGGAGCTGATCAGAGTTTACAAATTACCATGGTTCCACAACGGCATTACAAAGAACTCAATGCGCTTGATACATACAGCATACAAGAGTTGCAGACTTTCTACGTCCCTCCTAAGTGAAGAGGTGATAAGGCGATCCTCTTCTATCGATCTACGGAGATTAAAGTGGAAAAAGAAGTCTGGCCTGGTGCCGAACTTGCGCTTGACAGGCTTCAGCCAATCCGTCTACCCAGATATTACGCAGAAGGATTGAAAAGGCTATTAAGATGCCAAGGCGTACCTTTCAAACAAACCGCTCGACAAGCCCAGTTCTACAGCAAGATTTGGGATGTTCCCGGGACTCAGCGAAAGATGCCTAATGGGAGCATGGAGACGACGAGACTTGGATACGCTCGGTCCAAGAAACGGGAGCGATTCTATGGCTGCCATGTTATAAATGATTCCGGCGGAGAAAGGAATGCCCTTCCAGATAGCGTTGATGTTGAAACAGAGCGAAATCCCGCCGTACGAATACCAAGTCCGTCATTTGAAGAACAGATTGACAAGATAATAAGGGAAGCGGGTCAAAAGGTTCGGGATGACCAAAGCTGCGAAATGGCCATTTACGAGAAAGCCAGGACGCAACGTCTCATTCAGCAGGCTATGGAAAGAGAAGACGACATTGCCCTTCACCCTTAGCCCACTGTGCATTCTCGTGGCAAGAAAAAAGCCCTACGTAGAAGCAACAATAAGGTGAAGAATTGGAATGACGTTAAAAAACAGCGAAGCGGATCCAAGAAGCCACGCGATCGAGAAAAATTCAGTTGGAAGCTGTATTTTATGAAAAAGATGGGTCGGGAATATTCTTTCCCTTAAGACAAGACGAGGAAAATATTCGACCTTGTCATGAAACATCAAATGATGATGATCCTGGAATCTCGGCATCCCGAACAGATAAACGAGGTCCGTCACTCAGATTATTGCTCCTACCACCGAGCAATAGGACATCCTCTTGAAGACCGCTTCACCTTCAAAGACTGGCTTGAAGACCAGTATCAGCAAGGCAAGTTTGCTCTATCCGACAGTTAGAGGGTAACCCCGCTACGAAAGCATGAGCCAAGAGCAACCTACACGGCGAGCGAAAGACTAGATCAGCATCGATCTTGGAAACGAGATCGTACTTCCAACGTGATAACACTATCAAAAGAAGGAGAGCACGAGAATGTGGATGACCTCTCCCGGTGCTTCGCAAATGAGGATGAGGACGAGGTGGTTTTAGAATTTCCACCAGCGCTAAAAGAGCTGGAAGATGGGATACACACCACAGCGGGCAATCTGACAAAGATCGACTTGGGGACGAAAATGAGCCGAGGCCAACGTTCGTCAGTGAGCTGCTGTCTGAAAAGCAGGTGGCCACGATAAAGGACATGCTTATGCAGTATAAAGACTGCTTCACGTGGAACAATTCCGAGATGCCGGGACTAGATCCAGAAATAGTTGTGCATAAACTGGCGATATTACTGAACGTTAAGCCAGTCAAACAGGGGCCAAGAAGAATGCGGCTTGAACTTGAGATGAGCATCAATGCCGAAGTCAAGAAACTAATCGACTCTGGCTTCATCCAAGAAGTTCAATATCCTGACTGGATCGCCAACATTGTCCCAGTGATGAAGAAAAATGGGACAGTACGCATCTGCATGGACTTTCGGGATCTTAACAAAGCTTGTCCGAAGGATGACTTCCCCGTACCGGTTACCGAGCTGATGATAGATAACACGTCCACTCATGAAGTCTTATCTTTCATGGATGGATTTTCAGGATACAACCAAATAAAAATGCATCTCGAAGACCAAAAGCACACCGCCTTCCGAACGCCGCTGGGCATATTCTGCTATAAAGTATGCCCTTCGGTCTGAAGAACGCTGGCGCTACCTACCAAAGGGCCATGACGAAGATCTTCTTTGGCCTCATCCACGAGATTGTCGAATGTTATATTGATGACCTCGTGGTGAAAATCAAATCATACGAGGAGCACTGGGAGCATTTGAAAATAGTGTTCCAGCGTCTTCGGAAATATAATCTAAAGATGAACCCTCTGAAATGCGCGTTTGGTGTCTCCTGAGGAAAATTCTTAGGATTCATCGTACGACACCGAGGCATCGAAGTAGACCCATCAAAGATCAAGGCGATTATGGAAATGCCCACGCCAAGAACTCTCAAACAACTACGGTCTTTCCAAGGAAAGCTCGCGTATATCTGACGGTTCATAGCTAACCTCTATGGCAAATGTCGCCCCTACAGCCTTTAATGAAGAAGGGGACCCTGTTCGTTTGGGATTGTAAATGCCAAAATGCACGGAACGAAATCAAGCAATATCTGCAAAACCCGCCGGTACTGACCGCTCCAGTCAAGGGAAAGCCACTCATCCTATACACAACAGCCCTTGAAGGTTCTTTAGATGCGCTATGGGCACATGAGAACGATCAGGGAAAGGAGAGAGCTCTCTACTATTTGAGTCGAGTTCTCCTGGGGGAAGAAAACAACTACTCCCCCATCGAAAAGCATTGCCTGGCATTGATCTTCGTAAAAACGAAACTTCGAAATTATGCCTTGGCACATGAGTTCCATCTCATATAAAAGGTGGACCCTCTCAAATATTTGATGTCATGAGCCATAATAACAGGAAGGCTTGGCAAATGGGCCCTCCTTTTGATGGAGTTCTCGATAATTTATCGACCCTTTAGGGCAGTGAAGGGCCAGGCCATCGCTGACTTTCTTGCTGACCATCCAATACCAGCCGACTCTTCCTTAAATTGCGAATTGCCAGACGAACACGCGTTCGATGCAATCGACAGGGAGGAGGAAGGAAATAATGCCCGATGGGAACTCACTTGGATGGAGCATATTCCATGAAAAAGCGAAAGCAAAACACCCCCATGATTAAATCCAGGGTGGGCTTTATCTTCATGACTCCGCAAGGAAGGATAATGCGTTTTGCCCTTTCCTTAACAGACCCGAGGACAAACAATGAGGCTGAGTACGAAACTTTGATAGCGGGTCTTGAGATTGTTGTCGACGGGAATCGAAAACCTCCTTATATATGGAGACTCTCAGCTAGTCGTTAGCCAAGTAAATGGCGACTATCAGACGTGTAAACCGGAGTTGGTAAAATATGGCGAAAGAGTGCAGCAACTACTGACTCAAATTCCCTGCTACATCCTGGAAAGCATACCGCGTGCGGAAAATAGCAAGGCGGATGTGTTAGCCAAACTCGCTAAAAAACTGGCCGACGAAAACCTCGATGACGTAAGGATCATTGTGCAAAGCCGCCGGATTCTCGCGCCAGCAGAAATATATCTGGAGTCGTCTGAGGAAAAGAAAGTGACCAAGCAAGCAGCCTGCCGAATAGAAGACAAAAAGGCTATGGATTGGAGAGAAGTCTTCATAGACTACTTCAAATACCATCAAACACCTGAAGACGCGTCATCAAGACATCAGCTCATTAAGTGAGCCATGTGTTTTGCCTTCGTCAATGATACTCTTTATAAGAGATCATTTGACTGTCTATGGCTGAGATGCCTGGGACCAGAAGAAGCAAAAAGGGTCGTCCAAGAAACTCATGATGGACTCTGCGGTTCCCATTAAGCGGGGCAAAAGATGAAGCTGAAGATCAAGAGAATGGGTTACTATTGGCCCACGATGATTCAGGACTGCCTCGAATATGCGAAGCAGTGTCACTTGTGCCAAATTCACGGGAAATTCATCCACCAGCATCCAAATCCGGTACACCCAACGGTAGCCAGTTGGTCGTTCGAAATGTGGGGTACCGATATAATCGGGCCTATCGAGCCAGTATCGTCCACGGGACATCGGTTCATATTGGAAACAACTGATCACTTCTCTAAGTGGGCAGAGTCAATACCGCTAAGGGAGGTGAAGACGGAGAACATCCTCCATTTGTTCAGGACACAGGTCATCTAGCGGTTCGGCACTCCGCGACGAATCATCTCGGATAATGGGCCAGCCTACAGGAGCCATAAGATCAGCCGCTTCGCACAGCAGCATAATATAGATTGGAGATACTCTTCAGTCTATAATCCCTAAGCTAATGGTCTAGCTGAGGCTTTCAACAAGACCTTGACGAAGATTATAAAGAAAACGGTGTCTAGAAATAAAAGGGACTGGCATGAGAGACTGCATGAAGCTCTCTGGATGTATCGAACCATGTTCAAAACGACCACGAATACAACGCCATTCGCATTGGTATTCGGCACGGAAGCGGTACTTCCTATGGAAATAGAGCTACCATCTCTACGAGTACCGGTTCGATACGAGCTGACGGATGAAGAAAATGCCCATCTTCGTCTTGAGGAGTTCGATGCCCTCGATGAAATTCGTCTCATGGCGCAGCAAAACCTGGAAGCTTACAAAGAAAGGATGACGCGCTTATACGAAAGACTAACTAGGCCGAGAACATTCCTCCAAGGCGAACTCATGCTAGTCGTAAAAAGACCTATGATCCCTAACCGTGCAAAGTGGTGGAAATTCGAGCCGAACTATGAGGGTCCATTCATCATAGACATGGTCTACCAAGGTGGGGCCTACTTGCTCATGGATATGCATGGTGAAAGACCCTTCCGGCCAATAAACTACGCTTGAAAAGTCACAACTCAAGTTAATGATAGATGACGACGCTCTTGTCCGCTCGCTGTCTTCCTGAGTCAAGACTCTATAAATAGTATCCGACAAAACTTCGCCTCAAAGCTGGCCCTGGACCGAGATGTTCCTGAACTAACAATGGACCGAGATGTCCCTAAACTAACAACGGACCGGGATGTCCCTAAACTAACAATGGACAGTAATGTCCTTAAACTAAATACGCCGCCTCAAACACAGCGATAGTGGAATTCAAGTCCACAAGTCCCAACGGCAATGACTGCAACTAAAACCCCGCTGGCTACACAGCTACCCTGGTGGCGAAGTCCTCCCTAAGTGCCATAAACAGAGGGGTAAACAAAAATAAGAAAAAAAGGTACGTCCACAAGCGAAATGGGCACGGATGAAAACCCGAAAGGGCTCCGTGATTAAAAAAGCAGGGCTGCCGGCGAGTTTGTGAAAACCCGAAAGGGCGCAATCTCGTTAAAATAAAAACACCTGCAAGGTCCACTCGACCTCGTAAGGAGAAAACACCTGTGTGAGATCCTTTCGACTCACAAGGGAGCAATACACCTAGGGATCCCCACGATTCTTAAAGAGAAATTACACTTACGAGATCCTCACGACTCGTAAGGAGAATTCCCCCTATGAGACCCTCATGGCTTATAGGATTCAAAAGACTTAAGATACGGGGACCTGAACCTGTTCTTAAGCCATCACACTCCCCAAGTTGCCTTACAAGCGGTCCATTATTGACCCTTGTATACAATCCACGGTCACAAATAAACGTTCCCTCACTAAGTCCCACCAATGACGAGGAATGTCCTCATATGGTGAACGACACATGTAAGTGCTCTCGACTTATAAGGAGAAAATATTCTTATGAGATCCTTATGACTTATGAGAGAACACACACTTGGGGGTCCCCACGATTCCTAAGGAGAAAATACACCTACGAGATCCTCACGACTCGTAGGGGAAATACCTTTATGAGACCCATACGGCTCATAAAGTCAAAAAGCCTTACTCAACAGGATCCTAACCCTGTTTGCTAAGCCGCCTTTGTTCAAATCGACGAAGGAAAATGATGATTCGCTCCTGGCAATATCCTAGTTGTAGCGATGCTGATGCCTAAATCGGTATCAAATTCCAAGTCCTTTCAAAGCAAATGATGATTCGCTCCTGGCCACATTCCAGTCGCAGCGATGTTGATGCTAAGATTGGTATCAGATTTCAAGTTCCATACTCGCAAAAATTAGCGAGCAAAGAAAATGCATATGAAATAGCCGAAATGATAGGGCAACTCGCAATAAAAATCAGCGAGCAAAATATATGCATATAAAAACAGCCGAAATGTTTGGGCAACCCGCAATAAAAAAAACACCGAGTAAAAAGAAAAATAGCCAAAATGTTTGGGCACCGCGATAAATAGCCGAAATGATTGGGCAATCGCGACTTTCGCGATATAAAAAAGCTGAAATGAGAAAGCATCGTGGAAAGAAATAAAATGAAATGAAACTTTTGCCCTAAAGGTGAGTCCATACTGACCCCTGTATACAATCCATGGGCACAAATGAAAAGGGAAAACCATATTTTCCCACCAAGCTCCATCAGAAGGAGAGCCAGGTCTCGACGGTTCACAGACAGCGTAAAGATCAACAACGATGTTCTTCATCACTCCAATAGGATGCAGACGCGACGCCAGCAAATGGAGCCATGGCAAAGTCCCTAGTTCAAAAGCTCGACGGTTCACAGACAGCCTATAGATCAACAACGGCGTTTCTTCTTACTCAAGCAGGATGCAGACTCAACGTTAACAACTGACCCCAGGGTCAAAACAACGGAACCACGACAAAGTCCCTAGTTCCAACCCTCGACGGTTCACAGACAACCTAGAGAAAACTTTGACATTCGTCGCAATATAGCAGACACAATGTCAACAAATGAAGAAAAGGAAGATCCCTAGCTTCAGGGTCTTGACGCAACTCAAATAGTACTTGAAAGACTATCGGAGATCATCCCACACTAGTGCGGAGTGGTCATGACTCATCGGGGCTCCCAAATTGAGCCTAACCTCAAGTAAAAAGCGGCATGAAAAATCCTTAACGCTTGCTCTTCCGACGGTAATATGACCTGGGAGATTACTTGAAGACGTTTTGTCCAGCCTCCGAAGGGATCAGAGACACTACAGTCATGGGGCTACTCGAAAAAAAAGATTGCGTATCGGGGAATGCATCAGCCAATGTGACGGTACGACGGACAAAAAAACCTAGTACCACAGACCCTAACGGACTTCTGTCGTAAAGAGCAAAGGTTAACCATGACGTTAGGACATTCTTGCGAGAACTTCTCGATTCTTCTCGACTTGTAGGGAAAACAATGTTCCTGCGAGAACTTCTCGACTCGTCTCGACTCGTAGGGAAAAACATCTTCATGAAACCTTCATGAAGGTGAAAAGCCTTAGGCAACGGGGATATCAACCTGTTCCCTAAGCACTGTGGCCCTGCAAGTAGGTCCAAGATGGACTATTGTATACTATTCACGTGCCATATTCTCCAAAGTCGAATATCGACAAGGAGGAAAAAAACCACTTACGAGTCCTCTCAACTTGTAAGGGGAAAATTCTCTTATGAGATCCTTACGACTCTCAAGAGAAAACATACACTTAGGAATACTCATGACTTCTAAGGAGAAAATACACCTACGGGATCCTTTCGACTCGTGGGGAGAAAAGTCTTTATGAGACCCTCACGGCTCATAAAGTTGAAAAGTTTTAGGCGGCAAATCCAAACCTGTTTCCTAAGCCATCGTTGCCCTGCAAGGAGATCGAGATGGACTATCTATGGGCCACATTTGCCAAAAGTTACATGCCAATATGAAATAAAATATGTCTTTTATTCATGAATTCAAGTGAATACAAGATACATTTCATAAAGGAATCAAAATGAAAACATGTTATTCATGAATCACAAGTTTACAGTCGGTACGAGAAAAGAGGTACAATGAAAATTATTAAGGGGGAGACGTCTTCGGTAAATTGAAAAGCCGCTCTCACGCTCCCCTCAATATCTTCTCGCGTTCAGCCACAGCGGCCAACTCCGCTTCGACTTGAGTCCGTTGCTGCAAACAGGATGAAAGCTTTTCAGTGATTTCTTGCATGGCAGCATCGCGGTCCTGCATGACTCGCTCAGCGAAATCAAGCTTCTGCTTTAGCGTCAACCCATCTGAGATACATTGTTAGAGGTTGTCAAAAATAGCTTTTAGCTGCGCAGCATTCGCTTCAATCTGGGCATGTAACTGAACGAATTCGCTGGAAGTCGTCTCATGTTCCTCTCGCCTCAGGGCCATCTCTTATTCAAAATAGCGAATAAAAGGAACGCTCTGCTCGACCCATGTAGCCCGTTGAGAGTTCGAAGCCAACACCTCAGGAGAGAGACGCTTAAGCTCAATCTCATGCAGGCAAGCCTCAATCTTCCTGCAATAATCAACCGAAAAGCCGACTTGATCTTCATTATGGAAGTTCACGAGTGTTGCCAGCATTGGATTGACTTCGGCGGCAAATTCCGTAGCAGAAGAGAGGGCCTCGGCGTCTAGAACTTCGATAAATTCACCTAACATTCGCCGGCTATTCGCGGCGCCCGTGGAGGATGCACGTCTGGCAAAGGGCCCCACAGGTGTGGGAATGCGAGACTCGAAAGGAACTAGATCAGGTGTAATCACTGCAAAATGAATTATGGCCAAAATTCATCTTAGGAAGCAAAGAAAACACCCAAGGCATGGAATCTATCATACCGGCCGTTGCAGGCGGCAGAACGGGGAGTACCGGAGGCGCGACTATTCTTTCTTCTCCTCCTCCGACCCATGGCACTGTGGTCAATGTATAGAAGACTTAATACTAGATGAAGAATATACTGACCAATACGAGGAGGTGGAACGATTTCCGACTGAAAGGAAAAATGTGGGCTTAACACCTGGTACAAATGGTCAAAAAGCACTCCTGCCGAGTCGCAATATTATACAGTCAATACAAGGAAGATTGTATCCACAATGAAACAAATAAGTGAGAAACCCATACCTTCCAAGTTTTGAGGGGGCACAGAAGAAAGCAAGGGGCAGGGACCGTCAGAGCAGCGACCGGTGACACTTCTTCAGATGACATAACTTCAGGGTTTACCGCGCCTATGCTCAAGACAAATGAAACATCATCATAAGGGCTGAACAGGATTGAAAACCCCGAAAACAACAACCTAAGGACTACCTGATAGATCGTGGACCAAAATCGCGACGGAAGCGTTACCAAGTGTAACGGCTTCTTCGCTCTCTATCGGGGGAATAGATTCTGCCTCCTTAGCCTCATCCCCTGACTTGACGAGGGCCGTCGTAATGCTTGCGAAGTCCGCTGATACCAAGGAACCATAGGGAGAAAGAGCAACGGTCTGGACAGTCCCGGATTCCCAAGAAAGAGTAGCCACTTCGGGCTCTGTAATCGCCAGCATTTCACCTGCCATACCATCGCCACGACTTGGCCCTGCGTAAAAGAAAATGCGTATGTCAGAATTCGAGGACCGAGTTCCAATAAAAGACTAGGCGTTACGTTACCTTGAAGTAGCTTTTCAGTTTCTTCCCGAGCCGCGCGTGTAGCTTGTCTCTGGGCGGTAGACAGGGCAGAGGGAACATCCGCCGAAGGAGTATCAGCAAGCGGAATACTGCTTGAGCCTGCACCTACGGCAAAAACGGCATCGCGTTCCCTCTCCGTGTGCTTCCTGCACTTCCTTTCGGTCTGAGCAGTGCAAGATGACCTCCTTAAGACTTTCGACAAGGGGACATCATCGTCTGAACCGAGCTTTTCCTCCGGAGCCGATACGGCGTCCATCATCAGCTGTTTCAGCAAAGCCTCCTGCGGTTTCTTTGGGAGAACCGTGACCACAGTAGCTGGCTCTAGAAGTTTTGTTGCATCGCTACTCGGGATCGACACTGCACTTGGAATAACCTGAGTTGAGGTAGTCCCTGCAATAAAGTGAAAGAGAAGGTCAGAGCACGAATAAAAAGAATAAAGGTGTAATGAAGCAACTTATACCAAGACCAAAAGAAGCGCGGAGCCTCTCTTCCTCCTAGAAAGTCCTGAGGGAAGCCGCGAGAGTCTCTTCAGCAGAAATACCTGTTGAAGAAGAGAGCGTCAATAGAAGCTTAATAAAGAGAAAAGAGATAGCCACGGAAGAATATAACTGAAGTATACCTGACTTCACGATAGTAATCAACGCTGCTTCCTCGTGAGCCAGTCGCTCGGAAGCCGCGAGGGAAGCCTGTAGATCAGTATCGGTCGTAGGAATGTCGAACAAACCCTCGTTGGTGCCGTATTCGCACGAGCTCTCGCTGTAAGGAGCATGTGGCTCCTGGCCGAATATGACATCGGCAGAAAATAGAGACTTCTTCTTTTTCTGCGAGCGGACACCAGCGGCCAATGACAAGAGCTTGCGCTTGACAAGCATTTTCGGGCGGCGGGTCCGGATTTCCGTACCAGCGCCAGATTCTGGGGATGCCACAGCTACCGCAGTTACGGGAACATCAGATTGAGGCCTCTCAGGGAAGACTCAAGGGACTACGGCTGTGGTAATTTTCCTCAAGGAAGGACGAACAGCAGTCCATCGCTATAACAGGACAGATGGATTACTAGCGGGGACTGCATCCTTGTGATCGAGCAATAATCTCCTTTCTTCCCTGATAACAGCACCCGTTGTATGCTGGTACCACGCCACATAAGCGTTCGAAGCTTTCGACACATAGCTCGGCTCGCTGATGAGAAAATTGGACATCGTATTTAGTCGCATAAAGTGGTGTAGCACGCTGTGAATACCCTCTTCCATAGCGACCGGCTCGGCTAAGAATGCCTCGAGAGGAACACCCTGATTGTAACCCGACTGTTGAGCGAAGTGGTGCGGGTTGTACCTCATGAACAGTGCTGAGGCGTTTTGCCTGAACACTAAAAAGCCCGGCCTAATAGAATACAAGTGCAAGATTTCCCGAGCCTTCAGCGTGGGAGCCCCGTCTTTGAAAGTGTCACGCATCGGTTGCACCACCATGGTAGATACCTTGCCGATAGTCAAGAATCTATCGACAAAGGTCATGCTGTCTCCAACCATGTGCGGGCGGAGGACCAATCGCCTAGCCTCTCACTGCGACGGATCTAACGCAGAAGCATCAACCAGATACATGACCCGGGAAAAGTTGTTGCTGTCATAGAAGCGGGGTCGTTTGTGAACACCGAAAGAACCCAGCACGTGCATCTCGACCCAGGACGTGCAGTAGTCCAACGGAAGATGTACAGGTTTTACCCCTGGCTGAGTAGTATCTGCCGCTAGGCTCAGGCCATGATATAGATAAGCTAGCCCTGCAATCCTAACGGCTACACACGTCCCTATGACAATGCGGTGGGCCGGATAAAAAACGGATGGCCTCATGTAGCAAGGGTGCATCGGAAGCACAAACCAGCTCAACCACATGCCGATGAACCCCAGAAAGAACGTCTTTTCATCGACATCTGAAGCAGCAAGTTCTGCAAAAGGTGTAAGTCGACGTTAGACACCCCACGAGTTGCGGGGAGGCGGAATAGGTAAAACAATCATTTTGTTTAAAACAAACATCAACTAACTTACGGATCTTTGCTAAACCCTAACTAACAACATAATAGGAGGGATTAGCTACTATGAAAGAAGATTATACCTAATGAACAAAGTCCTTCTTGTTCTCGTTGACCACCTCCTCGTCGGCCTCCTCTTTGTGATAGAAGATCCACCCGAGAGCTACAACTCCAAGCTTGACCTCTAACTTGAGGTAACTAGGTAACTAAGAGTGCTGATCAAAGCAACCTAGAGGATATAGAAAATGATTAGGGATCAATTAGTCTTGCTAACCCTTGATCTCAACACATGAGAGGTTAGGGTCAGAGTTTGAAGAGAGAGAGCTTGAGGAGAGAGAAGGTGAGAGTGAGAATGAAATGGAAATTAACTCATTTGTGTATATATATGAAGCATAAAATATCTTGCACAAAAATATCATTTGCACAAATATCTTCATACTTCATTTAATACATAATGAATCATCTAGTGAGTCATTAAAAGCATTAATGCTTCATTAACTCTCTTGATGAATCATTTCCATGAGTCACAAAACCATTTAATGCATATGCCACCTTAGCTTCCAACTCATCAATCTTCTAGAAGCTTCTCGACTAATTACGAGAATGCCCCTTTCATCCGTGAAAACACGGAAATACTGAGACTGTATAAATCCAATAATCCAATACTAGAATCTGGCTTAAACCAAATCCTGCTAGTATAAACTGTCCGAACATCGTATGTGCGTAAAAACAAGTATGTGTCCGAACCCTGTTGTAAAACCATACGACCTCTATATCGTTTCGCCCGAAGCAGGGAAACTCTCTGTGTGGGACTCTAAAGATTCGACTACTACGCTGGCAGTGGGTTTAACCACAGACCGCAAGCGACACTAGCTGTACGTAACGGTCCCCAGGTAGATGTCGATAAGAAGGCCGATGAGGAAACCCATCCGAACTCCTACTGAGCCTGATGTGACAATCTCCGTACAGTCTGGCCTGTTCGTCTAGGACTATCGCATATCGGGCCTAGGGGCGGCAAGCGTCAGTCCCCTAAAAGCGGTATAAGTCGTGTAGGAGTGAAGCCCATTACACCTTGAGAAGCTACTGGAAAACCTACCAGTAAATCTCGCTTGCCCTGGACAGGGACTTTGCGTAATGGCTCTCCAGACACAGCGCGATATCAACTCCCAATACCGGGAGAGACGAATCCTGTCTAACCGCCACTGCCTCCAAGTGCTTCGGGACTGCACCCAACTGGTACCTGTTTGCACGACTCATTTGAGCCGTGGTAGGTTAGCAATCTAAGAACAGTGGGAACACACTCGAGACGAAGCAGCAGTGTCAAGTCTGCGGACTATGTTGTACTCATGTCACCTGGGAACTGTTAACTGACGACGGGTATAATACCAACCAACAGTTCCCTGCGAGTCCTGTCCGGTGTACCCGTAACCCAACGAGCACCTGTATACTATCTCCAGTACGACGTACTGATGGCTGGGACAGACCATCTCCCCAACTGGGATGAGAAGCGTACACACTAGTCTACTCTGGAGTATCGATGCCCTGTCTCGATAATCCTACGACTAGGGACCTAAAAAAGGATGTGCTTGTAGACTACCCAGCCCCCACTAGTGTGACTGCCTTCACAACGCTGGTTGTCAAGCAAGATCCCAAAGGCTCTATCAATACGTACACACATATTAAGATAGATATAAACCAAGTAGCATACTACCATGTTTAGCAAGACTGTTAATATAACTGTGAATATCCCAAGCTTCCATTAAGTAATATACAAGCTAGTATGATACAATAATGTCCCCTAGGGCATATACACTAACAATCTCCCACTTGCAATAGGGCCATGTACTGGCATATCGAAGACCGATCATCTCGAGTAGCCTCTCGAACTGA
The DNA here is from genome assembly GCA_030015575.1 of Agapanthus africanus. Taxonomy (NCBI): domain Eukaryota; kingdom Viridiplantae; phylum Streptophyta; class Magnoliopsida; order Asparagales; family Amaryllidaceae; genus Agapanthus; species Agapanthus africanus. Next base: position 300,461,529 of record CM057339.1, on the reverse strand, counting down.
ATCTTAGGTAAGGCCTTTGTGAATGGATCAGCAGTGTTCTCCTCTGTAGCAACTCTATGGACCTCGATCTCCCGGCGATCTATGATCTTCCTGATCAGGTGATACCACCTTAGATGTGTCTGGACTTCTGATGGGACCTGGGTTCCTTCGCTAAATCTATACCTCCGTTGTTGTCGCAATACAGCGGTATTAGATCAACAATGGTAGGAACCACCTGAAGTTCTGTGAGGAACTTCTTCATCCAGACCGCTTCTTTTGCGGCATCGCAAGCAGCAATATACTCCGCTTCCATTGTCGAGTCTGCAATGGTGTCCTGCTTGGAACTCTTCCAGCACACCACCCCTCCATTGAGGGTAAAGACATAACCTGACATGGACTTGGAGTCATCCTTATCACTCTGGAAGCTGGAATCAGCAAAGGCCTCGATCTTGAGGTCTTTTCTGCCGTAAACCAAGAACATCTCCTTAGTTCTTCTCAGGTACTTGAGAATGTTCTTTACTGCTATCCAGTGCTTCTCCCCTGGGCTTGACGGATACCTGTTTACCACGCTCAGTACGTAAGCTACATCTGGTCTGGTGCACAACATCGCATACATTATAGAGCCTACCGCAGAAGCGTAGGGTATAATTGACATGCGATCCCTTTCCAAATCATTCTTGGGAGATATCTCTTTGGATAGGGTGATTCCGTAACAAGCCGGTAAACTACCGTGCTTAGAATCTTCCATACTGAATCTTTTCAGTATAGTGTTGATATACCTGGACTGCGAAAGTCCCAACATCCTCTTGGATCTATCACGATAGATCCGGATCCCCAGAATGTAAGAGGCATCACCCAGGTCTTTCATGGAGAACCTGTGTGATAAGAATCCTTTGACAGATTGTAGCATAGGAATGTCATTTCCTATCAATAGAATGCCATCCACGTACAAGACGAGGAATACGATAGTTCGTGCTACAATTTTACTATATATACATGGTTCATCTGGATTTTTGATAAAGTCATATTCTTTGACCGTTTCATCAAAACAGATGTTCCAACTCCGTGATGCCTGCTTCAGTCCATAAATGGACTTAAGCAACTTGCAGACTTTCCTGCTGCTCCCACTCTGATTGAAGCCTTCTGGCTGATCCATATAGACGCACTCTTCTAAACTACCATTTAGAAAAGCCGTCTTTACGTCCATCTGCCAGATCTCTTAATCATGGAAGGCGGCAATGGTAAGAAGGATCCGAATGGATTTGAGCATAGCCACTGGAGAAAAAGTTTCGTCATAGTCCAAACCAGATCTTTGACGAAAACCCTTTGCAACAAGTCTAGCCTTATAGGTTTCCACCTGTCCATCTACACCAATCTTTTTCTTGAAGATCCATTTGCATCCTATGGGTTTTACCCCATCTGGAGCAAAGTCCAAAGTCCATACTTTGTTGGTGTACATAGACTCCATCTCGGTCCGCATTTCATCCAGCCATCGTACCGAGTCGCCGCTCTGGATGGCCTGCTGGAAGCTAGTAGGTTCATCATCATCAATGATGCAATCCTCTCTATCCCCATCTATAAGAAAACTGTAGTATCTCTCAGGCGGATGAGACGGCCTACTACTCCTGCGGAGGGGTGCGGGAATGTCTTGTTCTTCTTGAACTACTGGTTCTACCAAACTTTCAGCACCAGTTTGTGGTTCTGGAATTTCTTCCAGTTCTATTTCACTCCCACTTATTTCCTTTTCTAAAAACTGATGTTCTAGAAAATGGGCATTACGAGAAACAAAAACCTTTTGTTCCTCTGCGTAATAGAAGAAATACCTCTTGGAGTTCTTTGGATATCCCACAAACTTACACTGTACAGATCGTGCCTCGAGTTTGTCCGCATGTTGCTTTTTAACAAAAGCTGGACATCCCCATATCTTTAGATACTGAAGATAGGGTTTCTTCCCACTCCACATCTGATATGGCGTGGTAGGCACAGTCTTGGTAGGAGCCATGTTCAAAAGATATGCTGCTGATTCTAGCGCATAACCCCAGAAAGATCGCGGTAACTCAGCATTACTCATCATGGAACGCACCATATTCAATAGGGTTCGATTCCATCTCTCCGATACACCGTTGTGTTGTGGAGTGTATGGAGGAGTAAGCTGAGAGAGAATTCCTTTCTCTTTTAGGTAACCTAAGAACTCGGCACTTAAGTATTCACCACCTCGATCAGATCTCGGTGTCTTGATACTTTTGCCGGTTTGGTTTTCTACTTCATTCTTATATTCTTGGAATTTCTCAAAGGCCTCGGATTTATGTTTCATTAAGAAAATGAATCCGTACCTTGAGTAATCATCCGTAAAAGTAATGAAATATGAAAAACCATCTCTTGCATGTATAGACATTGGACCACATACATCGCTGTGTATGAGTCCTGAGAGCTCGCTCGCTCTTACTCCATGTCCAGTGAATGGATTCTTTGTCATCTTTCTTTTGAGATATGATTGACAAGTTGCATAAGATTGATATTCGAACGGATCCAAATATCCTTCTCTATGTAACTTAGTTAACCTTGTCTCATTGATGTGACCCAGTCTACAATGCCATAAGAAAGCCTGATTTATATCTGGAGCCTTTCTTTTTAGTGTGTTCAGGACATTGAAAATCTGTAATTGGTTTAGCATGCATATACCGTTATCTGGTGTACCGGACCCAATCAAACCATGATTAAGGTGGATGTTAACAACATCGCTCACAAACGTGAAATCATAACCTTCTTTTGATAACAACGATACTAATATGATATTACACGTTAAACTAGGTACACAAAAACAGTTGCGCAAAACCAAAATATGTCCACTCGTCAATCTTAGGTGATAATCCCCTACGGACACAGCACCCACACTAGCTCCGTTAGCAACCTGGAGGGTCATATCACCAACCTTTAGCTCTCTACGGTCTCTCAGTGCCTGCAATGAATTGCATATATGAGATCCTGATCCGCTATCCAATATCCATGAAGTAGAGATGATTGACAGACAATTTTTAATTACAAACACACCTGAAGTCGAAGCCACAGCTTGCTTCGGTTCCTGGTTCTTGGAAATCCAAGCTTTGCAATCTTTCTTCCAATGGCCTTTCCTACGACAGTGGAAGCACTCGTCCTTTGCCACTACTGGCACCGCAACCTTTGCTTTTCCCTTAACTCCCACCTTACTAACACCACCTCTAGGTTTGGTAGCGGCCTTCATCTTCCTTCCTTTGGCCCTTGCCTTGGACCCGGAAGAGGAAGCACCCCGAACAAACATAGCGGGTGTTTTCCTTGCCTTCTGCAAGGTGCCCTCTGCACTCCTCAACATGTTAAGGAGTTCTGGAAGTTCAACTTCTTTTCTTTGAATGTTTAAATTCAGAATAAACTGGGCGTAGGTGGAAGGAAGGGACTGAAGAATCAAGTCTGTATAGAGCTCGTTCTCCAAAGTCGTCCCGAGGTCCGCGAGCTCTTCTATATAGCCAATCATCTTAAGGACATGTTCTCCTACAGATGATCCGACGGCCAGTCTCGACTGAAACAAGTTCTTCGAGGTCTCGTATCTTGCTATACAAGATTGCTCTCCATACAGTTCTTTTGGGTGGAGAAATATGGATTCAAGATCCATATCCTCGTGCCTCCTCTGATGTTCATTATTCATAGAGGCAAGCATGATGTATTTGGCCTTCGCGCAATCTAACTCCCAGGTCTTGTGGATTTCCTTATCCGCAATACTGGAATCTGGACCAGGGACAGTAGGTGCCTTAGCAGTAAGGACATACCCCAATTTGTCATAAGTCAAAGCCATCTTAACATTCCGGAACCAATCTTTATAGTTTGGCCCTGTCAATATATTTTTCTCTAATAGTAACTTAAGGCCTGTCATGTTTTGGGTCGCTGCAATGAGAGAGAGAGGGAACACTTTAGCATGATGTTCTTGCAAGTTTAGAGTGGTTTTTAGTTTATCTAAACTGGATGGCTCCTACTATTTCTTGAATCCCTCCTCAAACCAAAAAGGAAGAACTAGTCAGGACTATTCTCACTGTACAATACTTGCTTAACCGTTCGGCCAGGCCGGTGTCGGTATTTCGAGGGAGGTTTTCCAACGCTTTCGCGAAGTTCCATAATTAAATAACCTCTTTTCTCTGGGGGCGTAACCCCGTTGACGCCTTTCTCGACACCTACTTGGTTTATAGCATTGATCGTTAAGTGACGAATCTCCTGAAAGTAGCGGATACTCACAGTAGGATCGGGATCCAAATATCATCGTGTGATAAAACTGAAGGAATCCTACCAAAATTATCACACTCCAAATGGTATGCATCTCTTTGCAAATTTCAGTTTCTTTAGAAATTCCCGATATGGATTTCTGCCCCATGCTCTTATGATCTTGGCGTTGGTCAAAATGTCATAAGTCACATGTCAAGTTCTACCCATCATTATCTTGTTAATTTGAACCCATCTGTACATACCCCTGACGTTGGCCAAATGATAATACGACTGCCCCAAACTAACTCATCTATCTATGCAACAAATGAATACCCAGGAGCTACCAAACACTATGCCTTGGCGTTGGTCAAAATACATAGCTTGAATACTACTGAATACCCAAATGAAATGACGGAGGGCTATGAATGGTTTTGGCGAAACCGTGAACGTAGTGAACTTGATATGATCGAAGGAACCTGATAGCTTTTAAAAGGAGTGGTTAAAGCTCCGGAATTAAAAAAATATCCTCTGTTTTAAAATAACTGAGTGGTTTCTTTTAAACTGTTCCAACGATTCAACTTTGGTTTATTTTCTTTGCATTAATATAATGCGTACCATTAATTAAACTATCATTGCAGAAAACGACGAAAATACAACGTCCTCTTATGCCATACGCATTCGCCACTGGGTCCCGTCATTCACCCGTTAGGTTACTTAACTAACGACAGAGCGGGGGATGGGCTAGCGCGGCTGTAAAACATAAGTGACGCCTAATAGCTATCATATATAGATATTGTACATTCGTCAGACGCAATAATAGGCATTCTAGTTCACAGATGAACATATTGGATTTTCTACGAATCCGCATTCCTTTTGAGCCTGTAAAGAAAGACGGATTACACTGTCGCGATAAATAGCCAAAACCCCACCCTAGACCCCTACGGGTATGGCAAACTACCCGCCAAGTACCCGTAGCGAAGCGGTCTCCCTCAACAATGTGAGTAGGCCACTAAACGCTTCAAAGTACCCGGTAGTTTGTGCACCACACCTTGGGTCTATTATAGGAGCAAAAATCAGTAAATGAAATAATACAACGGTGGCTACAACCTCAGCCCGAATGTGCCCCGCAAAAGAATATTACAACAATTTACAAATTACATTTGAATGAAAGAAACACTCGTCTCACATCCCCGGCTATCCATTCACGACAATCCAACAAGTCCACAAACACAAACAGTAAAAACCATTACAGAAATATGCAACCCCCTGCTAACCGATATACTAGCAGTTAGGAGAGGTTTACGAACACATTAAACAAATCACAGATATAATCAAATTAGCCAAACATCGGAGAATTTCGATCAAGCAAACACAAATGATTCTACTCCAAATATTTCTCTGTGCACCTGAAACCTGAGTAGAAACAAAACATTCCAGAAAGTACAACATCAACACAGAAGAGTTACTGGGGAATTTTGGGCTGACTCGGCTCCAACTCGGCCGCGGATCCGAGGCGGATCGCTTTGGATCGGCCGCGGTTCCGCGGCGGTTTGGCCGAGTTACAACCCCAAATTTCTCCAGTAACCTTATATTTCCCTGCTTGTATTTTTAAGGGCCCTTGAAAAATTTTTAGACCCCGTTTTAAAATCGGCAGAAACTAGGTCAAAACGTCGTATTTTCGGGTTTTTTTTGCGATTGAATTTCTAACGACTTTGCTAACAAGTTAGTTATGGTTTAGCGAGGCACTGATACCACTGTAAGTCGAAGTTAGACACCCCATGAGTTGCGGGGAGGCGGAATAGGTAAAACAATCATTTTGTTTAAAACAAATATCGACAAACTTACAGATCTTTGCCAAACTCTAACTAACAACATCATAGGAGGGATTAGCTACTATGAAAGAAGATTATACCTAATGAACCAAGTCCTTCTTGTTCTCGTTGACCACCTCCTCGTCGGCCTCCTCTTTGTGATAGAAGATCCACCCGAGAGCTACAACTCCAAGCTTGACCTCTAACTTGAGGTAACTAGGTAACTAAGAGTGCTAATCAAAGCAACCTAGAGGATATAGAATAGGATTAGGGATCAATTAGTCTTGCTAACCCTTGATCTCAACTCATGAGAGGTTAGGGTTAGGGTTTGAAGAGAGAGAGCTTGAGGAGAGAGAAGGTGAGAGTGAGAATGAAATGGAAATTAACTCATTTGTGTATATATATGAAGCATAAAATATCTTGCACAAAAATATCATTTGCACAAATATCTTCATGCTTCATTTAATACATAATGAATCATCTAGTGAGTCATTAAAAGCATTAATGCTTCATTAACTCTCTTGATGAATCATTTCCATGAGTCACAAAACCATTTAATGCATATGCCACCTTAGCCTCCAACTCATCAATCTTCTAGAAGCTTCTCGACTAATTACGAGAATGCCCCTCCCATCCGTGAAAACACGGAAATACTGAGACTGTATAAATCCAATAATCCAATACTAGAATCTGGCTTAAACCAAAGCCTGCTAGTATAAACTGTCCGAACATCGTACGTGTGTAAAAACACGTATGTGTCCGAACCCTGTCGTAAAACCATACGACCTCTATATCGTTTCGCCTGAAGCAGGGAAACTCTATGTGTGGGACTCTAAAGACTCGACTACTACGCTGGTAGTGGGTTTAACCACAGACGGCAAGCGACACTAGCTGTACGTAACGGTCCCCAGATAGATGTCGATAAGAAGGCCGATGAGGAAACCCATCCGAACTCCTACTGAGCCTGATGTGACAATCTCCGTACAGTCCAGTCTGTTCGTCTAGGACTATCGCATATTGAGCCTAGGGGGCGGCAAGCGTCAGTTCCCTAAAAGCGGTATAAGTCGTGTCGGAGTGAAGCCCATTACACCTTGAGAAGCTACTGGAAAACCTACCAGTAAATCTCGCTTGCCCTGGCCAGGGACTTTGCGTAATGGCTCTCCAGACACAGCGCGATATCAACTCCCAATACCGGGAGAGACGAATCCTGTCTAACCGCCACTGCCTCCAAGTGCTTCGGGACTGCACCCAACTGCTACCTGTTTGCACGACTCCTTTGAGCCGTGGTAGGGTAGCAATCTAAGAACAGTGGGAACACACTCGAGACGAAGCAGCAGTGTCAAGTCTGTGGACTATGCTGTACACATGTCACCTGGGAACTGTTAACAGACGACGGGTATAATACCAACCAACAGTTCCCTGTGAGTCCTGTCCGGTGTACCCGTGACCCAACGAGCACCTGTATACTATCTCCAGTACGACGTACTGATGGTTATGGGACAGACCATCTCCCCAACTAGGATGAGAAGCGTACACACTAGTCTACTCCGGAGTATCGATGCCCTATCTCGATAATCCTACGACTAGGGACCTGAAAAAGGATGTGCTTGTAGACTACCCAGCCCCCACTAGTGTGACTGCCATCACAACGCTGGTAGTCAAGCAAGATCCTAAGGGCTCTATCAATACGTACACACATATTAAGATAGATATAAACCAAGTAGCATACTACCATGTTTAGCAATACTGTTAATATAACTGTGAATATCCCAAGCTTCCATTAAGTAATATACAAGCTAGTATGATACAATAATGGCCCCTAGGGCATATACACTAACAAAAGGGACGACCGGAGTGTCTGGAATAAAGAAATTTTTTAGATCCGCTTCCACCGTCGGCTGGTTATCAAAACTGAAACCAAATGGGTCGTCAAGCTTGGCGAATTTTGCGGCTTGTTTTGACAAAACTTCGGGGCAAAGAAAGCGGGCAATGAAATCTGCGAAGCCGACTCCGTGCCCTCCAGACTCTAAAAATAGATTCTCATAAATGTGGATCCTCTCAAATATTTGATGTCAAGAGCCATACTAACAGGAAGGCTTGCCAAATGGGCCCTTCTCTTGATGGAGTTCTCAATAATCTATCGTCCCTTCAGGGCAATGAACGGCCAGGCCATCGCTGACTTTCTTGTTAAACATCGAATACCAGCCGACTCTCCCTTAAATTGCGAATTGCCAGATGAACACGCGTTCGATGCAATCGAAAGGGAGGAGGAAGGAAATAATGCCCGATGGGAACTCTACTTCGATGGAGCATCTTCCATGAAAAAGCGAAAGCAAAACACCCCCATGATTAAAGCCGGGGTAGGCCTTATCTTCGTGACTCCGCAAGGAAGGATATTGCGTTTTGCCCTTTCCTTAATAGAGCCGAGGACAAACAATGAGGCTGAGTACGAAGCTTTGATAGCGGGTCTTGAGATTGCTGTCGACATAGGAATTGAAAACCTCCTTATATATGGAGACTCCCACCTAGTCGTTAGCCAAGTAAATGGCGACTATCAGACGTGTAAACCGGAGTTGGTAAAATATGGCGAAAGAGTGCAACAACTGCTGACTCAAATTCCCTCATACATCCTGGAAAGCATACCGCGTACGGAAAATAGCAAGGCGGACGCGTTAGCCAAACTCGCTAAAGAACTGGCCGACAAAAACCTCGATGACGTAAGGATCATTGTGCAAAGCCTCCGGATTCTCACGCCAGCAGAAATATCTCTGGAGTTGTCTGAAGAAAAGGAAGCGACCAAGCAAGCAACCTGCCGAATAGAAGATGAAGAAAAGGCTACGGATTGGAGAGAAGTCTTCATAGACTACTTCAAATCCCATCGAACACCCGAAGACGCGTCATCAAGATATCAACTCATGAAGCGAGCCCTGTGTTTCGCCTTCATCAATGATACTCTTTATAAGAGATCATTTGACAGTCTGTGGCTGAGTTTCCTGGGACCAGAAGAAACAAAAAGGGTCGTCCAAGTAACTCACGAAGGACTCTGCGGTTCCCATCAAGCTGGGCAAAAGATGAAGCTGAAGATCAAGAGAATGTGTTACAATTGGCCCACGATGATTCAGGACTGCCTCGAATATGCGAAGTAGTGTCACTCATACCAAATTCATGTGGACTTTATCCACCAGCATCCAAATCCTCTACACCCAACGGTAGCCAGTTGGCTGTTCGAAATGTGGGGAACCGATATAATCTGGCCTATCGAGCCAGCATCGTCCAGGGGACATCGGTTCATATTGGAAACAACCGATTACTTCTCTAAGTGGGAAGAGACAGTACCGATAAGGGAGGTGAAGACGGAGAACATCCTCCATTTCTTCAGGACACTGGTCATCTACCGGTTCGGCACTCCGCGATGAATCATCTCGGATAATGGGCCAGCCTACAGGAGCCATAAGATCAGCCGCTTCGCACAGTAGCATAATATAGATTGGAGATACTCTTCAGTCTATAATCCCCGAGCTAATGGTCTAGCTGAGGCTTTCAACAAGACCTTGACGAAGATTATAAAGAAAACGGTGTCCAGAAATAAAAGGGACTGGCTTGAGAGACTGCATGAAGCTCTCTGTGCATATCGAACCACGTTCAAAACGGCCACGAATACAACGCCATTCGCGTTGGTATTCGGCATGGAAGCGGTACTTCCCTTAGAAATAGAGTTACCCTCTCTACGAATAGCAGTTCGATACGAGTTGACGGATGAAGAAAATGCCCATCTTCGGCTTGAAGAGCTCGATGCCCTCGATGAAACTCGTCTAATGGCGCAGCAAAACCTGGAAGCTTACAAAACAAGGATGACGCGCTCATACGAAAGACTAACCAGGACGAGAACATTCCGCCAAGGCGAACTCATGCTAGTCGTAAAAAGACCTATGATCCCCAACCGTGCAAAGCGGGGGAAATTCGAGCCGAACTATGAGGGTCCGTACATCATAGACAAGGTCTACCAAGGTGGGGCCTACTTGCTCATGGATATGCATGGCGAAAGACCCTTCCGGACAATAAACGGCCGGTTCCTTAAGAAATACTACGCTTGACAAGTCGCAACTCAGGTTAATGATAGATGACGATGCTCGTGTCCACTCGCTGTCTTCCTGAGTCAAGACTCTATAAGTAGTATCTGACAAAACTTTGCCTCAAAGACGGCCCTGGACCGAGATGTTCCTAAACTAACAATGGACCAAGATGTCCCTAAACTAACAACAGACCGAGATATCCCTAAACTAACAATGGACCGTAATGTCCTTTAACTAAATACGTCGCCTTAAATACGGCGATAGTGGAATTCAAGTCCACAAGTCCCAATGGTAAGGACTGCAACTCAAACCCCGATGGCTACACAACTACCCCGGTGGCGAGGTCCCCCCTAAGTGCCATTGAAAAATAGAGGGGTAAAAAATGGTACGTCCATAAGCGAAATGGGCACGGATGAAAACCCGAAAAGGCGTCGTGCGTAAAAACAGCAGGGCTACCGGCGAGCTTGTGAAAACCTGAATGGGTGCAATCTCGTTGTTAAAAAAACGGTACGTCCACAAGCGAAATAGGCACGGATGAAAACCCGAAAGGGCTCCGTGAGTAAAAACAGCAGGCCTACCGGCGAGTTTGTGAAAACCCGAAAGGGTGCAATCTCGTTAAAATAAAAACACCTGCAAGGTCCTCTCAACCTTGTTAGGAGAAAACACCTGTGTGAGATCCTTACGACTCACAAGAGAGCAACACTCTTATGGATCTTCACGATTCCTAAGGAGAAATTACACTTACGAGATCCTCACGACTCGTAAGGAGAATTCCCCCTTGTAAGACCCCCACAGCTTATAGGATTCAAAAGCCTTAAGATACAGGGACCTGAACCTGTTCTTAAGCCATCACACTCCCTAAGTTGCCCTACAAGCGGTCTAATATTGACCCTTGTATACAATCCACAGGCGCAAATAAACGTTTCCTTCACCAAGTCCCACCAATGACGAGGAATGTCCTCATATAGTGAACGACACTTGTAAGTCCTCTCGACTTGTAAGGAGAAAACACTCTTGTAAGATCCTTACGACTTGCAAGAGAAAATATCACTTAAGAGTCCTCACGACTTCTAGGGAGAACCTACACCTACGGGATCCTCTCGACTCGTAGGGAGAAATACCTTTATGAGACCTTTACAGCTCGTAAATTCAAAATGCCTTAGTCAACAGGATCTTAACCCTGTTTGCTAAGCCACCTTTAATCAAATCGACAAAGGCAAATGATGATTCGCTCCTGGAAATATCCCAGTTGTTGCGATGCTGATGCCTAAATCGGCATCAAATTCCAAGTCCTTTCACGGCAAATGATGATTCACTCCTGGCCACATTCCATTCGCAGCAATGCTGATGCTAAGATTGGTATCAGATTTCAAGTTCCATACTCGCAAAAATTAGCGAGCAAAGAAAATGCATATGAAATAGCCAAAATGATGTGGCAACTCGCAATAAAAATCAGCGAGGAAAATATATGCATATAAAAATAGTCGAAATGTTTGGACAACTCGCAATAAAAAACAACGAGTAAAAAGAAAAGAATAGCCGAAATGATTGGGCACCGCGATAAAGCATCCGAAATGATTGGGCAATCGTGACTTTCGCGATATAAAAAGCTGAAATGATAGAGCATCGTGGAAACAAAAAAAATGAAACTTCTGCCCTGCAGGTGAGTCCACATCGACCCCTGTATACAATCCATGGGCACAAACGAAAAGGGAACCATATTTTCCCACCAGGCTCCATCAGAAAGAGAGCCAGGTCTCAATAGCAGCATCTACAGCCTAAAGATCAAAAACGGCGTTCCTTCTCACTTCAGCAGGATGCAGACGCAACGTTAACAAACGACCCCAGGGTCAAAGCAAACGGAGCCATGGCAAAGTCCCTAGTTCCAAATCTCGATGTTTCACCAATAACCTAGAGACTACCTCGGAGCCATGGTAAAGTCCTTAGTTCCAGGTCTCGACGGTTCACAGACAATCTAGAGATCAACAACGGCGTTCCTTCTCAACTCCAACAGGATGCAGATCCAACGTCAACAATCGACCCCAAGGTCAAAACAACGGAGATACGGAAAAATCCCTAGTTCCAAGTCTCGACGGTTCACAGACAACCTAGAGACAACCTCGACATTCATCGCAATATAGCAGACACAATGTCAACAAACAAGGTAAAGGAAGATCCCTAGCTTCAGGGTCTTAACAGCAACTCAAATAAAACCTGAAAGACTATCGGAGATCATCCCACACCAGCGCGGAGTGGTCATGACTCATCGGGGCTCCCCGAACTGAGCCCAACCTCCAGTAAAAAGCGGAATGGAAAATCCCTAACGCTTGCTCTTCCGACGGTAATATGACCTGGAAGATTACTTGAAGATGTCTTGTCCAGCCCCCAAAGGGATTAGCGAGAGTCGCGGGGCTACTCGAACAGCAAGACTGCATATCGGGGAATGCATCAGACAACGCGACGGTACGACGGACAAAAACCCTAGTGCCACAGACCCTAACGGACCTCTGTCATAAAGAGCGGAGGTTAACTGTGACGTTAGGACATTCTTGCGAGAACTTCTCCATTCGTCTTGACTCGTAGGGAAAACAATGTTTCTGCGAGAACTTCTTGACTCGTCTCGACTCGTAGGGAAAAACGTCTTCGTGAAACCCTCACAGATCATGAAGGTGGAAAGCCTTAGACAACGGGGATATCAACCTGTTTCCTAAGCATTGTGGCCCTGCAAGGTCCGAGATGGACTATTGTATACTATCCATTGGCCATATTCTCTAAAGTCGAATGTCAATAAGGAGGGGGGAAAACCACTTACGAGTCCTCTCGACTTGTAAGGGGGAAAATTCTCTTATGAGATCCTTACGACTCTCAAGAGAAAACGAACTTGGGAGTCCTCACGACTCCTAAGGAGAAAATACACCTACGGGATCCTCTCGACTCTAGGGAGAAAAGTCTTTGTAATGACCCCAAAATCTTTATACATTTGTATTATCCCTCTTCAATAATATACCGTATTTATTTGTACTTGGTATTTTCCGTTTTCTCCTAAATTTATTATTATTTATTTCTCAATCTATTATGTATATTTTTCTAGGTACAATTTCTTTTTCTTATATTTAAGTTTTTAACTTCTCATTCTTATTTTTTCCTTTCATAAATATTTAACCCAAATCCATTATTCTTATTTTCTACAGCCCATCTAAAAAGCCCATTTTCTTTTTAAGCAACATCATATATTTAATACTAATTAAATATATGCATGAACAATCTTATAGCTCATTGGTTAAGTTCTTGCATTGTTATCCCATAAGTCACATGTTCAAATCCCCATTCTTGCAATTATTTTTTTTATCATTTTTTATTCTTCTCATAACCTACAAATGAGACCTTTCATTTTCAAATTGAATGGTGACCTTTCATTTCTCTTTTAATTCTCATGTTGAATGCATATATTATTATACATAATTCACCATTACACCATCTTTATTGTCCTCCTCTATCTTTTCCTTCCTCACATTTTTCTATCTCTCACTTCTTCCTCTTCACCTAGAGTCCAAGAAGAAGAACATGAAGAAGTCTTCAAGAAGGTCTCGCATATTAACGCGAGACTATCGGCGGATAGACAAGCCCGGTGACAATACCGGCTTGTGCATGTAAGTCCCTTCTCTCTCCCTTCCTCCATCTCTTTATTCTTCTCTTTTCATATCTTGTGAACCCGTTTTTATCCATACCGTAATCCTTAAGAGAAAAATAAACATAAACATATACATATATATAAGTCTACATACATATGGTTATATATGGTTTAATAATATCTTATTACCTCTTGTTCAAATTAAAGTGTTTTCAATTCTTTGTTCATGACTATAAATGTTTATTATGAGTAGTGAGAACATAGATTTCATGCCACAATATATTTACGATATCTCATGGAATCGGTTTGGTTATTAAAAGAAAAGATGAAGCTTGCGTAAAAATTCTAGTTAATCTTTTTGCCGATTTTAGTATACATATCAATATCTTTACCTTTAAAATAATTTGTAGAAATTAATTTTTACTTCTGGAAATTTCATGAAATTTACATATGATAGAATATATTATTTTTTTTCATGCTGTAAAAATTTTAGATCGATCCGCATAACGGTTTAGGAATTACATCGTATTTATTCACTGATCGTAAAACAGAAAACTGCAGTTATCGGTCAACTTCTATAACATATAACTTAGTATACCGGTATCCAAATTGAGCAAACTCAGGTGTTTTTGATATCTACATCGAATGATCTAGATTTTCATAGTTTTATAGTTTTACTGAAAACATATCTAAGATAAAGAAAACTGCATTACAATATTAAGTAACGGATCTGGACAGAATCTGTTCCGATTCGCACACTGTTTTTAAATTGGACATAACTCGAACACCCGATGTCCGTTTGTGACAAAATTTAGTTGTGTAGATGCACCATTGATAGAACTATAATTTTCTGTATATTATATTACTTAGGAATGCATGAAACAACCTGATATAGGCTTTGCAATAGAATATATAGTTGCTGTCCAGAAATCTGAATTTCTGTTTTAAACACTGATATTAAAATGATCATAACTAGATCTTTAGAAAACCAAATCATGTGAATCTTGGTGTTTTCGATAAGTTCATTGAAACACCTAAAATTTTCTAATAATCTTCGTAATCTGAAACCCGATAGAAATTAACTCAAACTGCGTTTTAAAAATATGTGACGGTGCCGAATAGATTCTGATCTGTTTTGCGCGACGATACGAAAACATATATATCTCTCAAACCGGTAGTCGTATTTAGGTGAAACTGGAACTTACGCATGCAAAACATTTAGAGCCATATTTCTGTTTATATTCCGCATTCGTTCAACTTGATTAATTAGTCGTACATAATATTTCTTTACAGCATTGTTTATGGTAGTTACTCGAATAATATACTTGACTCATTTCATGCTATTCGAACATGTATACATATTTATCTTGATCATTAAATTGTTGTATGTACATAAAGACGATAATTAAATACTTGAGTTATATTTTGAAAACTATACAAAAATATTTTTACATAAAACCCCCTCAAGTTTCACAAATTACCCTAAGGACCCTAACAATTATAAGACCTCGATTCACAATTCTGATTGTCTGACTCGGGTTTGAGTCTGATTAATCTGACTTGAATATAATTCAAGTCAACCTATAATCTACAAGATTCCAATTCAAAATGAGTACATGAATCCGTGAATACAATTATCAATTTATATAACTTGGCTGAACCGAACCATGGATATTCCTTTTACATGTTTCCCAGTATTCCATTTACATGACTCTACGGTTATAACCGTTTCCTGATATCATGGTTTCGGACAGTCGGTTAATCAATCTTGCAATCATTACAAGTTTTACAAGATAACAATACAAACAAGACATCGCGGGGTTTAAGGGGTAGATTGGTACGGAAGGTGTTAAAGGTGGCACGAGACGGTAAGATTAAGACACCTAACATGAATCCAATTGTCGTTGTTCCGGGTTGTATAACGGAGCCTTGTACTTCCATTTGCTCTGGTCTCTAGCATACTGAGACCCCTCTCGTATACACTGGCATTCTTCTGTACCAAGCTACAAACAACAACGTTAATACAACATTACAACAATACAATACAACATTAAAAGCTACTATCTTCCTCTCTTACTCTCTGTCTATTCCTACCTTATCTTTGGGACTTACCGAGCGACCTGTTCGCTGACGACATTCTATTTCTTTCTTCTTTGAATGTCGTCAGGTGATTCGGACCCGGCAGAGATCGAGCCATCTGCAGAAGACTTGGAGCAGTTTGCCGAAGACCCTGCACTTTAGTTTCATTGTACACTTTTCCTCTCTGTACTTTTCATTTCCTGTTATGCCACTGTTTAGGCATCTTTTTATTTCAGTTGTATTTCCTTTTCATGCATTGTACAAAGAATGTTAATAATAAAGTTGCTGTTCTTTTATACTCTTGTCTCTTGTGATTATTTTATATTGCTTAGTTACGCTTAGCGTATGTACTTCTGAGTACATACGTAGCGGGCCTCGTCGCGTCTCCTTCGCCGTATACTGGGAAGCGGGGCGTGACAGTCTTTATGAGATCCTCACGGCTCATAAAGTTGAAAAGTCTTAGGCGGCAAATCCAAACCTGTTTCCTAAGCCATCGCTGCCATGCAAGGAAATTAAGATGGACTATCTACGGGCCACATTTGCCAAAGTTACATGCCAATATGAAATAAAATATGTCTTTTATTCATGAATTCAAGTGAATACAAGAAACATTTCATAAAGGAATCAGAATGAATACACGTTATTCAAGAATCATAAGTTTACAGTTGGTACAAGAAAAAAGGTACAATGACAGTTATTAAGGAGGAGGCGTCTTCAACAAATTGACAAGCCGCTCGCGCGCTCCTCTCAATCCTTTCTCATGGTCAGCTACTATGGCCAATTCCGCTTCAATTTGAGTCCGTTGCCGCAAATAGGATGAAATCTTTTCATTAGTTTCTAGCACGGCAGCTTCACAGTCCTGCGTGACCCGTTCGGTGAAGTCGAGCGTCCTCCTTAATGTCAACCTGTCCGAAATACATCGTTGGAAGTTGTCGAAAATAACTTTTAACTGTGCAGCATTCGCTTCAACCTGGGCAAGCAACCGGATGGATTCGCTGGAGGCCGCCTCATGTTCTTTTCGTCTCAGGGCCGCCTCTTGTTCAAAATGGCGAATGAATGCTCGACACACGCAGCCCGCTGGGAGTTCGAGGCCAATACCTCAGGAGTGAGACGCTTGAGCTCAATCTCGTGCAGGCAAGCTTTGATCTTTCTGCAATAATCAACCCAAAGACTGACGAGATCTTCATCATGGAAGTTCACGAGTGTCTCCAGCATTGGATTGACTTCAACAGCAAAATCCGTAGCAGAAGTAAGGGCCTCAGCATTGAGATCTTCGATAAACTCTTTTAACATTCGCCGGCTATTTGCGGCGCCCCTGGAAGATATGCGTTTAGCGAAGGGCCCTGCGGACATTGGAATGCGGGACTCAAAAGGAGCCGGAGCTGGTGCAATTGCTGCAAAATGAATTACGGTCAAATTTCGACTCGAGAGATAGAGAAAACACATAAGGGGTGGAGTCTATTATACCGGCTGTGGCAGGCGGCGGAATGGGGAGTACCGGAGGCGCGACTATTCTCTCGTCTCCTCCTCCGACCCGTGACGCTATGATCAATATAAAGAAGACTTAGCAGCAATAAGTCTATTCATAAAAGAAGGGGGAACATTAGCTGAAGAATACACTAACCAATACCAGAAGGTGGAACGATTTCCGACTGAAAAGAAAAATGCGGGTTCAAACACCTGGTATAAATGGTCGAAAAGGACTCCTGCAGAGTTGCGACAATATACAGTCAATACAAGGAGGATTGTATCCACAGTGAAACAAATAAGTGAGAAACCCATACCTTCCAAGATTTTAGGGGGCATAGAAGAAGGCGCGTGGGACCACAACCGTAGTGACTTCTCTTAAGGTGGGACGAACGGCGGTCCGTCGCTTTAAAGGGACCGCTGGGTTACCAGCTGGGACAGCATCCTTATGATCAAGTAATAGCCGCCTTTCTTCCCAGCTAACAACACCCGTCGCATGCCGGTACCACGCCAAGTAAGCGTTCGAAGCTTTCGGCACATAACTCGGCTCGCTGATGAGAAAGTTGGACCCCGTATTTAGTCGCATAAAGTGGTGCAGCGCGCAGCGAATACCCTCTTCCGTAGCGACCGGATCGGCTAAGAATGCCTCTAGAGGGACACCATGATTGTAGCCCGAATGTTGAGCGAAGCGGTGCGGGTTTAAACCTCATGAACCGTGTCGAGGCGTTTTGCCTGAACACTAAAAAGCCCGGCTAATAGAATACAAGTGCAGGATTTCCCGAGCCTTCAACGTGGGAGCCCCGTCTTTGAAAGTGTCACACAACGGTTGCACCACTTTAGTAGATTCCTTGCCGATAGTTGTTCAGTTGATAAAACTGCACATTTAATATGACATTTTTCCTACTATTTTTATATAATAAAAGGTGTTTATTATAATATATGATACATATGAGGGTTTATCTGTAAAAATACTATTTTCATATGTTTATATATTATAATTAACGTTTTGTAGGAAAAAGTAAGCATATAATATTCATGTGACATTTGGCCCATTTAAATATGCTTACCTCATTAAAAACCTTTAACCAATTCTTAATGGTTAAGTTAATATCTGCATAAAACAAACTAATATTATTTGTTGAGTTATTGTGCAGAATTTGCAGGGCTGAAATCAAGGAAATCAAAGTTGTTAAAACAAACCTGCCTAATTAAGAAAATAACCTAAAGAAATCAATTCTGGCAGTGACGTAGAAAAGAATTTCAGTTTCCAGAGATTCAAAAGATCACCACGTGTCACCATAAGAAGCCACAAGAAGAATGAACCCAAGATCTCACCATTCCACCACGGATCCGCGGCCAAACCTACCTATTGGCCGCGGATCCGCCGCGTATTGGACGAGTGGGGAGTTGGGATTTTGTTGTTTTGGATCTTAACTACTGGTTTCCAAATTAGGAGACTAGGGTTCTGGATTTGGGACTATAAATAAGGACCGGGAGCCTCTTGGAAAAATCATCAAGCTGAAGAGATCACGAAGTCCACGATAGGCTCACGCATCCAGGCTGATCATCAACGGTTCATCTACCTCCTTGGAAGAGTTCGAGAAGCAAACTAGCATTTTTGTAATCATTTTCTAAGGAAACAAAGTGTAAATGAATTTTGTTGATTAATAAAGGTAGTTGTTTTCTTATTCTATCTTTTTGTAGTTTTAATATGATTTCTCTCTCCATCTCTTCTTCTCCCAACATACGCGAGTAATTCTCCGCTTGTTAGGGTTCGTAGGATTAGGGTAGATTAATGGATGATGAAGATCCTTAAACTCTTTTTACGTCCTATAAAGTTTATAAACTTTACCAAAAGAATCATTAACATCCTAATCGGGCGCGCTACCAATTTATTGCTAGTCTCGACCGCGATTAGAGATTAGATTAACGATTGTTTTGGTAAAGGCTAGACTTGAACGGAGATCCATATCAAGATAGGGGTTAAGAGTAGGAACCCTTTTCCCTCCAGAAACCCTTAATCTGCATGCATCACTGACGATCTAGTTTTAAATCTATTAAAGAATAAAAGGAGTAATCTTTAATTAATCAGCCATGACTACTAAATCTTAATGAACCCTACAAGCCCCATTTTAATCTAAACCTACATCCGTAGCTAATCTAGATCTATATTTTGCATCCGTGTTTAACTTAGATCTTGATCCTACAACCATTCTTCACCATTCTTTATTCTCCCTTCCTAATCAACACACCTAAAGTAAGAATGAAAGGTTCCACGTTTCCCTGAGGACGACCCGTACTCATCTCGGGTAGCTACAAGCGACACCATTATTGATTACGGTTATTCTACAAACACTTTTTCAACCAATCAAATGGCGCCGTTGCCAGGGATACGTGCGTAATTTTTTATTCTTATTATTTTTGTTGAATTCTTATTCGATCTATATCATAAAACAAAACAAACTGCATCTTGCATATTTAACGATAAGTGTGCAATTTTTGCGAGGGAATCTGGAGTCACAGACTTGAGGAAACAGAGATCCAGAGACATTATTCAAGATCCAGAGGATCAAGGGAGGCCACGTAGCAAAAATCTTCATCAGATCTTCCTACTCGGCGGCGGAACCGCGGCACAAAGAGCCTATTGGCGGCGGAACCGTGGCTTATTGGGGGATTTAGGGTTGCAAACTTCTCTGGTATTTTTTCTATATCTTTTTCTCTCCTCTGAAATCTAATAAAATATCTTTTCTGCAGGATTCTTTGCAAAATTTTTCCGCTCAAAAATCTTTTTGCAAAGTTTTGTTATTGGTTTGTTATTTCATATTTTAATACGGATTTTTAAGGGGCAAGACCAAAATTCAGATTAGGTAGGGATTTTATCACCCTTCCTAAGCCCCACAAATCACAAACCGAGTATCTGCATCAACCCTACATTAATTTAAAAAATATCTATACAAGACTCTAAGGACTATCGCGCTCAATAAGGAAAAAGGAAGGTCGTGTGTAATCTATCGCTTATCCGCATTACTTTTGGTGCCTAGGCAAGTGTGTATAAGGAAAGTGGTTACTTAATTAGGCCCGCTTTTTTCGGTGATTCGTATAGCGGATACCTCCCACTTACCTGGCACTTACCTGGCCACAAGAGTAGTAAAGAGGTGGTAGAGGATTGATCCTATGGCTTGTCCTTTGGAAATCTAGGAGCGGTCTAGAGACTTGACCTAGGTGACCTTATTTCTAGGGTTGTTTGTGCATTTTTGTGTGATTTGTCCTAAAGTCCGACACACTTTTTCAAAAACAAACCAATTTTTAAATAACACACACGCTGCCACTTGCGCTAAACCCGCTTAGTGCATGCTCGGCTGGACACGGGATTCTAGTACTCGTCTTGTCCGCGTTTCTTCTATCGACTCCGAAGTCGGTACTTCTTCGTTTTCCTTTTCCCCACCCCCCACCATGACCGAGATGGACGGTGCTTCATCTAATTATAACACCACGCTGCTACCGCCCGTAGGTGAGCAGAATCAACCGCGCATCTCTCTCCAAGAAAGATGCTATCCTATCCGTGGTCCCCTTCCTACTTGCTTATCTATTCCACCAGCCAACGGGGATAAGTTTGAAATTAAACCCCACTACATCAATCCGTTGCCCAAATTTCACGGCCTCGAGTCTGAAGACGCGTACGTTTTCATCACTAAATTCGAAAACTTATGCGCAATGATGGGTACGTCACAACTGTCTGTGGATGCTATGCGCTTGCGTCTTCTCCCATTCACTTTGTGCGACTTGGCAGAAAAATGGCTTTATAATACTGCTGCATATTCTATTTCTAAATGGGACGAATTCGTTGTAGCATTCCTTAAGAAATTTTATCCCAATCATAAGACCGCCCGTGTTAGGAGCGAAATCAATCAGTTTACCCAGCTTCCTAATGAACCATTTTGGAAATGCTTTGAACGGTTTAAGGATCTGCTTGTCCAATGTCCTCATCACGGAATCCACCGATGGGATCTGTGTCGAATTATATATGAAGGTATTGATCCCGCAACAAAACAGATGCTTGAAACCATGTGTCAATGTCAATTCCTGTCGAAAGATGATGGTGAAGCTTGGAAATTCCTAGAAAATTTCGCTGAACACGCTCTACAATGGGAAAGTGTTAGACCTATATCATCTAGGGAAGGTATTCATGAGCTCGAGGTTTCCATCGCAATGAAAGCCGAAATGGCCGCGATACAAAGGAAACTTAACGCTATAGAAAACAGAATCTCTTCAGCCTCCCTAAACCAATACATGCTTCCCCAAACCGTATGTGGTTGCTGTTCTGATCCATCATACTAGACGGAAGAATGCCTTATGAATGTACCGTTTCAAGGTCACGAGCAAACTAATGCTACTTTTCAGCAGCGACCTAGAAATGATCCTTATTCTTCCACGTACAATCAGGGATGGAGGAATCATCCTAACTTTGCTTGGAACCAAAACCAAAATCAAAATCAAAACCAGTTCCAAGGCAATTATCAAAGATCTCCTCCACAGCAACAGCAACCACCACCACAGAGTCAGCACCCCTTTCAGTCACAAAATTTTCAAAACCCGGCCAATAATTCTTTCCAAACGACCGGTACCGATAACTCCTCTTCACTCGCACAAACTTTGGATTTGTTTATGAAACATTTGATCCAAATGTCGGCTGATATGAGGTCCTCTATTGATTCAATAAAGAAAGACTCCGCCTCCCACGGTGAGAGTATTAAATCAATAGAAGCCCAAATTGCACAGTTGAATGCCGCGATGAGTGCGAGAGAAAAAGGGAAACTTCCATCTCAACCCTTACCGAATCCTGGCCACTCACAAAGTCATAATGTGAGTGTCGTTACCACGTTGAGATCAGGAAGAGTGTTGAACAATCAAATAGGTGAACAGATTGATGATGAGGAATCAATTGAAACCCCGGCATCCACTTCTTGCCCTATTTCGTCTAGTCTTCCACCTTCTTCCGAGCCTATTCTACGCTTCCCACAAGGCTCAAACCCTCAGCCCACTTCCACAAATCTATCTAAAACAATCCCCACTCCAATTCTGGAATCCATTCCATCCCCACAATCCTTTCCAATGTTGGACCCAACCCTTATTGATAAAGCACCTTATCCAAACAGGTTAAGGGGCAACAGACCAAGTCCACAAATGGAGAAGATTGTGGAAATTTTTAAGAAAGTTAACATAAACATTCCTCTCCTAGATGCTATTCAACAAGTTCCGTCTTATGCGAAAATCCTAAAGGACTTCTGCACTAGAAAGAGAAAAATTTAAGTACCTAAAAAAGTTTTCCTTACGAGTAATGTGGGCACTGTTTTTACACAACAACTATCCAAGAAACGAAAGGACCCCGGAAGTCCTACAATTTCTATTTCTATTGGGGGTAAAAATATCAATCGTGCTCTACTCGATTTAGGTGCTAGTGTTAACTTGCTTCCGTATTCTGTTTATGAGCAATTAGGGATCGGAGAGTTAAAACCGGCGCATTGCACTCTTCAGATGGTCGATCGATCTATCACCCAACCTAGGAGTGAGCTAGAGAATGTGTTAATCAAAGTCGAGGAATTTATATTTCCTGTGGACTTTATCGTTATAGATACACAACCTATAGAGAACCCACGAAACCAAATTCCGGTGATTTTAGGTCGACCTTTTCTTGCGACTTCCAACGCAATAATCAATTGTAAAAACGGCTCTATGACCCTATCCTTTGGGAAGAAATCAATTGAGCTTAACATTTACAAGTTGGGAAGTGAACCCTCCGAACCCTATGCTCATATGTGTTCTGTCGAAACAATAGATTCCGACAGCAGCGAAACTAAAGAGCTTCACGATACTGATCTCGACTCCGCTATCACATTGTTGTCCGGGTCAACATTTAACGCGGAATATGAACCTTTTATGGAGTCCGAGTATCATCCTGTTCTTTCTGATGAGATTATTATTCGGGATATCGATGAAAGCTTTGAAAAAATTTTGTCTGATGAACTCGCATTTTTAAAAGATACGGGTGTTGAGATGAATCAACTCCAAGACGAAGAAATTGAACATCCACCCTTTCTTCTGAACTATAAAGAGAATGCGAGTAATCCATCACAATCACTGTGTCGTCTCTCCAAAACGAGACGCAAACACATTCTATCCCACCACTTATCTTTTCCCCACTTCTTCCTGGCTCTCTACAACATGTTCTTCCACCAACTGATACACTACATTGATAAAATCTTCGAATGGTTGGTGTTGACTTTCGGTCTTTGCAAAGTTTGGTATTGACCAATAACTTTGACCCACTCTTGTGATTTTTAAATGCTTAATACTATTTTACTCAAGTTTGGGGGGAAATGTTGGCTCTTGAAAGAAAATTTTTACAAAATTATGAGCCAGAAATAAGTTTGGGGGAGGATTTTCACTTTCAATTTTTGTTGCCCGTTAATAACCTTTCCTGCCAAGTCTACAGGTTTTTGAGATTTAAAAGAGACAACAGTGAGGACACTGCTGCAAACATGTTTGGGGGAGGTTTGTGCTTATTTACGCGTTACTTTGCACTATACTATATATAAGCACAAAAAAAATTTGATAATAAAAGAGTAGAAAGTGAAAAATTATATATGAAAGATAGGAATAGTTTAAGAAAAATAAGAAAATTAGATATTTTCTTAAACGAAACCAGTAATAAGTAGTTATGAGCCGTTGTCCCAAGAGTTAGTAAGATGAAGGAAATCACTAATCTGAGGATAAAAATAAGTCTGAAAAATAGTTCCTATTTCGGAAGCCAAACATTTGAACGTTGATACCCTACTATACGCACTTACACACGTCTTGAAACTCGGGATAGTAGAGGATACCTTGAAATGCTCTTGTCTAAAAGCCAAAGTATGAAGAAAATAATAAATGAACAAAAAGATAAAATGGTGAAAAAAAAATGAACACTGGTTTTCTAATCACCAAGGCAGCAATAAAAAAATATAGCGAGGGTGCTTCATCACCTAGTGCCTTAGACCAACTGGTTTGGGAGTCGCTGCTAAGCCTTAGGTGTTGCAAGACGAGGAAAATACTAATACGCCCAATAAGCAAGCACATGAGTAATCGGTCAGTTACTACCTCAAGAAGTATTAACGGTCACATGAAAAATGTGTGAGCAAATTCCATCTAAATATTCATCAATTAAAAAGTATTGAGGTAGATGGACAAGAGTATGATAGCTTGAATTGAATTCTCCGAGTGTAGGGATGTCTTTTATACACACGTAGGGGTATATGATCGATGTTTGGACAGAAAAGGAATGAAGAATAAAGACGATGTTTTATTGAGGGATGATGTGATTTCTAACATTTTTCATGACCTTTAAGATAGGGCTCATAGCAACTGAAAAACTGGTGTAGTTTAAAACTCTTATTTTCAAGTTCTTTCTTTTATAGTTCTTATCTTTAGATGTAACTTTCACCATCTCTCTTTTATTTATAGGATTTTGTGGGTGTAATCAGCTGAAAACCCTCAGGAGACAACACTCCTTCTACTAGGGACACCCAGGGGTTTAACGGCTTGTTGCACACGCTCAGTGCAATCGTGATGCCTACGAAAGTGTGCTTAGATATCTCATTTATTTTTCTCCTTCTCTTGAATAAACTAGTTTGCTCGGAACGATCAAAGATAAGTTTGGGGATATTTGTTCAGTTGATAAAACTGCACATTTAATATGACATTTTTCCTACTATTTCTATATAATAAAAGGTGTTTATTATAATATATATGAGGGTTTATCTGTAAAAATACTATTTTCATATGTTTATATATTATAATTAACGTTTTGTAGGAAAAAGTAAGCATATAATATTCATGTGACATTTGGCCCATTTAAATATGCTTACCTTATTAGAAGTCTTTAACCAATTCTTAATGGTTAAGTTAATATCTCCATAAAACAAACTAATATTATTTGTTGAGTTATTGTGCAGAATTTGCAGGGCTGAAATCATGGAAATCAAAGTTGTTAAAACAAACCTGCCTAATTAAGAAAATAAACTAAAGAAATCAATTCTGGTAGTGACGTAGAAAAGATTTTCAATTTCCAGAGATTCAAAAGATCACCACGTGTCACCATAAGAAACCACAAGAAGAATGAGCCCAAGATATCACCATTCCACCGCGGATCCGCGGCCAAACCTACCTATTGGCCGCGGATCCGCCGCGTATTGGATGAGTGGGGAGTTGGGATTTTGCTGTTTTGGATCTTAACTACTGGTTTCCAAATTAGGAGACTAGGGTTCTGTCTTTAGGACTATAAATAAGGACCGAGAGCCTCGTGGAAAAATCATCAAGCTGAAAAGATCACGAAGTCTACGATAGGCTCACGCATCCAGGCTGATCATCAATGGTTCATCTACCTCCTTAGAAGAGTTCGAGAAGCAAACTAGCATTTTTGTAATCATTTTCTAAGGAAACAAAGTGTAAATGAATTTTGTTGATTAATAAAGGTAGTTGTTTTCTTATTCTATCTCTTTGTAGTTTTAATATGATTTCTCTCTCCATCTCTTCTTCTCCCAACATGCGCGAGTAATTCTCCGCTTGTTAGGGTTCGTAGGATTAGGGTAGATTATGTAAGTCTACGGTAGCGCCCCGGCCGTCTTTCCGAGGCCAAAATACGGAAACGAAAACTTTTCTTAAACTAGAAACCGACGCTATCGCAGACTTCAATCCCGGATCGAACCATTAACCTACAACTAGCTAACAAGAGAAGGGTTGGAAAAGCTATACCGATCGATCCGTGTCCTTTGGTCTTGGCCACCATCCCAAGCTCCTCGCGGCATCTCCAGTCTCGATCTCCGCGTCGGAAAGGGAACCACATCTTCGAGTCTTTTTGCGGGCTCCCGCTTCATCCGAAGCAACTCGGGCACGAAGTTCGCTAGCCGACGTGTACAAGGCGAAGTAGAGAATATGTGTGACAACTTTGTCTCTTGCATCCATTGTATGGATGGAGGTTGAAGGTGATGCCATCCATGGAAATGGTGAGTTAGAGGAAGAGGAAGAAGAAGAAGCATTTTCTTTTCTTTTGTGTTGCTATGATAAAATGAGAGAGAGAGTTTTAATCAAATAATACAAGAGCAAACATATCTATCATGGCTGCCCTTCTCTCTCTTCCTCTCATTTCATCACTCAAATCCATCACAAAATGTGACATATACACAATAAAAGAGACCATGAGTCACTAGGTTGCATGTGTCACAATAAATGCACCTCATAATGATTTCTAGCTCACAATTTCCATTTGTAAACATTAATCCAAATGTTTACAACAATAAAAAAGATACGGCAACATCTAAAGTAAACTCGTGACGGATCACAAGGATACCCCTCACCTGTATATACATACCTGCATCCGCATTCCGACTGAATGCGAATACGATGAGACTAAAGTAATCCAACAAATCTAATACTAGGATCCGGCTTAAACCAAAGCCCACTAGTATGATCCGTCCGATCATGATTCGTGCACTACCGCACGTATATGATCGAACCCTGCCATATATCATACGGCCTCTATAACGTTTCGCCCGAAACTTGAAAACTGTCTGTGGGGGACTCTAAAGACTCGTCAATATTTTGGCTGTGGATTTAACCACTAGCTCGTCATAGGTAGTAGCCGTACGTAACAGGCTACCAGGTATTGACCAAAAGGGAGGTCGATGAGCGAACTCATCCTGACACCCTACTGAGCCTGTCAGTGACAATATCCGTACATTCCGGTCCGTTCGTCTATGAGCATCGCATGGCGGGCCTAGGGGGTTGGTAAAAGTCAGACCCCCAAAAGCGGTACAAGTCGTGTCGGAGTGTAGCCCAGAACACCCTGAGATACTACTGGAATACCTACCAGTAAATCTCCTGCCTTGGCCAAGGACTTCGTGTAATGGCTCTCCTAGACACAGCGCAATCTCACCCCCAATACTGGGAGAGACGAAACCCCTGCCGATCCGCTCACTGCTCCATATGGCTCGGGACTGTACCCAACTAAAACCTTTTTGCATGACTCCTTTGAGCCATGGTAGGGTAGTAATCAAAGCACAGTGGGAACTCACATGAGACAAATGACGATCTCAGGTCAATGAACTAACCTGTACACATGTCACCAGGGAACTGCTATCTGACGTCAGGTATAAAACCAACTAGCATGTTCCTGGCGAGTCCTGTCCGGTGTACTCATAACCCAATGAGAACCTATATACATCTTAGGTGAACCAACTGGCACCAATAGATTGTGAGACCAGCCACCGCTCCTCGTCGAGGTCTCGACTGTATACTCTAGTCTATTAATGGAGTATCGATGCCCAGTCTCGAAACTCCCACGACTTGGGACCACTTTAAGGATGTGCTTATAGACCCCAGCTCCCACGTATATGATCGCCATCATACTGCTGGCCATCAAGCAAGAATCCTAAGGGCTCTATCAACGTGCAATAGTGACCTGTAAAGTCACATGAAGCAGTACACGATGATAAAGATAAACCAGATAGCATACTATCATCTCGAGTAAGACTGTCCTACCGGCATAGGTCCTCCCTCAATCATTGCAATCACGTGCCTGTAATCCAATAATTGACTCTGAGGGCACTATATCCAACAATCTCCCACTTGCGCTCAAGGCTAATTATTGCGATGTCGCATACTCACAGCCCGAGTGATACCGAACACCCAACTCCTCTACTAATCGGTCTCACAAAGCCCGTTTGCGAAACTATTGCGTTCGAGGAATAGCCTCAGTGAGTGGATCCGCCCTGATGTTTCTTTCTACGTCTCTCTTTATCTCAAGTTCGCGGAGAAAGCCATCTCCCGAAATGAGCAATACATGTCTTAGATTATGTCTGGATATCTAATGGGATCTGGTTCATAAATGAACTCCAAATCCAAACTTCTTAGACTGTATCGTCAACTGAATTTAATCAGTATCCTGCGCCACACCTCCCTCAGTATCCGCTTGGACCACCTGTCCAAAATACTGCCCCTCGTCAGAGGGAAAACTATAACTCTGACAGTCACTCTGTCATCCAGGTCACCTTGGAAGCCTGGAATGATAACCGTTTCCCGAAAGAGGCTGTTGTTATCATATCCCTAGAACATCCACTTATGTTCTAAAACTGCTTCTGAATGTCTCTCCAGGATAGGATTAATTTCAACTTACTGCATCTCGTGCAAAAAAAATATCTGGTGTGGTACCTGACATCTCATGATTGACTCAATTGCCTAAGCAAGTGATCTGCCAATCATGCACATCCCTCTTCCCTTTAGTCTGTAAGACACCTTTAGAGAGGGTGACTCCATCACCTGAAGGTACACCACCATGCCAGGAGTCATCCATTCTAAATACCTTTAGAATGCTGTCTAAGTACCCTGATTGGGAAACTATCCAAATCTAGATCTACAACCATAGATCTAGTAACCAGAATGTCTGATATAATATCCATGTCCTATGTGGAGAAACCACTGTGTGACAACTAAAGCATAACCGATCGTAGTATAGGAATTTAACTTCCTACTCTGTGTATGTCATCCAAATACCAGGACATCACACCCTACTACCTTCTTAACAGATCCATCACGTATTCTGATGAAGTCAAACCTATGACTGTCACATCAGAAATAAATGATCTATCTCCGCTATATCTGCTTTAGTCCATAAATAGACATAAGCTACTTGACCACTATGCTTCTGCTGCTCCCACTGACTACGACAACCCTCTGGCAGAGTCATATACACGTACACTTCTAAAGCTAGTTTAGAACGACGATATACTCATCCTCCTGCCGGGTCTCACAGTCTGGAACAACAGTAATGGCAAGTCTGGGTAAATAAGAACCTCCCTGTCACCGTCCTTGAGCATACCGAAGTACCTCTCAAGTGCCTGAGGTTACCCACCATATCTGCGGAGTGGCTAATGGAATGTCAAACCAGATTGAATCTTTAGGTTCTTATCAAATTTTCAGTAATCGTTTGCGGTTCTGGAATCACTTCCAGTTCTACCATACTCCCACTACTGTTTTCTGAAAAAATCCATTTTTATTAAAACTTTGGCAAGTCAAGAACAATATCACTATTGATCTTCCAGATGGTAGAAAGTCAACCCTCGTCATAGCCCGGGTCAACCCACAAACAGCCATTACAGAAACGTGCCTTGAGTTATCCAGAGTCTGGTTTTAAGCATAAGCCGGACAACTCCCCGTACCTTAACATTGTTAAGATATGAACTATTCTATATCCAATATAGAAACAGAGGCACTGATTTAATTGGAACCAGATTCAAATCATGCAGCTGTCTCCAGTGCATGTCAACTAAATGTAAAGAGGCCGATCAGCATTACTCAACTTAGGAGTGCTTCCAATTATGAGTAACCTGAAAGAGAAGCAAGTTCTCTTAATCATTACTATCAACTGAATACCATACACAAGTATCTACATCTTTGATCACCTTGAAGAATCTTGATACTTGCAACGCCTGGTTCTCTACTTTATTCTTATACCTATAACTTTTCAAAACTTAGACCTTACATTTCTACGAAACACATGTCTGAGAACTAGAGAAGTCACAAGTAAACAGAATATAGTACGAGTACCAACCCCTCTGTCCTCATGGACACTGGACAATATACAATACTCTGTATAAGTCCTCTGAGTCTAATAACTCATTCCCTGTGTGTCGTAGGTTGAAAACTGTACTTATGGTTAAGAAGAATTACACCGCTTTTTAATGCTCCTTACCTAACCATCCACTGATATAGGTAAATGTCATAGACATAATTTCAAAAAGCTATATCTCACTTTATAAAAATAAACGTATAGATATATCAATTTGAAATTGGTGCATAACAACAGATATTCAAAACCAAATATTTGCCGTCCGGCAAACAACCCAGGCGATTTCCTCAAATATCACCAATTAAAACGAATCCCGATATAATGAGGATGATCACCCAATTCCCAATAACTTACTCCCACTCATCATCTGTAAAACCATACAGATGTGAGAATCAAACCTGGTAAATACATACCTTGGAGCAAGGGCTAATTGGGAAATCAGTTTTCTTTTAACAATACGCAGTGAACTGAAATATATAAATGTTTCGAAGGGGTATCTGGGTATTCCTAGTAATGCCTCTTCCATTATCAGATTCACAACTGTAACCGTATATTTCTTTGCCATCTCTCCAAATCCCTTTATATGTCTTTAGTCATTACCTTCTGAACACCCCTTTAGGTCAAATGGTTTTCTTCCTTCCCTACCGTTCGGTACCAGCCTATGGTTTGGAAGAAGACTATCCAATAAGCGTAATAGGTGTACTGTCCTAATCCTAGGAGCACTTGCAATCCAAGAGAAGGTAAAGATAAAAGACAACTGAATAAAACCGTATTCCTATTTCTCTTGAACCAGAATCCATCCCCGAACTGGAATAAGTTCCTTCGAGTTCGTATATAACCATACGATGGAGTATCCAAATAACTGTGGATCTTCGTAGTGATACGGAGTGTCCTGGAGAAATACAAAGGTGAAGTAGGAGTGGCGATGAAATACTTGGTTTGGTCGTGACTAGCAGTCGCAATTTACTTTGCCCTTTTACTAATCATTTTATTTGTCTTTACTTAATACCTTATGTACACCTTTTAGACTAAATGGTTTTCTTCATTCCCTACTGTTCGGCACCTTCCTATGGTTTGGATGAAGACTATCCAATTAGCGTAATAGGTGCACCGTCCTAATCCAAGGAGCACTCGCAACCTGAGAGAAGGTAAAAGGAAAAGACAACTGAATAGTCCTATTCATTTTCTCCAGAACCGAAAACCATCCTCGGATCTGGAACAAGTTCCTTCGAGTTTGTATATAACCATACGATGGTTTTATCTAATGGAAGTGGATGTTCGTAGTAATACGGGGTGTCCTGGAGAAAAGGGTAAAAGTAGGAGTGACAATGAGGTTTGCAACTCTGACAATCCAAAAGCCAGTATTTTAAGAAGGTTCGGTTAATTTGGTCACTGAGTCATAGTCAAGGGTCGGGTCATGGTCGCTGCCAAAGAGAGAGAAAAAAGAAACACTCAGCGTGCACTCTAACCTAGATCAGAATGGTTATCAATTTATCTAATCAGGAAATCTCCCACTGTATCGTCAAATTCTCCTCCAAAACTGAAAGAAGAATTAGTCGGGATCACCCGAGGAGTAAACCAACTCATCAGTGGGAATCGGGATCCAACTATCATCGCATGATAACGTGATGGAATCCACTCACGTTATCACACTCCAGAAGGTATGCGCATATCTGGCAAGTTTCAGTTTCTTTAGAAACTCCCGATGTGATTTTTTACCCCATGCTCTTATGACCTTGACGAAGGCCAACATATCATAAGTCGCATGTCAAGTTCTACCGTCATTGTCCAGGTTAATTTGAACCTATCCGTATATACCCTTGACGAAGGCCAAAATAGTAGTACGACTGTCCCAAACCAACGCATCTATCTATGCAGCAGAAAAGTAACAAATAGCTACCATACACTATGCCTTGACGAAGGCCAACATACATAGCATGAATACTAAGTGCTACCCTTCTGAAATGACGGAGGGCTACGAATAGTTTTTGGCGAAAAATCTTTAACGTAATGAACTTGATATCGTTAAAGGAACCGGATAGCTTTTTATGAAAATATAGTGGCGAAAACCTTTACTAAAGAGGTCACTCCCGGTGAAGGGATCTTGGCTCTTTCCCCATAGAATGAGGTGCAGGATATTCCAACTGAATACCACAATGCAAAGCAAAAAGGCAATCGGCTATAGTGAAATTATTACCCTGACGCAAACTTCTGTCCAAGGGGTCACTCCCGGTGAAGGGATCTCGGCCCTTGCCTCGTCGAATGAGGTGCTGGATATTCATAACCGAATACCACTGTGCAAAACAAAAGAAAACGTCCTTGCAATAACTGCTTCTTCTTTTTTTGAAAAATGTTCCAACAACATCAGAATAGGTTTGTTTAGCTTGCATTGATCCGAATCAATGCAGTCCCATCAATTAATCACACCACAAAAGAACGAAAATATGATGTATGTATATGCCATCCGCATTCACCACTGGGTCCCGTCATCACCCGTTAGGTTACTTAACTAACGACAGAGCGGAGACTGGACTAGCACGGGTGTAAAACATATACAACATCTACTAGTATATATATCAATATATAATATTCGCTCAAGACGTGATAAAATGCAACATCACAGAAATGTAATAAGTATCTCAGAACAATACAGATAATCTGGGATCCCCGGGTTTCATAGAGCCGCTACTGAAACCCGACGTTCCCCTGGTCGTGTGGATAGCCTGTGCAATGAAATCCTAGACCCCTATGGGCGCGGCAAGTTACCCGCCAAAACCTGAAGCGAGGCAGCATCCTTCAACAAAGTGAATGGACCACCCAGCACTCCACGGAATTCGGTAACTTGAGCACCCCTCCTTGGGTCAACCTGTACCCCCTACGAGTGCGGCGAATAGCCCGCCAATTCTAGAGTGAAGCCCTCTCCGTCTCAAAGCCATGAGATGCGGGTCCGTTTCCCTCTAGAACCCGGCTATCCGTGCACCCCACCGCGGGATAATCCTAGCACAGAAAGTAAAAATATATATACAACGGGTACATCGACCTCAGCCCGGTCGTGCCCCAAAAGAATAATATACAAACAGGCAGTGACGGCAGTCCACATGTCGGACGCTCGCCCCGCAATAACAAATGTACAAATACAACCAAATTGTACTACCATTGCATCCAGGCTATCCACCACGACAAATCCGCAACATTACAGCACAACACAGAACATCAACGTGAATGTCACGTTTGCAAATCCGTCTAAAAGAGCTATAGCAATTAGACAAGATTTACCGATCAAATGACATTCACGGTCGCAGATATAATGTAAATACTGTGAACTAACATATTTAAAATTTTCGATCGACAAAATTTCCCGAAGTGGGCCCCAAGCACAATTCCCAGTACTCAAACAAATCTGGGCCCAAACAAAAAATACCAGAAACCCCAATTCCAACTCAGAGACCACTGTAGAAATTTTGGTGCCCTAATGCTACAGTATTGCGGCGGAACCGCGGCCAAAACAAGGGTCATGCCGCGGTTCCGCGGCGCTACAGTGGGCTCAGGCAACCAATTTTCTGCAGTGGTCTTAGAAAAGCCTGCATGATTTTCTGACGTACTCAAAAAAAATTTTAGACCACAAAAAAATTTCGACAGAAACTGCAGAATTGGAAATGCGGTTTTTGAAAATTTCGTTCGATCGATGTTCTAAACACGTTAGAGCAAGCTAGTAAAGGTTAATGGTGTGGCTCTGATACCATGTAAGTCTACGGTAGCGCCCCGGCAGTCTTTCCGAGGCCAAAATACGGAAACGAAAACTTTTCTTAAACTAGAAACCGGCGCTATCGCAGACTTCAATCCCGGATCGAACCATTAACCTACAACTAGCTAACAAGAGAAGGGTTGGAAAAGCTATACCAATCGATCCGTGTCCTTCGGTCTTGGGCACCATCCCAAGCTCCTCGCGGCATCTCCGGTCTCGATCTTCTCGTCGGAAAGGGCACCACATCTTCGAGTCTTTTTGCGGGCTCCCGCTTCATCCGAAGCAACTTGGGCACGAAGTGTAAGTCCATGTTGCCCACCCCGGTGCTTACGGGGAGGCGGAAACGGTATTAAAAAATCGATTTTTAGAACTCAAGGCAACATGGACTAAAAGGAGGATCTTTGCTAAAAAAAAAACTAACAACCATGCTAAGAGATTTAGCTACTCGGTTAAAGGGTTATACCTAAGTCTTGAACTCCTTCTCTTCTTGCTCCTTGGAGTGGGATGAACGGGTCGTCCTCGTCGCCTTCTCTTGCCGAAGAAAGATCCACCCGAGGGCCTCTACCTTTGGCTCCTACCTCAACCTAGAGGTAACTAAAGTGCTTGGTGTGCTAAACCTAGAACCTTAAGATGAGTAGAGAGTAATTTTGGTGTTTTATCTCAAAAACAAAAATGGTTCTCAACTCATGAGAAGGGAGAGCTTTGAGAGAGAGAGGAAGAGGATGAAAGAATGAGCATGAGAGAATGAGGATAATATCAACCATTCTCACATATATGTGAATAATGATAATTAAATAATTAATCAAAGATAATAGTGATGGTTAACTTGAAATGACCATTATCATTTCACATTAATGAATTTTGCAAGAATCAAAGAGCATCTTTCATGTGAAATGATGATGGTCAATTTGTCAACATAGGTCAACAAGTCAACCATAATCAAATGGTCAACAACCCTAACCATAACACAATTATAATTAATTAATATCAATAATCATACTTCACATATTTATTAGGGTTAAGAAAAAGACTACGGTCATCAACCCTAATGAAAGTCCTCTGCCTCTGCCTCAGTCAACTGTGCATACACACCCGTATCCATGTTCCGAGGAACACGAATATAATGAGATAAAACCAATCCCAAAACATATACTAGGATCTGGCTTAAACCAAAGCCCGCTAGTATTAACTGTCCGGACACCAAACGTGCACAAGTGCGCGGATGTGAACGAACCCCGTCGCAAAACCATGCGACCTCTACTCTGTTTTGCCCAAAGGCGAATAACCCTCTGTGTGGGACTCTAAAGACTCGACACTACGCTGGCAGTGGGTTTAACCACAGGCCGCAAGCGGTACTAGCTGTACGTAACGGTCCCCAGGTAGATGCCGATAAGAAGACTTACGAGGTAAACCCATCTGAACTCCTACTGATCCTGAATGTGACAGTCTCCATACAGTCCGGTCTGTTCGTCTGAGAATATCGCATGGCGGGCCTAGGGGGCGGTAAACGTCAGTCCTCTAATAGCGGTACAAGTCGTGTCGGAGTGTAGCCCAGAACACCCTGAGATAACACTGGAAACCTACCAGTATATCTCGCTTGCCATGGCTAGGGACTTTGTATATTGGCTCTCCTAGACACAGCGCGATATCAACCCCTAATACTGGGAGAGACGAATCCTGTCTAATCGTCACTGCCTCCAAGTGCTTCGGGACTGCACCCAACTGCTACCTGTTTGCACGACGCCTTTGAGCCGTGGTAGGGTAGCAATCTAAGAACAGTGGGAACACACTCGAGGCGAAGTGACAGTGTCAAGTCAACGGACTAAGCTGTACTCATGTCACCTGGGAACTGATAACTGACGATAGGTATAATACCAACCAACAGTTCCCGACGAGTCCTGTCCAGTGTACTCGTAACCTAACGAGCACCCGCATACTATCTCCAGTACGACGTACTGACGGCTGTGGGACAGACCGTCTCCCATGCTGGGATGAGAAGCGCATACGCTAGTCTACTCCGAAGTATCGATGCCCTGTCTCGATAGTCCTACGACTAGGGACCAGCATAAGGATGTGCTTGTGGATTACCCAGCCCCCACGAGTGTGACTGCCATCATAATGCTGGTAATCAAGCAAAGATCCTAAGGTCTCCACAAATGTGTAAAGGCGATATGCTATAAGAAACACATGCACACATTAAAGTAGAAACAAACCAAGTAGCATACTACTATTTTGAGCAAGATTGTCTATACAACTGTGAATATCCCAAGCTTCCATTAAGTAATATACAAACTAGTATGATACAGTAATGGCCTCTAGGGCATATACACTAACAATCTCCCACTAGCACTAAGGCCATGTACTGGCGTATCGAAGACCTATCATCTCGATCAGCCGCTCGAACTGAGTCTGGGGTAAGCCCTTCGTGAATGGATCAGCAGTGTTATCTTCCGTAGCAACTCTCCGAACCTCGATCTCCTGGCGACCCACGATCTCCCTGATCAGGTGATACCGCCTCAAGATGTGTCTGGACTTCTGATGGGACATGGGTTCCTTCGCTAAAGCTATAGCCCCGTTGTTGTCGCAATACAGAAGTATTGGATCAACAATGGACGGAACCACCTGAAGTTTTGTCAAGAACTTCCTTATCCAGACGGCTTCTTTTGCGGCATCTGCAGCAGCGATATATTCCGCTTCCATCGTCGAGTCAGCAATGGTTTCCTGTTTGGAACTCTTCCAACATACCGCCCCTCCATTGAGGGTAAAGACATAACCCGACATGGACTTGGAATCATCCTTGTCACCCTGGAAGCTGGAGTCAGCAAAGGCCTCGATCTGGAGGTCTTTTCCGCCATACACCAAGAACATCTCCTTAGTCCTTCTCAGGTACTTGAGATGTTCTTTACCGCTATCCAGTGTTTCTCCCCAGGGTTTGACTGATACCGGCGTACCACACTCAGTGCATAAGGTACATCCAGTCTGGTACACAACATCGCATACATTATAGAGCCTACTGCAGAAGCGTAGGGTATAATAGGCATGCGATCCATTTCCAAATCAGTCTTGGGAGACATCTCTTTGGAGAGGGTGATCTCGTGACAAGCCGGTAGATTACCGCGCTTGGAATCTTCCATACTGAATCTTTTCAGTATGGTGTCGACGTACCTGGACTGTGAAATTCCTAATATCCTCTTGGATCTGTCATGCTAGATCCGGATCCTCAGAATGTAAGAGGCATCACCCAGGTCTTTCATAGAGAACCTGTGTGACAAGAACCCTTTGACAGATTGTAGCATAGGAATGTCATTACCTATCAAAAGAATGTCATCCACGTATAAAACGAGAAATACGACAGTTCTTGCTACAAATCTACTATAGATGCATGGTTCATCTGGATTTTTGATAAAGCCAAATTCTTTGACCGTCTCATCAAAACAGATGTTCCAACTCCGCGATGCCTGCTTTAGTCCATAAATGGACTTAAGCAACTTGCACACCTTTCCGCTGCTCCCACTCTGAATGAAACCCTCTGGCTGGTCCATATAGACACACTCCTCTAAATTTCCATTTAGAAAAGCGGTCTTTACGTCCATCTGCCAAATCTCATAATCGCGGAAGGCAGCAATGGCAAGAAGAATCCGAATGGATTTCAGCATAGCCACAGGAGAAAAGGTTTCGTCATAGTCCAAACCAGGTATTTGACGAAAACCCTTTGCAACAAGTTTAGCCTTATAGGTCTCAACCTGTCCATCTACACCAATCTTTCTCTTGAAGATCCATTTGCATCCTACGGGTTTTACCCCATCTGGAGCAACGTCCAAAGTCCATACTTTGTTTGTGTACATAGACTCCATTTCGGTCCGCATTGCATCCAACCATTTTACCGAGTCAACGCTCTGAATGGCCTGCTGGAAGCTAGTCGGCTCATCACAATCAATGATGCAATCCTCTCTATCCCCGTCTATGAGAAAACCATAGTATCTCTCGGGCGGATGAGACTGCCTATTACTCCTACGGAGCGGCGTAGGAATGTCTTGTTCTTTCGAACCCTCTGGTTCTACTAAGCTTTCAGTAATAATCTGTGGTTCTGGAATTTCTTCCAGTTCTATTACGCTCCCACTTATTTCCTTTTCTAAGAACTGGTGTTCCAGAAAGTGGGCATTACGAGAAACAAAGACCTTTTGTTCCTCTGCGTAATAGAAAAGATACCCCCTGGAGTTCTTTGGGTATCCCACAAACTTGCACTGTACTAAGAGTGCCTCGAGTTTGTCCGCATGTTGCTTTTTGACAAAAGCTGGACATCCCCAAATCTTCAAATATTGAAGATAAGGTTTCTTCCCACTCCACATCTGATATGGTGTGGTAGGCACAGTCTTAGTTGGAACTCGGTTCAAAAGATATGCAGCTGATTCTAGTGCATATCCCCAGAATGATCGCGGAAACTCGGCATTACTCATCATGGACCGTACCATATCCAATAGGGTTCAGTTCCGTCTCTCCGATACACCGTTATGTTGCGGAGTGTACGGAGGAGTAAGCTGAGAGAGAATTCCATTCTCTTTTAAGTAATCCAGGAACTCGGCACTTAAGTATTCACCACCTCGATCAGATCTCGGTGTCTTGATACTTTTGCCTGTTTGTTTTTCTACTTCATTCTTATATTCCTGGAATTTTCCAAAGGCTTCGGATTTATGTTTCATTAAGAAGACATATCCGTACCTTGAAAAGTAATGAAGTAAGAATAACCGCTTCGCGCATGCATAGACATTGGACCGCACACGTCGCTGTGTACGAGTCCCAAGAGCTCGCTCGCTCTTACTCCGTGTCCAATGAACGGAGTCTTTGTCATCTTTCCTTTGAGGCATGATTGACAAGTTGCATATGATTGATATTCGAACGGATCCAAATATCCTTCTGTAAGTAACTTCGTCAACCTTCTCTCATTGATGTGACCCAGTCTACAATGCCATAAGAAAGCCTGATTTGTTTCCGGAGACTTTCTTTTGTGTGTATTCTGGACATTGAAAATCTGTGGTTAGTTTAATACGTATATACCATTGCTTAATGTACCTGACCCAATCAAAACTTGATTAAGGTGAATGTTTACAACATTGCTTACAAATGCAAATTCATAACCTTCTTTAGATAATAAAGATACAGATATGATATTACAAGTTGCATTGGGTACAAAATAACAATCACGCAAAACCAGATAGCATACTATCATCTCGAGTAAGACTGTCCTACCGGCATAGGTCCTCCCTCAATCATTGCAATCATGTGCCTGTGATCCAATAATTGACTCTAAGGGCACTATATCCAACAGATTAATGGATGATGAAGATCCTTAAACTCTTTTTACGTCTTATAAAGTTTATAAACTTTACCAAAAGAATCATTAACATCCTAATCGGGCGCGCTACCAATTTATTGCTAGTCTCGACCGCGATTAGAGATTAGATTAACAATTGTTTTGGTAAAGGCTAGACATGAACGGAGATCCATGTCAAGATAGGGGTTATGAGTGGGAACCCTTTTCCCTCCAGAAACCCCTAATCTACATGCATCATTGTCGATCCAGTTTTAAATCTATTAAAGGATAAAAGGAGTAATCTTTAATTAATCAGCCATGACTATTAAATCTTAATGAACCCTACAAGCCCCCTTTTAATCTAAACCTACATCCGTAGCTAATCTAGATCTATATTTTGCATCCGTGTTTAACTTAGATCTAGATCCTACAACCATTCTTCACCATTCTTTATTCTCCCTTCCTAATCAACACACCTAAAGTAAGAATGAAAGGTTCCACGTTTCCCTGAGGACGACCCGTACTCATCCCGGCTAGCTACAAGCGGCACCGTTATTGATTGCGGTTATTCTACAAAAACTTTTTCAACCAATCAATAGTTAAGACTCTATCGACAAAAGTCATACTATCCCCAACCATACGCGGGAGAAGGACCAACCGTCGAGCCTCTCGCTGTGACGGATCTAACGCAGAAGCGTCAACTAGATACATGACCCGGGGAAAGTTGTAGCTGTCATAGAAGTGGGGTCGTTTGTGAACACCGAAAGTGCCCAACGCGTGCATCTCGACCCAGGACGTGAAGTAGTGCAATGTAAGATGTACAGGTTTTACCCCTGGTTGAGTAGTATCTGCCGCTAAGCTTAGGCCATGATATAGATGAGCTAACCTTGCAATCCCAACGGCTACACGCGTCCCTATGACAATGCGGTGGGCCGGATAAAAAACGGACGGCCTCATGTAGTGAGGGTGCATCGGAAGCACAAACCAGCTCAACCACAGACCGATGAACCCCAGAAAGAATGTCTCTTCATCGACGTCTAAAGCAGCAAGTTCTGCAAAAGGGACGACCGGAGTGTCTGGAATAAAGAAATGTTTTAAATCCGCTTCCGCCGTCGGCTGGTTATCCAAACCGAAACCAAATGGGTCGTCAAACTTGGCGAATTTCACGGCTTGTTTTGACAAGATTTCTGGGCGATGAAATCTGCGAAGCTGACTCCATGCCATCCAGACTCTAAAAACAGACTCTCATAAATGTTCAACACCTTGATTAGGCTCGGGAACCGATATTGAATGGAATTATCCGGAGTGAGACCCATTACCACTGATTTGGTGGCAAAGATGTACTCATCATGGGGAAGTATCTCCTCGTAATGTTCACCTCTGACGGGCAGTCCTGAAATTTCCGCAAACTCCTCCAAGGAAATAGAGACTTCCCGGTCCGATAGAAGAAATATGTGGGTTGGGATGTTCTACTGTTCCAGAAAAGCCTTAACGCACCATACATGAGGCGCGGGATATTGGAAGAGGGAAGCATATATGGCAGGATATAGCCCAAGCTTTAGCAGCAGCGACTTCTTGGCCGACAAGATATACCGGGCCCGCTGCAGGTAGCCAGCTGATTGGCGAGTAGTTAACTCTATCATATATACTTGTCCCCAAGAGCGCGACTCACCTTGACATATGCGCCGCCCTAAAATATCCAAAGCCATCGGCGGCTGTATGGGTATTAATGCCATAGAAGGCTGATGGTGACACTCCGAAGTCCAGTTGATCTCTTCTACAACATAATTCACTTGAGGCGAATCGGCGTAATGAATTGCTGAAATGGGCTCTGAGGATGCTGCACAAGGAAAACTGTGTCGACTGGATAATCTGATTGTACCACGACCCCCATAGGTGAAGAGATTTTTGCTCCGGGTCATGATCATTAATAAGCGTGAAGACTTCCCGATCCATGGGCGCGTCAGCGAAGGCGCTCTCTGAACGTGCAAAAGGGAAAGAAGAGTCAGAAGCCATAGTACCTACACAAAAAGATACGAGGGTTACTTCTCAACTCTATGTTCTAAACTCTGACACTTGGTACTTAAAAATTGTACCGCACTGCAATGCAGAAGAAAGGGACAAAAGGGGGACCCACAAAATTAAGGTGGCGTCCCATCATTGATGGGGCAGTCACTCATTAAGGATGAAATCCTAAAAGGATTCTCATTTAATGAGAAACCTCATTGGGCTAAGGAGTTAAACTCCCTCGAAAGCTGTGCTCTGCAAACAGATTTCACATCTGTCAACTTTAATTAAGAGGGGAATAAAATTCCCCCAAAAATTTCTAAGAGCTATGCTTTATAAAAACAATGGGATAATCTACCAGAACTCTCAAAAGCAAAGCTTTTCAACAGGGCAAAACCCCAAGATCTTTAAGATCTGAAAGAAGAATCCTAGAAACTCTAAGAGTTCTTCATGGAAGATGAGCGATGCTCTGATTAATGGGTAAAGCAACCCTAGAATACATTTTAAGATCTACGATCTAAGAAGAGCAAAGCTCTATTCATGGGTTCGATTTTAATCCTTACCAAATTTTGGGGCAGAGTTCTAACTCTAGAAAGGATTTCTTTGTGCAGAGATCTAAGCTCTGAAAGGAGAATTAAATTCTCAAAGAAGAACAGGAGAAGATGAACATCAGTCATCTCAAGGGCCAAAGGCCCTACTTATAGGCACAGGAAGTCGATTCAACTTCCAAGAAGATCCAACGGTGGAAAGGCTGCCACCGCTGCACTCACGTGTGAGCCACGTGAGCGCAACGGTGGGGGGGCATTTGTTTCCCCAATAAAAGAGCAAAGCTCTGTTCAAAAACTCTGAGGCAGCGCCTCACGTGCCTTGCACGAGGGCACCAGCGCCAAGAGTTACAATACTCTGAGGCAATGCCTCACGTATCTCGCACGAGGGCGCTAGCGCCAGAACAAAAAGCTCTCTGTTAGACAGAACCATTAGATCAAAGATCCAACGGAGATGATAAATCATCAAAATGCAGAATTAAATTCTGCTAAGGAAATATTCTTCAAATCTTTCTAAAAAAGAAAGATTACTCTTTGTAAAACATAGCACCGTTGGATTAAAAATCCAATGGTGATTAAAAATCACCTATCTGCAGAATAAATTCTGCATGGGAAAATATTTCCCTAATCTTGTTAAAAACAAGAAAGATATCTTCTGTAAAACAGAAGTCATTGGATCAATGATCCAACGGTGGATAAAATCCCCAAATCAATTAAAGATCTCTCAAGGAGAGATTTCTTTAACTAAATCAACAAACTTGCATCTACTATATAAAGAACCCAAGACTTCAAGTCTTGTATAGAGGAACCCTCCATAAGCTTTTAAAAAAAAGTGCAAGAAAGAAGAAAGTTGTAAGAGGGAAGAAAGAAGAATACCTCTCTTCGAGGTAAATAAAAATAATAGAGATCAGAGTATCTCATCGGCATATCCAAGGGTTTAACCCTTATAAAAGAACTTAGTTCTTTTTCTGGATCTGAGATCCATGAGACAAGTCTCCCACAAATGAGAATTTAATACTCATAGGGATGAACTTGTTCTTGGGGATCAAAGATCCGGAAAAGAACAGAGAATTGAACTCTTCAGAACAGAATATACGAAGAAAACCTAGCATCCAAGCGCCTCACGTGGGCGCTACTCAATAAGGAGTGCAGAGCACTCAGTGGTTGGCGCTCAGCGTCAAGCGCCTCACGTGCCCCTCACGTAGACGCTGCTTAATAAGGAGTGCATAGTATTCAGTGGTTGGCGCTCAGCGCCAAGCGCCTCACGTGCCCCTCACATGGGCGTTGCTCAATAAAGAGTGCTTAGCACTCAGTATTTGGCGCTCAGCGCCAAACGCATCACGTGCCCTCATGTGGGCGCTGCTCAATAAGGAGTGCCTAGCATTCAGTGGTTGGCGCTCAGCGCCAAGCTCCTCACGTACCCCTCACGTGGTCGCTACTCAATAAGGAATGCCTAGCACTCAGTGGTTGGCACTCAGCACCAAGCGCCTCATGTGCTCTGCATGTTGGCGCTATAAAGAGTGTTTAACACTCCATAAAAACAAGAGGGAAAATAAATTAAAGTGTGAGCGTCAGAAGCCACATAAATGCCCAGCATTATTCAGGGGACTGAGCCCAAGCAAGTATTTAGCACTTTATTTAAATGACAAAGATTGGGGGGGCTGAGCCCAAGTTGACCAGATCCCTAATTCAGATCAACCGAGCATATGTGCTCATTATTTTCCAAATTGGTCTTAGTCCCAAACACGACTATTGATCTTCCAACGGAAATTGGTTCAAAGGTACATCTCCTCACACCTCTGATACATGTCTATATAATTCTTCAGCGTCTTCAGAGAGGTGGTGGGTCCTGATAACCAACAACTCTTTGGTGCACTCCCAAATCGACGAATACATCCCAACAACGGACCGCAACGTTCTTAAGTTAGCTACGGACCGCAACGTCCTTAAACTAACACAATGGAGCCCAAATGCTCTTTTGTTGATTCTGAATGATCCCAAAATCCTATTGAGTAGATCTTAATCTAAGATTAGACTAACGTATCCTCAACAAACATTTAAGTTGATCTTAATCTCAAACGAGATTAACGATCCTTAAATCAAACCAAACCTAAATCTAAGAATATACGGATTTGGACTAATCCACACCCTACGGGCGATAACATAAATTAGTCTCCGTATACAATCCACGGGCAACCAAAAATAAAGCAAACACACACGACACGAAGTGAACCTCTAGAGCAGGAGAAAGTGGTTATCGCGATGCAGTAACGTAATTAACTGCAGGGGCTTGCGCCTGCAGGGAAGAGCGTCCTCACAATCAAAAACCCCTCACAACGAGGGGGAATCTGACGAAGTCTGCTACAACGGCCGCATCCGTCCAAACCTC
Source organism: Agapanthus africanus (assembly GCA_030015575.1). Taxonomy (NCBI): domain Eukaryota; kingdom Viridiplantae; phylum Streptophyta; class Magnoliopsida; order Asparagales; family Amaryllidaceae; genus Agapanthus; species Agapanthus africanus. The sequence goes on along the minus strand of CM057339.1, from coordinate 300,417,604 downwards.
CGATATCCGGTGCCATAAGTCAACTTGGCATTTTCGGAGAGGTGGACGGATAAATCCAAATAGCATCTGCCCCCAAATTCAGGCAAGATGATCCATCCTGAATCCGTCTCCATTTTCGGCGGTAAACAATTACTTTTATAGATGATTTTTCTAAATATTGCTATGTTTATTTGCTTAAAGATAAAAGCGATGGTTTTGAAAATTTTAATTTTTTTGTCAATGAAGTTGAAAACAATTTTGTAAGAAAAATTAAAAGATTTCGTAGTGATAGAGGTAGAGAATATGAATCATTTGGTTTCAATGAATTTATTTCATCGTTAGGAATTGTTCATGAAACTACACCTCCTTACTCACCGTCTTCTAATAATGTAGCCGAGTGAAAAATAGAACATTGATTAATATGGTTAATGCTATGCTTGTTAATTTGGGTGCACCAAATTATTTGTGGGGAGAGGCTATTCTTACTTCGTGCTATATTTTGAATAGAATTCCGCATAGGAAGTCCAAGAAAACTCCATTTGAGTTATGGAGGTATCATAAGCCTAATTTGAATTATTTTCGAGTTTGGGGATGTTTGGCTTATGTTAAAATAGTTTATCAAGAGATGCAAATTAGGAGCTCAAGCTTCTTCTTGTGTTTTTCTTGGTTATTCATTGAATAGTACCACCTATATATTTTTGGATCTTGATAACGATGTTATAATTGAATAAGTTAACGCTATTCTCCATGAAAACGATTTTTCTTATAAAATTAAAAATAGCGGGGGTCAAAATCTATTAAAATCAAATATATTCGAACCTACTTCTTTGTTTACCGGCGAAAGCCGGGAAAGACAAACGTATTGCCTGAATTTGGAGGAAGATGCTATTTGGGTTTATCCGTCCATCTCTCCGAAGATCCTAAGTTGATTTATGGCACCGTGTATCGGAGGTCTGGACGGATGCGGCCGTTGTAGCGGACTTCGTCAGATTCCCCCTCGTTGTGAGGGGTTTTTGATTGTGGGGACGCTCTTCTCTGCAGGCGAAAGCCCCTGCAGTTAATTACGTTACCGCGTAGCGATAACCACTTTCTCCTGCTCATGATGTTCACTTCGTGTCGTGTGTGTTTGTTTTATTTTCGGTTTCCCGTGGATTGTATACGGAGACTAATTTGTGTTGTCGCCCGTAGGGCGTGGATTAGTACAAATCCGTATGTTTTCAGATTTCGGTTTGGGTTGATTTAAGGATCGTTAATCTCGTTTGGGATTAAGATTAACTTAAATATTTGTTAAGGATACGTTAGTCCGATCTTGGACTAAGATCTACTTAACTGGGTTTAGGATCATTCTTGATCCAACAAAAGATCATTTGGGCTCAATCGTTTTAGTTTAGGAACGTTACGGTCCATAGATCACCATTTTTTGGTGAGGGTTTAGTTTAAGGATGCTGCGGTCCATAGCTAATTTAAGGACGTCTCGGTCCACAGCTAGTTTAAGGACATTGCGGTCCATAGATCACCATTTGGCGGTGAGGTCATAGTTTAAGGACATTGCGGTCCATAGCTAGTTTAAGGACATTACGGTCCATAGGGATGTGCTCATGGGTGTGAGAGTGTGCCAAAAAACTGTTGGTTTTCAGGACCCTCCACCTCTCTGACGACGTTGAAGAATTACAACGACATATATCAGAGGTGTGGAGAGATGTACCTTTAAACCAATGTTAGTTGGAAGATTTGTAGTTGTGTTTGGGACTAAATCCAATTTGGAACATGATGAGCACATGGGCTCGGTTGATCTGAGTTGGGGGTTTGGCCAACTTGGACTCGGCCCACTTAATCTTTGAATATAGTGTTAAAACACTTGCTTGGGCTCAGTCCTTTTTCTGTGCAAATAATGCTTTGCTTTATTTTCCCTTCTTTTTCTTTGTTCTTTTATTTTTTATGGAGTGTTAAACACTCTTTATGGCGCCCACGTGTGGAGCACGTGAGGCGCTTGGAGCTGGGCGTTGTTTGATGAGTGTAGAGCACTTTATGTTAAGCAGCGCCCACGTGATGGGCACATGAGGCGATTGGCGCTGAGCGCCAACCATTGAGTGCTAAGCACTCTTTATTTGAGCAGCGTCCACGTGAAGGGAACGTGAGGTGCTTGGCGCTCAGCGCCAACCGTTGATTTCTAAACACTCTTTATTTGAGCAGCGCCCACGTAAGGGGCACGTGAGGTGCTTAGCGCTGAGCGCCAACCATTGAGTACTAAGCACTCTTTATCTGAGCAGCGCCCACGTGAGGGGCACATGAGACGCTTGGTGCTGTTTCTTTCTTTATGCATTTTTATGAAGAGTTCAATTCTCTGTTCTCCCCTGGATCTTCGATCCCCAAGAAAAAATTCGTCCCCACGAGAATTAAATTCTCATTTGTGGGAGACTTGTCTCATGGATCTCATATCCAGGGGAAAGAACCATGTTCTTTATGAGGGTTAAACCCTTGGATATGCGGATGAGCTAATATGATCTCTATTAACTTTATTTACCTTGAAGAAAGTTCTTCTTCTCTATTCTCTCTTAAAGCTTTCTTTTTTGCTTGCTCTTCTTTTTGAACTTGAAGTTTATGGGGGGGTCCTCCCTGCAAGACTTGAAGTCTTGGGTCCTTTATATAGTAGAGGTCGATTTGCTGATTTAGTTAAAGAAATCTCTCATTGAAAGATCCTTAATTGATTTGGTGATTTTATCCTCCATTGGATCTTTGATCTAAGGACTTCTGTTTTATAGAAGATATTTCTCTTGTTTTTAACAAGATTGGGAAATATTTTCCCATACAGAGCTTTTTCTGTATCTCGATGATTTTTTAATCACCATTGGATTTTTTAATCCAACGGTGCTCTGTTTTACAGAGAATAATCTTTTTCGTTTAGAAAGATTTTGAGGAAATATTTTCTCAACAGAATTTAATTCTGTATTTCGATGATTTGTCATCCCCGTTGGATCTTTGACCCAATGGCAGGAAACTTTTAGTTCTGGCGTTGGCGCCCTCGTGCAAGGCACGTGAGGCGCTGCCTCAGAGTTTTTAACTCTTGGGCGTTGGCGCCCTCGTGCGAGGCACACGAGGTGCTGCCTCAGAGTTTTTAACTTACGGCGCTGGCTCTCTCGTGCAAGGCACGTGAGGCGCTGCCTCAGAGTTTTTTAACTCTTGGTGCTGGCGTCCTCGTGAAAGGCATGTGAGGCGCTGCCTCTTTTCAAATTTTGAACAGAGCCTTACTCTTTTATTATTGGGGGAAACAAATTCCCCTCACCGTTGCGCTCACGTGGCTTACACGTGAGTGCAGCGGTGACAGCTTTTTTACCGTTGGATTTTCTTGGAAGTTGGATAGGCTTCCCCTGCCTATAAGTAAGGCCTTTGGCCCTTGAGATGATTGTTGTCCATCTTCTTTTCTTCTTTCTTCTTCTGAGAATTTAATTCTCCTTTCAGAGCTTAGATCTCTGCCAACACAAATCTTTTCTAGAGTTATAACTCCGCCCAAAATTTTTGGTAAGGATCATAATCGAACCCATTAAACAGAGCTTTGCTCTTCTTAGATCACAGATCTTTAAGATATATTTTTAGGGTTATTTAACTCATTAATTAGATCACTGTTCATCTTCCATGAAGAACTCTTAGAGTTTGTTTTGCAGATCTTAAAGTTCTTGGGATTTTACTCTGTAAAAAGCTTTGTTTTTAAGGGTTCTGGTAGATTATACCATTATTTTTCAGAGCATAGCTCTTTAGAAAAAAAAATTGGGGAATTTTATTCCCTTCTTAATTAAAGTTGACAGATGTGACATCTGTTTGCAGAGCATAGCTCTTGATGGAGTTTAACTCCTTGGCCCAATGAGATTTCCCATTAAATGAGAATCCTCTTAGGATTTCACTCTTAATGAGTGACTGCCCTATCAATGATGGGACGTCACTGTGATTTTGTGGGTCCCCCTTGGTTCATTTTCTCCGTATTGCAGTGTGGTACAACTTTAAAGTACCAAGTGTCAGAATTCGGATCATAGCGTTGACAACTAACCCTCGGTTCTTTTCGTGCAGGTACAATGGCTTTCGACTCTTCCTTCCCTTTTGTTCGTTCAGAGAGCGTCTTCGCCGACGTGCCCGTGGATCGGGAAGTCTTCATGCTTATCAAAGATCACGAACCAGAGCAGAATTCTCTTCACTTATGGGGGTCATGGTATAATCAGATCATTCGGGGTTGGCGTAGTTTTTCTTGTGAAGCGCCCTCAAATCCAACTTTAGCAATTCATTACGCTGACTCGCCTCAAGTGAATTACGCTGTAGAGGAGATTAACTGGACCTCGGAGGGTCGCCTTCATCCTTCTATGGCTTCAATACCCGTACAGCCACCGATGGCTTTAGATATCTTGGGGCGACGCATATATCAAGGCGAGTCGCGCCCTTGGGGACAAGTATATATGATTGGTTTGACTCCTCTCCATTCAGCCGGATACCTGCAGTGGGCTCGATACATCCTGTCGGCCAAGAAGTCGCTGTTGTTGAAGCTCGGGTTGTACCCCGTAATTTATGCGTCTCTTTTCCTGTATCCCGCACCTCATGTATGGTGGGTAAAGGCTTTCTTGGAGCAATGGAACATCCCGACTCATACTTTTCTTCTATCGGACTGGGAAGTTTCGATTTCCTTAGAGGAGTTCGCGGAAATTTTGGGCATACCCGTCAGAGGGGAACATTACGCGGAGATCCTAACCCCTGACGAGTACATCTTCGCTACCAAATCAGTAGTGATGGGTCTTACTCTGGAGAATGCTATTCAACACCGGTTCCCAAGCCTGATCAAGGTGTTGAACATTTATGAGAGCCTATTTCTGGAGTCTGGAGGGCACGGGGTCACCTTCACAGATTTCATCACCTGCTTCCTTCGCCCAGAAGTCCTGTCAAAACAATCCGTGAAATTCTCCAAGCTTGACGACCCATTCGGCTTTGATTTGGATAACCAGCCGACGGCGGAAGCGGATTGAAGAAGCTTCTTCATTCCAGACACTCCGGTCATCCCCTTTGTAGAGCTTGCTGCTTCAGATGTCGATGAAGAGATGTTCTTCTTGGGGTTTATCGGCCTATGGTTGAGCTGGTGTGTGCTTCCGATGCACCCTCGCTATATGAGGTCGTCTGTCTTTTATCCCGCCCACCGCATGGTTGCAGGGATGCGTGCGGCCGTTGGGATAGCGGGGCTGACTCATCTATACCATGGCCTGAGCTTAGGGGCAGACACTACTCAGCCGAGGATAATGCCCGTACATCTCCCGTTGCACTACTTCACGTCCTGGGTCAAGATGCACGTGCTTAGTGCTTTCGGAGTCCATAAACGGCCCCGCTTCTATGACAGCTATAACTTTCCCAGGGTCATGTTTCTAGTTGACGCTTCCACATTAGATCCATCGCAGCGAGAGGCTCGACGCCTGGTCCTTCGCCCACGTATGGTCGGGGATAGTATGACTTTTGTCGATCGAGTCTTAACTATCGGCAAGGAATCTACCAAGGCAGTGCAACCGCTACGTGATACTTTCAAAGACGGGGCTCCTACGTTGAAGGCTTGGGAGATCCTGTACTTGTATTCGATCAGGCCAGGCTTTCTAGTGTTCAGGCAAGGCGCCTCGGCATTGTTCATGAGGTATAACCCGTACCGTTTCACTCAACGGTCGGGTTACGATCAGGGTGTCCCGCTCGAGGCTTTCTCAGCCGAGTCGGTTGCTACGGAAGAGGGTATCCGCAGCACGCTGCACCATTTTATGCGGCTAAATACGGGGTCTAACTTTCTCATCATCGAGCCAAGCTACGTGCCGAAAGCTTTGAATGCCTACGTAGCGTGGTATCAGCATGCGACGGGTGCTGTTATTAGGGAAGAGAGGCGGCTATTATTTGATCATAAGGATGCTGTCCCAGCCGGTAATCCGGCAGTTCCTTTGAAGCAACGGACCGCCGTTCGTCCCTCCTTAAGAGAAGTCACCGTGGTTGTGGTCCCGCGCGCCTTCCCTGAGAAGCCTCCACCCCATGTTCCTGTAGAAACGGTAGCTGTAGCGTCCCCGAAATCCAGCGTTGGTGCAGAAATTGGGACCCGTCGCCCGAAAATGCCCGTCAAGCGCAAGCTCTTGTCATCGGCCGCCGGCGTCCGCTCGCAAAAAATGAAGAAGTCGCTATTCTCTGCCGATGTTATATTTGGCCAGGAGCCACATGCTCCCTATAGCGATGGTTTGTGCGAGTACGGGACCAATGAGGGTTTATTCATCGCGCCTGCGGATGATACTGATCTTCAGGCTGCCCTTGTGGCTTCCGAGCGACTGGCTCGCGAGGAAGCGACGCTGATTACTATCGTGAAATCAAGTATACTTTCAGTTATGTTCTTCCGCATCTATATCTTTTCTCTTTATTATGTTTGTATTGATGCTTTCTTCTTCAATAGGTATTTCTGCCGAAGAGGCTCTCGTGGCTTCCTTCAGGACGTTCGAGAAGGAAGAGAGGCTTCGCGCTTCTTTCGGTCTTGGTATGAGTCGCTTCATTACACCCTTATTCTTTTTATTCATGCTCTGACCCTCTCGTTTACTTTATTGTAGGGACTGCCTTGACTCAGGTTATTCCAAGTGCAGTGCCGATCTCGAGAAGCGATGCGGCAAAACTTCCAGAGCCAGCTACTGTGGCCCCAACTCTCCCAACGTCACTGCAGGAGGCTTTGCTGAAGCAGCCGATGATGGACGCTGTAACGGCTCCGGAGGAAGAGCTCGGTTCGGACGACGATGTCCCCTTGTCAGAGGTCTTGAGGAGATCATTTCTCACTACTCAGACCGAAAGGAAGCGTAGGAAGCATGCGGCGAGGGAACGCAATGCCGGTTTGGCCGTAGGTGCAGGCTCAAGCAGCATTCCGCTTGCTGATACTCCTTCGGCGGATGTTCCCTCTGCCTTGTCTACCGTCCGTAGACAGGTTGAACGCGCAGCTCGGGAAGAAACTGAAAAGCTGCTCCAAGGTAACGTAACACCCAGTCTTTTACTAGAACTTGATCCTCGAATTTTGACATATGCATTTTCTGCAGGGTCAAGTCTTGGCGATGGGATGACAGGTGAAACTCTGGCGGTTACAGTGCCCGAAGTTGCTACTCTTTCTCGGGAATCCGGGACTGTCCAGACCGCTGCCCTTTCTCCCTGTGGCTCCTTGGTATCGGTGGGCATCGCAAGCATCATGACGGCCCTCATCGAGTCAGGGGATGAAGCTATGGGCGCGGAATCTACTCCTCCGAGAGAGAGCGAAGAATCTGTTATACCTGGTGACGCGTCCGTCATGGTTTCGGTCCATGATTTATCAGGTAGTCGCTGGGTCGCTATTTTCGAGTTTTTCAATCCTGTTCAGCCCTTCTAATGATATTGTGTTTGTCTTGAGTATAGGTGCGGTGAACCCTGAGGCTGTGCCGTCTGAAGAAGTGTCGCCGATCGCCGCTCTTACGGTCGTTGTCCCCTCACTTTCTTCTGTGCCCCCTCAAATATTGGAAGGTATGTGTTTGCGACTTATTTGTTTTACTGTGGGTACCATCCTCCTTGTATTGACAGTATATTGTCGCAACTCTGTAGGAGTCCTTTTCGACCATCTATACCAGGTGTTGAACCAACATTTCTCCTTTCAGTCGGAAGTCGTTCCGCCTTCTGGTATGGGTTAGTATATTCTTCAACTGACATCCCTTCCTTTCTTTTATGAATAGACGTATTGTTGCTAAGTTTTCTTCATGTTGATTATAGCGTCACGGGTCAGAGGAGGAGACGAGAGAATAGCCGTGCCTCCGGTACTCCCCATCCTGCCGCCTTTCACAGCCGGTATAATAGACTTCATTGCTGATGTGTTTTCTTTATTCCCCGAGTCGACCTTTAACCCTAATTCCTTTTGCAGCAATTGCGCCAGCTCCAGCTCCATCTCCTTTCGAGTCTCGCATTCCAATGCCCGCAGGGCCCTTGCTAAATGCATTCTTCCAGGGGTGCCGCAAATAGCCGGCGAACGTTAAGCGAATTCATCGAGGATCTCAATGTCGAGGCCCTCACTTCTGCTACGGATTTTTCCATGGAAGTCAATCTAATGCTGGCGACACTCATGAATTTCCATGATGAAGCTATCGTCGTCTCTTGGGTTGATTACTGCAGAAAGATCGAGGCATGCCTGCACGAGATTGAGCTCCAGCGTCCCGCTACTGAAGTATTAACTTTGAACTCTCAGCGGGCTGCGTGGATCGAGCATAGTGTTCCTTTCATTTGCTATTTTGAACAAGAGGCGACCCTGAGACGAAAAGAATATGAAGTGGCTTCCAGCGAATCTGTCCGTCTGTGCGCCCAGATTGAAGCGAACGCTGCACAGCTAGAAGCTGTTTTTGAAAATATCCAGAGATGTACTTCGGCTGGGTTGACGCTGAGGCGGACGCTTGACTTCGCCGAGCGGGTCATGAAAGACTGCGAAGCCTCCATGCTAGAAGCCGATGGGAAGCTTTCGTCCTGTTTACGGCAACGGGCTCAAGTTGAAGCGGAGTTGGCCGCGGTGGCTGATCACGAGAAAGGATTGAGAGAAGCGCGCGAGCAGCTTGCTGATTTGTCTAAGACGCCTTCTCCTCAATAACCGTCTTTGTACCCCTCTTTTTTTGTATTGACTGTAATCTTGCGATTTATGAATAACATGCATTCATTTTGATTCCTTTGTGAAATGTATCTTGTATTCACTTACATTCATGAATAAAAGACATATTTTATTCCATATCGGCATGTACCTTTGGCAAATGTGGCCCGTAGATAGTCTATCTTGATCTTCTTGCAGGGCAGCGATGGCTTAGGAAATAGGTTCAGATCTGCCGCCTAAGACTTTTCAACTTTATAAGTCGTGAGGGTCTCATAAAGACTTTTCTCCCTACGAGTCGTGAGGATCCCGTGGGTGTGTTTTCTCCTTATGAGTCGTGAGGACTTCTAAGTGCGTTTTCTCTTGACAGTCGTAGGGATCTCACAAGAGAATTTTCCCCCTTACAAGTCGAGAGGACACGTAGGTGGTTGTTTCCCTCCTTGTCGATATTCGACTTTGGAGAGTGTGGCCCGTGAATAGTATGCAATAGTCCATCTTGGACCGACTTGTAGGGCCCCAGTGCTTAGGAAACAGGTCCTTATCCCTATTGCCTAAGGCTTTTCCCTACAATTCGAGACGAGTCGAGAAGTTCTCGCAGGAACATTATTTTCCCCACGAGTCAAGACGAATCGAGAAGTTCTCGCAAGGATGTCCTAACGTCACAGTTAACTCCTGCTAATAGAAGTCCGTTAGGGTCTGTGGTACTAGGGTTTTTTACCTGTCGTACTGTCGCGTTGGCCGGTGTATTCCTCAATATGCAATCTTGCTATTCGAGTAGCCCCGCAACTGTCGTGTCTTTGATCCCTTCAAGGGCTGGACAAGACGTCTTCAAGTAATCTTCCAGGTGATATTACCGTCGAAAGAGCAAGCGTTAGGGATATTCCATGTCGGTTTTTACTTGAGGTTAGGCTCAGTTTGGGAGCCCCGATGAGTCATGACCACTCCGCGCCAGAGTGGGATGATCTCCGATAGTCTTTCAGGTCTTATTTGAGTTGCCGTCAAGACCTTGAAGCTAGGGATCTTCCTTAGCTTCGTTTGTTGACATTGTGTCTGCAATATTGCGATGAATGTCAAGGTTGTCTCTGGGTTGTCTGTGAACATTCGAGATTTGGAACTAGGGGACTTTGTCGTGGCTTCGTTTGTGGATGCCGCGTCTGCATCCTGCTGGAGGGAGGAAGAACGCTGTTGTTGATCTCTAGGTTGTGAATGTTGCCATCGAGACTTGGAACTAGGGACTTTGCCATGGCTCCGCGGTAGTCTCTAGATTGTCTGTAAATCATCGAGATTTGGAACTAGGGGACTTTGCCATGGCTCCGTTTGTTGATGTCGCGTCTGCATCCTGCTGGAGGGAGGAAGAACGTTGTTGTGGATATTTAGGCTATAAATGTTGTCGTCGAGACTTGGAACTAGGGACTTTGCCATGGCTCTAAGGTAGTCTCTAGGTTGTCCATGAACCATCGAGATTTGGAACTAGGGGTCTTTGCCATGGCTCCGTTTGTTGATGTCGCATCTGCATCCTGCTGGAGGGAGGAAGAACGTTGTTGTTAATCTCTAGGCTGTAGATGTTGCCGTTGAGACTTGGAACTAGGGACATTGTCATGGCTCCAAGGTAGTCTCTAGGTTATCCATAAACCGTCGAGATTTGGAACTAGGGGACTTTGCCATGGCTCCGTTTGTTGATGTCGCATCTGCATCCTGCTGGACGGAGGAAAAACGCTGTTGTTAATCTCTAAGCTGTAGATGTTGCCATTGAGACTTGGCTTCCCTTTGACGAAGCCTGGTGGGGAAACATGGTTCCCTTTTTCATTTGTACATATGGATTGTATACAGGGGTCAATGTGATCTTACCTACAAGGCAGAAGTTTCATTTCATTTTTTTTATTTCTTTCCGCAATGCTCTATTATTTCAGCTTTTTATATCGCAAAAGTCGCGATTGCCCAATCATTTCGGCTTTTTTTTTTGCGGTGCCTAATCATTTCGGCTGTTTTTTCTTTTTACTCGCTGGTTTTTATTGCGAGTTGCCCAAACATTTCGGCTGTTTTGTATGCATATATTTTGCTCGCTGATTTTTTATTGTGAGTTGCCCCATCATTTCGGCTATTTTATATGCATTTTATTGCTCGCTGACTTTTGTGAGTATAGAACTTGAAATCTGACACCAATCTTAGCATCAGCATCGCTGCGACTGGAATATAGCCAGGAGCGAATCATCATTTGCTTTGAGAAAACTTAGAGTTTGCTACCAATTTATGCATCAGTATCGCTGCGACTGGAATGTTGTCAGGAGCGAGTCATCATGTGCCTTTGTCAATTTGAACAAAGGTGGCTTAGCGAACGGGGTTAAGATCCCGTCAACTAAGGCTTTGGACTTCATGAGCCATAAGGGTCTCATAAAGGTGTTTCTCCCTACGAGCCGTGAGGATCTCGTAGGTGTGTTCTCTCCTTAGGAGTCGTGAGGATTCCCAAGTATGTGTTCTCTTATAATTCATAAGGATCTTACAAGAGTGTTTTCTCCTTATAAGTCGAGAGGACTTACAAGTGTCGTTCACCACATGAGGGCATTCCTCGTCGTTGGTGAGACTTGGTAGGGGAAACGTTTATTTATGCCCGTGGATTGTATACAAGGGTCAATATTGAACCGCTTGTAGGGCAACTTGGAGACTGTGATGGCTTAATAACAAGTTTAGATCCCTATAGCTTAAGGCTTTTGAATCCTACGCGCCATGAGGGTCTCATAGGGGGAATTCTCCTTACGAGTCTTGAGGATTTCGTAAGTGCAATTTCTGCTTAGGAATCGTGGGGGTCCTTAAGTGTGTTGCTCCCTTGTGAGTCGTAAGGATCTCACGCGGGTATTTTCTCCTTACAAGGTCGAGAGGACTTTGCAGGTATTTTTATTTTAACGAGATTGTGCCCTTTCGGGTTTTCACAAGCTCGCCGGTAGCCTTGCTGTTTTTACTCACGGCGCCCTTTTGAGTTTTCATCCGTGCCCATTTCGCTTATGGACAAACCTTTTTTTTGAATGAAACTTTTGAAAATAGTTTCATCGCATGTGACCCATCTGTTTGCTGGTGGGATTTGAGTTGCAGTCCTCACCGCTGGGACTCGTGAACTTGCATTCCACTATCGCCGTGTTTGAGGCGACGTTGTTAGTTTAGGGATATCTCGGTCCGATGTTAGTTTTAAGGACATCTCGGCCCATTGTTAGTTTAAGAACATCTTGGCCCATTGTTAGTTTTAAGGACATCTCGGTCCATTGTTAGTTTTAAGGAGATCTCGGTCCAATGTTAGTTTTAAGGACATCTCGGTCCATAGAGATTTTGACTTATAGAGTTTGGACTCAGGAAGACAGCGAGCGGACACGAGCATCGTCATCCATCATTAACCTGAACTGTAACTTGTCAAGCGTAGTATTTCTTAAGGAACCGGCCGTTTATTGGCCGGAAGGGTCTTTCGCCATGCATATCCATAAGAAAGTAGGCCCACCTTGGTAGACTTTGTCTATGATGTATGGACCCTCGTAGTTTGACTCAAACTTCCCCCGCTTTGCACGGTTGGGGATCATAAGTCTTTTTACGACTAGCATGAGTTCGTCTTGGCGGAATGTTCTCGGCCTATTCAATCTTTCGTATGAGCGCGTCATCCTTGCTTTGTAAGCTTTTAGGTTTTGATGCGCCATGAGACGAGTTTCATCGAGGGCATAGAGCTCCTCAAGCCGAAGATGAGCATTTTCCTCGTCTGTCAGCTCATAACGAACTGCCACTCTCAGAGAGGGTAGCTCTATCTCCAAGGGAAGTACCGCTTCTGTGCCGAATACTAACGCGAATGGCATTGCATTCGTGGCCGTCTTGAACGTGGTCCGATAAGCCCAGAGAGCTTCATGCAGTCTCTCGTGCCAGTCCTTCCTATTTCTGGACATTTTCTTCTTTATGATTTTCGTCAAGGTCATGTTGAAAGCCTCAGCTAGACCGTTAGCTCGGGGATTATAAACTGAAGAGTATCTCCAATCTATATTATGTTGCTGTGCAAAGCGGCTGATCTTATGGCTTCTATAGGCCGACCCGTTATCCGAGATGATCCGTCACGGAGTGCCGAACCGGTGGATGACATGTGTCTTGAAGAAATAGAGGATGTTCTCCGTTTTCACATCCCTTAGTGGCACTACTTCTGTCCACTTAGAGAAGTAATCAGTCGTTGCCAATATGAACCGGTGTCCCCTGGACGTTGCTGGCTCGATGGGCCCAATTATATCGTTTCCCCACATTTCGAACGGCCAACTGGCTATCGTTGGGTGTAGCGGATTTGGATGCTGGTGGATGAAGTCCCTGTGAATTTGGCACGAGTGACACTGCTTCGCATATTCGAGGCAGTCCTGGATCATTGTGGGCCAATAGTAGCACATTCTCTTATTCTTCAGCTTCATCTTTGGCCCGGCTTGATGGGAACCGCAGAGTCCGTCATGAGTTTCTTGGACGACCCTCCTCGCTTCTTCTGGTCCTAGGCATCTCAGCCATAAAGAGTCGAATGATCTCTTATAGAGGGTATCATTGATGAAAGCGAAAGACAGAGCTCGTTTTATGAGCTGATGTCTCGAAGATGCGTTTTCGGGCGTTCGATGGGATTTGAAGTAATCTATAAAGACTTCTATCCAATCCTCATCCTTTTCTTCCTCTATTTGGAAGACCGCTTGTTTAGTCGCTCCCTTTCTTTCAGACGACTTCGGAGATATTTCTGCTGGCACGAGAATCCGGTGGCTTTGCACAATGATCCTTACGTCATCGAGGTTTTTGTCGGCTGGTTCTTTAACGATCTTGGCTAACGCATCCGCTTTGCTATTTTCCGCATGCGGTATGCTTTCCAAGACGTAGGAGGGAATTTGAATCAGCAGTTGCTGCACTCTTTCACCATACCTGATCAGTTCTGGCTTGCACGTCTGGTAGTTTCCATTTACTTGGATAACGACCAGCTGGGAGTCTCTATATATGAGGAGGTTTTCGATTCCCATGTCGACAGCAATCTCAAGACCTGCTATCAAAGTTTCATATTCTGCTTCGTTGTTTGATCTTGGCTACGTTAAAGAAAGGGCAAAACGTATTATCCCTCCTTATGGAGTCACAAAGATAAGGCCCACCCCAGCTTTGATTATGGGGGTGCTTTGCTTTCGCTTCTTCATGGAAGCTGCCCCATCGAAGTAAAGTTCCTATCGAGAATCATTTTTCTCATCTTTTGCGTCGAACGCATGTTCATCCGGCAGCTCGCAATTTAGGGGCGAGTCGGCAGGTATCGGATGCTCAGCGAGAAAGTCGGCGATGGCCTGACCTTTCACTGCCATTAGAGGTCGATATGTTATCGAGAACTCCATTAAGGGGAGGGTCCATTTGGCAAGCCTTCCTGTTAGTATGGCTCTTGACATCAAGTACTTGAGAGGATCCACCTTTGATATGAGATGAACCTCATGTGCCAATGCTTAATGCCTGAGCTTCGTTATCGTGAAGATCAGTGCCAGGCAATGCTTTTCAATGGGGGGGTAGTTGATTTCTGCCCCCAGAAGAACTCGACTCAAATAGTAGAGAGCTCTCTCCTTCCTTTGGTCGTTCTCTTGTTCCCATAGCGCACTTAAAGAACCCTCAAGGGTTGTTGTGTATAGGATGAGGGGCTTTCCCTTAACCGGGGTGGTCAGTACCAGCAGATTCTGCAGGTATTGCTTGATTTTGTCCCGTGCACTTTTGCATTTCTGATCCTAGACAAATAGGGTCCCCTTCTTCATTAGATGGTTATAGGGACGGCATTTGCAGGAGAGCTTGACATTGGAGTTTGACACCTGTTTAGGCATCTGTATCGCTACAACTGGGATATTGCCAGGAGCGACTCATCATTTGCCTTGAGAGGACTCGGAATTTAATACCGATTTAGGCATCAGCATCGCTGCAACTGGAATAGTGCCAGGAGAGAATCATCATTTGCCCCTGTCGATTTGGACAAAGGTGGCTTAGTAGACAGGGTTAGGATCCTGTCGACTAAGACTTTTGACTTTATGAGCCGTAAGGATCTCATAAAAGGTTTTCTCTCGACGAGTCATGAGGATCTCGTAGACATATTTTTTCCTTAAGAATCGTGGGGATTCCTAAGTGATGTCTTCTCTTGTAAGTCGTAAGGATCTTCCAAGAGTGTTTTCTCCTTATAAGTCAAGAGGACCAACAAGTGTTATTCATCATATGGGGACATTTCTTGCCATTTGCAGAACTTGGCAAAGAAATATTTATTTGTGCCTATAGATTGTATACAAGGGTCAATATGGACCGCCTATAGGGCAATTTGAGAGATATGACGGCTTAAAAACAGTTCTAGATCCCTATAACTTAAGACTTTTGAATTTTATGAGTCGTGAGGGTCTCATGGGGGAAATTCTCCTTACAAGTCGTGAGGATCTCGTAAGTGTATTTATTTTAACGAGGTTGTGCCCTTCCGGGTTTTCACAACCACGCCGGCAGTCCTGCTATTTTTACTCATGGCGCCCTCTCGGGTTTTCATCCGTGCCCATCTTACTTGTGAACGTACCATTTTTTTAGCGGGGTATTCCACTAGATTGTAGGACCAGTTTGTAGGCCTCTTAATATCCTTCCTGTCTTTTGAGAAGAAAGGACCATTCTACATAGAGATTCTTCCGCCAGTGAGAAATATGCCCCCTGTATATATCTCGGGGGGAACGAGTACCCACGCCGTCGCTATTTTGGCGACAGGTTGCTTCAGCGCCGCTTATTTTAGTTGAGCGTAGGTGACAAACGTCATCTTGCCTCCACTTTTCACTCATCATCATCGGATGAGAAAGAGTCTTGACCCATTTGATCCAATCGAGCCATTTTATCCATGAGTTCTTAGAAGGTCGGGAACGCCTTTGAATTTGGGTCAAGTGTGGATATGAGCATTCTCATGGCTGCAACTTCATAGATGCATTACTCGCATTTGACCAGAGATTTCGCCATTGGGTAACATATTGAACCCAAGTCTCATTCGGTCTAATTCTTTCGTTGACCAGCGCCGTCACGGTAGTATGTTCGTTCTCATTAGCGAATCCCTGACAGAAGAGCATATCCATTTCTTCAAAGCTCTTCACGAAATCATTTCGGAGTTCCGCATACAATTCGAAGGTATGACCGCCAGACCGCTGACGAACTTTCAGAGGAGTAGTATGTCATTTCCTCCAGTATTTCCGCACATGGATTTAAATCGCACAATATGCTGGCGAGGATTCCCAGTTCCTTTGTACATGTGGAACGTTGGAAGTGTGTACTCTGGTGGTTGTAGGTTGTTTTTTTCGTCACCCCATTGAGATGAGAATGCGTGTGCGCTTGTCGGTGCATTACAGACTTTCCCTGCCCAGGGTAGGCTAGGGTTTATTGATTGCGGGGATCCAAATCTCCGGCAGCCGCGATCAAAGCTGTCGTTAATTACCACTCGCCTTTGGAGCGAGGGAACCTCCGATTAACGGGTCAAACAGGTCATGCGAACTCAATGTGCAGTGTATGTGTGTTGTGTTTTGAAAGGGAGTTTTGGATATATCGGGGGTCAAAGGGGCTAGCAGCCCCCTTGCGGGGTGCGGGGCAGCGCCCCGTTAGAAATTTTTTTCTAACAGGAACAGTGTCGTGGAGTATGTGTGTGTGTGTATGTATATATACATATATAAAAAAAATGGAAAGGGCATCCAAGTGATGCATGGGAAAAAGCGCCAGCGCTTTGGGTGCTAGCGCCCCACATGCCAGGCACGTAGGCGCTCGGGCGCTAGCGCTAGTGCTTTGAGCGCTAGCGCCCCACGTACCAGGCATGTGGGCGCTCGGGCGCTACTGCTTTGGGCGCTAGCGCTCTGAGCGTAAGAGCGCGAGCGCTTTGAGCACAAGCGCTTTGAGCGCTAGTGCCCCACGTGCCAGGCACGTAGGCGCTTGGGCGCTAGCGCTTTGGGCGCTTGGGCGCTAGCGCTTTGGGCGCTAGCGTCTCATGTGCCAGGCACGTGGGCGCTCGGGAGGCAAAAGGGACTTGGTCCCTGCAATGGGAGTTGTACTCCTAGAAAGGAGCACTTATTATTTTGTATATATGTATATATATGAGGAGTTAAACTCCTAAGATATTTTGAAGCTAATGAAGGGGGCTTCTCCCCTTGAGCCCTGGATCTTTCCCAAAGTGGGGTTTCTGGAGATGGGTCTCCTTCTTCTTCCTTTGTTGGCCGGATCTTGAAGATCAAGAAGTATGAGATTTTAAAAATCTCTCCTTTCTGAGATCTGATGGAAGATCTGAGTTCCCCTTTGTGGGTTTTGTGGTGAAAAACTATTTAGTTTTATAAAAGGAAGAGTAAAACTCTTGATTTAATTCAAAAGAAAGAAAAATGTTTTAGAACCTTAAGGAAGGAGAAGATCACAGATCTTGATGCTTTTTTAGGAGAGAGAAAAAAGGTTGTTAGGATATTTTCATTATCCTTGCCTTTATAGGCTATACACTTTACATATAGCCTCTTGGGCTCTACAAAAAATGGCATTTTGCTCATCCCATTGCTCATGTGCCATTTCTTTTTGCACATAAGCCATGGGATTTACAAAAATTTGACTTTATGCCCATTTTTCTTACATTTATTCATAAAATAGAATAAAAGTAATACACCAAAATTATTTATTACAAAATTTTTATCTTGGCATGGGGGAGGTCGGCCGCTCCATGTTCGGGCTCGACCCGGGCATTGGCCCACTTAACCTGGGCTTGGGCCCACTTGGCTTGGGGTTAACTTTGATTTTGACTTGGTCAACCGGGGTGTAAATTTCGACCCTAACAAATTGCCCCCCATCAATAAGTGCACACCACATATGTGGGTTGTGTGCACGAAGTTGATGGATCTTCTTTCGCGTGGAGGTCGACTTGATCTGTTTCACGTTTTAACGACGTGGAGGTCGATGTTGCCGTTTTAGCGATTTAGACGGTCAGTGCTGCCCTTTTTACGCCTTGGACGGTCGGTGCTGCCTTTTTTGCGACTTGGACGGTCGGTGCTGCCCTTTTTGCGACTTGGACGGTCGGTTCTTCCCTTTTTGCGACTTGGACGGTTGGTGCTACCCTTTTTGCGACTTGGATGGTCGGCTCTGCCCTTTTTGCGACTTTGACGGTCGGTGCTGCCCTTTTAGCGACGTGGACGGTCGGTTCTGCCCTTTTAGCGACGTGGACGGTCGGTTCTGCCCTTTTTGCGACTTGGACGGTTGGTGTTGCCTTTTTTGCGACTTGGATGGTCGGTTCTGCCCTTTTTGCGATTTGGACGGTCGGTTCTGCCATTTTTGCGACTTGGACGGTCGGTTCTGCCCTTTTTGTGACGTGGACGGTCGGTGCTGCCCTTTTTGTGACGTGGACGGTCGGTGCTGCCCTTTTAGCGACATGGACGTTCGGTTCTATCCTTTTTGCGACTTGAACGGTCGGTGCTGCCCTTTTTTCGACTTGGAAATCGGTTCTGCCATTTTTGCGACTTGGACGGTCGGTTCTGCCATTTTTGTGACTTGGACGGTCGGTGCTGCCCTTTTTGCGACGTGGACGGTAGATTCTGCCCTTTTTGCGACTTGGACGGTTGGTTCTGCCATTTTTGCGACATGGACGGTCGGTTCTGCCCTTTTGTGACTTAGACGGTCGGTGCTGCCCGTTTAGCGACGTGGACAGTCGGTGCTGCCCGTTTTGTGATGTGGACGGTCGGTGCTTCCCATTTTGCGACTTGGACGGTCGGTTCTAGATTTGACTTTCTCCTCTTCTTGCGTTGTCAGGGGTGAAGTTGACTTGCTAATTCGATATGATTTGGGTTGACATCAGCACCGCTGCACTGGAATATGGTACCATGAGCGAATCATCATTTGTCATGAAGCAATTTCCCTCATTCCCAGTTTAACGACTTAGGGGTCATCTGTTCCCAGTTTAACGACTTAGAGGTCATTTGTTCCCAGTTTAAATACTTAGGGGTCTATGGATTGGAGTTTGGAATTTAGGGTTAGGGTAGGCATCAGCGTTGCTAACACTGAAGCACATGTGCCAGGAGCAATTCATCATTTGTCTTTTCCTGTTGGGAAGCGGTGGCTTAGGAGACAGGTTTAGGTCCCTTATCACCTAAGGCTTTTCAATTTTATGAGCCGTAAGGGTCCCATAAAAGCATTTTCTCCCTACGAGTCGAAAGGATCTCGTAGATGCACTTTCTCCTTAGGAGTCGTGGGGACTCCCAAGTGTGTTTTCCCTTTGTGAGTCGTAAGGATCCCACGAAGGTTTGTTCTCCTCATGTATCATGAGGATACATGAGTGGGTCTTCCTAAATGGAGCATAATTCCAAGGGCAGAGACCAGGCGCGTAACTGATGATTGCGGTGGGGCATGGGTATGCTGAGAATTATTTGAGCCCATGGATTGTATACGACAATCAATTTGGGGACTAACCGTAGGGCCGGGAGAATTTTGAGAAATTGGATTTTGGTTGGCGTCTGCATCGCTGCACTGGAATATGGTACCCGGAGCAACTCATCATTCGCCGTTTGGGGACTTGGAATTTGGATCTTGTTTGGCATCAGCATTGCTACACTGGAACAATGCCAGGAGCAACTCATCATTTGCCTCGGGAGGACATGGGATTTGGATCTTGTCTGGCAGCAGCATTGCTGCACTGGAGCAATGCCAGGAGCAACTCATCATTTGCCTCGGGAGGACTTGGGATTTGGGTTTTGGTCAGCATCAGCACCGCTAACACTGAAGCGAAATGCCAGGAGCGACTCATCATTTGCTGTTGCCCGTTGAGGAGAGATGGCTCAGGAGACAGGTTTGGATCCCTATCACCTAAGGCTTTTCAATTTTATGAGCCGTAAGGGTCTCATAAAAGCATGTTCTCCCTACGAGTCGAGAGGATCTCGCAGGTGTATGTTCTCTTTAGAAATCGTGAGGATTCCTAAGTGTGTTGCTCCTTTGTGAGTCGTAAGGATCTCACGCAGGGATTTTCTCCTCATAAGGTTGAGAGGACTTTGCGAGTGTATTTTATCACTTTTCATGAGTTTGCGCCCTTTCGGGTTTTCACAAACTCGCCGGAAGTCCTACTGTTTTTACTCACGGAGCCCTTTCGGATTTTCATCCGTGCCCGTTTTGCTCATGAACATACCGTTTTTTTCCTCGCGCTGGTGGGACTTTGAAAGTAATCTCACCGGCAGGACTTGGGAGAGATAGGGGTTGTTTACGCCCGTGGATTGTATACGGTTTTATAGGATATATGATCTAGACCGTAGGGCCGGTGTGCTCAATTCTCCTGCGACTTGGAGCATTCACGCGTAGTATTTCTTGAGATATCGGCCATTAATGTGTGGCATGGGCTGTTCATATCAGATTTTTGCATTTTTATACCGCCCAATTTTTATCACATTGCTCATCAGTAGGTACTCTTGAGCCGTGTTTGCTAGTTAATTGCAGGATACATGTTCTCGGCTCTAAACGGTGAAATTCATGGAAAAACACGACAAAACCCGGGTTCCTGCCAACCACAGATAAAACACGGGTCTCCGCTCTCTATCCGTATGTTGCCGCACACCAGTTTAAAAGACAAAATGGCAAATCAATGTCATTTTCATGCACAAGGCTCAATGGCAACACAAGATCTAAGAAATCTACGCGGAGCTCAAGAAAATCATGGCAAAAAGATCCACATCCAATCACCTTTTGATCTACTAAAATTCTGGAAGAAATGTGGAAAGATTATCAGAAAAAACATATACCAGACTGAAAAACATAAAATACCAGGGGAGCACACAAAACCGGAGGGGCCAACTCCCCTATAGGGTCGCGGATCCGCGGCCAATAGGGGGTCTAGGCCGCGGATCCGCGGCCGTACAGGCTCATCAGATGGTGATCTTTCAGGGTTATTTTGGGAATTTTGTCTTATGGCAGATTGTTGCCCTATGTTTCCATTTACCTGCCTATAAATAGTCCAGAACTTGCCAAAGCTAAGGGTCCATAATCTTGTATTTAGATTTTAGGTTATATGTTGTTGTTCTTCTTCCTCCTCTTATCTCTTCTCCATTAAAAAACTTGTAGTGAGCTTTTGTGAGTGAAGAATGAATAAAGGAGTTCTTGTTCTTACCATGCTTGTCTTTTTATTTTGTTAACTATTATTGCTTGTAATTTACAATTGCTAATTTAGTTGTTGTTATTTGTGTTTGTTTCTTTCTTGTTCTCTTTTCCTTTATCCTTAAACAACCATGATGCTTACGTTTGATCCTTGCCGAGGTGAGGTCGCAAATAGCTAGTTGTAATCTTCTAACCTCTTTCTTTCTATCTTCCTCCTTTGTTTATTTTCATTTTTTTTGTAATGGGTGAGTAGTTTCCATACTTGTTAGGGTAGGATAAAGAAAGTTTGAGAGAAGGAAATCTCTCTCACTCTTTCCTTGCCCAACATCTTAAATCGAACTCCCGTTAATTGAACCACAATCCGCTCCCTACGGCACCCTATCCTACATGATAGCGGTGATTCCGTAGTGAGACCGGTTGTGGTTGAATTAACCGGAGGTTAAGGCTAAGAGCCAAGAACGGACGGACAAGCACCAAAAGGAAGAACTTATGCGTTGGAAAACCTAGCTTATACTCGCAAGTTCCTTCCTGGTCGTGCTAATCCCCGTTGTTGCCGATTACCGTAACTCCGATATTAAGAGTGGCAACGAAAGAAGTGAGCGACTCCTAACTCAAACTAACCTAATCCTAACCCTAAAAAGCTCTCTATATATATCATTTTAGCACTTAAGTAATCTAAAAACAAACCTGGACAATTGGACTTAACTCGTTAAAGCACATAGAAAAAGATTCCCATCTCCCTGCGGACGACCCGTACTCAACCGGCTAGCTACAAGCGAAACCGTCTTGATTGCGGTAACAAACTTAGCACGCAAAAACTTTACCAATCAAATGGCGCCGTTGCCGGGGAGACGGTAGTTTATTTCTTTGTGTAATTTCGGGTTAATTTGTGAATATAAATATAACCGAAAAACAAAACAAAAAAAATATACATTGTAAAAAAACCATCTTGTTATTTTTGATTAGTTTTTGTGCAAGTGTGCAGGATAATACGAAGTTCGAGTTCAGTGCCAAAGACGTGGGAAGTTAGACCCATATCCCGCGGCTACACCGCGACGGATCAAGACAAGAGCCAACGGTCTACTGTAAAAAATCTGGAGCAGATACAGTGAGCAAATAAAGATTCAGAAAATCCATACAAGCAGAGGACTCCCAGACCAGAACATGTAAGACAATTGAAGGCCTAACTCACCCATCTTGCCGCGGAACCGCGGCATAAGTAAGCTTAGGCCGCGGAACCGCGGCCGTTTGGAGCCTTCAGGGTGCCAAAATTTTTGTGAGTCCTTCTGTCCTTCTCCCCACTCCTCTGAACTCCACTGAATTGTGTTTTCTGTAGAATTCTTTGCGCAAACTCTCTTCCCCCTTCCAATAAATTGTTTTTGTGCAGGATTCTTTGCGCCGCGCTAAATAAAAATTGTTTGCAGTTGATTGTTACTGCTTTGCATATATTAATACGGACTTTGAGGGGCTTGAAACCAATTCAGATTGGGTGGGGATTTCATCACCCTTCCCAGGACCCCGGAAATCACAAAAAACATATGCATTGACCATTGCTTAAATTAAAAAATACTAGACTCAGCCCTAAGGACTTCGCGCTCAATAGGACAGAGGACTAGTTACAGGCATCGGCCGTTTATCCTATCCTGACTTTTGCGGTGTCTAGGCAAGTGTGTCCAAGGCAAGTGGTTACTTAATTAGGACCACTGCTTACGTAGTGGGGAGCCTCCCACTTACCTGGCACTTACCTGGCCGCAATTGTTGGAGAAGAGGCGGTTTAAGGTCCTATTTCTAGCCCTTTGGAACAGTTAGGAGCTGTCTAGCTGACCTAGGTGACCCTAGATCTAGGTGTGATTATGCATATCTTGTTTGTGATTGCTTGAAGCCGTAAGCCCGTACATATTTCTGTAAATCTCTTTCTAAAAAAAAGAAAAAAAACACAAAACCAAAAACTTTTATAAAAACTTGCCCATTGTCGCCAGAATCCATTTTTTCACCCACCACCCATCATATTTCTCCATTGACGTTTTCTTACCCTCACCTTCTCCGCTTTGACTATACTAAACTCGTTTAGTGGATGTCCACTTGGACTCGGGACACTAGCGCCCGCCTAGTCCGCGTTACGTTAGTCGCTACCGACTACGCGATCGACTCAGACGTCGAAACTCCGTCCACGCCTCTTTCACCCTTACCTTTGCCGGCCAACTCCGACGTTGACCGGAATTCTGTTCATACATCTTCACCTTCACCATCACCAACCTCTTCTTCCGCGATGTCAGGATTTAATCCAAACATCTCTTTGACTACCCCAGGATTGACTCCACCTCCTACGGAGGCAACTAACCCACCACCACCGCCTGTTGTAGCGCCGCAGTGAATCGCGCTCCAGAATCGTTTCTATCCCACCCGTTCTGCACTTCCTACCTGTATTTCTCTTCCACCGGCCAATGGGGATAACTTTGAAATTAAGCCCCACTTCATTAACATGCTTCCGCGATTTCATGGGCTTGAATCTGAAGATGCCTATATCTTCATCAACAAATTTCAAAACGTTTGTGCCATGATGAAAACCACCCAGCTGTCGGACGATACTATACGGCTACGGGTCATTCCGTTCACTTTATGCGATCTTGCTGAAAAATGGTTGTATAGCACCGCTTCCCACTCCATAACCAGTTGGGACGAGTTTGTGAAAGCGTTTCTCAAGAAATTTTATCCGAATCATAAAACCGCAAGGATCCGTAACGAAATCAACCAATTCTCTCAGCTTCCTTCTGAACCCTTCTGGAAGTGCTTTGACCGGTATAAAGACCTTCTTGTTCAGTGTCCTCACCATGGTATAGAGAAATGTCAACTTTGCCAAACCTTATACGAGGGCCTGAATCCAGCAACCAAGCAATTGTTGGAAACCATCTGTCAGGGCCACTTCCTATCGAAATCTGACGAGGAAGCGTGGCAATTCTTCGACGACCTTGCGGAACAAACGCTTCAATGGGAGAGCACCCGACCAACTTCTTCTTCTTCTTCGTCCACTTCTACTGGTCAGTCTAGGGTAGGAATTCACCAACTCTATATCTCTATTGCGATGAAAGATGAAATGGCTGCAATAACGAGAAAACTTGAAGCGATAGAGAGCAAATTTTCATCTCCTGCTCCTGCCCATGTTCTTCCCCTTCATACCATTTGTGATTGTTGTTCCGATCCTTCTCACTTGACCGAAGAGTGTCCTTACAATCCACCATCCCAAGGACAGGATCAGGTTAATGCTGCATTTCAGCAAAGACCGAGGAATGATCCATACTCTTCCACCTACAATCCCGGTTGGAGGAACCACCCCAATTTCTCCTGGAATCAGAATCAGCAACAATTCCAAGGCAACAATTTCCAGAGGCCCCCTCGTCCGCAACAACAAGCGTAACAACAAACTCAACATCAGTTTCACCAGCCCTTCCAACCCCAACCTTTTCAAAATCAGACGAACAACTTTGCACCCAACAATTCTTTTCCACCAAACAACTTTGTTCCGTCAAACAACGATAAGGTTTCCTCACTAGAACGAAGTCTGGAGGCGTTCGTTAAACAATCGACACAATCCACCGCCAACATCCAGTCGCTGTTCATATCAGAATATTGCATTTTATACCGCCCATTCTTACGCTCGTGTGTTTATAGGTAGGTGCTTTTGATCCGTGTTTGTTACATGTTTACAGAATACAGGTTTCCAGTACAAATATTGCAAATCAGGATAAAATCTCCACAGTTACGCCAAATGCAGAACATCTGTTGACAGCAGATAAAAGCCGGGTTCCGGTCATCCATATCCGTCCAGTGCCGAGTACCGGTTCCCGATACAAGACATGTGACAGTGGTCATTCATGTCTGGGACAAGCACAGAGCACGAGGTGGGCTGCACAAGAATCAATGGGTGCGCGGAGCTCGAGGGAGATAAAGTCAAAAGTGAAGAAAAGATAATGCAATCTTGGACTTGGAATTCTGAAGATATTCTGGAAAGATTATCAGAAACTACATGTACCAAACAACAGGGCACAGGAAACCAGGGCAGACATGAAAAGACCAGCACCTAATTCCACAGTACGGCCGCGCATGCGCGGCCAAAAGGGGGTTTTGGCCGCGCATGCGCCGCAGTATGGGGCCCTCTCACTGTCAGATTTTGGGGTTATTTTGGGGATTTCACATGTAGTCTGCTGGTTGCCCTAAAACCCCATTTCCCTGCCTATAAATACAGCAGATCAGGGCTGAGCCAAGAGAGCAATTTTTGAGTTTTGTTTTAGCCTCATTTTTGTTAGTTTCTTTCTTCTTCTTCTTCATTCCTCCATGACATTGTAGTGAGAGCTTTTGAGTGGATGTTAATGAAGATGAGGGTTCTTTATCTTTCTTGTTAGTTTGCTCCCCCTTGAGATTTCTGCTTTCTCTTGCTCATTCAATCTCTTCATTGAGGTTGAATGGTTAAGAGTTAGTTATTGATCTCAAGGGTCGTATTTTCTCACGGACTAGCACTTCATTTCACATGCGTTCTCTACCCTTCCCTTGATCTTGCAAGTTCTTCATTGAGCTTGCAAGTTTAAGGGTTGGCTATTGAGCACATGCTTGGCTTGGGTCCTAGTTCCGTATTCTTTTTATTACTCGCTTTTTATTACTTGTCTTTTTATTACTTGCATTTTATTTCATGCATTTTATTCATGCTCTTTAATACTTGTATCTTTCTTTTCTTTGTTCTTTTCTTTTTGTTCTCTTTTATTCGTTTTGTGAATGTTGTAATTATTATTGTTAAGAAGAAATAAAGTATTGTAAGTTAACACATTTCTTTACCAATTCCTTTTCCCGTTATTTTCCATTTGAACTCCGCCCAAACCATACGCAAGCGCTCCGTTAGGCACCGTACCCTGACAAGGTAACGGTGATTCCTAACCACGACCGGTTGCGTTCGGTTTGGCCGGAGGCGAAAGCAAGAGACAAGAACGGAAGGACAAGGGTAAATAAGCCGGATTCCACGAATACCGCGCTGAAATCTCCTAATCCCCGTTGTTGCCGATTGTCTAGCTTCAATTGGTCAAGACTCGGCTCAAAGGTTTTGAGTACGGATTTCTTAGCTTACAATCTCGTATTTTTCTTAAAAACTTTATACTTGTAGATAAACACATAGGTTAGACAAAACAAACATACAAGATTCTTTATTGACTCGTCTAAAACAAGAAGGTAAGATAACACCATCTCCCTGTGGACCGACCCGTGCTCACCGGCTAGCTGCAAAGCGACACCGTCCTGATCGCGGTTACACTTAAATTCTTTGAACATCCGACACGCCCTCGGCGTGCGATCAAATGGCGCCGTTGCCGGGGAGACGGTAGCGTATTTTCTTTCTTGTTATTCGGGTTAATATTCTTTTTGTATATATATAATAATAAAAAAATATTCTTTTTGTTTTTTTTGGACAATATTTTTGTGGGCAAGTGTGCAGATTTTTGCAGATTTGCAAACTGCGATTGTGGGAGCAAAGTGTACATTCAAAGTTAAGGTGATTACGGAGTACAGTGCCAAAGATCCGGGTAGTTTGACCCGCGCAAGCGAACCTTTCAAGCTTACCGGACTCGATTCAACGGGGGTTTCTTAACCCAAAACTTAAACGGTACGTACTTTACTAACACCTTCTTCTCAAATCCGACACTTCCAATATACTATTCTTTTGCAGGATTCTTTGCAAGTTCGCTAGCAAACGCCAAAATTGACTAACCCGTATTTGTTGCAGCGCCGCGCTTAAAATAAAAAACGATTGTTTGATTCTTTATAGAATTTTTTGAATTGCGCATTGCATCAATTAATACGGACTTAAGGGCAAGCGAACCCCACAACATACGGTAAAGGATTTCATCACCTTTTCCGTGGCCCACAAATCACGAACTTGCGCATAACGTTTACCCACACAAATTTAAAAGAAACTAGACTTTATGCCTTAAGGACTTCGCGCTCACTAGGAGAAGTTAACTGTATTTAGAAGCTTGCTTAACGGTATATTGTTTACGGGGTGTCTAGGAAAGTGTTAACGGTGAAACCGCCAAAAGAGAAAGGGTTATTTAATTAAGGAACTTCACGAAAGCGTTGGAAAACCTCCCCTTATCTCTGCACTTACCTGGCCTCGTGATCAGTGTATCTTGAGCCTGTTTTTCGATACAGTTTTACTTCGACAATCAAGTTCTCGAGCAAGTCTAGTTGACCTAGGTGAACCCTAAAACGATTAGGTGTGTGGTATTTTTGTGTCGTGATTATTTTTTGTCCATATTCTTTTTTGTGTATATTTCATTCTTTTGCTTAAAAAAAAAAATCACATTCTTTTTCCCCTCCTTTTCTCTACCTTTCTCTCTCTCTCTCTTCATATCATGGGTACCCCTCCTCGCAAAACTCTTGCCGAACTTTGGTGCCCACAACCAGACATCACCTCATACGGTTCTTGTTTTGGTCGAACTTCAAACGACCCCTCCATGCCCAAAGTTTCACTGAAAGATCGCATAGCAGCGTCTAGGACAAACACTTGCACTCCTCATTCCACTTCGTATCAACCGTTTCAAACATTCACTCCCGCTTATGTTGATACCCCTTCTGCAAGTCGTCCTTTGTCCATCGCTGAACGTATTGAACAATCCCGTAGCCGATCTTTCACTCCTTTCACCACTTCGAATTCTCGGGATCAACAATTCCATTCACCTTCTTATCCCAATGTTGATCCCACTCCTGTCCAGCCATTCAATTCCTACCAATCCTACCCTACTTTTGCACCTTCCCTAGACATTGCTTCTACACAGCCATTTGGGGGTTTCCAGTATCCAACCAACTTCGCATCTTTTACTGAAACCCCATCACAACCTATGTCTAGCTTAGAACAGTCCTTGGAAGAATTTAGGGTAGCTTCACAACAGACGATGGATTTGAATGCGTCCATGGCCGCCCTCATACAACCTAGTGATCCGGTAGCTATTTTTCAACTAGCTCCTAATTTTTCAATGTATGATGAGGCGGCAGGACAGGCTGTGAATTTGAGTGGAGAGAGTGAGATATACCCCCTTCCAAATCAAACCTACCCGTCCCAAATTGAATCCCACAACTCCTGTTTTGAAAATCTATCGAGTATCCCACAAGATTTATCAATTGAAGATAGAATGCTTAATGAGTTGTGCGACTTTGTAGTGTTTGATTTACCTGATTGTGAAGGGTCCCTTCCAAGTGAAACCAATCCAAAACCTGTTGACCTTTACACCTCCACTTTAGAACCTGAATCGATTGATATCCATGCTTTTGTTGAGGTGTCAGAGAATTTTGATTTTCACTTGATCGAGGATATTGACGCTGGGGATATTTTGGATGATGAACCCATAGATTTGACTAGGTTTTTCTCTCTAATTCATCATCCCGAGTCATTAAATGTTTTTCCCGAACCCCATATGCGTCTGGACTTTGATGAAATGTGCATGGATAAGCTTAACTTTGAGGAGAATTTTGAGGATATTTTTGAGGATGAAACAGTTCTAGATGATGAGTCGGATTTCCCAATTCATCCTGTTCCTTTCACTGACTGTACACACCCTCCAGAAGCCTTAACCGATACCCTTCCTCAACCACTTCCCTCCATCCTTTCCATCGTTCCGACCTTGCAAGAACCCGTCTCACTTTCATTTACAATGTCTGGTTTACCAAGTTCGGCGTACCCATGGTTTCTTACGAATCTTGAGGGATTCGACCCAACTTCTCGACGAGTAAATATATTAGCACAATCACTTTTCACACAGCGTTCATCACAAATTGTGCTAATCTATTTACTCCATTTGCACCCTCAAGTTCGTATTCCACTTCTTTTCCCCTTCCGCCATTCTTCTTCTCATCTACCGAGACCGCATTCCACTTCTCTCCACAAGCGGTCTCGCGTAGTCTCCATTTCTTTTCCCTACGCCTTCTTTCACCAGCCACCGCTTTACAGAGATAAGATCTTTGAATGGTTGGTGCTAACTTTTGGCCTGTGTAAGGCCTTGTATAGTTTGATACGGTTCTTTTCCCCCCTAATCCTGAATTTCAACGCTTAACAGTGGAAACACTGTTTTACTTAAGTTTGGGGGGGACATTTTTTTGTATATATTTTTGGTTTTCTTTTTTTTTTTGTATATAATTTGTTTTTTAGGAAGCACCGGCAATTTTGACCCTCTTGGTATAGCCTGACAGTGAGGGCACTGTCAAGTTTAAGTTTGGGGGTGTGCTCGGTAAGCTTTCTTCCTTCGCATTCATATGTATATTTTGCATCTGCATATTAAATCCATAAAATCCATAAAAATCTAAAAATTTTCTAAAAATATAAAAAACTTTTTTGTCAAGTTAGCTTGTGGAAGAACTCTGATTCAACATTCGACGGTTTTTGTTTGAAAAGATAGGAATAACTAAATCCTATGTTTGGATTTTGAAAACCTGAAAGATAACTCTCCTTTGAAGTTAACTATAGCTGATATATGTCTTTACATCACACTACACGTGTTGTGAGTCTTGGAAATTAGATGACAAGTCTTTTTATGTTTAAAAAACTTTTAAACAGATAAATGATTTTCTGAGGATCAAATAGGTTTGTTCTGAAATAAGTAATATATCAAGAATAGTTTATGAAGTAAAGCGAATATGAAGGAATGTTATTGATGCCGTAATTGGAGCTAAGTCTGAAAAATAACCGATCTGAAACTTGATTGGAATGATTACACACCGAACCCACTAAACACGTCTTTTATCCAAAAAAATAATTGAACTACCGGTTATATCTCCGTTCGTATTGAATCATCATGTTTTTCACACCAAACTGTCTTTTGTTTTTGGACCTAGGTAACTTGAGTAATTAAGTCCGCTGGGGTGTTTCTACACCTAATGCCCTAAAACCAACTGGTTTGGGTGCATTGGCCCAAAGCTCGTTAAGAAGCCTAGAAAGTCCAGATAAAAACAAAGTCAAGCAAGTGTTCTCTCCGAGTTAAAATTCCTAACGGTTCTTTGTGTGAGAATAATCTTGATAAAAGACAAGCTTTTATAAAAAAATTTAACGGAGATATGAAGGTTTTACTCTATGATAAAGACTATTGCACGTTCACAGAGGTGTGTATGAAATGAAAACAAGAAAAAGGTGGAGTGAAGAATAAGACCCAGTTTCCTGTTAGGGAAGATAGAAATTCTGAAGTTGAAACTTTACTGGAAAACGAAACTTGAAAAAATGCTTAACTCTTTATAAAACTTATGTGATCCTTTTAAAATTGTTATCTGGGCTTTATTGTGTGACATAATGACTTTATTCGACCTTTCGGAACTTAACGACACTATTTACACTGCACGTAAAGACATATAAAAACTGTAGTTAAATAAGAAGCGAGGTGTGAAAAATAAAGGTTCAATAGTCTAGACTTAGGATTATAGAATTATTATTTTCTAAAACAAAACTTTAGGGGCTTGAATTTTAGTTATTTTACAAAGCTAGCTTGACGGGATTTTGTGGGTAGTATCCGCTGAAAACCCTCAGGAGACAACACTCCTCCTACTAGGGACACCTAGAGGTTTAACGGCTTGTTGCACGCGCTCAGTGCAATCGCGTTCCATGCGAAAGTGCGGTTATCTTTTTATTTTTGTGAATAATTGGTTTTGCTCGGGACGAGCAAAAGTTAAGTTTGGGGGTATCTGTTCATATCAGAATATTGCATTTTATACCGCCCATTCTTACGCTCGTGTGTTTATAGGTAGGTGCTTTTGATCCGTGTTTGTTACATGTTTACAGAATACAGGTTTCCAGTACAAATATTGCAAATCAGGATAAAATCTCCACAGTTACGCCAAATGCAGAACATCTGTTGACAGCAGATAAAATCCGGGTTCCGGTCATCCATATCCGTCCAGTGCCGAGTACCGGTTCCCGATACAAGACATGTGACAGTGGTCATTCATGTCTGGGACAAGCACAGAGCACGAGGTGGGCAGCACAAGAATCAATGGGTGCGCGGAGCTCGAGGGAGATAAAGTCAAAAGTGAAGAAAAGATAATGCAATCTTGGACTTGGAATTCTGAAGATATTCTGGAAAGATTATCAGAAACTACATGTACCAAACAACAGGGCACAGGAAACCAGGGCAGACATGAAAAGACCAGCACCTAATTCCACAGTACGGCCGCGCATGCGCGGCCAAAAGGGGGTTTTGGCCGCGCATGCGCCGCAATATGGGGCCCTCTCACTGTCAGATTTTGGGGTTATTTTGGGGATTTCACATGTAGTCTGCTGGTTGCCCTAAAACCCCATTTCCCTGCCTATAAATACAGCAGATCAGGGCTGAGCCAAGAGAGCAATTTTTGAGTTTTGTTTTAGCCTCATTTTTGTTAGTTTCTTTCTTCTTCTTCATTCCTCCATGACATTGTAGTGAGAGCTTTTGAGTGGATGTTAATGAAGATGAGGGTTCTTTATCTTTCTTGTTAGTTTGCTCCCCCTTGAGATTTCTGCTTTCTCTTGCTCATTCAATCTCTTCATTGAGGTTGAATGGTTAAGAGTTAGTTATTGATCTCAAGGGTCGTATTTTCTCACGGACTAGCACTTCATTTCACATGCGTTCTCTACCCTTCCCTTGATCTTGCAAGTTCTTCATTGAGCTTGCAAGTTTAAGGGTTGGCTATTGAGCACATGCTTGGCTTGGGTCCTAGTTCCGTATTCTTTTTATTACTCGCTTTTTATTACTTGTCTTTTTATTACTTGCATTTTATTTCATGCATTTTATTCATGCTCTTTAATACTTGTATCTTTCTTTTCTTTGTTCTTTTCGTTTTGTTCTCTTTTATTCGTTTTGTGAATGTTGTAATTATTATTGTTAAGAAGAAATAAGGTATTGTAAGTTAACACATTTCTTTACCAATTCCTTTTCCCGTTATTTTCCATTTGAACTCCGCCCAAACCATACGCAAGCGCTCCGTTAGGCACCGTACCCTGACAAGGTAACGGTGATTCCTAACCACGACCGGTTGCGTTCGGTTTGGCCGGAGGCGAAAGCAAGAGACAAGAACGGAAGGACAAGGGTAAATAAGCCAGATTCCACGAATACCGCGCTTAAATCCCCTAATCCCCGTTGTTGCCGATTGTCTAGCTTCAATTGGTCAAGACTCGGCTCAAAGGTTTTGAGTACGGATTTCTTAGCTTACAATCTCGTATTTTTCTTAACAACTTTATACTTGCAGATAAACACATAGGTTAGACAAAACAAACATACAAGATTCTTTATTGACTCGTCTAAAATAAGAAGGTAAGATAACACCATCTCCCTGTGGACCGACCCGTGCTCACCGGCTAACTGCAAAGCGACACCGTCCTGATCGCGGTTACACTTAAATTCTTTGAACATCCGACACGCCCTCGGCGTGCGATCAGTCGTCTATTCAGTCTTTAGTGCAACACACTGCTGCATACGGGGAAAGCATCAAGACCATCGAAGCCCAGATTGCACAGCTGAATGCGGCGTTAAGCGAGCGAGAAAAGGGGAAGCTCCCGTCCCAGCCACTCCCTAATCCCGGCCACCCACATAATGTACATGTTGCTCTTGAATAACAAAACCATAATGTGAGTGTCGTGACCACATTGAGATCGGGAAGGATGCTACAAAACAACATTGGCGCATGGATCAACGATGACACCCCGGCCACTTCTTCTTCTTCTTCTTCTTCTTCCTCATCGTCTGAGCCTATTCTTCATTCTTCAAAAGGCTCTTCTTCTTCTTCTTCTTCTTCTTCTTCTGCTCTGAACGAACCCACTTCTCACTCCACGAAAACACCAGCTCTGGGATCAGTTCCAACTCCACAATCTCCTCCATAAGCATTGGACTCAACCAATTTTAAAAACGTTCCATTTCCAAACCGGTTGAGGTCCAATAAACAAAATCCACAAATGGAGAAGATTCTGGAGTTGTTTAAGCATGTTAACATTAGCATTCCCCTTTTAAATGTTGTCCAACAAGTCCCGTCCTACGCGAAAATCTTAAAGGACTTGTGCACGAAAAAGAGGAAGTCTCAGGTACCTAAGAAAGTTTTCTTGGTTAGTGCTGTGAGTGATGCTCTTACCCAATCTTTACCACAAAAACGGAAGGTGTAGGGTTTCTAGGCATGCGCACAAGGGTCTACGAGGCATCAGCCACGCCCGATTAAAAATTTAGCCCTGCCGAACAACCCGATACAAGATCTTTAAACTATAGTTTAGGCGAAAACTAACATGCTAAACATTTTAACACTAAGTGAGAGGGATTACAACCTTTGTAGATCCGGTCCTTCACTTCATATGCTCCGTGTTGTGGTCCCTTCGCTGTGATCATCAGGTTCCGGACTCTCGAGAGGTTCCACGAAGAGAAAGATGCAACATTTGCTTCCGATCTTCGATACAAAGATGATCTACCTTGAAGTTTCGTTAACACAAGCTAACACTCATGAAATGATGTGAACACCCTCATCTAAATGGCAAGGGAAGATGAGGATGATGAAGTAGGATTTTTGCTCTCTTTATTTATCTTTTTCTCATATTTATTCATCACAAATATCAAAGCAAGAAAGCTCTGTAAGTAAAGAAGAAGAAGGAAGAAGATGATGAATAATAATTGAATTCCTTTTGTGATGAATAATGCAAAGGAGATAATGATGAATTATGCAACCATGGTTGACTAAACCTTTGTAGAGAATTAACCAAGGCTAAGGTTTGGGTTAGGTTAAGAATGAGTCACTTGAAAATATCTTTATCATGACAAAATGAAAAGCTTCTAGAATCAACTAGAAGACTTAACCCTAATCCAAACCCTAATCATGTTTAAACTCCACAAAACATGTTGCATTAGTTATCATATCATGTTACAATATTATATATCACATATATAATATTTATTGTAACCAAATAAAATAATACAATTAACATATATCGCATATATATCAATGTATTACCCGAGTGAGAAAAAGAATCTTTTAGTGAGCAAATATTAGATAATGTAATTTAATATATCATATATATTATTATACATTAAATTATCGAATCAACACTTGATCCGACAATCCGGCTATATCGCATATAACCGACTAATATTTATCCGTACCGATTCATCGAATCAACACTTGATCCGATGACCCGGCTGATATCAAATATCGCGAGAATATAATACGGTATCACATATCGCATTATCCTCGGTCCCGCACATATCACATATGTGCTCCTACTCCGTTTTGCCTGAGCCAAGAAAGCTCTGTGTAGGACTCTAAAGAATCGTCAATACGCCGGCAGTAGGTGATAATCATATCAAACACCCACAAGCTGCAAGCGGTCAGCTAAACGTAACAGCTACCCAGGTATTGAGCGCTCAGAAGATCAACAAGCAAGCCTGTAACTTCTCCTGTGAATCCAAACAGTAACACTCCCATACAGTCCGGTCTTGTCGTCTGATATGTTGCATATCTCTCCTAGGGGTGGTAAACGTCAGACCCCAGTAGCTTGATAAGTCGTGTCGATATGAGGTCTATAACAGTTCGAGAAACTACTGATAACACTTACCAGTAAATCTCAGCAACCCTGGCCAGGGATTTCCGGTTATAGCCAATCGAACACAGCACAACATCAACTCCCTATACCGGGAGAGACGAATCCCCTCCTATCGCTCATTGCCTCTATGTGATTCGGGACTGTACCCAAAAGCCACCTTTTTGCACGCCCTCTTGGACGTGGTATGATGGAAATCAAAGTACAGTGGGAATCACACAAGACTCTATGACGATCTCGGGTCAACAGACTACTCTGTACCAGTGTCACCGGAGAACTGCCATCTGACGTGAGATATAATACCATCTGTGAGTTCTCGGCGAGTCCGTCCAGTATACCCAGTCTCCACTGAGCACCCGTACACCATCCTTGATGTCAAACACCGATGGATATGGGATCATCCATCGCCCATCATATGGGTCAAGATGCGTATACGCTAGTCTACTCTGGTGTATCGATGCCCTGTCTCGATACACCCTCGACTAGGAACAGTTGTAGGATGTACTCATCGATTACCGTGGCCTCACTAGTATGATCTCATCATAGTCCCAGTAGTCGAGTACACATCTTAAGGGCTTTATCAACATGTAACATAGAGACAATCAGAGTACATGTTAAGATAAAGTACAACCAGATAGCATACTATCATGTCGAGCAAGAAAGTCATCCCTATATATGTCCCAGCATCCACTACAATATACATCGTATGTACAGTAATGGCCTCTAGGGCATACATATAACTAACAATCTCCCACTTGCACTAGGGCCATCTGTTATGGTATCGCATACCCAACAATTAGTTGCGGTTGAAGTATCTCATACTCAACCATCCCATAAAAGTCTCTACTGGGAAAAAGGCCATTGTGAGTGGATCCGCGCTGTCGTCCTCTGTGTCTACTCTCCTAACCTCGATCTACCTGGAGATCAACCATCTCCATGATCAGGTGATACTGCCTAAGAATTATATCTGGATTTCTGATGGGACGGTAGTTCCTTAGCTAAAGCCACAACTCCATTGTCACACAATGGTAGGAACGAAGTTCATCTTATGAACTTATATTTATCCAGACTGCCTCTTTGGTAGCATCTTTTGTAACGATGTATCTTGCCTTTAATCCTCTAGTAAGTCACGGTATCTAGCTTGGAACTCTTCCAACATACCGTCCCTCCACTGAGGGTAAAGACAATGCCTGCGACTGACATTCAGTCGTCCTTATCACCCTGGAACCTTTCCAGTGATTCTCCCCAGGATCGATTGATACCATCTCACTACAACTAGTGAGTATCCTAACATCCAATTAGAACTATCTCATAGATCCAAAACCCAGGATTTAGGAGGTATCATTTTGATCCTATATGGAGAATCCTTGTGATAAGCGGAGATTGACCAATCGTAGCATAGGAAACTCCTTCCCTATCAAGAGTATGTCATCCACGTACTCTACGAGGATCGCCACCATACTCTCTACTACCTTTTCGTATATACAAGGTTCATCTACCATTTTGATGAAGTCAAACTCTTTGACTACCACATCAAAACAGATGTTCCAACTCCGTGATGCCTGCTTTATCCTCTAAAGCATCTTGCACACGTTTCCGCTGCTCCCACTGTCTACGAAGCCCTCTGGCTGTGTACTTACAGACGCTCTTTTCAAAAACATAATTTAGAAAATCAGTCATGACACCCAACCGCCAGATATCGTAGTCATGGTATGTAGCCGTGGCAAGCAGGATCTGGATGGACTTAAACATAGTTACTTGAAAAGGTTTCATCATTTTCCACGCCTGGTCGATGACGAAAAGCTTTAACAAGTCTAGCTTTGAAAGTCTCAACTTTTCCATCTACACCAAGTAATCTTCTCAAGATATACTTGCTCCTGATGGGGATTTAACCCTTCAGATAAAGCAACCAAAGTCCATACTTTGTTGGTGTATAAGGATTCCATCTCAGATCGATAAGCATCCAGCCATTCTTACAGAGTCCCACTCCTGATGGCCAGCTCGAAACTAGTTGGGTCATCATCTCATGATGCAATCCTTGCTCCTGCTGTCATAGAGAAACCGAAGTATCTCTCAGGTGGGTGAGGAACCCTACTAGATCGGCGGAGAGGCTGAGGTACGTTGGAAACTATTGAATCCTTTGGTTCTACCAAATCATCAGCTGCAGTTTGTATAGCTAGAACATTTCCAGTTCTACATAACAGATCTTGCCTAGAGCTTGTCCGGATTTTGCTTTTAGACATAGGCCGGACAACCCCAAATCTTAACTAACTTAAGATATGGGCTCTTCCCTTTCCATATTACATATGAAGTGGTAGGCAACTGATTTGATTGGAACCCTTATTCAATAGGTATGCAACTTCACAAGTGCATAACTCCGTAAAGGAAATAGGAAACTCGGTAGTACTCATCATAGAGCACACCATATCAAATAGGGTGCTATTCCTCCATCCCGATATACCATCATGCTATGGTGTATACGAAGGAATAATGCTGAAAGAGAATCTCATTCTCCTTTAGAATAGTCCAGGAATTCCGTGCTCAAGTATTCTCCTCTTTGATCACATCAAAGGACATAATACTTTTACCCGTATTTTGGTTCTCTACTTCTAACTTATATTCTGTGCATATCTCAAAAGCTTCGGACTTGTGTTTCAACAGGACCATATGTCTGAATCTTGAGAGATCATCAGAGAATGTAATGAAGTACAAAGAACCGGTCTTGGCATGTCTAGACAGGGGACTTTCATACATCAGCATGTATCAATCCCAAGAGTTTACTAACTCTTTCTCTGTTTCTAATAAACAGAGCTATGGTCATCTTATCTTTGTGACATGACCAGCAAGTTTCACAAGATGTAAATTCAAACTAATTTAAATATGCATCTATATGTAACTTAGCTAGTCGGGTCGCATTGATATGACCTAGTCTACAATGCCTCAAGAAGGATCCGTTCATTTCTGAACTCTTCCTCTTGTGTGTGTTCCGTATACTAAGAACTGTAGTTTGATTTAGAACATCAATGCTTTTAGATAACGTACCTGAACCGATCAACTCTTGATATAGGAAATGTTCAAAACATTATCCAACAATACAAAATTATATCCTTCTTTACTAATAAAGAGACTGATATGATTTTGTATATCAGGTTCGGTATCTAATAACATTCGTTCAGAATCAATGTATTCTGATAATACAGGGTGATAGTGACCAACAGACTTGGCTGCAACACTTGCACCGTTTTCTGCCTCATGAAACTTATCACCCGTTCTCAGTTTTCTACCTTTCTGTAGCCCTATGTAACAGATTACATATCCAGGATCCTGATCCGGTATCAAATACCCAGGACGTAAAGGATACTGAGAAACAGTTCTCTGTAATGAACACACCCGAAGAAGATGCATCAGCATGCACTTTCTTCGTTTGGGCGGCACGGGAATTCTGGTATTCCCTAATTTCCTGCTCTATCTTATAACAATTATAAGTTGGAGTGGGACCAATGTTCCCCAGCTCAGTATAACAAGCGGGTTCGGTCAATATATCCGAATTATTATCTTGATTAAGGCGTGATATGGTCGCTACCTGGAGAGAGAGAGAAGAAAACACTCAGCGTGCGCTTTTACAAGATTAGATTGGTTATCAATTTATCTAATCAGGATGTCTCCCACTGTTTTAATCAAATCTTCCTTCAAACCCTAAAAGGAAAGACTAGCCGGGATTAATTACACGCTACAAGTTCGGCAATCTTTCAGCCAGGCCAGTGTCGGTACTTTGAGGGAGGTCCCCCGTGCTTTCGCACGAACCTAATTAAAGTAAACCTCGTTTTCCCAAGGGCATAACCCCGTTAACACCTTTCTAGACACCTACTTGATCGGCTAATTGTAATGTGTAAAACTCTCCCAGGAGTAACTCTTACTCGCAGCGGGTATCGAGATCCAACTATCTCATAGAAGGTGTGCAATCTCATTGCAAATTTCAACACTTGAAATTCCCGATAATATTTTGCCCCTAGCGTGCTATGACCTTGACGCATGCCAAACAACTCATTGTCCGCTAGTCAAGTTCAACCCGTACATTTCTTGATTGAATTAAACCCACCCGCACGACCCTTGACGCATACCAAACAACGCCGTACGAATACCCTAATCCAATCGCATCGTATGCTAGCAGATAAGCACTAGTTAGCTACCGTACACTACGCCTTGACGCATGCCAAACTACCGCAGCACGAATACTAACTAGTACTTATCTGAAATGACGGAGGGCTATGACAGGTTTTTAAAAAAAACCTTTGCGTAATGAACTTGATATCGTTGTAGAATCGAGTGATTTTAAATGGAGTGTTTTTTAGGCTTTTCTAGTTTTGCTAAAGGGGTCACTCCCGGTGAAGGGATCGTCGGCCCTTTCCTCATCGAATAAGGTGCGGGATATATCATATATATCACTGTGCAAAGCAGAAACTATAGAAGCAATCAAAAGACAAACCGAGGGTTGTAGCATTTGCCAGTTATTTCTAAAGGAGTCACTCCCGGTGAAGGGATCTCGGTCCTTTACTTATCGAATAAGGTGCTGGATGTTCTACAAGGAACACCGCTATGCAAAGCAAGAACTAGAGCTACCAGTTCTTAAACAAGTTTCCACAACATCTTAGGTTTCTTTTATTTCATTAATCTCATTAATGAAGTCCCATTTTATTATGCTTCTCAAGCATCACATTTGAAACGAAATCTGCAATATAACATATATCTCATATATATAATATAAACATTCGTCACAGGCAGTAATATGATCTCATCACAGAACATTGCAGCTGAAGAACATATATGAAATATTGGATATACTAGGACGTCCGTGTTTTCAATACGAGCCTGTATAAAACACGGATTCCATGGTCGCGATGAATAGCCAAACCCACATCCCTAGACCCCTACGAGAGCGGCAAGTAACACTGCCAATTCTAAGGTTAGGAGACCCGGTCTCGACTCCTCGAGATGGTCTCCCACTGGACCCTAGAACCCGGTTACTTGTGCTCCCCGCCTTGGGTCTACCTAATACGGAAAAGTAAATAATATACAACGGTGACATCTTCCGCTACCTGGAAGTGCCCCAATAAAAGAATATTACATACAAATGAATTTTACATGAATGAAAAAGAAAAACTCGCATCTCACATAAAACCCCCAGCTATTCAGAACGCGACGATCCAATATAACATATCACAGCAACACATAATATCTCATATCATCAACGTAAGCAAGTATGCGTATCCCAATTGTCGTTGATGTATAGCAACAAAGCCGGCGATACACCACATACTACGCTTACGGTCACAGAAAAGAAAATGTAAAACTACAACAGTTGGAATCCGCAACCTCCTTAGACATCGCATGCCTAACCAAATGAATTTCTTAGACATCACATGCCTAACAATTATAAACCCCGCATTTTAGTCTCATTATCGAAAACTCTTTTCAATGTCAAGTCGGGCAATTCAACAAGATTCCCGACGTCCTGATCGAATGCTCGTCGCAAACTTTAGTAGACGGCCACACCCCCAGATGCCGTCGACGAAGTGCACTAAGGCGGAACACCGCTGCCGCGAGCACCCGAACGGATGCTTTCGACGATGGGGTTCTCCTACAGTCACTTGGTCGGGGCTATGGGGCGTAGCTGTCTATTAAGTTTACCCGGCGAGTATCTGCGTACACTACGTGATTGCGACGGACTTTTGATCACATCAAAATTCCGTAGCAACCGATCATCTGAGACTAAACTGCTATGTCTATAATATTCAAATTAGTTATCTCATAACTACCTGTGGATTCCAAATATTATATCACATTCCAGATAAATAGACAAAGTTAAACTTTCCGATCGAATCATCAAACACCCAAGATTTCCCCAATGTATCTCAACACTTGAAATCAGTTTAAAAACATCCATCACATGCCACAGTACCAATGGTCCAGCCGTAGAAGGGTCAAGCCAACGCCTCACATGTGGCACGCCGTACTGCCCCAAACCCTAAGGTTCAAAAGGCAGTTCAAGACGGTCACATAATCGAGTTAAGGTTTGTTGTCTTCTAGAGGGTCCACCGCGTTACTTGCACGACTTAGAACGTTCTTAAACACGAGGAAAAATCCAACTTTTGAAAAATTTTCCGACAGGGGAAAAAGTGAGTTATTGATTTCCGCCCGAACTTTTTAACAGTTTCTAAAATTATCCGGACAGACTAAACAAAGTTAAATTATCCGATCGAATCAACGATTCCCCAATACAACCCTTGAAAACTCAACAGTGGAATAAATATTAAAAATTCCCAGAAAATACAGCACTAAAAGATAAGAATTGCTGTGTAAATTTCAAATGCTGACGTGATTAAATGGCCGCGGAACCGCCGCACAAGCAATGCTTGTGCCGCGGTTCCGCCGCGCTTTGGTGGAATCAGGCGCACGTGCTTCACAGTATTTCTTACAATTCCCTGCTGAATTTTTCAGGTATTTTTAATACGGAAAAAATCACATTTCAGAAAAATTTCCAGAAACTAGGGTATATCGGGTTTTCCGGGTTCGATCGGACTTTAAACTTCGTCTAGACTTTGCCTAAAGCTCTAGCTTGGCTCTGATACCACTGTAGGGTTGCTAGGCACGCGCACAAGGGTCTACGAGGCATCAACCATGCCCGATTAAAAATTTAGCCGTGCCGAACAACCCGATACAAGATCTTTAAACTAGAGTTTAGGCGAAAACTAACATGCTAAACATTTTAACACTAAGTGAGAGGGATTACAACCTTTGTAGATCCGGTCCTTCACTTCATATGCTCCGTGTTGTGGTCCCTTCGCTGCGATCATCAGGTTCCGGACTCTCGAGAGGTTCCACGAATAGAAAGATGCAACCTTTGCTTCCGATCTTCGATACAAAGATGATCTACCTTGAAGTTTCGTTAACACAAGCTAACACTCATGAAATGATGTGAACACCCTCATCTAAATGGCAAGGGAAGATGAGGATGATGAAGTAGGCTTTTTGCTCTCTTTATTTATCTTTTTCTCATATTTATTCATCACAAATATCAAAGCAAGAAAGCTCTGTAAGTAAAGAAGAAGAAGGAAGAAGATGATGAATAATAATTGAATTCCTTTTGTGATGAATAATGCAAAGGAGATAATGATGAATTATGCAACCAGGTTGACTAAACCTTTGTAGAGAATTAACCAAGGTTAGGGTTTGGGTTAGGTTAAGAATGAGTCACTTGAAAATATCTTTATCATGACAAAATGAAAAGCTTCTAGAATCAACTAGAAGACTTAACCCTAATCCAAACCCTAATCATGTTTAAAAACCACAAAACATGTTGCATTAGTTATCATATCATGTTACAATATTATATATCACATATATAATATTTATTGTAACCAAATAAAATAATACAATTAACATATATCGCATATATATCAATGTATTACCCGAGTGAGAAAAAGAATCTTTTAGTGAGCAAATATTAGATAATGTAATTTAATATATCATATATATTATTATACATTAAATTATCGAATCAACACTTGATCCGACAATCCGGCTATATCGCATATAACCGACTAATATTTATCCGTACCGATTCATCGAATCAACACTTGATCCGATGACCCGGCTGATATCAAATATCGCGAGAATATAATACGGTATCACATATCGCATTATCCTCGGTCCCGCACATATCACATATGTGCTCCTACTCCGTTTTGCCTGAGCCAAGAAAGCTCTGTGTAGGACTCTAAAGAATCGTCAATACGCCGGCAGTAGGTGATAATCATATCAAACACCCACAAGCTGCAAGCGGTCAGCTAAACGTAACAGCTACCCAGGTATTGAGCGCTCAGAAGATCAACAAGCAAGCCTGTAACTTCTCCTGTGAATCCAAACAGTAACACTCCCATACAGTCCGGTCTTGTCGTCTGATATGTTGCATATCTCGCCTAGGGGTGGTAAACGTCAGACCCCAGTAGCTTGATAAGTCGTGTCGATATGAGGTCTATAACAGTTCGAGAAACTACTGATAACACTTACCAGTAAATCTCAGCAACCCTGGCCAGGGATTTCCGGTTATAGCCAATCGAACACAGCACAACATCAACTCCCTATACCGGGAGAGACGAATCCCCTCCTATCGCTCATTGCCTCTATGTGATTCGGGACTGTACCCAAAAGCCACCTTTTTGCACGCCCTCTTGGACGTGGTATGATGGAAATCAAAGCACAGTGGGAATCACACAAGACTCTATGACGATCTCGGGTCAACAGACTACTCTGTACCAGTGTCACCGGAGAACTGCCATCTGACGTGAGGTATAATACCATCTGGGAGTTCTCGGCGAGTCCGTCCAGTGTACCCAGTCTCCACTGAGCACCCGTACACCATCCTTGATGTAAAACACCGATGGATATGGGATCATCCATCGCCCATCATATGGGTCAAGATGCGTATACGCTAGTCTACTCTGGTGTATCGATGCCCTGTCTCGATACACCCTCAACTAGGAACAGTTGTAGGATGTACTCGTCGACTACCGTGGCCCCACTAGTATGATCTCATCATAGTCCCAGTAGTCGAGTACACATCCTAAGGGCTTTATCAACATGTAACATAGAGACAATCAGAGTACATGTTAAGATAAAGTACAACCAGATAGCATACTATCATGTCGAGCAAGAAACTCATCCCTATATATGTCCCAGCATCCACTACAATATACATCGTATGTACAGTAATGGCCTCTAGGGCATACATATAACTAACAGAAGGACCCTGGCTGTCCTACGATTTCTATTACCATTGGGGATAAGAACATCAACCGCGCACTATTAGATCTTGGTGCCAGTGTTAACCTGCTTCCGTACTCAGTATATGAGGAATTAGGTGTAGGAGAGCTGAAACCCACACACTGTACTCTCCAAATGGCCGACCGATCAATCACCCATCCTAGGGGTGAGCTAGAGGATGTGTTAATCAAGGTTGGGGACTTCATATTCCCCGTTGACTTCATTGTATTAGACACACAGCCTGTAGCTAACCCCCGGAATCAAATTCCGGTGATACTCGGTCGCCCATTCCTTGCAACCTCAAATGTTGTGATCAATTGTCGTAATGGTTCGATGAACCTATCTTTTGGAAATATGATAATTGAACTCAACATTTTTAGGTTGGGGAATCAGCCCTCCGAACCTAATGCTTATATACTAGACGTTTGCTCCATCCAGGAGATCACCCCAGAAGAGTGTGAATTCGAGGAGTTTTTGTTCGATCACGATAACCTTAACGCCACTAGTGCGTTCCTCTTCGAACCTGTTGCTGTTTCTGCGCCCGACAACGACTACGAGTGTTGCACGTTCTCGAACGATCTTAGCCGCTCACCACCCGAGTTTGAATCCTTCGAATTTACGGATGAGTCACCTGAACCATCCAACTCGGTCGCTTACACTCGTTTTGAACCTTTGCTGGAATCCTTTGAGTTCGAGACCTTTTCACCAATCTTGCCTTCAATCGTTTCACCTCCAACGCTCGAACTCAAGCCTTTGCCGTCTCACCTTAAGTACGCTTACTTGGATGAGAACGAGACCCTCCCTGTTATCATCTCGGCTTCTCTAGCTCCAGAGCAAGAGAAACCCCTTCTTACGGTCTTGCATAGCAATAGGCAAGCTTTTGGCTGGTCCATGGCGGACATCAAGGGGATTATTCCCCTGATCGTTGAACATCATATTCATCTGATGGATGATGCCAAACCAGCCAGGGATCCACAAAGACGTCTCAACCCAGTCATGAAGGAGGCTGTAAAGAAGGAGATCGTGAAGTGTCTGGATAGTGGTATCATTTACCCTATCTCTGATAACCAGTGGGTTAGCCTCATTCACGTTGTCCCCAAGGAGTCAGGCATAACGGTCATTACTAACAAGGCGAATGAGTTAATCCCTACTCTCACCCAAACTGGGTGGCGAGTCTGCATCGATTACAGAAAACTCAACGCCGCTACGCGGAAAGACCACTTTCCGCTACTTTTCATTGACCAAATGCTTGAACGATTGGCCGGACACGAATACTACTGCTTTCTTGATGGCTACTCCGGCTATAATCAAATTCCCATCACCGAAAATGTCACGCCCCGCTTCCCAGAGTACGCAAGATTGGGCACGTGACATAGCCAACCATGCTACCTGTGGGTAGGAAGTATCCATCCACAGTCACATTACGGTTGTAGAGATATCAAGAACAATATAAATAACTAAACTATCACATGTCCAAATCCATAATAACAAGAGTCAATAAACAATAGTGCGGAAGCAAATGATCCAATACGATAAATAACAGTATGTCCCGTAATGCGGGCTCACATCTGGAAATGAAAAGAACTAAATAAGCTAATCACTAAGGAACTCACAGTTCAGCCTGCTGGCTGAAGTTCTCCTGCTCGGTCGCCGACAGTGGTAAGGAATATGGGCCATGCAAAACCCAGACGTCAGCGCGTCATGTCA
The DNA here is from genome assembly GCA_030015575.1 of Agapanthus africanus. NCBI lineage: Eukaryota > Viridiplantae > Streptophyta > Magnoliopsida > Asparagales > Amaryllidaceae > Agapanthus > Agapanthus africanus. Next base: position 300,372,806 of record CM057339.1, on the reverse strand, counting down.
ACCAAATAAAATAATATAAACATGGTAATAAGCAATGCAGGTATGAACATGAATAAAGCAGCACTAAGAAATAACAGTGCAGGGTAAAGTGCAAGGTAACTAAACTGTCCTATCAGGTTTCTACTCTATAGTCTTTGAAATCAATTGATGAATCGTCGATGTAACTCAATAGTATCCCGTGTGTGCCCGGGACCACGGTCAAGGTTCTCGAGGCTGAATCCGAGACGTGCCGCTAGGCAGTAAAAATAGGTAGTAGGATGGACGAGTGATGTCAGCATCATCACTCCCGGACTGGCCAAGCCCGTAAGACTGATCAGAACAGGTATCGAACTGTTGAGTTACAAGTCGGTTTCACCTTTGATTTCCCCATACCCCCAAGTTATGTATGTCAAGTCAGGTATTCAACAATCAAGGACTAATGCCAACACAGGATCAGGTAACAGGTCAGGTTACATCAGGTCAAGTCAACAGTATACGGTACCATGTCAGGTGTATCAATGTGTAAATATGTCGTATGTAGCAAGGTCCGGTCGACATGTAGTGCAATCGAGTACGTGCTCACAACAGGTATACAATCGAACAGTAAACAGTAGCAAGAATTAAAGTAAACGGCAATGATAGTCATTTAATCACCATGGTGCTTTGTATTATCTTTATTAACAGGTTCGAGCACCCTTGGGGGTGCAGTAGTTACAAGGTGAAGCAATATCAACCACATACAGTAATGAAGCTACATGAGTTTAAGACTAAAGCATAATTAACGGTCTCACGGATGGTTTAACGAATAAAGCAAAGACGATCCAATTGGTTTAGTTAGTTAAATCATGGATTAATAGCATACCACTTAATTTCACGAACTACTATACTGATTTAATGTTAAATAGAAATGCAACCGTCAATTCTAGTCATACTGTACCATCGATATCACCATCATTGTGTTGTTGTATTATAAAATATGATAAATAAATGTATAGCAGGACTTGATCTTGTATTAGCATGTTAGAGCAAGTATTCGGATACTTGCCTCGACGGTTTCGCAATCCGGAACACACGAATGCAGAGTCGGTGGAAAACACGAGACGGGTGCACGGACTACGGATCGAGTCCAACAGCGAACAGCGGGACCACACGGACCAGAGTACTATGCTGGAGCGTCGGGTCCAAACGACGGCACGGTCGGCATCCGGCAAAAGTCAAAACGACGACAAGTTAGCAACCATACGATATACGTAAACAAGGACCAGCGAGAGGGTTCTAGCATTAATGGAAGTTAAAGAGATGCTTACAGGAAAGCACCAGGGGCAACCACGACGGGCTCGACGGCGATGGGACGCCGGCGGCGATGAACAGTGGCCGCGACAAGGGCTGACTTGGAGGGATCGGGTGATGCAGCGATGATGTGGAGGTACTGGCCTGGTCTGGGTTGCAGGAGGAAGAGGATGTGGCTGTCGGTGTTCTTGCGACGACGAGGGGATCGACGGCGACCCTTTTCCGGCGAACCAGAGGGTAGGTGATGGGGTTTTGGGCTCGGGTTGGTGGTGGTCCGGCGAGGGGAGGAGGAAGACGACGACGAGGTCGGGACGAGGGTGAAGGGAGGAGGATTCTGGTGTCGGCGGCGGTGAGAGGCGGCGGCGACGGCGCACCCTGCGTGCTGGTGTGGCGTCGGGGTTGGGTTGCAGTGCAACGCAGGCGAGGGAAAGGAGGAAGAAGAGGAGGAAGGAGGTAGAGAGGGTGCGGCTAGGCTGAGGAGGCGATGACGGTGACGGCGAGGTCGCGGGGAGGTCGGCGGCGCAAGCACGAGGAGGCTAGGGTTAGGGCTTGGAGGTTCTCGCAGTGGGTTCTTCTCGTGGTGGTTTCAAAACGAGGAACAGTGGGCAAAAGATATAACAGAGAGAGAGAGAGAGAAGATTATGAGAGAGACGGTTGAAGGGGGGCCCACGAGGGATTTAAATCCCTCGTGATTGGCTGGAGGGTTTAAAAAGAGAAATTTTAAAAGATTTCAGGGGATTTGAAACGTTAAAAAATAAGGTAAACAAATATATTATAGTTTAATAATATTAAATTAAAATGGGTATTTCGGCGCTAAATGAAACATTTCCAAATCGCACCCGAATTGCGTCCAAATGTTTCAAATTCAAATTATAGGATTTTAAGCAAGTTCCAAATTTTGAAAAGAGGTGTTTAATGATTAAAAATGCATGCCCCCAAGTCGGACACTTGCACGCGCGCGTAGGCGTCCAAACTTGCCTGTTTCACCGAACGGGACGAAATCTCGACGCGCGGACGCTACCACGCCACTAGTGGCGACGAGTAGGCCAACATGGATATTTTTAATTTCGTTTTAGGTGTTAAAATTTGTTATGTGCCAAAATGACTTAACCGGTTAAAATTTAGCAATAAATACCAAACAATCAAAATAATTGGAAAGAGCAATATAAAACACTCAACTAGCAATAGAAATAGTATTATTGGGCTCGGGTGTTACATCATACCCAACTACAAAAAGAATTTCGTCCTCGAAATTCCAAGAATACAAGATAGCTAACTACCGGAAAAGGTGACGAAATTTCTGCCGGATCTCGTCTTCTCGCTCCCAAATGGATTCTCCATGCGATCGATTACCCCAAGAAACTAGCACAAGAGGGATAACCTTGTTCTTAAGAACCTTTTCTCTTCGATCCTTGATTTCAACTGGTCGCTCCTCAAAAGTTAGGTCCTCCCGTACAGTCAACTCCGAATGATCCAAGACGTGGGTTTCATCACGAACATACCTCCGTAGTTGAGACACATGAAACACATCGTGCACTCCTGCCAAGGACTGTGGTAACGCCAAACGGTACGCGACCTCTCCAACACGCTCCAATATCTCGAAGGGTCCAACGAATCGAGGACTGAGCTTTCCCCGACTCCCAAAGCGAATGACCCCTCTAGTCGGTGATATCTTCAGGAATACCAAATCACCCACGGCGAACTCTAGAGGTCTTCTTGACGTGTCAGCCCAACTTTTCTGTCTGTCTTGAGCTGCCTTCATATGCTTCCTAATTGTATTCACCTTCTCAACTGTCTGTACCACCAAATCTGGTCCTAGTAACCTTCGTTCACCAACATCATCCCAATAAACCGGTGAACGGCATTTACGACCATACAACGCTTCAAACGGAGCCATCTGAATAGTCGCTTGGAAGCTATTGTTGTACGAAAACTCCACCAGGTGTAGATGATCCTCCCAAGAACCTTTGAAGTCCAACATGCAAGCCCTCAACATATCTTCAAGGGTCTGGATCGTTCTCTCCGATTGTCCATCAGTCTGAGGATGATAAGCTGTGCTAAACTTCAATCGAGTCCCCAAACTTTCTTGTGAACTCCTCCAGAAGTGCGACAAGAACCGAGTGTCCCGATCGGACACGATACTTACCGGTACTCCATGCAATCTTACAATCTCTTGCATGTACCGCTCTGCCAAAGTCTCCGTTGATTGACCAACCCGAAAAGGAATAAAGTGAGCTGCCTTGGTTAACCGATCGACAATCACCCATACTGCATTGTTGCCCTTTGGACTCCGCGGTAAAGCCGTCACGAAATCCATGGTTATATGTTCCCACTTCCACTGAGGAATCGGAAGTGGTTGCAACAAACCAGCAATCCTTTGGTGTTCAGCCTTGACTTGCTGACACACCAAGCACTTAGCCACGAAGCGAGCAATTTCCCGTTTCATACCTTCCCACCAGAAGTGCTGTCGAATATCTCGGTACATCTTTGTCCCTCCTGGATGTACAGAGTAAACTGAACTGTGTGCCTCCTTCATAAGCTCTCCACGCATATCTCCTTTTGGCACACACACACGGCTACCATATCTCAACGAACCGTCTTCATGGATTAGTAAATCGGTTCGCAGTCCGGCTTCAACCTGCTCTCGAAACTTTTGCAGTCTAGGATCCTGCGATTGTGCCACTTTAATCTTCTCAACTAAGGATGACTGTACTTGCAACTGCATCAACTGTCCCGTAGCATGTGGTAGCAAAACCTCCAAGTCAAATCTCTGGAAATCCGCAATGATCTCCCTTTGTGCGGTCAATACCTGAATTGCTGGTAACCGACTTAGCGCATCTGGCACGACGTTAACTTTTCCCGGATGGTACTTAAGATCAAGGTCGTAGTCGGCCATCAGCTCCAACCATCTGCGTTGCCTCATGTTCAACTCCTTCTGAGTGAACACATACTTCAAACTCTTGTGATCTGTAAAGACTTCGACTCTCTCGCCCAAAAGGTAGTGTCTCCAAATCTTCAGGGCGAAGATCACGGCTGCAAGCTCCAAGTCATGAGTCGGATAATTCTTCTCATGAGTCTTCAGTTGTCTCGATGCGTAAGCGACGACCTTCCCATTCTGCATCAAAACACATCCCAATCCTTTTCCAGATGCGTCGCTGTGAATCACCAGTCCTCCTGAATCATCCGGTACGGTTAGGATAGGGGCGGTTATCAACTTCTGCTTCAACGTCTTGAAGGCCAATGCACATCCATCCGTCCAAACAAACGGTACCTCCTTGCGCGTAAGCTTGGTTAACGGCTCTGCCAAACGAGCGAAGTTCTCCACAAATCTCCTGTAGTATCCGGCGAGTCCAAGAAAACTTCTTATCTCCGCAACATTCTTTGGAATAGGCCAATCTCGAACTGCTGCAATCTTCTCGGGATCAACGGCGATTCCATCGCCCGACACAACATGCCCCAGAAACTTCACTTCTTCCAGCCAGAATTCGCACTTACTCATCTTCGCAAACAATTTCTCTTGTCTCAGCGTCTGCAGTGCGATTTTTAAATGCTTAGCATGCTCCTCCGGACTCTTCGAGTATACCAGGATATCGTCAATGAATACCACAATAAACTGGTCCAGGTAAGGTGAAAAGACCCTGTTCATCAAATCCATGAATATTGCCGGCGCATTCGTTACTCCGAAGGGCATCACTAGATATTCGAAATGCCCATATCGAGTTCGAAACGCCGTCTTGCAAATGTCTTCTGCTTTTACTCGGACCTGATGATATCCTGATCGCAAGTCCAGTTTCGAGAATACCCTCGCGCCACTAAGCTGCTCAAAAAGTTCTCCAATGCGTGGGATCGGGTACTTGTTCTTAATCGTCACCCGATTCAATTCTCGATAATCAATTCGCATCCTTCTCGTGCCATCCTTCTTCTTTACTAAAAGAACTGGAGCTCCCCAAGGTGAGTTGCTGCTTCGAATCCATCCCTTCTCGAGTAATTCACCAACTTGTTTCTTAACTTCTTCCAATTCCATTGGCGCCATCGGATAATAAGATTTTGATACTGGCGCTGCACCAGGAATAAGGTCAATCGCGAACTCCACATCTCGCTTTGGCGGTAAGCCCGAAATATCTGCAAATACATCCATAAAGTCGCGGACAACTGCCGGCTCTTCATTACTATCCGCTTCCATTGCTGCAAGAACACTGTTTGTCGGCCTAGCCCTAAACTCGACTGGCCCGACAGAGCTGCTTCCTCCAGTGAAAGTAAACTCAGGGTGTCCGGGAATCTGGAAAATTACTTTCCTTGCCCTACAGTCAATGTGTGCGTGGAAAGTGCCAAGAAAATCCATTCCCAAGACTACTTCATAACTGCCTGTATCTATCACCAAGAAATCTGCAAAAAGCTCCCGTCCGCAAACAACAACTGTACAATCTCTACATTCCTTACTAGCTATGATTTTCCCATTCCCAGTGTGTATGTCCCAGAAACTAGACAGGGTCGTGCAGGTAATCGAGTGTGTAGTTATAAATTTGGATGACATAAAACAGTGGGATGCTCCGGAATCAAATAATGCCAATGCGGGAAAACCATGAACGAGTAAAATACCTGAAACCACTTCTCCTGATGCCTTAGCCTCCTCAGCTGTCAAGGTAAAAGCTCGAGCCTGGTTTGGTCCTTGAGTCAGCTGTTTCTGCACTTGGAACGGTCTCTGCGGAGGCTTCTGTATATCATCTCTCGTGCGAAGCTTCGACGGACAAGCACCAACTGCGTGATCGGCTGCCCCACAAACCAGACAAAGTCCCAGTCTTCTTCTACACTCCTTATGCATGTGCCCAGGTAAGTGGCAGTAGGCACAGGTCACGCTCTTCCTTCAGTCAACGATCACAGGCTTCTTCATGGGTGCTACGCCTCGACGGTCCACTGGAATACCTCTGCGCCTATGATCTCGGTTAGGTACAAATGCGGGCTTTCTGGCCGCAACTGATGTCTGCTGTAGGTTCCCTTTCATTCCCGACAAACTCTGCTGCTCTCTGGCTGCCGTAAGAACTTGCGAGAAAGTGGTCAAACCCAGGGAGACAATCTGCCTCTGGATGTCCACATCCAAACTGCGCAAGAACCTTCGCGCCCTGTCTGCCTCCTTGGCGACTAAGGGTCCAGCGAAGCGGCTGAGTCTCGTCCATTCCGCTGCATGTACATCCACAGCTGCTCCATTTTGTCTCAACCCAATAAATTTCTCTTCCATTTCCTCCCGTGCAGTCCGCGGGAAGAACTTCTCCAAGAAGCTTTTAGAGAAATCCGCCCAACTGATTGGCTTGGACAAGCGGGTCTCCTCCACAAGCCACCACTCTCGGGCGTAATCCACCAGCTGAATGCGCACCACATCTACTCTCTTGTCTTCTGGGATCTGTGCCGCAATCAGTAAATTCTCCGTGTCCACTAGCCACTGCTCGGCTGGCAACGGCTCCTCCAGACCAGTGAAAGTAGTAGGACCCAATCGTCTGAAATCTGCCACGGTCCCTACTCGGTCAACTGGCTTCGCTACAGCGGTGTTTACAGACTGCTGAATAGCCTGCAAACCCTCCTGAAATGAATCTGCTTGCTGCTGGATCAGCTCAGTTTGCCTCTTCTGATTTTCCAACATCCCACGTATCACTCCTAACATGGCGGCTTCATCCACACGCCTCTGATACGTCTTGAAATTCTTATCTGCCATGGTCCTGAAATCAAAACAAATAACATTAGCATGATGATAGATTCAATATATAAATCAAGGCTAGAACTCCAAGATACTTAAATAGAGTACTGCATTGTAGCTATGCCGCGGTATCATAGCCGCAATTACTTAACTCCACCCAAGTCGCCTAAGTCCTAGAGATAACAAGGAATTGGATTTTCAAGTTGACAAATGCAAAGTAAGTTTGCATGTCGACATAATCCGGAAGAATGATTCAAGGATGGTAAAACGGTCAAAGTGGCAGGACATGTTTCCTAGTCACGGGTATTATGATTCGTGTATCGGGTGCAATACCCAACTACAAAGAATCAACCCAAATTAACCTATGGCTCTGATACCAAAAGAACCATGTCACGCCCCGCTTCCCAGAGTACGCAAGATTGGGCACGTGACATAGCCAACCATGCTACCTGTGGGTAGGAAGTATCCATCCACAGTCACATTACGGTTGTAGAGATATCAAGAACAATATAAATAACTAAACTATCACATGTCCAAATCCATAATAACAAGAGTCAATAAACAATAGTGCGGAAGCAAATGATCCAATACGATAAATAACAGTATGTCCCATAATGCGGGCTCACATCTGGAAATGAAAAGAACTAAATAAGCTAATCACTAAGGAACTCACAGTTCAGCCTGCTGGCTGAAGTTCTCCTGCTCGGTCGCCAACAGTGGTAAGGAATATGGGCCATGCAAAACCCAGACGTCAGCGCGTCATGTCAACCAAATAAAATAATATAAACATGGTAATAAGCAATGCAGGTATGAACATGAATAAAGCAGCACTAAGAAATAACAGTGCAGGGTAAAGTGCAAGGTAACTAAACTGTCCTATCAGGTTTCTACTCTATAGTCTTTAAAATCAATTGATGAATCGTCGATGTAACTCAATAGTATCCCGTGTGTGCCCGGGACCACGGTCAAGGTTCTCGAGGCTGAATCCGAGACGTTCCGCTAGGCAGTAAAAATAGGTAGTAGGATGGACGAGTGATGTCAGCATCATCACTCCCGGACTGGCCAAGCCCGTAAGACTGATCAGAACAGGTATCGAACTGTTGAGTTACAAGTCGGTTTCACCTTTGATTTCCCCATACCCCCAAGTTATGTATGTCAAGTCAGGTATTCAACAATCAAGGACTAATGCCAACACAGGATCAGGTAACAGGTCAGGTTACATCAGGTCAAGTCAACAGTATACGGTACCATGTCAGGTGTATCAATGTGTAAATATGTCGTATGTAGCAAGGTCCGGTCGACATGTAGTGCAATCGAGTACGTGCTCACAACAGGTATACAATCGAACAGTAAACAGTAGCAAGAATTAAAGTAAACGGCAATGATAGTCATTTAATCACCATGGTGCTTTGTATTATCTTTATTAACAGGTTCGAGCACCCTTGGGGGTGCAGTAGTTACAAGGTGAAGCAATATCAACCACATACAGTAATGAAGCTACATGAGTTTAAGACTAAAGCATAATTAACGGTCTCACGGATGGTTTAACGAATAAAGCAAAGACGATCCAATTGGTTTAGTTAGTTAAATCATGGATTAATAGCATACCACTTAATTTCACGAACTACTATACTGATTTAATGTTAAATAGAAATGCAACCGTCAATTCTAGTCATACTGTACCATCGATATCACCATCATTGTGTTGTTGTATTATATAATATGATAAATAAATGTATAGCAGGACTTGATCTTGTATTAGCATGTTAGAGCAAGTATTCGGATACTTGCCTCGACGGTTTCGCAATCCGGAACACACGAATGCAGAGTCGGCGGAAAACACGAGACGGGTGCACAGACTACGGATCGAGTCCAACAGCGAACAGCGGGACCACACGGACCAGAGTACTATTCTGGAGCGTCGGGTCCAAACGACGGCACGGTCGGCATCCGGCAAAAGTCAAAACGACGACAAGTTAGCAACCATACGATATACGTAAACAAGGACCAGCGAGAGGGTTCTAGCATTAATGGAAGTTAAAGAGATGCTTACAGGAAAGCACCAGGGGCAACCATGACGGGCTCGACGGCGATGGGACGCCGGCGGCGATGAACAGTGGGCGCGACAAGGGCTGACTTGGAGGGATCGGGTGATGCAGCGATGATGGGGAGGTACTGGCCTGGTCTGGGTTGCAGGAGGAAGAGGATGTGGCTGTCGGTGTTCTTGCGACGACGAGGGGATCGACGGCGACCCTTTTCCGGCGAACCAGAGGGTAGGTGATGGGGTTTTGGGCTCGGGTTGGTGGTGGTCCGGCAAGGGGAGGAGGAAGACGAAGACGAGGTCGGGACGAGGGTGAAGGGAGGAGGATTCTGGTATCGGCGGCGGTGAGAGGCGGCGGCGACGGCGCACCCTGCGTGCTGGTGTGGCGTCGGGGTTGGGTTGCAGTGCAACGCAGGCGAGGAAAAGGAGGAAGAAGAGGAGGAAGGAGGTAGGGAGGGTGCGGCTAGGCTGAGGAGGCGATGACGGTGACGGCGAGGTCGCGGGGAGGACGGCGGCGCAAGCACGAGGAGGCTAGGGTTAGGGCTTGGAGGTTCTCGCAGTGGGTTCTTCTCGTGGTGGTTTCAAAACGAGGAACAGTGGGCAAAATATATAACAGAGAGGGAGAGAGAGAAGATTATGAGAGAGACGGTTGAAGGGGGGCCCACGAGGGATTTAAATCCCTCGTGATTGGCTGGAGGGTTTAAAAAGAGAAATTTTAAAAGATTTCAGGGGATTTGAAACGTTAAAAAATATGGTAAACGAATATATTATAGTTTAATAATATTAAATTAAAATGGGTATTTCGGCGCTAAATGAAACATTTCCAAATCGCGCCCGGGTTGCGCCCAAATGTTTCAAATTCAAATTATAGGATTTTAAGCGAGTTCCAAATTTTGAAAAGAGGTGTTTAATGATTAAAAATGCATGCCCCCAAGTCGGACACTTGCACGCGCGCGTAGGCGTCCAAACTTGCCCGTTTCACCGAACGGGACGAAATCTCGACGCGCGGACGCTACCACGCGACTAGTGGCGACGAGTAGGCCAACATGGATATTTTTAATTTCGTTTTAGGTGTTAAAATTTGTTTTGTGCCAAAATGACTTAACCGGTTAAAATTTAGCAATAAATACCAAACAATCAAAATAATTGGAAAGAGCAATATAAAACACTCAACTAGCAATAGAAATAGTATTATTGGGCTCGGGTGTTACAGAAAAAGACCAGGACAAGACCACATTCACTTGTCCTTTCAGCACGTTCGCACATCGTCGTATGCCCTTTGGGTTATGCAATGCGCCCGCTACCTTCCAGCGGTGTATGATGGGAATCTTCTCAGACATGGTGGAGAAATTTCTGGAGATCTTCATGGACGATTTCTCCATCTTCGGCGATTCTTTCAACGAGTGTTTGCTGCATCTTGACGCTGTCCTTACCCGATGTAAGGACAAGAACCTCACTTTGAATTGGAAGAAGTGCCACTTCATGGTGCGCGAAGGTATTGTCTTAGGACATATCATTTCGCAAAATGGCATAGAGGTTGACAAAGCGAAGATTGAGGTCATTTCCAATCTCCCTCCTCCCAGATGTGTCAGCCTTCCTTGGCCATGCCGGTTTCTATAGACGGTTCATCAAGGAGTTTAGCAAGATTGCTAGGCCCTTGACTCTTCTACTGGCCAAGGACACGCCATTCGACTTCAACTCGAGCTGTATGACTGCGTTCGAGTCATTAAAAAGCTCACTCACTTCTGCTCCCTTTCTTTCTTCACCTGACTGGACGCACCCATTTGAGATTATGCGCGATTCATCCGACTTTGCCATTGGTGCTGTCCTTGGACAACACATCAACAAGATGCCGCACGTAATCTATTATGCTAGCTGAACCCTGAACGACGCCCAACTTAATTATACAACAACTGAGAAGGAATTCTTGGCTGTTGTATTTGCTTTAGAAAAGTTCAGGCCCTACCTCATCGGCTCTCCAGTAATTGTCTACACAGACCATTCTGCTCTGCGCCATCTTTTTGCGAAGAAAGATGCAAAATCTCGGCTAATACATTGGATTCTCTTGCTTCAAGAGTTTGACCTTGTCATTAAGGACAAAAGAGGATGTGAAAACGTGGTCGCCGACCATCTCTCACGACTTCCTTCTTCGCCGTCGCCTCAACTTCCGATCAATGACGTTTTTCCGGATGAACAGATCTTGACAGTATCTCGCGAACCCTGGTTCGCAGATATTGTGAACTATTTGGCCACAGGGCTACTACCAACTGAATGGTCAAGTCAGGACAGACTTCGATTCTTATCCCAAGTAAAACACTTTTACCGGGACGAACCCTATCTGTTCAAGTACTGTCCAGACCAGATTATTCGTCGGTGTGTCCCTGATGATGAATTCAAGAGTGTGTTGTCATTTTGCCACGATCAAGCATGTGGCGGGCATTTTGGCCCCAGAAAGACAGCTGAGAAGATCTTGCAAAGTGGTTTCTACTGGCCACAACTCTTCAAAGACGCTCATGACTATTGCAAGACTTGCTCCCAGTGCCAACACTTGGGCCGGATATCCCGGAGGAACGAGATGCCGCTCCAACCGATCTTGGTTGTGGAGATTTTTGACGTTTGGGGGATAGATTTCATGGGGCCGTTTCCCAGCTCTTTCGGGAACTTGTACATCCTTCTCGCTGTTGATTACGTCTCTAAGTGGGTCGAGGCTGTGCCAAGCCGGACTAACGACAACAAGGTTGTCGTTAGGTTTCTTAAAGAAAACATTTTCTCCCGGTTTGGGCACCCCCGAGCGATCATTAGCGACAATGGAACTCATTTCTGCAATAAGACTTTCGAAGCCTTGATGCGGAAATATTCCATTAATCATAAGTTATCTACGCCCTACCACCTCCAAACCTGTGGGCAAGCCGAAGTTTCAAATCGGCAAATCAAGCAGATACTGGAGAAGACGGTTTCCAAGAACCGAAAAGATTGGTCGTTGAAACTCACTGATGCCCTTTGGGCATTTCGAACGGCTTATAAGACAGATCTCGGCATGTCTCCCTATCGGCTTGTGTACGGAAAGGCTTGCCACCTCCCTGTCGAAATAGAGCATTGCGCATTTTGGGCGATAAAAGAGCTGAATCTGTCTCTCGAAGATGTGGGCAGCCATCGGAAGCTGCAGTTGAACGAATTGAGCGAGCTTAGGGATGAGGCTTATGATAACGCGGTTGTCGTTAAAAACCGAACGAAGGTGTTTCACGATAAACACCTTTTGCGCAAAACTTTCGTACCTGGTCAACAGGTACTGCTTTACGACACCCGGCTACACTTCCATCCAGGAAAGCTCAGATCTCTCTGGAAAGGGCCGTATTTTGTGCGGAATGTGTATCCGCAGGGCGCTGTGGATTTGGAGAATCCAAAGGATGGTTCATTTTTTAAAGTAAATGGACACCGACTAAAACCGTACCTTAGCGCCGAACCAACAGAGGAGCTCCTGGTTTTACAGGAGCCGGTTTACCCTGCATAATCTTCCTCTGCCTACCACCAAACTTCGGTTATCCAGCCAAGAACAGTGGACACTGTTCCAAATAAGTTTGGGGGTATGTATATACCATTTTGTATATATTTGTGGATATTCTTTTCCATTTTTTCTATTCTTCTTTACTTTAAAAACAAAAAAAATTGTGTGTATCTAACCGACAATTTTGACCCTTCAATGATCTCTTCATGCAATGACAGTGAGGACACTGTCCAGTTTAAGTTTGGGGGTACGCTCGGTACGCATTTCTAACCTTCGCATTCATATGTATATTTTGCATCTGCATATTAAAATCCATAAAATCCATAAAAATCAGAAAATTTTCTAAAAACATAAAAACTTTTCTGTCAAGTTAGCTAGTGGGAGAACTCTGATTCAACATTTCGACGGTTTTGTTTGATAAGATAAGAATAACTAAATCTTATTTTTAGATTTTGAAAACCTGAAAGATAACTCTCCTTTGAAGTTAACTATAGCTGATATACGTCTTTACATCACACTACACGTGTCGTGAGTTTTGGAAATTAGATGACAAGTTTTTTATGTCTAAAAACTTTTAAATGGATAAATGATTTTCTGAGGATCAAATAGGTTTGTTCTGAAATAAGTAATATCAAGAATAGTTTATGAAGTGAAGTGAATATGAAGGAATATTATTGATGCCTTAATTGGAACTAAGTCTGAAAAATAACCCATCTGAAACTTGATTGGAATGATTACACACCTAACCCACTAAACACGTCTTTTATCCAAAAAATAACTGAACTGCCGGTTATATCTCTGTTCGTATTGAATCATCATGATTTTCACGCTAAATTGTCTTTTGTTTTTGGACCTAGGTAACTTGAGTAATTAAGTCCGCTGGGGTGTTTCTACACCTAATGCCCTAAAGCCAACTGGTTTGGGTGCATTGGCCCAAAGCTCGCTAAGAAGCCTAGAAAGTCCAGATTAAAACAAAGTCAAGCAAGTGTTCTCTCCGAGTTAAAATTCCTAACGGTTCTTTGTGTGAGAATAATCTTGACAAAAGACAGGTTTTTATAAAAAAAATATTTCTAGCGGAGATATGAAGGTTTTATTCTATGATAAAGACTATTGCACGTTCACAGAGGTGTGTATGAAATGAAAACAAGAAAAATGTGGAGTGAAAAATAAGACCTAGTTTCCTGTTAAGGAAGATAGAAATTCTGAAGTTGAAACCTTACTGGAAAACGAAACTTGAAAAATGCTTAACTCTTTATAAAACTTATATGATCCTTTTAAAAATTTTATCTGGGCTTTATTGTATGACATGATGACTTTATTCGACCCTTCTGGAACTTAACGACACTATTTGCACTGCACGTAAAGACATATAAAATCTTAAGTTAAATAAAAAGCGAGGTGTGAAAAATAAAGGTTCGATAGTCTAGACTTAGGATAATAGAATTGTTATTTTCTGAAACAAAACTTTAGGGTTTGAATCATAGTTATTTTGCAAAACTAGCTTGACCGGATTTTGTGGGTAGTATCCGCTGAAAACCCTCAGGAGACAACACTCCTCCTACTAGGGACACCTAGAAGTTTAACGGCTTGTTGCACATGCTCAGTGCAATCGCGTTCCCTGCGAAAGTGAGGTTAGAAAATTTTTTTATGAATAAATTGGCTTTGCTCGGGACGAGCAAATGATAAGTTTGGGGGTATTTGTTCATATCAGATTTTTGCATTTTTATACCGCCCAATTTTTATCACATTGCTTATCAGTAGGTACTCTTGAGCCGTGTTTGCTAGTCAATTGCAGGATACAAGTTCTCGGCTCTAAACAGTGAAATTCATGGAAAAACACGACAAAACCCGGGTCCTGCCAACCACAGATAAAACGCGGGTCTCCGCTCTCTATCCGTATGTTGCCACACACCAGTTTAAAAGACAAAATGGCAAATCAATGTCATTTTCATGCACAAGGCTCAATGGCAACACAAGATCCAAGAAATCTACGCGGAGCTCAAGAAAATCATGGCAAAAAGATCCACATCCAATCACCTTTTGATCTACTAAAATTCTGGAAGAAATGTGGAAAGATTATCAGAAAAAACATATACCAGACTGAAGGACATAAAATACCAGGGGAGCACACAAAACCGGAGGGGCCAACTCCCCTATAGGTACGCGGATCCGCGGCAAATAGGGGGTCTAGGCTGCGGATCCACGGCCGTACAGGCTCATCAGATGGAGATCTTTCAGGGTTATTTTGGGAATTTTGTCTTATAGCGGATTGTTGCCCTAGGTTTCCATTTACCTGCCTATAAATAGTCCAGAAATTGCCAAAGCCAAGGGTTCATAATCTTGTATTTAGATTTTAGGTTATATGTTGTTGTTCTTCTTCCTCCTCTCATCTCTTCTCCATTAAAAAACTTGTAGTGAGCTTTTGTGAGTGAAGAATGAATAAAGGAGTTCTTGTTCTTACCATGCTTGTCTTTTTATTTTGTTAACTATTATTGCTTGTAATTTTCAATTGCTAATTTAGTTGTTGTTATTTGTGTTTGTTTGTTTCTTGTTCTCTTTTCCTTTATTCTTAAACAACCATGATGCTTACGCTTGATCCTTGCCGAGGTGAGGTCGCAAATAGCTAGTTGTAATCTTCTAACCTCTTTCTTTCTATCATCCTCCTTTGTTTATTTTCATTTATTTTGTAATGGGTGAGTAGTTTCCATACTTGTTAGGGTAGGATAAGGAAAGTTTGAGAGAAGGAAATCTCTCTCACTCTTTCCTTGCCCAACATCTTAAATCGAACTCCCGTTAATTGAACCACAATCCGCTCCCTACGGCACCCTATCCTACATGATAGCGGTGATTCCGTAGTGAGACCGGTTGTGGTTGAATTAACCGGAGGTTAAGGCTAAGAGCCAAGAACGGACGGACAAGCACCAAAAGGAAGAACTTATGCGTTGGAAAGCCTAGCTTATACTCGCAAGTTCCTTCCTAGTCGTGCTAATCCCCGTTGTTGCCGATTACCGTAACTCCGATATTAAGAGTGGCAACGAAAGAAGTGAGTGACTCCTAACTCAAACTAACCTAATCCTAACCCTAACAAGCTCTCTATATATATCATTTTAGCACTTAAGTAATCTAAAAACAAACCTGGACAATTGGACTTAACTCGTTAAAGCACATAGAAAAAGATTCACATCTTCCTGCGGACGACCCGTACTCAACCGGCTAGCTACAAGCGAAACCGTCTTGATTGCGGTAACAAACTTAGCATGCAAAAACTTTACCAATCTTGGGCCTTTCTTCCTCGGCACTTATTAGTTGGTAAGATCCTCCGTCAAACACTTTCTCGATGACGTATTGTCCTTCCCAGTTTGGCTCGAATTTTCCCTTGGTATGTCGATTGGGGATAATCGGTCTTTTGAGGACCAACACCAATTCACCTTTCTTGAAAGCGCGGAGACGAGCCATCTTGTCATAGGCCCGTGACATTTGGGCTCGGTACAGCTCCAGATTTTGCTGCACCGCGAGCCTCTTTTCTTCGAGGGCGTCGAGCTCTTCAAGCCGAAGGAGCACGTTTTCCTCCTCCGTCAACTCGTGCTGAACGGCCGTTCTTAAGCTTGGAACTTCGACTTCGAGGGGGAGGACTGCCTCCACTTCAAAGAGCAATGAGTATGGAGTGGACTGGGTTGGAGTACGGTGCGTGGTACGATATGCCCATAACGCCTCGTGAAGCTTGAGATTCCATTCTCTCTTATTTGCAGAAGCATTTTTCCTCAGGAGCTTGCATAGAGTCTTATTGAAGGCTTCGGCTATCCCATTGGCTCTTGGATTATAGATGGAGAAATATCTCCAGTCTATCTTGTGTTGAGTAGCGAATCTTGAGACTTTCAAGCTCTTAAAAGAAGGTCCGTTGTCAGAAATGATTCTTCTTGGCGTACCGAAGCGGTATAGAATATTATGCTGGAAGAATGTCAGAATATCTTCTGTCTTGACTTCTTTTAGCGGGACAGCTTCAGCCCATCTGGAAAAATAGTCAGTTGCGGCCAATATGAACCGGTGGCCTCTGGATGACGGAGGATCAATTGGGCCAACTATGTCGGTCCCCCAGACTTCGAAGGGCCATGACGCCACCATAGGATGCAACGGATTAGGCTGCTTGTGAATGAAATCGCTGTGAATTTGGCAGATATGACATTTCTTTGCATGCTCTCCGCAATCCTGTATCATGGTGGGCCAGTAATACCCAAGCCGTTTAATTTGAAGTTGCATATTGGGGCCAGATTGGTGAGCACCGCAAACGCCCGAGTGAACTTCTTTCATGACTTTCTGGGCTTCGGCCGATGACAGACATCTGAGCCAGAGTTGGTCATATAACCTGCGGTATAGCGTGTCATTTACAAACACGTACCGGAGAGCTCTCTTCTTTAGCTGAATTTTTGCAGATTTTCCTTCGGGCAGCTTGTCATATCGGAGGTACGCTATGAAGGGTTCTCTCCAATCAAGCTCGTCTTGGATGATCGAAACATTTTCGGCAGGACTGCTCTTCTGTTCCGTGCTTTTCTCTTCTCGTAGAGAGACTGGGCGTAGAATTTCCGGCTCCTGGCTGTGATCAGAATTTCGTCCATGTCAAGATCAGCCAGCTCCTTGGCTAGGCGAGCGAGTATGTCAGCCTTTCCATTCAACGCTCTAGGGACTCTCATTAGTTCAATGTGAGTGAACCGTTTCATGAGTTCCACCACTCGGACTCTGTACCGAGCTAACACGGATTTGTATATCTTATAGTCTCCACTTACTTGGTTGACGACGAGCCGGGAGTCACCGTAAACCCGTAGCCGAAGGATTTCCATTTCTATGGCGAGCTCCAGACTAGCTATCAGAGCTTCATACTCAGCCTCATTGTTTGTGCGAGGCTCGGTGAGAGCAAAAGAACGCCGTAGGATTCCCATCGATGGCGTGATGAACACCAATCCTATCCCTGCTTTTATCTCCGGGACGCTTGATTTACTGGAGGTCCTTATCAATGAGGCCCCATCAAAGTAGAGCTTCCAACATGGCTCGTCATTCTCGAGGTGCAGCACTTGTTCGTCGGGTAACTCGTAATTGAGCGGTGACCCCCCTGGTATGGGATGAGCAGCGAGAAAGTCCGCAAGAGCTTGTCCTTTTACTGCTTTCTGAGGAGTATAAACTATATCAAACTCAAGTAGCATGACAGCCCATCTTGCCATTCTACCGGCTAGGCTTTCTTTGGTCATCAAGTGTTTGAGCGGGTCGACCTTGGAGGTCAGCGTAACCCGATGAGTGAGCAGATAGTGCCTCAGCTTCTTCACAGCAAATATCAGAGCCAGGCATTGCTTTTCGATCGGGGAATAGTTGTGTTCCGCCCCGACTAAATTTCGACTGAGGTAGTAGAGGGCATTCTCTTTTTCCTCCTCGTTGTTCTGGGCAAGGAGCGCACCGAGTGACTCATCTAGCGCGGCAGCATAGAGAATCAACGGTTTGTCTGGAATAGGAGCAGCAAGCACTGGAGGGTGCAACAGGTACTGTTTGATGCTTTCGAACGCTTCTTGACATTCAGCATCCCAGACAAAAGGAGCTCCTTTCTTCATGAGCTTTGAGAAGGGCTTACATCTCCCCGATAAATTTGAGATAAACCTTCGTATATAAGCAAGCTTGCCTTGAAAGGATCTTAGCTGCGTCGGATGGGTAAACTTCAATCCCTCGATGTCGGACTATAAAGCCCAGAAATTTTCCCGATAACATGCCAAAAGCGCACTTCAGAGGATTCATTTTCAGATCGTACTCCCTCAGTCTGGTGAGAACGGTCCTAAGATCTTGGATGTGATCGGCCTTGGCTTTAGTCTTGACGACCGGATCATCAACATAACATTCGACGACTTTATAAATTAGGTCATCAAAGATATTGGTCATTGCCCTTTGATATGTAGCACCTGCGTTCTTCAGTCCGAACGGCATCACTTTGTAGCAGTATATTCCGATCGGGGTTCGAAATGCTGTGTGCTTCTCATCCTCAAGCGACATCTTGATCTGATTATATCCAGACGAGCCATCCATGAAGGTGAACAACTCGTAATTTTAGATGTCATCGACCATCATTTCCATGACCGGTAGTGGAAAGTCGTCTTTAGGAAATGCCTTGTTGAAGTCCCTGAAATCGACACAAACTCGGATCTGCCCATTTTTCTTCTTCACTGGGACTAAGCATGCGATCCAGTCCGCATATTTCTCTTCTCTGATGAAGCCAGCATCGATAAGTTTCTTAGTTTCCTCGATGACCTTTTCTTCTAGCTCCCTTCTCATTCTTCGAGGAGCTTGTTTGACTGGCTTAGCATCAGGAGATATATCCAACTTATGCACAGCCACTTCAGGGGAGAGTCCAGGCATTTCTTTGTACGTCCATGCGAAGCAGTCGGCGAACTCATGCAGCAGGGCAATTATCTGCTCCTTCATTTCCTATGACAGGAGTGAGCTGATGTAGGTCGGCCTTGGATTATTAGGCGTTCCCAAATCGATCTCGGTTAGCTCATCGAAAGTTGCTTTTCCGCCATCTTCGAGCTCTTGAGGAGCTTCTTCTGGCTCGGCTATCTCGTCATTATCATTAGATCTTTCGCTGGCTTCACCAACATGGATCATGTAGCATGCTTTGGAATCATATTGAATGAAGCCTATGCCCCGTCTATCTGGAATTCGTCCATCGATGAGTGCTCGGACATGGGGCGGATGCCATAGCCCTTCATAAATCTTTGCTTCGGACTCTGTTTGATATAACCGGCATCCGCAACTTTTGAAATATCCCCGCATCTCGGGTGCATAGTATCTAGGATTGAGGACGGCTCTTATGCCTCTCTCATAGGGAAGACACGCGACAGACAAATCATCCGGGTGCACAACGGGGTTGGACCTATAAAACAGGATGCCCTTCTGTCCACTTTTCCTTCCGGGAACGTAGAAAGTTTTCAGCTGGTCCACGGTAGAGACTGACAATGCATCGAGCTCTTTAAACATCCGTTCCGGCACCCTTGTGATGGACCCTTCTGCAATTTCGAAGGTCTCTCGTAACTTCGTTGTTCGCATGATAGCCCGATTTGCATAGCTGTTGCAAGACGGATCCTCTTCTTCTGAGTGTTCAGTGTCACTGCCTAAACAAGGGCGGATGTTGCTATCGGATGGGCCTTCAGTAACAAATTTGTCCGTATCGCTACCGAAATGAGGGCGAGTTTTACGGAAGGACGGACTTCCGGTATCGGATTCATCAATGTCGCTACCGAAACGCGGGCGCACTTGGGGGTTTCTTCTTTTGAAAGTGACAGCCGACTCAGACTTGCTTTTGAGTTTCGGGGCTGTTCTGTCTTTGGTCAGCTGTGGCTCAGCGCTTTGGAGGTTCACAAAGTACCGAGAATCTTCATATCGGACTTCATACACACCGAACGGTTGGATGTCTCCATCAATGCGTCTTTCTTCGCCATTTCTAGTTTACTTCATGCATTGATGGAGAGTTAATGGAACGATGCCGTAATCGTGGAGCCACGGCCGTCCCAAGAGAATTTTATAAGACTTGTCAGCGTCGATCACGTATATCTTAGCTTCAGTTTGTAGATCCCCGAATTTGATTGGCAAAGCTATAGACCCCAGAACTTGCTGGCAGTTTTGATTGAAGCCTTGAATAACAATCCTTTCCCTTGACAGGTGCCGGACGTCCATTGATAAACTCTTCAGAGTCCGCAAGTTCATGATGTTCACAGAAGACCCCGGATCAATCAATATGCGATTAATCCGATCTCCGTCGCTGTACCCGGTCACGTAAAGCGGCCGATTATGCTCAGCCATTCCCAGTAGCAAGTCTTCGTCCTTAAACGTGACTGCGGCGGCATGCAGAGCATACTGGGCTTCTTTCATATTAATTTCCGTAAAGCGAGCCTGATACCGCTCAGGGTTTTGTAGAGCATGAATAAGAACATCTATAAGCTCTTGAGATAGAATCAAGGCATCATAGATGCTAAGGAGATACGAAAGCTTTCGGAGATGAGCCAAGACATTATAGTCAATTGGGGAAGGACTCGAATCTTCATGGGCAAGTTCTCTGCCATCTTTTTCATCAGCGACTTGTTTTTCCTTCCCTTTTGGGGTGTTGCCCTGATTTGGCGGTAGATCCCTGCCGCTTCTGAGCTGGATTTGGTTAGCCTTAGTGGCGAGCTCTTCGTCCTCTTCGGGAATATAGAGCTCCTCCTCAGAGTCGCTGCCTAGGTGGATGGCGTAGCAGGTCACTATAGGGATCTCTTCATTGGAGTCTTCTTCTAACTCCTCCAGAATCTCAGCCGCTTCTACAGGGAAGAAATTTTTCAATTGAATTAGAGTTATTTCCTTCTGTTCATAGTCTTTGAGTGAATCAATATATTTTTGAATGGTCAATCTCCCTGCAGACACTTTTCCGCTTCGAGCTGCACTTTTTTTCTTCTTGAGCTTTTTGGATTTTGAGCCTGATGGAGCCAGATTGGCAGCTGGTACGGTAGGCTTCTTCTGCCCTTCCCATTCCGTTCTGGGCTCTTTCCGAAGTAGCTTTAGCATCTTCTTCGTCTTATTAGATATGTGCGTACTCCACGGAGGCCGCGGTGACTCCGTTTCATTTCTCACGGCAGCGGGTTCGGCTGTCTGTCCTCAGAGGGATTCAGCTTCTGTCTGTATAAAGTTGGTGGTTGCAACTTGATTGTTCACCAACACACTTTTGGACAGCTCGATCTCTCCAGCCTTGTACTGCTTCTCGACCCAGTCCTTGAAGATATAGCAATCCTCGATCGCATGGCTCACTACTCGGTGGTACGGGCAATACAGGGGATTGTCGATCATTTTTGCTTCTTGAGGTCTTTTCGACTCCGGCAATTGTAGACCGTCGTTCAAGGCATCTTAAAATATCTTGCGGATCTTGTCCCTTCTGAAAGAGTAAACCTTGTTCTTTTTCTCCTCTAGGGAAGGCCCATCTCCTCCCAGCAATGGCTTTCGAGACTGGTTGGTTTTGGATTCGCCAGCCCTTCGCTTTTCTTCGTTGTCGGGCGCATTGAAGACATTGGTACTGCAGGAACTCCCGCTTCTACGGTTGTCTTTGTAGGGTTCCTAGGCACACTAATGAGGTCTCACAAAGCAACAACCATGCCAAATTCAAAATTTTCTAGGTGCCGAGAAACCCTAATGCGATCGTTAACTAGAAATTAGGCGAAACTACGAGCTAGTAAACTGCTTTACTAAAAAGTGAATGGAAATACAACCTTTGTAGATCCGGTCCTCCACTTCCTTAGCTCCGTGAAGATGTCCCTTCGCTGCGATCATCGGATCCCGGACTCTCGCGATGGTTTCGTCGAAGAAATGATCGGGCTAGGTCGTCGACTTCGATGCCGAAGATGATCTACGTCGAGGCAACTCAAGATCAAGCTCCAACTTCACCAAGTCATGAAACTTGTGAAGAAAACATCCTATACTACATGGCAAGTGGTAGAGGATGAAGAAATAGGAAGTGGGTTCACTTTGGATTTTGATTTCTCACTTGGAATCATCACTTAGACATTTTCAAGAAATGGTTTTCTTTCTTCTTCAAGAAGAAGAAGAAGAAGAAAGAAATAAAAATGAATTGTATTTCAAAAAGAAAATGAAGTGATGGTTATCATTTAGCAACCATGGGTGAGTTAACAAGTGTAGAGAATAAACTAGGGTTAAAGTAAATGGTTAGGGTTAAGGAAAGAAACAAAATGGTCAAACCTTTTTCAAAGCTTCATGAAGATTCAAGTGAAAACAAAAGAAGCAACCATTTTCTTTCTTGCCAAAATGAATAAATAAATAAATGATTAAGAAAAGATAACAAAACCCTAACCATTCACTTAAACAAGGTTTAAAGTAAACATACACCCAAGTTTGCATGTATCATCAAACATGATACAATCTAGTGCACAAAAATATATCACATATACAATGTGCACAATCAAGTGAGAAAATAATCTTAAGTGAACAAATACTAGTTAATGTAAAGTAATATATCAAATATATAATTATACATCAAATCATTAAATCAATACTTGATTTAATGATCCGGTCATATCGCATATAACCGACTAATATCAAGTGTATCAATGTATCGAATCAACACTTGATTCGGTAACCCGGCTATATCATATATAACCGTCCAATGATACAAATCGCGAGAATAGAATACGGTATCACATACACGCATTATTCTCGGTCCCGCACATATCTCATATGTGCTCCTATTTCGTTTCGCTTGAGCCAGGAAATCTCTGTGTAGGACTCTAAAGACTCGTCAATACGCCGGCAGCAGATGATGATCATATCAAGCACCCACAAGCCGCAAGCGGTCTGCTAAACGTAACGGCCACCCGGGTATTGAGCGATCAGAAGATCGACGAGCAAGCCCGCCACACTCCTGTGAATCCAACCAGTAACACTTATCGTGCAGTCCAGTCTGTTCGTCTGATATGTCGCATATCTCGTCTAGGGGTGGTAAACGTCAGACCCCAATAACTCGATAAGTCGTGTCGATATGAGGTCTATAACAGTTTTAGAAACTACTGGTAACACTTACCAGTAAATCTCAGCAACCCTGGCCAGGGATTTCCTGTTATTGCCAATCGAACACAGCGCAACATCAACTCCCTATACCGGGAAAGACGAATCCCCTCATATCGCTCATTGCCTCCATGCGATTCGAGACTGTACCCAAAAGCCACCGTTTTGCACGCCCTCTTGGACGTGGTAAGGTGGAAATCAAAGCACAGTGGGAATCACACAAGACTCTATGACGATCTCGGGTCAACAGACTACTCTGTACCAGTGTCACCAGAGAACTGCCATCTGACGTAAGGTATAATACCATCTGGGAGTTCTCGGCGAGTCCGTCCAGTATACCCAGTCTCCACTGAGCACCCGTATATCATCTCTGATGTCAAACACCAATGGATATGGAATCATCCATCGCCCATCTGTATGGGTCGAGAAGGTATACGCTAGTCTACTCTGGTATATCGATGCCCCGTCACGATACACCCACGACTAGGGACCTTGAAGGATGTACTTATGGACTACCATGTCCCCACTAGTATGATCCGCATCATAGTCCAGGTAGTCAAATACACATCCTAAGGGCTTTACCAACATGTAACAGAGAGACAATCAGTGTACACGTTAAGGTAAAGAGCAACCAGATAGCATACTATCATGTCGAGCAAGAAAGTCCTACCTATATATGTCCAAGCATCCACTACAATATACATCCTATGTATAGTAATGGCCTCTAGGGCATACATATAACTAACAATCTCCCACTTACACTAGGGCCATCTGTAGCAGTGGTTGCAGTATCTCATACTCAACCATCCCATAATAGTCTCTCTCTGGGAAAAGGCCTTTGTGAGTGGATCCGCCGTGTTGTCCTCTGAGTCTGCTCTCCTAACCTCGATCCCCTGGAGATCAACCATCTCCACGATCAGGTGACACTGCCTTAGAATATGTCTGGATCACTGATGGGACGGGCGTTCCTTGGCATAAGCCACAACTCCATTGTCACACAATGGGAGGAACGAAGTTCATCTCATGAACTAATATACATCCAGACTGCCTCTTTGGTAGCATCTTAAGTAGCGATGTATCCAGCCTTTATCGTCTAGTATGCCACGGTATCTAGCTTGGAACTCTTCCAACATACCGTCCCTTTACTGAGGGTAAAGACAATGTCTGTGACTGACATTCAGTCATCCTTATCACCCTGGAACCTTTCCAGTGATTCTCCCCAGGATCAATTGATACCATCTCACTACAACTAGTGAGAATTCTAGCATCCAATTAGATCTATCTCATAGATCCAAAACCCAGGATTTAGTAGGTATCACTTTGATCCTATATGGAGAATCATTGTGATAAGCGGAGATTGACCGATCGTAGCATAGGAAACTTCTTTCTTATCAAGAGTATGCCATCCACGTACTCTACGAGGATCACCACCATACTCCCTACTACCCTTTTGTTTATACAAGGTTCATCTATCATTTTGATGATGTCAAACTCTTTGACTAACACATCAAAACAGACGTTCCAACTCCGCGATGCCTGCTTTATCATATAAAACATCTTGCTCGCGTTTCCGCTGCTCCCACTGTCTACGAAGCCCTCTGGCTGTGTACTTATAGACGCTCTCTTCTAAAACATCATTTAAAAAAGCAGTCATGACACCCAACCACCAGATATCGTAGTCATGGTATGTAGCCGTGGCAAGCAGGATCTGGATGGACTTAAGCATAGCTCCTTAGAAAAGGTTTCATCATTATCCATACCTGGTCAATGATGCAAACTTTTAACAAGTCTAGCTTTGAAAGTCTCAACTTTTCCATGTACACCAAGTAATCTTCTCAAGATATACTTGCTCCCGATGGGGATTTAACCCTTCAGATATAGCAACCAAAGTCCATACTTTGTTGGTGTACATGGATTCCATCTCAGATCGCTAAGCATCCAGCCATTCTTACAGAGTCCCACTCCTGATGGCCAGCTCGAAACTAGTTAGGTCATCATCTCATGATGCAATCCTCGCTCCCACTATCATCGAGAAACCGAAGTGTCTCTCAGGCAGGTGAGGAACCCTGCTAGATCGGCGGAGAGGCTGAGGTTCGTCGGGGACTATTGAATCCTTTGGTTCAGTCAAATCAGCTGCAGTTTTGTATAGCTGGAACCTTTCCAGTTCTACAGAACTGACCTTGCCTCAATCTTGTCCGGATTTTGCTTTTGACATAGGCCGGACAATCCCAAATCTTAACTTACTTAAGAGATAGGCTTTTCCCATACCATATCATATATGGAGTGGTAGGCACTGATTTGATTTGAACCCAATTCAATAGGTATGCAGCTTCTCAAGTGCACATCCCCAAAAGGAAATAGGTAACTCAGTAGTACTCATCATAGAGCACACCATATCTTATAGGGTGCTATTGCTCCGCCCTGATACACCATTATGCTGTGGTGTATACAGAGCAGTAATACTGAGAGAGAACCTCATTCTCCTTTAGAATAATCCAGGAATTCCGTGCTCAAGTATTCTCCTCCTTGATCACATCAAAGGACATAATACTTATACCCGTATTTGGTTCTCTACTTCTAACTTATATTCTGTGAATATCTCAAAAGGTTCGGACTTGTGTTTCAACAGGAACATATATCTGAATCTTGAGAGATTATCAGAGAATGTAATGAAGTACAAAGAACCGGTCTTGGCATGTGTAGACAGGGGACTTTCATACATCAGCATGTATCAATCCCAAGAGTTCACTACCTCTTTCTCTGCTTCCAATAAACGGAGCTATGGTCATCTTATCTCTGTGACATGACTGGCAAGTTTCACAAGATGTAAATTCAAACTAGTTTAAATATGCATCTATATGTAACTTAGCTAGTCGGGTCGCATTGATATGACCTAGTCACCAATACCTCAAGAAGGAATCATTCAATTCTGAACTATTCCTCTTGTGTGTGTTCTGTATACTAAAAACTGTAGTTTGATTTAGAACATCAATGCTTTTAGATAACGTACCTGAACCGATCAACTTTTGATATAGAAAATGTTCAAAACATTATCCAACAATACAAAATTTTATCATTTCTTTACTAATAAAGAGACTGATATGATTTTGTATATCAGGTTCGGTATCTAATAACATTCGTTCAGAATCAATGTACTGGTCATACAGGGTGACAGTGACCAACAGACTTGGCTGCAACACTTGCACCGTTTTCTGTCTCATGAAACTTATCACCCGTTCTCAGTTCTTTACCTATCTGTAGCCCATGTGACAAATTACATATGCGGGATCCTGATCCGGTATCACATACCCAGGACGTAAAGGATACTGAGAAACAGTTCTATGTAACAAACACACCTGAAGATGATGCATCATATGCACTTTCTTCGTTTGGGCAGCACGGGAAATCTGGTATTCCCCAATTTCCTGCTCTGTCTTATAACAATTATAAGTTGGAGCGGGACCAACATCCTCCAGCTCAGTATAACAAGCAGGTTCGGTCAATATCCGTATTATTATCTTGATTAAGGTGTGACATGGTCGCTACCTGGAGAGAGAGAGAAGAAAACACTCTGCGTGCGCTCTTGCAAGATCAGATTGGTTATTATTTTATCTAATCAGGATGGCTCCCACTGTTTTTATCAAATCTTCCTTCAAACCCTAAAAGGAAAGACTAGCCGGGATTAATTACACACTATAAGTTCGCCAATCTTTCAGCCAGGCCAGTGTCGGTACTTTGAAGGAGGTTCCCTGTGCTTTCGCACGGACCTAATTAAAGTAAACCTCGTTATCCCAGAGGCGTAACCTCGTTGACACCTTTCTAGACACCTACTTGATCGGCTAATTGTAATGTGTAAAACTCTCCCAGGAGTAACAATTACTCGCAGTGGGTATCGGGATCCAACTATCTCATAGAAGGTATGCAATCTCATTGCAAATTTCAACACTTGAAATTCCCGATAATTTTGCCCCTAGCACCCTATGACCTTGACGGAGGTCAACAAACCATAGTGCGCTAGTCAAGTTCAACCCGTCATTTCCAGATTGAATCAAACCCACCCGCACGACCCTTGACGGAGGTCAACAAGGTCGCACGACTACCCTAATCCAATCTGCATCATATGCATAAGCAGATAAATACTGGTTAGCTACCGCACACTACGCCTTGACGGAGGTCAACAAACGTAGCACGAATACTAAGTAGGACTTATCTGAAGTGACGGAGGGCTACGACAGGTTTTTCTGAAAATCTATTGCGTAATGAACTTGATATTGTTGTAGGATCGAATGAATTTTGAAATGAAGTGGTTTTGAGGCTTTTCTAGTTTTGCTAAAGGGGTCACTCCCGGTGAAGGGATCGTCGGCCTTTTCCTCATCGAATAAGGTGCAGGATATATCATATATACCGCTGTGCAAAGCAGAAACTATAGAAGCAATCAAAAGACAAACCGAGGGTTGTAGCATCTGCCAGTTATTGCTAAAGGGGTCACTCCCGGTGAAGGGATCTCGGCCCTTTCCTTATCGAATAAGGTGCAGTATGTTCTACAAGGAACACCGCGATGCAAAGCAAGAACTGTAGCTACCTGTTTTTGAAAATTCGATTCCACAACATCTTAGGTTTGTTTTCTTTCATTAATCATATTAATGAAGTCCCATCATTTAAGTTACCTAAACATCACAGATAAATACGACGTACACTTATGCCATCCACATTCGCCTCGATGTCCCCTGTGCACCGTTAGGTTAGGTAACTAACGGCAGAGCGGGGCAGGGCTAGCGCGGGTGTAAAACATAAGTAACGTCTATATAATATATCATATATACTATATACAGTATCTATCATAGAACATCAAATGATCACATCACAGATATCGCAACAGAAGAATCATATGAAATATTGGATATACTAGGACGTCCGTGTTTTCAATACGAGCCTGTATAAAACACGGATTCCACGGTCGCGATGAATAGCCAAACCCACACCCCCAGACCCCTACAAGAGAGGTAAGCAACCCTACCAATTCTAGAATTAGGAAACCCGGACTCGACTCCTCGAGTTGGTCTCCCACTGGACTCCAGAACCCGGTTACTTGTGCTCCCCTCCTTGGGTCTATCCTAGTGCGGAAAAGTAAATAATATACAATGGGTGACATCTTCCGCAACCTGGAAGTGCCCCAATAAAAGAATATTACATACAAGTTTTTACATGAATGAAAATGAAAAACACTCATCTCACATAAAAAAAAACCCGGCTATTCAAACACGATGATCCAATATAACATATCCAGCAACACATAACATCACATGTCATCAACGTAAGTAAATGTGCGCATCCCAATTGTCGTTGACATATAGCAATGAAACCGGAGATATCACATATTACACTTACGGTCACAGAAAAGAAAGTGTAAAACTACAACAGTTGGAACCCGCAACCTACATAGACATCGCATGCCTAATCAAATGAATTCCTTAGACATTGCATGCCTAACAATTATAAACCCCGCATTTTAGTCTCATTATCGAAAACACTTTTCAATATCAAGTCGGGCAATTCAACAAGATTCCCGGCATCCTGATCGAATGCTCGTCGCAAACTTTAGTAGGCAGCCGCACCCCTGATATCTTCGACGAAGTGCACCAAGGCGGAACACCGCTGCCGCGAGCACCCGAACGGATACTTTCGGCGACGGGGTTCTCCTACAGTCACTTGGTCGGGGCTATGGGGTGTAGCTGTCTATTAAGTTTATCCGGTGAGTATCCGCGTACGCTACGTGATTGCGACGGACTTTTGATCACATCAAAATTCCGTGGCAACCGATCAAGTGAGACTAAAGTGCTATGTTTATAACATCCAAATCAGTTATCTCATAACTACTTGTGGATTCCAAGTATTGTATCCCATTCCAGATAAATAGAAAATGTTAAACTTTCCGATCGAACATTCAAACACCCAAGTTTTCCCAAAACAGCTCAACACATGAAACAAGTTTAAAAACATCCAGTTCATGCCTCAGTACCAACGGTCCAGCCGTAGAAGGGTCAAGCCAACGCCTCATATGTGGCACGCCGTACTCCCCCAAACCCGAAGGTTCAAAGGGCAGTTCAAGACGGTCACATAATCGAGTTAAGGTTTGTTGTCTTCTAGAGGGTCCATCGCGTTACTTGCACTACTTAGAACGTTATTAAACCACGGAAAGATCCAACACTTGGAAATTTCCCGGCAGGGGAAAAAGTGGGTATTTATATCCGGTCGAACTTTTTAACATATTCTAAAATTATCCGGAAAAACACAGATGAAGTTAAACTTCCCGATCGAAACACCGAATCCCCAATACAACCCAGAAAACTCAACTCTTGAGTAAATATTAAAAATTCCCAGAAAATACAGCACTAAAAGATAGGAATTACTGTGCAATTTCCAAAAGCTGTTGTGACTATATGGCCGCGGAACCGCCGCACGAGCCATGCTCGTGCCGCGCTTCCGTGGCGCTTTAGTGGATTCAGGGGCACGTGCTGCACAGTATTTCTTAAAATTCCCTATTGAATTTTCTGCATATTTTTAATTCATGAAAATCCCAGTTTTGAAAAAAAGTACATAGAAGGCTTAGAATTAGGGTTTCGGAGTTCGATCGGGTTCCTAACATCGTCTACACTTCGCCTAAGGCTCTAGCTAGGCTCTGATACCACCGTAGGGTTCCTAGGCACACTAATGAGGTCTCACAAGGCATCAACCATGCCAAATTTAAAATTTTCTAGGTGCCGAGAAACCCTAATGCGATCGTTAACTAGAAATTAGGCGAAACTACGAGCTAGTAAACTGCTTTACTAAAAAGTGAATGGAAATACAACCTTTGTAGATCCGGTCCTCCACTTCCTTAGCTCTGTGAAGATGTCCCTTCGCTGCGATCATCGGATCCCGGACTCTCGCGATGGTTTCGTCGAAGAAATGATCGGGCTAGGTCGTCGACTTCGATGCCGAAGATGATCTACGTCGAGGCAACTCAAGATCAAGCTCCAACTTCACCAAGTCATGAAACTTGTGAAGAAAACACCCTATACTACATGGCAAGTGGTAGAGGATGAAGAAATAGGAAGTGGGTTCACTTTGGATTTTGATTTCTCACGTGGAATCATCACTTAGACATTTTCAAGAAAAGGTTTTCTTTCTTCTTCAAGAAGAAGAAGAAGAAGAAAGAAATAATAATGAATTGTATTTCAAAAAGAAAATGAAGTGATGGTTATCATTTAGCAACCATGGGTGAGTTAACAAGTGTAGAGAATAAACTAGGGTTAAAGTAAATGGTTAGGGTTAAGGAAAGAAACAAAATGGTCAAACCTTTTTCAAAGCTTCATGAAGCTTCAAGTGAAAACAAAAGAAGCAACCATTTTCTTTCTTTCCAAAATGAATAAATAAATAAATGATTAAGAAAAGATAACAAAACCCTAACCATTCACTTAAACAAGGTTTAAAGTAAACATACACCCAAGTTTGCATGTATCATCAAACATGATACAATCTAGTGCACAAAAATATATCACATATATAATGTGCACAATCAAGTGAGAAAATAATCTTAAGTGAACAAATACTAGTTAATGTAAAGTAATATATCGAATATATAATTATACATCAAATCATTAAATCAATACTTGATTTAATGATCCGGTCATATCGCATATAACCTACTAATATCAAGTGTATCGAATCAACACTTGATTCGGTAACCCGGCTATATCATATATAACCGTCCAATGATACAAATCGCGAGAATAGAATACGGTATCACATACACACATTATTCTCGATCCCGCACATATCTCATATGCGCTCCTATTTCGTTTCGCTTGAGCCAGGAAATCTCTGTGTAGGACTCTAAAGACTCGTCAATACGCCGGCAGCAGATGATGATCATATCAAGCACCCACAAGCCGCAAGCAGTCTGCTAAACGTAACGGCCACCCGGGTATTGAGTGATCAGAAGATCGACGAGCAAGCCCGCTCACACTCCTGTGAATCCAACCAGTAACACTTACCGTACAGTCCGGTCTGTTCGTCTGATATGTCGCATATCTCGTCTAGGGGTGGTAAATGTCAGACCCTAATAACTCGATAAGTCGTGTCGATATGAGGTCTATAACAGTTTGAAAAACTACTGGTAACACTTACCAGTAAATCTCAGCAACCCTGGCCAGGGATTTCCGGTTATAGCCAATCGAACACAGCGCAACATCAACTCCCTATAACGGGAAAGACGAATCCCCTCCTATCGCTCATTGCCTCCATGCGATTCGGGACTGTACCCAAAAGCCACCGTTTTGCACTCCCTCTTGGACGTGGTAAGGTGGAAATCAAAGCACAGTGGGAATCACACAAGACTCTATGACGATCTCGGGTCAACAGACTACTCTGTACCAGTGTCACCAGAGAACTGCCATCTGACGTAAGGTATAATACCATCTTGGAGTTCTCGGCGAGTCCGTCCAGTGTACCCAGTCTCCACTGAGCACCCGTATATCATCTCTGATGTCAAACACCAATGGATATGGGATCATCCATCGCCCATCTGTATGGGTCGAGAAGGTATACGCTAGTCTACTCTGGTATATCGATGCCCCGTCTCGATACACCCACGACTAGGGACCTTGAAGGATGTACTTATGGACTACCATGTCCCCACTAGTATGATCCGCATCATAGTCCAGGTAGTCAAGTACACATCCTAAGGGCTTTACCAACATGTAACAGAGAGACAATCAGTGTACACGTTAAGGTAAAGAGCAACCAGATAGCATACTATCATGTCGATCAAGAAAGTCCTCCCTATATATGTCCAAGCATCCACTACAATATACATCATATGTATAGTAATGGCCTCTAGGGCATACATATAACTAACAATTTTCCCGCTTGCTTTTCCAAGTCTCGTCTCTCTGAGAGTCCGAGGTAGACTCTTACTTCGAGCGTTCCGGCATTTGGACTTTCTTGGTTAGCTCTTGAAATGTCTTGATGCCTGCTGTATACAAGAATGGGACCATCTAATTGCTAAGGTTCCCAATGAGAAGGCTGACGGACTGGTCCTGCTCCAGCGGCGGTTCGCACATGACTGTGAGATTACGCCATCGGGCGATAAAGTCGGTGTTGCTTTCATTCTTCCCCGACTTGGTCCTCACAAGGTCAGCAATGGAGATTTTATCACTGACACTTATGAATCTTTGCCGAAACAGAGACTCTATTTGAGCAAAGGTAATAACGGACCCGTCTGGTATACTCGCGTACCAGTCGAAAGCGACACCGGTCAGGCTGTTGACAAACTGACGAAGAAGGAGCGCATCATTACCCCCTGTATTTCCGCACGATGCTTTGAAGTGGGCGACGTGCTGATTTGCATTTCCTGTCCCGTCAAATCTTCCGAACTTAGGAATGACGTAGCCGCTCGGGAACTCGATCAGATCGTACTGTGCGGGATATGGCCGCCCACTACTGCCAATTTCTTTCTGAGCTTCAGTTTCGGCCACCAATGTTTTAACTTTGCTGGTGACCAAATCCATTATCCAGTCTCGTGTTATAGGGATAGTGTTATCTGGGGTCAAAGCGTCCCCAGAAGCGGAATGTGGCCGACTTTCATGCGGCTCGACCAATCTTGGACCCAAAGGGTCAGGCATCGGCCGCTTCGGATTGTCATCATCCGGCTCATGAGTAGCGACTTGTGCTTGATTGGTAGGCGCTCGAGCAATTTGAGCCGTAAGCTGCATCACAACGTTTGTTAGGTCGTCAATTTTCGAATAAAGCTTGGCCATCTCTTTATCTTTGCTCCTGAGCTGTTTTCGAAGCTCTTGAAGCAGCTCTTGCTCCGCGGTCCTGGGGCGGAAAGTCGGCTCTTCCTCGCTGTCTGAGCTTGACTCTGCATGGACTGAGGGGTCTTTCTGCCTATCATCCTCATCGAGAGGGTTTTCATCATCCAGCGGAGGCGGCTGTTCTTAAGCAGCGGCAACCACATTCAAGCAAGATTGGGCTTGGGATATGGTGGCCCCATCCTTTCTTTTGCTGCGAAGGTTGTCGCTGGGGCGCCCGCCCGCCATATAGACTGTATGGATAATATATCCAGCCATCTTTTTGTTATCGGCGGCTGATTTCACGGATCGCTGTCTTGACTCCCTGTTTCGGTAACGGGCAGTCGATTGAAGGTGGCTGGCCTGGACAGATTCTTGAATGGTGCTGACGCTTCCTTTTTGGTTTTGCCCCGCTGTTTTCGCGCGGCACAGAGTGCCTGATAGACTCTTGAAGAGACAGTGTCATACTTTTTCTGTTGGGGCCGAGACACGTCTCTTCGTAGCGACGTTCGGACCACTGTCTTCTTGATTCTGGCGGTCATAGCATTTTTCCGAACCCACTTCAGAGCTTCGAAGGAATTGCTGATTTTCACGGCCGATTCAGTCGTCGTTGCAGGGTGACTCTGCTCTTGGAATCTCACACGATTCCACCCGGCCGGAGCTCTGGCCCTTTTGTTGGCTCGATACCTGAGCCGCTTCTGCCTTAACTTTTCTGTTTTAAGCACTTGGCAGGCTTCGGCTCTTTGGGAAGACACCGTAGACCGGGCGATGGAGGATTCTGGAGATACGCTCGATTGTGAATTTGTTGGAGTCATCGCCAGAGCTCGTCCGCAACATTTGATGTTGCCCTTTGTACAGAAAGTCTTGCCCTTAGCTGGAGTGCCAGAGAGTCGTTCAGACACCGTCTTAAGTTTCGGTTGTGGTGCCTTAGCGATCACAATATTCGGCCTCTTGTCCCTTGAGACCGGCTTGGCCACCTCTTTTGCCGGGATTTCTGCCAGATGAGTGCTTCCAGCAGGGTAGATGATGACGGAACCAAACTGGCGGGGCAGTTCCTCCCACTGTCGACTGAGGCTTGTGGGGAGAACCACACGAGCATTGATCTTGACCACGTACGAGGTCGGGGTCGTGTTAGAAACTGAATTCTTCTTGAGAGACATTGTCGTTGAAAGTTGATTGTTGTACGGGGAAAAAAACATTATTTCAGTACAAACATCGGCATATATGTTAAATGAGTTCGCATGAACACTTGACCCGAGATATAGGAGGAGAGAAAGGTCCCACCGGGCGTGCCAGAATATGTAGGGTGTTTTTTCGTTACTCCATTGAGATAGGAATGCGCGTGCGCTTGTCAGGCGCATTACAGACTTCCCCTGCCTAAGGTTGGCTAGGGTTTATTGATTGCGGGGATCCGAATCTCCGGCAGCCGCGGACTAAGCTGCCGTTAATTACCCCTCGCATTTGGAGCGAGAGAACCTTCAATTGACGGGTTAAACTGGTCAACCGAACTCAATGTGCAGTGTTGTGTTTTGGATATATCGGGGGCCTCGCAGTGTTTTTACGGGGGTCCCGCTACCCGGATAGCGGGCTGGGGGTCAGGGGGCGAGCAGCCTCCTTGCAGGGTGCGGGGCAACGGCCCATAGAAATTTTTTTCTAACAAGGACAGTGTCGTGGAGTATGTGTGTGTGTGTATGTATATATACATATATAAAAAAAAAGGGAAAGGGCATCTAAAGGATGCGTGGGAAAAAACGCCAGCGCTTTGGATGCCGGTGCTTTGAGCGCTAGCGCCCCACGTGCCAGGCATGTGGGCACTCGGGTGCTAGCACTTTGGGCGCCAGAACGCTAGCGCTTTGAGCGCTAGCGCCCCACGTGCCAGGCGCTCGGGCGCTAGCGCTTTGGGCGCTAGCACTCTGAGCGCAAGAGCGCTAGCGCTTTGAGCGTTAGCGCCCTACGTGCCAGGCACGTGGGCGCTCGGGCGCTAGCGCTTTGGACGCTAGCGCCTAACGTGCCAGGCACGTGGACGCTCGAGAGGCAAAAGGGAATTGGTCCCTGCAATAGGAGTTGTACTCCCAGAAAAGAGCACTTATTATTTTGAATATATGT
The DNA here is from genome assembly GCA_030015575.1 of Agapanthus africanus. Classification (NCBI taxonomy): domain Eukaryota; kingdom Viridiplantae; phylum Streptophyta; class Magnoliopsida; order Asparagales; family Amaryllidaceae; genus Agapanthus; species Agapanthus africanus. The sequence continues at coordinate 300,337,788 of CM057339.1, read as the reverse complement.
ATATATATAAGGAGTTAAACTCCTAAGATATTTTGAAGCTGATGAAGGGGGATTCTCCCCTTGAGCCATGGATCTTCCCCAAAGTGGGGTTTCTGGAGATGGGTTTCCTTCTTCTTTCTTTGTTGGCCAGATCTTGATGATCAAGAAGTATGAGATTTTAAAAATCTCTCCTTTCTGAGATCTGATGGAAGATCTGAGTTCCCCTTTGTGGGTTTTGTGGTGAAAAACTATTTAGTTTTATAAAAGGAAGAGTAGAACTATTGATTTAATTCAAAAGAAAGAAGAAGGTTTTAGAACCTTAAGGAAGGAGAAGATCACAGATCTTGATGCTTTTTTAGGAGAGAGAAAAAAAGTTGTTGGGATATTTTCATTATCCTTGCCTTTATAGGCTATACACTTTACATATAGCCTCTTGGGCTCTACAAAAAATGGCATTATGCCCATCCCATGGCTCATGTGCCATTTCTTTTTGCACGTAAGCCATGGGATTTACAAAAATTTGGCTTTATTCCTATTTTTCTTACATTTATTCATAAAATAGAATAAAAGTAATACACCAAAAATATTTATTACAAAATTTTTATCTTGGCATGGGGGGAGGCCGGCCGCTCTATGTTCGGGCTCGACCCGGGCATTGGCCCACTTGGCTTGGGGTTGACTTTGATTTTGACTTGGTCAGCCGGGGTGTAAATTTCGACCCCAACAGCGGGTACTGTATTTGATTGTACCACGTCGGATACGGTCGACCAGTCTTGATTGATCAATTTGCGGCTTCACTGGCGTAGTGAGCTTTGATTCGCTGAGCGATATATGTGTCCAGCTTTTCCTTTAGGAATCATTTCCTCCTCAACCGTTGATGAGGTTTGCAGAGAATTTAAAATGTCATCTTTATCTTTAAGAACGACTACCGGCGGTTCATCTGCCAGTGGTTCCGATTGAACCATCTTTCCATCCATATTCTGAATCAGAAGGGCCATCTGGTTCATTTTAGTGGACATTTCTGCCACTTCTTCATCCCTCTTTTCTAGAGCGCGCTTTAGGAAATCAATATCTGACTCCTTCTTTACTCTTTCTTCTTGTGCGTCCTCGGGATTTTCCTTAGGCGATGGATTAACATTTGTTGCCGCCTGAGTGAGCATCTCCTGCAGCTTTTCACGCTGCAGTTGAACTTTTGTCAGGGACCAAGTTTGAGGTCGGTGACTAGTAGAAGCTCGAACTTCGTCTTTGGAATTCACCACATGCCCCAGGCTTGGGATGTTTGGAGTTTTGGCCTTTGGAGTTTGCTTCGGGCACTTGAGCTTTATTAGGCCTCTTTTTTTTGTGAAAAGCCATTTTGGTTTATGGAGAAACCGCTATATCAGGATCCGTCTTGGGATGAGTCCCCTTCACCTGCTTCCACACCTTATATATGGATGAGGAAAGTTGTCTTAGAGAGCGAACTGGTTTCTGCTCTTGTGGGATCTCCATGGGCTGCAGAGACTTCTTCAATATTGCGGTGGGAGAATTTTGTATGACCATTTGGAACAGTTTGAAGCTGTTCCCGGTTAGAACAACAACATTCACCATTGGGGTTAAAACAGGACCATACGGAGAACTGCCCCCAGCTCATTTTGTATGATGCCTATATCGACGTCGACAGTTTCTTGCGGCCGTGATTTGATTAGCCTCGGGATTTTTCCGAGCCTACCCCCTGTTTCTTTTGAGAGTTTGAATATTCTGCCACCTGCATCGACCTCGGTCCTTGGAAGGTGCCAATTGTTTGAGAACTGACTCCATCAGTAAAGCTGCATCTTGGGGAGCCAGCCTGTGGAAGAAAGACTTCTTCTGGGCTTCCTCCATCGACGTTGAGGCACCGAGGGTGGGAGGTAGGAGCATCGACCCAAAAAGAAGCCCGTTGATTTCTTGAAGAGCCGGATTATAGAGATTTGAGGCTGCAAGTAGCCCATACTTGACTCCACCATATATGATAAAGCCTGAGTTGCTAGGGTGGAAGCAAACGCCATTCTTCATAAAGACGAAACGCCGGCTTCAATATCCCATCACCCAAGGGCAACCACAAACATATACACCGCGATTATCTGATTGTGGAAAAAACACGACATACGAAGTGTGGAGTGGAAAGAGGAAAAGGTCCCACCGGGCGTGCCAGAATCTGTTTACCGCCGAAAGCCGGGAAAGACAAACGTCTTGCCTGAATTTGGGGGAATATGCTATTTGGGTTTATCCGTCCATCTCTCTGAAGATGCCAAGTTGATTTATGACACCGTGTATCGAAGGTCTGGACGGATGCAGCCGTTGTAGCGGACTTCGTCGGATTCCCCCTCGTTGTGAGGGTTTTTTTTATTGTGTGGACGCTCTTCCCTGCAGGCGTAAGCCCCTGCAGTTAATTACGTTACTGCGTAGCGATAACCACTTTCTCCTGCTCTAGATGTTCACTTCGTGTCGTGTGTGTTTGTTTTATTTTCAGTTGCCCGTGAATTGTATACGGAGACTAATTTGCATTGTCGCCCGTAGGGCGTGGATTAGTCCAAATTTGTATGTTCTTAGATTTGGGTTTGGCTTGATTTAAGGATCGTTAATCTCGTTTGGGATTAAGATCAATTTAAATATTTGTTAAGGATACGTTAGTCCGATCTTGGACTAAGATCTACTTAACTGGGTTTAGGATCATTCTTGATCCAACAAAAGAGCATTTGGGATCAATCGTTTTAGTTTAGGGACGTTACGGTCCATAGATCACCGTTTTTGGGTGAGGGTTTAGTTTAAGGACGTTGCGGTCCACAGCTAGTTTAAGGACATTGCGGTCCATAGATCACCATTTGGCGGTGAAGTCGTGGTTTAAGGACATTGCGGTCCATAGCTAGTTTAAAGACATTGCGGTCCATAGGGATAAGCTCATGGGTTTGAGAGTGTGCCAAAGAGCTGTTGGTTGTCGGGACCCTCCACCTCTCTGACGACGTTGAAGAATTACAACGACATATATCAGAGGTGTGGAGAGATGTACCTTTAAACCAATGTCAGTTGGAAGATCTGTAATTGTGTTTGGGACTAAGACCAATTTAGAACATGATGAGCACATGGGCTCGGTTGATCTGAGTTGGGGGTTTGGTCAACTTGGACTCATCCCACTTAATCTTTGAATAAAGTGTTAAACACTTGCTTGGGCTCAGTCCCTTTTCTGTGCAAATAATGCTTTGCTTTATTTTCCCTTCTTTTTCTTTGTTCTTTTATTTTTTATGGAGTGTTAAACACTCTTTATGGCGCCCACGTATGGAGCACGTGAGGTGCTTGGTGCTGGGTGTTGTTTGATGAGTGTAGAGCACTTTATGTTAAGCAGCGCCCACGTGATGGGCACGTGAGGCGCTTGGTGCTGAGCGCCAACTGTTGAGTGCTAATCACTCTTTATTTGAGCAGCTCCCATATGAGGGGCACGTGAGGCGCTTGGCGATGAGCGCCAACCGTTGAGTGCTAAACACTATTTATTTGAGCAACGCCCACGTGAAGGGCACGTGAGGCGCTTGGCGTTGAGCGCCAACTATTGAGCGCTAAGCACCCTTTATCTGAGCAGCGCCCACGTGAGAGGCACGTGAGGCGCTTGGCGCTGTTTTTTTCTTTGTGCATTTTTCTGAAGAGTTCAATTCTCTGTTCTCCCCTGGATCTTCGATCCCCAAGAACAAATTCGCCCCCACGAGAATTAATTCTTATTTGTGGGAGACTTGTCTCATGGATCTCAGATCCAGGGAAAAGAACTATGTTCTTTATGAGGATTAAACTCTTGGATATGCGGATGAGATACTATGATCTCTATTACCTTTATTTACCTTGAAGAAAGTTCTTCTTCTTTCTTCTCTCTTAAAACTTTTTTTTTTGCTTGCTCTTCTTTTTGAGCTTGAAGTTTATGGGGGGTTCCTTCCTGCAAGACTTAAAGTCTTAGGTCCTTTATATAATAGAGGTCGATTTGTTGATTTAGTTAAAGAAATCTCTCATTGAGAGATCCTTAATTGATTTGGGGATTTTATCCACCGTTGGATTTTTGATCCAAGGACTTCTGTTTTACAGAAGATATTTCTCTGGTTTTTAACAATATTGGAAAATATTTTTCCATACAGAGCTTATTCTGTAGTTTGATGATTTTTTAATCACCATTGGATTTTTTAATCCAACGGTGATCTGTTTTACAGAGAGTAATCTTTCTCGTTTAGAAAGATTTTGAGGAAATATTTCATCAACAGAATTCAATTCTGTATTTCGATGATTTGTCATCCACATTGGATCTTTGACCCAATGGCAAGGAGCTTTTAGTTCTGGCGTCGGCGCCCTCGTGCAAGGCACGTGAGGCGCTGCCTCAGAGTTTTTAACTCTTGGACGCTGGCGCCCTCGTGCGAGGCACGTGAGGCGCTGCCCCAGAGTTTTTAACTTTCGGTGCCGGCGCCCTCCTGCAAAGCACGTGAGGCGCTGCCTCAGAGTTTTTTAACTCTTGGCGCTGGCGTTCTCGTGCAAGGTACGTGAGGCGCTGTCTCTTTTCAAATTTTGAACAGAGCCTTGCTCTTTTATTATTGGGGGAAACACTCTTCTACTCTTTCACTCCAAATTCAAGAAAATGTAGAACCAAGAAGGAGTAAAAGAGGTAGGGTGGAAAAAGATTTTGGAGCCGACTATTATATTTACAATATAGAGGAAAATCCACTTTCTTTAAAAGAAGCCTTAGCATCTACCGATTCAGTTTTTTTAGAAGGAAGCGATCAACGATGAGGTGGATTCACTAATTTCTAATAAGACTTGGAAATTAGTAGAACTATCTCAAGATTGCAAAACTATAGGGTGCAAATGGATTTTATGCAAAAAGTTAAATCCTAATGGTATAATTGACAAGTATAAGGCTAGGCTTGTGGCCAAGAGTTTTAAGCAAAAAGAAAAAATATATTTCTTTGATACTTTTTCTCTCGTCACCAAAATTACTTCCATTCGATTGTTAATAGCTATTGTATCTATTCATCATTTACTTATTTATCAAATGGATGTTAAAACGACTTTTTTGAATGGTGACTTAGATGAAGAAATCGATATGGATCAACCGGAAGGGTTTATTTTATCGGGTCAAGAAAAATAAGTTTGCTCTTTACGGACTTAATCAAGCTCCTAAACAATGGCACGAAAAATTTGATTCATGCATGCTTGAAATGGTTTTAGACCAAATGAATGTGATAAATGTATTTATTACAAAACCGTTGGTAATTTTCATGTTATCATTAGTCTATACGTTGATGATTTATTGATTTTTGGCTCTAATTTAGACATCATCAATGAAACCAAGTCTTTACTTTGCATGAATTTTGATGTGAAAGATCTTGGTGAGGCTAACTTTATTATTGGCATGAAAATTACTAGAACATGTGTTGGTATATATCTTGACCAATCTCATTATGTTGATAAAGAATTGAGAAAATATAATTATCCTAATTGCAAGCATGTTGTTACTCCTTTTGCTACTAATATTCATTTATTACCTATCGGAAATGAGAATGATATTCTTCATCAAATGGGGTATGCCAATGTGGTAGGAAGTTTGTGATTCTTAACTGATTATACGAGACCTAACATTGCTTATACAGTAGGGGTACTTGGTAGATTTACAAGTAAACCTAATATGCATCATTGGCAAGCAGTTGAATGTGTCATGAAATATTTAATTGGCACGAAAGATTATGGCTTATTTTATCAGAAGCATCCTACGTTTTGGAATGATATTGTGATGTTGATTGGAACACTTTGTCATGTGACTCGTTATCCACTACTGTTTATGTAACTTTAGGTTGAGGTGCTATTTGTTGGAAATCTAAAAAACAATAAATTATTGCTAAGTAAACTATGGAGGCAAAGTTTATCGCTTTTACCTCAGCTAGCGATGAAGCTAGTTGGTTGAAAGACATCTTACATGATATCCCAATTTGGGAAAAACCTATACCACCTATATTGATACATTGAGATAGCATGGCTGCAATTATCAAGATGCAAAACTGTTTCTACAATGGTAAATCTAGACCTATGAGAAGAAAACACGGTATTGTGCGATCTTACTTAAATAATGCTACCATTCTAATTGATTATGTAAGATCTAATGATATTCTTGTCAATCCTTTAACAAAGGCTCTAGCTAAAGATAAGATCTGGATTACATCGAATGGGATGTGACTCAAGCCCAAAAGAGACGATATCGTCCATGAGGAAACCCAATCCGGGAACCAGAGATCCTGAGAACTGGGTTCAAAGGGAAAAACGAATCATAGTGACGAATGAGTTGGAATGCACAAAATTTTAAAGTTTGTAACTCTAAGTCCATCCCTATGTATGCATTTATCCTGTAACAATTTTTTTAGGGTTGAGTTATTATACTCTTAATGAAATATGTATCTCTAATGAGTGGAGTGACACCAATTACAGAATCACTTTTGATGGATTTCACCTATATAAGCTTGAGAGTGGGGCCGCTCTTTATGAAAATTGGGCTAATTCTTTGTAAAAAAAACTCATGAAAACCGGGATAAAGCACAAGGCTGAAATGTGCTAGTTTAAGGGCTCAATTGAATGCCTAAATCAATAGATGCATAAAACAATTTTCTTTTCCCACAAGCGGTCTTAGTTCAAGGTCTTCGACCACTATGACTCTAGAGAGAAAATTGTGGAAGGGCTAAGTGAAAAGTTCAATACATGACAAACTTTCACGATGCATATTGATCTATCTTTATCCAATATACTATTTATCTTATTATTTATTTTTATAAAATTAGTGGGGGTTGTTAGAAATTTTAATAAAAAACTTATATTTCATATTTAGATCTTTTTTGGTGTCATGAATGGGCCTCTTACACTTTGTGCATGGAGTTGTAAAATTGATGGAGTATAATTTTTGGGCATTTATGAGAGCATGGATCCACTCGTTGCCTCATGGCCATATAAACTTGGGCAAATTTTTTAAAAGCTCCTAACCCAAGAAAAGGGGTTAAAAAGTCCCCGGTATTTTTAAAATAGAGAGAAAGGGTCTACTGTTCAAAAACTTAGTCAAAAAACCCCTAGCCCAAGGCCTATGAATTTTAATTTGGCGCAGAGACGAAAATACCTCTAAATTCAAAATTATCTCCCTCCTTCCTTCCCTCTCTCTCTCACTAGTACTCTCACAATGTCGCTCGAGCTACTCCCACGCCTCTCGTCGTCTCCCTCGTCGGCGTCGTCTCCCTCGTCGCAATCTCGCTTCCCCCAAATCGTCGAAAACCTTAATCCCTGTAGAACGACACCTAAATCAAAGGATAAGGTCTTGAAATTTACGAAAGAGGCGTCGACTAGATTGGCTCCAGAATTGGAGTTAACAACGTCGACAGCGGTTGAGGAATTACAGCTGCCGAGATACAAATTAGGTAAAATTCATACTCTTTCTGTTAATCTTACATTGCAATTCGAAATTGTGTCTTTTAAAAAATTGTGAACATCTATGATGTTTCGTGTAACATCTATAGTGTTTCCTGTGACATCAACCAAAGTTTCTTGTAACATGTACTAAAATTTCCTACATGTTACATGCAACTGCTTACAAATTACAGGCAACTTCATAGTTGTTACAGGCAAGTGCTAATTTTCATTTGTTGTTGGCAAGATATTACAGGAAAATTATTTGCCTATAATATCTAAATAGTTGCATGTAACTTCTATAAAAATTCCTTGTAATATCTAAGCAGTTGCCTATAACTTGTAAGCAGTTGCTTATAACATGTACCAAAATTGTCTACATGTTACAGGCAACTACTTACAAGTTACAGGGAACTTCATAGATGGTACCTGATGGAGATTTTATTAGTCTCCAAATTTGAACTGCATGTATACAATCGTGCAATTGTAATACTTGAGGATCGATCCACAGGGAGGTGTTGAATCTCAATTAATTCTAAAACATGTACGAAAATAGTTGATGTTAAACTAAAAATTAAATTGCAATTAAAAATAAAAGTGGGTTATAATAATAAAGAAAGCCTAGGGTGTCAAATTACCTTTACTATCATGGTTGGTTTATATGATTCTATTCTTTTCTAACTCACGTGTTTTAATTCATTACTATTAATTATATAAAAGCATAGAGTAATCTAGTTTCACGGTGAAATATCAATCGATGAAAGCATAAATCATGCATTTAAATATCTACCTTATCAATCACACCACATCATCTAGCAAAAGAATCAAAACAATGGTTCTAGTTAATTAAAGATAATCTAGAAACTACCTTCGATTAATACTTGTAGGTGATCAATCTACAACTACTATATTATCGATAAATCTATATTACCTTAATCAACTAGGTTGCATTTTCTTGATTAAAAACCATCTCTTACCTTCCCTAATTAGATTTCTAGTTCGTCACACTATCATTAAACTAACTAGTTTTTTGGTGTTATTATACTTCCCTAAACATATTCAAGACGTCAACTATCATCATACGATTTAGTTTATGAGATGGAAAACAAAAGGATAAACATTTAGATCAAGAGAAATTCACAATGAAAACTAATAGAAAAAAGATAGGGATATTAAAACGTCACAAGCATGATAGAAAGAATAATTCTAAACCCTAGAAAAATAGATTAGCTATTCATAATAGAAGATAAAGGATTATCAAATAAAGCAAACTTCATATTAAAAATAACTATCACAAATATCTTTGATCTCTTCCAACTGATGGGGGTCCTTTTCAGGCCTCCGTCAGATGTTTTCTTCCGTTGATCTCGCGATGAACTTAGCTGATTATCCTTCACTGCATGTGGGTCTCAATGGGTTTTTGGAGGAAGAGGTGAGGTGAGGGAGCTATTGCCGAGTACCTGCAAAGAAGTCCCGGGGTAGTTTGGTACCACCGAGGACCCTCCAACGCTCAAGTTAGTGATGAAATCCGAGCAGAGTAACGGCATAAAAGTGTAAAAGAATGGCTTACTTGACCCCTCTGTGATGGGGTTTTATATAGCGGCGGCAGCACGCAGCAGCAGACGCGGGAATCTCGCCGGCAGTTATGCTCCCGACGTCATGCCCGCGTAAAGAGCGGATCGCCCATTAATGGGGATCGTGATGGCGTGGAACGTGGGACGTTGCTGGCGGAGAATCTGCGCGTGGCGAGATTCGCGGAGCGGCGGTTATGCATGGGAATAGATCGGAGGGCCGAGGAAGACGTCCTCGGCAGGAGATCGGGGACGAACAAGGAGGCCGAGGAGTCTTGGTCCTGTGGTAGCTCGGGGGCGAGCTGAGAAGCCGAGGAGGCCAATTTGCAGGGGCCCAAAAAGGGGCCAGCTTGGGCTTACTGGTCGGGCACGGGGTGGCCTGATCGGTCCCTACAGGCCCATTCTTCTGAGTTCTGGGACACGTCACCTGCCACGCGTCATGATCTTGGGGGTCACCAATATCGAGCACTATCATTAGCCCCCCACTCTTGTCTCGACCAGATAGTGGTCGGGTCAGGAGTGGACTGCCGGGCCTCCCGAGGTGAGATCCCTTCTATGGTTTCGTCGGGACGAGTCCTCGGGCCGTCGGTTGTCTTTTCCGCCCGCGAATCAAGGTGAGATCTTTGCATTTAAATAAGGTGCGCCGGTTCGTGCGCTCTGCAGTCGAAGCGACGGCCCACGTGTCGAGCGTCGATTAGCCGATGCGACGTGCGCAGGTCTGTGGCGTCTGATGGGATTCGGTACAGCGCTGGGCCGCCACGTGGAACGATCGGAGCTGCTGGGCATGAGGAGCCCTTTCGGCGGGAGACGATGGGCGCCGTTGGATGTGGCAATAAATACGGGTGGGGTCCGCCCTAGGGCCCTTACTCTTTCATACTTTCCTCTCTCGAGCCCCAGCTGCTCGGCGCTCGTCTCCCCCTTTCGTTTCCAAACTTTGGAGAATTTCTTTCGCAGGTTAGATGTCTTCTTCTGTAGAATCAGTAGACGTTGTAGGAGTAGATACTAGGGTCCCTTTAGATGTTTCTGAGTCTCCTCGGGGAGCAGGGGCTGGGCCCTCTTCCCGGGGCCGTGAGGCGGGGGCCGCCTCCAGGGAGGAGGAGGCAGATGTGGCCCCCAGCACCTCGTGCTGGGTGAGGCATGAGGACGAGCTCGCCAGCGCTCGGGCTCGCTTCCACATTCTCCCGCGCTACGCGCTCCGTCTAGCTGAGGAGGGAGAGAGGGCAGACCATATACGGGGCAGGGAGATTACCCTGTATTTGAAAGCTTTTTGGGGCGGAATGCGCCTGCCCTTCTCTCCTGAGGTCATCGCCGCCCTGAATTTCTTCGGCTTGGCCCCCGGCCAGTTAGTGCCGAACGCGTGGAGGATCTTCCTTGGGTTCTTGATCCGCCTGAGACTGCAGGCGGTTCCTTTCAGTCTCTCCCTTCTTGATTCTTCCCTCGCTTTCAAGAGTCACCCTGGCGGTCGAGCTGGCGACCCGAGATGGGTTTACTTTACTTTTAGGAAGCAGCCCGGGGTCGCTGCCGGGACCGGGGTCGTGGCCCTGCCCTCCTCCATTCATGATTGGAAAAATAAATTTGTCTTCGTTTCCCCTCCCGAGGGCGAGGACTGGACGGTGCCCACCAAGTGGTCGAGGGAGAAGTTTTTGCCGGGGAACCTGTCTGATGACCCCGCCGCGGTGAGAGTGGCGTCATGGGAGCACGTCCCTCGACATGATGTGCTGCTGTCCGAGAGGGTTTTTAGCTGGGCCGGGCTTAGCCCCGTCGAGTTCGTCGGTAAGTTTGGCTTGCTTTTTGGGTTTACATTTTACTCGTGTTGCTGATCTGTTGGGTGTTCGTTTCATGCAGGATCCATGGACTTCGGCTCTCTCCGAGATGCTATGCGCCAGCCGAGGCAGCCTGTTAGGACCGAGCGCGCCATCTCTTCTCGGGCGCAGCCCGCTCCGGCTCCTACTGCCCCGGAGGCAGCGCCTCGAGGACGCTCGGTGGAGGATCCCGCCCCCGGCCCCAGCAGAGCATCGGGTCAGAAGCGGGCCCTAATTCTGGAGGACACGGCCTTGGAAGAGGAGATCGGCTCTCCCTCGAAGCCGCTTAAGAAGAGTTCCCGGAGACCCTCCCGGGGCCGGTCCTCGCCGACCGTAGTGGAGGAAGGGGGCTCCGGTTCGCGGTGCCATCGGGGCTGTCGGTCGCGGATAGCCTACTGCACAAAATAGAGACCTCGGCCGAGGGTCGAGTTCCTGGAGAGACCCTCAGGGCCCAGCTGGCGCCGATCACTCAGGAGTCCGTGCAGGTAAGCCCCCAGTTCATCGTAAGGTTTGGTGCCCTTTTCTGTTTTTTGACCTTTTTGTGTCTTCGCAGGTTCTCCAGCACATGGCCCTCGCCCTCCGCGTGGAGACTGAGGTGGTATCCCCGGCGTTGGAGGCCGTGGGTCAGCTCGCCTCGCTGCAAGAAAGCTCCAGGCGAGAGCAGGAGGCGATGTCGGCGAAGATTGCCGACCTGGAGGGAGAGGTGGTCGCCGGAAAAAAGGAGGTCGCCCGGCATCGCGAGGCCGCCGTGATCGCCGAGGGCAAGTTCGAGGACTCCCAGGTGCTTGCCGGCAACCTGAAGAGGATGGTGAAGGCCCTCCGAAAGGAGCTCGGGGCGGCGGCAGAGGCGCTTAAGTCGGCTGAATCGAGGGTTGTGGCGAGCTATAAGGTGTCGAAGGATTTTTACAACGACCTGGTCGTGGCCACGACCCGCATTTGGAATGACTCCCTCGATGCCGTCAAGTCCCGGATGCCGGGGTTCGACGACGCGGATCTCCGGGCAGAGTTCCCCCTCGTGGGCGCCGACGAGCAAGGGGAAGAAGTTCCCGGAGAGGAGGCGGCCGAGGACCCAGTGCATCAAGTGGTGGAGGTCGAGAACCCCGGGGTCGCACCCAGCCCCGAGGTGTAGAGCCCCCATTCTCCCATCTTCAATTTGTTTTTCTTTTGAATTTTGTAAGGCTGGGGAGCCCAAAAAATACCCTTTGTAAAAAAAGCTTTTGTCTTTGGCGGTAGTAATGAAGTTTCTTTTTTCCTCCTCTCCATAGAATTGTGTTCTGCATTTTGTTTATGAAGAATGCTCGTGGAATATCTTTTGTCTGTATCGTTGTGCTTTTACGTCAGGTTGGCCATCTGTCTAGCGATTGTCCGTTGAGTTGCCTGCGATCACTTGCCGACGAGCGCTTCTGAGGAGGTATCTCCCTGGGTCCCGGAGTCGAGGGAAGATCGTTTAGACTTGGACAGACCTGACGCCCCTCACTGGGGTCTCGTGTCCTCCACGACCACAGAGCATTTCTGATTCCGAGCATTAGTCACCATCCGGGGGTGACTGGGCAAGGCAGCTGCCTCGTCACCCCTTGCAAAGGCTTGGCGCTTCCTGGTGCGGTGGTAGGGGAGTTGTCCACCAAGGACGGCCGAGCAGGGTAGCTGCTCGGCGGCCTCCGGGCAAGGGCTTTGACCTCTGGCGTTGTGGGTAGGCGACTACCAGCCGGAGTTTTTACCGAGCAGGATAGCTGCTCGGTTGCCTCTTGCGAGGGCTTTGATCCTTCAGGACGGTTGTGGTAGGAGGCTACCAGCCAGGGATAGCTGAGCGAGGGCCCGGCTGTCTCCGGGAGGACTTTGGTCCTTGGCGCGGGAAGAGCTATGGGGCTGTAAGAAGCCTACCAAGGACCCTTGGCCGGGTAGGGTCATTGTCTGGTGCCTCTTGGCGAGGGATTTCGTCCTAAAAGATAGCCGAGCGAGGGAACCTCGGGCTCGACTGCCTCTGGGAGGGCTTTTTGATCCTCGGCGTTGTGGCAGGGAAGCTGCCCGCCGGGGATAGCCGAGCGAGGGGACCTCGGGCTCGACTGCCTCTGGGAGGGCTTTTTGATCCTCGGCGTTGTGGCAGGGAAGCGGCCCGCCGGGGATAGCCGAGCGAGGGGACCTCAGGCTCGACTGCCTCTGGGAGGGCTTTTTGATCCCCGGCGTCGTGGGTAGGTGACTACCAGCCGGAGTTTTTACCGAGCAGGGTAGCTGCTCGGTTGCCTCTTGCGAGGGCTTTGATCCTTCAGGACGAGAACCGAGCAGGGTTACTGCCCAGTGCCTCTTGGCGAGGGCTTTGATCTCTGTCGGTTGTGGTAGGAAGCTACCAGCCGGGGATAGCGGAGCGAGGGCCCGACTGCCTCCGGGAGGACTTTGGTCCTTAGCGCGAGAAGAGCTATAGGGTTGTAAGAAGCTTACCAAGGACCCTTGGCCGGGCAGGGCTACTGTCCGGTGCTTCTTGGCGAGGGCTTTTGTCCTGAAAAATTGCCGAGCGAGGGAACCTCGGGCTCGACTGCCTCAGAGAAGGTTTTTTGATCCCCGGCATTGTGGCAGGGAAGCTGCCCGTCGGGGATAGCCGAGCGAGGGGACCTCGGGCTCGAATGCCTCTAGGAAGGCTTTTTGATCCCCGGCGTTGTGGCAGGGAAGCTGCCCGCTGGAGACGATCGAGCAGGGAAGCTGCTGGGCTGAATCTTGTCGTGGTGTGTCCCGACCGTTCAGCTGCAGGTGTGGGGAATGGGAACGGTCGGGGCAACGGCGCGCGTAGCTGGCCTATTGAATGCGGGGGAAGGCGAAGCGCTAGGGGTGCGTCGCTTCGATTCCACCGGAGGAGGCTTGACGGTTGCCACGTGGCAGCGACTCCTTGGGCGAAAGCGTGCGACGGTTGGGCTGCGCAGTGGGCTATATAAGGATGAAGAAGTACTGGTCCTTTCATCCTTCATAAACAGGTCGCCGAGAATGCAGGACTTCCCGTTCACCATCCCCGACATCGTCCGCTTCGAAGACGTGTACCTCTATGACCCGTTCTGCACCGAGGACACGGTGCAGCTGGTCTACGGTAGCATCGAGGACCATTTTGGCCGGCTACTCCCCCGACGCTCCTCCCTTCTGCAGCTGCTGATGTACTCCATCTGGAAGGCATCGCCGGGGCTTTACAACCTCCTGTCTGAGCTGCTCTTTGACGAGGCCGTGGGCAAGCTGCGGTCTTTGAGGCGATTCGGCTTAATCTCCGCGAACTGGCTGGCCCTCTCAGAGACGCTCGTCCGCGAATGCTACGAGCTAAGGCTCGGGGTTGATGCCCGCGGGGGGAACCGGGGACAGAGGTTGGAACTAGCGAGGCGCCGGCTTGCGGAGATTTTTACCGAGTACCACGAGCAGTGCTCGCTGCACCCCCTTCCCCCACTATTGTAATTTTCTTTTCTTTTTGCATGTATGGCTGAGGAGCCCATATTACCCTCTGAATAAACAAAGCTCTTTTTCTTTTTCGCAACGCTCCATTGATCTTTATTAAATTAACAATAGATCCTAGGAAGAATTTACATTGCTTTAAAAGAAGGGTACATGCTAGAAGATGACTTTATTGGCTAGGGCCGAGCTCCCCGAAGGGTTGTCTGCCCCCACGCTTGGCATAGGGCATGGGGCTCCCTGAGCTCCGAGTTGTCCGTCCGCTGAAGCAAGCATGATCTGACCGATGGTCAGGTCGGCAGGAGGGCGATGCTGCTCCTGCTCGCGGTCGGTCTGCCGCTTTTCCCTCAGGTAGGCGGCGAGGTGCCCAGACCGGATGAGTTCTTCGATGTAGTCCCTCAGTTGTTTGCAGTCCTCCGTGGCGTGGCCCAGTACCCAGTGGAAAGCGCAGTAGGGGCCCCGGGTTCGCTTCGCGGCCTGACGCGGGACCGGAGGGAACTTGAAGAACCCCTCGTTCTGGGCCTCCTCCAGCAACACCGCGATGGAGACGTTGATGGGGGTATACTCCTGGAACTTCGGGTGGTAGGGCTGCTGACGCTCCGGCCTCTCCTCCCGAGCCCTCTTCTTCTGGTCAGGCCGTTCTGCCTGGGGAAGGTTAGTGTTCACCTCGGATTCCAGCTGGACCTCGTGCTCGGTCCATGCCTTGACCTCGGCCATAGTCTTAGGTTGCGCCAGCGCGAAGGAGCGCAACCATTCCTTATGCCTCAGACCGGATCTGAGTGCCGTTATGATGGTTTCGTCTCGGTGCTCGAGCACCTTGAGGAGGGCGTTGTAGAAATGGGTAATGTATGCCTTGAACGTTTCCTTGTCCCCACTCTTAACTGTGAAGAGGTAGTCGACCGTGCGCTTATGTCGACGGTTCCCCACGAAATGGCCGAGGAACTGAGTAGCCAGCTCGTCGAAGGTCGAAATCGAGCAGGGCTCGAGCCCCTGGAACCAGTCCCGACCTGTGCGGATGAGGGTGGCCGGGAAGGCCCTGCACTGGGCGGCGTCGGAGTGATCCTGGAAGCTCATCCCAGCGGTGAAAGCGTCCAAGCGGTCCTTCGGGTTGGTTTTCCCGTCAAACAGAGAGACCTTTGGGGGCTTGTTGCGTGAGGAGACATGAACGGTGAGCAGTTCCTCGGTGAACGGCTTCATGAGCGAGTCGGAGGCGTACTTAGCTTCGTCGCTCGAGAGGTGAGCTTCTCGGCGCATGCCCTCGATCTTCTTCTCGAGGGCGTCGAGCCGACCATGGTATCCCGGGGGATCGGCGTCTGGGGATCTCTGGCTACTGCTGTGGGTGACCTGTGTCTGGGAGCGTCCCCGGTTCTTCTCAATGAGGTGCCTCGGGTCCCGGGGTGAGGTAGCTCTTGAGTCTCCTGGGCGGACCTCTTCTGTGCGGCCCCGCCGATGGTGGTCTGGCCGACCACGCCCGTGGATAGGCGAGGTGACTGACATCTCCTCAGGGGGATAGGGGTCACGAGGAGGCTCGAGGCGAGGCGCCCTGGCGGCGGATCTCGGTGTCGAGCCCTGGGGCGCCCAACGGGCCTCAGGGAGCACCAGTTCGAGAGACTGGCGGCCAGGGGACGCGGCTTGTCGGTGATCGGCTGTCCAGACAGGGACAGAGCCTTCTGGAGGCGGTGGAACGGCGATCTGGGGCCCAGGCGCGGCCGTTTGGGTGCGGACGAGGGCCTCCACGAGGAATTGCAGGCGATCTATCCGGCCTGCGAGGGCGTTGATGACCGTCATGGGAGGAGGTTCATCCCCTCCTTCAGTGAATGGAGGACGGCGGCTGGTACCGGGATCTCCAGGATGGTCGTCTGCCATGAGGGTGGAGATGGGAATGCCAACTTTGTATTTTGTGGAGTTATGTTCCCACAGACGGTGCCAACTGATGGGGGGCCTTTTCAGGCCTCCGTCAGATGTTGTCTTCCGTTGATCTCGCGATGAACTTAGCTGATTATCCTTCGCTGCGTGTGGGTCTCAATGGGTTTTTGGAGGAAGGGGTGAGGTGAGAGAGCTATTGCCGAGTACCTGCAAAGAAGTCCCGGGATGGTTTGGTACCACCGAGGACCCTCCGACGCTCAAGTTAGTGATGAAATCCGAGCAGAGTAACGGCATAAAAGTGTAAAAGAATGGCTTACTTGACCCCTCCGTGATGGGGGTTTATATAGCGGCGGCAGCACGCAGCAGCAGGCGCGGGAATCTCACCGGCAGTTACGCTCCCGACGTCACGCCCGCATAAAGAGCGGATCGCCTATTAATGGGGATCATGATGGCGTGGAACGTGGGACGTTGCTGGCGGAGAATCCGCGCGTGGCGAGATTCGTGGAGCGGCGGTTACGCCTGGGAATAGGTCAGAGGGCCGAGGAAGACGTCCTCGGCAGGAGCTCGGGGACGAGTAAGGAGACCGAGGAGTCTTGGTCCTGTGGTAGCTCGGGGGCGAGCTGAGAAGCCGAGGAGGCCAATTTGCAGGGGCCCAAAGGGGGGCCAGCTTGGGCTTGCTGGTCGGACACGGGGTGGCCTGATCGGTCCTTACGGGCCCATTCTTCTGAGTTCTGAGACACGTCACCTGCCACGCGTCATGATCTTGGGGGTCGCCAATATCGAGCACTATCAACGATTAAGCTCCAGAGGTTTGCTGCCGAAACTAAGTCTCCAGGCACAATAGATTAATGGTTGATTGTTTCCGATTCAATAGAGTCCCCATAATTAAGTAATTCAAAGAAGGGCTGTCCATATCAATTTGACTATACCATCAGACATTCACATTTGTTTGATGATTATTTGAAACATTTTATTAGTATGCTCCAATGTCTCGTACGCTACAAACCACAAGATTTATTCACCAATATGAATCAATTATAGAGAAAAAAGTTTGCAAGGGCACGACTTCACTACAAAACCAATTTCCACAGATGTTTATGAGAACTATCAAACATTAATTTCTTCAGTAGCGGGGGAAAGCATGAAGAAGTCATTCTTATGCTAGGGTGTTGCCTCACATAGATATCAGGCTAACACCCAACACTTAATTAGGGTAAATTGTCAAAAATCCCGTGGCCCGCTTCAAACTAGTGTAAAAACCCCTGTGCTTTTGCTCTAGTTAAAAAACCCGGCCCAATCAAAACCCCCTTATACAGGTTGCCTATAATATCTATGTAGTTGCATGTAATATCTAAGCAGTCGCTGTTGTATGTAATATCTAAGTAGTTGTCTATAATATCCAAGCAGTTGAAGGAATAAAAGGCCTAAATGAAATTAAGCCCATGGGCCTTTTTACAAAGATTTTGAACAGTAGGCACTTTCCGACAATTTCGAAAAATTACAGGGGTTTTTAGACAACTTTTCAATGGGCCGGGGGATTTTGATAATTTACCCTAGTAATTAATTAATCAATCAATCAATTTTTTGCCAAATACGAAAACGATTTAACTTTTGGTCCAGTCAATTCTTTCATTTATATACAAAGCCCAATATAAATCGAATTAGCCCATTTTAATTAGGCCGGTCAATTTTATATCAAGCCCATGAGCTCACCCAACTTTTCTATATATGTGTCGCTCGTTTCAAGCGCCGTTAGGGTTAGGGTTTTGAGAATGGAGAACTCTCCAGAGCTGCAGCGATTTTTGGAGGTATGAATCCTTTTCCTCCTCATAATTTTGGTTCTTAATCCCATGAAAAGTTTTGATTTTTGGTCTTAGAATTATCTCAATTGAATTAGTTTATGTCTTGATGTTGTTTCATACATTCACGAATGTATTATACTACGGAAAAGATGAAATTTTTATGCATGTAAGGTTCACATATCATGAATTTGGCTGTCATTTGGGAACATAGATTACTATAAATTTCAAAAATGTATTTGATTACCAAAATTTTGGAGATGTTTGGAATTGAATGATGAAAATCTTGTTATAACCTAGCATATATCAGTGCAATGAACGGTGTTTTCCACACGAGATTTCTGACATTCCAAGCATTTTTGTGGTTGTAATTCTTAGAAAAGATTGCTTTTTTGAGAAAAGCAGTTATAATTTGATGTTACAAATGAAAATTCTTGTAATGAAATCCTGAAAGTCGTTCTAATTTGAAACATCCTTTTGTTTTATTATTGAATTAATTATAATTTCTGATTGATATATTTATGTTATATAGGGAGTTCTTATTGCGGTAGACTTTAATCATAATTATATTAAGATCGTAGACAATTACATTCAAATGTATATGTTTAAATGCAACCGTTCAGTCAAATTATAACAAATGTCTCCGTAAATATGATACAGGTGTGTAAACGTAATAAGTGGGTTGGTTTTCTTTTCTTTGATCTTCTTTCTGTTGTGAGCTTTGAGGTCATTATTTATTTGCAACGAGATATAACATTCCATGGATTTTTAGTTAATTCAATCGGTATTTTCATTTGCGTAGGAGATACTATTGAGCTAAGAAAACATTTTACATATTGTATGATGTTTTGATTGTATGATTGTTTGTACACTTTATTGTTTGTTTGTGAAATTTATCAATTATTTTGTCTTATTAACCCTAAGATGTAATTGGTTTCTATGAATGTTTTTTATTATGATATACACTATAGTTACTGTTTTTCATAAATGCAATAATCCTATCATATGCCTTGTAGAGTAGCCATATGGTACTAGAAATGTTCTTTGCATCTCAAAAAACACCTTCTGGCTTAGTTAAAAGGCATAAATCAATTGGTTTTCTTAACCTCCTCAAGCCTTTTGAGGGGACTACATTTATTTGAACTTTTCAAACATATGTAACCCCCCAAGCAGCTTTGGACATTCTAAAACATTTTACCCTTTAATATCTTTTGTTTCATTTAACTACTTTTGATTTTCTTTTTGTTTTTGTTTTTGTTTTTGTTGGGAGTGTTACAATATAGCCCTCGAATAACTAGAAGCTTTAGCAATTTAGACTTCTTCTGGTTCAGACAGGGGCTAAGATTGAGAATAATGGTTGTGCTAACTCACAATCTGACTGAATCTCTTGAGGGAAAGAAACATTCTTTTCGCAGTTCCTTTCTTAGATTGATTCAGATATTGCAACTCTTCATGGTGTCTGAAAAATACACGGTTAAGCTTGTTCTAACACAGGTAAAATTTTAAAATTCTTTTATTAATAGGAGTCATATATAATGCTGATGTTTGAAAAGTTGTGGTCCTCGGTTTAGTATTGTTTATAAATATGAACACATGAGTACTTGATCTATTTGTGGTGCCATATTTTCCCTAATTTTTTCCCTTGTACCTATAGAATAAAGTTCTGTATGCTGCTGAGCAGCTTATCTTTGTGTCAAACCAACATAGATGCTTTCAGATTTAAGCACCTTTTATTAACTAATCTAGATTTAAGCACCTTTTATTAACTAATCTAGATTATAAATCTAATTTTGCATTTACCTCTTTGATTAAATATCATGCTAATTTTCTTTTGTGTTTCATTCACATTTTTTTATTGGTTTCCACATTCATTTCTAGGTTGTTTTCAATGTTCTTGATGCCGTGATGATTATGTGTTTGTGATGATTATGTGTTTTTGATGCCGTGATGGTTTCATGTGCCTTATTCACAATTTTAAGTCTGTAATTAAGCCATAATTGATATTACGATTCTGAGTTTTTTTATTAGATACATAGAATTCAGTGACAAAATAGTAGTTAATGGTGCAACTAGGGCTAGGGGTTTACCGAAAAGAATATTGATATGGTGAGTTAAAACGACCTGATGTCAAATTAACTAAGGAGGCCTTAAATAGAACAGTTTGAATTGTTGTGTTATTTTGTATGGTCAGTAGCTATAACTTTTAAGTGGTCTCATGTGAAACTGTAATCTATAAACCCTTTGCAAATATGTTCTTTTTACAAAATGCATGCTTTTGTCGCATTTGGACCTGGGCATCTCTGATATCATGTTGATGCCATTTTAATCCATCTTGACACCATTCTGATGTCTGGGTAGCTGCACCAAAACCCGAAAGTTGTGAGGGTTAAGGTTTTGGCTTTAGGCTTATTTTATCAGGACTAGGAAAAACTATACTTTTTTTTATCTGTACACTACTGAAAACTTAAAGACTTCATAGTCATGTTCTTAATAAAAACATTCATAGTAACAATTCTTATTTTTCATTAAACTACCATAACAGCATTCTACAAATTCTATGTGTACCTATTGGATGCACGGATATGTTGATGGTATCTATAGATGAGCAACTTGTAATCTATGACGTTTTAAGTCATTTAATTAGCGGTGACGGTTTTGGTAGCTTAGGAACGTAAGCCATAATTTTATATTCTATAAAAAATTTGTTTTTTTTATATATTTGAATTTCAATGCATTCTAATATCACTTTTTAAAGAACATTCAGCTAATTCTTTTTGTATGATTAAGCGCTTCACACTAAACTTTTTTATTTTACGCAGCAAGAACAAAAGAAAGTTGTGGTCAGTGAGATGATTGGAAAGGTAATCACAAGAACAAAAGAAAGTTGTGGTCAGTGAGATGATTGGAAAGGTAATCGATCGTGTGTTGGGACAAATGCATCGACGATAGCATATCGGTAGCAAGTTCAGCTGTCACGTCTCACTTTCTAAAAGACAAGGAGCGAGAGCTGAATAGCCCGCGATGTATTCACATCGGGAAGCACTCGTTCCCGATATGAATACGTTAAGCGCATGTACAAGTAGTAATAAGAAAATAATACAAGAATTTAAAACA
Source organism: Agapanthus africanus (assembly GCA_030015575.1). NCBI lineage: Eukaryota > Viridiplantae > Streptophyta > Magnoliopsida > Asparagales > Amaryllidaceae > Agapanthus > Agapanthus africanus. Next base: position 300,316,815 of record CM057339.1, on the reverse strand, counting down.
TAACAAAAGATTGAACAAATAAATCCAATAATAAATATTACAAAGTTAGTCTAAGCGGACACAAGTGTTAAAAGATAAAGAGATGACATGAAAACTGTGAAGATCGTGGAACAAAGTATACCGAAAAGAAATCAAGGGTTTGCTGAACGAACTCCTTATCCTGCTCGGTCCTTTACCGAGATTGATCATTTGTATCTTCTGATAGACATCCCAAGAAGAAAGCAAGAAAAAGAGATGTATATCAACGAATTTGCGCCCGGTAAGTCCTTCGTAAAAAACCTTTATATTTGAAAAAGTATAATGTAAAACATTTTAAGAAATGGTAACAATTTATATGAAAATCAGCAACAAACAAGTTTAATAACCAAAAAAACATAAAAGTATGCAAGTCATACAAGAGGAAAAGATAAAATAAAAAACATATTACTAGGAACGCATAGTAATGAAGAATATAATATTAGCATAGACATGATGATACATGTTAAGGATTTAATATATTATCATGGAAAACAAAACATGTCACAAACAAATATCATGACGATCACCCGTGTGATGGTACATGTAAAACAATGACAATAGAGATCCGGAAATTCATATACAAGTATGGAGTGAAATGTCAGGGATAAATAAATATTGTAGTGTCGTTAAAGTATAGGTTTTGTATTCTAACACAAGTTAAGGTATAGCGTCTAACTGCTTCATGAGGTTTTTTTTATATATGATGGTAGAGTATAAGAATACGGAGACTCCGAAGCAATTGGACGACACATCCTCAACTCTCAATACCTCTGGTAAATATCGGTCATAACCATTTCTAATGTAAGTTGACGTATGGTGTTCAGCCACTTCATGAGGTTTTATACAAGATTACATGCATGAGATTACGAAGCAGCTGAACTGCTCATCCTTAACCACCCTACCCTCGGCAAACATTGGTCAAAATTATTCATAAACATTAATGGTGGTTCATGAATACATGCACTTTCAAACTTATGTGCTACTTACAAACGTCTTCCGGTGGATCCTACTTGTATGCGGATTCAAGAGGTGACCCATGAATTCAAGAGGTGGCCTCCATGGACTCAAAAGATAACTCCACCATCGTCATGGCGTGCATTTTGCTCCGTGTGGCACTTTGTTCCACATCACGATATTTGACTTGATCAATATTTAAGCGCATGCCAATGTTCCATGTATTCTATTTCATGATGTACTTTTAATTTCATGTCAGATTAATGAGTTCACGAATTCATGTAATTCATGTAATCAGGGAGTCATATATTTAAGGAGTCGGGCCAAGTTAAGACATAAAATGAAATATCTATATTTACATGGAACATAAGATTTCAATCATCACAATTAAATTCAGGCCAAAAAGCAACCCAATGTCCACATGCAAAAACGAACAGTTTTGGATTAGAATTAGAAATTATTACATAAGGAGCAAATTCTAGTTCAAGATGTCGTGTAAATTACGAGACTGAGTTTGCCTCGATCGGGTTTCAGGTGAGGAAGCTATGGGCGTTTTCGTACCGTTGCGCAGAGCTGGCCGGTGCAGATTTCAGAATGCACGCACTAGTAGTATTTTGCATTTTCGAGTAGGTTCTGTTCATTTTATGGTTTTAAATATTAAACAAGAAATGAGCGTCTGTGAGTTGTAAACGATTCTCTATAAAAAAATTTAGGATTACGATAACCAGAGAGAGAGTTATGTCTATTTTACAACAGCTGCGCAGATATTTTATGCCGCTGCCCAGATTCGTCGTATATTTTTAAAATGTGTTTTAAGATGGTTTTCGTCAGTTTTCAATAAAATTAACCTAGGATAAATATGTAGCTAACATTCTGAAATTATTCCAAAAATTACTCCGTTTGGGTTCTTATGTTAGGAGTTATGGCCATTTTAGTTTAGCTGCCCACAAGGAAAAACATGTTTCAAATTTGGAGGAAAAACAACATACAATCCAATTTAACTTAAACTATAAATTTCGTACTGACCACGGGAAGACGTTATGCACCGTAGGTTAGTTAATTACAACAGAACGGTCGCTGGATCATTATGAAATTATAATTACGGTTAAAACCCCTATACAAAAGTATATGGTATACCCGTAACATAGGGTGCATCAAAAATAAATATGGACACAATAAATTATGATGCATCTGTAACATGAGGTGCATCAAAATTAAATAAATATGAATAAAAAGACACCCGAAGCATGATTTGTAAAATTTCATACCAATACCAATAAATAATAAACTTAAAATCAATAGCTTTTCACACAAACAGGGTAAAAATTTAAGACTTTAGATAGAATCTTCTTTTCACATGGTTAAAGCAAACAAATAAATGCGTTATAACATTCATACTAAAATCTATTACAATAATTAGAAAAACTGTATAAAATACATAACTAACATATCATTGTACAAATTTAGATAACTGATTATAACAATAACGTGCAATAAGTGAAACATTAACACTGAACAAAAAATAATATTTTATGTTTGATGACCGCAATCACAGACAAAATCAAAATCATAATAATCATATACTAAAACACCAAAAACAACAATTCATTTCATACCTACCTAAGACAATAATAGTACAATAGCACATTGTAAATTAAAATGATATCATTAATAATGCATTAAAATTGTGAATATGTTAATAGCGTGACATATAAAACAATGAATCATTAACCTGATTTGATAACTGATATTTAGACTAGAATAGTAAATGAAGAAAACAAAATACAGATCAAAGTGCATATAGAGTAATACAATCCTTCATTGATGTCATGAATACATGAATCATACTATGTACATTCATGGAGTTAACAACTCAAATATGATTTTGATAAACAATAAAATGCCGTGTTAAAAATTTTTGGGTTTGGGGAGATTACGGGTTAAGATTAAAAGATTAGATCTAATAGTTTAAAAAGAGTTTTTAAAAAAATAGGTTGTTTTTTTTTGTTTTTGTAATACATTTAATTAAAATAAAATCTAATTAAACTCTTAAAATACTTAACAAATAATCTTATCTTTTCAAAAACTTCTTAATAAATCTCTTAATCTTTTCTTGTCTTTTAAAAATACTCAAAAATGATTTTATAAATTATTTTTCTCTAATAACAAAAATTAAAATCTAAATAAATTCCTTTCCTTTAAAACACTAACAAATAATTTTATTTATTATTATTTTAAACATTCCTTTCTCTAATTAAAAATTCCTTTTCAAAAATCTAATAAAATAAAATAAAAAAATAATTATTTTTCCTTCTCTTTTAAAAACAAGATTTTATAATGCAAAATAATTAAAATAAAGAAATAAATAGTCTGAAGAGGCGGTTTGAACTCGAGAGATTCAAAACCTATGAGATCACAATGTAAAGTGATAACCAATAGATACAAGAGTGGACCATATATTTAAATAGAAAGAAATTAATTTATGCATGCTTAATTCAATTAAAAGGGGTTTATTAGAGAAGGCAAAGTATAAAGAAAGTACACGGATTTTGCGGTTACATCGGCATTGAAGTGACTACATGCATTTCTAATTGCGCTCAAAGGTATCTCGAAATGTCCAGTATCATCATGAGAAGGTTTGAGTCGATGCAATGAGGCAAAATCTTTCTTTTGTCATGGTAGTCGAATGTGAAATTAGTAGGCCTATGGAGCTCAACCGTTTTACGATCTTTTATTAGTTGTAATTTAATTATGAGATTATATCTGACCGAGCTTTAATTCGCCATGGTTGCTGCTATGTAAACCTTGTTGTAACAACTTAGTTAGTCCTATTCAAACATCAGATAATTAGTGAAGCTTTTCTTTCTTTCATTGCTTTGTACTAGATACTCTTTGAGCTTGTTTTTTGAATTAAGCTATCTTTTCATTGTTGCAGTATCTTGTTGTGAATTATTAGGGCTTTGTATTCTTCAAATTTATATTATTGTATCAAAGTGACATTTTAACAGTTTTCTTTCATTAATAATGTATTTTTATCGATGTCCGGATTATTTTATTATATTTTTCACATGAGTTTGTCACTCTGAATACCGAGTCATCGTCTCTTTTTTATAATTTCGCAGAAACCTCAATTATTCAGCATTTGGGTTGTTTTTTCTTTAAATTTTTATGTTTTTTGTCCCAAGACAATTGGCACACTAAATGCTAAAGCATCGTTTGACCTTGTACGACTGAAAGCCACGAGCATGAGGAACTAGGTGCTCGAAACTCTTTTCTTCTAGTTTTTTCTTGCATGTTTAAGTAACTGTGACAGCAGATTAAGTTAAAACGGCACCCCGGTTTCATAAACTGGGGTTTCATGAAGTTTAGGAACGTTTGGGAGTTGGGACATGGCTTTTAAATCAAGATTTCGTGTAACTCAACTTGGTACGCTTATTTTGAAGCGCACAAAACTTTTGAAAACTCCATTATGGGTTTTCGATCTATTGAAACTTTTGTGAACAACGGTTTGGGGAACTTTATTTTGCTTGCTAAACATGTCATAGTTTTAACTTTTAAAGTTTGACATTGAAACCCATGAAACCGCGGAATCTGTAACCATGTTGCCAATAAGGCCTATGAAAATAATTAGGTTTGTATTAAAAATAAATAAAATACTATCATCATTTTAATTGGATACAAAGTAAGCAAATGGGATATTGTTATGTCATTGCTCTTAGTTTTGATCCACTCTTCCAATTGGTATGCTATTTGACTTTATCTCACCCACCACCTTTCTTAAAGGCTAGTGACATCATGCTCAACATTGCATTATTGAAACTACTCTATGTAGTTTTTATGTATTCAACTACTTGAAAAATACATAAGATTAAAATGTTCTTCTAGTAGTAACATAATGATGATCAGTGCTTGGATTTTTTAATAACATTTTTAGTGCTTTGATTGTTGAAAGGCTCGTAAACTACATATGTCACCGTATCAGTGTTGCAACCCAAAACATGTTTTAACAAATTTGCGAGGAAAAACTGTGTGAGGAAAAACTGCGAATCAAAACATGTTTTAACAAATTTATGAGGAAAAACCGCATTCTCCTTATGTGTCTCTAAAATTAAATAGCTCATGATATGACAAGGGCAATATCAAAAGTTATAGGTATGGACGAGGAACAAGAGTAGAACACACCTTACCTTATGTAATAAATTAAGTTAAGAAAAATAAAAACCTCAACAACTATTTAAAGGATGTCAACAGTGATAAAACTTTTTGACAATCAAAGTATCTGGTTTGAAATCAATATACAATAAAACTTTTATGATGTTTTCCAACCAAAATATTGAAGGGTTAATTGCTAAATAATATATCAATGTTTCACTGACTTTGCACTCGCTATCATAAACTACAAACCGTTAATATTTTGCGCCCTTCAGATGATCATCAAATCCATCATTGTTTTAGACAAAATCTATATGGTTTGTGTTTTAAGATATTTAAGTGCAGCGAAAACAGTGTATATAAGTGCAAAAGAGCGAAACCTTTGGCTATTATTTAGCTATTAACCCCGAAAACCAAAGAATTTATTATTATTATTTGTTTGTGGAGGGAAAAAAATACATTTGGCATCATTACAAAATAAAATAATAAAAAGTAAATTAAGCGGTCCCAATTGTCTTTCGACTTTACAGCATAGCCCAACTCGCCAGTCAGAACGGGCCCAATTTTCCGCCCACCTCGCCAATCCAATAGCCGCCATCAAATCTCACTAAATCACGAAACTGCCATTCTTAACCTTCACTCTCTTTCGTTCACACAATGGCACGGTTGTAATTACAGTGAACGATCCACCCCTTATCGTAACGCAGACCCAAAAACCGCCGGAGGACAAAAATACGCTGAAACAACCAATCGATCTAGCCACGTGTTGAATCATTCCTTCTCTTAACGCCTTTCCTTTTCCCTCTCTCTTCCCTATACTCTATCATCTTGTCGGAGAGAGAAAATCGCCGGAACCCTAGAATCGGCGGCAGCGATGGGATCGAAACCCTAACGGAAGTGAAATTGAGTGAGGAGGTGGGGCCTTGGCGTTGTGGTCCCTTTAGATCTAACCTCTAAAGGTCGAGCTTGGATCTTGTGGGGGCTTCTAGAAGCGTCTCGAATGCACGGAATGGCGCCGCCTGAGGGTTCGGGCCTCTCCGCCTCCGAGGAGGAGGCGGGGCCTAGGGTTTATGAGGTCTGGAAAGGGAGCAATGTAAGTTTGTGATATGTTGTTAATTTTTGGGTTGTTAGGGTTTGCTTTTTGCGGAATCTGTGTTACTGTTTGTTGATTTGATGTTCTATGATAGGGGCTTCGTTTTGTTGATGCAGTTTAGTTTGAAAGTTTGCTTTTTTTTTTCCGGTGGAAATTCATGTGTATGTATGCCAAAGTGATAAAGGTCTCGTTTATTTATTGGCTTATTTTGAGTAAATTTCTAATCTTTAGATGAGGAAGGATCCTAGTCAATATTTATTCTTTTTAATTGGATTTGTTTATTGCGAATATCAAGGATTCACACATGAAATTGAACCTTGTTTGCAAGCTTGTGTTTCTATATATGTAGCCCTCTGTTGATTGGCATGGTAGCTCAATGAAAAACTAGTTTGCTTGCTATAAGCTTGTTCGACAATTGAGCAACTCTTGAAGCAATTATAGGCTTGCCCCATTAGGAAACAATTCTTGGGACAACTCTACACATTTCATTTTGGGCGCCAAATTGGTGAAATATGAAGAAATTGTTGGAGTTGTGTCTCATATCCAGTCGATCACACCTGTGTACGGTTCGTGGATCGTAGAGAGTTCAGATTGGACTCTGACAGTTGGGCCAAAGTAATCCATTGGTGTGGGCTATTGGTGGATAAGAAGATGAGAGCACACTCAAAGGTTTTATTTAAATTTAAACTAAGCTCCCATCTCCTTATCCACTAGTAGCCCACACCAATGGATTACTTTGGCCCAACTATCCGAGTCCAATCTGGACTCCCTGCGATCGATAGACAGTACGTAGGTGATCAACTGGATATGAGACACAACCCCAACAATCTCCACATTAACTCAAATCTGTTAAACATAACAACTTGAGATTCATTATTGTTCTCATCATTCTCTTCGTAGACATCCCCACACATACACCTTGCTTCTTTCGAAACCCTTGTACCATCTCTGTTGTTTCCATCTTAAGCATGACGATCAAAATCGCCGCTCCCGAGTACTTATAATCACTAGAACATACTTTATTCTCAAGCACCCATGACCACTACACTGTACACTACCTTAGCCCAAAACATTGGAACCCCTTATCCGGAAACACATGAAAAAGTACTTGCAATACACCATGTCAGGAAGTAACTTTCCACCTATCAACATGAGGTTCACACCTCACCATGAATTGTCGTGCTAATCTCGAGCTTTTTTTGATGCTTTGACCGCTATCATACACTCAACCTTTGTTATCGATAACGCCACAATATCCCATAATATTTCTCCAACTAATGGATCCAACCATCCTAACGAGTATATGCCTCGTATTCGATCCCTTGACCATCACGAATACATGCATAGTCTCATCTATATGCTCGATCAAAACTGTAGTGCACTTAATCCAGGTCTTTTTGAATTCGACATCTATCGATTTACAAGCCCACAACAAAATAATCATCTGACTTAGTTCATACCCATATCATATACGCGTGATCCCCTCTCTTGCATATGGTGTCTGGGACATCCCTTTTTTCCTTGCTAGATGGACACGATGTGGAAAAGAGTCAGTGGTTGATGAAAAGGGTGCTCTCCAACCAACCCCCAATTCTGAATTGCTTCAGAATCATCTCGATGCACATTCTTATGAAAAGTGTCCTAAAGGGGATGATTCGGACTAATGGATAATAATTAAAACTTTATTGCTTAAATCAATAAAAGTTGCGGAAAATAATATTAAATAACAACAATTGCAGTAACAATATAATAAATAAGAGTTAAAAGATTGCAAACATTGACCGACACCGGCAATTGATTATGAAGTTCGATATACCCGTATCTACGTCTCCGTCGCCGTCTAGGTCTCTCCCTAGGAACTATCCACCAATCAAACTTCTTAAGGTGAAGAAATCTTTACAACGCTGATGGACCACCTTCACCAGATAATCATTTTGAGGCTAAGATCAAACATTTACAACTCACATTTGATGGACAACCTCTATCGGGTAAACCAACTAGGTAGACAGTCTCTACCGGATGTAGCACAAGAAAAGTAAAACAGAAAATCGACTTCTAATCTCGTATATAATCAAATAATTTTCAAAATCTGAGATTTTGGGTTTAAGATATTTTTCAAGATAAAGCTTTTGATCTCAAAAAGAATTTTGATGAAAGATTTAAAGTTGAGATCGAGTTTTGCAAAGATTAAACAAGTTTGATAATCTTTGCAAATAGTAAAATCAAAAGCTTTTAAATAACACCAAAAGGATTTTAGAACCTGGTGATGACTTGGGGTTTCAAAGCTTTTGAGGAGACGAACTTTCCAAGAGATTTTCAATGAATAGATCTGTAGAATTTTTAATTAATTTTGACCAAGACAAGTATATTAATAGATGGGAAAGAATCCTACATATTAAGAAATAATTTGGTCAAAATCAAATCAGAGATTCGCAACGGTTGGAACTTGAGCCGGTTCAAAAAAGGCATGAGCCATCTCGTACACATAGAGAATAAATTCATCATACCAGATAAGTGTTGAGACGTCTCAAGAAGAATGTGAGCCATCTCAAGACAAGGTTGAGCCGGCTCAAAATGAACATGAGCTGTCTCAAGTAAATAGAGAATAAATAGATGTTCCAAGGACTTGTGAGATGGCTCAAGGCATGATTAAGCAAGCTCAAGGAGACAAAGAATCAATGAATGATCAAGAGAACTTATTAGACGGCTCAAAACAACATGAGCCGGCTCATATCAGATATTTCATATATTTTAAAGATAGTTAAGACTTTTAAAACCGTATGACACGCAGGAGATATATCCTACGACTCAAGAAAAGATAGTTAAGACTTTTAAAACCGCATGTCACGCACGAGATATATCCTACGTCTCAAGAAAAGAGAAAATATATAGTTTACACATTTGAAACATGTTCTCCGAATCGCTTAAAGTCTGTCTCTTAATCCATGTCTCCATGTGTATTTATTTTCAAATACATGTCTCTGTGTCTTTTTAGATCTTCGATATCGCTAATCTTGTTCATTTTCTTTGATATCGTCATTCTTGTTATGTTTCTCATACTGAAATCATATAACTCAACTACAAGCATCACTGGTGTGTAAGATCATTAAATAGTGTTTTATCAAATATCAAAACTAAAGTAAGTAGATGTTACCGAACAAGGTCAACAATCTCTTTTTTTTTTGATATTTGACAAAACCTATTTATAAGTTAAGAATTTGACCTATTTATAAGTTAAGAATTTGAGACATAACTAATGTAAAAACTCATGAAAACTCTTAAAACTCCTGAATTAAATATACATATATCTAATGCATAAATTCAAGTTTTATGCCAATTGAAAAATTCGCCAATTGAAAAATTCATGTGCAAAATAAGAAAAATCCACCAATTGAAAAATTCATGTGCAGAATAAGTATATCGTTTTTCCAAACGAAAAGCATGTCGAAAATATTCTTCTTCCCATTTTTGTCGAAAATAAAAAAGGTAAACAGTAGATATATAACAACAACAATAATAACATCAACAATACCAAATATCCATATATCGAAAACAATAAAATCACACCATATTCATATCCAAAACATTCTTATCTTAAATCCAAAATATCAAAACACCATCACATCACATTGGTTCATAAAAGATGCATCACATTGGTTCATAAAAGATGCATCACATTGTTGCATAACCAAACATACATCCAAAAATTACATTACAACAAAAAAACCATGAATATGCTCTAATTTTTATCATCCTTGAAGTATCACGAAGCAGGAGCAGCCGGATCATGTGAAGTCGGGGTAGAAGTAAGAGTAGGCGATGAATCGGTGTGAGGAATATAATTTGTAGGAGTGGCATGATCAACGGGAGGAAGATGATCAATAGGAGGAGGATCAGTGGGAGTAGGATCCGTGTGAGGAGGAAGAACAGCAGAAGTTGATGGTTCATTTTAAGTGGGAGGTGGATAGAATGGAGGAGCCATACCATGGAGTGAGGCGATGGAGGCTATGATTTGATTCTCCAACTCGATTTGTCGATTTGAGATACGGTTCTCAAGAACATCCATTCTATCAAGGATATGCTTTTCAGCCTCATCAATATGTTGAACTGTGTGTTTCAAAAGAAATGATCGAACATGAATAGTAGAGTTCGGACGACGAGTAGATTTGGAATCCGAAGCAGACTCAGACTCGGAAGATGACTGTAAAGCTACAGTATCGTCAAGAGAAATGTGGATGAGATTCACGTTTCATAAAGAGAAAGAGAAGGCACGTCTGGTTTTTGAATAGGGAAAGTGCTAACAAAATTTTTGAAGTGTTCAAGAAGTTTAGTGATTATTTTTCCGTAAGCCAAAGTGTTACGCGATTTGATCAAAGTTCACATATGCTTGCAAACGAGGAGAGGAAGATTGACTTGGAGTTTCTTGAGAATGCAGTACGTGAGAAGTTTGTGACATCTCGTGTATTTTGTTCAACTACCCGCCTTAGGAAGAATACAGAAACCAATGAGTTTAGCGATAAGGCGGGCACGAGGAATCAAATGATCTGATTGTTCTGAAGCAACGTATTTCTTGTCGTTATGAATCAAGATAGAAGTGGATTCAGGGGATACGTTTTCCGGATAGCGCGGAAAAGAGGATAGTGTAAACTCAGATGTCAAGACCCTCATTAGGAATATGCAAAATTTTGCTTAGAATTTTAGGGTCAAACTCAAAACTGCAAGTGAAATAAGATTTGATCAAGTTCGGCGTGATTGCGTCACTCGTGAAATTTGCAAACATGCATTGAACGACGTATGGGTGCGTCGAGCAGTTCAGAGATAAGAAATCCATCCAACCTTAATATTACAAATAGGGATTTAATGCTCCAATCATCTAAACCCTGGAAATTTATCACTGATCCGGTTAAGACTTTTCTAGCCAATTTTTTTTGAAGGTGCCAAAGTGTTCTTGTGATATCGGGATCAAAATTAGTGGATGGTGTAGGGGGTGCGATAGTAAGGTTAGATGAAGTAGGAACAGTATTAAGAGGAGGATTAGATGACGACGGACAATTACCTCGGCGTTTGGAAATGGGTTTAGGAGGCTTCGTCGCGACTTGCTTCTAGTTTACTCCACAGCGCATGGAGAAACTCTTGGAAGCTTAGACGGTTGAGGCATAACTTCTGCACTTTCTTCAGAATCTGAATCGATTGGGATTACACGTCTTTTCGTCTTGGGAGCCATGAGTTCAGAATGATTTGAAGAAATTGGAGAGACTTGAAGAGAAATCGATGGAATCTCGATTGAAATCGAAGAATTTTGGTGTTTAGGGTTTTGGTTCGAAGGATGAGAGATGGCTCAAATAGAAGGAAATGATGAAGGGGCCGTTAAAAAAATTAATTTTGCTGAGTTGGCACGATTGAGATTGCTCAAAGATGGGTTGAGCCGGCTCATATACCAAAAAACTAAAAACTAAAAAATAAGAGATACAACTCTTGAGACGGCTCAATAGTTGTTGAGCCAGCTCAAAAACTGAAATTCTGACATCAAAAAATGTTAAGGATGCTCCGCTCGTTTTTCGACTTCTCAGCATTTGAGACTTAATAAAAACTAATATTAAGGTTTTAGAAATTATTTTTAGAAAACTACACCAATTCCAATTGAAATATTTTAAAGATCGTTTTAACTTCATTTCTCACTTGATAAATCGATTACCCTGTGAAGGGTTCCGAAACAACTCCGCTTGACCTGTGAATATGATTTGTTGTAATTAACATAATCCACAACTGGGTTCCCCTAAAAGGGTTGCATACGCTGTTTGACAAAGTGAACTTAGAGCTATTATTGATCAAGTCAAATCCATATAAAAACCAAAGAAAATATTAAGATATCTTTAACTTCCACAAAATTCTATAAACTCCAAAAGATACTTAAATATCACGAATCAACCAAAACATCATGAAATCATGCATCAATATCTATCAAATCGAGCCTTATCTAGGAGTTTTATAAAAATATACGCCAATTGAAATTCAGTTGGCACATATTCAAGAATGATATCATCCTTGTGATAATGATCTCGTAAAAAGTGATAGCGAATATTGATATGTTTAATCTATGAGTGTCGGTCCGCGTTTTTAGTCATGCGCACGGTATTAATGTTGTCGCACGAAATTCAAAATTTGGAAAAATGCTCATCATAATCATTTAAAATGTATTCATCCAAAGTGTTTGTGCACAATAAACACCTGCAGCGATGCATTCTGCTTCGGCTGTGGATAAAGCTACGGAGTTTTATTTCTTAGAAATCCACGAAATAAGACAATTACCAAGTAAATGATAAGTACCACTAGTGCTCTTGCGATCTACTTGGCTACCCGCATAATCAACATCCGAATAACAAATCAATGAAAAATTATTGTTCTTCGGATGCTAAAGTCCTAAATTAATCGTACCTTTCAAATATTTAAAAATACGTTTAACAGCGGAAATGTGCGATTCTTTAGGATTTGACTAAAGACGTGTACACAGACAAAACACTAAACATAATATCTGGCCGACTTGCCTTCAAATATAAAAGGCTACCGGATTAGAGTCTTATCTATACTCTTACCATTCTCGTCCTTTGATTGCTTTACCGTTGTAGGCATAAGCGTGTCGTACGTTCGTGAGCTTTCTAAACTGAACTTCTTGATTAACTCCTTTGTGTACTTAGTTTGGTTTATGAAAACTCCGTCTCTTAATTAACTCTTTGTGTACTTAGTTTGGTTTATGAAAACTCCGTCTCTTTATTATCTTCTTTGTCGTTTACTTAGTCCAAGAAAATTGCTTAATTCGCCCATCATGTTCATCTCAAACTCATTCTGCATAGACTTGGCAAACTCTTGACAGTGACTTTTGTTAGTGGATCCAAAGATAGTATCTACATATTTGCACCAACAAAATATTTTATCAAAGTGTTTTGTAAAGAGTGTTTTATCAACAATTCCATTTGGAAAAAACCAACATTTAGTAGAAAAGAACTTATACTCATACCAAGCTCTAAGAGCTTGTTTAATATCGTATAAGGCTTTGTAGAGTTTAAAAACGTGATATGGGAATTGATGATTTTCAAAACCGGGAGGTTGTGCCACATACACTTCCTCTATTTTGCCATTCAAAAATGCTCTCTTTACATCCATTTGAAAAAGATTAAAGTTTTTGTAGCAAGCATAAGCTAATATAATACGAATGGTTTCAAGTCGGGTTATGGGAGTACAAGTCTCTTCGTAATCAATTCCTTCAACATGGCTATAATCTTGCACAACCAGCCGCGCTTTGTTTCTAACCACGTTGCCGGAATCGTCAAGTTTATTCCTAAACACCCACTTAGTACCAACAACTGGTCTATCATCGGGTCAAGCACGAGTTGCCAAATTTTATTCCTTTCGAATTGTATTAACTCTTCTTACATAGCAAGTATCCAATCATTATCTAACACGGCTTCTTTAAAGTTGTTAGGTTCAATTTTGGAAATAAAAGCCAGATTTAGACAAGTATTGAAGTTCGAAGATCGAATGATTACTCCATGTTCTATGTTACCTATTACTTGCTCTTTCGGATCTTTCTTAAAGCGCCAATCCTTAGGAAGTTCTTAATGTTTATCACCATTTGGTTCATCTTCCTTTGGATTCTCCGTAGTATCATCCCTGATGTTCATGTCTTGCAGTCCTCCTATATCTGCATTACCAAAACTAGCAATTTTCTTGACAGGAATGTTAGACCCGTCAAATGTAACGTGAATGCTTTCTACAATATTTTGCGTCCTTTTATTAAATATTCTATATGCTTTGTTAGTTAATGAATAGCCTAGAAAAATGCCTTCTTCACTTTTAGAATCGAATTTTCCCAATTTATCTAAAGTGTTTAAGACAACATTTACAGCCAAATACTTTGTGATATTTTGTGGTCGGTTTATTTTTATAAAATAACTCATAAGGGGTTTTCTTAAAAAAAAATTCATAATGAGTTTCGATTCAAAATATAGAAAGCAGTATTAACTGCTTCTGCCCAAAAGTAGTTTGGTAAAACATTTTCCTTCAGCATGGTTCTCGCTATTTCTTGTAAAGACCGATTTTTCCTCTCCACGACACCGTTTTGTTGTGATGTCCTTGGACACGAGAACTCATGTTTAAAACCAAATATCTTCGCAAAATTCTTTAAACAAAACATTTTCAAATTCTCCTCCATAATCATTACGGATCTTGGAGATTTTCAATTCCGTTTCATTTTGGATACGTTTAGAAAATATTTTAAAAGTGCTGAACGCATCACTCTTACTAGCAAAAAAGAATACCCAACAAAAGCGAGAAAAGTCATCAACTATTATATATACATGTGACTTTCCACCTAGACTCAAAGTTCTAGATGGACCAAATATATCCATATGTAATAGTTGAAGGGGTTTTGACGAAGTTACCTCGATCTTCAACCTGAATGAAGACTTTACTTGTTTACCCGACTGATATACGTTGCACATCTTATCCTTCTCAAACTTTAACTTTGGGATTTCTTTTACGTGGTCACTTTTTACAATCTTATTTCTTTGATGCGTGATCAAGCTTACGATGCCAAAGCCAAGAATCTGCATCCCCTACAACTAAGCACTTGACTTTAACGTTAGCAAAGTAAGTAGAATCAACATTGTAAGTTTTATAATGTCTTTTACCTAAAAGAATACACTCGTCGCCTTTAAAGATTTTACAACTGGTTTTATCAATGACCGCGGTGTGTCGCAAAATTGCCTGATACTAAGCAAGTTGTGTTTTAAATTCTCTACTAACATAACATCATCTCTAGTGGTAGAATCGTTTACCATGATTTTATCCTTACCCTTTATATACCATTTCTTGTTATTTCTGAAGGTGACGCTCCCACATTCTTTTGACAGTGAGTCGAAGCTAGATATATCATCGGTCATGTGTCTTGAACACCCACTATCAAGATACCACGTGGCTTTACGTTGTGGCTGGGGTATTTGAAATGGAAGATTTATGTGTGGTCTTTGGTACCCAAATTATTCTTGGTCCACGGGGGTTAGTAGCGTGAATATGCGTTCTAGAAGTAAGTGATCTTAAGTTATCTTTAAGCACGCTACTTCTAGGTATAAAGTGATATTTATATGTTGAGTTATTCTTGATAGGGTAATATCTAACGGTATGGTCAAGAGTAAGACAATAGTGACAAGTTTTCAAAGCGTGTCTATGGCCATATCGGTATGTAGTGTCAATAAGAAACCTATTGGTTGAAGTACCAGCTAATGTACTAGGATCAAAACCAAGACCAAAAGTTTTGTGGTTCCCGCTATATGCACTAAGCACCATATCCAGCTTGTTCTTACCCTTGGTGAATTTAATGAGTCTTCTAGCTTCGTGGTATTTGTTTTAGTAGTAACAAGTTCGTGTTCCAATTTAGCATTGTATTTTGCAAATCTTTAAAGGAGGATGCTAAATTATCACGATCAACTTTAAGAAATTCAAGATTGGTATTCAATTCAATATTTTCTTTCAAAACATAATTTTCATTTTTCAGTATAGTACAAGAGTTACAAGTAGAAGTACAAAGTTTCCTTTTCAAACTCTTGTACTTTGAAAATAATTTTTGAAAGTTTTTTTGAAATTCAACGTTTAAACGGATCACATCATCTCTGTATAAATTATCAAAATTATCATCGCATACCTCGTCGTCATGTGCCGTAAATCACATGTGGGCAACATGCATATCTTCTTTGTCAGAAAGTCTTTGAATCTGATTCATCCCACTTTTCTTGGAATGCTTTATGCCTTTCACGTTGTTCGTTTCCTTGTTTTTGTTTTTGCCTTTGTTTAAGCTTGGGCAATCGGGTTTTATATGGCCTTTCTTATTGCATTCATAACAAGTAGAAAACCGTTAGTACTTGACATTTCGTTACCTTTGTAGTTGTCTCTTTTCTTGAAGTTTTTGAACTACATAAATTTCATGAATTGTTTGGTGAGCGCCGCCATATTGTCTTCATTTCCACTGTCGTCATGTTCGCTTTCCGACTCTTCTATTGAAATGCTCTTTGCCTTTAGAGCTAGGCTTCTTTTCTTTTGAGGTTCGTCAATCTTTTGTCTTGTCCTTATGTCATTAAGTTTCATCTCATGCGTCTTGAGCTTCCCAATAAAGTTCTCCAAGGTTAGTTAGTTCGGATCATTCGCTTTTTCAATCGCTGGAACCTTGGGTTACCATTTTTCCGTGTGAAGCCTCAAGATCTTTAGACACTTCTCTTTTTTTGTAAAAGTTTTGCCATAACCGAATAACTCAGTAATGATCTTGTTAAATTTTGAATACATTACATCAAACGTTTCATCAGTGCTCTTTTTAAACTGTTAGTGAGCCGATTGATTTTACTCTTTCACCCGACTCGTTCCTTCATGAGAAATTTTGAGTCCTCCAAATCTCATGTGTGGTACACATAGAAATCCGGTTGAACTCGCCAGGTGGAAGTAGTGTAAT
Organism: Agapanthus africanus; assembly: GCA_030015575.1. Taxonomy (NCBI): domain Eukaryota; kingdom Viridiplantae; phylum Streptophyta; class Magnoliopsida; order Asparagales; family Amaryllidaceae; genus Agapanthus; species Agapanthus africanus. Next base: position 300,300,103 of record CM057339.1, on the reverse strand, counting down.
GCATTCATTGCTTTGATATTTAAGCCCATGTATTTCCGAGCACTAACTATAAGGTCTAGCCGGTATAACAAATTTATCTTCTATACCGTCTAGAGTATCATGATCGATGCATTGTAGGAAAATTCTCATATTGATTTTCCAGAAGTTTCCTATTAGTGTCTTGACCTTCTAGTGTTCTATTGTTTTGAGAAATATTATTATTGTTAGCTATAAAATCTAAAATCTTGGTTTTTAAGACAAAAGAATGCTAATTGCTCTGATGTCAATTGAAAAGTGTCTTAGAGGGGGTGAATAGGACGACTAACAATGAAAACTTTATTGCTCAATTCAATAAAAGTTACGAAAAATAATATTAAATAACAACTGCAGTAACAATAGAATAAACAAGAGTTGAGAGATTGCAAACACTGAGCGATACCGGCATTTGGTTACGAAGTTCGATACATCCATATCTATGTCTCCGTCCAGGTCTCTTCTTAGGAACTATCCATTAATCAAACTTTTTAAGGCAAAGAAACCTTTATAACGCTGAGGGACCACCTCCACCGGATAATATTTTCAAGGTTAAGATCAAACCTTTACAACTCACACGTTTGATGGACAACCTTCACTGGGTAAACCAACTTGGTAGACAATCTTTATCGGATTGGAGCACAAGAAAAGTAAAAAGAAAATCGACTCCTAATCTCGTATATAATCAAACAATTTTCAAAATACGAGATTTAGGGTTTAAGATATTTTTCAAGATAAACCTTTGATCTCAAAAAGAATTTTGATGAAAGATTTAAAGTTGAGATCGAGTTTTGCAAAGATTAAAGATTAAACAAGTTTGATAATCTTTGCAAATAATAAAATCAAAAGCTTTCAAATAAAACCAAAAGGATTTAGAACCAGGTGATGACTTAGGGTTTTGGAGCTTTTAAGGAGATGTGCTTTCCAAGAGATTTTTGATGAATAGATCCGTAGAATTTTTAATTAATTTCGACCAAGGCAAGTATATTAATAGATGGGAAAGAATCCCACAGATTAGGAAATAATTTGGTCAAAATCAAATCAGAGATTTGCAACGGTCAGAACTTGAGCTGGCTCAAAGAAGACATGAGCCATCTCATACACAGAGAATAAATTCATCATATCAAACAAGTGTTGAGACGTCTCAAGAAGAATGTGAGCCGTCTCAAGACAAGGTTGAGCTGGCTCAAAATGAACATGAGCCGTCTCAAGTAAACAGAGAATACATAGATATTCCAAGGACTTGTGAGACGGTTTAAGACATGGTTGAGCAAGCTCAAGGAGACAGAGAATCAATGAATGATCAAGAGAACTTATTAGACGGCTCAAAACAACATCAGCCGGCTCATCAGATATTTCATATATTTTAAAGATAGTTAAGACTTTTAAAAATGTGTCTATATATGAGATATATCCTACGACTCAAAAGAGAAAATACATAGTTTACACATTTGAAGCACGTTCGCTTTAAGTCTTCATCTCTTAATCCATGTCTCCATGTATCTTTATCTCTAAATCCATATCTCCGTGTCCTTTTAGATCTTTGATATCGCTAATCTTATTCCTTTTCTTTGATATCGCCATTCTTGTTATGTCTCTCACACTGAAATCATATAACTCAACTATAAATATCGTCAGTGTAAAATGATTAAATAGTGTTTTATCTAACATCAAAACTAAGGTAAGTAGATATTACCCAATAAGGTCAACACCTTCAAGATAGCTTAAGTTGCCAGCTTCTACGTCCTGCTCTATCATGAGTATTTTCCGTAACACCAAGATCTTTCGTGTCGAACTTTAACCCGAACTGATGACTCGGCTTCTTGATTCATAACACTCTTCATTAGTACTACCATGATGAAAGTATGCTTGACTGTATGAGAAAATTTCTCACTATAGCCATTCCTTCATTTTAGACATATATCTTAGCCACTAGCTTGACCTGTATTGCCCGCAAACTTTCTTGCGAAATACCCATAAGCAATCCATAGCTCTTGTAATCTGTGGTACCTATATTGATCTCCACGTCCGTACAACGCGGTACTCGTGATCATTGATGTGCAATGTCCTTTGCTTGGATAATATGGGTTTGGATATGATCATCTGCCTTGGGCTTCCGGTCCACTGAAACATCCTCTGGCTATGTTGGTGTTCAGCGTCCCCATCCTGTCTCCGAGAATCATGTAACTTCACCATAATTGAAATCTCCTTGCGCATTTTAACTCCACCATAATTGAAGTCACTTGCACTTTTGTAACTCTGACTCCAATATGATCCGCACAAACACGTGAAAAATCATGGCCCCTAGACATTCCGCAAACCATAAAATAGTCTCCAATCTATATCTTCTCTGGAATCTGAAGAAATATGGCTGTAGACAGTGATCAATTCACCAAGTGACACGCATGATTGACTGTTCCTGCCCAAAATCTAGCAATTCAAATTGCTACGTGTTCTCTGTAGTGTGTCCCTATCATGCGCTCCGCCACCACATTTTTCTTTAGCCTCCTTGACACTATATCACCCTGAACCTTGTATAACTTTGCGGAAACTTAGGAAGAAAACTCTTATGGATGCGACACCCTCTGTATAATGGAATTTATTCAATCCGACATCACCATTGTATTTAGGACACTTGAAAACATAAGGTTACATACTTGGATCGACTGAATTCGCCACCGAATCGCCGATCTACATTCAAATCAACCGTAGCTGTCGATTTTTAGCCCATGTTTTAAGCCATACAACTTGATGTTTGGCATTCTGTCCATGTAGAAGATCTGAAAATATTATTTTCTTTCTATGTGAATTGCACGTTTCTTCAAAATCTCCCTCGCATGAAATAAGAACCAGACCTTCTTTTTCTTTCATCGCAGCGCCGCCAAATCCTGCGCACCACCATGCTTGCCGCTAATGAACGTTGTTGCGGCCACGTGGTTCTTTTTCGCGATTATTGCGATCTTCCTCTTTCTTCGGCTGTTCTGCTTCACCGCTCGCTGCCACAAGCACTCATGCTCAAATCCGATAGGGTCGAACACTCTCGATTGTTAATTCAAGATCCAGACTCCAAGTCTCTACTGATATCTCCCTGATCGATCTAACTTTGACAATCGTCAATCCGACGCACCTTCGAATAAAGTCTTCTTCTTTATGATGCCTCTACTTCTCCGACTTGACATCAAATCGATCGACTCGTACAAGATATGGTCTCCAAATGTCTCCGCAGGTATCTCCTTGACCGATTTAATTTTGACAACCATCAATCCAACGCTTCGTCGGATCAAAACTCCTTTGTTCGTCAAACACAAGATCCGGTCGCTAAACGTTTCCGCTGATAACTCCTTGATTGATCTAACATTGACAACCGCCAATCCGACGCTTCGTCATATCAAAACTTTTTTATGATGCCTCCGCCGCTTCGGCTAGACATCACATCCACCGCCATCTCACAAACTCGAAACTCCGATCAAACACGATAAGCTCCATAAGCACTGATACCACTTGGGATTTTTCACCTCCGATACCTATTGTCGAGGGTAATATCCTGTCTTTAAATGTTTGAGCACACAAGATAAAAGATCCATAAGAAGTAACAACACAAGGTTTTTAACGTGGCTAAACCGACCGGCCTAATCCACGGGGCAAACATGGGGATTCACACATCTGATATGAAGAAGCCGTTGCACAAAGAATAACATGGTCGCATGACTACATCTTGACATGTGAAGTACATGCTCGAGACAAAAAGAACCTGAAGCCTTTTTCTCTAAGTGAGATCAGATCACATCAGAGAAGCCTTCTCGATGTGCATCTCATAAATCACGCACACCCATGATGCGCGTGCTTAAATAGTTTGTTATTATAGATAGAATTAAGATAAGTCTCTTATTTAAATATCGATTTAGATCTAAATATAAATAAGAGAAAATATTATAAGGATAAAGGAGATTCATGTTGATCCTAATCTAATTAGAAGAAGGTTTATTCTATGCTATAAATAGGGAGATGCTTTCATCAAGGAATATTGGCAAAAAGGCAAAGGCAAAGCCCAAGCGGGAAAATGCTAAGGTAAGAGAGATGTAGTCTCTAGGTTTATGAGAGTTATAACTCCCATCTCTTGAGGGGAGATCAAGAGAGGGGAGATAGGATATGAGAGAGTTGAGATGTGTGAGATCTTGTAAGTTTTATCTTTATTGAGAGATTAGAGTTCTAATCTAGATTTTATTTTAGATGATCAAATAAGGAGAAGATAAGGTGTTAGATGTAACTCTTTCTATATCAATGGAACTCTCATGTTTGCCAGGTGGATTAGGCCGGTCGGTTGAACCACGTTAAAAAGCTTGTGTTGTCACTTCTTTTTATGGATCATTTGTCTTGCGTGCTCAAACGTTAAAAACGGGATTTTTTCTCTCGACGATAGGTATCGGAGGGGAAAATTCCTAACAGAAACAAAAATCGGAAGGAGAAATAGTGAGATGAGATGATTATGCAAAACACCATGAATGATGCAAATGTTCTTGCTGTAAACTGATAGAGAGAACAAAACGAACCTAAAGCATTTCCTTAACAAATGAGATGGATACTATATGATTTAATCGAGTTTATGAATTAAACAGGAGTCCAAGCACGCACAAGATAAAGTGTTGATATTGCAATAAAAAGGAGTACTTTCTATCTAGCAACAAAAGATACAAGTTACCCAATTGAATCAAAACAAACTAGATGCGATGAAAAAATTATGAGAGAATTAGATCAATCACACAGCCCTTTGTGAAATTGCTACTCCTAAGAAGATCATGATGCCGATTGCCAGTTAACTGAACCAAATTTCATTGAGGGTGTTTTTCCTTTGAATGCAAAGGTTCTAGAGTCTGTAGAGGAGCATATTTATGGGTTGTTTATCGCCTTATGCTTAATTACAGTATTATTTTTTGGGGTCTGTATTTTTTTTTGCGGTATCTGAGTCGCATAACGTCCGGCAATTGTTTATCGATGACCAACGAATATGAACTTTCTACTTATGATAGTCACAAATTGAGTTACAATCAAATTGCTTTGGGTCCCGCTTAATGTTTTCTCCAGGGATATTTAGTTATACCTTGATATAATTGCTTTGCAGGTATTTTGTCTTCAAGGAAGGTTTATATTCGGACCAGATGTGATATCATTATTCCTCACCATATTTCTCATTGTTGCTCCCGTCTCAGTATTTTGCGCATTTGTGGCCAGAAAATTAATGGACGATTTTCATCATCATTGGGGAATTTCCATTATGGTTATTGCCGTCGTCTTTACCTTATATGTAAGTATTTTCTTTTCTAGTATTTAACTCTTAATTGATACTCTCTAATTGACCTTATGTAGTAAACACATGGGCTTAATTACACTGAAGTACCATTAACTATGAGTTTTGCAGCTAAACTCCCTCTAAAATATTTTATTATAGTAATCTCGCATAAACTGCTTCATTTAAGGATATTTTAGTTGAAAAGGCCCCTTAAAACTAAAGTCTAAGGAAGTTTATTGTAATAAAAAAACTTGAATGTAGTTTAGTAGATCATAGTGATAATCAAGGGTATATTAGTGTAATTTAGCCTAATCATCCATTAAACACTAAATTGTAGATTTTGTCCGTATTATCTGCAGGTTATATTTCCTAATAGGAAAGAAATTGACAAAAAAATTATGTTTTAGGATTTAACTCTTCTTCTTCTCACCTCTGGAAGAGATCCGGGTATAATACCACGTAACACGCATCCTCCAGAACCTGAAGGTTATGATGCAAATAGTGAAATCGCATCTGGCCAAACCCCACAACTTCGGTTTCCTCGAATGAAGGATGTAATTGTAAATGGAATCCCCGTGAAGGTTAAATATTGCGACACTTGCATGCTGTACAGGCCGCCTCGCTGTTCTCACTGCTCAATCTGCAATAACTGTGTGGAACGGTTTGACCATCATTGTCCTTGGGTTGGCCAATGCATTGGACTTGTAAGTTGAAATTTTGTTGAAAACTCTTTTTTCTCTGTTTGCTGCACATATGAACCATAGTCAGTTTGTTTCTCAATCTGTTCATAATTCCAGAATTGATTCCAAGTTTTAAGGTGATCATTCCCTTTTCCCCTGCAAATACTTGTTGGGGATGGAAGAAGATGATGCACGGAACAATACTCTCGACAAACAAACCACACAATCACAACAAAAGAACAAACAATAAATAAAGAGCAAGAATTAATTAAGAATCAAACGCAGAAAGACATAAGGGAATTGTTAACAAGGTTCACCCATCGTATGGCTAGTCCCCAATAGAGTGGAATCTGCAAACGTCTACTGTAATCTCGAATCAGGTACACCATGAGCAATCCTAGGATATTTCTTTTAAATCTCTCTAAGCCTCCACCCTTTCATACAATGATCTCTTTTCAATTTTTGTTGGTGTATAAAATACATATGAGAGGTTCCAATTTATACACAAACCAATTTTTTAGTTAAGTAACTATCATAATTAAGAAGCTGCCATAAGACACTCATTCTATTCGAACTAAGACTCTGCCATCTTCTTAATTAAGAAACTGTCATAAGATACCCCTTAATTAAGAAATCTTGGTTTTGGTAAAATATGGTATGGTTTGTGTTTGAAATTTCTCCATAATTTCAATAATCTCCCAATTGGGGATACTTCTGCCTTGATTCCTAGCGCTAATAGACTTTACACGACTTCGCTTTACTATCTCCTCATCAGATTTTCATGGAGAGGTTCACCAACATGTAGCTTATCTCTGTCTACTATCTTGGTGAACATATCCGCCAAATTCTTTTCTCCAGCGATTTTCTGGAATGTCAATTCTTCAATCGATATGCGAATGAAATGGTACCGCACTTTGATGTGCTTTGTCCGAGAGTGATGTACTCACCGGCTTTGACTTGTCCATATTGAACCGCTTCAAAACATTCTTAATGTAGTCCCTTTATAATAACCACAGCTTCCGCTGCTTTCTATTTCGAACGATCTTCATGCCCAAGATTTGTTTCATCGCTCCCAAATCCTTCATAGTGAATTTCTCGGCCACCACCTTCAAACTTTGAATCTTCTCGAAACTCGGACATGCTACCATGTCATCCACATACAATGACAAAATAATGTAGTCTCCGTCCTTGAAAGTTTGAATATAGATGCAGTGATCTGATTCACTCCACATAATTCCCGTCTCTAGCATGAACTGATCGAACTTGAGATATCACTGTCTAGGAGCTTGCTTGAGGCCGTACAAGCTCTTTCACATATTACACACCATATTCTCCTTCTCCTTCACCCCGTATCCCGGTGGTTGTCTCATATAAATCTCCTCCAAGTCTTCATGAAGAAACACAGTCTTGACATCTAGCTGCTATAAATGCAAATCCTCCACCGCCACAATACTAAAGATCATCCGAATAGATGTCATTTTTACCACAGGGAGAAAAATCTCTTGATAGTTAATATTTTGTTTTTGTGCGTATTTCTTGACTACCAAACGAGCCTTGTACCGCTTCACACCATCGGTCTCATCTTTAATCCTGTACACCCATCTATTAAGCAACACTTTCCGATCCTTGGGTAGTTTCACCAGGTCTCACGTATGGTTCTTCAAAGATTCTATCTCGTCAATAGCTTGCTCCTACTACTTGCCAGCACCATCGTTTGTTGCTTCCTTAAGGGATTCGGGCTCTCCTGCATCTGTGTGCAAAACGAAGTCGGTCACAAGTCTTTTAGGTATACTCCTTTCTCTCGTAAATCTTCGCTGAACTGACACATCTAGTTGCTGAACATGGTCGCCATCCTATTCTTGAACCTGATCCTGCGCTGTGGTTTCATCCACGTTCTGATCACCACATGTAGGAACTTGATTGCTCTCTTGAGTTCCATCTAGCTCGACGAACTCATGTACTGCAACTTCTTTGGCTTGCTTTTCTTCTTTGTACAAGTGCTGCTTATCAAAGATGACGTTCCGGTTTTGTATTACTTTCTTTCTTGTGTAATCTTACAGCCTATATCCGAACTCATTCCCATCATATCCGATGAAAGTGCACTTTCTAGACTTAGAGTCAAGTTTAACCATTTCCGCCTTATGTAACATCCTAGCCTGATCGTATGTTTTTTCTTTTTGGATGTATTGGTTTTTGTTTTATTATTACTACTACTACTATTGGGAGTTTAATATTTTAATTAAGATACATATAATTATGGTTTTCCAAGCTTGTTAAATAACTTTATTATTAGTATTTAAATATTTATTTTGCGAATCTATAATATCATATTGATACAAATATAATATTTTTTTATCTAACACTATCTTGTAACCATAATTATATTTTAGTATTAAAGTTTAACAAAAGATATTTTGTTTTATATCTTCTTAAAACAATATGTATATATAGGAGATTTTACTTGTTCTAATCTTTTAAATATATATTTTTAACTAATATCTGCCCTAACAACTTAATTAATATATTTGGTTGCTAACTAAATATATATTATTTCTATTCTTGTACAATGCTTTACTTAGAATATCGTTTGTGTTAGTTGCTATAATATTTCATTGGTATTTTACTATTTGTTTACTAAATTATACATCTTATTTATGTGCATTGTTATTTAAAATCCTAAAGACTAATTTCTAAATAGCGTATGGATGGTGTTTTGTTATTATAACGTTTTATCAGTATTTAACATTTGTTTGATAATCTAATAATATCTTTTGTAATATTCACATAATATATATTTTTTAACGTTGGATATGAAACAGAGGGTACATATATATTATTCCGATAGTTTTAAATAGAAATTTGATTAGATTTTGAAAGATCTTTAGAACAATTTACTTTGGGGGTGTTGTATGTGAAAGCTTGAATCATGGGGGTTTTGTGCAATTTTTTCTCCAATCTCATGTATAAAAACCATATAATATCTCTCTCATCAACTTATTTTTCTCACTCCAATCTATCTCATCCATCTCTCTTTTTTTATCAATCTTTCTTTATATTTTTATAAGCCTGCCCCTTCTTTTTCATCATCTCCTCTCTCTCCAATCAATAAAATCTCTCTACATATATTTCTATATAAACCTAAACCCAACTCCTTCAAAAACCTATGCCTGGATCCCATCAACTCCGGCCATCTCCACGAGACTCCTCACCGACACCATTGTCTTGACCCAACCCCATCTTTCTCATCTTCATTTTCCCTTCACCCACTGTCTCCTTCGCCGGTGCCTCATCGCCGCAAACCCACTGCCCTCCGCAGCCACCTCTATCTTCACCTTCGTCACCTCCGCAAGCACCGAGATCCCAACCCAGAACCACTATCGCCTCCCTTTGATCAAACCGCAGCTATTATCTTCGTCTCCATCTCAAGATACTTGGCCACGATCTCCTCCCCTCACTTCATCATCGTCGCTTGCATCCCTAGCCCTCACCTTCGCTGTTTCCCTCTCAACCAAGACCTCGACGGCCGCAAACCATCTCCATCAGAGCTGGAGCAAACTCCAGCCGTCATCGTTGCCGATCTTCTTCCTCGAAGCCGCATCAATCATCGTCACCATCGATCGTCTGCCTGCTATCTAGATCAATAACCGAACCTAACCTTGGCCGAGCACTTGACCTCGTCGCCATCGTCTTCGAGGCCGCAGTCATCGCATCGCCGTCATTTTCTTCCTTGGCCAAGACCTCATCATATCCGAACTCCATACCCGAACCTTAGCACTTCTTGTCGCAGCCTATCGCCAGTTCATCCATCGTCGTTGTCGATTCGGAAACTCCACCTTCGACAACCTCATTACCGCTGCGTCCTTGTCCACAGAACCATCACCTCTCCTACCTCCTACTCGAGATCATCCCACCATCTCTACAAACCCATAAACACTAATTTCAAACCCTGCCCCTTAGCTAAGTTCAAGCCGAACCCATCGCAGTAGAACCCCTCACGGAGGCAGCATCCCATACCCAAACAATACCCAAACAGCAATCAAGATTCCCAAGTCATGCCTTAGCCGAGATCCTGCCTCACGTCTAAGTATTGTCGTTTCCGTGATCGTCGTCTCTAAGGCAAATATTCTTGTTCTATATTTTAGTCGATGCAATATCGGCAATTCTTTAAATAAATTATTAATTTATAATGTTTGGATAAAATTATAATATTATGCGACTTCATTAAAATATCCTATAATACATGTATACATGATGAAAATCCTAGGAACTAGAGCATCTATTAATCAAATTAACTCTTTAAACAATTTTCTAAATTATATTCGATGTAATAATAAACCCGGGTGTTAAATAGAGGTACTTGCTAATTCATATAGATTCTTGTTTACATTATGGACACTAACATATTATATCGACTGTACTTGATATGCTACTTGAGATCATTGACTTGCTTGACATGACATGCATGTTCACGATTACTGTTTTCTTATATTAAAACGAAATCTCTAATTAGAATGCTGAATTACATGGCACGATCAATCTATACTGTTAAGTTTCATTTCCGTACAATTAACATGTTATTACAAGTATCCGTCCGGTCAGCATTCTTAATTAGTGATTCAGTCATGTTAGTTATAGATATGCGAGGTGTTGGGGTAGTTTGAGTGTACGATCCTTCAACAAGATCTCATTAGTCCCATTGTCGGCAGCTTGTATCGGGCTATATCGGTCACTTGTTCATACAGCTCGTACCGAGCTATATCGGTCATTGGAGTTCGTACCGGGCTATATCGGTCACTTGTTCATTAGCTGATACCGGACTTTAAACGGTCATATGTTACTATTGCCGGTACTGGGCTTTATATGATCACTTGTTCATTCCACAGCTGTGCCCATATTTCGTTGCCCCTGGGGCCCTATCCTTGGGTTGAGGATACTCCTGCCGAGGTTGATGTACACACTTGAACTCACGATAAGATAGATTACCCTTTTAGTGACCAACTAGCATATGACTTGATCTGTTTACATGCTTGTTTCATATTACAGCCATATTTATGTCTACATGTACACGCGGGCTTCACCACACTCACATATTTATGCTATCACACACACACTATTACGATTGAGTACTTATTAGGATGTTCTGACATCCTTGAGACTTGCCATCTCAGGTTTAGAGCAGAGCAGGATCAGACTGATTATCGGGTGTTTGCCGAAGATCGGTAGTATTTGTAGGTTTATTTCTATTTTATTTCAGTTGCTATTAGAATGTGCGCCCCTTACGGGACGTTAGGAATAATGTATCTTTCTTTTTGGATCTTGTATTTCGTTTATTCGGAAGCTTTTGTTATTCGGATCTTTTATTGACTTTATCTTTATCTCGTAAATTCATCGGTGTTATTTGTTATTTATGCAGCATGATGTTAGTATTATATCTTGGATATTATCGTACAGGTTTAGCTAGAGTCTTAGGTGTGACTATGACAAGGCGATTTTCCCTTGTTTAGGAGCACCGGCGGTTTAGGTCCATATTTCCGTATTCCGGGAATTGGGGCATTACACCTTATCAACCAAAGAATAAGCAACGCAGCCAAACACTTTTAGGTGTGAGTAATCAACCGGTTTAGCTGACAAATTTTCTTCCGGGATGCCTCCATCAAGCGCATTTGCCGGGCTTCTGTTGATAAGTACACATCAGCATCAACCGTCACTGCCCATAGGATCTTTGGCACATCCGCGTCCAAGGTCATGCTCTACACTCGCTCTAGGATCGTCCTGTTCATTCTTTCAGCGATACCATTTTGCCATGGCGTCCCCGGTACCGTCTTCAGGCAATGAATACCCTTCTGCGAACAAAACCTTTTGAACTCTTGTGTGCAGTATTCCTCTCTATTATCGGACTTAAGGCATTTAACCTTCAGCCCGTTTGGTTCTTCTGCACAATCCAGTGTTTGAAGATACCAAACACATCGGACTTCTTCATCGCATACATCCATGTCTTCCAGCTTGTATCGTCGATGAACGTCACGAAATACTGATTACCTCCATAAGATTATCGAGACTAGATCTCATACATCCGTATGTACCATCTTCAGCTTCTTGGTCTTCTTTGCTACGCCCCCAATCTGAAATTTGAGCGTGTTTTGCTTCCCGTTAACACAACTCTCGCACAGTCCAACTCCACCTTCTTCAGCCCTGAAAGAAGCCCCCTTTCTTAAAGAATTTTCATGTTCTCGCTGAGGTGCCTCAATCGTTTATGCCATAACGAAGTTTCCGAATTTAACTCCGAACCCGTTCCCAATGCAATCAAACCTCCGCTACTCCCACTGAAGGAATATAACGAACCGCTCAACTTGCCCTTAACAGCCACCAACGACCCTTTGGTAATCTTCAACTGTGAATTTCCAAATATCATAACAAAACCTTCATTGTAAAGTTGACTAGTAGAAATCAGGCTCTTTAAATCTGGAATATAACGAGTATTCTTCAATTTTAATTGACTACCTCATGACGGTTGCAAGATGACCGTCTCTTTTCCAACGATCTTACACGGCTGACCGTTTCCCACCGTCACATGCCTGAGGTCCTCCCTGAGCATACTCGTTGAAGTGATGTTGCCCCTAAGTGCAGTGGAAGGATGCTCCCGAATTTAGGAACCAAGTATCCGCTTTTGTGCTCTCTCGCCGATGAACAAAGTACTTGTTCCCATGTTCTTATGTAGATACCACATTAGCTTCATTTCCATCCGTCTTCTCATTCTAGTCTTTCTCTGGAGCTTTACGGTCACTTTTCTTTTGACCCTTTCCACAATCCTAACACGCATTGGATTTTTCCTTGTGATTTTCCAAGGCTTTTAGACTTGCCCTTCTTCCCTTTCCTCCTTTCTATCGTGATTCTCCACCGAAAGCACGGAAGTTCCCGAACTCCCACGCCCTGCTATTCTCTGCATCTCATTGTTTAATATGCAACTCACTGCATCACTAAACATGAGAGTTCTCGAGATCGAGTTGCTAACCGCTATCATTAGGTTCACCCAACTCCGGTAACGAACCGGAATAGAAGTGCTCGAATTCCGTCTTCAAAGACGATTTCTACCGATTCGAGTTGGCTTGACACGCTGTTGAACTCATTCAGGTGCTCCGTCATCGAGCCGTTTTCAGCTATCTTCGTGTTGAAAAGCTTCATCTAGAAGATTTTGTTTGATGTAGAAGGCTTCTCATATAACTTCGCTAATATCGTCATTAGCACCTTGATTGTTCTCCTTCGAGATATTAAAAGCCACTTGCAGAGTCAATGACAACCGAATTGTCGCCAGTGCTTTCCTATTCGAAAGGTTCCACGTCTCATCTGCCATCTTTCCGGGCTTTTCTCCAAGCAACGAAAGAAACATGTCCTTTTGATTTAAGTAGTCATCCATCTGCATACGCCACTAACCAAAATTTTGACCATTGAACTTTTCAATCCTTACTTTATCCTCCGCCGTCTTTCGTCCATGTCGCAGCAAACTTGACTTCTCCCTTGAATTGAACCAATGTCTTCAAAACAACGATCTAAGAAAGTCGGAAAGATGACGTAGTTGTCGTTACCAACCGTTGACCTAGATCGTAGATTTGAAGAACCCGAAGTTCTTTAACCCTTGTTCTGATATTGGGGATGGAAGAAGTCAATGCACGGAACAATGCTCGTGACAAACAAACGACACAATCAGAACGAAAGAACAAACAATAAATAAAGTGCGAGAATTAAATAAGAATCAAACACAGAAAGAGACAAGGGATTTGTTAACGAGGTTCGCCCACTGTATGGCTAGTCTATAATCTCGGATCAAGTACACCACGAGTGATCCTAGAAGATTTCTCTCAAATCTCTATAAGCCCTCATCCTCTCATACAATGATCTTTCTTCAATTTTTGTTGGTGTACAAAATACATATGAAAGGTCCCTATTTACACAAATCAATTTCTTAATTAAGTAACTACCATAGTTAAGAAACTGCCATAAAACACTCCTATTGCAACAAAGACTCGACAATTTCTTTAATTAAGAAACCGCCATAAGACATCCTTTAATTAAAAAACCTTGGTTTTGGTAAAGTATGATATGGCTTGAGTTTGAAGTTTCTCTATAATTTCAACGGTACTTGCAATATATCTCCTTAGGATTTAATTGATTGAACTTTCTTAGACTCTTGCATTCCTGAGTGTCTTTGTGCTAGACATATATACATAAGGTAATTATATTTTTTCTATAATATAATTTGGTTTCCCTTTTCTTCATCATAGCTTATCCTATATTGTTTATCAGATCAAAAATACAAAGCAACACAAACCATATCCCTCAATCCACTACAGTAACACAGTTTACTGCATGATCATGAATACGGTAGGCATTTATTCTGGAAATGTCACTACATTCAAGGCACCCGTAAGTCATAACATATATTTTATTAGTAATTCTGATATTTTCGGGAAATTTTGTGGCAGTTCCAAATCTAAGCACAATTTCTGGAATGAAAAGTTTTATAGGGGGAAAAGAGTGGCTGATTTTAGGTAGTTTATTTATAACGACAATCGGAAATAAAAACATTGAATGGTGATTGGCAAATCTTTCATTAGCGTTCTAATTTGTTATGCTGATTTTTGCAATGTTCACATGAAGTGTGCTCCAATACTTTCAATTGACATATTCCTCCTTCTTTTACTTGATAACTGTTTACTGGGATTTGTGTGGCGATCACCATGGTTTGATTTGTGGATGCAGCGGAACTACAGATTCTTTTATATGTTTGTTTTCTCCTCGACTCTTCTCTGCCTCTACATTTTTGGCTTTTGTTGGGTATATATCAAGAGAATTATGGATTCTGAGCAAACCAATATTTGGAAGGCTATGAGCAAAACACCTGCTTCCATTGTTCTGATAGTTTACTCTTTTGTGTCGGTCTGGTTTGTCGGCGGTCTCTCTGTATTCCATTTGTATCTCATCGGCACTAATCAGGTAATTTCGAATGAGCATACTTTAAGAAACTTCATTAATATCTATTAATCAGGATATGCACTGCTTAGATTCTTGTGAACCACAAAAATAAATAAATAAAAGGAAATGTTCTTTCTTATCCGTCAAATGAGCAGACCCCCCCTCCCCCCGGTGTTGATGACTTGGACATTAAGTTGGTATGGTCAAACCGTAAATATATATTTTTATATTTTTGTTTTATTTATTTAATTCTTTTTTGAGAAAATGGGATAGTGTTGAGAAGAGCCTAACAATCATTTCATTGAAAGTATTAAATGAAAGAATTTAAATATTACAACTTAATTAAAGAGTAAGCAATAGCATCATACAGAAACTCCACCTTCAAAAAGGAAGAAAAAATTAGCTACATTGCAATTTTAAAGGCAACCTTTGTTCTTCATTTTGTCTGCAATAACTTCAACTTCAGTATATAGTGTTGTGCTATTTTTAAGAATTAAGACTGATAGAAATTTAATGGCTTTAAATGCTTTTAAGCCATGCAAAAATATCCTTTTAAATAGGAAACAGAACAACCACTTATACCGCAGTAGGCCCTGATTTCTATTATAACTTTATTGAGAATCTGAACATTGTTTTTTACCAGACAACATATGAAAATTTTAGATATCGCTACGATCGCCGGGCCAACCCTTACAACCTTGGAATCCTACAAAACTTCATCGAGGTCTTCTTCACAAAAATCCCGCCTTCAAAGAACGACTTCCGCGCACGGGTCCCACGAGACCGACTCTCACATTCCCACATCGCCAGCACGGGCTTTACGGGTCCAAACACAATCAAACCGGTTAGCGATCTCGAAGAAGCCCGTAAGCCCGTGGTCTATGACGAAGCTGAAGGCGACATCGAGTCTGGGCTTAATAATATTATTCAAAGAGAAAGAGAAAACAAAGATGGTGAGAGTTTTGCGACATCGCCTGATTTAGCTGGAGCCATGCAAATGATGGGGCCTGAAGGGGGAGGGAATTTTAACTCGAGGCGATCGAGCTGGGGACGGAGAAGCGGGAACTGGGAGATTTCGCCTGAGGTTTTAGGGTTATCGAATCGAACAGTGCTTAGTTCCGAAAACAATTAGAAAATTAGGGTTTTCAGCGTAAAGTGGTGTGCCCTTGTATCTCCTTGTATTGTGGAGTTCTTCTAACTAATTGCTTGTGGTATTGAGTTATTGCTGTATCTGTGGCTGCGAGGATTTGTTGTGGTTTGAGAGTTTGTGAGAATAGGCCTGTTGTTTTTAATTTGGATGGTGTACATATGATCTTTATATTAAGGAATGTTAATTTCAGGAAATCATATTGTACCTCTATATTAATTTCCTAAACTCATCTCTTCTCATCATTTATGATAACAACAAGCCTTATGTGTGTTTTATTTCAGTCATAAATTTGATATTTATCAGAAGATAATTGATGTTTTCATCTATTTGATGTGAAAAGACGAAAGGATTGGATGATAATTATGATTTAGGTGTTGAAGAAGCAAATTATGGTAGCAAGACTAGCCAAATCTCTTGACTCATTAATGGGGGGACTTGGATACGAGAGGGCGATAAAACAATAATGCACGGTATTAATGAAAGGGGCTGATGCAATCTACTTTTGTGACTAGAAGGCACTGTATACTTTCTCCTCTCTCTATTCAAGAGACGCACACACGAAAATAAATAAATAAAGAGCATAATTAGATTCCAAATTGTGCTTACGGAAGTAACTGCCTTGGCATTTTAACTTTTCTAATTGTGCTTTCCGACTTCGTTGAATTGCTTGAATGACGGGGGATAGTGCGAGTAATTAATTAATAATTCCTTGTGATTAAGGGAATAGCAATTCATTTTCAAGTTGGAATTATCTTTTCTATTTTTATGTTTATTTTTCGAAAAAATCGCAATGGAATTGGCTATCTTGACTCATCTTCGATCTTTAATTTTTTTTCTTAAAAAAGTTACAACTAGAATCCAAATAGGCATACACTTCGAATGGAAAATGCTGTAGAAAATTTGATACATTTCAGATTTCTTTACAACATTTCTTCAAAACAAACATCCATAATTAATTTTAGGTGGAGTGTGACTCAATCGATTAACTTCATTAGTCCAAACTCTCAGCTGTTTCATATATATCACTCTATTTTTGGTATAAGATAACACAATTTGATAATTCTTACAATCATCACAACCTAAATATAGTAAAATAAAATCATACACACAAAAATCAAACTCTTATAGATTAATTCCATGCATAAATCAAGCCCAAATCAGATGTCCTCTGTCTGTACGCAAAAGAGAAGAAAACTATATATACCATTAATTAATATCTCAATAACTAGAAATCCTTTGAGCTTTTCTCACTTTGCTTTGACTAATAGATTGGATTATTAGCTGTTTAAGTTATGGATGCAAATAATTATGTTCCAAAAGAGAAAATTTTCACACACAAAAAACATCAATTTATTTTGTCCCTAATTTTTTTTTATTATACATATGTGCCGCAATGCTGATTAGTTATTGTTTTTCTAAAAGAAAATATAATGTAAGAGTTTTTGTCAATCATACTTGGTGTGTTTTTATCGGTACATGGTCATGCACTATGATATCATTAGACAATTTCACGGAATGAAGTCCATATGTTATAGAATACATCAAGAAAACAATACTTTACCTCGTATCTGGCCTTGTATATATCGGATGCCAGGTACAAAAAGGGTCGGCGGACGGGCGGGCGGGTTGTACCTGGTAGTGGTAGGAGCCCGGACAACAAACGTATCAGCTGCATGGCTAGTCGGTAAAGACTTATTCATCTCGAAACAAAAATCAGATAGAAACAAGTGATGTATTTTTGTCCACGACACATGTACCTGAAGCCAGTAAAAACCATTTCTCCTCTAATATCGAGTTGTAATTTAATATTTTGAGCAAAGAGTTTCTCCTCTAATTTTCCTACACAAAAAATTACACAACACTTTCAAACTCTTACACACACTTAAGTGTGAGACACGCTAAAGAATTGAGGATCGGATACGGGAGAAATTCCGGCTTATGAGTGTAGTTTGTGGTGTAGAAAAGTGTTGTGCGGAAAACCTTTTTCCTTAATATTTATAACATCTTCAAACCATGTTGATGATGCTCAATATTGGCGATCTCCAGATCATGACACGTGGCAGATGACGTGTCCCACGACTCAGAAGAAAGGACCCACAAGGGCCGACCAGGCCACCCCTGTACCCGAACTGCAAGCACAAGCTGGCCCTCCTCAGGCCCCCCTGCAAATTGGCCTTCTCGGCCCCTCAGCTCGTCCCGAGCTGCCACAAGACCAAGATTCCTCGGCCATCTCGCTCGTCCCCGAGCTCCCCAGCCGAGGCCGTCTTCCTCGGTCCTCCGACCAACTCCACCGCTCACAGGCGTAACCACCGCTCCGCAAATCTCGCCATGCGCAGATTCTCTGCCAGCAATATCCCACGTTCCACGCTATCACGATCCCCATTAATGGGCGATCCGCTCTCTACGCGGGCGTGACGTCGGGAGCGTAACTGCCGGCGAGATTCTCGCGCCTGCTGCCGCGTGCCGCCACCGCTATATAAACCCCCATCACAGAGGGGTCAAGTAAGCTATTTTTACTCCACTTAGTCGTTACTCTGCTTGGATCCCGTACTAACTTTATCGTCGGAGAGTCCTCGGTGGTACCAAACCACCACGGGACTTCTTTGCAGGTACTCGGCGTTAAACTCCTCAAATCACCAATCTCCTCAAAACCCATTGAGACCCGCACGCAACAGGAGATCACCTTCTAAATCCACTGGGAGATCGACGGAAGACAACATCTGAAGGAGACCCGAAAAGGACCTCCATCAGTTGGCGTCGTCTGTGGGAAAACAAAACTCCACAAAAACAAAAGTTGGCTTTCCGATCTCTGTCCACATGGCATGCGATCACCCTGAAGATCCTGGTACCAGCCGCCGTCTCCCCCTCATCGTAGGCGCGGATGAACCTCCTCCGGCAACCATCATCAACTCCCTCGCCAGGGCCCCAGATCACCGCTCCTCCGCCTCCAGAAGACTTTGCCCTCGTCGGCACGGCTGACCACCGGCAGGCTATATACCATGGCCACAGATCTCACGGGCCGATACTCGTCCGTTGGGCAAACATTGAGCCTCCTCTAGCAGAATCAAAACGACACGACTCTGGCGCTTCGCCTCCCCGCACAATCGATGCGCGTGCTACGCGCACGTTCACCGCGACCGTTCCTGTTCCCCATACCTGCAACTGGATGGTCGGGCGAAACCTCATGAAGAATCAGCCGAGCAGCTACCCTGCTCGGTTATCCCTGGCCAGTAGCTTCCATACTCGCAAGGCCAGGGATCAAAGCCCTCGCCAAGAGGAAATCCAGCAGCTACCCTGCTCGGTTATCCCTGGCGGGTAGCTTACCTACCGCAACGCCAGAGATCAGAAAGCCCTCCCAAAGGCAGTCGAGCCCGAGGATCCTTCGCTCGGCTATCCTTCAGGATAAAAGCCCTCGCCAAGAGGCACCGGGCAGTAACCCTGCTCGGTCCCCATCCTGAAGGACCAAAGCCCTAGCAAGAGGCAACCGAGCAGCTACCCTGCTCGGTCATCCCTGGCCGGTAGCTTCCTTACTCACAACGCCAGGGATCAAAGCCCTCGCCGAGAGGCAACCCAGCAACTACCCTGCTCGGTTATCCCTGGCGGATAGCTTCCCTACCGCAACGCCAGGGATCAGAAAGTCCTCCCAGAAGCAGTCGAGCCCGACCCTTGCTCGGCTATCCCTGGCGGGTAGCTTCCCTACCGCAACGCCAGGGATCAGAAAGTCCTCCCAGAGGCAGTCGAGCCCGACCCTCGCTCGGCTATCCCTGGCGGGTAGCTTCCCTACCGTAACTCCAGGGATCAGAAAGCCCTCCCAGAGGCAGTCGAGCCCGAGGATCACTCGCTCGGCTATCCTTCAGGACAAAAGCTCTCGCCAAGAGGCACCGGACAGTAACCCTGTCCGGCCAAGGGTCCTTGGTAGGCTTCTTACAGCCCTTCCCGTGCCAAGGACCAAAGTCCTCCCAGAGGCAGTCAAGTCTTTGCTCGGCTATCCCCGGCTGGTAGCTTCTTACCACAACCGACAGGGATCAAAGTCCTCGCCAAGAGGCACTGGGTAGTAACCCTGCTCGGTCCCCGTCCTGAAGGATCAAAGCCCTCGCAAGAGGCAACCGAGCAGCTACCCTGCTCGATCATCTTCGGTTGGTAGCTCCCTACCCATGACGCCAGGGATCGAAGCCCTCGAAAGAGGCATCCAAGCGGCTACCCCGTTCGGCCATCCCAGGCTGGTAGTTGCCTACCCACGATGCCAGAGATCAAAGCCCTCGCCAAAAGGCAACCGCGCAGCTTCACTGCCCGGACATCTGTTTCCTGATTTAAAATCAGGACAGCTTCTGGGAAAATCTTCAGGAAAGGGTCACGTGCTTACACGTGACCAGCAGTCACGTGTTGGCACGTGACACCTAAGCGCATCATCAAGGGCAAGTTCAATTTCCTGACCATATTGAAGAAAAGAGGCTTCAGAAAGAGTCACGTGCTCCCACGTGACCAGGGTCACGTGGCGACACGTGACATTTAAGAGCAAGCGTCAAAGGCACACCGGTTCCCTGATCAAGTCAAGAAAAAAGGCTTCAGAAGAGGTCACGTGCTCCCACGTGACCAGGGTCACGTGTTAGCACGTGACGTTCAAAGCAGTAGACTCGCTCTCCAGTTGAACCAAGGAAATAGGCGCCAGACAGGGGTCACGTGTTCACACGTGACCAGGGGTCACGTGGTAGCACGTGACGGCTAAGCAGCAGAAGAAGGCAGAGTGCAAAAGAGGAGATAGGCTCGTTCCAAGAGAGTCACGTGTCCACACGTGACTATGGGTCACGCGGGCACACGTGACCGGCTTTCAAAGCCCATTTTTGCTAACAGAATTAAATTCTGAAAGAGATTCGAATCTCTCCAATGGAAAGCAATTATCTGGAACCGATCAAATTAAAGATTCAGAGATGATTAAATATCACCTATCTATGGAAAAATCTCGAGTTTGGAAAGATTTCCCCTTTAAATCTAACCAAAATAACAAAGGAGAATCTCTGGATTCAAAATCCAATGGGGAATAAAATTCACCTAATAATCCAAAGGTCCAGAACGAATGATGGATGCAAATCAAATCTCTCAATAAAAGATTTACCAAAACTGATTGGTTCGGCGGCTTCTCCTATAAATAGGAGCCAAGAGATACAAAAAAAAGGAGAGACGCATAGGCAGAGGGAGAAAAAAGGAGAGAGCCTTGATACTTTGAGGAATTTGGAGCTTCTGCGAAAGAAAACCCTAGGTAAGAAAGGGAAGGCTTCTTAAAAGAAGTAGAATTTGATTCTCAACAGAGTTTAACTCTGATAATGTAAAAACAGAAGAACATATTTCTTCTCTCTTTGATAGAGGATCTGCAAAGTGCACATCTCCCCTTTAGGTTGAGAATTTAATTCTCAATGGGTTGAGATCCTGCCATGCAGATCCAAAACATAGAGAGGGAACGGGAACAGGAGAATTTAATTCTCACAGAACTATAGGAATTTAATTCCTTTAAAAGTAAGGCTTGATCCCGTGTCATGGGAATTTAATTCCTTCAAAACAGAGAGAAACAGGGTTTAACCCTAATTAAGAACTTAGTTCTGTTGAAACAACGGGAATTTAATTCCCTTAATCATAATTTAACAGGGACTGGAAGTTTAATTCCTTAAAAAGCTTTTATTAGGGTTTAACCCTATTCAGTTCTTCACATATATGAGGAATTTAATTCCTACAGAAAACTCAGAGTTCAACTCTATTCCAGAATATAAGTCTTCAAAAGAAAGTAGGAATTTAATTCCTCTGAAATTTAAAGCTTCAGGAATTTAATTCCTGAAGAAAGATCAACAGATTCTCTAAACAATATACATGGAGGCAGGGTCACGTGCCACCACGTGACCCCCTCAAAAGAGCTACAGAAAGCCCTTTGAGGCAGTCCCCACGTGACCCACGTGACCCTTGACAGAAGCTCTAATACATAGGCATATGAATGCCCGTCACGTGATGGCACGTGATACTCTGAAAGATACAACAATTTCAGCAGAATAAAGGGAGGGCGCTCTCACGTGTTGCCACGTGACCCCTCTTGCTTCAGTGTTTAACACTAAGTTGGAACTCCCGAATCCAGTGTTAAAACACTGTTGGGCCGTAGTGTTCAACACTAATCAAAGAACTTTATTTGCAGTGTTCAACACTGACTACCTTAGTGTTAACACTAATTTGAGAGCTTTGTTGCCGATGCTTGATACTGATCTGTTTTAGTGTTTAACACTAATCTGAAAGCCTTGTTGCTGGTGTTTAACACCAATTATCTTTTAGTGTTAAACACTAACTTGTCAACCTCATTACCAGTGTTCAACACTGATTGCTCTGAAGTGTTTAACACTAGGCTTTGGCCCAATTGGCTAAAGGGATAGAGGCAAAGCCTCTCCCTCAATGGACCTATAAGAAGTCAATATTCCAGACATGATAGGACTTAGCCCAAGCTGGCCATAAGTCCTCAATTCGTAATTAACTGGGCCAATGGGCTCATAATATAATTAATGGGTCTTGATCCCAAATTGGGCCAAGGACTATTTAATCCATTCCGGTTCTAGGGTACATCTCTTCACTCCTTTGATACTTGGCATTGTAATCCCTCAATGTCTTCAAAGAGGTGACGGGTCCCGACGACCACCCATGATATGGACTGTGGGGTCCTTAAACCCATGTCTAATGCAAAATTCCTGGTTACGTGGAACGTGGATAACGTCACTCTTTGACCCCGCGGAAAACGCCCAGAGCGGAGCCTAGTCCTCGCCGAGCGCGGCAGTGAACCCGTGTGAAGCATCTAGTGCAAAATTCCTGGTTACGTGGAACGTGGATAACGTCACTCTTTGACCCCGCGGAAAACGTCCAGAGCGGAGCCTGGTCCTCGCCAAGCACGGCAGTGAACCCGTGTGACTCATCCAGAGCACATACCGGACTGTGGAGTCCTTAAACCCATGGACTACGACGTCCTTAACCTTGACCGAGATGTCTTAAAACTAACTACGGACCGCAATGTCCTTAAACTACCCACGGACCGCAGTGTCCTTAAACTACCCATGGACCGCAATGTCCTTAAACTACTCGTGGACCGCAATGTCCTTAAACTACCCGTGGACCGCAATGTCCTTAAACTAGAACAATAGAGCCCCGTATGCTCTTTTGTCGGATCTAAACGGTCCCGTTTAAGTTGATCTTAGCCTCAAAGATGGCTAACGTATCCTTAAACCTTCAAACAGACTGGACTATGAATCCCCCAAATTAACTTTGGCTCGAGGGTACATCTCTGAACTCCTCTGACATCCGTCGTTGTAATCCTTCAACGTCGTCAGAGAGGTGACGGGTCCCGACGGCCACATATACGATGGACCACTATGTCCCTAAACTGGAACAATGGAGCCCAAACGCTCTTTTGTCGGATCTAAACGATCTTGTTAAGTTGATCTTAGTCTCAAATCGGACTAACGTATCCTTAACAAACGTTTGAGTTGATCTTAGCCTCAAGTACGGCTGACGTATCCTCAAACCAAACCCCCAAACCCAAATCTAAGATAAACAAGGATTTGGACTAGTCCACGCGCTACGGGCGACGACATAACTCAGTCTCCGTAAACAATCCACGGGCAACAAAACATAAAATAAACACACACGACACGAAGTGACCATCTGGAGAAGGAGAAAGTTGTTACCGTGATGCGGTAGCGTAATTAACTGCAGGGGCTTGCGCCTGCAGGGAAGAGCGTCCCCACAATCAAAAACCCCTCAAACGAGGGGGAATCTGACGAAGTCTGCTACATCGGCCGCATCCGTCTAAACCCCCGATGCACGGTGCCATAAACAACTTGGCATCTTCGGAGAGATGGACGGATAGCACCAATTAGCATCTGCCCCGAACCTCAGGCACGGACGCCTGAGTCCAGGCCGCCGTTCGGAGGGGAACAGATTCTGGCACGCCCGGTGGGACCTCTTCCTCTTTCCACTCCACACTTCGTGTGTCGTGATTCGTGAACCAATCGCGGTTCGCTAATAGTTGCCCTTGGGTTTCAAGATACTAAGAATTGGCGTCTTGGTTGTTGCAGAAAGCAAAGGATCGATGGCTTCTACTTCTGCGAAATTCTCCAACTGCTCGAACTGCAATTGCGACCAACGCTCTGCCTCGCCAGGAGGCATAGTCTACGGACCCCAAGCTGCTTCGTTGTTCACAATGCCGGTGGACCAGGTAACTCAAGCCACTACCGGATTGTTCTTTGGGACTATACTCCCACCATCAAGCTTCGCGGTGCCGGTGCTGACAAAGGAAGCTCTCAAGAAGTCGGTCTTTGATCGTCTTACCCCTGCCGCGGCTCCTCTCAACGAGTCGCCCAACGTCAACGCCTCGGTCTTCTCTAGATTGGGCCAGAAATCCTGCGAACTCATCATGGGGCCTACAATCTCAGAGAAGGCTGCTTCTAAGAAAGTGGCCGCTCCTACCCCCGAAATTGCCAAGGTGGCTTCTCCGGCCAAAAAGTCGGTCTTTACAAGATTGACGGCTTCAGCTCCCGCTCTTACTGCCCAAAAGACATCGGTCTTTGACAGGCTAACACCAACAACAACCCCCCCACCTACACAGGGGGCAAGACAAGACCATTCTTACCGCTGACCCAACGCCGTCCGCTCGACACGCTCGACGTCGCCATTGGCGCCGAGTAAGGAAGGCTGGGGGCAACTCCCCCTCTGGGTTGACTCCATCAGCCCCGGTGGCAGAAGTTAATGCTGCTGTTCCAACTGGGAACAGCTTCGAAATGCTAAATAAAGTGCGAAGAAATTCTCCTACTGCAGTGCTGAAGAGGTCTCCTCCCCCGTTAAAAAAGGTTGTGGAAATGGAATCAGAACAGCCCCAACCTCAACGGCTGTCTTCCAAAATCTATAAGGTTTGGCGGCAGGCCCGAGACTCGATCATCGATCCAAACTCCTCCCGCCAGCAGAAGAAGCTGAAGGTCCGGCAGGAAGAAAACCGTCCTGTTAAGCCACAAAATATGACGACTACTTGGGTGCTCACGACAGCGGACCCCTCAACGTCAACCACTCAGAAAAGAAGGAGGCCAGAGAAAGCCCCTGTGAACATGGTGAACCGTAAACGCGCTGAGCACAAACACCCCAAGTCTGGGGGCATGGTGGTGCACACTGTTTATATGGCCTCTGGAAAGGAAAAAAAGCCGCACTTCTACAGGCCACCGACCACTTACCCGATCCGTGACGAAAGCCCAGGAGCAGCAACAAAAGCTCCAAGAAATGATGAGTGCTATGGCCGTACTTACCGGGCCAAAAGAAAGCCCAGAAACATCCTCAGACGCGCGCCAAGAAGAAGAAACCGACGCTGAATTCCTTCACCGGATACTGGAGAAAAAGGACAAAGAGGCTGCTGAACAAGCAGCCAACATACAACGTATGGGCCTTCTCTTCCAAGATATGATAGGAATGATGATCCAGCAGGACTTGCCCGCCGAAGATCCCCCAATCGTTCTTGAAGACGACCGAGGAGAAACGTCGCGTCCACTGCCGGCCCTCCCAACGGCCAAGGAGGAGGCAATCTCTAAAGCAGACTTGGCTGACTACATAGCCCAGCAAATCCGGGTCCATCATGCGACTGAGGTAGCTGGTCAAGTCGTGAAAACGGGGCGGCCGTATCCAAGCTGGTACGATCAAATCAAATACCCGCAAGGCTATACGATACCAAAATTCCACGTGTACAAGGGGACCGGCAATCCCCATCAACATGTCGCCCAGTTCCGGGCCCTCTGTGGTAACACCGGCGGTGACGATAAACTGTTGCTCCGCCAGTTCGTAGGTAGCTTATCGGAAACAGCATTCGAATGGTATTCGGAACTCCCGAACGATTCTATCAAAACGTTCGCTGAAATGGAGTTGTTATTCACGCAGCGATTCGCAAGTGCCAGCGAACGCACTCCAATAACTGCTTTGATTAACGCCAGGGTAAAACCAGGCGAAACCTGGGTCCAGTATGCTATACGCTGGCGGAACTTGTGGTCGAGATGCGAGCAACGCATTGAGGAAGCACCCGCAGTGGGCATGTTCGTGGGAACCCTAGACCCCCACGCAACTATCTCCCAGTTTATGATGTTCTTTAAGCCAACCACATTCCAGGCTTTAATCGACAAGTTGGCTCAGATGGACCAGATGGGTCATAGACCACCTCCCCCGAAGTCGGAACCTCGGAATGACAAGGGTAAAGGAAGGGCAACCTTCGTCGCAAATGCCCAACAGCAACCTAACGCCCCGAAACCGGCGGATCAATTGGAAGAAAGACGTCGGTATTATAATGAGAAGATGAAACGTCCCTACTCGTTCCCACGGGACAAGACGAAACGGCTATTCGAGCTGGCAATACGCAACAGACTTATAAACCTACCAAATCCAAGACGACCGCCACAACCCACCGAGGTGAATAACCCTAGCTATTGCCCTTACCATCAAACGGTAAGTCATCCGATTGAAGATTGCTTCGTCTTCAAAGGATGGATTGAAGATCAATACCTCCAGGGGAAGTTTGTACTGTCCGAGAAGTGGAAGGTGAGCCCACCACAGCCGCATACTCCTAAGAAAACAGATACATTGGGGGCAACCTGCTCCTTTATTGAAGAAGCTCCATGGGAGGTCGTGCTATCAACGAAAACCAAAAGAGTGCTGAGAGACCTTCACGCGTGCCCTGCGATCGAATGGAAAGACCCTCTTGAACCTCAAATTATCGAGGGGATGTTGAAGCCCCGCACAACTACGAAGGCTCGTGATAAGGGCCCAAATACTCACGCCCAACCGTCAAAATCTTCGAAGAAAAAGAAGAAGAAATCCAAGAAGCCCGCGAAGCTTGGAGACGAGCACACGAACTTGCAGAAGCAAATCGACGCGCTGGAAGAGTATAATCAAAAGACGCGAACTCCTGTCACATTGCAAGAGTTCCTCAACCACATCTTTCAAGAGGGAGATGATGAAGAGAGCTCATCGGATGAATCCGAAGAGTATGTGGAGAGTTGTAACGTAATCTCCCACTCGTTTACCGATGATGGGAAAACTCCTGACACTAAGAAGCTGGAGGCAGAACCTGAACCAGAGCGTGCGTAGCTGACAAATGAAATGATCAATGCCTTTCTAGACGAAATTCGTCTGAAAAGTAAGGCGGATCAGGAGCATGAGATAGCGACGTCAGAAAGAACCAAATGCAGGCGACTAAATGAAAGAGTTGAACTACCTCCGCCAGATCAAAAGGCGTCTGAAGTAGACAAAAAGATATTCAAGACGAGGAAAAGGTTTGCCAAAGCCATGTCAATGGGGATGAAGCTACCACCCTCGGAAGGGAATACACACGATGGGGCGGAGAGGCACCCTAATTATTGCGCATATCATCGGAGAATCTCACACCCCACGGAGGAGTGCGACGCCTTTAAAATATGGTGGCAAGGATATGTTACTCGTCGACAACATTTTAAGCGCATGAGACGCAAGAGCCGTCGGGAGCGAAGAAGTACTGTCGAAGGGCACAACAGAACCACTGGCGACTGTTACATGGTTAACGCCGGGGGGTCACAAGTTCTCACCTTTGGGAGCGACTCTGATGAAGAAATGGCTCTGGGCCCTCTCTTTAAAGAATCCGTTTTAGAGAAAAAGAAAGAACTAGAAGCCTGCGAAAACATTCAGCTGCGCAATCGCACACTCCCAGAAAAGAATCTCGGGCCCATGAGTAGAAAAGATAAGGGAAAGGAAAAAGTCACTGAAGATATCGCTTTAGATGACCAAGTCGTGAAAGAACTGGCTGCCAAAGACCCTCCTAGGAGGAGTAAAGTGGACTATAACATCCTCGCGCACCTAAGGAAGCTACCTTCTCAGCTTAGCATTCTCGACGCCCTCCTATTATCAAAAGAAGCGCGAGACTCACTAATTAAGGCATTACAAGAACCTGAGCAATTCCAAGCCTTCCTCGCCACTGAAAAGATGAAGGATGAACTGGAGGAAGTGCATACAGCCGATATCACTTTCGGTGATGAAGACCTCCTTCTCGGGACGAGCGACCATAACCATCCCCTATATGTCTCCGGATACTGCCATGATATCAAGATAGGCAAGATCCTGATGGATAATGGATCCTCCGTCAATCTCCTTAATGTTCGGGTGTTGAAGGAAATCTGCATGAGTGTGCAACACCTCGCTCGTGACAAGATTACTATCTCCGGTTTCGATTCACAATCGTCACGGACTCTCGGATCTGTGATACTAACATTACGCTTTGGACTCCTCGTCACAGACATCAAATTGCATGTCATCGACGCCAAGACCTGCTACAACGCCTTGCTGGGTCGTCCTTGGCTACACGAGTACAACATCATCCCTTCTACGCAACACCAGTGTATGAAGTAATTTAAAGATGGTTTCGAATACACCGTAACAGGAGAGCTAAACCCATTTTCCGTGAACGAAGTCCACAAATACGAAGACGCGAAGTACTTTTTGCCAGATTTCGAGGATACAGAAAGGTGTCGCAACCCGGAGCACAAAACCGCCGCCACCATCCCTGTGTTCAGGAGCGATACCGAAGAAGAGGAAGAGATAGTTTATGCAGGGCCATCTCAACGCAACAACCTGGGGACGCCCGCCCCTATGTTGGTCTTCGGAAGTGATTCAGAAGATGAAGTTAATGCCGTGTTCTCCAATCGGCTGTCAATACAAGCACCCCTTTGCGATGACCATAGTTTGCAAATCACCATGGTACCGCGAGAACACTACAAGGATCTCGACACGCTTCAAGCTCACAATGTGCAGGATCTGCAAACATTCTACGTCCCTCCCAGGCAAAGGGGTGAGAAGGTGATCCTATTCTACTGATCCTCAGAGTCGAAGATAGAGAAAGAAATCTGGCATGGCGCGGATGCCACACTCGACAGGTTCCAACCCATCCGTCTGCCTAGATACTATACAAATGGATTAAAGAAGCTATTGAAGCGCCAAGGAGTACCCTTAAAACAGACTGTTCGGCAGGCTCGGTTCTACAACAAGATTTGGAATGTCCCTGGGACTCAGCGCAAATTGCCCAACGGGAAAATGGAAACACTCGGGCTTGGATACGCGAGAGCGGGAAAACGGGAACGGGTCCACAGTAACTACGCCATATACACCTTTGATGAAGAAGAGGACGCCCTGTCAGGAGATGCCAACCCATCGTCAAAATTACACCCCGCAATCGAAACGCCGAGTCCGTCGTTTAGAGAACGAACGGACAAGCCTATCAAGAAAATGGGTCAGGAAGTTCGGGAAGACCACAACCGCGAAATGACCATCTACGAGAAGGCCAGGACGCAACGTCTATTTCAACAGGCTGCAAAAGACAAAGATGTCCATCCTTGTCAACCCGTCATACGAAAGGCCCGGTGCGGAGACGGAAATAAATTAAGAAGTGGGAAGAGGAGCCGACAACAACGACGCAAGATTAGAGGGTTACGGGTACTGCGCGGCTCGGATTCGTCCCTCATGGAGAAGATGAGTCGAGCATACTCCTTCCCCCGAGACAAGACGGAGAAGTTACTCAAGCTCGCTTTAAAACATCAAATGATCGCGCTTCCAGAGTCCAGACACCCTGAGCAAGCTAAAAAGGCTTCTCGTTCGAGCTATTGCTCTTATCACCGAGCCATAGGACATCCTACCGAAGACTGCTTCACCTTCAAGAACTGGGTCGAGGACCAGTACCAACGGGGCAGATTCGCTTTATCCAACAGCTGGAGGGTAACGCCGCCACAAAAGCATGAACCCAAGGCCGCAAGAGTAGAACCGGATCCACCTCAGTCCTGGGAGCGGATTCGCACTTGTTATACGATTACGATATTAAAAGAAGAGCGCGAGAACATGGATGACTTTCCCCAGTGCTTTGAGAACAGCGACGACGAGGTGATCTCAGAATTTCCGCCAGCTCCGAGAGAACTAGAAGATGGTATACATACTACGGCGGATAACCTCAGGAAGATTGAGTTGGGATCGGCGGATGACCCGCGACCGACATTTGTCAGCGAGCTACTCTCTGAAGAAAGGGTGGCCGCGTTAAAGAACGTGCTTCTACGGCATAAAGACTGCTTCGCGTGGAACTACTCTGACATGCCAGGATTAGATCCGGAGGTTGCCGTGCATAAATTAGCAATATCCCCGGAAATCAAGCCAGTCAAGCAAGCGCCGAGAAGGATGCGACTCGAGCTTGAGATGAGCATCAACGCCGAAGTCAAGAAGCTGATCGATTCTGGATTTATTCAAGAAGTTCAATATCCCGATTGGATCGCCAATATCGTCCCGGTAATGAAAAAGAATGGGACAGTACGTATATGCGTGGATTTCAGGGATCTCAATAAAGCCTGTCCAAAGGATGATTTCCCAGTACCGGTAACCGAGCTGATGATAGATAACACGTCCACTCACGAGGTTTTCTCCTTTATGGACGGCTCGTCAGGATACAATCAGATAAAGATGCATCCCGAAGACCAGAAGCACACCGCTTTCCGGACCCCTTTGGGTATATTCTGCTACAGGGTTATGCCCTTTGGTCTAAAGAACACGGGCGCTACCTATCAAAGGGCCATGACAAAGATCTTCGACGACCTCATACATGACATCGTCGAGTGCTATATCGATGACCTCGTAGTAAAGAGCATGTCATACGAAGATCATTTAAAACATCTGGAGACTGTATTTCAACGCCTTCGGCAATATAATTTGAAAATGAATCCCCTCAAGTGCGCGTTTGGAGTCTCCTCGGGCAAATTCCTGGGATTCATCGTTCGACACCGAGGAATTGAAATAGATCCATCAAAGATTAAAGCGATCATGGAAATGCCTCCGCCAAGAACTCTCAAACAGTTGCGGTCTCTCCAAGGGAAGCTCGTATACATCCGGCGGTTTATCGCCAATCTTTCTGGCAAATGCCGTCCTTACAGCCACCTGATGAAAAAGGGAACTCCGTTCGTTTGGGATCACAAATGCCAAGGTGCACTAGACGAGATCAAGCAATACCTGCAGAACCCTCCGGTGTTGGCCGCGCCGGTCAAAGGAAAACCCCTCATTCTTTATACAACCGCCCTCGAAGGTTCCTTGGGCGCATTATGGGCTCAAGAGAACGATCAGGGAAAAGAGAGAGCACTCTACTACTTAAGTCGAGTTCTACTGGGGGCAGAAAGCAACTACTCTCCCATTGAAAAACATTGCTTGGCGTTAATCTTCGCGATAACAAAGCTCAGGCACTATGCGTTGGCGCATGAAGTCCGTCTCATTTCAAAGGTGGACCCCCTTAAATACTTGATGTCGAAAGCCATATTGACGGGACGACTCGCTAAGTGGGCCCTACTCTTGATGGAGTTCTCGGTAACGTATAAACCTCTCAAGGCAGTAAAAGGCCAAGCCATTGCCGATTTCCTCGCCGAGCACCCAATACCGGCCGATTCTCCTCTGAACTGTGATTTGCCGGACGAGCATGCATTTGATGCGATTGGCAGCGGTAGCACCTGATGGGAACTCTATTTCGATGGAGCGTCCTCCGTAAAGAAACAGAAACAGGGTATCCCAATGATCAAATCGGGGATAGGCCTCATCTTTGCAACTCCACAAGGAGGGATAATGCGCTTCGCCTTCTCCTTAACAGAGCCGAGGATAAACAACGAAGCTGAATACGAAGCTCTGATAGCAGGCCTCGAAATCGCCATCGACCTGGGAATTGAAGACCTTCTTATATACGGGGATTCTCAACTGGTTGTTAGTCAAGTAAATGGTGATTACCAAACATGCAAACCGAAGTTGGTAAAGTACGGCGAAAAGGTGCAACAACTATTGATCCAAATTCCCTCCTATACTTTGGAGAATATACCGCGCGCGGAAAACAGTAAAGCAGACGCGTTAGCCAAACTTGATAAAGAACTGGCGGACGAAAACCTCGATGATGTAAGAATCGTGGTACAAAGCCGTCGAGTGCTTGCCCCGGCAGAAATACCTCCGAGATTGTATAAAGAGAAGGGAGCGACTGAGCAGACGACCCTACAAATAAAAGACCATGAGAAGGCCGAGGACTGGAGGGAAATCTTCATAGACTACTTTAAGTCCCACCAAATGCCTAAAGATACATCCTCAAGGCATCAGCTCATGAAACGAGCTCTATCTTTCGCCTTCGTCAACGATACTCTATACAAGAGATCGTTTAATTCTTTATGGCTGAGATGCTTAGGACCTGACGAAGCAGAAAGAGTCATTCAGGAAGTTCACGACGGACTTTGCGGTTCTCACCAAGCAGGCCCAAAGATGAAGTTAAAAATTAAACGGATGGGTTACTACTGGCCCATGATGATCCAGGACTGTCTCGAGTATGCGAAGCAATGCCACTCGTGCCAGATCCACGGAGACTTTATCCACCAACATCCGAATCCACTACATCCAATGGTGGCTAGTTGGCCATTCGAAATGTGGGGGATTGACATAGTCGGCCCCATCGAGCCAGCATCATCCCGGGGACATCGTTTTATCCTGGCGACGACTGATTACTTCTCCAAATGGGCAGAAGCAATACCACTGAGGGAAGTAAAGACGGAGAATATCCTCCATTTTTTTAAGACGCACGTCATCTATCGGTTCGGGACCCCACGACGGATTATCTCCGATAATGGGCCAGCCTATCGAAGCCATAAGATTAGCCGCTTCGCGCAGCAGCACAATATAGAGTGGAGATATTCTTCAGTTTACAACCCACAAGCTAACGGTCTGGCCGAGGCCTTCAATAAGACCTTGACGAAGATCATAAAAAAGACCGTTTCCCGGAATAAGAGAGACTGGCACGAAAGGCTGCAAGAAGCCCTTTGGGCTTATCGAACTACATTCAAGACGGCCACGAACACAACGCCGTACGCGTTGGTATTTGGGACAGAAGCAGTGCTCCCCCTCGAGATAGAGTTACCCTCTCTACGAGTGGCAGTCCACCACGAGCTGACGGACGAAGAAAATGCTCACCTTCGGCTTGAGGAGCTTGATGCCCTCGACGAAACCCGGCTCATAGCACAACAACATCTAGAAGCCTACAAAGCAAAGATGACGCGCTCGTATGAAAGATTGACCAGGCCGAGGACATTCCACCAAGGCGAACTCGTATTAGTGGTCAAAAGACCTATGATCCCCAATCGTGCCAAACGGGAGAAATTTGAGCCAAACTACGAAGGCCCTTACATCATAGACAAGGTCTACCAGGGTGGAGCCTATCTACTCATGGACATGCACGGTGAAAGACCTTTCAGGCCAATAAACGGCCGTTTCTTAAAGAAATACTACGCTTAATGAGCCATGGCCTGGGTCAATGATAGATGACGACGACTACGTCCGCTCGCTATCTTCCTAGGCTCAGACTTTACAAGCAGCAGCCGGCCGTTCCGTAATGGTGGACCGAAACGTCCTTAAACTAACGCCGGACCGAAACGTCCTTAAACTAACGCCGGACCGAAACGTCCTTAAACTAACGACGGACCGAAACGTCCTTAAACTAACGACGGACCGAAACGTCCTTAAACTAGCGACGGACCGAAACGTCCCTAAACTACTACCGCAGCATCCTTAGGCTGACGAGATTAAAAAAAAAAGAGAAAAAATATAAAAATATATATATAAAATAAAAAAAAACGGTGTGTCCACAAGCAAAATGGGCACGGATGAAAACCCGAAAGGGCTCCGTGAGTAAAAAACAGCAGGACTACCGGCGAGTGTTTGTGAAAACCCGATAGGGCGCAACCACGTTAAAAGGCACTTACAGGATCCTCTCGACCTTGTAAGGAGAAACCACCTGCGTGAGATCCTTACGACTCACAAGGAAGCAACACACTTAAGGATCCTCACGATTCCTAAGGAGAAATTACACTTACGAGATCCTCACGACTCGTAAGGAGAACTCTCTTATGGGACCCTCACGGCTCATAAGATTTGAAAGTCTTAAGTTACAGAAACCTTAACCTGTTCTTAAGCAACCCCCACAACCTTCGATACTGCCCTACAAGTGGCTCAATACTGACCCTTATATACAATCCACGGGCGCGAATAAACATTTCCCCAGCAAAGTCCCACCCGTGATTAGGGATATGTCCATATGGTGAACAACCCTTATAAGTCCTCTCGACTTATAAGGAGAAAACCCTTTTGTAAGATCCTTACGACTTACAGGGGAATATACACTTAGGAATCCTCACGATTCCCAAGGAGAAAACACACCTACGAGATCCTCACGACTCGCGGGGAGAAATACCTTTGTGAGACCCTTACGGCTCATGAAGTCAAAAGCCTTAGTCGACAGGATCCTAACCCTGTTTGCTAAGCCACCTTTGTTCAACATCGACAGAGGCAAATGATGATTCGCCCCTGGCAATATCCCAGTTGCAGCGATGCTGATGCCTAAACCGGTATCAAATTCCAAGCCCTTTCAAGGCAAATGATGATTCGCTCCTGGCAATATCCCAGTTGCAGCGATGCTGATGCCTAAACCGGTATCAAATTCCAAGTCCTTTCACGGCAAATGATGATTCGCTCCTGGCAATATTCCAGTCGCAGCGATTCCGATGCCAAGATTGGTATCAGATCCCAAATCCCCTACTCGCGAGAAAAAAATCAGCGAGCCAAAAAAAAAATGCATACGAAATAGCCGAAATGATGGGGCAACTTGCAAACAAAATCAGCAAGTAAAAATGTATGCATGCAAAATAGCCGAAATGATTGGGCAACTCGCAATAAAAAGCAGCGAGTAAAAAGAAAAATAGCCGAAATGATTGGGCACCGCGAAAATAGCCGAAATGATGGGGCAATCGCGACCTTCGCGATATAAAAGCTGAAACGATAGAGCATCGCGGAAAAAGAAATAAAATAAAAATAAAATTTATGCTTTACAGGTGATGTTCCATCACACCCTGTACACAATCCAAGGGCGTAAACAAAAAGGGAACATACCTTCCTCCCAGGTTTCACCAAAAAAAGAAGCTAAATCTCGACGGGCCATAAGCGACCTGGAGATCATCCCAACACTCGTCTCGTAACGACGGACACAGCTTCAAGCTAAGCGGAACAGCGCCAACTCCCAGTTCCATGGCTCGGTGGTATACATATCGCCAACAGTCAAACCCCCATCCCGTGAAATGCGGATACAATCAGCAAAATTCCTGGTTACGTGGAACGCGGATAACGTCACTCTTTGACTCCGTGAAAAACGTCCAGAGCGGATCCTGGTCCTCGCAGAGCACGGCAATGAACCCGTGTGAAGCATCCAGAGCGGAGCCTAGTCCTCGCCTAACGCGGCAGTGAACCCGTGTGAAGCATCTAGTGCAAAATTCCTGGTTACGTGGAACGCGGATAACGTCACTCTTTGACCCCGTAGAAAACGTCCAGAGCGGATCCTGGTCCTCGCAGAGCACGGCAGCGAACCCGTGTGAAGCATCCAGAGCGGAGCCTAGTCCTCGCCTAACGCGGCAGTGAACCCGTGTGAAGCATCTAGTGCAAAATTCCTGGTTACGTGGAACGCGGATAACGTCACTCTTTGACCCCGTGGAAAACGTCCAGAGCGGATCCTGATCCTCGCAGAGCACGGCAGCGAACCCGTGTGAAGCATCCAGAGCGGAGCCTAGTCCTTGCCTAACGCGGCAGTGAACCCGTGTGAAGCATCTAGTGCAAAATTCCTGGTTACGTGGAACGCGGATAACTTCACTCTTTGACCCCGTGGAAAATGTCCAGAGCGGATCCTGGTCCTCGCAGAGCACGGCAGTGAACCCGTGTGAAGCATCCAGAGCGGAGCCTAGTCCTCGCCGAGCACGGCAATGAACCCGTGTGAAGCATCTAGTGCAAAATTCCTGGTTACGTGGAACGCGGATAACGTCACTCTTTGACCCCGTGGAAAACGTCCAGAGCGGATCCTGGTCCTCGCGGAGCACGGCAGTGAACCCGTGTGAAGCATCCAGAGCGGAGCCTAGTCCTCGCCGAGCACGGCAATGAACCCGTGTGAAGCATCTAGTGCAAAATTCCTGGTTACGTGGAACGCGGATAATGTCACTCTTTGACCCCGTGGAAAACGTCCAGAGCGGAGCCTGGTCCTCGCCAAGCACGGCAGTGAACCCGTGTGAAGCATCCAGAGCAAATACCGGACTGTGAAGTCCTTAAAATCCACGGACTATGACGTCCTTAACCTCGACCGTGATGTCTTAAAACTAACGATCAACCATCCCGATTCCCTACTGATTTTGCCTTGGTTTAAGGGTATATCTCTTCACTCCTTTGATGCCTGGCGTTGTAATTCCTCAACGTCTTCAAAGAGGTGACGGGTCCCTGCAACCAAACATCGGACTGTGGAGTCCCTAAATCCACGGACTATGAGGTCCTTAACCTTGACCGTGATGTCTTAAAACTAACATCGGACTGTGGAGTCCCTAAATCCACGGACTATGAGGTCCTTAACCTTGACCGTGACGTCTTTAAACTACGATACCTGGAGAAACCCCTGACTCCGTAAAACACGGACAAGGGTGACCACATCCAGCACTTACAAGCCCTCACGACCTGTAAGGAAGAAAAACTCTCTTGTGAGATCCTTACGACTCTCAAAGGAAAACCCGCTTGAGAATCCTCACGACTCTTAAGGAGAACTTACACCTATGGGATCCTCTCAACCTGTAGGGAGAAAAACTCTTTATGAGACCCTCGTGGCTCGTAAAATGCAAAGGTCTTAGGAAGCAGATCTTAACCCTGAATCCTAAGCCATCACTGCCCTGCAAGGAGATCAAGATAGAATATCCGCAGAATACATTCAATAAAAAGGGGGACACACCATTGAGAAGAAAAATGTATCTTT
The DNA here is from genome assembly GCA_030015575.1 of Agapanthus africanus. NCBI lineage: Eukaryota > Viridiplantae > Streptophyta > Magnoliopsida > Asparagales > Amaryllidaceae > Agapanthus > Agapanthus africanus. The sequence goes on along the minus strand of CM057339.1, from coordinate 300,263,111 downwards.
TATTCATAAACCAAAATAGATACAAAGTACAATTTATGAAAGAAACAAAGAAAGAGATACTCTCATTCATAAGCATGTACAAAAAGGGGAGAAAAGATACAAGTCCTTAAGCCGGCGGCCGGTGTAGTAATTTTACCAGCTCATCATTTTGTTGTTGAGCCACGGCTTCATAACGCAAGATCTCCAGAAGACGAGCCTTCGCCTGAGCTTGCTGAGCCTGATACGAAGCGAGCCGAGCTTCGAGCTCTTTCTCGATGGCTTTATGAGCCTCGACCCTCTCGCGAGTGAACGTGGAGGCTTTATCGAGAGCCACCACCTCTTTGATGGACTCCTGAAGCACCCGCCAGAGTTCGTATGCTTTGTTGGCCCTGGCTGTGAGATTGGCTTGAAGCTCGCCCAGCGCCTTGGAGGCTAGCTCCCTCTCCGAGAATTTACGGCCAAGCCTCTTCTCACATGACGTCATGTTTGCCGCGCACCGTGCTATCAACCCCCGTAACTCTGCCTTTGCAGCCACAGCCTCCGAGGAAAGGCGAGAATACTCGAGAGCGTACAAACAGGCCTCCACCTTCCTACAGAACTCCACCCAGACCCGCACCACCTCCTCGCAGTGATAGGTGGCGAGAAAAGGAAGGGAGCCGTTAGCTTCAGCAGCAAACGCTTAGGCTGTAGTCGCACTACCAGCGCGAAGCTCCTCGACGAAAGAAGATAGGGAGACAAGGCTCAATTGGGCCAAGCGTTCTGAAGCCCGCAAAGCATAGGGGCCGGGCGGCATCACAATGCGTGATTCCAAAGCCATGGAGACTGGCAGGGCTGCTCAAATTTGGCGAATGTTAGTAAAACTTTTAAACGCAGAATGAATGGGACTATAATAAAATGTCACTCACCGACAGTCATGCAAGTAGGAGCTGAAGGTTCCCCTGGCCCTTCGACGACCTCAACCTCATCGTCGGCTTCTAAAACTATAAGAGACATCAACGTCATTTCGCAAAATGGTAACAATGCTATGGTAAAAAATGGCGAATGACACTAACCTTGCCCAGAGGAAAGGACAATACGCTGAGGGGGGATCGCCTGCGGAGCTGCCATCTCCAATAAACGCTGAAACGATTGACGAGGCGACAGATCCGCGATCGTGGCCGCCAAGTCGCGCAATTCTGGGAAAGGTAAAAGAGTTCAGACTATGAAGGGGTTGTTAAATTAAAACGCAGAAGGATACCTTCAACACTCCTCCCATTCTGAGCCGGGGGGATAGCAGCTTCAACGGTCTCCGCTGTGACCTCAGGCTCCAACAAAGGAAGAGTAGTCCCGACTGCCTCTCTTCCAGCCTCTGGGCCGCCCTCAATAAGAGTCATTGGGGCGGCGACCTCCAAAGGAGCCTCCCCCAAAGGGGCAGGCACTCCCTGGCCAAGAACCGCCGCTGGAGGTTCTATCATGAGAAGAGCAGCCTCATCAGCCCTCTCCACATCCGGCAAAGCTTCATTAAGAATTTCGGCGGGCTTTAGCTTTAATGGGCCAGTAGGGAGCTCCCCCAACGTCGAAGATTCTGCACGATTCAAACAAAAATAATGATACATATCCACGAGTATAAATAATCGACAAGATTACAGGATAAGCACAACATACCTATACGCAAAGAAGCCCTCAATATGGCTTCTTCAAGCCGCTTCTCCTTCTCAAGGAGATAAGCTCGCCGAGGTTCAAGAGTAGACTCATGACCGCCGGTCCATAAAGAAAGTGCATCAGCTACGTCTTCTGAAGCGGCCTGCTTCAAAGCCCTTTCCCCCCATTCCTCCAAAGGGCCGATAAATCGCCGCCGAATCCATGAAGGGTCTTCGTAAAAAATTACAGTGGGATAAGACTTCTTCGGAACCTTGGCGTTATGGGACGCGTCTTTTGAACGCCGTATGGCCTCAGCCAACTGTGCAGCCTCCTCATCAGCCGAACTCGGGAAGAGAAGTCCAGCGCTCGACTCTTGCAAGGCCAATGGTTCGTCTTCGAGGATAGGCTCAGACTCCATCACAGAATCAAGCAGGGTGGTAACCGCTTTCCTGCGCCGTTTAGACCCAGAGCCGGTCGCTGAGGATGACCGCTTCCTTCCTCGCGAAGCCTTAGGGCGGCGCTGGCCCACATCGCCTTCAGCACTCTCATCCCTGCTACTTTCGCTCGGTGCCACAACCGAGGACGACACCGCCGGTGTCGACGCCACGGGGGGCGGTGCCGCTACCGGCAAAGGTGCTACTACTGGAGCCCGTCTACCCCGCGATCGGGAACCCAAGGGAATACCAGCTGTTGGAGTAAGGTCCACCCCTGACTCCCCCGGAATGAGGGCGGTGCCAGTCTCCCTCAAAGGGAAGCGGACTGGAACCCTCGGTCGCAGCTTAGCTCCCGAAACCTGAGGAGGGGAGTCGTGACCAAGAAGAACCCTTCTTTCTTCAGCAATAATTAGGGTGATTCGATGAAGATACCAGCCCGTAAATGCACCTACGCATCGGGGCATGTACTCGGCTTCGGGGATCATGAAATGAGAGCCGGTGTTCAACCTCATGAAATAATGAGCGGCATCGCGAACAGCGTCAAGCGAAGGGATCGGGGCGACCATAAAAGCCTCAAAAGGAACACCCTGGTCGTATCCAAGCTGCCGGGCAAATCGATGCGGATTGTACCGCATAAAAAGAGCTGTACTGTCCTGGCGAAACACCAAGTAGCCCGGTCTAATTGAATACAAATGCGTGGCCTCTCGGGGCTTCAGAGAAGGCGCGTTATCCTTTGACTGGTCCCAAAGTTGCTGAACGGGACCCGAAGGAGTAGACAGAACCCGATCATTAAAAACTAACCCGCCAGCGGTGGCATGAGGAGAAATCAGCACCCGAATAGCCCCAAATTGAGTTGGGTCGGCAGCAGAAGCACCCACCAGTCACATGAGTCGCGGGAAGGGATAGGCGTCGTAAAAGGCGGGCCTCTGATGCATAGAGAAAGACCCCAGCACATGCATTTCGATCCACGACGTGAAATAATGAAGCGAAAAGTTCACTACGTCCACGCCAGGCGTAGAGGTATTAGCTGCGGTGCCCAATCCGTCATAGAGGTGCGCCAAGGCCGGGATGCCGATAGCCAACCTCATCCCTTCAGTAATACGATGAGCCGGGTAGATGACCGGGGCTCTCATGAAGCGGCGATGCATGGGGATAACGAACCAACTGAGCCAGACGCTAACAAACCCCACAAAGAACGTCTCCTCGTCCATGCCTGGGGCAGCAATGGATTCAAAAGAGATCGGCGATATAATAGGGATGTAATACTGAGGTAGATCTGATTCGTTGGTCGGCAACCTCTTCGGGCCAAACCCAAAAGGGTCCCCAATGTTGGCAAACTTCGGGGCTGTCTTCGATAAGGCGTCCTCACGAAGGAAACGAGCAATGAAGCTCTTGAAAGTGACACCCTGCTCCTCGGACTCGGTGAATAATTGGTCGAAGATGCCTAGGGCCTTAATTAAACTGGGGCGCTTGTGGCGAACAGCATTCTCAGCAGACAGACCGTCAACTGGGGCGAGCTCAGGCTCAAAAACATACTCGTCAGGAGGTAACAACTCCTCATACAGATTACCCCTTATCGGCAACCCCGAGATATCATAAAATTCGGTCAGAGAAATCGAAACCTCGCGATCTCCCAGAATGAAAGTATTAGTGGGAAGATTCCACTGGTTCAAAAACGCCTTGACCCACCAGGCATGCGGGGACTTGTAATGGAATAGCGACGCGTATATGGCCTGATAAAGCCCGACTTTCTGCAACCGCGCCCGATGGGCAGAAAGGATGTAGCGAGCCCAGAGAAGGTAGCCCGTAGGATGCCTAGGAGTGAGCCCTATCTTATAAATTTGCCTCCACGGGTGGGCCTCACCCTGGCAGATGCGCCGTCCCAAAATGTCTATGGCCGGGATCGGGTGGGTCGGAATGCCGGTTGTCGAAGGCTCTAGCCTCCCCGTTGGAGTCCAGTTGGGCATTTCCACAGCAAAAGCTGTCCTTGGAGGATCCATCGGTAAAAACGGGAAAGTGGGCTCCGTCGGCACCGCGCAAAGCAAGCTCCGGCGACCCTGGATAATCTGATTGTACCAAGGTCCCCATTGAAGAAGATTGGTGCAGTTCGGGTCATGGGCCCGAATCATCGCCATCGCTTCCTCATCAGACGGCGACTGAGGAAAAGCAGCCTCCGAGCGAGAAAATGGAAAGCGTGGAACAGAAGCCATCGCACCTGAAATCCAATAAAGGAGGACCGTTAGAAGAAAAGTCAGCAACGTATATTCATGCATAAACTTGAAGACTAGTCAAAGAGAGCAACAGCAGGGTTTTCTGGGGTCACTAGCTACAAAACAAATGGGTCCCACAGAATCCGGATGACGGCTCATTAATAATGAGGCCAAAAGCGTTACAATAAAACAAAAGGAATATCCTCAAAGAATGATGATCATGCACAGCCCCCCCAACAAAAGCGGTCTCGGGCTCTACAAAGAATCTAGCAAAATCAAAGGAATTAAATTCCCACCAAAAGACATCATTACAAAACCCCCATTACATTAATGGCAGGAAGAACCACCTAGGGCCAAGAGACCTCAGGAAGCCTCCATGCGAAGAAACTGAGTTCTTCATAGGAATTAAATTCCTTATTAAGAAAAGGGAATTAAATTCCCAGAAATATTTTTGATGGAATTAAATTCCATGGGGTTGAAACGCCATCGTCATCTCCTCAAAGATCATCTAAACCCTAAGAGATCTACAGTTTGAAGGTTAACCGGTTTTATGTCCTTATGGAAAATATGAACGAAAAAGGGTAAAAACCCTTGTTTTGGATTTAAAATCCGGAGAAATGTGAAGGTCCATCGTTGTCCAAGAACATCACCTGAGGAAAAGGGATCCGTCAACAGAGTTAAACTCTGGAAAATGTCAAGACAGAGAACTGAGCTCTGAAAGTGAGAATTAAATTCTCAAGGAAAAAGTTCTCAGAAGAAGAAGATGAGCAGAGTGAAGGCTCCTATGAAGAGACAAAGGTATTTATAGAAGGCAATGAAAACGTTTCATCTCCCCAGATCCCTAGAGGAATCTAACGGTCACAAGAGGTGACAGCGTTGCACTCACGTGCAGACACGTGAGAACAACGCTGTGGGGGCATTTGTTTCCTGATTTAAAATCAGGAAAGCTTCTGGAAAAATCTTCATGAAAGGGTCACGTGCTTACACGTGACCAGCAGTCACGTGTTGGCACGTGACACCTAAGCGCATCATCAAGGGCAAGTTCAATTTCCTGACCACATTGAAGAAAAGAGGCTTCAGAAAGAGTCACGTGCTCCCACGTGACCAGGGTCACGTGGCGACACGTGACATTTAAGAGCAAGCGTCAAAGGCACACCGGTTCCCTGATCAAGTCAAGAAAAAAGGCTTCAGAAGAGGTCACGTGCTCCCACGTGACCAGGGTCACGTGTTAGCACGTGACGTTCAAAGCAGTAGACTCGCTCTCCAGTTGAACCAAGGAAATAGGCGCCAGACAGGGGTCACGTGTTCACACGTGATCAGGGGTCACGTGGTAGCACGTGACGGCTAAGCAGCAGAAGAAGGCAGAGTGCAAAAGAGGAGATAGGCTCGTTCCAAGAGAGTCACGTGTCCACACGTGACTATGGGTCACGTGGGCACACGTGACCGGCTTTCAAAGCCCATTTTTGCTAACAGAATTAAATTCTGAAAGAGATTCGAATCTCTCCAAAGGAAAGCAATTATCTGGAACCGATCAAATTAAAGATTCAGAGATGATTAAATATCACCTATCTATGGAAAAATCTCGAGTTTGGAAAGATTTCCCCTTTAAATCTAACCAAAATAACAAAGGAGAATCTCTGGATTCAAAATCCAATGGTGAATAAAATTCACCTAATAATCCAAAGGTCCAGAACGAATGATGGATGCAAATCAAATCTCTCAATAAAAGATTTACCAAAACTGATTGGTTCGGCGGCTTCTCCTATAAATAGGAGCCAAGAGATACAAAAAAAGGAGAGACGCATAGGCAGAGGGAGAAAAAAGGAGAGAGCCTTGATACTTTGAGGAATTTGGAGCTTCTGCGAAAGAAAACCCTAGGTAAGAAAGGGAAGGCTTCTTAAAAGAAGTAGAATTTGATTCTCAACAGAGTTTAACTCTGATAATGTAAAAACAGAAGAACATATTTCTTCTCTCTTTGATAGAGGATCTGCAAAGTGCACATCTCCCCTTTAGGTTGAGAATTTAATTCTCAATGGGTTGAGATCCTGCCATGCAGATCCAAAACATAGAGAGGGAATGGGAACAGGAGAATTTAATTCTCACAGAACTATAGGAATTTAATTCCTTTAAAAGTAAGGCTTGATCCTGTGCCATGGGAATTTAATTCCTTCAAAACAGAGAGAAACAGGGTTTAACCCTAATTAAGAACTTAGTTCTGTTGAAACAACGGGAATTTAATTCCCTTAATCATAATTTAACAGGGACTGGAAGTTTAATTCCTTAAAAAGCTTTTATTAGGGTTTAACCCTATTCAGTTCTTCACATATATGAGGAATTTAATTCCTACAGAAAACTCAGAGTTCAACTCTATTCCAGAATATAAGTCTTCAAAAGGAAGTAGGAATTTAATTCCTCTGAAATTTAAAGCTTCAGGAATTTAATTCCTGAAGAAAGATCAACAGATTCTCTAAACAATATACATGGAGGCAGGGTCACGTGCCACCACGTGACCCCCTCAAAAGAGCTACAGAAAGCCCTTTGAGGCAGTCCCCACGTGACCCACGTGACCCTTGACAGAAGCTCTAATACATAGGCATATGAATGCCCGTCACGTGATGGCACGTGATGCTCTGAAAGATACAGCAATTTCAGCAGAATAAAGGGAGGGCGCTCTCACGTGTTGCCACGTGACCCCTCTTGCTTCAGTGTTTAACACTAAGTTGGAACTCCCGAATCCAGTGTTAAAACACTGTTAGGCCGTAGTGTTCAACACTAATCAAAGAACTTTATTTGCAGTGTTCAACACTGACTACCTTAGTGTTTAACACTAATTTGAGAGCTTTGTTGCCGATGCTTGATACTGATCTGTTTTAGTGTTTAACACTAATCTGAAAGCCTTGTTGCTGGTGTTTAACACCAATTATCTTTTAGTGTTAAACACTAACTTGTCAACCTCATTACCAGTGTTCAACACTGATTGCTCTGAAGTGTTTAACACTAGGCTTTGGCCCAATTGGCTAAAGGGATAGAGGCAAAGCCTCTCCCTCAATGGACCTACAAGAAGTCAATATTCCAGACATGATAGGACTTAGCCCAAGCTGGCCATAAGTCCTCAATTCGTAATTAACTGGGCCAATGGGCTCATAATATAATTAATGGGTCTTGATCCCAAATTGGGCCAAGGACTATTTAATCCATTCCGGTTCTAGGGTACATCTCTTCACTCCTTTGATACTTGGCATTGTAATCCCTCAATGTCTTCAAAGAGGTGATGGGTCCCGACGACCACCCATGATATGGACTGTGGGGTCCTTAAACCCATGTCTAATGCAAAATTCCTGGTTACGTGGAACGTGGATAACGTCACTCTTTGACCCCGCGGAAAACGCCCAGAGCGGAGCCTAGTCCTCGCCGAGCGCGGCAGTGAACCCGTGTGAAGCATCTAGTGCAAAATTCCTGGTTACGTGGAACATGGATAACGTCACTCTTTGACCCCGCGGAAAACGTCCAGAGCGGAGCCTGGTCCTCGCCAAGCACGGCAGTGAACCCGTGTGACTCATCCAGAGCACATACCGGACTGTGGAGTCCTTAAACCCATGGACTACGACGTCCTTAACCTTGACCGAGATGTCTTAAAACTAACTACGGACCGCAATGTCCTTAAACTACCCACGGACCGCAGTGTCCTTAAACTATCCACGGATCACAATGTCCTTAAACTATCTACGGACCGCAATGTCCTTAAACTACCCGTGGACCGCAATGTCCTTAAACTAGAACAATAGAGCCCCGTATGCTCTTTTGTCGGATCTAAACGGTCCCGTTTAAGTTGATCTTAGCCTCAAAGATGGCTAACGTATCCTTAAACCTTCAAACAGACTGGACTATGAATCCCCCAAATTAACTTTGGCTCGAGGGTACATCTCTGAACTCCTCTGACATCCGTCGTTGTAATCCTTCAACGTCGTCAGAGAGGTGACGGGTCCCGACGGCCACATATACGATGGACCACTATGTCCCTAAACTGGAACAATGGAGCCCAAACGCTCTTTTGTCGGATCTAAACGATCTTGTTAAGTTGATCTTAGTCTCAAATCGGACTAACGTATCCTTAACAAACGTTTGAGTTGATCTTAGCCTCAAGTACGGCTGACGTATCCTCAAACCAAACCCCCAAACCCAAATCTAAGATAAACACGGATTTGGACTAGTCCACGCCCTACGGGCGACGACATAACTCAGTCTCCGTAAACAATCCACGGGCAACAAAACATAAAATAAACACACACGACACGAAGTGACCATCTGGAGAAGGAGAAAGTTGTTACCGCGATGCAGTAGCGTAATTAACTGCAGGGGCTTGCGCCTGCAGGGAAGAGCGTCCCCACAATCAAAAACCCCTCAAACGAGGGGGAATCTGACGAAGTCTGCTACATCGGCCGCATCCGTCTAAACCCCCGATGCACGGTGCCATAAACAACTTGGCATCTTCGGAGAGATGGACGGATAGCACCAATTAGCATCTGCCCCGAACCTCAGGCACAGACGCCCGAGTCCAGGCCGCCGTTCGGAGGGGAACACCATCCATAGTGGGCTTCTTACAACCCCTCCAACGCTAAGGATCCAAAGTCCTCCCAGAGGCAGTCGAGCCCGACCCTCGCTCGACCATCCCCAGCTAGTGGTCGTTGCTCGCAACGCCAGAAGTCAAAAGCCCTCACCAAGGGGAAACCGAGAAGCTTCCCATTCATGCTCGGCACAAATACGGCGAACGGCCCTCTGCCCATCATATGCAGAGGATCCGAGTCCCCAACAAGGGACATCAGGTTTATCCAAGTCTGGGCGATCCCCTCTCGACTTCGGGGTCATGGAGACGCCTCCTTCTCGGCAGCACTTGGCACGCTTGGCAAGTGATCAAAATCAACTCGACGAACGATCGCTAGACAGATGACCGACCTGACATGGAAGCCCAACAGTGCAAGCAAAGATATTGTACAAGCATTCTTCATGAACAGAAGACAAAGTGCAAACCGATGAAACCAAAGAAAAAGTTTTATTACTAAAAGGCAAAGTCTTTACAAAATGCCCGGAGGCTTACAAAATTCCAGAAGCAAAAAAATAAAAGGAGGAGGAAGACGGGAGCTTTAGGCCTCAGGGCCAGGAGCGACCTCGAGGCCCTCGACATCCACTACGAGACGAGCTGGGTCCTCGGCGACTTCCTCGCCAGGAATCTCCTGCCCTTGGTCATCGGCATTCGCGGGAGGGTATTCGGCCCGGAGCTCTTCGTCGACGAACCCCGGCATCCGGGCCTTAACGACGTCGAGGGCCTCGTGCCAGATGAGGGTCGTGGCAACGGCCAGGTCATCATAGAAGTCCTTCTACTTTTTGTAGCCCTCCACTGCCTTCGCCGCCGAGAGGTTGGCCGACTTCGCCGACTCGGCCGCCGCCCCCAGCTCCTTCCGGAGGGTTTTCACCGTCTTCTTCAGGTTGCCGGCAAGCACCTGAGCGTCCTTGAGCTTGGCCTCGGCAGCCACGGCGGTCTCGCGGTACCGGGCGACCTCCCGCTTCCCGGCCTCCACCTCGCCCTCCAGGGCGGCGACCTTCGCCATCACCGCCTCCAGCTCCCGGTTAGAGCTCTCTTCCAGCGAGGCGAGCTGGCCCGCAGACTTCATCGCCGGGGCTATCACCTCGGCCTCCATGCGTAAGGCGAGGGCAACGTGCTGGAGAACCTGAAAGACAGGAAAGAAATCAGAAAGACGAAGAAGGCACCGAATCTCACCAAAAAACCAAACACTCACTTACACAGACTCCTGGGCGATGGACGCCAGCTGAGCCCTGAAAGTCCCCCCAGGGACTCTACCCCCGGCCGATGTCTCTATTTCATGCAGCAGGCTATCCGTGACGGATAGCCCCGAAGGCACTGCGAACTGAAGGCCCCCTTCTTCCACCATGATCAGCAAAGACGGCCCCCGGGAAGATCTCTGGGAACTCCTCTTGAGTGGCTCTGAGGGAGAGCCGATCTCCTCCTCCGAGGCCGGGTCCTCCAGAATCCGAGCCCGCTTCCGGCCCGACACTCTGCTAGGCCCTGGGGCGGGATCCACCCTCGAACGCTCACGGGACGCGACTACCGGAGGAGAAGGAGCCGGGGCAGGCTTTGAGCGAGAAGAGCTGGCGCCCCCAGCCTTCGCGACCTTCCTCGGCTGGCGCATGGAAGATCGGAGCGAGTCTATGTCCATAGGTCCTACACAAAACCAAATGCAAAGAAGTCAGCGACATAAGCGATATACAAGACAAAAAGCAAGCCTAAACTTACCGACGAACTCAACGGGGCTGAGCCCAGCCCAACTCAGGACCCTCTCAAATACCAGCACGTCGAAACGAGGGATGGGCTCCCACGACGCCACTCTCACCGCGACGGGGTCACTGGACTGGTTCCTCGGCAAGCATTTCTCCCTCGACCACTTTGTAGGCACGGGCCAGTCCTCGCCCTCGGGGGGGGGGGGGACGAAGAAGAACTTCTTCTTTTAGTCGTGAATGGAAGAAAGCAGAGACACAACTCCTGTCCCGGCGGCGCCCCCCTTTCGCTTTCTAAAAGAAAGGTAGACCCATCTCGGGTCGCCCGCTCGACCACCAGGGTGATTTTTGAAGACAAGGGAAGAATCAAGGAGGGAGAGGCTGAAGGGAATCACCTGTAACTTCAGGCGGATCAGGAACCCGAGGAGAATCCTCCATGAGTTCGGCACTAACTGTCCTGGGTCTAACCCTAAGAAGTTCAGCGCTTCGACGACCTCGGGAAAGAAGGGCAGGCGCATTCCACCCCAAAAAGCTTCCAAGTACAGGGTGATCTCCCTACCCCGTACTTGGTCTACCCTCTCTCCCTCCCTGGCCAGACGAAGCGTATAACGTGAGGGGATGTGGAAGCGAGCCCGAGCATTGGCGAGCTCATCCTCATGCCTCACCCAGCACGAGGCGCCGGGGGCAGCATCTACCGCCTCCTCCATGGGGGCTGCCCTTACCGCACGATCCCGAGAAGAGGATTCGACCTCTACTCCCCGGAAGGACTCGGGCTCAACTAAAGGGTCCCTGGACCTACTCCCACGACACCTACCGACTCTATAAAGGAAGACATCTAACCTTGAGAAGAGGGATACTCAGAAGACGAAAGCGGAAGAGAGAATGCGAGCGCCGAGCAACCAGGACTTAGAACGGGGAAATATGAAGGAGTAGGGACCCTGGAATGGGCCCCACCCCTATTTATCACCGCAAGCGACCTCATCCAACGGCGCCCTTCATCTCCCACCAAAAACGTCTCCTCGCGTCCAACGGCTCTGATTGCTCCACTTGTCGTTCCCACACTGGACCGCGCCCCTTCAGGCGTCGTAGGTCTGCATACGGCGCGTCGGCCAACCGACGCTTGACACGTGGATCGTCACTTCAACGACAGGACGCACGAACTGGCACACCTTTCTTAAATGCAGAGATCTCTCCCTGATTCGCTGACAGAAAAGACAGCTGATAGCCCGGGGACACGTCCTGGCGAAACCTTAGGAGGGAGCTCACCCCGGTCGGCCCGGCTGTCCACTCCTGACCCGACCCGCTAGCTGGTCGGGACAAGAATGGGTGACTAATGATGATGCTCAATATTGACGATCTCCCAGATCATGACACGTGGCAGATGACGTGTCCCAGGACTCAGAAGAAAGGGCCTACAGGGGCCGACCAGGCCACCCCTGTACCCGACCTGCAAGCATAAGCTGGCCCTCCTCAGGGCCCCCTGCAAATTTCCTACTCAGCCCCTCAGCTCGCCCCGAGCAGCCACAAGACCAAGATTCCTCGGCCATCTCGCTCTTCCCTGAGCTCCCCAGCCGAGGCCGTCTTCTTCGGTCCTCCGACCAACTCCACCGTCTACAGGCGTAACCGTCGCTCTGCAAATCTTGCCATGCGCAGATTCTCCGCCAGCAATATCCCACGTTCCACGCTATCACGATCCCCATTAATGGGCGATCCGCTCTCTACGCGGGCGTGACGTCGGGAGCGTAACTGCCGGCGAGATTCTCGCGCTTGCTGCTGCGTGCCGCCACCGCTATATAAACCCCCATCACAGAGGGGTCAAGTAAGCCATTTTTACTCCATTTAGCCGTTACTCTGCTCAGATCTCGTACTAACTTGATCGTCGGAGGGTCTTCGGCGGTACTAAACCACCCCGGGACTTCTTTGCAGGTACTCGGTGTTAAACTCCTCAAATCACCAATCTCCTCAAAACCCATTGAGACCCGCACGCAACAGGAGATCACCTTCCAAATTCACCGGGAGATCGACGGAAGACAACATCTGAAGGAGACCCGAAAAGGACCTCCATCACATATAAAAATTCAAGAAATGACGAAATGAAAGATGGATTGAGACCAATTTATTTTTGATCAAAATGATTTTTTTGGGCACATGGTCCGTAAGCTTTAATCTAAGCACACTCCACACACACGCACACCGCACCCAAGAACTCGTTGATTTTATGAGTGTTGTGTAGTTTGTTGTGTAGAGAAGCATTGTGCGGAAACTTTTTTCTTAATATTTACAACATCTTCAAACCATGTAAAAGTTCAAGTATCGACAAGATGATTGAGACCAATTTAAATTTTTTGATCAAAATGACCTATTTTGGGATACACAAGAACCCGTTGATTTTATGAGTGCTGTGTAGTTATGTAGAAAAGCGTTGTACGGAAAACCTTTTTCCTTAATATTTAAGAATCTTCAAACCATATAAAAGTTCGAGAATTGACAAGATGAAAGACGGATTGAGACCAATTTACATCATGCATGCACACCACACCTTAAATTAGATAAAGTGTTTATTTGTAATAATATCGTGCGAACTGGTTGTGATGAAATACGGTCATAATCGTTATCTAGGTGCGATAAATAATGTAACGAAAATAAAACCATATTAAATCCTACACTTCATTATACACTACAATTTATAAACCCAGCATCCAAATTAAAGAGAGTAAAATTAAATTCTACACAAAAAACTGAGAATATTCTATGTTAAACAGAGCCGGTGGATAAAAAATCTAATGGTGATTAAAAAATCATCTAATGATAGAATTAAATTTTATTAGGGGGAAAATATCTCCCTAATCTTTTTAAATAAAAAAAGGTTTTCTCTGTTAAACAGAACCGTTGGATCAAAAATCAGATGGTAGAATTAAATTCTATTAAGGAAAATATTTCCCCAATCTTTTAAAATGATTGATAAATTCTGAACTTTTGAAATAAAAAAATTCAATAATGATTAAAAATCACCATTTGATAGAATTAAATTCTATCTATGCGAAAATATTTCGCTAATCTTGTTAAAAACAAGAATATATATATTCTGAGAAACAAAATCACCGGATCAAAAATCAAACGGTGGATAAAATCCCCAAAATAATCTTTGAGATCAATTAAATCAATTGGTGTCTCTCAAATGAGAGATTTTCTCAAACTAACTAACAATTTGTGTCCTATATATAAAAGATCCGAGACTTCAAGTCTCGAAAAGGAAGGAATCTCATAAGTTTTCCACAAAACTGAAAATTTAATTCTCTTCTCAAAAAAGAAAATCTTCGCTCTTCCAAACAAATAAAGAAGTAGAGATAAAACATATATCTATTGTCTACCATAAAGAAAATAAGGGTTCAACCTTTCATAAAAACAACTTAGTTCTTCCTCTGATTGAGATTTGCAAAGCAAATCTCCCTACAAACAGAAAATTTATTTCTTATCGGGAAGACTCTGTTCTCCAAACTCAATATCTAGGGGAAATAACTAGATTAAAAGAGAAAAGAGAACGTATGCTGTAAGAATTTAATTCCTTTGCGAACATGGTTTAATCCTACAATGAAAGAACTTACTTCTTATAAAAGAAATAGAAGAAATTAGTTTTCCAATAATAAAATAAACGATCTCAGATTTTCAAAAATATAGATCTTGGTAATCATTAATGGCCAAAATACTATTGACAGATATTCAATCTCTAAAACGAAAAAGACCTGACATCTTGCGTGCTTCCTACATGAGTGCCATACAAAGTGTTTAGCACTCTATATTCAGTCAAAATGACTATGTGCTCAGCACTGATTGGACAGCGTCTATGTTTGAGTGTCTCACGTGGTACACAAGTGAGCGCCAGCGCAGAAAATAAGTGCGTAGCACTTCTGAGTAAAATAAAAAGGAAGGTCCAAGACCGAGTAGACTAAACCTAAATTGGCTAAATCTCTGAAATTTCTTGCAGCTGAGCCCAAACGCTCTGTTGTTGGATCTAAACAAAAATTTGATGATCCGTAAAATGTTACAAAGTTGATCTTAGTCTCAAATAAGACTAACGATTCTTAGTTAAAATAAATTGAGCCCAGATGCTCATATATTTAAGTTGATCTTAAGTTTTAAATAAGACTAGCGTATGCTTAGTTAAAATAAATTGAGTCTAAATGCTCATATATTTAAGTTGATCTTAATCTCAAACAAGATTAACGGTTCTTAAATAAAAAAAAATATTCTTTGAACTGACGGAACATACAATCTAAGTTCAGTCCCTAAATCTAAAATATATGGATTTGGACTAATCCGTACCCTACGGGCGACGACATAAACTAGTCTCCGTATATAATCCACGAGCAACCGAAATAAACAAAATAACACACGACACGAATTGAACTATTGGAGCAGAAGAAAGTTGTTATCGCAACGCGATGATATAATTAACTGCAGGGGCTTGCACATGCAGGGAAAAACGTTCCCACAATCAAAAACCGCTCATAAATATGGGGGAATTGATGAAATCTGCTACAACGGTCGCATCTGTCCAAAGCTCCGATATATGGGGTCATAAATCAACTTAGTATTTTCGGAGAGATGGATGGATATGTCCAAATAGCATCTGCCCCAAAATTTAGGCAAGATGTTCAATTCCAGTTTGTCTCTGTTTTCGGCGGTAAACAAATTCTAGAATTGACTTGATGAAAGATGGATTGAGACCAATTTAAATTTTTTGATCAAAATGATTTTTTTTGGGCACATGGCCCATAAGCCCACACACACCACACACATAAGGACCCGTCGATTTTATGAGTATTGTGTAGAAAAGCGTGGTGCGAGAAACCTTTTTCTTAATATTTAGAACATCTTCAAACCATGTTAAAGTTCAAGAATTGACAAGATGAAAGATGGATTGAGACCAATTTACATTACGCACGCACACCACACATAAGCATCCAGGGGACCTACGAATTTGTCCCGAAAGCATTAATTTGTGGCTATTTTCTTTCTGGGTTCCTGAGGTTAGAACCCTGCATTCTCTCCAAGAGAGAAAGTATCCATACCAACTGAGCTACTGCTCATTGGTGATCAAAATAACTTGTGGCTAATTTTTTGTCTCTTCCATTTTTTTACTAATTAAAAAAAGTCTCATTACAAAGAAATTACTGTTTTAGCTACCCACTCAATTTATGTCACAAGATAAAAACATTACTATTTAGCATCTCATCCAGATAATGTGCTTGTTAAGGAAATGAGCCCAAATTGGCACCAACACTCTCAATTCCTTAACTTGTCGCGACCCATTGAATGATGAGAAATCAATTGACAAATTGATATAAAAGGAAATATATAGCATGTTGTTGCTATTAATTTTATATATGTGCAGTACATATATAGGGAAATAATTCAATTGTATTGATTAACACCAAGTTGCACCACCAAGAATATTAAACGTGTCTCAGAGAACTAACTCACTACAAGACAAGATAAGATTTTAATTAAGAGATCATGATGAGATTAGAATGGTTTTATTCTTGATGTCAAATATGAGATAATTATAGATTGGATTAGAAAATCTAACTAAAACAGCCAGAGGTGTCAAACCGTCCGTGCGGGTCAATGCAGATGGCAGGTAAAAATATCCGGATTTAAACAGGTGATAATTGTTGTGCCATCACCCAACCCGTCTACTGTAAGTCGATGTAGTACACCCCAGTACTTGTGGGGAGGCGGAATTTACAAAAACGATCAAGTTTAAACAACGAACATCGACTAACCGCTTAAATCGAAGCTAAACAAATAATAACCAAACACATAGCTATACTAAACTATAGTGTTAAGGGATTATACCGATCGAAACTAGTCCTTCGTCTTTGTGTCCTCCTTTGTTCTCCTCGACCTTCTCTAGGTAGTAGACGATCCACCCGAGAGCAAAACACCAAGCTACACCTCTCACTTGAGGTAACTAATCAACTTTGATTGCTAATCAAAGATGAAAGGATGAGATAGAGTGATGGTTATGGATGCTTAAGTCTAACTAAACCTTTGATCTCAACACATGAGGATTAAGGATTAGTCACTTGAAGATGAGAGCTTGAGGAGAGAGAATATGAGATAAGATAATGAGAGAAGAGAGAGAGTGTATCATAATATTATGAAGCATTCTTATTTAAGAATAATGTATAAAAGAAATGAATAAGCATGCTTCATAAAATATCTAGTGGTGATTCATTAGCATGAGTCATTAAGCAATAAATGTGCATTAATGAAATGAATGAATCACCACCATGACTCACTTTCTTATCCAAAAGAAACCTCCTTAGTCACATCTTCTAGAAGCTTCTCGTACAATTACGAGAACGCCCCTCCAATCCGCAAAAATACGGAAAAACTTTAGACTGTAAAAATCCAATAACCGGATACCAGTAACTGGCTTAAACCAAAGCCGACTGGTAAAAACTGTCCGAAAGTCGTACGCGCGTAAACGCACGTATGCGTCCGAACCCTTTGTCGCAAAACCATGCAACCTCTATATCGTTTCGCCTGGAGTAGGAAACTCTCTGTGTGGGACTCTAGAGACTCGACTACTACGCTGGCAGTGGGTTTAACCACAGACCGCAAGCGGCACTAGCTGTACGTAACGGTCCCCAGGTAGTTGTCGATAAGAAGGCTGATGAGTAAACCCATCCGAACTCCTACCGAGTCTGATGTGACAATCTCCATACAGTCCGGTCCGTTCGTCCAAGACTATCGCATATCGGGCCTAGGGGGGCGGCAAGCGTCAGTCCCCTAATAGCGGTATAAGTCGTGTCGGAGGGAAGCCCATTACACCCTGAGAAACTACTGGAACCTACCAGTAAATCTCGCTTGCCCTGGCCAGGGACTTTGCGTAATGGCTCTCTGACACAGCACGATATCTACTCCCAATACCGGGAGGGACGAATCCTGTCTAACCGCCACTGCCTCCAAGTGCTCGGGACTGCACCCAACTGCTACCTGTTTGCACGACTCCTTTGAGCCGTGGTAGGGTAGCAATCTAAGAACAGTGGGACACACTCGAGGCGAAGTAGCAGTGTCAAGTCTGCGGACTACGCTGTACTCATGTCACCTGGGAACTGTTCACTGACGACTGGTATCAAACCAACCAACAGTTCCCTGTGAGTCCTGTCCGGTGTACCCGTAACCTAACGAGCACCTGTATACTATCTCCAGTACGACGTACTGACGGCTGTGGGACAGACCATCTCCCCAACTGGGATGAGAAGCGTACACACTAGTCTACTCCGGAGTATCGATGCTCTGTCTCGATAATCCAACGACCAGGGACCTGAATAAGGATGTGCTTGTAGACTACCTAGCCCCCACTAGTGTGACTGCCATCACAACGCTGGTAGACAAGCAAGATCCTAAGAGCTCTATCAATACGTACACTCACATATTAAGATAGAAAAACCAAGTAGCATACTACCATGTTCAGCAAGACTGTTATATACATGTGAATATCCCAAGCTTCCATTAAGTAATATACAAGCTAGTATGATACAGTAATGGCCTTCTAGGGCATAAACACTAACATCTACGGCGGGAGGCTGTACGGGTAACCTGTGTATGGATAAATGAGTTATTTATGAGCTGATTAACGGATTAATACGTAGCTTGCATTGTTTTTTTATGTTTGTTTTTAGACTTTTTAAGGTTTAAATAAATTAACTATCATAACTAAAAATGATAGAATGTACATTCTAAGAACGACTTAATATTCGTGATATAACTTTAATATAAAAATTCATTGAAAATGACTAGAAAAATAATATGATAAGTTATTTAATTTGTTATTATCAATGTGGGCCAGCTAAAACACACGAACCCGTGGACCGGGTTGACATGATAATACTTTTAAACGGGCAAACCGGGTACGGGCAACTTTTAAATGGATTGTAAATTTTTGATTCATGACCGGTGTTTTATGGATCGATCTCATGGTCAAAGAGGCACAGGTACTTCTTAACACCTCAAGAAACACCCTTAATATCTATCATGTTTTTCACAGTAACGCCTTCAAATTTGGTTTTGAAGAGGGGCCTTTTCTTACTGAAGTACCATCAAAAGCTTCAATTTTAGGTGGTAGAAGTGAAGTTACTGAATAAAGTACCGTTTCTTTAAGTCTCAGAGCCGCTTAGGGCCTGTTTGGTTGCAGGATTATGGATTTGGATTTTGGATTGTGGAATCCCGGGTTCCATAATTTTGTATTTGGTTGATGGATTTGGATTTCTAGGATTCCTTTGTCTTTTATGGGGGTCCACCACAAAACAAGAATTCTTGAATCCTAAAAGATTTGGCACTATTCATTGTACTTTTAGATGGTATCCGTGTACTTTATTTATTTAATAAATCTCTCTCTATCTATCTCTCTAAAATCCTCAAATCCAAATTCCACTTTTTTCACCAACCAAACAAAAATTACAAGAATCTACAAATCCAATACTAGGAATCCAAAACCAACCAAACAACAAATTACCAAATCCAGAAATTTCAACCGTACTACTTTGGAATCCAAATTCCATAACAACCAAACAGCCCCTTAGTGTAATACTTTAAGATAGGTCAGTGAAATTTACCTTTATATATTCTAATGCCGCGCACGGGCAATGCACATCTTGTGCAAAAGAATGTACATTAACGGAACCCTGCTTGTCATTGTCGATAGTAAATTAGGAGATATTGTAAATACGATGTTAATGAACATTAGAATTTTTTTGCAGAGTGCATATGGATAATTTTGGATGAAATATAATCTAAATTAATGACATTCTATTAATAAAAAAACTACAGTATTTCATTCATAGTTAAACAACACTTGTTACTTCATTTCCAATTAAAACAACGCATGCTCCATAATACATGATTGAGCATCCATTATATGTACAAATTTACAAATATCCTCGTAGCTTTTCATATAATTGTTCCCGCAAAAAAATTTAGCTTAAAGCCTGTATTTGTTCTCTTATAAAAAATAGAGGGCAGACTCCACGTGTTAAACACGTGAGCACTTACGTGCAAAGCAAGTGAGCACCTGCTACAGTTAGGATTAAATCCTATAACAGCCTTCACATGTTAAATACGTGAGTACTCACGTGCAAAGCACGTGAGTTCCGGCTTCAATTACGATTAAATCCCATGATAGCTCCCAAATGTTAAACACGTGAGCACCCACGTGTTAAACACGTGGGTTCTCTTACTACATTCTTATGGCAACACTCACATACAAAACATGTGGGCGCCGCTACCATATATGTATATGGCACCGCTCACGTGATAGCATGTGAGCGCTCCAATTTGAAGCGTTGGTTTCTAATAGAATTAAACTTTATGTGATAGAATTAAATTCTATTTGGAAAATATTTTTTCTAATCCTTTTAATATGTAAAGATTTTTCTCTATAAGAGAATCTTTGGATTTAAAATTCAATGGTGATAAAAAAATCACCAATTATATTATCTATTATCTGATAGAATTAAATTCTATATTCGGAAAATATTTTTCTAATCTTGCTAAACAAACAAGATAATCATATGATAGAATTAAATTCTATATTAGGAAAATATTTTCATAATCTTGTTAAACAAACAATATATTCATATGATAGAATTAAATTTTATGTTAGAAAAATATTTTCCTAATCTTATTAAGCAAATAAGAAATATATTCTCTGTTAAACAGAGAGCCGTTGGATCAAAAATCTAACGACGATTTAAATATCTCTGATTGATTATAAAATCAATCAAGATCTCTCAATGAGAGATTTTCTCAAACAAATTGATTTTTCTTTTCTTCTATATAAAGCACCCAAGAGATTAAATCTTATATATCTATAAGCTTTCACAATAAAGATAATTTGTTTGAGAAAATCTCCAGTCTATCTGAGGTAACAATAAAGATAAAAATATCCACGTGAGCGCTATATGAATGAGTGCTTAACACTACTTACGTGAAAGACACGCGAGCGACCATGGAGATAACAGTTCACATGATATTCACGTGAGCGCTATATGAATGAGTGCTTATCACTAATCACGTGAAATGCACGTGAGCACCAAGAAACCTAAGTACCCACGTAATATCCATATGAATACTGAAGCGAGAAGGATATTATATTCTATGAAGAAGCTTAAGCTTCTTGGCCCAGTTCTTAGCACTGTTGGGTTACATAAAACCCAAAACAAAATATGTCCTAGTTCTTAGCACTGTTATATAACATAAAGCCCGATGTTTAGTCTAAGAATAGACTAGGTTTTTGAAATTTTCAAACTTCTTTGATTTTAAAGAGAAAATCAAACAAGATCATATATTTAAGTGGACCTTGATCTGAAGCAAGATTAACGGTCCTTAAATATATTTTAAGTCGACCTTGATCTGAAGCAAGATTAACGGTCCTTAAATATATTTTAAGTCGATCTTAATTTAAAACAAGATTAATGATCCTTAAACGCTGGAACTGATGGCAGATATAGCCTAAGCTCATCCCAAATATGAGATTTACGGATTTGGACTAATCTGCGCCTACGGGCGACGACAAAATTAGTCTCCGTATACAATCCTAAAATAAACAATATATAACACGACACGAAGTGATATTTATGGAGAAGGTGAAAATTGTTATCACATAGTGATAACGTAATTAACTACAGGAGTTTGCGCCTGCAGGAAAAAGCGTCTCCACAATCAAAAACCCCTCACAAATGAGGGGGATGGTCACATCTATCCAAACCTCCGATAGACGGTACCATAAATAAACTTGGTATCTTCGGAGAGGTGGATGGATATGTTCCATATAGTTTTTGCCCTCAAATTCAGGCTAAACGTTCTTCCAACGTCTTAGTCCAGTTTTCGGCGATAAACAGGTTCTGGCACGTCCGGTGGGACCTTTTTCTCTTTCCACTCTAAATTTCGTGTGTCGTGTTTTTCGTGAACAAAGTCGCGGTATATATGTGTATAGTTTCCCTTGGGTCTTGGGATACTAAAGCTGGTATTTCGTTTCTATGCAGAGATCAATGACTCCCAATTATAACTCAAGCTTTCTCACATACAGTGGAGTCAAGTATGGACCACTTGCAATCTCCATCTTCTGCACTCCGGCTCTTTAAGAAATGAATGTGATTTTTTTAGGTCGATACTCCCACCTTCTACCCTCGGTGCCTTAACGCCGAATGGGGAAGCCCAGAAGAAGTCTGTCTTTCACAGGCTGGCTCCTCAAGTTTCAGCCATGCCAACTACATCGGTTTTCAAACGATTGGCACTTGCCGAAGGCCAAGATCAACACATGAGGTATAATATTCGTGCTCTGAAAGAAAACAGGGGGCAATCCCAGCAGGTTCCTGAGACTGAAGAAGCTCTGGTTGAAAGACATGATCGACATCGATATTGGCGTCAAATAAGAAAAGTTGGGGGCAGTTCTCCATCCGTGTTAACTCCATCTGCTCCAACTCCAATGGTGAATGCTGTTGTTTCAACCGGGAACAATTTCGAATTGCCGCGAAGGGTCAGATAAAATTCCCTCCCCGCAGTATTGAAGAAGTCTCGCAGCCCGTGGAGATTCAAAGAGAGCAGAAACCACTTCGCTATCCAAAAAGACTTTCCTCATCTATATATAAGGCGTGGAAGAAATTGAAGAACTCCGTCATTGTCCGCAGCTCTTCTCCCAAGTTCAAACAAATGAAGCGTCAGCCAAACACTAACAACTCACCTTCCAACTACAAGAGGACTCATTCTAAGATGGTTCCTGCTATGATGGTTCTTCATAAAGAGGCTTTTCATAAAGAGAGAGGCCTAAGAAAGTTCAAGCGCCTGAGGCAAAATCCAAGGGCTGGAATCCCAAACACCCTAAGTCTGGAGGCATGGTAGTTCACATAGTCCGTATGGTGAGTTCCAAGGATGAAAATCGAGCTTCTATTAGTCACAAGCCGCATACTCGGTCTCTAACAAAGGCACAATAACAACATGAAAATCTATAGGAGATTCTTGCTCAGGCGGCAGAACTCGTTAATCCACCGCCCAAAGCAAACCTAGAGGACGCACCCGAAGAAAGGACAGGGCAGGGGTCGGATATGACTTCCTAAAGCACGCTCTCAAAAAGAAAGATGAAGAAACGACAGAAATGACCGCTAAAATGAACAAGATGGCCCTCCTATTTCAGAGTATGGTCGGGATGATGGTTTAGCCCGAACAACCAGTAGAGGAACTGCCGGTGGATATTACCAACGATAAGATAGGGACATCAAATCCTCCGCAAATCACACCAGTAGTGAAGGAGGAGATGATCTCCAAGTCACAGCTGGATGAATACATTTCTCGACAGTTCAAAGCATATCAAGTCAACCAAGCTGCAGGAAAACTGATCAAGACCGGTTGACCATTGTTCATACCAGAATATTGCATTTATTACCGCCCACTCTTATGCTCGTTTGTTTATAGGTAGGTGCTTTTAATCCGTGTTTGCTACATATTTACAGGCTACAGGTTCCTAGTCCAAAATAACACAAATGATACAAAATCTCCACTGTTATGCCAAAATACAGAACATCTGTTGCCAACAGATAAAGCCGGGTTCCGGTCATCCGTATCCGTCCAGTGCGGCGTATCAGTTCCAGAGACAAGACATATGACAGTGGTCATTCGTATCTCGGACAAGCACAGAGCACGAGAGGGGCAGCACAAGAATCAATGGGTGCGCGGAGCTCGAGGGAGAAAGGTCAAATCAATCAAAAGTGAAGCTATGTTTGGACTGTGCAGATCTAAAGAAATTGTGAAGGCAATTTGCAATTTGGGACATGTATAACAGCATAAGATAGCAAAACAAAGAAATCCAGAAAATACGAGACCTTAATTCCACTAAACCGCGGCGGAACCGCCGCCAAATGCGGGTTTTCGCGGCTGATCCGCCGCGGTTTCGTGTCATCATCTGACCAAATTTTGGGGGTAGTTTGGCCTTTGCATTTAGGGCCAGAATGTTGCCCTAGGGTTTCAGCACGCAGCCTATAAATAGCCCAGTTTTGTGCCAAGCCAAAGGTCTTCTTCATGTCTTCTTCTCCCATCTCTTTTTGTTAGGATTTAGCTTAGCTTCTTCTTCTTCTTCATTCTTTCCACCATGAAAATTGTAGTGAGAGCTTTTTGAGTGGATGATGAAATGAAGATGAGGGTTATTTTGCTTATCTTGTATTTTTATTTCATTGTATTGTAATTTAATTTCTAGTGTAATTTTATTATTGTTGTTAAAGTAGTAGTTGTTATTTCTTTGCTTGTTCTCTTTTCCTTCTCTTCTCTTTTCCGTATTATTTTCAAGCGATGATACTCGGCGGAGTTCCTTGCTAAGGTGAGGACCCAAGAGTTAGCTTGCACCATTTGTAAAACCGTATTTTCCCCCTTCTTGTTTTGTTTTCTTTTCTTTTATAATGTGTGAATAATTTCCCACTTGTTAAGGCTAAGGAAGGTGGTATGAGGGACGGAGAAATCCCTTGTGCTTCTCTTCGCCAAACATCTTGAAACGAACCCCGACCAAACAAATGCAACCTCCTCACTTAGGCGCTCTATACGTGACATGTAGCCGCGACTTAAGTTGAGAAGTCCTTTAAGCGCACTACAACGTGACATATAGTTATGACTTAATTGGATACATGGTTGCGGGTGTTTGGCCGAGTGTTGGAAATAAGAGTATTTAGCGGACGGACAAGGGGCACTAGGAATGGATTTACCGTTGGAAAGCTCGCTTAAACTCGCAAATCCCATTCCTATGTCCTCCTAATCCCCGCTACTTTCGATCATCCCAACACCGTTTTAAGAATGGAAAAAGACAAGCACAAGACTAATCCTAACTCTTCTAACCAACCTTAACCTTAACAAGCTTACTTGAACATAAAATACGAACACCTAGGATAGAATTGAACAAACATATACACATTCTTTATTGACTCGTTTAAAACTCGACTGGACATACAACCATCTCCCTGCGGATCGACCCGTGCTCAACCGGGTAGCTGCAAAGCGACACCGTCCTGATCGCGGTTATAAATTTAGAACTTTGAACTCCGACACGCCAAAGGCGTGCGATCAAATGGCGCCGTTGCTGGGGAGACGGTAACGTATTTTCTTTCTTGTTATTCGGTTTAATATTCTTTTTGTATATATATATATATATATATATATATATAAAATAAAATCTTTTTGTTATTTTTGATAATTTTTGTGTGAAAGTGTGCAGGCTAATCTGGAGCAAGTACAGTAATCCAATCAAGAAACAGAGGTTTTTATTAGGGTGTACAGAGAAGGGCACGCGTATTGACCTAAGGTTCAGGCGCCAGTTCATCAATTTGACTGCGGAACCGCGGTCAAAGAGGGGATTCGGCGGCGCTTCTGCGGTCATATTGAGGCTTCTGAGCCCCAAATTTTTTCTGCCCTTTCTCTTTTCTCTAGTTCCCTCTCTGAATTCCACTATATTGTATTTTCTGCAGGTATCTTTGCACAGAATTGCTCCGCCGCAAAATAAATTTTTGTTGTTTTAGATTTTTGTTTGTTTACGCGCTTTGCATATATTAATACGGACTTTAAGGGGCTATAACACCAATTCAGATTGGGTGAGGATTTCATCACCCTTCCTAAGACCCCACAAATCACCAATTGCATACGCATTACCTTGAGCTAATAAAAAATATCTAGACCAAACCCATAAAGACTTGTCGCGCTCATTTAGGACAAGTGAAGGTTGCGGGGAATCGGTCGTTTATCTAAACTTGACTTTGTGGTGCCTAGGCTAGACAAGTGAGGAAGTAATTTTAAAAGGCCCGTCTCACGGTGATTCGTGAGCGGAACCCTCCTTACCTCACTTGTGCTTACCTGGCCACAATTGGCAGTGAAGAGGCGATTCGAGGGTTATCCTGCAACTTGTCGCTTGGAAGTCTAGGAGCGGTCTAGTTGGACTTTAAAGACCCTAGCTCTAGGTGTGTTTGTGCATATTGTGATTGTGATTGTTCTTGTAGATTTTAGTCCCATAATTCCGTATTCTTTCAAACAAACAATTTTTAAAACTCCAAAAACAAACATTTTTTTCTAATAAAAAAAAATCCACATTCTTTATTCCTCTTTTTCTCTTCCTTTATTTCTTTCTCTCTTCATATCATGGGTACCCCACCTAGAAAAACTCTTGCCGAACTTTGGTATCCACAACCAGACATCACTTCTTACGGTTCTTTCTTTGGTCGAATTTCGAACGATCCCTCCATGTCCAAAATTTCATTGAAAGATCGCATAGACGTGTCCAGGACAAACACTTGCCCTCCGCAATCCACTTTGTATCAACCTTTTCAACATCCCCCACCCTCTTATGTTGATACCCCTTTTGCAAGTCGTCCTTTGTCCATCGCTGAACATATTGAACAATCCCGTAGCCGATCTTTCACTCCTTTCACCACTACAGATTCTTGGGATCAACAATTCCATTCACCTTCTTATCCAAATGTTGATCCTGCTCCTGTCTAGCCATTCAATTCCTACCAGTCCTACCCGACTTTTGCACCTTCCCTAGACATTGCTTCTGAACCGCCATTTGGGAATTTTCAGTATCCAAACAACTTTGAATTTTTTACTGAAACCCCTTCACAACCCATGTCTAGTATGGAACAGTCATTGGAAGACTTTAGGGTAGCGTCGTACTAACAGATGATGGATTTGAATACGTCCATGGCCGCCCTCATACAACCTAGTGACCCGGTAGCTAGTTTTCAACTAGTTCCAAATTTTCCAATGTATGAAGAGGCGGTAGGACAGGTTGAGAATTTGAGTAGAGAGAGTGAGCTGTACCCTCTTCCGAATCAAGCCTACCCGTTTCAACTTGAATCCCACAACTCCGGTTTTGAATGTCCATCTAGTGTTCCAAACGATTCATTGATTAAATATAGAACATATAATGAGTTGTGTGACTTTGTAGTGTTTGATTTGCTCGATTGTGAAGGGTCCCTTTCGAGTGAAACCACACTTAATCCTTTTGACCTCTACACCTCCACTCTAGAACCTGAATTGATTGATATCCATGCTTTTATTGAGGTGTCTGAGAATATATATTTTCACTTGATTGAGGATATTGACGCTGGAAATATTTTGGATGATGAACCCGTAGATTTGGCTGAGTTTTTCTCTCCAATTCATCATCCCGAGTCATTAAATGTTTTTCCCGAACCCCATATGTGTCTGGATTTTGAGGATAAATGCATGGATGTGCTGAATCTTGAGGAAAATTTTGAGGATATTTTTTAGGATGAACCAGTTTTGCTTGATGAGTCGGATTTTCCAATTCATCCTGTCCCTGTCATTGACTGTGTACACCCTCTTGAATCTTTACCTGATACCCTTCCTCAATCACTTCCCTCCATCCTTTCCATCGTTTCGACCTTGCAAGAAACCGTATTATTTTCACTTCATGTGTCTTGTTTACCAAGTTCGGCGTACCCATGGTTTCTCACGAATCTTGAGGGATTTGACCCAATTTCTCGCCATATTGATAGATTAGTACAATCAATCTTTTCACATCGATCATTACATATTGTACTAATTTATTCAATCTATTTCAACCCTCAAGTTCATATTCCACTTCTTTTTCCTTTCCGCCATTCTTCTTCTCATATACCGAGACCGTATCCCGCTTCTATCTCCATACGGTCTCGCGTATTCTCCATTTCTTGTTAGTGTTTATGCCCTAGAAGGCCATTACTGTATCATACTAGCTTGTATATTACTTAATGGAAGCTTGGGATATTCACATGTATATAACAGTATTGCTAAACATGGTAGTATGCTACTTGGTTTTTCTATCTTAATATGTGAGTATACGTATTGATAGAGCTCTTAGGATCTTGCTTGTCTACCAGCGTTGTGATGGCAGTCACACTAGTGGGGGCTGGGTAGTCTACAACCACATCCTTATTCAGGTCCCTGGTCGTTGGATTATCGAGACAGAGCATCGATACTCCGGAGTAGACTAGTGTGTACGCTTCTCATCCCAGTTGGGGAGATGGTCTGTCCCACAGCCATCAGTACGTCGTACTGGAGATAGTATACAGGTGCTCGTTAGGTTACGGGTACACCGGACAGGACTCACAGGGAACTGTTGGTTGGTTTGATACCAGTCGTCAGTAAACAGTTCCCAGGTGACATGAGTACAGCGTAGTCCGCAGACTTGATACTGCTACTTCGCCTCGAGTGTGTCCCACTGTTCTTAGATTGCTACCCTACCACGGCTCAAAGGAGTCGTGCAAACAGGTAGCAGTTGGGTGCAGTCCCGAGCACTTAGAGGCAGTGGCGGTTAGACAGGATTCGTCCCTCCCGGTATTGGGAGTAGATATCGTGCTGTGTCAGAGAGCCATTACGCAAAGTCCCTGGCCAGGGCAAGCGAGATTTGCTGGTAGGTTCCAGTAGTTTCTCAGGGTGTAATGGGCTTTACTCCGACACGACTTATACCGCTATTAGGGGACTGACGCTTGCCGCCCCCCTAGGCCCGATATGCGATAGTCTTGGACGAACGGACCGGACTGTATGGAGATTGTCACATCAGACTCAGTAGGAGTTCGGATGGGTTTACTCATCGGCCTTCTTATCGACAACTACCTGGGGACCGTTACGTACAGCTAGTGCCGCTTGCGGTCTGTGGTTAAACCCACTGCCAGCGTAGTAGTCGAGTCTCTAGAGTCCCACACAGAGAGTTTCCTACTCCAGGCGAAACGATATAGAGGTTGCATGGTTTTGCGACAAAGGGTTCGGACGCATACGTACGTTTACGCGCGTACGACTTTCGGACAGTTTTTACCAGTCGGCTTTGGTTTAAGCCAGTTACTGGTATCCGGTTATTGGATTTTTACAGTCTAAAGTTTTTCCGTATTTTTACGGATCGGAGGGGCGTTCTCGTAATTACTCGAGAAGCTTCTAGAAGATGTGACTAAGGAGGTTTCTTTTGGATAAGAGAGTGAGTCATGGTGGTGATTCATTCACTTCATTAATGCACATTTATTGCTTAATGACTCATGCTAATGAATCATCACAAGATATTTTATGAAGCATGCTTATTCATTTCCTTTATTGATTATTTGAAAATAAGAATGCTTCATAATATTATGATACACTCTCTCTCTTCTCTCATTATCTCATCTCACATTCTCTCTCCTCAAGCTCTCATCTTCAAACCCTAATCCTTAATCCTCATGTGTTGAGATCAAAGGATTAGTTAGACTAAACAATCCATAACCTTCACTCTTTATCATCCTTTCATCTTTGATTAGCAATCAAAGTTGATTAGTTACCTCAAGTTAGAGGTTTAGCTTGGTGTTTCGCTCTCGGGTGGATCGTCTACTACCTAGAGAAGGTCGAGGAGAACAAAGGAGGACGTAAAGAAGAAGGACCGGTTTCATTAGGTATAATCCCTAATCACTTATGAAAAGAAACTCATAAGATACGGTTATTTATAGTTTAGCTTCGATTCAAGCGGTTAGTCGATGTGTTCGTTGTTTAAACTTGATCGTTTTTGTAAAATCCGCCTCCCCACAAGTACTGGGGTGTACTACATCGACTTACAGTGGTATCAGAGCCTCGCTAAACACTAAATAACTTAATCGCAAATTTGTACGAATTTCGAACGAAAAAACGAAGCCGGAAAACCCTAATTCTGTTTAGTTTCTGTCGAACTTAAAATCAAGTCCTAAAATTTTTCTGGTGTGTTCAGAGAGCTAGAAAGGAGTCCAGGAGAACACCCAAGAAATTCGAGCCCATGAATCGGCAACTCGGCCGCGGAAGCGCGGCGGATCGGTGTGATCCGCCGCGCTTCCGCGGCGCTTTGGCCGAGTCATGGACTCGTCTTTCTTGTGTGGGTCCCCTGTGACATTTGGGGTTTTCTGGAATATTTAATTATTGCTCAGGTTACTGTTTAAAAGAGCAGTTTTTAGAGCAATATTGATGTTGTTTATTCGATCGAAAAGTACAGTATTTGCGTATTGGATTATATCTGTGATTGTTTAATGTGTTCGTAAACCTCCCCCAACTGCTAGTATGTCGGTTGGCAGGGGGTTGCACATTTCTGAAATGGTTATATCTGTTTGTGCATATAAACTGTGTTGGACTGTTGTGGTGTATAGCCGGGGTTAGCAATGGGTTATTGTTTAATTCATTTGTTGTAAATGTAATTTGTTGTAATATTATTTTCGCGGGGCACTTCCAGGTTGCGGTCGTAGCCACCGTTGTATTATTTCATTTTACTGTTTTTGCTCCTAGGACTGACCCAAGGTGGGGTACACAGACTGCCG
This sequence comes from Agapanthus africanus, assembly GCA_030015575.1. Classification (NCBI taxonomy): domain Eukaryota; kingdom Viridiplantae; phylum Streptophyta; class Magnoliopsida; order Asparagales; family Amaryllidaceae; genus Agapanthus; species Agapanthus africanus. The sequence goes on along the minus strand of CM057339.1, from coordinate 300,233,234 downwards.
GGTGGGTAGTTTGCCGTACCCGTAGGGGTCGAGGGTGGGGTAAACGGCTATTCATCACAACTGTGTAATCTGTCTTTTCTTGCAGGCTCAAAAGAAATACAGATTGCTTGCAAATCCAATATTGTTTATCTGTGTTCTGGAATGAATATCATTGCGTCAGACGAATGTAAAATATCTATATTTATTATAGCTATTTAGACGTCACTTATGTTTTACACCCGCGCTAGCCCAGCCCCCGCTCTGTCGTTAGTTAAGTAACCTAACGGGTGATGACGGGACCCCGTGGCGAATGCGGATGGCATAAGAGGACGTTATATTTTCGTTGTTTTCTGCAATGATAGGTTAATGATGGGACGCATTATCTATAATGCAAAGTAAAACAAACCAAAGTTTCAATCGTTGGAACAATTTAAAAGAAACCACTCGGTTATTTTTAAAACAGATATTTTTAAATACGGAGCTTTAACCACTCCTTTTAAAAGCTATCAGGTTCCTTCGGTTATATCAAGTTCACTACGTTCACGGTTTCGCCAAAACCAGTCGTAGCCCTCCGTCATTTCATTTTGGTATTCAGTAGTATTCAAGCTATGCAGTTTTGGCCAACGTCATGGCATAGTGTTTGGTAGCTGCTAGATATTCATTTGTTGCATAGATAGATGAGTTGGTTTGGGACAGTCGTATTATCATTTGGCCAACGTCAGGGATATATACGGATGGGTTCAAATTAACAAGATAATGATGGGTAGAACTTGACATGTGACTTATGACGTTTTGACCAACGCCAAGGTCATAAGAGCATGGGGTAAAAACTTATATCGGGAATTTCTAAAGAAACTGAAATTTGCAAAGAGATGCATACCATTTTGAGTTTGATGAATGTTGGTAGCATTCCTACAGCATTATCAGACGATGATATTTGGATCCCGATCCTACTGTGAGTATATGCTACTTATCAGGATATTCGTCGCTTAACGATCAATGCTATAAACCTAGTAGGTGTCCAGAAAAGTGTCAGCGGGGTTACGCCCCCAGAGAAAAGAGGTTATTTAATTAAGGAACTTCGCGAAAGCGTTGGAAAACCTCCCTCGAAGTATCGACACCGGCCTGGCTGAACGGTTAAGCAAGTATTGTACGGTGAGAATAGTCTTGGCTAATTCTTCTTTTATGGTTTGAGGAAGGATTCGAGAAACAGTGGGAGCCATCCAGTTTAGATAAACTAAAAACCACTCTAAACTTGCAAGAGCATCATGCTAAAGAGTTTTCTTCTCTCTCTCCTAATTGCAGCGACCCTGAAAATGACTGGACTTAAGTTACTTTTAGAGAAAAATATACTGACGGGGCCAAACTATAAAGATTGGCTGCGGAATGTCAAGATGGCTTTGACCTATGACAAACTGGGGTACGTCCTCACCGCTACGGCACCTGCTGTCCCTGGTCCCAAATCCAGCAATGCGGATAAGGAAATCCGCAAAACCTGGGATTTAGATTGCGCGAGAGCCAAGTGCATCGTGCTTGCCTCGATGAATAATGAACATCAGAGGAGGCACGAGGATATGTCCTTAGATGGCATACTTCTCCATACAAAGGAACTTTATGGAGAGCAATCTCGTATAGCAAGATACGAGACCTCAAAGAAATTGTTTCGAGCGAGGTTGGCTGTCGGGTCATCGGTAGGTGAACATGTCCTACAGATGATTGGCTATATAGAAGAGCTCGCAGACCTTGGGACGACTTTGGATAATGAGCTCTATACAGACCTTGTTCTCCAGTCCCTTCCTCCCACCTACGCCCAGTTTATCCTCAACTTCAATCTTCAAGGAAAAGAAGTTGAACTTGCGGAACTCCTGAACATGTTAAGGAGTGCAGAGGGCACCTTGCAGAAGGCAAGGGAAACACCCGCTATGTTTGTTGGCGGTTCATCTTCTTCCGGGTCCAAGGCTAGGGCCAAAGGAAGGAAGAAGAAGGCCGCACCCAGACCTAGAGGAGGTGTTAGTAAGGTGGGAAAGAAGGGAAAGAAAAAGTTTACAGCACCGGTAGTTGGCCTGGATGAGTGCTTCCATTGTCACAGGAAAGGGCACTGGAAGAAGGATTGCAAGGCGTGGAACGCCAAGAACCAGGAACCGAAGCAAGCTGTGGCTTCGACTTCAGGTGTGTTTGTAATTGAGAATTGTCTGTCGATCAACTCTACTTCCTGGGTATTGGATACCGGATCAGGATCTCATATTTGCAATTCATTGCAGGCACTGAGAAACCGTAGAGTGCTGAAGGAAGGTGATATGATCCTCAGGGTTGCTAACGGAGCTAGCGTGGGAGCTGCGTCCGTCGGGGATTATCACCTAGGATTGACGAGTGGACACATTTTGGTTTTACATAACTGTTATTTTGTACCCAGCTTAACGTGTAATATCATATCAGTTTCCTTGTTATCAAATAAAGGTTATGATTTCACGTTTGTAAGAGATGTTGTCAACATCCACCTTAATCATGGTTTGATTGGGTCCGGTACTCTAAATAACGGCATATATGTGTTAAACCAACTCCAAATTTTCAATGTCCAGAACACACTAAAAAGAAAGTCTCCAGATTTAAATAAAGCTTTCTTATGGCATTGTAGACTGGGTCACATCAATGAGAGAAGGTTGACTAAGTTGCATAGAGAAGGATATTTGGACACGTTCGAATATCAAACTTATGACACTTGTCAATCTTGTCTCAAAGGAAAGATGACAAAGACTCCATTCACTGGACAAGGAGTAAGAGCGAGCGAGCTCTTAGGACTCATACACAGCGATGTATGCGGTCCAATGTCTACACATGCAAGAGGTGGTTATTCCTACTTCATTACTTTTACAGATGATTTCTCTAGGTATGGATATGTTTTCTTAATGAAGCATAAATCAGAGGCCTTTGAGAAATTCCTGGAATTCAAGAGTGAAGCGGAAAACCAAACAGGCAAAAGTATTAAGACACTAAGATCTGATCGAGGTGGAGAATACTTAAGTGCCGAGTTCCTAGGTTACCTAAAAGAGAAAGGAATTCTCTCTCAGCTTACTCCTCCATACACTCCACAGCACAACGGTGTATCGGAGAGACGGAATCGAACCCTATTGGATATGGTACGATCCATGATGAGTAATACTGAGTTACCGCGATCTTTCTGGGGATATGCGCTAGAATCAGCGACATATATTTTGAACAGAGTTCCAACCAAAACTGTGCCTACCACACCATATCAGATGTGGAGTGGGAAGAAACCCTATCTTCAGTATATAAGGATTTGGGGATGTCCAGCTTTTGTAAAAAAGCAGTATGTGGACAAGCTCGAGGCACGATCAGTACTGTGTAAGCTTGTAGGATATCCAAAGAACTCCAAGGGATATTGCTTCTATTACGCAGAGGAACAAAAGGTTTTTGTTTCTCGTAATGCCCATTTTCTAGAACAACAAGTTTTAGAAAAGGATACAAATGGGAGCGAAATAGAACTGGAAGAAATTCCAGAACCACAAGCTGCTACTGAAATTTTGGTAGAACCAGAGGTTCAAGAAGAACAGAACATTCCCGCACCCCTCCGCAGGAGTAGTAGGCCGTCTCATCCGCCTGAGAGATACTACGGTTTTCTCATTGACGGGGATAGAGAGGATTGCATCATAGATGATGATGAACCTACTGACTTCCAGCAGGCCATCCAGAGCGGCGACTCGGTACGATGGCTAGATGCAATGCGGACCGAGATGGAGTCCATGTACACCAACAAAGTATGGACTTTGGACTTTGCTCCAGATGGGGTGAAACCCATAGGATGCAAATGGATCTTCAAGAAAAAGATTGGTGTAGATGGACAGGTGGAAACCTATAAGGCTAGACTTGTTGCAAAGGGTTTTCGTCAAAGACCTGGTTTGGACTATGACGAAACCTTTTCTCCAGTGGCTATGCTCAAATCCATTCGGGTCCTTCTTGCTATTGCTGCCTTCCATGATTATGAAATCTGGCAGATGGACGTAAAGACGGCTTTTCTGAATGGAAATTTAGAAGAGAGCGTCTATATGGATCAGCCAGAGGGTTTCAATCAGAGTGGGAGCAGCGGGAGAGTATGCAAGCTGCTTAAGTCTATTTACGGACTAAAGCATGCATCGCGGAGTTGGAACATCTGTTTTGATGAGACAGTCAAAGAATATGACTTTATCAAAAATCCAGATGAACCGTGCATATATAGTAAAGTTGTGGCCAGAAGTGTCGTATTCCTCGTCTTGTACGTGGATGACATTCTATTGATAGGAAATGACATTCCTATGCTACAATCTGTCAAAGGATTCTTGTCACACAGGTTCTCCATGAAAGACCTGGGTGATGCCTCTTACATTCTGGGGATCCGGATCTATCGTGATAGATCCAAGAGGATGTTGGGACTTTCGCAGTCCAGGTATATCGACACTGTACTGAAAAGATTCAGTATGGAAGATTCTAAGCGCGGTAATCTACCGGCTTGTCACGGAATCACCCTCTCCAAAGAGATGTCTCCCAAGACTGATTTGGGAAGGGAACGCATGTCTATTATACCCTACGCTTCTGCGGTAGGCTCTATAATGTATGCGATGTTGTGTACCAGACCAGATGTAGCTTACGCACTGAGCGTGGTAAGCCGGTATCAGTCAGACCCAGGGGAGAAGCACTGGATAGCAGTAAAGAACATTCTCAAGTACCTAAGGAGGACTAAGGAGATGTTCTTGATTTACGGCGGAAAAGACCTCAGGTTGGAGGCCTTTGCTGATTCCGGCTTCCAGAGTGATAAGGACGATTCCAAGTCCATGTCGGGTTATGTCTTTACCCTCAATGGAGGGGCGGTGTGCTGGAAGAGCTCCAAGCAGGACACCGTTGCTGACTCGACGATGGAAGCGGAGTATATAGCTGCTTGCGATGCCGCAAAAGAAGCAGTCTGGATGAAGAAGTTCCTAACAGAACTTCAGGTGGTTCCTACCATAGTTGATCCAATACCTCTGTATTGCGACAACAACGGAGCTATAGCTTTAGCGAAGGAACCAAGGTCCCATCAGAAGTCCAGACACATCTTGAGGCGGTATCACCTGATCAGGGAGATCATTGATCGTCAGGAGATCGAGGTTCGGAGAGTTGCTTCAGAAGAGAACATTGCTGATCCATTCACAAAGGCCCTTCCTCAGATTCAGTTCGAGAGGCTGCTCGAGATCATTGGTCTGCGATATGCCAGTACATGGCCCTAGTGCAAGTGGGAGATTGTTAGTGTTTATGCCCTAGAAGGCCATTACTGTATCATACTAGCTTGTATATTACTTAATGGAAGCTTGGGATATTCACATGTATATAACAGTCTTGCTAAACATGGTAGTATGCTACTTGGTTTTTCTATCTTAATATGTGAGTATACGTATTGATAGAGCTCTTAGGATCTTGCTTGTCTACCAGCGTTGTGATGGCAGTCACACTAGTGGGGGCTGGGTAGTCTACAAGCACATCCTTATTCAGGTCCCTGGTCGTTGGATTATCGAGACAGAGCATCGATACTCCGGAGTAGACTAGTGTGTACGCTTCTCATCCCAGTTGGGGAGATGGTCTGTCCCACAGCCATCAGTACGTCGTACTGGAGATAGTATACAGGTGCTCGTTAGGTTACGGGTACACCGGACAGGACTCACAGGGAACTGTTGGTTGGTTTGATACCAGTCGTCAGTAAACAGTTCCCAGGTGACATGAGTACAGCGTAGTCCGCAGACTTGATACTGCTACTTCGCCTCGAGTGTGTCCCACTGTTCTTAGATTGCTACCCTACCACGGCTCAAAGGAGTCGTGCAAACAGGTAGCAGTTGGGTGCAGTCCCGAGCACTTGGAGGCAGTGGCGGTTAGACAGGATTCGTCCCTCCCGGTATTGGGAGTAGATATCGTGCTGTGTCAGAGAGCCATTACGCAAAGTCCCTGGCCAGGGCAAGTGAGATTTGCTGGTAGGTTCCAGTAGTTTCTCAGGGTGTAATGGGCTTTACTCCGACACGACTTATACCGCTATTAGGGGACTGACGCTTGCCGCCCCCCTAGGCCCGATATGCGATAGTCTTGGACGAACGGACCGGACTGTATGGAGATTGTCACATCAGACTCAGTAGGAGTTCGGATGGGTTTACTCATCGGCCTTCTTATCGACAACTACCTGGGGACCGTTACGTACAGCTAGTGCCGCTTGCGGTCTGTGGTTAAACCCACTGCCAGCGTAGTAGTCGAGTCTCTAGAGTCCCACACAGAGAGTTTCCTACTCCAGGCGAAACGATATAGAGGTTGCATGGTTTTGCGACAAAGGGTTCGGACGCATACGTACGTTTACGCGCGTACGACTTTCGGACAGTTTTTACCAGTCGGCTTTGGTTTAAGCCAGTTACTGGTATCCGGTTATTGGATTTTTACAGTCTAAAGTTTTTCCGTATTTTTACGGATCGGAGGGGCGTTCTCGTAATTACTCGAGAAGCTTCTAGAAGATGTGACTAAGGAGGTTTCTTTTGGATAAGAGAGTGAGTCATGGTGGTGATTCATTCACTTCATTAATGCACATTTATTGCTTAATGACTCATGCTAATGAATCATCACAAGATATTTTATGAAGCATGCTTATTCATTTCCTTTATTGATTATTTGAAAATAAGAATGCTTCATAATATTATGATACACTCTCTCTCTTCTCTCATTATCTCATCTCACATTCTCTCTCCTCAAGCTCTCATCTTCAAACCCTAATCCTTAATCCTCATGTGTTGAGATCAAAGGATTAGTTAGACTAAACAATCCATAACCTTCACTCTTTATCATCTTTTCATCTTTGATTAGCAATCAAAGTTGATTAGTTACCTCAAGTTAGAGGTTTAGCTTGGTGTTTCGCTCTCGGGTGGATCGTCTACTACCTAGAGAAGGTCGAGGAGAATAAAGGAGGACGTAAAGAAGAAGGACCGGTTTCATTAGGTATAATCCCTAATCACTTATGAAAAGAAACTCATAAGATACGGTTATTTATAGTTTAGCTTCGATTCAAGCGGTTAGTCGATGTGTTCGTTGTTTAAACTTGATCGTTTTTGTAAAATCCGCCTCCCCACAAGTACTGAGGTGTACTACATCGACTTACATTTCTTACCTCTCCGCATTCTTTCACCAACCAGAACACTATCGTGATAGAATTTTGGAATGATTGGTGCTCACTTTTGGCCTGTGTAAGGCCTTGTATAGCTTGATACTGTTCTTTCCCCCCGATCCTGAACTTCAACGCTTAACAGTGGAAACACTGTTTCACTTAAGTTTGGGGGGGGGGAACCTTTTTGTTTATATATTTTTTGTTTTCTTTTTTATTTTGTATAAAATTTTCTTTTGGAGAGCGCCGACAATTTTGACCCTCTTGGTGTAGCCTGACAGTGAGGGCACTGTCAAGTTTATGTTTGGGGGTGTGCTTGGTAAGCTTTCTTCCTTCGCATTCATTTGTATATTCTGCATTTGCATACCTTATTTAAAAACCCACAAAAATCAAAAATTTTGTAAAAAAATAAAAACTTTGTCGTCAAGTTAGCTAATAGGGTAACTTAGATTTTTATTCTGAAAGCTTAGTTGATATGTTAGAAATAACTAAATCCTAGGCTTAGGAATTGAAAACCCTAAAAATAACCCTCATTCTATCTAATTTTGGTAAGTATACGTCCTTACAGTTTTTTTTTGAGAAATAGGTAATCTTGAGTTCAGTTCTTGAGTTAAGTCAAGATGAAGGGAAAATATTGAAGCTTTACTAGTGGATAAGTCTGAAAAATAGTTTCTATTCTTGAGTTCAAATTCAGAAAGTATATACCCTACAACTGCACTTACACGCACCTTGAATCTTAGGATAGTAGAGGATACCTAGAAATACTCTTGCCTAAAAGCCTAGTATGAAAGAAAAAACGGTATTTAAAGCTAAACACCAAAAGAGCATATTGAAAAATATATCCGGTCTTGGGAAAAAAAAAGAAAAAGAAAAAGAAAAATAAATAAAGTCAAGACGTGGAAACTGCTATTTACGCTTTAAGCTCACACATTCAGTAATCGGCCGTTAGTGCCTCAAGAAGCATTAATAGTCGCATGAAAGGTATGTGAGCAAATCCGTCCATCCTTAATGAAAAGAAGTAGTATTAGGTATTAGGGCAAGGGTATTATAGCTTGAATTCTTGAGTGTAGGGGTGCAAATACACACACACGTAGGGGTATACAATCGATGTTTGGATAAAAGATAAGACTTATGTTTTCTGTAAAGTTGATAAAAATCCCTGATTTAAGACCACATGCTTTAGAAGGAAAACTCAGGAGATACCAACATCTTTCTAAACTTTTTTGGAACGTATAGGATTAAAGGTTAAATAGATAGGAGGTGTGAAACATAAGGGTTGGATATTTCTAACTTAGGGTGATAGAGTTTCTAACGTAAATACTGAACTGTAGGAGTAGAATCGATGATAACTTATGACACTAGCATGAAGGGATTTTGTTGGTGTAATCCGCTGAAAATCCTCAGAAGACAACACTCCTCCTACTAGGGACACGTAGAGCTTTAACGGCTTGTTGCACGAGCTCAGTGCAATCGCGTTCCCTGCGAAAGTGAGATTAGGACTTTTTGTGAATAATTGGTTTTGCTCGGGACGAGCAAAAGTTAAGTTTGGGGGTATTTGTTCATACCAGAATATTGCATTTATTACCGCCCACTCTTATGCTCGTTTGTTTATAGGTAGGTGATTTTAATCCTTGTTTGCTACATATTTACAGGCTACAGGTTCCTAGTCCAAAATAACACAAATGATACAAAATCTTCACTGTTATGCCAAAATACAGAACATCTGTTGCCAACAGATAAAGCCGGGTTCCGGTCATCCGTATCCGTCCAGTACCGCGTACCAGTTCCAGAGACAATACATATGACAGTGGTCATTCGTGTCTCGGACAAGCACAGAGCATGAGAGGGGCAGCACAAGAATCAATGGGTGCGCGGAGCTCGAGGGAGAAAGGTCAAATCAATCAAAAGTGAAGCTATGTTTGGACTGTGCAGATCTGAAGAAATTGTGAAGGCAAGTTGCAATTTGGGACATGTATAACAACATAAGATAGCAAAACAAAGAAACCCAGAAAATGCGAGACCCCAATTCCACTAAACCGCGGCGGAACCGCCGCCAAATGCGGGTTTTCGCGGCTGATCCGCCGCGGTTTCGTGTCATCATCTGACCAAATTTTGGGGGTAGTTTGGCCTTTGCATTTAGGGCCAGAATGTTGCCCTAGGGTTTCAGCACGCAGCCTATAAATAGCCCAGTTTTGTGCCAAGCCAAAGGTCTTCTTCATGTCTTCTTCTCCCATCTCTTTTTGTTAGGATTTAGCTTAGCTTCTTCTTCTTCTTCATTCTTTCCTCCATGAAAATTGTAGTGAGAGCTTTTTGAGTGGATGATGAAATGAAGATGAGGGTTATTTTGCTTATCTTGTATTTTTATTTCATTGTATTGTAATTTAATTTCTAGTGTAATTTTATTATTGTTGTTAAAGTAGTAGTTGTTATTTCTTTGCTTGTTCTCTTTTCCTTCTCTTCTCTTTTCCGTATTATTTTCAAGCGATGATACTCGGCGGAGTTCCTTGCTAAGGTGAGGACCCAAGAGTTAGCTTGCACCATTTGTAAAACCGTATTTTCCCCCTTCTTGTTTTGTTTTGTTTTCTTTTATAATGTGTGAATAATTTTCCACTTGTTAAGGCTAAGGAAGGTGGTATGAGGGACGGAGAAATCCCTTGTGCTTCTCTTCGCCAAACATCTTGAAACGAACCCCGACCAAACAAATGCAACCTCCTCACTTAGGCGCGCTATACGTGACATGTAGCCGCGACTTAAGTTGAGAAGTCCTTTAAGCGCACTACAACGTGACATGTAGTTGTGACTTAATTGGATACATGGTTGCGGGTGTTTGGCCGAGGGTTGGAAATAAGAGTATTTAGCGGACGGACAAGGGGCACTAGGAATGGATTTAGCATTGAAAAGCTCGCTTAAACTCGCAAATCCCATTCCTACGTCCTCCTAATCCCCGCTACTTTCGATCATCCCAACACCGTTTTAAGAATGGCAAAAGACAAGCACAAGATTAATCTTAACTCTACTAACCAAACTTAACCTTAACAAGCTTACTTGAACATAAAATACGAAAACTTAGGATAGAATTGAACAGACATATACACATTCTTTATTGACTCGTCTAAAACTCGACTGGACACACAACCATTTCCCTGCGTATCAACCCGTGCTCAACCGGCTAGCTGCAAAGCGACACCGCCCTGATCGCGGTTATAAATTTAGAACTCTGAACTCCGACACACCAAAGGCGTGCGATCAACCATATTCGGCATGCTACGAACAGAGGCAATACCCTCCAGGATACACATTACCGACGTTCCGTATATACAAAGGGATTAGGAATCCTCGCCAGCACATCGCGCAGTTTAATGTGGCAACACTGCAGGAGATGATATGCTGCTTCTTCGATAGTTCGTCAGCAGTTTGTCAGGAACTGCTTTCAAATGGTATTCGGAGTTTCCAAACGACTCCGTGAAGACCTTCGATGAAATGTAACTACTCGTCTACCAAAGATTCTCCAGTACAAATAAACGCACTACCATCACGGCGTTAATCAATGAAAGGATTAGACCGAATGAAAGCCGGGTTCAATATGCTACCCGATGGCGAAACCTTTGGTCTAAGTGTGAGCATCGAATAGACGAAGCTCCAGCGGTCGGAATGTCCGTGGCTACTATAGACCGACATTCGCAGGTGTATCTATTCATGGCCTTTTTCAAGCCTGCTACCTTCTAAGAGCTTATGGATAAATTGGATCAAATGGGCCAATGCCCTTCCTCTTCTGATGAAGACTTCTGAAATGATAAAGCAAAGAAAAGACGGCATTGTTCGCACCTGTTTAAGTGTGTACTTATATATGTACGTACTTAATGGAAGAATAACTTGAAACGCATGCGCACTTATATATGTACGCATTTGATAGAAGGATCCTTAACGCTTGCACTTGGCATAAATTCTTAAATGCGACGTGCACATGCAAAACACGTGCGTACAGGCGAGGTGCGTACATGTCTAAACAACCAATCAATGGAAGGGCAGTTGTTGGATATGAAATATTCATTAGGAGACAATGAAAACATATATTTAAAATAAACGTTTCATTCCACGGAGAAAAGATCCCTAAACACGGGATCCAGACTGCAAGTATTAGTGAAACAACGTACAAAGTTTCCTAACTCTCTCTCAGCCCTCTCTACCATGTCAAAACGACTATTCTCATGAAAATTTATTTCTACCGATCAGCGTCGTGCTCGTCGGCAAAAACAGACATGACAGCCCATCGAGCCCGTATCTGACTCAGCAGGTGGACGGAGTGGTCCCTTAGAGGCTTCATGATAAGAGCATCCTCCCAAAAACAGTCAATTTTGTCCTCTGCTGCGTCGATCATTGCCAAAGTTATCTCCACCGGGTGAGGAGGAATATCATCGAGAACAATAAGAAAGATCGTGCGAAGTCAAATAGAGCCGGTAGGAAGAGGAGATCCTCTACGGGTCATCAACTCATACATCACAGTGTCACAATAAGCATCCATGAGACCGGAGTTCACCAAGCGTGCAGCAGAACGGGGAATGATTTCTTCAATGGGTACTTCCCATGGCTGTCACGTCCCGCTTCCCAGTATACGGAGAAAGAGATGTGACGAGGCCCACGACGTATTTACTCAGAAGTAAACACGTTAGGTGTAAATAAGCAATATAAATGAATAACACAAGAATAACAAGAGATGTAAATAAACAACAACCTTTTATTGATAAACATTCTTTACATACAACTGAAAAGTAAATACAATGCTGGAAAGCGATGCTTAAACAATGGCATATGAACTGAAAGTAAAGTAAGTACAAGTAGATCTCAAACTCTGTATCTTCAGTGAACTGCTCCAAATCTTCCTGGCTGGGCTCGATCTCCTGAGAGTCGGGTCTTTCTGACAACATTATAAAGAAAGAAGAAATAGGAATATCATCAGCGAACAATCGCTCGGTAAGTCCCAAAGAGAGATAAATCAAGTAAAAGGAATAGATCTGATAATTTAACTGTTTTTGTTATACTAACGTAGTTGTTTGTAGTTTGGTACAAAATATATCAGTGTATACGAGAGGAGTCCAACTTGGTCCGTGGACTAAGGCATATGGAGTACAAGGCCCCGTTAAACCCACAGGACAACGACACAGATATTCAGGTTAGGTGTATTATAGTGACCGTCTCATGCCACTTCAAATGCATTCTATACCAATCTACCCCGTTAAAAACCCCGTGATGCATATTGTATTGATTGTAATGAGTTATAATATAAGACTTTCCGAAACCATGGTATAAGTTGTTCATCTAAATGGTTCGGATGTAAACGGATAGTCAAGTAGTCAAGTCAAGATATATCCATGGTTCGGTTAATTCAAGTCATGTTACATGTTCGTATTGTTTGGTATTCATGTTCAAGTTCAAGTGTTCATGTTTGGTATATTGGATTCATGTTTGGATTGTATTCAGATTAGACTGAGACTCAGATTGAGTTAGATATTTAAACAGATTTGAGTCTTGAATTAGGTTTAGGAGTTATCGGTAACTGCTGCATATGGACAACATGATTTGTGACTTTTTCCAAGCCAATTACCATTGATAACCCCGTTTTAGTTTTCTTCCTTAAATAGGCAAGCATCCAATTTCTCCGGCTCCCAGAGTCTCAAGAGAATTGGTCACGTTTAAACCTATATTTACTAGGGTCCTTATTGTAATTTAATATAACTTGAGGGGTTTTATGAAAAATATTTTTAGTATACTTTCAAAATAAATCTCAAGTATTTATTTATTGTAGTTAGGGTTTTCATGGATGTAATTTTTAAAAGTGAGGTATTCTAGTGAATAAATACCTAGCTTGAATAGTACATGGTTTTTTAGTGTAAACTTGACTTGAATGGATGGTATTTTCATGAAACTTGTAATTCTTTTCTTTTGTTTAGAAAAACATAGAATTTATTATATATTTAAAATAGATGGTTTGATAATATTTATATATAATTATTAAAAATAAAATTTATTTATTAAATAGAAAATCACGTTTTTATTAAAAAATGCATTAAAAATTCCATCGAGATCGTATGCTCCGTGAAGTGGTCTGCATCTCGTCCTACTAGTCCGATGGATATGCGATAACCCGCACCAATCGAATCGGATTCCTCAAAAGTGGATTGTAGAGGCACAATCGCAAAGAATTTAAATAACACAATTTAAAGAATACAATTTTTAATAGTTTAAGGCATTTATTTGAAAAGTCGTATTTTCCACATGATGTTGTTTTCAAGCGAATCGTGCTATATCAAGATGTGTGTATGTGAGAGGTAGGTTATTACCTTGTGAGGTTTTCTAAAGGTATGCTAATCTAAATACTTAAAAGATGTCATATGTAAACTTTGTGGTATTTAAACGAAAATTGCAAATAAAAGTTATATAACATGATATTTTAAGATGAAATTTGTTTTCATTGTTTATTTCATGATTGTTAAGTAAGGTATAATGATATGAATGATTGGTTATTAAGAAAGATGGTGTTTTTAACGAGTTTAGAAACGGATGTCGGAATAACTCCACTTCCGACGAGTTTTGAAAATAGAATTTTTTAAATTAGGAGAAGAGGAGAAGAGAGTGGACCTACTAGCTTAGGGAAGAGAGGGAAGGTTTAGGAAAAGGTTGGTTGCTTCGTGTAGTCGGGGGGTCGCCGGAATCGTCTTGAATCCTCCCCGGAACTTAACCTAGTGCTAACTCCACTTGTACTCTTCTTTGACTTGGAAAATTTTGAGGATTTTTGACAATAGATTTCAGAATGAGGAGGGCTAGGGTATGGGGTTGTATTTATAGGGTAAAATTAGGGTTTTGAGAATTGAAAAGAGAATTAAATATGTATTAAAATAGGATTAAAGGGGTGAATTAACACTCTCTGGATAAATGCAGGAAAATCAAATAAAATAGGAGTAGTGGGGGTAGGCCAAAAAGTTAGTGGGCAAAGCACGGGGACTATTCCCTTCAGTTCACCCGTTGGCGCTGGCCCCAGAGGAGATCTCCTCGGTCTAATGTAGGGGGTTGAGGATTGGATCGATGCCACGTGTCCTAGTCTTTATAAATACCCTTTTGCACATGTTTATTTTATCTAACTTTTCATTTTTACGTATATTGCACATGTAAACTTTTGGGCTTCCAAAAAGTTTAAAAGAAAAATCAGTAAAATAATATGTGGCTGATGGGATTTGAACACAGGGGCTACGTCACAGCGGTGCAAGGCTTTACCAATGAGCTACAAGTTGTTTCTTGCGGTTCTTAAACAAATTAAATTTATAAGTTGTGCTCAGGCTAGTAAACTCTATTCTGTACATTAATTTTAAAAATTTTCGTATAGTGAAATTAGAGTCGTTACATTCTACCCTCCTTGCAAACAATTTCGTCCTCGAAATTTATGAAAGGAAGTTGTAACAGATTCAATAAAATTTTGATGACAACGGTGGTGAAAGAACTACTGAAAGTGCATGAACAATATTTGAAAGAATGAAAGCATGCAAGTGTTTTAAAAAGGTTGAAGGGAACTACCGGTGTTATCTTGACCTAAAGGTTCGGCTTTCATAGCCGCTAAAGTGAAAGCCTGTCGCCTGGGTACATTTCTCCTAGCTGGAGACACATTCCTCCACCCTTGGGGCATGTTTCGCTGCCTTTGAGGCATGTTCCTCATTGCCTGGTGGAACTGACGAGGAGGCTGTGCAGGAGGTCCACGAGGAGATGGAGCAGGGAGAGCAAGACGAGGCACATGAGCCTGAATAGCTGGCTACTTCGGAAAGGTGATGTGTGATGGAACTGAGTTGCGTCTATGAGGACATGTCCTAATATCATGAGTGGATGCGCCACAAACTAAGCACAAGCCGTTTGCACGCCTGCAGTCCTTCAACAGGTGTCCCTCCCTTTTGCAGTAGAAGCAAAAGTCTGGACTCGGCCGGTTCAATGTTACTTCCGGTCTCCTGGGTGCAAAAGGTGGTATTGAAGAGGCTCCTCCTGCTATCTAAGTAGGGCACTTCACACCGGCAGATTGAGGTCTACCCTTTTTCTTCACTACTGCCTCATATTTTCGGGCAGCCTTCAGAGCTAAGTCATGGGTTGGGAAATCCCCTGTAGCTAGAGCAGCTTGGATCTCCTGGTCCAACCCTTGCTGAAATCATCTAGCCCCAATCTCAGCAGTCGGTATGAGATGTGCCGCGAACCTGTTATGGTCTTTGTTAGCTATGTAGTATGTGATATTATAAAATTGAATATTGAGACATATCTTACCTGCTAAGCATGGTGAACTCAGCATCATACCCATCCACAGGTTTGCTACACATAGAGGCTTGTTGCAGGTGAATGAATTGCTGCTCCATGTCAAAACGGGCAGTCTCGGGAAAATATTTCGCGTTGAACATGTCGTGAAAAATCTTTCATTCGATCGGCTGGGTAAGTCGGCTTTTTTCAGCCTTCCACCATACTCTGGCGTTGTCTGTAAGTTGCAGCTTCGCAACCCTTACCCAAGCAATCTCTGGCACTTGTGCTACTGCCAGATCATCCTCAATCGACTGAGTCCATTCCTCTATCTCCAAGGGGCGCTCTTTATCAAAGAATTGTTTAGGGTACAGTGTCCGGAATTGTTTCACACCAGGTGCCTTAGCTTCTGGGCGGTTCAGGTGTATAGCAGTCTGCTGCTGCTATCTCTCTAAGAGGATCTTAATTGCCTCAAACAATACCGTCTGCTCATTGATAGGAGATGCTACGGTAGGTGTAAGTAGTAGAGGTGGTGGTGTGGTGAGGTGTTGTCATTCACATTGGTGCTGGTGTTGTTTGGAGAATCCATAACCTTGAAAGAAAAATAGGGTTAGGATAGATTCAAGGAATTGAAATGTAAAGAATATTTTTAGTTGCCGATTCTTATAATTCTTGTGTTATATTGCTTAGGTTTCCATGCAGAACTGACCTTGCCTGATTATGTAGGTTTCCATGTAGAACTGACCTGCATGGGCCGCCAACAAAACCTGTCACGCCCCGCTTTCCAGTATACGGAGAAGGTGACGTGACGAGGCCCGCGATATATTTACTCAGAAGTAAACACGTTAAGCATAATAAGCAATATAAATGAATAACACAGGAATAATAAGAGATGTAAATAAACAACAACCTTTTATTGATAAACATTCTTTACATACAACTGAAAAGTAAATACAATGCTGGAAAGCGATGCCTAACTAATGGCATATGAACTGAAAGTAAAGTAAGTACAAGTAGATCTAGAACTCTGTATCTTCAGTGAACTGCTCCAAATCTTCCTGGCTGGGCTCGATCTCCTGAGAGTCGGGTCCTCCTGACAACATTCCAAAGAAAGAAGAAATAAGAATGTCGTCAGTGAACAATCGCTCGGTAAGTCCCAAAAGAGAGATAGATCAAGTAAAAGGAATAGATCTGGTAATTTAACTGTTTTTGTTATACTAACGTAGTTGTTTTTAGTTTGGTATAGAATGTATCAGTGTATACGAGAGAAGTCCAACTTGCTTCATGGACTAAGGCATATGGAGTACAAGGCCCCGTTAAACTCACGGGACAACGACACGGATATTCAGGTTAAGTGTATTGTAGTGACCGTCTCATACCACTTCTAATACATTCCATACTAATCTACCGCGTTAAAACTCCGTAATACATATTGTATTGATTGTAATGAGTTATAATATAAGACTTGTCGAAACCATGGTATAAGTTGTTCATGTAAACGGTTCGGATGTAAACGGATATTCAAGTAGTCAAGTCAAGATATATCCATGGTTCGGTTAATTCAAGTCATGTTGCATGTTCGTATTGTTCGGTATTCATGTTCAAGTTAAAGTGTTCATGTTTGGTATATTAGATTCATGTTTGGATTGTATTCAGATTAGACTGAGACTCAGATTGAGTCAGACACTTAAACAGATTTGAGTCCTGAATTAGGTTTAGGAGTTATCAGTAACTGCTGCACATGGATGGTAGGATTTGTGACTTTTTCCAAGCCAATTACCATTGATAACCCCGTTTTAGTTTTCTACCTTAAATAGGCAAGCACCCACTTTCTCCGTTTTCCTGAGGCTCAAGAGAATTAGTCCCGCTTAAACCTATATTTACTAGGGTCCTTATTGTAATTTAATATAATATGAGGGGTTTTATGGAAACTATTTTTAGTATACTTTCAAAATAAAGCTAAAGTATTTATTTATTGTAGTTAGAGTTTTCATGGATGTAATTTTTAAAAGTGAGGTATTCTAGTGAATAAATACTTAGCTTGAACAGTACATGGTATTTTAGTGTAAACTTGACTTGAATGGATTCTTGATGGTATTTTCATGAAACCTGTAATTCTTTTCTTTTGTTTAGAAAAACATGGAATTTATTATATATTTAAAATAGATGGTTTGATAATATTTATATATAATTATTAAAAATAAAATTTATTTATTAAATAGAAAATCACGTTTTTCTTAAAAATTGCATTAAAAATTCCATCGAGATCGTATGCTCCGTGAGGAGGTATGCATCTCGTCCTATTAGTCCGATGGATGTGCGATAACTCGCACCAACCGAATCGGATTGCTCAAAAGTGGTTTGTAGAGGCACAATCGCAAGGAATTTAAATAACACAATTCAAAGAATATGGTTTTTAATAGTTTAAGGTATTTATTTGAAAATTCGTATTTGCTACATGATGTTTTCAAGAGAATCGTGCTATATCAAGATGTGTGTATGTGAGAGGCAGGTCATTACCTCATGAGGTTTCTAAAGGTATGCTAAGCCAAATACTTAAAAGCTGTCATATGTAAAGTTTGTGGTATTTAAACAAAAATTGCAAATAAAAGTTATATAACATGATATTTTAAGATGAAATTTATTCTCAATGTTTGTTTCATGATTGTTAAGCAAGGTATAATGATATGAATGATTGGTTCTTAAGAAAGATGGTGCTTTTAATGAGTTTAGAAACGGATGTCGGAATAACTCCACTTCCGACGAGTTTTGAAAATATAACCTTTTAAATTAGGAGAAGATGAGAAGAGCGTGGACTTACTAGCTTAGAGAAGAGAGGGGAGGGTTAGAAAAAGGTTGGTGGTTTCGTGGAGTCGCGGGGTCGCCGGAATCGTCTTGAATCCTCCCCGGAACTTGATCTAGTGCTTACTCCACTTGTACTCTTCTTTGACTTGGAAAATTTTGAGGATTTTTGAAAATAGATTTCAGAATGAGGAGGGCTAGGATATGGGGTTGTATTTATAGGGTAAAATTAGGGTTTTGAGAATTGAAGAGAGAATTAAAAATGTATTAAAATAGGATTAAAGAGGTGAATTAACAATCTTTGGATAAAAACAGGAAAATCAAACAGAATAGGAGTAGCAGGGGTAGGCCAAGGGGTTAGTAGGCAAAATACGGGGACTATTCCCCCCAGTTCACTAGTCGGCGCCGGCCCCAGAGAAGATCTCGCCAGTCCAATGTAGGGGGTTGGGGCTTAGATCGATGCCACGTGTCCTAGTCTGTATAAATACCCTTTTGCACATGTTTATTTTATCCGACTTTTCATTTTTACGTGTATTACACGTGCAAACTTTTGGGATTCCAAAAAGTTTAAAAGAAAAATAGGTAAAAATAATATGTGGCTGATGGGATTCGAACACAGGGGCTACGTTACAGAAGTGCAAGGCTTTACTAATGAGCTACAAGTTGTTTCTTGCTGTTCTTAAAAAAATTAAATTTATAACTTGTGCTCAGGCTAGTAAACTCTATTCTGTACATTAATTTTAAAAATTTTCATACAATGAAATTAGAGTCGTTACAATGGCTGTCGAGGAGCATGTGGGCAATTACAAGCCATGTCCTTTTCTCTATGGATGTGAAAGAAAAGAGGTTTATTTCTCCAATTTATAAGGAGAAGTATTCAAATATTGGCACAGAAAATATTGCATGTCATTAAAATAGGAACAATTCCCAAGCTTTGACCAAAGAAGATACTGAAAAAGAGGTTGACAGCCCTGAGAATCATGGGTTCACGCATTATAATTAGTGTGCACTTGATGGAGAGGTAATAATGAAGGCATGCACACTTATATATGTGTGTGTATAAGGTTAATGGATGACACGTGAGCAACACATGTGCGCTTCAGTGGCACTCACATTTGACAAAAGCCATTAAGGGCAATGAGCGCGTGCAAAACATGTGCGCACATACTAGCCACAGGCACGCGAAACGCGAGTGCGCATATGAATAGTGCGCGTATGTTGGCCATATGCACGTGCAACGCATGTGCGCATTGCACACTTAATCAAAAAACCATCCCAATGATAGCAACATAAATAAATTTGGGATCAAAGATCCAACGGTGCAAATGCATTTTAAATCAATTTGATAAGTGCGTTGCACACTTCCTGAAACAGATGCTTATTAAAAAAGGAATAAATCTTGGTTAATAAGAAATCAATCCTTAACTAAAAAGGATAATATTCTGTTGGTTAAATAGCTTAACAAACAGATCTGTGGACGAAATATCCGCCGGTGTGCATGTCACCTTCGATTAATAAGAATCAATTAAATCTTTTAAGTCAATCTAAAATCAGATGGAAATCGAAATAAAATCAAAACAAATTAAACAAACCCTAATTTCTTCTCTCCTATAAATAGGAGTGTTATGCTCCTCTTCCCAAAATACATAAATACGGTACGGGACAAAACCAACTATGCTACCTATGGCTAGGAAAGATCTCTCCATAGTCACATTACGGTTGTTAATCAGATAACAAGAACAATAAATAAAATCTAACTAACACATGTCCATCTGCAACAATAGATAAAGGTCAATAAATGTATATAGCGGAAACGAATAAAGATCCAATAACGAAATAATATCCTAATCACGTCCCTTATGGGATCGCATCGATAAATTTAAACTCCAGAAATAAAATAACTAAGTATCTCTACTAATTATCAAGCTCCTCACTGCTCAGCTTGCTTGTTAAAATACTCTTGATCTTCCCGCGATATGATCAAAGAAACCGGGCCATGGAAAACCCAGACGTCAGTGCGTCATAAATATCAATAACGATAATAATAACCAGAATAGAAAACTATGATGAAACATGAGTATAAATAATCATCACAGGTGTAAAGCAGTGAGCTATAGGTATGTTACATGTTTTCTAAAGTCTGTGCTTCTAGGTTATCCATTTTACAAGTCTTTGAAATCAATTAATGTAATTCTCATCGTAACTCAACAGTATATATCTCGTTCATACCCCCACGGGATTACGGCACAATATATCCCGTTCATACCCCCACGGGACCACGACACAATAAACAATGATTATTCCGTTTACGCCCGGAATCACGACAAACAATAATAATATCCTCTTGAGTTATGTTTCGGTTACATTCTTAATTTCCTTTTTCCCCCAGATTTCGTGTTCAAGTCAGATATTAACAATATCTACCTAATACCAATACAGGATCAATCAGGTACAGGTCTTGTCTATCTAAACAACAAGTCACAACAATCAGGATAATAAGTCAAGATTGTTAGCATCGGTAAGTATTACAGACAACATGTATTAACATGATAACAAAAATAATACAGTCTGGCAGGTTACAAACATGTCAAGAATAATATAATCATATCATGCATAAGTCTAAGATAATAGAATTAATAGGGATAACATATTCAATCCGATTAATAGCTATAAAAGTGGTACTGATTAACCATGCACAAGAAAGTTTCGTTCAGAAATTCAGCGTCACCCTGATTTGTAAAATAGCTTAAAAATAACAAACGTCCTCCAAAAGAGACATGTCATATACCAAAACAAATATAATTCAATAAGATTTTCATTTTCATAAGTTAAAATATCTCAGGTTATTTCTATAAAAAGTTATGAACGTTCGAAATTAAAAGTTTGCTGCTGGAATTTTCCTAGACAGCAGTTCAGAGGTACTTTCTTTTACAGATTACGTTATTTAACAATTTATTTTTCAAGTAAATATTTCATAGGGTTATAGTATTATGAGTTAGCTTCGCAACGAACTAAAGAACATGTGGTAATTATTTGTCTATAATTTATAATGAATTTTATAAGGTAAGGTGTACAGTAAATTCCAGATTTGTCGTATCCGCTTAGCGACGACGTTTCATGTGTAGACTGTAATATTTTCAAACTATATTTTGAATAACGTTATAAAATGCAGATTATAAACTAATTAATGATATACGGATTATATAGATATAAACAGTATAATAATAATAATAAAAATTTTTACGACGATATATATATATTTATACATATAATTATAGTATGTCGCAAGTTGTAAACTTGCATACACTGCATATTATAAAACCGATTAATATTAAATAAATATGGTGTATAAATTATATAGATATAGTTGTATGATAATAATAATAATAGTACGACAATATATAAGTAAATTGCGTAAAACATAGCATGTAGCAAGCTGTAAACTTGCCTCGAAACAAACACGCTGAACGGAAACAACACGACGCTATACAAATCAACACCGAGTTTTGATGGCTCAGTTAAGGTTCTAGGATGCAGCTGGAATTGCGTCGGCGAGAATGGGTATGGTCTTGAAGAACGAAGAAAGAGAATATATAAATTGATGAGGGAGAGATTTAGTTAGAGGAGAGAGATATGTTATGTGGAGAGAGAGAAAGAGAGAGATGTTTTGTTTTTAATATAAAAATATATAGTATAGTTTAAATTAGATTATAAATATATATTAGTTTTAATGTATATATATAATATCAAAGTACAACCAATCTCCACCAAAATCTCATCAAAAATATATTTTGGAGAATAATTCACATACGTAAACTTCTCAACCATATTACAAGAATATATTTTAAATAACTCATACCCCTAATTTAAAATTTAAAAGAATAATAAAAATATGTCTAGATTTAATAAATATTTGATATTAGATATCTTGAGATTTAAACTTAAAAGATAAAGCAAAATAAGATATGGGATGACAACAATATGATGACAGTTAACAAAATATAATTTATTCTTAACTTGTGGCTACTAAAACACACACACATATATATAAACACACACACACACACACACACACACACATACATATATATATATATATATATATATATATTATACTAGATTCATATAGATTCAGTTTACTGATAAATATCAGATATAATATAGCACCATATTGGGTTTCACACATGCGGGTCGGTCGAATAACTACTACTATTATTCGAATCACTCGCAACCCAAAAGAATAAAATAGAAGAAATATAAAGTAAGTGTTAAAATACCAATTGATTTCGTATAACCGTACTAGGGTGTTATATTATACTCAACTACAAAAGAATTTCGTTCTTGAAATTCACGAAACAGGAAAAGATAAGAAGATACGGATCAAACGAAAGAGATAAGGAAACTTTTATCGAATCTCATTTTCACGTTCCCAAATAGATTCTCCATGTGAACGATTTCCCCACAAAATGAGTACTAGAGAGATTACTTTATTTTTTAGAACATTTTCTTGTCGATCCACAATAACCATCGGTTGCTCTTCATAAGTCAAATATTCTCTCACTGTCAGTTCCGAGTGATTAAGGACGTGCGTCTCATC
This sequence comes from Agapanthus africanus, assembly GCA_030015575.1. Taxonomy (NCBI): domain Eukaryota; kingdom Viridiplantae; phylum Streptophyta; class Magnoliopsida; order Asparagales; family Amaryllidaceae; genus Agapanthus; species Agapanthus africanus. The sequence goes on along the minus strand of CM057339.1, from coordinate 300,210,435 downwards.
TCGAACATACTTGCGAAGTTGAGATACATGAAACATGTCATGAATATCCGCCAAGGATGGTGGTAAAGCCAATCGATAAGCTACCTCTCCAACACGTTCAATGATATCGAAAGGCCCCACGAATCGAGAACTAAGTTTGCCTCAACTACCAAATCGGATTACTCCCCTAGTCGGTGATATATTCAAGAACACAAGGTCACCAACAGAAAAATCCAAAGGTCTTCTTCCAGTATCAGCCCAACGTTTCTGTCGATCCTGTGCCACCTTTATATGATCGCAGATTAAGCTAACTTTCTCCACAGTTTGCACAATGAGATCCGCTCCTAACAATTTTCTTTCTCCAACATCGTCCCAACAAACAGTCGAGCGACACTTATGACCGTACAATGTTTCAAATGGAACCATCAGTATAGTCGCCTGAAACCTGTTATTGTAAGAAAACTTTACTAAATGCAAATGATCCTCTCATGAACCCTTGAAGTCTAACATGCATACTCTCAACATATCTTCAAGAGTTTGGATCGTCCTCTCGGACTGTCCGTCTGTCTGAGGATGATAAGCCATACTAAACTTCAAATGAGTTCCCAAACTCTCCTGTAGAGTCCTCCAAAAGTGTGATAGGAACCGAGTATCATGATCAGAATCGATACTAACTGGTACTCCATGCAATCTCACAATCTCCTGCATGTACCGCTCTGCCAACGCCTCCATCGATTGACCAACTCGAAATGGTATGAAATGAGCTGCCTTGGTCAATCGATCGACAATCACCTAAACTGCGTTATTGCCCTTTGGACTCCATGGTAAGGCTGTCACGAAATCCATAGTTATATGTTCCCACTTTCATTGAGAAATCGGAAGTGGTTGCAACAAATCAGCTACCCTTTGATATTCAGCCTTGACTTGTTGACACACCAAGTACTTCGATACGTAGCGATCAATATCCTTTTTCATGCCTTCCCACTAGAAATGTTGATGCAAATCTCTATATATCTTCGTACCTCCCGGATGTACTGAATATACGGAACTATAAGCCTCCTTCATGGCTTCTTCAAGAGCATCTTCTTTAGGCACACACAAACAACTTCCATATCTTAACGAGCCATCTTCATAAATTAAAAAATCTGTTTGAAGTCCCGCTTCCACTTGTTCTCGAAACTTCTGCAATCTAGGGTCATACGACTGTGCTGCCTTAATGCTATCAATCAAGGATGACTGTACTTGCAAATGCATCAACTGTCCCGAAGAATCTGATAGTACGATCTCAAACTCGAACCTCTGAAGATCAACTATATTCTCCTTCCGTGTAGTCAACATTCGTATCCCTGGCAACCGACTTAAAATATCCGGTACTGCATTAACTCTACCTGGATGATACTTTAGATCAAGATCATAGTCAGCCATCAGCTCTAACCATCTACACTGCCTCATGTTGAGCTCTTTCTGTGTGAACATGTACTTTAGGCTCTTGTGATCCGTAAACACTTCAACTCTTTCACCCAATAAGTAGTGTCTCTAAATATTTAGCGCGAAAATCACTGCTGCTAGCTCTAAATCATGAGTTGGGTAGTTCTTCTCATGGGTCTTCAATTGCCTTGATGCATACGCTATAAGCTTCCCATGCTGCATTAGAACACATCCCAACCCTTTTCCAGATACGTCGCTGTGAATAACCGGTACTCCGGAACCTTCTGGTACTGTCAGAATAGGAGCAGTTGTCAATCTTTACTTTAGAACTTCAAAAGCCGACGCACACTTCTCAGTCCACACGAACGGCACCTCTTTACGTGTTAGCTTGATCAGTGGTTTTGCTATCTAGGCGAAGTTCTCCGCAAACCTTCTATAATATCCAGCAATCCCAAGGAAACTTTTGATCTCCTACACATTCTTTGGAATAGGCCAATCATGAATAGCTGTAATATTTTCGGGGTCAACTGCAATTCTATCTTCGGATACAACATGACCTAAGAACTTCACTTCTTCGAGCTAAAACTCGCACTTGCTCATCTTAGCATATAACCTTTCTTGTCTCAACGTCTGCAGTGCTATTCTCAAGTGCTCTTCATACTCTTCTTTGCTCCTTGAATAGACCAGAATGCCATCAATGAATACTACCATGAACTGATCTAAAAATGGCGAAAAGATCTGTTTCATCAAGTCCATAAATATTGCCGGTGCGTTAGTAACTCCAAATAGCATAACTAAATACTCGTAATACCCATATCGAGTTCGGAACATTGTCTTGCAAATGTCTTCTATTGTCACTCGAACTTGGTGATACCCTGATCGCAAATACAGCTTCGAGAATACTCTCGCGCCACTGAGGTGATCGAATAATTCGCCTATGCGAGGAATTGGGTACTTATTCTTAATAATCATCCAATTTAACTCTTGATAGTTGATGCACATCCTCCGCGTGCCATCTTTCTTCTTGATTAGAAAAACTGGAGCTCCCCATGGTGAACCACTACTGCGAATCCAACCCTTCTCTAATAACTCAGAAACTTTTCTCTTTACCTTTTCCAGTTCTATCGGTGATATCAGATAAAAGCCTTCGAATTAGCGCTGATACAGGAATAAGATCAATCGCAAACTCCACATCTCGTTTTGACAATAAACCTAAGATGTTCTTGAATACATCCATGAAATCCCGAACTGCTATCAGCACTTTATTTTCAACTTGTTTACGAATTTCACCTTCCGGATCACACGCAAGCATTTCCCTTCACCATGAATTTACAGGTCTGTTATACGATTTGTGGGTTAACAGCCAATCACACTTCCGCTGAGCTACTATGATAAATTGAGGCGGGTTCGTCAGAACTTCTTTAATCAAAACATCTTACATCTGATCGGTCTTGAAGCGGTCTGTACTACTGCAATTATCATATGCTCTCCTGTTTTTCTTCTTGTTCTTCGAAACGCAGATGGACTGGTTACTACGGGACAAGGGGAAATATGAAAGATATATCATGGTTGTTGGATTCAAGTTCGCGATAAGGCATAAATTCGTAAGTAATGAAACCGAGAGAAACAAAGTAGTACAACGAACATAAGTCAAGAAAATGAATCGAAATAGGACTCCAGATTACCTAAATAGAGTACCGCATTGTAACTATGCCGCGGTACATAGTTACAATCATATAACTCCATTCAAGTCATCCAAATCCTAGTATCAGAATCGAAGGAATAGGAGGGAAGAAACAATAAGGAATCAGGAGGATTCCAAGCCGAGATGAAAAGTCATTTCCATATCGTCAAGATAAAAGAGTTAAGGGAAAGATAAGATTCAAGAATTTGAATGACGAGACAATAATGTGGCAGGACATTTTCCTAAAATTTTGGGTTTCCTGATTAGTGTATTGGGTCCAATACCCAACTACAAAAGAAACTAAACCCAGCTAACCTAAAACCTATGCGCTCTGATACCAACAAAATCTTGTCACGCCCCGCTTCCCAAAATACATAAATACGGTACGTGACAAAACCAACTATGCTATATATGGTTAGGAAAGATCCCTCCATAGTCACATTACGGCTATTATTCATATAACAAGAACAGTAAATAAAATCTAATTAACACATATCCATCTGCTACAATAGATAAAAGTCAAGAAATGTTCTTATTATGGTTCATGTCATAGAATGTGACAAAGTTTTACGTTGGCTGTCACAAGCCTACCACAACCCTCACCCTTTCTCATCCGGACTTGGGACCGGCAACGGTGGGTTTAAGAAATGTATATAGCGGAAATGAATAAAGATCCAATAACGAAATAATATTCTAATCACGTCCCTTATGGGATCACATCGATAAATTTAAACTACAGAAATAAAATAACTAAGCATCTCTAAAACTAATCATCAAGCTCCTCACTGCTCAGCTTGCTTGTTAAAATACTCTTGATATTTCCGCGACAAGCTCAAAACAACCAGGCCATATAAAATCCAGACGTCAGTGCGCCATAAACATCAATAACGATAATAACAACTAGAATAGAAACCTATGATGAACATGAGTATAAATAATCATCGCAGGTGTAAAACAGTGAGCTATTGGTATGTTACGTGTTTCTTAAAGTCTGTACTTCTAGATTATCTATTCTACAAGTCTTTGAAATTAATTAATGTAATTCTCATCGTAACTCAATAGTATATATCCTGTTCATACCCCCACGGGACTACGACACAATAAACAATGATTATTCCCTTCACGCCCGGAATCACGGTAAACAATAATAATAATATTCTTTTGAGTTGCGTTTCGATTACATTCTTGATTTCCCTTTCCCCCCCGTGTTTAAGTCATGTATTAACAATATCTATCTAATGCCAACATAGGATCAATCAGGTGTTTATCTAGACAACAAGTCACAACAATCAGGATAACAAGTCAAGATTGTTGGCATCGGTAAGTACTACATGCAACATGTATTAACATGATAACAAAAATAGTACAGTCTGGCGGGTTACAAACATGTCATGGATAACATAATCATATCATGTACAGGACCAAAATAATAGCATTAACAGGGATAATATATTCAATCCGATTAATAACTATAAAAGTGGTATTGATTAATCTGCATAAGAAAGTTCCGTTTAGAATTTCCGCATCGTCCTGATTTGTAAAATAGTTTAAAAATAACAAACGTCCTCCAAAAGGGACGTGTCATATACCAAAACAAATATAATTCAATAAGGTTTTCATTTTTATAAGTTAAAGTATCTCAAGTTGTTTCTACAAAAATTTATGAACGTTCGAAATTGAAAGTTTGCTGCTGGAATTTTCCTGGACAGCAGTTCATAGGTACTTTCATTTATATTTTACGTTATGTAAATAATTTATTTTGCTAGTAAATATTTCACAGGGTTATAGTATTCTGAGTTAGCTTTTCAATGAACTAAAGAACATGTGGTAATTATTTTTCTATGATTTATAGTGAATTTAATAAGGTAACGTGTACAGTAAATTCCTAATTTGTCGTATCCGCTTGGCGACGACGTTTCATGTGTAGACTATAATATTTGCAAACTATATTTTGCATAACGTTATAACATGCAAATTATAAACTAATTAATTATATACGGATTATATAGATATAAACAATATAATGATAATAATAAAAAATATTACTACGATATATATATTTATACATATAATTATATTATGTCGTAAATTATAAACTTGCATACACTGTATATTATTAAACTGCTTAACGTTAAATAACTACGCTGTATAAATTATATAGATATAGTTGTATGATAATAATAATAATAGTACGACAACATATAAGTAAATTGCGTAAACCATACCATTTAGCAAGTTGTAAAATTGTCTCGAAACAAACGCGATGAACGAAAGAAACATGATGCTATACAAATCAACACCAAGTTTTGATGGCTCGGTTAAATTTCTAGAATGCGGCTGAAGTTGCGTCAGCGAGAATGGGTGTGGGATTGAAGAACGAAGAAAAAGAATATATAAATTGATGAGGGAGAGATTTAGTTAGAGGAGAGAGATACATGTTATGTGGAGAGAGAGAGAGACAGAGAAAGAGATGTTTTGTGTTTAATATAAAAATATATAGTATCGTTCAAATTAGGTTATAAATATATACTAGTTTTAATGTATATAGATAATATCAAAGTATAACCAATCTCCACCAAAATCTCATCAAAAATATATTTTGAAAAATAATTCACATATGTAAACTTCTCAATCATAATGTAAGAATATATTTTAAATAACTTATACCCCTAATTTAAGATTTAAAAGCATTCTAAAAGTATTTCTAAATTCAGTAAATATTTGATATTAGATATCTTGAGATTTAAACGAAAAAAATAAAAGCAAAATAAGATATGGGATAGCAACCATGTGATGACAGTTAACAAAATATAATTTATCCTTAACTTGTGGCTGTTAAAAGAGACACACACACACACTAGATTCACATAGATTTAGTTTACTGATAAATATCAGTTATAATATAGCACCATACCGGGTTTCATACATGCGGGTCGGGTCGAATAACTACTACCACTATTCGAATCACTGCAACATAAAAGAATAAAATAGAAGAAATATAAAGTAAGTGTTAAAATACCAATTAATTTAGTATAACCGTATTAGGGTGTTACAAGGTGTCTCATATGAAGAAATCATATACTCGAAACCCCTCCATAAGTTTGAGAAAAATTCCAAGTTTTCTTCTTTCTCCGCGAACAAGTGCGCAAGGTAGAAATAAAGAGAAAAACTTCTTTGTTCCTTCATTAAAAAAGCCTTTTCTTTTATATAGAAGCTTTTCTTCTTTTTGAATCCATTGATTCAGGATCGGATGGTCTTAGGGTTCGTCTCTCGTTCATAAAATATATACTTTTGCGAGAGATTGATTCTAAGATCTAAGAAAATAAGATGTGCACCATAAAACGCAAATAAATGACTTAGAAAAGATAAAAATCCCGGTTTTTACTTTGAAAATAAAAGAAGAAGGAAAAGAACCCAGAATAAAAGGAAAAGAAGCTATTACTTCTTTGTGATTGTTGTTGCTTTCTGATCGAAACAAGTGCGCGTCCAAATAGTGCGCACTTAGTTTGAAAATTACTGCCCACGGAAAATATTCCCTGGGAGATGTGTGCATCATGTGCTACCCGCATGTGCGCACTTGTTGGATATTATCCATAAAGGCATGCACGTCACGTGATATGCACATGCGCGCATTTGTTGAAAATCGCCCATGAATGTTCGAGCGTCATGTGCTATGCACGTTTACTTATTAAATACATACGCACATACATACATGCACACATACATAACTTTGAATTCATTAAAGATGCATCATATGATACAAATGTGCGTAATATTTTTGATATAAAATAGTGCGTAATCACGTGCAACGCACGCACACATCATTTTCAAATGAAATAAATGGGCATGTGCGTCACATATACTTGCACACTTGTATAATAAATCGTTTTTTGATCACTTAATCAAAATTGAATTAAGTGATGAAACTTTTGGTTTCTCATATGCAACATATTAATCAAATATTAATAAACCCAAGTGATCTTAGTTTCACAGATGACTAAAGGTCCTTAATCCATACTTGTTAAGTTGATCTTAATCCAAAAACAGGATTAACGAGCCTTAACCATATTCCTGAATTGATCTTGCTCGGTTCCTTAGCATCCTCACCAGGTTTCAGAAGGCATCAAGCATGCCATTTAAAAAATTCTAAGGAGCTAAAGAACCCTAACCAAGGATCTAACTAGAGGAATTAGGGTAAACAAGTGTTCATACCAGAATATTGCATTTTAATACTGGTCATTCTTTATCTATTTTGTTATATATCGGTACTATTAACCAGTGTCTGCTCAGTAATACAAATTACAGGTATCCGTGATAAAATACTGGAAATACACTTAAAATCACGGATATATCATATGCGAGCCAACACTGCAACCAGAACTGGAAACCGACCGATATCCAAAGCGATTTTGCGAATAAAATGTGTGCACAATATTTTGGTCCAACACAATGCAAGTGTGTACACATGCTCTTTGGCACATGGACCATGATGGGGCAGCCATGAATCATGGCACAAGTGGGCATGGTGTGATGTGCATTAATGGTGCATTCAATGCATAAAGTGTTGATGTGATTCATAGCTACAAGTTTCCTTCCAAACCCTGAGTGCAACATAGAACTTTTTAGACCAAGCAAACAACATCAGAGTGATGTGGGGGGCAGCACAAGCCAACACAACAAAAACGAGACCCAGAGCTCGGATTTGACCCTAGATGAGCACCATTATGGCCGACCACTTTTTCCCCAAATGCCCCCAGTTTTCTGTGGGCCCCCCTTGCTGCCTTGTCATCACATTTTTATTGTTTGTTTATTCAGTTTTTGAGCCTATAAAAGCATAACTAGGCAGCAAGGATGAGGGTCTCACATTGTATCTTTCAATTTACACTTCAACTTTTTTGTTTTATTTTGTTCTCTTGTACATAGCTAACCCCTCGAGTTCTTTGCCTTAACTTGATCTTGCAACCTCTTCTTTGAGCTTGCAAGGTTAAGCTTTGGTTATTGCACTCAAGGGTTGTATCATTCTTCAAGTTTAATAAAGCTCTCTTCTCTTTGTGCCTTCATTTCACCTTGGGATCTTTATCTTCACTTGATCCTGCAAGCTCATCATTGAGCTTGCAAGTTTAAGTTTAGGTATTTTATTTCATGGTTTGTTATGTGCTCTTGGGTTCCTAGTTCTTTTTATCTTGCTCTTTTATTACTTGCTTTACATTCTTGCAATTTAAATTCCATGCTTTACTTTCTTGCACTTTAATTACCATACCCTTTATTTACTTTCTTGTGTTGTTCTTTTCTTCTCTTTGTTTCTCTTTTCTTTTGCACTTTTTGTTTGTTGCTTGAATGGTTGTGAATATGTGTTATTAGGAAAAGAGAAAGATATTGTAAGTTAAGGTTTCGTTTCCCATTTCCTTTTCCCGTATTTTCCATTTAAAACTTTGCTCAAACCTTACGCAAGCGCTCCGTTAGGCACCCTACCCTACCAAGGTATCGGTGATTCCTAACCGCGACCGGTTGCGTTCGGATTGGCCGGAGGCGAAAGCAAGAGACAAGAATGGACGGACAAGGGTCAATAATTCGGATTCCACGAATACCATGCTTAAGCACCCTAATCCACGTTGTTGCCGATTGCTCTAGCTTCATTGGTTGAGTTCGGCTCAAAGGACTGGAATACGGATTTCCTTAACTTACACTATCCAACTAATCCTAACAAACGGTTACTCTGCATATAACACTTAGGATAGATATGAACAATTCCGCCCACGCGCATTAACTCGTCAAAACAAGAACGTAAAATGCTCCGTCTCCCTGTTGATCGACCCATGCTCATCGCAGCTAGCTGCAAAGCGACACCGTCCTGATCGCGGTTAAACTTTAAAACTCGACACGCCAAAAGCGTGCGATCAAATGGTGCCGTTGCCGGGGAGACGGTAACGTTTTAATTCTTGTTATTTCGGGTTAATCATTGTACATCTCATTTATACAACTAACCCTATTTTCAAAACAACATAAAAATCAAAAATTTCAAAACCAAAACAAAAAACTAACACATTTAACCAATTTTTGCTCTCTGGATTTCTTGCCTGCTATCACTCTGGATCTAAAATAAAAAGATAAACAATACCAGTGAGATATTACTTGAACAGTGTAATCACAGAAGAAGTTTGGAGCCCAATCTCCAAAATAAAACCGGCGACAACCCTTCAAAATCCGGCGTCGTCGGCCAGATCCCCTCCTGTTGCCTCTAATTTCTTCTCCGTGCTCTAGTGTTCTGTTTTTGTCCCTTTTTAATTGTTTTTTTTTTAATTTTTAGTGTGCAGGTATTTGGGCATTTGTATCGCTTTTCCGCACTAATATCCATTTTTTCCGACATTTGTAGATTTTTGCGGATCTGCAAACTGCGATCGTGGGGAGTAAAGTGTACATTCCAAGTTAAGGTGATTATAAAGTACAGTGCCAAAGATCCGGGTAGTTTGACCCGTGCAAGCGAACTTTCCAAGCTATTTGAATTTAATTCAAATGAGGGTTTCTTAACCCGAAAATTCATCGGTACGTATTTTACTAACACTTTCTTCTCAAATCCGACGCATCCAATATAATATTTTTGTAGGATTTTTTGCAAGTTCGCTACCAAACGCCAAAATTAACTAACCCGTATTTGTTGCAGTGTCGAGCTTAAACATAAAAAATGATTGTTTGAAATTTTGAACAAATTTTTTTCATTGAATTGCGCATTGCATACATTAATACGGACTTAAGGGAAAGCGAACCCCACAACATACGGTAAAGGATTTGATCCCCTTTTCCGTGGCCCACAAATCACGAAAATGAGCATAACGTTTACCCGCAGAAATTTTTAAAAAGAAACTAGACTTTAAGCCTTAAGGATTTCGCGCTCACTAGGAGAGGTTAACTGTGTTTAGAATACCTCTTAACGGTATATCATTCACGGGGTGTCTAATAAAGTGTTCACGGCGAAACCGCCAAAACAGAAAGGGTTATTTAATTAAGGACCTTCGCGAAAGCGTCGGAAAACCACCCTTTATCTCTGCACTTACTTGGCCTCGTGATCAGTATATCTTGAGCCTGTTTCTCGACACAGTTTTACTTCGACAATCAAGTTCTTGAGCAGGTCTAGTTGACCTAGGTAAACCCTAGATCGATTAGGTGCGTGGTATTTTTGTGTCGTGATTGTTTTTGTCCGGATTCTTTTTGTGTGTATATTTCATTCTTTTAACTAACTAAAAAAATAAGAAAACCACATTCTTTTTCCCCTCCTTTTCTCTTCTTCTTCTTCCTCTCTTCATATCATGGGTACCCCATCTAGAAAGACTCTTGCCGAACTTTGGTACCTACAACCAGACATTACTTCCTACGGGTCTTGCTTTGGTCGAACGTCGAACGATCCCTCCATGCCTAAAATTTCATTGAAAGATCGCATAAACGCGTCTAGGACAAACACTTGCACTCCGCAATCCACTTCGTATCAACCATTTCAACCTTCTCCACCCTCTTACGTTGATACCCCTTGTACGAGTCATCCATTTTCCATCGCTAAACGTATTGAACAATCTCGTAGCCGATCTTTCACTCTTTTCACCACTGCAAATTCTTTTGATCAACAATTTCATTCACCTTCGTATCCAAATGTTGATCCTACTCCTGTCCAACCATTCAATTCCTACCAATCCTACCCCGACTTTTACACCTTCCCTAGACATTGCTTATGAACAGCCATTTGGGAGTTTCCAGTATCCAAACAACTTTGAATCTTTTACTGAAAGCCCTTCACAACCCATGTCTAGTCTGGAACAGTCGTTGGAAGACTTTTGGGTAGCATCGTACCAACATATGATGGATTTGAATGCGTCCATGGCCGCCCTCATACAACCTAGTGGCCCGGTAGCTAGTTTCCAACTAGCTCCAAATTTTCTAATGTATGAAGAGGCGGTAGGACAGGCTGAGAATTTGAGTGGAGAGAGTGAGCTGTACACCCTTCCAAATCAAACTTACCCATCCCAAATTGAATCCCACAACTCCAGTTTTGAATGTCTATCATGTGTCCTAAATGAATTATCAATTGAAGATAGAATGTTTAATGAGTTGTGCGACTTTGAAGTGTTTGATTTACCCGATTGTGAAGGGACATTGCCAAGTGAAACTAGTCCCAAACCTTTTGATCTCTACACCTCCATCTTAGAACCACAATTGATTGAAATCCATGATTTTGATGAGGTGTCTGAGTATATTGATTTTCACTTGATTGAGGATATCGACGCTGGGGATATTTTGGATGGTGAACACGAAATTTTGGATGAGTTTTTCGCTCCAATTCATCATCCCGAGTCTTTAACTGTTTTTCCCGAACTCCATATGCGTCTTGATTTTGATGAAATATGCATGGATGAGCTTAACTTTGACGAAAATTTTGAGGATATTCTTGAGGATGATCCAGTTTTGCTTGATGAGTCGGATTTTCCAATTCATCCTATCCCTTTCATTGACTGTGTACACCCTCCTGAACCTTTAACTGTTACCCTTCCTCAAACACTTCCCTCCATTCTTTCTATAGTTTCGACCTCGCAAGAAACTGTATCACTTTTATTTACTATGTCTAGTTTACCGAGTTCGGCGTACCCATGTTTTCTCACGAATCTTGAGGGGTTTGACCCAATTTCTCGATGGGTTAATAGAATAGTACAATCGCTTTTCACAGACCGGTCATCACAAATTGTGCTAATCTATTCACTCTATTTTCCCCTCAAATTCGTACTCCGTTTCTTTTTCCCTTCCGCCATTCTTCTTCCCCTCCACCGAGACCGTATCCCACTTTTATCCCCATATGGTCTCACGTATTCTCCATTTCTTTCCTCTTCGCATTCTTTCACCAACCGGCACATAATAGCGATACAATTTTTGAATGGTTGGTGCTAACATTTAGCCCGTGTAAGGCCTTGTATCGATTGATACTGTTCTCTTTCCCCCCTAATCTTGAACTTCAACGCTTAACAGTGGAAACACTGTTTTACTTAAGTTTGGGGGGGGGGGAACCTTTTGGTGTACATATTTTTGGTTTTTATTTTTGTATATAATTTGTTGTTGAGGAGGCACCGATAATTTTGACCCTCTTGGTATAGCCTGACAGTGAGGGCATTGTCAAGTTTAAGTTTGGGGGTGTGCTCGGTAAGTTTTCTTCCTTCGCATTCATTTGTATATTTTGCATTTGCATACTTATTAAAAAACCCATAAAAATCGAAATTTTTTCCAAAAAAATATAAAAACTTTGTCGTCAAGTTAGCTAATAGGGTAACTTAGATTTTTATTTCGAAAGCTTAGTTGATACGTTAGAAATAACTAAACTTTAGGCTTAGGAATTGAAAACCCTAAAAATAACCCTCATTCTATTTAAACTTGGCAATTATACGTTCTTATAGTTTTTTTTTGAGAAATAGGTAATTTTGAGTTCAGTTCTTTAGTTAAGTCAAGATGAAGGGAGAGTATTGAAGCTTTACTGAAAGATAAGTCTGAAAAATAGTTTTTATTCTTGAGTCCAAACTTAGAATGTATATACCCTACAAACTGCACATACATGCACCTTGAAACTTGGGATAGCAGAGGATACCTAGAAATACTCTTGCTTGAAAACCTAATATGAAAGAAAAAACGGTATTTAAAGCTAAACACCTTAAAGAGCATCATTGAAAAATATATCCGGTCTTGAAAAGAAAAAAGAAAAATAAAATAAATAAATAAATAAAATCAAGACCTGGAAACTGCTATTTACACTTTAAGCTCACACATTCAGTAATCGGCTGTTAGTGCCTCAAGAAGTATTAATAGTCGCATGAAAGGTGTGTGAGCATCACCGTCCATTATTAATGAAAAGAAGTAGTATTAGGCATTAGGGCAATGGTACTATAGCTTGAATTGAATTCTTAAGTGTAGGAGTGAATAATTTACACACACGTAGGGGTATACAATCGATGTTTGGAGGAAAGATAGGGATAAAGAATAAGACTTATGTTTTCTGTGAAGTTGATAAAAATCCCTGATTTGAGACCGCACTTTAGAAGGAAAAATCAAGAGATACCGAGATCTTTCTAAACTTTCTTTGGAATTTATAAGATCTAAGGTTAAATAGATAGGAGGTGTGAAACATAAGGGTTGGATATTTCTAACTTAGGATGATAGAATTTCTGACCTAGATACTAAACTGTAGGAGTAGAATCAACGTTGACTTATGAAACTAGCTTGATGGGATTTTGTGGGTAGTATCCGCTAAAAACCCTCAGGAGACAACACTCCTCCTACTAGGGACACCTAGAGGTTTAAGGGCTTGTTGCACGTGCTCAGTGCAATTGCGTTCCCTGCGAAAGTGAGGCTAGGATTTTGTTTTGTTCGGGACGAGCAAAAGATAAGTTTGGGGTATTTGTTCATACCAGAATATTGCATTTTAATACTGCTCATTCATTATCTCTTTTGTTATATATCGGTACTATTAACCAGTGTCTGCTCAGTAATACAGATTACAGGTATCCGTGATAAAATACTGTAAATACACTTAAAATCACGGATATATCATATGTGAGCTGACACTGTAACCAGAACTGGAAACCGACGGATATCCAAAGAGATTTTGCGAATAAAACGTGTGCACAATATTTTGGTCCAACACAATGCAAGTGTGTACACATGCTCTTTGGCACATGGACCATGATGGGGCAACCATGAATCATGGCACAAGTGGGCATGGTGTGATGTGCATTAATGGTGCATTCAGTGCATAAAGTGTTGATGTGATTCATAGCTACAAGTTTCCCTCCAAGCCCCGAGTGCAACACAGAATTTTTAGACCAAGTAAACAACATCAGAGTGATGTGGGGGACAACATAAGCCAACACAATAAAAATGAGACCCCGAGCTCGGATTTGACCCGAGATGAGCACCATTATGGCCGGCCACTTTTTCCCTAAATGCCCCCAGTTTTCTGTGGGCCCCCCTTGCTGCCTTGTCATCATATTTTTATTGTTTGTTTATTCAGTTTTTGAGCCTATAAAAGCAGAACTAGGTAGCAAGGATGCGGGTCTCACATTTTATCTTTCATTTTACACTCAAACTCTTTTGTTTTCTTGTACATACCTAACCCCTTGAGTTCTTTGCCTTAACTTGATCTTGCAACCTCTTCTTTGAGCTTGCAAGGTTAAGCTTTGTTTATTGCACTCAAGGGTTGTATCATTCTTCAAGTTTAATAAAGCTCTCTTCTCTTTGTGCCTTCATTTCACCTTGGGATCTTTATCTTCACTTGATCTTGCAACCTCTTCATTGAGTTGCAAGTTTAAGTTTAGGTATTTGATTCCATGGTTTGTTATGTGCTCTTGGGTTCCTAGTTCTTTTTATCTTGCTCTTTTATTACTTGCTTTACATTCTTGCAATTTAAATTCCATACTTTACTTTCTTGCACTTTAATTACCATGCCCTTTATTTACTTTCTTGTGTTGTTCTTTTCTTCTCTTTTCTTTTGCTCTTTTTGTTTGTTGCTTGAATGGTTGTGAATATGTGTTGTTAAGAAAAGAGAAAGATATTGTAAGTTAAGGTTTCGTTTCCCATTTCCTTTTCCTGTATTTTCCATTTGAAACTTTGCCCAAACCATACGCAAGCGCTCCGTTAGGCACCCTACCCTACCAAGGTATCGGTGATTTCTAACCGCGACCGGTTGCGTTCGGATTGGCCGGAGGCGAAAACAAGAGACAAGAATGTGTTGGAGATAGTGCCCTCAGAGTCAATTATTGGATCACAGGCACGTGATTGCAATGATTGAGGGGAGGACATGTCCCAGTATGACAATCTTACTCAAGATGATAGTATGCTATCTGGTTTATCTTTATCATCGTGTACTGCTTTAGGTGACCTTATGAGTCGCTATTACATGTTGATAGAGCCCCTAGGATTCTTTCTTGACTACCAGCAGTATGAGGGCGATCATATAAGTGAGAGCTGGAGTCTATAAGCACATCCTTAAAAGGTCCCTAGTCGTGGGAGTTTCGAGACAAGGCATCGATTCTCCAGAGTAGACTAGTGTATACAGTCGAGACCCCGACGAGGGGCGGTGGCCGGTCTCACAAGCCACTGGTGTCAGTTGATTCACCTAAGATGTATACAGGTGCTCATTGGGTTATGAGTACACCGGACAGGACTCGCAGGGAACCTACCAGTTGGGATTATACCAGACGTCAGATAGCAGTTCCCTGGTGACATGTGTACAGGTTAGTTCATCGACCTGAGATCGTCATTTGTCTCGTGTGAGTTCCCACTGTGCTTTGATTACTACCCTACCATGGCTCAAAGGAGTCGTGCAAACAGGTTTTAGTTGGGTACAGTCCCGAGCCACATGGAGGCAGTGAGCGGATCTGCAGGGGTTCGTCTCTCCCGGTATTGGGGGTGAGGTCGCGCTGTGTCTAGGAGAGCCAGAACATGAAAAGTCCTTGGCCAAGGCAGGAGATTTGCTGGTAGGTATTCCAATAGTATCTCAGGGTGTCCTAGGCTACACTCCGACACGACTTGTACCGCTTTTGGGGGTCTGACTTTTACCAACCCCCTAGGCCCGCCATGCGATGCTCATAGACGAATGGACCGGACTGTACGGATATTGTCACTGACAGGCTCAGTAGGGTGTCAGGATGAGTTCGCTCATCAACGTCCCTTTTGATCAATACCTGGTAGCCCGTCACGTATTGGCTTATACCTCTGACGTGCTAGTTGTTAAATCCACAGCCATAGTATTGACGAGCCTTTAGAGTCCACCACATTCAGTTACTCAGGTTTCGGGCGAAACGCTGTAGAGGCCGTATGGAGATATGGCAGGGTTCAATCAGATACGTGCAGTATTGCACGGATCGTGATCGGACGGTTTTTACTAGCCGGCTTTGGCTTAAGCCGGATCCTAGTATTAGATAGTGTAGTTTTGTCTCTTTGCATTTGTGTTCAGTAGGAATACAAATGCGGGCATGTATTTGCAGTAGCGGGGTTTTCCTGTAATTTATTACGGGATCAGTTTTCTGAAGTTGCCAGTTTGCATTCCGTTCCGGCCGGTTTTCTTTTATTCCTTCACGGCCGGACTTTCTGTTGGAGGGTGTTAATTGCAAGTTTGCAATTAACTTACTAGTGAGGGGTTTTCTTGCATATGTGTAGATTATGATTTGACCATCATCATGAGATTCTCTTTGCATCATTCTTTTGCATTTATGTGATAAGAATGAGATTGGAAATGGTTGTGACAATTATCTTTTTAGATTATTCTTTTTCTTTTCTCCCCTTGATATGCTTGAAACTATTCCCACCACCATACACACAACAAAGGGGCCGGCCACTATGGTGAGGGGAGAATGGGAATGCTCTTTTGAGTGAGGGATTGATTCATCTCATTTTCATGCTTCTTTGCTTGCCAAAATTCCGAGCTTCTTTCCTTCATTCATTCTCCTCCTGACATCCCTCCATCAAGGCAATTTCATGAACCCCTAAAGAGACATGGCTACTACACTATTCTATAGCAAGTCTTGGACGCGTCGGCTAGCCAACTTCGCGCCCGAGTTGCCTCGGTCAAGAGGCGGGAGCCCGTAAAAGATTCCGGCTACGTGGTGCCCTTTCCGACGAGGAGGTGATGGACGGACTTTCCGCAGGAGATCGGAGTGGAGACGAAGACCGAAGGACACGGATCGCTTGGTATAGCATCTCTACTCTTTTCTATTTTGCTAGTTGCTAGGTTAATGGCCCAATCCGGGTGAAAAGTGCGCGGTGGTGCCGGTTGCAAGTTTTGCAAAGTTTTTTTTTGTTTCCGCGTTTCCGGCGTCGGATCGACGGCCGGGGCACCGCCGCGGGCTAACATTGGTATCAGAGCTACGCCATTATCCATGCCTAGCTTGCTCTAGTATGTTTAGTACTCGATCGAACAAAATTCCCTAAAAAACCATATTTTGTATGCACATGTGTTTTCTGTCGAAATTTTTTCTGCTCCAAAATTTTTTCAGGAAGTCTCAGAATACTGTGCATGGATATAGAAGCAATCTGTGAAAATTTGGTGGCGCGATCTCTCCAAACCGCCGCGGAACCGTGGCCAAACCCATGCTTTAGCCGCGGTTCCACCGCGTTTTTGATTGATCACTTGATCAAAATTTTGCAGATAGCTTATGAGTTAAAAATAGGGGTTTTGGGATATTCTTTTTGGGCCCAGATTTTCTGTGAGTGCTACAGTATTGCTTGGGGGCCCACTTGATAAAATTTGTTCGATTGGATATTTTAAACATGCTGGTTCACAGTATTTACATTATATCTGCGACCGTGAATGTCACTTGATCGGTAAATCCTGTCTAACTGTTATAGCCCGGTTAGACGGATTTACGAATGTCACCTTCACGTTGATGTTCTGTATATTGCTGTGTTGTTGCGGATCGGTCGTGGGGGATAGCCTGGATGCAATGCTAGTACCGTTTTGTTGTATTTTGTACATTTGATATTGCGGGGCGAGCGTCCGACATGTGGACTGCCGTCATTTCCTGTTTGTATTATTCTTTTGGGGCACGACCAGGTCGAGGTCGATGTACCCGTTGTATGTATATTTTACTTTCTGTACTAGGATTACCCCGCGGAGGGGTGCACGGATAGCCGGGTTCTAGAGGGCAAAAAGCCCGCATCTCATGGCATTGAGACGGAGGGGGCTTTACTCTAGAATTTGCGGGCTATTCGCCGCACTCGTAGGGGGTATAGTTTGACCCAGGAGGGGTGCCCAAGTTACCGGATTCCGTGAAATGCTGGGTGGTCCATTCACGTTGCTGAAGGGGGCTGCCTCGCTTCAGGTTTTGGCGGGTAACTTGCCGCGCCCGTAGGGGTCTAGGATTTTCATTGCACAGGCTATCCACACGACTAGGGGAACGTCGGGTTTCAGTAGCGGCTCTGTGAAACCCGGGGATCCCAGATATCTGTATTATTCTGTGATGCTGTACATTTCTGTAATGTTGCATTTTATCACGCCTTGAGCGAAAATTATTTATATATATACTAGTAGATGTTGTATATGTTTTGCATCCGCGCTAGTCCAGTCCCCGCTCTGTCGTTAGTTAGCTAACCCAACGGGTGATGACGGGACCCAGTGGCGAATGCGGATGGCATATACGTACATCAGTATATTTTCGTTCTTTTGTGGTGTGATCAATTGATGGGACTGCGTTGATTCGGATCAATGCAAGATAAACAAACCTATTCTGATGTTGTTGGAACATTTTTCAAAAAGCTGTTATTGCAAGGTCGTTCACTTTTGTTTTGCACAGTGGTATTCAGTTGGAATATCCTGCTCCTCAGTCGACGAGGCAAGGGCCGAGATCCCTTCACCGGGAGTGACCCCTTGGACAGAAGTTTGCGTCAGGGAAATAACTTCACTATAGCCGATTACTTTTGCTTTGCATCGTGGTATTCAGTTGGAATATCCTGCACCTCATTCTACGGGGAAAGAGCCGAGATCCCTTCACCGGGAGTGACCTCTTTAGCAAAGGTTTTCGTCACTATATTTTTCAAAGCTATCCAGTTCCTTCAACGATATCAAGTTCATTACGTTAAAGGTTTTCGCCAGAAACCATTCGTAGCCCTCCGTCGTTTCAGACGGGTAGCACGTAGTATTCATGCTATATTTGTTGGCCTTCGTCAAGGCATAGTGTATGGTAGCTGCTTGTTGCCTTTCTGCTGCATAGATAGATGCGTTGGTTTGGGACAGTCGTATAGCCTTGTTGGCCTTCGTCAAGGGCTTGTACGGGTGGGTTCAAATCAACCTGGATAATGACGGGTAGAACTTGACATGTGACTTATGATTTGTTGTCCTTCGTCAAGTTCATAAGAGCATGGGGCAAAAATCCACATCGGGAGTTTCAAAAGAACTGAAACTTGCCAGATATGCGCATACCTTCTGGAGTGTGATAACGTGAGCGGATTCCGTCACGTTGTCATGCGATGATAGTTGGATCCCGATTCCCACTGATGAGTTGGTTTACTCCTCGGGTGATCCCGGCTAATTCTTCTTTCAGGTTTGGGGAAGAGTTTGACGTTACAGTGGGAGGTTTCCAGATTAGATAAAGTGATAACCATTCTGATCTAGGTTAGAGTGCACGCTGAGTGTTTCTTTTCTCTCTCTCTTTGGCAGCGACCATTGACCCAACCCTAGACTATGACTCAATGACCAAGTTGACTGAACCTTCTTAACACTGGCTTTTGGATTGTCAGAGTTGCAAACCTCATTGCCACTCCTACTTTTACCCTTTTCTCCAGGACACCCCGTATTACTACGAACGTCCACTTCCATTGGACAAAACCTTCGTATGGTTATATACGAACTCGAAGGAATTCGAGGATGGTTTCTGGTTCTGGAGAAAACGAATAGGACTATTCAGTTGTCTTTTCCTTTTACCTTCTCTCAGGTTGCGAGTACTCCTTGGTTTAGGAGATAGTATACCTATTACGCAAATTGGATAGTCTTCTTCCAAACCATAGGCAGGTGCCGACCGGTAGGGAATGAAGAAAGCCTATTAGCCTAAACGGTGTACAGAAGGTATTACGTAAAGTCAAAGAAAGGGATTAGTAAGAGGGCAATGTAAATTGCGACTGCTATTCACGACCAAACTAAGTATTTCTTCGCCAATCCTAAATCACCTTTGTATTTCTCCCGGACACTCCGTGTCACTACGAAGATCCCATGTTTATTGGATAATCCATCGTATGGTTATATACGAACTCAAAAGGAACTTGTTCCAGTTCGGGGATGGATCCTGGTTCAGGAGAAATAGGAATAAAGTTCATTCAGGTGTCTTTTATCCTCACCTTCTCTCGCATTGCGAGTGCTTCTAGGATTAGGACAGTACACCCATTATGCTTATTGGATAGTCTTCTTCCAAACCATAGGTTGGTGCCGAACGGTAGGGAAGGGAGAAAACCATTTGGCCTAAAGGGGTGTACAGAAGGTAATGACTAAAGACATATAAAGGGATTTGGAGAGGTGGCAAAGAATTATACGGTCATAGTTATGAATCTGGATAATGGAAGAGGCATTACTAGGAATACCAGGATACCCCACCGAAATATTTCAATATTTCAGTTTCACTGTGTACTGTTAAAAGAAAACTGATTTCCCAATTAGATACTTGCTCCAGGGTATGTATTTACCAGGTATGATTCTCACATCTGTATGGTTTTACAGATGATGAGTGGGAGTAAGCTATTGGGAATTAGGTGATCATCCTCATTATATCGGGATTCGTTGTAATTGGTGATATTTGAGGAAGTCACCTAGGTAGTTTGCCGGACGGCAAATATATGGTTTTGAATATCCGTTGTTATGCACCAATTTCAAATTGATATATCTGTACGTCTATTTTTATAGAGTGAGACATACCTTTTTGAAATTATGTCTATGACATTTACCTATACCAGTGGATGGTTAGGTAAGGAGCAT
Source organism: Agapanthus africanus (assembly GCA_030015575.1). Taxonomy (NCBI): domain Eukaryota; kingdom Viridiplantae; phylum Streptophyta; class Magnoliopsida; order Asparagales; family Amaryllidaceae; genus Agapanthus; species Agapanthus africanus. The sequence goes on along the minus strand of CM057339.1, from coordinate 300,189,862 downwards.
TAAATAGCGGTGTAATTCTTCTTAACCATAAGTACAGTTTTCAACCTACGACACACAGTGAATGAGTTGTTAGACTCAGCGGACTTATACAGAGTATTGTATATTATCCAGTGTCCATTTGGACAGAGGGGTTGGTCCTCGTACTGTATTCTGTTTACTTATGACTTCTCTAGTTCTTATACATGTGTTTCGTAGAAACACAGGGTCTAAGTTTTGAGGAGTTATAGGTATAAGAATAAAGTAGAGAACCGGATATTGCAAGCATCGGGATTTTTCAAGGTGATCGAAGATGTAGATACTTGTATATGGTATTCAGTTGATAGTAATTATTAAGAGAACTTGCTTCTCTTTCAGGTTACTCATAATTGGAAGTACTCCTAAGTTGAGTAACGCTGATCAACCTCCTTCCATTTAGTTGACATGCACTGGAGACAGCTGCATGATTTGAATCTGGTTCAATTAAATCAGTGCCTCTATTTCTATATTGAATATAGAACAGTTCATATCTTGACATTGTTAAGATAGGGGAGTTGTCCGGCCTATGCTTAAAACCAGACTCCGGATAACTCAAGGCACGTTTCTGTAATGGCTGTTTGTGGGTTGACCCGGACTATGACGAAGGTTGATTTTCTACCATCTGGAAGATCAATAGTGATATTGTTCTTAACTCGCCACAGTTTTAATAAAAATGGATTTTTTCAGAAAACAATAGTGAGAGTATGGTAGAACTGGAAGTGATTCCAGAACCGCAAACGATTATTGAAGATTTGATAAGAACCTAAAGATTCAATCTGGTTTGACATTCCATTGGCCACTCCGCAGATAAGGTGGGTAACCTCAGGCACTCGAGAAGTACTTCGGTATGCTCAAGGACGGTGGCAGAGAGGTTCTTGTTAACCCAGACTTGCCATTGCTGTTGTTCCAGACTGTGAGATCCGGCAGGAGGATGAGTATAGCGTCGTTCTAAACTAGCTTTAGATGTGCACGTGTATATGACTCTGCCAGAGGGTTGCCGTAGTCAGTGGGAGCAGCGGAAGCATGGTGGACATCAGGCTTATGTCTATTTATAGACTAAAGCAGATATAGCAGAGATAGATCATCTATTTCTGATGTGACAGTCATAGGTTTGACTTCATCAGAATAGGGGATTGATCTGTTAAGAAGGTAGTAGGGTGTGATGTCCTGATATTTGATGACATACACAGAGTAGGAAGAGATATTCCTATACTACGATCGGTTATACTTTGGTCGTCACATAGTGGTTTCTCCACACAGGACTTGGATATTATATCGTACATTCTGGTTACTAGATCTAGATTTGGGTGGTTTTCCAATCTGGGTACTTTGACCGCATTCTAAGAGTATTTAGAATGGACGACTCCTGGCACGGTAGTATACCTGCAGGTGATGGAGTCACCCTCTCTAAAGGTGTCTTACAGACTGAAGAGGAGAGGGATGTGCATGATTGGCAGATCACTTGCTTAGGCAATTGAGTCAATCATGAGATGTCAAGTACCACACCAGATGATGTTCTTGCAGTAGGTGCAATATGTTGATATTGATCCAATCCTGGAGAAACAGTCGGAAGCAGTTTTAGAACATAAGTTGATGTTCTAGGGATATGATAACAGCATTCTCCTTCGGGAGACAGTTATCATTCCAGGCTTCCAAGGTGACTTGGATGGCAGAGTGGCTGTCAGAGTTATAGTTTTCCCTCTGACAAGGGCAGTATATTGGACAGGTGGTCCAGGTGGATACTGAGGGAAGGCATGGCGCAGGATACTGATTAAGTTCAGTAGACGATACAGTCTAAGAAGTTTGGATTTGGAGTTCATTTATGAGCTAGGTCCCATCAGACATCCAGACACATTCTAAGACAGGTATTGCTCATTTCGGGAGATGGCTTTCTCCGTGAACTTGAGATAAAGAGAGACATAGAAAGAAACACCAGAGCGGATCTACTCACTGAGGCTATTCCTCGAACGCAATAGTTTCGCAAACGAGCTTTGTGATACTGACTAGTAGAGGGGTTGGGTGTTCGGTATCACACGGGCTGTGAGTATGCGACATCATAATAATTATCCTTGAGTGCAAGTGGGAGATTGTTGGAGATAGTGCCCTCAGAGTCAATTATTGGATCACAGGCACGTGATTGCAATGATTGAGGGGAGGACATGTCCCAGTAGGACAATCTTACTCAAGATGATATTATGCTATCTGGTTTATCTTTATCATCGTGTACTGCTTTAGGTGACCTTACGAGTCGCTATTACATGTTGATAGAGCCCCTAGGATTCTTGCTTGACTACCAGCAGTATGAGGGCGATCATATAAGTGAGAGCTGGAGTCTATAAGCACATCCTTAAAAGGTCCGTAGTCGTGGGAGTTTCGAGACAGGGCATCGATTCTCCAGAGTAGACTAGTGTATACAGTCGAGACCCCGACGAGGGGCGGTGGCCGGTCTCACAAGCCACTGGTGTCAGTTGATTCACCTAAGATGTATACAGGTGCTCATTGGGTTATGAGTACACCGGACAGGACTCGCCGGGAACCTGCAAGTTGGGATTATACCAGACGTCAGATAGCAGTTCCCTGGTGACATGTGTACAGGTTAGTTCATCGACCTGAGATTGTCATTTGTCTCGTGTGATTTCCCACTGTGCTTTGATTACTACCCTACCACGGCTCAAAGGAGTCGTGCAAACAGGTTTTAGTTGGGTACAGTCCCGAGCCACATGGAGGCAGTGGGCGGATCTGCAGGGGTTCGTCTGTCCCGGTATTGGGGGTGAGGTCGCGCCGTGTCTAGGAGAGCCAGAACATGAAAAGTCCTTGGCCAAGGCAGGAGATTTGCTGGTAGGTATTCCAGTAGTATCTCAGGGTGTCCTGGGCTACACTCCGACACGACTTGTACCGCTTTTGGGGGTCTGACTTTTACCAACCCCCTAGGCCCGCCATGCGATGCTCATAGACGAACGGACCGGACTGTACGGATATTGTCACTGACAGGCTCAGTAGGGTGTCAGGATGAGTTCGCTCATCGACGTCCCTTTTGATCAATACCTGGTAGCCCGTCACGTATTGGCTTATACCTCTGACGTGCTAGTGGTGAAATCCACAGCCATAGTATTGACGAGTCTTTAAAGTCCACCACATTCAGTTACTCAGGTTTCGGGCGAAACACTGTAGAGGCCGTATGGAGATATGGCAGGGTTCGATCAGATGCGTGCGGTATTGCACGGATCGTGATCGGACGGTTTTTACTAGCCGGCTTTGGCTTAAGCCGGATCCTAGTATTAGATAGTGTAGTTTTGTCTCTTTGCATTTGTGTTCAGTAGGAATACAAATGCGGGCATGTATTTGCAGTAGCGGGGTTTTCCTGTAATTTATTACGGGATCAGTTTTCTGAAGTTGCCAGTTTGCATTCCGTTCCGGCCGGTTTTCTTTTATTCTTTCACGGCCGGACTTTCTGTTGGAGGGTGTTAATTGCAAGTTTGCAATTAACTTACTAGTGAGGGGTTTTCTTGCATATGTGTGGATTATGATTTGACCATCATCATGAGATTCTCTTTGCATCATTCTTTTGCATTTATGTGATAAGAATGAGATTGGAAATGGTTGTGACAATTATCTTTTTAGATTATTCTTTTTCTTTTCTCCCCTTGATATGATTGAAACTATTCCCACCACCATACACACAACAAAGGGGCCGGCCACTATGGTGAGGGGAGAATGGGAGTGCTCTTTTGAGTGAGGGATTGATTCATCTCATTTTCATGCTTCTTTGCTTGCCAAAATTCCAAGCTTCTTTCCTTCATTCATTCTCCTCCTGACATCCCTCCATCAAGGCAACTTCATGAACCCCTAAAGAGACATGGCTACTACACTATTCTATAGCAAGTCTTGGACGCGTCGGCTAGACAACTTCGCGCCCGAGTTGCCTCGGTCAAGAGGCGGGAGCCCGTAAAAGATTCCGGCTATGTGGTGCCCTTTCCGACGAGGAGGTGATGGACGGACTTTCCGCAGGAGATCAGAGTGGAGACAAAGACCGAAGGACACGGATCTCTTGGTATAGCATCTCTACTCTTTTCTATTTTGCTAGTTGCTAGGTTAATGGCCCGATCCGGGTGTAAAGTGCGCGGTGGTGCCGGTTGCAAGTTTTGCAAAGTTTTTTTTTGTTTCCGAGTTTCCGGCGTCGGATCGACGGCCGGGGCGCCGCCGCGGGCTAACAGAATGGACGGACTAGGGTCAATAAGCCGGATTCCATGAATACCATGCTTAAGCACCATAATCCACGTTGTTGCCGATTACTCTAGCTTCATTGGTTGAGTTCGGCTCAAAGGACTTGAATACGGATTTCCTTAACTTACACTATCCAACTAATCCTAACAAACGGTTACTTTTCATATAACACTTAGGATAGATATGAACAATTCCGCCCACGTGCATTAACTCGTCAAAACAAGAACGTAAAACGCTCCGTCTCCCTGTGGATTGACCCGTGCTCATCGCGGCTAGCTGCAAAGCGACACCGTCCTGATCGCTGTTAAACTTTAAAACTCGACACGCCAAAAGCGTGCGATCAACATTACACTAAGTGAATGAGGAATACAACCTTTTTATACCGGTCCTTCACTTCAATAGCTCCGTGTAGTAGTCCCTTCGCTCCATGTAGTGATCTCCCGGACTCAAGTTAGGCTCCACAAAGCGAAATGAACAAGCTTGCTTGAAGTTTTTGAGGCCGAAGACGATTTACGTCGAGAAGACTCTAGCTCAAGCTACTTCTTAACTAATTGGGAATTAGTGAAGCAAACAACCTAAACTAAATGGCTAATCTAGTATAGGTTGATGAAGTATGATTTTTGTTCACTTTAGAATTATTTTTCTCACTAATTTTCTTCACCTCAAGAAAACCTAGAGAGCTTTCCTTGAGATAATGAAGAAGATGAAGTGGAGAATGGAATGAGTGAGAATAGCAACCATGGGTGGGATAATATCTCATATTAACTCATGTAGAGGCTTAACCATGGCTTAAGATAATAGTTGGGTTAATAAATATCTAGGGTGAGACAAAATTAGTGAACTAAGTCAATGGTTCTACAAGCTTCCACTAAGCTTCAAACCATGTGATTATTCCATCTAATTTTGTATTTACCTAAATAAATAAAAACCCCAATTATCTATGACATGGTATGAGTCTCATACACCCATGTATGATGTATCATCAAGCATGATACAAAGATAAACACAATAATATATATCACATATATATTAAGTGTAAATGTGAGAAAAAGAAATGCTTAAGTGAGCAAATATTAATTAATATAAAATTAATATATCAAATATATAATCATACATTAAATTATTGAATCAACACTTGATTTAATAATCCGGCTATATCACATATAACCGACTAATATCATTTGTATCAACTTATCAAATCAACACTTGATTCGATAACCCGTCTATATCACATATAACCGACCGATATCACATATCACGAGAATAGAATACGGTATCACATACACGTATTAATCTCAGTCCCGCACATATCACATATGTGCTCATACTTCGTTTCGCCTGAGCCAGGAAACCTCTGTGTAGGACTCCAAAGACTCGTCAATACACCGACAGTAGGTGATGATCATATCAGTCACCCATAAGCCGTTAGCGGTAATAGCTGGACGTAACGGATTCCCGGGTATTGAGCGATCAGAAGATCAACAAGCAAGCATGTTCATACTCCTGCGAATCCAATAAGTAACATTACCGTACAATCCGGTCTATTCGTCTGATATGTCGCATATCCGGCCTGGGGGTGGTAAACGTTAGACCCCAATAGCTTGATAAGTCATGCCGATGTGATGCCCATAACGGTTTGAGAAACTACTGATAACACTTACCAGTAAATCTCAGCAACCCTGACCAGGGATTTCCTGTTATGGCCAATCAAGCATAGCGCAACATCAACCCCCAATACCGGGAGAGACGAAACCCCCTCCTATCGCTCATTGCCTCCATGTGACTCGGGACTGTACCCAAAAACCACCGTTTTGCACGTTCTCTTGAACGCGGTAAGGTGGAAATCAAAGCATAGTGGGAATCATACAAGACTCTATGCGATCTCGGGTCTACATACTAACCTGTACCAGTGTCACCAGAGAACCGCTATCTGACGTGAGGTATAATACCATCTAGGAGTTCTCGGCAAGTCCTGTTCAGTATACCCAGTATCCACTGAGCACCCGTATACAATCTTTGATGTCAAACACCAATGGATGTGGGATCATCCTCCGCCCATCATATAGGTCAAGAAACGTATACGCTAGTCTACTCTGGAATATCGATGCCCTGTCTTGATACTCCCACTTCTAGGAACAATTGAAGGATGTACTTATAGACTACCTTGGCCCTACTAGTATGATCTGCATCATAATCCTAGTAGTCAAGTACACATCCTAAGGGCTTTATCAACATGTAACAAAGAGACAATGAGTGTACATGTTAAGATAAAGAGTTACCAGATAGCATACTATCATGTCGAGCAAGAAAGTCCTCCATATATATGACTAAGAATGCACTATAATATACATAATATGTACAATAATAGCCTCTAGGGCATACATATAACTAACAGATCTCAGTCTCAAAGATGACTAACGAACCTCATATGACATATTTCGGACCGATGAACCTCATTTACACGAGATCTCGTCCTAAATTCAACCCTAAATTTATATAACACACACACACACGGATTCAGACTAATCCGCGCCCTACGGACGACGACATAGACTATTCTCCGTATACAATCCATGGGCAACCTCATATTAACAAATATACCACGACACGAAATGATCTACCTGGAGCAGGTGAAAGTTGTTATCACAACGAGATAGCATAATTAACTTCAGGGGCTAGAGCCTGCAGGGAAGAGGTCCCCACAATAAAAAAAACCCTCAAAGAGGGGGAATCTGATAAAATCATGCTATATCGGTCGCATCCATCCAAACCTCCGATATATGGTGTCATAAATCAATCTGTCATCTTCGGAGAGGTGGATGGATATGTTCTAAATAGTATATACCCCCAAATTCAGGTAAGACGTTCTAACTCAGTTTTTCTCTACGTTAAACACGCATCATTCGCCAACGCTAAAAAAAACGAGTGGCCCTAAAGCACCCGGTCACCAGAATAACGACCGTGCGGCTCCTTCCCTTGGAAAAAGATTAGGACGAGGATATTTATTCCCCTGAGACATACGCAGTGGGCATCTTGCTCTTTAATGAAAAGAAGGAGAAGACAAAAAAATAAGTCTATCTTGCCAAATATGTATACAGCCTGGCAAATCGACACGCTAGAGGAATATAACCAAAAAGCATGCCCGTCAATTATCCTTTCGAAATAAGGGTTCTAAGGAAGAAGAAGACTCAGCAAAAAGAGTGACATGCCATCTCGTTCCTTCGTATATGAAAAAATTTCTCCATCAGCAACAGAAAGCGATATTGATGAGAAGGAGGCATGTACCATGTAAAGTGCTCGGTATTTCCCGTAAGAAAACCCAATTACAGCGATATAAAGCAATCCAAGAGGGTAAAGATAGCCTAAGGTATGAAGCGGCTAGGCAGCAATACATGAGCAACCAAGCAATGGAAGGGACGGGTTATATAACTCCCCAACCGAAACAAAGATGTTAGACCGAAATGTCCATAAACTAGCACTTCGACCGGAATGTCCCTAAACTAGCATGTCGCCCCAAACATGGGGATATTGGGCCGAAATATCACTAAACTAGCACGTCGTCCCGAACACGACTGTTCACCGCCGAAAACAGAAACGAACAGGGATGGATCGTCTTTCCTGAATTTGGGGACAGATGCTATTTGGAATTCTCCATCCACCTCTCCGAAGATACCAAGTTGATTTATGGCACTATATATCAGAGTTTTGGACAGATGCGGCCGTTGTAGCAGACCTCATCAGATTCCCCTTCATTTGTGAGGTTTTTTTGATTGTGGGGACGATCTTCCCTGCAGGCGTAAGCCCCTGCAGTTAATTACGTTATCGCATTGCGATAACCATTTTCTCCTGCTCCGGCAGTTCATTTTGTATCGTGTGTGTTTTGTTTTATTTTGGTTGTCCGTGGATTGTATCGGAGACTATTTTATGTCGTCGTCCGTAGGACCCGGTTCGGTCCAAATCCGTATATTTTAGATTTGGGTTTGGTTTATTTAAGGACCGTTAATCTGGTTTGAGATTAAGATCGACATAAAATATATGAGCATTTGGGCCCAATTATTTTAGTTTAAGAACATCATGGTCCATTGATTTATTGATTTTCGTGGATGTGTTTATCGAATCAAAAAGTAAAGAAATCACAACCAAAAATATTTGACCGCAATCAAACAACGGTGTCAGTTGAAGTTAATGAATGAGTGCGGATCGTCCTCAGGGATCTCGAGATTCGTTTGTACCTTTATTTGTTTGAAATGAAATGTTAAGCAACAATAAGAGAAAACACGATTCAATTGATTGATTTGTATTCGTGTGTCACTAATCTTTTCTAAAGAATCAAGAACTATAAACAACAAGAATCGGGTTTCAATGGTATTTTCCAAACGACAATCAAGACTGATAAAGAGGCTCGTAGGAATCGATAGGATCTTTAGATGTGTTGTAGTCTACAATATTTCATATTCTTGTCCTTCGAAGAATTGATGCTAGATCAATGGTTATCGACGAGAATTAGGGTTTTCTTGATGAAATTAAGTTTCATCTCTTAACCCTTGCTCTTTCGAGAATACCATTTATATTCTAGCCTCTAGCAATTTCAAGAATCGATCGGATCACCCCAATCTCGAGCGATGTTGATCAAGAAAGCATCACATCGAATTGGGTTGTCGATTCTTGAACTTGCTAGGGTTTACAATCTCGTGGGATTCAAGAATTGATTACAAATTTGCTACATCATCATACTAAAGATCTTCTCGACTCCTTAACGAGCGGAGTTTTACTCGCGCATCACCACATAGACAATATTCAAGAACAGTAAAGATAACATGATGCGGAATTTTAAAGAAAACAAGAATGGAGAAAATATCACCTTTTATTTAATCAACAATTGTCAATACATTCTTTCAAGATCTACAAGAAGAAAGAAAAATCGATCGTTGACTCGGCTTCGCTCGACTCCGTGGATCGTGGATCTACTTTTGATCTCTTGCCCGATGGAAGATCGGCTCGGCTCATAAAAGGGTTGAAGGAATCTTGCTTGGCTTGCACTCAAGATCTTGAATTGTGGATGGATTTAGGGTTAGGGTTTCCTACAAGATTTCTCACTAATCTTGAGGAAGAAGAAGATGGAGAAAGAGAGAATGGCTAAGATCTAAGATGTTGAATCTTTTTCTCTCTAGGGTTTCATATATTGTAAGATTTTTCCAAGATGAGAAATGAGAGAGCCTAGGGTCCTATTTATAGAACTAGGTTTAGGTTTGAATTAGACTTTCCCTCCAAAAGTTTGTTGACAAGTTTGTTGGGCTTTAGCTTAGGGTTTAAGCAAGGGTTTAGGAAAGTTCTAGAAGTTCTAGGCTAGTTTAGGAGCTTGATGATCTGGTGGAAGTGTCTGGACTCTTCTGGATTTTTGTATGCATTTTTGAGCTGCAGGTACTAACACAGGAGTTGTGGTGAAGTTTGAGGAGCTCAGTCCCTGAAACCGCCGCGCAACCGCCGCGTGAGGTGCCTTTAGGCCGCGCTTCCGCCGCGCCTTGGTGGCCTCGGGATCAGTGTCTTCTGCAGTTGCTTTGTACTTCTATTTGGGTTATTCTTTGATGTTCAGAATTGCAATTGACCTTCTGTGTTGATACCAGATTTGCTTTCAATGAGTTTACGAGCAATTGTAATGGTCGAGCAATGAATTGATCGAGCAAGTATCTCTTTTCCTGCATAGACTTCAAAATAGGGGTTGCAAGATATAGAAAATATGCTATGTAATGTAATGCAGTTAATTTCCCTAGAATTTCCGGTTTTAAGGTCGAATACATGTAATTTGATATTTTGCGACCAATTAGCTAATATGTGAATTATGAATACCGTACTCTCCTATATGTATGCAGATGACAAGGAAATTGCCGGTTAAAATATGCAATATTTTCGACTGATCAAATACCCCCAAACTTAATTTCGATCGTCTCGAGAGAATGTTTTATTAAAAAGAGAAGGAGAAAACAAAGAAGGAGAAAAAACTAACTAGCACACTTTCGTAGGCAACACGATTGCACTGAGCACGTGCAACAAGCCTTTAAACCTCTAGGTGTCCCTAGTAGGAGGAGTGTTGTCTCCTGAGGGTTTTCAGCGGATTGCACCCACAAAATCCAATAATAAAAGCAAGATCATGAATATTACATTTAAAGAAAAGAATCGTAAAAGAAGAGACTTTGAAAATTAGGGTTTCCAACTAAGCTAGCTTTTCGGTTGTCATGAGCCCTATCTTAATGGTCATGAAAAAATGTCAGAAATCACGTCCTCCCTCAATAAAACATCGTCTTATTCTTCATTCCTATCTTTATTCCAAACATCGATCATATCACCCTGCGTGTGTGTAAAGACATCCCTACACCCGGAGAATTCAATTCAAGCTATCATACTCTTGCCCATCAGCCTCAGTACTTCTTGGCAAACGAGATTGCTTACACACTTTCATGCGACCGTTAATACTTCTTGAGGTACTAACCGACCGATTACTGATGTGCATGCTAACTTGGTGTATTTTCCTAATCTTGCACCACCTCAGGCATAGCAGTGACTCCCAGACCAGTTGACCTTGGGGCACTAGGTGAAGAAGCACCCTTTTGCTATATATTTTTCTTGCCCTTGGTGATAACAAAACCAGTATCCATTTTTCTCACCATTTTCAAAAATACTATTTTTCTTTTCATACTTTTGGCTTTAAGACAAGAGCATTTCAAGGTATCCTCTACTATCCCAGGCTTCAAGACGTGTGTAAGTGCGAATAGCAGGGTAGCAACGTTCAAAATGTTTGGCTTCCAGAATAGAAACTATTTTTCAGACTTATTTTTATCCTCAGATTAGTGACGTCTTTCATCTTACTAACCCTTGGGACAACGGCTCATAACTACTTATTACTAGTTCGTATAAGAAAACTTCTAATTTTCTTAGTTTTCTAAAATTTTTCCAATCTCATGGATGTAATTGTTCACTGTCTAAACTTTCATTATCTTATTTATATACAAAAAGTGTAAATATTAAAATTATTTTTATATTTGAAAATTTTTAAATTTTTATAGGTTTTGAAAATTTTTCATTTTTTTTTTTTTAAGATTTTAAAAGGAAATGTTTTGTGCTTATGCAGATGATATGCAAATGATGCGAAAATAAGCACAAACCTCCCCCAAACTTGTTTTCAACAGTGTCCTCACTGTTGCCGACAGTTATACCTACAAAAATCTGTAAATCTGGGAGGAATTATTAGTGGGGGCAAATATATAAGTGAAGATCTTCCCCCAAACTTGTTTTATTTACTCACCTTCATAAAAAAAAATGATGCAATGATATACTGGACATGAAAGTGAGACGGAGGAATTTTAATCAAGATAAACTGGCTCTTGTAAGAACAAGATCTCCTCCGTGGGGTCAGTGGAAAAATACGGCTTTAATCTATGTCCATTTACTTTGAAAACAGTGCCGTTTTTAACATTTTCAACATCTACTGCCCCGTGCGGGTATATAGACCGCACAACAAAAGGTCCCTTCCAACGAAATCGGAGCTTACCCGCGTGAAGGTGTAATCGTGAATCATAAAGAAGGACTTGTTGACCAGGTAAAAATGTTTTCCTTACAATGTTTTTATCGTGAAAAACCTTAGTCCTATTCTTTGTGATTACAGCATTATCATAAGCTTCATCGCGGAGTTCGCTTAGCTCGTTTAGTTGCAGCTTCCGAAAGTTGCAAGCAAGGTTTAAATCAAAATTAATTTCCTTTATAGCCCACAATGCTTTATGTTCTATCTCAACAGGTAGATGACATGCTTTACCAAAAACTATCCTATATGGAGACATTCCTAGGTCGGTCTTATATGCAGTCCTGAATGCCCAAAGAGCATCCGTCAATTTGGTCGACCAGTCTTTTCTATTTTTGGCAACAGTTTTCTCCAGGATAAGTTTGATTTGTCTGTTTGAGATCTCAGCCTGCCCGCTTGTTTGGGGGTGATAGGGTGTAGAAAGACGGTGGTTGATTGAATATTTCCGCATCAGAGTCTCGAAAGATCTGTTGCAGAAGTGTGTCCCATTATCGCTAATAATAGCGCGTGGGTGTCCAAATCGCGAGAAGATATTCTCTTTTAAGAACTTAATGACAACTTTCTTGTCATTAGTGCGACTTGGAATGGCTTCTACCCACTTGGAGACATAATCAACCGCCAGCAATATGTACAGATTCCCAAAGGAGTTGGGAAAAGGACCCATAAAATCTATGCCCCAAACATCAAACATTTCAACAACCAGAATGGGCTGCTGAGGCATTTCATTCCTTTGGGATATTCTACCCGTATACTGACATTGTGTACAGGTTTTGCAATGTTCAAATGCGTCCTTGAATAAGGTCGGCCAATAAAATCCAGATTGCAAAACTTTTTCCGCTGTTTTTCTTGGACCAAAGTGACCCCCACAGGCCTGATCATGACAAAATGAAAGAATACTCTTGAACTCTTCATTCGGGACGCACCGGCGAATGATCTGATCAGGACAGTATTTAAACAAATAAGACTCGTCCCAGTAATAGTGTTTTACTTGGGAAAGAAAGCGGTATTTGTCCTGTTGAGACCAATCGCTCGGTATCAATCCCGTGGCATGATAGTTCACAATATCCCTGAACCAAGGTTCAGAGGATACGCTCAAGAGTTGTTCGTCAGGGAATGAGTCATTGATCGGCAGGGTCACAGGGGAAGAAACGATGCGTGAAAGGTGGTCAGCTACTACATTTTCACATCCTTTCTTATCTTTGATAACAAGATCGAATTCTTGTAAAAGAAGGATCCAACGTATTAGTCGACCTTTGGCATCTTTCTTCGCCAACAGATGTTTTAAAGCGGAATGATCAGTATATACAACAATAGGTGAGCCGATTAAGTAAGGCCTGAATTTCTCTAATGCGAATACAACCGCTAATAGTTCTTTCTCTGTGGTTGTATAATTGATTTGCGCATCATTCAGGGTCTTACTAGCATAGTAAATCACGTGTGGCATCTTTTCAATGTGCTGTCCAAGGACAGCACCTACTGCAAAATCAGATGCGTCACACATCAGCTCAAAGGGGTAGTCCCAGTTTGGTGATGATAAAACGGGGGCTGAAGTGAGTGAGTGTTTAAGTGAGTCGAAAGCTGTCTCGCAATCCGAGTCAAAGTGGAAGGTCGTATCCTTGGCCAGGAGTAGTGTTAAAGGTCTAGCAATTTTGCTAAAGTCCTTTATGAATCTCCTATAAAATCCAGCATGGCCAAGGAAAGAGCGAATATCTTTGACGCTTTTGGGATGAGGGAGGTTTTGAATGACATCTACTTTAGCTATGTCAACCTCAATGCCCTTCTGTGAAATGACATGTCCAAGGACTATTCCTTCTTGGACCATAAAGTGGCATTTTTCCCAGTTCAAAGTCAAGTTCTTCTCTTTGCATCGAGTAAGAACAGCGTCCAGATTCGCTAGGCATTCAGAAAAAGAGTCTCCAAAAATCGAAAAGTCGTCCATAAAGATCTCCAGGAAATTCTCTACCATATCAGAGAATATCCCCATCATACACCGCTGAAAGGTAGCGGGAGCATTGCATAGCCCGAAGGGCATGCGACTGTAAGCAAAGGTACCAAAAGGACAAGTAAAAGTGGTTTTATCTTGATCCTTTTTGGCGATGGGGACCTGATTATAGCCTGAGTAACCGTCCATGAAACAATAGTATTGTCGTCCCGCTAAGCGTTCCAGCATTTGATCAATAAATGGTAGAGGAAAATGATCTTTCCTCATGGCAGCGTTGAGTTTTCTATAATCGATGCATACACGCCACCCAGTTTGGGTGCGTGTCTGAATCAACTCATTCGCTTCATTTGTGATCACAGTGATGCCGGATTTCTTAGGAACGACGTGTATAGGACTTACCCACTGGCTATCGGAGATCGGGTATATAATACCACTATCTAAGCATTTGACGATCTCTTTCATGACAGCTTCCTTCATGACGGGATTTAACCGTCTCTGTGGTTCTCGGGTCGGTCTGGCATCATCCATCACATGTATATGATGTTCAACAATCAAGGGACTGATCCCTTTGATGTCCGCCATGCTCCAACCAAATGCCTCTTTATTAGATCTTAATACCGATAAAAGTGCATTCTCTTGCTCTGATGCAAGAGAAGTGGAAATTATAACCGGTAAAGTCTCGTTCTCACCAAGATATGCATATTTTAGGTGAGAAGGTAAGACCTTGAGATCTAATTCAGGCGGAGAAATGATCGAAGGGAGGATCATAGAATGATTTTTGGATTTACAAAGAAGCTCAGAGCCTGTGAAAGATACAGACTCGGGTGGAGAAAAGTCAGAAGTGCAGGACTCAAGTGTAAGTGTAGTGTCCTCACTAAGATCAAGTGTAAGATCAAGCAGAGATGTGCTAATGTCATCGAGATCATTAAAGCAAAGTTCCTCGGCTCCACAACTATCAGGAGCGATCTCATGGACAGAACACACATCTAAAATATGAGCACTAGGTTCTGATGGCTGACTCCCAACTCTGTAGATATTTAGTTCAGTGGTCATATTTCCAAATGATAAATTCATTGAACCATTTCTACAGTTTATAACAGCGTTGGAAGTGGCAAGGAAAGGACGACCTAAAATCACCGGAATTTGGCCCCGGGGGTTTGCTACAGGATGTGTGTCGAGCACAATGAAGTCTACAGGGAAAACAAATTCCCCGACCTTTATTAACACATCCTCTAATTCACCCCTTGGTTTGGTGATAGATCGGTCCGCCATCTGGAGAGTGCAATGAGCAGGTTTCAGCTCTCCAATTCCTAGTTGCTCATAGACAGAATAAGGTAACAGGTTAACACTCGCGCCAAGGTCTAAAAGAGCACGATTTATGTTTTTACCCCCAATCGAAATCGATATTGTAGGACATCCTGGGTCCTTTCGTTTCTTTGGTAGCTGGGGAATAAAAGCAGTGCTGATATTATTAGCCATAAAGACCTTCTTTGGCACCTGAGTCTTCCTCTTCCTAGTGCACAAGTCCTTTAGAATTTTCGCATAAGCGGGGACTTGTTGAATCGCATTTAGGAGAGGGATATTGATGTTAACCTGTTTGAACATTTCTAAAATTTTCTCCATATGAGGACTCGTTCTGTTAGCCCTTAGCCGGTTCGGGTAAGGTGCTTTCGCAATAAGCGCGGGGTCCATCATAGGAGAAGGAAAGGGGGGTAGACGAGATCCCAAAAGAGGTGTGGGGACCGTCTGTGGAGAACTATAAGGGTTGGGTGAAAGTGTTGAGCCTAAAGGGAACTGGAGAATAGGCTCGTGCGAAGGTGGTTTGGTAGAAGAAGAAGGATCAGAAGGAGAAGTGTGTGTATGTGGAAAGGTCTCAGCCGGGGTTTTGACATGATTTTCAGTATTATCAATATCTTCCCCGACATTATTATTCAGCACTCTTCCCGATCTCAACGTGGTAATGGCATTTACATTGTAATGCCCAGGATTTTGTAGGGGTTGAGAGGGAAGTTTCCCTTTTTCTCTCGCACTCATTTCAGCTTTGAGGCGTGCGATTTCAGCTTCCATCGTTCTAATACTCTCAGCTTGTGACGCTGAGTTTTTCTTTATTTCACTGACGGAAGATCTAACCTCAGTTGAAACCTCCATGAAATTGGATAAAAGTGATTTCATGGTTTGAGTAAATTGAGAGAAATCGTCAGAACAGGACTGCATAGGATTAGACTGTGCATGAGTGTTGCCCTGGTTTTGGAAATTTTGTGACTGGTAGGGATGCTGAGTGAGTTGAAGGGGTTGCTGTTGTGGTGGAGGAAGAGCCCTTTGAAAGTTATTTGTGTTTGGAACCGTGTTTTGAGATTGATTTTGGTTCCAAGCAAAATTCGGGTGGTTCCTCCAACCCTGATTGTACGTGGAAGAATATGGATCGTTTCGAGGTCGTTGAAATGCGGCATTAGAATGCTCGTGACCTTGAAATGCCGAGTTTAAAGGACATTCTTCCGTTAAGTGTGACGGATCAGAACAGCACCCACAAATAGTTTTGGGGAGTGATACCGGGTTTAGGGAGGCTGCTGCAAATTTGTGTTCCATAGCGTCGAGCTTCTTTTGCATTGCTGCCATTTCTGCTCGAACACCTATGGACACATCTACTTGGTGTACGCCACCCCTATTCAGTGGTTGGGTTCCACTCTCCCAAATTAGTGATTTTTCAGCGAATTCTTCTAAGTATCGCCAGGCTTCCCCATCGTCTTTAGTCATAAATGTACCCTGACACATATTTTCAAGGCTTTGTTTCGTGCTAGGGTTACTGCCCTCATAGATGATTCGGCAAAGCTCCCATCTCGGGATGCCGTGATGAGGACATTGAACCATTAGATCCTTGAAACGTTCAAAGTACTTTGAAAATGGTTCGGTAGGGAGCTGGGCAAATTGGTTCAATTCGCTACGAATTCGAGCCGTTCTTTGGACTGGGTAAAATTTCTTTAGGAATGCTGCGACGAATTCTTCCCAATTAGTGATGGAGTGTGCGGTGGTGTTATATAGCCACTTCTCGGCTATATCGCACAAGGTAAAAGGAAGAAGTCGTAGACGCATCGCATCCACAGAAAGTTGAGACGTACCCATCATAGCGCATACGTTTTCAAATTTGGTAATGAAAACATAAGCGTCCTCGGTCTCGAGTCCGTGATACTTAGGTAGAAGGTTGATATACTGGGGCTTGATTTCAAAATTATCCCCGTTGGCTGGTGGTGTGGATAAGCAGGTGGAAAGTGGACCTCTAAGTGGATAACATCTTTCCTGAAGAGAAATGTGTGGAGGATTCTGCGCACCAACGGACGGTGGCAGATTGGGGTTAAAGAAGTTTGATGGATTCGGATCCATCGGTGTGGGTGTGGTAGTAGGTAAAGAAAAGGTAAATGGAGAATTATCGACTTCGGAGTCGATAAAAGGTACGCGGACTAAACGGGCACTAGAATCCCGTGTCCAGCCTATCTTGCACTAAAAAGGGTTAGTACAAGTGGCAGCGTTGGCTTATAATTAGGGGTAAAATGAATGCGGTGTTTGCTTTAAAAAGGGACGGATTTTGAAAAAAATGATGCGACAACCAATATGCAGCAACACAACCCTAAAATCTAATGGTCACCTAGGTCCGGCTCTAGACCGCTCCTAACTGCCAAAAGACAAGTCGCAGGATCAATCCTCCACTGCCTCTTTGTCCCCCTGTGGCCGGATAAGTGCCAGGTAAGTGGGAAGGAACCACCACTACAGTGGACCTAATTAATAACCACTAGCCTTAGACACACTCGCCTTAGGCACCACAGAAAAACGCGGATAAGCAATGAATTACCCACGGCCCTCTCTTGTCCTAAATGAGCGCGACAGTCCTTAGAGTCATCTCTAGATTTCTTTTAGTTAATGGGGGTAAATGCGGATGCAAGTTTGGTGGTTTTCGGGGCCTAGGAAGGGTAATGAAATCCCTACCTAATTTGGATTTGGCCGTGCCCCTTAATTTTCCGTATTAGCAATGCAAAACAACCAAGAAAAGCAAAATCACGCACAATTTTAATTTGCTTTTGCGGCGCAGCTATTATTTGCAAAGAATCCTGCAGAAAGGATTAGTTGGAGCTAAAAAGGGAGAGAGGAGAGAGAGAGAAATCACCTGCTGGAAAATTTTCCAGAGAACCCTCAATCTTGCGGCGCTTCCGCCGCACAAAGTATGTTTCTGCCGCCCTTCCGCGGTCAGTTGTGGAATTCAATGTACCAATTTTCTTCAGCTGCTTCCTTTTGCTATCTCCAGCTCTCTGGTATATCCCAAATAATTTTTCCACAGCACAGAATGCTCCAGATCACCTTGCAATCAATTCACAACACATGTGTAAGAGTTTGTACGAATTTTGATTTCAAGAAATGAAACGTAATAATTCTTTCACTTCAAACTATAAAATGTAAACGAATTAACGCGCGATCCCCGGCAACGGCGCCATTTTGATTTATTGATTTTCGTGGATGTGTTTATCGAATCAAAAAGTAAAGAAATCACAACCAAAAATATTTGACCGCAATCAAACAACGGTGTCAGTTGAAGTTAATGAATGAGTGCGGATCGTCCTCAGGGATCTCGAGATTCGTTTGTACCTTTATTTGTTTGAAATGAAATGTTAAGCAACAATAAGAGAAAACACGATTCAATTGATTGATTTGTATTCGTGTGTCACTAATCTTTTCTAAAGAATCAAGAACTATAAACAACAAGAATCGGGTTTCAATGGTATTTTCCAAACGACAATCAAGACTGATAAAGAGGCTCGTAGGAATCGATAGGATCTTTAGATGTGTTGTAGTCTACAATATTTCATATTCTTGTCCTTCGAAGAATTGATGCTAGATCAATGGTTATCGACGAGAATTAGGGTTTTCTTGATGAAATTAAGTTTCATCTCTTAACCCTTGCTCTTTCGAGAATACCATTTATATTCTAGCCTCTAGCAATTTCAAGAATCGATCGGATCACCCCAATCTCGAGCGATGTTGATCAAGAAAGCATCACATCGAATTGGGTTGTCGATTCTTGAACTTGCTAGGGTTTACAATCTCGTGGGATTCAAGAATTGATTACAAATTTGCTACATCATCATACTAAAGATCTTCTCGACTCCTTAACGAGCGGAGTTTTACTCGCGCATCACCACATAGACAATATTCAAGAACAGTAAAGATAACATGATGCGGAATTTTAAAGAAAACAAGAATGGAGAAAATATCACCTTTTATTTAATCAACAATTGTCAATACATTCTTTCAAGATCTACAAGAAGAAAGAAAAATCGATCGTTGACTCGGCTTCGCTCGACTCCGTGGATCGTGGATCTACTTTTGATCTCTTGCCCGATGGAAGATCGGCTCGGCTCATAAAAGGGTTGAAGGAATCTTGCTTGGCTTGCACTCAAGATCTTGAATTGTGGATGGATTTAGGGTTAGGGTTTCCTACAAGATTTCTCACTAATCTTGAGGAAGAAGAAGATGGAGAAAGAGAGAATGGCTAAGATCTAAGATGTTGAATCTTTTTCTCTCTAGGGTTTCATATATTGTAAGATTTTTCCAAGATGAGAAATGAGAGAGCCTAGGGTCCTATTTATAGAACTAGGTTTAGGTTTGAATTAGACTTTCCCTCCAAAAGTTTGTTGACAAGTTTGTTGGGCTTTAGCTTAGGGTTTAAGCAAGGGTTTAGGAAAGTTCTAGAAGTTCTAGGCTAGTTTAGGAGCTTGATGATCTGGTGGAAGTGTCTGGACTCTTCTGGATTTTTGTATGCATTTTTGAGCTGCAGGTACTAACACAGGAGTTGTGGTGAAGTTTGAGGAGCTCAGTCCCTGAAACCGCCGCGCAACCGCCGCGTGAGGTGCCTTTAGGCCGCGCTTCCGCCGCGCCTTGGTGGCCTCGGGATCAGTGTCTTCTGCAGTTGCTTTGTACTTCTATTTGGGTTATTCTTTGATGTTCAGAATTGCAATTGACCTTCTGTGTTGATACCAGATTTGCTTTCAATGAGTTTACGAGCAATTGTAATGGTCGAGCAATGAATTGATCGAGCAAGTATCTCTTTTCCTGCATAGACTTCAAAATAGGGGTTGCAAGATATAGAAAATATGCTATGTAATGTAATGCAGTTAATTTCCCTAGAATTTCCGGTTTTAAGGTCGAATACATGTAATTTGATATTTTGCGACCAATTAGCTAATATGTGAATTATGAATACCGTACTCTCCTATATGTATGCAGATGACAAGGAAATTGCCGGTTAAAATATGCAATATTTTCGACTGATCATCCATTATCCAACATTCCCCTTTTGGCGACGAATATTAGTTTAAGGACATTTTGGTCCAACATTCCCGTTTTGGGGACGAATATTAGTTTAAGGACATTTCGCTCCAACATTCCCGTTTTGGGGACGAATATTAGTTTAAGGACATTTCGGTCCAACATTCATCTTGTGCGTATGTGTATTTGTTACGTGGTGGAGTGAACGATGGTAACATGGAATGCGCCCAATTTATGGTGTGATCCGATTTGACATATGCACGTCAATTTGGATGTGCATTAATGTGGATGAACGGAGTTGTTGGTTGTCGGGACCTGCCACCTCTCTGAAGACGCTGAGAAATTACAACGACATGTATCAGAAGTATGGAAAGATGCACCTTTGAACCAAATCCTGTATTTGAGGGCAAAAAAGGGTTGTGGACCTAAGAATCATTAGTCATATTTGGGACTAAGACTACCTTAGGAGATATGGGATGAATATCATTTTGGATATCATCAATGAGAGATCATTAGTCATATTTGAGACTAAGATCAGTTTGGAAATCACGAGCATATGGGCTCGGTTGATTTAAAATCAAAAAGGTTTAACCTCAGCAAACTTAGCCAATTTGGGCTGAGATTGGTTCTCTATACTACCCAGCAGTGCTAAGCACTAATATATATAGTGCTCACGTGTGTTTCACATGGAGTGCTGGTGCTGAGCACTAATCCTTTCTGGCGCTCACGTGTTTTTCACGTGAGATGCTACTATAGTGCTAAGCACTAATTTTCTCTGGCACTCACGTGTGAAACATGTAAGGCGCTTAGATATGGGCGCTACCCAATCAGTGCTAAGCACTTTAGTCATTTTGACTGAACATAGAGTGCTATGCTCTTTGCATGCCACTCACATGGGAAACACGTGAGTGCTGAGTATTGATTGCGGGTTTTGTTTGTTCACCTCCCCGTTTTTTTGACAGAAGTGCTAAGCACTTGGCTAGAGCTCTGGTGCTCACGTGTGAAGCATGTGAGGCGCTGGATTTCAGGTTTCCAAGAGTGTTTCACGTGACTACTTTATTTTTGGGGTGTTGGGTTGCTTAATTTGGTGGCTGCCCAATCAACACGAGTGAGTTTTTTTCTTTGTTTTCTTTTGTTTGTTTTAGGCACTCACGTGGGAAACACGTGAGGCACTATAATAGTACCAAGCATTAATTTTACTCACGCGTGTTTCACGTGAGATGCCAAGTTCTTCTTGTTTTTACAGATTTTAATCTCTGTTAATGACATTTTAGTCATTGATGATCATCAAGATTTCTGTTTTGAAAATCTTGGATCATCATTTTATTTTAATTAGAGAACTAAGTTCTTCTTTTATTTTTATGAGAACTAAGTTCTTTATATAGATTTAAACCCTAATTTCGGAGGAATTAAATTCCCAGAACACATGTTCTTTTTCATTCTTTTTTTAATCTAGTTCTTTTCCCCTAAGTTTTGAGTCTGAAGAACAGAATCTCCCCGATGAGAATTAAATTCTCAACTTGTAGGGAAATTTTCTTTTGCAAATCTCAAACCAGAGGAACAGCTAAGTTCTTGTATGAAGGGTTAAACCCTTGTTTCCATTATACTACGCAAAGGGTATAATTTTAATCTCTCATTTTTCTTTACCTAGAGTTTTGAAGGAGGGGAGTCTTCTTCTTTGAGAATTAAATTCTCTGTTCTTTCAAGAGCTCACTATATTTTTTTTTGCAGAAACTTCTGTTAGTGTGCTAGACTTGAAGTCTCGGGTCCTTTATATAGTGGGGGCAAGTTTGTTAATTAAAATCTCTTATTGAGAGATTCCAATTGATTTTATTGGTCTTAAAATCAGTTTGGGAAATTTTACCTACCGTTGGATTTTTGATCCAAGTGTTTCTGTCTTACAAAATATGTTTTCTCGTTTTAATAAGATTGGTGGAATATTTTCCCATATATAGAATTTTATTCTATTGAACGGTGATATTTTTATCACCATTGGATTTTAAATCCAAGGGTGCTCGGTTAAACAGAGCATAATTTTTCTCTGTTTAGAAAGATATGGGAAATATTTTCCATCTCATTGGATTTTTGATCCACCAACTTTCTATTCAACAGAGAATATCCTTCCCAATAGAATTTAATTCTATACTTAATCACCATTGGATATTTGATCTAACGGTTCCCTGTTTAATAGAGATGATCTTTCTCTTTTAGAAAAATTTAGGGAAGTATTTCCCAAGAGTAGAATTTAATTTTACGTGAAGAGGAACCCTCACGTGTTTAACACGTGAGGCTTACATAGCATCTTTCATTTGGCGCCCATATGCCTTGCATATGCGCGCTCACGTGTTTAACACGTGAGGTCAGTTTGGCCTTTGGCCATCTACTCTTAATGCTCATATGCTTTGCATATAAAAACAAAATTTAATTCTATGCATAAAGTTTAACTCTGTCTGAAGCTGATGCTTCAAAAGGGTATCCTCACGTGTTTAACACGTGACCCCAGTGTGGTTTTTTTATGCTTTCATGCTTTATGCATAGGCGCTCACGTGTTTAACACGTAAGGCCCATTTAGCCTTTAGATGTTTAATTGCAGCGCTTATATTCTCTGCATATAGGCGCTCACGTGTTTAACATGTGAGGCTTGAGCTGTGTGAAATTTTCTCCCCTTTTCTCTGTAGGGTTCCTAGGCACGCTAATGAGGTCTCACAAGGCATCAACCATGCCAATTTCTAATTTTAGGGGTGCCGAGAAACCCTAATACGGATCGTTGGCTAGAAGTTTAGGCGAAACAAGTAACTAGTTAACAATTTAACTACAAGAACGGAAATACAATCTTTGTAGATCCGGTTCTCCACCTCCATAGCTCCATGACGAAGCCTCCTCGCTGTCCAAATGGAATCCCGGGCTCTAGCGTCGGCTTCATCGGAGAATGGGCGGGCTAGGTCATCGACGACGATGCCGAAGATGATCTACGTCGAGGCATCACAAGATCAAGCTCCCACTTCACCAAGTCATGAAACTTATGAAGAAAACACACTCTACTACTTGGCAAGAGATAGAGGATGAAGAAATAGGAAGTGGGTTCACTTTAGAATTGGATTTCTCACTCATTTCATCAAGTCACCATTGATGAAGTCTAGGTTTTCTTCAAGTGAAGAAGAAGAAGAAGATGAACATTATGATAAGTTAATTAAAAAACCAAAAGAAAAAGAATACTTATCATAATATGAACTAGGGTTAAGTGTAGAGAATTGACCAAGGTTAGATGAATGGTTAGGGTTAAGCATGAAGACAAAATGGTCACTTTGGTCAAAGCTTCATGAAGCTTCAACAAGCTTCATGTAATAAAGCAACCATTTTGTTTTTCTTTTCTCAATTTTTTAATCCAAATAAAAAATAAATGAATTAATAAATAAAAACCCTAACCATTTACTTAACCAAGGTTTAACTCTTTACACAAACCCTAGGAACCTTGCATCATCAAACATGATACAATCAAGTGCATAAAAATATATCACATATACGATGTGCACATGCGAGTGAGAAAATCCATCTTAAGTGAACCGATACTAGTTAATGCAAAGTAATATATCAAATATATAATTATGCATTAAATCATTAAATCAACACTTGATTTAATGATTCGATCATATCGCATATAACCGACTAATATCAACAGTAACATCTTATCGAATCAACACTTGATTTGATAACCCGGCTATATCTCATATAACCGATCAATGTCACAATTCGCGAGAAAAGAATACAGTATCACATACTGGTATCATTCTCGGTCCTGCACATATCTCATATGCGCTCCTATTTCGTTTCGCTTGAGCCAGGAAACCTCTGTGTAGGACCCTAAAGACTCGTCAATACGCCGGCAGCAGGTGATGATCATATCAAACACCCACAAGCCGCAAGCGGTCTGCTAAATGTAATGGCCACCCGGGTATTGAGCGATCAGAAGATCGACGAGCAAGCCCACTCACACTCCTGTGAATCCAACCAGTAACACTTACCGTACAGTCCGGTCTGATCGTCTGATATGTCGCATATCTCGCCTAGGGGTGGTAAACGTCAGACCCCAATAGCTCGATAAGTCGTGTCGATATGAGGTCTATAACAATTCGAGAAACTACTGGTAACACTTACCAGTAAATCTCAGCAACCCTGGCCAGGGATTTCCGGTTATAGCCAATCGAACACAGCGCAACATCAACTCCCTATACCGGGAGAGACGAATCCCCTCCTATCGCTCATTGCCTCCATGTGACTCGGGACTGTACCCAAAAACCACCGTTTTGCACGTCCTCTTGGACGTGGTAAGGTGGAAATCAAAGCACAGTGGGAACCACACAAGACTCTATGACGATCTCGGGTCAACAAACTACTCTGTACCAGTGTCACCTGAGAACTGCCATCTGACGTAAGGTATAATACCATCTGGGAGTTCTCGGCGAGTCCGTCCAGTGTACCCAGTCTCCACTGAGCACCCGTATATCATCTCTGATGTCAAACACCAATGGATATGGGATCATCCATCGCCCATCTGTATGGGTCGAGAAGGTATACGCTAGTCTACTCTGGTATATCGATGCCCCGTCTCGATACACCCACGACTAGGGACTTTCAAGGATGTACTTATGGACTACCATGTCCCCACTAGTATGATCCGCATCATAGTCCAGGTAGTCAAGTACACATCCTAAGGGCTTTACCAACATGTAACAGAGAGACAATCAGTGTACACGTTAAGGTAAAGGGTAACCAGATAGCATACTATCATGTCGAGCAAGAAAGTCCTCCCTATATATGTCCCACATCCACTACAATATACATCCTGTACATAGTAATGGCATCTCGGGCATACATATAACTAACAATCTCCCACTTGCACTAGGGCTATCTGTAGCAGTGGTTGTAGTATCTCATACTCAACCATCCCATAAAAGTCTCTCTTTGGGAATAGGCCTTCGTGAGTGGATCCGCCGTGTCGTCCTCTGAGTCTACTCTCCTAACCTCGATCCCTTAGAGATCAACCATCTCTATGATCAGGTGATACTGCCTTAGAATATGTCTGGATCATTGATGGGACCGACGTTCCTTGGCATAAGCCACAACTCCATTGTCTCACAATGGTAGGAACGTAGTTCATCTCATGAACGAATATACACCCAAACAGCCTCTTTGGTAGCATCTTAAGTAGTGATGTATCCTGCCTTTATCGTCTAGTATGTCACGGTATCTAGCTTGGAACTCTTCCAACATACCGTCCCTCTACTGAGGGTAAAGACAATGCCTGCGACTGACATTCAGTCGTCTTTATCACCCTGGAACCCTTCCAGTGATTCTCCTCAGGATCGATTGATACCATCTCACTACAACTAGTGAGTATCCTAATATCCATTTAGATCTATCTCATAGATCCAAAACCCAGGATTTAGAAGGTATCATTTTGATCCTATGTGGAGAATCATTGTGATAAGCGGAGATTGATCGAGCGTAGCATAGGAAACTCCTTCCCTATCAAGAGTATGTCATCCACGTACTCTACGAGGATCGACACTATACTCCCTACTACCTTTTTGTTTGTACAAGGTTCATCTACCATTTTGATGATGTCAACTTCTTTGACTAAGACATCAAATCAGACGTTCCAACTCCGTGATGCCTGCTTTATCACATAAAACATCTTGCACGCGTTTCCGCTGCTCCCACTGTTTACGAAGCCCTCTGGCTGTATTCTTATAGACATTCTCTTCTAAATCATTATTTAGAAAAGCAGTCATGGCACCCAACCACCAGATATCGTAGTCATGGTATGCAGCCGTGGCAAGTAGGATCTGGATGGACTTAAGCATAGCCACTGGAAAAAGGTTTCATCATTATCCACGCCTGGTCGATGACGAAAACCTTTAACAAGTCTAGTTTTGAAAGTCTCAACTTTTCCATCTACACCAAGTAATCTTCTCAAGATATACTTGCTTCTGATGGGGATTTAACCCTTCATATATAGCAACTAAAGTCCATACTTTGTTGGTGTATAAGGATTCCATCTCAGATTGCTAAGCATCCAGCCATTCTTACAGAGTCCCACTCTTGATGGCCAGTTCGAAACTAGTTGGGTCATCATCTCATGATGCATTCCTCGCTCCCACTGTCATAGAGAAACCGAAGTATCTCTCAGGTGGGTGAGGAACCCTACTAGATCGACGGAGAGGCTGAGGTTCGTCGGTTGCTATTGAATCCTTTGGTTCTACCAAATCATCAGCTGCAGTTTGTATAGCTGGAACCTTTCCAGCTATACATCACAGACCTTGCCTCGAGCTTGTCCGGATTTTGCTTTTAGACATAGGCCGGACAACCCCAAATCTTAACTAGCTTAAGACATGGGCTCTTCCCTTTCCATATCACATATGAAATGGTAGGCAACTAATTTGATCGTGACCCTATTCAATAGGTATGCAACTTCCCAAGTGCATGACACCCAATAGGAAAAAGGTAACTCAACAGTACTCATCATAGAGCACACCTTATCATATAGGGTGTGATTGCTCCGCCCCGATATACCATCGTGCTATGGTGTATACGGAGGAGTAATGCTGAGAGAGAATCTCATTCTACTTTAGAATAGTCCAGAATTTCCGTGCTCAAGTATTCTCCTCCTCGATCATATCAAAGGACATAATACTTATACCCGTATTGGTTCTCTACTTCTAACTTATATTCTGTGAATATCTCAAAAGGTTCGGACTTGTGTTTCAACAAGAACATATGTCTGAATCTAAAGAGATCATCAGAGAATGTAATGAAGTGCAAAGAACCAGTCCTGGCATGTGTAGACAGGAGACCTTACATACATCATCATGTATCAGTCCCAAGAGTTCATTAACTCTTTCTCTGTTTCCAATAAACAGGGCTATGGTCATCTAATCTTTGTGACATAACTGGAAAGTTTCACAAGATGTAAATTCAAACTGATTTAAATATGCATCTACATGTAACTTCAGCTAGTCGGGTCGCATTGATATGACCTAGTCTGCAATGCCTCAAGAAGGATTCGTTCAGATCTGAACTCTTCCTCTTGTATGTGTTCTGTATACTAAGAACTGTAGTTTGATTTAGAACATTAATGCTTTTAGATAACGTGCCTGAACCGATCAACTTTTGATATAGGAAATGTCCAAAACATTATCCAACAATACAAAATTTTATCGTTTCTTTACTAATAAAGAGACAGATATGATTTTGTATATCAGGTTCGGTATCTAATAACATTCGTTCAGAATCAATGTATCACTATACAGGGTGACAGTGACCAACAGACTTGGCTGCAACACTTGCCCCGTTTTCTGCCTCATGAAACTTATCACCCGATCTCAGTTTTTCTACCATTTTGTAGCCCTATGTAACAGATTACATATCTGGGATCCTGATCCGGTATCATATACCCAGGATTCAGAGGATACTGAGAAACAGTTCTGTGTAACGAATACACCCGAAGATGATGCATCATCATGCACTCTCTTCGTTTGGGCGGCACGGGAAATCTGGTATTCCCCTATATCCTGCTCTGTCTTATAACATTTATAAGTTGGAGCGGGACCAACGTTCCCCAGCTCAGTATAACAAGCGGGTTCGGTCAATAATCTGTATTATTATCTTGATTAAGGCGTGACATGGTCGCTACTAGGAGAGAGAGAGAAGAAAACACTCTGCGTGCGCTCTTGCAAGAATATATTGGTTATTATTTTATCTAATCAGGATGGCTCCCACTGTTTTTATCAAATCTTCCTTCAAACCCTAAAAGGAAAGACTAGCCGGGATTAATTACATACTACAAGTTCGCCAATCTTTCAGCCAGGCCAGTGTCGGTACTTTGAGGGAGGTCCCCCGTGCTTTCGCACGAACCTAATTAATGTAAACCTCGTTTTCCCAGAGGCGTAACCTCGTTAACACCTTTCTAGACACCTACTTGATCGGCTAATTGTAATGTGTAAAACTCTCCCAGGAGTAACTCTTACTCGTAACGGGTATCGGGATCCAACTATCTCATAGAAGGTATGCAATCTCATTGCAAATTTCAACACTTGAAATTCCCGATAATATTTTGCCCCAAGCATCCTATGACCTTGACGGAGGTCAACAAACCACAGGGTGCAAGTCAAGTTCAACCCGTCATTTCTTGATCGAATTAAACCCACCCGCACGACCCTTGATGGAGGTCAACAAGGCCGCACGACTACCCTAATCCAATCTGCATCATATGCATAAGCAGATAAATACTAGTTAGCTACCGCACACTACGAATACTAAGTAGGACTTATCTGAAATGACGGAGGGCTACGACAGGTTTTTCTGAAAACCTATTGCGTAATGAACTTGATATCGTTGTAGAATCAAATGATTTTGAAATGGAGTGTCTTTGAGGCTTTTCTAGTTTTGCTAAAGGAGTCACTCCCGGTGAAGGGATCGTCGGTCCTTTCCTCGTCGAATGAGGTGCGGGATATATCATATATATCACTTTGCAAAGCAAAAACTCTTAAAAGCAATCAAAAGACAATCCGAGTGTATAGCATCTGCCAGTTATTGCTAAAGGAGTCACTCCCGATGATGGGATCTCGGTCCTTTCCTCATCGAATAAGGTGCAGGATATATCATATATATCGCTGTGCAAAGCAAGAACTGTAGCTACCTGTTTTATTTTGAAATTCGATTCTACAACATCTTAGGTTTCTTTTAATTCATTAATCTCATTAATGAAGTCCCATCATTTAAATACCTAAACATCACAGATAAATACGACGTACACTTATGCCATCCGCATTCGCCTCGATGTCCCTTCGTGCACCGTTAGGTTAGGTAACTAACGACAGAGCGGGGCAGGGCTGGCGCGGGTGTAAAACATAAGTAACGTCTATATAATATATCATATATACTATATACTGTATCTATCACAGAACATCACATGATCACATCACAGATATCGCAGCAGAAGAAACATATGAAATATTGGATATACTAGGACGTCCGTGTTTTCAATACGAGCCAGTATAAAACACGGATTCCACGGTCGCGATGAATAGCCAAACCCATACCCCTAGACCCCTACGAGAGCGGCAAGCAACCCTACCAATTCTAGAGTTAGGAGACCCGGACTCGACTCCTCGAGTTGGTCTCCCACTGGACTCCAGAACCCGGTTACTTGTGCCCTCCTCCTTGGGTCTATCCTAGTGCGGAAAAGTAAATAATATACAAAGGGTGACAACTTCCGCAACCTGGAAGTGCCCCAATAAAAGAATATTACATACAAGTTTTTACATGAATGAAAATGAAAAACACTCATCTCACATAAAACCCCTGGCTATTCAAACACGACGATCCAATATAACATATCCAACAACACATAACATCACATGTCATCAACGTAAGTAAATATGCGCATCCCAATTGTCGTTGACATATAGCAACGAAACCGGCGACATCACATATTACACTTACGGTCACAGAAAAGAAAGTGTAAAACTACAACAGTTGGAATCCGCAACCTCCTCAGACATCGTATGCCTGACCAAATGAATTCCTTAGACATCGCATGCCTAACAATTATAAACCCCGCATTTTAGTCTCATTATCGAAAACACTTTTCAATATCAAGTCGGGCAATTCAACAAGATTCCCGAAAAACTGATCGAATGCTCGTCGCAAACTTTAGTAGGCGGCCGCACCCTTGATACCGTCGACGAAGTGCACCAAGGCGGAACACCGCTGCCGCGAGCACCCGGACGGATGCTTTCGGCGACGGGGTTCTCCTACAGTCACTTGGTCGGGGCTATGGAGTGAGGCTGTCTATTAAGTTTACCCAGCGAGTATCCGCGTACACTACGTGATTGCGACGGACTTTTGATCACATCAAAATTCCGTAGCAACCGATCAAGTGAGACTAAACTGCTATGTTTATAACATTCATTCAGTCATCTCATAACTAGTTGTGAATTCCAATTATTGTATCACATTCTAGATAAACAGAAAATGTTAAACTTTCCGATCGAACAGTCGAACACCCAAGTTTTCCCAAAACAGATCAACACATGAAACAAGTTTAAAAACATCCACTTCGTGCCTCAGTACCAACGGTCCAGCCGTAGAAGGGTCAAGCCAACACATCACATGTGGCACGCCGTACTGCCCCAAATCCGAAGGTTCAAAGGGCAGTTCAAGACGGTCACATAATCGAGTTAAGGTTTGTTGTCTTCTAGAGGGTCCATCGAGTTACTTGCACTACTTAGAACGTCGTTAAACTACGGAAAAATCCAACACTTGGAAATTTCC
Organism: Agapanthus africanus; assembly: GCA_030015575.1. Lineage (NCBI taxonomy): Eukaryota > Viridiplantae > Streptophyta > Magnoliopsida > Asparagales > Amaryllidaceae > Agapanthus > Agapanthus africanus. The sequence continues at coordinate 300,159,461 of CM057339.1, read as the reverse complement.
CGACAGGGGAAAAATTGGGTATTTATATCCGGTCGAACATTTTAACATATTCAAAAATTATCCGGAAAGACACATAGACAAAATTTGACAATCCGATCGAATAATCGAATCCCCAAAACAACCCCAGAAAATTCAACTCTTGAATAAATTTTAAAAATACCCAGGAAAACCAGGACTGCAACATATGAATTACTGTGCCAAAACCAATGCAAGATACGACAAAATGGCCGCGGAACCGCCGCACAAGCCATGCTTGTGCCGCGGTTCCACCGCGTTATAGTGGAATCATGGACACGTGTTGCACAGTAATTCTTAGGATTCCCTGCTGATTTTTCTGCATATTTTTAATATACAAAAATCCACAAATTTGGAAAAAGTACAGAGAGCAATTTTTGTGTTAGGGTTTCGATACGATCGGACTTCAAACTCCGTCTACGCTTCGCCTAAGGCTCAAGATAGGCTCTGATACCACTGTAGGGTTCCTAGGCACGCTAATGAGGTCTCACAAGTCATCAACCATGCCAATTTCTAATTTTAGGGGTGCCGAGAAACCCTAATACGGATCGTTGGCTAGAAGTTTAGGCGAAACAAGTAACTAGTTAACAATTTAACTACAAGAACGGAAATACAACCTTTGTAGATCCGGTTCTCCACCTCCATAGCTCCATGACGAAGCCTCCTCGCTGTCCAAATGGAATCCTGGGCTCTAGCGTCGGCTTCATCGGAGAATGGGCGGGCTAGGTCATCGACGACGATGCCGAAGATGATCTACGTTGAGGCATCACAAGATCAAGCTCCCACTTCACCAAGTCATGAAACTTGTGAAGAAAACACACTCTACTACTTGGCAAGAGATAGAGGATGAAGAAATAGGAAGTGGGTTCACTTTAGAATTGGATTTCTCACTCATTTCATCAAGTCACCATTGATGAAGTCTAGGTTTTCTTCAAGTGAAGAAGAAGAAGAAGAAGATGAATATTATGATAAGTTAATTAAAAAACCAAAAGAAAAAGAATACTTATCATAATATGAACTAGGGTTAAGTGTAGAGAATTGACCAAGGTTAGATGAATGGTTAGGGTTAAGCATGAAGACAAAATGATCACTTTGGTCAAAGCTTCATGAAGCTTCAACAAGCTTCATGTAATAAAGCAACCATTTTGTTTTTCTTTTCTCAATTTTTTAATCCAAATAAAAAGATAAATGAATTAATAAATAAAAACCCTAACCATTTACTTAACCAAGGTTTAACTCTTTACACAAACCCTAGCAATCTTGCATCATCAAACATGATACAATCAAGTGCACAAAAATATATCACATATACAATGTGCACATGCGAGTGAGAAAATCCATCTTAAGTGAACCGATACTAGTTAATGCAAAGTAATATATCAAATATATAATTATGCATTAAATCATTAAATCAACACTTGATTTAATGATTCGATCATATCGCATATAACCGACTAATATCAACAGTAACATCTTATCGAATCAACACTTAATCCGATAACCTGGCTATATCTCATATAACCGATCAATGTCACAATTCGCGAGAAACGAATACAGTATCACATACTGGTATCATTCTCGGTCCCGCACATATCTCATATGCGCTCCTATTTCGTTTCTCTTGAGCCAGGAAACCTCTGTGTAGGACTCTAAAGACTCGTCAATACGCCGGCAGCAGGTGATGATCATATCAAACACCCACAAGCCGCAAGCGGTCTGCTAAACGTAACGGCCACCCGGGTATTGAGCGATCAGAAGATCGACGAGCAAGCCCGCTCACACTCCTGTGAATCCAACCAGTAACACTTACCGTACAGTCCGGTCTGATCGTCTGATATGTCGCATATCTCGCCTAGGGGTGGTAAACGTCAGACCCCAATAGCTCGATAAGTCGTGTCGATATGAGGTCTATAACAATTCGAGAAACTACTGGTAACACTTACCAGTAAATCTCAGCAACCCTGGCCAGGGATTTCCGGTTATAGCCAATCGAACACAGCGCAACATCAACTCCCTATACCGGGAGAGACGAATCCCCTCCTATCGCTCATTGCCTCCATGTGACTCGGGACTGTACCCAAAAACCACCGTTTTGCACGCCCTCTTGGACGTGGTAAGGTGGAAATCAAAGCATAGTGGGAACCATACAAGACTCTATGACGATCTCGGATCAACAAACTACTCTGTACCAGTGTCACCTGAGAACTGCCATCTGACGTAAGGTATAATACCATCTGGGAGTTCTCGGCGAGTCCGTCCAGTGTACCCAGTCTCCACTGAGCACCCGTATATCATCTCTGATGTCAAACACCAATGGATATGGGATCATCCATCGCCCATCTGTATGGGTCGAGAAGGTATACGCTAGTCTACTCTGGTATATCGATGCCCCGTCTCGATACACCCACGACTAGGGACTTTCAAGGATGTACTTATGGAATACCATGTCCCCACTAGTATGATCCGCATCATAGTCCAGGTAGTCAAGTACACATCCTAAGGGCTTTACCAACATGTAACAGAGAGACAATCAGTGCACACATTAAGGTAAAGGGTAACCAGATAGCATACTATCATGTCGAGCAAGAAAGTCCTCCTTATATATGTCCCAGCATCCACTACAATATACATCCTGTACACAGTAATAGTCTCTAGGGCATACATATAACTAACATTCTCTTCCCTCTTTTTTTTTATGAGGGAACAAATGCCCCCCAACGTTTCTCTCTTGTGGCTTGTACGTGAATGCAACGCTGTCCATCCTTACCACCGTTGGATTGCCTCGGGGAATGGGAAGATGAACCGCTCCCTATCACGTCTTATAAATGGGGCCTTTGGCCCTTGAGATGACCATTGTTTCTTCATCTTCCTCCTTAATTCTTTTATTGAGAATTTAATTCTCCTTTCAGAGCTTAACTCTCTGCCCACAGAACTCCAGAGTTAAACTCTGCAAAAACTTTTTTCATTTTTAATTAGGATTATGAACGGAATTCATCTTTTAGGAAACCCTTTTTTTGTTCTGGATTTTAAATCCATTAACAGAGCTTTGCTCTTTTCTTGAACTGATCTCTTAGAGATCTAATTTTTTTTTAATGTAGGCCATGGGTCTTTAATTAATGAGAATCGTTGGTTCTCCTCTTAGGGTTTTTCCCTCTCTGATCTTTGAGGATCTTTGGAATTTAATTCCATTTTCTTTGTTTCCCACCATGGGGATTTCTGAGATTTAATCCCATTGTTGGAGGAATTTAATTCCATTGTCTTACAGAGCTTAGCTTTGAGAGATTTTGGAACTTTTGGGAATTTTATTCCCTTTCCTGTTCTCGAGCATTTTCTTTCTCAGGGTTTTTATACCCTTTTTACATATTTGAATCTGTTGTTTAATTTTAATAGAATTTGCTTTTCGAGAATGTTGAGAGTTTTTTAAACTCCACTGTTTATTTAATAAGAATCCTTTTGGATTCTCACAATGCTTGTCTTGCCTCATCATTGATGAGCCGCCATTTTGATTTCGTGGGGCCCACTGGCTTTGTAGCTAGTAGTCCCATAAAAAAAACTCACACCTTTTGTTAATGGGTGTTTTTGTCCCCTTTCTTTAGGTCAATAGCCTCACTTCCCTACTTTCCCTATACCCGCTCAGAGGTTGCTTTCCCACAGTCGCCATCAGACGAGGAGGCTATGGTTATGATTAGGGAACATGACAAGGACAAAAAGAGCCTTCTTCTATGGGGAATTTGGTACGGTCATATTATCAGGGGCCGCCGTAGTTTTACATGTGGAGTACTAACAGAACCCATCCGCTCGATTTCATTTACGGAGCGTCCGCGTACTGCTTATGCAGTGGAGGCGGCTAATTGGACTCCCGAGGGCCGGCTTGAGCTATCAACGACAGGGATAACCAATCAACGCTTGATGGATATCGACATTTTGGGACGCTGAATATGTCAAGGTGAAGCTCGACCTTGGGGGCAGGTCTATAAGATAGACGTTACCCCGCGGCATCCAGTGGGCTACCTTCCTTGGGCCCGGTACTTTCTTTCCTCCCAACGCTCACAGTTGCAGAAAGTTGGGTTGTATCAAGCGGTGTACGCGTCACTGTTCTACTACCATGCTCCCCACGTCTGGTGGGTCAAGGCTTTTTTAAACCAGTGGAATTTTCCAACAAATACGTTTCTTCTAGGGGACCGCGAAGTCTCCATTTCGTTGGAGGAATTCCGAGAAATTTCAGGGCTGCCAACTACGGGAGAGCTCTACGAAGAATTATTACCCCCTGACTAGTATATTTTTGCTACAGTGCCATCCATGCTTGAAGGCTTGATGATTGGTGTGTTAAAAAGCGTGTTCGTGTAAAGTAACTGCAATCAGGACAGTGTCGTTAGTAGCTAGCCGCAATTAGTACGGGTCGTCCGCAGGGAAACGCGAACTTTTTTCTTGCTTTAGACGAGTTAATGGAAGAAGGATGATTGGTTGTAGATCTATTTTAATACAGATGTAAAATTTATAAAGAAAAGTCCTGTAGGGTTCATAGGACTTAGTAGTAATGGATGAATAATTAAAAATGACTCTTTTTATCTTTTAATAGTTTAAAACTAGATCGATAGTGATGAATGTGGATTATGATTCTTTTGGAAGAAACTAGGGTTTCCCCACTCTTAACCCCTGTCCTTGCATTGATCTCTATTCATGTCTAGTCCCTAACAAAACAAGTGCTGAACAGATCTCGAATCGTGGTTGTAACTAGCAATAAATTGGTAGCGCGCCCGATAAGGATGTTAACATTTATTTTGGTAAAGTTTATAGACTTTAAAATGTATAAAAAGAGTTAAATGATTTTATCATTCATCTAGCCTATGAACCCTAGAAAGCTAGGAATTACTCGCTCATGTTTAAAGTAGAAGAAATGATGAAGAAGAGTGAAAACATGATTTAAGATGCAGGAAGTAAGTGCAGAAAGTAAGTGCGGAAATTAATTTGCAAAAAGACTAATAAAAACACTAGCTTTATTAATCAACTATTACATTTACAAATCCTTTGAAGGTAGATTATATGAACCATAGTTTTTGCTCTTGTTCTCTATCTTGTTGGAGGTAGATGACTAGCTGATGATCATCTGGATGCGTGGATCACTTTGGACCTCTTGATCTCTTCGGTTGATGATTTTTCATATGAAGTTCTTGGTCTTTTAAATAGTCATAGAAACTAGAAAACCCAGTTGCCATATATGATGATTTGCTGTTACGATCCTATCCAAAAAATCTCAAATCCTACGGCCACAGAACAGTCGCGGATCCACCGCAAATATGCTATTTTGGCCGCCCAACCGCCGCGGTTTAGTGTCATCACGTTTTGAAAATTCTTCAGGTCTCTGGTGTTGACATGTGTAGATCTTCTCGATGTCTGGATTTTAAAAGTCTTACTTTGAGTCTCTGCCGTTGCTAGGTTTTATATTTTCCTTCAATATTTCGGCAGATTTGATTCCGACATCTCGGATCTCTCAATCTCCAGACCTGAGTTAATATCTGCACAATAACTCACGTCATAATGTTAGTAGTATTTGTTATTATTTTGAGATATTATCCTAACCATTTTATATGATTTAAATTTTAAGAGTATTGATTAGAAATATTTGATATGATATGCATATTTTAATTAGTAATATTTTATATAAATACTATATGCATGTATTTTCTTTCATTATGTTAATTATAATGTAGAAACATATGATAATAAAATTTTTACACATAAACTCTCATATGTCTATAATTACAATAAACACATTTTAGAACTTAAAAATAATGGGGAAAATAATCATTCAAATGTGCAATATTTCAGACCAATCAAATACCCCCAAACTTAACTTTGATCGTCCCGAGCAAACTAATTATTAAAGAAAATAAGAAGAAAAAGAAAAACCTAGCATACTTTCATAGGAAACACGATTGCACCGAGCACGTGCTACAAGCCTTTAAATCTCTAGGTGTCCCTAATAGGAGGAGTATTGTCTCGTGATGGTTTTCAGTGGATTACACCTACAAAATCCCATAATAAAAGAAAGAAGTTGAAAGTTACATACAAAGATAAAGAGCATATAGAAGAAAGAACTTGAAAATAAGAGTTTCAAACTACACAAGATTTTTAGTAGCCATGAGCCCTATCTTAATAGTTGTGAAAAGATGTCAGAAATCACATCATCTCTCAATAAAATATCGCCTTTAGTCTTCCTCGCTATCTTTCTTCCAAACATCGATCATATACCCCTACGTGTGTGTAAAAGACATCCGTACATAATTCAATTTAAGCTATCATACTCTTGTCCATCTTCCTTAGTACTTTTTAGTCGGTGAATATTTTATAGATAGAATTGCTCACACATTTTTCATGCGACCGTTAATATTTCTTGAGGTACTAACCAACCGATTACCAAATGTGTTCACTCTTGTAGGCGTAATTAGCAATATTCTCGTCTTGCAACACCTAAAGCTTAGCAGTGGCTTCCGAACCAGTTGGTCTAAGGCAACAGGTGATAAAGCACCCTCGCTATATTTTTTTTATGCGCCTTAAGTAATTACAAAACCAGTGTTCATTTTTCTTCACCATTTTTTTCATTTATTTTTTTGTCTATATATTTATTTTCCTTCATACTAAGGCTTTTAGACAAGAACATTTCAAGGTATCCTATACTATCCCAAGTTTTAGGATGTGTGCAAGTGCATATAGTAAGGTATCAACGTTCAGATATTTGGACTCAAGAATAGAGACTATTTTTCAGACTTATTTCTATCCTCAGATTAGTAATTCCCTTCATCTTACTAACACTTGGGACAACAGCTCATGACTACTTATTACTAGTTTCTTTATAAAACATCTAATTTTCTTGCTTTTCTTACACTTCTCCTTCCTATTATATGTATTTTTCACTTTCTAACTTTCATTATCAATTTTTTTGGTGCTTTAATTTAGTATAATGCAAAAAATGATGCGTGAATAAGCACAAATCTCCCCCAAACCTATTTGCATCAGTGTCCTCACTGATGTCATCTGTTAAGCTTAAAAACCTGTAGACTTGGGAGGAAAAGTTAGTAACGGGAACAAGAATTAATGACAGTGAAATCCTCCCCCAAACTTATTTTTGGCTCACAATTTTGTAAAAAATTATTTTACTTTCAAGAGCCAAAATATTTTTCTTCCCCTCTCCAAACTTGAGTAAAACAGTATTAAGCATTTAAAATTATAAGAGGGGGGGGGTTTAAGTTATTGGTCTATGCAAAGCTTTACAAAGAACAAAAGTCAATACCAACCATTTCAATATTTTATTAATGTAACACCATGGTTGGTGGAAGATCATAGATGTGAAGAAGTGGGGAGATAAGAAGTGTAATCATTCGGGTTTACGTCTCGGTTGGTAGAGACGAAACAGTGATGGTGAACGAAAACGAGAATGTGAATGATTAGGAATGGGTGGAATAGTCACATTCTAGTATGAGATAAGAAGAAGGGGTGGTGGTTCGACTTCTTCGGGTAGAGGTTGATTCATAACAACATCCATGTCTTTTAGGAATGTGAGTTCTTCGGCGAAAATGTCTTCAAAACTTTCATCAATGGTCCAAGTAATAATTTCATCGATATCTATATTAATGGAATATGCAGATTCACCAGGACGTTGAAAGTTTCAAGGTTAGTCTTTTGCGCACCAAGATTCAAAACACTCGATTAGTCAGAAATTATAGAGGTAGGAGATTCGAAATGATCGTCTCCCTCCTTCTCAAAAGAGTTTAAATTGAGTGATCTTTTAAGAATCATAGAACTTGAAATATCGGAGTGTGATTCATCAAAACTCGGTGGAGTTGAAAGAAAATTAGAAGAACCAAAGAAAGTGGGTGATGAAATGGGTAAACAAATTTGGGTGTCGAGCATTGTTGAACCAGATGTGGGAGATGAAGGTTGAATATCGTTCTACTTATTGGATAGGTTAGTGGTAAGAACATGATCTGTTAATTGTACAGGAAGATATTTGTATTCAATAGAAGAGACATGATGGGTAGGAGAATCCAAATCATCCAACATAACGGGTTCATCTTCAACAATATTCTCATCACCGCTCTCACTTGCACCTTCGGTCAAATCAAACGAATAGGTATTCAAGTATTCATCAATTATACTATCCTCAATCGATAAATCACTTGGTTCACTTAATAGAGTTGGAAGGTTTGAAATATCAAGTGTATTCGAATAAGGATCGGTTTGATTTGAAATGGTGTCAAACTCTCTTTCACACTCACTATTAGCAAAGTCAAACATGTTATTCTTGGGAACTTCATCACTTAGAATATGAAGTGGTTGAACATCGAATATATTCGGTCGGGGTGCAGGATGAAAGGTGTCGATGTCAAAAGAATTGGTTTTGGTTTGACTTTGACGGATTTCTTGTTTTTTTCACTACTCAATTCCAACTCTACTTCAAGACTAGACATGGGTTGTGAGGAAGTTGTAATGAAGGATTCTCTTTGAACCGTGGAACTTCCTAATTCATTTTCAGGAACACTGTCTAGATAAGGTGAAGAAGTTGAGTATGGTTGGGAAGTGTCTAATTGTTGGTTACGGGCAAGTTCAATGTGTTCAGCAATTGACATGCGTTTATGATTTGCCGCATTAGCCTGAAGAGAAATGTTAAGAAGATATGCCCTTACTTGTTGGTTATAGGTGAGTTCAATGTGTTCCGCAATCGACATGCATTTCTGATTTGTCCCATTAGCGTCAAAATAAGTGTCAACATGAGAGCGCGTGAAAGTTTGGTACCGTGGATAAGAATTAGAAGGGTGAACCCAAGTTTCATAACCAGGATTAGGTTCAACATTGTGATATGATGAATATTGAGATTGGTTGGTTAGTTGGTGACTGGAAATTGCTATTTGTTCAGCAATGGTCATAGGTGTAAAAGATATCATATTCGCCTTAAAACGAGTATCAATATTTTTATATAGAAATGATGATGTTGCTGTCCTAACGGTTTTGAATTAGTGATAGGATTGAAACTTTGGCTTTCAGCCTTCGCAATATGCTCAGTGATGGACATGCATTTTGATGTTCCCTCACTCGCCTTAAAAGGATTATCAATATAAGAAGATGTGGAATTTTGATGCGATTGATAGGACTTTGAGTGAGGTATCCAATTGTTCTTTTCCGCTTGCTCTATCCTATCCCTTAAAGACATAGTAGAGTCGGATTTTGTACCGAAGAAGTTACGAAAACAAGATATATCTTGTTCTGGATAGCAAAGCTCGGCAAGAGTTTGTATGTTTGGGTTACCCATTTGAAGAAAGTGAAAGGAAAAGAGGGTGATTGTAATGATTTCATCTCCTTTTGGATTTTGGAAGTTGTTTTGCTTTGAAAGATAGACTTGAGGCTTAACTCAACAAATCACAAAATGCACAATTAAACCCTTTGAACTAGGGTCACCTAAGTCAAGTCACTAGACTGCTCCTAGAATTTCAAAGGACAAGTCGTAGGATCAATCCTCTACTACCTCCTTATCAATCTTGTGGCCAGGTAAGTGCCAGATAAGTGGGAGGTATCCGTTATACGAATCACCGAAATATCGGGCCAAATTAAGTAGCCACTTTTCTTAGTCACACTTGACTTAGACACCACAAGAAAAATGCGGATAAGGAATAGATTACCCGCGACCTTCCTTTGTCCTAATTGAGCGCGAATGTCCTTAGGTTATAGGTCTAGATATTTTTTTTATTAATGTAGGGTGATAGTATGCTTATTTGTGATTTTTGGGGCCTAGGAAGAGTGATGAAATCCCCACCTAATCTGAATTTGGGTTTGTTTCCCCTTAAAGTCCGTTTTAAAATATGCAAAAACAACCCGAAATCAAAACACGCAAAAAGATTTTTGAGCGGCGCTTTTTGCAAAGAATCCTGCATTAAAAATCAGAGTATTGGATCTAAGAGGGGAGAGAAAGATATGAGAAAGATACTAGAGGATTTTGGGGGTGCAACTCTTCTAACTTGCCGTGGTTCCGCCGCAAAAACACCTATTCCGCCGCGGTTCCGTCGCACTCTGGCGTGTTCTTTTGTAAATATTTTTTGTGCTCCCCTATGCTCTTCTGTTCTTTGATGATAATTTCTGAATCTCTATTTTCTCGCTCCAGTGACTCCAGATTCCCTTGCAAAACTCGCACAATAATCGTTAAATACACAAGATACGGTTTTGGTTCTCGTTTATAACATGTTTACTGGATTTTATAAGAAATCAACCCGAATAACAAAAAATAATTACAGCCGTTTACCCAGCAACGGCGCCATTTGATTGGTGTGTTAAAAAGTGTGTTCGTGTAAAGTAACCGCAATCAGGACGGTGTCGCTAGTAGCTAGCCGCGATGCGGACGGGTCTTCCGCAGGGAAACGTGAACCTTTTTCTTGCTTTAGACGAGTTGATGGAAGAAGGGTGATTCGTTGTAGATCTATTTTAATACGGATGTAAGATTTATAAAGAAGAGGTTTGTAGGGTTCATAGGACTTAGTAGTAATAGATGAATAATTAAAATGACTCCTTTTATCTTTTAATAGTTTAAAACTAGATTGATAGTGATGAATGTGGATTAGGGTTCTTTTGGAAGAAACTAGGGTTTCCCCGCTCTTAACCCTTGTCCTTGCATTGATCTCTATTCATGTCTAGTCCATAACAAAACAAGTGTTGAAGAGATCTCGAATCGTGGTCGTGACTAGAAATAAATTGGTAGCGAGCCCGATGAGGATGTTAACATTTATTTTGGTAAAATTTATAGACTTCAAAATGTATAAAAGGACTAAAATAATTTTATCTTTCATTGATCTACCCTAGCCTACGAACCCTAGCAAGCTAGGAATTACCGTAACAACCCTAAATTTCCTGTACAACTTTCTGTACAAATTTTTCAAAAAATACAGAAAGGGGTATTTTTTTCCTGAGCACAGGTTATAAGTTTGTTTTGCTTTTTAATAGCAAGAAGGAGCTTGTAGCTCATTGGTAAGACCTTGCACTGCTGAACCATAGCACCAGAGTTTAAATCCCATCACCCACATTATTTTTAATATTATTTTAATTTAAATTTTTAGAATTCCAAGAGCCTACACGTGCATAACTCGTAAAAACCCTATTACACATATAAAACAAAATAGCCCAGGGAGTAGACCAACTGACGGTGGACCACTGGCAGCGAGCCCCGGCCCGACTCATTGTGACTCGGCCGGCAACTCGGCCGACTCGGCCCGCCGCCGCCGGCCGAGTTGAGCCGGATCAGCCGATTCCCTTCTTGGACCCTCTGTCTTTTTGTATTCTAGTAACCCCTGTACACTTTAAATTTTCTGCAATTTAACAGAGCTCTTTAAAATTCCATTAAACCATATTTTTAATATAATTTTTATTACAATTTCAATTCAACTTCTCACCTACCCTAATCCTAGCCTTACCCTATAAATACCACCCCTAAACACCCCCCCTCACTCACAATTCTGTCCAAATTCTCAAGAAAACTCTATAGAGTTTTAGTGTGCATTTGGAGTTATCAAAGTGCGAAGCTCCGGCGAAATTCCGACGACGACCCTAAGAGCTCCCGTCGACGAAACGACATACCGGCGCCTCCTACCGCTTCCTCTCCCTCTTCTCTAACTTATAAGCCAGTAAGTCCCTTCTCTCTCTTCACCTTGCTATTCTAAAAACACGTATTTCTAAAATCCGACGGAATCGAAATTAATCCGATTTCCGATTTGGTTCTTCCTAAAAATTCAACTTTTTCTTAAATACAAACATACCAAACCCTTACATGTTGACTATTAATCATTAACAAATATGTTGAACAAGTTTCATGGCAATATATTTCATTTTGTAACTTTTACTACTCTTTTTCAGTAAAATACAATGTAGTTTAGTTTCGTCTTTAAAATATCATTAATCTTGCAATACCTTTAGATAGGTCACGAGGTAATGACCTACCTCTTCACAACACTCATATGCAATATAGCACAATACCTTTTGGGAAATATAGATTCGGGAATATACCGTTTTACACAAAACTACCTTAAGCTTATAAAAACCATTTTTACAAGATTATGTATTTTAAACAATCTTTACAAAGCGCCGTTACAACCCATTTGGGAAACCCGATCGGGATGGTGCGAATTATCTCACATCCGCGGGCTTAGTAGTGCGAGATGCAGACCTCCGCAATGAGCACTCGATCTCGAAAGATTTAAAATACAAATATCTTAAGAAAATGAGATTTCTAGAAAATAATAAATTAAAATTATTTATATATATATATATATATCATCAAAATATCTATTTTTGTAATAATATAAATATTCCAACTTTTCTAAATCACAAGAATCATTTTACATGAAAATACCATGCAATTCCATACAAGTTCAATATTACAGATAAATACCATGTATTATGAAAAATAGGCTTTAATCACTAGAAATGTCACAATTATAAAATCTATATCTATGAAAACTTTAAAGACGATAATGAAATACTTGAGATGTATATTGAAAACTATACAAAATTATTTTTACATAAAATCCCCTCAAGTTTTATAAATTACAATAAGGACCCTAGTAAATATAGGTTTAAGCGGGATCAGTCTCTTGAGCCTCAGGGAGCCGGAGATAAGGGTGCTTGCCTATCTAAAGTAGATAACTTAATAAACGGTGTTATCAACACGGTAATCGTCTTTGAAAAAGACACAAATCCTGCCTCCCATGTACAACGGTTAGCGATTACAGCAAAACCTAATTCAAGAATTCAATTTCTTTTATAATTGTCTGACTCAGACCGAGTCTCATTATATTAATCTGACTTGAATATGATTCAAGTACAAACTACAATTCAACCTGAATCCATGAATCCATATATTCAATTTATCAATCTATACAACTTGACCGAACCGAACCATGGATATACTTCCATTTACATGATTATCCAGTACATCCATTTCCATTTATACGATATCATGGTTTCGGCAAGTCTTCCTTTTACAACACAAGTCATCCATCTATATACAACAATATAAACAAGATATCGCGGAGTTTATAAAGGGGTAGACTGGTACAGAATATGTTAAAGGTGGCACGAGATGGTCACTTAAGACGTAATTACATCCATGCCGTTGTTCCGTGGTATTATCGACGGAGCCTTGTACTCCTGTTGCCCTTAGTCTCTGGCATATAGAGACTCCTCTCGTATACACTGGCATCCTTCTCTACCAAGCTACAAACAATAGCGTTAACACTAAATACAACAGTATACAATATAATACAACTTTAAAAGCTACTCTCTCTCTGTGTCTATTCTACTCCTCCTTTATCTTTGGGACTTACCGAGCGATTGTTCGCTGACGACATTCCTTCTATTTCTTCTTTGGAATGTTGTCAGGTGATCTGGACACTCTGGAGATCGAGCCTACCAGCGATGACTTGGATCAGCTTACTTACGACCCAAAGCTCTAGCTTCATTGTACACATTTTATTTCCGTACTTTTCATTTCTGTTATGCCACTGTTTAGGTATTTCTTTCATTCAGATGTATTTACTTCTCCATGCATTGTACAAAAGAATGTTAATAAATAAAGTTGCTGTTCAGTTATACCTACTATCTTTGTCTCTTGTGCATTTTTATTTATATTGCTTAGATACGCTTAGCGTATTTACTTCAGAGTAAGTACATAGCGGCCGGTCGCGTCCTCTGACCGTACACTGGGAAACGGGGCATGATAAGTTTTGTTGGTGGCCCATGCAGGTCAGAGCTGTATGGAACACTACCATGCAGTTCTGTTCTGCGTGAACAACCTAAGCAATATAACACAAGAACCAGCAACTAAAACATTCTTTACAATTCATATTTCTTAAATCTTATCATTCTATCTTTCCTAACCTAAATTTTTCTTTCAAGGTTATGGATTCCCCGAATAACACCAGCACCAACTTCAACAACACTCCCCCACCACTATCAATCATATCTGCCGTCCCAGCTCCGCTCAACGAGCAGACGGTTTTGCTTGAGGCGATCCGCAGCCTCCTAGAAGGACAGTAGTAGCAGACTGCACTTTTAATGAACCGTCCAGAGACAGAAGCACCTGGGGTGAAGCAATTCAGAGCTTTGCATCCCAAACAGTTCTCAGAAAAAGAGAGCCCGATGGAAGCTGAGGAATGGGCTCAGAGCATCGAAAACGATCTGGTAGCAGCACAAGTGCCATAGACAGCTTGGGTCCGTGTTATGAAACTACAGCTCACGGACAATTCACGGGTCTGGTGGAAGGCGGAAGAAAGCCATCTTGATCAACCCATCTGTTCATCGCCAAAAACCGGGAAGACAAACGTCTTGCCTGAATTTGGGGGAAGATGCTAATTGGTGCTATCCGTCCACCTCTACGAAGATGCCAAGTTGATTTATGGCACCATGTATCGAAGGTTTAAATGGATGCGGCCGATGTAGCAGACTTCATCAGATTCTCCCTCATTTGAGGGGTTTTTGAGTGTGGGGACGCTCTTCCCTACAGGCGCAAGCCCCTACAGTTAATTACGCTACCGTATCGCGGTAACCACTTTCTCCTTCTCCAGACGGTCACTTCGTGTCGTGGGTGTTTGTTTTGTTTTTGGTTTCCCGTGGATTGTATACGGAGACTAATTTATGTTGTCGCCCGTAAGGCGTGGATTAGTCCAAATCCGTATCTTCTTAGATTTGGGTTTGGGCGTTGGGTTTAAGGATACGTTAATCTCATTTGGGACTAAGATCAACTTAAACGTATGTTAAGGATACGTTAGTCTAATTTTAGACTAAGATCAACTTAACGGGATCGTTTAGATCCAACAAAAGAGCATTTGGCCTATGTTGTTTAGTTTAGGGACATTGCGGTCGATTAGTTTAAGGACATTACGGTCCATTGTTAGTTTAAGGACATCTTGGTCCAGGTTAAGGACATCGTAGTCCGTGGGTTTAAAGGGACCCCACATTTCGAGGTTAGGGACATCATAGTCCATGAGTTTAAGGACCCCACAGTCCATAGTTTAAAGACGTCATAGTCTATAAAGTTTAAGGACATCATAGTTCATGAGTTTAAGGATCCCACAGTCCGTGAAATGCGTGGTTGTCAGGACCCGTCACCTTTCTGAAGACGTTGAAGGATTACAATGACAGATATCAGAGGAGTAAAGAGATGTACCCTCGAACCGGTGTGAGTTGGTTGAAAGATCTGCAGTCCAATTTGGGACTAAGATCTGTTGAAATATTCATGAGCAGATATGCTCAATTAAATATAAGTTGAGGACTTATGGCCAATCTTGGGCTAAGTCCAATAAATGTTTAACATTTTTTTATTCTGGCTGTTGAGCCCTTATTTGGGCTTGGCCCTTTTAATAATGTTGAGCATTGATCAAAGCTCTGGGCTTTATTAGAGAATAATTTATGTTTTGTCAGCGCAACATGTGGCGCGCTAGGTGCTTTGCTCCAGTCAAAGAGCGCAGTGTGTTTCTGCCAAATAGCGCACATGTGAGGGACTTGTGTCGCGCTTGGCGCTAAGCACCAGTTTATGAGCGCTAAGCGCTGGTCCATGAGCGCATTGCGCTTTTAATTTCGTGGCGCACACGTGAGTGACACGTGGTGCGCTTGGCGTTGAGCGCCAGCCCATGAGCGTAGTGCGCTATTTCAGAAGCGCAGAGCGCAAGTTGTTTAATTGGCGCATACGTAGTTGACACGTGGCGCATTTGGCGCCGAGCACCGATCCAAGGAGCGCAGAAGCGTAGGTTAAGAGCACAAGGCGCATTTCATGAGCGCAAAGCGCATTTGATCAATTTTATGATCTATGAACAAATTTATGTTCTTTTAAAAGAGACTTTGTCTCAAGATTCAAGAACAACAGTTCTTATTTTTGAATGGGCTTTGCCTTTATAGATCCATAATCTTTAAGAAAATTTAATAATTTTCTCCCCCTTTATGATGAGATGTTCATGATCTCAGAAAGACAATTTGTCTTATAGATCTATGATCTGTGAACGAAGTAAATACTTCTTTGTTTTTATGATGAGATCTTTTGATCTTTTTATAAAAGACCTTGGTCTTTGTAGATCTATGATTTTTTTTAAGAAGGTAATTCTTCTTTTTAAGAGATGATTTCATCTCTGTGTTCATCATTCATCATCTTTACCTTGAAGAAATATCTTCTTGCAAGAGCTTGCTCTCTTTCTTTTGAGTTTCTCAAAGTTTATAGGTTTTTTTTTTTTCTATATCAAACTTGAAGTCTTGGGTCCTTTATATAGGGCAAGTTGATTTTATAAATCAGTTAAAGAAATCTTTCTCTGATTGATTTGGGGATGTTTCCCCACCATTGGATCTTTGATCCTAGGGCTTCTGTTTTACAGAAGGCAATCTTCTTGTTTTTAACAAGATTGAGAAATCTTTCCATAACAGAATTTTAATTCTTATTAATTAATGATTTATCATTATTATTAGATCTTTTGATCTAAGGGTGGGGAATTTTATAATTCTAGCGCTGGCGCACCCGTGCTTTGCACGTGGCGCGCAGTGCGCCTAGCGCTAGCGCACACATGGTGCACTGCCTAGGGCGCAGCGCACCTGGCGCTAGCGCATCCGTGTTTGACACGTGGCGCGCAGCGCGCCTAGCAATGGATCTGAAGCGTTGCTTCAATTTTTGAAATTCGAATTTCAAACAGAGTTTTGCTCTAATTGGGGGAAACAAATGCCCCCCCCACCGTTGCGCTCACGTGGCCCACACATGAGTGCAGCGGTGGCAGCATCTGCGCCCTTGGATCAACTTAGAAGTTAAAGAGGTGTTTCAATGCCTATAAATATGACCTTTGGTCCCTTAGAAGATTTTCATTTTCTTCTTTGAGAACTTTATTCAGAGCATTGCTCCTCAATTCAAGAACTTTTCAAGAGTAAAAACTCTGTTAAAATTTTAGGTAAAATTTAAATCTTTTAATAAACTAGGGTCTTACCCATTAACAGAGCCTTGCTCTTCATAGATCTTTGATCTAAAGAAAACCCATTTAGGGTTTCATTAACAGAGCTTTGCTCTCCTAAACATGTAGATTTTTTTTAATCTCTTGTGAAGAACTCTTAAGAGTCTGTTCATGGATCTTGAAGATCAAAAATGAAATTTTATTTTTGATGGATCATCTTCTCAGAGCAAGGCTCTTCTTGAGGAATTTTATTCCTTCATCATTAGACTTTGACAGATGTCTGTCTAGTGAAGAGCGCTGCTCTTAATGGGAGTTTTACTCCTCTGCCCGAGGGATTTCTCATTTAATGAGAATCTCTTAAGGATTTCCTCTTTTAATGACAGCCTCATCCAATGATGAGGCTGTTTTATTAATGATGAACTGTCATCTAGATTTTGTGGGTCCCCTTTGGTCCCTTTTAACTGCATTGCAGTGCGGTACGGATTTATAGTACTTTTGTAATAGAATTTAATTTATAGCATGAGCGACTGAAAATTCACTCTTTTTCGCGCAGGCATTATGTCTTCCGACACCTCCTTTCCGTTCATTCGCTCAGAAGGCGGGTTCCCTGAAGCACCCGTTAACCGTGAGGTTTTTGCGTTGATAAAAGACCATGACCCGGAGCACAAGAGTCTTCATTTATGGGGTAAATGGTATGACCAAATTATCATGGGCTGACGGAGCTTTTCCTGTGCGACACCCTCGGAGCCTATTTCAGCAATTGCTTATGCAGATGCGCCTCCGATAAATTACACAGTGGAGGAAGTCAACTGGAATTCGGAAGGTCTCCTTTGGCCTTCTATCGCCGCAGTACCCGTGCAGCCGCCGGTAGCTTTGGACATCCTAGGACGACGCATATGTCAAGGCGAGTCGCGTCCCTGGGGACAGTCGTACAATGTAGGACTAACTCCCCGTCACCTAGCCGGGTATTTGCAGTGGGCCCGGTATATTTTATCGGCGAGGAAATCACAGTTGATGAAGCTCGGATTGTATCCCGCCGTTTGTGCTTCTTTATTTCAATATTCCACACCCCCTACATGGTGGGTCAGGGCATTTCTGGAACAGTGGAACATTCCGACCCACACCTTCCTCCTATCAGATCGAGAAGTCTCCATTTCTTTGGAGGAGTTTGCAGAGGTCTCGGGTTTACCCGTTAGGGGGGAACATTATGAGGAATTGCTTCCCCCGGATGAGTATGTTTTCGCTACCAAATCCATGGTAATGAGTCTTACTCCCGAGAATGCTATTCAACACCAGTTTCCGAGCTTGATAAAGGTGTTGAATATGTATGAAAACCTCTCTCTCGCATCCGAAGGTCGTGGAGTTAATTTTACGGCTTTTATCGCTGATTTTCTTCGCCCAGAAATATTGAAGGAAGAAGTTGACAAATTCGCCAGTCTTGACGACCCTTTCGGCTTGGGTTTAGGCAATTTGCCAGTAACGGAGGCGGATCAGAAGAGTTTATTTCTACCTGATACCCCGGTCATCCATTTTACAGAGCTGGCGGCTCCCGGGATTGACGAAGAAACGTTCTTTTTAGGGTTCCTTGGGTTGTGGCTGAGTTGGTTCACGCTTCCCATGCACCCTCGCCGTATGAGGCCGTCCGTCTTCTATCCTGCGCATCGAATGGTTGCCAGGATACAAGTGGATGTGGGGATTGCAGGGTTAGCCCATATGTATCACGGCCTCAGCTTGGCAGCTGATACCACTAAGCCAGGGGTGCAGTCGGTAAATTTCCCGATGCATTATTTCACGTCATGGCTCGAGTTACACATGCTAGGCGTCTTCGGCATCTACAAGAGGCCGGGTTTTCATGACAGGTGCAGGTTCTCTCGGATCATACGACTGGTTGGCGCTTTTATCGTAATTCCGACGCAACGGGAAGCTAGAGGCTTGCTTCTTCGCCCGCACACGGTTGGGGCTGGCATGTCTTTTACTGATAAAGTTTTGACCGTCGGCCAAGAGTCGGGGAAGACGGTGCTGCCACTGTAGGACATAATTAAAGATGGGGTCTTCGTCTTGAAGGCTCGGGAGATTCTTCATCTGTACTCTATCCGGCCAGGCTTTCTCGTATTCAGGCAAAATGATGCGGCGTTATTCATGAGATACAACCCGCATTGTTTTGCCCAGCAGCTGAGTTACAATCAGGGCGTCCCACTTGAGGCTTTCTTGGTCGAACCTGCACCCACCGGAGAGGGAATGCGGGGCGCACTGCATCATTTCATGCGCTTGAACACAGGGTCCAACTTCTTTATCAGCGAACCGAGCTGCGTCCCAAAGGCCCGTAATGTGTATATGGCGTGGTATCATCATTCAATGGGCGCCGTCATCAGGGAGGAGAAACGATTGTTGCTTGATCGCAAAGGTGCAGTGCCGACCTGTGATCGAAATGTTCCTCTGAAGCAATGGAACATTGTTCATCCTCCCCTGAGAGAGGTGAGAGGTCACTGTAGTTGAGCCTCCACACGTGCTAAGCCCTACGCGTGGGTTGCCCCCATCTAGCGCGCCTGAAAAAGAGGTGGCTGCCGCGTCCCCCGAGTCAGACATAGGAAAAGAAATTGGGACTCGTCGTCCAAAGGCGTCTACCAAATGCAATCTCGTGTCATCGGCCATCGGCGCCCGTCCTCAGAAGAAAAAGAAGCAAGTACTTTCTTTGGGCACCATATTAGGCTCGACGCCCTCTGCTCCGTCTAGAGAAGGCTTGAGCGAATATGGGACCAACGAGGGTTTATTCGGGATGCTTGATGATACCAATTTGGAGGTTGCCATTAATGCTTCCAAACAGTCAGCCACCCTCGAAAGAGAACTGGCCGCCCTTGCGCAGTCAGGTATACTTTACCCTTATCTCTCCGCTATTTATTTCACTCTTCTTTTATCATGCTTTGACTGACGCTTGCTGTTTCAACAGGGGCCTCTACAGAAGAAGCCATTACTGCTTTGCTTAAAACCTTTGAAGAGGTGGAAAGGATTTGCGCCTCATTGCCAATATAGGCTTCACTTGAACGACCGATGATGGATACTGTAACGGTTCCGGAGGTAAAACCCGGCTCTGATGGTAATGTTCCCTTGGCGGAGGTCCTGAAGAAGTCTTCCCTCTCTGTCAAAATCGAGAAGCAGCTTAGAAAGCGGGCGGTGAGGGGAAAGAAGCGAGCTTCTACTGTCACTGGCTCTGGGCCAAAGCGGGGGAAGAAGACCGCTACTAATCCGCCAGAAGACATTCTTCTTTTTCCGGGTTCATCTGCCGAGGAAGCCGCACAATTGGCTGAGGCTATAAGACGCTCACAAGACGAATCCGAGAATGTAAGGATCCCGAAGAGGCCCTACCCTGCCGTCATCTTTTATGAAGACCCTCCGTGGATACGGCGGCTATTCATAAGCCCTTTGGAAGAGTGGGGCGAAAGGGCTCTTAAGCAGGCCGTCTCAGCCGACGCCAAGGACGCACTTTCATTGTGGACTGGTGTCCACGAGTCTACTCTCGAACCTCGGCGAACATACCTCCTCAGGAAGGAGCGTCGGCTTGAACAAGCCATACTAGAAGCTCCCTTGCGCATCGGTATGTTCATGTATCTCGTTATAATATTTTGTATTAGTTGTATACATACATACGTACACACACACACACACACACACACACACACATACATATATCCTTATCCTCGTACAAACTTTGCAGGGACTTCGGCGATGGCAGAGGAGCTGAGTCCAAGTCACGCCCTGACTATGGACTCCGCAGATATCCCCGATGAGGCACTAACCAGTGTGGAGGGGGTTGACGCAATTGTTGCTCTCGCGATGGAGCTTCCCTTGGTGATTCCTGCTCCCTAGGTGATTGCTCCTTCGGAAGAGGCATCTTCATTGGCCGCGGGTTCAACGGGTCTCTCTGGGGATGGCCCGGAGACTACGGGACAGGTAGTCAAGGCCACCGTCCTTCCATTGGAGCCTGTAGCAATGGTTATTGTTTCTCCACCGGAAGTTATTATACTGGACCACATCCCTGATGATGTGCTTGGGAGCACGAAGGAGGGTGAGGCAGTCACTGCATCCAGTGATGCCCTTGTTGTGGTCTCGATCGGTGACTTACCAGGTAAATTTTAGGTTGTTGCTTTCTATTTTATTCTGCAATCCCTTTTCCACCTTTTCTGACAGCACTTTTGTTTTGAATGCAGCTGCGGTGGGCATCGAGGTTGTGCCACCCGAGGAAGCGCCACCAGTTACCGCTTTGGCGGTGACCGCCCTTCCCTCTTCTCTTATATCTTCTCAAATGCTGGAAGGTATGGGTTTGTGATAAATTTAAATCGGGGACATCATCTTTCGTGTACTGACCATGTATCATCGTGATCTCGCAGGAGTTCTTTTTGATCATTTGTATCAGGTGCTGAACCCGCACTTCTCTTTCCCGTCGGAGATTAGTCTACCCGCTGGTGTCGGTGAGTATCTTTTCTAACCGATGTCCCTTCTTTTCTTTAATGGGCAGTCACGTTATTGCTAATTCTTCTTTGCATTGCTCGTAGCCTTACAAATTGAAGGGGGGGTCAAGGGTATCGCTGCGCCACCAGAACTCCCAGCTTTGCCCCCTGTTGCAGCCGGTATAATAGACTCTTTTGTTCATATATATTTTTTATTCCTTAAGCCGGCATCTGATTGTGATTTATTTTGTAGCGGTCACATCGACTCCAGCCTCGTTCGAGTCTCGCATTATAATGCCGGCAGGGCCCTTTTCCAGACATCCATCCTCAAAAGGTGCTGTGAATAGTCTACGCATGTTGAGCGACTACATTGAGGAGCTTGACGTGGAGACTCCCACATTCGCTGCGGATTTTGCCGTGGAGGTTAATCCCATGCTGGCGACGCTCGTGAACTTTCATAGTGAGGGCGTCGTTGAGTCTTGGGTTAACCACTGCAGGAAGATTGAGGCCTGCCTGCATGAGCTTGAGCTTATGTGTCCTGCTCCTGAGATTCAGGCTTTGAACTCCCAGCGGGCCGCATGGGTCGAGCAGAGTGTGTCCTCCTTCCGCCATTTCGAACAAGAAGCGACCTTGAGGCAGAAGGAACGCGAGGAGGCTTCGGGTGAATCTGCTCGGCTGCGCGCCCATGTTAAAGCGAATGCCATGCAACTGAGAGCTGTTTTTGATACCTTGCATCAATGTATCTCGGACGGGCTTGTATTAAGGCGGAAGCTCGACTCTATCGAGCGGGTTACACAGAGTCGCGAAGAAGCCCAACGGGAAATCGATGAGAAGATTTCATCATGCTTGCAGCAAAAGGCTCGAATTGAAGTGGAGCTGACCGCGGCGACTGATCACGAGAAGGTACTGAAAGGAGTGCGAGAGCAACTAGCTGACTTATTGAAAACGCCTCCTTCTCTGTAGCTGCCTTTGTATCAATTAAACACTTGTAATTGTTGAATAACATGTATCCATTTTTTATTCTTTTATACGATGTATCTTGTATTCAATTGAGCTCATGAATAAAGACATATTTTTCTTATCTCCCACTGTCGTTTTCTTCTCTTTGCTGTGTTGTTGGTATGTTACTCTGGCAAGTGTGGCCTGTAGATAATAAAGAACATTTCATCTTGAACTCTTCGAGAGGTAGTGATGGCTTAGGAAGCAGGTTCAGATCTGCTACCTAAGACTTTTCAATTTCATGAGCCGTGAGGGTCTCTTAAAGACTTTTCTCTCTACGAGTCGAGAGGATCTCGTAGGTGTATTTTCTCTTTAGGAATCATGAGGATTCCTAAGCGCGTTTTCTCTTGAGAGTCGTAAAGATCTCACAAGAGAATTTTCCCTCTTACAAGTCGAGAGGACCCGTAAGTGGTTGTTTCCCTCCTTGTTGAGATTCGACTTTGGAGAGTGTGCCCGTGAATAGTATGCAAGAGTCCGTTTTGGACTGACATGCAGAGCCCCAGTGCTTAGAAAATAAGTCCTTATCCCCATTGCCTAAGGCTTTTCCCTACGAGTCGAGACGAGTCGAGAAGTTCTCGCAGGAACATTATTTTCCCTACGAGTCGAGACGAATCGAGAAGTTCTCGCAAGGATTTCCTAACGTCACAGTTAACTCCTGCTAATAGAAGTTCGTTAGGGCCTGTGGTACTAGGGTTTTATACCCGTCGCACCGTCGCGTTGGCTGGTGTATTCCTCGATGCATAATCTTGCTGTTCGAGTAGCCCCGCGACTGCCATGTCTCTGATCCCTTCGGGGGCTGGACAAGACGTCTTCAAGCAATCTTCCAGGTGATATTACCGTCGAAAGAGCAAGCGTTAGAGATATTCCATGTCGCTTTTTACTTGAGGTTAGGCTCAGTTTGGGAGCCTCGATGAGTCATAACCACTCCACGCTGGTGTGAGATGATCTCCGATAGTCTTTCAGGCTTTATATAAGTTGCCATCAAGACCCTGAAGCTAGGAATATTGCCTTCGCTTCGTTTACTGGCATTGCGTCTGCTGTATCGAGATGAATGTTGTGGTTTGTGTCTAGGTTGTTGGTGAACCGTCGGGACCGGAACTAGGGACTTTACCATGGCTCCGTTTTGCTGACGTCGTATATTCCTGCAGAGACATTGATTTCTCTGCGGGTCAACGCGAATTGAGATGCTCTCGTCAAGGACGTTGATTTCCCTGAATCGAGGTTTTGCCAAGGACACTGATTTCCCCGGAGTTGAGACGAATCGAGTGATTCCTGCAAAGACACTGATTTTTCTGCAGGTCGACGTGAATCGAGAGGTTCTCGCCAAGGATGCTAATTTCTCTGAGTCGAGAGGTTTTGCCAAGGACACTGATTTCCCTGGGGTTGGTTGACTTGTTTTCGAGACGGAGCGTTGATCCGACGGGGAAGTCATTGGCTGACTTTAGGTCGTCTGTGGACCTTAGAGTTTTGGAACTAGGACTTTGCCGTGGCTTCGCTGTTGGATTGTCGCGTCTGAATCCTGCTGGAGGAAGAATGCTGTGGTGACATCTCGTCTGCTGTATTGAGACGAATGCTGAGGTGGAGCTGAGATTTTTCCGTCACTCCGCTTTGTTTCGACCATTGGGTCTTTTGTTGACGTCACGTCTGCATCCTACTGGAGTAAGGAGAAACGCCGTTGTTGATCTCTAAGTTGTCAATGTTGACGTCGAGACCCTGAAGCTAGGGATCTTCCTTCGCTTCGTTTGTTGACATTGTGTCTGCAATATTGCGACGAATGTCGAGATTGTCTCTAGGTTGTCTATGAACCGTCAAGATTTGGCTTCACTTCGACGAAGCCGGGTGGGACGATATGATTCCCTTCTTGTTTGTGCCCATGGATTGTATACAGGGGTCAATGTGACCTCACATGCAGGGCAAAAAGTTTCATTTCAGTTCATCATTTTTTTTCTTTCCGCGATGCTCTATCATTTCAGCTTTTATATCGCGAAGGTCGTGATTACCCAATCATTTCGGCTATTTTTCGCGGCGCCCAATCATTTCGGCTCTTTATTTTATTTTTACTCACCGCTTTTTATTGCGAGTTGCCCAATCATTTCGGCTATTTTTGTATGCATACATTTTTACTTGCTGATTTTGTTGCAAGTCGCCCCATCATTTCGGCTATTTCGTATGCATTTGTGGCTCGCTAGCTTTTTGCTGTAAGCTTGGAATTAGACACCGATTTCGGCATCAGCATAGCTACAACTGGGTTATTGCTAGGAGCGAATCATCATTTGCCCCCGTCGATGTCGAACAAAGGTTGCTGAGCGAACAGGGTTAGGATCCTGTTTACTAAGGCTTTTGACATCATGAGCCGTAAGGGCCTCATAAGGGTATTTCTCTCTGCGAGTCGTGAAGATCTCGTAGGTGCGTTTTCTCTTTAGGAATCATGAGGATTCCCAAGTGTATGGCTTCTGGTAAGTCGTAAGGATCTTACAAGAGTGTTTTCTCCTTATAAGTCGAGAGGACTTACGAGGGCTGTTCACTGTGCAAACATATCCTTAGTCACGGATGAGACTTTGTTAGGGAAATGTTTATTCGCGCCCGTGGATTGTATACAAGGGTCAATACTGAGCCGCTTGTAGGACAGTATCGGAGGTTGTAGTGGCCGCTTAGGAACAGGTTCAGATCCATGTAGCTTAAGACTTTTGAACCTTATGAGCCGTGAGGGTCTCATAAAAGGGTTCTCCTTACGAGTCGTGAGGATCTCGCAAGTGTAATTTCTCCTTAGGAATCGTGGGGACCACTATGTGTGTTGCTCCCTTGTGAGTCGTAAGGATCTCACGCAGGTGGTTTCTCTTCACAAGATCGAGATGACCTTGCAAGTGTCTTTTAACGAGATTGCGCCCTTTCGGGTTTTCACAAAACTCACCGGTAGCCCTGCTGTTTTTACTCACGGAGCCCTCTCGGGTTTTCATACGTGCCCTTTTTGCTTGTGGACATACCGTTTTTCTTTTTCTTTCTTTTTTTTATTCTTTTATTCTTCTCTCTTTTTTTTGTATCAGCCTAGGGACGCTGCAATCCACAGTAATTTATCGATGTCTCGGTCAACAGCTAGTTTTAGGACATAGTGGTCCATTGTTAGTTTAAGGACGTTTCGGTCCATAGCTAGTTTTAGGACATAGTGGTCCATTGTTAGTTTAAGAATGTTTCGGTCCGTTGTTAGTTTAAGGACGTTTCGGTCCGTTGTTAGTTTAAGGACGTTTCGGTCCGTTGTTCATAGGTCAAATATGTTTGAAGATCTTTCAGCATTCCTTTTTAGTTTTTGCTGAAAGAACAATTTCTCATGGAGCTTCCCCTATAAAAGAGCATGATGCCCTCGGCGTGTCCATCTTTTTCTGGGCATGTGGTTGTGGCGGGTTCACCTTCCAGTTGTCAGACAACGCGAATTTGCCCTGTTGGTATTCATCCTCAATCCAGCCTTTGAAGACGTAGCAATCTTCGAGTGGGTGGCCCATTACTCTGTGGTAGGGACAATAGTTAGGATGTTTAACGTCACCTGGTTGCGACGGATGTTTTGGATATGGCAGAGTGATGAGCCCGTTGCGCACTGCCAGTTCGAACAGTCTCCTTGTTTTATCCTTGGGAAATGAGAAAGGACGTTTCAACTTCTTATCGAGGGATTGCGGCTTGTTGCTTTGACGAACAGACGGCCTTGGCTTACTCGGCTGTCGCTGAGCGTTGGCGACAAAGGTCTCTTTTCCGTTGCCTTTTTCATTCCGAAAACCCACTTTTGATGGGAAAGGCCTATGGCCCATCTGGTCCATTTGGGTCAGCTTGTCGATCAAGGCCTGGAAGGTGGTCGTCTTGAAGAACATCATGAATTGGGAGATAGTCGACTGAGGGTCAAGGGTCCACATGAACATGACCAAGGCAGGAGCTTCTTCTATGCGTTGTTCGTATCTCGACCAAAGGTTCCGCCATCGGATTGCATACTGCACCCATGTCTCTCCCGGCTTTACTCTGGCGTTGATCAATGCCGTGATCGGGGTGCGTTCGCTGGCGCTTGCGAACCGCTGAGTGAATCACAACTCCATTTCTGTAAACGTTTTGACGGAGTCGTCGGGAAGCTCCGAGTACCATTCAAAAGCTGTCTCTGCTAGGCTACCGACGAACTGGCGAAGTAGAAGTTTATCATCACCTTCAGTATTGCCACAAAGAGCCCTGAACTGAGCGACATGTTGATGGGGATTGCCTGTCCCCTTGTACATATGGAATTTAGGGATCGTATATCCCGGCGGGTAAATTATTTGGTCATACCAGCCCGGATAAGGACGTCCGGTCTTGACAACTTGGCCATCCGCTTCGTTCGCTCGGTGAGCTCGTATTTGTTGAGCTATATAATCATCGAGCGTGGATTTTGAGATGGTTTCCTCCTTGGATGCTGATAGAGCCGGCAGAGGATTTGACGCTTTTCTTTTATCATCTTCAATAATGATCGGAGGGCCTTCAGCTGGAGGTTCTGGCTGTAACATCATCCTGACCATGTCTTGGAAGAGAAGTGCCATTCATTTTATGTTGGCAGCTTGTCCTTCTTTTCGAGGACTCTGCGGAGGAAGTCAACATCGGTTTCTTGTTCATGACGCTGCTCTGATGATGCCTCCGGTCTTTCTTTTGGCCCGATGAGTACGGCCATTTGCGTTAGCATTTCCTGAATCTTCTGTTGCTGCTCCTGGGATTTTGTCACGGATCGGGTGAGCAGTCGGTGACCCGTTGAAGCACGATTTTCCTCTTTTCCAGAAGCCATATAAACAGTATGAACCATTATGCCCCAAGACTTGGGGCGTTTGGGCTCAGCATCTTTGTGGTCTGCCGTAGTCACACGGGCTTTCTCTGGCCTCCTTCTCTTTTGAGCAGTTGACGTTGAGGGGGCCGTTGCAGCGGGCTCCCAAACAGCTTTTGCCTTTTGCGGGTTGGCAGGATGGTTCTCTTCCTGCTGAACTTTCTCCTTTTTCTGTCGGCGAGGGTAATCTTGATCAATTACTGAGTCCTGAACCTGTCGCCAGACTTTGTAAATTTTGGAAGAGAGCCGATGAGGGGTTTGTTCCGGTTTCGCCTTCTGTGCATTCTCCACGGGTGGAGGAGATCTTTTCAGTACGGCGGTGGGTGAATTCCTGCACACCCTATTAAGCAGCTCGAAATTGTTTCCAGTTAGAACAGCAGCATTGACTTCCACCGTTGGGGCTGGTGGAGTTAGCCCAGAGGGGGAGTCGCCCCTAGCCTTCCTTACTCGGTACCAGTGGCGACATCGAGCGTAACGAGCCATTGGGATTGTTTCAGCTTTAGGGGTGACTTCGTCATGCCTCCTATTCTGGTGAGGCGCTGCTGGTACCAGCCTCTTGAAGACCGACGTCCGTTGAGCAGCAGTATCCAATCTGTCAAAGATAGACCTTTGAACATGAACGAGAGCCGGAGTGGCCAGCCTCGTAAAGACTGATCCTTTGATGGGAGAATCTTCTTTAGTGACCTCGAGAGCATGAATGGCTATTCGCTTCGGGATAACCTCTTCAGGAATTATGGGCTTCTTCATGGTCCTATCTGAGCTTCGGCCCCGTCTGATGAAAACTGAGGCAGTGGACTTGGATGACCCGTTGAGAGGGGCCGCAGTAGTTGCAAGCCGATCAAAGACCGACTTCTTCGGAGCTTCTTGCGATGGTAAAGGAGTGCTGAAGCTTGTTGGCGGGATCATGGTCCCGAAGAATAGCCCAGTGGTGGCTTAGGTCACTTGTTCCACCGACATTGTGAAAATGGAGGCAGCTTGGGGCCCGTAAGTCACTCCTCCGGACAGGACGGAGTGAGAGTTGCAGTTGCAGTTAGTGCAGTTTGAAGCCATTAATCTTCTGTTTTCTGTACGGAGTAAGACACCAAATCTTAGTACCTCGAATCCAGGGCAACCATGTCAAACCGCGACTTGTTTCGCGAAACACGACACACGAAGTGTGGAGTGGGAAAAGGAAGACGTCCCACCGGGCGTGCCAGAATCTATTCACCGCCGAAAACCGGAAAGACAAACGTCTTGCCTGAATTTGGGGGCAGATGCTAATTGGTGCTATCCGTCCACCTCTCCGAAGATGCCAAGTTGATTTATGGCACCATGTATCGAAGGTTTAAACGGATGCGGTCGATATAGCAGACTTCGTTAGATTCCCTCTCATTTGAGGGTTTTTTTTTATTGTGGGGACGCTCTTCCCTGCAGGCGCAAGCCCCTGCAGTTAATTACGCTACCGCATCGCGGTAACCACTTTCTCCTTCTCCAGATGGTCACTTCGTGTCATGGGTGTTTGTTTTGTTTTTGGTTTCCCGTGGATTGTATACGGAGACTAATTTATGTTGTCGCCCATAGGGCGTGGATTAGTCCAAATCTGTATCTTCTTAGATTTGGGTTTGGGGGTTGGGTTTAAGGATACGTTAGTCTCATTTGGGACTAAGATCAACTTAAACGTATGTTAATGATACGTTAGTCTAATTTTAGACTAAGATCAACTTAACGGGATTGTTTAGATCCAACAAAAGAGCATTTGGCCTCTGTTGTTTAGTTTAGGGACATTGCGGTCGATTAGTTTAAGGACATTACGGTCCATTGTTAGTTTAAGGACATCTTGGTCCAGGTTAAGGACATCGTAGTCCGTGGGTTTAAAGGGACCCCACATTCCGAGGTTAGGGACATCGTAGTCCATGAGTTTAAGGACCCCACAGTCCATAGTTTAAAGACATCATAGTCTATAAAGTTTAAGGACATCATAGTCCATGAGTGTAAGGATCCCACAGTCCGTGAAATGCGTGGTTGTCAGGACCCGTCACCTCTCTGAAGACGTTGAAGGATTACAACGACAGATATCAAAGGAGTAAAGAGATGTACCCTCGAACCGGTGTAAGTTGGTTGAAAGATCTGTAGTCTAATTTGGCACTAAGATATGTTGAAATATTCATGAGCAGATATGCTTAATTAAATATAAGTTGAGGACTTATGGCCAATCTTGGGCTAAGTCCAATAAATGTTTAACATTTTTTTATTCTGGCTGTTGAGCCCTTATTTGGGCTTGGCCCTTTTAATAATACTGAGCATTGATCAAAGCTCTGGGCTTTATTAGAGAACAATTTATGTTCTGTCAGCGCAACACGTGGCGCGCTAGGTGTTTTGCGCCAGTCAAAGAGCGCAGTGCGCTTCTGCCAAATAGCGCACATGTGAGGGACACGTGTCGCGCTGGGCGCTAAGCGCCAGTTTATGAGCGCTAAGCGCTGGTCCATGAGCGCATTGCGCTTTTAATTTTGTGGCGCACACGTGAGTGACACGTGGTGCGCTTGGCGCTGAGCGCCAGCCCATGAGTGCAGTGCGCTATTTCAGAAGCGCAGAGCGCAAGTTGTTTAATTGGCGCATACGTGGTTGACACGTGGTGCATTTGGCGCTGAGCACCGATCCAAGGAGAGCGCAAGGCGCATTTCATGAGCGCAAAGCGCATTTGATCAATTTTATGATCTATGAACAAATTTATGTTCTTTTAAAAGAGACTTTGTCTCAAAATTCAAGAACAACAGTTCTTATTTTTGAAAGGGCTTTGCCTTTATTGATCCATGATCTTTAAGAAAATTTAATAATTTTCTCCCCCTTTATGATGAGATGTTCATGATCTCAGAAATACAATTTGTCTTATAGATCTATGATGTGTGAACAAAGTAAATACTTCTTTGTTTTTATAATGAGATCTTTTGATCTTTTTATAAAAGACCTTGGTCTTTGTAGATCTATGATCTTTTTTAAGAAGATAATTCTTCTTTTAAGAGATGATTTCATCTCCGTGTTCATCATTCATCATCTTTACCTTGAAGAAATATCTTCTTGCAAGAGCTTGCTCTCTTTCTTTTGAGTTTCTCAAAGTTTATAGGTTTTTTTTTTCTATATCAGACTTGAAGTCTTGAGGCCTTTATATAGGGCAAGTTGATTTGTTAAATAAGTTAAAGAGATTTTTCTCTAGTTGATTTGGGGACGTTTCCCCACCATTGGATCTTTGATCCTAGGGCTTCTGTTTTACAGGAGGCAATCTTCTTGTTTTTAACAAGATTGAGAAATCTTTCCATAACAGAATTTTAATTCTAATTAATTAATGATTTATCATTATTATTAGATTTTTGATCTAAGGGTGGGGAATTTTTTAATTTCCGCACTGGCGCACCCGTGCTTTGCACGTGGCGCGCAGCGCGCCTAGCGCTAGCGCACACACGTTGCACTGCCTAGGGCGCAACATACCTGGCGCTAGCGCATCCGTGTTTGACACGTGGCGCACAGCGCGCCTAGCGCTCGATCTGAAGCGTTGCTTCAATTTTTGAAATTCGAATTTCAAACAGAACTTTGTTCTAATTGGGGGAAACACCATCGAATGGAAGACTTTTTGAGACATGTTCGACGCAAAGTAATTCCTTGAGACTGCTAGGTTCGACATGGAACAACAATTCATCCATCTGCAACAAGGTTCAATGTGGACCAAGTCAGTAGATGAATATGACGCTGAGTTCACCATGCTCAGTCGGTAAGAAATGTCTCAATAAATTCGATTTTCAAAATATCACATACTGCACAGCTAACACAAGACCGTAACGGCCCATCTCATACTGACTGCTGAGATCAGAGCTAGAAGATTCAGCAAGGGTTGGACCCGAAAATCCATGCTGCATTAGCTACAGGGGATTTCCCAACCAATGATTTGGCTTTGAAAGCTGCCCGAAGATACGAGGCAGTGGTAAAAAGAAAGGGCAGACCTCAATCTGCCGAAGTTAAGCGCCCTGCCAACTAGATGGCAGGACGAGCCTCTTCAAGGCCAACTATTGAACCGAGGAGACCGGAAGTGACAGATAACCAGCCAAATCCCGACTTTTGCTTCTATTGCAAAAGGGAAGGACACTTGTGGAAGGACTGTAGACGTGCAAATGGCCTATACTTAGTTTGTGGTGCATCCAATCACGGCATTGGAAACTGTCCTTATAGACGCAATCTGGCTCACACACCCACCAACTACCCGCAGCGGCCAGCTATCCAGGTTCCTGCAACTCATCCTGCACTCCCAGCACCACCTCCACGTGGATTTCCTGCACAGCCAAATCGCCAATTCCATCAGGCACCGAGGAACATGCCTCGAGGACAGAGGAATGTGCCTCCAGCTAGGAGGAACGCGCCTCGGCAACAGGCTTACACCTTAACAGCCGTAGAAGCCGAGACTGTTGACCAATGTAACACTAGTAAGTCTCTTTCACATTTCTAAAACCCTTGTATCACTTTGTTATTTTCATACACTATCAGTACTTCAGTCACTAAACTTTCCTTGAATCTGTTACACTTTCCTTTTACAAATTTCGAGGACGAAATTTTTCTAAGGAGGGTAGAATGTAACAACCATAAATTTTATGTATAACTTTCTGTACAAATTTTTCAAAAAATACAGAAAGGGGTATTTTTTCCTGAGCACAGGTTATAAGTTTGTTTTGCTTTTTAATAGCAAGAAGGAGCTTGTAGCTTATTGGTAAGACCTTGCACTGCTGAACCATAACACCAGAGTTCAAATCCCATCACCCACATTATTTTTAATATTGTTTTCTTTTGAATTTTTAGAAGTCCAAGAGCCTACACGTGCATAACTCGTAAAAACCCCACTACACATATAAAACAAAATAGCCCAGGGAGTAGACCAACCGACGACGGACCATTGGCAGTGAGCCCCGGCCCGACTCGTCGTGACTCAGCCGACTCGGCCCGCCGCCGCCGGCCGAGTTGAGCCGGATCGGCCGATTCCCTTCTTGGACCCTCTGTCTTTTTGTATTCTAGTAACCCCTGTACACTTTAAATTTCCTGCAATTTAACAAAGCTCTTTAAAATCCCATTAAACCATATTTTTAATACAAATTTTATTACAATTTCAATTCAACCTTTCACCTACCCTAATCCTAGCTTTACCCTATAAATACCACCCTTAAACACCCCATCCACTCACCATTCTGTCCAAACTCTCAAGAAAACTCTATAGAATTTTAGTGTGCATTTGGAGTTAGCAAAGGGTCCGACGACGACCCTAGGAGCTCCCGATGACGAAACGACGCACTGGCGCCTCCTACCTCTTCCTCTCCCTCTTCTCTAACCTTTAAGCTAGTAAGTCCCTTCTCCCTCTTTACCTTGCTATTCTAAAAATACATATTTCTAAAACCCGACGGAATCAGAGTTAATCCGATTTCCGATTTGGTTCTTCCTAAAAATTCAACTTTTTCTTAAATACAAATATACCAAACCCTTATATGATGACTATTAATCATTAACAAATATGTTGAATAGGTTTCAGGGCAATATATTTCGTTTTTTAACTTTTACTACTCTTTTTCAGTAAAATACCATGTAGTTTAGTTTCGTCTTTAAAACATCATTAATCTTGCAATACCTTTAGATAGATCACGAGGTAATGACCTATCTCTTCACAACACTCATATGCAACATAGCACAATACCTTTTGGAAAATATAGATTCGGGAAAATACCGTTTTACACAAAACTACCTTAAATTTATAAAAACCATTTTTACAAGATTATGTATTTTAAACAATCTTTGCAAAGCGCCGCTACAACCCATTTGGGAAACCCGATCGGGATAGTGCGGATTATCGCACATCCTCGGGCTTAGTAGTGCGAGATGCAGACCTCCGCAAGGAGTATTCGGTCTCAAAAGATTTAAAATACAAATATCTTAAGAAAATGAGATTTCTAGAAAATAATAAATTAAAATTATATATATATATATATATATATATATGTATGTATCATCAAAATATCTATTTTTGTAATAATATAAATATTCCAACTTTTCTAAATCAAAAGAATCATTTTACATGAAAATACCATGCAATTCCATACAAGTTCAATACTACAGATAAATACCATGTATTATGAAAAATAGGCTTGAATCACTAGAAATGTCACAATTATAAAATCTACATCTATGAAAACTTTAAAGTCGATAATGAAATACTTGAGGTGTATTTTGAAAACTATACAAAATTATTTTTACATAAAACTCCCTCAAGTTTTATAAATTACAATAAGGACCCTAGTAAATATAGGTTTAAGCGGGACCAGTCTCTTGAGCCTCAGGAAGCCAGAGATATGGGTGCTTGCCTATCTAAGGTAGACAACTTAACAAACGGTGTTATCAACACGGTAATCGTCTTTGAAAAAGACACAAATCCTGCCGCCCATGTGCAGCGGTTACCGATAACACCAAAACCTAATTCAGGAATTCAATTTCTTTTATAATTGTCTGACTCAGACCGAGTCTCATTATATTAATCTGACTTGAATATGATTCAAGTACAAACCACAATTCAACCTAAATCCGTGAATCCATATATTCAATTTATCAATCTATACAACTTGACTGATGGATATACATCCATTTACATGATTATCCAGTACATCCATTTCCATTTATACGATATCATGGTTTCGGCAAGTCTTCCTTTTACAACACAAGTCATCCATCTATATACAATAATAAAAACAAGACATCGCGGAGTTTATAAAGGGGTAGACTGGTACAGAATATGTTAAAGGTGGCATGAGGTGGTCACTTAAGACGTAATTACATCCATGCCGTTGTTCCGTGGTATTATCGACGGAGCCTTGTACTCCTGTTTCCTTTAGTCTCTGGTATATAGAGACTCCTCTCGTATACACTGACATTCTTCTCTACCAAGCTACAAACAACAGCGTTAACACTAAATACAACAGTATACAATATAATACAACTTTAAAAGCTACTCTCTCTCTGTCTATTCTACTCCTCCTTTATCTTTGGGACTTACCGAGCGATTGTTCGCTGAAAAAATTCCTTCTTTTTCTTCTTTGGAATGTTGTCAGGTGATCTGGACACTCAGGAGATCGATCCTACCAGCGAGGACTTGGATCAGCTTACTTACGACCCAGAGCTCTAGCTTCATTGTACACATTTTATTTCAGCACTTTTCATTTCTGTTATGTCACTGTTTAGGCATTGCTTTCATTCAGATGTATTTACTTTTCCATGCATTGTACAAAAGAATGTTAATAAATAATGTTGCTGTTCAGTTATACATACTGTCTTTATCTCTTATGCATTTTTATTTATATTGCTTAGATATGCTTAGCATATTTACTTCAGAGTAAATACGTAGCGGCCAGTCGCGTCCTCTGCCCGTACACTGGGAAGCGGGGCGTGACAATTACTCGCTCATGTTTAAAGTAGAAGAAAGGATGAAGAAGAGTGAAAACATGATTTAAGATGCAGGAAGTAAGTGCGGAAATTAATTTGCAAAAAGACTAATAAAAACACTATCTTTATTAATCAACTATTGAATCTACAAATTATTTGAAGATAGATTACAAGAACCCTAGTTTTTGCTCCCGCTCTCTATCTTGTTGGAGGTAGATGACCAGCTGATGATCATCTGGATGCGTGGATCGCTTTGGACCTCTTGATCTCTTCGGTTGATGATTTTTCAAGTGAAGCTCTCGGTCTTTTAAATAGTCACAGAAACTAGAAAACCTAGCTGCCATATGTGATGATTTGTTGTTACGATCCTATCCAAAAAATCTCAAATCCTACGGCCTCAGAATAGCCGCGGATACACCGCAAATATGCTATTTTGGCCGCCCAATAGCCGCGGTTTAGTGTCATCACGTTTTGAAAATTTTTCAGGTCTCTGGTGTTGACATCTATAGATCTTCTAGATGTCTGGATTTTGAAAATCTTACTCTGAGTCTTTTCCGTTGCTAGATTTTATAGTTTCCCTCAATATTTCGGCAGTTTGATTCCGACATCTCGGATCTCTCGATCTCCAGACCTGAGATAATATCTGCACAATATCTCACGTCATAGTGTTAGTAGTATTTGTTATTATTTTGAGATATTATCCTAACCATTTTATATGATTTAAATCTTAAGAGTATTGATTAGAAATATTTGATATGATATGCATATTTTAATTACTAATATTTTATATAAATATTATATGCATGTATTTTCCCTCATTATGTTAATTATAATGTTGAAACATATGATAATAAACTTTTTACACATAAACCCTCATATGTTCTATAATTACAATAAACACCTTTTAGAACTTAACAATAGTAGGTAAAATAATCATTCAAATATGCAATATTTCAGACCAATCACTTGACAACCGAGAATGCTGTTCGGCACAAGCACCCAAGTCTAATCAAGGCCTTAAGTATTTTTGAGAGCCTGTTCGTGGCATCGGAAGGTCAAGGTATTACTTTTGACGCTTTCATCGCCTGCTTTCTTCGTAAAGATGCTCTATCTAAGAAAGCACCGAAATTTGCAAAGGTTGAGGATCCCTTCGGATTTGGCTTGGAGAAATTGCCGGCTAAAGAAGAAGATCTGCCGCAATTTTATATTCCAAATTCTCCAGCCATGACTTTTGACGCAATCGCTGCTCCTAAAATAAACGAAGAAACAATCTTTATAGGCTTCATCAGTCTCTGGCTCAGCTGGTTCGCCATGCCAATGCGCTGCCGTTTTATGAGAGCCTCCGTTTTCTACCCTGCACATCATATAGACGAAGGAGCGCGATTGGCCATTGGCATTGCAGGGTTAACACACCTATACTATGGTTTAAGTACCACCGTCAACACTTCAAACGCATGTGTAGAAACCGTGAATTTCTCCCTCCACTACTTCACGTCCTGGATCTAGATACATGTGTTAGGCGCGTTTGCTGCGCACCGGCGGCCTTATTTCTATGATTCATACACCTTCCCGCAAGTCATAAGATTGGTTGATGCCTCCACTCCTAATCCGACTCAGTTAGGGGCTTTGCGCGTGTTGCTTAACCCGTATTCAAACGAAGGCGGTACGGTTTTCATTAATTGGGTCCTTTCTGCGCTAGCGGGGTGTTCATATCAGATTTTTGCATTTTTATACCGCCCAATTTTTATCACATTGCTTATCGGTTGGTACTCTTGAGCCGTGTTTGCTAGTCAATTGCAGGATACAGGTTCTCGGCTCTAAATGGTGAAATTCATGGAAAAGCACGACAAAATCCGGGTTCCTGCCAACCACAGATAAAACACGGGTCTCCGCTCTCTATCCGTATGTTGCCGCACACCAGTTTAAGAGACAAAATGGCAAATCAATGTCATTTTCATGCACAAAGCTCAATGGCAACACAAGATCCAACATATCTACACGGAGCTCGAGGAAATCATGACAAAAAGATCCACATCACATCACCTTTTGATCAGCAGAAATTCTGGAAAAATCGTGAAGAAATTCTGAGTAAAAGCATATACCAGAATAAAGAGCACAGCAGACTAGAGAAACCCACCAAAGTTGACAAGTTAACTCCACAATAGGGCCGCGGATCCGCGGCCAATAGGGGGTCTAGGCCGCGGATCCGCGGCCGTACTGGCTCCTCAAATGATGATGTTTCAGGGTTATTTTTGTATTTTATATGAAAGCAGTTTGTTGCCCTAGGTTTCCATTTTCCTGTCTATAAATAGTCCAGAACTTGCCAAAGCCAAGGATCCATAATCTTGTATTTAGAATTTTAGAATACATGTGTTGTTCTTCTTCCTCTTCTCATCTCTTCTCCATAAAAAACTTGTAGTGAGCTTTTGTGAGTGAAGAATGAATAAAGAGTTCTCTTTGTTATCATGCTTGTCTTGTTCTTTTTATAATTGCTTGTAATTTTCTTTTGCTAATCTAGTTGTTGTTATTTATTGTTTGTTTCTTTCTTGTTCTCTTTTCCTTTATCCTTAAACAACCATGATGCTTACGCTTGATCCTTGCCGAGGTGAGGTCGCAAATAGCTAGTTGTAATCTTCTAACCTCTTTCTTTCCATCTTTCTCCTTTGTTTATTTTCTTTTCCTTATAATGGATGAGTAGTTTTCATACTTGTTAGGGTAGGATAAGGAAAGTTTGAGAGAAGGAAATCTCTCTCACTCTTTTCTTTCCCAACATCTTGATTCGGACTCCCGTTAATTGAACCACAATCCGCTCCCTACGGCACCCTATCCTACATGATAGCGGTGATTCTTTAGTGAGACCGGTTGTGGTTGAATTAACCGGAGGTTAAGGCTAAGAGCCAAGAACGGACGGACAAGCACCAAAAGGAAGAACTTATGCGTTGGAAAGCCTAGCTTATACTCGCAAGTTCCTTCCTAGTCGTGCTAATCCCCATTGTTGCCGATTACCGTAACACCGACATTAAGAGTGGCAACGAAAGAAGTGAGCGACTCCTAACTCAAACTAACCTAATCCTAACCCTAACAAATTCTCTATATATATCATTTTAGCACATAAGTAATCTAAAAACAAACCTGGAAAATTGGACTTAACTCATTAAAGCACATAGAAAAAGATTCTCATCTCCCTGCGGACGACCCGTACTCAACCGGCTAGCTACAAGCGAAACCGTCTTGATTGCGGTAACAAACTTAGCACTCAAAAACTCTACCAATCACGGGGCCTATTCAACAGTTATTCGATTTGTTGAAGAATGGGGCACTGGCTTTAAAATACAAAGAGATCATGCATTTATATTCAATCAGGCCAGGGTACTTAGTGTTTCGCCTAAATGACACTGCTCTCTTCATGCGGTATAATCCGTATTGCTTTGCCCAGCAGCTGGGTTACAACCAGGACGTACCCCTTGAAGACTTTTTAGTTGAGCCTACTATCTCGCTGGAGACTGCCCGTGACGTTATTCATCATTACATGAGGTTAAATACTGGTTCCCTCTTCATGATCCCCGAGCCCGACTACATTCCAAGGCCCATGGGACCCTTCAATAGCTGGTATCATTACCGGGTTAGTCTCATCATCGTAGAGGAGAGACGGGTGCTCTTCGAGTGTAAAGCCTCTACTCCAGCTCAAGCCATCAACGCTCCGTTGCGGCCACGGTCGGTCGTTCGCCCTCCTCTGAGGGACAGCGATTCAGTGCTTATTCCTAAAGCCGCTCGAACAGAATCAGTCCCCCATACCGCTGATATACCGGTTTGCACTAGAACCGGGGCAGAGACTCTTGATAAACCACCAGCTGTGGTGTCACCAAAGTTGGATACCGAAGGAGAGATTGGGAAGCGTCGTGCAAAAGTGTCGAAGGAGAGGAAGCATCCCTCTACTGGTGTGCTAGCTCGGGCCTTAAAAGGAGGAAGAAATCGGCCGCCCGTTTACTCGATGCTTTGCTCGAGTCTGAGCATCTCACTCATGATGAGCCTATATCTGTGCATGAACCAGATAACAGTCTCCTCTTTCCTGGTACATCTTCCAAGGAGGCCGCTCAGTTGGATAAGACTTTGAAGCGTTCACAGGATGAAACCGAAAACGTGTGCCCTAAGAAGGGATGCTTTCCCCCTGTTGAATTCTGGGATGTCTCAAAAGATCGTTCAGCACACTGGAACCAAGACCAGATCTGCCTCACGCCCGAAAAATGTTGACCCAGCTCCTGCTATGTTACCAGCAGTTCTTTTAACGCTGGAAGAAAAATGAGCTCTCAAACAACCAATATCGGCCGCTTCTGAAGACAAGGCTGCTTTGAAGGCGGGCAAGGATTTATCTTCGATCGAAGGTCGACGAGCGCGATTAACTACAAAAGAGCAACAGTTTGAAAATTCTATACTTCAGGCTCCCTGGCGTATTGGTATTAGCTCCTTCGTTGAACGAGTGAACGTCGAGTCAAGTCAAGTAATGAGTTCAAGAGAACGACTGAAAAAAGGTATATATATTTTACACCCCTCTCAGTAAATAATTATATCGCATTCGTCTTTACACATTTTTCTTTTATAGAGCCTTCTACGGCGGGCACAGTTTCGAGCCCAGATCGCGTCTTAGAGCCTTCGGTGACGGCTTTTATTCCTTCAGCGGAAGTTGCCGGACCGGCCATAGATTCTGTAAATATTTCCAGTGACGCACCGAAGGGTGTAGAGGAGATTACTGAAGCTGCCATCCCTCCAGTCCAGAATGGGCGAAGTATTGAAGGTAATCTTATATATATATATATATATATGTATATATATATATTTATCGACCTTTCTATATGTCTGGCCCTTTTTTTCTCCATGAACTGCGAGAGTTGGCTTCCTCTG
This sequence comes from Agapanthus africanus, assembly GCA_030015575.1. Lineage (NCBI taxonomy): Eukaryota > Viridiplantae > Streptophyta > Magnoliopsida > Asparagales > Amaryllidaceae > Agapanthus > Agapanthus africanus. Next base: position 300,119,886 of record CM057339.1, on the reverse strand, counting down.
TTATAGATCGTTCTCCAGAGGAAAGCTTCCTTCGTCTACTTAACATGGCGGCCCCGCACGCGATACCCCCCAGCGCATTGTCCTTTCCTCCGGCCAAGGTTGGTATTCCTTTGCCTTCCGTATTATATTTTCATAATGATGCTGATGTGTACTTTACTGTAAACCACGGTCCTACAGGCTGAGGACGAAGATGAAGTTCTTGATGGGCCTGGCGATTTCTCAGATTTGCCTTCTGTGGCCATGGGTTAATGACGTTTTAGCCCCGGTATTCTTTTACTCATTCCCCGTTAGGAAAAGCGACTAACCATACATGTATCTTCGCAACTTTACCAACCCTGACTCCGCTAGAGTCGCATATCTGCATGCCGCTAGGCCCTTACGCTAGACGTATGTATGAGAGAATGGCGAAATAGAGCATTCATTCACTGGCAACTTTTATTGAAGATCTTCGTGCTGGCACTTCCGTCATGGCTGAGGAACTTGCTATTGAAGCTAACGCTTCTTTGTCCATCCTTGCCACCTACCATGACGAGGCGCTGGTGTGTACTTGGGTCGAATATTGCCGTCAAGTGGAGGCTTCTATACATGGAGTCGAATGCGTACGCCTTCCTTCTGATATCCTATCTGTAAAGGCCCGCTTGCGTGAATAGATTGATTGGTGCGCGGCCAATCTCCGGTCTTGCGAGAAATGGCTCAACCGAAAGTTTTTGGAGAGGGAGTTGGCTTCAAAGGCTTTGGGGGAACTTCAAGCCCAGCTCACAACCAAGACTACTCGGGCTTATGAAATTTGGCAGGTCCTTCAGGAGGCAGTTACGGAGGTGGTGGCTCTTGATAAAGCCGTCATTTTTACACGCAAAATGGATGAGACCCATAAGACTGCCGAGAAAGAGCTTGAGCATCGGTTTTCTTTATAGCAAAAACAACAGGCACAGGCGGGGGCTCAGCTTGGGGCATTTCTAGAGCTTGAGGCGGAGGTCCGACGGAAAATGGTGATCTAGCTGGCCTATTGAACCGCCCGCCGTCTTAAATTTTTTGTCGATGTATATTTTTCTTCCTTTTTTGTATCTTGTATTCATTTTGATTTATAAATAAAAGACATATTTTATTTCATGCTTGCATCTCTTTATCCTTTGATGTCTTGCTTTGGCGTGAAGTAGTTTATATGCTCGTTTTGGATTTTGTAGTTTATTCACTCATTTCGGAGTCTCTAGTTTATTTACTCATTTCGGAGTTTGTAGTTTATGTACTCGTTTCGGAGTTTGTAGTTTTTGTATTCGTTTCGGAGTTTGTAGTTTATGTACTCGTTTCGGAGTTTATAGTTTATTCATTTGTTTCGGAGTTTCTAGTTTATGTACTCTTTTCGGAGTTTGTAGTTTATTCACTCGTTTCGGAGTCTCTTTAGTTTACCTCCCTTGGGGTTACAAGCAAACTTGTCCTAACGTTGTATGCAGATAACCCCCATTCTTTTTATGGCAGAGGTCCGTTAGGTTTGTAGTACTAGGGTTTTAGTCCGTGGTACCATCGCATTGGCTGATGTATTCCTCGATATGCAATCTTTAAACTGCTGTTCGAGTAGCCTCGTAACTGTCGTGTCTCTGATCCCTTCGGGGGTTGGACAAGTGGTCTTCAAGTAATCTCTTTAGGTCATATTATCGTCGGAAGAGCAAGCGTTAGGAATTTGCCATGACGATTTTTACTTGAGGTTAGGATCAATTTGGTATCCTGATGAGCCATAACCGCACCCTTCTGTGGTGGGATGATCTCCAATGGCCTTTTGGGCTTTATATGAGTTGCCATCAAGACCCGAAGCTAGGAATATGCCGTCACTTTGTTTTTTTTTGTTTATACGATATTACGCCGATTCTTTTGCTGAAACAGGGTAGTCATCTGTAGGACCTTTGTGCTGTTTGTATTGCAATTGAAGTCCAGAACTAGGAATATGCCATTGCTCCAATTTCATTTGATAGTTGTATCCGCACCCTGCTGAAATGAGGGCGGAGACACCGGGATAGTCTCTAGGTTGTATATGTACCGTCCAGACTTTGAGCTAGGATTTTGCCACCACTCCTTTTTTATTCGACCTTTGGGTCTTTGTTGATGTCGTGTTCGCACCCTGCTGGCATGAGAAGCACGTCGAGTCGATCTTTAGGCTGTAGATGTTGCCATCAAGATCTGGTTTTCCCTTTGATGGAGCCTGGTGGGAAAATATGATTCCTTTTTTTTTCATTTGTCCCCATGGATTGTATACAGGAGTCGTTGTGGACCTACCTGTAGGGCAGAAAAGTTTCATTTTCATTTCTTTTCTTTCCGCGATGCTCTATCTTTTCAGCTTTTATATCGCAAAAGTCGTGATTGCCTAATCATTTCGGCTATTTATCGCGGTGCCCAATGATTTCGGCTGTTTTTGTTTTTACTCGCTAGTTCTTATTTTGATTTGCCCTATCATTTCGGCCTTTTTTTTGAGTTGGGGATTTTAAATCTGATCCCAATCTTGGCATCAACATCTCTACCATTGGGATATTTCCAGGAGCGAATCATCATCTGCAGTGAGAGGGCTTGGGGTTTGACACCTATTTAGGCATCAGCATCGCTACAACTGGAATGTTGCCAGGAGAAAATCATCATTTGCCTTTGTCGATTTGAACAAAGATGGCTTAGCAAACGGGGTTAGGATATTGTCGACTAAGGCTTTTTGATTTTATGAGCCGTAAGGGTCTCATAAAGGTATTCCTCCCTACAAGTCGAGAGGATCTCGTAGGTGTATTTTCTCCTTAGGAATCGTAAGGATTACTAAGTACGTTTTCTCTTGTAAGTCGTACGGATCATACAAGAGTGTTTTCTCCTTATAAGTCGAGAGGACTTACAAGTGTCATTCACCATATGGGGACATTTCTCGCCATTGGTGGAACTTGGTGAGAGAATATTTATTTATGCCCGTGGATTGTATACAAGGGTCAATATGGGACCTCCTGTAGGGAAACATTAGGGGAATATGAGGGCTTAAGAACAGGTTCAGATCCCTGTAGCTTAAGGTTTTTGAATCTTATGAACCGTGAGGGTCTCATAAAGAGAATTCTCCTTACGAGCCGTGAGGATCTCGTAAGTGTATTTTCTCCTTCGGGATCATGGGGACTCCTAAGTGTGCTACTCCTTTGTGAGTCGTAAGGACCTCACACGGATTTTTTTATACGTGATTGCGCCCTTCCGGGTTTTCACAAGCTCGCCGGTAGCCCTGCTGTTTTTACTCACGACGTCCTTTCGGTTTTCATCCGTGCCCATTTCGCTTGTGGACATACCCTCTTTTTTTGGTAGCGAAACTCTCAAAAGTAGCTTCGTCCCAGGTGACCCATCTGTTTGCTGGTGGGATTTAGGGGAGGCTTCATTGCTGGAGTAGTTGTGTAGCTAGTGGGACTTGAGTTGCAACCTTCGCCGTTAGGACTTTGATTGCAATATAGATCTCAATGGACCATACCACCGTATTTAGGGGCGATGTGCGCCATGTTTGAGGTGAAATTTTAGTTTAAGGACATCTCGGTTCGTTGTCGCCATATTTGAGGCGGATAGTTAGTTTAAGGACTTCTCGGTCCGTTGTCGCCATTTTTGAAGCGATAGAGCTTTTTGGATACAACTCTCAGTGTCCTAACTCAGGCAGATATAGTGAGCAGACACAAGCGTCGTCATCTATCATTGACCTAAGTCGTGACACGTCAAGCGTAGTATTTTTTGAGGAATCGGCTGTTTATTGGCCGGAAGGGTCTTTCGCCATGCATATCCATGAGCAGGTAGGCTCCACCTTGGTAGACTTTTTCTATGATGTACGGGCCTTCATAGTTCGGTTCGAACTTCCCCCGCTTTGCATGATTGGGGATCATTGGTCTTTTGATGACTAGCACGAGTTCTCCTTAGCGGAATGTTCTCAGCCTGGTTAGTTTTTCGTATAACCGCGTCATCCTTGCCTTATAAGCCTCCAAATTATGTTGTGCTATAAGGCGAGTTTCATCGAAGACATCGAGCTCCTCAAGCCGAAGATGAGCATTTTCTTCATCTGTCAGCTCGTATCGAACCGCTACTCGTAGAGAAGGGAGTTCTATTTCCAGGGAAAACACTGCTTCCGTGTCGAATACCAATGCGTATGGTGTTGTATTCATGGCCATTTTGAATGTTGTTTTGTACTTCCAGAGAGTTTCGTGCAGCCTTTCATGCCGGTCTTTTATGTTTCTGGAAACCGTTTTCTTTATAATCTGTATCAAGGTCTTGTTGAAAGCTTCAGTGAGACCGTTGGCCCGAGAATTATAGATTGAAGAGTACCACCAATATATTTTATGTTGTAGTACGAAGCGGCTAATTTTATGTCTTCTATAAGCCGGCCCATTATCCGAGATAATTTGTCGCGGAGTACCGAACCGAGAGATGACATGGGTTCTGAAGAAATGGAGGATATTCTCCGTCTTCACCTCCCTTAGTGGTACTGCTTTTGCCTACTTGGAGATGTATTCGGTCGTTTCCAGAATGAACCGGTGCCTTTTGGACGATACCGGTTCAATGGGGCCAATTATATCGGTTCCCTACAATTCGAACGGACAACTAGCTACTGTTAGGTGTAGCGGATTTGGATGTTGGTGGATGAAGTCCCCGTGAATTTGGCATGAGTGATACTGCTTCGTATATTCGAGGTAGTCCTGAATCATTGTGGGCTAATAATAACTTATTCTTTTTATCTTCAGCTTCATCTTTGACCCAGCTTGATGAGAACCGCAGAGTCCGTCATGAGTTTCTTAGACGACTTTCTTTACTTCCTCCAGCCCCAGGAATCTTAGCCACGGATAGTCAAACGATTTTTTTATATAGAGTATCATTGACGAAAGCGAAAGACAAAGCTCGTTTCATGAGCTGATGTCTAGATGACGCATTTTTGGGCGTTCATTGGGATTTGAAATAGTCTATGAAGACTTCCCTCCAGTCCTTGACCTTTCCTTCATCCTCTATTTGAAGGGCTACTTGTTCGGTCGTTTCTTTTCTTTCGGATGGCTCTATTAGGCCTTACGAAGATATATCTATTGGCGTGAGAATCCTGCGGCTTTGCACAATGATCTTTATGTCATCGAGGTCTTCATCGGCCAGATCTTTAGCCAATTTGGCCAATGCGTCTGCCTTGCTGTTTTCTGCACGTGGTATACTCTCCAGGATGTAGGAGAGGATTTATGTCAGCAGTTGCTGCACTATTTAGCCATTCTTTATCAGCTCTGGTTTGCATGTCCGATAGTCGCCATTTACTTGGCTAACGATCAACTGGGAGTCTCCATATATGAGGAGGCCTTTGATTCCCATGTCGATAGTGATCTCAAGACCTGCTGTCAAACTTTCATATTTAGCTTCATTGTTAGTCCTTGGCTCTGTTAAGGAGATGGAATAACGCAATATCCCTCCTTGCAGAGTCATGAAGATAAGGCCCATCCCGGCTTTGATTATGGGGGAGTTTCGCTTTCGTTTCTTTATGGAAGATGCTCTATCGAAGTAGAGTTCCCATTGGGAATCATTTTCTTCTTTCTCTTCTTCGATTGCATCGAACACATTCGTCTGGCAATTCGCAATTTAACGGGGAGTCGGCTGGTATCGGATGCTCCGCAAGAAAGTCAGCTATGGTCTGACCTTTTACTGCTTCAAGGGGTCGATACGTCACCGAGAACTCCATCAGGAGGAGGGCCCATTTGGTAAGCCTTCCTGTTAGTATGGCTCTTAACATCAGATATTTGAGAGGATCCACCCTTGATATGAGATGGACCTCATGTGCCAATGCATAATGTCTGAGCTTCGTTATTGCGAAGATCAGTGCCAGGAAATATTTTTCGATGGGGAAGTAGTTGTTTTCTGCCCCCAGGAGAACTCGACTCAAATAGTACAGAGCTCTCTCCTTTCCCTGATCATCCTCTCATGCCCATAGCGTGCCTAGTGAACCCTCAAGCGCTGTTGTATATAGGATAAGGGGTTTTCCCTTAACCGGAGCGGTCAATACTGGCAGATTTTGCAAGTATTTCTTGATTTCGTCTAGTGCATTTTGGCACTTCCGATTCCAAATGAACGGGGTCTCCTTCTTCATCAAATGACTGTAGGGACGACATTTTCCGGAGAGGTTGGCTATGAACCGCCAGATATATGCGAGCTTTTCTTGAAGAGATCGCAACCGTTTAAGGGTTCTTGGCGTAGGCATTTCCATAATCACCTTGATCTTTGAGGGATCGATTTCGATACCCCGGTGATGTATGATGAATCCTAGGAATTTCCCTGAGGAGACTCCAAACGTGCATTTTAGAGAATTCATCTTCAGACTATACTTCCGAAGACGTCGAAACACTATTTTTAGATGTTCCCAATGTTTCTCGTGAGATCTACTCTTTACCACAAGGTCGTCAATGTAGCATTTGACGATTTCTTGTATCAGGTCATCAAAGATCTTTGTCATGGCCCTTTGGTAGGTAGCGCCAGCGTTCTTTAAACCGAATGGCATCACCTTATAGCAGAATATGCCTAGCGTAGTCCGGAAGGCGGTATACTTTTAGTCTTCAGGATGCATTTTTATTTAATTGTATCATTAAGTTCCATCCATGAAGGAGAAGATCTCATGGGTAGACGTGTTATCGATCATCAGCTTGGTAATAGGTACTGGGAAATCATCCTTCGGGCAAGCTTTGTTGAGGTCCCGAAAGTCCTTGCAGATGCGCATCATCCCATTTTTCTTCATCATTAGAACGATGTTAGCGATCCAGTCTAGATATTGAACTTATTGGATGCAGCCGAAGTCGATTAGTTTTTTGGTTTCAGCGTTGATACTCATCTCAAGTTCGAGCCACATTCTTCTTGGCGCCTGTTTGACTGGCTTTATGTCCAGCGATATGGCCAGTTTATGTACTGCTACTTTCGGATCTAGACCTGGCATCTAGGAATAATTCCACACGAAGAAGTCTTTATATTACATGAGCTCATCTTTTAACATGGCTACCTGTTTTTCAGATAGTATCTCACTGACGAATGTCGTCCTCGGATCATTTTCTGTCCCTAATGTTGGAGATAGTGCCCTCAGAGTCAATTATTGGATCATAGGCACGTGATTGCAATGATTGAGGGAGGACCTATACCGGTAGGACAGTCTTACTCAAGATGATAGTATGCTATCTGGTTTATCTTTATCATCGTGTACTGCTTTAGGTGACCTTACAGGTCACTATTGCACGTTGATAGAGCCCTTAGGATTCTTGCTTGATGGCCAGCAGTATGATGGCGATCATATACGTGGGAGCTGGGGTCTATAAGCACATCCTTAAAGTGGTCCCTAGTCGTGGGAGTTTCGAGACTGGGCATCGATACTCCATTAGTAGACTAGTGTATACAGTCGAGACCCCGACAAGGGGCGGTGGCCGGTCTCACAAGCCACTGGTGTCAGTTGGTTCACCTAAGATGATACAGGTGCTCATTGGGTTATGAGTACACCGGACAGGACTCGCCGGGAACATGCTAGTTGGGATTGTACCAGACGTCAGATAGCAGTTCCCTGGTGACATGTGTACAGGTTAGTTCATCGACCTGAGATCGTCATTTGTCTCATGTGAGTTCCCATTGTTCTTTGATTACTACCCTACCACGGCTCAAAGGAGTCGTGCAAACAGGTTCTAGTTGGGTACAGTCCCGAGCCACATGGAGGCAGTGAGTGGATTTGCAGGGGTTCGTCTCTCCCGGTATTAGGGGTGAGGTCGCGCTGTGTCTAGGAGAGCCATTACACAAAGCCCTCGGCCGAGGCAGGAGATTTACTGGTACGTATTCCAGTAGTATCTCAGGGTGTTCTGGGCTACACTCCGACACGACTTGTACCGCTTTTGGGGGTCTGACTTTTACCAACCTACTAGGCCCGCCATGCGATATTCATAGACGAACGGACCGGACTGTACGGATATTGTCACTGACAGGCTCAGTAGGGTGTCAGGATGAGTTCGCTCATCGACGTCCCTTTTGGTCAATACTTGGTAGCCCATTACGTACGGCTAATACCTCTGACGTGCTAGTGGTCAAATCCACAGCCAAAGTATTGACGAGTCTTTAGAGTCCCCTACAGACAGTTTCTCAAGTTTCAGGCGAAACGTTGTAGAGGCCGTGTGCTATATGGCAAGGTTCGATCTTATACGTGCGGTATTGCACGGATCTTGATCGAACGGATCATACTAGTGGGCTTTGGTTTAAGCCGGATCCTAGTATTAGATTTGTTGGATTACTTTAGTCTCATTGCATTCGCATTCAGTCGGAATGCGGGTGCAGGTATGTATATACAGGTGAGGGGTATCCTTGTGATCCGTTACGAGTTTACTTTAGATGTTGCCGAATATTCTTTGTTATGGCAAACATTTGGATTAATGTTTGCTTAAGGAAATAATGAGCTAGAAATCATCATGACAATGCATTAATGTGACATAGACTTATATCATGAGTCATGGTCTCTTTTTTAGCAAATGTGTCACATTAATGAATTGTTTAATGTGTTGAAATGAGATGGAGAGAGAGGGGGGCTGCCTTGAGAGTATTGGTCTTGTATTTTGATTATCTCACTCTCTCACTCTCATTTTTACGACAAGAGAAAAGAAAAGAAAAGAAAAAGAAAAGCTCTTGTTCTTCTTCTTCTTCTTCTAGCTTTTTGCTTCCATCAATGGCAACACTTCAACCTCCATCCAAAGCTATGGATGCAAGAGACAAAGTGGTCACAAACATTCTCTACAACACCTTGGACGCGTCGGCTAGCACACTTCGCGCCCGAGTTGGTTCGGATGAAGCGGGAGCCCGTAAAAAGACTTCTCGATGTGGTGCCCTTTCCGACGAGGAGATGAAGACCGGAGATTCCGCGAGGAGATCGGAGTGGAGGCCGAAGACCGAAGGACACGGATCGCTCGGTATAGCTTCCTACCCATTCTCTTGTTAGCTAGCATTAGGTAAATGGTTATGATCCGGGGTTTTAGGATGCGGTAGTGCCAGTTTAAAGCTAAGAAAAATTTCCGTTTCCGCATTTTGGTCTCGGATAGACGGCCGGGGCGCTACCGTAGTCCTACATGGTATCAGAGCCACGCCATTAACCTAGTCTAGCTTGCTCTAACATGTTTACAAGTTCGATCGAACGGATTTTCCGAAAACCGCATTTTCATTGCATCAGGTTTCTGTCGAATTTTTTTTGGCTCCAAAAAATTTTCAGTACATTGCAGAAACACGTGCAGGGAATTTTAAGCATTCTGTGAAAATTTGGTCGCGTGACGTCACCATTCCACCACGGAACCACGGCCAAACCCTCGCATTGGCCGCGGTTCCGCCGCCATTTTGACTTGTCAACGCACCAAATTTTAACAGTGGGCTTTTGAGTTGGAAATAGGGTTTTTGGTATATTCCTTTTGGTTCCAGATTTATTTTGAGTGCTACAGTTGTGCTTGGGGCCCACTTCGGGAAATTTAGTCGATCAAAAATTTTAAACATGTTAGTTCACAGTATTTACATTATATCTGTGACCGTGAATGTCACTTGATCGGTAAATCCTGTCTAACTGCTATAGCCCTTTTAGACGGATTTGCGAACGTGACATTCACGTTGATATTCTGTGTTGTGCTGTGATGTTGCGGATTGGTCGTGGGGGATAACCTGGATGCAATGGTAGTACAGTTTTGTTTTATATGTACATTTGATATTGCAGGGCGAGCGTTCGACATGTGGACTACCGTCACTGCCTGTTTGTATATTATTCTTTTGGGGCACGACCGGGTCGAGGTCGATGTACCCGTTGTATATTTTTACTTTCTGTACTAGGTTTACCCCGCGGTGGGGTGCACGGATAGATGGGTTCTAGAGGGCAACGGGCCCGCATCTCATGGCATTGAGACGGAGGGGGCTTCACTCTAGAATTGGCGGGCTATTCCCCGCACTTGTAGGGGGTACAGGTTGACCCAGGAGGGGTGCCCAAGTTACCGGATTCCGTGAAGTGCTGGGTGGTCCATTCACGTTGCTGAAGGGGGCTGCCTCGCTTCAGGTTTTGGCGGGTAACTTGCCGCGCCCATAGGGGTCTAGGATTTCATTGCACAGGCTATCCACACGACCAGGGTAACGTCGGGTTTCAGCAGCGGCTCTGTGAAACCCGGGGCTTCCAGATATCTGTAATGTTCTGTGATGCTTATTACATTTCTGTGATGTTGCATTTTATCAAGCCTTGAGCGAATATTATATATTGATATATATACTAGTAGATGTTGTATATGTTTTACATCCGCGCTAGTCCAGTTCCCGCTCTGTCGTTAGTTAAGTAACCTAACGGGTGATGACTAGACCTAGTGGCGAATGCGGATGGCATATACGTACATCATTATTTTCGTTCTTTATTGGTGTGATCAATTGATGGGACTGCGTTGATTCGGATCAATGCAAGCTAAACAAACCTATTCTGATATTGTTGGAACACTTTTCAAAAAAAAGCTGTTATTGCAAGGACGTTCTCTTTTGTTTTGCACAGTGGTATTCGTTTATGAATATCCAGCACCTCAGTCGACGAGGCAAGGGCCGAGATCCCTTCACCGGGAGTGACCCCTTGGACAGAAGTTTGCGTCAGGGTAATAAATTCACTATAGCCTATTACTTTTTGCTTTGCATCGTGGTATTCAGTTGGAATATCCTGCACCTCATTCTACGGGGAAAGTGCCGAGATCCCTTCACCGGGAGTGACCTCTTTAGCAAAGCGTTTTCGCCACTATATTTTTATAAAAAGTTATGCAGTTCCTTCGACGAAATCAAGTTCATTACGTTAAAGGTTTTTCTCAAAAAACCAGCCGTAGCCCTCCGTCATTTCTTACGGGTATTGTTTAGTATTCGTGCTGCGTTTGTTGACTCCGTCAAGGCGTAGTGTACGGTAGCTAAGTGGTGCTTGTTTGTTGCATAAATGGGATTGGTGCCTTGTTGAGTTCGTCAAGGGCATGTACGGGTGGGCTTAATGCAATCCAGATAATGACGGGTTGAACTTGACTAGGGCTCTTTGATTTGTTGACTCCGTCAAGGTCACTTGGGTCCTAGGGGTAAAAACACACATCGGGAGTTTCTAATGAAACTGAAACTTGCCAAGCATGCACATACCTTCTGGAGTGTGATAATGTGAGTGGATTCCGTCACGTTATCATGCGATGATAGTTGGATCCCGATTCCCACTGATGAGTTGGTTTACTCCTCGGGTGATCCAGACTAATTCTTCTTTCAGGTTTGGAGGAGAATTTGAGGTTACAGTGGGAAGTTTCCTGATTAGATAAATTGATAACCATTCTAATCTAGGTTAGAGTTCACGCTGAGTGTTTCTTTTCTCTCTCTCTTTGGCAGCGACCATGACCCGACCTTTGACTATGACTCAGTGACCAAATTAACCGAACCTTCTTAAACACTGTCTTTTGGATTTTCAGAGTTGCATACCTCATTGCCACTCCTACTTTTACCCTTTTCTCCAGGACACCCCGTATTACTACGAACGTCCACTTCCATTGGACAAAACCATCGTATGGTTATATACGAACTCGAAGGAATTTATTCGAGGATGGTTTCCGGTTCTGGAGAAAACGAATAGGACTATTCGGTTGTCTTTTCCTTTTACCTTCTCTCAGGTTGTGAGTACTCCTTGGTTTAGGAGATAGTACACCTATTACGCAAATTGGATAGTCTTCTTCCAAACCTTAGGCGGGTGCCGAACGGTGGAGAATGAAGAAAACCAATTAGCATAACGATGGTGTACATAAGGTATTAAGTAAAGACATATCAAGGGATTAGTAAGAGGGCAAAGTAAACTGCGACTGCTATTTACGACCAAACCAAGTATTTCATTAACACTCCCACTTCACCTTTGTACTTCTCCAGAACACTCCATATCACTACGAAGATCCACAGTTATTTGGATACTCCATCGTATGGTTATATACGAACTCGATAGGTACTTGTTCCAGTTCGGGGATGGATTCCGGTTCAGGAGAAATAGGAATAAGGTTTATTCGGTTGTCTTTTATCCCCACCTTCTCTCAGGTTACGAGTGCTCCTAGGATTAGGATAGTACACCCATTATGCTTATTGGATAGTCTTCTTCCAAACCATAGGCTGGTGCCGAACGGTAGGGAAGGAAGAAAACCATTTAGTCTAAGAGTGTGTACAGAAGGTAATGACTAAAGACATTTAAAAGGGATTTGGAGAGATGGCAAAGAAATATACGGTTACAGTTGTGAATCTGGATAATGGAAGAGGCATTACTAGGAATACCCGGATACCCCTACGAAACATTTCAATGTTTCAGTTTCACTGTGTACTGTTAAAAGAAAACTGATTTCCCAATTAGCCCTTGCTCCAGGGTATGTATTTACCAGGTATGATTGTCTTATCTGTATGGTTTTACAGATGATGAGTGGGAGTAAGTCATTGGGAATTAGGTGATCATCCTCATTATATCGGAATTCGTTGTAATTGGTGATATTTGAGGAAATCGTCTGGGTTGCTTGCCGGAGGGCAAATATTTGGTTTTGAATATCCGTTGTTATGCACCAATTTCAAATTGATATATCTGTACGTCTATTTTTATAGAGTGAGATATAACTCTTTGAAATTATGTCTATGACATTTACCTATATCAGTGGATGGTTAGGTAAGGAGCATTAAACAGAAGTGTAATTCTTCTTAACCATAAGTACAGTTTTCAACCTACGACACACAGGGAATGAGTTATTAGACTCAATTGACTTATACAGAGTATTGTATGTTTTCCAGTGTCCATTAGGACAGAGGGGTTGGTCCTCGTACTATATTCGGTTTACTTATGACTTCTCTAGTTCTTATACAAGTGTTTCGTAGAAACACAAGGTCTGAGTTTTGAGAAGTTATAGGTATATGAATAATGTAGAGAATCAGGTATTGCAAGTATCAGGATTCTTCAAAGTGATCGAAGATATAGATACTTGTGAATGGTATTCAGTTGATAGTAATGATTAAGAGAACTTGCTTCTCTTTCAGGTTACTCATAATTGGAAGTATTCCTAAGTTGAGTAACGCTGATAGGACTCCTTCCATTTAGTTGACATGCACTGGAGACAGTTGCATGATTTGAATCTTGTTCAATTAAATCAGTGTCTCTATTTCTATATTGGATATAGAACAGTTTATATCTTAACGATGTTAAGGTACGGGGAGTTGTCCGGCTTATGCTTAAAACCAGACTCCGGATAACTCAAGGCACGTTTCTGTAATGGCTGTTTGTGGGTTGACCCGGGCTATGACGAGATTTGACTTTCTACCATCTGGAAGATCAATAGTGATATTGTTCTAGACTCGCCACAGTTTTTAATAAAAATAGATTTTTTCAGAAAACAGTAGTAGGAGTATGGTAGAACTGGAAGTAATTCCAGAACCGCAAACGATTACTGAAAATTTGATAAGAACCTAAAGATTCAATCTTGTTTGACATTTCATTGGCCACTCCGCAGATATGGTGGGTAACCTCAAGCACCATAGATGTACTCCGGTAGCCTCAAGGACGGTGACAGGGAGGTTCTTGTTTACCCAGACTTGCCATTGCTGTTGTTCCAGACTGTGAAACCCGGCAGGAGGATGAGCATAGCGTCGTTCTGAACTGGCTTTAGAAGTGCACGTGAATATGACTCTGCCAGAGAGTTGTCGTAGTCAGTGGGAGCAGCGGAAGCAAAGTGGATAGGTAGCTTATGTCTATTTATAGACTAAAGCAGATATAGAGGAGATAGATCATCTATTTCTGATGTGACAGTCATAGGTTGACTTCATCAGAATAGGAGATGGATCTGTTAAGAAGTTAGTAGGGTGTGATGTCCTGGTATTTGGATGACATACACAGAGGAGGAAGTAATGTTCCTATATTACAATCGGTTATACTTTGGTTGTCACACAGTGGTTTCTCCACATAGGACTTGGATATTATATTAGACATTCTGGTTACTAGATCTATGGTTTTAGATCTGGATTTGGGTAGTTTCCCAATCTGGGTACTTTGACTGCATTCTAAAGGTGTTTTAGAATGGACGACTCCTGGCATGGTAGTGTACCTGCAGGCGATGGAGTCACCCTCTCTAAAGGTGTCCTACAGACTAAAGGGGAGAGGGATGTCCATGATTGGCAGATCACTTGCTTAGGCAATTGAGTCAATCATGAGATGTCAAGTACCACACCAGATGTTGATTTTGTAGTAGAAGCAATAAGTTGATATTGATCCAATCCTGGAGAAACATTCGGAAGCAGTTTTAGAACATAAGTGGATGTTCTAGGGATATGATAACGGCATCCTCCTTCGGGAGACAGTTATCATTCCAGGCTTCCAAAGTGACCTGGATGGCAGAGTGGCTGTCAGAGTTATAGTTTTTCCTCTAACGAGGGGCAGTAGTTTGGACAGGTGGTCCAAGCGGATACTGAGGGAGGCATGGTGCAGGACACTGATTAAGTTCAGTCGTCGATACAGTCTGAGAAGTTTGGATTTGGAGTTCATTTATGAACTAGGTCCCATCAAATATCCAGAAATATTCTAAGATAGGTATTGCTCATTTCGGGAGATGACTTTCTCTGAGAACTTGAGATAAAGAGAGACATAGAAAGAAACATCAAAGCGGATCCACTCACTGAGGCTATTCCTCGAACACAATAGTTTCGCAAACGGGCTTTGTGAGACTGACTAGTAGAGGAGTTGGGTGTTCGGTATCACACGGGCTGTGAGTATGCGACATCGCAATAATTAGCCTTGAGTGCAAGTGGGAGATTGTTGGAGATAGTGCCCTCAGAGTCAATTATTGGATCACAGGCACATGATTCCAATGATTGAGGGAGGACCTATACCGGTAGGAAAGTCTTACTCAAGATGATAGCATGCTATCTGGTTTATCTTTATCATCGTGTACTGCTTTAGGTGACCTTACAAGTCACTATTGCACGTTGATAGAGCCCTTAGGATTCTTGCTTGACGGCCAGCAGTATGATGGCGATCATATACGTGGGAGCTGGGGTCTATAAGCACATCCTTAAAGTGGTCCCTAGTCGTGGGAGTTTCGAGACTGGGCATCGATACTCCATTAGTAGACTAGTGTATACAGTCGAGATCCCGATAAGGGGTGGTGGACGGTCTCACAAGCCACTGGTATCAGTTGGTTCACCTAAGATGTATACAGGTGCTCATTGGGTTATGAGTACACCGGACAGGACTGGCCGGGAACATGCTATTTGGGATTATACCAGATGTCAGATAGCAGTTCCCTGGTGACATGTGTACAGGTTAGTTCATCAACCTGAGATCGTCATTTGTCTCGTGTGAGTTCCCATTGTGCTTTGATTACTACCCTAACACGGCTCAAAGGAGTCGTGCAAACAGGTTTTAGTTGGGTACAGTCACGAGTCACATGGAGGCAGTGAGCGGATCTGCAGGGGTTCGTCTCTCCCAGTATTAGGGGTGAGGTCGCGCTGTGTCTAGGAGAGCCATTACACAAAGCCCTCGGCCGAGGCAGGAGATTTACTGGTACGTATTCCAGTAGTATCTCAGGGTGTTCTGGGCTACACTCCGACACGACTTGTACCGCTTTTAGGGGTCTGACTTTTACCAACCCCCTAGGCCCGCCATGCGATACTCATAGACGAACGGACCGGACTGTACGGATATTGTCACTGACAGACTCGGTAGGGTGTCAGGATGAGTTCGCTCATCGACGTCCCTTTTGGTCAATACTTGGTAGCCCGTTACGTACGGCTAATACCTGTGACGTGCTAGTGGTTAAATCCACAGCCAAAGTATTGACGAGTCTTTAGAGTCCCCCACAGACAGTTTCTCAAGTTTCGGGCGAAACGTTGTAGAGGCCGTATGCTATATGGCAGGGTTCGATCTTATACGTACGGTATTGCACGGATCTTGATCGAACGGATCATACTAGTGGGCTTTGGTTTAAGCCGGATCCTAGTATTAGATTTGTTGGATTACTTTTGTCTCATCACATTCGCATTCAGTCGGAATGCGGGTGCAGGTATGTATATACAGGTGAGGGGTATCCTTGTGATCCGTCACTAGTTTACTTTAGATGTTGCCGGATTTTCTTTGTTATGGCAAACATTTGGATTAATGTTTGCTTAAGGAAATAATGAGCTAGAAATCATCATGATAATGCATTAATGTGACATAGACTTATATCATGAGTCATGGTCTCTTTTTTAGCAAATGTGTCACATTAATGAATTGTTTAATGTGTTGAAATGAGATGGAGAGAGAGAGGGGCTGCCTTGAGAGTATTGGTCTTGTATTTTGATTATCTCACTCTCTCACTCTCATTTTTACGACAAGAGAAAAGAAAAGAAAAGAAAAAGAAAAGCTCTTGTTCTTCTTCTTCTTCCTCTAGCTTTTTACTTCCATCAATGGCAACACTTCAGCCTCCATCCAAAGCCATGGATGAAAGAGACAAAGTGGTCACAAACATTCTCTACAACACCTTGGACGCGTCGGCTAGCACACTTCGCGCCCGAGTTGCTTCGGATGAAGCGGGAGCCCGTAAAAAGACTTCTCGATGTGGTGCCCTTTCCGACGAGGTGATGAAGACCGGAGATTCCGCGAGGAGATCGGAGTGGAGGCCGAAGACCGAAGGACACGGATCGCTCGGTATAGCTTCCTACCCATTCTCTTGTTAGCTAGCATTAGGTTAATGGTTACGATCCAGGGTTTTAGGATGTGGTAGTGCCGGTTTAAAGCTAAGAAAAATTTTCGTTTCCGCATTTTAGCCTCGGATAGACGGCCGGGGCGCTACCGTAGTCCTACACCTAAGTCAATTTTTCTTAGGTTGTCCGCCGTAGTGTGTATCCCAGCTTCCAGCTCTTTTGGTGCTGGTGAAAACTCTGAGATCACCTCATTCTCGTCTTCATTTGCGAAACACATGTGGAGGTCATCCATAATCTCGTGCCTTCCCTCTTTTGAGAGTGTTATTATATGGCATGTACGAGTTCGCTTCCATTCTTGATGTTGAGCTGGTCCTCTCTGTTAGTTATATGTATGCCCTAGAGGCCATTACTGTACATACGATGTATATTATAGTGGATGCTTGGACATATATAGGTAGGACTTTCTTGTTCGAAATGATAATATGCTATCTGGTTGCTCTTTATCTTAACATATACTCTGATTGTCTCTATGATACATGTTGATAAAGCCCTTAGGATGAGTACTTGACTACCAGGACTATGATGTAGATCATACTAGAAGGGACAATGTAGTCGCCAAGTACATCTTTTAAATGTTCCTAGTCGTAGGTGTATCGAGACAGGGCATCGATATACCAGAGTAGACTAGCGTATACGCTTCTGGACCCATATGATGGCGATGGATGATCCCATATCCATTGGTTTTTGACATCAGAGAAGGTATACGGGTGCTCAGTGGAGACTGGGTATACTGGACGGACTCGCCGAGAACTCCCAGATGGTATTATACCTCACGTTAGATGGCAGTTCTCTGGTGACACTGGTACATGTTAGTCTGTAGACCCGAGATCGTCATAGAGTCTTGTGTGATTCCCACTGTGCTTTAATTTCCATCATACCACGTCCAATGGGGCGTGCAAAACGGTGGCTTTTGGGTACAGTCCTGAATCACATGGAGGCAATGAGCGATAGGAGGGGTTTCGTCTCTCCCGGTATAGGGAGTTGATGTTGCGCTGTGTTCGATTGGCTATAACTGGAAATCCCTGGCCAGGGTTGCTGAGATTTACTGGTAAGTGTTATAAGTAGTTTCTCGAATTGTTATGGACCTCATATCGACACGACTTATCAAGCTATTGGGGTCTGACATTTACCACCCCTAGGCGAGATATGCGACATATCAGACGAAGAGACCAGACCGTACGGGAGTGTTACTGATTGGATTCGCAGGAGAATGTACAGGCTTTCTTGCTGATCTTCTGATCGCTCAATACCTGGGTGGCTGTTACGTTTAGCTGACCGCTTGCAGCTTGTGGGTGTTTGATATGATCATCACCTACTGCCGGCGTATTGACGATTCTTTAAAGTCCTACACAGAGGTTTCCTGGCTCAGGCAAAACGGAGTAGGAGCACATATGTGATATGTGCGAGACTAGGAATAATATGTGTATGCGATACCGTATTAGATTCTCGCGATATGAGATATCGGCCGGGTATATGAGATATAGCCGGTTCATCGGATCAAGTGTTGATTCGATGAACTGATACATATTATATTAGTCAGTTATTTTTGAAATAGCCGGATTATCGGATCAAGTGTTGATTCGATAATTTAATGTATAATTATATATTTGATATATTAAATTAGATTAACTAATATAAGCTCACTTAAAGATTCTTTTTCTCACTCGGTTAATACATTGATATATATGCGATATATGTTAATTGTATTATTTTATTTTGTTACAATAAATATTGTATATGTGATATATAATATTGTAACATGTTATGGTTAGAAATGCAACAATTTTTGTGGAGTTTAATTGTGGTTAGGGTTTGGATTAGGGTTAAGCTTTCATGAAGCTTTCAAGAAGCTTCTTGACACTTTGACTTTGACCTTGATATTTTGCATAGATATTTTCTTAACCCAACCCAACCCTTTAACCATAGTTGATTCTCTACATGGTTTAGGTCTTCATACTTAACCCATGGTTGCATTTCTAACCTCACACACAAGTTTCATTATTCATCATAAATGGTTTTTCATCTTCTTCTTCCTCTTGATAAAGCTTTCTAGCTTTTTGGTTTGTGATGAAAATGAGAGAGAAATTGAAAACAAATGAGAGCTAAATTCCTACTTCATCATCCTAATCTATTCTAGCCATTTAGATTAGGGTGTTTGCTTTGCTAATACTTGATTAGCAAAGCAAGAGCTTGGGTTTGAGTTTCTTCAAGGTAGATCATCTTTGTTATCGAAGATCGGAAGCAAGCTTGCATCTTTCTCTTCGTGGAGCCTCTCTAGAGTTCGGGAACTTGATGATCGCAGCGAAGGGACCACAACACGGAGCTTATGAAGTGAAGGACCGGACTACAAAGGTTGAATCCCAAACTCTTAGAAGTAAAGTTGTTTACTTGCTCATTGTTTCACCTAATCTCTTGTCTAAGATCTTTGTTAGGGTTATTCGGCACGTCTAAAATTTAAATCGGGCATGGTTGATGCCTTGTAGAACTTTGTAACAGTGCCTAGTAACCCTACAGTGGTATCAGAGCCAAGCTAGAGCTTTAGGCGCCGTGTAGACGAAGTTTACAGTCCGACCGAACCCCGAAACCCCGGTCATGACCCCTCTCTGGAAATTTTCTAAAATTTTGATTTTTTCTGTATTAAAATACTCAGAAAATAAAGCAGGGAATTATAAGGATTGCTATGAAAAACAACCCCCTAATCCCCTCATGCCGCCGCGGAACAGCGGCAAGACCATGCCTTGCACGGCGGTTCCACGGCCGAAAGTGGGAATTAGGGTTTAATTTTTCTAGGGTAACATCCGTACCTATTTCTACATGCTTCTGGGAATTTTTAATTTTACTCAAGTGTTGAGTTTTCTGGAGATCTTTTGTATTCGTTGATTCGATCGAAAAGTTTATCATCGTTAAGTTTTTTCCGGTTAATTTAGAACGTGTTAAAAAGTTTGAACGGATATCAATAACTCACTTTTTTCCCTGCCGGAAAATTTCCAAGTGTTGGATTTTTTTCCTTAGTTAAAGAACATTCATAGTCGTGCAAGTAACGCGGTGGACCCTCTAGAAGAACAAAAACCTTAACTCGATTATGTGACCGTCTGAACTGCCTCTAAACCTTAAGGTTTGGGGCAGTACGGCGTTGCCACATGTGAGGCGTTGGTTTGACCCTTCTACGGCTGGACCATTGGTACTGTGGCATGTGATGGATACTTTTTGAACTCCGCTCAAGTGTTGAGCTATTTGGGAAAATTTGGGTGTTTGATTATTCGTTCGGAAAGTTTAACATTGTCTATTTATCTGGAATGTGATACAATATCTGGAATCCATAAGTAGTTATGAGATAACTAATTTAGATGTTACAAATCTAGCAGTTTAGTCTCAGATGATCGGTTGCCATGGGATTTTGATGCGATCAAAAGTCCGTCGCAATCACGTAGCGTACGCGGATACTCGTCAGGTAAACTTAATAGACAGCCACTCCCCATAGCCTCGACCAAGTGACTGTAGGAGAACCCCGTCGCCAAAAGCATCCGTTCGAGTGCTCGTGGCAGTGGTGTTCCTCCTTAGTGCACTTCGTCGACGGTATCGGGGGTGCGGCCTTCTACTAAAGTTTTCGACGAGCATTCGATCAGGTTTTCGGGAATCTTGTTGAATTTCCCCACTAGATATTGAAAAGTGTTTTCGATATTGAGACTAAAATGCGGGGTTTATAATTGTTAGGCATGCGATATCTAAGGAATTCATTTGGTTAGGCATGCGATGTCTAAAGAGGTTGCGGATTCCAACTGTTGTAGTTTTACACTTTCTTTTCTGCGACCGTAAGTGTAATATGTGGTGTATCGCCGGTTTCGTTGCTATACATCAACGACAATTGGGATACGCATATTTACTTACGTTGATGATATGTGATATTATGTGTTGCTGTGATATGTTATATTGGATCGTCGTGTATGAATAGCCGGGGGTTTTATGTGAGATGAGAGTTTTTCATTTTCATTCATGTAAAATTCATTGTATGTAATATTCTTTTATTGAGGCACTTCCGGGCTGAGGATGATGTCACCATTGTATATTATTTACTTTTCCGTATTAGGATAGACCCAAGGCGGGGAGCACAAGTAACCGGGTTCTAGGGTCCAGTGGGAGACCATCTCGAGGAGTCGAGACTGGGTCTCCTAACTCTAGAATTGGCAGGCTTACTTGCCGCTCTCGTTGGGGTCTAGGGATGTGGGTTTGGCTATTCATCACGACCGTGGGATCCGTGTTTTATACAGGCTCGTATTAAAAACACGGACCTCCTAGTATATCCAATATTTCATATATGTTCTTCTGCTGCAATGTTCTGTGATGAGATCATATTACTGTCTGAGACGAATGTTTATATTATATATATGAGATATATGTTATATTGCAGATTTCGTTTCAAATGTGATGCTTGCGAAGCATAATAAAATGGGACTTCATTAATAAGATTAATGAAATAAAAGAAACCTAAAGATGTTGTAGAAACTTGTTTAAAAACTGGTAGCTCTAGTTCTTGCTTTGCATAGCGGTATTCCTTGTAGAATATCCAGCCCCTTATTCGACAAGGAAAGAGCCGAGATCCCTTTATCGAGAGTGACCTCTTTAGAGAAACTAGCAGATGCTACAAACATGGCTTGTCTTTTGATTGCTTATATAGTTTTTGCTTTGCATAGTGATATTTATGAAATATCCAGCACCTTATTCGATGAGGAAAGAGCCGAGATCTCTTCACCGGGAGTGACCTCTTTAGCAAAACTAGTAAAACGCCTCAAAAACACTCCTTTTATAAAATTCACTCGATTCTACAACGATATCATGTTCATTACGCAAAGGGTTTTCTTAAAAACCTGTCGTAGCCCTCCGTCATTTCAGATAAGTACTAATTAGTATTCGTGCTACGTTTGTTGACCATGTTAAGGCGTAGTGTGCGGTAGCTGATTAGTGCTTATCTGTATAAGCATATGATGCGATTGGATTAGGGTAGTCGTGCGACTTTGTTGACTATAATAAGGGTCGTGCGGGTGGGTTTAATTCAATCTGGAAATGACGGGTTGAACTTGACTAGCACTTATGATTTGTTGATTATGTTAAGGTCATATAGCTGCTAGGGGTAAAATATTATCGGGAATTTCAAGTGTTGAAATTTGCAATGAGATTGCATACCTTCTATGGGATAGTTGGATCCCGATACCCGCTGCGAGTAAGAGTTACTCCTGGGAGAGTTTTACACATTACAATTAGCCGATCAAGTAGGGTCTAGAAAGGTGTTAACGGGGTTATGCCCCTGGGAAAATGAGATTTATTTTAATTAGGTCCGTGCGAAAGCACGGGAAACCTCCTTCAAAGTACCGGCACTGGCCTGGCTGAAAGATTGGCGAACTTGTAGGATGTGATTTATCCCGGCTAGTCTTTCCTTTTAGCGTTTGAAGGAAGATTTGACTAAAACAGTGGGAGCCATCTTGATTAGATAAATTGATAACCAATCTAATCTTGTAAAAGCGCACGCTGAGTATTTTCTTCTCTCCCTCTCCTGGTAGCGGCCATGTCACGCCTTAATCAAGATAATAATACGGATGTATTGACCGAACCCGCTTGTTATACTGCGCTAGAGAACGTTGGTCCCGCTCCAACTTATAATTGTTATAAGACAGAGCAGGAAATAGGGGATTACCAGAATTCCCGTGCCGCCCGAACGAAGAAAGTGCATGCTGATGCATCTTCTTCGGGTGTGTTCATTACCGAGAACTATTTCTCAGTATCCTTTACGTCCTGGGTATGAGATACCGGATCGGGATCCTGCATATGTAATTTGTTACATGGGCTACAGATAGGTAGAGAACTGAGAACGGGTGATAAGTTTCAAGAGTTAGAAATGATGCAAGTGTTGCAGCCAAGTCTGTTGGCAGTTATCACCCTGTATTACCAGAATACATTGATTCTGAACGAATGTTATTAGATACTGAACCTGATATACAACATCATATCAGTATCTTAATTTAGTAAAGAAGGATATAATTTTGTATTGTTAGATAATGTTTTGAACATTTCCTATATCAAGGGTTGATCGGTTCAGGAACGCTATCTAAAAGCATATACGTTCTAAATCAAACCACAGTTCTTAGTGTACAGAACACACACAAGAGGAAGAGTTCAGAAATGAACGAATCCTTCTTGAGGCATTGTAGACTAGGTCATATCAATGTGACCCGACTAGCTGAAGTTACATAGAGATGCATATTTAAATTTGTTTGAATTTACATCTTGTGAAACTTGCCGGTCATGTCACAAAGATAAGATGACCACAGCTCTGTTTATTGGAAACAGAGAAAGAGTTAGTGAACTTTTGGGATTGATACATGATGATGTATGTAAGGTCCCCAGTCTACACATGCCAGGACTGGTTCTTTGTACTTCATTACATTCACTGATTATCTCTCAAGATTCGAACATATGTTCCTGTTGAAACACAAGTCTGAACCTTTTGAGAAATTCAATGAATATAAGTCAGAAGTAGAGAACCAAAAATGGGTATAAGTATTATGTCCTTTGATGAGATCAGGGAGGAGAATACTTGAGCACGGGATTCCTGGAATATTTTAAAGAGAATGAGATTCTCTCTCAGCATTAATCCTCCGTATACACCACAGCACGTCGGTATATCGGGGCAGAGCAAACACACCCTATTTGATATGGTGCGCTCTATGATGAGTACTACTAAGTTGTCTATTTCCTTTTAGATATTATGCACATGTGAAGCTGCATACCTATTGAATAGGGTTCCAATCAAATCAGATGCCTACCACTCCATATAAAATATGGTATGGGAAGAGCCCATCTCTTAAGCATATTAAGATTTGGGGTTGTCCGGCCTAGGTCTAAAAGCAAAATCCGGACAAGCTCGAGGCAAGGTCAGTTCTGTAGAACTGGAAGGAGTTCCAACTATACAAACTGCAGGAGATGATTTGATAGAACCAAAGTATTCAATAGTTTCCAACGAACCTCAGCCTCTCCGTCGATCTAGTAGGGTTCCTCACCCACCTGAGAGATACTTCGGTTTCTCTATGACAGTGGGAGCAAGGATTGCATCATGAGATGATGACCTAACTAGTTTCGAGCAGGCCATCAGGAGCGGGACTCTGTAAGAATGGCTGGATACTTAGTGATCTGATATGGAATCCATATACACCAACAAAGTATGGACTTTGGTTGCTTTATCTGAAGGGTTAAATCCCTATCAGAAGAAAGTATATCTTGAGAAGATTACTTGGTGTACATAGAAAAGTTAAGACTTTCAAACCTATGCTTAAGTCCATCTAGATACTACTTGCCACTGCTACATACCATGATTACGATATCTGGCGGTTGGGTGTCATGACTGCTTTTCTAAATAATGATTTAAAAGAGAGCATCTATAAGTACACAGCCAGAAGGCTTCATATACAGTGGGAGCAGCGGAAACGTGTGCAAGTTGCTTTATAGGATAAAGCAGGCATCGCGGAGAAGGAACGTCTATTTTGATGTCGTAGTCAAAGAGTTTGACTTTATCAAAATGGTAGATGAACCTTGTATATACAAAAAGGTAGTAGGGAGTATGATGGTGATCCTCGTATTGTACGTGGATGACATACTCTTGATAGGACAGATGTTTCCTATGCTACGCTCGGTCAATCTCCTCTTATCACATGGATTCTCCATATAGGATCAAAATGATACCTCCTAAAATCTAGGTTTTATATCTATGAGATGGATCTATTTGGATGTTAGGATTCTCACTAGTTGTAGTGAGATGGTATTAATCGATCCTGGGGAGAATTACTGGAAAGTTTCCAGGGTGATAAGGACGACTGAATGTCAGTCGCAGGCATTGTCTTTACCCTCAGTGGAGGGACGATATGTTGGAAGAGTTCCAAGCTAGATACCGTGACTTACTGGACGATTATAGGCAAGATACATCGTTACCAAGGATGCTACCAAAGAGGCAGTCTGGATATATATAAGTTCATGAGATGAACTGCGTTCCAACCATTGTGTGACAATCGAGTTATGGCTTTGGCCTAGGAACCCCCGTCCCATCAGAAATCCAGATATAATTCTTAGGCAGTATCACCTGATCATGGAGATGGTTGATCTCCTGGGAGATCGAGGTTAGGAGAGTAGACCAAGAGGACAACAGTGCGGATCCACTCACAAAGGCCTATTACCCAGTAGAGACTTTTATGGGATGGTTGAGTATGAGATACTTCAACCACAGCTGATTGTTGGGTATGCGATACCACAACAGATAGCCCTAGTGCAAGTGGGAGATTATTAGTTATATGTATGCCCCAGAGGCCATTACTGTACATATGATGTATATTGTAGTGGATGCTTGGATATATATAGGTAGGACTTTCTTGCTCGACATGATAGTATGCTATCTGCTTTCTCTTTATCTTAATATATACTCTGATTGTCTCTATGATACATGTTGATAAAGCCCTTAGGATGAGTACTTGACTAACAGGACTATGATGTAGATCATACTAGTGGGGACAATGTAGTCGCCAAGTACATCCTTTAAATGTTCCTAGTCGTAGGTGTATCGAGACAGGGCATCGATATACCAGAGTAGACTAGCGTATGCGCTTCTTGACCCATATGATGGGCGATGGATGATCCCATATCCATTGGTGTTTGACATCAGAGAAAGTATACGGGTGCTCAGTGGAGACTGGATACACTGGACGGACTCGCCGAGAACTCCCAGATGGTATTATACCTCACGTCAGATGGCAGTTCTCTGGTGACACTGGTACAGGTTAGTCTGTAGACCCGAGATCGTCATAGAGTCTTGTGTGATTCCCACTGTGCTTTGATTTCCATCATACCATGACCAATGAGGCGTGCAAAACGGTGGCTTTTAGGTACAGTCCCGAATCACACGGAGGCAATGAGCGATAGGAGGGGTTTCGTCTCTCCCGGTATAGGGAGTTGATGTTGCGCTGTGTTCGATTGGCTATAACTGGAAATCTCTGTCCAGGGTTGCTGAGATTTACTGGTAAGTGTTATCAGTAGTTTCTCGAACAGTTATGGACCTCATATCGACACGACTTATCAAACTACTGGGGTCTGACGTTTACCACCCCTAGGCGAGATATGCGACATATCAGACGAAGAGACCGGACTGTACGGGAGTGTTACTGATTGGATTCGCAGGAGAATGTACAGGCTTGCTTGTTGATCTTCTGATCGCTCAATACCTGGGTGGCTGTTACGTTTAGCTGACCGCTTGCAGCTTGTGGGTGTTTGATATGATCATCACCTACTGCCGGCGTATTGACGATTCTTTAAAGTCCTACACAGAGGTTTCCTGGCTTAGGCAAAATGGAGTAGGAGCACATATGTGATATGTGCGGGACCGGGAATAATACGTGTATGCGATACCGTATTAGATTCTCGCGATATGAGATATCGGCCAGGTATATGAGATATAGCCGGGTCATCGGATCAAGTGTTGATTCGATGAACTGATACAGATTATATTAGTCGGTTATTTGTGAAATAGCCGGATTATCGGATTAAGTGTTGATTAGATAATTTAATGTATAATTATATATTTGATATATTAAATTACATTAACTAATATAAGCTCACTTAAAGATTCTTTTTCTCACTCGGTTAATACATTGATATATATGTGATATATGTTAATTGTATTACAATAAATATTGTGTATGTGATATATAATATTGTAACATGTTATGGTTACAAATGCAACAAGTTTTGTGGAGTTTAATTGTGGTTAAGGTTTTGATTATGGTTAAGCTTTCATGAAGCTTTCAAGAAGCTTCTTGAAGCTTTGACTTTGACCTTGATATTTTGCATAGATATTTCCTTAACCCAACCCAACCTTTTAACCATTGTTGATTCTATACATTGGTTAAGTCTTCATACTTAACCCATGGTTGCATTTCTAACCTCACACACAAGTTTCATTATTCATCACAAATGGTTTTTCATCTTCTTCTTCGTCTTGATAAAGCTTTCTAGCATTTTGGTATGTGATGAAAATGAGTAAGAAATTGAAAACAGATGAAAGCTAAATTCCTACTTCATCATCCTAATCTATTCTAGCCATTTAGATTAGGGTGTTTGCTTTGCTAATACTTGATTAGCAAAGCAAGAGCTTTGGTTTGAGTTTCTTCAAGGTAGATCATCTTTGTTATCGAAGATCGGAAGCAAGCTTGCATCTTTCTTTTCGTGGAGCCTCTCTAGAGTCCGGGAACTTGATGATCGCAGCGAAGGGACTACAACACGGAGCTTATGAAGTGAAGGACCGGACTACAAAGGTTGTAATCCCAAACTCTTAGAAGTAAAGTTGTTTACTTGCTCATTGTTTCACCTAATCTCCAGTCTAAGATCTTTGTTAGGGTTGTTCGGCACGTCTAAAATTTAAATTGGGTATGGTTGAAGCCTTGTAGAACCTTGTGACAGTGTCTAGTAACCCTACACTCTCCTCATGGTATAGGTCCTCTGTGGCTCATGCTTTTGCGGCGGGGTTACCCTCCAGCATTCGGATAAATCGAACCTGCCTTGTTGATATTGGTCTTCTACCCAGTCTTTGAAGGTGAAGCAGTTTTCGAGGGGATGATCTATTGCTCGATGGTAGGAGCAATAATCCGGCTGATGGACCTCGTTTATTTATTCTGGGTGCCGAGACTCCGGAAGTGTCATCATTTGATGCTTTATGACAAGGTTGAATATTTTCCTTGTCTTGGGGGAAATAGTATTTCCGACCCATCTTCTTTATAAAGGATGGGCTCCAACCGAGTTTTTGCCGATTGCATGGCGTCTTCGATCTGCCGTGTTGTTTTCGAACGTTGTTTGCGTTCTTTGCCCTGTTTTTTCCTCTATTTCGGGATTTTCACCATTCTTGAGGACATACAGCGGGCCGGGGATGAAGAGCATTATAGTCTTCTTTCTCTGCAGATTGCTGATTGAGGTGCTGCGTCCTGACTTTTTCATAAATGGCCATTTCGCGGCTGTGATTGTCTCGGCTCTTTCGACAAGCTTCTTTTATTTGCTTATCGATTTTTCTTCGAGTGACGGACTTAACGTTCTTAGAGCGGGATTTCGCTCTGTTTCAACGTCACAGCTATTTGGCAGAGCGTTTTCCTCTTCACTGGAGCTGTTTATAACGTGGAAACTGTAGAACCGCTCACGTTTCTTGGACTGAACGTATCCGAACCCGGTTGTCTCCATCTTCCCGTTGGGCATTTTTTGTTGAGTCCCGGGAATTTTCAAAATCTTTTTGTAGAATTGGGCTTGTCGAAAAGTTTGTTCGAGGGGCATACCTTGGCATCTTAACAGCCTTTTCAATCCGTCCGTGTAGTATCTTGGCAGACGTATTGGTTGAAACCCGTCGAGTGAAAAATCGGTACCGCGACAGATTTCTTTTTCTGCTTTATTTTCCATAGATCGGTAGAAGAGGATCGCTTTTTTACCTCTTCGTCTGGAAGGTACATAGAAAGTTTGCAGTTCTTGTACACTGTATGTATCGAGTGCATCAAGTTCCTTATAATGCCGAGGCGGAGCCATTGTAATTTGTAGATTCTGATCTGTTCCAGCAAAGGTTTGCACCGACGGGCGGATGGAGAACACTGTGTTGGCCTCGTCTTCTGAGTCGCTGCCAAAGACTAAAATAGGAGTAGATGGCCCAGGACTATTGTTTTCTTTCTGGGGTTGCCCGAGTAGACTATTTTTTCATCTTCCTCGGAATCGCTCCTAAAGATCGGGATAATGGCGATGGACTTTTGTGTATCTTCCGGCTTATGGAACCTTTCCGTATCCTCGAAGTCTGGTAGGAAGTACTTTGCGTCTTCATATTTTTGGACCTCGTTTATGGAGAACGGATTTAGCTCCCCTATGATGGTGTATTCCAAGTCGTCTTTGAAATACTTCATACACTGATGTTGTGTAGAAGGGATAACATTATACTCATGTAACCAAGACCTGCCAAAGCATTATAGCAAGTCTTGGAGTCAATGACATGAAATTTGATGTCAGTGACGAGCAGCCCAAAGCGTAATGTCAGTATTACGGACCCGAGCGTCCATGACGACTGTGAGTCGAACCCGGAGATGATAATTTCGTCTCAGGCCAGGTGCTGAACGTTCATGCAAATCTCCTTCAGCACTCTCACGTTGAGAAGGTTAACGGAGGATCCGTTGTCGACAAGGATTTTCCTTATCTTGATGTTGTAGCAGTACCCGGTGACATATAACGGGCGATTATGTTCGCACGTACCGATGAGGAGATCTTCATCGCTAAATGTAATGTTAGCCGCGTGGACCTCTGTTTATCACAGAAAAATGCATTTTAATACCACTCATTCATTATCTATTTTTTGTATATATCGGTACTATTAACCAGTATCTTCTCAGTAAATACAGATTGCAGGTATCCATGACACAATACTGGAAACACACTCAAAATCACGGATATTACGTTTGTGAGCCGACACAGCAACAGAACAGAAAACCGATCATTATCCAAAGAGTTCTTTTGCAAATAAATGCGTGCACACAATTTTGGTCTAACACAATGCAAATGTGCACATGGACCATGGTTGGGCTACCTTGGCTACATGACATGATAAAATTGTGCAAGTAGGGAACATGTTCATTAATTGCTAAAAGAGTTGATGTGATTTGAAGTATCAAGATTTCCCTCCAAAAGCTACTAAGCAACACATGTTGTAATCAAGAAATCAAGCAATGCCAGTAAACTTGTGGAGTACACACAATATTACAGAACTAAGACGAGACCCATTGGCCTACAAAAATCCGGCGAGACTTCTCCAAAAACCGGTGCCGCCGGTTTTTCTTGCTCCAATTCGCCCCATTTTTCTTCTGGTGGTTTATCTGGATCACATCATGTTATTTTAATTGTTTGTTTATTCTGGATTGAAGCCTATAAATACCAGATCAAGGGGCAAGGGGAGAGGATACTTTTTCTTTAGTTTTGCTTTAGAACACATCTAATTTGCTTTCCCTTTGAACTCTTGAGCTCTTACCCCTTTGTCTTGACCTTGCAACTTCTTCATTGAACTTGCAAGCTTAAGATTTAGGTTCTTGAATTCAAGATTAGTTGTATCTTGTTGAAATTCAATAAAAGTTCTCATTTCATTTCATATGTCTTGCTTTTTACATACTTGAACTTGTGAAATCCTTACTTTACTTTGATCTTGCAACATCTTAAGTGAGCTTGCAACCTTAAAGTTTGGTATTTGGATTTCATATTGATACAGGATTAAAGAACAGTTGAACGAATTTGCATGTTGATTTATCGGTTCTCTCTTTGTCTTTCTTTTGTTGCATTTTTCATTTTGTTGCCTTACTCCTTTCTTTTTCTATTTTGGTATCGTAAATATGTGTGAGTAATCGATTCACTTGTTAAGGGTAGAATATGATTAGTTTGTGTTAGAAGATGTTTTTTGCTAAAACCTTAAAAACCTTAACTTTGCAATTGAAATTCCGAGCAAACCACTCGCAATTCCGCTCCGTTAGGCATCCTATCCGACCACGATAGCGGTGAATTCTAATCGTGACCGGGTTGCAAGTGGTTTGCCGAATGCTAAGGTTAAGAGACATCAACGGAAGGACAAGGGACAAGGAATACGGATTTAGCTCAAAATCGCAAATACCGTATTTCAAGTTCCTTAATCCACGTTGTTGCCTATTGCCTTAGTGTCAATATCAAAATTGGGTCTATAAGGAACCGGCAAACATCATCCTCACGCAAGCTAACCTAAAACTATCCTTAACAAGTCTTTTTATTGAACATATCCTAGTTACGACACTTAGCGTAAAAACAACTCAAAACACGGTATTAACTCGTTAAAATAAGCTTGAAAACTTACCATCTCCCTGCGGACGACCCGTACTCATCGTGGCTCGCTACACGCGACACCGTCTTTGATTGCGGTTAATTTTAGAACTAAAAACGACATGGTGAAAACGTATCAATTAAATGGCGTCGTTGCCGGGGAGACGGTAACGCTTTTACACTTGTAGTCTCAGGTTAATTTGTGAATATTTTGTATAAAACTAACTTTCTAACACATTCAACGGATAAAACCGTTCTTTTTAAAACTGACATGAAAACTAAAAACAAGAATGTTCTCTGGATTTGTGTTCTACTAATACACTGGGTTTTAAAATGAAAATCAAGGTATAAAAGTCGAATGCTATTATTGCATAGAGGAAACACACAAAATTTGAGCACCAAATTTGCAAATTTGGCCGGCGACATCTTGGTAATTCTCGATCTCGCCGGATTTCTGGTGAGGTTTGAAAGTTGTTTTTTTTTGTGTTGCCTCCAGTGTTCTGTTAGTATCCCATTTTTATTTTTTGATTTTTTTAAATATTTGTGTTCAGAACTTTGGCTATCTATATCGCTTTCTAGCTCAAATATTCGTATTTTTCCGACATTTGCAGATTCGGCGGATTCATGTGCAGCAATCGTGCGGAACAGGGGGCGTTTTTCAAGTACAAGGGGAATGAACACTTAGTGCCAAAGACTCGGGTAGTTGGACCCACGCAAGCGAACCATTCAACCACTCGGAGACAATATCGACACGAGTTTCTTTAGCTCAACACTTTTTGGTACGTATTTTTCTAAACTTCCTCTTCTCAAACCCGACACTCCAATATTCTTGTCTTTGCAGGACTCTTAGCAACATCGTTGCAAAAAAAGCCAAAGAAAAACTAACCGTATTTGTTGCAGCGCCACATTTAAAGTAAAAACAAATTGATTGATTTTTTGAAAAAAAAACCTTGTTGATTTGCGTATTGCATCATTTAATACGGACTTAAGGGGCTATAATACCAATCCAGATTGGGTGGGGATTTCATCACCCTTCCTAAGACCCCGGAAATCACTAATTGCATAAGTGTCACCTCAAGCTTAATAAAAAATATCTAGACTCAGCCAATTAAGGACTTGTCGCGCTCAATAGGACAAAGGAAGATTGTTGGCATTCGGTCGTTTATCAAAACATGATTTTTGTGGTGCCTAGGCTAGACAAGTGAGGAGGTAACTTTAAAAGGCCCGTCTCACGGTTATTAATGAGCAGAACCCTCCTTACCTCACTTATGCTTACCTGGCCACAACTGGCTGTGAAAAGGCGATTTGAGGGATATCTCACAATTTGTCGCTTTGAAACAGTTAGGAGCGGGTTTAGTGTACTTAGAGGACCCTATTCTAGGTATTGACTGTGCATTTGTGATTGAGTTTGTTGAATTGTCAATTCATTTTCACATTCTTACGAAACATACACAAGTTCGCCATCTTTACCATCTTCACCCACTTTTTCTCCACTTTCATTTTCTTACCCTCACATTCTACGCTTTGACTACACTAAACTCGTTTAGTGTATGTCTGCTTGGACTAGAGACCATAGAGCCCGTTTAGTCCGCGTTTCGTTAGTCGCTACGGACTACACGATCGACATCGCAGTCGAAACTTCTTCCACGACTCTTTCACCTTTACCCTTGTCTGTCAACTCCGACGTTGACCGTGATTCTATCCATACTTCTTCACCTTCACTTTCACCAGACTCTTCTTCCGAGATGACGGGATTTCCTCCTAACATCCCTTTACCCCCCGGAAATTATTCAACCTCCATTAGGTGAGAATAACTCACGACTTCCTCTTGTTGAAGCGCCACAGCGAATTGCACTCCAAGATCGATTCTATCCTACCCGCGCCGCACTCCCTACCTATCTTTCACTTCCACCGGCCAATGGGGATAGTTTCGAAATTAAGCCCCACTTCATCAACATGTTGCCCAAATTTCACGGGCTTGAATCCGAAGATGCCTATATCTTCTTCAATAAATTCCCGAACATTTGTTCGATGATGAAGACAACCCAACTGTCTGATGATGCTATAAGGCTACGAGTTATTCCTTTCACTCCGTGCGACCTTGCTGAAAAGTGGCTGTATAGCACCACATCTCATTCGATAACCAGTTGGGACGAGTTTGTAAAAGCGTTTCTAAAGAAATTCTACCCAAATCATAAGACCGCACGGATTCAAAACGAAATTAACCAATTCTCCCAGCTTCCTACTAAACCTTTTTGGAAGTGCTTTGACCGATACAAAGACCTTCTTGTTCAGTGCCCTCATCATGGTATTGAGAGATGGCAACTTTGCAAAACTTTATATGAGGGCTTGAATCCAGCAACCAAGCAGTTGCTTGAAACCATTTGTCAAGGCCACTTCTTACTGACGAGGAAGCCTGGCAATTCTTCGACGATCTTGCGGAGCAAACGCTTCAATGGGAGAGCACCCGACCGAACACTTCTTCTTCTTCTTCTACTTCTTCTGGTCTCTCTAGGGCATGATTTCATCAACTCGACATCTCAATTGCAATGAAGGCCGAGATGGCTGCAATCACGCAGAAACTAGAAGCAATTGAGAGCAAATTCTTATCTCCTTCTCCTGCCCCTGATCTTCCCCCTCGTACCATTTGTGCTTGTTATTCTGATCCATCCCATTTGACCGAAGAGTGTCCTTATAACCCACCTTCTCAAGGACAGGATCAGGTTAATGCTGCATTTCAGCAAAGACCAAGAAACAATCCATACTTTTCCACATACAATCCCGGTTGGAGGAACCATCCCAATTTCGCCTGGAATCAGAACCAACATCAGTTCCAAGGCCACAACAACTTCCAGAGGCCTCCTCCTCTTCAACAATAAGCTCAACAACAAACTCAACAACAATTTCATCATCCTTTCCAACCCCAACCTTTTCAGAATCCGACGAACAACTTTACACCCTGCAACAATTCTTTTCCTCAAAACAACTTTGTTCCTTCAAATAACAATAAGGTTTCCTCGCTAGAATGGAGTCTAGAGGCTTTTGTAAAGCAATCAACTTAATCCACCGCCAACATCCAGTCTTCTATTCAGTCTCTGGTGCAACACACAGCTGCACACGGGAAAAGCATCAAGACCATCGAAGCCCAGATTGCACAGCTGAACACGGCTTTAAGAGAGCGAGAGAAAGGGAAGCTTCCATCTCAACCACTCCCAATCCCGGTCACCCACATAATGTACATGTTGCTCTTGAACAACAGAACCATAATGTGAGTGCCGTGACTACATTGAGATCTGGAAGGATGCTGCACAACAATATTGGCACATGGATAGATGATGACACCCCGGCCATTTCTTCTACTCCTTCTTCCGAGCCTATTCTCCATTCTTCAAAAGGCTCTTCTTCTTTTTCTTTTGCTGCTCCGAACGGATCCACTTCCCACTCCACTCAAACTCTAGTTTTGGGATCCATTCTGACTCCACAATCTCCTCCACAAGTATTGGACTCAACCAATTTCAAAAATGTTCCATTTCCAAACCGGTTGAGGTCCAATAAACAAAATTCACAAATAGAGTAGATTCTGGAGTTGTTCAAACAGGTTAACATCAAAATTCCCCTCTTAGATGCAATCCTATAAGTCCCCTCCTATGCAAAAATCTTGAAAGACTTGTGCACTAAGAAGAGAAAATCTCAGGTACCAAAGAAGGTTTTCCTAGCCAGTAACGTGAGTGATACTCTTACCCAAAATTTACCACAAAAACGGAAGAACCCTGGCTGTCCTACTATTTCAATAACCATTGGGGATAAGAACATCAACCGTGCTCTTTTGGATCTTGGTGCCAGTGTTAACCTGCTTCCTTATTCTGTATATGAGCAACTAGGTGTAGGAGAACTGAAACCTACACATTGTACTCTTCAAATGGCCGACCAATCTATCACCCATCCTAAGGGTGAGCTAGAGGATTTGTTAATAAAGGTTGGGGACTTCATAGTCCCCGTTGAGTTCATTGTTTTAGATACACAACCTGTATCTAACCCCCGGAATCAGATTTCGGTGATACTCGATCGCCCATTCCTTGCAAGCTCAAATGCTGTGATCAATTGTCGAAATGGTTCGATGAGCCTATCTTTTGGCAACATGACAATTGAACTCAACATTTTTAGGTTAGGGAATCAGCCATCCGAACCAAGTGCTCATATACTAGATGTTTTTTCCATCCAGGAAATAACCCCCAAGGACTGTGAATTTGAGGAATTCTTATTTGATCACAGTGATCTTGACGCCACTAGTGCGTCCCTCTTTGAACCTGCTGCTTCCTCTCCCGACAATGATTACGAGTGCTTCATGTTTTCGAATGATCTTGGCTTGTCGCCGCCCGAGTTTGAATCTTTTGAATTTTTGGATGCGTTAGTTAAACCATCCGACTCGGTCACATACACTCACTTTGAGCCCCTGTTAGAATCTTTCGAGTTCGAGACATTTTCTCCGATCCTGCCATCAATTGTTTCACCTCCGACGCTTGAACTCAAGCCTCTGCCATCTCATCTCAAGTATTCTTCCTTAGGTGAGAACGAGACCCTCCCGGTCATCATCTCGGCTTCTCTAGCTCTAGAGCAGGAAAAAGCCCTCCTCATGGTCTTGCAATCCAATCGGCAAGCTTTCGGCTGGACGATGACGGATATCAAGGGGATTAGTCCTCTGATCGTTGAACATCACAATCACCTGATGGACGATGCTAAACCAGCTCGGGATCTACAGTGGCGGTTCAATCCAGTCATGAAGGAGGCTGTGAAAAAGGAAATCGTCAAATGTATAGATAGTGGTATAATTTACCCTATTTCAGACAGCCAATGGGCCAGTCTTATACACGTTGTCCCTAAGAAGTTGGGCATTACAGTCATCATAAACGAGGAAAATGAGTTGATCCTTATTTGCACCCTGACCGGGTGGTGAGTATGCATCGATTATCGAAAACTCAACGCCGCAACGTGAAAGGATCACTTTCCACTGCCATTCATTGACCAAATGCTCGAAAGATTAGCTGGACATGAGTATTACGGTTTTCTGGATGATTACTAAGGCTACAACCAGATTCCCATCACCGAGAAAGACCAGGACAAGACCACTTTCACTTGTCCATTCGGCACGTTCTCATATCTCTGCATGCCCTTTGGGCTATGCAATGCTCCCGCTACCTTCCAGCGGTGTATGATGGGAATTTTCTCTGACATGGTTGAGAAATTTTTTGAGATATTTATGGATGATTTCTCCATCTTTGGCGATTCTTTCGACGAGTGTCTGCAACATCTTGACGCTGTCCTTACCCGATGTAAGGATAAAAACTCACTCTAAACTGGGAAAAATGTCACTTCATGGTACGTGATGGTATTGTCTTAGGACATATCATTTCGTGAAATGGCATCGAGGTTGACAAAGCAAAGATTGATGTTATTTCCAACCTCTCTGCTCCCAAATGCGTCAGAGATATCCGATCTTTCCTTGGCCATGCCGGTTTTTACAAACGGTTTATCAAGGACTTTAGCAAGATTGCTAGACCCCTAATCTCTTCTTCTGGCCAAGGATACCATGTTCAACTTCAACTCGCGTTGTTTGACTTCTTTTGAATCACTAAGAAGCTTTCTCACCACTGTTCCTGTTCTTTCTTCACCTGACTGGACGCATTCTTTTGAGATTATGTGCGATGCATCCGACGTTGCTATCGGTGCGGTCCAAAGACAACACATCGATAAGATGCCGCACGTAATCTACTATGTGAGTCGGACCCTGAATGACGCCCAAATGAATTACACAACAACCGAG
This sequence comes from Agapanthus africanus, assembly GCA_030015575.1. Classification (NCBI taxonomy): domain Eukaryota; kingdom Viridiplantae; phylum Streptophyta; class Magnoliopsida; order Asparagales; family Amaryllidaceae; genus Agapanthus; species Agapanthus africanus. The sequence goes on along the minus strand of CM057339.1, from coordinate 300,083,444 downwards.
AAAGAGTTCTTGGCTGTTGTGTTTGCTTTAGAGAAATTCATGCCCTATCTCATTGGCTCCCCAGTTTTTTTCTACACCGATCATTCAGCTCCGCGACATCTTTTTGCGAAAAAGGATGCAAAATCTCGGTTAATACGTTGGATGCCCTTACTTCAAGAATTTGACCTTGTCATTAAGGACAAAAGAGGTTGTGAAAATGTAGTAGCCGATCATCTTTCACAACTTCCTTCTTCGCCGACGCTTCCTCACCCAATCAACGACACTTTCCCTGATGAACAACTCTTGACGATATCTTGCGAACCCTGGTTCGCAGATTTTGTGAACTAGTTGGCGACTGGACTTATATCTGACGATTGGTCAAGTCAAGACAGGCTTAGATTTTTATCCCAAGTAAAACACTTTTACTGGGACGAGCCCTACTTGTTGAAGTACTGTCCAGACCAAATCATCTGCCGGTGTGTTCCGGAAAATGAATTCTAGAGCGTGCTGTCTTTTTGCCACGATTAAGCATGTGGCAGGCACTTTGGCCAAAGAAAGACATCTGAGAAAGTCTTGCAATGTGGCTTTTACTGGCCCAAACTTTTCAATGATGCACACGAATACTGCAAGACTTGCTCCCGGTGCCAACATTTGGGCCGGGTTTTCAGGCGAAATGAGATGCCGCTCCAACCAATCTTGGTTGTTGAGATGTTCGATGTTTGGTGAATTGACTTCATGGGCCTGTTTCCCAACTCTTTTGGGAACCTGTACATTCTCTTGGCTGTTGATTATGTCTCCAAATGGGTCGAGGCAGTACTGAGACGAACTAATGACAACAAGGTTGTCATTAAATTCCTTAAAGAAAACATCTTTTCCCGGTTTGGGCACCCTCGCTCTATCATTAGCGACAATGGGACGTATTTTTGCAATTGGTCTTTCGAGGCCTTAATGCGAAAATACTCAATCAATCATAAGCTATTCATGCCCTACCACCCACAAACAAGTTGGCAAGCCGAAGTTTCAAATCGGCAAATCAAGAAGATTCCGGAGAAGACGGTTTCCAAGAATCGTAAAGATTGGTCTTTAAAATTAACCGATGCCCTTTGGACATTTTGAATTGCATATAAGACTGATCTTGGCATGCCTCATTATCGGCTTGTTTACGGAAAGGCTTGCCACCTCCCTGTGGAAATCTAATATCGTGCTATTTGGGCGATCAAAGAGCTGAATATCAATCTTGAAGATGTGGGCAGCTATCGGAAGCTGCAACTGAACGAACTAAACGAGCTTCGGGATGAGGCTTACGACAACGCGGTTGTTATAAAGAACCGAACGAAGGTGTTTCATGATAAACACCTTACGTGCAAAACCTTCACGCCTGGACAACAGGTACTTCTTTATGACACCCGACTCCATTTCTATCCTGGTAAACTTCGATCTTGCTGGAAGGGACCTTTTCTTATGCGGTGTGTGTACCCGCACGGTGCAGTGGATTTGGAGAATCCGAAGGACGGTTCAATTTTCAAAGTAAACGGATACAGACTGAAACCGTTCCTTAGCGCAGAACCATTAGAGGAGCTCCTGATCTTGCAGGATCCAGTTTACCCTGCATAATCTTCCTCTGTTTACCACCAAACTTCGGTTATCCAGCCAAAAATAGTGGAGACAATGTTTCAAACAAGTTTTGGGGTATTTATATACTATTTTTGGTATTTATATGTGGATATTCTTGTCCTGTGCATATCCATATTTCTTTTTGATGTGCAATCTTGTCTGGTGATGCTCAGTCTTTGTTCATACAATAAAAAAATAATAAAAATAAAAATAAAAAGGAGAACCGCCGCTTTTGACCCTCCATCTATTTTGCCCTCTTGATGTACATTGACAGTGAGGGCACTGTCCAGTTTAAGTTTGGGGGTACGCTCGGTAAGTTTTCTCCCTTCCCATTCTTTCTCCCTTCGCATTCATTTGTATATTCTGCATTTGCATACATATTTAAAAACCCATAAAAAAATCAAAAATATTTTTACAAAAATATAAAAACCTTGTCGTCAAGTTAGCTAGTGGGAGAACTTAGATTCGATATTTCGGTGGTTTTTGTTTGATAAGAAAGTAACAACTAGATCCTATTGTTAGATTTTGAAAGCCTGAAAGATAACCCTCCTTTGAATTTAACAGTAGCTATTATACGTCTTTACATCACACTACATGTGTCGTGAGATTTGAAAATTAGATGACAAGTCTATTATGTCTGAAAACTTTTAAATTGATAAACTAATTTTTGAGGATCAAATAGCTTTGTTCTGAAATAAGTAATACCAAGAATAGTTTTGAAAGTGAAGTGGATATATAGATACCTTAATAGGAACTAATTCTGAAGAATAACCCATCTGGAACTTGATTGAAGTGATTACACCTGATCCACTAAACACGTCTTTTATCCTAAAAATAATTGAACAACTGGTTATATCTCCGTTCGCATTAAATCGTTATGATTTTCATGCTAAAATTGGTATTTTGTTTTAGGGCCTAGGTAACTTGAGCAATTAAGTCTGCCAGGGTGTCTCTACACCTAATGCCTTAAAACCAACTGGTTTAGGAGCATTGGCCCAAAGCTCGCTAAGAAACCTAGAAAGTCCAAATTAAAATAAAGTCAAGTAAGTGTTTTCTCCGAGTTAAAATTCCTAATGGTTTTTTGTGTGAGAATAATCTTGACAAAAGACAAGTTCTTTATAAAAATATTTTTAACGGAGATATGAAGGTTTTATCCTATGATGAAAACTATTGCATGTTCACGAAGGTGTGTATGAAACGAAAACAAGTAAAAGTTGGAGTGAAAAATAAGACCTAGTTTCCTATTAAGGAAGATAGAAATTCTGAATTTGAAACCTAACTGGAAAACAAAATACTTAACTCTTTATAAAACTTGTGTGATCATTTTTAAGGTTTTATCTGGGCTTTATTTTGTGACATGACGACTTTAATCGATCCTTTTGAAACTTAACGACACTATTTGCACCGCACGTAAAGACATATAGGATCTTAAGTTAAATAAGAAGCGAGGTGTGAAAAATAAAGGTTCGATATTTCTAACTTAGGATAATAGAATTGCTAGCTTTGAAACAAAACCTTAGGGTTGGAATCATACCTATTTCGCCAAACTAGCTTGACGGGATTTTATGGGTGAAATCCGCTGAAAACTCTCAGAAGACAACACTCCTCCTACTGGGGACACCTAGAGGTTTAACGACTTGTTGCATGAGCTCAGTGCAACCGCTTTCCTTGTGAAAATGTGGTCAGGATTTTTCTTTTGCTCGGGATGAGCAAAAGATAAGTTTGGGGGTATTTGTTTATCACAGAAAACTGCATTTTAATACCACTCATTCATTATCTATTTTTTGTATATATCGGTACTATTAACCAGTATCTGCTCAGTATATACATATTGCAGGTATCCGTGACACAATATTGGAAACACACTCAAAATCATGGATATTACGTTTGTGAGACGACATTGCAACAGAACAGAAAACTGATCATTGTCTAAAGAGTTCTTTTTGCAAATAAATGTGTGCACACAATTTTGGTCCAACACAATGCAAGTGTGCACATGGACCATGGTGGGGCTGCCTTGGCTAAATGACATGATGAAATTGTGCAAGTAGGGAACATGAGCATTAAATGCTAAAAGAGTTGATGTGATTTGAAGTATCAAGATTTCCCTCCAAAAGCTACTAAGCAGCACATGTTGTTATCAAGAAATCAAGCAATGCCAGTAAACTTGTGGAGCACACACAACATTACAGAACCAAGACGAGACCCATTGGCCTACAAAAATCCGGCAAGACCTCCCCAAAAACTGGCGCCGCCCGTTTTTCTTGCTCCAATTTACCCCATTTTTTCTTCTGGTGGTTTATCCGGGTCACATCATGATATTTTTATTGTTTGTTTATTCTGGATTGAAGCCTATAAATACCAGATCAAGGGGCAAGGGGAGGGGATACTTTTTCTTTAGTTTTGCTTTAGAACACTTGTAATTTTCTTTCCCTTTGAACTCTTGAGCTCTTTCCCCTTTATCTCGACCTTACAATTTCTTCATTGAACTTGCAAGCTTAAGATTTAGGTTCTTGAATTCAAGATTAGTTGTATCTTGTTGAAAGTCAATAAAAGTTCTCATTTCATTTCATTTGTCTTGCTTTTTTACATACTTGAACTTGTGAAATCCTTGCTTTATTTTGATCTTGCAATCTCTTAAGTGAGCTCTCAACCTTAAAGTTTGGCATTTGGATTTCACATTGATACGTGATTAAAGAACGGTTGAAGGAATTTGCAGGTTGATTTATCGGTTCTCTCTTTGTCTTTCTATACTTGCATTTTCCATTTTGTTGCCTTACTCTTTTCTTTTTCTATTTTGGTATCGTAAATATGTGTGAGTAATCGATTCACTTGTTAAGGGTAGAATATGGTTAGTTTGTGTTAGAAGATGTTTTTTGCTAAAACCTTAAAAACCTTAACTTTGCAATTGAAACTCCGAGCAAACCACTCGCAATTCCGCTCCGTTAGGCATCCTATCCTACCATGATAGCGGTGAATCCTAATCGTGACCGGGTTGCAAGTGGTTTGTCGAAGGCTAAGGTCAAGAGACATCAACGGAAGGACAAGAGACAAGGAATACGGATTTAGCTCAAAATCGTAAATACCGTATTTCAAGTTCCCTAATCCACGTTGTTGCATATTGCCTTAGTGTCAATATCAAAATTAGGTCTATAAGGAACCGTCAAACATCATCCTCATGCAAGCTAACCTAAAACTACTCTTAACAAGTCTTTTTATTGAACATATCCTAGTTATGACACTTAGCGTAAACAACAACTCAAAACACGGTATTACCTCATTAAAACAAGCTTGAAATCTTACCATCTCCCTGCGGAAGACCCGTACTCATCGCGATTCGCTACACGCGATACCGTCTTTGATTGCGGTTAATTTTAGAACTAAAAATGACACGGTGAAAACGTATCAATCAACTTCTGCCAGTTCATTTTTCATTTTCTCTTCCGCGAAGAAAGCTTGAAACTGATCGGGCTTTTGTAATGCCTTGATCAGGGAATCTCGTGCCTCTTTAGATAGGAGGAAAGCATCCAATATACTCAGTTGTGAGGGTATTTTCCCAGGACATTATTTTTCTTAGGCAGGTCCCTCACCGCGAGCTCTTTGACAACTCCACCGTCGAAGGCAATTTCCTCAGAGATTTTTTCTTTCCCTTTGTCCTTTTTGCTCGAACCTTTGTTTGTAGGTCCGAGATTCTTTTCAGCCAGCGTGCGGTTATGCAGCTGAATATTCTCGCATTTCTTCTCCTCCTCTTCTTTTCCCGAGGTGAAGTTTTTGAAGAGAGGGCTGAGGGGTATTTCGTCTTCAGAATCTCTCCCGAAGTTACGAACTTGGGGGTTTTCCCCTTCCGAACTGGTACCAACAATCTGACAATTGCCAGCCATTTCATCATGCGCGTTTGTCACACTATTTTGTCGTCGATGAGCTTCGCACTTCATCCTCTCGAAGTGTTTTTGATGGGCAACGTATCCTTGTCACTACTTCTTGAAGGCACTACATTCCTCGGTGAGGTGGGTAACCCTTCGATGATATAGGCAGTAGTTTGGATGTGAATCCTCTCCATCGAGGCATATGACACCGGGAGTGTTTCCTACGAGAGGTGGTAGCTTCATTCCCATTGACAGGGCTTTGGAGAACCGCTTCTCTGTTTTGATCCTACTCTCATTTGTCGCAGGTATACTTTGGTTTGGTTAGAGAACTTTACGACTCATCCTTGCCGCAGCTTCTTCGTACTAAAGCTGATACTTAGCCTTTTCATACATGGCTGTTTCGCGTTCTTGGTCAACTTTGCTTTCTTGAAAGGCTTCGTTTAACAGCCTATCGATCGGGTCTTTTGGCACTTCCGGGGATTTTAGCGCCGATTCTGCATCCAGTTCCTTCGCGTTGTTTTCTGATGTCGAGGGAGTTTCTTCGTCATTTAACGACGAATGGGAGACCATGTAGCAACTTACTATACGGTCTTCGTTTTCTTTTGATGAGTCATTTTCCTCATCGTTGTCACTATTTTCGTTCTCAAGAATATGCTTAAGGAACTCTTCGAGCGTGACCGGTTTCCGTGCCTTCTAGTTGTACTCCTCCAGTGCGTCAATGTACTTTTGTAGGTCTATGTGCTTGTCGCCATACTTGGCAGGCTGCACAGGCTTCTTTGCCTTCATCTTTTTCTTCAAAGACTTTAAAGGTTCGACTTGGGGGTTTTGCCCTTTATCAACAACTTTCGGGGCAGGACGTGGTTTCAGCATCCCTTCGATGATTTCGGGTTCATGTGGGCTTTTCCTCCTGACTGCTGGAGATTCATGTAGATCCTTCAGCATTCTTTTGGTTTTTGCTGAAAGAACGACTTCCCATGGAGTTCCTCCACGAGTGAGCATGATACCCTTGGTGCATCCACCTTTTTGGGAGTGTGCTTCTTTGGTGGATTTACCCTTCAGTTATCAGACAGGGCGAATTTCCCCTGTTGATACTGGTCCTCGATCCAGTTCTTGCAATCCTCAATTGGGTGGATCACCATTCTGTGATAGGTGCAGTGGTTAGTGTTGTTGACGTCTCCGGGTTGCGGTGGACACCATGGGTATAGCAATGTGATGAGTTTATTACGCATTGCCAATTTAAACAGTTTCCTCGTCTTACCGCGGGGAAAGGAGTAAGCGCATCCTATTCTTTCCTCTAAGGATGGGAACGAACACGCATTGTTTTGGCGAGCAGCTGGTATTATGCCACTTGGTTGTTGTTGCGTGTTGGCAACGAAGGCCACTTTCCATTTACCCTTATTATTTCGAGGGTCCTTATTTGAGGAGGAAGGCCCGTGGCCCATCTGGTCTATTTGGGCCAGTTTATCGATAAGAGCCTGGAAGGTCATTGGTTTGAAAAATGTCATGATCTGGGACACAGTCGTTTAAGGATCAAGAGTCCTGATGAACATGCCCATGGCCGGTGATTCTTCAATGCGCTATTCACGCTTAGACCATAGGTTCCGCCACCGAATCACGTATTGGTCCCAAGTTTCTCCTGGCCTTACCCTGGTATTGATTAATGTCGTGATCGGGATGCGCTCTCATGCGCTGTCAAACCGCTGTGTGAACAGCAGCTCCATCTCTGTGAATGTCTTTATGGAGTCATTTGGTAGCTCCGAGTATCATTCAAAGGCCATTTCTGACAGGCTGCCAATGAATTGGTGAAGCATCAGTTTGTCGTCGCCTCCGGTGTTGCCGCACAGAGCTCTGAACCGCACGACGTGCTAATGGGGGTTGCCTATCCCTTTGTATACATAGAATTTAGGAATCGTTTATCCCGGCGGGTACTTAATTTAATCATACCAGCCTGGATACGGTCGCCTAGTTCTGACGATTTGGCTAGCCGCTTCATTGGCTTGATGAGATCTTATTTGTTGAGCAATATAATCATCAAAAACAGCCTTAAAGATCGTTTCCTCCTTGGCTATTGACAAGGCCAGAAGAGGTTCGATGTTTACCCTCTGTCATCCTCGATGATTATCAATAAATTTTCGGCTGGGGGTTCTGGCTGGATCATCATTCCAACCATGTCCTGAAACAAGAGCGCCATCTGCTTCATGTTAGCAGCTTGTTCGGTGGCTTCCTTGTCATTTCTTTCAAGCACTATTCGTAGGAACTCTGTATCGGTCTCCTGCTCCTGGCGTTGTTCAGCTGTTCTATCCGGACTTTTTTTCTGTCCGGTAAATGTTGTCATTTTGGTCAATATTTCCTGGAGCTTCTGTTGTTGCTACTGAGCCTTATTCAGCGACCGAGTTTGCGGTCGGTGACTCGCCGAAGCACGGTTTTCTTCTTTCCCGAAAGCCATGTAGACCGTATGTACTGTTATGCCCCCGACCTTTGAGCGTTTGGGTCCATCGCCTTTGGAATTTGCCGCCGGCGGTAGGATTTTTTCCAGCCTCGTCATTTTGTGGGAGGTTGAAGTTGAATGAGCCGTTTGAACAGGCACTTGTGTAGAAGAAGTCCCTCTATGTATGACGAAGGGGTGGTCTTTTCCTTGCCGAGCCTTCAATTTCTTCGGCCGAGGAGAGTAATATTTGTTGATCACAGAGTCCTGGACTTTCTGCCAGACCCTATGAATTTGGAAGGAGAACCGCTGATGAGGTTGCTCCGGCTTTGCCTACGCTGTGACTTCTGTAGGCGGGGGCGATTTCTTTAGCATTGCCATTGGAGAGTTTTTGCGTACCCTCCTGAGCAGATCAAAGCTGTTCTTAGTTGGAATAGCAGCGTCAACTTCCGCCTTTAGAGCTGGTGGAGTAAGTCCAGGGGGGAGTTGCCCCTAGATTTTCTCACTCGGCGCCAGTGGTGACATCGAGCGTGTCTTGCAGAAGGGACCGCCTCAGTTTTGGAAGCGGCTTCTTCATGCCCCCGGCTTTCCTGAGGGGCTCCGGTTGGTGTCAGCCTGTTGAAGAATGATGTCCTTGGCAGAGTCTGAGGAGGGTCGGCCAATCTTTCGAAACCGACTTTCTGGTAGGAGATGCACCTTTGACGGCTTCGCTTATAGCAGGAGTTGAGAGGGCAATCCGTTTTAGGGCAGCCCCTTCAGATATCACGAGCATCTTTGCGGGCCCGTTTAGGTTCTTACTCAACATGTCGAAGATTGAGACGTTGGATTTGGACGGCCCGTTGAGAGGGGCCGTTTTGGTTTCCAGTCGATCGAAGACCGACCTCTTGGGAGCTTCCTCTTGCAGCGCTGAGGCACCGAAACTCATTGGTGGGAGCATTGTCCCAAAGAACAATCCAGTAGTGGCTTGCATAATTTGCCCCACTGGCATTGAGAAAATAGAGGCCGCATTGGGCCCGTAGGTCACTCCTCCAGTTGGGATGGAGCGAGAGTTGCTGCTGCATGAAGTGCAGTTGGGGGCCATTGATTTTCTGCACAGGAGCAAGACGCCAAGTTTTAGTACTTCGAATCCAAGGGCAACCATAGCGAACTGCGATATTGTTCGCGAAACACGACACACAAAATGTGGAGTGGAAAGAGGAAGAGGTCCCACCGGGCGTGCCAGTATCTGTTTACCACCGAAAATAGAGACGAACTAGGATGGATCGTTTTGCCTGAATTTGGGGGCAGATGCTATTTGGACTTCTCCAGCCACCTCTCCGAAGATACTAAGTTGATTTAAGGCACCATATATCGGAGGTTTGGATAGATACGAATTTTCTCGCAGGCTTCATCAGATTCCCCATCATTTGTGAGGGGTTTTTGATTATGGGGGCGCTCTTCCTTGCAGGCGCAAGCCCCTGCAGTTAATTATGTGATCGCATTGCGATAACTACTTTCTCTTGATCTGGCAGTTCACTTCGTGTCGTGTGTGTTTTGTTTTATTTTGGTTGTCCGTGGACTGTATACGGAGACTATTTTATGTCGTCGCCCGTAGGGCGCGGATCTGTCCAAATCCGTATATTTTAGATTTGGGTTTTGTTTATTTAAGGACCGTTAATCTGGTTTGAGATTAAGATCGACATAAAACATATGAGCATTTGGGCCTAATTATTTTAGTTTAAGGACATCATGGTCCATTATCTCCATGTTTGGGGCGAATATTAGTTTAAGGACATTTCGGTCCAACATTCCCATTTTGGGGACGCAATTTAGTTTAAGGAAATTTCAATCTAACATTCCTGTTTTGGGGACGAATATTAGTTTAAGAACACTTCGGTCCAACATTCCCGTTTTGGGGACGAATATTAGTTTAAGGATATTTCGGTCCAACATTCCCGTTTTGGGGACAAATATTAGTTTAAGGACATTTCAGTCCAACTTTCATCTTGCGCGCATGTGTATTTTTTACGTGGCGGAGTGAACGATGGTAACATGGAATGCGGCCAATTTGGGGTGCGATCCGATTTGAGGTGTGCACGTCAATTTGGAAGTGCATTAATGTAGGATGAACGGAGTTATTGGTTGTCGGGACCCGCCACCTCTTTGAAGAAGCTGGGGAATTACAACGACATATATCAGTAGTGTGGAAAGATGTATCCTTGAACCAAATCCCGTATTTGAGGGCAAAAAGGGGTTGTAGACCTAAGAATCGTTAGTTATGCTTAGGACTAAGACTACCATAGGTGATATGGGATGAATATAATTTTAGATATCATCAATGAGAGATCAATAGTTATGTTTGAGACTAAGACCGGTTTGGAAATCACGAGCATATTGGCTCGGTTGATTTAAAATCAAAGAGGTTTAACCTCAGGAAACTTAGCCAATTTGGGCTGAGATTGGTTCTCTATACTACCCAGCAGTGCTAAGCACTGATATATATAGTGTTCACGTGTGTTTCACGTAGAGCGCTGGAATAGTGCTGAGAACTAATCCTTTCTGGCGCTCACGTGTTTTTCACATGAGATGCTACTATAGTGCTAAGCACTAATTTTCTCTTGCGCTTACGTGTAAAACATGTGAGGCGCTCAGATATGGGTGCTGCACAATCAGTGCTAAGCATTTTAGTCATTTTGACAGAACATAGAATGCTAAGCACTTTGCATGGCACTCACGTGGGAAACACGTGAGTGCTGAGCATTGATTGCGGGTTTTGTTTGTTCACCCCTTTTTTTGACAGAAGTGCTAAGCACTTGGCTAAAGCTCTGGTGCTCACGTGTAAAGTACGTGAGGCGCCAGATTTCAGGTTTCCAAGGGTGTTTCACGTGACTATATTTTTAGGATGTTGGGCTGCTTTATTTGGTGGCTGCCTAATCAACACGAATGAGTTATTTTATTTGGTTTTTTTGCGCTCACGTGGGAAGCACGTGAGGCGTTTTAACTCTTCATTTTTTTGTTTTAGGCACTTACGTTGGAAACACGTGAGGTACTATAATAGTGCTAAGCACTAATTTTACCCATGTGTGTCATGTGAGATGCCAAATTCTTCTTGTTTTTAGAGATATTAATCTCTGTTAACGACATTTTAGTCATTGATGATCATCAAGATTTCTGTTTTGAAGATCTTGGATCATCATTTTTTTAATCGGAGAACTAAGTTCTTCTTTTATTTTTATGAGAACTAAGTTCTTTATGTAGGGTTAAATCCTAATTTCGGAGGAATTAAATTCCCAGAACACATGTTCTTTTTCTTTCTTTTTCTTTTTAACCTAGTTCTATTCCCCTAAGTTTTGAGTCTGAAGAACAGAATCTTCCTAATGAGAATTAAATTCTCAACTTGTGGGGAGATTTTCTTTTGCAAATCTCAAACCAAAGGAAGAACTAAGTTTTTGTATGAAGAGTTAAACCCTTGTTTCCATTATACGAGGCAAAAGGGATACTTTTAATCCCTCCTTTTTCTTTACCGAGAGTTTTGAAGGAGGAGAGTCTTCTTCTTTGAGAATTAAATTCTCTGTTCTTTCAAGAGTTCACTGTATTTTTTTTTGCAGAAGCTTTTGTTAGTGTGCGAGACTTGAAGTCTCGGGTCCTTTATATAGTGGATGCAAGTTTGTTAATTAAAATCTCTTATTGAGAGATTCCAATTGATTTTATTGGTCTCAAAATTTGTTTGGGGAATTTTACCCACCGTTGGATCTTTGATCCAAGTATTTCTGTCTTACAGAATATATTTTCTCGTTTTAACTAGATTGGGGGAATATTTTCCCATATATAGAATTTTATTCTATTGAACGGTGATATTTTTATCACCATTGGAATTTTAATCCAAGGATGCTCAGTTTAACAAAGCACAATCTTTCTCTGGTTCGAAAGATATGGGAAATATTTTCCATCTCATTGGATTTTTGATCCACCAACTTTCTGTTCAACAGAGAATATCCTTCCCAATAGAATTTAATTCTATACTTAATCACCGTTGGATCTTTGATCCAATGGTTCCCTGTTTAACAAAGAGGTTCTTTCTCTTTTAGAAAAATTCAGGGAAGTTTTTCCCAAGAGTAGAATTTAATTCTACGTGAGGAGGCGCCCTCACGTGTTTAGCATGTGAGGCTTACTTAGCTTCTTTCATTTGGCGCCCATATGCCTTGCATATGGGCGCTCACGTGTTTAACACGTGAGGTCAATTTAGCCTTTGTCCATGTGCATTTAATGCTCATATGTTTTTCATATAAAAATAGAATTTAATAATATGCATAGAGTTTAACTCTATCTGAAGTTGATGCTCCAAATGGGTATCCTCACGAGTTTAACACATGACCCTAGTGTGGTTTTTTTTTTGTGCTTTCATGCTTTATACATAGGCGCTCACGTGTTTAACACGTGAGGCCTATTTATCGTTTAGTTGTTTAATTGCAACATCTCTATGCTCTGCATATAGACGCTCATGTGTTTAACACGTGAGGCTTGAGCCGTGGGGAATTTTCTCCCATTTTCTCTCCCCTCTTTTTTATGAGGGAACAACGGGGATATTGGACCGAAATGTCTCTAAACTAATATTGGACTGCGATATCCCTCAACTAATATGCTCCTTGAGATCCACGTTGCACCCGAGATCACACCGGCAGAGATTGCTAACTCGATTCCCACCTGCGAGGCTGCACCTGAAATCCCACCGGCTATATAACTCCACCGATAATGCGGTCTTCCAAAAGACATTATGCCCTATGGTAGATCTCCCTATTGATCACCGTATACAATCCAGCGGGCATGAACAATCCATATCATCCCTAAAGTCCCACTGGCAAACAGTTGGGTCACCTGCTGCGAAACTACATCCGAGTGTTCCACCAATCAACAAACGGGAGGGTATGTTCACAACTAAAATAGGCACGGATGAAAACTCGAAAGGGATCCATGATTAAAAATAGCACGTGAGCACCATAATTTGAAGTGCTAGTTTATGACAGTATTAAATTCTATTTGGAAAATATTTTCCCTGATCTTTCTAATATGGAAATATTTTTTCTAACAGAGAATCTTTGGATTTAAAATGCAATGGTGATAAAACAATCACCAATTAAATCATCTGATAGAATTAAATTCTATGCTTAGGAAACTATTTTCCTAAAAGGATAATCATCTGATATAATTAAATTCTATGTTAGGAAAATATTTTTCTAATCTTATTAAAACAAACAAGAAATCTTCTCTGTTAAACAGAAGGCCTTTGGATTAAAAATCCAACGATGATTATAATATCACCAATCAAATCGGAAGATAGAATCAAATTTTTTGTTAGGAAATATTTTCCTAATCTTTCTGAAATGAACAGAAAATATTTTTTGTTAAACAGAAATTTCTTGGATCTTAGATCCAACGGTGGATAAAATTCCCCAACTGATCTTTGAGATCAATTAGATTGATTGAGATCTCTCAATGAGAGATTTTCTCAAACTAATCGATATTTCTCTCTCTCTCCGATAAAAAGGACCCGAGACTTCAAGTCTCATCTATACAATCCTATCTATAAGCTTTTATGATATAGAGAATAACCACCCCCCAGTTTTTGCGAGGGAAAAGATTTCCCCATAAGTGTCCACAAAAACAACTGAGAATTTAATTCTCATCTTGAAGAAGACCGTCCCTTTGCTATAACTCTAGGTAAAAACAGAGATAAGATTACTTCCCTTCTTCCCTATCTTATACATGAAACAAAGGTTTAACCTTTTAAAAAGAACTTAGTTCCTCCTCATGATCTAAGATCCACAAGACAAATCGTTCAAAGATGAGAATTTAATTCTCATCGGGAAGATTTTTTTCTTCGGATCGAAAATCCAAGGGAGAACTATGATATTTTACCCCTCCGCATAAAAAAAAGAGAACGTGGAAGAACAGTGTTGGGTTTTGCCGGTGCCGTGGCCGATGCGGAACAAAAAATGACGTTTAAAAATTTTGCGCAAACAAAACCCGACAAAGATCGAAACCATAAACCTATACTAGCAAACATATAGAGGAGTTTAGAATGGTTATACCGAATGATCTGTGTCCTTCGGTCTTTAACCATCATCCCAAGCTTCTAAAAGCCTCCATGAACAACCTTGATCTCTGGTCTCCCTCCATCGAAGATGATCCACCTGAGGATTTGTATTTCGAGTTCCAACCTCATAGCCGAGGTAACTAAGGTACGTAGTTCGCTAAACTATATAGCCTAGAGGATGTAGAATCTAATGATGCATTAATTTGTCTCCAAACACCCTAGGTTTCTCAACATATGAGACTTGAAGGGTGGAGGTAGAAGAAGAAGCTTGAAGATGAGAGTGTGAAGCAACTCAAGAAAAAGGCTAAGTCTTGTGAGCAATAATGAAGCATCCAATAAATATCTCAAGTCTCCAAAATATCTCACACCAAAACACAAATATCAAGCATGCCACAATAGTAACCATGAGTCACCCCATGAGTCACCAAGGGAGACATGCTACAATAAATGCATACCACACTTTATCCTCTCCACCTCATTAACCATTTAATCCTAAATGGTTATAACTAAATGAGGTGGCATTTTCTAGAAGCACCTTGTAATAAATTACAAGAATACCCCTCTTCCGTATATACATACCCGTATCCGTATTCCGACAAAATACAAATACAATGAGACGAAAATAATCCAACAATATAATACTAAAATCCGGCTTAAACCAAAGCCACTAATATAAACCGTCCGAATCATGATATGTGTACAAGTGCACGTATATGATCGAACCCTGCAGCAAAACGATACAGCCTCTACATCGTTTCGCCCGAAGCAGGGAAACCCTCTGTATGGGATTCTAAAGACTCGTCAATACGCTGGCAGTAAGTTTAACCACAAGCACGTCAGCGGCACTAGCTGTACGTAACAGCTACCCAGGTATTGAGCGAAAGAAAGGCCGACGAGCAAACTCATCCGAACCCCTACTGAGCCTGTCCGTGACAGTATCCGTTCAGTCCGGTCTGTTCGTCTAAGAGTATCGCATATTGAGTCTAGGGGGTGGATAAATTCAGACCCCTAATAACGCGACATTTCGTGTCGGTATGAAGCCCATCACCAACTGAGAAACTACTGATCCAAATCAGTAATTCTCTACTACCTTGGCCAAGGATTTCTGGTAATGGCCTCCCGTGCACAATGCGATATCAACCCCAATACAGAGAGAGACGAATTCCTGACGATCCGCTCACTGCCTCCATATGGCTCGGGACTGTACCCAACTAAAGCCTGTTTGCAAGACTCTTTTGAGCCGTGGTAAGTTAGTAATCAAAGTACAGTAGGAACTCACACAAGAAAAATGACGATCTCATGTCGACAGACTAACCCGTACACATGTCACCTGGGAACTTCCATCTGACAATAGGTATAGTACCAACTAGCAGGTTCCCGGCGAGTCCGTCTAGTGTACTCATAACCCAATGAACACATGTATACTATCTTAGGTGAACAAACTAACACCAATGGCTTATGAGACCTGGCCACCGCCCCTTATCGAGGTCTCGATAAGTACACACTAGCCTACTCTGGAGTATCAATGCCCAGTCTCGATACTCCCACGACTAGGGACATTTAAGGATGTGCTTATAGACCATCTAGATCCTATGTATATGATCGTCATCTTAATGCTGGTAGTCAAGAAAGAATCCTATGGGCTCTATCAACATATAATAGTGATCTATAATACCACATAAAGCATGTACGTGATGATAAAGACAAACCAGATAGCATACTATCATCTTGACTAAGATTGTTCTATCCGTATAGGTCCTCTCTAAATCATCGCAATCGCGTGCTTGCGATTCAATAATTGCCTTAAGAGCACTATATCCAACAATCTTCTACTTGCACTTAAGGCTAATTATTGCGGTGTCGCATACTGACAGCCTGTGTGATACCTAACACCCAACTTCTCTACTAATCAGTTTCGCAAAACTCGTTTGTGAAACTACTGCGTTCGAGAAATAACTTCAGTGAGTGAATCCGCTCCAATATTTCTTTCTGTATCTCTCTATATATCAACTTCACGGAGAAAGACTATCTTCCGAAATGAGCAATACATGTCTTAGAATTTGTCTGGATATTTGATGGGACCCAGTTCACTAATAAACTCCAAATCCAACAAACTTCTTAGACTATATTATTTACTGAATTTAATCAGTATCTTGCGTCATGCCTTTCTCAATATCCGCTTGGACTACCTATCCAACATACTGTCCCTCAAAAGAGGGAAAACAATAACTCTAACATCCACTCTGTCATCCAGGTCACCTTGGAAGCCTGAAATGATAACTGCCTCCCGAAGGAGGCTGCCGTTACCATATACCAAGAACATCCACTTATGTTCATAACTGCTTCCCAATATTTCTCCAGGATTGGATTAATATATACACACTTATTTCATCTTGTGCAAAAGCAATATCTGGTGTTGTACTTGGCATCCCATGATTGACTCAATTGACTAAGCAAGTGATATGCCAATCATGCAACTCCCTCTCTTCATCAGTCCAGAAGATCTCTTTAGAGAGGGTGACTCCATCACCTGTGGGTACACCACCACGCCAGGAGTCATCCATTCTAAAGCACCTTTAGAATAATGTCAAAGTACCCAAATTGGGTCACTTCCCAAATCTAGATCTAAAACCATAGATCCAGTGATCAGAATCCCTGATATTTTATCCAGATCATATATGGAGAAACACTTTGTGACAACCACATCATATAACCGATCGTAGTATAGGAAGATCTCTCCCTATCAAGTGCATGTCATCCAAATACCAGGACATCACTCCCTACTACCTTTTATCAGATCCATCTCTTATTCTGATGAAATCAAAATCTATGACTGTCACATCAAAAATAGATAATCTATATCCTCTATACCTGCTTTAGTCTATAAATTGATATAAGCTACTTGCCCACTATGATTTCGCTGCTCCCACTGACTACAACCCTCTGGCAGAGTCATATACACGTGCACTTCTAAAGCTAATTTAGAACGACGTTATACTTGTAGGGTTGTATAGCACGACAACAAGGTCTAGCAAGGCATCATCCATGCCATTTTATAAAATTTTGGGGTGCTATGAAACCCTAACCAAGATCTTAACTAGAGAATTAGGGTTAACTATGCATGTAAAAAATTTTACATCTAAGAGAGAGAGATTACAACCTTTGTAGTCCATTCCTTCGCTTCATAAGCTCCGAGTTGTGGTCCCTTCGCTGCGATCATCAAGCTCCCGGACCCTAGAGATGCTCCATGAGGTGAATGATGCATCTTACTTGAAGTCTTCGAAATCCAAGATGATTTACCTTGAGAAAACACAAACTCAAGCTAACTCTTCACTAATTATGAATTAGTGAAGCTAACACACAAATCTATATGGCCAGTATAGAAGAGGATGATGAAGTAGGAATTTTGCTTTCTTTAGTTTTCTTTTTCTCACTTTATTTCATCACAAATAAAAAAGCTAGCAAGCTATTTTTGAGGAAGAAGAAGATGAAGTGATGAGAATAATTGTTGTGTGGTTAGAAATGCAACCATGGGTCAAGTATATCATCCTTAACCCCTGTAGAGACTTAACCATTAGGTATGGTTAAATGTATGGTTGATAAATATCTTAAACTAGACAAAAAGAGTGGACAAAGTCAAAGAAGACTACAAGCTTCAACCATGACAAATATCCACAATATTTGAATTACTTAATGATAAATATTAACCCTAATCTTAACCCTAGTATGGTTTAACTCTCATAAACCCTAGTTGCATTTATAACCTAGCATGTTACAATTATACATATCACATATATATAATTTAGTAACAATAGAAAAGAATACATTTAACATATATCACATATATATCAATGTATCCAAAATGAGAAAAATAATTACTTAAGTGAGCTTATATTAGTTAATGTAATATAATATATCACATATATAATTATACATTAAATTATCGAATCAATGCTTGATCCGATAATCCGGCTATATCACATATAATCGACCAATATAACAAGTATCTTTTTATCGAATCAACACTTGATCCGATAACCCGGTTATATCACATACAACCGGCCGATATCACATATCGCGAGAATAGAATACGGTATCACATATCGTATTAATCTCGGTCCCGCACATATCACATATATGCTCCTACTCCTTTTCGCCTGAGCCAGGAAACCCCTGTGTAGGACTCTAAAGACTCGTCAATACGCCGGCAGTAGGTGATGATCATATCAAACACCCACAAGCTGCAAGCGGTCAGCTAAACGTAACAGCCACCCGGGTATTGAGCGATCAGATGATCAATAAGCAAGCCTGCACACACTCCTATGAATCCAATCAGTAACACTCCCGTACAGTCTGGTCTCTTTGTGTGATATGTCGCATATCCAATTTAGGGGTGGTAAACGTCAGACCCCAGTAACCGATAAGTCGTGTTGATGTGAGGCTCATAACGGGTCGAGAAACTACTAATAACACTTACCAGTAGATCTCCATATCAGACCTGGCCAGGGACTTCCAGTTATAGCCAATCGAACACAGCACAACATCAACCCCTAATACCGGGAGAGATGAAACCTCTCTTATCGCTTATTACCTCCATGTGATTTGGGACTGTATCCAAAAGCCACCATTTTGCACGTTCTCGTGAACGTGGTAAGATAGAAATCAAAGCACAATGGGAATCACACAAGACTCTATGACGATCTCGGGTCTATAGACTAACCTGTACCAGTGTCACCAGAGAACTGCTATCCGACGATAGGTATAATACCATCTAGGAGTTCTCGGCGAGTCCGTTCAGTGTACCCAGTTTCCACTGAGCACCCGCATACCATCTTTGATGTCAAACACCAATGGATATGGGATCATTCATCGCCCATCATATGGGTCAAGATGTGCATACGCTAGTCTACACTGGAGTATCGATACCCTGTCTCGATACACCCTCGACTAGGAAAAATTATAGGATGTACTCGTTGACTACCCTGGCCCTACTAGTATGATCTCCATCATAATCCTAGTAGTCAAGTACATATCCTAAGGGCTTTATCAACATGTGAGAGCAAGACAGTAAACCAATACAAGTCAACATGTTAAGACAAAGAGAAACCAGATAGCATACTATCATATCGAGCAAGAAAGTCCTCTCTATATATATCCAAGCATCAACTATAATATACATCATATGTACAATAATGGCCTCTAGGGCATATACATAACCAATAATCTCCCACTTGCACTAAGTCCATCTGTTGTAGTATCTCATACCCATCATCCCGAAGAGTCTCTTAAATTGTATATGGGGTATGGCCTTCGTGAGTGGATCCGTAGTGTTGTCCTTTTTGTCAACTCTCCTGACCTCGATCTCCCGGCGATCAACTATCTCCCGGCTGAATATGCCTGGATCTCTGATAGAACCTGGGTTCCTTGGCCAAAGACACAGCTCCATTGTTATCACAATACAAGGTATTGGATGCTCAATGGACGGATCCATTCCAAGTTTAGTTATGAACTTCTTCATCCAGACAGCCTCTTTGGCAGCATCGTTGGCAGCGATGTATTCAGCCTCCATCATCGAGTCTGCCACGGTTTCTTGTTTGGAACTTTTCCAACACACGGCCCCTCCATTGAGGGTAAAGACAAATCCCGAGTGCAACTTAGAGTCGTCCTTATCACTTTGGAAGCTCGAATCGGTAAAGGACTCCACCTGGATTTCTCTGTTACCATACACTAAGAACATATCTTTAGTCCTTCTCAAGTACTTGAGAATGTTCTTCATAGCTGTCCAGTGATTCTCTCCAGGATCTGCTTGATACCTACTTACTACACTTAGTGAATATGCTACACCGGGTATGGTACATAGCATCGCGTACATGATAAAGCCCACTGCCGAAGTATAGGGTATCCCTTGCATGCGAGCTCTCTCCAAATCAATCTTGGGAGACATCTCTTTGGAGAGAGTGAGTCCAGAGATCGTGGGTAAGTTCCCACGCTTGGATTCTTCCATACTAAACCTCTTTAGTATGGTGTCAATGTACCTGGATTAGGACAATCCCAATATCCGTTTAGATTTATCTCTATAGATCTTAATCCCCAAAATGCAGGAGGCATCACTTAGATCTTTCATTGAGAATCTATGTGATTGTAACATTTCGAAATAATAAAATATTAATTTTGGGGAATTTTTATAATTTAATATTATTTTATTGAATATTTTAATATTTAGGTATTTTTAAATACAAATAAATAGGAAAAATATGAGAAAAATTGTGAAAAATTATGGAAAATTCTAAAATAGGGTAAATTAGTGAATTATGACATTTTTAAGTTGTTGTGATCATTTTGACACTAATTTAGTGCTAATCGCGATTAAAATCGCTAATCGGGTTTTTAGCAAATTTTGAGCAAAACATGCACACACTACTTTTTCCACACTTGTGCACTTTTCTTGCCATGATTTATCATTTGGGGTTTACTATTTGTGTGAGAAGGTTTAGAAATAAAAGAGAAAAGGAAAAAGAAAAAAGAAATGAGAGTAGGTGAGAGAGAGAGAGAGAGGCATGGGCTTCATTGACTTCAACCCTTAGCCACTTCTTCCCTTCATTTTCCCTCCTCTTTCTCCTGCAGCTGCTGCTGCTCCCTCTCCATTCCTCCACCTTCAAGCTCTCATTTCCTCTCTAAAACTATCCCAAAACCCTATATCGGTTTCACAAAAAGTGTGCACAAGCTTGAGATCTACAAGATGGACTAAGAAAGCATGGATTTTGGTCACTAGGGGCAACTCAAGAAAATTCTTGAGTTGCCAAATGAGGTAATTACTGAACCCTTAGCTCAATTTTAGCATTTCCTATACCCCTATGCAAGTTGTTAATCGATATTATGTGATATTATGGACTTGATGAAAACCTAGTTAGGGTTTGAGGGAAACTTGAGTTGTAATGTGAAATTGAGTTCAATTGAGGTTATATAAACACCCTAGTTCATGAATTGGAACCCTAAACCTGAAGCTAGAACTAGAAATACGGATTTTAGAAAACGATGTCGGGGAAAATGTGAAATCTGTGCATGTTAACTTGAATCTGCTATTACCCCGAGAACCCTGAAATGATATTGAGTGGGAATTGAGGTGTGCAGGCACAATAGAGGCAACACCCCAAACCCTAGCCCCCAACTCCCATTCCCGGCCGCCAATTCTTCCCTTTTGGCCGCCAATTGCGGCCTGGGTCCCACCATTCTGTCTCGTATTGGTTCTGTAGCTTCTACATTGTTAGTTTAGGCCCCTGGTATATATAGTTTTGTATAAAGTGACCTAGGGTGAAATCTGGGACATATTTCAAGAGTTGCTGTTTTGGATTTTAGTTTCCGTATTCCGTATTTTCATTTCTGCATTGGTTTGTTTCGTTTTACCTCGACTATTTGGCGTTTATACGACGATATAGAGGATTTATTGATGGTTTTGAAGGCGTGCCATAGGTTTTCACCTATAGGCCCCTTATCGTGTCGTTTTGGACTTCGTATGCCGTTTTAGCTTTGATTTGGTTTTGATGCGATGCGATACGTGTGTTATGTGTAGGTACACCCCGATGATCCGAGACGATGCGGAGGATGACAGTGACGTCGACACCGACACGCAGGACACAGGTGAGTAGATTATATCTACAGGGGGAAGTCGGGTGGATGGCGTATAGCACCCCCGCAGTCCGTGGTGTGGTATACGAATACGTATACCCACGTATATTTATTATGTGTTGTTAGGATCATTGATATGAATAATGGTTTTATTGATGATGAGATATATGGTTTGGGTATAGTACGAACCCTAGGTAGCGATTGCACATACTTACACACATACTTACATACCTACATTCACACCCTTGCATACTACTCATACTTGCAGTGTTTGATGATTTGGGATGACTTTGGAGATGAGTCGATGATGTGGACTTTGCGCCGCGAGATCGGCGAGTTGATATTGATTCATATATGGGATATGAATTGTGTTTCTTGCGGGCTTGGGATATGTGTTACCCCGCATGCTTACTTCATTGATGGTATCGATTGTACTAGGCATAGAGTAGTACCCCAGACTGTTTGATCTGATGATAGTGATACCTATTATGTGACGAGATAGTGAGATGTTGATCCTACCCAGCTATTGGGGATGCCGTACGATGATTTACCGTACGAGCCGATATTGATGATAGATCCGCACTCATAACTCGAGGATACCTTACGATATGACATTGAGGCGGGATCACCGACTATATATATATATATATATATATCGACTCAGAGGTTAGACGGTTCCCTTACCTGTAGTTCAGCCGTATAGTTAGTATAGTTGTTAGAGTAGATGAGACTTCTTACCTATTTCAAAAACTAACGAATCGTGGGTATTTTTAAAGACAGCTCAAGGGAATCTACGGATATTTCAAAAACGACTTATCTTTTCATAAAAACACCGTAGCCCTATTTTCAAAACCCCATGATTCGTGTTATTTCAAAAGGCACCAATTGTAGGACTTATTTTAGAGTAACCTAGATTAGTGTTGGTTACGTCTAGTTTGAGCTCCCACCCCCTTTCTGTGGTTCGCTTTGCATCGCATTTATATTCTATGTTTCATGCTCCAGTATTAATATCATGCTGATAGGACACCAGCACCATTATCGATGATGCATCTGTTACACGTACACTTGTTGCCGGCTCACACACTCATCATCGATAATTGCCATGTCACTACACTGTAGTACCATTATATTCATTATATGATTCTTATATGACATGATGATGTACATACCTTCTTTACATGTAGCATACATCATGGATTGATTGCATAACACATCGCATTGGATTTATTTCTTGATGTTGGATGTTCATGTGATTTCTGGATTTGGGAACCGAGGATGTCTTTAAAAGAGAATACATTATTGCTTTAAAAACCCGGTTACCCTTGATATGATATTTGGTGCGTCCACCATGTGTTTTCTCGGTGCTGAGAGCGACATGTGAAACCCGAATCGAGGAGGCGGATGGGGCCGATTGCGGGTACATGGTGGACCCGGTAAGGTACCCCGGGGCAAGAAGACGTGGTGTTGACGATGAGCCTGACAGGGGGAGACTGCCTACCGGTGACTTTACCCGACGCGTCGGATATCCGGAGGATACCGTCGTGGTCTGAGATTTATGGTAGGGGCCGGTCTGGACTGACGGCGCCCTAGATATGATGGTTGAGACTTTGAGATATCAGGATATTGGGATTTCGTTTGTGCCGATGCTAGGCACAGTTTTATGCTGATTTCATTATGGTACCTCATCTTTTAAAATACAGGGAAATCTCACTAAAGTATGAAAACTGTTGCTTCATGTAGATGTATTCTGTTTTCTCGCATTCATATCTCATTCATTTGCTATATTGTTATCTGAGGCACTGACACAGACACATTGAGATTGCACTCGGGTTATATATTTACCCTAGCCTTATTATAGGCTGCATGCTTTATATTGAGGATTTTTATACCGATCGTTGACTTAGGATTATGTCTTGCATTCGGTTTCTGCTTGTAGATGTTTCTATTCACGAGTTGGCAACTCACCCCCGTTGTGCCACAGTTCTTGCAGGTTCTGCCGTACAGGTTCCTTTGCGGTATTTCTGGCACACTACTTCTTGCGGGTGACTTGCTTTTGGTAGGTGGGTTCTTTCGCATCAGGAGCCACCATTGTATTTATTTATTTCATTGTATCTAGAAATTTCCATCAACCAAAACTTGTATATTCTTTCAGACCTAGACTTCAGTGTTGTATATTTCGACCTTAGAGTCGCGCTTAGTAGTATTGCGGTTTTCTTGTTGCTTTTGAGATTTCTTTTGGTTTTGATCCTCGCCACTTGGCGTTGTATATTATCATATCATTGCGTGGTTGTGACCGTCGATTGACGAAGAGCTAGCTCCCGCTTGGGGATGCCTTTATCATTGCATTTTTATTATATACATGTTGTACCCCATTCGGGGCCCGTTTTACAAAAGAAACTCTGCCGAAATTTTTAGAAAAGACTGTACTGTTTTTAAAATGCACATTCGGCTTAGTTATTTTCAAACCTTGATTTCAACGTGTTTTCTTCACTTATTTAAATCAGATTTCTTTACTTATTCTTCAAAAATGGTTTTAGATTTCTGGGCTTTGGCTTACTTGGATCAGATGGAGTCCTATAGACTTCATATGGTTCGAGGGCCAGTCACGTGCTCTTTCGGGTCGTGACAAAGTTGGTATCAGAGCGCTAGGTTGACATTGGTTCGAGTCTAAGTTTGACTATGTGGAGCCTAGGGCGTTGTTTATATACGGAACTTAGGCTTGACCTTACGGAACTTAGACTTGGTCGAGGGGGTACTAAACCCGAACTTTCGTCGTTTTAGGATGACCCTTGGTTGATGGATTAGGTGACTAAAGTAGAGTGACGTACCGTTGGTATGTTCCGCGGCATACTTACGACACGCCACTCCGCTTAAGGAACCTTAGGATGTGCATATTTCTTGAGATCAGTGATTCTTTTCATATCCAGGATTATTCATCCATTTGAGATCCCCGATTCTACTAGTTTCATGATCATACCCTTATTGATGCTGTTCCTCCCTATGATCATGTATCCACTCTGGATCTGTTGTTTCCTTTCTTGCCATTGATGCGCTCTTCTTGATACTCGATTGAGATTCCTGTCACCATGGTTGAGCGCAGTTGGGCTGCTGCTAGGGTTACGGCCGGTGTGAGCTCGTTTGGTACGAGGGCCGACCATTGTGTTTTCTGGTGACATGGGAATGTCTCGAGTTAGTGTTGGTGATTGTGACCTCTAGTGGAGGCGAGTGCTTGGTTTTGCACCGGATGATCGGGCCATTTTAGAGCTGCCAGTTGAGAGAGGACTGTTGATGTACAGCGTACCTCAGAGGTTGTGATGTCGCCTACCGTGCAGACAGATGGACCAGCTGTTGCTGAGATTGACAGGATGTTGCTTTCGGAGCTTACGAGCTGAGATTGCCGGAGCTGTTAGGCAGATGAGACAGATGATAGCTAGTCTACCGGTTTGAGAGACGAAGGTGATCCGTCCGATTTTGCGCCAGAGCGGGCCCAGTTGAGTTGAAGATTTCCAGTATGGAGAATCTTACTCAGATCGAGAGCAGACCGACGCAGAGATGACCGCTTATGTGTTGCCTTTCATGGAGGATTAAGACGCTGTTCGGCGTACAGGCGTATGAGCCAGTTGTTGCTGCGAATGATGAGATATCGCCCAGGTGATTGGAGCTACTGCAGCATGAGCATGTTCTTAGAGAGATGGTAGCGAGTCGCTAGTCACCGAGGATGAATGACTAGGACGTGTGGTGAGTTTGCGTACCCCGATGCGAGGGCACTAGATAGATTGTTTCCAGCTAGAGACAACTTCACGCAGGTTCGTTGAGAGTCGATAGAGACGATCGAATGTCAGGAACCCATTTTCCAAGTTTAAAGTATACGGAAAGACATGCAGGTGATTCTATGGACCCTCTAGAAGAATGAAACCCTAACTCGACTTAATGACCGTGTGACAGCCTTTGAACCTTAGGGTTTACGGCGGTTCCGCGGCACCATTAGTGAGGCTTGGGTTTGCCCTTCTACGGCTGGACCACCGACGCTGTGGCATGTACTCGATACTATTA
Source organism: Agapanthus africanus (assembly GCA_030015575.1). Lineage (NCBI taxonomy): Eukaryota > Viridiplantae > Streptophyta > Magnoliopsida > Asparagales > Amaryllidaceae > Agapanthus > Agapanthus africanus. The sequence continues at coordinate 300,057,808 of CM057339.1, read as the reverse complement.
AACTGTACCCGAGATGTGAGCTCTTGGGGGATTATGAGGTTCTGACGAGTCGATCGGATGGTTCGACATCTTTCGGATATCGTGATGGGATACTGCTTGGGAGACTCCAGAGACGAGGATAGCCGTCGGAGCGCAGTTCGTGTAGCCGCGATGGGACGAGTCCGGATTAGTCGACATTTGAGCAGAGTGAAGAAAAGAGTTCGCACGAGATTTCGACGAGATGACGTCCCACTCCGCTGACATCAGAGATGTGATACGTATCCCGAGGCGTGGTATATGGATAGATCTTCCAGAAAGAAGCACGATAAGTATGTAGCCGTTCCGGAATAAGCTTTAGCTTCAGTAATGGATGACGACTTCCCAGCAATTCGGCAGGATTGAGATTTAAGAAAGGAACCTCGACAGGACTTTTCCGGAATACGACACGAGAAGACCTAGACCCAGGAGTGGTCATGATTGCGCACACCTAGCAGGCCAGAGTTCGGCATTGTCGACAAGGTAGTTGACCAGGATCGGATAAGGAACTTACCCAGATGCGTTGCGAATTGAGCAAGGACAGTCGAGAGATGAGTATTCCTCCGATGGTTGAGACGTGTTCCCGAGGATCTGTTCGACCAGACAGCTTCTACAGGATGATGAAGCTACAGAGTACGCGATTTCGAGTCCGTGCGAGAGACTTCAGATTGACCGGTTTCCGAGAAATGTTGTGCTGAGGACACAGATGCCCTTTGAGCGAGAAGAGGTAGTACAAGAGAGCCAGCATCTGTACAGATCGGCATAGGCATGATTGGAAGAGACCTTGAGCTGGATTCCTTCCAGGACATTGTTGCAATGATGTTTACACCCAGGATCAGATGTGTGACGTGCATTCAGAGAGTCAGAGGCCGACGCCAGTGATATGCTGCCTTACGAGTGGTCGTGAGGTTTGACCGAGAGGTGACCAGAAAAGTACCAGAACGGAATCGTCCCGTTAGCACACCTGACAGGGCCGATGAGCCGATTGACCGCGAGATAGGAAATCCGCAAAGAAGATAAGGACCCAGAGTCAGAGGACGCCAGACCGTGAGCAAGAGACAAGTAGATATCCTGCGCTGCTAGCAGTGGATGCACCGACTCCTTCTCGACCTTGAAGGATGAATTTACCGACGACGGTACTTATGATTTGTGATTTTGTGATTCGATTATCACGTATCCGTCGTTATTGGATTTCGGTATTTTGGGCGTTCTGTTTGCATGATTTAGTTTTGATGATTGAGTTTCCTGATATTGTTTCATGCACCCACTGGATATTTATATATTTTGCGCATAGTTATTACATTTGAGATATTGATTGAGATTTCATACCTACCGTATGCAGTGATTTGATTTGCCCTTACAGCGTAGCTTTCATGCACCTTTAGTGTTTTGATATACGATTTTGGTGCACACCAGATGCACTAAATCGGGATTCTTCGTGCATGTCACATGCACCTGATTTTTCTGTCAGGCACACACGTTGCCTACGGCAGATGTTTCGTGCACACCCGTTGCACATAGTTGTTGTTCTATACACCTGTTTGACACATGTTTGGATTTTGATTCCTTGCGCACCAGACGCATAGGATATTCCTATATATGCATTTTGAGGATGGATTTCTAGTATGGCAGTACATTTTATGATATTCTCTCTGTATTGATATTTTCGGAGCCCCGACAAAATTGGATTTTTCTGAAATGTTTTGGAAATTGGGGGGATTAAATTTAAATTCGGGGACCGAATTTCTTTAAGGGGGGTAGATTGTAACATTTCGAAATAATAAAATATTAATTTTGGGGAATTTTTATAATTTAATATTATTTTATTGAATATTTTAATATTTAGGTATTTTTAAATACAAATAAATAGGAAAAATATGAGAAAAATTGTGAAAAATTATGGAAAATTCTAAAATAGGGTAAATTAGTGAATTATGACATTTTTAAGTTGTTGTGATCATTTTGACACTAATTTAGTGCTAATCGCGATTAAAATCGCTAATCGGGTTTTTAGCAAATTTTGAGCAAAACATGCACACACTACTTTTTCCACACTTGTGCACTTTTCTTGCCATGATTTATCATTTGGGGTTTACTATTTGTGTGAGAAGGTTTAGAAATAAAAGAGAAAAGGAAAAAGAAAAAAGAAATGAGAGTAGGTGAGAGAGAGAGAGAGAGGCATGGGCTTCATTGACTTCAACCCTTAGCCACTTCTTCCCTTCATTTTCCCTCCTCTTTCTCCTGCAGCTGCTGCTGCTCCCTCTCCATTCCTCCACCTTCAAGCTCTCATTTCCTCTCTAAAACTATCCCAAAACCCTATATCGGTTTCACAAAAAGTGTGCACAAGCTTGAGATCTACAAGATGGACTAAGAAAGCATGGATTTTGGTCACTAGGGGCAACTCAAGAAAATTCTTGAGTTGCCAAATGAGGTAATTACTGAACCCTTAGCTCAATTTTAGCATTTCCTATACCCCTATGCAAGTTGTTAATCGATATTATGTGATATTATGGACTTGATGAAAACCTAGTTAGGGTTTGAGGGAAACTTGAGTTGTAATGTGAAATTGAGTTCAATTGAGGTTATATAAACACCCTAGTTCATGAATTGGAACCCTAAACCTGAAGCTAGAACTAGAAATACGGATTTTAGAAAACGATGTCGGGGAAAATGTGAAATCTGTGCATGTTAACTTGAATCTGCTATTACCCCGAGAACCCTGAAATGATATTGAGTGGGAATTGAGGTGTGCAGGCACAATAGAGGCAACACCCCAAACCCTAGCCCCCAACTCCCATTCCCGGCCGCCAATTCTTCCCTTTTGGCCGCCAATTGCGGCCTGGGTCCCACCATTCTGTCTCGTATTGGTTCTGTAGCTTCTACATTGTTAGTTTAGGCCCCTGGTATATATAGTTTTGTATAAAGTGACCTAGGGTGAAATCTGGGACATATTTCAAGAGTTGCTGTTTTGGATTTTAGTTTCCGTATTCCGTATTTTCATTTCTGCATTGGTTTGTTTCGTTTTACCTCGACTATTTGGCGTTTATACGACGATATAGAGGATTTATTGATGGTTTTGAAGGCGTGCCATAGGTTTTCACCTATAGGCCCCTTATCGTGTCGTTTTGGACTTCGTATGCCGTTTTAGCTTTGATTTGGTTTTGATGCGATGCGATACGTGTGTTATGTGTAGGTACACCCCGATGATCCGAGACGATGCGGAGGATGACAGTGACGTCGACACCGACACGCAGGACACAGGTGAGTAGATTATATCTACAGGGGGAAGTCGGGTGGATGGCGTATAGCACCCCCGCAGTCCGTGGTGTGGTATACGAATACGTATACCCACGTATATTTATTATGTGTTGTTAGGATCATTGATATGAATAATGGTTTTATTGATGATGAGATATATGGTTTGGGTATAGTACGAACCCTAGGTAGCGATTGCACATACTTACACACATACTTACATACCTACATTCACACCCTTGCATACTACTCATACTTGCAGTGTTTGATGATTTGGGATGACTTTGGAGATGAGTCGATGATGTGGACTTTGCGCCGCGAGATCGGCGAGTTGATATTGATTCATATATGGGATATGAATTGTGTTTCTTGCGGGCTTGGGATATGTGTTACCCCGCATGCTTACTTCATTGATGGTATCGATTGTACTAGGCATAGAGTAGTACCCCAGACTGTTTGATCTGATGATAGTGATACCTATTATGTGACGAGATAGTGAGATGTTGATCCTACCCAGCTATTGGGGATGCCGTACGATGATTTACCGTACGAGCCGATATTGATGATAGATCCGCACTCATAACTCGAGGATACCTTACGATATGACATTGAGGCGGGATCACCGACTATATATATATATATATATATATCGACTCAGAGGTTAGACGGTTCCCTTACCTGTAGTTCAGCCGTATAGTTAGTATAGTTGTTAGAGTAGATGAGACTTCTTACCTATTTCAAAAACTAACGAATCGTGGGTATTTTTAAAGACAGCTCAAGGGAATCTACGGATATTTCAAAAACGACTTATCTTTTCATAAAAACACCGTAGCCCTATTTTCAAAACCCCATGATTCGTGTTATTTCAAAAGGCACCAATTGTAGGACTTATTTTAGAGTAACCTAGATTAGTGTTGGTTACGTCTAGTTTGAGCTCCCACCCCCTTTCTGTGGTTCGCTTTGCATCGCATTTATATTCTATGTTTCATGCTCCAGTATTAATATCATGCTGATAGGACACCAGCACCATTATCGATGATGCATCTGTTACACGTACACTTGTTGCCGGCTCACACACTCATCATCGATAATTGCCATGTCACTACACTGTAGTACCATTATATTCATTATATGATTCTTATATGACATGATGATGTACATACCTTCTTTACATGTAGCATACATCATGGATTGATTGCATAACACATCGCATTGGATTTATTTCTTGATGTTGGATGTTCATGTGATTTCTGGATTTGGGAACCGAGGATGTCTTTAAAAGAGAATACATTATTGCTTTAAAAACCCGGTTACCCTTGATATGATATTTGGTGCGTCCACCATGTGTTTTCTCGGTGCTGAGAGCGACATGTGAAACCCGAATCGAGGAGGCGGATGGGGCCGATTGCGGGTACATGGTGGACCCGGTAAGGTACCCCGGGGCAAGAAGACGTGGTGTTGACGATGAGCCTGACAGGGGGAGACTGCCTACCGGTGACTTTACCCGACGCGTCGGATATCCGGAGGATACCGTCGTGGTCTGAGATTTATGGTAGGGGCCGGTCTGGACTGACGGCGCCCTAGATATGATGGTTGAGACTTTGAGATATCAGGATATTGGGATTTCGTTTGTGCCGATGCTAGGCACAGTTTTATGCTGATTTCATTATGGTACCTCATCTTTTAAAATACAGGGAAATCTCACTAAAGTATGAAAACTGTTGCTTCATGTAGATGTATTCTGTTTTCTCGCATTCATATCTCATTCATTTGCTATATTGTTATCTGAGGCACTGACACAGACACATTGAGATTGCACTCGGGTTATATATTTACCCTAGCCTTATTATAGGCTGCATGCTTTATATTGAGGATTTTTATACCGATCGTTGACTTAGGATTATGTCTTGCATTCGGTTTCTGCTTGTAGATGTTTCTATTCACGAGTTGGCAACTCACCCCCGTTGTGCCACAGTTCTTGCAGGTTCTGCCGTACAGGTTCCTTTGCGGTATTTCTGGCACACTACTTCTTGCGGGTGACTTGCTTTTGGTAGGTGGGTTCTTTCGCATCAGGAGCCACCATTGTATTTATTTATTTCATTGTATCTAGAAATTTCCATCAACCAAAACTTGTATATTCTTTCAGACCTAGACTTCAGTGTTGTATATTTCGACCTTAGAGTCGCGCTTAGTAGTATTGCGGTTTTCTTGTTGCTTTTGAGATTTCTTTTGGTTTTGATCCTCGCCACTTGGCGTTGTATATTATCATATCATTGCGTGGTTGTGACCGTCGATTGACGAAGAGCTAGCTCCCGCTTGGGGATGCCTTTATCATTGCATTTTTATTATATACATGTTGTACCCCATTCGGGGCCCGTTTTACAAAAGAAACTCTGCCGAAATTTTTAGAAAAGACTGTACTGTTTTTAAAATGCACATTCGGCTTAGTTATTTTCAAACCTTGATTTCAACGTGTTTTCTTCACTTATTTAAATCAGATTTCTTTACTTATTCTTCAAAAATGGTTTTAGATTTCTGGGCTTTGGCTTACTTGGATCAGATGGAGTCCTATAGACTTCATATGGTTCGAGGGCCAGTCACGTGCTCTTTCGGGTCGTGACAGTGATAAGAAGAGCTTGACCGAGTGTAGCATAGGAACATCATTTCCTATCAGGAGTATGTCATCCACGTACAATACGAGGAAGACAACCTTACTCTTTGCAACCTTCTTGTAAATACAAGGTTCATCTACGTTCTTGATGAAGTCAAACTCTTTGACTACCACATCAAAACAGATGTTCTAACTCCACGATACCTGCTTTAACCTGTAGATGGATTTAAGCAGCTTGCACACCTTTCCGTTGCTCCCACTGTCTACGAAGCCCTCTGGCTGAGTCATGTATACGCACTCTTCTAAATCACCATTTAGAAAGGCGGCCTTAACATCCATTTGCCAGATTTTATAGTTATGGTATGCAGCAATGGCAAGTAAGATCCGGATGGTCTTAAGCATAGCCACTGGAGAAAATGTTTCGTCATAATCTACACCTGGTCGTTGACAAAAACCCTTTGCAACAAGTCTAGCTTTGAAAGTCTCAACTTTTCCATCTACACCAAGTTTTTCATAAAGATCCATTTGCTCCCAATGGGTTTTACCCCTTCAGGAGCAACTTCCAATGTCCATACTTTGTTGGTGTATATGGATTCCATCTCAGATTGCATTGCATCCAGCCATTTCACAGAGTCCCCACTCGTGATGGCCTGCTCAAAGCTAGTCGGGTCATCATCTTCCATGATGCAATCCTCACTCCTACCATCTATGAGAAAACCGCAGTATCTCTCAGGTGGATGAGGAACCCTACTAGATCGGCGGAGAGGCTAAGGTTCGTTGGCTACTATCGAGTCCTCTGGTTCCACTAAATTTTCAGTTATAGTTTGTTCTGGTGGAACTTCTTCCAGTTCTACCGCTTCGCCACTAATTTCTTTTGCAAGAAATTCCTTTTCTAAAAAGGTGGCATATCGAGAAACAAACACCTTTTGTTCCTCGCCGTGGTAGAAAAGATATCCATGCGAATGTTTAGGATATCCCATAAACTTACAAAGAACTGACCGTGCCTCAAGTTTTTCCGGATTTTGCTTTTTGACATAGGCCGGACAACCCCATATCTTAACTCGATTAAGACATGGTCTAGAGGCCATTGCTGTACATACGATGTATATTGTAATGGATGCTTGGACATATATAGGGAGGACTTTCTTGCTCGACATGATAGTATGCTATCTGGTTGTACTTTATCTTAACATGTACTCTAATTGTCTCTATGTTACATGTTGATAAAGCCCTTAGGATATGTACTCGACTACTGGGACTATGATGAGATCATACTAGTGGGGCCACGGTAGTCGACGAGTACATCCTATAACTGTTCCTAGTCGAGGGTGTATCGAGACAGGGCATCGATACACCAGAGTAGACTAGCGTATATGCATCTTGACCCATATGATGGGCGATGGATGATCCCATATCCATCGGTGTTTGACATCAAGGATGGTGTATGGGTGCTCAGTGGAGACTGGGTACACTGGACGGACTCGCCGAGAACTCCCAGATGGTATTATACCTCACGTCAGATGGCAGTTTTCCGGTGACACTGGTACAGAGTAGTCTGTTGACCCGAGATCGTCATAGAGTCTTGTGTGATTCCCACTGTGCTTTGATTTCCATCATACCACGTCCAAGTGGGCGTGCAAAAAGGTGGCTTTTGGGTACAGTCCCGAATCACATGGAGGCAATGAGCGATAGGAGGGGATTCGTCTCTCCCGGTATAGGGAGTTGATGTTGTGCTGTGTTCGATTGGCTATAACCGGAAATCCCTGGCCAGGGTTGCTGAGATTTACTGGTAAGTGTTATCAGTAGTTTCTCGAACTGTTATAGACCTCATATCGACACGACTTATCGAGCTACTGGGGTCTGACGTATACCACCCCTAGGCGAGATATGCGACAAATCAGACGACGAGACCGGACTGTATGGGAGTGTTACTGTTTGGATTCACAGGAGAATGTACAGGCTTTCTTGTTGATCTTATGAGCGCTCAATACCTGGGTAGCTGTTACGTTTAGCTGACCGCTTGCAGCTTGTGGGTGTTTGATATGATCATCACCTACTGCCGGCGTATTGACGATTCTTTAGAGTCCTACACAGAGGTTTCTTGGCTCAGGCAAAACGGAGTAGGAGCACATATGTGATATGTGCGGGACCGAGGATAATACGATATGAGATACCGTATTCTATTCTCGCGATATTTGATATCAACCGGGTCATCGGATCAAGTGTTGATTCGATGAATCGGTACGGATAAATATTAGTCGGTTATATGCGATATAGCCGGATTGTCGGATCAAGTGTTGATTCGATAATTTAATGTATAATAATATATATGATATATTAAATTACATTAACTAATATTAGGCCACTAAAAGATTCTTTTTCTCACTCGGGTAATACATTGATATATTTGCGATATATGTTAATAGTATTATTTTATTTTGTTACGATAAATATTATATATCTGATATATAATATTGTAACATGATATAATAACTAATGCAACATGTTTTGTGGAGTTTAAACATGATTAGGGTTTGGATTAGGGTTAAGCTTTCTAGATGATTCTAGAAGGTTTTGGTTTTGTTTTGTGAAAGATATTTTCAAGTGACTCATGCTTTAACCCAACCCAAACCCTAACCCTAGTTAATTCTCTACATGAGTTTAGTTGACCATGGTTGCATGATTTATCATATTAATTCTTTCTATTCATCACAAAAGAAAATGGATCACTATTCTTCTTCTTCCTTGAGTTCTTCTTGCAAAGCTTTCTTGTTTTGATTTTTGTGATGAAAATATGTGAGAAAAAGATAAATAAAGAGAGAAAAAATCCTACTTCATCATCCTCATCTTCCCTTGCCATTTAGATGAGGGTGTTCACATCATTTCATGAGTGTTATCTTGTGTTAACGGAACTTCAAGGTAGATCATCTTAGTATCGAAGATCGGAAGCAAAGGTTGCATCTTTCTCTTCGTGGAACCTCTCGAGAGTCCGGAACCCGATGATAACACGGAGCATATGAAGTGAAGGACCGGATCTACAAAGGTTGTAATCCCTCTCACTTAGTGTTAAAGTGTTTAGCATGTTAGTTTTCGCCTAATCTCTAGTTTAAAGATCCGTATTCGGGTTGTTCGGCACGGCTAATTTTTTAATCGGGCATGGTTGATGTCTCGTAGACCCTTGTGCGCGTGCCTAGCAACCCTACAGTGGTATCAGAGCCAAGCTAGAGCTTTAGGTGAAGTCTAGACGAAGTTTAAAGTCCGATCGAACCCGGAAAACCCGATATACCCTAGTTTCTGGAAATTTTTCAAAACTGTGATTTTTTCTAAATTAAAAATGCTCAAAAAATCAGCAGGGAAATACAAGAGTTACTGTGAAGCACGTGCGCCAGATTCCACCAAAGCGCGGTGGAACCGCGGCACAAGCATGGCTTGTGCGGCGGTTCCGCGACACTTTAGTCACTTCACTATTTCAAATTTGCACAGTAATTCTTATCTTTTAGTGCTGTATTTTCTGGGAATCTTTAATATTTATTCAACTGTTGAATTCTCTGGGTTGTATTGGGGATTCTCTGATTCGATCGGGAACTTTAACTGCGTCTTTTGTGTTTTGTCCGGATAACTTTTAGAAACTGTTAAAAAGTTCGAACGGATATCAATAACTCACTTTTTCCCCTGTCGGAAATTTTTTCAAAAGTTGGATTTTTTCTCGTGTTTAAGAACGTTCTAAGTTGTGCAAGTAACGCGGTGGACCCTCTAGAAGACAACAAACCTTAACTCGATTATGTGACCGTCTTGAACGGCCTTTTGAACCTTAGGGTTTAGGGCAGTACGGCGTGCCACATGTGAGGCGTTGGCTTGACCCTTCTACGGCTGGACCATTGGTACTGTGGCATGTGATGGATGTTTTTAAACTGATTTCAAGTGTTGAGATATATTGGGGAAATCTTGGGTGTTTGATGATTCGATCGGAAAGTTTAACTTTGTCTATTTATCTGGAATGTGATACAATATTTGGAATCGACAGGTAGTTATGAGATAACTGATTTGAATATTATAAACATAGCAGTTTAGTCTCAAATGATCGGTTGCCACGGAATTTTGATGGGATCAAAAGTCCGTCGCAATCACGTAGCGCACGCGGATACTCGCTGGATAAACTTAACAGACAGTTACGCCCCATAGCCCCGACCAAGTGACTGTAGGAGAACCCCGTCGCCGAAAGCATCCGTTCGGATGCTCGCGGCAGCTGTGTTCCGCCTTAGTGCACTTCGTCGACGGCATCTGGGGGTGCGGCCGTCTACTAAAGTTTGCGACGAGCATTCGATCAGGTTGTCGGAAATCTTGTTGAATTGTCCGACTTGATATTGAAAAGAGTTTTCGATAATGAGACTAAAATGTGGGGTTTTTAATTGTTAGGCATGCGATGTCTAAGGAATTCATTTGGTTAGGCATGCGATGTCTAAGGAGGTTGCGGATTCCAACTGCTGTAGTTTTACACTTTCTTTTCTGTGACCGTAAGCGTAGTATGTGGTGTATCGCCGGTTTCGTTGCTATACATCAACGACAATCGGGATACGCATACTTGCTTACGTTGATGATATGAGATATTATGTGTTGCTGTGATATGTTATATTGGATCGTCGCTTTTTGAATAGCCCAGGGTTTTATGTGAGATGAGAGTTTTTTCTTTTTCATTCATGTAAAATTCATTTGTATGTAATATTCTTTTATTGGGGCACTTCCAGGTTGCGGAAAATGTCACCGTTGTATATTATTTACTTTTCCGCATTAGGTAGACCCAAGGCGGGGAGCACAAGTAACCGGGTTCTAGGGTCCAGTGGGAGACCATCTCGAGGAGTCGAGACCGGGTCTCCTAACCCTAGAATTGGCAGTGTTACTTGCCGCTCTCGTAGGGGTCTAGGGATGTGGGTTTGGCTATTCATCGCGACCGTGGAATCCGTGTTTTATACAGGCTCGTATTAAAAACACGGACGTCCTAGTATATCCAATATTTCATATATGTTCTTCTGCTGCAATGTTCTGTGATGAGATCATATTACTGCCTGAGACGAATGTTTATATTTTATATATATGAGATATATGTTATATTGCAGATTTCGTTTCAAAAGAGATGCTTGTGAAGCATAATAAAATGGGACTTCATTAATGAGATTAATGAAATAAAAGAAACCTAAGATGTTGTAGAAACTTGTTTATAAAAACTGGTAGCTCTAGTTGTTGCTTTGCATAGCGGTGTTCCTTGTAGAACATCCAGCACCTTATTCGATAAGGAAAGGACCGAGATCCCTTCACCGGGAGTGACTCCTTTAGCAATAACTGGCAGATGCTACAAACTCTGTTTGTCTTTTGATTGCTTCTATAGTTCTTGCTTTGCATAGTGGTATTTGTGAAATATCCTGCACCTTATTCGATGAGGAAAGGGCCGACGATCCCTTCACCGGGAGTGACCCCTTTAGCAAAACTAGAAAAGCCTCAAAAACACTCCATTTAAAATCACTCGATTCTACAACGATATAAAGTTCATTACGCAAAAGGTTTTCTGAAAAAAACCTGTCGTAGCCCTCCGTCATTTCAGATAAGTAATAGTTAGTATTCGTGCTGCATTTGTTGACTCAGTCAAGGCGTAGTGTGCGGTAGCTGATTAGTGCTTATCTGCAAAGCATATGATGCGATTGGATTAGGGTAGTCGTGCGGTCTTGTTGACTCAGTCAAGGGTCGTGCGGGTGGGTTTAATTCAATCGGGAAATGACTGGTTGAACTTTACTTGCGGTCTATGGTTTGTTAACTCAGTCAAGGTCATAGATTGCTTGGGGTAAAATATTATTGGGAATTTCAAGAGTTGAAATTTGCAATGAGATTGCATACCTTCTATAAGATAGATGGATCCCGATACCCGCTGCGAGTAAGAGTTACTTCTGGGAGAGATTTACACATTACAATTAGCCGATCAAGTATGTGTCTAGAAAGGTGTTAACGGGGTTACGCCTCTGGGAAAACGAGGTTTACTTTAATTAGGTTCGTGCGAAAGCACGGGGGACCTCCCTCAAAGTACCGACACTGGCCTGGCTGAAAGATTGGCGAACTTGTAGCGTGTAATTAATCCCGGCTAGTCTTTCCTTTTAGGGTTTGAAGGAAGATTTGATTAAAACAGTGGGAGACATCCTGATTAGATATATTAGATAACCAATCTAATCTTGAAAGAGCATACGCTGAGTGTTTTCTTCTCTCTCTCTCTCCAGGTAGCGACTATATCACGCCTTAATCAAGATAATAATACGGATATATTTGACCGAACCCGCTTGTTATACTGAGCTGGGGAACGTTGGTCCCGCTCCAACTTATAATTGTTATAAGACAGAACAGGAAATTGGGGAATACCAGATTTCCCGTGCCGCCCAAACGAAGAAAGTGCATGTTGATGCATCATCTTCGGGTGTGTTCATTACAGAGAACTGTTTCTCAGTATCATTTACGTCCTGGGTATGTGATACCGGATCAGGATCCCGTATATGTAATCTATTACATGGGCTACAGATAGGCAGAGAACTGAGAACGGGTGATAAGTTTCATGAGACAGAAAACGGTGCAAGTGTTGCAGCCAAGTCAGTTGGTCACTATCACCCTGTATTACCTGAATACATTGATTCTGAACGAATGTTGTTAGATACCGAACCTGATATACAACATCATATCAGTTTCTTTATTAGTAAAAAAAGGATATAATTTTGTATTGTTGGATAATGTTTTAAACATTTCCTATATCAAGAGTTGATCGGTTCAGGCACGTTATCTAAAAGCATTGTCGTTCTAAATCAAACTACAGTTCTTAGTATACAGAACACACACAAGAGGAAGAGTTCAGAAATGAACAAATCCTTCTTGAGGCATTGTAGACTAGGTCATATCAATGCGACCCGACTGGCTGAAGTTACATTTAGATGCATATTTAAATTAGTTTGAATTTACATCTTGTGAAACTTGCCGGTCATGTCACAAAGATAAGATGATCATAGCTCTGTTTATTGGAAACAGAGAAAGAGTTAGTGAACTCTTGGGATTGATACATGTTGATGTATGTAAGGTCCCCTGTCTACACATGCCAAGATCGGTTCTTTCTACTTCATTACATTCTCTGATAATCTCTCAAGATTCAGACATATGTTTCTGTTAAAACACAGGTCCGAACCTTTTGAAATATTCACAGAATATAAATTAGAAGTAGAGAACCAAAATACGAGTAAAAGTATTATGTCCTATGATGTGATCAAGGAGGAGAATACTTAAGCACGGAATTCTTGGACTGTTCTAAAGGAGAATGAGATTCTCTCTCAGCATTACTCCTCCGTATACACCATAGCACGATGGTATATCGGGGCGGAGCAATAGCACCCTATTTGATATGGTCTGCTCTATGATGAGTACTACTGAGTTTCCTATTTCCTTTTAGGAGTTATGCACTTGAGAAGCTGCATATCTATTGAATAGGGTTCAAATCAAATCAGTTGCCTACCACTTCATATGTGATATGGAAAGGGAAGAGCCCATATCTTATGTTTGTCAAGATTTGGGGTTGTCTGGCCTATGTCTAAAAGCAAAATCTGGACAAGCTCGAGGCAAGGTCTGTTATGAAGAACTGGAAATGTTCCAGCTATACAAACTGCAGCTGATGATTTGGTAGAACCAAGGGATTCAATAGTTTCCAACGAACCTCAGCCTCTCCGCCGATCTAGTAAGGTTCCTCACCCACCTGAGAGATACTTCGGTTTCTCTATGACAGTGGGAGCGAAGATTGCATCATGAGATGATGACCCAACTAGTTTCGAGCTGGCCATCAGGAGTGAGACTCTATAAGAATGGCTGGATGCTTAGCGATCTGAGATGGAATCCTTATACACCAACAAAGTATGGACTTTAGTTGCTTTATCTGAAGGGTTAAATCCCCATCAGGAGCGAGTATATCTTGAGAAGATTATTTGGTGTACATGGAAAAGTTGAGACTTTCAAAGCTATGCTTAAGTCCATCCAGATCCTACTTGCCACGGCTACATACCATGACTACGATATCTGGCGGTTGGGTGTGATGACTGCTTTTCTAAATGATGTTTTAGAAAAGAGTGTCTATAAGTACACAGCCAGAGGGCTTCGTGGACAGTGGGAGCAGCGGAAATGTGTGCAAGATGTTTTATATGATAAAACAGGCATCGCGGAGTTGGAACATCTGTTTTTGATGTGGTAGTCAAAGAGTTTGACTTCATCAAAATGGTAGATGAACCTTGTATATACAAAAAGGTAGTAAAGAGTATGGTGGTGATCCTCGTAGAGTACGTGGATGACATACTCTTGATAGGGAAGGAGTTTCCTATGTTACGCTCGGTCAATCTCCGCTTATCACAAGGATTCTCCATATAGGATCAAGGTGATACCTCCTAAATCCTAGGTTTTGGATCTATGAGATAGATCTAATTGAATGTTAGGATACTCACTAGTTGTAGTGAGATGGTATCAATCGATCCTGGGGAGAATCACTGGAAAGGTTCCAGGGTGATAAGAACGACTGAATATCAGTCGCAGGCATTGTCTTTACCCTCAGTGGAGGGACGGTATGTTGGAAGAGTTCCAAGCTAGATACCGTGACATACTAGACGATTAAAGGCAAGATACATCGTTACCTAGGATACTACCAAAGAGGCAGTCTGGATATATAAGTTCATGAGATGAACTTCGTTCCTATCATTGTGTGACAATGGAGTTGTGGCTTTGGCCAAGGAACTACCGTCCCATCAGAAATCCAGATATAATTCTTAGGCAGTATCACCTGATCAAGGAGATGGTTGATCTCCAGGTAGATCGTGGTTAGGAGAGTAGATACAGAGGACAACAGCGCGGATCCACTCACAAAAGCCTTTTTCCCAGTAGAGACTTTTTATGGGATGGTTGAGTATGAGATACTTCAACCGCAGCTAATTGTTGGGTATGTGATACCACAACAGTGGCCCTAGTGCAAGTGGGAGAATATTAGTTATATGTATGCCGTAGAGGCCATTGCTGTACATACGATGTATATTGTAATGGATGCTTAGACATATATAGGGAGGACTTTCTTGCTCGACATGATAGTATGCTATCTGGTTGTACTTTATCTTAACATGTACTCTGATTGTCTCTATGTTACATGTTGATAAAGCCTTTAAGATATGTACTCGACTACTGGGACTATGATGAGATCATACTAGTGGGGCCACAGTAGTCGACGAGTACATCCTATAACTGTTCCTAGTCGAGGGTGTATCGAGACAGGGCATCGATACACCAGAGTAGACTAGCGTATATGCATCTTGACACATATGATGGGCGATGGATGATCCCATATCCATCGGTGTTTGACATCAAGGATGGTGTACGGGTGCTCAGTGGAGACTGGGTACACTGGACGGACTCGCCGAGAACTCCCAGATGGTATTATACCTCACGACGTCAGATGGCAATTCTCCGGTGACACTGGTACAGAGTAGTCTGTTGACCCGAGATCGTCATAGAGTCTTGTGTGATTCCCACTGTGCTTTGATTTCCATCATACCACGTCCAAGAGGGCGTGCAAAAAGGTGGCTTTTGGGTACAGTCCCGAATCACATGGAGGCAATGAGCGATAGGAGGGGATTCGTCTCTCCCGATATAGGGAGTTGATGTTGTGCTGTGTTCGATTGGCTATAACCGGAAATCCCTGGCCAGGGTTGCTGAGATTTACTGGTAAGTGTTATCAGTAGTTTCTCGAACTGTTATAGACCTCATATCGACACGACTTATCGAGCTACTGGGGTCTGACGTATACCACCCCTAGGCGAGATATGCGACATATCAGACGACGAGACCGGACTGTACGGGAGTGTTACTGTTTGGATTCACAG
Organism: Agapanthus africanus; assembly: GCA_030015575.1. Classification (NCBI taxonomy): domain Eukaryota; kingdom Viridiplantae; phylum Streptophyta; class Magnoliopsida; order Asparagales; family Amaryllidaceae; genus Agapanthus; species Agapanthus africanus. Next base: position 300,042,001 of record CM057339.1, on the reverse strand, counting down.
GAGAATGTACATGCTTTCTTGTTGATCTTCTGAGCGCTCAATACCTGGGTAGCTGTTATGTTTAGCTGACCGCTTGCAGCTTGTGGGTGTTTGATATGATCATCACCTACTGCCGGCGTATTGACGATTCTTTAGAGTCCTACACAGAGGTTTCTTGGCTCAGGCAAAACGGAGTAGGAGCACATATGTGATATGTGCGGGACCGAGGATAATACGATATGAGATACCGTATTCTATTCTCACGATATTTGATATCAACCGGGTCATCGGATCAAGTGTTGATTCGATGAATCAGTACGGATAAATATTAGTCGGTTATATGCGATATAGCCGGATTGTCGGATCAAGTGTTGATTCGATAATTTAATGTATAATAATATATATGATATATTAAATTACATGAACTAATATTAGCTCACTAAAAGATTCTTTTTCTCACTCGGGTAATATATTGATATATATGCGATATATGTTAATAGTATTATTTTATTTTGTTACGATAAATATTATATATATGATATATAATATTGTAACATAATATGATAACTAATGCAACATGTTTTGTGGAGTTTAAACATGATTAGGGTTTGGATTAGGGTTAAGCTTTCTAGATGATTCTAGAAGGTTTTGGTTTTGTTTTGTGAAAGATATTTTCAAGTGACTCATGCTTTAACCCAACCCAAACCCTAACCCTGGTTAATTCTCTACATAAGTTTAGTTGACCATGGTTGCATGATTTATCATATTAATTCTTTCTATTCATCACAAAAGAAAATGGATCACTATTCTTCTTCTTCCTTGAGTTCTTCTTGCAAAGCTTTCTTGTTTTGATATTTGTGATGAAAATATGTGAGAAAAAGATAAATAATGAGAGCAAAAATCCTACTTCATCATCCTCATCTTCCCTTGCCATTTAGATGAGGGTGTTCACATCATTTCATGAGTGTTAGCTTGTGTTAACGGAACTTCAAGGTAGATCATCTTAGTATCGAAGATCGGAAGCAAAGGTTGCATTTTTCTCTTCGTGGAACCTCTCGAGAGTCCGGAACCCGATGATCGAAGCGAAGGGACCACAACACGGAGCATATGAACTGAAGGACCGGATCTACAAAGGTTGTAATCCCTCTCACTTAGTGTTAAAGTGTTTAGCATGTTAGTTTTCGCCTAATCTCTAGTTTAAAGATCCGTATTCGGGTTGTTCGACACGGCTAATTTTTTAATCGGGCATGGTTGATGCCTCATAGACCCTTGTGCGCGTGCCTAGCAACCCTACACTTCCCACTCCATATCTCATATGGTGTGGTAGGTACAGATTTAGATGGAACTTGATTCAATAGGTATGCTGCTGTCTCAAGCGCATAACCCTAAAATAAAATAGGCAACTCAGCGGTACTCATCATAGAGCGCACCATATCTAATAGGGTGCGATTCCTCCGCTCCGATACACCGCTGTGCTGTAGTGTATAACGAGGAGTAAGCTGAGAGAGAATCCTATTCTCTTTTAAATAGTCCTGGAACTCAATGCTCAAGTATTCTCCTCCTCGATTAGATCGAAGGATCTTAATACTTTTACCCGTTTGGTTCTCGACTTCGTTCCTATATTCTTTGAATTTCACAAAAGCTTCAGACTTGTGTTTCAATAGGAACATATGTCCATATCTTGAGAGATCGTCAGTGAATGTAATAAAGTACGAGGAACCATTCCTGGCATGTATAGATATGGGACCGCATACATCACTATGTAGCAGTCCCAAGAGTTCCGTAACTCTTTCTCCGTGTCCACTAAACGGAGTTTTGGTCATTTTGCCTTTGAGACATGAATGGCAGGTTTCATAAGACGATAATTCGAACGTATTCAAATATCCATCTTTATGTAACTTAGCTAGTCGTGTTGCATTGATATGACCTAGTCTACAATGCCACAAGAAAGATTCGTTCATTTCTGAACTCTTCCTCTTGTGTGTGTTTTGTACATTAAGAACTGTGGTTTGATTTAGAACGTATATGCCATTATTTAACGAGCCTGATCCAATCAAATTTTGATATAGGAAGATGTTCATAATATTATCCTGTACTACAAAATTATATCCTTCTTTACTTAATAAAGAAACTGATATAAGATTGCATATCAAGGTCGGAATGTAATAGCATTCATTCAGAAATGATCACCCTATCCCAATTCTTTACCTTTCCGTAGCCCATGTAATATATTATATATGTAAGATCCTGATCCGGTATCTAATACCCAGGACGCAGAGTGAACTGAGAAACAGTTCTCAATAATGAACACATCCAAAGAAGATGCATCAACATGCTTATTCTTCATTTGGGTGGCGTGGGAATCCGGACATGTTCCTATTCCCTTCTCAATCTTATAAAGTTTATAAGAAAGAACGGGACCAACGTTCCCCTGCTCAGTATAACAAGCGGGTTCAGTCAATACATCCATATTTTTATCTTGATTAAAGCATGACATGATCGCTACCTAGAGAGAGAGAAGAAAACACTTTAGCTTGAGCTCTTGCAAGATTAGATTGGTTATTATCTTATTTAATCAGGATGGCTCCCACTGGTTTTATCAAATCTTCCTTCAAACCCTAAAAGGTAAGACTAGTCGGAATTAATTACACCTTACAAGTTCGCCAATCTTTCAGCCAGGCCAGTGTTGGTACTTTTAGAGAGATTACCCATGCTTTCACACGGACCTAATTAAAATAAACCTCGTTTTCCCATATGTCTAACCCCGTTAACACCTTTCTAGACACCCACTTGATCGGCTGATTGTGATGTGTAAAACTCTCCTAGGAGTAACTCTTACTCGCAGTGGGTATCAGGATCCAACTATCTAGTAGAAGGTATGCAATCTCATTGCAAATTTCAACACTTGAAATTCCTGATAATACTTTTTCCCCCTAACGCCCTATGACCTTGACAAAGGCCAACAAACCATAGGAAGCTAGTCAAGTTCAACCCGTTATTTCCCGATTGAATTAAACCCACCCGTATGACTCTTGACAAAGGCCAACAAGGTCGTACGACTACCCTAATTCAATTTCATCACATGCATAAGCAGATAAATACTAATCAGCTACCGCACACTATGCATTGACAAAGGCTAACAAACGCAGCACGAATACTAAATAGTCTTTATCTGAAATGACAGAGGGTTACGCAATTTTTTAAGAAAACCATAAGCGTAATGAACTTGATATCGTTGTAGAAATAAGTGATTTTTTTAAAAAGGAGTGTTTTTTTAGGTTTTTACTAGTTTCGCTAAAGAGGTCACTCCCGGTGAAGGGATCTCGGCTCTTTCCTTATCGAATAAGGTGCAGAATATTTCATAAATACCACTATGCAAAGCAAGAACTATAGAAGTAATCAAAAACAAAACTAAGTGAGTTGTAGCATCTACTAGTTTCGCTAAAGAGGTCACTCCCGGTGAAGGGATCTCGGCTCTTTTCTTATCGAATAAGGTGCTGGATATTCTACAAGGAATACCGCTATGCAAAGAAAAAACTAGAGCTACCTTTTTTGAAAATTTGATTCTAGAACATCTTTTAGGTTTCTTTTTCTTTCATTAATCTCATTAATGAAGTCCCATCATTTAAGCTTCCTAAAAATCACAGAAGAAACGAAAATACAACGTATGCTTATGCCATCCGCATTCGCCACAATGTTCCGTTATGCACCGTTAGGTTACTTAACTAACGGCACACCGGGATGGGACTAGCGCGGGTAGAAAACATAAGCAACGTCTAATATATATCTCATATATAATATATATCCATTCGTCTCAGAATCCACAGTGATCACATCACAGAGCAGCAAAAGATAACATATGAAATATTGGATATACTAGGACGTCCGTGTTTTATTTTGAGCCGGTATAAAATACGGATTCCACGGTCGAGATAAATAGCCAAACCCACATCTCTAGACCCCTACAAGAGCGTCAAGCAACCCTACCAATTCTAGGGTTAGGAGACCTGGTCTCGACTCCTCGAGATGGCCTCCCACTGGACCCTAGAACCTGGTTACGTGTGCTCCCCTCCTTGGGTCTATCCTAATGCGGAAAAGTAACTAATATACAATGGTGACATCATCCTCAACCCGGAAGTTCCCCAATAAAAGAATATTACATACAAAGAATTTTACACGAATGAAAATAAAAACCCCAATCTCACATAAAACCCCCGGCTATTCAAATCACGACGATCCAATATAACATATCACAGCAACACATAACATCACATGTCATCAACGTAAGTAAATATGAGTATCCCGATTGTCGTTGACATATAGCACCAAAACCGGCGATACACCACATATTACACTTACGGTCGCAGAAAAGAAAATGTCAAACTACAACATTTGGAATCCACAATCACTTTAGACATCGTAAACCCGAAATATCACATATTATGGATTTCATGCCTAACTATACGAATTCCACATATTGTATCACATAACAGAAAGCTCAACACTTTAGCACTTGAGCACAATTAAAGTTAATAAATACCCTGAGAGCTCAACACTTGAGCACAGTTAAAGTTAACCAGAGACATACCACAGTACCTACGGACCTACAGCTGAAGGGCCTGACCCAAGCCTCTCAAGTGGCGCCGTGGATCCGCGGTCACTTAGACGAGTTAGGGTTTCGTTCTTCAGGTGTGTCCATAGAATTCCCTGCATGTTTTTTTGAGTATTTTTAACATGGAAAAATCCAACTTTTTGAAAAATTTCCAGAGAGGGGGTCCGTTTTGGGTTTTCGGAGTTCGATCGGAATTCTAATTTTGTCTAGAAAACGCCTAATGCTCTAGATTGGTTCTGATACCACTGTAGGGTTGTATAGCATGACAACAAGGTTTAGCAAGGCATCATCCATGTCATTTTATAAAATTTTGGGGTGCTATGAAACCCTAACCAAGATCTTAACTAGAGAATTAAGGTTAACTATGCATGTAAACATCTTTACATCTAAGAGAGAGGGATTACAACCTTTGTAGTTCATTCCTTCGCTTCATAAGCTCCGAGTTGTGGTCCCTTCGCTGCGATCATCAAGCTCCCGGACTCTAGAGAGGTTCCATGAGGTGAATGATGCATCTTACTTGAAATCTTCGAAATCCAAGACGATCTACCTTGAGGAAATACAAACTCAAGCTAACTCTTCACTAATTATGAATTAGTGAAGCTAACATACTAATTTATATGGCTAGTATAGAAGAGGATGATGAAGTAGGAATCTTTCTTTCTTTAGTTTTGTTTTTCTCACTTTATTTCATCACAAATAAAAAAGCTAGCAGACTATTTTTGAGGAAGAAGAAGATGAAGTGATGAGAATAATTGTTGTGTGGTTAGAAATGCAACCATGGGTCAAGTATATCATCCTTAACCCCTGTAGAGACTTAACCATTAGGTATGGTTAAAGGTATGGTTGATAAATATCTTAAGCTAGACAAAAAGAGTGGACAAAGTCAAAGAAGACTACAAGTTTCTACAAGCTTCAACCATGACAAATATCCACAATATTTGAATTACTTAATGATAAATATCAATCCTAATCTTATCCCTAGCATTGTTTAACTCTCATAAACCCTAGTTGCTTTTATAACCTAACATGTTACAATTATACATATCACATATATATAATTTAGTAACAATAGAAAAGAATACATTTAACATATATCGCATATATATCAATGTATCCAAAATCAGAAAAAAAATTACTTAAGTGAGCTTATATTAGTTAATGTAATGTAATATATCATATATATAATTATACATTAAATTATCGAATCAATACTTGATCCGATAATCCGGCTATATCATATATAACCGACCAATATAACAAGTATCTTTTTATCGAATCAACACTTGATCCGATAACCCGGTTATATCACATACAACCGGCCGATATCACATATCGCGAGAATAGAATACGGTATTACATATCGTATTAATCACGGTCCCGCACATATCACATATATTATCCTACTCTTTTTCTCCTGATCCAGGAAACCCCTGTATAGGACTCTAAAGACTCGTCAATACGCCGGCAGTTGGTGATGATCATATCAAACACCCACAAGCTGCAAGCGGTCAACTAAATGTAACAGTCACCCGGGTATTGAGCGATTAGAAGATCAACAAGCAAGCCTGCACACACTCCTGTGAATCCAATCAGTAACACTCCCGTACAGTCCGGTCTCTTTGTCTGATATGTCGCATATCCAGTTTAGGGCTGGTAAACGTTAGACCCCAGTAATCGATAAGTCGTGTCGATTTGAGGCTCATAACGGGTTGAGAAACTACTGATAATACTTACCAATAAATCTCCATATCATCCCTGGCCAGGGACTTCCAGTTATAGCCAATCGAACACAGCGCAACATCAACCCCCAATACCGGGAGAGACGAAACCCCTTCTATCGCTCTTTGCCTCCATGTGATTCGGGACAGTACCCAAAATCCACCGTTTTGCACGTTCTCGTGAACATGGTAAGGTGGAAATCAAAGCACTGTGGGAATCACATAAGACTCTATGACGATCTCGGGTATACAGACTAACCTGTACCAGTGTCACCAGAGAATTGCTATGTGACGATAGGTATAATACCATATAGGAGTTCTCGGCGAGTCCGTTCAGTGTACCCAATCTCCACTGAGCACCCGCATACCATCTTTGATGTCAAACACCAATGGATGTGGGATCATCCATCGCCCATTATATGGGTCAAGATGCGTAAGATGTGTATACGCTAGTCTACACTAGAGTATCGATGCCCTGTCTCGATACACCCTCGACTAGGAACAATTATAGGATGTGTTCGTTGACTACCCTGGCCCCACTAGTATGATCTCCATCATAGTCCTAGTAGTTAAGTACATATCCTAAGTGCTTTATCAACATGTGAGTGCAAGATAGTAAACCAATACAAGTCAACATATTAAGACAAAGAGTAACCAGATAGCATACTATCATATCGAGGAAGAAAGTCCTCTCTATATATATCCAAGCATCCACTATAATATACATCATATGTACAATAATAGCCTCTAGGGAATATACATAACTAACAATACTCATCCTCCTGCCAGATCTCATAGTCTAGAACATCAGTACTGGCAAGTTTGGGTAATCAAAAACCGCCCTGTTACTGTCATGGAGGATAATGAAGTACCTCTTGGGTGCCTGAGGTTACCTACTAAATCTGCAGAGTGGCTAATGGATTGTCGAAACCAATTGAATCTTTAGGTTCTTTTAAATTTTCAGTAATCGTTTGTGGTTCTGGAATCACTTCCAGTTCTACTATACTCCCACTAATGTTTTCTGAAAAGAATCCATTTTACTAAAACTATGGCGAGTCAAGAACAATATAACTATTGATCTTCCAGATGGTAGAATGTTAACCCTCGTCAAAAGCCCGGGATAACCCACAAACTGCCATTACTGAAACGTGCCTTGGGTTTATCCGGATTCTGGTTTTAATCATATGCCGGACAACTCCATATACCTTAACATCGTTAAGATATGAATCCATTTTATATATCCAATATAGAAACAAAGGCATTAATTTAATTGGAACCAGATTCAAAAATCATGTAGCTGTTTCCAGTGCATATCAACCAAATGGAAGAAGACTAAGCAGCATTACTCATCAAGGAATGCATCCATGCATGAGTAACCTGAAAGAGAAGCAAGTTCTCAAACTTATTACTTACAACGAAATACCAAACACAAGTATTTACATCTTCGATCACCTTGAAGAATCCTGATACTTGCAATATATGGTTCTCTACTTTATTCTTATACTTATATCTTCTCAAAACTTGGACCTTATATTTCAACGAAATACTTGTCTAAAACTAGAGAAGTCATGAGTAAACAGAATATAGTATGAGTACCAACCCCTTTGTCCTAACGGACATCGGACAACATACAATACTTTGTATAAGTCCACTGAGTTTAATAACTCGAACCCTGCGCATCGTAGGTTGAAAACTGCATTATGGTTAAGAAGAATTACACCGTTTTTGAATGCACCTTACCTAACCATCAATTGATATAGGTAAATTTCATAGACATAATTTAAAAAAGTTATATCTCACTTTATAAAATAAACATACATATATATCAGTTTGAAATTGGTGCATAACAACGGATATTCAAAACCAAATATTTGCCGTCAGGCAAAACCCAGATGATTTCCTCAAATATCACCAATTACAAAGAATTCCAATATATAAAGGATCTAATCACCCTATTCCCAATATCTTACTCTCACTCACCATCTGTAACGCCATACAGATGTGAGAATCAAATCTGGTAAATACAACCCTGGAGTTAGAATCTAACTGGGAAAACAGTTTTCAATTAACATCGCACAGTAAAACTTAAACATGAAAATGTTTCGAAGGGGTAGCCTGGTATTCTTAGTAATGCCTCTTTCATAATCCAGATTCATGACAATAACCGTATATTTCCTTGTCATCACTCTTATCCCTTTATATGTCTTTACTTATTACCTTCTGTACATCATACTTAGGCTAATGGATTTTCTTCCTTCCCTACCTCTCGGTACCAGCCTAAGGTTTAGAAGAAGACTATCCAATAAGCACAATAGGTGTACTCTCCTAATACCAGGAGCCCTCGTAACCTGAGAGAAGGTAAAGATAAAAGACAACTGAATAATCCTATTCTATTTCTTGCGAACCGGAAACCATCCTCGAACTGGAACAAGCTCCTTCGAGTTTGTATGTAACTATACGATGACATATCCAAGCAATATGGATTTTCATAGTGATACGAAGTGTTTTGGAGAAATGCGAAGTGGATGTAGGAGTGGCAAGCGTATACGCGGTTTTGTCGTAAATGATAGCGGTCGCAATTTCCTTTGCCCTTATTCTAATCCCTTTATATGTCTTTACTTATTGTCTTCTGTACAGCATACTCAGGATAATTGGTATTCTTCCTTCCCTACCTTTCGGCACCCCTATGGTTTGGAAGAAGAATATCCAATAAGCGCAATAGGTGTACTCTCCTAATACTAGGAGCCCTCGCAACCTGAGAGAAGGTAATGATAAAAGACAACTGAATAATCCTATTCAATTTCTCCAGAACCAGAATCAATCCTCGAACTGGAACAAGTTCCTTCTAGTTCGTATGTAATTATACGATGGAATATCCAAGCTATACGGATTTTTTTAGTGATACGAATTGTTCTCGAGAAATGCAAAGGGGATGTAGGATTGGCAATAATATTTGCGACTCTGTGACAATCCAAAAGCCAAAGTGTTTTAAGAAGGTTCGGTTAACTTAGTTCATGAGTTTTAGTCTAGGGTAGGGCCATGGTCACTGCCAAAGAGAGAAAGAAAAGAAACACTCAGCGTGCACTCTAACCTAGATCGGAATAGTTAATCACTTTATCTAATCGGGATGGCTCCCACTGATTTCTCGAATTCTCCTTCAAACCCTAAAATGAGAATCAGTCGGGATCATCTAAAATCACCCGAGGAGTAAGACCTACTCATCAGTGGGAATCGGGATCCAACTATCATCGCATGATAACTTGATAGAAGCCACTCAAGTCACCACACTCCAGAAGGTATGCGCAAGCCTGTAAAGTTTCCTGTATGTTTGAAACCTCCGATGTGATTTTTACCCCAAGCGGCTTATGACCTTAACTAGGTCAACATATCATAAGTCACAAGTCAAGTTCAACCCGTAATTATCCTGGATTAATTAGACCCACCCGTATGAGCCCTTGACTAGGTCAACATAACCGTACGACTGTATTAACCAATCGCATATCCATGCAGCAGAAAAGTACTACAGAGCTACCGAACACTACGCCTCGACTAGGTCAACATACGTAGCACGAATACTAAGCAATACTAATCTGAAATGACGGAGGGATACAGCTGGTTTTTGGCGAAAAACCTTTAACATAATGAACTTGATATCGTTGAAGGAATCCAAGTGGTTTTACTAATATATAGTAGCAAACACTTTTGCTAAATTGGTCACTCACGGTGAAGGGATCTCGGCTCTTTCCTCGTCGAATGAGGTGCAGGATATTCTAAACTAAATACCACGATGCAAAGAAAAAAGAATCGACTGTAGTGAAGTTATTACAATGACGCAAACTTTTGCTCAAGAGGTCACTCCCGATGAAGGGATCTCGGCTCTTGCCTCGTCGAATGAGGTGCTGGATATTCATAACCGAATATCACTGTGCAAAGTAAAAGAGAACGTCTGTAATGTCAGTTTGTAAAAACTTGGATCCAATACCATCATATATAGGTTAGTTTTCCTTGCATTAATCGGAATTAATGCAATCCCATCAATTAAACATATCACACCTGTTGGAGATAGTGCCCTCAGAGTCAATTATTGGATCACAGGCACGTGATTGCAATGATTGAGGGAGGACCTATCCCGGTAGGACAATCTTACTCGAGATGATAGTATGCTATCTGGTTTACCTTTATCATCGTGTACTGCTTTAGGTGACCTTACGAGTCGCTATTGCACGTTGATAGAGCCCCTATGATTCTTGCTTGACTACCAGCAGTATGAGGGCGATCATATAAGTGGGAGCTGGGGTCTATAAGCACATCCTAAAATGGTCCCTAGTCGTAGGAGTTTCGAGACAGGGCATCGATACTCCATTAGTAGACTAGTGTATACAGTCGAGACCCCGACGAGGGGCGGTGGCCGGTCTCACAAGCCACTGGTGTCAGTTGGTTCACCTAAGATGTATACAGGTGCTCATTGGGTTATGAGTACACCGGACAGGACTCGCCGGGAACCTGCTAGTTGGGATTATACCAGACGTCAGATAGCAGTTCCCTGGTGACATGTGTACAGGTTAGTTCATCGACCTGAGATCGTCATTTGTCTCGTGTGAGTTCCCACTGTACTTTGATTACTACCCTACCACGGCTCAAAGGAGTCGTGCAAACAGGTTTTAGTTGGGTACAGTCCCGAGCCACATGGAGGCAGTGAGCGGATCTTCAGGGGTTCGTCTCTCCCGGTTTGGGGGTGAGGTCGTGCTGTGTCTAGGAGAGCCAGAACATGAAAAGTCCTTGGCCAAGGCAGGAGATTTGCTGGTAGGTATTCCAGTAGTATCTCAGGGTGTTCTGGGCTACACTCCGACACGACTTGTACCGCTTTTGGGGGTCTGACTTTTACCAACCCCCTAGGCCCGCCATGCGATGCTCATAGACGAACGGACCGGACTGTACGGATATTGTCACCGACAGGCTCAGTAGGGTGTCAGGATGAGTTCGCTCATCGATGTCCCTTTTGGTCAATAGCTGGTGGCCCGTCACGTATGGCTAATACCTCTGACGTGCTAGTGGTTAAATCCACAACCGTAGTATTGACGAGTCTTTAGAGTCCACCACACAGACAGTTACTCAAGTTTCGGGCGAAACGCTGTAGAGGCCGTATGGAGATATGGCAGGGTTCGATCAGATACGTGCGGTATTGCACGGATCATGATCGGACGGTTTTTACTGGCCGGCTTTGGCTTAAGCCGGATTCTAGTATTTGATAGTGTAGTTTTGTCTCTTTGCATTTGTGTTCAGTGGGAATACAAATGCGGGCATGTATTTGCAGCAGCGGGGTTTTCCTGTAATTTATTACGGGATCGATTTTCTGGGGTTGCCAGTTTGCATTCCGTTCCGGCCAGTTTTCTCTTTTTCCTTCACGGTCGGACTTTTCGTTGGAGGGGGTTAATTGCAAGTTTGCAATTAACTTAGTTGTGAGGGACTTTCTTGCATATGTGGCTTTATGATGAGGCTAGCCTCATCATGATATTCTTTTATGGTCATTTCCTTGCATTTATTGGATGGGTATTGATTTGGATATGGATTAGAATTTGGTGTGACCTTCTTCTAATTGTTTTCATTCTCTTTTTCTTCTTTTTATTAATTCATTTCATCAAATTCCACCATGAATGGTTTTGGGCCAGCCACTGTTCTTGTGTGTAGGGAGGGTGTTGATTTTGGTAGAAATAATTCATTCATGGAATTTCGTGGGTCCCCCCTATTGTGAGTGTGTGCTGATTGTTTAAGCGAGGAAGGAATTTCTTATGCAATGTTTTTAAGATATACACTTCACACATCCATTTTCCAGTGAGAAAAGATCTTGCTTTGGCCGAGCTCCATTTTCATTTTTGCAAGCTCCAAATTCCCTCAAGCATCCATGAATATCTTTGTGCAAAATTCCTCCAACATGGCAACCTCATAAACCCCAAAGATACCTGCTTACTACACTATTCTACAGCATCCCTTGGACGCGTCGGCTAGCCAACTTCGCGCCCGAGTTGCCTCGGTCAAGAGGCGGGAGCCCGTAAAAGATTCCGGCTATGTGGTGCCCGTTTCGACGAGGAGGTGACGGACGATATATCCGCGGGAGATCGGAGTGGAGACGAAGACCGAAGGACACGGATCGCTTGGTATACTTCTCTACCCGTATTTTTATTTGCTAGTTAGCTAGGTTAATGGCCCGATCCGGGGTGAAAAGTCCGCGGTGGTGCCGGTTGCAAAGTTCGCAAAGTTTTTGTTTTCCGCGTTTCCGGCGTCGGATCGACGGCCGGGGCGCCCCCGCGGGCTTACATTGGTATCAGAGCCACGCCGTTAACCTACCTAGCTTGCTCTTGTATGTTTAGTACTTGATCGAACAAAATCCCCAAAATCCGTATTTTCCATGTATGTGTTCTCTGTTGAAATTTTTTGAGCTCCTAAAATTTTTCAGGTTATTGCAGAGACATGTACAAGAAATTATAAGAATTCTGGGAAAATACGATCCACTGATTCTTCACTTCGACCGCGGAAACGCGGCTAAACCCTTGGTTTGGCCGCGGTTCCGCGGCGGATAGGAGGAATCGTGGCACCATATTTTCCCAGTAAGCTTATGAGTTGGAAATAGGGCTTTTGGGATATTTTCTTTGGGCCCAGGTTTTCTGTAAGTGCTACAGTTCTTTTTGGGGCCCACTTTGATAAATTTGTTCGATCGGATATTTTAAACATGCCAGTTCACAGTTTTTACATTATATCTGCGACCGTGAATGTCACTTGATCGGTAAATCCTGTCTAACTGCTATAGCCCTGTTAGACGGATTTGCGAACGTGACATTCACGTTGATGTTCTGTGATTGTACTGTGTTGTTGCGGATCAGTCGTGGGGATAGCCTGGATGCAATATAGTACAGTTCTGTTTTTTTATGTACATTTGATATTGCGGGGCGAGCGTCCGACATGTGGACTGCCGTCATTGCCTGTTTGTATTATTCTTTTGGGGCACGACCAGGTTGCGGTCGATGCACCCGGTGTATGTATATTTTATTTTCTGTACTAGGATTACCCCGCGGAGGGGTGCACGGATAGCCGGGTTCTAGAAGGCAACAAGCCCGCATCTCATGGCGTTGAGACGGAGGGGGCTTCACTCTAGAATTGGCAGGCTATTCGCCGCACTCGTAGGGGGTACAGGTTGACCCAGGAGGGGTGCCCAAGTTACCGGATTCCGTGAAGTGCTGGGTGGTCCATTCACTGCGCTGAAGGGGGCTGCCTCACTTCAGGTTTTGGCGGGTGACTTGTCGCGCCCGTAGGGGTCTAGGATTTCATTGCACAGGCTATCCACACGACCAGGGGAACGTCGGGTTTCAGCGGCTCTGTGAAACCCGGGGATTCCAGATATCTGTATTGATCTGTGTTGCTATACATTTCTGTGTTGCTGCATTTTTTTATTTTTTATTTTTTTTATTTTTTATCACGCCTTGAGCGAAAATTATATATTATATATATATATATTAGTAGATGTTGTATATGTTTTTCATCCGCGCTAGTCCAGTCCCCGCTCTGCCGTTAGTTAGCTAACCTAACGGGTGATGACGGGACCCAGTGGCGAATGCGGATGGCATATACGTACGTCAGTATATTTTCGTTCTTTGTGGTGTGATCAATTGATGGGACTGCGTTGATTCGGATCAATGCAAGTTAAACAAACCTAATCTGATGTTGTTGGAACACTTTTCAAAAAGCTGTTATTGCAAAGGCGTTCTTTTTGTTTTGCATCGTGGTATTCAGTTGGAATATCCTGCTCCTCAGTCGACGAGGCAAGGGCCGAGATCCCTTCACCGGGAGTGACCCCTTGGACAGAAGTTTGCGTCAGGGCAATAACTTCACTATAGCCGTTTACTTTTGCTTTGCATCGTGGTATTCAGTTGGAATATCCTGCACCTCATTCTACGGGGAAAGAGCCGAGATCCCTTCACCGGGGGTGACCTCTTTAGCAAAGGTTTTCGTCACTATATTTTTACAAAGCTATCAGTTCCTTCAACGATATCAAGTTCATTACATTAAAGGTTTTCGCCAGAAACCATTCGTAGCCCTCCGTCATTTCATATGGATAGTTGATAGTATTCAAGCTGTGTATGTTGGCCAAAGTCAAGGCACAGTGTTTGGTAGCTGTTGGGTATTCATATGCAGCATAGATAGATGCGTTGGTTTGGGACAGTCGTACTGCCATTTTGGCCAAAGTCAAGGGTAGGTACGGGTGGGTTCAAATTAACCAGGAAAATGACGGGTAGAACTTGACATGTGACTTATGATATGTTGGCCAAAGTCAAGGTCATAAGAGCATGGGGTTGAAATCCACATCGGGAGTTTCAAAAGTACTAAAACTTGCCAGATATGCGCATACCTTCTGGAGTGTGATAGCGTGAGCGGATTCCGTCACGTTATCATGCGATGATGGTTGGATCCCGATTCCCACTGATGAGTTGGTTTACTCCTCGGGTGATCCCGGCTAATTCTTCTTTCCGGTTTGGGGAAGAATTTGACGCTACAGTGGGAGGTTTCCAGATTAGATAAAGTGACAACCATTCTGATCTAGGTTAGAGTGCACGCTGAGTGTTTCTTTTCTCTCTCTCTTTGGCAGCGACCATTTACCCGACCCTAGACTATGACTCAGTGACCAAGTTGACCGAACCTATTTAACACAGGCTTTTGGATTGTCAGAGTTGCAAACCTCTTTGCCACTCCTACTTTTACCCTTTTCTCCGGGACACCCCGTATTACTACGACCGTCCACTTCCATTGGACAAAACCATCGTATGGTTATATACGAACTCGAAGGACTTCGAGGATGGTTTCTGGTTCTGGAGAAAACGGATAGGACTATTCAGTTGTCTTTTCTTTTCACCTTCTCTCAGGTTGTGAGTACTCCTTGGTTTAGGAGTAGTAGACCTATTATGCAAATTGGATAGTCTTCTTCCAAACCATAGGCTGGTGCCGACCGGTAGGGAATGAAGAAAACCAGTTAGCCTAAACGGTGTACAGAAGGTATTAAGTTCAGACAAAGCAAGGGATTAGTAAGAGGGCAAAGTAAATTGCGACTGATATTCACGACCAAACCAAGTATTTCTTCACCAATCCCAAATCACCTTTGTATTTCTCCAGGACACTCCGTATCACTACGAAGATCCCAGTTTATTGGATAATCCATCGTATGGTTATATACGAACTCGAAAGGAACTTGTTCCAGTTCGGGGATGGATCCTGGTTCAGGAGAAATAGGAATAAAGTACATTCAGGTGTATTTTATCTTCACCTTCTCTCGCGTTGCGAGTGCTCCTGGGATTAGGACAGTACACCCTTTATGCTTATTGGCTAGTCTTCTTCCAAACCATAGGCTGGTGCCGAACGGTAGGGAAGGAAGAAAACCATTTGGCCTAAAGGGGTGTACAGAAGGTAATGACTAAAGACATATAAAGGGATTTGGAGAGGTGACAAAGAATTATAAGGTTATAGTTGTGAATCTGGATAATGGAAGAGGCATTACTAGGAATACCAGCATGTCCCATCGAAACATTTCAATGTTTCAGTTTCACTGTGTACTGTTAAAAGAAAACTGATTTCCCGATTAGATACTTACTCCAGGGTATGTATTCACCAGATATGATTCTCACATCTGTATGGTTTTACAGATGATGAGTGGGAGTAAGTTATTGGGAATTATGTGACCATCCTCATTATATCGGGATTCGTTGGAATTGGTGATATTTGAGGAAGCCACCTGGGTTGTTTGCCGGTCGGCAAATATTTGGTTTTGAATATCCGTTGTTGTGCACCAATTTCAAATTGATATATCTGTACGTCTATTTTTATAGAGTGAGACATACCTTTTTGAAATTATGTCTATGACATTTACCTATACCAGTGGATGGTTAGGTAAGGAGCATTGAACAACGGTGTGATTCTTCTTAACCAAAAATACAGTTTTCAACCTACGACACACAGTGAATGAGTCATTCGACTCAGGGGACTTATACAGAGTATTGTATATTGTCCAGTGTCCATGAGGACAGAGGGGTTGGTCCTCGTACTGTATTCGGTTTACTTATGACTTCTCTAGTTCTTAGACAGGTGTTTCGTAGAAACACAGGGTCGAAGTTTTGAGAAGTTATAGGTATAAGAATAAAGTAGAGAACCATGTGTTGCAAGTATCGGGATTCTTCAAAGTGATCGAAGATGTAGATACTTGTACATGGTATTCAATTGATAGTAATGGTTAAGAGAACTTGCTTCTCTTTCAGGTTACTCATAATTGGAAGCATTCCTAAGTTGAGTAACGCTGATCGGCCTCCTTCCATTTAGTTGACATGCACTGGAGACAGCTGCATGATTTGAATCTGGTTCAATTAAATCAGTGCCTCTGTTTCTTGGATATAGAACAGTTCATATCTTGACATTGTTAAGATACGGGGAGTTGTCCGGCTTATGCTTAAAACCAGACTCTGGACAACTCAAGGCACGTTTCAGTAATGGCTGTTTGTGGGGTGACCCGGGCTATGACGAGGGTTGACTTTCTACCATCTGGAAGATCAATAGCGATATTGTTCTTGACTCGCCACAGTTTTATCAAAAATAGATTTTTTCAGAAAAACAGTAGTGGGAGTATGGTAGAACTGGAAGCGATTCCAGAACCGCAAACGATTACTGAAGATTTGATAAGAACCTAAAGATTCAATCTGGTTTGACATTCCATTGGCCACTCCGCAGATATGGTGGGTAACCTCAGGTACTCGAGAGGTACTTCGGTATGCTCAAGGATGGTGGCAGGGAGGTTCTTGTTTACCAAGACTTGCCATTGCTGTTGTTCCAGACTGTGAGACCCGGCAGGAGGATGAGTATAGTATCGTTCTAAACTGGCTTTAGAAGTGCACGTCTATATGACTCTGCCAGAGGGTTGTCGTAGTCAGTGGGAGCAGCGGAAGCATTGGTGGACATCAGGCTTATGTCTATTTATAGACTAGAGCAGATATAGCGGAGATAGATCATCTATTTCTGATGTGACAGTCATAGGTTTGACTTCATCAGAATAGGGGATGGATCTGTTGAGAAGGTAGTAGGGTGTGATGTCCTGGCTTTTGATGACATACACAGAGTAGGAAGTAATATTCCTATACTACGATCGGTTATACTTTGGTCGTCACAATCGGAAGCAGTTTTAGAACATAAGTTGATGTTCTAGGGAATTGATAACGGCAGCCTCCTTTAGGAGACGGTTATCATTCCAGGCTTCCAAGGTGACCTGGATGGCAGAGTGGCTGTCAGAGTTATAGTTTTCCCTCTGACGAGGGGCAGTATTTTGGACAGGTGGTCCAGGTGGATACTGAGGGAAGGCATGGCGCAGGATACTGATTAAGTTCAGTTGACAATACAGTCTAAGAAGTTTGGATTTAGAGTTCACTTATGAGCTAGGTCCCATCAGACATCCAGACATTCTAAGACAGGTATTGCTCATTTCGGGAGATGGCTTTCTCCGCGAACTTGAGATATAGAGAGACATAGAAAGAAACATCAAAGCGGATCCACTCACTGAGGCTATTCCTCGAACGCATTAGTTTCGCAAACGAGCTTTGTGAGACTGACTAGTAGAGGAGTTGGGTGTTCGGTATCACACGGGCTGTGAGTATGCGACATCGCAATAATTAGCCTTGAGTGCAAGTGGGAAATTGTTGGAGATAGTGCCCTCAGAGTCAATTATTGGATCACAGGCACGTGATTGCAATGATTGAGGGAGGACCTATCCCGGTAGGACAATCTTACTCGAGATGATAGTATGCTATCTGGTTTACCTTTATCATCGTGTACTGCTTTAGGTGACCTTACGAGTCGCTATTGCACGTTGATAGAGCCCCTAGGATTCTTGCTTGACTACCAGCAGTATGAGGGCGATCATATAAGTGGGAGCTGGGGTCTATAAGCACATCCTAAAATGGTCCCTAGTCGTAGGAGTTTCGAGACAGGGCATCGATACTCCATTAGTAGACTAGTGTATACAGTCGAGACCCCGACGAGGGGCGGTGGCCGGTCTCACAAGCCACTGGTGTCAGTTGGTTCACCTAAGATGTATACAGGTGCTCATTGGGTTATGAGTACACCGGACAGGACTCGCCGGGAACCTGCTAGTTGGGATTATACCAGACGTCAGATAGCAGTTCCCTGGTGACATGTGTACAGGTTAGTTCATCGACCTGAGATCATCATTTGTCTCGTGTGAGTTCCCACTGTACTTTGATTACTACCCTACCACGGCTCAAAGGAGTCGTGCAAACAGGTTTTAGTTGGGTACAGTCCCGAGCCACATGGAGGCAGTGAGCGGATCTTCAGGGGTTCGTCTCTCCCGGTTTGGGGGTGAGGTCGTGCTGTGTCTAGGAGAGCCAGAACATGAAAAGTCCTTGGCCAAGGCAGGAGATTTGCTGGTAGGTATTCCAGTAGTATCTCAGGGTGTTCTAGGCTACACTCCGACACGACTTGTACCGCTTTTGGGGGTCTGACTTTTACCAACCCCCTAGGCCCGCCATGCGATGCTCATAGACGAACGGACCGGACTGTACGGATATTGTCACTGACAGGCTCAGTAGGGTGTCAGGATGAGTTCGCTCATCGACGTCCCTTTTGGTCAATAGCTGGTGGCCCGTCACGTATGGCTAATACCTCTGACGTGCTAGTGGTTAAATCCACAACCGTAGTATTGACGAGTCTTTAGAGTCCACCACACAGACAGTTACTCAAGTTTCGGGCGAAACGCTGTAGAGGCCGTATGGAGATATGGCAGGGTTCGATCAGATACGTGCGGTATTGCACGGATCATGATCGGACGGTTTTTACTAGCCGGCTTTGGCTTAAGCCGGATTCTAGTATTTGATAGTGTAGTTTTGTCTCTTTGCATTTGTGTTCAGTGGGAATACAAATGCGGGCATGTATTTGCAGCAGCGGGGTTTTCCTGTAATTTATTACGGGATCGATTTTCTGGGGTTGCCAGTTTGCATTCCGTTCCGGCCGGTTTTCTCTTTTTCCTTCACGGTCGGACTTTTCGTTGGAGGGGGTTAATTGCAAGTTTGCAATTAACTTAGTTGTGAGGGACTTTCTTGCATATGTGGCTTTATGATGAGACTAGCCTCATCATGATATTCTTTTATGGTCATTTCCTTGCATTTATTGGATGGGTATTGATTTGGATATGGATTAGAATTTGGTGTGACCTTCTTCTAATTGTTTTCATTCTCTTTTTCTTCTTTTTATTAATTCATTTCATCAAATTCCAACATGAATGGTTTTGGGCCGGCCACTGTTCTTGTGTGTAGGGAGGGTGTTGATTTTGGTAGAAATAATTCATTCATGGAATTTCGTGGGTCCCCCTATTGTGAGTGTGTGCTGATTGTTTAAGTGAGGAAGGAATTTCTTATGCAATGTTTTTAAGATATACACTTCACACATCCATTTTCCAGTGAGAAAAGATCTTGCTTTGGCCGAGCTCCATTTTCATTTTTGCAAGCTCCAAATTCCCTCAAGCATCCATGAATATCTTTGTGCAAAATTCCTCCAACATGGCAACCTCATAAACCCCAAAGATACCTGCTTACTACACTATTCTACAGCATCCCTTGGACGCGTCGGCTAGCCAACTTCGCGCCCGAGTTGCCTCGGTCAAGAGGCGGGAGCCCGTAAAAGATTCCGGCTATGTGGTGCCCGTTTCGACGAGGAGGTGACGGACGATATATCCGCGGGAGATCGGAGTGGAGACGAATACCGAAGGACATGGATCGCTTGGTATACTTCTCTACCCGTATTTTTATTTGCTAGTTAGCTAGGTTAATGGCTCGATCCGGGGTGAAAAGTCCGCGGTGGTGCCGGTTGCAAAGTTCGCAAAGTTTTTGTTTTCCGCGTTTCCGGCGTCGGATAGACGGCCGGGGCGCCCCCGCGGGCTTACAACACCAGCTAAAGGAACAAAAAAATATAATGTATGTATATGCCATCCGCATTCGCCACTGGGCCCCGTCATCACCCGTTAGGTTACTTAACTAACGACAGAGCGGGGGCTGGACTAGCGCGGGTGCAAAACATATACAACATCTACTAGTTTATATATAAATATATATAACATTCGTCCCATGCATGATATAAACAATATCACAGAATCTCAGCAAGCAACACAGAATGGTGGATAATCTTGGAGCCTCGGGTTTCGTTTGACCCGCAAATGAGACCTGACGTTCCCTGTCGTGTGGATAGTCTGCACGATGAAAAACTGGACCCCTACGAGCGCGACAAGTTACCCGCCAATCCCAGAAGTGAGGCAACCTGATTAGCACGCATTTGGCGTGTCGTTTTAGTTCTAAAGTTAACCACAATTAAAGGCGGCGTCACGTGTAGCTAGCCGCGATGAGTACGGGTCATCCGCAGGGAGACTGTGCATTTTGCATTCTTGTTATGACGGGTTAATGCAAGGTTCAGAGCGGTTCGTTTCTAACCTAAGTGTTGTATATGCAAAGTATAAGTTTGTTAGGAATCAATAAATTCGTGTAAGTTAGGGAAGTTCGTACTCAATCCTTTGTGCCGAGCTTGACTATTGAAGCTAGAGCAATATGAAACAACGTGGATTAGGGTGATTAAGCACGGTATTTGTGAAATCCGGCTTATTGACCCATGTCCGTCCGTTCTTGTCTCTTGACTTTCGCCTCCGGCCAAACCAAACGCAACCGTTCATAGTTAGGGTTCACCGATACCTTGGTAGAATAGGGTGCCTAACGGAGCGCTTGCGTAAGGTTTGGGCGGAGTTCAATTAGAAAATATCGGGCGAAGAAAATGAGAAAAGAAAACCTTAACTTATAATACCATTCATTTTCCTAACAACACCATTATTCACAAACCATTAAGACAACTAAAAGAAAGAGCAAATGAAATGATGAAAAGAAAAGAATAAAACAACATTGCAAATAAGTAAATGGCAATAAATAAATTGCAAGTAAGTAAAAAGAGATAGGAAAGGAATACTAAGAACCCAAGTGCAAAATGAAAGCTTTATTTAATTTCGAATGATGATACAAACCATGAGTTCAATAACCAAAACTTAAACTTGCAAGCTCAATGAAGAGATTGCAAGATCAAGAGAAGGCAAAGAACTCAAGACAAACTACTATGTACAAGAACTAAAACAAAATGGAAAAGAGAAACAAAGAGTGTATCCAAGTCCAAAGTATATATCAAGTGTGAGACCTCTCTTCCCTTCCTCACTGATCTGTATTTATAGGAACAAAATAAGATTAAACAAACAATAAAAATAAGATGATGTGACCCAAATAAACAACTAAAAGAAAAATGGGAACATTTGGAGCAAAGGGACCCGGCCATTCCGGTTTTTGGGGGGGTCTCGCTGGGCATGGTCCGAGCAAATGGGCTCGTGTTGGTGTGGTGGTCACTAGTGCACTCAACAAGTCCACTGGTAATGTTTGATTTCTTCATATCAGCTTGGGTTATACTCAGTAGTCTTGGAGGGAAACTTGATACTTTAAATCACATCATAACTTTTTGCATTTATCACACATCACCTCACATGTGCCTACTTGTGCCATCGGCAGCCCCACCATGGTCCATGTGCCAAAGAGTTATCTGCACACTTGTATTGTATTGGACCAAAATTATGTACACATTTATTTGTTGCAACAAAACTCTTTGGATATCGATTGATTTGCAGTTCCGGTTGCAGTGTCGGCTCACAAATATTATATACGTGAATTTGAGTGTGTTTCCAGTATTGTGTCATGGATACCTGTAATCTGTATTTATTGAGCAGACACTGGTTAATAGTACCGATATATAACAAAAAAGATAATGAATGAGTGGTATTAAAATGCAGTTTTCTATGATGAAAAAATACCCCCAAACTTATCTTTTGCTCGTCCCGAGCAAAACTAAATCCTAACCTCACTTTTGCAGGGAACGCGATTGCACTGAGCTTGTAAGATAAGCCGTTAAACCTCTAGGTGTCCATATTTGAAGGAGTGTTGTCTCCTGAGGGTTTTTAGAGGATTACACCCACAAAATCCTGCCAAGCTAGTTTCACAAGTTAACGTCGATTCTACTCCTACAGTTTAGTATCTAGGTTAGAAATTCTATTATCCTAAGTTAGAAATATTCAACCCTTATGTTTCACGCTTCCTATTTATTCAAACTCAGATCCTATACATTTTTAAAGTTTAGAAAGTTCTCGGTTTCTCTTGAGTTTTCTTTCTAAAGCGCGGTCTCCAATCAGGGATTTTTTATCATCTTTACGGAAAACATAAGTCTTATTCTTTTTTCCTATCTTCCCTCCAAACATTGATTGTGTATCCCTATGTGTGTGTAAAATTTCACCCTTACACTTAAGAATTAAATTCAAACTATAGTACCCTTACTCTAATGCCTAATACTACTTCCTTTCGTTAATGATGGACGGTTTTGCTCACATACATTTCATGCGACTATTAATGATTCTTGAGGCACTAACAACCGATTACTGAATGTGTGAGCTTAAAGCGCAAATAGCAGTTTCCAGGTCTTGACTTTATTTATTGTTTTTTCCTCTTTATTTTTCTTTTTCAAGACCGGGTATATTTTTCAATGATGCACTTTTGGTGGTTAGCTTTAAATACCTTTTTTCTTTCATACTAGGTTTTTAGGCAAGAGTATTTCTAGGTATCCTCTACTATCCCAAGTTTCAGGGTGCGTGTATGTGCAGTTTGTAGGGTATATATATTCTAAATTTGGACTCAAGAATAGATACTATTTTCACACTTATCCTTCAATAAAGCTTTCAATACTTTCCCTTCATCTCGACTTAACTCAAGATTACCTACTTCTATAAAAAAAACTGCAAGGACGTATAATTACCAAGGTTAAACAGAAGGGGGGTTATTTTTAGGGTTTTCAATTCCTAAGTCTATTATTTAGTTATTTCTAACTTATCAACTAAACTTTCGAAATAAAAATCTAAGCTACCCTATTAGCTAACTTGACGACAAAGTTTTTATATTTTTGTAAAATTTTTTGATTTTTATGGGTTTTTAAATAAGCATGCAAATGCAAAATATACATATGAATGCGAAGATAGAAAGCTTACCGAGCACAAACCCAAACTTAAACTTGACAGCGCCCTCACCGTCAGGCTACACCAAGAGGATCAAAATTGTCGACGCCCCCCTGTTTTTTATTTTTTATTTTAATTAATTTTTTATATACAAAACAAAAAGCAAACCAAAAAATATATACACAAAAAGATCCCCCCAAAGTTAAGTGAAACAATGTTGCCACTGTTTAAGCGTTAATGTTAAGAGTTAAGGGGGAGAGAACAATATTAATCTATACAAGGTCTTACACAGGCCAAAAATTAGCACCAACCAGTCAAAAATTCTATCGCTATAATGGGCAGGTTGGTGAAAGAATGTGGGAGGAAAAGAAATGGAGAATACGCGAGACCGTATGGGGATGGAAGAGGCATACGGTCTCGGTGGAGGAGAAGAATGGTGTAGGGGAAAAAGAAATGGAATACGAACTTGAGGGTGGAAGTGGAGTTAATAAATTAGTACAATTTGTAATGACCGATGTGTAAAAAGAGATTGTACTAATCTATCAACCTGTTGAGAAATAGGGTCAAAACTCTCAAGATTCGTGAGAAAACATGGGTAGACCGAACTTGGTAAACCAAATACAGGAAATGAAAGTTGTACGGTATCTTGCGAGGTGGGAATGATGGAAAGGATGGAAGGGAGTGATTGAGAAATGGTATCGGTTAAAGATTCAGGTGGGTGTACACAGTCAATGAAAAGGATAGAATGAATTGAAAAAATCGACTCATCAAGTAAAACTGGTTCATCCTACAAAATTTCCTCAAAAATTAACCCATCCATGCATTTATCATCAATATCTAGACGCATATGGAGTTCGGGAAAAACAGTTAATGACTCAGGATGATGTCCACACGGAAGTGAAAGGTCATGATGAATTGGTGAGAAAAACTCATCCAAAATTACGGGTTCATCATCCAAAATATTCCCAGCGTCGATATCCTCAATCAAGTGAAAATCAAATTTCTCAGACACCTCATCAAAAGCATGGATTTCAATCAATTGTGGTTCTAGGATGGAGGTGTAGAGTTCAAAGGGTTTGGGTGTGGTTTCACTTGACAAGGTCCCTTCACAATCCGGTAAATCAAACACTACAAATTCGCACAACTCATTAAACATTCTATCTTCAATTGGTGAATCGGGACACTCGATAGACTTTCAAAATCGGAGTTGTGGAATTCAATTTGCAATGGGTAAGTTTGATTTGGAAGGGTGGACTGCTCACTTTCACTATTCAAATTCTCAATTTGTCCTATTGCCTCATCATACATTGGAAAATGTAGAGCTGGTTGGAAACTAGCTGCCGGTTCGTTAGGTTGTATGAGGGCGGCCATGGACGCATTCATTTCCTCCATTTGGTATGACACTACCCGAAAATCTTCTAATGCTTGTTCTAGACTAAACATGGGTTGTGAAGGGGTTTCTGTGAAATATTCAAACTCGGTTGGATACATAAAACTCCTAAATGGCTGTATAGAAGCAATATCTAGGGAAGGTGCAAAAGTTGGGTAGGATTGATAGGAATCGAATGGTTGGACAGGATGATGATCAACATTATGATAAGAAAGTGGTTGGAATTGTTGATCAAAAGAATTTGAAATGGTGAAAGGAGTGAAAGATCGGCTACGAGATTGTTCAATATGTTCAGCAATGGACATGGATGTCAGAGTCGTAACATGACTCTCAAAAGGGGTATCAACGTAAGAAGGTGAGAGAGGTTGAAACGGTTGATACGAAATGGATTGCGGATTCCAATTATTTGTCCTAGACTTGTCTATCCGATCATTCAAAGAAAGTTTGGACATGGAGGGATCGTTCGAAGTTTGACCAAAGCTTGCTGTAATGTCTGGTTGAGGGTACCAAAGTTCAATAAAAGTTGGTCTATGTGGGGTACCCATGATATGAAGAGAAGAAAAAAGGAGATGAAAAAAGAATGTGGGTTTTTTTTAGTTATTAACAAAAGTATGAAAATATACACACAAAAGATAAAGAAAAATAATCCCGACACAATACCACACACCTAATTGGTCTAGGGTTTACCAAGGTCAATTAGACCTACTCAAAAACTTGATTGTTGAAGTAAAAATATTTTGAGAAACGGGCTCAAGATATACTGATTACGACGCCAGGTAAGTGCAGAGATAGAGGGAGGTTTTCTAACGCTTTCGCGAAGTTCCTTAATTAGAATAACCCTTTCTCTTTTGGCGGTTTCGTCATGAACACTTTCTTAGACACCCCGTGAATGATATACCGTTAAGCGATATTCTAAACACAGTTAACTTCTCCTAATGAGTGCGAAGCCCTTAAAAGACTTAAAGTCTAGTTTCTTTTAAAATTTGTGCAAGTAAACGTTATTCTCAATTTCATGATTTGTGGGCCACGGAAAAGGTAATGAAATCCTTTACCATATGTTGTGGGGTTCGATGTCCCTTAAGTCCGTATTAATGGATGCAATGCGCAAATCAATGAAAAATTCAAAACGTCAAACAATCGTTTTTTATGTTTAGGCACGGCACTGCAACAAATACGGGTTAGCCACTTTTGGTATTTGACAATGAACTTGCAAAGAATCCTGCAAAGATAGTATATTGGATGCGTCGGATTTGAGAAAGAAGGTATTAGGATATACGTACCGATATGTTTTTTTGGGTTAAGGAACCCTCGTTGAATTGAATCTGGCTAGCTTGAAAAGTTCTCTTGCGCGGATCGAACTACTCGGATATTTGGCACTGTATTTCGTAATCACATTTAGTTTGAATGTACACTTTGCTCCACAGGATCGCAGTTCGCAAATCCGTCAAAACCTGCAAATGTCGGAAAAATGGATTTTTAGTGCGAAAAAGCGATATGAATGCCCAAACTCCTGCACATATCTAATTAAAAAAATCAAACAATAAAATTGGGATGATAATAGAACATTGGACCACAGAACAAAATTTGGGAGCAAAAGGAGATGATTAGACTGGAGGCGACGGACTTTTGTGGGATCTCGCCGGTCTACTTGTTGAATTTGAGCTCCAAATTTTTTTCTGTGATCTAATTGTTCTACTAGTGTCTCAATGTTATTGTTTAAACTTTTTAATTAGTCCCAAAATGTTAGCAGGTCCAATTTCCAAAGAACAAAAAGTTAGAATTGTTAATTTTTGTTTTGGTTTTGAAATTTTTTGATTTTTTAGTTTTGTTTTTAGAATTGTGTTAGATTTATAAATAGGACATACAAAGATTAACCTGAAATAACAAGAATAAAAACGTTACCGTCTCCCCGGCAATGGCGCCATTTGATCAGCATGCATTTGGCATGTCATTTTTAGTTCCAAAGTTAACCGCAATCAAAGATGGCGTCGTTTGTAATTAGCCGCGATGAGTACGGGTCGTCTGCATGAAGACGGTGTGTTTTGCATTCTTGTTATGACGAGTTAATACAAGGTTCAGAGCGGTTCGTTTCTAACCTAAGTGTTTTATATGCAAAGTATAAGTTTGTTAAGAATCGATAGGTTCGTGTAAGTTAGGGAAGTCCGTACTCAATCATTTGTGCCGAGCTTGACTATTGAAGCTAGAGCAATAGGCAATAACGTGGATTAGGGAGCTTAAGCACGGTATTTATGAAATCTGGATTATTGACCCTTGTCAGTCCGTTCTTTTCTCTTTACCTTCTCCTCCGGCCAAATCGAACGCAACCGGTCACGGTTAGGATTCACTGATACCTTGTGTAACGTTTCGAAAATCGTTTAGGTGAAATTTCCGATTATCGGTAAAATAACTGGTGTTTTCCGTAAAAACCAAGATATAATTATTTTTCAATATAGACTTAAATATACCTATTCGAGCTATGTAACGGTTAGTATTGGTATTTATTTAGTCACTTATAAAATTTCTAGTTTACTAAAATATTTTCCGTAATTAATTATTTTAAATATTATTTTAAGCCTTCTCTAATACATTTAATTAGTGATAATTACAAATTGGAATGGGTTAATACAAGTTTTGTGCATCATGACACATTAAATTAAAATATAACATGTTGTGTTTAAAAATGAAATGGAATTGTTATGAGAGTTCTATAGAAAAATTGAAGAAAGGGTTTAAATAAAAAGAAAATATTAAACAAAGAAGTTTGGGTTTGTTGACTTGAGTTTGGTGGGGGGGGGGGGTGGGTTCTTGGAAATTTCCACACCCACACCCTACGCACTCACCTTTCCCCCTGCTGGCCGAAACTTGGGTTGCCTCTAATCCCCAAGTCCCCATTTCTTTTCCTCACAAAGTCAAATGAAAAAAAAGAAATGAAAAGGAAAAAAAGAATAAAGAAAGGAGTATGGGTTTTCTTGACTTGGCTTTTTCCTCACATCACTCTCTCTCCTCTCTCTCCTCCCCAAAAATTGGCCAAGCCATCCCCATTCCGGCAGCAACCCTCCCAAATTCCCATCTCATTCCATGTCAAAAACCCTTGCAAAATTCATCAAAAATCCATACAAAATCCTACAAACTCCTAATCCAATCTCTACCCATTTTTCCTTGGCCCCAGCTAACATGAATCAAAGAGCAAGAAGCCATTTTGGAGGCCAAGATTTGCATGTCAGATCTTCAAATTTTTGAGGTATAATCTTACACTAATTGTACCTTGTTAGTTTTTGTTGTAATCTAAGTTAATTAGGTATTTAAATTGTGGGTTTAATTGAAAGTTGAAATCTAAAGAGAAGGGTTTGAATCCAAGTTAGGGTTTTTATCGATTGTTCATGGTTATAAAGAGTAGCTTAACACATGAAGGCATGTAAAATCTAATCTAGACAGTTAAGTTACTAATTGTTGCTCCTAAATTGTCCAAATTGTGTAATTTTGTAAACTAGATTTTAGGATTAATGAAAATATATGAGATTAAAACCTAGTTAATGGTTGTGAGACCTAATTAAGATATTTAGTGAGCATTGTGGCCACAAGAATGGTTAAAATATCAAGATTTGAACAAAAATGGAAAATTGATGCTTACTGGGTTTTTTTGAAGTAAATCGATTTAAATGAAGATGAGGTTTTGGTGATATACAACCTAATTCCTAATGTTAGGCTTGAGGGTTGTCGCATTTAGCGACCCTAGTTGTAGTTTGTGGCGTAGTCGCGAGCGTGTTTTATGTACGAAGTGTGTGCATGTCTTGTTGTGCGCGAGATTGACTTGTATCGTTTGTTCCGCGACTATTTATACTTATTCTCTTATTTCCTTATGTATGTTTCTAGGATCGGGTGCAGAGGCGTCGGATGTGGCGCAGAAAGGACAGAGCTGAAATCGGAGCAGATTAGCCGAGGCGTCCAGGTGAGTAGATGTATATCTACGGGGAAAGTCGGGTGGATGGCGTATACCACCCCCGCAAATTTCGTAGGATATGATGTGTTTATATGATATATATATACCTATGTGTTATTATGAGATATCAATGCTTAGCAAGAAAGGCTTTAGGAGACGACGGATTGAATTTAGTGTAATTGGAGGAAAGAGATTTTAGTTTAGTTTCTTAGTCGCGAAACCATAGAGTAAAAGTAGACACACAAACATGCACACACGTGATATATTGTTGGTGTATATGTTTATATGTCTCTCTCTCTCTCTGTCTCTCTCTCTCTATATATATATTTATATATATATATGGATATATATATATATATATATATATATATATGCGTATACACGGATGATGAGGATAGAATATTATACTTGTAGATGAGTCGATATGTATCGAGCATGATGCCGTGAGATCGGTTATGTATTTTGGGTCGTGTTATGAGATACGACATGATATATTAGTGGATCGATGGGCGATGTGTTTTCATACACATGCGGATGAATGTTTGAAGATATTGGTATGTTCTAGATTTAGAACGGTACCTCTAATTCAGGATATAATAATAATGATACCAGATAAATAATGAGGTATATATGATATTTGACC
This sequence comes from Agapanthus africanus, assembly GCA_030015575.1. NCBI lineage: Eukaryota > Viridiplantae > Streptophyta > Magnoliopsida > Asparagales > Amaryllidaceae > Agapanthus > Agapanthus africanus. The sequence goes on along the minus strand of CM057339.1, from coordinate 300,012,606 downwards.
CGTACCCCGATTTGGGATGCCGTACGATGGATTTTACCGTACGAGGCATTGATATGATGATTGATCCGCACTCTTGATTTTAGAATGTCGTATTATATATTTCACCGTACGTGACGCTATTGAGCCGGGATCACCGACTACTAGATATATCAACTCGGACTTTAGGTGGTTCCCCTTACCTTTCGATTAGTCCTGTAGTTATCAGATGATGTAAGACTGGGCTCGAGTCGTGCTTATTTTCAAATTATCGAATCGTGAGTATTTTAAAGACAGGCCGAGGGATACTACAGATATTTCAAAGGACGCGCCTTTTCTTAAAAACACCGTAGCCCCTATTTTCTAAAAACCACGATTCGTGCCATTTCAAATGCCAAAACGATATGACTCGTATATATATAAATGTATATTCTTATATGTTGCGGTTACTATATCTTTTCCATCCATTCATGTAGTCCTTATCGCATTGCATGCGTATACTTGTGATTTCTTTTGTTATTATGAACCCATGCTGTCAGGACACCAGCACAATTACCGATGATGCGCATGCTCCACGTACACTTGCTTGCCGGCTCACACACATCATCATCGGTAATTTCCATGTCATATACACTCTAGAAAATATTACTTCATGAATATAACTGCTTGTAGATAGTTCCGATATCTAATTACTATGCTAGTTTAAATATTGCATTCTTTGCTTAAATACCATGCATGTATATGTATTCATTTGTCATGCAATATCATGGAGCTTTATGTCGATATTCACTGTTCACTGACTCATGATTTTGAGATTTCGGATCTTTTATGAGATTTCTGGATTTGGAAAACCGCATGTGAATGTTTATAAACTTATGATTTGTTTTAAAGAGAAAGATGTGGTTTTCCTTGATATGATGTTTTCTCGGTTTTAAGATAGTTACGGGCCGATCCTATTCATGCGGAGCCCGAGATATTGAAATATTGAGATTTGATGATATGGGCCGATCCTGATCATGCGGAGCCCATAAGCCGATCCTGTTCATGCAGAGCCCGAGATATTGAGATAGCTATGGGCCGATCCTGTTCATGCGGAGCCCGAGATATTGAGATATTGAGATATTGGGATATAGATATTTTGTGTCGATACTTGACACGGATTCTTTGTTGATTTCATTGATGATATTTCATTTTTTATACAAAAATCTTACTGAGATAAGAAAAAAGTTTGCTCATTCATGATGTATTTTGCTTTCATTCTTAGTGCATCTGTACATCATATATGTGACATGTTGCTACCAGAGGCACTGACACGAGCACTTGGTATTACACTTATGTATAGATGTTTACCTTTGCCATTATTAGATGCTTCGGGTTATATTTTGAGGATATTATTATTGTATAACTTAGGAGAGAGTCATACATGTGATTTCTTCTTGGTGATATTTTCTACTCACGAGTTGGCAACACACCCCCGTTGTGCTACAGTTTCTTGTAGGTTTGGCCGTACAGGTTTCATTACGGCTTGCTGGCACACTGCTTCCTTCCGGGTGATTGGTTTGGTAGGTGGGTTCACTTGCATCGTGACCACCGTTGTACTTTATTTATTTCAGTTGTATCTAGTAAACTCTATCAACCAGACTTGTATATTTGATAGACTTAGAAGACCAGTGTATATTCTTTCGACCTTAGAGTCGCGCGCAGGTATTATTATGATTCTTTTCTGGTTTTCTTTAAGTTGTTGGTTTTCTTCTGAGTTTTGATCCTCGCCCTTCGGCGTTGTATATTATATTGCATTGCGTGGTTGTTTCCGCTAATTGGCGAAGAGCTAGCTCTCGCTTGGGGATGCATTTATTCATTATTATGTATTTCATGTGTTGTACCCGTTTGGGGGCCAGTATTTACAAAGGAGACGCTGCCGAAATTTTCGGGAAAATATGATGCTGCTTTTAAATGTTTAATGCTATTTATTGCGTTAAAACCAATTGCTTAAAACAAGTTATCCTTCTATCTTTTTAAATGGTTTAGATTTCTGGGCTTTTGGCTTACCTGAATTAGGTGGGTCCTATAGACTTCACATGATTCAAGTGCCAGTCACGTGCCATTTTGGGTCGTGACAAAATTGGTATCAGAGCGCTAGATTTAACCTTGGTTTGAGTCTAGGTTTGACTATGCAGAGTCTAGGGCATATATTTATATTCGGAACCTAGGCTTAACCTTACAGAACTTAGACTTGGTCTAGGAAGTATTAGACCCGAACTTTCGTCGCGTAGGTTGACCTTGGTTGATGGAGTGGGTGACTTAAGTAGAGTGACGTACCGTGTGTATGTTCCGCAGCATACTTACGATACGCTACTCTGCTTAAGAAGCCTTAGAATGTACATTTCTTTGCAGCGTATTCTATTCGTTCTTATGATCCATCCTCATCGATATGGGATTGTGGTTTCTATTACCACGGTTGCATGGGCAGAGAGAGCTGCGGCTAGAGTTGCGGTCAGCATGAGCTCGTCATGACGAGGACTGACCAGGACGTAATTCCGGAGACACACGATTGTATAGATGTGTCATTTATTTATGTTTTCGTGACATGAGCGTTTTGAGGGATTGCTTTTACTAAGATTTCCCCGAACGTGCAGACCATCACCAGAGGATTGGGCCACTGTTAGAGGCCGACTAGGATGTGATGACCATTAATGTATCGTCTATTCTTGTGGATTGAGGCATTGTTTAGCATGCGGACGATGAGCCAATTATTGCTGCGACTGACATGATATCGCCCCAGATATTTTAAGCTATTGCAGCATGAGTTTGTACTTAGGGTTATGATAGAAGATCGCTAGTCACCCATGGATGAATGACTAGGATATGTGGTTCATTTGCATACCCCGATACGAGATCGTCAGATTGATTGATTTCAGCTAGAGAAGACTTCGCACAGGCACGTTGAGAGTCGATAGAAAACAGACGAATGTTGAGTATTCCTCCGATGATTTGGAAGAGTTTCCGAGGGCGTAGATAGCCAGATACCTACCACGAGATGTTGAGCTGTCGAGTTTGTAGTTTCGGAAGGGAGACTCTCGATATGAGTATAGCCGTTTGTATCGCAATACATATAGTTAGGAAGAGACGAGTCCGAATCTTTCCACATTGGAGAAAAGTGGAGTAAGAGGCTCGTACGAGATTTTGACGAGATGGCATTCTACTCCATTGACATCAGAGATGCGATACGCAGTAGAGGCATTGACTATTGATATATCTTTTAGAAGAAGTCGTGATAAGTTTGCAGCTGTTCCGGAACAAGGAATGGATTTAGTATAGGGTGATAACTTCCGGGCAGTTCGGCAGAAGCGAGATTTGGGAGAGACCCCGACAGAATCTTTCTGGAATACTACACGAGAAGATTTGGACCCAGGATCGGTCGTATTACGCACACCTAATAGGCCAGAGTTCGGCATCATCGATGACGGTGTTTATGATTTGCGATTTGGTGATTTGAATATCACGTATCCGTCATTTTGAATTTCTGTACTTTGGGCAATTTAATTGCATGTTTGAGTTTTTGTGCACCACAGTTGCACTCGACTTCGATTTGATGTCGTTCGAGATCTTTGATTTTGATTTCATGCCTATGGTATGCAAGTGATTTGACTTGTGCTTTCGGTGTAGTTTTCATGCACTTTTTGTACTTCGATTCGATTTTGTGCACACTGATGCACATGGTTGTGAGATTATATACCACGGTATACCTGATTTGGATTAATGTATGTTGTATACCGTCGATTTCGATCGTGATATTCGATATTTGTTTTCGTGCACCTTGTCCACTTGATTTGGATTTTTGCGCATACTTCGCGCGCTTGATGCGATTTTGGTGCACACCAGATGGACTAAATTGGGATTTTTCGTGCATATCAGATGCACCTGATATTGTTGTCAGGCACACCCATTGCCCTTGACAGGTATTTTTGTGCACACCCGTTGCACTTAGATTTTGTTTTTGTGCGCACCAAACACACGTAGCATTATTACATATACATCGAGTATGATTTCCTTGAACAACGCGTTTTTATGATATTCACTATTTGGTATATTAGCTGAGCAGGACTAGTCCAAGAACAGTATCTGAATATGTTTTTGCATACATCGATAGTTACTGAAGGGATTTCCAAAAGGGAGCTATAGTCTCCGTATTTTCCTATGTGTCCGAGATAACACGAAACATGTTACAAAGGAAACCCTTCTAAATTATTTTAAAACGGCGCTACGTGTGTGGTAAACAAAGGATATATATATGTATATATATAGTTATTTTTCTATAATAAACGTCCGCTACTTGTGCTGTGATACGTGCATCGCACAACGACTTGAAAAAGATTTGGAATGCATTTCTTTTAGATGTTTTGACGAGTTTACAACGATGCGTACTATATACATGTTATAGTTTTGATTTATATCTTGTTGTTTTTCATATTGGACTTTGACATTGGTCTCTTCACCATGACTCCGATGATTGCGTGATACTTGACGGAGTTTTGATTTTGAGTTATATACTCGTTTTCATGCGCATGCATTGCGCTGAGATGTGTTTTAAGTATTGATGATTTCGGAACCCCAACGACTTAATTGTTTTGCTGAAATGATTTAGTATTTGAGCGAGTTTTAATTTAAATTCGGGGACCGAATTTCTTTAAGGGGAGAAACTGTAACGTTTCGAAAATCGTTTAAGTGAAATTTCCGATTATCGGTAAAATAACTGGTGTTTTCCGTAAAAACCAAGATATAATTATTTTTCGACATAGACTTAAATATACCTATTCTAGCTATGTAATGGATAGTATTGGTATTTATCTAATCACTTATAAAATTTCTATTTTACTAAAATATTTTGTGTAATTAGTTATTTTAAATATTATTTTAAGCCTTCACTAATATATTTAATTAGTGATAATTACAAATTGGAATGGGTTAATACAAGTTTTGTGCATCATGACACATTAAACTAAAATGTAACATGTTGTGTTTAAAAATGAAATGGAATTGTTATGAGGGTTCAATAGAAAAATTGAAGAAATGGTTTAAATAAAAAGAAAATATTAAACAAAGAAGTTTGGGTTTGTTGAATTGAGTTTGGAGGGGGGGAGGGTTCTTAGAAATTTCCACACCCACACCCCCACACACTCACCTCTCCCCCTGCTAGCCGAAACTTGGGATACCCCCAATCCCCAAGTCCCCACTACTTTTCCCCACAAAGTCAAATGAAAAAAAAAGAAATGAAAAGGAAAAAAAGAATAAAGAAAGGAGTATGGGTTTTCTTGACTTGGCTTTTTCCTCACATCACTCTCTCTCCTTTCTCTCCTCCCCAAAAATTGTCCGAGCCCTCCCCATTCCAGCAACAGCCCCCCCAAATTCCCATCTCATTCCATGTCAAAAACCCTTGCAAAATTCATCAAAAATCCATACAAAATCCTACTAACTCCTAATCCAATCTCTACCCATTTTTCCTTGGCCCAAGCTAGCATGAATTATGGAGCAAGAAGCCATTTTGGAGGCCAAGATTTGCATGTTAGATCTTCAAATTTGTGATGTATAATCTTACACTAATTGTACCTTGTTAGTTTTTGTTGTAATCTAAGCTAATTAAGTGTTTAAATTGTGGGTTTAATTGAAAGTTGAAATCTAAAGAGAAGGGTTTGAATCCAAGTTAGGGTTTTTTTTATCAATTGTTCATGGTTATAAAGTGTAGCTTAATACATTAAGGCATTTAAAATCTAATCTAGACTGTTAAGTTACTAATTGTTGCTCCTAAATTGTCTAAATTGTGTAATTTGGTAAACTAGATTTTAGGATTAATGAAAATATGTGAGATTAAAAGCTAGTTAATGGTTGTGAGACCTAATTAAGATATTTAGTGAGCATTGTGGCCACTAGAATGGTTAAAACATCAAGATTTGAACAAAAATGGAAAATTGATGGTTACTAGTTTTTTTTGAAGTAAATCGATTTAAATGAAGATGAGGTTTTGGTGATATACAACCTAATTCCTAATATTGTTAGAGTGTTATGAATGCGTGATTGATGTGAGTGGGTTTTAGGCTTGGGGGTTGTCGCGTTTAGCGACTATAGTTGTAGTTTGTGGCGTTGTCACGAGCGCGTTTTGTGCACCAAGTGTGTGCATGTCTTGTTGTGCGCGTGATTGACTTGTGTCGTTTGTTCCGCGCTATTTATACTTATTCTCTTATTTTCTTGTGTACGTTTCTAGGATCGGGTGCAGAGGCATCGGATGTGGCGCGGAAAGGACAGAGCTGAAATCGGAGCAGATTAGACGAGTCATCCAGGTGAGTAGATGTATATTTACGGGAAAAGTCGGGTGGATGGGGTATAGCACCCCCGCAAATTTCGTGGGATATGATGTGTTTATATATATATATATATGTATGTATGTATATATATATGTATGTATATATATATATACCTATGTGTTATTATGAGATGTGAATGCTTAGCAAGAAAGGCTTTAGGAGACCACGGATTGAATTTTTAGTGTAATTGGAGGAAAGTGATTTTAGTTTAGTTTCTTAATCGTGAAACCATAGTGTAAAAGTAGACACACACACACATGCACACACGTGATATGTTGTTGGTGTATATGTTTATATGTGTGTGTGTATATATATATATACATATATATATACATACATACATATACGTATACACGGATGATGAAGATAGAATATTGTACTTGGAGATGAGTCGATATGATCGGGCATGATGCCGTGAGATTGGTTATGTGTTTTGGGTCATGTTATGAGATACGACATGATATATTAGCAGATCGATGGGCGATGTGTTTTCATACACACGCGGATGAATGTTTGATGATATTGGTATGTTCTAGATTTAGAACGGTACCCCTAATTCAGGATACGATAATAATGATATCAGATAAATAGTGAGGTATATGTGATATTTGACCCGTACCCCAATTTGGGATGCCGTACGATGGATTTTACCGTACGAGGCATTAATATGATGATTGATCCGCTCTCTTGATTCGAGAATGTCGTATTATATATTTCATCGTACGCGACACTATTGAGCCGGGATCGCCGACTACTAGATGTATCGATTAGGACTTTAGGTGGTTCCCCTTACCTTTCGATTATTCTTGTAGTTATCAGGTAGATGTAAGATTGGGCTCGAGTCATACTTATTTTCAAACTACCGAATCATGAGTATTTTAAAGACAGGACGAGGGATATTACGGATATTTCAAAGGACATACCTTTTCTTAAAAACACCGTAGCCCCTATTTTCTAAAAACCACGATTCGTGCCATTTCAAATGCCAAAACGGTATGACTCGTATATATATAAATGTATATTCTTATATGTTGTGGTTACTATATCTTTTTCATACATTCATGCTGTCCTTATCGCATTGCATGCTTATACTTGTGATTTTCTTTTGTTATTATGAACGCATGTTGTCAGGACACCAGCACAATTACCGATGATGCGCATGCTCCACGTACACTTTCTTTCCGGCTCACACACATCATCATCGGTACTTTCCATGTCACGTACACTCTAGAAAATATTATTTCATGGATATAACTGCTTGTAGATAGTTCCGATATCTAATTACTATGCAAGTTTAAATATTGCATTCTTTGCTTAAATACCATGCATGTATATGTATTCATTTGTCATGCGATATCATAGAGCTTTATGCCGATATTCACTGTTCACTGACTCGTGAATTTGAGATTTCGGATCTTTTATGAGATTTCTAGATTTGGGAAACCGCATGTGAATGTTTATAAACTTATGATTTATTTTCAAAAGAAAGATGCGGTTTTCCTTAATATGAAGTTTTCTCGATTTTGAGATAATTACGCGCCGATCCTGTTCATGCGGAGCCCGAGATATTGAGATTTGATGATATGGGCCGATCCTGATCATGCGGAGCCCATGGGCCGATCCTGTTCATGCGGAGCCTGAGATATTGAGATATTGAGATGGTTATGGGCCGATCATGTTCATGCGGAGCCCGAGATATTGAGATATTGAGTTATTGGGATATAGATATTTTGTGTCGATACTTGACATGGATTCTCTATTGATTTCATTGATGATATTTCGGATTTTATACAAAAATCTCACTGAGATAAGAAAAAAGTTTTCTCATTCATGATATATTTTGCTTTCATTCTTAGTGCATCCATACATCATATATGTGACATGTTGCTACCAGAGGCACTGACTGTTGGGATTTCTTAGCACCTTGCTGGGTTTTCACAGCAACTACCATGCCAAATTTAAAAATTCTAAGGTGCTAATCAATCCTAAGCTAGGATCAAGCTAAAGTAAATAAACAATATAACATGTAATCTACCATTACACTAAGTGAATGAGGAATAAAACCTTTGTAGAACGGTCCTTCACTTTTAAAGCTCCGTGTAGTAGTCTCTTCGCTGCGAGTATCGATCTCCCGAACTCTAGTATGGGTTCCCCCGGAGAAATAAACAAACTTGCTCGAAGTCTTTGAGGCCGAAGATGATCTACGTCAAGGAGACTTAAGCTCATGCTACCTCTTCACTAATTGTGAAATTAGTTAAGAAAACCATTTGTGTAATGAACTTGATATCATTGTAGAATCAAATGATTTAGAATGGAGTGTTTTTTTAGGCTTTTGCTAGTTTCGCTAAAGAGGTCACTCCCGGTGAAGAGATCACGGCTCTTTCCTCGTTGAATGAGGTGCAAGATATTCACAATACCACTATGCAAAGTAAGAACTAGAAAAGCAATCAAAAGACGAAACGGAGGGTTCTAGCATCTTCCAGTTATTGCTAAAGAGGTCACTCCTGGTGAAGGGATCTCGGCTTTTTCCTCATCAAATGAGGTGTTGGATATTCTACAAGGAATACCGCTATGCAAAGCAAGAACTAGAGCTACCTGTTTTTGAAAATTCGATACCACAACATCTTTAGGTTTATTTTCTTTCATTAATCTCATTAATGAAGTCCCATCATTTTAAGTTACCTAAACATCACAAATAAATACAACGTACACTTATGCCATCCGCATTCGCTTCGATGTCCCGTCATGCACCGTTAGGTTAGGTAACTAATGGCAAAGCGGGGCAGGGCTAGCGTGGGTGTAAAGATAAGCAACGTCTATATAATATATCATATATACTATATACAGTATCTATCTCAACATATCCAATAATCACATCACAAATATCGCAGCAGAAAACAACATATGAAATATTGGATATACTAGAATTTCCGGGTTTTATATTAAGCCTGTATAAAACATGGATTCTACGGTCGTGATGAATAGCAAAACCCACATCCCCAGACCCCTGCGAGAGAGGCAAGCAACCCTACCAATTCTAGAGTTAGGAGACCCGGACTCGACGCCTCGAGATGGTCTCCCACTGGGCTCTAGAACCCGGTTACTTATGCTCCCCTCCTTGGGTATATCCTAATGCGGAAAAGTAAATAATATACATCAATGGTGACATCTTCCTCAACCCGGAAGTGCCCCAATAAAAGAATATTACATATAAGTTTTTACATGAATGAAAATGAAAAACTCTCATCTCATATAAAAAAAAACCCGGCTATTCAAACACGACGATCCAATATAACATATCCCAGCAACACATAATATCATATGTCATCAACGTAAGTAAATATGCGTATCCCAATTGTCGTTGACATATAGCAATGAAACCGGCGATACACAACATTTTACACTTACGGCCGCAGAAAAGAAAGTGAAAAACTACAACAATTGGAATCCGCACTGGCCTTAGACATCATAAACCCGAAATATCACATATTCTGGATTTCATGCCTAACAATGCAAATCTTACATTTATGTCTCAACTATGAAAACACTTTTCAAAAGAAATCGGGTAATTCAACAAGATTCTCGATTTCACCCAAGACCGAAATGTTAAACTTGCATGCATCTAAATAGATTCCAATCATTGTATCCCATCATTAATATCCGGACGACGTTAAACTTTTCTATCGATTCATCAAAGTCCCACAATTTTCCGAGAGCTCAACACTTGAGCACAGTTTATAAATACCCAGAATCATGACACAACACCTATGGACCAACCGTAGAAGGGCAAACCCAAGCCTCATTAATGGCACCGCGGAACTGCCCCAAACCCTAAGGATCAAAAATGTTTCCATGGTCATTATGTCGAGTTAGGGTTTCATTTTTCTAGAGGGTCCACAGAATCGCTTGCATGATTTTCCGAATACCCCAAACTTGGAAAAATGGGTTTTTGACATTCGATCGAACTTTTTAACCTCGCCTAGATAACATGTGAAAACCTAAAAACAATGTTAAACTAAGAATACGAAACACTCCGAATTGCTTATAGTGTAAGCTCACATCACATGCAAACTTAGGAAAAACAAACAACACCTGAAACACCGAAACACAGAGGTGAGAACATGAAAAAAATTTGAACCCAAAATTCCTTCTTTGGGCCAGCCACAACCCCATGATCTCGGCCAAAATCCGAGCATTGGGCTTCAAATTTCTGTCATACTCATATTATCTCTCATATATCACTCTGCACTTGTTAAAAAAAAATTCGAGGTCATTTAAAAATCGACAGAACCTAGTATTCGGTGTTTCAAGTTTCGGAGTAGTTTCGGTTTCGTAATCTAACAAACACTGTCTAATACTCTAGCCCGGCTCTGATACCACTGTTGGGATTCCTTAGGACCCTACTGGGTTTTCACAGCAACTACCATGCTAAATTTAAAAATTCTAAGGTGCTAATCAATCCTAAGCTAGGATCAAGCTAGAGTAAATAGACAATATAACATATAATCTACCATTACACTAAGTGAACGAGGAATAAAACTTTTGTAGACCGGTCCTTCACTTCTAAAGCTCCGTGTAGTAGTCCCTTCGCTGCGAGTATCGATCTCCCGAACTCTAGTATGGGTTCTTCCGGAGAAATAAACAAGCTTGCTCGAAGTCTTCGAGGCCGAAGATGATGTACGTCGAGGAGACTCAAGCTCATACTAGCTCTTCACTAATTGTGAAATTAGTGAAGCAAAACCCCCTAGACTAAATGGAAAGTAGTACAGGATGATGAAGTATGAAGTGGGCTCTCTTTAGATTTAATTTTCTCACAATATTTTCTCACCTTAAGAAAAGCTAGTAAGCTTTTCTCATGAGGAAGAAGAAGCTCAAGTGAAGAGATGAGAGAATGAACTAACTAGGTGAGAATGTGAACTATGGGTGAGTTAGTGTCATACACTAACTCATGTAGAGAGTTTACCATGGCTAACTATAATGGTTAAGTTAATAAAAAACTACATGTAAAACAAATGAGTGGACTTAGTCAATGGTTCCACAAGCTTCTACAAGCTTAAACCATGTGACTAATTTCCACTAATTTGGTTTGCTTTAGATAAATAAAAACTTTACATTATAACTAGTATAGTGTAACTCTCATACACCCATGTAGCATGTGGCGTCTAGCATGACACAAAAGTTGTACATTAATATATATCACATATACACTAATGCACATAAGTGAGAAAAGAAATCATAAGTGAGCTAATATTAGTTAATGTAATCTAGTGTATCAAATATATAATCATACATTAAATTATTAAATCAACACTTGATTTAATAATCCGGCTATATCTCATATAACTGACTAATATCAAATGCAACAACTTATCAAATCAACACTTGATCCGATAACCCGGCTATATCTTATATAACCGACCGATGTCACAAATCGCGAGAATAGAACGCGGTATCTCATACGCGCATCAATCTCGGTCCCTCACATATCTCATATGTGCTCCTACTCCGTTTCGCATGAACCAGGAAATCTCTGTGTAGGACTCTAAAGACTCGTCAATACGCCAGCAATAGGTGATGATCATATCAAGCACCTACAAGCCGCAAGCGGTCTGCTAAACATAACGGCCACCCGGGTATTGAGCGATCATAAGATCAACAAGAAAGCCTGCTCATAAAACTGCAAATCCAATCAGTAAAACTACCGTACAGTCCGGTCTCTTCGTCTGATATGTCGCATATGTCGTCTAGCGGTGGTAAACGTCAGATCCCAGTAACTCGATAAGTCGTGCCGTTATGAGGCTCATAACGGGCCGAGAAACTACTGGTAACACTTACCAGTAAATCTATGAAACAGCCCTGGCCAGGGACTTCCTGTTATAGCCAATCGAGCACAGCGCAACATCAACTCCCTATACCGGGAGAGATGAATCCCCTCCCATCGCTCATTGCCTCCATGTGACTCGGGACTGTCACCAAAAACCATTATTTTGCACGTTCTATTGAACGTGGTAAGGAAGAAATCAAAGCACAGTGGAAATCACACAAGACTCTATGACGATCTCAGGTCATCAGACTAACATGTACCAGTGTCACCAGAGAACTGCCATCTAATGTGAGGTATAATACCATCTGGGAGTTCTCGGAGAGTCCGTCCAGTGTACCCAGTCTCCACTGAGCACCCGTATACCATCTCTGATGTCAAACACCAATGGATATGAGATCATCCATCGCCCATCTACACGGGTCGAGAAGCTATGCGCTAGTCTACTCTGGTATATCGATGCCCCGTATCGATGCACCCATGACTAGGGACATTAATGGATGTACTCAAAGACTACCTTTGTCCCACTAGTATGATCTGCATCATAATCGAGGTAGTCAAGTACGCATCCTAAGGGCTTTACCAACATGTAACAGAGAGATAATCAGTGTACATGTTAAGATAAAGAGTAACCAGATAGCATACTATCATATCGAGCAAGAAAGTCCTCCCTATATATGTCCAAGTATCCACTACAATATACATCGCATGTACAGTAATGGCCTCTAGGGCATACATATAACTAACAATCTCCCACTTGCACTCGGGCCATCATATAGCAGTGGTTGTAATATCTCATACTCAACTATCCCTTAAAAGTCTCTCTCTGGGAAAAGGCCTTTGTGAGTGGATTCGTTGTATTGTCCTCTTAGTCTACTCTCCTAACCTAGATCTCCTTGGAGATCAACCATCTCCATGATCAGGTGATACTGCCTTAGAATATGTCCGGATCACTGATGGGAAGGGGGTTCCTAGGCATAAGCCACAACTACATTGTCACACAATGATAGGAACGAAGTTCATCTCATAAACTAATATACACCCAGACTGCCTCTTTGGTAGCATCGTTGCTAGCGATGTATCCATCCTTTATTGTCTAGTTTGCCACGGTATCTAGCTTGGAACTCTTCCAACATGTCGTCCCTCTACTGAGGGTAAAGACAATGCCTGTGACTGACATTCAGTCGACCTTACCACCGTGGAAGCTATCCTGTGATTCTTCCTAAGATCGATTGATACCATCTCACTACACCTATTGAGAACCCTAACATCGATATAGATCTATCTCATAGATCCAAAACCCAGGATTTAGGAGGTATCACCTTGATCCTATATGGAGAATCAATGTGATAAGAGGAGATTGACTGAGTGTAGCATAGGAAACTCCTTTCCTATCAAGAGTATGTAATCTACGTACAATACGAGGAAGACCACCTTACTCTCTACTACCTTTTTGTATATACAAGGTTTAACTACCATTTTGATGAAGTCAAACTCTTTGAATACCACATCAAAACAGATGTTCCAACTCCGCGATACCTGCTTTAACCTGTAAAGCAACTTGCGCACGTTTCCGCTGCACCTACTGTCTACGAAGCCCTCTGGCTGTGTACCTATAGACGCTCTCTTCTAAATCACTATCTAGAAAAGCAGTCATGACACCCAACCACCATATCGTAGTTATGGTATGTAGCAGTGGCAAGTAGGATCCGGATGGACTTAAGTATAGCCACTGGAGAAAAGGTTTCATCATTATCCACACCTGGTTGATGACGAGAACCTTTTGCAACAAGTCTTAGCTTTGAAAGTCTCAACTTTTCCATGTACACCAAGTAATCATCTCAAGATATACTTGCTCCTGATGGGGATTTAACCCTTCAGATATAGCAACCAAAGTCCATACTTTGTTGGTGTACATAGATTCTATCTCAGATCGCTTAGCATCCAGCCATCCTTATAGAGTCATCACTCTTGATGGCCTGCTCGAAACTTGTTGTGTCATTATCTCATGATGCAATCCTCGCTTCCGCTGTCATAAAGAAAACCTAAGTATCTTTCAGGTGGATGAGGAACCCTACCAGATCGGCAGAGAGGCTGAGATTCGTCGGGAACTATTGAATCCTCCGGTTCTACTAAATCTTCAGCTGTAGTTTGTTTAGCTGGAACTCCTTCCAGTTCTACCTCATGACCACAAATTTCTTTCCAAAATAAATTCCTTTTCTAAAAAGCGGTCATGCCGAGAAATAAAACACTTTTTGTTCCTCGGCGCGGTAGAAGATATTCCCTTACGAATGCTTGGGATATCCAACAAACTTCCACAGAACTGACCTTGCCTCGAGCTTGTCCGGATTTTGCTTTCAGACATAGGCCGGACAACCCTAAATCTTAACTTACTTAAGATATGGGCTCTTCCCATACCATATCGCATATGGATTGGTAGGCACCTGATTTGGTTGGAACCATATTCAATAGGTATGCAGCTTCACAAGTGCATAACCCCCAAAAGAAAATAGGCAAATCGGTAGTACTCATCATAGAGCGCATCAAATCTAATAGGGTGCATTTGCTCCATCCCGATACACCATTGTGCTGTGGTGTATACGGAGGAGTAATGCTAAGAGAGAATCTCATTCTCTTTTAGAATAGTCCAGGATCTCCATGCTCAAGTATTCTCCTCCTCGATCGCATCAAAAGACATAATACTTATATCCTTTTTGGTTCTCAACTTCTATCTTATATTCTTTGAATTTCTCAAAAGCTTCAGACTTGTGTTTCAACAGGAACATATGTCTGAATCTTTAGAGATCATCAGTGAATGTAATGAAGTACAAAGAACCGGTCCTGGCATGTGTTGACTGGGGACCTATATACATCATCATGTATCAATCCCAAGTGTTCACTAACTCTTTCTCTGTTTCAAGTAAATGGAGCTATGGTCATAGTATCTTTGTGACATGACTAGCAAGTTTCACAAGATGTAAATTCAAACTGATTTAAATATGCATCTTAATGTAACTTCGCTAGTCGGGTCGCATTAATATGACCTAGTCTACAATGCCTTAAGAAGGATTCGTACATTTCTGAACTCTTCTCCTTGTGTGTTCTATACGTTGAGAACTGTAATTTGATTTAGAACGTATATGCTTTTAGATAACGTGCCTGAACCGATCAACTTTTGATCTAGAAAATGTTCAAAACATTATCCAACAATACAAAATTATATCCTTCTTTACAAAATAAAGAGACTGATATGATGTTGTATATCAGGTTTGGTATTTAATAACATTCGTTCAGAATCAATATACTTGATAATATAGGGTGATAACTGCCAACAACTTGGCTGCAACAATTGTACCGTTTTCAACTCTTGAAATTTTATCACCGATTCCAGTATCTCATACCCAGGACGTAAAGGATACTGAGAAAAGGTTCTCGGTAATGAACACACCCGAAGAAGATGCATCATCATGCACTTTCTTCGTTTGGGCGGCACGGGAATCCTGGTAATCCCCTATTTCCTGGTATAACAACCGGGTTATTTCAATACATCTATATTATTATCTTGATTAAAGCGTGACATGGTCGCTACCTAGAGAGAGAGAGAAAAAAACACTCAGCGTATGCTCTTGCAAGATTAGATTGGTTATTATTTTATCTAATCAGGATGGCTCCCGCTGTTTTTATCAAATCTTCCTTCAAACCCTAAAAGGAAAGACTAGCCGGGATTAATTACACCCTACAAGTTCGCCAATCTTTCAGCCAGGCCAGTGCCGGTACTTTGAGGGAGGTTTCCCATGTTTTCGCACGGACCTAATTAAAATAAACCTCGTTTTCCCAGGGGCGTAACCCCGTTGACATCTTTCTAGACACCTACTTGATCGGCTAATTGTAAAGAGCAAAACTCTCCCAGGAGCAACTCTTACTCGCAGTGGGTATCGAGATCCAACTATCTCATAGAAGGTATGCAATCTCATTGCAAATTTCAACACTTGAAATTCCCAATAATATTTTTTCCCAAGCAATCTATGACCTTGACAAGGTCAACAAACCATAGACCGCATGTCAAGTTCAACCCGTCATTTCCTGATTGAATTAAACCCACCCGCACGACCCTTGACAAGGTCAACAAGGTCGCACGACTACCCTTATCCAATCGCATCATATACTTGCAGATAAGAACTAATCAGCTACCACACACTACGCCTTGACAAGGTCAACAAACGTAGCACAAATAATAAATACTACTTATCTGAAATGACGGAGAGCTATGACAGGTTTTTAAGAAAACGTTTTGCGTAATGAATTTGATATCGTTGTAGAATCAAATGATTTAAAATGGAGTGTTTTTTAGGCTTTTGCTAGTTTCGCTAAAGAGGTCACTCCCGGTGAAGGGATCTCGTCTCTTTCCTCATCGAATGAGGTGCAAGATATTCACAATATCGCTATGCAAAGTAAGAACTAGAAAAGCAATCAAAAGACGAAACCGAGGGTTGTAGCATCTGCCAGTTATTGCTAAAGAGGTCACTCCCGGTGAAGGGATCTCGGCTCTTTCCTCATCGAATGAGGTGCTGGATATTCTATAAGAAATACCGCTATGCAAAGCAAGAACTAGAGCTACATGTTTTTGAAAATTCGATTCCACAACATCTTTAGGTTTATTTTCTTTCATTAATCTCAATAATGAAGACCCATCATTTTAAGTTACCAAAACATCACAGATAAATGCAACGTACACTTATGCCATCTGCTATCGCCTCGATGTCCCGTCATGCACCGTTAGGTTAGGTAACTAACGGCAGAGCGGGGCAGGGCTAGCTCGGGTGTAAAACATAAGCAATGTCTATATAATATATCATATATACTATATACAGTATCTATCTCAACATATCCAATGATCAAATCACAGATATCGCCGCAGAAACAACATATGAAATATTGGATATACTAGGATTTCCGGGTTTTATATTAAGCCTGTATAAAACAAGGATTCCATGGTGGTGATGAATAGCCAAACCCACATCTCTAGACCCCTACGAGAGCGGAAAGCAACCCTACCAATTCTAGAGTTAGGAGACCCGGACTCGACACCTCGAGATGGTCTCCCACTGGCTCTAGAACCCGGTTACTTGTGCTCCCCTCCTTGGGTATATCCTAATACAGAAAAGTAAATAATATACATCAATGGTGACATCTTCCTCAACCCGAAAGTGCCCCAATGAAAGAATATTACATACAAGTTTTTACAAGAATGAAAATGAAAAACTCTCAACTCACATAAAAAAAACCCAGCTATTCAAACACGACGATCCAATATAACATATCCCAGCAACACATAACATCGCATGTCATCAACGTAAGTAAATATGCATATCCCAATTGTCGTTGACATATAGTAACAAAACCGGTGATACACCACATATTACACTTACGGTCGCAGAAAAGAAAGTGAAAAACTAAAACAATTGGAATCCGCACTGGCCTTAAACATCATAAACCCGGAATATCGCATATTCTGGATTTCATGCCTAACAATGCAAATCTTATATTTATGTCTCAACTACGAAAACACTTTTCAAAAGAAGTGGGGTAATTCAACAAGATTCCCGATTTCACCTAAGACCGAAATGATAAACTTGCACGCATCTAGATAGATTCCAATCATTGTATCCCATCACTAATATCCAAACGACGTTAAACTTTTCGATCGATTCATCAAAGTCCCATAAGTTCCCGAGAGCTCAACACTTGAGCACAGTTTATAAATACCCAGAATCATACCACAGCACCTATAGACCAACCGTAGAAGGGCAAACCAAAGCCTCATTAATGGCACCGCGGAATTGCCCCAAACCCTAAGGTTCGAAAACGTTTCCATGATCATTATGTCGATTTAGGGTTTCATTCTTCTAAAGGGTCCACAGAATCGCTTGCATGATTTTACGAATATCCTAAACTTGGAAAAATGGGTTTTTGACATTCGATCGAACTTTTTAACCTCGCCTAGATAACATGTGAAAACCCAAAAACACTGTTAAACTATGAATACGAAACACTCCGAATTGCTTATAGTGTAAGCTCACATCACATGCAAACTAAGGAAAAATAAACAACACCTGAAACACCAAAACACAGAGGTGAGAACATGAAAAAAAATTTAACCCAAAATTCCTTCTTTGGGCCAGCTACAACCCCCATGATCTCGGCCAAAATCCGAGCATTGGGCTTCAAATTTCTTTCATGCTCATATTATCTCTCATATATCATTATGCACTTGTTTAAAAAAAAATCGAGGTCATTTAAAAATCGACAGAACCTAATATTCGGTGTTTCAAGTTTCGGAGGAGTTTCGGTTTCGTAATCTAACAAACACCGTCTAATACTTTAACCCTGCTTTGATACCACTGTTGGGATTCCTATCGCTCATTTCCTCCATGTGACTCGGGACTGTACCCAAAAACCATCATTTTGCACGTTCTATTTACGTGGTAAGGTGGAAATCAAAGCACGGTGGGAATCACACAAGTCTCTATGATGATCTCGGGTCATCAGACTAACCTGTACCAGTGTCACCAGAGAACTGCCATCTGACATGAGGTATAATACCTTCTGGGAGTTCTCGGCGAGTCCGTCCAGTGTACCCAGTGTCCTCTGAGCACCCGTATACCATCTCTGATGACAAACACCAATGGATATGGGATCATCCATCGCCCATCTACATGGGTCGAGAAGCTATGCGCTAGTCTACTCTGGTATATCGATGCCCCGTCTCGATACACCCACGACTAGGGACATTAAAGGATGTACTCACAGACTACCTTTGTCCCACTAGTATGATCTGCATCATAATCTAGGTAGTTAAGTACGTATCCTAAGGGCTTTACTAACATGTAACAGAGAGACAATCGGTGTACATGTTAAGATAAAGAGTAACCATATAGTATACTATCATATCGAGCAAGAAAGTCCTCCCTATATGTCTCCAAGCATCCACTACAATATGCATTGCATTTACAGTAATGTTCTCTAGGGCATATATATAACTAACACTGACACGAGCAATTGGTATTACACTTATGTATAGATGTTTACCCTTACCATTATTAGATGCTTCGGGTTATATTTTGAGGATATTACTATTGTATGACCTAGGAGAGAGTCATACATGAGATTTCTTCTTGGTGATATTTTCTACTCACGAGTTGGCAACTCACCCTCTTTGTGCCACAGTTTCTTGCAGGTTTGGCCGTACAGGTTTCATTGCGGCTTGCCAGCACACTGCTTCCTTCCGGGTGATTGCTTTGGTAGGTGGGTTCACTTGTATCGTGACCACCGTTGTAATTTATTTATTTCAGTTGTATCTAGTAAACTCCATCAACCAGACTTGTATATTTGATAAACTTAGAAGACCAGTGTATATTCTTTCGACCTTAGTGTCGCACGCTTGTATTATTATGATTCTTCTCTGGTTTTCTTTAAGTTGTTGGTTTTCTTCTGAGTTTTGATCCTCGCCCTTCGGCGTTGTATATTATATTGCATTGCGTGGTTGTTTCCTCCAATTGGCAAAGAGCTAGCTCTCTCTTGGGGATGCCTTTATTCATTATTATGTATTTCATTTATTGTACCCGTTTGGAGGCTAGTATTTACAAAAGAGACGCTGCCGAAATTTTCGGGAAAATATGATGTAGCTTTTAAATGTTTAATGCTATTTATTGCGTTAAAACCAATTGCTTAAAACAAGTTTTTCCTTCTCACTTTTTCAATGGTTTAGATTTCTGGGATTTTGGCTTACCTGAATTAGGTGGGGTCCTATATACTTCACATGATTCAAGTGCCAGTCACGTGCCATTTCGGGTCGTGGCACCTTGGTAGGGTAAGGTGCCTAACGGAGCGCTTGCGTAAGGTTTGGGCGGAGTTCAAATATCGGACAAAGGAAATGAGTAAAGAAAACCTTAGCTTACAATACCATTCTTTTTCCTAACACCATTATTCCCAAACCATGAAGACAAAAAAAAGAAAGAGCAAATGAAATGATGAAAAGAAAAGAATAAAACAACATTGCAACTGAGTAAATGGAAAGAAATAAATTGCAAGTAAGTAAAAAGAGATAGGAAAGGAATACTAAGAAGTGCAAAATGAAAGGTTTATTTAACTTCGAATGATGATACAAACCTTGAGTTCAATAACCAAAACATAAACTTACAAGCTCAATGAAGAGATTTCAAGATCAAGAGAAGGAAAAGAACTCAAGGCAAACTACTATGTACAAGAACTTAAACAAATTGGAAAAGAGAAACAAAGAGTGTATCCAAGTTCAAAGTATATATCAAGTGTGAGACCTCTCTTCCCTTGCTCACTGATATGTATTTATAGGCACAAAATAAAATTAAACAAATAATAAAAATAAGATGATGTGACCCAAATAAACAACCAGAAGAAAAATGGGAACATTTGGAGCTAGGGGACCCAGCCATGCCGATTTTTGGGGGGTCTCGCCGGGCTTGGTCCGAGCAAATGGGCTCGTGTTAGTGTGGTGGTCACTAGTGCACTCAACAAATCCACTGGTAATGTTTGATTTCTTCATATCATCTTGGGTTATACTCAGTAGTCTTGGAGGGAAACTTGATGCTTTAAATCACGTCACAACTTTTTGCATTTATCACACATTATCTCACATGTGCCCACTTGTGCCATGGGCAGCCCCACCATGGTCCATGTGCCAAAGAGTTATGTGCGTACTTGTATTGTGTTGGACCAAAATTGTGCACACATTTATTTGTTGCAACAGAACTCTTTGGATATCGATCGGTTTGCAGTTCCGGTTGCAGTGTCGGCTCACAAATGTTATATCCGTGAATTTGAGTGTGTTTGTCACGGATACCTGTAATCTGTATTACTGAGCAGACACTGGTTAATAGTACCGATATATAACAAAACATATAATGAATGAGTGGTATTAAATATAGTTTTCTGTGATGAACACAACCCCAATCAACTGAGTGAGTGGGCCACCCAGCACTTCACGGAATCCGGTAACTTGAGCACCCCTCCGTGGGTCAACCTGTACCCCCTACGAGTGCGGTGAATAGCCCACCAATTCTAGAATGAGGCCCTCTCCGTCTCAACGCCATGAGATGCGGGCCCATTGCCTTCTAGAACCCGGCTATTCGAGCACTCCACCGCAGGGTAATCCTAGTACAGAAAAGAAAATATATGTACAAGGGTGACATCGACCTCAACCCGGTCGTGCCCCAAACAAATAATATACAAACTGGCAGAGACGACAGTCCACATGTCGGACGCTCGTCCCGTAATATCAAATGTATAAATGAATCTGAACTGTACAAATATCATTGCACCACTGGCTATCCACCATGACGATCCAACCACAACCTCAACACAACACAGAACATCAACGTGAATGTCATGTTCGCAAACCCGTCTAAAATACATATAGCAATTAGACAAGTTGTACCGCTCTAATGACATTCACAGTCGCAGATTATAATGTATGTACTGAAAACTTTTAAACAGTGTTAAAAATAGCGACTTCAAAATACTCCGTATTGCCCCCAAACCAAAGATAACATAATATAAAATTTGGGCAAAACAAACAATACCTAAAACTCAATATTCCAAAGACCAGAACACAACCCAAAACACAAAACCCAACTCTAATGAAGAATCGGCGGCGCCAGAATTTTCGCCGATCTCGCCGGCCGTACAATGGATTTTGGGGCTCATTATTGGGGTGCGTTCTTGTAGTCACAAGGGTAGTGTTATGCAATTGTTTAAATAATTTTTAAAAAATATTTTAAAATCGATAGAAACTGGAATATATGTGTATTGTTTTGGTTTCGATATTTAAAACATCATTTAAACCGCTAGCTAAGGGTTTATGGGTTGGCTCTGGTACCATATTGGGTTTTGCCGGTGCCCTGGCCATCTACCGTGGCCGATGCGGAAAAAAAACCGGCGTTTAAAAATTTGGCGCAAACAAAACCCACCTAAGATCAAAACCATAAACATATACTAGAAAACATATAGAGGAGTTTAGAATGGTTATACCGAATGATCCGTGTCCTTCGGACTTTAACCATCATCCCAAGCTCCTAGAGGCCTCCTTGATCAAGCTTGATCTTCGGTCTCCCTCCATCGAAGATGATCCACCTGAGGATTTATATTTCGAGCTCTAACCTCATAGCCGAGGTAACTAGGGTATCTAGTTCGCTAAAATAGATAGCCTAGAAGATGTATTAATTTGTCTCCAAACACCATAAGTTTTTCAATACAAGAGACTTGAAGGGTGGAGGTAGAAGAAGAATCTTGAGAATGAGAGTGTGAAGCAACTCAAGAAAAAGGTTCAGTCTTGTGAGCAATAATGAAGCATCCAATAAATATCTCAAGTCTTCAAAATATCTCAAGTCTCCAAAATATCTCACACCTAAACACAAATATCAAGCATGCCACAATAGTAACCATGAGTCACCCCATGAGTCACCAAGTGAGCCATGCTACAATAAATGCATACCACACCTCATCCGCTCCACCTCATTAACCATTTAATCCTAAATAGTTAAAACTAAATGAGGTGGTATCTTCTAGAAGCACCTTGTAATAAATTACAAGAATACCCCTCTTCCGTATATACATACTCGTATCTGTATTCCGATAAAATACGAATACAATGAGACGAAAATAATCCAACAATATAATACTTGAATCCGGCTTAAACCAAACCACTAGTATAAACCGTTCGAACCATGATACATGCACAAGTGCACGTATCTGATCAAACCCACCTACAAAACCATACGACCTCTACATCGTTTTACCCAAAGCAGGGCAACCCTCTATGTGGGACTCTAAAGACTCGTCAATACGCTGGCAGTGGGTTTAACCATAAGCACGTCAGCAACACTAGCTGTACGTAACGGCTACCCAGGTATTGAGCAATACGAAGGCCGACGAGCAAACTCATCTGAACCCCTACTGAGCCTGTCTGTGACAATATCCGTCCAGTCCGGTCTGTTCGTCTAAGAGTATCGCATATCGAGTCTAGGGGATTGGATAATGTCAGACCCCTAATAATGCGATATTTCGTGTCGGTATGAAGCCCATCACCAACTGAGAAACTACTGATCCAAATCAGTAAATCTCGACTACCTTGGCCAAGGATTTCTGGTGATGGCCACCTGTGCACAACGCGACATCAACCCCCAATACCGGGAGAGACGAATTCCCGACGATTCGCTCACTACCTTTATGTGGCTCGGGACTGTACCCAACTAAAACCTGTTTGCAAGACTCCTTTGAGCCGTGGTATGTTAGTAATCAAAGTACAGCGGGAACTCATACGATAAAAATTAAGATCTCAAGTCGACAGAATAACCTGTACACATGTCACCTGGGAACCGCCATCTGACAATAGGTATAGTACCAACTAGAAGGTTCCCGGTGAGTCCGTCCAGTGTACTCATAATCCAATGAGCACCTGTGTACTATCTTACGTGAACAAACTAACACCAGTGGCTTGTGAGACCTATCCACCGCCCCTCGTCGAGGTCTCGATAAGTACACACTAGTCTACTCTGGAGTATCAATGCCCAGTCTCGATACTCCCACGACTAGGGACATTTAAAGATGTGCTTATAGACCACCCAACTCCTACGTATATGATCGCCATCATAATACTGGTAGTCAAGTAAGAATTCTATGGGCTCAATCAATATGTAATAGTGATCTGTAATACCATATAAAGTATGTACATGATGATAAAGACAAACCAGATAGCATACAATCATCTTAAGTAAGATTGTTCTATCCATATAGGTCGTCCCTAAATCATCGCAATCGTGTGCCTGCGATTCAATAATTTCCTTGAGGGAACTATAGCCAACAAACAGAACAAAAAAGACGGAATTGATATTTCAGGAATTTAGTTCCTTCAAAATATGACAGGGTTTTATCCCAATAAGAACTTAGTACTTGCAAGATCTGCAGATTTTTAGAGTTTAACTATAATTTAAAGAGTTAATCTCTGCATTAATATGGAAAGGATCACATGAAAAACACGTGAGAACCCTAGAAAATAAAGAAAACGAAGACTCACGTGAAAAGCACGTGAGCGCCTAAGGGAGAAACATAAAATATGCATACCACGTGAAAACCATGTGAGCGCCCAAATAAGCCCTAAAGACAGAGTCTAACGTAGAAGACACATCAGCACTGACACTTAAAGTCTCATGTGAAGAGCACATGAGCGCTTATGAGGACACAACGATTCACGTAACATTCACCTAAGCGCCAGATGAACCAGTGCTTAGCACTACTCATGTGAAGAGCACGTTAGTGATCATGAAGATGGTGCTTCACGTGACACTAATGTGAGCGTCATATGAACCAGTGCTTAGCATTACTCTAGTGAAGAGCCCGTGAGCACTGAAGCGGAACCTATGATGAAGCTTAAACTTCTGGGCCCAGTGCTTAGCACTGTTGGATTATCTAAAGCCTAAAATAGAATGTAGCCTAGTGCTTAGAATTGTTAGGAAACAGAGCCCGACATTTAGTCTGAAAATTAGACTAATCCCCTGAAGTTTCAAACTTCTTTGATTTTCAAAGGAAAACCAACCATGATCATACATATTTTAAATTGGATTTAATTTAAGACTAGATTAACGGCCCTCAAACAAATTTTAAGTCGATATTAATCTAAGATTAGATTAATGATCCTTAAACCTCTGAATTGAAAGAAGATATTGCCTAGGTTCACTCAAAATATAATTTATGATTTTTGGACTAATCTATGCCCTACGGGCATGACAAGATTAGTCTCCATATATAATCCAAGGGCAACTCCATATAAACAAACATAACACGACACAAAGTGATCAATTGGAGAGGTAAAAGTTGTTATCGCGTTGCGATAGTGTAATTAACTGTAGGGGCTTGCGCCTTCAGGGAAAATCGTCCCCATAATAAAAAAAACCCTCAAATGAAGGGGAATCTGATAAGTCTGCTGAAACGGTCACATCTATCCAAATATCTGATATACGATGCCATAAATCAAGTTGATATCTTCGGAAAGGTGGATGGATATGATTCATATAGCATCTGCCCCCAAATTCAGGCTAGACTTTTCCAACGTTTCAGTTCAGTCGTTGGTGATAAACAGATTTTGGCATGCCCAATGTGACCTTTTTCTCTTTCCACTTCACACTATGTTTTTCGTGTTTTTCTGTGATCAAATAATAGCGGTATATATATATGTTTGTAGTTGCCCTTAGGTAATAAGATATTGAAGCTGGCATTCCGTCTCTATTTAGGGATCAATGGTGTTTGCTTCCACTCACTGCAATTCAAGCTCTGCTATATATGGTGGAGTCATGTATGGGATACTTGCAGCTTCAAATCTCTGCAGTCCGGCTCTTCAAGAAATGAAGGGGCTTTTCTTTGGGTCAGTACTCTCACCCCTACCCTCGGTGCCTCAACGCAAAAGAAGGAAGCCCAAAAGAAGCCTGTCTTCCACAGGCTGGCTCCATAAGGTTCAGCTCTGCCGACGGCAATGGTCTTCATACAACTGGCTCTTGCCAAACACCAAGGTCAACACAGGGGGTATAATATTCATGCTCTGAAAGAAAACAGAGGGAAGGCTCAGCAAATTTCTGAGACTGAAGAAACGCCAGTTGTGAGACATGATCGACGCCAATATTGGCATCAAATAAGACAAGCTAAGGGCAGTTCTCCATCCCGGCTGACTCCAACTCTGATGGTGAATGTTGTTGTTCCAACCGGGAACAGTTTCGAACTGTTGCGAAGGGTCAGACAAAATTCTCCCACCGCAGTACTGAAGAAATCTTCGTGGCCCGTGGAGATCCAACAATAGCAGAAACCAGTTCGCACTTCAAAGAGACTTTCCTTATCCATATATAAGGTGTGGAAGTACGAGAAGAACTCAGTTTTCGTTCGTGGCTCTTCTCCTAAACGTCAGCCAAACTCTGACAACTCCCCTTCCAAATATAAGGGGACTCATCCCAAAGATGAAATTCACACAGTCGATATGGTGAACTCTAAAGATGAAATTCATGTTTCTACTAGTCACGGACCGCATACTTGGTCTTTGACAAAGGCTCGGTAGCAACATGAAAATCTGTAGGAGATACTTTCTCAGCACTTGCTAGTCCACCGCCTAAGGTAAACCTCGAAGACGCGCCTGAAAAAAAGATAGGACATGAGTCGGATATTGATTTTCTGAAGCGTGCTCTCAAAAAGAGAGATAAAGAAGCGGCGGTGATGACCACTAAAATGAATAAGATGGTCCTTCTATTTTAAAGCATGGTCAGGATGATAGCTCGGCCCAAACCGCCAGCAGAGGAATCATCGGTGAATATAACCGACGATAAGGTGGACACTTCAAATCCTCCGCAAGCCCCATCAACGGCTAAAGAGGAAATGATTATGAAAGCAAAGCTTGAAGAATACATCGCTCAGCAAATCAAAGCTCATTATGCCAGTGAAGCGGCAGATAAGTCGATAATGACTGGTCGAACGTATCCGGCATGGTATGATCAAGTACAATACCCGCCAGGATACACATTTCCGACGTTCCACATGTACAAAGGGACCGAGAATCCTCTCCAGCACATCACGCATTTTAAATCCATGTGCAACAACAGTGGAGGAAATGATATACTGCTCCTTCGACAGTTCGTTAGTGGTCTGGCATGCACTGCCTTAAAATGGTATGCAGAACCCCCAAATGACTCCGTGAACACCTTCGACGAGATGTAGATGCTTTTCTGTCAGAGATTCAACAGTGTGAATAAATGCACTATCATGGCGGCGTTGGTTAACGAAAGGGATAGACCGAATAAGACCTAGGTTCAATATGTTACCCGATAGTGAAATCTCTGGTCTAAATACGAAAGAAGCCCATCGACAAAGCTACAGCCGTGGAAATGTTCATAGCTACCCTTGACAAAAATTCAAAGGCGTTCCCATATATGGCCTTCTTCAAGACGACGACCTTCTAAGAGCTCATAGAAACACTGGCTCGATTGGATCAAACGGGTCAAGACCCTTCCTCTTCCGATGAAGATATATGAAAAAAGGGATCCAAGGCAGCGTTTGCACCAACACTCACCAATAAAAAATGAGCGGCCCTGAAGAAACTTGTCGTCAAAATAGCGACAGCACGGGTCCTACCTTTGAAGAGATAGGGACATGAATACTCACTCCCCGAAATATGCACAGAGGACATCTTGCTCACTGGCGGAAGAATCTCTATGTGAGGTGGTCCTTTCTTCAAAGAATAAAAAGGATATTAAGACACCTACAAGCAGGTCTCGCAATCAAGTGGAATAGCCCGCTTGAATCGAAAATCTTGGAAGGGATGTAGAAGCCATGTCCCACTCTGAAAACAGATGATGAGGGGAAAATCCCCCAAGTCAAGTTCATTCTTCCAAGGAGGAAGAAGACTCAGCAGAACAAATGACGTGATATATCGTTCCTTTGTGTATGAAGAAGATTCTCCATCAGCGTCAAAAAATGACACTGATGAGCAGAAGACAAGTTCCATGTAAAGTGTTCGGTATTTCCCGCAAAACAGCACGATTGTTGTGAAGATGAATGAGGCAATCCAAGTGGATGTGTAAGTCGATGTATGACACCCCACGAGTTGCGAGGAGGCGGAAAAATGAAAAACAATCTTGTTCTTTGGATTAACATCGACTAACCGAAGAATCTTTGCTAAACTATAACTAACATATACGTTGGACTTGTTAACTACTATGAGAAGAGATTATACCTCATGAACCTTGTCCTTCGTCTTTCCATTATCCACCTCCTCCTCGGCCTCCTCTATGTAATAGACGATCCATCCAAGAGCTTCTATTCCAAGCTTCACCTCTAATCTTGAGGTAACTAGGTTTCTTTAGTTTCTAATCAAAGGCACCTAGGTGATATAGAGTGAGGTTATGGATTAATTAGTCTATCTAATCCTTGATCTCAACACATGAGAGGGGAGGATTAGGGTTTGAAGAGAGAGAGCTTGAGGAGAGAGAAGGTAAGCATGAATTATCATGAAAATGTTTCTCACTTCTAATATATTATGAAGCATAAAGAAAAAAAAATAAATAAATCTAAATGATTTATCATCATGCTTCATTTAATATATGCAATGAATCATCAAGTGAGTCATTAAGCAATAAATGCTTCATTAACTTACTTGAATGATTCATCTAATGAGTCACAAATGCATTTAATGTAAATGCTACCTAAACCCTCAAGTCACCATACTTCTAGAAGCTTCCCGCCAAATTACGAGAATTCCCCTCTTATCCGTGAAAACAAGGAAAAACTTTAGACTGTATAAATCCAATAATCCGATACTAGAATCTGGCTTAAACCAAAGACGGCTAGTAAAAACTGACCGAACGTCGTACATGCGTAAACACACGTATGCGTCCGAACCCTTGTCGTAAAACCATACGACCTCTATACCGTTTTGCCTGGAGCAGAGAAACTCTCTGTGTGGGACTCTAAAGACTCGACTACTACGCCGGCAGTGGGTTTAACCACAGACCGCAAGCGGCACTAGCTGTACGTAACGGTCCCCAGGTAGATGTCGATAAGTAGGCCGATGAGGAAACCCATCGGAACTCCTACTGAGCCTGATGTGACAATCTCCGTACAGTCCGGTCTATTCATCTAGGACTATCGCATATCGGGCCTAGGGGGCGGCAAGCGTCAGTCCCCTAAAAGCGGTATAAGTCGTGTCGGAGCGAAGCCCATTACACCTTGAGAAACTACTGGAAAACCTACCAGTAAATCTCGCTTGCCCTGGCCAGGGACTTTGCGTAATGGCTCTCTGACACAGCGCGATATCAACTCCCAATACCCGGGAGAGACGAATCCTGTCTAACTACCACTGCCTTCAAGTGCTCGGGACTGCACCCAACTGCTACCTGTTTGCACGACTCCTTTGAGCTGTGATAGGGTAGCAATCTAAGAACAGTGGGACACACTCGAGGCGAAGTAGCAGTGTCAAGTCTGCGGACTATGCTGTACTCATGTCACCTGGGAACTGTTAACTGACAACGGGTATAATACCAACCAACAGTTCCCTGCGAGTCCTGTCTGGTGTACCCGTAACCCAACGAGCACCTGTATACTATCTCCAGTACGATGTACTGATGGCTGTAGGACAGACCATCTCCCCAACTGGGATGAGAAGTGTACACACTAGTCTACTCCGGAGTATCGATGCCCTGTCTCGATAATCCTACGACTAGGGACCTGAAAAGGATGTGCTTGTAGCCTACCCAGCCCCCACTAGTGTGACTGCCATCACAACGCTGGTAGTCAAGCAAGATCCTAAAGGCTCTATCAATACGTACACACATATTAAGATAGATAAAACCAAGTAGCATACTACCATGTTTAGCAAGACTGTTATATAACTGTGAATATCCCAAGCTTCCATTAAGTAATATACAAGCTAGTATGATACAATAATGGCCCCTAGGACATATACACTGACAATCTCCCACTTGCACTAGGGCCATGTACTGGCATATCGAAGACCGATCATCTCGAGTAGCCTCTCGAACTGAATCTGAGGTAAGGCCTTTGTGAATGGATCAGCAATGTTCTCCTCTGTAGCTACTCTCCAGACCTCGATCTCCCGGCGATCTATGATCTCCGTGATCAGGTGATACCGCCTTAAGATGTGTCTGGACTTTTGATGGGACCTTGGTTCCTTTGCTGAAGCTATAGCTCCGTTGTTGTCGCAATACAGAGGTATTGGATCAATAATGGTAGGAACCACCTGAAGTTCTATTAGGAACTTCTTCATCCAGACCGCTTCTTTTGCGGCATCGCAAGCAGCAATATACTCCGCTTCCATCGTTAAGTCAGCAACGGTGTCCTGCTTGGAACTCTTCCAGCACACCGCCCCTCCACTGAGGGTAAATATATAACCTGACATGGACTTGGAATCGTCCTTATCACTCTGGAAGCCGGAATCAGCAAAGGCCTCGATCTTGAGGTCTTTTCCGCCGTAAACCAATAACATCTCCTTAGTCCTTCTTAGGTGCTTGAGAATGTTCTTTACTGCTATCCAGTGATTCTCCCCTGGGTCTGACTGATACCGGTTGACCACGCTCAGTGCGTAAGCTACATCTGGTCTGGTGCACAACATGCATACATTATAGAGCCTACCGCAGAAGCGTATGGTATAATAGACATGCGATCCCTTTCCAAATCAGTCTTGGGAGACATCTCTTTGGAGAGGGTTATTCCGTGACAAGCCGGTAGATTACCGCGCTTAGAATCTTCCATACTGAATCTTTTCAGTATAGTGTTGATATACCTAAACTGCGAAAGTCCCAACATCCTCTTGGATCTATCACGATAGATCCGGATCCCCAGAATGTAAGAGGCATCACCCAGGTCTTTCATGGAGAACCTGTGTGACAAGAATCCTTTGACAGATTGTAGCATAGGAATGTCGTTTCTTATCAATAGAATGTCACCTACCTACAAGACGAGTAATACGACAGTTCGTGCTACAATTTTACTATATATACATGGTTCATCTGGATTTTTAATAAAGTCATATTCTTTGACCGTTTTATCAAAACAGATGTTCCAAATCCACGATGCCTTCTTTAGTCCATAAATGGACTTAATCAACTTGCACACTTTCCCGCTGCTCCCACTCTGATTGAAGCCTTTTGGCTGATCCATATAGACGCACTCTTCCAAATTACCATTTAGAAAAGCCGTCTTTACGTCCATCTGCCAGATCTCATAATCATGGAAGGCGGCAATAGCAAGAAGGACCCGAATGGATTTAAGCATAGCCACTGGAGAAAAAGTCTCGTCATAGTCCAAACCAGGTCTTTGACGACAACCCTTTGCAACAAGTCTAGCCTTATAGGTTTCTACCTGTCCATTTACACCAATCTTTTTCTTGAAGATCCATTTGCATCCTATGGGTTTTACCCCACCTGGAGCAAAGTCCATAGTCCATACTTTGTTGGTGTACATGGACTCCATTTCGGTCCGCATTACATCTAGCCATCGTACCGAGTCGCCGCTCTGGATGGCCTGCTGGAAGCTAATAGGTTCATCATTATCAATGATGCAATCCTCTCTATCCCCATCTATGAGAAAACCGTAGTATCTCTCAGGCGGATGAGACGGCCTACTACTTCTGCGGAGGGGTGCGGGAATGTCCTGTTCTTCTTGAACTACTAGTTCTACCAAACTTTCAGTAGTAGTTTATGGTTCTGGAATTTCTTCCAGTTCTATTTCGCCTCCACTTGTTTCCTTTTCTAAAAACTGTTGTTCTAGAAAATGGCCATTACGAGAAACAAAAACTTTTTGTTCCTCTGCGTAATAGAAATAATACCCCTTGGAGTTCTTTGGATATCCCACAAACTTACACTGTACTGATCGTGCCTCGAGCTTGTCCACATGCTGCTTTTTAACAAAAGCTGGACATCCCCATATCTTCATATGCTGAAGATGGGGTTTCTTTCCACTCCACATCTGATATGGCATGGTAGGCACAGTCTTGGTAGGAGCCCTGTTCAGAAGATATGCCGCTGATTCTAGCGCATAACCCCAGAAAGATCGCGGTAACTCAGCATTACTCATCATGGAACATACCATATCCAATAGGGTTCGATTCCATCTCTCTGATACACCGTTATGATGTGGAGTGTATGGAAGAGTAAGCTGAGAGAGAATTCCTTTCTCTTTTAGGTAACCTAGGAACTCGGCACTTAAGTATTCACCACCTCGATCAGATCTCAGTGTCTTGATACTTTTGCCGGTTTGGTTTTCTACTTCATTCTTATACTCTTGGAATTTCTCAAAAGCCTCGGATTTATGTTTCATCAAGAAAATGAATCTGTACCTAGAGTAATCATCCGTAAAAGTAATGAAATAGGAAAAACCACCTCTTGCATGTGTAGACATTGGACCACATACATCACTGTGTATGAGTCCTAAGAGCTCGCTCGCTCTTACTTCATGTCCGGTGAATGGAGTCTTTGTCATCTTTCCTTTGAGACATGATTGACAAGTAGCATAAGTTTGATATTCGAACGAGTCCAAATATCCTTCTCTATGTAACTTAGTTAACCTTGTCTCATTGATGTGACTCAGTCTACAATGCCATAAGAAAGCTTTATTTAAATCTGGAGACTTTCTTTTTAGTGTGTTCTGGACATTGAAAATCTGTAATTGGTTTAAGACATATATACCGTTATCCAGTGTACCGGACCCAATCAAACCATGATTAAGGTGAACGTTAACAACATCGCTTACAAACGTGAAATCATAACCTTCTTTTGATAACATCGAAACCGATATGATATTACACGTTAAACTAGGTACACAAAAACAGTTATGTAAAACCAAAATATGTCCACCCGTCAATCCCAGGTGATAATCCCTGACGGACACAGCTCCCATGCTAGCTCCGTTAGCAACCTTTAGGGTCATATCACCAACCTTCAGCACTCTACGGTTTCTCAGTGCCTACAATGAATTGCATATATGAGATCCTAATCCGGTATCCAATACCCAGGAAGTAGAGTTGATTGACAGACAATTCTCAATTACAAACACACCTGAAGTCGAAGCTACAGCTTGCTTCGGTTCCTGGTTCTGGGCGTTCCACGCCTTGCAATCTTTCATCCAGTGCCCTTTCCTATGACAATGGAAGCACTCATCCTTGGCCACTACTGGTACCGCAATCTTTTTCTTTCCCCTCACTCCCACCTTACTAACACCTCCTCTAGGTTTGGTGGCGGCCTTATTATTCCTTCCTTTGGCCCGAGCCTTAGATCCGGAAGAAGAAGCACCGCGAACAAATATAGCAGGTGTTTCCCTTGCCTTCTGCAAGGTGCCCTCTGCACTCCTCAACATGTTAAGGAGTTCTGGAAGTTCAACTTCTTTTCTTTGAATATTGAAATTCAGAATAAACTGGGCGTAGGTGGAAGGAAGGGACTGGAGAATCAAGTCTGTATAGTGCTCATTATCTAAAGTCGTCCCAAGGTCTGCGAGCTCTTCAATATAGCCAATCATCTTTAGGATATGTTCTCCTACCGATGATCCGACGGCCAATCTCGCCCGAAACAAGTTCTTAGAGGTCTCGTATCTTGCTATACAAGATTGCTCTCCATAAAGTTCCTTTGTATGGAGAAATATGGCATCAAGATCCATATCCTCGTGCCTCTGATGTTCATTATTCATTGAGGCAAGCACGATGAACTTGGCCTTCGCGTAATCTAACTCCCAGGTTTTGCGGACTTCCTTATCCGCATTACTGGATTTAGGACCTGGGACTGCAGGTGCCTTAGCGGTGAGGACATACCCCAATCTGTCATAGGTTAAAGCCATTTTGACATTCCGTAGCCAATCTTTATAGTTTGGCCCTGTCAGTATATTTTTCTCTAAAAGTAACTTAAGGCCATTCATGTTTTGGGTCGCTGCAATGAGAGAGAGAAAGGGAATACTTTAGCATGATGCTCTTGCAAGTTTAGAGTGGTTTTTAGTTTATCTAAACTGGATGGCTCCCACTGTTTCTCGAATCCCTCCTCAAACCAAAAAGAAAGAACTAGCCAGGACTATTCTCACCGTACAATACTTGCTTAACCGTTCAGCCAGACCGGTGTCGGTACTTCGAGGGAGGTTTTCCAACGCTTTCGCGAAATTCCTTAATTAAATAACCTCTTTTCTCTGGGGGCGTAGCCCCGCTGACACCTTTTTCGGTACCTACTTGGTTTATAGCATTGATCGTTAAGTGACGAATCTCCTGATGAGTAGCATATATCACAGTAGGATCGGAATCCAAATATCAACGTATGATAATGCTGAAGGAATCCTACCAACATTCATCAAACTCCAAATGGTATGCATCTATTTGCAAATTTTAGTTTCTTTAGAAATTCCCGATATAAATTTCTGCCCCATGCTCTTATGACCTTGGCTTTGGTCAAAATGTCATAAGTCACATGTCAAGTTCTACCCATCATTATCCTGTTAATTTGAACCCATCCGTACATACCACTGACTTTGGTCAAATGATAATACGACTGTCCTAAACTAACTCATCTATCTATGCAACAAATGAATACCCAGCAGCTACCAAACGCTATGCCTTGACTTTGGCCAAAATGCATAGCTTGAATACTACTGAATACCCAAATGAAATGACGGAGGGCTACGAATGGTTTTGGCGAAACCGTGAACGTAGTGGACTTGATATGATCGAAGGAACCTGATAGCTTTTAAAAGAAGTGGTTAAAGCTCCGCAATTTTTTAAAAAAATCCTCTGTTTTAAAATAACCGAGTGGTTTCTTTTAAACTGTTCCAACGATTCAACTTTGGTTTATTTTCTTTGCATTAATAATAATGTGTCCCATAAATTAACCTATCATTGCAGAAAACAACGAAAATACAACGTCCTCTTATGCCATCCGCATTCGCCACTGGGTCCTGTCATCACCCGTTAGATTACTTAACTAACGACAGAGCGGGAGCTGGGCTAGCGCGGGTGTAAAACATAAGTGACGTCTAAATAGCTATCATATATAGATATTGTACATTCGTCAGACGCAATAATAGGCATTCCAGATCACAGATGAACATTATTGGATATACAAGCAATCCACATTTCTTTTGAGCCTGCAACGAAAAACGGATTACACAGTTGTGATGAATAGCCATTACCCCACCCTAGACCCCTACGGGTACGGCAAACTACCCGCCAAGTACCCGAAGCGAAGCAGTCTGTCTCAACAACGTGAGTAAGCCACTAAACACTTCAAAGTACCCGGTAGTTTGTGCACCCCACCTTGGGTCTATCCTAAGAGAAAAAACAGTAAAATGAAATAATACAACGGTGGCTACAACCGCAACCTGGATGTGCCCCGCAAAATAATATTACATCATATTACAAATTACATCGAATGAATGAATATAGAAACCCATCTCAAACCCCGGCTAATCATCACAACAATCCAATCAAGTTCATAATCACAAACAGTAAAATCATTACAGAAATATGCAACCCCCTGCCAACTGACATACTAGCAGTTAGGGGAGGTTTACGAACATATTATACAGTTCACAGATATAATCAAATTAGCAAACATCGTATAATTTCGATCGAGCAAACACATTAGATTCTACTCCAAAACTTCTCTGTGCACCTGAGACTTGAGCAGAAAATAAACATTACAGAAAAGACACAAACATCACAGAAGTGTTACTGGGGAAATTTGGGCTGAATCGGCTTCAACCCGGCCGCGGATCCGTGGCGGATCGGTGGGATCGGCCGCGTTTCCGCGGCTGTTTGGAAGATTCATGCACCCAATTTTCTCCAGTATTCTTATATTTTCCTGCATGTATTTTTAGAGATCCGTGAAAAATTTTTAGACCTCATTTTAAATTCGACAGAAACTTGGTGATTTCGATGTTTTTTCCGGTTCGTTTTGTGTTCGAAATTCTAACGACTTTGCTAATAAGTTAGTTACTGTTTATCGAGGCTCTGATACCACTATAATTCGATGTATGACACCCCACGAGTTGTGGGGAGGCGGAAAAATTAAAAACAATCTTGTTCTTTGGGTTAACATCGACTAACCGAAGAATCTTTGCTAAACTATAACAAACATATACATAGGAGTTGTTAACTACTATGAGAAGAGATTATACCTCGTGAACCTTTTCCTTCGTCTTTCCGTTATCCACCTCATCCTCTATGTAATAGACGATCCACCCGAGAGCTTCTATTCCAAGCTTCACCTCTAATCTTGAGGTAACTAGGTTTCTTTAGTTGCTAATCAAAGGCACCTAGGTGATATAGAGTGAGATTATGGATTAATTAGTCTATCTAATCCTTGATCTCAACACATGAGAGGGGAGGATTAGGGTTTGAAGAGAGAGAGCTTGAGGAGAGAGAAGGTGAGCATGAATTATCATGAAAATGTTTCTCACTTCTAATATATTATGAAGCATAAAGAAAAACAAATAAATAAATCTAAATGATTTATCATCATGCTTCATTTAATATATGCAATGAATCATCAAGTGAGTCATTAAGCAATAAATGCTTCATTAACTTACTTGAATGATTCATCTAATGAGTCACAAATGCATTTAATGTAAATGCCACCTAAACCCTCAAGTCATCATACTTCTAGAAGCTTCCCGCCAAATTACGAGAACGCCCCTCCTATCCGTGAAAACAAGGAAAAACTTTAGACAGTATAAATCCAATAATCCGATACTAGAATCTGGCATAAACCAAAGCCGGCTAGTAAAAACTGTCCGAACGTCGTACGTGCGTAAACACACGTATGCGTCCGAACCCTTGTCGTAAAACCATACGACCTCTATATCGTTTCGCCTGGAGCAGGGAAACTCTCTATGTGGGACTCTAAAGACTCGACTACTACGCTGGCAGTAGGTTTAACCACAGACCGCAAGCGGCACTAGCTGTACGTAACGGTCCCCAGGTAGATGTCGATAAGAAGGCCGATGTGGAAACCCATCTGAACTCCTACTAAGCCTGATGTGACAATCTTCGTACGGTCCGGTCTGTTCGTCTAGGACTATTGCATATCGGGCC
Source organism: Agapanthus africanus (assembly GCA_030015575.1). Taxonomy (NCBI): domain Eukaryota; kingdom Viridiplantae; phylum Streptophyta; class Magnoliopsida; order Asparagales; family Amaryllidaceae; genus Agapanthus; species Agapanthus africanus. Next base: position 299,975,804 of record CM057339.1, on the reverse strand, counting down.
TAGGGGGGCGGCAAGCGTCAGTCCCCTAAAAGTGGTATAAGTCGTGTCGGAGCGAAGCCCATTACACCTTGAGAAACTACTGGAAAACCTACCAGTAAGTCTCGCTTGCCCTCGCCAGGGACTTTGCATAATGGCTCTCTTATACAGCGCGATATCAACTCCCAATACCGGAAGAGACGAATCCTGTCTAACTACCACTGCCTCCAAGTGCTCGGGACTGCACCCAACTGCTACCTGTTTGCACGCCTCTTTTAAGCCGTGGTAGGGTAGCAATCTAAGAACAGTGGGACACACTCGAGGCGAAGTAGCAGTGTCAAGTCTGCGGACTATGCTGTACTCATGTCACCTGGGAACTGTTAACTGACGACGGGTATATTACCAACCAACAGTTCCCTGTGAGTCCTGTCTGGTGTACCCGTAACCCAACGAGCACCTGTATATTATCTCCGGTACGATGTACTGATGGCTGTGGGATAGACCATCTCCCCAACTAGGATGAGAAACGTACACACTAGTCTACTCCGGAGTATCGATGCCATGTCTCGATAATCCTACGACTAGGGACCTAAAAAGGATGTGTTTGTAGACTACCCAGCCCCCACTAGTATGACTGCCATCACAACGCTGGTTGTCAAGCAAGATCCTAAGGGCTCTATCAATACGTACACACATATTAAGATAGATAAAACCAAGTAGCATACTATCATGTTTAGCAAGACTGTTATATAACTGTGAATATCCCAAGCTTCCATTAAGTAATATACAAGCTAGTATGATACAATAATGGCCCCTCGGGCATATACACTAACAATCTCCCCTGTAATTCGATGTACCACGAGTTGCGGGGAGGCGGAAAAATGAAAAACAATCTTGTCCTTTGGATTAACATCGACTAACCGAAGAATCTTTACTAAACTATAACTAACATATACATAGGAGTTGTTAACTACTATGAGAAGAGATTATACCTCGTGAACCTTGTCCTTCGTCTTTCCGTTATCCACCTTCTCCTCGGCCTCCTCTATGTAATAGACGATCCACCCGAGAGCTTCTATTCCAAGCTTCACCTCTAATCTTGAGGTAACTAGGTTTCTTTAGTTGCTAATCAAAGGCACCTAGGTGATATAGAGTGAGGTTATGGATTAATTAGTCTATCTAATCCTTGATCTCAACACATGAGAGGGGAGGATTAGGGTTTGAAGAGAGAGAGCTTGAGGAGAGAGAAGGTGAGCATGAATTATCATGAAAATGTTTCTCACTTCTAATATATTATGAAGCATAAAGAAAAACAAATAAATAAATCTAAATGATTTATCATCATGCTTCATTTAATATATGCAATGAATCATCAAGTGAGTCATTAAGCAATAAATGCTTCATTAACTTACTTGAATGATTCATCTAATGAGTCACAAATGCATTTAACGTAAATGCCACCTAAACCCTCAAGTCACCATACTTCTAGAAGCTTCCCGCCAAATTACGAGAACGCCCCACCTATCCGTGAAAACACGGAAAAACTTTAGACTGTATAAATCCAATAATCCGATACTAGAATCTGTCTTAAACCAAAGCCGGCTAGTAAAAACAGTCCTAACGTCGTACGTGCGTAAACACACGTATGCGTCCGAACCCTTGTCGTAAAACCATACGACCTCTATATCGTTTCGCCTGGAGCAGGGAAACTCTTTTTGTAGGACTCTAAAGACTCGACTACTACGCTGGCAGTGGGTTTAACCATAGACCACAAGCGGCACTAGCTGTACGTAACGGTCCCCAGGTAGATGTCGATAAGAAGGCCGATGAGGAAACCCAACCGAACTCCTACTGACAGTTCCCTGCGAGTCCAGTCCGATGTACCCGTAACCCAACGAGCACCTATATACTATCTCCAGTACGATGTACTGATAGCTGTTGGACAGACCATCTTCCCAACTGGGATGAGAAGCGTACACACTAGTCTACTCCAGAGTATCGATGCCCTGTCTCGATAATCCTACGACTAGGGACCTGAAAAGGATGTGCTTGTAGACTACCCAGCCCCCACTAGTGTGACTGCCATCACAACGCTGGTAGTCAAGCAAGATCCTAAGGGCTCTATCAATACGTACACACATATTAAGACAGATAAAACCAAGTAGCATACTACCATGTTTAGCGGCTCTGATACCATGTAAGTATACGCTAGCGTCCCGGCCGTCTTTCAAACGCCAAATGCGGAACAAAAACTTTTTAACTGACGCTATCGCATACTATAACCCGGATCCACCATTAACGCTAAACTAACAAACTACAAAGTGAAAGGCTATACCGAACGATCCGAGTCCTTCGGTCTTTAACCATCATCCCACGCTCCGTTGCGGCTGCTCCGATCTCCTGGCTCCTCGTCGAGGTGGCACCACATCTACGCATCTTTAAACGGGCTCCCGCCTCTATACCGAGGCAACTCGGTCATCAAGTCTGCTAAAAGAGATGACCAAGATTGATGTAGAGAATGAGTAGAACACTTTGTCTCGCTTCATCCAAAACCATGGATGAACGGTTAATGAAGTTGCCTTTTGAATGGAATGAAATGAGAAATGAGCTATCAATTTCCATGAACCAAATTCCATAAACTTTTTAATCAACAACCATAATCTTTTTTACAAAAAAGGCTAGCTCCAAAGGAAGGGAGGGGGCCGGCCAATATATAATGAGAGGAGAGAGTGAGTGTATGAGCAAAAAGGGTGACCATTAGCAATAATATCTAAAGCAAATACAAAGAAGAATTAATGCATAACAATGAGTCACCTAAACACCTTGCATAAAACAATTAATGCAACAATGAGTCATGTAACACCTCACTATCCTAGTCACCAATTCTAGAACCTTCCTCATGACTCACCCTCAAGACTCACCATGTGAAGAAAAGATAAATCCGCATTAAACCGAATGTTTAAGACGGGTGATAGAAAACTGGCAACTTCCAAAAGCGATCCTGAAACGAATTTCAGGATAACCCCCTAACAGTATAAACATACCCGCATTTGTATTACGACCGAATACAAATGCAACTGAGACAAAGATATTATATCTACACAGTATAATACATGGATCCGGCTTAAACCAAAGCCCAACAGTATTATCTTCCCGAAATATGACACGTGCGTAAACGCACGTGCATTTTCCGAACATTGCCATAAAACCATACGGCCTCTACAACGTTTCGCCCGAACTAGGGAAACTATCTATGGGGGACTCTAATGACTCATCAGTACCCTGGCAGTGGGTTTAACCACAAGCCGTCAGCGGCACTAGTAGTGCGTAACGGCTACCCATGTACTGACCTCAAGGGAGGCCGATGAGCGAACTCATCCTGGAACCTTACTGAGCCTAACAGTGACAATATACATACAGTCCGGTCCCTTCGTCTATGAGTATCGCATATCGGGCCTAGGGTGCTGGTAACGTCAGACCCCCAATAGCAGTATAAGTCGTATCGGAGTGTAGCCCAGAACACCCTGAGATACTACTATAGTACCTACCAGTAAATCTCCTACCTCAGCCGAGGGTTTTGTGTAATGGCTCTCCTAGACATAGCGCGATCTCACCCCCAATACCGGGAAGAGACGAATCCCCTGCCGATCCGCTCACTTGCCTCCATTTGGCTCGGGACTGTACCCAAAAAAGACCTGTTTGCACGACACATTTGAGCCGTGGTAGGATAGAAATCAAAGCACAGTGGGAACTCACACGAGACAAATGACGACCTCAGGTCGATGAACTAACCTGTACATATGTCACCAGGGAACAGCTATCTGACGCTAGGTATACCAACTAGCAGGTTCTCGATGAGTCCTTTCCGGTGTACTCATAACCTAATGAGCACCTGTATACATCTTAGGTGATCCAACTGACACCAATGGCTTGTGAGACCGGCCACCGCCCCTCGTCGGGGTCTCGACTGTATACACTAGTCTACTCCGAAGTATCGATGCCCTGTCTCGAAACTCCCACGACTAGGGACCACAATTAAGGATGTACTTATAGACTACCCAACTCTGACGTATACGATCGCCATCATATTGTTGGTAGTCAAGCAATATCTTAAGGGCTCTATCAACGTGTAATAGTGATCAGTCACATGAACCTATACACGACTGATAAAGGAAAACCAGATCGCATACTATCATCTCGAGTAAGACTGTGCTACCGGTATAGGTCCTCCTCAATCATTGCAATCACGTACCTGCGATCCAATAATTGACTTTGAGGGCACTATATCCAACAATCTCCCACTTGCACTTAAGGCTAATTATTACGATGTCGCATACTCACAGCCCGTGTGACACAGAACATCCAACTCCTCAACTAATCAGTTTCACAAAGCCCGTTTGTAAAACTATTGTGTTCGAGAAATAGCCTCAATGAGTGGATCCGCCCTGATGTTTCTTTCTATGTCTCTCTTAATCTCAAGTTCGCGGAGAAAACCATCTCCCGAATCGAGTAATACATGTCTTATTAGAATATGTCTGGATATCTGATGGGACCTAGTTCATAAATGAACTCCAAATCCAAACTTCTTAGACTGTATCCGGCTGGGTAGTCTACAAGCACGTCCTTTTCAGATCCCTAGTCATAGGATTATCGAGACAGGGTATCGATACTCCGGAGTAGACTAGTGTGTACGCTTCTCATCCCAGTTGGGGAGATGGTCTGTCCTACAGCCATCAGTACGTCGTACTGGAGATAGTATACAGGTGCTCGTTGGGTTATGGGTACACCGGACAGGACTCGCAGGGAACTGTTGGTTGGTATTATACCCGTCGTCAGTTAACAGTTCCCAGGTGACATGAGTACAGCATAGTCCGCAGACTTGACACTGCTAGTTCGCCTTGAGTGTGTCCCACTGTTCTTAGATTGCCACCCTACCACGGCTCAAAGGAGTCATGCAAACAGGTAGCAGTTGGGTGCAGTCCCGAGCACTTGGAGGCAGTGGCAGTTAGATAGGATTCGTCTCTCCCGGTATTGGGAGTTGATATCGCGCTGTGTCAGAGAGCCATTATGCAAAGTCTTTGGCCAGGGCAAGCGAGATTTACTGGTAGGTTTTCCAGTAGTTTCTCAAGGTATAATGGGCTTCACTCCGACACGACTTATACCGCTTTTAGGGGACTGACGCTTGCCGCCCCCTAGGCCCGATATGCGATAGTCCTAGAAGAACATACCGGACTGTACGGAGATTGTCATATAAGGCTCAGTAGGAGTTCGGATGGGTTTCCTCATCGGCCTTCTTATCGACATCTACCTGGGGACCGTTACGTACAGCTAGTGCCGCTTGCGGTCTGTGGTTAAACCCACTGCCAGCGTAGTAGTCGAGTCTTTAGAGTCCCACACAGAGAGTTTTCCTGTTCCAGGAGAAACGATATAGAGGTCGTATGGTTTTACAATAAGGGTTCGGACGCATACGTGTGTTTACGCACGTACGACGTTCGGACAGTTTTTACTAGCCGGCTTTAGTTTAAGCCAGATTCTAGTATCGGATTATTGGATTTATACAGTCTAAAGTTTTTCCGTGTTTTCACAGATAGGAGGGGCGTTCTCGTAATTTGGCGGGAAGCTTCTAGAAGTATGGTGACTTGAGGGTTTAGGTGGCATTTACATTAAATGCATTTGTGACTCATTAGATGAATCATTCAAGTAAGTTAATGAAGCATTTATTGGTTAATGACTCACTTGATGATTCATTGCATATATTAAATGAAGCATGATGATAAATCATTTAGATTTATTTATTTGTTTTTCTTTATACTTCATAATAAATTAGAAGTGAGAAACATTTTCAGGATGAAGATAGCCTAAGGTGTGAAGTGCCCATGCATACAAAGGACAGGCGGCAGCGCCTCAACAAGCAAGCGTTGGAAGGGATAAGTTATGTAATTCCCCGACCGAATGAGAAAGTTGGACCGTAATATCCCTAAACTAATGATGGACCAAAATTTCCTTAAGCTAATATATGTCCCAAATATGATGGTGTTGGACCGAAATGTCCCTAAACTAGTATTTCACCCCGAACGCGGGGATATTGGACCGAAATGTCCCCAAACTAAAACATTCGCCCCGAACAAGGGGATGTTAGACCGAAATGTCTCTAAATTAATACGTTGCCACATGCATGATAATGTTGGACCGCGATGTCCCTGAACTAATATACTCCTTAAGATCGATTGCAACTAAAGTCCAACGGTGAAGATTGCAACTTAAGTCTCACCTGCGAGACTGCACCTGAAGTCCCACTGACTATGAAACTCCACCGATGATGCAATCCTCCAAAAAATATTTGCTGCCCTACGGACAGTCTCTGAATCAACTACCGTACACGATCCATGAGCACAAATAATACATATCATCCCAAGTCTCACCAGCCAACAATTGGGTCACCTGCAGCGAAACTTCTTTCGAGAATCCCGCTAACAAACGATTCTGAACCACCATTTATGGAACTTCGTTTAAAAAAAAGCATGTCCACAAGAAAAATGAGCACGGATGAAAACCCGAAAGGGGTCCATGAATAAAAACAGCAAGACTGCCAGCGAGTTTGGGAAAACTCGAAAGGGCGCAAATTCGGAATATACACTTGCAAGGTCCTCTTGACTTGTAAGGAGAACATCTAAGTGAGATCCTTACGACTCACAAAGGTTAAAGACACTTGGGAATCTCCACGATTTCCAAGAAGAATATACACTTACGAGATCCCTTCAACTCATAAGGAGAAACCACCCCTCTATGAGATCATCAGGGTTTATAGAATTTAAAACTCTTAGGCTGATCTGAACTTGTTTCTAGGCCATCATATCCCCCACGTTGCCCTACAAGTAGTTCAATACTGACTCTTGTATACAATCTGCAAACATGAATGAACAAAATGTGTTCCAACAAAGTCTCGCTGATGGCGTGAAATATCCCCATATAGTGAACAACACTTGTAAGTCCTCTCGACCTGCGCAGAGAAAACACTCTTGTGAGATCCTTACGACTTATAAAGGCGATGGACATTTAGGATTTCTCATGAATTCTAAGGAGACTACACCTACGAGATCCTCTCGACTCGTAGTGAGAAACATCTTTATGAGACACTCACGGCTCATAAAGTTGAAAAGCTTTAAGCGATAGATCTAAACCTATTTCCTAAGCCATCAATGCCATACAAGGAGGTCAATACTGACTCTTGTATACTATCCACAGGCCACATTCTTCAAAGTTGCATACCAATGAAGTGAAGAAGCTACTTAAGGGTCTTCACGACTCGTACGGAGAAAATATCCGAATGGGATCCTTACGACGCACAAAGGCGATGGACACTTAGGAATCTTCACTATTTCTAAGAAGAATATTCACCTATGAGATCCTCATGACTCATAGGGAGAAAAACCTTCTTGAGATCCTTACAGCTCATGAAGTTGGACAAAACCTTAGGCAACAGAGACCTAAAATTGCCTCCTGAGCCATTAATTCTATAGCGATGCATAACTTTGCATTACTTATCACACGTACATACCTATATGGGCAAAATAGTGGGGGGCATTTGTTCCCACCAAAATTTTTAGTTCAAAGCTATTTGTTCCCAACGAAAATTTTGGCTCAAACCTTATTATTCCCTTATAAAAATAGAGGGCAACCCCCATGTGTTAAATACGTGATCACTCACATGAAAAGCATGTGAGCAGCGGTTTCAATTAGATTTAAATCCTATGACAGCCCCCACATGTTCAACACGTGAGCACTCATGTGTAAAGCACGCGAATACCTACTGCAATTAGGATTAAATCCTATAACAACGCACACGTGTTAAATGCAAAGCATGTGAGTACCGGTTTTAGATAGGATTAAATCCTATGATAGCCCCCACGTGTTAAAAACGTAAGCACCTATGTATTAAATACGTGAGTTCTCTTACCGCATTCTTATGGCAGCGCTCATATGAAAAGCACATGAGCACCGCTGCCATATATGTATATGGCAGCGCTCACGTGATAGCATATGAGCACCCCAATTTGAAATGCTAGCTTCTAATAGAATTAAATTTTATGTGATAGAATTAAATTCTATTTGAGAAATATTTTTCCTGATCTTTCTAATATAGAAAGATCTTTCTCTAACAAAGGATATTTGGATTTAAAATCCAATGGTGATAAAACAATCACCAACTAAATCATCTGATAGAATTAAATTCCATGGTTAAGAAAATATTTTCCTAACAAGATAATCATCCGATAGAATTAAATTCTATGGTTAGGAAAATATTTTCCTAACAAGGTAATCATTTGATAAAATTAAATTCTATGTTACGAAAATATTTTTCTAATCTTGTTAAAACAAAAAAGAAATCTTCTTTGTTAAATAGAGGGCCATTCGATTTAAAATCCAACGGTGATTATAATATCACCAATCAAATCAGAAAATAGAATCAAATTCTTTATTAGGACAATATTGTCCTGATCTTGCTAAAATGAACAGAAAATATTTTCTGTTAAACAGAAATTCCTTGGATCTTAGATCCAATGGTAGATAAAATTTCCCGACTGATTTTTGAGATCAATTAGATTGATTGAGATCTCTTAATGAGATTTTCTCAAACTAATTGATATTTCTCTCTCTCCTATAAAAAGGACCCGAGACTTCAAGTCCCATATATATAATCCCCTCTATAAACTTTTGCGATATAAAGAATACTCCCCCCAAGATTTTGCGAGAGAAGACTTCCCTATAATTGTCCACAAAAACAATCAAGAATTTAATTCTTGTCTTTAAGAAGATCATCTCTTTGCCAAAACATTAGGTAAAAACAGAGATAAGACTGTTCACCGCCGAAAGACCAGACCGAGACGTTGGGACGTCTAGCCTGAATTTGGGAGCAGATGCTATTTGAACTTATCTACCCACCTCTTTGAAGATACCAAGTTGATTTATGGCACCATATATCGGAGGTTTGGATAGATGCGACCGTTGTAGCAGATTTCATCAGATTCCCCCTCATTTGTGAGGGGTTTTTGATTGTGGGGACGCTCTTCCCTACAGGCTCAAGCACCTGCAGTTAATTACGTTATCGCATTGCGATAACCACTTTCTCCTGCTCAGAAAGTTCAATTCGTGTCATGTGTTATTTTGTTTGTTTTTGTTGCCCATGGATTGTATACGGGGACAAGTTTATATCGTCGCCCGTAGGACGCTGATCAGTCCAAATCCATATATTTTAGATTTGGATTTGTTTTATTTAAGGACCGTTAATCTAGTTTGAGATTAAGATCAACTTAAATATATGAGCATTTGGGCTCAATTTATTTCAACAAAGGATATGTTAGTCTTATTTGAGACTAGGATCAACTTAGCAAAATTTTAAGGATCATTTTTATTTAAGATCCAAAAACAGAGCATTTAGGCTCGGCTGTAAGAAAATTTTTAGAGAAAATTAGCCAATTTAGGCTTAGTCTCCTTTTTTTTTTCAAAAGTGCAAAGCATTTATTTGGGCTTTGCTTATTCAGCCCTTTTGTTTTTATGCAAAAGTGCTTAGCACTTGTTTGAAGCTCTGGTGCTCACATGGGTATCATGTGAAGCCTTCAGTTATGGGCGCTACTCAATCATTGCTAAGCACTCTGTTATTTTGACTATATATATTGCTAAGCACTTTTTTATGGCATCCACGTGAGGAGCACGTGAGGCGCTGGGCGCTGCCCAATCAGCACTTAGCACTCAGCGATTTTGACTGTATATGAAGTGCTAAGCACTTTTGTATGGCGCCCACGTGAGGAGCACGTGAGGCGCTGGGCGCTGCTCAATAAGTGCTAAGCACTTAGCCGCTTTGGCTGTATATGAAGTGCTAAGTATTTTTGTACAACATCCACGTGAGGAACACGTGAAGTGCTATCTCATTTATTTTGTTGGGCGCCCACGTATGTTCTACGTGAGGCACTGAATCCTTTGTTGGAGGCGCCTACGTGGGAAGCACGTGAGGCGCTAGATCCTTTGTTTCGGGGAATCTTTTGGGCGCTCACGTGGGAAACACGTGAAGCACTATATAACTTAACTTTGAGTGCTCACATGCTTTTCACGTGAGGCGCTGAGTTTCTTTTTTGGAGGTTTAACCTCTGCTGATGTTTTTTTCCCAGAGAACTTAAATATCTGTTAATGGTGTTTTGACCATTAACGATCACCAAGATCACTACTTTAAGAATCTTGGATTGAATTTTTTAAGAACTAAATTCTTGATTTGAAGGAACTAAATTCCTGGAATGTTATGGACTCCATCTTTTCCATGTTCTTTTTTTTTTATGTTCTCTCCTGAATCTTTGATTCTCAATAACAGAGTCTTTCTGATGAGAATTAAATTCTCAACTTGTGGGAGACTTATCTTGTGGATCTTAGATCCAGAGAAAGAACTAATTTTTTTTAGAAGGGTTAAACCTTTAGATATGGCATGATTGGTAAAGGAGATGTTTTGATCTCTGTTTTTTCTTTACCTAGGGTTTTGAAGGCGGAAGATCCTCTTTTTCTTTTGAGAATTAAATTCTCTGTTGCTTATGGGGGTCTTCTTTCTATGTCTGTGTCTGTCTCTTTCTGTCTGTTGGGACTTGAAGTCTCGGATCCTTTATATAGTGGAGGCAAATTGTTAATTAGTTTTGAGAAAATCTCTCATTGAGAGATTCAAATTGATTTAGATGGTCTCAAAATTTGTTTAGGGAATTTTACCCACCGTTGGATCTTTTGATCCAAGGATTTCTGTTTTACAGAATATGTCTTCTTGATTTTAATAAGATTAGGGAAATATTTTTCCCATATACAGAATTTTATTCTGTCAAACGGTGATTTTTAATCACTATTGGATTTTTAATCCAAGGGCACATTGTTATAGAGCACATCTTTCTTTGTTTAGAAAGATATAGGGAAATATTTTCCGATTTCATTGGATTTTTTATCCAATAACTTTTTGTTCATTTAGAGAGATTAGGGGATGTTCATATCAGATTTTTGTATTTTTATACCGCCCAATTTTTATCATATTGCTTATCGGTAGGTACTCTTGAGCCGTATTTGCTAGTCAATTACAGGATACAGGTTCTCGGTTCTAAACGGTGAAATTCATGGAAAAACACGACAAAACCCGGGTTCCTGCCAACCACAGACAAAATACGGATCTCCGCTCTTTATCCGTCTGTTTCCACACACCAGTTTAAGAGACAAAATGTCAAATCAATATCATTTTCATGCACAAGGCTCAATGGCAACACAAAATCCAAGAAATCTATGCGGAGCTCGAGAAAATCATGACAAAAATATCCACATCAAATCACCTTTTCCTCAACAGAAATTCTGGAAAAATCGTGAAGAAAATATGAGAAAATATATATACCAAAATAAAGGACACACAGAACCAGGGAAGTACAGGAAAAATGAGGGCCCAACTCCTCCATACCGCCGCGGAAACGCGGCCAAAGGGGGGTCACGGCCGCGGTTCCGCAGCCGTACTGGCGCCGCGGTTGTCCAAATTGCAGGGGTAGTTTTGTCTTTTGATGTAGGGACAGATATTTGCCCTAGGTTTTCAGTTGCCTGCCTATAAATAGTCCAGAACTTGTGAAGCCAAAGGGTGGATAATCTTGTATTTTTCTAGGTTTAGAATACTTGTTTCTTCTTCCTCTTCTCATCTCTTCTCCATTGAAAATCTTGTAGTGAGCTTTTGTGAGTGAAGAATGATGAATAAAGAAGATCCTTTTACTTATCATGCTTGTCTTGTTCTTTAGTTAAATTATAATTGCTTGTAATTTTAATTTGTTAACTTAGTTGTTGTTATTTCTTGTTGTTTCTTTCTTTTCTCTTTTCCTTTATCATTAAAACAACCATGATGCTTACGCTTGATCCTTGCCAAGGTGAGCTCGCAAATAGCTAGTTGTTATCTTCTAATCTCCTTCTTTCTATCTTCCTCTTTTGTTTTGTTTTCTTTTCATTATGATGTGTGAGTAGTTTCATACTTGTTAGGGTAGGATAAGGGAAGTTTGAGAGAAGGAAGTCTCTCTCACTCTTTCCTTGCCCAACATCTTAAAATCAACTCCCGTTAATTGAACCACAATCCGCTCCTTACGGCACCCTATCCTACATGATAGCGGTGATTCCGTAGTGAGACCGGTTGTGGTTGAATTAACCGGAGGTTATGGCTAAGAGCCAAGAACGGACGGACAAGCACCAAAAGGAAGAACTTATGCGTTGGAAAGCCTAACTTATACTCGCAAGTTCCTTCCTAGTCGTGCTAATCCCCGTTGTTGCCGATTACCGTAACACCGATAATAAGAGGGGCAACGAAAGAAGTGGGAGACTCCTAACTCAAACTAACCTAATCCTAACCCTAACAAGCTCTCTTTACATATCATTTTACCACTTAGATAATCACAAACAAAATCTGTAAAACTGGACTTAACTCGTTAAAGCACATAGAAAAAGATTCCCATCTCCCTGCGGATGACCCGTACTCAACCGGCTAGCTACAAGCGAAACCGTCTTGATTGTGGTAATTAACTAAACTTAAACATGCAGAATCTCTAACAGTGAAATGGCGCCGTTGCCGGGGAGACGGTAGTTTATTTCTTTGTGTAATTTCGGGTTAACTTGTGAATATAAATATAACCGAAAAACAAAACAAAAAAATATACTTCGTAAAAAAATCATCTTGTTATTTTTGATTAGTTTTTATGCAAGTGTGCAGGATAATACGGAGTTCGAGTTCAGTGCCAAAGACGTGGGAAGATAGACCCACAATTCGCGGCTACACCGCGACGGATCAAAACGAAGCAACGGTCTACTTTAAAAATCTGGAGCAGTTCCAGTGAGCAAATCAAGATTCAAAACATCCAGACAAGCAGAAGACTCCCAGACCAGCACACAGGAAAAAATTGGAAGCCCAACCTCTCTATTCCGCCGCGGAACCGCGGCATAAGCAAGCTTAGGCCGCGGAACCGCGGCCATTTGGCTTCTTCAGGGTGCCATTTTCTCTGTGAGTCTTTCTCTTCTCTCTCCCACTCCTATGGACTCCAATAAACTGTGTTTTCTGCAGCATTCTTTGCGCAAACTCTCTTCCCCCTTCCAATAAACTGTTCTTGTGCAGGATTCTTTGCGCTGCGCTAAAAATAAAAATTGTTTGCAGTTGATTTGTTATCGCTTTGCATTCATTAATACGGACTTAAAGGTGCTTGAAACCAATTCAGATTGGGTGGGGATTTCATCACCCTTCCCAGGACCCCAAAAATCATAAAAAGCATATGCATTGACCATTGTTAAAAATTAAAAAATACTAGACTCAGCCCTAAGGACTTCGCGCTCAATAGGACAGAGGACTAGTTACAGGCATCGGCCGTTTATCCTATCTGACTTTTGCGGTGCCTAGACAAGTGTGACGAAGGAAAGTGGTTATTTAATTAAGAAACTTCGCGAAAGCGTTGGACAACCTCCCACTTACCTGGCACTTATCTGGCCGCATTAGACGGAGAAGAGACGGTTTGAGATCCTTTTTCTAGCCCTCTGGAACAGTTAGGAGCAGGTCTAGTTGACCTAGGTGATCCTAGATCTAGGTGAGATTGTGCATATCTTATTTGTGATTGTTTAAAGCCGTAAGTCCGTACATATTTCTGTAAAGATCTTTCTAAAAAAAAACAAACAAAAAAGGGGAAAAAATCAAAAACTTTTATAAAAACTTGCCCTTTGTCGCCAAATCCATTTTTCACCCACCACCCATCGTATTTCTCAATTGACGTTTTCTTACCCTCACCTTCTCCGCTTTGACTATACTAAACTCGTTTAGTGTATGTCCGTTTGGACTCGGGACACTAGCGCCCGTCTAGTCCGCGTTACGTTAGTCGCTACCGACTACGCGATCGACTCAGACGTCGAAACTCCGTCCACTCCTCTTTCACCCCTTCCTTTGCCGGCCAACTCCGACGTTGACCGGAATTCTGTTCATACATCTTCACCTTCACCTTCACCAACCTCTTCTTCCACGATGTCAGGATTTAATCCGAACATCTCTTTGACTACCCCTGGATTGGCTCCACCTCCTACGGAGACCAATAACCCACCACCACCGCCTGTTGTAGCGCCGCAGCGAATCGCGCTCCAGGATCGTTTCTATCCCACCCGTTCTGCACTTCCCACCTGCCTTTCTCTTCCACCGGCCAATGGGGACAACTTTTAAATTAAGCCCCACTTCATCAACATGCTTCCACAATTTCATGGGCTTGAATCTGAAGATGCCTATATCTTCATCAACAAATTTCAAAACGTCTGTGCCATGATGAAAACTACCCAACTGTCGGACGATGCTATACGTCTACGGGTCATTCCATTCACTTTATGCGATCTTGCTGAAAAATGGCTGTATAGCACCGCTTCCCACTCCATAACCAGTTGGGACGAGTTTGTAAAAGCGTTTCTAAAGAAATTTTATCCGAATCATAAAACCGCAAGGATTCGAAATGAAATCAACCAATTCTCTCAGCTTCCTTCTGAACCCTTCTGGAAGTGCTTTGACCGGTACAAAGACCTTCTTGTTCAGTGTCCTCACCACGGTATAGAGAAATGGCAACTTTGCCAAACCTTATACGAGGGCCTGAACCTAGCAACGAAGCAGTTGTTGGAAACCATCTGTCAGGGCCACTTCCTATCGAAATCTGACGAGGAAGCGTGGCAATTCTTTGACGACCTTGCGGAGCAAACGCTACAATGGGAGAGCACCAGACCGACTTCTTCTTCTACCTCCACTTCTACCGATCAGTCTAAGGTAGGAATTCACCAACTTGATGTCTCTATTGCGATGAAAGCTGAAATGGCTGCAATAACAAGAAAGCTTGAAGCGATAGAGAGCAAATTTTCTTCTCCTGCTCCTGCCCCTGCCCCTGTTCTCCCCCTTCGTACCATCTGCGCTTTTTGTTCAGATCCTTCTCACTTAACCGAAGAGTATCCTTACAATCCACCATCGCAAGGACAGGATCAGGTTAATGCTGCATTTCAGCAAAGACCGAGGAATGATCCATACTCTTCCACCTACAATCCCAGTTGGAAGAACCACCCCAATTTCGCCTGGAATCAGAATCAGAATCAATTCCAAGGCAACAATTTCCAAAGGGCCCCTCCGCCGCAACAACAAGCGCAACAACAAATTCAACAGCAGTTTCAGCAGCCCTTCCAACCCCAACCTTTCCAAAATCAGACGAACAACTTTGCACCCAACAATTCTTTTCCACCAAACAACTTTGTTCCGTCAAACAACGATAAGGTTTCCTCGCTCGAACGAAGTCTGGAGGCCTTCATTAAACAATCAACTCAGTCCACCGCCAACATCCAGTCTTCCATTCAGTCCTTAGTGCAACACACTGCCGCTCACGGGCAAAGCATCAAGACCATCGAGGCCCAGATTGCACAGATGAATGCGGCCTTAAGCGAGCGAGAGAAGGGGAAGCTCCCATCCCAGCCACTCCCAAATCCCGGTCACCCACATAATGCACATGTTGCTCTTGAACAACAGAACCATAATGTGAGTGTCGTGACCACACTGAGATCGGGAAGGATGCTGCATAACAACATTGGCAAACAGATCAACGATGACACCCCGGCCGCTTCTTCTTCTTCTTCTTCTTCTTCTCCTGCTTCTTCGTCTTCTGAGCCTATTCTCCATTATTCAAAAGGCTCTCCTTCTGCTTCTTCTTCTGCTCTGAACGGACCCACTTCTCACTCCACGAAAACACCTGTTCTGGGATCCGTTCCAACTCCACAATCTCTTCCACAAGCATTAGACTCAACCAATTTTAAAAACGTCCCATTTCCAAACCGGTTGAGGTCTAATAAACAAAATCCTCAAATGGAGAAGATTCTGGAGTTATTTAAGCAGGTTAACATTAACATTCCTCTTTTAGATGGTGTCCAACAAGTCCCATCCTACGCGAAAATCTTAAAGGACTTGTGCACGAAAAAGAGGAAGTCTCAGGTACCCAAGAAAGTTTTCTTGGCTAGTGCTGTGAGTGATGCCCTTACCCAATCTTTACCACAAAAACGGAAGGACCCTGGCTGTCCTACGATTTCTATTACTATTGGGGATAAGAACATCAACCGTGCACTATTAGATCTTGGTACCAGTGTTAACTTGCTTCCGTACTCAGTATACGAGCAATTAGGCGTCGGAGAGCTGAAACCCACGCACTGCACTCTCCAAATGGCCGACCGATCGATCACCCATCCTAGGGGTGAGCTAGAGGATGTGTTAATAAAATTCGGGGACTTCATATTCCCCGTTGACTTCATTGTATTAGACACACAACCTGTAGCTAACCCCCGGAATCAAATTCCGGTGATACTCGGTCGCCCATTCCTTGCAACCTCAAATGCTGTGATCAATTGTCGCAATGGTTCGATGAACCTCTCTTTAGGAAACATGACGATTGAACTCAACATTTTTAGGTTGGGGAATCAGCCCGCCGAACCTAATGCTCATATACTGGACGTCTGCTCGATCCAGGAGATCACCCCAGAAGAATGTGAATTCGAGGAGTTTCTGTTTGATCACGATAATCTTAACGCCACTAGTGCGTTCCTCCTCGAACCTGCTGCTGTTTCTGCGCCCAACAACGACTACGAGTGTTTCACGTTCTCGAACGATCTTAGCCGCGCACAACCCGAGTTTGAATCTTTCGAATTTCCGGATGAGTTACCTGAACCATCCGACTCGGTCGCTTACACTCGTTTTGAACCTTTGCTGGAGTCTTTTGAGTTCGAGACCTCTGCACCAATCTTGCCTTCCATCGTTTCACCTCCAATGCTCTAACTCAAGCCTTTGCCGTCTCACCTTAAGTATGCTTACTTAGGTGAGAACGAGACCCTCCCTGTCATCATTTTGGCTTCTCTAGCTCCAGAGCAAGACAAAGCCCTTCTCGCGGTCTTGCACAGCAACAGGCAAGCTTTTGGCTGGTCCATGGCGGACATCAAGGGGATTAGTCCCCTGATCGTTAAGCATCACATTCATCTGATGGATGATGCCAAACCAGCCCGGGATCCACAGAGACGTCTCAATCCAGTCATGAAAGAGGCTGTGAAGAAGGAGATCGTAAAATGTCTAGATAGTGGTATCATTTACCCTATCTCTGATAGCCAGTGGGTTAGCCCCATTCACGTTGTCTCCAAGAAATCAAGTATAACGGTCATAACCAACGAGGCGAACGAGTTAATCCCTACTCGCACCCAAACTGGGTGGCGAGTATGCATTGATTACAGAAAACTCAACGCCGCAACGAGGAAGGACCACTTTCCGCTACCTTTCATTGACCAAATGCTTGAACGATTGGCCGGACACGAGTACTACTGCTTTCTTGATGGCTACTCCGGCTATAATCAGATTCCCATCGCCGAAAAAGACCAGGACAAGACCACATTCACTTGTCCTTTCGGCACGTTTGCATATCGTCACATGCCCTTTGGGTTATGCAATGCGCCCGCTACCTTCCAGCGGTGTATGATGGGAATCTTCTCAAACATGGTGGAAAAATTTCTGGAGATTTTCATGGATGATTTCTCCATCTTCGGCGATTCCTTCAACGAGTGTTTGCTGCATCTTGGCGCTGTCCTTACCCGATGTAAGGACAAGAATCTCACTTTGAATTGGGAGAAAAGCCACTTCATGGTGCGCGAAGGTATTGTCTTAGGACATATCATCTCGCAAAATGGCATAGAGGTTGACAAAGCAAAGATTGAGGTCATTTCTAATCTCCCTCCTCCTCGATGCGTCAGAGATATCCGAGCCTTCCTTGGCCATGCCGGTTTCTATAGACGGTTCATCAAGGACTTTAGCAAGATTGCTAGGCCCTTGACTCTTTTGCTGGCCAAGGATACGCCATTCGACTTCAACTCGAGCTGTGTGACTGCATTCGAGTCATTGAAACGCTCACTCACTTCTGCTCCAGTTCTTTCTTCACCTGACTGGACGCACCCATTTGAGATTATGTGCGATGCATTCGACTTTGCCATT
The DNA here is from genome assembly GCA_030015575.1 of Agapanthus africanus. Classification (NCBI taxonomy): domain Eukaryota; kingdom Viridiplantae; phylum Streptophyta; class Magnoliopsida; order Asparagales; family Amaryllidaceae; genus Agapanthus; species Agapanthus africanus. The sequence continues at coordinate 299,957,776 of CM057339.1, read as the reverse complement.
GGTGCTGTCCTTGGACAACACATCAACAAGATGCCGCACGTAATCTATTATGCGAGCCGAACCCTGAACGACGCCCAACTCAATTATACAACAACTGAGAAGGAATTCTTGGCTGTTGTATTTGCTTTAGAAAAGTTCAGGCCTTACCTCATCGGCTCTCCAGTCATTGTCTACACTGACCATTCTGCTCTGCGCCATCTTTTTGCGAAGAAAGCTGCAAAATCTCGGCTAATACGTTGGATCCTCTTGCTTCAAGAGTTTGACCTTATCATTAAGGACAAACGAGGATGTGAAAACGTAGTTGCCGACCATCTCTCACGACTTCCTTCTTCGCCTTCGCTTCCAATTCCGATCAACGACGTTTTCCCGGATGAACAGCTCTTGACAGTATCTTGCGAACCCTGGTTCGCAGATATTGTGAACTATTTGGCCACAGGATTACTACCGACTGAATGGTCAAGTCAGGACAGACTTCGCTTCTTATCCCAAGTAAAACACTTTTACTGGGACGAACCCTATTTGTTCAAATACTGTCCCGACCAGATTATTCGTCAGTGTGTCCCTGACGAGGAATTCAAGAGTGTGCTATCATTTTGCCACGATCAAGCGTGTGGCGGGCATTTTGGCCCCAGAAAGACAGCTGAGAAGATCTTGCAATGTGGTTTCTACTGGCCACAACTCTTCAAAGACGCTCATGACTATTGCAAGACTTGCTCCCGGTGCCAACACATAGGCCGGATATCCCGGAGGAACGAGATGTCGCTCCAACCAATCTTGGTTGTGGAGATTTTCGATGTTTGGGGGATAGATTTCATGGGGCCGTTTCCCAGCTCTTTCGGGAACTTGTACATCCTTCTCGCTGTTGATTACGTCTCTAAATGGGTCGAGGCTGTGCCCAGCCGGACTAACGATAACAAGGTTGTCGTTAGGTTTCTTAAAGAAAACATTTTCTCCCGGTTTGGGCACCTCCGAGCGATCATTAGCGACAATGGAAGTCATTTCTGCAATAAGACTTTCGAGGCCTTGATGCGGAAATATTCTATTAATCATAAGCTCTCTACGCCCTACCACCCCCAAACCTGCGGGCATGCCGAAGTTTCAAATCGGCAAATCAAGCAGATACTGGAGAAGACGGTTTCCAAGAACTGTAAGGATTGGTCGCTGAAACTCACTGATGCCCTTTGGGCCTTTCGAACCGCTTATAAGACCGACCTTGGCATGTCTCCCTATCGGCTTGTGTACGGAAAAGCCTACCACCTACCTGTCGAAATAGAGCATCGCGCATTTTGGGCAATAAAAGAATTGAATCTGTCTCTCGAAGATGCGGGCAGCCATCGGAAGCTGCAGTTGAACGAACTGAGCGAGCTTAGGGACGAGGCTTACGATAACGCGGTTGTCGTTAAGAATCGAACGAAGGTGTTTCACGATAAACACCTTTTGCGCAAAACCTTCGTACCTGGTCAACAGGTACTGCTTTACGACACCCGACTTCACTTCCATCCAGGAAAGCTCAGATCTCGCTGGAAAAGGCCATATTTTGTGCGGAATGTATATCCGCAGGGCGCTGTGGATTTGGAAAATCCGAAGGACGGTTCATTTTTCAAAGTGAATGGACACCGACTCAAACCGTACCTTAGCGCCGAACCAACAGAGGAGCTCCTGGTCTTACAGGAGCCGGTTTACCCTGCATAATCTTCCTCTGCCTACCACCAAACTTCGGTTATCCAGCCAAGAATAGTGGACACTGTTCCAAATAAGTTTGGGGGTATGTATAAACCATTTTGTATATATTTGTGGATATTCTTTTCCATCCTTTTTCTTTTTCTTTTCTTTAAAATCAAAAACAAAAAAAATTTGTGTATCGCTAACCGACAATTTTGACCCTTCAAATGATCTCTTCATGCAATGACAGTGAGGACACTGTCCAGTTTAAGTTTGGGGGTACGCTCGGTTCGCATTTCTTACCTTCACATTCATATGTATATTTTGCATCTGCATATTAAAATCCATAAAATCCATAAAAATCTGAAAATTTTCTAAAAATATAAAAACTTTTCTGTCAAGTTAGCTTGTGGAAAAACTCTTGATTTAACATTTCGACGGTTTTGTTTGATAAAATAAGAATAACTAAATCTTATGTTTAGATTTTGAAAACCTGAAAGATAACTCTTCTTTGAAGTTAGCTATAGCTGATATACGTCTTTACATCACACTACACGTGTCGTGAGTTTTTGGGAATTAGATGACAAGTCTTTTATGTCGAGAAACTTTTAAATGGATCAATGATTTTCTGAGGATCAAATAGGTTTGTTCTGAAATAAGTAATGTCAAGAATAGTTTATGAAGTAAAGCGAATATGAAGGAATGTTATTGATGCTGTAATTGGAACTAGTCTGAAAAATAACCCATCTGGAACTTGATTGGAATGATTACACACCAAACCCACTAAACACGTCTTTTATCCAAAAAAATAACTGGACTGCCGGTTATATCTCCGTTCGTATTAAATCATCTGATTTTCACGCCAAACTGTCTTTTGTTTTTGGACCTAGGTAAATTGAGTAATTAAGTCCGCTGGGGTGTTTCTACACCTAATGCCCTAAAACCAACTGGTTTGGGAGCATTGGCCTAAAGCTCGCTAAGAAGCCTAGAAAGTCCAGAGTAAAAAAAAGTCAAGCAAGTGTTCTCTCCGAGTTAAAATTCCTAACAGTTCTTTGTGTGAGAATAATCTTGATAAAAGACAGGCTTTTATAAAATAAAAAAAAAATTAGCGGAGATATGAAGGTTTTACTCTATGATAAAGACTATTGCACGTTCACAGAGGTGTGTATGAAATGAAAACAAGAAAAAGGTGGAGTGAAGAATAAGACCTAGTTTCCTGTTAGGGAAGATAGAAATTCTAAAGTTGAAACTTTACTGGAAAACGAAACTTGAAAAATGCTTAACTCTTTATAAAACTTATGTGATCCTTTCAAAATTTTTATCTAGGCTTTATTGTGTGACATGACGACGTAAATCGATCCTTCTGGAAACATAACGACACTATTTGCACTGCACGTAAAGACATATAAAATCTGTAGTTAAATAAGAAGCGAGGTGTGAAAAATAAGGGTTCGATAGTCTAGACTTAGGATAATAGAATTGTTATTTTCTGAAACAAAACTTTAGGGTTTGAATCTTAGTTATTTTACAAAACTAGCTTGACCGGATTTTGTGGGTAGTATCCGCTGAAAACCCTCAGGAGACAACACTCCTCCTACTAGGGACACCTAGAGGTTTAACGGCTTGTTGCACATGCTCAGTGCAATCGCGTTCCCTGCAAAAGTGAGCTTAGGAAATTTTTTTGTGAATAAATTGGCTTTGCTCGGGACAAGCAAATGATAAGTTTGGGGGTATTTGTTCATATCAGATTTTTGTATTTTTATACCGCCCAATTTTTATCATATTGCTTATCGGTAGGTACTCTTGAGCCATGTTTGCTAGTCAATTGCAGGATACAGGTTCTCGGTTCTAAACGGTGAAATTCATGGAAAAACACAACAAAACCCGGGTTCCTGCCAACCACAGATAAAACACGGATCTCCGCTCTTTATCCGTCTGTTGCCACACACCAGTTTAAGAGACAAAATGTCAAATCAATGTCATTTTCATGCACAAGGCTCAATGGCAACACAAGATCCAAGAAATCTACGCGGAGCTCGAGGAAATCATGACAAAAATATCCACATCAAATCACCTTTTCCTCAACAGAAATTCTGGAAAAATCGTGAAGAAACTATGAGAAAATATATATACCAGAATAAAGGACACACAGAACCAGGGAAGCACAGGAAAAATGAGGGCCCAACTCCTCCATACCGCCGCGGAAATGCGTCCAAAGGGGGGTCTAGGCCGCGGTTCCGCGGCCGTACTGGCGGCGCGGTTGTCCAAATTGCAGGGGTAGTTTTGTCTTTTGATGTAGGGACAGATATTTGCCTTAGGTTTTCAGTTGTCTGCCTATAAATAGTCCAGAACTTGTGAAGCCAAAGGGTGGATAATCTTGTATTTTTCTAGGTTTAGAATACTTATTTCTTTTTTCTCTTCTCATCTCTTCTCCATTGAAAATCTTGTAGTGAGCTTTTGTGAGTGAAGAATGATGAATAAAGAAGATCCTTTTACTTATCATGCTTGTCTTGTTCTTTAGTTAAATTATAATTGCTTGTAATTTTAATTTGTTAACTTAGTTGTTGTTATTTCTTGTTGTTTCTTTCTTTTCTCTTTTCCTTTATCATTAAAACAACCATGATGCTTACGCTTGATCCTTGCCAAAGTGAGGTCGCAAATAGCTAGTTGTTATCTTCTAATCTCCTTCTTTCTATCTTCCTCTTTTGTTTTGTTTTCTTTTCATTATGATGTGTGAGTAGTTTCATACTTGTTAGGGTAGGATAAGAGAAGTTTGAGAGAAGGAAATCTCTCTCACTCTTTCCTTGCCCAACATCTTAAAATCAACTCCCGTTAATTGAACCACAATCCGCTCCTTACGGCACCCTATCCTACATGATAGCGGTGATTCCGTAGTGAGACCGGTTGTGGTTGAATTAACCGGAGGTTATGGCTAAGAGCCAAGAACGGACGGACAAACACCAAAAGGAAGAACTTATGCGTTGGAAAGCCTAGCTTATACTCGCAAGTTCCTTCCTAGTCGTGCTAATCCCCGTTGTTGCCGATTACCGTAACACCGATATTAAGAGGGGCAACGAAAGAAATGGGAGACTCGTAACTCAAACTAACCTAATCCTAACCCTAACAAGCTCTCTTTACATATCATTTTACCACTTAGATAATCACAAACAAAATCTGGAAAACTGGACTTAACTCGTTAAAGCACATAGAAAAAGATTCTTATCTCCCTGCGGACGACCCGTACTCAACCGGCTAGCTACAAGCGAAACCGTCTTGATTGCGGTAATTAACTAAACTTAAACACGTAGAATCTCTAACAGTCAGGGGAATCCATGAATATATCAGGTTGCAAGATTGAGTTCATGTATATATCAAGTATTCATATCAAGTATTCATGCATTCATGTCAAGTTGTATTCATGGTTCTGTTGGGGTCAAAATTTGCACCCAGTTGATCGGGTCAAAGTCAAGGTCAACCCCAAGTAAGCGGGCCCAAGCCCAGATCAAGTGGGCCCATTCCCAAGTCGTGCCCCACGGCCAATCTCCCCCATGCCAAGATGAAATCATGTAATAAATAATTTTGATATAATTTTTTATGCATGAATGTAAGCAAAATAGGCATAAAGCCAATTTTTTGTAAAGACCATGACTTATGTGCAAAAAGAAATAGCACATGAGGTATGGGATGGGCAAAATGCCATTTTGTAAAGCCTATGGGGCTATATGTAAATATGTAAGCCTATATAAGGAAGCATGATAATGAAATAAAGAAAAGAACTTTTTTCATTCTCTAAAAAGTCTAGGGTTTTTGTGCCTCCTTCTCCTTCCTCAAGGTTCTAAACATTTTTCCCCTTTTCTGAATTAAATCAAGAGTTTTACTCTTTCTTTTCCAAAAATAAATAGTTTTTCACTAGAAAACCCACAAAGGGGAACTCGGATCTTCCATCAGATCTCAAAAATGGGAGATTTTTAAATATATAGTTTTACATCAGATCTCAAAATAAATATTTTTTCCCCTTTTCTAAATTAAATCAAGAGCTATGCCCACTTGTGCTCTCTGTCAGGAGTTCAACTCCATAAGCCAAATCGGGAGCACGGATCCCAGTGTAGGGACAAAATCCCATTTCCTGCTGACGCACAGCGTCCGCGTGCCAAGTACGTGGGGGCGCTGGCATCCATTGCCCTGAGCTTAGCGCTAACAAAAGCGCCTAGTGGTAGCGCCCACATGCCGGGCACGTGAGGCGCTCGCGCCCAAGCTCCCAGTGCCAGCGCCCGCGTGCTAGGCACGTGAGGCGCAGGCGCTCACGCGTCCTTTGGACGCCATTTTCCCCCTCATTTATATACACTCCACACTAAAAATACCTTCCTCGTTAGAAAAAATTACTAACGGGGCGTTGCCCCGCACACCGCAAGGAGGCCGCTAGCCCTCATAGCCCCCAGCCCGCTATCCGGGTAGCGAAACCCCCGTAAAAACTCTGCTGGGCCCCCGATATATCCAAAACCCCTTCAAAACACAACACTGCACATTGAGTTCGCATGACCTGTTTGACCCGTCAATCGGAGATTCTCTCGCTCCAAAGGTGAGGGGTAATTAACGGCAGCTTAGTTCGCGGCTGCCGGAGATTCGGATTCCCATAATTAATAAACCCCAGCGTACCCTAGGCAGGGGGAATCTGTAATGTGCCTGACAAGCGCGCGCGTATTCCCATCTCAATGAGGTGAAAAAAAACACCCTACAGGTTCGAGTCAAGTCACAGTGTTCAAATATTCATGTTTCGCTTTAGTCAAGTTCAAGTGTTCCAATTCATGATCAATGGTCAAGTATACCTGTTTGAGTTCAATATTGATTTCATATGTTCAAGTTCATGATCAAGTATTCGTATTTGATTTTAGATTCAGGTTTTGAGTTTGGATTCAGACTTGAGTTAGACTCAGACTTGAGCCAGACACTTGTAACTGATTTAGATCCTGAATTAGGTTCGGGAGTTATCGGTAACTGCTGCACATGGATGGCAGGATTTATGTTTTTTTCCAAGAAAATTACCATTGATACCACCATTAAGTTTTCTATCTTAAATAGGCAAGCACTCACTTTCTCCGGCTCCATGAGGCTCAAGAGAATTGATCCCGCTTAAACCTATATTTACTAAAGTCCTTAAATATAGTTTTATATAACTCGAGGGGGTTTTATGAATTTTTTTTTAATATAGTTTCAAAATAATCTCAAGCAGTTATTTATATTATTTAGGGTTTCCATGGATGTGAATTATAAGGATTTGAGGTATTTTAGTGATAATAAGCTTGGAAAGTTCATGGTATTTTACTGTAAAGCTTGACTTTTATTGGTATCTTGATGGTATTTTGAAAAACTTGTAATTCTTTCATCTGAAAAAAATATAAGGTTATTATATTTTGAAAATATATGGATTTGTAATATTTATATGATTATAAAAAATTAAATTTTATTTTAAGTAGAAAATTGCGTTTTTCTTTTAAAAAAATGTATTAAAAACCTTTCGAGACCGAATGCTCCGTGAGAAGGTCTGCATCTCGCTCTACTAGTCCAAAGATATGCGATAATTCGTACCATCCAATAGCGGGTCCCCTAAATAGGGTTGTAGAGCTTTATTTGCAAAGGAATTTTAAAATACAATTCCAAAGAAACCCGTTTTTAAAGTAAATGGTATTTTAATGTAATTTTTTGTTCGTAACAAAAAAATATGTTCAAAGGATATCATGCAATGGAAACCATGTGAGGCGTAGTGTAACATTTTAGAAAAATAAAATATTATTTTTTGGAAATTAAATGATTAAAATAATGAATATTATGAATATTTTAATGTTTGGAGATTATTTTTAATGTTATGGTGTAATTATATATCGATAGATTGGAAATATATGGGAAAATTACATTTGAATGTTGATTTTGAAAGAATGTTATGTGATTTAGATATTTTATAAATTTTATACAATTAATTATATACAAGTTTATTTATAAACTTGTTTAATGTTCACTAATCATGCTTTGATGGTGTTTTGTGCATGTGGCATGCACCATATCATATTTGCTAACACTTGTTACATTTTTGAAAACTTGGCTTAAATCCTAAATTATGCATGGTTTTATTTAGGTTTTCTATTGTTTTATAAAAAGAAAAGAAAAGAAAAAGGAATAAGATTAAAATATATGGTATGGGCAAGAGAGAGAAGAGAGAGAGAGGGGTGAGGGGTCATTTGACCATGGCTCACATTTGTGTTCCTTCATTTCTCTTCATCATTTTCTTTCTCCTTTCTTCTATGGCTGCCCTCTTCTTCCCCTCCTCTAACTCCTCACCACAACTCCATTTCCACATCAAAACATCTTGTTCCCTTCACAAAAAATGTGCACAAATTCACCACTAGCATGTTGGACCAAGAAAGTTAGGGTTTTGAACTCCAAAGGATTCTAGGGTTTTCCAAGTGAGGTATTTTCTTCACCTAGTGTAGTAATCCATTTCATTTAGCATATATACATGTTTAGAAGTGCTTAAGTGAGGTTTTGTGACTTTTGAAAAATTCTAGATGAGGGTTAGGGTTTTACATGAGTTGTAATGGTTGAATTGGGTATGATTGGTTACTACAAACCCCCTTTGTGTTATAAACCCAGACCAACCCAGTGGCAAACCCAAGACTTGGACTTTAGATGTTCAATGTCGGTTTTGTGAGAATTTGAGGCCTACAGGGAATCTGGAATGACCTGAGAATTTTACTGGAAAAACTAGCAACACCACTAACCTAGATGGACCACTAGAAGACCCCCCTGTGAAAACGAACCCACTCCGAGCATCCAAAACTGAGCAGGACGGTTTTCCAGGGCATGTGGCCGGCCAAATTGTGGGAGTTAGGGTCTAGGTTTGGTCTGTAGTTCACATAACCCTTATACAACACCCCAGTACGGCTAGTTTAGCCTAATTTCACCTTAACTAAAATCTGGAGCAAGTTTTGTAAGTTGCTGTTTTGGTTTCCTTAATGTTCATGACTTGAATTTTTGGATGTTGGGTTTTACTTCGATCACTTGACGTTTGTACGTCGATATCGGGTGTTGTTTGGTTCTTTAACATATGTAGGCTATAAGTTCTAACCTATAGGCATCTCGCATGTCGTTTTGGTTTTAAATCAGATTTTAATACGATACGATACGCTGTGACATGTAGATACCTCCGTGTGAACTTCGGGACGACAAGCAGGAGCATGGCGACATCAACTTCGGCAAGAAAAGATCAAAGTGAGTAGATATATATCTTCGGGGGATGTCGGGTGGATAGCGTATAGCACCCTCGCACTTTCATAGGGTAGAATGAGAATGCGATTTATATATTTATATATATGTGTGTGTGTTAATGTGAGACGCGAATGCTTAGAAAGAAAGTAACTTAGTTTAGTTCTTAGTCGCGAAACCCTAGAGTAAGGATTGGCACACACGCGCACGCACACGCTTACATTTGATTTTCTTGTGCGTATACACACACACACATACATATATGTATGTGAGTATGTATATATATGTATGTGTGTGTGTGTGTGTGTGTGTAAGTGTATACATATACACGGATGATGAGGATAATATGTGATATCATGTGAGGAGTCGATATAATCAGGCATGATGCCGTGAGAGGTTGATAAGTGATTAAGTTATATGTGGCACCTGATATGGTATACGACATGAAGTTATAATGGATCGACGGGTGATGTGTTTTCATACACACGAATATATATATATATATATATATATATATATATATATATATATATATATGTTGTTGATGGTATCAAAATGTACTAGACTTTATATCAGTACCCCTAATTCGGGATATGATGATAAGGATACCAGATAAATAATGAGTTATATGTGATATTTGACCCGTACCCCGATTTTGGGATGCCGTACGATGGATTTACCGTACGAAGTTTAAATATGATGATTGATCCGCACTCTTGACTCGAGGATGTCATATTGTATGCTTTATTGTACGTGACTCTATTGAGGCGGGATCACCGAGTACTAGATATATATATCGACTCGGACTTAGGTGGTTTTCTTTACCCCTTTCGATTAGTCACTTAGTTTAATCCTGTAGTTATCAGGTAGATGTTAGACTGGGCTTGAGTCATACTTATCTTCAAAACAAACGAATCGTGGGTATTTAAAAGACAGGCCGAAGGATACTACGGATATTTCAAAGGACGTAACTTTTCTTAAAAACATCGTAGCCCTTATTTTTCTAAAAACCACGATTCGTGCTATTTCAAATGCCAAAACCGTATGACTCGTTTATATAAATGTATATTCTTATATATTGCGTTTATTGCATCTTTTTTCGTATATTCATGTTGTTCTTATCGCATTGCATGCTTATACATGCAGTTTCTTTTGCTATTCTGAACCTATATTGTTAGGACACCGGCACTATTACCGATGATGCGTATGTCCACTAACACTTGCTTGCCGGCTCACACACATCATCATCAGTAATTGCCATGTCACGTACACTTTAGAGAATATTACTTTATTGATATCGCTTGTTAGCTAATAATTCCGATATATCATTACTGTGCTAGTTTAGGTATTGCATTCTTTACATAGATACCCGTGCATGTATATATATTCACTGTCATGCAATATTATGGGGATTTATGCCGGTAATTCACTGTTATTTACTCTCGAGATTTGGGATTTCGGATTTCCATGAGATTTCTAGATTTGGAGAAACCACAAAGATTTTATAAACTCATTATCATTTTTAAAGATAGAAATTGCGGTTTTCTCGTGATATGATGTGAGATGTGTCCACCATGAGTTTTCTCGGCTCTTGAGCGATATCATACACCTTATTCGAGGAGGAGGAGGAACTGTCTGCGGGTGCATGGCGGACCCGGTGCGGTACCCCGGGGCAAGATGGTCGCAGATGATGGCGTTGAGCCCGGCAGGGGAGCACTACCGACCGGTTATTTGTCACGCGGCGGATATCCGGAGGATACCGATGTAGTCGTGAGATATTTATGATTTGGGCTAGTCCGGATTGCCGGAGCCCGAGATATTGAGATATTGGGATATATATTTTGTGTCGATGCTTGACACGGATTCTCTGTTGATTTCATTGATGATACTTCGATTTTTATATAGAAATCTCACTGAGATATGAAAACAGTTTTCTCATTCAGTTGCATTCTGTTTTCATGCATTCATACATCATATATGTATTATGTTACTACCTGAGGCACTGACACGAGCACTTGGTATTATACGTATGATAGATGATTACCTTGCCACTAATAGATGCTTCAGGTTATATTTATATTGAGGATATTATTGTATGACCAAGGATAGAGTCATACATGCGATTTCTTCTCGGTGATGTTTTCTACTCACGAGTTGGCAACTCACCCCCGTTGTGCCACAGTTTCTTGCAGGTTTTGCCGTACAGGTTTCGTTGCGGTTTGCTGGCATACTACTTCCTCCCGGGTGATTGCTTTGTTGGTGGGTTCACTTGTATCGTGACCACCGTAGTATTTGTATTTATTTCATTATATCTAGTAAACTCCATCAACCAAACTTGTATTATTTGATAGACTTAGAAGACCAGTATGCATATTCTTTTGACCTTAGAGTCGCGCGCTGTATTATCATGGTTTTCCTATGGTTTTCTTTCTGAGTTTTGACCCTCGCCCTTCAGCGTTGTATATTTTATTGCTTGCGTGGTCGTGTCCGCCAATTGGCGAAGAGCTAGCTCCCGCTTGGGGATGCCTTTATTCATTATATAGATTTCATGTGTTGTACCCGTTTGGGGTCAGTATTTACAAAGGAGACTCTGCCGAAATTTTCGGGAAAATATGACGTTGCTTTTAAATGTTTAATGCCACTTATTTATTAAAATCACTTGCTTTAAAACCAATTTTCTCCACTTCTTCTTTAAAATGGTTTATATTTCTGGGCTTTTGGCTTACTTAAATTAGGTAGGGTCGTATAGACTTCATATGATTCATGTGCAGTCACGTGCTATTTCGGGTCGTGACACGTAGGTCGTTACCCCATGAAGTTTTCTAAAAATATGTTTTAAGCAAAGCAATATGACATATATAAAGTTCATGGTACTTTAATATAAAACTTAAGTTAAAGTTATGCTACATGACATTTTTGAGTGAAAGTTGGTTATAAACCTTAGTTTTTTTATTACAAACTTTGTGTAAAGATATGGATGCAAAATATATAAGAAAAAGAGGATTTTATATAGTATAGAAGAAGATGTCGGTATTAACTCCGCTTCTAACATATATTTTGAAAAAAAATTAGAGAAGAAAATTGAGGATTGGAAGGGACTTATATATTAAGAAGAGGTGGGAGAATAGATTGTTGTCGTCGTGGCGTCGCGGTGTCGTCTGAATTGCTTCGATTCTTCGCCGGAAGTTGACCGCTTGCTAACTTCACCAGTACTTAGAAAATTTTGAGAATTATGGCTATAATTTCATAATGATGAAGGGATAGGGCATGGGGTAGTATTTATATTGTGGAATTAAGGTTTTGTAATTAAAAAGATGAATTAAAATGTATTAAAATGAGGATAAATGTGGAATTGAAGGGTCTCTGTTTGATTGCAGAGCAATCAAACAGTGCAGGGGAGTTAGGAGTAGGGGAAAGGTCATGTGTGCAAAGCACAGGCCTCATTGGCTATGGGGAACCGTCGGTGCCGGCCCAAATAAGGTTTTCGCCGGTCGATTTGTGGAGGGGGGCCGGTGAATTTGAGCCACGTGTTCCTCTCTGTATTAATACTCTTTTGCACATGTTTATTTCTTCAGACTTTTCATTTTTATGTGCATTGCATGTGTAAACTTTTGAACTTCCAAAAAGTATAAAAGAAAAATCAGAAAAAATATAATATGACCGATGGGATTCGAACACAGGGGCTACGTCACAGCAGTGCAAGACTTTACCAATGAGCTACAAATTATTCTTGCTGTTCTTAAACAAAATTAAGTTATAATTTGTACTCAGGCTGTGAAACTCTATTCTGTATTTTAACAAAAGAATTTTTGTACTAAGATTTCAGAATCATTACATATGCCCCCACAGTTATAAATTTTCCCCTACGGTGGAAACCGTATTGGTAACTGTCCCTACGGTGGCCAACGTAGAGGAAATTATTTTTTTTAAATTTTTTTAAATAAATAATAATATCTTTCCCTTGAGGTGGTAACCATAAGGGCATAATTTTACATTTTTAAAAAAATTGGAAAATCTTCCTCCCTCTCTTTCTCCTTCCACCTTTGCCAAGAAAACCCTTGTTCTGCGCCACGACCGTCGTCCTCCTTCGTCCTCCCCACTCTTCCTCCAGCTCCCCATCATATTCAAATCCCCTATTGATTTTGATCAGATTTTAATGTCAAAAAACTCATGCATTTTTTAGTTCTATAACCCCAAACTCATAAAAAAAAACTGCTCTATTTCCCTATTCATATATACATACAGAAAAATAAAGAAGAATAAGAAGCATAATCTAATGATGAGAAAAACAAAGAAATAATCAAATGAAAACCTTTCTTCTATAATCTCCATTCTCATACCTTTTAGTTTCAAATCGCATCCTGATTCTTCGTCGATAATCTCTTTAAAAACTCATACGTGGTGATCATCATGGTCGCCAATAGTGACATCGAGGTCCATCTCGGCCTCTATCCTCGGTAACAAGCCCACATCCTCATTCCTTTAACAAAACAAAACCTTTAATTTTGAGAAATCCGGTGCAAAAACTGTAAACAACCCAAAACAACTCCTCATAACACTCAAATCCAATATCAATAACACTAAAAAAAATTTAAAATCATAAATTTATACCATAATGATTGGCACAGATTTTGCGCGTCTTGGCCTGCGAATCAAAACCCAAAATAAAAAAAAATCTAACAAGCAAACAAGATCAACAGCCACGAATAGAAACCCGAGATCTAAAGATCAATGGCAGATCTGAAAAATTTACAGGTTGAGGAGGGCCTCTTCATCCTCTTCACCGGTGGTAATGGCGACTTCCTCGAGCTTGATGATAGGGACGATTTGAGCACCGGTGTCCTCATCCTCATTGGCAGTGGCAGTGGCGTGGGTCCTCCCCTTCACCTCTGCAATCGGCATCGGCAACTTCTCTCAATCATCCTCGCTCTCTCTCTCTCTTGATCTGAGCGCATATTTTGAGCTTGATGGTGGAGGACGAGGGATGAGAGAGAAGTAGCGAGAGAGAGAGAAAGAAAGTAGTAGTACCATATGGTTTTAATTTTTTTAATAATCCCCGACATTGTCCCTACGATTCCTACGGTAAGGATTTCTCTGCTCGCACCATAGGGCAACTTAAGTTTGAATTTTTTTTTTGTAGAAATGGCCCTACGGTTACCATGTAGGGGCAATATTTACCCTTACGGAGGGAATCATAGAGGAAACCAAAAATTTTCCGTTCGGTTTTTCACACCCGCAGGGGACATGGTCCCGGCAGGACCCATCTGAGGTTTTCCGCCACTCTGGTGATTACTTCTCCGACCCCCGCGTGCAATGTCTGGAGAAAGAGATGGCCACATTGAAGTCCACCATCGAGGAGTTAAATGAGTTGGTACATATGTTACTTCTGTTTGTGTATATGTATATCTTGGTAGTTCTAATCTACGTATCATGGATTCGAATACGGATACGAGTAGGATTCGCGGATTCGCAAGAATCCGATATTGATACAAATTTGACACGAATCCAATAGATCGATAATACATCATTTCAATTCGCAAGACTTGATTTCTAGACTTAGAATTTCACAAAAAGATATATAAACTAAATTTAGTATACCGTTCCTTATTCTTTTATTAGAAAAACTTAAAATCTTTACAACTTCATTCTTCTATTCGTCCTGGTCCGGTTTCCAGTATACCATCGACGGCTCCGTAGGGCATTCCTTCGGCTACACTTCGCATGCTACTACTATAGGTTCTTCTGCTCCAGCTCCAGCTAATTCAGCTCCAGCTGCTTCAGGTCCAAGTAGTACTCCAGCATCAGTTCTGGAGCATTTGAGGCGCATGGAGTACAACGCAGACCGGCTTCGTCAAATGCGCGAGATACTTGGAGATGGAACTCCTGAATCGAGCCAGCAATGATTTTTTTTATATTTTTGAGATTTTTGTAACATGTATGTATTATATTTACAACATGTATATTTTGGATATCGGTTGTTGTATATGATATAGAGTGATTTCGTATTGTCTTTGTTTATTTTGTGTTTTTACATTTCTATATTTAGTTATATATTATTCGTGGGATGTTATTCATAAATATTTTTGTATTTGGCTATATAATATAGTGTGGGATATATTATTGTGTAAATGGCGGACAAAAAACAGTAGGCGGTATTTTTTTTTTAAATTAAAGTTTGTATCTACGGGTTCCACCGTAGGGACACAATATTCCCCTATGGGTTCCGCCGTAGGAGCTAAGTTATCCCCACATTAAAAAAAATTACATGTATAAAATGATACCCATACGGTGAGGCACGTAGGGGCAGTAATTTTATCTTACGGTGCAAACCATGGGGACAAGATATTATTTTTTTTTTATAATAATCGCTCTTACGTTGGAAACCGTAGGGGCAGTGACCCCTACCGGTTTCACCGTAGGGGAAAATTTATAACCGCAGGGGTATTTATTTGTCCCGACGGCTTTAGCTCTTACTAGTCAAAATTTTGCCTCTACAGTGGGAACCGCAGCGACAGTGGTTTGCCCCTACGGTTCCAACCATACGGGTAAATCATATTCGTAGTAGTGTATTAACCATCCAAACCGAATAAATGGATTTACCGTTTCTAATACTTTTTCGTAAATAAAACCTATCCATAATTTTTCCATGGAAATTCCCTTTCATTTAATTGAAGAGAAAAAAAATATTTTGGTATTAACTTTTCTTAATGCACTGAGAAAATAAGATAAAGAGTGACCCATTTTTTTATCTTTTTTAACATGTTTATACCCATTCCTTGTCGTTATTGCTCTTCTTCTTCTATTGGCTTCTGTTCTTCTTCTATTGGCTTCTGTGTAATAAAGAAATTGTTCACCGCCGGAAGACAGGGACGAACCGGGATGAATCGTCTTACCTGAATCTGAGGGCGGATACTATTTGGATTTATCCGTCCACCTCTCCGAAAATACCAAGTTGATTTATGACACCATATATCAGAAGTTTGGATAGATGCGACTGTTGTAGCAAACATTATCAGATTCCCCCTCATTTTATGAGGGTTTTTTTAATATGGGGACGCTCTTCTCTGTAGGCGCAAGCCCGTGCAGTTAATCACGTTACCGCATTGCGATAACCACTTTCTCCTGCTCCAGCAGTTCACTTCGTGTCGTGTGTTTGTTTGATTTTGGGTTTGGGTCAAGGATTTACTTAACGGGATTTTGAACTTAGGTTATATATTCTTTTGGTTCAAAAATATTTTGTTTTATTTAAAGATCGTTAATCAAGTTTGAGATTAAATTCAACTTAAATATAAAAGTGAGCATTTGGGCTCACTTTGTCACGACCCAAAGTTCGGCCCGTGACCGGCACTTAACCACGTAACGTCTGTAGGCGCAACGCGATCAAGTAAGCCAAAAACCAGAATTCAAAACCATTAAAATAGTGAGTGAAGAAAAACATTAGTTTAAAACTTGTAGAAAACCTTGAGTAATTGAGTAAAAATCTTTAAAGTATAAGTTATTTTCTTAAAAATTTCGGCAGCACCTCCTTTGAACAAACTAGCCCCGAAACCGGGTACAAAACATGATATAAGTAAAAATGATATATAATAAGAATGAAGCATCCCCAAACGGGAGCAATCATGACCAACGGCGGAAACAACCACCACAACAACAATATACGACGTCGTAGCGAAAAATGAGCAAAAAGTGAAAAAAAAACAGCATAAAAGATAAAACTGCATAAGTAAAGCCGGCTCACACGAACTCGACATCCAGAATACAAATAATAATATATATCGTCCTCACAACTGGTCTCTAAGTCAATACATGAAGTGGTAGATGGAGAGTACTAGATACAATAGAATGTATAAATGGAAAATAAACGGATACCGCAAAAGCCTACCTATAAGCAAACGGCTCGCACGCCAACTGTAGTGGTAACTGTAGCCAAAAAGATACAAGAGATAGCCCCGCCGCAACTACTCTGAGGGTCGACCTGCAAACACTGTGGCACAACGGGGGTGAGTTGCCAACTCGTGAATAGTAGATAACATATAAAGGTAATCGCGAGTATGCACGTACTGCGATACTCTAACATGTGAAATCAGATAACATCTAAATGATGAGCAGGGTATGCAATAATCTTGCCAAAGTACTCTATCAGGTACTACGACTACATGATACGATGCATAACAATAAATACCGAGCATGGAATAAAATATGATCTACACGAATCATCGCGGAAAAACCCCGGTGTCTACCAAAAACACCCCAAAATCCCAATAACTCAGGCGTCGTCACTCTATCCGGCCCTCAATCCTGTAAACCTCACAGAAGCCGGGTGCTCAACATTGGCACCCAAAATAACATGAAATACTCGTGTCCAGCATCGACACGCAAATCCCCATATATCGGGCTCCGTCAGTCCGAATCGGCCCACGGGCTCCGTCTGCGGAATCGGCCCTCGGCCCCGGCAGTACGGGTCGTCCCGTATCCATATCTCGACTCTGGTCAGTATCCTCCGGATGACCGCCAGGTCCAACCAATTACCGGTAGGTAGTACTCCCTCTGCCAGGATTATCGTCATCCACACGAAATCTCTCTCTCGCCCCGGGGTACCATACCGAGTCCACCATGTACCCGCAAATGGATCGTCCTCATCCTCGAATCGGGTTTCAAATTTCACGCGTCTCAGAACCGAGAAAATGCATGGTGGACGCACTGAAATATCATATCAAGAGAAACCGGTTTTTCAAAACAGTGCATACTTCCTTAAAATAATACCGCGGTTCTCAAATCCAGAAATCACATGAATCCAAAACTCACTGCGTAAATCCATGCAAGGTGTCGTATGCCGTATAAAATCTTACTATGAGTAAAAGGGGAAAACCACTCTTTTAAAAGGATCCAGTTGAAAACATTTCAAGCGGTCTCCAATTTTTAAATCAAAGTCATCATCATTTATGTAAGTGCAAGAGTATGTATGTATGTAGGCAAGGATGCACAAAGATATATATATATCTACGCAAGTATGGATGTACAATATGTATATGTGCCAATATGCGACAGAATCATGTCTAATCATCAATGATGCGATAACCAAAATGTTGTATGGTTCGTAGCAATCCTATAGTGCAAATGTCATGGCAATCACTAACGGTGTGGGTGTAACATACAAATAGTGCTCGTGCAGCTTAAACCGTTAGTGACAGTGCGGTGTTACATAACTACTGTTTCTATATGCAACAAAGGATGGGTACACTACAATAGTATGTATGCACAAGCAATATACATATAAATATATATACGCGACTACAATATCCTATCAAGCCCTGACGCTTAACGTCATACGGGCGATTTCCCCGTAGATGTTAAATCTACTCACCGTGGTCTCGTGCTAAGTATAGGCGACTACTTGCTTTCCTTTCTTTGCGGCGTCCGACGTACCCTCCTGCGAACCTAGAATTTACACAAAGAATATACATAAGCTAAAATCCTTCAAAAACGCGATACTAAGGCAATACGGAAAAAGTAGCGTCGCAAGCTAAACGCGTGAACTCAATACACCAAAACGTGTGTGTGCTAAACCCAGAACTACCCCGATGCGCTGTGATGCTCAGAACCCACCAGACCATCTCGAAGCGTACGAGTCGTACTAAACACAAAACTCTTATTAAGGGCAATCGGTCCCAGATTTTTACCTGGAACCAAATCCAGAAAATAAACAAAACCAAACACTATAAAACCAACACAGACACCACCCTGCAAAACACCAACACCCAAAGCAAAGGGGGGGACGGGGACGCCGAAATTGCAAAGGAGGTCGCCGGATTTTAGGTGGAGGAACGGGCTCGAACTTCAACCCAAAACACTAGCTACCCTGTACACCATTCTGTATATGTTTGCCAAACAAGAAAATGCTCACAGACATAGCAGGTCACTCGTATCATAAAACTTGGTTTAAAAACGTTTTAAAAACACTAAATTGCAACATTATGGTATTTTAGTGTAACTGAAGCAATAACTTGGTTTAAACAACACTAATAGCACCTAATTAAGTTAACCATACCCAAATATCCCTAACTTAACCTAAACATCACTTAAACCACAAGAGCACTAAAATTCACTAAAACACTAGATTTAACTAATTAAACTACAAGCTAAGCAAATAAGTGATTAAAGTGTGCTTAATACCTCATAATTGGTCAAGAAGTGGCACCACTTGCTGGTCAAGCCCCAAGAGTTCAGATTTGGCTCAAAGATCCATAAAAGAGTGATCTTGGAGTGATAAATGTGAGTTGGTGTGAGGTAGATGTGTTATAAATGAAGCTTTGAGTTAGAAAATGATGAGAGAAGGAGAGGAGATGAAGGGGAGGGGGCTGAGATGTCGCTGCCTGCTGGTGCTGCTGGGCAGGAAATAAGAGGGAAAGGAGAAAGAGAGTGTGTGCAAGGAAGTCAAAGCCCATGCCTTCATAAATGCCCCCCCCATGCCTCTCTCTTTTCACTAAAAATTCAATTTCCTTTAGTGTTAAAAGTTATGGTTTTATTTTAAAAAGAAAAGACATGATAACTTGAATGAAGTGGGAAAGAGAAACATGTGATACAATATGTGATAAGTGTGCATGCTAGTTACACTAAATTGCTTGGAAAAAGTAATTAAGGAAAATTTCTAATTAAGTCGACACTAAGCTAATTTATAATTAATAAAACCCATTTATATATAAAAACACATCTTATCACAATTAAAACTGATTTTATTTTAGTTTAAGTGGAAATTTAAAATTTACGAGATTTTATGAAAAACAAGCATTATTGCTAACTAACGCGAAATTAACCTATACGAATTTCAAAGCGTTACAATCTTCCACCCTTAAAGAAATTCGGTCCCCGAATTTAAAATCTAGCTACGCGTACCTTCAAAGAGATGGGGATATTTCTTCCTCATCTCGTCCTCGGTCTCCCAGGTGACCTTCTCGCTGCTCGGGCCACGCCAAAGGACCTTGACGGACGGTATAACCTTCGATTTCAATTTCTTCACCTGCCGATCCAGGATGACCACCGGCTGCTCTGCAAAAGAAAGGTCGCGCTCCAGCTGGATCGTCGGGTGCTGAATCGCATGCGAAGGATCATGAAGATACTTGCGGAGCATCGAAACGTGGAAGACGGGGTGAACATCTGGAAAACTGGGTGGAAAAGCTAACCGGTACGCAACTACACTGTTCATATCAGATTTTTGCATTTTTATACCGCCCAATTTTTATCACATTGCATATCGGTAGGTACTCTTGAGCCGTGTTTGCTAGTCAATTGCAGGATACAGGTTCTCGGCTCTAAACGGTGAAATTCATGAAAAAATATGACAAAATCCGGGTTCCTGCCATTCACAGATAAAACACGGATCTCCGCTCTTTATCCGTCTGTTGCCACACACCAGTTTAGGAGACAAAATGGCAAATCGATGTCATTTTCATGCACAAGGATCAATGGCAACACAAGATCCAGGAAATCTATGCGGAGCTCGAGACAATCATGGCAAAAGATCCACATCAAATCACCCCTTTTGCTCAACAGAAATTCTGGAAAAATCGTGAAGAAAATCTGAGAAAAAAACATGTACCAGAATAAAGGAGATAGAAGACCAGGGAAGTACAAGAATTTTGAAGACCCAACTCTACTATATGGCCGCGGATTCGCGGCCAATAGGGGGTCTAGGCCGCGGATCCACGGCCGTATGGTCTCCTCAGCAGAAAACTTTTCAGGGGCAGTTTGGTATTTTTATAAGGGTTCTGAATGTTGCCCTAGGGTTTCCTTCTCCAGCCTATAAATAGTCCAGAACTTGTGAAGCCAAGGGTGCATAATCTTGTATTTTATTTTCTAGGTTTTAGTTGTTGTTCTTCTTCCTCCTCTCATCTCTTCTCCATTAAAATCTTGTAGTGAGCTTTTGAGTGAAGAATGATGAATAAAGAAGATCCTTTTACTTATCATGCTTGTCTTGTTCTTTTATAATTGCTTGTAATTTTAATTTGTAACTTAGTTGTTGTTATTTCTTGTTGTTTCTTTCTTTTCTCTTTTCCTTTATCATTTAAAACAACCATGATGCTTACGCTTGATCCTTGCCAAGGTGAGGTCGCAAATAGCTACTTGTATCTTCTAATCTCCTTCTTTCTATCTTCGTCTTTTGTTTTGTTTTCTTTTCATTATGATGTGTGAGTAGTTTCATACTTGTTAGGGTAGGATAAGGGAAGTTTGAGAGAAGGAAATCTCTCTCACTCTTTCCTTTCCCAACATCTTAAAATCAACTCCAGTTAATTGAACCACAATCCGCTCCTTACGGCACCCTATCCTACATGATAGTGGTGATTCCGTAGTGAGACCGGTTGTGGTTGCATTAACCGGAGGTTATGGCTAAGAGCCAAGAACGGACGGACAAGCACCAAAAGGAAGAACTTAAGCGTTGGAAAGCCTAGCTTATACTCGCAAGTTCCTTCCTAGTCGTGCTAATCCCCGTTGTTGCCGATTACCGTAACATTGATATTAAGAGTGGCAACGAAAGAAGTGAGCGATTCCTAACTCAAACTAACCTAATCCTAACCCTAACAAGCTCTCTTTACATATCATTTTAACACTTAGATAATCACAAACAAATCTGGACTCTCGGACTTAACTCGTTAAAACACTTAGAAAAAGATTTCCATCTCCCTGCGGACGACCCGTACTCAACCGGCTAGCTACAAGAGAAACCGTCTTGATTGCGGTAATTAACTAAAACTTGAACAAGCAGAACTTCTAACAATCAAATGGCGCCGTTGCCGGGGAGACGGTAGTTTATTTCTTTGTGTAATTTCGGGTTAACTTGTGAATATAAAAACAACCGAAAAACAAAAAATATATACTTTGTAAAAAAATCATCTTGTTATTTTTGATTAGTTTTTGTGCAAGTGTGCAGGATAATACGAAGTTCGAGTTCAGTGCCAAAGACGTGGGAAGATAGACCCACATTTCGCGGCTACACCGCGACAGATCAAAACGAAGCAAACGGTCTACTGTAAAAATCTGGAGCATATACAGTAAGCAAATCAAGATTCAGCAAATCCAGACAAGCAGAGGACAACCACAGAAGCACACACAAAAAATTTGATGTCCCAATCCCACCATATTGCTGCGGTTCCGCGGCATAAGGAAGCTTAGGCCGCGGATCCGCGGCCGTTTGGTGGCCTCAGGGTGCCAAAATCCCTGTAAGTGTTTCTCTCCTCTCTCCCACTCCTCTGGACTCCAATAAACTGTGTTTACTGCAGATTTCTTTGCGCAAACTCTCTTCCCCCTTCCAATAAACTGTTCTTGTGCAGGATTCTTTGCGCTGCGCTAAAAATAAATATTGTTTGCAGTTGATTTGTTATCGCTTTGCATTCATTAATACGGACTTAAGGGGCTTGAAACCAATTCAGATTGGGTGGGGATTTCATCACCCATCCCAGGACCCCAGAAATCACAAAAAGCATATGCATTGACCATTGTTAAAAATTAAAAAATACTAGACTCAGCCCTAAGGACTTCGCGCTCAATAGGACAGAGGACTAGTTACAGGCATCGGCCGTTTATCCTATCTGACTTTTGCGGTGCCTAGGCAAGTGTGACGAAGGAAAGTGGTTATTTAATTAAGGAACTTCGCGAAAGCGTTGGACAACCTCCCACTTATCTGGCACTTATCTGGCCGCATCAGACGGAGAAGAGGCGGTTTGAGGTCCTTTTTCTAGCCCTCTGGAACAGTTAGGAGCAGGTCTAGTTGACCTAGGTGACCCTAGATCTAGGTGAGATTGTGCATATCTTATTTGTGATTGCTTAAAGCCGTAAGTCCGTACATATTTCTGTAAAGATCTTTCTAAAAAAAACAAACAAAAAAGGGGAAAAAATCAAAAACTTTTATAAAAACTTGCCCTTTGTCGCCAAATCCATTTTTCACCCACCACCCATTGTATTTCTCAATTGACGTTTTCTTACCCTCACCTTCTCCGCTTTGACTATACTAAACTCGTTTAGTGTATTTCCGCTTGGACTCGGGACACTAGCGCCCGTCTAGTCCGCGTTACGTTAGTCGCTACCGACTACGCGATCGACTCAGACGTCGAAACTCCGTCCACTCCTCTTTCACCCCTTCCTTTGCCGGCCAACTCCGACGTTGACCGGAATTCTATTCAAACATCTTCACCTTCACCTTCACCAACCTCTTCTTCCGCGATGTCAGGATTTAATCCGAACATCTCTTTGACTACCCCTGGATTGGCTCCACCTCCTACGGAGACCAATAACCCACCACCACCGCCTGTTTTAGCGCCGCAGCGAATCGCGCTCTAGGATCGTTTCTATCCCACCCGTTCTGCACTTCCCACCTGCCTTTCTCTTCCACCGGCCAATGGGGACAACTTTGAAATTAAGCCCCACTTCATCAACATGCTCCCACGATTTCATGGGGTTGAATATGAAGATGCCTATATCTTCATCAATAAATTTCAAAACGCCTGTGCCATGATGAAAACCACCCAGCTGTCGGACGATGCTATACGTCTACGGGTCATTCCGTTCACTTTATGCGATCTTGCTGAAAAATGGCTGTATAGCACCGCTTCCCACTCCATAACCAGTTGGGACGAGTTTGTAAAAGCGTTTCTAAAGAAATTTTATCCGAATCATAAAACCGCAAGGATTCGAAATGAAATCAACCAATTCTCTCAGCTTCCTTCTGAACCCTTCTGGAAGTGCTTTGACCGGTACAAAGACCTTCTTGTTCAGTGTCCTCACCACGGTATAGAGAAATGGCAACTTTGCCAAACCTTATACGAGGGCCTGAACCCAGCAACGAAGCAGTTGTTGGAAACCATCTGTCAGGGCCACATCCTATCGAAATATGACGAGGAAGCGTGGCAGTTCTTTGACGACTTTGCGGAGCAAACGCTACAATGGGAGAGCACCAGACCGACTTCTTCTTCTTCTACCTCCACTTCTACCGGTCAGTCTAGGGTAGGAATTCACCAACTTGATGTCTCTATTACGATGAAAGCTGAAATGGCTGCAATAACAAGAAAGCTTGAAGCGATATAGAGCAAATTCTCTTCTCCTGCTCCTGCCCCTGTTCTTCCCCTTCGTACCATCTGCGCTTGTTGTTCCGATCCTTCTCACTTGACTGAAGAGTGTCCTTACAATCTACCATCGCAAGGACAGGATCAGGTAAATGCTGCATTCCAGCAAAGACCGAGAAATGATCCATACTCTTCCACCTACAATCCCGGTTGGAGGAACCACCCTAATTTCTCCTGAAATCAGAATCAGAATCAATTCCAAGGCAACAATTTCCAAAGGGCCCCTCCGACGCAACAACAAGCGCAACAACAAACTCAGTATCAGTAGCCTTTCCAACCCCAACCTTTTCAGAATCAGACGAACAACTTTGCACCCAACAATTCTTTTCCACCAAACAACTTTGTTCCGTCAAACAACGATAAGGTTTCCTCGCTCGAACGAAGTCTGGAGGCGTTCGTTAAACAATCGACTCAGTCCACCGCCAACATCCAGTCTTCCATTCAGTCCTTAGTGCAACAAACTGCCGCACACGGGCAAAGCATCAAGACCATCGAGGCCCAGATTGCACAGCTGAACGCGGCCTTAAGCGAGTGAGAGAAGGGGAAGCTCCCGTCCCAGCCACTCCCAAATCCCGGTCACCCACATAATGCACATGTTGCTCTTGAACAACAGAACCATAATGTGAGTGTCGTGACCACATTAAGATCGGGAAGGATGCTGCAAAACAACATTGGCAAACGGATCAACGATGACACCCCGGCCGCTTCTTCTTCTTCGTCTTCTGAGCTTATTCTCCGTTCTTCACAAGGCTCTCCTTCCTCTTCTTCTGCTCTGAACGGACCCACTTCTCACTCCACGAAAACACCTGTTCTGGGATCCGTTCCAACTCCACAATCTCCTCCTCCAGCATTAGACTCAACCAATTTTCAAAATGTTCCATTTCCAAACCGGTTGAGGTCTAATAAACAAAATCCTCAAATGGAGAAGATTCTGGAGTTATTTAAGCAGGTTAACATTAACATTCCTCTTTTAGATGCTGTCCAACAAGTCCCGTCCTACGCGAAAATCTTAAAGGACTTGTGCACGAAAAAGAGGAAATCTCAGGTACCAAAGAAAGTTTTCTTGGCTAGTGCTGTGAGTGATGCTCTTACCCAATCTTTACCACAAAAACGGAAGGACCCTGGCTGTCCTACGATTTCAATTACCATTGGGGATAAGAACAACAACCGCGCACTATTAGATCTTGGTGCCAGTGTTAACCTGCTTCCGTACTCAGTATACGAGCAATTAGGCATAGGAGAGCTGAAACCCACACACTGCACTCTCCAAATGGCCGACCGATCGATCACCCATCCTAGGGGTGAGCTAGAGGATGTGTTAATCAAAGTCGGGGACTTCATATTTCCCGTTGACTTCATTGTATTAGACACACAGCCTGTTGCTAACCCCGGAATCAAATTCTGGTGATACTCGGTCGCCCATTCCTTGCAACCTCAAATGCTGTGATCAATTGTCGCAATGGTTCGATGAATCTCTCTTTTGGAAACATGACGATTGAACTCAACATTTTTAGGTTGGGGAATCAGCCCGCCGAACCTAATGATCATATACTAGATGTCTGCTCGATCCAGGAGATCACCCCAGAAGAGTGTGAATTCGAGGAGTTTCTGTTTGATCACGATAATCTTGACGCCACTAGTGCGTTTCTCTTCGAACCTGCTGCTGTTTCTGCGCCCGACAACGACTACGAGTGTTTCACGTTTTCAAACGATCTTAGCCACGCACAAACCGAGTTTGAATCTTTCGAATTTCCGGATGAGTTACCTGAACAATCCGACTCGGTCGCTTACACTCGTTTTGAACCTTTGCTGGAGTCCTTTGAGTTCGAGACCTTTGCACCAATATTGCCTTCAATCATTTCACCTCCAACGCTGGAACTCAAGCCTTTGCCGTCTCACCTTAAGTACGCTTACTTAGGTGAGAACGAGACCCTCCCTGTCATCATTTCGGCTTCTCTAGCTCCAGAGCAAGAGAAAGCCCTTCTCGCAGTCTTGCACAGCAACAGGCAAGCTTTTGGCTGGTCCATGGCGGACATCAAGAGGATTAGTCCCCTGATCGTTGAGCATCACATTCATCTGATGGATGATGCCAAACCAGCCCGGGATCCATAAAGACGTCTCAATCCAGTCATGAAAGGGCTGTGAAGAAGGAGATCGTAAAATGTCTAGATAGTGGTATCATTTACCCTATCTCTGATAGCCAGTGGGTTAGCCCCATTCATGTTGTCCCCAAGAAGTCGGGCATAACGGTCATCACTAACGAGGCGAACGAGTTAATCCCCACTCACACCCAAACTGGGTGGCGAGTATGCATTGATTACAGAAAACTCAACGCCGCAACGCGGAAAGACCACTTTCCGCTACCTTTCATTGACCAAATGCTTGAACGATTGGCCGGACACGAGTACTACTGCTTTCTTGATGGCTACTCCGGCTATAATCAGATTCCCATCGCCGAAAAAGACCAGGAAAAGACCACTTTCACTTGTCCTTTCGGCACGTTTGCATATCGTCGCATGCCCTTTGGGTTATGCAATGCGCCCGCTACCTTCCAGCGGTGTATGATGGGAATTTTCTCAGACATGGTGGAAAAATTTCTGGAGATTTTCATGGATGATTTCTCCATCTTCGGCGATTCCTTCAACGAGTGTTTGCTGCATCTCGACGCTGTCCTTACCCGATGTAAGGACAAGAATCTCACTTTGAATTGGGAGAAATGCCACTTCATGGTGCGCGAAGGTATTGTCTTAGGACATATCATCTCGCAAAATGGCATAGAGGTTGACAAAGCAAAGATTGAGGTCATTTCCAATCTACCTCCTCCCCGATGCGTCAGAGATATCCGAGCCTTCCTTGGCCATGCCGGTTTCTATAGACGGTTCATCAAGGACTTTAGCAAGATTGCTAGGCCCTTGACTCTTTTGCTGGACAAGGATACGCCATTCGACTTCAACTCGAGCTGTGTGACTGCATTCGAGTCATTGAAAAGCTCACTCACTTCTGCTCCCGTTCTTTCTTCACCTGACTAGACGCACCCATTCGAGATTATGTGCGATGCATCCGACTTTGTCATTGGTGCTGTCCTTGGACAACACATCAACAAGATGCCACACGTAATCTATTATGCAAGCCGAACCCTGAACGACGCCCAACTCAATTATACAACAACTGAGAAGGAATTCTTGGCTGTTGTATTTGCTTTAGAAAAGTTCAGGCCCTACCTCATCGGCTCTCCAGTCATTGTCTACACTGACCATTCTGCTCTGCGCCATCTTTTTGCGAAGAAAGATGTAAAATCTCGGTTAATACGTTGGATCCTCTTGCTTCAAGAGTTTGACCTTGTCATTAAGGAAAAACAAGGATGTGAAAACGTAGTTGCCGACCATCTCTCATGACTTCCTTCTTCGCCTTCACTTCCAATTCCGATCAACGACGTTTTCCCGGATGAACAGCTCTTGACAGTATCTTGCGAACCCTGGTTCGCAGATTTTGTGAACTATTTGGCCACGGGATTACTACCGACTGAATGGTCGAGTCAGGACAGACTTCGCTTCTTATCCCAAGTAAAACAATTTTACTGGGACGAACCCTATTTATTCAAGTACTGTCCCGACCAGATTATTCGTCGGTGTGTCCCTGATGAGAAATTCAAGAGTGTGCTGTCATTTTGCCACGATCAAGCGTGTGGCGGGCATTTTGGCCCCAGAAAGACAGCTGAGAAGATCTTGCAATGTGGTTTCTACTGGCCACAACTCTTCAAAGATGCTCATGACTATTGCAAGACTTGCTCCCGGTGCCAACACATGGGCCGGATATCCCGGAGGAACGAGATGCCGCTCCAACCAATCTTGGTTGTGGAGATTTTCGATGTTTGGGGGATAGATTTCATGGGGCCGTTTCCCAGCTCTTTCGGGAACTTGTACATCCTTCTCGCTGTTGATTACGTCTCTAAATGGGTCGAGGCTATGCCCAGCCGAACTAATGACAACAAGGTTGTCGTTAGGTTTCTTAAAGAAAACATTTTCTCCCGTTTTGGGCACCCCCGAGCGATCATTAGCGACAATGGAAGTCATTTTTGCAACAAGACTTTCGAGGCCTTGATGCGGAAATACTCCATTAATCATAAGCTATCCACGCCCTACCACCCCCAAACCTGCGGGCAGGCCGAAGTTTCAAATCGGCAAATCAAGCAGATACTGGAGAAAACGGTTTCCAAGAACCGTAAGGATTGGTCGCTGAAACTCACTGATGCCCTTTGGGCCTTTCGAACCGCTTATAAGACCGACCTTGGCATGTCTCCCTATAGGCTTGTGTACGGAAAAGCCTACCACCTACATGTCGAAATAGAGCATCGCGCATTTTGGGTGATAAAGGAGCTGAATCTGTCTCTCGAAGATGCGGGCAGCCATCAGAAGCTGCAACTGAACGAACTGAGCGAGCTTAGGGATGAGGCTTACGATAACGTGGTTGTCGTTAAGAATCGAACGAAGGTGTTTCACGATAAACACCTTTTACACAAAACCTTCGTACCTGGTCAGCAGGTACTTCTTTACGACACCCGACTTCACTTTCATCCAGGAAAGCTCAGATCTCGCTGGAAAGGGCCGTATTTTGTGCGGAATATATATCCGCAGGGCGCTGTGGATTTGGAAAATCCGAAGGACGGTTCATTTTTCAAAGTGAATGGACACCGACTCAAACCGTACCTTAGCGCCGAACCAACAGAGGAGCTCCTGGTCTTACAGGAGCCGGTTTACCCTGCCTAATCTTCCTCTGCCTACCTCCAAACCTCGGTTATCCAGCCAAGAACAGTGGACACTGTTCCAAATAAGTTTGGGGGTATGTATAAACCATTTTGTATATATTTGTGGATATTCTTTTTCTTTTCTATAAAAACTGAAACAAAAAAAAAATTGTGTATCGCTAACCGACATTTTTGACCCTTCAAATGATCTCTTCATGCAATGACAGTGAGGACACTGTCCAGTTTAAGTTTGGGGGTACGCTCGGTACGCATTTCTTACCTTCGCATTCATATGTATATTTTGCATCAGCATATTAAAATCCATAAAATCCATAAAAATCTGAAAATTTTCTAAAAACATAAAAACTTTTCTGTCAGGTTAGCTTGTGAAAGAACTCTGATTTAACATTTCGACGATTTTGTTTGTTAAAATAAGAATAACTAAATCTTATGTTTAGATTTTGAAAACCTGAAAGATAACACTCCTTTGAAGTTAACTATAGCTGATATACGTCTTTACATGACACTACACGTGTCGTGAGTTTTTGGAAATTAGATGACAAGTCTTTTATGTCGAAAAAAACTTTTAAATGGATCAATGATTTTCTGAGGATCAAATAGGTTTGTTCTGAAATAAGTAATGTCAAGAATAGTTTATGAAGTAAAGCGAATATGAAGGAATGTTATTGATGCCGTAATTGGAACTAAGTCTGAAAAATAACCCATCTGAAACTTGATTGGAATGATTACACACCGAACCCACTAAACACGTCTTTTATCCAAAAAATTAATTGAACTGCCGGTTATATCTCCGTTCGTATTAAATCATCTGATTTTCACGCCAAACTGTCTTTTGTTTTTGGACCTAGGTAACTTGAGTAATTAAGTCCGCTGGGGTGTTTCTACACCTAATGCCCTAAAACCAACTGGTTTGGGTGCATTGGCCCAAAGCTCGCTAAGAAGCCTAGAAAGTCCAGATTAAAACAAAGTCAAGCAAGTGTTCTCTCCGAGTTAAAATTCCTAACGGTTCTTTGTGTGAGAATAATCTTGAAAAATTCAGGCTTTTATAAAAAAAATTAGCGGAGATATGAAGGTTTTATTCTACGATAAAGACTATTGCACGTTCACAGAGGTGTGTATGAAATGAAAACAAGAAAAAAGATGGAGTGAAAAATAAGACCTAGTTTCCTGTTAGGGAAGATTGAAATTCTGGAGTTGAAACCTTACTGGAAAACGAAACTTGAAAAATGCTTAACTCTTTATAAAACTTATGTGATCCTTTCAAAATTCTTATCTAGGCTTTATTGTGTGACGTGAGGACTTTATTCGACCTTTCTGGAGCTTAACGACACTATACACACTGCACGTAAAGACATTTAAAATCTGTAGTTAAATAAAAAGCGAGGTGTGAAAAATAAAGGTTGGATAGTCTAGACTTAGGATCATAGAATTGTTATTTTCTGAAACAAAACTTTAGGGGTTTGACTCTTAGTTATTTTACAAAACTAGCTTGACCGGATTTTGTGGGTAGTATCCGCTGAAAACCCTCAGGAGACAACACTCCTCCTACTAGGGACACCTAGAGGTTTAACGGCTTGTTGCACATGCTCAGTGCAATCGCGTTCCCTGCGAAAGTGAGGTTAGGAATTTTTTTGTGAATAAATTGGCTTTGCTCGAGACGAGAAAATGATAAGTTTGGGGGTATTTGTTCATATCAGATTTTTGCATTTTTATACCGCCCAATTTTTATCACATTGCATATCGGTAGGTACTCTTGAGCCGTGTTTGCTAGTCAATTGCAGGATACAGGTTCTCGGCTCTAAACGGTGAAATTCATGAAAAAAACACGACAAAATACGGGTTCCTGCCATTCACAGATAAAATACGGATCTCCGCTCTTTATCCGTCTGTTGCCACACACCAGTTTAGGAGACAAAATAGCAAATCGATGTCATTTTCATACACAAGGCTCAATGGCAACACAAGATCCAAGAAATCTATGCGGAGCTCGAGACAATCATGGCAAAAGATCCACATCAAATCACCCCTTTTGCTCAACAGAAATTCTGGAAAAATCGTGAAGAAAATCTAAGAAAAAACATGTACCAGAATAAAGGAGATAGAAGACCAGGGAAGTACAAGAATTTTGAAGACCCAACTCAACTATATGGCCGCGGATCCGCGGCCAATAGGGGGTCTAGGCCGCGGATCCGCGGCCGTATGGTCTCCTCAGCAGAAAACTTTTCAGGGGCAGTTTGGTATTTTTATAAGGGTTCTGAATGTTGCCCTAGGTTTTCCTTCTCCAGCCTATAAATAGTCCAGAACTTGTGAAGCCAAGGGTGCATAATCTTGTATTTTATTTTCTAGGTTTTAGTTGTTGTTCTTCTTCCTCCTCTCATCTCTTCTCCATTAAAATCTTGTAGTGAGCTTTTGAGTGAAGAATGATGAATAAAGAAGATCCTTTTACTTATCATGCTTGTCTTGTTCTTTTATAATTGCTTGTAATTTTAATTTGTAACTTAGTTGTTGTTGTTTCTTTCTTTTCTCTTTTTCTTTATCATTTAAAACAACCATGATGCTTACGCTTGATCCTTGCCAAGATGAGGTCGCAAATAGCTAGTTGTTATCTTCTAATCTCCTTCTTTCTATCTTCCTCTTTTGTTTTGTTTTCTTTTCATTATGATGTGTGAGTAGTTTCATACTTGTTAGGGTAGGATAAGGGAAGTTTGAGAGAAGGAAATCTCTCTCGCTCTTTCCTTGCCCAACATCTTAAAATCAACTCCCGTTAATTGAACCACAATCTGCTCCTTACGGCACCATATCCTACATGATAGTGGTGATTCCGTAGTGAGACCGGTTGTGGTTGCATTAACCGGAGGTTATGGCTAAGAGCCAAGAACGGATGGACAAGCACCAAAAGGAAGAACTTAAGCGTTGGAAAGCCTAGCTTATACTCGCAAGTTCCTTCCTAATCGTGCTAATCCCCGTTGTTGCCGATTACCGTAACATTGATATTAAGAGTGGCAACGAAAGAAGTGAGCGATTCCTAACTCAAACTAACCTAATCCTAACCCTAACAAGCTCTCTTTACATATCATTTTAACACTTAGATAATCACAAACAAATCTGGACTCTCGGACTTAACTCGTTAAAACACTTAGAAAAAGATTCTCATCTCCCTGCGGACGACCCGTACTCAACTGGCTAGCTACAAGCGAAACTGTCTTGATTGCGGTAATTAACTAAAACTTGAACAAGCAGAACTTCTAACAATCATACACCAACACGCTCGAAGATCTCGAAGGGGCCCACATATCTGGCACTAAGCTTCCCCTTCTTCCCAAATCTCATCACACCTTTCATTGGGGAGACCCTCAAGAAAACTTGATCGCTAACAGAAAACTCAAGTCTGCGCCGACGACGGTCCGCATAAGATCTATGCCTGCTCTGGGCTGCTCTCATCCTATCGCGAATCAACTGGATCTTCGCGGTCGTCTCTTCAACAATCTGCGGCCCCAAAATACTGCCCTCGCTGAGCTCTGTCCAACAGACGGGCGATCTGCATCTCCTCCCATATAGAGCCTTGAATGGTGCCATCTGAATAGTCTCCTAGAAGCTGTTGTTGTAGGAGAACTCTACTAAGGGAAAATGGTGATCTCAGCTACCTCCGAAATCTAAGATGCACGCTCGGAGCATGTCCTCGAGAGTCTGAATCGTCCGCTCTAACTCGCCGTCGGTCTGCGGATGAAATGCTGTGCTGAAACTCAAGCGGGTGCCCAAAGTCTCCTGAAGCCTCTGCCATAGTCGGCTGGTAAACCGGGTGCCTCGGTCGGACACGATACATATCGGGACTCTATGTAGTCGTACGATCTCGTCGATGTATATCTGGGCATACTGAGCAAATCCGAAAGTAGTCTTTACTGGCAGGAAGTGAGCCGCTTTCGTCAATCGATCCACGATCACCCAAATAGAGTCATACCCTCGACTAGTCCTGGGTAGACCCACAATGAAATCCATAGAAATCTGCTCCCATTTCCACTCCGGAATGGGCAACGGCTGTCGCTCTCCCGCGGGCCTCTGGTGCTCGGCCTTGACTTGCTGACAAGTCAGGCATCTCGACACGAAGTCTGTGACGTCCTTCTTCATTCCGTCCCACCAGTAAACATCTCTCATATCATGGCATCTTGGTGGAACCCGGATGAACACCGTACACCGATCGATGTGCCTCCTTAAGAATCTCACGCCGCAGTCCCTCAGCATCTAGTACGCACAGTCTAGTCCCAAATCATAGTATCCTCTGATCACGAACTCGAAAAATCTGCCATGTCCAATCTGTGCCATGATCTCTGAACAACGGTCATCACTGTACTGTGCCTCATGTATACGGTCAACCAACTGTGGGCGTGCACGAACATGCGCAAGCTGTCCCCCGATCGGAGTGAACTCGAACTGCACTCGGCTGTCGCATAAAATCTGCCAATCTGCCGATGACTGCCTCTGCACTGCGCTCAAACAAGACAGGCTACCCCCAGGCCTCCTACTCAAAGCATCCGCCACTACATTTGCCTTGCCCAGGTGGTAAAGGATCTCACAATCGTAGTCCTTCAGTAACTCCATCCAACGGCGCTGTCTAAGATACAGGTCTCGCTGCTGAAATATGTACTTCAAGCTCTTATGATCAGTGAATATCTGGCACGACTCGCCGTATAGGTAATATCGCCAGATCTTGAGTGCAAAGACCACTGCAGCCATCTCCAAATCATAAGTGGGGTAGTTCTGTTCATGTTTCTTTAGCTGCCGAGAAGCAAATGCGATCACCTTGTCGTGCTGCATCAATACGCACCCTAGCCCCACTCGAGAAGCGTCACAATAGACCACAAATCCGCCCGATCCCGAAGGCAATGATAACACCGGTGCCGTAGTCAAACGAGTTTGCAACTGCTGAAAGCTATGCTCGCACGCCTCCGTCCAATCAAAAGGAACTCCTTTCCGGGTCAACCCGGTCAACGGTGCAGCAATACGGGAGAAATCCTGTACAAATCGTCGGTAGTAGCCGGTCAATCCTAGGAAACTGTGGATCTCCGTAACTGACGTCGGTCTGGGCCAATACTGAACGGCCTCGATCTTCTTCGGGTCCACACATATACCATCTCGCGTAATCACGTGACCTAAGAAATCTACGCTGTCAAGCCAGAACGCGCACTTGGAGAATTTCGCGAACAGCTGATGCTCCCTCAAAGTCTGCAATGTGATCCGTAGGTGCTGCTCGTGCTCCTCTCGGCTCCGGGAATACACCAAAATGTCGTCAATAAATACGATGATGAATAAATCAAGATACGGCCTGAAAATACGGTTCATCAAGTCCATAAACGTTGATAGGGCGTTGGTGAGTCCGAACGACATCACCAAAAACTCATAGTGACCGTAACGCGTGCAAAAAGCCGTCCTCGGAATATCCTCCTGCCGAACCCGCAATTGATGGTAGCCTGATCGCAAGTCGATCCTCGAAAAGTATCCTGCACCCTGAAGCTGGTCGAACAAGTCGTCGATGCGTGGTAAAGGATATCTGTTCCGCACGGTAACCCTGTTCAGCTGGCGGTAATCAATACACAAGCGCAAACTACTGTCTTTCTTCTTGACAAACAGGACTGGAGCACCCCAAGGAGACACACTAGGCCGAATAAGCCCTTTATCCAGCAAATCTTGCAACTGACCTTTTAACTCTCTAAGCTCCGCCAGGGCCATCCGATAAGACGGTATGGAAATAGGCCCCGTGCCGGGAATCAAGTCAATGCAGAAAACAATATCGCGCTCAAGCGGTAGCCCAGGAAGCTCGTCAGGGAAAACATCAGGGAACTCACTAACAATCGGAACCTGGTCGAACGGAACCTCTGTAGCTCTTGTATCGCAAACATAGGCGAGAAATCCCTGGCATCCCTTCCTCAAAAGCTGTCCAGTGCGAAGAGACAAAATCAAACTGTGAGAGGCGGCACCACGGTCCCCCTGCACAACAAAAGCCGACTCGCCGGGAAAACAAAACCTAACTGTCTTCTCGCGAAATTCCATAGACGCGTAGCACGTGGTTAACCAGTCCATGCCCAGAAGAACGTCGAAGTCCAACATCTCAAGAAGGATCAAGTCGACTGGCAACTCTCTCTCGCCAATACGGACAACACACGATCGGAACACGCGTCTAGCAATAAACGACTCGCCCACAGGAGTGGTCACAGTAAGCGGCTGCTCAAGCAAACCAGACTCTCTACCCAAACTCGGCACGAAATGTGTGGAAACGTATGAGTGCGTGGATCCCGGATAAAACAACACGTGCGCGTCAACGAAACATACTGAAAGGGTACCTGAGACCACTGCATTGGACGCCTGCGCGTCCTGATGCGTCAAAAAGAAAACCCATGCCTGTCTCCTATCTGCGACCAGCGGTCCCCTATTAGCAACTGACTATCCTCTACCTCCGTCACCTCGTCCTCTCTGAGCAAACCCTCCGCGACCATGACCTCTTTGTGCATGAGTCTGACGCGAAGCAACAGCAGGTACAAGAGGCAACGCCCTCTGGGGGTGGTGAAGGTGGTAAAGTGATGTGTGGTACGGCGGTCTCGCCCTCACATGGCTCCGGAAAATCTCGAACACGATGATAAGAACTCCCGCAGCGGAAACATCTAGACGGTGACTGTAGGCCCTGTGGATAGGTGCTGTATAACCGTCCCCGTCTCGAACCTCAGTCGTCATCATTGCCTGGAGGGGGTTTGCCTCGGCGCCTACCCATCTGCCTCTGGGAAGACATATCTATGCAGACTCTCTTCGGTTCCGGAACTACCGAAGTCTCGGCAAGGCGCTTCTCGACTAATAAGGCTGCATCTATAGCTGTTGCATAGGGCTCGCAATGCTGTGCGCTGATTGCAAAAAACAACGGGGTAAGCAAGCCTCGAACAAATCTCTTGACTCGCATCTCCTCAGTAGCCACTAAATATGGGGAAAAAATAGATAGCTCAGTGAACAGTACGCCGTACTCTGCCACTGTCATATCCAGAGTCTGACGTAAAGACTCAAACCTGTGCGCTCTAGAATCTCTGACACTCTGTGGAAGGAAGCGGGCAAGGAACACCATCACGAACTCAGTCCAGGTCATAGGAGGAAGACCTGCTGCTCTGCCTTTCTCTACCGACTCACACCACTTCTGTGCAAGACCTTCCAGGCAAAAGCTCGTGAACTCCACCCATCTCGCATCTGAGTATCTGAGTGAACGACATATCCGGGCCATCCTATCGATAAATGACTGTGGGTCCTCGGCTGCATCAGTGCCTGTAAAGACCGAAGGCTTCAGCCTCATAAATTCGGATAGCGATACTGTAATAACCTCTGTAGCTACAGGGGCAACTGCCTGAACTATGGGTACCATCGCGGTCCCCGTAATGGGTGGAACTACCTCTGGTCGCTGCTCTCAAAGTGTCTCAACTAACGACCCTATCATCTGGCGCATCTCCTGCATACCGGCCCCTAGCATGGCGATCTGATCTGTCGAAGGAGGAACAGTCTGCTCTGGTACAACTAGTGTACTACCCGGGCCAGTCCTCGTCTTAGACGAGTCAACTCTAATCTCGTCTCTCGCAGCCGCTCTCTGTGCCCCCGTAGTCTTTGGCGGAATAATGGCTGAAAAGGAAATAGGATTCGATAAGGACACGGAAATCGAATCACAAGAATGTATATAATCATGAAAGAATTTCAATAAATAAGTCCTAAGGTCACTTAGACGGAGTACCGTATCGTGAGTATGCCGCAGAACATACACACGCTATACCACTCTGCTTCAACTACATACTCCATCATACCAAGGTCATCCTACACTCCGAAGGGTAAAACCTACGCTCTGATACCAACTTTGTCACGATCCAAAGTTCGGCCCGTGACCGGCACTTAACCACGAAACGTCTATAGGCGCAACGCGATCAAGTAAGACGAAACCCAGAATTCAAAACCATTAAAATAGTGAGTGAAGAAAAACATTAGTTTAAATCCTTTAGAAAACCTCGAGTGATTGAGTAAAAATCTTTAAAATTTAAGTTATTTTCTTAAAAATTTCGGCAGCACCTCCTTTGTAAAAACTAGCCCCGAAACCGGGTACAAGACATGATATAAGTAAAAATGACATATAATAAGAATGAAGCATCCCCAAACGGGAGCAATCACGCCCAACGACGGAAACAACCACCACAATAACAATATACGACGCCGTAGCGAAGAATGAGCAAAAAGTGAAAAAAAAAACAACATAAAAGATAAAACTGCATAAGTAAAGCCGACTCACACGAACTCGACATCCAGAATACAAATAATAATATATATCGTCCTCACAACTGGTCTCTAAGTCAATACATGAAGTGGTAGATGGAGAGTACTAGATACAATAGAATGTACAAATGGAAAATAAACAGATACCGCAAAAGCCCACCTATAAGCAAACGGCTCGCACGCCAACTGTAGTGGTAACCGTAGCCAAAAAGATATAAGAGATAGCCCTGCCGCAACTACTCTGAGGGTCGACCTGCAAATACTGTGGCACAACGGGGGTGAGTTGCCAACTCGTGAATAGTAGATAACATATAAAGGTAATCGCGAGTATGCACATACTGCGATACTCTAACATGTGCAATCAGATAACATCTAAATGATGAGCAGGGTATGCAATAATCATGCCAAAGTACTCTATCAGGTACTACGACTACATGATGCATTGCATAACAATAAATACTGAGCATGGAATAAAATATGATCTACATGAATCATCATCGCGGAAAAACCCCGGTGTCTACCAAAAACACCCCAAAATCCCAATAACTCAGGCGCCGTCACTCTATCCGGCCCTCAATCCTGTAAACCTCACAGAAGCGGGGTGCCCAACATCGGCACCCAAAACAACATGAAATACTCGTGTCCAGCATCGACAGACAAATCCTCATATATTGGGCTCCGTCATTCCGGATCGGCCCACGGGCTCCGTCTGCGGAATCGGCCCTCGTCCCTGGCAGTACGGGTCGTCCCGTATCCATATCTCGACTCTGGTCAGTATCCTCCGGATGACCGCCAGGTCCAACCAATCACCGGTAGGTAGTAGTCCCTCTGCCAGGCTCATCGGCATCCACACGAAATCTCTCTCTCGCCCCGGGGTACCATACCGGGTCCACCATGTACCCGCAAACGGATCGTCCTCCTCCTCGAATCGGGTTTCACATGTCACGCCTTTCAGAACCGAGAAAACGCATGGTGGACGCACTGAAATATCATATCAAAAGAAACCGGATTTTTCAAAACAGTGCATACTTCCTTAAAATAATACCATGGTTCTCAAATCCAGCAATCACATGAATCCAAAACTCACTGTGTAAATCCATGCAAGGTATCATATGCCGTATAAAATCGTACTATGAGTAAAAGGGGAAAACTGCTCTTTTAAAAGGATCCAGTTGAAAACATTTCATGCGGTCCCCAATTTTTAAATCAAAGTCGTCATCATTTTGTTAGTGCAAGAGTATGTATGTATGTAGGCATAGATGCACAAAGATATATATATATACACGCAAGTATGGATGTACAATATGTATATGTGCCAATATGCGACAGAATCATGTCTAATCAACAATGATGCGATAAACAAAATGATGTATGGTTCATAGCAATCCTATAGTACGAGTGTCATGACAATCACTAACGGTGTGGGTCTAACATACAAATAGTGCTCGTGCAACTTGAACCGTTAGTGACAGTACGGTGTTACATAACTACTGTTTATATATGCAACAAAGGATGGGTACACTACAATAGTACGTATGCACAAGCAATATACATATAAATATATATAGACGACTACAATATCCTATCAAGCCCTGACGCTTAACGCCATACGGGCGATTTCCCCATAGATGTTAAATCTACACACCGTGGTCTCGTGCTAAGTGTAGTCGACTACTTGCTTCCCCTTCTTTGCAGCGTCCGACGTACCCACCTGCGAACCTAGAATTTACACAAAGAATATACATAAGCTAAAATCCTTCAAAAACGCGATACTAAGGCAATAAGGAAAAAGTATCATCGCAAGCTAAACGCGTGAACTCAATACACCAAAACGGGCGTGTGCTAAACCCAGAACTATCTTGATGCGCTGGGATGCACAGAACCCACCAGACCATCTCGAAGCGTATGTGTCGTGCTAAACACAAAACTCAAATTAAGTGCAACTGGTCCCAGATTTTTACCTGGAACCAAACCCAGAAAATAAACAAAACCAAACACTATAAAACCAACACAGACACCACCCTGCAAAACACCAACAACCAAAGCACAGGGGGGCCGGCGACGCCGGAATTGCAAGGGAGGTCGTCGGATTTTAGGTGGAGGAACGGGCTCGAACTTCAACCCAAAACCCTAGCTACCCTGTACACCATTCTGTATATGTTTGCCAAACAAGTAAATGCTCACAAACATAGCAGGTCACTCGTATCATAAAACTTGGTTTAAAAACGTTTTAAAAATACTAAATTGCAACATTATGGTATTTTAGTGTAACTGAAGCAATAACTTGGTTTAAACAACACTAATAGCACCTAATTAAGTTAACCATACCCTAATATCCCTAACTTAACCTAAACATCACTTAAACCACAAGAGCACTAAAATTCACTAAAACACTAGATTTAACTAATTAAACTACAAGTTAAGAAAATAAGTGATTAAAGTGGGCTTAATACCTCACAATTGGTCAAGAAGTGGCACCACTTGCTGGTCTAGCCCCAAGAGTTCAGATTTGGCTCAAAGATCCATAAAGGAGTGATCTTGGAGTGATAAATGTGAGTTGGTGTGAGGTAGATGTGTTATAAATGAAGCTTTGAGTTATAAAATGATGAGAGAAGAAGATGAGATGAAGGGGAGGGGGCTGAGATGCTGCTACCTGCTGCTGCTGCTGAGCAGGAAATAACAGGGAATGGAGAGAGAGAGTGTGTGTGCAAGGAAGTCAAAGCCCATGCCTTAATAAATGCCCCCCCCCCATGCCTCTCTCTTTTCACTAAAAATTCAATTTCCTTTAGTGTTAAAAGTTATGGTTTTATTTTAAAAAGAAAATACGTGATAACTTGAATGAAGTGGGAAAGAGAAACATGTGATACAATATGTGATAAGTATGCATGCTAGTTACACTAAATTGCTTGGATAAAGTAATTAAGGAAAATTTCTAATTAAGTGAACACTAAGCTAATTTATAATTAATAAAACCCATTTATATATAAAAACACATCTTATCACATTTAAAACTGATTTTATTTTAGTTTAAGTGAAAATTTAAAATTTACGAGATTTTATGAAAAACACGCATTATTGCTAACAAACGTGAAATTAACCTACACGAATTTCAAAGCGTTACAGTTGTATATTCTTTTGGTTCAAAAATATTTTGTTTTATTTAAAGATTGTTAATCTAGTTTGAGATTAAATTCAACTTAAATATATAAGTGAGCATTTGGGCTCACTTTGTTTTGCTAAGGATACATTAGTCTTATTTGAGACTAAAATCAACTTAACAATATTTTTAGGACCATTTTTATTTAAGATCCAACAAAAGAGTATTTGGGCTCAGTTGCAAGAAAACTTCAGAAACTTAGCCAATTTGGGCTTAGTCTACTTTTTCTTTTTCTTGTTCATTCAAAAATGCTAAGCACTTATTTGGGCTCTGTTTGCTCAGCCCTTTTTCTTTTTATGTAAAAGTGCTAAGCACTTATTTGAGCTCTGATACTCACATATATGTCATGTGAAGCATTCAGTCATGGGCGCTGCCCAATGAATGTTGAACACTTTAGTCTTTTTGACTAAATATGAAGTGTTGAGGACATCCTATGGCGTCCACGTGAGGTGCAAGTGCGGCACAGGACGCTGCCCAATTAGTATTAAGCACTCAACCGTTTTGGCTATATATGGAGTGCTAAGCACTTTTTATGTGGCGCCCGCGTGAGAAGCACAGGAAGCGCTGAGCGCTGCCCAATCAGTGCTAAACACTCAGCCGTTTTAGCAGTATGTGGAGTGCTAAGCACTTTATTCAGCGTCCACGTGTGTTTCACGTGAGGTGCTGGCCTTCTGTTTTGGGCGCCCGTGTGTTTTTCACGTAAGGCGCTAGGCGCTGTTAAAAGGGCGCCCATGTGGGAAGCACGTGAGGCGCTAGTTTTTTTTAAATGGAGATTTAATCTCTCTTGATGTTTTCAGAGAGGTTAAACCTCTATCAATGGTGTTTTGACCATTAACGCTCGCCAAAATCACTATATTTTGAGGATTTCGGGTGAAGTTTTTAGAGAACTAAATTCTTGATTTGAAGGAACTAAGTTCTTGGAGTATTATGAACTCAATTTTCTTCCTTTTTAAATTTGTTCTTCCCTGAATTTTTGATTCTCAAGAACAATATCTTTCCGATGAAAATTAAATTCTCAACTTGTGGGAGACATGTCTTGTGGATCTCAGATCTAGAGAAAGAACTAAGTTTTATTAAAAGGGTTAAACCCTTAGACGTGATAGAGATATTTTGGTCTCTTTTCTTTACCTGGGGCTTCGAGAAGGAAGGTTTTCTTCTTTGAGAATTGAATTCTCCGTTCTCTCGAGAGCTCACTGTATTTTTGCAGAACCTTATATGGGTTTTTTTTCTGTGTGAGTGTCTCCTTTTATGAGACTTGAAGTCTCGGGGTCTTTATATAGTGGAGGCAAATCGTTAATTGGTTTTAAGAAAATCTCTCATTGAGAGATTCCAATTGATTTAATTGGCGTCAAAATTGATTTGGGGAATTTTACCCACCGTTGGAACTTTGATCCAAGTGTTTCTGTTTTCACAGAATATGTTGTTCTTGTTTTTAACAAGATTGGGGAAATATTTTCCTATATACAGAATTTATTCTGTCAAGTGGTGATTTTTAATCACCATTGCTTCTCTGTTTTAATCACCATTGGATTTCCCATGCGGATTTCTGGGATTTAATCCCACTATCAGAGGAATTCAATTCCGGTTAGTTCTACAAAGCTCAGCTCAAAGAAAATTTCTTTTGAAATTTTTTTTGGGAATTTTATTCCCTTTTCTTATTTTCTTTTTAGGGTTCTTCTTACAGATTTGAATATGTTGTAGAACGCATTCTTCGAGGCTATTGGGAGTCTTGAACTCCATTGTTCAATGAAATTTTTCATTAAATGAGAATCCTTTTGGATTCTCATAAAGGGTGCATGTCTCATCACTGATGAGGCATCACCTTAATTTTGTGGGGGCCACTGTTTTCCTTCTAAATTTTAACGATTTTGGTATTTTGATCGCTAACTCTTTACTGTTTTTTTCTTTTCAGATATTATGACTTCTCATCCGTATGATCTTGAAGAGATTATCTCTTATGAGGAGATTCGCATCCAAGGCCGCTGTCAAGGCCAGGAGTTTAATGATGCCCAATGCGCTGAGGTGATACGTCGCTTCGACGATTACAACGGTCGATTGCTCCCCCGCCATTCTCCTCTTTTGAAGATTGTCGTTGGGTCGATTTGGGAAGCACTTCCTGAGCTTGATGAGGCTATACCGCTCGAGGCACTTGATAATGCTGAAGACAAGGTGCATTCAGTATATCTGATGGGCCTGATCTCAAAGAAGTGGAGAGATGATATTGTCGCAGTTTTGCATCGCGTCTTCCAACATAAGGTGATAATATCTGCGTACCAGAGGATAGACGACATCAGCGGGGATCCCTACCTTGCATTCGTGAGAAAATGCATAAGAAGATGGTCAACGAAGCTAGAAGTATTTTACTCAAACTTGCTTCCAAGTTCATGAATCCGTGTCCGGAAATCAGCGTCTTGCCATTGTAAATATTTTGATGATATTTGTTTCCTTTTTTATCCTCCTTATCACCAATGTATAAATTTCTTCGAAGTATGAATGACACAACTCCCCTTTTCTTTACGCCAATGTTTGTATGTGCTTCACATGAGGTGTTGTTAAAAAAACTAGCGCCAGTGCTCCACATGTCATGCACGTGAGGCACTGCTATAGGATTTGATCCTAAAAAGAATCAATGCTAGCGCTCACGTGTCATGCATATGAGGCGCTGCCGAGGGAATCGCTTCACCTACTGGCTCTGATTTTCATGAGTCGACTCTTTCTTTTCCCACGCACTTTTTGTCAGGCCTTGAAAATAGTTCCACCATGCACAACATTTTCTGTGTCTAAATTTAAATGCTTCTCTTTATATTCTGAAGCAATGATCTTCTTTTTCTTTACAAGGAGAGAACCATTTTTAACAGACCAAGAGTCATAGCTTGCAATCGTCCTCGGGCTCGTCAGCAACCATGGGAGGTACCTATCGAGAGAATTGTTTCTTGTTTTGTTGCGCGATTAGTGGATCCCGTTCTCACAAATTACTAATGTGACACGGTGATGTTTGAGCTCCTGACTCGTAGGGGCTCTCCTCTTCCTGTCGGCTCTATTTGGCTCCGGATGATCTTCTTGTCTGTGCTTGTTGACATCCCCCCTCATCCGGAGATGACTCCGGTGATGCTCGACGTGGTAGAAGACAAGATCGAGTACTTTCATGAGGCACATTTGATTACCCAGCTTCTGAGGGATCGTTCTATTCAGTTGCTAAGCCAGATATGGATCAGCGAGCCATCATGTCTGCCTTCGCTGATGGGCACGACGCTGGCCGATGGGGATAAACTCCTCGTGAAGATCGTCGCTTCGATATGGTGGAGAAGGCAAAGAGGGCTTTAGAAAATTTTATTCTTAGTTTTGTAAACCCTTGTACTTT
Organism: Agapanthus africanus; assembly: GCA_030015575.1. Lineage (NCBI taxonomy): Eukaryota > Viridiplantae > Streptophyta > Magnoliopsida > Asparagales > Amaryllidaceae > Agapanthus > Agapanthus africanus. Next base: position 299,914,178 of record CM057339.1, on the reverse strand, counting down.
TGATCCCGTGTTCGGTGATTTTTTTCCCGCAAAATAAAGTACTTATTTAAATGTGCTTCTTTATTGTTGAATGTTTTATCCCCAGCACATATCCATGTGGGCATCTTGCCTCTGCACATATACTTTTCACTTTAATCTTAGAAGTTTCTAATGCATGCATCTAGCTATAGGTGAACACTGGACAAATGCTTCCCCCTACTACGTTGCTTATGGTGGTATACTCGTGAGTGAAGTAATGCATAGCATATGGCTGGTTTCAGGCTGGCATGTCATACGCAATTTTTTTATTAGAATTTTGATCTAAGAAGATAGCAAGCGAACACAAGCATCATCATCTATTGTTAACTCAGATCACGATCCTTAAGAAATGTAGTTCTGAACCCCGAGGCCTATGAGTTGCGCCTTTCTGTTTCTTGATGTCTTAATCTGGCACGAAATAGTTTATGTACTCATATCGGAGTCTCTAGTTTACGTACTCATATCGGAGTTTGCAGTTTATTCACTCATTTCGGAGTCTATAGTTTATTCACTCGTTTCGGAGTCACTTGTTTATGTACTCATTTCGGAGTTTATAGTTTATTCACTCGTTTCAGAGTCTCTAGTTTATGTACTCGTTTTGAAGTTTCTAGTTTATCCACTCATTTCGGAGTCTCTAGTTTATGTACTCATTTTGGAATTTGTAGTTTATTCACTCGTTTTGGAGTCTCTAGTTTACGTACTCATTTCGGAGTATTTCTAGTTTACCTCCCATAGGTTTACAAGCAAACTTATCCTAACGTTATATACAGATAACCCTCATTCTTTACGACAAGGGTCCGTTAGGTTTGTGGTACTAGAGTTTTAGTCTGTCGTACCGTCACGTTGGCTGATGTATTTCTCGATATGCAGTCTTTAAGCCGTTGTTCGAGTAGCCATGCGACTGTCGTGTCTTTGATCCCTTTGGGGGTTGGACAAGACTTATTCAAGTAATCTCCTTAGGTTATATTACCGTCGGAAGAGCAAACGTTAGGAATTTTCCATAATGCTTTTTACTTGAGCTTAGACTCAATTTGGAGCCCCGATGGGTCATAACCACTCCGCTCTGGTGTGGGATAATCTCCGATAGTCTTTTAGACTTTATATGAGTTGTCGTCGAGACCCAAAGCAGGAATATGCCGTCACTTAATTTTTGTTTTGACAATGCCCTGCCGTTTCTTTGCTGAAGTAGGGTAGACATCGGTAGGACCTTTATGCTGCATGTATTGCAATTGAGCCCGGAGCTAGGAATATGCCATTGCTCCAATTTTATTTGATAGTCGCGTCCGCATCCTGCTAAAATGATGGAGAACGTCGAGATAGTCTCTGGGTTGTATATGAACCGTCAAGACTTGGAGCTAGGATTTTGTCGTGACTCTATTTCTATTTGACTCTTGGGTCTTTGTTGACGTCGTGTCTATACCCTGCTGGAATGAGAAGCGCGTCGAGTCGTTCTTTAGACTGTAGATGTTTCCATTAAGACCTAAAACTAGGATTTTACCGTCGCCCCACTTTTATTTGATAGCCGTGTCTGCCCCTGCTGGAATGAGGAGGGAGGGGACACAGGGATTGTCTCTAGGAGCTAGGATTTTGTCGTCGCTCTTTTTTGATTTGGCTGCTTGGAGCCTTTGTTGACGTCGTATCTGCACCGAGAAGGAACGTCGAGCTGGAGCTGGGATTTTGGCATTACTCCTTTTTTGTTTGACCCTTGGGTCTTTGATGATGTTGCGTCTTCATCCTGCTGGCATGAGAAGCACGTCGAGCTAGAGTTAGGATTTTGCTGTCACTCCTTTTTGATTTGGCTCCTTGGAGCCTTTATTGACGTTGCATCTGCATCCTGCTGGCATGAGAAGCACGTCGAGCTGGAGTTAGGATTTTGCTATCACTCATTTTTTGTTTTGGCCCTTGGGTCTTTTGTTGACGTTGCGTCTACATCCTGCTGGAATGAGAAGGAACGCTGATTTGGAGCTAGGATTTTGCCATTACTCCATTTTGATTTGGCTCCTTGGATATTTGTTGACGTCACGTCTGCACCCTGTTGGAATGAGACGAACGTCAAGCTGATCTTTAGGCTGTAGATGTTTCCGTCAAGATCTGGCTCTCTCTTTGATGGAGCCTGGTGGGAAAATATGGTTCCCTTTCATTTGTTTGTGCCCATGGATTGTATACAGGAATCGGTGTGGACCTACCTGCAGGGCAGAAGAATTTTTTTTCCCGCGATGCTCTATCTTTTCAGCTTTTCATACCGCGAAAGTCGCGATTGCCCAATCATTTCGGCTATGTATTTATCGCGGTGCCCCATCATTTCGGCTATATGTATTTTTTTATTTACTCGCTGCGTTTTTTTGCAAGTCAGGAACTTGAGATCTGATACCAATCTTGGCATCAGTATCGCTGCAACTGGAATATTACCAGGAACGAATCATCATTTGCCGTGAGAGGACATGAAGCTTGATACCTATTTAGGCATCAGCATCGCTACCACTGGAATATTGCCAGGAGCGAATCATCATTTGCCTTTATCGATTTGAACAAGGATGTCTTAGTAAACAAGGTTAGGATCCTGTCGACTAAGGTTTTTTGACTTTATGAGCCGTAAGGGTCTCATAAACGTATTTCTCCCTACGAGTCGAGAGTATCCCGTAGGTGTATTTCCTCCTTATGAGTCATAAGGATTTCTATGTGTGTTTTCTCTTGTAAATCATAAGGATCTTACAAGAGTGTTTTCTCCTTGTAAGTTGAAAGGAATTACAAGTGTCGTTCACCATATGGAGACATTTCTCGCCATTGGTAGAACTTGGTAAGGGAATATTTATTCGCGTCTGTGGATTGTATACAAGGGTCAATATGGACCGCCTGTAGGGCAACTTGGGGGATATGACGGCTTAAGAACGGGTTTATATCCCTGTAGCTTAAGGCGTCTGAATCCTATGAGCCGCGTGGGTCTCATAGGGAGGAATTCTCCTTACAAGCCGTGAGGATCTCGTAAGTGTATTTTTTTTAACGAGATTGCATCCTTCTGGGTTTTCATAAGCTCGCCGGTAGCCCTGTTATTTTTACTCACGGCGCCCTTTCGGGTTTTTATCCGTGCCCATTTCGCTTGTGGACATACCCTTTTTTCCATTCTCTTTTTTTTCTTTTTTTCTTTATTTTTTTTTGAATGGCGAAACTCTCGAAAGTAGCTTCGTCGCAGATGACCCATCTTTTTACCGGTGGGATTTGGGGGTGGCTTCATCGCTGAAGTAGCTGTGTAGCCAGTGGGACTTGAGTTGCAATCTTCGCCGTTAGGACTTCGATTGCAATATAGATCTCAAGGGAGTATGTCACCGTATTTAGGGGCGATGTGCTAGTTTAAGGACATTTTGGTCCATTATCGTCCTGTTTGAGGTGAAATTTTAGTTTAGGGACATCTCGGTCCGCTGTCGCCATGTTTGAGGTGATGTTCTAGTTTAAGGACATCTCGGTCCGATATCGCCATGTTTGAGGCGGAGTTTTAGTTTAGAGATATCTTGGTCTGTTATCGCCATGTTTGAGGTAAGGCTCTAGTTTAGGGAAATCTCGGTCCGTTGTTAGTTTAGGGACATCTCGGTCCGATATCACCATGTTTGAGGCGAGGTTCTAGTTTACGGAAATCTCGATCCGTTATCGCCATGTTTGAGGCAAAGTTCTAGTTTAGGGACATCTCAGTCCGTTGTTAGTTTAAGCACATCTCAGTCCAATGTTTCCATGTTTGAGGCAAGGTTCTAGTTTAGGGACATCTCTGTCTGTTATCCTAAGTCGTGACTCGTCAAACGTAGTATTTTTTTGAGGAATCAGCCATTTATTGGCCGGAAAGGTTTTTCGCCATACATATCCATGAGCAGGAAGGGTCCACCTTGGTAGAATTTTTCTATGATGTACGGCCTTCATAGTTTGGCTCGAATTTCCCTCGTCTTGCACGATTGGGGATCATGGGTCTTTTGATGACTAGCACGAGCTCGCCTTGGCGGAATGTTCTCGGCCTGGTCAGTTTTTCATATGACCTCGACATCCTTTCCTTATAAGCCTCCAGATTTTGCTGCACTATAAGGCGAGTTTCATCGAGGGCATCAAGCTCCTCAAGTCAAAGATGAGCGTTTTCTTCATCTGTCAGCTCGTATCGAACAGCTACTCGTAGAGGAGGGAGTTCGATTTCCAGGGGAAGCACTGCTTCCGTGCTAAATACCAATATGTATGGTGTTGTATTCATGGCCGTTTTGAACATTGTTTGGTAGTCTCTTTTATTTCTGGACACTGTTTTCTTTATAAACTTTGTCAAAGTCTTGTTGAAAACTTCAGCTAGACCATTGGCATGGGGATTATAAACTGAAGAGTATCTCCAATCTATATTATGTTGTTGTGCGAAGCGGATGATTTTATGGCTTCTATAAGCTGGCCCATTATCCGAGATAATTCGTCGCGGAGTGCCGAACCGATAGATGACACGTGTCCTGAAAAAATGGAGGATATTCTCTGTTTTCACCTCCCTTACTGGTACTGCTTCTACCCACTTAGAAAAGTAGTCGGTCGTTGCCAGTATGAACCAATGTCCTTTGAATGATGCTGGTTCAATGGGGCCAATTATATCGGTTCCCCACATTTCGAATGGCCAGCCAGGCGTTGTTGGGTGTAGCGGATTTGGATGTTGGTGAATGAAGTCCTCGTGAATTTTGCACGAGTGGCACTGCTTCGCATATTCGAGACAGTCCTGGATCATTATGGGTCAATAGTAACCCATTCTTTTAATCTTCAGTTTCATCTTTGGCCCAGCTTGATGAGAGCCGCAGAGTCCGTCGTGAGTTTCTTGGACGACTCTCTTTGCTTCTTCTGGTCCGGCCATCTTAGCCACAGAAAGTCAAATGATCTCTTATATAGAGTGTCATTGACGAAGGCGAAAGACAGAGCTCGTTTCATGAGCTGATGTCTAAATGACGCGTTTTTGGGCATTCGTTGGGATTTGAAGTAGTCAATGAAGACTTCCCTCCAATCGTTGATCTTTTCTTTGTCCCTTATTTGAAGGGTTACTTGTTCAGTCGTTCTTTTTCCTTCGGATAGCTCTGTTAAGTCTTCCAAAGATATTTCTGTTGGCATGAGAACCTTGCGACTTTGCACAATGATCTTTACGTCATCGAGGTCTTCGTCGGCCAATTTCTTAGCCAATTTGGCCAATGCATCCGCCTTACTGTTTTCTGCATGCGGTATACTCTTCAGGATATAGGAGGGGATTTGTGTCAGCAGTTGCTGCACTTTTTCGCCGTACTTTATCAGCTCTGGCTTGTACGTCTGATAGTCGCCATTTACTTGGCTAACGATCAGCTAGGAGTCTCCATATGTAACGACTCTGAATTTACTGTACGAAATTTTTCAGTTTATGTACAGAACTGAGTTTTCAAGCCTGAGTATGAGTTATATGTTAATTTTGTTAAATAACAGCAAGAAGCTCCTTGTAGCTCGCTGATAAAGCCTTTACACTGCTGTGACGTAGCCCTTGTGTTCGAATCCCATCAAACACATTATTTTTCAGATTTATTTTTTAAAACTTTTTGGAAGACCAAAAGTTTACACATGCAATACACACAAATATGAAAAGACAGAAAAATCAAACAGGTGCAAAAGGGTTAACAAAGACGAATACACGTGGCACAAATCCCAACACCCTTTGCCCTAGATCGACCGGCCAAAACCCCATAAGGGCCGGCGTCGACGGTTGAACCGTGGCAAATGATGCCCGGGCTTTGCACACTCGACTCTTGGCCTATCCTTAACTCCCGTGCACTGTTTGATTTCCCTGCAATCAAACAGAGCCCCTTCAATTCACAATTTATCATCATTTTAATGTATTTTAATTCACCATTTTAATTCCAAAACCCTAATTCTACACTATAAATACTATCCCATGCCCTATCCCTTCATCATTCTGAAAATTCTAACCAAAACTCTCAAAATATCTTAAGTACAAATGGAGTAAAAGAGCAGTTAGTAAGCGATCAACTTCCGACGAGGATTGAAACAAATTCCGGCGATTCCGCGACGCCAAGAAGTTCAACCATCCCTCTTCCCCTTTTCTTAAGCTAACTAACTAGTAAGTCGCTTCCAATCTTCCTTTCTCTTCTTTAAAATTTCTTTTTAAAACGAATATCGGTAAGTGGAGTTAATACCGATATCTTTTTCAAAACCCGAGACAACTCTTTCTCTTTTCAATCTAACTTGTACCCATCACTTGTAACCTTAAATCATAATGTTTAGAATAAATTTTAATCAAGAATATCATGTAATATAACTTTAATTTATATTTTTCGTTTAAATGCTATGAACTTTATATATCATCTTTTATTGTTTTCTTAAACATACTTTTAGGAAAATTTCATCGGGTAATGACCAACCCCTCACATACACACATGGTTCCATAGCACGATACATCTTAGTTGAAATTTTTGTTACGAATACATTATTACAAGAAAATACCATTTACTAAAAAAACCGGTTTTCTTTTAAATTGTATTTTAAATTCCTTTACGAATATGCCTCTACAACTCTCTTTAGGAGACCCTCTATTGGATTGTGCGGATTATCGCACATTCTTGGGCTGGAAAAGCAAGATGCAAACCTTCTCACGGAGCATTTAGTCTCGAAAGATTTTAAATACGGTTGTTAAGAAAAACGCATTTTTCTACTTAAATAAAATTTAATTTTTAATAATTATATAAATATTACAAATCCATATATTTTCAAAATATATTAAATTATTTATTTTTAAAATGAATGAATAATAGGTTTTAATAAAATACCATCAAGATACCAACAAAAAACAAGTTTTACAATAAAATACCATGAATTTTCCAAACTAAACTATTATCACTAAAATACCTCAAACCCTTAAAATTCGCATTCATAAAAACCCTAAATAATATAAATAACTTCTCAAGGTTTATTTTTAATTTTATTAAAAATATTTTTCATAAAACCCCCTCGAGTTATATAAAACAATATTTAAAGACTTTAGTAAATATAGGTTTGAGCGGGATCAATTCTCTTGAGCCCTAGGGAGCCGGAGAAAGTGAGTGCTTGCTTGTTTAAGGTAGAAAACTTAACGAAGTTATCAATGGTAATTGTCTTGGAAAAAGACACAAATCCTGTCGTCCATGTGCAGCAGTTACCGATGACTCACGAACCCAAGTCAAGATCTAAATCAGTTACAAGTATCTGACTCAGTCTGAATCTAACTCAAATCTGAATCCAAACTCAAATCAGATTCCAATTCAAACATGAAACCAAAGTCTAATATGTATACTTGAACATGAACCTGAACACCGGAATTCAAACTTCAATATCAAACCTGAATACTTGACTTGACTTGACTGAACCATGGCTATAAATTTGACATGACTACAAGATAACATCCAGAACCCGACTACTTGAACAACTTGTATCCATGGTTTCGGAAAGACTTGTAAATATAACCTATACAATACATTACGCGGAGATATTGGGGTAAATTGGTACGGAATGTATAACGTAGCACGAGATGGTCACTTAAAAGACACCTATATGAACTCTCTGTTTACCGCCGAAAATAGAGACGGAACCGAGATAGTTCGTCTTGCCTGAATTTGGGGGCAGATGCTATTTGGATTTATCCTTCCACCTCTCCGAAAATTCCAAGTTGATTTATGGCACCGTGTAGCGAAGGTTGGACGGATGCGGCCGTTATAGCAGACTTCGTCGGATTCCCCCTCGTTGGGGAGGAGTTTTTTATTGTGGGGATGCTCTTCCCTACAGATGCAAGCCCCTGCATTTAATTACGTTATCGCATCGCGATAACCACTTTCCTTGCTCCAGAAGTTTACTTTGTGTCGTGTGTGTTTGTTTTATTTTTGGTTGCCCGTAGATTGTATACGGAGACTAATTTATGTTGTAACCCGTAGGGTGTGGATTAGTCCAAATCCGTATATTCTTAGATTTGGGTTTGGGTTGGTTTAAGGATCGTTGATTTCGTTTGAGATTAAGATCAACTTAAATGTTTGTTGAGGATACGTTAGTCTAATTTTAAACTAAGATCCACTCAACAGGATTTTGGGATCATTCAGACCCAACAAAAGAGCACTTGGGCTCCATTGTTTTAGTTTAAGAACGTTACAGTCCGTTGTTAGTTTAAGGATGTTTCGGTCCATAGCTAGTTTAAGAACGTTGCGGTCTATTATAGTTTAAGGACATTGCGGTCCATATTGGGATGTGCTCATCGGTTTGGGAGTGCACCAAAAAGTTGTTGTTTCTTGGGACCCTCCACCTCTCTAAAGACGTTGAAGAATTACAACAACATGTATCAGAGGTGTGGAGAGATGTACCCTTGAACCAAATTCCAGATTGAGGAGAGAGATCATGGTGGACCATCTAAGAATCATTAGTCATTTTTGGGATACTGAGATTAACTTAGAAGATGTGGGATGGACATCGTTCTGTTCATTATCAATTGAGGAATCATTAGTTTGGGAAGTCATGAACATAGTTGCTCGGTCTATTTGGAGATCCAAGATATTTTAGTCTCGGGAAGACTTAGCCAATTTGGGGCTGAAGTTGGCTTCTTATAGTGTTAAACACTAATATATGCTCGGTGCTCACGTGCTCCCACATGAGATTCTAAAGCAGTGTTAAACACTGAAATTTGGGGCGCTCACGTGTGGCATGTGAAGCGCCTGAAAGTTGGCCCTGTACACTTGGGTCCAAATCCCCGTCTTTATATAAGTGTTAAACACTTAATTCTTATGGCCCTCACGTGTGGGCACGTGAGGAGCCCTAGAGTGAGGCACTGCCTCTTCGGGTTTACTCCCTCTTCCTTTTATAAGTGCTAAGCACTTAGCTCATATAATGCCCACGTGCGAACACGTGAGGTGCTAAAAAATGTGAGCGCTGTCTTTGGATTTTTCCCCTTTTCAATATGAGTGTTAAGCAACTGTTTGGGGGTCACGTGAGAATACGTGATTCGATCTCAGTCATTCATTTTTGTTCATCGGAGGTGCTCACGTGGGAACACGTGAGCTTTCGTTATAGCGTTGAACTCTAATAAATCACCAATCTTTTCTTTTATATGCACAGAGATTTTTATCCGAGTTTTGAGAATTTCAGGTCCCTTGTTTTATAAGAATTAAATTCTTTTACAGGGTTAAACCCTAGTTTTATCAGAGGAATTAAATCCCCATATACTTTTGGAAGAATTAAATTCTTTGAACTTAATGCTTTCCCCTAATTTTTGAATCTGCATAACAGAATCTCCCTGATGAGAATTAAATTCTCAACTTGTGGGGAGATCTGCTTCTACAGACCTCAACCAGAGGAATAACTAAGTTTTTTTTTGAAGTGTTAAACCATTGGAGAGGCGAAGAAGAGATAAGATAATCACCGTGTCTTTCTTCTTACCTAGGGTTTCTTTTTTCTAAAAGGGAGATCTTCTTCTTTTTAGAGATTTGAATTCTCTTTTCTTTCTTTTTTTTGTGCTCTCTCTTCTTCTTTTTTAGAGATTCGAAGTGTTCATCACCTCCGTGAGTCGTAAGAATCTCACTCGGGTATTTTTCTTACGAATCGTGAGGGCCCGTAAGTAACTTCTTTATTTCATTGGAAAATGTGGCTTTAGCAAATGTGGCCCGTAGATAGTCCACCTTGACCTCCTTGTAGGGCAGCGATGGCTTAGGAGACAGGGTTAGGATCTAACACCTAAGATTTTTCAAATTTATGAGTCGTGATGGTCTCATAAAGACTTTTCTCCCTACAAGTCGAGAGGATCTCATAGGTGTATTTTCTCCTTAGAAGTCATGAGGATTCCTAAGTGCTTTTTCTCTTGAGAGTCGTAAGGATCTCACAAGAGAATTTTTCCGGCTTACAAGTCGAGAGGACTTGTAAGTGGTTGTTTCCCTCCTTGTTGACGTTTGACTTCGAAGAGTGTGGCCCGTAGGTAGTCCATCTTGACCTCCTTGCAGGGCAGTGATGGCTTAGGAGACATGGTTAGGATCAGCCACCTAAGACTTTTCAAATTTATGATCCATAAGGGTCTCATAAAGACTTTTCTCCCAAAGGGTCGAGAGGATACCGCAGGTGTATTTTCTCTTTAGGGGTCGTGAGGACTCCTAAGTGCGTTTTCTCTTGAAAGTCGTAAGGATCTCATAAGAGAATTTTCTTTTCATGCGCGGGGACACTAATTTCCCAGCAGGTCGAGGCGAATCGATAGATTCTCACAAAGACACCGATTTCCTTGCAGGTCGAAACGAATCAACAGATTCTCGCCAAGGACACTGATTTCTCTGAATCGAGAGGTTTTTGCTAAGGACACTGATTTCCTTGGGGTCAAGACGAATCGAGAGATTCCTGTAAAGATATTGATTTCCTTGCGAGTCAAAACGAGTCGAGAGGTTCTCGTCAAGGACGCTGATTTCCCTAAATCGATATATTTGTCAAGGACACTGATTTCCCTGCCGGTTGAGACGAATCGAAGTATTCCTGTAAAGACACTGATTTCCTTGCGGGTCGACGTGAATCGAGAGGTTCTCGTCAAGGACGCTGATTTCCCTGAATCGAGATATTTGTCAAGGACACTGATTTCCCTGCCGGTTGAGACGAATCGAGGTATTCCTGCAAAGACACTGATTTCCCTGCCGGTTGAGACGAATCGAGGTATTCCTACAAAGACACTGATTTCCTTGCGGGTCGACGCGAATCGAGAGGTTCTCGTCAAAGACGCTGATTTTCCTGAATCAAGATTTTTCCAAGGACACTAATTTCCCTGGGGTTGAGAAGAATCGATAGATTCCTGCAAAGACACTGATTTCCTTGCGGGTCGACGCGAATCAAGGTTCTCGCCAAGGACTCTGATTTCCCTGAATCGAGGTTTTGCCAAGGACACTGATTTCCCTATGGTTGAGAAGAATCGAGAGATTCCTACAAAAACACCGATTTCCTTGCGGGTCGACTCGAATCGAGGTTCTCGCCAAGGACACTGATTTCCCTGAATCGATATTTTACCAAGGACACTGATTTCCCTAGGGTTGAGACGGATCGAGAGATTCCTGCAATGACACTGATTTCCTTGCGGGTCGACGCGAATCGAGGTTCTCGCCAAGGACTATGATTTCCCTGGATCGAGGTCTTGCCAAGGACACTAATTTTCCTGGGGTCGGCTGACGTACTTCCGAGACGGGGTCATTGGATGACGTATTTCCGCGACGGGGTCATTGGATAACGTATCTCTGCGACGAAGGTCATTGGATGACGTATTTCCGCGACGGGGTCATTTGCCAATGTGTTTCCGAGACGGGGTCATTTACTGACGTATATCCGCGACGGGGTCATTTGCTGACGTATTTCCGAGACGGGGTCATTGGTTGACGTATTTCCGCGACGGGGGTCATTGGCTGATGTATTTCCGCAACGGAGGTCATTTGCTGACGTATTTCCGTGACGGGGTCATTGGATGACGTATTTCCGAGGCAGGGTCATTGGATGATGTATTTCCGCGACGGGGTCATTGGATGACGTATTTCCACGACGGGGTCATTTGATGACGTATTTCTGCGACGGGGTCATTGGCTGACGTATTTCCGCGACGGGGTCATTGGATGACGTATTTCCGCGACGAGGTCATTTGCTGACGTATTTCCGCGACGGGGTCATTGGCTGACGTATTTCCGCGACGGGGTCATTGGATGACGTATTTCCGAGACGGGGTCATTTGCTGACGTGTTTCTGAGACGGGGTCATTTTCTGACGTATATCCGCGACGGGGTCATTTGCTGACGTGCTCCGCTTTCTGCGGTGTCAGGGTTGATTCTAGGTTGTCTGTGAACCGTAAAGTCTTGGAACTTAGGACTTTGTCGTGGCTCCGATTGGTAGTGTCGCGTCCGTGCCCTGCTGACATGAGGAGGAGCGCCATTGTTGGTCTTCTGAGATGTAGATGTTGCTATCAAGATCTAACTTTCCCTTTTGACAGAGTTTGTTTGGGACATGTGATCCCCTTTTTTGTTTATGCCCATGGATTGTATACAAGGGTTACTATGGACTTACCTGCAGGGCAAAAGTTTCGTTTCATTTTTTTAATTCTTTCCGCGATACTCTATCATTTTAGCTTTTTATATCGCGGAAGTCGCGATTGCCCAATCATTTCGGCTATTTTTTTGCGGTGCCCAATCATTTCGGCTATTTTTCTTTTTACTCGCCACTTTTTATTGCGAGTTGCCTAATCATTTCGGCTATTTTTGTATGCATATCTTTTACTTGCTGATTTCATTGCAAGTTGCCTTATCATTTCGGCTATTTCATATGCATTTATGGCTCGCTGACTTTTTGCCGCGAGTATGGATCTTAGGATCTGATACCAATCTTAGCATCAGCATCGCTGTGACTGGAATATTGCCAGGAACGAATCATCATTTGCCGTGAAAGGACTTGTAATTTGATACCGATTTAGGCATCAGCATCGCTACCACTGGGACATTGCCAGAAGCGAATCATCATTTTCCTCTGTCGATTTAAATAAAGGTGGCTTAGCAAACAGGGTTAGGATCCTGTCGACTAAGGCTTTTGACTTCATGAGCCATAAGGGTCTCATAAAGGTGTTTCTCCCTATGAGTCGTGAGGATCTCACAGGTGCGTTTTCTCCTTAGGAATCGTGAGGATTCTTAAGTGCATGTTCTCTTATAAGTCGTAAGGATCTTACAAGAGCGTTTTCTCCTTGCAAGTCGAGAGGACCTACAAGTTTTTGTTCACCAAATGAGGACATTCCTCGTCGTTGGTGGGACTTGGTGGGGGAGACGTTTATTTGTTCCCGTGGATTGTATACAAGGGTCAATATTGAACCATTTGTAGGGCAGTCTGGGAAATGTGATGGCTTAAGAACAGGTTCAGATCCCTATAGCTTAAGGCTTTTGAATCTTACGAGTCATGAGGGTCTCATAAGAGGGTTCTCCTTACGAGTCGTGAGGATCGCGTAAGTGTAATTTTTCCTTAGGAATCGTGGGGATCCCTAAGTGTGTCGCTCCTTTGTGAGTTGTAAAGATCTCACGCAGGTAGTTTTCTCCTTACAAGGTCGAAAAGACCTTGCAAGTGTCTTTTAACGAGATTGCGCCCTTTCGGATTTTCACAAACTCGCCGGTAGCCCTGCTGGTTTTACTTATGGAGCCCTTTCGGGTCTTCATCCGTACCCATCTTTCTTATGGAAGTACCCTTTTTTTTATCGTCAGCCCTAGGATGCTGCGGTTTTTAGTAGTTTAAAGACGTTTTGGTCCATCGTTAGTTTAAGGACGTTTCGGTCCGTTGTTAGTTTAAGGACATTACGGTCCGTAGCTAGTTTAAGGACATTACGGTCCGTAGCTAGTTTAAGGACATTACGGTCCACCGGATACTACTTATAGAGTTTGGGCTTGGGAAGGTAGGGAGCGGACATAGGTGTCGTCATCTATCGTTGACCTAAGCCGTAACTCATCAGGCATAGTATCTTTTCAGGAATCGACCGTTTACTGGCCGGAAGGGTCTCTCGCCATGCATATCCATGAGCGAGCGAGCCCCACCTTGGTAGACCTTGTCACATAATCCAAGGATGATTTTGGCACTGCTCTTTCCCCCAGCTCTTCTATGTTAACTTCTAACGTCGAGTGAGCTACTTCATTATTTAGCGACGAGTGAGAAATCATGTGGCAATTTGCCACATAACCTTCGGGTTCCTCTGTCGAGTCGTTTCCCTCATCATTGTCATTATATCCACTTTCAAGGATGTGGTTGAGAAACCCTTGGAGTGTGACCGGGGTTCGCGCCTTTTGGTTGTATTCTTCCAATGCGTCAATATGCTTTTGTAGATCCGTGCGCTTGTCGTCAGGCTGCGCGGGCTTCTTGGTCTTCTCCTTATTCTTCGAAGACTTTGACGGCTGGACCTGGGTATTTTGCCCATTGCTACCAACACTAGGTGTCGGGCGTGGTTTCAGCATTCCCTCAATGATCTCGGGCTCTAGCGGGCTTTTCCACCTGATTGCGGGGCACTCTTGAAGATCCTTCAGCATTATTTTTGTTTTTGCTGAAAGAACTACTTCCCATGGAGCTTCCTCTATGAATGAGCATGATGCCTCCGGCGTGTCTACACTTTTAGAAGTGTGCTGTTGTGGCGGATTTACCTTCCAGTTTTCGGATAGCGCGAATTTGCCTTCCTGGTATTGGTCATCAACCCAGTTTTTGAAGACGTAGCAGTCTTCGATCGGATGGCCCAATACTCGGTGGTAGGGACAGTAATTAGGATTGTTGACATCGTTCGTTTGCAGTGGGTATCTCGGCTCCGGTAGAGTGAAGAGCCCGTTATGCGCTGCCAGTTCGAATAGTCTCCTTGTCTTATCCCGGGGAAACGAGTAGGGACGTCTCAATTTCTCATCGAAGGATCGCCACTTGTTACTTTGGCGAACAACCCGTCTTGGGCCACTCGGTTGTTGTTGAGCGTTGGAGACGACGGTTGCTTTCCCTTTTCCTTTTTCATTCCAAGGATCCGTCTTTGAGGAGGACGGACTATGGCCCATCTGGTCCATTTGGGCAAGCTTATTGATCAAGGCCTGGAAGGTGGTCGGCTTGAAGAACATCATGAATTGGGAAATGGTTGCCTGAGGGTCAAGAGTTCCCACAAACATGCCCACGGTTGGAGCTTCCTCTATGCGCTGTTCACACTTTAACCACAGGTTCCGCCACCGAATGGCGTATTGAACCCAAGTTTCTCCCAGCTTCACTCTAGCGTTAATTAGTGCGGTGATTGGGGTGCGCTCGCTAGCGCTTGCGAATTTTTGTGTAAACAGTAGCTCCATTTCTGCAAATGTCTTGACAGAGTCATTCGGGAGCTCGGAATACCATTCGAATGTTGTCTCCGACAAGCTGCCAACAAACTGGCGAAGTAGCAATTTGTCGTCACCCCTAGTATTACCGCACAGAGCCCTGAACTGAGCGACCTGCTGGTGTGGATTACCCGTCCCCTTATACACGTGGAATTTAGGGATCATGTATCCTGGCGGGTACATTATTTGATCGTACCAATCCGGATAGGGTCGTCCAGTCTTGACGATTTAGCCAGCCGCTTTGCTCGCCTGATGAGCTCGTATCTGTTGAGCTATATAGTCGTCAAGGGTGGCTTTAAAGATGGTCTCTTCCCTGGCTGTTGATAGAGCCGGAAAAGGGTTTGATATCTCTCCTCTGTCGTCTTCAAGGATAATCGGAGGGTCTTCGGCTGGGGGATCCGGCTGTATCATCATCCCGACCATATCTTGGAATAGAAGTGTCATTTGCTTTATGTTAGCCGCTTGTTCCGCAGCCCCTTTGTCTTTCTTCTCGAGCATTCTTTAGAAGAATTCGGCATCAGTTTCCTGCTCCTGACGCTACTCCGACGATGTTTCCGGCCTTTTTTGGCCCAGTGAGTGCGGCCATCTTCGTTAGCATCTCTTTAAGCTTTTGCTGTTGTTTCTCCTGATTCTTTATCACAGACCGTGTAAGTGGTCGATGACCTGTGGAGATACGGCTATCCTCTTTTCCGGACGCCATGTAAATGGTGTGCACCACCATGCCCCCAAAATCGGGGCATTTAGGTTCGGTGCCCTTGAGATTCATCGCAGACACGGGAATTTTCACCGGCCTTCTTCTTTTGTGGGCGGTCGAAGTTGAAGGGGCTATTGCAGTGGGCACACAAGTAGACGACACCTTCTGTGGTACGACAGGGTGGTCCTTCTCTTGCCGAACTTTCATGTTCTTGGGTCGGCGGGAGTAGTCTTGATTAACCACAGAGTCTTGGACCCTTCGCCATACCCTGTGGATTTTGGAGGATAGCCGCTGAAGAGGCTGCTCTGGCTCCGCTTTTGTAACATTTCTAACAGGTGGAGGAGATCTTTTTAGCACAGCAGTTGGAGAGTTTTTGCGCACCCTCCTGAGTGGTTCAAAGCTGTTCCCAGTTGGAACAATAGCATCGACTTCCATCGTTGGAGCCGGCGGAGTCAGTCCAAAAGGGAAACTGCCCCCAACTTTCCTCACTCGGCGCCGGTGGCGATGTCGAGCGTGTCTTGTAGATGAGATCATCTCCGTTGCCAGGGCGGCTTCATCATACCCCCTGTTCTAGTGAAGGGTTGCTGCCGATGCTAGCCTATCGAAAACAGACGTCCATTGAGAGGGGATAGTCAATCTTGCGAAGGACGATTTTTAGACAGGGGAAGCAGCCTTGGCGACTTTGCCTGGAGCGGGAGTTGGAACTGCCAGTCTTGCAAAGACTGACCCCTTAGCAGGAGAAGCCGCTTTGACGATTTCATCCATTGGAGCAGGAATGGCTATCCGCTTCGGGATAACCCCCTCAGGTATTGTGGGCTTCTTGACGGGCCCATTTGAGCTTCGGCTCAGCCTATCAAAGGCTGAGTTGCTGGATTTGGGTGACCCGTTGAGAAGGGCTATGGTAGTGGTAAGCCGATCAAAGTCTGACTTCTTAGGAGCTTCGTGCGACGGCATTGGAGCGCTGAAGCTTGCTGGTGGGATCATGGTCCCAAAGAACAGTCCAGTGGTGACCTGAGTCACCTATTCCACTGGCATGGCGAAGATGGAGGCCGCTTAGGGCCCATAGGTCACTCCTCCGGCGAGGACGGAGTGGAAGTTGTTGTTGTAGCTGGTACAGTTGGAAGCCATTTTCTCTGCACGGGAGCAAGACGTCAAATCTTAGTACCTCGAATTCAGGGGCAACCACATTAAACCGTGATTCGTTCACGAACACGACACACAAAATGTGGAGTGGAAATAGGAAAAGGTCCCACCGGGCGCGCCAGAATCTGTTCGCCGCCGAAAACCGGGAAGACAGACGTCTTTCCTGAATTTGGGGGAAGATGCTATTTGGTTGTATCCGTCCACCTCTCCAAAGATGCCAAGTTGATTTATGACACCGTGTATCGAAGGTTTAGAAGGATGCGGCCGTTGTAGCAGACTTCGTCAGATTCCCCTCATTGTGAAAGGTTTTTTTATTGTGGGGACGCTCTTCCCTGCAGGCGCAAGCCCATGCAGTTAATTACGTTACCGCATCGCGGTAACCACTTTCTCTTGCTCCAGAAGGTCACTTCATATCGTGTGTGTTTGTTTTATTTTTGGTTGCCCATGGATTGTATACGGAGACTAATTTATGTTGTCGCCCGTAGGTTATGGATTAGTCCAAATTCGTATTTTCTTAGATTTGGGTTCGGGTTGATTTAAGGAACATTAGTCTTGTTTTAGACTAAGATCAACTCAAACGTTTGTTGAGGATACGTTAGTCTAATTTTAGACTAAGATCTACTCAGCAGGATTTTGGGATCATTTAGATCCGACGAAAAAGTGTTTGGACTCGATCGTCTTAGTTTAGGGACATTGCGGTCCATAAGTTTAAGTACATCATAGTCCATGGAGTTTAAGGACATCATAGACCATAGTTTAAAGGCGTCATAGTCTATAGAGTTTAGTTTAGGGACGTTGCGATCTATAAGTTTAAGGACATCATAGTCCATGGAATGTCTGGTTGTCGGGACCCGCTACCTCTCTGAAGACGTTGAAGAATTACAACGACACATATCAGAGGAATGAAGAGATGTACCCTTGAACCATTGTTGGTTGGGAGATCTGTAGTCAAGTTTGAGACTAAGACCAATTAGGGAAATTGTGAGCACATAGGCTCGGTTGGTCTGAGTTAAGGACTTGTAGCCAACTTGGGCTCAGCTTACACAGTTTTGATCAAAATGTTGAACATTTGTTTGGGTGTTGAAAATTTGTTTGGGCTCAGTCTTTTTTATGTTCAATAATGCTGAGTATTAATTTGGGTTCTGACACCCCTCTTTCTTTTTGTCTTTTATTGAGTGTTGAACACTCTTTATGGCGCAGAGTGCTTTATGTACAGAGCGCTTGGCGCTGAGCACCAGACTTGGAGCGCTAAGGCGCTTCTTCTGAAATAGCACCCACGTGGGGAGCACGTGGAGCGCTTAGCGCTGAGCATCAGGTTTGGAGCGCTGGAGCTCTAAAGCGCTTCTTTTAGAATAGCGGCCACATGAGGAGCACGTGGAGCGCTTGGCGCTGAGCGCCAGATTTGGAATGCTAGAGCACTAAAGCGCTTCTTTTATAATAGCGCCCACGTGAGGAGCACATAGAGCGCCAGGCTTGGAGCGCTTAAAGCGCTTCTTATAAAATAGCGCTTGGAGCGCTGGGCGCCAAGCGCCAGACTTGGAGCGCTAAGGCGCTTCTTTGGCAGCTCTGATCCATTCTGTGCTCTGAGAATTAAATTCTCGGCTTATAAGAGAGTTTGTCTCATGGATCTAAGAACTAAGTTCTTCTCTTTTTGATGAGATGCTATGATCTCTTTTACTTTCGTGAAAGATTTTGTCTTATAGATCTGTGATCTGAAAAAGAACTAAGTTCTTCTGATATAAGAGTTAACTCTTAAAAAGAATGGTGGAGATGTTATGATCTCTCTTCTTCTTATTTACCTTGAAGAAAATTTCTTCTTCTTAGAGCTTGCTCTTCTCCTTTTCTTTTCTGACGACTTGAAGTTTATGGGGGGCTCTTCTGTTAAGACTTGAAGTCTTGAGGCCTTTATATAGTGGAGGCTGATTTGTTCAATCAGTTAAGAAAATCTTTCATTGAGAGATTTCTGATTGATTTGGGGAATGTTTCCCACCGTTGGATCTTTGACCAAGGGCTTCTGTTATACAGAAGATAGTTTTCTTGTTATTAACAAGATTGGGAAAGTATTTTCCCATACAGAACTTATTATGTATCTTGGTGATTTTTAATCACCATTGGATCTTTGATCCAACGGTGCTCTGATTTACAGAGCACAATCTTTCCTGTTTGGAAAGATTTGAGGAGTATTTCCTCAACGGAATTAAATTCTGTAATTTGATACTTTTTAATCACCATTGGATCTTTGATCCAACGGTGCTCTGATTTACAGAGCATAATCTTTCCTTTTGGAAAGATATGAGTAGTATTTCCTCAACAGGGTTTAATTCTGTAATTTTGATGATTTATCATCTTTGTTAGATCTTTGATCTAATGGTGGAGAATCATTTAGTTCAAGAGCTGGCGCTTTCGTGCTTTGCACGTGAGGCGCTGCCTCAGAGTCTTTGACTCTTAGCACTAGCGCTCTTCGCACGAGCGCTCCCGTGCTTTGCACATGAAGCGCTGCCTCAGAGTCTTTGACTCTTGGCGCTCTCGTGCTTTGCATGTGAGACGCTGCCTCTTTACCGAAGGTGTCTTTTCGCCTTCTTTCTTTGCTTTTCCTGATTCAAACTTCTCTTTCCCAATGCAGATCTTGGAAACAGTTCCATCATGCACAAAATTTTCTGCGCCTAGACTTAAATGTCTCTCTTTATAATTTGAAGCAATGCTTCTCTTCTTTCTCACTTTCAGAGAATTATTTTAGCAGATAAGAGCTATGGCTTGTAATCGTCCACATGCTCGCTGGCAACCATGGGAGGTGCCTATTGAGGAAATCGTTCCCCGTTTTTTCTGCACGCTTGGTGGACCCTGCTCTTATGGATGACCAATGCGATACGGTGTTGTACGAGCTCTTGACTAATAGAGGATTTCCTCTTCCCATCGGCTCCATTTGGCTTCGGATGATCTTCTTGTCCGTGCTCGATAACATCCCTCCTCATCCAGCTAAGATGACTCCGGCAATGTTCGACGCTGCAGAGGAAAAGATCGAGTGCTTTCACGATGCACTTTTGATCAACACAGCTCTTAGGGATCGCTCTGTTCAGCTGCTAGGCCAGATACGGGCTCAGCGGGTCGTCATATCTGCCTTTACTGATGGGCACGGTGTGTTAGTGTATATGCCCTAGAGGCCATTACTGTATCATACTAGTTTGTATATTACTTAATGGAAGCTTGGGATATTCACCTTGTATAGACAATCTTGCTCAATATAGTAGTATGCTACTTGGTTTGTTTCTACTTTAATGTGTGCATGTGTTTATTATAGCATATTGCCTTTACACATTAGTGGAGCCGTTAGAATCTTTGCTTGATTAGCAGCATTGTGATGGCAGCCACACTCGTGGGGGCTGGGTAATCCACAAGCACGTCCTTATGCAGGTCCCTAGTCGTAGGACTATCGAGACAGGGCATCGATACTTCGGAGTAGACTAGCATATGCGCTTCTTATCCCAGCTTGGGAGACGGCCTGTCCCACAGCCGTCAGTACGTCGTACTTGAGATAATATGCGGGTGCTCGTTAGGTTACGAGTACACTAGACAGGACTCGTCGGGAACTGTTGGTTGGTACTAAAACTATCGTCAGTTATCAATTCCCAGGTGACATGAGTACAGCTTAGTCCGTTGACTTGACATTGTCACTTCGCCTCGAGTGTGTTCCCACTGTACTTTGATTACTACCCTACCACGGCTCAAAGGAGTCATGCAAACAGGTAGTTTTTGGGTGCAGTCCCGAAGCACTTGGAGGCAGTGATGGTTAGACAGGATTAGTCTCTCCCGGTATTGGGGGTTGATATCGCACTGTGTCTAGGAGAGCCATTACACAAAGTCCCTGGCCAGGGCAAGCGAGATATACTGGTAGGTTTCCAGTGTTATCTCAGTGTGTTCTGGGCTACACTCCGACACGACTTGTACCGCTATTAGGGGACTGATGTTTACCGCCCCCTAGGCCTGCCATGCGTATGGTTAGACGAACAGACCGGACTGTACGGAGATTGTCACATTCAGGCTCAGTAGGAGTTCAGATGGGTTTCACCTAGTTCGTCTTCTTATCGGCATCTACCTGGGGACCTTACGTACAGCTAGTGCCGCTTGCGGTCTGTGTTTAAACCCACTGCCAGCGTTGTGTCGGGTCTTTAGAGTCCCACACAGAGGGTTATTCGCCTTTGGGCAAAACATAGTAGAGGTCGCATGGTTTTTCGACAGGGTTCGTTCACATCTGCGCACTTATGCACGTTTGGTGTCCGGACAGTTGTTACTAGCGGGCTCTGGTTTGAGCCAGATCCTAGTATATGCTTTGGGGTTAGTTTTATCTCATAGTATTCGTGCTTCTCGGAACACGAATGCGGGTGTGTATGCACAGTTGACTGAGGCAGAGGAAGAGGATTCTCATTAGGGTTTTGGTACGGGTGTGTATGCACAGTTGACGGTTGTCGTTTACCAAACCCTAATGAATATGTGAAATATCAATTGATAATGTTATTTAAATGAAATTGGGTTATGGTTAGGGTTTGTTGACTTGTTGACCAAGGTTGACTTGTTGACCAAGGTTGAAACATTGACCATCATCATTTCTTTCCAAAGATGCTCTTTGATCTTTGCAAAAACATTTAATGTGAAATGATAATGGTCTTATCAAACCAACCATCACCTTTTTCATTTTCGATTAATATTATTAATTAGATAATTCACATATATTGTTATGGTTGTAAAAACCATTCTCATTCTATCATATTGATTCTCTCTCATCCTTTCTTCTTCCTCTTCCTCTAGCTCAAGGAAAATTCATCTCATGTGTTGAGAAACATTACCTTGGAGATAAAACACCAAAGCCACTCTCTACACATCCTAAGGTTGAAGGTCTAGCAAGCCGGACACTTTAGTTTTCTCAAGTTCGAGAAAGAAGCTCAAGGTAGAGACCCTCAGGTGGATCCATCTTCGGCAAGAGAAGGCGACGAGGAACGAACCATCCGACCACCACAAAGAGCCCAAGAGAAGGAGTTCAAGTTGAGGTATAACCCCTAACCGAGTAGGAAAAACTCTAGTTAGTTGCTAGTGTGTAGTTTAGCAAAGATCCGTGTTTTATAGTCCATGTTACCATGACCCGAAAAATCGTTTCTCATCATTTCCGCAAGCCCGAAAGAACCGGAAGAGGTAACGTAGACTTACAGTGGTATCAGAGCCTAGCTAAACACACCCTAGCATGTTAGCAAAGTATCTAGAATTTCGATCGGACGAAAAACCGCAAAACACGTTAAAAATATCAAGTTTCTGCCGATTTTATTTTCTGCTCAAAAAATAATAAATCATGTATTAAAAATCGGCTCAGGCTTTTTAAAGAACAGGCAAGAAAAACGATCCAGTGAGTCGATCAACTCACCGCGGATCCGCGGAAGGAGCTTGCTCCCGCCGCGGATTCGCGGCCGAGTTGACTCGGCCATGGATCGTTTCTCCTGCAGTTTTCTCCTGTTGGTGTTTTGTGATTTTTGAGATGGTTTGTTCCTACCCAGAATTTCCAGAGAACAAGTTTGTTTTTGGGATGGTTACAAATCCGTATTTTGGTCGATTTTCTGTAGACTTTGGCTAATGGGCTGTATCTGTAATTTTATATATGTATTGAACGTCTGCTAATCGCTATACGTCGATTAGTGAGGGTTATACATATCTGTGATCTATAATGTTGATGGTTTGTGTATATGAATTCGTTGGATTGTCGCGGATGAATAACCGGGGCTTGTGAGATGAGTGTTTTCTTTATCTTTCAATTCATGTAATATGTAAATTGATGTAATATTATTTATATGGCCGCACAACCGGGATGTGGTTGTAGCCGTCAATGTATAATTTCTTTTTACTGTTTTTTCTCCTAGGATAGACCCAAGGTGGGGTGCACAAACTACCGGGTATTTCGAAGTGCCGAGTGGCCTACTCACGTCGTTGAGGGAGGTTGCTTCGCTTCGGGTACTTGGCGGGTAGTGTGCCACACCCGTAGGGGTCTAGGGTGTGGTATTGGCTATTCATCGCGACCGTGTAATCCGCTTTTCATTACAGGCTCGAACGGAATGCGGATTCCTAGTATATCCAATGTATTCATCTGTGATCTGGAATGGCTATCATTGCATCTGACGAATGTATATATCTATATGTAGATATCTATTTAGGCGTTGCTTATGTTTTCCATCCGCGCTAGTCCATCCCCCGCTCTGTCGTTAGTTAAGTAACCTAACGGGTGATGACGGGACCCCGTGGCCATTGCGGATGGCATAAGCGTACGTCATATTTTCGTTGTTTTTTGCAATAGTAGGTTTAATTGATGGGACACATTAAAATTAATGCAAGAAAAATAAACCAAAGTAAAAGTCGTTGGAACACTTTCAAAAAACACTCGGTTTCTTTTCAAAATAACTTTTAAATGCAGAGCTTAAACCACTCCTTTTAAAAGCTATCTCGTTCCATCGATTATATCAAGTTCACTACGTTCACGGTTTCGCCAAAACCATTCGTAGCCCTCCGTCGTTTCACATGGATGGTCAATAGTATTCAAGCTATGTTTGTTGGCCAAAGTCAAGGCATAGTGATTGGTAGCTATTGGGTATTCATGTGCAGCATAGATAGATGTGTTGGTTTGGGACAGTCGTACTGCCTTGTTGGCCAAAGTCAAGGGTAAGTACGGGTGGGTTCAAATTAACCTGGAGAATGACGGGTAGAACTTGACATGTGACTTATGATTTGTTGGCTAAAGTCAAGGTCATAAGAGCATGGGGCAAAAATCCGCATCGGGAGTTTCAAAAGAACTGAAACTTGCTAGCGCTTCAAACCATTTGGAGTGTGATGATTCTGGTAGGATTCCTTCAGTTTTATCACGCAATGATATTTGGATCCCGATCCTACTGTGAGTATATGCTACTCCTCGGGAAATTTCTCACTTAACGATCAATGCTATAAACCTAGTAGGTGTCTAGAAAGGTGTTAGCGGGGCTACGCCCCCAGAGAAAAGAGATTATTTAATTAAGGAACTTCGTGAAAGCGTTGGAAAACCTCCCTCGAAGTATCGACACTAGCCTGGATGAACGGTTAAGCAAGTATTGTACGGTGAGATTGATCCTGACTAATTCTTCCTTTTTGGTTTGAGGAGGGATTCGAGAAACAGTGGGAGCCATCCTGTTTAGACAAATTAAAAACCACTCTAAACTTGCAAGAGCATCATGCTAAAGTGTTTCTTCTCTCTCTTCTAATTGCAGGGACCAAACGTCATGACTGGACTTAAGTTACTGCTAGATAAAAACATACTGACAGGGCCAAACTACAAAGATTGGCTCAGGAATGTCAAAATGGCAATCACTTATGACAAGTTGGGGTAACTCCTCACCACCAAAGCTCCCCCTATCCCAGGTCCCAAAATCACCGTCGCGGATAAGGAAATCCGTAAGACCTGGAAAATCGATTGCGTGAAGGCCAAGTGCCTCGTGCTTGCCTCTATGGACAATGAACATCAGAGGAGGCACAAGAATATGGACCTGGAATCCATATTTCTTCATAAAAAAGAACTGTATGGAGAGCAATCCCGTATCGCCAGATACGAAGTCTCGAAAAAGTTGTTTTCGGCGAGATTGGCTGTCTGATCATCGGTAGCGGAACACGTGCTTAAGATGATTGGCTTCATTGAGGAGCTCGCGAACCTTGGGACCAAGTTAGAAAACGAGCTCTACACGGACTTGATTCTCCAATCCCTTCCTTCCACTTACGCCCAGTTTATCCTGAACTTCAACTTGCAAGAAAAAGAAGTTGAACTTTCAGAACTCTTCAACATGCTGAGGAGTGCAGAGGGCACCCTACAGAAAGGTAGGGAAACATCCACTTTGTTTGTAGGAGGATCTTCCTCTTCTAAGTCCAAGGCGAAAGCCAAGGGAAAGAAGAAGAAAACCCCCACCAAACCATGGGGCGGTGTTAGTAAAGTAGATACGAAGGGAAAGGCAAAGGCAACAATGGTAGCGGGAAATCTTGTGGGAAAGGAAGAATGCTTTTACTGTCACAAGAGTGGACACTCGAAAAAGAATTGCAGGGCTTGGAAGACCAGAACCCAGGATCTGAAGCAAGTTGTGGCTTCAGCTTCAGGTGTATATGTTATTGAAAACTGTCTATCAATAAACTCTACTTCCTGGGTATTGGATACCGGATCAGGATCTCATATCTGTAATTCTTTGCAGGCGTTGAGAAACCGTAGGGTTTTGAAGGCAGGTGATATGACCCTCAGAGTTGCAAACGGAGCTGGCATGGATGCTGAGTCCGTAGGGGACTATCACCTGGGGTTGTCAGATGGACACGTTTTGGTTTTGCGTAATTGTTATTTTATACCCAATGCAACTTGTAATATCATTTCTGTATCTTTAATATCTAAAGAAGGTTATGAATTTTCATTTGTAAGCAATGTTGTAAACATTCACCTTAATCAAGTTCTGATTGGGTCAGGTACATTAAACAATGGAATATACGTATTAAACCAACCACAGATTTTCAATGTCCAGAATACACATAAAAGAAAGTCTCCGGAAACAAATCAGGCTTTCTTATGGCATTGTAGACTGGGTCACATCAATGAGAGAAGGTTGACGAAGTTACATACAGAAGGATATTTGGATCCATTCGAATATCAATCATATGCAACTTGTCAATCCTATCTCAAAGGAAAGATGACAAAGACTCCGTTCACTGGACACGGAGTAAGAGCAAGCGAGATCTTGGGACTCGTACACAGCGACGTGTGCGTTCCAATGTCTACACATGCGCGAAGCGGTTATTCTTACTTCATTACTTTTATGGATGACTTTTCAAGGTACGGATATGTCTTCTTAATGAAACATAAATTCGAAGCCTTTGGAAAATTCCAGGAATATAAGAATGAAGTAGAAAAACAAATAGGAAAAAGTATCAAGACACTGAGATCTGATCGAGGTGGTGAATACTTAAGTGCCGAGTTCCTGGATTACTTAAAAGAGAATGGAATTCTCTCTCAGCTTACTCCTCCATACACTCCGCAACATAACGGTGTATCGGAGAGACGGAATCGGACCCTATTGGATATGGTACGTTCCATGATGAGTAACGCTGAGTTACCGCGATCATTCTGGGGATATGCACTAGAATCAGCTGCATACCTTTTGAACCGAGTTTCAACTAAGACTGTGCCTACCACACCATATCAAATGTGGTGTGGGAAAAAACCCTATCTTAAGCACATTAAGACATGGGGATTCCAGCTTTTGTCAAAAAGCAGCATGCGGTCAAACTCGAGGCACACTCAGTACAGTGCAAGTTTGTGGGATATCCAAAGAACTCCAAGGGATATTTCTTCTATTACGAAGAGGAACAAAAGGTTTTTGTTTCACGTCATGCCCACTTCTTGGAAACTGAGTTTTTGGAAAACCAGATAAGTGGGAGCGCAATAGAACTGGAAGAAATTCCAGAACCACGAGCTATTACTGAAAGCTTAGTAGAACCAGAGGGTTCGAAAGATCAGAACATTCCTGCACCGCTTCGCAGGAGTAGTAAGCAGTCTCATCCGCCCGAGAGATACTACGGTTTTCTCATATACGGGGATAGAGAGGATTGCATCATTGATAGTGATGAGCCGACTAGCTTCCAGCAGGCCATTCAGAGCGTTGACTCGGTAAAATGGCTGGATGCAATGCGGACCGAAATGGAGTCCATGTACACCAACAAAGTATGGACGTTGGACGTTGCTCCAGATGGGGCAAAACCCGTAGGATGCAAGTGGATCTTCAAAAGGAAGATTGGTGTAGATGGACAGGTTGAGACCTATAAAGCTAGACTTGTTACAAAGGGTTTTCGTCAAAGACCTGGTTTGGACTATGACGAAACCTTTTCTCCAGTGGCTATGCTGAAATCCATTCGGATCCTTCTTGCCATTGCTGCCTTCCACGATTATGAGATTTGGCAAATGGACGTAAAGACCGCTTTTCTGAATGGAAATTTAGAGGAGTGTGTCTATATGGACCAGCCAGAGGGTTTCATTCAGAGTGGGAGCAGCGGAAAGGTGTGCAAGTTTCTTAAGTCCATCTATGGACTAAAGCAGGCATCGCGGAGTTGGAACATCTATTTTGATGAGACGGTCAAAGATTTTGGCTTTATCAAAAATCCAGATGAACCATGCATCTATAGTAGATTTGTAGCACGAACTGTCATATTCCTCGTTTTGTACGTGGATGACATTCTCTTGATAGGAAATGACATTCCTATGCTACAATCTGTCAGAGGGTTCTTGTCACACAGGTTCTCCATGAAAGACCTGGGTGATGCCTCTTACATTCTGTGGATCCGGATCTATCGTGACAGATCCAAGAGGATATTAGGACTTTCACAGTCCAGGTACATAGACACCATACGAAGAAGATTCAGTATGGAAGATTCCAAGCGCGGTAATCTACCGGCTTGTCACGGGATCACCCTCTCCAAAGAGATGTCTCCCAAGACTGATTTGGAAAGGGATCGCATGTCTATTATACCCTACGCTTCTACGGTGGGCTTTATAATGTATGCGATGTTGTGTACCAGACCAGATGTAGCTTATGCACTGAGTGTGGTAAGCCGGTATCAGTCAAACCCTGGGGAGAAGCACTGGATAGCGGTAAAGAATATTCTCAAGTACCTGAGAAGGACTAAGGAGATGTTCTTGGTGTATGGCGGAAAAGACCTCCAGATCGAGGCCTTTGCTGACTCCAGCTTCCAGAGTGACAAGGATGATTCCAAGTCCATGTCGGGTTATGTCTTTACCCTCAATGGAGGGGCGGTGTGTTGGAAGAGTTCCAAACAGGAAACCGTTGCTGACTCGACGATGGAAGCGGAATATATCGCTGCATCTGATGCCGCAAAAGAAGCCGTCTGGATGAGGAAGTTCTTGATAGAACTTCAGGTGGTTCCGTCCATTGTTGATCCAATACCTCTGTATTGCGACAACAACGGGGCTATAGCTTTAGCGAAGGAATCCAGGTCCCATCAGAAGTCTAGGCACATCTTGAGGCGGTATCACCTGATCAGGGAGATCGTGGGTCGCCAGGAGATCGAGGTTCGGAGAGTTGCTGCAGAAGATAACACTGTTGATCCACTCACAAAGGCCTTACCCCAGACTCGGTTCGAGCGGCTGATCGAGATGATAGGTCTTCGATACGCCAGTACATGGCCTTAGTGCAAGTGGAAGATTGTTAATATATATGCCCTAGAGGCCATTACTGTATCATACTAGTTTGTATATTACTTAATGGAAGCTTGGGATATTCACCTTGTATAGACAATCTTGCTCAATATAGTAGTATGCTACTTGGTTTGTTTCTACTTTAATGTGTGCATGTGTTTATTATAGCATATTGCCTTTACACATTAGTGGAGCCCTTAGGATCTTTGCTTGATTACCAGCGTTGTGATGGCAGTCACACTCGTGGGGGCTGGGTAATCCACAAGCACATCCTTATGCAGGTCCCTAGTCGTAGGACTATCGAGACAGGGCATCGATACTCCGGAGTAGACTAGCGTATGCGCTTCTCATCCCAGCTTGGGAGACGGCCTGTCCCACAGCCGTCAGTACGTCGTACTTGAGATAGTATGCGGGTGCTCGTTAGGTTACAAGTACACTAGACAGGACTCGTCGGGAACAGTTGGTTGGTACTATACCTATCGTCAGTTATCAGTTCCCAGGTGACATGAATACAGCTTAGTCCGTTGACTTGATACTGTCACTTCGCCTCAAGTGTGTTCCCACTGTACTTTGATTACTACCCTACCACGGCTCAAAGGAGTCGTGCAAACAGGTAGTTTTTGGGTGCAGTCCCGAAGCACTTGGAGGCAGTGACAGTTAGACAGGATTCGTCTCTCCCGGTATTTGGGGTTGATATCACGCTGTGTCTAGGAGAGCCATTACATAAAGTCTCTGGCCAGGGCAAGTGAGATATACTGGTAGGTTTCCAGTGTTATCTCAAGGTGTTCTGGGCTACACTCTGACACGACTTGTACCGCTATTAGAGGACTGACGTTTACCGGCCCCTAGGCCCGCCATGCGATATGGTTAGACGAACAGACCGGACTGTACGGAGATTGTCACATTCAGGCTCAGTAGGAGTTCAGATGGGTTTCACCTCGTCCGTCTTCTTATCGGCATCTACCTGGGGACCGTTACGTACAGCTAGTGCCGCTTGCGGTCTATGGTTAAACCCACTGCCAGCGTAGTGTCGGGTCTTTAGAGTCCCACACAGAGGTTTATTCGCCTTTGGGCAAAACAGAGTAAAGGTCGCATGGTTTTGCGACAGGGTTCGTTCACATCAGCGCACTTGTGCACGTTTGGTGTCCGGACAGTTGTTACTAGCGGGCTCTGGTTTGAGCCAGATCCTAGTATATGCTTTGGGGTTAGTTTTATCTCATAGTATTCGTGCTCCTCGGAACACGAATGCGGGTGTGTATGCACAGTTGACTGAGGCAGAGGAAGAGGATTCTCATTAGGGTTTTGGTACGGGTGTGTATGCACAGTTGACGGTTGTCGTTTACCAAACCCTAATGAATATGTGAAATATCAATTGATAATGTTATTTAAATGAAATTGGGTTATGGTTAGGGTTTTTTGACTTGTTGACCAAGGTTGACTTGTTGACCAAGGTTGAAACATTGACCATCATCATTTCTTTCCAAAGATGCTCTTTGATCTTTGCAAAAACATTTAATGTGAAATGATAATGGTCTTATCAAACCAACCATCACCTTTTTCATTTTCGATTAATATTATTAATTAGATAATTCACATATATTTTTATGGTTGTAAAAACCATTCTCATTCTATCATATTGATTCTCTCTCATCCTTTCTTCTTCCTCTTCCTCTAGCTCAAGGAAAATTCATCTAATGTGTTGAGAAACATTTCCTTGGAGATAAAACACCAAAGCCACTCTCTACTCATCTTAAGGTTGAAGGTCTAGCAAGCCGGACACTTTAGTTTTCTCAAGTTCGAGAAAGAAGCTCAAGGTAGAGACCCTCAGGTAGATCCATCTTCGGCAAGAGAAGGCGACGAGGAACGAACCATCCGACCACCATAAAGAGCCCAAGAGAAGGAGTTCAAGTTGAGGTATAACCCCTAACCGAGTAGGAAAAACTCTAGTAAGTTGCTAGTGTGTAGTTTAGCAAAGATTCGTGTTTTATAGTCCATGTTACCATGACCCGAAAAATCGTTTTTCATCATTTCCGCAAGCCCGAAAGAACCGGGAGAGGTAACGTGGACTTACACAGTGCTGACCGATGGGAAGCGACTATTCGTGAAGATCGCCGCTTTGACATGGTGAAGAAGGAAGAGAGGGAGTTAGATAATTTTATCCATAGTTTTCTGAATCCCTGTACTTTCGATCCCATGTTTGGTGATCTATTTCCTGTAGAATAAAATGTTCAAGTAAATACTTTCTTTTTTGTCGTTGACCACCAAATGCTCCCTTTTTAACTCATGTTCTTCCTTTGATGTGTGCATGTGCGTATATGAATGAGCCTAGTTTCATACATTTCTGTAAACGAAACTTAAACCGGTATAAACAGGCACAAATAGCTCTTGGCCGAAGATTTTGGCGAGAATAAGCCCTATCTTAATGGTCGTGAAAAGATATTAGAAGTCATATCTTCCCCAATATAACATCGCCTTTAGTCTTCCTCCCCATATTTCTTCCTAATATCGATCATATATCTCTACGTGTGTGTAAAAAACATCCCTACACTTAGAGATTTCAATTCAAGCTATCATACTCTTGTCCATCTTCCTTAGTACTTTTTAGTTGGTGAATATTTTAGATGGAATTGCTCACACATTCTTCATGCGACCGTTAATACTTCTTGAGGTACTAACCGACCGATTACTAAATATGCTCACTCATTTAGACGTAATTAGCAATTTTCTCGTCTTGCAACACCTAAGGCTTAGCAGTGGCTCCCAAACCAGTTGGTCTAAGACACTAGGTGATAAAGCACCCTCTCTATTTTTTTTATACTGCCTTAAGCAATTACAAAACCAGTGTTCATTTATCTTCACCATTTTATTTATTTTTTATTTAAATTTATATTTTTCTTCATACCAAGGCTTTTAGACAAGAGCATTTCAAGGTATCCTATACTATCCCAAGTTTCATGATGTGTGCAAGTGCGTTGTTCAGTCGAAAATATTGCATTCTGTAACACATCAA
Organism: Agapanthus africanus; assembly: GCA_030015575.1. Lineage (NCBI taxonomy): Eukaryota > Viridiplantae > Streptophyta > Magnoliopsida > Asparagales > Amaryllidaceae > Agapanthus > Agapanthus africanus. The sequence goes on along the minus strand of CM057339.1, from coordinate 299,883,213 downwards.
TTTCCTCATTATTCTAATCATTTAAGGGTGTTTACTGTAAATATAACAATGATTACAAATTCATCAGCAAAATACCAAATACCCCGTGTTATATATATATATATATATATATATATATATATATATATAATCAATATTCTGGAAGGAAATTGTGTGTTTATTACTTCACGCATGATATTGTATATCTTAAAATATTTCATCAAGATGTTGTGCTGAAAATTATTCAGGTCAAAAAACCGGAATCACAAAATTGCCGATAAAATGCAGCAAGTCAAAGAATTAAAATCTGGCAGAGATTCGGAAGAGATTAAATGATTCTGAACATCAAAAGAACACCCAAAGACCAATACCAAGACACCCCAGGAAAATGAGCCAGTGAACTCATCATATGGCCGCGGAACCGCGGCCGAGTTGCCGCGGTTCCACAACCGAGTTAGGGCATCAAGTGACATTATCTCTCCAGAAGCATCATCTCAATAACCTTGCTTACTTGAGACACTTCATTACCACGTGGCTTCTTCTGGAAGGCTCTGCATAACAACCTTCTTCTAGAAGACTCCTTGCAACAACCTCATTCTAGAAGGCTCTCTCTAACAATCTAGCTTATGAGAGAAACTTAATTTGAGATCTACAAAAAGGGATCTAGATCTAATTTTTGGGGGTTACTCATTATTACACAATTGAGCTACAATTACAATTCAATTCAAGTTGAGTGACACAACTTGAGATCCAATCAAAATCCAATCAAATTAAGATCCATTGAGAGCAAAATCAAGCGACAATCGAAGATCCTTTATCGCAACGCCGAATTGTCATCAAGAGAAAGAGATCCGCGACGATCCACATCTCACGGCGATCGAGCCAAGCAAAGATCGACGACAAATTCCCTTTCAAAGGAGAGATCGAGAGTTAGTCTTGTAAACTCGAGTTGAGAGGTATAATTTGAAGGAGATTTAATAAAAATGATAATTGTAATTCTCGCTTTCTTTATATTCTTGCATTATGAAATTTCTCGTTCTTGATTCTTTAATTTTCATGATGCGTGAGTGAAATCTCCGCTTCGAAAGAAATCGAGAGAATCGGTAGATCTAATGATGATGAAACCCTAGTACTAATCTTAAGTCTTATGAGGATTGTGAACTTTAGGAAAAAGAATCATCAATGACCCAATTTGGAGTGAGATCATCATTCTTGATAATTTCGTTGCAAATTAGGGATTAAATGATTGATAATTCTCTTTGCAACAGGCTAGATCCGAATGATGATCAATGAAAAGATAAGGGATAGAGAAGGAGAAATCCTAATTTCTTCAATAGATCCCTAATCTTCATTCATCACCATCGTCCTAGCTACAATTCATCAATAAATAAGATAAGTCATTGTTAGATTCATCATTGCTGCTAATTCATCGAATCCTACAAGCTATTCTTCATATTCTTGATAATTCAAATTGATATTGGACACTTTCTTGATTTCTAATTCTTGAATATATTCTTGATTTTCTTGAAATGACAACTCAATTAAATCTCGAATTACTTTCTTGAATTTTCTTTTATATTTTCTTTCAATTCATCTAAAGCAAGATCGAACAAATCCTCGCATCTCAGTGGACGATCCGTATTCATTAACGAGCTGCATCGACACCGTTAATTGATTGCGGATATAAATTCTTTGGTTGTGATTACATTTCAAAACAAGATCCGAAATTTTAGATCAAACAAATCGCGTCGTTGCCCAGGATGCGTACGTAATTTGTTCTTTCTTGCTATTTGAGTTGAAAAATTATTATTCCATCAAATTTTAATCCAAGAATCGCATCATGTACTTAACGTTTAGTGTTTAAATTTTTTTGCGAGGGAATCTGGAATCATTGTAGCAATGAGATCAAGATTCAGAGAAGATCTACAAATTCCAGAGGAGTACAAGAAGCTACAGGAAAATTTTGAAACCCTAATTCCTCCATTCCACCGTGGATCCGCGGCTAACGGTCGGTTTTTGCGGCGGTTCCGCCGCCGTTTAGGCGTTTCAGTGTTCCAAACTTCTGTGGTATATTCTCTGTTCTCTCATTTTCTCTCTGATCTTGTCCAATAACCATTTTATGCAGGATTCTTTGCAGAAACAGCGCCGCTAAAATAAAAATCTGTTGCGTTTCATGAAATTGGTTGTTTGCATATTTTAGTACGGAAATTAAGGGGCAAAGACCAAATTCAGATTACGTGGGGATTTCATTACCCTTCCTAAGCCCCGGAAATCACAAAATTAGCATCCGCATCACCTTCATTAACTAAAAAATATCTAGAAAAGACTCTAAGGACCGTCGTGCTCAATTAAGACAGAAGAAGGTTATGGGTAATATATTGTTTATCCGCATTTCTTTTATGGTGTCTAAGGCAAGTGTGTCTAAGGCAAATGGTTACTTAATTAGACCCGCTACTTACGTAGCGGAGAACCTCCCACTTACCTGGCACTTACCTGGCCACAGAAAGGATAAAGAGGCAGTGGAGGATTTATCCTGCGATTTGTCTTCTGGAAGTCTAGGAGCGGTCTAGTGACTTGACCTAGATGGCCATTAGATATAGGGTTGCTTGTGCATTTTTGTGTGAATTTTCATAAATCCGTCTTTTTTCAAAACAAACCAATTATTTTCTCTCCTTTTTACCCTTTTTTCCCTCTTCCCTTCTGATAATGGGTGACCCAAACAGACGAACTCTTGCCGAGCTTTGCTATCCACAACCAGATATTTCATATTTTCGTAATCGCTTCGGTATACCATCCGACTCTCCCATGTCTTTAAGAGATCGGATAGAACAAGCGGGTAGAAACAGTTGGCCACCTCAGTCCATGTCTTATCAACTGTATCCTAATTCTACATCTGTTTCAATTGATACTCCGAGTGATGATGCCCCTAGACGCATGTCCATTGCTGAGCATATAGCTAGGGTTAAAGGCCAAAGTTTCAATCCGGACCAATATCAACCATCACCACCAATTTCTAAAGAAGAATTTCATAATCGGTTTGTGGCATATATGATGTCTATTGAACATATCCAACCCACCAACCAATATCAATATTCTTCTTATCATAATGTTGATCCTACTCCTGTCCAATTTTCACAACCATTCAATTCCTATCAATCCTATTTGACTTTTACACCTTCCCTAGACACTCATTCTAACCAATCATTTGGGAGTTTTACTTATCCACAAGAATTTCAATCTTATCCTGAAACCCCTTATCAACCCAACTCTAGTCTTGAGCGGAAATTAGAAGAAGGTATAGTGATGTTTAACCGCATCAGAGAGGAATGGAAGGAAAGCATGGCTAAATATGAAAGAGCAACTAGTTCTGAACCAGCTAAAAAATTTCAATGTCTAATATGGACATAGAACAAAGTGAGAATTTGGGTAGTGAGAGAGAACTATACACCCTTCCTAATCAAACCTTCCCATTCCAAACTGAAATCCAAAACTCCAGTTTCACAGATTCATCGAGTACACCAAATGATTCATCAATTGAAGATAGAATGTATGAGAAGTTGTGTGACTTTGCAGTGTTTGATTTACCCGACTGTGAAGGGTCCATTTCAAGTGAAACCATGCCAAATTCTTGTGATCTCTACACTTCCACTCTTGAACCAAAATTGATTGAAAACTATACTTTTGATGAGGTGTTTGAGAATTCTAACCTTCACTTGAATGAGGAAATTGACGTTGGGGATATATTGATTGATGTACCCGAAATTTTGGATGAGTTTGTCCCACCAATTCATCAGGACCTTTCACTCCTATGTGGTCATCATCTCGAGCCTTTACCTATTCTTCCCGAGCCCCATACGTGTCTTGACATTGATAATAATTGTATACCTGAAAAGCCAAATGAAATTCAGCTTTCATTTCCCACATCTGGTTCAGCAATACTCGACACATCAATTGGTTTACCCATTTCATCTTCCACTCTCTCTGGTTCTTCTTCTGTTCCTGTAATGTTAGCGAGTGTTGATGAATCACAATCCGATATTTCGAGTTCTAGCGAAATATTTAGCGACATTATTCTTCGATATATCGATGAATGTTTCGAAGAAATTTTCGCTGATGAACTCGTATTCCTAACAGACACGGATTTTGTGATTAATCAACCTCCACCTATAAAAGTTGAACCACCACCACTCCTTCTTCTAAGATATGAGAATGCAAATGCTCCACTCATTCCTAATCATTCACATTCTCGTTTTCATTCATCCTCATTCTTTCATTTCTATAATTTAAGACTCAAACCATTTCCATCACACCACTTATTTCTTCCCCACTTCTTCTTGACTCTATACAACATGTTCTTTCACTGACTTATACATTACATTGATCAAATTTTTGAATGGTTGGTATTAATTTTTGGTCTTTGTAAAGCCTTATATTGACCAAATAACCTTACCCCCTCTTATGATTTTAAAAGATTAACATTGTTTAACTCAAGTTTGGGGGGGTATATTTTTGGCACTTGAAAATAAAAGTTGTCCTCAAAATTGTGAGCCAAAAATAAGTTTGGGGGAAGATTTTCACGTTCACTTATTCTTGTCCCCTCTAATAAATTTTCCTCCCAAGCCTACAGGTTTTTGAGATCTAACAGATGACAACAGTGAGGATACTGTTGTAAACAAATTTGGGAGAGGTTTGTGCTTATTTTCGCATCACTTTGCATCATACTTTGCATAAGCACAAAACATATAATAAAAAAAATGTGTACATAAATAAGATAATAAAAGATTAGAAAGTGAAAAATTACATCTAAAAGATTGGAAAAATTTAAGAAAACCAAGAAAATTAGAAGTTTTCTTAAACGAAACTAGTAATAAGTAGTTATGAACCGTTGTCCCAAGGGTTGGTAAGATGAAGGAATTCACTAATCTGCGGATAAAAATAAGTCTGAAAAATAGTTCCTATTCTGGAAGCCAAACATTTGAATGCTGATACCCTACTATACGCACTTACACACATCTTGAAACTCGGGATAGTAGAGAATACCTTAAAATGCTCTTGTCTAAAAGCCAAAGTATGAAGAAAATAATAAATGAAGTATAAAAGATAAAATGGTGAAGAAAAATGAACACTGGTTTTGTAATCACCAAGGCAGCATAAAAAAAATAGCGAGGGTGCTTCATCACCTAGTGCCTTAGACCAACTAGTTTGGGAGTCACTGCTAAGCCTTAGGTGTTGCAAGACGAAAATTGCTAATTACGCCTAACATGTGAGCACATTTAGTAATCGGTCGGTTAGTACCTCAAGAAGTATGAACGGTCGCATGAAGAATGTGTGAGCAATTCCATCCAAACTATTCACCGACTAAAAAGTATTGTGGCGATGGACAAGAGTATGATAGCTTGAATTGAATTCTCCGAGCGTAGGGATGTCTTTTACACACACGTAGGGGTATATGATCGGTGTTTGGAAGAAAGGTAGGAATGAAGAATAAAGACGTTGTTTTAAGGGATGATGTGATTTCTAATATTTTTTCATGACTATTAAGATAGGGCTCATGTTAACCGAAAAGCCAGTATAGTTGAAAACTCTGATTTTCAAAGTCATTCTTTTATAGTTATTATCTTTATATGTAACTTTCAGTCTTCCTTTTATTATGGAATTTTGTGGGTGCAATCCGCTGAAAACCCTCAGGAGACAACACTCCACCTATTAGGGACACCTAGAGGTTTAAAGGCTTGTTACACATGCTCAGTGCAATCGTGTTGCCTATGAAAGTGTGCTAGTTAGTTTTTCTCTTTCTTTATATTTTCTCCTTCTCTTGAATAAAAAATGTTTGCTCGAGACGATCAAAATTAAGTTTGGGAGAATTTGTTCAGTCGAAAATATTGCATTCTGTAACACATCAATTTCCTCATTATTCTAATCATCTAAGGGTGTTTACTGTAAATATAATACGGATTACAAATTCATCTGCAAAATAACAAATACCACGTGTTATATATATATATATATATATATATATATCGATCGATCGAGAGAGATTAATGGAGGAAAGAGGCCATAGGTGGGGATTTCCTCCTATGGCGTGGAAAAAATACAACCTCCACCATTTTTTCCGACGATCGGCACTCATCATCATCATCGTTATCATCTAAGATGTGCGTACACCAAATTTCATGTGATTCCACAACTTTTTCACCGTTGATTTAGTGGGTTCAAAATTAACGGTTTACCGACAATAGAACATTTTACATTGCTAAATCAACGGTGAAAAAGTTGTAGAATCATATGAAATTAGGTGTACCCACATCTTAGATGATAACGATGAAGATGATGCGGGCCGATCGTCGAAAAAATTGATGGAGATTGTATTTTTTCCACGCCATAGGAGGAAATTTCCTCCTAAGGCCTCTTTTCTCCATTATTCTCATATATATATATATATATAATCAACATTCTGGAAGGAAATTGTGTGTTTATTATTTCACGCATGATATTGTATATCTCAAAATATTTCATCAAGATATTGTGCAGAAAATTATTCAGGTCAAAGAACCGGAATCACAAAATTGCCGATAAAATGCAGCAAGTCAAAGACTTAAAATCTGGCAGAGATTCAGAAGAGATTAAATAATTCCAGATATCAAAAGAACACCCAAAGACCAATACCAAGACACCCCGGGAAAATGAGCCAGTAAACTCATCATATGGCCGCGGAACCGCGGCCGAGTTGGCCGAGTTGCCGCAGTTCCGCAGCCGAGTTAGGGCATCAAGTGGCGTCGTCTCTCCAGAAGCATCATCTCAACAACCTTGTTTACTTGAGTTGCTTCATTACCACGTGGCTCCTTCTGGAAGGCTCTGCATAACAACCTTCTTCTAGAAGGCTCTTTGTAACAATCTCATTCTTGAAGGCTCTCTCTAACAACCTAGCTTATGAGGGAAGCTTAATTTAAGATCTATAAAAGGGGATCTAGATCTAATTTTGGGGGGTTACTCATTATTACACAATTTAGCTATAATTACAATTCAATTCAAGTTGGGTGACACAACTTGATATCCAATCCAAATCCAATCAAATCAAGATCCATTAAGAGCGAAATCAAGCGACAATCGAATATCCTTTATCACAATGCCGAATCGTCATTAAGAGCAAGAGATCCGCGATGATCCACGTCTCACGGAGATCGAGCCAAGTAAAGATCGACGGCAAATTCCCTTTCAAAGGAGCGATCGAGAGTTAGTCTTGTAAACTTGAGTTGAGATGTGTAATTTGAAGGAGGTTTAATAAAAGTGATAATTGTAATTCTCTCTTTCTTTATATTCTTGCATTATGAAATTTCTCGTTCTTGATTCTTTAATTTCATGACGCGTGAGTGAAATCTCCCTTGTAAAGAAATCGAGAGAATCGGTAGATCTAATGATGATGAACCCTAGTACTAATCTTAAGTCTTATGAGGATTGTGAACTTTAGGAAAAAGAATCATCAATGACCCAATTTGGAGCGAGATCATCATACTTGATAATTTCGTTGCAGATTAGGGATTAAATGATTGATGATTCTCTTTGCATCAGGCTAGATCCGAATGATGATCAATGAAAAGATAAGGGATAGAGAAGGAGAAACACTAATTTCTTCAATAGATCCCTAATCTTCATTCATCACCATCGTCCTAGCTACAATTCATCAATAAATAAGATAAGTCATTGTTAGATTCATCATTGCTGCTAATTCATCGAATCCTACAAACTATTCTTCATATTCTTGATAATTCAAATTGATATTGGACACTTTCTTGATTTCTAATTCTTGAATATATATTCTTGATTTTTTTGAAATAATAACTCAATTAAATCTCGAATTACTTTCTTGAATTTTCTTTTATATTTTCTTTCATTTCATCTAAAGCAAGATCGAATAAATCCTCGCATCTCAGTGGACAATCCGTATTCATTAACGAGCTACATCGACACCGTTAATTGATTGCGGTTTTAAATTCTTTGGTTGTGATTACATTTCAAAACACGATTCGAAATTTTAGATCAATCATGTGTATAATATGGTATCAACGTTCAAATGTTTAGACTCAAGAATAGAGATTATTTTTCAGAATCGGATTTATCCTCTGATTGGTGATTCCCTTCATCTTACTAACCTTGGGATAATAACTCATAACTACTTATTACTAGCTTCGTTTAAAAAAACATCTAACTTTCTTGCTTTCTTAAACTCTTCCTATCTTTCATATATAATTTTTCTCTTTCAAACTTTCATTATCAAAAAAAAATTTGTGCTTATATTTATGATAATGCAAAATAATGCGTGAATAAGAACAAACCTTCCCCAAACCTGTTTACAGCAGTGTCTTCATTGATATCATCTGTTAAGCTTTAAAAACCTGTAGACTTGGGAGGAAAAGTTAGTAACGGGGATATGAATAAATGACAGTGAAGTCCTCCCTCAAACTTATTTTTGACTCACAATTTTGTAGAAATTTATTTTCTTTCGAGAGCCAAAATATTTTCTTCCCCCCCCCCCAACTTGAGTGAAACCGTATTAAGCATTTAAAATTATAAAGAGAGGCGGTAAAGTTATTGGTCAATACAAAGCTTTATAAAGACCAAAAGTCAACACCAACCATTCAAATATTTTATCAATGTAACACCAAGGTTGGTATAAGATCATGTTATATGTAGATAAGAAGAAGTGGGGAGGAGATAAGAGGTGGTATGGTTTACGTCTCGGTTGATAGAGACGAAACAGTGATGGTGAACGAAAACGAGAATGTGAATGATTAGGAATGGGTAGAATAGTCACATTCTCGTATGAGATAAGAAGAAATGGTGGTGGTTCAACTTCTTTGGGTGGAGGTTTATTTATCACAAAATCCGTGTCGTTTAGGAATGCGAGTTCGTCGGCGAAAATATCTTCGAAACTTTCATCGATAGTCCGAGTGAACGTTTCAATGTCAATCTGTTTTGTGCCTGAATTCAACACACATGATTTGTCAGAAATTATAGAGGTAGGAGACTCGAAAAGCTCATCTACCATATTCTCAAAGGAGTCAAAATCAAGTGGTCTTTCAAGAATCATAGAACACGAAATATCGGAGTGTGATTCATCAAAACTCGGTGGAGTTAAAAGAAGATTAGAAGAAGAACCAAAGAAAGTGGGTGATGAAATGGGTAAACAAATTTGGGTGTCGAGCATTGCTGAACCAGATGTGGGAAATGAAGGGTGAATATCATTCTGCTTTTCGTTCATGCATTTATCATCAATTTCCAGACGCATATGAGGTTCGGGAAAAATAATTAATGGTTCGAGATGATGTCCACACGGAAGTGAAAGGACCTGATGAATTGGTCAGAAAAACTCATCCAAAACTGTGGGTTCATCATCCAAAATATCCCAGTGTTAATATCCCCAATCAAGTGAAAGTTAAAATTCTCAGACACCTCATCAAAAGCATGGTTTTCAATCAATTTTGGTTCTAGAGTGGAGATGTATAGATCAAAAGGATTGGGTGTGGTTTCACTTGAAATGGACCCTTCACAATCGGGTAAATCAAACGCTACAAAGTCGCACAACTCATCAAATATTCTATCTTCAATTGGTGAATCATTTGGTGTACTCGATAGATTTGTGAAACTGGAGTTGTGGTTTTCAATTTGGAATGGGGAGGTTTGATTTGGAAGGGTGTACTGCTCTCTCTCTCTCTTACTACTCAAATTCTCAATTCGTCATATTGCCGTATCATACATTGGAAAATTGTGATCTAGTTGGAAACTAGTTGCTCGTTCGTTGGGTGTATGAAGGCGGCAATGGATGCCTTCAATTCCTCTATCTGGCGGCACGACGCTACCCGAAATTCTTCCAATGACCGTTCAATATTAGACATGGGTTGGGAAGGGGTTTCAGGAGAAGATTGAAATTCTTGTGGATAGGTGAAACTCCCAAATGACTGTTCAGAAGAAATGTCTAGAAAAGGTGTAAAAGTCGAGTAGGATTGAGAGGAATCGAATGGTTGTGAAAAATGGACAGGAGTAGGATCAATATTATGATAATAAAATTATTGAGATTGGTTAGTTGGTTGGCAACTGGCAACAGATGTCATATATGCCGCAAAACGAGTAGCAATACTTTCATCAGGAAATGATGGTGTTTGTTGTCCTAACGGTTTGACGGGATTGAAACTTTGACTTTCAGCCTTCGCAATATGCTCAGCGATGGACATGATTTAGAAGTTGCCTCACTCTCTTTAAAGAGATTATCTTCATAAGAAGATGTAGAATTTTCATGCGGTTGATAGGACCTAGAGTGAGTTTTCCAACTGTTTCTATCTGGTTGCTCTATCCTATCTCTTAAAGACATGGTAGAGTTGGATTTTTGACCGAAGCAATTATGAAAACAAGAAATATCTGGTTCTGGATAGCAAAGCTCGACAAGAGTTTGTCTGTTTGGGTTACCCATTATAAGAAGGTGAAAAGAAAAAAGCGTGAAATGGTAATGATTTAAGCTCTATTTAGATTGTTATTTTTTTTTAAAGAAGAACTTGAGGGTTGACTCAACAAATCACAAAATGCACAATCAAATCCTAAAAACTACGGTCACCCGGTTCAAGTCACTGGACCGCTCCTAAACTTCCAAAGGACAAGTCGTAGGACCAATCCTCTACCGTCTCTTTATCGCTCTTCTGTCCAGGTAAGTGGGAGGTATCCGCTATATGAATCACCGAAATAGCGGGCATAATTAAGCAACCACTTTCCTTAGTCACAATTGCCTTAGACACCATAAAAGAAATGCGGATAAGCGATAGATTACCTACGACCCTCTGTTGGTGTATATGCCCTGGGAGCCATTATTGTATCATACTAGCTTGTATATTACTTAATGGAAGCTTGGGATATTCACAATTATATTAACAATCTTGCTCAACATAGTAGTATGCTACTTGGTTAATATCTATCTTAATATGTATATATGTTTCTTTTAGCATATCACGAATACATATTGATAGAGTCCTTAGGATCTTGCTTGACTACCAGCGTTGTGATGGCAGTCACACTAGTGGAGGCTGGGTAGTCTACAACAACATCCTTTTTCAGGTCCCTAGTCGTAGGATTATCAAGATAGGGCATCGATACCCCGAAGCAGACTAGTGTGTACGCTTCTCATCCCAGTTGGGGAGATGGTCTGTGTTGGATATATGTATGCCCTAGAGGCCATTATATGATAGTGGATGTATCTATACATGTGTGTGTGTGAGTGTGTGTGTGTGTGTGTATATATATATATATATTCAGTGTGCATTCTTGCTCGACATGATAGTATGCTATCTGGTTATTCTTTATCTGACATGTTGATTTGATCATGCTTTTATTCATTCATACATGCTGATAAAGCCCTGAGGATATCGGCTTGACTACTCTGATTATGATGGAGATCATACTAGTGGGACATCTGTAGTCTATAAGCATATCCTGAAATGTCCCTAGTCGGAAGTGTATCGAGACGGGGCATCGATATACCAGAGTAGACTAGCGTATATGATACTAGACCCATGTGATGGGCGATGGATGTTCCCACATTCATCGATGTTTGACATCAAGATCATATACGGGTGCTCAGTGGTGACTGGGTACATTGGACGGACTCACCGAGAACTCCTATATGGAATTATATCTATCGTCGGATAGCAGTTCTCAGGTGACACTGGTACAGGTTAGTCTGTAGACCCGAGATCGTCATGGAGTCTTGTGTGTTCTCCCACTGTACTTTGATTGCCACCCTACCACGGCTCTACTGAGTCGTGCAAACAGGTGGCCGTTGGGTACAGTCCCGAGACACACGAAGACGATGAGCGATAGGAGGGGTTTCGTCTCTCCCGGTATTGGGAGTTGATGCTGTGCTGTGCCCGACTGGTTATAACAGCAAGTCCCTGGCCAGGGCTGCTGAGATTTGCTGATAAGTGTTATCAGTAGTTTCTCGATCTGTTATAGACCATTCACCGGAACGACTTATTGAGTTATTAGGGTCGACGTGACCATCCCTAGGCTCGATATGCAGCATATCTGACGAAGAGACCGGACTGTACGGTAGTGTTGCCAGTTGGCTCGACGGGAGTTGTAGCGGGTTCGCTTGTTGTCTTCTGATCGCTCAATACCCGGGTGGCCGTTACGTTTAGCTGACCGCTTGCGGCTTGGGGGTGCTTGATATGATCATCACCCACTGCCGGCGTATTGACGAGTCTTAGAGTCCCACATAGGAGTTACCTAGTCCAGGCGAAACGTTGTGGTGCGCGTATGCGATATGCGCTTGGACCCGATTAAAATACGTGTATAGGATACCGTATATTAATTGGGCGGCTTGCTAATGGTCGGGTCGTATGTGATATGACCGGATTAGTGAATCAAGTGTTGATTTATCATTAGCTTCTCACTACAAATCCTATCTTGTTTATTTTGGATGTATGCATGCATGTATGCATTCATTCTTGTTCATGCACATATGGATGTGCATGCACACATGCATACATACATCATTTTATCATGGTTGCTTATACAATGAGAATGGTGGCAATATAAGAATCACACCATGGTTAATTTTATGGATTATTATTGTTTTTTAATTAAAGCAAAAGAAAATAAAAATGGGTTAAATCATAAAAGGTTTCTACACTCTTCCTAACCTTACCATGCTCACCTACCTTTTAACCCATGGTTTATTTTCTTTTTGTGCTTTTAACTTTAATCCAATAATATCTTTAGAGTTAACCATGGTTGGATATGAGAAAGAGAAAATATATATGCTTATTTTTCTTTTCTCTTTCAAGGGTTCCATTATTCTCTTCTTCACAAAAAGACCACCATCTTCATCAACCTTGATGCTTTGCTCTCTGCTTCTTTCAAGAGAGCAAAATACTCATAAAAATAGGATTTTGAAGTAAGATCATTAGCCACAACATCATTCTACTCAAGTTTAGCCAACTTGATTAGAGTGTTCTCTTTGTTTTTCCAAAGTTGCAAGCTTGGACGGGAAACTCCGGGTGGATCGTCGTGGACGTAAGAGGACTACAAGTGGACCTTCTTCCAACACCTAAGAGTCTAAGGAGTCAAGCAAAAAGGGAGCTACAAAGGTTGTAGTCTCTAAACCCTTATTTTTATTAGCTTAAAGTTTAGTAACCTTAATTTTCTAGGATCGATTCCTTTGCGTGTTTGTTTAGCACCATAAAAACTTGAACTTTGTGACATGTGATGCTTCCAAACTCATTATAGGGTGCTAGGAAAACCTTTCATTGGTATCAGAGCCAACCTAGAACGTTAAGCGATGCTTTAGCGAAGTAAAAACTCCGATCAAACCAAAATACGGATTTACGGGACACTCTCTGGAAATTTTTAAAAACTGACTTTTTTCAGAATTAAAAATTCTCAAAAAATAAAGCAGGTAAATATAAGACAAACTGGAAAATTCGAGCCAGTGAACAGTACATTTGACCGCGGAACCGCGGCCCAAGCAGGCTTAGGCCGGGGATCCGCGGCCATAAAAGGGGATCTTTTACTCCATTTTGCACAGTATTTTTCCTTACCTGCTATAGTATATTTTGAGTATGTTTAATCTGAATCTGCTGTTGAAAAATTCTGGAGATGGTTTTGGACTCGTCGTTTCGATTGGAATTTTCATTTCGTTTCCTTTTCCGGGTAAACTAGAAAGTATTGAAGTGTTCGAACAACTATCATTTACTCACTTTTCACGGGGTTTGAAAATATTGGAGATACGTGCAAGTTTTGTGGTGGTCCCTCTAGAAGACAACAAACCTTAACTCGATTATGTGACCGTCTTGAACTGCCCTTTGAACCTTAGGGTTTGGGGCAGTACGGCGTGCCACATGTGAGGCGTTGGCTTGACCCTTCTACGGCTGGACCGCTACTACTGTGTCACACTCCGGTTTTTTTGAACTCTGCTCAAGTGTTGAGCTTTAGTGAATCTTGAGTATTTGATCGATTGTTCGAAAACTTTAATACTGTCTGTTTATCTGGAATGTGATACAATATGTGGAATTCATATAGTTTGGGCATGAAATACGAAATATGTGATATTTCGCATTTATGACGTCTACAGAGAATGTGGATTCCAAATATTGTAGTTTTACACTTTCTTTTCTGTGACCGTAAGTGTAGTATGTTCGATATCGCCGGTTTCATTGCTATACATCAACGACAATCGGGGTACGCATACTTACGTTGATGATATGTGATATTATGTGTTGCTGAGATATGATGTGCAGGATTGTCGCGATTGAATAGCCGGGGGGTTTTATGTGAGATGAGAGTTTTATATTTTCATTCATGTAAATTCAAAAGTAATGTAATATTCTTTTATTTGGGGCACTTCCGGGTTGAGGTTGTGTTACCAGTGTTGTATATTATTTACTTATCCGCATTAGGATGGACCCAAGGAGGGGAGCACAGGTGACCGGGTTCTGGGGTTCAGTGGGAGGCCATCTCGAGGAGTCGAGACCGGGTCTCCTAAACTCCAGAATTGGTAGGGTCACTTGCCGCTCTCGTAGGGGTCCAGGGTGTGGGCTTGGCTATTCATCGCGACTGTGGAATCCGTATTTTCTATTCTGGATAAATACTAAATACGGACGTCCTAGGATATCCCACGTTATATCTATGTTTCTGCTGCATGTGTTCTGTGATACCTGATACGAATGACATATTATATATATGATATATAGTAGACGTTGCTTATGTTTTACACCCGCGCTAGTCCCGTCCCGGTATGCCGTTAGTTAAGTAACCTAACGGTGCATAACGGAACATTGCGGCGAATGCGGATGGCATAAGCGTACGTGTTATTTTCGTTTCTTTTCTGTGATTGGCTTAAGGACTTAAATGATGGGATTACATTAATGTGATTAATGTAAAGAAAATAAACCTAAAAAGATGTTGTAGAATCGGATTTGAAAACTACTCGGCTATTTATGAAAAAGCTACATTTCAAAACTGCGGAGCTTAAGCCACTCCTTTTGAAAACTGTTTGATTCTACAACGATATCAAGTTCAAAGCGTTAAAGATTTTCTTAAAAATCATTCGCAACCCTCCATCATTTTAGGAAGTAGAGTACTTAGTATTCGTGCTACGTTTGTTGACTTTAGTTAAGGCGTAGTGTACGGTAGCTAAGTGATGTCTTCCTACACTGCATATGATGCAGATTAATTAGGACATTCATGCGACTTTGTTGACCATAGTTAAGGGTCATATGGGTGGGTCTAATTGATCAAGAAATGACGGGTAGAACTTGACTGGTACTTATGATTTGTTGACCATAGTTAAGGTCATAAGTACTAGGGGGAAAAATTACATCGGGAATTTCAAGTGTTGAAATTTGCAATGAGATTGCATATCTTCCATGTGATGGTTGGATCCCGATCCCACTGTGGGCAATAGTTGCTCCTAGGAGAGTTTTACAGTTTACAATTAGCTAACTCATTAGGTGTCTAGAAAGGTGTTAACGGGGCTCCGTCTCTGGGAAAACAAGGTTTACTCTAATTAGGTCCGTGTGAAAGCACGGGGAACCTCCCTCAAAGTACCGACACTGGCCTGGCTGAACGGTTAGAGAAGTTGTAGACTGTAATTAATCCTGGCTAGTTTTTCTTTTTAAGGTTTGAAAGAAAAACTTGATAAAAAGCAGTGGGAAACATCGATTAGACAAGATAATAAACCAATCTAATCTGTGCAAGAGCTTTCGCTGAGTGTATTCTTTTCTCTCTCTTAATGGCAGATACCCATGACTGGACTCAAGCTTTTACTAGATAAAAACAAACTGAATGGGTCCAACTATAAAGACTAGCTGAGGAATCTGAAAATCGCCTTGACTTATGATAAAGTATCATATGTCCTCACCGCTTCAGCCCCGCCCGTCCCAGGTCCAAAATCCTCAGTTGCGGACATAGAAGTCCGCAAGACATAGGACGCTGACTGTGCCACGGCAAAATGCCTCGCGCTTGCATCGATGGACAACACACATCAAAAGCAGCACGAGGACATGGACATTCACGGTATATTGCTCCATACAAAGGAGTTGTATGGGGAGCAATCCCGCGTATTACGATACGAAGCATCAAAGAAACTGTTTCAGATGCGAATGGCCCCTGGCACACCAGTAGGAGACCATGTTTTGAAGATGATAGCTCTTATAGAAGAGCTTGAGGATCTTTGATGGACAATGGACAATGAACAATATATAGATATTATTCTGCAGTCCCTCCACTCCACCTTTGCTCAGTTCATAGTCAACTTTAACATGCATGGCATGGAAAAGGAACTCCCTGAACTCCTTAATATGTTAAGGAGTGCAGAGAGCACTATGAAGTCAGCAAAAACTCCCGTTATGACTATTGGACAGTCTTCTTCTTCTCGTCCGAAAGCTAAGTCCAAGGGAAAGAAAAAGAAGAAACCCACTAATCCTAAGGGCGGAGTTAAAAAGGTGAAGGGAAAGGGAAAGTCCAAAGCTGGAGACCCGGGGAAAGGCGAGTGTTTTCATTGCCACAAGGCAGGACATTGGAAGCGCAATTGCACGGAGTACTTAAGTCTCAAGAAGAAGCATGGTGATGCTTCCGCTTCAGGTGCGTTTGTGACTGAAAACTGTTTTTCTATAAACTCTGCTTCCTGGGTATTGGATACCGGTTCAGGTTCTCACATTTGCAATTCTATGCAGGGGTTGAGAAATAGCAAGGTTTTGAAGACAGGTGACCATACTCTCAGCGTTGGAAATGGTTCCAATGTACATACAGTCGCAGTGGGAGAGTATCACTTGGGGTTGCCATCTGGATGTATTTTGATTTTGAATCCATGTTATTTTGTACCAAATATGCTATGTAATATAATATCCGTTTCTTTGTTGGACAATGAAGGATATAATTTTGTGTTGCAGAACAATGTTATGAACATTCACCTAAATCAAATGTTGGTTGGGTATGGTACGCTTAATAACGGAATATATGTCCTAAATCAACACACAGTTTTCAGTATACAACACACTAATAAAAGAAAATTTTCAGAATTAAATGAAGCTTTTCTTTGGCACTGTAGACTTGGTCATATTAACGAAACAAGACTAAACAAGTTACACAAAGGTGGATATTTAAATTCTTTTGAATATAAATCTTATGCGACTTGCCAGTCTTGTATCAAGGGTAAAATGACCAAAACTCCGTTTACCGGACACGGAGAAAGAGCTACTCAGCTCCTGGGCCTCATACATAGTGATGTATGTGGGCCTATGTCTACACAGGCTAGAGGTGGTTTTTCATACTTCATTACATTCACTGACGATTTCTCAAGATTCGGTCATGTATTTTTATTAAAGCACAAGTCCGACGCTTTCGAGAAATTCATTGAATATAAACAAGAAGTAGAAAAACAAACCGGCTTGAGTATTAAGATGCTTCGATCAGATCGAGGTGGAGAGTATGTCAATACAGAATTTGCAAACTTCCTAAAAGAGAATGGGATTCTCTCTCAGCTCACTCCTCCTTACACACCACAGCACAACGGTGTGTCAGAACGACGGAATAGGACCCTATTAGATATGGTCCGGTCCATGATGAGTGACGCTAAGTTACCAGTCTCGTTTTGGGGGCATGCATTGGAGACTGCGGCGTTTCTGCTAAACAGGGTTCCAACCAAAGCCGTGTCTACCACACCATATGAGATATGGAATGAGAAGAGACCATCTCTTAAGAGAATTAAGATTTGGGGTTGCCCGGCCTATGTTAAAATGCAGAATCCGGACAAACTCGAGACACGGTCAATCATGTGTAACTTTGTGGGATATCCAAAGAATTCTTATGGATATCTGTTCTACCACAAAGAGGAACAAAAAATGTTTGTTTCTCAGTATGCCACATTCTTGGAAAAAGAGTTTTTCACAGATAGAGATGATGGCAAGGTGGTAGATTTAGAAGAGGTTCTGGAGACACAAACTACAAATGACGATTTGGTTGAACCGGCTGTTGCAACAGAAACTGAAGAACCTCGGCCACTCCGTAGGTCTGGTAGAACTTCTCACCTACCGGAGAGGTACTACGGTTTCCTCATTGATGGTGACGGAGAAGATTGCATCATGTATGATGATGATCCTACCAGTTTTCAGCAAGCTATCACGAGTGGTGACTCTGTGAAGTGGCTGGATGCCATGAGATCCGAAATGGAGTCTATGTACACCAACAAAGTATGGACTTTGGACGTTGTACCCCCTGGGGTAAAACCTGTAGGGTGCAAATGGATCTTTAAAAGAAAGATTGGTGTGGATGGGCAGGTAGAGACCTATAAGGCAAGACTTGTGGCGAAAGGTTTTCATCAAAGACCAGGTTTGGACTATGACGAAACTTTTTCGCCCGTAGCCATGCTTAAATCCATCCGGATCCTACTTGCTATTGCTGCTCACTACGACTATGAAATCTGGCAGATGGACGTTAAAACCGCGTTTCTAAATGGAAATTTAGAAGAATGCGTTTATATGGATCAGCCAGAGAGCTTCATTGACAGTAGGAGCAGCGGGAAAGCATGTAAATTGCTTAAATCCATATATGGGTTAAAGCAGGCATCACGGAGTTGGAACATCTATTTCGATGATGTCATCAAAGAGTTTGATTTCATCAAAAATCCAGATGAACCTTGTGTTTATAAAAAGGCTGTAGGAAGAGCTGTCACATTCCTCGTATTGTACGTGGATGACATTCTTCTGATAGGAAATGATATTCCTATGCTACAGTCGGTCAAGTCATTCTTATCACTAAGGTTCTCCATGAAGGACCTGGGTGATGCCACATACATCCTGGGCATAAGGATCTATAGGGATAGATCCAAAAAGTTATTGGGATTGTCCCAAACCAGGTACATCAACACCATCCTAAAGAGGTTTAGTATGGAAGACTCCAAGCGGGGTGCCTTACCCGCTTGCCATGGAGTCACTCTCTCCAAGGATTCTTGTCCAAAGACCGATAAAGAGAGAGCTCGCATGAGCATTATACCTTATGCTTCAGCAGTAGGATCTATAATGTATGCGATGTTATGTACACGCCCAGATGTAGCTTATGCACTTAGTGTTGTAAGCAGGTATCAATCCAACCCAGGGGAGAACCACTGGACAGCTGTGAAGAACATTCTTAAGTACTTGCGAAGGACTAAAGAATTGTTCTTGGTGTATGGTAATACAGATCTCCAAATGGAGGCATTTACCGATTCGAGCTTCCAGAGCGATAAGGATGACAGCAAATCTATCTCAGGGTTTGTATTTACCCTCAATGGAGGGGCGGTAAGTTGGAAGAGTTCTAAACAGGATACCGTTGCAGACTCTACGATGGAGGCTGAGTACATTGCTGCAAATGATGCCGCCAAGGAAGCCGTCTGATGAAGAAGTTCGTCTCGGAGCTAGGAGTAGTTCCAACCATTATTGATCCAATACCCTTGTATTGTGATAATAATGGGGCTATGGCGTTAGCCAAGGAGCCCAGATCCCATCAGCGGTCCAGACATATCCTGAGGCGTTTTCATTTGATCCGGGAGATTGTAGATCGCCGCGAGATCGAGATTAAGAGAGTAGACACAAAGAACAACGCCGCGGATCCACTCACCAAGGCCCTCCCTCAGTCACAGCATGAGCGACTTTTTGAGATGTTGGGTATGAGATACGCCAATAACTGGCCTTAGTGCAAGTGGGAGATTGTTGGATATATGTATGCCCTAGAGGCCATTATATGATAGTGGATGTATCTATACATGTATATATATATATATACATGTATATATATATATATATTCAGTGTGCATTCTTGCTCGACATGATAGTATGCTATCTGGTTATTCTTTATCTGACATGTTGATTTGATCATGCTTTTATTCATTCATACATGCTGATAAAGCCCTGAGGATATCGGCTTGACTACTCTGATTATGATGGAGATCATACTAGTGGGACATCTGTAGTCTATAAGCATATCCTGAAATGTCCCTAGTCGGAGGTGTATCGAGACGGGGCATCGATATACCAGAGTAGACTAGCGTATATGATACTAGACCCATGTGATGGGCGATGGATGTTCCCACATTCATCGATGTTTGACATCAAGATCATATACGGGTGCTCAGTGGTGACTGCGTACACTGGACGGACTCACCGAGAACTCTTATATGGAATTATATCTATCGTCGGATAGCAGTTCTCAGGTGACACTGGTACAGGTTAGTCTGTAGACCCGAGATCGTCATGGAGTCTTGTGTGTTCTCCCACTGTACTTTGATTGCCACCCTACTACGGCTCTACTGAGTCATGCAAACAGGTGGCCGTTGGGTACAGTCTCGAGACACACGAAGACGATGAGCGATAGGAGGGGTTTCGTCTCTCCCGGTATTGGGAGTTGATGCTGTGCTGTGCCCGACTGGTTATAACAGCAAGTCCCTGGCCAGGGCTGCTGAGATTTGCTGATAAGTGTTATCAGTAGTTTCTCGATCTGTTATAGACCATTCACCGGCACGACTTATTGAGTTATTAGGGTCGACGTGACCATCCCTAGGCTCGATATGCAGCATATCTAACGAAGAGACCGGACTGTACGGTAGTGTTGCCAGTTGGCTCGACGGGAGTTGTAGCAGGTTCGCTTGTTGTCTTCTGATCGCTCAATACCCGGGTGGCCGTTACGTTTAGCTGACCGCTTGCGGCTTGGGGGTGCTTGATATGATCATCACCCACTGCCGGCGTATTGACGAGTCTTAGAGTCCCACATAGGAGTTACCTAGTCCAGGCGAAACGTTATGGTGCGCGTATGCGATATGCGCTTGGACCCGATTAAAATACGTGTATAGGATACCGTATATTAATTGGGCGGCTTGCTAATGGTCGGGTCGTATGTGATATGACCGAATTAGTGAATCAAGTGTTGATTTATCATTAGCTTCTCACTACAAATCCTATCTTGTTTATTTTGGATGTATGCATGCATGTATGCATTCATTCTTGTTCATGCACATATGGATGTGCATGCACACATGCATACATACATCATTTTATCATGGTTGCTTATACAATGAGAATGGTGGCAATATAAGAATCACACCATGGTTAATTTTATGGATTATTATTGTTTTTTAATTAAAGCAAAAGAAAATAAAAATGGGTTAAATCATAAAAGGTTTCTACACTCTTCCTAACCTTACCATGCTCACCTACCTTTTAACCCATGGTTTATTTTCTTTTTGTGCTTTTAACTTTAATCCAATAATATCTTTAGAGTTAACCATGGTTGGATATGAGAAAGAGAAAATATATATGCTTATTTTTCTTTTCTCTTTCAAGGGTTCCATTATTCTCTTCTTCACAAAAAGACCACCATCTTCATCAACCTTGATGCTTTGCTCTCTGCTTCTTTCAAGAGAGCAAAATACTCATAAAAATAGGATTTTGAAGTGAGATCATTAGCCACAACATCATTCTACTCAAGTTTAGCCAACTTGATTAGAGTGTTCTCTTTGTTTTTCCAAAGTTGCAAGCTTGGACGGGAAACTCCGGGTGGATCGTCGTGGACGTGAGAGGACTACAAGTGGACCTTCTTCCAACACCTAAGAGTCTAAGGAGTCAAGCAAAAAGGGAGCTACAAAGGTTGTAGTCTCTAAACCCTTATTTTTATAAGCTTAAAGTTTAGTAACCTTAATTTTCTAGGATCGATTCCTTTGCGTGTTTGTTTAGCACCATAAAAACTTGAACTTTATGACATGTGATACTTCCAAACTCATTATAGGGTGCTAGGCAAACCTTTCTGTCTGTCCCACAGCCATCAGTACGTCGTACTGGAGATAGTATGCAGGTGCTCGTTGGGTTACGGGTACACCGGACATGACTCGCAGGGAACTGTTGGTTGGTATTATACCCATCGTCAGTTAACAGTTCCCAGGTGACATGAGTACAGCATAGTCCATAGACTTGACACCGCTGCATCGCCCCGAGTGTGTTCCCACTATTCTTAGATTGCTACCCTACCACGGCTCAAAGGACTCGTGCAAACAGGTAGCAGTTGGGTGCAGTCCCGAAGCACTTGGAGGCCGTGGCAGTTAGAAAGGATTCGTCTCTCCCGGTATTGGGAGTTGATATCGCACGTGTTTGGAGAGCCATTACGCAAAGTCCCTGGCCAGGGCAAACGAGATTTACTGGTAGGATTTCCAGTAGCTTCTCAAGGTGTAATGGGCTTCATTCCGATACGACTTGTACCGCTTTTAGGGGACTGACGCATGCCGCCCCCTAGGCCCGATATGCGATAGTTTTAGACGAACAGACCGGATTGTACGGAGATTGTCACATCAGGCTCAGTAGGAGTTCGGATGGGTTTCCTCATCGGCCTTCTTATCGACATCTACCTGGGGACCGTTATGTACAGCTAGTACCGCTTGCGGCCTATGGTTAAACTCAATGCCAGCGTAGTGTCGAGTCTTTAGAGTCCCACACAGAGAGTTTCCCTGCTTCAGGCGAAACGATATAGAGGTCGTATAGTTTTACGACAGGGTTCGGACATATACGTGTACTTGTGCACGTATGATATTCGGACAGATTATACTAGTAGGCTTTAGTTTAAGCCAGATTCTAGTATTGGATTATTGGATTTATGCAGTCTTGGTATATCCGTGTTTTTCGTAAATACAGATGTGAGGGGTGTTCTCGTAATTAGTCGAGAAGCTTCTAGAAGAAAGGTGACTCATTTAGATTTAATTCATTTATGAATTAAACTAAATGAGGTGGAGAGCTTATGTGTTATTTGCATTAAATGAATTGGTGACTCATGAGATGATTCATCCAAGTGAGTTAATGAAGCATTAATTGTTTTAATGACTCATGAGATGATTCATTCATTTGTATTAAACGAAGCATGGTTATAATTATCTCATATGATTTATTTGATAATTATTATGCTTCATAAAATATAGAAATGAGTTATATTTTCATTTCATTCTCACATACACACTCTCTCTCCTCAAGCTCTCCTCTTCTTCAACCTAACCCTAATCCTCTCATGTGTTGAGATCCCAAGGGTTAGAAAGACTAATAGATCTTTAATCCACTTCTATATCTTCTAGGTCACTTGGATTAGCAATCCTAGCCACTTAGTTACCTCAAGTGAGAGGTTAAAACTTGGAGAAGGAACTCTCGGATGTATCTTCTATCACATCGAGGAGGCCGACGAGGAGGTGAACAACAAGAACATGAAGGACTAGTATCTTGAGGTATAAGCATCTATCATAGAAGTTTTGCACTTCTAGATAGTTTGTAGTTAGGGTTTAGCAAAGATCCGTAAAATTAGTCGATGTTACCTTAAACAAAATGATTGTTTTACCTATTCCGCCTCCCCGCATCTTGTGGGGGGTGTAACGTCGACTTACAGTGGTATCAGAGCCTAGTTAAACCATAACTAACATGTTAGCAAAGTCTTTAGAAATTTGATCGCGATTTAATCCCGAAAAACCGACGTTTTGACCAAGTTTCTGCCGATTTTAAAACGAGGTCTAAAAGTTTTTCAAGGACCCTTAAAAATACAAGCAGGGTTTTTTAAGAATTGTGAAGAAATTTGGGATCGTGACTCACCCAAACTACCGCGGAACCGCGGCCGATCCAAGCGATCCGTCGCGGATCCGCGGCCGAGTTGACACCGAGTCAACCCAAATTTGCTCAGTTATTCTTCTATGTTGATGTTGTGTTTTCTGGGATGTTTTGTTTCCGCTCAGGTTTTATGTGCACAGAGAATTGTTTGGAGTAGATTCATATGTGTTGCTTGATCGAAATTCTAAGAACTTTGGCTAACTAGATTATATCTGTGTTTTGTTTAATGTGTTCGTAAACCTCCCCTAATTGCTAGTATGTCGGTTAGCAGGGGGTTGCACATTTCTGTAATGGTTTTTACTGGTTTGTGTATATGAACTTGTTGGATTGTCGTGAATGGATAGCCGGGGATGTGAGATGAGTATTTCTTTCATTCAAATGTAAATTGTAATTTGTTGTAATATTCTTTTGTGGGGCACATCCGGGTTAAGGTTGTAGCCACCGTTGTATTATTTCATTTACTGTTTTCTGCTCCTAGGATAGACCCATGGTGGGGTGCACAAACTACCGGGTACTTTGAAGTGCTTAGTGGCCTACTCACGTCGTTGAGGGAGACCGCTACTTCGGGTACTTGGCGGTAGTTTGCCGTACCCGTAGGGGTCTAGGGTGGGGGTTTGGCCATTCATCGCGACTGTGCAATCCGTCTTTCATTGGATTGCTTGTATATCCAATATGTTCATCTGTGATCTGGAATGCCTATTATTGTGTCTGACGAATGTACAATTCTATATATGATATCTAGTAGGCGTTACGTATGTTTTGCGCCCGCGCTAGCCCAGACCCCACTCTGTCGTTACTTAAGTAACCTAACGGGTGAATGACGGAGCCCAGTGGCGAATGCGGATGGCATAAGAGGACGTTGTATTTTCGTTGTTTTCTGCAATGATAGGTTAATTGATGGGACGCATTATTTTAATGCAAAGAAAATAAACCAAAGTTGAATCGTTGGAACAATTTAAAAGAAACCACTCAGTTATTTTAAAAACAACAGATTTTTAATTGCGGAGCTTAAACCACTCCTTTTAAAAGCTATCAGGTTCCTTCGATCATATCAAGTTCACTACGTTCACGGTTTCGCCAAAACCATTCGTAGCCCTCTGTCATTTCATTTGGGTATTCAGTAGTATTCAAGCTATGTATTTTGACCAACGCCAAGGCATAGTGTTTGGTTGTTGCTGGGTATTCATCTGTGGCATAGATAGATGAGTTGGTTTGGGACAGTCGTACAACCATTTGGCCAACGTCAGGGGTATGTACGGATGGGTTCAAATTAACAAGATAATGATGGGTAGAACTTGACATGTGACTTATGACATTTTGACCAACACCAAGGTCATAAGAGCATGGGGCAGAAATCGATATCGGGAGTTTCTAAAGAAACTGAAACTTGCTAGTGTTGCATACCATTTGGAGTGTGATAATTTTGGTAGGATTCCTTCAGCTTTATCACACGATAATATTTAGATCCCGATCCTACTGTGAGTATATGCTACTCATCGGGAGATTCTTTCACTTAACGATTAATGCTATAAACCAAGTAGGTGTCGAGAAAAGTGTCAGCGGGGCTACGCCCCCAGGGAAAAGAGGTTATTTAATTAAGGAACTTCGCGAAAGCGTCGTAAAACCTCCCTCGAAGTACCGACACCGGCCTGGCTGAACGGTTAAGCAAGTATTGTACAGTAAGAATAGTCCTGACTAGTTCTTCTTTTTTGGTTTGAAGAAGGATTCGAGAAACAGTGGGAGCCATCCTGTTTAGATAAACTAAAAACCACTCTAAACTTGCAAGAGCATCATGTTAAAATATTTCCTCTCTCTCTACTAATTGCAGCGACCCAGAACATGACAGGCCTTAAGTTATTATTAGATAAAAATATTTTGACAGGGCCAAACTATAAAGATTGGTTCCGGAATTTCAAGATGGTAATTACCTATGACAAATTGGGGTATGTCCTTACTACTAAGGCCCATGCCGTCCCAGGTCCTGAATCCAGTGTCGCGGATAAGGAAATCCGCAAGATCTGGGAGTTAGATTGCGCGAAGGCCAAATGCATCATGCTTGCCTCTATGAATAATAAACATCAAAGGAGGCATGAGAATATGGATCTTGAATCTATATTTCTCCACACCAAGGAACTATATGGAGAGCAATCTCGTATAGCTAGATACGAGACCTCGAAGAACTTGTTTCAGTCGAGGATGGCCGTCGAATCATCTGTGGGGGAACATGTCCTTAAGATAATTAGCTATATTGAAGAGCTCGTAGACCTCGGGACAACATTAGAGAACGAGCTGTATACAGACTTGATTCTCCAGTCCCTTCCTTCCACCTATGCCCAGTTTATCTTGAATTTCAACATTCAAGGTAAAGAAGTTAAACTTCCAGAACTCCTTAACATGTTGAGGAGTGCAGAGGGCACCTTGCAGAAGGCAAGGGAAACACCCACTATATTTGTTCGTGGTGCTTCTTCTTCCAGGTCCAAGGCAAGGGCCAAAGGAAGGAAGAAGAAGGCCGCTACCAAACCAAGAGGTGGTGTTGGTAAGGTGGAAGCCAAGGGAAAGGCAAAGGTTGCGGTGCCGGTAGTGGCAAAGGACGAGTGCTTCCACTGTCGCAGGAAAGGCCATTGGAAGAAAGATTGCAAAGCTTGGATTGCCAAGAACCAGGACCCGAGGCAAGTTGTGGCTTCGGCTTCAGGTGTGTTTGTAATTGAAAATTGTCTGTCAATCAATTCTACTTCCTGGGTATTGGATACCGGATCAGGATCTCATATATGCAATTCATTGCAGGCACTGAGAAACTGTAGAGTATTAAAGGTTGGTGTTATGACCCTCCAGGTTGCTAACGGAGCTAGCGTGAATGCTGTGTCCGTAGGGGATTATCACCTTAGATTGACGAGTGGACATATTTTGGTTTTGCGCAACTGTTTTTGTGTACCTAGTTTAACATGTAATATCATATCAGTATCGTTGTTATCAAAAGAAGGTTATGATTTCACATTTGTAAGCGATGTTGTTAACATCCACCTTAATCATGGTTTGATTGGGTCCGGTACACTAGATAACGGTATATACGTGTTAAACCAATTACAGATTTTCAATGTCCAGAACACACTAAAAAGAAAGTCTCCAGATATAAATCAGGCTTTCTTATGGCATTGTAGACTGGGTCACATCAATGAAACAAGGTTAACTAAGTTACATAGAGAAGGATATTTGGATTCGTTCGAATATCAATCTTATGTCACTTGTCAATCATGTCTCAAAGGAAAGATGACAAAGACTCCATTCACTGGACATGGAGTAAGAGCGAGCGAGCTCTTAGGACTCATACACAGCGATGTATGTGGTCCAATGTCTACACATGCAAGAGGCGGTTTTTCATATTTCATTACTTTTACGGATGATTTCTCTAGGTATGGAATCAATTTTTTTTATGAAACATAAATCCGAGGCCTTTGAGAAATTTTGAGAATATAAGAATGAAATAGAAAACCAAACCGGCAAAAGTATCAAGACACTGAGATCTGATCGGGGTGGTGAATACTTGAGTGCCGAGTTCCTGGGTTACCTAAAAGAGAATGGAATTCTCTCTCAGCTTACTCCTCCATACACTCCACAACATAACGGTGTATCGGAAAGACGGAACCGAACCCTATTAGATATGGTACATTCCATGATGAGTAATGCTGAGTTACCGCGATCTTTCTGGGGTTATGCACTAGAATCAGCTGCATATCTTTTGAACAGGGTTCCTATACAGACTGTGCCTACCACACCATATCAGATGTGGAGTGGGAAGAAACCCTATCTTCAGTATCTAAAGATATGGGGATGTCCGGCTTTTGTTAAAAAGCAGTATGCGGACAAACTCGAGGCACGATCAGTACAGTGTAAGTTTGTAGGATATCCAAAGAACTCCAAGGGGTATTATTTCTATTACGCAGAGGAACAAAAGGTTTTTGTTTCTTGTAATGCACATTTTCTAGAACAGCGGTTTTTAGAAAAGAAAACAAGTGGGAGCGCAATAGAACTGGAAGAAATTCCAGAACCACAAATTACTACTGAAAGTTTGGTAGAACCAGAAGTTCCAGAAGAACAGGACATTCCTGTACCCCTCCGCAGGAGTAGTAGGCCATCTCATCCGCCTGAGAGATACTACGGTTTTCTCATAGACGGGGATAGAGAGGATTGCGTCATTGATAATAATGAACCCACTAGCTTCCAGCAGGCCATCCAGAGCGGCGAATCAGTAAGATGGCTAGATGCAATGCGGACCGAGATGGAGTCCATGTACACCAACAAAGTATGGACTTTTGATTTTGCTCCAGATGGGGTAAAACCCATAGGATGCAAGTGGATCTTCAAGAAGAAGAATGGTGTAGATGAACAGGTGGAAACCTATAAGGCTATACTTGTTGCAAAGGGTTTTCGTCAAAGACTTGGTTTGGACTATGAAGAAACTTTTTCTCCAGTAGCTATGCTCAAATCCATTCGGATCCTTCTTGCCATTGTTGCCTTCCATGATTATGAGATCTGGCAGATGGACATAAAGACGGCTTTTTTTAAATGGTAATTTAGAAGAGTGCGTCTATATGGATCAACCAGAAGGTTTCAATCAGAGTGGGAGCAGCGGGGAAAGTGTGCAAGTTGCTTAAGTCCATTTATGGACTAAAGCAGGCATCGCGGAGTTGGAACATCTGTTTTGATGAAACGGTCAAAGAATATGACTTTATCAAAAATCCATATGAACCATGTATATATAGTAAAATTGTAGCACGACCTGTCGTATTTCTCGTCTTGTACGTGGATGACATTCTCTTGATAGGAAATGACATTCCTATACTACAATCTGTCAAAGGATTCTTGTCACACAGGTTCTCCATGAAAGGACCTGGGTGATGCCTCTTACATTCTGGGGATCCAGATCTGTCATCATAGATTTAAGAGGGTGTTGGGACTTTCGCAGTCCAGGTATATCAACACTATACTGAAAAGATTCAATATGGAAGATTCTATGCGTGGTAATTTACCGGCTTGTCACGGAATCACCCTCTCCAAAGAAATGTCTCCCAAAACTGATTTGGAAAGGGATCGCATGTCAATTATACCCTACGCTTCTGCGGTAGGCTCTATAATGTATGCGATGTTGTGTACATAGCTTACGCATTGAGCGTGGTAAGCCGGTATCAGTCAGACCCAGGGGAGAAGCACTGGATAGCAGTAAAGAATATTCTCAAGTACCTGAGAAGGACTAAGGATATGTTCTTGGTTTATGACGGAAAAGACCTCCAGATCGAAGCTTTAGCTGACTCCAGCTTCCAGAGTGACAAGGATGACTCCAAGTCTATGTCAGGTTATGTCTTTACCCTCAATGGAGGGGGTGGTGTGCTGGAAGAGTTCCAAGCAGGACACCGTTGTGTAAGTGCATGGCGGCGCCCCGGCCGTCAATCCGACGGCCAAATGCGGAAGCGGTGATAAACTTTAATTTTTACATGAACTGGCAAACCGCCGCGCACTAATACCCGGATCGAACCATTAATTAGTCCTAGCTAACTACAAGATGGGGAAGAGAGATATACCGACTGATCCAAGTCCTCCGGTCTTCTCGTCGTCGTCCCGATCTCCTGCGGAAACTCCGGTCTCCACCACGTCGCCGGAAGTGCACCACATCGCCTACTTCTTTTACAGGCTCCCACCTCAATGCCGAGGCAACTCGGGCATGAAGCTGGCTAGTCGACGTGCCCAAGGTTTGCTGTAGAATATCTAGTGAGCAAGTCTCATTTGGGGTTCATGGAGATGCCATTTTGGTGGAGGTTAAGAACTCAACTCTTGAGATGAAGATGTGGGGATTTTATGAAGCCTAATGAACAAAAATTTCCCCACCATAAATATGGGACAGCCCACCCTCATGGTGGCCGGCCATCACTAGAGGAGAAGGAGAGTGAGAATGAGGGAGTGTCTCAAAAATAATGGGAGCCTTCTCATATCATGCAAGAGAGAGAGAGGAAAGGTTATCATGAAAAGCAATGATCACAAAATCAAACCCATACTCCAAAAAACCTACCTACTACAACCATGATTGCTCACAAAGTCAAGCAATCATGATAGAAGAAGTCAAGGTCAAAAGAATGGTGCACCATCATGATACAAGGAAATATGCAAAAGACCCCCTCCACAAATGCCTATTTGCAACAATGCAAATAAGCCCCCCTCCACCAAACTTCGGCCAATGAACGATACAAAGGAAATCGGCCGAAACGGAAAGCAAACTGGCAACTCCAGAAAACTGGTCCCGTAATAAATTACAGGAAAACCCCGATACTGTGCATACACACCCGCATTTGTATTCCGACCGAAATACAAATGCAATGAGACAAAATCTACACTGTACTATACTAGGATCCGGCTTAAACCAAACCCGGCCAGTAATATCCGTTCGATCCTGATCCGTGCAATACCGCACGTATCTGATCGAACCCTGCCATATATCCATACGGCCTATAGTACAAACTGTCCGATCCTGATCCGTGCAATACCGCACGTATCTGATCGGACCTAGCCATATCTCCATACGGCCTATACAACCTTTCGCCCGAAAGCTGAGTAACTGAATGTGGGGGACTCTAAAGACTCGTCAACACCTTGGTTGTGGATTTAACCACTAGCACGTCAGAGGTATAAGCCAATACGTAACGGGCTACCAGGTATTGACTAAAAGGGACGTCTGTGAGCGAACTCAGCCTGACAACCCTATTGAGCCTGTCAGTGACAATATCCGTACTGTCCGGTCCGTTCGTCTATGAGTATCGCATGGGCGGGCCTAGGGGGTTGGTAAAAGTCAGACCCCCAAAAGCGGTACAAGTCGTGTCGGAGTGTAGCCCAGAACACCCTGAGATACTACTGGAATACCTACCAGTAAATCTCCTTGCCTCGGCCGAGGGCTTCGTGTAATGGCTCTCCTAGACACAGCGCGACCTCACCCCACAATACCGGGAGAGACGAAACCCGTGAAGATACGCTCACTGCCTCCATGTGGCTCGGGACTGCACCCAACTAAAACCTGTTTTGCACGACTCCTTTGAGCCGTGGTAGGGTAGTAATCAAAGTACAGTGGGAACTCATACAAGACAAATGATGATCCCCAGGTCGATGAACTAACCTGTACACATGTCACCAGGGAACTGCCATCTGACGTCTGGTATATGACCAACTAGCATGTTCCCGGCGAGTCCTGTCCGGTGTACTCATAACCCAATGAGCACCTGTATACATCTTAGGTGAACCAACTGACACCAGTGGCTTGTGAGACCGGCCACCGCCCCTCGTCGGGGTCTCGAATGTACACACTAGTCTACTCTGGAGTATCGATGCCCTATCTCGAAACTCACACGACTAGGGACCATTTAAGGATGTGCTTATAGACTACCAGCTCCCACGTATATGATCGCCCTCATACTGCTGGTGGTCAAGCAAGAATCCTAGGGGCTCTATCAACGTGCAATAGTGACCTGTCAGGTCACCTAAAGCAGTACACGATGATAAAGATAAACCAGATAGCATACTATCATCTCGAGTAAGATTGTCCTATCGGGATAGGTCCTCCCTCAATCATTACAATCACGTACCTGTGACCTAATAATTGACTCTGAGGGCACTATCTCCAACACGTTGCTGACTCGACGAGGGAAGCGGAGTATATCGCTGCTTGCGATGCTGCAAAAGAAGCAGTCTGGATAAAGAAGTTCCTAACAGAACTTCAGGTGGTTCCTACCATTGTTAATCCAATACCGTTGTATTGTGACAACAACGGCGCTATAGTTTTAGCGAAGGAACCCAGGTCCCATCAGAAGTCCAGACACATCTTAAGGCGGTATCACCTGATCAGGGAGATCATAAATCGCTGGGAGATCGAGGTCCGGAGAGTTGCTACAGAGGAGAACACTGCAGATCCATTCATAAAGGCCTTACCTCAGACACAATTCGAGAGGCTACTCGAGATGATAGGTCCTCGATACGCCAGTACATGGCCCTAGTGCAAGTGGGAGATTGTTAGTGTATATGCCCTAGGAGCCATTATTGTATCATACTAGCTTGTATATTACTTAATGGAAGCTTGGGATATTCAAAGTTATATTAACAGTCTTGCTCAATATAGTAGTATGCTATTTGGTTTATATCTATCTTAATATATGTATATGTTTCTTTTAGCATATCACGAATACATATTGATAGAGCCCTTAGGATCTTGCTTGACTACCAGTGTTGTGATAGCAGTCACACTAGTGGGGGCTGGGTAGTCTACAAGCACATCCTTTTTCAGGTCCCTAGTCGTAGAATTATCGAGACAGGGCATCGATACTCCGGAGTAGACTAGTGTGTATGCTTCTCATCCCAGTTGGGGAGATGGTATGTCCCACAGCCATCGGTACGTCGTACTGGAGATAGTATGCAGGTGCTCGTTGGGTTACGGGTACACCGGACATGACTCGCAGGGAACTGTTGGTTGGTATTATACCCGTCGTCAGTTAACAGTTCCCAGGCGACATGAGTACAGCATAGTCCGTAGACTTGATACCGCTGCTTCGCCTCGAGTATGTTCCCACTGTTCTTAGATTGCTACCCTACCACGGCTCAAAGGAGTCGTGCAACCAGGTAGCAGTTGGGTGCAGTTCCGAAGCACTTGGAGGCCGTGGCAGTTAGAAAGGATTCATCTCTCCCGGTATTGGGAGTTGATATCGCACTGTGTTTGGAGAGCCATTATGCAAAGTCCCTGGCCAGGGCAAACGAGATTTACTAGTAGGATTTCCAGTAGCTTCTCAAGATATAATGGGCTTCACTCCGACACGACTTATACCGCTTTTAGGGGACTGAGGCTTGACACCCCCCTAGGCCCGATATGCGATAGTCTTAGACGAACAGACCGGACTGTACGGAGATTGTCACATCAGGCTCAGTAGGAGTTCGGATGGGTTTCCTCATCGGCCTTCTTATCGACATCTACCTGGGGACCGTTACGTACAGCTAGTACCGCTTGCGGCCTGTGGTTAAACCCACTGTCAGCGTAGTGTCGAATCTTTAGAGTCCCACACAGATAGTTTCCCTGCTTCAGGAGAAACGATATAGAGGTCGTATGGTTTTACGACAGGGTTCAGACATATACGTGTACTTTTGCACGTATGATGTTCGGACAGATTATACTAGCAGGCTTTAGTTTAAGCCAGATTCTAGTATTGGATTATTGGATTTATGCAATCTCAGTATATCCGTGTTTTTCGTAAATACGGATGGGAGGGGCGTTCTCGTAATTATTCGAGAAGCTTCTAGAAGAAAGGTGACTCATTTAGATTTAATTCATTTATGAATTAAACTAAATGAGGTGGAGAGCTTATGTGTTATTTGCATTAAATGAATTGGTGACTCATGAGATGATTCATCCAAGTGAGTTAATGAAGCATTAATTGTTTTAATAACTCATGAGATGATTCATTCATTGGTATTCAATGAAGCATGGTTGTAATTATCTCATATGATTTATTTGATAATTATTATGCTTCATAAAATATAGAAATAAGTTATATTTTCATTTCATTCTCACATACACACTCTCTTTCCTCAAGCTCTCCTCTTCTTCAACCTAACCCTAATCCTCTCATGTGTTGAGATCCCAAGAGTTAGAAAGACTAATAGATTCTTAATCCACTTCTATATCTTCTAGGTAACTTGGATTAGCAATCCTAGCCACTTAGTTACCTCAAGTGAGAGGTTAAAACTTAGAGAAGGAACTCTCGAGTGGATCTTCTATCACATCGAGGAGGCCGACGAGGAGGTGAACAACAAGAACAAGAACGACTAGTATCTTGAGGTATAATCATCTATCATAGTAGTTTAGAACTTCTAGATAGTTTGTCAGTTAGGGTTTAGCAAAGATCCGTAAAGTTAGTCGATGTTACCTTAAACAAAATGATTGCTTTACCTATTCCGCCTCCCCGCATCTTGTGGGGTGTGTAACGTCGACTTACACCCTCCTCTGTCCTAATTTGAGCGCGACAGTCCTTAGGGGTTGGTCTAGATATTTTTTATTAATGTAGGTTTATGCGCATGCACGTTTGCAATTTGTGGGGCCTAGAAAAGGTGATGAAATCCACACCTAATCTGAACTTGGATTATTGCCCCTTAAAAGTCTGATTAAAATATGCACAAAAAAAACCAATTACAAAACACGCAAAAGATTTTTGAGCGGCGATATTTTGCTAAGAATCCAACAGAAAATCAAATTATTAGATTTCTAGAGGAGAGAGAAAGATATGTGGAAGATACCAGCGGAGTTTAGAGACCTAAGTTTACCAAGCCACCGCCCAACCGTAGCAAAAATGATGTTTTTGCCGTGGTTCCGCCGCACAATGGTGGGGTTTTCGTCCAATTTTTTCTACAGTGCCTTCTTTGCTCCTCTGGTCCTCTCTGAAAGTCTCTAAATCTCAAATTCCTCGCTTCTGTTACTCCAGATTCCTTCGCAAAAATCGCACACTAATCGTTAAATATGCAAGTTGCGGTTTTGTTTTGTTTTTATGATATGGATCGAATAAGAATTCAACCCGAATAGCAAGAAAAAAAATTACGCACGTATCTCCGGCAACGGCGCCATTTGATTAATATGAAAAAGTGTGTCGTAAATAAAGTTAACCGTAATCAATAACGGTGTCGTATGTAGCTAGCCGAGATGAGTACGGGTCGTCCGCAGGGATGTGTGAAACTTTTAATCTTGCATTAGACGAGTTGATTAGAATTAGGGGAGAGTGATTCTAGATCTATGTTGAACACGGATGTAGAATATATAAGAAGAGGGCTTGTAAGGTTCCTTAGAATTTAGTAGTAATGGATGATTAAATAAAGATGACTCTTTTTATCTTTTAATAGATTTAAAACTAAATCGATAGTGATGAATGAAGATTAGGGTTTTTGGAGGGAATAGGGTTCCAACTCTTAACCCTTATCTTTTCATTGACCTCTATTCTTATCTAGCCTCTACCAAAACAATTGTTAATCTAATCTCAAATCGTGGTCGAGACTATCAATAAATTGATAGCGCGCCTGATTAGGATGTTAACGATTCTTTTGATAAAGTTTATAAACTTTATAAGATGTAAAAGATGTTAAGGGATTTTATCATCCATTGATCTACTTTAATCCTACGAACCCTATTAAGCGGAGAATTACTCACGCATGTTTGAAGAAGAAGAAGAAGGGATGGAGAAGGAAATCACAATGCAGAAATTTAAATGCGGAAAGTAAATGCAAAATAATTAAGCAAATGATCTGCCTTTATTAATCAACATTACAAGTACAAATCCTTAAAATATAGATTACAAGAAGAAGTTGCTCTCGATCTATGCCTCGTAGGAAGTAGATGTTACGTCGATATTCACGTCGCTCTATCACGTCGAATTGCGGACAAGTCGTGGATCTCTTATTCTTTGACGGTGATTTGCTTCGTGTTAAAGGGGATGGTTCTCTAAGTTTATCCCCCGGTCCTTTATATAGCTCAGAAGCAGAAACCCTAGTAGCCTAATATGGTGATTTCCTATTGCGGTCATACTGAGAAAATATCAGATCCTACGGCCACGAATCCGCCGCATATAGGGGTATTTGGCCGCGCAACCGCCGCGGTTTAGTGGAGTTAGGATTTGAAATTTCTTCTGTGGCCTCATGTTGACATGTGGAGATTATTAGGATGTCTTGATTCTTTATATCTTCTCTGAGTCTCTGCCAGTATTGATTTTATTGGCAGATTTTTTATCTTGACATCTCAAATATCTCAATCTCCCGACCTGAGCTAAATCTGCACAATATCTCCATGAATAATTTTAGTAATATTTGTTATATTAGAGATATAATCTTAATCAGTTTATATGGTAATAAATCTTTAAGAATATTTGATATGATATGCATATTTTTAATTACCAAAATATCATATAAATATTATATGCATATATTTTCCTTCATAATGTTAATTATAATGTATAAACATATGATAAAGACTATTTTGCAGATAAACCCTCATATGTTCCATAATTACAATAAACACTTTTAAATATTTATGAAAAGTAAGGAAAATATTATATCAAATATGCAATATTTTCGACTGAACACTTTTGCGGTGGGGTTACCCTCCAACTGTCGGATAAAGTGAACATGCCTTGTCGATACTGGTCTTCTACCCATTCATTGAAGGTGAAGCAGTTTTCGAAGAGATGGCCTATTGCTTGGTGGTAGGAGCAATAATCCGGATGATAGACCCCGTTTATTTGTTCGGGATGCCGAGACTCCGGGAGCGTCACCATTTGATGCTTCATGACAAGATTCAATATTTTCCTTGTCTTGTCTTGGGAGAAAGAGTATTCCCGCCCCATCTTCTTTATAAACGACGGGTTCCAATCGACCTCTTCTCGATTGCATGGCTTCTTGGATCCGCTTTGTTTTTTTCGAACGTTTTTTGCGTTCTTTACCCTATTTTTGCTTTTATTTCACGATTTTCCCTTTTCGCGAGGACATGGAGTGGGCCGGAGATGAAGAACATTATAGTCTTCCTTCTCCGCGGATTGCTGATTGAGGCGCTGCGTTCTGGCCTTTTTATAAATAGCCATTTTGCGGCTGTGATTGTCTCGGCTCTTTTGACAAGCTTCTTTTATTAATTTGTCTATTTGTTTTTTGAGTGACGAACTTAACGTTCTTAGAGCAGGATTTCGCTATGTTTCAACATCACGGCTATTCAGAAGAGCGTTTTCCCCTTTGCTGGAGCTTTTTATGACATGGCAGCTATGGAACTGCTCCCGTTTCTAGGACCGAACGTATCCGAGCACAGTTGTCTCTATCTTCCCGTTGGGAATCTTTCACTGTGTCCCGGGAATATCCCAAATCTTTATGTAGAATTGAGCTTGCCGAACAGTTTGTTCGAGGGGTACACCTTGGCGTCTTAACAGCCTTTTCAATCCCTCCGTATAGTATCTTGGCGGACGGATTTGTTGAAGCCTGTCGAGTGCAAAATTGGCACCATGTCATACTTCTTTTTCTACTTTATTTTCCGTAGATTGGTAGAAGAGGATCGCTTTTTCACCTCTTCGCCTGAGCGGTACGTAGAAAGTATACAGTTCTTGTACGCAGTATGAATCGAGCGCATCAAGTTCCTTGTAATGCCGAGGCAGGGCCATTGTAATTTGTAGACTCTGATCCGTTCCAGCAAAATTTTGTATTGACAACCGGACGGAGAACACCGCTATCACTTCATCCTCTGAGTCGCTGCCAAAGACCAAAGTAGGCGTAGATGGTCCGGACTTGTTATTTTTTTCTGGAGTTGCCCCGAGTAGACAATTTCTTCATCTTCCTCGGAATTGCTCCCAGAGATCGGGATAGTAGCGGCGGGCTTCTGTTTATCCTCTGGCCTATGACACCTTTCTGTATTCTCGAAGTCTGGCAGAAAGTACTTTAGGTCTTCATATTTTCGGATCTTGTTTACGGAGAACGGATTTAGCTCCCCTGTGATGGTGTACTCCGAGCCATCCTTGAAATACTTCATACACTGATGTTATGTAGAAGGGATGACGTTGTATTTGTGTAGCCAAAGCTTGCCGAGCAAAGCATTATAGCAATTCTTAGCGTCATGACATGAAATTTGATGTCAGTGACGAGCAACCCGAAACGTAATGTCAATATTATGGACCCAAGCATTCGTGACGACTGTGAGTCGAACCCTGAGATGGTAATTTTTTCTTGGACCAGGTGTTGAACATTCATGCAAACCTCCTTCAGCACTCTTACGATGACAAGGTTGACGAAGAATCTGTTGTCGACGAGAATTTTCCCTATCTTGATGTCGTGGCAGTACCCGGTGACGTATAATGAGCGGTTATGTTCGCACGTACTGTAACATTTCAGAAAATATAAAATATTATTTTTGGAATTTAATATTAAAATAATATATTTCGCGAAAACTAAGCGATTTGCGAATAGGGGTTTTCGTAAAATGGTATAATTATATACCAATATTTGGAAAATAATGGGAGATTAAAATGATTTATTTATTATAAAGATATTTATCAGATTTTGGTATTTTTATAATTAATTATATGCAAGTTTATACTAAACTTGATTAGTGCACTACTAATCACGATTAAACCAAATCCGTATTTTTAAATATCCATGGCTAGTGCACCATGGCATGTTGCATTTTGTTGCATGTTTGTTGATTGTAATTGTGGTATTGGTATTTATGAAATTGTGAGAAATGGAAAAGAAAAGAGACATGATGACTTGAGGAGAGAGAGAGGGGATACACTAATGACTTGAGGCATGGCATGCCATGAGAGAGAGAGAGTAGCATGGTTCCTACACTTGACTTCTCTCATCCATTATTTCTTCACCTCATATTTCTTCAACCCCTCCTTCATCTTCATACTTCATGCTCATGCTTCCTCCACCTCCTCTACCCCATGAAAATATCTATAAATCTTCACCAAAACCCCATGCCACCTTCATTAAAAATGATCCCCACCTCTTCCTAAACCCTATGGACCTTTCAAGTTTGGATTTTGGAGACTTTGGGCATCTAAGGTTTTTCTTGAGTTGCTCTCATGAGGTATAATTCTCACTTCCCACCTTATAATTAGTTTCTTTACCTCCTAGTTTAGCTTAGTGTTTGATTTAGAATGTACAGTGGTTTTAGAATTTTCTAGGTTGAGGTTTAGTAGGTGATTTGAATTGTAAAGATGCAAGTGTGGTTTAGTGAGTGTTTGCAAGACTTAGGTGATGATTTTCCTGACCAAACCATAAGACTAGAAACCCAAAACCAGATCTTAGAAGTTGCCCAACATTGGAATTTCGACAGATTGTGATGATGTTTTGTAATCTGGGATGACCCGAGAAACCTATAAAATAAGTTCCCATAACCATGAGACGAGTAGTCAACCTAGAAGCACCACCAGAAACCCGAGCCCATTTCCATCTATTTTGGCCGCAGATTTAATCATGGTGGCCGCAAATTGCGTCCACATTAGAGTGGGATTTGGTGATTTTTGGTCAGTAGTCTTGTTATCTGATATCAAGACTAACCCTATATGCAAAATTCCCTAGTTTGGCCTAGGGTGAAATATGGGAGTGATTTCCTTCGTTGCTGAATTTCATTTTCCGATTTCTGAACTTGGTTTTGGTATTTGGATTTGATTTGGTCGTTGGACATTTGTGCGTCAACGACGAAGGTTATTGGGTTGTTGCTGCATGCGTAAGTTATAGGTTCTAACCTATGAGCACTTCGTGTACCGTATCGGTTTTCGGACATGGTTTTCATAACGTTGCGATATGTGTTGATTTGTATGTACCTCGCGTGGACTTTCGAGACGAAGAAGCATATCGACTTTGGCTTAGCGAGGAGAATTGCAGGTGAGTAGATTTATATCTACGGGAGAAGTCGGGTGGATGGCGTATAGCACCCCCGCAATTATAAAATAGAAACCGATATATATAAAATATAGTTGGAAAAATCTATACTAGGAACCTACGGATGTTATATGAGAATATGAAATGTGGATGTGACATGAGATCGATAAACACGACATGAGATTGAGATAAATGTGTTGTGAAATTAATAAGATATGATGTATATGCAAGATGACTTAATGTGAGAAATCGATGTTATGAAAAGAGAATATGATGAAATAAAATTACTTGGCTTAATATGTCGATATACGGATGCGAGGCGATATGGGAATATAGATACTTTTGCCAAGACATGATATGAGATTGATACGGATGTGACTTGAAATGTGTGTGTGTGTGTAATTATGAGAATAATAAGTGATATGCCATACGAGACTTTAGATCCATACGCTCATTATTGTATAGGTCGATAGAATCCCTATTTTGTTTAATGCCGCCGTACGATGGATTACTATACGCGATGAGTTTTACCGGATGTTTGATTCATACCCTTGACTCGAGGATGCCGCACGATGGATTATACCGTACGTGATGCTATGAGGCTGGATTGTCGATTGATAGATTCATCGACTCGGATATGTTATAGATATTTTAATCCCTTAGATAGATGTTAGATTAAATACATATATTTTATAATGCGGCGCTTAGGGTTTACTTTTCTTCTACGTTTATGATATTCTCATTGCATTGTATATACTTGTGCTTCCATTATTTGTGTTGATATCGTCTGCTAGTACACCTGCACAATTATCGATGATGTGTATGTTACACTTACACAAATTTGTCGGCTCACACACAATCATCATCGGTAACTGCTATGTCACTTACACGGTAAAATTTCTATATCATGCTATTACTCTGAATTGTAAAGTACATTCATTGTTCAGTACCATCACATGACTCGTAGGCATGATATACTGATATGCTCACATATCTGTTCTGTGTTTGCATACATCATGCTTTATGATTTTATATGCATTGAGAAACTGTTTTCATGAGATTCTGGATTTGAGAACCATGGTTAAATTTCAAAAGAAAGTATGTATTGTTTTAAAAACCCGGTTTCTCTTGATATGATATTTCGATGCGTCCACCATGAGTTTTCTCAGTGCTGAGATTTGTTTTCGAGACCCTGTCCGAGGAGTTGGACGAACTGTTTGCGGGTACATGGTGGACCCGGTATGGTACCCAGGGCAAGAAAGGTATGTTGTGCAGTAGACGATGATCCTGGCAGGGGGAGCACTACCTACTGGTGATTGGTTGGACCCGGCGGTTGTCCGGAAGATACCGGCCGGAGTCGTGAGATGGATATGAGGGTCGATCTGAGTATGCGGCGTCTGAGATATAAGGATTTACGTGTCGATGCTGGACATGGGTTTTCATGATGTTTCGAGTGTCGATGTTGGACACTCAGGTTTTATGATATTAATGTGTCGTTGATGGACACACGTTGGTTGATTTCCTCATACATACAGGCATATGGTTTCATGATATTTTGAGTGTCGATGTTGGACACTCAGGTTCCATGATATTGATGTGTCGTTGATGAACATACGTTGGTTGATTTCCTCATACATACAGGCATATGGTTTCATGATGTTTCGAGTGGCGATGTTGGACACTCAGGTTCCATGATATTGTTTGTGTCATTTATGGACACATGGATGATATCCACATGTATACAAGCATATGATGTCAGATGTTTATTTCTACATACTACTGGCATTGACTCTATTGTTAACATATATGCATACATGGTCACCCTAGATATTATATTATTACTTTCATGATATAGTATGACCTAGGAAATCATTGTTTTATTCGATTTCTACCTGCTGATGTTTTCTACTCACGAGTTGGCAACTCACCCCCGTTGTGCCACGGTTCTTGCAGGTTTGACCACTTGGGATCAGTAGCGGGATCGCTGGCACACAGCTTCATCCAGGGTGTTTTGCTTTGGTAGGTGGGACACATATTGGATCGTTCCCACTTTCGTACTTTTATATTCTGTTGTATCTAGATAAACTCCATCAGTCAGAATCTAGAATTTGTATATTGGTAGACTTAGACAGACTTGTGTAGCGAGATTTAGAGCGATGGGTGTATGTTCGCTTCTTGAGATGATGTTGTCTTGCTTTATTGATTGTTCTTTCTGGGTTGATTTTCACCATTGGGCATCGTATACATTGCTTACTTACATGGTTGTGATTCCGCCAATTGGCGAAGAGCTAGCTCCCGCTTAGGGATGCCTTTTATTGTATGTACGTGGTTTTGGATCAAAATATACAAGGGAGGTGCTGCCTAAATTTTTAAAGGGACGAAAAATATTCTCAACTTTAGTACATTCTACTTGCATTTTCTTATATCATTAGTTATGCATTTATAGATTAACTTTATTTCATTATACCTTTATTTCAAAACTGCACCCCCACTATTTTCCGCAAAAAGGTTTAGTTTTCTGGGCTTCGGCTTACTTGAATAACGTTGCGTGATTTAAGTGCCGGTCACGTGCTAAATTACGGGTCGTGACACGTAACGAAGAGGAGATCTTCATCGCTGAATGTAATATCAGCCGTGTGGATCTCTGCCAGTTCATCTTTCATCTTCTCTTCCGCGAGGAAAGCTTGGAACTGATCTGGCTCTTGTAATGCCTTGATCAGAGAATATTGTGCCTCTTTGGACATGAGGAGAGCAACCAGTATGCTCATTTTTGAGGGTATTTTTCTTAAATTTGCTAGGACATTGAAATAAACTTTGTTTTTCCTAGGCGGGTCCCTTGCTGCAAGCTCTTTGACAACTCCACCGTCAAGAACAATTTCCTTAGGGATTTTTTCTTTCCCTTTGTCCTTTTTGCTCGAACCTTTGTTTGCAGGTCTGAGATTCTTTTCAGGGAGCTCGCGGTTACGCAGCTGAATATTCTCGCAGTTCTTCTCCTCCTCTTCTTTTTCGGAGGTGGAGTCTTTGAAGAAAGAGCTGAGGGGTATTTCGTCCTCAGAATCACTCCCGAAAGTAAGAACTTGGGGGTTTTCCCCTATGAACTGGTATCAACCATATGACAGTTGCCAGTCGTTTTTTCAAGTGAATCTGTCGCACTATTTTGTTTTCGACGATCTTCGCGTTTCACCCTCTTAAAGTGTTTTTTATGGGCAACGTTTCCTTACCACCACTTCTTGAAGGCGTTGCATTTCTCGGTGGGGTGGATAACCCTCCAATGGTATAAACAGTAGTTTGGATGTGAATCCTCTCCGTCGAGGCATATGACCCCGGGAGTGTTTCCTACGAGAGGTGGCAGCTTCATTCCCAATGACAGGGCTTTGGCGAACCGCTTTTCTGTCTTGATCTTGCTCTTATTTGTCGCAGGTATTCTTTGGTTAGGTTGGAGTACTTTACGACTACTCCTTACCGCAGCTTCTTCATCCTAACACTGACGCTTAGCCTTTTCGTATATAGTTGTTTCGCGTTCTCGGTCATCTTTGCTTTTTCGAAAGGCTTCGTTTAACAGCCTATCGATCGGATCTTATGGCAGTTCCGGGGATTTTAGCGCCGATCCTGCCCTCAGTCCCTCCGCGTTATTTTTTGACGGCGAGTGAGTTTTTTTGTCATT
This sequence comes from Agapanthus africanus, assembly GCA_030015575.1. Taxonomy (NCBI): domain Eukaryota; kingdom Viridiplantae; phylum Streptophyta; class Magnoliopsida; order Asparagales; family Amaryllidaceae; genus Agapanthus; species Agapanthus africanus. The sequence goes on along the minus strand of CM057339.1, from coordinate 299,840,505 downwards.
TAACAACGAATGGGAGACCATATGGAAACTTGCTACATAGTCTTTGGTTTCTTCTGATGAGTCATTTTCCTCATCGTTGTCACTATCTTCGTTCTCAAGAATATGCTTGAGGAACTCTTCGAGTGTGACCGGTTTCCGTGCCTTCTGGTTGTATTCCTCCAGCGCTTCAATGTACTTTTGTAGATCTGTGCGCTTGTCGTCATACTCGGCAGGCTGCACATGCTTCTTGGTCTTCTTCTTTTTCTTTGAAGTCTTTGAAGGCTTGACTTAGGGATTTTGCCCTTTGTCGACAATCTTCGCTACGGGACGAGATTTCAGCATCCCTTCAATGATTTCAGGTTCAAGTGGACTTTTCCACCTGACTACCGGACATGCGTGTAGATCATTCAGCATTCTTTTGGTTTTAGCTGAAAGAACGACTTCCCATGGAGTTTCTTCCATGAGAGAGCATGATGCCCCCGGCGCATCCACCTTTTTGGGAGTGTGCTTCTGTGGTGGGTTCACCCTCCAGTTCTCAGATAGTGCGAACTTTCCCTGTTGATACCGGTCCTCAACCCGGTTCTTGAAGATGTAGCAATCCTCAATTGGGTGGCTCACCATTCTGTGATAGGAGCAGTAATTGGGATTGTTGACGTCACCGGATTGCAGTGGACGCCATGGGTCTGGCAATGTGATGAGTTTGTTGCGCACTGCTAACTCAAATAATCTCCTTATCTTGTTGCGGGGAAACGAGTAAGCGCGCCCTAGCCTTTCTTCCAGGTATAGGCATGGACGCGCGTTGTTTTAGCGAGTAACCGATTTTGGGCCACTCGGTTGTTGTTGAGTGTTGGCAACGAAGTCCGCTTTCCCTTTACCCTTGGCATTTCTAGGGTCCTTACTTGAGGAGGAAGGTCCATGGCCCATCTGGTCCATTTAGGCCAGTTTATCTATCAGAGCCTGGAAGGTTGTTGATTTGAAGAACGTCATGAACTGAGACACGGTCGTTTGAGGATCAAAGGTCCCGATGAACATGCCTACAGCGGGAGATTCTTCGGTGCGTTGTTCGCAGTTTGACCATAGGTTCCGCCACTGGATCGCATATTGGACCCAGGTTTCTCCTAGCTTTACCCCGGGATTGATTAATGTCATGATCGGGGTACGCTCGATTGCGCTGGAGAACCACTGTGTGAACAGCAGTTCCATCTCTGTGAATGTTCTCATGAAGTCATTTGGGAGATCCAAGTACCATTCAAAGTCCGTTTCCGACAGGCTGCCAACAAACTGGCGAAGCAACGGTTTATCGTCTCCTCCAGTGTTACCGCACAGAGCACTGAACTACGTGACGTGCTGGTGTGGGTTGTATGTCCCCTTGTACACATGGAACTTGGGGATTTTATATTCCGACGGGTATTTAATTTGATCATACCAGCCTGGATACGGTCGCCCAGTTCTGAAGATTTGGCTTGCAGCTTCATTAGCTTGATGAGCTCGTATTTGGTGAGCGATATAATCATTAAGAGCAGCCTTGGAGATTGTTTCCTCTTTGGCTGCCGATAAAGCCAGAAGAGGGTTTGATGTTTCCCCTCTGTCATCCTCGATGATTATCGGTGGATTCTCGGCTGTGGGTTCTGGCTGGATCATCATTCCAACTATGTTTTGGAACAAGAGAGACATCTGCTTTATATTAGAAGCCTGCTCAGAAGCTTTCTTGTCTTTTCGTTCAAGCACCCTTCGCAGGAACTCTGTATCGGTCTCCTGCTCCTGGCGCTGTTCGGCTGTTGTGTCCGGGCTTTCTTTCTGCCCGGTAAGTGCTGCCATTTGGTCAGCATTTTCTGGAGATTTTGTTGTTGCTCCTGAGCTTTTGTCAGGGACTGAGTTTTCGGTCAATGGCCTACGGAAGCGCGGCTTTCTTCTTTCCCGGAAGCCATATGGACCGTATGGGCGATCATGCCCCCAGACTTGGGGCGTTTGGGTCCATCGCCTTTGGAATTTGCCGCCGGGTAGGATTTTCTCGAGCCTCGTCCTTTTGTAGGAGGTTAAAATTGAAGGAGCCGTTGTAACAGGCGCCAGTGTAGAACAAGTTCCTCGTTGTATGACGGGGGAGTGCTCCTTTTCTTGATGTAACAACCGAGTCCAATTCTACGAATTTCAGTTATCGTATGTATGGTGTGTGGTATTTATTTCATTTGTCTTGCTTGACTGTTGCTAGTTATAAATTTACCCCGACAATTCAAATTCTGCATATAACAATTTTAAGTCATCTAAAATTAAATTAAAAATACTTGACATGGCCTGCTCGACACCCTAACCCTGTGGTAGCGTCCTTGCATCGTGTTCTCGTCCCGTTCAGTGAAACGGACGTGTTTGGACGGCTACGCGCACGTACGTGCGTCCGTTCTTGGGGGTATGCTTTTTAATTATAAAATCCTTCATTTTAATTTTTGGAACTCGCCAATAATTTTCATTTTTTCAAATTCAAAATTTTGGACTCGACCCGGGCACAATTCGGAAATGTTTTGCATCTCGCCAAATCCTATTTATTTAATCTTTTAAATCAGATAAAAATATTTCACAACCTAGTATAGATTTTTTAAACCAACGAGACTATATTTTAAAAACCCAGTGAATCTTTTATTTTTCCTTAACTGTTCCCCCACCCAATCAAAACCCTCCATTTCTTTTATCCCGGCCCTACAATTTCTCTCTCCCCTTTTCTATCATCATCCAATATCTTTTCCAGCCAATCAAAGAATTTCCTTAGAAGCCCCGGGCCCCACGTCTCCCTCTCTCTCTTTCCCTTTCTCCCTCTCCCTCTCCCTCTCTCTCTCTCTTTCTCTCTCCTCTTGCACACTTTCTCACAGATCTCACGATCACTGTAGGTTCCTCGATTCCCGTCGCCGCCTTCAAGTTCTCGTCACCTCCCTTCTGCGTTTCTTCCTCCTCCTTCTTCTTCTGTTCTTCTTTAAAACCCGTGCACGAGAAAGAAAGTGAAACCCATCCAACCTCTCGTCACCTCCTCAAACCCTAACCCTATTCCTACTCCACACCACTGTCTCCTCTCCATCTGAGTCTCCCTCTCTTCTTCTCCCCGAGCCGAGCCGCTCTCCCCTGCACGCACACCCGAGAGGGAATCAAGAACCCAACATTGCCCCCCATCGCCGCTGACTTCTCCTTCTCGTCGTCACCATCTCCCTATTCCTTTGTTCTTATCCTCTGCTTTCCCCGAGCACCTAACCCTGCAACCCTAGCAGAAACCCTAGCCCGAGTCATCCCTGCAACATGAACCTTGTCACCTTGCCGTTGATCTCGCCGGCGATCCCGCTCCGACGACTTCCAACCCTGCAACCAACCTAGCAACCCCAGTGAGCACCTCTTTTCTCTCAGTCTTTCTTCTCCTTCTTCCCATGCTTTTCTTTTAAGTTTCTTTCTGTTTTAAAAATATAAACAGATAGGGAAATACCTCTGTTGATTGCCGGAGTTACATCGACGCCGTCGACACCTCGCAACATCCTTCTTAACCACAGTAAGTCTCCTCTCCTTTCTTTTCAGTCGTCTCTTTTCTTTTCCGTACATATTTTCCGGTATACATGTTTACTGTTCTCGTGTTTTGCCGGAATCCGACCATGCCGACGAAGTTTCCCGACGACCCAGCGAGGACCTGCGACCCGTGTGACTCCATTGTTCGTCGTTTGGGTTCATTCTGTGTACCGTGCGCGCGTCGCGACTTTTCCCCGCCGACGCATAAAGTTCCGTTTTCCGTATCGCGACCCGTCGAGGCAAGTTAATCTTGTTACATGCTATTTGAATCAATTCTATACCTATTCTATATATATAACATACCTGTAATTTGAATTTTATCACCCATGCATCGTTTTATGACATCTCGACGTTCCGTTGCATCTATTTATATTATTTCAAATCTAGAACTTGAAAGGTAACCATTGCAATTAGTTTACTAAGCATACATAATCACATTTAAATATTAAATCACATACTCATAATTGTTATTAATTATATTACCCTTTTCATAGTTTTGTCCTATCAGACGACCGATTGCATACCTTTAGCTTTATTCACATTCAATTGCATCTCTAGATGGTTTTAATACATATTAATATGATTTCATCATTCACACGTGTTATACTGCATCCCTGAAATGTTATAAGTATTCCTTAAGCCAAAATGATAACCGTACGTCTCATAATTTAACTTGTACCTATTTGCATGTCATATTACATATGCCAGTTTATTATTCTGATGGTATCCATGTTTGATTATTTATAACCCTGATTATGCTAGCTGATTATGAGCACACACATGATATCTTTTACACCTTGACCTGACTCGCTACACACACATATTGATTGACCCGACATGGTACCGTACACTACTTGACTTGACCTGATGTACCATGGCTTGACCCGTTACCTGATCTTGTGTCTAATGCCAACAAACCTGACATGTAGTCCTCACGGACCGTTCCTATTGTCTATCCAGACAAACCGGCTTTTACCTGATCCTGTATTGGCATTAGGTCTTGATTACTGAATACCTGACTTGACATACATAACTTGGGGGTATGGGGAAATCAATGATGAAACCTGACTTGTAACTCAACAGTCTGATATCTGTTCTGATCAGTCTTACGGGCTAGGCCAGCCCCGGAGTGATGATGCTGACATCGCTCGTCTGTACCTGCTACCGTTTACTGCCTAGCGGCACGTCTCGGTTTCAGCCCGAGAGTCTGTAGACCGTTGTCCCGGGCATGCACGGGATATTATTGAGTTACATCGATAATTCATCAAATTGATTTCAAAGACTTTAGAATAGAAAACCTAATGGAACAGTTTAGTTTACTCACTTCACACTACCCTGTACTGCCCTGATTTATATTACTGTTACACCTGCTTTTCGTTCATGTTTACATTTGCATTTCCTGTTACCTTGTTTATATTTTATCACTTGATGACATGACGCGCTGACGTCTGGGTTTTGCATGGCCCAGATTCCGTGCCCTTGCTGCAGTCCGAGCAGGAGTACTTCAGCCAGTAGGCTGAGCTGTGAGGTATCAACAGTAGTTAGTTCTTTATTTCCTGCATTTTATTCCTGATGTGAGCCCGTATTATGGGACATACATTCCAGTTATTTTGTATTGGATCTTTTGCTTCCGCACTTTTATTATTCTTGACTCATGTTATCTTGGCTTATGGACATGTTTTAGATAGTTATATTTGTTCTTGATATCTCTACGGCCATAATGTGACTGTGGATGGATACTTCCTACCCACAGGTAGCATGGTTGGCAATGTCACATGCCCAATTTAGCGTGCTCTGGGAAGCGGGGCGTGACATGGTTCTTTTGGTATCAGAGCCATAGGTTAGTCGGGTTGATTCTTTTGTAGTTGAGTATTATACCCAATCCACAAATTAGAATACCCGTGTTTAGGAAGCATGTCCTGCCACCTTGCCGTTTTACCGTTCTTGAATCAAGTTCTTCCTGATTATATCTTTTACGATGTGCAAACTTTCTTTGCATACCGACTCGAAAACCTGATTCCTTGTTATCACTAGGACTTAAGCGACTTGGGTGGAGTTATGTAATTGTAGCTATGATACCGCGGCATAGTTACAATGTGGTACTCTATTTAAGTAACTTGGAGCTCTAGCCTTGATCTATATTTTGAATCTGTTATCATGCTAATCTTGGGTGTTTTGATTTCAGGAGTATGGCAGGCAAGAATCTGAAGACGTACCAAAGGAGTGTTGACGAAGCCGCCATACTTGAAGTGATATGGGGAATGCTGGAGAATCAAAAGAGGCAGACCGAGCTGATCCAGCAGCAAGCTGATTCATTTCAGGAAGGTATGCAGACCGTTCATCAGTCCATGAACAATGTTGGAGCTAAACCAGTTGATCGTGTGGGGACCGTAGCAGATTTCCGGCGTTTGGGTCCATCTGTCTTTACCGTTTTGGAGGAGCCGTTGCCAGCAGAGCAGTGGCTAGTTGACACAGAGAACTTACTTATTGCGGCACAGATCCCAGATGATAAGAAGGTGGATGTGGTACGCATTCAGTTAGTGGATTACGCCCGTGAATGGTGGCTTGTGGAGGAGACCCGCTTGCCCAAGCCGATCAAGTGGGCGGATTTTTCGAAGAGTTTTCTGGAGAAGTTCTTCCCACGGACTGCACGGGAGGAAATGGAAGAGAAATTCATCAGTCTGAAGCAGAATGGTGCACCCGTAGATGTACATGCAGCTGAATGGACACGGCTCAGTAGATTCGCTGGACATTTAGTTGCCAACGATGCAGACAGGGCACGGAAGTTCATGCGCAGCTTGGATGTGGACATCCAGAGGCAGATTGTCTCCCTGGGTTTGACCACTTTCTCACAGGTACTCACGGCAGCCCGAGAACAGCAGAGCCTATCGGGGAAGACTGGGAGTTCACGGCAGACAGCAGTTGCGGTAAGGAATCCGGCATTTGTACCAAACCGAGCTCATGGACGCAGAGGTATTCCAGTGGACCGTCGTGGCGTAACACCGATGAAGAAGCCTGTTGTCGTTGATCGAAGAAGGAGCATGATTTGTGACTACTGCCATTTACCTGGACACATACAAAGGGAGTGTCGAAGGAGGCAGGGACTCTGTTTAGTTTGTGGAGCGGAAGATCACACTGTCAGCGCTTTTCCGTCGAAGCTTCGTATGAGGGATGATATTCAGAAGCCTCCATAGAAACCGTTCCAGGGACAGAAGCAGCTGACTCAAGGACCTAATCAGGCTCGAGCTTTTACCTTGACGGCTGAGGAGGCTAAAGCTTCGGGAGAAGTTGTTTCAGGTATTCTGCTCATTCACGGTTTTCCCGCATTAGCGTTATTTGATTCTGGTGCATCCCATTGTTTTGTGTCGTCCAAGTTTTTAGCTACACACTCAATTACTTGCACGACCCTGTCTAGTTTCTGGGACATACACACTGGGAATGGGAAAATCATATCTAGTAGGGAATGTAAAGATTGTACAGTTGTTGTTTGCGGACGGGAGCTTTTTGCAGATTTCTTGGTGATTGATACAGGCAGCTACGAAGTCGTCTTGGGAATGGATTTTCTTGGCACTTTCCACGCTCACATTGATTGTAGGGCAAAGAAAGTAATTTTCCAGATTCCCGGACATCCCGAGTTTACCTTCTCTGGAGGAAGCAGTTCTGTCGGGCCAGTCGAGTTTAGGGCTAGGCCGACAACTAATATTCTTGCATTAATGGAGGTTGAGGATAGTGAAGAGCCAGCTGTTGTTCGCGATTTTATGGATGTGTTTGAAGATATATCGGGATTACCGCCGAAGCGAGACGTGGAGTTCGCAATTGATCTTGTTCCTGGTGCAGCGCCAGTATCTAAAGCGTATTATCCAATGGCACCAGTGGAGTTGGAAGAAGTCAAGAAACAGGTTGCTGAACTGCTTGAGAAGGGTTGGATTCGAAGTAGTAACTCTCCTTGGGGAGCTCCAGTTCTTCTAGTTAAGAAGAAAGATGGCACGAGAAGGATGTGCATCGACTATTGAGAATTAAACCGGGTGACTATAAAAATCAAGTACCCGATCCCTCGCATTGGCAAACTATTTGAGCAGCTTAGTGGCGCGAGGGTATTCTCGAAGCTGGATTTGCGATCCGGATATCATCAGGTCCGAGTGAAAGCAGAAGATATTTGCAAGACAGCGTTCCGAACTCGGTATGGACATTATGAGTACTTAGTGATGCCCTTTGGAGTAACGAATGCACCGGCGATATTCATGGACTTGATGAACCGAATCTTTACACCATTCTTGGACCATTTTATTGTGGTGTTCATTGACGATATTCTGGTTTACTCGAAAAGTTTTGAAGAGCATGCTGAGCATTTGAAGATCGCACTGCAGACGTTGAGACAAGAGAAGTTGTATGCGAAGATGAGCAAGTGCGAGTTTTGGCTGGAAGAAGTAAAGTTTTTGGGGCATGTTGTGTCTGGCGATGGAATCCCCGTCGATCCAGAAAAGATTGCAGCAGTTCGAGATTGGCCGATTCCAAAGTATGTTGCAGAGATAAGAAGTTTCCTTGGTCTAGCCGGGTATTACAGAAGATTTGTGGAGAACTTTGCTCGTCTGGCAGAGCCGTTGACCAAGCTTACGCACAATGAGGTACCTTTTGTGTGGACGGATAGATGTGCGTTAGCTTTTGAGATGTTGAAGCAGAGATTGATAACCGCTCCTATTCTGACTGTGCCAGAAAGTTCCGGAGGATTAGTGATTCACAGCGACGTATCTGGAAAAGGATTGGGATGCGTTTTGATGCAACATAGGAAGGTTGTAGCGTACGCATCGAGACAATTGAAGACCCATGAGAAGAGTTACCCAACTCACGACTTGGAGCTTGCGGCTGTGATTTTCGCTTTGATGATTTGGAGACACTACCTTTTGGGCGAAAGGGTCGAAGTTTTCACAGATCATAAGAGTTTGAAGTATGTGTTCACGCAGAAGGAGCTTAATATGAGGCAGCGTAGATGGTTAGAGCTGATGGCTGACTACGATCTTGATCTCAAGTACCATCCGGGAAAGGTTAATGTCGTACCGAATGCGCTCAGTCGGTTACCAGCAATTCAGATGTTGACTACGCAGAAGGAACTCGTTGAAGAATTTCGAAGATTTGATTTGGAGGTTGTGCTACCGCATTCTTCAGGACAGTTGATGCAGCTGCAAGTACATTCATCATTGATCGAGAATATTAAGGCAGCGCAATCGCAGGACCCTGGATTGCAGAAGTTTCGAGAACAGGTTGAAGCCGGACTACAAACAGATTTACTGATACATGAAGATGGTTCGTTGAGATATGATAGCCGTTTGTGTGTGCCAAAGGGAGATATTCGCGAAGAGCTTATGGAGGAGGCACACAGTTCAGCTTATTCCGTACATCCAGGAGGCACGAAGATGTACCGAGACTTGCGGCAGCATTTCTGGTGGGAAGGCATGAAACGGGAGATCGCTCGCTTTGTGATAAAGTGTTTGGTGTGTCAGCAAGTTAAGGCTGAACATCAAAGGGTTGCTGGTTTATTGCAACCACTTCCGATTCCTCAGTGGAAGTGGGAACATATAACCATGGATTTCGTGACAGCTCTACCGCGGAGTTCAAAAGGCAATAATGCAGTATGGGTGATTGTTGATCGTTTGACCAAGGCAGCTCATTTTATTCCTTTTCGGGTTGGTCAATCAACAGAAACTTTGGCGGAGCGGTACATGCAGGAGATTGTAAGATTGCATGGAGTACCGGTGAGCATCGTGTCCGATCGGGACACTCAGTTCTTATCACACTTCTGGAGGAGTTTACAGGAAAGTTTGGGGACTCGATTGAAGTTTAGCACAGCTTATCATCCTCAAACTGATGGTCAGTCGGAGAGAACGATCCAAACTCTTGAAGATATGTTGAGAGCGTGCATGTTGGACTTCAAGGGTTCTTGGGAGGATCATCTACATTTGGTGGAGTTTTCTTACAACAACAGTTTCCAGGCAACTATTCAGATGGCTCCGTTTGAAGCTTTGTATGGTCTCAAGTGTCGTTCACCTGTTTGTTGGGACGATGTCGGTGAACGAAGATTGTTGGGACCAGATTTGGTTGTACAGACAGTTGAGAAAGTTAACGCTATTCGGAATCATATGAAAGCAGCTTAGGACAGACAGAAGAGTTGGGCAAATACGTCGAGAAGACCTCTAGAGTTCGCCGTGAGTGATTTGGTATTCTTGAAGATATCACCGACCAGAGGGGTGATTCGTTTTGGAAGTCGAGGAAAGCTCAGTCCTCGATTCGTTGGACCCTTTGAGATCTTGGAGCGTGTGGGTGTGGTAGCATATCGTTTGGCGTTACCGCAATCCTTGGCGAATGTGCACGATGTGTTTCACGTATCTCAACTCCGTAAGTATGTTCGAGATGAAACACATGTGTTGGATCATTCGGAGCTGAGGGTACGGGAAGACTTGACTTTTGAGGAGCGACCGGTTGAAATTGTGGATCGAAGGGAAAAGGTTCTTAAGAACAAAGTTATCTCTCTTATACTTGTTTCTTGGGGTAATCGCTCGCATAGAGAGGCCACCTGGGAACGAGAAGATGAAATCCGGCAGAAGTTTCCTCATCTTTTCTTATAGTTGTTTGTCGTCTATCTTTTGTATTCTTGGAATTTCGAGGACGAAATTCTTTTGTAGTTGGGTATAATTTAACAACCGAGTACAATTCTACAAATTTCAGTTATCGTATGTATGGTGTGTGGTATTTATTTCATTTGTCTTGCTTGACTGTTGCTAGTTATAAATTTACACCGACAATTCAAATTTTGCATATAACAATTTTAAGTCATCTAAAATTAAATTAAAAATACTTGACATGGCCTGCTCGACACCCTAACCCTGTGGTAGCGTCCTTGCATCGTGTTCTCATCCCGTTCAGTGAAACGGACGTGTTTGGACGGCTACGCGCATGTACGTGCGTCCGTTCTTGAGGGTATGCTTTTTAATTATAAAATCCTTCATTTTAAATTTTGGAACTCGCCAATAATTTTCATTTTTTCAAATTCAAAATTTTGGACTCGACCCGGGCACAATTCGGAAATGTTTTGCATCTCGCCAAATCCTATTTATTTAATCTTTTAAATCAGATAAAAATATTTCACAACCTAGTATAGATTTTTTAAACCAACAAGACTATATTTTAAAAACCCAGTGAATCTTTTATTTTTCCCTAACTGTTCGCCCACCCAATCAAAACCCTCCATTTCTTTTATCCCGGCCCTAAAATTTCTCTCTCCCCTTTTCTATCATCATCCAATATCTTTTCCAGCCAATCAAAGAATTTCCTTAGAAGCCCCGGGCCCCACGTCTCCCTCTCTCTCTTTCCCTTTCTCTCTCTCCCTCTCTCTCTCTCTTTCTCTCTCCTCTCACACACTTTCTCATAGATCTCACGATCACTGTAGGTTCCTCGATTCCCGTCACCGCCTTCAAGTTCTCGTCACCTCCCTTCTGCGTTTCCTCCTCCTCCTTCTTCTTCCGTTCTTCTTTAAAACCCGTGCACGAGAAAGCAAGTGAAACCCATCCAACCTCTCGTCACCTCCTCAAACCCTAACCCTATTCCAACTCCACACCACCGTCTCCTCTCCATCTGAGTCTCCCTCTCTTCTTCTCCCCGAGCCGAGCCTCTCTCCACTGCACGCACACCCGAGAGGGAATCAAGAACCCAACATTGCCTCCCATCGCCGCCGACTTCCCCTTCTCGTCGTCACCATCTCCCTCTTCCTTTGTTCTTGTCCTCTGCTTTCCCCGAGCACCTAACCCTGCAACCCTAGCAGAAACCCTAGCCCGAGTCATCATTGTAACGTGAACCTTGTCACCTTGCCGTTGATCTCGCCGGCGATCCCGCTCCGACTACTTCCAACCCTGCAACCAACCTAGCAACACCAGTGAGCACCTCTTTTCTCTCAGTCTTTCTTCTCCTTCTTCCCATGCTTTTCTTTTAAGTTTCTTTCTGTTTTAAAAATATAAACAGGTAGGGAAATACCTCTGTTGATCGCCGGAGTTACATCGACGTCGTCGACACCTCGCAACTTCCTTCTTAACCACAGTAAGTCTCCTCTCCTTTCTTTTCAGTCGTCTCTTTTCTTTTCCGTACATCTTTTCCAGTATACATGTTTACTGTTCTCGTGTTTTGCCGGAATCCGACCGTGCCGACGAAGTTTCCCGACGACCTAGCAAGGACCTGCGACCCGTGTGACTCCACTGTTCGTCGTTTGGGTTCATTTCGTGTACCGTGCGCGCGTCGCGACTTTTCCCCGCCGACGCGTAAAGTTCCGTTTTCCGTATCGCGACCCGTCGAGGCAAGTTAATCTTGCTACATGCTATCTGAATCAATTCTATACCTATTCTATATATATAACATACCTGTAGTTTGAATTTTAGCACCCATGCATCGTTTTATGACATCTCGACGTTCCGTTGCATCTATTTATATTATTTCAAATCTAGAACTTGAAAGGTAACCATTGCAATTAGTTTACTAAGCATACATAATCACATTTAAATGTTAAATCACATACTCACAATTGTTCTTAGTTATATTACCCTTTTTCATAGTTTTGTCCTATCGGACAACCGATTGCATACCTTTAGCTTTATTCACATTCAATTGCATCTCTAGATGGTTTTAATACATATTAATATGATTTCATCATTCACACGTGTTATACTGCATCCCTGAAACGTTAAAAGTATTCCTTAAGCCAAACTGATAACCGTACGTCTCATAATTTAACCTGTACCTATTTGCATGTCATATTACATATGCCAGTTTATTGTTCTGATGGTATCCATGTTTGATTATTTATAACCCTGATTATGCTAGCTGATTATGAGCACACACATGATATCTTTTACACCTTGACCTGACTCGCTACACACACATATTGATTGACCCGACATGGTACCGTATACTACTTGACTTGACCCGATGTACCATGGCTTGACCCGTTACCTGATCTTGTGTCTAATGCCAACAAACCTGACATGTAGTCCTCACGGACCGTTCCTATTGTCTATCCAGACAAACCTGCTTTTACCTGATCCTGTGTTGGCATTAGGTCTTGATTACTGAATACCTGACTTGACATACATAACTTGGGGGTATGGGGAAATCAATGATGAGACCTGACTTGTAACTCAACAGTCTGAAACCTGTTCTGATCAGTCTTACGGGCTAGGCCAGCCGCGGAGTGATGATGTTGACATCACTCGTCTGTACCTGCTACCTTTTACTGCCTTGCGGCACGTCTCAGTTTCAGCCCGAGAGTCTGTAGACCGTGGTCCCGGGCATGCACGGGATACTATTGAGTTACATCGATGATTCATCAAATTGATTTCAAAGACTTTAGAATAGAAAACCTAATAGAACAGTTTAGTTTACTCACTGTACACTACCCTGTACTGTCCTGATTTATATTACTGTTACACCTTCTTTTCGTTCATGTTTACATTTGCATTTCCTGTTACCTTGTTTATATTTTATCACTTGATGACATGACGCGCTGACGTCTGGGTTTTGCATGGCCCAGATTCCGTGCCCTTGCTGCAGTCCGAGCAGGAGTACTTTAGCCAGCAGGCTGAGCTATGAGGTGTCAACAGTAGTTAGTTCTTTATTTCCTGCATTTTATTCCTGATGTGAGCCCGTATTATGGGACATACATTCCAGTTATTTTGTATTGGATCTTTTGCTTCCGCACTTTTATTATTCTTGGCTCATGTTATCTTGGCTTATGGACATGTTTTAGATAGTTATATTTGTTCTTGATATCTCTACAGCCGTAATGTGACTGTGGATGGATACTTCCTACCCACAGGTAGCATGGTTGGCTATGTCATGTACCTAATTTAGCGTGCTCTGGGAAGCGGGGCGTGACATGGTTCTTTTGATATCAGAGCCATAAGTTAGTCGGGTTGATTCTTTTATAGTTGGGTATTGTACCCAATCCACGAATTAGAATACCCGTGTTTAGGAAACATGTCCTGCCACCTTGCCGTTTTACCGTTCTTGAATCAAGTTCTTCCTGATTATATCTTTTACGATGTGCAAACTTTCTTTGCATATCGACTCGAAAACCCGATTCCTTGTTATCTCTAGGACTTAGGCGACTTGGGTGGAGTTATGTAATTGTAGCTATGATACCGCGGCATAGTTACAATGCGGTACTCTATTTAAGTAACTTGGAGTTCTAGCCTTGATCTATATTTTGAATCTGTTATCATGCTAATCTTGGGTGTTTTGATTTCAGGAGTATTGCAGGCAAGAATCTGAAGACGTACCAAAGGCGTGTTGACGAAGCCGCCATGCTTGGAGTGATACGGGGAATGCTGGAGAATCAAAAGAGGCAGACCGAGCTGATCCAGCAGCAAGCTGAATCGTTTCAGGAAGGTCTACAGACCGTTCATCAGTCCGTGAACAATGTTGGAGCTAAACCAGTTGATCGTGTGGGGACCGTAGCAGATTTCTTGCGTTTGGGTCCGTCTATCTTTACCGGTTTGGAGGAGCCGTTGCCAGCGGAGCAGTGGCTAGTTGACACGGAGAACTTACTTATTGCGGCACAGATCCCAGATGATAAGAAGGTGGATGTGGTACGCATTCAGTTAGTGGATTACGCCCGTGAATGGTGGCTTGTGGAGGAGACCCGCTTGCCCAAGCCGATCAAGTGGGCAGATTTTTCGAAGAGTTTTCTGGAGAAGTTCTTCCCACGGACTGCACGGGAGGAAATGGAAGAGAAATTCATCAGTTTGAAGCAGAATGGTGCACCCATAGATGTACATGCGGCTGAGTGGACACGGCTCAGTAGATTCGCTGGACCTTTAGTTGCCAACGATGCAGACAGGGCACGGAGGTTCATGCGCTGCTTGGATGTGGACATCCATAGGCAGATTGTCTCCCTGGGTTTGACCACTTTCTCACAGGTACTCACGGCAGCCCGAGAACAGCAGAGCCTATCGGGGAAGACTGGGAGTTCACGGCAGACAGCAGCTGCGGTAAGGAAGCCGGCATTTGTACCAAACCGAGCTCATGGACGCAGAGGTATTCCAGTGGACCGTCGTGGCATAACACCGATGAAGAAGCCTGTTGTTGTTGATCGAAGAAGGAGCGTGATTTGTGACTACTGCCATTTACCTGGACACGTGCAAAGGGAGTGTCGAAGGAGGCAGGGACTCTGTTTAGTTTGTGGAGCGGAAGATCACACAGTCAGCGCTTGTCCGTCGAAGCTTCGTACGAGGGATGATATTCAGAAGCCTCCGTAGAAACCGTTCCAGGGACAGAAGCAGCTGACTTAAGGACCTAATCAGGCTCGATCTTTTACCTTGACGGCTGAGGAAGCTAAAGCTTCGGGAGAAGTTGTTTCAGGTATTCTACTCGTTCACGGTTTTCCCGCATTAGCGTTATTTGATTCTGGTGCATCCCATTGTTTTGTGTCGTCCACGTTTTTAGCTACACACTCGATTACTTGCACGACCCTGTCTAGTTTCTGGGACATACACACTCGATCAAAGCTGTTCCCGGTTGGAACAGCAGCATTAACTTCCACCATTAGAGCTGATAGGGTAAGTCCAGAGGGAGAGTTGCCCCAGATTTTCTCACTCGGCGCCAGTGGCGACGTCGAGCGTAGCTTGCAGAAGAGACCGCCTCAGATTTAGAAGCGGCTTCTTCATGCCCCCGGCTTTGCTGAGGGGCTGCTGTTGGCGTCAACCTGTTGAAGACTGACGTCCTTGGCAGGGTTTGAGGAGAGCCGGACAATCTTTCAAAGACCGACTTTCTAGTAAGGGAAGAGCCTTTGATGACTTCACATGTAGGAGGAGTTGGAAGGGCTATCTATTTTAAGGCAGCCCCTTCAGGTATCACGAGCCTCTTTGCAGGCTCGTTTGAGCTTTTGCTTAGCCTGTTGAAGACTGAGACACCATATTTGGACGGCTCGTTGAGAGGGGCCATTGTGGTTGCAATTCGATCGAAGACCGAACTCTTGGGAGCTTCTTCTTGCGGCGTTGTGGCACCAAAACTCACTGGTGGGAGCATGGTCCCAAAGAACAATCCAGCGGTGGCTTGTGTAACTTTCCCCACCGGCATTGAAAAGATAAAGGTCGCGTTATGCCCGTAGGTCACTCCTCCAGCTGGGGTGGAGAGAGAGTTGCTGTTGCAAGAGGTGCAGCTGGAAGCCATCGATTTTCTCTGCACAGGAGCAAGACACCAAATTTTAGTACCTCGAATTCAAGGGCAGCCATAACGAACCGTGATTTTGTTCGCGATACACGACACACGAAGTGTGGAGTGGACAGAGGAAAAGAACCCATCGGGCGTGCCAAAATCTGTTCATCGCCGGAGATGGGGACAAATCGGGATGGGTCGTCTTACCTGAATCTGGGGGCAGATGCTATTTGGATTTGTCCATTCACCTCTTCGAAGATACCAAGTTGATTTATGACACCATATATCAGAGGTTTGGACAGACGCGGCCGTTGAAGTAGACTTTATCAGATTCCCCTTATTTTATGAGGGGGGTTTTGATTGTGGGGACGCTCTTCCCTGCAAGCGCAAGCCTCTGCAATTAATTATGTTACTACATTGCGATAACCACTTTCTCCTGCTCCAGCAGTTCATTTCGTGTTGTTTGTTGTTTTTTTATTTATTTAGGGTTTGTGTCAAGGATTTGCTTGACGGGGTTTTAAACTTAGTTTGTATATTCGTTTGGTCCAAAAATATTTTATTTTATTTATGGACCGTTAATCTAGTTTGAGATTAAGGTCAACTTAAATATATAAGTGAGCATTTGAGCTCAGTTTGTTTTGCTAAGGATACGTCGGTCTTATTTGAGACTAAGATCAACTTAACAATATTTTTAGGATCATTTTTACTTATGATCCAACAAAAGAGCATTTGGACTCAGTTGCAAGAAAACTTCAGAGACTTAGCCAATTTAGGCTTAGTCTACTTATTCTTTTTCTTTTTCATTCAAAAATACTAAGCACTTATTTGGGCTCTGTTTGTTCAGTCCTTTTTTTATGTAAAAGTGCTGAGCACTTATTTGAGCTCTAATGCTCACATATATGTCATGTGAAGAATTCAGTCACGGGCGCTGCCCAATGAATGTTGAACACTTTAGTCATTTTGACTAAATGTGAAGTGCTGAGCACTTCCTATGGCGTCCACGTGAGGTGCTCGTGCGGCGCTGGGCGCTGCCTAATTAGTGCTAAACACTCAGCCGTTTTGGTTATATTTGGAGTGCTAAGAACTTTTTATGTGGCGCCCGCGTGAGGAGCACATAAGGCGATGGGCGCTGCCCAATCAGTGTTAAGCACTCAACCGTTTTAGCTGTATATGGAGTGCAAAGCACTTTATTCAGCATCCACGTGTGTTTCACGTGAGGCGCCGGCCTTCTGTTTTGGGCGCCCGCATGTTTTCACGTAAGGCGCTAGGCGCTGTTAAAAGGACGCCCACATGGGAAGCACGTGAGGCGCTAATTTTTTTTATATGAATATTTAATCTCTGTTGATATTTTCAGAGAGGTTAAACCTCTATCAATGGTGTTTTTACCATTAACGCTTACCAAAATCACTATATTTTGAGGATTTCGGGTTGAGTTTTTAGAAAACTAAGTTCTTGATTTGAAGGAACTGAGTTCTTGGAGTATTATGGACTCCATTTTCTTCCTTTTTAAATTTGTTCTTCCCTGAATTTTTGATTCTCAAGAACAATATCTTCCCGATGAGAATTAAATTCTCAACTTGCGGGAGACTTGTCTTGTGGATCTCAGATCCAGAGAAAAAACTAAGTTCTTTTAAAAGGGTTAAACCCTTAGATGTGATAGAGATATTTTGGTCTCTTTTCTTTACCTAGGGCTTCGAGAAGGAAGGTTTTCTTCTTTGAGAATTGAATTCTCTGTTCTCTCGACAGCTCACTATATTTTTGCAGAAGCTTATATGGGTTTTTTTCTCTATGTGAGTATGTCTTTTTTTGAGACTTAAAGTCTCGGGGCCTTTATATAGTGGAGGCAGATCGTTAATTGGTTTTGAGAAAATCTCTCATTGAGAGATTCCAATTGATTTAATTGGTCTCAAAATTAATTTGGGGAATTTTACCCACCGTTGGATATTTGATCCAAGTGTTTCTGTTTTCACAGAATATGTTGTTCTTGTTTTTAACAAGATTGGGGAAATATTTTCCTATATACAGAATTTATTCTGTCAAGTGGTGATTTTTAATCACCATTGGATTTTTAATCTAAGAGTTCTCTGTTTTACATAGAGCAATCTTTTTGTTTGGAAAGATTAAGAGAATATATTCTCAAAATAGAATTTTATTCTATTATTGGATCATTGATCCAACCGAGAGTATCTTTCTTATTTAGAAAGATATGGGAGATATTTTCTCCTATTAGAATTTGATTCTATATTTTGATAATTTATCATCTTCGTTGGATTTTTGATCCAACGGCTCTGTTTAACATAGAGTATCCCAACTTTTTGTTAGAGAAACGTAGAATTTAATTCTACTGATATGAACTTGGGCGCTGGCGCTCACGTGTTATGCACGTGGGCGCCACTTAAGAATTTAATTCTTATGATAAGTATTTATGTACTTTGCACATTGGCGCTTGCGTGAGGAGCACGTGCAGCGCCATCTAAGAGTTTAACTCTTATGTAATAAGTTCTTCTGTGCTTTGCACATTGGCGCCCGCGTGAGTAACACGTGAGGCGTCACCATAGAATTTAATCCTATAAGATTGGCGCTGGCGCCCTCGTGGAGAACACGTGAGGCGCTGCCTCATTAAGTTCCAACAGAGTTTTGTTCTTTTATTAGGTTAAATATTGAGGGAACAGAAATAAATATGAATTATATCATCCACTCTGCCTATAAGAAATATTAATCAAATAAATGAGCTAAAATTTGAGAAAAGCTCTGCAAAGCAATGGCAATGTGCGTTTAGTAACATAATTGAGCGGGGGTTTAATATAATTATTGTAGAGTATTTTTTGTCATTCTATTGAGATAGAAATGCACGCGCTTGTCGGGCATATACAGATTCCTCCTTCCTGAAGTAGACTGGGGTTTATTGATCATGGGGATCGAAATCGCTGGTAACGGCGGACTAGGATGCCGTTACTTACCTATCGTTTTTGGAGCCAGAGAGCCTTCGATTAACAGGTCAAACAGATCATACGAACAAAATTGTGAAGTGTTGGTGATTAAAAATAATGCATAAGGACGTGTTCATTTCATTTCATTTTTTTATAAAGTAATGTAGTGACAAAAGAGATATATTTATTTATTAAAAAAAGTGTTTTGCATACCATTTTATTTAAATTTTTTGTTTTATTATTATTTTTTTTTGTTTTGTTTTATTTTCTCCTTTTTTAAAGGGAGAATATTCTTCTTTATTTCATCATATGATTGGTTTTATATAACCTTTACATTTCTTTTGGGTCTTTGGGATTTTACCAATTGCCCTTTGCCTATTACATTTATTCATAAAAAAAGAAAATTATATTAAATTTATTTGTCACATAATTTTTTCTTCTTGGCATAGGGCCGGCTTCACTAAGGCTCGATCTTGGTTCGGATCCACTTGGGTGCTGACTATGACCCTTTAACTTGTCGACTTTCTGACTTTGGCTATTTGGACAAGGGGCTTTTTGGACAAGGGACGTAAATTTTGACCTCAACAAAGTACCCCCCCATCAATAAATGCACACCAAATATATGGGTCGTGTAATAAAATTAATGGATCTTCTTTCATGAAACCGATTCTTTGGGATGCTTGACTTTATTTCCTTTTAGTGACCTACTTGACTTTATTTCCTTTTAGTGACCTGGAGGTCGAGGCATTAAGGTAGAGTTTGATTCCGAGGTGGAACATGATTTCAAAATAGAGCTTGATTCCAAGGTGGCACATGATTCCGAGGTGGAGCTTAATTCCACAGTAGAGCTTGGTTCTGAGTTGGAGCTTGAATCCGACATGGAAGTGGGTTCTGAGACGAAACTTGATTCCGCCGCAGAGTTCAGTTTTCAAATGAAGCTTGTTTCCGATGCAGAATTTGATTTTTCGACATGAAACTTGATTCCGACGCGGAGATTGGTTTTGAGACAAAGTTTGATTCCGACACAGAGTTTGATTTTCCAACGGAGCTTGATTCCGATGCAGAATTTGATTTTCTGAGACGAAACTTGATTCCGATGTGGAGGTTGGTTCTGAGACGAAACTTGATTCTGACGCAGAGTTTGATTTTCAAATGTAGCTTGATTCTGATGTAGATTTGATTTTCTGAGAAGAAACTTGATTCCGACTTGGATGTTGGTTCTGAGACGAAGCTTGATTCCGACGCAGAGTTTGATTTTCCGAGAAACTTGATTTCGAAGAGGAGGTTGGTTCTGAGACGAAACTTGATTTCGATGCAGAGTTTGATTTTTAAACGGAGCTGGATTCCGATGCAGAATTTGATTTTCCGAGACGGAGCTTGATTCCGATGCGGAGGTTGGTTCTGAGACGAAACTTGATTCCGACACGGAGGTTGGTTCTGCGACGAAAATTGATTCCGACGCGGAGGTTGATTTTTGAACGGAGCTTGATTCCAATGCAGAATTTGATTTTCCGAGATGAAACTTGATTCTGATTCATTATTCTCTTGAGTGATATGATGTCACGGAGGTTGGTTCTAAGACAAAACTTGATTCCGATGCAGAGTTTGATTTTTAAACAGAGCTTGATTCCGATGCAGAATTTGATTTTCCGAGACGAAACTTGATTCTGATGCGGAATTGATTACGGGGAGAAGTATGATTCCGACACGGAAAGAATCTGGTTGACTTGACTCCGAGGAGAAGCATGATTCTGACAAAGAGGTCTTTGGTTGACTTGGTTATTTGATTGATTTGATTTGTTTTGGCTTTCTGCATTTTTTGGCAGGACTTCTGAGCTTGGATGCATTGCCGGGTGAGATTTTGATTTGACTTGTCTGATTTTGTCCTATTTGGCAGGACTTCTGAGCTCTGAAGCACTTTTCGAGGTTTTTTTTACAAGTTTGCGCCCTTGAAGGTTTTCATAAGCTCGTAGGTAGTCTTGCTATTTTTACTTACGAAATCTTTTCAGGTTTTCATTCGTGTCATTTTTGCTTTTGGACTTATCCTTTTTTATTATTTATTTTTTTATTTATTTTTTATCTTTTATTTATTTTTTATCTTACAGTTTAACGACTTAGGGGTCGAAGATTGGACCCTAGGCTGACATCAGTGTTGCTAACACTGGAGCACGTGTGCCAAGAGATATTTATCATTTGCCTTCGGGGACTTGATATCTGGGTTTTGGTCCGGCATCAGCACGCTAACACTGAAACATGGTGCCAGGAGTGACTCATCATTTGCACTTACCCGTTGGGGAGCAATGGCTTAGGAGGCATGCCACGCCCCGCTTCCCAAAATGTGGAATACGGGAAGCGACGAAGGCCGGCCGTGCTACCTACGGTAAGGAAAAGTCCTTCCATAGTCACATAAGGCTGTCTAGATTAACCTGTCAAAAATAAAATCCAATACCAAAAGAAATAATACTGATAATCATGCTGCAATGAAACCACAAGAAATCCTAAAAATGGGTCCACTAGATAATTGATGCAATTAAAGATCCAAAACAAAAGATTCGGAATAAAATAAGATCCGAAAGAGATACAAAAGTCCTAATGTCCCATAAGGGCGCACATGTTAAAGGCTAAAAGTAAAGGAAAATAAACCTACGATTACTGATCTTCAACAAAGTCTTGGTAACCGCTCTTATCCTGCTCAGCCTGCAGATCTGTCTCTAAACCTGAGATGGCAATTCTCAGGGATGTCAAAACATCCCAGCAAGTACTCAACGTATAAAGTGTGTGTAGTATAATAACAAGAATATATAAAAGTGAAGCCCGGTGCGCAAGAAAATATGTATATAGGTAATTAAATGCACTAACACTATGAAACATGTATGTAAGGGATCAGGTCATAACCTAACTGGCCACTAAAAGGTAAACTATCCTATCGTAAGCTTGAGTGTGTGCGTCAACCTCTGCAGGAGTATTCCTAACCCAAGAGTGGTGCCCCAGGGGCTAGGAAATACGGGCCCAACTGTGGAATGAACAAGAGACTGCTATAGCCCGGTACGAGCTGTAAACATGTGACCGCTATAGCCCGGTACGAGCTGTAATCATGTGACCGCTATAGCCCGGTACGAGCTGCCGGCATGGGACTCCTGAGATCATGTTGTACAACGCACACTCAAACTACCCCAACACCCACGTATTTATAGCTGCTATGGTAAAGATTAAAATCACTAATTAAGAATGCTGAAAAGACAGGAACTTGTAGTATGGTAATTGTATGGAAATAAAACTGGTGAATAGTGGTGTCATGGCATGTAGTCCAGCATTCTAATTAATGATTTCATTTTAAAAAAAATAAATAATAAGGATCATGAATAAGCATGTCAAATCAAGGTGTTCTATACATGTAATCAACATGAGTCTCGGATGTGTATAAAGCATGTAAAAGGATTCTTGTGCATAGAAATCATGTCATAGCATCACATAAAGAAAAGGCAAGAGTACTTGCCTGAGGTTAACGATCACGGAAAAAGATGTAAGAAATGCGGGCACGAACTCAGCTAAGGTGCGACTTGGGATCTGAGTTATACGATCTGCCTAGATAAATTTTCATCGATTAAATTATAAATATCTACATAAAAATTGTCACACAACCAAAACAAAATTATCTCAATTTAGGGTTTTGATAATAATTTTCCCCTTTCAAATTGTTCACCGATTTCCTACCATTTTATCTATTTATTTATTTCTTTATTTCTTCTTCTTTTTCCAGAAAAGAAACAGGGATCAAGGAGTGCTTATAGGGGGGAAATCGTGGCAGTTGCTATTGCTAGGGTTCAGATCTGACGATGGAAGGACAGGGATGATGTTGCTGCAGGGAGCTGTGGAGATCTGGGTGATGGGAGCAGCGACGAGGCGAAGACGAGGGCTGCGGCGACGTCGAGGGCTCTGTGCAGGTCGCTGGAGGTTGTGGTGGAGTCGGAGATGGCCGTGCGAAGGGACGAAGGCTACGGTGATGGGACAAGATGAGGAGATCGGGTTTGTAGTCGAGCGAGGGATGGAGGCGGCGTCGACGGGATGAGGACGAGAGCGAGGGCGAAGGTGAAGGAGGGAGGAGAGGGTCACGGCGTTGATGGAGGCGAGAGGAGGGGTCGGGGTCTGCGGCGGTGATGGTGGCGACGACTAGGGTTACGGTTTTCATGGGTGAGGGACTTGATGAGCAGCGGGGGAGAGAGAGAGATGCGGGTATGAGAGATGGAGAGAGATTTTGTTTTGTGTATATATAAATTTTATAAATATGTATATAAAGATGCATATCTTTAATTGGTCGTATTTTAGAGATTCGGTGCAGATTTTCTTGTTCTCATTTTATCAGTAAACAGATACGCAAAATGTTATTTTGCTGTCACTAAGAAATTATTTATATAATATAAAAACTGAATATTTTCCATATCAAAATTGTTTACAGAGAAAAAAATCTAAATTAAAATATTTTAGCGGCCAACTAAAAATTCAAAAATTATGGGAAAAGAATCTTGATAAACTCTTGAATTATTGCATTCAAATAGGGCTGTTACAAGGCAGGTTTAAGTCCCTGTCACCTAAGGCTTTTCAATTTTATGAGCCGTAAAGGTTTCATGAGAGTATTTTCTCCCTACGAGTCGAGAGGATCTCGTAAGTGTATCTTCTCTTTAGGATTCGTGAGGACCCCCAAGTGTGCTTTCACCTTGTGAGTCGTAAGGATCCCACAGAGGTATGTTTTTCTTACGAGTCGAGAGGATCTCGCAAGTGCGGTTCTCCTCATGTATCATGAGAATACATAAGTGGGTCTTCTCAAATGGAGAATAATTCCAAGGGCCAAGACCGGTCGCAGGGCTGGTGGTTGCGGTGGGACATGAGTTTCATGCCCCCGCTTCCCAAGATAAGTAAACACGGCACATGACAGAGCTAACCATGTACATGTAGCTAGGAATCATCACTCTACAGTCACATTACGGTTGTCAAGCGGATATCAAGAACATTAAAATATATAATCTAGCTATCACATGTTCATCTGCCACAGTAAATAAAATCAAGAAAATGCATAAAGCGGAAACGAATCAAGATCCCACAAACAATATCTGAATCATGTCCCGATATGGGCTCACATCAAAAGAATTAAAACTGCTGTAACAACTCCATTTTTAATGTACAAAGAATTGATTTAAATTCAATGTATACTTGGAGTATTTATTACAGCTGATATCTCTTTAAGTATTTATTTCACTCCATAATTACAAGAAGGAGCTTGTAGCTCATTGGTAATACCTTGCACTGCTGAACCAAGCCACCAGAGTTCGAATCCCATGCCCCACATTATTTTTATATTGTTTTGTTTTAAATTTTTTGGAAAGTCAACAGTCAAACAGCCATAACTCTCAAAATTTATACTGAACCCAAAAAGTTAGATGCACCAAAATTCCCCCCATAAGTTTCCCCACCCGACGGTGCCCCGACTCGGCCCGACTCGGGCCGGCGCCGCCGGCCGAACTCGACCGGACGGCCGAGTCGTCAACACGGAATTTCTCCGTGTTGACCTGGTCATACCCCCTGCATACTCTAAAATTTTTGATCGGTTACCAGATTCGCGATAAACCTCTTTTACTCCCAAATTTAATGATATTTTAATGAATTTTTATATATTTTTATATTTTTTTTAATTAAAACCCTAACCCTAGCCTAGCCCTATATAAACACCCCTACCCTCTACCCTTTCACTCTATATTCCTAAGTCCACTCTCTAAAAAAATTCAAGAGAACTCGGTACGTTAGAAAAAGAGCGGAAGGCGAAGCGCTGCCGAAATCGACGACAAATTCCGGCGATCATACTAGGACACTTCGCGACGTTTCGACGCCCGACAACCCACTACCTTCCTAGCACTCTCTAACGTGTCCAAAACCCGTAAGTCCCCCTCTTTCTATCTTCCTTTTCTTTTAAGAAAAATACTTTTTTTAAAACCCGACAGAAATCGGAACAAACCGATTTCCGATTCGGTTTTCTATCAAAACTCACTTGTCACAAATTACATAATGCTTAAACATATTCATGTTGACTATTAATCACTTAAAAATCAATTTGGATAAAGTTTTTCACATGAAATGATAACGTTTCCATTTATCGTATTTCTTTCACTTAAATACCATAATATTTAGTTATCACATTTAACCCTTAACAATTGCTATACCTTAACGTAGATCACGAGGTAATGACCTACCTCCACACACACACAAATACAACCCTAATTGATATGATCAAAACTTAGAATACGAAAATACAAGACTTTACATTAAAATACCCTTTTCTTTATAAACTTTTCAAAAAGTTCTAAGTTGTATACAATTTTAAAACAAAATCTTTTAATAGGAAAATACGATATGTCATGGACATCGATCGTTTATCTAAACTGAGTTTGTGGTGTCTAGGCTAGGCAAGTGAGCTTGGGTAGCTTTAAAAGGCCCGCCTCACGATTCGTGAGCGGATCCCTCCCTCCTCACTTGTACTTACCTGGCCACAATTGGCGGTGAAAAGGCGATTTGAGGCTTCTAATGACTTATCATTTAGACCCTTTAGAAATAGGCTAGTTGGCTTAGGAAACCCTAGAAACTAAAATACGGAAATTTACTCCTTTTACAGATAAATACCTCATCTTTATAAAACCATTTTTTCTAAATGACTAGTATTTATTAAATCTTTGCAAAGCGCCACTACAACCCACCTTTGGGGAACTCGTTAGGGATAGTACGGTTTATCATGCACTCTCGAGCTTAGTAGTGCGAGATTCAGACCTCCGCAAGGAGCATTCGGTCTCGAAAGGTTTAAAATACGACATTTAAGAAAAATGAGATTTTGGAGAATAAAATATTTAGTTAAAATTATTTTTGTATTAACATATATATAATTATCATTTAAACGCCTATTTTGTTATAAGATAAAGTTTCCACATTTTCCTAAAAATTACAAGATTAACAGTTACATTAAAATACCATGAATTTTCAAATAAATCCATGTTATAATTTAATACTTTTATTAAGATATATTCACTAGAATAACACAAATAAAATTTACACTCATTATAACAATAAAGAAGAATAATAAATACTTGGGGTGTATCTTGAAAACTATACAAAAGTATTTTTACATAAAACCCCCTCAAGTTTTATAATTTACAAAAAGACCCTAACAATTATAGAACTTCAAATTACATTTCTTTTAGTCTGACTCGGGTTTGAGTCTGACTATTTCTGACTTGAATATGATTCAAGTCAATCTATATTCTTTAATATTCCAACTCAATATGAACACATGAATCCCTGAATCCAATTAACAATCTATTCATCTTGACTGAATCAAACCATGGATATACATCCATTATTCCGTTATTCCATTTACCTGATTATACAGTTACAATCTGTTTACTGATATCATGGTTTTGGTCAGTCATCCAACTTACACAATACAATACAATAATACTGTCAAAACACTACGGGGTTAAGGGGTAGATTGGTACGAAAGGTGTTAAAGGTGGCACGAGGTGGTCAGATTAAGACACCTAACCTATATTCCGTTGCTGTTGTACCGTGGCTTAACGGTTTCTTGTACATTCTGTTTGCCCTGGTCTCTAGCATATAGAGACCCCTCTCGTATACACTGGCATCCTTCTGTACCAAGCTACAAACAACGGCGTTAACACAATATTCCATAATATTCCACAACATAATATTTTAGAAAATACCTCTTATTCTGTCTTTTCTTATCTTTGGGACGTACCGAGCGACCTGTTCGCTGACGACATTCTATTTCTTTCTTCTTTGAATGTCGTCAGGTGCTTTGGACCCAGCAGAGATCGAGCCCACCGGTGCAGACTTGGAGCAGTTTCACGAAGACCCCGAGCTCTAGATATTGTACCTTATTCTTTTCAGTATTTTCATTTCCTGTTATGCCACTGTTTAGGCATTGTTTTTCTGTTCAGTTGTATTTACTTTTCATGCATTGTACAAAAGAATGTTATTAATAAAGTTGCTGTTATTTTTATATCTTTTGTTTCTTGTGATTTACTTTTATATTGCTCAGATACGCTTAGCGTATGTACTTCTGAGTACATACGTAGCGGACCTCGTCGCATCTCCTTCGCCGTATACCAGGAAGCGGGGCATGACAACTGCGGAAATAAATTAACTAAACATCTCTAACAATACACATTCAACTCCTCATTGCTCGGCTTGATAGCTAAAGTACTCCTGTTCAACCTGCGATAAAGGTAGAGAAACTGGGCCATGCAAAATCCAGACGTCAGTGCGTCATAACCAGGATAGGATGATATGATTAAACATGCAGGTAAAAAAAAACACAGATATAAAACAATGAGGTATCTGTATGTGATGTGTATTCTAAAACCTGTGCTTTGTTCATACCAGAATATTGCATTTTATACCGCCCATTCTTAAGCTCGTTTGTTTATAGGCAAGTGCTTTTGATCAGTGTTTGCTACATATTTGCAGAATACAAGTTCTCGGCTCTGAACAGTGAAATTCATGGAAAAGTACGTCAAATTCCGGATTACTGCCAACACAGATAAAACACGGGTCTCCGCTCTCTATCCGTATGTTGCCACACACCAGTTTAAGGGACAAAATGGCAAATCGATGTCATTTTCGTGCACAAAGCTCAATGTCAACACAAGATCCAACATATCTACGCGGAGCTCGAGGAAATCTTGGCAAAAGATCCACATCACATCACCTTTTGATCTACTGAAATTCTGGAAGAAATGGGAAAAGTTTCTGAGAAAAAGTCATATACCACACTGAAGAATACTAAAAACTAGGGAAAACCACCAAATTTCATAGCCTAACTCCTCTAAACGTCCGCGGTTCCTCGGCATAAGCGCACTTAGGCCGCGGAACCGCGGCCATTTAGTCTCCTCTCGTTGTCGTTTTTCAGGGGCATGTTGGTCTTTTCTTGTAGGGGCAGATTCTTGCCCTAGGTTTCCAGTTCCCTTCCTATAAATACTCCAGAACTTGCCAAGCTTTTGGTGTTAATTTCTTATGCCTCTTTTGTAGGATTTAATGTAGTTTAGTCTTCCTCTTCTTCATTCTTTCCTCCATGAAAATTGTAGTGAGAGCTTTTTGAGTGGATGATGAAATGAAGATGAGGGTTTTTGTATCATTCTTGTTTGTTTAGATTCCCCTTGAGATTCTTGCTTTCTCTTGATCTTTCAACTTCTTCATTGAGCTTGAAAGTTTAAGGGTTTGTTATTGATCTCAAGGGTTGTATCTTCTTATGGAATTAGTGCTTCATTTCACATGACTTCTCTACCTTCTCTTGATCTTGCAAGCTCTTGATTGAGCTTGCAAGTTTAAGGGTTGGCTATTGATCCCATGCTTGTCTTGAGTTCTAGTTTCTAGTTCTTTTTCTTGCTTATTTCTTTCTTGCTTTTTATTACCTTACTTTACTTTCATGTACTTAAATTTCATGCACTTATTTACTTGTAATCTTTTCTTTTCTTTGTTCTTTTTGTTCTCTCTTTTTGGTTCTTTTTGTGAATGATTGTAATTGTTGTTGTTGTTAAGAACAAATACGGTATTGTAAGTTAATATCTCCTTGCTCATTTCCTTTTCCCGTTATTTTCCATTGAACTCCGCCCAAACGTTACGCAAGCGCTCCGTTAGGCACCCTACCCTACCAAGGTAACGGTGATTCCTAACCGCGACCGGTTGCGTTCGGTTTGGCCGGATGCGAAAGCAAGAGACAAGAACGGAAGGACAAGGGTAAATAAGCCGGATTCCACGAATACCGTGCTTAAATCCCCTAATCCACGTTGTTGCCAATTGCTCGAGCTTCAATTGGTCAAGACTCGGCTCAAAGGTTTTGAGTACGGATTTCTTTAGCTTACAATTTCGTATCTTTTTCTTAACAACTTTATACTTGCATATAACACATAGGTTAGAATCGAACAAACATATACTCATTCTTTATTGACTCATCTAAGACAAGAACGGAAATACAACCATCTCCCTGTGGATCGACCCGTGCTCAACCGGCTAGCTGCATAGCGACACCGTCCTGATCGCGGTAAACTTTAGAACTTTGAACATCCGACACGCCAAAAGCGTGCAATCAAATGGCGCTGTTGCCGGGGAGACGTTAGCGTATTTTCTTTCTTGTTATTCGGGTTAATATTCTTTTTGTATATATTTATAAATTAAAAAAATCTTTTTGTTTTTTTTTTTTGATAATTTTTGTGAGCAAGTCTGCAGATTTTTGCGCATTTGCAAACGGCGCTTGTGGGGAGCAAAGTGTACGTTCAAAGCTAAGGTGATTGCAAAGTACAGTGCCAAAGATCCGGGTAGTTTGACCCGCGCAAGCGAACTTTTCAAGCTTACCGGATTTGATTCAACGAGGGTTTCCCAACCCAAAAACTTAACGGTACGTACTTTACTAACACCTTCATCTCAAATCCGACGCATCCAATATACTATTCTTTGCAGGATTCTTTGCAAGTTCGCTAGCAAACGCAAAAAATTGACTAACCCGTATTTGTTGCAGTGCCATGCTTAATATAAAAAACGATTGTTTGATTCTTTGAATAATTTTTATTGAATTGCGCATTGCATCAATTAATACGGACTTAAGGGCAAGCGAACCCCACAACATACGGTAAAGGATTTCATCACTTTTTCCGTGGCCCTCAAATCACGAAATTGAGCATAACGTTTACCCGCACAAATTTTAAAAGAAATTAGACTTTAAGCCTTAAGGACTTCGCGCTCATTAGGAGAAGTTAACCGTGTTTAGAACCTCGCTTAACGGTACATTGTTTACGGGGTGTCTAAGAAAGTGTTAACGGCGAAACCGCCAAAAGAGAAAGGGTTATTTAATTAAGGAATTTCGCGAAAGCGTTGGAAAACCTCCCCTTATCTCTGCACTTACCTGGCCTCGTGATCAGTGTATCTTAAGCCCGTTTCTCGACACAGTTTTACTTCGACAATCAAGTTCTGGAGCAGGTCTAGTTGACCTAGGTGAACCCTAGAACGATTAGGTGTGTGGTATTTTTGTGTCGTGATTGTTTTTGTCCAGATTCTTTTTATGTGTATATTTCATTCTTTTGTTAATATCTATAAAAAAAAGAAAAAAAAATCACATTCTTTTTCCCCTCCTTTTCTCTTCCTTTCTTTCTTTCTTCTTTTCATATCATGGGTACTCCACATAGAAAAACTCTTGCCGAACTTTGGTACCCACAACCAGACATTACTTCTTACGGTTCTTGCTTTGGCCGAACGTCGAACGATCCCTCCATGCCCAAAATCTCTTTGAAAGATCGGATAGAAGCGTCTAGGACAAACACTTGCACTCCGCATTCCACTTTGTATCAACCTTTTCAACCTCCCGCACCCGCTTATGTTGATACCCCTTTTGCAAGTCGTCCTTTGTCCATCGCTGAACATATTGAACAATCTCATAGCCGATCTTTCACCCCTTTCACCACTTCAAATTCGTGGGATCAACAATTCCATTCACCTTCGTATCCGAGTGTTGATCCTACCACAGTCCAGCCATTCAATTCCTACCAGTCCTACCCGACTCTTGCACCTTCCCTAGACATTGCTTCTGAACCGCCAGTTAAGAGTTTTTAGTATCCAAACAACTTTGAATCTTTTATTGAAACCCCGTCACAACCCATGTCTAGTCTGGAACAGTCGTTGGAAGACTTTAGGGCAGCGTCATGCCAACAGATGATGGATTTGAATGCGTCCATGGCTTCCCTCATACAACCTACTGACCCGGTAGCTAGTTTCCAACTAGCTCCTAATTTTCCAATGTATGATGAGGCAGTTGGACAGATTGAGAATTTGAGTGGAGAGAGTGAGCTGTACCCCTTTCCAAATCAAACCTACCGGTTTCAAATTGAATACCACAACTCCTGTGTTGAAAGGCTATCAAGTGTCCCAACTGAATTATCAATTGAAGATAGAATGTTTGATGGGTTGTGCGACTTTGCAGTGTTTGATTTACCCGATTGTGAAGGGACCTTGCCAAGTGAAACCACACCCATTCCTTTTGACCTCTACACCTCCATCTTAGAACCAGAATCGATTGAAATCCATGCTCTTGATGAGGTATTTGAGAAAATTGACTTTTACTTGATTGAGGATATTGACGCTGGGAATATTTTGGATGATGAACCCACAGATTTGGCTGAGTTTTTCTCTCCAATTCATCATCCCGAGTCATTAAATGTTTTTCCCGAACCCCATATGCGTCTGGATATTGATGATAAATGCATGGATGAGATAACTTTTGAGGAGAATATTGAGGATAGTACTGAGGATGAAACAGCTTTAATTGATGAGTCGGATTTTCCAATTCATCCTATTCTTTTCATTGACTGGGTGCACCCTCCCGAACCCTTAACCGATACCCTTCCTCAATCACTTCCCCCCACCTTTTCCATCATTCCGACTTGGCAAGAAACCATATCACTTTCATTCCTTATGTCCGGTTTACCAGGTTCGGCGTACCCATGGTTTCTCACGAATCTTGAGGGATTTGACCCCATTTCTCGATGGGTTAATAGATTAGCACAAACTCTTCTTACACATCAGTCATCACAAATTGTGCTAATCTATTCACTCCATTTCCACCCTCAAGTTCGTATTCCACTTCTTTCTCCCTTCCGCCATTCTTCTTCTGATATACCGAGACCGTATCCCGCTTCTATCTCCATACGGTCTCGCGTATTCTCCATTTCTTTCCTCTTCACCTTCTTTCACCAACCCGCATATTACAGAGATAGAATTTTTGAATGGTTGGTGTTAACTTTTGGCCTGTGTAAGGCCTTGTATAGCTTGACACTGTTCTTTTCCCCCTAATCCTGAACTTCATCGCTTAACAGTGGAAACACTGTTTCACTTAAGTTTGGGGGGAACCCTTTTTGTGTATATATTTTTTATTTTGTTTTCTTTGTTGTATATAATTTGTTTTTAGGGAGCGCCGGCAATATTGACCCTCTTGGTATAGCCTGACAGTGAGGGCACTGTCAAGTTTAAGTTTGGGGGTGTGCTCGGTAAGCTTTCTTCCTTCGCATTCATTTGTATATTTTGCATTTGCATACCTTATTAAAAACCCACAAAAATCGAAAAATTTTCCAAAAATATAAAAACTTTGTCGTCAAGTTAGCTAATAGGGTAACTTAGATCTTTATTCCGAAAGTTTAGTCGATATATTAGAAATAACTAAATTCTAGGCTTAGGAATTGAAAACCCTAAAAATAACCCTCATTCTGTCTAACTTTGGTAAGTATACGTTGAGTTCAGTTCTTGAGTTAAGTCAAGATGAAGGGAAAGTATTAAAGCTTTACTGGAGGATAAGTCTGAAAAATAGTTTCTTTTCTTGAGTTCAAATTTAGAAAGTACATACCCTACAAACTGCACTTACACGCACCTTGAAACTTGGGATAGTAGAGGATACCTAGAAATACTCTTGCCTGAAAGCCTAGTATGAAAGAAAAAACGGTATTTAAAGCTAAACACCAAAAGAGCATATTGAAAAATATATCCGGTCTTGAAAAAGAAAAAAGAAAAAGAAAAAATAGAATAAAGTCAAGACCTGGAAACTGCTATTTACGTTTTAAAGTTCACACATTCAGTAATCGGTCGTTAGTGCCTCAAGAAGCATTAATAGTCGCATGAAAGGTGTGTGAGCAAATCCGTCCATCTTTAATGAAAAGAAGTAGTATTGGGTATTATGGCAAGGGTATTATAGCTTGAATTGAATTCTTGAGTGTAGGGGTGCAAATACACACACACGTAGGGGTATACAATCGATATTTTGATAAAAAATAGAAATAAAGAATAAGACTTGTGTTTTCTGTAAAGTTGATAAAAATCCCAGATTTGAGGCCGCACTTTAGAAGGAAAACTCAGGAGTTCCAAGGTTAAATAGATAGGAGGTATGAAAAATAAGGGTTGGATATTTCTAACTTAGGATGATAGAATTTCTAACGTAAATACTAAACTGTAGGAGTAGAATCAATGTTAACTTATGACACTAGCTTGACGGGATTTTGTGGGTGTAATCCGCTGAAAACCCTCAGGAGACAACACTCCTCCTATTAGGGACACCTAGGGGTTTAACGGCTTGCTGCAAGTGCTCAGTGCAATCGCGTTCCCTGCGAAAGTGCGGTTAGGACTTTTTTGTGAATAATTGGTTTTGCTCGGGACAAGCAAAAGTTAAGTTTGGGGGTATTTGTTCAAACCAGAATATTGCATTTTATACCGCCCATTCTTACGCTCGTTTGTTTATAGGCAGGTGCTTTTGATCAGTGTTTGCTACATATTTGCATAATACAGGTTCTCGGCTCTGAACAGTGAAATTCATGGAAAAGTACGTCAAATTCCGGATTACTGCCAACACAGATAAAACACGGGTCTCCGCTCTCTATCCGTATGTTGCCGCACACCAGTTTAAGGGACAAAATGGCAAATCGATGTCATTTTCGTGCACAAAGCTCAATGTCAACACAAGATCCAACATATCTACGCGGAGCTCGAGGAAATCTTGGCAAAAGATCCATATCACATCACCTTTTGATCTACTGAAATTCTGGAAGAAATGGGAAAAGTTTCTGAGAAAAAGTCATATACCACACTGAAGAGTACTAAAAACTAGGGAAAACCACCAAATTTCATGGCCTAACTCCTCTAAACGTCCGTGGTTCCTCGGCATAAGCGCGCTTAGGCCGCGGAACCGCGGCCATTTAGTCTCCTCTCGTTGTCGTTTTTCAGGGGCATGTTGGTCTTTTCTTGTAGGGGCAGATTCTTGCCCTAGGTTTCCAGTTCCCTTCCTATAAATACCCCAGAACTTGCCAAGCTTTTGGTATTAATTTCTTATGCCTCTTTTGTAGGATTTAGTGTAGTTTAGTCTTCTTCTTCATTCTTTCCTCCATGAAAATTGTAGTGAGAGATTTTTTGAGTGGATGATGAAATGAAGATGAGGGTTTTTGTATCATTCTTGTTTGTTTAGCTTCCCCTTGAGATTCTTGCTTTCTCTTGATCTTTCAACCTCTTCATTGAGCTTGAAAGTTTAAGGGTTTGTTATTGATCTCAAGGGTTGTATCTTCTTATGGAATTAGTGCTTCATTTTACATGAGTTCTCTACCCTTCTCTTGATCTTGCAACCTCTTGATTGAGTTTGCAAGTTTAAGGGTTGGCTATTGATCCCATGCTTGTCTTGAGTTCTAGTTTCTAGTTCTTTTTCTTGCTTATTTCTTTCTTGCTTTTTATTACCTTGCTTTACTTTCATGTACTTAAATTCCATGCACTTATTTACTTGTAATCTTTTCTTTTCTTTGTTCTTTTTGTTCTCTCTTTTTGGTTCTTTTTGTGAATGATTGTAATTATTGTTGTTGTTAAGAACAAATACGGTATTGTAAGTTAATATCTCCTTGCTCATTTCCTTTTCCCGTTATTTTCCATTGAACTTCGCCCAAACGTTACGCAAGCGCTCCGTTAGGCACCCTACCCTACCAAGGTAACGGTGATTCCTAACCACGACCGGTTGTGTTCGGTTTGGCCGGATGCGAAAGCAAGAGACAAGAACGGAAGGACAAGGGTAAATAAGCCGGATTCCACGAATACCGTGCTTAAATCACCTAATCCACGTTGTTGCCAATTGCTCGAGCATCAATTGGTCAAGACTCGGCTCAAAGGTTTTGAGTACGGATTTCTTTAGCTTACAATTTCGTATTTTTTTCTTAACAACTTTATACTTGCATATAACACATAGGTTAGAATCGAACAAACATATACTCATTCTTTATTGACTCGTCTAAGACAAGAACGGAAATACAACCATCTCCCTGTGGATCGACCCGTGCTCAACCGGCTAGCTGCATAGCAACACCGTCCAGATCGCGGTAAACTTTAGAACTTTGAACATCCGACATGCCAAAAGCGTGCGATCATGCTTCTAGGTTATCTATTCTAAAAGTCTTTGAAATCGATTTAATGGAATCGTCGATGTAACTCAATTGTATCACGTGCGTGCACAGGACCACGGTCAAGATTCTCAGGCTGAATACGAGATGTACCACTAAGAAGTAACCATGTAACATGTACAGATGAATGATGTCAGCAGCATCATTACGGGACTGGCCGAGCCCATAAAGACCGATCAGTATGAGTATCAAACTGTTGAGTTACAAGTCAGATTTCATTATTGATTTTCTATTACCCCCAAGGTTTTGTGTTCACGGGTATTGATGATATAAATCTAATGCCAACACAGGATCAAGTAGGTAAAGGTCTTGTCTATGTAAACAACAAGTCATGTCCGTCAGGACAATAAGTCAGGATTATCGGCATTAGCAATAAAATCCAAGTAACAAGTCTGGTAGTGTGTCGTGAACATATCATGTAATGTATATTACTCAAAATAGATACCAAATGTGAAACTGTAATCAATATCGAAACACGGTAAGCATAACTACAGCCAGGATGCATATGTATCTATCTATAATAACCGCTATACATCCATTACCATATATGATGAAAACAAGATAACATACTATACTATTATAGTAGTATAATGATATCATGATATTCCGGCTTGCAACTAGATATGCTATTTATCAGTACGGATACAGAAGGATACTATAAAACTGTAAATCTGTAATATTTGCTGAATAATAAAACACATGCACTATTCTTATTCATATAATTATCGATATAATAACATAGCATGTTGCAAGTTTAAAACTTGCCTGATCGGGTCTCATGTCAAGATACGAATGTCACGTCCGACGTTGGAAATAACGTCGCGATGCAAACTTACGCGTGCATGACTGGACCTGGTTGAGCAGCGACGTGACAAGGTGACTGGGCTGGACGACGACGGTGGCTAGGTCGTCTGGATCGTTGGCGACGTGCACAACTCCGGCAAACCGATCGGAGAATCAAGAAAAGAAAAGAAGGAAAGAAAGAAATGAAGAAGAAGAGTGGGGTGGCTGCTGGTGTTGGGTTTTAGGGTGGCGAGGACAGAGGAGAAGTGGTGATGAGACGACGGGGGTTGATGACGACGAGGTGCTGCGTTGGCGAGGTAGATGCAAGTTTGTGAGGTGATTGGGTAAGGTGACGAGGTGTGGTACTGGTGATCTGGGGTGTCGGGAAAAGGAGAGGGAAGTGAAGACGAGGGAGACGGTGCCGGTGCTGGGTGGTGACGACGAGGGATCTGGCGGGGTGTGGGTTTCTTGGGTTGGCGTCGAAGTTTTTGCAGGGGGTGCTCGGGAAGGAGAGAGGGAGGAGAGGAGGTCTTGGGGTGATGAGGACGAGGGCGGTGATGGTGAGGTGAGGTCGAGAGTGAACGGCGACGAGGGAGTGGCAAGGGCATGGGTAGGGTTTTATTCTCGCGGCGGGAAGAAGAAAGGAAAGAGAGGGAGAGAGGTTAATTTTTTAATAATAGGTTATTATATAATATATATATTTATATATATATTTATATAGAGAGAGAAAGAGAAAGAGACAAAGCGGGCAGAGAGAGGGATATAATTAGTTTTATAAATATATTATATATTTTATATATATAACTGGTAGTTTAGTTATATAGAAAAATATTATAATATATATATTGGAATTTTACAGTTAATACCAGATTACTTCGAATATTATCCGGGTCCCTTCTAAAAATCTAGTTTTTAAATATAGAGAAAATACATAAAAGTTTAAACTATAGTGCGATGTCCTGTTAATGAAAATGCATACCCCCAAGTACGGATTTACGTAAATATACGTAGCGACCTAAACGAGTCTGCTTTAACAATTTGGACATGAACATGATATATGGATGCAACCATATGATCTGGGGTATGATGATATGCAAGGCTAGATATTAAAATATATTATTTTGTTTTTATTTGGTATTATTAAAAGATATGCGGATACAAAATATATTATATATGTGTAATATCTAGATCTGCACGGATGCTCTGTACTAGCAAATATTTGATGTAATCTTGAACCATGGTAGGTTTCAAACATGCGGGTCGGATCTGATACTAATCACAGTTGCTAAATGCACTATCCGCAACCCAAAAGCAATAATAATCAAGAATTTGACGCATGATTTGAAAATACCCCAAATAAAATATAGTATAACGGTGCTAGGGTGTTACAATGAGAATGATTTAACTCGTTTATGCCCGTGGATTGTATATGGCGCGCGTGAAGCATCAAACCCGTAGGGCGTGGAGAATTTGGGAAAATTGGATTTTGGTTTTAGGTTGGCGTCCACATCGCTACATCAGAATAGTGCCAGGAGCGACTCATCATTCGCCGTAGGGACATTTGAGGATATGAAATTTTGGTTAACATCAGTATCGCTAATACTGAAGTATGGTTTCAGGAGCGAATCATCATTTTGTCATTGGATGATTTGAATTCGGATATGAATTTGAATGGCTTTTTTACCGCGATTGCTATCATTTCAGCTTTTCTTATCACGAAGGACATGATTGCCCTATCATTTCGGCTATCATTCGCGGTTGCCCCATCATTCCGGATTTTCATCTTTATTTTTACTCGCTAATTTTTATTGCGAGCTGCCCCATCATTTCGGTTTTTTATTTATTTATTTACACACATTTTCTCTCCCCCCCCACCATTTTAACGACTTAGAGGTCGAAGTTGTGCGTCTTATTCAAGCTTCTCACACTTTGATTTTGGCGAAACTGAATCGATGGCCGTACCTTGGTGGTTTGCCAGCGCATCAGAGAACAGTGAGGTTTTCTCAACCTTATAGTGGTTCTCCACCCAATCTTTAAACACGTAACAGTTCTCGATAGAATGACTCGTCACCCTATGATATGGGCAGTATATGGGATTGTCAGCCATATTTGGTTCATGTGGCCTCTTTAGAATGGGCAGCTGTAGACCGCGACTTAAGGCGTTCTCGAATATTTTGCGAACTTCGTCCTTCCTGAAGGAGTAGATTTTCTTCCCTTTCTCTATCAGAGTCGGCGCTTTTCCCGGTACCGTTCTTTGAGACCGATTAGTCTTTAGTCCACTTGTCATTTTCTTACTCCGGTCAGTACGCGCATCGAAGGGGCTGGATGCTGATTGCAGTCGACATTCGCAAAGATGCTCTGCTCTTGGGCTGGAGAGAATATTTATTGGCTGTTCCAGGATATCAATCCCTGGTCTATGAACCAAACTTTGATTTTGTTGCAACTGAATTCACGTGACTTGGATCGTGACATTTTTCACAACATTCGCCGGATCGTCGACTTTGGAATGGACCTTAGCCAACTTCTCATACCGGTCCTTAAGCTGCTTCCGAAACCATTGGAATAATACTTGTTCTATAGTTCCAGGTATTATAACCGAGTTATCCTTGCTACCTGAGCTTGATTCTTCATGGACCACGGGCTCTTTTTGCTTAATGGCCTGAGCAGGCTCTTCATCATCCGAACCGAACCGGCGTTAGGTAGTAACAACCATGTCATTATCACAGTCATGAAGCGTAGGAGGACTTGCTCTTCCGGGACCCACCATATAGACCGTATGGATTGTATACTCGTCCACTGCCTCCTCATTGGTAATATTGCTTGTTAGACTTTTGGCTTGTTGCCTTGGTCCGCTCCTTTCAGAGAAGAGCAGACGATTGAGAACAATAGGTTCCCGAAGGGTTTCGGTCTCTATTTGTATGAAATTGGTGGCCGCGGCTTGATTGTTCGCTAACACACTTTTGGACAATTCTAATTCTCCTGACTTGTATTGTTTCTCGACCTAATCTTTAAAGACAAAGCATTCCTCAATGGTATGACTTACCACTCTGTGATAGGGGAAGTATTTGAGGTCGTCAGTCATATTCGCTTCTTGCGGTCTTTTCGATTCTGGCAATTGTAGACCGTTTCTTAAGGCGCTCTTGAATATCTTATAGACTTTGTCCCTTCTGAACCTTATCCAACTTCTCTTTCAGGGGCGGTTCTCCTCCCCCTCCCAACACTGGCTTCCAAGATTAGTTGACATTGGGCCCGCCTGTCCCTCGTGTATTTCAGTCAACCGAAGTGTTAAAAGATTCAGTATCGTCATAATTTTCGCCTTTGCGTTTATCGTCCTTTCGGTTCTTCCAGGATCTATTGTTAATTTAGGGGTCTGAGATGGACTCTTGCTTTGAGCATTCCAACATTTGGACTTTCTTGGTCAGCTCTTGGAATATTTTGAGACCCGTGGCGCATTGAAACGAGCCATCCAATTGTTGAGATTCCCGATGAGGAGGCTAACAGATTGGTCCTGCTTTATCGGCGGTTCGCATTTGACAGTAAGATTTCATCATCGGGTGATAAAGTCCGTATTGCTTTCGTTTTTCTCTGGCCTGGTCCTCACAAGGTCAACAATGCTGATTATATCGCTGACACTCATGAACCTTTGTAGGAACAGAGATTCCATTTGGGCGAAAATAGTGACAGAACCGTCCGGTATGCTCGCGTACCAGTCGAAAGCCACATCGGTGTTGGGGTCAAAAATTACACCCCGGTTGATAAAGTAAAAGTCAAATTCAACCCCAAGCAAGCGGGCCCAAGCCCAGCTTAAATAGGCCCATGCCCAAGTCGAGCCCTGCGGCCGACCTACCCTATGCCAAAATGAAAATTACATAATAAATAGTTTTGATATAATTTTTATGAATAGGCATAAAACCAAATTTTTTGTAAAGCCCATGGCTCGTGTACAAAAGAAATGAGCACATGAGGCATGGG
Organism: Agapanthus africanus; assembly: GCA_030015575.1. NCBI lineage: Eukaryota > Viridiplantae > Streptophyta > Magnoliopsida > Asparagales > Amaryllidaceae > Agapanthus > Agapanthus africanus. The sequence goes on along the minus strand of CM057339.1, from coordinate 299,801,090 downwards.
ATGGGCAAAATGTCATTTTGTAAAGCCCAATGGGCTATGTGTAAACTTGTAAGCCTATATAAGACAACATGATGATGAAATGAAAAGAACATTTTCATTCCCCTCAAAAATTAGGGTTCTGTGCCTCCTCCTTCCTCAAGCTTCTAAACTTTCTTTTTTTTTTTGAATTAAATCAAGAATTTAACACTTCTTTTTCCAAAAAGAAACAGTTTTTCACTATAAAACCCTTGAAAGGGAGTCGGATCTCCCATCAAATCTCTACAAGGGGATATTTTTAAGTCTCGCCCCCTTTTCTCTAAGATCCAACCAACAGAGAGGAGAAAGGAGACCTATCTCCAAAAATCCCACTTTGGAGAAGATCTGGGGCTTAAGAAAGAATTCAGGACGCAAGGAAGAAGAAAGGAGTCCCATTTAATCATCTTCGAAGATTTTTGGGAGTTCAACTCCATTTGTCAAAATCTTTTGGAATTTAACTCCATAAATTGTCACGCCCCGCTTCCCGATATACGGCGAAGGGGACGCGACGAGGCCGCTGCGTATTTACTCATAAGCAAATACGCTAAGCGTAACTAAGCAATATAAAAAAATAAATGCACAAGAGACAAGATATAATAAAACAGCAACTTTATTTATTCACATTCTTTACAATACATGGAAAAGTAAATACATGGGATAAAGCGATGCCTAAACAGTAGCATAACAGAAAAGGAAAAGTACTGAAATAAAAGTGTACAATGAACTAAAGCTCTGAGTCTTCAATGAAGTGGTCCAAGTCTTCACTAGTGGGCTCGGTCTTCGGAGTGTCCAGATCATCTGACGACATTCAAAGAAGAAAGAAAAAAAATATCGTCAGCGAACAAATCGCTCGGTAAGTCCCAAAGATAAGGGAGAAATAGAATAGACAGAAAGAGAAGGTAGTTTTTAAAGTTATATTATATGATTAACGTTGTTGTTTGTAGCTTGGTACGTAAGATGCCAGTGTATACGATAGGAGTCCCACTTACACCGAAGACTTTGGTAACCCATAGTACAAGGATCCGTCGATAATACCACGGAACAATGGCATGGATGTAATTACGTCTTAAGTCACCACCTCGTGCCACCTTTAACATATTCCGTACCAGTCTACTCCTTTATAACCCATAGTGTTTATTGTATTGAATGTATTGATTGTACGGAATGTATTGTGTTGTATTGTCTGGTATTGTAAATTGTATTGCAACTTGTATTGTCTTGTAATATAGATTGTATAATTGGATGACTTGCCGAAACCATGATATCAGTAAATGGATGTAACTGAAGAATCATGTAAATGGATGTAACTGTAGAATCATGTAAGTGAATGTATATCCATGGTTCGGTTCGGTCAAGCTGTATAGATTGAATATATTGAATATATGGATAAATGGATTCGTGTTGAATTGTAATATTGTAGATTGTACTTGAGTCATATTCAAGTCAGATTATTAATAAAACTCAGTCTGAGTCAGACAATTAGAAAAGTAAATTGAAGTCCTGATTGTTTTGATGTTATCGGTAACCGCTGCACATGGACGGCAGGATTTGTATCTTTTTCAAAGACGATTACCGTATTGATAACACCGTTGTTAATTGTCTAAAATAGGCAAGCACCCACTTCTCCGGCTCCGTGAGGCTCAAGAGATTGGTCTCGCTTAAACCAATATTTACTAGGGTCCTTAGGATAATTTATAGAACTTGAGGGGTTTTATGTAAAAATACTTTTATATACTTTTCAAAATACTCCCCAAGTATTTAGTTATCGTCTTTAAAGTTATCATTAATGTAGATTTTATAATTGTGATATTTCTAGTGAAAATATCCTAAATTCATAATAAAGGGTATTTATTTGTAATATGGATTTGTATGGAATTCATGGTATTTTAATGTAAAATGATTCTTGTGATTTTTTAAAAGAGTTGGAATATATATTATTACAAAATAGATATTTTAATGTTACTTATATATATATATATATATATATATATATATATATATATATATATATATATATATATATATATATATTTATAAAAATAATTTTAATATATTATATCTCTAGAAATCTCATTTTTCTTAAGATGTCGTATTTTAAATCTCTCGAGATCGAATGCTTCTTGCGGAGGTCCGCATCTCGCACTACTAAGCCCGAGGATGTGCAATAACCCGCACCATCCCGAACGGGTTTCCCAAATGGGTTGTAGTGGCACTTTGCAAAGATTTGTGTAAAATACTAATCTTTTAGAAAACAGTTTTAATAGTAATGGTATTTATTTGAAATGTTTCGTTTTCCCGTATTCTATGTTCCCGAAAGGTATTATGCTATGTTGCATATGAGTGTTGCGAGGAGGTAGGTCATTACCTCGTGATCTACTTAAAGGTATAGCAAGTTTGTGACGTTTAAATGTCGAAAATGAAACTATATGGTATTTTAATGAAAAAGTACGGTAAAATGGAAATAGCAATTTATTTTGCTATGGAATTTGTTCAATATGATTATTTAGTGTTTAGTAGTCAAAATGTAATGGTTTAACAAGATTGTATTAAAGGAAAAGTGAGATTTTAGGAAGAACCGAATCGGAAATCGGATTTGCTCCGATTCCATCGGGTTTTAGAATTTCGTATTTTCAGAAAGAGTAGAGAAGGGGGAAAGTGGGACTTATGGATTAACAAGAAAGAGGGAGGATAGAGGTAGAGAGGGGAATCGCCGGTGCGTCGTTTCTTCGCCGGAAACTCCTCGTATCGCCATCGGAATTTCACCAGAATTTCGCCCCTTTTCTCACTTCAAATGCACACTAGGGTTTCTAGAATTTCTTGAGAGTTGGCTCAGAATTTTGGGGTGAGGGGGTAGTGTTTAGGGGTGGTATTTATAGGTTAGGCTAGGGTTAGGATAGATGAAGAGTTTAATTGGAAAAAAATGTATTAGAATATATTAAAATGTAATAAAAGTGGAGTAAATAGGAATTTAAAAGGTCTCTGGAAATGGTCTGAAGATTTAAAGTGTACAGGGGGTAAGGGAGACAAAAAGCCACATCTTCTCTATTGACGACTCGGCGGTCCGGCCGAGTCCGGCCGGCAGCACCGGCCCGAGTCGGTCGGTCGGAGGGTGTGTCGTCGTCTCACTAACTCTCTGGTACATTTAAGTTTTCATGTGTAGTGGGGTTTTTGTGAAATATGCACGTGTAAACTGTCGGTATTCTAAAAATTCAAAATAAAACAATATTAAAAATAATGTAGGGTATGGGATTTGAACTCTGGTGGCTTGGTTCAGCAGTGCAAGGCATTACCAATGAGCTACAAGTTCCTTCTTGTAATTAATTAGCAAAACAAATATTTAACTTGTGCTCAGGAAAAAGTACCCCTTTCTTTAAATTTTGAAAAAATTGCACAGAAAGTTGTACAGGAAATTTAGGGTTGTTTAATACTACCCTCCTTAAAAAAAATTCGTCCTCGAAATTTGTAAAAGGAAAGTGTAACAGATTCAAGGAAAGTTTGGTGACTGAAGTGCTGATAGTGTATGAGTAACAATAAAGTGATGAAAGGGTTTTAAAATGTGAAAGAGTCTTACTAGTGTTACCTTGGTCAACTGTCTTGACTTCTATGGCTGCTAAGGTGTAAGCTTGTCGCCGTGGCACGTTCCTCCTAGCTGGAGGCACATTTCTCTGTCTTCGAGGCATGTTCCTCAGTGCCTGATGGAATTGGCGATTTGGCTGTTCAGGAAATCCACGTGGAGGTGGTACTGGGAGTGCATGACGAGTTGCAGGAGCCTGGATAGTTGGCCGCTGCGGTAGTTGGTGGGTGTGTGAGCTGAGTTGCGTCTATAAGGACAGTTTCCAATTCCGTGATTGGACGCGCCACAAACTAAACATAAGCCTTTTACGCGCCTACAGTCTACCCACAAGTGTCCTTCCCTCTTTCAATAAAAGAAAAAACTGGGACTTGGCTGATCATTTGCTTCTTCCAGTCTTCTGAGTTCAATAGCTGGCCTTGAAGAGGCTCCTCCTGCCACCTGATTGGCAGGGCGCTTCACTCCGGCAGATTGAGGTTTGCCCTTCTTCTTTACCACTGCGTCGTATCTTCGGGCAGCCTTCAAAGCCAAATCATGGGTTGGAAAATCCCCTGTAGCTAATGCAGCTTGCATTTTTGGGTCCAACTCTTGCTGAAATCTTCTAACTCTGATCTCAGCAGTCGGTATGAGATGGGCCGCAAACCTGTTACGGGCTTGTGTTATCTGTGTAGTATGTGATATTAAAATCGAACCTTGAGACATATCTTACCGACTGAGCATGGTGAACTCAGCGTCATATTCATATACTGACTTGGTCCACATTGAACCTTTTTGCAGATAGATGAACTGTTGTTCCATGTCGAACCTGGCAGTCTCAGGGAAGTAATTTGCCTTGAACATGTCTCAGAAAGTCTTCCATTCGATAGGTTGGTCAAGACGGCTTTCTTCCGCCTTCCACCAGACCCGTGCATTGTCCGTGAGCTGTAATTTTGCAACACGAACCCAAGTTATTTCTGGCAATTGTGCTGCTGCCAGATCATCCTCGATACTCTGAGCTCATTCCTCAGCTTCCAGTGGGCTCTCCTTTCCTGAGAACTGTTTAGGATATAAAGCTTTGAATTGCCTCACCCCAGGTGCTTCAGCATCGGGATGGTTTTAGAGCTGTTGTTGTCCCTCTAGGAGGCTGCGGATTGCCTCAAGCAGAACCGTTTGCTCATTGGGTGGAGTAGGAACGGCAGGTGTGATTGGTAGTGGAGGTGGAGTGTTGTTGAAGTTAGTGCTGGTGTTGTTTGGGGAATTCATAACCTTGAATGAAAAATTTAGGTTAGGACAGATTCAAGTATATGATAAGATTCAAGGAACATAATTGTAAAGAATGTTTTAGTTACTAGTTCTTATGTTATATTGCTTAGGTTGTTCATGCAGAACAGAATTGCATGACAGTGTTCCATACAACTCTGACCTGCATGGGCCACCAACAAAACCTGTCACGCCCCACTTCCCGGTATACGGCGAAGAGGACGCGGCGAGGCCGCTACGTATTTACTCATAAGCAAATACGCTAAGCGTAACTAAGAAATATAAAAAAATAAATGCACAAGAGACAAGATATAATAAAACAACAACTTTATTTATTCACATTCTTTACAATACATGGAAAAGTAAATACATGGGATAAAGCGATGCCTAAACAGTGGCATAACAGAAAAGGAAAAGTACTGAAATAAAAGTGTATAATGAACTAAAGCTCTGAGTCTTCAATGAAGTGGTCCAAGTCTTCACTAGTGGGCTCGGTCTCCGGAGTGTCCAGATCACCTGACGACATTCAAAGAAGAAAGAAAGAGAATGTCGTCAGCGAACAAATCGCTCGGAAAGTCCCAAAGATAAGGGAGAAATAGAATAGACAGAAAGAGAAGATAGTTTTTAAAGTTATATTATATGGTTAACGCTGTTGTTTGTAGCTTGGTACAAAAGATACTAGTATATACGAGAGGAGTCCCACTTACACCGGAGACTTTGGTAACCCGTAGTACAAGGCTCCGTCGATAATACCACGGAACAACGGTATGGATATAATTACGTCTTAAGTGAATATCTCGTGCCACTTTTAACATATTCCGTACCAGTCTACCCCTTTATAACCCCGTAGTGTTTATTGTATTGAATGTATTGATTGTACGAAATGTGTTGTGTTGTATTGTCTGGTATTGTAAATTGTATTGCAACTTGTATTGTCTTGTAATATAGATTGTATAATTGGATGACTTGCCGAAACCATGATATCAGTAAATGGATGTAACTGAAGAATCATGTAAATGGATGTAACTGTAGAATCATGTAAGTGAATGTATATCCATGGTTCGGTTCGGTCAAATTGTATAGATTGAATATATTGAATGTATGAATAAATGGATTCATGGATTCATGTTGAATTGTAATATTGTAGATTGTAGATTTTACTTGAATCATATTCAAGTCAGATTATTAATAAGACTCAGTCTGAGTCAGACAATTAGAAAAGTAAATTGAAGTCCTGATTGTTTTGATATTATCGGTAACCGCTGCACATGGGGGACAGGATTTGTGTCTTTTTCAAAGACGATTACAGTATTAATAACACCATTGTTAATTGTATACTTTAAATAGGCAAGCACCCACTTCTCCGGCTCGCTGAGGCTCAAGAGATTGGTCCCACTTAAACCTATATTTACTAGGGTCCTTAGGGTAATTTATAGAACTTGAGGGTGTTTTATGTAAAAATACTTTTATATACTTTTCAAAATACTCGCCAAGTATTTAGTTATCATCTTTAGAGTTATCATGAATGTAGATTTTATAATTGTGATATTTCTAGTGAAAATATCCTAAATTCATAATAAAAGGTATTTATTTGTAATATTGACTTTGTATGGAATTCATGGTATTTTAATATAAAATGATTCTTGTAATTTTTGAAAAGAGTTGGAATATATATATTATTACAAAATAGATATTTTAATGTTATATATATATATAATTTTAATATATTATATTTCTAGAAATCTCATTTTTTTAAGATGTCGTATTTTAAATCTCTCGAAACCGAATGCTCCTTGCGGAGATCTGCATCTCGCACTACTAAGCCCGAGGATGTGCGATAACCCGCACCATCCCGAACGGGTTTCCCAAATGGGTTGTAGCGGCGCTTTGCAAAGATTTGTGTAAAATACTAATCTTTTAGAAAACGGTTTTAATAGTAATGGTATTTATTTGAAATGTTTCGTTTTCCCGTATTCTATATTCCCGAAAGGTATTGTGCTATGTTGCATATGAGTGTTGTGAGGAGGTAGGTCATTACCTCGTGATCTACTTAAACGTATTGCAAGTTTGTGACGTTTAAATGTCGAAAATGAAACTATATGGTATTTTAATGAAAAAGTACGGTAAAATGGAAATAGCATTTTTTTTATATGGAACTTGTTCAATATAATTAGTTAGTGTTTAATAGTCAACATGTAATGGTTTAACAAAATTTTATTAAAGGAAAAGTGAGATTTTAGGAAGAACCGAATCGGAAATCGGTTTGCTCCGATTCCGTCGGGTTTTAGAATTTCGTATTTTCAGAAACAGTGGAGAATGGGGAAGGTGGGACTTATGGGTTAACAAGAAAGAGGGAGGATAGAGGTAGAAAGAGGAATCGCCAGTGCATCGTTTCGTCGCCGGAAACTCCCCATATCGCTGTCGAAAGTTCGCTGGAATTTCGCCCCTTTGCTCACTTCAAATGCACACTACGGTTTCTAAGAATTTCTTGAGAGTTGGCTCAGAATTTTGGGGTGAGGGGGTAGTATTTAGGGATGGTATTTATAGGGTTAGGATAGATGAAGAGTTTAATTGGAAAAAATGTATTAGAATATATTAAAATGTAATAAAAGTGGAGTAAATGGGAATTTAAAAGGTCTCTGAAAATGGTCTGAAGATTTAAAGTGTACAGAGGGGTAGGGGAGACAAAAAGCCACATCTTCTCTATTGACGACTCGGCAGTCCGGCCGAGTCCGGCCGGCGGCGCCGGTCTGAGTCAGTCGGTCGGAGGGTGTGCCGTCGTCTCACTAACTCTCTGGTACATTTAAGTTTTCATGTGTAGTGGGGGTTTTGTGAGATATGCACGTGTAAACTGTTGGTATTCTAAAAATTCAAAATAAAACAATTTTAAAAATAATGTGGGGTATGGGATTTGAACTCTGGTGGCTTGGTTCAACAATGCAAGGCATTACCAATAAGCTACAAGCTCCTTCTTGTAATTAATTAGCAAAACAAATATTTAACTTGTACTCAGGCAAAAGTACCCCTTTCTTTAAATTTTGAAAAAATTGCACAGAAAGTTGTACAGAAAATGTAGGGTTGTTACATAAATAAAATTCTTTTAGGAGTTTAACTCCATTTAAAATATTTTGGAGTTTAACTCCATAACAAAAATTCTTTTGGGAGTTTAACTCCACTCAAAATCTTTTTGGGAGTTTAACTCAATAAAGATAAAAATCCTTTCCTTTTCTGGAAGTTTCCAAAGTCTCTCAGGGGTTTAACTTTTAATTCCGGGGCTAAGCCCCTTCTTTTTGTAAGCACCCAGCGCCCACGTGCTGGGTGTGTGAGGCGCTGGCACCCACACGTCCTTAGGACGCTACTCACCCCTCGTTTCCCATACACTCCATACTAAAAACACGTTCTCCGTTAGAAAAAAATTTCTAACGCGGCGCCGCCCCACATCCTGCAAGGGTGCTGCTAGCTCCCTTGACCCTCAGCCCTCTATCCGGGTAGCGGGACCTCCGTAAATTCTGCGAAGCCCCCGATATACCCAAAACCTCTCAAAATACACACACTGGACATTGAGTTCGCATGACTAGTTGACCCGTTAATCGGAGATTCCTTCGCTTCAAAGGCGAGGGGTAATTAACGGCAGCTTGGTCCGTGACTGCTGAAGAATCGGATCCCCACGATCAATAAACCCTGGCCTATCCTAGGCAGGAGGAATCTGTAATACGTCTGACTAGCGCGCGCATTCACATTTCAATGGGGTGACGAAAAACACTCAACACTTTATACATTCATAACTTGTCCAAACTGGACAAATTTATTGGTTATCATACGATTGAATTTTCTCGTCATATAGACTATATGGCGGTTGTTAACACCGAACGATACCGTCCGATATTTAACAACCTTTGTATGGTTTTATATCACGACGAATATCGAACGTATGTTAACCGATAAACGGGGACTAAGTCGCATTTTGATTTTCACATATGACGATCGATGAGTATATGAAAATTTTATATTATCATCGATTATCATATATACACTTATTATAAAATTTAACTTGAATCGGTTTTACGTTTATGTTTAAATTTCAAGGGTTTTAAGTTTTTAGTTTAGGGTAAAGTTTTTTAAAGTTAAAGGTTTTCTTAATCAAATTTGAGATTTTGGATTTGGTTCTGATGTTAAGTTTAAGATTTTGGATTTAGTTTTGATGTTAAGTTTAAAATTAAGGTTTGGCCTTGTTTAATATTCAGCATCACCATTATCACAAACACACACATATCATCATCATCATTATCTCACACACACTTACACTAACACTAAAATCCCTTAACCATAACCCTCATCCTTAACTCTAACCCTAATTACCTTAATCCTAACTCTAGACCTAATTAACCCTAATTATCTTAACCCTAACCCTAGACATAATTACAGCACAGCCGCCGCCACCCACAACCACCACCACAGCCGCTGCCGCCGCCGCCGCCGCCGCCCACATCCCCAAACCACAGCCGCCGCCGCCCACTACCGACCACCACAGCCATCACAAAAATCCAAAATCCCCAAAATGAAGCCATACCCACCAAATTCAATTTACGAAAATAAAAATTTAAATTTATTAATAAATTAACTAACATGTTGACAAATTCGATGGTGACGAGAAAGCCAGGAAAGAGCTCGACGTTGATGGACGGCGCTGGAGGTGATGGATGCGGCGCTGGAGGTCGTAGGAGTTCGAAAAAGACGACGAAGGAGGAGGCGACGCAGTCATCGGAGGCGACAAGCACGGGCGGGGAAATTTTGGGGGGAATTGGGAAATTAGGGTATGATGACGGGGAAGACAACTTTAGGTTTTGTTTTTTTTTTTAATCTTGAAATTTGCCCCTACGGATATATCCGTAGAGTCTTATCTTGTGACCTCGTAGGGACAACTGCATAAGTTAAATTTTAACAAAATTTTATTTATATATACCCTTACGGTTTTATCCGTAGGGGTATTAGTTGTCCTTACGAAGTAATCCGTAGGGGCATTCGTTAATTGCCCCTACGGATTTTATTATCAGTAGAGATAAGCTATCTTTGTACTAATATAGAAAACCAGTTGGATAGATCATCCACTAATCTTGAAAGAGAATTAAGTCTTGAGATTTACCAAATCGATGAGAAGTCTACGTATATAATTCTTCAAGAAAATCTTAATTTATTGAGGATGAGATGTGAAATAAATCTCTAGCTAGTTGTTGCTAGATAGGTAGCTCAATGTCTCGAGATATCTCCAGCTAGCTTTCATATTCAACAAAACATGAAACCCTATAAAAACAAATGAAAGAAGACAACATAGTGTAGAAGAGAACAAAATCATAGTAGTCTTTACTTTTGTCTCACACTTGCCTTTATAACTGCAAGAAAATTAGCTTCAAGATCAAGAAAAGACATGCATGCATGTAACTAGAATAAGCAAGCTTTTACCATATAAAGCTAACCCTAGCTATAGCTTAGCTTAAGCCCTAATAAGCAAGAGATAGTGTTACAAGATAGAACAAGCATTAATTACTCATTAATCCTTTGATTAAGAAAGGATTGGGTGTCATTAGGACAAGCTTAGTTGTTTGCCACAAGGAGAGCAATTTGTGGCTTAGATGATAAAATTATGTATGCAAATCCTTAAGTTTGCATAATTTTAGAACAAGGACAATTTATTTCCTCTTTTGGATAGGTGGCAAGAGTTTCAATCACAACAAATATGTTCCCACATTAGTAATGAATCAAAAGTATTAAGATTAAAACTTTAGTAAAAATATAGTTATATTTATTTGTACCCTATTTTCCGGTATTTTTACTCATCCCGTACTCATGGTTATTTAGTCTTCAATAGTAAAAAGGCTGATATATTTACGTATTCATAATTATCAGCTGGCTGCTATTAAAATACATAGGCCGTTCAAACTGTATTCTCTCTCCTTAGTCTTTATGTATAAATGGTTCGTCATCCTACTCATGTGCTTTATATATAACACCATCATTTTATAACACAAATAAAATTAAAATAATTAAAAATCTTACATTGGGTGTTATACCTAAAAAAAGACTAGTTTCCTCAATATTTCTATAAAAAAACGTGGGGAAAACATGGAGAAGCAAATGTTGCACTTATTAGTTGTCACGAAGAGAAGAGAAGTTAGTGTTTTTCTAAGACTATACCTAACTAGTATTTAGCACATGTGATGCACGTTTGTATATTTTAACATGGCAAAGATTTAAAAATTAGTTAAAATAATATAAATTTTAAAGGTTTTTAGCTGGATTTTTACTTTTTAAAAATTTAATAAGTTACATAAATTTTTAAAAATCATTATTATCTTTGCTAAAAGTATTTAAGATATTTCTCCAACAAAAAATTAAAGCGATTTAAACTAAAAAAAACAAATCTTTTTTTCTATATTTTATTAATTTAATTACGTGCATTGCACGTGTCCGGCACGCCGAAAGTAGGGGCGCAACAGATTGGGCTAAATGAGTGATTTAATTTTTTGTTTTTGAGTGGTGAAAAGTGAGGATGTGATGATGAAGGAAGAAACGGCTAAAAAGGGACTCACGTGAGAGGAGGAGATACAATGTGTAACGTATTTGTATTTATTATTTAATTCTTACAAAAACTGTATTATTCTCCAAATTTGATTTTTTTTCTCTCTTCTTCTTTTTTTTTTTTGTAGAAACCCCTTCTTGTATCTTGTTTTGCAATCCTTGCATAGATTTGTAAATTTGACATCTAAACTTTTTTCAATATAAGAACAGTTATACTTTCGCTGATAAGAACCTGGCCTTCTATTAAAGACCAGGTACAATAAGGGTCCAACACAAAAGCCCTTGATGTGCCATGTACTTAACCTACCAGTCTTAACTTTGGTAGATTAAGTATTTTTCACGTAAGAATAGGGCCACTAAGAAACTCCGTTTTATTTCTTTTAATTTATCTTCTGGGCTAATATACTACCAAAAAAAACGACCGTGTGTATCAGTCGGTGCCAAATTTCTATATAATAACACTATGAGCAAGAAAAGAGTTATTCAACATTGTAACCAGAAGTTAATTAGACGGTTTAAAAATCCTTCGACACTTAGAAATGCTATGAAAGCAATAAAAATTGCTATATCAAACAATGATCAAACTTGCGTAGTAAATTCAAAAGTGAAGCACAATAACTATGCTCAAAATTTTTAGGGGTGCCACTTTACTTTTGCTAATAATCAGTCAAGTCCAAAGTGGCAAGTTGAGAACAAAATTAGTGTAATGTGAAAGATTTCTACTTTCAAAGGACAAATTTTCTTGCTAGCTACTCCTAATTATTATCTTTCTTTTTTTTTAAATAAAAAAAGACTTGTATATATGAAACTATTTATTGCTATATATATGTAGTTGGCATTGTGTGTAAGTGATCACTTTAATGCCACCTCATATTTCATGGAATTAGCCAAATGAGGCAATGCACACTTCCTTCTCTCCTCTGTTCTTATATAATGAGGCCATCTCCACACTCTCTCAAAGGCCAAGATCAACCCCCCAAGCTCTTCCTCTCTCCACCTCCTCAAGTCTTGTACTCTATAGAGAGAGGCTATATTGTGCCTCCTCTATAGTGCTATTAGTTCTTTTGGGAGAGGAGGAAACTTAGGGGTTCTTCTTCAATTCCTTCATCTTCTCTCTTTGTGATCATCTTCTTCTACAAAGTCTGTTGTTGAATTTGCAACCTATACTGAGAATATGTTCGGCTTATCGACCGAAAATCACGGCGCCTTCGTCTTTGGATTCCTAGGTATTGATCTTCTAGATCTTCTTCTTCTTCTTCTCTTTCAATAACATTTTCTTAAAGTCGCACCATCTGGTGCAATCTGATTGACTGGTTAAGTGAATGCATGATATAGAAATTCGATGCATTTTGTGTGTGTGTGTGTGTATTTTAATTTTTCATATTATTACTTATCAAATATTTGAAATGGAATCCAACAAAAATATGAGAAATATAGCATGGAAAATAAACAATAATTAATACCTTGCGTTATATCTCTACAGGTAACCTGATTTCATTCATGGTGTACCTAGCTCCACTGTAAGCATGCATCATCCTAACGATCATATTAATTTTCTAATTACTATTCATATGAAAAAAATTATTGACACGCTTAAATGAAAAATTGCAGGCCAACATTTTGGAGAGTGTTCAGCAAAAAATCAACTGAAGGGTTTCAATCTGTCCCATACACTGTTGCACTATTTAGTTCAACATTGTGGATATACTATGCTTTGGTGAAAACCAACTCGGGCTTTCTAATCACCATCAATGTATTTGGGCTTATAATAGAGAGTATATATATTATTATATACATCATTTATGCACCAAAGAGGGCTAAGGTAAATTTTTCCATCTTTTTTGATAGTTTACCTACTTATTTTTGCGGTTAGTATATCCTCTGATCTGTTTTCCCGTGCTCTCCAAATGCTAGCCATTGAATCTTCTTCATTAAACAACATACCGGTTTTCCACTGCTATCCGCCATTGAATTTGCAGATCATAGAACCAGAATCCAAATTCGTGTAATTTTCTATTTTTTCCGTGTATGGAACATGTTTTCTAATCTAAGCAAAATTATAAGTACACCCTTTATCATTATTTGTTTTTGTGCAACAACTTGTACAAGTAGAAAAATCATCATTAATGCTCTTAAGAAATATCATATTCCAATGGAGGATATCTTCATTAATATCTTGTCACTAACAAGATATATAGGTATAATAGAAATTCTAGACTTCATGAATCAAAAGAAATCCTAAAATTTATGTAGGAAATATTAGATATAGTCAAATAAGTGTATTTCATATGATAATAGAGTTGATGTCTAAGGCATAAAACCTTGCATTTTATAGTCTTGCCTCAAATTGGGAAATTATATAAAATGCATATATAGATGTTGGCAATTAGTAGTATGCTATCATAATTAGTAGTTACTAATTTTGTGAGAAATATATATTGTAAGCTTAAATATATCCTATAAATTGAATGGCTCTTTTAATTAATATTTCTCTTTGATCTTTGTAGATTCACACTTTGATATGGTTTTTACTCTTGAACATTGGATTGTTTGTGGTGATTGTTCTTGTGATGAACCTTGTTTTTGCCAAAGGCGCTCATCGTGTGGCCATCCTAGGTTGGATTTGTGTGGGATTTTCAGTGTGTGTATTTATTGCACCCCTAAGCATCATTGTAAGTAATTGCTAACAAAAGATTTCATTAATTTCATTTTTTGTCAAAACTACTATATATTTTCTACTCGCGCGTCAAGAAAATTAAAAGTGGTCGTTATGCATGATATACGAATCACATAGATCGATTTGATTTTGTTTTTCCAGAGGCTGGTGATCCAAACAAAAAGCATTGAGTTCATGCCGTTCTACCTGTCTTTGTTCCTCACTTTTAGTGCGGTCGCTTGGTTTTTCTATGGATTTCTATCACACGACAAATATGTTGCGGTAATTATCAACTTTATCCCAGCATCATATATAATTAGTTAGCGAATTAATCAGCATGCTAATTTAATTTTACTATCTTTTTCTCATGATCATAGATTCCCAATGTGCTTGGATTCCTGTTTGGATTGATCCAAATGGTGCTTTACGCCGTCTATAAAAATAAGAAAAAAACAAATATCGTTGTACAAGAGCAATTCATGCCCGAACACATAATCACAATCGCAAGACTAGGGCAAGGTGCAGAGGTGCATCCCATCGACTCGAATGAGATTGTCATAGATAAAGAAGAGGAGGAGGAGGAGGAGGAGGAGGGGGAGGAGGAGGAGCACAAGGAATCTGAGTTAACCACTGGCAACAAGGGAAGTGTTGATCAAGGCCAAACTATTGTTTGAGGGTAGAGAGAGAGAAGGCTCATGATATTTATATCCTTAATTCTTGATTAATATTTAGTAGAGAGAGAGAGAGAGAGAGCTACGCTTTGATGATGGAAGGGAATAATTTGAGGGGCTTAGTATTCCACTACATTGGTGCTACTATGGTGTTGCAATTCGTTTTATTATTATTAATAAATAAATATTAAATTAAAGTTACAAAGATTCTTGGAAAAGTATGATAAATGAAAAGTTCGAGACTTTTGTGTTGAAAAAAGATTTTGCTTTCCAACTTAACCTCTGTCCAACCATTTTGAACATGTCATGTGTTACAATTTAGTGTTAATTAGTGAGGAAAACCTAGAAAATGGTTTTCACTTACAACAAGGTGATTCAATCTAACAAGGGAACCGAACATTATACAGCATTAGATAAATCGATTTATCCAATAAATCTGAGCCGTTAATTTTAACCGCTACTTTAACTAGCGGTCAAAATCGAGCGGCTCAGATTAAACCGTTACTTTAACTAGCGGTAATAATTTAATAAAAAAAGAGGCACCGCTCAAACAGCTGGCTTCAGCACTGTTTCGGCGGTTTAGGTTAGGGATCCAAATCAAAGTCACTTTTTGTTGTGATTTGAACTGCGATATTGCTGGAATTCTTTTGATTCGTGGATCGACCTCATAAGGTAATTAATTTACTTTAATTAGTATAGGATTTGTTAATATTTTGGGGATTTTTGTTATGGTCGTTCTCAGATGTAATTTGGGGCTTTTTCCTGTGATTTGAATTGCTTAAATAGCGGTTTGATATTAATTTTCAACTGCTACTTTAAGCGGCGGTTAAATAAGACCCGTTGGATATTAACAGCTTCCTAAAATAGCGCTACTTTAAGTAGCAGTTAAATAACCACCGTTTGATTTCAACCGCTTCTTAAAGAATCGTTTAACGTTGAACGGTCCCGATTTGTTGGATAATTTTTTTTATCTAACGATGTCCCCTCGGACCGGACCCATCTAATAGACCCTTAACAGAGATATTCTTGAAAATATCAAAAATAAATAGAAGGTTCAATTAGGTTTAATTCGTAATCTCTTTCAAAGAAGTTGGTGATCATTCAATACACGGTTACTTCAGATAGATCGAGACATGGTTTCGGACATCACAGCAAGTCTATTTGGTGTTCGCGTGGCGCCACGTGGACAGGATTCACGCTGTCGTTGTCCCCCGCCTGCACACGTCACATGCGCGTGGCATGCAAGGGGATTGATTCTGTGGCATGATGCATCACGGGAGGGGCCGGTGGGTCCCACCAACTTTATAACGGTTTTGTTTGGACAGTTTGTGGGTCAGCCCGATTTCTCCTTGCAGCTTTGTCTTCATTTATATTCTCTCCTGCATTCTTATATTTATTTTATTTTTATTATCTTTTTAGATCTGAAAAACTTTAGCTGAGAAACAACCTGCAGCTTTGATAATTTCTTTGAATATCTCCTTGAATATATTCAAAACTAGAGTGAAAGCCAGATCGGAGAAGAATATGGTCCTTGAGTTACCTTTATTGGAACTGTGTTTCTATTTTTTTTTGTTTCTAATTGGTTACGGGCTCTTTTGCCGTGGAAAATCATACGGTTACCTCATGAGGAGTTGGCCGCCCCCACGAATGATATAAATACTATTATTGCTTTAGCTTTACTCACGTCGGTGGCATATTTTTATGCAAGTCAAACCAAAAAAGGATTAGGTTGTTTCGGAAAATGCATTCAACCAACTCCAATATTTTTACCAATTAACATAGTGTGTAACAACGTTTCTCATTCCAAAAATGGCCGCCGATGTGGCGAACCTCAATCATATATGTTTTGGTAGTTTGTATTTGTTATTTCACTAATGATATATAGACCTTAACCAATGCAAACAGGAGTTGAATCATGGTCCTTTTGCTACCCTGGGCTTCAATGTCACCTGCTTTTGATATGTTCTATTGGTGAAGGTTCTTGTTAGAATATAAATACGGATTAATTTTTATAAATTTAGAATTTACACAATACTTCCTAAAAAGGATTTTAAAATAAAAATGAGCAAGCAGCATCTATCAAACATTGTTGAGGTCATGGATTTTTTTTTATAAAAAATTTAGCCTAAAGAAATATATGCCCCTCAACCTTTATGGTAATTTTGGAACGTCAATGCAATGCAATGACAATGAATTCAAAATTATGTCTAAAGAATTCAAATTCGAATCCCACCAATTGCATACTTAAAAACCAGCTACAGGAAAAATCATTGATGTTAGATGTGCCTCACATTCAATCCTCTAAGATTTTCTACTCGAAAATCCGAAATTATCACGAAACTACAAGGAGATTTGATGTCATCTACCGGTCAGACGTCTGGCAATCTTAGCGCAAAACGTCTGCCTCTGCACTATATACACGAGCAGACTTTGGGCAGACGTCTGCATCGATGAACTTCAGACGTCTGCCTCTGCTCTGTATGCACGAGCATATTTTGGGCAGATGTCAGCCTCGATGAGATTCAGACACCAGCCGAACGCTCTGTTCTTTTGGTGTGAAATCCAGACGTCTATCACATCCTTGTTCAGAGGTCTGGGTAGCGCTATGGAGTTTCGTGCTACAAAGACAAACATATGCCGATCTCTTGGACAGACGTCTTCCGTATATCTGGACCGGATATTTCCTTTGTTTGGAAATTAGTTATTTGTGGAAATATTTGCTATGCTATATATATGATAGCTTATTTTAGACCTAGAACTGATAGCCTTCTGTTAATTTGAGATAACCCATTGAAAATTGTGAGAGCTCTAAGATTTGAGAGAGATATGTATTCTCCATTGACTTGTACTCATCCGATATTTGATTATTAATAAAGTTTCGCCTTCGTTAATTTGTTTTGTTGTACTCATATTTCTATTTTACCTGTGATTTGATTTACTTCTCATTATCGATTATGTGTTTTCTTTGTGATTATCTCGTATACGCAACAAACTGGTATCAGAGCTATTGTTGTGTTGTTGTGGAATTTTTAGTTTAATTATTAGGTCTTTAATTTTGCGATCTAGGTTAATGGTGGGTAACGAAAACTACGCCCTCTTCCTTATTTTCTTAGATCGTGATTTTGAAGTTTTAGGGTTCGTTAGTATTCAAGGTATTTTGATTTGATCCCACATCATGTCTCTGACAATCATGAAGTTCGATATGAAGAACTTAGATGGAAAATATGAGTTTCTGTTTCTGGTAAGTTCATATGGTTGCCATTTTGAATCAAAACAATTTGAAGAAGGTAATTTTAGAGAAAGATAAAAATTCTTCCACTATGACGGAGAAAGTTTGGAAGGTGATGGATTAAAAGAACCTCACGATTATCCATTTGTATCTGACAAACGAAGTTCTACAAGAAGTTTTAGTGGAAAATACGGCAGCTGATTTGTGGAATAAATTGGAGCGGTTATATTTAAGGAAATCTCTCACAAATCGACTCATATTGAAGCAGTGTCTCTACACACTTCGCATGCCAGAAGGCTCTCCAATTAAATCTTACATCGGTGAGTTTAATGCGATCATTATGGATCTGAGTAAGATCGATATTAAAATTGATGGTGAAGATCAGCCTCTTCTTTTGTTGTGTTCGTTACCACCCTCTTATAAGCACTTCCGTGACATCATGGTTTATGAACGAGACATAATCTCCATCAAGGATGTCAAGGAGAATTTGATGAACAAAGAGAAAATCGACAAAGAGTTGACTTCTATCGAATTGGATGATCATCGTATGGCTTATTTGTTTGAGGGTAGGCCGAGAAAAGAGATCCAGAAGCAAATAGGAAGAAATCGCGGTCAAAATCTAAGGCTAAAAATATGACCTGCAATTATTGTATGAAGAATGAGCACTTTAAGGTCGATTACTTTAACTTGTAGAACATGCTAAAACAGGATGACAAATTAAAGAAGGAGTTTTCAGGTGAGGAGGGTATAGCAGAAGGAGATCTTTTTGCAGTCCTCAACAACACACAACGATCCAAGAATGAGTTGATCATAGATTTGGGTTTTTCTTACCACGTGTGTCCTAATAGGGATTTTTTTCACCGTGTACGAGTCCGTTAATGGTGAAGTGGTTTTGATGGGCAACAATAGCTCATACCGTGCTATTGGCAAAGGAACAATCTAAATCAGGATGTTCGATGGTGTTGTGAGAACATTGGCGGAAATCAGGCACGTACCTGACTTGAAGAAAAATATCGTCTCTTTAGGTGCACTCGATGACAAGGGTTACAAATTTTTTGCTGAATATGAAGTTTTGAAGATAACCAAATATGCTCTTGTTGTGATGAAGTACTTGAAGAAAGGGTCCTTGTATTCATTGCAAGGTTCGACGACTTCCGGATTGGCGATATTTTATTATCCAAATCTATGACGGATTCGGAAACTATAAGATTTTGGCACATGAGGTTCGGGAATATGAGTGAGAGGGGTATGGCCGAGTTGTCGAAACAGGGTCTACTTGGTAGCAAGAGTATAACGAACCTTGAGTTTTGTGAACCTTGCATCTTTGGGCAGCAAAAGTGCGTTATCTTCAGTTCGGCAATGCACAAAACAAAATATGCTCTTGATTATATCTATTCAGATTTAAGGGGATGTTCCCGCCAAATTTTCAGCCAAGAGCTACTTGTTCCCTTACAAAAAAGGGGAGAATCCTCAAAAAATACGCATAACGTGTAAAACACGTGGGCGCACATATGTAAAGCATATGAGCACTGAACATAAATAACCAAGGGTTAAACAGGCATCACGTGTAAAATATGTGGACGCTCATATGCAAAGCATATGAGCGCTGAACATAAATAACCAAGAGCCAAACATACCTAACGTGTTATACACGTGAGCGCTCTAAAAATACACAGGCTAAAACCCACACTAGGGGTCACGTATTAAACACGTGAGTGCTTTTGCCAATCACATGCAAAGCATGTGAGCACCCTAATTTAAAATATTCCTATCAAATTCTAGAATTAAATTCTATTTGGGAAATATTTTCTTAATCTTCCTTAAACTAGAAAGATCTTCTCTGTTAAACAGAGGACCCGTAGATCAAAGATCCAGCGGTGATCATTTAATAGAATAAAAAATCTATCATAGGAAAATATTTTCCTAATCTTATAACAAGAATAAAATTCTATGTTAATACGATATTCATATTAAGAAAATATATTTCTGATCTTGTTAAACTAAAAAGATATGATAGAATAAAATTTTAATCTTGTTAAAAGTAACAAGATATTCATAATCTTGTTAAACAAACAAGAAATCTTCTATGTTAAATAGAGAGCCTTTAGATTAAAAATTCACCAATTGATCTAAAAGATCATGCAATCAATTATGATCTCTCAATGAGGGATTTTCTTAACAAATTAATTCTTTTTCTTCTCCTATAAATAAGAGCCAAGAAGAAATAAAAGAAGACACAGATGGAGAGGGGAAGAAAAATAGAGAGAGAATTTAATTCTCTAAAGAAGGGGAACCCCTCCCAAAAACTCCCACAAAAAGAGAATTTAATTCTTAAACCAAGAGTTTAACTCTTCTAAAAAAACTTAGTTCTTCCTCTGGTTAAGATCTGCAGAAGCGGATCTTCTCACAAGTTGAGAATTTAATTCTCATCGGGGAGATTCTGTTATATAGATTCAAAACCTAGGGGAAATAACTGAATCCAAAAGAGTTTAACTCTTACAAAACATATAGGAATTTAATTTCTCTGGAACCAGGGTTTAACCCTTTAAAAAGAATTTAATCCCTACAAAGAACAAAAGGAGAATTTGATCCCTCAAAACCATAGAAGAACAGCCTGATGATTCATTAGCATTCAAACGCTACATAAAAGCTCACGTGACCCCTGAGAAGTGCTCATGACTTATAAAAGAGAAAAGGGAATAAACCCTATTTTTGGGGGGCACCTCACGTGATCCCACGTGACCCCCAAGCAGTGCTTAACTTTTATAAAAAAGAAAGGGAATAAACCATATTTTTTGGGGCACCTCACGTAGCTCCACGTGACCCCCAAGCAGTGCTTAACTTTTATAAAACAGAAAGGGAATAAATCAAAGGACGGTTTCCATTCTTGGGGCCCCTAACATGATCCCACATGACCCAATAGTGATTAGCATTCAGAAAAGAAACAAGAGAATAAACCTAAAGGAGCAACGCCAACTTTAAGCGCCTCATGTAACCCCACATGAGCGCATCAAATTCTTAGTGTTTAACACTACTTCAAGTGTCTCACATGACCCCACATGAGTGCATCAAATTCTTAGTGTTTAACACTACTTCAAGCGCCCCACGTGATCCCACATGAGCGCCTCAAATTCTTAGTGCTTAACACTATTTCAAGCGCCTCACGTGGGAGCATGTGAGCGCTGATCATACACTAGTGTTTAACACTATGAGAGGCCAACATTAGCCCAAATTAACCAAGTCTCCTGAAACCAAAACCCTTTTTTGGTCGTCAATCAGCCGAGCCCTCATTATACTCAGGTTTTCTCAAAATTGATCCGAGTCTCAGAAATAGCTAATGAACTCCTGGCATCTAAGATGGTGTTCATTCCACCATGATCTCTCCCCTTAATCTGGAATTTGGTTCAAGGGTACATCTCTTCATACCTTTGATATATGTCGTTGTAATTCCTCAACGTCTTCAGAGAGATGGAGGGTCCCAATAACCAATAACTTTTGGTGCATCCCCAAAGGTTGAACCAAAACCACACAAACTATATCGTCTTTAAACTGGATTATGATGTCCTTAAACTTTACGGACTGTGGGGTCCTTAAACTCATGAACTATGATGTCCTTAAATTTTATGGACTGTGAGGTCCTTAAACTCATAAACTATGATATCTTTAAACTTTACAGACTATGACGTCTTTAAACTGTCACGGACTATGATGTCCCAAAACCCAATGGACCGCAATGTCCCTAAACTAAAACAATAGAGTCCAAATGCTCTTTTGTTGGATCTAAATGATCTTGTTAAGTAGATATTAGTCTAAAATTAGACTAACGTATCCTTAACAAACGTTTAAGTTGATCTTAGTCTCAAATGAGATTAACGATCCTTAAACCCAAGCCAAAACCAAATCTAAGAAAATACGGATTTGGACTAATCCACGCCCTACGGGCGACAACATAAATTGGTCTCCGTATACAATCCACGGGCAACCAAGAATAAAACAAACACACATGATACGAAGTGACCATCTGTAGAAGGAGAAAGTCGTTACTGCAATGCGGTAGCGTAATTAATTGCAGGGCTTGTGCCTGCAGGGAAGAGCGTCCCCACAATAAAAAAAACCCTCACAATGAGAGGGGATCTGACGAAGTCTGCTATATCGGCCGCATCCGTCTAAACCTTCGATACATGGTGTCATAAATCAACTTGGCATCTTCGGAGAGGTGGACGGTTAAAACCAAATAGTATCTGCCCCCAAATTCAGGCAAGACGTTTGTCTTCCCGGTATTCGGCGGCGAACAGATTCTGGCAGGCCCGGTGGGACCTTTTTCTCTTTCCACTCCACACTTCGTGTGTCGTGTTTCGCGAACGAATCGCGGTTTGCTATGGTTGCCCCTGGATTTAAGGTACTAAGATTTGGTGTCTTGCTCCGTGCAGAAAACAGAAGATCAATGGCTTTCAACTGCACAAACTGCAACAACTCCCACTCCGTCATTGCTGGAGGAGTGACTTATGGGCCTCAAACGGCCTCCAATTTCACGATGCCAGTGGAACAGGTGACGTAAGCCACTACTGGGCTGTTTTTTGGGACCATGCTCCCACCCATGAGCTTCAACGCCTCACTACCGTTGCAAGAAGCTCTGAAGAAGTCGGTCTTTGATCGGCTTACTATTAGTTATATGTATGCCCTAGAGGCCATTACTGTACATACGATGTATATTGTAGTGGATGCTAGGACATATATAGGGAGGACTTTCTTGCTCGACATGATAGTATGCTATATGGTTGTACTTTATCTTAACATGTACTCTGATTGTCTCTATGTTACATGTTGATAAAGCCCTTAGGATATGTACTCGACTACTGGGACTATGATGAGATCATACTAGTGGGGCCAGGTTAGTCGACGAGTACATCCTATAACTGTTCCTAGTCGAGGGTATATCGAGACAGGGCATCGATGCACCAGAGTAGACTAGCGTATACGCATCTTGACCCATATGATGGGCGATGGATGATCCCATATCCATCGGTGTTTGACATCAAGGATGGTGTACGGGTGCTCAGTAGAGACTGGGTACACTGGACGGACTCGCCGAGAACTCCCAGATGGTATTATACCTCACGTCAGATGGCAGTTCTCCGGTGACACTGGTACAGAGTAGTCTGTTGACCCGAGATCGTCATAGAGTCTTGTGTGATTCCCACTGTGCTTTGATTTCCATCATACCACGTCCAAGAGGGCGTGCAAAAAGGTGGCTTTTGGGTACAGTCCCGAATCACATGGAGGCAATGAGCGATAGGAGGGGATTCGTCTCTCCCGGTATAGGGAGTTGATGTTGTGCTGTGTTCGATTGGCTATAACCGGAAATCCCTGGCCAGGGTTGCTGAGATTTACTGGTAAGTGTTATTAGTAGTTTCTCGATCTGTTATAGACCTCTATCGACATGACTTATCGAGCTACTGGGGTCTGACGTTTACCACCCCTAGGCGAGATATGCGACATATCAGACGACGAGACCGGACTGTACGGGAGTGTTACTGTTTGGATTCACAGGAGAATGTGCAGGCTTGCTTGTTGATCTTCTGAGCGCTTAATACCTGGGTGGCTGTTACGTTTAGCTGACCGCTTGCAGCTTGTGGGTGTTTGATATGATCATCACCTACTGCCGGCGTATTGACGATTCTTTAGAGTCCTACACAGAGGTTTCTTGACTCAGGCAAAACGGAGTAGGAGCACATATGTGATATGTGCGGGACCGAGGATAATGCGATATGAGATACCGTATTCTATTCTCACGATATTTGATATCAGCCGGGTCATCGGATCAAGTGTTGATTCGATGAATCGGTACGGATAAATATTAGTCGGTTATATGCGATATAGCCGGATTGTCGGATCAAGTGTTGATTCGATAATTTAATGTATAATAATATATATGATATATTAAATTACATTAACTAATATTAGCTCACTAAAAGATTCTTTTTCTCACTCGGGTAATACATTGATATATATGCGATATATGTTAAATGTATTATTTTATTTTATTACAATAAATATTGTATATGTGATATATAATATTGTAGCATATTATAATTATTAATGCAACATGTTTAGAGGAGTTTAAACAATTTTAGGGTTTGATTTGGGTTAATGCATTCTAGATGTTTCTAGATGTTTTTACTTTGTCATTTGTTAAGATATTATGATAGATATTTCTTTGTGACTCATCCTTTAACCCAACCCAAACCCTAACCCTAGTTAACTCTCTACATTGGTTACTACAACCATGGTTGCATAAATGATTATGATAACATTTTTTATTATTCATCACAAATGATTGTTCATCTTCTTCCTTCTTCTTCTTTGCTTACAAAGCTTTCGTGCTTTGATATTTGTGATGAAAATATGTGAGAAAAAGATAAATAAAGAGAGAAAAAATCCTACTTCATCCTCCTCATCTTCCCTTGCCATTTAGATCAAGGTGTTCACATCATTTCATGAGTGTTAGCTTGTGTTAACGAAACTTCAAGGTAGATCATCTTTGTATCGAAGATCGGAAGCAAAGGTTGCATCTTTCTCTTCGTGGAACCTCTCCAGAGTCCGGAACCCGATGATCGCAGCGAAGGGACCACAACACGGAGCATATGAAGTGAAGGACCGGATCTACAAAGGTTGTAATCCCTCTCACTTAGTGTTGAAGTGTTTAGCATGTTAGTTTTCGCCTAATCTCTAGTTTAAAGATCCGTATTCGGGTTGTTCGGCACGGCTAATTTTTAAATCGGGCATGGTTGATGCCTTGTAGAACCTTGTGCGCGTGCCTAGCAACCCTATAGTGGTATCAGAGCTACTAGGCATTGGATGTCGACCTATGGGGGGTTCTCACTGTGTGACAGTGTGGCGAAGTATAGGCTCTTACCCCCAGGGTGTCCCGAGACCGGAAGGTGTTCCGGCGGGTTGTAGTCCTCGCGAGGGGGCATGCGTAAAAAGTAGCGGCTGAGGGACTCGTTGGTGCCACGGCGACCCCATTGGATGGGGTGGCTGCCTGACCTACAGTGGTATCAGAGCCAAGCTAGAGCTTTAGACGAAGTCTAGACGAAGTTTAAAGTCCGATCGAACCCGGAAAAACCGATATACCCTAGTTTCTGGAAATTTTTCAAAACTGTGATTTTTTCCAAATTAAAAATACTCAAAAAATCAGCAGGGAATTATATGAGTTGCTGTGAAGCACGTGAGCGCAATTCGACTAAAGAGCCACAAAACCGCGGCCCCACCCCAGCATGTGCGGCGGTTCCGCGGCCATAAAGTCGATTCTTGGCACATGCTTTGCACAGTAATTCCTATATTTTAATCATGTTTTTTCTGGGAATTTTTAATATTTATTCAACAGTTGAATTTTCTTGGGTATATTGGGGAATCGTTGTTTCGATCGGATATTTTAACTTTGTTTAATTTGTCCGGATAATTTTAGAAACTGTTAAAAAGTTCGAACGGATATCAATAACTCACTTTTTCCCCTGTCGGAAAATTTTTCAAAAGTTGGATTTTTTCTCGTGTTTAAGAATGTTCTAAGTCGTGCAAGTAACGCGGTGGACCCTCTAGAAGACAACAAACCTTAACTCGATTATGTGACCGTCTTGAACTGCCTTTTGAACCTTAGGGTTTAGGGCAGTACGGCGTGCCACATGTGAGGCGTTGGCTTGACCCTTCTACGGCTGGACCATTGGTACTGTGGCATGTGATGGATGTTTTTAAACTGATTTCAAGTGTTGAGATATATTGGGGAAATCTTGGGTGTTTGATTATTCGATCGGAAAGTTTAACTTTGTCTATTTATCTGGAATGTGATACAATATTTGGAATCCACAGGTAGTTATGAGATAACTAATTTGAATATTATAAACATAGCAGTTTAGTCTCAGATGATCGGTTGCCACGGAATTTTGATGTGATCAAAAGTCCGTCGCAATCACGTAGCGTACGCGGATACTCGCCGGGAAAACTTAATAGACAGCTACACCTCTTAGCCCCGATCAAGTGACTGTAGGAGAACCCTGTCACCGAAAGCATCCGTTCGGGTGCTCGCGGCAGCGGTGTTCCGCCTTAGTGCACTTCGTCGACGGCATCTGGGGGTGCAGCCGTCTACTAAAGTTTGCGACGAGCATTCGATCAGGACGTCGGGAATCTTGTTGAATTGCCCGACTTGATATTGAAAAGAGTTTTCGATAATGAGACTAAAATGCGGGGTTTATAATTGTTAGGCATGTGATGTCTAAGAAATTCATTTGGTTAGACATGCGATATCTAAAAAGGTTGCGGATTCCAACTGTTGTAGTTTTACACTTTCTTTTCTGTGACCGTAAGCGTAGTATGTGGTGTATCGCCGGCTTCGTTGCGATACATCAACGACAATCGGGATACGCATACTTGCTTACGTTGATGATATGAGATATTATGTGTTGCTGTGATATGTTATATTGGATCGTCGCGTTCTGAATAGCCGGGGGTTTTATGTGAGATGAGAGTTTTTCTTTTTCATTCATGTAAAATTCATTTGTATGTAATATTCTTTTATTGGGGCACTTCCAGGTTGCGGAAGATGCCATCGTTGTATATTATTTACTTTTCTGCATTAGGTAGACCCAAGGCGGGGAGCACAAGTAACCGGGTTCTAGGGTCCAGTGGGAGACCATCTCGAGGAGTCGAGACCGGGTCTCCTAACCCTAGAATTGGCAGTGTTGCTTGCCGCTCTCGTAGGGGTCTAGGGATGTGGGTTTGGCTATTCATCGCGACCGTGGAATCCGTGTTTTATACAGGCTCGTATTGAAAAACACGGACGTCCTAATATATCCAATATTTCATATATGTTCTTCTGCTGCAATGTTCTGTGATGAGATCATATTACTGCCTGAGACGAATGTTTATATTATATATATGAGTTATATGTTATATTGCAGATTTCGTTTCAAAAGAGATGCTTGTGAAGCATATTAAAATGGAACTTCATTAATGAGATTAATGAAATAAAAGAAATCTAAGATGTTGTAGAAACTTGTTTTAAAAAATAAACTGGTAGCTCTAGTTCTTGCTTTGCATAGCGGTGTTCCTTGTAGAACATCCAGCACCTTATTCGATAAGGAAAGGACCGAGATCCCTTCACCGGGAGTGACTCCTTTAGCAATAACTGGCAGATGCTACAAACTCGGTTTGTCTTTTGATTGCTTCTATAGTTCCTGCTTTGCACAGTGGTATATATGATATATCCTGCACCTTATTCGATGAGGAAAGGGCCGACGATCCCTTCACCGGGAGTGACCCCTTTAGCAAAACTAGAAAGGCCTCAAAAACACTCCATTTAAAATCACTCGATTCTACAACGATATCAAGTTCATTACGCAAAGGGTTTTTATAAAAACCTGTCGTAGCCCTCCGTCATTTCAGATAAGGACTGTTTAGTATTCGTGCTGCGTTTGTTGGCCTTTGTCAAGGCGTAGTGTGCGGTAGCTGAATAGTACTTATCTGCTTATGCATATGATGCAGATTGGATTAGGGTAGTCGTGCGACCTTGTTGGCTTTTGTCAAGGGCCGTGCGGGTGGGTTTACTTCAATCAAGAAATGACGGGTTGAATTTGACTAGCAGCCTATGGTTTGTTGGCCTTTGTCAAGGTCATAGGAGGCTTGGGGCAAAATATTATCGGGAATTTCAAGTGTTGAAATTTGCAATGAGATTGCATACCTTCTATGAGATATTTGGATCCCGATACCCGCTGCGAATAAGAGTTACTCCTGGGAGAGTTTTACACATTACAATTAGCCGATCAAGTAGGTGTCTAGAAAGGTGTTAACGGGGTTACGCCTCTGGGAAAACGAGGTTTACTTTAATTAGGTTCATGCGAAAGCACGGGGGACCTCCCTCAAAGTACCAACACTGGCCTGGCTGAAAGATTGGCGAACTTGTAGCGTGTAATTAATCCCGGCTAATCTTTCCTTTTAGGGTTTGAAGGAAGATTTGATTAAAACAGTGGGAGACATCCTGATTAGATATATTATATAACCAATCTAATCTTGCAAGAGTATACGCTGAGTGTTTTCTTCTCTCTCTCTCCAGGTAGCGACCATATCACGCCTTAATCAAGATAATAATACGGATATATTGACCGAACCCGCTTATTATACTGAGCTGGGGAACGTTGGTCCCGCTCCAACTTATAATTGTTATAAGACAGAGCAGGAAATTGGGGAATACCAGATTTCCCGTGCCGCCCAAACGAAGAAAGTGCATGCTGATGCATCTTCTTCGAGTGTGTTCGTTACAGAGAACTGTTTCTCAGTATCCTTTACGTCCTGGATATGTGATACCGGATCAGGATTCCGCATATGTAATCTGTTACATGGGCTACAGATAGGTAGAGAACTGAGAACGGGTGATAAGTTTCATGAGACAGAAAACGGTGCAAGTGTTACAGCCAAGTCTGTTGGTCACTATCACCCTGTATTACCTGAATACATTGATTCTGAACAAATGCTATTAGATACCGAACCTGATATACAAAATCATATCAGTCTCTTTATTAGTAAAGAAAGGATATAATTTTGTATTGTTGGATAATGTTTTGAACATTTCCTATATCAAGAGTTGATCGGTTCAGGCACGTTATCTAAAAGCATTGACGTTCTAAATCAAACTACAGTTCTTAGTATACAGAACACACACGAGAGGAAGAGTTCAGAAATGAACGAATTCTTCTTGAGGCATTGTAGACTAGGTCATATTAATGCGACCCGGCTAGCTAAGTTACATTTAGATGCATATTTAAATCTGTTTGAATTTACATCTTGTGAAACTTGCCGGTCATGTCACAAAGATAAGATGACTATAGCTCTGTTTATTGGAAACAGAGAAAGAGTTAGTGAACTCTTGGGATTGATACATGCTGATGTATGAAAGTCCCCTGTCTATGCATGCCAAGACCGGTTCTTTGTATTTTATTACATTCTCTGATAATCTCTGGAGATTCAGACATGTGTTCCTGTTGAAACATAAGTCCGAACCTTTTGAGATATTCACAGAATATAAGTTACAAGTAGAGAACCAAAATTCGGGTATAAGTATTATGTCCTTTGATGAGATCAAGGAGGAGAATACTTGAGCATGGGATTCCTGGACTATTCTAAAGGAGAATGAGATTCTCTCTCAGCATTACTCCTCCGTATACACCATAGCACGATGGTTGTCACGACCCGAAATTCGGTCCGTAACCGGCACTTAAATTACGTAACGTCTACAGGCGTACGTAACTTAAGTAAGCCGAAACCCAGAAATCTAAACCACCCAAAACTGGATCAACGGAGAAACAAGTTTAAAATATTTTAGAAGTCGCCATTTAAAATCTCTAACTCTAGTTTTCTTTCATAAAAATTTCGGCAGCACCTCCTTTGTAAAACTAGCCCCGTAAACGGGTACAACACAGATAATATAAAAATCATCCCAAGTGGGAGAAAAATCACGCCCACCGGCGGAGACAATCACCACAACAAGTATACGACGCCAAAGCGAAGAAATATCAAGAGAACGACTATATCAAGAAGTAAACATCACCACAACAACCTGCTTCTACGAGCACGGTTCCCAAAACCAATATACAACACTGATATCTCACAAGTCGTCTCTAAGTCATATACAACAAGAGTAGATGGAGAATACTAGATCCAACAAATGATATACAAAATACAACGGATAACCGCAAACCCACCTATAAAGCAACGGCCTCACTGCCAAGGTAGCGGTATCCCCAAAAGTAATGATGATAAGCTGCCCCGCCGCGACTACTCAGAGGGTAAGTCCTGCAAAACTGTGGCACAACGGGGGTGAGTTGCCAACTCGTGAATAGTAATTAACATCATACAGTAATCGCAAGTATGCACTAACATCAATGATCAATAACATGTGAACTGATAGCATGAGTATGACAATATGAATATACAACTATCATGATATTCATATCAATATAATACTGAGTGCGGAAAGTAAATAATCTCATGCGCATATCATCAGCATGAAAAACACGGTGTATCTCAACAACACCCAAATCCCAAAATACTCAGATCGGCCCTCAGATCGGCCCCTCAAATCCTGTACCTCTCGTGAAACCCGAGTGTCAAACATCGACACCCAAAAACATAATATCCATACGTTCCTCGAAAACCAAGTATCCTACCTCGATACTTGCGTTTTCACGTATCGGTCTTTCTGATATCCATACGTTCCTCGAAACCAAGTATCCTACCTCGATACTTGCGTTTCCACGTATCGGTCTGTCAAACCCCATATATCTCTCGGAAATTAAGTGCCCACATCGACACCTTAATTTCCCATATCGCATCTCAAATGCATAAGTCCATATACTGTATCTCGCGGATCCCAAGAATCCAAATCCAGAATACATATATATACAGCGTCCCATACCACCGATATATATGCAATACAAATCATATAAATCCAATCCAAATACATATATATACGGCGTCCCATACCACCGATATATATGCGATAAAAACTGTAATATCTACATCCAGAATACATATATACACAGCGTCCCATACCACTGATATATATGCAATACAACTGATCATATAACAATAGCAAGGTATATGTGCTAACAAGTAAAATAGCATGGTATATGTGCGAACAAGTAATGTAACATGGTATACATATGAGCATGTAGGTATACAGGTATGTTCTATGTAATATGCATTGTCGCACAAGTATGACTGTTTAATGTCGCTAACCGATAGCAAGGTATATGAATGAGCAATTGTGTTGTGCCTATCATGTCAATTATCAACAGTGTGTGTGTAGCATATCATTGGTGCTCGTGCAACATGGACTGTCGATAATAGTGCAGTGTACATCAGATATAATATCATGCACTACAAGTAACTATATGCAATGTGAATCATGCAATGTCTCTATATAAGCAAATGAGCATACGGCTAATATTATATCATATCTAGCCCCGACGCGTAGCGCCATACGGGCGATTCCCCGTAGATGTTAAATCTACTCACACTGTGGTCTCCAGCTATGAAAATCCGACCACCTGCTTCCCTTTGTTCGCAGCGTCTGAAGTCCCCGCTTGCGACGCTATAATATCACAAACACAAGAAATAATGCGAATATCTTAGAAGCAATCTCAATAACCTAAAACTACGTAATATAAAACGCATCAACGCACTAAACCACATCACGAATACACGTCTAGCGCAAACACACGAAACGATACCTAAACCCAAACTGAGTACGTCGCAGCACGACACACGACTCGTGTCGCAACACGTATCACGCGAACTCAAAACACACGATTATAGGTAATCGATCCCAGATTTCGTATACTGCATTTACTAACAAAATCAACAGTACCAAAAGACCCAAAACAACAGCAGACAACTACCCACAGGAACCCCACCCCAAAACTCTCCAAGTCGACCGGCGTCGCCGGCCCCCTCCTTAAGGCTCGCCGGCCCAGACCGGCGGGGTGGTCCCCGTCTCCTGGGTGGTGTCTCAGGTTAACCTGCACAATCCTCTGAAGTTGTTTCCTCAATCACTAAAATTCCCAGATCATAGCAGATAGTAATATCTCTAAAAATACACTAAAAACCCGATATCGCCTCAATCGATATAAACTACGTTCTACGCAGAAATTAACGATCAAAACAACACAAAAACTACAATTAATCAGTAGAGGGGTTATACCTAGCAACTTTGCTCTCAAGTTCCAAGCTTTCCCCTCTCCAAGTGATCAAGATCAAGAATTTCCTAAGCTTTTGGTATTTTTGTGAAAGGTTTCAGAAATTTGAGAGTTTTTGTGATAGAATTGAGTTAAAATGATATGGGAATTGTTCAAGTGCAGTAGAGGATGAAGGATTTCGGCCAAGGGGTGAGGAGGTGGAGTTTTGAAGAGTTTCCAAGCAATTTCCTCCATTTATTGCCCATCAATGCATTGCACACATACACACACACTCATGCATGCATCTCTCATTTCCCTTATCTTTTCTTTTTCATTTAATTCCTATCTTTAATCCTAGTCCACACAATAAAATCCCTAGGGTAAAGTGAGAAGGATTTCTAACTTAGAGGTTTTAAAGAAAAGATCGCAAACGGTTATTTTCCCAAAATTTAAATACCGCATTAAAATAATATTAAAAATCGGGAAAAACCAAATTGAACCAAAACGTCTCATATACTCCCAAAGTTCGCGCACTAGCTTTATTTTAGCTAAACTAGGTGCTGGCAAGTCTATATGGTCGTTTGTTCACAGTCGGGTAAAAACGGAAAATACCGACAAACTTACCCTAAAACGGACGAAATCGCATAACGATTTCCAAAACGTTACAATCTCCCCCCCTTATAGAAATTCGGTCCCCGAATTACAATTTCATACTAAAACGTACCTTCAAAAAGATAAGGGAATCTCTCCCGCATCTCGCTCTCGATCTCCCAAGTGATCTCCTCACCAGTCGGACTACGCCACAGAACCTTTACAGAAGGCAAGTCCCTAGACCGAAGTTTCTTCACCTGCCGATCCAAAATAACTATCGGCTGCTCGGTGAACGAAAGATCACGCTCAAGCTGAACGGTCTCGTGCTGAATCATATGAGAAGGATCATGAAGGTATCTACGAAGCATCGACACATGAAAAACGGGGTGAACATCTGGAAAACTAGGCGGGAGCGCTAAACGATAAGCAACCGAACCTACTCGCTCGAGGATCTCGAAAGGACCTACAAATCTGGGACTGAGCTTCCCTCTCTTCCCAAATCGCATAACGCCCTTCATCGGAGAAATCTTCAGGAATACATGATCTCCCACTGCGAACTCAAGTCTGCGACGACGACGGTCGGCATAAGACTTCTGCCTGCACTGGGCTGCTCTCATCCTGTCCTGAATCAGCTGGATCTTCTCCGTAGTCTCCTGAACAAGCTGGGGTCCCAACACCAAACTCTCACTAAGCTCGGTCCAACAGACTGGCGATCGACACTTCCTACCATATAAAGCCTCAAAAGGTGCCATCTGAATAGTCTCCTGAAAGCTGTTATTATAGGAGAACTCAATCAACGGCAAGTGACGATCCCAACTGCCCCCAAAATCAAGCACACATGCACGGAGCATATCCTCCAGAGTCTGAATAGTCCGCTCCGTCTGACCATCTGTCTGCGGATGAAAAGCGGTGCTAAAACTCAATCTGGTACCCA
Organism: Agapanthus africanus; assembly: GCA_030015575.1. NCBI lineage: Eukaryota > Viridiplantae > Streptophyta > Magnoliopsida > Asparagales > Amaryllidaceae > Agapanthus > Agapanthus africanus. Next base: position 299,767,884 of record CM057339.1, on the reverse strand, counting down.
AAGCTTCCTGAAGCTTCTGCCATAGACGGCTAGTAAACTGGGTAACTCTGTCGGATACTATGCATGTGGGAACACCGTGCAAACGCACAATCTCATCTATATAAAGCTGAGTGTACTGAGCATAGCCGAAAGTGGTTTTCACTGGAAGGAAGTGAGCCGCTTTCGTCAACCGGTCTACAACAACCCAAATGGAGTCATACCCTCTACTGGTCCTGGGTAGACCCACAATAAAGTCCATAGAAATCTGCTCCCATTTCCACTCTGGAATGGGTAAAGGCTGCAACTCTCCAGCCGGTCTCTGATGCTCAGCCTTGACTTGTTGACAAGTCAGGCACCTCGAAACGAAGTCCGAAATATCGCGCTTCATCCCTTCCCACCAGGAGTAGTCTCTCAAGTCTCGGTACATCTTGGTGGAACCTGGATGAACGCTAAAAGTCGACTGATGTGCCTGCTCTAGGATCTCGCGTCTCAAACCATCAACATCCGGTACACACAAGCGAGTCCCGCATCGTAGCACACCCTGGTCATCAATCATGAACTCCGAAACCGTACCTCGTCGAACAAGCTCAAGAATCTCAGACAAACGAGCATCACTGGGTTGCGCCTCACGAATACGATCAACAAGTAGAGGACGGGCGCGGACATGAGCAAACTGTCCCCCAGTGGAGGTAAACTCGAACTGCACTCTACTATCACACAAGAGCTGCCAATCTGCAGAAGACTGACACCGAACGACGCTCAGCTGGGACAAGCTACTCACGGGCCTACGACTCAAAGCATCGGCTACCACATTCGCCCTGCCCGGGTGATAAAGGATCTCACAATCATAATCCTTCACTAGCTCCATCCATCGGCGCTGTCTCAGGTTCAGATCTCTCTGCTGGAAGATATACTTCAGACTCTTGTGATCCGTGAAGATCTGACACGACTCCCCATACAAGTAGTGCCTCCAGATCTTCAACGCAAATACTACCGCAGCCATCTCTAGATCGTGAGTGGGGTAATTCTGCTCGTGCTTCTTCAACTGCCTGGAAGCATATGCAATCACCCTATCATGCTGCATCAAAACACAGCCGAGCCCCACTCGAGAAGCATCACAATACACAACGTAGCCTCCCGATCCAGAAGGTAAAGAAAGAAATGGTGCTGTCGTCAACCGAGTCTTCAACTGCTGAAAACTCTGCTCGCACGCATCAGTCCAGAGAAAAGGAACCCCCTTCCGGGTCAGTCCAGTCAGCGGTGCAGCGATACTCGAAAAATCCTGCACAAAACGGCGATAATAACCAGCTAAGCACAAAAAGCTGCGGACCTCAGTCACCGATCCAGGTCTGGGCCAAAGCTGTACAGCCTCGATCTTCCTCGGGTCCACAAGAATCCCATCACTAGTCACCACATGACCCAGGAAGTCCACTCGATCAAGCCAAAACGCACACTTTGAGAATTTAGCATACAACTGGTGCTCTCTCAAAATCTGCAAAGTAATCCCCAAGTGCTGCTCATGCTCCTCTCGACTCCTAGAGTAAACCAGTATGTCATCAATAAACACGATAATGAACTGGTCGAGGAACGGCCTGAAAATCCGGTTCATCAGATCCATGAACGCTGCTGGCGCATTGGTGAGTCCGAACGACATCACCAAAAACTCATAATGCCCATAGCGTGTACGAAAAGCAGTCTTCGGAATGTCATCATCCCGAACCCGCAACTGATGATAACCCGAACGCAAATCAATCTTCAAAAAATGTTTCGCACCCTGGAGCTGATCGAATAAATCGTCAATGCGGGGTAAAGGATACCTGTTCCGCACCGTAACACGGTTCAACTGACGATAATCCACACATAACCTCAAACTGCCGTCCTTTTTCTTGACGAACAGAACAGGAGCTCCCCACGGCGAAACACTCGGACGCACAAGTCCCAAATCAAGCAACTCTTGCAATTGATCTTTAAGCTCTCTAAGCTCGGCCGGAGCCATCCGATAAGGCGGTATAGAAATAGGCTCCGTGCCAGGAATCAGATCAATGCAAAACTCAATATCGCGCTCTGGCGGCATCCCAGGTAACTCATCGGGAAAAACATCGGGAAACTCTCGCACGGTAGAAACCTGGTCCAACAACTCCACTGTGGCTCCAGTATCATGAATGAACGCCAAGAATCTCCGACATCCCCTCCTCAAAAGCCGACTAGCGCACAAAACAGAAATCAAGCTGTGAGGGGCGGCACTACGGTCCCCCTGCACAACCAACACCGACTCGCCGGGAAAACAAAATCTAACTGTCTTCTCGCGGCAGTCCACGGACGCATAGCAAGTAGCTAGCCAATCCATGCCCAACAAAACGTCGAAGTCCAACATCTCCAGAAGGATCAAGTCGACGGGCAGATCTCTGTCACCAATATGGACGACACAAGATCGAAACACATAACGCGCAACAAACGACTCTCCCACAGGAGTAGTCACGATCAGCGGCTGATCCAGCAAACACGACTCTCGGCCTAACCTCGGCACGAAGTGCGTAGAAACATACGAATGCGTGGATCCCGGATCAAAAAGAACATGCGCATCATAAGAACATACAGAAAGAGTACCTGAAACCACTGCATTGGACGCCTGAGCGTCCTGGTGAGTCAAGGCAAAAACCCTAGCCTGACCTCTACCGGCTACTGGCTGTCCTCTGCCTCTGCCACCTCGACCTCTCGGTACAAAACCTCCGCGACCACGACCTCGTTGAACAGGAGTCTGACGCGGCGCAACTACAGGAACAAGAGGCAACGCTCTCTGAGGTGGAGAAGGTGGTAAGGTAATCTGCGGTACAGCTGGCTCGTTCACACGCGGCTCTATACAATCTCGAACCCGATGACCCAAACTACCACACCGGTAACATCCCGAAGTAAACTGCCGATCATCCTGAGGGTAAGAACCATAAAGTCGACCACTTCCCGAACCGCCACTAACAGAACGAAAACTGTCTCGACGTCTAAACGTCTGCCTCGCTGCCACATCACCTATACGAACTCTCTTCGGTCCCGGAACAACTGATAACTCAGCTAGACGCTCCTCTACCGAAAGAGCTGCATCCACCGCTGCCGCATACGTGTCACAATGCTGAACACTGATGGCTAAGAATATCTGGGTAAGTAGGCCTCGAACAAACCTCTTCACCCTCATCTCCTCAGTCGCCACCAGGTATGGAGCATATATCGACAGCTCAGTAAACAATACATCATAATCCGACACCGTCATCCCCGGCGTCTGACGTAAAGACTCAAATCTGCGCGCTCGCGCATCTCTGACGCTCGGTGGAAGAAAACGAACGAGAAAAGACGTCACAAACTCAGCCCAGGTCATAGGAGCAAGACCAGCGGCTCTGCCTCTCTCCAACGACTCACACCACTTCTGGGCCATACCCTCCAGATGAAAACTGGCAAACTCTACCCATCTCTCGTCGGAACATCGGAGTGAGCGACAAATCCTGGCCATCCGGTCGATAAACGACTGCGGATCCTCGGTAACATCTGTACCCGTAAACACCGGAGGTCTCAGCCTCATGAAATCCGTCAACGACACAGCAATAACCCCCGGAGCTGCAACTGCGACTATCGGAACTGTAGGTACCATCGTGGCCTCCGCAGCGGGTGGAACAACCGCCTGCCCCTGCGCTCGGATGGTCTCTACCAAAGTCCCCACAATCTGGCGCAGATCCTGCATACCAGCTCCAATCATAGCAATATACTCCGGTACAACAGGCGTACCATCCCGGTCAGTCCTCGCCTCAGGCGAGTCAACTCTGACCTCGGCCCTCGCGGCCGCTCTCTGAGCCCTCGTAGTCTTCGGCGACATATGGGCTATAAATTGAAACAAGATTCGATAAGGAAACGGAAATCGAATCACAAGATGTATATCAATCACGGAAGGAATATCAATCAACAAGTCCTAAGGTCACTTAGGCGGAGTACCGTGTCGTAAGTATGCCGCGGAACATACACACGCTACGTCACTCTGCTTAAGCCACCTACTCCATCATACCAAGGTCATCCTAGACTCCGAAAGGTAAAACCTAACGCTCTGATACCAACTTTGTCACGACCCGAAATTCGGTCCGTAACCGGCACTTAAATTACGTAACGTCTACAGGCGTACGTAACTTAAGTAAGCCGAAACCCAGAAATCTAAACCACCCAAAACTGGATCAACGGAGAAACAAGTTTAAAATATTTTAGAAGTCGCCATTTAAAATCTCTAACTCTAGTTTTCTTTCATAAAAATTTCGGCAGCACCTCCTTTGTAAAACTAGCCCCGTAAACGGGTACAACACAGATAATATAAAAATCATCCCAAGTGGGAGAAAAATCACGCCCACCGGCGGAGACAATCACCACAACAAGTATACGACGCCAAAGCGAAGAAATATCAAGAGAACGACTATATCAAGAAGTAAACATCACCACAACAACCTGCTTCTACGAGCACGGTTCCCAAAACCAATATACAACACTGATATCTCACAAGTCGTCTCTAAGTCATATACAACAAGAGTAGATGGAGAATACTAGATCCAACAAATGATATACAATATACAACGGATAACCGCAAACCCACCTATAAAGCAACGGCCTCACTGCCAAGGTAGCGGTATCCCCAAAAGTAATGATGATAAGTTGCCCCGCCGCGACTACTCAGAGGGTAAGTCCTGCAAAACTGTGGCACAACGGGGGTGAATTGCCAACTCGTGAATAGTAATTAACATCATACAGTAATCGCAAGTATGCACTAACATCAATGATCAATAACATGTGAACTGATAGCATGAGTATGACAATATGAATATACAACTATCATGATATTCATATCAATATAATACTGAGTGCGGAAAGTAAATAATCTCATGCGCATATCATCAGCATGAAAAACACGGTGTATCTCAACAACACCCAAATCCCAAAATACTCAGATCGGCCCTCAGATCGGCCCCTCAAATCCTGTACCTCTCGTGAAACCCGAGTGTCAAACATCGACACCCAAAAACATAATATCCATACGTTCCTCGAAAACCAAGTATCCTACCTCGATACTTGCGTTTTCACGTATCGGTCTTTCTGATATCCATACGTTCCTCGAAACCAAGTATCCTACCTCGATACTTGCGTTTCCACGTATCGGTCTGTCAAACCCCATATATCTCTCGGAAATTAAGTGCCCACATCGACACCTTAATTTCCCATATCGCATCTCAAATGCATAAGTCCATATACTGTATCTCGCGGATCCCAAGAATCCAAATCCAGAATACATATATATACAGCGTCCCATACCACCGATATATATGCAATACAAATCATATAAATCCAATCCAAATACATATATATACGGCGTCCCATACCACCGATATATATGCTATAAAAACTGTAATATCTACATCCAGAATACATATATACACAGCGTCCCATACCACTGATATATATGCAATACAACTGATCATATAACAATAGCAAGGTATATGTGCTAACAAGTAAAATAGCATGGTATATGTGCGAACAAGTAATGTAACATGGTATACATATGAGCATGTAGGTATACAGGTATGTTCTATGTAATATGCATTGTCGCACAAGTATGACTGTTTAATGTCGCTAACCGATAGCAAGGTATATGAATGAGCAATTGTGTTGTGCCTATCATGTCAATTATCAACAGTGTGTGTGTAGCATATCATTGGTGCTCGTGCAACATGGACTGTCGATAATAGTGCAGTGTACATCAGATATAATATCATGCACTACAAGTAACTATATGCAATGTGAATCATGCAATGTCTCTATATAAGCAAATGAGCATACGGCTAATATTATATCATATCTAGCCCCGACGCGTAGCGCCATACGGGCGATTCCCCGTAGATGTTAAATCTACTCACACTGTGGTCTCCAGCTATGAAAATCCGACCACCTGCTTCCCTTTGTTCGCAGCGTCTGAAGTCCCCGCTTGCGACGCTATAATATCACAAACACAAGAAATAATGCGAATATCTTAGAAGCAATCTCAATAACCTAAAACTACGTAATATAAAACGCATCAACGCACTAAACCACATCACGAATACACGTCTAGCGCAAACACACGAAACGATACCTAAACCCAAACTGAGTACGTCGCAGCACGACACACGACTCGTGTCGCAACACGTATCACGCGAACTCAAAACACACGATTATAGGTAATCGATCCCAGATTTCGTATACTGCATTTACTAACAAAATCAACAGTACCAAAAGACCCAAAACAACAGCAGACAACTACCCACAGGAACCCCACCCCAAAACTCTCCAAGTCGGCCGGCGTCGCCGGCCCCCTCCTTAAGGCTCGCCGGCCCAGACCGGCGGGGTGGTCCCCGTCTCCTGGGTGGTGTCTCAGGTTAACCTGCACAATCCTCTGAAGTTGTTTCCTCAATCACTAAAATTCCCAGATCATAGCAGATAGTAATATCTCTAAAAATACACTAAAAACCCGATATCGCCTCAATCGATATAAACTACGTTCTACGCAGAAATTAACGATCAAAACAACACAAAAACTACAATTAATCAGTAGAGGGGTTATACCTAGCAACTTTGCTCTCAAGTTCCAAGCTTTCCCCTCTCCAAGTGATCAAGATCAAGAATTTCCTAAGCTTTTGGTATTTTTGTGAAAGGTTTCAGAAATTTGAGAGTTTTTGTGATAGAATTGAGTTAAAATGATATGGGAATTGTTCAAGTGCAGTAGAGGATGAAGGATTTCGGCCAAGGGGTGAGGAGGTGGAGTTTTGAAGAGTTTCCAAGCAATTTCCTCCATTTATTGCCCATCAATGCATTGCACACATACACACACACTCATGCATGCATCTCTCATTTCCCTTATCTTTTCTTTTTCATTTAATTCCTATCTTTAATCCTAGTCCACACAATAAAATCCCTAGGGTAAAGTGAGAAGGATTTCTAACTTAGAGGTTTTAAAGAAAAGATCGCAAACGGTTATTTTCCCAAAATTTAAATACCGCATTAAAATAATATTAAAAATCGGGAAAAACCAAATTGAACCAAAACGTCCCATATACTCCCAAAGTTCGCGCACTAGCTTTATTTTAGCTAAACTAGGTGCTGGCAAGTCTATATGATCGTTTGTTCACAGTCGGGTAAAAACGGAAAATACCGACAAACTTACCCTAAAACGGACGAAATCGCATAACGATTTCCAAAACGTTACAATGGTATTTCAGGGCGGAGCAATAACACCCTATGTGATATGGTGCGCTCTATGATGAGTACTACTGGGTTTCCTATTTCCTTTTGGGTGTTATGCGCTTGAGAAGCTGCATACCTATTGAATAGGGTTCAAATCAAATCAGTTGTCTACCACTTCATATGTGATATGGAAAGGGAAGAGCCCATATCTTAAGTTAGTTAAGATTTGGGGTTGTCCGGCCTATGTCTAAAAGCAAAATCCGGACAAGCTCGAGGCATGGTCTGTTATGTAGAACTGGAAATGTTCCAGCCATACAAACTGCAGCTGATGATTTGGTAGAACCAAAGGATTCAATAGTTTCCAACGTATCTCAGCCTCTCCGCCGATCTAGTAGGGTTTCTCACCCACCTGAGAGATACTTCGGTTTCTCTATGACAGTGGGAGCGAGGATTGCATCATGAGATGATGACCCAACTAGTTTCGAGTTGGCCATCAGGAGTGAGACTCTGTAAGAATGGCTGGATGCTTATCGATCTGAGATGGAATCCTTATACACCAACAAAGTATGGACTTTGGTTGCTTTATCTGAAGGGTTAAATTTCCATCAGGAGCGAGTATATCTTGAGAAGATTACTTGGTGTACATGGAAAAGTTGAGACTTTCAAAGCTATGCTTAAGTCCATCCAGATCCTACTTGCCACGACTACATACCATGACTACGATATCTGGTGGTTGGGTGTCATGACTGCTTTTCTAAATGATGTTTTAGAAAAGAGCATCTATAAGTACACAGCCAGAGGGCTTCGTAGACAGTGGGAGCAGCGGAAACGTGTGCAAGATGTTTTATATGATAAAACAGGCATCGCGGAGTTAGAACATCTGTTTTGATGTGGTAGTCAAAGAGTTTGACTTCATCAAAATGGTAGATGAACCTTGTATATACAAGAAGGTAGTAGGGAGTATGGTGGTGATCCTCGTAGAGTACGTGGATGACATACTCTTGATAGGGAAGGAGTTTCCTATGCTACGCTCGGTCAATCTCCGCTTATCACAACGATTCTTCATATAGGATCAAAGTGATACCTCCTAAATCCTGGGTTTTGGATCTATGAGATAGATCTAATTGGATGTTTGGGTACTCACTAGTTGTAGTGAGATGGTATCAATCGATCTTGGGGAGAATCACTGGAAAGGTTCCAGGGTGATAAGGACGACTGAATGTCAGTCGCAGGCATTGTCTTTACCCTCAGTGGAGGGACGGTATGTTGGAAGAGTTCCAAGCTAGATACCGTGACATACTAGACGAATAAAGGCAAGATACATCGTTACCAAGGATACTACCAAAGAGGCAGTCTGGATATTTATAAGTTCATGAAATGAACTTCGTTCCTACCATTGTGTGACAATGGAGTTGTGGCTTTAGCCAAGGAACTACCGTCCCATCAGAAATCCAGATATAATTCTTAGGCAGTATCACCTGATCATGGAGATGGTTGATCTCCAGGGAGATCGAGGTTAGGAGAGTAGACACAGAGGACAACGGCGCGGATCCACTTACAAAGGCCTTTTTTCCAGTAGAGACTTTTATGGGATGGTTGAGTATGAGATACTTCAACCCCGGCTAATTGTTGGGTATGTGATACCAAAACAGATGGCCCCAGTGCAAGTGGGAGATTGTTAGTTATATGTATGCCATAGAGGCCATTACTGTATATACGATCTATATTGTAGTGGATGCTAGGACATATATATGGAGGACTTTCTTGCTCGACATGATAGTATGCTATCTGGTTGTACTTTATCTTAACATGTACTCTGATTGTCTCTATGTTACATGTTGATAAAGCCCTTAGGATATGTACTCGACTACTGGGACTATGATGAGATCATACTAGTGGGGCCAGGGTAGTCGACGAGTACATCCTATAACTGTTCCTAGTCGAGAGTATATCGAGACAGGGCATCGATGCACCAGAGTAGACTAGCGTATACGCATCTTGACCCATATGATGGGCAATGGATGATCCCATATCCATCGGTGTTTGACATCAAGGATGGTGTACGGGTGCTCAGTAGAGACTGGGTACACTGGACGGACTCGCCAAGAACTCCCAGATGGTATTATACCTCACGTCAGATGGCAGTTCTCCGGTGACACTGGTACAGAGTAGTCTGTTGACCCGAGATCGTCATAGAGTCTTGTGTGATTCCCACTGTGCTTTGATTTCCATCATACCACGTCCAAGAGGGCGTGCAAAAAGGTGGCTTTTGGGTACAGTCCCGAATCACATGGAGGCAATGAGCGATAGGAGGGGATTCGTCTCTCCCGGTATAGGGAGTTGATGTTGTGCTGTGTTCGATTGGCTATAACCGGAAATCCCTGGCCAGGTTTGCTGAGATTTACTGGTAAGTGTTATTAGTAGTTTCTCGATCTGTTATAGACCTCTATCGACATGACTTATCGAGCTACTGGGGTCTGACGTTTACCACCCCTAGGCGAGATATGCGACATATCAGACGACGAGACCGGACTGTACGGGAGTGTTACTGTTTGGATTCACAGGAGAATGTGCAGGCTTGCTTGTTGATCTTCTGAGCGCTTAATACCTGGGTGGATGTTACGTTTAGCTGACCGCTTGCAGCTTGTGGGTGTTTGATATGATCATCACCTACTGCCGGCGTATTGACGATTCTTTAGAGTCCTACACAGAGGTTTCTTGACTCAGGCAAAACGGAGTAGGAGCACATATGTGATATGTGCGGGACCGAGGATAATGCGATATGAGATACCGTATTCTATTCTCGCGATATTTGATATCAGCCGGGTCATCGGATCAAGTGTTGATTCGATGATTCGGTACGGATAAATATTAGTCAGTTATATGCGATATAGCCGGATTGTCGGATCAAGTGTTGATTCGATAATTTAATGTATAATAATATATATGATATATTAAATTACATTAACTAATATTAGCTCACTAAAAGATTCTTTTTCTCACTCGGGTAATACATTGATATATATGCGATATATGTTAAATGTATTATTTTATTTTGTTACAATAAATATTGTATATGTGATATATAATATTGTAGCATATTATAATTATTAATGCAACATGTTTGGAGGAGTTTAAACAAGTTTAGGGTTTGATTTGGGTTAATGCATTCTAGATGTTTCTAGATGTTTTTACTTTGTCATTTGTTAAGATATTATGATAGATATTTCTTTGTGACTCATCCTTTAACCCAACCCAAACCCTAACCCTAGTAAACTCTCTACATTGGTTACTACAACCATGGTTGCATAAATGATTATGATAACATTTTTTATTATTCATCACAAATGATTGTTCATCTTCTTCCTTCTTCTTCTTTGCTTACAAAGCTTTCTTGCTTTGATATTTGTGATGAAAATATGTGAGAAAAAGATAAATAAAGAGAGAGAAAATCCTACTTCATCATCCTCATCTTCCCTTGCCATTTAGATCAGGGTGTTCACATCATTTCATGAGTGTTATCTTGTGTTAACGAAACTTCAAGATAGATCATCTTTGTATCGAAGATCGGAAGCAAAGGTTGCATCTTTCTCTTCGTGGAACCTCTCCAGAGTCCGGAACCCGATGATCGCAGCGAAGGGACCACAACACGGAGCATATGAAGTGAAGGACCGGATCTACAAAGGTTTTAATCCCTCTCACTTAGTGTTAAAGTGTTTAGCATGTTAGTTTTCGCCTAATCTCTAGTTTAAAGATCCGTATTCGGGTTGTTCGGCACGGCTAATTTTTAAATCGGGCATGGTTGATGCCTCGTAGAACCTTGTGCGCGTGCCTAGCAACCCTACACTTACGACTGCCGCGGCCCCTCTCAACGGGTCGCCCAAATCCAACACCTCTGTCGTTAACAGACTGGGACAAAACTCCAATGGGCCCGTAAAAAAGCCTGCAATACCTGAAGGGGTTATCCCGAAACGGATAGCCATCCCTACCCCTGAAGTCGTCAAAGCGGCTTCTCCTGCTAAGGGGTCGATCTTCACAAGACTGGCCATTTCAGCTCCCGCCCCAGGCGAAGTCATCAAAACTGATCCTCCTGCACGAAAGTCTGCCTTCGACAGGTTGGCTATCCCTTCTCACCGGACGTCCGTTTTCAATAGGCTGGCGCCATTAACAGCCCTTGACCAGAACAGGGGGCATGACGAAGTCACCCCCATAAATGAGCAGATACCGTATGCAAGACATGCTCGACGTCGCCACTGGTGCCGAGTGAGGAAGGCTGGGGGCAGTTCCCCTTCTGGATTGACTCCGCCGGCTCCAACGGTGGAAGTTGATGTTGCTGTTCCATCTGGGAACAGCTTTGAACCACTTAGGAGGGTGCGTAAGAACTCTCCGACTGCTGTGCTGAAAAGGTCTCCTCCACCTCTGGATAACGTCACGGAGGCGAAGCCAGAGCAGCCCCCTCAGCGGATGTCCTCTAAAATTCACAAGATCTGGCGACGGGTCCGAGACTCTGTAATTGATCAAGACTACCCCAGCCGACAAAAGAAATGAAGGTTCGGCAAGAGAAGGACCAACCTGTCAAGCCACAAAAGATGCCATCCACTCGGGTGCCCGCTGCAACAGCCCCCTCAACATCGACCGCTCATAAAAGGAGAAAGCCAGAGAAAACCCCCGTGTCTACGACGAATCTAAAGGGCATTGAAGCTAAACGCCCCAAGTCTGGGGGCATGGTGGTGCACACTGTTTATATGGCATCCGGGAAAGAGAATAGCCGTATTTTTTCGGGCCACCAACCGCTCACACGATCTGTGACAAAGGCTCAGGAGCAACAGTACAAACTCCAGGAGATGCTAACGAAAATGGCCGCACTCACTGGGCCAAAAGAAAGCCCAGAGACGTCGTCGGAGCAGCGACAAGAACAGGAAATTGATGCCGAATTCCTCCGAAGAATGCTCGAGAGGAAAGATAAAGAGGCCGCGGAACAAGCGGCCAACATAAAACAAATGGCGCTTTTATTCCAAGACATGGTCGGCATGATGATCCAGCCGGACCCTCCAGTTGAAGAGCCTCCAGTAATAATCGAAGACGATAAAGGGGAGTCATCGAACCCTCTTCCGGCTCTATCAGCAGCTAAAGATGAGACGATCTCCAAAGCTGCCCTGGATGATTACATCGCTGAACAGATACGAGCCCATCAGGCGAGCGAAGCGGCCGGCCAAATTGTTAAGACTGGACGACCCTATCCGGATTGGTATAACCAAATAAAGTACCCGCCGGGATATACGATCCCTAAATTCCATGTATATAAGGGGACGAGGAATCCATACCAGCACGTTGCTCAATTCAGGGCCTTGTGCGGTAACACCGGAGGTGACGATAAGCTACTGCTTCGCCAATTCATTGGCAGCTTATCGGAGACTGCGTTTGAATGGTACTCTGAGCTCCCGAACGACTCCGTTAAGACATTTGCAAAAATGGAGCTACTGTTTATACAGCGGTTCGCAAGCGCCAGCGAACGCACCCCGATCACGGCATTGATCAATGCCAGAGTGAAACCGGGAGAGACATGGGTGCAGTATGCAATCCGGTAGCGGAACTTATAGTCGAGATGCGAACAACGCATAGAAGAAGCTCCTGCCGTGGGCATGTTCATGTGGACCCTTGACCCTCAGCCGACCATATCTCAATTCATGATGTTCTTCAAGCCGACCACCTTCCAGGCCTTAATTGACAAGCTAGCCCAAATGGACCAGATGGGTCATAGGCCTTCCTCTTCAAAGACGAAGTTTCGAAATGAAAAGGGCAAAGGGAAAGCAAGCTTCGTCGCTAACGCTCAACAACAACCGAGTAGCCCGAGACCAGTTGTTCACCAAAGAAACAAGCGGCGATCCCTCGATGAGAAGTTGAGCCGCCCTTACTCATTCCCTCGGGATAAAACAAGGAGACTGTTTGAACTAGCGGTGTGCAACGGGCTCATTACCCTGCCGGAGTCGAAATGCCTACTGTAGCCCGGTGACGTTAACAATCCCAATTATTGCCCCTGCCACCGAACATTGGGCCATTTAATTGAAGATTGTTACGTCTTCAAAAACTGCGTTGAAGACTAATACCAGCAAGGCAAATTCACGTTGTCTGAAAACTGGAAGGTGAACCCGCCACAACCACATGCTCCGAAAAAAATGGACATGCCGGGGGCATCGTGCTCATTTGTAGAGGAAGCTCTATGGGAAGTTGTTCTTTCGGCAAAAACTAAAAGAATGCTGAAAGATCTTCAAATATGTCCGATGATCAGTTGGAAAAACCCGCTAGAGCCAGAGATCATCGAGGGGATGCTAAAACTACGCCCAACATTAGGAATTAATAGCGATGGGCAAAACACCCAGGCCCAGCCGTCAAAGTCTTCGAAGAAAAAGAAGAAGACCAAAAATCCCGCGCAGTTTGATAACAAGCGCACGGATCTGCAAAAGTATATTGACGCGCTGGAGGAATACAAACAGAAGGCGCGGACCCCAGTCACACTCCAGGAATTTCTTAACTATATCCTTGAGAACAGAGGCAGTGACAATGACGAGGGAGACAACGCGTCGGATGAACCCGAAGATTACGTGGCAGGTTGTCACATGATCTCTCACTCGTCAATAGAATATAAAGAAGCTCCTGATGCAGAGAAGATGGGGGTAGAATCGGCACCAAAATCCTTGGAACCATCCGATGAGTTGATTGACATGCTGCTAAACGAAGCTCTTCAGAAAAGCAAAGCTGACAGAGAGCGGGAAATGGCCATGTACGAAAGGGCCAAGCATCGGCGTCAAGTTGAAGAAGCTCCGCTAACGGGAAGCCATAGAATACCCCAACCGGATCGAAGCATCCCTATCGCCAGCAAAAGCAAGCTTAAAGCAAGGAAACGATTCGCTAGGGCCCTGTCGATGGGAATGAAGTTTCCCTCTTTCAGAGGAAATTCTCCTGGCGGTATACATCTTGATGAAGCGGACGTACATCCTAACTTCTGCTTATACCATCAGAGGATTGCACACCCTACCAAAGAGTGCATGGCCTTTAAAAACTGGTGGCAGGGGTATGTTGCCCACCAACAACACGTTCAGCGAGTGAAGAACAAGGCTCGTCGAGAACAGAGAAGCATGACAGATGAGAGCAAAAGAACTGCCGGCAACTGTTACATGGTTAACACCAAGGGATCGCAAGTTATCACCTTTGGAAGCGACTCTGACGAAGAAATAGCCCTCAGCCCTCTCTTCAAGGAATCCACCTCCGACACAAAAAATGCGAAGATTTGCGAGAACAGCCAGCTGCGTAATCGTACGTTGCCCGAAAAAAATTTTGGACCTACGAACAACTGACCGAAACGTCTTTAAACTACTACAGACCCGCATCATCCTTGGGCTGACGAACCAAAAAAAATGGTACGTCCACAAGCAAAATGGGCACGGATGAAAACCCGAAAGGGCTCCGTGAGTAAAAACAGCAGGGCTACCGGCGAGTTTGTGAAAACCCAAAAGGGCGCAGACTCGTAAAAAAAGAAAAAAATGGTACATCCACAAGCAAAATGGGCACGGATGAAAACCCGAAAGGGCTCCGTGAGTAAAAACAGCAGGGCTACCGGCGAATTTGTGAAAACCTGAAAGGGCACAATTTCGTTAAAAGACACTTGCAAGGCCCTCTCGACCTTGTAAGGAGAAAACTACCTGCGTGAGATCCTTACGACTCACAAAGGAGTGAAACGCTTAGAAATCCTCACGATTCCTGAGGAGAAATTACACTTACGAGATCCTCATGATTCGTAAGGAGAACCCTCTTATGAGACCCTCACGACCCATAAGATTTAAAAGCCTTAAGCTATAGGGATCTGAACCTGTTCTTAAGCCATCATACACCCAATTACTGCCCTACAAGCTGTTTAATACTGACCCTTGTATACAATCCATGGGTGCAAATAATCATTTCCTTTCCGAGTCCTATCAACGATAAGGAATGCCCTCATTTGATGAACAAACACTTGTAAGTCCTCTCGACTTATAAGGAGAAAACACTCTTGTAAGATCCTTACGACTTATAAGAGACACACACTTAGGAATCCTCATGATTTCTAAGGAGAAAATGCACTTACGAGATCCTCACGACTCGTAGGGAGAAACACCTTTATGAAACCCTTACGGCTCATGAAGTCAAAAGCCTTAGTCGACAGGATTCTAACCCTGTTTGCTAAGCCATCTTTGTTTAAATCGACAAAGGTAAATGATGATTCGCTCCTGGCAATGTCCCAGTTGTAGCGATGCTGATGCCTACATCGGTATCAAGTTCCAAGTCCTTTCACGGCAAATAATGATTTGCTCCTGGCAATATTCCAGTCGCAGCGATGCTGATACTAATATTGTTAGTTATATGTATGCCCTAAAGGACATTACTTTACATACATTGTATATCAGTAGTGGATGCTTAGACATATATAGGGAGGACTTTCTTGCTCGACATGATAGTATGTTATCTGGTTACTCTTTATTTTAACATGTACTCTGACTGACTCTATGTCACATGTTGATAATGCCCTTAGGATGAGTACTTGACTAACAGGACTATGATGCAGATCATACTAGTGAAGACAGTGCAGTCGCCAAGTACATCCTTCAAATGTTCCTAGTCATGGGAGTGCTGAGACAGGGCATCGATACTCCAGAGTAGACTAGCGTATGCGCTTCTTGACCCATATGATGGACGATGGATGATCCCATATCCATTGGTGTTTGACATCAGAGAAGGTATACGGGTGCTCAGTGCAGACTGGGTATATTGGACGGACTCACCAAGAACTCTCAGATGGTATTATACCTCACATCAGATGGCAGTTCTCTGGTGACACTGGTACAGGTTAGTCTGTAGACCCGAGATCGTCATAGAGTCTTGTGTGATTCCCACTGTACCTTAATTTCCATCATACCACATCCAAGAGGGCATGCAAAAAGGTGGATTTTGGATACAGTCCCGAATCATATGGAGGCAATGAGCGATAAGAGGGGTTTCGTCTCTCCCGGAATAGGGAGTTGATGTTGCGGTGTATTCGATTGGTTATAACTGGAAATCCCTAACCAGGGTTGCTGAGATTTACTGTTAAGTGTTATCAGTAGTTTCTCGAACTGTTATAGTACTCATATCGACACGACTTATCAAGCTACTGGGGTCTGACGTTTACCACCCCTAGGCAAGATATGCGACATATCAGGCGAAGAGACCGGACTGTACGGGAGTGTTACTGGTTGGATTCACGGGAGAATGTACAGGCTTGCTTATTGATCTTCTGATTGCTCAATACCTGGGTGGCTGTTACGTTTAGCTGACCGCTTGCAGCTTGTGCATGTTTGATATGATCATCACCTACTGCCGGTGTATTGACGATTCTTTAGAGTCCTACACAGAGATTTCCTGGCTCAGGAAAAACGGAGTAGGAGCACATATGTGATATGTACAGGACCGAGAACAATACGTGTGTGTGATACCGTATTAGATTCTCACGATATGTGATATCGACCGGGTATATGTGATATAGCCGGGTCATCGGATCAAGTGTTGATTTGATAAACCGATACAGATTATATTAGTCGGTTATTTGTGAAATAGCCGGATTATCGGATCAAGTGTTGATTCGATAATTTAATGTATAATTATATATTTGATATATTAAATTACATTAACTAATATAAGCTCACTTAAAAATTCTTTTTTTCACTCGGGTAATACATTGATATATATGTGATATATGTTAATAGTATTATTTTATTTTGTTACAATAAATATTGTATATGTGATATATAATATTGTAACATGTTGTGGTTATAAATGCAATATGATTTGTGGAGTTTAAATATGGTTAGGGTTTGGATTAGGGTTAAGCTTTCATGAACCTTTCAAGAAGCTTTTTGAAGCTTTGATTTTGACCTTGATATTTTGTGATATTTTGCAAAGATATTTCTTTAACCCAACCCAACCATTTAACCATAGTTAAATCTCTACATGGGTTAAGTCTTCATACTTAACCCATGGTTGCATTTCTAACCACACTTGATTTATTATTCATCACAAATGATTTTGCTTCTTCTTCTTCTTCCTCTTTGATGAAAAACTTTCTAGATTTTTCAAAAGTGATGAAAATGAGTGAGATAAAGAAAAAAAATGAGAGATAAATTCCTACTTCATCATCCTAATCTATTCTAGCCACTTAGATTAGGGTGTTTGCTTTGCTTATACTTGATTAGTGAAGCAAAAGCTTGGGCTTGAGTTTCTTCAAGGTAGATCGTCTTTGTTATCGAAGATCGGAAGCAAGCTTGCATCTTTTTCTTCATGGAGCCTCTCTAGAATCCGGGTACTCGATGATCGCAGCGAAGGGACCTCAACACGGAGCTTTAGAAGTGAAGGAACGGACTGCAAAAATTGTAATCCCTAACTCTTAGAAGTAAAGTTGTTTACTTGCTTTGTTTTCACCTAATCTCTAGTCTAAGATCTTGGTTAGGTTTGTTCGGCAAGTCGAAATTTTAAATCGGGCATGGTTGATGCCTTATAGACCCTTGTAATAGTGCCTAGTAACCCTACAGTAGTATCAGAACCAAGCTAGAGCTTTAGGCGAAGTCTAGACGAAATTTAAAGTCCGATCGAACCCCGAAACCCCATTTTACACCCCTCTCTGGAAATTTTTTAAAATATTGATTTTTTCTGTATTAAAAATACTCAGAAAAATAAGCAGGGAATTCCAAGCATTACTGTAAAAAACGAGCCCATAATACCTTTAAAACGCCGCAGAACCGCGGCAATACCCTGCCTTGCGCGGTGGTTCCACGGCCAAAAAGGAAGATTATGGTTTACTTTTTGCACAGTAACATCCGTAGGCATTTCTGCTTGCTTCTGGGAATTTTTAATGTTACTCAAGTGTTGAGTTTTCTGGAGATCTTTTGTATTCGTTGATTCGATCGGAAATTTTAATTTCGTTTAGTTTTTCGGGTAATTTTAGAACGTGTTAAAAAGTTCGAACGGATATCAATAACTCACTTTTTCCCGACCCGGAAAATTTCCAAGTGTTGGATTTTTCCTTAGTTAAAGAACGTTCTAAGTCGTGCAAGTAACGCGGTGGACCCTCTAGAAGAATACAAACCTTAACTCGATTATGTGACCGTCTGAACCGCCTCTAAACCTTAGGGTTTGGGGCAGCACGGCGTTGCCACATGTGAGGCGTTGGTTTGACCCTTCTACGGCTGGACTACTGGTACTGTGGCATGTGATAGATACTTTTTGAACTTCGTTCAAGTGTTGAGCTATTTGGTAAATCTTGGGTGTTTGTTTATTCGATCGAAAAGTTTAACATTGTCTATTTATCTGGAATGTGATACAATATTTGGAATCCACAAGTAGTTATGAGATAACTAATTTGAATATTATAAATCTAGCAGTTTAGTCTCATTTGATCGGTTGCCACGGGATTTTGATGTGATCAAAAGTCCGTCGCAATCACGTAGCGTACGCGGATACTCGCCGGGTAAACTTAATAGATAGCCACGCCCCATAGCCTCGACCAAGTGACTGTAGGAGAACCCCGTCGCCAAAAAGCATCTGTTCGGGTGCTCGCGGCAGTGGTGTTCCGCCTTAGTGCACTTCGTCGACGGCATCCGGTGGTGCGGCCGTCTACTAAAGTTTGCGACGAGCATTCGATCAAGATGTCGGGAATCTTGTTGAATTGCCCGACTAGATATTGAAAAATGTTTTCGATATTGAGACTAAAATGCGGGGTTTATAATTGTTAGGCATGAGATGTCTAAGGAATTCATTTGGTTAGGCATGCGATGTCTAAAGAGGTTGCGGATTCCAACTGTTGTAGTTTTACACTTTTTTCTGTGACTGTAAGCGTAGTATGTGGTGTATCGCCGGCTTCGTTATTATACATCAACGACAATCGGGATACGCATACTTGCTTACGTTGATGATATGAGATATTATGTGTTGCTGTGATATGTTATATTGGATCGTCGCGTTTTGAATAGCCGAGGGTTTTATGTGAGATGAGGGTTTTTATTTTCATTCATGTAAAATTCATTGTGTGTAATATTCTTTTATTGGGGAACTTCCGGGCTGAGGATGATGTCACCATTGTATATTATTTCCTTTTCCGCATTAGGTAGACCCAAGACGGGGAGCACAAGTAACCGGGCTCTAGGGTCCAGTGGGAGACCATCTCGAGGAGTCAAGATCGGGTCTCCTAACCCTAGAATTGCCAGTGTTGCTTGCCGCTCTCGTAGGGGTCTAGGGATATGGGTTTGGCTATTCATCGCCACCGTGGAATCCGTGTTTTATACAGGCTCGCATAAAACACGGAAATCCTAGTATATCCAATATTTCATATGTTATCTTCTGCTGCAATGTTCTGTGATGAGATCATATTACTGCATGAGACGAATGTTTATATTATATATATGAGATATATATTATATATTGTTGATTTTGTTTCAAATGTGATGCTTGTGAAGCATAATAAAATGGGACTTCATTAATGAGATTAATGAAACTAAAAGAAACCTAAAGATGTTGTAGAAACTTGTCTAAAAAACTGGTAGCCTAGTTCTTACTTTGTATAGCGGTGTTCCTTGTAGAACATCCAGCACCTTATTCGATAAGGAAAGAGCCAAGATCCCTTCACCGGGAGTGACCTCTTTAGCGAAACTAGCAGATGCTATAAACTCGGTTTGTCTTTTGATTTTTTTTATAGTTTTTGCTTTGCATAGTGATATTTGTGAAATATCCTGCACCTTATTTGATGAGGAAAGAGCCGAGATCCCTTCGCCGGGAGTGACCTCTTTAGCAAAACTAGAAAATGCCTAAAAAACATTCCATTTAAAATCACTCGATTCTACAACGATATGAAGTTCATTACGCAAAGGGTTTTCTTAAAAACCTGCAGTAACCCTCCGTCATTTTAGGAAATAGCGTACTTAGTATTCGTGCTGCGTTTGTTGACCATAGTTAAGGCGCAGTGTACGGTAGCTGAGTGATGTTTTCCTATATAACATATGATATGATTAATTAGGACAGTCATATGACTTTGTTGACCTTAGTTAAGGGTCATGTGGGTGGGTCTAATCAATCAATAAATGACGGGTAGAACTTGACTAGTGCTTATGATTTATTGATCATAGTTAAGGTCATAAGTCACTAGGGGTAAAATATTATTGGGAATTTCAAGAGTTGAAATTTGCAACGAGATTGCATACCTTCTATGAGATAGTTGGATCCCGATACCCGCTACGAGTAAGAGTTACTCCTGGGAGAGTTTTACACATTACAATTAGCCGATCAAGTAGGTGTCTAGAAAGGTGTCAACGGGGTTATGCCTCTGGGAAAACGACGTTTATTTTAATTAGGTCCGTGCGAAAGCGCGGGGAACCTCTCTCAAAGTACCGGCACTGGCCTGGCTGAAAGATTGGCGAACTTGTAGGGTGTAATTAATCCCGGTTAGTCTTTCCTTTTAGGGTTTGAAGGAAGATTTAACTAAAACAGTGGGAGACATCCTGATTAGATATATTAATAACCAATCTAATCTTACAAGAGCATACGCTGAGTGTTTTCTTCTATCTCTCTCTAGGTAGCGACCATGTCACGCCTTAATCAAGATAATAATACGGATGTATTGACCGAACCCGCTTGTTATACTGTGCTGAGGAACGTTGGTCCCGCTCCAACTTATAATTGTTATAAGACAGAGCAGGAAATAGGGGATTACCAGAATTCCCGTGCCGCCCAAACGAAGAAAGTGCATGCTGATGCATCATCTTCGGGTGTGTTCATTACCGAGAACTGTTTCTCAGTATCCTTTACGTCCTGGGTATGAGATACCGGATCAGGATCCCACAAATGTAATTTGTTACATGGGCTACAGATAGGTAGAGAACTGAGAACGGGTGATAAGTTTCAAGAGTTGGAAATGATGCAAGTGTTGCAGCCAAGTCTATTGGCGGTTATCACCCTGTATTATCAAAATACATTGATTCTGAACGAATGTTATTAGATACCGAACCTGATATACAACATCATATCAGTCTCTTTATTAGTAAAGAAGGATATAATTTTGTATTGTTGGATAATGTTTTGAATATTTCCTATATCAAGAGTTGATCAGTTCAGGCACGTTCTCTAAAAGTATAGACGTTCTAAATCAAACTACAGTTCTTAATGTACAGAACACACACAAGAGGAAGTGTTCAGAAATGAACAAATCCTTCTTGAGGAATTGTAGACTAGGTCATATCAATGCGACCCGACTAGCTAAACTTACATAATGATGCATATTTAAATTAGTTTGGATTTACATCTTATTAAACTTGCCAGTCATGTCACAAAGATAAGATTGTAAGTCTACGGTAGCTCCCCGGCCGTCTTTCCGAGGCCAAAATGCGGAAACGAAACATTTTCAAAACTATAAAACCGGCGCTATCGTATGCTTAAAACCCGGATCAAACCATTAACCTACAACTAGCTATCTAGAGAAGGGATAGAATGCTATACCGATCGATCCATGTCCTTCGGTCTTTGGCCACCATCCCAAGCTCCTCGCGGCATCTCCGGTCTCGATCTCCTCGTCGGAAAAGGAACACCACATCTACGAGTCTTTTTACGGGCTCCCGCTTCATCCGAAGCAACTCCGGCACGAAGTGTGCTAGCCGACGTGTCCAAGGTGTTGTAGAGAATGTTTGTGATCACTTTGTCTCTTACATCCATGGCTTGGATGGAGGTTAGAGGTGTTGCCATTGATGGAGATAAAGAGCTAGAGAAAGAAGAAGAAGGAGTTTTCTTTTCCCTTTTCTTTTCTCTTTTTGTTGTGATGATAGAATGAGAGTGAGAGAGTATGAGATAAATACAAGAGTAAACACACATGGCAGACCCTCTCTCTCTCCTCTCATCATATCAACACAAAACAATCACTAATGTGACATATTTTCACAAAAAAGAGACCATGAGTCATATATATATGTCCATGTCACATTAATGCATGTCATGATGAAATTCTAGCTCATTATTTCTATTTACAAATATTAATCCAAATGTTTGCAACAATAAAAAGATACGGCAATATCTAAAGTAAACTCGTGACAGATCACAAGGATACCCCTCACATGTATATACATACCTGCATCCGCATTCCGACTGAATGCGAATGCGATGAGACTAAAGTAATTCAATAAATCTAATACTAGGATCCGGCTTAAACCAAAGCCCACTAATATGATCCGTCCGATCATGATCCGTGCAATACCACACATATATGATCGAACCCTGCCATATATCATACGGCCTCTACAACGTTTCGCCCGAAACTTGAGAAACTGTCTGTGGGGGACTCTAAAGACTCGTCAATATCTTGGTTGTGGATTTAACCACTAGCACGTCAGAGGTATTAGCCGTACGTAACGGGCTACCAGGTATTGACCAAAAGGGAGGTCGATGAGCGAACTCATCCTGACACCCTACTGAGCCTGTCAGTGACAATATCCGTACAGTCCGGTCCGTTCTTCTATGAGCATCGCATGGCGGGCCTAGGGGGTTGGTAAAAGTCAGACCCCCAAAAGCGGTACAAGTCGTGTCGGAGTGTAGCCCAGAACACCCTGAGATACTACTGGAATACCTGCCAGTAAATCTCCTGCCTTGGCCAAGGACTTCGTGTAATGGCTTTCCTAGATACAGCGCGATCTCACCCCCAATACCGAGAGAGACGAACCCCTGCTGATCCGCTCACTGCCTCCATGTGGCTCGGGACTGTACCCAACTAAAAACTGTTTGCACGACTCCTTTGAGCCGTGGTAGGGTAGTAATCAAAACACAGTGGGAACTCACACAAGACAAATGATGATCTCAGGTCGATGAACTAACCTGTACACATGTCACCAGGGAACTGCTATCTGACATCAGGTATAATACCAACTAGCATGTTCCCGGGGAGTCCTGCCCGGTGTACTTATAACCCAATAAGCACCTGTAGACATCTTAGGTGATCCAACTGACACCAATGGCTTGTGAGACTGGCCACCGCCCCTCGTCGGGGTCTCGACTGTATATACTAGTCTACTCTGGAGTATCGATGCCCTGTCTCGAAACTCCCACGACCAGGGATCTTTTAAGGATGTGCTTATAGACCCCAGCTCCCACGTATATGATCGCCATCATACTGCTGGTCGTCAAGCAAGAATCCCAGGGGCTCTATCAACGTGTAATAGCTGTTAGGTCCACGTTACCTCTCCCGGTACTTTCGGGGTTGCGGAAACGGTAAAACAAAAAATTTTCTAGACTTGGCAACATGGACCGTAAAAGCCGGATCTTTGCTAAACAATACACTAGCATCCTAACTAGAGATTTATCTACTCGGTTAGGGGTTATACCTCGACTTGAACTCCTTCTCTTCTTGTTGTTCTTCTCCTTGCTTGCTCCGAGGGTTGATCCGGACTTTGGTCACTCAACTTGAACTCCTTCTCTTCTTGTTGTTCTTCTCCTTGCTTGCTCCGAGAGTTGATCCGGACTTTGGTCACCTCCACGGCCTCCTTGAGTCGAAGACGATCCACCCGAGAGATGTGCACCGAGCTCCACCTCGAGCCGAGGTAACTAGGGCAAAGAGATTGCTAATCTAGAAGCCCTAGGTTGTATAGAAGTGGTAGATGAATGGTTTTGTCTTTGTGGGATCTTTATCTCTCAACACATGAGATCAAAAGATAAATCAAGAGGAGGAAGAAAGAGGAGGAGCAACAACCATGGTTTATTTCTTTTCTTCTCACTTGAAAAACAAGAGAGAGAATGAGAAAGAAATTATGATCCAAAGAAAAGTAACCATGGTTGCAATAATGTAAAAACAACATCATTGCTAATCCCATCAAGATAAAGTTTGATGGCTACATTGAAATGACCATTATCATAATCCAAAAGGAAAAAGAAAAAGAAAAGAAGAGTGTAGATCCCTCTTGAAAGTCAATGGTCAACACGGTCAACCGGTCAACAAAGTCAAGAGAGGTCAACGGGGTCAAATGGTCAATGCAATTAGCCATCATAAAATTATCACTAAAAGGATTAGTAAATGATATCCGCGGCTCATAATGGTTTTGACCAAACGAACTGTCAAAACCCTAATGAGTCCGCCTCAAAATGGTTTTGACCGAATCAACTGTCAAAACCCTAATGAGCCTGCCACATAACGGTTTTGGCCGAACCAACTGCCAAAACCCTAATGAGGCACCTCCTCCTTCACCGCTCCGGAAAACTGTGCATACACACCTGCATCCGTATTTCGTAGAATGCGGATGCACAGAAGACAAAACAAATCCATCCGTGCAATACTAGGATCCGGCTTAGAACAAAGCCCACTAGTATTGCCTGCCCGAACACCATACGCATACAAGTATACGTAAGTGATCGCAGCCCTGCCATAAAACCATACGGCCTCTACACGTTTCGCTCAGTGCAGGGAAACTCTCTATGTGGGACTCTAAAGACTCGACACTACGCTGGCAGTGGGTTTAACCACAGACCGCAAGCGGCACTAGCTGTACGTAACGGTCCCCAGGTAGATGTCGATAAGAAGGCCGATGAGGTGAACCCATCCGAACTCCTACTGAGCCTGTATGTGACAATCTCCGCACAGTCCGGTCTGTTCGTCTGATACATCGCATGGCGGGCCTAGGGGGCGGTAAACATCAGTCCCCTAAAAACGGTACAAGTCGTGTCGGAGTGAAGCCCAGAACACCCTGAGATAACACTGGAAACCTACCAGTATATCTCGTTTGCCCTGGCCAGGGACTACTCATGTAATGGCTCTTCTAGACACAGCGCGATGTCAACCCCCAATACCGGGAGAGACGAATCCTGTCTAACCGTCACTGCCTCCAAGTGCTTCGGAACTGCTCCCAACTACTACCTGTTTGCACGACTCGGTAGAGCCGTGGTAGGGTAGTAATCAAAGAACAGTGGGAACACACTCGAGGTGAAGTGACAGTGTCAAGTCAGCGGACTAAGCTGTACTCATGTCACCTGGAAACTGATAACTGACGATAGGTATAATACCAACCATCAGTTCCCGACGAGTCCTGTCCAGTGTACTCGTAACCTAACGAGCACCCGCATACTATCTCAAGTACGACGTACTGACGGCTGTGGGACAGACCGTCTCCCGTGCTGGGATGAGAAGCGCATACGCTAGTCTACTCCGGAGTATCGATGCCCTATCTCGATACTCCCACGACTAGGGACGTGTATAAGGATGTGCTTGTGGATTACCCAGCCCCCACGAGTGTGATCGCCATCACAACGCCGGTAATCAAGCAAAGATCCTAAGGGCTCTACTAATGCGTATAGGTGATATAATAAATAAACACACATGTACACATTAAAGCAGAGACAAACCAAGTAGCATACTACTATATCGAGCAAGATTGTCTATACAACTGTGAATATCCCAAGCTTCCATCAAGTAATATACATACTAGTATGATACAGTAATGGCCTCTAGGGCATATACACTAACAATCTCCCACTTGCACTAAGGCCATGTACTGGCGTATCGAAGACCTATCATCTCGATCAGCCGCTCGAACTGAGTCTGGGGTAAGGCCTTCGTGAATGGGTCCGCTGTGTTGTCCTTTGTGTCCACTCTCCGCACCTCGATCTCCTGGCGATCAATGATCTCCCTGATCAGGTGATACCGCCTTAAGATGTGCCTGGATTTCTGATGGGACCTTGGTTCCTTCGCTAAAACTATAGCCCCATTGTTATCGCAATACAAAGGTATTGGGTCAACAATGGATGGAACCACCTGAAGTTCACTAATGAACTTCTTCATCCAGACTGCCTCTTTTGCGGCATCGCTTGCAGCAATGTATTCAGCCTCCATCGTCGAGTCTGCGACGGTATCCTGTTTGGAACTCCTCCAACATACCGCCCCTCCGTTGAGGGTAAACACAAAACCCGAGACAGACTTGCTGTCATCTTTGTCACTCTGGAAGCTTGAATCGGTAAAGGACTCGACCCTGAGGTCTCCATTACCGTAAACCAGGAACATCTCCTTAGTCCTTCTTAGGTACTTGAGAATGTTCTTCACTGCTGTCCAGTGGTCCTCCCCTGGGTCTGACTGATACCGGCTTACCGCGCTCAACGCGTAAGCTACATCTGGTCTTGTACATAGCATCGCATACATTATAGATCCTACCGACGAAGCGTAGGGTATAGTGCTCATGCGAACCCTCTCCTCGTCAGTCTTAGGAGACATCTTCTTGGAGAGGGTAATTCCGTGCAATGCGGGTATGTTACCGTGCTTGGAACCCTCCATACTAAATCTCTTTAG
Organism: Agapanthus africanus; assembly: GCA_030015575.1. Classification (NCBI taxonomy): domain Eukaryota; kingdom Viridiplantae; phylum Streptophyta; class Magnoliopsida; order Asparagales; family Amaryllidaceae; genus Agapanthus; species Agapanthus africanus. Next base: position 299,741,306 of record CM057339.1, on the reverse strand, counting down.
TACGGTCTCTATGTACCTGGACTGCGAAAGTCCCAATAGTCTTTTGGATCTATCTCTATAGATCTTGATCCCCAGAATGTACGAGGCATCACCCAGGTCCTTCATGGAGAACCTTTGTGACAAAAATAGCTTGACCGATTGTAGCATAGGAATGTCATTTCCTATCAAAAGAATGTCGTCCACGTACAAGACTAGGAATACGACAGTTCGTCCTACAATCTTCTTATAAACACAGGGTTCATCTTCGTTCTTGATGAAATCAAATTCCTTGATTGCCTCATCAAAACAGATGTTCCAGCTCCGCGATGCCTGCTTTAATCCATAAATGGATTTAAGCAACTTGCACACCTTCCCGCTGCTCCCACTGTCTACGAAACCTTCTGGTTGATCCATGTAAACGCACTCTTCCACACAACCGTTTAGGAAAGCCGTTTTAACATCCATCTGCCAGATTTCATAATCATGGAAGGCAGCAATGGCAAGTAGGATCCGAATGGATTTAAGCATAGCCACCGGAGAAAAAGTTTCGTCATAGTCCAAACCAGGTCTTTGACGAAAACCTTTTGCAACGAGTCTAGCCTTATAGGTTTCCACCTGCCCATCTACACCAAGTTTCCTTTTGTAGATCCATTTACATCCAACAGGTTTTACCCCAGGTGGAGCAATATCCAAGGTCCACACTTTATTGGCGTACATGGACTCCATTTCGGATTGCATTGCTTCCTGCCACTTATCAGAGTCCCTACTGATAATGGCCTGCCTGAAACTGGTAGGGTCATCTTCTTCCAAGATGCAATCCTCCCCGTCTATGAGAAAACCGTAGTATCTCTCGGGCGGATGAGAAATTCTACCAGATCTGCGGAGTGGCTGAGGTTCTTCTGGGGTTATTGAATTCTGAGGTTCTGTCAAATCTTCAGTTTCATTTTGTGGTCGCTGAATTTCTTCCAGTTCTACCGAACTCCCACTTGTTTCTTTTACAAGAAATTGCCACTCTAAAAAGGTGGCGTGGCGAGATACAAACACCTTTTGTTCCTCGGTGTGGTAGAACAGATATCCTGTGGAGTTCTTAGGATATCCCACAAATTTACATAGAACTGAACGTGCCTGAAGTTTGTTCGGATTTTGTACTTTTACATAGGCCGAACAACCCCATATCTTAATACGTTTAAGATACGGCTTTTTACCATTCCATATCTCGAACGGCGTCTTAGGCACAGATTTAGACGGAACATCGTTCAATAGATATGTTGTTGTCAATAGCGCATGTCCCCAAAATGAAAGAGGTAACTCGGCATTACTCATCATGGAGCGAACCATATCCAGTAGGGTACGATTCCTCCGCTCCGATACACCGTTGTGCTGTGGTGTATAAGGAGGAGTAAGCTGAGAGAGAATACCATTCTCTTTTAAGTAATCTAGGAATTCCGTGCTTAAGTACTCCCCTCCTCTATCATACCGGAGGATCTTGATACTTTTGTCAGTCTGGTTCTCTACTTCGTTTCTGAATTCCTTGAATTTCTCAAAAGCTTCAGATTTGTGTTTCATCAGATACACATATCCGAACCTAGAGAGATCGTCAGTGAATGTGATGAAGTACGAGAACACACCCCTTGCATGTATAGACATCGGACCACATACATCACTATGTACGAGTTACAAGAGCTCTGCTGCTCTTTCTCCATGTCCGATGAACGGAGATTTGGTCATCTTTCCTTTGAGACAAGACTGACAGGTTTCATAAGATGAAAACTCGAACGTATCCAAGAGTCCATCTTTATGCAACTTACTCAGTCTTTTCTCTCCGATATGACCAAGTCTACAATACCACAAGTAGGATTCATTCGTATCTGAATTCTTCCTCGTGCGTGTGTTTTGTATGTTGAGAACTGTATTCTGATTTAAAACGTAGATACCATTACACAGTGTACCCTCTGCAACCAGTACCTTATTAAGGTAAATGTTCATGATATTCTTGTCAAGAACAAAGTTATATCCATATTTATCGAGTAAAGAAACTGATATGATGTTGCAAACCATGGAGGGTACATAGTAGCAATCGTTCAAAATCATAGTCTTGCCATTTGGAAATACTAGGTGATATGCACCGACGGCTGCCGCATTAACTTGTGCTCTGTTCGCTACTCTGAGCGACATATCACCCGGTGCAACTATCCTACTTTTTCTCAGTCCCTGCAATAAATTACAGATATGAGATCCTGATCCGGTATCAAGTACCCAGGAGGTAAGGCTGACCGTAAAACAGTTCTCAATTACAAGAACACCTGAACTAGATGCAAAACCATGCTTCTTCTTCAACTGGGTATCCTGGGAATCCATACAATCCCCTTTCCCTTGCTCATACTTATGACTGTTGTCACAAGTTAGAGCTGAACCAACGTTCCTCAGCCCCGAATAAGAATTCGGATCGGTCAAGCGATACATTTTATTATCTTGATTAGGGCGTGAAAAGGTTGCTACCTGGAGAGAGAGAAAAGAAACACTCAGCGTACGCTCTTACAAGATTAGATTGGTTTATTAATTTATCTAACCAGGATGTCTCCCACTGTTTCCTCAAATTCTTCTTAAAACCTTTTAAAAGAAGAACTAGTCGGGATTTTAATTCACGTTACAATACTTGCTTAACCTTTCAGCCAGGCTAGTGTCGGTACTTCGAGGGAGGTTTTCCAACGCTTTCGCGAAGTTCCTTAATTTAAGAACCTCTTTTCCCTGGGGGCGTAGCCCCGCTAACACCTTTCTAGACACCTACTAGGTTTATAACATTGATTGTCAAGTGAAAATAATCTCCCAAGAGTAATCCAACTCATGAGTGGGATCGGGATCCAACTATCATTGTGTGATGACCTAGATGGAATCCACTCTAGTCACCACACTCCAGAAGGTATGCTAAATCTGCAAGTTTCAGTACTTTTGAAACTCCCGATATAGTTTCTGCCCCTAGGACCCAAGTGACCTTGACTGAGCCAACATATCAAAGGATCCTAGTCAAGTTCAACCCGTCATTATCTTAATTGCATTAGACCCACCCGTACGAGTCCTTGACTGAGCCAAAATGACCGCACGACTGTCCTAACCAATCACTTTGTATCCTACGGAAAAATATTACATAGCTACTGTACACTACGCCTCGGCTGAGCACGAAATACGTAGCACGAATACTAAGCAATATCAATCCGAAACGACGGAGGGCTATGACTGGGTTTTGGCGAAAACCCGTTAACGTAATGAACTTGATATCGTTGAAGGAACGTGATACACATCCTTTTTGAAAATATAGTGGCGAAAACTTTTGCTAAAAAGGTCACTCCCTGTGAAGGGATCTCGGCTCTTTCCTCGTCGAATGAGGTGCAGGATATTCCAAATTGAATACCTCGATGCAAAGCAAGAATAATCGACTATAGTGAAGTTATTACCCTGACGCAAACTTTTATCCAAGGGGTCACTCCCGATGAAGGGATCTCGGCCCTTGTCTCGTCGACTGAGGTGCTGGGCATTCACAACCGAATACCTCGATGCAAAACAAAAGTGAACGTCCTTGTAATAACAGCTTTTTGAAAAACTTGTTCCAACAACGTCTTTTAGGTTTATTTTCTTGCATTAGTTCTTTTAATGCGTCCCATCATTTAAATCCTACCATTGCAGAAAACAACCAAAATATGACGTACGCTTATGCCATTCACATTCGCCATGGGGCCCCGTCATCACCCGTTAGGTTACTTAACTAACGACAGAGCGGGGGCTGGGCTAGCGCGGCTGTAAAATATAAGCAACGTCTAAATAGTTATTATATATAGATATACAACAATGATAGCCAATCCAGATCACAGATGAACACTTTGGATATACTAGGAACCCGCGATTCGTTCGAGCCTGCAACGAAAAGCGGATTACACAGTCGCGATGAATAGCCAATACCCCACCCAAGACCCCTATGGGTACGGCAAACTACCCGCCAAGTACCCGAAGCGAAGCAACCTCCCTCAACGCCGTGAGTAGGCCACTCGGCACTTCGAGATACCCGGTAGTTTATGCACCCCCTCCATGGGTCTATCCTAGGAGCAAAAACAGTAAAAAGAATTATACAATGACGGCTACAACCCCGACCCGGTTGTGCAGCCATACAAATAATATTACATCAATTTACAAATTTATTACATGAATAAAAGAAAAAGAAACTCTCATCTCACATCCATCCCGGCTATTCATCCGCGACAATCCAACGAGTTCATATACACAAACCATCAACAACACAGATCACAGATATGTATAACCCCCACTAATCGACGTATAGCGATTAGTAGACGTTCAATACACATAAAACATTACAGATATAACCATTAGCCAAAGTCTACAGAACATCGACCAAAAATACAGATTTTTAAGCCCCAAAAACAAATTTTGCTTTCTGGAAAATCTGGGCAGAAAAGTCATATACCAAAAATCCCAAAATACCCAAATAAGAAAACTGCAGGAAAACAATTCCCCAACAGAGCCAACTTGGCCGCGGTTCCGCGGCATAAGCAAGCTTATGCCGCGGAACCGCGGCGCTTTAGACGAGTTAGAGGATCGTTTTTCTCCAGTGTTCTCTAAAAACCCTGAGCCGATTTTTAGTGCATGATTTATTGATTTTGGAACAAATCTGAAAATCGGCAGAAACTGAATTTTTCCGGGTGATTTTTCGGTTTTTCGTCCGGTCGAAATTCTAAATACTTTGCTAACATGCTAGGGTGTGTTTAGTTAGGCTCTGATACCACTGTTAGGTCCACGTTACCTCTCCCGGTACTTTCGGGGTTGCGGAAACGGTAAAACAAAAAATTTTCTGGACTTGGCAACATGGACCGTAAAAGCCGGATCTTTGCTAAACAATACACTAGTATCCTAACTAAAGATTTATCTACTCGGTTAGGGGTTATACCTCGACTTGAACTCCTTCTCTTCTTGTTGTTCTTCTCCTTGCTTGCTCCGAGGGTTGATCCGGACTTTGGTCACTCAACTTGAACTCCTTCTCTTCTTGTTGTTCTTCTCCTTGCTTACTCCGAGAGTTGATCCGGACTTTGGTCACCTCCGCGGCCTCCTTGAGTCGAAGACGATCCACCCGAGAGATGTGCACCGAGCTCCACCTCGAGCCGAGGTAACTAGGGCAAAGAGATTGCTAATCTAGAAGCCCTAGGTTGTGTAGAAGTGGTAGATGAATGGTTTTGTCTTTGTGGGATCTTTATCTCTCAACACATGAGATCAAAAGATAAATCAAGAGGAGGAAGAAGGAGGAGGAGCAACAACCATGGTTTATTTCTTTTCTTCTCACTTGAAAAACAAGAGAGAGAATGAGAAAGAAATTATGATCCAAAGAAAAGTAACCATGGTTGCAATAATGTAAAAACAACATCATTGCTAATCCCATCAAGATAAAGTTTGATGGCTACATTGAAATGACCATTATCATAATCCAAAAGGAAAAAGAAAAAGAAAAGAAGAGTGTAGATCCCTCTTGAAAGTCAATGGTCAACACGGTCAACCGGTCAACAAAGTCAAGAGAGGTCAACGGGGTCAAATGGTCAATGCAATTAGCCATCATAAAATTATCACTAAAAGGATTTGTAAATGATATCCGCGGCTCATAATGGTTTTGACCAAACGAACTGTCAAAACCCTAATGAGTCCGCCTCAAAATGGTTTTGACCGAATCAACTGTCAAAACCCTAATGAGCCTGCCACATAACGGTTTTGGCCGAACCAACTGCCAAAACCCTAATGAGGCACCTCCTCCTTCACCGCTCCGGAAAACTGTGCATACACACCTGCATCTGTATTCCCTAGAATGCGGATGCACAGAAGACAAAACAAATCCATCCGTGCAATACTAGGATCCGGCTTAGAACAAAGCCCACTAGTATTGCCTGCCCGAACACCATACGCATACAAGTATACGTAAGTGATCGCAGCCCTGCCGTAAAACCATACGGCCTCTACACGTTTCGCTCAGTGCAGGGAAACTCTCTATATGGGACTCTAAAGACTCGACACTACGCTGGCAGTGGGTTTAACCACAGACCGCAAGCGGCACTAGCTGTACGTAACGGTTCCCAGGTAGATGTCGATAAGAAGGCCGATGAGGTGAACCCATCCGAACTCCTACTGAGCCTGTATGTGACAATCTCCGCACAGTCCGGTCTGTTCGTCTGATACATCGCATGGCGGGCCTAGGGGGCGGTAAACGTCAGTCCCCTAAAAGCGGTACAAGTCGTGTCGGAGTGAAGCCCAGAACACCCTGAGATAACACTGGAAACCTACCAGTATATCTCGTTTGCCCTGGCCAGGGACTACTCGTGTAATGGCTCTCCTAGACACAGCGCGATGTCAACCCCCAATACCGGGAGAGACGAATCATGTCTAACCGTCACTGCCTCCAAGTGCTTCGGGACTGCTCCCAACTACTACCTGTTTGCACGACTCAGTAGAGCCGTGGTAGGGTAGTAATCAAAGAACAGTGGGAACACACTCGAGGTGAAGTGACAGTGTCAAGTCAGCGGACTAAGCTGTACTCATGTCACCTGGGAACTAATAACTGACGATAGGTATAATACCAACCATCAGTTCCCGACGAGTCCTGTCCAGTGTACTCGTAACCTAACGAGCACCCGCATACTATCTCAAGTACGACGTACTGACGGCTGTGGGACAGACCGTCTCCCGTGCTGGGATGAGAAGCGCATACGCTAGTCTACTCCGGAGTATCAATGCCCTATCTCGATACTCCCACGACTAGGGACGTGTATAAGGATCTGCTTATGGATTACCCAGCCCCCACGAGTGTGATCGCCATCACAACGCCGGTAATCAAGCAAAGATCCTAAGGGCTCTACTAATGCGTATAGGTGATATAATAAATAAACACACATGTACACATTAAAGCAGAGACAAACCAAGTAGCATACTACTATATCGAGCAAGATTGTCTATACAACTGTGAATATCCCAAGCTTCCATCAAGTAATATACATACTAGTATGATACAGTAATGGCCTCTAGGGCATATACACTAACAATAGCGACCTGTAAGGTCACCTAAAGCAGTACACGATGATAAAGATAAACCAGATAGCATACTATCATCTTGAGTAAGACTGTCCTACCGGCATAGGTCCTCCCTCAATCATTGCAGTCACATGCCTGTGATCCAATAATTGACTCTGAGGGCACTATATCCAACAAAGATGACTACAGATCCGTTTATTGGAAACAGAGAAAGAGTTAGTGAACTCTTGGGATTGATACATACTGATGTATGAAGGTCCCCTGTCTACAAATGCCAAGACCGGTTCTTTGTACTTCATTACATTCACATATGATCTCTCAAGATTCAAACATATGTTCCTGTTGAAACACAAGTCTGAAACTTTTGAGATAATCACAGAATATAAGCTAGAACTAGATAACCAAAAACTGGGTATAAGTATTATGTTCTTTGGTGTGATCAAGGAGGAGAATTCTTGAGCACGGAATTCCTGGACTATTCTAAAGGAGAATGAGATTCTCTCTCAGCATTACTCCTCCGAATACACCACAGCACGTCGGTGTATCGGGGCGGAGCAGTCACACCCTATGTGATATGGTGTGCTCTATGATGTGTACTACTGAGTAGCCTATTTTCTTTTGGGGTTACGCACTTGAGAAGTTGCATACCTATTGAATAGGGTTCCAACCAAATCAGATGCCTACCACTCTATATGTGATATGGTATGGGAAGAGCCCATCTCTTAAAGATGTTAAGATTTGGGGTTGTCCGGCCTATGTCAAAAGCAAAATCCGGACAAGCTCGAGGCAAGGTCAGTTTTGTGGAAGTTTGTTAGATATCCCAAGTATTCGCAAGGGAATATCTTCTACCACACCGAGGAACAAAAGATGTTTTATTTCTCGGCATACCACTTTTTGTGAAAAAGGGAATTTCTTGTGAAGAAATTAGTGGTCATGAGGTAGAACTGGAAGGAGTTCCAGATATACAAACTGCAGCTGATGATTTGGTAAACCCGGAGGATTCAATAGTTTCAAACGAACCTCAGCCTCTCCGCCGATCTGGTAGGGTTCCTCATCCACCTGAGAGATACTTCGGTTTCTCTATGACAGTGGGAGCAAGGATTGCATCATGAGATGATGACCCAACTAGTTTCGAGCAGGCCATCAGGAGTGGGACTCTGTAAGAATGGATGGATGCTTAGCGATCTGAGATGGAATCCTTATACACCAACAAAGTATGGACTTTGGTTGCTTTATCTGAAGGGTTAAATCCCCATCAGGAGCAAGTATATCTTGAGAAGATTACTAGATGTACATGGAAAAGTTGAGACTTTCAAAGCTATGCTTAAGTCCATTCAGATCCTACTTGCCACGGCTATATACCATGATTACGATATCTGGCGGTTGGGTGTCATGACAACTTTTCTAAATGATGATTTAGAAGAGAGCGTCTATAAGTACATAGCCAGAGGGCTTCGTAGACAGTGGGAGCAGCGGAAACGTGAGCAAGATGTTTTATAGGATAAATCAAGCATCGCGGAGTTGGAACATCTGTTTTGATGTAGTAGTCAAAGAGTTTGACTTCATCAAAATGGTAAATGAACCTTGTATATACAAAAAGGTAGTAGAGAGTATGGTGGCGATCCTCGTAGAGTACGTGGATGACATACTCTTGATAGGGAAGGAGTTTCCTATGCTACGCTCGGTCAATCTCCTCTTATCACATAGATTCTCTATATAGGATCAAGGTGATACCTTCTAAATCCTGAGTTATGGATCTATGAGATAGATCTAATTGGATGTTAGGATTCTCACTAGTTGTAATGAGATGGTATCAGTCAATCCTGGGGAGAATCACCGGAAAGGTTCAAGGGTGATAAGGACGACTGAATGTCAGTCACAGGCATTGTCTTTACCCTCAGTGTAGGGACGGTATATTGGAAGAGTTCCAAGCTAGATACCGTGACATACTAGACGATTAAAGGCAAGATACATCGTTACCAAGAATGCTACTAAAGAGAAAGTCTGGATATTTTTAAGTTCGTGAGATGAACTTCGTTCCTGCCATTGTGTGACAATGGAGTTGTGGCTTATGCCAAGGAACCCCCATCCCATCAGAGATCCAGACATATTCTTAAGCAGTATCGCCTGATCATGGAGATGGTTGATCTCAGGGAGATCGAGGTTAGGAGAGTAGACACAGAGGACAATAGCGCGGGTCCACACACAAAGGCCTATTTCCCAGTAGAGACAATTATGGGATGGTTGAGTATGAGATACTTCAACCACAGCTGATTGTTGGGTATGCGATACCACAACAGATGGCCCTAGTGCAAGTGGGAGATTGTTAGTTATATGTATGTCCTAAAGGCCATTACTGTACATACGTTGTATATCAGTAGTGGATGCTTGGACATATATAGGGAGGACTTTCTTGCTCGACATGATAGTATGCTATCTGGTTACTCTTTATCTTAACATGTACTCTGACTGTCTCTATGTCACATGTTGATAAAGCCCTTAGGATGAGTACTTGACTACCAGGACTATGATGCAGATCATACTAGTAGGGATAGTGTAGTCGCCAAGTACATCCTTCAAATGTTCCTAGTCGTGGGAGTGCCGAGACAGGGCATCGATACTCCAGAGTAGACTAGCGTATGCGCTTCTTGACCCATATGATAGGCGATGAATGATCCTATATCCATTGGTATTTGAAATCAGAGAAGGTATACGGGTGCTCAGTGCAGACTGGGTACACTGGACGGACTCGCCGAGAACTCCCAGATGGTATTATACCTCACGTCAGATGGCATTTCTCTGGTGACACTGGTACAGGTTAGTCTGTAGACCCGAGATCGTCATAGAGTCTTGTGTGATTCCCAGTGTGCTTTAATTTCCATCATACCACGTCCAAGAGGGCATGCAAAAAGGTGGCTTTTGGGTACAGTCCGAATCACATGGAGGCAATGAGCGATAAGAGGGGTTTCGTCTCTCCCGGTATAGGGAGTTGATGTTGCGCTGTGTTCGATTGGCTATAACTGGAAATCCCTAGCCAGGGTTGCTGAGATTTACTGGTAAGTGTTATCAGTAGTTTCTCGAACTGTTATAGACCTCATATCGACACGACTTATCAAGCTACTAGGGTCTGACGTTTACCACCCCTAGGCAAGATATGCGACATATCAGGCAAAGAGACCGGACTGTACGGGAGTGTTACTGGTTGGATTCACGGGAGAATGTACAGGCTTGCTTATTGATCTTCTGATTGCTCAATACCTGGGTGGCTGCTACGTTTAGCTGACCGCTTGCAGCTTGGGGTGTTTGATATGATCATCACCCACTGCCGGCGTATTGACGATTCTTTAGAGTCCTACACAGAGGTTTCCTGGCTCAGGAAAAACGGAGTAGGAGCACATATGTGATATGTGCAGGACCGAGAACAATACGTGTATGTGATACCGTATTAGATTCTCGCGATATGTGATATCGACCGGATATATGTGATATGGCCGGGTCATCGAATCAAGTGTTGATTCGATGAACTGATACAGATTATATTAGTCGGTTATTTGTGAAATAGCCGGATTATCGGATCAAGTGTTGATTCGATAATTTAATGTATAATTATATATTTGATATTTTAAATTACATTAACTAATATAAGCTCACTTAAAAATTCTTTTTCTCACTCGGGTAATACATTGATATATATGTGATATATGTTAATAGTATTATTTTATTTTGTTACAATAAATATTGTATATGTGATATATAATATTGTAACATGTTGTGGTTATAAATGCAACATGATTTGTGGAGTTTAAATATGGTTAGGGTTTGGATTAAGGTTAAGCTTTCATGAAGCTTTCAAGAAGCTTCTTGAAGGTTTGACTTTGACCTTGATATTTTGTGATATTTTGCAAAGATATTTCTTTAACCCAACCCAACCCAACCATTTAACCATAGTTAAATCTCTACATGGGTTAAGTCTTCATACTTAACCCATGGTTGCATTTCTAACCACACTTGATTCATTATTCATCACAAATGGTTTTGCTTCTTCTTCTTCTTCCTCTTTGATGAAAAACTTTCTAACTTTTTCAAAAGTGATGAAAATGAGTGAGATAAAGAAAACAAATGAGAGATAAATTCCTACTTCATCATCCTAATCTATTCTAGCCACTTAGATTAGGGTGTTTGCTTTGCTAATACTTGATTAGTGAAGCAAAAGCTTGGGCTTGAGTTTCTTCAAGGTAGATCATCTTTGTTATCGAAGATCGGAAGCAAACTTGCATCTTTCTCTTCATGGAGCCTCTCTAGAGTCCGGGTACTTGATGATCGTAGCGAAGGGACCTCAACACGGAGCTTTAGAAGTGAAGGAACGGACTACAAAGGTTGTAATCTCTAACTCTTAGAAGTAAAGTTGTTTACTTGCTTTGTTTTCGCCTAATCTCTAGTCTACGATTTTGGTTAGGGTTGTTCGGCACGTCTAAATTTTAAGTCGGGCATGGTTGATGCCTTATAGACCCTTGTGACAGTGCCTAGTAACCCTACTAATATTAGTATCAGATCTTGAGTTCCGTACTCAAAAAAATGCACGTAAAATAGCCGAAATGATGGGGCAACTTGCAACAAAATCAGTAAGTAAAATATACGCATACAAAAATAGCCGAAATGATTGGACAACTCGTAATAAAAAGCAGCGAGTAAAAAGAAAAAAACCGGCCGAAATGATTGGGCACCACGAAAAATAACCGAAATGATTGGGCAATCGCGACTTTCGCGATACAAAAAGCTGAAATGATAGAACATCGCGGAAAGAAAACAAAAATATATATGAAATAATGAAATTTTTTGCCCTGTAGGTAAGTACATACTGACCCCTGTATACAATCCATTGGCATAAACGAAAGGGAATCACGTATCCCAACAAACTCTGTCAAAGGGAAAAGTCAGATCTCGACAGCAACATCTGCATCCCAGAAGACCAACAACGGCGTTCCTTCTCAACTCCAGCAGGATGCAAACGTAACGTCAACAACCGACCTCAAGGTCGCAACCAATCGGAGCCACGGCGAAGTCTTTAGTTCCAAACTCGGCGGCCACATTTACAGCCTAGAGAACAACAACGGCGTTCCTTCTCAACTCCAGCAGGATGCAAACGTGACGTCAACAACCCACCTCAGGGTCACAACCAATCGGAGCCATGGCAAAGTCCCCAGTTCCAAGACTCTACGGTTCACAGACAACCTAGCATCATCCAATGACCCCGTCACGGAAACACGTCATCAAATGACCCCATCTCGGATACACGTCAGCAACTGACCCCGTCGCGGAAACACGCCATCAAATGACCCCATCTCGGAAATACGCCATCCAATGACTCTGTCTCGGAAACAAGTCGACTAACCCCAAGGAAATCAGTGTCCTTGGAAAATATCTCAATTCAGGAAAATTAGCGTCCTTGACGAGAACATCTCAATTCGCGTCGACCCGCAGAGAAATCAGTGTCTTTGCAGGAATACCTCGATTCGTCTCAACCCCGAGGAAATCAGTGTCCTTGGCAAAATCTCGATTCAGGGAAATCGGCATCCTTGGCGAGAACCTCGATTCGCGTCGACCCATAGAGAAATCAGTGTCCTTGCAGAAATCTCTCGATTCATCTCAACTCCGAGGAAATCAGTGTCCTTGGCAAAAATCTCGATTTAGGAAAATCAGCGTCCTTGACGAGAGCATCTCGATTCACGTCGACCCGCAAGGAAATCAGTGTCTTTGCAGGAATCTCTCGATTCGTCTCAACTCCGAGAAAATCAGTGTCCTTGGCAAAAACCTCGATTCGGGGAAATCAGCATCCTTGACGAGAGCATCTCGATTCACGTCGACCCGCAAGGAAATCAATGTCTTTGCAGGAATCTCTCGATTCATCTTAACTCTGAGGAAATCAGTGTCCTTGGCAAAAACCTTGATTCAGGGAAATCAACGTCCTCAATGAGAGCATCTCGATTCGCGTCGACCCACAGAGAAATCAGTGTCTCTGCAGGAATATACGATGTCAGCAAAACAGAGCCATGGCAGAGCCCCTAGTTCCAAGTCTCGATGACAACATCTACAGCCTACAGATCAACAACAGCGTTCTTCCTCCAGCAGGATGCAGACGCGACATCAACAAACGGAGCCACGGCAAAGTCCCCTAGTTCCAAATCTCGACGGTTCACAGACAAGCCAGAGACAACCTCGACATTCGTCGCAATATTGCAGAAACAATGTCAACAAACGAAGCAAAGGAAGATCCCTAGCTTCAGGGACTTGACGGCAATGAGACCTGAAAGACTATCGGAGATCATCCCACTCCAGCGCGGAGTGGTCATGACTCATCGGGGCTCCCAAACCGATCCTAAGCTCAAGTAAAAAGTGACATGGAATATCCCTAACGCTTTCTCTTTCAACGGTAATATCACCTAGAAGATTACTTGAAGACGTCTTGTCCAGCCCCAGAAGGGATGAGAGACACGACAGTCACAGGGCTACTCGAATAGCAAGATTGCGTATCGAGGAATACACCGGCCAACGCGGCGGTATGATGGATAAAAAAAACCTAGTACCACAGACCCTAACGGACTTCTATTAGCAGGAGTTAACTGTGACGTTAGGACATCCTTGCGAGAACTTCTCGATTCGTCTCGACTCGTGAAGAAATTAGTGTCCTTACGAGAACTTCTCGATTCGTCTCGACTCGTGAAGAAATTAGTGTCCTTACGAGAACTTCTCGATTCGTCTCGACTCGTAGGGAAAAGACTTAGGCAATGGGGATAAGAACCTATTTCCTAAGCACTGGGACCCTGCAAGTCGGTCCAAGATGGACTATTGCATACTATTCACGGGCCACACTCTCCAAAGTCGAATCTCGACAAGGAGGGAAACAAACACCTACGGGTCCTCTCGACTTGTAAGCGGGAAAATTCTCTTGTGAGATCCTTACGACTCTCAAGAGAAAACACACACTTAGGAGTCTTCACGACTCCTAGGGAGAAAATACACATACGGGATCCTCTCGACTCGTAGGTAGAAAAGTCTTTATGAGACCCTCGTGGCTCATAAAGTTGAAAAGTCTTAGGTGGCAGATCCTAATCCTGCCTCCTAAGCCATCACTGCCATGTAAAGAGGTCAAGATGGATTATCTATGTGCCACACTCTCCGAAGTCGAATCTCGACAAGGAGTGAAACAAACACCTATGAGTCCTCTCGACTTGTAAGTGGGAAAATTCTCTTGTGAGATCCTTATGACTCTCAAGAGAAAACACACACTTAGGAGTCCTCACGACTCCAATGGAGAAAATACACCTACGGGATCCTCTCGACTCGTAGGGAGAAAAGTCTTTATGAGACCCTCATGGCTCATAAAGTTGAAAAGTCTTAGGTGGCAGATCCTAACCCTGTCTCCTAAGTCATCACTGCCCTGCAAAGAAGTCAAGATGGACTATCTATGGGCCACACTCTCCGAAGTTGAACATCGACAAGAAGGGAAATGACCACGCACAAGTCCATTCGACTTGAAAGCGGGAAAAATTCTCTTGTGAGATCCTTACGACTCTCAAGAGAAAACACACTTAGGAGTCCTCACGACTCCTAAGGAGAGAATACACCTACGGGATCCTCTCGACTTGTAGGGAGAAAAGTCTTTTATGAGACCATCACGGCTCATAAAATTGAAAAGTCTTAGGCGGCAGATTTGAACATGTTTCCTAAGCCATCGCTTCTCGATTCGTTTCGACTCGTAAGGAAATTAGTGTCTTTGCAAGAAATTATCTATTCGTCTCGACTCGTAAGGAAATTAGTGTCCTTGTGAGAACTTCTCAATTTGTCTCGACTCGTGAGGAAATTAGTGTCCTTACGAGAACTTCTCGATTCGTTTCGACTCGTAGGAAAAATAATGTTCCTGCGAGAACTTCTCGACTCGTCTCGACAAAACTATTAGGCTAACAAGGACTCTAAACTTGTCCTCTAAGCCCTCAATTCTATTGCTATTCGTAACTCTGCACTACTTCACCCACGTACATGCTTACGTGGGCAAAGTAGTAGGGGGCATTTGTTCCCGCCAAAATTTTCGGCCAAGAGCTACTTGTTCCCTTACAAAAAAAGGGGGAGAATTCTCAAAAAACAAGCATTACGTGTAAAACACGTGGGCGCACATATGCAAAGCATATGAGCGCTAAACATAAATAACCAAGAGCCAAACAGACATCACGTGTAAAACACGTGGGCGCTCATATGCAAAGCATATGAGCGCTGAACATAAATAACTAAGGGCCAAACATGCCTCACGTGTTACATACGTGAGCGCTCTGAACATACACAGGCTAAAACCCACACTAGGGGTCACGTGTTAAACACGTGATTGCTTTTGCAAATTACATGCAAAGCATGTGAGCACCCTAATTTAAAATGTTCCTATCAAATTCTAGAATTAAATTCTATTTGGGAAATATTTTCTTATCTTTTCTTAAACTAGAAAGATCTTCTCGGTTAAATAGAGGACCCTTGGATCAAAGATCCAGCGGCGATCATTTAATAGAATAAAAAATCTATCATAGGAAAATATTTTCCTAATCTTATAACAAGAATAAAATTCTATGTTAACAAGATATCCATATTAAGAAAATATATTTCTGATCTTGTTAAAATAAAAAGATATGATAGAATAAAATTCTAATCTTGTTAAAACTAACAAGATATTCATAATCTTGTTAAACAAATAAGAAATCTACTCTGTTAAACATAGAGCCTTTCGATTAAAAATCCAACGGTGAATAAAATTCACCAATTGATCTAAAAGATCATGAAATCAATCATGATCTCTCAATGAGAGTTTTTTTAACAAATTGATTCTTTTTCTTCTCCTATAAATAGGAGCCAAGAAAAAAAAAAGAAGACACAGAGGGAGAGGGGAAGAAAAATAGAAAGAGAATTTAATTCTCTAAAGAAGGAGAATCCCTCCCAAAAGCTCCCACAAAAAGAGAATTTAATTCTCAAACTAAGAGTTTAACTCTTCTAAAAGAACTTAGTTCTTCCTATGGTTAAGATCTGAAGCAGATCTCCCCACAAGTTGAGAATTTAATTCTTATCGGGGAGATTTTGTCATGCAGATTCAAACCTAGGGGGAAGAACTGAATCCAAAAGAGTTTAACTCTTATAAAACATATAGGAATTTAATTCCTCTGGAACTAGGGTTTAACCCTTTAAAAAGAATTTAATCCCTACAAAGAACAAAAGGAGAACTTGATCCCTCGGAATCATAGAAGAACAGCTTGATGATTCATTAGCATTCAAACGCTACATAAAAGCTCACGTGACCCCACGTGACCCCTGATAAGTGCTCAGCATTTATAAAAGAGAAAAGAGAATAAACCCTATTTTTTTTGGGCGCCTCACGCGATCCCACGTGACCCCCAAGCAGTGCTGAACTTTTATAAAGCAGAAAGGGAATAAACCCTATTTTTTGGGCGCCTCACGTGGCCCCACGTGACCCCCAAGCAGTGCTTAACTTTTATAAAACAGAAAAGGAATAAATTAAAGGGCAGTTTCCATTTTTGGGACGCCTCACGTGATCTCACGTGACCCAATAATGCCTAGCATTCAGAAAATAAACAAGAGAATAAACCCAAAGGAGCAGCGCTAACTTCAAGCGCCTCATGTGACCCCACGTGAGCGTATCAAATTCTTAGTGTTTAACACTACTTCAAGCGTCTCACATGACCCCACGTAAACGCATCAAATTCTTAGTGTTTAACACTACTTCAAGCGCCCCACGTGATCCTACGTGAGCGCCTCAAATTCTTAGTGTTTAACACTATTTCAAGCGCCTCACATGGGAGCACGTGAGCGCTGATCATACACTAGTGTTAAACACTATGAGAGGCCAATATTAGCCCAAATTAACCAAGTCTCCTGAAGCCAAAACCCTTTTTTGGTCGACAATCAGCCGAGCCCTCATTATACCCAGGTTTTCTCAAAGTTGATCCGAGTCTCAGAAATAGATAATGAACTCCTGGCATCTAAGATGATGTTCATTCCACCATGATCTCTCCACACGATCTGGAATTTGGTTCAAGGGTACATCTCTTCATACCTCTGATATATGTCGTAATTCCTCAACGTCTTCAGAGAGATGGAGGGTCCCAATAACCAATAAATTTTGGTGCATCCCCAAACGGTTGAACCAAAACCACACAGACTATTACGTCTTTAAACTGGACTATGATGTCCTTAAACTTTACGGACTGTGGGGTCCTTAAACTCATGGACTATAATGTCCTTAAACTTTATGGACTATGAAGTCCTTAAACTCATAGACTATTATGTTTTTAAACTTTACAGACTATGACGTCTTTAAACTGTCACGGACTATGATGTCCTTAAATCCAATGGACCACAATATCCCTAAACTAAAACAATAGAGTCCAAATGCTCTTTTGTTGGATCTAAATGATCATGTTAAGTAGATCTTAGTCTAAAATTAGACTAACGTATCCTTAACAAACGTTTAAGTTGATCTTAGTCTCAAATGAGATTAACGATCCTTAAACCCAACCTAACCCAAAACCAAATCTAAGAAAATACGGATTTGGACTAATCCACGCCCTACGGGCGACAACATAAATTAGTCTCTGTATACAATCCACGGGCAATCAAGAATAAAACAAACACACACGACACGAAGTAACTATCTGGAGAAGGAGAAAGTTGTTACCGCGATACGGTAGTGTAATTAACTGCAGGGGCTTGCGCCTGCAGGGAAGAGCGTCCCCATAATAAAAAAAATCCTCACAATGAGGGGGAATCTGACGAAGTCTTCTATATCGGTCGCATCCATCTAAACCTTCGATACATGGTGCCATAAATTAACTTGGCATCTTCGGAGAGGTGGACGGTTAAAACCAAATAGCATCTTCCTCTAAATTCAGGCAAGACGTTTGTCTTCCCGGTATTCGGCGGCAAACAGGGGATCCTCTCTAGTTGCTTCTAAAAGAAGCGGTGCCAAATATCTGCTTTCCTTCATTGATGATATTTCGAGAAAGGTTTGGGTCTACTTCTTGAAACACAAAAATGATGTGTTTACTATATTCAAGCAATAGAAGACGTTACTTGAGAAGCAGACAGGCAAGCAAACCAAAAGACCGAGGACAGAAAATGGGTTAGAATTTTATGGTGTAGATTTCAATAATTTCTACACAAACGAAGGCATAGTTCGTTATCATACCGTTGTTCATATACTACAGTAGAATGGAGTTGCGGAGCGAACAAACCGGACTCTTTTGGAGAAAGTGCGGTCCATGTTGTCCAACGTAAAGCTCGGAGAGGAGTTTTGGGCAGAAACGGTAAATACAGCATGTTATATTGTGAATCGATCATCTCATACATCGCTGGGTTATAAGACACCGGAGCAGGTATGGTCGGAAAAACACGCTGATTATTCAACACTTAAGGTGTTTGATTGCCCCACTTATACGTATTGCCGTAAAGGCATATTGGATCCCCGAGCGAAGAAATGCATATTTATTGGTTATGCCGCTGGCGTTAAGAGTTATAGATTGTGGTGTTTGGATCCAAAGTTGCCTAAATTTATGATTATTAGAGATATGACGTTCGATGAATCTGTTATGTTGAAGCTGAACAACAAGAAATCTCCAGTTGAAGACGATTCAAAGAAGGATGGCCCAAAAGTTTCTATTGAGGTCAGTGAGAGCTCAAGTTCGTAGGAGATCTCTCCTTCACCATCGTCTGATGAAGCTCATGTTGAACAGTCCCATGATAAGGAGTATATACTCTCTCATGACCGACAGAGAAGGGACATTAGACAACCACAGAGGTATGGCTACAATGAGCTAGTGGCGTATGCGGTGTCTGTTGTAGAGACAGTTGATAGTAGCGAGCCGACAAGATATAAATAATCCATCTCATCCAATAAAGCAGCTCGTTGGTTAGTCATTATGAATGAAGAGATTGAGTCTCTTCATAAGAGCCAAACTTGGAAGCTCGTGAAGCCCAAGGGAGAAAAGAAGATAGTTGACCGCAAGTGGGTTTTCAAGAAGAAATAAGGTGTCCAAGGGGCGGTTAATACGAAATATAAGGCGCGGTTGATAGATAAAGGCTATTCGTAGGTGCGGGGAGTTGACTTCACTGATGTATTTTCTCCAATTTTTAAACACATCTCTATACGTGTCTTGCCCGGTTTTTAAACGCACCTCTTCGAACGTCAGTTTCGCATAATTTTCATCCGTAGCTTTCACACCTTGATCCTCATCACAATACTCATCATTATCTAACGGACATTCCTGTGATAAAGAAAAGAGAAAAGGAAAGTCCGTCAGCGAGTTACACTCAGGTAGGATTTCCTTATAAAGAAGTAATGATAAGAAAACAAATGTGTGCAAGATATGATGTCATCACAATACTCGTAATCATCTTACGGACATTTCAGTGATAGAGAAAATAGAGAGGAAAGTCCGTCAGCGAGTTACACTCGGGTAGAATTACCTCATAAGAAAATAGTGGTAAGAAAACAAATGTGTGCAAGGTAGGATGTCAAATGTGTATAATGGTATGATGTATAAGGTGTCTACTAAGTATTATGTTCGTATTAGTTTGTTAGAAAAGGGTACGAATACTCGCGAGTATTCCGTTGCGAGCCACAGAACAACTGGGAAAGTGAAATATACAGTTTCACTTCCCGAGATCATGATCGAGTAGTAGAAGAATCCGAGTTCTGCATATAATCTTGCCTAATCAAACTAACCAACCTCATTGTTCAGTATAAAGTTTGACGTATTAGAGTTAGTGTGTATATCATATAGGCATGAAATTTACACATTTGTATGTCATCAATATGTTAGATTATTCGCCCGAATATCGGGTCAGTAGTAGTATTCGCTCAAATATCGGGTCAGTAGTAGTCCATATATTGGAATGTTCACCCTTAATATATGGATCTTCATTTATAAAAGTATTCCATACCTAAATTCGCACATTCTAATCTTAACCGTATCATATGTCATGTTATGTGATATAGCATAAGTTGGATTCAATAACGATATCTTAAAGAATATGAACTTCCACAACCACTTATTTTATTTGTTGAATTTATAATTATAAGATATCATAGTATTTTATTTGAAACCATAGTTTATAAAAAGTTGTGGAATTCTGGTAAAAGGTTATGATACTTTTTATGAAAAATATCTTATTATAAAAATTTATTGTATTTTTATGATAATATCTTTTAATAAAAGATTATGGTATTTATATGAAATTATCTTTTAATAAAGATTTATAATATTTTTATGAAAAATATCTTATTTTAAAGGTTTATGATATCTTTAGGGAAATACCTTATTATAAAGTTTTATGGTATTTCATGTAATTATCTTTTATTACAGTTTTTGGTATTTTTTTTAAATATCACTTTTTATTAAAAAAAAGGTTATGGTATTTTAATAAAATTATCACTTTTATAAATAGTAGGGTATTATAAAAAGTATCTTTATAGAGTGTGGTATTTATTATTTTATGTTACTTGATTTTTTATTAAAAATTAATATTTTAAAAACATTCAAGGATTTTTATCAAAGTTGATATCCTACAAAAAACAACTTCGTGTTGGCACATGGGCAGTCAGCGTTTGTATTCTTTCAAGGACTATTGCCTAATAACCACGGGGTGTTTCATGTAAAATATTTAGTCAGGGTATATATAGCTATGCATCTATAAAAACACAACTTTCTTCAAAGTCGAGAGATTTTAATGAAACCAAACTATTTAGTTTATAAGGTTAAATAAAATATCATTTTTAGATATCTAAGATATTTTTATTTAATTTAACTTATATATAATATATAAGGTATTATAATTTAACGAAAAACCTTTTAATAAATAAAAATAGTAGTTTCGTGGAAGAAATCATCTATTGAGATCCGTTTGGTACTATAGGTAAACATGATATGTTGATCTAGCATTTGGTAAGCAACAGTATGATTTTTATGATCAAGGATAGGTGTGTGTACATGTAGGGTTGGTCGTTACCCCGTGGGTTATCAACATCTAGATTTGGTTCTACAAATTTGATGGTATCATAATATGAGCATGCAAGGCTAAGTTTAACATTATATTATGGTAAGATTCAAGATTGGTATTTTGATCTAAAAACCTAGAAGAACCATGATGATAGATGAAAAGGGTGAGAGGCAGATCCTATCTTGATTGAGATGTTAATTTATAGATCAAGACGTAGCCTTTGTATTAAAACCTTAATAACTCCTTGCTCGGATTTTTTCTCGATAATTTGGTGGAACACGAACGTCGGCGCCGTTGAGACAAAGAACTGGATATTTTTCTTAGAATTTCCAGAGTTCAGAATTGTGAGAAAATTGATTGGAAATGGATGTATGTGCACGGTTTCAATTTGTAACAATAAATCCCCAATACCCGGCTCAAATCCCCAAAAATCCATCGGAAAAACCAAAAAAATCAACGCCCCTAATGATTGGCACTCATCGCTTGATGATTGCGCAGCCACCACCTAACATCAGCCGTTAGAGTCGCATCCAATGGTCAAGATCGCGCCTGGACACGTGGCGCACCACGGCTCACGCGCTTGCGCCAACAAGCACGTGGGGCCCAAGCACGTGGCCGCTGCCGGATATCCTGGGCCATTGGATCTATGATCCAACAGTCCAAGTTCATCCTTATTTTATATATTTTTTTCATTTTTTCATTTTAAAATCTAAACTGCTTTTGTAAAACCGAATTTGGTTTGAAAATTTTGTTAAAAATATAATAAAATACGAGGAAAATATGAGAAAAATTAAGAAAATATAATTTGTAGTTATCTTTAGTTTAAAATTAATTTTTGGTTAAAACTAACTTATTTTCCCATACTATAAAATATTAGTTTGTTCTATATCAATTTAAATCTATCTTAACTTTAAGAAACATTTTAATTTCGAAATATTCATTTTACTTAATACTAAAAATGTATAAATTATTTAAGACATTATAAAATTTCATTAAAACATTTTAAGCTCAGAAAAATATAAAAAGCTTTTCAAAATTTCCAATAATCATATTTAAATGCTTTAAAATTACTTTTAAAAATAAAATCATTAAAATAAAATATTTTCCATCAACGAAACACGCTAGTAGATACTGGATACTAGAAAAATTAATAATTAAAATTGTTATTATGTATTAGATAACACATACGTTACATCGAAAGAAAAGAAGACAACGTTTGCTTGTTAGAGAAGTGTCACTGTGGTTTGAAGAAGTCACAAAGACGTTGGTAGAAGAAGATCAACTCCTACATGAAAAAAATAGGATTTACGAGAAGTATAGGCGACGGTTGTGCATATTCGAAGAAACTCGCCGATAGTTTTTTCATGTATTTGCTATTTTATGTTGATAACAGTAAAATATATGGTTGATATTATGAATTTGAAGTAACGATTGAAAGTTAAGTTTGAGACCAAAGATTGGGAGCGGCCAAGAAAATACTTGGTATGGAGATCATGTGCGATCGCAAAGGAGAAAAGCTATACTTGTCTTAACAGCGATATATTAAGAAAATTTTGGAGCGTTTCGGTATGGTAGTCGCTAAATCTGTAAGTACTCTGTTGGCAACTCATTTTAAGCTTTCAACCCGTTCATCACCGGAAAGAGAGGATGAGATTAGATATATATCAAATATTCCATATGCGAGTGCGATGGGTAGCTTTATGTATGTCATGGTTTGTATACGACCTGACATTTCACATGTTAGTGTTGTTTGTAGCTATATGATATCTCAAGGCAAAATCCATTGGCAGGCGGTGAACTGGATATTACGATACCTTCAAGGTATGTCTAACGTGGGGTTGGTGTTTGGATGGATCGGCGACGATTTAGTTGGATTCAGCGACTCCGGTTATGCAGGCGATCTTGACAGACGCAAATCCATCGCTGGCTATGTATTCTCTTTGGAAGAATGTGCGTGCTTCTTTGCAGCCTACGGTAGCATTGTCTACGATAGAGAAGGGGTATATGGCCGTTATTGCGGCCGTTAAGAAGGCAATCTGGTTGAAGGGACTATTTTCATAACTTGATATTCCAAAGGATATCATAATAATCTACTGTGATAGCAAAAGTGCTATTCACTTGACGAAAAATCAAATGCGTCATGATAGGATGAAGCACATCGATATATGGTACTGGTTTGTGCAGGAGATCGTTGATAAAAAAGAGATTGTAGTGAAGAAGGTTGGTACAACGAATAATCCAACCGACATGTTGACGAAGTCTTTTTCAGTTGTAAAATTTGAGCGCGGCTTAAACTTAATTGCAGTGTATCACACTTATTTGAGCCCTTGAGGAGTTTTGTGGTGAAGGTGGAGCTATTATTATTTTGATGGAGGAGTTTGTGGAATGCAAGGCAAGATGGAGATTTGTTAGATGTGCCTCACATTCGATCCCTTAAGATTTCCTACTCGAAAGATCTGGAGTTATCACGAAGCTACATGGAGATTTGATGTCATCTACAGGTCAAACTTCTGGCGGTCTCAGTGCCAGACGTCTGTCTCTGCTCTGTATGCACGAGCATACTTTAGGCAGACATCTGCCTCGATGAGGTTCAGATGTCTTCTGAGCGCTCTGTTCTTTTAGTGTAAAATCCAAACGTCTGTCACATCCTTATTCAGACGTCTAGATAGCGCTCTACAGTTTCGTGACTATAAAGACAGACGTTTGCCAATCTCTTGTGCAGACGTCTGCTCTATATCTGGGCCGGATATTTCCTTTGTTTACAAATTAGTTATTTATGGAAATCTTTTGTCTACTATATATATGATGTCTTATTTAGACCTAGAACTGATAGTCTTTTGTTAATTTGAGAGAACCCATTAATAATTATAAGAGATTTAGGGTTTAAGAAAGATTTGTATTCTCTATCGATTTATACTCCTCCAATATTTGATTATCAATAAAGATTCGCCTTCGTCTATTTATTTTATAGTTAGTACTCGCATTTCTATTTTGCCTGTGGTTTGATTTTCTTCTTATTATTGATTGTGTGTCTGCTTTGTGATTGTCTCGTATACGCAACAATTGCACTAAATCCCTAGGTTTCAATAAAACGAAAAAACAAATACGTGGCTTACTAGAAATATAAGAACACATCTCTCAATCCTCATCACATAATTTTGAGGCAGTTTTTACTTCCAGATAAATTCAATACCGTACAACGATGGTTTGCACAATGAAGCACCCTCTTCTCAATAGTAAAAGCTCTAGAAGAGAATTGTATTATTAAAAAGGAAAAAGGAAAAATGAAACATACACAAACTTCCTCTTCTCCCACAAAATTTTTCTTTGAAAATCTTACGACAAAAGGCACAACAAGAAGTCCTTTTCACCACTCATAGCTACAAGCCTGCCTTCCTCTTATAACATTAATAATATACACGCAAACACCCCTCTCGATCTAATAATACACAAAATATAATTATAAATATAAATGTAAATATAATATTACCCATTACTATTTGCGCCATCGAAGCTCCCCTGCTCGCTCGCCCTTCCCTTTTCCCTCAAATTCGCCCCCCACATCTTCGCCTCAGCTACCGCTCTCTCCCGATCGAAATCCTTATTATGAGGCGAATCGCCCTTCTCTGACAAGCCGCCGCCTCTGTTATCGCTGCCTGTTTCCACCGATACACGCCCGGTTCTGCTGGATCTATGGCCAGAAGCGGGTGTGCTGGCAGGATCATACGCCTGGGAAGCTAGGTAGGAGAGGGCGGTCACCACGTCCGCAATGAGGGGACGGGTGGCGCCCTCTTCTTGAATGCACATGGAGGCGACTGCCAGGGCCTGGTAGAGCCCTCGCATTGGGTAGCGGCCCTGTAGGTTTGGGTCGGCAAGTTTTGCAAGTTTTCTTCGGTCGTTGAACATAGGTCGGGCCTAAAAAAAGTGTGGTAGCTGTGTAAGCAACACATTTTTGTATATATTTCATTAGGTTGAGCTAAGAATAAAATCCCCTCAACTATTTTTTAATACATAACCTTAAAGTTTCTTGATTACAGAAAACTCCCTTAAAGTAATGTTTTTAAGAGAAGTTTTTCACTAAAACATTCTAGAGTGTAGCACTTTAAGGGAGCATACTATAATAATAAACCTTTTAAGATACTTAATTACAATAAACGCTCAGGCTTAAGGGTAGTTTAGTGTAATTTAGCCTATTCATTATACGGGCATGTGGAAGTGCCTTACTCTTAGTTTTGAATGTGTGATAGAGTTGAGCATACTTCCCTCTACCAAATTTATCGTTTTTCTCCTTTTATGACTATTTAGAATTATGACAAGTCTCTCTCTTGTTTGCAGTTTGCTTCTTCAAGAACTCAGCATTTATTAGATCAACGCGAGAAATTTGAACTCCAAACAGTTATAATATATGTCAAATATCTAATGAAGACTTCTCCATGGGAAAAGAATTAGAAATTATCTACTCCCTCTGTATCTCTCTATTTCTATCATTGTACCTGAGACCTAGGATTTATAGTGTGATGATTCAAATACATCAATGTTTAATTTAAGTGTAAAACTAAGCCAAATTATAGAACAGGCCAAATATGCAGGATTCTTTTGAATTATAAGATATAATTTTCGATTGTTAGATATTGGCGCTAATAAGTGTGGCATTCTTGTGTTAATTTTCCTTAGATTGAATTAAACTACATTCGATAATTCTAAATCAAATCAAGAACTAAAAGTCCATACCCATGAAACAAGATTTTGTTCTCCGTGCGCTCTACTGCTATCAATGGCTTTCCTCCCTGTTATCAACTCCAGAAACACAACCCCGAAACTATATACATCGGATTTAACTGTCAACTGACCAGTCATCGCATACTCAGGAGCGCAATATCCGTAAGTTCCCATCACTCTCGTCGAAACATGCGATTTATCACCAACGGGTCCGAGCTTAGCGAGCCCAAAGTCCGAGAGTTTTGGGTGAAATCCCTCGTCCAATAAAATGTTTGAGGATTTGAAGTCTCGGTAGATTACTGGAGGATTGGCTTTGTCGTGGAGATATTCTAAACCTTTCGCTGCACCGGCTGCTATTTTCATTCGTGTGTTCCAATCTAAGGGTTCTTCATCAGGAGGGAGATCTGCAACAAAAAAAGAATTCAATTTTTTATTTTAAAATTTGACAATACTAAGTTCGATAGGCTTATCAGATAGTGTATAAGTGCTAAATGAGTTGAGCTATAGCCTATAGTTTTTTTTTTGTGTAACCAACACTTTTTTTAAATATAAAAACACAGTGGGAGGTATATCTTTCTAATCTACTTCTACATTTGTAATGTTTTAACATTCACGTTTTCTCTCTTTGGTTGATTTGAATGGATCAAGAATCGGAAGAAAAAGGAAAACATGGGGGGGGGGGGGGAAGAAATACTTTTCCTACCCACTATCAACCCATACCCACACGTACCCAAGAGATAAACACCATGGGTCTCGTGTATTGCATTAATATCTAGATGGTGTGAGCCCCACCCTTTTTATCTCTTGGGTACATGCGGGTAGGGATTAATAGTGGGTAGCCAAAGTGTTTTTGAGAATAAAAAGAGTAAAGAATTGCCTTTAGCTATAAAAATTAAAAATCATTAATATCAGTACTATATTATTCAACTTATATTCAAGTTAATCTTTTAAAATAAACGGGAAGAAATAAATACCAAGCAAATGATCCTCCAATGACCCCAAAGGCATAAACTCGTATACAAGAAGGCGTTGGTCTCCATCGGCGCAGTAACCGATTAGATTAACAAGATTGGGGTGATGCAACAGGCTAAGCATGAGAACCTCCACTAAAAATTCTCTATTTCCTTGAAGCCCGTTCCTGTCGAGTTGCTTTACCGCCACAACCTGCTCATAATAAACAGATGTACTGATCATGCAGTGTATTGCATTCGGTATATCTATTGATAACTGCATAGTACATAATGTAACATTTTGCTTGTTCTTAGGGTCTCGGAAATGCACGAAAACTCTGCAATATTGGTGAAAGCTGAAGGATCTTATTTTTACTTGCTAACACAACTTTGCAGCTTGAGCCTGTTTATGGGCCATAACCAAAGAATTTTGCGCTATGGAATTTTTCATTTTTCGTTTTTTTTTCTGAATATGGTTGCCCAGTTAGATGTGAACTTAATACTATCTGGAAATTGATTAAATCAGAAATTATACCGCAACGCGAAAACCTAGGTTTTGGCCCACAATTGCAATATCATTGTGCATCACTCAACCCTTACAACTTCAGAATTTGGATGTAGTGACAGGAAATTTTAGGCAGTATCAGGTTCAAATTCAATTTGGTGCACATTAAAAACGGATTTTTAAAAATATATGCACCATCATGCATAAGTTAGGTCTCAGCCCACCAAAGATGATGCTCGGACAAAGAGGAAGTGGTAGAATATGAAAATAAATCCCACCCTCACATCTTAAGAATTTCGATGCATTGACAGGGACTTCAATAATTTACTCATTTAATCTAACCAAAATAACCTATATATGACAATAAATATATAAAGTACGTACCTGACCCGTGCTCTCGAGACGTCCTTTATATACTCTCCCAAATCCGCCTTCCCCTATGAAGGATTCAGGCCTGAAGTTCTTTGTGGCTGCTGCAAGCTCTCGAAAGGTGAAAGTTTGAGCAGATATATGTGCACCAGAGCCATCCTTTGGGCTAATCGATTCCCTTCTTCCACTCAAACTGCCTCTTGATCTAGTCATATCAAGCCCTGAAAATAAAATTATTCCCAAATCAAAGCCTTGAAAGCTAATAGTTTTTAGATAGATCGGCATTAATATAGCTCTGTAGCTTACGATATGAATCCACTTACAGATGAGAGGGGCAATAACCATATCAAGATATGATTCCTTACAAAACTACAAAATAGACGTATAAATATACGAGAATAATGAAGAACAAAGGCCCTAGGAAGGAAATCTCCCATGTCCTTGAAAAAGTATAACCTCCACCATAACTTTCAACAATCGACGACGCCCATCTTGATCCTTATCATCTAAGATGTACATACATTGAATTTTATGTGATTCTAACATCTTTTCACTGTTGATCTAGTGATGTGAAATTCTAAAAATGTTCTATTTTTGGAAAACCATTAATTTTGCACTTAAGTCCACGGTGAAAAATGCTAGAATCACATGAAATTTGGTGTCGTCTTAGCCGATGAAGATGAAGAGAGTGAGTGCCGATCGTCAAAATAAACATTAGTGGATAAACTTTTTTCGATGTCATCGGAGAAAATTCTCTCCTGGTGCCTTTGCCCTCCATTATTCTCAATATATAAATACTTTACAACGGAACCAAACTCATAATCCATGTTGCACAGGTTGGTCTTCAAGGAGATGTATTCATATCGCATTTAAATGCATACTGGATCCATTCAGATTTTTCGGGGATGCTTGTGGAAGTTTATCAGGCAAATAGTAAAATTTATATGGAATTATAATATGTAATGAAATATACCAGTGGCTAGGATACCAGCAATCTATGCATCAACGTTATCCAATTATTTGTATTCCTAGTTAAATTTTGCTTAAAATGGTAACTTTTTTGTTATTATCCATACACTATCCCAACGAATCATTTCCTAGAAGCTGCGGATCCATGGATCTGACTCGTATCGTGTCGCGTATCAGTATCCAAATCCCTGCTACATAGCTTATAATAGATAAAAAGATCAACTCTTTTGAAACTTTGGAACAAAGGTTTAAAATCTCAGAATCGGTATATATGTATCACGTGGTTACATTTTGGATTGGAATCGGTCATCTCGCCTGTATCGGCTATCTCGGATCGGAAAAGTCAGATTTCATATCATTTGACGAAAAAATTAAAATTAAGAATTTCTTTAAATAATAGTAAAAGCAACTATAAACAATATGGTAGATTCTTTACCGATTAATGATGTCCAAAATGGTTATTAATTTATTATAGTACTTGATAAATATAACTAAAATATTTTTGATATACTTTTTATTAATTAATGATGCCAAATACACACTACAGGAAATTATGGCTTTATTTCGTCGGGGGTTTATTTCATCGGTTATTTTCCGACGGAATAAACCCCCAGAAAACAAAATTTGCCACCGAAATCCTCTAAAAATTGTATTGAGTTATTCCGTCACCTACTACCGGACGGAATAACCGAATTAAATACAAAAAGCCCAGAAGGCCTCGGGTTTGAGATCAAATCCCCTTCAAAAACAAACCTAGCCCCCCAAAACCCCTCATCCTCCTCCCCCGGCATCGACCTCCTTCCCTCGTCCCTCCCTCCCATCGCCGACGACGATCTCATCCCCCTTCCCTCGACCCGGCCCCCTCTTCTCCGACCTCATCCCCCTTCCCTCGACCCGGCCCCTTCTGCTCCGACCTCCTCCCTCTCTACCCTCTCATCTTCGACCTCCTCTACCGCCTTCTCGTCCTCCTTCTTGAAGGAGGCCCCCTCCAAACCTTCCTTTCTTGGCCGCCGACTCCCTCCTCTTCCTCCTCCTTCAAGACGTCACCGCCTTCATCTTCAAGCGCAGGCTGTCGCCGTCTTCTCCTCTTCGAAGCTTAGGTCGGCGTGCCTCCTCCAAGCTCGCGACCGTCGCCTCCTTTAAGCTCGGTTAAGGTGTTTTTTTTATAATTTTATTTTTTTTCAATTTTAATTGATGTTTGTTGGTTGATATATATATATATATATATATATATATATATATATATATATATTGTTTTGATTGATGTTCTTGTAAGAATTATAGATAAAAGGGTGGTTGTAGTTAGGATTGTTGATGTTCTTGTAAGAATTGTTTGTTGATCGATATATATTGTTTTGGTTGATATTTTCGCCATATTATTGATTCTAAATAGAGAGATTATTGGTTGTTTTGATGTATTAGAGAGAGAAAGGAAGTTAGGAATGGAGAAGGAGGTGAGGGACAGAGAGATGAAGGGATAGAGTGTAGAGAGGAAAGCGAACGATCGGTTTTAGATGTACATGTAGAAATTTGAATTAAAAATCAAACTTTAAATTAATTCTTGACGATAATTGGTAGAATAAAAATCAAATCTTGAATATGAAACCATAAACCCTATCCTCGAATCGGAAATACTAAACATAAAACTTGATGTGAAACCAAAACAATAACTTGATACCAAAACCATAAGTTGCAATGAAAAGCTTTAAAAACATACGAATTGAACCTTGAACTTCAATATAATATGAAATTCTTATACTAAGTATACGAAACTCGATGATAACATGAAATTTACATGTTATCATCGAGAATCTCACATACAAAAAACAAAACACGCCTTAGACCCCGTCTATCAGTTATATACACAACAGTTTCCATCGTGACATAAAACCACGTGATGGTTTTAAAAACTAAACGTTTAATCGTTTATTTCTGACAACCGTCGTGTAGTTTATGTAACGAGAAAACTTGTCGTACTATAACCGATAGATTTATCCAGTGTGGACAGGCTAAGAATTTATAATGCAAACACATCCTGCATTTGTGTTTTCATTCGTTTCGAGATTAGTTTCGTCCACACCTTTTTGCTGGTTCTCCGTATACAAATATAGAGAGGATGACCATTTTAGTGTTGATATTTAGTATTGAAATGATTATTATACTTTCTATTGCAGTGTACTCGGAGAACAGCGAGAGGATGCTGCCAAAATTTTCTCGAAATGAACGAAGACACAAATGCAAGGGTGTATGCGTTATAAATTCTTAATGGGATAAAAGTCTTATCCCAACAGCCGATATGATGTATTGATAGAGCAAACTGAAATATTAAACCTTAAAGTCATAAACTAAATGCCAAAATGATATGCTAATTATATAATACATGATGTCAGAAACAGTAGAGTAATGGATAGGAGTAGAATGAAACTGTCGAAATTTAGTGATAATTATAAGACCGGCGTCGAAGAGTTCACGGAATTTGCATTGAGGGACCAA
This sequence comes from Agapanthus africanus, assembly GCA_030015575.1. Lineage (NCBI taxonomy): Eukaryota > Viridiplantae > Streptophyta > Magnoliopsida > Asparagales > Amaryllidaceae > Agapanthus > Agapanthus africanus. The sequence continues at coordinate 299,710,199 of CM057339.1, read as the reverse complement.
TCCCCTGAAGAATTGATTTCATGTCCGTGTAAAAAGTACGTGAACGGTATTAACCTTCGTCGAGATATAGTGTATGACCATCTACTGAAGAACAAGATTTCGCCTGGGTATACAAAATGGAAGTACCATGGACAAGCTGCACCGAGAGTCTTTATTTATATGAGTCGTTGGATTAGAAAAAACAATCCTCCTCCTACGTGTTTTAGGGATACGGGTCTGAGTAATATGTTGGACGAACTCTGGACTGATATACATCATGATCCTAATATTGTTTCCGAACCTAATGTCAGAGAGGAAGATATTCATAGTCTTCCTGATACAGAATCGCGAAATATATGAAGTATATGGATAATGCAAATGTACCCCTTTTCGAAGGTGCAAACATCTCCAAGTTGAGTTGAATTTTCAAAATGTTTCATATTAAATGCCAGAATAATTGGACTAACAAGTTCTTTGATCAGTTTCTTCAGATGCAAAGGAAGACTTGCCCTAAAACGATATTACCGGAAAATTTCACAAAGATGAAGAGCTTGAAGGAGATAGGTTTTGTTTATGAGAAATTCGACTCATGTCCGAACGATTGCATGTTATACTGGACAGAGGAGGATAAGAAGTTAGAGAAATGTAAAACTTGCGACTTATCTAAGTAGATCATCCCTCGAAGGGACAACGGTGAAGATGAATCTACACTCGATGCTCTTAGACGGATTCCGGCAAAAGTTGTGCGGTATTTTTCAATCAGGCAAAGACTTCGGTGATTATTTGTGTCATCAAAAACTGCTGAAAGCATGATATGGCATGATAATGGTCGCACCAAGGACAAAGTCTTGCAGCATCCAGTTAATGGTTAAGAGTGGAAACGCTTTGATACCATGTATGAAGGTTTTGATGTGAATGCCCGTAATGTGATTGGTTTATCCACAAATGCATGGAACCGTTCAGCCACGATGCAAATCACAGTTAAGGTGGTAAGTCGTGTATGGCGGTCGGGGGTTTCATGGCGGATATCGGATAACGGCCTTTATGAAGGTCTTTATATATAAATAGCTCTACAAGTGTTATGGAATGAAGTTCGTTATAAAATTAGATTAAAAACATTTCATATAAGTTTCCATACACATCAATATTCAAAATAAAAGAAACAATCATCATCATTATTCAAAACCAAAAAGCAAAAATGTTAGCAAACAACCATATGTTTCATGCATGATAATTCAAAAAACCAAAATGAAATAACTTTTCAACAAACAATCAAGTATCACAAAAGCAGACTCAATCATCTCCATCAACATCAGAATCAAAGGTAGAATCATCATTGCAGACGCCATGGCGTCCGCTATACTACAAATATTGCGGGTAGCGGCGCCATGACGCCCGCTATATCCTAACCCGCTATAAAACCATATCGGTGCATCCCGTATAGCGTTTATTGTGGTCGCTATAGCAGCAATTTAAAACATTGATCACAATATATGGCCAGTTACTCTTATTGTTTATAATCTTTCTCCATGAATGAGCGTGAAGTATTCTTACACTCAAATGCCTTGTTGATCCCTAGAAGTAGCTCTTTTAAATAATATTGAAATATACTTGAGGCCATTGATTGAGAAGCTAAGAGAGTTGTGGGAACCACATATTTACGATGCCCACAAGAAGGAGACATTACACTTCATGCGACACTATTGTGGACAATCAACGATTTTCCAGCATACGCTATGTTGTCTGGATGGAGTACTAAACGTTACAAAGCTTACCCGGTATGTCTAGAGAAAATCGTATGTGATCCTAAAATAGACACGGAAGATCAATTGTTACACGGGTCACCATCGATGGTTAAATATCCATATCGTCGTAATTGCAGCAAATTCAATGGTAAATAAAAGTATAAGCATGCCCTACTTGAGCCGACGGGTTTGAAGTTGTGCGAGGCCACACAAGGTTTCACTACTGTTATTTTCGGAAGGACGATAGAAAATACAATTCTACGCATTATTGGCAGTCACTGGAAGAAGAGTCCCATTTTCAATATATTGACGCGATCTCAATATGCGTAATAATTTAGACTTCATGCACATCGAAAAAACGTATGCGAGCTACTCAACGCCTTATTGAATGTGAAATCCAAATCTAAGGATACATTTGCGGTGATCTTGCAAGAGAGATTGCGTCATGAATTGCATCCATAAGAAGCGGGAAACGATAGATGGTCAATTTCTACAGTGAAGTACACTATGTCTGCTCGCAAGAAGGATGCTTTCGTCAGAGTTTTTGAGCAAGTAAGGGATCGTGACGGTTACTCGTCAAATCTCTCTATGTGTGGACATGAATCATTAAATACTTTCTCATCTTAAAAGTCACGACTGCAACGTGATCATGCAACAGTAACTCCCCGTTGCAATTAGGGCGTTAAATGATAGGTATATTGTTTTGGTTGTGACGAATCTGTCACTGTTTTCGATATTTAAGCTCTAAGAAATATAAGACGGATAATTTTAGAAATCTGGAGAACAAAGTTCCTATCATTCTCTGTAGAATGGAGATGTTGTTCCTGCTTACACTTTTCACAATCATGTTGTATCTCACGGTTCATCTTGCAAAAGAGGCGCGTTTAGGTGGACCCATAAATTATCGGTGGATATATTCATTCGAGAGGTAGCAATGGTTACGTATTTAATAGTTAATTTTAACTTTCGAATAATATTTATTATATCATCAATTAAACTTACCAAAATAAAATCCACATATTTATATTTAAGATAAAACGATATATCCGTAATAAAGTTAGATCCGAGAGTCGATTGCTGAAAGGTTTCTCGCTGAGAATTGCATGACATTTTGTTCTATGTACCTTAAGGGGACCGAGACTGCATTCAATAGGCCACGCCATAACGAGAACGTCATGGGTAACAAGGGACAAGGATTAATATCTGTCATCCGTGGAGGCGGGAACATAATAAGTGTCGTGAACCATGTCACACTTCGTAGTGAGCTTGACACAAATACATAGATATGTATTATTTAACTCTGACGAGATTAACGCATTTCAAAAGTATGTGTAGTCTGGTTCATAGCATATAATATGATTTCAAGCTAATATTTTTCCCAACACATAAATATGAAATTAACTAACTGTATTGTTTCATACTTAGATTATAGAAATCTCAGTACAGACCACTGAAAGGTCAATCACTACCGAGGCATATTGATAATGGTCAAAATCGAGAATTTCCGACATGGTATAACCATTTTGTAAGTTTAACATTAAAATATATTCAACTATATAATTCATCCCTTAAACTAAAAGCGATTTTGAAATCTTATCTTGCCTTATTAAGTACGTACTGCCGTAGATACCTACATAACAGAAGATATAAAAATACTTGCCTCTAAACAAGATCCAGTAGTTGAGCGTCTTACTGGTTATGTCGTTAATGGATATAGATTTCACACACAAGCTAGATATGCACGTAGAAAGTTCCAAAAGTGCGGCGTTTTTTTGACATCAACCACAAGAGGTTATGCATCGTCTAGATATCTCAATCCAACCACGGGACAGCTTGACTACTACGGTGTGCTGCAAGATATAGTACAGGTATGTTATCGTGCACACAGGATTGTCCTATTCTAGTGCCTGTGGTATGACCTTAAGACAGAACGATGAGGATACAATGTAGAAAACGGGCTACTCCTACTAAATTCATTAAAACTCACGTTTACGAATAAGCCTTACATATTAGCGAGTCAAGAACGTCAATACTTTTATGTCTCAACCCCTAGTGATGTTGTCTGGCATGTCGCTATCAGCCCAAATCTGCGAGACTATTATAATATAAGAAATCCTGATGAAAATCTTGAAATTAGCTGCCCAAGTATGCCAATCACATCATTACAAGACCTGGCTATAAATATCGACGACGTTAACCCTTCAAGGGATGACATCGATCCGAAGATTGTTGTAGATGATGGATCATCAAGATCTGATGCCCGAAGACGAACGCGTGAACCGGACCAATTCATTGATGACTCCGAGCAAAATTCAGCAAGTGAGAATAGTGCTACAAAGGATGATGGTTACTAAATTTTACATGTTTGTACTATTCATAATCTTTTAGACAATTAAAAACTTCAGTTTATCACAATTTTCTTTTTCGTCTCATTTATACACATGCGGCTTTTGGATATGCAGAATTTAAATTATTTATCGAATATTTTAACTGTGATAAATTTAATTCATCTACAACTATATAATTTCGCTTAACTGTTTCTTAAAATTGTTATTGTATATGTATATTGCATTAGATTTTTCAGTATATGAGTTCGCGACGTGGTCGTGGACATGAACGGACTGAGTAGGATGCGGCATTCAATTCGTCCAGTCGGGTCCTGGAAAAAAAGGGGCCTATAGAGGCAAAAGAAATATAGGGTCGCGGGCCAGAAACCCAAATATCGAGGTGCCCGGCGACTAGGGATTTCGTTGAGCCCGGGGCAAAACAGCTAAAAAAATCTTGTCTCAATCTACAACAACGAAAAACGAATGCCGCATTGCATGAAAGTCGGTTCCGGTTATGTCCCGGTTGATTGGACCGCGAAAGCTTTGAAAGCAAAGAAGCAAACAGTCTTAGATGAGATTTTGGTAATGTTATTATTAATTTTGCACATATATGCATGATGCTAACACATTTTCGGTGTTTCTTTATAGACGCGTTTCTCCATAGTTTGGTGGATTTACAGTGCTCATGTACCGCTGCACGTTGTCCGAATGAGATGTTTATATACATGTCAAGAAGTTGGCGTAATCATAAACACTCGGTCCACAAGAAATAGAGGGATGCACCCACCGATGCGGTGAAGCCCGTGACTTGGACAGACAAGTACTGGGCCGCTGTGATAGAACACACTTCTCTTCGAATGAATTTAGGATACGTATATTGCTTAAACTGTAAAAGTATTAGACATTAATTTGTCAATTAATATGAGATTTTATATCATATCTAAATGGCAGGGGATGAGCAAGTAGGGAGCAGTGGCGCAGAGCCACTGATCATTGGTTGGACAGAGGGATGAACTCCTCCCAATATGAAGCCGTTCATGTTAGATCAAATCAAATATTCTGAATTTGTCTATTTCTTAAATTTGATCTAAATCGAATTTTTGTCTAAATAGCAGACGAGACAAATGGGAGAAATGCCCAATCGGGTGGACATTTATGGTATGGGGCTTGCGTGTCACTCCAGTTTCCCCATCTCACAGGAAACGACTGAGCATTATGTAAGTATGCTCCTATACGGGTATCCCCGTCAAAAATTTAACGCTCGAATCTTAAACTTCATAAAGGCAAGAAAAAACGCCAGGTAAAAATGTTTAAGTCAGGCTGCGCATGCACACCACGTGAAGAGCACGTGGTGGGAGCCACATGTTAGGCTACGCATGCGCACCACGTGCAAGCCGCGGGGTAGGTTGAGCTTAAGCTATATTTGGGAAATATTTCCCCATCTTTCTTAAAACAGAAAGATTTTTCTCGTTAACAAGAGATAATTTTAATATCTTTCTAAAACAAGAAAGATATTAGCTCTATTAACAGAGAATATTTGGATCAATGATCTAACGATACTTAAGCATACGGGCTTGATCTTAAGATCAATCAGAAAGGTCTCAAAGAAAGATTTTCTCTACTTACCCAACAAATCCCATACCCTATATAAAAAACCCTTAAGATTAATCTCAGAAGAGAGGCCCCATAAACTTGAGGTGAACCTAAAATCTTAAGTTTTTCTCTGCGGTCCATCTTCTTCCTCCGCAAACCAAGGTATAAGAGATCAAACTCCATTAAAAAGAAACTTAACCTTCGTCCATAAGCAGGTTAAATTTCACAAGAACTTAAGTTCCTCTCTCGGATCTTAAAATTCCTAAGTCAAATTCATCCTTACAGAAAACTTAAGTTTTACAGAAGATATTTTTGATCTTAAGATCTAGAGTTTGGGAAAAGACTTAAGAAAACCTCCAACCAAAACGATGGCAAATATTCAAATCTTAAAGATCAAGATAAAGTTTAAACTTCAAAGACCCCATTATATGAAAATAGTCACATAATTCGTGAATTATTCGGCGAATTCGTGAAAAATTCGTGAATTTTTAATCAGCCGATTAAATCTCCAATTTAATCGCCGTTACCGAACGCTTCGAATAATTCACGAATTATTTAAAAAACCAACAAATAATTCACAAAAACAGCGAATAATTAACAAAATCAAAACCTAAGCGCCTCGTATATTAATTTCTTGCTCGAAATCCTTCCCAAACCTTGTCGAATTTTTCCGGAATACCTGCCGATTTTTTCCGAATAGTTATCCGAATCCGAATTTTCAACCTCGCCGAATTATTCTCGAATCGCGAATTTATGACTATGATATGAACCATGCACAAAATAAGATTAAAAATCATTAAAGTCTTAATCTTGATATCGTTAATAGCCAAAATACCATTAACAGAAACTTAAACTTCCTGAAACTTAAGTTTTAAAGATGTAGAGATTAATCTCTGAGGAAAAAACCCTAAGCGGCCATGCACCACGTGATATACACGTGACCATGCACCAGTAAAACATGCGCCGATACCCATGGGCAAGCGCTACGTGATACCCATGTGACCCTTCCATATGCCACGTGATACCCACATGACCGTGCGCCGATACCCTTCCATGCGCCACGTGATATACAACGTGAGCATGCGCCCGACATGGCATGCGCCATACATGTGTGCGCCGTACCTATATTTGCCAAACATACATGCGCCAGAGATATATCATGCGCTAGATTCAATCCTTAGCACATATTGGCTAATTTTCTGAAGCTTAATCTTCTTTGATTTAAAGATCAGTTGTACCCATATATTCATTTAAGTTGATTTTAGTCTCAAATACGACTAACAATTCTTAAACAAAATTCTAAGTTAATCTTAGTCTAAGCCAAGACTAACGATCATTGGATAAATTTAAGTATCCCTGAACTGATGGACCTCATCAATATGAGAAATGTGATCTAGGTTCACCCCCAAATCTAATATGTACAGATTTGGACTAATCTGCACCCTGCAGACGACGAAATAAATTAGTCTTCGTATACAATTTAAGGGCAACTCAAAATAAACCAAAACACGACGACACAAAGGAATAAACATGAAGTGTAGAAAGTTGTTATCGTTATACGGTAACGTAATTAACTGTAGGGGTTTGCGTCTGCAGGAAAAAACATCCCCACGATCAATAAACCCCTCATCCATGAAGGGAATCTGAAAAGTCAGCTACAATGATCGTATCCATCCAAACCTCCGAGATATGGTACCATAAATCAACTTGGTATTTTCGAAAAGGTGGATGAATATGTTCCATATAGCACCTGCCCCCGGATTTAGGTTGGACACGCTCCCTGCGTCTCGGTCCGATTTTTGACACTAAACAAATCCTGGCACACCCGGTGGGATCTTTTTCTCTTTCCACTCTATACCTTTGTGTCATGTTTCGTGAGCAAAATCGTGCTATATTATATTTATGGTTGCTCTTGAATTCCGAGAAAGACTGAAACTGGTACTTTCTCCCCTATGGAGACTTCAAAGGCACTCTGCTACAACTCCAAGACCATCACACCTCAGTTGATCTTCTCTAGGCAAATTATAGCCCTACTGATCGACATCCCAACGACCCATCTTATGCAAGAATGGAACATATTCCAATTCGGGCAAATGCCTCCCCTCCTCCTTACCGTTGGTGTCATAACGTCAAAGGAGGCCTTAAAGAAGTCGGTCGTCGATAGGCTAGCAACAAGCTTCGCAGAGAAACCTGCATAACCTCAAAGCTTAGTTTTCCACCGGCTAAATACAAGCTCCGTGGGCTCGTTAAAGAAGCCCGCAAAACCAGAAAAGTCGGTCATCAAGAGGCTCACCCCTATAGCTCATACTGCTTCCAAAGCGCCAAAATACGCTTCACCCTAAGACGGTCTGTCTTCCACAGACTGGCACCAAACATTCCTATGCTACCAAAGACGTCAGTTTTCAAGCGACTGACTCCCGTTGAAGTTCCAAAGCCACATAGGGGATCTATATGAAGCTCCCAAAAGTGAAAAAGATCCTGTTTCAAGATGCGCTAGACGTCGCTACCGGCGACAGCAAAGACAGGGTAGAGGCATCTCCCCCTCATGGCTAACTCCACCGATGCCCACTATAGATGCAGCTGTCTCGACCAAAAATAGTTTCGAGCCGCTCAGAAAGGTTAGGCGGAATTTGCTTACCGCCGTCCTAAAGAAGACCGCACCAGGCATGGGGCCATCAAGTAAGCAAAAGCCAATGCTCAAGCCAAAACTTTCATCGACGATATATAAAGTCTAGAAAGAAGTTCGTGGTTCCGTTATCGGCTGGAGCCCATCTCCAAAAGCCGAGAAGGTCCGAAATCCGCCAAAAGCCGACGACACAGCTTCCACGTCCAAAGCGGCCTTCTGAAACAGTAAAGGCCACAAAGATCCCCATCATCTAAGGCAAATCCCAAAAGGCGAAACGACAAAATCTCCGCTAAGCCCGGCTAATGAAGCGAATCGATGGCGAATCCATTCGCTTCGCTTCATCACAAAGCGAATAAAATTCACTTCGTGGTGACATGGGCGCATTTTAGCGAAGCGATTCGTCTCGCCCGCCACGAATTGGCGAAACGAGCGGGCTCCTAACTTTTCCGGTGGTGCTTCGTCATAGTACGCCTCGCTTAACTCGCCAACTCACCTCACCTCGCTTCGTCTCATGAATCGCTATGATTCGCCACAAATCGGCAAAACTCACCGATTCGCTTTGCCACATATTCGCCTAAAAACTCGTCGCCCAACGATCATAAACGGCCGCCTGCTCGACGAATCGCTTTGCCTCGCCTCGGGCTCGCTTTGCCTCGCAAAATAGTAATAAAAAACTTGTTTAAATTTCAAAATTTTAAGCCTAATTTTTATTTTTTAAATTTTTTTTTTAAAAAATAGCAATCGAGCCAGTTAAAAAATTTGCCTGACTCGGCAAATTTGCCTCGCCTCGCCTCACGAACCGGCGAGGCGGCAAAGCGAGTGGGCTCTAGCTTCGTTACTGTTGCCATCGCTTCGCCTCGCCTAGCCGGTAAAGCGAGCAAAATTCGCTTCGTCGGCTAGGCGAAGCAAACGAATTCCGAAGTGAGCTGCTTCGGCTCGCTTCATTAGCCACATCTAAGCTCCGTGCAGAAGACCGAAATAGTCCATACTGTGCGAATGATTCATATCAATGAAAGTGAAAATAACGCTTCTACCAGTCATCAACCCCAAACTTGGTCCTTGAATCAAGCTCAAAGGCAACAACAGCTGCAAGAAATAGCAGCTCAAGTAGTAGCACTAGTCAGCCCGCCGTCCAAAACGCATCCGGAAGACGAACAAGATGATCTCGAGCGACAAGGGTCTGAAGTTGACTCTTTGAAACACGCTCTTGACAAGAAAAGCAAAGAAACGGAGGATATGAACGCCAATATGAACAAGATGGCCCCCGCCTGTGGAAGATGTATAAGATGATGGTTCAGTCGTCAAAACCGCCAGCCGAAGAACTGCCAGTGGATCCTGATATTGAGAAGAGAGGTGCCACAGGCTCCCTGCAGGCCCTTTCAATCTCAAAAGATGAAGCGATCTCAAAGGCTAGGCTCACCGAGTACATAGCCCAACAGATCAAACTCTTCACTGTCAGCGAAGCAAACGCCGAGTTGGTCAAGACCGGCCATCCATATCTAGTATGGTACGACCAGAAGCAATACCCTCCAGGATATATGATCCCAAAGCTCAAGGTCTTCAAAGGAAAAGGGAATCACCAGCATATCGCACAGTTCAAAGCCCTGTGCGGTAACACCGGAGGCGATGATAAGTTACTCCTTCGGCAATTCGTCAACATCCTAGTGGATATTGCCTTCTAATAGTACTCGGAGCTCCCAAATGACTCCGTAGAGACCTTCGCGACATGGAGCTGCTCTTCACGCAGAGGTTCGTCAATATGAGCAAGCATACCACCATCTCTGTTCTGACCAATGAAGAGAGATCAAATGAAACACCGGTGCAGTATTCCATTCGATGGAGAAATCTCGCCTCAAAATACGAGCATTCGATTGCCAAAGCTCCAGCTATTGGGATGTTCATAGGCACCCTTGTTCCGCGATCGCAGGTTTATCCTGACCTGTCTTTCGGAAAACCCACCACCTATCAAGAGCTCCTTAACAAGCTAGTTCAATTGGAGCGAATCGACCACTAAGTCGTAAAACTGGACCCAAAAAAAGGTAGTCTATAAGCAAAATGGGTACGGATGAAAACCCGAAAGAGTTCCGTGAGTAAAAACAGCAGGATTGCCCGCGGGTTTGTGAAAACCTGAAAGGACCCAAACTCGTGAAAGAAAAAGAAACAAAAAAAGTTTTGATCAAGTCCCACCAGAGGCGGACCATGTTCCCAACATGGGGAACGATACTTGTGAGTTCTTTCGACTTGCAAAGAGAAAACACTCTTATGAGATCCTTACGACCCACAAAAGAAAACACGCTTAGGAGTCCTCATGTCTCCTAAAGAGAAAATACAGCTATGAGATACTCTCGACTCTTAGAAAGAAATACCTTTATGAGACCTTCGCGGCTCATAAAGTTGAAAAGCCTTGATGACAGCGATCTAAATATGTCTCCTAAGCCATCGATGCCCTACGGCCAGTCTCTAAATTGATTACCATATGCTATCCATAGGCTACTGGCGATAAAACTCTCGTCCAAAACAACCCATATTGGCACATCAAGTTACCATTGTAGAAAATTCCCTCCCATGCGTCCTTATGACACATGAAGGGAAAAAGACACTTAGGAGCCCCATGACTCCTAAGAAGAAAATACTCTTACGAGATCCTCTCGACTCATAGAAAAAAATATTTTATGAGACCCTCATAGCTCATAAAGTTGAAAAGCATTAGGTAACATAGATCTAAACCTGTTTCCCAAGCCATCGTGCCCTACGGCTGTTCTCCATATTGATCACTGTATACAATCCACGGGCTTAAACAAGCCATACCCTATCTAAGTTTTCTATGGACCGCTATGTCCCTAAACTGGCATTCTGCCATACGGCATGGATCATATAACCAACCGTATACAATCCACGGGCATTAACGATCTATATTCCACATATGTTCTTCATGTTTCCCATGGACCGCTGTCCCTAAACTGGCATTCTACCTTACGGCATGGATCATACAGCTAACTGTATACTATCCATGAGCTACCCATTGCGAAGTTGCCTCCTTAAGTCCCACCGGCTATGTAGCTTCACCAGCTACCAAGTCGTCCCCAAGTCCTACCGGCAAGCGATTTGGGTCACCCACAGCGAACCTACATCCGAGAGTTCGGAAAAATATATGTCCATAAGCAAAATGGGCATGGATGAAAGCCCGAAAGGGCTCTGTGAGTAAAAACATGAGGACTACCCGTGAGTATGTGAAAATCCGAAAGGGCGCAAACTCGTAAAAAATGCATTTGCAAAGTCCTCTCCGCCTGCAAGGAAAAAACACATGCGTGAGATCTTTACGACTCACATAGGAGAAACGTATTTAGGAATCCCCACGATTCCTAAAGAGAAGATACATTTACGAGATCCTTTTGACTCCCAAGAAGAAATACTCTTATGAGACCCTCACGGCTCATTGTATTCAAAAGTCTTAGGTTGCAGGAACCTTAATCTGTTTCCTAAGCCATCATATTCTCTAAAATTGCCCTGCAAGTAGTTTAATACCAACTCTTATATACTATTCATGGACACAAACAAATATGTTTCAACCAAGTCCAGCTAAAGGTGAACGATACTTCCTGTATAATGAACTACACTTGTAACTCCTCTCGACTTGCAAGGAGAAAATACTCTTGTAAGTTCCTTACGACTTGTAAGAGAAAATACCGCTCAGGAGTCCTCACGACCCCTAAAGAGAAAATACATCTATGAGATCCTCTCGACTCATAAGGAGAAAATAACTTTGTAAGACCCTTATGACTCATAAAGATTGAAAAAGCTTCAGATTATAGGGATTTAAATCTGTCTTCTAAGCCACCATTATCCAAATAGGTAACAGCAAATGATGACTCGCTCTTAACAATATTCCAGCTGTAGCGATACTAATGCCAAAACAGATATCAAATCCCAAGTTTTCTCAGGCAGATGATAAATTGCTCCTGGCATACGTGCTTCAGTGTTAGCAACACTAATGCCAACTTGAAGTCCAAAGTTATCGACCCTTGAGTCGTTATACTGAGAATATAAAAAAACCGAAATAATTATGCAACTCTCAATAAAAATCAGCGAGTAAAATTAAAAATAAATAGCCGAAATAATTGGGAGACCGCGAATAAATAGCCGAAATGATTGGGCAATCACGACTTTCGTGATAAGAAAGGCTGAAATGATAGAACAATCACGAATATAAAAAAAGGGGAAAATAAACTTTTTCTGCCCTACAAGTAGTTCGATGCTAACTCTTGTATACAATCCATGGGCATAAACAAATAAAAAAATAGCAATTTGTTCCTCATGTTCAACCAAATGAAGAAATGGTCTTAACGGCAATGCATGCAGCCTAGAAATTATCTCGATGTTCCTTCTTATTCCAGTAGGGTGCAGACACAACGTCAACATGGACCAAAGGATCAAATCAAAGACGAAGCAATGACAACTTCCTAACTTCAGGTCTCAATGGCAATATATACAGCATAAAGACCATTTGGACGTCTCTCTTACTACAGCAGGGAACAAACTTAACATCATGAAAACTTAAAGAAGCCAAAGCAAAAGCGGAGTGATGGAAAATTCCTAGCTCCAGATCTCGATGGTATTACATACAAAGCCTAAAGAGTACCAGATGTCATCCCACCTCGGAAGGGTGCAATTATGACTTCCATGAGACTCCAAACAGAGTCCGACCTCAAGGTAAAGCGCCATAATGACACCAAACGCAGAATCCTCTGACGGCAATATGGAGATACCAGCCTAAGAAAATTACTTGAAACGTATCACAGTATCGAAAGGGTTGGGTGATATATTCAGTACGTGGCAACTCGAACAAGCGACCCGATTGGATGTGGATCGAGAAAAAATCGGCTGACATAACGGTGCGATAGACTAAACCCAGTACCACAAACCTAACGGGCCCTTGTATTAACAGGGGTTATGTATATTCAATATTAGGCCGAGCTTATCCATATGCCTAAAGGAAGGGTAAACTGAACGCTCCGGAACGAGTAAATAAACTAAGTCAGGTCACTTCAGCATAAATAATGAAGTGAAGAAGCCACTTACGGAACCTTTCTCATAAGGGAAAAACACTCTTCTGAAATCCTTGCGACTCTCAATAGAAAAGACATTTAGGAGTCCCCACGACTCCCAAGAAGAAAATGCACTTACGATGTACTCTCGACTCGTAGGGAGAAATAATTTTATGAGACCCTCATGGCTCATAAAATTGTAAAGCCTTAGGTGACATGGATCAAAACATGTCTCCTGAGCCATCACTGTCCTGCGGCCGGTTTCAAAATTGACTACGTATAGTATCCATGGGCCATTTACGCAAAAACATCCTCCATTGGCTAACCAACATACCAATGAGAAGAAGCCACTTATGTGTACTCTCGACTCGTAAGATTTAAACATTCTTATAAAATCCTTATGATTTACAAGAGAAAATACAATTAGGGATCCCTACGATTCCTAAGCAGAAAATACACCTACGAGATCCTCTCGGCTCGTAGGGAGAAAATAACTTTATAGGACCCTTACGGCTTATGAAGATTGAAAAGGCCTTGGGTAACAGGGGCCTAAACCTGTTTCCTAAGCCATCAAAATCCCTGGTGATGCCTTACTTTGTACTACATAACTCACATACATACTTACGTGGGCAAAATATGAGGCATTTGTTCCCGTCAAAAATTTGACGCTCGAAATTTAAGCTTCACCAAGGTAAGAAAAAACACCAAGGTAAAAATGTCAAGTCAAGTTGCGCATGCGCACCACGTGAAGAGCACATGATGCGTGTCGCATGTTAGGCTGCACATGCGCACCATATGCAAAACATACGGTAAACATATGGTGCAAGCTACCAAGCCCATGCGCACCACGTGCAAAGCACGTGATGCAAGCCGCGCGTTGGGTTGAAGCGCATGCTTCAGTATAGCTTAAGCTATATTTGGGAAATATTTCCCCATCTTTCTTAAAACAGAAATATTTTTCTTATTAACAAGAGATAATTTTAATATCTTTCTAAAACAAGAAAGATATTAACTCTGTTAACAGAGAACTTTTGGATCAATGATCCAACGATACTTAAGCATCCGGGCTTGATCTTAAGATCATTCAGAGAGATCTCAAAAACAGATTTTCTCTATTTGCCCAACAAATCTCATATCTTATAAAAGAAACCCTTGAGATTAATCTCAGAAGAGAGAGACCCCCATAAACTTGAGGTGAACCTAAAAGCTTAAGCTTTTCTCTGGGATCGGTCTTCTTTCTCCGCAAACCGACATATAAGAGATCAATCTCCATTAAAAAGAAGCTTAAGTTTCGTTCATAAGAAGGTTAATCCTCACAAGAACTTAAGTTCTCTCGGATCTTAAGATCCTTAAGTCAAATTCATCCAAACTGAAAACTTAAGTTTTACAGAAGGTGATTTTGATCTTAAGATCTAGGGTTTTGGAGAAGACTTAAGAAAACCTCCACCCAAAACGATGGCAAAAATCCAGATCCTAAAGATCAAGATGAAGCTTAAAGTTTAAAGACCCCCACGATATGAACCATGCACAAAATAAGATTCAAGATCATTAAAGTCTTGATCTTGATGTCATTAATGACCAAAATATCATCAGCAAAAGCTTAAGCTTCCTGAAACTTAAGTTTCAAAAGATGTAGAGATCAATTTTTAGGAAAAACCCTTAAGCGGTCATGCGTCACATGATATACACGTGACCATGCGCCAATGAAATATGCGTCAGCAAAACGTGCGCCGATACCCGTGGGCATGTGCCACGCGATACCTACATGACCCTTTCATGCGCCGCGTGATACCAATATGACCCTGCGCCGATACCCTTCCATGCGCGACATGATATACACGTGAGCATGCGCCTGACATAACATGCACCATACATGCGTGTGCCATACCTATATGCACCAAACATACATACGCCAGAGATATGTCATACGCCAGACTCAATCCTTAGCCCATATTGGCTAATTTCCTGAATTTTAAGTTTCTTTGATCTCAACATCAGTTGAACCCATATATTCATTTAAGTTGATCTTAATCTCAAATACGACTAACAATTCTTAAACAAAATTCTATGTTGATCTTAGTTTAAACCAAGACTAACGATCCTTAGATAAATTTAAGTATCCCCTGAACTTATGGACCTCATCAATATGAGAAATGCGACCTAGGTTCATCCTAAATCTAATATGTACATATTTGGACTAATCCGGACCCTACGGACGACGACATAAATTAGTCTCTGTATACAATTCAAGAGCAACCAAAATAAACCAAAACATGGCGAGACAAAAGAATAAACATCAAGTGTAGAAACTTGTTATCGCTTTGCGGTATCTGCAGGGGCCTGCGCCGGCAAAAAAACATCCCCACAATCAATAAACCCCTCATCCATGAGGGGGAATTTGAAAAGCCAGTTACAACAGTCGCATCCATCCAAACATCCGATATACGGTGTCATAAATCAACTTGGTATCTTCGAAGAGATGGATGTATATATTCCATATAGCATCTACCTCCATATTCAGGCTGAACACGCTCCTTGCGCCTTAATCCGGTTTTCGGCAGTAAACAACGGGTTTCTTTTTGTTATTTAAATTACTTAATTTCGTTTTCAATAATTGACTTAACTTGGTTCATATTGTGATTTCATGCAGCAAGAGATAAGCAGAGAGATTGATGAGCTGATGGCGGCGTTTGTCGAGAAGCATGGCCGAGATCCTACTCTTATTGAGCTTCATAGAATTAACGAGGATGTCATTCAGCAATACAACCCGGATCGGCATGGGTTAGTTCATCTAGGCAGCCAAGACATTTCGTCTACGGTATATCATGCCTATCAGGATCCGGAGTTGCATCCTCCTTAGATACGCGCGGGAATATTTGTTCAGGAGCCCATGCATGCGCCCTCTATGACCCCATCTGCAACTTCGCCCACTCCGGTATTCCGTGGATAAGGCTCGTATCCTCGTACTCCCACAGATTCTCAATCACGCGTCTTCTCGTCTCCTCATGCATCTGGACCCTCGTCGGCTTCGGGTTCACGAAGGAGGATGTTGGAAGCAGAAGTCGCAAGTGCACTTAAGGCAAGGATATAGATTATCCAGAGCTTGAGGTCTCAAGAGAAGAAAGTACCGGATGTAAATTTGATAATCCTTAGTTTCAATACAATTTTCATATAATTATCGAGAATATTGTGTACTAGTACTTGTCTATTGATAACACTATAGCACCTGCTCGATTTCAATGAGTTTTCGGACGACGGCGGCTACAACGAATGAGCTCGATATGGGGTGGAAAAGCACAAAACGCACGCGCATCAACGAATCACTCCATTTCGTACGTTTTTACGTTTTAAGAAGTTGTAAAATACGATTATATGAATGATATGTTAATTATATTTCGTATCGGATTCTATAATTTCATGGAGTTGTTTAAGTAATGAATTTTATTTCAATATTGTATCATACGTATCGAATTTGTATTTTTTTTTTATATCTATTTTCTTTGTTTTGAATTGATTGAATGGATTGACTTTGTATGTGGCACGACCGCGAGTATTATGATGTGTGTTGGTTGTTTGTTGGTTATAATCTCAGTAATTGAATTGAATTTGTATCGAATGCTCGAAAATCACGCAAAACCTGCTATTTTTTCTCTATATGCCGCTTATTTCGTCGGGCGTTTTCCGACGAAATAACTTATTCCGTCGGAAACTACCTAACGGAATAAGCTACGTGCAGGCAAATTTTGCGGGGGTGGTTTTTCGACCTTATTCCGTCAGTTATCTTCCGACGAAATAAAGTCACCAAAGAAATAAAATAATCACCCGACGAAAATAAGCTTTATTTCGTCGTTATTTATTCTGTCGGACATCCTCCAACGAAATAAGTTTATTTCGTTGGGTGACGCCCGACGAAATAAGTTTATTTTGTCGGGTGACGCCCGATGAAATAAAGGTGTGATTCTTGTTGTGACATCGTAATTCAAAAATCTACTATTTAATCCACTACCACATTTATAAACTTAATACTACTGTTTTGGAACCCTACTAATCAACTGGTAAGCCCGTTATAACTCGGTATCGGAACTAGAACTCGGATGATCGTTTTTTGATTGGAATCATCCATCTCGGATCAAGATCGGCCGAGATTTCAAACCATGCTTGGGAATTTGTGGATTTAACTCAAGACAAAGCATAAAGAAAAAGAGTCTGAATCAAACCTTGATACCCAATTAGCTTACAAACAACCATTCTCTCAATTGAGCTGAAGTGTCTTAAAAGCAACTATATTGGTATTGATTCTCAAGATGAATTGCAACTAATGATCCAGAACTATATCTAGTAATCAACCAGATCAGCAGCACCAATGCAATGCCCATCTCAAAGAAACTATCATGTGCATATCAGACATCATCAATGTTAAAACCATATCTAATTGGATTTTAAGCACTTATCAGATAGAAAGCAAAACCCATCAAAAATTTCTAGCAATACCAACATAAAAAGGAACAAACAATGTAATAATAAGCTTAATTCCATTAACAAAAACACTTAAACATAAGAAACTTGAATAAAAGTTAAAAGGATCGAAACTCACCAGAAGGTAACCTATCGATCCTAGGAGCAACCATGGGATGCTCCTCTCTCCTATCAACGTCTTTGATGCCATTGTTATCAGGATTCAGCTGCTGCTCTCCATCTCTAGAATCGAAGCAAGGGAAACAGCCCATACCCATTTCTCAAAACGATCCAAAATCAGGGAAAGCTGTGGAAAGATCTCAACTTTGAGATGGGATTCATCCAAGATTGGGTCTTTGCATTGGATTCTATATGGGTTTTTTCAGTGGTTTCAGATCCAAATCAAAGGGAGGCGAAGAAACGCGCAGAGAGAGAGAGAGAGAGATTTTTAAATATCTGAAAGGGGAGTGAGTGCGTTTTTTATTTTGCTTCGTGCTGCTGATGTGAAGAGAGAGATGTTGCGTGCTAACAAACAATATGTTTATGGTTTTTTTATAACTCACTCCCAAAATTTCAATTGTTTTCAAACCTTATCTCCAAAATCTAGTATTTCTAAATTTCAACTCAAAACTATTAAATTGTTCAAATTTCATCCCGAAAATCTAGTATTTTCAAATTTCACCCTTAAAACTATTAAATTGTCCAAATTTCACCTCCAAAATCTGTTATTTTCAAATTGCACCCCCAGAGCCATTAAATTGTCCAAATTTCACCACAAATGATCTTCTTTTTTCTTATGTTAAATAGGGATTGGGGTTTTAAATTTCTCACAATCTCAAAATTAGAATTTCTCTTGAGAGCGAAATTTATGGCATTTCGCATTCATCCAATATTTGTCATTTTAATGGATAAAATCAAGCTCCTTTGAAGTTTTGCCATAATAATTAAACAGCAATATGAGTCAGAGTTACTCCTATACAAATGATGGTTTAATTCAAGTACTTTACGGCTATGGTATGATAGACGAGCTTAATGATCTTGGAGAAAGAGCTGACAACAAAAGGAAGAAAATTAAGAAACTTTTTGTAAAAATGAAGTTTTAATTAGCTTAATGATCTTGGAGAAAGAGCTGACAACAAAATGAAGAAAATTAAGAAACTTTTTGCAAAAATGAACTTTTAATTATTAATAATTTAATGGTTTTGGGGTGAAACTTGGACAACTTAATTATTTTATGGTGAAATTTGGAAATACTAAATTTTAGGGATGAAATTTGGACTACTTAATAATTTTAGGGATGAAATTTGGAAATGTTAGATTTTGGGAGTGAAATTTGGACAACATAATACCTTTTGGGGTGAAATTTGGAAATACTAGAGTTTGAGTGAAATTTAAAAATATTGAAATATGGGGGTGAGATATTAAAACCCCCTATTTTTATTACATTTATTCAAAAAAATATTAATAAGAAGAAGACAATTTTATTTTTAATTTTTTAAAATCATAAATATTTAGGCTCCTTGATAATCTGATAAAATGAAAATCCTTTTGGCCAAATTGTAGAAAATGGACGTAAATTATATTTGACTTGTTGCTTCGAACACTCTTCTTTTGAAGGATTTAGACATAAGTAGAGTCACTTGATTGGAGCAGATGATGATAAAAGCAGTTCGGAAGCAATTGGTTTTAAGTATAAAACAAATTTTTTTGGTCATTTTATGATGAGGAAGAATTTCTGCATGAGACTGAAAGCAATAGATACTTTTGCGGTTTGACATAAATTACGGATATGAATGCATAATGATTGAAGCTACAACAATTTTTGTGAGGATGCTGCTATTATTCCATGTTAATTTCATGCTGCTATTAGGAACCAACTTCACATCACACATAAAAAGAAACAAATCAATGGCGGCCCATATTTTACCGTCACTCACCGTTGACTCACCGTTGAAAGTAATAGGATGGAATAGCCTATGTAAAATATTCATGAGAGCCGTTTGCCACATAAAATTAGAAGAAACTTGCTTATTACATTAAACTAGTCATGTATTATTGTTAAAGCCATAATTAATATGGTGTTGTATCAACAAAATAATTTTAAAATCAGCTTTTCATTATGCTGTACGTAGGTGCAAGTGATTCCAAGCTAGACAAATACAACAATGGATTCCAGGATTTTTTTCCACAAACAATTGCATTTTTTATTCAAGATACACATGTGTTGCCACTTACCATAAATTTTAAAGGGAATTTGGTTGCAATTTGTATCTTAGGCTGGATTTTCAGCGAACTGATTCATCCCAACCATCCGTCATAACTTACTCTATGGCATACACCCTCTCTGTTTTACACTACCGTGGGCCATTTGATTTTCGTGCATCCATTCTATTGATGCAGGGGATTCAAACCTGTTTATTGGATTGCATATGCTGCAGGCATTCTCTTTATTTCCATTATTGTGTGATGGCAAATAAATATAGTAACCAGCGGTGAAATTAATAGCGAAAACTATAACAAATGTTGCAGTTCATCATTGTTGAGTCATTCATCAGGAAAAAAAATAGAGCATATGATAATATTTTGTAATTTTTAAAAGGTAGTTTTTTACTTATTTTCTGCAAAAGTCGCTCCATGCATGAAATACTCATTTTTCTTTCCATCAAACCGACCCTCTCATATTTTTTATACTTGTTGCCGGTTTTTATCATAAATTTGTAGCTCCGCTCTCGCTTTTCATATTGCAAACTAAAGAACAAAAATATAAATCCAACTGTAATGCTTCCTGTTTTAAGCCAATTAATATTTATTCAATCACAACAATCTCTCTTATCTTGGATTAACTTATCAAGAAATAAAACTTGTGGTATAAAATGGATTTCATTTAATAAAATAATAATTGTTGGTTGTTAATTAAGTTCATTAACTCTTAAAAATTGTACATCCTTGTTGCAAATTAATGTGTAAAAGTAGCAAAGAGTGCAAGGCACATCATAAGATGTTCAAGCTTTTCAAGTTTCATTTTCTTAGGAAGAGCGTGGACCCAGAATTTGTATTGTGGAGAGCAGCAAAGGTTTGCATTTGGTGATAAATTAATGGTCAGGTAATGGATAGGGATACCATGCATCAATTCCCCATTTAAGGCTAATAACTTGTAATATTACATTAAAGTGGTTTATCTAATTTGAGAAAGCTTAAGGCTATATACAAGAATATTGTATATTAAAAGAAAACTAGAATCAAGTAAATAGCTTGATTCATTACCATGTGGCATTTAGATGTAGAAAATATCATTAAATATATGCATTTATCATAATTAACATATATTTTCTATCATATGCAGGCACAAGATTTTCTTATGAATCCAGAACATGCAATAGTATTATTTTTATCACGGTAATATTTATTTTCGATATAAGTTTTTATGTTCACTGGGGAAAAAATTCTTAGGCTTATGCAGCAGTCAATGACCTAAAGATTAGTAACTTGATATTGGAAGATATCATATGAAAGAATATTTATTATCATCTGGCACTAAGATGAAGATTTTATGAACCGTTGATAAGAAAAGCACTTGTTAATTGGATTGAAATTATCAATCGATTAATTATGACTTGCTAGTGACTAGACTGATGATCGGCTAGATATAAAACCCAATTGGTCGCACCTATAACTGAGCCTTTATATGGTATAGTAAACATAAAAATAAGGGGTATATTCTTATTTACGATACAATTGTTGTATAATTATTGTTCGGGTTTTAGTCCCGTCTCGACTGATTAAAGTTGAGATGTTGTACCATAACCTTATATAAAGATGGCGATAGCAATGCAATGAAAAATACCATCATATCATGTTTTACTCGGCTTAGAAGTCAAGGACAAAGCCATCAACTAATTGTGTACCTATTAAAATAAAATTCTTAGCGCTTAAGACAATGTAATATATTAGTGATGATAGAATCTAGCTAGTTTTCTTAAAAACATATGAAAAGTTTGAATTACTTCATAGATGGATAACCGATCAATCTGATTCCCATAAAATGAAAATTCTACTAGAATTTGAGACGAGATTATTTAACCTTTATCCAATGATTTTTACTAATCTCCTACTTAATTTCTTCTTATTAAGATCATAACCAGTTCAATTCAATTGGATTAATTTCCTGCATAACACATAAGCAAATTTAGCATCAATTTTAGTTGGCAATTTTTTTGAAAGAAAACATCAAGAAGCACTCTAGAACAATCAAGTCACCAAATTAGAACAACTTTACAACCAACGTCATGAAAAGTTGAGTGTGAACACAGTCACCAACCATGACTAATCCTAGTCGGTTATGTTTTGACCATTAATTTCTTGACACGGGATCCACCATGCTAGTCTTTGACAAATAGAAATAAACAGTAAAAAATTTGGTTACTTTCTTTATTTATAATATATAACAGGTAATGGAGTTTCTAAGGGAAGGATTGCCGCAATTCCATTGCATGGGAACAAAGTGAGGGTGAGCCCCACCCATGTAAGTGGGACCCTGTAAACACCCATTGAAGCAACAATTTGCAAATTTACACTTTTACCCCTGCAATGGAGGTCGGAATCTCCTTCAGATGTTGTCCTCCGTCGATCTTGCGGCCAGCGGGGCTGAACAACTGAAATTAGTTGTGGAAAATTGAACGTGTGGATCTCAATGAGTTGCTGTTGACGCCGACCTACTTACAAAGGAAGTCTCGGGATGGGAAACCACCGTAGGACCTTCCGACGATCAAGTAAATACCGAGGGATAGATGGACAGAGCAACGGCGTATTGGATTCAATTCCCGTTACCTGAGTTGTCCGGAAGAAGGATTTATATAGCGGTCGCATGGAGCGAGCCGGTGTAAGATTCTCGCCGTCCGTTATGCCCCTGCGTCACGTTCGTGTTGATGGCTGGATACACTCATTAATGGCGAGATACACTCATCAATGGCGAGACACGCTAGCGTAGGATGCGAAACGTGCAGCGGCGAAGATCTCGTCGTGACAAGATATATAGAGTCGTATTAGGGGCGCCTGTGCTCCATGCCCCCGGCTAGACGGGGAAGCTGAGGAAGCTCAGTTCGGTGACAGCTCAGAGACGAACGATGAGGCTGAGGAAGCTCAGCTCTGCAATAGCTCGGAGATGAGCGAGGAGGCCGAGGAACCTCAGCTGTAGGATAGCTCAAAGGTGGGTTGTTGGCCGGTTGCTAGGAGAATAGAGAATGTACTCATGGGAGGCCCCCCAAAGGTCGGATGATATCTCGGAGATGAGGCGCTGAGGAATGTCCCCTTCGCATGGTGCTTCAAAGAGCTGGTTGGTGCATGTGAGAGACTTGTTATCCGCCATGTGTCTTGATCAGAAGAATCCGCACTTGTGAGCACCATCATTAGCCCCCACTCTCATTCCGACCTATTTATGGGTCGGGTCCAGAGTAGTATGCTCGGTTTTCTCTGTTCAGCTTGGTATCGAGGATTCTCCGTGGTGGTTTGTCTGGGAATGACATGGCGTTCGACGGTTGTGTCTCCCTGATCTCCGAGCCCACATGGCGATAATTAAGCGCCCTAATCTTCGGGGGCGTCTTCAGATGACGTCAGCGGATCGTTGATGGACGGTGTCATTAAGGCGACGTCGCTTCGCCTGATCGGATCCGCTGAAGGGAAGGCGTCTAATAGTCGGCTGCCGCGTGGTGTCACATGAATCATTGGGCGCGACGCTTCGTTTGGAGGGAGAGGATCTGGGCCATAGGATGGTCTTCGTTAAGGGTATAAATAGGGGTGCACAACCCCCAGGGAACATCTTTGTTCACTTGCGCTCCAACCATCTTTTTATTTGGACTTATTTTGTTCTTGAGTTTCTAAGTGTTGAAAGACCGAACATTAGCTCGGGTAGGAATCCACCCGCTATGGATGGGTGCGATGAGCGGGAAGCGACCCATCAGCCTCGTGTTGAGGGCTTTGGATCCACGTCTTCGTTGGGTAGGAAACTATCCGTTGTGGATGGGCCGAGTAGGAAGCTGCCCGGCCGTCTCGTGATGAGAGCTTTGGATTCACGTCTTCGTTGGGCAGGAAGCTGCCCGCGGTGGATGCGCCAAGCAGGAAGATACCCCATGATGAGGGCTTTAGATCCACGACGCTATTGGGCAGGAAGCTACCCTCAGTGGATGGGACGAGCAGGAAGCTACCCAACCGCCTCGTGATGAAAGATTTGGATCCACAGCGTTGTTGGGTAGGAAGCTACCCGCTGTGGATAGGCCGGGCATGAAGCTGCCTGGCGGCCTCATGATGAAGGTTTTAGATCCATATTTTCGTTGGGCAGGAAGCTACCCGCGGTGGATGGACCGAGCAGGAAACTACCCGGCCGTCTCATGATGAGGGCTTTGGATCCACAACATTGTTGGGTGTTGGGGTCAAAAATTACACCCCGGTTGACCAAGTCAAACTCAAATTCAACCCCAAGTAAACGGGCCAGAGCCCAGGTCAAGTGGGCCCATACCCAAGTCGAGCCCCACGGCCAGCTTCCCCTATGCTAATATGAAAATTATGTTTCGATATAATTTTTATGAATAAATGTAAGAAAAATGGGTATAAAGCAAAATTTTTGTAAAGCTCATGGCTCAAGTGCACAAGAAATGAGCACATGAAATATGGGATGGGCAAAATGCCATTTTGTAAAGCCCAAGGGGCTATGTGTAAATTTGTAAGCCTATAAAAGGCAACACGATGATGAAATGAAACAATAATTCATTCCTGATGATGCTCATAAGTGGGGATTCTTCAGATCACGGCACGTGGCAGATGACGTGCATCCGTGTAAGCCCACTAGGCTCCAGGGGGCTACCGAGGTAGGATCCGAGTAGAACGTTGGTGACTTTCCTTTGCAGGTCTCCAAGCTTACACCCCACTTCTTGCCCTCAAGCAATCCAACAGCCAAACTTGCACCCTCCTTTGCTCGCCTTCGAGCTATTGCAGGCCCGAGCTTCCTCGTCCTCCCGGCTCGTTTCCGAGCCATCCGACAGCCTGGGCTTCCTCGGCCTCCCGGCTCGTCTCCGGGCCATCTGACAGGCCGAGCTTCCTCGGCCTCCCCGATCAACCGAGAGAACGGAACCCAAGCGCCTCCGCAACGGCTCCGCGTATCCCGCCAAAGCGATATATCCGCCTCCCCACGTCCCGCGTCTCACGCTGGCGCATCCCTACATTAATGGACGTATCCCGACATTAATGGAAGGATCCTGCCATTTACACGGGCGTAAAGTAAGGGCGTAACTGACGGCGAGGATCTCACACCGGTTCGCTCCATGCGACCACTATATAAACCCCTCCTTCAGACGACTCAGGTAACTCGAATCGATTCCAATACGCCGCTACTCTATTTTTATTCCTCGTCAGTAAGTTGATCGTCGAAGGGTCCTAAGGTGGTCACCCACCCCGGGGATTTCTTTGCAGAGAGCTCGTCATTAACATCAACCCATTGATATCCACACTCAACAACTCCCAAATTAAATCTCAACCGTTAAAGACCGCCATCACAGGATCGACGGAGGACAACATCTGAGAGAGATCACGACCTCCATCAGTTGGCGCCGTCTGTGGGAACGTTTTCAGAAGTTTCTCCATCCCTAAAAGTTGATCTTCCGCCCTCGACCCGATGGCGAGCGACGACTGCAACGATCCAAATACGAGCCACCATACCCCCCACAACAGAGGTACGAGCAGCTCGTCTCCCCCTCCTAACGTCATCAGCGCCTTATCCGCTTGGATCGACAGGCTCACATCGATGGTGGATGCACTCATCCGTGTCCAAGCGGCGGGACCTATCCACCAGACCGCAGTTCCCCATCCCCGGGATAATGATGTCCACAGAAGAACGGAGGGCCATGCTCAGGCCCTCGATCTCGCTCACGCTCATCTCAGCATCACCGAGCTCCAGCGTGCCGACTCCGGTTACCATGACCCACACGCGGCAAATGATTCCATAACCTACTGGACGCCGGATAACTCCACGCCCCGATCTCAGGGAAGATTAGGCCGTCGCCCCACCATCCGCCGCACGCTCACACCCCTGAGGAAATGTCAGTCAGTTCGCCTGCTTCCAGGCACGACCGACGCCCCTACTCCCGCAGAGGCCGCGCAAACGGTGACCGTCGGGATTACTCGAGAAGAGCCTCTTCCGGGGATTTAAGAAATTTGATAGAGTGGAATCAGAGCCGCACAATTGCGCAGACCCGGAGCGGGGTAGCCATCACTCCGACTGTGCAGAATCCTTGTGTAATATTTCAGAAAAATAAAATATTATTTTTGGGAATTTAAATAAATAAAATAATAACTTTTATGAACATTATTAAAGTATGGGAATTAGTTTCAATAAAATGGTATAATTATATACCAATAGTTTGGGAAAATATTTGGAAATTTATATGAATTATTGATTATGGAAGTATTTATTTATTTTGGGCATTTATAAATCATTATACAATTATTTGTATACTATTTTAATACTAAACTTGATTAATATTTTACTAATTATGTAATCTCGTTTATGTATTTCACATGCAACAAAACATGTTGCAAAACCTTGTTACATTTTTATGAACCATGGTTTCTTTCTTTAAAATGTATTTTGTTTTAAAAAAATGAAAAAGAAAAAGGGAAGATATTTGCATGATGGGAGACAAAGGGGTATGGGCTTGAGTGAGGATGAGAGAGAGAGAGAGAGAGAGAGAGAATGGTGTTATCCTTGACCTTAAGTCTTCACTTCATTTCTTCACTTCTTCATCTTCTTCATCTCCTCCTTCATCCTCCCTCCACCCCGTCTACCCCCCATGGTCACCCTCAAAACCACCACCAAATCTTATACCCCCTTCACAAAAATGGACCACAAGCTCCTCACAAAGACCATGGATAGATCAAGTGGAGATTTTGAGCACTTTGGGCAACCCAAGAAATTTCTTGAGTTGCCACATGAGATATAATTCTACACTTTTAGTTAAGTTATTAGTGTTTAGTATACCCTATTGTAGTTTAGAGCTAAACTAGTGCATGTTTGTGATGTTAGAAATTTCCAAGATGAGGTTTAAGGTATATTATAAATTGTGAAAGTGTAATTGAGATTTAGTTAGTATTTACAAGACCTTAATGGTGACATTCCTGCTAGACTAGAGACTAGAAACCCAAAGCTTGAGTTTAGAATTTTCCGATGTCGGTTTTGTGGAGTTTTTAAGGATCAAATGAATTCTGGAGCAACTTGAAAGTGTACGTTAGCACCACCACTGGGTTTTACAAGCATCAAGCATGCCATTTTTTAAATTTTTGGGGTGCTAACTAACACTAACCTAGATCGTTAACTAGATGATTAGGGTTTTAGTTTGATATCAAAGTAAACTATAAGAAGTGAAAGAAAGTATACCCTCGTAGATCGAGTCCTTCACTTCTTAAGCTCCGGATTGTAGTCCACGCGACTCCACTAGGCTCCTTTTTGAGTTGGTGCAAGCTTCCTCCGATGATCTTTGTGCCAAAGATGATCCACCCGAAGCCCACTAACTCAAGCTACCTCTTCACTAAACAATCTTTTAGCGAAGGAAACACGCTACACTTGATTGCTAGTCAAGTGTAGGAAGATAAAGTAGGGGTTTGGTTTAGCTCACTAGTTTGTTCAAAACTCCATGGTTCACATCACATATGAGGGGTTGGAGTTTTGATTCATTAAGAGGAAGAATAAGAGAGCAATCTAGAGAGCAACTCAAGAAAAATGGCTCAACTAGAGAAAATGAACTAAGTGTAGTCAAGAATGAAGAATGGCTCATAATAAACCCCTCACTTATTGAAGCATGCTGTTTTTTTAATAATAAAATGAAGTCATGCTTCCATAGTGAAGTAAGATGAATAAACAAACATAAAAAGCCATGTTTCACCCATGCCCTCCATATCTCTTCACTTTCCACCTCATTTTTCCATTTTCTATAAAATAGAAAAACATGTCATGCTTCATAAAACACACACACACATATCATATATATATATATATATATATATATATATATATATCATGAAGAATAATTAGTGAGCTAATGATATTAGTTAAGATATAATTATATCAAATATAATATATATCACATTATTAAATCAACACTTGATTTAATAATCCGGTTATATCACATATGACCGACTAATATCATTTATCTGTATATCACATTATCAAATCAACACTTAATTCGATAATCTGGTTATACCACATATAACCTAACTTGATAACAGATAACTGCCAGATTACAATACGGTATCACATACACGTATTTAATCAGGCCCACGCACATATCACATATGTGACCTATTTCGTTTCGCTTGAACCAGGAAACTTCTTTGTGGGACTCTAAAGACTCGTCAATACGCCAGTAGTAGGTGATGATCACATCAGTCACCTACAAGCCGTCAGCGGTACTAGTTGGACGTAACGGCTACCCGGGTATTGAGCGATGAAGATCAACAAGTAAGCTTGTCCATACTCTCCATGAAGCCTATCAGTAACACTACCGTAAAGTCCGGTCTCTTCGTCTGATATGTCGCATATCATGTCTAGGGGTGATAAACGTCAGACCCCAGTAACGTAACAAGTCATGCCGATGTCTGGCCTATAACGGTTCGAGAAACTACTGATAACTCTTATCAGTAAATATCAGCAGCAGCCCTGGCCAGGGATTTCCAGTTATAACCAATCGAGCATAGCACAACATCAACCCCCAATACCGGTAGAGACGAAACCCCTCCTATCGCTCATTGCCTCCATGTGACTCGGACTGTACCCAAAATCCACCTGTTTGCACGTCTCCTTTGAGTATGGTAGGGAGGAAATCAAAGAACAGTGGGAGCAACACAAGACTCTATGACGATCTCGGGTCTACAGACTAACCTGTACCAGTATCACCGGAGAACTGCTATCTGACGATAGGTATACTACCAACTAGGAGTCCTCGGTGAGTCCTGTTCGGTGTACCCATTCTCCAATGAGCACCTGTGTACAATCTTTGATGCCACACACCAATGGTTGTGAGATCAACCATCGCCCTCTAAGGGACAAGAAACGT
Organism: Agapanthus africanus; assembly: GCA_030015575.1. Classification (NCBI taxonomy): domain Eukaryota; kingdom Viridiplantae; phylum Streptophyta; class Magnoliopsida; order Asparagales; family Amaryllidaceae; genus Agapanthus; species Agapanthus africanus. The sequence continues at coordinate 299,681,333 of CM057339.1, read as the reverse complement.
ACACACTAATCTACTCTGGAATATCGATGCCCTTGTTTCGATATCCTCTCGACTAGGAACTATTAAAGGATGTACTTTTGGACCGCCCTGGCCTCACTAGTATGATCTCATCATAATCCTAGTAGTCAAGTACATATCCTAAGGGCTTTATCAACATGTAAGAGAAAGACAGTATAAGAATACCAGTCCACATGTTAAGATAAAAAGTAACCAGATAGCATACTATCATGTCAAGCAAGAAAGTCCTCTCTATATATATGTCCAAGCATCCACTATAATATACATCAATGTACAATAATGGCCTCTAGAGCATACATATTCCTAACACAACTTGCGGTCTTTATAAGAAAAACAAACAATTATATTGACCTAGTTAGACCACTAGAAGACCACCACAGAAGAACGAGACCAAAATCCCAAAATTGGGCCGGCGACACCGGTTACTCTAGCACTTCTCGCCGGCCAAATTTTGGATTTGGATGTTGGGGTTTGGCCTGTAGCTCACACTCTTTATAACCTAGCTATTGTATTGTTAGTTTTGTCCTAGTCTGCCTGTCCCAAAATCCGGGAGCATTTTGAGTTAATTTTGACAATGTTTTCCGATATTTGAATCTTGGATTTTTGGATTTCTTGATGTGACATGGTCGTTCGACGTTCGCATGTTGACGTCAGATAGTATTTTGTTGTTTTAGCACGCGTTGACCATAGGTTCTAACCTATGTGCGCTTCGCGTGTCGTGTCGGTTTTCAAATCTTATTTTGATGCGATACGATGTGTTTTGATTTGTAGGTACAAGCACGTGAATTTTTGAGACGACGAAGGAGAGCAAGGAATCCGTCGGGATCGACTAGAGCGAGCCGTTGTAGGTGAGTAGATATATATATCTACGGGGGAAGTCGGGTGGATGGCGTATAGCACCCCCGCAACCGCAGATTAGGATATTTATATATACTTATATATTTATATCGATATGAGACTTAGATACTTAGTAAATAGGGTTTAGGAGACGATAGATTGGTTAAGTATAATCGTAGGTAGGTATACTCTTAGTCTTTTCCCTCTTAGTCATGAGCTTTGGTTTTATGTTGTCACACACGCACATACTTACACACTTGGTATGATATGTGTGTGTGTGTATAGGTTTGTGTGTGTTCATACACACACACACATGTAAGATGAGAATATGATATGTTATATGGATATGAGTCGATACGATCGAACATGATGTCAAGAGATTATGATATATGATTTGAGTTGAGATATCGTATATGATGCGATATATTAAAGGATTGTTAGGCGAAATATACATAACATGCGATAGCATGTGACTTGATGATATAATAGAATGTACGTGACCTTAAATCCGTACCCTGATTATGATATAGTACGATGGATGATACCGTACGAATTGTGATATATATGATATTTGACCCGTATCCTTGATTTTGAGGATACTGTACGATGGATTTTACTGTACTAGGTATATAAGATGATTGATTCGCACTCTTGACTCGATAATGCCGTACGATTGTTGTTCAGTCGAAAATATCGTGCATTTGATATGACATTTTCTTTACTATTTTTAAATAATAAAAGGTGTTTATTATAAATATGACACATATGAGGGTTTATCTGTAAAAATACTATTTTCATATGTTTATATATTATAATTAACATTATGAAGGAAAATGTAAGCCTATAATATCTATATAATATTTAGTCCATTTAAATATGCATACCATATCAAATATCTTTAACCAATTTTCTTAAACTATAATATCATATCAAATGGTTAGGATAATATCTCAATAATCCCAAATATTACTAACATTATTCATTGAGATATTGTGCAAGTTTTGGCTCAGGTCAAGAGATCGAGATGTTGAGATGTCGAAAACCAAAAATCTGCCGATAAAGTTAGATAAAATCGAAGAAGTCAATTCTGGCAGTGACTTAGAGAAGATTTCCAAACTCCAGATATTCAAAAGATTACTACATGACAACTGAATGAATCTCCAGAAATTTGAGCCAAAGATCCCACCAAAGCATAGCTAAACCGCGGCTAAAATGAGCACATTGCGGCGGTTCCACCACAATATTGAGGAGTTGGGATTTGGGATTTTTCCTGTAGGATCCTAACAACTAGTTACCCTATTAGGAAATTAGGGATTCTGGGTTTGAGGCTATTTAAAGAATCGAGAGCCTCTTGGAAAAATCATCAAACTGACGAGATCACGAAGTCCAAGACGGCTCAAGAATTCAGGTTGATCATCAGCTGTTCATCTACCTCCTTAAGAAGAGATCGAAAAGCAAACTAGGGTTTTGTAATCATTTTCTAAAGGAACAAAGTGTAATTGATCAAGTTGATTAATAAATGTAGTTGTTTTATTCTTATTGCATTTTATTTTCTTCATGATCTCTATCCGTTCTTTTATCTCCATCATGCACGAGTAATTCTCCGCTTGTTAGGGTTCGTAGGATTAGGCTAGATCAATGGATGATTAAAATCCTTTAACACCTTTTACGCCCTATAAAGTTTATAAACTTTACCAAAAGAATCATTAACATCCTAATCGGGCGCGCTATCAATTCATTGATATTCACGACCATGATTAGAGATTAGATTAACAATTGTTTTGGTAAAAGCTAGACATGAACGACGAATCATGTCAAGATAGGGGTTAAGAGTGGGAACCCTATTCCCTCCAGAAACCCTAATCTACATGCATCACTGTCGATCTAGTTTTAAATCTATTAAAGGATAAAAGGAGTAATCTTTAATTAATCATCCATGACTACTAAATCTTAACGAACCCTACAAGCCCCCTTCTAATATAAAACATACATCCGTAGTTAATCTAGATCTATATCCTACATCCGTGATTGGCGTAGATTTAGAATCTACAACCATTCTTCACTATTCATTATTCTTCCTCTTTTCCTAATCAATACGCCTAAAGTAAGCTTAAAAGATTCAACGTTTCTATGAGTACGACCCGTACTCATCTCGGTCTAGCTACACGCGACATCGTTATTGATTGCGGTTAACTTCTATAAACACAACTCTAAAACATCAACCAATCAAATGGCGTCGTTGCCGGGGATACGTGCGTAATTTTTTTTCTTACTATTCGTGTTGAATTCTTATTCGATCCATATCATAAATAAACAAAACAACAAATTGTATATTTAACGATTATTGTGTGAATTTTGCAAGCGGATATGGAGTCACAGATTTGAGGAAACAGAGATTCAGAGACATTCATCAAGATCCAGAGGAGCAAAGGAGGCCACGTAGAAAAAATATCCACCACATATCCCTAGTCGGCGGCGGAACCGCGACAATAAGGAGCAATTGGCGGCAGAACCGCGGATCAATTAGGGAATTAGGGTTTCCAAATTCTCTGGTATCTTTCTCGACTCCTTCTCTCTCCTCTGAAATCCAATAAAATATTTTTTCTGCAGGATTCTCTGCAAAATATCGCCGCTCAAAAATCTTTTTGCAAGTTTTGTAATTGGTTTGTATGTGCATATTTTAATACGGACTTTAAGGGGCAAAGACCAAAATTCAGATTAGGTGGGGATTTCATCACCCTTCCTAGGCCCCGCAAATCACAAAACGAGCATCCGCATCAACCCTACATTAATTTAAAAATATCTAGAAAAGACTCTAAGGACCGTCACGCTCAAATAGGACAGAGGAAGGTCGTGGGTAATCTATCGCTTATCCGCATTACTTTTGTAGTGTCTAAGCAAGTGTGTCGAAGGCAAGTGGTTATTTAATTAGGCCCGCTATTTTCGGTGATTCGTATAGCGGATACCTCCCACTTAGCTGACCACAAGAGTAGTAAAGAGGTAGTAGAGAATTGATCTTGCGGCTTGTCCTTTGGAAGTCTAGGAGTGGTATAGGGACTTGACCTAGGTAACCTTAGTTCTAGGGCTGATTGTGCATTTTTGTGTGATTTGTCTCACGTCCGACACTTTTCAAAACAAACCAATTTTTAAGTTCTCACACGCTTCCGCTTGCGCTAAACCCGCTTAGTGCATGCTTGGCTGGACACGGGATTCTAGTGCCCGTCTTGTCCGCGTTCCTGCTATCGACTCCGAAGTCGGTACTTCATCATTTTCTTTTTTCCCTCCACCCACCACATCGACTGAAATGGACGGTTCTCCATTAGAATATAACACCACCCTTGCCACCACCCGTCGGTGCGCAGAATCCACCGCGCATTTCTCTCCAACAGAGATGTTATCCTATACGCGGTCCCCTTCCTACCTGTTTATCTATTCCACCAGCCAATAGGGATAATTTTGAAATTAAACCCCACTTCATCAACCTGTTACCCAAATTTCACGGGCTTGAGTCTGAAGACGCATATATTTTTATCACTAAATTCGAAAACGTATGCGCAATGATGGGTACATCACAACTGTCTGTGGATGCTATGCGCTTGCGTTTTCTCCCTTTCACCTTGTGCGATTTAGCAGAAAAATGGCTTTATAACACTGCTGCACACTCTATTACCAATTAGGATGAATTTGTGATAGCATTCTGATTGTTATAGAATTATGTGCTTACGCGTTTTTGGAATCAAAGAATTAACCGCAATCAAGAACGGTGTCGCTTGGTAGCTAGCCGGTTGAATACGGGTCGGTCCACAGGGATTACGTGTATTTTCTAGTTGTCTAACGAGTCAATTCCTATTATGGTAGGTTTGATTTTCAATAAAAACTAAAGTTGAATTTGATTAGGATTAAAACCTTGCTAGGGTTAGGATTAGGTTGGTTTGGAAAGTCAATTATTCTCACCGCTTTCTTTGCCCTAATTAAGAACTTTTAGGTGTTAAGGTAATAAACAAAGGGGATTAGCACGATCGGGAAGAAACTAGGTTTCTTCCCTTTTGTCCTTGTCCGTCCTTTCTTAACTCTTACCCTAACCTCCATGGAAATCATACACAACCGGTCTTTAACTATGGTATCACCGCTACCTCTTGGGATAGGGTGCCGTAGTGAGCGGTGTGTGTATATATGCATAGAGTCCTACTTTAAAATGCATAACGGGCAAGAAAGGGGTGAGAGATTTTCATCTCTCAAACCTTCTCTAAACCTAACCCTAACAAGTGATGAACTACTCACTCATTAGGGTATTGATAAACGAGTTCATTTTTTATGGTTTTAATTTAACAACTACGGCAGATAAAAAAATTGCGGAAAATAACTACGGCAGAGAAATAAAATTGCTAGAGAAATAACTAGGGCAGAAAAGAAACTTACGTTTTTATTTGATGCACTCTTCAACAATTACAGGGAATAAAAATTCTAAACTAGATAAATAAAAAGAGGCATGCTCCAAAAAGAGCTGTAGGATTCCTATTTATAGATAATAGAAACCCTAGGGTTTACATCTGATCCATATCTAGAATTACAAAAATACCCTAAGAAAACCGGGTCAATGCACTGACACGCACCGACACGCGCCGACACGTGCACAGCACGGCCGCGGATCAGCGGCCATATGCCTTGTTTGGCCGCGAATCCGCGGCCATGTGATGGGCTTGCTGGCTTAATTTTCTAGGGCTTCTTCCTGTTGCTATTTGCTTCTGTTTTCTTCACTTGGTACTTCAGACTCTTCTAGTTTCTTCCAGATTTCCACAATGCAGAAATGTTGTGGACTTTTACCGTTCGCTTCATGTTGAAGTCTTGAATCATGTGCTGCCTTCATGCTTTGTGAAATCGAACTGTTTGCTGATCTTCGTTTGTCCCTCAAACTGTAGGCGGCATGACAAAGATTCTTCTATTTGTTGGTCGTAGTCTCACTTTTGTAGCGTCTTTTCACCATTTTCACTGTATTGTTCCGAGAACCTGTAACCTGCAACTATTTAGCAGACATGGATCAAAAGCACCTATTTATTTGTAAATGATTAAGAATGGGGAATATAATAATGCAAAATTATGATATGAACACATTCCTTAAGAAATTTTACCCCAATCATAAGACCGCTCGTGTTCGGAGTGAAATCAACCAGTTTACCCAGCTTCCCAATGAACCATTTTGGAAGTACTTTGAACGGTTCAAGGATCTGCTTGTCCAATGTCCTCATCATGGAATACATAGATAGGATCTGTGCCGAATTATATATGAAGGTATTAATCCAGCAACAAAGCAGATGCTTGAAACCATGTGTTAATGCAATTTCATATCCAAAAACGATGGTGAAGCCTGGAAATATCTGGAAGATCTCGCTGAAAACACTTTGCAGTGGGAGAGCTTTAGACCACCTTCATCTAGGGGAGGCATCCATCAGCTCGATGTTTCCATCGTAGTAAAAGCCGAAATGACAGCGATGCAAAAGAAACTCGACGCTATAGAGAACAAATTCTCATCAGTCTCCCTAAACCAGGTAACGCTCCCCAAGACCGTGTGTGGTTGCTGTTCCGATCCATCACATTTGACGGAAGAATGTCCTATGAATGCACCGTTTCAAAGTCAAGAACACACTAATGCTACTTTTCAGCAGCGACCTAGAAACGATCCTTATTCTTCCATGTACAATCAGGGATGGAGGAATCATCCTAATTTTGCTTGGAACCAAAACCAAACCCAAAATCAAAACCAGTTCCAAAGCAATTATCAAATACCTCCTCCACAGCAGCAGCAACCACCACCACAGAACCAGCACCCCTTTCAATCGTAACCTTTTCAAAATCCGGCTAATAATTCTTTCCAAACGGATGGTACCGAAAACTTATCTGCGCTTGAACGAAGTGTGGATATGTTTATTAAACATACCATGCAGTCGACGGATAAAATAAAGTCTTCTATCCGAACTTTAACACAGACCACCAACTCCCACGGTGAAAGTATAAAGTCACTAGAAGCACAACTTGCACAAATAAATGCCGCGATGAGTGCGAGAGAAAAAGGGAAACTTCCATCTCAACCCCTACCGAACCCTGGCCACTCACAAAATCATAATGTGAATACCATTACCACGTTGAGATCAGGAAGAGTGTTGAACAATCAAATGGGTGAACAGATTGATGATGAGGAATCAATTGAAACCCCGACTTCTACTTCTTGCCCTATTTCGTCTAGTATCCCACCTTCTTCCGAGCCTATTCTCCGTTTTCCCCAAGGCTCGAACACTTCGCCCACTTCCTCGAATCTACCTAAAACGATCCCCACTCCAATTCTGGGATCGATTCCATCCCCACAAACTTCTCCACAAATGTTGGACCCGAAACTTATTGATAAAGCTCCATTTCCAAACAGGTTGAGGGCCAACAAACCTAATGCACAAATGGAGAAGGTTGTGGAAATGTTTAAGCAAGTTAACATAAATATCCCTCTCCTAGATGCTATTCAACAAGTTCTGTCTTATGCGAAAATCCTTAAGGACTTATGCACTAGGAAAAGAAAAACTCAAATGCCGAAAAATGTATTCATGACAAGTAACGTGAGCACAGCTTTTACCCAACAATTGCCTAAGAAACGTAAGGACCCCGGTTGTCCTACAATATCTATAACTATTGGGGGAAAAAGCATCAATAGTGCTCTACTTGACCTCGGCGCTAGTGTTAACTTGCTTCCATATTCCGTCTATGAGCAGCTAGGTATATGAGAGTTGAAACCTGCCCACTGCACTCTCCAGATGACAGACCGATCTATCGCCCAACTTAGGGGTGAACTAGAGGATGTGTTAATCAAAGTCGGGGAATTCATATTCCCTGTGGACTTTATTGTTTTAGATACACAGCCTTTGGCGAACCCACGCAACCAAATCCCGGTGATATTCGGTCGACCTTTCCTAGCAACTTCCAATGCTGTCATTAATTGTCGTAACGGTTCTATGAACTTATCCTTCGGGAAGATGACAATTGAGCTTAATATTTACAAGTTAGGAAGTCAACCATCTGAACCTTCTGCTCATTTAATCGATGTCTGTTCCATCAACGAGATAGCTTCCGACAGCTGCGAAGCGGAAGTACTTTGCTATGATGATTTCGACAACACTAGTGCGACATTGTTTGATCTGGAAAATTATTATAGTGAGGATATATTCGATAAGTCCATCCCCGAGTTTGAATCCGTAGACTCGTCGCAAAAGTCAGTAGCACTTTCCGAGTCAATATCCTACGCAAGTTATGTACCTCTTAGGGAGTCTGAGTATCATTCCCTTACCCCACCTTCTATCGTCTCTCCGCCGACACTAGATCTCAAACCACTACCTTTTCATCTTAAATATGCATATTTAGGAGAGAATGAGTCTTTTCCCGTGATCATATCCGCTTCTCTAGTTTTAGAGCAAGAGAACGCTCTTTTCACGGTATTGAGATCAAATCGGCAAGCATTTGGTTGGACAATGGCTGACATCAAAGGGATTAGTCCCTTAATTGTTGAATATTATATACATCTGATGGATGAAGCTAAGCCAAACCGAGATCCATAAAGACGGTTAAATCCCGTTATGAAGGAGGTGGTAAAGAAAGAAATCGTCAAGTGCCTAAATAGTGGTATAATTTACCCAATATCTGATAGCCAATGGGTAAGTCATATTCATGTGGTCCCTAAAAAGTCTGGTATCACGGTCATAACTAATGAGGCTAATGAGTTGATCAAAACATGCACCCAAACTGGATGGTGCGTGTGTATTGATTACAGAAAACTCAATGCCGCAACGAGGAAAGATCACTTCTCTCTACCTTTCATTGACCAGATGTTAGAACAATTAGCTGGACACGAATACTATTGTTTCTTGGACGAATACTCTGGCTATAACCAGGTCCCCATCGCCGAAAAAGGATTAAGATAAAACAACATTTACCTGTTCTTTCGGTACTTTTGCTTATAGACGCATGCCCTTTGGGTTATGCAACACTCCGCTACATTTCAGCGGTGTATGATGGGGATATTCTCAGACATGGTTAAGAATTTTCTGGAGATATTTATGGACAATTTCTCCATATTTGGGGACTCCCTTGAGGAATGCCTACGTCATCTTGACGCGGTTCTTACCCGCTGTAAGGATAGGAATTTAACTTTGAATTGGGAAAAATGTCATTTCATGGTCCAAGAAGGTATTGTCCTTGGACATATCATTTCACAAAAAGGCATTGAGGTTGACAGAGCTAAAATTGATGTCATCCATAACCTTCCTCCTCCCAAATGCGTCAAAGATATACGATTTTTCCTTGGTCATGCAGGATTTTATAGGAGATTCATTAAGGACTTTAGCAAAATTGCTAAACCCTTAACTCTTCTCTTGGCCAAGGATACAACATTTCACTTCGATTCGGATTATGAGGCTGCTTTTGAATCCGTTAAAAGATCTCTCACTACAGCCCCCGTTCTATCATCTCCAGATTGGAACCACCCGTTCGAGCTTATGTGTGATGCATTAGATTTTGCTATCGGTGCAGTCTTAGGACAACACATTGATAAGATGCCACATGTAATTTTCTATGCAAGTAGGACCTTGAACGATGCACAAATTAATTACACAACTACCGAGAAAGAACTCTTGGCAGTTGTATTTGCATTGGAAAAATTCAAGCCCTACTTGATTGGCTCGTCAATAATGGTTTACACTGATCACTCCGCCCTACGACACCTTTTATCGAAGAAGGATGCTAAGGTCGGGCTAATACGTTGGATCCTGTTCTTACAAGAATTTGATCTTATCATACGAGACAAGAGTGGATGTGAAAACGTTGTAACCGACCATCGTTCACACATCAATTCTTCACCAACATTGACCGTGCCAATAAATGATTCCTTCCCTGACGAACAGCTCTTGACCGTATCCTGCGAACCTTGGTTCGTGGATATTGTGAATTATCTAGCGACGGGATTTATTCCTAGCGATTGGTCGAAACAAGACAATCTTCGATTTCTATCCAAAGTAAAACACTTTTACTGGGATAAACCTTATTTGTTTAAATATTATTCCGATCAAATCATTCGCAGATGTGTCCCTAACGATGAATTCAAGAGTGTATTGTCTTTTTGTCATAATCAAGCATGTGGCGGTCATTTTGGTCCACGTAAAACGGCGGAGAAAGTTTTGCAATGTGGCTTTTATTGGCCAACATTATTTAAAAACGCATATGATCATTGCAAAACTTGTCCACGATGTCAACACATGGGTTGGATTTCACGAAGAAATGAGATGCCGCTCCAACCTATCTTGGTTGTGGAGATATTCGATGTTTGGGGTATTGATTTTATGGGCCTTTTTTCCAACTCTTTTGGAAATTTATATATCTTGCTAGCGGTTGATTATGTCTCAAAATGGGTGGAAGCAATACCGTGTCGCACTAATAACAACAAGGTTGTTATTAAGTTCCTTAAAGAAAATATCTTTTCGTGATTCGGGCACCCTCGCGCAATAATTAGCGACAACGGAACGCATTTCTACAGTCGGTCTTTCGAGGCTTTGATGCGGAAATATTCAATCAACCACAAACTTTTTACGCCCTATCATCCCCAAACGAGCGAGCAAGCTGAGATTTCCAATAGGCAGATAAAACAAATTTTGGAGAAGACGGTTTCTAAAAACTGTAAAGATTGGTCAACCAAATTAACGAATGCTCTTTGAGCATTTTGTACCGCTTATAAGACCGGTCTTAGTATGTCTCCATACCGCCTAGTGTTTGGAAAGGCTTGCTACCTTCCTGTCGAGATCGAGTATAAAGCAATGCGGGCTATTAAAGAGCTTAACTTTAATTTTGATCAAGCCTGCAGCTATCGGAAGCTGCAATTAAATGAGCTAAGCGAACTCCGTGATGAAGCTTACGATAATGCAGTTATAGTAAAGAACCGGACTAAAGTGTTCCACGATAAAAACCTTTATAGAAAAACCTTCACACCGGGACAACAAGTCCTTCTTTATGATTCCCGTTTCCATCTTCATTCGGGTAAAGCTAAAATCTCGTTGGAAAGGACCTTTTGTGGTGCGGTATGTATACCCGCACGGGGCAGTAGAAGTCGAAAATATTAAAAACGGTTCAATTTTCAAAGTAAATGGGCATAGATTGAAATCATATTTTTCTGCTGACCCAATGGAGGAGCTCCTGTTTTTGCAGGAGCCGCTTTATCATAACTAAATTTCCTCCGCCCCCCTCCATGTTTCGGTAACATTTTCTCATTTTAAGAGTGGAGGTGAGTGATAAAGGATTTAACTGAATATATGTGCGTGCCAAAGTACAAGTTTGGGGGTAGTTTTCATTTGACTATTATTTTACCCCTCCTAATTTCTCTCCCAAAGTCTACAGGTCTATGCATTCAAAAATGACATCAGTGAGGACACTGCTGAAAACAGGTTTGGGGGGAGGTTTGTATTCACTAAATTATCTTTTGGCACTTGGCACTATACAATTTTTTTATATATAATAAAAGAGTAGAAAATGAAAAATTACATATGAAAGATAGGAAAAGTTTAAGAAAAGTAATAAAATTAGATATTTCTTAAACAAAGTTAGTAATAAGTAGTTATGAGCCGTTGTCCCAAGAGTTAGTAAGATGAAAGAAATTACTAATCTGAGGATAAAAAATAAATCTGAAAAATAGTCCTTATTCTTGAGGCCAAACATTTGAATGTTGATACCCTACTATACGCATTTACACACATCTTGAAACTTGGGATAATAGAGGATACCTTGAAATGCTCTTGTCTAAAAGCCTTAGTATGAAAGAAAATAAGGTTACCTATAAGTGGTGAAGAAAAAAATGAACACTGATTTTGTAATTGCTTAAGGCAGCATAAAAAAAAATATAGCGAGGGTGCTTTATCACCTAGTGCCTTAGACCAACTGGTTTGTGAGCCACTACTAAGCCTTAGATGTTGCAAGACGAGGAATTGCGTCTAAATGCGTGAGCACATTTAGTAATCGGTTGATTAGTACCTCAAGAAGTATTAACGGTCGCATGAAAAATGTGTGAGCAATTTTATCGAAAATATTCACCAACTATAAAGTACTTTGGAAGATGGACAAGAGTATGATAGCTTGAATTGAATTCTCTAAGTGTAGGGATGTCTTTTACACACACGTAGGGGTAAATGATCAATGTTTGGAAAAAAATAGGGAGGAGGACTAAAGACGATGTTTTATTTAGGGATGATGTGATTTCTAACATTTTTTCACGATCATTAAGATAGGGCTCAAAGCAACTGAAAAGCTGGTATAGTTGGAAAAACTCTTATTTTCAAGTTCTTTCTTTTATAAGTTCTTATCTTTATATGTAACTTTCACCATCTTTCTTTTATTATAGGATTTTGTGGGTGTAATCCACTGAAAACCCTCAGGAGACAATACTCTTCATACTAGGGACACCTAGAGGATTAACGGCTTGTTGCACGTGCTCAGTGCAATCGTGTTGCCTACGAAAGTGTGCTACTTAGTTTTCTTTTTCTATTTTCTCCTTCACTTGAATAACTAGTTTGCTCAGGACGATCAAAGTTAAGTTTGGGGGTATTTGTTCAGTCGAAAATATCGTGCATTTGATATGACATTTTCTTTACTATTTTTAAATAATAAAAGGTGTTTATTATAAATATGACACATATGAGGGTTTATCTGTAAAAATACTATTTTTATATGTTTATATATTATAATTAACATTATGAAGGAAAATGTAAGCATATAATATCTATATAATATTTAGTCCATTTAAATATGCATACCATATCAAATATCTTTAACCAATTTTCTTAAACTATAATATCATATCAAATGGTTAGGATAATATCTCAATAATCCCAAATATTACTAACATTATTCATTGAGATATTGTGCATGCTTTGGCTCAGGTCAAGAGATCGAGATGTTGAGATGTCGAAAACCAAAATTCTGCCGATAAAGTTAGATAAAATCGAAGAAGTCAATTTTGGCAGTGACTTAGAGAAGATTTCCAAACTCCAGATATTCAAAAGATCATTACATGACAACGAATGAATCTCCAGAAATTTGAGCCAAAGATCCCACCAAAGCGCGGCTAAATCACGGCTAAAATGAGCATATTGCGGTGGTTCCGCCGCAATATTGAGGAGTTGGGATTTAGGATTTTTCCTGTAGGATCCTAACAACTAGTTACCCTATTAGGAAACTAGAGATTCTGGGTTTGAGGCTATTTAAAGGACCGAGAGCCTCTTGGAAAAATCATCAAACCGACGAGATCACGATGTTTAAGACGGCTCAAGAATCCAGGTTGATCATCAGCTGTTCATCTACCTCCTTAAGAAGAGATCGAGAAGCAAACTAGGGTTTTGTAATCATTTTCTAAAGGAAAAAAGTGTAATTGATCAAGTTGATTAATAAAGGTAATTGTTTTATTCTTATTGCATTTTATTTTCTTCATGATCTCTATCCGTTTTATCTCCATCATGCGCGAGTAATTCTTCGCTTGTTAGGGTTCGTAGGATTAGGGCAGATCAATAGATGATTAAAATCATTTAACTCCTTTTACGTCCTATAAAGTTTATAAACTTTACCAAAAGAATCATTAATATCCTAATCGGGCGCGCTATCAATTCATTGATATTCACGACCACTATTAGAGATTAGATTAACAATTGTTTTGGTAAAGGCTAGACATGAACGGAGATCCATGTCAAGATAGGGGTTAAGAGTGGGAACCCTATTCCTTCCAGAAACCCTAATCTACATGCATCACTGTCGATCTAGTTTTAAATCTATTAAAGGATAAAAGGAGTAATCTTTAATTAATCATCCATGACTACTAAATCTTAACGAACCCTACATGCCCCCTTCTAATATAAAATCTACATCCGTAGTTAATCTAGATCTATATCCTACATCCGTGATTGACGTAGATCTAGAATCTACAACCATTCTTCACTATTCATTATTCTTCCTCCTTTCCTAATCAATATGCCTAAAGTAAGATTAAAAGATTCAACGTTTCTCTTAGGACGACCCGTACTCATCTCGGTCTAGCTACACGCGACACCGTTATTTATTGTGGTTAACTTCTACAAACACAGCTCTAAAACACAGATCAATCAATGGTCTACACCGTACGTGATGCTATAAGGCTAGATCGCCGACTACTAGATATATCGACTCGGAAAGTGTTATAGATTTATTATCACCCTCGATTAGGCTCTTAGTTTAGTATTTTAGTTGTTTTGGTAGATGTTAGATTAGGCTCGAGTCATACCTATTTTCAAAAATAACGAATCGTATGCATTTTAAAGAATAAACCGAGAGATGCTGCGGATTTTCAAAAAGATATCTCTTTTCTCAAAAACACCATAGCCTCTATTTTAAAAAAAACAATGATTCATGTTATTTTAATACGATAACTGTATGGCTCGTATATAGATTTATATATGTTATTGTTGCTTTTACTCTTCACTTTTTCCGCTATGCTTATATTGTTCTCATTGTAGTTATATATATACACATTCTTTTCATTAACTGTTATGATCGCGTCTGCTAGGATACATGCACCATTGCCGATGATGCGTATGTTGCATGTACACTTGCTTGCCGGCTCACACACATCATCATCGGTTATTGCCATGTCACGTACACAATAGAAAAAGTTACTTCACTCGTATAACCTGATAGCTTGTAGTTAATAATATTGTTTGACATTCATTATCTTACTTGCTAGTTTAGATACTGCATTTCTTACTTAGATGTCACATGCATTTACATATACATTTTGTTTATGCACTGTAGATGGGCTCTATGTCGATATTCATTGTTCATTATTAGCTCATGATTATGAGATTTTGACTTTCATAAGATTTCTGGATTTAGGAAACCGCACTTGAATTTGAAAACTTATAATCTTTTAAAAGAAAAATATGGTTTTCCTTGATATGATGTGTGACGTCCACAATGAGATTTCTCGGTTCTTGAGCCATATATTTACCCGATTCGAGGAGAGAGGAGGCACCGTCTGCGGGTACATGGTGGGCCCGGTGCGGTACCCCGGGGAAAGAAGGCCGTATAGAGAGACGTTGAGCCCGGCAGGGGAGCATTACCGACCGGTTATAGTTTGGCACGGCGGATATCCGGAGGATACCGACCGTAGTCGTGAGATCGGATGGATATGGGCCGATCCGGACTGACGAAACCCGAGATATGAGGATTATGTGTCGCTGATGGACACGGTTTTCATGATGTTTTCGAGTGTCGATACTTGGCACTCAGGTTTTATCATGATTTTAGTATGTCGTTCCTGGACACACGTTGGATGATGCATTCATACATGATACACTTGACATGTAATCACTTTGTGGCACGGACACGAGTACTTGATATTACACTTACGCTTATACTGTTACTCTTGTTTTTACTCGATGTCCTTATATTATTATGTTACTATATGACCTAGGAGATCGTCAGACATTCGGTTTCTACTCGGTGATGTCTTCTACTCACGAGTTGGCAATTCAGCCCCGTTGTGCCACAGTTTTCTTGCAGGTTTGACCGCACAGGTTCCATTGCGGCTTGCTGGCACACCGCTTCTTCCGGGTGATTGCATTGATACATGGGATACACTTGCATCATGACCACCATTGTACTTGTATATTTTATTTTAGTTGTATCTAGTTAAAAGCTCCATCAACTAGACTTTGTATATTTGCAGACTTAGAAAACGTTGTTGTATATTTTTTCGGCCTTAGAGTCACGCTCTTGTACTTATTCATTATAGTTTTGGTTTCTTGATGATACTTTAGTTTCTTTGCTTTCTTTCTGTGTTTTGATCCTCGCCTTCGGCGTTGTATATTTATATCTTTGCGTGGTTGTTTTCGCCAATTGGCGAAGAGCTAGCTCCCGTTTAGGAATGCCTATTATTATTATTGCTTGTATTGTTTCCGGGTTAGAATTTACAAAGGAGGTGCTGCCCAAATTTTCAAACGACGAAAAATATTTTCAAGATAGATACAAAACATTGTCTTTCCTATGATATTACTTATGTTTTCAAAGAAAGAACCCGATTTCATTAAACCTTTATTTCAAAACTTCACGTCCACTATTTTTTTCTAAAAAGGTTTAGATTTCTGGGCTTTTGGCTTACTTGGATTAGGTGGTGTTCTATAGACTTCACATGATTCAAGTGCCAGTCACGTGCATTTTCCGGGTCATGACAAAGTTGGTATCAGAGCGTTAGGTTTAACCTTGGTTCGAGTCTAGGTTTGACTATGTGGAGTCTAGGGCGTATATATATTTCAGAACCTAGGCTTGAACTTACGGAACTTAGACTTGACTGAGGGGGTATTAGACCCGAACTTTCCTCACGTAGGTTGACCTTGCTTGATGGAGTAGGTGACTTAAGTAGAGTGGCGTACCATGTATGTTCCGCAACATACTTACGAGACGCTACTCAGCTTAAGTAGCCTTAGGATGTACATTTATTAGGCATTGTATTCCTATTCATTCCTATGATTTATCCTCATCGATATCGGATTGTGGTTTCCGTTACCTTGTTTACACGAGCAGAGAGAGCTGCGGCTAGAGATGTGGCCAGAGCGAGCTCGTCAGGAATGATGACTGACCAGGATGTATTCCGGTGACACGAACGCACTGACTTATTGTTTTACTAGGATTTCTCGTTGACACGAGCGTTCGGGATCTGCACAGATGATCGGGCCATTACTAGAGGCCAGCCAGATTGTGAAGACTGTGGCGAACTGTCTACTCCAGATGATTGAGGCATTGTTTACCTTGCGCACAGACGAGCCAGCTGTTGCGGAGTTTGACAATATCGCCCCCAGACCTTTGAAGCTAATGCAACATGAGTTTATACACGAAGATGTGATAGTAGATCGCTAGTCACCTCTGGATAAGTGACTAGGACAGTTTGTTCATTTGGATGCTCCGATGCGAGGTCATTAAATCGACTAAATTTAGTTAGAAGGGGACCTCACACAGACGTGTGGTGAGTCGATCAAGAAAGGACGAGCAATAGAGCATTACTCCGGTGACTTGGACGAGTTTCTGAGGACGAAATTGGCCAGACACCTTCTACAGGGCATTAAAGATGCCGAGTTCGTAGCTTCGAAAGAGACTCTAGATACGACTACAGCCAATTAGAGCGCAGTCCACATAGCTATGAATAGATGATTCCGAATTGGTCCATATTGAAGGGAGGCAGGGTAAGAGGCTTGTGCGAGATTTTAACGAGTTGACGTTCTACTCTGTTGGTGCCAGAGACTTGATACGCATGCAGAGGCGTTGGATACGGGAATATTTTTCAGAGGAAAGTCATGATGAGAATGCAGCTGTCCCGGAATGAGAAACGGATTAAGTAAAGGGTGATAACTTCCGGGCAGTTCAGCAAAGATGGGATTGGAAGAGACCTTGACAAGATCTTTCGGGAGTACTTCACGAAAAAGACTTAGACCAGGATTGTGTGTACCGCGCGCACTCAGTGGGCCAGAGACTGCCATCATTGACATGATATGTTACAAGTGACCATGTTAATTGGTCAAGTGATCTTCATAGGAGCGCCAGAACGGGACTGTTTCCGTCATTACTCCGGATTGGGCTGTCGAGCCGAGAAATCATGTAACTGGTGATCCGCAGAGAGAAACGATGATCTAAGAGCAGAGGACCCCAGACCATGGGCAAGAGGCAAGTAGATATTCTTGCTCTGCCTGCCTTGGATGCACCGACACCTTTCTACCTTGAAGGAAGGGCACCTCGACGGCAGTTATTATGGATTTTGTCTCGGTGATTCATATATCACGTTCTATTGTTTTGGATTCTGGTATTTTGATGATTTGTTTTATGATTGATATTTCCTATGTGCACGACAATTGCACTTGATTCGTATTTTCATGTATCAGTTGCACTGATGTTCGTTTTTGTGTATACCCATTGCACTTAGTTTTGATTTTGTACGCATTCTAAGATATTTGATTTTGATTTCATGCATATGATATGCACACAATTTGACTTATGCTTTCGGTGTAGTTTACACCTACTTTAAGTACTTTAATATGGTTTTGTGCTTACAGATGCACGTATTCATGAGTTTATATACCGCGGTATACATGATTTTGATTTGGTATGTGTCGTATACCGTTAATTTCGATTTTGAAACTCGATATTCATTTTTTTGCACCATAGTGCGCTAGATTTATGTTTTCGTGTACCTTGTGCACCCAATTGGGATTCTTGCGCACACTTGGCGCACTAGATGTGATTTTGTGCATACCAGATGCACTAAATCGAGATTCTTCGTGCATATCAGATGCACCTGACATTGTTATCATGCACACCCGTTGCACTCGACATATGTTTTTATGCACACCCGTTACACTTAGTTTTGTTTCTGTGCACATTCGTGGCACCTGTATTTGATTTTGATTTTTGTGCGCACCAGACGCACATGGCATTCTTTGTATACATTTTTGGGTTTGATTTCTTTCGAGCGGCATGTTTTATGATATATACTATATGGCTTAATAACCGAACAGGACTAATCCGATGACAGTACCTGGGTATTTTTGCATGCACTGATATTTGCGAGGGGATTTCAAAAGAGCTATAGTCTCCATATTTTCCTACGTGTCCATGATGACATGAAAATTTTACAAAAAAAAGCCCTTCTAAATTATTTTCAAAAGGCGGGACTGTTCACACCGTAATATTGTATTATTATATTCCTCATTCTTATTCTTTTTACAAATAAACAGGTGCTTTTGACGCATGTCTGCTACATATTACAGGTTACAGGTTCTTGGAGCGAAAACAGTGAAAAAGATAAAAGACGACACAAAAAAGGGACTTTGACCAACAAATAGAAGGATCTTAATCAAGCCTACACAAAAGATCAATATAAGGCAATGCAAGGTCCAAGATTACAAAACAAACGGTTAAAAGTCCACTGCAATTGTTCACTGGAGATCTGGAAGAAATAGAGAAGCCAAATTGAATAAAGATCCAAAGAAATAAAAAGCCCAAGAAGCCCAGAATCAGTTCCAAAATTTCCAGACATAGAATTTTACCAAAGCTTGAAGTTTACTTTGACTAGGTCTTCCTAAGGATATTTTGGTAAATGTAGACGTGCGAATCAATTGTAACATAGGGTTTCCTATCCTCTATAAATAGGAACGCTAAATCATTGTAAAGGCTATGCCTCCCTTCATTAATAAAATTCAGCATTCTTTTGGAGAGCATCATTTTTGTAAGTTCTTTATTTTCAGCCCTAGGTTAATTTTCTATTCTTGCCCTAGATAAATTTAATTCTTGCCCTAGGTAATTTTTTTATTCTCTGCCCTAGATAAATGTTCTTCAATTCCCTAATGAGTGAGTAGTCTCCTCGCTTGTTAGGGTTAGATCTGGGGAAGGTTTGAGAGACGAAGATCTCTCATCCCCTTTCTTGCCCGTCATATATTTTCATAGGACTCTATGCATACATGCACATACCGCTCCCTACGGCACCCTATCCATCGAGGTAGCGGTGATACCGTAGTATAAAGGCCCGGTTGTGATTGTTTTCCATGGAGGTTAGGGTAAGGATTTCTAAAGGAAGGACAAGAATCTAGAGGAAGAAACATCTTTCCAAATGATTCTAATCCCTTTTATTAATAATTACCATAATACCTAATTAGATCTTCATATGTGTATAGAAAGCGGTGAGATTTATAAACTTTCCAAACTTAACCTAGACCTAACCCTAGCAAGACTTAGATATATATTAATTCAGTTTTTAGATTTAATAATCAATCCGACGCCCATCGGAATTAACTCGTAAGAGCGATTAGAAAATTCACAACATCCCTGTGGACCGACCTGTACTCACCGGCTAACTACCAAGCGACGCCGTTCTTGATTGCGGTACTAGATATTTTTGAGATCAATCAAATGGCGCCGTTGCCGGGGATGGCGTGTTATTTCCTTTTTGCAATTTCGGGTTAATCAAAATTTAAAAAAAGTCATAAAAATCAAAAAAAATATAAAAATATATCATCTGTTATTTTTGGGAAGGGTATTTTTGTGTGAATTTTGCAGGATCTACGAACAAATTCGGATATAGAAATCTACAGAGATCAAAACAGCAAATATCAAATCCGAACAAACAGAGGAATATCACAACAACCGAGGAACAGAAGAAATTTGGAGGACCGAGTCAAACAAGAAGAATCGTTGTGATCTGGTTCAAAAAAAGAAAAAGAAAAAGAAGAGACCAACTCACGGCAGAACCGCCGTGCGACCCCCTCTCCGGCCGCGGAACCGCCGCTCCCTGGCGGCATCACTAAAAAAAAAAACAGTTCTGCCACTGCAAATCTCTGTGAGTTTTCTCTCTCCTCCTCTGCAAATCTCCGATATATCTTCTGAAAAATCTCCTGCAGGATTCCTTGCGCTTAAAAATCTTCCCCTTTCCAATAACAAATCTTGTGCAGGATTCTTTGCGCCGCATAAAATAAAAATCTTTGATTGCAAGTGATTTTTCTGTTTTGCATATCTTTAAAACTGATTTTAAGGGGCTTTTGACCAATTCAAATTGGGTGGGGATTTCATCACCCTTCCCAGGACCCCAGAAATCACATAAGGCATATTCATTGACCATCTATTAATTAAAAAATACTAGGCTCAGCCCTAAGGAGTTCGAGCTCAATAGGACAGAGGACTAGTTATAGGCATCAGCCGTTTATCCTAACCTGACTTTGCGGTGTCTAGGCAAGTGTGTCTAAGGCAAGTGGTTACTTAATTAGGACCGCTACTTGTAGCGGGGAGCCTCCCACTTACCTCCCACTTACCTGGCCGCAATTGGCGGTGAAGAGGCGGTTTGAGGTCCTAATTCTAGCCTTTTGGAATAGTTAGGAGCTGTCTAGCTGACCTAGGTGACCCTAGATCTAGGCCTGATTGTGCATTTCTGGTTGATTGCATTTATGTCTCAGCCCTTTATCGAAATTTTTTGCAAAACAAATAAAAAAATAATAATAAGAGGAAATTTTTTTTATAAAAAGACTTGCAACTTTTGTCGCTAAGAAATTCTTGCACCACCTACCTTATTTCTCATGGGTACCCCACATCATAAATCTCTTGCCGAACTTTTGTATCCCGAACCTAAGTTTGCTTCGTACTTCAATTGTTTCGGTCGATTTAAGGAAGATCCCTCCATGCCCAAAATTTCTTTGAAAGATCAAATAGAAGCGTCTAGGAGAAACAGTTTTACTTTACAACCCACTTTGTGTCAACCAAGTCAACCTTTACCACCTTCATATATTGATACCACTTTTTCGAGCCCAGCTGTAACTCCTAAACCGATGTCCATTGCTGAGCATATTGCTCAATCTCGTAGCCGATCTTTCACCCCTCTCCACACATCTAGTTCTAGGGATCAACAAGTCCATTTACCTTTTTATCCACATGTTGACCCTACTCCTGTCCAACCATCCAATTCCTACCAGTCCTACCCGACTTTCCCATCTTCACTAGACCCTGTTTCTACACAACCTTTTGGGAGTTTCACGTATCCAAACAATTTCGAATCTTTTACCGAAACCCCTTCACCACCCATGTCTAGTTTGGAACAGTCGTTGCAAGCTTATATTTTAGCAACAAACAAAATGGTTAGGAATGTGGAAGCGTCCGTGGCCGCCCTTATGCAACCTAGTGAACCGGTAGCTAGTTTTCAACTAGCTCCAAATTTTCCAATGTATGAGGAGGCGGTTGGACAGAGTGAGAATTTGAGAGGATTTCCAAATCAAACCTACCCATACCCAATCCCAGCCCACAACTCCGGTTTTCCATCGATTGTCCAAAGTAGTTCACCTGTTGAAAATAAAAACGAGTTGTGTGAATTTGTAGTTCTTGATTTGCCAGATTGTGACGAACCCCTTTCGAGTGAAACCACACTTAATCCTTTCGATCTTTACACCTCCACTCTAGAACCTAAATCGATAAATATCCATGCTTTTGATGAGGTGTCAGAAAAAATTAATTTTCACTTGATTGAGGATATAGACGCCGGGAATATTTTGGATGATGCACCTGTCGATTTAATTGAAATTTTATGTCCAATTCATCATCCCGAGTCATTAAATGTTTCTCCCGAACTTCATATGCGTCTTGATTTTGATGATATTGGCATGGATAAGCAAATTTTTGAGGAAAATATTAAGGAGAATTATGAGGAAAATATTGAGGAGAATTATGAGGATAGTATTGAGGATAATATTGAGGTTGAACCATTTTCGTTTAATGTGTCGAATTTTCCAATACACCCTCCTGAATCCTTAACTGATACCTTTCCTCACTCACTTCCTTCCGTCCTTCCTATCGTTCCGATTATGCAAGAGACCGTTATGCTTTCATCTCCAATACCAAGTTCGACGTACCCATGTTTGCTCACGAATCTTGAGGGATT
The DNA here is from genome assembly GCA_030015575.1 of Agapanthus africanus. Classification (NCBI taxonomy): domain Eukaryota; kingdom Viridiplantae; phylum Streptophyta; class Magnoliopsida; order Asparagales; family Amaryllidaceae; genus Agapanthus; species Agapanthus africanus. Next base: position 299,658,976 of record CM057339.1, on the reverse strand, counting down.
TAATCTCATTTTTCCGCTGGTTGATAGCTTAACACAATCACTTTTTACACATCGGTCATTAAATATTGTGCTAATTTATACGCTCCATCCCCACCCTCAAATTCGTATTCCCACTTTCTTTGGTTCTACTAGTCTTCCTTTAATGATGCCGAGTGTTGATGAATCACAATCCGATATGTTGAGTTCGATAATTTTCAATTGGACCTTCGATGACAGTTTCGAAAATATTTTCGCCGACGAACTCGCATTCTTAAACGATACAAATTTTGTGATTAATCAACCTCCACTTGAAGAAGTAGAACCACTACCATTTCTTTTCCCCTTCCGCCATTCTTCTTCTCCACCGAGACCGTATACTGCTTCAATCTCGACACGGTCTCGTGTGCTTCTCATCTCATTTCTCTACACCCCATTCTTTCACCAACTCGACCATTACCCCGATAAGATTTTTGAATGGTTGGTGCTAACCTTTGGCTTGTGTAAGGCCAAGCTTAAGTTTGGGGGGAGCCTTGTTGTATATATTTTTTGTTTTTTTTCTTTTAACAAAAAAACACAAAAAAAGAAATAAAATATAAAAAATATAAAAAAAAATTATGAATAAATAAACAGAGGAGTGCCAGCATTTTGACCCTCTTGGTGTAGCATGACAGTGAGGACACTATCAAGTTTAAGTTTAGGGGTATGCTCTGTACGTCTTCTTCCTTCGCATTCATGTGTATATTCTTGCATTTGCATATTTATTTGAAAACCCATAAAAATTGAAAAATTTCAAAAATTATAAAAATCAATGTATTCAATTTGGTCTAATTGATTTGAGTTTGATAAAAAGGTTAACTGGCTAGGAACAACTAGATCTTAGACTTAGTAAATCAAAACCCCTTAAAATAACCTTCCTTAAAGTTTAACGGTAGAAAATATGTGTCTTAGTAGTTTATTTAGAAATAAGCAAATTTTGAGTTCACTTCTTGGGCTAAGTCAAAACAGAGGAAAAGTATTGATGTTCTTATTAGAGTATAAGTTTGAAAAATAGTTCCTAGCTTAAGTCTAGATTCTGAAAATGTATACCCTACAATTTGCACAATCACGCACCTTGAAACTTGGAATAGTAGAAGAGACCTTGAAATGCTCGTGTCTAAAGTCCTTAGTATGATGAAAAAAATACAAGTGTGAATAAAGAAAAAAAATGAACACTGGTTTTTATGATTACTTAAGGCTAAAAAAATAGAAAAATATTTAGCGAGGGTGCTTCATCACCTAGTGCCTTAGACCAACTGGTTTGGGAGTCACTGCTAAAAGCCTTGGGTGTTGCAAGACTAGGAATTACACTTTAAAGTGCAAACATATCTTGTAATCGGTTGTTGGTACCTCAAGAAGTATTAACGGTCGCATGAAGGATGTGTAAGCAAAATTCAATTAAAAATTCACCTACTAATAAGTACTTTGGACAACGGACAAGAGTATGATTGCTTGATTTGAATTTCCAAGTGTAGGGGTGATTTATACACACACGTGGGGATATGTGATTGGAGTTTAGATGAGAGAAAGGAGTGAAGAATAGAACTTGTATCTTTAGTAGAGTTGAAAGAAATTCCTAAGTGGAGATGGAACCCTAGAAGGAAAACTTAAGAGATACCAAAAGTTAAGTAAGTCTACAGAACATATATAATCTTAAGTTAAATGATGAGGAAGTGTGAAGAATATGGGTGGATAATTTATGTGTCGAAGATAATAGAATTCCTTGTTAGAAACCCTAATTGGAGAACAAAAGTCGAAAAAGCCAAATTGATAGGATTTTGTGGGTAGTATCCGCTGAAAACCCTCAGGAGACAACACTCCTACTACTAGGGACACCTAGAGATTTAACGGCTTGTTGCACGAGCTCAGTGCAATCGCGTTTCCCTACGAAAGTGCGGTTAGGTTTTTTGTAGAGAATAAAAATAAGTTTGCTCGAGGACGAGCAAAAGATAAGTTTGGGGGTATTTGTTCACACCGTAATATTGTATTATTATATTCCCCATTCTTATTCTTTTTACAAATAAACAGGTGCTTTTGACGCATGTCTGCTACATATTACAGGTTACAGGTTCTTGGAGCGAAAACAGTGAAAAAGACAAAAGACGACACAAAAAGGGACTTTGACCAACAAATAGAAGGATCTTAATCAAGCCTACACAAAAGATCAATACAAGGAAACTCAAGGTCCAAGATTACAAAGCAAACGGTTAAAAGTCCACTGCAATTGTTCACTGGAGATCTGGAAGAAATAGAGAAGCTAAATTGAATAAAGATCCAAAGAAATAAAACGCCCAAGAAGCCCAGAATCAGTTCCAAAATTTCCAGACATAGAATTTTACCAAAGCTTGAAGTCTACTTTGACTAGGTCTTCCTAAGGATATTTTGGTAAATGTAGACGTGCGAATCAATTGTAACCTAGGGTTTCCTATCCTCTATAAATAGGAACTCTAAATCATTGTAAAGGCTATGCCTCCCTTCATTAATAAAATTCAGCATTCTTTTGGAGAGCATCATTTTTGTAAGTTCTTTATTTTCAGCCCTAGATTAATTTTCTATTCTTGCCCTAGATAAATTTAATTCTTGCCCTAAGTAATTTTTTATTCTCTGCCCTAGATAAATGTTCTTCAATTCCCTAATGAGTGAGTAGTCTTCTCGCTTGTTAGTGTTAGATCTGAGGAAGGTTTGAGAGACGAAAATCTCTCATCCCCTTTCTTGCCCGTCATATATTTTCATAGGACTCTATGCATACATGCACATATCGCTTCGTACGGCACCCTATCTATCGAGGTAGCGGTGATACCGTAGTATAAAGGCCCGGTTGTGATTGTTTTCCATGGAGGTTAGGGTAAGGATTTCTAAAGGAAGGATAAGAATCTAGAGGAAGAAATATCTTTCCAAATGGTTCTAATCCCTTTTATTAATAATTACCATAATACCTAATTAGATCTTCATATGGGTATAGAAAGCGGCGAGATTTATAAACTTTCCAAACTTAACCTAGACCTAACCCTAGCAAGACTTAGATATAAATTAATTCAGTTTTTAGATTTAATAATCAATCCGACGCCCATCGGAATTAACTCGTAAGAGCGATTAGGAAATTCACAACATCCCTGTGGACCGACCCGTACTCACCGGCTAGCTACCAAGCGACGCCGTTCTTGATTGCGGTACTAGATATTTTTGAGATCAATCAGGGACATATATGTTAAACAAAAGATATGCATACACACACACACACACACACACACACAGCTATTTTCTTTATGACGCATGCTCGCCACTCGTGCCATGATTTACGTATCGCACGGCGATTTGAAAATGAATTGCATGCACTTCTATTCAGTTGTTTTGACAATTTCATAACGATGCGTACCATACATTTGTCGTAATTCTAATTATATTATACTTGACTTCAACAATGGATTTGGAAAAACTAGTATTTCGCATTAACTCCGATGATTGTGTGACGCTTGATGTAGTTTCAATTTTCGAGTTTTGCACTCGTTTTCATGCGCATTTATGCGCTATCATACGTCTTATGTATTCATGATTTTGGAGCCCCGGCGGCTTGATAATTTTACTGAAATGTTTTAGTATTTGGGGGGTTCAAATTTAAATTCGGGGACCGAATTTATTTAAGGGGGGGGGGGGGGGAGATTGTAACATTTCAGAAAAATAAAATATTATTTTTGGGAATTTAAATAAATAAAATAATAACTTTTATGAACATTATTAAAGTATGGGAATTAGTTTCAATAAAATGGTATAATTATATACCAATAGTTTGGGAAAATATTTGGAAATTTATATGAATTATTGATTATGGAAGTATTTATTTGATTTGGGCATTTATAAATTATTATACAATTATTTGTATATTATTTTAATACTAAAATTGATGAATATTTCACTAATTATGCATTAATCTCGTTTATGTATTTCACATGCAACAAAACATGTTGCAAAACCTTGTTACATTTTTATGAATCATGGTTTCTTTCTTTAAAATGTCATTTGTTTTTAAAAAAATGAAAAAGAAAAAGGGAAGATATTTGCATGATGGGAGACAAAGGGGTATGGGCTTGAGTGAGGATGAGAGAGAGAGAGAAGGGTGTTATCCTTGACCGTAGTCTTCACTTGACTTCTTCATCTTCTTCATCTCCTCCTTCATCCTCCCTCCACCTCCTCTACCCCCCATGGTCACCCTCAAAACCACCGCCAAACCATATACCCCCTTCACAAAAAAGGATCACAAGCTCCTCACAAAGACCATGGATGGATAAAGTGGAGATTTTAAGCATTTTAGGCAACCCAAGAAATTTCTTGAGTTGCCACATGAGATATAATTCTACACTTTTAGTTAAGTTATTAGTGTTTAGTATACCTATTGTAGTTTAGAGCTGAACTAGTGCATGTTTGTGATGTTAGAAATTTCCAAGATGAGGTTTAGGGTATATTATGAATTGTGAAAGTGTAATTGAGATTTAGTTAGTGTTTGCAAGACCTTAGTGGTGATATTCCAGCTAGACTAGAGACTAGAAACCCAAAGCTTGAATTTAGAATTTTCTGATGTCGGTTTTGTGGAGATTTTGAGGATCAAATGAATTCTGGAGCAACTTGGGGTCTTTATAAGAAAAATAAACAACTACATTGAGCTAGTTAGACCACTAGAAAACCACCACAGAAGAACGAGACCAAAATCCCAAAATTGGGCCGGCGACACCGCTGTAGCACTTCTCGCCGGCCAAATTTTGGATTTGGATGTTGGGGTTTGGCCTGTAGCTCACACTCCTTATTACCTAACTACTGTATTATTAATTTTGTCCTAGTCTACATGTGCCAAAATCTAGGAGCATTTTTAGTTGGTTTTGACAATATTTTCCGATATTTGAATCTTGGATTTTTGGATTTCTTGATGCGACTTGGTCGTTCGACGTTCGCACGTTGACGTCAAATAGTATTTTATTGTTTTAGCGCGCGTTGACCATAGGTTCTAACCTATGTGCGCTTCGCGTGTCGTGTCGATTTTCGAATCTTATTTTGATGCGATACGATGTGTTTTGATTTGTAGGTACAAGCGCGTGGATTTTTGGGACGACGAAGGAAGGCAAGGCATCCGTCAGGATCGACTAGAGCGAGGCGTTGTAGGTGAGTAAATGTATATCTACGGGGAAAGTCAGGTGGTTGGCGTATAGCACCCCCGCAACTGTAAATTGGGATATTTATATATACTTATATATTTATGTCGATATGAGACTTAGATACTTAGAAAATAGGATTTAGGAGACTATAGATTGGTTAAGTGTAATCGTAGGTAGGTATACTTTTTGTCTTTTCCCTCCTAGTCGTGAGCTTTGGTTTTATGTTGTCACACATGCACATACTTACACACTTGGTATGATATGTGTGTATATGCATATATATATATACATATATAGGTTTGTGTATGTTCATATATGTATATATATACATATACATGTAAGATGAGGATATGATATGTTATATGGATATGAGTCGATACGATCGAACGGGATGTCAAGAGATTATGATATATGATTTGAGTTGAGACATCGTATATGATGCGATATATTAAAGGATCGTTGGGCGAAATATACATAACATGTGATAACATGTAACTTGATGATATAATAGAATATACGTGACCTTAGATCTTTACCCTGATTATGATATAGTACGATGAATGATACCGTACGAATTATGATATATATGATATTTAACCCGTACCCTCGATTTTGAGGATGCCGTACGATGGATTTTACCGTACTAGGTATATTGATGATTGATCCCCACTCTTGACTCGAGAATGCCGTACGATTGTCTACCCCGTACGTGATGCTATGAGGCTGGATTACCGACTACTAGATATATCGACTTGGAAAGTGTTATAGATTTCTTATCGCCTTCGACTAGGCTCTTAGTTTAGTCTTTTAGTTGCTCAGGTAGATGTTAGATTAGGCTCGAGTCATACCTATTTTCAAAACTAACGAATCGTATATATTTCAAAGAATAAATCGAGGGACGCTACGGATTTTCAAAAAGATATAACACCGTAGCCCCTACTTTTCTAAAAACAACGATTCGTGCTATTTTAATACGATAACTGTATGGCTCGTATATAGATTTATATATCTTATTGTTGCTTTTACTGTTCACTTTTTCCACTATGCTTATATTGTTCTTATTGTAGTTATATATATACATGTTTTTTTCATTAGCTGTTATGATCGCGTCTGCTAAGACACATGCACCATTACCGATGATGCGTATGTTGCACGTACACTTGCTTGCCGGCTCACACACATCATCATCGGTAATTACCATGTCACGCACACATTAAAAAATGTTACTTCACTCGTATAACCTGATAGCTTGTAGTTAATAATATTGTTTGACATTCATGATCTTACTTTCTAGTTTAGATACTGCATTTCTTACTTAGATGTCACATGCATTTACATATACATTCTGTTTATGCAATGTAGATGGGCTCTATGCCGATATTCATTGTTCATTATTAGCTCATGATTATGAGATTTCGACTTTCATGAGATTTCTGGATTTGGGAAACCGCACGTGAATTTGAAAACTTATAATCTTTTAAAAGAAAAATGCTATTTTCCTTGATATGATGTGTGATGTCCACCATGAGATTTCTCGATTCTTGATCCATATGTTTACCCGATTCAAGGAGAGAGGAGGCACCGTCTGCGGGTACATGGTGGGCCGGGTACGGTATCCCGGGGCAAGAGGGCCGTATAGAGAGACGTTGAGCCCGGCAGGAGAGCACTACCGACCGGTGATAGTTTGACACAACGGATATCCAGAGGATCCCGATCGTAGTCGTGAGATCGGATAGATATGGGCCGATACGGACTGACGGAGCCCGAGATATGAGGATTATGGGTCGCTGATGGACACGGTTTTCATGATGTTTTCGAGCGTCGATACTTGACACTCAGGTTTTATCATAATTTTAGTGTGTTGTTGCTAGACACACGTTGGATGATGCATTTATACATGATACACTTGACATGTAATCACTTTGTGGCGCGGACACAAGTACTTAATATTACTATTACTCTTGTTTTTACTCAATGTCCTTATATTATTATGTTACTGTATGGCCTAGGAGATCGTCATATATTCGGTTTCTACTCGGTGATATTTTCTACTCACGAGTTGGCAACTCACCCCGTTGTGCCACAGTTTTCTTGCAGGTTTGACCGTACAGGTTCCGTTGTGGCTTGCTGGCACACCGCTTCTTCCGGGTGATTGCATTGATAGGTGGGATACACTTGCATCGTGACCACCATTGTACTTGTATATTTTATTTCAGTTGTATCTAGTTAAAATCTCCATTAACCAGACTTTGTCTGTTTGTAGACTTAGAAAATTTTGTTGTATATTCTTTTGGCCTTAGAGTCACACTCTTGTACTTATTCATTATTGTTTTGGTTTCTTGATGATGCTTTAGTTTCTTTGCTTTCTTTATGTGTTTTGATCCTCGCCTTCGGCGTTGTATATTTCTATCTTTGCGTGGTTGTTTCCGTCAATTGGCGAAGAGCTAGCTCCCGTTTAGGGATGCCTATTATTATTAGTGCTTGTATTGTTTCCGGGTTAGAATTTACAAAGGAGGTGCTGCCCAAATTTTCAAACGACGAAAAATATTTTCAAGATAGATACAAAACATTGTCTTTCCTATGATATTACTTATGTTTTCAAAGAAAGAACCTGATTTCATTAAACCTTTATTTCAAAACTTCACCTCCACTATTTTTTTCTAAAAAGGTTTAGATTTCTGGGCTTTTGGCTTAGTTGGATTAGGTAGGGTCCTATATACTTCACATGATTCAAGTGCCTGTCGCGTGCCTTTTCCGGGTCGTGACACCTCGGGGTACCACCACCGGCTTGAAGCCCTCGAAAAGAAAATCGATGGTATACGACGAGATGGCCACATGTCCGGCGACGGGGCCAGGTATTCCGCTGATTCGCTCACAAAACCCTTCACAGATGAGCTGCTGGCCGAGCACGTCTTGTCCAGGAACAAGCTGCCCAAAGTGACCCTCTTCGATGGGAATTATGACCCGAAGGACCACCTAGACGCATTTACGGTGGGCATGAGCTTCCAAGATAACTCGGGCATGGCTCAATGCCGAGCTTTCTCCACTACCCCCATCCGGGCTAGCTGGGATTGGTTGCGGGGGCTCACGCCGCACGTCGTCTCGACCTTCGACGAGCCGGCTACCCAATTTCTAGGTCATTTCGTCGGAAACCGACGACAGAAAAGGATGGTCGATTACATGTTCACCATCAAGAGCGGAGACAAGGAATCGTTCAAAGGGTATCACTCGCTTCTACAATGCCCTCCTGGAGGTTCCCGAGCACCGCGATGAAATGGTTATCACCGCGCTGCGGTCGGGTCTTAGGCACAAAGAGTGGCTCCACTCTTTTGCATTGGCGCAACCTAAGACCATGGCCGAAGTGAAGGCATGGACCGAGAGAGAGATCCAACTTGAGTCAGAGGTGAACTCCAACCTGCCCCGAGCCGACCAATCGGACCGAAAGAAAAGGGACAGATAGGAGAAAAAGAAAGTCGACCGCCCAAAGCCTTACTCCCCAAGGTTCCAGGAGTATACTCCTCTAAGCATTTCCCAGACCAAGATGCTGGAGGAGGCTATGGGCGAGAGGTTCTTTAAGCTTCCGCCAGTTACTCAAAGGGCCAGCAAGCATCTCCACAGCCCGTATTGCGCCTTTCATAGGTCTCAAGGTCACCGACTGAGAACTGCAAACAACTTCATGACTATATCGAGGAGTTGATCCGCTCCGGCTACCTGGCAAAGTACTTTAGGGACAAGTGGCAGGCGGAGAGGGAGCAAAAGGACCAAACCCCTATCGGGGAATTAACGATCAGGCAGATCATGGTTGTTACCTCGGATCCAGCTCGGGAAAGTGGGGGGAACCACCACATCCTCCCAGTTGAGGGTACAAGCGATATACTACACAAGAAGTGCAGGAGGGACAAGCCGATCATTTTCACCGATGAAGATCTCCACGGCATATCGCTTCCTCACAATGGCCCTCTCATGATAACGACCCGGGTCTACCGCTACGAAGTCCAGAGAATTTTAGTCAATTCAGGAAGCTCGGTGGATATCCTGTTCCACGACTGTTTCCAGCGTATGGGCCTAGGACCATCCGACCTTCGGCCGACCTCCCATCTCCTCTCTGGGTTCACAAACTACTCCATCTCGGCCGAGGGGTTGGTCACTGATTGGCAGAGATTCTGCGTGTTTAAGTTTAATTACCGCAATCAGGACGGTTTCGCTTTGCAGCTAGCCGGATGAGTACGGGTCGATCCACAGAGAGATGGGAGTCTTTTTCTTAATGTCTTGACGAGTTAAGTCCAAATATGTTGGGTTTGTTTGAGTTTAGCTAATTGAGAAATAAAATATGCAGAGAACTTGTAAAGGGTAGGATTTGGTTGGTTTGGGTCGGGAGGATCGCTCACTTGATTCTTTTGCCACTTCTTAATATTGATGTTACGGTAATCGGCAACAACGGGGATTAGCACGACTAAGAGAAAACTTGCGAGTATAAGCTAGGCTTTCCAACACTTCGTTTTCTCTTTTTGGTCCTTGTCCGTCCGTTCTTGGCTCTTAGTCGCAACCTCAAGTTGATTCAACCACAACCGGTCTCACTAGGGTATCACCGCTATTATGGAGAATAGGGTGCCGTAGGGAGCGGATTGTGGATCAATTAACAGGAGTTCAAATCAAGATATATGTAAAAGAGAAAAGTGAGGGAGTTTTCCGTCTTTCAAACTTTCCGTTTCCTACCTTAACAAGTGAAAAATTACTCACCCATTAGAAAAGTTAAATGAAAATAAAACAAAGAAAGAGGGTAATAAGAATTGAGGTAGAAAGTCACAACTAGCTATTCGGGACCTCACTTAGGCAAGGATCACACTAAGCATCATGGTTGTAAGGATAACCGAAAAATGGAAGAAAATTAAAACGACAATTTTAAGAAATAACAACAACTACGTTTAACAATTAAAATTACAAGCAACATAAGAAACCGAATTACAAATTACACATATAGATAAAGAACACTTCTTGCATGCTTCACACTCAACAAAACCTCTCACAAGTTTTAATGGAGGAAGATGGAGGAAAATGGACTTTTATTAGAAACTAAATAATTCTAATACAAACATTACAAATGAAAACTAACTACTCTTCTCTTGGTTCTGCTCTGGGCTATTTATAGGACTAATTCTGAGATTTTAGCACTATGATACAATCCTATACACAATTGCAGAAAACACCAAAAAATTTCACACGAGGAGGACACGTGGCAGCCGCGCATGCGCGGCGGTTTGGTGGCCGAACCCTTGTTTCTTCTTTTCTCTGGTCTTGTGCTTATTTTTCCTATTTTTTGAAAACTTTGCCTTGCAGTATCAATTTCCAGCAGATCTCCAGATTTCTTTTCCAAAATGTCTTCATTTCTTCACTTTTGACTTTCACCTATTTTGACTTCAAATTTTCCTTTAGTCCCAAATGACGACTCTTTTCGTCCCTTCTTCTAAACTGGTACGGGACGGATGCTGGAACCCGGCTTTTATCTGTTTGTGACAGATGTTCTGGATTTTGCCGTAAATGTGGTGATTTTGTCGGATTTGCTCTCTCTTGGACTGGAAACCTGTAATCTGGAACATGCAGCAAATACGGATAAAAAGCACATACCTGTATGCAATGTGATTAAGAATGGGCGGTACAAATATTCAAAAATATGTGATAAACAAATACCCCCAAACTTATCTTTTGCTCGTCCCGAGCAAAACCATTTTATTCACAAAAAATTCCTAACCTCACTTTCGCGGGGAACGCGATTGCACTGAGCACGTGCAACAAGCCGTTAAACCTCTAGGTGTCCCTAGTAGGAGGAGTGTTGTCTCCTGAGGGTTTTCAGCGGATTACACCCACAAAATCCGATCAATTGACCATCTACTCTAATCCGCTATTTCAGCATTCTAACCAAAAACCCTATTATCATAAACTTAGAAATTACTAACCCGTATTCTTCACACTTCCTTTCCATTTAATTTAAGATCCTATACGCCTAGCCAGTTTATAAAGCTTTCAGCATCTCCTGAGTTTTCCTTCTTAAGCGGAATCTCAAATCCGGAATTTTTATCCACTCTACTGAAGAAATAAACCCTATTTTTCATTCCTCATCTCTCCTCCAAACTCTGATTATATACCCCTACGTGTGTGTAATTGTCACCCCTACACTTGGAAATTCAGTTCAAGCTATGATACCCTTGCCTTAATACCTAGCACTACTTCTTTTTATTAATGATGGACGGTTTTGTTCATACATCTTTTATGCGACTATTAATGCTTCTTGAGGCACTAACGGCCGATTACTGAATGTGTGAACTTAAAGCGTAAATAGCAGTTTCCAGGTCTTGACTTCATTCTATTTTTCTCTCTTTTTCTTTTCCCTTTTTTTTTCAAGACCGGATATATTTTTCAGCGTGCTCTTATGGTGTTTAGCTTCAAATACCGTTTTTTCTTTCATACTAGGCTTTCAGGCAAGAGTATTTCTAGGTATCCTCTACTATTCCGAGTTTCAAGGTGGTGTATGTGCATTTTGTAGGGTATATACTTTCAAAAATTTGGACTTAAGATTTAGAATTATTTTTCAGAATTATTCTTCAAATAGAGCTTCAATAATTTTCCCTCATTTTGACTTCGCCTAAGAACTAGACTCAAAATTTGCTTATTTCAAAACAAACCGCTGGAGCGTATACTTTCTATAGTTAAACTTCAAGGAATGTTATTTTTAGGGTTCATAATTAACTAAGTTTAAGATCTAGTAGTTTCTAACTAGTTAACTGTCATATTAGACTTGAGTCAGACACGGTCAATAATATTTTTGTTTTTTTTTTCTTTTAAAATTTTTGTTTTTATTTTCAAGTTTTTCAATTTTTTTTGTATTTTTTTCAATTTGTTCAAAAAAAAAAATGCAGTGCAGAATTTAAACATGCAAAGTAAAACCAAATATTTACATAAAAGATAAATAAAATATGCAGATGCAATGCAAGGATAACTATTTACAATCTAATCCCTCCCCCAAACTTGTTAATGGCAGTGTCCTCACTGCCCCCTGCGTCGTCTCCTAGACGCTGCGGCACTCGTCCCTGGTTCACTTGAATCTGCCCTAGGGGCCCTAGATCGCGACCTCGATCTCTCCTCTCGTGCCAAAAGTGTTGCCATTCCTTGTTCTAAGCTTGCCATTCTCTGATCGAGGGTTGTCATCATACCCATCATTCTTTCTACCCCCCTATGTGTCCATCTAAGTAAGCGTGCTTGCTCAGCTGGGGTAAGCTCTTCATCGCTCGCTGTGGAGCTCGAGCTGGCTACTACATGCTCGCTCGGTTCGGTGCGTGACCATACATCGTGAAGTCTAGTGTAGGATGTCGAAACACCCTCAAGAACAGGTCGAACGATTGTGCCAGCTTGCATGTGTACTGCAAACTCGTCAGAAGGGATGAAATGGCGACACAGTTGTGTCACCAGCATAGGGCACGGATGGTTGGCTGAAGTCTTGCCAGCATCAATCGACTGAAGTAGTACCGTGCACATGTCATAACTTGGTTGTTTGTTCATTAATGTGTGCACGATATGTAGTGATGGTGTGAAAAATGTCGTGTTGTGCGAGCTGCCAAAAATGTTATTTTGTGCCCATCGGCACACAGTCAGCACATTCGCGTAAAGTGTACGCGCCGGAATCCCTTTACGTGGTTCCCTATAGCAATCGTTTCCCATCAACGGGGTGTAATCCTCAAATTGGAGGGGTTGGTCATGTGCGGGTATTCGTGGGATCAATGTGACTTCATGAATGAAGTCCCTATCTATTCGTATTTCTTGACCTCCCCAAAACAACCTAATAAATCCGTATTTTTGATAGCTACCCTCCTCCATGTACGCATAGAATCGTTGGACTAGATCCGGAAGCGCGAATGCGTTCGGATGGTTATACAAAAGATAATTCCATCCGCGTTTCCGGATCTCGTCGCCAAAATAACTCCCGTACACATTATGTTCAAAAATTTGGGAGAAATTTCGCTCATATTGCAAGTTTGAAGCCATTACAGAATTTTACAAATTTTTACAGATCAGAATGGGGAAAAAATGGTGCAAACCTCCTCTGGAAAAAATTCCAGAGGCTGAAGAGGCTAGGCGGCGGCGGATGCGCGGCAGAAGGAGGGGTGGCGCGGCGGAAGGGTGGCGGCGGCAGGAGATCTTCGGCACAGCTTGCGGTGGCGGCTAGGGTTTCTGTTGGGAGAAAGTTTGAGGCATAGGAAAAGGGCTGAAGGGTTAAAGATCTATTTATAGGGGTTTTTGTTTGGTTATTTACACTTAAACCCCTATAAATATATCTAATGAGAAAAAGAATTATTTACAAATATATTTATATTTAAAAAAAAAAAATTCTGAAAATTTTTATTTTTATTTTTTGTTTTTATTTATATTATTTGAAATTTTTCCAGGCACACACAAAAAAACAAAATTGTATTTACATACCCCCAAACTTATTTGAAACAGTGTTTCCACTGTTTTTGGCTGGATTAGCGAAGTTTGGGTGTAGGGGGAGAGGAAGATTATTCAGGGTAAACCGGCTCCTGTAAAAACAGGAGCTCCTCTGTTTGATCGGCGCTAAGGTACGGTTTTAGTCGATGTCCGTTCACTTTGAAAAATGAACCGTCCTTTGGATTCTCCAAATCCACAGCGCCATGCGGATACACATTCCGCACGAAATACGGCCCGTTCCATCGAGATCTGAGCTTTCCTGGATGGAAATGTAGCCGGGTGTCGTAAAGCAGTACCTGCTGACCAGGTACGAAGGTTTTGCGTACAAGGTGTTTATCATGAAACACCTTCGTTCGATTCTTTACGACAACCGCGTTATCGTAAGCTTCATCCCTAAGCTCGCTCAGTTCGTTCAGTTGCAGCTTCCGATTGCTGCCCGCATCTTCTAGAGACAGATTCAGCTCTCTTATCGCCCAAAATGCGCGATGCTCTATTTCGACAGGAAGGTGGCAAGCTTTTCCGTATACAAGCCGATAAGGAGACATGCCAAGGTTGGTCTTATAAGCGATTCGGAATGCCCAAAGAGTATCAGTGAGTTTTAAAGACCAATCCTTACGGTTCTTGGAAACCGTCTTCTCCAATATCTGCTTGATCTGCCGATTTGAAACTTCGGCTTGACCACTGGTTTGGGGGTGGTAGGGCGTGGATAGCTTATGATTAATGGAATACTTCCGCATCAAGGCTTCGAAAGTCTTATTGCAGAAGTGAGTTCCATTGTCGCTAATGATTGCTCGGGGGTGCCCAAAACGAGAGAAAATGTTTTCTTTAAGGAACCTAACGACAACCTTGTTGTCGTTAGTCCGGCTGGGCACAGCCTCGACCCATTTAGAGACGTAATCAACAGCTAGAAGGATGTACAAGTTCCCGAAAGAGCTGGGAAACGGCCCCATGAAATCTATCCCCCAAACATCGAAAATCTCCACAACCAAGATTGGTTGGAGCGGCATCTCATTCCTCCGGGATATCCGGCCCATGTGTTGGCACCAGGAGCAAGTCTTGCAATAATCATAAGCGTCTTTGAAGAGTTGTGGCCAGTAGAAACCACATTGCAAGATCTTCTCAGCTGTCTTTCTGGGGCCAAAATGCCCGCCACACGCTTGGTCGTGGCAAAACGACAGCACACTCTTGAATTCATTGTCAGGAACACACCGACGAATAATCTGGTCAGGACAGTACTTGAACAGATAGGGTTCGTCCCAGTAAAAATGTTTTACTTGGGATAAAAAGCGAAGTTTGTCCTGACTTGTCCATTCGGTCGGTAGTAATCCCGTGGCCAAATAGTTCACAATATCTGCGAACCAGGGTTCGCAAGATACTGTCAAGAGCTGTTCATCCGGGAAACCGTCATTGATCGGCATTGAAAGCGAAGGCGAAGAAGGAAGTCGTGAGAGATGGTCGGCAACTACGTTTTCACATCCTCTTTTGTCCTTAATGACAAGGTCAGACTCTTGAAGCAAGAGGATCCAACGTATAAGCCGAGATTTGGCATCTTTCTTCGCAAAAAGATGGCGCAGAGCAGAATGGTCCGTGTAGACAATGACTGGAGAGCCGATGAGGTAGGGCCTGAACTTTTCTAAAGCGAATACAACAGCTAAGAATTCCTTCTCAGTTGTTGTATAGTTGAGTTGGGCGTCGTTCAGGGTTCGGCTAGCGTAATAGATTACGTGCGGCATCTTGTTGATGTGTTGTCCAAGGACAGTACCGATGGCAAAGTCAGATGCATCGCACATAATCTCGAATGGGTGCGTCCAGTCAGGAGAAGAGAGAACGGGAGCAGAAGTGAGTGAGCGTTTCAGTGACTCGAATGCAGTCACACAGCTCGAGTTGAAATCGAAAGGTGTATCCTTGGCCAGCAAAAGAGTCAAGGCCTAGCAATCTTGCTAAAGTCTTTGATGAACCGTCTATAAAAACCGGCATGGCCAAGGAAGGCTCGGATATCTCTGACGCAACTGGGAGGAGGAAGATTGGAAATGACCTCAATCTTTGCTTTGTCAACCTCTATGCCGTTTTGCGAAATGATATGTCCTAAGACAATACCTTCTCGCACCATGAAGTGGCATTTCTCCCAATTCAAAGTGAGGTTCTTGTCCTTACATCGGGTAAGAACAGCGTCAAGATGCAGCAGACACTCATCAAAGGAGTCGCCGAAAATAGAGAAGTCGTCCATGAAGATCTCCAAGAATTTCTCCACCATGTCTGAGAAAATTCCCATCATACACCGCTGGAAGGTAGCGGGCGCATTGCATAACCCAAAAGGCATGCGTCGATATGCAAACGTGCCGAAGGGACAAGTGAAAGTGGTCTTGTCCTGGTCTTTTTCGGCGATGGGAATTTGATTGTAGCCGGAGTAGCCATCAAGAAAGCAGTAGTACTCGTGTCCAGCCAATCGTTCAAGCATCTGGTCAATGAAAGGTAGCGGAAAGTGGTCTTTCCGCGTTGCGGCGTTGAGTTTTCTGTAATCAATGCAAACTCGCCACCCAGTTTGGGTTCGAGTAGGGATTAACTCATTCGCCTCGTTGGTTATGACCGTGATTCCCGACTTCTTGGGGACAACATGAATGGGGCTAACCCACTGGCTATCAGAGATAGGGTAAATGATACCACTATCTAGACATTTGACGATCTCCTTCTTCACAGCCTCCTTCATGACTGGATTAAGACGTCTTTGTGGATCCCGGGCTGGTTTGGCATCATCCATCAAATGAATGTGATGCTCAACGATGAGGGGACTAATCCCCTTGATGTCCGCCATGGACCAGCCAAAAGCTTGCCTGTTGCTGTGCAAGACCGCGAGAAGGGCTCTCTCTTGCTCGGGAGCTAGAGAAGCCGAGATGATGACAGGGAGGGTCTCGTTGTCTCCCAAGTAAGCGTACTTGAGGTGAGAAGGCAAAGGCTTGAGTTCGAGTGCTGGCGGTGAAACGATTGAAGGCAAGACTGGTGCAAAGGTTTCGAACTCAAAGGACTCCAGCAAAGGTTCAAAGCGAGTGTAGGCAACCGAGTTGGATGGTTCAGGTAACTCATCCGAAAAGTCGAAAGATTCAAACTCGGGTTGTTCGCAGCTAAGATCGTTCGAGAACATGAAACACTCGTATTCGTTATCGGACGCAGAAACAGCAGCAGGTTCGAAGAGAAATGCACTAGTGGCGTCAAGATTATCATTATCAAACAGAAACTCCTCGAATTCACACTCTTCTGAGGTGATCTCCTGGATCGAGCAGACATCCAGTATATGAGCATTAGGTTCAGAGGGCTGATTCCCCAACCTAAAAATGTTGAGTTCAATCGTCATATTTCCGAAAGATAGGTTCATAGAACCATTGCGACAATTGATCACAGCATTCGAGGTTGCAAGGAATGGGCGACCGAGTATCACAGGAATTTGATTCCTGGGGTTAGCTACAGGTTGTGTGTCTAATACAATGAAGTCAACGGGGAAGATGAAGTCCCCGACTTTTATTAACACATCCTCTAGCTCACCCCTAGGATGGGTGATCGATCGGTCGGCCATTTGGAGAGTACAGTGCGTAGGTTTCAGCTCTCCTATGCCTAATTGCTCGTATACTGAATATGGAAGCAGGTTAACACTGGCACCAAGATCTAATAGTGCGCGGTTGATGTTCTTATCCCCAATGGTAATAGAAATAGTAGGACAGTCAGGGTCCTTCCGTTTTAGTGGTAAATATTGGGTAAGGGCATCACTCACGGCACTAGCTAAGAAAACTTTCTTTGGTACCTGAGACTTCCTCTTTTTCGTGCACAAGTCCTTTAAGATTTTTGCGTAGGAGGGGACTTGTTGGACGGCATCTAAAAGAGGAATGTTAATGTTAACCTGCTTAAATAACTCCAAAATCTTCTCCATTTGTGGATTTTGTTTGTTAGACCTCAACCGGTTTGGAAATGGAACATTTTGAAAATTGGTTGAGTCTAACGCTGGAGGAGGAGATTGTGGAGTTGGAACAGATCCCAGAATAGGTGTTTTCGTGGAGTGAGAAGTGGGTCCATTCAAAGCAGAAGAAGAGGAAGAAGAGCCTTGTGAAGAACGGAGAATAGGCTCAGAAGATGACGAAGTAGACGGAGAAGAAGAAGAAGCAGCGGCCGGGGTGTTATCGTTGATTCGTGTGCCAATGTTGTTTTGCAGCATTCTCCCCGATCTCAGTGTGGTCACGGCACTCACATTATGGTTTTGTTGTTCAAGAGCAACATGTGCATTATGTGGGTGACCGGGATTTGGAAGTGGCTGGGACAGGAGCTTCCCCTTCTCTCGCTCGCTCAAGGCCGCGTTCAGCTGTGCAATCCGGGCCTCGATGGTTTTGATGCTTTGCCCGTGTGCGGCAGTGTGTTGCACTAAAGATTGAATGGAAGACTGGATGTTGGCGGTGGATTGAGTCGATTGTTTAACAAACGCCTCCAGACTTCGCTCGAGCGAGGAAACCTTATCGTTGTTCGACGGAACAAAGTTGTTTGGTGGAAAAGAGTTGTTCGGTGCAAAGTTGCTCATCTGGTTTTGGAAAGGTTGGGGTTGGAAGGGCTGCTGAAATTGAGTTTTTTGCTGCGCTTGTTGTTGCGGCGGAGGGGGTCTCTGGAAATTGTTGCCCTGGAATTGATTCTGATTCTGATTCTGATTCCAGGCGAAATTGGGATGGTTCCTCCAGCCGGGATTGTACATGGAAGAGTATGGATCATTCCTCGGTCTTTGCTGGAATGCATTAACCTGATCCTGTCCTTGCGATGGTGGATTATAAGGACACTCTTCGGTTAAATGAGAGGGATCAGAACAACAAGCGCAGATGGTACGAAGGGGGAGAACAGGGGTAGGAGCAGGAGAAGAAAATTTGCTCTCTATCGCTTCAAGCTTTCTTGTTATTGCAGCCATTTCAGCTTTCATTGCAATAGAGACGTCAAGTTGGTGAATTCCTACCCTAGACTGACCGGTAGAAGTGGATGTAGAGGAAGATGAAGAAGAAGAAGAAGTCGGTCTGGTGCTCTGCCACTGTAGCGTTTGCTCCGCAAGGTCGTCAAAGAACTGCCACGCTTCCTCATCAGATTTCGATAGGAAGTGGCCCTGACAGATGGTTTCCAGTAACTGCTTCGTTGCTGGGTTCAGTCCCTCGTATAAGGTTTGGCAGAGTTGCCATCTCTCTATATCGTGGTGAGGACACTGAACAAGAAGGTCTTTGTACCGGTCAAAGCACTTCCAGAAGGGTTCAGAAGGAAGCTGGGAGAATTGGTTGATTTCATTTCGAATTCTTGCGGTTTTATGATTCGGATAGAATTTTTTTAGAAACGCCTTAACAAACTCGTCCCAACTGGTGATGGAGTGGGAAGCGGTGCTATACAGCCATTTTTCCGCAAGATCGCATAGAGTGAATGGAATGACTCGTAGACGTATAGCATCGTCCGACAGTTGGGTTGTTTTCATCATGGCACACACGTTCTGAAATTTGTTGATGAAGATATAGGCATCTTCAGATTCAAGCCCGTGAAAACGTGGAAGCATGTTGATGAAGTGGGGCTTAATTTCAAAATTATCTCCATTGGCCGGTGGAAGAGAAAGGCAGGTGGAGAGTGCAGAACGGGTAGGATAGAAACGATCCTGGAGCGCAATTCGCTGTGGCGCTACAACAGGCGGTGGTGGTGTGATATTGGTCTCCATAGGAGGTGGAGCCAATCCAGGGGTAGTCAAAGAAATGTTCGGATTAAATCCTGACATCGCGGAAGAAGAGGTTGGTGATGGTGTATCGACGTCTGAGTCGATAGCGCAGTCGGTGGCGACTAACGAAACGCGGACTAAGCGGGCGCTAGTGTCCCGAGTCCAAGCGGACATATACTAAACGAGTTTAGTATAGTCAAAGCGAAAAAGGTGAGGGTAAAAAAACGTCAATGAGAAAGGCAATGGGTGGTGGAGTGAAAAATGGAACGTGGCGACAAAGGGCAAGTTTTTATAAAAGTTTTGATTTTTTTTCTTTTTATTTTTTTTTCTAGAAAGAGTTTACAGAGATATGTACAGAATTACGGCTTTTCGCAATCACAAACAAGATATGCACACTCACACCTAGATCTAGAGTCACCTAGGTCTGCTAGACCTGCTCCAAGACTTGATTGTCGAAGCAAAACTGTGTCGAGAAACAAACTTAAGATACACTGATCAAGAGGCCAGGTAAGTGCAGAGATAAGGGGAGGTTTTCCAACGCTTTCGCGAAGTTCCTTAATTATGTAACCCTTTCTCTTTTGGCGGTTGCGCCGTTAACACTTTCCTAGGCACCCCTTAAACAATATACCGTTAAGCGAGGTTCTAAACACGGTTTAACTTCTCCTAATGAGCGCGAAGTCCTTAGGGCTGAGTCTAGTATTTTTTTATTAACAATGGTCAATGCATATGCTTTTGTGATTTCTGGGGTCCTGGGAAGGGTGATGAAAACCCCACCCAATCTGAATTGGTTTCAAGCCCCTTAAAGTCCGTATTAATCAATGCAAAGCAGTAACAAATCAACTGCAAACAATTTTTTTATTTTTAGCGCGGCGCAAAGAATGCTGCAGAAAACACAGTTCAGTGGAGTTTAGAGGAGTTGAGAAGTGGGTTGGGATACTCACAGAGGATTTTGGTTTTCGCCTTGATCCGCCGCGGTGTAGCCGCGAGATATGGGTCTAACTCCCCACGACTTTGGCACTGAACTTGAAATTCTCCTTTTCCTGCACTCTTGCACAAAGAATAACAAAATGATTTTGTACATTATATTTTTTTTTGTTTTGTTTTTGGTTATAGTTATATTCACAAATTAACCCGAAATTACAAAAAGAAATAAACTACCGTCTCCCCGGCAACGGCGCCATTTGATTGGCAGAGATTCTGCGTGTTTAAGTTTAATTACCGCAATCAGGACGGTTTCGCTTTGCAGCTAGCCGGATGAGTACGGGTCGATCCACAGAGAGATGGGAGTCTTTTTCTTAATGTCTTGACGAGTTAAGTCCAAATATGTTGGGTTTGTTTGAGTTTAGCTAATTGAGAAATAAAATATGCAGAGAACTTGTAAAGGGTAGGATTTGGTTGGTTTGGGTCGGGAGGATCGCTCACTTGATTCTTTTGCCACTTCTTAATATTGATGTTACGGTAATCGGCAACAACGGGGATTAGCACGACTAAGAGAAAACTTGCGAGTATAAGCTAGGCTTTCCAACACTTCGTTTTCTCTTTTTGGTCCTTGTCCGTCCGTTCTTGGCTCTTAGTCGCAACCTCAAGTTGATTCAACCACAACCGGTCTCACTAGGGTATCACCGCTATTATGGAGAATAGGGTGCCGTAGGGAGCGGATTGTGGATCAATTAACAGGAGTTCAAATCAAGATATATGTAAAAGAGAAAAGTGAGGGAGTTTTCCGTCTTTCAAACTTTCCGTTTCCTACCTTAACAAGTGAAAAATTACTCACCCATTAGAAAAGTTAAATGAAAATAAAACAAAGAAAGAGGGTAATAAGAATTGAGGTAGAAAGTCACAACTAGCTATTCGGGACCTCACTTAGGCAAGGATCACACTAAGCATCATGGTTGTAAGGATAACCGAAAAATGGAAGAAAATTAAAACGACAATTTTAAGAAATAACAACAACTACGTTTAACAATTAAAATTACAAGCAACATAAGAAACCGAATTACAAATTACACATATAGATAAAGAACACTTCTTGCATGCTTCACACTCAACAAAACCTCTCACAAGTTTTAATGGAGGAAGATGGAGGAAAATGGACTTTTATTAGAAACTAAATAATTCTAATACAAACATTACAAATGAAAACTAACTACTCTTCTCTTGGTTCTGCTCTGGGCTATTTATAGGACTAATTCTGAGATTTTAGCACTATGATACAATCCTATACACAATTGCAGAAAACACCACAAAATTTCACACGAGGAGGACACGTGGCAGCCGCGCATGCGCGGCCAAATCAGGGGTTTGGCCGCGCATGCGCGGCGGTTTGGTGGCCGAACCCTTGTTTCTTCTTTTCTCTGGTCTTGTGCTTATTTTTCCTGTTTTTTGAAAACTTTGCCTTGCAGTATCAATTTCCAGCAGATCTCCAGATTTCTTTTCCAAAATGTCTTCATTTCTTCACTTTTGACTTTCACCTATTTTGACTTCAAATTTTCCTTTAGTCCCAAATGACGACTCTTTTCGTCCCTTCTTCTAAACTGGTACGGGACGGATGCTGGAACCCGGCTTTTATCTGTTTGTGACAGATGTTCTGGATTTTGCCGTAAATGTGGTGATTTTGTCGGATTTGCTCTCTCTTGGACTGGAAACCTGTAATCTGTAACATGCAGCAAATACGGATAAAAAGCACATACCTGTATGCAATGTGATTAAGAATGGGCGGTACAAATATTCAAAAATATGTGATAAACAGTCACCCTCCTCCTTAACATTAGGGAAGTGGGCAATACTCAAACCATACCGGTAGACTTCCTCGTCGCCAAGGTCCTTTCATCCTATAACATTCTCCTGGTACGTCCTACCTTCAACGCCCTCCGGGCCCAGATCTTGACTTATCAACTTGCGATCAAATTCTCTTTGGATCAAGGGGGATAGGCCGGGCCTATAGAGACCAGCAAACCGACAAGATTTGCCTCACCTCAACGTCCCCCCAAGGAGCAGGGCGACAATTTTGAGGACACGCCGGACTTCCAGGAATCCTTAGACACACGTGACGACCAAAGGGAAGTTCGCGGCACCCCAGTGGAAGCACTGACGGTAATCCCCCTCACAGAGGGGACCGATGGCCGGACAGTCCAGATCGGCTCGGTCTTGATAGGGGAGAAGACCTGATCCGGTTCCTCCGAGAAAACTCGGACGTATTCGCTTGGGCACCGGCGGACATGCCCGGAATCGACCCCAAAGTAATCTCCCATAAGCTCGGGGTCGACCCGATGGCCCGGCCAATCCGACTTAAGAAGAGAAGTTTCTCACCGATTAAATAAAAGGCGATAGAAAACGAGGTGGATCGAGTGCTCGCCGCCAACTTCATCAGAAACTTGGACTATTCGGCTTGGCTGGTAAACGTAGTCATGGTCAAGAAGGCAAACGGGAATGGTGCATGTGCGTCGATTTCACGGACTTAAACAAGGCTTACCCCAAAGACAACTATCCGCTTCCTCGGATAGACCAGCTAGTGGACAGCTCGGCGGGCCACGAACTGCTGAGCTTTATGGACGCTTTTTCCGGATACAATCAGATACGGATGAACCCGACCGATGAAGAACTTACCGCCTTCACCACAAATCGTGGGGTATACTTCTACAAAGTGATGCCTTTCAGACTCAACAACGCCGGGGCCACATAACAACGCCTGGTCAACAAACTGTTCAAACCTCAGATTGGGAGAAACATGGAAGTCTATGTTGAGGACATGCTCGTAAAATCCGTCTCCTCAGCCGAGCACACTAAAGACCTTGGCGAGACATTCGACGTCCTGCGCAAGTATAAAATGAAGCTGAATCCAGCTAAATGTGCGTTCGGAGTCACCAGTGGGAAGTTCTTCGGGTTCATGGTTACCCATCGGGGAATCGAAGCAAACCCATAAAAGATTAGCGCCATGCTCAACATGGCAACGCCCAAGAGCAATGTCGACATCATGCGCCTCACTGGAAGGGTGGCCACCCTGAGTCGCTTTATGTCCAGATCCGGAGAGAAGTTCCTTCCATTCTTCACGGCCCTAAGGAAAATTCCTAAGTTCGAATGGTCCGAGGAATGCCAAAACGCTTTCGAACAACTCAAGCCGCACCTAGCGACTCCCCCACTACTCACCCGACCAGTCGAAGGCGACAAGCTATTATTGTATCTAGCCATCTCCGACCAAGCTGTAGGCTTGGTGCTTGTTAGAGAATACGAAGGCATATAGAGGCCGGTCTACTACGTGAGCCATGTTTTTAAGGATGCAGAAATAAGATACCCTGCTATAGGGAAAATAGTCCTGGCACTTGTCGTCACCTCCAGAAAGCTTCGACACTATTTCCAGACGCACACCATCCTCGTCCTCACCGAGCGACCTTTAGGGTCTATTCTCACCTCCCCCGAGTCGTTAAGTCATCTGGAGAAATAGAGGTGGGAATTGTCCCAATTCGATATCAAATATCGCCCCAGACAGGACATCAAAGCACAAGTCTTAGCAGATTTTGTTGTCGAATGCACTATTCCTATTAAAGAAGGAATGGCAGCACGGGGCCCCGAACCATGCCCCTCGGTCGAGGAGGTACCCGTCCCTATCCCGGATTGGGTGCTCTATGTGGATGGATCCTCTACCGAGGAGTGGAGCGGGGCTGACCTGATCATTCGTAGCCCGGACGAAGCAGAAATGGAATACTCTTGAAAGCTCGGGTTCAGAGCGTCAAACAACGCCGCGGAATACGAGGCTTTGTTGGCAGGACTGCGAATCGCCTCCGGGGTAGGACTTAAGACCATCAGAGTTCGCAGCGACTCCGTGTTAGTTATATATATGCCCTAGAGGCCATTATTATACATGTGATGTATATTATAGTGGATGCTTGGACATATATAGGGAGGACTTTCTTGCTCGACATGATAGTATGTTATCTGGTTGCTCTTTATCTTAAAATGTACACTTATTATCTCTCTATTACATGTTGATAAAGCCCTTAGGATGAGTACTTGACTAACAGGATTATGATGCAGATCATACTAGTGGGGCAGAGGTAATCGGTAAGTACATCCTTCAAATGTTCCTAGTCGTGGGGGTATCGAGAAGGGGCATCGATATTCCATAGTAGACTAGCGTATACGCTTCTCGACCCATATGATGGGCGATGGATGAACCCATATCCATTGGTGTTTGACATCAGAGAAGGTATACGGGTGCTCAGTGGAGACTGGGTACACTGGACGGACTTGCCGAGAACTCCTAGATTGTATTATATCTATTGTCAGATAACAGTTCTCCGGTGACACTGGTACATGTTAGTCTGTCGACCCGAGATCGTCATAAAGTCTTGTATGATTCCCACTGTGCTTTGATTTCCACCTTACCATGTTCAAGAGATCGTGCAAAACGGAGGTTTTTGGGTACAGTCCCGAGTCACATGGAGGCAATGAGCGATAGGAGGGGATTTCTTCTCTCCCGGTATTGGGGGTTGATATTGCGCTATGCTCGATTGGCCATAACAGGAAATCCCTGGCCAGGGTTGCTGAGATTTACCGGTAAGTGTTATCAGTAGTTTCTCGAATCCTTATGAGCCTCATATCGGCATGACTTATCAGGGCTATTGGGGTCTAACGTTTACCACCTCCAGGCTGAGATATGCGACATATCAGACGAAGAGACCGGACTGTACGGCAGTGTTACTGATTGGATTCGCAGGAGTATGAGCAGGGTTGCTTGTTGATCTTCTGATCGCTCAATACCCGAGTGGTCGTTACATTTAGCAGACCGCTGACGGCTTATGGATGTCTGATATGATCACCACCTACTGCTGGCGTATTGACGAGTCTTTAGAGTCATACACAGAGGTTTCCTGGCTCAAGCGAAACGAAGTAGGAGTACATATGTGATATGTGCGGGACCGAGATTAATGCGTGTATGTGATACCGCATTCTATTCTCGCAATATGTGATATCGGTCGGTTATATGTGATATAGCCGGGTTATCGAATGAAGTGTTGATTCGATAAGTTGATACATATGATATTAGTCGGTTATATATGATATAGCCGGATTATTAAATCAATTATTGATTTAATAATTTAATGTATAATTATATATTTGATATATTAATTTACCTTAACTAATATTAGCTCACTTAAGAATTCTTTTTCTCACTTGTGCATTTAGTATATATGTGATATATATTAATGTACACTCTTTTGTGTCATGCTAGATGATACATGAGACATAGGTGTATGAGATTCACACCATGCTTATCATAATGATGGGTTTGATTTATTTAAAATAAATCAAAATTAGTTGGAAACTAGTCACATGGTTAGAAGCTTGGAGAAGCTTGTAGTGATCATTGACTTAGTCCACTGATTTTGTTTTACATTAGATATTTATTAACCCAACCATTATATTAAACTATGGTTATGTCTCTACATGAGTTATATGAGATATTTCTCACCCATGGTTGCCATTTCTACACTTGACTTTTTTTATGGTTGCTTTTCTTCATCTCCTTCCTCAAGCTCTCTAGCTTTTTGGGAGGTGAAGAAAATGAGTGAGAAAGTAATTTCTAAAATGAGCAAAGTTCCTACTTCATCAACCTCTTCTGGACTAGCCATTTAGATTGGGTTGTTTCTTCACTAGTTCATCACTTAGTGAAGAGGTAGCTTGGGTTAGTGTCTCCTCGATGTAGATCATCTTCGGCCTCGAAGACTTCAAGTAAGCTTGTTCATTTCATCTTGTGGAGCCTTTCTAGACTCCGGGAGTTCACTACTTGGAGCGAAGGGACTACTACACGGAGCTTTTGAAGTGAACGACCGGTATACAAAGATTGTATTCCTTGTTCACTTAGATGTAAAGATGTTTACATTCTTGTTTCGTCTAATTCTCTAGTTAAGATTCTAGGTTATGGTTCTTTAGCGTGCTAATTTTTTGAAAACGGCATGGACGATGCCTCCCGAAACCCAGTAGCGGTGCTGCGGAACCCTACAGTGGTATTAGAGCCATGCTAGAGAATTAGACGATATTTGTAGAATTACGAAACCGAAACAACTCCGAAACACTCGAAACAAAAACCAAGTTTCTATCGAAATTTTTAAGGTGTCTAAAATTTTTTTAAGCAATTGTAGAATGTTATATGTGATGTAACATGGACACCACAGAAATTTGAGCCCTCTTCACTGGATTTTGGCCGGCGACATGAGATAAAATTCCGGCCTAGCCGGTTTTTCCAGGGTATTTTGGCTTCAAATTTTTATGGTGTTCCAGTCTCTTGGTTTTAGTGTTTCAGGTGTTGCTTGTTTTTGCTAAGATTACATGTGATGTTATCTCTGTGCAAAGGTAATTCAGAGTGCTTCGTAGTTGTAATTCTAACATCATTTCGGGTTATTTAGACGATGTTAAAAAGTTCGAACGGATATCAATAACCCATTTTCTCCCTCGCTGGAAATTTTCCAAGAGTTGGATTTTTCCAAGTTTAAAATCTTCAGAAAATCATGCAGGTGATTCTATGGACCCTCTAAAAGAACGAAACCCTAACTCGATTCTGTGACCGTCGGAACCGCCACCAGACCCTAGGGTTTGTGGTAGTTCCGCGGTGCCATAGGTGAGGCAAGGGTTGACCCTTCTACGGTTGGTCCATAGTTGTTGCGGCATGTTCTGGGTATTTTTTAAACTCCGCTCAAGTGTTGAGCTCTTTGGGAAATTTTGGGTGTTTGTTGATTCGATCGAAAAGTTTAACATCGTCTAACTATCTATGAATTGTGATATAATACTTGGAATCCACAATATTTAGTTTTATGAAAACTAATTTGAATTTTATAAATCTAGCAATTCAGTCTCATTCGATTGGTTGCCACGGAATTTTGATGTGGATCAAAAGTCCGTCGCAATCACGTAGCGTACGCAGATACTAGCCGGGTAACCTTACTAGATAGCCACGCCCCATAGCCCCGACTAAGTGACTGTAGGAGAACCCCATCGCCAAAAGCATCCGTTCGGGTGCTCGTGGCCGCGGTGTTCCGCCTAGGTGCACTTCGTCGATGGCATCGGGGGTGCGGCCGTCTACTAAAGTTTCCGACGAGCATTCGATCAGGTTGTCGGGAATCTTGTTGAATTACCCAACTGGTTATTGAAAAGTGTTTTCAATATCGAGACTAAAATGCGGGGTTTATAATTTTTAGGCATGTGATGTCTAAGGAATTCATTTGGTTAGGCATGAAATCCAAAGCATGTGATACATTGGGTTTTATGATGTCTAAGGTGATTGCGGATTCCAATTGTTGTAATTTTTCACTTTTTTTCTGCGACCGTAAGTGTAATATGTGGTGTATCGCCGGTTTCGTTACTATACGTCAACGACAATTGGGATACGCATATTTACTTACGTTGATGACATGTGATGTTATGTGTTGCTGTGATATGTTATATTGGATCGTCGTATTTTGAGTGGCCGGGTTTTTTTATGTGAGGTGAGAGTTTTTCATTTTCATTCATGTAAAAACTTGTATGTAATATTCTTTTATTGGGGCACTTCCGGGTTGAGGATGATGTCACCATTGATGTATATTATTTACTTTTCCGCATTAGGATAGACCCAAGGAGGAGAGCACAAGCAACCGGGTTCTACGGTCCAGTGGGAGACCATCTCGAGGAGTCGAGACCGGGTTTCCTAACTCTAGAATTGGTAGGGTTGCTTGCCGCTCTCGTAGGGGTCTAGGGATGTGGGTTTGGCTATTCATCGCGACTGTAGAATTCGTGTTTTTTACTGGCTTAATTTAAAACACGGAATTCCTAGTATATCCAATATTTCATATGTTATCTTCTGCTGCTGATATTATGTGATGTGATCACTTTATATGTTGAGACGAATGCTTATATTATATATATGATATATAATAAATATTGCTGCTTTCGTTTCTTCTGTGATACTTAGGAAACATAATTGATGTGACTTCATTAATGAGATTAATGAAAGAAAAGAAACCTAAAGATCTTGTAGAATCTTGTTTTAAAAACTGGTAGCTCTAGTTCTTACTTTGCATAGCGGTATTCCTTGTAGGATATCTAGCACCTTATTCGATAAGGAAAGAGCCGAGATCCCTTCACCGGGAGTGACCTCTTTAGCGAAACTAGCAGATGCTACAACCCACTCGGTTTTGTTTTTGATTGCTTTTTTAGTTCATGCTTTGAATAGTAGTATTTGTGAAATATTCAGCACCTCATTCAATGAGGAAAGAGCCGAGATCCCTTCACCGAGAGTGACCTCTTTAGAAAAACTAGTAAAAGTCTCCAAAATGCTCCTTTTCAAAATCACTCGATTCTACAATGATATTAAGTTCATTACGCAAAAGGTTTTCTTAAACCTGTCGTAGCCCTCCGTCATTTCAGATAAGTGCTACTTAGTATTCGTGCTACGTTTGTTGACCTTGTTAAGACGTAGTGTGCGGTAGCTGACTAGTGCTTATCTGCTTAAGCATGTGATGCGATTGTATTAGGGTAGTCGTACGACTTTGTTGACCTTGTTAAGGGTCGTACGGTTGGGTTTAATTCAATCATGAAATGTACGGGTTGAACTTGGCTAACGCTTATGATTTGTTGACCTTGTTAAGGTCATAAGTTGCTAGGGGCAAAATATTATCGGGAATTTCAAGTGTTGAAATTTGCAATGAGATTGCATACCTTCTATGAGATAGTTGGATCCCGATACCCACTGCGAGTAAGAGTTACTCCTGGGAGAGTTTTGCACATTACAATTAGCCGATCAATTAGGTGTCTAGAAAGGTGTCAACGGGGTTACGCCCCTGAGAAAACGAGGTTTATTTTAATTAGGTTCATGCGAAATCACGGGGAACCTCCCTTAAAGTACCGACACTGGCCTGGCCGAAAGATTGGCAAACTTGTAGTGTGTAATTAATCCCGGATAGTCTTGCCTTTTAGGGTTTGAAGAAAGATTTGATAAAAACAGTGGGAGCCATCACTACTACAAATAGGGGTTGCCCCTACGGATTTATCCGTAGGAGCAAACCACTGCCCCTACGGATATATCCGTAGGGGCAAGAAATTACCCTGTAGGTGCAAACGCCGTAGGTGCAAGTCTTAGCCTTGAACATGCCCCTAAGGTCCAAAACTTGCCCCTGCGGCTTAATGTGTAGGTCCATATGTCCCTACGGATTAAACTGTAGGGACAAAAAACTTATTTAATTTATCGGTTTATAAAATAAAATAGTTGTCCCTACGTAGTTATCCGTAGGGCCAATTAGTTGCCCCTACGGATACATGCGTAGGTCCCGATGTGTAGGGACAAAATATCAGGTATCCTGATATTTTATCCCTACGGATACCTGTGTAGGGGCATTTTTCAGCCCCTACGGACAACTCCGTAGGGACAAGTATAACCCCCTCTTACTGAGATCATAGGGGCAAAATATCAGGTATCCTGATATTTTGCCCTTACGGATAAATCAGTAGGGACAAAGTAGGACCCTACGGATTAATCCGTAGGGGCAAAGGTGGGCCTTACGGCTTAATCCGTAGGGACATCTTATCAGTTTTTTTTAAAAAAAGGGCTACCTTTTTTTTCTCGCCCTGTGCACAATAATATATACATCATATATAAAATTAATCAACACGCAGAATATATACCGCAGTATTCATAATCACATCTCACGCATAATATACAAAAGAAATCAACAAGCAGAATACGATATCAATATAAACACGCAAACACCACCAATATCAATATCGTCCAATATATATATAATATGTATCATATAAATAAATACATGTTTAAAATATAAGAATAAAAAATCTACCCTAGCTCGGTCCAGCTCCACCTCTGATAAACGCCGCAATCTGGCGCGCCTGCTCCTCGGATATACCCTGAGTCAATAAATCATGCAATGCGGAGTGTGCGGGAGTTTGAGCGGGCTGTGGAGCTGTAGGAGTGGTCTGTGCAACCGCCGCCGAGGTAGTGGCTTTCAGAGCCGCAGCTGCGGGAGTCTGAGCGGGCAGTGGAGCTATAGGAGTTGTCTGCAGAACCGCAGCCGAGGTAGTGGCTTGCGGAGCCGCAGCTGAAGGAGATGCATGTGGAGGCTCGGCCGATATACCCTGTCGCGTCTGGACCTACGTGTGTAATAAACGAGTAATAACTGTGTATTAGTCGAATTCGTATCATTATCAAGTTATTGCGAAACCCCAATCTATGTATACTTAGGGACTTAGGCCTCGTTTGGATATCTAGTTTGGAAAACCGTAGTTTATTTTAATTAGATATGTATGTATGATTAATCAAAGCTAAGTCAACAACCAAAAAAGCTCAGGCTATGTACTAATATTGGATATGTTGCTATCTATAATATGACATAATTTTTTACTATTAAGTAGTATACATACCAACATCTCCTTCAACTCCTGAACGGTGGCCTTCAAGCTGTCCAGTTCTTGCTGGAAACGTCGCTCACTGGAGACGGAGGAAGTAACCGCCGGAGTGAAGTCCAACCATATATAGGCCATGCTAGGACCCAGTCCCTGGCTTCTCTCCCAACCTCCGTGGTGCCTTCCGTGTGCGGCGTCTAAGACTGGGGTCAGCAGCATCGGATCGTTCTGTCCAGTAAAATCGATCCCCGATGCCTCCGCCTACTCAACCACCCGCTCCTACACCCACATTAACCAGTAAAATATAAGTATATCATTTAAATTTGAACCTTTCAAAACAAAAATTTCAAATAGGGGTTGAATAAATATTAACACTTACGCAATACTCCTGGGTAGCGGTGTCGGGGTATCGAAGCTCGCCCGTGGCGGGATCTGTCGAGGTGCCGTGGATGGCAAGATACGCGGAAAACACGCTCGGTGTACCACCCCGCGCCAGGGTCTGAGCTCTCTGCAATATTAGAAAATAACTCTTAATATTAGATATATTAGAAAATAACTCTTAATATTACATTATATCGTAAAGGCCGGTCTATTATAATTTACCGATAACTCCATGGCACGAGTAATATTCCTCGAGCCACCTGTATAAGTGGGGCGACCCCTCTTCGCCGACTTCCTATTCTCTTTATTTTGATCGGCTTGTTTCTGCACAACACATTCAGATTTAGTTTTCGAATTCTGGGGCATCATAGACATCCCTGGGTTTCCAACGGCATACGACACTCCATCCCGGATACTTCAAACACTGTGAGTAGTATACTTGGAACGCTTGGTTTGGAAAGATAAACGGATCTTCCTGACCGTAAAATCAAAGTGTGTTCACACTGTCCAATCCATATTCATCTTTCCAAGTCCTAAGATTGCTTCTCCACTTATCCGTATCGGTTCACGTATCGTACCAAGTACACTGAAATATATAAAAGGGTTCTGATCGTCCGGGATAGTCAATGCCGAGTATACAATTTAAGTATCCATAATAAATCACACCATCTGATCTTACCGTCGCAATCCCACTATTCTGAGTGGTTCTAGATGTTTCTATGTCCTTAACTTCGAATTTGTATTCAAGGACACCGAATCCTTTATAATATGCAACCTCCATACTTGGAAATTGAGCTAAACATCTTGAATCACTCTCAAATGATGTAGAAAAGTTCGGATCATGGATCTAACAAAATAAATTTTACAACAAATACATAACGATATAAGTTTAGATTAAAACTGATAGCAATAACATGTTATTCGAATAACTTACATGATCTGCAACCCAATCGCAAAAATTATCCTGATGATATTTTTCCAATCGTTCATCGTTCCAATCAGGATGCCCCTCACGTACCTCGCTAAAATGAATTCTGTTTTCGACAATAAATTATGACATTAATATTATATCATTTCATACACACAAACACAAATATAACAATTAATCCAAAAAAAACTTACTCTCTAATTTTTCAAGACATGCTCAATTAAGCAAGATAAACCGGTATATCTTGTTGATAAACATAGTGTTTACCCTCTTATAATCGGTTTTACCATATGGCCCATCTTGAATTCTTCGAGGCCGGTTAAGTCTCGTCTCAATGTTCTCGTCCAGATAGCGGGAACAAAATATGGTTGCTTCATCAAGAAAATAACCTTGCATGATAGAACCCTCTGGTCGATTTCTATTGCGTATATACTTTTTAAGAGTGTAGAGGTACCTAAAGAAAAAATATGTTGAATAAATAAATACGGGCATACATGACAACAATAATTTTAAAAATTGCGCGAACGAAAAATTCCACGTACCTCTCGACGGGATACATCCATCGATATTGTACCGGTCCGGCTAACTTAGCCTCAGTTGCAAGATGAAACGTCAGGTGTATTATGATATCGAAGAATGATGGTGGGAAAATACGCTCAAACTTGCAAAGTATCAACACAATAGAATTTTCTAGTTTATCCAGCGTCAAAACATCCAGTGTTTTAGCTCATAACTCTCTGAAAAAACAACATAGGTCGTTGATTACTAGACCAACCGATTCGGGGAGAGAAGACCTGAGGGCTAATGGGAGAAGGTGCTTCAAAATAACATGGTGATCATGACTTTTCAGCCCATCGATCTTGCCTTTCACAATTTTTATCTTCTTGCTGAATGATCCTGAGAAACCTGTGGGAACTTTCAAATCATGCAACACCTGCAGGAATCTTTTCTTCTCCAGTTGTGACATATGATAAGCGGCATTGGGAAGTACAAACTTGCCTGGTTTACCCGCTACCAGTTTAGGATGCAATTCACTTCTTATTTCCCAGTCCTGTAGATCCATCCGAGCATTGAGGTTGTCTTTCGATTTCCCGTCTTTACAAAGAAGCAAGTTGAGTATGTGCTCAGATACTCCCTTCTCTATATGCATGAAGTCCAGAAAATGACGCACTAAATTTGTTGACCAGTACGGAAGTTCGAAGAAAATGCTTAACTTGTTCCAGAATGGTGGTTTGACCTGTTTTGTCGGATCCATCCCGAAGGTCACATTATTGTAACCATCCCACTGAGCAGTCACGTCCTCTCCGGACAATAGGGCTGGAGGTCCAAGAAGCTCCTGATAACCATCAAAGTGAATAGCGTCTAACCTGTAGGGGTGGTCTAGAGGCAGGAAACGTCGATGGCCGCAATAACAAACCTTCCTGCTAAAATTCAAGAATTTCGATGTTGTGTGTTGATGGCAATGTGGACATGCTTTGTGACCATGTACGGACCAACCTGATAGCATTCCATACGCAGGAAAGTCATTAATTGTCCACATTAAAGCCGCACGCAGTATGAAGATTGTATTTGTGTTTGCATCGTAAGTCTCTACACCATCAATGAACAAAGATTTTAACTCCTCGATCAGAGGTCGGAGATAGACGTCGATATTGTTTCCCAGTGAATTTGGTCCGTCGATAAGAAAAGGCATCATAAAGTATGATTGGTCCATAGCCAACCAAGGCGACAGATTATAAATTATCATTACAACGGGCCATGTGCTGTGGCTTCCAGCCATATAGTTGAATGGGCAGAAGCCATCACTAGCCATTCCGAGCCCGATATTGCGAGGATCGCTACTGAATATTGCGTGCCTCCTATCAAAATCCTTCCATGCCGGTGAATCTCTTGGATGGCTCATTTTTCCATCTTCACTTGGAGGAGCACGGTGATGCCAAATCATTGCCTCGGCTGTTTTCTTGCACCTGAATAGCGTCTGCAGCCTCTGTGTTATGAAAAAGTATCGTGCTATCTTGACTGGTATATTGGGCTTCTTATCAGAATCTTTCGGCTTATACCTGGCCTCTCCGCATGTTGGACACTCTTTCAAACCTGAATTCTCTTTCCAGTACAACACACAATTTTTAGGACATGCTTGAATCTTTTCACACTTCAGACCCAAATCAGACATCATCTTCTGGGCTCCGTACCAGCTGTCGGGCACGTTATTTCCCGGGGGCATAGAATCTTTCAAGAACGAAAGAAGCATTGTGAATGGCTTGTTGCTCGATCCATTTAGGCACTTAATCTAGAAAAGTTGGATGAACCATGAGAGGGTGGAATACTTTGCATTCTCATAAATTGGTTTTCTAGCATCATTCATGAAATTTTCATATTTATCCGCATGCGGTCCTTGACCGGAAGGAATGTCATCTTTGGTACGAATAGATTCACCTAGGGCAGCCTCTACCATATCCTCCATTTCTTCCGATGGAAAGAAATTACCGTCTTCTTCTTCTGCCGCATTACCGTCTTCTCCTTCTTCCCCTGCCGCATTATCGTCTTCTCCTTCTTCTTCTGCCGCATTACTGCGTTCTTCTCCTTCCCCGTGATATAACTAAGTTGTATAAAGTCTAGTAAAACCATATTTTACGATATGAAGCTCTGCCAATTCTACCTTCTTCCAGTACTTATTCCCACATCTATCGCACGGGCAGAGAATCTTCTCTATCACGATCTTATTATGTAAGCATACAAATTCAATAAAAGCAGCAACTCCTGCGACAAACTTAGGTTGTATACGTTGTTGCCAATCCACATACATCCAGTCCTTAACTCTGACGTACTCATGGGCCATGTTAGACTGTATAACATATAAATTGTAGGTTATGATGGCTATATTGAGAAATCTAAGAACGGTATGGTTACTGAAAAAGGAGAAAATCCGTGTATATCCTTTGTGTGTGCGTTTGTCGTTGAAAAGAATAAATTATCGATAATCAAAGTTAGATTTGAGGATACTCATGTATGAGAATATGAAAGTTTCATATTATCATCGAGTATCATATATTGGTTTTAACTTGAACATATTGAATCACTCTTTAATGATACGTTTGTTGTGTATTCTTGTTATACGTGTGTGTTTCGGCTGTCGGGGGTAAGGCTTCTATCCCATTAAGAATGTATAGAGCGAACACCGATTCGCTTGTGCTTTCAACCGTTTCGAGTAAATTTCGGCAGCACCTCCCCGCTGTTCTCCGAGTACACTGTAATAGAATAAATAATCATTTCAAAGCTGTGAAACAACGTTGAAATGAACATCTAATCTATCTTTGTGCACGGAGAACCAGCGGAAAGGTACCGACGAAATATCTCGAAACGGATGAAAACACAAGTGAATGAAGGTGTTTGCTTTATACATTCCTAACTTGTCCACACGGGACAAATCTATCGGTTATCATACGATTGAATCTTCTTGTCACATAGACTACACGACGGTTGTTTGTATCGAGCTATACCGTCCGATATTTAACAACCTTCATATAGTTTTATGTCACGACGAACATCGAACGTATGTTAACCGATAGACGGGGACTAAGTGGCGCTTTGAGTTTCATATATGAGTATCGATGAGAATATAAAAGTTTCATATTATCATCAAGTATCATATATTGGTTTTAACTTGAACATCTTGA
Source organism: Agapanthus africanus (assembly GCA_030015575.1). NCBI lineage: Eukaryota > Viridiplantae > Streptophyta > Magnoliopsida > Asparagales > Amaryllidaceae > Agapanthus > Agapanthus africanus. The sequence goes on along the minus strand of CM057339.1, from coordinate 299,623,258 downwards.
ATCACTCTCTAATGATGCGTTTGTTGTGTATTCTTGTTGTATGTGTGTGTTTCGGCTGTCGGGGGTAAGGCTTCTATCCCATTAAGAATGTATAGAGCGAACACTCATTCGCTTATGCTTTCAACCATTTCGAGTAATCTTTGTACATGGAGAACCAGCGGAAAAGTACCGACGAAATATCTTGAAACGGATGAAAACACAAGTGAATGAAGGTGTTTGCTTTATACATTCCTAACTTGTCCACACGTGACAAATTTATCGGTTATCATACGATTGAATCTTCTCGTCACATAGACTACACGACGGTTGTTAGTATCGAGCTATACCGTCCGATATTTAACAACCTTCGTATAGTTCTATGTCACGATGAATATCGAACGTATGTTAACCGATAGACGGGGACTAAGTGGCGCTTCATATATGAGTATCAATGAGAATATGAAAGTTTCATATTATCATCGAATATCATATATTGGTTTTAACTTGGAAAACGTGCCGTTGAAACAAATTATTGTTCTCCACCTTGCACTCTCTTAACAATGGTACATGCATTAAACAACATGTAAGAGCTATCTATAACAACTCTAAACTTTCACCTGTTGGGTTCAACAAAAAGGTTTTTGATATAACAAACACAACCTTCCTCAATTTTTTTGGAGACATAAATCAAGGATAAAATAGATTTCAGATGGTGATAAAAATACCAAATTCTTTCATTGTTGGGTTAATATCAGAAGATGTCAAAACAGAATTACAAAGTTGCAAAATATAGAAGGCATTTGTTTTGAGGAGCATAAACAGATTGTTCATATGGCAGCTTCTCATTTTGAAAAAAGCTTTTACTTCACAAAATATAAATGCAGAATTTGATTGCAGACATATCATTTCTAATATGATTTCAGATGTTGAAAATAAAATACTTAATGATATTCCTTTTATTGAAGACCTACAAAGTTGTATTAAGAATATGGATCCAAATAGTGCTCCTGGTCCTGATGGGTTCTCTGACAAGTTCTATTTGGCTGCATGGCAGATTATTAGTGAAGATCTTTTGGAAGCTGGGAAATATTTTTTCAAACATAAAGAGGTGCCCAAGGCTGTTAATTCTACTCTCGTTTGTCTTATTCCCAAAAAGGCAAACTGTCACTCCATCATCGATTATAGGCCTATAAACTTTTGTAATTTTCTATACAAAATTTTCATTATCCCCAACCCTAGCCACAGCCGAACCCCAACCCCAACCCTAACCCTAACCCCAACCCCAGCCCCAGCCCCAGCCCCAACCGAACCCCAACCCTAACCCCAACCCCAACCCCAACCCCAACCGAACCCCAACCCCAACACCAAACCCCAACCGAACCCTAACCCTAACCCTAACCCCAACCGATGCCTAACCCTAACCCTCATCGGTACCCAAACCCTGAACCCTAGCCCTAAAATCATCAAAATTATGTTTAATTGAAGATTTACTAACTTGTAGGTGGTGGAGGAGATGACGGAGACGCTCGATCGGTGGTCTACGACGCGCGCAATCAGCGACGAGGAAGAACGAGGGCGGTGGCGACGATGAGAACGGAGGGCGGTAGCGACGACAAGAAAACTGCAGACGCGAGAAAGAGAATTTTGAGAATTTTGGGAACGCGCGAGGGAGATCGAGGCGTAGGGCATTTCTGTGTCTTTTTTTTATTAAATTCCCATTTAGATGCCCCTACAGATTAGTCCGTAGGTCATTGGTTTGCGGCTCCGTAGGGCCAAACAACAAATTACGATTTAATATTTTTAAATTAAAATGTCGGGCACCGTAGGGTCAACCATTGGGCCCTACGGATTAGTCCGTAGGGGCAACAAATACCTGCCCCTACGGATTCCGTTATCCGTAGGGGCAACCCCATATTGTAGTAGTGCATCCTGATTAGATAAAATAATAACCAATCTGATCTTGGAAGAGTATACACAGAGTGTTTTCTTCTTTATCTCTCTCCTGGTAGCGACCATGTCACGCCTTAATCAAGATAATAAATATGGATATATTGACCGAACCTTCTTATTATACTCAGCTGGGGAACGTTGGTTCCGCTTTATCTTATAATTGTTATAAGTCCGAGTAGGAAATAAGGGAATATCCGGATTCCTACGTGACCCAATCGAGGAAAAAGCATGTTGATGCATATTCTTCGGGTGTGTTCGTTACCAAGAACCGTTTCTCAGTATCCTCTACGTCCTAGGTATGAGATACTGGATTAGGATCCCACATATGTAATCTGTTACATGGGCTACAGAAATGTAGAGAACTGGGATTGGGTGATATGTCTCTAAGTGTTAGAGAATGGTGCAATTGTTGCAGCCAAATCAGTTGGCAAATATCACCTTGTATTACCAAATGGTAAATACATTGATTCTGAACAAATGTTATTACATACCGAACCTGATATACAACATTACATCAGTTTCTTTATTAAGTTAAAGAATGATATAATTTTGTATTAAAGGATAATGTTATGAACATTTTCCTTAATCAAGAGTTGATTGGATCAGGCACGTTATGTAATGGTAGATAAGTTCTAAATCAAACCACAATTCAAAGTATGTAGAACACACAAGAGGAGTAGTTCAGAAATGAACGAATCCTTCTTGTGGCATTGTAGACTAGGTCATATCTATGCGACACGACCAGGTAAGTTACATAAGGATGAATATGAGAATCTATTCGAATTTTCATGTTATGATACTTGCCAGTCTTGTCACAAAGGTAAAGTGACCAATACTCCGTTTACTGGAAACAGAGAAAGAGTTACTGAACTATTGAGACGGATACATGATGATTTATACGATCCGATGTCTACAAATGTCAGGGTTGGTTCTTTGTACTTCATTTCATTAATCGACGATCTCTCAAGATTCGGGCATGTGTTCCTGTTGAAACACGAGTCTGAAACTTTTGAGAAATTCAAGGAATATAAGCTTGAAGTTAAGAACCAGATGGGTAAAAGTATTAAAATCCTTCGATGAGATCGGAGAGGCGAATACTTAGGTATGGAGTTCCTGGATTTTCTATACGGAGAATAGGATTCTCTCTCAGCTTACTCCTTCGAATACACCACAGCACAAAGGTGTGTCGGGGCGGAGATATCGCGCCCTATGAGATATGGTGCGCTCTATGATGAGTACTGCTGAGTTGCCTGTTTTCTTTTGGAGTTATGCACTTGAGAAGCTGCATACCTATTGAATAGGGTTCCATCCAAATCAGTGTCTACCACTCCATATGAGATATGGAATGGGAAGATACCATGTCTTAAACAAGTTAAGATAAGGGGTTGTCCGGCCTATGTTGAAAAGCAAAATTCGGACAGGCTCGAGGCAAGGTCAGTTCTGTATAAGTTTGTTGGATATCCCAAACATTTGCGAGGGAATCTTCTACCACACTGAGGAGAAAAAGGTGTTTTGTTTCTCAGCAAGCCACCTTTTTTGAAAAGGAATTTCTTATGAAGAAATTAGTGGTCATGAGGTAGAACTGGAAGGAGTTCCAGCTGGACAAACTAACAGCTGATGATTTGATGAAACCAAAGGATTCAATAGTCTCCAACGAGCCTCAGCCTCTCTACGAATCTGGTAGGATTCCTCATCCATCTGAGAGATACTACGGTTTCCTCGGTGACGATGGGAGTGAGGATTCCATCATGGTAGATGATGACCCAACCAGGTTCAGGCAGGCCATCACGAGTGGGGACTTTGTGAAATGGCTGGATGCTATGCAATCATAGATGGAATCCATGTACACCAATGAAGTATGACTTTGAATGTTGCACCTGAAGGGGTAAAACCCATTGGGAGCAAATGGATCTTGAGAAGATTCTTGGTGTAGATGGAAAAGTTGAGACTTTCAAAGCTAGACTTGTGGTAAAAGGCTATCGTCAATAACCAGGTGTGGTTTATGAAGAAACCTTTTCTCCTGTGGCTATACTTAAGTCTATTAGGATTAAAGCACACATCACGGAGTTGGGACATCTGTTTTGATGTGGCAGTCAAAGTGTTTGACTTCATCAAAATGGTAGATGAACCTTGTATATACAAGAAGGTTGTAGAGAGTAAGGTTGTCTTCCACGTATTGTACGTAGATGATATACTCTTGATAGGAAATGGTTTCCTATGCTACACTCGGTCAAGCTCCTCTTATCACGAGGATTGTCCATGGAAGATCTGGATGATACCTACTACATCTTGTGGATTATGATCTATGCTGATAGATCTAAGAGGATGTTGGGAGTGTCCCAAATCCAGGTACATTAACACCATACTAAAGGGGTTTAGTATGGAAGATTCTAAGCGTGGTGGTTCGCCCACTTACTCATGAATCACTCTCTCCAAAAAGATGTCTCCCGAGACTGATTTGGAGAGAGATCGCGTGCAAGGGATACCCTATGCTTCGGCAGTAGGCTCTATCATGTATGCGATGTTATATACCAGACCAGATGTAGCTGACTCACTAGGTGTAGTGATCAGAAATCAATTGGATCTTGGGAGAATCACTGGACAGCTGTGTAGGACATTCTTAAGTACTTGAGAAGTACTAAAGAAATGTTCTTGGGGTTTGGTGACGGTGAACTCCAGTAGGAGTCCTTTACCAATTCTAGCTCCCAGAGTGATAAGGTCGACTGAAAGTCGGTCTCGGGATTTGTCTTTACCCTCAGTAGAGGGACGGTATGTTGAAAGAGTTCCAAGCTATATACCGTGGCAAACTAGACGATAAAGGCTGAATACATCGCTACCAACGATGCTACCCAAGTAGATGTTTGGATAATTCTTGTTCATGAGATGAACATGGTTCCTACCATTGAGCGTCCAATAACTGTTATTGTGACAACAATGGAGTTGTGGATTTGGCCTAGGAACGCCGGTCCCATTAGCGATCCGGACATATTCTGAGGACAGTATCATCTGATCAGAGAGATGGTTGATCTCCAAGGGATCAAAGTAAGGAGAGTTGATGCGAAGGATAACACGGCAGATCCACTCACAGAGGCCTTTCCCTAGAGAGACTTTTATGGGGCGTTGAGTATAAGATACTACAACAAATGGCCTTAGTGCAAGAGAGAGATTGTTAGTTATATGTATGCCCTAGAGGCCATTATTATACATGTGATGTATATTATAGTGGATGCTTGAATATATATAGGGAGGAATTTCTTGCTCGACATGATAGTATGCTATTTGGTTGCTCTTTATCTTAACATGTACACTTATTGTCTCTCTATTACATGTTGATAAAGCCTTTATGATGAGTACTTGACTACCAGGATTATGATGCAGATCATACTAGTGGGGCAGAGGTAGTCGGTAAGTACATCCTTCAAATGTTCTTAGTCGTGGGGGTATCAAGACGGGGCATCGATATTCCAGAGTAGACTAGCGTATACGCTTCTCGATCCATATGATGGGCGATGGATGATCCCATATCCATTGGTGTTTGACATCAGAGAAGGTATACAGGTGCTCAGTGGAGACTAAGTACATTGGACGGACTCGCCGAGAACTCTTAGATGGTATTATATCTATCGTCAGATAGCAGTTCTCTGGTGACACTGGTACATGTTAGTCTGTCGATCCGAGATCGTCATAGAGTCTTGTGTGATTCCCACTGTGCTTTGATTTCAACCTTACCACATTCAAGAGATTGTGCAAAATGGTGGTTTTTGGGTACAGTCCCGAGTTACATGGAGGCAATGAGCGATAGGAGGGGATTTCGTCTCTCCCGGTATTGGGGGTTGATATTGAGCTATGCTCAATTGTCCATAACAGGAAATCCCTGGCCAGGGTTGCTGAGATTTACTGGTAAGTGTTATCAGTAGTTTTTCGAATCGTTATGAGCTTCATATCAGCATGACTTATCAGGGCTATTGGGGTCCGACGTTTTCCACCCCTAGGCTGAGATATGCGACATATCAGACGAAGAGACAGGACTGTACGGTAGTGTTACTGATTGGATTCGCAAGAGTATGAGCAGTCTTGCTTGTTGATCTTCTGATCGCTCAATACCCGGGTGGCCGTTATGTTTAGCAGACCGCCGACGGCTTGTGGGTGACTGATATGATCACCACATACTGCTGGCGTATTGATGAATCTTTAGAGTCCTACACAGAGGTTTCCTGGCTCAGGCGAAACGAAGTAGGAGCACATATATGATATGTGCGGGATCGAGATTAATGCGCGTATGTGATGTAAGTCGATGTACAACACCCCACGACTTGCGGGGAGGCGGAAAAATGAAAAACGATCTTGTTCTTTGCGTAAACATCGACTAACCGAGAATCTTTGCTAAACTATAACTAACAAGAAACATAGAAGTTGTTAACTACTATGAGAAGAGATTATACCTAGTGAACCTTGTCCTTCGTCTTTTCGTTCTCCACCTCCTCTACGGCCTTCTCTATGTAGTAGATGATCCACCCGAGAGCTTTACTCCAAGCTTCACCTCTAAACTTGAGGTAACTAGGTTTCTTTAGTTGCTAATCAAAGTACCTAGATGATATAGAGAAGGGTTATGGATTAATTAGTCTATTCTAATCCTTGGTTTCAACACATGAGTGGTAGGATTAGGGTTTGAAGAGAGAGTGAGCCTGAGGAGAGAGAAGGTGAGCATGAGAATGAGAAGAGATAATGAACTCATTTGAATATATGAAGCATTATCTTTTATGAAATAAAAATATAAAATCATTTAACAACCATGCTTCATTTATTCATATGAGTGATTCATCTCATAAGTCATTAGATCAATAAATGATGCATTAACTTCATGGATGAATCACACAATTGAGTCATTAAAACAATAAATGCAAATGCCACCTAAACCCTCAAGTCACCATCCTTCTAGAAGCTTCTCGTGAAATTACGAGAACGCCCCTCCTATCCGTGAAAATACGGAAAAACTTTAGACTGTATAAATCCAATAACCCGATACTAGAATCTGGCTTAAACCAAAGCCGGCTAGTAAAAATTGTCCGAATGTCGTACGTGCGTAAACACACGTATGCGTCCGAACCCTTGTCGTAAAACCATACGACCTCTATATCGTTTCGCCTGGAGCAGGGAAACTCTCTGTGTGGGACTCTAAAGACTCGACTACTACGCTGGCAGTGGGTTTAACCACAGACCGCAAGCGGCACTAGCTGTACGTAACGGTCCCCAGGTAGATGTCGATAAGAAGGCCGATGAGGAAACCTATCCGAACTCCTACTGAGCCTGATGTGACAATCTCCGTACAGTCCGGTCTATTCGTCTAAGACTATCGCATATCGGGCCTAGGGGGCGGCAAGCATCAGTCCCCTAATAGCGGTATAAGTCGTGTCGGAGCGTAGCCCATTACACCCTGAGAAACAACTCGAACCTACCAGTAAATCTCGCTTACCCTGGCCAGGGACTTTGCGTAATGGCTCTCTGACACAGCGCGATATGAACTCCCAATACCGGGAGAGACGAATCCTGTCTAACCGCCACTGCCGCCAAGTGCTCGGGACTGCACCCAACTGCAACCTGTTTGGATGACTCCTTTGAGCCGTGGTAGGGTAGCAATCTAATAACAGTGGGACACACTCAAGGCGAAGTAGCAGTGTCAAGTCTGCGGACTATGTTGTACTCATGTCACCTGGGAACTGTTAACTGACGACGGGTATAATACCAACCAACAGTTCCCCGCGAATCCTGTCCGGTGTACCCGTAACCCAACGAGCACCTGTATACTATCTCCAGTACGACGTACTGACGGCTGTGGGACATACCATCTCCCCAACTGGGATGAGAAGCGTACACACTAGTCTACTCCGGAGTATCGATGCCATGTCTCGATAATCCTACGACTAGAGACCTGAAAAAGGATGTGCTTGTAGACTACCCAGCCCCCACTAGTGTGACTGCCATCACAACGCTGGTAGTCAAGCAAGATCCTAAGAGCTCTATCAATACATATACTCACATATTAAGATAGATAAAACCAAGTAGCATACTACCATGTTTAGCAAGACTGTTATATAACTGTGAATATCCTAAGCTTCCATTAAGTAATATACAAGCTAGTATGATATAATAATGGCCTCTAGGGCATATACACTAACAATCTCCCACTTGCACTAGGGCCATGTACTGGCATATCGAAGACCGATGATCTCGAGTAGCCTCTCGAACTGAATCTGAGGTAGGGCTTTTGTGAATGGATCAGCAATGTTCTCTTCAGTAGCAACTCTCCGGACCTCGATCTCCCGGCGATCTATGATCTCCCTGATCAGGTGATACCGCCTTAAGATGTGTCTGGACTTCTGATGGGACCTTGGTTCCTTCGCTAAAGCTATAGCTCCGTTGTTGTCGCAATACAGAGGTATTGGATCAACAATGGTAGGAACCACCTGAAGTTCTGTTAGGAACTTCTTCATCCAGACCGCTTCTTTTGCGGCATCGCAAGCAGCAATATACTCCGTTTCCGTCATCGAGTCAGCAACGGTGTCCTGCTTAGAACTCTTCCAGCACACCGCCCCTCCATTGAGGGTAAAGACATAACCTGACATGGACTTGGAATCGTCCTTATCACTCTGGAAGCCGGAATCAGCAAAGGCCTCCATCTTGAGGTCTTTTCTGCCGTAAACCAAGAACATCTCCTTAGTCCTTCTCAGGTACTTGAGAATGTTCTTTACTGCTATCTAGTGCTTCTCCCCTGGGTCTGACTGATACCGGCTTACCACGCTCAGTGCGTAAGCTACATCTGGTCTGGTGCACAACATCGCATACATTATAGAGCCTACCGCAGAAGCGTAGGGTATAATAGACATGCGTTCCCTTTCCAAATCAGTCTTGGGAGACATCTCTTTGGATAGGGTGATTCCGTGACAAGCCGGTAGATTACCGCGCTTAGAATCTTCCATACTGAATCTTTTCAGTATAGTGTTGATATACCTTGACTGCGAAAGTCCCAACATCCTCTTGGATCTATCACGATAGATCCGGATCCCCAGAATGTAAGAGGCATCACCCAGGTCTTTCATGGAGAACCTGTGTGACAAGAATCCTTTGACAGATTGTAGCATAGGAATGTCATTTCCTATCAATAGAATGCCATCCACGTACAAGACGGGAATACGACAGTTCATGCTACAACTTTACTATATATACATGGTTCATCTGGATTTTTGATAAAGTCATATTATTTGACTGTTTCATCAAAACAGATGTTCCAACTCCGCGATGCCTACTTCAGTCCATAAATGGACTTAAGCAACTTGCATACTTTTCCGCTGCTCCCACTCTGATTGAAACCTTCTGGCTGATCCATATAGACGCATTCTTCTAAATTACCATTCAGAAAAGCCGTCTTTACGTCCATCGGCCAGATTTCATAATCATGGAAGGCAGCAATAGCAAGAAGGACCCGAATGGATTTGAGCATAGCCACTGGAGAAAAAGTTTCGTCATAGTCCAAACCAGGTCTTTGACGAAAACCCTTTGCAACAAGTCTAGCCTTATAGGTTTCCACCTGTCCATCTACACCAATCTTTTTCTTGAAGATCCATTTGCATCCTATGGGTTTTACCCCATCTGGAGCAAAGTCCAAAGTCCATACTTTGTTGGTGCACATGGACTCCATTTCGGTCCGCATTGCATCTAGCCATCGTAGCGAGTCGCCGCTCTGGATGGCCTGCTAGAAGCTAGTAGGTTCATCATCATCTATGACGCAATCCTCTCTATCCCCATCTATGAGAAAACCGTAGTATCTCTCAGGCGGATGAGACGGCCTACTACTCCTGCGGAGGGGTGCGGGAATGTCCTGTTCTTCTTGAACTACTAGTTCTACCAAACTTTCAGTAGGAGTTTGTGGTTCTGGAATGTCTTCCAGTTCTATTTCGCTCCCACTTATTTCCTTTTCTAAAAACTGATATTCTAGAAAATGGGCATTACGAGAAACAAAAACCTTTTGTTCCTCTGCGTAATAGAATAGATACCCCTTGGAGTTCTTTGGATATCCCACAAACTTGCACTGTACTGATCATGCCTCGAGCTTGTCCACATGCTGCTTTTTAACAAAAGCTGGACATCCCCATATCTTCAGATACTGAAGATAGGGTTTCTTCCCACTCCATATCTGATATGGCGTGGTAGGCACAGTCTTGGTAGGAACCATGTTCAAAAGATATGCCGCTGATTCTAGCGCATAACCCCAGAAAGATCGCGGTAACTCAGCATTACTCATCATGGAACGTACCATATCCAATATGGTTCGATTCCTTCTCTCCGATACACCGTTATGCTGTGGAGTGTATGGAGGAGTAAGCTGAGAGAGAATTCCTTTCTCTTTTAGGTAACCTAGGAACTCGGCACTTAAGTATTCACCACCTCGATCAGATCTTAGTGTCTTGATACTTTTGCCGGTTTGGTTTTCTACTTCATTCTTATACTCCTGGAATTTCTCAAAATCCTCGGATTTATGTTTCATCAGATAAATGAATCCGTACCTTGAGTAATCATCCGTAAAAGTAATGAAATAGGAAAAACCACCTCTTGCATGTGTAGACATTGGACCATATACATCGCTGTGTATGAGTCCTAAGAGCTCGCTTGCTCTTACTCCATGTCCAGTGAATGGAGTCTTTGTCATCTTTCCTTTGAGACATGATTGACAAGTGGCATAAGTTTGATATTCAAACGAGTCCAAATATCCTTCTCTATGTAACTTAGTCAACCTTGTCTCATTGATGTGACCTAGTCTACAATGCCATAAGAAAGCCTTATTTAAATCTGGAGACTTTCTTTTTAGTGTGTTCTGGATATTGAAAATCTGGAGTTGGTTTAAGACATATATACCGTTATCCAGTGTACCGGACCCAATCAAACTATGATTAAGGTGGATGTTAACAACATCACTTACCAATTTGAAATCATAACCTTTATTTGATAACAAGGAAACTGATAAGATATTACATGTTAAGCTAGGTACACAAAAACAGTTATGTAAAACCAAAATGTGTCCACTCATCAATCCCAGGTGATAATCCCCTACGGACACAGCTCCCACGCTAGCTCCGTTAGCAACCATCAGGGTCATATCACCATCCTTCAGCACTCTACGGTTTCTCAGTGCCTGCAATGAATTGAATATATGAGATCCTGATCCGGTATCTAATACCCAGGAAGTAGAGTTGATTGACAGACAATTCTCAATTACAAACACACCTGAAGTCGAAGCCACAGCTTGCTTCGGTTCCTGGTTCTTGGCGTTCTACGCCTTGCAGTCTTTCTTCCAGTGCCCTTTCCTATGATAATGGAAGCACTCATCCTGGGACACTACTGGTACCGCAAACTTTTTAAATCCCTTCGCTCCCACCTTACTAACACCTCCTCTAGGTTTGGTGGCGGCCTTCTTCTTCCTTCCTTTGGCCCTAGCCTTGGACCCAGAAGAAGAAACACCGCTAACAAACATAGCGGGTGGTTCCCTTGCCTTCTGCAAGGTGCCCTCTGCACTCCTCAACATGTTAAGGAGTTCTGGAAGTTCAACTTCTTTTTTTTGAATGTTGAAATTCAGAATAAACTGGGCGTAGGTGGAAGGAATGGACTGGAGAATCAGGTCTGTATAGAGCTCATTATCCAAAGTCGTCCCAAGGTCTGCGAGCTCTTATATATAGCCAATCATCTTTAGGACATATTCTCCTACCGATGATCCGACGGCCAACCTCGCTCGAAACAAGTTCTTTGAGGTCTCGTATCTTGCTATACGAGATTGCTCTCCATAAAGTTCCTTTGTATGGAGAAATATGGCATCAAGATCCATATCCTCGTGCCTCCTCTGATGTTCATTGTTCATCGAGGCAAGCACGATGCACTTGGCCTTCGCGCAATCATACTCCCAGGTTTTGCGGATTTCCTTATCCGCATTACTGGATTTGGGACCTGGGACTGCAGGTGCCTTAGCGGTGAGGACGTACCCCAATTTTTCATAGGTCAAAGCCATTTTGACATTCCGCAGCCAATCTTTATAGTTTGGCCCTGTCAGTATATTTTTCTCTAAAAGTAACTTAAGTCCAGTCATTTTCAGGGTCGCTGCAAGTAGGAGAGAGAGAAGAAACACTTTAGCATGATGCTCTTGCAAGTTTAGAGTGGTTTTTAAGTTATCTAAACTGGATGGCTCCCACTGTTTCTCGAATCCTTCCTCAAACCATAAAAGAAGAATTAGCCAGGACTATTCTCACTGTACAATACTTGCTTAACCGTTCAGCCAGGCCGGTGTCGGTACTTCGAGGGAGGTTTTCCAACGCTTTCGCGAAGTTTCTTAATTAAATAATCTCTTTTCTATGGGGGCGTAGCTCCGCTGACACCTTTCTCGACACCTACTTGGTTTATAGCATTGATCGTTAAGTGACGAATCTCCCGATGAGTAGCATATACTCACAGTAGGATCGGGATCCAAATATCATCGTATGATAATGTTGAAGGAATCCTACCAACATTCATCAAACTCCAAATGGTATGCATCTCTTTGCAAATTTCAGTTTCTTTAGAAATTCCCGATATAAATTTTTGCCCCATGCTCTTATGACCTTGGCGTTGGTCAAAATGTCATAAGTGACATGTCAAGTTCTACCCATCATTATCTTGTTAATTTGAACCCATCCGTACATATCCTTGACGTTGGCCAAAATGATAATACGACTGTCCCAAACTAACTCATCTATCTATGTAACAAATGAATACCCAGCAGCTACCAAACACTATGCCTTGGCGTTGGTCAAAATACATTGCTTGAATACTACTGAATACCCAAATGAAATGACGGAGGGCTACGAATGGTTTTGGCGAAACCATGAACGTAGTGAACTTGATATGACCGAAGGAACCTGATAGCTTTTTAAAAGGAGTGGTTAAAGCTCCGCAATTAAAAATATCTTCTGTTTTAAAAATAACCGAGTGGTTTCTTTTACATTGTTCCAACGATTCAACTTTGGTTTATTTTCTTTGCATTAATAATAATGCGTCCCATCATTAACCTATCATTGCAGAAAACAATGAAAATACAACGTCCTCTTATGCCATCCGCATTCGCCACTGGGTCCCGTCATCACCCGTTAGGTTACTTAACTAACGGCAGAGCGGGGGCTGGGCTAGCGTGGGTGTAAAACATAAGTGACGTCTAAATAGCTATCATATATAGATATTGTACATTCGTCAGACGCAATAATAGGCATTCCAGATTACAGATGAACATTATTGGATATGCAAGCAATCCGCGTTTGTTTTGAGCCTGCAACGAAAGACGGATTACACAGTTGTGATGAATAGCCATTACCCCATCCTAGACCCCTACGGGTACGACAAACTACCCGCCACGTACCCGAAGTGAAGCGGTCTCCCTCAACAACGTGAGTAGGCCACTAAACACTTCAAAGTACCCGGTAGTTTGTGCACCCCACCTTGGGTCTATCCTAGGAGCAAAAACAGTAAAATGAAATAATACAATGGTGGCTACAACCGCAACCTGGATGTGCCCCGTAAAATAATATTACAACATATTACAATTACATTGAATGAATGAATTTAACAAACCATCACAAACTCCGGCTAACCATCACAACAATCCAATACAGTTCATAACCACAAACAGTAAAATCCATTACAGAAATGTGCAACCCCCTGCCAACCGACATACTAGCAGTTAGGGGAGGTTTACGAACACATTATACAGTTCACAGATATAATCAAATTAGCAAACATCGTATAATTTTGATCGAGCAAACATATCAGATTCTACTCCAAAACTTCTCTGTGCACCTGAGACTTGAGCAGAAAATAAACATTCCAGAAAAGACAAAAACATCACAGAAGAGCCACTGGAAAAACTTGGGCTGAATCGGCTCCAACTCGGCCGCGGATCCGCGGCGGATCGGTGGGATCGGCCGCGGTTCCGCGGCTCTTTGGCCGATTCATGAACCCAATTTTTTTCAGTGTTCTTATATTTCTCTGTAGGTTATTCTGCAGGTCCCTGAAAAATTTTCAGACCTCATTTTAAAATCGACAAAAACTATGTGATTTCGATGTTTTTTCCGGTTCGTTTTGCGTTCGAAATTCATACGACTTTGCTAATGAGTTAATTATTGTTTAGCGAGGCTCTGATACCACTGTAAGTCGATGTACAACACCCCACGACTTGCGGGGAGGCGGAAAATGAAAAACAATCTTGTTCTTTGCGTAAACATCGACTAACCGAGAATCTTTGCTAAACTATAACTAACAAGAAACATAGAAGTTGTTAACTACTATGAGAAGAGATTATACCTAGTGGACCTTGTCCTTCGTCTTTTCGTTCTCCACCTCCTCTCCGGCCTTCTCTATGTAGTAGATGATCCACCCGAGAGCTTTACTCCAAGCTTCACCTCTAAACTTGAGGTAACTAGGTTTCTTTAGTTTCTAATCAAAGCACCTAGATGATATAGAGAAGGTTTATAGATTAATTAGTCTATTCTAATCCTTGGTCTCAACACATGAGTGGTAGGATTAGGGTTTGAAGAGAGAGTGAGCTTGAGGAGAGAGAAGGTGAGCATGAGAATGAGAAGAGATAATGAACTCATTTGAATATATGAAGCATTATCTTTTATGAAATAAAAATATAAAATCATTTAACAGCCATTCTTCATTCATTTATATGAGTGATTCATCTCATGAGTCATTAGATCAATAAATGATGCATTAACTCCATGGATGAATCACACAAATGAGTCATTAAAACAATAAATGCAAATGCCACCTAAACCCTCAAGTCACCATCCTTCTAGAAGCTTCTCGTGAAATTACGAGAACGCCCCTCCTATCCGTGAAAACACGGAAAAACTTTAGACTGTATAAATCCAATAACCCGATACTAGAATCTGGCTTAAACCAAAGCCGGCTAGTAAAAACTGTCCGAATGTCGTACGTGCGTAAACACACGTATGCGTCCGAACCCTTGTCGTAAAACCATACGACCTCTATATCGTTTCGCCTGGAGTAGGGAAACTCTCTGTGTGGGACTCTAAAGACTCGACTACTACGCTAGCAGTGGGTTTAACCACAGACCGCAAGCGGCACTAGCTGTACGTAACGGTCCCCAGGTAGATGTCGATAAGAAGGCCGATGAGGAAACCCATCTGAACTCCTACTGAGCCTGATGTGACAATCTCCATACAGTCCGGTCTATTCATCTAAGACTATCGCATATCGGGCCTAGGGAGCGGCAAGCGTCAGTCCCCTAATAGCGGTATAAGTCGTGTCGGAGCGTAGCCCATTACACCCTGAGAAACAACTGGAACCTACCAGTAAATCTCGCTTGCCCTGGCCAGGGACTTTGCGTAATGGCTCTCTGACACAGCGCGATATGAACTCCCAATACCGGGAGAGACGAATCCTGTCTAACCGCCACTGCCTCCAAGTGCTCGGGACTGCACCCAACTGCAACCTGTTTGCACGACTCCTTTGAGCCGTGGTAGGGTAGCAATCTAAGAACAGTGGGACACACTCGAGGCGAAGTAGCAGTGTCAAGTCTACGGACTATGCTGTACTCATGTCACCTGGGAACTGTTAACTGACGACGGGTATAATACCAACCAACAGTTCCCCGCGAGTCCTGTCCGGTGTACCCGTAACCCAACGAGCACCTGTATACTATCTCCAGTACGACGTACTGACGGCTGTGGGATAGACCATCTCCCCAACTAGGATGAGAAGCGTACACACTAGTCTACTTCGGAGTATCGATGCCCTGTCTCGATAATCCTACGACTAGGGACCTGAAAAAGGATGTGCTTGTAGACTACCCAGCCCCCACTAGTGTGACTGCCATCACAACGCTGGTAGTCAAGTAAGATCCTAAGAGCTCTATCAATACGTATACTCACATATTAAGATAGATAAAACCAAGTAGCATACTACCATGTTTAGCAAGACTGTCATATAACCGTGAATATCCCAAGCTTCCATTAAGTAATATACAAGCTAGTATGATACAATAATGGCCCCTAGGGCATATACACTAACATGTGATACCGCATTCTATTCTCGCGATATGTGATATCGGTCGGTTATATGTGATATAGCCAGGTTATCGAATCAAATGTTGATTCGATAAGTTGATACATATGATATTAGTCGGTTATATGTGATATAGCCGGATTATTAAATCAATCGTTGATTTAATAATTTAATGTGTAATTATATATTTGATATATTAATTTACATTAACTAATATTAGCTCACTTAAGAATTCTTTTTCTCACTTGTGCATTTACTATATATGTGATATATATTAATGTACACTCTTTTGTGTCATGCTAGATGATACATGAGATATGGGTGATTGAGACTCACACCATGCTTATCATATTGATGGGTTTGATTTATTTAAAGTAAATCAAAATTAGTTGAAAACTAGTCACATGGTTAGAAGCTTGTAGTGACCGTTGACTTAGTCCACTAATTTTGTTTTACATTACATATTTATTAACCCAACCATTATCTTAAACTATGGTTATGTCTCTACATGAGTTATATGAGATATTTCTCACCCATGTTTGCCATTTCTACACTTGACTTTTTCCATGGTTGCTTTTTGGGAGGTGAAGAAAATGAGTGAGAAAATAATTTCTAAAGTGAGAAAAATTCCTACTTCATCAACCTCTTCTGGACTAGCCATTTAGATTGGGTTATTTCTTCACTAGTTCATCACGTAGTGAAGAGATAGCTTGGGTTAGTGTCTCCTCGACGTAGATCATCTTCGGCCTCGAAAACTTCAAGTAAGCTTGTTCATTTCATCTTGTGGAGCCTTTCTAAAGTCTGAGAGTTCACTACTTTGAGTGAAGGGACTACTACACGGAGATTTTGAGGTGAAGGACCGGTATACAAAGGTTGTATTCCTTGTTCACTTAGATGTAAAGATGTTTACATTCTTGTTTCGTCTAATTATCTAGTTAAGATTCTAGGTTAGGGTTCTTTAGCGCGCCAATTTTTTGAAAACGGCATGGACGATGCCTCCCGAAACCCAGTGGCGGTGCTGCAGAACCCTACACTCCACACCGATCATCGGCCAAGTAACCGGGCGTTTCAAAGCCCGGGAGCCACTCATGATAAAATACCTGGCCGAAGTTAAAAGGCTTCGAAAAAATTTCGACGAAGTCCAAGTGGAGCAGATTCCCAGAAACTTGAACACCTAAGCCGACGCCTTGAGCAAACTCGCTTCTTCCTATACGGCCAACCATAAAAGAAATATCCTCTTCGAAGTCTTGCCGCGCCCCTGCTTGGAAGACGGAGAGGTAACACTCTATATCTACACAACTCAAGAAGAAGGCCGGGTTTGGAGAAAGCCCCTCGTGGAGTTCCTAAAAGACGGTGTACTTCCCGAAGACCGAGGAGAAGCTCGCAGGCTTCGGGCCAAAGCACGCCATTTCGTCTGGAGCAACGGAAACCTGTACAAGATATCATATACTCAGCCTCTGCTCCGGTGCATCGACCCCCATGCGGCTGACTACGTTCTACGAGAGATAGATGAAGGGGCCGGGGAAGCACATCAAGGGGCCCACACCCTAGTCTAGAAGACACTACTCCAATGGTATTGCTGGCAGGATGCCGAGAAGCTAGTCAGAAGATGCAATAACTGCCAACTCTTCGGCAACGTATCTCGTCTCCCCGCCACCGAACTAACTCCACTCAGTTCCCTTTGGCCGTTTGCTCAATGGGGGATAGATATGGTGGGCCAACTCCCCACCAGCACGGGCAGACACAGATACATCTTTGTCGTCGTGGACTACTTTAAAAAATGGGTAGAGGTTGTGCCCATCAGGAAACCGGACGTCGTCTCTACGATAAAATTCCTGCAGAACAACATAATCTATCGATTTGGAATCCTGAGGTGCATAATTACCGACCATGGGACCAACTTCAAAAACGATAAAGTCAAAGAGTTTTGCAGCCACTACCGCATCTTGATGAAATTTGCCGCGGTCGCACATCCGCAATGCAACGGGCAGGCCGAGGTAGCGAACTAAGGCGTCATCCACGGTATCAGAGCCCGTTTGGAAGGAAGGCAAGGCGGTTGGGTCGAAGAACTGCCACGAGTGATATGGGCATCGCGAACATTGAAGAAAATACCTACGGGAGAAACCCCATTCATCCTCTACTACGGCACTGAGGCGACTGTCCCCGCGGAGATCGGACTACCCAGTTATAGGGTTGAACATTTCGACGATGAGTCTAACACCTCGGCGCTCCGAAGCAACTTGGACGTCCTACTGGAAAAGAGGGATATGACGCAAATCAGAGCAACCGCCTATCAGCAGCAAACCGCTCGCTATTACAATGCCCGAGTAAAACATCGGGCCTTCAAGACGGGAGATCTAGTCTTACGAAGAAACGAGTTCGTAGACCAAGACAGACTACATAAGTTCTCCCCGAAGTGGGATGGACCATTCCTCGTAACAGAAGCATTGCCCGGTGGAGTATACTGTCTGCAGGACACCCGGGGCCGTAATTTTCCTTAGCCTTATAACGCAGAAAAGCTTAAATTGTATAAATAAACATGTATCGTCTTTCGAATAATGTAAATCCTTTTTGCATTAAACTAAGTCTCCCGGGCTAAGTCCTCTCACGGAAGACACTTTGTGTACCACCGTAGGGCTTCAGCCCATTGTTTCTTTCCTCGGTTCCAAAGACTCCGAAGTTATTTTTAAGGAAAACATAAAAATTATATCAAGAAGTGGAAAAGAGACAGTACACTACAACCAAAGTCAAGTTTATTTATTTATAGGGTATTATGGGCTTCCCATCCTTACAACGATTATAACAAAGGGGGGCGAGGGTTAAGGAAACATTGCCGGTGGTAGAGCGAAGAAAGCTCCTCCAGCCGAGCCAAAGCAGCCTGGACCCATTCCCTCCGACGATACTCCCGGACCCTAGAAGCCACGGACTACCCGGGATCCTCGTCTGCCGAGCAAGATGCGACGACCAACCTCTGCTGAATGCTCTCAAGAAGAAGGTCCACCGATCGGTCTCACCGGCTCTTCGAGATCAAGCCAAGATCGTACACCGAATGCATCTTGTCAAACGCCTCGTCCATCAGCTGCGGAGACAAGGCGTTGTACAGACCCGGGGAAGTCCTCCATATTGCGTAAATAAGCACCTGAAGCAGAGGAGATCGCCGGGGAAGTAAGCGTCCAAAATGGCCCTCCAAGCGGCTTATCACCGCCTCGTACGTCTCTTCAGAACGATCGATGTTATAAAAGTATACATCGTCACGGGAAACGATCTCCCTGATGGTATACAAGGAATCGATCATCTTCGGAAAATCCAGGACTAAGAAGAAACCAATGTGCCTTCGGTATTTATAGCCTCAACAAAAATCTTCCAGTGGCCGAGATTTACTCGCACAAACGATGCAAATCACGGAATATCGCACTTTCCCGATATGGTGCTGCCATGTGTCATCCACGACGGTCGCCATCCCCGCATATACCGGTCATGAAAGATTAAACGACGCCCCAAGGAGATACTAGGGAGATAATAAAGCCCTCATCGCGAGGCCACCGGGAAGCTTCCTGCTCGGTCTATCCACAACGAGTAGCTCCTGCCCAATAATGCTGAGGATCCAAAGCCCTCATCTCGAGGCCACCAGGAAGCTTCCTGCTCTGTCCATCCACAGCGGGTAGCTTCCTGTCCAACAACAATGTGGATCCAAAGCCCTCATCGCGAGGCCACCGGGAAGCTTCCTGCTCGGTCCATCCACAGCGGGTAGCTTCCTGCCCAACAACGCTGTGAATCCAAAGCCCTCATCACGAGTCTACCGGGAAGTTTTCTGCTCAGTCCATCCACAGCGGGTAGATTCCTGCCCAACAATGCTGTGGATCTAAAGCCCTCATCGCGAGGCCACCGGGCAGCTTCCTGCTCGGTCCATCCATAGCGGGTAGCTTCAACGCTGACGATATAAAGCCCTCATCACGAGGCCACCGGGTGGCTTCCTGCTCGGTCCATCCATAACGGGTAGCTTCCTTCCCAACAACGCTGTGGATCCAAAGCCCTTATCGTGAGGCCACCGGGCAGCTTCCTGCTTGGTCCATCCACAGCGGGGAGATTCCTGCTCAACAACGCTGTGGATCTAAAGCCTCCATCGTAAGGCCACCGGGTAGCTTCCTGCTCGGTCCATCCACAACGGGTAGATTCCTGTCCAACAACGCTGTGGATCCAAAGCCCTCACCGCGAGGCCACCGGGTAGCTTCCTGCTCGGTGCATCCACAGCGGGTAGATTCCTGCCCAACAACACTGTGGATCCAAAGCCCTCACCGCGAAGCCACCGGATAGCTTCCTGCTCGGTCCATCCACAGCGGGTATATTCTGCCCAACAATGCTGTGGATCCAAAGCCCTCACCGCGAGGCCACCAGGTAGCTTCCTTCCCAACAACGCTATGGATCCAAAGCCCTTTTCACGAGGCGGCCGAGTAGCTTCTTGCTCGGCTCATCCACAAAGGGGTAGCTTCCTGCCCAAACAAACACTGTGGATCCAAAGCCCTCATCATAAGGCGGCCGGGGAAAGGGAGGATATCGACCTTCTTACACTTGGCCATCGATTGATTCATACTCGATGCGCGATCGCCACCTTGACTATAAAGAAAGGGAGGATACCGACCTTCCTACACTTGGCTATCAATCGATTCATACTCGATGCGCGATCGCCACCTCGACTCTGGGAAAAAGTAGGATACCGACCTTCCTACACTTGGCCATCAATCGATTCATACTCGATGCACGATCGCCACCTCGACTTCGAGGAAAGGAAGGACATCGACCTTCCTACACATGGCTATTGTTCGACTCATGCTCAATGAACAATCGTCACCCAGAAAGGGTGGACACCGGCCTTACACTAGCAAGATGAAAATACTTACAAGCTAAAAATACTTGCATAATGAAGATTCGAACAATGAAAAGTATACGAGCTAAAGTACTTGCGCAGATTGATCAGATATTTGAGCGAAGAAAAAGTACACTTTATTTATAATCAAAAATAAATACAAGGTATTCTGGGCTCCTCAGCCTTACAAAAATGCCCGGAGGCTTACAAATTTTTTTTAAAACAAGAAAAAATCTTCAAGGGAGGAAAGCTCAGGCCACCTGCTCGGCCGGGATCTCACCCTGCTTGAGACCGCTATCAAGGACCAAAACTGTGACCTCGGGGTCGGCGCTTTCGCCGATAGCCTCACCCCCAACGGCCGCCTCGACGACTTCCCCCTGCGGCGCTTCCTCAGCCAGGGGGTACTTGGCACGGAGCTCGCAGTCGGCAAACCCCAGCATAGACCCCTTGACGGCGTCGAGGGCGCTGTTCTACACGACGGCCGTGGATTCGGTGAGATCGACGTAAAATTGATCGGACTCCTTGTATCCCTCCACGGCCTTCGCCGCCCGGCTCTCGGCAAGCATCATCGCATCTATAGCCACCCGGACATCCCTCTTGAGGGCGTCCATCGACTTCTTCATCGCATTGTAGAGGCTGTTCACTTCCTCCAACTTAGCTTGGATTGCCCGGTTGGACTCGTCCAGGAGCCAGTGAGACCCCTTGATCGTAGAGTTCATCAGCCCCCCGGCGACCAATCGAGATTCGAGGAGAACCGCCTTCTCCTCCGCCTGCTGCAGTTGGAGGCGAAGTTCTTCCCCCCGCGAGGAGGATTCGCCCGCCTCTTTCATAGCCGGGGCTACCTCCTCAGATTCCAGGGCGACGAGGAGAGCGCAGTGATGAAGGACCTGGGGAAAGCAGAAAACGGGTTAGAAATCCCAAACTGAGGAAATAAGACTTAAGAAATTTTATGAAAAGTCAAGTACCGACCTGAACCACCTCCTGAGCTATGGCAGCCACCTGAGCCTTCATAGTCCCCCGGGGAATCTTGCCCTCGGGTGCCTGCTCCATGTCCGAAAGCAAGCAGTCAGGGACAGAGAGCCCCGAGGGCACCTCAATGCAGAATTCTCCCTCCTGCATTGGGATCTCGGTAGAAGGTGTCCGAGAGACCACCCGCTTCTGCCTTTTAAGGGGGATTTCGGCGGGCTCAGCTTCCTCCTCCTCCTCCTTCGCCCGGGACACCAGGTCCCATGCATTCTTATGACTCCCCCCACGGCGTTCTTTTAGGACTCAGGGAGCGGTGGAAGGCTTCGTCGGTGGTGTTGGCCTTGGGGCCGAGCTTGGAACGGATCGAGACGAGCTTGTGCCCCCGGTCTTCTTTCCTTGGGCCTTTGCGGCCATAGCTGCCAGGATTTTTGATCGGTCTATTGGCTCTGCAAAAAAGAACACACAAACAAAAGGGGTCAGCGACACTGAAAAAGCAAAGAAAGTTTAACGGATTCTAAATAGGTCATCGAAACTCTAACTTATCCAGAAAATGTGCAGGACTGAGCCCAGCCAATCTTACTGCTTGCTCGGAAAGTAGGACATCAGCCCGCTGGATTGGTTCCGACAGGGACACCACCCCCGCCTCGGGGGAGGACGAATGCTTCACCCTCGGACAGTCGGCCCTGTGCCACTGTGTGGGCACAAGCCAATCCTTGCCCTCCGGTGGCCCGACGAATATGTACTTCTCCTTCCATTCATGGATGGAAGAAGGGACAACCACTACCCCCGACACGGCCGCCCCACCTTTACGTTTTTTAAACGAAAAATACACCCAGCTCGGCTCTTCCTTGCTTGTGCCAGGATGATTTTTATAGCAAAGAAAAGAAAAGAGGAGGGTCAAACTAAAGGTGATCTGATCAAGTTTCAACCGGACCAGAAACTTAAGGACAATTCTCCACGAGTTCGGCGCTAGCTGGCCCGGGACTAGACGGAAGCAATGAAGCACCTCACAAACCGCAGGTGAGAAGGGCAGACGCATTCCTGTCCAGAATGCTTCCAGGTACAGAGCAATCTCCTTGCCCTGCACCTAGTCTGCCCGCTCATCCTCTCTGGCTAAATGGAGTGAATAGCTAGAGGGGATGTGGAATCGAGTCCGAATTTCGGAAAGCTCATCCAGACTCTTCAAGACGGAGGGTGCATCGCGGGTGTTCCCGATGAGCACCTTGGGGGCCTTTGTTGCTGCCTGACGGCGAGTGGCAAGGGTGACCCTGACTTTAGGGGGCGAACCCGACACAGAAGATGAAGAAGAAGAACCCTTTTGGCTATCTGAAGCCGAAGAGGAGGAAGATCCACTGGACTCGGCCCCAGCAACTGGAGCCTTATCGTCTGACTCTACCCTTACAACATCTACAGACTCCTCGGACGAAGACATCTAACTTTATTCAAAGAAAAGGACTCGCCGAGGAAAAATCAACAGAGGATCCGATCTAAGAGGAGGAGCGTCGGGCAATCTTCAACAATGAAAGAGAATTAGAGAAAAGTGTCGGCCCAAGAATGGTCCCCTCCTATTTATAAACCCCAAAAGAGAACATCCTACGGCCCAGATTGATTCCCGCAAAAACGAAACGTCGCGCCCAGCGGCCGGCGGGGCTCCATGTGGCGATGGGTCATTGGGGACGTCTCTTCGACTACAGGAGTCAGAGAAAGCCCGTCGCTTCCGCTAACCAACGTCGGACACGTAGCCCGTAGCCCAACTGATGATCGAGCGAAGCAGTACCCCTTCTTTAAAGCGTAATCATTTCACTGATCCGCTGACGTCATCGGGGATACACACGATAACTAAGGCAACAGGGGAGACGCTACGTGGACTCGAAGATCGAAATGACGCAACTGCCCTACGCCATGACCTCCCGGACAATCCATAATATGATTCTCGGCACCAAATTGAGCAAAAGAAAACCAAGCAGGCCACTCTTGACCCGACCTCTAAAAAGGCTGGAACGAGAGTGAGGGGCTAGATTGTAACAACCCTAATTTTCCTATACACTTTTCTACACAAAATTTTTAATTTTTAATTTCAAAATCCATAAAGGGGTATTTTAACCTGGGCACAAGATATAAGTAATTATTTTGTTTTTAATTACAAGTTACAAGAATGTAATAACTCCATTTTTAGTGTACAAGAAATTACTTTAAATTTAATGTATACTTGGAGTATTTACTATTACTGCTATCATTTTAAGTAATTAAATAACTCCATAATTACAAGAAGGAGCTTGTAGCTCATTCGTAATACCTTGCACTGCTGAACCAAGCCACCAAGTTCAAATCGCATACCCCACATTATTTTTAATATTGATTTTTTTTAAAACCTTTAGAATACCAAGAGTTTACATGTGCATATCTCACAAAAACCCCACTACACCCAAACATGTAACACTTGCAGGAGTTAGATTAACCGTTGGGGAGGATCCTGGACGCCGGACTCGACAGGGAATCGGCCAACTCGGCCTCGACTCGGCCGACTCAGTGCTCCGACCGAGTCACGGCCGAGTCACGGACGAGTCGGCCGATTCCGGCGACGGCCCCGACATGAAAGTTGTGTCTTTTCATAATCCCTATGCACCTTCAAAATTTCAGCTTCAGACCACTTCCAGAGCTCTTTAAAAACCCCAATTACTCCACCTTTAATACATTTTTATTACATTTTATCACATTTTTATTTTTAACTTTTCATCTACCCTAACCCTAGCCTAACCCTATAAATACCAACCCTACACACTACCCTCTCCCCCCAAAATCTTGAGCCACTCTCTCAAAAGTTTTCCAAGAAGTGTGTGCTTTGAAAACAAGTTCGCGGTGAAGCTCCGACGAAATTTCGGCGGGAATTCCGGCGACGTTGTTAGAAACAACCGGCGACGAAGCAACGACTCGGCAACTCCTTTAGTTCCCCTACACTCCTTAGTATAGATCGAAACCCGTAAGTCCCATTCTATCTCCCTTTCTAATTCTCAAAAATACGAAATTACGAAACCCGGCGGAATCGGAACAAATCCGATTTCCGATTCGGTTTTCTATAAAATTTCACTTCTAATCAATTCAAACATGTCTAAACATCTTTATCAAGATTTTTAAACTTGTAAAAATCAATTTGAATAAGTTTTCACACATGAAATGATAACCTTTTTAACTTACCGTATTTTTTTCACTTTAATACCATCATGTTTCAATTTCACATTTAACCCGTTAATATTGCTATACCTTAAAATAGATCACGAGGTAATGACCTACCTCCTCAAACACACATATGCAACCATAATACGCTATCTTGAAAACTCCTAATACGATAAAACAGGATTTTACATTAAAATACCATTTCCTTAATAAAACCTTTTATAAAAGTTTAGGTTTGATACATTTGTTTAAACAATATCTTTAATAGGAAAAATTCGATAAGTTGTGGACATCGATCGTTTATCTAAACCTGACTTTTTGGTGTCTAGGCAAGTGTGTCTAAGGCAAGTGGTTACTTAATTAGGGCCACTATTTGTAGTGGAGAGCCTCCCACTTACCTGGCCGCAATTGGCGGTGAAGAGGCGATTTGAGGCTTCTAACGACTTGTCGTTTAGACCTTTTAGAAATAGGCTAGTTGGCTTAAGAAACCCTAGAATCTAAAATACGGAAAATTACACTTTGTAAATAAATACCTTTAACTTTATAAAACCGTTTTCTAAAGGATTAGTATTTTACAATCTTTGCAAAGCGCCGCTACAACCCATCTTTGGGGAACCCGTTCGGGATCGTGCGGTTTATCGCGCAACCTCGGGCTAGTAGTGCGAGATTCAGACCTCCGCAAGGAGCATTCGGTCTCGAAAGGTTTAAAAAACGACATCTTAAGAAAATGAGATTTTTGGAAAATAAATATTTATTAAAAATTATTCTTGTGTAAACATATGTATATTTATCATTTAAACACCTATTTTATTATAAGATAAAGTTTCCACCTTTTCCTAAAAATTACAAGATTAAAAGTTATATTAAAATACCATGAATTTCAATAAATCAAAATTAAAAATTAATACCTTTATTTATGTAATTTTCACTAGAAATAAGACAAAATAAAATCACACTCATTATAACTATAAATATGAATAATAAATACTTGAGCTGTATCTTGAAAACTATACAAAAGTATTTTTACATAAAACCCCCTCAAGTTTTATAAATTACAATAATGACCCTAACAAACATAGAACTTCGACTTACATTTCTTTTAGTCTGACTCGGGTTTGAGTCTGATTATTTCTGACTTGAATATGATTCAAGTCAATCTATTTTCCTTAATATTCCAACTCAATATGAACACATGAATCCCAGAATCCAGTTAACAATCTATACAACTTGACTGAACCAAACCATGGATATACATCTTTTATTCCGTTATTCCATTTACCTGATTATGCAGTTACACTCTGTTACTGATATTATGGTTTTGGTCAGTCATCCAACTTATACAATGCAAAACAACAATACAATCAAAACACTACGGGGTTTAAGGGGTAGATTGGTACGGAAGGTGTTAAAAGTGGCACGAGACGGTCAGACTTAAGATACCTAATATGAATCCAATTGCCGTTGTTCCGGGCCTTCTAACGGAGCCTTGTACTCTATATTCCGTTTGCCCTGGTCTCTAGCATATAGAGACTCCTCTCGTATACACTAGCATTTTTCTGTACCAAGCTACAAACAACAGTGTTAATACAACATTACAACAATACAATACAACATTAAAAGCTACTCTCTCCTACTCTTTGTCTATTTCTCCATTATCTTTGGGACTTACCGAACGACCTGTTCGCCGACGACATTCTATTTCTTTCTTCTTTGAATATCGTCAGGTTCTTTGGACACAGCAGAGATCGAGCCCACCGGGAAGCGGGGCGTGACAGGTTTTGTTGGTGGCCCATGCAGGTCAGAGCTGTATGAATCCCTATCATGCAGTTCTGTTCTGCGTGAACAACCTAAGCAATATAACACAAGATCTAGCAACTAAAACATTCTTTACAATTCATGTTCCTTGAATCTTACAATTTCATATTCCTTGAATCTTATCATTTCATTTGAATCTGTCCTAACCCAAATTTTTCTTCAGGGTTATGGATTCCCCGAACAACACCAGCACCAATGTCAACAACACACCTCCAACTCCAGCACTACCTCTCACACCATCTGTTCCTGCTCCACTCAATGAGCAAACGGTTCTGTTTGAGGCAATCCGCAGCCTCCTAGAGGGACAGCAACAACTCCTGAACCGTCCCGAGACTGACGCACCTGGGGTGAAGCAATTCAGAGCTTTACATCCCAAACAGTTCTCAGGAAAGGGGAGCCCACTAGAAGCTGAGGAATGGGCTCAAAGCACATAGGATGATCTGGCGGCAGCACAAGTGCCAGAAATAGCTTGGGTCCGAGTTGCAAAGTTGCAACTCACGGACAATGCACGGAACTGGTGGAAGGCGGAAGAAACCCGTCTTGAACAGCCTATTGAATGGAAAACGTTTCGCGAGAAGTTCGACGCGAAATACTTCCCTGTGACTGCCAGGTTTGCCATGGAGCAGCAGTTCATTCATCTACAGCAAGGATCAATGTGGGACAAATCGGTAGATGAATACGACGCTGAATTCACCATGTTAAGTCGGTAAGATATGTCACAGTATTTAAAATTTTTGATATCACATACTACACAACTAACACAAGACCATAACAGATTTGCGGCACACCTGATACCGACGGATGAGATCAGAGCCCGTCGATTTCAACAAGGTTTGGACACGGAAATTCAGGCTGCACTAGCCACAGGGAAATTTCCAACTCATGAAGATGCTCTGGAAGCTGCCCGCAGTTATGAGGCAGTGATAAAGACAAGGGGCAGACCTCAGTCTGCAGGAGTGAAACGCCCTGCCACTCAAATGGCAAGAGGGGCCTCTTCAAGGCCAGCTGTCGAACTCAGAAGACTGGAAGAAGCCAAGGATCGGCTAAGACCTGATTTTTTCTTTTATTGCAAGAGGGAAGGACACTTGTGGAAGGACTGTAGGTGCGCAAAAGGCCTATTCTTGGTTTGTGGCGCGTCCAATCACGGAATTGGAAACTGTTCTTATAGACGCAACCCAGCACATCCACCCATCAACTACCCGCAGCAGCCAGCTATCCAGGCTCCTGCAACTCGTCCTACACTGCCAGCACCACCTCCACGTGGATTTCCTGCTCAGCCAAATCGCCGATTCCATGAGGCACTGAGAAACATGCCTCGAGTACAGCGGAATATGCCTCCAGCTAGGAGGAACGTGCCACGGCGACAGGCTTTCACCTTAGCAGCCATAGAACCTGAAACTGTGAACCAAGGTAACCCAAGTAACCCCCTCACAACTTTGACCAAAACTTCTTTACAATCTTTAGTTCTGTCACCAAACTGTTACACTTTCCTTTTACAAATTTCGAGGACGAAATATTTATAAGGAGGGTAGAATGTAACAACCCTAATTTTCCTATACACTTTTCTACACAAAATTTTAAATTTTTTTTTCAAAATCCATAAAGGGGTATTTTAGCCTGAGCACAAGATATAAGTAAATATTTTGTTTTTAATTACAAGTTACAAGAATGTAATAACTCCATTTTTAGTGTACGAGAAATTACTTTAAATTTAATGTATACTTGGAGTATTTACTATTGCTGCCATCATTTTAAGTAATTAAATAACTCCATAATTACAATAAGGAGCTTGTAGCTCATTGGTAATACCTTGCACTGCTGAACCAAGCTACCAAGTTCAAATCCCATACCCCATATTATTTTTAATATTGATTTTTTTAAAACCTTTAGAATACCAAGAGTTTACACGTGCATATCTCACAAAAACCCCACTACACCCAAACATGTAACACTTGCAGAAGTTAGATTAACCGTCGGGGAGGATCCTGGACGCCGGACTCGGCAGGGAATTGGCCAACTCGGCCTCGACTCGGCCGACTCAGTGCTCCGACCGAGTCACGGCCGAGTCACCCCCGAGTCGGCCGATTCCGGCGACGGCCCCAACATGAAAGTTGTGACTTTTCATATTCTCCATGCACCTGAAAAATTTCAGCTTCAGACCACTTCCAGAGCTCTTTAAAAACCCCAATTACTCCACCTTTAATACATTTTTATTACATTTTATCACATTTTTATTTTTAACTTTTCATCTACCCTAACTCTAGCCTAACCCTATAAATACCAACCCTACACACTACCCTCTCACCCCCAAAATCTTGAGCCACTCTCTCAAAAGTTTTCCAAGAAGTGTGTGCTTTGAAAACAAGTTCGCGGCGAAGCTCCGACGAAATTTCGGCGGGAATTTCGGCGACGTTGTTAGAAACAACCGGCGACGAAGCAACGCCTCGGCAACTCCTTTAGTTCCCCTACACTCCTTAGTATAGATCGAAACCCGTAAGTCCCATTCTATCTCCCTTTCTAATTCTCAAAAATACGAAATTACGAAACCCGACGGAATCGGAACAAATCCGATTTCCGATTCGGTTTTCTATAAAATTTCACTTGTAATCAATTCAAACATGTCTAAACATCTTTATCATGATTATTAAACTTGTAAAAATCAATTTGAATAAGTTTTCACACATGAAATGATAACCTTTTTAACTTACCGTATTTTTTTCACTTTAATACCATCATGTTTCAATTTCACATTTAACCCGTTAACATTGCTATATCTTAAAATAGATCACGAGGTAATGACCTACCTCCTCATACACACATATGAAACCATAATACGCTATCTTGAAAACTCCTAATACGATAAAACAAGATTTTATATTAAAATACCATTTCCTTAATAAAACCTTTTATAAAAGTTTAGGTTTGATACATTTGTTTAAACAATATCTTTAATAGGAAAAATTCGATAAGTTATGGACATCGATCGTTTATCTAAACCTGACTTTGTGGTGTCTAGGCAAGTGTGTCTAAGGCAAGTGGTTACTTAATTATGGCCACTACTTGTAGTGGAGAGCCTCCCACTTACCTGGCACTTACCTGGCCGCAATTGGCGGTGAAGAGGCGATTTGAGGCTTCTAACGACTTGTCGTTTAGACCTTTTGGAAATAGGCTAGTTGGCTTAAGAAACCCTAGAATCTAAAATACGGAAAATTACACTTTGCAAATAAATACCTTTTACTTTATAAAACCGTTTTCTAAAGTATTAGTATTTTATAATCTTTGCAAAGCGCCGCTACAACTCATCTTTGGGGAACCCGTTCGGGATCGTGCGGTATATCGCGCACCCTCGGGCTAGTAGTGCGAGATTCAGACCTCCGCAAGGAGCATTCGGTCTCGAAAGTTTTAAAATACGACATCCTAAGAAAATGAGATTTTTGGAAAATAAATATTTATTAAAAATTATTCTTGTGTAAACATATGTATATTTATCATTTAAACACCTATTTTATTATAAGATAAAGTTTCCATCTTTTCCTAAAAATTACATGATTAAAAGTTACATTAAAATACCATGAATTTCAATAAATCAAAATTACAAATTAATACCTTTATTTATGTAATTTTCACTAGAAATAAGACAAAATAAAATCACACTCATTATAACTATAAATACGAATAATAACTACTTGAGCTATATCTTGAAAACTATACAAAAGTATTTTTACATAAAACCCCCTCAAGTTTTATAAATTACAATAATGACCCTAACAAATATAGAATTTCGACTTACATTTCTTTTAGTCTGACTCGGGTTTGAGTCTGATTATTTCTGACTTGAATATGATTCAAGTCAATCTATTTTCCTTAATATTCCAACTCAATATGAACACATGAATCCCAGAATCCAGTTAACAATCTATACAACTTGACTGAACCAAACCATGGATATACATCCTTTATTCCGTTATTCCATTTACCTGATTATGCAGTTACACTCTGTTACTGATATCATGGTTTTGGTCAGTCATCCAACTTATACAATGCAAAACAACAATACAATCAAAACACTACGGGGTTTAAGGGGTAGATTGGTACGGAAGATGTTAAAAGTGGCACGAGACGATCATACTTAAGATACCTAACATGAATCCAATTGCCGTTGTTCCGGGCCTTCTAACGGAGCCTTGTACTCTATATTACGTTTGCCCTGGTCTCTAGCATATAGAGACCCCTCTCGTATACACTGGTATTCTTCTGTACCAAGCTACAAACAACAGCGTAATACAACATTACAACAATACAATACAACATTAAAAGCTACTCTCTCTCCTACTCTTTGTCTATTTCTCCCTTATCTTTGGGACTTACCGAACGACCTGTTCGCCGACGACATTCTATTACTTTCTTCTTTGAATGTCGTCAGGTGCTTTGGACACAGCAGAAATCGAGCCCACCGGGAAGCGGGGCGTGACAGGTTTTGTTGGTGGCCTATACAGGTCAGAGCTGTATGAATCCCTATCATGCAGTTCTGTTCTGCGTGAACAACCTAAGCAATATAACACAAGATCTAGCAACTAAAACATTCTTTACAATTCATGTTCCTTGAATCTTACAATTTCATATTCCTTGAATCTTATCATTTTATTTGAATCTGTCCTAACCCATATTTTTCTTCAGGGTTATGGATTCCCCGAACAACACCAGCACCAATATCAAAAACACACCTCCAACTCCAGCACTACATCTCACACCATCTGTTCATGCTCCACTCAATGAGCAAACGGTTCTGTTTGAGGCAATCCGCAGCCTCCTAGAGGGACAGCAGCAACTCCTGAACCGTCTCGAGACTGACGCACCTGGGGTGAAGCAATTCAGAGCTTTACATCCCAAACAGTTCTCAGGAAAGGGGAGCCCACTGGAAGCTGAGGAATGGGCTCAAAGTACATAGGATGATCTGGCGGCAGCACAAGTGCCAGAAATAGCTTGGGTCCGAGTTGCAAAGCTGCAACTCACGGACAATGCACGGAACTGGTAGAAGGTGGAAGAAAGCCATCTTGAACAGCATATTGAATGGAAAACGTTTCGCGAGAAGTTCGACGCGAAATACTTCCCTGTGACTGCCAGGTTTTCCATGGAGCAGCAGTTCATTCATCTACAGCAAGGATCAATGTGGGACTAATCGGTAGATGAATACGACGCTGAATTCACCATGTTAAGTCGGTAAGATATGTCACAATATTTAAAAATTTTGATATCACATACTACACAACTAACACAAGACCATAACAGATTTGCGGCACGCCTTATATCGACGGATGAGATCAGAGCCCGTCGATTTCAACATGGTTTGGACACGGAAATTCAGGCTGCACTAGCCACAGGGAAATTTCCAACTCATGAAGATGCTCTGGAAGCTGCCCGCAGTTATGAGGCAGTGATAAAGGCAAGGGGCAGACCTCAGTCTGCAGGAGTGAAACGCCCTGCCACTCAAATGGCACTTGGGGCCTCTTCAAGGCCAGCTGTCGAACTCAGAAGACTGGAAGAAGCCAAGGATCGGCTAGGACCTAATTTTTTCTTTTATTGCAAGAGGGAAAGACACTTGTGGAAGGACTGTAGGCGCGCAAAAGGTCTATGCTTGGTTTGTGGCGCGTCCAATCACGGAATTGGAAACTGTCCTTATAGACGCTACCCAGCACATCCACCCATCAACTACCCGCAGCAGCCAGCTATCCAGGCTCCTGCAACTCGTCCTACACTGCCAGCACCACCTCCACGTAGATTTCCTGCTCAGCCAAATCGCCGACTCCGTCATGCACTGAGAAACATGCCTCGAGTACAGCGGAATATGCCTCCAGCTAGGAGGAACGTGCCACGGCGACAGGCTTTCACCTTAGCAGCCATAGAACCTGAAACTGTGAACCAAGGTAACCCAAGTAACTCCCTCACAACTTAGACCAAAACTTCTTTACAATATTTAGTTCTGTCACCAAACTGTTGCACTTTCCTTTTAAAAATTTCGAGGACGAAATTTTTATAAGGAGGGTGGAATGTAACAACCCTAATTTTCCTATACACTTTTCTACACAAAATTTTAAATTTTTTTTCAAAATCCATAAAGGGGTATTTTAGCCTGAGCACAAGATATAAGTAATTATTTTGTTTTTAATTATAAGTTACAAGAATGTAATAACTCAATTTTTAGTGTACAAGAAATTACTTTAAATTTAATATATACTTGGAGTATTTACTATTGCTGCTATCATTTTAAGTAATTAAATAACTCCATAATTACAATAAGGAGCTTGTAGCTCATTGGAAATACCTTGTACTGCTGAACCAAGCCACCAAGTTCAATCCCATACTCCACATTATTTTTAATATTGATTTTTTTTAAAACCTTTAGAATACCAAGAGTTTACACGTGCATATCTCACAAAAACCCCACTACACCCAAACATGTAACACTTGCAGGAGTTAGATTAACCGTCGGGGAGGATTCTGGACGCCGGACTCGGCAGGGAATCGGCCAACTCGGCCTCGACTCGGCCGACTCAGTGCTCCGACCGAGTCAGGCCGAGTCACCCCCGATTCGGCCGATTCCGGCGACGGCCCCAACATGAAAGTTGTGTCTTTTCATATTTCCTATGCACCTGCAAAATTTCAGCTTCAGACCACTTTCAGAGCTCTTTAAAAACCCCAATTACTCCACCTTTAATACATTTTTATTACATTTTATCACATTTTTATTTTTAACTTTTCATCTACCCTAACTCTAGCCTAACCCTATAAATACTAACCCTACACACTACCCTCTCACCCCCAAAATCTTGAGCCACTCTCTCAAAAGTTTTCCAAGAAGTGTGTGCTTTGAAAACAAGTTCGCGGCGAAGAGGCGATTTGAGGCGATTTGAGGCTTCTAACGACTTGTCGTTTAGACCTTTTAGAAATAGGCTAGTTGGCTTAAGAAACCCTAGAATCTAAAATACGGAAAATTACACTTTGCAAATAAATACCTTTTACTTTATAAAACCGTTTTCTAAAGGAATAGTATTTTACAATCTTTGCAAAGCGCCACTACAACCCATTTTGGGGAACCCATTCGGGATCGTGCGGTTTACCGCGCACCCTCGGGCTAGTAGTGCGAGATTCAGACCTCCGCAAGGAGCATTCAGTCTCGAAAGGTTTAAAATACGACATCTTAAGAAAATGAGATTTTTAGAAAATTAATATTTATTAAAGATTATTCTTGTGTAAATATATGTATATTTATCATTTAAACACCTATTTTATTATATGATAAAGTTTCCACCTTTTCCTAAAAATTACAAGATTAAAAGTTACATTAAAATACCATGAATTTCAATAAATCAAAATTACAAATTAATACCTTTATTTATGTAATTTTCACTAGAAATAAGACAAAATAAAATCACACTCGTTATAATTATAAATACGAATAATAAATACTTGAGCTGTATCTTGAAAACTATACAAAAGTATTTTTACATAAAACCCCCTCAAGTTTTATAAATTACAAATGACCCTAACAAATATAGAACTTCGACTTACATTTCTTTTAGTCTGACTCGGGTTTGAGTCTGATTATTTCTGACTTGAATATGATTCAAGTCAATCTATTTTCCTTAATATTCCAACTCAATATGAACACATGAATCCCAGAATCCAGTTAACAATCTATACAACTTGACTGAACCAAACCATAGATATACATCCTTTATTCCGTTATTCCATTTACCTGATTATGCAGTTATACTCTGTTACTGATATCATGGTTTTGGTCAGTCATCCAACTTATACAATGCAAAACAACAATACAATCAAAACACTACGGGGTTTAAGGGGTAGATTGGTACGGAAGATGTTAAAAGTAGCACGAGACGGTCAGACTTAAGATACCTAACATGAATCCAATTGCCGTTGTTCCGGGCCTTCTAATGGAGCCTTGTACTCTATATTCCGTTTGCCTTGGTCTCTAGCATATAGAGACCCCTCTCGTATACACTGGCATTCTTCTGTACCAAGCTACAAACAACAGCGTTAATACAACATTACAACAATACAATACAACATTAAAAGCTACTCTCTCTCTCCTACTCTTTGTCTATTTCTTCCTTATCTTTGGAACTTACCGAACGACCTGTTCGCCGACGACATTCTATTTCTTTCTTCTTTGAATGTCGTCAGGTGCTTTGGACACAGCAGAGATCGAGCCCACCGGGAAGCGGGGTGATTGATCTTGTTTTCCGTTGTCGGTTTAAAAAATGAATATAGAAATCACAACCAAAAATATTTGACCGCAATCAATAACGGTGTCGGATTGTAGCGCATTAGTGAGTGCGGATCGTCCACAGGGATTGCGCGATTCGTTCGTATTTTGATTTGTTTGAATTGAAAAAGGAAAAGAAAACATGATTCAAGATTTTTATCGATGAGTTTCAAGTATCACTATTCTAATCAAGAATCAAGAAAATGATAAACATCGAGAATCCAGTATCGAGAGAATTCCATTCAATTTATGTTTCAAGATTTGAAGTAAAGCTCGTAGGAATCGAGTAGATTGTAGATGTGACGAAGATTCAAGATTACGATTTCTTATCTATTAACAAATTGATGCTAAATCGATGTAGAATTCATCGAGGGTCAAGGATCTTGCGAAGAATTAGGGTTCCTCATCCTATCCTTTGTCCTTTCGATGAATCTCATTCACTAGATAGCTTCTTGAAAGTCGAATGATCAATTGTTGATCTCTAGATCGTGCAAAAGGAATCAAGAACACATTCACATCGATCTAGATCATCGATCAATCGATTTTCAAGAATTTACAATTGTTTTAAGACTTAAGAAATCGTTTAAAGATTTATCAACATCATCATTTTATAGTCGTTTCGATTCCTCCACGAGCGGAGTTTTATTCAAGCATCATCACAAAGTACATATTCAAGAATCGAATACGGATCATAATGCTCGAATTGAAAATAAGCAAGTTTAAAGAATCTTCACCTTTATTACATCAACAAGTAGTTACAATTCTCAAGAATTACAAGAGGATGGAACTTCGCTCGTCGAATCTAGCATCGCTCGGCTCCTTGAGTCTTGGATCGCTTGGATCTCGTGCTCCGTTGAAGTCCGGTTCCGCTTCTAAAGGATCTTGAAGACTTGCTTAGCTTGCACTCAAAGGATCTTGAGGTTTCTTGATTTTGGATTGGATTAGGGTTTAACACAAGTCTTGTCACTAGACTTGTGGGTGGAAATTGGGGAAGATGAAGAATGGGAGAGATTAGGGATTGATTAGCTTTTCAACACCAAAGAGCAACCTTCAACAAGTGAGCCTAGGGGTCTATTTATAGGTTTCCCAAACCCTATATTTAGGAATTTGAATTTTGAATTTCCCTCCAAAAGTTAGTTAGAGGAAGAGGCTTCTAGAAGTTGTTAGTTAGGGCTTAGCTTCTACCCTAAGCTAGGAGGTTAGGGGGAAGGTTCTAGATCCTTAATAGAGTTTAAGTGAAGCTTGTTAAGGAAGCTAGGGATGTTTAGTTAGGAACCCTAAGGCTTGCTGATCTGGCAGAATGTTCTGGGGCTTTCTGGAGAATGTAATGTCTTTCTGAAGTGTAGAAGCTGATGTAAGTCGATGTACTTCACCCCAGTACTTGTGGGGAGGCGGAATTTTCAAAAACGAACTTGTTTAAAGAACGAACATCGACTAACCGCTTAAATCGAAGCTAAACGATAACTAACCAAACATATAGTTGTTCTAAACTACTATGCTTAGGGATTATACCTATCGAAACTAGTCCTTCGTCTTTGTGTCCTCCTTTGTTCTCCTCGACCTTCTCTAGGTAGTAGACGATCCACCCGAGAGCAAAACACCAAGCTACACCTCTAACTTGAGGTAACTAATCTACTTTGATTGCTAATCAAAGAAGAAAGGATGATATAGAGTGAAGGTAATGGATGTTTAAGTCTAACTAAACCTTTGATCTCAACACATGAGGATTAAGGATTAGTCTCTTGAAGATGAGAGCTTGAGGAGAGAGAATATGATAATGATAATGAGATGAGAAAGTGAGTGTATCATAATATATTATGAAGCATTCTTATTATAGAATAATGAATAATAGAAATGAATAAGCATGCTTCATAAATGAAAAGAGGTGATTCATTAAGCATGTGTCATTATCATTTATGGTGCAATAATGATAATGATGAATCACTCTCATGACTCACAATCTTATCCAAAGTAACCTCCTTAGTCACATCTTCTAGAAGCTTCTCGTACAATTACGAGAACGCCCCTCCAATCCGCAAAAAAACGGAAAAACTTTAGACTGTAAAAATCCAATAACCGGATACCAGTAACTGGCTTAAACCAAAGCCGACTGGTAAAAACTGTCCGAAAGTCGTACGCGCGTAAACGCACGTATGCGTCCGAACCCTTTGTCGCAAAACCATGCAACCTCTATATCGTTTCGCCTGGAGTAGGAAACTCTCTGTGTGGGACTCTAGAGACTCGACTACTACGCTGGCAGTGGGTTTAACCACAGACCGCAAGCGGCACTAGCTGTACGTAACGGTCCCCAGGTAGTTGTCGATAAGAAGGCCGATGAGGAAACCCATCCGAACTCCTACTGAGTCTGATGTGACAATCTCCATACAGTCCGGTCCGTTCGTCCAAGACTATCGCATATCGGGCCTAGGGGGGCGGCAAGCGTCAGTCCCCTAATAGCGGTATAAGTCGTGTCGGAGGGAAGCCCATTACACCCTGAGAAACTACTGGAACCTACCAGCAAATCTCGCTTGCCCTGGCCAGGGACTTTGCGTAATGGCTCTCTGACACAGCACGATATCTACTCCCAATACCGGGAGGGACGAATCCTGTCTAACCGCCACTGCCTCCAAGTGCTCGGGACTGCACCCAACTGCTACCTGTTTGCACGACTCCTTTGAGCCGTGGTAGGGTAGCAATCTAAGAACAGTGGGACACACTCGAGGCGAAGTAGCAGTGTCAAGTCTGCGGACTACGCTGTACTCATGTCACCTGGGAACTGTTTACTGACGACTGGTATCAAACCAACCAACAGTTCCCTGTGAGTCCTGTCCGGTGTACCCGTAACCTAACGAGCACCTGCATACTATCTCCAGTACGACGTACTGACGGCTGTGGGACAGACCATCTCCCCAACTGGGATGAGAAGCGTACACACCAGTCTACTCCGGAGTATCGATGCTCTGTCTCGATAATCCAACGACCAGGGACCTGAATAAGGATGTGCTTGTAGACTACCCAGCCCCTACTAGTGTGACTGCCATCACAACGCTGGTAGACAAGCAAGATCCTAAGAGCTCTTTCAATACGTACACTCACATATTAAGATAGAAAAACCAAGTAGCATACTACCATGTTTAGCAAGACTGTTATATACATGTGAATATCCCAAGCTTCCATTAAGTAATATACAAACTAGTATGATACAGTAATGGCCTTCTAGGGCATAAACACTAACAATCTCCCACTTGCACTAGGGCCATGTACTGGCATATCGAAGACCAATGATCTCGAGCAGCCTCTCGAACTGAATCTGAGGAAGGGCCTTCGTGAATGGATCAGCAATGTTCTCTTCTGAAGCAACTCTCCGAACCTCGATCTCCTGACGATCAATGATCTCCCTGATCAGGTGATACCGCCTCAAGATGTGTCTGGACTTCTGATGGGACCTTGGTTCCTTTGCTAAAGCTATAGCTCCGTTGTTGTCGCAATACAGAGGTATTGGATCAACTATGGTAGGAACTACCTGAAGTTCTGTTAGGAACTTCTTCATCCAGACTGCTTCTTTTGCGGCATCGCAAGCAGCTATATACTCCGCTTCCATCGTCGAGTCAGCAACGGTGTCCTGCTTGTAGCTCTTCCAGCACACCGCCCCTCCATTGAGGGTAAAGACATAACCCGACATGGACTTGGAATCGTCCTTATCACTCTGGAAGCCGGAATCAGCAAAGGCCTCCAACCTGAGGTCTTTTCCGCCGTAAACCAAGAACATCTCCTTAGTCCTCCTCAGGTACTTGAGAATGTTCTTTACTGCTATCCAGTGTTTCTCCCCTGGGTCTGACTGATACCGGCTTACCACGCTCAGTGCGTAAGCTATATCTGGTCTGGTACACAACATCGCATACATTATAGAGCCTACCGCAGAAGCGTAGGGTATAATAGACATGCGTTCCCTTTCCAAATCAGTCTTGGGAGACATCTCTTTGGAGAGGGTGATTCCGTGACAAGCCGGCAGATTACCGTGCTTAGAATCTTCCATACTGAATCTTTTCAGTACAGTGTCGATATACCTGGACTGCGAAAGTCCCAACATCCTCTTGGATCTATCACGATAGATCCGGATCCCCAGAATGTAAGAGGCATCACCCAGGTCTTTCATGGAGAACCTGTGTGACAAGAATCCTTTGACAGATTGTAGCATAGGAATGTCATTTCCTATCAATAGAATGTCATCCACGTACAAGACGAGGAATACGACACTTCTGGCCACAACTTTACTATATATGCACGGCTCATCTGGATTTTTGATAAAGTCATATTCTTTGACTGTCTCATCAAAACAGATGTTCCAACTCCGCGATGCCTGCTTTAGTCCATAAATGGACTTAAGCAGCTTGCATACTTTCCCGCTGCTCCCACTCTGATTGAAACCCTCTGGCTGATCCATATAGACGCTCTCTTCTAAATTTCCATTCAGAAAAGCCGTCTTTACGTCCATCTGCCAGATTTCATAATCATGGAAGGCAGCAATAGCAAGAAGGACCAGAATGGATTTGAGCATAGCCACTGGAGAAAAAGTTTCGTCATAGTCCAAACCAGGTCTTTGACGAAAACCCTTTGCAACAAGTCTAGCCTTATAGGTTTCCACCTGTCCATCTACACCAATCTTTTTCTTGAAGATCCATTTGCATCCTATGGGTTTTACCCCATCTGGAGCAAAGTCCAAAGTCCATACTTTGTTGGTGTACAAGGACTCCATTTCGGTCCGCATTGCATCTAGCCATCGTACCGAGTCGCCGCTCTGGATGGCCTGCCGGAAGTCAGTAGGTTCATCATCTTCTATGATGCAATCCTCTCTATCCCCGTCTATGAGAAAACCGTAGTATCTCTCAGGCGGATGAGACGGCCTACTACTCCTGCGGAGGGGTGCGGGAATGTTCTGTTCTTCTTGAACCTCTGGTTCTACCAAACTTTCAGTAGCAGCTTGTGGTTCTGGAATTTCTTCCAGTTCTATTTCGCTCCCACTCTTCTGATTTTCTAAAAATTCAGTTTCTAAGAAGCGGGCATGACGAGAAACAAAAACCTTTTGTTCCTCTGCGTAATAGAAGCAATATCCTGTAGAGTTCTTTGGATATCCCACAAACTTACACTCTATTGAACGTGCCTCGAGCTTGTCCGGATGCTTCTTTTTTACAAAAGCTGGACACCCCCATGTCTTCAGGTACTGAAGACAGGGTTTCTTCCCACTCCACATCTGATATGGTGTGGTAGGCACAGTTTTGGTTGGAACTCTGTTCAAAAGATGTATCGCTGATTCTAGCGCATACCCCCAGAAAGATCGCGGTAACTCAGCATTACTCATCATGGATCGTACCATATCCAATAGGGTTCGATTCCGTCTCTCCGATACACCGTTGTGCTGTGGAGTGTATGGAGGAGTAAGCTGAGAGAGAATTCCTTTCTCTTTTAGGTAACCTAGGAACTCGGCACTCAAGTATTCACCACCTCGATCAGATCTAAGTGTCTTTATACTTTTGCCGGTTTGGTTTTCCGCTTCACTCTTGTATTCCAGGAATTTCTCAAAGGCTTCGGATTTATGCTTCATTAAGAAAACATGTCCAAACCTAGAGAAATCATCTGTAAAAGTAATGAAGTAGGAATAACCACCTCTTGCATGTGTAGACATTGGACCACATACATCGCTGTGTATGAGTCCTAAGAGCTCGCTCGCTCTTACTCCTTGTCCAGTAAATGGAGTCTTTGTCATCTTTCCTTTGAGACAAGATTGACAAGTGTCATAAGATTGATATACGAACGAGTCCAAATATCCTTCTCTATGCAACTTAGTCAACCTTCTCTCATTGATGTGACCCAGTCTACAATGCCATAAGAAAGCTTTATTTAAATCTGGAGACTTTCTTTTTAGTGTGTTCTGGACATTGAAAATTTGGAGTTGGTTTAAAACATATATGTCGTTATTTAATGTACCGGACCCAATCAAACCATGATTAAGGTGGATGTTAACAACATCTCTTACAAACGTGAAATCATAACCTTTATTTGATAACAAGGAAACTGATATGATATTACACGTTAAGCTTGGTACAAAATAACAGTTATGTAAAACCAAAATGTGTCCACTCGTCAATCCTAGGTGATAATCCCCGACGGACGCAGCTCCCACGCTAGCTCCGTTAGCAACCCTGAGGATCATATCACCTTCCTTCAGCACTCTACGGTTTCTCAGTGCCTGCAATGAATTGCAAATATGAGATCCTGATCCGGTATCCAATATCCAGGAAGTAGAGTTGATCGACAGACAATTCTCAATTACAAACACACCTGAAGTCGAAGCCACGGCTTGCTTCGGTTCCTGGTTCTTGGCGTTCCACGCCTTGCAATCCTTCTTCCAGTGCCCTTTCCTGTGACAATGGAAGCACTCATCCTGGCCAACTATCGGTACTGCTTTCTTTTTCTTTCCCTTCCCTCCCACCTTACTAACACCTCCTCTAGGTCTAGGTGCGGCCTTCTTCTTCCTTCCTTTGGCCCTAGCCTTGGACCCGGAAGAAGATGAACCGCCAACAAACATAGCGGGTGTTTCCCTTGATGTCTTCAAGGTGCCCTCTGCACTCCTTAACATGTTCAGGAGTTCCGGAAGTTCAACTTCTTTTCTTTGAAGGTTGAAGTTCAGGATAAACTGGGCGTAGGTGTGAGGAAGGGACTGGAGAATAAGGTCTGTATAGAGCTCATTATCCAAAGTCGTCCCAAGGTCTGCGAGCTCTTCAATATAGCCGATCATCTGTAGGACATGTTCACCTACCGATGACCCGACAGCCAACCTCGCTCGAAACAAGTTCTTAGAGGTCTCGTATCTTGCTATACGAGATTGCTCTCCATAAAGTTCCTTTGTATGGAGAAATATGCCATCTAGGGACATATCCTCGTGCCTCCTCTGATGTTCATTGTTCATCGAGGCAAGCACGATGCACTTGGCTCTCGCGCAATCTAAATCCCAGGTTTTGCGGATTTCCTTATCCGCATTGCTGGATTTGGGACCAGGGACAGCAGGTGCCGTAGCGGTGAGGACGTACCCCAGTTTGTCATAGGTCAAAGCCATTTTGACATTCCGCAGCCAATCTTAATAGTTTGGCCCCGTCAGTATATTTGTAACACCCGAGCCCAATAGTACTATTCATATTACTAGTTGAGGGTTGTGGTTTGCTCATTTCCAATTTTCCTGATTTCCTGGTGTTTATTGCTAAATTCTACCCGGTTAAGTCTTTTTGGCACATAACAAATTTTAACTCCTAAAATGAAATTTAAGATGTCCATGTTGGCCTACTCGTCGCCACTAGTCGCGTGGTAGCGTCCGCGTGTCGAGATTCCGTTCCGTTTGGCTAAACGGGCAAGTTTGGGCGACTACGCGCGCGTGCAAGTGTCCGACTTGGGGGCATGCATGTTAATCATTAAACACCTCTTTTCAAAATTTGGAACCCGCTCAAAATCCTATAATTTGAATTTGGAACATTTGGGCGCAACCCGGGCGCGATTTGGAAATGTTTTATTTAGCGCCAAAAAGGGCCCATTTAATAAAATATTCAAATATACTATAACCATATAAATTTCGTTACTATATTTCTCCCATAATCTTTCACTGCAATCCTTCTTCTGATTTGCGTTAAGCTCCCAGCCAATCACAAGCTCCCAATTGAGCTCGTGGGCCCCACCTCCTCTCTCTATCTCCTTTCCCTATCTCTCTCTCTCTCTTCCCTCAAATCTCTCTCTGTTTCTCTCTCCAATCTCTCTCTCTCTCTTCCTCTATTATTTAACCATGCATGCACAGCCGCCCACGACCACCTTCCATCGCGAGAAACCCTAACCCTAGCCTACCGCGACCTCACCACCGTCGCCACCGCGACCTCGCCGTCGCCGCCTGCGACGCCTCCGCGTCAACCGCGCCTACCTCCTCCCTCCTTCCTCCTCTCGCCCGCACCTGCGCGCAGCCCGGCCTCGCCTCCAACCTGCAGGGCCTCGTCGTCGACGTCGCCTCCAGCCGCCGACGACGCCGCGACTCCCTCTCCTCCTCTTCGTCGCATCTTCGTCGTCGCCTTCCCTCCACCCTCGCTAGACCACCGACCTGCAGCCAACCCTTCACCCAACGCCTGCACCTTCGCTGTTCGCCGGAGAAACGCGCCGGTGACCTCGTCGACGCCACCTCCGACCACCTCCCTTCCCTCTCGACCACCAGAGGCGACCACCACCCTCGCACTCGCTGCAGCACCCCTTTCCAGCGAACTCAAGATTGTTCCAGCCACCGTCTTCGCCGTCGCTGCCTCGCCGGCGATCCGGTGCCGTCGAGCCGTCGGGTTGCACCTTGTTTCTTCCCTGTAAGTTCCTTCTCTTTCATTTTGGTGCAACACCCCCGCTGATCTTGCATGTTTATCGTATTGCTAACTTCGCTCTTTTGTCGTTGCCGGAATCCGACCGTGCCGTCTGACGAACCCGACGTTCCAGCGAAGTACCCTGGTCCGTGTGACCCCGTTGACCTCTGTTGGGACTCGATCCGTGGCCCGTGCTTCCATATCGCCGTTTCTGCCGACATCGCATCCGTGTTTCGGTTTGCGGAACCGCCGAGGCAAGTATCTGAATACTTGCTTGACATGCTATAACTTAATCGTCATATTATAACCACACCACTAATGTAATATTGATACCTGTTATAACTTAGAATTGCTAGCCACGATTATCCGTAACTTGAAATCAATGAATCATTGCTCGCTTTAACCGGTATGTTATTAATTCATACTTAGTTAATCAAACCAAGTAAATCATCCTTGTAACTAATATTATACCTAGTTCAAATTCTTGTAACTCCATTATGTATACTATCGATATTGTTTTATCTTGTGGCTTTTGCACCTCAAAGGTGCGTGAACCGGATTAATATGAAAATACAAACATCACCGTGTTCACATAGAATAATATTTGTTATTTACTGTTTCCTGCTACTGTTCATTATCTGTTACTATACCTGTCATCATCATATACCTGATTGCATTACATATTGACCGATCTTGATACACCTGACACATGTACTGATACACCGGACACAACACCCTGTACATATCGACTCTACCTGTTGAAAGTAACCTGACCTGTTTCCTGATCTCGTTCCTAATGCCGATAACCCTGATCTTTCCTGCTGTCGATCCAGACAGACCTACTTTTACTTGACTTTGCGTTGGCATTAGCCCCTGACTACTGAATACCTGACCTGACATACATAGCTTGGGGGTATGGGGAAATCAAAGATGAACCGGACTTGTAACTCGACAGTTCGCTACCGTTCGAGCGTACACATTCCTTTCTGTGCCTTACGGCATGTCTCGGCTGCCGCCGAGAATATTGTGGCCGTGATCCCGGGTATGTACGGGGTAATACCGAGTGTACACCTTCCTTTCTGTGCCTTACGGCATGTCTCGGTT
This sequence comes from Agapanthus africanus, assembly GCA_030015575.1. Taxonomy (NCBI): domain Eukaryota; kingdom Viridiplantae; phylum Streptophyta; class Magnoliopsida; order Asparagales; family Amaryllidaceae; genus Agapanthus; species Agapanthus africanus. The sequence continues at coordinate 299,578,641 of CM057339.1, read as the reverse complement.
TCAGCCGAGAATATTGTGGCCGTGGTCCCGGGTATGTACGGGATACCTATACTTTCCTTTCTGTGCCTTACGGCATGTCTCGGTTTCAACCGAGAATATTGTGGCCGTGGTCCCGGGTATGTACGGGATACTATTGAGTTACATCGACGATTCATCAATTGGTTTCAAAGACTATAGAGTAGAAAACCTGATAGGACAGTCTAGTCACTACTGCACACTACCCTGTTTATTACTTCTTATTACTGCTTTGTTCATGTTCATGCTTGCATTGTTTATTACCATGTTTATGCTACATTACTTGATATCATGACGCGCTGACGTCTGGGTTTTGCATGGCCCAGATCCCGTGCCCTTGACGTCGACCGAGCAGGAGTACTTCAGCCAGCAGGCTGAACTGTGAGTTCTTTAGAGTTTAGTTCATTTATGTCATTTCATTTCCAGATGTGAGCCCGCATTATGGGACATACTGTTATTTCATTGTATTGGATCATTAGCTTCCGCACTTATTGTTTATTGATTCTTGTTATTATGGATTTGGACATGTATTAGTTTAGTTTATTTTACTGTTCTTGATATCTGTACAACCGTAATGTGACTGTGGATGGACACTTCCTACCCACAGGTAGCATGGTTGGCTATGTCATGTGCCCAAATCTTGCGCACTCTGGGAAGCGGGGCGTGACATGGTTTTATGGTATCAGAGCCATAGGTTAATTGGGTTGATTCTTGTAGCTGGGTATTGCACCCGATACACGAATCAGAATACCCGTGATTAGGAAACATGTCCTGCCACTTTGACCGTTTTACTATCCTTGAATCATTCTTCCGGATCATGTCGACATGCAAACTTACTTTGCATTGTCAAACTTGAAAACCTAACTTCTTGTTATCTCTAGGACTTAGGCGACTTGGGTGGAGTTAAGTAATTGCGGCTATGATACCGCGGCATAGCTACAATGCAGCACTCTATTCAAGTATCTTGGAGTTCTAGTCTTGATTCATATATTGAATCTATCATCATGCTAATGTTGTTTGTTTTGATTTCAGGACCATGGCAGATAAGAATTTCAAGACGTATCAGAGGCGTGTGGATGAAGCCGCCATGTTAGGAGTGATACGTGGGATGTTGGAAAATCAGAAGAGGCAAACTGAGCTGATCCAGCAGCAAGCAGATTCATTTCAGGAGGGTTTACAGGCTATTCAGCAGTCTGTAAACACCGCTGTAGCGAAGCCAGTCGACCGAGTAGGGACCGTGGCAGATTTCAGACGGTTGGGTCCTACTACTTTCACTGGCTTGGAGGAGCCGTTGCCAGCCGAGCAGTGGCTTGTGGACACGGAGAATTTACTGATTGCGGCACAGATCCCAGAAGATAAAAGAGTTGATGTGGTGCGCATTCAGCTGGTGGATTACGCCCGAGAGTGGTGGCTCGTGGAGGAGACCCGCTTGTCCAAGCCAATCAGTTGGGCGGATTTCTCCAAAGGTTTCTTTGAAAAGTTCTTCCCGCGGAATGCACGGGAGGAAATGGAGGAGAGATTTATTGGGCTAAAACAAAATGGAGCAGCGGTGGATGTACACGCAGCGGAATGGACGAGACTCAGCCGTTTCGCTGGACCATTAGTCGCTAAGGAGGCAGACAGGGCGCGAAGGTTCTTGCGCAGCTTGGATGTGGACATCCAGAGGCAGATTGTCTCCCTGGGTTTGACCACTTTCTCACAGGTTCTTACGGCAGCCAGAGAGCAGCAGAGTTTATCAGGATCGAAAGGGAACCTTCACCAGACAGCAGTTGCGGCCAGGAAGCCTACATTTGTACCTAACCGAGATCATGGGCGCAAGGGTATTCCAGTGGACCGTCGAGGTGTAGCGCCAATGAAGAAGCCTGTGGTCGTGGATCGAAGAAAGAGCATAAGTTGTAATTACTGCAATTTACCGGGCCACATGCAAAAGGATTGTCGAAGGAGATTGGGACTTTGTCTGGTTTGTGGAGCAGCCGATCACGCAGTGAGTGCTTGGCCGTCGAAGCTTCGCACGAGAGATGATATACAGAAGCCTCCGCAGAGACCGTTCCAAGGACAGAAGCAGCTGACACAAGGATCCAACCAGGGTCGAGCTTTCATTATGACAGCCGAGGAAGCCAAGGCATCAGGAGAAGCGGTTTCAGGTAATTTACTCGTTCATGGTTTTCCCGCTTTGGCATTACTTAATTTCGGAGCATCCCATTGTTTATGTCATCCAAATTTATAACTACACACTCGATCACCTACACGACCCTGTCTAGTTTCTGGGACATACACACTGGGAATGGGAAAATCATATCTAGTAAGGAAGGTAGAGATGGTACAGTTGTTGTTTGGACGGATGGATGTGCGTTGGCCTTCGAGACGTTGAAGCAGAGGTCGATAACCGCCCCTATCCTAACCGTACCGGACAATTCCGGAGGACTGGTGATTCACAGCGACGCATCTGGAAAAGGATTGGGATGTGTTTTGATGCAGAATGGGAAAGTCGTCGCTTACGCATCGAGACAGCTGAAGACTCATGAGAAGAACTATCCGACTCACGACTTGGAGCTTACAGCCGGGATCTTCGCCCTGAAGATTTGGAGACACTACCTTCTGGGCGAGAGAGTTGAAGTCTTTACGGATCACAAGAGTTTGAAATATGTGTTCACTCAGAAGGAGTTAAACATGAGGCAACGCAGATGGTTGGAGCTGATGGCCGACTACGACCTTGATCTCAAGTACCATCCGGGAAAAGTTAATGTCGTGCCAGATGCACTAAGTCGGTTACCAGCAATTCAGTTATTGACTGCACACAGAGAGAGATCGTTGAGGAGTTTCGGAGATTTGACTTGGAGGTTGTGCTACCGCGTGCTACAGGACAGTTGATGCAGATGCAAGTACAATCGTCCTTAGTGGAAAGGATTAAAGCGGCGCAATCGCAGGATCCTAGACTGCAAAAGTTTCGAGAGCAGATTGGAGCCGGACTACGAACCGATCTACTGATTCATGAAGATGGTTCGTTGAGATACGGTAGCCGTGTGTGTGCGCCAAAAGGAGATGTGCGTGAAGAGCTTGTGAAGGAGGCACACAATTCAGCTTACTCTATACATCCAGGAGGGACAAAGATGTACCGGGATATTCGACAGCATTTCTGGTGGGAAGGTATGAAACGGGAAATCGCTCGCTTCGTGGCTAAGTGCTTGGTGTGTCAGCAAGTCAAGGCTGAACACCAAAGGGTTGCCGGTTCGTTGCAACCACTTCCGATTCCTCAATGGAAGTGGGAACATATAACCATGGATTTCGTGATGGCTTTACCGCGGAGTCCAAAAGGCAACAATGCAGTATGGGTGATTGTCGATCGGTTGACCAAGGCAGCTCATTTTATTCCTTTTCGGGTTGGACAATCGACAGAGACCTTGGCAGAGCGATACATGCAGGAGATTGTCAGATTGCATGGAGTACCGGTAAGCATCATGTCCGACCGGGACACTCGGTTCTTGTCACATTTTTTGGAGGAGTTTACAAGAAAGTTTGAGGACTCGATTGAAGTTCAGCACAGCTTATCATCCCCAGACTGATGGACAATCGGAGAGAACGATCCAGACCCTTGAAGATATGTTGAGGGCTTGCATGTTGGACTTCAAAGGTTCTTGGGAAGATCATCTACACCTGGGGGAGTTTTCGTACCACAACAGCTTCCAAGCAACTATTCAGATGGCACCGTTTGAAGCGACGTATAGTCATAAGTGCCGTTCGCCGGTTTGTTGGGATGATGTTGGCGAACGAAGGTTATTGGGACCAGATTTGGTGGTACAGACAGTCGAGAAGGTGAATACAATCAGGAAGCATATGAAGGCAGCTCAAGACAGATAGAAGAGTTGGGCCGACACGTCAAGAAGACCTCTAGAGTTCGCCGTGGGCGATTTGTTAGTCCTGAAGATATCACCGACTAGAGGGGTGATTCGCTTTGGAAGTCGGGGAAAGCTTAGTCCCCGATTCGTTGGACCCTTCGTGATATTGGAGCGTGTTGGAGAGGTATCGTACCGGTTGGCGTTATCACCGTCTTTAGCAGGAGTTCGTGATGTGCCTCATGTGTCTCAACTACGGAGGTATGTTCGTGATGAGACCCATGTTTTGGATCACTCGGAGTTGACCGTTCGGGAAGACCTGACTTTTGAGGAGCGACCAGTCGAGATCAAGGATCGAAGAGAAAAGGTTCTTAAGAACAAGGTTATCCCTCTTGTGCTAGTTTCTTGGGGTAACCGATCGCATGGAGAATCCACTTGGGAGCGAGAAGACAAGATCCGGCAGAAATCCCCTCATCTTTTCCAGTAGTTAGTTATCTTGTATTCTTGGAATTTCGAGGACGAAATTCTTTTGTAGTTGGGTATGATGTAACACCCGAGCCCAATAGTACTATTCATATTACTAGTTGAGGGTTGTGGTTTGCTCATTTCCAATTTTCCTGATTTCCTGGTGTTTATTGCTAAATTCTACCCGGTTAAGTCTTTTTGGCACATAACAAATTTTAACTCCTAAAATGAAATTTAAGATGTCCATGTTGGCCTACTCGTCGCCACTAGTCGCGTGGTAGCGTCCGCGTGTCGAGATTCCGTTCCGTTTGGCTAAACGGGCAAGTTTGGGCGACTACGCGCGCGTGCAAGTGTCCGACTTGGGGGCATGCATGTTAATCATTAAACACCTCTTTTCAAAATTTGGAACCCGCTCAAAATCCTATAATTTGAATTTGGAACATTTGGGCGCAACCCGGGCGCGATTTGGAAATGTTTTATTTAGCGCCAAAAAGGGCCCATTTAATAAAATATTCAAATATACTATAACCATATAAATTTCGTTACTATATTTCTCCCATAATCTTTCACTGCAATCCTTCTTCTGATTTGCGTTAAGCTCCCAGCCAATCACGAGCTCCCAATTGAGCTCGTGGGCCCCACCTCCTCTCTCTATCTCCTTTCCCTATCTCTCTCTCTCTCTTCCCTCAAATCTCTCTCTGTTTCTCTCTCCAATCTCTCTCTCTCTCTCTTCCTCTATTATTTAACCATGCATGCACAGCCGCCCACGACCACCTTCCATCGCGAGAAACCCTAACCCTAGCCTACCGCGACCTCACCACCGTCGCCACCGCGACCTCACCGTCGCCGCCTGCGACGCCTCCGCGTCAACCGCGCCTACCTCCTCCCTCCTTTCTCCTCTCGCCCGCACCTGCGCGCAGCCCGGCCTCGCCTCCAACCTGCAGGGCCTCGTCGTCGATGTCGCCTCCAGCCGCCGACGACGCCGCGACTCCCTCTCCTCCTCTTCGTCGCATCTTCGTCGTCGCCTTCCCTCCACCCTCGCCAGACCACCGACCTGCAGCCAACCCTTCACCCAACGCCTGCACCTTCGCTGTTCGCCGGAGAAACGCGCCGGCGACCTCGTCGACGCCACCTCCGACCACCTCCCTTCCCTCTCGACCACCAGAGGCGACCACCACCCTCGCACTCGCTGCAGCACCCCTTTCCAGCGAACTCAAGATTGTTCCAGCCACCGTCTTCGCCGTCGCTGCCTCGCCGGCGATCCGGTGCCGTCGAGCCGTCGGGTTGCACCTTGTTTCTTCCCTGTAAGTTCCTTCTCTTTCATTTTGGTGCAACACCCCCGCTGATCTTGCATGTTTATCGTATTGCTAACTTCGCTCTTTTGTCGTTGCCGGAATCCGACCGTGCCGTCTGACGAACCCGACGTTCCAGCGAAGTACCCTGGTCCGTGTGACCCCGTTGACCTCTGTTGGGACTCGATCCGTGGCCCGTGCTTCCATATCGCCTTTTCTGCCGACATCGCATCCGTGTTTCGGTTTGCGGAACCGCCGAGGCAAGTATCTGAATACTTGCTTGACATGCTATAACTTAATCGTCATATTATAACCACACCACTAATGTAATATTGATACCTGTTATAACTTAGAATTGCTAGCCACGATTATCCGTAACTTGAAATCAATGGATCATTGCTCGCTTTAACCGGTCTGTTATTAATTCATACTTAGTTAATCAAACCAAGTAAATCATCCTTGTAACTAATATTATACCTAGTTCAAATTCTTGTAACTCCATTATGTATACTATCGATATTGTTTTATCTTGTGGCTTTTGCACCTCAAAGGTGCGTGAACCGGATTAATATGAAAATACAAACATCACCGTGTTCACATAGAATAATATTTGTTATTTACTGTTTCCTGCTACTGTTCATTATCTGTTACTATACCTGTCATCATCATATACCTGATTGCATTACATATTGACCGATCTTGATACACCTGACACATGTACTGATACACCGGACACAACACCCTGTACATATCGACTCTACCTGTTGAAAGTAACCTGACCTGTTTCCTGATCTCGTTCCTAATGCCGATAACCCTGATCTTTCCTGCTGTCGATCCAGACAGACCTACTTTTACTTGACTTTGCGTTGGCATTAGCCCCTGACTACTGAATACCTGACCTGACATACATAGCTTGGGGGTATGGGGAAATCAAAGATGAACCGGACTTGTAACTCGACAGTTCGCTACCGTTCGAGCGTACACATTCCTTTCTGTGCCTTACGGCATGTCTCGGCTGCCGCCGAGAATATTGTGGCCGTGATCCCGGGTATGTACGGGGTAATACCGAGTGTACACCTTCCTTTCTGTGCCTTACGGCATGTCTCGGTTTCAGCCGAGAATATTGTGGCCGTGGTCCCGGGTATGTACGGGATACCTATACTTTCCTTTCTGTGCCTTACGGCATGTCTCGGTTTCAACCGAGAATATTGTGGCCGTGGTCCCGGGTATGTACGGGATACTATTGAGTTACATCGACGATTCATCAATTGGTTTCAAAGACTATAGAGTAGAAAACCTGATAGGACAGTCTAGTCACTACTGCACACTACCCTGTTTATTACTTCTTATTACTGCTTTGTTCATGTTCATGCTTGCATTGTTTATTACCATGTTTATGCTACATTACTTGATATCATGACGCGCTGACGTCTGGGTTTTGCATGGCCCAGATCCCGTGCCCTTGACGTCGACCGAGCAGGAGTACTTCAGCCAGCAGGCTGAACTGTGAGTTCTTTAGAGTTTAGTTCATTTATGTCATTTCATTTCCAGATGTGAGCCCGCATTATGGGACATACTGTTATTTCATTGTATTGGATCATTAGCTTCCGCACTTATTGTTTATTGATTCTTGTTATTATGGATTTGGACATGTATTAGTTTAGTTTATTTTACTGTTCTTGATATCTGTACAACCGTAATGTGACTGTGGATGGACACTTCCTACCCACAGGTAGCATGGTTGGCTATGTCATGTGCCCAAATCTTGCGCACTCTGGGAAGCGGGGCGTGACAATATTTTTCTCTAAAAGTAACTTAAGTCCAGTCATTTTCAGGGTCGCTGCAATTAGGAGAGAGAGAAGAAAACTCTTTAGCATAATGCTCTTGCAAGTTTAGAGTAGTTTTTAGTTTATCTAAACTGGATGGCTCCCACTGTTTCTCGAATCCTTCCTCAAACCATAAAAGAAGAATTAGCCAGGACTATTCTCACCGTACAATACTTGCTTAACCGTTCAGCCAGGCTGGTGTCGGTACTTCGAGGGAGGTTTTCCAACGCTTTCGCGAAGTTCCTTAATTAAATAACCTCTTTTCTCTGGGGGCGTAACCCCGCTGACACTTTTCTGGACACCTACTAGGTTTATAGAATTGATCGTTAAGTGACGAATATCCTGATAAGTAGCATATACTCATAGTAGGATCGGGATCCAAATATCATCGTATGATAATGTTGAAGGAATCCTACCAACATTCATCAAACTCCAAATGGTATGCATCTCTTTGCAAATTTCAGTTTCTTTAGAAATTCCCGATATAAGTTTTTGCCCCATGCTCTTATGACCTTGACGTATGCCAACAAATCATAAGTCACATGTCAAGTTCTGCCCATCATTATCTTGTTAATTTGAACCCACCCGTATATACCCTTGACGTATGCCAACAAGGTAATGCGACTGTCCCAAACCAACACATCTATCTATGCAACAAATGAATACCCCAGCAGCTACCAAACACTATGCCTTGACGTATGCCAACAAGCATAGCTTGAATACTACTGACCATCCATAAGAAATGACGGAGGGCTACGACTGGTTTTGGCGAAACCGTGAACGTAGTGAACTTGATATAACCGAAGGAACCTGATAGCTTTTAAAAAGGAGTGGTTAAATCTCCGCATTTTAAAAATATCTGTTTTTAAAATAACCGAGTGGTTTCTTTTAAATTGTTCCAACGATTTAAACTTGGTTTATTTTCTTTGCATTATAGATAATGCGTCCCATCATTAACCTATCATTGCAGAAACAACGAAAATACAACGTCCTCTTATGCCATCCGCATTCGCCACGGGGTCCCGTCATCACCCGTTAGGTTACTTAACTAACGACAGAGCGGGGGCTGGGCTAGCGCGGGTGTAAAACATAAGTGACGTCTAAATAGCTATCATAAATATAGATATTTTACATTCGTCTGACGCAATGATATTCATTCCAGAACACAGATAAACAATATTGGATTTGCAAGCAATCTGTATTTCTTTTGAGCCTGCAAGAAAAGACAGATTACACAGTTGTGATGAATAGCCGTTACCCCACCCTCGACCCCTACGGGTACAGCAAACTACCCACCCGGCAGTCTGTGTACCCCACCTTGGGTCAGTCCTAGGAGCAAAAAACAGTAAAATGAAATAATACAACGGTGGCTACAACCGCAACCTGGATGTGCCCCGCAAAATAATATTACAACAAATTACATTTACAATAAATGAATTAAACAATAACCCATTGCAAAACCCCGGCTAAACACCACAACAGTCCAATACAGTTTATATGCACAAACAGATATAATCATTTCAGAAATGTGCAACTCCCTGCCAACCGACATACTAGCAGTTAGGGGAGGTTTACGAACACATTAAACAATCACAGATATAATCCAATATGCAAATACTGTACAATTTCGATCGATTAAACATCTTTAATATTGCTCCAAAATCTGCTCTGTTAACTGGAAACCTGAGCAAAATTAAAATATTCCAGTAAACCCCAAACACCAGAGAGGACCCACACATGAAAGATGAGTCCATGACTCGGCAACTCGGCCGCGGAAGCGCGGCGGATCGGTGGGATCCGCCGCCCTTCCGCGGCGCTTTAGCCGAGTCATGGGCTCGAATTTCATGGGTGTTCTCCTGGACTCTTTTCTAGCTTTCTGAGCAACCCTGAACAATTTTAGGACTTCATTTTAAGTTCGACAGAAACTGAACAGATTTAGGGTTTTCCGGCTTCGTTTTTCCGTTCGAAATTCGTACAAATTTGCAATTAAGTTATTTATTGTTTAGCGAGGCTCTGATACCACTGTAAGTCGATGTACTTCACCCCAGTACTTGTGGGGAGGCGGAATTTTCAAAAAGGAATTTCTTTAAAGAACGAACATCGACTAACCGCTTAAATCGAAGCTAAACGATAACTAACCAAACATATAGTTGTTCTAAACTACTATGCTTAGGGATTATACCTATCGAAACTAGTCCTTCGTCTTTGTGTCCTCCTTTGTTCTCCTCGACCTTCTCTAGGTAGTAGACGATCCACCCGAGAGCAAAACACCAAGCTACACCTCTAACTTGAGGTAACTAATCTACTTTGATTGCTAATCAAAGAAGAAAGGATGATATAGAGTGAAGGTAATGGATGTTTAAGTCTAACTAAACCTTTGATCTCAACACATGAGGATTAAGGATTAGTCTCTTGAAGATGAGAGCTTGAGGAGAGAGAGTATGATAATGATAATGAGATGAGAAAGTGAGTGTATCATAATATATTATGAAGCATTCTTATTATAGAATAATGAATAATAGAAATGAATAAGCATGCTTCATAAATGAAAAGAGGTGATTCATTAAGCATGTGTCATTATCATTTATGGTGCAATAATGATAATGATGAATCACTCTCATGACTCACAATCTTATCCAAAGTAACCTCCTTAGTCACATCTTCTAGAAGCTTCTCGTACAATTACGAGAACGCCCCTCCAATCCGCAAAAAAACGGAAAAACTTTAGACTGTAAAAATCCAATAACCGGATACCAGTAACTGGCTTAAACCAAAGCCGACTGGTAAAAACTGTCCGAAAGTCGTACGCGCGTAAACGCACGTATGCGTCCGAACCCTTTGTCGCAAAACCATGCAACCTCTATATCGTTTCGCCTGGAGTAGGAAACTCTCTGTGTGGGACTCTAGAGACTCGACTACTACGCTGGCAGTGGGTTTAACCACAGACCGCAAGCGGCACTAGCTGTACGTAACGGTCCCTAGGTAGTTGTCGATAAGAAGGCCGATGAGGAAACCCATCCGAACTCCTACTGAGTCTGATGTGACAATCTCCATACAGTCCGGTCCGTTCGTCCAAGACTATCGCATATCGGGCCTAGGGGGGCGGCAAGCGTCAGTCCCCTAATAGCGGTATAAGTCGTGTCGGAGGGAAGCCCATTACACCCTGAGAAACTACTGGAACCTACCAGCAAATCTCGCTTGCCCTGGCCAGGGACTTTGCGTAATGGCTCTCTGACACAGCACGATATCTACTCCCAATACCGGGAGGGACGAATCCTGTCTAACCGCCACTGCCTCCAAGTGCTCGGGACTGCACCCAACTGCTACCTGTTTGCACGACTCCTTTGAGCCGTGGTAGGGTAGCAATCTAAGAACAGTGGGACACACTCGAGGCGAAGTAGCAGTGTCAAGTCTGCGGACTACGCTGTACTCATGTCACCTGGGAACTATTTACTGACAACTGGTATCAAACCAACCAACAGTTCCCTGTGAGTCCTGTCCGGTGTACCCGTAACCTAACGAGCACCTGCATACTTTCTCCAGTACGACGTACTGACGGCTGTGGGACAGACCATCTCCCCAACTGGGATGAGAAGCGTACACACCAGTCTACTCCGGAGTATCGATGCTCTGTCTCGATAATCCAACGACCAGGGACCTGAATAAGGATGTGCTTGTAGACTACCCAGCCCCCACTAGTGTGACTGCCATCACAACGCTGGTAGACAAGCAAGATCCTAAGAGCTCTATCAATACGTACACTCACATATTAAGATAGAAAAACCAAGTAGCATACTACCATGTTTAGCAAGACTGTTATATACATGTGAATATCCCAAGCTTCCATTAAGTAATATACAAACTAGTATGATACAGTAATGGCCTTCTAGGGCATAAACACTAACAGCTGATGTAGGAGTTATGAAGCCAATTTGGGGTGGTGACGTGGACAAGCCGCCACGGAACCGCGGCCCAAGGCGGCTCCGGCCGCGGTTCCGCGGCCGTATGGCTGAGCTAGGTCTTCATCTTTGCAGTGTTGGCTTCTTCTGTACTTTGATGTATTTTATGATATGTTGAATCTCTGAAATCATTATAGATCATTGCCAGATTCCAATTCCTTGAGTTGGCGTATTTTTTAGCAGTCTTCGTTTGTAAATTTGACCGATCTTCTGTAATGTCCTGCACAGACTTCGAAACACAAGTTGCGATATATAGGAATGATGCCATGCTATGAAATGCAGTCAATTTCCCTTATAGTGCCGGTTTTAAAGTCTAACACATGCAATCTGATATTTAACGACTGTTTTGCTAATATGTGCTATATGAATGCCGAACACTTCTAGATGAGTGCAAATGATAGGGAAATTTCCGGTTTAAAGATGCAGTATTTTCGACTGATCACGGGGCGTGACATTGATACCCCTTTTTCGAGTCCTGTTGTAACTCCGAAACCCATGTCTATTGCTGAACATATTGAACAATCTCGTAACCGATCTTACACTCCTTTCACCACTGCGAATTCTTTGGATCAACAATTCCATTCACCTTCTTATCCAAATGTTGATCCTACTCCTGTCCAATCATTCAATTCCTACCAGTCCTACTCGACTTTCGCACCTTCCCTAGACATTGCTTCTACACAACCATTTGGGAGTTTCCAGTATCCAAACAACTTTGAATCTTTTACTGAAACCCCTTCACAACCCATGTCTAGTCTGGAACAGTCGTTGGAAGATTTTATGGTAGTGTCAAGACAACAGATTAAGGATTTGAATGCGTCCATAACCGCCCTTATACAACCTAGTGACCCGGTATCTAGTTTCCAACTAGCTCCAAATTTTCCAATGTATGATGAGGCGGTTGGACAGATTGAGAATTTGAGTGGTGAGAGTGAGCTGTACACACTTCCAAATCAAACCTACCCATCTCCAATTGAATCCCACAACTCCGATTTTGAATGTCTATCAAGTGTCCCAAATGATTCACCAGTTGAAGATAAAACGTTTAATGAATTGTGCGATTTTGTAGTGTTTGATTTTCCAGATTGTGAAGGGTCCCTTTCAAGTGAACCCGCACCCAATCCTTTTGACTTTTACACCTCCACTCTAGAACCTGAATTGATTAATATCCATGCTTTTAATGAGGTGTCTGAGAAATTAAATTTTCACTTGATCGAGGATATTGACGCTGGGAATATTTTGGACGATGAACCCATAAATTTGGATGAGTTTTCTTTCCAATTCATCATCCCGAGACATTAAATGTTTCTACCGAACATCATATGCGTCTTGAATTTGATGAGAATTGCATGGATAAGCTTAATTTTGAGGAGAGTATTGAGGATAGTATTGAGGATGGACCAGTTTTGTTTGATGAGTCGGATTTTCCAATTCATCCTCCTGAACCTTTAACTGTTACACTTCCTAAATCAATCCCCTTCATCCTTTCTGTCGTTCCGACCGCGCAAGAAACCGTATCCCTTTCATTTTCAATGTCTGCTTTACCAAGTTCGACGTACCCATGTTTTCTCACGAATCTTGAAGGATTTGACCTCATTTCTCAGTAGGTTGATAGATTAGCGCAATCGCTTTTTACACATCGGTCATTACAAATTGTGCTAATTTATACACTCCATCTCCACCCTCAAGTTCGTATTCAACTTCTTTCTCTCACTTTCTCTGGTTCCTCTTCTATTCTTCCTATAATTTCAGTGAGTGTTGATGAATCACAATCCGATAATTCAAGTTTGATCATACCAGAAAACCAACTTGATTTGGATACTTTTGAAAATGAGGTAGATGAGTTTTTCGAGTCTCCTACCTCCATAATTTTTGACAAATCAAGTATGATAAATTCTGGCACAAAATTTACTGACAGCAAAATGTTCAATTACATCGATGAGAATTTTGAAGAACTTTTTGCTGACGAACTTGCATTCCTAAACGACAAGGATTTTGTGATTTATCAACCTCCACCTGAAGAAGTCGAACCACCACCATTTCTTTTTCCCTTCCGCCATTCTTCTCCTCCACCGAGACTGTATACTGCTTCTATCTCCACACGGTCTCGTGTGTCTCTCATTTCTTTTCTCTACACTCCATTCTTTTACCAACCGCACCATTATAACGATAAATTTTTTGAATGGTTAGTGCTAACCTTTGGCCTGTGTAAGGCCTTGTATAGCTTGATACTATGTTTTTATCCCCCCTAACTCTAAACTTTAACGCTTAAACAGCGGAAACACTGTTTCACTTAAGTTTGGGGGGACCTTTTTGTATATATTTTGTTTTCTTTTTCTGTTAACAACAATAAAAAAAAGGGGGGAGTGCCGACAATTTTGACCTTCTTGGTGTAGCCTGACAGTGAGGACACTGTCAAATTTAAGTTTGGGGGTGTGCTCGGTAAGCCTTCTTCCTTCGCATTCATGTGTATATTTTTTTGCATTTGCATACTTATTTTAAAACCCATAAAAATTGAAAATTTTTAAATTTTTTAAAAATTGAAGAGTTCAACTTTGGCCATATTTGACTTAAGTTCAACATGACGGTTGAATAGTAAGGAAAAACTAGATCCTAACTTAGTAAATTAAAAACCCTAAAAATAACCTTTCTTAAAATTTAACTGTAGAAAATATATGTTCTTGTAGTTTATTTAGAAATAGGCAAATTTTGAGTTCAGTTCTTGGGCTAAGTCAAAATAAGGGAAGAGTATTGAATTTTTATTTGAAATGTAAGTCTGAAAAATAATTCTGAACCTTAAGTCTAAATTCTGAAAATATATACCCTACAATTAGCACATACACGCACCTTGAAACTCGGGATAGTAGAGGATAACTTGAAATACTCTTGTCTAAAATCCTTAGTATGAAGGAAAATAAAACAAAAGTACAAGAGTGAATAAAGAGATATAAAAAAAATGAACATTGGTTTTGTAATTACTTAAGGCTGCATAAATAAAAAATATATAGCGAGGGTGCTTTATCACCTAGTGCCTTAGACCAACTGGTTTGGGAGTCACTGCTAAGCCTTAGGTATTGCAAGACGAGGAATTACGCCTAAATACGCTAACCCATTTTGTAATCGGTCGTTCAGTACCTCAAGAAGTATTAACGGTCGCATGAAGGATGTGTGAGCAATTTCATCTAAAATTCATCAATTAAAAGTACTTTGGACGATGGACAAGAGTATGATAGCTTGAATTGAATTTCCAAGTGTAGTGGTGATACATACACACACGTAGGGGTATATGATTGGGGTTTGGATGGGAGAAATGAATGAAAGATAGGGCTTATACCTTCAGTAGAGATGATAAAAATTCCTAAGTTGAGATGATACCTTAGAAGGAAAATTCAAAAGATGTCGAAAGCTTAATAAATTTGCAGAACATATACGATCTTAAGTTAAATGAAAAGTGAGTGAAAAATACGGGTTGATGATTTCTAAGTTGAAGATAATAGAATTTCTTACTAGAATACCGAATTGAAGAATGAAAGTCAACATGACAAGTTGATCGGATTTTGTGGGTAGTATCCACTGAAAACCCTCGGAGACAACACTCCTCCTACTAGGGACACCTAGAGCTTTAACGGCTTATTGCACAAGCTCAAAGCAATCGCGATTCCCTGCGAAAGTGAGGTTAGGATTTTTCGAGAATAAAAATAGTTTTGCTCGGGACGAGCAAAAGATAAGTTTGGGGGTATTTGTTCATATCTGTTAGTGTATATGCCCTAGGGGCCATTATTGTATCATACTAGCTTGTATATTACTTAATGGAAGCTTGGGATATTCACAGTTATATTAACAGTCTTGCTAAACATGGTAGTATGATACTTGGTTTATATCTATCTTAATATGTGTGTACGTATTGATAGAGCCCTTAGGATCTTGCTTGACAACCAGCGTTGTGATGGCAGTCACACTAGTGGGGGCTGGGTAGTCTACAAGCACATCCTTTTTCAGGTCCCTAGTTGTAGAATTATCGAGATAGGGCATCGATACTCCGGAGTAGACTAGTGTGTACGCTTCTCATCCCAGTTGGGGAGATGGTCTGTCCCACAGCCATCAGTACGTCGTACTGGAGATAGTATACAGGTGCTCGTTGGGTTACGGGTACACCGGACATGACTCGTAGGGAACTGTTGGTTGGTATTATACCCGTCGTCGGTTAACAGTTCCCAGGTGACATGAGTACAGCATAGTCCGCAGACTTGATACTGCTGCTTCGGCCTCGAGTGTGTTCCCACTGTTCTTAGATTGCTATCCTACCACGGCTCAAAGGAGTCGTGAAAACAGGTAGCAGTTGGGTGCAGTCCCGAGCACTTAGAGGCAGTGGCGGTTAGACAGGATTCGTCTCTCCCGGTATTGGGAGTTGATATCACGCTGTGTCTGGAGAGCCATTACGCAAAGTCCCTGGCCAGGGCAAGCGAGATTTACTGGTAGGTTTTCCAGTAGTTTCTCAAGGTGTAATGGGCTTCGCTCCGACATGACTTATACCGCTTTTAAGGGACTGATGCTTTCCGCCCCCTAGGCCCGATATGTGATGGTCCTAGACGAACAGACCGGACTGTACGGAGATTGTCACATCAGGCTCAGTAGGAGTTCGGATGGGTTTCATCATCGACCTTCTTATCGACATCTACCTGAGGACCGTTACGTACAGCTAGTGCCGCTTGCGGTCTATGGTTAAACCCACTGCCAGTGTAGTAGTCGAGTCTTTAGAGTCCCACACAGAGAGTTTCCCTGCTCCGGGCGAAACGATATAGAGGTCGTATGGTTTTACGACAGGGTTCGGACATGCACGTGCATTTATGCACGTACGATGTTCGGACAGTTTTTACTAGCGGGCTTTGGTTTAAGCCAGATTTTAGTATCGGATTATTGGATTTATACAGTCTAAAGTATTTCCGTGTTTTCACGGATAGGAGGGGCGTTCTCGTAATTTATCGAGAAGCTTCTAGAAGTTTGATGACATGGAGGCTAAGGTGGCATTTGCATTAATTGGTTTAATGAGTCATGGTGTGATTCATCCATGGAGTTAATGATGCATTTATGATTTAAATGACTCATGAGATGAATCACTATGTGAGTTAATGAAGCATGATGACATATTATTATTTGTTATTCATTTAATAATATGGTATGCTTCATATATTCACAATGATTTCATTATTCCAAAAAGGATTCTCACTCTCACCTTCTCTCTCCTCAAGATTTCTCTCTCTTCAAACCCTAACCCTAACCTCTCATGTGTTGAGATCAAGGGTTAGCAAGACTTATTAATCCCTAATCCTGCTCTATATCCCCTACGTTACTTTAATTAGAACTTTTAGTAACCTAGTTACTTCAAGTTAGAGGTCAAGCTTGGAGTAGCAGCTCTCGGGTGGATCTTCTATCACAAAGAGGAGGCCGACGAGGAGGTGGTCATCGAGAACAAGAAGGACTTGGTTCTTTAGGTATAATCTTCTTTCATAGTAGGTAATCCCTCCTATGATGTTGTTAGTTAGGGATTGACAAAGATCCGTAAGTTAGTCGATGTTTGTTTTAAACAAAATGATTGTTTTACCTATTCCGCCTTCCCGCAACTCGTGGGGTGTCTAACGTCGACTTACAATATCATAATTTTGCATTATTATATTCCCCATTCTTAATCATTTTACAAATAAATAGGTGCTTTTGATCCATGCCTGCTAAATAGTTGCAGGTTACAGGTTCTCAGAACAATACAGTGAAAATGGTGAAAAGACGCTACAAATGTGAGATTACGACCAACAAATAGATGAATCTGCAAGATGCCGTCTACCAGTTCAAAGAACAAATGTAGAACAACAAACAGTTCGATACACAAAGTACAATGGCAGTACAAGATTCAAGACTTCAACGCGAAGCAAACGGTAAAAGTCCACAAATTCTGCACCGTTGGAAATCTCGAAGAAAGTGGAAAAGATTCTGAGGAACCAAGTAAAGAAAACAGATGTAAAAAGCAACTTGAAGCGGCACAGAAGAATTCAGCCCAAGTCCCCACCACATGGCCGCGGATCCGCGGCCAAACATGGTTTATGGCCGCGGTTCCGCGGCCGTGCTGAGCACGTGTCGGTGCATCTTGTCGGTGGGTGTCGGTGCATTGACCAGACTTCTCAGGATAGTTTTGTAATTTTAGATATGTATCAGATGTAAACCCTAGGGTTTCTATTATCTATAAATAGGAAGCTTACAGCTCTTTTTGGAGCATGCCTCTTTTAATTTCTAGATTTTTAAATTTTCATTCAATTGTAATTATCAAAGAGTGCATAAATAAAAAGTAAGTTTTTTTTATCTTGAATTTCTTATTATCTGCAATTTTATTTCTCTGCAATTTTTAGCTGTCGTAGTTATTTTCCGCACGTTAATTAGGTTATTAAAAGAAAATCACAAGAAAAATGAATTCCATTGTTAATTCCCTAATGAGTGAGTAGTTCCTCACTTGTTAGGGTTAGGAGAGGGAAGGTTTGAGAGAAGGAGATCTCTCTCACTCCTTTCTTTGCCCATATAATTTTTAATTAGGACTCTATTTAATTCAACCACACACCGTTCACTACGGCACCCTATCCTACGAGATAGCGGTGATTTCCTAGTTAGACCGGTCGTGGTTGATTTACATAGAGGTTAGGGCTAAGAGTTACGAAAGGACGGACAAGGACCAAAGGGAAGAACGAAGTTTCTTCCTAGTCGTGCTAATCCCCTTTGTTAACTATTACCCTAACACCTAAATTCCTAACTAGGGCAAAGAAAGCAGTGAGTAGAATTCTTTTTCCAAACTAACCTAATCCTAACCCTAGCAAGCTTTTTATCAACTTTTATCTCATTCTTAGATCTTAAAATAAAACCCAAAATCTTTTGGATTTAACTCGTTAAAACATAAAGAAAAGGAATCCATCTCCCTGTGGACCGACCCGTACTCAACCGGCTAGCTACCAAGAGACACCGTTATTGATTTTGGTATTCTTAACTTTGATTTTAAAATGCACGCAAAAGAACGATCAATCAGTACCATATTCCAGTGCAGCGATGCTGACGCCGAACAAAAACCCAAATTCCAAGTCCCAGGCTTAAAAGCCCTACTCGACGGATAAGAAACCCCCAAATCAAATCAAATCAACAAGTCAACCAACGACCTCCCCGTCGGAATTATACTTCGACTCGGAATCAAGTCCACCAATGACCTCCCCGTCGGAATTATGCTCCGTCTTGGAATCAATTCAACCAACGACCTCCCCGTTGGAATTATGCTTCGACTCGGAATCAAGTCCACCAATGACCTCCCCGTCGGAATTATGCTCTGTCTCGGAATCAAGTCAACCAACGACCCCCCCCCCCCCCCCGTCGGAATTATGCTTCGACTCGAAATCAAGCCAACTAATGACCTCCCCATCGGAATTATGCTCCGTCTCGGAATCAAGTCAACCAACGACCTCCCCGTCGGAATTATGCTTCGTTTCGAATTCAAGTCAATCAATGACCTCCCCGTCGGAATTATGCTTCGACTCGGAATCAAGTCAACCAACAATATCTGCGTCGAAACCATGCTACCTCTCAGAATGTACCCGTGTCGAAATTATGCTTCACCTCGGAGTATCTGCCTTCTCTGTCGTAATTATTCTTCGCCTGGAAAACAACCTCTGCATCAGAGCCATGCTTCGTTCAGAATGTCTGCCCTGCATCGAAACTATGCTTCATCTTAGAATATATGCTCCCACTGGAATTATGCTCCGACCCCTGGAATTACGCTCCGCTCTTCGGAATGATACTCCGACACTGGAATTATGCTTCGCAAATCGGAATAATACTCCGCCACAAAGTCAAACTTCTGCAGAACAAGATCCATCAATTTCATGCACACAATTCATATACGCGGTATGCATTTATTGATAGGGGAACTTTGTTGGTGTCAAAAATTACATTCCGGTTGACCAAGTCAAAGTCAAAGTCAACACCAAGTAAACGGGCCCGAGCCCAGGTCAAGTGGGCCCATGCCCAAGTCGAGCCCCATGGCCAGCCTCCCCCATGCCAATATGAAATTATGTTTTGATGTAATTTTTATGAATAAATGTAAGAAAAATGGGCATAAAGCCAAATTTTTGTAAAGCTCATGGCTTAAGTGCAAAAGAAATGAGCTCATGAGATGTGGGATGGGCAAAATGCTATTTTGTAAAGCCCAAGGGGCTATGTGTAAATTTGTAAGCCTATAAAAGACAACATAATGATGAAATGAAACAATAATTCATTCCCCTCAAAATCTAGGGTATCTATGCCTCCTTCTCCTTCCTCAAGATTCTAAACCTTCTTTCCCTTTTTGAATTAAATCAAGAGTTTAACTCTTCTTTTTCCAAAAAGAAACTGTTTTCACCATAAAATCCTTGATGGGGAATTCAAATCTTTCATCAAATCCCCAAAAGAGATGATTTTTAAGCCTCACTGTAACATTTCAGAAAATATAAAATATTATTTTTGGAATTTAATATTAAAATAATATATTTCCCGAAAACTGCCCGATTTGCGAAATTGGGGTTTTCGAAAAAGGGTATAAATATATACCAATAATTGTGAAATAATTGAAAATTAAAATGATTTATTCATTTAAAATTATATTTAAAGGATTTGGCATTTTTAAAATTTATTATATGCAGCTTTGATAAAAACCCGATTAGTGCACTGCTAATCACGATTAAGCCAAATCCGTGTTCTTCTACAGTTTTCCATGGCTAGTGCACCATGACATGTTACATGTTGTTTCATTTCATTTGTGTTATGTGTTATGGTTTTATTGTGGTGAGAAAGGAAAAAAAAGAAAAAGAAAAAGGTGTCATGATGACTTAAGGAGAGAGAGAAGAGACATAATGATGAGAGTGAGCATGCTAGAAGAGAGAATGAGAGTGGGAAAGAGAGAGGGAGAGAGAGCTGCCCCATATCCATTACCCCACCATTTCTTTGATCTCCTTCTTCATCCTCAAGCCCCTCATTCTACCCTCATGATCCATCTCCAAAATCTCATCAAAACCCTATACCCCCTTCACAAAAGATGATCACCTCCTCACCCTCATCGCAATGAACCAAGCAAAGTGAGATTTTAACAAAATTGGGACTTCTAGGGTTTTGTTTGGGAGTAACCATGAGGTATATATCTTTTCATTTAGGGTAGTTTTGTTTTCCTAGCATTTTAGGTAGTTAGAATTGGGTTAAGGTGTGGATTTGTGAACTTGGAAATTCCTAGAGAAGGGTTTGAGTGTTGTGTGGATTGGGTGATGCCTAGTGGCTGTTACAAGACCCTGGAGACCAATTCTTGACCTGGACCAGTGACCAAACCCCAAAATACGAACTTTAGATTCGTCGATATCCGGTTTTTATGGATTTAGTGATGGTATATAGGAATCTGGGATGACCTGAGACCACCATAAAATAAGTTCCCTTGGCAGAGATATGTGCAGGTGATTATGAAGCAACCCCTGAAACCCGAGACCAAAATTCCTTAATCCGGCCGCAAATTTATTATGGCCTCAATTTGCGGCCCAATTTTGGTGGAATTTGTTGATTTTTGGTTGGTGGGTCCCTTAGGTGATATCTAGAGCAACCCCATATGCAAAATTGGCTAGTTTGACCTGAGTCAAAATCTGGGAGCACATTGGGGTGTTTTTGGCTATATTTTCCGTATTTTGAAATATTTGGTTTTGCTATTTGGATTTGTTTTGGGTTGTTGGATATTTGTACATCGATAACAAGGGTTGTTTTATTGTTTTTGCACGCGTAGGCCATAGGTTCTAACCTATGAGCACACCGTTTGCCGTATCGGTTTTCCGGATTCGATTTTAATAAACGATTGCGATTGTGTATTATTGTATGTACCTTCGCATGGATTCCAAGGCGACGGATCATGGCGTCATGGACTTCGGCAAGCAAGAAGCAAGGTGAGTGGATCTATATCCACGGGGGAAGTCGGGTTGATGGCGTATAGCACCCCTGCAAGTTTTTGATGGAAACCGATTCATAGTAAATGGTTAAGGAAACCTTTAATAGAAAACTATAGATAGACTTAAATGATAGTTAGAAGTGATGTGATACGGCTAATTAGTGATGCCGGGATTTGAGGATGATATTTGATGATATTGCCGTTTAGGGTACTATAGGACTAGATAGTCGACGTGGATGTGTCATCCGAACCATACATATTTCCAAACTGGAGAATCGTATGTATCTTTTAAACAGATACCCTGAGGGACGTTACGGATTTTCAAATGACATCTTGCTTTAAAAACGTCGTAGCCCCTACTTTCAAAACTACGATTCGCATCTTTCAAAACTGTTTGTATGGTTCGGGTGAGTATGTTAGATTAGATAAGTATGCTTATAGTAAAGGTAGAATGTATATATATAACTTTTGATTCGGTGTGAGATATAATGTGATAAAAAGAATGTACGATTCGATATGATGACTTGGTGATATGTTGGTATACGGATGAGGCTCAATTAAGATGATTGATACCTTGTCGGTCCCCTGATACGAGATTGTTATGGATGTGACCTGGGACATAGGTATATAGATATATATAGAATGTTGTGAATTATGAATGATAGCTCGTACGTGATATTAGGCTGTACCCTCATTGTCTTATAGGTTGATAGGATCCCTATTGGTTTAATGCCACCATACGATGATTTTCCGTGCGTGATGAGTTTAACTTGATGTTTGATCCATACCCTTGACTAGAGACTGCCGTACGATGTATAGTACCATGCGCGTTGTTGTGAGACTTTATGCCGATTGATAGATTCACCGACTCGGTCATGTTAGACACGTATACCCGTCAGCATTTGCATATGATTTATCTTATGCTGCATTCATGTTATTCGCATTGCATTACTTATACCTGTGTTAGTACACTTACACCATTATCGATGATGCGTATGTTACACTACACAGATTTGCCGGCTCACACACTTCATCATCGATAATTGCCATGTCACTACACAGTAGAATTTCTGCATCATGATATGACTCTTTGCATAATTTACTTGCTATTGCTGCATATGCACCTTTATACGATGTAGCATTAGATTTTGGAGAATTGGGAACCACTTGTTATATTTTAAAAACTGGAATCATTTAAAAGAGAGGTTTTCCCTTAATATGTCATATCACTGTTCTATGTTGCATGATATACGGATATGCTTACATTTCTATTATATGTCGCATACATCATGCTTTATGATTTTACGCATTGAAATATACTGTTTTCATGAGATTTCTGGATTTGAGATCCGTGGACATTTTAAAAGAGATTATGTGTTGTTTTAAAAACCCGGTTTCTCTTGATATGATATTTCAGTGCGTTCACCATGCGTTTTCTCGGTTCTGAGACGTGTGACATGTGAAACCCGATTCGAGGAGCTGGATGAGGCCGATTGCGGGTACATGGTGGACCCGGTATGGTACCCTGGGGCAAGAAAGGAATGCTGTGTATACAGACGGTGGGCCTGGCAGAGGGACTACTACCTACTGGTGATTGGTTGGGCTTGGCGGATATCCGGAGGATACCGACCGGAGTCGGGTGATGATATGGGCCGATCCGGACTGACGGAGCCCGTGGGCTGATCCGGACTGACGGAGCCTGAGAGATATGAGGATTTACATGTCGATACTGGACACGGGTTTCATGATGTTTTCGGATGTCGATGTTGGGCACCCAGGTTCTATGATTTGATGTGTCACGAGGGACATCGTTGATTTATATCCTCATACTTACTTGCATACATACATTGATTATGGTTGGATGAGATCCACATGCATACTTACACTGACGATATGGTTGGGCGAGATCCACATGCATACATACATCGACTATATAATTGGATGATATCAGCATACTTATAAACTTCGAGTATGTTGTTGGCACATTTGTTTACCCGGTCACCCTAGATATCATAGTATTACCTTTATGATATAGTTGACCTAGGAGTCGTTGTTTATTCGATTTCTATCTATTGATATTTTTCTACTCACGAGTTGGCAACTCACCCCCGTTGTGCCACAGTTCTTGCAGGTTGACCGCATGGATCAGTAGCGACATCACTGGCACATAGCTTCATTTGGGTGTTTTGCATTGGTAGGTGGGGCATTTGTATCGTACCCACTCTTGTAATTATATTACATTTTGTATTTAGTCAGCTCCATCAATCAAAATTAGTATTTGTTTAAGTATTGAGACTTAGTGAGATTTGTGGTTGCGAGACTTAGAGCGAGGGGTTTTCCGCTACTTATGGTTTTTATGTCTTGCTTTTCTTTATCTTTGTGGTGATCTTCGCCGTTGGGCGTCGTATACATATATATATTGTCTTGCGTGGTTGTGATCCGCTGTTTGGCGAAGAGCTAGCCCCCGCTTGGGGATGCCATTATTCTTGTTATGTATTGTGGTTTTGGATCAAAAAATACAAAGGAGGTGCTGCCCAAATTTTTAAAAGATGAAAACCTGTTTTCCAACTTGCATTTTTTTCTTGTTCCATCACCTATGCATTTATGAAAACATTTATTTCATTCCACCTTTATTTCAAAACTTCACCTCCTTTATTTTCTTAAAAAAGGTTTGGATTTCTGGGTTTCAGCTTACTTGAATTCCGTTACGCCTTTAGACGTTGCGTGATTCAAGTGCTGGTCACGAGCTAATATTTCGGGTCGTGACACTCACCCCCCTTTTCCTCCAAGATCCAACCAATAGAGATGAGGAAGAAGGAGTCCCGTCTCCAAAAATCCCACTTTGGGAAAGAACCAAGGCTCAAAAGAAAATGCAGGGCTCAAGGGAGAAGAAAGGGGTCCCCTTTCATCATCTCTGAAAATCTCTTGGGAGTTTAACTCCACAATATATATATATATATATATATATATATATATATATATAATAAATCTTTTTTTTAGGAGTTCAACTCCAAAAGTCAATCGGGAGTACAACTCCCAGTGCAGGGGCTAAGACCCTTTGTCCTTTTCTTTTAGGAGTTTAACTCCAAAAGTCAATTGGGAGTACAACTCCCAGTATAGGGGCTAAGCCCCTTTTTCCCGTCGGTGCCCGCTTGCCAAGCACGTGAGGCGCTGGAACCCACATGTCCTTTGGATGCTATTTTTCCTTTTTTATATACACACACTCCATAACACTTTCCTCCGTTAGAAAAAATTTCTAACAGGGCGCTGCCCCGCAAGGGAGCTGCTAGCCTCCTTGACTCCCAGCCCGCTATCCGGGTAGCGGGAACCCTGTAAACTTTGCGAGGCCCCTGATATAACCCCTCAAAACACAACACACGTACACTGCACATTGAGTTCGCATGACCAGTTTGACCCGTCAATTGGAAGTTTCTTCGCTCTAAGGGCGAAGGGTAATTAACGGCAGCTTAATCCGCAGCTGCCGGATATTCGGATCTCCACAATCAATAAACCCCGGCCTGCCCCAGGTAGGAGAGTCTGTACATGCCTGACAAGGGCGCATTCCCATCTCATTGGAGTGACGAAAAACACCCTACAATGGGCAGGAAGCTACTCGCTGCGGATGGGCCTAATAGGAAGTTACCCATCCGCCTCGGAATGAGGGCTTTGGATCCATAGTGTTGTTGGGCAGGAAGCTACCCGCTGCGGATGGGCCGAGCAGGAAGCTGCCCGGCAGCCTCATGATGAGGTCTTTGGATCCACAGTGTTGTTGGACAGGAAGCTACCCACTGCGGATGGGCCGAGCAGGAAACTGCCCGGTGGCCTCATGATGAGGGCTTTGGATCCACATCTTTGTTGGGTAAGAAACTATCCACCGTAGATGGGTTGAGCAGGAAGCTACCCGGCCGTCTCATGATGAGGGATTTAGATATACATCTTCGTTGGGTAGGAAGCTACCCGCGGTGGATGGGCCGAGTGGGAAGCTGCCCGGCCGCCTCGTGATAAGGGATTTAGATCCATGTCTTCGTTGGGCAGGAAGCTACCCACTATGGATGGGCCGAGCAGGAAACTACCCGGGCGCCTTGTGATGAGTGCTTTGGATCCACGTCTTTGTTGGGCAGGAAGCTACCCAATGTGTATGGGCGGAGCAGGAAGCTACCCGACCGCCTCGTAATGAGGGCTTTGGATTCACGTCTTCGTTGGGCAGGAAGCTACCCATTGTGGATGGGCCGAGCAAGAAGCTATCCGGCCGCCTTGTGATGAGGGCTTTGGATCCATGATGTTGTTGGGCAGAAAGCTACCTGCTGTGGATGGGCAGAGCAGGAAGCTACCCGACCGCCTTATGATGAGGGCTTTGGATCCACGTTTTCGTTGGGCAGGAAGTTGCCCACTGTGGATGGACCGAGGAAGAAGATACCCGGTCGCCTCGTCATGAGGGCTTTGGATCCACAACGTTATTGGCACGTCCCGCATCCCAGTAGACGGAAATGGTGACGTGGCAGGCCGCAACGTATTTACTAAGAAAATAAACACGTTAAGCGTAATTAAGCAATATGTAAATGTACAAGAATGACAAGAGTATTAAAATAAAACAACAACTTTATTTACATTCATCTTTACATACAACTGTTTGAAAAATAAAAGATACAATGGGTAAAGTAGTGCCTAAACAATGGCATACAGGAAAGTAAGTGCAATGGAACTATAAGTCAGGCTGTGCCGCATGCTGGTCCAAGTCCTCCTGGCTCGGCTCGATCTCTTCAGTGACCAGTCCTCCAGATGAAAATTCCAAAGAAATAAACAGAAAGGAATGTCGTCAGCGAACTAACGCTCGGTAAGTCCCAAAAGAAGAAAGAGAATATAATAAGTAATGTGAAATGAACAGATAAGTTGTATGATTGATTACCGGTATATGATAGATATTCTAACGTGGTTATTTGTAGTTTGGTAAAGAAGGTATTCGTGTATACGAGAGGAGTCCATCTTACCCCGTGGACTATGGTAACATATAGTACAAGGCCCTATCATAACCCACGGGACAACGGCACGTGAATTCATGTAGGTGTCTTTTAAGTGACCTCTCGTGCCACGATATACGTTCCGTACCAATCTACCCCTTTATCCCCGTGTATTGTATTGTATAGATTATATTTATAATTCTTGCCGAGACCACGGATACAAAATGTTCAGGTATCATGTTCAGGATGGAATCAAGTAGTCATGTCAAGTTATAACCATGGTTCGGTCAAGTCAGGTCAAGTATACATGTTTGATATTGATGATTGAATTCAAGTATTCAAGTTCATGATCAAGTATTCATGTTTGAATTTGGATTCAGGTTTGAGGTTGGACTCAGACTGAGTCAGACACACGTACTGATTTAACTCTGGAATTCTTAGGTTCAGGAGTCATCGGCAACTGTTGCACATAGACGGCAGGATTTGTATTTTTTCCAAGAAAATTTCCATTGATAACTCCTGTTAAGTTTTCTAACCTGAATAGGCAAGCATTCACTTTCTCCGGCTCCCTTGGGCTCAAGAGAATTGATCCCGCTTAAACCCATATTCACTAAAGTCCTTAAATATTGTTTTTATATAACTCGAGGGGGCTTTATGAAAAATATTTTAATATAGTTAAAAAGTAAACCTCGAGGGCGATTAGTATTATTTAGGATTTTCATGAGAATGGATTTTAAGTATTGTGGTATTTTAATGATAAACACTTAGCATTTGAAAGTTCATGGTATTTTACTGAAAAATTTATTCTTTTTGGTATCTTGATGATATTTTATTGGCATTTGTTAATCTTTCATTTTTTAGAAAAATATAGATTTATTATATTATGAAAATATGGATTCACAATTTTATATAATTTTAATTTTAGAAATAATTTTATTTTATTTACAAAATTCGTATTTCTTAAAAGCGTATTTAAATCCTTTCGAGATCGAATACTCCGTGAGGAGGTCTGCATATCGCTCTACTAGACCAAGGATGTGTAATAATCCGCACCATCCATTAGCGGTTTCCCTAAAGAAGGTTGTAGATGCATAATTGCAAAGGAAATGAAATACTGCTTTAAAAGAAATCCGGTTTTAGTATTAGGTGGTATTTTATTGTAAATACTATTCTTCGAACCAAAAACACATACAACTAAGTATCGTTCTATGAAACCAAGTGTGCGTGTGGGGTGGGTCGTTACCCCGTGAAGTTTTCCTAAAGGTATTGTTAAGCAATTTTGTCGAAAAGATGTGATAACAAAGTTTAAGGTATTTTAATGTAAAAGTTTAATTAGAGTTGTTTCCCATGAGATTCTTGGATAAAATTGATTCTAAACATCAGTATTAAGATTACAAGTGAAGTGGTAAAATTGGTTTGTCCAAATGATAAAAGAAAATGGAGTTATAGGTTTTAGAAAAGATGATATCGGTAATAACTCCACTTTTACCGATATTTGATTTAAAATGATTATCAATGAAAAGGAGGAGAATTGAGAGGGACTTACGGTTTAGAAACTTCAAAGAAAGGGTTAGGAAAGAAAGGGTGTCGTCATGTCGTCGTGGGAGCTCCGGAATTGGCTTCGATTTTTGCCGGAACCAATTTTCTTGCTAACTCCACTTTACTTCACTTGCATTAGGAACATTTTAGAGAGTTTTGGCTAGAATTTTCAGAATGGTGCTGAGCCAAAGTGTGGGGTGGTATTTAGAGTGGAGAATTAGGGTTTGAAAATTAAAATTGTGAATTAAAAAATATTAAAATTGTGTTAAATTGTGAAATGAAATGTCTCTGTTTTATTGCAGGGAAATCAAACAGTGCAGAAGGGTTACGGATAGTTGAAGAGTCATGTGTGTAGAGCACATGCTTCATTGGCCAACATCTAACCATCCGCGTCGGCCCATGGTCATTTTCTGCCAGTCGATCTATGGCTTTAGGTCTCGAAATTCGTGCCACGCGGATTATTAAGAGTTTACTCCATTTTCCATATGTTTGATTTTTCTGAACTTTTCATTTCCCCATGTATTGCACGTGCAATCTTTTGGGCTTCAAAAAAGTTTTTAAAAAAATTCAGAAAAAATAATTGTGTCTGATAGGAATCGAACACAAGGGCTACGTCACAGCAGTGAAATGGCTTTACCAGTGAGCTACAAGTTGTTTCTTGCTGTTATTTCACAAAAGTGACTTATAACTCAAACTCAGGCTGTAAAACTCATTTCTTGTATATTAACAGAAAATTTCCGTGTAAAGATTTTAGAGTCGTTACATTCTACCCTCTTTATAAAAAATTTATCCTCGAAATTTACATTTATATATGGACTAATTTTCAAATAGGTAAGAGTATTTTGCACGCATTTCTTCTTCTCATTCCCATGATGATTCTCCTGGCGAATTCTTTCTCCACATCACTCGGACCAAGTTTATTTCCTTGTTCCATAATGTCTTTACCTTTTGGTCCAGGATCTCAACTGGTTGTTGCTCGCAGGTTAGGTCAGTTTGTACTGTAAGCTTGGAGTGATCGAGTATGTGGCTGGGGTCACTCACATATCGTCGTAGCTAGGATATGTGAAACTCATTATGCACACCTTCCAATAAGGGTGGTAGTGCTAAATGGTATGCCACTTCTCCAACTCGTTCGAGTATGTCGAACGGTCCTATGTATCTTAGACTGAGTTTACCCCTCTTGCCAAAGCGGATCACTCCTCTGTTTGGAGAGATCTTCAGAAATACATGGTCTCCAGGTTGGAATTCCAGATGTCGCCGCTTTGCATCTGCCCAATACTTCTGTCGGTCTTGGGCCATGGCATTCTTTCCCTGATCGTGCGAACTACGTCTACAGTTGCCATGATCATCTATGGTCCAAGGAGTTCATGATCTCCGACGTCGTCCTAACTTAGCGGTGAATGGCACTTCCATCCGTAGAGCGCTGCGAATGGTGTCATTCTAATGCTTTCCTGATAGCCGTTGTTGTATGAAAACTCCTCAAGGTGTAGATGATCTTCCCACGAATCTCCGAAGTATAACATACAAGCTCTTAGCATGTCCTCCAGAATCTGAATTGTTCGCTAGGACTGTTCGTCCATTGTGGATGATAAGCCGTGCTGAAATTCAGACTCATTCCTAGGCTAGCTTGCAGACTCTGCCAAAATTATGATCGGAATCTTGTATCACGATCGGAGATGATGCAAACAGCTACTCCATGTAATCTCACGATCTTCTGCATGAGTTCATGGGTATCAATTATAGTATATCTTGAAGGTTAAATCTTACTTTAGATTTATGCTTACCTTCATGTACTTCTTTACTAACGTCTCGGTTGACTGGCCAACTCGAAATGGAACAAAGTGAGCTGACTTAGTGAGTCGATCCACAATAACCCATATTACATCATTACCCTTCGTGCTGCAAGGAAGGGCAGTCATGAAGTCCATGGTAATGTGCCGCCATTTCCATTCTGGGATTAGTAACGGCTGAAGTAGACCAACAGTTTTGTGGTGTTCAGCCTTCACCTGCTGACACACGAAACACTTGGCTACGCTTCTAGCTACTTCGCGCCTCATTCCATGCCACCAGTAGTGTTGCCGTAGATCCTTATACATTTTTGTGCCACCGGGGTGTACAGAATAAGGAGAGCTGTGAGCTTCTTTCATCAACTCTTCTCGATTAGGTCTGACTGGCATGCATAATCGATTTCCATGTCTCAAGGATCCGTCTTCGTGGATGATGAAGTCAGTTCGAAGTCCATTTTCTACTTGTTATCGGATCTTTTGTAGCTTGGCATCATTTTCTTGGGCTGCCTTGATTTCATTTACAAGAGTGGGTCGGACTTATAAGTTTATCAAATATGAAGCGTTACCTGTCACAACTACTTCAATCGCCAATCCATGCAATTCTTGTTGTAGTTTCCACTGAGCGGTGAGGTTCATTGCTAATGGCTGGCAGCTAAGTGCATCAGGAACTACGTTCACCTTCACAGGATGATACTGTATGTTGATGTCGAAGTCCGCCATGAGTTCTAGCCATCTTCTCTGCTGCATGTTCAATTCCTTCTGAGTAAATACATACTTCAGACTCTTATGGTCAGTGTATATATCCATTCATTCACCCAAAAGATAGTGGCACCAAATCATAAGTGCAAAGATAACGGCTGCCAACTCCAGATCATATGTTAGATAGTTGCGCTCATGTACATTTAGCTATCTTGATGCAAAAGCCACAACTTTTCCATGCTGGTGTAGAACACATCCTAATCTTTTACCGGACGCGTCACAATGCACAACGAATCCTCCAGATTGATCCGGTATTATAAGAATAGGAGCAGAGGTTAATCTTGACTTGGGTTCTACAAAAGCTTTTTCACATGCTTCTGACCACATGAATGCTTCATCTTTATGTGTGAGCTTGGT
This sequence comes from Agapanthus africanus, assembly GCA_030015575.1. Lineage (NCBI taxonomy): Eukaryota > Viridiplantae > Streptophyta > Magnoliopsida > Asparagales > Amaryllidaceae > Agapanthus > Agapanthus africanus. The sequence continues at coordinate 299,547,872 of CM057339.1, read as the reverse complement.
CAAGGGTGCTAACCTTTAATGAATCATCGGTAGTATCATGCTAATCTCAAGAAACTTTATATATCCTTTACCGTCTTTGGTGTCGGCCACTCGCTGACAGCTGACACCTTAAACGATATGTCCTAGAAATCCGACTTGATCTAGCCAAAATTCAAACTTGTTGTATTTGGCGTAGAGCTGATGTTATCGCAATGTCTCCAGGACAATCCGTAAATGCTTGGAAAGCCTATCTAAGTACTCTCAGACAACAAACCTGTCTAAGTACTATCAGAAAACCTGGTTCATCAGGTTCATAAAGATGGCAGGAGCATTGGTCACTCTAAATGGCATTACTAGGTATTCATAATGACCATATCGAGTCCTAAACGCCGTCTTCGGAATGTCAGACTCTTTGACCTTTACCTGATGATAACCCGAACGAAAATCTAGTTTCGAAAATACACAAGACCCACTTGGCTGATCGAAAAGATCATCGATGTGTGGTAGTGGATACTTGTTCTTGATCGTCACTTCGTTCAGAGCTCGATAATCCACACAAATCCTGTATGAACCTTCTTTCTTCTTCACGAGTAATACTGGAGATCCCTAGCTTGAAGTACTGGGACAAATCCAACCTTTCTTCAGGAGTTCGTCAACTGAATGCGGATCTCCCTCATCCTTCTAGACTTAACTGGTACGGAAATTTAATTACAGCTTGCACACCAGGTTGTAAATCAATGATGAATTCAAGAGCTCGATCGGAAGGCAAACCTGATATATCTTTCGGGAATACATCCTCGAACTTTCGAACTACCTCTGGCTTCGATTTTTCCGCTTGCAATGCTACAACCACTGCCTTCTTTGGTTTTGCTTTGTAGATTCTAGGTTCCAAGGTACGGTCTCCACTCTTGAAATAGAACACTGGATGATTTGGTATTTCGAATACTACTCTCCTTTGACGGCAATCAATAGTAGCATAGAATACTCCATGCCAATTCATTCCCAACACAACATCGAAATTTGGGATGTCCAGTACTTTGAAATTCGCGTAGAATTCTTGTTCGCAAACTACAGCTGGACACTGATCAAACCCCATAGTTGCTTTCAGAACTCCATTCCCGGAACTGACATTCCAGCTTGAAATGCGTGGCTTCACGAAAATCGCATGCGTTCTTACGAATCGTTGGGACATGAAGCAGTGTAAAGCTCCAGTGTCGAAAAGTGCGAGTGCAGGAAGGGTGGCTACTAGTATAGTACCTAAATTGTGTGAGCTTGGGTTTAGATATATGAAAAGTATGGTAATACACAAGGATTGAAAAATTGAAAAGATTGGGAAGTTACCAGTAATGACTTGTCTTGTGGCTTCGGCCTCCTCGACCGCCATTGTAAAAGCCTGACGTCGTGGTACATTCCTCCTTGCTGGAGGTATATTCCTCTGTCTTTGGGGCACGTTTCTCTGCCCTTGAGGCATGTTTCTCTGTGCCTGATCGAATTGATGTTGAGTCTGTGCAGGAGGTCCACGTGGAGCTGGTGTAGGGAGAGCTAAACAGGGTGTAGGTGCTTAGATAGCTGGCCGCTGCGGAACTGTGATTGCGGCTCTGAGTGCTGGTGCTGTGTTGATACGATATAGACATGCTCCTATTGCGTGAGTAGATGCGCTACAAATCAAACACATGCCATTTGCATGCCTGCGGTCCTTCTCCAAGTGTCCAGTTCTCTTACAGTAGAAACAGAAATCTGGATTGGACCGGTTAAATGATCCTCCCAATCTCCTAGGTGTAAAAGTTGGCCTAGAAGAGGCTCCTCATAACATCTGTGTGGCAGGGAGTTTCACACCGGCAGGCTGCGGTCTGCCCTTCTTCTTCACAACTGCCACATAGCGTTGGGCAGCCTTCAAAGCAAGTTCATGGGTTGAGAAATCTTCTGTAGCGAGTGCAACTTGAATTTCTGGGTCTAACCCTTGCTAAAATCGTTGTGCCCGGATCACAACAGTAGGAATTAGATGTGCAGCGAACCTGCTGAGCATGGTAAACTCAGCATCGTATTCATCCACAGACTTGACCCACATCGAGCCTTGTTGTGGATGGATGAACTGCTGCTCCATGTCAAAAAGGGCAGTCTCAAAGAAGTACTTCGCATCGAAAAGATCACGAAATGTCTTTGTAGAGTGTTTTTCGTCACCCTATTGAGATGGGAATAAGCACGCACTTATCAGGCGTACTACAGATTCCCCCTGCCTAGGGTAGGCGGGGGTTTATTGATTGTGGGGATCCGAATCTCCGGCAGCCGCGGAATAAGCTATCGCTAATTACCCCTCGCCCTTGGAGCAAGGGAACCTCCGATTGACGGGTCAAGCTGATCATGCGAACTCAATGTGTCGTATGCATGTGTTTTGTTTTGAAAGGGTTTTGGATATATCGGGGGCCTCGCAGAGTTTACGGGGGTCCCGCTACCCGGATAGCGGGCTGGGGGTCAAGGGGGCTAGCAGCACCCATGCGAGGTGCGGGACAGCGCCCCGTTAGAAATTTTTTCCAATGGGGGACGTATTTTGGGTGTGGAGTGCATGGGAAATGAGGGGTGAGAAGCATCTTAAAGACGCGTGCATAACACGTAGGCGCTAGACGCCCACAGGTCACGTTCCTGGCGCATGGGCGCTTGGCGTCCGCGGGTCACGTTCCTGGCGCGTAGGCGCTTGGCACCCGCGGGTCATATGCTCTGCATGCGACCGCTGAGCGCTGGGCGCCTACGAGTCCCGTGCGCGGCACGCGACCTTTGAGCGCTGGGAGCCCCCGGAGCACGTACCCTGGACATGCCCGCTGAGCGTTGAGCGCCCGTGGATCCCATAAGGCGCATGTAGGCGCTGAGCGCCCGCGGGTCACGTGCCCTGCAAGCGACCGCTGGGTGCCCATGGGTCACGTGCGCGGCACACGACCACTGGAAACACCGGCGGAAAATGGGATTACCCCCTGGGCTGGGAGTTGAACTCCCAAGGGCCTTTGGAGTTGAACTCCTAACATGGATTATGTATAGATTCGGAGTTAAACTCCAAAAAGGTTTTTTTTATAGAGTTAAACTCCAACAGATCTTGAATAGAGTTAAACTCCTAGAAATCTTTGAAGATGATCAGAGGGGACCCCTTTCTTCTCCCCTTTAGCCCTAGATCTTCTTTTGAGCCTTGGATCTTCCCGAAATGGGATTTTTGAAAAAGGGTATCCTTCTTCCTCCTCTCTGTCGGCTGGATCTTGAAGAAGAAGAGGGGTGAAACTGAAAAATCTCCCTTTTGGGGATTTGATGAAAGATCTAAGTTCCCTTTTAATGGTTTTATGGTGAAAAACGGTTTCTTTTTGGAAAAAGAGGGATTGAACTCTTGATTTAATTCAAAAGAAAGAAGCTTTAGAATCTTGAGGAAGGAGGCACAAACCCTAAAATTTGAGAGAATGAAAAGTTTTTTTTTCATTTTTTCATCATGTTTGCCTTTATAGGCTACACACTTTACATATAGCCCATTGAGCTTTTCCAAATGGCACTTGTGCCACCCCATGCCTTATGTGCTTATCTCTTTTTGCACATAAGCCATGGGGTTTACAAAATTTTGGCTTTTTGCCTATTTTACATACATTTATTTCTATATATATATATATATATATATATATATATATAAAGAATTGCATTAAACTAATTTATGGCTTCATTCCTTTTGTCATGGGCCGGTCCCTTTGACGTGGACTTGGGCCCACTTGGCTTGGGGTTGACTTTGATTTTGACTTGGTCAATCGGGGTGTAATTTTTGACCCCCAACAACGTGCCCCCCATCAATACATGCACACCACATATATGGGTCGTGTGCATGAAATTGATGGATCTTCTTTCACGTGGAGGTTGACTTGATTTGGCTCCCGTTTGGACGACGTGGAGATCGATGCTGCCCTTTTCACGACGTGGACAGTCGGTGCTGCCATTTTTGCGACTTGGATGGTCGGTACTACCCTTTTAGCAACTTGGATGGTCGGTGCTGCCCTTTTAGCGACTTGGACGGTCGGTGCTGCCCATTTTTCGACTTGGACGGTCGGTGCTGCCCTTTTTGCGACTTTGACGGTCGGTGCTGCCCTTTTTGTGACTTGGGAGGCCGGTGCTGCCCTTTTAGCGACTTGGACGGTCGGTGCTACCCTTTTTGCGACTTGGACGGTCGGTGCTGCCCATTCTGCGACTTGGACGGTCGGTGCTGCCCTTTTTACGACTTGGACGGTCGGTGTTGCCCTTTTTGCGACTTGGACGGTCGGTGCATGATTTGACTTTTCTCCGCTTCTTACGGTGTCAGGGATTGGGTTTGACTTGCTTCGCTTTATGCAGTGTCAGGGATTGAACTTGACTTGCTCCGCTTTCTGCGGTGTCGAGATTGGATTTGACTTGTTTCCGAGGTGGAGCTTGATTCCGCCGGGGAAGTCGTTGGTTGTCTTGCTGATTTGATGTGATTTGGGTTATCATCAGCATCTCTACACTGGAATATGGTACCAGGCGCGAATCATCATTTTCCATGAGAGGATTTAGGGATTTTGGTTTTGGTTTGGCATCAGCACCGCTACACTGGAATATGGTACCAGGAGCGAATCATCATCTGCCATGAGGGGATTTCCCTCGTTCCCAGTTTAACTACTTAGGGGTCATATGTTCCCAGTTTAACGACTTAGGGGTCATATGTTCCCAGTTTAACGACTTATGGGTCTATTGGATTGGAAGTTTAGAATTTTAGGGTTGGGGTCGGCATCTGCATTGCTAACACTAAAGCACAGGTGCCAGGAGCAATTCATCATTTTCCTTGAGAAGACTTGGGATTTGGGTCAGCATTAGCACCGCTAACACTGAAGCGTAGTGCCAGGAGCGACTCATCATTTTTCGTTGCCCGTTGAGGAGCGATGGCTTAGGAGATAGGTTTAGATCTCTATCACCTAAGGCTTTTCAATTTTATGAGCCGTAAGGGTCTCATAAAAGCATCTTCTCCCTACGAGTCGAGAGGATCTTCCAGGTGTAATTTCTCCCTAGGAATCGTGGGGATTCCTAAGTGTGTTGCTCCTTTGTGAGTCGTAAGGATCTCACGCGGGGATTTTCTCCTCACAAGGTCGAGAGGACTTTGCAAGTGTATTTCATCTCTTTTTTATGAGTTTGCGCCCTTTTGGGTTTTCACAAACTCGCCAGCAGTCCTGCTGTTTTTACTCACGGAGCCCTTTCGGGTTTTCATCCGTGCCCGTTTTGCTTGTGGACATACCTTTTTTTAACATTGGCGAATCTTCATTGCTGGTGGGCCTTTAAATGTAGTCTCTTCGGTAGGACTCAGGAGAGATAGGGGTTGTTTATGCCTGTGGATTGTATACGGTTTTACAGAATGTATGATCCAGACCGTAGGGCCGGTGTGCTCAATTCGCCTGTGACTTGGAGCATTCACCCGTAGTATTTCTTGAGATATCGGCCATTGATGGGTGGCATAGGCCTTTCTCCCTCGGCATTTATCAGCTGGTAGGATCCTCCATCAAACACTTTCTCGATGACGTATGGTCCTTCCCAGTTTGGCTCGAATTTTCTCTTGGAATGTCGATTGGGGATGATCGGTCTTTTGAGGACCAACACCAATTTGTCTTTCTTGAAAGCGCGGAGATGGGTCATCTTGTCATAGGCCCGTGACATTTGGGCTCGGTATAGCTCTAGATTTTGCTGTACTGCGAGCCTCTCTTCTTTGAGGGCGTCGAGCTTTTCGAGCCGAAGGAATATGTTTTCTCCTTTGTCAACTCGTGTTGAACGGCCATTCTTAAGCTTGGAACTTCGACTACGAGGAGGAGGATCGCCTCCACTCCGAAGAGTAATGAGTATGGAGTAGACTAAGTTGGAGTACGTTGTGTGGTACGATATGCCCACAATGCCTTGTGAAGTTTGAGATTCCATTCTCTCTTGTTGGCTGAAGCATTTTTCCTCGGGAGCTTGCATAGAGTTTTATTGAAGGCTTCATCTAGTCTATTGGCCCTTGGATTATAGATGGAGGGATATCTCCAGTCTATCTTGTGCTGAATAGCGAATCTTGAGATTTTGAAGCTCTAGAAAGAAGGCCCGTTGTCAAAAATGATTCTTTTAGATGTACAAAAGCGGTATATGATATTATGCCAGAAGAACGCCAGAATATCTTCTGTATTGACTTCTTTTAGCGGGACAGCTTCAGCCCATCAGGAGAAGTAGTCAGTTGCAGCCAATATGAACCGGTGGCCTTTGGATGACGGAGGATCAATTGGACCAACTATGTCGGCGCCCCAAACTTCAAAGGGTCATGACGTCACCGTAGGATGCAGCGGATTAGGATGCTTATGAATGAAGTCACCGTGAATTTGGTAGAAATGACACCTATTCGCATGCTCTTCACAATCTTTTATCATGGTAGGCCAGTAATACCCAAGCAGTTTAATTTGAAGCCGCATTTTGGGGACAGATTGGTGAGCTCCGCAGACCGAGTGAACTTCTTTCATGAATTTTTGGGCTTCGGCCGATGATAGACACCTGAGCCAGAGTTGGTCATATGATCTGCGGTATAGCGTATTATTTACAAATACGTATTGGAGAGCTCTCTTCTTCAGCTGAATCCTCACAAATTTTTCTTCAGGCAGCTTGTCGTATCGGAGGTACTCTATGAAGGGTTCTCTCCAATCGGGCTCCTCTTGAATGATCAGAATTTCTTCGGTAGGATTGCACTTTTGTTTTGCGCTTTCCTCTTCTCGTAAAGAGACCGGGGGAAGAATTTGCCGGCTCCTGACCGTGATCAGAATTTCATTCATGTCGGGATCAGCCAGCTCCTTGGCTAAGCGAGCGAGTACGTCGGCTTTTCCATTCAACGCCCTAGGAAATCTTATTAGTTCAATGTGGGTGAACTGTTTCATAAGATCCACCACCCGGCTTCTGTACCGAGCTAAATCGGGTTTGTATATCTTATTTCGCCGCTTACTTGGTTGACGACAAGCTGGGAATCACCGTAGACTCGTAGCCATAGGATTTCCATTTTTCTGGTGAGCTCCAGACCAACTATCGGAGCCTCGTACTCAGCCTCGTTGTTTGTGCGAGGCTCAGAGCCTCGTACCCAGCTTCGTTGTTTGTGCGAGGCTTGGTGAGAGCAAAAGAACGTCGTAGGGTTCCCATTGATGGCGTGATGAACACCAATCATATCCCTGCTTTTATCTGTGGGACACTTGATTTGCTGGAGGTCCTAATTGATGAGGCTCCGTCGAAATAGAGCTCCCAATATGGCTCGTCATCCTCGAGGTGCAGCACTTGTTCGTCGGGTAACTCGTAATTGAGCGGTGACCCTTCTGGTATAGGATGAGCAGTAAGGAAGTCGGCGAGAACTTGCCCTTTTATGGCTTTCTGAGGAGTATAGATTATGTCAAATTCAAGCAGCATGACATCACATCTCGCCATTCTACCGGCTAGGCTTGCTTTGGTCATTAAGTGTTTGAGCGGGTCGACCTTGGAGATCAGCATAACCCGATGAGCAAGCAGATAGTGCCTCAGCTTCTTCACAGCGAATATCAGAGCCAGGCATTGCTTTTTGATCGGGAAATAGTTGTGTTCCGCCCTGACTAAAGTTCGACTGAGGTAGTAGAGGGCATCCTCTTTTCCCTCCTCGTTGTTCTAGGCAAGGAGTGCACCGAGTGACTCATCTAGCGTGGCAGTATAGAGAATCAACGGTTTATTTAGAATAGAGGCAGCAAGCATTAGAGGGTGCAGCAGGTACTGTTTGATACTTTCGAACGCTTCTTGACATTCGGCATCCCAGACAAAAGGAGCTCCTTTCTTCATGAGCTTTGAGAAGGGCCTACATCTTCCCGATAAATTTGAGATAAACCTTCGTATATAAGCAAGCTTGTCTTGAAAAGATCTTAGCTGCGTCAGATTCTTCAGAGGGGAGATTTCCATGATGGCTTTTATCTTGGATGGGTCAATTTCGATCTCTCGATGTCGGACTATGAATCCCAGGAATTTTCCCGATGACACGCCAAAAGCGCACTTCAGAGGATTCATTTTCAGATCGTATTCCCTCAGTCTAGTGAGAAAGGTCCTAAGATCTTGGATGTGATCGGCCTTGGTTTTAGTCTTGATGACCAGATCATCAACATAATATTCAACGACTTTATGGATTAGGTCATCAAAGATATTGGTCATTACCCTTTGATATGTAGCACCTGCGTTCTTCAGTCCGAACGGCATCACCTTGTAGCAGTATATTCCGATCGGGGTTCGAAATGCTGTGTGTTTCTCATCCTCAGGCGACATCTTGATCTGATTATATCCAGACGAGCCATCCATGAAGGTGAACAGCTCGTAATTTGAGGTTTCATCGACAATCATTTCCATGACCGGTAGTGGGAAGTCGTCTTTAGGGCATACCTTGTTGAGCTCCCTGAAATCGACGCAAACTCGGATTTGCCCATTTTTCTTCTTCGCTGGGGCTATGCATGCGATCCAGTCCGCATATTTCTCTTCTCTGATGAAGCCAGCATGGATAAGTTTCTTAGTTTCCTCGATGACCTTTTCTTCTAGCTCCCTTCTCATTCTTCGGGGAGCTTGTTTAACTGGCTTGACATCAGGAGAAATAGCCAGCTTATGCACGGCTACCTCAGGGGAGAGGCCATGCACTTCTTTGTACGTCCATGCGAAGCAGTCAGCCAATTCATGCAGCAGAGCTACTATCTGCTCTTTCATTTCCTCTGACAAGAGTGAGCTTATATAAGTCGGCCTTAGATTATGGGGCGTTCCTAAATCAACCTCGGTTAACTCGTCGAAGGTTGCTTGTCTGCCATCTTCGAGCTCTCGAGGAGCTTCTTCTGGCTCGGATATCTCGTTATTATCATTTGACCTTTCGCTAGCTTCACCAACATGGATCATGTAGCATGATTTAGAATCAGGTTGAATGAAACCTATGTCCCGTCTATCTGGAATTCGTCCATCGATGAGTGCTCGGACCTGAGGCGGATGCCATAGCCCTTCGTAAAACTTTGCTTCGGAGTCCGTTTGATATAGCCGACAACCGCACTTTTTAAAGTATTCCTTCATCTCAGGCGCATAATATCTGGGATTGAGGACGACCCTTATGCCTCTATCGTATAGAAGGCATGTCACAGACAAATCTTCCGGGTGCGCGACATAATTTGACCCATAAAACATGATGCCTTTCTGTCCACTTTTCCTTCCGTGAACGTAGAAAGTTTTAAGTCGGTCCACGGTGGAGACTGACAATGCATCTAGCGCCTTGCACATCTGCTCCGGCACCCTTGTGACAGCTAGGGACCCTTCTGTAGTCTTGAAGGTTTCTCTTAGCTTCGCTTTTTGAATGAGGGACCTCTTCTTCTGATTCTTCAATGTCACTACCTAAACGAGGGTGAATTTTGCTGCTGGATAGGCCTTCAGTATCAGACTCATCCGTATCGCTACTGAAGTGAGGGCGGGTTTTACGGAAGGACGGAATTCCAGCGTCGGACTCATCAGTGTCACTGCCGAAATGCGGACGCACTTGGGATTTTTTTCTTTTGAAAGTGACAGCCGGCTCGGATATACTTTTGAGCTTCGGAGCCGTTCTGTCCTTGGTCAGTCGTGCCTCAGTATTTTGGGAATCCACAAAGTATCGTCAATCTTCATATCAGACTTCATGCACACCGAACGGCTGGATGTCTCCGTCAATGCGTCTTTCTTCGCCGTTTTTAGTATACTTCATGCATTAATGGAGAGTTGACGGAACGATGCCATAATCGTGGAGCCACGGCCGTCCTGAGAGAATTTTATAAGACGTGTCAGCGTCGATCATGTATATCTTAGCTTTGGTTTGCAGATCCCCAAATTTGACTGGCAGAGCTATAGACCCTAGAACTGCTGGCAGTTTTGATTGAAGTCTTGAATGACAATCCTTTCCCTTGACAAGTGTCGGACGTCCATTGACAAACTCTTCAGAGCCTGCAAGTTCATGATGTTCATTGAGGATCCCGGATCAATCAATATGCGATTAATCCGATCTCCGTCGCTGTACCCAGTCACGTAAAGCGGCCGATTATGCTCAGCCGTTTTCAGTAGCAAGTCTTCGTCCTTAAACGTGACTGTGGCGGCATGCAGAGCGTACTGGGCTCCTTTCATATTAATTTCCGCAAAGCGAGCTTGATACCACTCAGGGTTTTGTAGAGCGTGAATGAGAACATCTCTAAGCTCGCTTATGTTTATTTATTCCGAGTAAACAAGCAATGTGGGATTAGTGAGGTAGTTGAAAAGGTGCAGGGGGCAAAGTTTGGGAGCATTTGGGACAGTTCTACGCGACGGCGCCGGGCTTTTCCCTATTCTCACCGGTTTTGTACCGTCGGGTGGGGGTTGGTCTGGGTGCCACATATCCTTATTGCTTCAATTTCCCTCGTGCTTATGTTTATTTATTCCGTAACTTATCCTATTACGTGTAGTGCACGTGAAAACTCTTGGGCTTCTAAAAGATTAAAAGAAATTAATACAAAAAGATAATGTGGCTGATGGGATTTGAACTATGGTGCTTTGTCTCCGCAGTGCAAGGTCTTACCATGAGCTACAAGCTCTTTCTTCTTGTTCTAAAGCAAAACAATTTCTTATAGCATTCACAGGAAATAAAATACCCCAAGTGTACATTAACTTTTAATGAATTTTCTGTACACAGAATTTGGAGTTGTTACAGTCTACCCTCCTTACAAAAATTTTGTCCTCGAAATTTACAATTTATTTTAAGAACTAGTTTACAAATAAGTGAGGATATCTTGCACGCATCTCATCTTCCCTTTCCCATGTCGATTCGCCTGGAGTGTCTTTTCTCCACATCACTCGAACCAAGTTGACTTCCTTGTTCCGAAGTGACTCACCTTTCTATCCAGGATCTCAACAGGTTATTGCTTACAGGATAAGTCTGGTTGTATAGTGAGTTCGGAGTGATCAAGTACATGGCTAGGGTCACTCACATACCTTTTGTGTTGGGATATGTGGAATACATTGTGCACTCCTTCCAATGAAGGTGGAAGTGCCAAGCGATAAGCCACTTCATCGACTCGTTCGAGTATGTCGAACGGTCCAATGTACCTTGGACTTAGCTTACCCCGTCTTCCAAAACGAATCACTCTGCGGTTCGGAGATATCTTCAGAAATACGTGATCTCTTGGCTGGAACTCCAAATGACGGCGCTTTGCATCAGCCCAGTGCTTTCTGTAGATCTTAGGCTATGCGCATTCTTTCCCTGATAGTACGAACTACGTCAACAGTTGCTACTATCATCTCAGGTCCAAGGAGTTCTCTATCTCCGATATCCTCCCAACTTAATGGCGATCGACACTTCCTTCTTTATAGTGCTGCAAAAGGTGTCATTCCGATGCTTGCTTGGTAACTGTTGTTGTATGAAAACTCCACAAGATGTAGGTGATCTTCCCACGATCCTCCGAAGTCTAGCATACACGCTCTTAGTATATCCTCCAAGATTTGAATAGTTCGCTCAGACTAACCATCAGTTTGTGGATGATAAGCTGTGCTGAAGTTCAGACTTGTTCCCAAGCTCGCTTGCAGACTCTGCCAAAATTGCGATCGGAATCTGGTGTAACGATCGGAGACAATGCAAACCGGTACTCCATGAAGTCTCATAATTTCCTGTACGAGTTCATGAGAATCAGAGATAGTATATTTATGAAGAGGTTAAATCTTATTTAGATTCTTACCTCCATGTACTTCTTTGCTAATGTCTCAGTAGATTGGCCAACTCGAAATGGGATGAAGTGAGCCGACTTTGTAAGTCGATCAATAATAACCCATACCGCATCGTTACCCTTTGTGCTGCGAGGAAGTGCAGTCACAAAATCCATCGTGATGTGTTGCCACTTCCATTTTGAGATAGGTAACGGTTGAAGTAATCCAACAGTCTTGTGATGTTCAGCCTTTACTTGCTGACACACCAAGCATTTAGCGACGCTTCTGGCTACTTCACACTTCATTCCATGCCACCAGTAACTTTGACGTAGATCCTTGTACATCTTTGTACCTCTAGGGTGTACTGAGTAGGGAGAGCTGTGAACTTCTTTCATTAACTCGTCCTGCATAGAACCTTTTGGTACACACAATCTGCTGCCATACCTCAAAGATCCGTCTTCATGAATGATGAAGTCTGTTCTCAGTCCATTCTCTACTTGTTCTCTGATCTTTTGCAACTTGGCATCACTTGCTTGAGCTGCTTTGATCTGATTGACAATGGTAGATTGAACTTGTAAGTTCATCAAACTTGAAGCATTACCTGGCATGATCACTTCAATCTCCATCTGATGCAAGTCTTGTTGAAGCTTCCACTGAGCGATGAGATTCATTGCTAATGGTTGGTGACTAAGGGCATCAGGTACCACATTCACTTTCCCTGGGTGATATTGTAAGTTGATGTCAAAGTCCGCCATGAGTTCTAACCATCATCGCCGCCGCATATTCAACTCTTTCTGAGCAAACACATATTTCAGGCTCTTGTGATCTGTGTATATGTTCACTCTTTCATCAAGAAGATAATGGCGCCAAATCATAAGAGCAAAGATTACGGCCGCCAGTTCCAAGTCATGCGTCGGGTAATTGCGCTCATGAATCTTCAACTGTCTTGATGCATAAGCTACAACCTTACCATGCTGATGTAGAACACATCCTAATCCCTTACCGGATGCAACGCAATATACTTCAAAACCTCCAGATTGATCCGGTATAACGAGAATAGGCGCTGATGTCAATCTTGACTTGAGTTCTATGAAAGCTTGCTCGCATGCTTCTGACCACATGAATTCTTCATCTTTACGTGTGAGCTTGGTCAGGGGTGTTGCTATCTTTGAAAATCCTTCAATGAACCTTCGGTAATATCCAGCCAGACCCAAGAAACTTCGAATGTCCTTCACTGATTTCGGTGTCGGTCATTCGCTTACTGCTGAAACTTTCACTGGATCCACAGAAATTCCTTCGCCTGATACAATGTGTCCGAGGAAACCAACTTGATCTAGCCAAAACTCGCATTTGCTATACTTGGCATATAATTGATGCTGTCGTAGAGTTTCCAGGACAATTCGTAGGTGCTCGGTATATTCCTTCCGACTCTTTGAATACACCAAGATGTCGTCGATGAAGATGACAACAAATCTGTCTAAGTACTCTCGGAAGACTTGATTCATCAGGTTCATGAATATTGCTGGTGCGTTGGTCACTCCAAATGACATCACTAGAAATTGGTAATGACCATAGTGAGTTCTGAATGCCGTTTTATGGATATCAGATTCCTTGACCTTCACCTAATGATAACCCGAACGAAGATCAAGCTTGGAGAAAACACAAGATCCAATTAGCTGATCGAATAAATCGTCGATGCGCGGTAGTGGATACTTGTTTTTTATCGTTACTTCGTTCAAGGCTCTATAATCGATGCACATTCTGTATGAACCTTCCTTCTTCTTCACAAGTAGAACTGGAGATCCCCAACTTGAAGTACTGGGACGAATCCATCTTTTCGCCAATAATTCATCCAACTGAGTTCGGGCCTCCTTTAAACCTTCCGGACTTAGTCGATACGGTGCTTTGATTACCGGTTGTGCTCCTAGTATTAAATCAATGCTGAATTCAAGAGCTCGATCGGGAGGCAAACCTGATATATCGTCAGGAAACACATCGTCGAACTCTCGAACTACTTCTGGCTTTGATCCTTCCTCTGCTTGAATTGCCGCAATCACTGCTTTCTTTGGTTTCTCCTTGTAAGTACTTGGCTCCACGGTATGGTCTCCACTTTTGAAATAAAAGACCGGATGGTCAGGAATCTCGAATACTACCCTCCTTTGACGACAGTCGATGGTAGCATAGAATGTTCCGAGCCAATCCATACCTAGAACCACATCGAAGTTCGGTATGTCCAGCACCTTGAATTCAGCAAAGAATTCTCTGCTGTAGACGACCACTGGACACAGGCTGTATCCCATTGTTGCCTTTAGAATGTCGTTTCCTGAATTGACATTCCAGCTAGATACAAGCGGTTTGACTGGAATCGCATGAGTTCGGACGAACCGTTGCGACATAAAGAAATGAGATGCTCCGGTATCGAATAATGCGAGTGCAGAAAGTGAGGCTACTAAGATTGTACCTAAGTTATGTGGGATATGTTTTAGGTATAACGGAATAGGTATGTCTATGAACTGAAAGAGAATTTGAAAGGGAGTGTTACCATTAATGACTTGGCTGGTGGCTTCAGCTTCTTCCACTGTCATTGTGAAAGCCTGTCGCCTCGGCACATTCTTCCTTGCTGGAGGAGCATTCCTCTGTCCGTTCCTTGGTCCTTGAGGTGGGTTCCTTTAAGCTTGATGGAACTGACGAGGAGGAGGTGCAGTCGGTCCATGAGGAGGTAGAGCAGGTAGTGCAAGTCTCGGAGCAGGTGCCTGGATGGCTAGGCACTGCGGGTATGTGATTGCTGGTATGAGTGCAGTATATGGGTTGTGTCTACGAGGACAAGACCCAATATCATGAGTAGCTGAGCCGTGGACTAAGCAAAGGCGATTTGCTCGCCGGCAATCCTTCATCAGATGTCCATCCCTCCTGCAATAGGTGCAAAAGTCTAGGCTAGGCCGGTTGTTTGATACTCTCGGTCTCCTTGGCACAAAAGGTGGCCTTGAAGAGGCTCCTCCTGCCATCTGGTTGGCAGGCGCTTCATCCCGGCAGACTGAGGTATGCCCCTCATCTTTACCACTGCTTTATATCGACGGGCAGCATTCAGAGCCGATTCGTGAGTTGGGAAATCTCCTGTGGCTAATGGAGCCTGGATCTCCCGATCTAACCCTTGTTGGAATTGTCGGGCTCTAATCTCATCCGTCGGTATCAGGTGTGCCGCAAATCTGTTAAGGTATTGTATTAGCTGTGTAATATGTGATATTTTAAAATCGAAATATTGAGACGTATCTTACCGACTGAGCATGGTAAACTCAGCATCGTACTCATCCACTGATTTGGTCCACATTGAACCCTGTTGTAGGTGGATGAACTGTTGTTTCATGTCGAATCTAGCAGTCTCGGGGAAGTACTTTGCGTCGAACATATCATGGAAAGTCCTCCATTCGATCAGTTGGGTGAGACGGCTTTCTTCGGCCTTCCACCAGACTCGTGCATTATCAGTGAGCTGCAGCTTTGTAACTCGGACCAAAGCGACCTCTAGCACTTATGCTGCTGCTAGGTCATCTTTAATACTCTTGAGCCCATTCCTCAGTTTCTAAGGGCCTATCCTTTCCTGAGAACTGCTTAGGGTGCAAGGCTCTGAATTGCTTCACCCCAGGTGCTTCTGCCTCAGGACGGTTCATCAAGATAGCAGTCTGCTGCTGCTGTCCCTCCAGGAGGCTGCAGATCACCTCAAGCAATATTGTCTGCTCATTGATCGGAGCAGCTATGGCCGGTGCAATTGGTAGGGGGGGTGGAGTGTTTTTGAAGTTGGTACTGGTGTTGTTTGGGGAATCCATAACCTTGAAAGAAAATTTTGGGTTAGGACAGATTCAAAATATATAAAATTGGAAGATTCAAGGAATTTGAATTGTAAAGAATGTTTTCAGTTGCTGGTTCTTGTGTTATATTGCTTAGGTTGTCCATGCAGAGCTGATCTGCCAGTCTATACAGAGCTGAACTTTATGTCCACACATAACGGACCTGCATGGGCCACCAACAAAACCTGTCACGTCCCGCTTCCCGGTGTACGGGCAGAGGATGCGACGAAGCCGCTACGTATTTACTCAGAAGTAAACACGCTAAGCGTATCTAAGCAATATAAAGTAAAGTACACAAGAGACAAGATGTAAATAAACAATAACTTTATTTATTAAACATTCTTTTTACAATACAACTAAAATGAAAATACATGGAATGAAAGCAATGCCTAAACAATGGCATAACAGAAATGAAAATGAAATGTAATGTACAAGTGAATCTAAAACTCCGGGTCTTCAGTAAACCGATCTAAGTCTTCGCTGCTGGGTTCGATCTCCAATGAGTCTGAAACACCTGACGACATTCCAAAGAAGAAGAAAGAGAATGTCTGTTTACCCCAATCAGAACAAAGCTCTGTTCAAATTCCAAGGTGGGAAAAGAAGCAATGCTTCTGTTTTCCTCCAATCAGAGCAAAGCTCTGTCTTGAAAATTAAAGTGAAAATTAAAGTTAAAATAAATGAAGCAACGCTTCAGATCCCCTGCGCTGCGCGCAGAGCGCCACGTGTCAAAATCAGACACGTTAGCGCAGGGGGCGCAGCGCCCAAGGCAGCGCACCCAATCAGAGCAAGGCTCTGTTTAAAATTCAAACTTTAATTAAAGAAGCAACGCTTCAGCTGGCCTGCGCTCTGCGCTGCACGCCACGTGGCAACACGGTTGCGCTAGCGCAGTTGCGCTGCGCTCTGCGCTACGCGCCATGTGGCAGCACGGTTGCGCTAGCACAGTTGCAGAGCGCAGGTCCTACAATATCGATTTCTATTGGGGGCAAAAACATAAATCGTGCTCTTTTAGACCTTGGCGCAAGTGTTAACCTACTTCCATATTCTGTATATGAGCAATTAGGGATTGGAGAGCTGAAACCTGCTCACTGCACTCTCCAGATGGCAGACCGTTCAATCACCAAACCAAGGGGTGAACTAGAGGATGTGTTAATAAAGGTCGGGGAATTTGTTTTCCCTGTAGACTTCATTGTGCTTGACACACAGCCTGTAGCAAACCCCCGGGGCCAAATTCCGGTGATTCTGGGTCGTCCTTTCCTTGCCACTTCCAACGCTGTTACAAACTGTAGAAACGGTTCAATGAACTTATCATTTGGAAATATGACCATTGAACTAAATATCTACAAGGTTGGAAGTCATCCATCAGAACCCTCTGCTCATATTTTAGATGTGTGCTCTGTCCACGAGATCACTCCCGATAGTTATGGAGCTGAGGAACTTTGCTTTACTGATCTCGACGACATTACCACATCTCTGTTTGACTTTACACATGATCTTAGTGAGGACACTTTACCTACACTTGAGTCCTGCACTTTTGATTTTTCTCCACCCGAGTCTGTATCTTTCAAGGCTCTGAGCTTCTTTGTAAATCCAAAAATCACTCAATGATCCCTCCTTCTATCATTTCTCCGCCTGAATTAGATCTAAAAATGTTACCTTCTCATCTGAAATATGCTTATTTAGGTGAGAAGGAGTCTTTACCGGTTATAATATCCGCTTCTCTTGCATTAGAGCAAGAGAATGCACTTTTATCGGTATTGAGATCTAACAAAGAGACGTTCGGTTGGAGTATGGCGGACATCAAAAGGATTAGTCCCTTGATAGTTGAACATCATATACATGTGATGGATGATGCCATACCAACCCGAGAACCACAGAGACGGTTGAATCCCGTCATGAAGGAAGCGGTAATGAAAGAGATCGTCAAATGCCTAGATAATGGTATTATATACCCCATCTCCGATAGCCAATGGGTGAGTCCTATACATGTCGTTCCTAAGAAATCCGGCATCACTGTTATAACCAGGCAAATGAGTTGATTCAGACACGCGCCCAAATTGGGTGGCGTGTATGTATCGATTATAGAAAACTCAATGCTGCCACGAGGAAAGACCACTTTCCTCTACCATTCATTGATCAAATGCTGGAACGCTTAGCGGGACGAGAGTATTATTGTTTTATGGACGGATACTCAGGCTATAATCAGGTCCCCATCGCCAAAAAGGATCAAGATAAAACCACTTTTACTTGTCCTTTTGGTACCTTTGCTTACAGTCGCATGCCCTTCGGGTTATGCAATACTCTCTCTACCTTTCAGCGGTGTATGATGGGGATATTCTCTGATATGGTAGAGAATTTTCTGGAGATCTTTATGGACGATTTCTCGATTTTTGGAGACTCTTTTTCCGATTGCCTAGCGAATCTTGACGCTGTTCTTACTCGTTGCAAAGAGAAGAACTTAATTTTGAACTGGGAAAAATGCCATTTCATGGTCCAAGAAGGAATTGTTCTTGGACATGTCATTTCACAGAAAGGCATTGAGGTTGACAGAGCTAAGATAGATGTCATTCAAAACCTCTCTCATCCCAAAAGCGTCAAAGATATTCGATCCTTCCTTGGCCATGCGGGCTTTTATAGGAGATTTATTAAGGACTTTAGCAAAATTGCTAGATCTTTAACTCTTCTCCTGGCCAAGGATACAACCTTCCATTTTGACTCGGACTGTGAGACAGCTTTCGACTCACTTAAACACTGACTCAGTTCAGCCCCCGTGCTATCATCGCCAAACTGGGACTACCCCTTTGAGCTGATGTGTGACGCATCTGACTTTGCAGTAGGTGCAGTCTTAGGACAGCACATCGAAAAGATGCCACGCGTGATTTACTATGCAAGTAAGACCCTGAATGATGCACAAATTAATTATACAACCACCGAAAAGGAACTTTTAGCGGTTGTATTTGCATTAGAAAAATTCAGGCCTTACTTAATTGGCTCACCTATAGTTGTGTATACTGACCATTCCGCTTTAAAACATCTTCTGGCGAAGAAAGATGCAAAAGGTCGACTAATACGTTGGATCCTTCTGTTACAAGAATTCGATCTTGTTATCAAAGATAAGAAAGGATGTGAAAACGTAGTAGCTGACCATCTTTCACGCATCTCTTCTTCCCATGTGACCCTGCCGATCAATGATTCGTTTCCTGACGAACAACTCTTGAACGTATCCAATGAACCATGGTTCAGGGATATTGTGAACTATCTTGTCACGGGACTTATACCCAGCGATTGGTCAAAACAGGACAAATACCGCTTTCTTTCCCAAGTAAAACACTTTTACTGGGATGATCCATACTTGTTTAAGTATTGTCCTGATCAGATCATCCGCCGGTGTGTTCCGAAAGAAGAGTTCAAGAGTGTTCTTTCTTTTTGTCATGATCAGGCCTGTGGGGGTCACTTCGGTTCTAAAAAGACAGCGGAGAAGGTTTTGCAATGTGGATTTTATTGGCCGACCTTATTCAAGGACGCATTTGACTATTGCAAAACCTGTACACAATGTCAGTACACGGGTAGAATCTCCCAGAGAAATGAAATGCCTAAGCAACCCATTCTGGTTGTTGAAATATTCGATGTTTGGGGCATTGATTTTATGTGTCCCTTTCCCAACTCCTTTGGGAATTTTTACATACTGCTGGCAGTTGATTATGTCTCAAAGTGGGTAGAAGCCATTCCATGTCGCACTAATGACAGGAAAGTTGTCATTAAGTTCTTGAAAGAGAATATCTTTTCGCGATTTGGACACCCACGCGCTATTATTAGCGATAATGGGACACATTTCTGCAACAGGTCTTTTGAGACTCTGATGCGGAAATACTCAATCAACCACCGACTTTCTACACCCTATCATCCCCAAACAAGCGGACAGGCTGAAATCTCAAACAGACAAATCAAACTTATACTGGAGAAGACTGTTGCTAAGAATTGAAAAGACTGGTCGACCAAACTGACGGATGCTCTTTGGGCATTCCGAACTGCATTTAAAACCGACCTAGGGATGTCTCCATATAAGATAGTGTTTGGGAAAGCATGTCATTTACCCGTCGAGATAGAGCATAAAGCATTGTAGGCTATTAAGGAAATAAATTTTGATCTAAAGCAAGCTTGCAACTTTCGGAAGCAGCAACTTAATGAGCTAAGCGAACTCCGCGATGAAGCTTATGATAACGCTGTCATCATAAAGAATAGGACCAAGGTTTTTCACGATAAAAACATTTTGAGGAAAAAAATTTCACCTGGTCAACAAGTCCTTCTTTATGATTCACGACTTCACCTTCACGCGGGTAAGCTCCGATCTCGGTGGAAGGGACCTTTTATTGTGTGGTCTGTATACCCGCACGGGGCAGTAGAAGTAGAAAATATTAAAAACGGCACCTTTTTCAAAGTGAATGGACATAGACTAAAGCCGTATTTTTCCACTGACCCCACGGAGGAGCTCCTGTTCTTACAGGAGCCATTTTATTTGGATTAAAATTCCTCCGTCTCACCTTCATGTCCAGTATATCATAGCATCATCTTTTGAATGGAGGTGAGTGAAAAGAGTAAGTTTAGGGGAAGTTCTTCACTTATATATTTTGCCCCCACTAATAATTCCTCCCAGACTTACAGGTTTTGTAGATATAGCTGTTGGCAACAGTGAGGACACTGTTGAAAACAAGTTTGGGAGAGGTTTGTGCTTATTTTTGCATCATTTGCATATCATTTGCATAAGCACAAAACATTTCTTTAAAAACTTATAAAAATTTAAAAAATTTCAAAATCCATAAAAATTTAAAATTTTCAAAATATAAAAATATTTTCACATTTAAACATTTTTTGTCATAAATAAGATAATGAAAGTTTAGATAGTGAAAAATTATATCCATGAGATTAGAAAAATTTAAGAAAACCAAGAAAATTAGAAGTTTTCTTATATGAACTAGTAATAAGTAGTTATGAGCCGTTGTCCCAAGGGTTAGTAAGATGAAAGACGTCACTAATCTGAGGATAAAAATAAGTCTGAAAAATAGTTTCTATTCTGGAAGCCAAACATTTTGAACGTTGATACCCTGCTATTCACACTTACACACGTCTTAAAGCCTGGGATAGTAGAGGATACCTTGAAATGCTCTTGTCTTAAAGCCAAAAGTATGAAGGAAATAATAAAATAATGAATAAAGAAAATATAAAGTGGTGAGAAAAATGGACACTGGTTTTGTTATCACCAAGGGCAATAAAAATGTAAAGCGAGGGTGCTTCTTCACCTAGTGCCCTAAGGCCAACTGGTCTGGGAGTCACTGCTATGCCTGAAGTGGTGCAAGACGAGGAAAATACACCAAGTAAGCAAGCACAGGAGTAATCGGTCGGTTAGTACCTCAAGAAGTATTAACGGTCGCATGAAAGTGTGTGAGCAATCTCATCTAAATATTCATTAATTAAAAAGTACTGAGGCTGATGGGCAAGAGTATGATAGCTTGAATTGAATTCTCCGGGTGTAGAGATGTCTTTACACACACGCAGGGTTATATGATCGATGTTTGGAAGAAAGATAGGAATGAAGAATAAGACGATGTTTTATTGAGGGAGGACGTGATTTCTGACATCTTTTCATGACCATTAAGATAGGGCTCATGACAACCGAAAAGCTAGCTTAGTTGGAAACCCTAATTTTCAAAGCTTTTCTTTTACAATTCTTTTCTTTAAATGTAAATTTCATGATCTTCCTTTTATTATTGGATTTTGTGGGTGCAATCCGCTGAAAACCCTCATGAGACAACACTCCTACTACTAGGGACACCTAGAGGTTTAAAGGCTTGTTGCACATGCTCAGCGCAATCGTGTTGCCTACGAAAGTGTGCTAGTTAGTTTTTCTTTTTCTTTATTTTCTCCTTCTGTTTTTAATAAAATAGTTCGCTCGAGACAATCGAAAATAAGTTTGGGGGAATTTGATCAGTCGAAAATACTGCATCTTTTAACCGGCAATTTCCCTATCATTTGCACTCATTTAGAAGTGTACGGTATTCATATTTCACATATTAGCAAATCAGTCGTTAAATATCAGATTGCATGTGTTGGACTCTAAAACCGGCACTATAAAGGAAATTGACTGCATTTCATGGCATCGTATCATCCCTATATTGTGCAACACTTGTTTCAAGATTTTTGCAGGAAATTGCAGGGTCAAAAGAAGCTGATAAAATACACCAACTCCAAGTTTTGAGATCTGGTAGCAATCTAAAGGGAAACATACAATTCAACATATCAGAAAAAGACTTACATTTCATCCCAAAGCAGCACCAGAGGTTTCAAGACCTAAAGACTCCAAGCCGCCGCGGCTCCGCGGCGGAAGCTGGCTTTAGCCGCGGAACCGCGGCGGCCATGCCACGTCATCCATCCAATTTTGCTACAGAATTCTTACCTCAGCTCCTACAACTCAGAAATGTACTTCAAGTTCCAGAATTCTCCAGAGGCTTCTTCCAGTTCAGCAAACTAATTCTAGAAGCTCCTCAACAAACTTTTGGAGGGAATTGTAATTTCAAACCTAGACCTAGGGTTTGGGAAGTCTATAAATAGAAGCCTAGACCTAGGGTTAAAGGATATACTTGATACTTGGATCCATAATCCAATACTTAGATACTTAGAAAAATCCCTACCTCTTTCTTCATCTTCTTCTTCCACAAGTCTAGTGATAAGACTTGTGTGAAACCCTAACCCTAATTCCAATCAAAAGCCAAGATCCCGAGTACCACATCAAGCAAGAAGCCCTTCAACCTTTTATGAGCGGAGCCGATCTTCAACAGAGCAAGTGGTCCAAGCCGATCCACGACTCACGGAGAAAAGCGAAGCCAGATCGACAATTTAGTTCTTCCTCTTGTAGTTCTTGAGCGACTGTAATCAAATTGTTGATATAAATAAAAGGTGATATTCTTTTATCTTGTTTTCTTTAAATTCTTGCATCATGATTCGATCTCAATTTCTAGTTGTAGTTCTTGTTGTTATGTTTGAGTAATACTCCGCTCGTCGAGGAGTCGAGACGATCAATAGAATGATGATGTAAATATCTTAAATCGATTCTTGAGTCCTACGAGTTTTGTAAACCCTAGCAAGTTCAAGAACCGACGACCTAATTTTGTTGCGATGCTTTCTTGATTGATATCGCTCGAAATTGGGGAGTTACGATCGTTTCTTGAAATTGCTAGAGGATAGAATGTGAATGATATCGACGAAAGAACAAGGGTTAAATGATGAAACCCTCGTTTCACGAGAAAGCCCTAACTCTCGTCGATCATCATCGATCTAGTATCAATTCTTCGAAGGACAAGAACACGATATTGTAGGGTGTTTTTCGTCACCCCATTGAGATGGGAATACGCGCACGCGTCTCAGGCGTACTACAGATTCCCCCTGCCTAGGGTAGGCCGGGGTTTAATGATTGTGGGGATCCGAATCTCCGGCAGCAGCGGACTAAGCTGCCGTTAATTACCCATCGCCTTTGGGGCGAGGGAACCTCCGATTAACGGGTTAAACTGGTCATGCGAACTCAATGTGCAGTGTGCATGTGTTTTGTTTTGAAAGGGGGTTTTGGATATATCGGGAGCCACGCAGAGTTTTTTCGGGGGTCCCGCTACCCGGATAGCGGGCTGGGGGTCAAAGGGGCTAGCAGCCTCCTTACGGGGTGCGGGGTAGCGCCCCGGCCCAAAAAGTTTTTGAGGAGGACAGTATTGTGGAGTGTGTGCGTATCTATACATGTGTATGCATATGTTATATATATAAAAAAAAATAAAAAAAAAAAGGAAAAAGGCATCCAAAGGATGCGTGGGGCAGCACCTTGGGCGATGTGTGCTTAGGTGTTGTGCGCTCAGGCGCAAGCGCGCCACGTGTCGGCACGTGGGCGCTTTGCGCATGAGCGGTGCGCGCAGGAGCGCGCGCGCCACGTGTCGGCACGTGGGCGCTTTACGCATGAGCGCTGTGCGCTGGAGCGCAAGCGCGCGCGCCACGTGTCGGCACGTGGGCGCTTTGCGCATGAACGCTGCGCGCTGGAGCGCAAGCTCACTGGAGCGCAAGCGCGTGCGCCACGTGTCGGCACGTGAGCGCTTTGCGCGCTGGAGCGCAAGCAAGCGCGCCACGTGTCGGCACGTGGGCTCTTTGCGCATGAGTGCTGCGCGCTGGAGCGCAAGCGCGCTGGAGCGCAAGCGCGCTGGAGCACAAGCGCGCGCGCCACATGTCGGCACATGGGCGCTTTGCGCTCGGGCGCAGTGCGCTGGAGAGGAAAAGAGGGCTTTTAGCCCCAAAAACTCTCGGAAGAGAAATTAGTGGAGTTAAACTCCTGAAAAAAAGAAGAAGAATGTTTTGGTTGGGGAAATGGGTTCTTCTTCTTCCTCCTCTGTTGGCTGGCTCAAGGGATGTGAGATCCAAAAATTTCTTCTTTTTGAGATCTAATGGAAGATCTGAGTTCCCCTTTATGGGTTTTGTGGTGGAAAACTATTTAGTTTTGAAAAAGGAAGAGTAAAACTCTTGATTTAATTCAAAAGAAAGAAGAAGGTTTTGGAACCTTGAAGAAGGAAGAAAGAGCTCAGCTCTGAAACTTTTTTGGAGAGAGAAAAAGTTGTTGGGATATTTCATTATTCTTGCCTTTATAGGCCATACATTTTACACATAGCCCCTTGGGCTTCACAAAATGGCATTTTGCCTATCCCATGGCTCATGTGCCATTTCTTTTTGCACATAAGCCATGGGCTTTACAAAAATTTGGCTTTATGCCTATTTTTCTTACATTTATCCAAAAATAAAATAAAAGAAATACAACAAAATTATTTATTACAAAATTTTTATCTTGACATGGGGGGAGGCCGGCCGCTTCATGTTCGGGCTCGACCCGGGCATGGGCCCACTGGATCTGGGCTTGGGCCCACTTGGTTTGGGGTTGACTTTGATTTTGACTTGGTCAACCGGGGTGTAAATTTTTACCCCAACAGATATCTTGAGATTACATCACGTCTATAGATCCGATCGATTCCTACGAGCCTCATTTAGATTCTTGACATTTGGTTGGAAATATCATCGAAACCCGATTCTCGATTGTTTATCATTTTCTTTATTCTTGATTAGACTAGTGACACCTGAATCAATCGATAAAATCTTGAATCATGTTTGTTTTTCTTTTCGATTAACTTTTCAATTCAAACAAATTAAACATAAAAACGAATCGCACAATCTCTGTGGACGATCCGCACTCGCTTACAATCTACAACAGACACCGTAGTTGATTGCGGTCAAATATAATTCTTTGATTGTGAACTTTATTCATTTTCTAAATACCGACACAAAGAAACTTATTCGTTTTATTCGATTCACACAGTCTTGAATTTTATGATCAATCAGTAGAGCCCAAGTAAAATTGATGCTCTGCATCATTTATAAGTGGGCAGAGCCCAAAACAAATTGATGCTTTGCATCTTTTATGGGTAGAGCCCAAATAAAAATAAAAAGAAATGCAATGCAAAACCAAATAAAATGTTGAACATTTTCAACTGGACTTAGCCCAATTTTGGCCGTAAGTCCTCAAATTAAATTGACTGAGCACAGCTGCTCTTTTAAACCAATTTACGACCGGTTCGAGGGTACATCTCTGAACTCCTTTGACTCCTATCGTTGTAATCCTTCAACGACGTCAGAGAGGTGACGGGTCCCGACGACCACATACGTATATGGACCGAAACGTCCTTAAACTAATATTGGACCACCACGTCCCTAAACTGGAATATGGACCACTACGTCCCTAAACTGAAACAATAGAGCCCCCAAACGCTCTTTTGTTGGATTTAAACGATCCCGTTTAAGTTGATCTTAGCCTCAAATATGGCTAACGTATCCTTAAACATTCAAACAGACTTTAGTCTCAAATTGGACTATAAGACCCCCAATCAACTTTGGTTCAAGGGTACATCTCCGACCTCCTTTGACACCTGCCGTTGTAATCCTTCAACGTCGTCAGAGAGGTGACGGGTCCCAACGGCCATATATTAAATGGACCACTACGTCCCTAAACTGGAACGATAGAGCCCCTAAATGCTCTTTCCGTTAAGTTGATCTTAGTCTCAAATCAGACTAATGTATCATTAACGAACGTTTAAGTTGATCTTAGCCTCAAATACGGTTAACGTATCCTTAAACTAAAACCCCAAACCCAAATCTAAGTAAATACGGATTTGGACTAATCCACGTCCTACGGATGACAACATAACTTAGTCTCCGTATACAATCCACGGGCAACCACAAACAAAACAAACACACACGACACGAAGTGAAATTCTGGAGAAGGAGAAAGTTGTTACCGCGATGCGGTAGCGTAATTAACTGCAGGGGCTTGCGCCTGCAGGGAAGAGCGTCCCCACAATCAAAAACCCCTCGAACGAGGGGGAATCTGACGAAGTCTGCTACATCGGCCGCATCCGTCTAAACCTCCGATACACGGTGCCATAAATCAACTTGTCATCTTCGGAGAGGTGGACGGATAAAACCAAATAGCATCTGCCCCAAATCTCAGGCGAGACGTCCTAATGTCTCAGCCGCCATTCGAAGGGGAACAGATTCTGGCACGCCCGGTGGGACCTTTTCCTCTTTCCACTCCACACTTCGTGTGTCGTGTTCGCGAACGAATCGCGGTTTGCTGTGGTTGCCTGTGGATTCGAGGTATGTCCACCGTGTATCGGACATGTCCATAAGCAAAATGGGCATGGATGAAAACCCGAAAGGGCTCCGTGAGTAAAAACAGCAGGACTACCGGCGAGTGTTTGTGAAAACCTGAAAGGGCGCAACCTCGTTAAAAGACACTTACAAGATCCTCTCGATCTTGTAAGGAGAAACCACCCGCGTGAGATCCTTACGACTCACAAGGGAGCAACATACTTAGGGAACCCCACGATTCCTAGGGAGAAAATACACTTGCGAGATCCTCACGACTCGTAAGGAGAACTCTCTTATAGGACCCTTACGGCTTATAAGATTTGAAAGTCTAAAGTTACAGAGACCTAAACCTGTGCTTAAGCAACCCCCACAACCTTCGATATTGCCCTACAAGTGGCTCAATACTGACTCTTGTATACAATTCACGGGCGCGAATAAACATTTCCCTAACGAAGTCCCATCCGTGATTGGAGATATATACACATGATGAACAACCCTTATAAGTCCTCTCGACTTACAAGGAGAAAACCCTCTTGTAAGATCCTTACGACTTATAGAGGAACATACACTTAGGAATCCTCACGATTCCCAAGGAGAAAATACACCTACACAATCCTCACGACTTGTAGGGAGAAATACCTTTGTGAGACCCTTATGGCTCATGAAGTTAAAAGCCTTAGTTGACAGGACCTTAACCCTGTTCGCTAAGCCACCTTTGTTCGACATCGACAGAGGCAAATGATGATTCGCTCCTGGCAATATCCCGGTTGCAGCGGTGCTGATGCCGGAATCGGTGTCTAATTTCAGGTTTACGGTGAAAAGCCAGTAGGCCGCACATGCATACGAAATAGCCGAAATGATAGGGTAACTTGAAATAAAAAGCAGCAAGTAAAAACGTATGCATACAAAGTAGCCAAAATGATTGGGCAACTCGCAATAAAAAGCAGCGAGTGAAAATAAAATAAATAGCCGAAATGATTGGGCACCGCGAAAAATAGCCGAAATGATTGGGCAATCGCGACCTTCGTGATATAAAAGCTGAAATGATAGAGCATTGCGGAAATAAAATAATAATAATAAAAAAAATGAATGAAACTTCTGCCCTACAGGATAGATCACATCGATTCATGTATACAATCCAGGGACACAAACAAAGAAGGAAGCGCCCCTTCCTTCCCAATGCTCCATCAGAAAATGGAGCCAAATCTTAACGCCAATAAAAGACCTTGCGGTCGAAACAAAGCGAAGCGACGGCAAAATCCCAGCTTCATTTCGACAATCGTCCCGTTACAGCAGATGAGATGTCAATAAAGGCGTTCCTTCGCAGTCCATCGAGACGCAGATACAACGCCGACAAAAGACCCCATGGTCAAACAAGCGGAGTAATGGCAAAATTCCAGCTCCACCTCGACATTCGTCTCGATACAGCAGACGAGATGTCACTCCAGCGTTCTTCCTCCAGCAGGATTCAGACGCGACAATCAAACAAGCGGAGTAACGGCAAAATCCCAGCTCCACCGCGACGTTCGTCTCGATACAACAGACGAGATGTCACCCCAACATTCGTCTCGACACAGCAGACGCAACATCATCAAACAAATGGAGCCACGGCAAAATCCCTAGTTCCAAACCTCGATGGTTCACCAGCAACCTAGAGGCAACTACGACGTTCGTCTCGATACAGCAGACGAGATGTCACTCCAGCGTTCTTCCTCCAGCAGGGTTCAGACGCGACAATCAAACAAGCGGAGTAACGGCAAAATCCCAGCTCCACCGCGACGTTCGTCTCGATACAGCAGATGAGATGTCACCCCAACGTTCGTCTCGACACAGCAGATGCAACATCATCAAACAAATGGAGCCACGGCAAAATCCCTAGTTCCAAACCTCGATGGTTCACCAGCAACCTAGAGGCAACTACGACGTTCGTCTCGATATAGCAGACGAGATGTCACTCCAGCGTTCTTCCTCCAGCAGGGTTCAGATGCGACAATCAAACAAACGGAGCCACGGCAAAATCCCAGCTCCACCGCGACATTCGTCTCGATACAGCAGACGAGTTGCCACCCCAACGTTCGTCTCGACACAGCAGACGCAACATCATCAAACAAATGGAGCCACGGCAAAATCCCTAGTTCCAAACCTCGATGGTTTACCAGCAACCTAGAGGCAACTACGACGTTCGTCTCGATACAGCAGACGAGATGTCACTCCAGCGTTCTTCCTCCAGCAGGGTTCAGACGCAACAATCAAACAAATGGAGCCACGGCAAAATCCCAGCTCCACCGCGACGTTCGTCTCGATACAGCAGACGGGATGTCACCCCAACGTTCGTCTCGACACAGCAGACGCAACATCATCAAACAAATGGAGCCACGGCAAAATCCCTAGTTCCAAACCTCGACGGTTCACCAGCAACCTAGAGACAACTACGACGTTCGTCTCGATACAGCAGACGAGATGTCACTCCAGCGTTCTTCCTCTAGCAGGGTTCAGACGCGACAATCAAACAAATGGAACCACGGCAAAATCCCTAGTTCCCACCGCGACATTCGTCTCGATACAACAGACGCAATGCCAGCAAACGAAGCAAAGGCCAAATTCCTAGCTTCAGGGTCTTGACGGCAACTCACATAAAACCTGAAAGACTATCGGAGATCATCCCACACCAAAGCGGAGTGGTTGTGACTCATCGGGGCTCGCCAAAATAAGCCTAACCTCAAGTAAAAAGCGGCATGGCAAATTCCTAACGCTTGCTCTTCCGACGGTCAAACTGCCTAGGAAGATTGCTTGAAGACGTCTTGTCCAGCCCCCGAAGGGATGAGAGACACGGCAGTCGCAGGGCTACTCGAACAGCACGATTGCCTATCGAACGATTGCCTATCGAGGAATATATCAGCTTATGCGACGGTACGACGGCCAAAACCCTAAGTACCACAGACCCTAACGGACTTCTGTCGAAAAGAGCAGAGGTTAACTGTGACGTTAGGATATTCTTGCGAGAAATGCTCGATTCGTCTCAACTTGTGAAGAAATTGATGTCTTTGCGAGAAATTTTCGATGCGGCTCGACTCGTGAGATAAAGCCTTAGGCAATAGGCATAAAAGGAGCCTGTTTCTTAAGCACTGGGACCCTGCAAGTTGGCCCAAAACGGTCTCTTGCACACTATCCACGGGTCTCACTCTCGAAACTCGAAACTCGACAAGGAGGGAAGCAACCGCTTACGGGTCCTCTCGACTCGTAAGAGGGAAAAATTCTCTTATAGGATCCTTACGACTTATAAGAGAAAACACACTTAGGAATCCTCACGATTCCTAAGGAGAAAATCCACCTATGAGATCCTCTCGATCCGTAGGGAGAAAAGTCTCTATGAGACCCTCACGGCTCATAGAGTTGAAAAGTCTTAGGCGGTAGATCTGAACCTGCGGTCTAAGCCATTGCTATCTCTTGGAGAAATCTAGATGCTTACTCTATTATCTATCAACCCTGTTTATTCAAACAACATACACACAATAAAAGAAAGAAGGAAGTGACAGTAAGAACATCCGATTTACATTTGATCAAGCGTTCGAGACATACTCATTCATGCAGGTGCAGAAAATTCAGAATAGGGAATAAGACAAGCTGAAATGAAAATTTTCTATTCATATCATAAAAAGGGGTTCTTACAATCACGGAGAAATAGATAATAACATTATTAAAATGTTTATAAAGGAATAACCTCGAACCCAGGACATGGATTGAAGAACTCGAAAGTGACGCTATCTATGACTTTCCAAGCCTCGCGGACCATCCTAGTGTGCTTTCTTTCGCAAGCACAAGGTTCAGGGTCCCCCCTGATGTCTTCCACCCTACGATAAGCAGCAAGTATGGCAAACTGTTGAAAGACCTCGTGCAAGTGATCGATAAGACTGTATCGCCGTCTCTTCGAGATAAAGTTCATTAGGTACACCGAGTGCACTTTATCCTCGGCGGCATCCAATGCCCTAAGCGGCACACCGGAACAGAATAGGGGAAGCGCCTCCCAGATGGATCCCACGATAAGCTTAAGGAGGGAGGAACGTCGGGGAAGCAGTGGACCGTTGTATGCGTCGAAGCGGCTCATGATTTCAGCACACTCCGCGTTTGTGAACTCTCGATTTTGAGAGCGGCCAAGTCGGCGGATGTCCCCATAAGAGATGATCTCGTCAAGACTGTACATGTGGGCGTCCATTGTTCTGTGAAAGAAAATCAACAAAATTATCAGAAAGACTGATTAAGCAAAACGATATAATGCACTGAGGAATAAAATGCCATCTTTAAACTCCAAGATCAATGAAACACTCTTAAGAGTTCTTCTATATGATTTGGGAGGAGCAAAGCTCCATTAATGAAATGAGAAAATACAAGGAAGATCTTTTAGAGAGAAAAGCTTTATTAATGGAACCCTAATAGGGCTCTCCTTAGTCTTCTATAGACCCACTTAGAGCAAAGCTCTGCTAAGTGAAACCCTAAATGGGTCTTCTTTAGATCTGGGATCTATTGAGAGTAAGGCTCTTAAAATTGATTTAATATAATCAAAATTAAAATTTTTACCTAAAATTCTCTAAAGTCTGAACTTTTAAAAGTGTTTAAACAGGAGAGCAGGGCTCTGAGTTCTGAAAGTAAACTTGTGAAGGTGAAAATCATCTAAGGGACCAAAAGTCCTATTTATAGGCATCAAATGCCCTTTCAACTTCCAAAAGTTGCCGCGACGGTTGGAATTCGGCCACCGCTGCGCTCACGTTTAAGGCCACGTAAGCGCAACGGTGGGGGGCATTTGTTTACCCCAATCAGAGCAAAGCTCTGTTCAAATTCCAAGGTGGGAAAAGAAGCAATGCTTCTGTTTTCCTCCAATCAGAGCAAAGCTCTGTCTTGAAAATTAAAGTGAAAATTAAAGTTAAAATAAATGAAGCAACGCTTCAGATCCCCTACGCTGCGCGCAGAGCGCCACGTGTCAAAATCAGACACGTTAGCGCAGGGGGCGCAGCGCCCAAGGCAGCGCACCCAATCAGAGCAAGGCTCTGTTTAAAATTCAAACTTTAATTAAAGAAGCAACGCTTCAACTGGCCTGCGCTCTACGCTGCACGCCACGTGGCAACACGGTTGCGCTAGCGCAGTTGCGCTAGCGCAGTTGTGCTGCGCTCTGCGCTACGCGCCACGTGGCAGCGCGGTTGCGCTAGCACAGTTGCGCTGCGCTGCGCGACACGTGTCAGCGCAGTTGCGCAAGTGCAGTTGCGTTGCGCTATGCGCTGCGCGACACGTGTCACGAGCTGGTGCGCTTGCGCCAAACAGAATTAAAATTCTGAAAGATCTTTCTCAATCTTATTAAAAACAAGAAGATTGTCTTCTGTAAAACAGAAGCCCTTGGATCAAAGATCCAACGGTGGGGAAAATTCCCCAAATCACTCAGAGAATGATCTCTTTAATAAACTTTAACTAATTTATGGGCACTATAAAAAGGACCCTAGACCTCAATTCAAAGACATCAACATTTTGTGAGAAATAAAACATAGAGAACTCTGAAGAATTGGAGAGAATTCCTCAAGAACAAAAAAAAGGTAAAAACCTTTAGAAAAAGAGAAAATTCTCTTATGAATAGACCAATGATCTTTAATAAAAAACAAAAGTAAAAATAGTGCTTCGCACTTATGAACCATTGGTTCCCTGAGATAAGAAAAACAAGAGGAACTTGTTTTCTCTGATCTAAATTAGATCAAGAAAACAAACAGTGCTTTGCACTTTTGTTATGAACCATTGGTTCTAGAATCTAAAAGATTCTCAAATTAATAGTGCTTTGCACTTGTAAATTGCACTGTTGCGCTCTTGGGTTGGCGCAAGCCACCAGATAGCGCCACGTGTCCCATTTGCGCTGTGCGCTTTGAAATAGAGCCTTGCTCTCTGAAACTGGCGCAACTCACTACAGCGTGCCACGTGTCAACAGCGCAAGCGCAGCGCACTGGCGCAGCGCATTGCGCTTGCATGACACGTGTCATCATCACAAGTGCTTGCGCTCTTTGATTAGCGCAAAGCGCCTGACAAATGCAATGCATTTCTTTTGCTAAAGGGCCAAGCCCAAGTCAAAAAGACCTAGCAGGCCAAAATAAATTGCAAAGCAATAAAAGGGCAGAGCCCAAATAAAATTGATGCTCTGCATCATTTATAAAGGGTAGATGATCAGTCGAAAATACTGCATCTTTTAACCGGCAATTTCCCTATCATTTGCACTCATTTAGAAGTGTACGGTATTCATATTTCACATATTAGCAAATCAGTCGTTAAATATCAGATTGCATGTGTTAGACTCTAAAACCGGCACTATAAAGGAAATTGACTGCATTTCATGGCATCGTATCATCCCTTTATTGTACAACACTTGTTTCAAGATTTTTGCAGGAAATTGCAGGATCAAAAGAAGCTGATAAAATACACCAACTCCAAGTTTTGAGATCTGGTAGCAATCTAAAGGGAAACATACAATTCAACATATCAGAAAAAGGCTTACATTTCATCCCAAAGCAGCACCAGAGGTTTCAAGACCTAAAGACTCCAAGCCGCCGTGGTTCCGCGGCGGAAGCTGGCTTAAGCCGCGGAACCGCGGCGGCCTTGCCACGTCATCCATCCAATTTTGCTACAGAATTCTTACCTCAGCTCCTACAACTCAGAAATGTACTTCAAGTTCCAGAATTCTCCAGAGGCTTCTGCCAGTTCAGCAAACTAGGGTTTCTAATGCTTAATTAATCCTAGCTTAAAGCCTAAGCTAGCTCCTAACAAACTAATTCTAGAAGCTCCTCAACAAACTTTTGGAGGGAATTGTAATTTCAAACCTAGACCTAGGGTTTGGGAAGTCTATAAATAGAAGCCTAGACCTAGGGTTAAAGGATATACTTGATACTTGGATCCATAATCCAATACTTAGATACTTAGAAAAATCCCTACCTCTTTCTTCATCTTCTTCTTCCACAAGTCTAGTGACAAGACTTGTGTGAAACCCTAACCCTAATTCCAATCAAAAGCCAAGATCCCGAGTACCACATCAAGCAAGAAGCCCTTCAACATTTTATGAGCGGAGCCGATCTTCAACAGAGCAAGTGGTCCAAGCCGATCCACGACTCACGGAGAAAAGCGAAGCCAGATCGACAATTTAGTTCTTCCTCTTGTAGTTCTTGAGCGACTGTAATCAAATTGTTGATATAAATAAAAGGTGATATTCTTTTATCTTGTTTTCTTTAAATTCTTGCATCATGATTCGATCTCAATTTCTAGTTGTAGTTCTTGTTGTTATGTTTGAGTAATACTCCGCTCGTCGAGGAGTCGAGACGATCAATAGAATGATGATGTAACATATCTTAAATCGATTCTTGAGTCCTACGAGTTTTGTAAACCCTAGCAAGTTCAAGAACCGACGACCTAATTTTGTTGTGATGCTTTCTTGATTGATATCGCTCGAAATTGGGGAGTTACGATCGTTTCTTGAAATTGCTAGAGGCTAGAATGCGAATGATATCGACGAAAGAACAAAGGTTAAATGATGAAACCCTCGTTTCACGAGAAAGCCCTAACTCTCGTCGATCATCATCGATCTAGTATCAATTCTTCGAAGGACAAGAACACGATATCTTGAGATTACATCACGTCTATAGATCCGATCGATTCCTACGAGCCTCATTTATATTCTTGACATTTGGTTGGAAATATCATCGAAACCCGATTCTCGATTGTTTATCATTTTCTTGATTCTTGATTAGACTAGTGACACCTGAATCAATCGATAAAATCTTGAATCATGTTTGTCTTTCTTTTCGATTAACTTTTCAATTCAAACAAATCAAACATAAAAACGAATCGCACAATCCCTGTGGACGATCCGCACTCGCTTACAATCTACAACAGACACCGTAGTTGATTGCGGTCAAATATAATTCTTTGATTGTGAACTTTATTCATTTTCTAAATACCAACACAAAGAAACTTATTCGTTTTATTCGATTCACACAGTCTTGAATTTTATGATCAATCAAATGGCGCCGTTGCCGGGGATTACGCGCTAATTCTTTTTATATTGAAATTTGAATTGAAAGATTTATTCCATTACATTTTTTGAGATCAAAATTCGCACAAACCCTAAACGATTTGTTGTGGTTTATTGCAAGGAGATCTGGAGCTTTCTGTGAAAGTGAAATAATTTTTGGGATATACCAGAGAGCTGAGGGAGTCTACAGAAGCTCCCTGCTGAATTTTGGAGGAGTGATCTCACCATTGAACCGCGATTCCGCGGTCTAAGCACCCATATGCGGCGTAACCGCGGCATCTTGGAGGCTTCTCTGTGAAATTTTTGTCTCAGGTACCTTCTTACCTTCTTCTCTCTTCCTTTTTAGCTCCAACTAATAAATTTCTGCAGGCTTCTTTGCAAATAACCGCAGCTCGCAAATAGAAAAATTAATTTGTGCGTGTTTTTGTTTCTTGGTTGTTTGCATTCTAAATAAGGATATTAAGGGGCACGGCCAAATCCAAATTAGGTGGGGAGTTCATTACCCTTTCTAGGCCCCGAAAATCACAAAACTTGCTTCCGCATTTACCCCAATTAACTAGAAAAGATCTAGAGATGACTCTAAGGACCGTCGCGCTCACTTAGGACAGAAGAAGGCCGTGGGTAATTCATTGCTTATCCGCGTTTCTCTTGTGGTGTCTAGGCAAGTGTGTCGAAGGCTAGTGGTTACTTAATTAGGCCCACTACTTACGTAGTGGAGAACCTCCCACTTACCTGGCACTTACCTGGCCACAGGAGAGACAAAGAGGCAGTGGAGGATTTTATCCTGCGTCTTGTCTTCTGGCAGTTAGGAGCGGTCTAGAGATCTGACTTAGACGACCCCTAGAATTAGGGTTTTGTGTTTCTGCATTTGTTGTGTCGCATCATTTTTTCAAAAAAAAATCCGTCCCTTTTTCAAAGCAAACACCGCATTCATTTACCCCTAATTATAAGCCAACGCTGCCACTTGTACTAACCCTTTTTAGTACAAGATAGGCTGGACACGGGATTCTAGTGCCCGTTTAGTCCGCGTACCTTTTATCGACTCCGAAGTCGATATTTCTCCATTTACCTTTCCTTTACCCACTACCACACCCACATCAATGGATCCACCTCCATCGAACTTCTTTAACCTTAATCTGCCGCCGTCCGTTGGTGCGCAGAATCCACCCCGCATCTCTCTCCAAGAGAGGTGCTATCCACTGCGAGGTCCTCTTTCGACCTGCTTATCCACACCACCAGCCAATGGGGACAATTTTGAGATTAAACCCCAATACAACAACCTTTTACCCAAATTCCACGGACTCGAGACCGAGGACGCTTACGTTTTCATCACAAAATTTGAAAACGTATGCGAAATGATGGGTACGTCACAACTTTCAGTGGATGCTATGCGTCTACGACTTCTTCCATTTACTTTGTGCGATATAGCCGAGAAGTGGCTATATAACACTACCGCACACTCTATAACAAATTGGGAAGAATTTGTAGCGGCATTCCTTAAGAAATTTTACCCAATACAAAAGACGGCTCGAATCCGTAGCGAACTGAATCAATTTGCCCAGCTCCCTACTGAACCATTTTCAAAATGCTTTGAACGTTTCAAGGATCTATTGGTTCAATGTCCTCATCACGGCATCCCGAGATGGGATCTTTGCCGAATCATATATGAGGGCATTAACTCAAACACTAAACAGAGCCTTGAAAACATGTGTCAAGGTACCTTTATGACTAAGGATGATGGGGAAGCCTGGAAGTTTTTAGAAGAGTTCGCTGAAAAATCACTACAGTGGGAGAGTGGAACCCAACCATTGAATAGGGGTGGCGTACACCAAATAGATGTTTCCATAGGAGTTCGAGCTGAGATGGCAGCAATGCAAAAGAAGCTCGATGCTATGGAACACAAATTTTCTGCAGCCTCCCTAAACCCAATGTCGCTCTCCAAAACTGTATGTGGCTGCTGTTCTGATCCGTCTCACTTGACGGAAGAATGTCCGTTTCATGGTCACGAGCATACAAATGCCGCATTTCAACGACCTAGAAACAATCCATATTCTTCCACGTACAATCAGGGTTGGAGGAATCACCCGAATTTTGCTTAGAACCAACAACAATCTCAAAACACGGTTCCAAGCCAAAATAATTTTCAAAGGGCTCTTCCACCATAACAGCAACCACTTCAACTCACTCAGCACCCCTACCAGTCACAAAATTTCCACAACCAGGTCAACACTCCTGCACAGTCTAATCCTATGCAGTTGACCGGTTCTGACGAACTTTCTCAATTCACTCAAACCATGAAATCACTCTTGTCAAATTTCATAGAGGTTTCGGCTGAGGTTAGAACTTCCGTCAGTGAGATAAAGAAAAACTCAGCGTCTCAAGCTGAGAGTATCAGATCGATGGAAGCTGAAATAGCACGACTTAAAGCCGAGATGAGTGCGAGAGAAAAAGGAAAACTTCCCTCTCAACCCCTACAGAATCCTGAGCATTACAATGTTAATGCCGTCACAACGTTGAGATCGGGAAGAATGCTGAACAATCATGTCGGGGAAGGTATTGATGATATTGAAAATCCAATCAATAACACCCCGGCTGAGACCTTTCCTCACACACACACTTCTCCTTCTGATCCTTCTTCTTCTACCCCACCACCTTCTCGAGAGCCTATTCTCCATTTCCCACTAGGCTCGACACCTCAACCCAACCCTTATAGTTCTTCACAGACGGTCCCCACACCTCTTTTGGGATCTCGTCTACCCCCTCTTTCTTCTCCTATGATGGACCCGGCGCTTATTACGAAAGCTCCTTACCCGAATCGGTTAAGGGGTAATAGAACGAGTCCTCATATGGAGAAAATTATGGAAATGTTTAAACAGGTTAACATCAACATCCCTCTTCTAGATGCGATTCAATAAGTCTCCGCTTATGCGAAAATTCTTAAGGACTTGTGCACTAGAAAGAGGAAGACTCAAGTGCCGAAGAAGGTCTTTATGTCTAATAATATTAGCACTGCTTTTATTCCCCAGCTACCAAAGAAACGAAAGGACCCAGGATGTCCTACAATATCGATTTCTTTTGGGGGTAAAAACATAAATCGTGCTCTTTTAGACATTGGCGCAAGTGTTAACCTACTTCCATATTCTGTATATGAGCAATTAGGGATTGGAGAGCTGAAACCTGCTCACTACACTCTCCAGATGGCAGACCGTTCAATCACCAAACCAAGGGGTGAACTAGAGGATGTGTTAATAAAGGTCGGGGAATTTGTTTTCCCTGTAGACTTCATTGTGCTTAACATACAGCCTGTAGCAAACCCCCGGGGCCAAATTCCGGTGATTCTGGGTCGTCCTTTCCTTGCCACTTCCAACGATGTTATAAACTGTAGAAATGGTTCAATGAACTTATCATTTGGAAATATGACCATTGAACTAAATATCTACAAGGTTGGAAGTCAGCCATCAGAACCCTCTGCTCATATTTTAGATGTGTGCTCTGTCCACGAGATCGCTCCCGATAGTTGTGGAGCTGAGGAACTTTGCTTTACTGATCTCGACGACATTACCACATCTCTGTTTGACTTTACACATGATCTTAGTGAGGACACTTTACCTACACTTGAGTCCTGCACTTTTGATTTTTCTCCACCCGAGTCTGTATCTTTCACAGGCTCTGAACTTCTTTGTAAATCCAAAAATCACTCAATGATCCCTCCTTCTATCATTTATCCGCCTGAATTAGATCTAAAAATGTTACCTTCTCATCTGAAATATGCTTATTTAGGTGAGAAGGAGTCTTTACCGGTTATAATATCCGCTTCTCTAGCATTAGAGCAAGAGAATGCACTTTTATCGGTATTGAGATCTAACAAAGAGGCGTTCGGTTGGAGTATGGCGGACATCAAAAGGATTAGTCCCTTGATAGTTGAACATCATATACATGTGATGGATGATGCCAGACCAACCCGAGAACCACAGAGACGGTTGAATCCTGTCATGAAGGAAGCGGTAATGAAAGAGATCGTCAAATGCCTAGATAATGGTATTATATACCCCATCTCCGATAGACAATGGGTGAGTCCTATACATATCGTTCCTAAGAAATCCGGCATCACTGTTATAACCAGGAAAATGAGTTGATTCAGACACGCGCCCAAATTGGGTGGCGTGTATGTATCGATTATAGAAAACTCAATGCTGCCACGAGGAAAGACCACTTTCCTCTACCATTCATTGATCAAATGCTGGAACGCTTAGCGGGACGAGAGTATTATTGTTTTATGGACGGATACTCAGGCTATAATCAGGTCCCCATCACCAAAAATGATCAAGATAAAACCACTTTTACTTGTCCTTTTGGTACCTTTGCTTACAGTCGCATGCCCTTCGGGTTATGCAATACTCCCTCTACCTTTCAGCGGTGTATGATGGGGATATTCTCTGATATGGTAGAGAATTTTCTGGAGATCTTTATGGACGATTTCTCGATTTTTGGAGACTCTTTTTCCGATTGCCTAGCGAATCTTGACGCTGTTCTTACTCGTTGCAAAGAGAAGAACTTAACTTTGAACTGGGAAAAATGCCATTTCATGGTCCAAGAAGGAATTGTTCTTGGACATGTCATTTCACAGAAAGGCATTGAGGTAGACAGAGCTAAGATAGATGTCATTCAAAACCTCTCTCATCCCAAAAGCGTCAAAGATATTCGATCCTTCCTTGGCCATGCGGGCTTTTATAGGAGATTTATTAAGGACTTTAGCAAAATTGCTAGATCTTTAACTCTTCTCCTGGCCAAGGATACAACCTTCCATTTTGACTCGGACTGTGAGACGGCTTTCGACTCACTTAAACACTGACTCAGTTCAGCCCCCGTGCTATCATCGCCAAACTGGGACTACCCCTTTGAGCTGATGTGTGACGCATCTGACTTTGCAGTAGGTGCAGTCTTAGGACAGCACATCGAAAAGATGCCACACGTGATTTACTATGCAAGTAAGACCCTGAATGATGCACAAATTAATTATACAACCACCGAAAAGGAACATTTAGCGGTTGTATTTGCATTAGAAAAATTCAGGCCTTACTTAATTGGCTCACCTATAGTTGTGTATACTGACCATTCCGCTTTAAAACATCTTCTGGCGAAGAAAGATGCAAAAGGTCGACTAATACGTTGGATCCTTCTGTTACAAGAATTCGATCTTGTTATCAAAGATAAGAAAGGATGTGAAAACGTAGTAGCTGACCATCTTTCACGCATCTCTTCTTCCCCTGTGACCCTGCCGATCAATGATTCGTTTCCTGACGAACAACTCTTGAACGTATCCAATGAACCATGGTTCATGGATATTGTGAACTATCTTGTCACGGGACTTATACCCAGCGATTGGTCAAAACAGGACAAATACCGCTTTCTTTCCCAAGTAAAACACTTTTACTGGGATGATCCATACTTGTTTAAGTATTGTCCTGATCAGATCATCCGCCGGTGTGTTCCGAAAGAAGAGTTCAAGAGTGTTCTTTCTTTTTGTCATGATCAGGCCTGTGGGGGTCACTTCGGTCCTAAAAAGACAGCGGAGAAGGTTTTGCAATGTGGATTTTATTGGCCGACCTTATTCAAGGACGCATTTGACTATTGCAAAACCTGTACACAATGTCAGTACACGGGTAGAATCTCCCAGAGAAATGAAATGCCTAAGCAACCCACTCTGGTTGTTGAAATATTCGATGTATGGGGCATTGATTTTATGGGTCCCTTTCCCAACTCCTTTGGGAATTTGTACATACTGCTGGCAGTTGATTATGTCTCAAAGTGGGTAGAAGCCATTCCATGTCGCACTAATGACAGGAAAGTTGTCATTAAGTTCTTGAAAGAGAATATCTTTTCGCGATTTGGACACCCACACGCTATTATTAGCGATAATGGGACAGATTTCTGCAACAGGTCTTTTGAGACTCTGATGCGGAAATACTCAATCAACCACCGACTTTCTACACCCTATCATCCCCAAACAAGCGGACAGGCTGAAATCTCAAACAGACAAATCAAACTTATACTGGAGAAGACTGTTGCTAAGAATTGAAAAGACTGGTCGACCAAACTGACGGATGCTCTTTGGGCATTCCGAACTGCATTTAAAACCGACCTAGGGATGTCTCCATATAAGATAGTGTTTGGGAAAGCATGTCATTTACCCGTCGAGATAGAGCATAAAGCATTGTGGGCTATTAAGGAAATAAATTTTGATCTAAACCAAGCTTGCAACTTTCGGAAGCTGCAACTTAATGAGCTAAGCGAACTCTGCAATGAAGCTTATGATAACGCTGTAATCATAAAGAATAGGACCAAGGTTTTTCACGATAAAAACATTTTGAGGAAAACATTTTCACCTGGTCAACAAGTCCTTCTTTATGATTCACGACTT
Organism: Agapanthus africanus; assembly: GCA_030015575.1. Lineage (NCBI taxonomy): Eukaryota > Viridiplantae > Streptophyta > Magnoliopsida > Asparagales > Amaryllidaceae > Agapanthus > Agapanthus africanus. The sequence continues at coordinate 299,507,161 of CM057339.1, read as the reverse complement.
CACCTTCACGCGGGTAAGCTCCGATCTCGGTGGAAGGGACATTTTATTGTGCGGTCTGTATGCCCGCACAGGGCAGTAGAAGTAGAAAATATTAAAAACGGCACCTTTTTCAAAGTGAATGGACATAGACTAAAGCCGTATTTTTCCACTGACCCCACGGAGGAGCTCCTGTTCTTACAGGAGCCATTTTATTTGGATTAAAATTCCTCCGTCTCACCTTCATGTCCAGTATATCATAGCATCATCTTTTGAATGGAGGTGAGTGAAAAGAGTAAGTTTAGGGGAAGTTCTTCACTTATATATTTTGCCCCCACTAATAATTCCTCCCAGACTTACAGGTTTTGTAGATATAACTGTTGGCAACAGTGAGGACACTGTTGAAAACAAATTTGGGGGAGGTTTGTGCTTATTTTTGCATCATTTGCATATCATTTGCATAAGCACAAAACATTTCTTTAAAAACTTATAAAAATTTAAAAAATTTCAAAATCCATAAAAATTTAAAATTTTCAGAATATAAAAATATTTTCACATTTAAACATTTTTTGTCATAAATAAGATAATGAAAGTTTAGATAGTGAAAAATTATATCCATGAGATTAGAAAAATTTAAGAAAACCAAGAAAATTAGAAGTTTTCTTATATGAACTAGTAATAAGTAGTTATGAGCCGTTGTCCCAAGGGTTAGTAAGATGAAAGACGTCACTAATCTGAGGATAAAAATAAGTCTGAAAAATAGTTTCTATTCTGGAAGCCAAACATTTTGAACGTTGATACCCTGCTATTCGCACTTACACACGTCTTAAAGCCTGGGATAGTAGAGAATACCTTGAAATGCTCTTGTCTTAAAGCCAAAAGTATGAAGGAAATAATAAAAAAATGAATAAAGAAAATATAAAGTGGTGAGAAAAATGGACACTGGTTTTGTTATCACCAAGGGCAATAAAAAATGTATAGCGAGGGTGCTTCTTCACTTAGTGCCCTAAGGCCAACTGGTCTGGGAGTCACTGCTATGCCTGAGGTGGTGCAAGACGAGAAAAATACACCAAGTAAGCAAGCACAGGAGTAATCGGTCGGTTAGTACCTCAAGAAGTATTAACGGTCGCATGAAAGTGTGTGAGCAATCTCATCTAAATATTCATTAATTAAAAAGTACTGAGGCTGATGGGCAAGAGTATGATAGCTTGAATTGAATTCTCCGGGTGTAGGGATGTCTTTACACACACGCAGAGTTATATGATCGATGTTTGGAAGAAAGATAGGAATGAAGAATAAGACGATGTTTTATTGAGGGAGGACGTGATTTCTGACATCTTTTCATGACCATTAAGATAGGGCTCATGACAACCGAAAAGCTAGCTTAGTTGGAAACCCTAATTTTTAAAGCTTTTCTTTTACAATTCTTTTCTTTAAATGTAAATTTCATGATCTTCCTTTTATTATTGGATTTTGTGGGTGCAATCCGCTGAAAACCCTCAGGAGACAACATTCCTACTACTAGGGACACCTAGAGGTTTAAAGGCTTGTTGCACATGCTCAGTGCAATCGTGTTGCCTACGAAAGTGTGCTAGTTAGTTTTTCTCTTTCTTTATTTTCTCCTTCTGTTTTTAATAAAACAGTTCTCTCGAGACAATCGAAAATAAGTTTGGGGGAATTTGATCAGTCGAAAATACTGCATCTTTTAACCGGCAATTTCCCTATCATTTGCACTCATTTAGAAGTGTACGGTATTCATATTTCACATATTAGCAAATCAGTCGTTAAATATCAGATTGCATGTGTTGGACTCTAAAACCGGCACTATAAAGGAAATTGACTGCATTTCATGGCATCGTATCATCCCTATATTGTGCAATTGTTTCAAGATTTTTGCAGGAAATTGCAGGATCAAAAGAAGCTGATAAAATACACCAACTCTAAGTTTTGAGATCTGGTAGCAATCTAAAGGGAAACATACAATTCAACATATCAGAAAAATGCCAACATTTCATCCCAAAGCAGCACCAAAGGTTTCAAGACCTAAAGACTCCAAGCCGCCGCGGTTCCGCGGTGGAAGCTGGCTTAAGCCGCGGAATCGCGGCGACTCATCCATCCAATTTTGCTGCAGAATTCTTACCTCAGCTCCTACAACTCAGAAATGTACTTCAAGTTCCAGAATTCTCCAGAGGCTTCTGCCAGTTCAGTAAACTAGGGTTTCTAATGCTTAATTAATCCTAGCTTAAAGCCTAAGCTAGCTCCTAACAAACTAATTCTAGAAGCTCCTCAACAAACTTTTGGAAGGAATTGTAATTTCATACCTAGACCTAGGGTTTGGGAAGTCTATAAATAGAAGCCTAGACCTAGGGTTAAAGGATATACTTGATACTTGGATCCATAATCCAATACTTAGATACATAGAAAAATCCCTACCTCTTTCTTCATCTTCTTCTTCCACAAGTCTAGTGACAAGACTTGTGTGAAACCCTAACCCTAATTCCAATCAAAAGCCAAGATCCCGAGTACCACATCAAGCAAGAAGCCCTTCAACATTTTATGAGCGGAGCCGATCTTCAACAGAGCAAGTGGTCCAAGCCGATCCACGACTCACGGAGAAAAGCGAAGCCAGATCGACAATTTAGTTCTTCCTCTTGTAGTTCTTGAGCGACTGTAATCAAATTGTTGATATAAATAAAAGGTGATATTCTTTTATCTTGTTTTCTTTAAATTCTTGCATCATGATTCGATCTCAATTTCTAGTTGTAGTTCTTGTTGTTATGTTTGAGTAATACTCCGCTCGTCGAGGAGTCGAGACGATCAATAGAATGATGATGTAACATATCTTAAATCGATTCTTGAGTCCTACGAGTTTTGTAAATCCTAGCAAGTTCAAGAACCGACAACCTAATTTTGTTGCGATGCTTTCTTGATTGATATCGCTCGAAATTGGGGAGTTACGATCGTTTCTTGAAATTGCTAGAGGCTAGAATGTGAATAATATCGACGAAAGAACAAGGGTTAAATGATGAAACCCTCGTTTCACGAGAAAGCCCTAACTCTCGTCGATCATCATCGATCTAGTATCAATTCTTTGAAGGACAAGAACAGGATATCTTGAGATTACATCACGTCTATAGATCCGATCGATTCCTATGAGTCTCATTTAGATTCTTGACATTTGGTTGGAAATATCATCGAAACCCGATTCTCGATTGTTTATCATTTTCTTGATTCTTGATTAGACTAGTGACACCTGAATCAATCGGTAAAATCTTGAATCATGTTTGTTTTTCTTTTCGATTAACTTTTCAATTCAAACAAATCAAACATAAAAGTGAATCGCACAATCCTTGTGGACGATCCGCACTCGCTTACAATCTACAACAGACACCGTAGTTGATTGCGGTCAAATATAATTCTTTGATTGTGAACTTTATTCATTTTCTAAATACCGACACAAAGAAACTTATTCGTTTTATTCGATTCACACAGTTTTGAATTTTATGATCAATCAGTAGAGCCCGAGTAAAATTGATGCTCTGCATCATTTATAAGTGGGCAGAGCCCAAAACAAATTGATGCTTTGCATCTTTTATGGGTAGAGCCCAAATAAAAATAAAAAGAAATGCAATGCAAAAACAAATAAAATCTTGAACATTTTCAACTGGACTTAGCCCAATTTTGGCCGTAAGTCCTCAAATTAAATTGACTGAGCACAGATGCTCTTTTAAACCAATTTACGACCGGTTCGAGGGTACATCTCTGAACTCCTTTGACTCCTATCGTTGTAATCCTTCAACGATGTCAGAGAGGTGACGGATCCCGATGACCACATACGTATATGGACCGAAACGTCCCTAAACTAATATTGGACCACCACGTCCCTAAACTGGAATATAGACCACTACGTCCCTAAACTGGAACAATAGAGCCCCCAAACGCTCTTTTGTTGGATTTAAACGATCCCGTTTAAGTTGATCTTAGCCTCAAATATGGCTAACGTATCCTTAAACATTCAAACAGACTTTAGTCCCAAATTGGACTATAAGACCCCCAATCAACTTTGGTTCAAGGGTACATCTCCGAACTCCTCTGACACCTGCCGTTGTAATCCTTCAACGTCGTCAGAGAGGTGACGGGTCCCGACGGCCATATATTAAATGGAGCACTACGTCCCTAAACTGGAACGATAGAGCCCCTAAATGCTCTTTCCGTTAAGTTGATCTTAGTCTCAAATCAGACTAATGTATCCTTAACGAATGTTTAAGTTGATCTTAGCCTCAAATACGGTTAACGTATCCTTAAACTAAAACCCCAAACCCAAATCTAAGTAAATACGGATTTGGACTAATCCACGTCCTACGGATGACAACATAACTTAGTCTCCGTATACAATCCACGGGCAACCACAAACAAAACAAACACACACGACACGAAGTGAAATTCTGGAGAAGGAGAAAGTTGTTACCGTGATGCGGTAGCGTAATTAACTGCAGGGGCTTACGCCTGCAGGGAAGAGCGTCCCCACAATCAAAAACCCCTCGAACGAGGGGGAATATGACGAAGTCTGCTACATCGGCCGCATCCGTCTAAACCTCCGATACACGGTGCCATAAATCAACTTGTTATCTTCGGAGAGGTGGACGGATAAAACCAAATAGCATCTGCCCCGAATCTCAGGCGAGACGTCCTAATGTCTCGGCCGCCATTCGGAGGGGAACAATGTCGTCAGCGAACAGTCGCTCGGTAAGTCCCGTAGATAGATAAGAATAGAATAGACAGAATAAAGTATAGTTGTTTAATGTTGTTATCTAGTGTTAACGCTGTTGTTTGTAGCTTGGTACAGAAGAGGCCAGTGTATACGAGAGGAGTCTCACTATCCCGGAGACTAAGGTATACGGAGTATAAGGAACCGTTCAACCACGGTATAATGGCAATGGAGATTCAGGTTAGGTGTCTTATGGTTGCAGTCTCGTGCCACTTCTAACACCTTCCGTACCAATCTACCCCTTATAAATCCCGCGATGTCTTGGTTGTATTGTTTGTATTGTTTTGTATTGTAAATTATATAGATGGATGACTTGCCGAAACCATGATATCAGTAATGGAACGGATATAATGGAAGAACATGTAAATGGAATATATCCATAGTTCGGTTCGATCAATACAGATTGATATAGATTGAATAGATGGATTCATATTGAATCATGTTGTATTATAGTTTGTACTTGAATCACATTCAAGTCAGATTGATTAGATTGAGACTCAGTCTGAGTCAAACACTTTTAAAAGAACTTGAAATCCTGATTGTTTTGGTGTTATCGGTAACTGCTGCACATGGACGGCAGGATTTGTGTCCTTTTCCAAGACAATTACCGTGTTGATAACACCGTTTGTTAAGTTGTCTATCTTAAATAGGCAAGCACCCATATCTCCGGCTCCCTGAGGCTCAAGAGACTGGTCCCGCTTAAACCTATGTTTACTAGGGTCCTTATTGTAATTTAGTATAACTTGAGGGGGTTTTATGTAAAAATAGTTTTGGTATAATTTCAAAATACACCTCAAACATTTAATTATCGTCTTCAGGGTTTTCATTGATGTATATTTTATAAATGTGACATTTCTAGTGAATAAAACATAATTTCATAATATATGGTATTTATTTGTAATATGAATATTGTTTTGAATTATCATGGTAGTTTCATGTAATATTTGAATTCTTTTCTTGAGTTTTGGAAATATGGAATAATATATATATTTAAAATAAGTATTTTTGTAATATTTATATATACATATTTAACGAAAATAAATTTATTTATTTTCTTGTAAAATCTCATTTTCTAAAGAAAAATGTATAAAAATTCCATCGAGATCGAATGCTCCTTGCGGAGATCTGCATCTCGCTCTACTAAGCCCGAGGTGTGCGATAATCCGCACCATCCTGAACGGGGTCCCCAAAATGGGTTGTAGAGACTCAATTGCATGGAAAGTTAAATACACTTTTTAAAGAAAATGGTTTTATAAGTTAAAGGGATTTATTTGTAAAGTCATATTTCCCGTATTCTATTGTCCCAAGATTCACCGTGCTATGATAGATATGTGTGTTTTGATGAGGTAGGTCATTACTATTAGTTATATGTATGCCCTAGAGGCCATTATTGTACATATGATGTATATTGTAGTGGATGCTTGGACATATATAAGGAGGACTTTCTTGCTCGACATGATAGTATGCTATCTGGTTGCACTTTATCTTAACATGTACACTAATAGTCTCTCTATTACATGTTGATAAAGACCTTAGGATGAGTACTTGACTACCAGGATTATGATGCAGATCATACTAGTGGGGCTGAAGTAGTCGGTAAGTACATCCTTCAAATTTTCCTAGTCGTAGGAGTATCGAGATGTGGCATCGATATTCCAGAGTAGACTAACGTATACGCTTCTCGACCCATATGATGGGCGATGGATGATCCAACATCCATTGGTGTTTGATATCAGAGAAGGTATACAGGTGCTCAGTGGAGACTGGGTACACTGGACGGACTCGCCGAGAACTCCTAGATGGTATTATACTTATCGTCAGATAGCAGTTCTCCGGTGACACTGGTACAGGTTAGTCTGTTGACCCGAGATCGTCATAGAGTCTTGTGTGATTCCCACTGTGCTTTGATTTCCACCTTACCACGTTCAAGAGATCATGCAAAACGGTGGTTTTTGGGTACAGTCCCGAGTCACATGGAGGCAATGAGCGATAGGAGGGGATTTCGTCTCTCCCGGTATTGGGGGTTGATGTTGCGCTATGTTCGATTGGCCATAACAGGAAATCCCTGACCAGGGTTGCTGAGATCTACTGGTAAGTGTTATCAGTAGTTTCTCGAACCGTTATGAGCCCCACACCGGCATGACTTATCAGGCTATTGGGGTCTGACGTTATACCACCCCCAGGCTGTGATATGCGACATATCCGACGAAGAGACCGGGCTGTACGGTAGTGTTACTGATTGGATTCACAGGACTATGAGCAGGCTTGCTTGTTGATCTTCTGATCGCTCAATACCCGGGTGGCCGTTACGTTTAGCAGACCGCTTGCGGCTTGTGGGTGTTTGATATGATCATCACCTACTGCCGGCGTATTGACGAGTCTTTAGAGTCCTAAACAGAGGTTTTCTGGTTCATGCGAAACGAAATACGAGCACATATATGATATGTGCGGGACCGAGATTAATGCGCGTATGTGATACCGCATTCTATTCATGCGATATGTGATATCAGACGGTTATATGTGATATAGCCGGGTTATAGGATCAAGTGTTGATTCGATAAGTTGTTACATTTGATATTAGTCGGTTATATGTGATATAGCCGGATTATTAAATCAAGTGTTGATTTGATAATTTAATGTATAATTATATATTTGATATATTGAATTACATTAACTAATATGCACTCACTTAAACATTTCTTTTTCTCACTTGTGTGCATATAGTATATATGTGATATATACTTATGTACATTTTATTTGTGTCATGCTTGATGTCATATGCTTCATCGGTGTATGAGACTCACACCATGCTTGATATAATAAAGGGTTTTATTTATTTAAAGTTAATCAAAATTAGATGGAAATTGTCATGGCTAGAAGCTTGGAGAAGCTTATGCTAACCATTGACTTAGTCCACTAACTTTGTTTTACTTGTAGATATTTATTAACCTAACCATTATTGTTAGCCATGGTTTATTCTCTACACGAGTTAGTGTATGACACTAACTCATCCATGGTTGCTATTCTCACATCATGAGTTTCATTCTCATCTCCACTTCATCTTCTTCTTCATCTAGAGAAAGCTTGCTAGCTTTTCTCAAAATGAAGAAATATTGTGAGAAAAAAAATTCTAAAGTGGGCCCATTTCCTATTTCATCATCCTCTACTATATTAGCCATTTAGTTTAGGGTGTTTGCTTCACTAATCTACCATTAGTGAAGAGGTAGCATGAGCTTGAGTCTCCTCGACGTAGATCATCTTCGGCCTCGAAGACTTCGAGCAAGCTTGTTCATTTCTTTATGTGAACCCTTACTAGAGTTCGGGTGTTCACTACTTGGAGCGAAGAGACTACTGCACGGAGCTTTAGAAGTGAAGGACCGGTCTACAAAGGTTGTATTCCTTATTCACTTAGATGTAGAGTTGTTTGCATTGTTGTTTCGTCTAAATCTCTTGTTAAGATTCTAGGGTTAGGGTTCTTTAGTACGACAAAAATTTAAAAACGGGATGGACGATGCCTCTCGAAACCTTGCTGTCGTGCGAGGTAACTCTATAATTACCTCATGAGTTTTTCTAAGGTAATACGGTTAAAAGGTATAAGCATGTCGAAATGAAACATGAAGGTATTTTAATGTAAAAGTGAAATAGAACTTGCTATGGTTATTATTTTAATGTCAAACTTGTTCTATTGTCTTTGTTAATGATTACTAAACAAGATATCAAAATTTGTAGGTTTGTTATTAAGAAATGTTGTATTTTTTTTAAAAGAAAAGAGAATTGGAAACCGGATAACTCCGCTTCCGACGCGTTTTGAGAATGAAAAGTTTGAGAATAGAAAACGAGAGAGAGAAGGGGGACTTACTGGCTTATAAGGTAGAGGGGGGAAAGAGGAAGAGTAGGGAAACGCCGGTGCGTCGTTTCGTCGCCGGAATCTCCTCGTATCGTCGCCGGAACTTCGTCGGAGCTTCGCTCTTCGTTAACTCCACTTGCACACTATGAGAACTTTGAAATTTCTTGAGAGTTTTGGCAGAGAATTATGAGTGAGGAAGGGTGAAATGAGGGTGGTATTTATAGGAAAAAATTAGGGTTTAGGGTGTTTAAAGAATGCATTGAAATATGCATTAAAATTGGATTAAATAAGCATTTTATTGCTCTCTGGAAATATTCAGAGTAGACAAGCAATGTGGGGTTACTGGGGTAGCTGAAAGGGTGCAGGGGGCAAAGTTTGGGAGCATTTGGGACAGTTCTACCCGACGGCGCCGGGCTTTTCCCTATTCTCGCCGGTTTTGTACCGTCGGGTGGGGGTTGGTCTGGGTGCCACGTGTCCTTGTTGCTTCAATTTCCCTCGTGCTTATGTTTATTTATTCCGTAACTTATCTTATTACGTATAGTGCATGTTGTTTCCTGATTTAAAATCTGGAAAACTTATGGAGGAGGCATCACGTGCTAGCACGTGACCAGCGGTCACGTGTTGACACGTAACATTTAAAAGCAGTGGCAAAAGGCAGATTCGCTCCCTGTTTAAATCAAAGAAAAGGCTCTAGAAAAGGTCACGTGCTCACACGTGACCAGGGGTCACGTGTTGGCACGTGACGGCTGAGCAGCGGCCAGAGAACAGAGCGCAAAAGGAGAAGAAATGCACATGACCAGGGGTCACGTGCCTACATGTGACCAGGGGTCACGTGGCCACACATGACCGGCTTTCAAAGCCTCTTTATTTAACAGAATTAAATTTCGAAAGCATTCAAATCTTTCCAAAAGAGAATGATTATTTGGAACCGTTGGATTAAAGATCTAAAGGTGATTAAATGTCATCTATTTATGGAAAAATCTTAAACTTGGAAAGATTTCCCCTTAAATCTAACTGAAATAACAAAGGAATATCTTTGGATTTGAAATCCAATGGTGAATAAAATTCACCTAATAATCCAAAGGTCCAGATGAATGATAAATATAAATCAAATCTCTCAATAAACAAATCAAATCTTTCAATTGAAGATTCACTAAAACTGATTGATTTTCTTCCTTCTCCTATAAATAGGAGCCAAGAAAAAAGGAGAGAGGCATACAGAAGGAGAGAGGCATACAGAAGGAGAGGGATATACAGAAGGAGAGGGATATACAAAAGGAGAAAGATATACAGAAGGAGAGATATATACAGAGGGGGAGAAAGGGGGAGAGAGAAAGAGAGCCTTGAGATTTTGGGAAGAATTTGATCCTCTGCAAAAGAAAACTTTAGGTAAGAAGGGAGAGGCTTAAAAAGGAGAATTTAATTCTCAAAGAGTTTAACTCTTATACAAAAAGAAGAACTTAGTTCTTTCTCTAGCAGAGGATCTGCAAAGTACACATCTCCCCATGAATTGAGAATTTAATTCTCATTGGGTTGAGATCCTGCCATGCAGATCCAAAGCATAAAAGGGGAATGGAAGTTTGAGAATTTAATTCTCACAGAACTATAGGAATTTAATTCCTTTGGGATGAAATTAGGGTTTAACCCTATGATTATGGGAATTTAATTCCTTCAAAATGGACAGAACCAGGGTTTAACCCTAATTAAGAACTTAATCCTATTAAAATAGCAGGAATTTAATTCCCTTACAAAAAAAAAGAAAGAAGAAGAAATTAGGGTTTCACCCTATGCCAGAATTCAATTCTTTACATACATGAGGAATTTAATTCCTACAGTAAAGAAATCAGGGTTTAACCCTATCTAAGAATATAATTCTTCAGAAGAAAACAGGAATTTAATTCCTCTAAAGTTTATTGCTAGGGTTTAACCCTATGAAGAATTTAAGTCTTAAAAAAGATAAACACATCTTCAAACAGGCAAAGAAACAGGGTCACGTGCTACCACGTGACCCCTGTAAAGATCCATAGAGAAGAACTTCCAGGTAACGCCTCACGTGCCCCACGTGACCCCTTGGCAGAAGCTCTAACAGACAAACATTTAAATGCCCATCACATGACAGCACGTGATGCTCCAAAGTATGCAATACTTCTGGCAGAATAAAATGAATTGAGGGCGCTCTCACGTGCTACCACGTGACCCCTCTCGCCTTAGTGTTTAACACTAAAGTTGAAACCTCTATATCCAGTTTTCAACACTGATTTTCTTAGTGTTTAAACACTAATTTGGAAAACTCTATTTACGGTATTTAACACTGACTTTCTTAGTGTTGAACACCAACTTGGAAGACCCTGTTTCCAGTGTTTAACACTGATCTGCCTTAGTGTTAAACACTAATTTGAAATCTCCATTGCCAGTGTTTAACATTGATTTGCTTTAGGGTATAAACACTAATTTGAAAGCCCTGTTGCTAGTGTTTAACACTAACTATCTCTTAGTGTTAAACACTAATTTGTCAATCTCACTCCCAGTGTTCAACACTGTTGGTCTTTAGTGTTTAACACTGACTTTAGCCCAATTGGCTCAGTCTCTAGAGGCAAAGCCTCCCCTTCAATGGACCAACAAAAAGCCAATATTCTAAACATGATTGGACTTAGCCCAAGCTGGCCATAAGTCCTCAATTCAAACTTAACTGGGATAATGGGCTCATAACATAATTAATTGGTCTTGGTCCCAGATTGGGCCAAAGACTATTTAATCTACCTTGGTTTAAGGGTACATCTCTTCACTCATTTGATACTTGGCGTTGTAATTCCTCAACGTCTTCAAAGAGGTGACGGGTCCCGATGACCACATATTGATACGGACTGTGGGGTCCTTAAACTCATGGACTATTAGGTCTTTAACCTTGACCGGGATGTCTTAAAACTAACGACGGACTGTGGGGTCCTTAAACTCATAGACTATGAGGTCCTTAACCTTGACCGTGATGTCTTAAAACTAACGCCGGACTGTGGAGTCCTTAAATCCATGGACTATGAGGTCCTTAACCTTGACCGTGATGTCTTAAAACTAACATTGGACTGCGGAGTCCTTAAATCCACGGACTATGAGGTCCTTAACCTTGACCGTGATGTCTTAAAACTAACATTGGACTGTGGAGTCCTTAAATCCACGGACTACGACGTCCTTAACCTCGACCGCAACGTCTTAAAACTAACACTGGACCGCAATGTCCTTAAACCACCTATCGACCGCAACGTCACTAAACTAAACAGTAGGGCTCCCCTAATCGCTCTCTTGTCGGATCTAAACGATCCCGTTAAGTTGATCTTAGTCTAAAAACTAGGCTGACGTATCCTTAACAAACGTTTAAGTCGATCTTAGTCTCAAAAGAGACTAACGTATCCTTAAACACAACCCCCCCAAACCCAAATCTAAGAAAGATACGGATTTGGACTAGTCCACGCCCTACGGGCGACAGCATAACTCAGTCTCCGTATACAATCCACGGGCAACCAAACACAAAACAAACACCCACGACACGAAGCGATCATCTGGAGAAGGAGAAAGTTGCTACCGCGATGCGGTAGCGTAATTAACTGCAGGGGCTTGCGCCTGCAGGGAAGAGCGTCCCCACAATCAAAAACCCCTCATGCTAGGGGGAATCTGACGAAGTCTGCTACATTAGACGCATCCGTTTAAACCTTCGATACATGGCGCCATAAATCAACTTGGCATCTTCGGAGAGGTAGACGGATAGCACCAATTAGCATCTGCCCCGAATCTCAGGCGAGACGTCATGTCGCGCCGTCTTTCGGAGGGGAACACACGTGAAAACTCTTGGGCTTCTAAAATATTAAAAGAAATTAATACAAAAAGATAATGTGGCTGATGGGATTTGAACTATGGTGTTTTGTCTCAGCAGTGCAAGGTCTTACCAATAAGCTACAAGAAAGGTCTTACCAATAAGCTACAAGCTCTTTCTTGCTGTTCTAAAGCAAAATAAATTCTTATAGCATTCACAGAAAATCAAATACCCTAAGTGTACATTAACTTTTAATGAATTTTCTGTACACAGAATTTAGTTTTGTTACAGAACGCGTCCCTCTGCCACCTTGTGCATGCTGCCGTTCTGGGGAGCAGGGGCACCGATTTTCTGGGCGTGGCTAGCAGTTTGGACACGAGAGAGTGTGTTCACCATCATTGTCAGTCGGTCGATCCGTGCCGATAAACTTTCGATGATGTTGGGAGGAGTGGAACCGTCCTCGCCTCCGTTGCGGAGGATGGGATGGCTCATGCCAGGGTCTTCATGGTGATGATCGTTGTCCATCGAATCGAAAGTGGAAGATCAACTTTTTTGGATGGAAAATGGTGTTCCCACAAACGGCGCCAACTGATAGAGGTCAGAATCTCCCTCAAATGTTGTCCTCCGTCGATCATGCAGCCAGCGGGGCAGAACGACTAAGATTTGTTATGGAAGATTGAGCACGTGGATCTCAATGGATTGTTGTTGACGTCGAGCTGCCTGCAAAGGAAGTCCTGAGGTGCGAAACCACCGTAGGACCCTCCGACGATCAAGTAAGTATCGAGGAATAGATGGGCAGAATAGTGGCATATTGGATTCAATTCCCGTTACCTGAGTCGTCCGTAAGAGGGGTTTTTATAGCGATCGCATGGAGCGAGCCGATGCGAAATTCTCTCCGTCCGTTACATCCCTGCATCACGTTCGCGTTGATGACAGGATACACCCATTAATAGCGAGATACGCTCATTAATGGAAAGACACGCTAGCATGGAATGCGGGATGTAGAGCGGCGGAGATCTCGTCGTGACGAGATACATGGAGTCGTTTCAGGGGCGTCCGTGCTCCATGCTTCCGGCCAGATGGGGAAGCTGAGGAAGCTCAGCTCGGTGACAGCTTGGAGACGAGCGATGAGGCTGAGGAAGCTCAGCTGTATGATAGCTCGACGGTGAGTTGTTGGTTGGTGTCTAGGCGAATAGAAAATGTATTCATGGGAGGCCCCCTAAAGGTTGGATGATACCTTGGAGATGAGGCGCCGAGGAATGTCCCCTTCGCATGGTACTTCAAAGAGCCGGTTGATGCATGTGAGAGACTTGCCATCCGCTACGTCTCTTGATCAGGGGAATCCGCACTTGTGAGCACCATCACCCTTCATCGTTTTTTGCATCATATCCTTGCATCCTCATCAAGCTAGTGCATTTGCACCACGTCATTCACCTATTTTTGCATAAAAATAAATGTTTGGTGTACATGAAGGCAATTTAAGTGCATGGTTTAAGATTCGTTCAGATGACCGAAATATCCTTTTCGAGACGCTAAAAAATCTGTAGCTCATGAATTCTTGCACGACTCATCATGAGGATTTTTGTAGAGATTTTTAATGGTTTATCTGTTGGCTATAGTGCCCTCAAGGAAATTATTATAATCGCAGACGGTCGATTAGATGATTGAGGGATGACCTATATGGGTAGAACAGTCTTACTCGAGATGATAGTATGCTATCTGATTTGTTTTTATCATAATGTATATGTATTATGTGATTTTACGGATCATTATTACATGTTGATAAAGTCCATAGGATTCATGCTTGACTACCAAGGTTATTGTGGCGATCACACTTCTGAGAACTGGATAGTCTATAAGTAAATCCTTAAATGTCCATAATCTTTGGAATATCGAGACTCGGCATTGATATTCTAGAGTAGACTAGTGTATACGTTTCTTGACTCCGACGATGGGCGATGGCCGGTCTTACAGCCATTGGTGTTAGTCACCAAAGATTGTATACATGTACTCATTTGGTTGTGAGTTACACTGGAGGGACTCTCCGGGAACATGCTGGATTGTATTATACCTTGCAGTTCTCTGGTGACATGAGTACATGTTAGTTTGTCGACCTGAGATCGTCATTTGTCCCGTATGAGTTCCAACAGTGCTTTGATTACTACCCTACCACGGATCTACTGAGTCATGCAAACAGGTTTTACTTGGGTACAGTCCCGAGCCACATGAAGGCAGTGAACAAATCGTCAGAAATTCATCTTTCCCTGTATTGGGGTAGATGTCGTGCAGTGTACGGGTGGTCATCACCAGAAATCCTTTGCCAAGATGGATGAATTTATTGATTTGGATCGGTAGTTTCTTTGTAGGTGATGAGCTTCACACCGACAAGACTTATCACGTTATTAGGGGTCTGACTTTATCCAACCCCTAGACCCGATATACGATACTCTTAGACGAACAGACCGGACTGTACGAAGATTGTCACTTTCAGGCTCAGTAGGGATACGGACGAGTTTGCTTGTCGACTTTCCTTTCGTTCAATACCTGGGTAGCCGTTACGTACAACTAATGTTGCAAATGTGCTTGTGGTTAAACACACTGCTAGCGTATTGTCGAATCTTTAGAGTCCCACACAGAGAGTTTCCCATATCAGGCGAAACGATATAGTGTACATATTTTGATACGTAGTTAGGTTCGATTAAATACATGTTTTATACACGTATTTTTAATCGGACATTTTGTTAATACTAGCCGGTTTGAAAGATAAACAGATTATCACATTTGGATAAAATGTGAGCTGGTATTATATATCTCTTTTTGGTATTTGTATTTTGACAAAATACAGTATTTATACGAATACGAGTATTCGTGTTTTGATACGAATACGGGTGTATATATACATACACTAATACAAGTATATGCTACAAATACACACACTCGTATTCATATCAAAATACAAATACCCGTATTCGTATTAAGATACAAATACCTATATTTATATCAAGATACAAATATCCGTATTTATACAAATACCCGTATTCGTATAAATACTATATTCTGTCAAAATACAAATAGTAAAAAGAGAGATACCAAAAAAAGATATATAATATTAGCTTACATTTTATCCAAATGTGATAATCTGGCTATCTTTCAAACCGGCTAGTATTAACAAAATGTCCGATTAAAAGTACGTGTACAAAAACACGTATTTAATCAAACCTAACTACGTATCAAAATACGCACACTATATCGTTTCGCCTGAGCTGGAAAACCCTCTGTGTGAGACTCTAAAAACTCGATAATACGTTGGCAGTAGGTTTAACCATAAGCACGTCAGCGGCACTAACTGTACGTAACGGCTACCCAGGTATTGAACGAAAAGAAGGTCAACAAGCAAACTCTTTCGTATCCCTACTGAGCCTGAAAGTGTCAATCTCCTTACAGTCCGGTCTGTTCATTTAAGAGTATTGCATATCGTGTCTAAGGGGTGGATAAAGTCAGACCCCCTAATAACGCGATAAGTCGTGTCGGTGTGAGGCCTATCACCTACAGAGAAACTACCGATCCAAATCAGTAAATCTCATCCACCTTGTCTAAAGATTTCTGGTGATGGCCACTCATGCACTGCGCGACATCTACCCCCAATACCAGGAGA
The DNA here is from genome assembly GCA_030015575.1 of Agapanthus africanus. Lineage (NCBI taxonomy): Eukaryota > Viridiplantae > Streptophyta > Magnoliopsida > Asparagales > Amaryllidaceae > Agapanthus > Agapanthus africanus. The sequence goes on along the minus strand of CM057339.1, from coordinate 299,491,110 downwards.
AACGAATTCCTGTCGATCCGCTCACTGCCTCTATATGGCTCGGGACTGTACCCAATTAAAACATGTTTGCATGACTCAGTAAAACTGTGGTAAGGTAGTAATCAAAGCACAGTAGGAACTCATACATGACAAATGACGATTTCAGGTCGACAGACTAATCTGTACTCATGTAACAAGAGAACTGCTACCTGACAATAGGTATAATACCATCTAGCATGTTCCCGGCGAGTCCGTCCAGTGTAACTCATAACCCAATTAGCACCTGTATGCAATCTTTGGTGACTAACTAACACCAATGGCTGTGAGACTAGACATCGTCCCACGTGGGGGACAAGAAACATATACACCAGTCTACTTTGGAATATCGATACCCAGTCTCGATATTCCCATGACTAGGGACATTTAAGGATTTGCTTATAGACTACCCAATTCTCACAAGTGTGATCGCCACAATAACCCTAATAGTCAAGCATGAATTCAATAGGCTTTATCAATATGTAATAGTAATCCGTAATACCACATAATACATGTACATGATGATAAAGACAAACCAGATAATATACCATCATCTTAAATAAGACTGTTCTACCCGTATAGGTCTTCCCTAAATCATTATAATCGCCTGCCTGCGATTACAATAATTTTCTTGAGGGCACTATAGCCAACAATCTCTCACTTGCACTTAAGGCTAATTATTGCGGTGTCACATACTCACAGCCCGTGTGCTGCCGATCACCCAACTTCTCTACTAATCAGTTTCGCAAAGTATGTTTGTGAAACATTAGTATTCGAGAAATAGCCTCAGTGAGTAGATATGCTCCAATGATTCTATTTTTATCTCTCTATATTTCAATTTTGCAAAGAATGGCTATCTCCCGAAATGAGCGACACCTGTCTTAGAACTTGTCTGGATATCTGACGGGGCCTAGTTCATAAATGAACTCCAAATCCAACAAACTTCTTAGACTGTATCTTCCACTAAATTTAATCGGTATCCTACGCCATGCCTACCATAGTATCCACTTGGACCACTGTCCAACAGACTGCCCCGTAGAAAAGGGTAAACTTTAACTCTGACAGCTACTCTGTCATCCAGGTCATCTTAGAAGCCTGAAATGATAGCCACCACCTGAAGAAGGCTGTCGTTACCATACACCAAGAACATTCTCTCATGTTTATAACTGTTTCCCAATGTTTCTCCAGGATTGGATTAATATCTGCTTATTGCAGCTAGTGCAAAAGTAATATCTGGTATAGTACTTGACATCTCATGATTGACTTAATTGCCTAAGTAAGTGATATTTCAATCATGCAAATCTCTCTCCTCATCAGTCCAGAAGCCATCTCTTTAGAGAGGGTGACTCCATCACCTGCGGGTATACCACCATACCGGGAGTTATCTATTCTAAAACACTTTAGAATAGTGTCAAAGCATCTGAATTGGGACACTTTCCAAATCTAGATCTAAAACCATAGCTCTAATCATCAGAATATCTGATATTTTATCCAGATTCTTTATGAAGAAACATCTGTGACAACCACGGTTTAACCGATCGTAGTATAGGAACAAAACTTCTGTTCATCACAGAAAACTGCATTTTATACCGCTCATTCTTATGCTCGTTTGTTTATAGGTAGGTGCTTTTAATCCGTGTTTGCTACATATTTACAGGTTACAGGTTTCCAGTCCAAATATTGCAAATCAACACTAAATCTCCACAGTTACGCCAAAATCCAGAACATCTGTCACAGACAGATAAAAGCCGGGTTTCAGTCATCCGCATCCGTCCAGTACCGCTTACCAGTTCAAAAGGGCAGGACGAAAACAGTCGTCATTTCTGGTCAAGCGTGGGGCCCAATGAAGATATTCAAAGATGTGTGGGACCCGAGGGAGTTGAATTCAAAGGTGTTGAAAAATGAAGCCAACATTGTTGATTATGGGAACCTGAAGCAATCATGGAAGGATTTTGATAATCTGTACATGTTTATCAGAAGGACATGCAAACACCAGAAACCCACAGAAAGACGACACCCCAAGCCCACCACATGGCCGTGCTTCCGCGGCCAATAGGGGGTATTGGCCGTGGAAGCGCGGCCATTATGCTTCCTCTCTCTGTCAAATTTCGGGGGTTGGTGGCACATGGTATTTGAGCATATAATATTGCCCTAGGGTTTCAGAACTCATCCTATAAATACCCCAGTTACAACCAGAGCAATATATAGAGAGAATAGGATAGAAGATAGTGTTCTTTTCATGTTTTCTTAGTTTAGCTTCTTCTTCTTCATAGTTCTTCCATGCAAATTGTAGTGAGAGCTTTTTGAGTGGAGGATCAATGAAGATGAGGGTTTTTATTATCTTGTCTTTTTTAATTCTTGTATTGTAATTTTATTATCTTGTATTGTAATTTTAATTCTTGTTGTTAACTAGTTGTTGTTATTTCCTTGCTTGTTATCTTTTCATTTCTTCTTTTATCCGTATTTTCAAGCGATGATACTTGTCGGGGTTTCTTGCTAAGGTGAGGACCCAAGAGTTAGCTTGCTTCACTTGTAAAACCGTATTTTTCTCTTTTCCTCCTTCTTGTTTTGTTTTCTTTTCTTTTATCATGTGTGAATAATTTTCCTCTTGTTAAGGCTAAGGAAGGTGGTATGAGGGAAGGAGAAATCCCTTGTGCTTCTCTTCGCCAAACATCTTGAAACGGACCCCGACCAAACAAACGCAACCCCCTCACTTAGGCGCGCTATACGTGACATATAGTCGCGACCTAAGTCGAGAAGTCCTTTAAGCGCGCTACAACGTGACATGTAGTTGTGACTTATTTGGATACATGGTTGCGGGTGTTTGGCCGAGGGTTGGAAATAAGCGTATTTAGCGGACAGACAAGGGGCACTAGGAATGGATTTAACGTTGGAAAGCTTGCTTAAACTCGCAAATCACATTCCTATGTCCTCCTAATCCCTGCTACTTCCGATTATCCCAACACCGTCTTAAGAATGGCAAAAAACAAGCACAAGACTAATCCTAACTCTACTAACCGACCTTAACCTTAACAAGCTAACTTGAACATAAATACGAACACATAGGTTAGTTCAAACAAACATATACACAATTCTTTATTGACTCGTCTAAGACAAGAAGGTAAAATACCACCATCTCCCTGTGGACCGACCCGTGCTCAACCGGCTAGCTGCAAAGTGACACCGTCCTGATCGCGGTTACACTTTAATTCTTTGAACATCCGACACGCCAAAAGCGTGCGATCAAATGGCGCCGTTGCCGGGGAGATGGTAGCGTATTTTCTTTCTTGTTATTCGAGTTAATATTCTTTTTGTATATATTTATAGAAAAAAAAATTCTTTTTGTTTTTTATCATTTTTGTGGGCAAGAGTGCAGATTTTTGCGGATTTGTAAACTACGAATGTGGGAGCAAAGTGTACATTCAAAGCTAAGGTGATTGCAAAGTACAGTGCCAAAGATCCAGGTAGTTTGACCCGCGCAAGCGAACTTTTCAAGCTTACCGGATTTGAATCAATGGGGGTTTCCTAACCCAAAAACTTAACGGTACGTATTTTACTAACACCTTCTTCTCAAATCCGACGCATCCAATATACTATTCTTTGCAGGATTCTTTACAGGTTCGCTAGCAAAACGCTAAAAATTGACTAACCCGTATTTGTTGCAGTGCCGGGCTAAACTAAAAAACAATTTTTTGATTCTTTATAGAATTTTTATTGAATTGCGCATTGCATCAATTAATACGGACTTAAGGGCAAGCGAACCCCACAATATACGGTAAAGGATTTCATCACCTTTTCCGTGGCCCACAAATCACGAGCTTGAGCATAACGTTTACCCGCACAAATTTTAAAAGAAATTAGACTTTAAGCCTTAAGGACTTCGCGCTCACTATGAGAAGTTAACTGTGTTTAGAACCGCGCTTAACGGTATATTGCTTACGGGGGGGTGTCTAGGAAAGTGTTAACGGCGAAACCGCCAAAAGAGAAAGGGTTATTTAATTAAGGAACTTCGCGAAAGCGTTGGAAAACCTCCCCATATCTCTGCACTTACCTGGCCTCGTGATCAGTGTATCTTGAGCCCGTTTCTCGACACAGTTTTACTTCGACAATTAAGTTCTGGAGCAGGTCTAGTTGACCTAGGTGAACCCTAGAACGATTAGGTGTGTGGTATTTTTGTGTCGTGATTTTTTTTTCTTTTTGTGTATATTTCATTCTTTTGTTAACAACTAACCAAAAAAAAATTTTAAAAAAAATATAAAATATAAAAAAATCATTCAATTTTTCCCCTCCTTTTCTCTTCCTTTCTTTCCTTCTCTCTTCATATCATGGGTACTCCACCTCGCAAAACTCTTGCCGAACTTTGGTACCCACAACCAGACATTACTTCTTACGGTTCTTGTTTTGGTCGAACTTCAAAAGACCCCTCCATGCCTAAAATTTCTTTGAAAGATCGGATAGACGCGTCTAGGACGAACAACTGGACCCCACAATCCACTTCGTATCAATCGTTTCAAACATTCACCCCTTCTTGTGTTGATACACCTTTTGAAAGTCCAGTTGTAACCCCGAGACCAATGTCCATTGCTGAACATATTGCACAATCTCGTAGCCGATCTTTCACTCCTTTCACCGCTTCAAATTCTTTTGATCAACAATTCCATTCACCTTCTTATCTCAATGTTGATCCCACCCCTGTCCAACCATTCAATTCCTACCAATCCTACCCTACTTTTGCACCTTCCCTAGATATTGCATCAGAACCGCCATTTCGGAGTTTTCAGTATCCAAATAACTTCGAATCTTTTACTGAAACCCCTTCACAACCCATGTCTAGTCTGGAACAGTCGTTGGAAAACTTTAGGGTAGCGTCAAGCCAACAGATGATGGATTTGAATGCGTCCATGGCCGCCCTCATGCAACCTAGTGACCCGGTAGCTAGTTTTCAACGAGCTCCAACTTTTTTAATGTATGATGAGGCGGCAGGACAGGCTGTGAATTTGAGTGGAGAGAGTGAGCTATACCCCCTTCCAAATCAAACCTACCCGTCTCAAATTGAATCCCACAACTCCTGTGTTGAAAGTCTATCGAGTGTCCCACATGCTTTATCAATTGAAGATAGAATGATTAATGAGTTGTGCGACTTTGTAGTGTTTGATTTGCCAGATTGTGAAGGGACCTTGCCAAGTGAAACCGATCCTAAACCTTTTGACCTCTACACCTCCACTTTAGAACCTGAAATGATTGATATCCATGCTTTTGTTGAGGTGTCTGAGAATATAGATTTTCACTTGATCGAGGATATTGACGCTGGGAACATTTTGGATGATGAACCCGTAGTTTTGGCTGAGTTTGTCTCTTCAAATCATCATCCCGAGTCATTAAATGTTTTTCCCGAACCCCATATGCGTCCGGAATTTGAAGAGAAGTGCATGGATGTGCTAAATTTTGAGGAGAATATTGAGGATAGTTTTGAGGATGAACCAGTTTTGTTTGATGAGTCGGATTTTCCAATTCATCCTGTTTCTTTCACTGACTGCGTACACCCTCCTGAACCTTTAACCAATAACCTTCCTCAACCACTTCCCTCCATCCTTTCCATCGTTCCGACCTTGCAAGAACCCGTCTCGCTCCCATTTCATATGTCTGGTTTACCAAGTTCGGCGTACCCATAGCTTCTTACGAATCTTGAGGGATTTGACCCAATCTCTCGACGGGTTAATAGATTAGCACAATCGTTGTTTACACATCGCTCATCACAAATTGTGCTAATTTATTCGCTCCATTTGCACCCTCAAGTTCGTACTCCACTTCTTTTTCCCTTCCGCCATTCTTCTTCTTATCTACCGAGACCGCATTCCACTTCTCTCCACATACGGTCTCGCGTATTCTCCATTTCCTTCCTCTTCACCTTCTTTCACCAGCCACTGCTTTATCACGATAAAATTTTTGAATGGTTGGTGTTAACTTTTGGCCTGTGTAAGGCCTTGTATAGCTTGATACTGTTCTTTCCCCCCTAATCCTGAACTTCAACGCTTAACAGTGGAAACACTGTTTTACTTAAGTTTGGGGGGGACACCTTTTTTGTATATATTTTTTGTTTTCCTTTTTGTTTTGTATATAATTTGTTTTTAGTGAGCGCCGACAATTTTGACCCTCTTGGTATAGCCTGACAGTGAGGGCACTGTCAAGTTTAAGTTTGGGGGTGTGCTCGGTAAGCTTTCTTCCTTCGCATTCATTTGTATATTTTGCATTTGCATACCTTATTAAAAACCCATAAAAATTGAAAATTTTCCAAAAAATATAAAAACTTTATCATCAAGTTAGCTAATAGGGTAACTTAGATTTTTATTCTGAAAGTTTAGTTGATATATTAGAAATAACTAAATTCTAGGCTTAGGAATTGAAAACCCTAAAAATAACCCTAATTCTGTCTGACTTTGGTAAGTATACGTTGAGTTCAGTTCTTGAGTTAAGTCAAGATGAGGGGAAAGTATTGAAGCTCTACTGAAGGATAAGTCTGAAAAATAGTTTCTTTTCTTGAGTTCAAATTTAGAAAGTATATACCCTACAAATTGCACTTACACGCACCTTGAAACTTGGGATAATAGAGGATACCTAGAAATACTCTTGCCTGAAAACCTAGTATGAAAGAAAAAACGGTATTTAAAGCTAAACACCAAAAGAGCATATTGAAAAATATATCCGGTCTTGAAAAAGAAAAAGAAAAAGAAAAAAGAAAAGAAAAAGAAAAAGAAAAAAAAATAGAATAAAGTCAAGACCTGGAAACTGCTATTTACGCTTTAATGTTCACACATTCAGTAATCGGTCGTTAGTGCCTCGAGAAGCATTAATAGTCGCATGAAAGGTGTGTGAGCAAATCCGTCCATCCTTAATGAAAAAAAGTAGTATTAGGTATTAGGGCAAGGGTACTATAGCTTGAATTGAATTCTTAAGTGTAGGGGTGCAAATATACACACACGTAGGGGTATACAATCGATGTTTGAATAAAAGATAGAAATGAAGAATAAGACTTGTGTTTTCTGTAGAGGTGATAAAAATCCCTAAATTGAGGCCGCACTTTAGAAGGAAAACTCAGGAGAACCAATATCTTTCTAAACTTTTTTGGAACGTATATGATCTAAGGTTAAATAGATTAGAGGTGTGAAGCATTAGGGTTGAATATTTCTAACTTAGGATGATAGAATTTCTAACGTAAATACTGAACTGTAGGAGTAGAATCAATGTTAACTTATGACACTAGCTTGACGGGATTTTGTGGGTGTAATCCGCTGAAAACCCTCAGGAGACAACACTCCTCCTACTAGGGACACCTAGAGGTTTAACGGCTTGTTGCACACGCTCAGTGCAATCGCGTTCCCTGCGAAAGTGCGGTTATCATTATATTTTATGAATAATTGGTTTTGCTCGGGACGAGCAAAAGTTAAGTTTGGGGGTATTTGTTCATCACAGAAAACTGCATTTTATACCGCTCATTCTTATGCTCGTTTGTTTATAGGTAGGTGCTTTTAATCCGTGTTTGCTACATATTTACAGGTTACAGGTTTCCAGTCCAAATATTGCAAATCAACACTAAATCTCCACAGTTACGCCAAAATCCAGAACATCTGTCACAGACAGATAAAAGCCGGGTTTCAGTCATCCTCATCCGTCCAGTACCGCTTACCAGTTCAAAAGGGCAGGACGAAAACAGTCGTCATTTCTGGTCAAGCGTGGGGCCCAATGAAGATATTCAAAGATGTGTGGGACCCGAGGGAGTTGAATTCAAAGGTGTTGAAAAATGAAGCCAACATTGTTGACTATGGGAACCTGAAGCAATCATGGAAGGATTTTGATAATCTGTACATGTTTATCAGAAGGACATGCAAACACCAGAAACCCACAGAAAGACGACACCCCAAGCCCACCACATGGCCGCGCTTCCGCGGCCAATAGGGGGTATTGGCCGCGGAAGCGCGGCCATTATGCTTCCTCTCTCTGTCAAATTTCGGGGGTTGGTGGCACATGGTATTTGGGCATATAATATTGCCCTAGGGTTTCAGAACTCATCCTATAAATACCCCAGTTGCAACCAGAGCAATATATAGAGAGAATAGGATAGAAGATAGTGTTCTTTTCATGTTTTCTTAGTTTAGCTTCTTCTTCTTCATAGTTCTTCCATGCAAATTGTAGTGAGAGCTTTTTGAGTGGAGGATCAATGAAGATGAGGGTTTTTATTATCTTGTCTCTTTTAATTCTTGTATTGTAATTTTATTATCTTGTATTGTAATTTTAATTCTTGTTGTTAACTAGTTGTTGTTATTTCCTTGCTTGTTATCTTTTCATTTCTTCTTTTATCCGTATTTTCAAGCGATGATACTTGTCGGAGTTTCTTGCTAAGGTGAGGACCCAAGAGTTAGCATGCTTCACTTGTAAAACCGTATTTTTCTCTTTTCCTCCTTCTTGTTTTGTTTTCTTTTCTTTTATCATGTGTGAATAATTTTCCTCTTGTTAAGGCTAAGGAAGGTGGTATGAGGGAAGGAGAAATCCCTTGTGCTTCTCTTCGCCAAACATCTTGAAACGGACCCCGACCAAACAAACGCAGCCCCCTCACTTAGGCGCGCTATACGCGACATATAGTCGCGACCTAAGTCGAGAAGTCCTTTAAGCGCGCTACAACGTGACATGTAGTTGTGACTTATTTGGATACATGGTTGCGGGTGTTTGGCCGAGGGTTGGAAATAAGCGTATTTAGCGGACAGACAAGGGGCACTAGGAATGGATTTAACGTTGGAAAGCTTGCTTAAACTCGCAAATCACATTCCTATGTCCTCCTAATTCCTGCTACTTCCGATTATCCCAACACCGTCTTAAGAATGGCAAAAGACAAGCACAAGACTAATCCTAACTCTACTAACCGACCTTAACCTTAACAAGCTAACTTGAACATAAATACGAACACATAGGTTAGTTCAAACAAACATATACACAATTCTTTATTGACTCGTCTAAGACAAGAAGGTAAAATACCACCATCTCCCTGTGGACCGACCCGTGCTCAACCGGCTAGCTGCAAAGTGACACCGTCCTGATCGAGGCAACGGCGCCATTTGATCGCACGCTTTTGGTGTGTCGGATGTTCAAAGAATTAAAGTGTAACCGCGATCAGGACGGTGTCACTTTGCAGCTAGTCGGTTGAGCACGGGTCGGTCCACAGGGAGATGGTGGTATTTTACCTTCTTGTCTTAGACGAGTCAATAAAGAATTGTGTATATGTTTGTTTGAACTAACCTATGTGTTCGTATTTATGTTCAAGTTAGCTTGTTAAGATTAAGGTCGGTTAGTAGAGTTAGGATTAGTCTTGTGCTTGTCTTTTACCATTCTTAAGACGGTGTTGGGATAATCGGAAGTAGCAGGGATTAGGAGGACATAGGAATGTGATTTGCGAGTTTAAGCAAGCTTTCCAACGTTAAATCCATTCCTAGTGCCCCTTGTCTGTCCGCTAAATACGCTTATTTCCAACCCTCGGCCAAACACCCGCAACCATGTATCCAAATAAGTCACAACTACATGTCACGTTGTAGCGCGCTTAAAGGACTTCTCGACTTAGGTCGCGACTATATATCACGTATAGCGCGCCTAAGTGAGGGGGTTGCGTTTGTTTGGTCGGGGTCCGTTTCAAGATGTTTGGCGAAGAGAAGCACAAGGGATTTCTCCTTCCCTCATACCACCTTCCTTAGCCTTAACAAGAGGAAAATTATTCACACATGATAAAAGAAAAGAAAACAAAACAAGAAGGAGGAAAAGAGAAAAATACGGTTTTACAAGTGAAGCAAGCTAACTCTTGGGTCCTCACCTTAGCAAGAAACTCCGACAAGTATCATCGCTTGAAAATACGGATAAAAGAAGAAATGAAAAGATAACAAGCAAGGAAATAACAACAACTAGTTAACAACAAGAATTAAAATTACAATACAAGATAATAAAATTACAATACAAGAATTAAAAGAGACAAGATAATAAAAACCCTCATCTTCATTGATCCTCCACTCAAAAAGCTCTCACTACAATTTGCATGGAAGAACTATGAAGAAGAAGAAGCTAAACTAAGAAAACATGAAAAGAACACTATCTTCTATCCTATTCTCTCTATATATTGCTCTGGTTGTAACTGGGGTATTTATAGGATGAGTTCTGAAACCCTAGGGCAATATTATATGCCCAAATACCATGTGCCACCAACCCCCGAAATTTGACAGAGAGAGGAAGCATAATGGCCGCGCTTCCGCGGCCAATACCCCCTATTGGCCGCGGAAGCGCGGCCATGTGGTGGGCTTGGGGTGTCGTCTTTCTGTGGGTTTCTGGTGTTTGCATGTCCTTCTGATAAACATGTACAGATTATCAAAATCCTTCCATGATTGCTTCAGGTTCCCATAGTCAACAATGTTGGCTTCATTTTTCAACACCTTTGAATTCAACTCCCTCGGGTCCCACACATCTTTGAATATCTTCATTGGGCCCCACGCTTGACCAGAAATGACGACTGTTTTCGTCCTGCCCTTTTGAACTGGTAAGCGGTACTGGACGGATGCGGATGACTGAAACCCGGCTTTTATCTGTCTGTGACAGATGTTCTGGATTTTGGCGTAACTGTGGAGATTTAGTGTTGATTTGCAATATTTGGACTGGAAACCTGTAACCTGTAAATATGTAGCAAACACGGATTAAAAGCACCTACCTATAAACAAACGAGCATAAGAATGAGCGGTATAAAATGCAGTTTTCTGTGATGAACAACTTCCAATCAGGACTATATCATCCATAAATAGGACAGTATTACATACTCAACTTTCTTACCAGATCTATCTGTCATTCTTAATAAAGTCAAACGCTATGACTGTCATATCAAGAATAGATGACCCATCTCCGCTCCCTTTGCTTTAGTCTATAAATAGACATAAGCATCTTTCCCATCACGCTTCCGCTGCTCCCACTAACTTCAATAACCCTCTGGCAGAGTCATATATATGTGTACTTCTAAATTAAATTTAGAATGACGTTATAGTCATCCACCTGCCATGTCTCATAGTCAAGGACGGAGGTAGTGATAAGCTTGGGTCATCAAAATCTCCCTGTCACCGTTTTCGAGGAAACCAAAATACCTCTCGGGTGGCTGAGATTGCTTAGTAAATCTGTGGAGTGGCTAATGGATTGTTGAATCCAATTGAATCCTTAGATTTTACTAAATATTCAGTAACTGTTTGTGGTTCTGGAATCACTTTCATTTTTACCATACTCCCACTAATGTTTTTTTAAAAGAATTCATTTTACTATAAAGGTGGCGAGTCAAGAACAATATAATTATTGATCCTGCAAATGGTAGAATGTTAACCTTCGTTGAAACCCGAGATAACCCACAAATTGTCATTACTGAAACATGCCTTGAGTTTATCCAGATTCTGGGTTTAAGCATAAGCTGGACAACTCCATATACCTTAGCATCGTTAAGATATGAATTCATTCTATATCCAATATAGAAACAAAGACACTAATTTAATTGGAACCGGATTCAAAAATTATGCAGCTGTTACCATTGTATATTCATTCATTCTTGTATTACAATAACCTACGGAGAAGTGATCAAGTAGCTGGGTTCTAAAGTGTGTTGAGTGGTCGTCTCATAGTGATAAGTTCGAGCCGCCTCGCTTTAGAATTGGCGGGCTATTCACCGCACTTGTAGGGGTTTAGGATAGACCCGCGGTGGATTGCTCAAGTTATCGGATTCTATGAAGTGCCGGGTGGCACACTCATGTCACCGAGTGATGGTTGCCTCACTTCTAGAATTGACGGGTAGCTTGCCGCGCTCGTATGGGTCTTTGTTTTAGCTAATGTTCGAGCTATCCATACGACCGGGAAACGTTGGTTTTCGTTTGCGGCTTAAACGAAATACGGGGCTCCTAATTTATACGCTATTCGATTTTGATTATCACATGCCTGTGATTTTTATTAACTGCCTGTGATGACGATATATATAAATGTTATATATGTTTTGCACTCAAGCTAGCCCTGCCCATACATTGTCGTAAGTTGAGTAACCTTACGGTGAAGTCCCCGGACCCCGTGGCGAATACGGGTGGTATATACGTACATTCTATTTTGGTTGTTTCTGTGATACATAAGAACTTAACTGATATGATCACATTATAGGTTTAATGCAAGGAAAATAAAACCTATGTATTTACAACATATACTTATATTAGTGTATGTATATATATTTATATGTGTGTATTTGTGTGTGCGTACAAAGAGATGGCATTCTATTCTTTTCTCTTTTCTTTAAGTTTCTTTTAGAATATTGTGGACTTGTGACTCATCATTGTAAGTCACAGTTCCACTCATTATTCAAAAGATAAAAGAAGAAAAAGAGAGTGAGATTTTGAGAAGCTATGCTTGCTCATTTGAGTGTTCTTCACCTTTAGCTTCTTCCTCTTCCTCTCTTGATTTTTTGAAACTTGAAAAAGAAAAAAGAAAAGATAGAAAACATAGAGATTAGCCTCTACTACATCCTAGTGATTAATTCTTAGTAAGTTTTGTTCACTAATTGCTTCACTTTGTTATTTTAGTATGAAGCTAGAGCCTAAGTTAGGGTTCATTCGGGTGAATCATTTTCGATGAGGAAGACCAACTCCCAAGTTCGCTCCCGTCGACTTAAGAGCAAAAAAAGTGGCATAGAAGACGAAGGACATGACTACAAAGGTTATAATTACTAACCGAGCAATCTATCTTCTCCTAGTTTGCTAGTTTAGTGTTTTGATTCGAATCTAGGTCGTAATAGTTTGTGCTCTTGTCTTGAAATTTTTGTTTTGTATTTCGTCTTGACTGTAAGTTTGCGGTACGAGCACGGGCATCTACTAACATTATCATGAATTACCAAAGATTAAAATTCGAATTGGCTTGTCAAATTCCTTGAGATTTGCATCAAACTCACTCGAACTATCAAGATTATCCACAAAATTAGAGGTCATTTGAACGTCGTTTTCTATAGGTTTGAATATGCACGATTAAGCTAGTCATTTTTATCAAAATACTTGATTCGCGATAATTAATGGTTGATTGACTTGTTAAATCTAAATCATAGGATTCTCTCCCTGATGAACCATTAAATTAATTTGCACCCCATGAATACCATAATATACATTTTTTCACCTAAAAATATACTTAACTTTCAACATTTTTGTTTTATTATGAAATGCTTGGTGTCCAAGAATTTCATTATGAGATAAACTTATGTGATGGTTGGAATCAGTGATCTCTACAACATCTAACCATTCTATCCCATATAATCAATCACAACTTTCCATCTCAGATCTTAGCCACTCTTTCTTCTACAAATAAGCATTCTCTCATGAGAATGGCACTCTCCCTCTCTTTGCTTCTTCCCCTCTCTTGCTCTTTTCTTGAAGAGCTCAAGCTTTACACTCATTTCTCAAACTGAAATAAACATTAGATTAGTCTAGAAATCCTTCAAAAACCCAAAACAATCCCCAAAAATCACAAGCTAAAGAAAGAAAAAACTCGATCTTTCCCATTTAGGAGTGAAGACCCTATTTTCTAGTTCTAGATTGTCCAGTTTAAATTTGAATTTTTCAAGCAACAACTTTGAAAAATCGGGAATCCAAGATCCCCTCCTTATGTTTTATTTCTTGGGAAAAATGGATTTAAGTACTTAGGTACATTTAGTTTTTAAAGTGCTATATTTATGTTGAAATTACTATATTTGTAATAAAATACTATATTTGACATGAAACTGTTATATTTACTAATAAAGTTACTACATCTACTATATTTGATCCATTTCAAAATAAATGCAGTACTTTATAAGAGAAATGTAGCATTTTAAAAGATATATATAGCACTTTAAAGAGTAAATATAGCTCTTTATCTTAAATAGCGTTATTGATATAACATATTAGTTAATGTGCTATAAGAACAAAAACAAAAGAATCTTCAAGTTTTGGGAGTTTTTCATAAAAAAAATTGCCTTAGAAATTTAAACCTATTGCTTTAGAAATCTAGGAACTTGGACCATTTTCCCCTTATTTCTTTTTATGCATTTTTAGTTCTTTTTTCAAGTAGGATGCTTTTTTTTGGTGTTTTTCTCGTCTTTTCTTGCTTTTATTCTTGAGACTGAGAACTATTAGAGAAAGAGAGAAGGATCGCATCCTAGGACTCTCTTCATAGATCAAAATCTCCAAAAAAAAACAAAAAAATTAGTTAAGTTGTGCAGTATTTCGGTCCTCTTCTTATTTCTCGCTCGTCTCTTCATGGATTTTGATTAAAAAAGTAAGAAGGAAAGGATCATATCCAAGGACCCTCCATTAGAAAGCTTTTGTAAATCAAATTACAAGCAAAAACGCAAATTCTTTTGAAAAGAACCTTATCGGCGGAATACCGATATGCAGTTTTTCTGCGTAGTTTGTACATTTTAGACCATATCTCACTCTATAGACCTTCAAATCTATTGATATTTATTTTTTTTTGAAAGTAGACTTGATAATCTTTCCAACGATGTAAGTTTCATTGAATTTGAAGCTCTGGATCGGAAGATACGAGCATTTAAAGTTGAGAGTTGCTGTGCAGTTTTTCTTCTCTGTTGAGCTAGGTACATAACCCGCATAGGTACCCTGCATCTCATAAACAATTTCAGATTTGTGGATACAACTCCGATCGAATCGGTTTCGGTCTTCTTGGGTCTTCGTCATTGTTTTTCTCTTTCGAAAACTTTATTCATCTGTCATCGCATGTTTTGAACGTGGTTTTAAGTTAAAAATAACTTCATTTCTTTCAAAACAAAGCAATTTAAAGCCGAATCATGCCTGATTGGGATATTCTTGTGGCTAGCCGATTCCGTCGGGTTTCCATTAGGATATTGTGATTCCTTTCCCGTGATTCTCTGATTTTTCACTCCCGCTTCACTGTTCCTCTCTCCTCTCTCTTTTTCTTGCATTTTGACGCAAGTGGCGACCCCGGTTAACTAATCTGGTTTGGCCTTATTTGTAGCTTCTTAGTTTTCTTGTAGGTTGGTGGCTACAGACCCGTTCCTTGTTTGACACTTTTGCTTAGTGAATGCATAGCAATCCCTCGTGCAGGGACACGGCTCTATAAAACACATGCAAGTGAAATTCAACTTCTATCTCTCAAATACAAACATTCAAATTTTATTTGTGTGATGCAATAGGGTTTGCTACCGTATCTTGCACTCTAACCCAAACGCAAGAGGTTTTTATGGCATTTTCTCATTTTACCAAATATTTTTTTTTTTGAAAACGAGAAAATTTGACCACTTTTCAAGTTGTACGCATCATATCCCTCTCATCTTGCTATTATGCTCTAAGTACTTTTTGGCACATGTCGCCCATGCCCACGATTGAAGGGTGGCAATTTAAACTATCCTGCTCCTATGGCCAATTTGAAAGTAGTTGTGATAATGTGTCGTGTCTAATCTCTTTCACTCTTACTTTTTTGGTGATCTAAAATTGCATCCGTTTCTTTACACAGATTACTAAAACATACGTGCATGTGCATCACACCTGAAACATCTAGTCTGCCTTAATTCCAATCTAACAATTATAACATCTAAATAAAATAAGAATAATAGAGAAAAGATGCCATAGGAGGGAATTTCCTTCTATGGCGTCGAGAAAATACATATAAAATTGGTGTACCGACACCTTAGATGATAACAATGAAGACGGTGGATGCCGATCGTCAGAAAAAATAAAAAAAGATGTATTTTTTCAACGCCATAGGAGGAAATTCCCTCCTATGGCCTCTTTTCTCTATTAACCTCAAATATAATACTAATATATCATTAATAGCGACTAAGAAAAAAATGAGTTGCAATTTTTTTATAAAATCGACATGCATGGTCGGAGTACAGCGCTCTCATTTCCCCTGCAGATTTGAAGCTCCTCTTTGTAAGATTGAAATGGTCTTAATTTTAGCAAACATGCAGTTCTCTTCTGTGATTTTCATTGTATCCTTACAAATTGCTAGCTACAAAAGAGATGACTAGTAAAAATGCCGAGTTTTCTTAACATAAACCATAGAGACTCTTCTCAAAAGGCCAAAATTATGCGAATTTAATAACAAGGAAAAAAAACCATTCACCTTTTAGTGGGCGTGTTTTTTTTAAAAACAGCTATATATCATATTTGAAACCAAAATTATATTCAGAAACATGAGGATCAATCAAGATCTACATGGATTAAAATAAATTTGCTAATTTGGACTCCTATCATAAATAGCATCATCGTTTTCATGACCATGTACTAAATTACATTATATTTGAATCTAAATCGTACATGAAATTTACAATTGGAGGTTGGCCTTGATGAAGATCTTTGAGGACCGCATTCCCACAAAGCATGTAAGGAACCAATAGCAATACACGAGAGAGGAATGATGGATTTCTTGATCACGTTACTACCGTATTATATCGGGAAAAGAGACACGGCTATGTGCCAAATAATAACATGGGTGCTTTGAAGCAGTCTCAGCCACACATCATATGTGTACACCAATACGAAAGGTCCCATATTTCACACAAATTTCGATCGTTCATTTCTATCTTGGATGAATCTGGACCGTTAGATCTAATAGCATGGATACTATTATGCCTCTAATAGCAGCAGCTCCGGATCCTATTATATCACCACTGCCTTATGCTCTAATCTATTCTCTTGTATTTATAAAATCTTTATTTTCTCTGAAGTTCTCAAAATGCACGTGGAAGAGGCGGGCTCTACATGTCTCCCAACAAGTGGGGCCAAAGCTTAATAGGCCATACATTTTGTTTTGTGAATAACTTAGGAGAAACATGGGTTCCTTTTTGTCTGCTTTGCTCCAAATATTTACTTTCCACGTCTGTTTCGACCCATCCTAAATCTATACACAAAAGTTATGTAAATTTGATATTTTCTGCATGTGCCATGGAGAGTTGCAAATTTAACGGTTTATTAACGATAAACATCTCTATCTTTATCATGAGGATTTTTTTGGAAATAAACCTTGTTAGGAATTGTTTTTTTCTTCTTCATCAACATTAAACATGTCAATGTCACCATATTTTCGTTAGAAAGATTGAAAAAAAAGAAGAACCATCTTACCTTCTTATTCAAAATGAAAAGCAAGATTTAAACAAAAAGCAAAATTGATTTAAATTTCGAATCCGAAGAAAGCAAAATTGACTGTGGCCGTGGTCGTCGGGTGTACCCGTTTATTAGAAACAAATGATAACATGTTTATTGAAAAAAGAAAAAACAAAACGATTTATGTTTATTGAAAAAATACAAAGAGATGGCTCAAAAGAAAGATGCTTTAATACCCCTTTTGGTATCAGAGCCAAGTGTTCTAGTAATTCCACTCTTTGTTGAGAGCAACAAGTGACCTGTTCATAGTGAGTATCGTGAGCGTTGGTAAGACGTTGGTAAGCTCGTGAACCCGTTGGTAAGCCCGATAGAGTGCGTGGTGTTCCCGGTGGAGTGTTCCCGTTGTTCCCGATCAAGGTATGATCTATGTCTAGTTCATAAAATTGCTATTAATGATGGCTGGTTTTATTAGAAAGCTTTTCTCTGGTTCTGGAAGTAATTCAGGACACATAATACAAAGCAAAGAAGAGATGATTAATGAGGACTTTTCAAACTGGACTCTTCCTAATGAAAATATTGAAAATATTTATAAAATTGGTACTTTTGATTTCAAAAGCGCTTTTAGCGTAAAAATTCATGAAGAGACTTTAAACATTCAAAATAAGTTTCAATCAATTCCTCTTTTATCTCATATTTCTATACGAAAATATTTAGAAAAAGGATTTCGTTATATTCATTTTGGTATGATTCAAGTAGCAGTCAAACCACTTGCTCATATTGGCATAGACATTCCTGTTTACATGGCTTTACGTGATAAACGATTGCGAAGATACAAATCGTCAATTTTAAGTATGATTCAAACTAATATTTGTAATGGTCCTATTTATTTCAATTGTATTCCTAATTTTCCAGTTTCATTAACTGATCCTTTAATTATGAATTCCTTAATTCTCGATGTTCATCTGCAAGGAGAAGAATTTGAAAAACTTGCAGAACAGTTTGTTATTATTTATCGCATTTACTTTAGATTAATGAGTTCTGCTATTAATCCCAAATGCAAATTAGTTAATAACTTTACCGATGAGACAATACTATTACAAATTGATGCTGACTATTCAAAGACCTTTGTTCCTAAACGCCTGAAATGGAATGAAATTATCATTCCAGAAGCCTTTCAAATAGATGTTCCTCAGAGACCAAGAAATCTCGAGAGAACAGAAATTCAAGAGATAGTTGAAGAACAAGATGGTACAGTCCTGGTTCGTTTCAACTCACTCAATGAAAATAGGAGATCCGTCAGACCCTACTCTATTCCTAGAAATTCATTTAGAGAATCTAGATCTTTCATAGTAGAAACTCCTTCTCTTCAAGAAGATCCTTCAATAAGGATTCACAATCAAACACCTATTCCTGACATTTCAAATGAACTCAATTTTTCTCCTAATAATTCTCCTAATTCCAGTCAGATGCATGGAGAATTCCACGGTATTAATGTTATCACTAAACTTGGTGTTAGGATTGATATCGAAGAACTTGAAAAAGATTTCAAAGAAGAATCAGAACACTACATATGGTATTCTAAGCTTGATGCATACTGCCAAGCTAAGATTCGACTTCAATGGATAAAAGATATTCAAAAATATCATGCTCCCTTTCATTTTGAAAACTGGTTAGAATTTTATTTTACAAAAAATGAAATTTCTGAACCATTCAAAAAATCTGCTATTAATGTACAAACAAGTTTGTACAAAAAATGGCAACTTCAAGATGGCACTATTATTACTGCTATCACTCCTCCCTTACAGACCTTGAAACTCCATTCCAAAGAAGGAGAAGTCATAACTACACCTTTCAAAAAGGGCCGTGAAAGTATTGACCCTAGAGGAAATGATCAAGTTAATTTGGATGATATCAAGAAATTATATCACCAGAATAACTACTCCAATCAAGTTTTACACACAATTTCAACACAAATAGATTCTTTATCTACTAACATTAAGGCTATTTCAAAACCAACAAGTTCAACATTCCCTTACAGTACTTCTTTACCACATTTTCAGCCAAGAAGTATTCCTAGAGCCTTAGAAAACAAGCTCACGTTAGAAAACGATTCATTATTATCTAGGTTAAATCAAACACTTGATTCAATTAACAAGAACCTTCCCGGTCCCTCAAAAATCAACAATATTGACACTATAGAAGAAAAAGAAGAATCAGATTCCTCATTAAAATCTAATTCCTCTGAAAACTTTGTAGCTCAATCCTCTGAAAACTCTGTAGTTCAACAAATCAATAAAGTTGAAAACGATATCTTACAAATTAATTCTGATCAAGATATTAATAAAATTGGGAGAGAAAGGAAACCAAATTTCAATAGACCTCGTAAAAATTGGAACAATAGTAGAACTAAAGACTACTATCCACGACCTACTCCTCCTGACATTATGTATGAAGAAAGAGCAAAATTCCATACAAAAGATTATGATGGAAATTCCATTTATGAATGGAATATTGATGGAAAAAGTGAGTATGAAATACTCAACACATTACAAGAAATGGGTATGGCCAAATTAGCATACAAAATGAAAAGATGTTCTGAACAAGATATTGCAAGTTTATTCATAACTGGTTTTACTGGACAGTTAAAGTATTGGTGGGACAATGCTTTGACCTTGCAAGACAAAACAGCAATTCTTGAGCATACTATTGTAGGGTGTTTTTCGTCACCCCAGTGAGATGGGAATACGCGCGCGCTTGTCAGGCGTACTACAGATTCCCCCTGCCTAGGGTAGGCCGGGGTTTAATGATTGTGGGGATCCGAATCTCCGGCAGCCGCGGACTAAGCTGCCGTTAATTACCCATCGCCTTCGGGGCGAGGGAACCTCCGATTAACGGGTTAAACTGGTCATGCGAACTCAATGTGCAGTGTGCGTGTGTTTTGAAAGGGGGTTTTGGATATATCGGGAGCCACGCAGAGTTTTTACGGGGGTCCCGCTACCCGGATAGCGGGCTGGGGGTCAAGGGGGCTAGCAGCCCCCTTGCGGGGTGCGGGGCAGCGCCCCGTTAGAAATTTTTTTCTAACAGGGACAGTGTCATGGAGTACGTGTATGTATAAATTTGTATACATATGTATATATGTATATATGTACACAAAAAGAGGGGGAAAAGACATCCAAGGGATGCGCAGGTGCGCAAGCGCACGCGCCACGTGTCGGCACGCGGGCGACTTGCGCACTTGCGCAGGTGCGCAAGCGCGCGCGCCACGTGTCGGCACGCGGGCGCCTTGCGCACTTGCGCAGGTGCGCAAGCGCGCGCGCCACGTGTCGGCACGCGGGCGACTTGCGCACTTGCGCAAGCGCGCGCCACGTGTCGGCACGCGGGCGACTTGCGCAGTTGCGCAAGCGCGCGCCACGTGTCGGCACGCAGGCGACTTGCGCAATTGCGCAAGCGCGCGCCACGTGTCGGCACGCGGGCGACTTGCGCACTTGCGCAGTTGCGCAAGCGCGCGTGCCACGTGTCGGCACGCGGGCGCCTTGCGCACTTGCGCAAGCGCGCAGGTGAGGCACAACAGGCTTTTAGCCTAGAAAAATTTCTCAGAAGAGAAATCAGATAGGAGTTGGACTCCTGAATGTGTTTTTCTTCCTTTTTGGGGGTTTAGTGAAAGATGTTCTTCTTCTTCCTCCTGTTGTTTGCTGGATCTTGAAGATCAAGAGATATGGAATTTTAAAAATCACTCCTTTTTGAGATCTAATGGAAGATCTGTGTTTCCCTTGATGGGTTTTGTGGTGAAAAACTAATTTGTTTTATAAAAAGGAGAGTAGAACTCTTGATTTAATTCAAAAGAAAGAAGAAGGTTTTGGAACCTTGAAGAAGGAAGAAAAGATCTCAGATCTAAATTTTTGGAGAGAATGAAAAGTATTTTATTCATCATGTTGCCTTTTATAGGCTTACACATTTACATATAGCCCCTTGGGCTTTTCAAAATGGCTTTTTGCCTATCCCATGGCTTATGTGACATTTCATTTTTGCACATAAGTCATGGGCTTACAAAATATTGGCTTTGTGCCCATTTTGCATACATTCATGCACAAAAATTACATAAAAATTATTTGTTACATGATTTTTGTTATTGGCATGGAGGAGGCTGGCCGCGGGCTCGACTTGGGCATGGGCCCGCTTGACCTGGGCTTGGGCCCACCTGGCTTGGGGTTGACCTTGACTTTGACTCGGTCAACGGGGGTGTAAATTTTTACCCCAACAAAGTGCCCCCCATCAATAAATGCACACAGCATATATGGGTCGTGTGCATGAAATTGATGGATCTTCTTTCACATGGAGGCGACTTGCTTTGGTTCCCACTTTTTGGGACGCACTGCCCTTTTTACGACATGGACGGTCGACGCTTGACGCGTCTCCGAGACGGAGTGTCCGTGGTAGACGTTTCCCTGACCCGGAGTGATCGGGTTCCTGCTTTGTAGGAAGCCTGCGCTGCCCTTTTTGCGACATGGACGGTCGACGCTTGACGCGTCTCCGAGACGGAGTGTCCGTGGTAGACGTTTCCCTGGCCCGGAGTGATCGGGTTCCTGCTTTGTAGGAAGCCTGCACTGCCCTTTTTGCTACATGGACGGTCGATGCTTAACGCGTCTCCGAGACGGAGTGTCCATGGTAGACGTTTCCCCGGCACGGAGTGTCGCTGGCCGATGTTTCCCCGAGTCAGAGTGCCGTTTGCTGGCGTGTCCCCGGCACGGAGTGTCTGCTTGACGTCTTCCCGGCATGGAGTGTCGTTGTTCGACTTTTCCCCGGCGCGGAGTGTCGCTGGTTGACTTTTCCCCGGCACGGAGTGTCGCTGATCGACTTTTCCCCGGCGCGGAGTGTCGGGTTGACTTTTCCCCGGCACGGAGTGTCGCTGATGGACTTTTCCCCGGCGCGGAGTGTCGGGTTGACTTTTCCCCGGCACGGAGTGTCGCTGATCGACTTTTCCCCGGCGCGGAGTGTCGGGTTGACTTTTCCCCGGCACGGAGTGTCGCTGATGGACTTGTCCCCGGCGCGGAGTGTCGGGTTGACTTTTCCCCGGCACGGAGTGTCGCTGATGGACTTGTCCCCGGCGCGGAGTGTCGTTGGTTGACTTTTCCCCGTCACGGAGTGTCGCTGATGGACTTTTCCCCGGCGCGGAGTGTCGGGTTGACTTTTCCCCGGCACGGAGTGTCGCTGATGGACTTGTCCCCGGCGCGGAGTGTCGTTGGTTGACTTTTCCCCGGCACGGAGTGTCGCTGATCGACTTTTCCCCGGCGCGGAGTGTCGCTGGTTGACTTTTCCCCGGCACGGAGTGTCGCTGATCGACTTTTCCCCGGCGCGGAGTGTCGCTGGTTGACTTTTCCCCGGCACGGAGTGTCGCTGATCGACTTTTCCCCGGCGCGGAGTGTCGGGTTGACTTTTCCCCGGCACGGAGTGTCGCTGATCGACTTTTCCCCGGCGCGGAGTGTCGCTGGTCGACTTTTCCCCGGCACGGAGTGTCGCTGATCGACTTTTCCCCGGCGCGGAGTGTCGGGTTGACTTTTCCCCGGCACGGAGTGTCGCTGATGGACTTGTCCCCGGCGCGGAGTGTCGGGTTGACTTTTCCCCGGCACGGAGTGTCGCTGATCGACTTTTCCCCGGCGCGGAGTGTCGGGTTGACTTTTCCCCGGCACGGAGTGTCGCTGATGGACTTGTCCCCGGCGCGGAGTGTCGGGTTGACTTTTCCCCGGCACGGAGTGTCGCTGATGGACTTTTCCCCGGCGCGAAGTGTCGGGTTGACTTTTCCCCGGCACGGAGTGTCGCTGATGGACTTGTCCCCGGCGCGGAGTGTCGTTGGTTGACTTGATTCCGAGGCGGAGCATAATTCCGGCAGGGAAGGTAGATATCCCGAGGCGGAGCATGATTTCGACACGGGGTAAATTCTGGGACAGAGCATGATTCCGCCGTAGAGGTTGTTGGTTTGATTTGATTTGGGTTGACATCAGCATCGCTACACTGGAATATGGTACCAGGAGCGAATCATCATCTGTCTTTGAGAGGATTTGGGAATTGGGGTTTTTGTTTGGCATCTGCATTGCTGCACTGGGATAATGCCAGGAATAACTCATCATGTGCCCCGGGAGGATTTGGGAATGGGTATTTTGTTTGGCATCTGCATTGCTGCACTGGAATGGTGCCAGGAGCAACTCATCATTTGCCCCGAGAGGATTTGGGAATGGGTATTTTGTTTGGCATCTGCATTGCTGCACTGGAATGGTGCCAGGAGCAACTCATCATTTGCCCCGGGAGGATTTGGGAATGGGTATTTTGTTTGGCATCTGCATTGCTGCACTGGAATGGTGCCAGGAGCAACTCATCATTTGCCCCGAGAGGATTTGGGAATGGGTATTTTGTTTGGCATCTGCATTGCTGCACTGGAATGGTGCCAGGAGCAACTCATCATTTGCCCCGAGAGGATTTGAGAATGGGTATTTTGTTTGGCATCTGCATTGCTGCGCTGGAATGATGCCAGGAGCAACTCATCATTTGCCCCGAGAGGATTTGGGAATTGGTGGCTTAGGAGACAAGTTTAGATCCCTATTACCTAAGGCTTTTCCATTTTGTGAGCCATAAGGGTCTCACGAAGCATTTTCTCCCTACGGGTCGTGAGGATCCCGCAGGTGTATTTTCTCCTTAGGAGTCGTGGGGACTCCTAAGTGTGTTGCTCCTTTGTGAGTCGTAGCAATCTCACGCGGGAATTTTCTCCTCACAAAGTCGAGAGGACTTTGCGAGTGCATTTCTTTCTTTTTTTTACGAGTTTGCGCCCTTTCGGGTTTTCACAAACTCGCCGGCAGTCCTGCTGTTTTTACTCACGGAGCCCTTTCGGGTTTTCATCCGTGCCCGTTTTGCTTGTGGACATACCGTTCTCTTATTTTTATTTTTTCTTTTTTTTTTTTTTTTTGGAGAGATGGGGATTGTTTTACGCCCGTGGATTGTATACAGTTTTGCAGGATGTATGATCCAGACCGTAGGGCCATAAAAATTTTTGGGACTTTGTTGGCGTCTGCATCGCTGCACTGGAATATGGTACCAGGAGCGACTCATCATTCGCCGTTGGGACATAGGATTTAGAATTTGGTTGGCGTCTGCATCGCTGTACTGGAATGTAGTACCAGCAGCGACTCATCATTCGCCGCTTGGGAATTTGAGTTTGGAATTTGGTTGGCGTCTGCATCGCTGCACTGGAATATGGTACCAGGAGCGACTCATCATTCGCCATTTTGGGGTATGGGATTTGGAATTTGGTTGGCGTCTGCATCGCTGCACTGGAATATGGTACCAGGAGCGACTCATCATTCGCCGTTGGGGTATGGGATTTGGAATTTGGTTGGCGTCTGCATCGCTGCACTGGAATATGGTACCAGGAGCGACTCATCATTCGCCGTTTGGGGTATGGGGAGTGATGGCTTAGGAGACAGGTTTAGATCCCTATCGCCTAAGGCTTTTCAATTTTATGGGCCGTGAGGGTCCCATAAAAGCATTTTCTCCCTACGAGTCGTAAGGATCTCGCAGGTGTATTTTCTCCTTAAGAGTCGTGAGGACTCCTAAGTGTGTTTTTCCTTGGTGAGTCGTAAGGATCTCACGAAGGTTTGTTCTCCTCATGCATCGTGAGGACACATGAGTGGGTCTTTCCAATGAAGCATAATTCCAAAGGCGGAGACCAGCCGCGTAACTAGTGGTTGCAGTGGGGCATGGGTATGCTGAGAATTATTTGAGCCCGTGGATTGTATACGGCAGTCAATTTGGGTACTAGCCGTAGGGCCGGAAGAATTTTGGGGAATTGGATTTTGGTTGGCGTCTGTATCGCTGCACTGGAACATGGTACCAGGAGCGACTCATCATTCGCCACTTTTTTTGTTTTGTGTTTTTTTTTGTTTTACCGCGATTGCTCTATCATTTCAGCTTTTCTTATCGCGAAGGTCGCGATTGCCCCATCATTTCGGCTTTTGTTCGCGGTTGCCCCATCATTTCGGCTTTATTTTCATCTTTATTTTACTCGCTGATTTTTATTGCGAGTTGCCCCATCATTTCGGCTTTTCTTTATTTTCCTTTTATTTACACTTTTTTTTTTATTTACATTTTTTTTTACATTCCCAGTTTAACGACTTAGAGGTCGATTGTTTCCAGTTTAGAGACTTAGAGGTCATCTGTTTCCAGTTTAACGACGTGGTGGTCCTCTGTTTCCAGTTTAAAGACTTAGGGGTCATCTGTTTCCAGTTTAAAGACTTGGAGGTCATCTGTTTCCAGTTTAACGACGTAGAGGTCACATGTTCCCAGTTTAAAGACTTAGAGGTCATTTGTCTCCATTTTAATGACGTGGAGGTCATCTGTCTCCAGTTTAACGACTTGGAGGTCATCTGTTTCCAGTTTAAAGACTTAGAGGTCATCTGTTTCCAGTTTAAAGACGTGGAGGTCATCTGTTTCCAGTTTAAAGACGTAGAGGTCATCTGTTTCCAGTTTAACGACTTGGTGGTCATCTGTTTCCAGTTTAACGACTTGGAGGTCATCTGTTTCCAGTTTAGAGACGTAGAGGTCATATGTTTCCAGTTTAAAGACTTAGAGGTCATCTGTTTCCAGTTTAACGACTTAGAGGTCATCTGTTTCCAGTTTAAAGACGTAGAGGTCATGCTGTTTCCAGTTTAAAGACGTAGAGGTCATCTGTTTCCAGTTTAAAGACGTGGAGGTCATCCGTTTCCAGTTTAAAGACGTAGAGGTCATCTGTTTCCAGTTTAACGACTTGGTGGTCATCTGTTTCCAGTTTAACGACTTGGAGGTCATCTGTTTCCAGTTTAGAGACGTAGAGGTCATATGTTTCCAGTTTAAAGACTTAGAGGTCATCTGTTTCCAGTTTAACGACTTAGAGGTCATCTGTTTCCAGTTTAAAGACGTAGAGGTCATGCTGTTTCCAGTTTAAAGACGTAGAGGTCATCTGTTTCCAGTTTAAAGACGTGGAGGTCATGCTGTTTCCAGTTTAAAGACGTAGAGGTCATCTGTTTCCAGTTTAAAGACGTGGAGGTCATGCTGTTTCCAGTTTAAAGACGTAGAGGTCATCTGTTTCCAGTTTAAAGACGTAGAGGTCATCTGTTTCTGAGCTGTTTTCGGAGCTCTTGAAGCAGCTCTTGCTCTGCGGTCCTGGGGCGGAAAGTCGGCTCTTCTTCGCTTTCCGAGCCCGACTCCTCATGGACCGAAAGGTCTTTCTGCCTATCATCCTCATTGAGAGGGTCTTCATCACCCAGTAGAGGCGACTGTTCTTGGGAAGCGGCCACCACATTCAAGCCAGATTGGGTTTGAGATGTAGTGGCCCCGTTCTTGCTCTTGTTGCGCGTGCCCACCATGTAGACAGTGTGGACCTCATATCCAGTCGTCTCTTTCTCACTGGCGGGGATCTTAGAGAAGACACCCGATCGAGGAGTGGTCAATAGAACCGCTGGTGCTTGCTCGGGACGCGTTGTAGCTTTGTTGGTGTTGATGGCCTTGCCCCCTGCTGGGGCCAAGGAAAGTCGTTCAGACACCGACTTGCGTTTGGGTTGGGGCGTCCTTGAGATCACCACATTTGGTCTCCTGCCTTTCAAGACCGGTTTGTCCGCCACCGGGGCTTGAGGAGCCGGGATGGCGCCAACAGGCATGAACGTAATAGAGCCGAACGGTAGCAGCGGCTCCTCCCATTGTCGTCTGAGACTGGCCGGAAGGACCGTCCTGGAGTCTATCTTCATCGTGTAGGAGACGGGAGCTGAGTTCATCGTCGAAGACATCGTCGAAAGGTGATTGCTTGAAGATCTGCATGAAAAAAAAACATTATTTTTAGTATAAATATAGGTATGTACATTGATTGAGTTCGCATGAACGCTTAACCCGAAATATGGGAGGAGAGATTGGTCCCACCGGGCGTGCCAGAACCTGTAGGGTGTTTTTCGTCACCCCAGTGAGATGGGAATACGCGCGCGCTTGTCAGGCGTACTACAGATTCCCCCTGCCTAGGGTAGGCCGGGGTTTAATGATTGTGGGGATCCGAATCTCCGGCAGCCGCGGACTAAGCTGCCGTTAATTACCCATCGCCTTCGGGGCGAGGGAACCTCCGATTAACGGGTTAAACTGGTCATGCGAACTCAATGTGCAGTGTGCGTGTGTTTTGAAAGGGGGTTTTGGATATATCGGGAGCCACGCAGAGTTTTTACGGGGGTCCCGCTACCCGGATAGCGGGCTGGGGGTCAAGGGGGCTAGCAGCCCCCTTGCGGGGTGCGGGGCAGCGCCCCGTTAGAAATTTTTTTCTAACAGGGACAGTGTCATGGAGTACGTGTATGTATAAATTTGTATACATATGTATATATGTATATATGTACACAAAAAGAGGGGGAAAAGACATCCAAGGGATGCGCAGGTGCGCAAGCGCACGCGCCACGTGTCGGCACGCGGGCGACTTGCGCACTTGCGCAGTTGCGCAAGCGCGCGCGCCACGTGTCGGCACGCGGGCGCCTTGCGCACTTGCGCAGGTGCGCAAGCGCGCGCGCCACGTGTCGGCACGCGGGCGACTTGCGCACTTGCGCAAGCGCGCGCCACGTGTCGGCACGCGGGCGACTTGCGCAGTTGCGCAAGCGCGCGCCACGTGTCGGCACGCAGGCGACTTGCGCAATTGCGCAAGCGCGCGCCACGTGTCGGCACGCGGGCGACTTGCGCACTTGCGCAGTTGCGCAAGCGCGCGTGCCACGTGTCGGCACGCGGGCGCCTTGCGCACTTGCGCAAGCGCGCAGGTGAGGCACAACAGGCTTTTAGCCTAGAAAAATTTCTCAGAAGAGAAATCAGATAGGAGTTGGACTCCTGAATGTGTTTTTCTTCCTTTTTGGGGGTTTAGTGAAAGATGTTCTTCTTCTTCCTCCTGTTGTTTGCTGGATCTTGAAGATCAAGAGATATGGAATTTTAAAAATCACTCCTTTTTGAGATCTAATGGAAGATCTGTGTTTCCCTTGATGGGTTTTGTGGTGAAAAACTAATTTGTTTTATAAAAAGGAGAGTAGAACTCTTGATTTAATTCAAAAGAAAGAAGAAGGTTTTGGAACCTTGAAGAAGGAAGAAAAGATCTCAGATCTAAATTTTTGGAGAGAATGAAAAGTATTTTATTCATCATGTTGCCTTTTATAGGCTTACACATTTACATATAGCCCCTTGGGCTTTTCAAAATGGCTTTTTGCCTATCCCATGGCTTATGTGACATTTCATTTTTGCACATAAGTCATGGGCTTACAAAATATTGGCTTTGTGCCCATTTTGCATACATTCATGCACAAAAATTACATAAAAATTATTTGTTACATGATTTTTGTTATTGGCATGGAGGAGGCTGGCCGCGGGCTCGACTTGGGCATGGGCCCGCTTGACCTGGGCTTGGGCCCACCTGGCTTGGGGTTGACCTTGACTTTGACTCGGTCAACGGGGGTGTAAATTTTTACCCCAACAACTATAGACGTAGAAAATGCCCAAGGAGAAATTACTACCCAAAACGATTCAAGTGATTTCCTCATAGTCACCATAGCTATGCACTTTGTAGGAAATCCTCAAGAAGAATTAGCTTCTTCAAAGATATTCCTTACTAACATTAGGTGTCCAACACTTAGTGACTTCAGATGGTATAAAGACATGTTTTTGACTCATGTTCTTAAACGAACAGATAGTACTGCACCATTCTGGAAAGAAAAATTCATTACTGTTTTACCAACTCTGTTTTCCCAAAGAATTATGATTAATTTACAAAAGGAAATGGGAACAGAACAGATTGATTTCATTTCAATGACCTTTGGTCAACTCTTTGCTTTTGTCAAAAAAGAAGCCCTTGCAGCTTGTCAAGAGCTTAAATTTCAAGCTAAATATGGCAGTAAAAGAAAAGAAATGGGATCTTTCTGTCAAGCTTTTGGAATTACTGGAATCAGTGCTCCTTCCACTGAAAGAAAGAAAAAATTCCTTCAAAAATCTTTTTCACAAAAAAGATATTCTAAGAAAAAGGAATATAAAGATGATTCCTTTTCCCCAAAGAAATTCAGGAGATTTAATAGAAAAAAGAATTCAAGTGATTTCAAGTGCTTTAAATGTGGCAAGAAAGGTCATATTGCTAGCAAATGTCGAAGCAAAGGAAAGATAAATGAAATCATTGATGGCATTTCTGATATTGAAGAAAATATCAGAAACAAGTTAAAAGACAGATTGCAAATCTATTCTGAGATCAATTATATTACTGACGATGATAATGGCAATTATGATTCCTCTAGTGAAAGTCAGGATGACTGTCACTGTAAACAGATTAATATGATTAAATCTTCTACTGATAATAAGAAGATAAATTCTGATACAAAAGAATTCATCTTTGATATGATTCAACAATTACCTGATCCTATCAAACAAAAGAAACTTTTTGAAAGATTAAAATCTTTAATTCTGCAAGAAGATGAGAAGTTTAATATCATTCAACCTTTCAGTATATCAAAAGTTTTTGAAAAATATCCTATGAATCAAACCTCTGGTATTAAGTCCATCTCTACCAGAGAATTGCAAACAGAAATTCATATTCTAAAGGAAGAAGTCAAGTCTTTAAGACAGACTACTAACAATATAGAGATAAAAAATCTCTCTTTAGAAGCTCATATTGCAATTATTCAATCTAGACTTTCCAAAGGAAAAGAAACTTATCTAGAAGAAGAAGAAGAAACACTTATTCCTCCACAAGAAATAAATATTACCCCTACTCAACCTTCAGCTTCTCAATTCATTTCTACGATTGAGAAATTCCAATTTCAAAAGTGGTTAGTTCATCTAACTATTTCTATAGGAAACTTCAAACAAACCTTTGTTGCAATGTTAGACAGTGGTGCAGATCAAAGCTGCATCAGAGATGGTCTAATACCAACAAAATATTATAGTTTTACTAATGAAGTTCTTATAGCAGCCAACAACTCTCCTCTTCGAATCAAAGGAAAGCTGACTAAAACCGAGATATGTAATCAAAACTACTGCTTTAAACATCAGTTCATTGTAGTAGAAAATCTCAACACTGATATTATTTTAGGTACTCCATTCCTTACTCAAATTTACCCTTTTGTTGTTGATAACAAAGGTATCAGCACTAACATTATGGGTAATGCTATACATTTCAGATTCTTGATTCCTGTTCGACAAAAGGAGTTAAATGCTTTGCAAAATAACTCCATTTATCAACATATCAACCTTATTCAAAGGAAACAGAATAAGATAAATTTTCTCAAAGAAGATTTGTCTTATGCTCAAATTGAAGAACACTTACAACTACCCAGCACAAAACAAGAAATTCAACAGTTAGAAGATCTATTCAAAAGAGAAGTCTGTGCAGACCTTCCTAATGCTTTTTGGGAAAGAAAAAAGCACATCGTTGAATTACCATATGAAAAGGAATTTTCAGAAAGAAATATTCCTACAAAGGCAAGACCCATTCAAATGAATCATGATCTATTAGAAGTTTGTAAAAAGGAAATTCAAACTCTTTTAGATAAAGAACTGATACGGCCATCCAAATCACCTTGGAGCTGTGCAGCTTTTTATGTCATGAATCAAGCAGAAAAGGAACGTGGTGTCCCTAGGCTTGTTATTAATTATAAACCTCTCAACAAGGTTCTTCAATGGATTCGTTACCCTATTCCAAATAAAAGAGATTTATTAAAACGTTTAAGCATTGCAAAAATCTTTTCAAAGTTTGACATGAAATCTGGCTTTTGGCAAATTCAAGTTGCTGAAAAAGACAGATACAAAACCGCCTTTACTGTACCCTTTGGCCATTACGAATGGAATGTAATGCCTTTTGGACTCAAAAATGCCCCTTCAGAATTCCAAAGAATAATGAATGACATTCTGAATCCATATTCAAAGTTTATGATTGTTTATATTGATGATGTATTAGTTTTCTCTGAAAACATTGATCAACATTTTAAACATTTGAAAACTTTCTTATATACTATAAAGAAAAATGGCTTAGTTCTTTCAGCCACAAAAATAAAATTATTTCAAAACAATATTCGTTTTCTTGGACATTTCATAAATCAAGGTACTATTATTCCTATAAATCGAAGTATTGATTTTGCTGATAAATTTCCTGATGAAATTAAAGACAAAACTCAACTCCAAAGATTTTTAGGTTGTTTAAATTATATTTCTGATTTTATTCCAAAGATGAGACAAACTTGTGCGCCTTTATTTCAACGACTTCAAACAAATCCTCCACCTTGGACTTCGATTCATACAGGTATTGTTAAACAAATCAAAAGAACTATTCATTCTTTACCTTGCATTAATATTCCTCATCCTGATGCTTTCATGATTGTTGAGACTGATGCTTCAAATATTGGTTACGGTGGTATTTTAAAACAACGGCTACCAAACTCTTCAAAAGAAGATCTAGTCAGATATCACTCTGGTGTCTGGTTAGGACCTCAAAAAAATTACTATACTATAAAAAAGGAAATGCTTTCAATTGTTAATTGTATTTTAAAATTTCAAGATGATCTTTTTAATAAAAAATTTCTCCTTAGAATAGACTGTCAATCTGCAAAATTCATTTTAGAAAAAGACGTAAAAAATCTGGTTTCAAAACAAATATTCGCTAGATGGCAAGCTTTACTTTCTGTCTTTGATTTTGATATTCAATATTTAAAAGGTACTGATAATTCATTACCAGACTTTTTGACTAGGGAATTTCTTACAGGAAAAAATGGGTGATCCCAATTCAAAAGTTCGCACTTCAAAGGATTATGAGATGAAAAAATTGACAACAGCAACTTCATCAACAAACAAATTCCATATTCTCCAAGATTTCCCTGCTCTGACTTACTCATCAGTAGTAGAAAGCAAGAAACCTCAAAATTCAACTCCACAAGTTCAAACTTCTCCAAAAGATCAAGACAGCTCATATTTCACAAAATCTGGTGTTCAACACATCTGCTTGACCACCTTCAAAGAACCTCCCCACTACAACACACTTCAAATCTACACTCATCAATTATTCCCGCCAAACTCCTATTGGCTGGATGATCCCCTCAAAACTCAACAATTCTATGAGTTGATCTTAGTTGACTCTGGGTCAGCTGAAATCACTCATACTCCTGATAGAAAAACTCCTTCACTGATTTCTTATTCAAAATGTGTCATAAAGAAGGTTATTCTACCAAATGAATGGTCCAGCATCTGGACTACAAAAGAATTCTCAATTACCTACGTTCCCAAAGGATATACATACCAAGACTATCAAATGGCTTGGTTTCGAATCTTATTCTATAGGCCATTCAATCATTCATGGTTCCTTACCTTCCATTCAAATTGTGCTGACAATGTTCCTATCCGGTTCTATGAATGGTGGCTACGTTTTGGCCCCGTTCCAGACATACTTCCACCTGTTGCTCTAAAGGCCTTCCAAACTTGGGTCCAAAGAACGGGAGGTGAACATTTCAAAAAGGCTTTCCTATTCCACAAATCCTTCAAAGTCCCATGGATATTTTGTTGGACATTTACATTATTCAAACACTACAACGGTGACTACCCTCTCAGTCTGGGTAGAGAATTCAAAGTCAAATGGTGGACCCGTTACACTCAAGATTACTGCAATGAGAAGGCAGTATTACATTATATTCAAACGGGAAAGAAACTTCAACAAGAAATTCAGCAAATTCCAAAAGAACCAGCAAAGCCTGAACCAAAAACTCCTGCAAAAGAAGTAAAGACTCAAAAGAAGGCAAAAGCAGTCATAGATTTCAACTCCTCAGATTCAGAGAATGATGATATGAAGATTTTTCTGGAGTTCCAAAAATTCAAAAAAATGCAGAAACAAATGAAAAGCTCAAAATCAAACTCCAAGCATTCCTCAGAAGGATCCTCTACTGATCCTATGGGAGGACCTTGTGCTCAAGACCCTTATGAAATGTAAATAAAAAAAAAAAAAAAAGAAAGAAAAATGTATATGTATATTATCTTATCTTTCTAGTGTTCTCTTCTCTGTAGTGAATGGTGACTACAGCTAGTCCGGAGCAAACGGCTACCGGTAAAGACTTATCAAATCCGTTTTAAAAAACGTTTGCTCCTAACCCAAAGGAGTATGGCTCTCAAACACCCAATTTTCTGGAGAAATAATTCTCCACAACAACGTCATATGTAGAACGGTTCAAATCTACATACTAGCCCAATCTCAAACGGTGGTTGATAAAGGCATATTAAATCCGTTAATGGCTGCGGATTTGCCAAAAATTCGATTACTGAAGATTCCTCTCAAAAGCAAGGACAGCTCAAAAGTAAAGATTCCTACTCAAAATATGCCAGTTCAAAAGAAGACGAAAGATGTCTACTCAAAAGATGCCAGCTCAAAAGAAGACAAAAGATGTCCAAAAGATGTCTACTCAAAGATGACAGCTCAAAAGAAAAAGAAAGATGCTTTCTCAAATAATTGAAGACAGACTCAACTATTCAAAAAAGAAAGGACAAGACATCTACTCATATAATTGAAGACAGACTCAACTATTGAGAAAAGAAAGACAAGACAACACTAAAAGATTCGTGCTGATCCAAAGAGCATTCAAGAGAAGCATTCAAGTCTATATAAACACAACTCATTCATGTAACAAGACAGAGGTTTTTTTGGAGAGGTTTTAGAGAGAGAGTTCAGACTTTGTAAACTTTACTCTTTGCTTCTGTATCCAAATACTTTTCAATTCAAATAAAGATCAAAGCCAGTTCTCATTCCATCTTCAAAGCTGCATCAGAGATGGTCTAATACCAACAAAATATTATAGTTTTACTAATGAAGTTCTTATAGCAGCCAACAACTCTCCTCTTCGAATCAAAGGAAAGCTGACTAAAACCGAGATATGTAATCAAAACTACTGCTTTAAACATCAGTTCATTGTAGTAGAAATTTTATAAAAAAATTGCAAAATTTCATGTTGCAATTTTTTTATAAAATCGACATGCATGGTCGGAGTACAGCGCTCTCATTTCCCCTGCAGATTTGAAGCTCCTCTTTGTAAGATTGAAATGGTCTTAATTTTAGCAAACATGCAGTTCTCTTCTGTGATTTTCATTGTATCCTTACAAATTGCTAGCTACAAAAGAGATGACCAGTAAAAATGCCGAGTTTTCTTAACATAAACCATAGAGACTCTTCTCAACAGGCCAAAATTATGCGAATTTAATAACAAGGAAAAAAAACCATTCACCTTTTAGTGGGCGTGTTTTTTTTAAAAACAGCTATATATCATATTTGAAACCAAAATTATATTCAGAAACATGAGGATCAATCAAGATCTACATGGATTAAAATAAATTTGCTAATTTGGACTCCTATCATAAATAGCATCATCGTTTTCATGACCATGTACTAAATTACATTATATTTGAATCTAAATCGTACATGAAATTTACAATTGGAGGTTGGCCTTGATGAAGATCTTTGAGGACCGCATTCCCACAAAGCATGTAAGGAACCAATAGCAATACACGAGAGAGGAATGATGGATTTCTTGATCACGTTACTACCGTATTATATCGGGAAAAGAGGCACGGCTATGTGCCAAATAATAACATGGGTGCTTTGAAGCAGTCTCAGCCACACATCATATGTGTACACCAATACGAAAGGTCCCATATTTCACACAAATTTCGATCGTTCATTTCTATCTTGGATGAATCTGGACCGTTAGATCTAATAGCATGGATACTATTATGCCTCTAATAGCAGCAGCTCCGGATCCTATTATATCACCACTGCCTTATGCTCTAATCTATTCTCTTGTATTTATAAAATCTTTATTTTCTCTGAAGTTCTCAAAATGCACGTGGAAGAGGCGGGCTCTACATGTCTCCCAACAAGTGGGGCCAAACTTAATAGGCCATACATTTTGTTTTGTGAATAACTTAGGAGAAACATGGGTTCCTTTTTGTCTGCTTTGCTCCAAATATTTACTTTCCACGTCTGTTTCGACCCATCCTAAATCTATACACAAAAGTTATGTAAATTTGATATTTTCTGCATGTGCCATGGAGAGTTGCAAATTTAACGGTTTATTAACGATAAACATCTCTATCTTTATCATGAGGATTTTTTTGGAAATAAACCTTGTTAGGAATTGTTTTTTTCTTCTTCATCAACATTAAACATGTCAATGTCACCATATTTTCGTTAGAAAGATTGAAAAAAAAGAAGAACCATCTTACCTTCTTATTCAAAATGAAAAGCAAGATTTAAACAAAAAGCAAAATTGATTTAAATTTCGAATCCGAAGAAAGCAAAATTGACTGTGGCCGTGGTCGTCGGGTGTACCCGTTTATTAGAAACAAATGATAACATGTTTATTGAAAAAAGAAAAAACAAAACGATTTATGTTTATTGAAAAAATACAAAGAGATTTATAATATACTATCAAAGGGTACAAAAATAGAACAAATGTAACATTCCATAATTTCTATAAACCTTAAAAAAAAATGTAAGCTGACAACCATGTTAATCAATATCGAAACATGTTGCAGAAGTTGATTATTGAAGCGAGTCATGGAAAGATTTGTGTGTCAACTTGTTAAAGCAAGGTTTTCCACACATGGATTTTGATCCAAACCTAAACCCGGCCCAAAATTTTTCTGACAATGTTAAATCGATGGTTAGAGCCCGAAACGCTAAAAAGCAGTTGGGTCGGATCGGTTTCGGATCAAGCCCATCCCAACATGCACCAAAAAGCTAGGGGTGTGTATGTGGGGCCATCAGCATTTGGCAAGAAGGCCCGGCCCATAACCGCTCTCTCTACCAACGCATATGAACACGTCATAAACCCCGGCATCAGCTCCCAAATCTGAGGGAGTACTCGATGAAGCATCATCACCTCTCATCTCCATCGTCGCTGCTATCTCGAAGGAAGAATCCGATCGTGTTCGCTCGGCACGCCCTCGTCGCCGGCGCCATCTCCACCGTCCTCCTCCTCTTCAGGCTCTCCTCCGTCGCCGTCAACGACCGCGCCGGCGACCTCCCCCTACCGTCTCCGATTCGAAAGGAGGAGCGATTTGGAGATGATGGATGGAATCGAGACGATGAGGCGGCGGCGGCTGAGGTTCGTGACCAGCACACGTGCGCGACGGTGGAGGAGACGGGGGAGGGTTTTGGCGGTGGATTCGAGAAGGAGAGCCTTAGGGTTAGGGAGCTGATCAGGCACCACTTTGAGATCAATGGTACGTGTTTGATTGTGGGTGGCTTATGAATTTCGAAAATATGTGCGTCATAGAACCTTGAAGTTGATGAGCCATGATTACTGGTTAGAATTGCTTACATTGTTTTACTTAGGGCATGTTTGTTTGCACGGAAGTAACATGAAAGTATTTGAAGTGGAAAAACCAATGTTTATGCAGGTCTTGCATGGTGCAAGCCCTTGCATAAACATTGGATGGGCTTCACTTTTGTGCAAGCTCATCCAAGGGCTCTAGAGGGGCTTGCATGTTGCAAGGCCTTCTATAGAAGATTTTTCCATCGGACATAAGTCTATTTCAAGTACTTTGGTTGTTTGTTTGCATGGAAGTAGAGCTTGGAACTTACTTCAAGATGGTGACATGGATCCTATGTTGCATGATTACTTTCAATAATTATTTAATGTTTTTCTTTATTACTTTCAATAGATAATAATTTATTACTATTAAAAAAGTAATTTTTTTTGCTTGTTTTGCTTATGAAAGAAATATAGGAAGCTGTTTCATTTTTTACTTCTATCTTCAAAATTATACAAACAAACACTAGGAATGAGATTTAAGTTTACTTCCATAACATGTTTTTTGAAATCCATTTCAATATTTATTCTGGCACTTCCGTCACTTCTGGACAACCAAAAGGACCCGTAGGCATGTTTGGTTGTCCGGAAGTACTGGAAGAACTGGAAGTAATTTTGAAGCAGCTTCCAAAAAAGTTGTCATGGCGGTAGACCTAAAATTTATTTCTAGTGTTTTTTTTTTTGAAGAAGTAAAAAATTAAGTAATTTACAATGTTTCTTTTATAAAAAAAACAAACAAAAAAGAATTTTTTAATAGCATTATATCATTACTTTATGGAAGTAATAAAAAGAAGCATTAAATAGTTAATGCTTTTTCTTGTTCCTTGTGCTACATGGTTACTTCCCATTCAAAATGAGGGGAAGAGAATGTTGGAAGTCACATAGGATCCACCTTATCACCGTGAACTAACTTCCAACCTCTATTTTCGTCAAAACAAACATGTGAAGTACATGAAGTAAGCTTACTTCCAGTACTTCCATATTACTTCCGTGCAAACAAACATGCCGATCAAATTAGTTGGAATTGCAACTTGAGTAACCGCTCTAAGATATAATGCAACTCCAAGTTCCATGCTTTGAAACTGCTATCATAGCCAATCGAACTCTTGTATTAAAAAAATGTAGTTTGACTAAATTTTAACCAACCAAACAAATACTCCTATAATTTCAGATTTACTTGAAAATTTATTGCATCTGTAACTACGAGCAACCAAACAAAACTCTAAT
The DNA here is from genome assembly GCA_030015575.1 of Agapanthus africanus. Lineage (NCBI taxonomy): Eukaryota > Viridiplantae > Streptophyta > Magnoliopsida > Asparagales > Amaryllidaceae > Agapanthus > Agapanthus africanus. Next base: position 299,453,366 of record CM057339.1, on the reverse strand, counting down.
GCAGTAGTTAGTTGCATCTTTAACTTCAAGTAACCAAACAAATTCAGATGCTGCAGTTTGTTGCTTTCCTAACCACAAGCAACCAAACAAACCATTAATTTTCATTTGTTTGGGAGCTTGAGATTGATTCCAACATTTGAAGACTTGAATTTTCACTGGTTAGTCAATGTTTGCTTCTCCTTTCAATCTTTTTTCATGAAACCTATGTTTGCTTTTTTCCATTACTTTAAATACTTGATTTATGTAAATTTCTTGAAAAGTAAATGCTATGTTCATTTAAACCCCGGTGTCTTGTCATGTTGATTATCCAAACAAGCACAGGATTGCAATAGTTTTCTTTAGGATTCATTTGCATCCTGTATGCATTGTAGCATACCTTGCATCGCATTAGGGAAACCAAGGAAAAGAAGAAGAAAAAAAGAGTGTTTCTTTACTAATTGTCTTTCGAAACTAAACAAATTCTATGTTGCTAAAGACCAGGAGAGACATGATATGCTAATAGTTATATGTTATATCTTTGTTGAAATAGGTCATTCAAAAGATGGATACTCATATGTAACTTGCAATACCTTCTCATGGACTTCATTGGAGAACTTTACTTAGTAATAACTTTGTAATGTGGCCTGCCATTAAATACATTAGCACGGTTGACCACTACTGGCTGGTGTGTGTATAACACGTAAGATGAGCATCATTTTTGGTGGGATTGCGCTTATATACCATGGGCTAGTCAAGCCTATCTAGAGTTCAGTTTGCATAGGTATTTCACAATTGGTATCAAACGAAAAGACCTCGGTCTCACTACAAATATGGTTTATACATTCCATTTAGGTTCTACAAGTTGGTCCTAAATGTTTGTCTTTGGATTAAGAGTATGTGGTAACTCGACTTCTGTGTTTTTGGGATTAAGAGTAAAGTGTGACCTTGAAGTCTGGTCCACGACCGACTGTAGGGTATCCAGACTGCTTTATGAAGTTTTGTTTATGCTACTAAACTGAGATACTTTAGAATTGTGTTGTCTCATTAAGCTGGGCCTTCTTCAGCTCATGCAATTATTTTGGAAAAGAATGTGCAAGCATATTTTGTGCTATTCTCTGTAAACCTCACTCATCATATTATTCATACTAGATTCTGGATATCTAAAGTTGGCAGGCCTGAATGTACTGTTTTCAGCTTGCATCTATTTGCGTTTCTCGTCTTCTTCCACCTATTCCTTCTTGGAAGAAATAACAAGTTTCAGCTCTTCCAGTCTATTGAATGAGAGATCACCCCATTTTGAATGAATTCATTGTTGATTACAGAGCTTTAATTTCTCCTGCGGTGTGTTTGTGCTTATATAAAAATTGACTATGGTTTTTGCACTTTGGCTAGTGATTCAAATTCATGCTAATGCTACAGTAAAATAGAATATTGGATTTTGAGAAAGCATGACTAAGGTAGAATATGTTCGGTGCATTCAAAACCCATGCCCTACTTTTGATAGAATAAAGTGAGATCCTAAAAGGAAAAGGATGTTTACTTTCTTATTACATGTCAGGAGCTGCAAGAGTCCGAGGACTACCTCCGCACCAATTTTGTCGTCAAGACTTTGTGAAAGGAAAAGCATCAGAAGCTGGGTTTGGGAATGAAATGTACAAGATTTTAACTGCAGCTGCATTAAGTGTTATACTAAACAGATCCTTGCAAGGTTCGAGGTTTCGACTGAAACCACCGATACGTGGTGGTTTTGTATCGGTTTCGGTGAAGACCGATACGAAACCCCGAGCCCGATACGAAACCAACCATACAATATCGTTTCGGCCGAAAGCTTTAAAAACTTATTTTTTATACCCGTTTTACTATATCATTGTAGGCCTTAGTTGTTAGAAAACCGTAAAAAAGTGAACCCAAACCCTATATTAATACTTATCTAAGTACACTCTTCAATATATTTTGCATCATGGCAGGATTTTTAAACACCAGGATCATTGTCTTATAATATATAACCATAAATTTAAGTATTTAATATATATATACTTATGTATGTTGTATTGCCGTTGAAACCGAAACCCGAACCGAGATTAGCGGAACTAGTCGAAACCTAGCGAAACTAATAAAATTATGAGAGACCGAAACCGACTTCTCGAACCTTGAATCCTTGATCATCAGGCAGAACAGGCATACAGATTTTCTCTCAAGCTGTACATATTTCTGTCATTGGCATTATCAATACTTGAAGTCGAAACATGCAAGTCAATTAGTTTCAGCTACTCTATACACCTTAATTAGTTTATAGCTTGAACCAAGAAGCATCTCCAAGCAATTTTAAAAAAAAACTAATATTGTCTGTTCATTGTTCTTAAAATTTCTTTAAAGGGGCATTTAGTCATTGACATCAAAACTGCAGTTTCTTCCATTGTTTTAATGCTGGACTTATATATCATGACTGCCTGCACTATTAAGAAGATGCAATAATTAAGCTGAATATGTTGGGATTGTTTGTCCTGAGATGCGACCTTTCTTTATCTTTTCTTTGCAGGGGCGTATATCCTTTTGGAGATAACATTTCATATTCAAATCTTGCGTTTACTCTCCAAGAAGTCAAGCATCCGTGGACAAAGAATGTCTGTACTAGAAATTATAGAAGAAATCTGACAGCAAGGATTGACGATTTCGAAGGTCCTGCAAGAAAAAATGTCCTTTGTAGCGACTGGCGCCATTGGAAACAGCCAATCATCTGGTATGTCATAATTCTAAATTTCCTAGACTTTCTATTTTATAACTTAATTGGAACTTCGATACCTGAACCAAGTCAGTTATTGCAATACGATATCGTCCATATTCCTTACTATTCGATGGAATCCTCCTAGGTTGGTCTTTCCTTGCTCATATTTGCATGCTCTTTAAGGTTTTGGTATTTCATAGAGGGTTGATGTCTGTGTGATTGGTGGTTTTAAAATGCAGTCAATTGTTAGACTCTATACGTAACCCCTTTTAATTGGTAAAGCATTGGATGACGAGGAAGTTACCATACCTTTCTATCGTTTGGGAACTTAAACTAGAAAACTCCGATATTCCTGGTTTTAAACTTATTACAAGTGGCTTTAAAAAGGTTGCTAGATAAAATTTGACCAGTGAGGCATTAATGATATATTAAGACCAGTGAGGCAGTAATAGTATATTCATGGTGTAGAATGTGACATCCCATACGACTAAACTGCTCCCAAAATTGCAAATTTAATATGGAAACTACTAAACCTACCTATTTAAGTTCAAATCGCCGTCCAAAACAACAACAATGCATAAAACATACACAACCTTTGAAATATGGACTCTCAGGGTAACCCCCATACACTTTCAACACTCAAATCAACAGGATGTATTTCCATGTTTAACATATTTCTTCCACATTTTATTTAAAAAGGGGGAAAAATATTTCCAGGTTCTAATCATGCACACCACGTGGACCCGCTTGCATGTGTTAGTCTACAGGTGTATTTGTTAGAATAACCGCTAATACAGCCTAAACTACGTGCTTAAAACCTTGCACGTTGTTTAAGGCAGGTTTCAAGGGACAACTGATGCAGTTTCTATTCAGTTCGTCTTGAAGAATGTACATCCTGGCATGAGGGCTGCAGCTTCTGTTCTTTTTGGAAACCCAAAATCTCTCAACTCCAGACCCATTGTATTTGGGGAGCTGATGCGGGTCCTTATATCTCCTTCCCAAGCCACCCAGGAGGCCGTTACTTGGGTTTTGAATGGTACAGATCTGATGTGGCATTGCACATGTGCATGCTAACTGTTAAAGATTATAGTCAAACCTCAACACTAACAAACAGGTAAGATTTTTTGACTTGTTTTCAAATTTGGTTTGTTTTTCCTTCAGTGTGTTGCTGCATGTTATGGTTATCATTTAATAATATGGACCTCAAGGCTCTTTTATGACAATATGATAGTTGCATGAAATAATGAAAGAACTTATTTATGCTTGAAATATACAATATTGAGATTTCTATTTTGTAGTTATTTCAACCCTTCTTCCATCATCAGATATCTTATACCGTGTAGAGAAATTAGCTCCATTACCACATCTTCACAACTGAAAGCAAAATATTAATCCCGGAATAATACTCTCTCTTAACTGACTTTTCTGATATTCCCACAATTTGAATTCAAGATACTGATAATTTACACTGTTGTACCACTCATCTAACATGTGATCAGCAGGAAATTCGCATGGTCATGTTATTGGGGATCTATTGGTATGCAACCAATATTACTTGGTCAATTTAGAATTTCAAATCATTTGCAGAAGTTCTGTCAGCTCAAATAACTACGTCATTATCAGATCAACATGCAAGCAAAACTTCTCAACTCACATAGCATAGATAAGTTTTGGAGTAAACATGCTGATCATGTTTAAGTTACGAACTTTAGAGCTTGAAGGAAACTATGTAACCTAGCAATGATGTCTTTAATGAATTGAAATTCCATATAAATTGTGGTTTTTTTAGGGATTACATTCTCTTTGGAATGCTAGTTCTTTGCATGTTTTCCTCTCTGTTTGATAGTTTGTGCCATGTGAGCTCATACTAAAAATTTACTAAGCACGTTAAAAGTTTAAATAAAAATTACTTGTATTCTGCATTAGTGTAAGCTGAACTAGTGCAGTAGTGCTACTGAGCTAGTGAGAAAGTTATAAACTACTGTTAGGGGTCAACAAGCAGTTGACATAATTCCCATATATCAATAAACTGAAATCTGCACCTTTTCCTGGTTAATTGGTTTAGGTCTATTCGAGCAATGCAAGCAGCACTTTAGCTGTGTTAGGAGAGCGCTAGCTGGATATCAACCACAGGCTCCTAGACTGAGGATTGCTTTGGTTTCAGATATACCGTTGCTGATCAAGGAGATGGTGCCGAACTTGACTGAGTTTGCAGAGGTAAATAAGTTTAGCTTATGAAAATCTATGCGGTGAAAGTATCTTATTACCTTTACATTCATAATTTAGTGCCAGAATTTGGACCTGTGTCCCTCAAAGTAATGGGCCAATGTTTTCAGTTTTTGTTTATTGCTTTGTTTGCCGAAAACCAACATCCTCCTTTCTTATATTAACATTCTTATTTTCTTATTCCGTTATAGGTAATTCATTTTAATTACAAGTTGTTTGCAGGCAATATTTCTAATATGAACAGGAAGACAGAACACCAGGTATGTATGTTGACTATGTTCATTTGTTAATTTTTGTTGACAAACTAGTCAATTTACAAATATCACAGAAGTTGGAAAATTCTGAAGATGAACTTAAAACCCATATAATAATCATTATGCATAGGGATTTCAAAAGGTGAACTTTTCTTAGCCTCTAAATGGATCTGTTTTTTTCGGATCATCAAAAGCCACATTTTGAAGCGTTACCATTATTATCTTTCCTTGTTCTCTTTATACTGTTCTTGTCCTTCCAATATTCTGATTTGCTTTTGAAAAAAATTATATTCCCATTGTGCGGTAGCAAAACTTGAACAAATTTCTATTCTGATGGCGATTGTCTTGTTTTCCCAATCTTTTATATTGTCACAGGCATAATTTGCTACAGTATCTAATGCTAGAAAATTATTAATTATTAATTAATGCTAGATTTAATCCTATGTGAAAGCAAATAATTAAAATAGGAAAAGAGTAATTGCACTGTAAGTGAGTTGGGATGCATGTCGATGATGTTTTCCTTGAAGTAAATTGAGCCCTTGTCATGCAAAAAGATTGTGCTCTCCTACTTTTGAGGTACAACCTGACTCACTTTTCTTGATCTTGTTGTATAAGTCCATATAGAACTTTTGAATCGATATAGTCCTTTAATCGCCAAGTACTTATTATATTATTGGAAAATAGTTTATGGAGAAGGAAGTCTGAATAAAATTTTGCAGATAAGAAAACCCTTGTAGAGAGAAGTAGAAATATGAGATACGTTCTCTTCTCACAAATACCTTATTTATAGGGATATCATATCTAAACGTTAAAATAACTATACTAATTTGAAATTGAAAAATAAAAAAAAACTGTTCTAAACGGTCCACGAAAGTACGCGACTTCTCAAATGGGCAATTGCTAATCACAACAATTATTAGTTTTATGAACTAATTAACATATAGGACAACTTATATATATATATATATATATATATATATATATATATATATAACTAATAAAATATGTATAAGGTAAAAACAAAACTGCATATTATTTTAAAATTCCTAACAACCCCCACAATTTTTGAACAATAAAAAAAATAAATATAAATATAATAAGATTATTAGACGACGTTTATCATGTAATGGGTATTGGTATCTTATGGGTTTGAACCAATACTTAGTGTAAACTAATTTCCATTTGATAGAAAATATGGTAAACTTTGTCTTGAACCAACTTTCTTTGTTTCAAATTTGAACTTACAACACATGATATAAAACCTGTCTTTGATTCGACTCAAGGAACGTCGCGTTTAAAGAACTATTTGCTTTTGCAATAAATGCTTGGTTATCACAATGAAGCAATATTGCATGAATCAGTTTATTTATTAAAGGAAGGCTGGATAATAAACATTTGGCAGCTAATTGGCTTCCACAACTGCTAAGTCTAAAGCAATAGATTTTGCTTCCATCGTTAACCTTGAAATGAAAGTTTGTTTTCCAAGAAACTGCTCCACCTGGAAAGGTGAAGATATATCCGCTAATGGCATTAGATTTGTTTGTATCGACGATCCAACTAGCATCATAATACCCTTTTAAGTACTATCAGATATCCATTATAATGCAAACCATAATTAATGGTTGCGTTCAAATACTTAAATAATCTATTATGTGCTTGTATATCTATCAAGCTTTCCCACTGCACGAGATATATTCGGTCTAATATAATTTGATTGATGCATAAGACAACCAATGAGTTGTAAGTAGTTTAATTGGTTTACACTACTTTCTTCATTTTTATCCAAATGAAAATTAGAATCAAAAGATGTACTCATGGGATGACTATCATAATAATTAAATTTCTTAAGAAGCTTTTCAACATGATAAGACCGATTTATGATCATACCATTTTGAGTTTTAATTAATTTTATGCCTAAGATGACATTAGCCTCTCCTAAGTCCTTCACGACAAAATTATTCGAAAGAATTTTTTTAGTTTGAAGCACAACCTTTAAAGTTGTGTCAAAATTTAAGATATCGTTCACATAAAGACAGAGAATGACACAATCATCACCATCAACTTTTATGTATAAATATTTATCAGATCGTTTATTGAAATATCATACGATAAAATTACTTTATCAAATTTTTTATGCCAGTACTTTAGCGCTTGTTTAAGACCAAACAACGATTTCACAAATCTACTTACTTTTTTTTGACTGTGTGACAAACCCTTCGGTTTGGTCCATGTTGATTTCTTTATCTAAATTACCATTTAAAAATGTGGACTTTATATCCATTTGATGCATCACAAGTTTTTAAATAACAGATAATGCAGCAAGCACACATCGTAAAAATTCTAGCAACCGGTGAATATACATTGAAATAATCAATGCCTCGTCGTTATGCTAGGTTGCACGGATACTTTCAAGGGGTTGCCGTATCCGTGTCCGACACGTATCAGGCACCGACACTTGCATGACACTTGCACGACATGTATCAGACGCGTTGTATATATTATATACGTATATTATATGTTCTATGTGTGCCATATGCGTATAAACATATTTTTATTATGTTATTAGCGTATGGCATGTTAGACTAGTTAATTTTCCCTTATTTTTCCTTATTTATTGTTGTCATAATAGTTTGATACTTTATTTATTTTTATAAGATTATATATAATCGTATCCCTGTATCCTATATTTTGGGATTTTGCCGTGACGCCGTATCGTATCGTGTCGTATCCGTGTCTCCGTAGCGTGTCCATGCAACCTTGTCGCTGTGTGTAACCTTTAGTGACTAATCATGTTTTGAATTTATCGATTGTACCATTGAGTTTAAGCTTTTATGTAAAAATCTATTTGCAACCTATAGTTTTACAACCGGGTGGCAAATTGCATAAAACCCAAGTGATATTTGAAATAATAAAATCCGGTTAGCTATCAATTTTTTCTTTCTAAAAATTGGCACCAATGGATTTTATAGTGTTTGAATATGTTTGGGGGCCGTTTTCTATATGAAAGTTTCCAGCCAAAAGAGAAAAAATTATCTCCAATTTTTTTAGGTTTTCTTATTATTTTCTCTCTTCTAGGATCAAAATTATTTTCATGTTCATAAATAGTAGAAATGCTAGCACACGCACAATTTCTAGGAATATCAACGGAAATAGATTTGGGCAATTTAACTTTCATAAGAATTATATTTTCAAAAAAGATAGCATCTTTAGATTCCATTATTGTATTGCAAGATATTTCACTACTATCGGACTTTATAACTAAAAAAAATAGATAGGACTATTAATAACATAACCAATAAATAGAGCATCTATCACTCGAGGCCTTAATTCACTCTTTTTGTTTAATGGTTTAGCCAAACAACTCCACACTTTAAAATCTTTAAAATATTTCAAATTTGGCTGACTTTTATCCGAACCTTTATATGGAGATTTATTTAATATGCAGTATTTACCTTTTTTAGGATCGCTTGAACGTTGAGATAAAGTCGAGTTTAAACAAAACAAAGTTATTTAGTATTTTAAGAGTTGACCAGAAAATCCTGGGTCCGATACTTCCAACACTGCAAGCGTATGTCGTTAATTTCATCCTATTGTCTCAGAATGCACCTGGACGGGATACCATACTAGCTCGCTTCAAATTGCATCATTTTAGAGAGGAAATCACATATATAGCAGTAAGATAAATTAAGGCATAATTTAAATAAAAGAATGTATATTTTATTCATTTTGTTTGTGTTTATATACAGTTTGAAGTGTAAGTTACATTTGGCATTGCAAAATAATGTCAAATTACACATGATTCTCCTTTAAGATCTGCATCGAAATATCTTGGGGTATTTTAGTGTCGACGTAATAGAAGTTGATTGATACCGCCCTAATGTGAGGCCACATCACCATAGGTGGAACACCTTGGGTGGGGTCCACACCACTTCATTTGAAGTGTGAATCTGTTACTTCTTTTGAATTATTAATAACATTTCTTTTGAAAAAATGCATCCGAAGTAGGGTCCACTCTAGTCAGGTATGAGTGGGACATCCTGGATGGGGCCCACACCATTTCATTAGAAGTAGGGAACACTTCATTTGAAGTGTGGATGGGCCCCCCTGGATGGGGTCCATATATATTAGGGAAATTGAGAAGTTTCCATTAGGGAGGTCTATTTAGAGGCCTCCCGAGGGGACAGGAAGGGGTCCCGAAGCAGTCGGGAGTTTAAATTGGCCCTCTAGAAGGCTGCTTCAAGCCATATAAGAAATCTCTGATATGGAGTTTTCTTAGATGAAACTCATTTATTTGAGTTTCTTGCATATATTGAGAATGCATGATGTCATGTCATTCTTATTGGTTTGCGCAACATGAACACATACAGAAAACATGATTTTTGGGTCATGTTTAAGTAATGAATACAATGTTTTTGACATTGCATTTACTGAAACAGACATGTTTTGCATGTCCGTAAGGTGAATAGGATATTCCCATTCACAAGTGAGTTAAGAATAAGGTTTTCCTATTCATGATGGTCTTGAAAACATAGTTTTCTATGTCTCAAGGCATGGAGTATTCCATTCAAATGTGTCTTTTATGCACATATCATAAACAAACATGTTCATGTCTGAAAATGAACAGGGTTTTGCATATTCATAAAGTTCCCTAGACATGGTTTTCATGCCTTAAAAGTATGAATGGAGTATTCCATTCACATATGTCAGTTAAAGACATGTCAGAAAGATGAATAGGGTTTTCCTCTTCATGTGTCAAAAGACACAATTTTTGGTGTCTTAGGAATAGGGTTTTCCTATTCCACAGCTATTCTGAAGGACATGTTTTCATGTCTCAGAGATGAATATGATTCCACCATTCACATATTTTTATGTAGGAGGCTTTGATCCATATCCTTGGAGAAAGTTTTTCTATTTTTGCTAAATATATAAGGAATATGGTGGTCTATTCCAAAATATGCTGAACATGGATTGGCCCATGTTCCTGGTTCATTTCATATTGGTCAAGAACATCTTTGTATTCTGAGCTTCTTCCCGGTGAAGAGCCATGATCATGGCTTTTAAGCTCTTTTATTTAAGAGTTGAAAACTTGAATATTCAAGTTTCCATCCTTTTTTCTGATCAAAGAGGAGTACAAAAAAGAGGTGATGGAAATAGGAACAGATAGAGAAGAGTGAAGGAATGTGGTCATTCTATCCTATATTCTAACATTTTCTTCATCTTTCTCTGTTTCTTCTTCACAGAACTTAGTCCAAGTTATAAAGATTTTTGCAAAAGGATTCAATCCTCTATCATGTGCTCACAGGGAGTATTTATACCCTCTATAGTGGGGAAGTATTGATAACTACTCTATCGATATCAGGAGAATTGGGGGTGGAAATCCTCCATTATCTCCTGAAGAATATGTCAAATATATTCTAAAGGAGGAGATACCGACTCTATTAATGTCGGGACACCCTAATTATGGGCCCTCGAGTTCGGGAGGGGGCATCCCGACAGAGGATGCCACGAAACAACTCATTTTTGAGTTGTATTAAGGGGGAGACCTCCTTAGGTAGGGGGTCCCCTATGATGAACAAATCTTTGGTTTGCTCTTGATCATGTTTTGATCAAAACTTAATTACTGAGATGTATTTTATAAAAATACTTATTTAAGTATTTTTTATGTTTGAGAGTTAAAATTTTGACTCCAACAAATGCCTTTCGACAATGGATATGCACGATTCGATGCATATTTTATTGTTAAAAAAATTCCTAACTTGATTTTCTAGTACATGCCCACCAGTCTACGGCTTTTAGAAAGAATTCAAAGAGAATTTTATGGTTTCTTTAAGTCATTGTTTTGGAAAGGCCGCTCTTGCATGCAAATAAATTGCATGCTGGTTTCCAAGGATCATCATTAAATGCCCTTCTCTACTATAAATTACGGGAAAATGGTTTCCTTTTCCTTCACATCCTTCTTCTAGTAAGATAGAAAGAGATGATTCATAATACCCGCATAATTCTCCTTAGAAAGATCATCACCCCGGCTGCCGCTCGCCCTTTGGATGTCGGTTATAGCGACGATCACTGCGAAACCGTTGTGACTCGTCTGGAGAGGCATGTGGGATCGGCCCTTGGCTTGCACTCCCCTCTTCATGTAATTTTTCTAGCGGTCCTTGATGCCATTCCGGCCCTCCTTGCCATCATGACTCTTCGCGACTTGGATGATACCGAGAACAAGGTAACATCGGTCCATGCAGCGGGTTTGCTTAGTCGCCGAGTGCAGGATCTTTCCCTTAGACTTTTGAGTCGCATCTACACTCAGTGGGCTATCGTGTCGGCTTTTGTCGGCGGGTGTGGCGCTAATAGGTGGAACCGGTCGTTTAAAAAGGAGTGACGTTTTCAAATGGCGGCCGAAGCCGAATCCCAGTTGGTCGAGTTGAATAGCAAACTTGTGTACCCCTGTCTTCCCGAAATGTAATTTGGCAAGCGAATGAAGAATTATTTTATTTTTGTGTTGATTGATTGATGATTTTTTTTAATTACATACATATATATATATATATGTATCTTATATAGATATATAAGATATTCATTTGCTTCGTCAACTTGTCGAGTGGTTTCGAGAGAGGAGAAGGGATTTGCATATGATATTTATTGATTTAGAGAAAGCGTACGATAAGGTATCTAGAGAGTTATTATGGGAGACAATGATGAAGAAGGGGGTCCTGTCAAGTACATTGACATAATTAAGGACATGTACGATAGAGTAGTGGCAAATGTCAAAACTTGCGGCGGTCTAACGAGTGATTTTCCGATTACAATTGGTTTACATTAAGGATATGCATTAAGTCCATTCCTGTTTACCATCGTGATGGATGTGCTTACTAGAACTATCCAAGATGAGGTATCTTGGTGTATGCTATTCGCTGATGATATTGTTCTAATAAATAAAATGAAAGAAGGGTTTTATGCCAAATTGGAGCTATGGAGGCAAACGTTGGAATCTCGAGGGTTCAGATTGAACAGGTCCAAGACAACATATGTGCATTGCAAATTTAGCAAACAGAGAAGTCAAGACCACATTGGTACAACACTGGAAGGGCAAGAGATCACCGAGTGATCAGTTTAGATATCTAGATCTATCATCCAAAGGGATAGGGAGATCAATAGTGATGTTAATCAAAGGATCCAAGCTGGTTTGTTGAAATGAAGGAGAGCAACATGGATTTTGTGTGATCGTAACTTTCCGTTAAGATTGAAAGGGAAGTTTTATCGTTGTGCTATTCGGCCTAACTTATTATATGGTACAGAATGCTAGGCTTCTAAGAAGCATCATACACAGAAGATGCACGTAGCGGAGATGCGCATGCTTTGTTGGATGTGTCGTAACATTAGAAAAGGTAAGGTGCAAAATGAGGATATTCATGTAAAAGTTGGTGTAGCACCTGTGGAGGAAAAGATGCGGGAAAACCGGCTAAGATCGTTTGATCATGTGCGACACATACCTATGGAAGCACCGGTTTGACGAATGGATACTATCGATATAGATAGTGTCAAAAGGACGAAAGGGAGACCGAAGAAAACATGGATGTAGGTGATCCGAAAAGACATGGTTGCCTAAGGCCTCAATGAAAGTATATATTGTTTGATAGTAGTGAGTGGAAGCGGAGGATTCATGTGCTGGACCCGGCGTGATTCTCATGTTGGTTCATATAGCCTACCTTATTTGCTTGGGATAAAAAGCTTAGTTGTTTATATATATATATGTATATATTTTTAAATAGGAACTAGATTTCTAGTTCAGGCCTGCCGGCCCAAGCATTTATTGAGCTAAGCAAAGGCACATGAAGATCATGCCGGTGGTTGTTGGATCACGCTTTCGTCTCCTTCCCATAATTAAACCGGGGGGAAGGAGAAAGAAACTCATTGAGTTTTTATTTTCCTTTGCAGCGAGAGAATTCGAAAGAGTTCTTTAGGGTTTCAATTTTTTTCTTCGAAGATCTTCGATCTCCTTGAGATCTACGGCCACTGTCATCGTCATTAAGGTGGGGTTGATGGACTTCTTTTGAACAAACAGAAGCCTTTTAGGCTTTTCTGGCAATCCGCTATTGATCTCTTTTGAGATCGATTCAGCAGATCGATTCAGCAGGGATGACGAACCCTTATGGATTCGTTTAGCCAGAATCAAGAACACGGAGAAATCTTTGTTTTTACTCTATGGAAATAGTGACTAGCTATTTCTTTTCATGGAATTAGGATTTTTTTCCTAATTCTTGTGAGAACTCAGGTTTTCCCCCAATTTTTGGAAAATAGCCAAATGCAGAGGGGGCTCGGTCGAAATTTCAATTTTCTTGAAATTTCATATACAAGTGCCCTGAAGAGGGTCCCTTTCCTTGGGAGGCCTCCCGATAGCTTTGGGGGCCTTTCTCGGTAGAGACTTTTGCGTCTATAGGCCTTGGGACCCTCCCGACTGAGCTTTACTTGGTCGGAACCCCCCTGTTTTTGGGTCCAAACTTAGCCAAATTTGGCTAAGTCTTGTAGGATCACTTTGTGATCCAGGGGTCTTTTGATGGGGGTTTTATCCCATCGGGGCCCCTTCCGACCAAGTTTTAGTTGGTTAGGACCCAATTTTAGGTCTGATGTTTAGCTAAATTTGGTTAAGTGTAACATAAATATCAAAATAAACCATCTCCATTGTTAGGGGGTTTAATTAATATTGGAAAGCCCTTTAACTTTGATTTAAATCGGGTTTGTAGGTTTTTAGACAAAATTCTCTTGTGCGTTTTGCGCATGCGAGTTTCGATTATGTGTCTGAATTTGTGTAGCTAGAATGTCTTCCACCAACGCTTCTGACACCAATCCTGGTCAAAAAGGGGCGGCCCAAGTGGAGGCCCAAACAATTGTCGATCAGGGTGAAGAATTTTCGGCTCCTACTCCGCGAGACCCAAATCCCGCTCTAGAGGTCAATGCATCTCCTACTCAAAGTGATGATGGTGCCACCCAAGTGAAGGTTAAGAACGATCTAGGCCCCGCTCAGAGTGATGACGGGATAGCCCCAATGGATATATAAGCGGCTCCTATTCAGGGAGAAGAGCTCTCGTCTTCTACTCCGTGAGTACCGGAGCTACCTTCTCTCCTACGAAGCCCGTCTCCTATAAGGATTGTGGAGGAAGAAGAGTTGGTTGACTATGACTTTTCGGCTGACGAGGGGATTAATCTGACGAAGGCTTGTTCTGGGTAAGCTCCTGCTACCGAAGATGCTATGTCTGAGGAATGGCCGACGAATGAGGCTCCCACTGTTCAGACAAGCGGGGAAGGAGAGACCTCGATGGACACCGAGCTTGTTGGGGATGAGCCGCTTCCTACCGATCCCTATTTATGAAAGCGTAGCGAGGCTCTCCTCTTCCATGAACCTAGAGAAGCTGTGGTGGAGGCACATTGCCGTAAGGTGGAGCTTGATTTGCAGAAAAGGGCCAAGCTTCACAATCATATCTGCTAGTGGGACGCCGCACATGGGGAGGCTTTTTCGAGCGTCACCCCATTCTGAAGCCTTATGTGGTGGCCACCGAGGCTCGTCTTCGAGAATTCGTTAGATTTTATGCTCTAAAGCGTGTTTCTACCCTGCTCGGGTGGATGATAACGGTGTATTGCTGCAGCGCCGGGATTACAAGGATTATTTTCGTGTGGCGGCTTCCCAGGACACGCAATCATAATGCTTCTATCCGGAGTTGTTGGGGAATCTTATGGTAAGCGAGATATAGGAGCGTTGCCCTCAATTTTTAAATCCTACAACGTTCCCAGCCTTCTTTCGGGGTATGCGGAGTGGGCCAAGTACATCCTGCATTATGAGTATGAGAATCTCCGCTTAGCGGGCTTCTATGAAACGATGTACGGCTCGTTTTTCTCGTATGCCCCTGCTGATGATTTTAGAGAGCCTTCCTCGAGAATTTCGACACCCGGACCAACACAGTGTACTCGATGATGGATGAAATAGGCATCACGCCGATAGATGTCCGGGATTGCTTCGGCCTGCCGATTACTGGGGAGATATATGATGATTGTACCCCCTGAGGATCTTTTGTTTGGCGAGACCCCAGCTACCAGCGTTACGTCCACTCTTCTTGCGTGGATCTGTATAATACTTACTACAGCCTTGCCTGCGGCAGCTCTCAATACCCAGTTAGAACGATAAGCTTTAAGATGTGGGTTGAGCATTTCTTGGACTTAAGATCGATGGATCCTACGAACGATTTATTGAATATCCGGTGTCCTTTTCCCGATGGGATGATCCTTCCGCCGGTAGGAAGAAGCGTGCTAAGAAAAGGAAGCAAAGACGACTCGTCTAGCGAAGCCAAAGTTGCCGGGATGAGTAAGGGATGTGAGCTACTTTCGAATAATAATTACCTACCGAAAGGTAATCCTTTTAGCGAAGAAGCCATGCGTAAATTTTGCCCGAAAAAGATGAGCAGGGAGACATTCTTGAGTGCTTTCATCATGCTTTAGCTGTGCTATTTTGCTGTACCATCTGAGCTCATCAGCCTGAAGTTTTCTTGATGGCCACTCAGATGGCGCAAGGCATCAAACATGCAGTAGGGGTGCATGTATATGCCTAAATTCACAGAAGTATTTGCGCATTTTTAAGCGCCCGTCGGCTGGGGCTCGTGGCGGTTTACACCCCATGCAGTATATATACGCTTTCTTGGGGACGCACATCCGATGAATGTACGCGTCTAATACTCCCTCAGTTTTCTAAGATCACCCTTGGCCGACAATGCTCACTATTGTTTCTGCTACACTGCATACCGAGGGCAATTGTCGTGAGAAGGTGACAGTTTTCGACAGCAGTCTGTTATGCGACTATTTGAGCGCAGACGCGTCGGGCGAGATTTCTGCAACGACGTAGAGTTTACGGTAGACGAGACGTTGCTGAAAAGTCTTAGGTCTTTTAAAGCGGTTCGCTATCTGGAATTTATAACTTCCCTCAGGAATAGGATGATTCCATAAAGGTGTAAAGGCAACCTTAGCGTCGAGCCTTATTTTCCGAACCGTCTTGGACGCCAATTGGGGCTAGACCAGCACTCATTACAAGACCCCTAGTCTGGAGCTCTTAGGTCAGTGCCGGTATGAGCTCAGATGTTATCCTAGGGGTGTTCACTTTTTTATCCTTGCGTCTGGTCGCCGTGGTACCGTATCACACGACTGCTTACGGCCGTCGAGAACGAATTCCCAGCCTTACTTTTCTGCTGAACTTGCCAAGTTGATTCGGTTGGGTAGGGATGTGGAGATCCTTCCCCGAGTTGTTTCTGTGGACGCTCGTGCGTTCGTGTGGCACCAGGCGGTGGGTCTTTTGGAGCCTGTTCTCAGGAAAGCGGAAATTGCTCAAGCCAGCTGGGTCCTTTCAACCTATGACATGATCTCTGCCCAGAACCAAGCTTATCAAGAGAAGCTGAGATTTGAGGCATAAGAGTCGATTTCAACAGTTGCGTGTTGACGTTAGTGCTGCTGAGTGAGTGGTGGATTTGGGGCTTGAAGATGCCACTCAATGGTGGAGAGCGGATGATGTTCTCACTGCCTGGGTCATAAACGAGCAAGTCGAGGTTGAAGCGGAGGCCGAACAAGATGTCTCCTTTGTTGATGCTGGTATATATATTCTCCCTTTTCTTTTTTTATTGCTTATATTTACGTCATGTCTTTAATTGTGTTGTTTGATTATGATGTATATTGTTGTATTGCAGAGGTAAGACTTTTGGACGAAGCAGCGAGGGAACCTGTCGCTAAGCTTGTCCCTGCGCCGTGGTCTCCGCCATTCTTTAGTGAGGCTCATGTTGGCCGCACACGGAAAAAAGTTTTAACTCGAGGACGGTCTTCAAAGGGGTCATTGCTTTCTAAAGCCAAGAAGCCATCTCACCGCTCTGCTTCGAAGAAATGGGGGTCTACTTTGTTAGACGATATTTTAGGTATAGGTGAAGAGCGTGCCAGGGAATAGAGGCCACCTCCAGCAAAGAAAACCTGAACGAAGGCTTCTGGATCTTCACACCTTCAACGCCGCTAGCGTCCTTCGATGCTGTCAGTCATAAATATTCTTCGGTTCATTATATTTCATTGCTTTTAGGGGTGTACTTAATGAATATGTCCATCCTGGTTGATTTTTTATTTAATAAAACTTGTAGGTCGTGAGAGGCCGACATGAGCCAGCGTCTGGGCTCGAGTTGAGCAAGCCGAGGAGGCTGCTGGCGAAGGCTACATTTACGATAACGAGCCTATCATTTCATCCCCAGTGAGAGTCGAATAGACTGGAGGGGATGCAAGGACGGGTGGTACCTCTACAGGTATCACCACCAAGAAGGCTGATAAGGGAAAATGCCTACCCTCGTGGAGTATAAGAAGAAGACTCCTCCCCTACCTCAGGGAGAGACTTGTGGCCGCGACGCCGTCAGCTTCGTCGGAATGGTTGTCTCTTGGTTATCAGGGCTCTCATCCGCCTTCATGATTTACGGAGCCTGAAATGGATCTTGAGTTACAGGCAGCTCTTCTTTTGTCCCGATCCGAGATGAGAACGAAGAAGAGGGGAGATAGGTCTTCATTGGCCCAAAAAGAGCAAGAGGCCCGGGATATTGCCATTGCAGATTCTAAGGTGACGCTTGCTGAGGAGCTGGAGGTGCTTGCGGGAGCGCTAAATTTAGGCGAGGATGCTGAACCAGGTTTCAACGTGGTTGAACTTGAGGCAAGCTCAAGTCGTCCAGGCACGTGTGGTGTTGAGATTGGTGCTGGCACCCATGTTGATGTGGCGGGATTGAGTGGTGCTGATATCATTTCTCCCAGTGCACATGTCGACAAGCCGGGCTTCAGTGGTGCTGGTGCGAGTTCATCGGTGCCAGTGCCTGCTACGGGGCAGCTCTTGGGTGATGTTTCTCCGCCCCCAGCGAGCACTTCAACTGCCGGGGCTGGTGGTGACGTAGTGTCAGTCCCATCTGATCCAGCGATTGAAGCGCCCTCGTCGCCATGGTTGCTTAGGAGTCGGCCAAGGAAATCCTTGAGATTGAGGCACGGTCGGGGGAAACTGCTAAACCTATGGAGACTAATATCGAGATTGGGGAGATCTTGACCACTCTCAAGGTCATCCGGTCACTTGTGCCGATTCAACCAGAAGGTATGAATTGCACTGAGATTAGACTCTTTAGTCAAAATTTATATTTGTTGACCGACTCCTTTTTATATGTTATTTCAATCATCCTCCCAGTAGACCCTATAGGCGAGGCTAACGAGGGTGGGCTGACGAGGGTGTGGAAGCTAAGGTAGATCAACCGATGACGCTTCTTCCTAACACGAAATTCCAGTGTATGCTCAGTTCATCCCGTGGGAGAGCCATCGGGGCGTACTTAGTAGCATTTACGTGGTTACAAATGCCTTCCTGGAACGGGCTCATCTGTCGAACCCCGAAGAGCTAGTAGCGTATATCAGCCCTAATCTCACGACTTTAGCCAACCTGGGGATTGGCATGGATCCTTTTCGGGTCCAGATAAAAGCGACCTTGATGGATCTTTGCTGGTTGGGCCGGGCTACTACCCCATGTGGGTCTACTAAACCTGCCGCCAAGGAAGCTGCTTTTGTTGCTTTGGTTGCAAGAGATGAGCTGCCCGGGATGCCAAAGAGAAGAATCTCAAGGCGCTCTTGCAGGTGACCAAGAATCAAACTCTCACGCGACATATTATTCTGCAACGACAGGAGCTCGTTGACCGGACCAGCGCCCAACTTGAGGAGGCGCAAGCGAAACTTGCTGAGTCCTAAAGGACCGTGGAGACACTTACGGGCTTGATGTTGAGACTTAAAGAGAAAGGGGTTAGGCTTCAGCAAGAGCTCACCGAGGTAGATATGGAGCATGGTTGTCTCGCCCAGAGGGTGTCTTCTCATCAGAGGATCCTTACTGCCTTGACTGCAGCTCAAAGGGAGCTCATGCAGACCTTCCAAGACCTGGGCAAATACCGTTTTAAGATGGTCTGATGTATGAAGGAATTTTTGTCATCATTTTTTTGCTTATCTTGTAATGAACTTAGCTATTACTTTTTTGTTTAGAAATGGAAATAAAATTTTGTTTTCTCTCTCATGTCAGTCTTGTTCGTTGAATATGTTTGTTATATTCTTGTTTGCAATCTTTATGAATGAATGCTTAAGCTGATAAATATCTAGTTTATAGTCTTTACGGACATAAATATCAGCAAGTGTTAGTTTAAAGTCATCTCGGACATAGATATTAGTTTAAAGTCTTTACAGACATTAGTTTTAAAATTGTTTCTGACATGAATATTAGTTTAGAGTCTTTACGGACATTAGTTTTAAAGTCATTTCGGACATTGATATCAGGCTAGATCACTTAGCGTTTTGAAATCGGCTTGTGAGATGTTGGGGCTCAGCTTGTGTAGTATTTGTATTTTAAGATTACTATATGCGTATGAGCTCTCCCGATATTATATGTGATCGCAGGATCCCGGGGACAACTTCGAACAAGTATTTTTATGGTATATTTGGGCTTATCTTCGGTACCGCTCCTTTGTAGCTTATCCGTGATAAATTTTATGTTGCTATGGGTTTGAACGATGATCTTTTGGCAAGCATCCCGAGAATAGATCTTAGATATCTTTAGGGGTTTCCGTTTATGATATTTCCGTAGCGTGGACAACATTGCTGAATCATTGAGGTAAGACTTTGAACGAGTTTCTTTTTGGGATCAATTTCAGCCTTATTTCGGTGTTTACGCAATGTGGATATGTTACCGTAAGACCTGTTTAGATAGTACTTTGTTGTGGTTTCCTTTTGAGATCAATCTCAGTCTTATCATTAGGTATTGCTTATTTTATAAGCATATTCGCGGTGACTGTGGATAAATTACAATGACCCCCTTTATCAGGGTGTACTCAATTTATACCGAGTCCGAGTCGGGTCCAAAATCCGATGAGCTAAGCCCAGCCTTTACATGTTCAGGCTTTTGTAAGTATGGGCTAGGCCTCGACCCTATGTGTCAAGACTCAGGGCTCGATGAACAATCGAACAAGAGGTCCTTTGACCTCATACATATTATATCAGGCTCTTATCACAACATGGTAGACAAAGACGCCAAGAAGAAGATGAGCAACAGTAATGTGAAGGTGTTTAACTCGATGCGTGACAGTCATGTAAGGATTACGGCTTGGTGAGCAGTCGAATAGGTAGGTCCTTTAACCTAAATGTAAAGGCTCTTAGCACCATCCGGTTGATAAAAAACTCAAGGAGATTGTATGGCAGATATACCAAGATACCCGACTTGATGAGCGGTGGCCGGACAAGACACGCGGCTCGATGAATAGCTGGGAAGGGAGGTCCTTTGACCTGTACCCAGAGGTTCTTACCACCATCTGGTTGATAAGAAGCTCCAGGAAATTGTATCGCATAAATGCCAAGATATCTAGCTTGATGAGCAGCGGCCGGACAAGACGTGCGGGTTGATGGATAACCAGGAAGGGAGGTCCTTTGACATGTATTTAGAGGCTCTTGCGACTGTTTGGTTGATAAAAGCTCAATGAGATTATACAGTAGAAATGCCATGATATTTCATCCAACGAGCGGTGGCCAAGGCAGGGCGCACAGTTCGGTGACAATGAGGCCTTCTTGGCTCAAGCCTCGGCGAACAAGAATGCCAAGAAGATGATGAACATCAGTAATGCCAGAATCTTTAAAGCGTTATGAGACTTGTCTCGTTTGGGCCAACATAGGAGACCTAAGCATAATATTTCTTTAAATTCTTTCATTAATTGGTGGCATGGGACGTTCCCCATGTGCATCTACTAGTTGGTATGAACCGCCACCGAAGACGGTTTCTATTATGTAGGGACTTTACTAATTTGGCTTGAATTTTCGTATAACTTTTCGATTTAGGATTATTGTCATCGTAGAACCAAGACTAATTCGCATACAGTGAAAGACCTTGGTCTGAGTAGCTTGTTGTAGGCACGTGGCATCCTTGTTCTATAGAGTTTCAGGTTTTGCTGGGCTCTAAATCGAGTATCATCTAAGGTCTCGAGCTCTTCGAGCCTTAGTACGGCGTTTTCTTCTGGTGTCAATCTTTCGTGGATTGCGACTTGAAGGTATGTTATCTTAATTTTGAGAGGAAGCACAATTTTTGTCCCAAACCAAATACTAACTGGTATGACGTAGAGTTAGTAGGAGTCTTCTATGTGGTTCGATTGGCCCACAGTGCTTCTGTCATTTTATTGTGCCGGTACTTTTTATTCTTGAAGACAATCTTTTTGAGCAGTTTGGTCAAGGTCTTGTTGAAAGCTTCTGTTAGACTATTGGCTTTAGGGTTATATATGGTAGAGTAGCGCTGGTCAATCTTATGGGTTCTGGCGAACTTTATAATTTTGTTGCTTCTATAGGCATGCCCGTTATCTGATATGATATATCTTGGTATGCCAAACCTATATAGTACATTGTTTTGGAAGAAATTGACGATTGTTTATGCTGTAATTTCCTTGAAACTTGCAGCTTCAAACCATCTAGAGAAATAATCGGTGACTACTAAAATGAACGTGTGTTCGTTGGATGACGAAGATTTAATTGGACCGACAATATTTGTTCCTCACATCTCAAAGGGCCATGACGCCACAATAGGATGTAGTGGATTTGGATGCATGTGTTCCTTGCATATTCTATGTAATCTGCATCATTTTTGGTCAATAATAACCCATTCTTTTGATTTTGATCTTCATTTTACGACCCACTTGATGGGCTCCATAAATACCTGAATGAACTTTTTTCATTACCCGGGTTGCCTCATCTAAGGACAAGTATCGTAAAAGGAGTTCGTCGAAGGTCCGACGATATAGTGTGTTATTAAAGAACACATATTGCATTGTTTGTTTTCTCAAGGCGAATCGGGCAGACTCGTCTTCGGGCAATATATCGTTGTAGAAGAAATCTAGAAATGGTTGCCGCCAGTCGGGCTTTTCTATGATTTCTTCATTATTTTGGATGTGGAGAGCTTGTGCATGCGCCCTTTCGTCATCGAGGACTGCGGGGCATACACTTAAGCCGTTCCGTACTATGACGCGGATCTCATTTATAGCGGGATCGGCCAGCTCTTTGGCTAGCTTTGCTAATGCATTAGCCTTCCTATTTTGGGATCGAGGGATA
The DNA here is from genome assembly GCA_030015575.1 of Agapanthus africanus. NCBI lineage: Eukaryota > Viridiplantae > Streptophyta > Magnoliopsida > Asparagales > Amaryllidaceae > Agapanthus > Agapanthus africanus. The sequence goes on along the minus strand of CM057339.1, from coordinate 299,431,034 downwards.
TTTTCTATCCTGCAGGTAAGTATTTGCAAGAGAAGCACCCTGGCGTGTTTGCAGTAGGCCGTCAAAGTAGATGTATAAGTCTTAGAGGTCCTCAGGACTTGCCTTACTGTTACATGGGAATCTCTATAAGCACGGAGGTTTTGTATTCCCATTTGTATGTCTAGTTCCAAACCTAAAATGAGAGCTTCATATTCAGCTTCATTATTAGTCTTAAGTCCGGTCATTGCGAAAGCTTGTTGGATAATGCCCCCTGCAGGGGGAACGAATACTAAACCGATCCCACTTTGACTTTGGGAACGCCATCTTGTGTTCCAGTTTCGAGCGAGGATGCCTCGTCGAAATGTAATTCCCAATAAGGTTCATTATATTCTATAAGAAGGATATCTTCTCCAGGTAATTCACAAATTAAAGGCGAATTGTCTGGAACAGGATGTACGACCAAGAAGTCAGTTAGAGCTTGACCTTTGATAGCCTTCTGAGGTACATATTGGATGTCGAATTGAAGAAGCATTAGTGCCCATTTGGCAAGTCGCCCAACCAATACTGGTATCCTCATTAAGTATTTTAAGGGGTCAGTTTTGGATATCAAACGAATTTCGTTTGATAATAAATAATGTCTTAGTTTAGTCATAGCGAAGACTAAAGACAGCCAGTGTTTTTTAATAGGGGAGTATTTACTTCTGCCCTTATGAGTAAACCTACTTAGATAATGAGTGCGTTTTCATGCTCAGCGTCATTTACCTGGACAAGTATTGCCCTAGGGAACCCTCTAGCGTTGCAGTATAGAGGATAAAAGGTCGTTCCTGAACGGGTGTGGCCATCAATGGTGGATGCAAGAGGTAAGCTTTAATTTCTTCAAAAGCTTTTTGGCACACGTTATCCTAGATAAATGGTGTATTATTTTTCACTAATTTAGAAAATGGCTTACATTTTCTCGAAAGGTTAGCGATAAATTTTCGGATGTAAGCCAACTTTCCTTGGAAAGAGCATAGCTCTTTGAAGTTTTTAGGGGGAGGCATATCCATAATAACCTTTATTTTGTCCGGATTGATCTCAAGTCCTCTATATCTGATAATAAAACCCAAGAATTTGTCGAAAGAAACTCTGAAGACACATTTAGTTGGGTTCATCTTTAATTGAAATTTTCGAATGCGATAAAAAAACAACATACAAATGCTTTAAATGATCATATTTATTAGAACTTTTTACGACAAGATCGTCTACATATCATTCACAGATATTGTGTAAAAGTACATCAAATATTCTGGTCATTGCCTTTTGATATGTGGCTCCGGCATTTTTCAAGACAAAGGGCATGACTTTATAACAATAGATTCTTATTGGAGTTTTGAAAGAGATCCGTCTTTCATCGCCTAGATGCATCTTTAGTTGGTTGTACCCGAAGTAGCCGTCCAAGAATGAAAACATCACGTATGTAGAGGTGTTGTCAATTAGCAACTCCGTAGCTGGTAGTGGGAAGTCGTTTTTTGGGACATGCTTTGTTGACGTCCCTAAAGTCGATGCAAACCCGAATATCCCCATTCTTCGTTTTGACTGGAACTATTGAGGAGATCCATTCATGGTACTGTTCTTCACAAATGAAGCTTGTGCCGATCAACTTCTTGACCTCTTTAATGACGACTTTTTTGACTTCGATCCGCATGTTGCGCTGAGGCTGCTTTACCGGGTTCTTGCTTGGCTCGATCGTGAGCCTATGCACAACGATGCTCGGGTCCAGATCTGACATTTCAGAATAAGTCCAAGCAAATTAGTGAATATATATTTTTAGGAGTTCAATCAGCTTAATTCGCTCTTCCTATTTGAGTTGAGCGATGATAAAAGTGGGTTAGGCTCTTCGTCGGTCCCCAGGTTTACTTTTATCAGGTCATCAACAGTGGTCTATCCTTCAAATTCAGGAGGGGCTAACTGTAACTGAATTAAATCCGAGTCTTGCAATTCCACAGTTTCTTGCGGTGCGGATGTAGTGTCTCGTTCGGTTTGATTCGTCTGCATAGATATCATGCGGCAGTGATGAATATACGTCTCAAATTTAAAATGGTGTTTGGAGGTATATGAAAAATACCCCAAGCCTCTCGTATCTTTAGGTTTTGAACCCTTTATATATTTATGCGTCTGTGATGGATGCCCCAAGGCGTTGAACATTTGATATGTTTTTAGAGATTGCCGCAAAGATACCATAGGTTTTCTGCAAAGTTGCAGGGTTTTTAGTGACATATTCGGTGGGATTCTTACTTCTACCTAACTATCTTGTTCAAAGTAGGAGTCTTTTCTCAACATATTCATTTGGTTGAGATTTATACAATAGGATTCCCTTTTGCCTTCGGGACGGACGGACAAAGAAGGTTTCCAAGTGTGTTATATTACCACATGAAAATCTTGCAAGGGCTTTTGATGCTTGCTAAGGGTTAGGATTTGATGAACTTGGCTTTTCCCCTTTCGACCACGTCACTTGAAGTCCCTTGCTTGATACCGAGGATTGTCATCATCATCGCTATCCGGCATTTGGAAGTTCTTGATTTGCTGACAAACTCCAGGGAGGAATTGCATTGATATATCGTCATCCTTGTTTAAGGATTCCGAATCAAAGCCTATCCATAAGGTTTTCTGAAGTTTTGAACCAGCTTCAGAAGAATAGCCGCACGCATCATCAGAGTCAATCGTTTCCGTGAGGAAATGCCTGTCTTGATTGGTTGATTCTCCATTGAACTCCTCAATAAATTACTTCGCTTCTTCGAGGTGTAGCTCATTGATGCTGAACGGGTGTGCTTCTCCATGGATACGGTATTCGCAATCGTTCTCTTTATACTTCAGGCACTGGTGCAGAGTTGATGGGACCATATTATAGTCATGGAGCCATGGTCTGTCCAGTAGGGCTCTGCACGCCGTGTCAGAGTTGATGACGTGGAACTTAGCCCTAGATTTGAACGGCCCCACTTGGAAGTCTAGTATGACTGATCCCAAGGCTTTCCTTGTATTTTGGTCGAATCCGTGGATCAGAATCTTTTCGGGTGAGATGGTTCACATCGAGAGCCAAACTTCGAAGCGTTTTAAGGGTAATCAGGTTTACCGATGCTCCTGGATCTATCAGCACCCTCTTGACTGTAATGTTAAAGGTTCCTGTGATATATAGAAGTCGGTGGTGCTCTGCTGTCCCCAATAACATATCTTCATCGGTGAACACAACCCAGACAGTTCGTTCATCGTAGCAGGTCTCCTTCATGGCCGCTTCGGCGAAGAATGCCTGATATTCTTTGAGGTTTTGTAGAGCTTCTATCAGCATGCTCATGCTCCTGAGTTCTGAAGATAGCATAAGCGTTTCGTATACGGTCATTAGTGCCGACATCGTTTTTGTTTTTGGCCTTCGAGGCTGAGGGGACAACACTTTCCTCGATTTCTATGGCTTTGCCTTTCTCTACCTCCTTAGCCTTTTGTTTCTGATCAGGTTTAGTTGTTCCTTGGTATAGAAGAACCGTTTCTTGGGTTAGCAATTTGGCACGGCTTCTGTTTTGAGTCGCCGTTTTTTGCCGAGGAGATAACGGTTCCTTGACGAGTAATGACATTATTTACAAATCGAACATCATTTTTGTGTTCGCTGTCAGGAAAGTGAAGTGTGTCATCCTCAGCCTCGCTCTCGACACTTGACCCTCTAATTGTGCAAAGGGTTTGATGGTCGAGGTGCTCTTCTTTGCCTTTGTGGGAAAGTCGAGGAAAGATATAGACGCTGGTCGTTTTCTAACTCTTGTATGCATCGCCTGAAGACGACACAGTTCCTCAGCATGTGACCATGGAACACGCAGAAGTCGGGGTCATCTACAAGCTCCTTTTCTCTAGGCATAGTGGAAATGGGGTGTTCCGTGCCGATGCTACTGATAGCTTGGCAAATTTGCAATAGCTTCCATCCAATCATTGAGATTATTGCTTGATTTATTTGTCCCTTGGTGGAAGGGAGTAAATAAATCTTTGGTGTAGTTTGGTTCTGCGACTTCGACCGGATTTTGTATCTGCGGACATTCGGATCCTCATTGAGCATCCTTGTGAAGCGGCCGTATTTATTGACCCATGTTGACGTTCTGCTATTCAGTATTGCAGGTTGTTTATTCGATTGTCTGTATCACTAAGCTGTTGCCGGAATTGGCCCATTTGTTGACGCAATCCGAGGATGTCTTCGCGTAGGTCGCGCACTTCATCATTCAATTGAAATATTGTCTGTATGGATGCTTCATGCATTTCATTATGTATTTCGGACACTCTGAATAAGGAATCCACTTTTTCTGGGGGATTTCTTTGAGGTGAGGGGTGTAATGGAAGACATCGATCTTCGTCCATCGGTAGGGACTCGGTGCTTCTTCAATCAAATGTCCGATGTCAGCACTTGCATTGTTGTTTTCTCCCCGTTGGATGGTTATCGACGAATCGTGCCTCTGTTGTGGGTCTGATTCGTCTTCTCCGGTGGTTTGATGATTTATCCAACGATATGTATGGACAACATTTGAAGAACGTGAAGAGGTGTTTTACCTTCTATTCTGAAGGGTTTTCGGGACCTTATTTTTTGTAGAATCTTGTATCATCTCCCTGAATGTGTGGCAACATCTTAAGAAATGCCCTGCTTGCTGATGCAATATGCAAAAGCTTGGGGATGCGGCCAGTTTGGCTTCACCGAGCATTCTGGGATATAGGAGTTCTGTGCTTCGATTTCTGAGTAAACGGAATGCTCCGTATAAATCTCGATCGGCCATTTGACTCAATCGCTTGTCCCACATGTTCTCTCAAGGGTGGTGACCGTAGACGTCGAGGGGGTAATATTGCTCTGTGCGGATTGCTCTTCCCATGTCTCGGGACGTCTGGGGTGTTTTGATTTCTCGAGCCTTTCTGCGACCGGCTCTTGCAGTTGCTTCTTCGACCCGATTGCCTTGGAACTTCGAGATCTAACGCTGCAGATTCTCAGTGGGAATTTGTGATTCATGGGCATGTTGTCGTAATAAATCAACATCCCTGTGTATTAGGGCATTTTCTGTATTCTTCCAAGACTTCTGCGAGTGGTGTTTGCAGCTTCTATAAAGTCGTTATGCCTTTCGGCCATAATGGTCAAATGAGCGATGGTCTCGGTGATGGTCCCAATCTCTCTATGCGGCCGTGGGACATATGTCCCGCCGGGATGTTCGATCGAGCGTGGAGTTGTGGATGGCGAATCTTTAGGATTCTCCTGAGGGAGTAATGTCAGCTATGCAGGCTCAACTGAGACCTGGCTCCAGACTTTCCTACTTTGATCGGTTGATTCTTTCTGAATAATGGTTGAAACATGACACGAGTTGGATGCGCAGGGCAATGCCTTGATCACCTTATCAGCTGGGTACTCCTCATCTTTCTTTTGCTGATAGTTGCTGCTTTTCCCTTGCAACACTACACACGGAGTGTTAACCGGTGCGTTAGCTTGAGTTGTTTCCTCCTGTTCCTGACAAACAACATTAGCGGGGCCTACATCCGGTGGCGCATCCGGTTCATGAGGACCGTGTGCAATCTCGTTCTTGCTAGTGACATGGGCAGTATAGAGACAAGTGAGTCGGGATGAGCTGAGTTCAAACATTAGTTCTTAATAATGCATTTGCTTGCAAGATTAAGCGTTGCATGTGTTGCTCCGTCTTCTCTGGGTTGGATGGCTCGGAAGTGTCTGACAGAACTTCTCTTGTAGTTTCTTGTCACTCGTTTCTTCGCTCCAGAAGTTGGACGAGATGAAGTTCCACATGGTTATGAGGGAAGGTTTAGCGGCTCCTCTTGCTGAAGGGCTTTCGCTTTATTTCCTTTATCCTTTGGTGTGCTAGCGGTAATGACGGTAGCCGGAACATGTGTCGTCTCCGGTGCGGGAGCTTTCTTCTTTCGAGAAATCCCGGGTATTCTTTTCAGGCTCTTGTGTGGTTTTGCAGTCTTTTTTTGAGATGACCACTTCCTAAGGGTCTGTCTGAGCCTCCGATTGCGGATGAGATTAGCTCACTTTGACCGCACGTAGTTATACAATGACTATGTGTAGTAGGAATGTTGACCTTGAATTTGTCAGCCACGACGATATTCCCGAGCTTATGCTGCTCCTCGATCCAGTTCTTGAAGACAAAAAGCCCTCAATGGAGTGAAATATCATACGTTGGTATGGACATCATTTTGGGTTATTCTTCTTGTTAGCTTCGTCAGATTTCTTGATCTTTGGCAATTCCAAATCATGTTTCAAAGCTAACTCGACGATGTGCTTAGTGCTCTTTCGTGAAATAGCATTTCTTTTTTATTTTCTCTTCTAGAAAAACTTTTGGTTGAGCTTCTTTAGACGACTTTGTCGATTGAGGCGTTGCCCGACTTAAACTGGATAAGCCTTCGTTAGTGTCCACTATTAAGGACATAACATGTTTAGGTTTCTACTGGTTATGAGGCTTTTGGGTTCGCTTCGGGTTTTCACGCGTATATGCCTAGTAATCTTCGAGTAGCGCATGATCGACATTTTCCAATTCCGCTATCTGCTCAAACAATGGAGCAAATGCCGTGTTTCGTGGATAAAAGGAACGATCGGATTTTCCCTGGAATCTTGCTAAGCAGCAATTGCACCGATTGCTCCTTGTGGATCTGAGGATCGCAGTGTATGCCAGTTCTCCATTTTTGTCCAAATTCTAGGAGGGTTTCATCCTTTAAAGGTTTTAATATGGTGAGATGGGTAAGCGTCACCTTGTCAGAAACACTACCTCTAAACCGGTGTTTGAATTTTTCTGCCAACTAGTTAAAGGTGAGTATCGAACCCGGTTCTAGCTCAGCGAACCATTCGAACGCCATACCGTGGAGACACTTAGGGAGTTGCTTTAGCAAGAGTTTGTCGTTCCTGGCTGAATCGCCACATGCCATTTTAAAGTGAGCTAGGTGCTGCTCAGGGCTTCCGGATCCGTTATATGTATGGAACGCAGGAATGGCATACACTACCAGATACTACACATTGTTATACTTGTCAGGGCACGGTTGGCTGGCTACCGGCACTACCGTCGTCTGGTTCATTTGCTTCATTTGTTAAACAATGAACTTCTGCAGAGCAGTGACGCCTATGTTAGCCAAGGACGAGGGCCTCAATGTCGAGGTTGACGGGGATGACGCAAGCACTATCACGGTCGATGGTTGCCACCACCACCGTTGCCGCGGGGTTGGAGATTACCGGAGGCGGACCGTCTTCCTTTCAGGGTGGAAGAGTTGTCTCGTGTGATGTAGATGTAGCTTGGGGAGAAGGTGGTGTCCGTTCTTTCCTAGGAGCCGGTGCTTCCTATGGAGCAGATTGCCAGTCGTTGCGAGACGCATGAGCTGAACTCACTGGAGTGGGTGGCTGCCGTGGCCTTTCTGCATGCGGCTCTGGTCACAGTGTTGTCAGGCTTTGCAATTGGGCAGCCATCACCTGAATGAGATTGGCCATGTTGGCCATTCTCTCACAATTCTTCAATCTGACTGTTCCGGTCATTTGGCAGGGCGTTTTCGCCGGCATCGTCACCTTGCTTCGTGAGTAGAGGGTTTTCATTGATATGAAGCACATTTTCGTCTTCTTTATTGATTTACGCGACCCTTTCTCGAACTGTTGGTTGAGAGGGTCCACATCTGACGTCCCTTCGGATTGAGGGCGACTGTCCTGGCTTCTTATGCCCCCAGCTGGACTTTTTGGGCGTGGGGGCGGTTGATCGTCCAGATTGCTTGCTTCGATCATTCGGCAAGTATGTATGATTGGTCGGACCGGAGATGCCAACATTGGGCTAGGCGAGGGATCTCTCACGGGGCAAGTGGAGCAAGACCTTGAGGGAGGATGGCTTCTTCATTTGAAGTGCACCTGGCCGGCCTCTAGCTCTGAGTGACGCGAAATCGAGCCTCGCTCTTCATGGGGAGGCACATATGCCTCACTGGCATTCCTGTTGAGGATCTACCTCTTCTTATGGTAGAAGACCCTGAGAGGTTCGGTCTTCTGAAGGGTCATTGCTTCTCGGTAAGCCCTGTAAATTTTTTGATCGGCAGTCCCCCGTTTGCGGGAGGGACCATTGATTTGTACATCCCGCCTGGGCTGAACTCGCAGCTGCCGGAAGGGTGCGAAGGTGTTTTGGACGGGCAATGTAGCTGCCCGTATGTGTTGAGGAATGGGAAAAGTGCCCTCCTCTCAAGATCTTGCCACTCTTCTCGCATCGCGAGAGGACCCGCTCTTGTTGGCATGGACCGGAGCAGCGAAGCAGCCCGTCTTGACGACGATACCGTTGTCTTCTTGGGGGTCTTGCTTGGGTCCTGGAGCGACTATAAGTCTCTCAAATATGTACTTTCGTTTGGATCTGACACGAGAAGGTGGCACCGTGAGCGGTTGCCCCTGTAAATAGTGGTGGTATAGTTAAGGACCACCTTTCCTTCCTGAGCTTGTTGGGTAGATCTTCTGGATGGTGAAGGGAAGTCTGGGGTGACTTGGTTGGAGACCGGCCTTTTTTCGGGCCCGGTCTGAGTTGGCCGTACTGGCCTTTGAGTTGAAACCGTTGGCTTAGTTGCCAGGTGGCTCGCCTTTTGTTTTGGGGATTAAGCGCTTCCCTGTCCGGCTTGCAGCGCTGGGAAGTTATTGATGGTGCTGAAGGGGCACATTTCTGGATCGTATCCTGCCAGTCCTGCAGGAGACATGACGAACTGGGGGTTGGCCCCCGTAATTACAAACATGGTTGCAATTTTGGCTGCTGCTGTGAGGTCAGTGCATGATGGTGTGTTGTGAACCATTGACCTTCAAAAGGGATAACCCATGGCGGCGTTAATGACCTACAAGATAGAATGGGCCTTGGCCGAAGTGCTTGTCCAGGCCTCATTAATTATGTAATGTTATCGTAGAGGCTTGCACGACATAGCTGTGTATAAGCCGATATCCGGACTTAGCAAGCGTTATCGGTGTTGTGTGTGTAATGGTCCAATGGTTAAGACACCGGCATGCGAAACTTTTGGGTTCCGTCAACCAAAGGTTCTGGGACGAAACACACAAGGCGATGCAATTTAGGACGAGCTAAGAAGTAGAAAGTCTCTTGGCGAGGTCGTCATTTTTGTTTACCCTCTTTACGACATTCAACGCTTAAACGCCGAAACAAAGTCGAGTTTAAATAAAACAAAGTTATTTAGTATTTTAAGGAGTTGACCAGAAGGCCCTAGGTCCGATACTTCCGACACCGTAAGCGTATGTCGTTAATTACATCCTATTCTCTCAGGACGCACCCGGACGGTATACCATGCTAGCACGCTTCAAATTGCATCATTTTAGAGAGGAAAATCACATATATAATAGTAAGATAAATCAAGGCACAATTTAAACAAAAGAATATATTTTATTCATTTTGTTTGTGTTTATATACAGTTTGGAGTGTAAGTTATATTAGGCATTGCAAAATAATGTAAAATTACATAGGATTCTCCTTTGAGATCTGCATTGAAATACCTTGAGGTATTTTAGTGTCGACGTAGTAGAAATTGATGGGCATTGCCCTAATGTGAGGGCCACATCGCCATAAGTGGAACTCTTTATTTGAAGTGTGAAGATGTTACTTTTGAAGTATTAATAACATTTCGTTTGAAGAAAAGAGGGCATTTCACTTGAAATGCAGGACACCCGAAGTGGGGTCCACACTAATCAGGCATGGGTGGGATACCCTGGGTGGGACCCACACTACATTAAAAGTCAGGAACACATCATTTGAAGTGTGGATGGGCTCTCTGGATGGGGTCCACATATAGTAGGGAAACTGAGAAGTTTCTATTAAGGAGGCCTATTTAGGGGCCTCTCGAGGGACCGAAAGGAGTCCCGAAGCAGTCGCGATGCCTAAATTGGGCCTCTCGATGGCTGCTTCAAGCCATATAAGAAAACTCTGATACAGGGTTTTCTTAGATGAAACTCATTTATTTGAGTTTCTTGCACATGTTGAGAATGCATTATGTCGTTCTTAGTGGTTTGTGCAACACGAACACATAGATTTGTGTTCAAGAGTAGAAAACATGATTTTTGGATCATGTTTAAGTAATGACTACAGTGTTTTTGACACTGCATTCACTGAAACAGACATGTTTTGCATGTCAGTAAAGCATGTCTGTAAGGTGAATATGATATTCCTATTCACAAGTATGTTAAGAATATAGTTTTCCTATTCATGATGGTCTTGAGAACATGGTTTTCCATGTCTCAAGGTATGAATGGAGTATTCCATTCAAATGTGTCTTTTATGGATATATTATGAACAAGTATATTCATGTCTGAAAATGAATAGGATTTTTGCTTATTCATAAAGTTCTCTGAGACATGGTTTTCATGTCTTGGGGTATGAATGGAGTATTTCATTCACATGCCATTATAGACATGTCAGAAAGATGAATAAGGTTTTTCTATTCATATGTTCAAAAGATAATTTCTTGTGTCATAGGAATAGGGTTTTTCTAGTCAACAAATACTCTGAAGGACATGTTTTAATGTCTCAGAGATGAATAGGATCCTCCTGTTCACATATGTTTTTATATAGGACATGGGGCCTTTGATCCATGTCCTTTGAGAAATAGTTTCTCTATTTCTGTTAAATATGCATGGAATAGGATAGCCTATTCCAAAATATGGAGAATATGGGTTGACCCATGTTCCTGGTTTAGTTTATATTAGTCAAGAACACTTTTGTGTTCTGAGCTTTTTCTTTCATGTGAAGAGCCATGGCAATGCCTTTCAAGCTCTTTTATTTAAGAGCTGGAAACTTGTTAGTTTCCATCTTCCTTTCTGATCAAAGGGGACATAGAAGAGGAGATGAAGATACCAATAGAGAGAAAGAAAGTGAAGGAATGGGGTCGTTACATTCCTATATGCTCGCCTTTTTTTTCTTCTTTCTCTGTTTCTTCTTCTTCACAGAACTTAGTCCAAGTTCTAAAGATTTTTGCAAAAGGATTCGATCCCCTATCAGGTGCTTACAGAAGGTATTTATAGCCCTTTGTGAGTGGGGGAGTAGAGGTAACTACTCTCTTGATATCAGGGGAAGTGGATGGTGAAAATCCCCCCATTATCTCTTGAAGAATAGATTAAATCTATTCTAAAGGTGGAGGTCCCGACTTTATTAGTGTCGGGACACCCCAATTAGACGCCTCCCGAGTTCGGAAAGGGGCATCCCGATATGGGATGCCACGAAACAACTCATTTTTGAGTTGTATTAAGAGGGACCTTCCTAGGTAGCGGTCCAACCCGTGATGAACAAGCCTTTGGTTTACTCTTGATCATATTTTGATCAAAACTTGATTACTGAGATGTATTTTGTAAAATACTTATATAAGTATTTTTTTTATATTTGAGAGTTAAAATTTTAACTCCAACATGCAGCAAGAGGCCATTAAAGCCTCCCCCACATATCATCGAATAATTCAAAACTAATCAACACAGAATTTACCATATCCATAATTGTTCTATTTTAACGCACTAGAACGCCCTTGTTGACGATCCTTTACTCTGACAGCATCTAGGGTTCCTCGAACAATGTGATATCTCACACTGGGTAAATCCTTAACCCTTCCTCCTCTTACTAATACTACAGAATGTTCTTGTGAATTGCGGCCAATACCAGGTATATAATCAGTGATTTCAAATCCAGAGGTTAATCGTACTCTGGAAACTTTACGTAAGGCAGAGTTTGGTTTTTTAGGGTGATAGTGGAAAAGTTGACAGATAATACATATTGGCCGATATATCGTTTTGAAATCACTTGCGATACGATAAAACCGATATAATATCATCCAATATATCGGCCAATCTTGCAATATCACCCGATATATCGTCTCTATAGGTGATATATCGGTCCAATACGATTCCGAAATCCGATATTTAAATCTTTGGCGGCGAATATGGTGGTGTGACTTCATGAATAATACCATTATCTTCATAAAATTGATTAAATTCATGTGAAGTATGCTCACCCCACGGTCGGATCGCAAAATTTTAATTTTTTATCTAAATGATTTTCTACTTCTAACTTGTATGTTTTAAACATGTCTAAAGATTCATCTTTATGCGAAGTAAATAAACATAACAAAATCTAGAACAATCGTCAATAAAGGTAATAAAATGTTTTCCCCCTCGTGTCAAAATTCCGTTCATGTCAGATACATCACTATGAATTAGTTGTAAGATACTTGATTTTTTGCGAGGTACGGAATTAAATGGTTTTAGCTTGTTTTGCTTGCGAACAAATTCCGCATTGCATTTAACATCACATTTGAAATCTAATTGTGAAGATAATGGTATTACTCATAAAATCACAACACCACATCCACCGTAATCTAATGGAGTAGCATTGCGTAAAAATAGAACGTTTATGGATATGGTTCTATATTGATTAGTTCCAGATTATCTGATAGTATGTGGAGGGAGCTTTAATGGTCCCTTGCTACATATTAAATAGAATTCCTTATAAAGGTTCGGATAAAAGTCCACATGAAATTTTTGGAAAAATAGAAAGACAAATTTGAAATATTTTAGAGTGTGGGGAGTGTTTTGTTATATTTTCCATGCCATTAAACAAAAAGAGAAAATTACAGATGCACTATTTATTGGTATGCTATTAATAGTCATGTTTGTTATTTCTTAGTTATAAATTTTGATATTGGTATTGCAATATTAAAATGGAAGCTAAAAATGCTATCCTTTTTTCAATATATTTCCTATGAAAGTTAAATTGCCCAAATATGTTTACGTTGATATTTATAGTAATGTTGCATGTGCTAGCGTCCTTACCATTCAAGAACATGAAAATAATTTTGAACGTATAAGAGGAAAAAGAATTAGAAAACCTAAAATTTTAGTGACGATTTTTATTCACTTTTGACTGAATTTTTTTTTATAAAAACCGACCCTCTAAGTATATTCGGATACGATGAAATCAATTGATGCCAATTTGGGGATTTGAGAGAGGAGAACAAATCTCATCTTTCAAGTTCTCTGTATAAGGGTTTTCTTTCTCTTAAGAACTTTTATACATAGACTTTCTTCTCCACATACTATTTTCCAATAATAAAATAAGTATTTGGAGATTAAAATGCTACATCTATTTGAAAGTTCTATGACTCGTACAACAAAATCGAGAAAAGTGGCTCATGTTGTATCTCGAAAGTAGGAGAGCACAATCTCTTTGAAGGAAAGCGACATCAACGTGCCTCCCAACTCACTTACGGTCCAATTACTCTTTTCACATAAGATTCAATCTGGCATTAATTAATAATTAATTAATTTAGTTCTCACATTCACATGATAATGTTTAATTAGTGGATCACTACTAGTGGTTATCGTATTGTATTTGAATCAAATAATGTTGCATTAAGTAAAAATGGTTGCTTTATTGGAAAAGGATATTTGTGTGATGGCTTGTTTAAATTAAATGTACTCCTATCATATATTAATAAAATAAATTCCTCATCTCCAATTGCTCCTTTTCTTTTATTGGAATCAGCATCGTCTATCAATGCTTAGATCAGTAAAAAAAACAACATCCATGCCCATTTCCCTTCGAGAAAAATAGAATTTTTAATTAAACGGGATAGCAAACTTTTATTGTATCTGAAATAGCACACCCCCCCCCCCCCCCAAACACCCGCATTCCTCCTCCTCAGTCTCAACCTCGCTAGTTAATAAATAGAGACAACAGATGGAGCGGCTTCATTTTCATTTCTCTAGTTTACTTGCTAACTGAAACCAGTAATTCTAAAAGGAACTATGTTCTTGTCCCCTTTCTATTTCAGTCCGAAGGTTTCAGATCAAAGGACTGGGGACCTTCCCCAAGATGGGTTGCATGTGTGGATTTCTTTCTTGCATCACGTGCGAAGCATGCTGTTATTTCTGGGGCCCACACTCGTGTTGGTACAACATATGCCCAGCTTGTTGCCGCACTGGCTGCAGCCAACAGACACCGTAATTTTCAGGCCTTCTTATTTATATGCAAAAAGGAAAAGTCCAAAATTCCGTCCATATTTGCACATTTGGGTGTTTTTAACTTTTTGTTTCCGCTTATTATTTATATCATGAAATGGATGACTTGTTTCCTTGCGGTTATGAAATTTGTGGATATCTTTGTCCATCTTCACATCTTCAATGTCCAATTTCCTTGGAAAGCTTAAAATGCTATGGTTTTATATTTCTTAAGATGATAATTGCAATTTTGTGTAACTTTCCACTTTCTGCTGTTGCAAGATTAAAGTATCTATATAGTTATATGTCTTCTTGTGCTTAAGAGTTTGTTCCAAAAATGGTTGCAGAGCGTCCTGCATTTGTATACTTTCTACCATTTACAACATTTATACATTCCCCCTGTCAGAATACCGCATTTGACAGGGAATCTCATTCCCCAGCCATAATGTCAATTACACAAAACATTTCCCTAAGCGGAAAATCTCTGCAATCATAACACAAAATCTTTGATGATTTGCAATTTGCAATTTGGGATGAGACTTCTCCTTGCATGTATCTCATTAGTTCCATTTTATAACTACAAAATTTGTAAAATTTTAATAAGAATTATTTTGGTGAGAAAATATTTTAACTTTTGTATCCTTTTTGCACTGAAACTACAATAAATGTTTGAAATAAATAGTTTACTTGCTGGTATTCCAGTATGGTCAGATAACAGTACATCAGCTAATGTAATCTATATTCTATTAATATATTTACGATTAAATTTTATTTTGTTACAATTAAATATTTTATGAAGCTAAGATACAATTTTAAAAATATTATATTGATTTTAAATATTCTACTATACTGGTATATTGTCACACCAGTTAATATACCAGCATTGAACAATGTACTGGTAAATACATAACCCACTCAAGCACCTTTCCTATTGAATGTGCAAATGCACGTACCAAAAACATTAGTTGATCCTAACCATAAACCTAATATCTTGCAGGCAAGGATCCAATGTCTTCCGACTTCTCATTCCTCAGCAGCTTCCAAAGCAACCTCTTAACCAATGGCCTTGCGCACCAAGCCGGGTGGGGTCGCCATGCCTGGAACTGGTTCGTGGGCCCCCTCAGCTGCCGCCGCCAGCAGCGCCACCAGTGTGCCCTCACGCTGCTTCTTCTATCCGCATGGTGAGATGGGGACTGGCAGAGCCCTATCCCTCGTGATATCCAACGGTTGAAGGATTATGGTGTGAACCTAACCGATGATGGCAAAGTCGATGAGAGCGGTCTCAGATCGAATGTTGTAAAGATCACGCAAGAATCATGTGAAAACCATGGGGACGCTTGGCTTGTGACCTTCCTCATATTTGTCTGTATAGCAGAAGGATATCACCTTCTCATTCTGAAAAGCCCCACTTAGACTCCTGCCTCATTTTCCTTTTTCCACTAAAGTTGCATATTCAATATATTCTTTGGGGGTTTACTTGGCAGAAACAGACAAGAAGAATTGACGATTATAAGTAGAAGGCAAAGTACAGGTTTTGAACAATATGCCATGCCCGATCATTTCGTTTTGTGATAGTTTTTGACGACGGATTTCCTTACATTAAAAAGGTGGAGGTTCCCTGCCATACTGCCCTTTCATCTCTGTAGGCTGAATGTTTCGGGGCCGTCTTCTAAAATTTTCCCCTGTATATGATTGTATCATTTGTGTCTCATTTGTATCTGCTGCTCTTATATAGCTTTAAGCGCATATTGTTCTAAAGCTTTGATGTATAGCTTGCAAACCAGTTCTCAAGATAGTAAACAAATATTAATTTCTGTGAGATGCATATTTAGAGGGGCATGCTTGTTTTTGCAACCCAGTACTCTTTGTTAATCAGGGATCATATGATCACATGAGTATTTGTTGATCGGATGTTGTAGAGACGAAAAATACTTTAGTTTCTTGTTTACATATTAAAATTTTATTCAATAAAACCTTCTATATTTGTCAAGTTATATTGGATCAAGATTCTATTATATGTATGCTGGTAGGTTTCTGACCCAGGCAGAGCTCAGGGCATTATCCAATTACTTGTTTCTACTGTCAGCTTTTGCCTTTTCAGTTGAAGTCAAAAACAAGAGAGAGAGAGAACAAAAGAAGAGAAGAAGGTAAAGTTTGTTATGTTATGAAACTAATATAGGTATATGCATTCGCTACACCCTTAATTGATCATGGGTTATGCTGGCAAATGATGCTAACTGTTGATGACAGTATTATTTAGTTACAACTTACATCCATCTGGCCCTAGTGTTTTTATTTGTAGTTTAAAATAGAAATATTAACTGAGAAAACCCTGAGTAGGTTCATTCAAAATGGAAAATAAAGGGGGGAATATTATTCCAATATTGGTATGAAACCTAAATCTCTTTGGCCTCTGTCTAACATCAATTGGCTCAAAAATTAGGAGCAAATAAGAAAACATTGTGCATTGAGGATTTTCTTATCAATATGTTTCAAATTACACTCAAATAACAGGAAAATAACTTTGAAAAATTTAGGAAAATCAAATAAAATTAGGGAGAGTTAGAATCTCAGTGTCAATGAACTTAAAAGAACATGAGAAGTATTAAATATATATAAAAAGGAGGAACAAAATTGAACAAGAAGTCATGTTATTTGAAAGGCCCAAAACATAAATAAGCTGTTACTGCCACATTCATCAATGTATAGAAGCAAAACATAAACAAACCCTTCAAATTTCTTTTTCTTGGAAAATCTTTCTATACATTAATAGAAACCCCAAATTACAACACCCTTCAAAGTTAAAACCTTGCTAAAACCATAAACCTCTCTCATCAAACCCCACACCCACAAATTAAAAAACAAAAAACAAAGCGAAGAGAAAAAAAGGAAAAACATGAAAACCTTTTCATACATCAAATATCCCAAACTTCAAAATGGAGGAATAACAAAAACCCACCCCTCCTCTCTCTCTCTCTCTCTCCAACAGCACTTTCTCTCTCTAAAAATGCAAAACCCCAATACCTAATATTAATTAGAGCCAAAGAGCCCCAGCATCTTTGAGCAGAGGCACCAAGGTCCCATTGATATGAGATGCCATGACCCTGTCCATGGCCCCCACCAGCTTCCCGCCAATGAACACCACCGGCACTGCCCCGGGACCGCCCCCGACGAGCCGAGCGAGGGCCCGCTGCATCTCTGGCCCGCGGGGATCCTCATCGAGCTCATAGACAGTGGGGTTGACCCCCATGCCGCAGAAGAGCCTCTTGACTGCATGGCACATGCAGCACGTGCTGAGGCTGAAGATGACGACGGCGTTCTCCGAGGCAAGGCGCTCGATGCGGTGGAGGGGGTCGAAGAGGGCCGATGAGGCGGCGGCGGAGGCGGGGGAGGACCACCAGGACTCTGCTGCTTGGAAATGCATTTTCTTGAAGATGAGGAATGTGTTTCTGTTTTGTTGTTGTTGTTGTGAGTCGGTGATGTTTTGGAGTTGGGGGAGTGGGGGTTTTTATAGAGGGGAGAAGGGTAGTTTGGGAATTGGGATTTTATTTTGACCTTTTAGATGATTTGGGTTCATACTTCATATACCTTTACTGGATTTTCGGCAGGATATCTCCGCTATTTTGAAAAATTGCAATTAGATAAAAAAAGAGAGAGCATATGTTTAAATAAGAAGGCAAACTGCTATTTTCAGTTAATTGTCCCTGATTTTCCTAATTGTCCAAAACTATTCAGGAAGCCCGGAGATACCCAAAACTATTCTAACACGCCCCAGCAGGTTTGTGGCATGTGTGTTCATGTAATTATAGAAATTTTGATGATAAATTTCTTTACTAATATAACCGCATGCATTGTGTTTATAAAATAATAATGACAAAACAATTTAATTATATGCATCACACTCGTAAAATAATAATGACACGGTATTTAATTACGTGCATTGCACAATCAACGGTGTTTTTTTATTTGATTTCTCTAAAATAACAAGAGGTACCATCATGAATCAATTTCAAAGAGGTTAAGCGGTGAAAATGGTTTGGGTTTTTTTATATCTCACCCCTAAAATTTTAATGTTTCTAAATTTCTTCCCTAAAATACTATATTTCTAAATTTCATCCCTAAATTCTTTAAGTTGTTCAAAAATACCCCTCTAGTTAATTTAACCAAGTATTTGAAGAGAATATTTTTCAATTTGAGTTAATAACAGTATTAACTTAGTTAAAGACGAACCCCCCAACCCTCACCCAATGATCACGTTCTTCACTAATGTCATGTATTGGAGGCTATGGCTACGATTCTTCTTAATTTCAAAATTAGGGTTTTTCTTTCGACAAAAAATTAGAGCAATTCTTCTTTAAAATTTCTAGTATGTTGATGCAGAAAGAGATTGTGGTCTTTATTATTGCAATTATAACAATTCGAACGAAGAAAATGAGTAATGGAAGAGATGAGACCCTTATGGTTGGGTTAAGGATAACATTTAAGAATAAATCTTATGTTTTTTTTTTATAACGGAGCTAGAAATGAGTATGTCTTTTTTGATAATTAAGAAGAACCATAGCTCTAGCCCCCATTAATTCTTATTTGCTTTGTTCAAAAGAAAATGAGAAAGAGGCTGAGAGAAAGAGGCTGAGTTGGCGCTTATGTGAGAATGGAAAGTAAGATTGAATTGTTTAATTTAAATGGTAGAAAATAAGAACGTGCATTTAAACAGTGCAGAAATAAGAAATTAATAGGATAAAATTTTTATCCCACCTTCTCGCTTTTTCTTCTCGCTTTCTCTAGTTTTGGATAGAGTGAAATATGCCAAAAAGAGGATGTGGCAAGAAAGTGACGCATTTTTCAAAACCATTATAAAATATAGAAAACAGAGAGATGCAAAGAGGAGAAAATATGTTTTATTTGATTTGATTTTCTCTGCACCTTAAACAACCACACACGCATGACTATTTATGCTAGCGCATCACATAACCCTTATCTAGCAATTACTACTACACGTTATTGCATGCATAAATGAGACCGTTACAAATTCTAGAGATAATGCAAAATAACTCTTCTACATTAACACTAATTGCAACCCCCTGCATAATTACACTACTATAATTAAAGGATGCCCCTACGGTTAGGACTAGAGAAGCAAATCACTGTCCCTACGGTGCTGACCGTAGAGATCAAAATATTAACCTTAGGTCGAAACGGCGTAAAGGCAAGTATTTACCCATACAGATGTAAGTTTGCCCCTACGGGAAAAACCGTAGGGGTAACTGTCCCTACGGTTTTCACCGTAATGGCAGCTATTTTTTTAAATTTATTTTAAAAAAGCAGTAATATTTTTTCCCTGCTGTTCTCATCGTAGGGACAAGTATATGCCCTTACGAATTAAACCGTAGGGGCCAAAGATTATTCTTTTTTATTTTTTTTAAAAACAATTTATATTTTGTGCCCTTACGGTTGTCATCGTAGGGGCATGTATATGTCCATACGGATTGCACTGTAGGGACACAATATCAGGTTTTTTAGACATTATGTCCCTACGGTTTAACCCATAGGGGTATATGGTTACCCCTACGATGACAACCGTAAGGACAAAAGAAACTTTTAAAAATAGTTTCCCTGTTTTTTCCGTCCTGTACACAATAATATATATATCATATGCCAGAATACAGAAATATTAATCAATAACATCCCGCATATAATATATATAACAAAATAAACAAACATAATACAAAATCAATCTAAAATTAGGATCGTAATCAAAATATACAACCACCAATATCCAAAATATACAATATGTATCAAATAAAGTACAGTCATCCTACAAAAATAAAAAATATAAATAAATCACTACTGGCTCGGCCCAGGTACTCCACCTCGAAATATCTGGGAAATCTAACACATCCGCTCCTCAGTGTAGCCCTGGGACGACAAAAACTTAAGTACTGAAGCTGCAGGAGTCGGAATGGCATGCGGAGCCGAAGCCGAAGGAGTGACCTGCACAAAAGAAGCTGGATAAGTGGCCTGCGGAGCCGGAGCCGAAGGAGTGGGCTGCGCAGCTGCAGCCGAAGGAATGTCTTGCGGAGCCGCAGCCGAAGGATTGGCCTGTGCAGTCGCAGCCGAAGAAATAGCCTGCCGAATCTGTAAAGTTTTTAAGTTTGCATAATAAAAGAATAAGGAACGATGTACTAGATTCAGTCTATATGTCTTGTTGTGAAATTTTAAATCTAGAAATTAAGTCTTGCGAATTAAAATGATGTGTTATTGATTTATAGGATTCGTATCGGGTTCGTATCAATATCTGATTCTTGTGAATCTACGAATCCTATTCGTATCCGTATTTGAATCCGTGCTATGTAGATTAGAACTATAAATATATAAGTATATACGAACAGAAGTAACATATGTGCCATCATCTCCTTCAACTCCTCGACTTGAGAGCTCAGAGCGGCCATCTGGTTCTCCAGACGTCGCTCGCCCGGGTAGCAGAAGTAATCGCCGGAGAGGAGGACAACTTCAGCTGGGCGCTTCTGGGACCAAGTCCTCGGCCTCTTTCCCAACCACCGTGGTGCCCTTCATGTACGGCATCTAGGACAAAGGCTAGCACGGCTGGATCGGTCTTTGTGCTGAAATCAATTCTTGATACCTCCACCTGCTGCACTACTCGTGCCTGCACCATGTAAAACAAAACAAAATTTCATTTGAATTAGAACAATTATTAACACTTACGCGATACTCCTCAGTAGTAGTGTCGGGATATCGAAGCTCACCCGTGGCAGGATCTGTCGATGTGGCGTGGATGGCCAGATAATCCTTCAACACGCTCGGTGTACCACCTTCCGCCATGATTCGAGCTCTCTGCAATTCACCAAAAATATGCATATATAACATAACTTTTCATATTGCATTATATCAAAAAAGATATATTGTAATTTATCTTTGCCTCCATGGCACGAGTGATGTTCCTCAACCTACCCGTGTAGGTAGGTTGACCCTTTTCACGGACTTTCGATTCTTCTTGTTTTGGGCGGTCTGTTTCTGCTTGCGCTCAGACGTCCAAAAGTGGTACAAGAGTGGCCATGTCTTTAAATTGACCCCGGTAAAGGCTGAAGACTGTAGGAGAGCCGCTCTCTCTGCCTCGGGAGTCGCCAGCCACAAGTTATAGCAATATCTTTTCAGTTGATTCCTACTATACCGAACCTTATTCTGCATGCTAATCGTGAGGCTGCGGTAAATAGCCTGAAGATCGAGCCCTCTATCAGAATCATCGGGATCGACTGTGGCCTGAAAGTCTTAATCAAGCTGCAAATATAAGAAATTAATGTTTTTAAATTATAAATGCTGAATGATAGTAGATTTATTTGATAAATCAAGTAAAAATATTTAATAGTATCTGAGCCTGCTCAAAGAAGAGGTCAAAAGAGCGCATGTGCTATGCGCCCCAATCATAATGAAAAGGATATTTCTTGAAGTGGCGGCTCTCATCCCCCATATGCTGGCCGAACTTCTCGGCATTATCGCTAGTAGGTCGGGAGTCAACGATAAAGAGGAAGGGGAATTCTCCCTGGCCTTTAGCGGACTTGGGCTTCAGGTTGTGGGATTGAATCGGCCCTTGAGTCCCACGAACGGGCTGTGGCTACACTGCATCAATAAAAAATATAGATATACATGCAATTTCAAGACAAAACAAATTATACGTACAATAATCAATAAAATAAGGATAGGGTGTCAATATATGATAAAAGAATGTTGGTAAGGACAAAAAAATTAGACAAAAATAAGTTTTATGAAGGGAAATTATTAATCATATTTATCCATTATCTCGTGGCTCAACTGATAGCCTATTTGAATTCTAAGCCATGAATTCTAATGTATTTATTTGATCTATCTATCACAATTAAACTTAATGCATTTATCTCGTTTACATGATATCATAATTTTTAGAGTGCAGTATATACCTCCGGCGACATCACCATGAACCTGAGCCCGGACAACAGAACAAGCGGGACGATAGTTCCTCTGGTGAGAAATAGCCGGTGACCTGGACGTGGATGCATCCCTTCTAACTAGATGATAAAGAACCACGATATAAATAACTTATGAATAAAATAATATATAGTCAATTTGACGTATTATATAGTAAAGAATACTAACCTGCAGACTGCGTGGAGGGTACAGATCGTGCGTGGAGGGTACGGATCGTGCGGGAGGGGGCTCCGTCTCGGATGTGGAGGCATCCTTCCAACTAGACAATAAAAAATGACTATATAAGTAACTTCGAAATGAATATGCGTGTATATCTATAATATAACATTCAAAATGAATATGCATGCAATATATAAACGTACCTGCTGAGGTGTAGGAATAGCCTGTGTCCCGGCTATGGGAACGGCCCGTGTCCCGGATATGGAGGCACACCCTCCAACTTGACAGTAAAAATGACTATATAAGCAACTTCAAAATGAATATGCGTATATATTTATAATATAACATTCAAAATGAATTAATATGCATGTAATATATTTGGAGGTGTGGCCAAGTCCATACGTAATGGGAGATCTGGAGGGGGTACGGACAGGGATGCAACATAATTCCTATGTCGTAGGATCTGCTCCCTACGCAGATCCCTGGGCAGCAGATCCTTCTGCCGGTGTCCTTGCCTCAATCGCTGCCTCTGCTGGTGCCTCTCCCTGCTCCTGACGTCGTCATCAACCTTGGATAGAAGTACAATCATTATATATGCATGCAATACATGTATGTAAGAGAAATAGTAACAACAATACATATTAAAATTCTATACGTCTATAACACCCTAGTACGGTTATACGATATTAATTGGTATTTTAAAACTTGTTCTATATTTTTTTTATTCTATTCTTTTGGGTTGCGATCAATTCGAATGGTAGAGATAGTTATCTGAACCGACCCGCATGTGTGAAATCCAGTATTGTGCTAGATTAATATTTTGTTTGATATTTGTCAGTAAACTAAATACGTGAGAATCTAGCATAGCATATATACATTGTATGCACGTATCTTTTGATAGGCACAAGTTAAAGATAATTTATACTTATTAACTGCCATCTTATGGTTAAGCATCTCATATCTTATTTTTGCTTTTATCTATTACGTTTAAATCTCAAGATATTTAATATTAAATATTTATTAAATCTAGATATATTTTTAGAATCCTTTTAAATATTAAATTAGGGGTATTAATTATTTAAAATATATCTTGCATTATGGTTAAGAAATTTACGTATGTGAATTATTTTCCAAAATATATTTCTAATGAGATTTTGGTGGAGATTGGTTGTAATTTGATATTATATATATACATTAAAAAACTAATATATATATATATATATATATATATATATATATATATATATATATATATATATATATATCAAATATAAAACAAAATACCTCTCTCTCTCTCCGCTGTCTCCCTCCCTCTCTCCTATTTTTCCCTCATCGCCCGAGCCCTAACCCACGCTTCTCACCTCCGTCCGCGCCTTCCTCCTCTCATCGTCGTTCTCTTCCTTTTCATCCTCTTCTCGTGCCCAAACCTTGACCTCTCGTGGTCGCTCTCTCTCTCACTTCCTTCGTTGCCATCCCCGATCTCTAACCCACGAAAACCCATCGCACCTCTTTCGTCGTCTCCTTCACTATCTCGTCGTCATCACCGTCCTCATCTTCATCAAATCCTCCTCATCGTCTTCATCAGAACTCTGAGCACTACCCTCGACGTCTTCTTCTTCTTCCGGATCCCTTCACCGGACCCGACCCCTCTACACCGCCGCCTCCACCTTGCTCCCTTCACCTTCGATCCTAATCCAGACCACATCTTCATCTCTTATGACCACCTCCTCACAACCCGACACCACCTCCGACCCTTCGACCACCTTCGTCGAAGCATGAGCCTTCGCCGTGACTATCACTCGTAGCCCCAACATACAAACCAGAGCTCTCTACATCTCCTTGATGAACAGTTAACCCCAGTGCTGTCCCATCGTCGCTGTTGGCCGAGATTGTGCCTTATGCCTCGTGTTTTACGTCGTTTTCGTCGTTCGGTGTTCGAACGGGGGTATCCGTATTCGTCGTCATATTTATACCGATCGAGACAAGTTTATCTGGCTACATACTAGTCTCATTATAGTTTACCAATGCTAAAATATATCTATTTATATTATATATACATATATTTATAATATTGCATTTTATTATTATTATGCTATTTTATAAAGATGATCTGTATTTTACTATTTAGAAACACCAGCACGTGTGTAATTATAACTGTGGAGTTATGAAAAATTAATTGTACGACTATTCTAGTAGATACAATTTAATTTATAATAATTAACAGTCGTAAAATAATATGGTAAGATATATTTTAACAAGTAATAGTGAATATATCAATTCCGTTACAGCTAGATAGCCTGACAATAGATTATTGTTTTAATTGTGATTGGTTGCGCAAGTAAATATTTCTTTTGTTGATACACAATACCTGACATGTGCACTACACATTGTCTTGCCATTGCTTTAGCTGTACTGTCATACATGTTATCTGTATTAGTTACTGATGCCAACACTATTGACTTGTTATCCTGACTGACCTGACTTATTGTCTTGCTAGACAAGACCTTTTCACGACTGTTCCTGTGTGGGCATTAGGTAGACATTCTATTGATACCTGACTAGAACATGAAACCTGGGGAAAAGGGAAAATCAAGAATGAAACCCTACTTGTAACTCAACAGTTTACTACTTTCTAGAGACTGATTAGTCGATACGAGTTTCGGGCTCTAGAATGATGATGGTGACATTATTTATCTATACATGATATTGTTTTACTGCCTAACGACACGTCTCGGATTCAGCCCCGAAAATCATGACCGTGGTCCCGGGTCACCACGAGATACTATTGAGTTATGATGAGAATTACATTAATTGGTTTCAAATACTGTTAGAATAGATAATCTAGAAATACAGACTTTAGGATACACATGAGATATCTATAACCTGCTGCTATATCACATGTGATTGTTTGTTTATAATCATATATTATTTTTCACATAACACCCTATATAGTATATTGTTCAATTATTATTATTATGATATTTATGACGACGTTTGGATTTTGCATGGCCTAGTTCCTTTAAGCTTGTCGCAGAAAGATCGAGAATATTTTGACAAATAAGCTGAGCAGCGAGGAGCTTTGCTGATTAGTTTAGTGATATTTAGTTTTATTTTATTTTTTATTTATGGTTTAACGTTGCGATCCCATTGTTGGGGTCGAAAATTAAACCCTGGTTGACCAAGTCAAAGTCAACTCCAAGTCAAGTGGGCCCGAACCTAAAGCCAAGTGGGCCAGAGCCCAAACCAAGTAGGCCTAAGCCCAGGTTAAGACCAAGCATGGAAAGGAATGGCCATATGACAAAAAGAATGAAATCATAAATTAGTTATAATTTTTTTTAGAAATAAATGTATGGAATATGGGCAAAAAACCAAAATTTTGTAAATCTCATGGCTTATGTGCAAAAACAAATAAGCACATAAGGCATAGGGGGGCACAAGTGCCATATGGAAAATCCCAAGGGGCTATATGTAAAGTGTGTAGCCTATAAAAGGCAAATATGATGAAAAAATTAACAACTTTCATTCTCTTAAAAATTCTAGGGTTTGTACCTCCATCTTCTCTTTCTCAAGTATTTTTTCTCTCTTCATCTTTATTTCTAATTAAATCAAGTGCTTAGCTCTCTTTTTCTCAAAACTAAATGAAGTTTCACCATAAAACCTTTGAAGGGGAGTTCATATCTCCCATAAAATCTCTAAAAAGGAGATTTTTTTAACCCCACCTCCCTTTTTCCCCCAAGATCCAGTAAAAAGGGAGGAGGAAGAAGACCGAGCTCCAAAAATCCCACTTTAGGAGGATCTAAGGCCTAATGAAGAAAAAATAGGTCCTATTTGATTATCTCCGAAGATTATTGAGGAGTTCAACTCCAAGATCCAAATTCTCAAAGGAGTTTAACTCCAAATTCAGATCTTTTAGGAGTTTAACTTCAATTCCAAATTCAGATCTTTTAGGAGTCTAACTTCAAATCCAAAATTTTTGGGAGTTTAACTCCAAATCTATACCTAATTCCTATTTAGAAGTTCAACTCCAAAGTCCCTCGTGAGTTCAACTCCCAGCTCAGGGGCTAAGCCCTTTTCTCCGCGGGTGTTTCCAGTGATCGCGTGCCGCGCACGTGGCCCGCTAGCTCCCAGCGCCCATGCGCCAGTCACATGACCTGCGGGCGTCCAGTGCCTACGCGCAGGGTACGTAACCTGAAGGCGCCTACGTGCCACTCATATGACCCGTGGGTGCTCAGCGCCCACGCGTCTGGCACTGACCTGTAGGCGCCCACACGCCACCCACTTGACCCACGGACGCCCAGCGCCCACGCGCCACTCACGTGACCCGCGAGCGCCCAACGCCCACACGCCACTCACGCGTCCTTAGGACGCTCCTCACCCCTCTTTTTCCTCACGCTCCACACTCAAAACACGTCCTGCAAGGGGGCCGCTAGCCCTCTTGACCCCCAGCCTGCTATCCGGATAGTGGGACCCCCGTAAACTCTATGAGGCCCCTGATATGTCTAAAAGTCCCTTTCAAAACACAACAAATGCACACTGCATATTGAGTTCGCATGATCAGTTTTACCCGTTAATCGGAGGTTCTTTCGCTCTAAAAGTTAGGGGTAATTATCGACAGTTTAGTCCGCGGCTGTCAGAGATTCGGATCCCCACAATCAATAAACCCCAGCCCACTCCAGGCAGAGAGAATCTTTAATACGTCTGACAAGCGACGCGTATTTCCTATCTCAATGGGGTGACGATAAACACCCTACACCCATAAGGGACGTAGCTAAGATGTTATTTTGTTGGATTCTTATTCGTTTCCGTTACTTTATTGTTATTATTTTATTGTGGCAGCTGAACATGTTATAGTTAGATATTTATTTACTGTTCTTGATATCCGATTGACAGCCGTAATGTGACTATGGAAGGATTTTTCCTCACCATAGGTAGCATGGTTGGCTTTGTCACGTACCGTATTTACGGATTTTGGGAAGCGGGGTGTGACAACCTTTTGTTGGTATCAAAACCGCATAAGTTTTAGGATTAGTCGGGTTTGGTTCAGTTTGTAGTTGGGTATTGGACCCAATACACTGACCAGGAAGCCCGGAATTAGGAATATGTTCTGTCTCATTACTACCTTGCCAGTCTTGAATTTATAGTTTATCGATTTTTTGTTTATTGAATCATGTTTCCGTTGCTAATTCTCTTCAATGTTCTTGTCTTCAGAATCATGGCAGAAAGAGATTTGTGGGCATAACAGAGGCGTGTGGAAGACACCGTATTACTTGGGGTCGTACATGGTATGCTGGAGAACCAGAAGCGTCAAACAAAATTGAACCAGCGACAGGCCGAGGCTTTCCAAGAGGGCATGAGCACGGTCCAATAGACTGTTATCATAGCAGCTGAGAGGGCAGCAGCTCCCAGACCAACACAGCGTGAGGGAACTGTGGCGGACTTCAGGAAGCTCGGTCCGTCCATGTTTACAGGATTAGATGAGTCATTACCAGCAGAGCAGTGGTTAGAGGATACATAGAATCTTCTTGTTGCCGCACAGATTCCAGATGAGAAAAGGATGGATGTAGAATGCATCCAGTTGGTAGATTACGCTCACGAGTGGTGGCTTGTTGGGGAGACTCATCTGACCAAACCGATCAGATAGGCAACTTTTTTGCGAAATTTCTTAGAGAAGTTCTTTCCGCAATCTGCTAGGGAGGAAATGGAAGAAAAGTACATTAGCTTGAAACAGAATGGAGGATCCGTCGATACACATGTGGCTGAGTGGACTTGGCTCAGTCGATTTGTGGGGCCCTTGTTTGCCAATAAGACAGATAGAGCAAGACGGTTTATGCACAGTTTGGATGTGGAGATTCAGAGGCACATCATATCGTTGAGATTGACCACCTTCTCTCAAGTTCTCAAAGCGGTTAGGAAACAACAGAGTTTATCGGTAAGAGTAAAGGATACTCAACAGCAAGAGATCGTGGTGCAGAAGACTCCATATGCACCAACTATAGCTCCATGACATAGAGGCATTCTAGTTAACAAATGAGGGGCAGTACCTATGAAAAGGCCTTTTGTATTAGATCAAAAAAAGACTGTGATTTGTGACTTTTGTCATCTACTCGGCCACACGCAGAAAGATTGTCGAAAGAGGCTTATACTTTGTTTAGTTTGTGGATCAGCTGACCATACCATTGGTACGTGCCCTGCGAAACTACGATTGAGAGACAATCTTCAAAAACCACCGCAGAAGCCAACTTATGGGCAGAAACAGATTATTCAGAGGCCTAATCAGAGACGGGCCTTCACCTTGCCGGCCGAGGAGGTCAAAGTTTTAGACGATATTGTTTCATGAATCTTACTTGTTAATGATTTTTCTGCATTGGCATTATTCGATTACGATGCATCCTATTGCTTTATATCGTCCAAGTTTATTAGCGCACACTCTATCTCACACATAACCCTATCTAGCTGGTGGGACATACACACCGAGAATGGGAGAATTATTTTTAGTAGGGAGTGCAAGAGTTGTTCTATTGCTATTTGCGGACGGGAGTTATTTGCAGATTTCTTGGTGATAGATACTGGCAGTTATGATATTGTCATGGGAATGGATTTTCTTGGTATTTTCCACGCTCACATTGATTGTAGGGCAAATAAAGTGATTTTCCAGATTTCCGGACATCTGGAGTTTGTATTCTTAGGGGCAGCAAATCTGTCGGGCCAGTCGAATTTAGGGCGAAGCCGATAAGTGCCGTTTTTTCGTCGATGTAAGTAATTAAGGGGGAAACACCAGTAGTAGTTTAGGATTTCATGGATGTGTTCGAGAGCATATCGGGTTTACTACCAAAACGAGATGT
Organism: Agapanthus africanus; assembly: GCA_030015575.1. Classification (NCBI taxonomy): domain Eukaryota; kingdom Viridiplantae; phylum Streptophyta; class Magnoliopsida; order Asparagales; family Amaryllidaceae; genus Agapanthus; species Agapanthus africanus. The sequence continues at coordinate 299,402,096 of CM057339.1, read as the reverse complement.
AGAGTTCGCGATTGATCTTATTCCTGGAGCAGCGCCAATTTCAAAAGCTTATTATCCGATGGCACCAGTGGAACTGGAAGAGGTAAAGAGACAAGTTTCCGAATTACTAGAAAAGGGCTGGATTCGCAGCAGCGGTTCATCGTGGGGAGCTCCAGTTCTTCTAGTCAAGAAGAAAGATGGTGCGCGGAGGATGTCCATCGACCATCGAGAGTTAAATCGGGTGACTATTAAGAATAAGTATCCGATCCCTCGCATAGGCAAATTATTCGATCAACTCAGTGGCGTGAGAGTATTCTCGAAGTTGGATTTACGATCAGGGTATCATCAAATTCGGGTGAAAAAAGAAGACATTTGCAAGACGGTGTTTAGAACTCGATATAGGCACTATGAGTATTTAGTTATGCCATTTGGAGTTACTAACGCACCAGTGATATTTATGGACTTGATGAACCGGATCATTTCACCATTTCTAGATCAGTACGTGGTAGTATTCATTGATGATATTTTGGTCTATTCGAGGAGCAAAGAAGAGCATGAAGAGCACTTGAGAATCGCACTGCAGACGTTAAGATAAGAAAAACTATATGCTAAGATGAGCAAGTGGGAGTTTTGGCTCGAATAAGTGAAGTTCTTGGGTCATGTTGTATCCGGAGATGGAATTGCAGTTGACCCCGAAAAGATTGCAGTTGTTCATGATTGGCCAATTCTAAAGAATGTAGGGGAGATCAGAAGTTTTCTTGGACTTACTGGATAATATAGAAGGTTTGTGGAGAACTTCGCTCGGATAGCAGAACTTTTGACCAAGCTAACACGAAAGGGGGTACCGTTTGTTTGGACCGAGAAGTGTGCGTCGGTTTTTGAAGCGCTGAAGAAAAAATTGACAACCGCTTATATTTTAACAGTGCCAGATGGTTTCAGAGGATTAGTTATTCCAGCGACGCATTTGGGAACGGCTTGGGATGTGTTTTAATGCAGTATGGAAAGGTTGTAACTTATGCATCGAGGCAATTGAAGACTCATGAGAAGAACTACCTAACTCATGACTTAGAGCTAGCAGCAGTTATTTTTGCACTGAAGATTTGGAGACACTACCTTTTGGGAGAAAGGGTAGAGGTGTTTACTGATCACAAGAGCCTAAAACATGTGTTCATGCAGAAAGAGCTCAACATGAAGCAGCGTAGATGGTTGGAGTTGATGGCTGACTATGATCTTGATCTATAATACCATCCAGGAAAATTTAATGTAGTACCGGATGTTTTAAGTCAGTTGCCAGCGGTATGGATGTTGACTACACAGAAGGAGATTATAACAGATATTCAGAGATTCGAGTTAGAGCTTGTATTACCAGATTGTTCGGGACAGATGATGCAGTTGCAAGTATAGTCATCCTTGATTGATAGCATTAAGGCAGTACAGTCGCATAATCCTAGATTACAGAAATTTTGAGAACAAGTGGAAACAGGACTTCGAACAGATTTATTGGTTCATGAAGATGGTTCGCTAAAATATGGAAGTCGTTTGTGTGTGCTTAAAAGAGATGTTCGTAAAGAAGTCATAAAGGAAGCTCATACCTCCGCATATTCAGTACATCAAGGTGGCACGAAAATGTATAGAGATTTGCGACAACACTTTTGGTGGAAAGGTATGAAAAGAGAGATTGCTCGTTACCTTTCAAGGTGCTTGGTGCGTCAGCAAGTTAAGACTGAACATCAGAGGATAGCTGGTTTATTGCAACCATTTCCGATTCCTCAGTGGAAGTGGGAATATATAACCATTGAGTTCATGATAGCCTTATCACGGAGTCCAAAGGGCAATAACGCAGTTTGGGTGATTGTCGATCGACTGACCAAGGAAGCTCATTTTATACCATTTCGAGTTGGACGGTCGACGGAGGATTTATGAGAGAGGTACATGCAGAAGATTGTGAGATTGTATAGAATACCAGTGAGTATCGTCTTTGATCGTGACACTTGGTTCCTATCACACATTTGAAGGAGTCTACAAGAAAGTTTTGGAACTCGGTTGAACTTTAGTACGACCTATCATCCTCAGACAGATCGACAAGACCTGTTCATAACTGTTCCTATGTTGGTATTAGGTAGACATTCTATTGATACCTGACTAGAATATGAAACCTAGGGAAAAGGGAAAATCAAGAATGAAATCTGACTTGTAACTCAACAGTTCACCACTTTTCAGAGACTGATCAATCGATACGAGATTCAGGCTCCAGAATGATGATGCTGACATCATTCATCTATACATGACATTGTTTTACTGCCTAGCGGCACGTCTCGGATTCAGCCCCGAGAATCATGACCGTGGTCCCGGGCATGCACATGATACTATTGAGTTACCATGAGGATTACATTAATTGGTTTCAAATACCGTTAAGATAGATTACCTAGAAACACAAACTTTAGGATACATGTGAGATACCTATAGCCTGCTGCTATATTACCTGTGATTGTTTGTTTATAATCATACATTATTTTGCACATAACACCCTATATAGTACATTGCTCAGTTATTATTATTATGATATTTATGACATACTGACGTCTGGGTTTTGCATGGCCCAATTCTTCTAACCTTGTCGCAGGAAGATCGAGAATATTTTGACAAGCAAGCTGAGCAGTAAGGAGCTTTGCCGATTAGTTTAGTGATATTTAGTTTTATTTCATTTTCTAGTTATGGTTTAACGTTGTGATCTCATAAGGGACGTAGCTAGGATGTTATTTTGTTGGATTCTTATTCGTTTCCGTTACTTTCTTGTTATTATTTTATTGTGGCAGCTGGACATGTTATAGTTAGATATTTATTTATTGTTCTTGATATCTGATTGACAGCCGTAATGTGACTATGGAAGGATTTTTCCTCACCATAGGTATCATGGTTGGTTTTGTCACGTACCATATTTACGGATTTTGGGAAACGGGGTGTGACAACGTCTAACCTTTCTCGTTTCGTAGACGCATTAGAAATATCTAATTGGTGTTCTCGCCAAAATCATCGGCCAAGAGCTACGTGAAAATCGGGCTCATTCATATACGGACACATCAGAGAAAGAACATGTGTTATAAAGGGAGCACTTGGTGGTCAACGACAAAAAGAAAGTATTTAATTGAATATTTTATTCTACAAGAAATAGATCACCAAACATGGGATCGAAAGTACAGGGGTTCACAAAACTATGGATAAAATTCTTTAACTCCATCTTTGCCTTCTCCACCATGTCAAAGCGGCGATTTTCATGAGAAGTAGTTACCCATCGGTCAGCACCGCACTCATCTGCGAAGGCAGACATGATGACCCACCGAGCCTGTATCTGGCTTAGCAGCCGAACAGAGCGACCCCTCAGAGTTGTAGTAATCAAAAGTGCCTCGTGAAAGCACTCGATCTTGTCCTCCACGGCGTCGAGCATTGCTGGAGTCATCTCCGCCGGATGAGGGGGAACATCATCGATCACGGACAAGAAGACCATCCGGAGCCAAATGGAGTCAATGGGGAGAGGAGATCCTTTACGAATCAAGAGCTCGTGCAGCACCGTGTCTCATTGGTCATCCGTAAGAGTAGGGTTCACCAGACAGGCATCAAAACGAAGAACAATTTTCTCAATAGGCACCTCCCATGGCTGCCGGCGAGCATGTGGACGATTACAACCCATAGCTCTTCTCTGTTAAAATAATTCTCTGAAAGAGAAAGAGAAGATAGGCATTGCTTCAGATTATAAAGGGAGACATTTAAGTCTAGGCACAGAAAATGTTGTGCATGATGGAACTATTTCTAAGCATTTGAAAAGCAAAGAAAGAAGGCGAAAAGACACCTTCAGTAAAGAGGCAGCGCCTCACGTGCCTTGCACGAGGGCGCCAACGCCGAGAGTTAGAAACTCTGAGGCAGCGCCTCACGTGCCTTGCACGAGGGTGCCAGCGTCGAGAGTTAAAAACTCTGAGGCAGCGCCTTACGTGCATTGTACAAGGGGACCAGTGGCGAGAGTTAAAAACTCTGAGGCAACGCCTCACGTTCCCCGCACAAGGGCGCCGGCGCCAGAACTAAAGTTCTTTGCCATTGGATCAAAGATCCAACGGAGATGATAAGTCATCAAAATACATAATTAAATTCTGATTGAGGAAATACTCCTCAAATCTTTCTAAACAAGAAAGATTATGCTCTGTAAAATAGAGCACAGTTGGATTAAAGATCAAATGGTGATTAAAAATCACCAAGTTACAGAATAAGCTCTATAGGGGAAAATATTTTCCCCAATCTTTCTAAACAAGAATGATTACGCTCTGTAAAACAGAGCACCGTTGGATTAAATATCAAATGGTGATTAAAAATCACCAAGCTACATAATAAGCTCTGTAGGGGAAAATATTTTCCCCAATCTTTCTAAACAAGAATGATCACGCTCTGTAAAACAGAGCACCGTTGGATTAAAGATCCAATGGTGATTAAAAATCACCAAGCTACAGAATAAGCTCTGTATGGAAAATATTTTCCCAATCTTGTTAAAAACAAAAAAAATATCTTCTGTAAAAAAGAAGTCCTTGGATCAAAGATCCAACGGTGGATAAAATCCCCAAATCAATTAAGGATCTCTCAATGAGAGATTTCTTTAACTAAATCAACAAATTTGCCTCCACTATATAAAGGCCCCAAGACTTCAAGTCTTAAATAGAGAACCCCCCCATAAACTTTAAGTTCAAAAAAAAGAGCAAGTAAAAGATCGAGAAGAGAGAAGAAAGAAGAAGAATCTTCTTCAAGGTAAATAGAGATCATAGTATCTTATCGGCATACCTGAGGGTTTAACCCTTATAAAAGAACATAGTTCTTTCCCTGGATCTGAGATTCATGAGACAAGTCTCCCACAAATGAGAATTTAATTCTCGAAGGGATGAATTTGTTCTCGGGGATTGAAGATCCAGGGGAGAACAAAGAATCGAACTCTTCAGAAAAATGCACAAAGAAAGAAATAGCGCCGAGCGGTCCATGATTAGTGATTTAGCGTGCTTGCGCTTTCTAAAAGATAGATCAAAAATATTTGTTAACCGCAATCAAGAACGGCGTCGCTTTGCAGCTAGCCGGTGAGTATGGGTCGGTCCACAGGGATGTTGTGAATTTCCGATTCGCGCTAACGAGTTAATTCCGAAGGGTGTTCAGATTAATTATTAAATCTAAAAACCTAATTAAGCTAGGGCAATTATCTAGATCTACTCTTGCTAGGGCTAGGTTTATGGATGGTTAGGAAATGTAATTAAATCTCGCCGCTTTCAATACCCGAATGAAGATCAGTGAGGAGTTATGGTAATTATCAAAAAAGTGGATTAGATCCGTTCGGGAAGGTGTTCCTTCCTCTAGGTTCTTGTCCTTCCTTTAGAGATCCTTACCCTAACCTCCATGGAAAACATCACACCCGAACCTTTATACTACGGTATCACCGCTACCTCGAGGGATAGAGTGCCGTAGGGAGCGGTATGTGCATGTATGCATGGAGTCCTATTGTAAATATTTGGTGGGTAAGAAAGGGATGAGAGATCTCATCTCTCAAAATCCTTCCCCAAAGCTAAACCCTAAACAAGTTCCTAGGGAATGAAATTAAATCTAGCTAGGGCAAGGAATTGAAAACTACACTAGGGCAAGAAATTAAATTACTTACAGATGCATCCCTCCAATCATCCATGCAGGGTTGTCAGATCTGAATTTCTGAATGGAGAAGAAACACCGATGCTCTCCAAAAAGGATTTCTGAATTTTTATTAAAAGGAGGCATAAAGAATTATAAGATTTAGAGTTCCTATTTATAAAGAATAGGAAACCCTAGGGTTACATTTGTTTCGCATGTCCACAATTACAAAAATACCCCCTAAGAAAAGTCCTAATCAACTCCAGAGCACCGCCATCATTTTTTGCGCCAACACGGGCTTTAGACGGCCGCGGTTCCGCGGCCAAAGGCATGACTTGGCAGCAGAATCGTGGCCAAGTAGGGAGATCAATTCTTCATTTTTTCTTCATAGCTTCATGATGTTTTTGTCTCCCTATTTCTTTGGTTCTTTTTTCAGTTTGGCTTCTAGGTTTGTTCCAGATCCTACAGTGAATAATTGTAGTGAACTTTAACCCTTCGATTTGAGTCGACGTCTTGAATCTTGCTTTGTGAACTATTCCTTATGTAGGCTTGATCAAGATCCTTCACTTTGTTGGTCAAAGTCTCACTTTTACATCGTCTTTACATCGTTTTCACTGTTTTCTGTCCAAGAACCTGTAACCTGTAACATGTAGCAGACATGCATCAAAAGCACCCGTTTATTTATAAAAAGAATAAGAATGGGGAATATAATAATGCAATATTATGGTGTGAACAAATACCCCCAAACTTATCTTTTGCTCGTCCTCGAGCAAACTTATTTTTTATTCACTAAAATCCTACCCGCACTTTCGCAGGGAAACACGATTGCACTGAGCACGTGCAACAAGCCGTTAAACCTCTAGGTGTCCCTAGTAGGAGGAGTGGTCTCCTAAGGGTTTTCAGCGGATACTATCCACAAAATCCTATCAATTCGGCCCATTGACTTTTGTTCTCCAATTAGGTTTTCTAACACGGAATTCTATTATCTTTTGCTTGTAAATTATCCACCCATATTCTTCACACTTCCTCATTATTTAACTTAAGATTATATATGTTCTATAGAATTACTTAGCTTTCGGCATTTCCTAAGTTTTCCTTCTAGGGTTCCATCTCCACTTAGGAATTTTTATCAACTCTACTAAAGATACAAGTTCTATTCTTCACTCCTTTCTCTCATCTAAACTTCAATCACATATCCCCTATGTGTGTGTATAAATCACCCCTCCACTTGGAAATTCAAATCAAGCAATCATACTCTTGTCCATTGTCCAAAGCACTTATTAATTAGTGAATTTTTAAATGAAATTTGCTTACACATCCTTCATTAGACCGTTAATATTTCTTGAGGTACCAACAACCGATTACAAGATGTGTTTGCACTTTAAAGCGTAAATCCTAGTCTTGTAACACCCAAGGCTTTAGCAGTGACTCCCAAACCAGTTGGTCTAAGACACTAGGTGATGAAGCACCCTCGCCAAATATTTTTCTATTTTTGCAGTCTTAAGTAATCACAAAAACCAGTGTCCATTTTTTTTCTTTATTCACTTTTTTTTTATTTTCATTGTACTGAGGACTTTAGACAAGAGCATTTCAAGGTCTCTTCTACTATTCCAAGTTTTAAGGTGCGTGATTGTGCAAATTGTAGGGTATACATTTTCAGAATCTAGACTTAAGCTAGGAACTATTTTTCAAACTTATACTCTAATAAGAACATCAATACTCTTCTCTTGTTTCGACTTTACCCAAGAAGTTAACCCAAAATTTGTCTATTTCTAAATAAACTATAAAAACATATACTTTCTACCGTTAAACTTTAAGGAAGGTTATCTTTAGAGTTTTTAACTTACTAAGTCTAAGATCTAGTTGTTCCTAGCTAGTTAACCTATTTGTCAAACTTAAGTCAAATATGGCCAAAATTGAATACAATTATTTTTATAATTTTTGAAATTTTTCAAATTTTTATGGGTTTTCAAATAAATATGCAAATGCAAAAATATGTACAAATGAATGCGAAGGAAGAAGACGTACCGAGCATACCCCCAAATTTGAACTTGACAGTGTCCTCACTGTCATGCTAAACCAAGAGGGTCAAAATGCCGGTACTCCCCTGTTTATTTATTTATAATATTTTTTTTTATATTTTTAATGTTTTGAATTTTTTTTTATTTTTGTATAGAAAAGAAAACCAAAAATATATACATATATACAAAGATTCCCCCAAACTTAAGCTTGGCCTTGCACAAGCCAGAAGTTAGCACCAACCATTCAAAAATCTTATCGTGGAAATGGTATAGTTGGTGCAAGAAAATGAGAAGCACGCGAGACCGTGTGGAAAGAAGAATGGTAGAATATGGTCTCGGTGGGGGAGAAGAATGGCGAAAGAGGGAAAGAAGTGTAGTACGAACTTGAGGGTGTAAATCGAGTGAGTAAATTAGCACGATATTGGAAAAATTTTGTTGCAAAAAGATTTTAGAGAAAAGATATGCAACAGCAAAATATTTTATAGAAAAGATATGCAACAGCAAAATATTACTTGCAATCTATTTTATTTCAAGCGAGGCCCAAAAATCCTGCACAAGATCGTTATTTGGAAGGGAATATATTTCTAAAGTGCACAAAATCCTGCAGGCATTTCCAGAAAATATATTTCAAAATATACAGAAAAGAGACAGTAGGGCTTACAGAAAAATTTTCCTCAGATGAAACCTCGAGATAGCCGCGTTTCCGCGGCAAATTTGCTCTAACACCGCGGTTCCGCGGTCCCCTGAATGCTTTGGACCCCCAGAAAAATTTTGGTACGACGATTCGACTAGAAGGCCGCGGTTCCGCGGCCTAAGGTGGGTTTTGGCCGCGGAATCGCGGCGGTTTGGGGGAGTTGGGTCTCCAGAAAAATTCTTCTATTCTGTTGATCAAAATCTCTTCTGTTCCGATATTTTATTTCCTGTTTTGCTTTCTGGAAATTTCCAGATCCGATTTTGTATATCCTGCAAAAATACACACAACAAAGTATCCCTTCCAAAAATAACAGATTATATATTTATTTTTTTTGGATTTTTTAAGATTTTTATGATTTTTTAAATTTTATGATTAACCCGAAATTGCGGAAAGGAAAGTTCTACGCCATCCCCGGCAACGGCGCTATTTGATTCAAACAATAAAACTTCCAAATAACCTTCTGTAAATTTCCAGATTCGCAATCCTTCGTTGTTCCTGCAAGATTCAAACCATAAAACCCTTCAAACAGATAAAAATCGATAAAATGTTTTTGTATTTTTCTATTTTCTGATTTTTATGATTTTTTTAAAATTTAAATTAACCCGAAATTACACAAAAGAAAGATTACGCCATCCCCGGCAACGGCGCCATTTGATTGGTGATTTAGCGTGCTTGCGCTTTCTAAAAGATAGATCAAAAATATTTGTTAACCGCAATCAAGAACGGCGTCGCTTTGCAGCTAGCCGGTGAGTACGGGTCGGTCCATAGGGATGTTGTGAATTTCCGATTCGCGCTAACGAGTTAATTCCGAAGGGTGTTCGGATTAATTATTAAATCTAAAAACCTAATTAACCTAGGACAATTATCTAGATCTACTCTTGCTAGGGCTAGGTTTAGGGATGGTTAGGAAATGTAATTAAATCTCACCGCTTTCAATACCCGAATGAAGATCAGTGAGGAGTTATGGTAATTATCAATAAAGTGGATTAGATCCGTTCGGGAAGGTGTTCCTTCCTCTAGGTTCTTGTCCTTCCTTTAGAGATCCTTACCCTAACTTCCATGGAAAACATCACACCCGGGCCTTCATACTACGTTATCACCGCTACCTCGAGGGATAGAGTGCCGTAGGGAGCGGTATGTGCATGTATGCATGGAGTCATATTGTAAATATTTGGTGGGTAAGAAAGGGATGAGAGATCTCATCTCTCAAAATCCTTCCCCAAAGCTAAACCCTAAACAAGTTCCTAGGGCATGAAATTAAATCTAGCTAGGGCAAGGAATTGAAAACTACACTAGGGCAAGAAATTAAATTACTTACAGATGCATCCCTCCAATCATCCATGCAGGGTTGTCAGATCTGAATTTCTGAATGGAGAAGAAACACCGATGCTCTCCAAAAAGGATTTCTGAATTTTTATTAAAAGGAGGCATAAAGAATTACAAGATTTAGAGTTCCTATTTATAAAGAATAGGAAACCCTAGGGTTACATTTGTTTCGCATGTCCACAATTACAAAAATACCCCCTAAGAAAAGACCTAATCAACTCCAGAGCACCGCCATCATTTTTCGTGCCAACACGGGCTTTAGACGGCCGCGGTTCCGCGGCCAAAGGCATGACTTGGCCGCGGAACCGCGACCAAGTAGGGAGATCAATTCTTCATTTTTTCTTCATAGCTTCATGATGTTTTTGTCTCCCTATTTCTTTGGTTCTTTTCTCAGTTTGGCTTCTAGGTTTGTTCCAGATCCTACAGTGAATAATTGTAGTGAACTTTAACCCTTCGCTTTGAGTCGACGTCTTAAATCTTGCTTTGTGAACTATTCCTTATGTAGGCTTGATCAAGATCCTTCACTTTGTTGGTCAAAGTCTCACTTTTACATCGTCTTTACATCGTTTTCACTGTTTTCTGTCCAAGAACCTGTAACCTGTAACATGTAGCAGACATGCGTCAAAAGCATCCGTTTATTTATAAAAAGAATAAGAATGGGGAATATAATAATGCAATATTATGGTGTGAACAGTCCACATGCCTTTCACGTGGACGCTAATAAAATAAAGAGTGCTTAGCACTCAGTGGTTAGCACTCAGCGCCAAGCGCTCCACGTGCCCTCACGTGGGCGCTAATAAAATAAAGAGTACTTAGCACTCAGTGGTTGGCGCTCAGCGCCAAGTGCTTTACGTGCCCCTCACGTAGGAGCTAATAAAATAAAGAGTGCTTAGCACTCAGTGGTTGGTGCTCAGCGCCAAGCGCTCCACGTACCCCTCACGTGGGCGCTGATAAAATAAAGAGCGCTCTGTAAATAGAGCCCAGCGCCATAAAGAGTGTTTAACACTCAATAACAAACAAAAAAAGGCGAGCATCAAAGCTCATATCAATGCTCAGCAGTGCTGATACAAAAAGGGATCAAGCCCAAATAAGTAATCAAGTGGGCTGAGCCTAAGGTTGGAAAAACCCCAAATTGACTGAGCCCATATGTCTTCTTCTAAATTGGCCTTAGACCTAGACAAGACTACTAAGTCCCTGATGAAAATTCATTGGTTAAGGGTACATCCCTTCACTCCTCTGATACATGTCGTTGTAATTCTTCAACGTCTTTAGAGAGGTGGCAGGTACCGACAATCAATAAACCCAATGGACCGCAACGTCCCTAAACTAAACTCCATGAATTATGATGTCCTTAAACATGGACTATAATGTCTTTAAACCCAATGGACCGTAATGTCCTTAAACTAATACGATAGAGCCCAAATGCTCTTTCGTTGGATCAAAAATGATCCTGAACCCTCGTTAAGTAGATCTTAGTGTAAAATTAGACTAACGTATCCTTAACAAACATTTAAGCTGATCTTAATCTCAAACGAGATTAACGATCCTTAAATCAACCAAACCCAAATCTAAGAAAATACGGATTTCGACTAATCCCTGCCCTACGGGCGACAACACAAATTAGTCTCCGTATACAATCCACGGGCAACCAAAAATAAAACAAATACATACGACACGAAGTGAACCATTGGAGCAGGAGAAAGTGATTATCGCTATGCGGTAACGTAATTAACTGCAGGGGCCTGTGCCTGCAGGGAAGAGCGTTCCCACAATCAAAAACCCCTCGCAAACGAGGGGGAATCTGGCGAAGTCTGCTACAACGGCCGCATCTGTTTAAACCTTCGATACATGGTGCCATAAATCAACTTGGTATTTTCGGAGAGGTAGACAGATAAAACCAAATAGTATCTACCCCCAAATTCAGGCAAGATGTTTGTCTTCCCGGTTTCCGGCGGTAAATAGATTCCGGCACGCCCGGTGGGACCTTTTCCTCTTTCCACTCCACGCTTCGTGTGTCGTGTTCGCGAATGAATCGCGATTTAATATGGTTGCCCCTGGATTCGAGGTACTAAGATTTAGTGTCTTGCTCCGTGCAGAAGAAAGGATTACATCGATGGCTTCCCACTGCACCAATTGCAACAACAACTCCCACTCCGTCCCTGCTAGAGGAGTGACTTATGGGCCCTAAGCGGCCTCCATCTACGTAATGCCGGTGGAACAGGTGACACAGGCCACCACGGGATTGTTCTTCGGAACCATGCTCCCACCAATAAGCTTCAGTGCCCCAGTGCCATCACAGGAAGCTCCAAAGAAGTCGGTCTTCGATCGACTTGCCACTACCACGGCTCCTCCCAACGGGGCGTCCAAGTCTATTGCCTCAGTCTTCGACAGGCTGAGCCTAAGCTCAAATGGGCCCACGAATAGGCCCGCAATACCGGAGAAGGCAACCCCAACTCCTGCTGCAGATGAAGTCATCCAAACTACTTCCCCTACTCGAAAGTCGGCCTTTGACAGGTTAACCATTCCTTCCTAGCGGATGTCAGTCTTTAACAGGCTGGCACCAATAACAGCCTCTCCTCAAAGAAGGGGGCATGACGAAGTTACTCCGACAATACAGGTGATCCCGGATACACGACATGCTCGACGTCGTTACTGGCGCCGAGTGAGGAAGCTGGGGGCAGTTTCCCTTCTGGACTTACCCCACCAGCTCCAATGGTGGATGTTGATGCTGCTGTTCCAACTGGGAACAACTTTGAGCCGCTCAGGAGGGTGCGCAAGAACTCTCCAACTGCCGTGTTGAAAAGGTCTCCTCCACCCGCTGAAAATATTACTAAAGCAAAGCCGGAGCAGCCCCCTCAGCGGCTGTCCTCCAAATTCCACAGGGTCTGGAGAAGAGTCTAAGACTCTGTAATCGATAAAGACTACTCCCGCCGATCGAAGAAAATGAAGGTCCGGCAAGAGGAGAATCATCCCGCCGTCGTACCATGGAAAATATCGTCTGCGACAGCCTCCTCAGCTTTGACCGCCCATAAAAGGAGAAGGCCAGAGAAGATCCCCGTGTCTGCGACAAATTTCAAGGGCACTGAATCCAAACGGCCCAAGTCTGGGGGCATGATAGTGCACACCGTTTATATGGCTTCCGAAAAAGAGGAAAGCTGTGCTTCTGGGGGTCATCGACCACTTACGCGGTCCGTAACAAAGGCTCAAGAGCAACAACAGAAACTCCAGGAGATGCTGACAAAGATGGCAGCACTTACTGGGCAGAAAGAAAGTCCGGAAGTATCGTCGGATCAATGCCAGGAGTAGGAAACCGACACCGAGTTCCTCCGAAGAATGCTCGAAAAGAAAGATAAAGAAGCCGTGGAACAAGCAGCTAACATAAAACAAATGGCGCTCCTGTTCCAAGATATGGTGGGGATGATGATCCAGCCGGACCCTCCAGTCGAAGATCCCCTAATAATCATTGAAGACGACAGAGGGGAGAAATCAAACCCTCTTCCGGCTTTATCAGCATCTAGGGAGGATACGATCTCGAAAGCTGCGCTTGATGACTACATAGCTCAATGAATACGAGCTCATCAGGCAAATGAAGTAACTGGCCAAGTCGTCAGAACTGGGCGACCCTACCCAAGCTGGTACAATCAAATCAAGTAACCACCAAGATAAACGATACCTAAATTTCATGTGTATAAGGGGACAATCAATCCCCATTAACACGTCGCTCAGTTCAGGGCTCTATGCGGCAATACTGGAGGTGACGAAAAACTGCTGCTTCGCCAATTCGTCGGCAGTTTAGCGGAGACGGCATTTGAATGGTACTCAGAACTTCCGAATGACTCCATCAAAACATTCACAGAAATGGATTTGCTATTCACCCAGCGTTTTGCAAGCGCCAGCGAACGCACTCCGATCATGGCATTGATCAATGCCAGGATGAAGCCAGGAGGGACGTGGGTTCAGTATGCAATTCGGTGGCGGAACCTATGGTCGAGATGTGAACAACGCATAGAAGAAGCTCCTGCCGTGGGCATGTTCGTGAGGACCCTGGATCCGCAGGCAACTATATCCCAATTCATGATGTTCTTCAAGCCGACCACTTTCCAAGCTTTGATCGACAAACTGGCCCAAATGGACCAGATGGTCCATAGACCGCCCTCCTCAAAAACGGAACTTTGAAATGAAAAGGGCAAAGGGAAAGCGACCTTCGTCGCCAACGCTCAGCAACAGCTGAGTGACCCGAAACCGGTTGCTCGCCAAGACAACAAACCGCGATTCCTCGACGAGAAGTTGAAACGTCCTTACTCGTTTCCCCGGGATAAAATGAGGAGATCGTTTGAACTAGCGGTGTGCAGCATGCTCATCACCCTGCCGGATCCGAAACGCCCACTGCAGCCCGGTGATGTCAACAATCCCATTTACTGCCCTGACCACCGGATTGTGGGCCACCCAATCGAAGATTGCTTCATCTTCAAAAACTGGACTGAAGACCAGTACCAACAAGGCAAATTCACACTGTCTGAAAACTGGAGGGTAAACCCGCCACAATCGCACGCTCCTAAAAAGGTGGACACCCTGGGGGCATCATGCTCATTTATAGAGGAAGCTACATGAGAGGTTGTTCTTTCAGACAAGACTAAGAGAATGCTCAAGGATCTTCAAGCATGTCCGGCAATTAGATGGAAAAGCCCACTGGATCAAGAGATCATTGAGGGGATGCTGAAACCGCGCCCAACGCCGAGAGTTGGTAGCAATGGGCAAAATACCCAGGCCCAGCCGTCAAAGTCTTCAAAGAAAAAGAAGAAGACCAAAAAGCCCGCGCAGTCTGATGACAAGCACACGGACCTACAAAAGCATATTGATGCGCTGGAAGAATATAACCAGAAGGTGAGAAGCTCGTTCACACTCCAAGAGTTTCTCAACCATATCCTTGAGGGCGGAGATGACGACAATGATAAGGGAGAAGACTCGTCAGAAGAACCCGAGAATTATGTGGCAAGTTGTCACATGATCTCTCATTCACCAATAAATGACAAAGAAGCTTACTCGGCATTAGAAGATAATATAGAGGAGCTGGGGGCAGGGTCGGTGCCAAAATTCATGGAACCGTCAGACGAGATGATTGACATGTTGCTGATTGAAGCCCGTCAGAAGAGCAAAGCTGATCAAGAGTGTGAAATGGCCATATTTGAAAGGGCCAGGCATCGGCGTCAAGTTGAAGAAATCAGGGTAGGGATGAGTCGCAAAGCGCTCCAACCAGATCGAAGCACGCTTGCAGCAGACAAAAACATGCTTAAAACGAGGAAACGGTTCGCTAAAGCCCTGTCAATGGGAATGAAGCTTCCATCTTTCAAAGGAAATACTCCTGGCGGTATACACCTTGATGAAGCGGATGTACATCCTAACTACTGCTTATACTATCAAAGGCTTGCGCACCCTACCATAGACTTTAAAGAGTGGTGGCAGGGATACGTTGCTCACCAACAACATTTCAAGCGGATGAAGCGCCAAACTCGTTTAGAGCAGAAAAACACGACAGATGAGCACAAAAGAACTGCCGGCAACTGTCATGTGATTGATACCAGGGGATCGCAAGTTCTCACTTTCGGATGCGACTCTGATGAAGAAGTAGCCCTCGGCCCTCTCTTCAAGGAATCCACCCCAGAAAAAGAGGAAGAGATAAAGAATTGTGAAAACATTCGGCTGCGTAATCATACGTTACCCGAAAAGAATTTCGGACCTACAAATAAGGGATTGAACAAAAAAGATAAGGGGAAGGAAAAATTCCCTGAGGATGATCGAGTCATCGAAGACCTCACATCCAAGGACCCGCTCAAGAAGAACAAGGTGGATTACAATGTCCTGGCACATCTGAGAAAGATACCCTCACAATTGAGTATCTTGGATGCCCTTCTCCTGTCTAAAGAGGCACAAGATTCCCTGATCAGGGCATTACAAGAGCCCGAGCAGTTTCAAGCTTTCCTTACCGAAGAAAAGATGAAGGACGAGCTGTAAGAAGTGGACACAGCTGACATCACTTTCGGCGATGAAGATCTCCTCCTCGGAACATGCGAGCACAACTGTCCCATGTATGTCACCGGGTACTGCCATGACATCAAGATATGTAAGATCTTAGTTGACAACTGATCCTCTGTTAACCTCCTAAATGTGAGGGTACTAAAATAAATTTGCATGAGCGTTCAACACCTCGCTCGGGATAAAATCACCATCTCCGGGTTCGACTCCCAGTCATCACGGACGCTCGGGTCTGTAATACTGACGTTACGCTTTAGGCTGCTCGTTACTGACATCAAATTTCATGTCATTGACGCCAAGACCTGCTACAACGCTTTACTCGGTAAGCCTTGGTTACACGAGTACAACACCGTCCCTTCTACACAGCATCAGTGTATGAAATTTCAAAGATGGTCTCGATTATACCGTGACGGGGGAACTAAACCCATTCTCCGTAAATGAAGTCCGAAAGTATGAAGATGCAAAGTATTTCCTACCATACTTTGAAGACACGGAAAGATTCCATAAACCAGAGAATAAGCAAAAAGCTATCACCACTATTCCGGTCTTCGGGAGTGATACTGAGGAGGAAGGAGAGATAGTCTATTCGGGGCCATCCCAATGCAATAGGCCGGAACCATCTACCCCTATTCTGGTCTTTGGCAGTGACTCTGAAGATGAAGTCAACACAGTGTTCTCGGTCCGTCTATAAATGCAAGCCCTCACTGGAGATGATCAGAGTTTGAAAATCGCCATGGTTCCGCGGCAACACTATAGAGAGCTTGATGCATTTGAGACATATAGTGTGCAAGAGCTACAGACGTTCTACGTCCCCCTCAGGCGAAGAGGTGAAAAAGCAATCCTATTCTATCAATTCGCGGAAACTAAAGTCGAAAGAGAAGTCTAGCATGGTGCCGATTTTGCGCTCGGCAGGCTCCAACCCATCCGTCTGCCCAGATACTACACGGAGGGATTGAAAAGGTTATTAAGATGCCAAGACGTACCTTTCAAACAAACTCCCCGACAAGCCCAGTTCTACAATAGGATTTGGAACGTCCCCGGAGCTCAGCGAAAATTGCCCAACGGGAAAATGGAAACGATTGGGCTTGAATATTGTTGGGGTCAAAATTTGCACCCCGGTCGACCAAGTCAAAGTCAAGGTCAACCCCAAGCCAGGTGGGCCCAAGCCCAGTTCAAGCGGGCCCATGCCCAAGTCGAGCCCGCAGCCAGCCTCCCCATGCCAGCATAAAATCATGTCATAAATAATTTAATGTAATTTTTTATGTATGAATGGGCATAAAGCCAAATTTTTGTAAAGCCCATGGCTTATGTGCAAAAAGAAATGGCACATGAGCCATGGGATGGGCAAAATGCCATTTTGTAAAGCCCAAGGGGCTATATGTAAATATGTAAGCCTATATAAGGCAACATGATGATGAATAAAGCATATACTTTTCATCCCTAAAAAATCTAGGGTTCTTTGTGACTCCTTCTCCTTCCTCAAGGTTCTAAACCTTCTTCTTTTTTTAAAAATTATATCAAGAGTTTTACTCTTTCTTTTCCAAAAATAAATAGTTTTTCACCATAAAATCCACAAAGGGGAGCTTAGATCTTCCATTAGATCTCAAAAAGAGGAGATTTTTAAATCTCACCCCGTCTTGCTCTCCAAGATCCGGCCGACAGAAGAGGAGGAAGGAGACCCATCTCCAAAAATCCCACTTTGGGGAAGATCCAGAACCAAAGGGAGAAACAAAGCAGCCCCCCTTTGATCATTTCTAAATTTTTTAGGAGTCTAACTCCATTCAAGATCCACTGGAGTTTAACTCCCTAAATTAATCTCTGTCAGAAGTTTAACTCTATAATTCAAATCGGGAGTACAGCTCCCAGTGCAGGGACCAAGTCCCTTTTGCTGCTGACGCACAATGCCCGCGTGCCAGGCACGTGGGGTGCTGGCGCTCTGGCGCACAGCGCCCGCGTGCCAGGCACGTGGGGCGCTGGAGCTCTGGCGTACAGAGCCCACGTGCCTGGCATGTGAGGGCACTGACGCCTTCTCCCACGCATCCTTTAGATGCCCTTTCCCTTATACACACACACACACATACTCCACAACACTGTTCCCGTTAGAAAAAATTTTCTAACGGGGCGCTGCCCCGCACCCCGCAAGGGGGCTGCTAGCCCTCTTGACCCTTAGCCCGCTATCCGGATAGCAGGACCCCCGTAAAAACTCTGCGGGCCCCCCGATATATCCAAAACCCCTTTCAAAACATATGCACACTGCACGTTGAGTTCACATGACCTGTTTAACTCGTCAATCGGAGGTTCTCTCGCTCCAAAGGCGTGGGGTAATTAACGGCAGCTTAGTCCGCGGCTGCCGGAGATTCGGATCCCCACAATCAATAAACCCCAGCCTACCCTAGGCAGGGGGAATCTGTAATACGCCTGACAAGCGAGCGCGTATTCCCATCTCAATGGGGTGACGAAAAACACTCTACAAATATGTCCAGTCCAAGAAACGGGAGCAATTCCATGACTGCCATGTCATAAATGACCTCGATGAAGAAAGGGATGCTCTTTTAAAATATGCTGACGTTGAACCAGAACGAGGTCCTGCCATAAAAATACCGAGTCCGTCCTTTGAAGAACAAATGGACAAGCTAATAAGGGAAGCGAGTCAAAAGGTTCGGAACGACCACAGCCGCGAAATGGCCATTTACGAGAAAGCCAAGACGCAACGCCTCCTTCAGCAGGCTACGAAGGATGACAATGCCCTTCACCGTCAGCCCGCCATGCATTCCCAAGACAAGAAAAAGGCCCGACGCGGAGGCAAAAACAAGTTAAAGAACGGAAAAAACGTTCGACAGCGGCAAAACGGATTCAAAAGGCCACGCGATTGAGAAAAGGTCAGCCGGAATCCGTCTCTTATGAAAAAGATGGATCGAGCATATTCTTTCCCTCGAGACAAGACAAGGAGAATTTTTGACCTTGTCATGAAACATTAAATGATGACACTCCCAGAGTCTCGGCACCCCGATCAAGCAAACGAGGTTCATCACCCGGATTATTGCTCCTATTACCGAGCGATAGGACATCCTCTTAAAGACTGCTTCACCTTCAAAAACCGGATCAAAGACTAATATCAACTCGGCAGGTTCACTCTATCCAACAGTTAGAGGGTAGCCCCACCACAATAGCATGTACCAAAAGTAGCGTATATAGCGAAGGTAGAACCATATCAACATCGGTCTTGGAGACGATCTTGTACCTGTCACGTGATAACGCTGTCGGAAGAAGGAGAGCGTGAGAATATGGATGACCTCTCCTGGTGCTTCGAAAATGAGGATGAAGATGAGGTGATCTCAGAATATCCACCGGTGCCAAAAGAGTTGGAAGATGGAATACACACTACTGCGGATAACCTATGAAAAATCGACTTGGGGACGACAAATGACCCGCGGCCTACGTTCGTCAGTGAGCTGCCATCTAAAGAACAGGTGGCTATGCTAATAGACGTGCTCATGCAGTATAAAGACTGCTTCGTATGGAACTATTCGGAGATGCCGGGGCTAGATCCAGAAATAGCTGTGCATAAATTGGCGATATCTCCGGACGTCAAGCCAGTCAAACAAGCACCAAGAAGAATGTGGCTCGAACTTGAAATGAGTATCAACGCCGAAGTCAAGAAGCTGATCGACTCCGGATTGATCCAAGAAGTTCAATACCCCGACTGGATCGCCAACATTGTCCCAGTGATGAAGAAAAATGGGACAGTGCGCATCTGCGTGGACTTTCGGGATCTCAACAAAGCTTGCTCGAAGGATGATTTTCCCGTACCAGTTACCGAGTTGATGATAGATAACATGTCCACACATGAAGTCTTCTTCTTCATGGACGGATCATTGGGGTACAATCAAATAAAGATGCGTCCCGAGGACCAGAAGCATACCGCTTTCCGAACTCCTCTGGGCATATTCTGCTACAAAGTGATGTCTTTCGGTCTGAAGAACGCCGACGCTACCTACCAGAGGGCTATGACGAAGATTTTTGATGACCTCATTCATGAAAACGTCGAATGCTATATTGATGACCTCGTAGTGAAAAGCAAATCTTACGAGGAACACTGAGAGCATTTGAAAATAGTGTTCCAACGTATTCGTAAGTATAACCTGAAGTTGAACCCCCTGAAATGCGCATTTAGAGTTTCCTCAGGCAAATTTCTAGGGTTCATCATAAGACACCGGGGCATAAAAATAGATCCATCGAAGATCAAGGCGATTATGGAAATGCCCATTCCAAGAACTTTAAAACAATTGCGGTCTTTACAAGGGAAGCTCGCGTACATCCTGTTAGTTATATATATGCCCTATAGGCCATTACTGTACATACGATGTATATTGTAATGGATGCTTGGACATATATAGGGAGGACTTTCTTGCTCGACATGATAGTATGCTATCTGGTTGTACTTTACCTTAACATGTACTCTGATTGTCTCTATATTACATGTTGATAAAGCCCTTAGGATATGTACTCTACTACTGGGACTATGATGAGATCATACTAGTGGGGCCACGGTAGTCGACGAGTACATCCTATAACTGTTCCTAGTCGAGAGTGTATCGAGACAGGGCATCGATGCACCAGAGTAGACTAGCGTATACACATCTTGACCCGTATGATGGGCGATGGATGATCCCATATCCATCGGTGTTTGACATCAAGGATGGTGTAGGGTGCTCAGTGGAGACTGGGTACACTGGACGGACTTGCCGAGAACTCCCAGATGGTATTATACCTCACGACAGATGGCAGTTCTCCGGTGACACTGGTACAGAGTAGTCTGTTGACCCGAGATCGTCATAGAGTCTTGTGTGATTCCCACTGTGCTTTGATTTCCATCATACCACGTCCAAGAGGGCATGCAAAAAGGTGGCTTTTGGGTACAGTCCCGAATCACATGGAGGCAATGAGCGATAGGAGGGGATTCGTCTCTCCCGGTATAGGGAGTTGATGTTGTGCTGTGTTCGATTGGCTATAACCGGAAATCCTTGGCCAGGGTTGCTGAGATTTACTGGTAAGTGTTATCAGTAGTTTCTCAAACTGTTATAGACCTCATATCGACACGACTTATCGAGCTACTGGGGTCTGACGTTTACCACCCCTAGGCGAGATATGCAACATATCAGACGACGAGACCGGACTGTACGGGAGTGTTACTGATTGGATTCACAGGAGAATGTACATGCTTGCTTGTTGATCTTCTGAGCGCTCAATACCTTGGTAGCTGTTACGTTTAGCTGACCGCTTGCAGCTTGTGGGTGTTTGATATGTTCATCACCTACTGTCGGCGTATTGACGATTCTTTAGAGTCCTACACAGAGGTTTCTTGACTCAGGCAAAATGGAGTAGGGGAACATATGTGATATGTGCGGGACCGAGGATAATGCGATATGAGATACCGTATTCTATTCTCGCGGTATATGATATCAGCCGGGTCATCGGATCAAGTGTTGATTTGATGAATCGGTACGGATAAATATTAGTCGGTTATATGCGATATAGCCGGATTGTCGGATCAAGTGTTGATTCGATAATTTAATGTATAATAATATATATGATATATTAAATTACATTAACTAATATTAGCTCACTAAAAGATTCTTTTTCTCACTCGGGTAATACATTGATATATATGCGATATATGTTAAATGTATTATTTTATTTTGTTACAATAAATATTATATATG
This sequence comes from Agapanthus africanus, assembly GCA_030015575.1. Taxonomy (NCBI): domain Eukaryota; kingdom Viridiplantae; phylum Streptophyta; class Magnoliopsida; order Asparagales; family Amaryllidaceae; genus Agapanthus; species Agapanthus africanus. Next base: position 299,380,674 of record CM057339.1, on the reverse strand, counting down.
TGATATATAATATTGCAACATGTTATAATTATTAATGCAACATAATTAGTAGAGTTTAATCATGATTAGGGTTTGGATTAGGGTTAAGACTTCTAAATGTTTCTAGATGATTTTACTTTATCATTTGGTAAGATATTATGATAGATATTTCTTTGTGACTCACCCTTTAACCCAACCCAAACCCTAACCCTAGTAAACTCTCTACATTGGTTACTTCAACCATGGTTGCACAAATGATTATGATAACTTTTTATTATTCATCACAAAAAGGAATTCTATTCTTCTTCTTCTTCTTCTTCTTCCTTCTATTTTTCATGGAAAAAGCTTACTAGCTTTTTTCCAAGTGATGAATATGAGTGAGAATGAGAAAATAAAAGAGAGCAAAAATCCTACTTCATCATCCTCATCTATCCTTGCCATTTAAATGAGGGTGTTCATTTCATATTATGAGTGTTAGCTTGTGTTAACGAAACTTCAAGGTAGATCATCTTTGTATCGAAGATTGGAAGCAAAGGTTGCACCATTCTCTTCGTAAAGCCTCTCGAGAGTCCAGAACACGATGATCGCAGCGAAGGGACCTTAACATGGAGCTTAAGAAGTGAAGGACCGGATCTATAAAGGTTGTAATCCCTCTCACTTAGTGTTAAACTGTTTAACATGTTAGTTTTCACCTAATCTCTAGTTTAAAGATCCGGCTTCGGGTTGTTCGGCACGGCTAAATTTTTAATCGGGCATGGTTGATACCTCGTAGACCCTTGTGCGCGTGCCTAGAAACCCTACAGTGGTATCAGAGCCAAGCTAGAGCTTTAGGCGATGTGTTAACGAAGTTAAAACCCCGATCGAACCCGGAAACGCAAAACTAAACCCCTCTCTGTACATTTTTTAAATCTTGGATTTTTCTGAATTAAAAATGTTTAAAAAAATAAGCAGGAAATTATAAGGACACCTGTGCAAAACGACAACGTTTGGCTCCCAAAGCGCCGCGGAACCGCGGCACGAGCATGGCTCGTGCGGCGGTTCCGCGGCCATAAGGTGACGTCACCGGTTTCTTTTTGAACAGTAATGTTCCTATTTAATTTCCTGATATTTTCTGGGTATTTTTATCTGACTCAAGTGTTGAGTATTTTGGGGTTTATTTTGTATTCGTTGATTCGATCGGAATATTTAATTTCGTTGTGCTTTCCGGATAATTTTTAGATATTGTTAAAAAGTTCGAACGGATATCAATAACTCACTTTTTCCCCTGTCGGAAATTTTTTCAAAAGTTGGATTTTTCTCGAGTTTAAGAACGTTCTAAGTCGTGCAAGTAACACGGTGGACCCTCTAGAAGACAACAAACCTTAACTCGATTATGTGACCGTCTTGAACTTCCTCTAAACCTTAGGGTTTGGGGCAGTACGACGTGTCACATGTGAGGCGTTGGCTTGACCCTTCTACGGCAGGACCATCGGTACTGTAGCATGTGATGGATGTTTTTAAACTGATTTCAAGTGTTGAGATATATTGGGGAAATCTTGGGTGTTCGTTTATTCGATCGGAAAGTTTAATATTGTCTATTTACCTGGAATGTGATACAATATTTGGAATCCACATATAGTTATGAGATAACTAATTTGAATGTTATAAACATAGCAGTTTAGTCTCAGATGATCGGTTGCCATGGGATTTTGATGTGATCAAAAGTCCGTCGCAATCACGTAGCGTACGCGGATACTTGTCGGGTAAACTTAGCAGACAACCATGCCCCATAGCCCCGACGAAGTGACTGTAGGAGAACCCCGTCGCCAAAAGCATCCGTTCAGGTGCTTGCGGCAGCGGTGTTCAGCCTTAGTGCACTTCGTCGACGACATCCGGGGGGTGCGGCCGTCTACTAAAGTTTGCGACGAGCATTTGATCAGGTTGTCGGGAATCTTGTTGAATTGCCCGACTTGATATTGAAAATTGTTTTCGATAATGAGACTAAAATGCGGGGTTTATAATTGTTAGGCATGCGATGTCTAAGGAATTCATTTGGTTAGGCATGCGATGTCTAAGGAGGTTGCGGATTCCAACTATTGTAGTTTTACACTTTCTTTTCTGTGACCGTAATCGTAGTATGTGGTGTATCGCCGGCTTCATTGCTATACATCAACGACAATCGGGATACACATATTTGCTTACGTTGATGATATGAGATATTATGTGTTGCTGTGATATGTTATATTGGATCGTCGCGTTCTGAATAGTCGGGGGTTTTATGTGAGATGAGAGTTTTTCTTTTTCATTCATGTAAAATTCATTTGTATATAATATTCTTTTATTGGGGCACTTCCGGGCTGAGGATGACGTCACCGTTGTATATTATTTACTTTTCCGCATTAGGTAGACCCAAAGCGGGGAGCATAAGTAACCGGGTTCTAGGGTCCAGTGGGAGACCATCTCGAGGAGTCGAGACCGGGTTTCCTAACCCTAGAATTGGCAGTGTTACTTGCTGCTCTCGTAGGGGTCCAGGGATGTGGGTTTGGCTATTCATCGCGACCGTGGAATCCGTATTTTATACAGGCTCGTACTAAAACACGGACGTCCTAGTATATCCAATATTTCATATATGTTCTTCTGCTGCAATGTTCTGTGATGAGATCATATTACTGCATGAGACGAATGTTTATATTATATATATGAGATATATGTTATATTGCAGATTTCGTTTCAAAAGAGATGTTTGTGAAGCATAATAAAATGGGACTTCATTAATGAGATTAATGAAATAAAAGAAACCTAAAAATGTTGTAGAAACTTGTTTAAAAACTGGTAGCTCTAGTTCTTACTTTGCATAGCGGTGTTCCTTGTAGAACATCCAGCACCTTATTCGATAAGGAAAGAGCCGAGATCCCTTCACCGGAAGTGGCCTCTTTAGTGAAACTAGCAGATGCTATAAACTCGGTCTGGATTGCTTCTATAGTTCTTGCTTTGCATAGTGGTATATATGATATACCTTGCACCTTATTCGATGAGGAAAGGGCCGACGATCCCTTCACCGGGAGTGACCCCTTTAACAAAACTATAAAAGCCTAAAAAACGCTTCATTTAAAAATCACTCGATTCTACAACGATATCAAGTTCATTATGCAATAGGTTTTCTTAAAAACCTGTCGTAACCCTCCGTCATTTTAGGAAGTAGAGTACTTAGTATTCGTGCTGTGTTTGTTGACCTTAGTTAAGGCACAGTGTACGGTAGCTAAGTGATGTATTCCTATATAGCATATGATGCGATTAGTTAGGACAGTCATATGACTTTGTTGACCTTAGTTAAGGGTCATGTGGGTGGGTCTAATTAATCAAGAAATGACGGGTAGAACTTGACTAGTGCTTATGATTTGTTGACCATAGTTAAGGTCATAAGTCACTAGGGGTAAAATATTATCGGGAATTTCAAGTGTTGAAATTTGCAATGAGATTGCATACCTTCTATGAGATAGTTGGATCCCGATACCCGCTGCGAGTAAGAGTTACTCCTGGGAGAGTTTTACACATTACAATTAACCGATCAAGTAGGTGTCTAGAAAGGTGTTAACGGGGTTACGCCCCTAGGAAAACGAGATTTACTTTAATTAGGTTCGTACGAAAGCACAGGGGACCTCCCTCAAAGTACCGACACTGGCCTGGCTGAAAGATTGGCGAACTTGTAGCGTGTAATTAATCCCGGCTAGTCTTTCTTTTTAGGGTTTGAAGGAAGATTTGACTAAAACAGTGGGAGACATCCTGATTAGATATATTAGATAACCAATCTAATCTTGCAAGAGCATACGCTGAGTGTTTTCTTCTCTCTCTCTCTCTCCAGGTAGCGACCATATCACGCCTTAATCAAGATAATAAAACGGATGAATTGACCGAACCCGCTTGTTATACTGAGCTGGGGAACGTTGGTCCCGCTCTAACTTATAATTGTTATAAGACAGAGCAGGAATTCGGGGAATACCAGATTTCCCGTGCCGCCCAAACGAAGAAAGTGCATGCTGATGCATCATCTTCGGGTGTGTTCATTACATAGAACTGTTTCTCAGTATCCTTTACGTCCTGGGTATGAGATACCGGATCAGGATCCCGCATATGTAATCTGTTACATGGGCTACAGACAGGTAGAGAACTGAGAACGGGTGATAAGTTTCATGAGATAGAAAACGGTGCAAGTGTTGCAGCCAAGTCTGTTGGTCACTATCACCCTGTATTACCAAAATACATTGATTCTGAACAAATGTTATTAGATACCGAATCTGATATACAACATCATATCAGTCTCTTTATTAGTAAAGAAAGGATATAATTTTGTATTGTTGGATAATGTTTTGAACATTTCATATATCAAGAGTTGATCGGTTCAGGCACGTTATCTAAAAGTATTGACGTTCTAAATCAAACTACGGTTCTTAGTATATAGAACACACACGAGAGGAAGAGTTCAGAAATGAACGAATCCTTCTTGAGGCATTGTAGACTAGGTCATATCAATGCGACCCGACTAGCTAAGTTACATTTAGATGCATATTTAAATTTGTTTGAATTTACATCTTGTGAAACTTTCCGGTCATGTTACAAAGATAAGATGACCATAGCTCTGTTTATTGGAAACAGAGAAAGAGTTAGTGAACTCTTGGGATTGATACATGCTGATGTATGAAAGTCTCCTGTCTACACATGCCAAGACCGGTTCTTTGTACTTCATTACATTCTCTGATGATCTCTCAAGATTCAGACATATGTTCCTGTTGAAACACAAGTCCGAACCTTTTGAGATATTCACAGAATATAAGTTAGAAGTAGAGAACCAAAATATGGGTATAAGTATTATGTCCTTTGATGAGATCAAGGAGGAGAATACTTGAGCACGGAATTCCTGGACTATTCTAAAGGAGAATGGGATTCTCTCTCAGCATTACTCCTCCGTATACACCATAGCACGATGGTATATCGGGGCGGAGAAATAGCACCCTATGTGATATGGTGTGCTCTATGATGAGTACTACTGAGTTTCCTATTTTTTTTTTAGGAGTTATGCACTTGAGAAGCTGCATACCTATTGAATAGGGTTCAAATCAAATCAGATGCCTACCACTTCATATGTGATATGGAAAGGGAAGAGCCCATATCTTAAGTTTGTTAAGATTTGGGGTTTTCCGGACTATGTCTAAAAGAAAAATCTATACAAGCTCGAGGCAAGGTCTGTTATGTAGAACTGGAAAGGTTCCAGCTATACAAACTACAACAGATGATTTGGTAGAACCGAAGGATTCAATAGTAACCAACGAACCTCAGCCTCTCCGCCGATCTAGTAGGGTTCCTCACCCACCTGAGAGATACTTCGGTTTCTCTATGACAGTGGGAACGAGGATTGCATCATGAGATGATGACCCAACTAGTTTCGGGCTGGCCATTAGGAGTGGGACTCTGTAAGAATGGCTCGATGCTTAGTGATCTGAGATGGAATCCTTATACACCAACAAAGTATGGACTTTGGTTGCTTTATCTGAAGGGTTAAATCCCCAACAGGAGCAAGTATATCTTGAGAAGATTACTTGGTGTACATGGAAAAGTTGAGACTTTCAAAGCTATGCTTAAGTCCATCCAGATCCTACTTTCCACGGCTATATACCATGACTACGATATCTGGCGGTTGGGTGTCATGAGAGCTTTTCTAAATGATGTTTTAGAAAAGAGCATCTATAAGTACACAGCCAGAGGGCTTCGTAGACAGTGGGAGCAGCGGAAACGTGTGCAAGATGTTTTATATGTTAAAACAGGCATCGCGGGGTTGGAACATCTGTTTTGATGTGGTAGTCAAAGAGTTTGACTTCATCAAAATGGTAGATGAACCTTGTATATACAAAAAGGTAGTAGGGAGTATGGTGGTGATTCTCGTAGAGTACGTGGATGACACACTCTTGATAGGGAAGGAGTTTCCTATGCTACGCTCGGTCAATCTCCGCTTATCATAAGGATTCTCTATATAGGATCATAGTGATACCTCATGAATCCTGGATTTTGGATCTATGAGATAAATCTAATTGGATGTTAGGATTCTCACTAGATGTAGTGAGATGGTATCAATCGATCCTGGGGAGAATCACTAGAAATGTTCCAGGGTGATAAGGACGACTGAATGTCAGTCGCAGGCATTGTCTTTACCCTCAGTGGAGGGACGGTATGTTGGAAGAGTTCCAAGCTAGATACCGTGACTTACTAGACGATTAAAGGCAAGATACATCGTTACCAAAGATGCTACCAAAGAGGCAGTCTGGATATATATAAGTTCATGAGATGAACTTCGTTCCTACCATTGTGTGACAATGGAGTTGTGGCTTTAGCCAAGGAACCCCCGTCCCATCAGAAATCCAGATATAATTCTTAGGCAGTATCACCTGATCATGGAGATGGTTGATCTCCAGGGAGATCGAGGTTAGGAGAGTAGACACAGAGGACAACAGCGCGGATCCACTCACGAAGGCCTTTTTCCCAGTAGAGACTTTTATGGGATGGTTGAGTATGAGATACTTCAACCGCAGCTAATTGTTGGGTATGTGATACCACAACATATGGCCCTAGTGCAAGTGGGAGATTGTTAGTTATATGTATGCCCTAGAGGCCATTACTGTACATACGATGTATATTGTAATGGATGCTTTGACATATATAGGGAGAACTTTCTTGCTCGACATGATAGTATGCTATCTGGTTGTACTTTATCTTAACATGTACTCTGATTGTCCCTATATTACATGTTGATAAAGCCCTTAGGATATGTACTCGACTACTGGGACTATGATGAGATCATACTAGTGGGGCCACGGTAGTCGGCGAGTACATCCTATAACTGTTCCTAGTCGAGGGTGTATTGAGACAGGGCATCGATGCACCAGAGTAGACTAGCGTATACGCATCTTGACCCATATGATGGGCGATGGATGATCCCATATCCATCGGTGTTTGACATCAAGGATGGTGTACGGGTGCTCAGTGGAGACTGGGTACACTGGACGGACTCGCCGAGAACTCCCAGATGGTATTATACCTCACGTCAGATGGCAGTTCTCCGGTGACACTGGTACAGAGTAGTCTGTTGACCCGAGATCGTCATAGAGTCTTGTGTGATTCCCACTGTGCTTTGATTTCCATTATACCACGTCCAAGAGGGCATGCAAAAAGGTGGCTTTTGGGTACAGTCCCGAATCACATGGAGGCAATGAGCGATAGGAGGGGATTCGTCTCTCCCGGTATAGGGAGTTGATGTTGTGCTGTGTTCGATTGGCTATAACCGGAAATCCCTGGCCAGGGTTGCTGAGATTTACTGGTAAGTGTTATCAGTAGTTTCTCGAACTGTTATAGACCTCATATCGACACGACTTATCGAGCTACTGGGGGTCTGACATTTACCACCCTTAGGCGAGATATGCAACATATCAGACGACGAGACCGGACTGTACGGGAGTGTTACTGATTGGATTCACAGGAGAATGTACATGCTTGCTTGTTGATCTTCTGAGTGCTCAATACCTGGGTAGCTGTTATGTTTAGCTGACCGCTTGCAGCTTGTGGGTGTTTGATATGATCATCACCTACTGCCGGCGTATTGACGATTCTTTAGAGTCCTACACAGAGGTTTCTTGACTCAAGAAAAACGGAGTAGGGGCACATATGTGATATGTACGGGACCGAGGATAATGCGATATGAGATACCGTATTCTATTCTCGCGGTATATGATATCAGCCGGGTCATCGGATCAAGTGTTGATTCGATGAATCGGTACGGATAAATATTAGTCGGTTATATGCGATATAGCCGGATTGTCGGATCAAGTGTTGATTCGATAATTTAATGTATAATAATATATATGATATATTAAATTACATTAACTAATATTAGCTCACTAAAAGATTCTTTTTCTCACTCGGGTAATACATTGATATATATGCGATATATGTTAAATGTATTATTTTATTTTGTTATAATAAATATTATATATGTGATATATAATATTGCAACATGTTATAATTATTAATGCAACATAATTAGTGGAGTTTAATCATGATTAGGGTTTGGATTAGGGTTAATACTTCTAGATGTTTCTAGATGGTTTTACTTTGTCATTTGCTAAGATATTATGATAGATATTTTTTTGTGACTCACCCTTTAACCCAACCCAAACCCTAACCCTGGTAAACTCTCTATATTGGTTACTTCAACCATGGTTGCATAAATGATTATGATAAATTTTTATCATTCATCACAAAAAGGAATTCTATTCTTCTTCTTCTTCTTCCTTCTACTTTTCATGGAAAAAGCTTACTAGCTTTTTTCCAAGTGATGAATATGAGTGAGAATGAGAAAATAAAAGAGAGCAAAAATCCTACTTCATCATCCTCATCTATCCTTGCCATTTAGATGAGGGTGTTCACTTCATATTATGAGTGTTAGCTTGTGTTAACGAAACTTCAAGGTAGATCATCTTTGTATCGAAGATCGGAAGCAAAGGTTGCATCATTCTCTTCGTGAAGGCTCTCGAGAGTCCAGAACACGATGATCGCAGCGAAGGGACCTCAACATGGAGCTTAAGAAGTGAAGGACCGGATCTACAAAGATTGTAATCCTTCTCATTAAGTGTTAAACCGTTTAACATGTTAGTTTTCGCCTAATCTCTAGTTTAAAGATCCGGCTTCGGGTTGTTCGGCACGGCTAAATTTTTAATCGGGCATGGTTGATGCCTCGTAGACCCTTGTGCGCGTGCCTAGTAACCCTACACATCCGACGATTCATAGCCAACCTCTCAGGAAAATGTTGTCCCTACATTCACCTGATGAAGAGGGGAACCCCGTTCGTTTGGGATCATAAATCCTAGAGTGCACTGGACGAAATCAAGCAATACCTGCAGAATCTGCTGGTATTGATTGCTCCGGTCAAGGGAAAGCCCTTCATCCTGTACACAACAGCCCTTGAAGGTTCTTTAGGCACGCTATGGGCACAGGAGAACGACCAAGGAAAGGAGAGAGCCCTCTACTATTTGAGTCGAGTTCTCCTGTGGGCAGAAAACAACTACTCCCCTTTCGAAAAACACTGCCTGGCATTGATCTTCACGATAACAAAGCTTCGGCATTATGGTTTGGCGCATGAGGTCCATCTCATATCAAATGTGGATCCTTTCAAGTATTTGATGTCAAGAGCCATACTAACAGGACGACTCGCTAAATGGGCCCTCCTCTTGATGGAGTTTTCGATAATCTATCGACCTCTCAAGGCAGTGAAATGCTAGGCCATCACCGACTTCCTCGCTGAACATCCGATACCTGGCGACTCACCTTTAAATTGAGAACTGCCAGACGAGCACACGTTTGACACGATCAACGGGGAGAGAGGAGGGAGTGATACCCGATGGGAACTCTAGTTTGATGGGGCATCTTCCATGAAGAAGCGAAAGCACAACTCCCCCATAATCAAATCTGGCGTAGGCCTTATCTTCGTGACTCCGCAAGGAGGGATAATGCGCTTTGCCTTTTTCCTTAACAGAGCTGAGGACAAACAATGATGCAAAATATGACGCTTTGATAGCAGGTCTTGAGATAGTTGTCGACATGGGAATCGAAAACCTCCTTATATACGGAGACTCCCAGCTGGTCGTTAGCCAAGTAAATGGTGACTATCAAATGTGCAAACCAGAGTTGGTAAAGTATGGAAAAAGAGTGCAACAGTTACCAACTCAAATTCCCTCTTACGCCCTGAAAAGCATATCGTGTACAGAAAATAGCAAAGCGGACGCACTAGCCAAATTCACTAAAGAACTGGCTGACGAAAACCTCGATGACGTAAGGATCATTGTGCAGAGCCGTCGGGTTCTTGCACCAGCAGAAACCTCTCCGGAGTCGTCTGAAGAAAAGGAAGAGACCAAGCAAATATCCCTACAAATGGAGGACCAAGAAAATGCTAAAGATTGGAGAGAAGTCTTTATAGACTACTTCAAATCCTGTCAAACACCGGAAGATGCATCCACAAGACATCATATCATGAAACGAGCTCTGTCTTTCACCTTATTCAATGATACTCTATATAAGAGGTCGTTCGACTCTCTGTGGCTGAGATGCCTGGGACCGGAAGAAGCAAGGAGAGTCGTCTAAGAAACTCACGACGAACTCTGCGGTTCTCATCAAGCCGGGCCGAAGATGAAGCTGAAGATCCAAAGAATGGGTTGCTATTGGCCCACGATGATTTAGGACTGTCTCGAATACGCGAAGCAATGCCAATCGTGCCAAATTCATGGAGACTTCATCCACTATCATCCAAACCCGCTACACCCAACAGTGGCTAGCTGGCCGTTCGAAATGTGGGGAACCGACATAATCGGACCCATCGAACCTGCGTCGTCCAAAGGACATCGGTTCATATTGGCGACAACCGATTACTTCTCTAAGTGGGCAGAAGTCATACCACTAAGAGAAGTGAAGAAAGAGAACATTCTCCACTTCTTCGGGATACACGTCATTTATAAGTTCGGCACTCCAGGACGGATTATCTCTGATAACGGGCCAGCCTATAGAAGTCACAAAATCAGCCGCTTCGCACAGCAACATAATATAGACTGGAGATACTCTTCGGTCTATAATCCCCGAGCTAACGGTCTAGCTGAAGCTTTCAACAAAACCTTGACAAAGATCCTAAAGAAGACGGTGTCCAAAAATAAAAAGGACTGGCACGAGAGATTGCATGAAACTCTCTGGGCTTATCGGACCACATTCAAAACGGCCAAAAATACAACGCCGTTCGCGTTGGTGTTCGCCACAGAAGTAGTGCTCCCGTTGGAAATAGAACTCCCCTCTTTACGAGTAGCAGTTCAATACGAACTGACAGATGAAGAAAATGCTTATCTTCGGCTTGAGGAGCTCGAAGCCCTCGAAGAAACTCGTCTCATGGCGCAGCAAAACTTGGAAGCTTACAAAGCAAGGATGACACACTCATATGAAAGATTGACTACACCAAGAACAGTCCGCCAAGGCGAACTCGTACTAGTTGTAAAAAGACATATGATCCCTAATCGTGCCAAACGGGGGAAATTCGAGCCAAACTATGAGGGCCCGTACATCATAGACAAATTCTACTAAGGTGGGGCTTACTTGCTCATGGATATGCGTGGCGAAAGACCTTTCTGGACAATAAACGACCGATTCCTTAAGAAATACTATGCCTGACGAGTTACAGCCCAGGTTAATGATAGTTGACGATGCTTGTGTCCGCTTGCTGTCTTTCTGAGTACCAAATTCTGTAAGCACTATTTGGCAAAACTTCACCGTAGAAAACTACCTCGGACCGAAACGTCCCAAAACTAACGATGCACCAAAACGTCCCAAAACTAACGACGGACCCAAATGTCCTGAAACTAGCTACGGACCGAAACGTCCCTAAAACTAACGACGGACCGAAATGTCCTGAAACTAGCTACGGACCGTAACGTCCTTAAAACTACTACGAACTGCAGCATCCTTAGGCTAACACGGCAAAAAAAGGGGGTATGTCCATAAGTAAAATGGGCACGGATGAAAACCCGAAAGGGCTCCGTGAGTAAAAAATAGCAGGGCTACCGGCGGGTTTGTGAAAACCCGAAAGGGCGCAGACTCGTAAAAAAAATTCTGCACACTTGCAGGGTCCTCTCGACCTCGTAAGGAGAAAATACCCATGTGGGATCCTTACGACTCACAAGGTAGCAACACTCTTAGGGATCCCCACGATTCCTTAGGAGAAATTACACTTACGAGATCTTCATGACTCGTAAGGAGAATTCCCTTATGAGACCCTCACGGCTCATAGGATTCAAAAGCCTTAAGCTACAGGGATCTGAACCTGTGCTTCAGCCATCACATTTCCCAGACTGTCCTGCAAGCTGTTCAATATTGACCCTTGTATATAATCCACGAGCGCAAATAAATGTCTCCCGCACCAAGTTCCACCAATGGCGTGAAATGTCCTAATATGGTGAACGACACTTGTAAGTCCTCTCGACTTATAAGGAGAAAACGCTCTTGTAAGATCCTTACGACTTATAAGAGAACACGCACTTAAGAATTCTCACGATTCCTAAGGAGAAAACGCACCTACGAGATCCTCATGACTCGTAGGGAGAAACACTTTTATGAGGCCCTTACGACCCATGAAGTCGAAAGCCTTAGTCGACAGGATCTTAACCCTATTTGCTAAGCCACCTTCGTTCGAAGCGACAAAGGCAAATGATGATTCACTCCTGACCATATCCCAGTTGTAGCGATGCTGATGCATAAATCAGTAACAAATTCCAGGTCCTTTCACGACAAATGATGATTCGCTCCTGGCAACATTCCAGTCGCAGCGATGCTGATGCTAAGATTGGTATCAGATCTCAGGACCTTTACTCGCAAAAAAATCAACGAGCCAAAAATACAAAAAATATATATATTCGAAATGATTGGGCAATTCGCAATAAAAAGCAGCGAGTAAAAAAAATAGCCGAAATGATTAGGCACCGCGAAAAATAGCCGAAAGGATTGGGCAATCATGACTTTCGCGATATAAAAAGTTGAAATGATAGAGCATCGCGGAAGGAAACAAAAAAAGAGATGAAACTTTTTCCCTACAGGTGAGTCCATACTAACCCCTGTATACAATCCATGGATATAAACGAAAAGGGAACCATATTTCCCCACCAGACTCTGTCAAAAGGAGAGTCAGATCTCGACGGCAACATCTGCATCCCAGAAGATCAACACGGCGTTCCTTCTCAACTCCAGTAGGATGCAGACGTAACGTCAATAACCTTAGGGTCGCAATGAAGCGGAGACATGGCAAAGTCCCTAGTTCCAAATCTCGACAGCTACATCTATAGCCTAGAGACCAACAACGACGTTCCTCCTCATTCCAGCAGGATACGGACGCGACATCACCGATCGGAGCCACGACAAAGTCTCCGGTTCCAAGACTCTACAGTTCACAGACAACCTAGAGTCAATCTCGACACCGCAGAAAGCGGAGAAAGTCAAACCCGACACTGCAGAAAGCGGAGCAAGTCAACCCCGACACCGTAGAAAGCGGAGTAAGTCAAACCCCGACACCGCAAGCGGAGCAAATCAACCCCGACACCGCAGAAAGCGGAGCAAGTCAACCCCGACACCGCAGAAAGCGGAGCAAGTCAAACCCCGACACCGCAAGCGGAGAAAGTCAACCCCGACACCGCAGAAAGCGGAGCAAGTCAAACCCGACACCGCAGAAAGCGGAGCAAGTCAACCCCGACACCGCAGAAAGCAGAGCAAGTCAACCCCGACACTGCAGAAAGCGGAGCAAGTCAACCCCGACACCGCAGAAAGCGGAGCAAGTCAACCCCGACACCGCAGAAAGCGGAGCAAGTCAAACCCTTACACCGCAGAAAGCGGAGCAAGTCAACCCCGACACGGCAGAAAGCGGGGCAAGTCAATTCGACACCACAGAAAGCGAAGGAAGTCAAACCCCGACACCGCAGAAAGCGGAGCAAGTCAACCCCGACACCGCAGAAATCGGAGCAAGTCAACCTCGACACCACAGAAAGCGAAGTAAGTCAAACCCCGACACCGCAAAAAGCGGAGCAAGTCAACCCCGACACCGCGGAGAGCGGATCAAGTCAACCTCGACACCGCAGAAAGCGGAGAAAGTCAAACCCGACACCGCAGAGCGGAGCAAGTCAACCCCGACACCACAGAAAGCAGAGAGAGGAGCAAGTCAAACCCTGACACCACAGAAAGCGGAGACAGTCAATCCCGACACTACAGAAAGCGGAGCAAGTCAACCCCCGACACCACAGAAAGCAGAGTAAGTCAAACCCCGACACCGCAGAAAGCGGAGCAAGTCAACCCCGACACCGCGGAGAGCGGAGCAAGTCAACCCCGACACCGCAGAAAGAGGAGCAAGTCAAACCCGACACCGCAGAAAGCGGATAGCAGAGCAAGTCAAACCCCAACACCGCAAATAGCGGAGCAAGTCAACCCCGATACCGTAAAAAGCGGAGTAAGTCAAACCCGACACCGCAGAAAGCGGATCAAGTTAACCCCGACACTGCAGAAAGCGGAGCAAGTCAAACCCGACACCGCAGAAAGCGGAGCAAGTCAACCCCGACACCACAGAAAGCGGAGTAAGTCAAACTCCGACACCGCAGAAAGCGGAGCAAGTCAACCCTAACACCACAGGAAGCGGAGCAAGTCCGCCAATGACCTCCCCACCGGAACAACGCTCCGTCTCAGAAACAAGTCAACCAATGACCTCCCCGCCGGAACAAAGCTCCGTCTCGGAAACAAGTCAACTAATAACCTCCCCACCGGAACAACGCTCCGTCTCGGAAACAAGTCAGCCAATGACCTCCCCGCCGGAATAAAGTTCCGTCTCGGAAACAAGTCAGCCAATGACCTCCCTGTCGGACAATGCTTCGACCGGGAAACAAGTCAACCAATGACCTCCTCGTCGGAACAATACTTCGACTCGGAAACAAGTCAGCCAATGACCCCCCGTCGGAGCAATGCTTCGACTCGGAAACAAGTCAACCCACGAATCTCTAAAATCGCACAAAAGAAAATTCTCTTGTGAGATCCTTACGACTCTCAAGAGAAAACGCACTCAGGAATCCTCACGAATCCTAAAGAAAAAATACACCTACGAGATCCTCATGACTCATAGGGAGAAAAGTCTTTATGAGACCCCCACGGCTCATAAAATTGAAAAGTCATAGGCGGCAGATCTGAACCTGCTTCCTAAGCCATCGCTGCCCTGCAAGGAGGTCCAAGATGGACTATTGCATACTATCCACGGGCTACATTCTCCAAGTCGAATATCGACAAGGAGGGAAAAAACCACTTACGAGTACTCTCGACTTGTAAGGGGGAAAATTCTCTTGTGAGATCCTTACGACTCTCAAGGGGGAACGCACTTAGAAGTCTTCACGACTCCTAAGGAAAAAATACACCTACAGGATCCTCTCGACTCGTAGGGAGAAATATCCTTCTTGTGACCCTTACGGCTCATGAAGAAAAAAAAAGTTTTAGGCTACAAGGATCCTAAACTTGTCTCCTAAGCCTTCAATTCTATGGTCATGCATAACTCTGCACTACTTCACCCACGTGCATACTTACGTGGGCAAAGTAGTGGGGGCATTTGTTCTCGCCAAAATCTTCGGCCAAGAGCTACGTGAAATCGGGCTCATTCATATATGGACACATCAGAGGAAGAACATGTGTTAGAAAGGGAGCACTTGGTGGTCAACGACAAAAAGAAAGCATTTAATTGAATATTTTATTCTACAAGAAATAGATCACCAAATATGGGATCGAAAGTACAGGAGTTCACAAAACTATGGATAAAATTCTCTAACTCCCTCTCTGCCATCTCCACCATGTCAAAGCGGCGATCTTCACGAGGAGTAGCTACCCATCGGTCAGCACCGTACCAATCAGCGAAGGCAGACATGACGACCCGCTGAGCCCGTATCAAGCTTAGCAGCCGAACAGAGAGATCCCTCAGAGCTGCGGTAATCAAAAGTGCCTCGTGAAAGCACTTGATCTTATCATCCGCGTCGTCGAGCATTGCCAGAGTCATCTCCACCGGATGAGGGGGAACATCATTAATCACGGATAAGAAGACTATCCGAAGCCTAATGGAGCCGATGAGGAGAGGAGATCCTCTACGAGTCAAGAGCTCGTGCAGCACCGTGTCGCATTGGTCATCCGTAAGTGTAGGTTTCACCAGACAGGCATCAAAACGATGAACAATTTCCTCAATAGGCACCTCCCATGGCTGCCGGCGAGCATGACGATGATTACAAGCCATAGCTCTTCTCTGTTAAAATAATTTTCTGAAAGAGAAAGAGAAGATAGGCATTGCTTCAGATTATGAAGGGAGACATTTAAATCTAGGCAAAGAAAATGTTATGCATGATGGAACTATTTCTAAGCATTTGAAAAGCAAAGAAAGAAGGCGAAAAGACACCTTCAGTAAAGAGGCAGCGCCTCACGTGCCTTGCACGAGGGCGCCTGCGCCTCATGTGACTTACACAAGGGTGCCAGCGTCGAGAGTTAAAAACTCCGAGGTAGTGTTTCACGTGCATTGCACAAGGGCGCCAGCGCCGAGAGTTAAAAATTCTGAGGCAGCACCTCACGTGCCTTGCACCATGGCGCGCCAAGAGTTAAAAACTCTGAGGCAGCGCCTCACGTGCCCTGCACGAGGGCGCCGACGCCAGAACTAAAAGCTCTACCGTTGGATCAAAGATCCAACGAAGATGATAAAACATCAAAACACAGAATTAAATTCTGATTAAGGAAATACTCCTCAAATCTTTCTAAACAAGAAAGATTACGTTCTGTAAAACAGAGCACCGTTGGATTAAAGATCAAATGGTGATTAAAAATCACTAAGCTACAGAATAAGCTCTGTAGGGGAAAATATTTTCCCCAATCTTTCTAAATAAGAAAGATTACGCTCTGTAAAACAGAGCACCGTTGGATTAAAGATCCAATGGTGATTAAAAATCACCAAGCTACAGAATAAGCTCTGTATGGAAAATATTTTCCCAATCTTGTTAAAAACAAGAAAAATATTTTATGTAAAACGAAATCCTTGGATCAAACGTCCAACGGTGGATAAATCCCCAAATCAATTAAGGATCTCTCAATGAGAGATTTCTTTAACTAAATCAACAAACTTGCTTCCACTATATAAAGGCCCCAAGACTTTAAGTCTTAAACAGAGGAACCCCCCCATAAACTTTAAGTTCAAAAAGAAGAGCAAGCAAAAGAGTTTGAAGAGAGAAGAAAGAAGAAGAACCTTCTTCAAGGTAAATAGAGATCATAGTATCTCATCGGCATACCCGAGGGTTTTAACCCTTATAAAAGAACATAGTTTTTTCCCTGGATCTGAGATCCATAAGACAAGTCTCCCACAAATGAGAATTTAATTCTCGAAGGGATGAATTTGTTCTCGGGGATTGAATATCCATGGGAGAACAAAGAATCGAACTCTTCAGAAAAATGCACAAAGAAGGAAACAACGCCGAGCGGTCCACGTGCCCCTCACATGGGCGCTAATGAAATAACGAGTGCTTAGCACTCAGTGGTTGGCGCTCAGCGCCAAGCGCTCCGCGTGCCCCTCACGTGGGCGCTAATAAAATAAAGGGTGCTTAGCACTCTGTGGTTGGCGTTCAGCCCCAAGCGCTCCGCGTGCCCCTCACATGGGCGCTAATAAAATAAAAAGTGCTTAGCATTCAGTGGTTGGCGCTCAGCGCCAAGCGCTCCACATGCCCCTCACGTGGGCGCTGATAAAATAAAGAACGCTCTGTAAATAGAGCCCAGCGCCATAAAGAGTGTTTAACACTCAATAAAAAACAAAAAAAAGATGAGCATTAAAGCTCATATCAATACTCAGCAGTGCTGATACAAAAGGGGATCAAGCCCAAATAAGTAATCAAGTGGGCTGAGCCTAAGGTTGGCAAAATCCAAATTGACCGAGCTCATATGTCTTCTACTAAATTGGCCTTAGACCCAGACAAGACTACTAAGTCCCTGATGAAAATTCATTGGTTCAAGGGTACATCCCTTCACTCCTCTGATACATATCGTTGTAATTCTTCAACGTCTTCAGAGAGGTGGCGGGTCCCGACAATCAATAAATCCAATGGACTGCAACGTTCCTAAACTAAACTCCATAGACTATGATGTCCTTAAACATGGACTATGATGTCCTTAAACCCAATGGACCGTAATGTCCCTAAACTAAAACGATATAGCCCAAATGCTCTTTCGTTGGACCAAAAATGATCCTGAACCCTCGTTAAGTAGATCTTAGTCTAAAATTAGGCTAACGTATCCTTAACAAACATTTAAACTGGTCTTAATCTCAAACGAGATTAACGATCCTTAAATCAACCAAACCCAAATCTAAGAAAATACGGATTTGGACTAATCCCTGCCCTACAGGCGACAACACAAATTAGTCTCCGTATACAATCTACGGGCAACAAAAAATAAAACAAATACACATGATATGAAGTAAACCTCTGGAGCAGGAGAAAGTGGTTATCGCTACGCGGTAACGTAGTTAACTGCAGGGGCTTGCGCCTGCAGGGAAGAGCGTCTCCATAATCAAAAACCCCTCGCAAACGAGGGGGAATCTAACGAAGTCTATTACAATGGCCGCATCTGTTTAAACCTTCGATACATGGTGCTATAAATCAACTTGGTATCTTCGGAGAGGTAGACAGATAAAATCAAATAGCATCTGCCCCCAAATTCAGGCAAGACGTTTGTCTTTCCGGTTTCCGGCAGTAAACACTTGGATTTCATCATCAATTTATGATTTCTCTTTGGTGTAGGGTTATTAGTGTGTATGTGATTTGTGTATGTGTGTGTTTTGTATGCATGTTATGTGTGTGTGTTTCGGCTGTCAGGGGTAAGGTTTCTATCCCATTAAGAATTTATAGAGCAGACACCCATTCGCTTGTGCTTTCATCTGTTTCGAAATAATTTCGGTAGCACCTCTCCGCTGTTCTCCAAGTACACTGTAATAAAATAGATAATCATTTCAATTCTGTGAATGATATTAAAATGAACATCTAATATATCTTTGTACACAGAGAACTAGCAGAAAGGTACCGACGAAATAACTCGAAACGAATGAAAACACAAGTGAATGCAGGTGTTTGCTTTATATATTCCTAACTTGTCCACACTGGACAAATCTATCGGTTTTCATACGATTAAACTTTCTCATCACATAGACTACACGACGGTTGTTAGCACCGAATGATACCATATGATATTTAACAATTTTTGCGTAGTTTTATGTCACGACGAATATTGAACGTATGTTAACCGATAGACGGAGACTAAGGCGCGTTTTGATTTTTATATATGATCATCGATGAGAATATGAAAATTTCATATTATCATCGAGTATCATACCCCTAGTTTAAGATTTAATTTGACTTAGTTTTACGTTTACGTTTCATTTTCAAGGTTTTGAAGTTTTTAGTTAAGGATAAAGTTTTTTAAAGTTAAGGGTTTTCTTAATCAAATTTAAGATTTTGGATTTAGGTTTGGTGGTAAGTTTGGGTTTTAAACTAGTAGGGTTTTAAACGATTCATAGGGTTTCTCAACGAATTTGCAAATAATAACACCCCGCATCCATAAATCCAGAAAAATAAAGGAATGAAACAGGATATGAAGATTTAGGGTTAGAGTCATGGGGGATTTGATAATAAGAGTTCAATAATGTAGAGGGGAATGATGATCAATTAAGATTTGGCCTTATTTGATCCGTGAGATCATCATCATTATTTCTCTCTCTCACACAGACACACTCAACTGTCGACTTTCCGGGGTCTTCCTAGAGGGTTACCTAGCACGGCAGCAAGGTTTCGGGAGGTATCGTCCATGCCAAATTCAAAAATTTGCCGTTCTAGCTAACCCTAATTTTGAATCGTTAACTAGAAATCGACGGAAAAATATATGCAAACGGCTTTGCAAGTAAAGTGAACAAGGAATACAACCTTTGTAGACCGGTCCTTCACTTCATTTGTAGGGTTCCTAGGCACACACATGAGGTTCCACAACAGATCAAATATGCCAAAATCAAATTTTTCCATGTGCCAAAGAACCCTAAACTAGATCGTTACCAGAGGTAAAGGCGAAACTACAAGCAAGTTAACAACTTAACTAAAAAGTGAAAGGGACTACAACCTTTGTAGATCCGGTCCTCCACTTCCTTAGCTCTGTGACGATGTCCCTTCACTGCGATCATCGGATCCCGGACTCTAGCGTCGGCTTCATCGGATAAATGGGCGGGCTAGGTCGTCGACTTCGATGCCGAAGATGATCTACGTCGAGGCAACTCAAGATCAAGCTCCATCTTCACTTGGTCATAGAACTTGTGAAGATAACACACTCTACTACATGGTAAGTGGTAGAGGATGAAGAAATAGGAAATGGGTTCACTTTGGATTTGGATTTCTCACTCTTTTGATCATGGCACCATTGGAGGTAGCAAGGTCTCTTCTTCTTGAAGAAGAAGAACAAGAAGAAAAAGAATATGATAAGAATAATAAAATCAATTGATTAATTATAATAAATCAAGTGATCTTATCATATAGCAACCATGGGTTAGTGTAACTAGTGTAGAGACTAAACTATGGTTTAGGTGAATGGTTAGGTTTAGGAAAGAAACAAAATGGTCAAAGCTTCATGAAGCTTCAAAATAAATCTAAAGAAAGCCACCATTTCATTTCTTGCGAAAATGAATAAATAAATAAATAAAATGAATAAGTGAATAATTTAAAACCCTAACCATTAACCTAAACATGGTTCAAAGCATACACACACCCAAGTTTGCATGTATCATCAAACATGATACAAAATAGTGCACAAACATATATCATATATACAATGTGTACAAACAAGTGAGAAAAATAATCCTAAGTGAACCAATACTAGTTAATGTAAAGTAATATATCAAATATATAATTATATATTAAATCATTAAATCAACACTTGATTTAACGATCCGGTCATATCGCATATGACCGACTAATATCCAATGTATCGACTTATCGAATCAATACTTGATTCGATAACTAGGTTATATCGCATACAACCAATCGATACATTCATCGCAAGAATAGAATACGGTATCACATACACGCATTATTCTCGGTCCCGCACATATCTCATATGCGCTCCTATTTCGTTTTGCTTGAGCCAGGAAACCTCTGTGTAGGACTCTAAAGACTCGTCAATACGCCGGCAGCAGGTGATGATCAAATCAAACACCCACAAGCCGCAAGCGGTCTGCTAAACGTAACGGCCACCCGGGTATTGAGCGATCAGAAGATCAACGAGCAAGCCCGCTCACACTCCTGTGAATCCAACCAGTAACACTTACCGTACAGTCCGGTCTGATCGTTTGATATGTCGCATATCTCGCCTAGGGGTGGTAAACGTCAGACCCCAGTAGCTCGATAAGTCATGCCGATGTAAGGTCCATAACAAGCACAAAACTACTGATAACACTTACCAGTAAATCAGTGCAACCAGGGCCAGTGATTTCCAGTTATGGCCAGTCGAGCATAGCACAACATCAACCCCCTATACCGGGAGAGACGAATCCCCTCCTATCGCTCATTGCCTCCATGTGAATCGGGAATGTACCCAAAAACCGCCCGTTTGCACGACTCAGTAGAGCCGTGGTAGGGTGGAAATCAAAGCACAGTGGGAGATACACAAGACTCTATGACGATCTTGGGTCAACAGACTAAGCTGTAACAGTGTCACCAGAGAACTGCCATCTGGCGTGAGGTATAATACCATCTGGGAGTTCTCGGCGAGTCCGTTCAGTGTACCCAGTCATCACTGAGCACCCGCATACCATCTCTGATGTCAAACACCAATGGATATGGGATCATCCATCGCCCATCACATGGGTCGAGAAGATATACGCTAGTCTACTCTGGAATATCGATGCCCCGTCTCGATATTCCCACGACTAGGAACATTGAAGGATGTACTCATTGACTACCCAGGCCCCACTAGTATGATCTACATCATAGTCCTGGAAGTCGAGTACACATCCTAAGGGCTTTATCAATATGTAATAGAGAGACAGCATGTATACATGTTAAGATAAAGAGCAACCAGATAGCGTACTATCATGTTGAGCAAGAAAGTCTTACCTATATATGTCCCAGCATCCACTACAAGATACATCCTATGTACAGTAATGGCCTCTAGGGCATACATATAACTAACATCATTAGCTCCGTGTAGTAGTCCCTTCGCTGCGATCAAGAAGTACCGGACTCTAGAGAGGATCCGATGAAGAAATGAACATGCTTGCTTCGAAATCTTCGAGGCCGAAGATGATCTACGTCGAGGAGACACTAACCCAATCTATCTCTTCAATAATCATAGAATTAGTGAAGCAAACACCCTATACTAAATGGCAAGTAGTAGAGGATGATGAAGTAGGAATTTTGCTCACATTAGATTTCATATTCTCACAAGTTTTCATCACAAACTCAAACCCTAGAAAACTCTTTTCTCTTTTAGCTCATGAAGAAGATGAAGAAATTATCAAGAGAGAATGAATTATTATTGAGGTTAAAAATGCAACCAAGGGTTAAGCTGTCATGCTTAACCCTTGTAGAGAGTTAACCATGGCCATGGGTTAAAGGGTTGGGTTAAATAAATATCCTAAGCTAGACAAAAGAGTGGACAAAGTCAAAGATTTTTACAAGCTTCTACAACCTTTCAACAAATATCAACCATAATAAAATCCACAATTTTGAATAACTTAATGATAAATATAAAACCCTAATCTTAACCCTAGTATGGTTTAACCCTTAATAACCCTAGTTGCATTTGTAACCTAGCTTGATACATTTAATATATATCACATATATATCAATGTATCCAAAGTGAGAAAAGAAATCATAAGTGGGCTAATACAAGTTAATGTAATGTAATATATCAAATATATAATTATACATTAGATTATCAAATTAACTCTTGATTTAATAATCCGGCTATATTACCTATAACCGACTAATATCATATGAATCAACTTATCGAATCAACACTTGATCCGATAACCCAGCTATATCATATATAACCGACCGATATCTCATATCGCGAGAATAGAATACGGTATCTCATATCGTATCAATCTCGGTCCCGCATATATCATATATGTGCTCCTATTCCATTTCGCTTGAGACAGGAAACCCCTGTGTAGGACTCTAAAGACTCGTCAATATGCCGGCAGTAGGTGATGATCATATCAAACACCCACAAGTCGCAAGTGGTCTGCTAAACGTAACGGCCACTCGAGTATTGAGCGATCAGAAGATCAACAAGCAAGCCTGCTCACACTTCTGCGAATCCAATCAGTAACACTACCGTACAGTCCGGTCTCTTCTTCTGATATGTCGCATATCTTGTCTAGGGGTGGTAAACGTCATACCCCAGTAACTCGATAAGTCGTGTCGATATGAGGCTCATAACAGGTCGAGAAACTACTGATAACACTTACCAGTATATCTCTGAAGCAACCTTGGCCAAGGACTTCCTGTTATAGCCAATCGAGAACACAACATCAACTCCCAATATCGGGAGAGAAGAAACCCCTCCTATCGCTCATTGCCTCCATGTGACTCGGGACTGTACCTAAAAGCCACAGTTTTGCACGTTCTCTTGAACGTGGTAAGGTGGAAATCAAAGCATAGTGGGAATCACACAAGATTCTATGACGATCTAGGGTCTGTAGACTAACCTGTACCAGAGAACTGCCATCTGACGTTAGGTATAATACCATATGGGAGTTCTCGGTGAGTCCGTCCAGTGTACCCAGTCTCCACTGAGCACCCTGTAGGGTTCCTAGGCATACTCATGAGGTTCTACAACTGATCAACCATGCCAAAATCAATTTTTTTCATGTGTCGAGAAACCCTAATGCAAGATCGTTACTAGAGGTAAGGCGAAAGCAATGCAAGTTAACAACTTTAACTACAAGTGAAAGGAATTACAACCTTTGTAGATCCGATCCTCCACTTCTTTAGCTCCGTGTTGATGTCCCTCCGCTGCGATCATCGGGATCCCGAACTCTAACATTGGTTTCGTCGGAGAAATGAGCGGGCTAGGTAGTTGATTTCGATGCCGAAGATGATCTACGTCGAGGCGACTCAAACTCAAGCTCCATCTTCACCAGGTCATGAAACTTGTGAAGATAACACACTCTACTATATGGCAAATGGTAGAGTATGAAGAAATAGGAAGTGGGTTCACATTGGATTTGGATTTCTCACTTGATTTCTTCACTTGGAATTTTCTAGCAAGCTTTCTTCTTCATGAAGAAGAAGAAGAAGAAGAAGAAGAGAATAGAAAAAGAAATTATATGAAAAAGAAAATTCAAGTGAAGACTTATCATTTAGCAACCAAGGGTGAGTAAACTCATGTAGAGAGTAAACTAGGGTTTAGGTAATGGTTAGGTTAAAGAATAAAACAAAATGGTAGACTTTTCAAAGATGCTTGCTTGAAGTATCATGAAGCTTCTAGCAAAGCAAGAAAAGCCACCACCATTTTGTTTTAACAAAATGAATAAAGAAAATAAAACCCTAACCATTAACTAAACATGGTGTAAATCATACACATACCCAAGTTTGCATGTATCATCAATCATGATACAAACTAGTGCACAAACATATATCACATATACAACTTGTGCATATCAAGTGAGAAAATCAATCTTTAGTGAACAAATACTAGTTAATGTAAAGTAATATATCAAATATATAATTATACATTAAATCATTAAATCTATACTTGATTTAATGATCCGGTCATATCGCATATAATCGACTAATATCTAGTGTATCAATGTATCGAATCAACACTTGATTAGGTAACCCAGCTATATCTCATATAACCGTCTAATGATACAAATCGCGAGAATAGAATACGGTATCGCATACTGGTATTATTCTCGGTCCAGCACATATCTCATATGCGCTCTTATTTCGTTTCGCTTGAGCCAGGAAACCTCTGTGTAGGACTCTAAAGACTCATCAATACGCCGGCAGTAGGTGATGATCATATCAAACACCCACAAGCTGCAAGCGGTCTGCTAAACGTAACGGCCACCTGGGTATTGAGTGATCAGAAGATCAACGAGCAAGCCCGCTCACACTCCTGTGAATCCAACCAGTAACACTTACCGCACAGTCCGGTCTGTTCGTCTGATATGTCGCATATCTCGCCTAGGGGTGGTAAACGTCAGACCCCAGTAGCTCGATAATTCATGCCGATGTAAGGTCCATAACAAGTATGAAACTACTGATAACACTTACCAGTAAATCAGTGCAACCATGGCCAGGGATTTCCAGTTATGGCCAGTCGAGCATAGCGCAACATCAACCCCCAATACCGGGAGAGACGAATCCCCTCCTATCGCTCATGTGAATCGGGACTGTACCCAAAAACCACCTGTTTGCATGATTCAATAGAGCTGTGATAGGGTGGAAATCAAAGCACGGTGGGAGACACACAAGACTCTATGACGATCTCGGGTCAACAGACTAAGCTGTACTAATGTCACCAGAGAACTGCCATCTAACGTGAGGTATAATACCATCTGGGAGTTCTCAGCGAGTCCGTTCAGTGTACCCAGACACCACTGAGCACCCACATACCATCTCTGATGTCAACCACCAATGGATATGGGATCATCCATCGTCCATCACATGGATCGAGAAGATATACGCTAGTCTACTCTGGAATATCGATGCCCCGTCTCGATATTCCCACGACTAGGAACATTGAAGGATGTACTCATTGACTACCCAGGCCCCACTAGTATGATCTGCATCATTGTCCTGGAAGTCGAGCACACATCCTAAGAGCTTTATCAACATGTAATAGAGAGACTGCAAGTATACATGTTAAGATAAAGAGCAACCAGATAGCGTACTATCATGTCGAGCAAGAAAGTCCTACCTATATATGTCCCAGCATCCAATACAATATACATTTCATGTACAGTAATGGCCTCTAGGGCATACATATAACTAACAATCTCCCACTTGCAGTAAGGCCATCTGTAGCAGTGGTTTTAGTATCTCATACTCAACCATCCCATAATAGTCTCTCTCTGGGAAAGGGCCTTTGTGAGTGGATCCGCCGTGTTGTCCTCTGAGTCTACTCTCCTAACCTCGATCACCCTGGAGATCAACTATCTCCATGATCAGGTGATGCTGCCTCAGAATATGTCTGGGTCACTGATAGGACCGGGGTTCCTGGGCCAAACCCACACTTCCATTGTCACACAATGGTAGGAACCTAGTTCATCTCATGAACTTATAAACACCCAAACTTCCTCTTTGGTAGTATCTTTGATAGCGATGTCACCAACCTTTATCGTCTAGTGTGCCACGGTATCTAGCTTGGAACTCTTCCAACATACCGTCCCTCCACTGAGGGTAAATACAATGCTTGCGACTGACATTCAGTCGTCCTTATCACCCTGGAACCTTTCCAGTGATTCTCCCTAAGATCAACTGATACCATCTCACTACAACTAGTGAGAATCCTAACATCCATTTTGATCTATCTCATAGATCCAAAACCCAGGATTTAGGAGGTATCATTTTGACCATATATGGAGAATCCATGTAATAAGAGGAGATTGACCGAGCGTAGCATAGGAAACTCTTTTCCTATCAAGAGTATGTTGTCCACGTACTCTACGAGGATCACCCCCTTACTCTCTACTACCCTTTTGTATATACAAGGTTCATCTACCATTTTGATGAAGTCAAACACTTTGACTACCACATCAAAACAGACGTTCCAACTCCGCGATGCCTGCTTTAATCTGTAAAGCAACTTGCACACGTTTCCGCTGCTCCCACTGTTTACGAAGCCCTCTGGCTGTGTACTTATAGGCGTTCTCTTCTAAATCAATATTTAGAAAAGCAGTCATGACACCCAACCGCCAGATATTGTAGTCATGGTATGTAGCCGTGGCAAGTAGGATCCGGATGGACTTAAGCATAGCCACTAGAAAAGGTTTCATCATTTTCCACGCCTGGTCGATGACGAAAACCACTAACAAGTCTAGCTTTGAAAGTCTCAACTTTTCCTTCTACACCAAGTAATCTTCTCAAGATATACTTGCTCCTGATGGGGATTTAACCATTCAGATACATCATCCAAAGTCCATACTTTGTTGGTGTACATGGATTCCATCTCAGATCGCTAAGCATCCAACCATTCTTACAGAGTCCCTACTCTCGATGGCCTGCTCGAAACTAGTTGGGTCATCATCTCATGATGCAATCCTCGCTCCCACTGTCATCGAGAAACCGAAGCATCTCTCAGGTGGATGAGGAACCCTGCTAGATCGGCGGAGAGGCTGAGGTTCGTCGGAGACTATTGAATCCTTTGGTTCTATCAAATCATCAGTTGTAGTTTGTATAACTGGAACTCCTTCCAGTTCTACAGAACTGACCTTGCCTCGATGTTGTCCGGATTTTGCTTTTGACATAGGCCGGACAATCCCAAATCTTAATTTACTTAAGAGATGGGCTCTTCCCATACCATATCTCATATGGAGTGGTAGGCAGTGATCTGATTCGAACCTAATTCAATAGGTATGCAGCTTCTTAAGTGTATAATCCCTAAAAGGAAACAGGTAAATTAACAGTACTCATCATAGAGCGCACCATATCATATAGGGTGTGATTGCTCCTTCCCGATACACCAACGTGCTGTGGTGTATACGGAGGAGTAATGCTGAGAGAAAATCTCATTCTCCTTTAGAATAGTCCAGGAATCCCGTGCTCAAGTATTCTCCTCCCTAATCACATCAAAGGACATAATACTTATACCCATTTTTGGTTCTCTACTTCTAACTTATATTCTTTGAATTTCTCAAAAGCTTCAGACATGTGTTTCAACAGGAACATATGTCCGAATCTTGAGAGATCATCAATGAATGTAAGGAAGTACAAAGAACCAGTCCTGGCATATGTAGACCGGGGACCTTTATACATCACTATGTATCAGTCCCAAGAGTTCACTAACTCTTTCTCTGTTTCGAGTAAACAGAGCTATGGTCATCTTATCTTTGTGACATGACTGGCAAGTTTCACAAGATGTAAATTCAAACTGATTTAAATATGCATCTAAATATAACTTTAGCTAGTCGGATCACATTGATATGACCTAGTCTACAATACCTCAAGAAGGAATCGTTCATTTCTGAACTCTTCCTCTTGTGTGTGTTCTGTACGTTAAGAACTGTGGTCTGATTTAGAATGTATATGCTTTTAGATAGCGTGCCTGAACCGATCAACTATTGATATAGGAAATGTTCAAAACATTGTCCAACAATACAAAATTATATTCTTCTTTAGTAAATAAAGATACTGATATGATGTTGTATATCAGGTTTGGTATCTAATAACATTCGTTCAGAATCAGTGTATTTTGGTAATTCAGGGTGATAGTGACCAACAGACTTGGCTGCAACACTTACACCGTTTTCTATCTCATGAAACTTATCACCCATTCTCAGTTCTCTACCTGTCTGTAGCCCTATGTAACAGATTACATATGCGGGATCCTGATCCGGTATCTAATACCAAGGATGTAGAGGATACAGAGAAACAGTTCTTTGTAATGAACGCACCTGAAGGAGATGCATCTTATGCACTTTCTTCGTTTGGGCGGCATGGGAATCCTGGTATTCCCCTATTTCCTACTCGGTCTTATAACAATTATAAGTTGGAGCGGGACCAACGTTCCCCAGCTTAGTATAACAAGCGGGTTCGGTCAATACATCCATATTATTATCTTGACACTCTGCGTGCGCTCTTGCAAGATTAGATTTGGTTATTTATTTTATCTAATCAGGATGGCTCCCACTATTTTTATCAAATCTTCCTTCAAACCCTAAAAGAAAAGACTAGCCGGGATTAATTACACTCTACAAGTTCGCCAATTTTTCAGCCAGGCCAGTACCGGTACTTTGAGAGAGGTTCCCTGTGCTTTCGCACGGCCCTAATTAAAGTAAACCTCGTTTTCCCAGGGGCGTAACCCCGTTGACACCTTTCTAGACACCTACTTGATCGGCTAATTGTAAAGTGCAAAACTCTCCCAGGAGTAACAATTACTCGCAGTGGGTATCGGGATCCAACTATCATATAGAAGGTATGCAATCTCATTGCAAATTTCAACACTTGAAACTCCCGATAAATGTTTTTACCCCTAGCACTTATGACCTTAACTATGGTCAACAAATCATAAGCACTAGTCAAGTTCTACCCGTTATTTCGTGATTAATTAGACCCACCCATATGACCCTTAACTAAGGTCAACAAAGTCACGCGACTGTCCTAACTAATCGCATCATATGCGGTGTAGGAAGACATCACTTAGCTACCGTATACTGTGCCTTGACTATGGTCAACAAACACAGCACGAATACTAAGTACTCTACTTCCTAAAATGACGGAGGGTTGCAGATGGTTTTTAATAAAACCTTTAACGCTTTGAACTTGATCTCGTTGCGGAATCAAATGGTTTTAAATGGAGTGTTTTTTAGGCTTTTGCTAGTTTCGCTAAAGAGGTCACTCCCGGTGAAGGGATCTCGGCTCTTTCCTCGTCGAATGAGGTGCAGGATATTCATAATACCACTATGCAAAGCAAGAACTAGAAAAGTAGTCAAAAGACAAACCGAAAGTTGTAGCATCTGCTAGTTATTGCTAAAGAGGTCACTCCCGGTGAAGGGATCGTCGGCTCTTTCCTCATTGGATAAGGTGCTGGATGTTTTACAAGGAACACCGCTATGCAAAGCAACAACTAGAGCTACCTAATTTTTTTTTGAAATTCGATTCCACAACATCTTTTAGGTTTATTTTCTTTCATTAATCTCATTAATGAATGTCCCATCATTTAAGTCCACCTAAACATCACAGATAAATACAACGTACGCTTATGCCATCCGCATTAGCCTCGATGTCCCGTCTGTACCGTTAGTTTAGGTAACTAACGGCAGAGCGGGGCAGGGCTAGCGCGGGTGAAAAACATAAGCAATGTTTATATAATATATCATATATACTATATACAGTATCAATCTGAACAAATCACATGATCACATCACAGATAACGCAGCAGAAAATATCATATGAAATATTGGATATACTAGGACGTCCGTGTTTTATTTTGAGCCTGTATAAAACACGGATTCCACTGTCGTGATGAATAGCCAATCCCACACTCCTAGACCCCTACGAGAGCGACAAGTAACCCTACCAATTCTAGAGTTAGGAGACCCGGACTCGACTCCTCGAGATGGTCTCCCACTGGACCCTAGAACCCGGTTACTTGTGCTCCTCGCCTTGGGTCTATCCTAATGCGGAAAAGTAAATAATATACAATGGTGACATCAACCTCAACCCGGAAGTGCCCCAATAAAAGAATATTACATACAAGTTTTTTACATGAATGAAAAAGAAAAACACCCATCTCACATAAAAAAAAACCGGCTATTCAAACACGACGATCCAATATGACATATCCAGCAACACATAACATCACATGTCATCAACGTAAGTAAATATACCCATCCCAATTGTCGTTGACATATAGCAACGAAACCGGCGATATCACATATTACACTTACGGTCGCAGAAAAGAAAGTGTAAAACTACAACTGTTGGAATCCGCAACCTTTTTAGACATCGGATGCCTAATCAAATGAATTCCTTAGACATCGTATACCTAACAATTATAAACCCCGCATTTTAGTCTCATTATCGAAAACTCTTATCAATATCAAGTCGGGCAATTCAACAAGATTCTCGACATCCAAAACGAATGCTCGTCGCAAACTTTAGTAGACGGCCGCCCCCCCGATACCGTCGACGAAGTGCACTAAGGCGGAACACCGCTGCCGCGAGCACCCGAACGGATGCTCTCGGCGACGGGGTTCTCCTACAGTCACTTTATCGGGGCTATGGGGCTGGCTATCTATTAACTTTACCGGCGAGTATCCGCGTACGCAACGTGATTGCGACGGAATTTTGATCACATCAAAATTCCGTGGCAACCGATCAAGTGAGACTAAACTGCTAGATTTATAACATTCAAATCAGTTATCTCATAACAATTTGTGGATTCCAAATATTGTATCACATTCCAGACAAAAAGACAATGTTAAATTTTCCGATCGAACAATCAAACATCCAAGTTTTCCCGAAAAGCTCAACACATGAAATAAGTTTAAAAACATCCACTCCATGCTACAGTACCAACGGTCCAGCCATAGAAGGGTCAAGCCAATGCCTCACATGTGGCACGCCGTACTGCCCCAAACCCTGAGATTCAAAGGGCAGTTCAAGACGGTCACATAATCGAGTTAAGGTTTGTTGTCTTCTAGAGGGTCCATCGTGTTACTTGCACTACTTAGAACGTTCTTAAACTACGGAAAAATCCAACACTTGGAAATTTCCAGGCAGGGGAAAAGGTGAGATATTGATATCCGGTCGAACATTTTAACACGTTCTAAAATTACCCGGAAAAAATAAACAAGGTTAAATAATCCGATCGAATCATTGAGTCCCTAATACAACCCTAGAAAACTCAACACTTGAGTGGAATTAAAAAATTCCCAGAAAACATTAACAAGAAAGGACCTAACAATAATTACATGAAATTCCAGGGACTAAGTCATAATTTTGGCCGCGGAACCGCCGCCAAACCCTTGGTTTGGCCGCGGTTCCGCGGTCAAATAATTGACTTAGTGGACCGTACTTCACAGTAATTCTTAGTTTTTTCTGCTTGTTTTTCTGAGCATTTTTAATTCATAAAAAATCACATTTTTAGAAAATGTACAGAGAGGGTGTAGTTTAGGGTTTCGGGGTTCGATCGGGTTTCTAATTTTGTCTACACTTCGCCTAAAGCTCTAGCTAGGCTCTGATACCACTGTAGGGTTCCTAGGCACACTCATGAGGTTCTACAACTGATCAACCATGCCAAAATCAAATTTTTTCATGTGCCGAGAAACCCTAATGCAAGATCGTTACTAAAGGTAAGGCGAAAGCAATGCAAGTTAACAACTTTAACTACAAGTGAAACGAATTACAACCTTTGTAGATCTGATCCTCCACTTCTTTAGCTCCGTGTTGACGTCCCTCCGCTGCGATCATCGAGATCCCGGACTCTAGCGTTGGTTTCATCGGAGAAATGAGCGGGCTAGGTCGTTGACTTCGATGCCGAAGATGATCTACGTCTAGGCGACTCAAACTCAAGCTCCATCTTCACCAGGTCATGAAACTTGTGAAGATAACACACTCTACTATATGGCAAATGGTAGAGGATGAAGAAATAGGAAGTGGGTTCACATTGGATTTGGATTTCTCACTTGATTTCTTCACTTGGAATTTTCTAGCAAGCTTTCTTCTTCATGAAGAAGAAGAAGAAGAAGAGAATAGAAAAAGAAATTATATGAAAAAAAAATTCAAGTGAAGACTTATCATTTAGCAACCATGGGTGAATAAACTCATGTAGAGAGTAAACTAGGGTTTAGGTAATGGTTAGGTTAAATAATAAAACAAAATGGTAGACTTTTCAAAGATGCTTGCTTGAAGTATCATGAAGCTTCTAGCAAAGCAAGAAAAGCCACCACCATTTTGTTTTAACAAAATGAATAAAGAAAATAAAACCCTAACCATTAACTAAACATGGTGTAAATCATACACATACCCAAGTTTGCATGTATCATCAATCATGATACAAACTAGTGCACAAACATATATCACATATACAACTTGTGCATATCAAGTGAGAAAATCAATCTTTAGTGAACAAATACTAGTTAATATAAAGTAATATATCAAATATATAATTATACATTAAATCATTAAATCGATACTTGATTTAATGATCCGGTCATATCGCATATAACCGACTAATATCTAGTATATCAATGTATCGAATCAACACTTGATTCGGTAACCCGGCTAAATCTCATATAACCGCCCAATGATACAAATCATGAGAATAAAATACGGTATCACATACTGGTATTATTCTCAGTCCCACACATATCTCATATGCGCTCCTATTTCGTTTCTCTTGAGCCAGAAAACCTCTGTGTAGGACTCTAAAGACTCGTCAATACGCCGACAGTAGGTGATGATCATATCAAACACCCACAAGCTGCAAGTGGTCAGATAAACATAACGGACACCCGGGTATTGAGCGATCAGAAGATCAACGAGCAAGCCCATCACACTCCTGTGAATCCAACCAGTAACACTTACCGCACAGTCCGGTCTGTTCGTCTGATATGTCGCATATCTCGCCTAGGGGTGGTAAACGTCAGACCCCCGTAGCTCGATAAGTCATGCCGATGTAAGGTCCATAACAAGCATGAAACTACTGATAACACTTACCAGTAAATCAGTGCAACCCTGGCCAGGGATTTCCAGTTATGGCCAGTCGAGCATAGCGCAATATCAACCCCCAATACCGGGAGAGATGAATCCCCTCCTATCGCTCATTGCCTCCATGTGAATCGGGACTGTACCCAAAAACCACCTGTTTGCACGACTTCATTGAGCCGTGGTAGGGTGGAAATCAAAGCACGGTGGGAGACACACAAGACTCTATGACGATCTCGGGTCAACAGACTAAGCTGTACCAATGTCACCAGAGAACTTCCATTTAACGTGAGGTATAATACCATCTGGGAGTTCTCGGCGAGTCCGTTCAGTATACCCAGTCACCACTGAGCACCCGCATACCATCTCTGATGTCAAACACCAATAGATATGGGATCATCCATCGCCCATCACATGGATCGAGAAGATATACGCTAGTCTACTCTGGAATATCGATGCCCCGTCTCGATATTCCCACGACTAGGAACATTGAAGGATGTACTCATTGACTACCCAGGCCCCACTAGTATGATCTGCATCATAGTCCTGGAAGTAGAGCACACATCCTAAGGGCTTTATCAACATGTAATAGAGAGACTGCAAGTATACATGTTAAGATAAAGAGCAACCAGATAACGTACTATCATGTCGAGCAAGAAAGTCCTACCTATATATGTCCCAGCATCCAATACAATATACATCTCATGTACAGTAATGGCCTATAAGGCATACATATAACTAACACACCCGTATACTGTCTCTGATGTCAAGCACTAATGGATATAGGATCATCCATTGCCCATTTACATGAGTCGAGAAGCTATACGCTAGTCTACTCTGATATATCGATACCCTGTCTCGATACACCCATGACTAGGAACATTTGAAGGATGTACTTAACGACTACT
Organism: Agapanthus africanus; assembly: GCA_030015575.1. Lineage (NCBI taxonomy): Eukaryota > Viridiplantae > Streptophyta > Magnoliopsida > Asparagales > Amaryllidaceae > Agapanthus > Agapanthus africanus. The sequence continues at coordinate 299,346,779 of CM057339.1, read as the reverse complement.
CTGTCCCCACTAGTATGATCTGCATCATAATCCTGGTAGTCAAGTACTCATCCTAAGGGCTTTATCAACATGTAACATAGAGACAATCAGCGTATATGTTAAGATAAAGAGTAACCAGATAGCATACTATCATGTCGAGCAAGAAAGTCCTCACTATATATGTCCAAGCATCCACTACAATATACATCGTATGTACAGTAATAGCCTCTAGGGCATACATATAACTAACAATCTCCTACTTTCACTAGGGTCATCTGTTGCAGTATCTCATACCCAACAATCAGCAGTGGTTGAAGTATCTCATACTCAACCATCCCATAATAGTCTCTCCTGGGAATAGGCCTTTGTGAGTGGATCCGCCGTGTTTTCCTCTGTAGTATACTCTCCTAACCTCGATCTCACTGGAGATCAACCATCTCCATGATCAGGTGATACTGTCTAAGAATATGTCTGGATCACTAATGGGACGGGGGTTCCTAAGCCTAAGCCACAACTCCATTGTCACACAATGGTAAGAACGAAGTTCATCTCATGAACTAATATATATCTAGACTACCTCTTTGGTAGCATCCTTGGTAGCGATGTATCCAGCCTTTATCGTCTAGTTTGCCATGGCATCTAGCTTGGAACTCTTCCAACATACCGTCCCTCCACTGAGGGTAAAGACAATGCTTGTGACTGACATTCAGTCGTCCTTACCACCCTGAAAGCTATCCAGTGATTCACCCCAGGATCGATTGATTCCATCTCACTACACCTTGTGAGAATCCTAACATCCACTTAGATCTATCTCATAGATCCAAAACCCAGGATTTAGGAGGTATCATCTAGATCCTATATAGAGAATTAATGTGATAAGAGGAGATTGACCGAGTGTAGCATAAGAAACTCCATTCCTATCAAGAGTATGTCATCCACGTACAATACGAGGATCACCACCATACTCCCTACTACCTTTTTGTATATACAAAGTTCATCTACCATTTTGATGAAGTCAAACTCTTTGACTAACACATCAAAACAGATGTTCCAACTCCGCGATGCCTGCTTTAACCCATAAAGCAACTTGCATACGTTTCCGCTGCTCCCACTGTCTACGAAGCCATCTGTCTGTGTACTTATATACGCTCTCTTCTAAATCACCATTTAGAAAAGCATTCATGACACCCAACTGCCAGATATCGTACTCATGGTATGTAGCAATGGAAAATAGGATCCGGATGGACTTAAGCATAGGCACTAGAAAAGGTTTCATCATTATCCACACCTAGTGGATGACGAGAACCTTTTGCAACAAGTCTTAGCTTTAAAAGTCTCAACTTTTCCATGTATACCAAGTAATCTTCTCAAGATATACTTCCTCCTGATAGGGATTTAACCCTTCAGATAAAACAACCAAAGTCCATACTTTGTTAGTGTACATGGATTCCATCTCAGATCACTTAGCATCCAGCCATTCTCACAGAGTCCCCACTCCCGATGGCCTGCTCAAAACTAGTTGGGTCATCATCTCATGATGCAATCCTCTCTCCCACTGTCATAGAGAAAACCGAAGTATCTCTCAGGTGGGTGAGAAACCCTACCAGATCGGCGGAGTGGCTGAGGTTCGTCGGGAACTATTGAATCCTCCGGTTCTACCAAATCATCAGCTGCAGTTTGTTTAGCTGGAACTCCTTCCAGTTCTACCTCATGACCACTAATTTCTTCACAAGAAATTCCCTTTCTAAAAAGGTGGCATGTTGAGAAATAAAAAACCTTTTGCTCCTCAGTGTGGTAGAAGATATTCCTTTACGAATACTTGGGATATCCAACAAACTTCCACAGAACTGACCTTGTCTCGAGCTTGTACGAATTTTGATTTTAGACATAGGCCGTACAATATAAATCTTAACATACTTAAAAGATGGGCTCTTCCCATTTCATATCACATATGGAGTGGTAGGCACCTGATTTGATTGGAACCCTATTCAATAGGTATGCAGCTTCACAAGTGCATAACCCCAAAAAGGAAATAGGCATCTCAGTAGTACTCATCATAGAGCACACCATATCACATAGGGTGCGATTGCTCTACCTCGATATACCAGCGTGCTGTGTTGTAAACGGAGGAGTAATGCTGAGAGAGAATCTCATTCTCCTTTAGAATAGTCCAGGATCTCCGTGCTTAAGTATTCTCCTCCCTGATCACATCAAAGGACATAATACTTATACCCATTTTGGTTCTCTACTTCTAGTTTATATTCTTTGAATTTCTCAAAAGGCTCAGACTTGTGTTTCAACAGGAACACCTGTGTGAATCCTGACTGGCAAGTTTATCTAACTCTTTCTTCTTTGAATTTCCCATAAGTTTATCTAACTCTTTCTCTGTTTCCAATAAACGGAGCTTTGGTCATCTTATCTTTGTAACATGACTGGTAAGTTTCACAAAATGTAAATTCAAACTGATTTAAATATGCATCTTTATGTAACTTAGCTAGTCGGGTCGCATTGATATGACCCAGTCTACAATGCCTCAAGAAGGATTTGTTCATTTCTGAACTCTTCCTCTTGTGTGTGTTTTGTACGTTAAGAACTGTGATTTGATTTAGAACGTATATGCTTTTAGATAACGTGCCTGAATCGATCAACTTTTGATATAGGAAATGTTCAAAACATTATCCAACAATACAAAATTATATCCTTCTTTACTAAATAAAGAGACTGATATGATGTTGCATATCAGGTTCAGTATCTAATAACATTCGTTCAGAATCAATGTATTTGGTAATACAGGGTGATAACTGCCAACATACTTGGCTGCAACATTTGCACCGTTTCCAACTCTTAAAACTTATCACCTGTTCCCAGTTCTCTACCATTCTGTAGCCCATGTAACAGATTACATATATGGGATCCTGATCCGGTATCTCATACCCAGGACGTAGAGAATATTGAGAAACAGTTCTCGGTAATGACATACCCGAAGAAGATGTATCAACATACACTTTCTTCGTTTGGGTGGCACGGGAATTCTGGTAATCCCCTATTTCCTGCTCGGTCTTATAACAATTATAGGTTGGAGCGGGACCAACGTTCCTTAGCTCAGTATAACAAGCGGGTTCGGTCAATACATCCGTATTATTATTTTGATTACGACGTGACATAGTCACTACCTGAAGAGAGATAGAGAAGAAAACAGTCAGGGCATGCTCTTGCAAGATTAGATCGGTTATTAATTTATCTAATCAGGATGGCTCCCACTGTTTTAGTCAAATCTTCCTTCAAACCCTAAAAGGAAAGACTAGCCGGGATTAATTACACCCTACAAGTTCGCCAATCTTTCAGTCAGGCCAGTGCCGGTACTTTGAGGGAGGTTCCCCGTGCTTTCGCACGGACCTAATTAAAATAAACCTCGTTTTCCCAGGGGCATAACCCCGTTAACACCTTTCTAGACACCTACTTGATCGGCTAATTGTAATGTGTAAAACTCTCACAGGAGTAACTCTTACTCGCAGTGGGTATCGGGATCCAACCATCTCATAGGAGGTATGCAATCTCATTGAAAATTTCAACACTTGAAATTCCTGATAATATTTTGCCCTTAGCATGTTATGACCTTGACGCAGGCCAACAAACCATAGTCCGTTAGTCAAGTTCAACCCGTATATTTCCCGATTGAATTAAACCCACCCACACGACCCTTAACGCAGGCCAACAAAGTCGCACGACTACCCAAACTCAATCGCATTATATGCTTTAGCAGATAAGCATAAATAGCTATCGTACACTACGCCTTGACGCAGGCCAACAAACGTAGCACGAATACTATGAAGTACTTATCTGAAATGACGGAGGGCTACGACAGATTTTTAAGAAAACCCTTTGCATAATAAACTTGATATCGTCATAGAATCGAGTGATTTAGAAAAGGAGTGTTTTTGAGACTTTTACTAGTTTTGCTAAAGAGGTCACTCCCTGTGAAGGGATCTTGGCTCTTTCCTTATCGAATAAGGTGCAGGATATTTCATAAATACCACTATGCAAAGCAAAAACTAAAAAGCAATCAAAAGACAAACCGAGTTTGTAGCATCTACTAGTTTCGCTAAAGAGTTCACTCCCGGTGAAGAGATCTCGGCTCTTTCCTTATCGAATAAGGTGCTGGATATTCTACAAGGAATACCGCTATGCAAAGCAAGAACTAGAGCTACCAGTTTTTAAAACAAGTTTCTACAATATCTTTAGGTTTCTTTTATTTTATTAATCTCATTAATGAAGTCCCATTTATTATACTTCCCAAGCATCACATATGAAACGAAAGCAGCAATATATAATATATATCATATATATATATAATATAAGTATTCGTCTCAGAATATAATCAATGATCACATCACAGAATATTGCAGCAGAATAAAACATATGAAATATTGGATATACTAGGATTTCCGGGTTTTATTTTAAGCATGTGTAAAACACGGATTCCACGGTCGTGATGAATAGCCAATCCCACACCCCTAGACCCCAACGAGAGCAGCAAGCAACCCTACCAATTCTAGAGTTAGGAGATCCGGTCACAACCCCTTGGGATGGTCTCCCATTGGACCCTAGAACCCGGTTACTTGTGCTCCCCTCCTTGGGTCTAATCTAATGCGGAAAAGTAAATAATATACAATGGTGACATCATCCTCAATCCGGAAGTGCCCCAATAAAAGAATATTACATACAATGAATTTTACATGAATGAAAATAAAAAAAACTCTCATCTCATATAAAACCCCCGGCTATTCAAAACACGACGATCCAATATAACATATCACAGCAACACATAACATCACATGTCATCAACGTAAGTAAATATGCGTATCCCAATTGTCGTTGACATATAACACCGAAACCAGTGATACACCACATATTACACTTACGGTCGCAGAAAAGAAAGTGAAAAACTACAACAGTTGGAATCCGCAACCACCTTAGATATCATAAACCCAACGTATCACATACTTTGGATTTCATGCCTAACCAAATGAATTCCTTAGACATCGCATGCCTAACAATTATAAACCCCGCATTTTAGTCTCGATATTGAAAACACCTTTTAATATCAAGTCGGGAAATTCAACAAGATTCCTGACATTCTGATCGAATGCTCGTCGGAAACTTTAGTAGACGGCCGCACCCCCCGATGCCATCGACGAAGTGCACCAAGGCAGAAAACCGCTGCCGCGAGCACCCGAACGGATGCTTTTGGCGACGGGGTTCTCCTACAGTCACTTGGTCAGGGCTATGGGGCGTGGCAATCTAATAATGTTACCCGGCGAGTATCCGCGTACGCTACATGATTGCGACGGACTTTTGATCATATAAAAATCACGTGGCAACCGATCAAATTGTAAGTCCATGTCATGCACCCTACGTGTTCGCGGGGAGGCGGAATATATGAAAAACAATTATCAAAGTTTCGTAATACGGACTTGAGCACACGGATTGTGTCTAAACTATTACTAGCAAACTACGAGAGGTTTAACTACTCTGATTCGAAGTTATACCTCACGTTACATGTCCTTCAGGTCTTCATCGCTGTCCTCCACACCTCGTCGGCTCTATGGAACATGGGTATCTCAACGGCCTCCTCGAGTCAAAGACGATCCACCCGAGAGTCTATAGTCCGAGCTTCTATCTCGAATCTGAGATAACTACGGCTTCTAGTTTGCTAATCTAGAAGTCCTAGAGGGTGTAGAGTATTTAGATGGATTACTTAGTCACTTAAACCCTAGGATTCTCAACTCATGAGAGCTTTTATGGTTTGAGGAAGAAGATGAAGACTTGAGGAGAGAGAAGTGTTTTGTGATAATGAAATGAATAATACTCATGCTAGAATAATATGAAGCATACAAATATCTCTCTTGATAATATCAAGATAATATCTAGCATGCTTCATTTAATTCTAAGGGTGAATCAGCTCATGAGTCATTAAGCATTTAATGTAAACATACACCTCATCCTCTACCTCATTTAGTTTAAATCCTAAAAGGAAATAAACACAAATGAGTCACCTTATTTTAGAAGCTTCCCGAGAAATTACGAGACTGCCCCTCCCATCCGTATTTCCGAAAAACACGGATAATCTTTGACTGAATAAATCCATCTGTATAATACTAGGATCCGGCTTAAACCAAAGCCCACTAGTATTATCTGCCCGATCATAGTACGTGCAAAAGTGTACGTAAGTGATTGCGGCCCTGTAGTAAAACCATACAGCCTCTACACCTTTTGCCCGGTGCAGGGAAACTCTATGTGTGGGACTCTAAAGACTCGACACTACGCTGGTAGTGGGTTTAACCACAGGCCGCAAGCGGTACTAGCTGTATGTAACGGTTCCCGGGTAGATGTCGATAAGAAGGACGATGAGGAAACCCATCCGAACTCCCACTGAGCCTGAATGTGACAATCTCCGTACAGTCTGGTCTGTTCATCTAGGACTATCGCATATCGGGCCTAGGGGGCGGTAAATGTCAGACCCCTAATAGCGGTATAAGTCGTGTCGGAGTGAAGCCCATTACACCTTGAGAAACCACTGGAACCAACCAGTAAATCTCGCTTGCCCTGGCCAGGGACTTTGCGTAATGGCTCTCCATACACAGCGCGATATCAACCCCCAATCCTGGGAGAGACGAATTCTGTCTAACCGCCCTTGCCTCCAAATGCTTCGGGACTGCACCCAACTACTACCTGTTTGCATGACTCCTTTGAGCCGTGGTAGGGTAGTAATATAAGTACAGTGGGAACACACCCGAGGCAAAGTATCAGTGTCAAGTCGACGGACTAAGCTGTACTCATGTTACCTGGGAACTGCTATCTGACGATGGGTATAGAACCAACCTGCAGTTCCCGGCGAGTCTTGTCCGGTGTACCCGTAACCTAACGAGCACCTGCATACTATCTCCAATACGACGTACTGATGGCTGTGGGCCAGACCATCTCTCCATCTGGGATGAGAAGCGTATACACCAGTTTACTCCGGAGTATCGATGTCCCGTCTCGATAATCCTACGACCAGGGACCTGTATAAGATGTTGCTTATAGACTATACAGCCCCCACTAGTGTAAGCTGCGAATACCCAAATATCTATAGGTTATACAAGTCTGGATTTTTTTCCATACAAAATCAAACATTATTTAATTTTAAGTTAAGTTAAGTTGAATCCATTCCATTTTGAACGAGTTCCTGAAACCCCGTAATTTTCAATTATTGCCATCACAACGCTGGTAATCAAGCAAAGATCCTAAGGGCTCTACTAATATGTTTAAGCGATATGTTAAAAGAAACACATGCACATAATAAAGTAGACATAAACCAAGTAGCATACTACCATTTTTAGCAAGACTGTCAATATAACTGTGAATATCCTAAGCTTCCATTAAGTAATATACGACTAGTATGATACAGTAATGGCCTCTAGGGCTTATCACTAACAATCTTCCACTAGCACTAGGGCCATGTACTGGCATATCGCAGACCTATCATCTCGAATAACCTCTCGAACTGTGTCTGAGGAATGGCCTTTGTGAATGGATCAACAATGTTATTCTCCGTATCTACTCTCTTCACCTCGATCTCCTTGCGATTTACGATCTCCCTGATCAGGTGATACCGCCTTAAGATGTGTTTGGACTTCTGATGGGACCTGGGTTCCTTCGCTAAAGCTATAGCGCCGTTGTTGTCACAATATAGAGGTATTGGATCAACACTGGTAGGAACCACCTGAAGTTCTGTGAGGAACTTCTTCATCCAGACAGCTTCTTTTGCGGCATCGCAAGCAGCTATATACTCCGCTTCCATCGTCGAGTCAGCAACGGTGTCCTGCTTGGAACTCTTCCAACAGACCGCCCTTCCATTGAGGGTAAAGACATAACCCGACATGGACTTGGAGTCATCCTTGTCACTCTGGAAGCTGGAGTCGGCAAAGGCCTTGATCTGGAGGCCTTTCCGCCATACACCAAGAACATCTCCTTAGTCCTCCTTAGGTACTTAAGAATATTCTTTACTGCTATCCAGTGCTTCTCCCCTAGGTTTACCTGATACCGGCTTACAACGCTCAATGCGTATGCTATATCTGGTCTGGTACATAATATCATATACATTATAGAGCCTACCGCAGAAGCGTAGGGTATAATCGACATGCGAGCCCTTTCCAAATCAGTTTCGGGAGACATCTCTTTGGAGAGGGTGATTCCGTGACAAGCTGGTAGGTTACCGCGCTTAGAATCTTCCACACTGAATCTTTTCAATATGGTGTCTATGTACCTGGGCTGTGAAAGTCCCAACATCCTCTTTGATCTATCACGATAGATCTGGATCCCCAGAATGTAGGTGGCATCACCCAGGTCTTTCTGGAGAACTTCTGTGACAAGAATCTTTTGACTGACTGTAGCATAGGAATATCATTTCCTATTAGGAGAATGTCATCCACATACAAGACGAGGAATACTACAGCTCCCCCTACAATATTACTGTATATGCATGGTTCATCTGGATTCTTGATAAAGTCGAATTCTTTGACAGTATCATCAAAACAGATGTTCCAACTCCGCGATGCCTGCTTTAGTCCATAAATGGACTTAAGCAACTTGCACACTTTACCGCTTCTCCCACTCTGAATGAACCCCTCTGGATGATCCATATAGACGCATTCTTCTAAATTACCATTTAGAAAAGTCGTCTTTACGTCCATCTGCCAGATCTCATAATCGTGGAAGGCAGCAATGGCAAGAAAGACCCGAATGGATTTGAGCATAGCCACTGGAGAAAAGGTTTCGTCATAATCCAAACCAGGTCTTTGACGAAAACCCTTTGCAACAAGTCTAGCCTTATAGGTTTCAACCTGTCCATCTACACCAATCTTCTTTTAGAAGATCCATTTGCATCCTACGGGTTTTACTCCATCTAGAGTAATGTCCAAAGTCCATACTTTGTTAGTGTATATGGACTCCATTTCGGTCCGCATTGCATCCAGCCATCTTACTGAGTCGCCCCTCTGAATGGCTTGCTGGAAGCTAGTAGGGTCATCATTGTCAATGATGCAATCATCTCGATCCCCGTCTACGAGAAAACCGTAGTATCTCTCGGGCGGATGAGACTGCCTATTACTTCTGCGGATAGGCGCTGGGATGTCCCTTTCTTCTGAACCTTCTTGTTCTGCTAAACTTTCAGTAACAGCTTGTAGTTCTGGAATTTCTTCCAGTTCTATTGTGCTCCCACTTTTCTGATTTTCTAAAAATTCAGCTTCTAAGAAGTGGGCATGACGAGAAACAAAAACCTTCTGCTCCTCTGCGTAATAGAAATAATACCCCTTGGAGTTCTTTGGATATCCCACAAACTTACACTGTACTGAGCGTGCCTTGAGCTTGTCCGCATGCTGCTTTTTAACAAAAGCTGGACATCCCCATGTCTTCAGGTACTGAAAATAGGGTTTCTTCCTACTCCACATCTGATATGGTGTGGTAGGCACAGTCTTGGTTGGAACCTTTTCCAAAAGATATGCACCTGATTCTAGTGCATAACCCCAGAAAGATCGCGGTAACTCAGCTTTACTCATCATGGAACGAACCATATCCAATAGGGTTCGATTCCGCCTTTCCGATACACCGTTGTGTTGTGGTGTGTATGGAGGAGTAAGCTGAGAGAGAATTCCATTCTCTTTTAAGTAACACAGGACCTCGGCACTTAAGTATTCACCACCTCGATCAGATCTCAGTGTCTTGATACTTTTGCCTGTTTGGTTTTCCACTTCATTCTTGTATTCCCGGAATTTCTCAAAGGCCTCGGATTTATGCTTCATCAAGAAGATATGTCCATACCTAGAGAAATCATCCGTAAAAGTAATGAAGTAGGAATAACCATCTCGCGCATATGTAGACATTGGACCACACACAACGCTGTGTATGAGTACCAAGAGCTTGCTCGCTCTTACTCCGTGTCCAGTAAACGGAGTCTTTGTCATCTTTCCCATGAGACAAGATTCACAAGTAGCATAAGATTGATATTCGAACGGATTCAAATATCCTTCTCTATGTAACTTAGTCAACCGTGTTTCATTGATGTGACATAGTCTACAATGCCATAAGAAAACCTGATTTATTTCCGAAGACTTTCTTTTAAGTGTGTTCTGGACATTGAAAACCTGAGCTTGATTCAATATGTATATACCGTTATCTAATGTACCGGACCCAATCAGAACTTGATTTAGGTGGATGTGAACCACATCGCTTACGAATGTAAAATCATATCCCTCTCTCGAAAGTGAGGACACTGATATGATATTACAAGTTAAACTAGGTACATACAAATAGTTACGTAGATTCAATATCTGCCCACTTGTCAAACCTAGGCGATATTCTCCCATGGATTCAGCGTCCACGCTCATTCCGTTCGCAACTCTGAGAGACAAATCGCATACCCTAATAACTCTACGATTTCTCAAAGCATGTAATGAATTATATATATGAGATCCTGCTACGGTATCTAGTACCCAGGAAGTAGAGTTAATTGACAAACAGTTCTCAATTACAAACACTCCTGAGGCCGAAGCCACAACATGCTTCGTATCCTGGCTACTGGCTTCCAAAGCCCTGCAATCCTTCTGCCAATGCCCCTTCCCGTAATAATAGGAACATCCTTCCTTCTCTACACCAAGTCCCGAAACTTTTGCTCTTCCCTTTCCTTCTACTTCACTGACACCGTATATCGGCTTTGTGGAGGTTTTCTTCTTTTCACCTTTTGCTTTCGCCCTGGATGCAGAAGAAGAAGGCCCCCCATTAAGCAGAACGGGTGTCTCCCTGGTTTCTTTCAGGGTGTAAGTAGAGGGTATGGACTGTGGAAATAAGTCAGCATATGACCTGTTTCCCAACGTGGTCTCCAGGTCCATGAGCTTATTAATATAGCTAGTCATCGTAAGGATGCCGTCCCCTACAGATAACCCGATAGCCAACCTCGCTTGAAGCAATTCGTTCAAGGTCTCAAATCTTGCGATACGAGATTGCTCTCCATATAAATCTTTGTTATGGAGGAAAATGGAAACTAAAGTCCATCTTCACGTAATGCTTCTGGTATACACCATCTACTGAAGCCAAAATGAGGCACTTGGCATTCGCACTGCCCTTTTCCCTTGTCTGACGAATATCCATATCCACGACGGTGGAAACTGGACCTGGGACGGCGGGGGCTTGAGTAGTAATAGGCTGGTCCAGCTTGTCATAGGCAATGGACATCTGGACAGACCTTTACCAGTCATAAAAGTCAGATTCAGTCAACTTGTTATCTAGATGTAACCTAGTCATGGTCACATGGTTGCAGCAGTTGAGAGAGAGAAGAAAACACTTAGCATGATGCTCTTGCAAGTTTAGATTGGTTTTTAGTTTATCTAAACTGGATGGCTCCCACTGTTTCTCGAATCCTTCCTCAAACCAAAAAAGATGAATTAGTCAGGACTGATCTTACCGTACAATACTTGCTTAACCGTTCAGCCATGTTAGTGTCGGTATTTTGAGGGAGGTTTTACGACGCTTTCGCGAAGTTCCTTAATTAAATAACCTCTTTTCTCTATAGGCGTAGCCCCGCTAACACCGTTCTAGACACCTACTTGATTTATAGCATTGATCGTTAAGTGATGAATCGCCTGATAAGTAGCGGATACTCACAGTAGGATCGGGATCCAAATATCATCGTGTGATAATGCTGAAGGAATCCTACCAACATTATCAAACTCCAAATGGTATGCAACACTAGCAAGTTTCAGTTTCTTTAGAAACTCCCGATGTGGATTTTTGCCCGATGCTCTTATGACCTTGACGAAGGCCAACAAATCACAAGTCACATGTTAAGTTATTCCCATCATTATCCTTGTTAATTTGAACCCACCCATACATACCCTTGACGAAGGCCAACAAAGTAATACGACTTTCCCAAACCAACGCCTCTATCTATGCTATATATGAATTCCTCAGCAGCTACCAAACACTATGCCTTGACAAAGGCCAACAAACATAGCTTGAATACTACTGACCATCCATATGAAATGACGAAGGGTTACGACTGGTTTTGGCGAAACCGTGAACGTAGTGAACTTGATATAATCGAAGGAACCTGATAGCTTTTTAAATGGAGTGGTTAAAGCTCCGCAATTAAAAATTCTGCTCTTTTTAAAATAACCGAGTGGATTCTTTTAAATTTGTTCCAACGATTCAATTTTGGTTTGTTTTCTTTGCATTAAAATAATGCATCCCATCATTTATCCTATCATTGCAGAAAACAACGAAAATACAACGTTCGCTTATGCCATCCACATTCGCCACTGGGCCCCGTCATTCACCCGTTAGGTTACTTAACTAACGACAGAGCGGGGGTTGGGCTAGCGCGGATGCAAAACAAAAGCAACGCCTACTAGATATCATATATAGATATTATACATTCGTCAGACGCAATAATAGGTATTCCAGATCACAGATGAACATATTGGATATACTAGGAATCCGTGTTTCGTTTGAGCCTGCAACAAAAGACGGATTACACGGTCGTGATGAATAGCCAAACCCCACCCTAGACCCCTATGGGTGCGGCAAACTACCCGCCCAGTACCAGAAGTGAAACAGTCTCCCTCAACGACGTGAGTAGGCCATTAAACACTTCAAAATACCTGGTAGTTTGTGCACCCCATCTTGGGTCTATCCTAGGAGCATAAAACAGTAAATGAAATAATACAACGGTGGCTACAACCTCAACCCGGATGTGCCCCGCAAAAAAATATTACAATATATTACAATTTACATCGAATGAAAGATAAAAACGCTCATCTCACATCCCTGGCTATTCATCCATGACAATCCAATAGAGTTCATATACACAAACCAATATCCATCACAGAAATGTGCAACCCCAACTAACCGACATACTAGCAATTAGCGGAGGTTTACGAACACATTAAACATCACAGATAAAACCTGATTAGCAAATAACTTAGAAATTCGATCGAGAACCTTTTTCCGTGTCTACCCCAAATGCAAGCCGGCACTGAAAAAACCTAGGCAGAAACAAAATATACAAGAAAACAAAACACCCAAAAATAAGACAAACTGTGTAAATACGAGTCAACTCGGAGTCGACTCGGCCGTGGATCTGCGGCTAATTGCACCAATCCGCCGTGCTTCCGCGGCCGTCTCACCGAGTTAGCAACTCGTATTTCTCCAGTATTCTTAGAATTCCCTGCTATGAATTTTCATGCCTCTGAAATAATTTTTTCGACAGGTTTAAAATCGACGGAAACTATAGGGATCTGGGGTTAAGTTTTCGTGTTTTTCCGACGATCGAAGTTCTAATAAGTTGCTAACAAGCTAGTAAAGGTTTAGTAGGCTCTGATACCACTGTAAGTCCATGTCACACACCCCACGTGTTCGCGGGGAGGCGGAATATATGAAAAACAATTATCAAAGTTTCGTAACACGGACTTGAGCACACGGATCGTGTCTAAACCATTACTAGCAAACTACGAGAGGTTTAACTACTCTGATTCGAAGTTATACCTCACGTTATATGTCCTTCGGGTCTTCATCGCTGTCCTCCACACCTCGTCGGCTCTATGGAACATGGGTACCTCAACGGCCTCCTCGAGTCAAAGACGATTCACCCGAGAGTTTATAGTCCGAGCTTCTATCTCGAATCTGAGATAACTATGGCTTCTAGTATTCTAATCTAGAAGTCCTAGAGGGTGTAGAGTATTTAGATAGATTACTTAGTCACTTAAACCCTAGGATTCTCAACTCATGAGAGCTTTTAGGGTTTGAGGAAGAAGATGAAGACTTGAGGACAGAGAAGTGTTTTGTGATAATGAAATGAATAATACTCATGTTAGAATAATATGAAGCATACAAATATCTCTCTTGATAATATCAAGATAATATCTAGCATGCTTCATTTAATTCTAAGGGTGAATTACCTCATAAGTCATTAAGCATTTAATGTAAACATACACCCCATCCTCCACCTCATTTAGTTTAAATCCTAAAAGGAAATAAACACAAATGAGTCACCTTCTTCTAGAATCTTCCCGAGAAATTACGAGACCGCCCCTCCCATCCGTATTTCTGAAAAACATGGACAATCTTTTACTGAATAAATCCATCTATATAATACTAGGATCCGGTTTAAACCAAAGCCCACTAGTATTATATGCCCGATCATAGTACGTGCACAAGTGTACGTAAATGATCGCGGCCCTGCTGTAAAACCATACGGCCTCTACACCTTTTGCCCAGTGCAGGGAAACTTTCTGTGTGGGACTCTAAACACTCAACACTACGCTGGTAGTGGGTTTAACCACAGGCCGCAAGCGGTACTAGCTGTACGTAACGGTCCCCAGGTAGATGTCGATAAGAAGGACGATGAGGAAACCCATCCGAACTCCCACTGAGCCTGAATGTGACCATCTCTGTACAGTCCGGTCTTTTCGTCTAGGACTATCGCATATCGGGCCTACGGGGCGGTAAACGTCAGACCCCTAATAGCGGTATATGTCGTGTCGGAGTGAAGCCCATTACACCTTGAGAAACCACCAGAACCTACCAATAAATCTCGCTTGCCCTGGACAGTGACTTTGCGTAATGGCTCTCCATACACAGCGCGATATCAACCCCCAATCTCGGGAGAGACGAATCCTGTCTAACCGCCACTGCCTCCAAGTGCTTCGGGACTGCACCCAACTACTACTTGTTTGCACGACTCCTTTAAGCCGTGGTAGGGTAGTAATCTAAGTACAGTGGAAACACACCCGAGGTGAAGTAGCAGTGTAAAGTCGACGGACTAATCTGTACTCATGTCACCTGGGAACTGCTATCTGACGATGGGTATAGAACCAACCTGCAGTTCCCGGCGAGTCCTGTCTGGTGTACCCGTAACCTAACGAGCACCTGCATACTATCTCTAGTACGACGTACTAATGGCTGTGGGACAGACCATCTCCCCAGCTGGGATGAGAAACGTATACACCAGTCTACTCCGGTGTATCGATGCCCCGTCTCGATAATCCTATGACCAGGGACCTGTATAGGATGTTGCTTATAGACTATCCAGCCCTCACTAGTGTGACTGCCATCACAACGCTGGTAATCAAGCAAAGATCCTAAAGGCTCTACTAATATGTATAAGCGATATGTTAAAAGAAACACATGCACATATTAAAGTAGACACAAACCAAGTAGCATACTACCATTTTTATCAAGACTATCAATATAACTGTGAATATCCCAAGATTCCATTAAGTAATATACGAACTAGTATGATACAGTAATGGACTCTAGGGCATAAATACTAACAATCTCCCACTAGCACTAGGGCTATGTACTGGCATACGCAGACCTATCATCTCGAATAGCTTCTCGAACTGCGTCTAAGGAATGGCCTTTGTGAATGGATCGACAGTGTTATTTTCCGTATCTACTTTCTTCACCTCGATCTCCTGGCGATCTACGATCTCCCTGATCAGGTGATACGCCTTAAGATGTTTCTGGACTTCTGATGGGCTATAGCGCCGTTGTTGTCGCAATACAGAGGTATTGGATCAACACTGGTAGGAACCACCTGAAGTTCTGTGAGGAACTTCTTCATCCAGACAGCTTCTTTTGCGGCATCGCAAGTAGCTATGTACTCCACTTCCATCGTCGAGTCAGCAACGGTGTCCTGCTTGGAACTCTTCCAACATACCGCCCCTCCATTGAGGGTAAAGACATAACCCGACATGGACTTGGAGTCATCCTTGTCACTCTGGAAGCTGGAGTCGGCAATGGCCTCGATCTGGAGGTCCTTTCCTCCATACACCAAGAACATCTCCTTATTCCTTCTTAGGTACTTGAGAATGTTCTTTACTGCTATCCAGTGCTTCTCACCTAGGTTTGCCTGATACCGGCTTACAACGCTCAATGCGTATGCTATATTTGATCTGGTACATAACATCGCATACATTATAGAGCGTACTGCAGAAGCGTAGGGTATAATCGACACGCGAGCCCTTTCCAAATCAGTCTCGGGAGACATCTCTTTGGAGAGGGTGATTCCGTGACAAGCCGGTAGGTTACTACGCTTAGAATCTTCCATACTGAATCTTTTCAATATGGTGTATATGTACCTGGACTGTGAAAGTCTCAACATCCTCTTTGATCTATCACGATAGATCTGGATCTCCAGAATGTAGTGGCATCACCCAGGTCTTTCTGGAGAACTTCTGTGACAAGAATCTTTTGACTGACTGTAGCATAGGAATATCATTTCCTATTAGGAGAATGCCATCCGCGTACAAGACGAGGAATACTACAGCTCTCGCTACAATATTACTGTATATGCATGGTTCATCTGGATTCTTGATAAAGTCGAATTCTTTGACAGTATCATCAAAACAGATGTTCCAACTCTGCGATGCCTGCTTTAGTCCATAAATGGACTTAAACAACTTGCACACTTTACCGCTGCTCCCACTCTGAATGAATCCCTCTGGCTGATCCATATAGACGCATTCTTCTAAATCACCATTTAGAAAAGTCGTCTTTACGTCCATCTGCCAGATCTCATAATCGTGGAAGGCAGCAATGTCAAGAAGGACCCTAATGGATTTGAGCATAGCCACTGGAGAAAAGGTTTCGTCATAATCCAAACCAGGTCTTTGACGAAAACCCTTTGCAACAAGTCTAGTCTTGTAGGTTTCAACCTGTCAATATACACCAATCTTCTTTCTGAAGATCCATTTGCATCCTACGGGTTTTACCCCAATTGGAGCAATGCCCAAAGTCCATACTTTGTTAGTGTATATGGACTCTATTTTGGTCCGCATTGCATCCAGCCATCTTACTGAGTCGCCGCTCTGAATGGCCTGCTGGAAGCTAGTAGGATCATCATTGTCAATGATGCAATCATCTCGATCCCCGTCTATGAGAAAACTGCAGTATCTCTCGGGCGGATGAGGCTGCCTACTACTTCTGCGGATAGACGCTGGGATGTCCCTTTCTTCTGAACCTTCTTGTTCTACCAAACTTCCAGTAACAATTTGTGGTTCTGGAATTTCTTCCGGTTCTATTGCGCTCCCACTCTTCTGATTTTGTAAAAATTCACCTTCAAAGAAGTGGGCATGACGAGAAACAAAAACCTTCTGCTCCTCTGCGTAATAGAAATAATACCCCTTGGAGTTCTATGGATATCCCACAAACTTACACTGTACTGAGCGTCCCTCGATCTTGTCCGCATGCTGCTTTTTAACAAAAGCTGGACATCCCCATGTCTTCAGGTACTGAAAATAGGGTTTTTTCCTACTCCACATCTGATATGGTGTGGTAGGCACAGTCTTGATTGGAACCTTGTTCAAAAGATTTGCAGCTGATTCTAGTGCATAACCCCAGAAAGATCGCGGTAACTCAGCCTTACTCATCATGGAACGAACCATATCCAATAGGGTTCGATTCCGCCTTTCCGATACACCGTTGTATTGTGGTGTGTATGGAGGAGTAAGCCGAGAGAGAATTCCATTCTCTTTTAAGTAACCCAGGACCCCGGCACTTAAGTATTCACCACCTCGATCAGATCTCAGTGTCTTGATACTTTTGCCTGTTTGGTTTTCCACTTCATTCTTGTATTCCCAGAATTTCTCAAAGGCCTCGGATTTATGCTTCATCAAGAAGATATGTCCATACCTAGAGAAATCATCCATAAAAGTAATGAAGTAGGAATAACCGCCTCGCCCATGTGTAGACATTGGACCACACACATCGTTGTGTATGAGTCCCAAGAGCTCGCTCGCTCTTACTCCGTGTTCAGTAAACAGAGTCTTTGTCAACTTTCCCATGAGACAAGATTCACAAGTAGCATAAGATTGATATTCAAACGGATTCAAATATCCTTCTCTATGTAACTTAGTCAACCGTGTTTCATTGATGTGACCTAGTCTACAATGCCATAAGAAAACCTGATTTATTTCTGGAGACTTTCTTTTAAGTGTGTTCTGGACATTGAAAACCTGAGCTTGATTCAATACGTATATACCGTCATCTAATGTACCAGACCCAATCAGAACTTGATTTAGGTGGATGTGAACCACATCGCTTACGAATGTAAAATCATATCCCTCTCTCGAAAGTGAGGACACTGATATGATATTACAAGTCAAACTAGGTACATACAAACAGTTACGTAGAATCAATATCTGCCCACTTGTTAAACCTAGGCGATATTCTCCCACGGATTCAGCGTCCACGCTCATTCCGTTCGCAACTCTGAGAGACAAATCGCCTACCCTAATAACTCCACGGTTTCTCAAAGCATGTAATGAATTACAGATATGAGATCCTGCTCCGGTATCTAGTACCCAGGAAGCAGAGTTAATTGACAAACAGTTCTCAATTACAAACACACCCGAGGACGAAGCTACAACATGCTTCGTATCCTGGCTACTGGCTTCCAAAGCCCTGCAATCCTTCTGCCAATGCCCCTTTCCATAACAATAGGAACATCCCTCCTTCTCTACACCAAGTCCCAAAACATTTTCTCTTCCCTTTCCTTCTACTTCACCGACACCGTATATCTGCTTTGTGGAGGTTTTCTTCTTTTCACCCTTTGCTTTCGCCCTGGATGCAGAAGAAGAAGGTCCTCCATTAAGCAGAGCGGGTGTCTCCCTGGTTTCTTTCAGGGTGTAAGTAGAGGGTATGGACTGTGGAAATAAGTCAGCGTATGACCTATTTCCTAACGTGGTCTCTAGGTCCGTGAGCTCATTAATATAGCTAGTCATCGTAAGGATGTCGTCCCCTACATTTGACCCGATTGCCAACCTCGCTTGAAGCAATTCGTTCGAGCTCTCATATCTTGCGATACGAGATTGCTCTCCATATAAATCTTTGTTATGGAGGAAGATGGAAACTAAGTCCATCTTCTCATGCTGCTTCTGGTATACACCATCTACTGAAGCCAACACGAGGCACTTGGCATTCGCACTGTCCTTTTCCCTAGTCTGACGGATATCCATATCCGCGACGGTGGAAACTGGACCTGGGACGGTGGGGGCTTGAGTAGTAATATGGTGGTCCAGCTTGTCATAGAAAATGGACATCTGGACAGACTTTTGCCAGTCATAAAAGTCAGATTCAGTCAACTTGTTATCTAGATGTTACCTAGTCATGGTCACATGGTTGCTGCAGTTGAGAGAGAGAAGAAAACACTTTAGCATGATTCTCTTGCAAGTTTCGTTTGGTTTTTAGTTTATCTAAACTGGATGGCTACCACTGTTTCTCGAATCCTTCCTCAAACCATAAAAGAAGAATTAGTCATGACTGATCTCACCGTATAATACTTACTTAACCGTTCGGCCAAATTAGTGTCGGTGCTTCGAGGGAGGTTTTACGACGCTTTCGCAAAGTTCCTTAATTAAATAATCTCTTTTCTCTGGAGGCGTAGCCCCGCTGACACCGTTTTAAACACCTACTTGGTTTATAGCATTGATCGTTAAGTGACGAATCTCCTAATGAGTAGCGGATACTCACAGTAGGATCGGGATCCAAATATCATCGTGTGATAATGCTGAAGGAATCCTACCAACATTATCAAACTCCAAATGGCATGCAACACTAGCAAGTTTCAGTTTCTTTAGAAACTCCCGATGTGGATTTTTTCCCCATGCTCTTATGACCTTGACGAAGGCCAATAAATCATAAGTCACATGTCAAGTTATTCCTATCATTATCCTTGTTAATTTGAACCCACCCGTACATACCCTTGACGAAGGCCAACAAAGTAATACGACTGTCCCAAACCAACGCATCTATCTTTGCTACATATGAATACTCCAGCAGCTACCAAACACTATGCCTTGACGAAGGCCAACAAACATAGCTTGAATACTACTGACCATCCATATGAAATGACGGAGGGCTACGACTGGTTTTGGGGAAACCGTGAACGTAGTAAACTTGATATAATCGAAGGAACTTGATAGCTTTTTAAATGTAGTGGTTAAAGCTCCGCAATTAAAAATTCTGCTCTTTTTAAAATAACCGAGTGGTTTCTTTTAAATTTGTTCCAACGATTCAACTTTGGTTTGTTTTCTTTGCATTAAAATAATGCGTCCCATCATTTATCCTATCATTGCAGAAAACAACGAAAATACAACGTCCGCTTATGCCATCCACATTCGCCACTGGGCCCCGTCATTCACCCGTTAGGTTACTTAACTAACGACAGAGCGGGGGTTGGGCTAGCGCGGATGCAAAACATAAGCAACGCCTACTAGATATCATATATAGATATTGTACATTCGTCAGACGCAATAATAGGCATTCCAGATCATAGATGAACATATTGGATATACTAGGAATCCGCGTTTAGTTTGAGTCTGCAACAAAAGACGGATTACACGGTCGTGATGAATAGCCAAACCCCATCCTAGACCCATACGGGTGCGGCAAACTACCCGCCTAGTACCAGAAGTGAAATAGTCTCTCTCAACGACATGAGTAGGCCATTAAACACTTCAAAGTACCCGATAGTTTGTGCACCCCATCTTGGGTCTATCCTAGAAGCATAAAACAGTAAATGAAATAATACAACGGTGACTACAACCTCAACCCGGATGTGCCCCGCAAAAGAATATTACAACATATTACAATTTACATCGAATGAAAGATAAAAACCCTCATCTCACATCCCCGGCTATTCATCCACGACGATCCAATAGAGTTCATATACACAAACCAATATCCATCACAGAAATGTGCAACCCCAACTAACCGACATACTAGCAATTAGCGGAGGTTTACGAACACATTAAACATCACAGATAAAACATGAATAGCAAATAACTTAGAATTTCGATCGACAGCCTTTTTCCGTGTCTACCCCAAATGCAAGCCAGCATTGAAAAAACATGGGCAGAAACAAAATATACAGGAAAACAGAACACCCAAAAATAAGACAAACTGTGTAAATACGAGTCAACTCGGAGTCGACTCGGCCGCGGATCCGCGGCTCATTGCACCAATCCGCCGCGCTTCCGCGGTCGTCTTACCGAGTTAGCAACTCGTATTTCTCCAGTATTCTTAGAATTCCCTGCTATGAATTTTCATGCCTCTGAAATAATTTTTTCGACAGGTTTAAAATCGACGGAAACTATAGGGATCCGGGGTTAAGTTTTCGTGTTTTTCCGACGATCGAAGTTCTAATAAGTTGCTAACAAGCTAGTAAAGGTTTAGTAGGCTCTGATACCACTGTAAGTCCATGTCACGCACCCTACGTGTTCGCGGGGAGGCGGAATATATGAAAAACAATTATCAAAACTTCGTAACACGGAATTGAGCACATGGATCGTGTCTAAACCATTACTAGCAAACTACGAGAGGTTTAACTACTCTGATTCGAAGTTATACCTCACGTTATATGTCCTTCGGGTCTTCATCGCTGTCCTCCACACCTCGTCGGCTCTATGGAACATGAGTACCTCAACGGTCTCCTCGAGTCAAAGACGATCCACCCGAGAGTCTATAGTCCGAGCTTCTATCTCGAATCTGAGATAATTACGGCTTCTAGTTTGCTAATCTAGAAGTCCTAGAGGGTGTAGAGTATTTAGATAGATTACTTAGTTATTTAAACTCTAGGATTCTCAACTCATGAGAGCTTTTAGGGTTTGAGGAAGAAGATGAAGACTTGAGGAGAGAGAAGTGTTTTATGATAATGAAATGAATAATACTCATGCTAGAATAATATGAAGCATACAAATATCTCTCTTGATAATATCAAGATAATATCTAGCATTCTTCATTTAATTCTAAGGGTGAATCAGCTCATGAGTTATTAAGCATTTAATGTAAACATATGTTAGTGTATATGCCCTAGAGGCCATTACTGTATCATACTAGTTTGTATATTACTTAATGGATGCTTGGGATATTCACCTTGTATATACAATCTTGCTCAAAATAGTAGTATGCTACTTGGTTTGTCTCTACTTCAATGTGTACTTGTGTTTATTTTACTATATCACTTATACGCATTAGTGGAGCCCTTAGGATCTTTGCTTGATTACCAGCGTTGTGATGGCAGTCACACTAGTGGGGGCTGGATAATCTATAAGCACATCCTTATACAGGTCCCTAGTCGCAGGACTATCGAGACAGGGCATCGATACTCCGGAGTAGACTAGCGTATGCGCTTCTCATCCCAGTGTGGGAGATGGTCTGTCCCACAGCCATCAGTACGTCGTACTGGAGATAGTATACGGGTGCTCGTTGGGTTACGAGTACACTGGACAGGACTCGTCGGGAACTGACAGGTTGGTATTATACCTATCGTCAGTCGTCAGTTCCCAGGTGACATGAGTACAGCTTAGTCCGCTGACTTGACACTGGCACTTCGCCTCGAGTGTGTTCCCACTGCACTTTGATCACTACCCTACCACGGCTCAAAGGAGTCGTGCAAACAGGTGGTGGTTGGGTGCAGTCCCGAAGCACTTGGAGGCAGTGACGGTTAGACAGGATTCGTCTCTCCCGGTATTGGGGGTTGACATCGCGCTGTGTCTAGGAGAGCCATTACACGAGTAGTCCCTGGCCAGGGCAAACGAGATATGCTGGTAGGTTTCCAGTGTTATCTCAGGGTGTTTTGGGCTTCGCTCCGGCACGACTTGTACCGCTATTGGGGGACTGACGTTTACCGCCCCCTAGGCCCGCCATGCGATGTATCAGACGAACAGACCGGACTGTACGGAGAATGTCACATTCAGACTCAGTAGGAGTACAGATGGGGTTTCACCTCGTCAGCCTTCTTGTCGGCATCTACCTGGGGACCGTTACGCACAGCTAGTGCCGCTTGCGGTCTGTGGTTAAACCCACTGCCAGCGTAGTGCCGAGTCTTTAGAGTCCCACACAGAGGGTATTCGCCTCTGGGCAAAACAGAGTAGAGGTCGCATGGTTTTGCGACAGGGTTCGTTCTCATCCGCGCACTTATGCACGTTTGGAGTCCGGACGGATTATACTGGCAGGCTCTGGTTTGAGCCAGATACTGGTATATGTTTTGGGGGTTGCTTTTATATCTTGGTATTCTTGTTCCTCGGAACGAGAATGCAGGTGTGTATGCACAGTTGCTTGAGGCGGAGAATGAGGTTTTTCATTAGGGTTTCGGATCGGGTGCGTATGCACAGTTGACAGTTATCATTTTCCAAACCCTAATGGATTTATGTATTATCTATTAATAATAGTAATTAAATGAGAATTATGTTATGGTTGTTTTTTTGTTGACTTGTTGACCTTGGTTGACTTGTTGACCATTGACCACTTTCATGCCTTGAAAGTCTTCCTTGATTCATGCTTACACTTCATTTAAAGAAGCATGATAGTGGTCATTCCAAAATTACCATCAACTATTCTTATTTCAATTATTATCATTTAGATAATTCATTTCTTTTGCAATATGGTTGCAAGAAAGAAATAATTGAGCTCATTCTATCATAACCTCTCTCTCTCCTCATTTTCATCTTCTTCTTCCTCTTGAAAAGAGAAACCTTCTCATGTGTTGAGAATCATTCTCTTTAGAAAGAAAAGCAAACCCTAATCTCTCTCTACTCATTCTAGGATGAAGGTTTAGCAAACCGGAAACCCTAGTTCACTCAAAGATCGAGGAAGAGCCCAAAGTCGAACCTTCGAGGTGGATCCATCTTCGACGGGAGAAGGCGACGTAAAGAGAACCATCAACCTCTACAAGGTTTGAAGAAGGAGTTCAAGTTTAGGTATAACCATCTTCATAGTAGCTAACTCCTTTTAGTGTATTTGCTAGTTTAGTTTAGACACGATCCCGACCTAGTTTAGTCCATGTTGCCTCTTGCGATAAAAAATTTGTTTTTTATACCGTTTCCGCCTCCCCGTAAGTACCGGGGGTCGCAATATGGACTTACAGTGGTATCAGAGCCTAACTAAACTTAAACTAGCTAGGTAGTGAAGTGTAACGAAGTTCGGAACCGTAAAAAACCCAAAAACCGTATTTTCAAAAACCTGAGTTTCTGTTGAAATTTTTTGGGCTCAAAATAAAAAAAATTTATATTTGTAAAATCATCTCAGGCTTTTATAAGAACACCCATGAAAAGCGATCCAGTGTTGAGCTCAAAGCGCCGCGCATCCGCGGCACGAGGTAGGCTCGTGCCGCGGAACCGCCGCGCTTTGTCGTCTTCTGCGCGTCGTTTTTCGTGCAGTGTCTATAGGTGTTGGTTTTGGGATTTTTGAGATATATTATATGTGCCCAGATTTTCCAGAAAATAAATTTCCTTTTGGGGTCCTATAATTCCGTATTTTTCCGAACTTCACTGCACTTTGGCTATATTGGTTATATCTGTGTTGTTTGCATGTATTGAACGTCGGCTAATCGCTATAAGTCGATTAGTCGGGGTTATACATGATCTGTAATGTGCTGGAATGTGTATATGAATGTGTTGGACTGTCGCGGGTGAATAGCCGGGGTTGGATGTGAGATGAGCTTTTGTTTTTCTTTCATTCATTGTAAATGTAAATTGATGTAATAATTATTATTTGTTTGGCCGCACAACCGGGTCGGGGTTGTAGCCGTCATTGTATAATTCTTTTTACTGTTTTTGCTCCTAGGATAGACCCATGGAGGGGTGCACAAACTACCGGGTACTTGGCGGGTAGTTTGCCGCACCCGTAGGGGTCTTGGGTGGGGTATTGGCTATTCACCGCGACCGTGTTATCCGCTTTTCGTTTCAGGCTCGAAAGGATTGCGGATTGCTAGTATATCCAATGTATTCATCTGTAATCTGTAATGTCTATCATTGCTTTCTATTTAGGCGTTGCTTATGTTTTACAGCCGCGCTAGCCCAGCCCCCGCTCTGTCGTTAGTTAAGTAACCTAACGAGTGATGACGGGGCCCAGTGGCGAATGCGAATGGCATAAGCGTACGTCATATTTTGGTTGTTTTCTGCAATGGTAGGATTAAATGATGGGACGCATTAAAAGTACTAATGCAAGAATATCACGCATTAAAAGAACTAATGCAAGATAATAAACCAAGTTAAAGTCGTTGGAACACTTTCGAAAAACCACTCGGTTCTTTTCAAAACCAATTTTTAAATGCGGAGTTTGAGCCACTCCATTTAAAAGCTATCTCGTTCCATCGACCAAATCAAGTTCACTACGTTCACGGTTTTGCCAAAACCATCCGTAGCCCTCCGTCGTTTCGCATGAATAGTCAATAGTATTCAAGCTGTGTATGTTGGCCAAAGTCAAGGCACAGTGATTGGTAGCTGTTGGGTGTTCATGTGTAGCATAGATAGATGCGTTGGTTTGGGACAGTCGTACTGCCATTTTGGCCAAAGTCAAGGGTAGATACGGATGGATCCAAATTAACCTGGATAATGACGGGTAGAACTTGACATGTGACTTATGATATTTTGGCCAAAGTCAAGGTCATAAGAGCATGGGGCAAAAATCCACATCGGGAGTTTCATAAGTACTGAAACTTGCTAGATTTGCATACCATTTGGAGTGTGATGATTCTGGTAGGATTCCTTCAGTTTCGTCACGCAATGATATTTGGATCCCGATCCTACTGTGAGTATATGCTACTCCTCGGGAAATTTCTCACTTAACGATCAATGCTATAAACCTAGTAGGTGCCTAGAAAGGTGTTAGCGGGGCTACGCCCCCAGGGAAAAGAGGTTCTTTAATTAAGGAACTTCGCGAAAGCGTTGGAAAACCTCCCTCGAAGTACCGACACCAGCCTGGCTGAACGGTTAAGCAAGTATTGTACGGTGGGATTGATCCTGACTAATTCTTCCTTTATGGTTTGAGGAGGGATTCGAGAAACAGTGGGAGCCATCCTGTTTAGACAAATTAAAAACCACTCTAAACTTGCAAGAGCATCATGCTGAGTGTTTCTTCTTCTCTCTCCTAATTGCAGCGACCAATCAACATGACTGGACTTAAGTTACTCCTAGATAAAAACAAGCTGACAGGGCCAAACTACAAAGATTGGCTCAGGAATGTCAAGATAGCAATCACTTATGACAAGCTGGGGTATCTTCTTACCACCAAAGCTCCCCCTGTCCCTGGTCCAACTTCCAGCGTCGCGGATAAGGAAATCCGCAAGACTTGGGAGATTGATAGCGCGAAGGCCAAGTGCCTCCTGCTTGCCTCGATGGACAACGAACATCAGAGGAGGCATGAGAATATGGACATGGAGTCCATATTGCTTCATACAAAAGAACTGTATGGAGAGCAATCACGTATCGCAAGATACGAAGCGTCGAAAAAGTTGTTTTCAACAAGAATGGCCGTCGGATCATCAGTAGCCGAGCACGTGCTAAAGATGATCGGCTACATTGAGGAGCTCGCTGACCTAGGGATCACATTGGAGAGTGAGCTATATACAGATATAGTTCTCCAGTCCCTTCCTTCCACTTACGCCCAGTTTATAATGAACTTCAACCTACAAGAAAAGGAGGTTGAACTTTCAGAGCTCCTCAACCTGCTGAGGAGCGCAGAGGGCACCCTACAGAAAGGTAGGGAAACATCCACTTTGTTTGTAGGAGGAACATCTTCTTCTAGGTCCAAGGCGAAAGCCAAGGGAAAGAAGAAGAAAGCCCCCGCCAAACCAAGGGGCGGTGTTAGTAAAGTGGATACGAAGGGAAAAGGAAAAGCAACAAAGATAGCTGGGAAGCTTGTGGATAAGGAAGAATGCTTCTTTTGTCATAAGAAAGGACACTGGAAGAATGATTGCAGGGCCTGGAAGGCCAGAACACAGGAATTGAAGCAGGTTGCAGCTTCAGCTTCAGGTGTGTATGTTATTGAAAACTGTCTTTCTATAAACTCTACTTCCTGGGTATTGGATACCGGATCAGGATCTCATATCTGTAATTCTTTGCAGGCGTTGAGAAACCGTAGTGTTTTGAAGGCAGGTGACATGACCCTCAGAGTTGCGAACGGAGCTAGCATGGATGCTAAAGCCGTGGGGGACTATCACCTGGGAATGTCAGATGGACATGTTTTGGTTTTGCGTAATTGCTTTTTTGTACCCAACGCAACTTGTAATATCATTTCTGTATCTTTAGTTTCTAAAGAAGGTTATGAATTTGCGTTTGTAAGTAATGTTGTAAACATTCACCTTAATCAAGTTCTGATTGGGTCAGGTACATTGAGTAATGGTATATACGTATTGAACCAACCACAGATTTTCAATGTCCAGAATACACACAAAAGAAAGTCTCCAGAAATAAACCAGACTTTCTTATGGCATTGTAGATTGGGTCACATCAATGAGAGAAGG
The DNA here is from genome assembly GCA_030015575.1 of Agapanthus africanus. Classification (NCBI taxonomy): domain Eukaryota; kingdom Viridiplantae; phylum Streptophyta; class Magnoliopsida; order Asparagales; family Amaryllidaceae; genus Agapanthus; species Agapanthus africanus. The sequence goes on along the minus strand of CM057339.1, from coordinate 299,319,460 downwards.
TTGACCAAGTTACATACAGAAGGGTATTTGAATGCGTTCGAATATCAGTCGTATGCCACTTGTCAATCCTGTCTCAAAGGAAAGATGACAAAGACTCCGTTTACTGGACATGGAGAAAGAGCGAGCGAGCTCTTGGGACTCGTACACAGTGACGTGTGCGGTCCAATGTCTACACATGCCCGAAGCGGACATTCTTACTTCATTACTTTTACGGATGACTTCTCAAGGTACGGTTATGTTTTCTTAATGAAACATAAGTCCGAGGCTTTTGAAAAATTCCAGGAGTATAAGAATGAAGTAGAGAAACAGACCGGCAAAAGTATTAAGATTCTAAGATCGGATCGAGGTGGAGAATACTTAAGTGCCGAATTCCTGAATTACTTAAAAGAGAATGGTATTCTCTCTCAGCTTACTCCTCCATACACTCCGCAACATAACGGTGTATCGGAGAGACGGAACCGAACCCTATTGGATATGGTTCGGTCCATGATGAGTAACGCTGAGTTGCCGCGATCATTCTGGGGATATGCGCTAGAATCAGCCGCATACCTTTTGAACCGAGTTCCCACTAAGACTGTGCCTACTACGCCATTTGAGATGTGATGTGGGAAGAGACCCCATCTTAATCACATTAAGATATGGGGAAGTCCGGCTTTTGTCAAAAAGCAGCATGCGGACAAACTCGAGGCACGCTCAGTACTGTGCAAGTTTGTGGGATATCCAAAGAATTCCAAGGGATATTTCTTCTACTGCGAAGAGGAACAAAAAGTTCTTGTTTCTCGTCATGCCCACTTTCTAGAACACCAGTTCATAGAAAAGGAAATAAGTGGGAGCGCAGTAGAACTGGAAGAGATTCCAGAACCACGGACTATTACTGGAAGTTTAGTGGAACCAGAGGGTTCGGAAGAACAGGACATTCCTACGCCACTCCGCAGAAGTAGTAGGCAGTCTCATCCGCCCGAGAGATACTACGGTTTTCTCATAGACGGGGATAGAGAGGATTGCATCATAGATTATGATGAGCCTACTAGCTTCCAGCAGGCCGTTCAGAGCGTTGACTCAGTGAAGTGGCTGGATGCAATGCGGACCGAAATGGAGTCCATGTACACCAACAAGGTATGGACGTTGGACATTGCTCCAGACGGGGTAAAACCCGTAGGATGCAAGTGGATCTTCAAAAGGAAGATTGGTGTAGATGGACAGGTTGAGACCTATAAAGCTAGGCTGGTAGCAAAGGGTTTCCGTCAAAGACCTGGCTTGGACTATGACGAAACCTTTTCTCCAGTAGCCATGCTGAAATCCATTCGGATCCTTCTTGCCATCGCTGCTTTCCACGATTATGAGATCTGGCAAATGGACGTAAAGACAGCTTTTCTAAATGGAAATTTAGAGGAGTGTGTCTATATGGACCAGCCAGAGGGCTTCATTCAGAGTGGGAGCAGCGGAAAGGTGTGCAAGTTGCTTAAGTCCATCTATGGACTAAAGCAGGCATCGCGGAGTTGGAACATCTGCTTTGATGAGACGGCCAAAGAATTTGGCTTTATCAAAAATCCAGATGAACCATGCATCTATAGTAGATTTGTAGCGAGAACTGTAGTATTCCTCGTTTTATACGTGGATGACATTCTCTTAATAGGAAATGACATTCCTATGCTACAATCTGTCAAGGGGTTCTTGTCACACAGGTTCTCCATGAAAGACCTGGGTGATGCCTCATACATCCTGGGGATCCGGATCCATCGTGATAGATCCAAGAGGATATTGGGACTTTCTCAGTCCAGGTACATCGACACCATAGTGAAGAGATTCAGTATGGAAGATTCCAAGCGCGGTAACCTACCGGCTTGTCACGGGATCACCCTCTCTAAAGAGATGTCTCCCAAGACTGATTTGGAGAGGGATCGCATGTCTATTATACCCTACGCTTCTGCGGTAGGCTCTATAATGTATGCGATGTTGTGTACCAGACCGGATGTAGCTTATGCACTGAGTGTGGTAAGCCGGTATCAGTCAAACCCTGGGGAGAAACACTGGATAGCGGTAAAGAACATTCTCAAGTATCTGAGAAGGACTAAGGAGATATTCTTGGTGTATGGCGGAAAAGACCTCCAGATCGAGGCCTTTGCTGACTCCAGCTTCCAGAGTGACAAGGATGATTCCAAGTCCATGTCGGGCTTTGTCTTTACCCTCAATGGAGGGGCGGTGTGTTGGAAGAGTTCCAAACAGGAAACCGTTGCAGACTCGACGATGGAAGCGGAATACATCGCTGCATCTGATGCCGCAAAAGAAGCTGTCTGGATGAGGAAGTTCTTGAAAGAACTTCAAGTGGTTCCGTCCATTGTTGATCCAATACCTCTGTATTGCGACAACAATGGGGCTATAGCTTTAGCGAAGGAACCCAGGTCCCATCAGAGATCCAGGCACATCTTGAGGCGGTATCACCTGATCAGGGAGATCGTGGATCGCAAGGAGATCGAGGTTCGGAGAGTAGCTTCAGAAGACAACACTGCAGATCCATTCACCAAGGCCCTGCCCCAGACTCAGTTCGAGCGGCTGATCGAGATGATAGGTCTTCGATACGCCAGTACATGGCCTTAGTGCAAGTGGGAGATTGTTAGTGTATATGCCCTAGAGGCCATTACTGTATCATACTAGTTTGTATATTACTTAATGGATGCTTGGGATATTCACCTTGTATATACAATCTTGCTCAAAATAGTAGTATGCTACTTGGTTTGTCTCTACTTCAATGTGTACTTGCGTTTATTTTACTATATCACTTATACGCATTAGTGGAGCCCTTAGGATCTTTGCTTGATTACCAGCGTTGTGATGGCAGTCACACTAGTGGGGGCTGGGTAATCTATAAGCACATCCTTATACAGGTCCCTAGTCGCAGGACTATCGAGACAGGGCATCGATACTCCGGAGTAGACTAGCGTATGCGCTTCTCATCCCAGTGTGGGAGATGGTCTGTCCCACAGCCATCAGTACGTCGTACTGGAGATAGTATACGGGTGCTCGTTGGGTTACGAGTACACTGGACAGGACTCGTCGGGAACTGACAGGTTGGTATTATACCTATCGTCAGTCGTCAGTTCCCAGGTGACATGAGTACAGCTTAGTCCGCTGACTTGACACTGGCACTTCGCCTCGAGTGTGTTCCCACTGCACTTTGATCACTACCCTACCACGGCTCAAAGGAGTCGTGCAAACAGGTGGTGGTTGGGTGCAGTCCCGAAGCACTTGGAGGCAGTGACGGTTAGACAGGATTCGTCTCTCCCGGTATTGGGGGTTGACATCGCGCTGTGTCTAGGAGAGCCATTACACGAGTAGTCCCTGGCCAGGGCAAACGAGATATGCTGGTAGGTTTCCAGTGTTATCTCAGGGTGTTTTGGGCTTCGCTCCGGCACGACTTGTACCGCTATTGGGGGACTGACGTTTACCGCCCCCTAGGCCCGCCATGCGATGTATCAGACGAACAGACCGGACTGTACGGAGAATGTCACATTCAGACTCAGTAGGAGTACAGATGGGGTTTCACCTCGTCAGCCTTCTTGTCGGCATCTACCTGGGGACCGTTACGCACAGCTAGTGCCGCTTGCGGTCTGTGGTTAAACCCACTGCCAGCGTAGTGCCGAGTCTTTAGAGTCCCACACAGAGGGTATTCGCCTCTGGGCAAAACAGAGTAGAGGTCGCATGGTTTTGCGACAGGGTTCGTTCTCATCCGCGCACTTATGCACGTTTGGAGTCCGGACGGATTATACTGGCAGGCTCTGGTTTGAGCCAGATACTGGTATATGTTTTGGGGGTTGCTTTTATATCTTGGTATTCTTGTTCCTCGGAACGAGAATGCAGGTGTGTATGCACAGTTGCTTGAGGCGGAGAATGAGGTTTTTCATTAGGGTTTCGGATCGGGTGCGTATGCACAGTTGACAGTTATCATTTTCCAAACCCTAATGGATTTATGTATTATCTATTAATAATAGTAATTAAATGAGAATTATGTTATGGTTGTTTTTTTGTTGACTTGTTGACCTTGGTTGACTTGTTGACCATTGACCACTTTCATGCCTTGAAAGTCTTCCTTGATTCATGCTTACACTTCATTTAAAGAAGCATGATAGTGGTCATTCCAAAATTACCATCAACTATTCTTATTTCAATTATTATCATTTAGATAATTCATTTCTTTTGCAATATGGTTGCAAGAAAGAAATAATTGAGCTCATTCTATCATAACCTCTCTCTCTCCTCATTTTCATCTTCTTCTTCCTCTTGAAAAGAGAAACCTTCTCATGTGTTGAAAATCATTCTCTTTAGAAAGAAAAGCAAACCCTAATCTCTCTCTACTCATTCTAGGATGAAGGTTTAGCAAACCGGAAACCCTAGTTCACTCAAAGATCGAGGAAGAGCCCAAAGTCGAACCTTCGAGGTGGATCCATCTTCGACGGGAGAAGGCGACGTAAAGAGAACCATCAACCTCTACAAGGTTTGAAGAAGAAGGAGTTCAAGTTTAGGTATAACCATCTTCATAGTAGCTAACTCCTTTTAGTGTATTTGCTAGTTTAGTTTAGACACGATCCCGACCTAGTTTAGTCCATGTTGCCTCTTGCGATAAAAAATTTGTTTTTTATACCGTTTCCGCCTCCCCGTAAGTACCGGGGGTCGCAATATGGACTTACAACATACACCCCATCCTCCACCTCATTTAGTTTAAATCCTAAAAGGAAATAAACACAAATGAGTCACCTTCTTCTAGAAGCTTCCCGAGAAATTACGAGACTGCCCCTCCCATCCGTATTCCCGAAAAACACGGATAATCTTTGACTGAATAAATCCATCTGTATAATACTAAGATCCGGCTTAAACCAAAGCCCACTAGTATCATATGCCTGATCATAGTACGTGCACAAGTGTACGTAAGTGATCGCGGCCCTGTCGTAAAACCATACGGCCTCTACACCTTTTGCCCGGTGCAGGGAAACTCTCTGTGTGGGACTCTAAAGACTCGACACTACGCTGGCAGTGGGTTTAACCACAGGTTGCAAGTGGTACTAGCTGTACCTAACGGTTCCCGGGTAGATGTCGATAAGAAGGACGGTGAGGAAACCCATCCGAACTCCCACTGAGCCTGAATGTGACAATCTCCGTACAGTCCGGTCTGTTCGTCTAGGACTATCGCATATGGGGCCTAGAGGGCGGTAAACGTCAGACCCATAATAGCGGTATAAGTCGTGTCGGAGTGAAGCCCATTACACCTTGAGAAACTACTGGAACCTACCAGTAAATCTCGCTTGCCCTGGCCAGGGATTTTGCGTAATGGCTCTCCATACACAGCGCGATGTCAACCCCCAATCCCGGGAAAGACGAATCCTGTCTAACCGCCACTGCCTCCAAGTGCTTCAGGACTGCACCCAACTAATACCTGTTTGCACGACTCCTTTAAGCCGTAGTAGGGTAGTAATCTAAGTACAGTGGGAACACACCCGAGGCGAAGTAGCAGTGTCAAGTCGACGGACTAAGCTGTACTCATGTCACCTGGGAACTGCTATCTGACGATGGGTATAGAACCAACCTGCAGTTCCTGACGAGTCATGTCCGGTGTACCCGTAACCTAACGAGCACCTACATACTATCTCCAGTACGACGTACTGATGGATGTGGGACAGACCATCTCCCCAGCTGGGATGAGAAGCGTATACACCAGTCTACTCCGGTGTATCGATGCCCCGTCTCGATAATCCTACGACCAGGGATCTGTATATGATGTTGCTTATAGACTACCCAGCCCCCACTAGTGTGACTGCCATCACAACGCTGGTAATCAAACAAAGATCCTAAGGGCTCTACTAATATGTATAAGCGATATGTTAAAAGAAACACATGCACATATTAAAATAGACACAAACCAGGTAGTATACTACCATTTTTAGCAAGACTGTCAATATAACCGTGAATATCCCAAGCTTCCATTAAGTAATATACGAACTAGTATGATACAGTAATGGCCTCTAGGGCATAAACACTAACATAAATGAGACTAAACTGCTAGATTTATAACATTCAAATTAGTTATCTCATAACTACTTGTGGATTCCAAATATTGTATCTCTTCACATGATATCCGGACGAACGTTAAACTTTTCGATCGATTCATCAAAGTCCCACAATTTCCCGACAGCTTAACACTTGAGCACAGTTTTAATAATACCCAGAATATGCCACAGTACCTATGCACCAGCCGTAGAAGGGCAAACCCAAGCCTCACTCATGTTGCCACGGAACTACGGCGAACCCTAGTTTTTGATCGCAGTTCCGCGATCCAAAAAGTCGAGTTAGGGTTTCATTCTTCTAGAGGGTTCATAGGATCACTTGCATGTTTTTCCGAATACGTTAAACTTGGAAAAATGGGTTTTTGACATTCGATCGAACTTTTTAACTTCATCTAGACAACATGCGACTAACCCGAAACAATGTTAAAACTACGAATACGAAACACTCCGAATTGTTTATAGTGTAAGATTATATCACATGCAAAATTAGCAAAAACAAACAATACCTGAAACATCAAAACCAAGCCACTGGAACACAAAAAAAATTTCAGGGGGAGGGGCTCGGTTTTGGCCGAGATGGGGTACATGGTGGCCGACCAAATTTTCATGGAACCCCCTGCAATTTTCACAGTGTTCTTGATATATCTTATACATCATTCTGTACTTGTTTAAAACTTTTTTTGAACAACTTTTAAAAACGACAGAAACTTCATTTTTCGGTTTCAAGTTTCGGAGTATTTCGGTTTTGTATTCCTAACAAAACCCGTATAAATTTCTAGTATGGCTCTGATACCACTGGAGGGTTACCTAGCACGGCAGCAAGGTTTTGGGAGGTATCGTCCATGCCAAATTCAAAAATTTGCCGTTCTAGCTAACCCTAACTATGAATCGTTAACCAGAAATCGACGAAAAAACATATGCAAACGATTTTGCAAGTAAAGTGAAAAAGGAGTACAACCTTTGTAGACCGGTCCTTCACTTCATTAGCTCCGTGTAGTAGTCCCTTCGCTGCGATCAAGAAGCCCTGGACTCTAGAGGCTCCGATGAAGAAACGAACATGTTTGCTTCGAAGTCTTCGAGGCCGAAGATGATCTACGTCGAGGAGACACTAACCCAAGCTATCTCTTCACTAATCATAGAATTAGTGAAGCAAACACCCTATACTAAATGGCAAGTAGTAGAGGATGATGAAGTAGGAATTTTGCTCACATTAGATTTCATATTCTCACAAGTTTTCATCACAAACTCAAACCCTAAAAAACTCTTTTCTCCTTTAGCTCATGAAGAAGATGAAGAAATTATCAAGAGAGAATGAATTATTGTTGAGGTTAAAAATGCAACCAAGGGTTAAGCATGTCATGCTTAACCCTTGTAGAGAGTTAACCATGGCTATGGGTTATAGGGTTGGGTTAAATAAATATCCTAAGCTAGACAAAAGAGTGGACAAAGTCAAAAATACTTACAAGCTTCTACAAGCTTTCAACAAATATCAACCATAATAAAATCCAAAATTTTGAATAACTTAATGATAAATATAAAACCCTAATCTTAACCCTAGCATGGTTTAACCCTTAATAACCCTAGTTGCATTTGTAACCTAACTTGATACATTTAACATATATCACATATACATCAATGTATCCAAAGTGAGAAAAGAAATCATAAGTGAGCTAATACTAATTAATGTAATGTAATATATCAAATATATAATTATACATTAAATTATCAAATCAACTCTTGATTTAATAATCCGGTTATATCACCTATAACCGACTAATATCATATGAATCAACTTATCAAATCAACACTTGATCCGATAACCCGGATATATCATATATAACCGACCAATATCTCATATCGCGAGAATAGAATACGGTATCTTATATCGTATCAATCTCGGTCCCGCACATATCACATATGTGCTCCTACTCCGTCTCGGTTGAGCCAGGAAACCCCTGTGTAGGACTCTAAAGACTCGTCAATATGCCGGCAGTAGGTGATGATCATATCAAACACCCACAAGCCGTAAGCGATCTGCTAAACGTAATGGCCACCCGGGTATTGAGCGATCAGAAGATCAACAAGCAAGCATGCTCACACTCCTGCGAATCCAATCAGTAACACTACCGTACAGTCCGGTCTCTTCGTCTGATATGTCGCATATCTCGTGTAGGGGTGGTTAATGTCAGACCCCAGTAACTCGATAAGTCGTGTCGATATGAGGCTCATAATGGGTCGAGAAACTACTGATAACACTTACCAGTATATCTCTGAAGCAGCCTTGGCCAAGGACTTCCTGTTATAGCCAATCGAGCACAGCGCAACATCAACTCCTAATACCGAGAGAGACGAAACCCCTCCTATCTCTCATTGCCTCCATGTGACTCAGGACTGTACCCAAAAGCCACCGTTTTGCACGTTCTCTTGAACGTGATAAGGTGAAAATCAAAGCACAGTGGGAATCACACAAGACTCTATGATGATCTCGGGTTTATAGACTAACCTGTACCAGTGTCACCAGAGAACTGCTATCTGACGTTAGGTATAATACCATCTGGGAGTTCTCGGCGAGTCCGTTCAGTGTACCCAGTCTCCACTGAGCACCCGTATACTGTCTCTGATGTTAAACACCAATGGATATGGGATCATCCATCGCCTATCTATATGGGTCGAGAAGCTATATGCTAGTCTACTATGGTATATCGATACCCTGTCTCGATACACCCACGACTAGGATCATTTGAAGGATGTACTTAACGACTACTCTATCCCCACTAGTATGATCTGCATCATAATCCTGGTAGTCAAATACTCATCCTAAGGGCTTTATCAACATGTAATGTAGAGACAATCAACGTACATGTTAAGATAAAGACTAAGCAGATAGCATACTATCACGTCGAGCAAGAAACTCCTCACTATATATGTCCAAGTATCCACTACAATATACATCGTATGTACAGTAATGGCCTTTAGGGCATACATATAACCAACACTTCCCCGCCAACAATGATAAAAACGACAACAATAACAAAAACAACAACAATTTGCACAACTCTCGACCTCCCTTCTTATTCTTCTTCTTCTCATTATCCTCATCCTCATCATCTTCTTCTTCTTACTCCATCCAACCCTACCTCTATCCCCCTTTCCTCCACCTCAGCCATCCGGCCCCACTCACCAAATGACCACCACCACCACCAACAACAACAACAATCATCATCATCATCATCATCTTCTTCTTTCTCCTCATCTAAACTTTTCCCCTCATCCGACCCATCCGTCCCCGACCTTCCCCTTCTTCTTTTCCCGTCAACTGACCCACCACCACCACCACCACCACCACCCATGTCTCAAACAACCCCCAAATTAAAGTCATAGACCACCAAATTAAAGCCCTAAACGAATTTTTAAAATTGAATTAAAAATTGTATCTGGAGTCGGCACTGGTGGCGGAGACAGCTTTGAGGGAGCTCGGCGACGGCGACGACCAATTGGCGCTGATGGCAAAGATGGATATGGACCTCGAAGGCGAGGAAAAATGACGGCGGCGACCGAGGAGGGAAGAGAAAGGAAGGGGGAATTTGGTTTGGGGGGTGCGGAAAGGAAATTAGGGCTACGGCGGGAATTTTTTTTCTGAAGGAAATATTTATCTGTTTTATTTTTTTTAAATACCCCAATATTGTCCCTACGGTACCCACTGTAGGGTTTCTCCTACACTACAGTACCGTAGGGAAGTTAATTTTTAATAATTTTTAATCTATATATGCTCCTGTGAAAACCGCAGGGCTACAATTTTCCTGAACCTAGGGGCAATCCCTTTTGTACTAGTGTTAGCAATAATTCAAAATGTAAGTGTTGGAGGATAATGAAATGATTTGCTTCATGCACCAATATTCTATTCTTGCCTTTTCTTCTCCAAGCAAGGAAAAGTGAGAAAGTCCATTCTACTTTCCCCTACCAAAACACGCCCTTTAGTTTGTGGTCGTCAGCGCATGCAAAATTAAGCACCAGAGTTGAGAGCACCAAAGTTGGTGAAGAGAGAGAGAGAGAATCGGAAGGGGGGGGGGGATTTGCTTTTTATTCTCTCTTTCTCTCTCTCACGCCATAAAAACAGCTTCTGACGTGTTTGATTTTGTCCTAACCTTTTTCCTTTTTAATTTTGATTTGATTTTTTAACTATTAAATGAGGAAATAAGAAAATATGAGTTCTTGTTATCAGCAACAAACAAATAAAACAACTAGGGTTTTGTGTGAGTCTAGGGTTTTGCAGTTGTTGGATGCAGGCTTTTTTCAGGAGGGCATGTTGGGGATTAATTAGCTGCTTCCCCAGGCCTTTGTTGTCCCCTATTTTTCTCTCTCCTTTTCCCCCCTTATTTCATATATATACTTTGTGTATATTAAGAGTATTTATGCAATTCTATTTGGGGTTTCTTACACTTTCCCAAGAAAACAAAAACAAAAATTATAACTATGGAGCTTTAAACAACTTTTTAGGAGTGCATAAAACCGAAAAACCAAATAAATAAATGCTACTTTATAAATAATTTTTCTGCTATATATATGATCCGTTGGAGTTTTATTTGTTTGGTTCTGGAGTGGATCGAATGTTGTTCGAAGTCAGAGTAGCTGGTTGGTGATTGTTAGTAAACAAAATATAGATCATAAACGAGCAACCTTGCTTCGTTCGAAGACGTGTGTGTTAAATCTCCTACCATAGCACCAAGACTGTAAGTTTGTGACGAGTCAAAAGACACTTCTCCCCATTGAGCACCCATTTTTAAACCCGCGCTTTTGCACAAGGTATTTTTAAAAACTAATCGGCTTTTTAGATAAGCAAATGGTGAAAATTGAACTTATATTAATTTGATACTATCTTTAGTCTCTACCATGATATCAAACTAAAGGTGTCAAGAATGACCCATTCTACCCGTAGGGCGACTTGTAGAACACCGGTATGCATATCAAGCATTTAAAACCCGTTTAAAATATACACGTGTCCAAGCCGTCCTTTTAAAAGTAACGCCGCGCTGATCCAACCCGCAGGTTTGTTGGTTTTACCCGTCATATATTTGAAAGAAGTCAAACGACTTTTCGTATAATTCTTCTAGTCTTGATCAATAAATTTTCATGTTAAAGTCAGGTTCAGAATGCACATTCCGTCGAATGTGGTTATCTTCTCCGTATAAATGAAAAATATATATTTCTTTTGTGAAATCGCAAACCATTTTCAATAAAGAAACATTAAAAACCAAAATAGGTTACATGTTAACCCTATGGATGACCCGTTTATACATATACGATTTTCTCGCACTCTCACTCGCTGATGGCACAAAATCCAGCACTCATTTAAATCCGGACATTTTAATCTGTCTCCATCTTATCCGCCACTCGCAATGATCCGTATGAGACCGTCCCAACTCGCCCATTTGACTCCTCTAAACAAAACCTTGATGCTGGGAAGAAGGACTCAGAGATTTATTTTTATATTCTACTCAATTCTAGAATCCAAGCCGAGGGGAAAAAAAGAAGAAGCAAGTTTACTGAGCATAAAAAATGAAATATAACATCATCATTCGTCTTTTGCTTTTAATTCCCCAGTCAAATGAGGGCGAGCAGAGAGGGCAGGGGGGGTGACCGTACCTCCCTTCAAGCGTGATTCTCGCATAGAAAAGAAGCGGTCCATTACCCACTGAGAGAGTGAGGGGCATTTGGCCTTTTGTCAGGGGTTTAACTGGTTAAAAACCAGCGTCATATGTGGGCCCCAATCAACCAAAGAGGTGGGGTCAAAAATGGTCCTTAGGTGGGGCCCGCATCGCACGCGCGGCACGTGCGAGGGGGGGCGGGGACAAGGGGGAATGATGGCTGTCGGCACGTTTCGCGAAATGCCGGTGAAAATTTTACAAGGGAACACAACCCATGGGTTTCGTGCTCACGGTTATTCTTGTAAAAATTAAATTAGTAAAAAAGATATAGATAGGAAAAGATGATAGCCCTATTTGTCCTTGTCGGGGCCTTCTAAACCTCGTAATTTGCACTTCTGCACTTGTTTTCCATCTTCATGCATTTATAATGCCGCGGCGCATGCCGGTTTGAATAACGGTTATTTGCATGCCGGGGTTTTGGTTGGGTAGTCAGCAACTATGACCCATTGTTTATACGTTGGGTCGTTCATAATTAGTTGTGCCGACTGTATGTATGTGCATGTATTGTTTTTACGTGAATTGTCCCTGATGCAAGTGATGTGAATGGCATGGAAACATGGTACCTTGTGTTATGACCGAGTTTCCGACATACAAGAAAAAAACCCACGGGATTTGGTGTGCAAGTTACCTCAAAGGGCGGAGCTATAAGGCTGTAAATGCAAAGTTGTATACAGACCATCATGTGTCCAACCAAGTCGCCACTAAAGAGAAGATTTGAGGCCGTTGTCTAATGTTTTCACGTAAGCCCTGGCAGTTTGGATTTGGTGGGTCCCACAGGATGGCCGTTGGTCTAAAATTTTTTTGGGGTCAAAAAAAAGAAGACAAAGGCGAGAAATCGTCAACTAACATTGCACGAATTTTAAGGATGAAACAAAAGGCAGCCAAGCCACCCCACGAGAATAAAGCAAATACATATTTTTTCCCTTTTTTTTTGGGCGGGGGGTCGTTTTTCAATGAAACGAAGGAAATGTGAAATGTGGTGGGTGGTGCTTTTGTAAATAACACCGAAGAACATGGGGATGTGACAAGACTGGTCCGGCACGGGAGGCGTACGAATCCCTCGCACCCCTCACCGCTAGCGGGTCCCACCCTTCCTTTTTTTTGGGTCTGTTAAATTTCCCATTATATTTATTTAAGTTTTTTTGTTCCATGTTGGTCATTTCTAATTGCTAACTAGTCTTGCAGATATTGGTTTGAGTATTTTGTTTTTATATATTGAATATAACATTTTTATGTGGCATCATATTTGTTTTGATATGATATTTTGTTAGTGCGGTGGACAGCTAACATTATCGGGTACAATAGATCTTATTATAGCTGGATGTAATTAGTTTCTATCAACAAGATTGTTATTGTTTCAAGGAGACGAAGTCCTTCACAAATTAATGCCGATGCCAAGCGCTATCTTTTTAACTTTGGTTGGCCATTTCTTTATTTAGCAATTCCCTTTATTTTTTCTATGTGCATCGGACGTGCTTAAGACCTAGTCTAAGATACCAGAAAAAGGATTATCAAAGGTTCAAGGATGTTATTCTTTGTTAAATGAACATTCTTTCTCCATCCACTCTATTGTTTCCTGATCTTCGACATGCCCGTGCTCATCACAACAAATCCATATTTCTAACTTCCTCAGACATTTTTGCATAAATAGCAATTAATATTTGTCGATCCAGTTTCACTCTCACTCGTGGAAAAAATCTTTTAACAGACCTCAGACCCATCATCATCCATTGTTGTATAAGCAGATGGAATTATGTTATGTTGGTTATGTGATATACAAGTTTTCATGTAGCCTTGGTAAAAAATCGACTTTGTAAATGATATCACCAAGGTTCGAGGTTTCGGCCGAAACCACCGATACGTGGTGGTTTCGTATCGGTTTCGGAGGAGACCGATATGAAACCAGAAACCGATATGAAACCAACCATACGATATCGTTTTGGCTGAAACCTTAAAAAACTTATTTTTTTAATACCATTTTTACGGCTATTGTGATCATTGTAGGCCTTCGTTGTTAGAAGACCGTAAAAAGTGAACCCAAACTCTATATTAATACTTATTTAAATACACTTTTTAATATATTTTGTATCATGGCTGAATTTTTAAACAATAGGATCATTGTCTTGTAATATAGAATCATAAATTTAAGTATTTAATATATTTAAACCTATACTTGTTGTATTACCGTCGAAACCGAAAACTGAACTGAGATTAGTGAAACTAACCGAAAACCAGCAAATCTAATACAATTATAAGAGACCGAAACCGAAACCGAAACCGAAACCGAGTCGTTGAACCTTGATATCACAAGATCTTTTGATTTCTAATTTTAAACTATAATTTTTATTGAAGTTAGGAGGAAGCTATGCATTTGTACACTAGATGGTTTAATATGCAAAACACATTTAGTATGGATTTTCTCTTTTTCTAAATTATTTATTATTTAGAGAAAAAAATTTGTCAGAGGATTTTGTCAGCTGGTCTGCCGAACAGGGGTTGGGTCTAACTTCTTTTTTTTGTTTTTGTCATCATTGCTGTCTCACGAAAGAAACCAAGCTTTGGATTTATTTACTGCTAGTAAGTTTTTTTAATAAAAAAATAAGATAAAGAATGGAATTTTAAGCATGACGGCATCTCTGCTCTAGGCTGACGTTACGTGCTCATTGACTGCTGACCATCGCTTTGTATTTTGGACTCTAGCAGTTATTTGGAATATGAATTCCTACGAGAAGAAAATGATTTTTTTTCCATTTTCTTTTTTCATTGTTGTTGAAGCTGATATACTAAAGTTTTTTTTATCACTTTTATTATATTAATGTACGTCTCTTATTGGAGTCTCTGGTATCACAATCCAACGGTTAGAGTTTGTGTAAAATAGAAGGCCAAAGATGAAGGAAACTTATGCATGCCTGTGGCGGAAACACATGCACCAATTTCCTAAAAATCAAAATTTTATTTAAAATTAAATGCGTATCTTTGTTTCATCTCGATCTCATCGATCTGATCATATATCGATGAAGTACCTTTTTGGCAGCCTCCACAAATGCAAATTCCTCCAACTGAAGTCCATCAACCTTTGTCGAAGAAACATCCCGATGGATTGATAGGCATCCAAATATTTTTAAGAGGAAATATTCATAATTCAAAATCTATATTGCATGACAAACCATTGCCTCTTTTATATAGGGTTATGGTATAATACTTCAAGCCTTAATATCAAGATGGGACTAAAAACCCACAAATATTAATAATATAACATTATATTATTAATAATATTTCTCTATGGTTGTGTCTAAATCACTAAAAGGCATATAGGTGGGTCTAGGCCTGGCAAATTAAGCGAGTGTCGCGATCCGGAATTGCCACGTGACCGGCACTTGAATCACGTGAAGTCTATATGACCCCACCGTAATCCAAGTAAGCCGAAAGTCCAGAAATCTAAAGCTTTTTAGGAAAATAATGGAGATGAAGTTTTGAAATAAAAGTATAACGTGATCAAGTTCTTTCTTTTAAAGGCATAAGCAATGATATATGGAAATACAAATGGGTTGTATACTATCTTTGAAAACATTTTCGTCATTGAAATTTTGGCAGCACCTCCTTTGTAAATTTTGATCCAAAACCAATACACCGCAGCAATAATATAGGCATCCCCAAACGGGAGCTAGCTCTGCGCCAATTGACGAAATCATAACCACGCAATATAAAAATATACGATGTCCAACGCGAAGATCAATCACAGAAAGAAAATAAAGAAGACCAAGACACCATCAAGCTTAAAATAAAGAACTATACACCCATCTCGCTCTAAGTCTCAAGAAACATACAAATCTGGTGTCTTGACCTACCAAATATATATAGTCTGGTTGATGGAGCTTTTAACTAAATATAACTGAAAATAATATATACAAAAGTGGTCACGATCCAAGTGTACCACACTTACCAATGCAAATCACTCAGAAGAAAGCCGTGTGCCAGCAAGCCGCTAATAATCCGAGCGGTCGATTCTGCAAGAAAACCATGGCACAATGAAGATGGGTTGCCAACTCGTGAGTAGAAAATATCAGCAGGTAGAAATCGAATGTATAACGATCTCCTAGGTCATACTGTAACATAAAAATAATACTGTATAGTATCTAGGGTGATCGTGTATACATACGTGTAATGATAACAAAATCGTGCCAGTATCAGTATATAGTGCCAAGTCATCTGTATCATACGTAAATGTATACGCGCATCATCAAACGTGCGTCCATCAACAACACATCAAATCATCATGAATCCTGAGTGTCCAGCATCGACACTCGAAAATATCATAAAACCCATGTCCAGCATAGACACGTAAATCCTCATATCTCAAACGCCGTCTCATCGGATCGGCCATCATATCCATCTATCTCAATCGTTCCGGTTGGTATCCTCCGGATATCCGCTGAGTCCAATACTATCACCGGTAGGTAGTATTCCCCTACTGGGCTCAACGTCTCTTTATACGATCTTCTTGTCCCGGGATACCGTACCGGGTCCACCATGTACCCGCAGACGGTGTCTCTTCTCTCCTCGAATCGGGTATACACATAACTCAGAACCGAGAAAACTCATGGTGGAAGTCGAAATGTCATATCAAGTGAAACCGCATTTTTAAAACAATTATAAGACTTTTAAAATATATCTGCGGTTCTCAAATCCAACAATCTCATGAAAAACCGAATCTCATAATCATATAACCATGATGGAGCAGTAAATGCAAGCATGGAATATTACTGTTAGGTATAACCGGTGTTTTCACATAAGCATGTCGTGTAACTGGGTAAAGAAATGTAATATCTAAACTAGCATGTGCGGTAATAAGTACTGAACAATAACTATAATTCTACAATTTAAGAACAATACGGCGATATAGCAGTTTTTAATGTGTAAGTGGCATGGCAATTGCCGATGATGAGTATGTGAGCCGACGAGTATGTTACGTGCAACATGTGCATCATCGGTAATGGTATATGTGTCCTAGCAGACGAAATCATATAAAGATAAACACAGGGAAATGCAACGCAAACATTATAAAAATACGTAATTGCATATGAACTATACGGTTATAGCTTAAATAATACGAATCGTTGTTTTTGAAAATGGGGGCTACGATGTTTTTGAGAAAAAGATACCATTTGAAAATCCGTAGCGTCCCTTGAATTTGTCATTTAAAAGTGCATACGATTCGTTATTTTTGAAAATAGGTATGATTCCGAATATATATATATATATATATATATATATATATATATATATATATATCTACTTAAGTTATCTTAATCAATGTTCCTCGAGTCGATATATATGTGTTGGCGATTCATTCTCATCATGTCACGTATGGCATAATATATCGCATGGTATCATCAAATCAGAGCAAGGATCCATCGTCCTATATATCATATCGCGTACGGTATAATCTATCGTACGGTATCATCAAATCAGAGTAAGGATCTATCGTTATGTACTTCATATCGCGTACGGTATAATCCATCATATGGTGTCATCAAATCAGAGTAAGGATCTACCGTCTTGTACATCATATTGCATATGGTATAATCCATCATACGGTATCATTAAATCAGAGCAAGGATCTATGGCTACGTATATTGTCACGCCCCGCTTCCCGGTATATGGTGAAAGGGACGCGACGAGGCTGCTATGTATCTACTCTGAAGTAAATACGCTAAGCGTATCTAAGCAATATAAAAGTAAATACACAAGAGACAAGATATAATAAAACATCAACTTTATTTATTCACATTCTTTCTGTATAATGCATGAAAAAGTAAATACAACTGAATGAAAGCAATGCCTAAACAATGGCATAACAGAAAAGGAAAGGTACGGAAATAAAAGTGTACAATGAACTAAAACTCTGAGTCTTTAACGAAATGGTCCAAGTCTTCAGCGCTGGGCTCGATCTCTGGAGTGTCCAGATCACCTGACGACATTCAAAGAAGAAAGAAAGAGAATGTTGTCAGCGAACAAATCGTTCGGTATGTCCCAAAGATAGGGGAGAAATAGAATAGACAGAATAAGAAGGTAACTTTGAAAGTTGTATTATATTATTATAATGCGGAGTGAACGCTGTTGTTTGTAAGTTGGTACAGAAGGATGCCAGTGTATACGAGAGGAGTCTCTATATGCTCGAGACTAGGGCAAATGGAAGTACAAGGCTCCGTCGATAATACCACGGAACAACGGCATGGATGTAATTACGTCTTAATCTTGCAGTCTCGTGCCACTTTTAACACCTTCTGTACCAATCTACTCCTTAAACCCCGCGATATCTTGGTTGTATTGTTTGTATTGTAAATTGTATTACAACTTGTATTGTCTTGTAATATAGATTGTATAATTGGATGACTTGTCGAAACCATGATATCAGTAAATGGATGTAACTGAAGAATCATGTAAATGGATGTAACTGGAGAATCATGTAAATGGAAGTATATTCATGGTTCGGTTCAGTCAATATAGATTGAATGGATTCATGCTGAATTGTAATATTGTAGATTGCAGATTGCAGATTGTAGATTGTATATTGTACTTGAATCATATTCAAGTCAGTTTATTAATGAGACTCAGTCTGAGTCAGACAATTAGAAAAGTAAATTGAAGTCCTGATGGTTTTGATGTTATCGGTAACCGCTGCACATGGACGGCAGGATTTATGTCTTTTTCAAAGACGATTACCGTGTTGATAACACCGTTGTTAAGTTGTCTACCTTAAATAGGCAAGCACCTACTTCTCCGGCACCCTGAAGCTCAAGAGATTGGTCCCGCATAAACTTATGTTTACTAGGGTCCTTAGGGTAAATTATAGAACTTGAGGGGGTTTTATGTAAAAATACATTTTGTATAATTTTCAAAATACATCCTAAGTGTTTATTTATTGTCTTTAGAGTTGTAATAAATGTAGATTTTATATTTATGACATTTCTAGTGAGAATAACCTAATTTCATAATATAGGGTATTTAATTTTAACATTGAACTTGTATGGAATTTATGGTATTTTAATGTAAAGTGATTCTTGTGATTTTTGAAAAGAGTTGGAATAATTATATTATTTCAAAATAGATATTTTAATGTTACATATATACATAATTATATAAAAATAATTTTAATATATATTTTATATTTCTAAAAATCTCATTTTCTTAAGATGTCGTATTTTAAATCTCTCGAGATCGAATACTCCTTGCGAAGGTCTGCATCTCGCACTACTAAGCTCATGGATGTGCGATAATCCGCACCATCCCATTCGGGTTTCCCAAAATGGGTTATAGCGGCGTTTTGCAAAGATTTGTGTAAAATACTAATCTTTTAGAAAACGGTTTTAATAGTAATGGTATTTATTTGAAATGTTTCGTTTTCCCGTATTCTATGTTCCCAAAAGGTATTGTGCTATATTGCATATCAGTGTTTTAAGGAGCTAGGTCATTACCTCGTGATCTACTTAAAAGTATAGCAAGTTTGTAATGTTTAAATGTCGAAAATGAAACTATATGGTATTTTAATGAAAAAGTACGGTAAAATGAAAATAGCAATTTCTTTTAATATGGAACTTGTTCAATATGATTAGTTAGTATTTAATAGTCAACATGTAATGGTTTAGCAAGATTGTATTAAAGGAAAAGTGAGATTTTAGGAAGAACCGAATCGGATTTGTTCCGATTCCGTCGGGCTTTAGAATTTCGTATTTTCAGAAAGAGTAGAGAAGGGAGAAGGTGGGACTTACGGGTTTAGCTCAAAGAGGAGAGGGGGAGGGAGTGGACGTAGTTTCCGGTGCGCCGTTTCGTCGCCGGGAACTCCTAGGATTGTCGCCGGAAAATTTGCCGGAGCTTCGCCTCTTTGCTCACTTCAAATGCACACCAAGGTTTCTAGGAATTTCTAGAGAGTTTGCTCAGAATTTTGGAGTGAAGGGGTAGTGTGTAAGGGTTATATTTATAGGGTTAGGCTAGGGTGAGGATAGATGAAAGGTTAAAATGAAAAAATGTGATAAATTGTATTAAAATGTAATAAAAATAGAGTAAATAGGGTATTAAACAGTCTCAATTACTGGTCTATGTATTTAAAGTGTGCAGGTGTACAGAGGAGTTCAAGAGACACAACATTGGTGTTGGGGACTCAGCGGTCCGGCCGAGTCCGGCCGGCGGCGCTGGCCCGAGTTGGCCGGTCCGCCGGCCGACTCGGCCGAGTCCGGACGAGTCTTGCGGTCGGAGGGCCCCCAGACGGTTCATCATCTCACCGGTACATTTAAGTTTCTGGGTGTAGTGGGGTTTTTATGAGATATGCACGTGTAAACTCTTGGTATTCTAAAAATTCAAAATAAAACAATATTAAAAATAATGTGGGGGTATGGGATTTGAACTCTGGTGGCTTGGTTCAGCAGTGCAAGGTATTACCAATAAGCCACAAGTTCCTTCTTGCTATTAATTAGCAAAACAAATATTTAACTTGTGCTCAGGCAAAAGTACGCCTTTCTTTAAATTTTGAAAAAATTTGCACAGAAAGTTGTACAGGAAATTTGAGATTGTTACATTCTACCCTCCTTTTACAAATTTCGTCATCGAAATTTGTAAAAAGGAAAGTGTAACAGATTCAAGGAAAGTTTGGGGACTGAAGTACTGATAGTGTATGAAAAATAACAATGTGATGCAAGGGTTTAAAAAATGTGGAAGAGACTTACTAGTGTTATCTTGGTTAACTGTCTTGGCTTCTATGGCTGCTAAGGTAGAGGTTTGGCGTCTCGGCATATTTTTCTGTGTATGCCGGTGCATCGATGCCTGACTGGGTAGAGGTGGTCCATATGGAGGTGGTGCTGGGAGTATAGGACGAGTTGCAGGAGCCTGGATAGCTGGCCGCTGCGGGTAGTTGGTGGGTGGGTGAGCTGAGTTGTATCTGTATGGACAAGTCTCAATTCTGTGATTGGACGCGCCACAAACTAGGCACAGGCCTTTTGCGTGCCTACAGTCCTTCACCAAATGTCTATACCTATTGCAGTAGAAACAAAAACTTGGACTTGGCCGGTTAATTATTTCTTTCTTTCTCTTAGGTTCAGAAGGTTGTGTAGTGTAGGATCCTCTTGCCATCTAGGTGGCAGAGCGTTTTATACCGGTTGCTTTTGCTTCTGATTGGTTCACTAATATAGCAGTCTGCTGCTGCAGTCCAACCAGGAGGCTTCGGATTGCCTCAAGCAGAACCGTTTTCTCGTTGGGTGGAGCAGGAATGGCAGGTGTGAGTGGTAGTAGAGGTGGAGTGTTGTTGACATTGGTGCTGGTGTTATTTGGGGAATCCATAACCTTGAATGAAAAATTTAGGTTAGGACAGATTCAAAGTATATGATTCAAGGAATATGCAATTGTAAGATTCAAGGAATATGGATTGTAAAGAATGTTTTAGTTGCTGGTTCTTGTGTTATATTGCTTAGGTTGTTCACGCAGAACAGAATTGCATGGCAGTGTTCCATACAGCTCTGACCTGCATGGGCCACAAACAAAACCTGTCACGCCCCGCTACCCGGTGTACGGCGAAGGGGACGCGACGAGGCCGCTACGTATCTACTCTGAAGTAAATACGCTAAGCGTATCTAAGCAATATAAAAGTAAATACACAAGAGACAAGATATAATAAAACAACAACTTTATTTATTCACATTCTTTCTGTACAATGCATGGAAAAGTAAATACAACTGAATGAAAACAATGCCTAAACAATGACATAACAGAAAAGGAAAGGTACGGAAATAAAAGTGTACAATAAACTAAAACTCTGGGTCTTCAACGAAATGGTCCAAGTCTTCAGCGCTGGGCTCGATGTCCGGAGTGTCTAGATCACCTGACGACATTCAAAAAAGAAAGAAAGAGAATGCTGTCAGCGAACAAATCGCTCGGTAAGTCCCAAAGATAAGGGAGAAATATAATAGACAGAATAAGAAGGTAACTTTTAAAGTTGTATTATATTGTTATAATGTGGTGTTAACGCTGTTGTTTGTAACTTGGTACAGAAGGATGCCAGTGTATACGAGAGGAGTCTCTATATGCTAGAGACTAGGGAAAATAGAAGTACAAGGCTCCGTCAATAATACTACGGAACAACGGCATGGATGTAATTACGTCTTAATCTTGCAGTCTCGTGCCACTTTTAACACCTTCCGTACCAATCTACCCCTTAAACCCCGCGATGTCTTGGTTGTATTGTTTGTATTGTAAATTGTATTGCAGCATGTATTGTCCTGTAATATAGATTGTATAATTGGATGACTTGCCGAAACCATGATATCAGTAAATGGATGTAACTGAAGAATCATGTAAATGGATATAACTGGAGAATCATGTAAATGGAAGTATATTCATGGTTTGGTTCGGTCAATATAGATTGAATGGATTCATATTGAATTGTAATATTGTAGATTGCAGATTGTAAATTGTAGATTGTATATTGTACTTGAATCATATTCAAGTCAGTTTATTAATGAGTCTCAGTCTGAGTCAGACAATTAGAAAAGTAAATTGAAGTACTGATGGTTTTGATGTTATCGGTAACCGCTGCACATGGACGGCAGGATTTGTGTCTTTTTCAAAAACGATTACCGTGTTGATAACACCGTTATTAAGTTATCTACCTTAAATAGGCAAGCACCCATGTCTCCGGCTCCGTGAGGCTCAAGAGATTGGTCCCGCTTAAATCAATGTTTACTAGGGTCCTTAGGGTAAATTATAGAACTTGAGGGGGTTTTATGTAAAAATACATTTTGTATAATTTTCAAAATGCACCCCATGTGTTTATTTATCGTCTTTAGAGTTGTAATAAATGTAGATTTTATATTTGTGACATTTCTAATGAGAATAATCTAATTTCATAATATAGGGTATTTAATTGTAACATTGAACTTGTATGGAATTTATGGTATTTTAATGTAAAGTGATTCTTGTGATTTTTGAAAAGAGTTGGAATAATTATATTATTTAAAAATAGATATTTTAATGTTATATATATACATAATTATATAAAAATAATTTTAATATATATTTTATATTTCTAAAAATCTCATTTTCTTAAGATGTCGTATTTTAAATCTCTCGAGGCCGAATGCTCCTTGCGGAGGTCTGCATCTGATAGTGCTCAATATTGGCGATCCCCAAGATCATGACACGTGGCAGGTGACGTATCCCAGAACTCAGAAGAAAGGGCCCGCAGGGGCCAATCAGGCCACTCCGTGCCCGACCTGCAAGCACAAGCTGCCCCCCCTTGGGGCCCCTGCAAATTGGCCTCCTCGGCCTCTCAGCTCGCCCCCGAGCTACCATAGGACCAAGACTCCTCGGCCTCCTTGATCGTCCCCGAGCTCCCGTCGAGGACGTCTTCTTCGGCCCTCCGACCTACTCCCAGGCGTAACCGCCGCTCCGCGAATCTCGCCATGCACGGATTTTACGCCAGCAACGTCCCACGTTCCACGCCATCACGATCCCCATTAATGGGCGATCCGCTCTCTACGCGGGCGTGACGTCGGGAGCGTAACTGCCGGCGAGATTCTCGCGTCCGCTGCTGTGTGCTCCACTGCTATATAAACCCCCATCACAAAGGGGTCAAGTAAGCGATCTTTGACTCTTTTAAGCCATTACTCTACTCGGATCTCATCACTAACTTGATCGTCGGAGGGTCCTTGGTGGTACCAAACCACCCCGGGACTTCTTTGTAGGTACTCGGCACCGAACTCCTCATACCATCTCTTCCACCAAAACCCATTGAGACCCACACGCAACGGAAGATAACCACCTAAGTCCACCAGGAGATCGGCGGAAGACAACATCTGATGGAGGCCAGAAAAGGAGATCCATCAGTTGGCGCCGTCTGTGGGAAAATAACTCCACGAAATACAAAGTTGGCCTTCCGATCTCCGCCCACATGACAACCGATTCCCCTAAAGATCCAAACGCCCGCTGTCACCTCTCCCGCAACGGAGACGCGGGTGAACCCTCGCCTAAGGTTGTCGGTTTCCCCGCTGGCTTCCGCCTCACAGGCTCCGGCGGCCGCCCGAGCAAAAGGGCTAGGGGTCGAGAGCCCATCACCTTTGGCGACGAGGATCTCCACGGCATATCTGTGCCCCATAGCGACCTGCTGGTGATCGTAGCACAAATTCACCGATACGAGGTCCACCGAATACTCATCGATTCGGGCAGCTCGGAGGACATCCTCTTCCACGACTGCTTTATGCGTATGGGGCTTGCCCCAGCAGACTTGAGACCGACCTCTCACGCCCTCTCGGGGTTCACCAACCACTCCATCCCAGCACAAGGGGTGGTCACCCTGCAGCTCACGATCGGGGAGCCCGGCCGCACGCGCACACTGCCTATGGACTTCATTGTGGTGAGGGTCCCATCGGCCTACAACGTCCTCCTCGGCCGGCCAACGCTGAACTCCCTCCAGGTCCAGATCTCGACATACCACCTGGCGATAAAATTCCCCCTCGATCAGGGTAGGGTAGGCCGGGCATACGAGAGCCATCGGGTCACGGAGGTAGGCCTAACAGAGGCATCTTCCCCCAAGCAGCACGCTGATAGCGACAAAGCATGCGGTGACGTCAAAAGGTCCGTGGACACCCGGGACGAGCGGAAGGAGGTCCGTGGAGCACCGGTCGAGCCTCTGACCGAGGTGCCCTTAACGGAAGGAGACCCAGGAAAGACCGTCCAGGTCGGGTCACTCCTAACGAAGATTTAACGAGATAACCTGATCGAGTTCCTCCGAAGCAACTCCGACGTCTTCGCCTGGGCACCGGCAGACATGCCTGGGATCGACCCCAAGATCATCTCCCACAAGCTCGGAGTTGATCCTATGGCCCGACCCGTCAGGCAAAAGAAAAGAAGCTTCGTCCCGGTCAAACAGAAGGCTATCGAAGAGGAAGTTGACCGGCTCCTCGCCGCCAACTTCATCAAGAATGTGCCCTACTCGGAGTGGCTGACAAACGTGGTTCTGGTCAAGAAGTCGAGTGGGAAGTGGCGTATGTGCGTCGACTTCACCGACCTCAACAAGGCCTGGCCCAAGGACAACTTCCCGCTCCCCCGCATAGACCACCCGTCGACAGCTCGGCCAGGCACGAGCTTCATGGATGCTTTCTCCGGCTATAACCAAATCCGCATGAATCCTGACGATGAAGATATGACCGCATTCACAACGGACCGGGGGGTGTACTGCTACAGGGTGATGCCCTTCGGCCTCAAGAATGCCGGGGCCACGTACTAGAGGCTGGTCAATCGCATGTTCAAGCCACAGATCGGCAGGAACATGGAAGTCTACGTTGACGACATGCTCGTCAAGTCCGTCTCGTCGGCCGACCATGTCAGGGACCTGGGCGAGGCGTTTGGGGTGCTCCGCAAATTCAACATGAAGCTGAACCCTGTGAAGTTTGCATTCTGAGTCACCGGAGGGAAATTCCTCGGGTTCATGGCCACTCACCGCGGAAGCGAAGCTAACCCAGAGAAGATCGACGCCATCCTGAGCATGACCGCGCCCAAGACCAACGTCGAGATCATGCGGCTCACAGGGCGGGTCGCCGCTCTGAGCCGTTTCATGTCCAAGTCAGGAGAGAAGTGCCTCCCGTTCTTCAAAGCGCTGAGGAAAATTCCAAGGTTCGAGTGGTCGGAGGATTGCCAAGCCGCCTTTGACCAACTGAAGAAGCACCTCGCAACACCACCCCTACTCGCCCGGCCCGTGGAAGGGGACGAGCTGTCGCTGTACTTGGAAGTATCCGACCAAGCAGTAGGCTCGGTGCTCGTCCGAGAGGCCGAGGGGGCACAGAAGCCGGTGTACTATGTGAGCCATGTGTTCAAGGATATGGAGATGAGGTACCCCGCCATAGAGAAGATTGTCCTGGCCCTCGTGGTAACTTCGCGGAAACTGCGGCACTACTTCCAAGCACACACTATCATCGTCCTCACTGAGCGCCCGTTGGGGGCTATCCTGGCATCGCCGGAATCCTTAGGCCGTCTAGAGAAATGGAGATGGGAGCTACTCAATTCGACATAAGGTATCGCCCGAGGCAAGCCATCAAGGCGCAGGCCCTGGCCGATTTCATCGTTGAATGCACCATCCCTAGCAGGAAGCAGGATTCCGCGCCGTCCCTCACAGCTCGGCATCTCGTCCAGGAAGGCCCTAGCTCGGCTCCGGAGTGGATCATCTATGTCGACGGGTCTTCTACCGAGGAAGGCTGCGGTGCTGTCCTCATTATCCAGGGCCTAAATGAAGCTGAGATGGAGTATTCCTTGAGGCTCGGTTTCAAAGCGTCGAACAACGCGGCAGAGTACAAAGCCCTCCTGCCGGACTGAGCATGGCCGTCGGGCTGGGGCTGAAGATTATCCGGATCCGCAGCGACTCGGCCCTAGTTGTCGGCCAAGTGACTGGCCGCTTCGAGGCCCGGGAGCCTCTAATGATGAAGTACCTAGACGAGGTGAGGAAGCTCCGAAAAAACTTTGACGAAGTCCAGGTGGAACAAATACCCAGGCAAATGAATGCTCAAGCAGACGCCCTGAGCAAGCTGGCTTCATCATACTCGGCTAACAATAGGCGGTCGATACTCTTCGAAACCTTGACCCAACCCAGCGTGGGAGACGAGGCGGCGACACTCCATGTGTACACGGCGCAGGAGAATGACCAGGATTGGAGGAAGCCCCTCATGGAATTCCTGAAGGACGGCACGCTCCCGGAGGACAGAGCGGCCGCCCGCCGCCTCCGGGCCAAAGCCACCCACTTTTTCTGGAGCAACAGGAACCTCTACAGGAAGGACTTCACCCAGCCCCTACTCCGGTGCGTTAACCCCCATGAAGCCGAATACGTCCTGCAGGAAATCCATGAAGGGGTGGGCGACGCACACCAGGGGGATCGAACCTTGATCCAAAAGGCACTACTCCAAGGTTACTACTGGCCCACCATGCACAAGGACGCCCTGAAGCTGGTCAGGAAGTGCAAGAACTGCCAACTCCACGGCAGTATTCCCCGCCTCCCGGCTACCGAGCTAACTACCCTGACGTCCCCGTGGCCATTCGCCCAGTGGGGATTGGATATGATCGGCCCGTTCCCCACCGGAACTGGCGGGCATAAATACGTCCTCGTTGCGGTGGACTACTTCACCAAGTGGATCGATGCCGTTCCTATCAGGAAGCCGGACGCCGCCACAACCATCAAGTTCTTCCAAAGCAACCTGATACACCGGTTCGGAATCCCGAGGTGCATCATCACCGACCACGGGACGAACTTCGAGAACGAGAAAGTAAGGGACTTCTGCAAAGAATACCATATCTTCATGAAGTTTGCCGCGGTTACGCATCCCCAATGTAACGGGCAGGCTGAGGTCGCTAACCGGGATGTCCTCCGGGGTCTCCGAACCCGCCTGGAAGGGAGACAAGGCAGTTGGGTCGAAGAGCTACCCTGGATCTTATGGGCCCTGCGCACGTCAAAAAAGACTCCCACCGGGGAGACCCCTTTCAGCCTCTGCTACGGGACCGAAGCAATGGTCCCAGCGGAGATCGGGCTACCCAGTCACCGGGTCGAGCATTTCGACGATGACGCAAACACCATGGCACTACGAACCAACTTCGACATACTGTTGGAGAAAAGGGATCGGTCCCAGATCAGAGCCGCCGCCTACCAACAGCAGACGACCCGATACTACAACGCTCGGGTAAAACACTGCTCCTTCAACACCGGGGACCTAGTCCTGCGGCGGAACGAATTCATCGACCAAGGCAGGTTTCACAAGTTCTCCCTAAAGTGGGAAGGTCCTTTCCTCTTCTCTGAAGCGCTCCCCGGCGGAGCCTACCGCCTACAGGACGCGGACGGACGGAAGCTCCCTCGGCCTTACAACGCCGAAAAGCTCAAGCTATACCAATGAGGTCAAAGCTAGCGAAGTGTCGCACCCCAGCCACCTCTCGGGATTTCCCTTTAATAAGATGATGTAAACCGTTGTCTAAAATTCCTACCCATACGAATAAGAAACTTCGAATCTTTTTCCCCGGCAGAGTTCCCCCTGTACAACGAAAAAGCCCTCCCAGAGGCGGTCGAGCCCGAGGTTCCCTCGCTCGGCTATCCCCTGCGGGCAGCTTCCCTGCCGCAACGCCGGGGATCAAGAAGCCCTCCCAGAGGCAGTCGAGCCCGGGTCTCCCTCGCTCGGCTATCCCCTGCGGGCAGCTTCCCTGCCGCAACGCCGGGGATCAAGAAGCCCTCCCAGAGGCAGTCGAGCCCGAGGTTCCCTCGCTCGGCTATCTTTTCAGGACAAAAGCCCTCGCCAAGAAGCACCGGGCGGTAACCCTCCCCAGCCAAGGGTCCTTGGTAGGCTTCTTACAGCCTTATAGCTCTTCCCGCGCCAAGGACCAAAGTCCTCCCAGAGGCAGTCGGGTCCTTGCTCGGCTATCCCCGGCTGGTAGCTTCCTACCATAACCGTCAGGGATCAAAGTCCTCGCCAAGAGGCACTGGGCAGTAACCCTGCTCGGTCCCCGTCCTAAAGGATCAAAGCCCTCGCAAGAGGCAACCGAGCAGCTACCCTGCTCGTTCTACTCCGGCTGGTTGCTCCCTACCCTCGACGCCAGGGATCAAATGCCCTCACAAGAGGCACCAGAGCGGCTACCCCGCTCATTCATCCCAGGCTGGTAGTTGCCTACCGACGACGCCAGAGGTCAAAGCCCTCACCAAGGGGCAACCGCGCAGCCTCACTGCCCGGTCATTCTTAATGACCCTCCGCAGCCCTTCTAGCGCTAAGGCCCAAAGTCTTCCCAGAGGCGGTCGAGCCCTTGCTCAGCTATCCCCGGCCGGTAGCTTCCTACCACTACCGACAAGGATCAAAGCCCTTGCAAGAGGCAACCAAACATCCATCCTGCTCGGTCAAGCCCGGCTGGTAGCTCCCTACCCCAACGCCGGCGATCGGTAAGACCGCGCAAAAACACCTGCCCAACCCCAACATCTGGGAATCGATGCTCAAAAGTCCCCTATGGCCATACATGAGGATCCAAGACACCTGGAAGGACGTCAGGTTCATCCAAGTCTGAACGATCTCCCATCGACCTCGGGGGCCATACATGAGGATACCTCCGCAGCAGCACTTGACACACTCGCCGGCTAGTGATTGAAGTCAACTCGACAGGAGATCGCCAGACAAATGGCCAACCTGACACGAGAACACGACAATACAAGCGAGGATATCCTACGAATGAACGTCCTTCACACACAAAAGACAAAATGCAAACCGACGAATCAAGGATTTTCTTTTATTGCCAAAACCAAGGTCTTTACAAAGGGTATTCTGGCCCCCCAGCCCTACAAACTGCCCGGGGGCTTACTTCGGCCACTTCATCGCTGGCGTCACGGCCCAAGGCTCTACCACCGGATACTTTGCCACCAGGGGCGTGCCCTACTTCCTTCGCCATCTCCCACCGGAGGCCTCGCCGCCGGAAGCGGAACTCGAGCACGGAGTTCACCATCGTCGAACCTAGGAAGCTGTTCCTTCACGGCGTCCAAAGCCTTGTTCCACGCGATGGCAGAATACTCCCCGAGCTCGGCGTAAAACCGCTCTGATGTCTTATACTCGGCCACAGTTTTCTTAGCCCGAGCCTCGGAAACATGGGCCTTCCGCAGTGCCGCCTCGGCATCTCCCATGCTGGCGTCCCTCTCTTTTTCCTGGGCCGCGAAGCGTCCGGCCAAATCTTCCAGCTTCCTATCGGCGACCCTGAGGGACGCGTTCAGGCGGCGAAGGAAACCCCGATTCGCCGAATTGGCAAGTTCCGAAGCTTCCGCCCGGCCCTCCGAGATGTCGGCCCTGACCCTCTCCGATCGCAGGTCACGTCGCAAAACCTCAACCTCTGAAAGGAACGCTTCCACTGGCCTCGGGGCGCGGAACGCCCCCTCGGCCTCCATACGAGTGGCGATGACACAATGTTGGAGGACCTGACAGAAAACCGATGAGAAACTAGGAGGCCCCCGAGCCAGGGTAAGGTATACCAAAAGAAATACACAAAAAGGGGTCTGTACCTGGACCGCCCCCTGGGCCATGGCCTCCAGTTGATCCTTCAGGGAGACGGAAGGAAGCTTCCCCCCGGACGACTCCTCCATCCCGGCGAGCAGGCCAGCGATGACGGAGAGTCCATACGGAACCGTGAAGACGGCGCCCCCTCCTGCATGGGAATTCCCTCAGGGGCCCTCGACGACAATGCGTGAGAGACCGTCCTCTTCCTCTTGAGAGAGGGCCTGCCCTCGCCCTTCCCTCTGTCCCTCGTCGGGAGCTCGGGTAACTGTGAACGTCCCTGGCCACCGCCGGAGAAACCCCCGGATGCCGTCGACGAAGCGGACGGCCCTCCCGGGGGCTCGGCCGCGCCACCAGCCTCTTTCTGGCGTGAGCAACCCGAAAAGTGAGAGCGAACCATGTAGAAAGAAGAACGCCGAGCAACGACGCCTCGAGGAAGGGGGAAAAATGGAATATTGGGGGCCCTAAGGCGGGCCCCACCCCTGTTTATTGCTGCATATGGCCTCATCCAACGGCGCCCATCATCTCCCGCCGAAACGGTTCCTCGCGCCCAACGGCTCCGATCATTCCACGTGGCAGCCCAGCGCTGGACCGCGTCCCATCAGACGCCGCAGACCTGCGCACGTCGCATCGGCTAATCGACACTCGACAGGTGGACCGTCGCTTCGACTGCAGAGTGCACGAACCGGTGCACCTTCTTTAAATGCAAAGATCTCGCCTTGATTCGCTAGCGGAAAAGACAACCGACGGCCCGAGGACTCGCCTCGACGAAACCATAGAAGGGATCTCACCTCGGGAGGCCCGGCAGTCCACTCCTGACCCGACCACTAGCTGGTCGGGACAAGAGTGGGGTGCTAATGATAGTGCTCGATATTGGCGATCCCTAAGATCATGACACGTGGCAGGTGACGTGTCCCAGAACTCAGAAGAAAGGGCCCGCAGGGGCCGATCAGGCCACCCCGTGCCCGACCTGCAAGCACAAGCTGGCCCCCCTCGGGGCCCCTGCAAATTGGCCTCCTCGGCCTCTCAGCTCGCTCCCGAGCTACCACAGGACCAAGACTCCTCGGCCTCCTTGATCATCCCCGAGCTCCCGCCGAGGACGTCTTCCTCGGCCCTCCGACCTACTCCCAGGCGTAACCGTCGCTCCGCGAATCTCGCCATGCGCGGATTTTACGCCAGCAATGTCCCACGTTCCACGCCATCACGATCCCCATTAATGGGCAATCCGCTCTCTACACGGGCGTGACGTCGGGAGCGTAACTGCCGGCGAGATTCTCGCACCCGCTGCTGCGTGCTCCACCGCTATATAAACCCCCATCACAGAGGGGTCAAGTAAGCGATCTTTGACTCTTTTAAGCCGTTACTCTGCTCGGATCTCATCACTAACTTGATCGTCGGAGGGTCCTTGGTGGTACCAAACCACCCCGGGACTTCTTTGCAGGTACTCGGCACCGAAATCCTCATACCACCTCTTCCACCAAAACCCATTGAGACCCACACACAACGGAAGATAACCACCTAAGTCCACCAGGAGATCGGCGGAAGACAACATCTGACGGAGACCCGAAAAGGACCTCCATCAGCATCTCACACTACTAAGCCCAGGGATGTGCGATAATCCGCACCATCCCAGTCGGGTTTCCCAAAATGGGTTGTAGCGGTGCTTTGCAAAGATTTGTGTAAAATACCAATCTTTTAGAAAACGGTTTTAATAGTAATGGTATTTATTTGAAATGTTTCGTTTTCCCGTATTCTATGTTCCTGAAAAGTGTTGTGCTATGTTGCATATAAGTGTTGTGAGGCGGTAGGTCATTACCTCGTGATCTACTTAAAGGTATAACAAGATTGTAATGTTTAAATGTCGAAAATGAAACTATATGTTATTTTAATGAAAACGTACGGTAAAATGGAAATAGCAATTTCTTTTGATATGGAACTTGTTCAATATGATTAGTTAGTGTTTAATAGTCAACATGTAATGGTTTAACAAGATTGTATTAACGGAAAAGTGAGATTTTAGGAAGAACCGAATCGGAAATCGGATTTATTCCGATTCCGTCGGGTTTTAGAATTTCGTATTTTCAGAAAGAGTAGAGAAGGGGGAAGGTGAGACTTACGGGTTTAGCTCAAAGAGGAGAGGGAGAGGGAGTGGACGTAGTTTCCGGTGCGCCGTTTCGTCGCAGGGAACTCCTAGGGTTGTCGCCGGAAAATTTGCCGGGGCTTCCCTTCTTTTCTCACTTCAAATGCACACTAGGGTTTCTAGGAATTTCTAGAGAGTTTGCTCAAAATTTTGGAGTGAAGGGGTAGTGTGTAGGGATTGTATTTATAGGGTTAGGCTAGGGTGAGGGTAGATGAAAGGTTAAAATGAAAAAATGTGATAAATTATATTAAAATGTAATAAAAATAGAGTAAATAGGGTATTAAACAGTCTCTTTTACTGGTCTATGTATTTAAAATGTGCAGGTGTACAGAGGAGTCCAAGAGGCACAACATTGGTGTTGGGGACTCGGCAGTCCGGCCGAGTTCGGCCGGCGGCGCCGGCCCGAGTCCGGACGAGTCCTGCGGTCGGAGGCCCCCCGGACGTTTCATCATCTCACTGGTACATTTAAGTTTCTGGGTGTAGTGGGGTTTTTGTGAGATATGCACGTGTAAACTCTTGGTATTCTAAAACTTCAAAATAAAACAATATTAAAAATAATGTGGGGTATGGGATTTGAACTCTGGTGGCTTGGTTCAGCAGTGCAAGGTATTACCAATGAGCCACAAGCTCCTTCTTGCTATTAATTAGCAAAACAAATATTTAACTTGTGCTCAGGCAAAAGTACCCATTTTTTTAAATTTTGAAAAATTTGCACAGAAAGTTGTACAAGAAATTTGGGGTTGTTACATATATCATATCATATCATAT
Source organism: Agapanthus africanus (assembly GCA_030015575.1). Classification (NCBI taxonomy): domain Eukaryota; kingdom Viridiplantae; phylum Streptophyta; class Magnoliopsida; order Asparagales; family Amaryllidaceae; genus Agapanthus; species Agapanthus africanus. Next base: position 299,286,753 of record CM057339.1, on the reverse strand, counting down.
CATATTCTCATATATATATATATATATATATATATATATATATATATATATATATATATATATATCGCCTCGCATTCTCATATCAACCTTATCGACTCGTGTCATTTTATTCCATCACATTCTCATCTCATTATATCATCTTGTAATTATCTTTATAGTTATATCCATATGTATATAAGCATATGTATCTATATACATACTACATCTCTGATCTCCTAATACTATGGTTGCGGGGGTGCTATACGCCATCCACCCGACTTCCCCTGTAAATATATATCTACTCATCTACTGTTCTCGCTCTAGCTGAAGTCGATGAGCGCTTTACTCTCCTTCGTCATCCCGGAAGTCCACGGGAAGGTTGATCGCACGCTTTCGGCGTGTCGTGTATTCAAAATTCTAAAGTTTAACCGCGATCAGGACGGTGTCGCTTCGCAGCTAGCTGGTTGAGCACGGGTTGATCCGCAGGGAGATGGTTGTATGTCCGTTCGTGTTTTAGACGAGTCAAAAAAAGAATGTATATGTGTATGTTCATTTCTATCCTAAGTGTTCGTATTTTATGTTCAAGTGAGCTTATTAAGGTTAAGATTGGTTAGTAGAGTTAGGATTAGTCTTGTACTTATCTTTTGCCATTCTTAAAACGATGTTGGGATAATCGAAAGTAGTAGGGATTAGGAGGATATAGGAATGGGATTTGCGAGTTTAAGTGAGCTTTCCAACGCTAAATCCATTCCTAGTGCCCCTTGTCCGTCCGCTAAATACGCTTATTTCCAACCCTCGGCGAAACACCCGCAACCATGTATCCAATTAAGTCACAACTACATGTCACATTGTAGTGCGCTTAAAGGACTTCTCGGCTTAGGTCGCGGCTAAATGTCATGTATAGCGTGCCTAAGTGAGGGGGTTGCGTTGGTCGGGGTTCGTTTTATGATGTTTGGCGAAGAGAAGCACAAGGGATTTTTCCGTCCCTCATACAACCTTCCTTAGCCTTAACAAGTGTGGAATTATTCACACATTATAAAAGAAAATAAAACAAAACAAGAAGGAAGAAAAGAAGGAAAAGGAAAAAATACAGTTTTACAAGCTAACTCTTTGGTCCTCACCTAAGCAAGGAATTCCGTCGAAATATCATCGCTTGAAAATAACACGGAAAAGAAGAAAAGAAAAGAGCAAGAAATAACAACTAATTAACAACAAGAAATAAAATTACACTAGAATTAAAATAACAATGCAAGATTTAAAAGATACAAGTTAAATAAAAATAACCTCATCTTCATTTCATCATCCACTCAATGCTCTCACTACATTTTAATGGAAAGAATACATGAAGAAGAAGAAGAAGAAGAAGAACTAACACTACACTAATTCCTAACAAAAAGAAGCCTAAGAATTGGACCCTTGGCTTGGCACAAAACTGGGCTATTTATAGGCTGAGTGCTGAAACCCTAGGGTAAGATTCTGAGCCCAAATGAAATGTCCAAACTACCCCAAAATCCTAGTTGACTCTGAGTCAACTAGGCCGCGGATCCGCCGCATAATAGCCATGTTGGCCGCGGATTCACGGTCATTTAGAGGAGTTAAGCCGTCATTTTTTGTGGGGTTCCTTGTGTTGCTCTCTTTTTTTGTTCTACATGCTCCAAATTACAAATTGCATCAACAATTTCTTCAGATCTGCAACAGTCCAAAGTGGCATAAAAAATAATACTTTTGACCTCATCTCCCTCGAACTCCGCGCACCCATTGATTCTTGTGCTGCCCCTCTCATGCTTTGTGCTTGTCCGAGACACAAATGACCACTGTCATATGTCTTGTCTTTGGAACTAGTACGCGGCACTGGACAGATACGGATGATCGGAACCCTGCTTTTATCTGTTGTCAACAGATATTCTGGATTTTGGCGTAACAGTGGAGATTTTGTATCATTTGCGTTATCTTGGCCTAGAAACCTGTAGCCTGTAAATATGTAGCAAACACGGATTAAAAGCACCTACCTATAAACAAACGAGCATAAGAATGGGCTGTATTAAATGCAATATTCTGGTATGAACAAAGGTACCTACAATTCAATGCATATCGTAAAGAAATCAAAATCAAATCCGAAAACCGATATAGCACGCGAAACACACATAGATTAAAACCTATGGTCCACGCATGCGAGAACAACCAAACAACTCCCGACGTTGACGTAAAAATGTCAAACGACCGAGTCAAAACTCAAATATCAAAAATCTAGTTTTCAAAAGTCACAAAATGAAATCAGCAACTTGGAAAAACAATCTCAGATTCTACCCTAGGTGAAATTAGGACATTATGCACATTGGATATGCCTAGATATAAGATGTTTGAGCTATGGACCAAACCTGGGACCTACACCCCTAGATCAGGCCGCAAATTGCAGCCATATCGATTAAATTGGCGGCCAAGTGTGGGTGTTGGGGGCTCGGGTTTCTTGGGTATATTCCTAATAGCTTGCACATCCCTCTTTGTTTGCAAAACATTTTTCAGAGCTCTCGAGTCATAGCAGATTCTATTTGATCACCACAATTCAATAAAAACCCGATATCGGAAAATTTCAAGTTCGTCGAATCCGAGAATTTCTCCACTATATCACCCTCACTTATCACTAGAGGTCTTGTAAGCACTCCCTAAACTCTCTACTAAGTATTACTACAAGTTTTACCCCCTAATCCTTACCCTAGAATTTTCCATATTCACTAATCATGCACTTTTGAGCTCTAAACACATGTAGGAGGTTAAAAGACTTAATAACTTGGTACGAAGTGGATGTTTTAGCTCATGGAGCAGCTGAAGAAAATTTCAAGATGGCCCGAGATGCTAAAAACTGAAACTTGATCCATCTATGAGGTGTAGGATGAGGTGGGGAACAATTTTAGTGAAGGTTTTGTGTAGTTTTGATGAAGTTTTGGGATGGTTTCATGGTGGCTGAGGGTGGTGGAGGTGAAGAAGGAGCAAGGGAAAGGAGATGAAGAAAATGAGGTGAGAATGAAGTGAAGAATCACAAATGGCTAAGGTCGCCATACACACACACTCTCTCTCTTTCTCTTTCTCACTCTCTCTTCTCATTATGGTGGTCACATCTATGTCTCATCTCATTTTCTTTTCTTTTCTTTTTCCTTTTTCTTAAAACAAAACCACATTACAAAATAAAATCTAAATACAACATGTCACAAAATATCATGCACACTCAAATACATGGTTAATAAAAATGGATTTGGTTTAATGCATAATTAGTAACCTACAAAACAAGTTTAACATAAACTTGTATGTAAATAATTGTGTATTAATTTATAAAAGCCCAAATCCAATAAATACCATCAAAATCAACAATTTATTTTAATTTCCAAATATTTTCCAAAGTATAGGTATATAATTATACCATTATACGAAAACTCAAATCCAAACTCGTATAGTTTTCGTGAAATTTATTATTTTACTATTTAAATTCCAAAAATATTATTTTATATTTTCTGAAATGTTACAGTGAGCCGAACCGATACTCTTCGAAAATCGCCCTTTTCACATCACAAATCGTCCGACTCGCTTCACAAACGAGGTGAGTTGAATTCACCTCGCTTAGCCGGCGAGGCAAAGCGAGGGGAGTGTTGGGTTACGGCAGCGCCCCGGCCATCAAACCGTGGCAAAATGCGGAACAAAAATTTTCTAAACCGGCGCTACCACAACCCGATTCCCGGATCTACCTTAAACCCTACACTAGCAAGCATATAAAGAGGAGTTAGATGGTTACACTGAATGAACCAAGTCCTTCGGGTCTTCCATCTTCCTCCTTAGCTCCTTGAGGCATGTCCGATTGAACTTGGTCGCTGCTCTTCCTTCGTCGAAGACGATCCATCCGAGGGATGTAGTTATGGCTCTATCTTCACATAATGGATGCAAGTGAAGCAACTGAGATTTCTAGAATACTACTCTAGAAAGCCTAGGATGTAGTGTATGAACTTAGTGTAGGTCTATCTCATCTCACCTCCTCTCATGTTTCTCAACTCATGAGAGGGTTGAGAGGAGGTGGAGAATGAAGGTGGAGGCAACTATGAAAACTAAAGAGGAGTGAAGCACAAATGGTGAAGAAGAGCTCAAGAAAAACTCATGCTCGAAAAAAATGAAGCTCATATGAAAGAGAAAAACAAGCATTCTATGTTTTGTAAAACAATTTCTTTTCATTTTAAAATCCACCCATACTTGAATAGTATGCACAAATGAATTAAAAATTCATTTGCGCATACTATGCAAGCATGGTCATCACCATACTCATCTCATGCTAATTTCCACCTCATTTACCATTTTCTAATAAATGGTCAAATCCAAAAATGAGGTGGCCACCTTCTAGAATGTTTTCCGGAAAAAATACGGATTACATTCTACTGTATATATACCTGCATTCATACCGAAATACGAATACCCAAAGAGATAGAATAACACAAAAAATATAATACTAGAATATACGTATCGAAATATATATACGTAAATTATTAAATCAATACATGATTTAATAATCCGGCTCAAACCCGAGCCGGCTAGTATTGTCAACTGTCCGATCGAAAGTCCGGGTACAAAGTACATCAATCGATTGGAACCCTGTACGTATCCAATATGGCTACTACATCATTTCGCCAGAACTAGGGAAACCCTCTATGCGGGACTCTTAAGACTCATCACTACGCTGGCAGTGGGTTTAACCACAAGCACGTCAGCGGTACTAGCTGTACGTAATGGCTATCCATGTATTGAGCGAAAGGAAGGCCGACGAGCAAACTCATCCAAACCCCTACTGAGCCTGACATTGACAATATCCATACAGTCCGGTCTGTTTGTCTAAGAGTATCGCAAATCGAGTCTAGGTGAGTGGATAAAGCCAGACCCCTAATAACGCGATAATTCGTGTCGGTATGAGACCCATCACCACCTGAGAAACTACTGATCCTAGATCAGTAATTCTCGACTACCTTGGCCAAGGATTTCTGGTGATGGCCACCCGTGCACTGCGCAACATCAACTCCCAATCCCGGGAGAGGCGAATCCCCGACGATCTGGTCACTACCTCCATATGGCTCGGGACAGTACCCAACTAAAACCTGTTTGAACGACTCCTTTGAGCCGTGGTAGGGTAGTAATCAAAGCACAATGGGAACTCACACGAGACAAATGACGATCTCAGGTCGACAGACTAACCTGTACACATGTCACCAGGGAACCGCTATCTGATAATAAGTATAATACCTACTAGCAGGTTCCCGGCGAGTCCGTCCAGTATACTCATAACGCAATGAGCACCTGTATACTATCTTAGGTGAACAAACTAACATCAATGGCTTATGAGACCTTGCCACCGCCCCTCGTCAGGGTCTTGATCAGTATACACCAGTCTACACTGGAGTATCGATGCCCAGTGTCGATACTCCCACGACTAGGGACATTTAAAGATGTGCTTATAGACCACCCAGCTCTCACGTATATGATCGCCATCATAATGTTGGTAGTCAAGCAAGAATCTTATGGGCTCTATCAATATGTAATAGTGATGATAAAGACAAACCAGATAGCATATTATCATCTCGAGTAAGACTATTCTACCGGTATAGGTCCTTTCTCAATCATCATAATCATCTGCCTGCGACTACGATAATTGCCTTGAGGGCACTATAGCCAACAATCTCCCATCTGAACATAAGGCCAATTATTGCGGTATCACATACTAACAGCTCGTTTGATACCGAACACCCAACTTCTCTACTAATCAGTCTCGCAAATCCCGTTTGCGAAACTATTGCGTTCGAGAAATAGCCTCAGTGAGTGGATCCGCTCCAATGTTTCTTTCTGTATCTCTCTATATCTCAACTTCACGGAGAAAGCTATCTCCCGAAATGAGCAATACCTGTTTTAGAATTTGTCTGGATATCTGATGGGACCCAGTTCATAAATGAACTCAAAGTCTAGCAAACTTCCTAGACTGTATCATCCACTGAATTTAATCAGTATCATGCGTCATGCCTTTCCTCAGTATCCGCTTGGACCACCTGTCCAACATACTGCCCCTGAAAAGAGGAAAAACTATAATTCTGACAGTCACTCTGTCAACCAGGTCACCTTGGACGCCTGAAATGATAACCGTCTTCCGAAGGAGGCCGCCTTACCATATCCCTAAAACATCCATTTATGTTCATAAACTGCTTCCCAACGTTTTTCCAGGATCGGATTAATATATATGCTTATTGCAGCTAGTGCAAAAAAAATATCTGGTGTTGTACTTAACATCACATGATTGACTCAACTGCATAAGCAAATGATATGCCAATCATGCAAATCCCTCTCCCCTTTAGTCTGAAAGACATCCTTTAGAGAGGGTGACTCCACCACCTGCAGGTTCACCACTATGCCAGGAGTCGTCCATTCTAAAACACTTTAGAATAGTGTCAAGTAACCAAATTGGTACACTTCCCAAATCTAGATATAAAACCATAGATCTAGTGACCAGAAAAACTGATATTTATCCAGATCCTATATGGAGAAACACCTTGTGACAACCACAGTAAAACCGATCGTAGTATAGGAAGATCTCTCCCTATCTAGTGCATGTCATCCAAATACTTGGACATCACTCTCTACTACCTTCTTATCAGATCCATCTCCTATTCTGATGAAGTCAAAACCTTATGACTGTTTAATCAAAAATAGATGATCCTTTTCCGCTATACTTGCTTTAGTCAATAAATAGACATAAGCTACTTGCCCACTTTAATTCCGCTGCTCCCACTAACTACAACAACCCTCTGACAGAGTCATATACACGTGCACTTCTAAAGCTAGTTTAGAACGACACTATACTCATTCTACTACCGGGTCTCATGGTCTAGAACAGCAACAATGACAAGTTTGGGTAAACAAGAACCTCCTGTCACGACCCGAAAGAGCACGTAACTGGCCCTTGAACCATATGAAGCCTATAGGACTCCATCTGATTCAAGTAAGCCAAAAGCCCAGAAATCTAAAACCATTTTTGAGAATAAGTAAAGAAAACTGGTTTAAAGAAGTGAAGAAAAACATGTTTGAAATCAAGGATTTAAAAATAACTAAGCCGAAGGTGCGTTTTAAAAACAGTAAGTCTTTTCTAAAAATTTCGGCAGAGTTTCTTTTGTAAAACTGGCCCCGAATGGGGTACAACAAGGATAACAATATATATATACAATGATAAAGGCATCCCCAAGCGGGAGCTAGCTCTTCGTCAATCGACGGTCACAACCAGACAATGATATGATAATATACAACGCCAAGTGGCGAGGATCAAATCCAAAAGAAAGCTCAAAAGCAATAAGAAAACCGCAATACTACTAAGCGCGACTCTAAGTCGAATAATACAACACCGTCTCTAAGTCTGAAAGAATATACAAGTTTTGGTTGATGGACAATTCTAGATACAATAATAATAATACGAGAACAATGGTGGTTCTGATACAAGGAACCCACCTAACCAAGCAAGTCACCCAAGGAAGCAATGTGCCGGAAATGCCGCTATGGAATCTGTACGGCAAGACCTGCAAAAACTGGGGCACAACGGGGGTGAGTTGCCAACTCGTGAATAGAAAGATATCTACAAGCAGGAATCGAATGCATGACCCATCCTAGGTCAATACGATCAGATATAAATAACCTCAATATGAATAAAGCTGAAACATGCTAAACTGGCAATGTAATCTCTATACATGAGTGTAATGCCAAGTAATCGTGTCAGTGCCTCAGGTAATAGCATGTCATGAATATGAGGTATAACCACTGTAATCACATCTGCACATACGTGGATCCCGTCCACTCGTCACCCACTGACGATAAACATCATGCAAGTAAATATCACAAGCCTGTGCATGGAAATATAATATGAGGATATAACCAACCGTGTCCCTCGCGACACATCAAATCATGGAACCAGGGTGCCCAGCATCGACACCCGAAAACATCATGAAAACCGTGCCCAGCATCGGCACGTAAATCCTCATATATCGGGCTCCGTCAGTCCGGATCGGCCCGCGGCCCCCGGCAGTACGCCCATCTCTCGGCTCCAGGCGGTATCCCCCGGATATCCGCCGAGCTCAAATACAATCACCGGTAGGTACTCGCCCGCCTCCAGGCTCAATCGGCATAACCCATCGATCATCTCGCCGAGGGGAACCATACCGGGTCCACCATGTACCCGCAATCGGCTCATCCGCGCCTCGATTCGGGTGTCACATGTCGCTCTCAGCACCGAGAAAACACATGGTGGACGCACTGAAATATCATATCAAGGGAACCGGGTTTTAAAGTAATGATATATTCTCTTTTTAAAACATCCTCGGTTCCCAAATCCAGAAATAATCATAGAAACCACATATCTCAATGCGTATAATCAAGCATGAAGTATGCCACATGTAAAGGAAGGTATGTACATCATCATGTCATGCAAGGATCATATACTGAATGCAATAGTACTACAGTGTAGTGACATGGCAATTATCGATGATGAGTGTGTGAGCCGGCAACAAGTGTACGTGGAACATATGCATCATCGATAATGGTGCTGGTGTCCTAGCAGCATGACTGAATATCACAACAATACAAGCGATGCAATGCGGATAGCAGGAATAATGCGGAAACAATGATCAACGCTACAGCACAGAACCTGTCCCAATAGGTATGTCATGTAACCTTGCCTTTTGAAATAAGACGAATCAGGGCTTTTGGTAAAGTAAGGGCTACGGTGTTTTAAGAAAAGATGCATCATTTGAAAATATCCGTATTACCCTTTTTCTTATCTTTAAAATATTCCCGATTCGTTAGTTTTGAAAAAGGTATGACTCGGTCTAGTCCAAAGTCTACTGAGAAATCTAGACAGGAGGGGTATGAAACCACCAAATCTGAGTCAATATATATAAGTATAGATATGATAGTCGGTGATCTCGCCTCAATACCATATCGTAAGATATCCTCAAGTATGAATGCGGGTAAAGCACATGTCCAAAGGCCCGCTAAACTATCATATCGCACCTCAAGGCAACTATGTCACATCGCCGATCTCACGGCCTCACATCAAGTGTCATCACAAATCCACGTATCATCCTCAATCCCGTATATAAACACATAGTCCCATACCCATGTATAGATATACACACCATCATATGAAAGAATGAATGCAAGAATGTGTATAGGTATATGTGTAAGTGTAGGTATAAGTGCAATCGCTACCCTAGGGTTCGCACTATACTACACCAATATAATCTGAGCATCAAGCTACCAATATCAATATCAATGATCCTAACAACATATAATAATTATACGTGTGTATACGTATTCGTATACAACACCACGGACTGCGGGGGTGCTATACGCCATCCACCCGACTTCTCCCCGTAGATATAAATCTACTCACCTGCATCCTGCGTGTCGGTATCGATATCACCGTCATCTTCCGCATCGCCTCGGATCGTCGCGGTGTACCTACACATATCACACGTATCGCATCGCATCAAAACCAAATCAACACTTGAAACGATACGCTAAAACCAATACGATACGCGAAAAGGCCTATAGGTTAGAACCTACGGCTAGCCTTCGCAAAACAACCCGGAATCACTCGATATAGACATACAAACGTCACACGATCGAGATAACACACAAATACCAAAATCACCAAATCAAAATACGCAAAACCAATTCACATTTCAAAGCAGCAACCCAAGAAAATGGTCCCAGATTTCACCTCGGGTCAAATTTAACCAAATCAACAAGTCCAGGGTGCTATGCAGGGTGTAAATGAGGTATGGAGGCAACATGGGCACATGACTCAACAGGGTGGCCGGCCACACCACCTAAAATCCCGGCCTGGCCGGCCCAAGCATGGAATTGGGTGCCCGTCTGCCTAGGGTGGTCTCCTGGGGTCTCAATTAGGTCTCTGGTGTTGCTACTTTTTCCTGAAAAAGTCTCAGTGTATTCCAGATTTCCCTGCACGCTCCAGGTTTCACAAACCGATATGAAACTGCTCTGTTTTGGGTTTCAGGTCTTGTAATGTGTCGGATCTGGGTTCGTAGCACCAAGGGGGGTTCAAGGGTCACTAATAGGGTTCAATTGCACAACCACATCTCAACTTTACCCTTAACCTCGCTAGTTTGGTCCAAAGTGCACCAAATCACACGATATCGATATGAAACTTGAATTAAACCTTAAATACAACAATTAACACTCTAATTGAGAAGAAATTACCTCACATGAACCTCATGAATCCTCAACAGCACCAAACACCACCTTTCTTAGTCCATTGCATAGATCTTGGGCTTGTGGGCAATTTTTGTGAAATGAGGGTAGGGTTTTGGGATAGTTTTCTTGATGGATCTAGGGTTTTAGTGGAGAGGGTGAGGGAGTGAGGGAAAGGGCAGCAGCTCCATGAGGGAGAGGGAGAGAGAAATGAGGGTGAAAATGATGAAGGCATGGTTTCAAAAGGTGGGGTTGACCTTGCCCCTCTCTCTCTCATCATTACCTACTTTTCCCTTTTCTTTTCTTTTTCATTTTCCACATCCAAATCCTTCTCACCCCAATAGTATCCCCAAGTAACATGGTAGAAAAAATATAACACAAGTCCCAAAAATGATATGTGCACAATTTTGCACAAAAAGCCAAAAAAACCGATTAGCGATTTTTAATCGCAATTAGCGCTAAATTAGCATATAAATGATCACAAACACTTAAAATGGCATAATTTCATTAAATAACCCATTTTAGAATTTTCTATAATTTTCCTCCATTTATTTGCATTTAAATATTAATTTAATATTAAAATAATCAATAAAATAATATTAAATCATAAAAATTCCTAAAAATAATATTTTATTATTTTGGAAATGTTACAATCTACCCCCCTTAAAGAAATTCGGTCCCCGAATTTAAATTTAAAACCCCCAAGTACTAAAACATTTCGATACAAATCCGAAGTCGTCGGGGCTCCGAAATCATCAATACATAAAACGTCACAGCGCAATGCATGCGCATGGGTACTGAGCAGATAACTCAAAAACAACGCTCCCTCAAGCATCCCGCAATCATCGGAGTCAAGGTAAAAACACAATGTCAAATCTAATACAAAAACTGATATGATATGGATCAAAACTACACATGTAGACATCCAATCTAAACATGTGAATAGCTGATGCAAAAGCATGCCAAATCTCTTTTAAGTCGCTGTGCGATGCTCCTAACACTGCACAGTGGCGGACGTTTTTCATAAGAAAAACTATATATGTATATATATATATCCTTTGTTTACCAAACACGTTCCGCCGTTTTGAAAACAATTTAGAAGGGTTTCCTTGTTTTAAAACATTTCGTGTCATATCGGACACGTAAGTATATAAATATCGAGACTATAGCTCGCTCCTTAGAAATCCCTTCAAACTATCAATGCATGCAAAAGTATGTCCAGGTACCGTCCACTGACTAGTCCTGCTCAGTATGAAAGCAAAATCCAACATCATAAAAAGTGTACTGCTCCAAAAGGAATAAATCCCAAAAATGCACATAACACAATCCTGTGCGTCTGGTGCGCACGGAAATAAAAAATCCACATATGTGCTAAACAGGTGCACAAAACAGCATCTAGGTGCAACGGGTGTGCACGAAGCATCTGTCGTAGGCAACGTATGTGCCGGACAGCCACAAATCCGGTGCATCTGACATGCACGAAGAAATCTCGATTTAGTGCATCGGGTGTGCACCAAAATCGTATCTCAAAACATGCGCCCAACATGCGCGAAAATCCAAATCGGTGCATCCATCGTGCACGAATGAAAATCCAAACCCTGCGCACTCAACATGCACGGAATCACGAAATCCAACAGCAAACGCCGAACATGCGTAAGTCACATCAAAAGCACGGAGTGCAAAAGCCAACCATCAATATCAGGGTCAAAATCAACGATATAATGCGGCTCAAACCAAAATCAAGGGTACCGCAAGGGAAAATCCCACAACCGTGTGCATCAGCGTGCACAAATCCAATCATAACACTAAAGTGCGTGAAAACTATGCTGGAAGCATAAATCAAATCACCGGCATATAATAGGCACGAAATCACAATCAATACCTCAAGAATAATAATGATGCGCCGGGTATAAATGCCCAATAAGTGCAACCATGGTGCACGAAAACAGAAATCATAGAACTCAGCCATCAAAACCAACCATGCAATTAGATTGCCAAAATACCGAAAACCCAAACTGACAGGTACGTGATAATCGAATCACAAAATCACAAAGCATAAATACTGTCGTCGGTACATCCTCTCTCGAAATCGAGAAGGTGCCGGTACATCAAACTCTCGCGGTGCAAGATCTCCACTTGCCTCTTGCTCGCGGCTGGCGTCCTCTGCCTCTGGTTCCTGGTCTTTCCTGTAGATTACCAATCTCGCAATCCATCGGCTCACCGGCCCGGTCAGGAGTGCTGACAGGAACGATTCCGTTCTGGCACTTCTTTGTCACCTCTCGGTCAAATCCTCACGACCGCTCGTAAAGCCATATGTCACTGGCATCGGCCTCCGGCTCTCTGAATGCACACCACATATCTGATCCTGGGTGCAAACGTCATTGCGGCAATGTCCTGGAAGGAATCCTGCTCAAAGTCTCTACCGATCTTGCCTATGTCGATTTGTACGGAGGTTGGTACTCTCGCATAGTCTCTTCTCGTCCAATGGACATCTGTGTCCTCAGCATAGCATTTCCTCGGGAATTGGTCGCATCCCAGCGCCTCTGTAAGCATATCTGACCTCTGGTCTCGACGGAAAGTATTGACAGCTCATCAGCGTCTCGCACGAACCTCTTGTTCCGCTTATCTGTATCATCGCCCATTTCAACATCGCGTCTCTATCTGCGCACTGCAATGCCTCCGGCTACGGTCCATCCGAAGTCCCTCACGCGGACTCGAAATCACAATTCGGTATCTTCCTCACTCAGTAGAAGATATCTAGCCGAACATGTCCTCAGCGTGCACGTCACATCTCTGATGTCAGCGGAGTGGAACGTCATCTCATCGAAATCTCGTGCGAACTCTTTACTCCACCTTGCTCAAATATCGACTGATTCGGACTCAACTCATCGTGGCTACACGAACTGCGCTCCGACGACTATGCTCGCATCTGGAGTCTCCCAAGCAGTGTCCCATCACAATATCCGAAAGATGTCGAACCATCCGATCGACTCGTCAGAACCTCATAGTCCCCCAAGAGCTCACATCTCGGGTACAGTCTAATAGTATCGAGTACATGCCACAACGTCGGTGGTCCAGCCGTAGAAAGGCAAACCCAAGCCTCACTAATGGCGCCGAGGAACCGCCGCAAACCCGAAGGTTCAAAGGTTTTCACACGGTCATTAAGTCGAGTTAGGGTTTCATTCTTCTAGAGGGTCCATAGAATCACCTGCATGTCTTTCCGTATACTTTAAACTTGGAAAATAGGCTCCTGACATTCGATCGTCTCAATCGACTCTCAACGAACCTGCGTGAAGTCGTCTCTAGCTGGAATCAATCCACCTGATGATCTCGCATCGGGGTAAGCGAACTCACCACACGTCCTAGTCATTCATCCTCGGTGACTAGCGACTCGCTATCATCTCTCTAAGTATATGCTCACGCTGCAGTAGCTCCAACCATCTGGGCGATATCTCATCATTTGCAGCAACAACTGGCTCATACGCCTGTATGCCGAACAATGCCTCAATCCTCCAGGAAAGGCAACACATTGGCGGTCATCTCTGAATCGGTCTGCTCTAGATCTGAGTAAGACTCTCCACACTGGAAATCTTCAACTCACTGGGCCCGCTCTGGCGCAAAATCGGACGAATCACCTTCGTCTCTCAAATCGGGTAGACTAGCTATCATCTGTCGCATATCTGCCTGAAAGCTACGGCAATCTCAGCTCGTAAGCTTCAGAAGCGACATCCTGTCAATCTCAGCAACAGCTGGTCCATCTGTCTGCACGGTAGGCGACATCACAATCTCTGAGGTAAGCTGTACATCAACAGTCCTCTCTCAACTGGCAGCTCTAACAATGGCCCGATCATCCGGTGCAAAACCAAGCACTCGCCCCCACTAGGGGTCACAATCACCAACACTAACTCGAGATGTTCCCATGTCACCAGAAAACACAATGGTCGGCCCTCGTAACAAATGAGCTCACACCGGCCGTAACCCTAGCAGCGGCCCAAACTGCGCTCAAACATGGTGACAGGAATCTCAATCGAGTATCAAAGAGAGCACATCAGTGGCAAGAAGGGAAACAACAGATCCAAAGTGGATACATGATCATAGGAAGGAACAGCATCAATGGAGGTATGATCATGAAACTAATAGAATCGGGGATCTCAAAGGGATGTATAATCAAGGATATGAAGAGAATCACTGATCTCAAAAATATGTACATCCTAAGGTTCCTTAAGCGGAGTGGCGTGTCGTAAGTATGCCGCGGAACATACCAACGGTACGTCACTCTACTTTAGTCACCAAATCCATCAACCAAGGGTCATCCTAATACGACGAAAGTTCGGGTATAACACCCCCTCGACCAAGTCTAAGTTCCGTAAGGTCAAGCCTAAGTTCCGTATATAAATAACTCCCTAGGCTCCACATAGTCAAACTCAGACTCGAACCAAGGTCAACCTAGCGCTCTGATGCCAACTTTGTCACGACCCGAAAGAGCACGTAACTGTCCCTTGAACCATATGAAACCTATAGAACTCCATCTGATTCAAGTAAGCCAAAAGCCCAGAAATCTAAAACCATTTTTGAGAATAAGTAAAGAAAACTGGTTTAAAGAAGTGAAGAAAAACATGTTTGAAATCAAGGATTTAAAAATAACTAAGCCGAAGGTGCGTTTTAAAAACAGTAAGTCTTTTCTAAAAATTTCGGCAGAGTTTCTTTTGTAAAACTGGCCCCGAATGGGGTACAACAAGGATAACAATATATATATACAATGATAAAGGCATCCCCAAGCGGGAGCTAGCTCTTCGTCAATCGACGGTCACAACCAGACAATGATATGATAATATACAACGCCAAGTGGCGAGGATCAAATCCAAAAGAAAGCTCAAAAGCAATAAGAAAACCGCAATACTACTAAGCGCGACTCTAGGTCGAATAATACAACACCGTCTCTAAGTCTGAAAGAATATACAAGTTTTGGTTGATGGACAATTCTAGATACAATAATAATAATACGAGAACAATGGTGGTTCTGATACAAGGAACCCACCTAACCAAGCAAGTCACCCAAGGAAGCAATGTGCCGGAAATGCCGCTATGGAATCTGTACGGCAAGACCTGCAAAAACTGGGGCACAACGGGGGTGAGTTGCCAACTCGTGAATAGAAAGATATCTACAAGCAGGAATCGAATGCATGACCCATCCTAGGTCAATACGATCAGATATAAATAACCTCAATATGAATAAAGCTGAAACATGCTAAACTGGCAATGTAATCTCTATACATGAGTGTAATGCCAAGTAATCGTGTCAGTGCCTCAGGTAATAGCATGTCATGAATATGAGGTATAACCACTGTAATCACATCTGCACATACGTGGATCCCGTCCACTCGTCACCCACTGACGATAAACATCATGCAAGTAAATATCACAAGCCTGTGCATGGAAATATAATATGAGGATATAACCAACCGTGTCCCTCGCGACACATCAAATCATGGAACCAGGGTGCCCAGCATCGACACCCGAAAACATCATGAAAACCGTGCCCAGCATCGGCACGTAAATCCTCATATATCGGGCTCCGTCAGTCCGGATCGGCCCGCGGCCCCCGGCAGTACGCCCATCTCTCGGCTCCAGGCGGTATCCCCCGGATATCCGCCGAGCTCAAATACAATCACCGGTAGGTACTCGCCCGCCTCCAGGCTCAATCGGCATAACCCATCGATCATCTCGCCGAGGGGAACCATACCGGGTCCACCATGTACCCGCAATCGGCTCATCCGCGCCTCGATTCGGGTGTCACATGTCGCTCTCAGCACCGAGAAAACACATGGTGGACGCACTGAAATATCATATCAAGGGAACCGGGTTTTAAAGTAATGATATATTCTCTTTTTAAAACATCCTCGGTTCCCAAATCCAGAAATAATCATAGAAACCACATATCTCAATGCGTATAATCAAGCATGAAGTATGCCACATGTAAAGGAAGGTATGTACATCATCATGTCATGCAAGGATCATATACTGAATGCAATAGTACTACAGTGTAGTGACATGGCAATTATCGATGATGAGTGTGTGAGCCGGCAACAAGTGTACGTGGAACATATGCATCATCGATAATGGTGCTGGTGTCCTAGCAGCATGACTGAATATCACAACAATACAAGCGATGCAATGCGGATAGCAGGAATAATGCGGAAACAATGATCAACGCTACAGCACAGAACCTGTCCCAATAGGTATGTCATGTAACCTTGCCTTTTGAAATAAGACGAATCAGGGCTTTTGGTAAAGTAAGGGCTACGGTGTTTTAAGAAAAGATGCATCATTTGAAAATATCCGTATTACCCTTTTTCTTATCTTTAAAATATTCCCGATTCGTTAGTTTTGAAAAAGGTATGACTCGGTCTAGTCCAAAGTCTACTGAGAAATCTAGACAGGAGGGGTATGAAACCACCAAATCTGAGTCAATATATATAAGTATAGATATGATAGTCGGTGATCTCGCCTCAATACCATATCGTAAGATATCCTCAAGTATGAATGCGGGTAAAGCACATGTCCAAAGGCCCGCTAAACTATCATATCGCACCTCAAGGCAACTATGTCACATCGCCGATCTCACGGCCTCACATCAAGTGTCATCACAAATCCACGTATCATCCTCAATCCCGTATATAAACACATAGTCCCATACCCATGTATAGATATACACACCATCATATGAAAGAATGAATGCAAGAATGTGTATAGGTATATGTGTAAGTGTAGGTATAAGTGCAATCGCTACCCTAGGGTTCGCACTATACTACACCAATATAATCTGAGCATCAAGCTACCAATATCAATATCAATGATCCTAACAACATATAATAATTATACGTGTGTATACGTATTCGTATACAACACCACGGACTGCGGGGGTGCTATACGCCATCCACCCGACTTCTCCCCGTAGATATAAATCTACTCACCTGCATCCTGCGTGTCGGTATCGATATCACCGTCATCTTCCGCATCGCCTCGGATCGTCGCGGTGTACCTACACATATCACACGTATCGCATCGCATCAAAACCAAATCAACACTTGAAACGATACGCTAAAACCAATACGATACGCGAAAAGGCCTATAGGTTAGAACCTACGGCTAGCCTTCGCAAAACAACCCGGAATCACTCGATATAGACATACAAACGTCACACGATCGAGATAACACACAAATACCAAAATCACCAAATCAAAATACGCAAAACCAATTCACATTTCAAAGCAGCAACCCAAGAAAATGGTCCCAGATTTCACCTCGGGTCAAATTTAACCAAATCAACAAGTCCAGGGTGCTATGCAGGGTGTAAATGAGGTATGGAGGCAACATGGGCACATGACTCAACAGGGTGGCCGGCCACACCACCTAAAATCCCGGCCTGGCCGGCCCAAGCATGGAATTGGGTGCCCGTCTGCCTAGGGTGGTCTCCTGGGGTCTCAATTAGGTCTCTGGTGTTGCTACTTTTTCCTGAAAAAGTCTCAGTGTATTCCAGATTTCCCTGCACGCTCCAGGTTTCACAAACCGATATGAAACTGCTCTGTTTTGGGTTTCAGGTCTTGTAATGTGTCGGATCTGGGTTCGTAGCACCAAGGGGGGTTCAAGGGTCACTAATAGGGTTCAATTGCACAACCACATCTCAACTTTACCCTTAACCTCGCTAGTTTGGTCCAAAGTGCACCAAATCACACGATATCGATATGAAACTTGAATTAAACCTTAAATACAACAATTAACACTCTAATTGAGAAGAAATTACCTCACATGAACCTCATGAATCCTCAACAGCACCAAACACCACCTTTCTTAGTCCATTGCATAGATCTTGGGCTTGTGGGCAATTTTTGTGAAATGAGGGTAGGGTTTTGGGATAGTTTTCTTGATGGATCTAGGGTTTTAGTGGAGAGGGTGAGGTAGTGAGGGAAAGGGCAGCAGCTCCATGAGGGAGAGGGAGAGAGAAATGAGGGTGAAAATGATGAAGGCATGGTTTCAAAAGGTGGGGTTGACCTTGCCCCTCTCTCTCTCATCATTACCTACTTTTCCCTTTTCTTTTCTTTTTCATTTTCCACATCCAAATCCTTCTCACCCCAATAGTATCCCCAAGTAACATGGTAGAAAAAATGTAACACAAGTCCCAAAAATGATATGTGCACAATTTTGCACAAAAAGCCAAAAAAGCCGATTAGCGATTTTTAATCGCGATTAGCGCTAAATTAGCATATAAATGATCACAAACACTTAAAATGACATAATTTCATTAAATAACCCATTTTAGAATTTTCCATAATTTTCCTCCATTTATTTGCATTTAAATATTAATTTAATATTAAAATAATCAATAAAATAATATTAAATCATAAAAATTCCTAAAAATAATATTTTATTATTTTGGAAATGTTACACC
This sequence comes from Agapanthus africanus, assembly GCA_030015575.1. Classification (NCBI taxonomy): domain Eukaryota; kingdom Viridiplantae; phylum Streptophyta; class Magnoliopsida; order Asparagales; family Amaryllidaceae; genus Agapanthus; species Agapanthus africanus. Next base: position 299,268,053 of record CM057339.1, on the reverse strand, counting down.
TCCCTATCACCGTCTCTGAGAAGATCGAAGTACCTCTCGGGTGTTATCCACCAAATCTGCGGAGTGGCTAATGCAACATCAAATCCAATTGAATTCTTAGGTTCTATTAAATTTTCAGTAATCGTTTGTGGTTCTGGAATCTCTTCCAGTTCTACCATACTCCCATTAATGTTTTCTGAAAAAATCCATTTTACTAAAACTGTGGCGAGTCAAGAACAATATCATTATTGATCTTCCTGATAGTAGAAAGTTAACCCTCGTCAAAGCCCGGGATAACCCACAAACTGCCATTACTGAAACGTGCCTCGAGTTTATCCGGATTCTAGTTTTAAGCATCAGCCGGACAACTCCCTATACCTTAACATCGTTAAGATATAAATTGATTCTATATATATCCAATATAGAAACAAACGCACTAATTTAATTGGAACCAGATTTAAAATCACGCAGCTGTCTCCAGTGCATATCAACCAAATGGAAAGAGGCCAATCATCATTACTCATCTAGGAGTGCATCCATATATGAGTCACCTGAAAGAGAAGTAAGTTCTCAAAACCATTACTATCAACGGAATACCAAACACAAGTATCTACATTTTCAACTACCTCGAAGAATCCTAATACTTTCAACAAATGGTTCTCTACTTTATTCTTATACCTATAACTTCTCAATATGTGGACCTTACATTTCAATGAAATACTTGTCTAGAACTGGAGAAGTCATGAGTACAGAATATAGTACGGGTACCAACCTCTTTGTCCTAATGGATACCGGACAACATACAATACTTTGTATAAGTCCACTGAGTTTAATAACTCAAAGCTTGTGCCTCGTAGGTTGAAAACTATACTATGGTTAAGAAGAATTACACCGCTGATGAATGCATCTTACCTAATCACCAACTGATATAGGTAAATGTCATAGACATAATTTCAAAAAGTTATATCTCACTTTATAAAATAAACGTACAGATATATCAGTTTGAAATTGGAGTATAACAACGGATATTCAAAACTAAATATTTTCTATCCAGCAAAAACCAGACGATTTCCTCAAATATCACCAATTACAACGAATTCCGATATAATGAGGATCTAATCACCCAATTCCTAATATCTTACTCCCACTCACCATCTGTAACACCATACAGATGTGAGAAACTGATCTGGTAAATACATACGCTGGAGTTAGATTCCAATTGGGAAAACATTTTTCTGTTGGAGATAGTGCCCTCATAGTCAATTATTGGATCGCAGGTACGTGATTGCAATGATTGCGGAGGACCTATCCCGGTAGGACAGTCTTACTCGAGATGATAGTATGCTATCTGGTTTGCCTTTATCAGTCGTGTTCATGTTCAGGTGACTGATTGCATGTTACACTTTGATAGAGCCCTTAGGATCTTGCTTTACTACCAACAGTATGATGGCGATCATATACGTGAGAGTTGGGTAGTTTATATGCATATCCTTAATTGTGGTCCCTAGTCGTGGGAGTTTCGAGACAGGGCATCGATACTCCGGAGTAGACTAGTGTGTACAGTCGAGACCCCGACGAGGGGCGGTGGCCGGTCTCACAAGCCACTGGTGTCAGTTGGATCACCTAAGATGTATACAGGTGCTCATTGGGTTATGAGTACACCGGACAGGACTCGCCGGGAATCTGCTAGTTAGTACTATACCTATCGTCAGATAGCAGTTCCCTGGTGACATGTGTACAGGTTAGTTCATCGACCTGAGGTCGTCATTTGTCTCGTGTGAGTTCTCACTGTGCTTTGATTTCTACCCTACCACGGCTCAAAGGAGTCGTGCAAACAGGTAGCTTTTGGGTACAGTCCCGAGCCATATGGAGGCACATGAGCGGATCGGCAGGGGTTTCGTCTCTCCCGGTATTGGGGGCGAGATCGTGCTGTGTCTAGGAGAGCCATTACGCAAAGCCCTCGGCCGAGGCAGGAGATTTACTGGTAGGTATTCCAGTAGTATCTCAGGGCGTTCTGGGCTACACTCCGACACGACTTATACTGCTAATGGGGGTCTGACGTTACTAGCCCCCTAGGCGGATATGCGATACTCATTGACGAACGGACCGGACTGTATATACATTGTCACTGTTAGGCTCAGTAGGGTTTTCGGAGGAGTTCGCTCATCGGTCTCCCTTGAGTTCGCTCCTCGGCCACTCTTGAGGTCAGTCCATGGGCAGCCGTTACGCATAGCTAGTGCCGCTGACGGTTTATGGTTAAACCCACTGCCAGGGTACTGACGAGTCATTAGAGTCCCCCACAGACAGTTTCCCAAGTTCGGGCGAAACGTTGTAGAGGCCGTATGGTTTTATGGCAGGGTTCGGAAAATGCACGTGCGTTTACGCACGTGTCGATTTTCGGACAGATGATACTGGTCGGCTTTGGTTTAAGCCGGATCCGAGTATTATATTGAGTAGGTATAATATCTTTGTCTCAGTTGCATTTGTATTTGGTCGTAATACAAATGCGGGTATATTTATACAGTTTCGGGGTTGTCCTGAAATTCGTTTCAGGATCACTGTTGGAAGTTGCCAGTTTCCAGTTTTCTATCAGCCGTCTTTTAACATTCGGTTAAAGACGGATTTGTCTTTTCTTGAGATGAGTGTGGATTCTTCTAGAAGGTTCTAGATGAGGTGACTAGGATTAAATGGTGTTAAGTTTTCATTGGTTGCATTTAATGGTTCATTAATGCTTGATGAGGTGTTATTAGTGATTCATGCTTTGTTATTAATGGTTTTGGATTGCTTAAGATATTTTTGAAGTGAGAAGCATTCTCTTGTGGTCACCCCCCTCTCCTACAGTCACCTCCCTCTTGCTATATATGGCTTGCCCTCTCTTTCTCCTCATTCTCACTCTCACTTGATGTTTCATTTCGGTTAGAAAAGATTATGATAGCATTCGAGGTGTATGGAATTTTACAGTTCATTTCATTCCATCACCCGATTTTCACGGCAACTTCATTAACCGATCGTCCACGGATTTGGACGAAGTGAGACAAAGTTATCTACTCATTCTCTATATCAATCTTGGTCGTCTCTTTTAGCAAACTTGACGATCGAGTTGCCTCGAGTCAGAGGCGGGAGCCCGTTTAAAGAACCGATCATGTGGTGCCACCTCGACGAGGAGATCGGAGATCGACGCGATCGGAGCAGCCGCAACGGAGCGTGGGATGATGGTTGAAGAACGAAGGACTCGGATCGTTCGGTACAATCTTCCTACACTCTTTACAGTTTGTTAGTTTAGCAATAATGGCAGATCCGGGTTAAAGTATACGATAGCGCCAGTTTAAAAGTTTTTGTTCCGCATTTGGCGTCTGTAGACGGCCGGGGCGCTAACGTAGACTTACAGTGGTATCAGAGCCTCACCATTTTGCTATACTAACTTGTGCTAACGCGTTTAAAACATCGAACCGACCGGAAAACTAAAAACTGCAAAATCCATGCCCGACAGTTTCTGTTAATTTTAAACGGTCTCAAAATTTATTTCTGGATGTCTTAAAAATCTGTGCAGGGAATTATAAGAGCCACGACAAAATTTGGGGTCGTGATCCCTCCAAGCTGCCGCGGAAGGGCGGCCAACCGCATGGTTTGGCCGCGCAACCGCGGCCACGTGGGGAGCACGTGCTCCCAAATTTTGTCAGTTGGTTCTCTGTGGGATTTTGGGGTTTTTGGTATATAAAGTTTTGGCCCAGGTTTTGTTACTGTTCACCAGTAAGCAGTGGGGCCCACTTTTTGATATTTGGACTTTGGTCGATCGAAATTTAAACACGTTAGTTTACAGTGCTTACATTATATCTCCGACCGGAAATGTCATTTGATCGGTAAACCGCGTCTGATTGCTATAGTTCTTTTAGACGGGTTTGCGAACGTGACATTCGCGTTGATGTTCTGTGTTGTGCTGTGATGTTGCGGATTTGTCGTGGTGGATAGCAGTGTGCAATGGTAGTACAGATTGAGTTTATTTGTACATTTGATATTGCGGGGCGAGCGTCCAACTTGTGGACTGCCGTCACTGCCTGTTGTATAATATTCTTTTGGGGCACGACCAGGTTGCGGTCGATGTACCTATTGTACTATTTTTCATTACTGTACTAGGTTTTGCCCCGAGACGGAGTGCACGGATAGCCGGGTTCGGGAAACCAACGGGTCCGCATCTCATGGCTTTGAGAGGCAGAGGGACCCCACTTCAGAATTGGCAGACTATTCGCCGCACTCGTAGGGGGTACAGGTTGACCCAAGGAGGGGTGCCCAAGATTACCGGATTCCGTGAAGTGCCGGGTGTTCCATTCACTATGCTGTGGGGACTGCCTCGCTTCAGGTTTTGGCGGGTAACTTGCCGCACCCGTAGGGGTCTAGGTTTCATTGCACAGGCTATCCACACGACAGGGGAACGTCGAGTTTCAGCAGCGGCTCTGTGAAACTCGGGGATCCCAGATTATCTGTATTGTTTTGTGATGCTTATTACTTTTCTGTAATGTTGCATACTATCACGCCTGGAGCGATTATTGTATATTGGTTTATATACTATTAGATGTTGTATATGTTTTACACCCGCGCTAGTCCAGCCCCCGCTCTGTCGTTAGTTAAGTAACCTAACGGGTGATGACGGGACCCAGTGACGAATGCGGATGGCATATACGTACATTTTATTTTCGTTCTTTTCTGGTGTGATTGATTGATGGGACTGCGTTGATTCTGATCAATGCAAAGTATAACAAACCTGTTTGAGTTGTTGGAACAAATTTAAAAAGTGTTGTTGCAAAGACGTTTCCTTTTGTTATGCATAGCGGTATTCAGTGGAATATCCTGCACCTCATTCGACGGGGCAAGGGCTGATATCCCTTCACCGGGACTGACCCCTTGGGCAGAAGTTTGCGTCAGCGTAATAACTTCACTATAGCCGATTACAAGTTGCTTTGCATAGCGGTATTCAGTGGAATATCCTGCACCTCATTCCACGAGGAAAGAGCCGAGATCCCTTTACCGGGAGTAACCTCTTTAGCAAAAGGTTTTCGCCACTATATTTTAAAGCTATCAGGTTCCTTCAGCGATATCAAGTTCACTACGCTAAAGGTTTTTCGCCAAAAACCAGCCGTAGCCCTCCGTCACTTCTTTTGGGTATTCAGTAGTATTCAAGCTATGCATTTTAGCCAAAGTTAAGGCATAGTGTTTGGTAGCTGCTGGGTATTCAATTGTTGCATAGATAGATGAGTTAGTTTGGGACAGTCGTTCTGCCGATTGGCCAAAGTCAGGGGCATGTGCGGGTGGGTTCAAATTGATAAGATAGTGATGGGTAGAACTTGGCATGTGACTTATGACATTTTGATCAAAGCCAAGGTTATAAGAGCATGGGGCAAAAACTATATCAGGAGTTTCTAAAGAAACTGAAACTTGCCGAGTATGCGCATACCTTCTGGAGTATGAGTAACGTGGATGCATTCCATCACGTTATCATGCGATGAGAGTTGGATCCTGATTCCCACTGATGAGTTGGTTTACTCTTCGGGTGATCCCGATTGATTCTTCTTTAGGTTTGGAGGAGAATTTGACAGGACAGTGGGAGGTTTCCGGATTAGATAAAGTGATGACCATTCTGATCTAGGTTAGAGTGCACGCTGAGTGTTTCTTTTCTCTCTCTCTCTTTGGCAGCGACCTTTGACCGACCCTAGACTATGACTCAGTGACCAGGTTGACCGAACCTTCTTAAAATACTGGCTTTTGGATTGTCTATGTTGCATAAGTCATTGCCACTCCTTCTTTTACCCTTTGAATTTCTCAGAACACCCGTATTACTACGGATATCCACTTCCATTGGATAGAGCCATCGTATGGTTATATACGAACTCGAAGGGACTTCTTCGAGGATGGATCCAGGTTCAGGAGAAATAGAATTGGTTTATTCAGTTGTCTTTTATTATCACCTTCTCTCAGGTTGCGAGAGCTCCTTGGTTTAGGAGAGTACACCTATTACGCTTATTGGATAGTCTTATTCCAAACCATAGGCTGGTGCCGAAAGGTAGGGAATGAAGAAAACCAATTAGCCTAAGTAGGGTGTGCAGAAGGTAATATGTAAAGACAAAATAAAGGGATTAGAAAGAGGGCAAAGTAAATTGCGACTGATATCATTCACGACCAAAACCGCGTACTTCATCGCCACTCCTATTTCACCTTTAAAAGAATAAGGTATTATTCAGTTGTCTTTTATCGTCACCTTCTCTCAGTTGCGAGTACTCCTTGGTTTAGGAGGGTACACCTATTATGCTTACTGGATAGTCTTCTTCCAAACCATAGGCTGGTGCCGAACGGTAGGGAAGGAAGAAAACCAGTTAGCCTAACGATGGTGTACAGAAGCTAACGACTAAAGACAAATAAAGGGATTTGGAGAGATGGCAATAAAATATACGGTTGAAGTCATGAATTGGATTATGGAAGAGGCATTGCTATGAATACCAGGATACCCCTACGAAACATTTTCATGTTTCAGTGCATCGTTAAAGAAAAACTGTTTTCCCGATTAGACACTTACTCCAAGGGTATGTATTTACCAGGTTTCATTCTCATATCTGTATGGTTTTACAGATGATGAGTGGGAGTAAGATATTGGGAATTAGGTGATTATCCTCATTATATCGGAATTCGTTGCAATTGGTGATATTTGAGGAAATCGCCAGGGTACAGTTTTCTACCTACGACGCACAGGTTTTGAGTTGTTCAACTCAGCGGACTTATACAGAGTATTGTATGTTGTCCAAGTGTCCATCAGGACAAAGGGGTAGGTCCTCGTACTATGTTCTATTTACTTATAACTTCTCTAGTATTTAGACGAGTGTTTCGTAGAAATACAAGGTCTATGTTTTGAGAAGTTGTGGGTATAAGAATAAAGTAGAGAACCAGGTATCACAAGTATCGGGATTCTTCAAAGAGATCGAAGATGTAGATTCTTGTGATTGGTATTCAGATGATAGTGATGGTTTTGAGAAACGTATTTCTCTTACAGGTTACTCATAATTGGATGGATTCCTAAGTTGAGTAATACTGATTAGCCTCTTTCCATTAAGTTCATATGTACTGGAGACAGATGCATGGATTTGAATATGGTTCCAATTAAATAAGTGCCAAAGTTTCTGTATTGGATATAGAATAGTTCGTACCTTAAAAGAAATTAAGGTACGGGGAGTTGTCCAGCTTATGATTAAAACCAGACACTGGATAACTCAGGGCACGTTTCAGTAATGGATGTTTGTGGGTTGACCCTGGCTATGACGAGGGTTGATATTCTACCATTTAGAAGATCAATAGTGATATTGTTCTTGACTCGCCACAGTTTTAGTAAAAATGGATCTTTTTCAGAAAACAGTAGTGGGAGTATGGTAGAACTGGAAGTGATTCCAGAACCGCGAACGATTACGGAAAAATTTAATAGGACCTATACATTCAATCAGGTTTGACATTCCAATAGCCACTCCGCAGGTATGGTAGGTAACCTCAGACACCCGAGAGGTACTTCGGTAGCCTCAAGGACGGTGACAGGGAGGTTCTTATCTACCCAGACTTGACACTACTGTTGTTCCAGGATATGAGACCCGGTAGGAGGGTTGTCGTAGTCAGTGGGAGCAACGGAAGCATGGTGGGCAAGTAGCTTATGTCTATTTATAGACTTGAGCAGTTATAGCGGAGATAGATCATCTAATTTTGATGTGACAGTCGTGGGTTTGACTTCAATCAGAATAGGGGATGGATCAGTTAAGAAGGTAGTAGGGTGTGATGTCATGGTATCTGGATGACATACACAGAGTAGGAAGTAAAATTCCAATACTACGATCGGTTGGACTGTGGTCGTCGCACAGTTGTTTCTCCAGACAGGATATGGATATAATATTTGACATTCTGATTTCTGGATCTATGGTTTTAGATCTGGATTTGGGTAGTTTCCCAATGTGGGTACTTTGACAGATATTCTAATGGTTTTTAGAATAGTTGACTCCTAGCATGGTAGTGTACCTGCAGGTGATGGAGTCACCCTCTCTAAAGGTATCGTATAGACTAAAGGGGAGAGGGATGTGCATGATTAGCAGATCACTTGCTTAGGCAATTGAGTCAATCATGTGATGTCAAGTACCACACCAAATGTTGGTTTTGCACTAGATGCAATAAGTTTGTATTAATCCAATCCTGGAGAAACATAAGGAAGCAGTTTTAGAACATTGGTACATGTTCTGCGGATTTGATAACGGCAGCCTCTTTCGGGAGACGGTTATCATTCCAGGCTTCAAAGGTGACATGGATGACAGAGTGTTTGTCAGAGTTTTAGTTTTCCCTCTGACGAGGGACAGTATTATGGACAGATGGTTCCAGAGGATACTGTGGGTGGCTTGGTGCCGGATACTGATTAGATTCAGTGATCCATACAGTCTAAGAAGTTTGGATATGGAGTTCATTTATGAACTACGGTCCCATCAGATATCCAGACATATTCTAAGACAGGTACTACTCAATTCGGGAGATGGCTTTCTCCGCGAACTTGAGATTAAGAGAGATACAGAAAGAAACTTCTAGGCGGATCCACTCACCGAGGCTATTTCTCGAACACAATAGTTTTACAAACGGGCTTTGTGAAACTGATTAGTAGAGGAGTTGGATGTTCGGTTTCACACGGGCTGTGAGTAGTCGACATCGCAATATTAGCCTTGAGTGCAAGTGGGAGATTGTTGGAGATAGTGCCCTCATAGTCAATTATTGGATCGCAGGTACGTGATTGCAATGATTGCGGAGGACCTATCCCGGTAGGACAGTCTTACTCGAGATGATAGTATGCTATCTGGTTTGCCTTTATCAGTCGTGTTCATGTTCAGGTGACTGATTGCATGTTACACTTTGATAGAGCCCTTAGGATCTTGCTTTACTACCAACAGTATGATGGCGATCATATACGTGAGAGTTGGGTAGTTTATATGCATATCCTTAATTGTGGTCCCTAGTCGTGGGAGTTTCGAGACAGGGCATCGATACTCCGGAGTAGACTAGTGTGTACAGTCGAGACCCTGACGAGGGGCGGTGGCCGGTCTCACAAGCCACTGGTGTCAGTTGGATCACCTAAGATGTATACAGGTGCTCATTGGGTTATGAGTACACCGGACAGGACTCGCCGGGAATCTGCTAGTTAGTACTATACCTATCGTCAGATAGCAGTTCCCTGGTGACATGTGTACAGGTTAGTTCATCGACCTGAGGTCGTCATTTGTCTCGTGTGAGTTCCCACCGTGCTTTGATTTCTACCCTACCACGGCTCAAAGGAGTCGTGCAAACAGGTAGCTTTTGGGTACAGTCCCGAGCCATATGGAGGCACATGAGCGGATCGGCAGGGGTTTCGTCTCTCCCGGTATTGGGGGCGAGATCGTGCTGTGTCTAGGAGAGCCATTACGCAAAGCCCTCGGCCGAGGCAGGAGATTTACTGGTAGGTATTCCAGTAGTATCTCAGGGCGTTCTGGGCTACACTCCGACACGACTTATACTGCTAATGGGGGTCTGACGTTACTAGCCCCCTAGGCGGATATGCGATACTCATTGACGAACGGACCGGACTGTATATACATTGTCACTGTTAGGCTCAGTAGGGTTTTCGGAGGAGTTCGCTCATCGGTCTCCCTTGAGTTCGCTCCTCGACCACCCTTGAGGTCAGTCTATGGGCAGCCGTTACGCATAGCTAGTGCCGCTGACGGTTTGTGGTTAAACCCACTGCCAGGGTACTGACGAGTCATTAGAGTCCCCCACAGACAGTTTCCCAAGTTCGGGCGAAACGTTGTAGAGGCCGTATGGTTTTATGGCAGGGTTCGGAAAATGCACGTGCGTTTACGCACGTGTCGATTTTCGGACAGATGATACTGGTCGGCTTTGGTTTAAGCCGGATCCGAGTATTATATTGAGTAGGTATAATATCTTTGTCTCAGTTGCATTTGTATTCGGTCGTAATACAAATGCGGGTATATTTATACAGTTTCGGGGTTGTCCTGAAATTCGTTTCAGGATCACTGTTGGAAGTTGCCAGTTTCCAGTTTTCTATCAGCCGTCTTTTAACATTCGGTTAAAGACGGATTTGTCTTTTCTTGAGATGAGTGTGGATTCTTCTAGAAGGTTCTAGATGAGGTGACTAGGATTAAATGGTGTTAAGTTTTCATTGGTTGCATTTAATGGTTCATTAATGCTTGATGAGGTGTTATTAGTGATTCATGCTTTGTTATTAATGGTTTTGGATTGCTTAAGATATTTTTGAAGTGAGAAGCATTCTCTTGTGGTCCCCCCCTCTCCTACGGTCACCTCCCTCTTGCTATATATGGCTTGCCCTCTCTTTCTCCTCATTCTCACTCTCACTTGATGTTTCATTTCGGTTAGAAAAAATTATGATAGCATTCGGGGTGTATGGAATTTTACAGTTCATTTCATTCCATCACCCGATTTCCACGGCAACTTCATTAACCGATCGTCCACGGATTTGGACGTTGTGAGACAAAGTTATCTACTCATTCTCTACCTCAATCTTGGTCGTCTCTTTTAGCAAACTTGACGATCGAGTTGCCTCGAGTCAGAGGCGGGAGCCCGTTTAAAGAACCGATCATGTGGTGCCACCTCGACGAGGAGATCGGAGATCGACGCGATCGGAGCAGCCGCAACAGAGCGTGGGATGATGGTTGAAGAACGAAGGACTCGGATCGTTCGGTACAATCTTCCTACACTCTTTACAGTTTGTTAGTTTAGCAATAATGGCAGATCCGGGTTAAAGTATACGATAGCGCCAGTTTAAAAGTTTTTGTTCCGCATTTGGCGTCTGTAGACGGCCGGGGCGCTAACGTAGACTTACATTTTCAATTAACATCGCACAGTCGGACTGAAACATGAAAATGTTTCGAAGGGGTTAACCGGTATTCCCAGTAACGCCTCTTCCACTATCCTGATTCATGACAGTAACTCTATACTTATCTACCCTCACTGCAATCCCTTTATTATGTCTTTACTTATTACCTTCTGCACACCTTCTTTAGGCTAATTGGTTTTCTTCCTTTCCTACCTTTCGGCACCTGCCTAAGGTTTGGAAGAAGACTATCCAATAAGCGTAAGAGGTGTACACTCCTTATGCCAGGAGCCCTCGCAACCCGAGAGAAGCTAATGGGAAAAGACATCTGAATAATCCTATTCAATTTCTCCTGAACTGGAAACCATCCTCGAATCTGGAACGAATTCCTTCGAGTTCGTATGTAACTATACGATGGCATGTCCAAGCATTATGGACATTCGTAGTGATACGAAGTGTTCTGGAGAAATCGAAAGTGGATGAGGGAGTGGTAGGTGTATACACGGTTTTGTCGTGAATGATAGCAGTCACAATTTTCTTTTGCCCTTATTCTAATCCCTTTATATGTCTTACTTATTACCTTCTGTACACCACACTTAGGTTAATTGGTTTTCTTTTTTCCCTACCTTTCGACACCAGCCTATGGACTGGAGGAAGACTATCTAATAAGCTCAATAGGTGTACCCTCTCCTAATCCTAGGAGCCCTCACAACCTGAGAGAAGGTAAAGAGAAAAGACAATCGAATAATCCTATTCAATCTCTTCAGAATAGAATCCATCTTCGAATCTGAAACAAGTTCCTTCGAGTTCGTATATAACTATACGATGGATTTATCCAATAGGAGTGGATGTTCGTAGTAATACAGGGTGATCGGGAGAAATGCAAAGGTGATATAGAAGTGACAATGATATATGCGACACCGTGACATTCCAAAAGCCAAAATATTTTAAGAATGTTCGGTTAACTTGGTTCATGAGTTTTAGTCATGGGTCGGGCCATGGTTGCTGCCAAAGAGAGAGAGAGAGAGAAAAGAAACACCCAGTGTGCACACTAACCTAGATCATAATGGTTAATCACTTTATCTAATCAGGATGGCTCTCACTGTTTTCTCGAATTCTCCTCCAAACCCAAAAGAAGAATCAGTCGGGATCATCTAAAATCACCCGAGGAGTAATCCTACTCATCAGTGGAAATCGAGATCCAACTATCATGGCATTATAACTTGATGGAAGCCACTCAAGTTACCACTCTCCAGAAGGTATGCGCAAGCCTGGCAAGTTTGCTGTATGTTTGAAACTCCCGATATAATTTTTGCCTCAAGCAGCTTATGACCTTGACGGATGCCAACAAATCGTAAGTTGCAAGTCAAGTTCTACCTGTCATTGTCCTAATTAATTTAGACCTACCCGTACTCGCCCTTGACGGATGCCAACAAGGCCGTACGACTGTCCTAGATTAATGTATATCCATGCTACAGAATAGTAACACATAGCTACCGCACACTATGCCTTGACGGAAGCCAACAAACATACCAAGAATACTAGGCACTGATTTTCTGAAATGTCGGAGGGCTACGGCTGGTTTTTGGCGAAAACCTTTAACGTAATGAACTTGATATTGTTAAAGGAATCCAAGTGGTTTTACAAATATATAGTGGCGAAAACTTTTTCTAAAGAGGTCACTCCCTGTGAAGGGATCTCGGCTCTTTCCTCGTCGAATGAGGTGCATGATATTGCAAACTGAATACTACGATGCAAAGCAAAAGAATCGACTATAGTGAAGTTATTACGTTGACGCCAACTTTTACTCAAGGGGTCACTCCCGATGAAGGGATCTCGGCCCTTGCCTCGTGGAATGAGGTACTGGATATTTATAACCGAATACCACTGTGCAAAGCAAAAGAAAGCGTCTGTAATGTCAGTTTTAAAAACTTGGTTCCAACAACATCATATTGGTTTGTTTTATCCTTGCATTGATAAGAATCAATACAGTCCCATCAATTAATCACACCATAAAAGAACGAAAATATGATGTACGTATATGCCATCCGCATTCGCCACTGGGCCCCGTCATCACCCGTTAGGTTACTTAACTAACGACAGAGCGGGGGCTGGACTAGCGCGGGTGTAAAACATATACAACATTTACTTGTAAATATAAATTATATATAACATTCATCCCAAGCATGATATAAGCAACATTACAGAAGCATCACAGAATCAACACAGAATGGTGGATAATCTTGGAGCCCCGGGTTTCACTTGAGCCGCAAGTGAGACCCGACGTTCCCCTGTCGTATGGATAGCCTGTACAATAAAACCTAGGCCTCTACGAGCGCGGCAAGTTACCCGCTAATCCCAGAAGCGAGGCAACTACAATCAACAACGTGAATGTGCCACCCAACACTTCATGGAATCCGGTAACTTGGGCACCCCTCCGTGGGTCAACCTATAACCCCTACGAGTGCAGCGAGTAGCCCGCCAATTCTAGAGTAAGGTCCCCTCCGTCTCAACGCCATGAGATGCGGACCCGTTGCCCTCTAGAACCCGGCTATTCATGCACTCCACTGCGAGGTAATCCTAGTACATAAAAGAAAAGAATATGTATAAGACATCGACCTCAACCTGGTCGTACCCCAAACAAATAATATACAAACTGGCAGTGACGGCAGTCCACATGTCGGACGCTCGTCCCGCAATATCAAATGTACAAATAAAACTAAACAGTACTACCATTGCACCCAAGCTATCCACAACGACGATCCAACCATAACACAGCACAACATAGAACATCAACGTGAATGTCACGTTCGCAAACTCATCTAAAAGAACATATAGAAATCAGACGAGTTATACCGCTCGAATGACATTCACGGTCGCAGATAGTAATGCATGTACTATGAACATTTAAACACCGTTAAATTAACGACTTCAAAACACCCCGAATTTCCCCTGAACAATAGATAACAAAATATCCAAACTAGGCAAAACAAGCAATACCACAGCACCAATATTCCCGAGACTAGAAAATACCAAAAATTTCAAGTCCAAACTCCATAGAAAAACCAGCCTCACCCATTTTTTGCAAATCTGCCGGGTCAAATCCAGCGGTTTGGGCTCGTATTTGTGGTGTGTTCTAGTGGTCACCCAAGTAGTTTTCTGCAGTTGCTTAAAAATTTTTTTTAAGACTTTGAAAAATCGACAGAAACTGGAATATATCGGTGTGTTGTTTCGGATTTGTTTTGATTTCAATACTTTAACATTGTCTAATACTGCAAGTAAGGGGTTTATGGGTTGGCTCTAATACCATGTTGGGTTACGACAGCGCCCTGGCCAAACCGTGGCCAAATGCGGAACAAAATTTTTCTAAACTGGTGCTACTACAACCCGATTCCCGGATCTACCCTAAACCCTATACTAGCAAGCATATAAAGAGGAGTTAGATGGTTATACCGAATGAACCAAGTCCTTCGGTTCTTCCATCTTCCTCCTTAGCTCCTTGAGGCATGTCCGGTTGAACTTGGTCGCCGGTCTTCCTTCGTTGAAGACGATCCACCCGAGGGATGTAGTTATGGCTCTAGCTTCACATAATGGATGCAAGTGAAGCAACTGGGGTTTCTAGGATGCTACTCTAGAAAACCTAGGATGTAGTGTATGAACTTAGTGTATGTCTATCTCATCTCACATCCTCTCATGTTTCTAAACTCATGAGAGGGTTGAGAGGAGGTGGAGAATGAAGGTGGAGGCAACTATGGAAACTAAAGAGGAGTGAAGAACAAATGGTGAAGAAGAGCTCAAGAAAAACTCATGCTAAAAAATAATGAAACTCACATGAGAGAGAAAAACAAGCATGCTAGGTTTGTAAAACAATTTCTTTTCATTTTAAAATCCACCCATACTTGAATAGTATGCACAAATGAATTAAAAATTCATTTGTGCACACTATGCAAGCATGGTCATCACCATACTCCTCTCAAGCTAATTTCTACCTCATTTACCATTTTCTAATAAATGGTCAAATCCAAAAATGAGGTGGCCACCTTCTAGAATGTTTTCCGGAAAAAATACGGACTACATTCTACTGTATATATATACCTTCATTCATACCGAAATACGAATATCCAAAGAGATAGAATAACAAAAAGAACATAATACTAGAATATGCGTATCGAAATACATATACGTAAATTATTAAATCAATACCTGATTTAATAATCCGGCTCAAACCCGAGACGGCTAGTATTATCAACTATCTGATCGAAAGTCCGGGTACAAAGTACATCAATCGATCGGAACTCTGCACGTATCCAATACGGCTACTACATTATTTCGCCAGAACCAAGGAAATCCTCTGTGTGGGACTCTAAAGACTCATCAATACACTGGCAGTGGGTTTAACGACAAGCACGTCAGCGGCACTAGCTGTACGTAACAGCTATCCAGGTATTGAGCGAAAGGATGGCCGACGAGCAAACTCATCCAAACCCCTACCGAGCCTGACCCCTAATAACGCGATAATTCATGTCGCTATGAGACCCATCGCCACCTGAGAAACCACTGATCCTAGATCGGTAATTCTTAACTATCTTGGCTATGGATTTCTGGCGATGGCCACCCGTGTACCGCGCGACATCAACCCCCAATACCGAGAGAGGCGAATCCCCGACGATCCGGTCACTGCCTTTATGTGGCTCGGGACTGTACCCAACTAAAACCTGTTTGCACGACTCCTTTAAGCCATGGTAGGGTAGTAATCAAAGCACAGTAGGAACTCACACGAGACAAATGGCGATCTCAGGTCGATAGACTAACATGTACACATGTCATCTGGGAACTGCTATCTGACAATTAGTATAATACCAACTAGCATGTTCCCGGTAAGTACGTCCGGTGTACTCTGTTAGATATGTATGCCCTATAGGCCATTATTTTATATGTATACATATGGATGCTTGGACATATATATGAAAATGACAGTCTTACTCGATATGATAGTATGCTATTTGGTTTGACTTTATCTTAACATGTGTATGTTTTACTTGCTATTACATATCTTTTATACATGTTGATAAAGCCCGTAGGATCAATGCTAGACTACCTGCGTTGTGATGACGATCATACTTGTGGGAGCTGGGTAGTCGGTACACACATCCTTAAATGGACCCTAGTTGTGGGAGTATCGAGACTGGGCATCAATATTCCAGAATAGATTAGTGTATACGTTTCTAGACCCCGACGAGGGGCGATGGTTTGGTCCCGCAACCATTGGTCTTTATACCTAAGATCGTATACAGGTGCTCACTGGGGGTGAGTACACCGGACGGACTCGCCGAGAATTTCTAGATGGTACTATACCTATCGTCAGGTGGAAGTTCTCAGGTGACATGAGTACATGTTAGTCCTTAGACCTGAGATCGTCATTTGTCTCGTGTGAGTTCCCACCGTGCTTTGATCACTACCCAACCATGGCTCTACTGAGTCGTGCAAACATGTTTTGGTTGGGTACAGTTCCGAGCCACATGGAGGCAGTGAGCGATTGTCGGGGTTTCGCCTTTCCCGGTATTGGGAGTCGATATCGCACTGTGTTTGATTGGTCAGGACCATAAGACCTTGGCCAAGGCAGTTGGGATTTACTGATAGGCTGATTAGTAGTTTCCCAGATTGGTCTTGAGCCGCATCAGCATGAATTACCATATTATCAGGGTCTCACGTTTACCACCCCCTAGACCCGGTATGCGATACTCTCAGACGAAGAGACCGGACTGTATGGAGATTGTCACAGATAGGCTCAGTAGGGATCCGGATGAGTTTGCTCGTCGGCCTTCCTTTTCGACAGGTACCCAGGTAGCCGTTACGTACAGCTAGTGCCGCTGACGTGCTTGTGGTTATTGATTTATCCAGTAACTCACTGCCGGCATACTGTCGAGTCTTTAGAGTCCCACACAGAGGGTTTCCCTGGTTTAGGCGAAATGATATAGTAGCCGTATTGGATACGTGCAGGGTCTCAATCGATTGATGTACTTTGTACTCGGACTTTCGATCGAACAGTTGGTAATACTAGCCGGCTCGGGTTTGAGCCGGATTATTAAATCAGGTATTGATTTAATAGTTTATATATATGTATTTTGATATGTATATTCTAGCATTACGTTCTTCGTGTTATTCTATCTCTTTGGGCATTCGTGTTTTTATCCGAATGCAGGTATGCATATACAACAGACTGTAATCCGTATTTATTACCTTCTAGATGGTGGCCACCTCATTATGCTTTTTCCATTTATTTGATAAATGGAAAATGAGGTGTAAAGTGTGAGGTATGGGAGGAATGGTGATAACCATGCTTCAATATTTAACAAATGAATTTTTAATTCATTTAGAGTTACTATTGAAGTATGGTTGTTGATTGTTTATTAAAGAAATTCATACACAAAACCTTTGTGTGGATTTTCTCTCTCATGGATGCTTCATTATTTTCTTGAGCTCCCATTTCTCTTCATCTCTCTTCCCTTTTCTTGAGTTTCCCCCACCTTCATCATCTTCCTCTACACTACCCTTTTCATGAGTTGAGAAACAAGTGAAGAGACAAGAAATAGATAATAAAAACTTAGATCTTCACACTACATCCTAGACTACTTGATTTAGCAACCCAAGTTCTCTAGTTGCTCCACTTGAAATATTGTGAGGAGCTAGAGCCATGGATCATATCTCTCAGGTGGATCATCTACGACAAAGGAGGACCGGAGAACAAGTTCGATCCCGGAGAACCGATGGAGCGGGAAAAGAAGATCAAGCATGTTCAAGATGGCCACTGGGAGCTAAGGATGAAGAAAGAAGACCGAAGGACTTGGTTCGTTTGGTGAGATTTCTTCATCATAGTAGATAGCTCTCTTTATTTTGCTAGTTAGGTTTATGGTAAGATTCGGGTTAAAAGTTATTCTAGTGCCATGTTCTAATCGTTAAATTTTTTTTATTTCGCATTTGGTCACGGTAGTTGGCCGGGGCACTAGCGTAACTTTTCATGGTATCAGAGCCAGCCCATAAACCCTACACTAACAAGTTTAAACAATTTTAAAACAACAAAACTGAAACAACTCCAAAAGATTGAAACCCAAATTCCAGTTTATGCCGATTTTTAAAAGGCTTCAAATTTTTTTTTTCAAGTGCAGAGTGCTCTTTACACTAAGAGATGAACACTGACCAAAAACGACACAATTCCCACCACTTTTGGCCGGCCACAACACTCTTAGAACCGAGCTTACCGGTTTTCTTAAAGAGAATTGCATCGAGTTTGTTAGTTTTGTATATGCCCTAGAGGCCATTGTTGTACATATGATGTATATTATAGTGCATTCTTGGATATATATAGAGAGGAATTTCTTGCTCGACTAGATTGTATGCTATCTGGTTTTACTTTGTCTTAACATGTTGATTTGTATTGGTTTACTGTCTTGCTCTTACATGTTGATAAAGCCCTTAGGATATGTACTCGACTATTGGGACTATGATACAGATCATATTAGTGGGGCCAGGATAGTCCAAGAGTACATCCTATAACTGTTCCTAATCGAGCGTGTATTGAGACAGGGCTTCGATACTCCAGAGTAGACTAGCGTATACGCATCTTGACCCATATGATGGACGATGGATGATCCCATATCTATCTGGTGTCGTGACACCAAAGATGGTGTACGGGTGCTCAGTGAAGAATGGGTACACTGAACGGACTCGCCGAGAACTCCTAGATGGTATTATACCTATCGTCAGATAGCAGTTCTCTGGTGACACTGGTACAGGTTAGTCTGTAGACCCGAGATCGTCATAGAGTCTTGTGTGATTCCAACTGTGCTTTGATTTCCACCTTACCTCGTTCACGAGAACGTTCAAAACGGTGGCTTTTGGGTATAGTCCCGAATCACATGGAGGCAATGAGCGATAGGAGGGATTTCGTCTCTCCCAGTATCGGGAGTTGATGTTGCGCCGTGTTCGATTGGCTATAACTGGAAGTCCCTGGCCGGGCTGTTATGGAGATTTACTGGTAAGAGTTATTAGTAGTTTCTCAACCCGTTATGAGACATACATCGACACGACTTATCGGTTACTGGGGGTATGACGTTTACCACCCCCAGACTGGATATGCGACATATCAGACGAAGAGACCTGACTGTACGGGAGTGTTACTGATTAGATTCACAGGAGTATGTACGGGCTTACTTGTTGATCTTCTGATTGCTCAATACCCGGATGGCTGTTATGTTTAGCTGACCGCTTGCAGCTTGTGGGTGTTTGATATGATCATCACCTACTGCCGGCGTATTGACGATTCTTTAGAGTCCTACACAGAGGTTTCGTGGCTCAGGAAAAACGGAGTAGGAGCACATATGTGATATGTGCGGGACCGAGATTAATACGATATGTGATACCGTATTCTATTCTCGCGATATGTGATATCGGCCGGGTATATGTGATATAGCTGGGATATCGGATCAAGTGTTGATTCGATATGATGATACATGTTATATTAGTCGGTTATATGTTATATAGCCGGATTATCAGATCAAGAGTTGATTCGATAATTTAATGTATAATTATATATGTGATATATTACATTTCATTAACTAATATAAGCTCACTTAAATGATTCTTTTTCTCACTTGATGATACATTGATATATATGTGATATATGTTAATTGTGTTATTTTCTTTTGTTACATTATATATTATATATGTGATATATAATATTGTAACATGTTAGGGTTACAAATGCAACTAGGGTTTATGAGTTAAACCATGATTAGGGTTGGGATTAGGTTAATTATTTTGGTTAATTCTTAATGATGGATTAAGTCATGGATAAGCTTTGAAGAAGCTTCATGAAAGTTGACTTAGTCCACCCTCTTTAGATATTTGTCAAGATATTTGTTAACCTTACCCTAACCCTAACCTATGGTTTATTCTCTACAAGGGTTAAGCATGACATTCTTAACCCTTGGTTGCATTTTTAATCTCAACAATAATTCATTTTCATTCATCACAACTTCATCTTCTTCTTCCTCTCTCCAAAAGTCTTCTAGATTTGATTTTGTGATGATTGTTTTGTGAGAAAAAGAAAACAAAAGAGAACAAAATTCCTACTTCATCATCCTCATCTATTCTAGCCACTTAGATTAGGGTGTTCACTTCACTAATACCTAATTAGTGAAAAGAGAGCTTGGGTTTGTGATCCCTCAAGGTAGATCATCTTGGATTAGTGAAGACTTCAAGAAAGATGCATCATTCACCTCATGGAGCCTCTCGAGAGTCCGAGAACTTTATGATCGCAGCGAAGGGACCTCAACACGAAGCTTATGAAGCGAAGGAACAGACTACAAAGGTTGTAATCCCAAACTCATAGATGTTAAGTTGTTAACATATAGGTTTTGTTTGATTCTCTAGTTATCGATTCATGGCTAGGGTTACTCAGAACGACAAAAATTTGAACTTGGCATGGACGATGCCTTCCGAAACCTTGCTGCCGTTATAGCTGACCCAACAGTGGTATCAGAGCCTAGCTAGAGAATTAGACGGATAAGTGTAGGATTACGAAATCGAAACAACTCCAAAACACCCGAATACTAACCCTAGTTTCTGTCGAAATTTTTCAGGTGTCAAAAAACTTTTTAAACAGTTGCAGAATGATGTATGAGATACATAATGAACACTGTACAAAATTCACCTCCTGACCTCGGAAAATGGCCAGTGACACTTGCCCCAAAACCGGCCGCCTCGGATCCAAATGGGCTGGAATTTGCACAGTGTTTAAAGCTCTGGGTTTTGATACTTTAGGTATTGTTTATGTTTGCTAATTTTGCATATGATGTTATCTTTTAGCAAAGGCAATTCAGAGTGTTTCGTATTCGTAATTCTAGTTTTGTTTCGGTTATTTTAGACGGTGTTAAAAAGTTCGATCGGATATCAAATACCCACTTTAACCCTTGCCGGAAATTTTTTCAAGAGTTGGATCTTTTTCATGGTTAAAGAACATTCAAATAGCGTGCAAGTAACGTGGTGGACCCTCTAGAAGAACGAAACCTTAACTCGATTATGTGACGGTCAGAACCGCCTCTAAACCCTAGGGTTTGTGGTAGTTCAGCGTTGCCACATGTGAGGCGTTGGTTTGACCCTTCTACGGCTGGTCCATTGGTACTGTAGCATGTGATGAATGCTTTTAAACTATGCTTAAGTGTTGAGCATTTAGGAAAATTTTGGGTGTTTGTTGATTCGATCGGAATGTTTAACGTCGTCTAGCTTTTTCTGTAATGTGATACAATATGTGGAATTCATATAGTTAGGCATGAAATCCGTAATATGTGATATTTAGGGTTTACGATGTCTAAGATGATTGTGGATTCCAAATGTTGTAGTTTTTCACTTTCTTTTCTGCGACCATAAGTGTAATATGTGGTATATCGCCGTTGTCGTTGCTATATGTCAACGACAATTGTGATAGGCATATTTACTTACGTTGATTACATGTGATGTTATGTGTTGCTGTGATATGTTATATTGGATCGTCGTGTTTTGAATAGCCGGGAGTTTTATGTGAGATGAGGGTTTTTATTTTCATTCATATAAAATTCAATGTATGTAATATTCTTTTATTGGGGCACTTCCGGGTTCAGAATGATGTCACCATTGTATATTATTTACTTTTCGGCATTAGGATAGACTCAAGAAGGGGAGCACAAGTAACCGGGTTCTAGGGTCTAGTGGGAGGCCATCTCGAGGTGTCGAGACCGGGTCTCCTAACCCTAGAATTGGTAGGGTTACTTGCCGCTCTCGTAGGGGTCTAGGGATGTGGGTTTGGCTATTCATCGCGACCGTGAAATCCGTGTTTTATACAGGCTCAAAATAAAACACGGACCTCCTAGTATATCCCATATTTCATATATTTCTTCTGCTGCTGATATTATGTGATGCGATCATATTATATGCGTGAGATGAATGCTTTATTATTGTATATATGATATATAACAAACGTTGCTTATGTTTTACACCCGCGCTAGTCCCGCCTCAGTATGTCGTTAGTTAAGTAACCTAACGGTGCATAACGGGACATAGTGGTGAATGCGGATGGCATAAGCGTACGTTGTATTTTCGTTTCTTCTGTGATGCTTAGGAAGCTTAAATGATGGGATTCATTAATGAGATTAATGAAAGGAAAAGAAACCTAAAAGATGTTGTAGAATCAAATTTATAAAAAAGGGTAGCTCTAGTTTTTGCTTTGCAAGCGGTATTCCTTGTAGAATATCCAGCACCTTATTCGATAAGGAAAGAGCCGAGATCCCTTCACCGGGAGTGACCTCTTTAGCGAAAACTAGCAGATGCTACAACTCACTCGGTTATGTTTTTGACTGTTTCTATAGTTCTTGTTTTGCATAGCGGTATTTGTGAAATATCCTGCACCTTATTCGATAAGGAAAGAGCCGAGATCCCTTCACCGGGAGTGACCTTTTTAGCAAAACTAGAAAAAGCCTCAGAAACACCCCTTTTCAAAATCACTTATTTCTACAACGATATCAAGTTCATTACGCTCATGGTTTTCTGAAAAATCTATCGTAGCCCTCCGTCATTTCAGATAAGTACTACTTAGTATTTGTGTTACGTTTGTTGACCATGTTAAGGCGTAGTGTGCGGTAGCTTATTAGTGCTTATCTGCAAAAACATGAGATGTGATTAGATTATGGTAGTTGTACGACTTTGTTGACTATGTTAAGGGTCGTGCGGGTGAGTTTAATTCAATCGGGAAATGACGGGTTGAACTTAGCTAGCAATTATGATTTGTTGACTATGTTAAGGTCATAAGTTGCTAGGGGCAAAAGTATTATCGGGAATTTCAAGTGTTGAAATTTGCAATGAGATTGCATACCTTCTATGAGATAGTTGGATCCTGATACCCACTGCGAGTAAGAGTTACTCCTGAGAGAGTTTCACATATGACAATTAGCCGATCAAGTAGGTGTCTAGAAAGGTGTTAACGGGGTTATACCTCTGGGAAAATGAGGTTTATTTTAATTAGGTCCGTGCGAAAGCATGGGGAACCTCCCTCAAAGTACCAACACTGGCCTGGCCGAAAGATTGGCGAACTTGTAAGGTGTAATTAATCTCGGAGTCTTACCTTTTAGGGTTTGAAGGAAGATTTGATGAAACCAGTGGGAGCCATCCTGATTAGATAAGATAATAACCAATCTAATTTTGCAAGAGCATACGCTAAAGTATTTTCTTCTCTCTCTCTCCAGGTAGCGACCATGTCAGGTCTTAATCAAGATAATAATATGAATGTATTGACCGAACCCGCTTATTATACTGAGCAGGGGAATATTGGTGCAGTTCTTTCTTATAATTGTTATAAGACTGAGCAGGAAATAGGGAAATATCCGGATACCCACGCCGCCTAAACGAAGAACAAGCATGATGATGCATATTCTTCAGGTGTGTTAGTTATCAAGAACTGTTTCTCAGTCCACTCTATATCCTGGGTATTAGATACCGGATCGGGATCCCATTTATGTAATATGCTACATGGGCTACATAAAGGTAGAGAACTGGGAGAGGGTGATCATTCCATAAGAGTAGAGAATGGTGCAAATGTTGCAGCTAAAGCAGTTGGTGAATATCACCTTGTGTTGCCAAATGGTAATACATTGATTCTGAACGAATGCTATTACATTCCGACCCTGATATACAATAATATATCAGTTTCTTTATTGATTAAAGAAGGATTTAATTTTGTAGTACAGGATAATGTTATGAAGATCTTCCTGAATCAAAAATTGATTGGATCAGGCTCGTTAAATAATGGCATATACGTTCTAAACCAAGCCACGGTTCTTAATGTACAAAACACACACAAGTGGAAGAGTTCAGAAATGAACGAATCCTTCTTGTGGCATTGTAGACTAGGTCATATCAATACGACACGACTAGCTAAGTTGCATAAGGATGGATATTTGAATCCGTTCGAATTTTCATCTTATGTCACTTGTCAGTCATGTCTCAAAGGCAAGATGACCAAAACTCCGTTTAGTGGACGCGGAGAAAGAGTTACGGAACTCTTGGGACTGATACATAGTGATGTATGTGGTCCCATATCTACACATGCCAGGGATGGTTCCTCGTACTTCATTACATTCACTGATGATCTCTCAAGATACGGACATGTGTTCCTATTGAAACACACGTCTGAAGCTTTTGAGAAATTCAGAGAATATAACTACGAAGTAGAGAACCAAACGGGTAAAAGTATTCAGATCTTTCAATCTGATCGAGGAGGAGAATACTTGAGCAACGAGTTCCTGGACTATATAAAAGAGAATGGGATTCTCTCTCAGCTTACTCCTCCCTATACACCACAGCACAACGGTGTATCGGAGCGGAGGAATCACACCCTATTAGATATGGTGCACTCTATGATGAGCACTGCTGAGTTACCTATTTCCTTTTGGGGTTATGTGCTTGAGACAACAGCATACCTATTGAATCAAGTTCCATCTAAATCTATACTTACCACACCATATGAGATATGGAGTGGGAAGAGACCATATTTTAAACGAGTTAAGATATGGGGTTGTCCGGCCTATGTCAAAAGGAAAAATCCGGACAAACTCGAGGCACGATCAGTTCTTTGCAAGTTTGTGGGATATCCAAAGAATTCTCAAGGATATATTTTCTACCACGCTGAGGAACAAAAAGTGTTTGTTTCTCAATATGCCACTTTTTTAGAAAAGGAATTTCTTGTAAAGGAAATTAGTGGCAAAGAAGTAGAGCTGGAAGAAGTTCCAGCAACACAAACTGCAACTGAAGATTTAATGGAACCAGAGGATTCGATAGTTCCCAACGAACTTCAGTCGCTCCGCCGATCTAGTAGGGTTCCTCATCCACCTGAGAGATACTATGGTTTTCTCATTGATGGTGGGAGAGAGGATTGCATCATGGAAGATGATGACCTGTCTAGCTTCGAGCAGGCTATCACGAGTGGGGACTCTGTGAAGTGGCTGGATGCAATGCGATCTGAGATGGAATCCATGTACATAAACAAAGTATGGACTTTGGAAGTTGCTTCTGAAGGGGTAAAACCCATTGGGAGCAAATGGATCTTTAAGAAGAAACTTGGTGTAGATGGAAAAGCTGAGACTTTCAAAGCTAGACTTGTAGCAAAGGGTTTTCGTCAACGATCAGGTGTGGATTATGACGAAACCTTTTCTCCAGTTGTTATGCTTAAGTCCATCTGAATCCTACTTGCCATTGCTGCATACCATTATTACGAAATCTGGCAAATGGATATTAAGACCGCCTTTCTAAATGGTGATTTAGAGAAGTGCGTGTACATGACTCAGCCAGAGGGCTTCGTAGACAACGTGAGCAGCGGAAAAGTGTGTAAGCTGCTTAAATCCATCTACGGGTTAAAGCAAGCATCGCGGAGTTGGAA
This sequence comes from Agapanthus africanus, assembly GCA_030015575.1. Classification (NCBI taxonomy): domain Eukaryota; kingdom Viridiplantae; phylum Streptophyta; class Magnoliopsida; order Asparagales; family Amaryllidaceae; genus Agapanthus; species Agapanthus africanus. The sequence continues at coordinate 299,242,725 of CM057339.1, read as the reverse complement.
CATCTGCTTTGATGTGGTAGTCAAAGAGTTTGACTTCATCAAGAATGTAGATGAACCTTGTGTATACAAGATGGTGGCAGAGAGTAAGGTTGTCTTCCTCGTATTGTACGTAGATGACATACTCTTGATAGGAAATGATGTTCTTATGATGCACTCGGTTAAGCTCTTCTTATCACATAGATTCTCAATGAAAGATCTAGGTGATGCCTCCTGCATTTTGGAGATTAGGATCTATAGAGATAGATCTAAACAGATACTGGGATTGTCCCAATCCAGGTATATTGACACCATACTAAAGAGGTTTAGTATGGAAGAATCCAAGCGTGGGTATTTACCCACGATCTCTGGACTCACTCTCTCCAAAGAGATGTCTCCTAAGACTAATTTGGACAGAGCTCGCATGCAAGGGATACACTATACTTCGGCTGTAGGCTCTATCATGTATGCGATGTTATGTACCAGACCCGATGTAGCATACTCAGTAAGTGTACTAAGTAGGTATCAAGCAGATCCAGAAGAGAGTCACTAGACAGCTGTGAAGAACATTCTCAAGTACTTGAGATGGACTGAGGAGATGTTCTTGGTGTATGGTAACGGAGAACTCCAGGTGGAGTCCTTTACCGATTCGAGCTTCCAAAGTGATAAGGACGACTCTAAGTCGCACTCGGGATTTGTCTTTACCCTAAATGGTGGGGCGGTTTGTTGGAAGAGTTCCAAGCAAGAAACCGTGGCAGACTCGACGATGGAGGCTGAATACATCGCTGCCAACGATGTTGCCAAAGAGGCTGTCTGGATCAAGAAGTTCATCACTGAACTTGGTGTGCTTCCGTCCTTTGAGCATCCAATACCTTTGTATTGTGATAACAATGGAGCTGTGGCTTTGGCTAAGGAACTCAGGTCCCATCAGAGATCCAGACATATTCTGAGGCGGTATCACCTAATCCGGGAGATAGTTGATCGCCGCGAGATCGAGGTCAGGAGAGTTGACACGAAGGACAACACTGCAGATCCACTCACGAAGGCCATACCCCAGATACAATTTGAGAGACTCTTCGGGATGTTGGGTATGAGATACTACAATAGCTGGCCTTAGTGCAAGTAGGAGATTGTTAGTTATGTATATGCCCTAGAGGCCATTGTTGTACATATGATGTACATTATAGTGGATGCTTGGATATATATAAAGAGGACTTTCTTGCTCGACATGATAGTATGTTATCTGGTTTCACTTTGTCTTAACATATTGACTTGTATTGGTTTACTGTCTTGCTCTTACATGTTGATAAAGCCCTTAGGATATGTACTCGATTACTGGGACTATGATGCAGATCATACTAGTGGGGCCGGGGTAGTCCAAGAGTACATCCTATAACTGTTCCTAGTCGAGGGTGTATTGAGACAGGGCATCGATACTCCAGAGTAGACTAGCGTATATGCATGGCCCATATGATGGGCGATGGATGATCCTATATCCATCTGGTGTGGTGACACTAAAGATGGTGTACGGGTGCTCAGTGGAGACTGGGTACACTGAACGGACTCGCCGAGAACTCTTAGATGGTATTATACCTATCGTCAGATAGCAGTTCTCTGGTGACACTGGTACATGTTAGTTTGTAGACCCGAGATCGTCATAGAGTCTTGTGTGATTCCCACTGTGCTTTGATTTCCACCTTACCAAGTTCACGAGAACGTGCAAAACGGTGGATTTTGGGTATAGTCCCGAATCACATGGAGGCAATGAGCGATAAGAGGGGTTTTGTCTCTCCCGGTATTAGGAGTTGATGTTGCGCCGTGTTCGATTGGCTATAACTGGAAGTCCCTGGCCAGGGCTGTTATGGAGATTTACCGGTAAGAGTTATCAGTAGTTTCTCGACCCATTATGAGCCACACATCGACATGACTTATCGGTTACTGGAGTCTGACGTATACCACCCCTAGACTGGATATGCGACATATCAGACGAAGAGACCGGATTGTACGGGAGTGTTACTGATTGGATTCACAGGAGTATGTACAGGCTTGGTTGTTGATCTTCTGATCGCTCAATACCCGGGTGGCTGTTACGTTTAGCTGACCGCTTGCAGCTTGTTGGTGTCTGATATGATCATCACCTACTGCCGGCGTATTGATGATTCTTTAGTGTCCTACACAGAGGTTTCGTGGCTCAGGCAAAACGGAGTAGGAGCACATATGTGATATGTGCGCGAACGAGATTAATATGATATGAGATACCATATTCTATTCTCGCGATATATGTTATCGGTCTGGTATATTTGATATAGCCCGGATATCGGATAAGTGTTGATTCGATAAGATGATACATGTTATATTAGTCGGTTATATGTTATATAGCCGGATTATCGGATCAAGAGTTGATTCGATAATTTAATGTATAATTATATATGTGATATATTACATTTCATTAACTAATATAAGCTCACTTAAATGATTCTTTTTCTCACTTGATGATACATTGATATATATGTGATATATGTTAATTGTGTTATTTTCTTTTGTTACATTATATATTATATATGTGATATATAATATTGTAACATGTTAGGGTTACAAATGCAACTAGGGTTTATGAGTTAAACCATGATTAGGGTTGGGATTAGGTTAATTATTTTGGTTAATTCTTAATGATGGATTAAGTCATGGATAAGCTTTGAAGAAGCTTCATGAAAGTTGACTTAGTCCACCCTCTTTAGATATTTGTCAAGATATTTGTTAACCTTACCCTAACCCTAACCTATGGTTTATTCTCTATAAGGGTTAAGTATGACATGCTTAACCCTTAGTTGGATTTCTAACCTCAACAATAATTCATTTTCATTCATCACAACTCCATCTTCTTCTTCCTCTCTCCAAAAGTTTTCTAGCTTTGATTTTGTGATGATTGTTTTGTGAGAAAAAGAAAACAAAAGAGAGCAAAATTCCTACTTCATCATCCTCATCTATTCTAGCCACTTGGATTAGGGTGTTCACTTCACTAATACCTAATTAGTGAAAAGAGAGCTTGGGTTTGTGATCCCTCAAGGTAGATCATCTTGGATTAGTGAAGACTTCAAGCAAGATGCATCATTCACCTCATGGAGCCTCTCGAGAGTCCGAGAACTTGATGATCGCAGCGAAGGGACCTCAACACGGAGCTTATGAAGCGAAGGAACGGATTACAAAGGTTGTAATCCCAAACTCTTAGATGTTAAGTTGTTAACGTATAGGTTTTGTTTGATTCTCTAGTTATCGATTCATGGCTAGGGTTACTTAGAACGGCAAAAATTTGAACTTGGCATGGACGATGCCTCCTGAAATCTTACTGCCGTTGTAGTTAACCCAACAGAGTTTTGGCCCGTGTTCTTGTCTTTTGAAGTTTGGGTTTCAGGTGTTGCTAGTTTTTGCCCAGATTTGATTTTCTGTTGTTTTTCAGTTAAGGGAAATTTGGAGTGTTTCGAAGTCGTTATATTTGACACTGTTTAATAGTTTACAGTACATTCACTTTTATCTACGATCGTGAATTTCATTCGATCGGTACAACTCGTCTGATTGCTATATGTTCTTTTAGACGGGTTTTGTGAACATGACATACGCAATGATGTTTTGTGCTTTTGCTGCGATTGTGGTTGGATAGTCGTGGTGGATAGAATGTGGTGAAATGTTAGTGGTACAGTTTAAGATTCATTTGTATATTCATTTGCGGGGCGAGCGTCCGACATGTGGACTGCCGTCTTTACCGGATTGTATATTATTTGTTTGGGGCACGACCGGGTTGAGGTCGATGTCACATATTATTTTCATTTTCTGTACTAGGATTACCCCGCGGTGGAGTGCATGAATAGCCAGGTTCTAGAAGGCGACAAGCCCGCATCTCATGGCGTTGAGATGGAGGGGGCTTCATTCTAGAAGTGGCGGGCTATTCGCCGCACTCGTAAGGGGTATAGGATGACCCACGGAGGGGCGCCCAAGTTACCGGATTCCGTGAAGTGCTGGGTGGCCCATTCACTTTGTTGAAGGGGGTTGCCTCACTTCGGGGATTGGCGGGTAACTTGCCGCGCTCGTAGGGGTCCAAGTTTTTATTGCACAGGCTATCCACACGACCGGGAACGTCGGGTTTTATTTGCGGCTCAAATGAAACCCGGGGCTCCAAGATTATCCACCATTATGTATTGTTGGCTGTGATTCCGTGATGTTGATTAATATCATGCCTGGGACGAATGTTATATATACTTATATATATACTAGTATATGTTGTGTATATTTTGCACCCACACTAGTCCATCCCCTGCTTAGTCGTTAGTTAAGTAACCTAACGGGTGATGACGGGGCCCCGTGGCGAATGCGGATGGCATATACGTACATCGTATTTTCATTCTTTTTTGGTGTGATAAGATTAAACTGATAGGACCACATTAATTTTTATTAATGCAAGAAAATAACCTAAAAGATGTTATTGAAACAAAATTTGAAAAACTATAACTATATTTTTTCGCTTTGCATAGTGGTATTCGATCATGAATATCCAACACCTCATTCCAGCAGGCAAGAGCCGAGATCCCTTCGTGGGGAGTGACCTTTTGAGCAAAAGTCTATACTGTAGATTACTCGTTTTTTTCCTTCAAAAGTACAAGTTTTCAAAAGCGGAGCCTAAACCACTCCTTTTCAAAACTACTCAGGTTCCTTCGACGATATCAAGTTCATTACGTTAACAGGTTTTTTGCCAAAAACCCAGCCGTAGCTCTCCGTCATTTCAGATAAGTAGTATTTAGTATTCGTGTTGTGTTTGTTGGCATCCGTCAAGGCATAGTGTATGGTAGCTGAATAATACTTATTTGTAGCATTGAGATGCATTAATTTAGGACAGTCATACAACCTTGTTGGCATCCGTCAAGGGTGAGTATGGGTGGGTCTAAATTAATCGGGACAATGACGGGTAGAACTTGACTTGCGCTTTATGATTTGTTGATATCCGTCATGGTCATAAGACGCCTGGGGCAAAAACCACATCGGGAGTTTCAAATATACATGAAACTTGCTAGTATTGCATCCCTTCTGGAGTGTGGTGACTAGAGTGGTTTCCATCTAGGTTATCATGCAATGATAGTTGGATCCCGATCCCATTGATGAGTATGATTACTCTTGGGAGATTTTCTCACTTAAAAATCAATGCTATAGCGGGGCTACGCGTCCAGGGAAAAGAGATTATGTAATTAAGGAACTTCGCGAAAACGTTGGAAAACCTCCCTCGAAGTACCAACATTAGTCTGACCGAAAAGTTAAGCAAGTATTGTGACGTGCGATTAATCCCGACTAATTCTTCTTTTTAGGTTTGAAGAAGAATTCGAGGAAACAGTGGGAGCCATCCTGATTAGATAAACTAATAACCAATCTAATCTTGCAAGAGCGCACGCTATGTGTTTCTTTTCTCTCTCTCCAGGTAGCAACCAATTCACGCCCTAATCAAGATAATAAAATGTATCGCTTGACCGATCCAAATTCTTATTCAGGGATGGGAAACGTCGGTTCGGCTCTAACTTATGACAACAGTCATAGGTATAAGCATGAGAAAGAGGAAAGCTTGAATTCCTTGATGACCTCATCAAAGAAGAAATATACTATTGTGTTTTCTTCAGGTGTTCTTGTTATTGAGAATTGTTTTTCGGTCAGTCCTACCTCCTGGGTACTAGATACCGGATCAGGATCTCATATCTGTAATTTGTTGCAGGGACTGAGAAAAAGTAGGAGAGTTGGACCATGTGATATGCCCCTCAGAGTAGGGAATGGATCATAAATTGATGCTGCTGCCGTCGGTGAATATCACCTAGCATTGCCAAATGGCAATACTATGATTTTGAACAATTGCTACTATGTACCTTCCATGGTTTACTATATCATATCAGTTTCTTTACTTGATAAAGATGAGTATAAGTTTGTTCTTGATAGAAATATCATGAACATTTACCTTAATCAGGTATTGGTTGCAGAAGGTATACTGTGTAATGGTATCTATGTTCTTAATCAAAATACTGTTCTCAGCATACAAAACACACGCAAGAGGAAGGTTCAGATGTGAACGAATCCTACTTGTGGCATTCTAGACTTGGTCATATCGGAGAGAAAAGACTAAGTAAGTTGCATAAAGATGGACTTTTGGATACATTCAAATTTTCATCTTATGAAACTTGTCAATCTTGTCTCAATCGAAAGATGACCAAATCTCCATTCACAAGACACGGAGAAAGAGCAGCAGAGCTCTTGGGACTCATACACAGTGATGTATGTGGTCCAATATCTATACATGCAAGGGGTGGGTTCTCGTACTTTATCACATTCACTGACGATCTCTCTAAGTTCGGATATGTGTATCTTATGAAACACAAATCTGAAGCTTTTGAGAAATTCAAAGAATTCAGAAACAAAGTAGAGAACCAGACTGGCAAAAGTATCAAGATCCTCCGATCTGACAGACGAGGGGAGTACTTAAGCATGTAATTCCTACATTACCTAAAAGAGAATGAAATTCTCTCTCATCTTACTCCTCCATATACACCACAGCACAACAGTGTATCGGAGCGGAGGAACCGTACCCTATTAGACATGGTTCCCTCCATGATGAGTAACGCCGAGTTACTCTTTCATTTTGGGACATGCACTTTTGACAACGACATATCTATTGAATAGAGTACCGACCAAATCCGTGCCTACCTCCCCATATGGAACATGGGAAGGGAAAAGACCATACCTTAATTTTATTAAGATATGGGGATGTCAGACTTATGCTAAAAAACAAAATCTGGATAAGCTTGAGGCACGATCAGTTCTTTATAAGTTTGTAGGATATCCTAAGCATTCGCAAGGATATGAGTTCTACCACACCGAGGAACAAAAGGTGTTTGTTGCTCACCATACAGTCTTCTTAGAGAAGGAATTTCTTGCAAAAGAAATTTGTGGGAGCACGGTAGAACTGGAAGAAATTCCAGAAGGACAAACTGTAACTGAAGGTTTGGTAGAACCAGAGAATTCAATAGCCCCAGACGAACCTCAGCCACTCCGCAGATCTGGTAGGATTTCTCATCCACTCGAGAGATACTACGGTTTTATCATAGATGGTGATCGAGAGGATTGCACCTTGGATGAAGATGATCCTACTAGTTTCAGGCAGGCCATTATCAGTAGGGACTTTGATAAGTGGCTGGATGCTATGCGATCTGAAATGGAGTCCATGTACGCCAATAAAGTGTAGACCTTGGATATTGCTCCATCTGAGGTAAAACCCGTTGGATGCAAATGAATCTACAAAAGGAAATTTGGTGTAGATGGGCAAGTGGAGACCTATAAGGCTAGACTCATTGCAAAAGGTTTTCGTCAAAGACCAGGTGTGGACTATGACGAAACTTTTTCTCCACTGGCTATGCTCAAATCCATTCGGATCCTACTTGCCATTATTGCCTTTCATGACAATGAGATCTGGCAGATGGACGTAAAAATGGTTTTCTAAATGGAAGTTTAGAAGAGTGCGTTTATATGGATCGGCCGGATGGTTTCGTAGACAGTGGGAGAAGAGGGAAGGTGTGCAAGTTGCTTAAATCCATTTAGAGGTTAAAGCAGGCATCGCGTAGGTGGAACATCTGTTTTGATGAAACAGTCAAGGAATTTGACTTCATCAAAAACGAGGATGAGCCTTGTATTTATAAGAAAATTGTAAGACGAACTGTCGTGTTCCTAGTCTTATACGTGGATGACATTCTTTTGATAGAAAATGATATTTCTATGCTACAATTGGTTAAACTATTCTTATAAAAAAGGTTCTCTATGAAGGACCTGGGTGATGCCTCATACATTCTGGGGATTAAGATCTACAGAGGTAGATCCAAGAGATTACTGGGACTTTCACAGTCCAGGTATATAGAGAACGTACTAAAGAGATTTAGTATGGAAGATTCCAAGCACGGTAACATACCTGCTGTTCCCTTATGATAAATGAATAATAAATAAATAGCAATGGGAAAAGTCCCCAAATGGAGCATCACGTGCCTACACGTGATAGGCATTGTGCTTAACAAAATAAGGCTCAAACTGAGCCTCACGTGCAGGCACGTGAGCATCTATATACAAAGTATATATGCGCCTTCCTAAAAAACAAACAATTGGCCAGAAAAACTCACGTGACAGCACGTGACGCTCTTTGGTGGGCTTAACTTTGGGTGGTCACGTGCTACATGTGAGGGCTCCTATGCCTTCTAAGCCGATAGAATTAAATTCTAAATAAAAGGGATCAAAAGCCCTATTTGGAAAATATTTTCTTAGATCTTTCTAAGTAAGAAAGATTACGCTCTGTAAAACAGAGCACCGTTGAATTAAAAATCCAATGATAATTAAAAATCACCAATCCACAGAAGAAAATTCTGTACGGGGAAATATTTCCCTAAATCTTGTTAAAAAAAGAGAAATATCTTCTGTAAAACAGAAGTCCTTGGATTAAAAATCCAACGGTGAATAAAATTCACCGATTGATCTAAAAGATCATTTTGGTTGATTATAAAATCAATCAAAATCTTTCAACGAGATATTTTCTGAACAAACTTATTCTTTTCTTTCTCCTATAAATAAAAGGCAAGAGATAGAAAAAAAGGATATACAGAGATAGAGAGAAAACCCCCTAGTAAGCTAAAAAGAAAAGAGAATTTAATTCTCCAGAGAGAAGAAGATCTCCTCAAAGAGAAAAAGAAATCTTAGGTAAGAGAAGAAACAAAACACAGAGAATATCTTATCTCTTCTTCGTCTCTACAAGAGTTTAACTCTTCTAAAAAAAACTGAGTTCTTCCTTTGGTTGAGATCTGCAGAAGCAAATCTCCCCACCAGTTGAGAATTTAATTCTCATCGGGAAGATTCTCTTATGTAGATTCAAATCTAGGGGAAAGAACTAAGTTCAAAGAATTTAATTCTTACAAGAATATATAGGAATTTAATTCCTCTAATAAAACTAGGGTTTAACCCTATAAAAGAATTTAATTTTTATAAAACAAAAGGGCTCGAACGTCCCAAAACTCAAGACTTTCATGCACGTAAAGAAAAGATTAGTGCTTGAATATTACAATGACAACTGAGATCGGCTTACGTGATCCCACGTGACCCTCAAATAGTGCTTAACACTTATAAAGCATAAAAGGGAATAAATCAAAGGCAGTTTTCATTTTTTTGGGGCACCTCACGTGATCCAACATGACCCAGTAGTGCTTAGCACTTAGAAAAAATAGGGGAATAAACCCAAAGGAGCTGCGCCGGCTTTCGAGCGCCTCACGTGACCCCACGTGAGCGCCTTAAATTTTCAGTGTTTAATACTACTTCAAGCGCCTCACGTGACCCCACTGAGCGCCTTAAATTTTCAGTGTTTAACACCACTTCAAGCGCCTCACGTGACCCACGTGAGCGCCTCAAAATTTTTAGTGTTTGACACTACTTTAAGCGCCTCACGTGACCACACGTGAGCGCCTCAAATTTTTAGTTTTTAACACTACTTTAAGACCTCACGTGGGAACACGTGAATGACGAGCATACACTAGTGTTTAACACTGTCAGAGGATAACCTTAGCCCAAATTAGCCAAGTCTCCAGAAGCCAAAAACCTTTTGACCATCGACCACTCAAGCCTTCCTATACTCAGGTCTCCCTCAGACAGGTCTTAGTTCTAAAAGATGACTAATGATCTCCTAATACATGGCATCTAAAATGATGTCCATCCCACATCTTCCCTCACTCTGGAAATTGGTTCAAGGGTACATCTCTCCATACCTCTGCATGTCGTTGTAATTCTTCAACGTCTTCAGAGAGGTGGAGGGTCCCAACAACCAATAACTCTTGGCGCACCCTCAAACTGATGAGCCAAAATCTATGGACTATGATGTCCTTAAACTCTTTAGACTATGATGTCCTTAAACATGGACTATGATGTCCTTAAACTCCATGGACTATGATGTCCTTAAACCTAAACCCATAGACTATGACGTCCTTAAACATGGACTATGATGTCCTTAAACTCCATGGACTATGATGTCCTTAAACTGTGGACCGTAATGTCCTTAAACTAATTATAGACCGTAATGTTCTTAAACTAATTATGGACCACAACGTCCCTAAACTAAACTCTATAGACTATGATTTCCTTAAACCCAATAGACCACAACGTCCCTAAACTAAAACGATATAGTCCAAATGCTCTTTCGTTGGATAAAAACATGATCATGAACCTCCGTTAAGTAGATCTTAGTCCAATATCGGATTAACATATCCTTAACAAATATTTAAGTTGATCTTAATCTCAAACGAGGTTAACGATCATTAAATCAAACCAAACCTAAATATAAGAATATACGGATTTGGACTAATCCATGCCTTACGGACGACAACACAAATTAGTCTCCGTATACAATCCATGGGTAACCAAAAATAAAATAAACACACACGACGCAAAGTGAACATCTAGAGCAGGAGAAAGTGGTTATCTCTATGTGGTAACGTAATTAACTGCAGGGGCTTGCGCTTGCATGGAAGAGCATCCCACAATCAAAAACCCCTCACAACGAGGGGGAATCTGACGAAGTCTGCTACATCGGCCACATCTGTCCAAACCTCCGATATACTGTGCTATAAATCAACTTAGCATCTTCGAAGAGGTGGACGGATAAAACTAAATAGCATCTGCCCTCAAAATTCAGGCCAGACGTCCCAACGTCCCGGTCGCGTCTTTCGGCGGTAAACAGATTCTGGCACGCCCGGTGGGACCTTTTCCTCTTTCCACTCCACGCTTCGTGTGTCGTGTTCATGAACGAATCACGGTTTAATAAGGTTTCCCCTGGATTCGAGGTACTAAGATTTGTTGTCTTGCTCCATGCAGAAGAAACGATAACATCGATGGCTTCCCACTGCACCAATTGCAACAACAACTCCCACTCCGTCCCTGCTGGAGGAGTGACTTATGGGCCCCAAGCGGCCTCCATCTTTGCAATGCCGGTGGAACAAGTGACACAGGCCACCACTGGGTTGTTCTTCGGGACCATGTTCTTGACAATGAGCTTCAACGCTCCAGTGCTGTCACATGAAGCTCCAATGAAGTCGGTCTTCGATCGGCTTGCAACTACCGCGGCCCCTCTCAATGGGTCGTCCAAATCTACAACCTCAGTCTTCGACAGGCCGAGCCTAAGCTCAAATGGGCCCGCGAAGAGGCTCGCAAGACCAGAGAAGGCTATCCCAACTCCTGCTGCAGGAGAAGTCGTCCAAACTACTTCCCCTACTCGATGGTCGGCCTTCGACAGGTTGACCATTCATTCCCAGCGGATGTCATTCTTTGACAGGCTGGCGCCAATAACAGTCTCTCCTCAAAGCAGGGTGCATGACGAAGCTACTCTGACGATAAAAGTGATCCCGGCTACATGACATGCTCGACGTCGTCACTGGCGCCGAGTGAGGAAAGCTGGGGACAGTTCCCCTTCTGAACTTACCCCACCAGCTCCGATGGTGGAAGTTGATGCTGCTGTTCCAACTGGGAACAGCTTTGAGCAGATCAACATGGTGTATAAGAACTCTCCAACTGCCGTGCTGAAAAATTCTCCTCCACCTACTGAAAAATGTTACAAAGGCAAACCCGGAACAGCCCTCTCAGCGGCTGTCCTCCAAAATCTATAGGGTCTGGCGAAGAGTCCAAGATTCTGTAATCGACAAAGATTACTCCCGCCGATTGAAGAAAATGAAGGTCCGGCAAGAGGAGAATCATCCCGCCGTCGTACCACGGAAAGTATCATTTGCGACAGCCCCCTCAACTTTGACCGCCCATAAAAAAAGAAGGCCAAAGAAGATCCCCATGTCTGCGACAACTTTCAAGGGCACTGAATCCAAACGCCTCAAGTCTGGGGGCATAGTAGTGCACACCATTTACATGGCTTCCGGAAAAGAGGAGTGCCGTGCTTCTTGGGGTCATTGACCACTTATGCGGTCCATACCAAAGGCTCAGGAGCAACAACAGAAACTTTAGGAGATGTTGATAAAGATGGCTGCACTTACTGGGCAGAAAGAAAGTCCGGAAGTATCGTTGGTCAATGCAAGGAGCCGGAAACCGATGCCGAGTTCCTCCGAAGAATGCTCGAAAAGAAAGATAAAGAAGCCGCGGAACAAGCGGCTAACATAAAACAAATGGCACTCCTGTTCCAAGATATGGTGGGGATGATGATCCAGCCGGACCCTCCGACCGAAGATACCCAAATAACCATTGAAGACGACAGATGAGAGACATCAAACCCACTTACGGCTTTATCAGCAGCCAGGGAGGAGACGGTCTCGAAAGCTGCACTTGATGACTATATAGCTCAACAAATACGAGCTCATCAGGCAAACGAAGCTGCGAGTCAAGTCGTCAGAACTGGGCGACCATATCCAAGCTGGTACGATCAAACTAAGTACCCGCCGGGATATACGATCCCTAAATTTCATGTGTATAAGGGGACATGCAACCCCCATCAGCACGTTACTCAGTTCAGGGATATCTGCGGCATTACTGGAGGTGATGACAAATTTCTACTTCGCCAGTTCGTTGGCAGCTTAGCGGAGACGACATTTGAATGGTACTCGGAGCTTCCGAATGAATCCATCAAAACATTCATAGAAATGGAGTTGCTATTCACTCAGCGTTTCGCAAGCGCCGGCGAACGCACCCCGATCACGGCGTTGATCAATGCCCGAGTGAAGCCAGGAGAGACATGGGTTCAGTATGCGATTCGGTGGCGGGACCTGTGGTCAAAATGCGAACAACACATAGAAGAAGCTCCTGCCGTGGGCATGTTCGTGGGAACCCTCGATCCGTAGGCCCAATTCATAATGTTTTTCAAGCCGACCACCTTCCAGGCCTTGATCGACAAGCTAGCTCAAATGGACCAAATGGGCCATGGACCGTATTCCTCGAAAACGGATCCTCGGAATTGTTCTCCTCTAAACACAGAGACTCGACCGCGTAGGTCTGTCTTGCCTGAATTTAGGGGCATATGCTAATTGGTGCTATCCTTCCACCTCTCCGAAGATGCCAAGTTGATTTATGGCACCGTATATCGAAGGTTTAGATGGATGCGGACAATGTAGCAGACTTCGTCAGATTCCCCCTCAATTGAGGGGTTTTTGATTATGGGGACGCTCTTCCCGGCAGGCGCAAGCCCCTGCAGTTAATTACGCTACCGCAGCGCGGTAACCACTTTCTCCTTCTCCATATGGTCATTTCGTGTCGTGTGTGTTTGTTTTGTTTTTGGTTGCCCGTAGATTGTATACGGAGACTAATTTATGTTGTCGCCCATAGGGCGTGGATTAGTCCAAATCCGTATCTTTTTAGATTTGGGTTTTGGGTTGGGTTTGAGGATATGTTAGTCTCATTCGAGACTAAGATCAGCTTTAACGTTCGTTGATGATACGTTAGTCTAATTTTAGACTAAGATCAACTCAACAGGATCATTTAGATCCAACAAGAGAGCATTTGGGCTCTATTGTTTAGTTTAAGAATATTGCGGTCGATTAGTTTAAGGACATTATGGTCCAAGGTTAAGGACATCATAGTCCATAGGCTTATGGACCCCACAGTCCAAGGTTAAGGACATCATAGTCCATGGGTTGAAGGATCCCACAGTCCGGTTTAAAGATGTCATAGTTTATAAAATGTATGGTTGTCGGGACCCGTCACCTCTCTAAAGACGTTGAAGGATTACAACGACAAATATCAGAGGAGTGAAGAGATGTACCCTTGAACCGATATTGGTTGGGATATCTATAGTCCAATTTGGGACTAAGATCAAAGATTTATGAGCATATGGGCTCAGTTAATCTGAATTAAGGACTTATGGCCAATCTTGGGCTAAGTCCAATCAAGTTAAAATGTTTAACATTTAATAATGCTGAGCATTGATTTGAGTTCTGACAAAGTTTTTGTCTTTTGTTGAATGCTGAGTAATCATCATAGCTATGGGGCTTTTTAAAGAACAATTTACGTTCTATCAACGCACACGTGAGAAACACGTGGCGCGCTTGGCGCCAGTCAAAGAGCGCAGTGCGCTTCTGCTGGGTAGCGCACACGTGAGGAGCACGTGGTGCGCTTGACGCTTTGCGCCAGTCTGTGAGCGCATTACGCTAATTTATGAGCGCAAAGCGCTATTAGTTCAGTGGAGCACACGTGAGGAGCACGTGGTGCGCTTGGCGCTTTGCGCCAGTCTGTGAGCGCATTGCGCTAATTTATGAGCGCAAAACACTATTAGTTCAGTGGAGCACACGTGACGAGCACGTGGTGCGCTTGGCGCTGAGTGCCATTCCATGAGCGCAAAGCGCTGGTCCAAGAGCGCTGAGCGCTAATTTATGAGCGCAAAGCGCTATCTGATCAACTTTATGATCTGAGAAATAAATTCTTGTTTATAAGAGACTTTGTCTCAAGGTTCCAAGAACAAAATTCTTATTTTGTAGGAGATGTTTCAATCTCTTATTTTGGTGAAAGACTTTGCCTTTATGGATCTGTGATCCTCAGAGAATTAAAGTATTCTCCCCCTTTTTATAATGAGATACTACGATCTCTTTGTATAAAAGACCTTAGTCTTAAAGATCTATGATCTGTGAGAAGAATTGTGTTCTTCTTATTATTTTATGATGAGATCTTTTGATCTCTTTGTGAAAGACTTTGGTCTTGTAGATATATGATCTTTTAAGGAAGAAGAGAATTCTTCTTTTCTTATGAGATGATTTCATCTCTCTGTTCTGTTTTACCTTGAAGAAAATCTTCTTCTTCCGAGAGCTTGGCTCTTCTCTTTCAATTTTCTCAAAGTATATGGGGGGGGGTCCTCTATTTGCTTCTGTCTCTGAGACTTGAAGTCTTGGGGCCTTTATATAGAGCAAGCTGATTTGTTCAATGAGTTAAGGAGATCTTTTCTCCAATTGATTTGGGGATTTCCCCACCGTTGGATCTTTGATCCAAGGGCTTCTGATTTACAGAAGGCAATTTTCTTGTTTTTAACAAGATTGGGAAATCTTTTCCATACAGAATTTATTCTGTATTTTGGTGATTTTTAATCACCATTGGATCATTGATCCAACGGTGCTCTGATTTACAGAGCACAATCTTGTTGTTTGGAAAGATTTTTTTAGGAATCTTTCCTTAACAGAATTTAATTTTGATTAATTAATAATTTATCATTATTATTGGATCTTTGATCTGACGGTGGCGAGCTTTTAGTTCCAGCGCTAGCGCACCCGTGCTTTGCATGTGGTGCGCTGCTTTGCAGCGCACTCAGCGTTAGCGCACCAGTGCGCTGCTTTCCAGTGCACTCAGCGCTAGCGCACACGTGTTTTGCATGTGGTGCGCTGCTTATAGCGCAGCGCTAGCGCACATATGCTTTTGCACTTGGTTCGCTACTTAGGGCGCAGCGCAATTGGCGCTGCTATGAAGCGTTGCATCATTTCAAAATTTGAAATTTGAACAGAGCTTTGCTCTGATTGGGGGATACAAATGCCTCCCCCCGTTGCGCTCACGTGGCCTACATGTGAGTGTAGCGGTGGTAACATCTGTGCCCTTGGATCAACTCAGAAGTTGAAACGGCATCTCAATGCCAATAAATAGGACCCTTGGCCCTTGAGATGATTTCTGTTCATCTTCTTCCCTCTGAGAATTTTTATTCTCCCTCAGAGCATAGCTCTTCATCTTAAGAATTTTCTTAAGGATAGAACTCTGTCAAAATTTTGGTAAAGATTAAATCTTTTAATAATGTAGGGTTTCACCCATTAACAGAGGTTTGCTCTTCATAGATCTTTGATCTAAAGAGAACCCTTTTAGGGTTTCATTAACAGAGCTTTGCTCTCTTGGAATCATAGATCTAAAGAGATCTTTCTTGGGGTTTCTTAGCCCATTAACAGAGCTTTCCTCATGAAGAACTCTTAGAGTTAGTTCATAAATCTTGAAGATCTCAGAATTTTTAATTCATTAAAAATTTTATTTTAAGTTTTCTGATTGTTATTCCATCATTTTTATAGAGCAAGGCTCTTCAGAATTTCCTTTGAGGAATTTTCTTATTCCCAGAGCTGACAGATGTCAGTCTGTCATAGAGCACTGCTCTCAAGGGGAGATTTACTCCCTGGCCCGAGGAATTCTCATTAAATGAGAATCAATTGAGGATTTTCTCATTTAATGACAGCCTCATCAATTGATGAGGCTGCTTTTTTTATTAACGATGAACTGTTATCTAGATTATGTGGGTCCCCTTTGGTCCCTTTCTATTGCATTGAAGTGCGGTACGAATTTTAAAGTACCAAGTGTCAAAATTTAAATTATAGCATTGACGGTTGACTTTTGTTCCTTTTCGCGCAGGTGACATGTCTTACGATAGTTCTTTCCCGTTTGTTCGTTCAAAGGGAGGATTCCCTGAAGCGCCTGTGGACAGGGAAGTCTTAGCATTGATCAGAGATCATGACCCAGAACATAAGAATATTCATCTATGGGGAACATGGTACAATCAAATCATTAAGGGTCGCCAGAGCTTTTCATGCGCGGTACCCTCAGAGCCCATCATGACAATCCACTACGCCGACCCACCCCCGGTGAACTATACCGTGGAAGAAGTCAACTGGACTTCGGGAGGTCTTCTTCAGCATGCTATCACTACTACAAATAAGGGTTGCCCTTACGGATTTATCGGTAGGGGCAAACCACTGCCCCTACGGAGATGTGCTCAGGGGCGAAAAAAGACCCCGTAGGTGCAAAGGCCGCAGGTGCAAGTTGAAGCCCTGAACTTGCCCCTACGGGCAAAATCTTGCCCCTACGGAGTTCTGTGTAAGGCCGGTTTCACCTACGGAGTAGGCCGTAGGGTAAAAAAAGTTATATTATTTACGGTTTTTTAAAATATATTAACTGTACCTACGGAGATAGCCGTAGGGCCACGTACTATCCCCTACGGATATCTACGTAGGTACTTATCCGTAGGGGCAAAATATCAGAAATCCTGATATTTTGCCCCTACGGATAACTCCGTAGGGGCTAAACAATGGCCCCTACGGACATATCCGTAGGGGCACTCCCAACCCCCCTGGTACTGAGATCAGGGGGGAAATATCAGTTACTGCTGATATTTTGCCCCTACGGATATAGCCGTAGGGGCAACATGTGTACCTACGGATTAATCCGTAGGTACACATTATCTGTATTTTTTTTTAAAAAAAGGGCTGCCTGATTTTTTCCCGTCCTGTGCACAATAATATATATAACAATAAAATATAAAATTAATCATCACACAACATATATCGCAGTATTCATAATCACATCTCACGCATATAATATACAAAAGAAACCCAAAAACTGAATATGATATAAATATAAACCAATATCAATATCATTTCAAAATGTAGTACAATATGTATGATATAAATAAATACATGTTTCAAAAAATATGAATCAAAAGGCTACCCTAGCTCGGTCCAGCTCCACCCCTGATAAACGATAGAATCAAGCGCGCCTGCTCCTTGGTCAATAAACCCTGCAATTCGGCGCGTGCGGGAGTCTGAGCGGCTTGTGGAGCTGACGATGTGGTCTGCGCAGCCGCCGTCGAGGTAGTCGCTTGCGGAGCCGCGGCTGCGGGAGTCTGAGCGGGCGGTGGAGCTATAGGAGCTGTCTGCGGAACCGCAGCCGATGTAGTGGCTTGCGGAGCCGCAGCCGAAGGAGATGCATGTGGAGGCTCGGTCGATGTACCCTGTCGCGCATGGACCTAACGTGTGTAAGAAGCATGTAAGAACTATGTATTATTCGAATTCGTATCATTATTAAGTTATTTCGAAACCCCATTTGGATATCTAGTTTGGAAAACCGTTGTTTATTTTAATTACATATGTATGTATGATTAATCAAACTTAAGTCTAAAACCAAATAAGCTCAAGCTACGTACTAATTATGGATATGTTGATATCTATAATATGACATGATATTTTACTATAAAGTAGTATACATATCAGCATCTCCTTCAACTCCTGAATAGTGGCCCTCAAGCTCTCCAGTTCCTGATGGACACGTCGGTCACTGGAGACGGAGGAAGTAACCGCCGGGGTGGAGTCCAACCTCATATGGGCCCTGCTAGGGCCCAGTCCCTCCCAACCTCCGTGGTGCCCTCCGTGTGAGGCGTACAGAACTGGGGTCAGCAGCCTCGGATCGCTCTGTCCGGTAAAATCGATCCCCGAGGCCTCGGCCTGCTCAACCACCCGCTCCTACACCCACATTAAGCAGTAAAGTATAAGTATAAAATTTAAACTTGAACCTTCCAAAACTAAAATTTCAAATTTGGGTAGAATAAATATTAACACTTACGCAATACTCCTGGGTAGCGACGTTGGGATATCGAAGCTCGCCCGTGGCGGGATCTGTCGAAGTGCCGTGGACGGCAAGATATGCGGACAGCACGCTCGGTATACCACCTGACACCACGGTCCGAGCTGTCTGCAATATTAGAAAATAACTCTTAATATTAGAAATATTAGAAAATAACTCTTAATATTGCAGAATATCACAAAGGTCGGTCTATTGTAATTTACCGATAACTCCATGGCTCGAGTAATATTCCTCGAGCCACCTGTATAAGTAGGGCGACCCCTCTTCGCCGACTTTCTGTTCTCTGTATTCTGAGCGGCCTGTTTCTGCACAACGCATTAACATTTAGTTTTCTAATTAAGGAACATAAAAAATAAATTATATCCTAAACAATGAATTACATTTAAAATACATACCTGTTTGCGCTGGGAGTCGAAATATTCGTACAATAGAGGATATGTCTCTACGTCGACTCTCGCAAACGCCGGAGTAGATAGGAGGGCCGCCCTCTCTGCCTCGAGGGTCGCCATCCACAGGGAGTAGCAGTCGGCCTTCTGCTCATTCCTGTTGTATCGGACCTTGGCCTGCATGTTCTTCATCAGGCCATTGTACATAGCATGAAGGTCGAGCACCCTTCCCGGATGATCAGGGTCTGCTATAGGTTGCAAATCGTAATCCAACTGAAAATACAAAAAAAGACATTGTTATTAGATTGCAAGTGTTAATAATAAATATGATAAGCGGATAGATCAATTGAAAATATATATTAATACGTACCCAAGCCTGATCAAAGAAGAGGGCGAATGAGCGCTGGTGCGGCTTGCCCCACTCAACGTGAAGTGGATAGTTCTTCACGAGCCGGCTCTCGTCCCCCATATACCGGCCGAACCTCTCGGCATGAGGACCGGTATAGCGATAGTCAAGGGTAAAAAAAGGGGGAATGCTGCCTCCCCCTAGCTCTGTCAGGCCTCAGCCTATGGGACTGATTCGGGCCTCGAGTCCCCCTCTGGGGATGGGGAGGCCCTGCGTCTGCACGAAATATCAAGACAATCAATATTAAGACAAAGTTGTATTAAGAAATCAAGGTTAAACGAAAATTCAAGTGTGATATATACCTCCGGTGACTATCGCACGAGCCTGGGCCCGGGCAGCAGCACGAGCGGGACGATAGTTCCTCCGGTGAGGAACAACCGGGGTCCCGGATGCGGACGCATCCCCTCCAACTAGAAAATAAACATTGACGCTAAATTTCCATGAAGTTCATATTTATTCTATAGAGCATATGTAAAATGAATAAATATTTTAAATTTATTCATACTAACCTGCAGACGATGCGGAGGGTATGGAAGCGGCAGGAGTGGCCCCTGCGGAAGATGTGGACGCACCACCTATAATTAGACAATTAAAAATAGATTATATAAGTAATTGCAAAAAAAATGTGTAGATCAATAATATAACGTTCTAAATCAATATGCATGCACTATATGATATATAAATATACCCGCAGGTGCGGTGGTGTCACCACCTACAGCTAGACAATAATAAAAATTGCTAAGTAAGAGCAAAAGGAATGTGTGTATTTATGATATAGCATTCTAAATCAATATACATGCACTATATGATATATAAACATACTTGGAGGAGCGGGAGTGGCCTCTGTCCCAGATGTGGACGCATCACCAACAACTAGACAATCAAACATTGACAATATAAGTAATTTTGACATAAACATGCATGAATATCTTTAATATTACATTCAAAATGGATATGCGTGCAGTATACCTGGAGGTGTGGCAAAATCCACACGGAAGGAGGCATCCGAAGGGGTCTCCGATCTGGGTGCAAGACCGGCCCTCTAAAGCTCCCTACGAAGCTCTCCGGGCGGCAGAACCGCTCTGCCTCTGCCTCTGCCGTGGCTGGAGCTCCTGCCGCCCCTCGCTGCTCCCGACATCGTCATCAAATCTAGATAAACAGTTCGTGGACGCATTAGACAATCATTAAAAGTATTGACTATATATGTATAGAGCGTAAAATGTGAAGTAATAATATAATATTATTGATAACCTTTTTCGTTTCATGGGCGCATTATACATATCTACTTGGATTTCATCGTCGATGTCATTTCTAACCCACGTAACTTCATGATCGGTCGAAGACAACCCGTCCTTCGAAACAGACGGTCGGAGCACTTTAAGCCTTCTCTCTTCTTCGTCCTCATCGCTGTCCTCGAATTCTGGGACATCGTAGACATCTCTGGGTTTCCATCGGCATACAACACTCAATCCTGGATGCTTCAAACACTGTGAGTAGTATACTTGGAACGCTTGGTTCGGAAAGATAAACGGATCTTCCTGACCATAAAATCGAAGTGTGTTCACACTGGTCAATCCATATTCATCTTTCCAAGTCCCAAGATTGCTTCACCACCTGTCCGTATCGGTTCGCGGATCGTACCAAGTACACTGGAATATATAAAAGGGTTCTGATCGTCCGGGATAGTGGATGCCAAGTATACAATTTAAGTACCCATAGTAAATCACACCGTCCGATCCTACCGTCGCAATCCCACCATTCTGAGTGGTTCTAGATATTTCTATGTCCTTAACTTCGAATTTGTATCCAAGGACACAAAATCCTTTGTAATATGCAACCTCCATACTAGGAAATTGAGCTAAACATCTTGAATCACTCTCAAATGATGCAGACAAGTTCGAATCGTGGATCTAACAAAATAAATTTTTACGATAAATACATAACGATACAAGTTTAGATTAAAACTAATAGCAATAAAATGTTATTCGAATAACTTACATGATCTGTGACCCAATCACAAAAATTATCCTGATGGTATTTTTCCAAACGTTCTTCGTTCCAATCGAGATGCCCCTCACGTACCTCGTTAAAATGAATTCTGTTTTCGACAAATAATTGTGACATTAATATTATATCATTTCATACACACACAAACACAGATATAACAATTAATCCAAAAAAACTTACTCTCTAATTTGTTCAAGACATGCGCAATTAAGCAAGATAAACCAGTATATCTTGTTGATAAAATAGTGTCTACCCTCTTATACTCGGCTTTACCATATGGCCTGTCTTGAATTCTTCGTGGTCGGTTAAGCCTTGTCTCAATGTTCTCGTCCAGATAGCGGGAACAAAATGTGGTTGCTTCATCAAGAAGATAACCTTGCATGATAAAACCCTATTATCGATTTTTATTGCGTATATACTTCTTAAGAGTGTAGAGGTACCTAATGAAAATATGTTGAATAAATAAATACGGGCATACAGGACAACAATAAATTTATAAATTGCGCGAAACGAAAAATTACACGTACCTCTCGACGGGATACATCCATCGATATTGTATCGGTCCGGCTAACTTCGCCTCAGTTGCAAGATGAACCGTCAAGTGTATTATGATATCGAAGAATGACGATGGGAAAATACGCTTAAACTTGCAAAGTATCAACGCAATAGAATTTTCTAGTTTATCCAGCGTCGCAACCTCCAGTGTTTTAGCATACAACTCCCTGAAAAAACAATATAGGTCGTTGATTACTAGACCAACCGAGTCGGGGAGAGAAGTCCTGAGGGCTAATGGAAGAAGGTGCTCTACGATAACATGGTGATCATGACTTTTCAGCCCATTGATCTTGCCCTTCACAATTTTTATTTTCTTGCTGAATGATCCTGAGAAACCTGTGGGGACTTTCAAATGATGCAACACCTGCAGGAATCTTTTCTTCTCCTGTTGTGACATATGATAAGCGGCATTGGGAAGTACAAACTTGCCCAGTTTACCCGCTACCGGTCTAGGGTGCAATTCACTTCTTATTCCCCACTCTTGTAGATCCATCCGAGCATTCATGTTGTCTTTCGATTTCCCGTCTTTACAAAGAAGCAAGTTAAGTATGTGCTCTGATACTCCCTTCTCTATATGCATGACATCCAGACAATGACGCACTGAATTTGTAGACCAGTACGGAAGCTCGAAGAAAATGCTTAACTTGTTCCAATATGGTGGTTTGACCTGTTTCGTCAGATCCATCCCGAAGGTCACGTTATTGTAACCATCCCATTTAGCAGCCACGTCCTCTCTGAACAATGGGGATGGAGGTCCAAGAAGCTCCTGATGACCATCAAAGTGAACCGTGTCTAACCTATAGGGGTGGTCTGGAGGCAGGAAACGTCGATGGCCGCAATAACAAACCTTCCTGCTAAAATTCAAGAATTTTGATGTTGTGTGTTCATGGCAATGAGGACATGCTTTGTGACCATGTACGGACCAACCTGATAGCATTCCATACGCAGGAAAGTCATTAATTGTCCACATTAAAGCCGCACGCAGTATGAAGGTTGTATTTGTGTTTGCATCATATGTCTCTACACCATCAATGAACAAAGATTTCAACTCCTCGATCAGAGGTCGGAGATAGACGTCGATATTGTTCCCCGGTGAGTTTGGTCCGTCGATAAGAAGAGGCATCATAAAGTATGATTGGTCCATAGCCAACCAAGGCGACAGATTATAAATTATCATTACAACGGGCCATGTGCTGTGACTTCCAGTCATATAGTAGAATGGGCAGAAGCCATCAGTAGCCAGTCCGAGCCGGACATTGCGAGGATCGCTACTGAATATTGCGTGCCTCCTATCGAAATCCTTCCATGCCGGTGAATCTCTTTGATGGCTCATTTTTCCATCTTCGCTTGGAAGAGCACGGTGATGCCAAATCATTGCCTCGGCTGTTTTCTTGCACCTGAATAGCCTCTGTAGCCTCTGTGTTATGGGAAAGTATCGTGCTATCTTCACAGGTATATCAGGCTTCTTATCAGAATCTTTTGGCTTATACCTGGCCTCTCCGCATGTTGGACACTCTTTCAAATCTGAATTCTCTTTCCGGTACAACACGCAATTTTTAGGACATGCTTGAATCTTCTCGCACTTTAGACCCAAATCAGACATCATCTTCTGGGCTTCGTACCAGCTGTCGGGCACATTATTTCCCGGAGGCAGAGAATCTTTCAAGAATGAAAGAAGCATTGTGAATGACTTGTTGCTCCATCCATTTAGGCACTTAATCTGGAAAAGTTGGACGAACCATGAGAGGGTGGAATACTTCGCATTCTCATAAATTGGTTTCCTAGCATCATTCATGAAATTTTCATATTTATCCACACGCGGTCCTTGACCGGAAGGAATGTCATCTTCGGTACGAATAGATTCACCTAGGGCAGCCTCTACCATATCCTCCATTTCTTCTGATGGAAATAAATTACCGTCTCCTGCCGCATTACCGAATTCTTCTTCTTCTCCTGCCGCATTATAGTGTTCTCCTTCTTCTTCTGTCGCAGTACTGTATTCTTCTCCTTCCCCGTGATATTTCCAAGTTGTATAAAGTCTAGTAAACCCATATTTTACAATATGAAGCTCTGCCAATTCTACCTTCTGCCAGTACTTATTGCCACATCAATCGCACGGACAGAGAATCTTCTCTATTATGATCTTATTATGTGCGCGTGCAAATTCAAGGAAAGCAGCAACTCCTGCGACAAACTTAGGTTGCATACGTTGTTTCCAATCCACATACATCCAGTCCTTAACTCTGACGTACTCATGGGCCATGTTAGACTGTATAACATATAAATTGTAGGTTATGCTGACTATGTTGAGAAATATAAGAACGGGATAGTTACTGACAAAGGAGAAAATCCGTGTATATACTTTGTGTGTGCGTTTGTCGTTGAAAAGAATAAATTATCGCACGTATGATAACCGATAGACGGGGACTAAGTGGCGCTTTTAGTTTCATATATGAGTATCGATGAGAATATGAAGGTTTCATATTATCATATATTGGTTTTAACTTGAACATCTCGAATCGCTTTCTAATTATGTGTTTGTTGTGTATTCTTGTTGTATGGGTGTGTTCCGGCTGTCGGGGGTAGGCTTCTATCCCATTAAGAATGTATAGAGCGAACACCCATCACTTGTGCTTTCAACCGTTTCGAGTAAATTTCGGCAGCACCTCCCCGCTGTTCTCCGAGTACACTGTAATAGAATAGATAATCATTTCAATGCTGTGAAACAACGTTGAAATGAACATCTAATCTATCTTTGTACACGGAGAACCAGCGGAAAGGTACCGACGAAATATCTCGAAACGGATGAAAACACAAGTGAATGAAGGCATTTGCTTTATACATTCTTAACTTGTCCACACGGGACAAATCTATGGGTTACCATACGATTGAATTTTCTCGTCGCGTAGACTATACGACGGTTGTTAGTATCGAGCTATACTGTCCAATATTTAACAACCTTCGTATAGTTCTATGTCACGACGAGCATCGAACGTATGTTAACTGATAGACGGGGACTAAGTGGCGCTTTTAGTTTCATATATGAGTATCGATAAGAATATGAAGGTTTCATATTATCATATATTGGTTTTAACTTGAACATCTCGAATCGCTCTCTAATTATGTGTTTGTTGTGTATTCTTGTTGTATGTGTGTGTTCCTGCTGTCGGGGGTAGGCTTCTATCCCATTAAGAATGTATAGAGCGAACACCCATCACTTGTGCTTTCAACCGTTTCGAGTAAATTTCGGCAGCACCTCCCCGCTGTTCTCCGAGTACACTGTAATAGAATAGATAATCATTTCAAAGCTGTGAAACAACGTTGAAATGAACATCTAATCTATCTTTGTACACGGAGAACCAGCGGAAAGGTACCGACGAAATATCTCGAAATGGATGAAAACACTAGTGAATGAAGGCGTTTGTTTTATACATTCTTAACTTGTCCACACGGGACAAATCTATGGGTTACCATACGATTGAATTTTCTCGTCGCGTAGACTATACGACGGTTGTTAGTATCGAGCTATACTGTCCGATATTTAACAACCTTCATATAGTTCTATGTCACGACGAGCATCGCACGTATGTTAACCGATAGAAGGGGACTAAGTGGCGCTTTTAGTTTCATATATGAGTATCGATGAGAATATGAAGGTTTCATATTATCATATATTGGTTTTAACTTGAACATCTCGAATCGCTCTCTAATTATGCGTTTGTTGTGTATTCTTGTTGTAT
The DNA here is from genome assembly GCA_030015575.1 of Agapanthus africanus. Taxonomy (NCBI): domain Eukaryota; kingdom Viridiplantae; phylum Streptophyta; class Magnoliopsida; order Asparagales; family Amaryllidaceae; genus Agapanthus; species Agapanthus africanus. The sequence continues at coordinate 299,217,253 of CM057339.1, read as the reverse complement.
GTGTGTGTTCCGGCTGTCGGGGGTAGGCTTCTATCCCATTAAGAATGTATAGAGCGAACACCCATCACTTGTGCTTTCAACCGTTTCGAGTAAATTTCGGCAGCATCTCCCCGCTGTTCTCCGAGTACACTGTAATAGAATAGATAATCATTTCAAAGCTGTGAAACAACGTTGAAATGAACATCTAATCTATCTTTGTACACGGAGAACCAGCGGAAAGGTACCGACGAAATATCTCGAAACGGATGAAAACACAAGTGAATGAAGGCGTTTGCTTTATACATTCTTAACTTGTCCACACGGGACAAATCTATAGGTTACCATACGATTGAATTTTCTCGTCGCGTAGACTATACGATGGTTGTTAGTATCGAGCTATACTGTCCGATATTTAACAACCTTCGTATAGTTCTATGTCACGACGAGCATCGCACGTATGTTAACCGATAGACGGGGACTAAGTGGCGCTTTTAGTTTCATATATGAGTATCGATGAGAATATGAAGGTTTCATATTATCATCGAGTATCATATATTAGTTTTAACTTGAACATCTTGAATCACTCTCTAATTATGCGTTTGTTGTGCATTCGTGTTGTATGTGTAACATGATTTTAAACCATTGAGATCAAGATTGATAGAACTGATCATCCTACATTGCAATGGCATTCATCAACCAAAAACTATTATTGCAATGACATTCATCTATAACAATCAACAATTAAAACTATAAATGTAGGATACTGATGTGTTATACGCAACATATGAATTCACATGACTGAAACATGCATCAAAAAAACTTGTTCATCCAAAAGAAATGCCACTGTCAACAAATATAGACAAATATGTCATAAAAACAGTAACTAATTAACAAGTTGATAAGCATCTGGATCAAGAAAATGATAGGAAAAACAATTGACTAAGATCTATAATGACAAGTCTATTACCATGACTCTTGACTAACAAAGGTGGCTTTTCGTCCTCGGTAGCTTGATAATTGGGATTTCATGGAGAATAAAAATATGCATATGCCGTTTGACCGGGAACTTCAATAGGAAACTCAATGAGGTCGGGTGTACTGAAGTACGCTTTGTATTTCGCTATATCAGGTGATGAAGCCCAACCCCTAGCTAGCCCCAGCCCCACCCCAACCGAACCCTATCGAAGGTAAAGAACGTCCTTACACTTTCATATTTCTATTAATGATGCAAGTCTCCACCAAGTCAAATTCTTGCAATATCATTCTTTTTAGAGTATGTCTAATTTAATATATAGAATTTTCAAAGTTGGGCAACCAAGAAAAAGTAACAAGGGATTTTACTTACATGCCAAAGCTTTGATTATTTATTTATTTATTTTCCATTTCATATTATTACTTTTATATGTTTGATGATGGCAAGAAATACAAATTATATTAGAACATTGTACATACCTAATTTCCACTTGAAATCGTTTTTTTCTTTTATCAGTACTCGTTGACATATAGTAACAAACAATGTTTGATTAGAAGGACCCAAGATTTTCTCGATCAACAATAATTTTAGTAATCAAACTAGGCTAAAATTGCTGGAAATTCCTCTCAGTTTTACCAAATTCAGCAAACCCCCATCCCAACCTAACCCTAATCCCAACCTAACCCTAGCCCCAGCCCCAGCCTAACCCCAGCCCCAGCTAAACCCCAACCCCAACCCCAACCCTAACCCTAGCCCCAGCCGAACCCCAACCCCAACCCTAACCCAAATCCCAACCCCAACCGCAACCCCTGCCGAACCACAACTCCAACAGCAACCCTAACCCTAAATAATCAAAAATTTGTTTAGTTGAAGATTTACTAACCTGTGCGATGGAGGAGACGATCGATCGGTGGCGACGACGAAACGGAGCCGACGACGAAAATGGCGCGACGAGGAAGAACGATGACGCGCGAGAACGGCGGTGGCGACGACGAGAACGGCGGTGGCGACGACGAGAACGGCGGGAATGATTTGGAGATTTTGGTTCGCGCGCGATCGAGAGAGAGAGAGAAAGAGATAAGGGGCGTAGGCGATCTGTGCCTTTTTAATTAAATCGCTATTTAGTTTCCCCTACGGATTTGTCCGTAGGTCTTTGGTTTGCGGCTCCGTAGGGGCAAACACCAAATTAAGATTTAATATTTTTACTCTTGAACGTCTTGGACCGTAGGGGAAACCTTCTAGCCCTACGGCTTAATCCGTAGGGCCAAAATAAATCGGCCCCTACAGATTTCAATATCCGTAGGGGCAACCCCCTATTGTAGTAGTGTATGGCTTCGATACCCATTCAGCCTCCAATGGTTTTGGATACCCTGGGGCGACGTATCTGTCAAGGTGAGTCGCGCCCGCGGGGACAACCATACATGATTGGCCTAACTCCTCGTCATCCAGCTGGGTATTTGCAATAGGCCCGCTATATTCTTTCAGCGAAGAAGTCGCAGCTGCTGAGGCTTGGATTGTATCCCGCAATTTATGCTTCTCTTTTTCAGTATTCTACTCCTCCTGCCTGGTGGGTTAAGGCCTTTCTGGAGTAGTGGAATATTCCGACTCACACCTTCCTTCTGCTGGATCGAGAAGTATCAATCTCTTTCGAGGAGTTTGCAGAAGTTTCTGGCCTACCGGTTATAGGGGAGAATTATGAGGAACTGCTTCCTACGGATGAATACGTTTTTAGTGCCAAATCAGTGATGACAGGCCTTACCCCAGAGAACGCCATTCAACACCAACTTCCCACTTTGATTAAAGTGCTGAATATTTATGAGGGCCTTTTCCTCGAATCTGGGAGCCGTGGGGTTAATTTCACGGATTTCATCGCTCGTTTTCTCCACCCGGAAGTACTTTCGAAGGAGGCCGCTAAATTCGTTAAACTTGACGATCCTTTCGGCTTAGGTTTGGGCAACCTGCCAACGGTGGATGCAGATCAGAAGAGTTTCTTCCTTCCCAACACCCCGGTCATCTCTTTTGCAGAGCTTGCAGTTCCTAGGATTGACGAGGAAACGTTCTTTTTGGGGTTTCTCGGGTTATGGCTGAGCTGGTTTGCTCTTCCGATGCACCCTCACCGCATGAGGCCATCTGTCTTCTACCCAGCTCACCGAATGGTTATTGGGGTGAAAGTGGCTGTCGGGGTCGCTGGGTCAGCTCATTTGTATTACGGCCTCAGCCAAGCGGCGGATACTACTGAACCAGGAGTGCAGCATGTTAACTTCTCGATGCATTACTCTATGTCATGGCTCGAGCTACATGTACTTGGTGTTTTCGGTATCCATAAAAGGCCTTCCTTCTACGACAGGTGTGGCTTCCCCCGGATCATGCGGCTAGTTGACACATCCATTGTAAATCCGACACCGCAGGAAGCTAGGGGTTTGCTCCTTCGTCCGCGCACGGTTGGAGATGGCATGGCCTTTACCGACATGGTTCTAACTATCGGTAAAGAGTCTGCAACAACGGTGCAGCCATTGCGGGAAATTTTAAAGACGGGGCCTCTGTCTTGAAAGCTCGGGAAATTCTCCATCTATACTCCATCATGTCGGGCTTTCTCGTGTTTAGGCAGAATGATGCGACATTGTTCATGAGGTACAACCCGCATCGTTTTGCCCAGCAGTTAAGCTAAATCAAGGCGTCCCACTTGAAGCCTTCCTGTCAGAACCACCTGCGACTGAAGAGGGTATTTGGAACATAATGCACCATTTTATGCGATTGAACACCGGCTCCAATTTTTTTATTAGTGAGCCGCGTTGCGTTCCAAAAGCCCTGAATGTATATGTGGCGTGGTACCAGCATTCGATGGACGCCGTTATCAGAGAAGAGAAGCGATTATTGCTCGATCGTAAAGGCACCGCCCCGGCGGGTAATCCAGGCGTTCCTCTGAAGCGACGAACCATCATTCATCCTCCCTTGAGGGAAGCTGCTGCGGCTGTGGTACCGCGTGATAGTCCTGAGCTACCGATACCCCATGCTCCTATGAAAGAGGTGACTGTAGCGTCTCCCGAGTCTGGCGTGGGTTTAGATATCGGGACTCGTCGTCCTAAGGTGCCCACCAAGTGTAAGCTTGTGCTAGCGGCGACCAGTACTCGCTCGCAGAAGAAGAAGAAGTCGATTCTTTTTGCAGTCGTTGTACTCGTCCAGGAGAATCATGCTCCTTATAGCGCGGGCCTGAGCGAATATAGGACCAATGAGGGTCTATTTATGGCGTCGGATGATACCGACCTCGAAGCTGTTATTGTAGCTTCCGAGCGATCAGCAAGCCACAAAGAGGGCCTGGTCATCCTTGCACAGTAAAGTAAACCTCAGCCGTATCTTTTGTCATTGCATTACATTTTTATTATCATGTTTTGACTGACACTTTTCCTTCAACAGGCATCTCCACTGAAGAGGCTCTCACAGCTTCTCTCAAGACTTTTGAGGAGGAGGAAAGGCTTCGAGCATCCTTAGGCATCGGTACATTTTGGTTCACCGCGTCTCCACTCCCATTTCTTATGGGTAATCTGACCCCTCCTTTTCATCTTATTATAGGGACTACCTCGACTCAGGTTATGCCCAGTACAGTGCCAATTCCGCAGGGTGATGCGGAGATGCTTCCAGGGCCAGCTATCGAAGTCCCGGCCTCCCCAGCATTGCCAAAAGAGGCTTTACTTAAGCAACCAATGACAGACGCCATAACGGCTCCAGAGGTAGCTCCTGGCGTGGACGATGACGTCCCCTTGACGGAGGTCTTGAGAAAATCAGCTCTCACAGCCCGGGCGGAAAGGAAGCGCAGGAGGCGTACAGCAAGGGAACGTAACGCCGCCTTGGACGCGGGTGCAAGCTCGAGCTGTGCTTCTCCTGTCCCTGCTTCTTCAGAGGGTGCTCCAGTTGCCCTGTCTATCGCTCATAGACAGGCGATACGCATGGATTGGGAGGTGGCTGAAAGGCCATCTCAAGGTAACATAACATTGAGTCCTTTTGTCAAAGTTTTAATCTTTAGATTCTCATATATCTTATCCTGCAGGGCTAAGTCCTGGTGAGGAGGTGGCGGGTGAGATGACTGCAACTGCTGAGCCCAAAGCGGCTACTCTTTCCCAGGAGTCCAGGACTGCTCTAATTGCCGCTCTTTCCGCCTGCGGTTCCCTGCCATCTCCTGGCATTACGAGTGTCACGACAACTCTCATGGAATCGGGGGATGAAGCTACGGGCGGCGAAACCATTCCGATGAAGGAGGGTGAAGCAGTCGCTGCACCCAGTGACACCCTTGTCGCGGTTTCGACCGGCGACTCACCAGGTAGATTTTGGGTCATTGATTTCTTTTTCATTCTGCAATCCCTTTCAATATCTTCTGACACTATTTCTCTCGTTTCTAATGCAGGTGTAGCGAGCGTTGAAGTTGTGCCACCCGAGGAAGTATCGTCAGTTGCTGCTTTGACGGTGGCCGCCCCTTTGCCTTCTCTCATGTCCTCCCAAATGCTGGAAGGTACGGGTTTATGACTTATCGGTTTCATTGTAGGCAATATATTTTATGTACTGACATTGCATTATTACACCCTTGCAGGAGTCCTTTTGATCATCTGTATCAGGTGCTGCACCCACATTTCTCCTTCCGATCGGAGATTGCTTTATCTAGTGGCGTTGGTGAGTACAGTCTCTAGCTAGTATCTTTTCTTTTCTTTTATGGGCAGCCAAGTCGTTGCTAATTCTTCTTTGTTTTGCCTGTAGCACTACCGATTGAAGGAGGGGATGAAAGAATAGTTGCGCCACCGGTACTCCCAGCCTTGCCATCTGCCGTAGCCGGTATAGTATACTTCATCACTCATGTGATTTATTTATTTTGCGAGTTAGCTTTTAACCGTAATTCATTTTGCATCGGTCGCACCGGTCCCTGCTCCCTTCGAATCTCTTATATTAATGCCAGCGGGACCATTTTCTAGACGTCCATCTTCTAAGGGTGCTGCGACCAGCCTTCGTATGTTGAGTGAATCCATTGAAGAGCTTGACGTGGAGACCCCTACCCTTGCTGCAGATTTTGCTGCCGAGATTAATCCTATGCTGGCGACGCTCGTGAACTTTCATAGTGATGGCGTCGTTGAGTCTTGGGTTAATCACTGCAGGAAAATTGAGGCCTGTCTGCATGAGCTCGAGCTCAGACGTCCTGCTCCCGAGGTCCTGGCTGTGAACTCCCAATGGGCCGCGTGGGTCGAGCAGAGCACTCCCTACCTCCGCCATCTTGAACAAGAAGCGGGTTTAAAGCGTAAAGAGTGTGAAGAGACTTCAAGAGAATCTACCCGTTTGCACGCTCTGGTTGACGCAAATGCTGTACAGCTGAAAGCTATCTTTGAGGGCCTTCTATGATGTATTTCTGATGGGTTAACACTGAGGTAGAAGCTCGACCTCATTGAGCGAGATGCGCAGAGTCATGGGGTAGCTCAGCGGGTCGTCGATGAGCAACTTTCATTAACGGGCTCAGGTTGAAGCGGAGTTGGCTGCGGCAGCTGACCGTGAAAAGGGGCTGAGGGGAGTGCGCGAACAACTGACTGGTTTATTGAAAACGCTTCCCTCCCAATAGTTGTTTTTATACCAATTAACATTTGTAATTTTTGAATAACATGTATCCATTTTTTGATTCTTTCTTATGATGTATCTTGCACCCAATTGAACTTATAAATAAAAGATACATTTCTTTCATACTATCTTGTGTTATCTCTTGCTTTCTTCTCTTTTCTTTGTTGCCGGCATGTTACCTTAGTAAGCGTAGCCTAGATGATAGAGAGCATTACGTCTTGAACTCTTCGAGAGGTAGTGATGGCTTAGGAAGCAGGTTCAGATCTGTTGCCTAAGGCTTTTCAACTTTATGAGCCGTGAGGGTCTCATAAAGAATTTTCTCCCTACGAGTTGAAAGGATCTCGTAGGTGTACTTTCTCCTTAGGAATCGCGAGGATTCCTAAGTGTGTTTTATCTTGGGAGTCGTAAGGATCTCATAAGAGAGTTTTCTTCCTTACGAGTCAAGAGGACCCGTAAGTGATTGATGAGGTTGACATTATCCGCATTTCACGGAGTCAGGGGTTGCTCTGGGCGTTTCCCACGGGGTCAGGATTGACTTTAGCCATGTTCCATGGAACCAGGATTTGCTCTGGAAGCTTCCTACGGTGTCAGGATTGACATTAGCCGTGTTCCATAGGATTAGGATCCTCTTTGGACGCTTCCCACGGGGTCAGGATTGACATTAACCGTGTTCCACTAGACCAGGATTTGCTCTGGACGCTTCCCACAGGGTCAGGATTGACATTAGTCGTGTTCCACAGGACCAGGATCCGCTCTGTACGCTTCCCACGGGGTCAGGATTGACATTAGCCGTGTTCCACTAGACGAGGATTTGATCTGGACGCTTCCCACGGGGTCAGGATTAACATTAGTCATGTTCCACTAGAGCAGGATTTGCTCTGGACGCTTCCCACAGGGTCAGGATTGACATTAGCCATGTTCCGTAAGGACCAGGATCCGCTCTGGACGCTTCTCACGGGGTCAAGATTGACATTAGACGTGTTCCACAAGACCAGAATTTGCTATGGATGCTTCCCACGGGATCAGGATTGATATTAGCCGTGTTCCGCGAGGACCAGGATCCGCTCTGGACGATTCCCACGGGGCCAGGATTGACATTAGCCATGTTCCGCAAGGACCGGGATCCGCTCTGGACGCTTCCCACGGGGTCATGATTGACATTAGCCGTGTTCCACAAGGACCGGGATCCGCTTTGGACGCTTCCCACGGGGTCAGGATTGACATTAGCCGTGTTCCACAAGACCAGGATTTGCTCTGGACGCTTCCCATGGGGCCAGGATTGACATTAGCCGTGTTCCGCAAGGACCAGGATCCTCTCTGGACACTTCCCACGGGGTCAGGATTGACATTAGCCGTGTTCCACTAGACCAGGAGAGGTTGACTTTATCCGCATTTCACGGAGTCGGGGGTTGACTCTCGGTTGTCTGTGCACCGCCGAGTCATGGAACTGCGAATTGCCGCAATTCCAATTTGCTGATGTTGCGTCTGTTGTAATGAGACGAATGTTGTCTGTTGTAATGAGACGAATGTTGAGATGATCTTCAGGCTGTCTGTGAACCATCGAGATTTGGCTTCTTTTTCCGATGGAGCCTGGTGGGAAGGTATGGTTCCCTTTTCATTTGTGCCCCTGGATTGTATACAGGGATCGATGTGCTCTCACCTATAGGGCAAAAATTTTCATTTTATGTATTTTTCTTTCCGCGATACTCTATCATTTCAGCTTTTATATCGCGAAAGTCGCGATTGCCAAATCATTTCGGCTATTTTTCGCGGTGTCCAATCATTTCGGCTATTTGTTTTATTTACTCGTTGCTTTTTATTGCGAGTTGCCCAACCATTTTGGCTATTTTGTATGAACACATTTTTACTTGCTGATTTTGTTGCAAGTTGCCCCATCATTTCGGCTATTTCGTATGCATTTGTGGCTCGCTGGCTTTTCGCCGCAAGTTTGGGATTTGATTCCGATTTAGGCATCAGTATCGCTACAACTGGGATATTGCCAGGAACGAATCATCATTTGCCTCTGTCGATGTCAAACAAAGGTGGCTTAGCGAACAGGGTTAGGATCCTGTCGACTAAGGCTTTTAACTTCATGAGCCGTAAGGGTCTCATGAAGGTATTTCTCCCTACGAGTCGTGAGGATCTCGTAAGTGCATTTTCTCCTTAGGAATCGTGAGGATTCCTAAGTGTGTGTTCTCTTATAAGTCGTAAGGATCTTACAAGAGTATTTTCTCCTTATAAGTTGAGAGGACTTACAAGGGTTGTTCGCCATATGAGCATATCCCCAGTCGCAGGTGGGACTTTGTCAGGGAGATATTTATTCGCGCCCGTGGATTGTATACAAGGGTCAATACTGAACCGCTTGTAGGGCACTATTGGAGGTTGTGATGGCTTAAGAACAGGTTCAGATCCCTGTAGCTTAAGGCTTTTGAATCCTATGAGCCGTGAGGGTCTCAAAGGGGAATTCTCCTTACGAGTCGTGAGGATCTCGTAAGTGTAATTTCTCATTAGGAATCGTAGGGATCCCTAAGTGTGTTCTCCCTTTTGAGTCGTAAGGATCTCACGCAGGTATTTTCTCCTCACAAGATCGAGAGGACCATGCAAGTGTCTTTTAATGAGATTGCGCCCTTTCGGGTTTTAACAAAACTCGCCGGTAGCCCTGCTGTTTTTACTCACGGAGCCTTTTCGGGTTTTCATCCGTGCCCATTTTGCTTACGGGCATACCGTTTTCTTTTATTTTTTTATTTTTTGTGTCAGCCTTGGGACGTTGCGGTTCATAGTAGTTTATCGACGTCTCGGTCAACAGCCAGTTTTGGGACATAGTGGTCCATCGTTAGTTTAAGGTCATTTCGGTCCGTTGTTAGTTTTAGGACATTTCAGTCCGTCGTTATTTTTAGGACATTTCGGTCCGTTTGCCGGCTACTACTTATAGAGTTTGGGCTTAGGAAGACAGCGAGCGGACATAGGCGTCGTCATCTATCGTTGACCTAGGCTGTGACTCATCAGGTGTAGTATTTTTTTAGGAAGCGACCGTTTATTGGCTCGAAAGGTCTTTCTCTATGCATGTCCATGAGTAGATAGACTCCACCCTGGTAAACTTTGTCTATGATGTACGGGCCTTTATAGTTGTCACGACCCGAAAGAGCACGTGACTGGCACTTGAACCATATGAAGCCTATAGGACTCCATCTGATCCAAGTAAGCCAAAAGCCCAGAAATCTAAAACCATTTTGAAGAATAAATAAAGAAAACTGGTTTAAAGAAGTGAAGAAATACAGGTTTGAAATCAAGGTTTTTAAATAACTAAGCCGAAGGTACGTTTTGAAAACAATAAGTCTTTTCTAAAAATTTCGGCAGAGTTTCTCTTGTAAAACTGGCCCCGAATGGGGTACAACATGAATAACAATATATAAAATGATAAAGGCATCCCCAAGCGGGAGCTAGCTCTTCGTCAATCGACGGTCACAACCACGCAAAGATATGATAATATACAACGCCAAGTGGCGAGGATCAAAACCAAAAGAAAGCTCAAAAGTAGCAAGAAAACCGCAATACTACTAAGCGCGACGAATAATACAACACTGTCTCTGAGTCTGAAAGAATATACAAGTTTTGGTTGATGGAAATTCTAGATACAATGAAATAATAAATACAATAGTGGTTCTTGATACGAAAGAATCCACCTACCAAAGCAATTCACCCGCAAGGAGGAAGTGTGCCAGAAATGCCGCAATAGAACTTGTACGGCAGAACCTGCAAGAACTGTGGCACAACGGGGGTGAGTTGCCAACTCGTGAATAGAAACATCTACAAGCAGAAACCGAATGCAAGACATAATCCTAAGTCAACGATCAGTAATATAATCCACAAGAGTACATCTGAGTGTAATAAGGTGGCAAGGTAACATCTAATCATGTATGTAGTGCCAGGTACTCAGGTAATAACATGTCATCAGTGTAAGGTATGTCTGCATGAAGTAGATATGATGAAATATCAAAGATATCAATACACAAATATTAGCGTCCCATACCACTAATATTGGTGTAAGATAAGTGTAAAACCAGTCGGTATATGATCCATATCTGTATATCTGTGGAACCCGTCCACCTGTCACCCACTGACAGCAAGCATCATGTATGCAATGTGAGGATATAACCAAATCATGGAAAACTCATCATGAAACCCGTGCCAAGCATCGACACGTAAATCCTCATCCATATGGGGCTCCGTCTGCGGTATCGGCCCTCGGCCCCCGGCAGTACGAGTCAACCCATGTCCATCTCTGGGCTCCGTCTGCGGTATCGGCCCGTCGGCCCCCGGCAGTACGCCCATCTCTCGGCTCCAGGCGGTATCCCCCGGATATCCGCCGAGCTCAAATACAATCACCGGTAGGTACTCGCCCGCCTCCAGGCTCAATCGGCATAACCCATCGATCATCTCGCCGAGGGGAACCATACCGGGCCCACCACGAACCCGCAAACGGTACATCACCTCCTCGAATCGGGTTTCAAGCACACGTCTCAGCACTGAGAAAACGCGTGGTGGACGCACCAAATATCATATCACGAGGTACCGGTTTTTTCATAAAGAGCATCTTTTATTAAATAATCCCACGGTCCTCAAAACCAGAAATCACTTGAAAATCCACATCGAGAAGTAAATCCAATGCAACGTGCTATAAAATCAATCCATGATGTATGCGACAAGTAAAGAGAGGTAATCATATCGGAAATCATGTAACATGGAATATCTTGCAGTCCTCAATCTCAATCAAGTATGAATCATCTATGTTTGTGTACAGGTACATGTGTACAATATGCCAAGCAGTAATCATATCATGAATGCAACAGTACTACAGTGTAGTGGCATGGCAATTTTCGATGATGAAGTGTGTGAGCCGGCAAATAGTGTACGTGAAACATACGCAACATCGATAATGGTGCTGGTGTCCTAACAGCATGATAATAGCATAATAATGAACATATGTCAGCAATGCGAATAGCAGGAAAATGCAGATATCTAGTAGTCAACACCACAGTGAAGCATCTACTATGCAAACTACATCTAAGTATCCGGTCAATCAGGAGGGGTAGGTGTAGAAACCACCTAAATCTGAGTCAATGTATATATATATAAAGATATGTAGTCGGTGATCCCGCCTCAATGTCATATCGTAAGATATCCTCGAGTTATGAGTGCGGATCTATCATCAATATCGGCTCGTACGGTAAATCATCGTACGGCATCCCCATAGCTGGGTAGGGGTCAACAACTCACTATCTCGTCACATAACAGGTATCAGTATCATCAGATCATATATTCTGGGGGTACTACTCTATGTCTAGTACAAGTCGATACCATCAGAGAAGTATGCATGCGGGGGTAAACACATATCCCAAGCCCGCAAGAATCACAAGTCATATCCCACATATGAATCGTATAGAATCACTGATCCCAGGGCACCAAGCCCACATCATCGACTCATCTCCAAAGTCATCACATATCATCAAACACCGTGCAAGTACAAGTGATAAGCAAGGATGTGTGTGTATAGGTGTAATTCTATCCTAGGGTTCGCGACTATGAACTGCACTAGTCACTGCTAACCCTATACTATCCACAATACACCTAATATCACAATAAACTACATAGTAATCTATCTACGGACTGCGGGGGTGCTATACGTCATCCACCCGACTTCCCCCTGTAGATATAATCTACTCACCTTGCATCACCAATTGCGGACGTCACCACGTATGCTTGTCGTCCCGAAGTCTTCATGGGTAACTACACATCAAAATATCGTATATGCGCATTAAAACCAAATCCAATCTAAAACGGCGCATAAAATCCAAAACGATACGATAAGGGGCCTATAGGTGAAAACCTATGGCACGCCTTCAAAACCATCAATAAATCCTCTATATCGTCGTATAAACGACAAATAGTCGAGGCAAAACACATTCCACCATTTCAGAATCAAAAATACGGAATACGGAAATACGAATCCAAAACAACAACTTAGGATATATGTCCTAGATTTTACCCTAGAGAGAATCTGTCAAAAATAGAAGTACCCAGGGCCAAGAATTGAGGAATTGGGGCTGTGCACAGAAAACGAGGAGATTCCTCACTGGTCTGGCCGCAATTTGCGGCCAGAATGGAGGTTTTGGCGGCCGTACGGAGGAGCTAGGGGCTAGGGTTTTGGGGTTAGTTTCCTGGGTGCCTGCACATGCTACTGTCCACTCAATTTTATTTTAGGATACCTCGTATGATAGCAGATTCCAAATAACAGTGACAGATTACACAATTTCCCCGATATCGGTTTCTAAAATCCGCATTATGGGTTTAAACTTCAGGTTAGGGTCTCAATTCATACACTAGGGTGTTGGTGTATCCTCAATTGAACTCAATTCACAATACAACCCAAGTTCCTCTCAAACCCTAACTAGGTTTTCATCAAATCCATAATATCACACAATATCGACTAAACCTTAACATGGGGTTATAGGAAAAGCTATAATTAAGCAAATGGTTCAGAAATTACCTCCATTAGCAACTCAAGAAAATTCTTGAGTTGCCCTCTAGTGGCCAAATCCATGCTTCTTTAGCTCCATGTGTAGATCTAGGGATTTTGCACATTTTTAATGAAATGGACATGAGCTTTTGGGTATGTTTTTGAGATGAAGTGAGAGGATTTAGTGGAGGGGAGAGAGGGCTAGGGCAGCAGCAGCAAGGGAGAGGAAGAGGGAGAGAAATGAGAGGGAGAGAAATGATTAAGGGTTCAAGTCAATGGTCCACCTCTCTCTCTCACCTACCCCCATCATTACACTTTCTTTTTCTTTTTCCCTTTTCTTTTAATCCCTAAACCTTCTCACAAGAATAGTGATCCCAAATGAAAAACCATGGCAAGAAAAGTGTACAAGTGTAGAAAATGCGATATGTGCAAGTTTTGCACAAAATTGCCAAAAAATCCGATTAGCGATTTTAATCGCGATTAGCACTAAATTAGTGTCAAACTAATCACAAAAACTTAAAAATGTCATAATTCACTAACTTATCCTATTTTAGAATTTTCCATAATTTTTCATAATTTTTCTAACATTTTTCCTATTTATTTGCATTAAATATTAAAATAATCAATAAAATAATATTAAATTATAAAAATTCCCAAAATTAATATTTTATATTTTTGAAAATGTTACAATAGTGCGGCTCGAATTTCCCCCGTTTGGCACGATTGGGGATCATGGGTCTTTTGACCACTAGCACGAGTTCGCCTTGGCGGAATGTTCTCGTCCTAGTCAATCTCTCGTATGAGCAAGTCATCTTCGCTTTATAAGCCTCCAGGTTTTGTTGCGCCATGAGCCGGGTTTCATCAAGGGCGTCGAGCTCCTCAAGCCGAAGGTGAGCATTTTCTTCGTCTGTTAGCTCGTAGGGAACCGCCACTCGTAAAGAGGGTAACTCTATTTCAAGGGGGAGTACTGCTTCTATGCCGAATACCAATGCATACGGCGTTGTGTTTGTTGCCGTTTTGAGCGTAGTTCGATACGCCCAGAGAGCTTCATGCAGTCTCTCGTGCCAGTCCTTCTTATTTCTAGACACCGTCTTTTTCATGATTTTCGTCAAGGTTTTGTTGAAAGCCTCAGCTAGACCATTAGCTCGGGGATTATAGACTGAAGAGTATCTCCAGTCTATGTTATGCTGTTGTGCAAAACGGCTGATTTTGTGACTTCTATAGGCTGGCCCGTTATCGGAGATAATCCGTCGCAGAGTACTGAACCGATAAATGACATGTGTCTTGAAGAAATGGAGGATATTCTCCGTCTTCACTTCTCTTAGTGGTACTGCTTCTGCCCACTTGGAGAAGTAATCGGTGGTTGCCAAAATGAATCGATGTCCTCTGGACGATGCTGGTTCAATGGGTCCGATTATGTCAGTTCCTCACATTTCGAATGGCCAGCTAGACACCGTTGGATGTAGTGGATTTGGATGTTGGTGGATAAAGTCCCCGTGAATTTGGTATGAGTGGCACTGCTTCGCATATTCGAGGCTGTCTTGGATCATCGTGGGCCAATAGTAGCCCATCATTTTGATCTTCAGCTTCATCTTCGGCCCGGCTTGGTGAGAACCGCACAGTCCATCGTGAGTTTCTTGGACGACTCTCTTTGCCTTTTCAGGTCCAAGGCATCTTAGCCACAGGGAGTCAAACGATCTCTTATACATAGTATCATTGACAAAGGCGAAGGATAGAGCTCGTTTCATGAGCTGATGTCTTGAGGACGCGTCTTCAGGCGTTCGACGAGATTTGAAGTAGTCTATAAAGACTTCTCTCCAATCCTTAGCCTTTTCTTGATCTTTTATTTGTAGGGTCGCTTGCTCGGTCGCTCCTTTTTCTTCGGACGACTCTGGAGACATTTCTGCCGGTGCAAGAACCCGACGGCTTTGTACAACGATCCTCACGTCATCGAGGTTCTCGTCGGCCAATTCTTTAGCGAGATTTACTAATGCATCCGCCTTGCTATTTTCCACACGCGGTATGTTTTCCAGGGCATAGGCAGGGATTTGAGTCAACAGTTGTTGAACTCTCTCACCGTACTTTACTAACTCCGGTTTGCACGTCTGATAGTCGCCGTTTACTTGGCTAACGACCAGTTGGGAGTCTCCGTATATTAGGAGGTTTTCTATTCCTATATCGACAGCAATCTCAAGACCTGCTATCAAAGCTTCATATTCAGTTTCATTGTTCATCCTCGGCTCTGTTAAGGAGAAGGCGAAGCCCATTATCCCTCCTTGTGGAGTCACGAAAATGCGGCCCACCCCTGATTTGATTATGGGGGTGCTTTGTTTGTGCTTCTTCATGGAAGATGCTCCATCGAAATAGAGTTTCCACCGGGTATCATTCTCTCTTCTCTCCCCGCCGATCGTGTCAAACGCGTGCTCGTCGGGCAATTCGCAGTTCAAAGGAGAATCGACGGGTATTGGATGCTCAGCGAGGAAGTCAGCGATGGCTTGGCCTTTCACTGCCTTGATGGGTCGATATGTCACCGAGAATTCCATTAAGAGTAGAGCCAACTTAGCGAGCCGTCCCGTTAATATGGCCTTTGACATCAAATATTTGAGAGGATCCACCTTTGATATGAGATGGACTCATGTGCCAACGCATAGTGTCTGAGCTTCGTTATCGCGAAGATCAACGCCAGACAGTGTGTTTCAATGGGGGAGTAATTGTTTTCTGCCCCCAGGAGAACTCGACTCAAGTAGTAGAAGGATCTCTCCTTCCCTTGGTCGTTTTCTTGTGCCCATAATGCGCCTAGAGAACCCTCAAGGGTGGTTGTATACAGAATGAGAGGCTTTCCCTTGACTGGAGCGGTTAGCACCAGAGGATTCTGTAGATATTGCTTCATTTCGTCCAGCGCGCTTTGGCATTTGCGATCCCAAACGAACGTGGTTCCCTTATTCATTTAGTGACTGTAGGGACGACATTTGCCGGAGAGGTTAGCTATGAACCGCTGGATATACGCGAGCTTCCCTTGGAGAGACCGCAGTTGCTTGAGAGTCCTTGGCGGAGGCATTTACATAATCGCCTTGATCTTCAACAGGTCTATCTCGATGCCTCGGTGTCGGACGATGAATCCCAGAAACTTGCCTGAGGAAACTCCGAATGCGCATTTGAGAGGGTTCATCTTCAAGTTGTATTTCCGAAGGCGCTGAAACACGATCTTCAGATGCTCTAAATGTTCCTTGTATGATTTGCTTTTAATTACGAGGTCGTCAATATAGCATTCAACGATTTCATGTATGAGGTCATCGAAAATCTTCGTCATGGCCCTCTGATAGGTGGCACCGGCATTCTTTAGATCGAAAGGCATCACCTTGTAGTAGAATATGCCCAAAGGGGTCCAGAAAGCGGTATGCTTTTGATCTTCGGGATGCATCTTTATTTGATTGTACCCTGATGAGCCGTCCATGAAGGAGAAGACTTCATGAGTGGACGTGTTGTCTATCATCAGCTCGATGACCGGTACTGGAAAGTCGTCCTTCAGGCAAGATTTATTAAGATTCCGGAAGTCTACACATATGCGCACCGTCCCATTTTTCATCATCACTGGGACGATGTTGGCGATCCAGTCAGGATATTGAACCTCTTGGATGAAGCCGGAGTCGATTAGCTTTTTGACCTCGGCGTTGATGCTCATCTTAAGCTCGAGCCGCATCCTTCTCGGCGCTTGTTTGACTGGCTTGATGTCCGGAGATATCACCAATCTGTGCACGACTATTTCTGGATCTAGTCCCAGCATCTCGGAATAGTTCCATGCGAAGCAGTCTTTATACTGTATGAGCACGTTTTTTAGCGTAGCCACCCTTTCTTCAGACAATAGCTCATTGACAAATGTCGGCCGCCAAATCAATTTTCTTGAGGTTATCTGCGGTAATATGTATTCCATCCTCCAAATCTTTTAGCACCGGTGGAAACTCTAAGATCACCTCGTCATCATCGTTTTCGAAGCACCAGGGGAAGTCATCCATATTCTCGGATTCTTCTTTTGACAGCGTTATCACATGACTGTTACGAGATCGCTTCCAAGACTGACGTTGATCCGGCTCTACTCTCGTAACTTTGGGTTCATGCTTCTGCGGCGGGGTTACCCTCCAACTGCTGGATAGAGCGAACCTACCTTGCTGATACTGGTCATCTATCCAGTCTTTGAATATGAAGCAGTCTTCGAGAGGATGCCCTATTGCTCGGTGATAGGAGCAATAGTCCGGGTGAGAGACCTCACCTACTTGCTCGGGGTGCTTGGACACCGGGAGGGTAATCATTTGATGTTTTATGGCAAGGTCAAGTATCTTCCTTGTCTTGTCTTGGGAAAAAGAATACGCTCGACCCATCTTCTTTATAAGAGACGAATCCTGGTTGCTCGATTCTCGATCGTGTGGCTTCTTGGTCCCGCTTTGTCGCTGTCGAACGTTTTTTTCGTTCTTGGGTTTATTTCTGCCTCTGCGTCGGGGCTTTTGTATAGCGGGCTGGCGACGAAGGGCATCGTCACTTTTTGCAGCCTGCTGAAAGAGGCGCTGCGTTCTGGCTTTCTCGTAGATGGCTATTTCGCGATTATGGTCGTTTCGAACCTTTTGACCCGCTTCCCTTATATGCTTGTCCATTTGTTCTTCGAAAGACGGGCTTGGCATTTTCATGACAGGAGCTTGTTTTGGTTCAGAGTTAGCATCTTCCCACAAAGCATCTCCTTCTTCATCAAAGTCATGTATGACGTAGCAGCCGCCGAATCGCTCTCGGTTCATAGATTGAACATATCCAAGCCCGATCGTTTCCATTCTCCCGTTGGGCAACTTTCGTTGAGTTCCAGGGATGTTCCAGATCCTGTTATAGAACTGGTCTTGTCGAGCAGTCTGTTTGAAGTGTACGCCTTGGCACCTCAACAGTCTTTTTAATCCGTCTGTGTAGTATCTGGGCAAACGGATGGGCTGGAGCCTGTTAAGTGTAGAATCCGCACCATGCCAGATTTCTTTCTCCACTTTGGTTTCCCCAGATCGGTAGAATTGGATCGCCTTTTCACCTTTTCGCCTGGGGGGACATAGAATGTCTGCAGTTCTTGCACACTATAAGTTTCAAGTGAATCGAGCTCTTTGTAATGCTCTTGCGGAACCATGGCAACTTGCAAACTTTGATCTTCATCAGCGAAGGCTTGTATCGAGGGCCGATCAGAGAATACGGCATTGACCTCATCTTCCGAGTTGCTGCCGAAGACCAGAATAGGGGTGGACGGTCCCGACTTGTTGCATTAGGGCAGCCCTGAATAAACTATCTCTTATTCCTCTTCGGTATCGCTCTCGAAGACCGGAATAGTGGTAATAGCTTTGTTCTTCGGTTTGTGAAATCTTTCCGTGTCTTCGAAATCTGGTAAGAAGTACTTGGCATCTTCATATTTGCAGACTTCTTTACGGAGAATGGGTTTAGTTTCCCTGTCACAGTGTACTCGAGACCTTCTTTGAAGTACTTCATACACTGATGTTGTGTAGAAGGGATAATGTTGTACTCGTGTAACCAAGGCCGGCCGAGCAAAGCGTTATATCAGGTCTTAGCGTCAATGACGTGAAACTTGATGTCCATGACTAGCAGCCCAAAGCGCAGCGTCAGTATCACAGACCCGAGCGTCCGTGATGACTGGGAGTCAAACCCGAAGATAGTGATCTTATCCCGAGCGAGGTCTTGAACTCTCATGCAGATTTCCTTCAACACTTTTATATTGAGGTGATTGACGGAGGACCCATTGTCAACCAGGATTTTTCCTATCTTGATATCATGACAGTATCCAGAGACATAAAGGGGACGGTTATGCTCGCACGTCCTGAGGAGGAGATCTTCATCGCCAAAGGTGATATCGGCCGTGTGCACTTCCTCCAGATCGTCCTTCATCTTTTCTTCGGCGAGGAAAGCTTAGAACTGCTCGGGCTCTTGTAGTGCCTTGATCAAAGAATCTCTCGCCTCTTTAGATAGCAGAAGGGCGTCAAGAATGCTTAGCTGGGAGGGTATCTTCCTCAGGTGTGCCATAACGTTGTAATCCACTTTGTTTTTCTTGGGTGGATCGTTGGCTGTCAGCTCTTCGACGGCTCGGTCTTCGAGTGTGATATCCTCGGGGACCTTTTCTTTTCCCTTATCCTTTTTGGTCGACCCCTTGTTTTCGGGTCCGGGGTTCTTTTCAGGTAATGTACGATTGCGCAGCTGAATGTTCTCGTTGCTCTTTGGTTCTTCCTCTTTTCCTGAGTTGGATTCTTTGAAGAGAGGGCCAAGGGCTATTTCTTCATCAGAATCGCTCCCAAAGGTGAGAACTTGCGATCCCCCAACGTCGACCATATGACAGTTGCCGATCGTTCTTTTGCGCTCCTCGGTCGTATTTCTTTGCTCCCAACGAGTTGTGCGTTTCATCCGCTTAAAATGTTGTCGGTAAGCAACATATCCTTACCACCAGTTTTTAAAAGTGTTGCACTCTTCGGTGGGGTGCGCAATCTTTTGATGATATAAGCAGTAGTTAGGATGTATATCCGCTTCATCAGGAGTGTTTCCTTCGGAGGGTGGCAGCTTCATTCTCAGCGATATGGCCTTGGAGAACCTTTTCCTCGTCTTGAACCTGCTTTTATTTGCGGCGGATGTACTTTAATCTGGTGGGAGTGTTTCGACCCTTTCGTCCAGTCGCCGGCGTTTGGCCTTTTCAAATATGGCCATCTCGCGCTCTTGATCAGCTTTGCTTTTAAGAAGAGCTTCATTCAGGAATGCATCAATCATTTCGTCTGATGGTCCTAGAACTTCCGGTTCAGGATCTGCCCCTAGTTTCTCTGTGTCTAGAGATTCTTCATCGTTTATTAACGAGTGAGAGATCACATGGCAGTTTGCTACACAATCTTCAAGTTCATCTGACGAGTCTTCTCCATTGTCATCATCTCCGTCCTCAAGGACGTAGCTGAGAAACTCCTGAAGTGTGACCATGGTTCGCGCCTTCTGATTATATTCTTCTAGTGCGTCAATATGCTTTTGCAAGTCTGTGCGCTTGTCATCAGGCTTCATGGGCTTTTTGGTCTTTTTCTTCTTCTTCAAAGACTTTGATGACTGGGTATGGGCGTTTTGATTATCGCTACCAATTTTTGGCGTCGAGCGCGGCTTCAGCATTCCCTCGATGACCTCGGGTTCCAGCGGACTTCTCCATTTGATCGCCGGGCATGTTTGGAGATCCTTCAGCATTCTTTTGGTTTTGGCTGAAAGAGCGACCTCCCACGGAACTTCTTCGACAAAAGAGCACGATGCCCCCGGTGTTCCCCCCTTTTAAGAGCGTGCGGTTGAGGCGGGCTTACTTTCCAATTCTCGGATAATGCGAATTTGCTATGTTGGTATTGGTCTTCCATCCAGGCTTTGAAGATAAAGCAATCTTCGATTAGATAGCCTATCGCTTGATGATAGGGGAAATAATTGGGATTATTAGCCTCACCAGGTTGCAATGGGCATTTTGGATTCAGTAAATTGGTGAGCCTGTTGCGCACCGCCAGCTCAAACAATCTCCTCGTTTTATCTCGGGGAAACGAGTAAGGACGTCCCAGTCTCTCCTCGAGGGATGGGCATGGACGCACGTTTTTTTGGCGAACAACCGGCTTTAAGTTGCTCGGCTGTTGTTGAGTATTGGCGACGAAGGTCGCTTCCCCTTCCTTTTTTCGTTTCGAGGCTCCGACTTCGAAGAGGAAGGCCTGTGGCCTATCTGGTCCATTTGGGCCAGCTTGTCAATCAAGGCCTGGAAAGTGGTCGGCTTGAAAAACACCATGAATTGGGAAATGGTCACCTGAGGGTCGAGAGGTACCACGAACATGCCTACCGCAGGTGCTTCTTCAATGCACTGCTCGCACTTCGGCCATAGATTCCGCCACCGTATTGCATACTGAACCAATGTTTCTGCAGGCTTCACCCTGGCATTGATCAATGCGGTGATCAGGATGCGCTCGCTAGCGCTTGCGAATCTCTGTGTAAACAGCAGCTCTATCTCTGCAAATGTCTTGATAGAGTCATTCGGGAGTTCCGAATACCACTCGAATGCTGTCTCCGATAAGCTACCAACGAATTGGCGAAGCAACAGTTTGTCGTCGCCTCCAGTGTTGCCACACATGGCTCTGAACTGAGCGACTTGTTGATGGGGATGCCTGTCCCCTTGTATACGTGAAACTTAGGAATCGTGTATCCTGGCGGATACTTGATCTGATCGTACCATCATGGATATGGTCGCCCAGTTCTGACGACTTGGCCAGTTGCTTCATTTGCTTGATGAACTAGTATCTGCTGAGCGATGTAATCATCTAGGGCAGCTTTTGAGATGGTCTCCTCCTTGGCTGCTGAACAAGCCGGAAGAGGGTTTCACGTCTCCGCTCGGTCGTTTTTGAGGATAATCGGAGGATCTTCATCTGGAGGGTCCGGCTGGATCATCATGCCCACTATATCTTGGAATAGAAGGGCCATTTGTTTTATATTGGCCGCTTGTTCCGCGGCCTCTTTGTCCTTCTTCTCAAGCATTCTCCGAAGGAATTCGGCATCAGTTTCCTGCTCACGGCGCTGCTCCAAGGATGTCTCCGGGCTTGCCTTCGTCCCTGTGAGTGCGGCCATAGCTGTTAACATCTCTTGGAGCTTTTGTTGTTGTTGCTCTTGAGCCTTTGTCACTGATCGCGTACGCGGTCGATGACCTGTGAAGATACGGCTAACCTCTTTTCCGGATGCCATATAGAAGGTATGCACCACTAAGCCCCCAGACTTAAAGCGTTTAGGTTCAGTGGTCTTGTGATTCGTCGCAGACTCAGGAATTTTTTCTGGCCTTCTCCTCTTGTGGGTGGTCGAAGTTGAGGGGGCCATTGCAGTAAGCACCCAAGTATCTGTCGCCTTATGTGGCTTAACAGGGCGATTCTCTTTTTGCTGAACCTTCCTCTTTTTCTGTTTGCGAGAGTAATCTTGATCATTTACCGAGTCTTGGACTTGACGCTAGACCTTGTAAATTTTAGAGGACAACCACTTAAGGGGCTGCTCTAGCTTGGCCTTTGGGGCATTCTCCACAGGTGGAGGAGATCTCTTCAGCACGACAGTTGGAGAGTTTTTGCGCACCATCCTTAGCGGTTCAAAGCTGTTCCCAGTTGGAACAGTTGCATCGATTTCCACCATTGGAGCCGGCGGAGTCAGTCCAGAAGGAGAGTTTCCCCTAGCCTTACTTACTCGGCACCAGTGGCGACGTCGAGCGTGTCGAGCCGTTGGGATTGTCTCAGCTGTAGGGGTGACTTCCTCATGCCCCTTGTGTTGGTCAGAAGTTGTCGTTGTTAGCCTATTGAAGACTGATGTCCGCTGAGTGGGGATAACCAGCCTATCGAAGGCAGACTTCCGAGCAGGGGATGCAACCTTAACGATTTCGCATGGAATAGGAGCTGAAACAGTCAGTCTTGTGAAGAACGACCTTTGGCTGGAGAAGCCGCCTTGACAACTTCATGAGCAGGAATGGCTATCCGCTTAGGGATAACCCTTTCTGGTATCGCGGGCTTCTTCATGGGCCCAAATGAGCTTTGGCCCAGTCTATCAAAGACTGGGGTGTTGGAGCTGGATGACCCGTTGAGAGGGGCCGCAGTAGTTGCGAGCCGATTAAAGACCGAGCTCTTCGGAGCTTCTTGCAATGGTACATGGGCATTGAAGTTCATCGGTCAGAGCATGGTCCCGAAGAATAGCCCAGTGGTGGCTTGAGTTACCTGCTCCACTGACATTATGAAAAGGGAGGCCGCTTGAGGCCCATAAGTCACTCCTCTTGCGAGGACAGAGCGGGAGTTGTTGCAATTGTTGCAGTTGGTGCAGTTAGAAGCCATTGATCTTCTGATTTCTGCACGGAGCAAGACACCAAATCTTAGTACCTTGAATCCGGGGGCAACCATGCCAAACCGCGATTCGTTCACGAACACGACACACGAAGTGTGGAGTGGAAAGAGGAAGAGGTCCTACCGGGCGTGCCAGAATCTGTTCTCCTCCGAACATAGAGACGCGACCGCGTAGGTCCGTCTTGCCTGAATTTGGTGGCAGATGCTAATTGGTGCTATCCGTCCACCTCTCCGAATATGCTAAGTTGATTTATGGCACCATATATCGAAGGTTTAGATGGATGCGTCCGATTTAGCAGATTTCGTCAGTTTCCCCTTATTTGAGGGGTTTTTTATTATGGGGACGCTCTTCCCTGCAGGCGCAAGCCCCTGCAGTTAATTACGCTACATGTTCATACCAGAATATTACATTTTATACCGCCCATTCTTACGCTCGTTTGTTTATAGGTAGGTGCTTTTAATCTGTGTTTGCTACATATTTACAGGCCACATGTTTCTTGTCCAAAATAACGCAATTAATACAAAATCTCCACAGTTACACCAAAATACAGAACATCTGTTGACAGCAGATAAAAGCCGGGTTCCGGTCATCCATATCCGTCCAGTGCCGAGTACCCGTTCCAGAGATAAGACATATGACAGTGGTCATTCATGTCTCGGACAAGCACAGAGCACGAGGGGGGCAGCACAAGAATCAATGGGTGCGCGGAGCTCGAGGGAGAAAATGTCAAAAGTATTATCTTTGATTCCATTTTGGACCATTGCAGATCTGAAGCAATTGTGAAAGCAATTTGAAATTTGGTATATGTATAACAGCATAAGACAGCAAACCAGGGAAGCACCCAAAACCCGAGGAGCCAACTCTTCGCTTACGCCGCGTTTCCGCGGCATAAACCTGCTTAGGCCGCGGAAACGCGGCCGTACTGGCTCCTCAGGTGATGAATTTTCAGGGGCTGTTTGGTCTTTTCCTTTAGGGGCAGATTGTTGCCCTAGGTTTCCAGTTCCCCTCCTATAAATACCCCAGTTCTGAGCCAAGCCAAGGTGTTAATTTTTTTAGCCTCTTTTTGTTAGGTTTTAGTCTTCTTCTTCTTCTTCTTCATTCTTTCCTCCATGAAAATTGTAGTGAGAGCTTTTTGAGTGGATGATGAAATGAAGATGAGGGTTTTTGTATTATTCTTTTTGCTTAGCTTCCCCCTTGAGCTCTCTACCTTAACTTGATCTTGCAACCTCTTAAGTGAGCTTGCAAGTTTAAGCTTTGGTCATTGATCTCAAGGGGTTGTATCATTTTGTTCTCTCTTTAGTGCTTCATTTCACATGAGTTCTTTACCCTTCTCTTGATCTTGCAACCTCTTGATTGAGCTTGTAAGTTTAAGGGTAGGCTATTGATCCCATGCTTGTTTTGAGTTCTATGGTTCTTGTAATTACTTTCTTGCATTTTTCATTCTTGTCTTTAATTACTTGCAATTTATTACCATGCACTTTAATTACTTGCTTGTAATCTTTTCTTTTCTTTGTTCTTTCTTTTTGGTTCTTTTTGTGAATGAATGTAATTACCGTTGTTAAGAATAAATACGGTATTGTAAGTTAATATCTCCTTGCTCATTTCCTTTTCCCGTTATTTTCCATTGAACTCTGCCCAAATGATACGCAAGCGCTCCGTTAGGCACCCTACCCTACCAAGGTAACGGTGATTCCTAACCGCGACCGGTTGCGTTCGGTTTGGCCGGAGGCGAAAGCAAGAGACAAGAACGGAAGGACAAGGGTAAATAAGCCGTATTCCACGAATACCGCGCTTAAATCCCCTAATCCACGTTGTTGCCGATTGCTCTAGCTTCAATTGATCAAGACTCGGCTCAAAGGTTTTGAGTACGGATTTCTTTAGCTTACAATTTCGTATCTTTTTCTTAACAACTTTATACTTGCAAATAATACACATAGGTTAGATTGAACAAACTCATACAAATTCTTTATTGACTCGTCTAAGACAAGAACGGAAATACAACCATCTCCCTGTGGAACGACCCATGCTCAACCGGTTAGCTGCATAGCGACACCGTCCTGATCGCGGTTATACTTTAGAACTTTGAACATCCGACACGCCAAAAGCGTGCGGTCACTACCGCAGCGCGGTAACCACTTTCTCCTTCTCCAGATGGTCACTTCGTGTCGTGTGTGTTTGTTTTGTTTTTGGTTGCCCGTGGATTGTATACGGAGACTAATTTATGTTGTCGTCCGTAGGGCGTGGATTAGTCCAAATCCGTATCTTCTTAGATATGGGTTTTGGGTTGGGTTTAAGGATACATTAGTCTCATTCGAGACTAAGATCAGCTTAAACGTTCGTTGAGGATACGTTAGTCTAATTTTGGACTAAGATCAACTCAACGGGATTATTTAGATCCAACAAGAGAGCATTTGGGCTCTATTGTTTAGCTTAGGGACATTGCGGTCAATTGGTTTAAGGACATTACGGTCCAAGGTTAAGGACATCATAGTCTATGGGCTTAAGGACCCCACAGTCCAAGGTTAAGGACATCATAGTCCATGGGTTTAAGGACCCCATAGTCCAGTTTAAAGATATCATAGTCTATGAAATATATGGTTGTCGGGACCCGTCACCTCTCTAAAGACGTTGAAGGATTACAACGACAAATATCAGAGGAGTGAAGAGATGTACCCTTGAACCGATATTGGTTGGGAGATGTATAGTCCAATTTTGGACTAAGATCAAAGATTTATGAGAATATGTGCTCAGTTAATCTGAATTAAGGACTTATGGCCAATCTTGGGCTAAGTCTAATTAAGTTAAAATGTTTAACATTTAATAATGCTGAGCATTGATTTGAGTTCTGACAATATTTTTGTCTTTTGTTGAATGCTGAGCATTCATCATAGCTCTGGGGCTTTTGAAAGAACAATTTATGTTCTATCAGCGCACACGTGAGAAACACATGGCGCGCTTGGCGCTTTGCGCCAGTCAAAGAGCGCAGTGCGCTTCTGCTGGGTAGCGCACACGTGAGGAGCACGTGGTGCGCTTGGAGCCAGTCTGTGAGCGCATTGCACTAATTTATGAGCGCAAAGCGCTATTAGTTCAGTGGCGCACACGTGAGGAGCACGTGGTGCGCTTGGCGCTTTGCGCCAGTCTGTGAGCGCATTGTGCTAATTTATGAGCGCAAAAAGGTAATTTATGAGCGCAAAGCGCTATTAGCTCAGTGGCGCACACGTGAGGAGCACGTGGTGCGCTTGGCGCTGAGCGCCATTCCATGAGCGCAAAGCTCTGGTCCAAGAGCGCAGAGCGCTAATTTATGAGCGCAAAGCGCTATCTGATCAACTTTATGATCTGAGAAATAAATTCTTGTTTATAAGAGACTTTGTCTCAAGGTTCCAAGAACAAAATTCTTATTTTGTAGGAGATGTTTCAATCTCTTATTTTGGTGAAAGACTTTGCCTTTATGGATCTGTGATCCTCAGAGAATTAAAGTATTCTCCCTATTTTTATAATGAGATACTATCATCTCTTTGTATAAAAGACCTTAGTCTTAAAGATCTATGATCTGTGAGAAGAATTGTGTTCTTCTTCTTATTTTGTGATGAGATCTTTTGATCTCTTTGTGAAAGACTTTGGTCTTGTAGATCTATGATCTTTTAAGGAAGAAGTGAATTCTTCTTTTCTTATGAGATGATTTCATCTCTCTGTTCTTTTTTACCTTGAAGAAAATCTTCATCTTTCGAGAGCTTGGCTCTTCTCTTTCAATTTTCTCAAAGTTTATGGGGGGGGGGGGTTCCTCTATTTGCTTCTGTCTCTGAGACTTGAAGTCTTGGGGCTTTTATATAAGGCAAGCTGATTTGTTCAATCAGTTAAGGAGATCTTTTCTCCAATTGATTTGGGGATTTCCTCACCGTTGGATCTTTGATCCAAGGGCTTCTGATTTACAGAAGGCAATTTTCTTTTTTTTAAACAAGATTAGGAAATCTTTTCCATACAAAATTTATTCTGTATTTTTGTTATTTTTAATCACCATTGGATCATTGATTCAACGGTGCTCTGATTTACAGAGCACAATCTTGTTGTTTGGAAAGATTTTGAGGAATCTTTCCTTAATAGAATTTAATTATGATTAATTAATGATTTAAAATTATTATTAGATCTTTGATCTGATGGTGGAATGCGCACCCGTGCTTTGCACATGGTGCGCTGCTTAGAGTGCAGCGCACTTAGTGCTAGCGCACCCGTGCTTTGCACGTGGTGCGCTGCTTAGAGTGCAGCGCACTTAGTGCTAGCGCACCCGTGCGCTGCTTTGCAGCGCACCCGTGCGCTGCTTTGCAGCGCACCCGTGCGCTGCTTTGCAGCGCACCCGTGCGCTGCTTTGCAGTGCACTCAGCGCTAGCGCACACGTGTTTTGCACGTGGTGCGCTGCTTATAGCGCAGCGCTCTCAGCGCTAGCGTACATGTGCTTTTGCACTTGGTGCGCTACTTAAGGCGCAGTGCAATTGGCCCTGCTATGAAGCGTTGCTTCATTTCAAAATTTGAAATTTGAACAGAGCTTTGCTCTGATTGGGGGAAACAGGAATGAAAATGGCAAAGGGAAAGCAACCTTCGTCACCAATGCTCAACAACAACCGAGTGACCCGAGACCGGTTGTTCGCCAAAGCAACAAGCCGCGATCCCTCGATGAGAAGTTAAGACGTCCTTAGTCATTTTCCCGGGATAAAACAAGGAGACCGTTCGAACTGGCAGTGCGTAACAGGCTCATCACTCTGCCGGATACGAGACACCCATCGCAACTTGGTGACGTCAAACATCCTAATTATTGTCCCTACCACAGAGTAGTGGGCTTCCCAATCGAAGATTGCTTTGTCTTCAAAAACTGGGTTGAAGACCTGTATCAATAGGGCAAGTTCGCGCTGTCTGAAAACTGAAAGGTAAACCCGCCATGACAGCACGCTCCTAAAAAGGTGGACACACTGGGGGCATCATACTCATTTATATAGGAAGCTCCATGGGAAGTTGTTCTTTCGGCTAAGACTATGAGATGCTGAAGGATCTTCAAGCATGCCCGACAATCAGGTGGAAAAGCCCGCAAGAGCCGGAGATCATTGAGGGGATGTTGAAACCGCACCCGACGCCGGGAGTTGGTAGCAATGGACAAAATACCGAGGCCCAGCTGTCAAAGTTTTCAAAGAAA
This sequence comes from Agapanthus africanus, assembly GCA_030015575.1. Taxonomy (NCBI): domain Eukaryota; kingdom Viridiplantae; phylum Streptophyta; class Magnoliopsida; order Asparagales; family Amaryllidaceae; genus Agapanthus; species Agapanthus africanus. The sequence continues at coordinate 299,189,131 of CM057339.1, read as the reverse complement.
AAGAAGAAGGCCGAGAAGCCCATACGGCCCGACGACAAACGCACGGACCTGCAAAGGCATATTGATGCACTAGAAGAATATAACCAGAAGGCGTGAACCCCGGTCACACTCCAAGAGTTTCTCAACCATATCTTTGAGAGCGGAGATGAGGAAGATGACTCATCAAAAGAACCCGAGGATTATTTGGCAAGTTGTCACATGATCTCTCACTCGTCAGTAATTGAAGAAAAAGCTCACTCGGTATCAGAAGATAACGTAGAGGAGCTGGGGGCAGAGTCGGTGCAAAAAATCCTTCGAACCGTCAGACGAGGGGATTGACACGCCGCTGAACGAAACCCTTCAAATCATATCCTAACCGGGTGTATTCCATATCATCATCATGTATCCCGTCACGTAACAAATATACGTGCATGTAGAATAAACTACTACAAACCGCGACATCCTTAGGCTAACGCGACGAGAAAAAAAAAACGGTATGTCTATAAGCGAAACGGGCACGGATGAAAACCCGAAAGGGCTCCGTGAGTAAAACAGCAGGGCTACCGGCGAGTTTGTGAAAACGCGAAAGGGCGCAGACTCGTTAAAAAAAGGTATGTCTATAAGCGAAATGGGCACGGATGAAATCCCGAAAGGGCTCTGTGAGTAAAAACAGCAGGGCTACCAGCGAGTTTGTGAAAACCCGAAAGGGCGCAGACTCATAAAATATTTCCTATGCACTTGCAGGGTCCTCTCGACCTTGTAAGGTGAAAATACCCGCGTGAGATCCTTACGACTCATAAGGGAGCAAAACACTTAGGAATCCTCACGATCCCTAAGGAGAAATTACACTTACGAGATCCTCACGACTTGTAAGGAGAATGCCCCCCTTATGAGACCTTCACGGCTCACAGGATTCAAAAGTATTAAGATACAGGGACCTGAACATGTTCTTAAGCCATCATATCCCCCAAACTGCCCTACAAGCGTTCAATATTGACCCTTGTATACAATCCACGGGCATAAATAAGCATTCCCTCGCCCAGTTCCACCAATGGTGTGAAATTCCCCTATTTGGTGAACAACACTTGTAGGTCGTCTCGACTTGCAAGAAGAAAATGCTCATGTGAGATCCTTATGACTCTCAAGAGAAAATGCACTTAGGAGTCCTCATGACCCTAAGGAGAAATTACCCCTACGAGATCCTCACGACTCATAGGGAGAAATACCTTTATGAGACCCTTACGACTCACGAAGTCAAAAGCCTCAGTCTTCAGGTCCCTAACCCTGTTTACTAAGCCACCTTTGTTCGATAGCGGCGAAGGCAAATGATGATTCGCTCCTGGCAATATCCCAGTTTTAGCAATGCTGATGTCTAAATCGGTAACAAATTCCAAGTCCTTTCACGGCAAGTGATGATTCTCTCCTGGCAATTTCCAGTCGCAGCGATGCTGATTCCAAGATTGATATCAGATCTCAAGTCTATACTCGCAATAAAATCAGCGAACCAAAAATACATATAAAAATAGCCGAAATGATTGGGTGACTTGCAATAAAAAGCAGCGAGTAAAAAGAAAAATAGCCGAAATGATTGGGTACCGTGAAAAACAGCCAAAATAATTGGGTAATCGCGACTTTCGCGATATAAAAAGCTGAAATGATAGAGCATCGCGGAAGGAAATAAAAAAATGAAAGAATGAAATTTTTTCCCTACAAGTGAGTCTATACTGACCCTTGTATACAATCCATGGGTATAAACGAAAAGGGAACCACATGTACCAACAGACTCTGTCAAAGGGAGAGTCAGATCTCGACGGTAGCATCTGCATCCAAGAAGATCAACACGGCGTTCCTTCTCGACACCGCAGAAAGCGGAGCAAGTCAACCCCGACACCGCAGAAAGTGGAACAAGTCAACCAATGACCTCCCCTCCGGTTCAATGATCCGTCTCGGAAACAAGTCAACCAATTACCTTCCCGCCAGATCAATGCTCCGTCTCGAAAACAAGTCAACCAATGTCCTCCCCGTAGAATCAATGCTCCGTCTCGGAAACAAGTCAACCAATGACCTCCCCGCCGGATCAATGCTCCATCTCGGAATCAAGTCAACTCACAAATCTTTTGATTCAGGGAAATTAGCGTCCTTAGAGAGAACTTTTTGATTCATTTTGACCGACAAGGAAATCAGTGTCTTTGCAGGAATCTCTCGATTCGTCTCGACCCTAGGGAAATCGGTGTCCTTGGCAAAAAGCTCTCGATTCAGGGAAATCAGCGTCCTTGGCGAGAACCTTTCGATTTGCGTCGAACCGCAAGGAAATTAGTGACTTTGCAGGAATCTCTCGATTCATCTTGACCCCAGGGAAATCAGTGTCCTTGGCAAAAACCTCTTGATTCAGGGAAATCAGCGTCCTTAGCGAGAACCTTTCGATTCGCGTCGGCCCGCAAGGAAATCAGTGTCTTTGCAGGAATCTCTTTTTCCTCTCGACCCCAGGGAAATCAGTATCCTTAGCAAAAGCCTTTCGATTCAGGGAAATCAGCGTCTTTGGTCAGAACCTTTCGATTCGCGTCGGGCAATCAGTGTCTTTGCAGGAATCTCTCGGTTCGTCTCGACCCCAGGGAAATCAGTGTCCTTGGCAAAAACCTCTCGATTCAAGAAAATCAGCATCCTTGGCGAGAACCTTTCAATTCGTGTTGTCCCGTAAGGAAATCAGTGTCTTTGCAGGAATCTCTCGATTCGTCTCGACCCCAGGGAAATCAGTGTCCTTCTCAAAAAACTCTCGATTCAGGGAAATCAGCGTCCTTGGCGAGAACCTTTCGATCCGCGTCAACCCACAAGGAAATCGGTGTCTTTGCAGGAATCTCTCGATTCGTCTCGACCCCAGGGAAATCAGTGTCCTTTGCAAAAACCTATCGATTCAGGGAAATCAGCGTCCTTAGCGAGAACTTTTCGATTTGTGTCGACCCGCAAGGAAATCCGTGTCTTTGCAGGAAGCTCTCGATTCGTCTTGGCCCTAGGGAAATCGGTGTCCTTGGAAAAACCTCTCGATTCAGGGAAATCGGCGTCCTTGGCGAGAACCTCTCAACTCATTTCGACCCGCGGGGAAATCAGTGTCTTTGCGAGAATCTCTCGATTCGTCTCGACCAGCGGGCAAATTAGTGTCCCCGCGCATAAAGAAAATTCCCTTGAGAGATCCTTACGACTCTCAAGAGAAAACGCACTTAGGAGTCCTCACGACCCCTAAGGAGAAATTACTCTTACGAGATCCTCTCGACTCATAGGGAGAAAAGTCTTTATGAGACCTTTACGGCTCATAAAGTTGAAAAGTTTTGGGCAGCAGACCTGAACTTGCTTCCTAAACCATCGCTACCTGACAAAGAAGTCAAGATGGACCATTGTCTACCATCTATGGGCCACATTTACTAAAGTAGCATGCCAACGACACGGCAAAGAAAAGGAAGCGCTAATATGAGATAAAATATAGTTCTTTATTCATGAATCCAACTGAATATAAAGTACATTTCATAAAAAGAATCAAAATGAATACAAGATATTCCTCTTCATAAATGAATCCAAAAAATATACAACAAACAAATATTTTTTTAAGCCGGTGGGTGGTGCAATAAGCTCATCAATTCATCGCTCCTCCGCTGGGCCTCGGCTTCAAACTTTGTTATTGCCACAAGACGGGTCTCCGCTTGAGACTGTTGGGTCTGATACGTAGCAAACCGACCATCAAGCTCCTTTTTAGCAACTTTATGAGCCTCAATCATCTCGCGAGTCTAGACGACGGTTTATCAAGAGCGACCACCTCGGTGATAGCTTCTTGAAGCACTCGCCAAATTTCGTACGCACGAGTGGTCTTGGTAGTGAGCTGAGCTTGAAGTTCCCCCAAGGCATTCGAGGCTAGTTCCCTCTCCGAAAATTTCCGGTTGAGACTTTTCTCACACTATTGTAGATTGGCGGAGCACCATTCGGTCCACTCACGCAGGCTCGCCTTTTCAGTTGAGAGCTCAGAGGAAAGGTGTATGCACTCAAGGCCATATAGGCAAGACTCTACTCGGCGACAATAATCGACCCAGACATGGACCAATGTTTCGTCGTGATAGGTGGGGATAAAAGGCAAAGAAATGTTGGCTTCGGCAGCAAATTCTTCGGCCGTAACAAAACTACCAGTGCGAAGATCTTCAATAAGAGCTGACAAGGAATGAATGCTTTGTCTCGCCATCCTTTCAGACGCACGTCGAGCATAAGGGCCCAGTGGCATGGCGATTTGAGATTCTAACGGGGTCAGGACTGGCAAAGCTGTCAGGATTTGTGAACAATCAGTGAGATCTGCAAACAAAGAATAGATAAAACAACGTCAAAACCTTACTTACCCACTGTCATGCAAGGAGGGTAGAAAGATCGCCAGGCCCGTCGAGGATCTCAACTTCATCATCAGCTTCCAGAATTGCAGAAGACTTATTAGCATCATTATACAAAGTAATGATAATACAATGAAGGGGTCAGATAACACCAACCTTGCCCGGAAGAAAGAACTATGCGTTGCAGACATATTGCCTGTGGGGCGGCCATCTCGTACAGACGCTGAAAGGACTTTCTGGGAGATAGATCCACGATGGTCGTCGCCAACCCTCGTAATTCTGGAAAGAAAAAGAGTTCAGATAATGAGGAGATCATTAAAATGAAATTTAAAAGATTACATTTGATTCTCCGCTCGCCTTGAACTGGAGGGATAACAGCTTCGGCAGCCTCCTCCGTGCCCTCAGGCACATCACCAGGGACATGTGCTGGCGTAGCAGCTCCCAGTTGCGAAACGACAGCCGCCACTTCAGGCTCCAAAGAGGGAATAATGGTCTTGGCGGTTTATCCTACAATCTTCAAGACGCCACCGAAAAGATCCACTGGGTCTATGACCGGCAAGGTCGCTTCCGTGGAAAATACAGATGATGAAGAAGTGGAGGTCATCACCGAGAGCTCTAAGATAGAACCAACAGCTTCGACAATCTCTTTTATACCTTTCGTTGTGCCATTAGAGGCATCCATAGGATCCACGGCTAATGGGGCTACCTCCACTGATGGAATTGACACCGAAGGAACATAGGCTATCATCGGAAGCTCTACAGCAGGAATAGCAACTATAACGATCTCCTCCGCACCTGCCGGTGTCTCATCGGAGACATTTATAGAATCCACAGTCGAGACACGACTTGGGCTCAAATCCTCTGTTATTGCCGATGTCCCTGCAAAGTTTTCACAAAGATAAGAAGACATAAAAAAGTGATACAAATTACTTGCGAAAGGAAAATATGGAAAACATGCATACCGATACGCCAGGATGCTTCTAGTATAGCTTTTTCAAGCCGTCATTCCTTCCTCAGGAAATGTGCTCGCCGGGCTTCAAATGCGGAATCATGCCCACCGGTCTTCAATGGCAGCTCATCTTCAGAAGCAACCAAAATGGGCTGCTTGAGGGCTTTTTCATCTTCCCTTCGCAAAGGACCCATATGTATTCTCCGTAGCGATGGGGGATCTTCATAAGAGATAACCGGAGGGTAGGGCTTCTTCGGGATGTGCACATTCTCAGTCTCATCCTGTGAACGCCTTAAAGCTTCAGCCAATTGCGTGGCTTCGTCAGCAGATGAGCCAGGGTAAATGTGACCATCATCCGTCTCTTGCATCGATATTGGCTCATCTTGAACAATAGGCTCAGATCTCAGCAAAAGGTCAAGCAATCCAGCAACTATTTTCTTCCTCCTTTTCGAACTGGAGCTAACACTGGAAGATGATCGCTTCCTCCCTTTTGGTGCTTTAATACCGTGCTTCCCTACCTCGCCTTCAATATCCTCGTTTGGCGGTACTACCAGTGATGAAACCGCCATTGATGACGCCGCAACTGATGAAACTACTGCTGGCGCCTATCGGAAGCCTTTGCCTGGGCTCCAGTGCGCATTGGTATACCAACTGTGGGAGGAGTCGATTCCGCATCCGCCGCCTCAGGAATAAGTAAGGCACCGTTACCCCTCAATGGAGGGCGAACCACTGTCCGCGGTCGCAGTGAAACGCCCGTGGCTTGGGTCGGGGCGGGAGCTCTATATCCGAAGAGTATCCGCTTCTCCTCAACAATTACAGGATCAACTCGATGATGGTACCAACCCGTAAAAGACCCCACACGCCTTGGAAGATGATCAGCCTCGGGGATCATGAAACGGGAACCAGCGTTCAGCCGTATAAAATGATGGATAGCATCGCGAATACCCATCAGTGACGAAGTGGGCTCGATTAAGAACGCCTCAAAAGGAACACCTTGGTTATAACCCTACTGCTGGGCAAAGCGGTGCGGATTATACCGCATAAAAAGAACCACGTTACTCTAACAAAATACCAAGAAACCCGGCCTAATCGAGTATAAATTCATGATCTCCTTAGGCTTTAAGGATGGTGCTCCCTCTTTCGATAAATCGAATTGTTGCTGAACAGGTCCCGAAGGAGCAGAGAGGGCTCGGTCGTTGAATACCATCCCACCTTCGTTAGCATACGGGTTAAGAAACACATGAAGGGCCTCTAGCTAAGTTGGATCAGGAGCAGAAGCATCCACCAACCTCATGAGACACAGGAAGTTATAAGCGTCATAGAAATATGGCCTCCGATGCGCTGCGAATGCCCCTAATACATGCATCTCGATCCACGACGTAAAATAATGGAGGGAGAAACTTACAACTTCTATACCCGGGGTCGAAGTATTGGCCGCAGCGCTCAGCCCATAGTATAAGTGTGATAGCGCCGCGATGCCTATGGCCAGTCGCGTCCCTTCAGCCACGCGATGAGCAGGATAGATGACCGAAGCTCTCATGAACCAACTGAGCCAAAGGCTGATAAAGCTGACAAAGAAGGTCTCTTCGTCCATGCCGGGAGCCGCAATCTAATCGAAGGACACGGCCGACAAGATCGGGATATAAAACTGCAGTAAATCTTCTTCTTTGGCCGGCAGTTTGTCTAGCCCAAACCCAAAAGGGTCGTCGATGTTCGCAAACTTTGGAGCCGTCTTAGACAAAGCATGTTCACGGATAAAGCAGTAAATGAAGCTCTCAAAAGTGACGCCATGCCCTTCCGATGCTGCGAACAGTTTATCAAAAATAACCAAAACCTTGATTAACCTAGGGTACTTATGGCGGACGACGTTTTCAGTCGTCAAGCCGTCAAGCGAAGCTGGCATCGTCTCAAACACATACTCATCGGGAGGTAGCAACTCTTTATAATGCTCTCCTCTGATTGGTAGTTCCGAAACCTCGCGAAACTCTTCCAATGAAATAGAGACCTCGCGATCCCTTAGCAAGAAGGTGTTGGTGGGAAGATTCTACTGGTTCATAAAAGCCATAACCCACCAAACATGAGAGGACTGATAATGAAAAAGGGACGCATACACCGCCTGATAGAGCTCGACCTTCTGCAATCGCGCATGATGGGCGGACAGAACATGTCGAGCCCCGGGAAGATAGCCCGTTGGGTGGTGAGGGGTAAGCCCTATCTTATAGATTTGTTCCCAGGGTTGGGCTTCGCCCTGACAAATGCGATGCCCCAAAATGTCTATGGCCGGCAATGGCTGGTTGGGTATCCCAGTTGTCGACGGCTCAAGACGGCCTATAGGAGTCCAATCAACCGCCTCCATCGCAAAAGCAGTCCGCGGACACTCCATCTGCGAAATTGGGCGAAGAGGCTCTACTGGCACTTCGCAAATAAAGCTGTGGCGGCCCCGGATGATATGTCCATACCAAGTTCCCCACAAGAGCAAATTGGTACAGTCCCTGTCATAGGCCCTGATCATCGCCATTACTTCTTCGTCCGATGGCGATTGTGGAAAAGCAGCGTTTGAGCGAGTAAAAAGAAAGTAGAGAAGAGAAGCCATTGTTCCTGAAATAAAGGGAGGAAAAACTATTAATGCAACCTATACGCGCGCGCGCGTGTGTATATATATAAACAGCAGAAGAAAACGACAAGAAGCTTATTCCATGGGACCATTGATTACAAAAATAATGGACCCCACAAAATCAGTATGACGGCTCGACAATCATGAGGCAGGGTAATCATTGCGAGAATAAAAAAAATGATTCTCAATAAATGCACATTGGAGTTTAAACGACTTGGGACATCCTCACAAAAGAACACCCATTACAAACACTGTCAAATGGGTAAAAATAAAGGAAAAATTCCTTGAAAAGATTTTCAAGAACACTGGGGAATCAAATTCCAGAAGGGCCCTCTTGATCTTTCAGAGCTAAGCTCTTCGGTGAGGAATTAAATTCCTTTTATGTGATGGGATTAAATCCCAGAAACCCCATGACATTAAGGTCTACTATTCAAAGATCACGTCTTTAGATCCCTAAGCAGATGGGTTTCAGAACAGAGCAAAGCTCTTATGATGGATTTAAAATCCAAAAGTTTTTTGTTCAAAAGGGTTTCTCTGATGTGCAAGATCTTTACTTAAAAAGGGTTTCTTTTTCCAACTGAGTTTAACTCTGGAATTGCAATGGCAGAGAACTAAGCTCCGAAGACGAGAATTAAATTCTCAAAGAAAACAAAGAAGGAAAATGAAAGAACAGTGGCTTCTCAAAAGCCAGACCCTTGCATTTATAAGACATGACAAGGGCGGTTCACCTCCCAGTTCCCCTAGGCCATCCAATGGCTGTAAAGGTGACAGCGTTGAACTCACGTGCAAGCTACGTGAGAACAACGCCGTGGGGACATTTGTTCCCTTATGAAAAATGAGTAATAAATAAAAAGCAATGGGAAAAGTCCCCAAATGGAGCATCACGTGCCCACACGTGATAGGCATTGCGCTTAACAAAATAAGGCTGAAACTGATGCTCACGTGCAGGCACGTGAGCATCTATATAAAAATTGTATAGGCGCCTTCCTAAAAAACAAACAATTGGCCAGAAAAACTCACGCGACAGCACGTGACGCTCTTTGGTGGGCTTAACTTTGGGAGGTCACGTGCTACGCGTGAGGGCTCCTATACCTTCTAAGCCGATAGAATTAAATTCTAAATAAAAAGGATCAAAAGCCCTATTTGGAAAATATTTCCTTAGATCTTTCTAAACAAGAAAGATTACGCTCTGTAGAACAGAGCACCGTTGGATTAAAAATCCAATGGTGATTAAAAATCACCAATCCACAGAAGAAAATTCTGTACGGGGAAATCTTTTCCTAAATCTTGTTAAAAAAAAGAGAAATATCTTCTGTAAAACAGAAGTCCTTGGATTAAAAGTCCAACGGTGAATAAAATTCACCGATTGATCTAAAAGATCATTTTGGTTGATTATAAAATCAATCAAAATCTCTCAATGAGAGATTTTCTGAACAAACAGATTCATTTTTTTCTCCTATAAATAAGAGCCAAGAGACAGAAAAAAGGATATACAGAGATAGAGAGAAAACCCCCTCGTAAGCTAAAAAGAAAAGAGAATTTTATTCTTCAGAGAGAAGAAGATCTCCTCAAAGAGAAAAAGAAACCCTAGGTAAGAGAAGGAACAAAACACAGAGAACATCTTATCTCTTCTTCGTCTCTACAAGATTTTAACTTTTCTAAACAGAACTAAGTTCTTCCGTTGGTTGAGATCCGCAGAAGCAGATCTCCCCACCAGTTGAGAATTTAATTCTCATCGGAAAGATTCTGTTATGTAGATTCAAACCTAGGGGAAGAACTAAGTTCAAAGAATTTAATTCTTACAAGAACATATAGGAATATAAGTCCTCTAATAAAACTAAAGTTTATCCCTATAAAATAATTTAATTCTTATAAAATAAAGGGGCTCGAACGTCCCAAAAACTCAAGACTTCCATGCATGTAAAGAAATGATTAGTTCTTGAACATTACAATGACAACTGAGATCGGCTCACATGATCCGACGTGACCCTCAAATAGTGCTTAGCACTTATAAAGCAAAAAGGGAATAAATCAAAGGCTGTTTCCATTTTTTTGGGGCACCTCACGTGATCCCACGTGACCCAGTAATGCTTAGCACTCAGAAAAAATAAGGGAATAAACCCAAATGAGAAGCGCCATCTTTCAAACGCCTCACGTGACCTCACGTGAGCGCCTTAAATTTTCAGTGTTTAACAGTACTTCAAGCGTCTCACGCGACCCCACGTGAGCGCCTTAAATTTTCAATGTTTAACACTACTTCAAGCGCCTCACGTGAGGACCTCAAATTTTTAGTGTTTAACACTACATTAAGAGCTCACGTGGGAACACATGAGCGATGAGCATACACTAGTGTTTAACACTGTCAGAAGCTAACCTTAGCCAAAATTAGCCAAGTCTCTCCAGGCCAAAAACCTTTTGACCATCGACCAATCAAGCCCTCCTATACTCAGGTCTCCCCCAGATAGGTCTTAATTATAAAAGATGACTAATGATTTCCTAATACATGGCATCTAAACTGATGTTCATCCCACATCTTCCCCCGATCTGGAAATTGGTTCAAGGGTACATCTCTCCACATATTTGATACATGTCGTTGTAATTCTTCAACGTCTTCAGAGAGGTGGAGGGTCCCAACAACCAATAACTCTTGGCGCACCCTCAAACTGATGAGCCAAAATCTATGGACTATGATGTCCTTAAACTCTATAGACTATGATGTCCTTAAACATGGACTTGATGTCCTTAAACTCCATGAACTATGATGTCCTTAAACTTCATGGTCTATGATGTCCTTAAACCAAAACCCATGGACTATGATGTCCTTAAACATGGACTATGATGTCCTTAAACTGTGGACCGTAATGTCCATAAATTAACTATGTACCGTAATGTCCTTAAGCTAATTATGGACCGCAACGTCCCTAAACTAAACTCTATGGACTATGATGTCCTTAAACCCAATGGACCACAACATCCCTAAACTAAAATGATAGAGCCCAAATGCTGTTTCGTTGGATCAAAAATGATCATGAACCTCCGTTAAGTAGATCTTAGTGCAATATCGGATTAACGTATCATTAACAAATATTTAAGTTGATCTTAATCTCAAACGAGGTTAACGATCCTTAAATCAATCCAAACCCAAATCTAAGAAAATACGGATTTGGACTAATCCACACCCTACGGGTAGCAACACAAATTAGTCTCCGTATACAATCCATGGGCAACCAAAAATAAAACAAACACACACGACGCGAAGTGAACATCTAGAGCAGCATAAAGTGGTTATCGCTACGCGGTAACGTAATTAACTGCAAAGGCTTATGCCTGCAGAGATGAGCGTCCCCACAATCAAAAACCCCTCACAACGAGGGGGAATCTGACGAAGTCTGCTACATTCGCCGCATCTGTCCAAACCTCTGATATACTGTGCCATAAATCAACTTGGCATCTTCGGAGAGGTGGAAGGATAAAACCAAATAGCATCTGCCCCCAAAATTCAGGCCAGACGTCCCAACGTCCCGGTCGCGTCTTTCGGCGGTAAACACCTGCATTGCACGAAATCACCCACTCCAAGGAGATGTCTCCCAAGACTGACGAGGAGAGGGTTCGCATGAGCACTATACCCTACGCTTCGGCGGTAGGATCTATAATGTATACGATGCTATGTACAAGGCCAGATGTAGCATATGCGCTAAGCGTGGTGAGACGGCATCAGTCGAACCCCGGTGAGGACCACTGGACAGCAGTAAAGAACATTCTCAAATACCAGAGAAAGACTAATGAGATATTCCTGGTTTACGGTAATAGAGACTTAAAGGTCGAGTCCTTTACCGATTAAAGCTTCCAAAGTCACAACGATGACAACAAGTCTGTCTCGGATTTTGTGTTTACCCTCAACAGAGGGGCGGTGTGTTGGAAGAGCTCCAAACATGATACCGTTGCAGACTCGACGATGGAGGCTGAATACATTGCTGCAAGCGATGCTGCAAAAGAGACGGTCCGGATGAAGAAGTTCATTAATGAACTTCAGGTAGTTCCGTCTATTGTTGACCCAATACCTTTGTATTGCGATAACAATGGTGCTATAGCTTTAGCGAAGGAACCACGGTCCCATCAGAAATCCAGGCACATCTTAAGGCGGTATCACCTGATCAGGGAGATCGTAGATCGCCAAGAGATCGAGGTCCGGAGAGTGGATACAAAAGACAACACTGCGGATCCATTCACCAAGGCCCTTTTTCAAGCACAGTTCAAGAGACTTTTTGAGATGTTGGGTATGCGGTAAGACAACATGTGGCCCTAGTGTAGACGTTGGATACTCGGTACGCCAATATATATGGCCTTAGTGCAAGTGGGAGATTGTTGAATATGTATTCCCTAGAGGCCATTATTGTATATGTATACATATGGATGCTTGGACATATATATGTACAGGACTGTCTTGCTCGATATGAAAGTATGCTATTTGGTTTGAATTTATCTTAACAAGTGTATGTTTTACTTGCTATTACATATCTTTTATACATGTTGATAAATCCCGTAGGATCAATGCTAGACTACCTGCGTTGTGATGGTGATCATAATTGTGGGAGCTAGGTAGTCAGTACACACATCCTTAAATGGTCCCTAGTCATGGGAGTATTGAGACTGGGCATCGATATTCCAGAGTAGACAAGTGTATACATTTCTAGACCCCGACGAGGGGCGATGGTTTGGTCCCGCGACCATTGGTCATTAAACCTAAGATCATATACAGGTGCTCACTAGGGGTGAGTACACCGGACGGACTCGCCGGGAACTTCCAGATGGTACTATACCTATCGTCAGGTGGAAGTTCTCAGGTGACATGAGTACAGGTTAGTCCTTAGACCTGAGATCGTCATTTGTCTTGTGTGAGTTCCCACTGTGCTTTGATCACTACCCTACCACGGCTCTACTGTGTCGTGCAAACAGGTTTTGGTTGGGTACAGTCCCGAGCCACATGGAGGCAGCGAGCGATTGTCCAGGATTCGTCTTTCCCGGTATTGGGAGTCGATATCGCACTGTGTTTGATTGGTCAGGACTATAAGACCTTGGCCAAGGCAGTTGGGATTTACTGATAGGATGATCAGTAGTTTCCCAGATTGGTCCTGAGCCGCATCAGCACGAATTACCAGGTTATCAGGGTCTGACGTTTACCACCCCCTAGACCCGGTATACGATACTCTCAGACGAAGATATCGGATTGTACGGAGATTGTCACAGATAGGCTTAGTAGGGATCCAGATGAGTTTTCTCGTCGGCCTTCTTTTTCGACAGGTACTCTGGTAGCCGTTACATACAGCTAGTTCCGCTGATGTGCTTGTGGTTATGGATTTATCCAGTAACTCACTGCCGGTGTACTGTCGAGTCTTTAGAGTCCTACACAGAGGGTTTCCCTGGTTCAAGCGAAATGATGTAGTATCCGTATTGGATACGTGCAGGGTCTCGATCGATTAATGTACTTTGAACTCGTACTTTCGATCAGACAGTTGGTAATACTAGCCGGCTCGGGTTTGAGCCGGATTATTAAATTCGGTATTGATTTAATAGTTTATATATATTTATTTCGATATGTATATTCTACTATTACGTTCTTCGTGTTATTCTTTCTCGTTGGGCATTCATGTTTTTATCCGAATGCAGGTATGTATATACAACAAACTGTAATTCGTATTTATTACAGATTACCTTCTAGAAGATGGCCACCTCATTATGCTTTTTCCATTTATTTGATAAATGGAAAATGAGGTGTAAAGTGTGAAGTATGGGAGGAATGGTGATAACCATGCTTCAATATTTAACAAATGACTTTTTAATTCATTTGGAGTTACTATTAAAGTATGGTTGTTGATTGTTTGTTCAAGAAATTCATATATGAAACCTATGTGTGGATTTTCTCTCTCATGGATGCTTCATTATTTTCTTGAGCTCCCTTTTCTCTTCATCTCCTCCCTCCTCTTGAGTTCCCCCACCTTCATCATCTTTCTCTTCACTATCCTTCTTATGAGTTGAGAAACAAGTGAAGTGGCAAGAAAGAGATCGCAAACACTTAGATCTTCACATTACATCCTAGACTACTTGGTTTAGCAACCCAAGTTCTTTAGTTGCTCCACTTGACATATTGTGAGGAGCTAGAACCATGGATCATATCCCTAAGGTGGATCATCTACGACAAAGGAGGACCAGAGAACAAGCTCGATCCCGGAGAACCTATGGAGCGGGAAAAGAAGATCAAGCATATTCAAGGTGGCCACTTGGAGCTAAGGATGAAGAAAGAAGACCGAAGGACTTGGTTCGTTTGGTGAGATTTCTTCATCATAGTAGATAACTCTCTTTATTTTGCTTGTTAGGTTTATGATAAGATCCGGGTTAAAAGTTATTCTAGTGCTATGTTCTAATCGTTAAATTTTTTTTATTCCGCATTTGGTCACGGTAGTTGGTCGGGGCACTAGCGTAACCTTTCATACTCATAACCAAATGTGCACCTGTATACATCTTAAGTGAACAAACAAACACCAATGGATTGTGAGACCGGACGCCGCACCTCATCGGGGTCTCGATCAGTATAAATCAGTCTACACTGGAGTATCGATGCCCAGTCTCGATACTCTCACGACTAGGGACACTTAAGGATGTGCTTATAGACTATCCAGCTCTCACGTATATGATCGCCATTATAATGCTGGTAGTCAAGCAAGAATCCTGTGGGCTCTATCAACATGTAAATAGTGATGATAAAGACAAACCAGATAGCATACTATTATCTCGAGTAAAACTGTTCTATGGGTATTGGTCCTCCCTCAATCATCATAATCACCTGCCTGCGACTACGATAATTGTCTTGAGGGCACTATAGCCAACAGGGTGTTCAACAGTAGACGATTCCAATCCTACCCGGCGAGGCAAAGCGAGGGGAGTTCAACACTAGCCGATTCCAATCCTGCTCGTCTCGCCGTTTCGCTTAGGCGAATCGCTAGGTGAAGCGAGCCAATTCGGGCGAGTCAACTTCCCTAACTCTGTTTTTTAAAATAAAAAAATTCTTAAAATTTTTTTAAAAATGAATAAAGTTAAAATAAATGAAAATCAAACTAAAATTTTCATTAATATAAATCAAATTACAATTAAATAATACATTTTTTTTACATTAGAGACCGAACACACTCGGGCTGCCTACGTATCCCTCCCAAATATTGAGCTCAATGAGAAGGAATCTGGTCTACGTTGTTCTTTTTCTACTATTACTATTTCTTACTCACTACTCGCTGCCACCATTTGTTATTCCTCTTTCGATGTTGGATTCTCCTGATCCAGTAAGCTCCTCAGTAGATAATCCGAGTCCATAATGATTTGATTTTGTTTTCTAATAGCTATTGCTTCCCAATCTTGTGAGCAAACAATGCATTCCATAGTGTCATATGCCATACTTCATCCTTTTTCGATTAATATCCTGCAACTTGTACTAAAATCACTTTCCGACGCTACTGTGGATACTCGAATGGTTAATAAATCAAGAGCCATAAAAAGAAGCACCAGATACAAATTTCCGTGGCTTTTCCACCGGGCTAAAACATCAATCTCATCTATAGTATAAGACGTCTAACTCAGTCTGTAAATATATTGTAAATTCTTTTAAAGTTGACGATGATGAGGCCATGGGGCCTCATGACTTTTTCGACTGTTGAATAAGTGCGAAGGCTGGAGTAGAAGTACGTGAACTGGTTGCGGCCGGTACTTTAGTACTTCTACCAGTAGAAGATCGTGCAACATATAAATCAAACACTTCATTTAAATTATGTTTAACGGTATTAAATTAAACATCAATATCCAAAGTGTGCCCCATGCATCCATGGAACCCCTTTAAAAGAGCCTCCAAACCTTCTAGTTTAATTTTAGGGCCCACTATCGAACACAAACTATAAACCATTGGAATTTCAGAGTAATATATAGAAATCTTAGTTAACATAACAAGTACCACGGGATGAAGTATCTCATTAGTACAATGATTACAAAAATATTGAGCTATATTATACAATTCAAAGACAATAATATGAGAAGTGGTGGGGGGGGTATAAGTAGCAGAAAAACGTTCGGTTGCTATTTTAAATGTCATAAGAAAATCTATAAAAGGTCTGCAACCGCCTAATGATCATCTGTTAAGTGGTTTTCTACAGCCATTTGCTTATTTCATATGCTACTAATAATTCTGCTAGTTTTTGATGCAGTATGAAGCTTGTCATATGTTCTATTCCACCTAGTGGCCACATCTTTTCAAGGAGATGGCCTTATTCCTGTAGCCAGGCAGCTAGCTTATATTCAGATTTTCTTATAGAAGAATTTTTAATAAACTTACATGCATATTTAATTATTTGAATATTTTAAAAACTTACCGAATATTCATCATATACCGAATATTTAAAGAACATACAGAGTAACCCACCAGACATGAGAGGACTGATAATGAAAAAGGGACGCATACACAGCCTGATAGAGTTCGACCTTCTGCAATTGCGCACGATGGGCGGACAGAACATGTCGAGCCCAAGGAAGATAGCCCGTTGAGTGGTGATGGGTAAGCCCTATCTTATAAATTTGTCCCCATGGTTGGGCTTCACCCTAACAAATGCGACGCCCCAAAATGTCTATGGCCGGCAAAGGTTGGTTGGGTATCCCAGTTGTCGACGGCTCAAGCCGGCCTATAGGAGTCCAATCAGCCGCCTCCACCGCAAAAGCAGTCTGCGGACACTCCATCGGCGAAATTGGGTGAAGAGGCTCTGCTGGCACTTCGCAAATAAAGCTGCGGCGGCCCCGGATGATATGCCCATACCAAGTTCCCCACAAGAGCAAACTGGTACAATCCCTGTCATGGGCCCTGATCATCGCCATTTCTTCTTCGTCCGATGGCGATTGTGGAAAAGCAGCGTTTGAGCGAGTAAAAGGAAAGTAGAGAAAAGAAGCCATTGTTCCTGAAATAAAGGGAGGAAAAACTATTAATGCAACCTATACGTGTGTGTGTGTATGTGTGTAAACAGCAGAAGAAAACGACAAGAAGCTTATTCCATGGGACCATTGATTACAAAAAAAAATGGACCCCAGAAAATCAGTATGACGACTCGCCAATCATGAGGCAGGGTAATCATTGCGAGAATAAAAAAAAGATTTTCAATAAATGCACATTGTAGTTTAAACGACTTGGGACATCCTCACAAAAGAACACCCATTAAAAACTCTGTCAAATGGGTAAAAATAATGGAAAAATCCCTTGAAAAGATTTTCAAGAACACTAGGGAATCAAATTCCCAAAGGCCCCTCTTGATCTTTCAAAGCTAAGCTCTTCGGTGAGGAATTAAATTCCTTTTATGTGATGGAATTAAATCCCAGAAACCCCATGACATTAAGGTCTACTATTCAAAGATCACGTCTTTAGATCCCTAAGCAGATGGGTTTCAGAAGAGAGCAAAGCTCTTATGATGGATTTAAAAACCAAAAGTTTTTTGTTCAAAAGGGTTTCTCTGATGTGCAAGATCTTTACCTAAAAAGGGTTTCTTTTTCCAACAGGGTTTAACTCTGGAATTGCAATGGCAGAGAACTAAGCTCCGAAGAGGAGAATTAAAATCTCAAAGAAAACAAAGAAGGAAAATGAAAGAACAGTGGCTTCCCAAAAGCCAGACCCTTGCATTTATAAGACATGACAAGGGCGGTTCACCTCCCCGTTCCCTTAGGCCATTCAATGGCTGTAAAGGTGACAGCGTTGCACTCACGTGCAAGCTACGTGAGAAGAACGCCGTGGGGACATTTGTTCCCTTATGAAAAATGAGTAATAAATAAAAAGCAATGGGAAAAGTCCCCAAATGGAGCATCACATGCCCACACATGATAGGCATTGCGCTTAACAAAATAAGGCTGAAACTGAGCCTCACGTGCAGACACGTGAGCATCTATATAAAAAGTATATAGGCGCCTTCCTAAAAAACAAACAATTGGCCAGAAAAACACACGTGACAGCACGTGACGCTCTTTGGTGGGCTTAACTTGGGATGTCACGTGCTACACGTGAGGGCTCCTATGCCTTCTATACCGATAGAATTAAATTCTAAATAAAAGGGATCAAAAGCCCTATTTGGAAAATATTACCTTAGATCTTTTTAAACAAGAAAGATTACGCTATGTAAAATAGAGCACCGTTGGATTAAAAATCCAATGGTGATTAAACATCACCAATCCATAGAAGAAAATTCTGTACGGGGAAATCTTTTCCTAAATCTTGTTAAAAAAAAGAGAAATATCTTCTGTAAAACAGAAGTCCTTGGATTAAAACTCCAACGGTGAATAAAATTCACCGATTGATCTAAAAGATCATTTTGGTTGATTATAAAATCAATCAAAATCTCTCAATGAGAGATTTTCTGAACAAACTGATTCTTTTCTTTCTCCTATAAATAAGAGCCAAGAGGCATAAAAAAGGATATACAGAGATAGAGAGAAACCCCCCTCGTAAGCTAAAAAGAAAAGAGAATTTAATTCTCCCGAGAGAAGAAGATCTCCTCAAAAAGAAAAAGAAACCCTATGTAAGAGAAGGAACAAAACACAGAGAATATCTTACCTCTTCTTCGCCTCCACAAGATTTTAACTTTTCTAAAAAGAACTGAGTTCTTCCTTTGGTTGAGATCTGCAGAAACAGATCTCCCCACCAGGTTAGAATTTAATTCTCATCAGGAAGATTCTGTTATGTAGATTCAAACCTAGGGGAAATAACTAAGTTCAAAGAATTTAATTCTTACATGAATATTTAGGAATTTAATTCCTCTAATAAAACTAAAGTTTAACCCTATAAAAGAATTTAATTCTTATAAAACAAAGGGGCTCGAACGTCCCAAAACTCACGATTTCCTTGCACGTAAAGAAAAGATTAGTGCTTGAACATTACAATGAGAACTGAGATCGGCTCACGTGATCCCACGTAACCCTCAAATAGTGCTTAGCACTTATAATGCAAAAAGGGAATAAATCAAAGGTAGTTTCCATTTGTTTGGGGCACCTCACGTGATCCCACGTGACCCAATAGTGCTTAGCACTCAGAAAAAACAAGGGAATAAACCCAAAGGAGTAGGGCCAGCTTTCAAGCGCCTCAAGTGACCCCATGTGAGCGCTTTAAATTTTCAGCGTTTAACACTACTTCAAGAGCCTCACGTGACCCTACGTGAGCGCCTTAAATTTTTAGTGTTTAACACTACTTCAAGCGCCTCACGTGGCCCATGTGAACGCCTCAAAATTTTTAGTGTTTAACACTACTTCAAGCGCCACATGTGAGCGCTTCAAATTTTTAGTGTCTAACACTACTTTAAGAGCTCACATGGGAACACGTGAGCGACGAGCATACACTAGTGTTTAACACTGTCAGAGGCTAACCTAAGCCCAAATTTGCCAAGTCTCTCGAGGCTAAAAACCTTTTGACCATCGACCAATCAAGCCCTCCTATACTCAGGTCTCCCCCAGATAGGTCTTAATTCTAAAAGATGACTAAAGATCTCCTAATACATGGCATCTAAAATGATGTTCATCCCACATCTTCCCTCGATCTGGAAATTGGTTCAAGGGTACATCTCTCCACACCATTGATACATGTCGTTGTAATTCTTCAACGTCTTCAGAAAGGTGGAGGGTCCCAACAACCAATAACTCTTGGCGCACCCTCAAACTGATGAGCCAAAATCTATGGACTATGATGTCCTTAAACTCCGTGAACTATGATGTCCTCAAACTTCATGGACTATGATGTCCTTAAACCAAAACCTATGGACTATGACGTCCTTAAACATGGACTATGATGTCCTTAAACTGTAGACCGTAATGTCCTTAAATTAACTATGGACCGTAATATCCTTAAGCTAATTATGGACCATAACGTCCCTAAACTAAACTCTATGGACTATGATGTCCTTAAACCCAATGGACCACAACGTCCCTAAACTAAAATGATAGAGCACAAATGCTCTTTCGTTGGATCAAAAATGATCATGAACCTCCGTTAAGTAGATGATAGTCCAATATCGGATTAACGAATCCTTAACAAATATTTAAGTTGACCTTAATCTTAAACGAGGTTAACGATCCTTAAATCAATCCAAACCCAAATCTAAGAAAATATGGATTTGGACTAATCCCCACTCTACGGGCGACAACAGAAATTAGTCTATGTATACAATCCACAGGCAACCAAAAATAAAATAAACACACATGACGCGAAGTGAACATCTGGAGCAGCATAAAGTGGTTATCGCTACACGGTAACATAATTAACTGCAGGGGCTTATGCCTGTAGGGAAGAGCGTCCCCACAATCAAAAACCCCTCACAACGAGGGGGAATCTGACGAAGTCTGCTACATCCGCCGCATCTGTCCAAACCTCCGATATACGGTGCCATAAATCAACTTGGCATCTTCGGAGAGGTGTACGGATAAAACCAAATAGCATCTGCCCCCAAAATTCAGGCCAGACGCCCCAACGTCCCGGTCGCGTCTTTCGGCGGTAAACACCTGCATTGCACGAAATCACCCTCTCCAAGGAGATGTCTCCCAAGACTGACGAGGAGAGGGTTCGCTTGAGCACTATACCCTACGCTTCGGCGGTAGGATCTATAATGTATGCTATGCTATGTACAAGGCCATATGTAGTTTATGCGCTAGCGTGGTGAGACGGTATCAGTCGAACCCAGGTGAGGACCACTGGACAACAGTAAAGAACATTCTCAATTACCTGAGAAAGAATAATGAGATGTTCTTGGTTTACGGTAATGGAGACCTAAAGGTCGAGTCCTTTACCGATTCAAGCTTCCAGAGTGACAAGGATGACAGCAAGTCTGTCTCAGATTTTGTGTTTACCCTCAACGGAGGGGCCGTGTGTTGGAAGAGCTCCAAACATGATACCGTTGCAGACTCGACGATGGAGGCTGAATACATTGCTGCAAGAGATGCCGCAAAAGAGGCGATCTGGATGATGAAGTTCATTAATGAACTTCAGGTAGTTCCGTCCATTGTTGACCCAATTCCTTTGTATTGCGATAACAATGGGGCTATAGCTTTAGCGAAGGAACTACGGTCCCATCAGAAATCCAGGCACATCTTAAGGAGGTATCACCTGATCGGGGAGATCGTAGATCGCCAGGAGATCGAGGTCCGGAGAGTGGATACAAAAGACAACACTGCGGATACATTCACTAAGTCCCTTCTTCAAGCACAGTTCAAGAGACTTTTTGAGATGTTGGGTATGCGGTACGCCAATAACTGGCCCTAGAGCAGACATTGGATACTCGGAATGCCAATATATATGGCTTTAGTGAAAGTGGGAGATTGTTGGATATGTATGCCCTAGAGGCCATTATTGTACATGTATACATATGGATTCTTGGACATATATATGTACAGGACTGTCTTGCTCGATATGAAAGTATGGTATTTGGTTTGACTTTATCTTAACATGTGTATGTTTTACTTGCTATTACATATCTTTTATACATGTTGATAAAGCTCGTAGGATCAATGCTAGACTACCTGCGTTGTGATGGCGATCATACTTATGGGAGCTGGGTAGTCGGTACACACATCCTTAAATGGTCCCTAGTCATGGGAGTATCTAGACTGAGCATCGATATTCCAGAGTAGACTAGTGTATACGTTTCTGGACACCGACGAGGGGCGATGGTTTGGTCCCGCAACTATTGGTCTTTAGACCTAAGATCATATACATGTGCTCACTATGGGTGAGTACACCGGACGGACTCGCCGGGAACTTCCAGATGGTACTATACCTATCGTCAGGAGGAAGTTCTCAGGTGACATGAGTACAGGTTAGTCCTTAGACCTGAGATCGTCATTTGTCTCGTGTGAGTTCCCACTGTGCTTTGATCACTACCCTACCACGGCTCTACTGAGTCGTGCAAACAGGTTTTGGTTGGGTATAGTCCCGAGCCACATGGAGGCAATGAGCGATTGTCGGGGATTCGTATCTCTCGGTATTGGGAGTCGATATCGCACTGTGTTTGATTGGTCAGGACCATAAGACCTTGGCCAAGGCAGTTGGGATATACTGATAGGATGATCAGTAGTTTCCCAGATTGGTCCTGAGCCACATCTGCACGAATTACCAGGTTATCAGGGTCTGACGTTTACCACCCCCTAGACCCGGTGTACGATACTCTCAGATGAAGAGATCGGATTGTACGGAGATTGTCACAGATATGCTTAGTAGGGATCCGGATGAGTTTTCTCGTCGGCCTTCTTTTTCGACAGGTACTCGGGTAGCCGTTACGTACAGCTAGTGCCGCTGACGTGCTTGTGGTTATGGATTTATCCAGTAACTCTCTACCGGCGTACTGTCGAGTCTTTAGAGTCCCACACAGAGGGTTTCCCTGGTTCAGGAGAAATGATGTAGTAGTCGTCTTGGACACGTGCAGGGTCTCGATCGCTTGATGTACTTTGTACTCGGACTTTTGATCGAACAGTTGGTAATACTAGCCGGCTCGGGTTTGAGCCGGATTATTAAATCAAGTATTGATTTAATAGTTTACATATATGTATTTCGATATGTATATTCTACTATTACGTTCTTCGTGTTTTTCTATCTCTTTGGGCATTCGTGTTTTTATCCGAATGCAGACAGATATGTATATACAACAGACTATAATTCGTATTTATTACAGATTACCTTCTAGAAGGTAGCCACCTCATTATTATTTTTCTATTTATTTGATAAATGGAAAATGAGGTGTAAAGTGTGAGGTATGGGAGGAATGGTGATAACCATGCTTCAATATTTAACAAATGAATTTTTAATTCATTTGTATTTACTATTGATGTATAGTTGTTGATTGTTTATTCAAGAAATTCATACACAAAATCTTTGTGTGGATTTTCTCTCTCATGGTCCTTCATTATATTCTTGAGCTCCCATTTCTCTTCATCTCCTCCCTCCTCTTGAGTTTCCACCACCTTCATCATCTTCCTCTTCACTACCCTTCTCATGAGTTGAGAAATAAGTGAAGAGGCAAGAAAGAGATAGCAAACATTTAGATCTTCACACTACATCCTAGACTACTTGGTTTAGCAACCCAAGTTCTCTAGTTGCTCTACTTGACATATTATGAGGAGCTAGAACCATGGATCATATCTCTCAGGTGGATCATCTACGACAAAGGAAGAACAGAGAACAAGCTCGATCCCGGAGAACCGATGGAGCGGGAAAAGAAGATCAAGCATGTTCAAGGTGGCCACTTGGAGCTAAGGATGAAGAAAGACGACCGAAGGACTTGGTTCGTTTGGTGAGATTTCTTCATCATAGTAGATAGCTCTCTTTATTTTGCTAGTTAGGTTTATGGTAAGATCCGGGTTAAAAGTTATTCTAGTGCTATGTTCTAATCGTTAAAAATTTTTTATTCCGCATTTGGTCACGGTAGTTGGTCGGGGCACCAGCGTAATCTTTCATACTCATAACCCAATGAGCACATGTATACATCTTAGGTGAACAAAATAACACCAATGGATTGTGAGACCGACCACCACCCTTCGTCGGGGTCTCGATCAGTATATACCAGTCTACACTGGAGTATCGATGCCCAGTCTCGATACTCTCACTACTAGGGACACTTAAGGATGTGCTTATAGACCACCCAGTTCTCACGTATATGATCGCTATTATAATGCTGGTAGTCAAGCAAGAATCCTATGGGCTCTATCAACATGTAATAGTGATGATAAAGACAAACCAAATAGCATACTATCATCTCGAGTAAAACTGTTCTACCGGTATTGGTCCTCCCTCAATCATCATAATCACCTGTCTGCGACTACGATAATTGCCTTGAGGGCACTATATCCAACAGGGAGTTCAACAGTAGACGATTCCAATCCTACCCGGCGAGGCAAAGCGAGGAGAGTTCGACAGTAGCCGATTCCAATCCTGCTCGTCTCGCCGTTTTTCTTAGGCGAATCGCTAGGCGAGGCGAGCCGATTCGGGCGAGTCAACTTCCCTAACTCTATTTTTTTAAATAAAAATATTCTTAAAAAATTTTAAAAAATGAATAAAGTTAAAATAAATGAAAATAAACTAAAATTTTCATTAATATAAATCAAATTACAATTAAATAATACAATTTATTTTTTTTACATTAGAGACCGAACCCACTCGGGCTGCCTACGTATCCCTCCCAAATATTGAGCTCAATGAGAAGGAATCAGGTCTATATAGTTCTTTTTCTACCATTACTATTTCTTACTCACTACTCGCTGCCACCATTTGTTATTCCTCCTTCGGTGTTAGATTCTCCTGATCCAGTAAGCTCCTCAGTAGATAATCCGAGTCCATAATGATTTGATTTTGTTTTCTAATAGCTACTGCTTCCCAATCTTGTGAGCAAACAATGCATTCCATAGTGTCATATGCCAAACTGCATCCTTTTTCGATTAATATCCTGCCACCTGTACTAAAAACACTTTCCGACGCTACTGTGGATACTGGAATAGTTAATAAATCACGAGCCATAAAAAGAAGCACCGGATACAAATTTCCGTGGCTTTTCCACCGGGCTAAAACATAAATCTCATATATAGAACAAGACGTCTAACTCAGTCTGTAAATATATTGTTAATTCATTTAAAGTTGACGATGATGAGGCCACGGGGCCTCATGCCTTTTTCGACTGTTGAATAAGTGCGAAGGCTGGAGTAGAAGTACGTGAACTGGTTGCGGCCAGTACTTTAGTACTTCTACCAGTAGAAGATCGTGGAACATATAAATCAAGCACTTCATTTAAATTATGTTTAACGGTATTAAATTAAACATCAATATCCAAAGTGTGCCCCATGCATCCATGGAACCCTTTAAAAGAGCCTCCAAACCTTCTAGTTTAATTTTAGGGTCCACTATCGAACACAAACTATAAACAATTGGAGTTTCAGAGTAATATTTAGAAATCTTAGTTAACATAATAAGTACCATGGGATGAAGTATCTCATTAGTACAATGATTACAAAAATATTGAGCTATATTATACAATTCATAGACAATAATATGAGAAGTGGGGGGGGGGGATATAAGTAGCAGAAAAACGTTCGGTTGCTATTTTAAAAGTCATAAGAAAATCTATAAAAAGGTCCGCCACCGCCTAATGATCATCTGTTAAGTGGTTTTCTACAGCCATTTGCTTATTCCATATGCTACTAATAGTTCTTCTTGTTTTTGATGCAGTATGAAGCTTGTCATATGTTCTATTCCACCTAGTGGCCACATCTTTTCGAGAAGATGGCCTTATTCCTTTAGCCGGGCAGCTAGCTTTATATTCAGATTTTCTTTTAGAGGAATTTTTAATAAACTTACATGCATCTTTAATTATTTGAATATTTTAAAAACATACTGAATATTCATCATATACCGAATATTTAAAGAACATACTGAGTAAGTATATAGTAGGCACATCGAATGTGAAAAAAGCGTCCATTGCAAATTGGTTTGCACAGTCGTATTAGTTCAGCAACAACAGAATTGTTGTTACTAAGATTTTCAAAGGAAATAGAAAAATTCTTATTTAAACATTGATATTCTTCCGAAATAGATATAATTTCAGTAGTTATAAGATGTGGATTATGCGAGAAATGAAAATGTTTAAAAGCAATAATTCATTTATGTAAATACCAATCAGAATCTATCCAATGCGCAGTAATACAAATTCAGGAAATATCTCTTCTATCAGTCAAAATATCAAAAGTTAAAGAAATACTAGGGTATCCACGCAAAAATTAGGGTGCACCCATGCTTGTAGCACAAGCTCCACAGTGCGCACTTGCACAGTCCCACATGCAATGCATGTTACGTAAACACCTTTAGGTTGTGCGTAGCGCTACGTGCAATGCACGTTGAGAAAGTGCTAAATGTAGGTGCTCAGTGCAGACGTGCAATGCATGTAGCACAAGCGCAACCCCCTTTGAAGCGCATGCTTCAGATTGAAGCAAAAACTTCGATTAGAAGAAAATCTTCCCTGGTGATCTTTCCAAACTGAAAGATCCTTGGATCAATGATCCAAAGGTGCCTAGGCACCCTCAATTGATACATATCAATTCAAATCCTGTAGTTAGGGATTTATCCTAACTACTATCTTCCTATAAATAGGAGTAGAGGTGGAAGAAATGATCCATCTACATAGAGAGAATTCATATTCACAATAATAAAAAAATTCTCAAGAGATCGCACCTTCCATCAGAAAAGAATTTCTTCTTCAAGAAAACCCTAGCCAAACTAGGTAAATAAAAAGAGAAATCTTTTTTCGAAGCCTCGGCTTCATTAGTGTTAGTTATATGTATGCCCTAGAGGCCATTATTGTACATATGATGTATATTATAGTGGATGCTTGGACATATATAGAGAGGACTTTCTTTCTCGACATGATAGTATGCTATCTGGTTGCTCTTTGTCTTAACATGTAGACTTGTATTGTGATACTGTCTTGTTCTCACATGTTGATAAAGCCCTTAGGATGTATACTTGACTACCAGGACTATGATGGAGATCATACTAGTGGGACTAGGGTAGTCCACAAGTACATCCTTTAATTGTTCCTAGTCGAAGGGGTATCGAGACAGGGCATCGATATTCCAGAGTAGACTAGCATATACGCTTCTTGACCCATATGATGGGCGATGGATGATCCCACATCCATTGGTGTTTGACATCAAAGATGGTATACAGGTGCTCAGTGGAGACTGGGTACACTGAACGGACTCGCCGAGAACTCCTAGTTGGTATTATAACTATCGTCAGATAGCAGTTCTCTGATGACACTGGTACAGATTAGTCTGTAGACCCGAGATCGTCATAGAGTCTTGTGTGATTCCCACTGTACTTTGATTTCCACCTTACCACGTTCAAGAGAACGTGCAAAACGGTGGATTTTGGGTACATTCCCAAATCACATGGAGGAAATGAGTGATAGGAGGGGATTCGTCTCTCCCGGTATTGGGGGTTGATGTTGCGCTGTGCTCGATTGGCCATAACAGGAAGTCCCTGGCCAGGGCTGATATGGAGATCTACTGGTAAGTGTTATCAGTAGTTTCTTGACCTGTTATGAGCCTCACATCAGTACGACTTATAGGTTACTGGGGTCTGATGTTTACCACCCTTAGACTAGATATGCGACATATCAAACGAAAAGACCGGACTGTACGATATTGTTACTGACAGGCTTTACAGGAGTATGAGCAGGCTTACTTGTTGATCTTCTGATCGCTCAATACCCGGGTAGCCGTTACGTCCAGCTAGTACCGCTGACGGCTTATGGGTACCTAATATGATCATCACCTACTGCCGGCGTATTGTCGAGTCTTCAGAGTCCTACACAGAGGTTTACTAGCTCAGGAGAAACGAAGTAGGAGCACATATGTGATATGTGCGGGACCGAGATTAATACATGTATGTGATACCATATTCTATTCTCGCGATATGTGATATCGGTCGGTTATATGTGATTTAGCCGGGTTATCGAATTAAGTGTTGATTCGATAGTGGATACATATGATATTAGTCGGTTATATGTGATATAGCCGGATTATTGAATCAAGTGTTGATTTAATAATTCAATAAATAATTATATATTAGATATATTTACATTAACTAATATTAGCTCACTTGTGTATTTTTTTTTCTCATATGTGCACACTTAATATATATGTGATATATATTAATTGTGTTTCTTTTTGTGTCATGCTTGATTATACATGCAACATGGGTGTATGAGACTCACACCATATTTTAGATAATATATTAGGTTTTTTATTTATCTAAATAATTTATAAATTAGTGGAAATTAGTCATGGCTATGAAGGTTGTAGTAGCCTGTAGTAGCCATTGACTTAGTCCACTAATTTGTTTTACTTGAGATATTTATTAAGCTAACCATTATCTTTAGCCATGGTTTATTCTCTACATGAGTTATATGAGATATAATCTCACCCATGGTTGCCTCTCTCATTTTTTTTCATATTATTCTCTTCATCTTCATCTTCATCAAGAGTGAACTCTTTAGCTTTTGAGGATGTGAGGAAAAATAGTGAGAAAAAGAATTCTAAAGTGAGCAAAATTCCTATTTCATCATTCTCTACTAGATTATCCATTTAGTTTAGGGTGTTAGCGTCACTAATCCCTAATTAGTGAAGAGGTAGCTTGGGTTAGTGTCTCTTCGATGTAGATCATTTTCGGCCTCGAAGACTTTGTGCAAGCTTTTTCCTTCAATTTTGTGGAGCCATTCTAGAGTCCGAAGATCCCTACTTGGAGCGAAGGGATTACTACATGGAGCTATTGAAGTGAAGGAATGGTCTACAATGGTTGTATTCCATATTCACTTAGATGTAAAGTTGTTTACATATTGTTTGGTCTAAATCACTCGTTAAGATTCTAGGGTTAGGGTTGTTTAGCATGACAATTTTTAGAAAATGGTATCGACGATGCCTCCCAAAACCTTGCTGTTGTGCTAGGCATTCCTACAGTGGTATCAGAGCCAAACTAGAGAATTAGGTGATGTTTGTGGAATTACGAAACCGAAACAATTTTAAAAAACTCGAAATAAAAACTATGTTTCTGTCGAAATTTTTAAGTCGTCTAAATTTTTTTTAAGCAACCGCAGAATGTTGTATGTGATATAAAATGAACACCACAGAAATTTGAAGCAAGACGGTCGGATTTTGGCCGGCCACATTCATTGTAAATCCGAGCAGGCCGGTTTTGTTATGGAGTTTTGGCTTCAATTTTTTGTGGTGTTCCAGTCTCTGGGTTTTGGTGTTTCAGGTGTTACTTGTTTTTCCTGAAATTGCATGAGATGTTAATTTTCTGTAAAGGCAATTCGGAGTGTTTCGCAGTCATAATTCTAACATTGTTTCGGGTTATTTAGACGGCGTTAAAAAGTTCAAACGAATATCAAATACCCAATTTTCTCCCTTGCTGGAAAAGTTTCCAAAAGCTGGATTTTTCCAAGTTAAAGAACATTCAAAAATCATGTAAGTAATTCGATGGACCCTTTAGAAGAACGAAACCCTAACTCGATTCTATGACCGTAAGAACCGCCGCTAAACCCTAGGGTTTGCGGTAGTTCCGCGGCGCCATAGGTGAGGCAAGGGTTGGCACTTCTACGGGTTGTCTAAAGGTACTGTGGTATGTTCTGAGTATTTTTAAACTGTGCTCAAGTGTTGAGTTCTTTGGGAAATTTTGGGTGTTTGTTGATTCGATCGGAATATTTAACATCGTCTAGCTATTTGTGGAATGTGACATAATATTTGGAATTCATTTGGTTAGGCATGAAATCTGAAGTTTGTGATATTTTGGGTTTATGGTGTCTAAGATGATTGTGGATTCCAAATGTTGTAGTTTGACATTTTCTTTTCTGCGACCGTAAGTATAATATGTGGTGTATTACCGGTTTTGTTGCTATATGTCAACGATAATTGGGATGCGCATATTTACTTACGTTGATGACATGTGATGTTATGTGTTGCTGGGTTATGTCATATTGGATCGTCGTGTTTAGAATAGCCGGTTTTTTTATGTAAGATGAGAGTTTTTCATCTTCATTCATGTGAAAGATTGTATGTAATATTCTTTTATTGGGGCACTTCTGGGTTGAGGATGATTTCACCATCGATGTGTATTATTTTATTTTTCCGCATTAGGATAGACCCAAGGTGGGGAGCACAAGTAACTGAGTTCTAGAGTCCAGTGGGAGACCATATCGAGGCGTCGAGTCCGGGTCTCCTAACTTTAGAATTGGTAGGGTTGCTTGCCACTCTCGTAGGGGTCTAGGGATGTGGGTTTGGCTATTCATCGCAATAGTGGAATCCGTGTTTTATACTGGCTTAATTTAAAACACGGAATTCCTAGTATATCCAATATTTCATATGTTGACTTTTGCTACTGATATTCTGTGATGTGATCACTTTATATCCGTGAGATGAATACTTTATTATTATTATATATGGTATATAATAAATGTTGCTTATGTTTTGCACCAGCGCTAGTCCCGCCCCGCTATGCCGTTAGTTAAATAACCTAACGGTGCATAACGGGACACTGTGGCGAATGTGGATAGCATAAGCGTACGTTGTATTTTCGTTTCTTCTATGACGCTTAGGAAGCATAAATGATGGGACTTCATTAATGAGATTAATGAAAGAAAATAAACCTAAAGATGTTGTAGAATCAGATTTTCAAAAAGGGTAGCTCTAGTTTTTGCTTTGCACAGCGGTATTCCTTATAGAATATCCAGCACCTCATTCGATGAGGATAGAGCCGAGATCCCTTCACTGGAAGTGACCTCTTTAGCGAAACTAGCAAATGCTACAACCAACTCGGTTTTGGCTTTTGATTGCTTCTTTAGTTCTTGCTTTGCATAGTGGTATTTTTGAAATATCCTGCACCTTATTTGATAAGGAAAGAGCCGAGATCCCTTCACCGGGAGTGACCTCTTTAGCAAAAGTAGTAAAAGCCTAAAAAACACCCCTTTTCAAAATCACTGGATTCTACAACGATATCAAGTTCATTGCGTAAAAGGTTTTCTTAAAAACCTGACGTAGTCCTCCATCATTTTAGATAAGTGCTACTTAGTATTCGTGCTACGTTTTTTGACCTCTATTAAGGCGTAGCGTGCGGTAGATGAATAGTACTTATCTGCTGCATATGATGCGATTGGATTAGGTTAGTCGTATGACCTTGTTGACCTATGTCAAGGGTCATGCGGATAGGTTTAATTCAATCTGGAAATGACGGGTTGAACTTGACTAGCAGCCTATGGTTTGTTGACCTCCGTCAAGGTCATAGGACGCTAGGGGCAGAATATTGTCGGGAATTTCAAGTGTTGAAATTTGCAATGAGATTGCATACCTTCTATGAGATAGTTGGATCCCGATACCCACTGCGAGTAATAGTTATTCCTGGGAGAGTTTTACACATCACAATTAGCCGATCAAGTAGGTGTCTAGAAAGGTGTTAACGGGGTTATGCCTATGGGAAAACGGGGTTTATTTTAATTAGGTCCATGCGAAAGCATGGGGAACCTCGCTCAAAGTACCGACACTGGCCTGATTGAAAGATTGGCGAACTTGTAAGGTGTAATTAATCCCGGTTAGTCTTACCTTTTAAGGTTTGAAGGAAGATTTGATAAAAACAGTGGGAGACATCGTGATTAAATAAGATAATAACCAATCTAATCTTGCAAGAGCATATGCTAAAGTGTTTTCTTCTCTCTCTCTCCAGATAGCGACCATGTCAGGCCTTAATCAAGATAATAATATGGATGTATTGACCGAACCTGCTTGTTATGCTGAGCAGGGGAACGTTGGTTCTGTTCTTTCTTATAATTGTTATAAGACTGAGCAGGAAATAGGGGAATATCCGGATTCCTACGCTGTCCAAATGAAGAATAAGCATGTTGATGCATCTTCTTCGGGTGTGTTAGTTACCGAGAACTGTTTCTTAGTACACTTACGTCCTGGGTATTAGATACTGGATCGGGATCCCATATATTTAATATGTTACATGGGCTGAGGAAAGGTAGAGAACTGGGAATGAGTGATCATTCCGTAAGAGTAGGAAATGGTGCAAATGCTGCAGCCAAAGCAGTTGGCGAATATCACCTTGTATTACCAAATGGTAATACATTGATTCTGAACGAATGCAATATACCTAACCTGATATGCAATCATATATCAGTTTCTTTATTATGTAAAGAAGGATATAATTTTATAGTACAGGATAATGTTATGAACATTTTTCTGAATCAATAGTTGATTGGATCAGGCTCGTTAAATAATGGCATATACGTTCTAAATCAAACCATAGTTCTTAACGTGCATTACACACACAAGAGGAAGAGTTCAGAAATGAACGAATCCTTCTTGTGGTATTGTAGACTAGGTCATATCAATACGACACAACTAGCTATGTCACATAAAGATGGATATTTGAATCCGTTCGAATTATCATCTTATGAAACTTGCCAATCATGTCTCAAAGGAAAGATGACCAAAACTCCGTTTACTGGACACGGGGAAAGAGTTACGGAACTCTTGGGACTGATACATAGTGATGTATGCAGTCCCATGTCTACACATACCAGGAATGGTTCCTCGTACTTCATTATATTCACTGACGATCTCTCAAGATACGGACATGTGTTCCTATTGAAACACAAGTCTGAAGCTTTTGAGAAATTCAAAGAATATAAGCATGAAGTTGAGAACCAGACGGGTAAAAATATTAAAATCCTTCGATCCGATCGGGGAGGAGAATATTTGAGCACGGAATTCTGTGACTATCTAAAATAGAATGGGATTCTCTCTCAGCTTACTCCTCCGTATACACCACAACACAACGGTGTATCGGAGCGGAGGAATCGCACCCTATTGGATATGGTGCGCTCTATGATGAGCACCGCTAAGTTGCCTATTTCCTTTTGGGGTTAAGCGCTTGAGACTGCAGCATACTTATTGAATAGAGTTCCAACCAAATTAGTGCCTACTACTCCATATGAGATCTGAGAGGGGAAGAGACCGTGTCTTAATTTTGTTAAGATATGGGGTTGCTCAGCCTATGTTAAAAAGCAAAATCCGGACAAACTCGAGGCAAGGTCATTTCTGTGCAAGTTTGTAGGATATCCTAAGTATTCGCGAGGACATATCTTCTACCACCCTGAGGAACAAAAGGTGTTTGTTGCTCAGCATGCCACCTTTTTAGAAAAGGAATTTCTTGTCAAAGAAATATGTGGCGAAGAGGTAGAATTGGAAGAAGTTCCAGTGATACAAACTACGACAGAGGATTTGGTAGAACCAGAGGATTCGATAGCTCCCAATGAACCTCAGTCTCTCCACCGATCTAGTAGGGTTCCTCATCCACCTGAGAGATACTACGGTTTTCTCATTGATGGTGGAAGCGATGACAGCATCATGGAAGATGATGACTCAACTAGATTCGAGCAGGCCATCACGAGTGGGGACTCTGTGAAATGGCTGGATGCAATGCGATCTGAGATGGAATCCATGTACACCAACAAAGTATGGACTTTGGAAGATGCTCCTGAAAGGGTAAAACCCATCGGGAGCAAGTGGATCTTCAAGAAAAAACTTGGTGTAGATGGAAAAGTTGAGACTTTCAAAACTAGACTTGTTGCAAAATATTTTCGTCAACGATCAGGTGTGGATTATGATGAAACCTTTTCTCCAGTGGCTATGCTTAAGTCCATCCGGATCCTACTTGCCATCGCTGCATAACATGACTATGAAATCTGGCAAATGGATGTTAAGACCGCCTTTCTAAATGATGATTTAGAAGAGAGCGTGTACATGACTCAGCCAGAGGGCTTCGTGGACAGTGGGAGCAGTGGAAAGGTGTGCAAGCTGCTTAAATCCATCTACGGGTTAAAGCAGACATCGCGGAGTTGGAACATCTATTTTGATGTGGTAGTCAAAGAGTTTGACTTCATCAAAAACATAGATGAACCTTGTATATACAAGAAGGTGGCAGAGAGTAAGGTTGTCTTCCTCGTATTGTACGTGGATGACATACTCTTGATAGGAAATGATGTTCCTATGCTGCACTCGGTTAAGCTCTTCTTATCACAAAGATTCTCAATGAAAGATCTAGGTGATGCCTCCTACATCTTGGGAATTAAGATCTATAGAGATAGATCTAAACGGATACAGGGATTGTCCCAATCCAGGTACATTGACACCATACTAAAGAGATTTAGTATGGAAGATTCCAAGCGTGGGAATTTACCCACGATCTCAAGACTCACTCTCTCCAAAGAGATGTCTCCCAAGACTGATTTGGAGAGAGCTCGCATGCAACGGATACCCTATGCTTCGGCAGTAGGCTCTATCATGTACGCGATGCTATGTACCAGACCCGATGTAGCATACCCACAAAGTGTAGTGAGTAGGTATCAAGCAGATCTAGGAGAGAATCACTGGACAACTGTGAAGAACATCCTCAAGTATTTGAGAAGGGCTAAAGAGATGTTCTTCGTGTATGGTAACGGTGAACTCCAAGTGGAGTCCTTTACCGATTCGAGCTTCCAGAGTGATAAGGACGACTCTAAGTCGGTCTCGGGATTTGTCTTTACCCTCAATGGAGGGGCGGTTTGTTAGAAGAGTTCCAAGCAAGAAACCGTGGCAGACTTGACGATGGAGGCTGAATACATCGCTAACAATGATGATGCCAAAGAGGCTGTCTGGATAAAGAAGTTCATAAACGAACTTGGTGTGGTTCTGTCTATTGAGCATCCAATACCTTTGTATTGTGATAACAATGGAGCTATGGCTTTGGACAAGGAATCCAGGTCCCATCAGCGATCCACGCATATTCTGAGGCGGTATCACATGATCCGGGAGATAGTTGATCTACGGGAGATCGGGATCAGGAGAGTTGACACAAAGAACAACACGGCGGATCCACTCACAAAAGCCATACCCAAGATACAATTTGAGAGACTCTTCAGGATGTTTGGTATGAGATATTACAACAACTGGCCTTAGTGCAAGTGGGAGATTGTTAGTTACATGTATGCTCTAGAGGCCATTATTGTACATATGATGCAGATTATAGTGGATGCTTGGACATATATAGAGGGGACTTTCTTGCTCGATATGATAGTATGCTATATGGTTGCTCTTTGTCTTAACATGAAGACTTGTATTGTGATACTGTCTTGCTCTCACATGTTGATAAAGACCTTAGGATGTATACTTGACTACCAGGACTATGATGGAGATCATACTAGTGGGGCCAGGGTAGTCCATAAGTACATCCTTTAATTGTTCCTAGTCGAAGGGGTATCGAGACAGGGCATCGATATTCCAGAGT
Organism: Agapanthus africanus; assembly: GCA_030015575.1. Lineage (NCBI taxonomy): Eukaryota > Viridiplantae > Streptophyta > Magnoliopsida > Asparagales > Amaryllidaceae > Agapanthus > Agapanthus africanus. The sequence continues at coordinate 299,154,317 of CM057339.1, read as the reverse complement.
AGACTAGCATATATGCTTCTTGACCCATATGATGGACGATGGATGATCCTACATCCATTGGTGTTTGACATCAAAGATGGTATATGGGTGCTCAGTGGAGACTGGGTATACTGAACGGACTCGCCAAGAACTCCTAGTTGGTATTATACCTATCGTCGGATAGCAGTTCTCTGGTGACACTGGTACAGATTAGTCTGTAAACCCGAGATCGTCATAGAGTCTTGTATGATTCCCACAGTGCTTTGATTTCCACCTTACCATGTTCAAGAGAACGTGCAAAACGGTGGCTTTTGGGTGCATTCCCAAATCACATGGAGGCAATGAGCGATAGGAGGGGATTCGTCTCTCCCGGTATTGGGGGTTGATGTTGCACTGTGCTCGATTGGCGATAACTGGAAGTCCCTGGCCAGGGCTGATACAGCGATCTACTGGTAAGTGTTATCAGTAGTTTCTCGACCCGTTATGAGCCTCACATCGGCATGACTTATTGGTTACTAGGGTCTAACGTTTACCACCCCTAGACTAGATATGCGACATATCAGACGAAGAGACCGGACTGTACGGTAGTGTTACTGACAGGCTTTTACAGGAGTATGAGCAGGCTTGCTTGTTGATCTTCTGATCGCTCAATACCCGGGTAGCCGTTACGTCCAGCTAGTACCGCTGACGGCTTGTGGGTGCCTGATATGATCATTACCTACTGCCGGCATATTGACGAGTCTTTAGCGTCCTACAAAGAGGTTTATTGGCTCAGGCGAAACGAAGTAGGAGCACATATGTGATATGTGCGGGACTGAGATTATTACGTGTATGTAATAACGTATTCCATTCTCATAATATATGATATCGGTCGGTTATATGTGATATAGCCGGGTTATCGAATCAAGTGTTGATTCGATAAGTGGATACAAATGATATTAGTCGATTATATGTGATATAGCCGGATTATTGAATCAAGTGTTGATTTAACAATTTAATGTATAATTATATATTAGATATATTTACATTAACTAATATTAGCTCACTTGTGCATTTCTTTTTCTTACATGTGCACACTTAATATATATGTGATATATATTAATTGTGTTTCTTTTTGTGTCATGCTTGATTATACATGCAACATGGGTGTATGATACTCACACCATGTTTTAGATAATATATTAGGTTTTTTTATTTATCTAAGTAATTCGTAAATTAGTGGAAATTAGTCATGGCTATGAAGCTTGTAGAAGCTTGTAGTAGCCATTGACTTAGTCCACTAATTTGTTTTACTTGAGATATTTATTAACCTAACCATTATATTTAGCTATGGTTTATTCTCTACATGAGTTATATGAGATATAATCTCACCCATGGTTGCCTCTCTCATTTTTTTCATACTATTCTCTTCATCTTCATCTTCATCTTCATCAAGAGTGAGCTCTCTAGATTTTGAGGAAGTGATGAAAAATAGTGAGAAAAAGAATTCTAAAGTGAGCAAAATTCCTACTTCATCGTCCTCTACTAGATTAGCCATTTAGTTTAGGGTGTTAGATTCACTAATCCCTAATTAGTGAAGAGATAGCTTGGGTTAGTGTCTCCTCGACGTAGATCATTTTCGGCCTCGAAGACTTCGTGCAAGCTTGTTCCTTTCATCTTGTGAAGACATTCTAGAGTCTGGAAGATCACTAGTTGGAGCGAAGGGACTACTACATGGTGCTATTGAAGTGATGGACCGGTCTACAAAGGTTGTATTCCATATTCATTTAGATGTAAAGTTGTTTACATATTGTTTCGTCTAAATCTCTAGTTAAGATTCTAGAGTTAGGGTTGTTTAGCATGGCAAATTTTAGAAAATGACATGGACGATACCTCCCAAAACTTTGCTGTCATGCTAGGCATTCCTACAATTAGAGCTTTGGCTATGTGCAAGATCTAAGATCTGGATGGAAAAACTTTAACTTTTCCTCTATCAAGATGAGAACAAATATCAAGGACATGAAAAACGAAACCTAGGCTTCATAGAACAAAGTTCCCACCGAAAACATATATTTTCATCAAGAACCATGAAAAAAGATCACAAGGAGACGCTTCTAAAATCCGTTGACTTTAGTAAAAAAGAACAGGGGACAGAAGATTGAAGCATATGCTTCGATGAAAGTTTCGTCTTTGTTTGAATGTTATCAACTTTCAAGATGGTATGCACCCCAGCAGATGCACAAATGCCAAAGGCATTCTTTGCAAAGTATTGCGCATGCGCATCTCACGCAATGCACGTGATAGCGGCAGCGTTGAAGCCCAGAACAATGCCAAACAAGTGCGCACTACGCGCAATGCATGGACGCAAATACCATCTCTTACCAAGCACAACGCAGCATATGAGCACCACATGCAATGCACGAGAGCTAGTGCAATGCAAGTTCGTAAGCGCACTTGTTTCCTGAGCGCAAGTGTACACCATTTCAATGCCAAACAACATTAAGAATTAGCAAATTGGCCAAGTATGGAAACCTAGGCTTTACTCATGATCCAATGATCTATAGGGAACAATATTCCCAATATATGACCAGATCATTTAAGTTGACTTTAGATCTCAAATGAGACTAACGTGTCCTTAGACAAATCTTACGCTTTCATGTGAACTGATAGACCTCACAAATGTGAGAATGAATCTAAATTCACTCCCGTTGGCAAACCAAGACGCCAACGTGGACCTTGTCAAGAAAATGATTGACCCAAATCATGAAATATATATACGGATTTAGACTAATCCGCACCCTACGGGCGACGACAAAATTAGTCTCCGTATACAATCCAAGGGCAAACCCAAAATAAACCAATAAAAACACGACACAAGAAGCAAAGAACTTGGAGTGCAGAAAGTTGTCGTACGCGACAACATAATTAAATACAGGGGCATGGGCCTGTAGGAAAAATTCATCCCCACAATCAATAAACCTCTCACTTTTAGAGGGAATCTGAAGTCAGCTTTATCGGTCACATCTATCGAAACCTTTGATAAATGGCGCTATAAATTATCTTAGTGTCTTTGGAGAGATGGATGGATCATACCAATGCATCTGCCCCAAAATTCAGGTGAGTCGTTCTGTCCCAGTGCGCCTGACCGGTTTTTGTTGGTAAACAGATTCTGGCACTACAGGTGGGACTATTTTTCTCTTTCTACGCCACACTTTGTGTGTCAGGTTTTCATGTACAAAATCACGGTCTCTTAAGTTTATGGTTGATGTTCATCATAGAAAACTGCATTTTAATACCACCCATTCATTATCTATTTTGTTATTTATCGGTATTATGAACCAGTGTCTGCTCAGTAAATACAGATAACACGTATTCATGACAAAATACTGGAAAACATACTCAATGTCACGGATATAGCGTTTGGGAGCCAACACTGCAATCAGAACAGGAAACCGATCGATATTCAAAGAGCTCTTTTGCAAATAAACTTGTGTACACAATTTTGGTCCAACAAATTACATGTGTGCACTAGCTCTTTGGAACATGGACCATGGTCAGGCCTTCCTTGGCACACTCATGACTTGTGCAAGTGGGCACATGTGGGTATGATGTGTGATAAATGCAAAAAGTTATGATGTGATATAAAAGCAACACTTTTCCTCTAATTCTACTGAGTACAAAGTAGGGTTGTTTAGAGAAATCAAACAACACCAGAAGAATCATGGAGTGCACTTGAGTTCACTATACCGACACGAGCCCAAATTGTCACAACTTGACCGGCGAGACCCTCCTAATGACCCGGCACCACTGGTCCTCCTTGACCCTCTCGTCTCATATTTTTCTCTGGTCATTTCTAGGCATCACATCATCTCATTTATATTGTTTGTTTATTCTTTTTTGTTGCCTATAAATATCAGAACATATTGTGAGAGAAGGGTATGTAAAAAATTACTGTATATACCATTTCATTTCTTTAGTTTTGGTTTAGCTTGAGAGTTGTGTGGGCTTTAACCTGGTTTTTTCTTCTTCTTTCCTCTTGAAGCTTTCTTTTGAGAGCTTCATTATGGAGGTTGAACAAGTAACCAATATCTTGTATCTCAACTATATCAAGTGTTAATAATATTGCTTTGTTCTTTTTCTTTGTTTCTTTACTTGCTTTTCTTTTCATTATGTTTAACTAATCTTTTGTGGTTGTGGTAATGGTGAGGAAGTGAGATGAAAGGCTTTGCCTTCCTTCTCCTCTTATTTATGTTTAACGTGCTTATATTTGTGATTCAAAGTTAAAGATTGTTTCAGGTATTGATGTGATATGGTATTTTGAAACAATGGTTACGTTGTAACCTCTTCATGTACCATATTTACTCCCTTTCCGCATTTAACAATATTTAAGTTAAAATCAATTTGGTGTTAAGTTTAGTAAGTTTAGATACGGTATTTTGTGACTAAGTGGCTTGACAAACCCCGTGGTTTTTATATACCCTATACTATCACAAACAATTAGCAAAGTTAACACTAAAAATAATTGCTCTCACTCGCTAATTTGTATTTTTGATGTTGTGGTATGCTTGCTAACCCTTATACTTAGTGTTGATACCTCAAACTTGGACATATAAACGGTAAGTGAACAATACAGACTCATTTCGTGTTTTGAGTCGAGATCCGAGAACTTGATGATTTGTGCTTTGCAACCGCTTTGACAAGTCATGCTTCACTTCGGGATTGACACAAAGACGGACAACTCATGACCAAGGGAGCCTCGAAGGAATCGTTGCGATTCAACCATCCAAGCTAAAGCCACGACCATTTCCTTCTTAACTTGTTTTCTTTGTTTTCATGTTTTATATTTTTTTGTGACAACCAAACCAATTCTTTGTTTCTCGAACCTTAATTCAACAATACCTAATCTCCAATTCCGTGCGGATCGACCCGTACCTGCCGGCTCTCTACAATGCGCCGTGCATTTACGGTTTATAAATTTTAAAATGAGGTCGAGATCACGTGCGCATTATTTCTTTAAACCATTTCTTTCAAAACACGTTTGCATGCGCGGGTAAGACTGCAACAAGTTTTTGGCGCCATTGCTGGAGAGTTGGTAGTCATTAGGTATTGTTATTTCTGTGTCGTACTAACAAATTAACGACTAACTCAAAAATTCTTTCAAAACTAACAAAACACATTCATTTCTAACACTTTGTTCTCTGTCCTTAAAACCTGCTATCACCCTGCAATTAATTTAAAAAATCAAAGTATACCAATAGAACACTAAAATAGTCTGAAGGAGCCACACAAAACTTGGGCACCAAATATTTTTCTTTGGCCGGCGAAATTGCAAATAATTCTGGTGCCGTCGGTCTGATTTTTGAGTTTTGGGTTTTTTATTTTTGTGTGATCTCAAGTGCCTTATCAGTATTCTGGTGGTATTGTTTAATTTTATAATTATGTGTGTGCAGGAATTGGGGCATATATATTACTTTTTGACACTAAATATCGTATTTTCCGACATTTCATATTTTTACGAAATTACGACCAGAGATCGTGTGGAGTGAGGCTCAAATTCAAATTCAAGACGTTAGTGAAGTATAGTTCCAAAGATCCGGGTAGTTTGACCCGTGCAAGCGAACATTCAAAGACTCGGATCACTTCAAAGAAGGTTTTTTAAACCCAAAATCATATCGGTACTTATTTCCTAACACATTCCTCTCAAATCCGACACATTCTAATATTTCTATCTTCTGCAGGATTTTTCGCACAACTTGTCACCAATTGCACAGAGAACTAACCCGTATTTGTTGCAGCGCTTAAAAGTTAAATGAAAAAGAATTGCTTGATTGCTTGATTTCTTAAATTATTTTATTGATTGCGCATTCGCATCTTAATACGGAAATTAAGGGTACAAAACCAAAAATAAGATACGGTAAACAATTTCATCACCTTTCTCCGTGGTCCACAAATCACAAAACTGTATTCTTGAATACCCCCAGTAATTTTAAAATCAACTAGAACTTTGACTTTAAGGACTTCGTGCTCATTAGGAAAAGTTAATTGTGTTTAGAACACCGCTAACGGTATATCGTTCACTGGGTGTCTAGGCAAGTGTTCACGGCGAAACCGCTAAAAGAGAAAGGGTTATCTAATTAAGGAACTTCACGAAAGCTTTGGAAAACCTCCCCTTATCTCTGCACTTACCTGGCTTCGTGATTCGTATATCTTGAGCCTGTTTCTCGACATAGTTTTACTTCGATAATCAGGTTCTTGAGCAGGTCTAGTTGACTTAGCATAATATAAACTGCTAGGGTGTGATATTCTTTATTTTTGTGATATTTGTCAATTCTTGTTAATATGGGTGACACACAATTCAATTCAATTTTTCACGATTTTTATTCCTTTATTTATACTCAGTCCCAATTCAGTTGTTCCAATTGCCAAGATTCTTCCCACATTCATGACAACTATCCTTTCATAGAGGGTGACCAACCGTCCCTTGATAATGGTCACCCACCTAACACTCTTGAACCCAGTCCCACTTCAACCATAGATCAAATAATTGAACACTTAGAGAAAAAGGTTGACAGATTGAATGCTTTAGTATCACCACCATCATAACCCCTCCAACCTGAAACAATTGAACCATCATTAGGGAATGATAGTGAGATGGATGCTAAGTTGACCGCTTTAGAGAATGGTATTGAAGTGATGACTGCCGTTGAGACTTAATCAGTTTCGACGCTAGCCCTGTTCATACAACAATCTGAGCAATTGTTTCTTGCTCAAGCTTAGTCTTTGACTAGAATAGAAGAACAAGTGAAACATTTAGCTGTAAAGATTCTAGAGAGTGAACACAGTCAATTAGAACCACATAGTGTCAATATCTGTCATCTAGGAAGTCACCCGAGTGAGATAAATGATCAAATGAATTTTAATGATTTCATAGATGATGATGAGAATGAATTGACTGAGTGTTATCATGACACACAGGAAAACCTCTAAGTCAGTCCACCACTAACCTTCAGGTACCCACTGAACCTCTTTTCACATGTGATTTTGAGGTTGATTTAACTGAAATAATACTTGATGAGGAAATTCTTGAACCGACTGATTTTTGCGCTCCGATTTTAAAAGAGGGAGCTTGTGAATTTGTTGGGTATGGGTTGGATAGATTGTTAGAACAGATCAATGATCAGGAACCCACAATTTTTGTATCACCTAGTAATACTGTTTTGGAAGAAACGTTAGTGTGGGAACCTACTTTTTTAGATGACATGAATCTACCCAGATATGAATGTGATGAAGGAGAACTCGTTTTGGGAGAGTCAGTGAGCTGTAACAATAAAAATAGGATTGTGGATGATCATAGGGAGGAAGGCAGCATTGAAGAATATTCTTTCATGTCTAGTTTTGAGGAGATATTTGCTGATGAACTTGATATTCTTGGTGAGTTTGAGTCAGGATCAATTTGGGAACATCCTAAGAACCTTTCTTTTGCTGAACTTTTTGCGGATGAACTTCAGTTTTTAAACGAACTTGACTTCGGAACTCAACAGGTGCTTCCTGAACATTCAATTCATTCAGAAAACAATTCTTTGAACTCTTCAAAACTTCATCTTCATCTTCAGCATCTTCTGATCCCTACTTTTACATGCCCATGCCCTTCACTAACATCTAACATATATATTTTCGTTTTCTTTTTCATTTTTATATACACATTCTTTTACCAGCCCTATCACTATATAGACAAAATCTTTAAATGGCTGGTATTAATTTATGGACTAACCCAATTTTTTAACTTGTATATACTGTAATTAGTCTTAGTTTTTTTTTTCCTTTTCTGTGAATAAAATTCTCACCCTGATGTCTAAGTCTAGCTACCGGAGACGGGGGCAACGATGAGGACATCATAAAACTCAGGTTTGGGGGTGGGCACTGCGTTTATTTTGCTGCATCATGTGTATATTCTGTTGGATATAGTGCCCTCAAAGTCAATTATTGGATCACAGACATGTGATTGCAATGATTGAGGGAGGACTTATACCGGTAGGACTGTCTTACTCAAGATGATAGTATGCTATCTGGTTTATCTTTATCATCGTGTACTGCTTTAGGTGACCTTACAGGTCACTATTGCGCGTTGATAGAGCCCTTAGGATTCTTGCTTGATGGCGATCATATACGTGGGAGCTGGGGTCTATAAGCACATCCTTAAAGTGGTCCCTAGTCATAGGAGTTTTCGAGACAGGGCATCGATACTCCAGAGTAGACTAGTGTATACAGTCGAGACCCCGACGAGGGGTGGTGGCCGGTCTCACAAGCCACTAGTGTCAGTTGGTTCACCTAAGATGTATACAGTTGCTCATTGGGTTATGAGTACACCGGACAGGACTCGCCGGGAACCTGCTAGTTGGTATTATACTTGACGTCAGATAGCAGTTCCCTGGTGACATGTGTACATGTTAGTTCATCGACCTAAGATTGTCATTTGTCTCGTGTGAGTTCCCACTGTACTTTGATTACTACCCTACCATGGCTCAAAGGAGTCGTGCAAACAGGTTTTAGTTGGGTACAGTCCCGAGCCACATGGAGGCAGTGAGCGGATCTGCAGGGGTTTGTCTCTTCCGGTAATGGGGGTGAGGTCGCGCTGTGTTTAGGAGAGCCATTACATGAAGTCCTTGGCCAAGACAGGAGATTTACTGGTAGGTATTCCAGTAGTATCTCAGGGTGTTCTAGGCTGCACTCCGACACGACTTGTACCGCTTTTGGGGGTCTGACTTTTACCAACCCCCTAGGCTCGACATGCGATGCTCATAGACGAACGGACCGGACTGTACGGATATTGTCACTGACAGGCTCAGTAGGGTGTCAGGATGAGTTCGCTCATCGACCTCCCTTTTGGTCAATACCTGGTAGCTCGTTACGTATGGTTAATACCTCTGACGTGCTAGTGGTTAAATCCACAGCCAAAGTATTGATGAGTCTTTAGAGTCCCCCACAGACAGTTTCTCAAGTTTCGGGCGAAACGCTGTAGAGGCCGTATGGGTTTATGGCAGGGTTCGAACATACGCGTGCACTAGTGCACGTGTCGTGTTTCGGACGGATAATACTAGCGGGTTTTGGTTTAAGCCGGATCCTAGTATTGTACAGTGTAGATTTTGTCTCATTGCATTTGTATTCGGTCGGAATACAAATGCGAGTATGTATATACAGTCGCGGGGTTTTCCTGTAATTTATTACGGGATCGTCTTTTTGAAGTTGCCAGTTTGCATTCCATTTCAACCATTTTCCTTTCTTTCTTTCTTTGGCTGAAATTTGATGGGAGGGGCTTATTTGTAAAAGTGGCTTTTACAAAATGGAGGGTGGTTTTTGTGGCACATGGTTGCTTCATGATGGTTCATTATTACTTGCTTTTTGAGATGGGATTGGTGATGGGTTTTTGATGAGACTTTGGTGTGACATTCTTCATGATTATCACCCATTCTCTTTCTTGCATTATTCTCTCTCTCTCCTCTTATTTTTGATGCATTGCCGGCCACTTGAAGGGTGGGGGCTGTCCACTTTTTGTGTGTGTGAGGTTTTATCATCTCATTTGGCTCACACAAAATTAAAAAGCTCCATTTTCAAAGTTCATCTCCAAAAGATTTTTCCTCCACATCAAAATGGCAACATCTAATAACCCCTTGAGAAATAGTGATCTAGACTCAGTCTACAGAAATCTTGGACACGTCGGCTATCCAACTTCGTGTCCGAGTTTCCTCGGTTCAGAGGTGGGAGCCTGTAAAAAGACTTCTCGATGTGGTGCCCTTTCCGACAAGGAGATCAAGACCGGAGATGCCGCGGGGAGATCGGGATGGTGGCCAAAGACCGAAGGACACGGATCGCTCGGTATAGCTCTTTACCCTCTCTCTAGTTAGCTAGTAGTATGTTAATGGTCCGATCCGGGTTTGTAGTCCGTGGTAGCGCCGGTTTCTAGTTAAAGAAAAGTTTTTGTTTTCGCATTTTGGCCTCGGACAGACGGCCGGGACGCTACCGTAGACTTACATATTCTGCATTGCATACATATTAAAAAATCCATAAAAATTGAAAAAAATTTGTCAAAAAATATAAAAACTTTGTCATGTTAGCTAGCATGGGAACTTAGACTCAAAATCTGACGGTTCGGTTGATAAGCTAGAAACAACTAAATTCTTTTTGAGAGATCAAAAACCGGAAAAATAACCCTCCTTTATGTTTAACCGTAGCTAATATATGTCTTTTATATCACTGTACACGTGTCATGAGTTCTTGACAATTTGATGAAAGGCCTGACATGTTTCAAACTTTTATAAATTGATTAACATCTTTAGGATCAAACAGGTTTATTCTGAGTTAAGTAATATCAAGAATAGTTCATAAAGTGAAGTGAATATGAAGGACATTATTGAGGTTTTAATAGAAGCTATAAGTCTGAAAAATAATCCATCTGAAACCTTGTTGGAGTAATTACACACCTTATTCACATGAACACATCTTTGGGATTTAAAAAGAAAAGCTGGCTATATCTCCGTTCTCACTGCTTTCAGAATATTTAAACGAAACAAAATGAGTCTTTGTTTTGTGGCCTTGGTAACTTGGGTAATTAAGTCCTTGGGGTGTCTTCACACCTAATGCCCTAAAACCATCTGGTTTGGGAGTCATTGACCCAAAACCTGCTAAGTTTCCAATCACCAAATAAAATAAGCTAAGCAAGTGTTCTCTCCAAATTAAAAGTCCTCACGGTTCTTTGTAGGAAAATAATCTTGGCGAAGACGAGTTTTCGATTATAAAACCGTTTTTTTCGTAGAGATATGAAGGTTTACATTTATAAAGATGTTTTTTACGATAATGAAGGGTGTGTATGAACAAAAACAGGTGAAAGGTAGGAGTGAAGAATAAGACTTAGGCTCTCTGATAAAAATGATATAAATTCTGACTTGAAACCTAACTGGAGAACGAAACTTGAGAAAATATTAAGTCTTTTCAAACTCGTGTGATCCTTTAGAAATCTATCCTGGTCCGTATTTTTGACATGATGACCCTGATCAAATTATTAAAAAACTTGTCGACACTATTTGCACAGCTATGTAAAGACGTCTGCTAGCTTACGTTAAATAAGTTGATAGGAGTGAAAAATAGGGTTTAACGTTTCTGATTAAAGTGATAGAATTTCTAACTTTGATCTCTAACTTAAGATTAGAATCAACAGTTTCTTCATGACGCTAACTTGACTGGATTTTGTGGGTGTAATCCGCTGAAAACCCTCAGAAGACAACGCTCCTCCTACTAGGAACACCTAGAGCTTTAACGACTTGTTGCACATGCTCAGTGTAATCGCATTCCCTACGAAAGTGTGGCTAGGATTTTTGTATTGCTCAGGACGAGAAAAAGATAAGTTTGGGGGTATTTGTTCATCACAGAAAACTGCATTTTAATACCACTCATTCATTATCTATTTTGTTATTTATCGGTATCATTAACTAGTGTCTGCTCAGTAAATACAGATAACATGTATTCATGAAAAAACACTGGAAAACATACTCAATGTCACGGATATAGCATTTGGGATCCGACACTGCAATCAGAACAACAAACACGATCGATATTCAAATAGCACTTTTGCAAATAAACTTGTGGACACAATTTTGGTCCAACACATTACATGTGTGCACTAGATCTTTGGAACATGGACCATGGTGGGGACTGCCTTGGCACACTCATGACTTGTGCAAGTGGGCACAGGTGGGTGTGATGTGTGATAAATCCAAAAGGTTATGATGTGATATAAAGCAACACTTTCCCTCCAATTCTACTGAGTACAAACCAGGGTTATTTAGAGAAATCAAACAACACCAGAAGAATCATGGAGTGCACTTGAGTTCACCATACCGACACGGGCCCAAATGGTCACAACTTGACCGGCGAGACCACCCTAATGACTCGGCGCCACCGGTCCCCCTTGCGCCTATTGTCTCATATTTTTCTCTGGTTATTTCTTGGCATCACATCATCTCATTTATTTTGTTTGTTTATTCTGGTTTGTTGCCTATAAATACCAGAACAGATTGTGAGAGAAGGGTATGTAAAAAATTACTGTATATACCATTTCATTTCTTTAGTTTTGGTTTAGCTTGAGAGTTGTGTGGGTTTTAACTTGATTTCTTCTTCTTCTTCCCTCTTGAAGCTTTCTTTTGAGAGCTTCATTATGGAGGTTGAACAAGTAACCAACATTCTGTATCTCAACTACATCAAGTGTTAATAATACTGCTTTATTATTTGCTTTGTTATTTTGCTTTGTTTCTTTACTTGCTTTTCTTTTCATTATGTGTAACTAATATTTTGTGGTTGTGCTGACGGTGAGGAAGTGAGATGAAAGGCTTTGCCTTCCTCCTCCTCCTATTTATGTTTATTATGCTTATATTTGTGATTCTAACTTAAAAATTATTTCAGGTATTGATGTGATATGGTATTTTGAAACCATGGTTACGTTGTAACCTCTTCATATACCATATTTACTCCCTTCCCCATTTCACAATGTTTAAGTTAAAATCAATCTGGTGTTAAGTTTGCTAAGTTTAGATACGGTATTTTGTGACCAAGTGTCTTAACAAACCTCGTAGTTTTCATATACCTATACTATCATAAACACTTAGCAAAATTAACACTAAAAATAATTGCTCTCACTCGCTAATTTGTGTTTTTGATGTTGTGGTATGCTTGCTAACCCTTGTGCTTAGTATTGATATCTAAAGTTTGGACATACAAACGGTATGTGAACAATACGGAATCGTTTCGTGTTTTGAGTCGAGATCCGAGAACTTGATGATTTGTACTTTGCAACCGCTTTGAAAAGTCATACTTCACTTCGGGATCGACACAAGGACGGACAACTCATGACCAAGGGAGCGTCGAAGGAATCGTCGCAATTCAACCATCCGAGTCAAAGCCACGGCCATTTCCTTCTTAACTTGTTTTCTTTGTTTTCGTGTTTTATATTTTTTGTGACAACCAAGCCAATTTTTTGTTTCTTGAACCTTAATTCAACAATACCTAATCTCCAATTCCCTGCGGATCGAACCGTACCTGCCGGCTCGCTACAACGCGTCGTGCACTTGCGGTTTATAAATTTTAAAACGAGGCCAAGCTCGCGTGCGCACTATTTCTAAAAACCATTTCTTTCAAAACATGTTTGCATGCGCGGGTAAGGCTACAACAGTTGCTCTTGGATTTTGGGGTATTGAAGCCGGTGTTCTTTCTTCTTCTTAGATCATCTCAATGGCATCCTGCAATTGCAACTCTAGCTCCAACACCACTCCATCCCGGTTGATCATGTCCGGGCAAATCATGGCCCTACAGCTCTGCATTCCGGCCGCTCAACTAATGCAGGAGTGGATAGAGATCCAATTTGGGTAAATGCCCCCCCTCTCAATTGCTGACGCCTCAACGCCAAAGGATGAATTCCTGAAGAAGTCAATCTTTGATAGGTTGACAACAAGTTGTGCAGGTTCATCCAAAAAGCCTGTAAAATCAGAAAGCCTAATCTTCAACAAGCTGAATTCAAGCTCTGTGGGCCCAACGAAAAAGCCCGCAAAACCAAAATGCTCAGTCTTTAATAGGCTGCATCAAGCTCCATAGGACCAGCAAAAAAGCTCATGAATTCCAAAATCTCAATCTTTAAAAGGCAGGTTTCTGCTGCTCCCAAAGCGCCAAAAGACGCTTCACCTCCAAAAATGTCTTTCTTTCACAGACTGGCGCTAAATGCTCCTACTTTACCAAAGAAGTCAGTCTTAAAGCGACTGACACCTGCTGAAGTTCCAAAGTTACACAGGGGGCAGAATATTGACGCTCCTGAAGCAAAAGAAGCTCCTGCTTCAAAATGTGCTCAACGCCGTTACTGGCGTCGGCAAAGATAGGTTGAGGGTATCTCCCCATCAGGATTAACTCCATCCATGCTAGCTATCAATGCAGTTGTCTCTACCAAAAACAGGTTCGATCCGCTCAAAAGGGTCAAGCGAAACTTGCCTACCACCGTCTTAAAGAAGTCCATACCACCTGCAGAGGCATCAAATGAACAGAAGCAAACACTAAAGCTGTGACTTTCCTTGATAATCTATAAGGTTTTGAAGGAAGTATGTGGCTCTATCATTGTAACACCCTAGTTTGTCTATACCAATTCCAGTTCTCGTATTTGCTTATTTATGGTGTTTTCCTGATTTATTGTGTTTTGGGTGCGAATAGTGTATTTGAAATTTGTATTTGCATCGAACCGACCCGCTTGCTTGAAACCTGTCTTGATTCATGTCTATGATTTATCCTGACTTATTACGTAGACTTGTGCACTTTCATGTATACTGCATTCTGGCATTTTATCTGGCATTTACATTTTACAATATAACATTTTAAGTCACATAAAATATTTTAAAAATATATTGCATGGCCTGCATGATACCCCTAACCTCGTCGTAGCATCCACGCACCTTGTTCTCGTCCCGTTCAGTGTAACGGACCTGTTTGGATGGCTACGTGCACGTGCGTGCATCTGTTCTTGGGGGTATGCATTTTTCGTTACCCGGATATCCAACTTTAATTTTGGTCGACATGTATATTTTTCGTATTTTAAAACTGAATTTTATACCCGACCCGGGCATGTTTTGGACTATGTTTATATTTACCAGAATATTAAATTTTATTTATATAATATTAATTTTACAAACTGATACAAATTAAAATTTAGTTAACTAATAAAAGATTTTTTTAACTTTAAACCTAAACTAATTTCCTAACAAACTAACAACCCCTTTCTCTCTCTCCTATGCATATATATATTTATATATATTATATTTATTTATTTATTTTCTTCCTTATTTAATGCACAACCTCTTCTTCTTACTTCTTCATCTTTCTTCTTTCTTTTTCTTGATCTTATTTCTTGATTCTGGTGATCACAGTCGGAGCCGTGCTCGTCGCTGATGATCCGAGTGATTCAGTGAACGTACCTTGCCTGTATGATCACCCTCTTGCCTTGCCTGGACCCATCCCGCGTGCCGCGTGTGCATTACGACGATTTACTGACGTCGGACGTGCCGTGCGTATCCGTCGTGTGATTCGATCGAGGCAAGTTTACCTTGCTACATGCTATGATATATACTACATCCATATTAATAATAATATTTCATGTTTAGTGTATTGTACATCCCTTGTTAACATTTTACTGTTTTACGACGTCCGTTTGCATCCGTATAATTTATTTCGTATCTAGTGCATGCAAATTTATCTTATTACATGCTAGAATACAATATATTGCACCCATTTGAATAATAACATCACATAATATTTAGTTATGCATCCCACATTACCATTTTACAGTTTTACTGTCTTCGGACATCCGTATGCATCCATATCAATATTTACATATTGAGTCGCATGCTAATTCATCTTGCTACATGCTATGTATCTTATTTTGCATCCATATGAATAAAAATATCACATGTTGATTGCACTATACATCCATATTAATGTTTTACCGTTTTCGGATACCCGTTTGCATCCATATCATTTAAAATATATATCATCGTAATATTTCTTATTACTATCTTTAATTAGTTTATAATCTACATTTTATAATATTATACAAAATATAGTTTGAAAATATTATAGTTTACACATGAAACGTCGTTGCAAAGCGGATACGACAAATCTGAAATTTACTGTACACCTTACCTTATAAAATTCATTATAAATCATAGAAAAATCATTAGTATGCGTTCTTTAGTTTTTTATGAAGCTAACTCAGAATACTATAACTCTATGAAATATTTACTTGGAAAATAAATTGTTTAAATAACGTAAAATGCAAATGAAAATATCTCTAAACTGCTGTCTAGGTAAATTCCAGCAGCAAACTTTCAATTTCGAATATTCATAACTTTTTGTAGGAACAACCTGAGATACTTCAACTTATAAAAATGAAAACCTTATTGAATTATCTTTGTTTTTGTATAAGACACGTCCCTTTTGGAAAACGTTTGTTATTTTTAAGCTATTTTACAAATCAGGGTGACGCTGAATTTCTGAACGGAACTTTCTTGTGTATGGTTAATCAATACCACTTTTATAGTTATTAATTGGTTTGAATATGTTATCCATGTTAATATTATTATATAAATATCTATTTAATAAATAATAGTGCTTGTGTTTTAATATTCAGCAAATTTTATCGATTTACAGTTTTATAGTATCCGTCTGTATCCGTATGGTTTATTACATATCTAGTTGCACGCCGAGACCATATTATTTCATGTTACTGTTGTATTAGTGCACCATGCTTGATAATTGTGCATCCTACTTAGTCATGATGTGACCCCTGATCGATATTTGTGCATCAATGCTTTTATTGTACATCCGTACTTTCACCTTGATTCAATACTTGCTACAGTTTGATTATGAGCACCCGTATGATACCTGTGCACTTCTTGGCATGAGTTGATACATGTGCACTACCTGACATGACCTGATGTACCACAGCTTGACTTGATACCTGATCTTGTTACTAATGCCGATAAATCTTGACCTGTTGTCCCTACGGACATATCCTGTTGTCTATACAGACAAATCTGTACCTTCTTGATCCTGTGTTGGCATTAGCTCCAGATTATTCAATACCTGACTTGAACGCATAACTTGGGGGTTTAGGGAAATCAAGAATGTAGCTGAACGTAATTCAAAGGTCTATTACATCATGTTACCGTGGTCCCGTGGGGGTATGAACGGGACATAGACTCACAGTCTATTCTATCTTGTTACCGTGGTCCCGTGGGGAATGAACGAGGCATAGACCGATGGGTTATGATGAGGATTACATTAATTGATTTTGAATAACTTTAGAGTAGATAAGCCTATAGCACAGTTTAGACTACTCACTGCACTTCACCTGTTTATATCATGTTCACTGATCTATATTCATGTTACTGTTTACTTGTTACTGATGACTTGTTACTGTTCATACTCATGCCTGCATATCCTGTTATCTCCTGATTATATTATTGTTGATATTATGACGCACTGACGTCTGGGTTTTGCATGGCCTGGATTCTCTACCTTGTCGCAGGCTAATCAGGAGTATTTCCGCCATTAGGCCGAGTAGTAAGGATCCTGTTAGTATCCAGTTTAGTTATGTTACTTTCCAGATGTTATTGTTTATTGGATCTATTGCTTCCGCATATTATTTCTTGACTCGTTTATTCTGGCTTATGGACATGTACTAGATAGTTTATTTTACTTTCCTGTTCTTGATATTTTCTAGACAGCCGTAATGTGACTGTGGAGGGATGTTTCCTAGCCACAGGTTGCATGGTTGGTTCTGTCACATGTCGATCTTAGCATACTCTGAGAAGCGGGGCGTGACTGGGTTTGTTTGGTATCAGAGCCATAGGATATAGGTTAATCGGTTTTGATTCTTTTGTCTTTGGGTTTTGGACCCAATACACGAATCGGAAAACTCATAATTAGGAACATGTCCTACCACCTTGTTCTCGTGATTCTTGAATCTTATCTTTCTCTTGATCCTTTCTCTTGACGATATGAAAACAACTTTGCATCTCGACTTGAAACCTTCTGGTTCCCTATTGTTTTTTTCTATTCCGATACTAGGATTTGGGCGACTTGAACGGAGTTATGTGATTGTACCCATGAACTGCAGCATGGTTACAAAGCGGTACTTTATTTAAGTAACTTGGAGTCCTGGTCTTGATTCATTTCCTTGTTCCATGGTCGTTTTATTACCTTGGTTCTCTCAGTTTCATTGCTTACCAGTTCATGTTTTGCAGATTTCTTGGTGATTGATACCGGCAGCTATGATGTTGTCTTGGGAATGGACTTTCTCGGCACTTTCCACGCTCACATTGATTGTAGGGCAAAGAAAGTGATTTTCCAGATTCCCGGACATCCAGAGTTTGTTTTGCTGGAGGTAGCAGTTCTGTCGGGCCAGTCGAGTTTAGAGCCAGGCCGACAAACAGGTTCTTTCGACAATGGAAGTTGATAAAGAGGAAGCGCCAGCTGTGGTTCGAGAGTTCATGGACGTGTTCGAGGACATCTCGGGTTTACCGCCAAAAAGAGATGTGGAGTTCGCTATTGATCTTGTTCCTGGTGCAGCGCCAATCTCAAAGGCATACTATCTGATGGCATCAGTGGAGTTGGAAGAAGTCAAGAAGCAGGTTACTGAATTACTTGAGAAGGGTTGGACTCGCAGCAGCAATTCACCTTGGGGAGCTCCAGTTCTTCTAGTCAAGAAGAAAGATGGCACAAGGAGGATGTGCATCGATTGTCGAGAATTAAACCGGGTGACTATGAAGAACAAGTACCCGATCCCTCGCATTGGCGAATTGTTCAAGCAACTTAGTGGCGCGAGAGTATTCTCGAAGCTGGATTTGCGATCCGGATATCATCAGGTCCGAGTTAAATCAGAGGATATTTGCAATACCGCGTTCCGAACTCGGTATGGACATTACGAGTATTTAATGATGCCATTCGGATTCACGAATGCACCGGCGATATTTATGGACTTGATGAACCGAATCTTTTCACCGTTCTTGGACCGGTTTATAGTGGTGTTCATCGATGATATTCTGGTCTACGCGAGGAGCATTGAAGAGCATGCAGAACACTTGAAGATCGCACTGCAAACATTGAGGCAAGAAATATTATATGCAAAGATGGGCAAGTGCGAGTTTTGGCTTGAAGAAGTGAAGTTTTTGGGGCATGTCGTATTCAGAGATGGAATCGTCGTTGATCCTGAGAAGATTGAAGCAGTTCAAGATTGGCCGATTCCGAAGAATGTAGCAGAGATCAGAAGTTTTCTTGGACTTGCCGGATATTACAGAAAGTTCATGGAGAATTTTGCTCGTTTAGATGAGCCTTTGACCAAGCTTATGCGTAAGGAAGTACCGTTCGTATGGACAGATAAATGTGCGTCAGCTTTTGAGGCGTTGAAGCAGAGATTGATAACAGCTCATATTTTGACCGTACCAGATAATTTCGGAGGATTGGTGATTCACAGCGATGCATCTGGGAAAGGTTTGGGATGCGTTTTGATGCAGCATGGGAAGGTTATAGCTTACTCATCAAGACAATTGAAGATCCATGAGAAGAATTACCCAACTCATGATTTGGAGCTAGCAGCTGTAATTTTCGCTTTTAAGATTTGGAGACACTACTTATTGGGCGAAGGGATCGAAGTATTCACCGATCACAAAAGCCTAAAGTATGTGTTCACATAGAAAGAGCTTAACATGAGGCAGTGTAGATGGTTGGAGCTGATGGCTGACTACGATCTTGATCTTAAGTACCATCCGGGGAAATTTAATGTAGTGCCGGATGCGCTTAGTCGGTTACCAGCAATTCGGATGTTGACTGCACAGAAGGAACTTATCAAAGACTTTCGGAGATTCGAGTTGGAGATTGTGCTACCACATTCTTTGGGACAGTTGATGCAGCTGCAAGTACAGTCGTCGTTGATCGAGAATATTAAAGCAATGCAATCGCAGGACCCAATAGTGCAAAAGTTTCGAGAACAGGTTGAAGCTGGACTTCGAACGGACTTGTTGATTCATGAAGATGGTTCATTGCGTTATGGTAGCCATTTGTGTATGCCAAGGGGAGACATTCGTGAAGAAGTTATGAAGGAGGCGCACAGTTCAGCGTATTCCGTACATCCTGGAGGCACGAAGATGTACCGTGACGTACGACAGCATTTCTGGTGGGAAGGCATGAAACGGGAGATTGCTCGCTTTGTAGCGAAGTGCTTGGTGTGTCAGCAAGTTAAGGCTGAACATCAAAGGGTTGCTGGTTTATTGCAACCACTTCCGATTCCTCAATGGAAGTGGGAACATATAACCATGGATTTCATGACTGCTTTACCGCGGAGTCCAAAGGGAAATAATGCAGTTTGGGTGATTATTGATCGATTGACCAAGGCAGCTCATTTCATACCATTTCGAGTTGGTCGATCAACGGAAGCGTTGGCAGAACGGTACATGCAGGAGATTGTAAGATTGCATGGAGTATCTGTGAGCATCGTGTCCGATCGTGACACCCGATTCTTATCGCACTTCTGGAGGAGTTTACAGGAAAGTTTGGGGATACGATTGAAGTTTAGCACAGCTTATCATACTCAGACAGATGGCCAGTCGGAGGGAACGATCCAAACTCTTGAAGATATGTTGAGAGCTTACATGTTGGACTTCAAGGGTTCGTGGGAGGATCATCTACACTTGGTGGAGTTTTCTTACAATAACAGTTTTCAGGCGACTATTCAGATGGCTCCATTCGAAGCATTGTATGGTCGCAAGTGTCGCTCACCCGTTTGTTGGGATGATGTTGGAGAACGAAAATTGTTGGGACCGGATTTGATCGTGCAAACAGTTGAGAAGGTTAATCCTATCCGGAATCACATGAAGGCAGCACTAGATCGGCAGAATAGTTGGGCCGACACATCGAGAAGACCTCTAGAGTTCGCTATTGGTGATCTGGTATTCTTGAAGATATCACCAACTAGAGGAGTGATTCGTTTTGGAAGTCGAAGCAAGCTTAGTCCTCGATTCGTGGGGTCTTTCGAGATTATGGAGCATGTTTGAGAAGTGGCTTATCGATTGGCTTTACCACCATCTTTGGCGAATGTTCATGACGTGTTTCATGTATCTCAACTTCATAAGTATGTTCGAGATGAAACACACGTATTGAATCATTCGGAGCTGACTGTAAGGGAGGATTTAACCTTTGAGGAACGACCGATGTTGATTATTGATCGAAGAGAAAATGTCCTTAAGAACAAGGTTATCCCTCTCGTACTTGTTTCTTGGGGAAATCGCTCGCACGGAGAATCAACTTGGGAACGAGAAGACGAGATTCGACAGAAGTTTCCACACATATTCTTGTAAATTTTTGATTGCTCATCTTTTCTTGTTTTAGGAATTTCGAGGACGAAATTCTTTTTGTAATTGGGTATAATGTAACGCCCTAGTTCATTTATACCAATTCCAGTTCTCGTATTTGCTTATTTATGGTATTTTCCTGATTTATTGTATTTTGGGTGTGAATAGTGTATTTGACATTTGTATTTGTATCCGACCCGACCCGCTTGCTTGAAACCTGTCTTGATTCATGTGTATGATTTATCCTGACTTGTTACGTAGACTTGTGCACTTTCATGTATATTGCATACTGGTATTTTATCAGGCATTTACATTTTACAATATAACATTTTAAGTCACATAAAATATTTTAAAAATATATTGCATGGCCTGCATGATACCCCTAACCTCGTCGTAGCATCCGCGCACCTTGTTCTCGTCACGTTCAGTGTAACAAATCTGTTTGGATGGATATGTGCACGTGCGTGCATCCGTTCTTGGGGTATGCATTTTTCGTTACCCGGATATCCAACTTTAATTTTGGTCGACATGTATATTTTTCGTATTTAAAATTGAATTTTAGACCTAACCCGGGAATGTTTTGGACTATGTTTGTATTTACCAGAATATCAAATTTTATTTATATAATATTAATTTATTAAACTGATACAAATTAAAATTTAGTTAACTAATAAAAGTTTTTTTAACTTTAAATCTAAACTAATTTCCTAACAAACTAACCCCCCCTCTCTCCAATATATATATATATATATATATATATATATATATATATATATATATATATATATATATATATATATATATTTCTTCCTTATTTAACACACAGCCTCTTCTTCTTACTTCTTCTTCTTTCTTCTTTCTTTTTCTTGATCTTGTTTCTTGATTCCGGTGATCACCGCCGGAGCCGTGCTCGTCGCTGACGATCCGAGTGATCCAGTGAACGTACCTTGCCTGTATGATCACCCTTTTGCCTTGCCTGGACCCATCCCGCGTGCCGCGTGTGCATTGCGATGATTTACCGACGTCGGACGTGCCGTGCGTATCCGTCGAGTGATTCAATCGAGGCAAGTTTTTCTTGCTACATGCTATGATATATACTACATCCATATTAATAATAATATTTCATGTTTAGTGTATTGTACATCCTCTGTAATCATTTTACTGTTTTACGACGTCCGTTTGCATCCGTATAATTTATTTCGTATCTAGTGCATGCAAATTTATCTTATTACATGCTAGAATACTATATATTGCACCCATTTGAATAATAACATCACATAATGTTTAGTTATGCATCCCACATTACCATTTTACAGTTTTACTGTCTTCGGACATCCGTATGCATCCATATCAATATTTACATATCTAGTCGCATCCTAATTCATCTTGCTACAAGCTATGCATCTTATTTTGCATCCATATGAATAAAAATATCACATGTTGGTTGCACCGTACATCCATATTAAAGTTTTACCGTTTTCGGATACCCGTTTGCATCCTTATCATTTAAAATATTTATCATCGTAATATTTCTTATTATTATCTTTAATTAGTTTATAATCTGCATTTTATAATGTTATAAAAAATATAGTTTGAAAATATTATAGTTTACACATGAAACGTCGTTGCAAAGCGGATACGACAAATCTGAAATTTACTGTACACCTTACCTTATAAAATTCATTATAAATCATAGAAAAATCATTAGTATACGTTCTTTAGTTCGTTACGAAGCTAACTCAGAATACTATAACTCTATGAAATATTTACTTGGAAAATAAATTGTTTAAATAACGTAAAATGCAAATGAAAATATCTCTAAACTGCTGTCCAGGAAAATTCCTGCAGCAAACTTTCAATTTCAAATGTTCATAGATTTTTGTAGGATCAACCTAAGATACTTCAACTTATAAAAATGAAAACCTTATTGAATTATCTTTGTTTTGTATAAGACACGTCCCTTTTGGAGAACGTTTGTTATTTTTAAGCTATTTTACAAATCAGGGTGACGCTGAATTTCTGAACGGAACTTTCTTGTGCATGGTTAATCAATACCACTTTTATAGTTATTAATCGGTTTGAATATGTTATCCATGTTAATATTATTATATCAATATCTATTTAATAAATAATAGTGCTTGTGTTTTAATATTCAGCAAATTTTACCGATTTACAGTTTTATAGTATCTGTCTGTATCCGTACGGTTTATTACATATCTAGTTGCACGCCGAGACCATATTATTTCATGTTACTGCTGTATTAGTGCACCATGCTTGATAATTATGCATCCTACTTAGTCATGATGTGACCCCTGATCGATATTTGTGCATCCATGCTTTTATTGTACATCCGTACTTTCACCTTGATTCAATACTTGCTACAGTTTGATTATGAGCACCCATTTGTTACCTGTGCACTACTGATATGAGTTGATACATGTGCACTACCTGACATGACCTGATGTACCACAGCTTGACTTGATACCTGATCTTGTTACTAATGCCGACAAATCTTGACCTGTTGTCCCTACGGACATATCCTGTTGTCTATACAGACAAATCTGTACCTGCTTGATCCTGTGTTGGCATTAGCTCTAGATTATTCAATACTTGACTTGAACACATAACTTGGGGGTATGGGGAAATCAAGAATGTAGCTGAACGTAACTCAGAGGGCTATTACATTTTGCTATCGTGGTCCCATGGGGTATGAACGGGACATAGACTCACAGTCTATTCTATCTTGTTACCGTGGTCCCGTGGGGAATGAACGGGGCACAGACCAATGGGTTACGATGAGGATTACATTAATTGATTTCGAATAAGTTTAGAGTAGATAACCTTATAGCACAATTTAGACTACTAACTACACTTCACATGTTTATATCCTGTTCACTGATCTATATTCATGTTACTGTTTACTTGTTACTGATGACTTTTTACTGTTCATACTCATGCCTGCATATCCTGTTATCTCCTGATTATATTATTATTGATATTATGACGCACTGACGTCTGGGTTTTGCATGGCCTAGAATCTTTACCTTGTCGCAGGCTAATCAGGAGTATTTCCTCCATAAGGCCGAGCAGTGAGGATCCTGTTAGTATCCAGTTTAGTTATGTTACTTTCCAGATGTTATTGTTTATTGGATCTATTGCTTCCGCATATTATTTCTTGACTCGTTTATTCTGGCTTATGGACATGTACTAGATAGTTTATTTTACTTTTCTGTTCTTGATATCTTCTAGACAGCCGTAATGTGACTGTGGATGGATATTTCCTAGCCACAGGTAGCATAGTTGGATCTGTCATGTGCCGATCTTAGCGCACTCTGGGAAGCGGGGCGTGACAATCATTGCCACCAAGCCTTCTCCGAAATCGGAGAAATTAAATAATCAGCCAAAGGCTGATAAACCGGCTTTCAAGTCTGAGGAGGTCCTTCCAAAAAGGAAAAAGGCCGAAGAGATACCTTTCGCCTAGGGTAAATCACAAGAGGAGAAATCTTAGAAACTCTATGCACTAGGCCGAAGTAGTCCACACCGTGCGGATGATATATCTTAATGGAAGCGAAAACAACGCTTCCACCAGTCATAGACCCCATACCCGGTCCTTGACTATATAACAAAGGCATCAAGAGTTGCAAGAGAGAGCTGCACAAGCAGCGACACTCATCAGCCTGCCACCTAAGACACATCCGGAAGACGAACAAGAAGACTTAGCAGAGCAAGAGTCTGATTTTGACTCTTTAAAGCGTGCTCTCAATAAAAATGACAAAGAAGTGGCGAAATTGACCGTCGGCATGAATGAGATTGCCCTCCTCTTGTAAAATATCACTAGTCATAGACCCCATACCCGGTCCTTGACTTTACAGCAAAGGCATCAAGAGTTGCAAGAGCTAGCTGCACAAGCAGCGGCACTAGTCAGCCTGCCGCCCAAGACGCGTCCGGAAGACGAACAAGAAGACTTAGCAGAGCAAGAGTCTAATTTGGACTCTCTAAAGCATGTTTTCAATAAAAAAGAAAAAGAAACAGCAGAATTGACCACCAATATGAATAAGATCATCCTCCTCATACAAAAGATGTGTGGGATGATGGCCCAGCCGTTAGAACTGCCGGCCGAAGAATCGCCGGTGTTTCCTGATAATGAGAAGGCGGAAGTTACAAGCTCTGTCTAAACCCCGTCAGCCATTAAAGAAGATTTAATCTCGAAGGTACAACTGAATGATAACATAGCCCAACAAGTCAAACTCCTCGCTGCCAGTGAAGCAAACGCTAAGCTGATCAAGACAGGTCGTTCATATCCAGCATGTCATGACCAGAAGCAGTACCCTCCAGGATATACGATCCCGAAGTTCAACATCTTCAGGGGAACAGGTAACCATTATCAATATATCGCACAATTCAAAGCAATGTTTGGTAACACAGGAGCAGATGATAAACTTATTATCCGACAGTTCGTCAGCAGTCTGGCGCATACTGCCTTCAAATGATACCCAGAGCTCCTTAATGACTCCGTAAAATCCTTCGCAGATATGGAGCTTCTATTTACTCAGAGGTTTTCCAGAGCGAGCGAATGTATTACCATCTCCTCTCTGATCAATGAAAAGAGGAGATCAAATGAAACGTTGCTACAATATGCCATACGGTGGAGGAACACCTCCTCAAAATGTGAGCAGCCCATCGCCAAAGCTCTAGCCATTGGGATGTTCATAGGCACCCTTGATCCACGGTCGAAGGTTTACGCGTTCCTGTCCTTCTCCAAACCGGCCACATACCAAGAATTCCTCGACAAAGTGTTCAGCTGGAGCGGATTGACCAGATACCCTCCTCTGTAGAAGGGGAATCTCGAGACAGTAAAAGAAAGAACAAGGCGGTGTTTGTCGCTAATGCTCTATAGCAACAAAAAGGTTCCAAAGCACTAAACCGTCTCAATAACAATCATTCAGGTCCATGTTCCCTTAAAAAGGGAGGGGGGAAGAAAACAAAGAAGAGACAAATCCCTTCCATGTGCAAAGCACGTGAGCATTATGGCTTTAAGGAGAATTAAAACCCACAGTTTTGTAACACCTTAGATTGTGTTTTGTAGCTAATTTTATTTTAATGTATGGTTTTTAATAAAACGTTTACCAAATTAGATTTCAATTATTTTATTCTATTTAATGAATATTTTATTAGATTTTTCCTAGGCTTGCACACACTTGTGCATGTCAACTAGGGTTGTAATTTGGGGTTAAACATGATTAGCAATCATGGTTAACTAACCATTTCCCCTAATCTAGTTTAATATTGTATTAGGTGCTTTTGGGTTTTAAGTATGATGATTGTTTTAAATGCAAAATGATTTAAAAAGGGGATTTAAATTTGACTTCTTGTGTTGACCTTGGTGAGAGAGAGAGAAGGAGCATTATGGGGGCATGATGGCTTACCCATGCCTTCAATTAATGAAGAGAGAGAGAGAGAGAAGGGGGTTGACTTGTTTGTGTTCTCTTATTCTCACTCATTTCTCTCATCCTCTCACTCTCAAACTCACACACCCACACACCCACACATCAGCAGCAACAGCAAAGACAACAACAACAACATCAGAAGCAGCAGCAGCAGCTCAGGCAGCAGCAGTAGCAAGCAGCTCCAGCAGCAGTAGCAACCCCTCATCTCCTCTATACACTTCTTCTCTTGCTTCCTAGGATTCTCTAGGGTATATTTTCTGAACCCATCTCTCTTTTGGTTAGCTTATATGTTAATTAGCGTCGGTTTGTGTTAATTAGCTAGTTTAGTGCTAGATTATGGTGTTTTGTGAGATGTTGTGGCAAATTGATGATTGTGTTGGTAAACCCTACTTATTTAAGTGTTGTTAGGGTCACCTTAACTGAGTTTAGCACTGGATTACACTAAAATACCATAGGGTTTCCTTTTTAGTGCAATTAGCGTTTTTAAGCGATATATTAGCATTTTTGTAATCTGCTTTTGACCCGGACCCTTCAGAGTAAAATTGAGGAAACTGGAGCATGCTTACTAGGTTTAGACAACACCACCTGAGCACGAGACCCTAACTCCTAACTTTGGCCGCCGGTTTATTAGTTCTGGCCGCAATTTGCGGCTAGGTAGGGGACTGGGGTATTGGGTTTTTGTGTGGGGTAGTGTACTGTTATTTGTAGTGTTTTGGCATGTCTAGTTTTGTAAGATTTGGCCTGTACGAAAATCTGGGATCAAATATCGTTTTATGTGTCCGTTGTGTTTGCGCGATACGCGCGATACGTGAGTGGGTTCTGCGATCCAGCGTGTCGCGATGGTTTTAGATGCGTATACACACGATTCAGCGTATCGTGCACACGCGCGTTTAGTTCGCGACGCGAGTTTCTCGTTTTGGTTCGATATCGCGTTTTGCGGAATATTTGGCTTATATATGATTTCCATGTCTTATTTGCAGGTTTGCAGGCAGGGACTACGGACACTACTACAGGGGGGAGCAGATGGTAGGATTCACCTAGTGTGGAGCGTTGGTGAGTAGATTTAACATCTACAGGGGAATCGCCCGCATAGCGTTATGCGTCTGGGCTAGGATTCAAATACATGTCGCATATTCTACGTCATTGTTAGAATTGCGTCTTTACCTTATTTCCTTGATATAGTTGTACTGTGACTAGCAGCCGTAGGACACTGCACATATTATTGACGGTTCATGTTGCACGAGCACGGATTATACGCTACACACACACCGTCAATAATTGCCATGTCACACACAACCCCTTATAGATACTATATTGCTTATCATACTTGACATCTAGCTTATCGGTATACCTGTAGTGTATCTTACCATTAGTGATAGGTACATATACACCTTGCGATACAGCTACAGGTATACCTTGCACATATTTTACTTATAGGTAGACATCTATACTTAGCTGTACCTTATTGATTTCGCATACATCTGGTTTCAGCTACATATTCTCATTTATATGCTCGCATTTCTGATATATCGCATATATTTATTCCTTGATTTGCGCATTGTTATTTGGATTTCACATGATGATTTCTGGATCTGGGAACCGCGGGAGTTCATAGAATTATGCATACATTGAAAACCCGGTTTCCTTAATATGATATTTGCGCAGCCACCATGAGATTTATCGGTTCTGATTATATACTCCATACGAGGTGCGGTTGCCGTATGAGGGTATATGGTGGGGCCCGGTATGGTTCCCCTCGGCAAGAAGATCGATGGATGTTGCCGATTGAGTCTGGAAGCGGGCTAGTACCTACCGGTGACAGTACTGATGACTCGGCGGGGATCATGGAGATACCGTTGGGAGTCATGTACGTATGCATACGTCGAAAGGCGAGGGTCAGAGCTAGGCACTCGTGCTTTCGGGATAGCGTATGATACGTGATCAGGATTTCTGTGTCGATGCTTGGCACATGGTTTTCATGATATTTCTTTAACACCTTTGTATATATAACAGGGGATTTAGCCGTTGTTATATATACCCTTACACCAATATTAGTGGAATGGGACGCTAATATATGTTTATTGCCCCCATCATATTTATTTCTGCATATATATATATATATATTTAGGATGCTAGAATCTTACTTGAGATGTGATTTGGGATATTAGGTGATTCATTGAGATTGGATACATGATACCTGTGAGATTGTCGATTTGTACATTCGGGATATAGGAGATTACTCGATATTGTACATTGGAGAGATGTGAGACTTATTTGATATGAGAGCCCAACTTGGGGGCGGATTTGAGGAATTGGGATTTGAATGTCTTAATGGATTGTGACCCTACCACGATGTCAAGTTTCTGTGGGAATGACATATTTCACTCCATACCTCATACCTATTCACTTATGCACGGTTTCATATATTGGTAGTACCTGTTAGTGTACCCTTATGATTGCTGCATATCTACTTTCTCATATCCCTATTGCATAGTTACTGCATACTATTATCATGTCATTATTACTGTAATCGCATATCTTAGATTCATGCTGTACGTACATTCCTGCGATTAGCTGCATATGTTATCTACTATTCACGAGTTGGCAACTCTCCCCCGTTGTGCCACAGGTGTTTCAGGTTGTTCCCAGAGTAGTCGAGGCAGGCTATTCAGCTTCTCATCTATCATCTTTTGCTACTGATACCGCATCGGCTCACAGTGTGCTATTTTGCTTAGGTGGGTTTTGGTGGTTATCTGTATTTGTTATTGTACCTTCGTTGTATTTGTACTCTCCATCTACTATCATGTTGTTGACATAGAGATTTGGTGAGGACGATATTGTATATTATTTATGGATTTGTAGTCTTATATATACAGCTTTCTCTCCATTGTCTTTATTTCTTCGCTACGGCGTCGTATATTTGTGTTGTATTCATCTTGGCTAGTTTTTACAAAAAGGGGGTGTTGCCAAAATTTTAAAGAAAGAAAGTAGAACTTTAAAGAATTTGGATTGCGATTTCAAATGTTTCAAAAACTTATATTATCTTTTTCCGTATTTTCTTGGTTTAGATTTCTGGGTTTTGGCTTTCTTTTACTGCGTTACGTCTTTAGGCGTTGCGTAGTATTAGGGCCGTCACGGGCCAATTTCGGGTCGTGACAAAGTTGGTATCAGAGCACTAGGTTTTACCTTTCGGAGTGTAGGATGACCTTAGTATGATGGAGTAGGTAGCTTAAGCAGAGTAACGTAGTGTGTGTATGTCTGCAGCATACCCACGATGCGGTACTTTGCATTAAGTGATCTAAGTACAATTTGCTTGAAATTCCTTCCTTGATGATTCATATCCTTGAGATTCGATTCCTTATTCTCATCGAATCTTATATCTATTTATAGCCTTGCCGCCGATGACTATGGGGACTCGGAGTGATGCAGCGAGGGCCGAGGTCAGAGTTGGCTCGGGTGAGACGAGTACTGACCAGGATGACACTCTAGTTGCACAGGTGCAGACGGATCAGCCTACGACATATACTATTGATAGACTTTTGGCAGAGATGCAGGACTTTCGCCAGACTATGAGTTCATTGGTTGATATCGTTCGGGAGCTACGACAGGAGGTTGTCACCCCAGTTACTCAGTTGTCACTTACGATCAACATGCAGCAGTCCATCACCTACATAGCACCGGTGGTTGCAGCTCCAGTTGACGAGGCGCGTATTCCAGAGGCTCAGAGAGTTCCAGGACAGTGAAGGACTCGTACCAGTGTACCATCCCAGAGACAGAGGTTTAGTCATCGAGACAGATTTCGTGGCCGTCGCGGGAGTAGCAGAGGCTTAGGACGAGGACAGTCGTTCAGCTCTCATCCCCAGGATGGTCAGCAGTCAGCACGTGGATGTTTTCGATGCGGGAGCCTTCAGCACTTCGTCAGGGATTGTTCCTTAGCACCTCGTCAGGATCGTTTTCAGAGAGGCCGTGGACGTGGAAGGTTCGCTCAGAGGGCTCAGTCTACCAGAGGAGTTCAGCCAGCTGCGGGTAGAGGGCAGACACAGGAGTTTGCTTCTACTCATCGGGACGCGCAGGCGTCCAATGTGGAGTTTTCAGGTATCCTTATTTCGCATGTTCTTTTGATGTATTCGTTTGTTTTTCATGCTTGTGCCGTATTTGGGTAGATTAGTCATAGTTGTGTTAACTTCTGTCAGTGATTCTTTTGTTACGCGACACGTATTCAGTTGTGTTCCAATCGGATAGGAGATAGAGATTCGTCCGTCGTTTTGATCCTTCTAGAGATGTTGGATTTGACGTTCTCCTGGGCACGGACTGGTTAATTACGTGCTAGGCGTCTGTGGACTACCGTGAGGAAACATTCAGGAATGGTTTTCCCGGCGAGTCAGTTCTTGTTGTGCAGGTGGATGTTGTGCCGCCTCTCACAGCTTGAATTCAGCCTTTTCGCTAGTCGGCTACTGAGGAGATGTCGTGGATTCTTGGCGTTCATTCGTGATACCGTAGCCACAGAGGGTTTGTTAGACCGGTATTCCATTCGTGCGAGAGTTTTCCGACGTTGTTCCGGGTGAACCGGCGAAGCTTAGCGAGCTTAAGGATCAACTGCAGAGTTGTGGTTTGGGGAGTTTTGTGCGTCTGAGTGTTTCGCTTTTGGAAGCTCCTATTTCTGTTCGTCGAGGAGGAAGACGGCAGTTTGAGGTTGTGTATCGACAGATCGTCAATTAAACCGGCTTACGGTGTGGATAGGTATCCTTTACCTCGCATTGGCGATTTCTTCTATCAGCTCCACAGTGCGAGGCATTTCTAAGTTTGTTTGGGATCGGGTCATCATTATTGCGGTTCGGAGTGATGGCATTCCGAAGACTGCCTTATACGTGCTACGGGCTTTGTGTGTTTTTGTGAGTCGTTGGATTCACTGGTGCCCTAGCAGCATTCGTTGATGTGATGAACCAGATTTCTGCAAGTCGTTCCTCGACCAATTATTGTTGTGTTATTTACGACATTCTGGTCTATCTAATGCGTCTTGAGGGACAGGAGTAGCACTTGACGAATTGTTATGCAGATACTGGGAGAGCACCAGCAGTTTGCTAAATTCTCGGAGTATTTCTTCAGGCTTGTTTTGTGTTGACTCCTAGGTCTTGTAGTCACGGGAGACGGTTTCGTATGGTTCCGAGGGAGATCGTGGCCGTACAGCTTAGGTCCAGACTTGTGTGCAGGACAGAGATCCGCATATTGTTGGGCTTAGCGGGTTCTTACCGCCGTTTCATGCAGGATTGCTAGAGTAGTGCTACACCGTCGACTGAATGGACCAGAAGGGGGGTTTCTTTTCTGTGGACCGAGGCATGTGTGCGGAGTTTTCAGCAGTTGAAGATTCTGTTAACAACTGCATCAGTTCTTCCTTTGCTTTCTGGTTCGGGCGATCTTGTTGTTTAACTGTAATGTTTCTTGAGTGGGGCTCGAGTGTGTACTGAGGTGACACTATAGAGTTATCGCTTTTGCTTCCCTACATTTGGAGGAAGTACGAGAAGGATATTCCACTTATGATCTGAAGATGGCCGCGGTGGTTTTGCGTTGGAGAATTGGAGACACTACTTGTTCGAGAGTCGTGTCAGATTTTCCACGGACCACGAGAGCTTAATGTACATCTTCCTGCAGCGGATTTTGATTGTTGTGATAGTCTTCTGCAGATTTACAGTTCTTGTGTGATCGTTGAGTACAGCTTAAGTTCGTCTCTACGGAGGGGACAGCTTGCTCATGTCCGCGCCCGACCACTTTTCCTTAATCGTTTTCGCGAGACACTGCCCACCGCTGCTCGTTCGTCAGAGATACTTGAGCATACTCGGCTGGGTAATGATTCGGAGTCCTTGATTTGGGACAATGGTGTGCTAAGTTAGGGACGCGTTTGTGTACTTGATATTATTAGGTAAAGACGTGAAATCCTAGAGAAGGCACATCTGTCAACTCTCTATATTCATTCAAGTTCCACCAACATTGACGTGACTTGTGAGATAGTTACGGGTGGACAGGGATGTAAAGAGAATGTTTCAGGTTTCGTTTCAAAGTGTCTGTATTGTTGTGTGTTTGGGTTGAGCATCTGAGGCCGGTTGGAGAGTTGCAACCTTTAACCGTTCCGAAGTAGGAGCGGGAGCAGATCTCCACGAATTTCGTTATGGTTTCTACCCAAGTTTAGTCAGGGTGTGACTCCATTCGGATTCTCGTCGTCCGGTTATACTCAGTTCGCTCAGTTGTTCCTTGTTAGGTTGTGTGTTTGTATTGTTTGTTGTCAGCGGTTGGGGATCGTCGCTCGCCATCGTTAATTTTCTCCTTCGATAGCTGTTATTAGGAGACACTCCAATTGGCCACCTTTAGGTTTAAGGGTTAGGTCGTGTCGATCACCAGTCTGTTGTTTTTCTGACTCTGCGTAAGTAGGACTTTGGACCCCAGCTAGTCTAGAGACTTCAGAGATGGTCCAGTTGTGTTAGGTCAGGATGGGAATTGTCCATTGCAAACTGAGGTCTTATACCGACTGTGTTAGTCATAGACTCGAGTTCGCAGGGACAGATCATGTATTCCTACGGACTTTCCGATGAATGACGTGTTGGATTTTGGGAAGCTTGTCCCAAGATTGTAGGTCCTTTTGAGATCCTATAAGCGAGTTAGTCCCGTTGCCTTTAATTTGGCACTTCCGCCCAGATTATTAAGTTTTCACCCCGTATTCCTTATGATGATACTTTACAATTACTTTCTTGACCTTTCTCACATGATTTGGCACCAGACCAATTAGCTTGGACGCGATCTTTCGTTCACCAGCAGCCATGTGTGTTAATGGCTCGGCAGGTGGAGAAACGTCGGTCAAGGGTCTTGCCATCTGTGAAGGGTTTTCTTTGATGTAGCCATATAGTGAGATGATCACTTGGGAGGCTGCGAGCGAGATTTGAGAGTTGTAATCTTCTCTTTGAAGGTATGCGTAGCAGTATAATTTAAATTCGGGGACGAATTTCTTTGAAGGGGGGAGATTGTAACACCTTAGATTGTGTTTTGTAGCTAATTTTATTTTAATGTATGGTTTTTAATAAAACGTTTACCAAATTAGATTTCAATTATTTTATTCTATTTAATGAATATTTTATTAGATTTTTCCTAGGCTTGCACACACTTGTGCATGTCAACTAGGGTTGTAATTTGGGGTTAAACATGATTAGCAATCATGGTTAACTAACCATTTCCCCTAATCTAGTTTAATATTGTATTAGGTGCTTTTGGGTTTTAAGTATGATGATTGTTTTAAATGCAAAATGATTTAAAAAGGGGATTTAAATTTGACTTCTTGTGTTGACCTTGGTGTGAGAGAGAGAGAGGGAGCATTATGGGGCATGATGGCTTGCCCATGCCTTCAATTAATGAAGAGAGAGAGAGAGAGAGAAGGGGGTTGACTTGTTTGTGTTCTCTTATTATCACTCATTTCTCTCATCCTCTCACTCTCAAACTCACACACCCACACACCCACACATCAGCAGCAGCAGCAAAGACAACAACAACAACATCAGAAGCAGCAGCAGCAGAGAAGGAGCAGCATCAGCAGCAGCTCAGGCATCAGCAGTAGCAAGCAGCTCCAGCAGCAGTAGCAACCCATCATCTCCTCCATACACTTCTTATCTTACTTCCTACGATTCTCTAGGGTATATTTTCTGAACCCATCTCTCTTTTGCTTAGCGTATGTGTTAATTAGCATCGGTTTGTATTAATTAGCTAATTTAGTGCTAGATTATGGTGTTTTGTGAGATGTTGTGGCAAATTGATGATTGTGTTGGTAAACCCTACTTATTTAAGTGTTGTTAGGGTCATCTTAACTGAGTTTAGCCCTGGATTACACTAAAATACCATAGGGTTTCCTTTTTAGTGCAATTAGCGTTTTTAAGCGATATATTAGCCTTTTTGTAATCTGCTTTTGACCCGGACCCTTCAGAGTAAAATTGAGAAAACTGGAGCATGCTTACTAGGTTTAGACAACACCACCTGAGCACAAGACCCTAACTCCTAACTTCGGCCGCCGGTTTATTAGTTCTGGCCGCAATTTGTGGCCAGGTAGGGGACTGGGGTATTGGGTTTTTGTGTGGGGTAGTCTACTGTTATTTGTAGTGTTTTGGCATGTCTAGTTTTGTAAGATTTGGCCTGTACGAAAATCTAGGATCAAATATCGTTTTATGTGTCCGTTGTGTTTGCGCGATACACGCGATACGTGAGTGGGTTCTGCGATCCAGCGTGTCGCGGCGTGTCGTGATGGTTTTAGACGCGTATACACACGATTCAGCGTATCGTGCACACGCGCGTTTAGTTCGCGACGCGAGTTTCTCGTTTTGGTTCGATATCGCGTTTTGCGGAATATTTGGCTTATATATGATTTCCATGTCTTATTTGCAGGTTTGCAGGCAGGGACTACGGACACTACTACAGGGGGGAGCAGATGGTAGGATTCACCTAGTGTGGAGCGTAGGTGAGTAGATTTAACATCTACAGGGAATCGCCCGCATGGCGTTATGCGTATGGGCTAGAATTCAAATACCTGTCGCATATTCTACGTCATTGTTAGAATTGCGCCTTTACCTTATTTCCTTGATATAGTTGTACTGTGACTAGCAGCCGTAGGACACTGCACATATTATTGAAGGTTCATGTTGTACGAGCACGGATTGTATGCTACACACACCGTCAATAATTGCCATGTCACACACAACCCCTTATAGATACTATATTGCTTATCATACTTGACATCTAGCTTATCGGTATACCTGTAGTGTATCTTACCATTAGTGATAGGTACATATACACCTTGCGATACAGCTACAGGTATACCTTGCACATATTTTACTTATAGGTAGACACCTATACTTAGCTGTACCTTATTGATTTCTCATACATCTGGTTTCAGCTACATATTCTCATTTACATGCTCGCATTTCAGATATATCACATATATTTATTCCTTGATTTGCGCATTGTTATTTGGATTTCACATGATGATTTCTGGATTTGGGAACCGCGGGAGTGTTAGTTATATGTATGCCCTAGAGGCCATTACTGTACATAGGATGTATATTGTAGTGGATGCTCGGACATATATAGGGAGGACTTTCTTGCTCGACATGATAGTATGCTATCTGGTTACTCTTTACCTTTACGTGTATACTGATTGTCTCTCTGTTACATGTTGGTAAAGCCCTTAGGATGTGTACTTGACTACCTGGACTATGATGCGGATCATACTAGTGGGGACATGGTAGTCCATAAGTACATCCTTCAAAGTCCCTAGTCATCGGTGTATCGAGACGGGGCATCGAT
This sequence comes from Agapanthus africanus, assembly GCA_030015575.1. Taxonomy (NCBI): domain Eukaryota; kingdom Viridiplantae; phylum Streptophyta; class Magnoliopsida; order Asparagales; family Amaryllidaceae; genus Agapanthus; species Agapanthus africanus. The sequence goes on along the minus strand of CM057339.1, from coordinate 299,118,649 downwards.
ATACCAGAGTAGACTAGCGTATATCTTCTCGACCCATACAGATGGGCGATGGATGATCCCATATCCATTGGTGTTTGACATCAGAGATGATATATGGGTGCTCAGTAGATACTGGGTACACTGGACGGACTCGCCGAGAACTCCCAGATGGTATTATACCTCACGTCAGATGGCAGTTCTATGGTGACACTGGTACAGGTTAGTCTGTAGACCCGAGATCATCATAGAGTCTTGTGTGATTCCCACTGTGCTTTGATTTCCACCTTACCACGGCTCTACTGAGTCGTGCAAACAGGTGGTTTTTGGGTACAGTCCCGATTCACATGGGGGCAATGAGCGATAGGAGGGGATTCGTCTCTCCCGGTATTGGGGGTTGATGTTGTGCTATGCTCGACTGGCCATAACAGGAAATCCCTGGACAGGGTTGTTGTGATATACTGGTAAGAGCTATCAGTAGTTTCACGAATGTTATGGACCTTACGTCGGCATGACTTATCGAGCTATTGGGGTCTGACGTTTACCACCCCTAGGCGAGATATGCGACATATCAGACGAACAGACCGGACTATACGGTAAGTGTTACTGGTTAGATTCACAAGAGTGTGAGCGGGCTTGTTCGTCGATCTTCTGATCGCTCAATACCAGGGTGGCCGTTACGTTTAGCAGACCGCTTGCGGCTTGTGGGTGTTTGATATGATCATCACCTGCTGCCGGCGTATTGATGAGTCTTTAGAGTCCTACACAGAGGTTTCCTGGCTCAAGCGAAACTAAATAGGAGCGCATATGAGATATGTGCGGGACCGAGAATAATGCGTGTATGTGATACCGTATTCTATTCTCGCGATGAATGTATCGATTGGTTGTATGCGATATAACCTAGTTATCGAATCAAAGATTGATTCGATAAGCCGATACATTGGATACTAGTCGGTTATATGCGACATGACCGGATCATTGAATCAAGTGTTGATTTAATGATTTAATGTATAATTATATATTTGATATATTACTTTGCATTAACTAGTATTGGTTCACTTTAAAAGGATTTTCTCACTTGATATGCACGTTGTATATGTGATATACTTTTGTGCATTTGATTGTATCATGTTTGATGATACATGATAGTTTGGGTGTATGTTAGGTTTAAAGCATGGTTGGTCAATGGTTAGGGTTTCACTTGATTTATTTGCTTATTTATTTATTTATTCATTCATTTTGGCAAAAGGAAAAATGGTGGCTTGATTTGTTTTCTAGTTGAAGCTTCATGAAGCTTTGACTAAGTGACCATTTTGTCTTCATGCTTAACCCTAACCATTCAATCTAACCATGATTTATTCTCTACACCTAACTATGGTTGCTATATGATAAGTATTCATTTATTCTATATTTTGATATAACACTTATGATATTCTATCTTCTTCTTCTTCTTCTTCTTCTTCAAGAAGAAAAGCTTGCCTCCATCAATGGCAACTTGAGAAAAAGAGTGAGAAATCCAATTCTAAAGTGAACCCACTTCCTATTTCTTCATCCTCTACCTCTTGCCAAGTAGTATAGGGTGTTTTCTTCACAAGTTTCATGACTTGGGAAAGTGGGAGCTTGATCTTGTGTTGCCTCGACGTAGATCATCTTCGGCATCGAAGTCGACGACCTAGCCCGCCCATTTCTCCGATGAAGCCGACGCTAGAGCCCGGGATCCGATGATCGCAGCGAGGAGACTTCATCGCGGAGCCATGGAGGTGGAGAACCGGATCTACAAAGGTTGTATGTTCGTTCACTTAGCACTAAAGTAGTTTAGTAGCTTGATGTTTCGCCTAAAATTCTAGTTAACGATCCGTATTAGGGTTTCTCGACACTTGTAAAATTTGAAATTGGCATGGTTGATGCCTTGTGAGACCTCATTAGCATGCCTAGGAACCCTACAGGGAGTTCATGGAATTATGCAAACATTGAAAAACCCAGTTTCCTTGATATGATATTTGCGCAGCCACCATGAGATTTATCGATTCTGATTATATACTCCATACGAGGTGTGGTTGCCATATGAGGGTACATGGTGGGGCCCGGTATGGTTCCCCTCGGCAAGAAGATTGATGGATGTTGCCGATTGAGCCTGGAGGCGGGCTAGTACCTACCGGTGACAGTACTGATGACTCGGCGGGGATCATGGAGATACCGTTGGGAGTCATGTACGTATGCATACGTCGAAAGGCGAGGGTCAGAGCTAGGCACTCATGCTTTCGGGATAGCGTATGATACGTGATCAGGATTTCTGTGTCGATACTTGGCACATGGTTTTCATGATATTTCTTTAACACCTTTGTATATATAACAGGGGATTTAGCCGTTGTTATATATACCCTTACACCAATATTAGTGGAATGGGACGCTAATATATGTGTATTGCCCCCATCATATTTATTTCTGCATATATATATATATATATATATATATATATATATATATATATATATATATAGGATGCTAGAATCTTACTTGAGATGTGATTTGGGATATTAGGTGATTCATTGAGATTGGATACAGGATACCTATGAGATTGTCGATTTGTACATTCGGGATATAGGAGATTACTCGATATTGTACATTGGAGAGATGTGAGACTTATTTGATATGAGAGCCCAACTTGGGGGCGGATTTGAGGAATTGGGATTTGAATGTCTTAATGGATTGTGACCCTACCACGATGTCAGGTTTCCGTGGGAATGACATATTTCACTCCATACCTCATACCTATTCACTTGTGCACGGTTTCATATATTGGTAGTACCTGTTAGTGTACCCTTATGATTGCTGCATATCTACTTTCTCATATCCCTATTGCATAGTTATTGCATACTATTATCATGTCATTATTACTGTAATCACATATCTTAGATTCATGTTGTACGTACATTCCTGCGATTACCTGCATATGTTATCTACTATTCACGAGTTGGCAACTCACCCCGTTGTGCCACAGGTGTTTCAGGTTGTTCTCCAGAGTAGTCGAAGCAGGCTATTCAGCTTCTCATCTATCATCTTTTGCTACAGATACCGCATCGGCTCACAGTGTGCTATTTTTCTTAGATGGGTTTTGGTGGTTATCTGTATTTTGTATTGTACCTTCGTTGTATTTGTACTCTCCATCTACTATCATGTTGTTGACCTAGAGACTTGGTGAGGACGATATTGTATATTATTTGTGGATTTGTTGTCTTTTATATACAGCTTTCTCTCCATTGTCTTTATTTCTTCGCTACGGCGTCGTATATTTGTGTTGTATTCATCTTGGCTAGTTTTTACAAAAAGGGGGTGTTGCCAAAATTTTAAAGAAAGAAAGTAGGACTTTTAAAGAATTTGGGTTGCGATTTCAAATGTTTCAAAAACTTATATTATCTTTTTCCGTATTTTCTTGGTTTAGATTTCTGGGTTTTGGCTTTCTTTTACTGTGTTACGTCTTTAGGCGTTGCGTAGTATTAGGGCCGTCACGGGCCAATTTCGGGACGTGACAAGTTTGGCCTCACATGTTAAACATGTGAGCACTCATATATAAAGCATATGAGCACTGAAAATAAGTTACTAAAGGGCCAAACAGGTCCTACGTGTTAAACACGTGAGCGCTTACATGCAAAGCACATGAGCGCTGGATTACTAAAGGCCAAACAGGCCCCACGTGTTAAACACGTGAGAGCTCATTGTTGATACACGAGTTGGACAAAGAGAGGCAGGCAAACGGAGAAGCAGCCAAGTAGCAATGGACATGAGCGCTGAAAGTAAATAACCAAAAGCCAATTAGGCATCATGTGCTAAACATGTGAGCGCATATAAGCACTGAATATAGACAGGCTAAAACCTATACTTGAGGTCACGCGTTAAACACGTGAACACATCATTTTGAAGCACTAGCTTCAGATAGAATTAAATTCTTTTTGGGGAAATATCCTCCCGATCTTTCCAAACCGAGAATGATTTTTCTCTGTTAAAAAGAGAACTTTTGGATTCAAAATCCAACGGTGATTATAATATCACCGACAATATCAGAAAATCAAATCAATTTCTTTGTAAGGAAAATATTTTCCTAATCTTGCTAAAACCAACAGAAAATATGTTCTGTTAAACAGAAAATCACTGGATCAAAGATCCAATGATGGAAAAAATTTCCCAGGTGATTTTCAAGATCAATTAAATCAATTGGTATCTCTCAATGAGAGATTTTCTCAAACTGATCAACAGTTTCCTCACCTATATAAAGGATCCGAGACTTCAAGTTTCAGGAAGAGGATCAATCCCATAAGATGATAAAAATCTACAACTGAGAGTTTGATTCGTTTTCTGAAGAAAAGTTTCTTCTCTCCTCAGACCCTAGGTAAAGGAAAAGAAAACAGAGATCAAAATATCTCCTTTACCTATCATACATCAATATAAGGGTTTAACCCTCTAAAAAGAACTTAGTTCTTTCTTTGGATCGGAGATCCGTAAGGCAAATCTCCAATAAGTTGAGAATTTAATTCACATCAGGAAAAAATTTTGATTTAGAGGAAAAGTGAGATATGAGAAAAGAAACATGAAGAAAAAAATGGTGCTTATATCACAGGAATTCAATTCCTCTATAAACAGGGTTTAACCCTATATAAAGAACTTAGTTCTTATAAAAAAAGGAACATAAGAACCTAGTTCTCGAAAACCTGATCCCAGATCTTCAAAATAGAGATCTTGGTGATCGTCAATGGTCAAAACACTATTAACAGAAGTTTAACTTTTTTCAAAAAATAAACAGAGATTAAATCTCCATGGGCTTAGCGCTTCACGTGAAACATACGTAAGCGCCCATAAGTGAAAACTCAGCGCCTTACGTGAAATACATGTGAGCGTTTAAAAACTCAGCGCCTCATGTGAAACACACATGAGCGCCTAAGAACTCAGCGCCTCACGTGAAACACATGTGAACGCTAAGAAATTCAGCTCCTTACGTGGTAACACATGAGCGGGAAAAAAGAGCAGCACCTCATATAGTACCCATGTAAGCGCTGAATAAAAGTGCTTAGCACTATATATAGTTAAAAGACTAAGTGCTTAGAATTGCTGAATGTGGGAAAAAACCTGTCACGACCTAAAGTTTGGCCCGTGACCGGCACTCAACCACGTAACGTCTACAGGCGTAACACGACTAAGTAAGCCGAAAACCCAGAAATCTAAAACCCTCTTTTTAGAATAAGTAAAGAAACTACATGTTTAACAATAATATACAACGCCAAGTGGCGAGGATCAAACCCAAAAGAAAGCTCAAAGCAACAAGAAACCACAATACTACTAAGCGCGACTCTAAGGTCGAATAATACATCACTAAATTCTAGGTCTGAAACAATATACAAGTTTTGGTTGATGGAAATTCTAGATACAATGAATAATACAAGTACAATGGTGGTTCTTGATGCGAAAGAATCCACCTACCAAAAGCAAAACACCCTCAGGAAAGTAGTGTGCCAGAAATGCCGCAATGAAACCTGTACGGCAGAACCTGCAAGAACTGTGGCACAACGAGGGTGAGTTGCCAACTCGTGAATAGAAAATATCTACAAGCAGAAACCGAAAGCAAGACATAAACCTAAGTCAACGATCAGTAATATAACCATAAGAGTACATCTGAGTGTGATAAGGTAGCAAGGTAACATCTAATCATGTATGTAATGTCAGGTACTCAAGTAATAACATGTCATCAGTATAAGGTATGTCTGCAAGAAGTAAATATGATAAAGTATCAATGATATCAATACACTTATATTAGCGTCCCATACCACTAATATTGGTGTAAGGGTATATATAACAGCGCCCTCATGCCCTGTTATATATACAAATGAAGTATGATCAGTGTAAATCCAGTCTGTATATGATCCATGTATGTATGTGATCTATGTCTGTATATGATCTATGTCTGTATATGATCCATATCTGTATATATGTGGAACCCGTCCACCCGTCACCCAATGACAATAAGCATCATGTATGCAATGTGAGGATATAAACAAAATCATGGAAAAACATCATGAAACCCGTGCCTAGCATCGACACGTAAATCCTCATGTATCGGGCATCCGTCATTCCGGGTCAGCCCTCTCTCAGAGTATATATATATCGGGAATCCGTCAGTCCGGGTCATCCCTCTCTCAATGCATCGGGCATCCGTCATTCCGGGTCAGCCCTATATCAATCCATCGGGCATCCGTCATTCCGGGTCAGCACTATATCAAAGAATATATCGGGAATCCGTCAGTCCGGGTCATCCCTCTCTCAGTACATCGGGCATCCGTCATTCCGGGTCAGCCCTAAATCAATCCATCGGGCATCCGTCATTCCGGGTCAGCCCTCTCTCAAAGTATATATCGGGAATCCGTCAGTCCGGGTCATCCCTCTCTCAATGCATCGGGCATCCGTCATTCCGGGTCAGCCCTATATCAATCCATCGGGCATCCGTCATTCCGGGTCAGCCCTATATCAAAGTATATATCGGGAATCCGCCAGTCCGGGTCATCCCTCTCTCAGTACATCCCCTAGCACCGAGAAAACACGGGGCGGCGCCCCAAATATCATATCAAGGGAACCGGGTTTTTAAATGATTATTTATTTAAAAAGGCCACGGTTCCCAATCCAGAAATCACATGAATCTCAACCAATAATACAAGTAACTGTGATGTGATATGTGTATCAGGTATGAATATCAAGTCATGTCACATATAGATAAGCTGCAATGCAATGATCCAATGTGATATAGGTATCAAATATGAACATCAAGTCATGTCACATATAGATAAGCTACACTGCAATGATCCAATACGATGTGCCATGCAATCAATCCATGATGTATGCGACATGTAAGAAAGGTAATCATATCCGAAATCATGCAACATGGAATAGTAATGTGCATATGTCGAGAGAAACCGCTCCTTTAGAATGAATCATCTATGTTTGTGTACAGGTTTAAGTGTACAACATGCCAAGCAATACGAATAGCATGAAAATGCAGAAACCTAGTAGTCAACACCACAGTGAAGTATCTACTATGCAAACTACATCTAAGCATCAGGTCGATCAGGAGGGGTAGGTGTGGAAACCACCTAAATCTGAGTCAAAGTCTATGTATAGGTATATAGTCGGTGATCTCGCCTCAATGTCATATCGTAAGATATCCTCGAGTTATGAGTGCGGATCTATCATCAATATCGGCTCGTACGGTAAATCATCGTACGGCATCCCCAAAAGCTGGGTACAGGTCAACACCTCACTATCTCGTCACATAACCGGTATCACTATCATCAGATCATATAGTCTGGGGTACTACTCTATGTCAGTACAAAACGATACCATCAATAAAGTATGCATGCGGGGGTAAACACATATCCCAAGCCCGCAAGATATCACAAGCCATATTCCACATATGAATCGTATCAAACCACCGATCTCACGGCACCAAGCCACATCATCGACTCATCTCCAAAGTCATCCCACATCATCAAACACCGCGTAAGTACAAGTAATATGCAAGGGTGTGTGTGTAGGTGTAATTCTATCCTAGGGTTCGCGACTATGAACTACACTAGTCACTTCTACCCTACACTATCCATAATACACCTATCACAAAGCTACAACCCACTATAACTATCATATAACCACTATATACAGTATACTAACTACGGACTGCGGGGGTGCTATACGCCATCCACCCGACTTCCCCCTGTAGATATAATCTACTCACCTTGCATCATCAATTGCGGATGCCACCATGCATTTGCTTGTCGTCCCGAAGTCCTCATGAGTACCTACACATCAACATATCGTGTATGCGCATTAAAACCATATCCAAGCTAAAACGGCGCATGAAATCCAAAACGATACGATAAGGGGCCTATAGGTGAGAACCTATGGCACGCCTTCAAAACCATCAATAAATTCTCTATATCGTCGTATAAATGCCAAATAGTCGAGGTAAAATGAAACACACCAATGCAGAAATGAAAATACGGAATACGGAAACTAAAGTCCAAAACAGCAACTCATGAAATATGTCCCAGATTTTACCCTAGATCACTTTATACAAATCTATAAATACCAGGGGCCTAAACTAACAATGTAGAAGCTACAGAACCAATACGACCCAAAATGGTGGGACCCAGGCCGCAATTGGCGGCCAAAAGGGGAGAATTGGCGGCCGGGAAAGGGAGTTGGGGGCTAGGGTTTGGGGTGTTGGTTCAATGGTGCCTGCACATCTCACTGTCCATTCAATATTATTTTAGGGTTCTCGGGGTGATAGCAGATTCAAGTTAACATGCACAGATTACACAATTTCCCCGATATCGGTTTCTAAAATCCGTATTTCTAGTTCTAGCTTCAGGTTTTGGGTTCCAATTCATACACTAGGGTGTTGGTGTATCCTCTACTGACCTCAATTTCCCAATACAACACAAGTTTCCTCAAACCCTAACTTGATTATCACCAAGTCCATAATATCACACAATATCGATATATTCTTAACATGGGGTTAAAGGAAATGCTACAATTAAGCTAATGGTTCAGTAATTACCTCCATTAGCAACTCAAGAATTTTCTTGAGTTGCCCCTAGTGGCCAAAATCCACGCTTTCTTAGTCCATCTTGTAGATCTCGAGCTCATGCACATTTTTAATGAAAGGGACATTGGATTTTGGTGTAGTTTTTGAGATGATTTGAGGGATTGAAGGTGGAGGAAGGGGAAGGAAGAGGCAGCAGCAGCAAGCAAAGGGAGAGGGAGAGAAATGAGGGGGAGAAATGGCTAAGGGTTTGGTCAATGGTTCACCCATACCTCTCTCTCACCAACCCCATTCTTTAATCCTTTTCTTTTCTTTTTCTTTTCTTTTAATCCCTAAACCAAACCTTCTCACCTCAATAGTAAACCCAAATGATAAATCATGGCAAGAAAAATGCACAAGTGCAAAAAATGTGATATGTGCATGTTTTGCACAAAATTGCCAAAAAACCCGATTAGTGATTTTAATCGCGATTAACACTAAATTAGTGTCAAACTAATCAAAAAAACTTAAAAATGTCATAATTCACTAATTTACCCTATTTTAGAATTTTCCATAATTTTTTATAATTTTTCTAACATTTTTCCTATTTATTTGCATTTAATATTAAAATAATCAATAAAATAATATTAAATTATAAAAATTCCCAAAATTTATATTTTATATTTTTGAAAATGTTACAATCTACCCTCCTTAAAGAAATTCGGTCCCCGAATTTAAATTTAAACCCCCACTACTAAAACAATTTCAGCAACAATCCAAATTGTCGGGGCTCCTCTAACATAAATCCTAAGGCGTATACAAGAACACCCCGTGCGTCAGGTGCGCACGGAAAACAAAACCCACCTAAGTACCATACAGGTGCAACGGGTGTGCACACAACATCTGTCATAGGCAACGTGTGTGCCTGACAGCAAAACCAGGTGCATCTAACATGCACAAGGAAACCCGATTTAGTGCATCTGGTGTGCACCAAAATCGTACCTCAACACAAAAAGGGTGCATCCAATGCTAGCAGCGCGAGATATCTACTTGCCTCTTGCTCACGGTCTGGCGTCCTCTGACTCTGGGTCCTTATCTTCTCTGCGGATTACCTATCTTGCAGTCAATCGACTCATCGGCCTTGTCAGGTGTGCTAACAGGGACGATCCCGTTCTGGCACTTCTCTGGTCACCTCTCGGTCAATCCTCATGACCACTCGTAAGGCGGCATATCACAGGCGTCGGCCTCTGGCTATCTGAATGCACGTCACACATCTGATCCTGGGTGCAAACATCATTGCAGCAATGTCCTGGAAGGAATCCTGCTCAAGGTCTCTTCCAATCATGTCTATGCCGATCTGCACAGAGGCTGGCCCTCTTATACTACTTCTCGCTTGAGAGACATCTGTGTCCTCAGCACAATGTTTTCTCAGAAACTGGTCACATCCCAACGTCTCTGTAAGCATATCAGGTCTCTAGTCTCGCCGGGAGGTAATGACAGCTCGTCAGTGTCTCACACGAACCTCTGGTTCCACTCGTCTCCATCGTCGTCCACTATGACGTCACGCCAAGCTACCTTGCACTGCACTGTTCTCGGCCACGGCCAATCTGAAGTCTCTCGCACGGACTCGAAATCGCGTACTCTGTAGCTTCACCATCCTGTAGAAGATATCAGGCCGAACAGATCCTCGGGAACACGTCCCAACCATCGGAGGAATACTCGTCACTCGTCCGTCCCTGATCAATTAGCAACGCATCTGAGTAAGTTCCTTTATCCGAACCTGGTCAACTACCTCGTCGACAAAGCCGAACTCTGTCCTGCTGGGTGTGCGCAATACGACCACTCCCGGGTTTAGGTCTTCTCGTATCATTCTCCAGAAGGGTCCTGTCGAGGTTCCTTTCTCAAATCTCATACCTGCCGAATTGCCCGGAAGTCATCATCCAATGCTGAAGCTAATTCTTATTCCGGAATGGCTGCATACTCATCGCGCTTCTTTCTGGAAGATATATCCATATACCACGCCTCTGGGTGCGTATAACATTTCTGATGTCAGCGGAGTGGGACGTCATCTCGTCGAAACCTCGTACGAACTCTCTACTCCACATTGCTCAATGTCGACTGATTCGGACCTAACTCATCGTGGCTACACGAACTGCGCTCCGACGGCTACGCTCGCATCTGGAGTCTCCCAAGCAGTGTCCCATCACGATATCCGAAAGATGTCGAACCATCCGATCGACTCGTCAGATCCTCATAATCCCCCAAGTGCTCACATCTCGGGTACAGTTTAATAGTATCGAGTACATGCCACAGCGTCGGTGGTCCAGCCGTAGAAGGGCAAACCCAAGCCTCACTAATGGCGCCGAGGAACCGCCGTAAACCCTACGGTTCAAAGGCTTTCACACGGCCATTAAGTCGAGTTAGGGTTTCATTCTTCTAGAGGGCCCATAGAATCACCTGCATGTCTTTCCGTATACTTTAAACTTAGAAGGTAGGCTCCTGACATTCGATCGTCTCAATCGACTCTCGACGAACCTGCGTGAAGTCGTCTCTAGCTGGAAACAATCTATCTGATGACCTCGCATCGGTAAACGAACGAACCACATGTCCTAGTCATTCATCCTCAGGTGACTAGCGACTCGCTATCATCTCTCTGAGTATATGCTCACGCTGCAATGGCTCCAATCATCTGGGCGATATCTCGTCATTTGCAGTAGCAACTGGCTTATTCGCCTGTACGCCGAACAGCGCCTCAATCCTCCAGGAAAGGCAACACCGTGGCGGTCATCTCTGAATCGGTCTTCTCTAGATCTGAGTAAGACTCTCCACACTGGAAATCTTCAACTCAACTGGGCCCGCTCCGGTGCATAAATCGGATGAATCACCTTCGTCTCTCAATTCGGGTAGACTAGCTATCATCTGTCTCATATCTGCCTGAAAGCTCCGGCAATCTCAGTTCGTAAGCTCCGAAAGCGACATCCTGTCAATCTCAGCAACAACTGGTCCATCTGTCTGCACGGTAGGCGACATCACAATCTCTGAGGTATGCTGTACATCAACAGTCCTCTCACAACAGGCAGCTCTAACAATGGCCCGATCATCCGGTGCAAATCCAAGCACTCGCCTCCACTAGAGGTCACAATCACCAACACTAACTCGAGACGTTCCCATGTCACCAGAAAACACAATGGTCGGCCCTCGTACCAAACGAGCTCACACCGGCCGTAACCCTAGCAGCAGCCCAAACTGCGCTCAAACACGGTGACAGGAACCTCAATCGAGTATCAAAAGAGTACACCAGTGGCAAGAAGGGAAACAACAGATCCAAAGTGGATACATGATCATAGGAAGGAACAGTATCAATGAAGGTATGATCATGAAACTAATAGAATCGGGGATCTCAAATGGATGTATAATCCCGAATATAAAGAAAATCACTGATCTCGAAGAATATGCACATCCTAAGGTTCCTTAAGCGAAGTGGCGTGTCGTAAGTATGCCGCGGAACATACCAACGGTACGCCACTCTACTTTAGTCACCTATTCCATCAACCAAGGGTCATCCTACGCGAAGAAAGTTCGGGACTAATACCCCCTCGACCAAGTCTAAGTTCCGTAAGGTCAAGCCTAAGTTCCGTATATAAATAACTCCCTAGGCTCCACATAGTCAAACTCAGACTCGAACCAAGGTCAACCTAGCGCTCTGATACCAACTTTGTCACGACCCAAATTTTGGCCCGTGACCGGCACTCAACCATGTAACGTCTACAGGCGTAACGCGACTAAGTAAGCCGAAAACCCAGAAATCTAAAACCCTTTTTTTAGAATAAGTAAAGAAACTACATGTTTAACAATAATATACAACGCCAAGTGGCGAGGATCAAACCCAAAAGAAAGCTCAAAGCAACAAGAAACCACAATACTACTAAGCGCGACTCTAAGGTCGAATAATACATCACTAAATTCTAGGTGTGAAACAATATACAAGTTTTGGTTGATGGAAATTCTAGATACAATGAATAATACAAGTACAATGGTGGTTCTTGATGCGAAAGAATCCACCTACCAAAAGCAAAACACCCTCAGGAAAGTAGTGTGCCAGAAATGCCGCAATGAAACCTGTACGGCAGAACCTGCAAGAACTGTGGCACAACGGGGGTGAGTTGCCAACTCGTGAATAGAAAATATCTACAAGCAGAAACCGAAAGCAAGACATAAACCTAAGTCAACGATCAGTAATATAACCATAAGAGTACATCTGAGTGTGATAAGGTAGCAAGGTAACATCTAATCATGTATGTAATGCAAGGTACTCAAGTAATAACATGTCATCAGTATAAGGTATGTCTGCAAGAAGTAAATATGATAAAGTATCAATGATATCAATACACTTATATTAGCGTCCCATACCACTAATATTGGTGTAAGGGTATATATAACAGCGCCCTCATGCCCTGTTATATATACAAATGAAGTATGATCAGTGTAAATCCAGTCTGTATATGATCCATGTATGTATGTGATCTATGTCTGTATATGATCCATATCTGTATATATGTGGAACCCGTCCACCCGTCACCCAATGACAATAAGCATCATGTATGCAATGTGAGGATATAAACAAAATCATGGAAAAACATCATGAAACCCGTGCCTAGCACCGACACGTAAATCCTCATGTATCGGGCATCCGTCATTCCGGGCCAGCCCTCTCTCAGAGTATATATATATCGGGAATCCGTCTGTCCGGGTCATCCCTCTCTCAATGCATCGGGCATCCGTCATTCCGGGTCAGCCCTATATCAATCCATCGGGCATCCGTCATTCCGGGTCAGCCCTATATCAAAGTATATATCGGGAATCCGTCAGTCCGGGTCATCCCTCTCTCAGTACATCGGGCATCCGTCATTCCGGGTCAGCCCTAAATCAATCCATCGGGCATCCGTCATTCCGGGTCAGCCCTCTCTCAAAGTATATATCGGGAATCCGTCAGTCCGGGTCATCCCTCTCTCAATGCATCGGGCATCCGTCATTCCGGGTCAGCCCTATATCAATCCATCGGGCATCCGTCATTCCGGGTCAGCCCTATATCAAAGTATATATCGGGAATCCGCCAGTCCGGGTCATCCCTCTCTCAGTACATCCCCTAGCACCGAGAAAACACGGGGCGGCGCCCCAAATATCATATCAAGGGAACCGGGTTTTTAAATGATTATTTATTTAAAAAGGCCACGGTTCCCAATCCAGAAATCACATGAATCTCAACCAATAATACAAGTAACTGTGATGTGATATGTGTATCAGGTATGAATATCAAGTCATGTCACATATAGATAAGCTGCAATGCAATGATCCAATGTGATATAGGTATCAAATATGAACATCAAGTCATGTCACATATAGATAAGCTACACTGCAATGATCCAATACGATGTGCCATGCAATCAATCCATGATGTATGCGACATGTAAGAAAGGTAATCATATCTGAAATCATGCAACATGGAATAGTAATGTGCATATGTCGAGAGAAACCGCTCCTTTAGAATGAATCATCTATGTTTGTGTACAGGTATAAGTGTACAACATGCCAAGCAATACGAATAGCATGAAAATGCAGAAACCTAGTAGTCAACACCACAGTGAAGTATCTACTATGCAAACTACATCTAAGCATCAGGTCGATCAGGAGGGGTAGGTGTGGAAACCACCTAAATCTGAGTCAAAGTCTATGTATAGGTATATAGTCGGTGATCTCGCCTCAATGTCATATCGTAAGATATCCTCGAGTTATGAGTGCGGATCTATCATCAATATCGGCTCGTACGGTAAATCATCGTACGGCATCCCCAAAAGCTGGGTACAGGTCAACACCTCACTATCTCGTCACATAACCGGTATCACTATCATCAGATCATATAGTCTGGGGTACTACTCTATGTCAGTACAAAACGATACCATCAATAAAGTATGCATGCGGGGGTAAACACATATCCCAAGCCCGCAAGATATCACAAGCCATATTCCACATATGAATCGTATCAAACCACCGATCTCACGGCACCAAGCCACATCATCGACTCATCTCCAAAGTCATCCCACATCATCAAACACCGCGTAAGTACAAGTAATATGCAAGGGTGTGTGTGTAGGTGTAATTCTATCCTAGGGTTCGCGACTATGAACTACACTAGTCACTTCTACCCTACACTATCCATAATACACCTATCACAAAGCTACAACCCACTATAACTATCATATAACCACTATATACAGTATACTAACTACGGACTGCGGGGGTGCTATACGCCATCCACCCGACTTCCCCCTGTAGATATAATCTACTCACCTTGCATCATCAATTGCGGATGCCACCATGCATTTGCTTGTCGTCCCGAAGTCCTCATGAGTACCTACACATCAACATATCGTGTATGCGCATTAAAACCATATCCAACCTAAAACGGCGCATGAAATCCAAAACGATACGATAAGGGGCCTATAGGTGAGAACCTATGGCACGCCTTCAAAACCATCAATAAATCCTCTATATCGTCGTATAAATGCCAAATAGTCGAGGTAAAACGAAACACACCAATGCAGAAATGAAAATACGGAATACGGAAACTAAAGTCCAAAACAGCAACTCATGAAATATGTCCCAGATTTTACCCTAGATCACTTTATACAAATCTATAAATACCAGGGGCCTAAACTAACAATGTAGAAGCTACAGAACCAATACGACCCAAAATGGTGGGACCCAGGCCGCAATTGGCGGCCAAAAGGGGAGAACTGGCGGCCGGGAAAGGGAGTTGGGGGCTAGGGTTTGGGGTGTTGGTTCAATGGTGCCTGCACATCTCACTGTCCATTCAATATTATTTTAGGGTTCTCGGGGTGATAGCAGATTCAAATTAACATGCACAGATTACACAATTTCCCCGATATCGGTTTCTAAAATCCGTATTTCTAGTTCTAGCTTCAGGTTTTGGGTTCCAATTCATACACTAGGGTGTTGGTGTATCCTCTACTGACCTCAATTTCCCAATACAACACAAGTTTCCTCAAACCCTAACTTGATTATCACCAAGTCCATAATATCACACAATATCGATATATTCTTAACATGGGGTTAAAGGAAATGCTACAATTAAGCTAATGGTTCAGTAATTACCTCCATTAGCAACTCAAGAATTTTCTTGAGTTGCCCCTAGTGGCCAAAATCCACGCTTTCTTAGTCCATCTTGTAGATCTCGAGCTCATGCACATTTTTAATGAAAGGGACATTGGATTTTGGTGTAGTTTTTGAGATGATTTGAGGGATTGAAGGTGGAGGAAGGGGAAGGAAGAGGCAGCAGCAGCAAGCAAAGGGAGAGGGAGAGAAATGAGGGGGAGAAATGGCTAAGGGTTTGGTCAATGGTTCACCCATACCTCTTTCTCACCAACCCCATTCTTTAATCCTTTTCTTTTCTTTTTCTTTTCTTTTAATCCCTAAACCAAACCTTCTCACCTCAATAGTAAACCCAAATGATAAATCATGGCAAGAAAAATGCACAAGTGCAGAAAATATGATATGTGCATGTTTTGCACAAAATTGCCAAAAAACCCGATTAGTGATTTTAATCGCGATTAGCACTAAATTAGTGTCAAACTAATCACAAAAACTTAAGAATGTCATAATTCACTAATTTACCCTATTTTAGAATTTTCCATAATTTTTTATAATTTTTCTAACATTTTTCCTATTTATTTGCATTTAATATTAAAATAATCAATAAAATAATATTAAATTATAAAAATTCCCAAAATTTATATTTTATATTTTTGAAAATGTTACAATCTACCCCCCTTAAAGAAATTCGGTCCCCGAATTTAAATTTAAACCCCCACTACTAAAACAATTTCAGCAACAATCCAAATTGTCGGGGCTCCTCTAACATAAATCCTAAGGCGTATACAAGAACACCCCGTGCGTCAGGTGCGCACGGAAAACAAAACCCACCTAAGTACCATACAGGTGCAACGGGTGTGCACACAACATCTGTCATAGGCAACGTGTGTGCCTGACAGCAAAACCAGGTGCATCTAACATGCACAAGGAAACCCGATTTAGTGCATCTGGTGTGCACCAAAATCGTACCTCAACACAAAAAGGGTGCATCCAATGCTAGCAGCGCGAGATATCTACTTGCCTCTTGCTCACGGTCTGGCGTCCTCTGACTCTGGGTCCTTATCTTCTCTGCGGATTACCTATCTCGCAGTCAATCGGCTCATCGGCCTTGTCAGGTGTGCTAACAGGGACGATCCTGTTCTGGCACTTCTCTGGTCACCTCTCGGTCAATCTTCATGACCACTCGTAAGGCGGCATATCACAGGCGTCGGCCTCTGGCTCTCTGAATGCACGTCACACATCTGATCCTGGGTGCAAACATCATTGCAGCAATGTCCTGGAAGGAATCCTGCTCAAGGTCTCTTCCAATCATGTCTATGCCGATCTGCACAGAGGCTGGCCCTCTTGTACTACTTCTCGCTTGAGAGACATCTGTGTCCTCAGCATAATGTTTTCTCAGAAACTGGTCACATCCCAACGTCTCTGTAAGCATATCAGGTCTCTAGTCTCGCCGGGAGGTAATGACAGCTCGTCAGTGTCTCACACGAACCTCTGGTTCCACTCGTCTCCATCGTCGTCCACTATGACGTCACGCCAAGCTACCTTGCACTGCACTGTTCTCGGCCACGGCCAATCTGAAGTCTCTCGCACGGACTCGAAATCGCGTACTCTGTAGCTTCACCATCCTGTAGAAGATATCAGGCCGAACAGATCCTCGGGAACACGTCCCAACCATCGGAGGAATACTCGTCACTCGTCCGTCCCTGATCAATTAGCAACGCATCTGAGTAAGTTCCTTTATCCGAACCTGGTCAACTACCTCGTCGACAAAGCCGAACTCTGTCCTGCTGGGTGTGCGCAATACGACCACTCCCGGGTTTAGGTCTTCTCGTATCGTTCTCCAGAAGGGTCCTGTCGAGGTTCCTTTCTCAAATCTCATACCTGCCGAATTGCCCGGAAGTCATCATCCAATGCTGAAGCTAATTCTTATTCCGGAATGGCTGCATACTCATCGCGCTTCTTTCTGGAAGATATATCCATATACCACGCCTCTGGGTGCGTATAACATTTCTGATGTCAGCGGAGTGGGACGTCATCTCGTCGAAACCTCGTACGAACTCTCTACTCCACATTGCTCAATGTCGACTGATTCGGACCTAACTCATCGTGGCTACACGAACTGCGCTCCGACGGCTACGCTCGCATCTGGAGTCTCCCAAGCAGTGTCCCATCACGATATCCGAAAGATGTCGAACCATCCGATCGACTCGTCAGATCCTCATAATCCCCCAAGTGCTCACAACTCGGGTGCAGTTTAATAGTATCGAGTACATGCCACAGCGTCGGTGGTCCAGCCGTAGAAGGGCAAACCCAAGCCTCACTAATGGCGCCGAGGAACCGCCGTAAACCCTACGGTTCAAAGGCTTTCACACGGCCATTAAGTCAAGTTAGGGTTTCATTCTTCTAGAGGGTCCATAGAATCACCTGCATGTCTTTCCGTATACTTTAAACTTAGAAGGTAGGCTCCTGACATTCGATCGTCTCAATCGACTCTCGACGAACCTGCGTGAAGTCGTCTCTAGCTGGAAACAATCTATCTGATGACCTCGCATCGGTAAACGAACGAACCACATGTCCTAGTCATTCATCCTCAGGTGACTAGCGACTCGCTATCATCTCTCTGAGTATATGCTCACGCTGCAATGGCTCCAATCATCTGGGCGATATCTCGTCATTTGCAGCAGCAACTGGCTTATTCGCCTGTACGCCGAACAGCGCCTCAATCCTCCAGGAAAGGCAACACCGTGGCGGTCATCTCTGAATCGGTCTTCTCTAGATCTGAGTAAGACTCTCCACACTGGAAATCTTCAACTCAACTGGGCCCGCTCCGGTGCATAAATCGGATGAATCACCTTCGTCTCTCAATTCGGGTAGACTAGCTATCATCTGTCTCATATCTGCCTGAAAGCTCCGGCAATCTCAGTTCGTAAGCTCCGAAAGCGACATCCTGTCAATCTCAGCAACAGCTGGTCCATCTGTCTGCACGGTAGGCGACATCACAATCTCTGAGGTATGCTGTACATCAACAGTCCTCTCACAACAGGCAGCTCTAACAATGGCCCGATCATCCGGTGCAAATCCAAGCACTCGCCTCCACTAGAGGTCACAATCACCAACACTAACTCGAGACGTTCCCATGTCACCAGAAAACACAATGGTCGGCCCTCGTACCAAACGAGCTCACACCGGCCGTAACCCTAGCAGCAGCCCAAACTGCGCTCAAACACGGTGACAGGAACCTCAATCGAGTATCAAAAGAGTACACCAGTGGCAAGAAGGGAAACAACAGATCCAAAGTGGATACATGATCATAGGAAGGAACAGTATCAATGAAGGTATGATCATGAAACTAATAGAATCGGGGATCTCAAATGGATGTATAATCCCGAATATAAAGAAAATCACTGATCTCGAAGAATATGCACATCCTAAGGTTCCTTAAGCGAAGTGGCGTGTCGTAAGTATGCCGCAGAACATACCAACGGTACGCCACTCTACTTTAGTCACCTATTCCATCAACCAAGGGTCATCCTACGCGAAGAAAGTTCGGGTCTAATACCCCCTCGACCAAGTCTAAGTTCCGTAAGGTAAAGCCTAAGTTCCGTATATAAATAACTCCCTAGGCTCCACATAGTCAAACTCAGACTCGAACCAAGGTCAACCTAGCACTCTGATACCAACTTTGTCACGACCCAAATTTTGGCCCGTGACCGGCACTCAACCACGTAACGTCTACAGGCGTAACGCGACTAAGTAAGCCGAAAACCCAGAAATCTAAAACCCTTTTTTTAGAATAAGTAAAGAAACTACATGTTTAACAATAATATACAACGCCAAGTGGCGAGGATCAAACCCAAAAGAAAGCTCAAAGCAACAAGAAACCACAATACTACTAAGCGCGACTCTAAGGTCGAATAATACATCACTAAATTCTAGGTCTGAAACAATATACAAGTTTTGGTTGATGGAAATTCTAGATACAATGAATAATACAAGTACAATGGTGGTTCTTGATGCGAAAGAATCCACCTACCAAAAGCAAAACACCCTCAGGAAAGTAGTGTGCCAGAAATGCCGCAATGAAACCTGTACGGCAGAACCTACAAGAACTGTGGCACAACGGGGGTGAGTTGCCAACTCGTGAATAGAAAATATCTACAAGCAGAAACCGAAAGCAAGACATAAACCTAAGTCAACGATCAGTAATATAACCATAAGAGTACATCTGAGTGTGATAAGGTAGCAAGGTAACATCTAATCATGTATGTAATGCCAGGTACTCAAGTAATAACATGTCATCAGTATAAGGTATGTCTGCAAGAAGTAAATATGATAAAGTATCAATGATATCAATACACTTATATTAGCGTCCCATACCACTAATATTGGTGTAAGGGTATATATAACAGCGCCCTCATGCCCTGTTATATATACAAATGAAGTATGATCAGTGTAAATCCAGTCTGTATATGATCCATGTATGTATGTGATCTATGTCTGTATATGATCCATATCTGTATATATGTGGAACCCGTCCACCCGTCACCCAATGACAATAAGCATCATGTATGCAATGTGAGGATATAAACAAAATCATGGAAAAACATCATGAAACCCGTGCCTAGCATCGACACGTAAATCCTCATGTATCGGGCATCCGTCATTCCGGGTCAGCCCTCTCTCAGAGTATATATATATCGGGAATCCGTCAGTCCGGGTCATCCCCCTCTCAATGCATCGGGCATCCGTCATTCCGGGTCAGCCCTATATCAATCCATCGGGCATCCGTCATTCCGGGTCAGCCCTATATCAAAGTATATATCGGGAATCCGTCAGTCCGGGTCATCCCTCTCTCAGTACATCGGGCATCCGTCATTCCGGGTCAGCCCTAAATCAATCCATCGGGCATCCGTCATTCCGGGTCAGCCATCTCTCAAAGTATATATCGGGAATCCGTCAGTCCGGGTCATCCCTCTCTCAATGCATCGGGCATCCGTCATTCCGGGTCAGCCCTATATCAATCCATCGGGCATCCGTCATTCCGGGTCAGCCCTATATCAAAGTATATATCGGGAATCCGCCAGTCCGGGTCATCCCTCTCTCAGTACATCCCCTAGCACCGAGAAAACACGGGGCGGCGCCCCAAATATCATATCAAGGGAACCGGGTTTTTAAATGATTATTTATTT
The DNA here is from genome assembly GCA_030015575.1 of Agapanthus africanus. Lineage (NCBI taxonomy): Eukaryota > Viridiplantae > Streptophyta > Magnoliopsida > Asparagales > Amaryllidaceae > Agapanthus > Agapanthus africanus. Next base: position 299,097,754 of record CM057339.1, on the reverse strand, counting down.
AAAAAGGCCACGGTTCCCAATCCAGAAATCACATGAATCTCAACCAATAATACAAGTAACTGTGATGTGATATGTGTATCAGGTATGAATATCAAGTCATGTCACATATAGATAAGCTGCAATGCAATGATCCAATGTGATATAGGTATCAAATATGAACATCAAGTCATGTCACATATAGATAAGCTACACTGCAATGATCCAATACGATGTGCCATGCAATCAATCCATGATGTATGCGACATGTAAGAAAGGTAATCATATCCGAAATCATGCAACATGGAATAGTAATGTGCATATGTCGAGAGAAACCGCTCCTTTAGAATGAATCATCTATGTTTGTGTACAGGTATAAGTGTACAACATGCCAAGCAATACGAATAGCATGAAAATGCAGAAACCTAGTAGTCAACACCACAGTGAAGTATCTACTATGCAAACTACATCTAAGCATCAGGTCGATCAGGAGGGGTAGGTGTGGAAACCACCTAAATCTGAGTCAAAGTCTATGTATAGGTATATAGTCGGTGATCTCGCCTCAATGTCATATCGTAAGATATCCTCGAGTTATGAGTGCGGATCTATCATCAATATCGGCTCGTACGGTAAATCATCGTACGGCATCCCCAAAAGCTGGGTACAGGTCAACACCTCACTATCTCGTCACATAACCGGTATCACTATCATCAGATCATATAGTCAGGGGTACTACTCTATGTCAGTACAAAACGATACCATCAATAAAGTATGCATGCGGGGGTAAACACATATCCCAAGCCCGCAAGATATCACAAGCCATATTCCACATATGAATCGTATCAAACCACCGATCTCACGGCACCAAGCCACATCATCGACTCATCTCCAAAGTCATCCCACATCATCAAACACCGCGTAAGTACAAGTAATATGCAAGGGTGTGTGTGTAGGTGTAATTCTATCGTAGGGTTCGCGACTATGAACTACACTAGTCACTTCTACCCTACACTATCCATAATACACCTATCACAAAGCTACAACCCACTATAACTATCATATAACCACTATATACAGTATACTAACTACGGACTGCGGGGGTGCTATACGCCATCCACCCGACTTCCCCCTGTAGATATAATCTACTCATCTTGCATCATCAATTGCGGATGCCACCATGCATTTGCTTGTCATCCCGAAGTCCTCATGAGTACCTACACATCAACATATCGTGTATGCGCATTAAAACCATATCCAAGCTAAAACGGCGCATGAAATCCAAAACGATACGATAAGGGGCCTATAGGTGAGAACCTATGGCACGCCTTCAAAACCATCAATAAATCCTCTATATCGTCGTATAAATGCCAAATAGTCGAGGTAAAACGAAACACACCAATGCAGAAATGAAAATACGGAATACGGAAACTAAAGTCCAAAACAGCAACTCATGAAATATGTCCCAGATTTTACCCTAGATCACTTTATACAAATCTATAAATACCAGGGGCCTAAACTAACAATGTAGAAGCTACAGAACCCATACGACCCAAAATGGTGGGACCCAGGCCGCAATTGGCGGCCAAAAGGGGAGAATTGGCGGCCGGGAAAGGGAGTTGGGGGCTAGGGTTTGGGGTGTTGGTTCAATGGTGCCTGCACATCTCACTGTCCATTCAATATTATTTTAGGGTTCTCGGGGTGATAGCAGATTCAAGTTAACATGCACAGATTACACAATTTCCCCGATATCGGTTTCTAAAATCCGTATTTCTAGTTCTAGCTTCAGGTTTTGGGTTCCAATTCATACACTAGGGTGTTGGTGTATCCTCTACTGACCTCAATTTCCCAATACAACACAAGTTTCCTCAAACCCTAACTTGATTATCACCAAGTCCATAATATCACACAATATCGATATATTCTTAACATGGGGTTGAAGAAAATGCTACAATTAAGCTAATGGTTCCGTAATTACCTCCATTAGCAACTCAAGAATTTTCTTGAGTTGCCCCTAGTGGCCAAAATCCATGCTTTCTTAGTCCATCTTGTAGATCTCGAGCTCATGCACATTTTTAATGAAAGGGACATTGGATTTTGGTGTAGTTTTTGAGATGATTTGAGGGATTGAAGGTGGAGGAAGGGGAAGGAAGAGGCAGCAGCAGCAAGCAAAGGGAGAGGGAGAGAAATGAGGGGGAGAAATGGCTAAGGGTTTGGTCAATGGTTCACCCATACCTCTCTCTCACCAACCCCATTCTTTAATCCTTTTCTTTTCTTTTTCTTTTCTTTTAATCCCTAAACCAAACCTTCTCACCTCAATAGTAAACCCAAATGATAAATCATGGCAAGAAAAATGCACAAGTGCAGAAAATGTGATATCTGCATGTTTTGCACAAAATTGCCAAAAAACCCGATTAGTGATTTTAATCGCGATTAGCACTAAATTAGTGTCAAACTAATCACAAAAACTTAAAAATGTCATAATTCACTAATTTACCCTATTTTAGAATTTTCCATAATTTTTCATAATTTTTCTAACAGTTTTCTTATTTATTTGCATTTAATATTAAAATAATCAATAAAATAATATTAAATTATAAAAATTCCCAAAATTTATATTTTATATTTTTGAAAATGTTACAAAACCCAAGACTGAGCCCAAAATTGGCTAAGTCTTTGAGATTTCATTACGGCCAAGCCCATATGCTCTGTTGATGGATCTTAACAAAATTTAATAATCCTTAAACATATTTCTAAGTTAATCTTAGACTCATACAAGACTAAAGTATCCTTAGTTAAAATAAATTGAGCTCATATGCTCACATATATTTAAGTCGATTTTAATCTATAACCAGATTCACGGTCCTTATATAAAATAAAATACCCCCTGAACTGATGGAACATACAACCTTGGTTCAAACGCAAACACACACACACACACACACACACACACACACACACACAAACACAAAGATTTGGACTAATCCACGCCCTGCAGGCGGCGACATAAACTAGTCTCCGTATACAATCTACTGGCAATCATAATATATAACACGACATGAAGTGATCTACCAGAGCAGGTGAAAGTGGTTATCATAACGCGATAACGTAATTAACTGTAGGGGCTTGCGCTTGCAGGGAAGAATGTCCCCACAATTAAAAGCCCCTCAAAGAGAGGGAATCTGATAAAGTCACGGTACAATGGTCGCATCTGTCCAATCCTCCGATATACGGTGTCATAAATCAACTTGGTATTTTCAGAGAGGTAGATGAATATGTTCTAAATAGCATCTGCCCTAAAATTCAGGCTAGACGTCCTTAACGTCCCAGTCCAGTTTTCTACGGTAAACAGATTCTGGCACGCCCGGCAAAACCTCTTCCCCTTTCCACTTCATACTTCGTGTTTCGCGAAAAAAATCATGGTTCGCTATGTTCATGGTTGCCTCTGGATTCGAGCTACTAAAATTTAGTGTTTCACCTCTGTGTAGAATCAATGGCCTCCCACTGCACTTCCTGCAATGACAACTCTTCTCTATCCTGGACGAAGAGTGATGTATGGGCCCAACGCGGCCTCCGTCTTCTCGATATTTTTGGGACAGGTCACTCAGGCCGCTACCGGGCTATTCTTTGGGACCATGCTCCTACCCATGAACTTCGACGCCTCAATGCCCCAAGAGGAAGCTCCTCGAAAGTAAAATTTTGATTGGCTAGCTATCGTGACGGCTCTTAGCAGCAAGCCGTCCAACTCCGGAGTCTTAGTTTTCAATTGGCTGAAGAAGAACTCAAAGGGGCTTATAATAAAGCCCATGATTCTAGAGGGGGTTACACCAAAATGGCTAACCCGCCCTGCTCCTACCATGCATGAAGGCGTCAAAAGTGCTTCACCTCCAAGACGGTCGGTCTTCGACAGATTGACCAACTCTGCTCCAGCTCCGCCAAGAACGACCGTCTTACATAGGCTGACACCCGGCGATGCTCCCTGGCAATGCTGGGGCATGATGAAGATGCCTCTAATGCTGAGGTGATTCCTACTGCCAGGCATGCTTGACGTCGCCACTGGCGCCGAGTGTGACAGGCCGGGGGAACTCTCCTTCTGGGCTTACCCTACCAGCTCATATGGTGGATATTGACGCTGCTGTTTCAACTGGGAACAGCTATGACCCGTTTAGGACGATGCGCAAAAACTCCATGACAGCAGTACTGAAAAGATCACATCCGCCCACAGAAGCAGCTGTGCAGATGAATCCGGAGCAGCATTATCAGTGGCTCTCCTCACAAATCCACAGAGTCTAGCGGAAAGTCCAAGACTCGGTTCTTGATGAAAGCAACTCTTGTTGACCCAAAAAATCTAACGTCTGACAAGAAAGGGATTTCTCCTTCAGCATACAACAGAGGACTTCTTGTAAAGAGGTGCCAGTGATAACGACTCTTCATGGTCTAACCTCTAATAAAAGAATGAGGCCGAAGAAAATTCTATCGCCAGCAGAAAAATCCAAAGGCGAAGGTTCCAAACGCCCCAAGTCTGGGTTATAACTATACATACGGTCTATATGGCCAATAGGAAAGAAGAGAGCCGTGCTTTTGTGAGTCACAGACCGCATACTCGGTTGCTGATGAAGACTCAGGAGCAACAGCAAAAGTTTCAAGAGATGCTGACCAAAATGGTAGCACTCACCGGACCTAAAGAAAGTCCGGACAAGGAAACAGAACAACGCCAGGAATAAGAAACCGATACAGAGTTCTTGCGATGGGTTTTAGAGAAGAAAGATATGGAAGCTGCGAGGCAGGCTGCTAACATAAAGCAGACGGCTCTCCTCTTTCAAGATATGGTTGGAATGATGATCCAACCAGAATCACTGGCCGAAGATCCTCAGGTGATCATTGAAGATGACAAAGGGGAAATGTTGAATCCTCCCCAGGCACTTTCGACGGCCAAGGAGGAGGCGATCTCTAAGGCAACCCTTGATGATTACATTGCTTAGCAAATTAGAGCTCACCAGGCCAATGAAGCTGCTAACCAAATCGTCAAAACAGGACGACCATATCCGGCCTAGTACGAACAAATAAAGTACCCACCTGGATATACTATCCCAAAGCTCCACGTATATAAAGGAACATGGAATCCCCATCAGCATGTCACGCAGTTCATAGCTCTGTGTGGCGATACTAGAGGCAACGACAAACTGTTGCTTCGCCAATTCGTCGAAAGCTTATCAGAAACGGCTTTCGAATGGTACTCGGAGCTCCTAAATGATTTCGTGAAAACCTTCTCTGAAATGGAGCTGCTGTTCGTGCAAAGATTTGTCGGTGCAAGTGAACGCACTCCAATCACGACACTGATCAATGCCAGGGTCAAGCCGGGGAAACATGGGTCCAATACGCGATCTAGTGGCGGAACTCATGGTCTAAATGCGAATAGCACATTGAGGAGTCTCCGGCTGTGGGGATGTTCATTGGGACCATTGATCCCCAGTCGAACGTATCCCAGTTCATGACCTTATTCAAGCCCACCACATTCCACGATTTGATTGATAAATTGGCATAGATGGATCAGATGGGTCATGATCCTTCCTCCTCAAACAAGGACCCCCGGAACAATAAGGGCAAAGGAAAGGCAGCCTTGTATCTAATACGAAACAACAACCGAGCGATTCAAAAGCAGCTGCTCACCAAAACAACCCCCATACGCGCCCGTCCTTGGAAAAAAGGCTGGGACGTGCATACTCATTCCCTCGCGATAAGACGAGGAGGTTATTTGAGCCGGCGATGCGAAACAATCTAATCACATTGCCAGACCCACGGCGACCCGCATAAGCCGGCGATGTCAATAACCCTAACTACTGCTCCTACCACAGGATAGTAAGGCATCCAATCGAGGATTGCTATATCTTCAAAAACTGGGTCGAGGACCAGTATCGGCAGGGGAAGTTCGTTCTGTCTGACAATTGGAGGGTATATCTACCCCAAAAACATGCTCCCAAAAAAGTGGATGCGCGGGGGGAATCCCGCTCTCTCATGGAAGAAGCTCTGTGGGAAGTATGTCTTTCCGCAAAGACTAAACGAATGTTGAAGGATCTACAAGCCTGTCAGGCGATCAAGTGAAAAATCCCGCTTGAGCCATAAATTATAGAAGGGATGCTGAAATCGTGTCCCACGCCAAAATTCTCTGATAGAGGAAAAAGTCCCCAAGCCAAGCCCTTTAAGTCTTCTAAGAAAAAGAAGAAGACTAAGAAGCCTGTATAGCATGATGGGTATGTCGACAGGTGCACAGACCTTCATAGATACATAGATGCGTTTGAAGAATATAATCAGAAAGCATGAACACTAGTCACACTCAAAAAATTCCTCAAGCATATTCTTGAGAATGAGAATAGTGACGATGATGAGGAAAAAGACTCATAAGAAGAAACGGAAGACCGTGTGTGTCATGCCCCGCTTCCCAGTAGACGGAAGCAGGTACGAGACGAGGCTGCGACGTATTTATTTTGAGAAGTTCATTTCCCGGAATAAATACGCTAAACGTAAAACAAGCAATATAAAATGACAAGAGAATAAACATGAGATTTAAAATTCAACAACTTTATTTACATTCAACTTGATTCATTTACAATAAATGATTTTAACTGAAAGAAAATACAAGGATGGAAATGCATAAACATGTGGCATACATAAACAGAGAAAAGGTAACTGGTCTAGGCCTGGTTCTCGGTCTGATTGTGCTCTTCCTCTAAGATGTCAACCTCTTCAGTCTCCACAGTATCTGACGAACATTCCACGAAAACAGAGAAGGGTGGAATGGCCGTCAGCGAAATTTCGCTCGGTAAGTCCCAGTGAATGAAGTGAAATATAAAGTGTAATGATAAGGAAAAGGTATATCATGAACAATGGATTATGAAGTATGATGTGTCAGCATGTCGTTTAATGTAAACATGGTGAGTTTATGTAGCATGCAGTTTTATCATAATATAGATGAACAAGTATGGTAATGAATGACAAGTAGATAAGCATGATAGCATGAGCATGGAAAATAAAAGTAACATGGCCGTGTGGTGTAAGTATAGTGAATATGCAGTGAATATAAGTGTCTCAACATGTCTCTACTTGGGTTCACTAATTTAACGTAAGTTCAAGGGTGAATGTCAACCAATCTCAAGAGTGTTCTCGAACTCAACAGGCTGTAATCCAGAGGTAAGGAACCATAGGCCTGAATCAAGTGTTAGTAACGAGACTTCAACTTAATGTTGAATTATTCCAAACTCAACAGGCTGTAATGCAGGAGTAAGGAAACACGGGCCCTCATGATAACTTGCTTGTGTTAGTAGACATGGATTCTTGATCTAGTGGGACTCCTGAGATTTCATTGGATTCACGCATGAACTATCCCAGCACCCTGTATATGCTAAGTTACAGTTAAAATTACTAGCCTTGCTCGAATCCATGAATACATCAGTTTGCAAGATAGAGTTCTTGTATATATTAAGTATTCATGTCAAGTGTTCTTATATTCATGTCAAGTTGTATTCATGGTTCGATTCAAGTCAAGTCATGTATTCATGTTTGATATATGTGTTTGAACTCAGGTATTCAGGTTCATGTTCAAGTATGCATGCTAGACTTTGGGTTCATGTTTGAATTGGATTCTGACTTGAGTTTGGAGTCAAGTTCATGATCAAGCATTCATGTTTGGTTTTAGATTCAGGTTTGAGTTTGGATTTAGACATGGGTTAGACCCAGACTTGAGTCAGACACTTTAAAATGATTTAGATCTTGAATTAGGTTCAAGAGTTATCGGTAACTGCTGCACATGGATGACATGATTTGTGTCTTTTTCCAAGACAATTACCATTGATAACACCGTTAAGTTTTCTACCTTAAATAGGAAAGCACTTACTTTCTTCGGCTCCCTAAGGCTCAAGAGAATTGATCCCGCTTAAACCTATATTTACTAAGTCCTTAAATGTAATTTTATATAACCCGAGAGGGTTTTATGCAAAATACTTTTAATATAGTTTCAAAATAATCTCGAGACATTATTTATATTATTTAGGGTTTTCATGGATGTGAATTTTAAGGATGTGAGGTATTTTAGTGATAATAGCTTAACTTGAATATTTCATGGTATTTTATTGTAAAACTTGACTTTTATTGGTAATGGTATTTTGATGAAACTTGTAATTCTTTCCTTGAAAAATATAAGGTTATTTTATTTGAAAATATATAGATTTTATAATATTTATATAATATTAAAAAATTAATTATTATTATTACGTAGAAATTGCGTTTTTCTTAAAAATCGTATTAAAAACTTTTTGAGACCGAATGCTCCGTTAGGAGGTCTGCATCTCGCTCTACTAGCTCAAGAATGTGCGATAATCTGCACCATCTAATAGCGGGTCCCCTGAAAAGAGTTGTAGAGGTTTATTTGCAAAGGAAATTAAAATACAATTTTAAAAGAAAACCGGTTTTTATATTAAATGGTATTTTAGTGTAACGTTGTATTCGTATCAAAAATACGTTCACAGAGTATCGTGCTATGGAAACCATGTGTATATGTGAGGGATAGGTCATTACCTCGTGAAGTTTTCTAAAGGTATAATTAACAAAAATACTAAAAGATGTGATATGTGAAGTTCATGGTATTTTAGTGTAAATGTTAAGTTAAAGCTATATTTCATGATATTTTTGAGTGAAATTTTGTTATAACCATTAGTTATATGATTACAAATATGGTGTAAGAATATGGATGAATAATAGGTAAGAAAAAGTGAACTTTTTAGGGTTTAGAATAAAATGTCGGTATTAACTCCACTTACCGACATGTTTTGAAAAAGAGAACTTTTCAAGAAGAAAGAGAGGGATAGGGAGGGACTTACCGGTTGATTATGTTAGGAAGAGGTAGAAGAAGGGTACGAAAGCTTTGGGGTGTCGCGGAAACCCCGAGATTAGCTTCGATCTTCGCCGGAAGTTATTTGCTTGCTAACTCCACTTGTATTATTCTTGTACTTAGAAAACTTTAAGAATTTTGACTATAATTTTCAGAATGAGGATGGGCTACGACATGGGCTAGTATTTAAAGTGTGAAATTAGGGTTTTGGAATTAAAAGAGTGAATTAAAATGCATTAAAATGAGGATAAATGGGGAATTGAAAGGTTTCTGTTTGATTGCAGAGCAATCAAACAGTGCAGGGGAGTTAGGGGTAGGGGAAAGGTCGTGTGTACAAAGCACATAGGGGATTGGGCCACATCCAACCGTCGAGACCGGTTTTCGGTAGGGTTTGGCCGGCCAAATGAGGGGGTTAGGCCGTCATATTTGTACCACGTGTTCACGCCAGTGTTAACACCCTTTTGCACATGTTTAATTTTTTTGTCTTTTCATTTTTGTGTGTTTTGCACATGTAAACTTTTAGGCTTCCAAAAGTTTAAAAGAAAAAAAATCAAAAAAATATAATGTTTCTGATGGGATTCGAACACAGGGCTACGTCACAGCAGTGCAATGGTTTTACCAGTGAGCTGCAAGTTGATTCTTGCTGTTCTTAAACAAGATATACTTATAACTTGTACTCAGGCTTGTAAACTCCTTTCTGTACATTAAAAAGAAAAAAAATTATAGAAAATTCAGAGTCGTTACATTCTATCCTCCTTATAAAAATTTCGTCCTCGAAATTTATAGAAGGAAGTTGTAACAGATTCAAGAAAATTTGATTACAGTGATGGTGAAAGAACTACTGGTATCGTACCGAAAGTGCATGAAAATTTTTGAAAGAATGAAAGGATGTAAGAATTTGAAAAGGCTGAAAAGATGGGAAGGAATTTACCAGTGTTACCTTGACCTATAGTCTCGGCTTCCACGGCTGCCAAAGTGTAAGCCTGATGTCTCAGCACATTTCTCTGTGCATGATGATACATCGATGGCTGACAAGGTAAAGATAGTCCATGTGGAGGTGTTGCAGGAAGAGCTAAACAAATAGGTGGAGCTTGGATAGCTGGTCTAACTACGGGGGCTGGGCCAGTTCGATTGTGTGGGCAAGTTCCTATAGTATATGAGGATGATCCACATATCAGACAAAGACCATTTGCTCGATAACAATCTTTGACTTGGTGTCCGGTTCTCTTACAATAGATGCAGAAGTTCAGTTCAGTCTTGAAAAATAATCCTCCTGGCCTCATAGCTGGCGCTAGGAGTGTTGGCCTAGCAGAGGATCTTCCAGTAATCTGATGGGCGGGACGTTTTATCCCGATCGACTGTGGCCTCCCCTTGTTTTTAATGACAGCTTCATAGCGACGGGCTGACTTCAAAACTGCTTCATGTGTCCGGTATTCTCCCATTGCTTGGGCAGCCTGGATCTCTGGGTCGAATCATTGGTGGAAGCGTCTAGCTCTGATTTCTGCAGTTGGAATTAGATGGGTGGCGAATCAGCTGAGCATGGTGAATTCAACATCGTATTCGTCCACTGACTTATCCCACATAGATCCTTGTTGCAGGTGGATGGATTTCTGTTCCATCTTGAAGTGTGCGGTTTCTGGAAAATACTTGGCATCAAAGAGATCACGAAATGTCTTCCACTCGATTGGCTGCTCAAGGCGGCTCTCCTTGGCTTTCCACCAGATTCTGGCATTTTCAGTAAGCTAGAGTTTGGCTATTCTGACCCAATCCACTTCAGGAACTTGAGCTACGGCTAGGTCATCTTCAATACTCTATGCCCATTCCTCGGCCTCAAGTGTTTTCTCCTTCCATGAGAAGTTCTTCGGGTGTAACTTTCGAAATTGTTTCACTCCCGGTGCTTCTGTTTCAGAGCAGATGAAATTCTGTTGAAAGAGAGCAGTCTACTCCTACAAAATCGTGCTTTGAGTCTGCTAACTCTCAAGTAAGCTTTTGATAGCCTCCAGATGCATCATCTGTTCTGTGAGTAGAACGGTTACCGTTGGTGGAGGTGGTAGGATTATAAGGATAGGTGGCGGTGGTGTACTTCCATCGTTGGTGCTAGGATTGTTGTTGGGAGAATCCATCACCTAGTTAGAGAAGAAAGATTAGGATAGATTCAAAGGAAATTGAACTGTAGGGAATATAGAGTTGTTGAATCTTATATTTATTGTTATATATTGCTTATGACTTCATGCGGAACAGACCTGCATGGGCCACCAACAAAACCTATCACGCTCCGCTTCCCAGTAGACGGAAGCAGGTACGTGATGAGACCGCGGCGTATTTATTTCGGGAAGGTCATTTCCCGGAATAAATACACTAAGCGTAAAATAAGTAATATAAAATGACAAGAGAATAAATATGAGATTTAAAATTCAACAACTTTATTTACATTCAACTTGATTCATTTACAATACATGATTTTAATTGAAAGAAAATACAAGGATGGAAATTCCTAAACAGATGGCATAACTAAACAGAGAAAATGTAACTGGTCTAGGCTTAGTTCTCGTTCTGATTATGCTCTTCCTCTGAGATGTCTATCTCTTCAGTCTCTACAGTATCTGACGAACATTCCAAGAAAACAGAGAAGGGTAGAATGCCAGACAGCGAACTTTCGCTCAACAAGTCCCAAAGATTGAAGTGAAATATAAAGTGTAATGATAATGAAAATGTATATCATGAACAATGGATTATGTAGTATGATTTGTCAGCATGTCATTTAATGTAAACATGGCGAGTTTATATAGCATGCAGTTTTATCATAATATAGGTGAACAAGTATGGTAATGAATGACAAGTAGATAAGAATGATAGCATGAGCAAGGAAAATATAAGTAACATGGCCGTGTAGTGTAAGTACAGTGAACATGCAGTGAGTGTAAGTGTCTTAACAGGTCTCTACTTGGGTACACTAATTTAACGTAAGTTCAACGGTGAATATCAACCAATCTTAAGAGTGTTCTCGAACCCAACAGGCTGTAATTCAGGGATAAGGAACCACGGGCCCGAATCAAGTGTTAGTAACGGGACTTCAACCTAGTGTTGAAGTATTCCAAACTCAACAGGCTATAATCCAGGAGTAAGGAAACACGGGCCCTCATGATAACTTGATTGTGTTAGTAGACATGGATTCATGATCTAGTGGGACTCCTGAGATTTCGTTGGATTCACGCATGAACTACCCAGCACCCAATATATGCTAAGTTACAGTTAAAATTACTAGTTTTGCTCGAATTTATGAATACATCAGTTTGCAAGATAGAGTTCTTGTATATATCAAGTATTCATCTCAAGTGTTCTTATATTCATGTCAAGTTATACTCATGATTCGAGTCAAGTCAAGTCATGTATTCAGGTTTGATATATGTGTTTTGTTTACCGCTGAAAACAGAGATGAACTGGAATAGATCGTCTTACCTGAATTTGTAGGCAAATACTATTTGGATTTATCTGTCCACTTCTCCGAAGATACTAAGTTGATTTATGGCACCATATATCGGAGGTTTGGACAGACGCGACTGTTGTAGCAGACTTTATCAGATTCCCCCTCATTTTATGAGGGGTTTTTGATTCTGGGGACGCTCTTCCCTGCAGGTGCAAGCCCCTGCAGTTAATTACGTTACTACATTGCGATAACCACTTTCTCCTGCTCCGGAAGTTCACTTCATGTCGTGTGTGTTTTTGTTTGTTTTGGTTGCCCGTGGATTGTATACGGAGACTAATTTATGTCGTCGCCCGTAGGGCGCGGATTAGTCCAAATCCGTATATTTGAGATTTTGGTTTAGGTCAAGAATTTTGCATGACGGGGCCCACGTTGGTAGCTTGGTTTGCCAACGGGAATGAACTTAGAACGTAAATCTCACATTTGTGAGGTCCATCGGTTCAGAAGATATTTGGGTTTAATCTAAGGATCATTAGCCATATTTGAGAATAAGATCAATTTATGAGCAGTGAGCATATGAGCTCAATTAATCATTAGATCATATATGAATAGCCCATGGATAGTATACAGTATTCATTATGGAGACAGTCCGCTGGGCAAAACTTATTAGTTTAAGGACGTCGCAGTTTAACATTCCCTGTTTGGGACGAATGTTAGTTTAAGGACATTTCGGTCCATCATTATGCAGACAGTCCGCTGGGCAAAACTAATTAGTTTAATGACGTCGCAGTTTAACATTCCCTCTTTGGGACGAATGTTAGTTTAAGGACATTTCGGTCCAATGTTCCCTGTTTGGGATGAAAATTAGTTTAAGGACATTTCGGTCCATTATCACCGTGTTTGGGGGCGAAGATTAGTTTAAGAAAATTTCGGTCCATCATTCCTATTTTGGGGACGAATGTTACTTAAAAGACATTTCGGTCCATCATTACCATTTTGGGGACGAATATTAGTGTAAGGACATTTCGGAACAACATTCAACTTGCACGCACATGTATTTGTTACGCGGCAAAGTAAACGATGGTGACATAGAATGCAACTAATTTGGAATGCAATCCGATTTGAGGTGTGCACGTCAATTTAGAAGTGCATCAACGTGGGATATATCATTTCCAGTCTTGATGAAGTTTTACATCAAGTTGGGACGAGAAAAAAGTTGTTGGTTGTCGGGACCTGCCACCTCTCTGAAGACGTTAAGGAATTACAATGACATATATCAGAGGTGTGGAGAGATGTACCCTTGAACCAAATCCCGTATTTGAGGGAAAAGATCATGGTGGATCATCTATGAATCATTAGCCTTATTTGAGAATAAGATGACTTTAGGAGATTTGGGATGAATATAATTTTGAATATCATCAATGAGAGATCATTAGTCATGTTTGAGACTAAGATAAGTTTGGATATCATGAATATAAGCTTAGCCAATTTGGGCTAAGATTGGGTTTCTGTAATACCCAGCAGTGCTAAGCACTCAGCTACATATTGTACTCACGTGTATAACACGTGAAGCGCTCCAATAGTGCTAAGCACTAACGTTTATGGCGCTCACGTATGTTTCACGTGAGGCGATCCAATAGTGCCAAGCACTAAATTTTCCCGGCGCTCACGTATGTTTCACGTGAGGCGCTATATAACTTGGTTTTGAGCGCTCACGTACTTTTCACGTGAGGCGATGAGTTCTTTTGGAGCTTTAATCTCTGTTGATATTTTTAGAGAACTTAAATCTCTGTTAATGACATTTTAACCATTAACGATCACCAAGATCATTATTTTGAGGATCTGGGATCACGTTCTTTAAGAACTAAGTACTTGATTTGAAGGAACTAAGTTCCTAGAGTATTATGAACTCCATATTTTCCATGTTCATGTTTTCAGAGAGGTTAAATCTCTTTTAATAGTGTTTTTACCATTAAGGATCACCAAGATCACTATTTTGAGGATCTTGGATCGGGTTGTTTAAAGAACTAAGTTCTTGATTTGGAGGAACTAAGTTCCTGTAGTATTATGGACTCCATTTTCTCCACGTTCTTGTATCCATATTCCCTTCTGAATTTTTGATTCTCAAGAACAAGATCTTTCCGATGAGAATTAAATTCTCAACTTGTGGGAGACTTGTCTTGTGGATCCCAAATCCAGAGAAAGAACTAAGTTCTTTTGAAAGGGTTAAACCCTTAGATATGGTATATTAGGTAAAGGAGATATTTTGATCTCTTCTTTTTTTATTACTTAGAGCTTTTAGGAGGGAGATCTCCTTCTTTAAGAGAATTAAATTCTCTGTTGTTTTGAGAGCTTTCTGTATTTTTCAGAAGCTTATGGGGGGTCTCATTTTTCCTCCTCCCCTTTTTGATTAATCTCTTTGCTCTTATTTACAGAGAAGAGAAAAATTAATTTATTGAGAAAATCTCTCATTGAGAGATCATGATTGATCAATCAAAAATGATCTTTTAGATCAATTGGTGAATTCTATTCACCATTAGATTTTTAATCCAAAGGCTCTCTGTTTAACAGAGAAGATTTCTTATTTATTTAAAAAAATTAGGAAATATTATTTTAAGATAGAATTTTATTCTATCATATGAATATCTTGTTAGCTTAACAAGATTAGAATTTTATTCTATCATATGAATATATTGTTAGTTTTAACAAGATCAGGAAGATATTTTCCTAACATAAAATTTTATTCTATCTAATAGAGAAGATCCTTCTTATTTGTTTATCAAGATTAGGAAATATTTTCCTAAGATAGAATTTTAATCTATCATATGAATAGCTTGTTAGTTTAACAAGATTAGGAAATATTTTCCTAACCAAAGAATTTAATTTTGTTCAACAGAGAAGATCTCTCTTATACAATTTAATTCTATCAGATAGTTTAATTGGTGATATTTTTATCATAGTTGGATTTTAAATCCAAGATTCTTTATCAGAGAAGATCTTTCCATATTAGAAGGAAAATATTTCCCAAATAGAATTTATCATCTGATGATTTATTAATACCATTGAAATTTTTATCCAACGGCTCTGTTTAACCGAGAATATCCCAGTTTTTAGGGAAGTATCCCTATGTAGAATTTAATTTTATTTGCTTGTAATTTGGTCGCCGGCGCTCACGTGTTGTGCATGTGGGCGCCACTTAAGAATTTAATTCTTATTTATGATAGGCGCTCATGTGCTTTCCACATTGGCGCCCACGTGAGGAGCACGTGCGGCACCACCATAGGATTTAATCCTACAAGATTGGCGCTGGCGCCGGTGCCCTCTTGATAGGCACGTGAGGCGCTGTCTCTACAAAATTTTAACAGAGCTTGGCTCTTTTATTATGTTTAAATATTAAGGGAATAGGTGCTCCTGTGCTTTGCACATTGGCGCCTACGTGAACTTCACATGCGGTGCTACTTGAGGTGATAGTTACATACTTTCCATGTGGGCGCATGTATTTAATACGTGGAGCTTTCCCTTTATTTTTATAAGGGAACAACAAGCTCTAAGCCAAAAAAATTTGGCGGGAACAAATGCCCCCACTACTTTGCCTACGTAAGCTTATACGTGGATTAAGTAGTGCAAAATAATACATTACCATAGAATTGATGGCTTAGGAGACAAGTTTAGGATCCCTGTCGCCTAAGAATTTTTTATCTTCATGAGCCGTAAGGGTCTCAAGCAGGTTTTTCTCCCTGTGAGTCATGAGGATCTCATAGGTGCATATTTTCCCTAGAAATCGTGAGGATTCCTAAGTGTCTTTCACCTCAGTGAGTCGTAAGGATCTCACGCAGGTATTTTCTCCTTACGAGTCGAGGGGACCCGCGAGTGGTTTCTTCACTTCATTGGCATGTAACTTTGACAAATGTGGCCCGTGGATAGTATACAAGAGTCAGTTTGGACCTTCTTATAGGGCAGCGATGGCTTATGAAACAGGTTTAGATCTGTCGCCTAAGGCTTTTCAACTTTATGAGCCGTGAGGGTCTCATAAAGATATTTCTCCCTATGAGTTGAGAGGATCTCGTAGGTGTATTTTCTCCTTAGGAGTCGTGAGGGCTCCTAAGTGTGTTTTCCCTTGAGAGTCGTAAGGATCTCATAAGAGAATTTTCTCCTTACGAGTCGAGAGGACTCGTAAGTGGTTTTTTCTTCCTCATCGGTATGCGACGTTGGAGAATATGGCCCGTGGATAGTATACAAGAGTCAGTTTGGATCTTCTT
This sequence comes from Agapanthus africanus, assembly GCA_030015575.1. Lineage (NCBI taxonomy): Eukaryota > Viridiplantae > Streptophyta > Magnoliopsida > Asparagales > Amaryllidaceae > Agapanthus > Agapanthus africanus. The sequence goes on along the minus strand of CM057339.1, from coordinate 299,081,214 downwards.
GTAGGGCAGCGGTGGCTTAAGAAACAGGTTTAGATTTGCCACCTTAGACTTTTCAACTTTATGAGCCGTGAGAGTCTCGTAAATATGTTTCTCCCTACGATTCAAGTGGATCTCGTAGGTGTATTTTCTCCTTAAGAGTCGTGAGGGCTCCTAAGTGTGTTTTCTCTTGAGAGTCGTAGGGATCTCACAAGAGAATTTTCTCCTTACGAGTTGAGAGGACTCGCAAGTGGTTTTTTTCCTCATCGGTATGCGACTTTGGAGAATGCGGTCCGTGGATAGTATACAAGAGTCAGTTTGGACCTACTTGTAGGGCCACAGTGCTTAGGAAAATAGGTTTATATCTCTGTCGCCTAAGGCTTTTCGCTTTTATGAGCCATGAGGGTTTCATAAAGATATTTTTCCTACGAGTCGAGAGGAGTCAAGAGGATCTCACAGGTGTATCTTAACGTGAAATATAGATAACCCCTATTCTTTACGACAGGGGTTCGTTAGGTTTATGGATGGTTTTAGTCCGTGGTACCGTCACATTGACTGATGTATTCCTCGATATGCAGTCTTTAAGCTGCTGTTCGAGTAGCCCCATGACTGTTGTGTCTCTGATCCCTTCTGAGGCTGGACAAGACATCTTCAAGTAATCTTCTTAGGTCATATTACCTTTTGGAAGAGCAAGCGTTAGGAATTTTCTATGACGCATTTTACTTAAGATTAGGCTCAATTTGGAGCCCCGATGAGTCATAACCACTCCGCTCTGGTGTAAGATGATCTCCGATAGTCTTTTAGGCTTTATATGAGTTGCCGTCGAGACCCGAAGCTGGGAATATGTTGTCGCTTCATTTTTATTATGACGATGTCGTGCCGTTTCTTTGCTGAAGTAGGGTAAACATCTGTAGGACCTTTATACTGTATGTATTGCAATTGAAGTCCGGAGCTAGGAATATGCCATCGCCCCACGACTGTCGTCTCTCTGATCCCTTCGAAGGCTAAACAAGACGTCTTCAAGTAATCTCCTTAGGTTATATTACCGTTAGAAGAGCAAGCGTTAGGAATTTTCCATGATAGTTTTTACTTGAGGTTAGGCTCAATTTGGAGACCCGATGAGTCATAACCATTCCGCTCTGGTGTCGGATGATATCCGATAGTCTTTTAGGCTTTATATGAGTTGCCGTCGAGATCCGAAGCTGGGAATATGCCGCCGCTTCATTTTTTTCTTTGACGATGTCGTGTCGTTTCTTTACTGAAGTAGGGTAGACATCTGTAGGACCTCTATGCTGTATGTTTTGCAATTGAAGTCCGGAGCTAGGAATATACCATTGCTCCAATTTCATTTGGTAGTTGCGTCCACATCCTGCTGAAATGAGGGGAAACGTTGAGATAGTCTTTGGGTTTTATATGAACCTTCAAGAGTTGGAGTTAAGATTTTGCCGTCACTCCTTTTTGATTTGGCTCCTTGGAGCCTTTATTGACGTTGCATCTGCATCCTGCTGGCATGAGAAGCACGTCGAGCTGGAGTTACGATTTTGCCGTCACTCCTTCTTGATTTGGCTCCTTGGAGCTTTTGTTGATGTCGCATCTGCACCGAGAAGGAACGTCGAGTTGGAGCTGGGAATTTACCATTACTCCTTTTTTGTTTGACCCTTGGGTCTTTGATGACGTTGCGTCTATATCCTGCTGGCATGAGAAGCATGTTGAGCTGGAGTTAGGATTTTGCTGTCACTCATTTTTGATTCGGCTCCTTGGAGCCTTTGTTGACGTTGCATTTGCATCCTTCTGGCATGAGAAGCACGTCAAGCTGGGGTTAGGATTTTGCCATCACTCTTTTTTGATTTGGCTCCTTAGAGCCTTGTTGACGTCGCATTTGCACTGAGAAGGAACGTCGAGTTGGAGATGGGATTTTTCCATTACTCATTTTTGTTTGACCTTTGGGTCTTTGATGACGTTTTTTCTACATCCTGCTGGCATGAGAAGAATGTCAAGCTGGAGTTAGGATTTTGCCGTCACTCCTTTTTGATTTGGTTCCTTGGAGCCTTTGTTGACGCCGCGTATGCATCCTGCTGGCATGAGAAGCACGTCGAGCTGGAGTTAGGATTTTACCGTCATTCCTTTTTGATTTGGCTCCTTGTAGCCTTTGTTGACGTTGCATCTGCACCAAGAAGGAACGTCGAGCCGGAGCTGGGATTTTGCCATTACTCTTATTTTGTTTGACCCTTAGGTCTTTGATGATGTTGCGTTTATATCATGCAAGCATGAAAAGCACGTCGAGCTGGAGTTAGGATTTTGCTATCACTCCTTTTTGATTTGGCTCATTGGAGCCTTTGTTAACGTTGCGTCTGCATCCTGCTGGCATGAGAAGTACGTTGAGCTGGAGTTAGGATTTTGTCGTCACTCTTTTTTGATTTGGCTCCTTGGAGCCTTTGTTGACGTCGCATCTCCACCGAGAAGGAACGTCGAGTTGGAGCTTGGATTTTTCCATTACTCCTTTTTTGTTTGACCGTTGGGTCTTTGATGACGTTGCGTTTATATCCTGCTGACATGAGAAGCATATCGAGCTGGAGTTAGGATTTTGCCGTCACTCCTTTTTGATTTAGCTCCTTGGAGCCTTTGTTGACGTTGCGTCTGCATCCTGCTGACATGAGAAGCACGTCGAGCTGGAATTAGGATTTTTCCATCACTCCTTTTTGATTTGGCTCCTTGGAGCTTTTGTTGACGTCATATCTGCACCGAGAAGGAACGTTGAGCTGGAGCTGGTATTTTGCCATTACTCCTTTTTTGTTTGACCCTTGGGTCTTTGATGACGTTGCGTCTACATCCTGTTGGCATGAAAAGTATGTCGAGCTGGAGTTAGGATTTTGCTGTCACTCCTTTTTGATTTGGCTCCTTGGAGCCTTTATTGATGTTGTGTCTGCATCCTCCTGGCATGAGAAGCGCATCGAGCTGGAGTTAGGATTTTGCCGTCACTCCTTTTTGATTTGGCTTCTTGGAGCTTTTGTTGACGTCGCATCTGTACCGAGAAGGAACGTCGAGCTGGAGCTGGGATTTTACCATTACTCCTTTTTTGTTTGACCCTTCGGTCTTTGATGACATTGCGTCTATATCCTGCTGACATGAGAAGCACGTTGAGTTGGAGTTAGGATTTTGCCGTCGCACTTTTTTGATTTGGCTCCGTGGAGCCTTTGTTGACGTTGCGTCTGCATCCTGCTGGTATGAGAAGCGCGTCGATCTGGAGTTAGGATTTTGCCATCACTCCTTTTTTGTTTGACCCTTGGGAGTTTGATGATGTTGTGTCTACATCCTGCTGGCATGAGACGCACGTTGAGCTGGAGTTAGGATTTTGCCGTTACTCCTTTTTGATTTGGCTCCTTAGAGCTTTTGTTGACTTTGCGTCTGCATCCTTTTGTCGAGCCGAAGTTATGATTTTACCATCACTCCTTTTTTTTGTTTTGGCCATTGGGTTTTTTGTTGAAGTCGTGTCTGCATCCTGCTGGAATAAGAAGGAACGCCGAGTTGGAGCTAGTATTTTTCCATTACTCCGTTTTTGTTTGACCCTTTGGTCTTTGATGACCTTGCGTCTGCATTCTACTGGAATGAAAAGGAACGCCGAGTTGGAGCTAGGATTTTTGACATTACTCCGTTTTTGTTTGACCCCGGGGTCTTTGATGACGTTGCGTCTACACCCTGCTAGAATGAAAAGGAACGTCGAGATAGTCTCTGGGTTATATATGAACCGTCAAGACTTGGCTCTCCCTTTTACGGAGCTGGGTGGGAAAATATGGTTTCCTTTTCATTTGTGCCCATGGATCATATACAAGAGTCAATATGGACATACTTGCCGGGCAGAGGAAATTTTATTTTATTTTATTTTTATTGCCGCGATGCTCTATCTTTTCAGCTTTTAATATCGCGAAATTTGCGATTGCCCAATCATTTCGGATTTTTATCAGCAGTGCCTAATCTTTTCTTCTATTTTTTAAATATTTATACTCGCTGTTTTTTATTACGAGTTGCCCAAACATTTCGGCTGTTTTTATATGCATATTTTTGCTCCCTGATTTTTTATTGCGAGTTGCCCCATCATTTCGGTTGTTTCATATGCATTTTTTTGCTACTCGCTGCTGTTTTTATTGCGAGTTTGGAATCTGATACCAACCTTGGTATCGGCATCGCTACGACTGGGATATTTCCAGGAGCAAATCATCATTTGCCGTGAAAGGACTTGGAGTTTGACACCTGCTTAGGCATCAACAATGCTGCAACTGGGATATTGCCAGGAGAGAATCATCATTTTCCTTGAAAGTACTTAGAGTTTGACACTTGTTTAGGCATCAGTATCGCTGCAACTGGGATATTGTTAGGAGAGAATCATCATTTGCCTTGAGAGGATTTGAAGGTTGATACCTTTTTAGGCATCAACATCGTTGGGACTGGAATATTGCCAGGAGCGACTCATCATTTGCTTTTGTTGATTTGAATAAAGGTGGCTTAGAAAACAGGGTTAGGATCCTGTCGACTAAGGCTTTTTGACTTTATTAGCCGTAAGGGTCTTATAAAGGTATTTCTCCCTACGAGTTGTGAGGATCTCGTAGATGTATTTTCTCCTTATGAATCGTGGGGATTCCTAAGTGTGTTGCTCCTTTGTGAGTCGTATGGATTTCACGCAGGTTTTTTCTCCTCACAAAGTCGAGAGGACCTTACAAGTGCACATGAATTTTTTTATTTTACGAGTTTGCGCCCTTTTCGGGTTTTTACAAACTTGCCGGCAGTCCTGCTGATTTTACTTACGGCGCCCTTTCGGGTTTTCATCCGTTCCCATTTTGCTTGTGGACATACCGTTTTTCTTTTTTCTTTTTTCTCTCTTTTTTTATTTATTTATTTTAAACGAGATTGCGCCCTTTCGGGTTTTCACAAACTCACCGGCAGTCCTGCTGTTTTTTACTCACGGCGCCCTTTCGGGTTTTCATCCGTGCCCATTTTGCTTTTGGACATACCGTTTTTTTATAATGGCGAAACTCTCGAAAGTTGCTTCGTTGCAGGTGACCCATCTATTTACTGGTGGGAATTAGGGGTGGTTTCACCACTGGAGTAGCTATGTAGCCGGTAGGACATGAGTTGCAACTTTCGCCGTTGGGACTTCGATTGTAATATAAATCTTAAGAGAGCATATCGCCGTATTTGAGGCGACGCGCTAGTTTAGGGATGTTCCGGTCCATTATCGCCATGTTTGAGGCGAATTTTTAGTTTAAGGACTTTTCGGTCCAGTATTCCCATTTTGGGGACGAATATTAGTTTAAGAACGTTTCGGTCCAACATTCCCATATTTGGGACGAATATTAGTTTAAGGACGTTTCGGTCCGTTGTTAGTTTAAGGGCGCTTCGGTCCAACATTCCTGTTTCTTAGGGGAACACATTAGTTTAGGGACGTTTCGGTCCACTTTATCATTCGGTCGGAAAGTTGTATAACACATTCCTTCTAACTCTTGTTTGCTAAGGCACAGTCGCCTGTCCTTTGTTTGCATGGACCCTTCACGCCTCAGAATATCTTCACCTTCTTGGACTGCTTCATCTACCATCGTGCCTATCAGGTTGTTTTGCGGGAAGTACCGGGTATTTTACACGGCACCTGCCCCCTATTCATCAATGTCACTTTTTGATACTGATGGAGCATTTTTTTCATATACGAAGGAACGAGATATCACGTCAATCCTTCTGTCGAGTCTTCTTCTTCCTTGGAAGAATGAACTTGACTTGGGGGGTTTTGCGCTCATTGTCTGATTCGGAGTGGGACATAGATTTCACATCCCTCCCATGGTTTTTTTGTTCAAGTGGGATATTCCACTTGATTGCAGGACCCGCTTGTAGGTCCCTTGATATCCTTTTTGTTTTTTTGAGAAGAAAGGACCATCCTATGTAGAGATTCTTCCGCCAGTAAGAAATACCCCCTGTGTATATCTCGGGGGGAGCGAGTACTCACGCCGTCGCTATTTTGGCGACAGGTTTCTTTAGATCCGCTCATTTTTTGTTAATGGTTGGCGACAAACGCCACATTGCCTCCACTTTTCATTCAACTTCATCGGATGATGAAGGGTCTTGACCCATCTAATCCAATCAGGTCATTTTATCTATGAGCTCTTGGAAGGTCGTCGGCTTGAAGAGGGCCATAAATAGGAACACCTTTATATTTGGGTCAAGTGCGGCTATGAACATTCTCACGGCTATAGCCTCGTTGATGCGTTGCTCGCATTTTGACCAGAGATTTCTCCATGAGGTACCATATTGAACCCAGGTTTCATTCATTCCAACCCTTTCGTTGACCAACGCCGCTACAGTATTGTGTTCATTCTCACTAGCGAATCTATGACAGAAGAGCACATCCATCTCGTCGAAGGTCTTCACGGAATCATTTGGGAGTTCCATATACCATTCGAAGGCGATGCCCACCAGACCACCGACGAACTGTCGGAGGAGCAGTATATCATTCCCTCCAGTGTTTCCGCACATGGATTTAAATCGCACAATGTGTTGGCGAGTATTCCCAGTTCCTTTGTATATGTGGAACGTTGGAAGTGTGTACTATGGCGGGTACTCTAGTTGATCGTACCATGCCGGATATGGTCGACCAGTCTTGATTGACCTATTTGCAGCTTCACTGACATAGTGAGCTTTGATTTGCTGAGCGATATATTCGTCCAGTTTTGCTTTTGGAATCATTTCCTCTTCGGCCGTTGATGAGACTTGCAAAGGATTTGAAATATCACCCTTATCTTTAAGAACAACTACCGGCGGTTCATCTGCCAGTGGTTCCTATTGAACCATCATTCCAGCCATATTCTGGATTAGAAGGGCCATTTGGTTCATTTTAACGGACATTTCTGCCACTTCTTCATCTCTCTTTTTCAGAGCGCGCTTTAAAAAATCAATATCCGACTCCTTCCCTACTCTTTCTTCGGGTGCGTCCTCGGGATTTTCCTTGGGCAATGGATTAGCGAGTTCTGCCGCCTGAGCAAGCATCTCTTGTAGCTTTTCATATTGCTGATGATCCTTTATTAAAGACCGGATATGCGGTGCGGTCCATGACTAGTAGAAGCACGATCTTCGTCTTTGGAGCTCACTATGTGGACTGTATGAACTACTATACCCCCAGGTTTGAGGTGTTTGGAGTTTTGTCCTTTAGAGTTTGCCTCGGGCGCTTGAGCCTTATTAGGCCTCTCTTTTTTGTAAGAAGCCGCTTTGGCTTCAGGATGAACCGTTGTAGCAGGAAGCGCCTTGGGATGAGTCCCCTTGTAGTTGAAAGGAGATTTGTTATAATTTGGATGATGTTTAGGGGAAGATCCATAGACGACGACTGAGTCCTTCACCTGCTTCCACACCTTATATATAGATGAGGAAATTTCTTTTGGGGAGTGAACTGGTTTCTTCTCTCGTTGGATTTCCTCGGGCTGCGGAGATTTCTTCAATGCCGCGGTGGGAGAATTTTTTCTAACCCTTCGCAGTAGTTTGAAGCTATTTCCGGTTGGAACAACAGCATTCATCATCAGAGTTCAAGCAGGTCGAGTCAACGCTGATGGAGAACTGCCCCGGACTTGTTTTGTACAATGCCGATATCGACGTCGACCGTTTCTTACGGCCGGAATTTGATTAGCCTCAGGATTTTGCTAAGCTTTCCCCTGTTTTCTTTGAGAGCTTGAATATTCTTCCCCCTGCATCGACCATGGCCTTTGGAAGGTACCAGTTGTTTAGAGATCGATTCCGTCGGCAAAGCAGAAACTTGAGGAGCCAGCCTGTGGAAGACATACTTCTTCTGGGATTCCTCCTTCGGCGTTGAGGTACCGAGTGTGGGAGGTGGGAGCATAGACCCAAAGTGAAGCCCATTGATTTCTTGAAAATACGGATTGCAGAGATTTGAGGCTGCAAGTGGCCCATACTTGACTCCACCAGATGTGACAGAGCCTGAGTTGCGGTGAGTGGAAGAAAACGACATTCCGCATAGAGACGAAACATCAGCTTCAGTATCCCATCACCCAAGGGCAACTACAAACATCTATACCGCGATTATTTGATTGCAGAAAAACAGAGACGAACTGGGATAGATCGTTTTGCCTGAATTTTGGGGCATATGCTATTTGGATTTATCCGTCTACCTCTCCGAAGATACTAAATTGATTTATGGCACCATATATCGGAGGTTTGGACAGACGCGGCTGTTGTAGAAAACTTTATCAGATTCCCCCTCATTTTATAAGGGGTTTTTTTAATTGTGGGGACGCTCTTCCATGTAGACGCAAGACCCTGTAGTTAGTTACGTTATCGCATTGCGATAACCACTTTCTCCAGCTCGGGATGTTCACTTCTCATCGTGTGTGTTTTTGTTTGTTTCGGTTACCCATGGATTGTCTACGGAGACTAATTTATGTCATCGCCCGTAGGGCGCGGATTAGTCCATGTCCGTATATTTGAGATTTGGGTTTAGGTCAAGAATTTTGCTTGACAGGGCCCACGTTGGTAGCTTGGTTTGCCAACGGGAATGAACTTAGGACGCAGATCTCACATTTGTGAGGTCCATCGGTTCAGGGGTTATTTGGGTTTGATCTAAAGATTATTAGCCATATTTGAGACTAAGATCAATTTATGAGCAGTGAGCATATGAGCTCAACTGATCATTAGATCATATATGAATAGCCCATGGATAGTATACGGTAGTCATTATGGAGACAGTCCGTAGGGCAAAACATATTAGTTTAAGGACGTTGCGGTCCAACATTCCCTGTTTGGGATGAATGTTAGTTTAAGGACATTTCGGTCCAATCTTCCCTGTTTGAGATGAAGATTAGTTTAAGGACATTTTGGTTTATTATCGCCGTGTTTGGGGGCGAAGATTAGTTTAAGGACATTTTGGTCCATATTTCCCATTTTGTGGACGAATGTTAGTTTAAGAACATTTCGGTCCAACATTCAACTTGAGCGCACGTGTATTTGTTACGTGGCGGAGTGAACGATGGTGATATGGAATGAACCTAATTTGGAGTGCGATCCGATTTGAGATGTGCACGTCAATTTGGAAGTGCATCAACGTGGGATATATCATTCCCAGTCTTGATGAAAATTTACATCAAGTTGGGAAGAGAAAAGAGTTAGTTGTCGGGATCTGCCACCTCTCTGAAAACGTTGAGGAATTACAATAACATATATTAGAGGTGTGGAAAGATGTACCTTTGAACCAAATCCCGTATTTGACGGAAAAGATCATGGTGGATCATCTAAGAATCATTAGCCTTATTTGGGACTAAGATTATCTGAGGAGATATGGGATGCATATCATTTTGGATATCATCAATAGGAGATCATTAGTCATGTTTGAGACTAAGATCAGTTTGGATATCATGAATATAAGCTTAGGCAATTTGGGCTAAGATTGGCTTTCTGTAATACCCAGTAGTGTTAAGCATTCAGCTGCATATAGCACTCACGAGTATATCACGTGAGGCGCTCCAATAGTGTTAAGCACTAACTTTTGTGGCGCTCACGTTCGTTTCACGTGAGGCGCTCCAATAGCGCTAAGCACTAACTTTTCCTGGCGTTCACGTGTGTTTCACGTGAGGCGCTATATAACTTGGCCTTAAGCGCTCACATGCTATTCACGTGAGACGCTGAGTTCTTTTGGAGATTTAATCTCTGTTGATATTTTTAGAGAATTTAAATCTCTGTTAGTGGTATTTTAACCATTAACGATCACCAAGATCACTATTTTGACGATCTGGGATCATGTTATTTAAGAACTAAGTTCTTGATTTGAAGGAATTAAGTTCCTGGAGTATTATGAACTCCATGTTTTCATGTTCATGTTTTCAGAGAGATTAAACCTCTTTTAATGGTGTTTTGACCATCAAGGATCACCAAGAACACTATTTTGAGGATCTTAGATCGGGTTCTTTAAAGAACTAAGTTCTTGATCTGGAGGAACTAAGTTCCTGGAGTATTATGGACTCTATTTTCTCCACGTTCTTGTATCCATATTCCCCTCTGAATCTTTGATTTTTAAGAACAAGATCTTCGCGATGCGAATAAAATCCTCAACTTGTGGAAGACTTGTCTTGTGGATCCCAGATCCAGAGAAAGAGCTAAGTTCTTTTAAAATGGTTAAATATTTAGATATGGTATGTTAGGTAAAGAAGATATTTTGATATCTTCTTTTTTCTTTACCTAAGAATTTTAGGAGGGAGATCTTCTTCTTTAAGAGAATTAAATTCTCTGTTGTTTTGAGAGCCTTCTGTATTTTTACAGAAGCTTATGGGGGGTCTCATTTTTTCCTCCTTCTCTTTTTGATTAATCTCTTTGCTTCTATTTATAAGAGAAGAGAAAAATCAATTTGTTGAGAAAATCTCTCATTGAGAGATCATGTTTGATCAATAAAAAATGATCTTTTAGATCAATTGGTGAATTTTATTCACCATTGGATTTTTAATCCAAAAGCTCTCTGTTTAACAGAGAAGATTTCTTGTTTATTTAACAAGATTAGGAAATATTTTTCTAAGATAGAATTTATTCTATCATATGAATATCTTGTTAGTTTAACAATATTAGAATTTTAATATATCATATGAATATATTGTTAGTTTTAACAAGATCAGGAAGATGTTTTCCTAACATAAAATTTTATTCTAACTAATAGAGAAGATCCTTCTTATTTGTTTATCAAGATTAGGAAATATTTTCGTAACATAGAATTTTATTCTATCATAAGAATATCTTGTTAGTTTAACATGATTAGGAAATATTTTCCTAACCATAGAATTTAGTTCTGTAAACAGAGAAGATCACTTTTATAAAATTTAATTCTATCAGATAGTTTAATTGGTGATATTTTTATCACAGTTAGATTTTAAATCCAAGATTCTTTATTAGAGATGATCTTTCCATATTAGAAGGAAAATATTTCCTAAATATAATTTATCATCTTATAATTTATTATCACCATTAGATCTTTTGATCCAATGGTTCTGTTTAACAGAGAATATCCCAATTTTTAGGGAAGTATCCCCATGTAGAATTTAATTCTACTTGCTTTTAATTTAGGCGTTGACGCTCACGTGTTGTGCACGTGGGCACCACTTAAGAATTTAATTCTTATTTATGATAGGCTCACATGTGCTTTGCACATTGGGGCCCATGTGAGGAGCACGTGCGACGCCACCATAGGATTTAATTCTACAAGATTGGCGCTGGCGCTCTCGTGAGGGGCACGTGAGGCGCTGCCTCAACAAAATTTTAATAGAGTTTAGCTCTTTTATTATGTTTAAATATTAGGGGAACATGCTCTCCCGTGCTTTGCACATTGGCGCCCATGTAAACTTCACGTGTGGTGCTACCTGAGGTGATAGTTACATGTTTTGCATGTGGGTGCATGTATTTAACACGTGGAGCTTTTCCTTTATTTTTATAAGGGAACAACAAGTTCTGAGCCAAAAAATTTTGGCGGGAACATGTTTGAATTCAGGTATTCAGGTTCATATTCAAGTATGCATGCTAGACTTTGGGTTCATATTTTTATTGGATTCTGATTTGAGTTTGGAGACAAGTTCATGATCAAGTATTCATGTTTGGTTTTAGATTCAGGTTTGAGTTTGGATTTAGGCATGTGTTAGATTGTCACGACCTAAATTTAGGCACGTGACCGACACTTAAACCACGTGACATCAACAGGCGTACGCAATTTAAGTAAGCCGAAACCCAGAAATCTAAACCACCCCAAAAAGGGATAAGTGGGGAAAACATAGTTAAGAACCTTCAGAAATCTCAAGTAAAAGTTTTTAAACTTAAGTTTACTTTCTTAAAAATTTCAGCAACACCTCTTTTGTAAAAACTAGCCCCGAAAACGGGTACAACATAGAATATAAATAAAGCATCTTAAACGGGAGCAAATCACACCCAACGGCGGAAACAACCACCACAAGCATATATACGACGCCGTAGCGAAGAAATATAAATGAAAACAGTATAAGGAGGTAAATTTCATAACCAGGCCGGCTCTCACGAGCACGGCACCCAGAGTCACAAAATAATACAATCGATCCTCATAACTCGTCTCTATGTCAAATACATGAAGTAGTAGATGGAGAGTACTAGAAACAAAAGATAAATAATGAACATTATCGGATAACCGCAAACCCACCTATAGCAAAAGGCCTCACATCCAACCGTAGTGGTATCCGCAAAAGTAGAGATAATAAGAAGCCCTGCCGCGACTACTTTGAGGGTAAATCATGCCAAACAATATGGCACAACGGGGGTGAGTTGCCAACTCGTGAATAGTAAATAACATCATACTGTAATCGCAAGTATGCATGAACACCGATAAACCTATCACATGTAATCTGATAGCATAAGTATGGCAATATGGATATGCCACAATCATGATCAAGATACACCATCAGGGTACTACATCTACATAAATAAAAATGCATATCAAATAAATGCTGGGTATGGGATACAACATAACATCGTCAATGAATCATCGTCGTGGAAAATACTGGTGTCTATCAACTACACCCCAAATCCCAATCTTCAGGCGCCATCACTCTGATCGGCCCTCAATCTGTAAATCTCATGGAACCTGAGTGCCCAACATCGACACTCGAAATCTCATTAAAATATATGCATGTATATGTGTGTGTGTGTGTGTCCCTCAACGACACATCAAAATCATGGAACCTGAGTGTCCAACATTGCACTCGAAATATCATGAAACCCGTATCCAGCATCGACACGTAACTACTCATCTCTTAGGCGCCGTCACCAGGACCGGCCCTCATGTCCATACATCTCATGGAACCTGAGTGTCCAACATTGACACTCGCAATCCACATATTATGTCCGTACATAACTCCGGTCGGTATCCCCCAGATAACCGCCGAGTCCAACTACTATCACCGGTAGGTACTAGCCCTCCTGCCAGGCTCATCGTCTATACCACGAAAATCACCTCTTGCCCCGGGAAACCATACCGGGTCCACCATGTACCCGCAGATGGTGCCTACCGGTCCTCGAATCGGGTATCTAACATAAGTCTCAGAACCGAGAAAACTCATGGTGGACGCACTGAAATATCATATTAAGAGAAACCGGGTTTTCAAACAATACATAAATTTCTTGAAATACCCCCACGGTTTTCAAATCCATAAATCACATGAAATCCATATCTCAATACGTAAATCCATGAAAACTGAGGTATGCAACATAAAACAGCAATATAAGCATATTAAGAGAAAACCACTCTTTTAAATGAATCCAGTTTAAAAATCATGCGGTTCCTAATTCCTCCGAAATCAAGTGCAATATCATATGAGGTGTACATGTAACTATAGCAAGATATGTGTATTTACATGTAAGCAGGTATGTATGATGCATTTCATAAGCGAAATAGTACAATAATCAACGTCTCAATGTCAAATGAAAATACAATACCACTTAGGGGTATATGTAGCTATAGTGTAACACCCGAGTTCATTTATACCAATTCCAGTTCTCGTATTTCTTTATTTGTGATATTTCTTGATTTAGCGTATCTTGAGTGCGAATGATATTTTACACTTTATATTGCTTTCGACCCGACCCGCTTGCTTGAACCTGTTTGATTCTTATTTATAGAGTACCGTGACTTGTTGCATGGACACGTGCATCTTATGATTAGTACATACTGGTATTTTATCTAGTATCGCATCTTTTATCATATAACATTTTAGGTCACGGAAAATAAATTAAAATTGCATTTCATAGCCTGCATGATACCCCTAACCCCGTGGTAGCGTCCGTGCATCTTGTTCTCGTCCCGTTCGGTGAAACGGACGTGTTTGGATGGCTACACGCACGTACGTGCATCCGTTCTTAGGGGTATGCATTTTCATTAACCGAGCCTTCATTTTGAAATTTGGAAGTCGCATATATTTTTCATATTTTAAATCTGGATTTTAGACCCGACCCGGGCGTGTTTTGGAGTAAATTTATAATTGCCAAAATCTTGAAACGGACTAATATTATATTCTTTATATTTATATAAAATATTATTATTCTTTAACTAGTTTACTTTACTAAATCTTTCCTACACTAACAGTTTAGTTATTATATATTTATTATATTATTTTTTGTTAAACAAATCGTGACTGTGACCCTCTCTCTCTCTTTCCTGGTTCTCTCTCATATCTCTCTCTCTTTATACTAAATATATTTTTCTCCCTAACCATAATATATTCCACACTTCTCTCTCTCCTCTCTCGTCATCTTCTTCTTTTTCCTTTTGTTTCGCCGCCTCATCGAACCCACGGCCGCGCGACGCCGACGTCGCCTCTGCCCTCGTCGGCATCCCCATCTCCCTGACACCACACCACCACCTCACCTCCCTCTCTCCTCCGCTGCAAACCCATGACCGCGGCTACACCCATCACCTCCGATCCTCGCCGACGACTTCCTCGCCTCCACCTCGTCGTCGTCTCTACCCAACACCATAGCCTCCTCCCTGCACAACCCAAGAATCCTGCAAGAACCGAGCCTCACCTCCTCCTCGCCATTTTTCTCCTTCTTTATCATCCCCGAGCCCTCACCTGAACCACCATCGTCGGCGATATCTCGTCGTCGCCATCCTTACCTTCTCACCGACCTCTCCTCTTCTCCTCCTCTTCCATAAACTTCCTCTCTCTTCTTCCCTGGATGAGCCGTGCTTGCAGCTCTCATCCCTGCACACCCTAACCCCCACTGCCATCGCCGGAAACTACCCACTCCGGTCACCCTCCTCCGACAAACCATCAACCCATCTTCTTTGACCATGCAGCCACCATCTCCCTTCAACCCAAACATAAGCAATCTTCAAACCCTAACTCAAGCCATCGTCGCCGATTCCACCGTTCATCGCCGTGATCTTCACTTGCATCCCTTGCCGAGAACTTCAACCCTAGCCAAACAGCCCAGAGCCGTGAAGATCCGGACCCGAGCTTGGTTCAGGCTGTGACCTCACGTGTATCGTGTTCACGTTTCCGTGTCGTTCCGTTATCGACATACCAGAGGCAAGTAAAACTTGCTACATGCTAATTAATATATTACATATACATTTTATGGAACATTAAACCCGTAGTCTAACCTTAGTACTATGATTTTCCTTTTCATGCCCGATGTCGCATTATATCATTTTATTTTCCAAACTTGAAACCTACCGTGTGCATTTACTTTATTAAACCCAATAACCACATTTATATGTTTAAATCACATTTTAACTATTGACACGGCTTATGGTATTCTCTATATAGTTTTGCTCCATCGGACACTCATGTGCATTTTAACCTGTTTTAGCTAGGATTTCATCTAGTGAACATATTTATATATCATTGCATCCCTAAAATTTCTTAATACCTGATAACATGAGTAAACATCCATTTTAGTTATGTTGTAGTTAAGTAATGTTAACACTATCGCTTAAACACAAAATGATAACCGTGCATCAATATAATGTAATCTGTACCATTTGTATATCATATTCCATGTTCCAGTTTATTGTTCTGTTAGTACCCATGCTTGGTTATTAATAATCTTGTTTATGTTAGTTTGATTATGAGCATCCACATGACATCTTGTGCTTCTTGACATGACCTGTTGCACTTCCTGCTTGATATGACATGGTACCATACACTCTTGACATGACATGACACCTATACACTACTTGACCTGACCTGATGTACCATGGCTTTACCTGTTAGTTGATCTTGTGTCTAATGCCAACAAACCTGACCTGTTGTCCTTACAGACCGTTCCTGTTGTCTATCCAGACAAACCTGTACCTGCCTGATCCTGTGTTGGCATTAGCTCTAGATTATTCAATACATGACTTTGACACTTATAACTTGGGGGTATGGGGAAATCAATGATGAAACCTGACTTGTAACTCGACAGTGCTACCATTACCGATCAGTTTTAGAGGATGAGCCAGCCTTGGGATGATGCTGCTGACATCATCCATCGTTATCCATTACCTTTTAGAGGCTAGGCCAGCCTTGGGATGATGCCATGGACATCATTCATCTTTACCCATTTCCTTTAGTGCCTAGCGGCATGTCTCGGTTTCAGCCCGAGAATCTTCACTGTTATCCCGGGGACGCACGGGATACTATTGAGTTACATCGATGATTCATCAAATTGATTTCAAAGACTTAAGAGTAGATAACCCAATAGAACAGTTTAGTTTACTCCCTACACACTACCCTTCACTGCTATGATTTTACATTACTGTTACACATGCTTTCCATTCATGATTATAATTGCATTGCTTGTTACCCTGTTGTGTTATATTACTTGATGACATGACGCGCTGACGTCTGGGTTTTGCATGGCCCAGATTCTTCTACCTTGTTGCAGACTGCTCAGGAGTATTGCCGCTGTTAGACGGAGCGGTGAAGTTCCTGTCGGTATGTAGTCTTACTTCCAGGCTTCATTTTTGTACCTTTTGGCTTCCGCACATTGTTATTTCTTGACTCTTTTACTCTGGCTTATGGACATGTACTAGATAGTTGGTTTACTTTCCTGTTCTTGATATCTCTACAGCCGTAATGTGACTGTGGATGGATTTTTCCTATCCACAGGTAGCATGGTTGGCTATGTCACGTGCCCATCTTAGTGTACTCTGGGAAGCGGGGCGTAACATGGTTCTTTTGGTATCAAAGCCATAGGATGTAGGTTAGTCGGGTTTGATTCTTTTATAGCTGGGTATTGGACCCAATACACGAATCAGAATACTCATGATTTGGAACATGTCCTGCCACCTTGATTATCGTGATTGATTGAATCATATCCTTCTTTTGATCCTTTGTTTGGGCGATATGCAAACCACTTTGCATTTCGACCTGAAATCTTTTGGTTCTCTATTGTTTCTCCATGTTTCTCGATTCTGATACTAGGATTTGGGCGACTTGGGTGGAGTTATGTAATTGTGCCCATGAACTGCAGCATGGTTACAATGCGGTACTCTATCTAAGTAACTTGGAGTCCTGGTCTTGAATCACTTCCATGTTCCATGATCGTTGTACTACCTTGTTCCTCTCAGTTTCATTATTGTTTCATTGCCAGCTTGAATCATGTTTACCGTGGTTAACCCTCTTCAGTATCTTGACTTCGGATGAAGTCATCTCCATATCGTACTTGTTCTTGTTTTCCCCGCATTAGGACTGTTCAATCCTAGTGCATTCCCTTGTTTGTTGTTGTCGTGGGAATGGATTTTCGCGGCACTTTTCACGCTCATATTGATTGTAAGGAAGGGAAAGTGATTCTCCAGATTCCCGGACATTCGGAGGTTGTTTTGCTGGAGGAAGCAGTTCTGTCGGGCCAGTCGAGTTTAGGGCTAGGCCGACAAACAGGGTTCTTTCGTCAATGGCAGTGGATAAGGAAGAAGCGCCGGCTATATTTGAGAGTTTCATGGAAGTGTTTGAAGACATATTAGGTCTACAGCCGAAGCGAGACGTGGAGTTCGCAATTGAACTGGTTCCTGGTGCAGTGCCAATCTCAAAGGCATATTACCCGATGGCACCAGTGGAGTTGGAAGGAGTCAAGAAGCAGGTTGCGGAATTACTTGAGAAGGGTTGGTTTCGCCGCAACGACTTAACTGGGGAAGCTCCAGTTCTCCTAGTAAAGAAGAAAGATGACACAGAGAAGGCGTGCGTTGACTACCGAGAATTTAACCGAGTGACTGTTATGAACAAGTGCCCGATCCCTCGCATCGGCGAAGTGTTTGAGCAGCTTAGTGGTGCGAGGGTATTCTCGAAGCTGGATTTGCAGTTCGGATATCATCAGGTCCGAGTTAATTCAGAAGATCATTGCAAGACTGCGTTCCGAACTCAGTATGGACATTACGAGTATTGTGATGCCCTTCGGAGTAACGGATACACCAGCAATATTTATGGACTTGACGAACTGAATCTTTTCACCATTCTTGGACCAGTTTTAGTAAGGGACATTGAAGATATTCTGATCTACTCGAGGAGCATTGAAGGGCATGCAAAACACTTGAAGATCGCACTGCAGGCATTGAGGCAAGAAAGATTTCATGCAAAGATGAGCACGTGCAAGTTTTGGCTTGAAGAAGTAAAGTTTTGGACATATCGTAGCTAGAGATGGAATCGCCGTTTACCCAGGGAAGATTGCAGCAGTTCAAGACTGGCCGATTCCGAAGAACGTTGTAAAGATCAGAAGTTTCCTGGACTTGCGGGATACTATAGAAGGTTCGTGAAGAATTTTCGCTCGTTTGGCTGAGCCTTTGGCCAAGCTTACGCATAAGAAAGTACCATTGGTGTGGACAAATAAGTGCGCGTCAGCTTTTGAGGCGTTGGAGCAAAGTTTGATAACCGCTTTTGTTTTAACCTTGCCCGACAGTTCCGGAGGATTGGTGTTTCGCAGCAACGCATCTGGGACAGGATTGGGGTGTGTATCGGTACAGCATGAGAAGGTTGTAGCCTACGTGTTGAGACAGTTGAAGACCCATACGAAGAATTACCCAACTCATGGCTTGGAGTTTGTGGCTGTGATTTTCGCTTGAAAATTTGGAGACACTACTTATTGGGCGAAAGGGGTCGAGATATTCACCGATCATAAAAGCCTAAAGTACGTGTTAGCTCAGAAGGAGCTAATTGTGAGGCAGCATAGATGGTTGGAGCTGATGGCTGACTACGATCTTGATCTTAAGTACCATCCGGGGAAGTTAAGATTGTGACTGGATGCGCTTAGTCGGTTACCAGCAATTCAGATGTTGACTGCACAAAAGAGGAACTTACCGAAGACTTTCGAAGATTTAATTTGGAGGGTGTGCTACCGCATTATTGGGGACAGTTGATGCGACAGCAAGTACAGTTGTCGTTGGTCGGAATTTTTTTTTAGAACAGCGAAATTACATGACCTTAGATTGCAGAAGTTTCGAGAATGGGTTGAAGCTGAACTTTGAACGGACTCATTGGTTTATGAAGAGGGTTCGTTACGATATGGTAGTCGTTGTGTGTGCCAAAGGGAGACATCCGCGAAGAAGTTATGAAGAAGGCGCACAGTTTCGCATATTCCGTACATCCAGGAGGCACAAAGATGTACCGAGTTCTACGGCAGTATTTCTTGTGGGAAGGCATGAAGCGGGAGATTGCCCGCTTTGTGGCAAAGTGCTTGGTGTGTCAGCAAGTTAAGGCTGAACATCAAAGGGTTGCTGGTTTATTGTAACCACTTCCGATCAGTGGAAGTGGGAACATATAACCATGGATTTCGTGACAGCTCTACCGCGGAGTCCAAAAGGCAACAATGCAGTTTGGGTGATTGTGGATCGATTGACCAGGGCAGCTCTTTTCATCCCATTTCGAGTTGGTCAATCAACAGAAGCTTTGGCAGAGCGGTACAATACAGGAGATTGTAAGATCGCATCGAGTACCGGTGAGCATCGTGTCTGACCGTGACACCGTTTCTTATCACACTTTTGGAGGAACTTACAAGAAGGTTTAGGACGCGATTGAGTTTAGCACAACTTATCATCCTCGAACAGATGGACAGTCGGAGAGAACGATTCAAACTCTTGAAGACATATTGATGGCGTGTATGTTAGACTTCAAGGATTCATGGGAGAATCCTCTACACTTGGTGGAGTTTAGTACAACAACAGCTTTCAGGAGACTATTCAGATGGCTCCATTCGAAGCATTATATGGTCGCAAGTGTCGTTCACCTGTTTGTTGGGACGATGTCGGTAAATGAAGATTGTTGGGATCAAATTTGGTTGTGCAGACAGTTGAGAAGGTTAATACTATCCGGAGTCACATGAAAGCAGCACAAGACCGATAAAAGAGTTGGGTAGTTACATCGAGGAGATCTCTGGAGTTCGTGGTTAGTGATTTGGAAATTTGAAGATATCACCAACTAGAAGAGTAATTCGTTTCGGAAGTCGAGGAAAGTTTATTACTCGATTCGTTGGACCTTTCGAGATTTTGGGAGCATGTTGGAGAAGGGGCGTATCGTTTGCCGTTACCGCGATCTTTGAGGAATATTCATGACGCGTTCAAGATGAAACACATGGGTTGAATCATCGGAGCTAACCATACATGAAGATTTAGCCTTTGAGGAACGACTGATGTTGATTGTGGATCGAAGGGAAAAGGTTCTTAAGAACAAAGTTATTCCTCTTGTGCTTGTTTCTTGGGGAAACCGCTCTCATGGAGAATCAACTTGGGAACGAGAAGATGATAACCGGCAGAGGTTTTCATACCTATTCCTGTAGTTTCTTGATTGTTTATCCTTTCTTGTTCATGGAATTTCGAGGACGAAATTCATTTTGTAGTTGGGTATAATGTAACACCCGAGTTCATTTATACCAATTCCAGTTCTCGTATTTCTTTATTTGTGATATCTCTTGATTTATCGTATCTTGAGTGCGAATGATATTTTACACTTTATATTGCTTTCGACCCGACCCGCTTGCTTGAACCTGTTTGATTCTTATTTATAGAGTACCGTGACTTGTTGCATGGACACGTGCATCTTATGATTAGTACATACTGGTATTTTATCTAGTATCGCATCTTTTATCATATAACATTTTAGGTCACGGAAAATAAATTAAAATTGCATTTCAAAGCCTGCATGATACCCCTAACCCCGTGGTAGCGTCCGTGCATCTTGTTCTCGTCCCGTTCGGTGAAACGGACATGTTTGGATGGATAGGCGCACGTACGTGCATCCGTTCTGGAGGGTATGCATTTTCATTAACTAAGCCTTTATTTTGAAATTTAGAAGTCGCATATATTTTTCATATTTTAAATCTGGATTTTAGACCCGACCCGGGCGTGTTTTGGAGTAAATTTGTAATTGCCAAAATCTTGAAACGGACTAATATTATATTCTTTATATTTATATAAAATATTATTATTCTTTAACTAGTTTACTTTACTAAATCTTTCCTACACTAACAGTTTAGTTATTATATATTTATTATATTTTTTTTGTTAAACAAATCGTGACTGTGACCCTCTCTCTCTCTCTCTCTCTCTCTCTCTCTCTTTATACTAAATATATTTTTCTCCCTAACCATAATATATTCCACACTCCTCTCTCTCCTCTCTCGTCATCTTCTTCTTTTTCCTTTTGTTTCCCCACATCATCGAACCCACGGCCGCGCGACGCCGACGCCACCTCTGGCCTCGTCACGGTCGCCGCCTCTGCCCTCGTCAGTATCCCTATCTCCCTGACACCACACCACCACCTCACCTCCCTCTCTCCTCCGCTGCAAACCCATGACCGCGGCGACACCCATCACCTCAGATCCTCGCCGAGGACTTCCTCGCCTCCACCTTGTCGTCGTCTCTACCCGACACCATAGCCTCCTCCCTGCACAACCCAAGAATCCTGCAAGAACCGAGCCTTCACCTCCTCCTCGCCATTTTTCTCCTTCTTTATCATCCCTGAGCCCTCACCTGAACCACCATCGCCGGCGATACCTCGTCGTCTCCATCCTTACCTTCTCACCGACCTCTCCTCTTCTCCTCCTCTTCCATCAACTTCCTCTCTCTTCTTCCCTGGGTGAGCCGTGCTTGCAGCTCTCATCCCTGCACACCCTAACCCCTACTGCCATCGCCGGAAACTACCCACTCCGGTCACCCTCCTCTGACAAACCATCAACCCATCTCCTTTGACCATGCAGCCACCATCTCCCTTCAACCCAAACTTGAGCACTCTTCAAACCCTAACTCAAGCCATCGTCGCCGATTCCACCGTTCATCGCCGTGATCTTCGCTTGCATCCCATGCCGAGAACTTCAACCCTAGCCAAACAGCCCAGAGCCATGAAGATCCGGACTCGAGCTTGGTTCAAGCCGTGACCTCACGTGTATCGTGTTCACGTTTCCGTGTCGTTCCGTTATCGACAAACCCGAGGCAAGTAAAACTTGTTACATGCTAATTAATATATTACATATACATTTTATGGCACATTAAACTCATAGTCTAACCTTAGTACCATGATTTTCCTTTTCATGCCCGATGTCGCATTATATCATTTTATTTTCCAAACTTGAAACCTACCGTGTGCATTTACTTTATTAAACCCAATAACCACATTTATATGTTTAAATCACATTTTAACTATTGACACGGCTTATGGTATTCTCTATATAGTTTTGCTCCATCGGACACTCATGTGCATTTTAACCTGTTTTAGCTAGGATTTCATCTAGTGAACATATTTATATATCATTGCATCCCTAAAATTTCTTAATACCTGATAACATGAGTAAACATCCATTTTAGTTATGTTGTAGTTAAGTAATGTTAACACTATCCCTTAAACACAAAATGATAACCGTGCATCAATATAATGTAATCTGTACCATTTGTATATCATATTCCATGTTCCAGTTTATTGGTCTGTTAGTACCCATGCTTGGTTATTAATAATCTTGTTTATGTTAGTTTGATTATGAGTACCCACATGACATCTTGTGCTTCCTGACATGACCTGTTGCACTTCCTGCTTGATATGACATGGTACCGTACACTCTTGACATGACACCTAAATACACTACTTGACTTGACCTGATGTACCATGGCTTTACCTGCTACTTGATCTTGTGTCTAATGCCAACAAACCTGACCTGTTGTCCTTACGGACCGTTCCTGTTATCTATCCAGACAAACCTGTACTTGCCTGATCCTGTGTTGTCATTACCTCTAGATTATTCAATACATGACTTGGACACTTATAACTTTGGAGTATGGGGAAATCAATGATGAAACCTGACTTGTAACTCGACAGTGCTACCTTTACCGATCAGTTTTAGAGGCTGTGCCAGCCTTGGGATGATGCTGCTGACATCATCCATCATTATCCATTACCTTTTAGAGGCTAGGCCAGCCTTGGGATGATGCCATGGACATCATTCATCTTTACCCGTTTCCTTTAGTGCCTAGCGGCATGTCTCGGTTTCAGCCCGAGAATCTTCACCGTGATCCCGGGGACGCACGGGATACTATTGAGTTACATCGATGATTCATCAAATTTATTTCAAAGACTTAAGAGTAGATAACCCAATAGAACAGTTTAGTTTACTCCCTACACACTACCCTTCACTGCTATGATTTTACATTACTGTTACACATGCTTTTCATTCATGATTATAATTGCATTGCTTGTTACCCTGTTGTGTTATATTACTTGATGACATGACGCGCTGACGTCTGGGTTTTGCATGGCCCAGATTCTTCTACCTTGTTGCAGACTGATCAGGAGTATTGCCGCTGTTAGACGGAGCGGTGAAGTTCATGTCGGTATGTAGTCTTACTTCCAGGCTTCATTTTTGTACCTTTTGGCTTCCGCACATTGTTATTTCTTGACTCTTTTACTCTGGCTTATGGACATGTACTAGATAGTTGGTTTACTTTCCTGTTCTTGATATCTCTACAGCCGTAATGTGACTGTGGAGGGATTTTTCCTATCCACAGGTAGCATGGTTGGCTATGTCACGTGCCCATCTTAGCGTACTCTGGGAAGCGGGGCTTGACTTATAGCAAGGTATGTGGGTATACATGTAAGTATGTTTGCATGATGTACATGTAGCTGTAGCAAGGTATGTGGGTGTACATGTAAGTATGTATGAATGATGTACATGTAGCTATAGTAAGTTATATGTGTAAGTATGTAGGTATAGCCTGTATATATATATTTCATATACGCAACGGAATAAGAATCACTGTCTCAATGAAAATAACCGATATAATATCACATATGTATATATGTAGTGCGTGTCATGGTAATTACCGACGGTATGTGTGTAGCATACAATTTGTGCTCGTGCAACATAAACCGTCAGTAATGGTGTTGTGTCCAATAGGTACCAAGTCAAGGTACAACAGGTAATAATATGCAATGACGCTCATGTGCAATCAACTCATATGCGTATAAACATGCAGCTATAATATCATATCCAGCCCTGACGCATAACGCCATACGGACGATTTCCCCGCAGATGTTAAATCTACTCACCAATGATCTCGAGCTAAGAAAATCCAACCACCTGCTTCCCTTTCTTCGCAGCGTCCGAAGTCCCCGCTTGCGATCCTAAAATTTCACAAACATAACACATAAGGCTAAATATCCTGCACCGATACAAAGATAACGAAACACAAGGATAGCGTCCACAAGATAAACACACTGTGCACCTAGTGCACAAAACACGTACGACATCGGCACAACCCTAGCTAGGATCGCTAAACTACACAACCACCAAGCCTAGACCCCGATCGTACCGATCGCGCATTCACAACATAATATATATCATGGAAGATACTATATATATTATCGCAACGTCAATTGAAAACCACGCCTAATTTTGCCGAAAACCTAGTAAGCACTTTTAATCATTTTAGCTCAAGTCTAGAAGTTTAAACAATTCTAGCGATCACAATCATCACAAAGTAAATTAACTAAGTCACACAAAGCTTTACTACAATTTTAATCTCACCTATATAAGATTTAGTAAAAGTTAGTTTGAAAGTAAGCTTAATTAGAAATTTAGCAAAAATATCATTTAACAATCTCACAACTAAGTTAAGTTTTCCAAGTCTACACTTCTCTATTAACCATTTCAACCAATCAAAACCCTAACTTGATCTTCATAACTCTTTCTAGAATTCCCAAAACATGCTAATTAAAGGTTTATTTAAACATCTAATAACTAGATTAAGGTATTTAAACAACACTAAAGCTTAGGGTTAGGATTTTATAGCTCACTTAGATTCACAAACTTGCAACTAAACTTCCAAATTAGCCTCCAAAATGCTAACTTTCATGAAGATCCAAGCTTGGTTAGGGTTAAAGAATAATGGGTATGGATTTGTATTTGAGTTTGTGGGATTATTTGATGATTTTTGATGATTTATTTGAGCTTTTAGAAGTGAAAATGGGGTGAAGAAAATGAGAGGGCAGCAGGGGGGCTCGGCCAAGGTGAAGGAAGTGGGAAAATTGTGGAGTTGTGTGGAAATTTCTAGGTTAAAACAACATTTAATGCTCATTAAAGCACCTCCAATCCATGCCACCTGTTAATCTTTATTTAAAAATTTTCTTTAATTCCAACAAATATCTAGATATTTTCAAGGATATTTTGTAAAGAAGGTTTAATGTTTAATCTTGTGATTAAGTTAACATAGATTCACTTTAGCATAATTAACCCAATCAAATTTGTAATTACCACTAATTAAGTGTATAATTAAAATCTTATAATAATATTTTAATTAAGGAAAAATATTTAAGTAAACTAAAATTTTCAAGTGACAACTAAAAACCGCAAACTAGCAATTTCCTAGTTAAACTAGGTGCAGTTAAGTCTATACTGAAAAATAATCACTTCTGGGTTTTTATGGAAAACACAATTTATTTTTACCTATTATTGGACAATTCGCCTAAACGATTTCTAAAGCGTTACAATCTTCCCCCCTTAAAGAAATTCTGTCCCCGAATTTAAAATTTTTACTACGCGTACCTTTGAAGAGATGAGGGAATTTCTTCCGCATCTCGCTCTCGGCCTCCCAAGTGATCTCTTCACTAGTAGGGCCACGCCAAAGAACCTTCACAGATGGAAAGACCTTTGACCGAATTTTCTTCACCTGCCGATCCAATATAACTACCGGCTGCTCGGTGAACGAAAGTCCATCCTCTAGCTGAACGGTTTGGTACTGAATCATGTGAGAAGGATCATGAAGGTATCTACGAAGTATCGACACATGTAAAACGGGGTGAACATACGGAAAACTAGGCGGAAGTGCCAAATGATAGGCAACGGCATCAACTCGCTCAAGAATCTCGAAAGGACCTACAAATCTGGGACTGAGCTTCCCTTTTTTCCCAAACCTCATAACGCCCTACATCGGAGAAATCCGCAGGAATACATGATCCCCCACTGCGAACTCAAGTCTACGACGACGACAGTCGGCATAAGACTTCTGCCTGCACTGGTGTCACGTCCCGCTTCCCAGTGTACGGCGAAGTGGACGCGACGAGGCCCGCTACGTATATACTCAGAAGTATATACGCTAAGCGTAACTAAGCAATATAAAGTAAATCACAAGAGACGAATAATATGGAAATAACAGCAACTTTTATTAATAACATTCTTTTTACAATGCAGGAAAAGAAAATACAGCTGGAATGAAAAAGCAATGCCTAAACAGTGGCATAACAGGAAATGAAATAAACTGGAAAGAACAAGGTACAATTATCTAGAGCTCTGGGTCTGCCTGGAACTGCTCCAAATCTTCACCGGTGGGCTCGATCTCAACTTGGTCCAACGCACCTGACGACATTCAAAGAAAAAAGAGAATGTCGTCAGCGAACAGGTCGCTCGGTAAGTCCCAAAAGAATAAGAAGAATGAGAATGATAGAGTAACAGTATTTTCTAAAGTATTATAATGTTGAATATTATGGAACATTGTGTAACGCTGTGATTTGTAGCTTGGTACAGAAGGATGCCAGTGTATACGAGGGGGATCTCTATATGCTAGAGATCAGGGCAAAAGGAAAGTACAAGGAACCGTTATGCCACGGTACAACAGCAATAGGATTCAGGTTAGGTGTCTTAATCTGACCACCTCGTACCACCTTTAACACCTTCCGTACCAATCTACCCCTTAAACCCCGTAGTGTTTTAACAGTATTGTAGTGTTGGATTATGTAAGTTGGATGACCGACCAAAACCATGATATCAGTAAACATGTTGCAACTGTGTAATCAGGTAAATGGAATATCAGGATAATGGATGAATATCCATGGTTTGATTCAGTCAAAAGAATATATTGTTAACTGGATTCAGGGTTTCATGTATTCAAATTGTATTAGAATATAAAAGAATATAGATTGACTTAAATCATATTCAAGTCAGAAATAGTCAGAATCTAACCCGAGTCAGACTAAAAGAAGAAAATTTGAAGTTCAATATTAGCTAGGGGCCTTATTGTAATTTGTAAAACTTGAGGGGGTTTTATGTAAAAATACTTTTGTATAGTTTTCAAAATACAACTCAAGTATTTAATAATCGTCTTAATTGTTATAATGAATGTGAATTTTATTTGTGTTATTCTAGTGAATATATCCTAATAAAAGTATTAATTATCTTATCTGAAATTCATGGTATTTTAGTGTAACTTTTAATCTTGTAATTTTTTAGAAAAATGTGGAAACTTTATATTATGATAAAATAGGTGTTTAAATGATAATTATATATATATTAACACATGAATAATTTTATATAAATATTTTATTTTCAAAAATCTCATTTTCCTTAAATGTCGTATTTTAAACCTTTCGAGACCGAATGCTCCTTGCGGAGGTCTGAATCTCGCACTACTAGCCTGCGAGTGCACGATGAACCGTACTATCCCTAACAGGTTCCCCAAAAGTGGGTTGTAGCGGTGCTTTGCTTAGGTTTAACAAATACTTTTCATTTGGGAAAACGGTTTTATAAATATGGGGTATTTATTTGCAAAAGAGTACAGTTTTTCGTATTTTAGTTATTAGGGTTTCCTAAACCAACTAGCCTATTTCTAAGGTCTAAACGATGAGTCATTAGAAGCCTCAAATCGCCTCTTCACCGTCAATTGCGGTCAGGTAAGTGCCAGGTAAGTGGGAAGGAACCACAGTCGTGGGCCTAATTACAAACCACTAGCCTTAGACACACTTGCCTAGGCACCACAAGACAGTTTAGATAAACGATCGATGTCCATGACCAATCGTGTTTTCATTTTATTAAAAGATTTTATCTAGAAAAGTTTACAACTTAAAGCTTTAAAAAAAGATTAGGGTATTTTAGTGAAAAGTCCTGTAATTTCGTATTCTGTGTTTTGATATTTATCAATTAGGGTTATATTGAGTGTGTGTAGGGGTAGGTCATTACCCCGAGACTTATTTTAAGTTTTGGTGAAGTTTAAAGGTAAAACATGCTATGTTAAACTTAAAGGTATTATAGCGCAAGAATACGGTATTCGAAAACGTTATCATTTTATGTGTGAAATTTCATTCAAATTGGATTTTACAAGTTTAGTGATCAAGATAAACCTATTTAGGAGTGAGGGAATTAATTAAACTAAGAAAAATGAACTTCATGGTATTTTTATGAAAAGAATACGGTTTTGCAAAGAAGTTATCATTTTATATGAAAAAGTTTGATTAAATTGGTTTATGGGTGATTAATAGTCAACAAGCATATGGGTAGATAATATGTATTAGGTGACAAGTGGAAATTTAGAGAAAAACCGAATCGGAAATCGATTTGTCCGATTTCCGTCGGGTTCCAAAAAGTCGTATTTTTATCTTAAAGAAAAGAAAGATAGAAGGAGGTGGGACTTACGATTTGGACAAGCTAAGGAAGCTAGAGGTCGTGGTAGTTGTCGATTCGTTGAAAACGTCGCGAAGGTCCTGATCCGGTCGCCGGAATCCGTCGTCGATTTCGGCAGCGCTTCGCTTCTCGCTCTTCGTACCGAGTTCTCGAGAATTTGGGAGAGTGGACTTAGAGTTGGGAAGGGAAAAGGTAGAGGATAGGGGTCTTTATATAGGGCTAGGCTAGGGTTAGGGTTTGGATTAAAAAAATTTTAAAAAAAATATAAAAAACATTAAAAATTCATTAAAAATCTTTAAACCTAGGAGTAAAAGAGATTTATTGGCCAAATCAAAACCGATCTAGGTATAATACCGACTTCTCAATCACGCAGATTGCAAACGTCGAATGTAAATAGAAAACATCCCCAGGGAGGGTTGACCAAGTCAAGATCCAACTTTTCTCAGTTGGTGACTCGACCGTCCGGCCAAGTCCGGCCGGCGGCGCCGAGTCGGGCCGAGTCAAAGGTCCAATGGCCGGGGGTTTTCTTGAGGAACAACTTGGTATTTTTACTTTTTGTTGTCCAGTACATATTTTTGGATTTATGGCCTTTTTACCGTTGACTTCCAAAAAAAAATAAATACAAAAATAATGTGGGGCATGGGATTTGAACTCCGGTGGCTAGGTTCAGCAGTGCAAGGTATTACCAATGAGCTACAAGCTCCTTCTTGTAATTATTATGGTTTTTAATTACTTAAACTGATAGCAGTAAGAATAAATACTCCTAGTATACATTAAATTTAAAGTAATTTCTTGTACACTAAAAATGGAGTTATTTCATTCTTATAGCTTGTAATTAAAAACAAAAATAATTACCTGAATCTTGTGCTCAGGCTTAAATACCCCTTTATGGATTTTAAAAATATTTTGAAAAAAATTTGTATAGGAAAAAGTGTATAAGAAAATTAGGGTTGTTACATTCTACCCTCCTTATAAAAATTTCGTCCTCGAAATTTATAAAGGAAAGTGTAACAATTCCAAGGAAAGTTCGGTGCTGGTGTACTGACAGTATGTGAAAAATAACAAGGTGGTGCAAGGGTTTTAGAAATGTGAAGAATGTGTGAAGGAATGAAAGGATGCGAAGGTTTTAGTAAAATTGTAAAAGAGGTGAGGGAATTTTGGGTTAGGACAGATTCAAGGTATATGATTCAAAGAATAAGAAATGATGGGATTCAAGGAACATGATTGTAAAGAATGTTTTAGTTGCTGGTTCTTGTGTTATATTGCTTAGGTTGTTCACGCAGACCAGAACTGCATGACAGGGATTCATACAGCTCTGACCTGCATGGGCCACCAACAAAACCTGTCACGCCCCGCTTCCCAGTGTACGACGAAGTGGACGCGACGAGGCCCGCTACGTATATACTCAGAAGTATATACGCTAAGCGTAACTAAGCAATATAAAGTAAATCACAAGAGACGAATAATATGGAAATAACAGCAACTTTTATTAATAACATTCTTTTTACAATGCAGGAAAAGAAAATACAACTGGAATGAAAAAGCAATGCCTAAACAGTGGCATAACAGGAAATGAAATAAACTGAAAAGAACAAGGTACAATTATCTAGAGCTCTGGGTCTGCCTGGAACTGCTCCAAATCTTCACCGGTGGGCTCGATCTCAACTTGGTCCAACGCACCTGACGACATTCAAAGAAAAAAGAGAATGTCGTCAGCGAACAGGTCGCTCGGTAAGTCCCAAAAGAATAAGAAGAATGAGAATGATAGAGTAACAGTATTTTCTAAAGTATTATAATGTTGAATATTATGGAACATTGTGTAACGCTGTGATTTGTAGCTTGGTACAGAAGGATGCCAGTGTATACGAGGGGGATCTCTATATGCTAGAGATCAGGGCAAAAGGAAAGTACAAGGAACCGTTATGCCACGGTACAACAGCAATAGGATTCAGGTTAGGTGTCTTAATCGACCACCTCGTGCCACCTTTAACACCTTCCGTACCAATCTACCCCTTAAACCCCGTAGTGTTTTAACAGTATTGTAGTGTTGGATTATGTAAGTTGGATGACTGACCAAAACCATGATATCAGTAAACATGTTGCAACTGTGTAATCAGGTAAATGGAATATCAGGATAATGGATGAATATCCATGGTTTGATTCAGTCAAAAGAATATATTGTTAACTGGATTCAGGGTTTCATGTATTCAAATTGTATTGGAATATAAAAGAATATTGATTGACTTGAATCATATTCAAGTCAGAAATAGTCAGAATCTAACCCGAGTCAGACTAAAAGAAGAGAATTTGAAGTTCAATATTAGCTAGGGGCCTTATTGTAATTTGTAAAACTTGAGGGGGTTTTATGTAAAAATACTTTTGTATAGTTTTCAAAATACACCTCAAGTATTTAATAATCGTCTTAATTGTTATAATGAATGTGAATTTTATTTGTGTTATTGTAGTGAATATATCCTAATAAAAGTATTAATTATCTTATCTGAAATTCATGGTATTTTAGTGTAACTTTTAATCTTGTAATTTTTTAGAAAAATGTGGAAACTTTATATTATGATAAAATAGGTGTTTAAATGATAATTATATATATATTAACACATGAATAATTTTATATAAATATTTTATTTTCAAAAATCTCATTTTCCTTAAATGTCGTATTTTAAACCTTTCGTGACCGAATGCTCCTTGCGGAGGTCTGAATCTCGAACTACTAGCCTGCGGGTGCACGATGAACCGTACTATCCCTAACAGGTTCCCCAAAAGTGGGTTGTAGCGGCGCTTTTCTTAGGTTTAACAAATACTTTTCATTTGGGAAAACGGTTTTATAAATATGGGGTATTTATTTGCAAAAGAGTACAGTTTTCCGTATTTTAGTTATTAGGGTTTTCTAAACCAACTAGCCTATTTCTAAGGTCTAAACGATGAGTCATTAGAAGCCTCAAATCGCATCTTCACCGTCAATTGCGGCCAGGTAAGTGTCAGGTAAGTGGGAAGGAACCACAGTCGTGGGCCTAATTAAAAACCACTAGCCTTAGACACACTTGCCTAGGCACCACAAGACAGTTTAGATAAACGATCGATGTCCATGACCAATCATGTTTTCATTTTATTAAAAGATTTTATTTAGAAAAGTTTACAACTTAAAGCTTTAAATAAAGATTAGGGTATTTTAGTGAAAAGTCATGTAATTTCGTATTCTGTGTTTTGATATTTATCAATTAGGGTTATATTGAGTGTGTGTAGGGGTAGGTCATTACCCCGTGACTTATTTTAAGTTTTGGTGAAGTTTAAAGGTAAAACATGCTATGTTAAACTTAAAGGTATTATAGCGCAAGAATACGGTATTCGAAAACGTTATCATTTTATGTGTGAAATTTCATTCAAATTGGATTTTACATGCTAAGGAAGCTAGAGGTCGTGGTAGTTGTCGATTCGTTGAAAACGTCGCGAAGGTCCTGATCCGGTCGCCGGAATTCGTCGTCGATTTCGGCAGCGCTTCGCTTCTCGCTCATCGTACCGAGTTCTCGAGAATTTGGGAGAGTGGACTTAGAGTTGTGAAGGGAAAAGGTAAAGGATAGGGGTCTTTATATAGGGCTAGGCTAGGGTTAGGGTTTGGATTAAAAAATATTTTAAAAAAATATAAAAAACATTAAAAATTCATTAAAAATCATTAAACCTAGGAGTAAAAGGGATTTATTGGCCAAATCAAAACCGATCCAGGTATAATAAGTGTGTAATAGGGTTGACCAAGTCAAGAGCCAACTTTTCTCAATTGGTGACTCGGCCGTCCGGCCAAGTCCGGCCGACGGCGCCGGACCGATTTGGCCGAGTCGCCGGCCGGCGGCGCCGAGTCGGGCCGAGTCAAGGGTCCAATGGCCGGGGGTTTTCCTGAGGAATAACTTGGTATTTTTACTTTTTGTTGGTCAGTACATATTTTGGGAGTTATGGCCTTTTTACCGTTGACTTCCAAAAAAAAATAAATACAAAAATAATGTGGGGCATGGGATTTGAACTCCGGTGGCTTGGTTCAGCAGTGCAAGGTATTACCAATGAGCTACAAGCTCCTTCTTGTAATTATTATGGTTTATAATTACTTAAACTGATAGCAGTAAGAATAAATACTCCTAGTATACATTAAATTTAAAGTAATTTCTTGTACACTAAAAATGGAGTTATTTCATTCTTATAGCTTGTAATTAAAAACAAAAATAATTACCTGAATCTTGTGCTCAGGCTTAAATACCCCTTTGCGGATTTTAAAAATATTTTGAAAAAAATTTGTATAGGAAAAAGTGTATAAGAAAATTAGGGTTGTTACAACTGGGCTGCTCTCATCTTGTCCTGAATCAACTAGATCTTCTCCGTGGTCTCCTGAACTAGCTGGGGTCCCAAAACTCTACTCTCGTTGAGTTCGGTTCAACAGACAGGCGATCGACACTTCCTACCATACAAAGCCTAAAAGGTGCCATCTGAATAGTCTCCTGAAAGCTATTGTTGTAGGAGAACTCAATCAACGGCAAATGACGATCCCAACTACCACCAAAATCAAGCACACACGCACGAAGCATATCCTCCAGAGTTTGTATAGTCCGCTCTGACTGACCATCGGTCTGCGGATGGAAAGCGGTGCTAAAACTCAACCGGGTATCCAAAGCTTCCTGAAGCTTCTGCCAAATACGGCTAGTAAACTGGGTGGCCATGTCAGATACGATGCACGTGGGAACGCCGTGCAAACACGCAATCTCATCTATATACAACTGAGCATACTGAGCATAACCGAAAGTGGTCTTCACTGGAAGAAAGTGAGCCGCTTTCGTCAACCGGTCAACAATCACCTAAATGGAGTCATACCCACGACTGGCCCTGGGAAGACCCACAATGAAGTCCATTGAAATCTGCTTCCATTTCCACTCCGGAATGGGTAACGGCTGCAACTCTCCTGCCAGCCTCTGATACTCAGCCTTGACTTGCTGACAAATCAGGCATCTCGAAAAAAGTCAGAAACATCACTCTTCATTCCTGCCTACCACTAAATGTCTCTCAAGTCACGGTATATCTTGGTGGAACCTGGATGAATGCTAAAGGCTGACTGCTATGCTTGCTCTAGGATCTCGCGTCTCAACCCATCGGTATCTTGTACACACAAGCAAGTTCCGTAACGTAACGCACCCTGGCCATCAATCATGAACTCCGAATCTGTACCCTGTCGAACAAGCGCAAGAATCTCAGACAAACGGGCATCACTGGGCTGCGCCTCAGGAATACTGTCACGACCCGAAATTTGGCACGTGACGGCCCTTAAACCACGTAATGTTTACAGGCGTAACGCAATTTAAGTAAGCCGAAAACCCAGCATTCTAAACCATCAAAAGTAGTAAGTGATAAGAACATTATTAAAAATTTTGGGAATCTCAAGCAAAAATCTTTAAAGTCCAAATTTCCTTTCTTTAAAATTTGGCAGCACCTCCTTTGTAAAATAAGCCCCGAAAAGGGTACAACATAAAATATAAGTAAAGCATCCCTAACGGGAGCAAAACCACGCCCAAAGGCGGAAACGACACCACAACAGATATACAACGCCGTAGCGAAGAAAATGGACGATATAAAGTGACAACAGCATAAAAGACATCCAAATCACAAAATAATATACAATATCGTCCTCACAACTCATCTCTAAGTCAATACATGAAAGTAGTAGATGGAGAGTACTAGAAACAAAAAGATATACAATGAGCATCATTGGATAACCGCAAAACCCACCTATAGCAAAACTGCTCACAGTCAGCCGTAGCGGTATCCGCTGCAAAAGGTGATACGATAAAAAGAAGCCCTACCGCGACTGTTATGAGGGACTACCTACAAAACACTGTGGCATAACTGGGGTGAGTTGCCAACTTGTGAATAGTAAATAACATATGCAGGTAATCGCAGGTATGCACGTACTGCAATAATCTATCACATGCAAGATGATAACAATAAATGGCAATACGTATATGCAATAGTCATGAATGGTACTCTATCAGGTACTACTAATACATGAAGCAATGCATATCAAATAAATGCTGAGTATAGGATAAAACATGTCATCCTCACGAAATACTCATCGTGGCAGGACCTGCGTCCATCAAGACAATCTAAATCCCAATACCAAAGGCACCGCATCCTCAGATCGGCCCTCATATCCTGTAAGTCTCATGAAACCTGAGTGCCCAACATCGACACCCGAAAACATCATGAAAACTAGTGTCCAGTATCGATACGTAAATACTCATCTCTTAGGCACCGTCACCACGACTGGCCCCGATGTCATGTCCGTACATCTCATGGAATCTAAGTTTCCAACACTCGCAATCCATAAAGCATGTCCGTACATAACTCCGGTCGGTATCCCCACGATAACCACCGAATCCAAATACTATCACCGGTAGGTACTAGCACTCCTGCCAGGCTCATCGTCTATACCACGAAAATCACCTCTTGCCCCGGGGAACCATACCGTGTCCACTATGTACCCGCAAACGGTGCCTACCGCTCCTCGAATCAGGTATCTAATACAAGTCTCAGAATCGAGAAAACTCATGGTGGACGCATCGAAATATTATATCATGAGAAACCGGGTTTTCAAACAATACATAATTTCATGAACTACCACGGTTCTAAAATCTAGAAAACATCATATGAAATCCATATCTCAAATGCGTAAATCCATGAAATATAATATATGCAACATAAAACAGCAATATTAGTATATCAAGGAAAAACCGCTATTTAAATGCATCAAGTTATTAAATATATCATGCGGTTTCCAATTTCTCCAAAGTCCAATGCAACATCACATAAAGGTGAACATGTAGCTATAGCAAGGTATATGGGTGTACATCTAAGTATGTATGCATGATGTACATGTAGCTATAGCAAGATATGGGTATATACCTATCACTAAAGATGTAATACCATATGGGTATATGTGTAAACATGTAGGTATAGAAAGGCATATGTGTAAGCATGTAGGTATACAGGTATGTTATATTTCATATGCGCAACCGCACAAGAATCAATGACTAAATGTCACTAACCAATACCATATCACATATGTATGTGTGTTGTGTGTATCATGGCAATCACCGACAGTGTGTGTGTAGCATACAATTAGTGCTCGTGCAACATGAACTATCAATAATAGTGCAGTGTCCAATGGGTACAAGTCCAGGCACAACAAGTAATAAGATGCAATGATGTCCATGCACAATCTCTATATGTGCATATAAGCAATGCAACTAATATCATATCATATCATATCTAGCCTTGACGCTTAATGCCATACGGGCGATTTCCCCATAAATGTTAAATCTACTCATAGATGATCATGGGCTAAGTAAAGCCAACCACTCGCTTTCCCTTCATCGCAGCGTCCGAAGACCCCGCCTGCGATCCTAAGATCAAATAACAATATAACAAGTTCACATTAGCAAACGACCAATAATACGTACAAATTACGTTGACCAACGCACCAACTCCAAACATACTCTCAAGTGTTCGTCTAGTGGCTAACGTGCGTAGCGACACTACGAAACCAACCCAAGAGCCAAAGCTACACAAAGTACACGTACCATGTCGGATAACGTAACACTCGTAGTCGTAACACTAGAAACAAGAAAAGTGATCCCAGATTTTTTCTACATAAACAATTGGTGAAAGTTGCAAGTGCCACGAGACCACATACAACCCCAGAGACCCCTAGACCAAAACATGAACCCCAACTCACCTGTCTGGCCGCAAATTGCGGCCAGAAGCAATATATTTGCGGCCACCTAGAAAGGGAATAGGCTCAGGTTTTTAGGGTAGCTTCTAGGTCACCATACTAGGTCATTGTGATGGAAACTTTTCCAACAAACACCTGGTTTGATAGCAGATTCATCCGAGATCCAAAACTACACTAAAATACGATATGTGCACGAAACTAAATTTTACGCGTTCTAAACTGAAACTAATAAGCTACACAACATTAAAAATACCTACTTAACAGATAGAGATCATTACCTAACAACACAAGCTCAAAGATCCTAGCTTTCCAAGCTCCAAGTGATCTTAGAGGTAAAACAAGACATGAGAAGTGATTTGGGTGAGATTTGATCAAGTTTTGTGAAGGTTTAGTGATGAATGGGTAAGGGTTCAGTTTGAGGGAAGAGGGAATGAGAAATAATTAAGAAAGAGATAGAGTGAGATAGAATGAGAGTGTGTGAGTGAGTGAGGTGATAATGAGATAGTGAGGTGAGTGTAGGGTAAGTGCACCCTTGCACTTACTCTCTCCCTCTCCTCATAAATGCTCTCATTAAAGCATCATGACTCACCTAGCCACCTCCTCCCAATCCAAAACACGACAATGGAAATATATTCTCATAAAACAAATATCTAGGTTTAAGGTTTAAACAAAGCAAGGATTAGGTTAAATGTTGTCATGGTCACTAACAAGATTAACACAACTAACCCTCACATTAACATGCACAAGTGTGTGCAAGCCAAAACAAATAATAATAAAATATTAATTAATTGTTATAAACTGTGTGGAAACCAATTTGGTAAACTTTTTACAGAAAACCCACATTATCGCTTAATTAACACTAATCGCATTCTAAGGTGTTACAATCTCCCCCTTAAAGAAATTCGTCCCCGAATTTAAAATTCTTACTATGCGTACCTTCAAAGAGATGAGTGCAAATCTTCTACATTTCGCTCGCGGCCTCCCAAGTGATCTCCTCACTAGACGGGCTACGCCAAAGAAAACCTCCACAGAAAGCAAGACCTTTGACCGAGGTTTCTCCACCTGCCGATCCACTATCACTATCGGCTGCTGGTGAACGAAAAATCGCATCCCAATCGAATGGTCTCATGCCGAATCATGTCAGAAAGGTCATGAAGGTAATTGCGAAGTATCAACGCAAGGAATATGGGGTGAACATCCGAAATCTGGGCGGAAGTGCCAACGATAGGCAACGAAATTAACTCGCTTCAAGGATCTCAAAAGGACCTACAATCTGGGACTAAGCTTCCCAAAACTCAACACGCCATTTCATCGGAAAAATTCGTAGGAATACACGATCTCCCACTATGAACTCAAATCTGCGACGACGGCGGTCGGAATAAGACTTCTTTCCGCTCTGGGCTGCTCTCATCCTGTCCTGAACCAACTGGATCTTCTCCAAAGTCTCTTGACTAGCTGGGGTCCAAAAATCCTGCTCTCGCGAAGTCAGTCAAACAGACTGGCGATCGACACAATCTACCATACAAGCCTAAAAAGGTTGCTATCTGAATCGTCTCCTGATAACTGTTATTGTAGGAGAATTCTATCAATGGCAAGTGACGATCCCAACTGCCAACAAACTTATGCACGCACACACGAAGCATATCCTCCAGAGTCTATATAGTCCACTCTCACTAACCATCGGTCTACAGATAGGAAGCGGTGCTAAAGCTCAAACAGTACCCTAACTCTGAGGCAGCACCTCACGTGCCTTGCACGAGGGCGCCAACGCCAAGAGTTAAATAACTCTGAGGCAGCGCCTCATGTGCCCCGCACGAGGACGCCGGCGCCGGAACTAAAAGTTCTCTGCTGTTGGATCAAAGATCCAACGGAGATGATAAATCAACACAAAATTAAATTCTGATTGAGGAAACACTACTCAAATCTTTCTTAAAATAGAGCACCGTTGGATTAAAGATCCAATGGTGATTGAAAATCACCAAGCTACAGAATAGGCTCTGTAGGGGAAAATTCCCAATCTTTCTAAACAAGAAAGATTATGCTCTGTAAAACAGAGCACCGTTGGATTAAAGATCCAATGGTGATTAAAAATCACCAAGCTACAGAATAAGCTCTGTAGGGGAAAATATTTTCCCAATCTTTCTAAACAAGAAAGATTATGCTATGTAAAACAAAGCACCGTTGGATCAAAGATCCAATGGTGATTAAAAATCACCAAATTACAGAATAAGCTTTGTATGGAAAATATTTTCCAATCTTGTTAAAAAACAAGAAAAATATCTTCTGTAAAACAGAAGTCCTTGGATTAAAGATCCAATAGTGGATAAAATCCCCAAATCAATTAAGGATCTCTCAATGAGAAATTTCATTAACTGAATCAACAAATCTGCCTCTACTATATAAAGACCCCAAGACTTCAAGTTTTAAATAGAGGAGACCCCCCATAAGATTGGAAAAAAAAAGAGGAGTTCTCTTTAAAGAAAAAGAAACCCTGGGTGAGAAAAAAGACTTAAAGATCATTTTATCTCATTTTACAAGAGTTTAACTCTTCCAAAAAAGAACTTAGTTCTTCCTTTGGTTGAGGTCTGCAGAAGGAGATCTCCTTATAAGTTGAGAATTTAATTCTCATCAGGAAGATTCTGTTATGCAGTCCCAAAACATAGAGGAAAGAACTAGGTTAAAAGAATTTAATTCTTCCAAAAATATAGGAATTTAATTCCTCTGATAAAACTAGGGTCCAACCTAGCATAAGAATTTAATTCTTATAAAACAAAGTACTTAAAATCCTCAAGACTAAGATCAAGAGTCCCATGCATATTAGCGTTCAACGCTATAGCGATAAATCACGTGTTCCCACATGATCACCTCTGAGGAACAAAAAGAAACAACTGAGATCGAGTCACGTGATCCCACGTGACTTCCAATAGCGCTTAGCACTTAGAAAAGAATAAGAAGATAAATTCAAAGGAGGTAGTGATCAACTTGGTGACGCCTCACGTGTTTACACGTGATGGTTGCAAGATTTAAGTGTTTAACACTTATATGTATAGAACGAGAGAATAAGCCCAAAAGAAACAGTGCCCAATATTCAGGTGCCTCACGTGCCACACGTGAGCGCTCTAAATCTCAGGGTTTAACCCTACTTAAGAGCCTCACGTGAGAGTACATGAGCGCCAAACATTTATGAGTGTTTAACACTGTGAGAGGCCAACCTTAGCCCAAATTAGCTAAGTCTCCCGAGGCCAAAAGCCTTTTGACCATCAATCAACCGAACCTTCCTATACTCAGGTCCCCCCAAATCGATCTTAGTCCCAGAGATGACCAATGATCTCCTGACACGTGGCATTTAAAACAATGTTCGTTCCACCATGATCTCTCCCTTCAATCTGGAGTTTTGCTCAAGGGTACATCTCTCGACACCCCTGATATATGTTGTTGTAATTCTTCAACGATATCAGAGAGGTGGAGGGTCCCGATAACCAACAGCTCTCGGATGCACTCTCAAACCCATGAACATATCCCAATGGACCGTAATGTCCTTAAACTAGCTATGGACCGTAACGTCCTTAAACTAAAATGATAGAGACCAAATACTCTTTCGTTGGATCAAAAATGATCACGAACCCCCGTTAAGTAGATCTTAGTCCAATATCGGATTAACGTATACTTAACAAATATTTAAGTCGATCTTAATCTCAAACAAGGTTAACGATCCTTAAATCAAACCAAACACAAATCTAAGAAAATACGGATTTGGACTAATCCGCGCTATACGGGCGACAACACAAATTAGTCTCCGTATACAATCCACAGGCAACCAAAAATAAAACAAACACACACGACACGAAGTGACCTTCTGGAGAAGGAGAAAGTGGTTATCACTACGCGGTAACGTAATTAACTGCAAGGGCTTGCACCTGCAGGGAAGAGCGTCCCCACAATCAAAAACCCCTCGCAAACGAGGGGGAATCTGACGAAGTCTGCTACAATGGCCGCATCTGTCCAAACCTCCGATACACGGTGTCATAAATCAACTTGGCATATTCGGAGAGGTGGACAGATAAAACCAAATAGCATTTGCCCCCAAATTCAGGCAAGACGATCCTACGCGGTTTCGTCTCTGTTTTCGGCGGTAAACAGAGAATATGACCGACGAACCCAAATATTTCCCCTATCACAGAGTGATAGGTCATGCAATTGAGGACTGCTTCGTCTTCAAAGATTGGGTTGAAAAGCAATACAAGGCAGGAGAGAT
Organism: Agapanthus africanus; assembly: GCA_030015575.1. Taxonomy (NCBI): domain Eukaryota; kingdom Viridiplantae; phylum Streptophyta; class Magnoliopsida; order Asparagales; family Amaryllidaceae; genus Agapanthus; species Agapanthus africanus. The sequence goes on along the minus strand of CM057339.1, from coordinate 299,040,817 downwards.
AGAACTTTCTAAAGGCGTGTTAACAAATAATCAAGCTGCGACCGCCAATTTTTTACAAATGGAGACCGAAGTCCTTCGGGAACCTTATTATCTCAGACATCTTCCTTTCTCCAAAAAGAGAGGACCACCATGTCGTTAAACTGGGAACAATTGACCCCTAAGTCGTTAAACTGGGAATGTAAAAAAAATTTTAAAAAATGTGTGTAAATAAAAAAATGTGTAAATAAAAGAAAAAAAGAAAAGCCGAAATGATGGGGCAACTCGCAATAAAAATCAGCGAGTAAAATAAAGATGAAAATAAATCTGAAATGGTAGGGCCGCCGCGAACAAATAGCCGAAATGATAGGGCAATCGCAACCTTCGCGATAAGAAAAGCTGAAATGATAGAGCAATCTTGGTAAAAAAAAAACCCAACACTGAATGATGAGTCGCTCCTGGTACCATATTCCAGTGTAGCGATGCAGACGCCAACCAAAATCCAAATCCCCAGATGGCGAATGATGAGTCGCACCTGGTACCATATTCCAGTGCAGCGATACAGACACCAACCAAAATTTCAAATCTCTGAATGTCCCAACGGAAAATGATGAGTAGCTCTTGGTACCATATTCCAGTGCAGCGATGCAGACGCTAACCAAAATCCAATTTCCCAAAATTCTCTCAGCCCTACGGTTGGTCCTCAAGTTGACTACCGTATACAATCCACGGGCTCAAATAATTCTCATCTCTCCCAAGTCCTACCGGCGAGACTACATTTAAAGTCCCACCAGCAATGAAGATTCGCCAATGTATAAAATAAAAAAAAAAGGTTTATCCACAAGCAAAACAGGCACAGATGAAAACCCGAAAGGGCTCCGTAAGTAAAAACAGCAAGACTGCCGGCAAGTTTGTGAAAACCCGAAATGGCGCAAAATCGTAAAAAAGAGATGAAATACACTCGCAAAGTCCTCTCGAATTTGTGAGGAGAAAATCCCCGTGTGAGACCCTTACGACTCACAAAGGAGCAACACACTTAGGAATCCCTACGATTCCTATGGAGAAATACACCTGCTAGATCCTCTCGACTCGTAGGGAGAAAATGCCTTTATGAAACTCTTATGGCTCATAAAATTGAAAAGTCTTAGGTGATAGAGATATAAACCTGTCTCCTAAGCCATCGCTCTCCAACGGGCAATGGAAAATGATGAGTCGCTCCTGGCATTGCTTCAGTGTTAGCGGTGCTGATGCCGACCCAAAACCTAAATCCCAAGTTTTCCTAACGGCAAATGATGAGTCGCTCCTGGCATTGCTTCAGTGTTAGCTGTGCTAATGCCGACCCAAAACCTAAATCCCAAGTTTTCCTAACGGCAAACGATGAGTCGCTTCTTGCATTGCTTCAGTGTTAGCGGTGTTGATGCCGACCCAAAACCTAAATCCCAAATTTTCCTAACGGCAAATGATGAGTTGCTCCTGGCATTATTCCAGTGCAGCGATGCTGATGCCCAACAAGATCCAAATTCCAAATTCCTCTCAAATTCAAAGGTCCCGCCAAATAAAGCAGAAATCAAACAGATCAAATTAATGTCCTACCTAGTAGTGCTTCCAAGCTCAAAAGTCCCGCTGGACGGGTAGGGAACTTCCAAAATAAATCAAATCAAACAAATCAATTCTGACACCGTAGAAAGCGGAGCAAGTCAACTTCAACCTCGACACCGCAAGAAGCGGAGCAAGTCAACTTCAACCCCGACACCGCAAGAAGCGGAGCAATTCAAATCAAGAACCGACCGTTCAAGTCGCTAAAAGGGCAGCACCGACCGTCCAAGTCGTTAAAAGGGCAGCACTGACCGTCCACGTCACTAAAATAGCAACACCGACTGTCCACGTCGCTAAAATGGCAGAATCGACCGTCCATGTCGCAAAAATGGTAGCACCGACCGTCCAAGTCGCTAAAAGAGAAGCATCGACTTTCCAAGTCGCATAAAGGGCATAACTGACAGTCCACATCGCTAAAATGGCAGAACCGACCATCCACGTCGCAAAAATGGCAACACCGACTGTCCAAGTCGAAAAAAGGGCAGAACTGACCGTCCAAGTGGCAAAAAGGGCAGAACCGACCGTCCATATCGCTAAAATGGCAGAACTGACCATCCACATGGAAAAAATGGCAGCACCGATCGTCCAAGTCGCAAAAAGGGCAGAACTGACCATCCACGTTGCTAAAATGGAAGAACCGACCGTCCACGTCACAAAAATGGCAGCATCGACTGTCCACGTCGCTAAAATGGCAGCACCGACCATCCACGTTTGAAAAAGGGCAGCATCGACCTCCACGTCGTCAAAACGGGAGCCAAATCAAGTCAACCTCCACGCGAAAGAAGATCCATCAATTTCATGCACACAACCCACATATGCGATGTACATTTATTGAAAGGGGGCACTTTGTTGGGGTCAAAAATTACACCCCAGTTGACCAAGTCGCTAAAATGGTTGCATGCAAAGCACGTGGCCCGCGGGCACTAAGCGCCCACGTGTTCCTTACGTGACTCGTGGGCACTCAGCGCCCAGCGGTCGCATACTGCGCACATAACCCGCTGGCGCCCAGTGCCCACGTGCTAGGCACGTGACCCGTGAGTGCTAAGCGCCCACGCGCCAGGCACGTGACGAGCGGGCGCCAGCGCCCACGTGTCATGCACGCGTCTTTAAGACGCTCATCCTCCCCCATTTTATATGCACTCCACACTAAACACCATCCCCCGTTAGAAGAAATTTCTAACGGGGCGCTGCCCCGCACCCCATAAGGGGGCTGCTAGCCCCCTTGACCCCCAGCCCGCTATCCGGGTAGCGGGACCCCCGTAAAACTCTGCGGGCCCCCCGATATACCCACAACTCCTTTCAACATACGGACACTGAACATTGTGTTCGCATGACCAGTTTTAACCGTCAATCGGAGGTTCTCTCGCTCCAAAAGCGAGGGGTAATTAACAGCAACTTAGTCCGCGACTGCCGGAGATTCAGATCCCTACAATCAATAAACCCCGGCCTGCCCTAGGCAGGGGGATCTGTAGTACGCCTGACAAGCGCGCGCGTATTCTCATCTCAATGGGATGACGAAAAACACCCTACACACGCGACTCCACTAGGCTCCACTTGAAGTCGGATCTAGCTTCTTGCATGACCTTCGTGCCGAAGATGATCCACCCGAAACTCCGCTAATCCAAGCTACTTCTTCACTAAACTTACTTTAGTAAAGGAAACACACTACACCTAAGTGTTAATCAAGTGCAGGATGGTGAAGTAGGGATTCTAAACCTACTAGGTTGATGCAAAGCCCTATGATTCGCATCACATGTGAAGGTTAGGGCTTTGAGGTGGAGAAAGAAAAAGATGGAGAGAGCTAGAGAGAAAAGGAGCTCAAGCACACAATAAAATGAACAAGTGTAGAATGAGTAAAGTAATATGGCTCTCATCTATTTGCTCACATATTGAAGCATGAATAAAAATCAATACAAATATTGAACCAGGCTTCAATAGTGCAAGCAAACAAATAAACAAATGATAAATTCCATGCTTCACCTATTCCTCAAAAGTCTCCCCATTTTCCACCACTTTTTCTATTTTCCAAAAAAAGAAAAATGCATTCCATGCTTCATAATATATATATATATAGAGAGAGAGAGAGAGAGACACACACACACACACATATATTAATAAATATATATATATATATTACGAAAACAAAATAATTAGTGAGCAATAATATTAGTTAACATATAATTAAATCAACACTTGATTTAATAATTCAGTTACATCAAGAGACTAATATCATTTATATGTATATCACATTATCAAATCAACACTTGATTCAATAATCCGGTTATATCACATATAACCTAACTGATATCAAATAACAGCCAGATTAGAATACGGTATCACATACTCGTATTTAATCAGGCTCAAGCACATATTAACATATGTGTCCTACTTCGTTTCGCTTGAACTAGGAAACCTCTGTGTGAGACTCTAAAGACCCTTCAATACGCCAGTAGTAGGAGATAATCACATCAATCACCCATAAGCCGTCAGTGGTACTAGTAAGACGTAACGGCTACCCAAGTATTAAGCGAATAGAAGATCCACAAGCAAGCTTGTGCAAACTCCCATGAAGCCTATAAGTAACACTTACCGTACAGTCCGGTCTCTTCGTCTGACATGTCGCATATCAAGTCTAGAGGTGGAATCCTCAGACCCTAGTAACTTGATAAGTCATGCCGATGTATGGCTCATAACGGTTCGAAAAACTACTGATAACTCTTACCAGTAAATCTCATCTGCCCTGACCAGGGACTTACTGTTATAGCCAATCAAGCATAGAGCAACATCAACTCTCTATACCGGGAGAGACAAAACCCCTCCTATCGCTCACTGCCTCCATGTGATTAGGGACTGTACCCAAAATCCACATGTTTGCACGACTCCTTTGAGCCGTGGTAAGGAGGAAATCAAAGCACAGTGGGAACCACACAAGCCACTATGACGATCTCGGGTCTACAGACTAACCTGTACCAGTGTCACCCGAGAAATTCTATCTGACGATAGGTATGGTACCATCTAGGAGTTCTCGGCGAGTATGGTTCAGTGTACCCATTCTTTAATGAGCATCTATGTACATCTTTGATGTCAAACACCAATGGTTATGGGATCAACCATCGCCCTATACAGGGTCAAGAAACGTACACACTAGTCTACTCTAGAATATCGATACCCTGTCTCGATACTCTCTCGACAAGGAACAATTAAAGGATGTGCTTGTGGACTACACAAGTCCCAGTAGTATAATCCGAATCATAGTCCTGGTAGTCAAGCAAACATCTTAAGGGCTTTATCAACATGTATTAGAGAGACGGTATAATAATACAAATGTACAAGTTAAGATAAAGAGAAACCAAATAACATACTATCATGCCGAGGAAGAAAGTCCTCTATATATATGTCCAAGCATCCACTATATCATACAATAATGGTCTCTAGGGCATACATATTCCTAACATAGAGGACTTTCTCGCTCGACACGATAGTATGCTATCATGTTGCACTTTATCTTAACATGTACACTTATATTATTCTATCTCTCTGATACATGTTTATAAAGCCATTAAGATGTTAACTTGACTACCAGGGCTGATGAGATTTACTGATAAGTGTTATCAGTAGTTTCTCAAACGGTTATAGGCCACACGTCGGCATGACTTATCAAGTTACTGGGGTCTGACGATTCCACCTCTAAACTTGATATGCAACATATCAGACGAAATGACTGGACTGTACAGTAAGTGTTTCTTATAGGCTTTGCGGGAGTTTGGACAAGCTTGCTTGTTGATCTTCTATTCGCTCAATACCTGGGTAGTCGTTACGTCCAGCTAGTACCGCTGACAGCTTGTGGGTGACTAATGTGATCATTACCTACTGCAGGCGTATTGACGAGTCATTAGAGTCCCACACAGAAATTTTCTAGCTCAAACGAAATGAAGTAGGACATATATGGTGATATGTGCGGGGGCTTGATTAATACGAGTATGTGATACCGTATTCTAATCCCGCGATATGTGATATCAGTTAGGTTATATGTGATATGACCGGATTGTTGAATCAAGTGTTGATTCAATAACATGTTATATGTATATATATATGATATTGGCCGGTTATATAAGATATGACCGGATTATTGAATCAAGTGTTGATTTGATATAGTATTGAATATTTGTCGGTTATATGTGATATGACCGGGTTATTGAATCAAGTGTTGATTCGATAAAGTGATATACATAACGGTGATATTAGTCAGTTATATATAATATGACCGGATTATTGAATCAAGTGTTGATTTAATAATTTGATATATATTTTTATATTTTATATATTAATATATATTAACTAATATTGTGCTCACTAAAGAATTTCTTCTCAATGAAATACATTTAATATATATGTGATATATATTAATAAATGTATTCATCTATTGTGTCATGGTGGATGATACATTGGACAAGAGTGTATGAGACTCGCACCTAGACTTAAAATTATTTGGGTGATTATTCATTAAGAGGAAATTCAAAATTTGGTGGAAAACGAGCATGGCTTAGATGCTTGTGGAAGCATGTAGAAGCTATGACTCATCCTACTAATTTTAATTTACTCTAGATATTTTCTCACTCAACCATTATCTTTAGCCCATGGTTAGCTCTCACTAATTCACTTGAGATATTTTCCTCACCTAAGTTCATCTTCTTCCTCTCTTGGTTTTCTTGAGTTAAATAAAGAAAAATAAAGAGATTTCTAAAATGAGCAAAATTCCTACTTCATCAACCTACTCTCATATATCCCATTAGATTAGGTTGTTTGCTTCACTAGTTCTTTAATTGGAGAAGAGGTAGCTTAAGTTAGAGTAACTTCAAGGTGGATCATCTTCGAGACTTAAATGCAAAATTTATTATTGTTGAATTAGAGAAGAGGTAGCTTAAGTTCATCGGGATTCTTGTTGAATTACCCGACTTGATATTGAAAAGTGTTTTCAATTCGAGACTTAAATGCAAAATTTATTAGGTTAGGCATGAAATCCAAGATATGAGATATTCCAGATTTATGATTTCTAAGGCTTGTTGCGGATTCTAATTATTGTATTTTTCATTTCTTTTCTGCGACCGTAAGTGTAATATGTGGTGAATCCCCAATCTCGTTGTTATACGTCAACGACATTCGGGATACGCATATTTACTTACGTTGATGACATGTGATGTTATGTGTTGCTGTGATATGTTATATTGTATCGTCATGATTGAATAGCCGGGGGGTTTTGCGTGAGATGATAATTTTTCTATTTTCTTTCATGTAAAAACTGTATGTAATATTCTTTTATTGGAACACTCCGGGTTGAGGATGATATCACCATTGATGTATATTATTTACTTTTCCGCATTAGGATAGACCCAAGGCGGGGAGCACAAGTGACCGGGTTCTGGAGTCCAGTGGGAGACCATTTCGAGGAGTCGAGACCGGGTCTCCTAACTCTAGAATTAGAAGGGTTGCTTGCCACTCTCGTAGAGTCTAGGGATGTGGGTTTGGCTATTCATTACTACCGTGGAATCCGTGTTTTTCATTACTGGCTTAATTTAAAATACGGACCTCCTAGTATATCCTATATTTCATATGTCTGTTTATGCTGCTTGAGTTCTGTGATATGATCATATAACTGTATGAGACGAATGCTATATATATATATGATATATATAATAAACGTCGCTTATATTTTGCACCCGCGCTAGTCCTGCTCCCGCTCTGTCGTTAGTTAAGTAATCTAACGGTGCATGATGGGGCCCCGTGGCGAATGCGGATGGCATAAGAATATGTTCTATTTTCGTTTCTTCTGTGATGTTTAGGAAACAAAAAATGATGGGACACCATTAATGAGATTAATGAAAGAAAAGAAACCTTAAAATGTTGTAGAATCAAAATTTTCAAAATGGTAGCTCTAGTTATTGCTTTGCATAGTGGTATTCGTTGATGGATATCCAGCACGTCATTCGACGAGGAAAGTGCCGAGATCCCTTCACCGGGAATGACCTCTTTAGCAAAAGCTAGCAAATACTACAACCCACTCGGTTTGTTTTGAAAACTACTCGATTTTAAAAGCGGAGCTTAAACCACTCCTTTTCAAATCACTTAATTATACAATGATGTCATGACCCGAAATTGGCACGTGACAGCCCTTAAACTAGGCAACGTCTACAGGAGTAACGCAATTTAAGTAATCCGAAAACCCAGCAATCTAAACCATCAAAAGTAGTAAGTGAAAATAAAAAATTTAAAACTTTTGAAATCTCAATCAAATTATTTAAAGTCCAACTTTACTTTCTTAAAAATTTTGGTAGCACCTCCTTTGTAAAAACCATCCCCAAAAATGGGTACAACAAAAATATAAGTAAAGCATCCCCAAACGGGAACAAATACACGCCCAAAGACGGAAAACAACCACCACAACAGATATACGACGGCGTAGCAAAGAAATAAAAGACGATATAAATATAACTGCATAAAAGACCTCCAAGTCACAAAATAATGTACAATATCGTCCTCACATCAAGTCACTAAGTCATACATGAAAGTGGTAGATAGAGAGTACATGGTAAAACGAATATAAAATGAGCAACATCGGATAACCGCAAAACCCACCTATAGCAAAACTGTACACAGTCAGCCATAGCGGTATCCACAGCAAAAGATGATATGATAGATAAAAACCCTGCCTCGACTATTCTGAGGAACAACCTGCAAAACACTGTGGCACAACTGGGGTGAGTTGCCAACTCGTGAATAGTAAATAATATATGAAGGTAATCCCAAGTATGAACGTACAGCGCGAATCTAATATATGCAAACTAATAGCAATAAATGTTCATATGTATGCAACAGTCATGAAAGGTACTCTAGCACGTACAACTAATATATGAAGCAATAATATGATAATATGTATATGCAACAGTCATGAAAGGTACTCTATCAGGTACAACTAATACATGAAGCAATAATTGGAATATGTATAGGCAACAGTCATGAAAGGTACTTTATCAGGTACTACTAATACATGAAGCAATGCATATAAAATAAATGCGGAATATGGGATAAAACATGTCATCCCCACGGAATCCTGACCTCGTGGCAGGACCATAGTCCATCAAGACGATCAAAATCCCAAATTTTCTCAAATCAGCCCCCAAATTGGCTCTCATATCCTGTAAGTCTCATATATTCTGAGTGTCCAATATCAATTAAATCTCATATATCATGTATCCAATATCAAGTAAATCTCATATATCATGTATCCAATGTGAAGTAAATCTCATATATCATTTATCCAATATCAAGTGAATCTCATATATCCTGTATCTAATATCAAGTAAATCTCATACATGAATAAATATATTTGCATGCATCATTATGATGATGTATATGAATTAGATATGTATACATATATATTAGCGTCCCATTCCACACACACACACACACACACACACACACACACACACATATATATATATATATATATATATATATAACAGCGTCCCATTCCACTGTTATATATACTTAGGAGTAAAAATATCATGAAAATAAGTGTTAAGTATCGACACATAAATACTGATCTATCAGGTGCTGTCACTACGACTGGTCCCCCTGATAGGTACGTATCATACACTTTCTCTAAAACCCGAGTGCCCAGCTTCAACCCTCGTAATTCAACGTATCCATACGTACATGACTCCGGTCGGTATCCCCATGATAACCGCCGAGTCATAGGTACTATCACCGGTAGGTATGGTTCCCATGTCAGGCTCATCAGCGTGGTCCATCAAAATACCTTTCTTGCCCCGGGGAACCTTCGGGTCCCACCATGTACCCGCACACGGCCCACGACGCCTCCTCGTATGGGGTATATATATTCTGAGAATGCCATACGACCTCTATATCGTAAAACACGGATATTCTGAGACTGCATAAATCCAATAATCCAATACTAGAATCTGTCTTAAACTAAAGCCCGCTAGTATAATCTGTCCGAACATCATACGTGTACAAGTACACGTATATGTCCGAACCCTGTCGAAAAACCAAGTAGCATACTACTATGTTGAGCAAGACTGTTAATACAACTGTGAATATCCCAAGCTTCTATTAAGTAATATACAAGCTAGTATGATGCAATAATGGCCTCTAGGGCATATACACTAACAATCTCCCACTTGCACTAGGGCCAAATACTGGCGTATCGAAGACCTATCATCTCGAATAGCCTCTCGAACTGTGTCTAAGGTAAGGCCTTTTTGAATGGATCTGCAGTGTTCTCCTCTGTAGCAACTCTCCGGACCTCGATCTCCTGGCAATCTATGATCTCCCTGATCAGGTGATACCGCCTTAAGATGTGTCTGGAGTTCTGATGGGACCTGGGTTCTTTCGCTAAAGCTATAGCGTCGTTATTGTCATAATACAGCGGTATTGGATCAACAATGGTAGGAACCACTTGAAGTTCTATTAGGAACTTTTTCATCCAGACTGCTTCGTTTACGGCATCGCAAGCAGCGATATACTCCGCTTCCATCGTCGAGTCAGCAACGGTGTCCTGCTTGGAACTCTTCCTGCATACCTCCCCTCCATTGAGGGTAAACACATAACCCGACATGGACTTGGAGTCATCCTTGTCACTCTGGAAGTTGGAGTCATCAAAGGCCTCGATCTGGAGGTCCTTTCTTCCATACACCAAGAACATCTCCTTAGTCCTTCTCAGGTACTTGAGAATGTTCTTCACTGCTATCCAGTTCCCCTGGGTTTGCCTGATACCGGCTTACAACGCTCAATGCGTATGCTACATCTGGTCTGGTACATAACATCATATACATTATAGAGCCTACCGCAGAAGCGTAGGGTATAATCGATATGCGAGCCCTTTCCAAATCAGTCTTGGGAGACATCTCTTTGGAGAGGGTGATTCTGTGACAAGCCGGTAGGTTACCGCGCTTAGAATCTTCCATACTGAATCTTTTCAATATGGTGTCTATGTACCTTGACTGCGAAAGTCCCAACATCTTTTTTGATCTATCACAATAGATCTGGATCCCCAGAATGTAGGTGGCATCACCCACGTCCTTCATGGAGAATTTCTGTGACAAGAATCTTTTGACTGACTGTAGTATAGGAATATCATTTCCTATTAGGAGAATGTCATCCACGTACAAGACGAGAAATACTACAGCTCTCCCTACAATCTTACTGTGTATGCATGGTTCATCTGGATTCTTGATAAAGTCGAATTTTTTAACAGTATCATCAAAACAGATGTTCCAACTCCGCGATGCCTGCTTTAGTCCATAAATGGACTTAAGCAACTTGCACACTTTACCGCTGCTCCCACTCTGAATGAGTCCCTCAGGCTGATCCATATAGACGCACTCTTCCAAATTTCCATTTAGAAAAGTTGTCTTTACGTCCATATGTCATATCTCATAATCGTGGAAGGCAGCAATGGCAAGAAGGACCCGAATGAATTTGAGCATAGCCACTGGAGAAAAGGTTTCGTCATAGTCCAAACCAGGTCTTTGACGAAAACCCTTTGCAACAAGTCTAGCCTTAAAGGTTTCAACCTGTTCATCTACACCAATCTTCTTTCTGAAGATCCATTTGCATCCTACGGGTTTTACCCCATCTCGAGCAATGTCCAAAGTCCATACTTTGTTAGTGTACATGGACTCCATTTCGGTCCTCATTGCATCCAGCCGTTTTACTGAGTCGCCGCTCTGAATGGCTTACTGGAAGCTAGTAGGGTCATCATTGTCAATGATGCAATCCTCTCGATCCCCGTCTATGAGAAAACCGTAGTATCTCTCGGGTGGATGAGACCGCCTACTACTTCTGCGGATAGGCGCTGGGATGTCCCTTTCTTCTGAAACTTCTGGTTCTACCATACTTTCAGTAACAGCTTGTGGTTCTGAAATTTCTTCCAGTTCTATTGTGCTCCCACTCTTCTGATTTTCTAAAAATTCAGCTTCCAAGAAGTGGGCATGACGAGATACAAAAACCTTTTGTTCCTCTACGTAATAGAAATAATACCCCTTGGAGTTCTTTGGATATCCTACAAACTTACACTGTACTGAGCGTGCCTCGAGCTTGTCCGCATGCTGCTTTTTAACAAAAGCTGGACATCCCCAAGTCCTAAAGTGTTTAAGACAGGGTTTCTTCCCACTCCACATCTGATATGGTATGGTAGGCATAGTCTTGGTTGGAACCTGGTTCAAAAGATATGCAACTGATTCTAGTGCATAACCCCAGAAAAATCGTGGTAATTCAGCCTTACTCATCATGGAACGAACCATATCCAATAGGGTTCGATTCCGCCTTTCCGATACACCATTGTGTTGTGGTGTGTATGGAGGAGTAAGCTGAGAGAGAATTCCATTCTCTTTTAAGTATCCCAGAAACTCGGCACTTAAGTATTCACCACCTCGATCAGATCTCAGTGTCTTGATATTTTTGCCTGTCTATTTTTCCACTTCATTCTTGTATTCTCGGAATTTCTCAAAGGCCTCGGATTTATACTTCATCTAGAAGATATGTCCATACCTAGAGAAATCATCTGTAAAAGTAATGAAGTAGGAATAACCACCTCTTGCATGTGTAGATATTGGACCGCACACGTCACTGTGTACGAGTCCCAAGAGCTCTCTCGCTCTTACTCCGTGTCCAGTAAACGGAGTCTTTGTCATCTTTCCCATGAGACAAGATTCACAAGTAGCATAAGATTGATATTCGAACGGATTCAAATATCCTTCTCTATGTAACTTAGTCAACCGTGTTTCATTGATGTGACCTAGTCTACAATGTCATAAGAAAGCCTGATTTATTTCCGGAGACATTCTTTTAAGTGTGTTCTGGACATTGAAAACCTGAGCTTGATTTAATACATATATACCGTCATCTAATGTACCGGACCCAATCAGAACTTGATTTAGGTGGATGTTTACTACATCGCTTACGAATGTAAAATCATATCCCTCTCTCGAAAGTGAGGACACTGATATAATATTACAAGTCAAAATAGGTACATACAAACAGTTACGTAGAATCAATATCTTCCCACTTGTCAAACCTAAGCGATATTCTCCCACGGATTCAGCGTCCACGCTCATTCCGTTCGCAACTCTGAGAGACAAATCGCCTACCCTAATAACTCTACGGTTTCTCAAAGCATGTAATGAATTACAGATATGTGATCCTGCTCCGGTATTTAGTACCCAGGAAGTAGAGTTAATTAACAAACAGTTCTCAATAACAAACACACCCGAGGCCGAAGACACAACATGCTTCGAATCCTGGCTACTGGCTTCCAAAGCCCTGCAATCTTTCTGCCAATGTCCGTTCTCATAACAATAGGAATATCCCTCCTTCCCTACACCAAGTCCTGAAACTTTTGCTCTTCCCTTTCCTTCTACTTCACTGACACCGTATATCGGCTTTGTGGAGGTCTTCTTCTTTTCACCCTTTGCTTTCGCCCTGGATGTGGAAGAAGAAGGTCCCACATTAAGCAGAGCGGGTGTCTCCCTGGTTTCTTTCAGGGTGTAAGTAGAGGGTAGGGACTGTGGAAATAAGTCAGCATATGACCTGTTTCCCAACGTGGTCTCCAGGTCCGTGAGCTCATCAATATAGCTAGTCATCGTAAGGACGTCGTCACCTACAGATGACCCGATAGCCAACCTCGCTTGAAGCAATTCATTCGAGGTCTCATGTCTTGCGATACGAGATTGCTCTCCATATAAATCTTTGTTATGGAGGAAGATGGAAACTAAGTCCATCTTCTCGTGCTGCTTCTGGTATACACCATCAACTGAAGCCAACACGAGGCACTTGGCACTCGCATTGTCCTTTTCCCTTGTCTGTCGGATATTCATATCCGCGACGGTGGGAACTGGACCTGGGACGGCGGGGGCTTGAGTAGTAATAGGGTGGTCCAGCTTGTCATTGTAAGTCCATGCTACCTCTCCCGGTACTTTCGGGCATGCGGAATTTGATAAAAAACGATTTTCTTAGAGGTGGTAACATGGACTTAAAACCCGGATCTTTGTTAAACATTTAACTAACAACCTAACTACGAGTTGCTAACTACTCGGTTATGGGGTTATACCTTTCTCATTCTCGAACTCCTTCGTCTTCAAGCTTTGATGGTCGTCCGAATCGGCTTCTCCCCGTCGTCTCCTTGCGCCGAAGATAGATCCACCTGAAAGCTTCAACCTTTGGCTCCTTCTTCGAACTTTGAAGAAACTAGTTCGCTCGGTTTGCTAAACCTTGTGAACTAGAGTGAGTAGAGAAGAGTTTGTATGGGATTTTATCTATGGTTCTTGGTTCTCAACTCATGAGACAAGTGAACCATAGAGTCAAGAGAGGGAGAGCAAGAGGAGGAAGATGAGAGCTCAAGAACAAGAGAGAGAATGAGCATGAAAGAATGAGAGAAGACTTTTCTCATTTAGCTCTCATAATCCAAAATAATCATAACACATCATATCAATCAAGTATTATGTGATGGTTTAAGCAACCATAGCCATATCATTTCATGCACTCATTTTGCACAAAAGAGCAAGTAAGCAAAAGTCTTTGCCATGAAATGATAGCTATAGTTATCATGATGGTCAACTAGTCAAGCCTAGTCAACCGGTCAACAAAGTCAACAAGTCAACAAAAGTCAACAAGTCAACAAAGTCAACAACTCAACAACCATGTCACCATAATACCTAATTAATATAATTGTTAATCACATATCATATTCTCATTAGGGTTGAGAAAAAAGTCAATAGTCAACTGTCAACGGTCAACAACCCTAATGAGAATCCTCCGCCTCTGTCTATTCGTCAACTGTGCATACACACCCGCATCCGCGTTCCGAGGAACACGAATGCATACTGGATAAATCCAATCCCAAAAGGTAAACTAGGATCTGGCTTAAACCAAAGCCCGCTAGTGTAAACTGTCCGGACACTGCACGTGCACAAGTGCACGGATGTGACCGAACCCTGTCGCAAAACCATGCGACCTGTCGCAAAACCATGCGACCTCTACTTTTTTGCCTAAAGGCGAATAGCTTTCTGTGTGGGACTCTAAAGACTCGACACTACGCTGGCAGTGGGTTTAACCACAGACCGCAAGCGGCACTAGCTGTTCGTAACGGTCCTCAGGTAGATGCCGACAAGAAGACTGACGAGGTGAAACCCATTTGAACTCCTACTGAGCCTGAATGTGACAATCTCGGTACAGTCCGGTCTGTTCGTCTGATACATCGCATGGCAGGCCTAGGGGGCGGTAAACGTCAGTCCCCCAATAGCGGTACAAGTCGTGTCGGAGTGAAGCCCAAAACACCCTGAGATAACACTGGAAACCCACCAGTATATCTCGTTTTCCCTGGCCAGGGACTACTCGTGTAATGGCTCTCCTAGACACAGCGCGATGTCAAGCCTCAATACCGGGAGAGACGAATCCTGTCTAACCGTCACTGCCTCCAAGTGCTTCGGGACTGCACCCAACTACCACCTGTTTGCACGACTCCTTTGAGCCGTGGTAGGGTAGTAATCAAAGTACAGTGGGAACACACTCGAGGCAAAGTGACAGTGTCAAGTCAGCGAACTAAGCTGTACTCATGTCACCTGGGAACTGATAACTGATGATAGGCATAATACCAACTAGTCAGTTCCCGACGAGTCCTGTCCAGTGTACTCGTAACCCAACGAGCACCCGCATACTCTCTCAAGTACGACGTACTGATGGCTGTGGGACAGACCATCTCCCACACTGGGATGAGAAGCGCATACGCTAGTCTACTCCGGAGTATCGATGCCGTGTCTCGATAGTCCTGCGACCAGGGACCTGCATAAGGAAGTGCTTATAGATTACCCAGCCCCACTAGTGTGACTGCCATCACAACGCTGGTAATCAAGCAAAGATCTTAAGGGCTCCACTAATGTGTATAGGCGATATACTAAAATAAACACATGTACACATTGAAGTAGAAACAAACCAAGTAGCATACTACTATTTTGAGAAAGATTGTATATACAAGGTGAATATCCCAAGCTTCCATTAAGTAATATACAAACTAGTATGATACAGTAATGGCCTCTACGGCATATACACTAACAGTCATAGGCAATGGACATCTGGACAGACCTTTGCCAGTCATAAAAGTCAGATTCAGTCAACTTTTTATCTAGATGTAACCTATTCATGGTCATGTAGGGTTCCTAGGCACACTAATGAAGTCTCACATGGCATCAACCATGCCAATTTCAAATTTTACAAGTGCCGAGTGACCCTAATACGGATCGTTAACTAGAATTTTAGGCGAAAAGTGAAACTAGTTAACATTATAACTAAAAGAAAGAGGCTACAACCTTTGTAGATCCGGTTCTCCACTTCCTTAGCTCCACGTAGACGTCCTCTCACTGTCCATATCGGATCCCGGACTCTTGCGTCGGCTCCATCGGAGAAATGGGCGGGCTAGGTCGTCGGCTTCGTTGCCGAAGATGATCTACGTCGAGGCAACACAAGATCAAGCTCCAACTTCACCAAGCAATGAAACTTGTGAAGAAAACACCCTATACAACTTGGCAAGAGGTAAAGGATGAAGAAATAGGTGGTGGGTTCACTTTAGAATTGGATTTCTCACTCTTTTTCTCAAGATGCCATTAATGGTGGCAAGTTTTGTTCTTGAAGAAGAAGAAGAAGATGATAGAATATGATAAGTTTTTTTTATAAAAATGAAAATAATATGAATACTTATCATATACTAACCATGGTCAAGTGTAGAGAGTAAACTAGGGTTAGGTGAATGGTTAGGTTAAGAGAAGAAAACAAAAAAGGTCAAGGTTTCAACCCTTCATGAAGCTTCATGAAAGAAACAAGAAAAGCCACCATTTCCATTTTCTTTTCCAAAATCAATAATCAAAATAAATAAATGAATAAGTAAACAAAACCCTAACCATTCATATAACCATGGTTTAATCTTTACACATGCACAAGTTAACATGTATCATCAAACATGATACAATCAAGTGCACACAAAAATATATCACATATACAATGTGCACATGAAGTGAGAAAATCCTTTTAAAGTGAACCAATACTAGTTAATGCAAAGTAATATATCAAATATATAATTATACATTAAATCATTAAATCAACACTTGATTCAATGATCCGGTCATGTTACACATAACCGACTAGTATCCAATGTATCGACTTATCGAATCAATCTTCGATTCGATAACTAGGTTATATCGCATACAACCAATCGAAACATTCATCGCGAGAATGAAATACGGTATCACATACACGCATTATTCTCGGTCCCGCACATATCTCATATGCGCTCCTATTTCGTTTCGCTTGAGCCAGGAAACCTCTGTGTAGGACTCTAAAGACTCGTCAATACGCCGGCAGCAGATGATGATCACATCAAGCACCCACAAGCCGTAAGCGGTCTGCTAAACGTAACGGCCACCCGGGTATTGAGCGATCAGAAGATCGACGAGCAAGCCCGCTCACACTCCTGTGAATCCAACCAGTAACACTTACCGTACAGTCCGGTCTGTTCGTCTGATATGTCGCATATCTCGCCTAGGGGTGGTAAACGTCAGACCCCAGTAGCTCGATAAGTCGTGTCGATATGAGGTCTA
Organism: Agapanthus africanus; assembly: GCA_030015575.1. Taxonomy (NCBI): domain Eukaryota; kingdom Viridiplantae; phylum Streptophyta; class Magnoliopsida; order Asparagales; family Amaryllidaceae; genus Agapanthus; species Agapanthus africanus. The sequence goes on along the minus strand of CM057339.1, from coordinate 299,023,580 downwards.
TAACAGTTCGAGAAACTACTGGTAACACTTATCAGTAAATCTCAGCAACCCTGGCCAGAGATTTCCGGTTATAGCCAATCGAACACAGCGCAACATCAACTCCCTATACCGGGAGAAACGAATCCTCTCCTATCGCTCATTGCCTCCATGTGATTCAGGACTGTACCCAAAAGCCACCGTTTTTCACACCCTCTTGGACGTGGTAAGGTGGAAATCAAAGCACAGTGGGAATCACACAAGACTCTATGACGATCTCGGGTCTACAGACTAACCTGTACCAGTTTCACCAGAGAACTGCCATCTGACGTGAGGTATAATACCATCTGGGAGTTCTCGGCGAGTCCGTCCAGTGTACCCAGTCTCTACTGAGCACCCGTATATCATCTCCGATTTCAAACACCAATGGATATGGGATCATCCATCGCCCATCTGTATGGGTCGAGACGGTATACGCTAGTCTACTCTGGTATATCGATGCCCCGTCTCGATACACCCAAGACTAGGGACGTTGAAGGATGTATTTATGGACTACCATGTCCCCACTAGTATGATCCGCATCATAGTCCAGGTAGTCAAGTACACATCCTAAGGGCTTTACCAACATGTAACAGAGAGACAATCAGTATACACGTTATGGTAAAGAGTAACCAGATAGCATACTATCATGTCGAGCAAGAAAGTCCTCCCTATATATGTCCAAGCATCCACTACAATATACATCCTATGTATAGTAATGGCCTCTAGGGCATACATATAACTAACAATCTCCCACTTGCACTAGGGCCATCTGTAGTAGTGGTTGCAGTATCTCATACTTAACCATCCGATAAAAGTCTCTCTTTAGGAATAGGCCTTCGTGAGTGGATCCGCCGTGTTATCCTCTGAGTCTGCTCTCCTAACCTCGATCACCCTGGAGATCAACTATCTCCATGATCAGGTGATGCTGTCTCAGAATACGTCTGGGTCACTGATGGGAAGGGGGTTCCTAGGCCAAAGCCACACGTCCATTGTCACACAATGGTAGGAACCAAGTTCATCTCATGAACAAACATACACCCAAACTGCCTCTTTGGTAGCATTTTAAGTAGCGATGTATCCAGCCTTTATCATCTAGTATGGCACGGTATCTAGCTTGGAAATCTTCCAACATACCGTCCTTTTACTGAGGGTAAAGACAATGCCTGTGACTGACATTCAGTCTTCTTTATCACCCTGGAACCCTTCCAGTGATTCTCCCCAGGATCAATTGATACCATCTCACTACAACTAGTGAGTATCCTAATATCCAATTAGATCTATCTCATAGATCCAAAACCCAGGATTTCGGAGGTATCATTTTGATCCTATATGGAGAATTATTGTGATAAGCGGAGATTGACCGAGCGTAGCATAGGAAACTGCTTTCTTATCAAGAGTATGTCATCCACGTACTCTACGAGGATCACCACCATACTCCCTACTACCTTTTTTGTATATACAAGGTTCATCTACCATTTTGATGAAGTCAAACTCTTTTACTACTACATCAAAACAGACGTTCCAACTCCGCGATGCCTGCTTTATCACATAAAACATCTTGCATGCGTTTCCGCTACTCCCACTTTTTACGAAGCCCTCTGGCTGTGTTCTTATAGACGTTCTCTTCTAAATCATTATTTAGAAAAGCAGTCATGGCACCCAACCACCAGATATCGTAGTCATGGTATGTAGCCGTGGCAAATAGGATCTGGATAGACTTAAACATAGCCACTAGAAAAAGGTTTCATCATTATCCACGCCTGGTCGATGACGAAAACCTTTAACAAGTCTAGCTTTGAAAGTCTCAACTTTTCCATCTACACCAAGTAATCTTCTCAAGATATACTTGCTCCTGATGGGGATTTAACCCTTCTGATATAGCAACTAAAGTCCATACTTTGTTGGTGTATAAGGATTACATCTCAGATCGCTAAGCATCCAGCCATTCTTACAGAGTCCCACTCCAGATGGCCAGCTCGAAACTAGTTGGATCATCATCTAATGATGCAATCCTCGCTCCCACTGTCATAGAGAAACTGAAGTATCTCTCAGGTGGGTGAGGAACCCTACTAGATCGGCGGAGAGGCTGAGGTTCGTTGGAAACTATCGAATCCTTTGGTTCTTTCAAATCATCAGTTGCAATTTGTATAGCTGGAACATTTCTAGTTCTACATAACAGACCTTGCCTCGAGCTTGTCCGGATTTTGCTTTTCAGACATAGGCTGGACAACCCCAAATCTTAACTAACTTAAGATATGGGCTCTTCCTTTTCCATATCACATATGAAGTGGTAGGCAACTGATTTGATTTGAACCCTATTCAATAGGTATGCAACTTCATAAGTGCATAACTCCCAAAAGGAAATAGGTAACTCAGTAGTACTCATCATAGAGCACACCTTATCACATAGGGTGTGATTGCTCCGCCCCGATATATCATCGTGCTATGGTGTATACGGAGGAGTAATGCTGAGAGAGAATCTCATTCTCCATTAGAATAGTCCAGGAATTCCATGCACAAGTATTCTCCTCCTCGATCACATCAAAGGACATATTACTTATACCCGTATTTTGGTTCTCTACTTCTATCTTATATTCTGTGAATATCTCAAAAGGTTCGGACTTGTGTTTCAACAGGAACATATGTCTGAATCTAAAGAGATCATCAGAGAATGTAATGAAGTACAAAAAACCGATCTAGGCACATGTAGACAGGGGACCTACATACATCCACATGTATCATCCCAAGAGTTCACTAACTCTTTCTCAGTTTCCAGTAAACAGAGCTATGGTCATCTTATCTCTGTGACATGACTGGCAATTTTCACAAGATGTAAATTCAAACTGATTTAAATATGCATCTAAATGTAACTTAGCTAGTCGGGTCGCATTGATATGACCTAGTCTACAATACCTCAAGAAGGATACGTTCATTTCTGAACTCTTCCTCTTGTGTGTGTTCTATATACTAAGAACTGTAGTTTGATTTAGAACATCAATGCTTTTAGATAACGTGCCTGAACTGATCAATTTTTGATATAGGAAATGTTCAAAACATTATCCAACAATACAAAATTTTATCATTTCTTTACTAATAAAGAGACTGATATGATTTTGTATATCAGGGTCGGTATCTAATAACATTCGTTCAGAATCAATGTATTGGTAATACAGGGTGGCAGTGACCGACAGACTTGGCTGCAACTCTTGCCCCGTTTTCTGCCTCATGAAACTTATCACCCGTTCTCAGTTCTTTACCTATCTGTAGCCCATGTAACAGATTACATATCTGGGATCCTGATCCGGTATCATATACCCAGGACGTAAAGGACATTGAGAAACAGTTCTGTATAATGAACACACCCGAAGATGATGCATCAGCATGCACTCTCTTCGTTTGGGCGGCACGGGAAATCTGGTATTCCCCAATTTCCTGCTCTGTCTTATAACAATTATAAGTTGGAGCGGGAGCAACGTTCCCCAGCTCAGTATAACAAGCGGGTTCGGTCAATATATCCATTTTATTATCTTGATTAAGGCGTGATATGGTCGCTACCTGGAGAGAGAGAGAAGAAAACACTCTGCGTGCGCTCTTGCAAGATTAGATTGGTTATATATTTTATCTAATCAGGATGGCTCCCACTGTTTTTATCAAATCTTCCTTCAAACCCTAAAAGGAAAGACTAGCCGGGATTAATTACACGCTACAAGTTCGCCAATCTTTCAGCCAGGCCAGTGTCGGTACTTTAAGGGAGGTCCCCGTGCTTTCGCACGAACCTAATTAATGTAAACCTCGTTTTCCCACAGGCGTAACCCCGTTGACACCTTTCTAGACACCTACTTGATCGGCTAATTGTAATGTGTAAAACTCTCCCAGGAGTAACAATTACTCGCAGTGGGTATCGGGATCCAACTATCTCATAGAAGGTATGCAATCTCATTGCAAATTTCAACACTTGAAATTCCCGATATTATTTTACCCCTAGTGTTCTATGACCTTGACGAATGCCAAACAACCCATAGTCCACTAGTCAAGTTCAACCCGTACATTTCTTGATTGAATTAAACCCACCCGCACGACCCTTGACGAATGCCAAACAACGCCGTACGAATACCCTAATCCAATCTGCATCATATGCATAAGCAGATAAATAGTTAGCTACCGTACACTACGTCTTGACGAAGGCCAACAAACGCAGCACGAATACTAACTACTACTTATCTGAAATGACGGAGGGCTACGACAGGTTTTTCTGAAAACCTATTGCGTAATGAACTTGATATCGTTGTAGGATCGAATGAATTTTGAAATGGAGTGTCTTTGAGGCTTTTCTAGTTTTGCTAAAGGAGTCACTCCCGGTGAAGGGATCGTCGGTCCTTTCCTCGTCGAATGAGGTGCGGGATATATCATATATATCACCGTGCAAAGCAGAAACTATAGAAGCAATCAAAAGACAAACCGAGAGTTGTAGCATCTGCCAGTTATTGCTAAAGGAGTCACTCCCGATGAAGGGATCTCGGTCCTTTCCTCGTCGAATGAGGTGCGGGATATATCATATACATCACTGTGCAAAGCAAGAACTGTAGCTACCTGTTTTTATTTTAAAATTCGATTCTACAACATCTTTAGGTTTCTTTTATTTTATTAATCACATTAATGAAGTCCCATCATGTAAGTCACCTAAACATCACAGATAAATACGACATACACTTATGCCATCCGCATTCGCCTCGATGTCCCCTCATGCACCATTAGGTTAGGTAACTAACGGCAGAGCGGGGCAGGGCTAGCGCGAGTGCAAAACATAAGTAACGTCTATATAATATATCATATATACTATATACTGTATCTATCACAGAACATCACATGATCACATCACAGATATCGCAGCAGAAGAATCATATGAAATATTGGATATACTAGGACGTCCGTGTTTTCAATACGAGCCAGTATAAAACACGGATTCCACGGTCGTGATGAATAGCCAAACACACACCCCTGACCCCTACGAGAGCGTCAAGCAACCCAGCCAATTCTAGAGTTAGGATACCCGGACTCGACTCCTCGAGTTGGTCTCCCACTGGACTCCAGAACCCGGTTACTTGTGCTCTTCTTCTTGGGTCTATCCTAGTGCGGAAAAGTAAATAATATACAATGGGTGACATCTTCCGCTACCTGGAAGTGCCCCAATAAAAGAATATTACATACAAGTTTTTACATGAATGAAAAGGAAAAACACTCATCTCACATAAAAAAAACCCGGCTATTCAAACACGACGATCCAATATAACATATCCAGCAACACATAACATCACATGTCATCAACGTAAGTAAACATGCGCATCTCAATTATCGTTGGCATATAGCAACGAAACCGGCGATGCCACATATTACACTTACGGTCATAGAAAAGAAAGTGTAAAACTACAACAGTTGGAATCCGCAACCTCCTTAGACATCGTATGCCTAAACAAATGAATTTCTTAGACATCACATGCCTAACAATTATAAACCCCGCATTTTAGTCTCTATATCGAAAACACTTTTCAATATCTAGTCGGGCAATTCAACAAGATTCCCGATAAACTGATCGAATGCTCGTCGCAAACTTTAGTAGGCGGCCGCACCCCCGATACCGTCGACGAAGTGCACCAAGGCGGAACACCGCTACCGCGAGCACCCGAACGGATGCTTTCGGCAACGGGGTTCTCCTACAGTCACTTGGTCGGGGCTATGGGGTATGGCTGTCTATTAAGTTTACCCGGCGAGTATCCGCGTACGCTACGTGATTGCAACGAACTTTTGATCACATCAAAATTCCGCGGCAACCGATCAATCGAGACTAAATTGCTATGTTTATAACATTCATATTAGTTATCTCATAACTACTTGTGAATTCCAAATATTGTATCACATTCCAGATAAATAGAAAATGTTAAACTTTTCGCTCGAACAATCAAACACCCAAGTTTTCCCGATACAGCTCAACACATGAAATAAGTCTAAAAACATTCAGTTCATGCCTCAGTACCAACGGTCCAGCCGTAGAAGGGTCAAGCCAACGCCTCACATGTGGCACGCCGTACTGCCCCAAACCCCAAGGTTCAAAGAGCAGTTCAAGACGGTCACATAATCGAGTTAAGGTTTGTTGTCTTCTAGAGGGACCATTGCGTTACTTGCACTACTTAGAACGTCGTTAAACTACGGAAAAGTCCAACAATTGGAAATTTCCCGACAGGGAAAAACGTGGGTATTTATATCCGGTCGAACCTTTTAACATATTCTAAAAATATCTGGAAAAACTTATAGACAAAGCTAAACAATCCGATCGAATCATCGAGTCTCCAATACATCCCAGAAAACTCAACTGTTGAGTAGAAAATAAAAATACCCAGAAAATACAGGAATAAAAGTTAGGAATTACCGTGCAAACAGATCTGAAGGAAGCGACCGTACGGCCGCGGAAGCGCCGCACGAGCCATGCTCGTGCCGCGTTTCCGCGGATCTTTGAACGATTTATGGGTCCCGTTTTATACAGTAATTCTTATAAAAGCCTGCTTATTTTTCTGCATATTTTAAATTCAAAAAATTCCCAGTTTTGAGAAAATGTACAGAGAGTGGTCTCGGATTAGGGTTTCGGGTTCAATCGGATTTCTAACATCGTCTACACTTCGCCTAAGGCTCTAGCTAGGCTCTGATACCACTGTAGGGTTCCTAGGCACACTAATAAGGTCTCACATGGCATCAACCATGCCAATTTCAAATTTTACAAGTGCCGAGAGACCCTAATACGGATCGTTAACTAGAATTTTAGGCGAAAAGTGAAACTAGTTAACATTATAACTAAAAGAAAGAGGCTACAACCACTGTAGATCCAGTTCTAAACTTCCTTAGCTCCACGTAGACGTCCTCTCGCTGTCCATATCGGATCCCGGACTCTTGCATCGGCTCTATTGGAGAAATGGGCGGGCTAGGTCGTCGGCTTCGTTACCGAAGATGATCTACGTCGAGGCAACACAAGATCAAGCTCCAACTTCACCAAGCAATGAAACTTGTGAAGAAAACACCCTATACAACTTGGCAAGAGGTAGAGGATGAAGAAATAGGAGGTGGGTTCACTTTAGAATTGGATTTCTCACTCTTTTTCTCAAGATGCCATTAATGGTGGCAAGTTTTGTTCTTGAAGAAGAAGAAGAAGATGATAGAATATGATAAGTTTTTTTTATAAAAATGAAAATAATATGAATACTTATCATATACTAACCATGGTCAAGTGTAGAGAGTAAACTAGGGTTAGGTGAATGGTTAGGTTAAGAGAAGAAAACAAAAATGGTCAAGGTTTCAACCCTTCATGAAGCTTCATGAAAGAAACAAGAAAAGCCACCATTTCCATTTTCTTTTCCAAAATCAATAATCAAAATAAATAAATGAATAAGTAAACAAAACCCTAACCATTCATATAACCATGGTTTAATCTTTACACATGCACAAGTTAACATGTATCATCAAACATGATACAATCAAGTGCACACAAAAATATATCACATATACAATGTGCACATGAAGTGAGAAAATCCTTTTAAAGTGAACCAATACTAGTTAATGCAAAGTAATATATCAAATATATAATTATACATTAAATCATTAAATCAACACTTGATTCAATGATCCGGTCATGTCGCACATAACCGACTAGTATCCAATGTATCGACTTATCGAATCAATCTTCGATTCGATAACTAGGTTATATCGCATACAACCAATCGAAACATTCATCGCGAGAATGAAATACGGTATCACATACACGCATTATTCTCGGTCCCGCACATATCTCATATACGCTCCTATTTCGTTTCGCTTGAGCCAGGAAACCTCTGTGTAGGACTCTAAAGACTCGTCAATACGCCGGCAGCAGATGATGATCACATCAAGCACCCACAAGCCGCAAGCGGTCTGCTAAACGTAACGGCCACCCGGGTATTGAGCGATCAGAAGATCGACGAGCAAGCCCGCTCACACTCCTGTGAATCCAACCAGTAACACTTACCGTACAGTCCGGTCTGTTCGTCTGATATGTCGCATATCTCGCCTAGGGGTGGTAAACGTCAGACCCCAGTAGCTCGATAAGTCATGTCGATGTGAGGTCTATAACAGTTCGAGAAACTACTGGTAACACTTATCAGTAAATCTCAGCAACCCTGGCCAGGGATTTCCGGTTATAGCCAATCGAACACAGCGCAACATCAACTCCCTATACCGGGAGAGACGAATCCCCTCCTATCGCTCATTGTCTCCATGTGATTCGGGACTGTACCCAAAAGCCACCGTTTTGCACCCCCTCTTGGACGTGGTAAGGTGGAAATCAAAGCACAGTGGGAATCACACAAGACTCTATGACGATCTCGGGTCTACAGACTAACCTGTACCAGTGTCACCAGAGAACTGCCATCTGACGTGAGGTATAATACCATCTGGGAGTTCTCGGCGAGTCCGTCCAGTGTACCCAGTCTCTACTGAGCACCCGTATATCATCTCCGATGTCAAACACTAATGGATATGGGATCATCTATCGCCCATCTGTATGGGTCAAGAAGGTATACGCTAGTCTACTCTGGTATATCGATGCCCCGTCTCGATACACCCACGACTAGGGACCTTGAAGGATGTACTTATGGACTACCATGTCCCCACTAGTATGATCCGCATCATAGTCCAGGTCGTCAAGTACACATACTAAGGGCTTTACCAACATGTAACAGAGAGACAATCAGTATACACGTTAAGGTAAAGAGTAACCAGATAGCATACTATCATGTCGAGCAAGAAAGTCCTCCCTATATATGTCCAAGCATCCACTACAATATACATCCTATGTATAGTAATGGCCTCTAGGGCATACATATAACTAACAGGTCACAAGGTCGCTGCAGTTAAGAGAGAGAGAGAGAGAAGAAAATACTTTAGCATGATGTTGTTGCAAGTTTAGATTGGTTTTCAGTTTATCTAAACTGGATGGCTTCCACTGTTTCTCGAATCCCTCCTCAAACCATAAAAGAAGAATTAGTCAGGACTGATCTCACCGTATAATACTTGCTTAACCGTTCAACCTGGCAAGCGTCGGTACTTCAAGGGAGGTTTTACGACGCTTTCGTGAAGTTCCTTAATTAAATAACCTCTTTTCCCTGGGGGCGTAGCCCCGCTGACGCCTTTCAAGACACCTACTTGGTTTATAGCATTGATCGTTAAGTGAAAGAATCTCCTGATGAGTAGCATATACTCACAGTAAGATCGGGATCCAAATATCATCGTGTGATAAAGCTGAAGGAATCCTACCAAAATTATCACACTCCAAATGGTATGCAACTCTAGCAAGTTTCAGTTTCTTCAGAAACTCCCGATGTGGATTTGCCCCATACTCTTATGACCTTGACTAAGGGCCAACAAATCATAAGTCACATGTCAAGTTCTACCCGTCATTATCCAGGTTGATTTGAACCCACCCGTATATACTATTGCCTAAGGGCCAACAAAGTAATACGATTGTCCCAAACCAACGCATCTATCTGTGCTACATGTGAACACCCCAGCAGCTACCAATCACTATGTCTTGACTAAGGGCCAAACAAACATAGCTTGAATACTACTGACCATTCATATGAAATGACGGAGGGCTATGACTGGTTTTGGCGAAACCGTGAACGTAGTGAACTTGATATGATCGAAAGAACCTGATAGCTTTTAAAAGGAGTGGTTTAAGCTCCGCAATTAAAAAAAATCTTATGTTTTAAAATAACCTAGTGGTTTCTTTTAAACTGTTCCAACGATTCAACTTTGGTTTATTTTCTTTGCATTAATATAATGCGTCCCATCAATTAACCTATCATTGCAGAAAACAACGAAAATACAACGTCCTCTTATGTCATCCGCATTCACCACTGGGCCCCGTTATTCACCCATTAGGTTACTTAACTAACGATAGAGCGGGGGCTGGGCTAGCGCGTATGCAAAACAAAAGTGACGCCTACTAGATATCATATATAGATATTATACATTCGTCAGACGTAATAATAAGCATTCCAGATCATAAATGAACATATTGGATTTTCTAGGAATCCGCGTTCCTTTTGAGCCTGCAAACAAAGACAGATTACATAGTCGCGATGAATAGCCAAAACCCCACCCTAGACCCCTACGGGTACGGCAAACTACCCGTCAAGTACCTAAAGTGAAGCGGTCTCCCTCAACGATGTGAGTAGGCCACTAAATACTTCAAAGTACCCGGTAGTTTGTGCCCCCCATCTTGGGTCTATCCTAGGAGCAGAAAACAGTAAATGAAATAATACAACGGTGGCTACAACCTCAACCCGGATATGCCCCGCAAAAGAATATTACAACAAATTACAATTTACATTTGAATGAAAGAAACACTCATCTCAAATCCCCGGCTATCCATTCACGACAATCCAACAAGTTCATATTCACAAACCAGTAAAAACCATAACAGAAATGTGCAACCCCCTGCTAACCGACATACTAGCAGTTAGGGAAGGTTTACGAACACATTAAATACAACACAGATATAATCCAGTTAGCCAAATATCTTAGAATTTCGATCAAGCAATACATATGAATCTACTCCAAACAATTCTCTATGCACATAAAACCTGAGCAGAAACAAAACATACCAGAAAATACAACATCAACACAGAAGAATAATTGAGCAAATTTGGGTTGACTCGGTGTCAACTCGGCCGCGGATCCACGGCGGATCGCTTGGATCGGCCGCGGTTCCGCGGTGGTTTGGACGAGTCACGATCCCAAATTTCTTCACAATTCTTAAAAAACCCTGCTTGTATTTTTAAGGATCCCTGAAAAATTTTAAGACCCCGTTTTAAAATCAGCAGAACCTAGGTGAAAACGTCGTATTTTCGGGATTATTTTGCGATCGAATTTCTAAAGACTTTGCTAATATGTTAGTTATGGTTTAGCTAGGCTCTGATACCACTGTAAGTCGACGTTAGACACCCCACATGATGCGGGGAGGCGGAATAGGTAAAACAATCATTTTGTTCAAGTTAACATCGACTAACATTACGGATCTTTGCTAAACCCTAACTAACAACTATCTAGAAGTTCTAAACTACTATGATAGATGATTATACCCCAAGATACAAGTCCTTCTTGTTCTTGTTGTTCACCTCCTCGTCGGCCTCCTCGATGTGATAGAAGATCCACCCGAGAGTTCCTTCTCCAAGCTTTAACCTCTCACTTGAGGTAACTAAGTGGCTAGGATTGCTAATCCAAGTAACCTAGAGGATATAGAGATGGATTAAGGATTAATTAGTCTTTCTAACCCTTGGGATCTCAACACATGAGAGTATTAGGGTTAGGTTGAAGAAGAGGAGAGCTTGAGGAGAGAGAGTGTGTATGTGAGAATGAGATGAATAATAACTCATTTCTATATTATATGAAGGATAAAGATTTATCAAATAAATCATATATGATAATTACAACCATGCTTCATTTAATACAATCAATGAATCATCACATGAGTCATTAAACGATAAATGCTTCATTAACTCATTTGGATGAATCATCTCATGAGTCACTAATTCATTTAATGCAAATTACACATAAGCTCTCCACCTCACCTTTCTTCTCGAAGCTTCTTGACTAATTACGAGAATGCCCCTCCTATCCGTAAAACACGGATATTCTGAGACTGCATAAATCTAATAATCCAATACTAGAATCTGTCTTAAACTAAAGCCCGCTAGTATAATCTGTCCGAACATCATACGTGTACAAGTACACGTATATGTCCGAACCCTGTCGTAAAACCATACGACCTCTATATCGTTTCGCCTGAAGCAGGAAAACTCTCTGTGTGGGACTCTAAAGACTCGATACTACGCTGGCAGTGGGTTTAACCACAGGCCGCAAGCGGTACTAGTTGTACGTAACGGTCCCCAGGTAGATGTCGATAAGAAGGCCGATGAGGAAACACATCCGAACTCCTACTGAGCATGATGTGACAATCTCTGTACAGTCCGGTCTGTTCGTCTAATACTATCGCATATTGGGCCTAGGGGGCGGCAAGCATCAGTCCCCTAAAAGACGGTATAAGTCGTGTCGGAGCGAAGCCCATTACACCTTGAGAAGCTACTGGAAATCTTACCAGTAAATCTCGTTTGCCCTGGCCAAGGACTTTGCGTAATGGCTCTCCAAATAAAGTGCGATATCAACTCCCAATACCGGGAGAGACGAATCCTTTCTAACTGCCACTGCCTCCAAGTGCTTCGGGACTGCACCCAACTGCTACCTGTTTGCACGACTCGTTTAAGCCGTGGTAGGGTAGCAATCTAAGAACAGTGGGAACACACTCGAGACGAAGCAGCAGTGTCAAGTCAACGGACTATGCTGTACTCATGTCATCTGGGAACTGTTAACTGACGACGGGTATAATACCAACCAATAGTTCCCTGCGAGTCCTGTCCGGTGTACCCATAACCCAACGAGCACCTGCATACTATCTCCAGTACAACGTACTAATGGCTGTGGAACAGACCATCTCCCCTGCTGGGATGAGAAGCGTATACACTAGTCTACTCTAGAGTATCGATGCCATGTCTCGATAATCCTACGACTAGGGACCTGAAAAAGGATGTGCTTGTAGACTACCCAGCTCCCACTAGTGGAACTGCCATCACAACGCTGGTAGTCAAGCAAGATCATAAGGGCTCTATCAATATGTATTTGTGATATGCTAAAAGGAACATATACACATATTAAGATATATATAAACCAAGTAGCATACTACTATGTTGAGCAAGACTGTTAATACAACTGTGAATATCCCAAGCTTCCATTAAGTAATATACAAGCTAGTATGATACAATAATGGCCCCCAGGGCATATACACTAACAGTATCCCCACGATAACCGCCGAGTCATAGGTACTGTCACCGGTAGGTATGGTTCCCCTGTCAGGCTCATCGGCGTGGTCCATCGAAATACCTGTCTTGCCCCGGGGTACCTCTGGGCCCCCACCATGTACCCGCACACGGCCCACGACGCCTCCTCGCATGGGGTATATATATCAGAACCGATAAATCTCATGGTGGCTGCTAAAATATCATATCAAGAGAAACCGGGTTTTTCAAATAATGCATAATTTCATGAAACTATCACGGTCTTCAAATCCAGAAAACATCATGAAAAATCCATATCTCAATGCGAAAATCAATGAATATAATATATGTAACATAAAACTGTAATGTGAGTATATAAAGGAAAACCCGTTATTTAACTGCAACAAGTTAATATATATATCATGCGGTTCTCAATTTCTCCAAGTCCATATAATATCAAATAAAGGTGAACATATAGCTATAGCCAGATATATGTGTAAACATGTAGGTATAGCAAGGTATATGTATCTACCTATCAGTAATGATGTAATACCCTCCAGGTATATGCATAAGTATGTATGCAAGATGTACATGTAGCTATGTCTCATATGTGGATATACTTATCTCTAATGGTACAATACCATAGAGGTATATGGGTAACTAGCATGTAAGCATGTCAAGGCATATGTGTAAGAATGTAGGTATACAGGTATGCTATATGTCATATGCATAAAAGAATATGAATCAATGTCTCAATGTCCCTGATCAAACAATATCATATATGTATGTGTGTTGTGCGTGTCATGACAATTATTGATGGTGTGAGTAGCATACAATCAGTGCTCGTGCAACATGAGCCGTCAATAATAGTGCAGTGTCCTAAGGGTACAAGTTCAAGCACAACAAGTAAATATGCAATGAGGTGTATGCATAAACTCTATATATGCAATAGAATATGCTACTAATATCATAACATCCCTAGCCCAGACGCATAACGCCATGCGGGCGATTCCCCTGTAGATGTTAAATCTACTCACCAACGCTCCTGGCTAAGTAAAGCCAACCACCTAGTTTCCCTTCTTCGCAGCGTCCGAATGCCCAGCCTGCGAACCTAAAACATAAAACAATATAGCAAGTATGTATATTAGCAAACGACCAATAACACGTACAAACTACGTTTGACCGATGCGACAACTCCAACAAACTCTCAAGTGTTCACTTAGCAGCTAACGTGCATAGCGACACAATGAAACCAACTCAGAGCAACAGCAACACAGAACACGAACCGTATCGGATAACGTAACGCATGAAACGAAACATAAGAAATCAAGCAAGTGATCCCAGATTTTTCTATACCAACAATTTGTAAAAGTTGCAAGTACCACGAGACCACACACAACCCCAGAGACCCCTACACCAAAACTCAACCCACAACTCACCAGTCTGGCCGCAATTTGCGGCCAGAAGCAATATATTTGCGGCTTGTTCTAAAGGAAATGGGTTCGTATTTTGAGGGTAGGTCACTACACTTGGTCACTGTGATGGGAACTTTTGCAACAAATACCTGATTTGATAGCAGATCATCCGAGACCCAAAATTACACTAAAAATACGATATTTGCACGAAACGATACATAGCGCGATCTAAACTGAAACTAATAAGCTACGCTACACAATAAACACCTACTTAACAGAAAGAGATCATTACCTACTCCCACAAGCTCAAAAATCCTACCTTTCCAAGCTCCAAGGCGTCCAAAAGGCAAAACAAGGTTAAAGATGTGATTTTTGTGAGATTTTGTGAAGTTTAGTGATGGATTGGTGAAGATTTAGTGGTGAGGTGATGAGTGTTCAGTTGAGAAAAGAAGGGGATGAGAAATAATGAGAAGGGAATAAGAGAGAAAGAAAGAGAGAAAGAAATGATAAAGAGAGAGAGAGGTGAGCGTAATGAGAGAGAGAGGTGAGTGCACCATGCAATAAATGCACACAATTCTCACCATGCCACCTCTCACAAAACAAAAACCCAAAGGTAAAATATCTCTCACTCACAACAAATATCTAGATGTTTAGGTTAAGGTTAAACAAGGATTGAATTAGGGTTAAGTTATCATGGTCACTAAACTAGATTAGCACAAACAAACCCTCACATAAACATGCACAAGTGTGTGCATGCCATAACAAATAATAATAAATTATTTATTAAATGCTATAAAATGTGAGGAACCCAAATTGGTAAACTTTTTACCAAAAACCCGCACTATCGTCTAAACTAACACTAATCTAAATCTAAGGCGTTACAAATGATATCAAGTTCATTACATTAAAGGTTTTATTCAAAACGAGTCGTAGCCCTCCGTCATTTCAGATAAGTGTTATTTAGTATTCATGCTATGTTTGCTCACCATAGTTAAGGCGTAGTTTGCGGTAGCTGATTAGTGCTTATTTGTTGCAAATGATGCAATTGGATTAGGGTAGTCGTACGGCCTTGTTGACCATAGTTAAGGATCGTGCGGGTGGGTTTAATTCAATCACGAAATGATGGGTTGAGCATGGCTAGCGCTTATGATTTTTTGACCATAGTTAAGGTCATAAGTTGCTATGGGTAAAAACAGATATTGGGAATTTCAAGTGTTAAAATTTGCAATGAGATTGCATACCTTCTATGAGACAATTGGATCTCGATACCCACTGCGAGTAAGAATTACTTCTGGCAGAGTTTTGCACTTTACAATTAGTTGATCCAGTAGGTGTCTAAGAAAGGTGTTAATGAGGTTATTCCCCTGCGGAAACGAGATTATTTAATTAGTTCCATGTGAAAACATGGGGAGACTCTCTCGGAGTACCAATTCCTGCCTGGCTGACCGATTGGCGAACTTGTAGGGTGTAATTAATCCCGGCTAGTCTTACCTTTTACGGTTTGAAAGAAGATTTGATAAAAACAATGAGAACCATTCTGATTAGATAAGATAATAACCAATCTAATCTTACAAGAGCGCACGCTAAAATATTTTCTTCTCTCCCTCTTTAGGTAGCTACCATGACACGCCTTAATCAAGAAAATAATATGTATGTATTGACCAAACCCGCTTATTATACTGAGCTGGGGAACGTTGGTTCCGCTCTATCTTATGATTGTCATGAGTCTGAGCAAGGAATAGGGGAATATTAGGATTCCCACGCAACCCGAATGAAGAAAGTGCATAATGATGCATCTTCTTTGGATGTGTTCGTTACCGAGAACTGTTTCTTAGTATGCTCTACATTCTAGATATTGGATACCGGATCAGAATCCCACGTTTTTAATATGTTATATGGGTTAAGAAGAAGTAGAGAACTGGGAATGGGTGATAAGTCTCTCGTAGTAGGGAATGGTGCAATTGTTGCAGCCAAAGCAGTTGGCGAATATCACCTTATATTACCAAATAGTAATACATTGATTCTGTAAGACTGTCATATTGTACCAAAAATGATGTGCAATATAATATCAATTTCTTTATTAGATAAAGAAGGATATAACTTTATACTAGAGAAAAATGTTATGAACATTTTCTTAAATCAAGTGTTGATTGGGTTTGGTACGTTGTATATGTTAGGTTCCTCAGCACCCTACTGAGTTTTCACAGCATCTACCATACCAATTTGAAAAATTCTAGTGTGCTAAAGAACCCTTAACTATGATCTAACTAGAGTAATTAGACAATACAAACATGTAATCAAACATTACAACTAAGTGAATGAGGAATACAACATTTGTAGACCGGTCTTTCACTTCTAAAGTTCCGTGTAGTAGTCATTTCGCTCCAAGTAGTGAACACCCGAACTCTGGTAAGGATCCACATGAAGAAATGAACGAGCTTGCTCAATGTCTTCGAGGCCGAAGATGATCTACGTCGAGGAGACTCAAGCTCATGCTACCTCTTCACTAATATGTGAATTAGTGAAGCAAACACCCTAAACTAAATGGCTAATAGTAGGGGATGATGAAGTAGGAAGTGGGCTAGCTTTAAATTTTATTTTCTCACAATATTTTCTCACTTAGAAAAAGCTAGCAAGCTTTTTCTCAAAAATGAAGAAGAAGATGAAGTGATGAACAAATGAAACTCATGAGGTGAGGATTGTTGGAGATAGTGCCCTCAGAGTCGATTATTGGATCACAGGCACGTGATTGCAATGATTGAGGGAGGACCTATCCCAGTAGGACAGTCTTACTCGAGATGATAGTATGCTATCTGGTTTACCTTTATCATCGTGTACTACTTTAGGTGACATGACAGGTCGCTATTGCACGTTGATAGAGCCCCTAGGATTCTTGCTTGACTACCGGCAGTATGAGGGCGATCATATATGTGGGAGCTGGTAGTCTATAAGCACATCCTTAAAAGTTCCCTAGTCGTGGGAGTTTCGAGACAGGGCATCGATTCTCCAGAGTAGACTAGTGTATACAGTCGAGACCCCGACGAGGGGCGGTGGCCGGTCTCACAAGCCGCTGGTGTCAGTTGGATCACCTAAGATGTATACAGGTGCTCATTGGGTTATGAGTACACCGGACAGGACTCGCCGGGAACATGCTAGTTGGTCTTATACCAGACGTCAGATAGCAGTTCCCAGGTGACATGTGTACAGGTTAGTTCATCGACCTGAGATCGTCATTTGTCTCGTGTGAGTTCCCACTGTACTTTGATTACTACCCTACCACGGCTCAAAGGAGTCGTGCAAACAGGTTTTAGTTGGGTACAGTCCCGAGCCACATGGAGGCAGTGAGCGGATCTGCAGGGGTTCGTCTCTCCCGGTATTGGGGGTGAGGTCGCGCTGTGTCTAGGAGAGCCATTACACGAAGACCTTGGCCAAGGCAGGAGATTTACTGGTAGGTATTCCAGTAGTATCTCAGGGTGTTCTGGGCTACACTCCGACATGACTTGTACCGCTTTTGGGGGTCTGACTTTTACCAACCCCCTAGGCCCGACATGCGATGCTCATAGACGAACGGACCGGACTGTACGGATATTGTCACTGACAGGCTCAGTAGGGTGTCAGGATGAGTTCGCTCATCGACGTCCCTTTTAGTCAATAGCTGGTGGCCCGTTACGTATTGGCTTATACCTCTGACGTGCTAGTGGTTAAATCCACAGCCATAGTATTGACGAGTCTTTAGAGTCCACCACACTTTCAGTTACTCAAGATTTCGGGCGAAACGCTGTAGAGGCCGTATGGAGATATGGCAGGGTCCGATCAGATACGTGCGGTATTGCACGGATCAGGATCGGACGGTTTGTACTAAAGGCCGTATGGTTATATGGCAGCGTTCGATCAGATACGTGCGGTATTGCACGGATCAGGATCAGACGGATATTACTAGCCGGCTTTAGTTTAAGCCGGATCCTAGTTTAGTACAGTGTAGATTTTGTCTCATTGCATTTGTATCCGGACGGAATACAGATGCGGGTGTGTATGCACAGTATGGGGGTTTTCCTGTAATTTATTACGGGACCAGTTTTCTGGAGTTGCCAGTTTGCATTCCGTTCCGGCCGGTTTTCCTTTGTTCTTTCCCGGCCGGACTTTTCCGATGGAGGGGGTTATTTGCAAGTTTGCAAATAACACCTTGTGGAGGGGTTTTATTGCAAAAGGATTGTTTATGAAAGCATCTTTGCTTTTTCATCCATGATGGTGCATTTATGTGATTGGAAAGGATTTGATTTGGTTATGGGTTTTGTTATCATGATGTCTTTGTATGTGGTCACCCCTTCACATTACACTACCATCACCTCCCTCTTGTTCTTTGGTTCACCTCTACCATTTTGGAACAAAAAGGGGCCGGCCACTTCATTTTAGAGAGAGAGGTTCATTTTGTGTGGAGAGATTTTTGATCATCTCATTTTCTTTGAAAAAGATTGATAGCTTCATTTCCCTCCAAAGCTCATTCTTCCTTCACCTCCATCAAAGGCAACATAACCCCAAAGTGAGGCATAGCCTCTACCCTACACATTCTACAGCAAATCTTGGGCACGTCGACTTGCCAGCTTCGTGCCCGAGTTGCCTCGGTATTGAGGTGGGAGCCCGTAAAAGATGCAGGCGATGTGGTGCCCTTCCGGCAAGGAGGCAAAGACGGACGGAGATCCGGCGAGGAGATCGGAGGGGAGATGAAGACCGGAGGACTCGGATCAGTCGGTATATCGCTTCCCTTTTCTTGTAGTTGCTAGATCTAGTTTAATGGTTCGATCCGGGTGTTTAGTGCGCGGTGGTGCCGGTTTGCTAAGTCCGCAAAAATTAAAGTTTATCACCGTTTCCGTATTTGGCCGTCGGATTGACGGCCGGGGCGCCACCGTGCACTTACAGTGGTATCAGAGCCTCGCCATTAACTTCGTCTAGCTTCGTTTGATGTGTTTTGCATTTCCGATCGACCAAAATTCCAAAATCTATTTTTTTCCTCACATCAGTTTTCTGTTAAGATTTTTTGGTGTCCAAAATTTTTTCAGGTTACAGGAAAGTGATCTACCAGAAGATATAAGAATTCTGCAGAAATACGATAAAGTGAATCCTCTTTCAGAGCGCGGAACCGCGGACAAAACCCCCATTGGGCCGCGGTTCCGCCGCACTGTAGTGAGATTATTTTATCATCTTTCTTCAGTTTCTTTCTGGAATCAAAATAGGGGTTTTGGAATTATAATTTTGGGTCCAGAATTTCTGTGAGTGCTACAGTATTGCTTTGGGGCCCACTTGTTATTTTTTGGTCAATCGGAAAATTTTAAACACATTATTTCACAGTATTTACATTATATCTGCGACCGTGAATGTCACTCGATCGGTAAATCCGGTCTAACTGCTATAGCCCGGTTAGACGGATTTGCGAACATGACTTTCACGTTGATGTTTTGTGATTTTGCTGTGATGTTGCGGATCGGTCGTGGGGATAGCCTGGATGCAATGTTAGTACAGTTTTGTTTTATATGTACATTTGATATTGCGGGGCGAGCGTCCGACATGTGGACTGCCGTCACTGCCTGATTGTATTATTCTTTTGGGGCACGACCTGGTTGCGGTCGATGTACCCGTTGTATGTATATTTTACTTTCTGTACTAGGATTACCCCGCGGTGGGGTGCACGGATGGCCGGGTTCTAGAGGGCAACAAGCCCGCATCTCATGGCATTGAGACGGAGGGGGCTTCACTCTAGGATTGGCGGGCTATTCGCCGCACTCGTAGGGGGTACAGGTTGACCCAGGAGGGGTGCCCAAGTTGCCGGATTTCGTGAAGTGCTGGGTGGTCCATTTACGGAGCTGAAGGGGGCTGCCTCGCTTCAGGTTTTGGCGGGTAACTTGCCGCGCCCGTAGGGGTCTAGGATTTCATTGCACAGGCTATCCACACGACCAGGGGAACGTCGGGTTTCAGTAGTGGCTCTGTGAAACCCGGGGATCCCAGATATCTGTATTGTTCTGTGATGCTGTACATTTCTGTGATGTTGCATTTTATCACGCCTTGAGCGAATATAATATATTGGTATATATATTAGTAGATGTTGTATATGTTTTTCATCCGCGCTAGTCCAGTCCCCGCTCTGCCGTTAGTAAGCTAACCTAACGGGTGATGACGGGACCCAGTGGCGAATGCGGATGGCATATACGTACGTCAGTATATTTTCGTTCTTTATTGGTGTGATCAATTGATGGGACTGCGTTGATTCGGATCAATGCAAGTTAAAACAAACCTATTCTGATGTTGTTGGAACACTTTTCAAAAAGCTGTTATTGCAAGGACGTTCTCTTTTGTTTTGCATCGTGGTATTCATTTGGAATATCCTGCTCCTCAGTCGACGAGGCAAGGGCCGAGATCCCTTCACCGGGAGTGACCCCTTGGACAGAAGTTTGCGTCAGGGCATTAACTTCACTATAGCCGATTGCTTTTGCTTTGCATCGTGGTATTCAGTTGGAATATCCTGCACCTCATTCTACGGGGAAAGAGCCGAGATCCCTTCACCGGGAGTGACCTCTTTAGTAAAGGTTTTCGTCACTATATTTTCTAAAAAGCTATCCGTTCCTTCAACGATATCAAGTTCATTACGTTAAAGGTTTTCGCCAGAAACCATTCGTAGCCCTCCATCATTTCAGTTAAATATTCGGTAGTATTCAAGCTATGTATTTTGACCTCACGCCAAGGCATAGCGTTTGGTAGCTGCCGGGTATTTATCTGTAGCAGAGATAGATGCGTTGGTTTGGGACAGTCGTACTACTATTTTGGCCTACGTCAAGGGTATGTACGGGTGGGTTCAAATTAACCTGGATAATGATGGGAAGAACTTGACATGTGACTTATGATATTTTGACCTCACGCCAAGGTCATAAGAGCATGGGGCAGAAATCACATCGGGAGTTTCAAAAGAACTGAAACTTGCCAGATATGCGCATACCTTCTGGAGTGTGATACCGTGAGCGGATTCCGTCACGTTATCATGCGATAATAGTTGGATCCCGATTCCTACTGATGAGTTGGTTTACTCCTCGGGTGACCCCGACTAATTCTTCTTTCAGGTTTGGAGGAGAATTTGAGGTACAGTGGGAGGTTTCCAGATTAGATAAATTGGTAACCATTCTGATCTAGGATAGAGTGCACGCTGAGTGTTTCTTTTCTCTCTCTCTCTGGCAGCGACCATTGACCCGACCCTAGACTATGACTCAGTGACCAAGTTGACCGAACCTACTTAACACTGGCTTTTGGATTGTCAGAGTTGCAGACCTCATTGCCACTCCCACTTTTACCCTTTTCTCCAGAACACCCCGTATTACTACGAACGTCCACTTCCATTGGACAAAACCATCGTATGGTTAGATACGAACTCGAAGGAATTTATTCGAGGATGGTTTCCAGTTCTGGAGAAAACGGATAGGATTATTCAGTTGTCTTTTCCCTTTTACCTTCTCTCAAGTTGTGAGTACTCCTTGGTTTAGGAGATAGTACACCTATTACGCAAATTGGATAGTCTTCTTCCAAATCTTAGGCTGGTGCCGACCGGTTGGGAATGACGAAAACCAATTGGCCTAAACGGTGTGCAGAAGGTATTAAGATTAAGACAAAGCAAGGGATTAGTAAGAGGGCAAAGTAAATTGCGACTGATATTCACGACAAAACCAAGTATTTCTTCGCCAATCCTAAATCACCTTTGTATTTCTCCAGGACACTCCGTATCACTACGAAGATCCACAGTTTATTGGATACTCCACGTATGGTTATATACGAACTCGAAAGGAACTTGTTCCAGTTCGGGGATGGATTCTGGTCCAGGAGAAATAGGAATAAAGTACATTCAGGTGTCTTTTATCTTCACCTTCTCTCGCGTTGCGAGTGCTCCTAGGATTAGGACAGTACACCCTTTATGCTTATTTGATAGTCTTCTTCCAAACCATAGGCTGGTGCCGAACGGTAGGGAAGGAAGAAAACCATTTGGCCTAAGGGGTGTGCAGAAGGTAATGACTAAAGACATATAAAGGGATTTGGAGAGGTGGCAAAGAATTATACGGTTATAGTTGTGAATCTGGATAATGGTAGAGGCATTACTAAGAATACCGGAATACCCCACCGAAACATTTCAATGTTTCAGTTTCACTGTGTAATGTTAAAAGAAAACTGATTTCCCGATTAGACACTTGCTCCAGGGTATGTATTTACCAGGTATGATTCTCACATCTGTATGGTTTTACAGATGATGAGTGGGAGTAAGTCATTGGGAATTGGGTGATCATCCTCATTATATCGGGATTCGTTGTAATCGGTGATATTTGAGGAGATCACCTGGGCTGTTTGCCGGTCGGCAAATATTTGGTTTTGAATATCCGCTGTTGTGCACCAATTTCAAATTGATATATCTGTACGTCTATTTTCATAGAGTGAGATATACCTTTTGATATTATGTCGATGACATTTACCTATATCGGTGGATGGTTAGGTAAGGAGCATTAAACAGCGGTGTAATTCTTCTTAACCATAAGTACAGTTTTCAACCTACGACACACAGTGAAAGAGTTGTTAGACTCAGCGAACTTATACAGAGTATTGTATGTTGTCCAGTGTCCATTAGGACAGAGGGGTTGGTCCTCTTACTATATTCTGTTTAATTTTAATTTCTCTAGTTCTTAGACATGTGTTTCGTAGAAACACAGGGTCTAAGTTTTGAGGAGTTATAGGTATTTGAATAGAGTAGAGAACCAGGTGTAGCAAGTATCGGGATTCTTCAAAGTGATCGAAGATGTAGATACTTGTGTATGGTATTCAGTTGATAGTAATGATAAAGAGAAATTGCTTCTCTTTCAGGTTACTCATAATTGGAAGCATTCCTAAGTTGAGTAACGCTGATCGGCCTCTCTCCATTTAGTTGACATGCACTGGAGATAGCTGCATGATTTGAATCTGGTTCAATTAAATCAGTGCCTCTGGTTCTATATTGGATATAGAACAGTTCATATCTTAACGTTGTTAAGGTACGGGGAGTTGTCCGGCTTATGATTAAAACCAGACTCTGGATAACTCAAAGCACGTTTCTGTAATGGCTGTTTGTGGTTTGACCCAGGCTATGACGAGGGTTGACTTTCTACCATCTGGCAGATCAATAGAAATATTGTTCTAGACTCGCCACAGTTTTATTAAAAATGGATTTTTTCAAAAACAGTAGTGGGAGTATGGTAGAACTGGAAGTAATTCCAGAACCGCAAACGATTACTGAAGATTTGATAAGGAACCTAAAGATTCAATCTGATTTGACATTCCATTGGCCACTCCGCAGATAAGGTGGGTAACTTCAGGCACCCGAGAGGCACTCCGGTAGCCTCAAGGACGGTGACAGGGAAGTTCTTGTTTACCCACACTTGCCATTGTTGTTGTTCCAGTCTGCGAGACCCGGCAGGAGGATGAGTATAGCGTCGTTCTAAACTAGCTTTAGAAGTGCACGTCTATATGACTCTGCCAGAGGGTTGTCGTAGTCAGTGGGAGCAGCGGAAGCATTGGTGGACATCAGGCTTATGTCTATTTATAGACTAAAGCAGATGTAGCGAAGATAGATCATCTATTTCTGATGTGACAGTCATAGGTTTGACGTCATCAGAATAGGGGATGGATCTGTTGAGAAGGTAGTAGGAAGTGATATTCCTATACTACGATCTGTTGTACTTTGGTCGTCACACAGTGGTTTCTCCACATAGGACTTGGACATTATATCAGACATACTGGTTACTAGATCTATGTTTTTAGATCTAGATTTGGGTGGTTTCCCAATCAGGGTACCTTGACAGCATTCTAAGAGTATTTAGAATGGACGACTCCTGGCACGGTAGTGTACCTGCAGGTGATGGAGTCACCCTCTCTAAAGGTGTCTTACAGACTAAAGGGGAGAGGGATGTGCATGATTGGCAGATCACTTGCTTAGGCAATTGAGTCAATCATGAGATGTCAATTACCACACCAGATGCTGTTCTTGCACTAGATGCAATAAGTTGATATTGATCCAATCCTGGAGGAACAGTCGGAAGCAGTTTTAGAACATAAGTGGATGTTCTAGAGATATGATAACGGCTGCCTCCTTTAGGAGACGGTTATCATTCCAGGCTTCCAAGGTGACTTGAACGACAAGGAGGTTGTCAGAGTTATAGTTTTCCTTCGGACGAGGGGCAGTATTTTGGACAGGTGGTCCAAGGCAATACTGAGGGTGGCATGGCGCAGGATACTGATTAAGTTCAGTTGACGATACAGTCTAAGAAGTTTGGATTTGGAGTTCATTTATGAGCTAGGTCCCATCAGACATCCAGACATTCTAAGACAGGTATTGCTCATTTCGGGAGATGGTTTTCTCCGCGAACTTGAGATATAGAGAGACATAGAAAGAAACACCACAGGCGGATCCACTCACTGAGGCTATTCCTCGAACGCAATAGTTTCACAAACGAGTTTTGTGAGACTGACAAGTAGAGGAGTTGGGTGTTCGGTATCACACGGGCTGTGAGTATGCGACATTGCAATAATTAGCCTTGAGTGCAAGTGGGAGATTGTTGGAGATAGTGCCCTCAGAGTCGATTATTGGATCACAGGCACGTGATTGCAATGATTGAGGGAGGACCTATCTCAGTAGGACAGTCTTACTCGAGATGATAGTATGCTATCTGGTTTACCTTTATCATCGTGTACTGCTTTAGGTGACATGACAGGTCGCTATTGCACGTTGATAGAGCCCCTAGGATTCTTGCTTGACTACCGGCAGTATGAGGGCGATCATATATGTGGGAGCTGGTAGTCTATAAGCACATCCTTAAAAGGTCCCTAGTCATGGGAGTTTCGAGACAGGGCATCGATTCTCCAGAGTAGACTAGTGTATACAGTCGAGACCCCGACGAGGGGCGGTGGCCGATCTCACAAGCCGCTGGTGTCAGTTAGATCACCTAAGATGTATACAGGTGCTCATTGGGTTATGAGTACACCGGACAGGACTCGCCGGGAACATGCTAGTTGGTCTTATACCAGACGTCAGATAGCAGTTCCCAGGTGACATGTGTACAGGTTAGTTCATCGACCTGAGATCGTCATTTGTCTCGTGTGAGTTCCTACTGTACTTTGATTACTACCCTACCACGGCTCAAAGGAGTCGTGCAAACAGGTTTTAGTTGGGTACAGTCCCGAGCCACATGGAGGCAGTGAGCGGATCTGCAGGGGTTCGTCTCTCCCGGTATTAGGGGTGAGGTCGTGCTGTGTCTAGGAGAGCCATTACATGAAGACCTTGGCCAAGGCAGGAGATTTACTGGTAGGTATTCCAGTAGTATCTCAGGGTGTTCTGGGCTACACTCCGACACGACTTGTACCGCTTTTGGGGGTCTGACTTTTACCAACCCCCTAGGCCCGACATGCGATGCTCATAGACGAACGGACCGGACTGTACGGATATTGTCACTGACAGGCTCAGTAGGGTGTCAGGATGAGTTCGCTCATCGACGCCCTTTTAGTCAATAGCTGGTGGCCCGTTACGTATTGGCTTATACCTCTGACGTGCTAGTGGTTAAATCCACAGCCATAGTATTGACGAGTCTTTAGAGTCCACCACACTTTCAGTTACTCAAGCTTTCGGGCGAAACGCTGTAGAGGCCGTATGGAGATATGGCAGGGTCCGATCACATACGTGCGGTATTGCACGGATCAGGATCGGACGGTTTGTACTAAAGGCCGTATGGTTATATGGCAGCGTTCGATCATATACGTGCGGTATTGCACGGATCAGGATCGGACGGATATTACTAGCCGGCTTTAGTTTAAGCCGAATCCTAGTTTAGTACAGTATAGATTTTGTCTCATTGCATTTGTATCCGGACGGAATACAGATGCGGGTGTGTATGCACAGTATGGGGGTTTTCCTGTAATTTATTACGGGACCAGTTTTCTGGAGTTTCCAGTTTGCATTCCGTTCCGGCCGGTTTTCCTTTGTTCTTTCCCGGCCGGACTTTTCCGATGGAGGGGGTTATTTGCAAGTTTGCAAATAACACCTTGTGGAGGGGTTTTATTGCAAAAGGATTGTTTATGAAAGCATCTTTTCTTTTTCATCCATGATGGTGCATTTATGTGATTGGAAAGAATTTGATTTGGTTATGGGTTTTGTTATCATGATGTCTTTGTATGTGGTCACCCCTTCACTTTACACTACCATCACCTCCCTCTTGTTCTTTGGTTCACCTCCACCATTTTGGAACAAAAAGGGGCCGGCCACTTCATTTTAGAGAGAGAGGTTCATTTTGTGTGGAGAGATTTTTGATCATCTCATTTTCTTTGAAAAAGATTGATAGCTTCATTTCCCTCCAAAGCTCATTCTTCCTTCACCTCCATCAAAGGCAACATAACCCCAAAGTGAGGCATAGCCTCTACCCTACACATTCTACAGCAAATCTTGGCACGTCGACTTGCCAGCTTCGTGCCCGAGTTGCCTCGGTATTGAGGTGGGAGCCCGTAAAAGATGCAGGCGATGTGGTGCCCTTCCGGCAAGGAGGCAAAGACGGACGGAGATCCGGCGAGGAGATCGGAGGGGAGATGAAGACCGGAGGACTCGGATCAGTCGGTATATCGCTTCCCTTTTCTTGTAGTTGCTAGATCTAGTTTAATGGTTTGATCCGGGTGTTTAGTGCGCGGTGGTGCCGGTTTGCTAAGTCCGCAAAAATTAAAGTTTATCACCGTTTCCGCATTTGGCCGTCGGATTAACGGCCGGGGCGCCGCCGTGCACTTACAAGGATAGCAACCATGGGTGAGTTAGTGTTATACACTAACTCATGTAGAAAATAAACCATGGGTTAACAATAACGGTTGGGTTAATAAATATCTTCAAGTAAAACAAAAGGAGTGGACTTGGTCAATGGTTCCACAAGCTTCTACAAGCTTCAACCATGTGACAATTTCCAACCAATTTTGGTTTACTTTAAATAAATAAAAACCCTTGATTATTATTTGCATGGTGTGAGTCTCATACACTCATGTAGCATGTGGCATCACTCATGACACATAAATAATGTACATTAATATTTATTACATATATACTAAGTGTACACTAGTGAGAAAAAGAAATATTTAAGTGGGCTAATATTACTTAATGTAAATTAATATATCACATATATAATTGTACATTAAATTATTAAATCAACCCTTGATTTAATAATCCGGCTATATCACATGCAACCGACTAATATCAAATGTAACAATCTATCGAATCAATACTTGATCCGATAACCCGACTATATCACATATAACCGACCGATAACACATATCGCGAGAATAGAATACGGTATCACATACTCGTTTTAATCTCTGTCCCGCACATATCACATATGTGCTCTTACTTTATTTCGCATGAACCAGGAAACCTCTGTGTAGGACTCTAAAGACTCGTCAATACGCTGGAAGTAGGTGGTGATCATATCAGTCACCCACAAGCCGCAAGCAGTCTGCTAAAGGTAAAGGCCACCCGGGTATTGAGCGATCAGAAGATCAACAATCAAGCCTACTCATACTCCTACGAATCCAATCAGTAACACTACCGTACAGTCCGGTCTCTTCGTCTGATATGTCGCATATCTCGCCTAGGGGTGGTAAACGTCAGACCCCAATAGCTTGATAAGCCATGTCGATGCAAGGTCCATAACGAGTCGAGAAACTACTGATAACACTTACCAGTAAATCTCATCTACCCTGGCCAGGGATTTCCAGTTATGGCCAATCAAGCATAGCGCAACATCAACCCCCGGGAGAGACGAAATCCCCTCCTATTGCTCATTGCCTCCATGTAACTTGGGACTGTACCCAAAAACCGCCTGTTTGCACGACTCGGTAGATCCGTGGTAGGGTGGAAATAAAAGCACAGTGGGAGACATGCAAGACTTTATAACGATCTCAGGTCGACAGAATAACCTGTACCGGTGTCACCAGAGAACTGCTATCTGACGTGAGGTATAATACCATCTAAGAGTTCTCGACGAGTCCGTTCAGTGTACCCAGTCTCCACTAAGCACCCGTATACGATCTCTGATGTCAAAAACCAATGGATATGGAATCATCCATCGCCCATCACATGGGTCGAGAAGCTATACGCTAGTCTACTCTGGAATATCGATGCCCTGTCTCGATATTCCCTCGACTAGGAACAATTGAAAGATGAACTGATGGACTGCCTAGGCCCCACTAGTATGATCTGCATCATAATCCTGGTAGTCAAGTACACATCCTAAGGGCTTTATTAACATGTAAAAGAGAGACGGTAAGTGTACATGTTAAGATAAAGAGCAACCAGATAGCGTACTATCATGTCGAACAAGAAAGTCCTCCCTATATATGTCCCAGCATCTACTATGATATACATATCATACACAATAATGGCCTCTAGGGCATACATACAACTAACAATCTTCCACTTGCACTAAAGCCAGTTGTTGTAGTATGCCATACCCAACGTCCTATAAAAGTCTCTCGCAGGAAAGGCCTTAATGAGTGGATCCGCCGTGTTATCCTTCACGTCGACTCTCCTAACCTCGATCCCATGGAGATCTACCATCTCCATGATCAGGTGATACTGCCTTAGAATATATCTGGGTCACTGATGGGATGAGGGTTCCTAGGCCAAAGCCACAACTCCATTGTCTCACAATGGTAGGAACCTAGTTCATCTCATGAACATATATACACCCAGACTGGCTCTTTGGTAGCATCGTTGATAACGATGTATCCAGCCATTATCGTCTAGTTTTCCCCGGTATCTAGCTTGGAACTCTTCCAACATACCGCCCCACTTATGGGGTAAAGACAAAGCATGTGACTGTCTGACAGTTGACCTTATCACTCTGGAAGCTCGAGTCGGTAAAGGAATCCCAATGGAGTTCCCCGTTGCCAAACTCTAAGAACATTTCTTTTGTGCTTCTCAAGTACTCAAGAAGGTTCTCCAAAGCTGCCCAGTGATTCTCCCTAAGATCATCTGATACCATCTCATTACATCTAGTGAGAATCCTAACATCCACTTAGATCTATCTCATATATCCAAAACCCAGGATTTAGGAGGTATCACCTAGATCCTACATGGAGAATCAATATGATAAGAGGAGATTGACTGAGCATAGCATATGAAACACATTCCCTATTAAGAGTATGTCATCTACGTACAATACGAGGAAGACCACCTTACTCTCTACTACCCTTTTGTATATACAAGGTTCATCTACCATTTTGATGAAGTCAAATACTTTGACTATCATATCAAAACAGATGTTCCAACTCCGCGATGCCTGCTTTAACGCATAAAGCAACTTGTACATGTTTCCGCTCCTCCCAATGTCTACGAAGCCCTCTGGCTGTGTACTTATAGACGCTCTCTTCTAAATCAGTATTTAGAGAAGCAGTCATGACACCCAACCACCAGATATCGTAGTTATGTATGTTGCAATGGTAAGTAGGATCCGGATGGACTTAAGCATAGCTACTAAAAAAGGTTTCATCATAATCCACACGTGGTCGTTGACGAAAACCTTTTACTACAAGTCCAGCTTTGAAAGTCTCAACTTTTCCATCTACACAAAGTAATCTTCTCAAGATATACTTGCTCATGATGGGGATTTAACCCTTCAGATATAGCAACCAAAGTCCATACTTTGTTGGTGTACATAGATTCCATCTCAGATCGCTTAGCATCCAGCCATTCTTACAGAGTCCCCACTCTTGATGGCCTGCTCGATACTAGTTGGGTCATCATCTCTCATGATGCAATCCTCGCTCCCACTGTCATCGAGGAACCTAAGTATCTCTCAGGCGGATGAGGAACCCTACCAGATCGGCGGAGAGGCTGAGGTTCGTTGGGAACCATTGAATCCTCTGGTTCTACCAAATCATCAGCTGTAGTTTGTATAGCTGGAACTAATTCCAGTTCTACCTCATGACCACAAATTTCTTCCTTAAAAAAAGTTCCTTTTCCTAAAAAGGTGGCATGCCGAGAATTAAAACACCTTTTGTTTCTCGGTATGGT
Source organism: Agapanthus africanus (assembly GCA_030015575.1). Lineage (NCBI taxonomy): Eukaryota > Viridiplantae > Streptophyta > Magnoliopsida > Asparagales > Amaryllidaceae > Agapanthus > Agapanthus africanus. The sequence continues at coordinate 298,993,143 of CM057339.1, read as the reverse complement.
AGAAGATATTCCTTTGTGAATGTTTGGGATATCCAACAAACTTCCACAAAACTGACCTTGCCTCGAGCTTGTCCGGATTTTGCTTGTAGACATAGGCCGGACAACCCAAATCTTAACATGCTTAAGAGATGGGCTCTTCCCATACCATATCTCATATGGAGTGGTAGGCACTGATTTGATTGGAACCCAATTCAATTGGTATGCTGCTGCTTCAAGCGCATAACCCTAAAAGGAAACAAGCAACTCAGCAGTACTCATCATAGAGCGCACCATATCTAATAGGGTGCGATTGCTCCGTCCCGATACATCGTTGTGCTATGGTGTATACGGAGGAGTAGTGCTGAGAGAGAATCTCATTCTTCTTTAGAATAGTCCAAGAATTCTATGCACAAGTATTCTCCTCCCTGATCACATCAAAGAACATAATACTTATACCCGTTTTGGTTCTCTACTTCGGATTTATATTCATTGAATTTCTCAAAAACTTCAGGCTTGTGTTTCAACAGGAACACATTTCCGAATCCTGAGAGATCATCGGTGAATATAATGAAGTACAAAGAACCAGTCCTGGCATGTGTAGACAGGGGACCACATACATCATCATGTATCAGTCCCAAGAGCTTACTAACCCTTTATCTGTTTCAAGTAAATGGAGCTATGGTCATCTTATCTTTGTGACATGACTGGAAAGTTTCACAAGATGTAAATTCAAACTGAATTAAATATGCATCTTAATGTAACTTAGCTAGTCGGGTCGTATTGATATGACCTAGTCTACAATGTCATAAGTAGGATTTATTCATTTCTAAACTCTTCCTCTTGTGTGTGTTCTGTACGTTAAGAACTATGTTTTGATTTAGAACGTATATGCTATTAGATAACGTGCTTGAACTGATCAACTCTTGATATAGGAAATGTTCAAAAAATTATCCAACAATACAAAATTATATCCATCTTTATTAAATAAAGAGACTGATATAATGTTGCATATCAGGTTCGGTATCTAATAACATTCGTTCAGAATCAATGTATTACCATTTGGTAATACAACGTGATAACTGCCAACACCTTGGCTACAACAATTGCACCGTTCTCTATACTTAAAGACATATCACCCATTCCCAGTTCTCCACCTTTCTTTAGCCTATGTAACAGATTATATATGCGGGATCCTGATCCGGTATCAAATACCCAGGACGTAGAGGATACTGAGAAACAGTTCTCTATAACGAACACACCCGGAGAAAATGCATCAATCATGCACTTTCTTCATTTGGACGGCATGGGAATCCTGGTATTCCCATATTACCTGCTCGGTCTTATAACAATTATAAGTTTGAGCGGGACCAACGTTCCCCAGCTCAGTATAACAAGCGGGTTCGGTCAATACATCCATATTATTATCTTGATTAAGGTGTGACATGGTCGCTACTTGGAGAGAGAGAGAAGAAAATACTCTGCGTGTGCTCTTACAAGATTAGATTGGTTATATATTTTATCTAATCAGGATGGCTCCTACTGTTTTTATCAAATGTTCCTTCAAACCTTAAAAGGAAAGAATAGCCGGAATTAATTACACCCTATAAGTTCGCCAATCATTCAGCCAGGCCAGTTCCGGTACTTTGAGGAAGGTTCCCCGTGCTTTCGCACGGACCTAATTAAAATAAACCTCATTTTCTCAGGGGCGTAACCCCATTGACACCTTTCTAGATACCTACTTGATTGACTAATTGTAAATTGCAAAACTCTCCCAGGAGTAACAATTACTCGCAGTGGGTATTAGGATCCAACTATCTCATAGAAGGTATGCAATCTCATTGCAAATTTCAACACTTGAAACTCCCGATAATGGTTTTTACCCCTAGTACTTATGACCTTAACTATGGTCAGCATGCACTAGTCAAGTTCTACCCATCATTTCATGATTAATTAGACCCACTCACATGACCCTCAACTATGGTCGACATAATCACATGAATGTTCTAACTAATAGCATCATATGCTGTATAGGAAGACATCACTTAGCTACCATACACTACGCCTCAACTATGGTCAACATACGCAACACGAATACTAATACTCTACTTCCTAAAATGACGGAGGGTTGCGGATGGTTTTTATGAAAACCTTTAACGCTTTGAACTTGATCTCGTTGCAGAATCAAATGGTTTTAATAGGAGTGGCTTAAGCTTCGCTTTTTGAAACTTTGCTTTTTTATAAAAAGCCGAGTGGGTTTCAAATTCGATTATACAACATCTTTAGGTTTATTTTCTTTCATTAATCATATTAATGAATGTCCCATCATTTAAGTTACCTAAGCATCACAGATAAATACAATGTACGCTTATGACATCCGCATTCGCCACGACGTCCCGTCATGCACTGTTAGGTTAGGTAACTAACGGCAGGGCGGGGCGGGGCTAGCGCGGGTGAAAAACATAAGCAACGTCTATAATATATCATATATATTATATAATATATCAATCTCAGAATATAAAGTGATCTCATCACAGAATATCAGCAGCAGAAGACAACATATGAAATATTGGATATACTAGGATTTTCAGGTTTTAATTTAAGCATTTATTAAACACGGATTCCATGGTCGTGATGAATAGCCAATCCCACATCCCAAGACCCCTACGAGAGAGGCAAGCAACCCTACCAATTCTAGAGTTAGGAGACCCGGACTCGACTCCTCGAGATGGTCTTCCACTGGACTCTAGAACCCGGTTACTTGTGCTCCCCTCCTTGTCTATCCTAATACGGAAAAGTAAATAATATACATCAACGGTGACATCTTCCTCAACCCGGAAGTGCCCCAATAAAATAATATTATATACAAGTTCTTACATGAATGAAAATGAAAAACTCTCATCTCACGTAAAAAAAAACCGGCTATTCAAACACGACGATCCAATATAACATATCACAGCAACATATAACATCACATGTCATCAACGTAAGTAAATATGCATATCTCAATTGTCGTTGATGAATAGCAACGAAATCGGCGATACACCACATATTACACTTACGGTCGCAGAAAAGAAAGTGAAAACTACAACAATTGGAATCCGCAACCACCTTAGACATTATAAACCTGTAATATCTCATATTCCGGATTTCATGCCTAGCAATATGAATTCCTTAGACACCGCATGCCTAACAATTATAAACCCAGCATTTTAGTCTCGAGATCGAAAACACTTTTCAATATCAAGTCGGGCAATTCAACAAGATTCCCGACATCCTGATCGAATGCTCGTCGGAAACTTTAGTAGACGGCCGTACCCCCGATACCATCGACAAAGTGCACTTAGGCGGAACACCGCGGCCGCGAGCACCCAGACGGATGCTTTTGGCAACGGAGTTCTCCTACAGTCATTTGGTCGGGGCTATGGGGCGTGGCTATCTAGCAAGGTTACTCGACGAGTATCCGTGTACGCTACGTGATTGCGATGGACTTTTGATCACATCAAAATCCCGTGGCAACCGATCAAATGAGACTAAATTGCTAGATTCATAAAATTCAAATGTTATGGATTCAAAGGATTGTATCCCATCACAAATATCCGGACGACATTAAACTTTTCGATGGATTAATCAAAGTTCCACAATTCCCCAAGAGCTCAACACTTGAGCACAGTTCAAAACTACCCAGAACATGCTACAGCACCTATGGACCAGCCGTAGAAGGGAAAACCCAAGCCTCATTATAGCACCGTGGAACTGCCGCAAACTCTAAGGTTCAAAGGCGGTTCCATGGTCATTTTGTTGAGTTAGGGTTTCATTCTTCTAGAGAGTCCACAGAATTACTTGCATGATTTTCCGAATACCTTAAACTTGGAAAAATGGGTTTTTGACATTCGTTCGAACTTTTTAACTTCGTCTAGATAACATGTGAAAACCCAAAAATAATGTTAAACTACGAATACGAAACACTCCGAATTTCCTACACAGTAAGACCACATCACATGCAATCTGAGAAAAAAATACGCAACACCTGAAACACCAAACCCCAGAGCCTGGAACACAAGAAAATTTTGAGGCCAAAAATCCCTAACTTGGCCGAGCTCACCGGTTTTGGGGCATGTCTGGCCGGCCAAAATCCAACGAAACGGTCTCAAATTTCTTCTGTGTTCATGTCATATCCCATACAATATTCTGCAGTTGTATAAAAAAATTTAGGGGTCATTTAAAAATCGACAGAAACAAGGTTTCGATGTTTCAAGTTTTGGAGTAGTTTCGGTTTCGTAATCTAACAAACATCGTCTAATACTCTAGCCCGGCTCTGATACCACCGTTGGGTTCATCAGCACCCTACTGGGTTTTCACAGCATCTACAATGCCAATTTCAAAAATTCTAGTGTGCTAAAGAACCCTTAACTAGGATCTAAATAGAGTAATTAGACAATACAAACATGTAATCAAACATTACAACTAAGTGAATGAGAAATACAACCTTTGTAGACTGGTCCTCCACTTCTAAAGCTCCGTGTAGTAGTCCCTTCGCTCCAAGTAGTGAACACCCGAACTCTAGAAAGGATCCACATGAAGAAATGAACGAGCTTGCTCAATGTCTTTGAGGCCGAAAATGATCTACGTCGAGGAGACTCAAGCTAATGCTACCTCTTCACTAATATGTGAATTAGTGAAGCAAACACCCTAAACTAAATGGCTAATAGTAAAGGATGATGAAGTAGGAAGTGGGCTCACTTTAGATTTTATTTTCTCACAATATTTTCTCACTTAGAAAAAGCTAGCAAGCTTTTTCTCAAAAATAAAAAAGAAGATGAAGTGATGAACAAATGAATCTCATGAGGTGAGAATAGCAACCATGGGTGAGTTAGTGTCATACACTAACTCATGTAGAGAATAAACCATGGGTTAACAATAATGGTTGGGTTAATAAATATTTTCAAGTAAAACAAAAGAGTGGACTTGGTCAATGGTTCCACAAGCGTCTACAACCTTCAACCATGTGACAATTTCCAACCAATTTTGATTTACTTTAAATAAATAAAAACCCTTGATTATTATTTGCATGGTGTGAGTCTCATACACCCATGTAGCATATAGCATCACACATGACACATAAATAATGTACATTAATATATATCACATATATACTAAGTGTACACTAGTGAGAAAAAGAAATGTTTAAATGAGCTAATATTAGTTAATGTAAATTAATATATCACATATATAATTTTACATTAAATTATTAAATCAACCCTTGATTTAATAATCCGGCTATATCACATACAACCGACTAATATCAAATGTAACAATCTATCATCAACACTTGATCCGATAACCTGGCTATATCACATATAACCGACCAATATCACATATCGCGAGAATAGAATACGGTATCCCATACTCGTATTAATCTCGGTCCCGCACATATCACATATGCGTTCCTACTTCGTTTCGCATGAACCGGGAAACCTCTGTGTAGGACTCTAAAGACTCGTCAATACGCCGGCAGTAGGTGGTGATTATATCAGTCACCCACAAGCCGCAAGCGGTCTGCTAAATGTAACGGCCACCCGGGTATTGAGCGATCAGAAGATCAACAAGCAAGCCTGCTCATACTCCTGTGAATCCAATCAGTAAAACTACCGTACAGTCCGGTCTTTTCGTTTGATATGTCGCATATCTCGCCTAAGGGTGGTAAACGTCAGCCCTCAATAGCTTGATAAGTCATACCGATACAAGGTCTATAACGGGTAACTACTGATAACATTTACCAGTAAATCTCATCTACCCTGGCCAGGGATTTCCAGTTATGGCCAATCGAGCATAGCACAACATCATCCCTTAATACCGAGACAAACGAAATCCCTTCCTATCGCTCATTGCCTCCATATGACTCGGGACTGTACCCAAAAACCACCTGTTTGCACGACTCGATAGAGCTGTGGTAGGGTGGAAATCAAAGCACAGTAGGAGACACGCAATACTCTATGACGATCTCGGGTCGATAGACTAACCTGTACCAGTGTCACCAGAGAACTGCTATCTGACGTGAGGTATAATACCATTTAGGAGTTCTCGGCGAGTCCGTTCAGTGTACCCAGTCTCCACTGAGCACCCGTATACGATCTCTGATGTCAAACACCAATGGATATGGGATCATCCATCGCCCATCACATGGGTCGAGAAGCTATACGCTAGTCTACTCTGGAATATCGATGCGTTGTCTCGATATTCTCTCGACTAGGAACAATTGAAGGATGAACTCATGGACTGCCCAGGCCCCACTAGTATGATCTTCACCATAATCCTGGTAATCAAGTACACATCCTAAGGGCTTTATCAACATGTAACAGAGAGACAGTAAGTGTACATATTAAGATAAATAGCAACCAGATAGCGTACTATCATGTCGAGCAAGAAAGTCATCCCTATATATGTCCCAGCATCCACTATGATATACATCTCATGTACAATAATGGCCTCTAGGGCATACATAAACTAACAATATAACGGTATATACATTCTAAATCAAACCACAGTTCCAAACATACAGAACACACACAAGAGGAAAAGTTCAGAAATGAACGAATCATTCTTGTGGTATTGTAGACTTGGTCATATTAATGCGATCAGACTGACGAAGTTGCATAAAGATGGATATTTGAATCCGTTCGAATTTACAAACTTCCCAGTCATGTCTCAAAGGCAAGATGACCAAAACTCCATTTACGGCACACGGGGAAAGAGCTACTGAACTATTGGGACTGATACATAGTGATGTATGTGGTCCTATGTCTACACATATCAGGAATGGTTCCTCATACTTTATCACATTCACCGATGATATCTCAAGATTTGGACATGCATTCTTGTTGAAACACAAATCTGAAGTTTTTGAGAAATTCAAGGAATATAAGTACAAAGTCGAGATCATACGGGTAAAAATATTAAAGTCCTTCGATCTGATCGAGGAGGAGAATACTTAAATATGGAATTCCGTGACTATTTAAAAGAGAATGGGATTCTCTCTCAGCTTACACCTCCGTATACACACAGCACAATGGAGTATCGGAGTGAAGGAATCGCACCCTATTAAATATGGTGCGCTCTATGATGAGTATTGCTGAGTTACCTATTTCTTTTTGGGGTTATACACCTGAGACAGCTGCATACCGATTGAATAGGGTTCCGACCAAATCCGTGCCTACCACTCCATGTGAGATATGGAATGGGAAGAGACCATCTCTTAAACGAGTTAAGATATGGGGTTGTCCGACCTATGTTATAAAAAAATCCAGACAAACTCGAGACACAATCAGTTCTTTGCAAATTTTTAGGATATCCGAAGAATTCATATGGATATATCTTCTACCACACAGAGGAATAAAAAGTGTTTGTTTCTCAATATGACGCCGTTTTAGAAAAGGAATTTCTTACGAAAGAAATTAGTGTCAATGAGGTAGAACTGGAAGAAGTTCCAGCTACGCAAACTACAGCTGATGATTTGGTAGAACTGGAGGATTCAATAGTCCCCGACGAACCTCAACCACTCCGCAGATCTACTAGGGTACCTCATCCACCTGAGAGATACTACGGTTTTCTCATAGACGGTGGGAGTGAGGATTGCATCATGGAAGATGATGACCCAATTAGTTTCGAGCAGGCCATCATGAGTGGGGACTCTGTGAAATGGTTGGATGCTATGCGATCTGAGATGGAATCCATGTACACTAACAAAGTATGGACTTTGGAAGTTTCTCCTGAAGGGGTAAAACCTATCAGAAGCAAGTGGATCTTTAAGAAAAACTTAGCGTAGATGGAAAGGTTGAGACCTTCAAAGATAGACTTGTAGCAGAAGGTTTTTGTCAACGACCAGGTGTCGATTATGATGAAACCTTTTCTCCAGTAGCTATGCTTAAGTCCATCAGGTTCCTTTTTAGACAGGAGGAGAGCATCCAATATGCTCAATTGCGAGGGTATTTTCCTCAGATGTGCTAGGACTTTGTAATCCACCTTATTTTTCTTAGGCGGGTCCCTTGCCGCGAGCTTTTTAACTGCTTCTTCATCGAGGGCGATCTCCTCAGGGATTTTTCCTTTCCCTTTGCCCTTTTTGTTCGAACCTTTGTTTGTAGGTCTGAGGTTCCTCTCAGGCAGCGTGCAGTTACGCAGCTGAATATTCTCGCAGTTCTTCTCCTCTTCTTCTTTTTCGGAGGTGGAGTCTTTGAAGAGAGGGCTGAGGGGTATTTCGTCCTCAGAATCGCTCCCGATGTAAGAACTTGGGGTTTTCCCCCTTCCGAACTGGTACCAACCATATGACAGTTGCCAGTAGTTTCTTCATGCGCGTTTGTCACACTATTTTTCCATCGACGAGCATTATTTTCGCACTTCATCCTCTTGAAGTTTTTTTGATGGGAAACGTATCCTTGCCACCACTTCTTGAAGGCACTTCATTCCTCGGTAGGGTAGGTGACCCTCCGATGATATATAGGCAGTAGTTTAGGCATGCATCTTCTCCATCGAGGCATATGACCCCGGGAGTGTTCCTTACGAGAGGCGGCAGCTTCATCCCCATTGACAGGGCTTTGGAAAACTGCTTCTCTATTTTGATCTTGCTCTTATTTGTAGCAGATATGCTTTGGTTTGGTTGGAGTACTTTACGACTCATCCTTTCCGCAGCTTTTTTGTCCGGATGTTGATGCTTAGCTTTTTCGTATATGGCTATTTCGCGTTCTCGATGAACTTTGATTTTTTGAAAGACTTCGTTTAACAGCCTATCGATCGGGTCTTCTGGCAGTTCCGGGGATTTTAGCGCTGATTCTACCCCTAGTTCCTCTGCGTTGTTTTCTGACGCCGAGGGAGTTTCTTCGACATATAACGATGTGGCAACTTTCTACATGTTCTTCGGTGTCTTTTGATGGGTTATTTTCCTCATCGTTGTCAATATCTTTGTCCTCAAGAATATGCTTGAGGAACTCTTCAAGAGTGGTCGGTGTTCGCGCCTTCTGGTTGTACTCCTCCAGTGCGTCAATGTATTTTTGTAGATCTGTGTGTTTTTCATTATACTTGGCAGGCTGCATAGGCTTCTTGGTCTTCTTCTTTTTCTTCAAAGACATTAAAGACTTGACTTGGGGGTTTTTCCCCTCGTTAAAAATTTTCGGTGCGAGACGTGGTTTCAGCATCCCTTCGATGATTTCAGATTCAAGTGGGCTTTTCCACCTGACTGCCAGACATGTTAGTAGATTCTTTAGCATTCTTTTGGTTTTTGCCGAAAGAACGACTTTCCATAGAGTTTCTTCTATGAGTGAGCATGATGCCCCTACACATCCACTTTTTTGGGAGTGTGCTTCTGGGGTGGGTTTACCCTCCAGTTATCAGACGGCGTGAATTTTCCCTGTTGATACTGGTCTTCGACCCAGTTTTTGAAGACGTGGCAATCTTCAATTGGGTGGCTCACCATTCTGTGATATGAGAAGTAGTTAGGGTTGTTGACGTCACCGGGTTGCGGTGGACGCCGCGAGACTGGCAATATGATGAGTTTATTACACACTGCCAATTCGAACAGTCTCCTCATCTTGTCACGGGGAAACGAGTAAGCGGGTCCTAATCTTTCCTCCATGGATGGGCGCGGACGCGTGTTGTTTTGGCGAACTGCCGGTTTTGGGCCACTCGGCTATTGTTGAGTATTGGCAACGAAAGCCGCTTTCCTTTTACCCTTGTTATTTCTAGGGTCCTTATTTGAGGAGGAAGGCATGTGGCCTATCTGGTCCATTTAGGCCAATTTATCTATCAGAGCCTGGAAGATGGTTTGTTTGAATAATGTCATGAACTGGGATATAGTCGTTTGAGGATCAAGGGTCCCGATGAACATGCCCATGGTGGGAGATTCTTCAATGCGTTGTTCGCATTTTAGACCATAGGTTCCACCACCGGATCGCGTATTGGACCCAGGTTTCTCCCGGCTTTACCCTGGCATTGATTAATTCCGTAATTGGAGTGCGCTCGCTCGTGATGGCGAACCGCTGTGTGAACAGCAGTTCTATTTCTATGAATTTTTTTATGGAGTCATTTAGGAGCTCCGAGTACCATTCAAAGACCATTTCTGATAGGCTGCCAAAGAACTGACGAAGCAACAGTTTGTCGTCGCCTCCAGTATTGCCGCACAGAGCTTTGAATTGCACGACGTGTTGATGAGGTTTCATGTCCCTTTATATACATGGAATTTTGGGATAGTATACCTGGTGGGTACTTTATTTGATCATACCAGCCTGGATACGGTTACCCAGTTCTGACGATTTGGCCAGCGGCTTCATTAGCTTGATGAGCTCTGATTTGTTGAGCAATATAATCATCAAGGGCGGCCTTGGAGATCGTTTCCTCCCTGACTGCTGATAAGGCTGGAGAAGGGTTCGATGTTTCCCCCTGTCATCCTTGATGATTATCGGCGGATCTTATGCCGGAGGTTTTGGCTGGATCATCATTCCCAACATGTCTTAGAACAAGAGAGACATCTGCTTTATGTTAGCAGCTTGTTCAGCGGCTTCCTTGTCCTTTCTCTTGAGCACTCTTCGCAGGAACTCTGTATCGGTCTCCTGCTCCTGACGATGTTCAGCTTCGTTGTCCGGACTTTCTTTCTTTCCGGTATGTGCTTCCATTTTGCTCAGCATTTCCTGGAGCTTCTGTTGTTGCTCCTAAGCCTTGGTCAGTGACCAAGTTTGAGGTCGGTGACTCACCGAAGCACGGCTTTCTTCTTTTTCCAAAGCCATGTAGATCGTATGTATTGTTATGCCCCCAGCCTTGGGGCATTTATGTCTATCACCTTTGAAATTTTCCGTGGGCGGTAGAGTTTTTTCCAACCTCATTCTTTTATGGGAGATTGGAGTTGAAGGAGCCGTTATGACAAGCACCTTCTTAGGAGAAGTCCTCCGTTGTATGGCGGAGGAGTGATCTTTTTCTTGTCGAACCTTTGATTTCTTTGGTCGATAAGAGTAGTTCTAGTCAATCAAAGAGTCCTGGAATATTCGCCAAACCTTATGAATTTGCGAGGAGAGCCGCTAATGAGGCTGCTCCAGTTTTGCCTGCACTGTAACTTCTGCAGGTGGGGGTGATGTCTTTAGCACCACTGTTGGAGAGTATTTGCGCACCCTCTTTAGCGGATCAAAGTTGTTCCCGGTTGGAACAGCAGCATTTACTTCCACCATTGGAGCTAGTGGGGTAAGTCTAGAGGGGGAGTTGCCTCCAGCTTCCCTCACCTGGAGCTAGTGGTGATGTCGAGCGTGCCTCACAGAAGGGACCGCTTCAGTTTTGGAAGCGGCTTCCTCATGCCCCTGGTTTTGCTGAGGAGCTTTGATCGGTGTCAGCCTATTGAAGACCGACATCCTTGTTAAAGTTTAGGGAGGGCCGGCCAATCTTTCGAAGACCGATTTTCTGATAGGGGAAGCACTTTTGACGGTTTCGCCTGTAGCAGGAGTTGGGAGGGCTATCCGTTTAGCCCCTTCAGATGTCACGAGCCTCTTTGCAGGCCCGTTCTCGCTCAGCCTGTTGAAGACTGAGATGCCAGATTTGGACGGTCCATTGTGGTTACCATTCGATCAAAGATCGGCCTTGTGGAAGCTTCTTCTTGCGCTACCAAGGCACCGAAACTCACAGGTGGGAGCAGGGTCCCAAAGAACAATCCAGTAGTAGCTTGCGTAACTTACCCCACTAGCGTTGAGAAAATAGAGGCCGCATTGGACCCGTAGGTCACTCCTCCAGTTAGGGTAGAGCGAGAGTTGTTGTTGCATGCAGTGCATTGAGAAGCCATTGATATCCTATATAGAAGCAAGACACCAAGTTTTAGTACCTTGAATCCAAGGGCAGCCATAGCAAACCGCGATTTTGTTCACGAAACACGACACGCGAAGTGTGGAGTGGAAAGAGGAAAAGGTCCTACCGGACGTGCCAGAATATGTTCACCGCCAAAAACAGAGACGAACTGGGATAGATCGTCTTGCCAGAATTTGGGGGCAGATGCTATTTGGACTTCTCCATCCACCTCTCCAAAGATACCAAGTTGATTTATGACACAATATATCAAAGGTTTGGATAGATGCGACCGTTGTAGCAGATTTTATCAGATTCTCCCTCATTTATGAGGGGTTTTTGATTATGGGAACGCTCTTCCCTAAAGGCGCAAGCCCCTGCAGTTAATTACGTTATCGCATTGCAATAACCACTTCTCCTTCTCCGGCAGTTTATTTCGTGTCGTGTGTATTTTTGTTTATTTTGGTTGCCCGTGGATTGTATACGGAGACTAGTTTATGTCATCGCCCGTAGGGCGCGAATCAGTCCAAATCCATATATTTTAGATTTAGGATTTTTAACTTAAGTTATATTTTTCCTTTAGTTCAAAAATATTTTTTTGGTTTAAGAACCATTAATCTAGTTTGAGATTAAGATCAACTTAAACATATGAGCATTTAGACCCAATTTATTTTTAACTAAGGATAGATTGGTCTTATTTGAGACTAAGATCAACTTAGCAATATTTTAAGGATCCTTAAATTTTATTAAAGTCCAAAAACAGAGCATTTGGGCTCAACTACAAGAGACTTAGCCAATTTGGGCTTAGTCTGCTCTGTTTCTTTTTTGTTCAAAAATGCTAAGCACTTATTTTGGCTTTGTTTGTTCAGCCCCCCTTTTTATGCAAAAGTGATAAGCACTTGTTTGACGCTCTAGAGCTCACATAGTTATCATGTGAAGCCTTCAGTTATGGGTGCTTCCCAATCAGTGCTAAGCACTCAGTTATATATAATGATAAACACTTTTTTTATGTGGCGTCTACGTGAAGAGCATGTGCGGCGTTGGGCGCTCCACAATTAGTGCTAAGCACTCAACCGTTTTGGCTGTATATGAAATGCTTAACACTTTTTGTGTGGCGTCTACGAGAGGAGCACGTGGGGCGCTGCCCAATCAGTGCAAAGCAATCAGCCGTTTTGGCTGTATATGAAGTGCTAAGCACTTTTGTGTAGCGTCCATAAGAGGAGCACATGAGGCGCTAGACGCTGTCCAATCAGTGCTAAGCACTCAGCTGTTTTGGCTGTTTATGAAGTGCAGAGCACTTTTATTCAGCGCTCACGTGTATTTCACATGAGGCGCTGGCTTTGTGCTTTAGGCACCCGCGTGTTTTTCACGTGAGGTGCTGGGCGCTATTGGAAGGGCGCCCACGTAGGAAACACGTGAGGCGCTAAGCTCTTTTATTCTTATTTTTAGAGATTAAATCTCTGTTAATGCTATTTTTGGCCATTAATGATCATCAAGATCTCCATTTTGAAGACCTTGGATCGTTATTCTTCATTGGAGAACTAAGTTTTTCTTTTCATTTATAAGAACTAAGTTCTTTATGTAAGGTTAAACCCCAATTTCGAAGAAATTAAATTCCCAGAACATATGTTCTTTTTCTTTTTTTTCATTTCTTTTTAACCTGGTTCTTTTCTGAATCATTGATTCTCAAGAACAAGATCTTCCCGATGAGAATTAAATTCTCAACTTGCGTGATACTTGTCTTGTAGATCTCTGATCCAAAGAAAGAACTAAGTTTTTTGAGAAGGGTTAAACCCTTAGATAAGCAAAAGGAGATATTTTGATCTCTGTGTTTTTTTTTACCTAAGGTTTTGAGGAGGCAAGTCTTCTTCTTCTCTGTTGTTTTTAAATCTTTATGTATTTTTCAGAAGCTTATGGAAGTTTCCTCTATATGAGACTTAAAGTCTCGGATCCTTTATATAGTAGAGGCAAGTTTGTTAATTAGTTTTGAGAAAATCTCTTATTGAGAGATTCCAATTGATTTAATTCGTCTCAAAATTGATTTGGGGAATTTTACCCACCGTTGGATTTTTGATCCAAGTGTTTCTGTTTTACAGAATATGTTATCTTGTTTCTAGCAAGATTGGGGAAATATTTTTCCATATACATAATTTATTTCATAAAACGGTGATTTGTAATCACCGTTGGATTTTTAATCCAAGGGCTCTCTATTTTACAGATAGCAATCTTTTTTGTTTATAAAGATTGAGGAAAAATATTCCTCAGAATAGAATTTAATTCTATTATTTGATAATTTATCATCACCATTGGATCTTTGATCCAACGGCTCTATTTAACAGAGCGTATCCCAATTTTTTTAGGGAAATATTCTCATGTAGAATTTAATTCTACTGATATAAACTTGGGCACCGGCGCTCACGTGTTGTGCACGTGAAGCGCCACTTAAGAATTTAATTCTAGGCACTCTTATGCTTTTCATATTGGCGCCCATGTGAGCTTCACGTGCGGCGCCACCATAGGATTTAATCCTAAAACGGCGGCACCGGCGTCCTCGTGAGGGGCACGTGACACGCCGCCTCAGCAAAATTTTAACAGAGCATAGCTCTTTTATTATGTTTAAATATTAGGGGAACACCAACATGACAATCCAGCTAAACCATCATTTATATATATATATATATATATATATATATATATATATATATCATAGAAACGTGTAGCACATGCATGTGCAATCCCATCTAATTGAACATATAGCAATTAGACGACATTTAACAACACACATACAAACTGCGGATCAATAAACTGTCACGCCCCACTTCCCAAAATAATGAAATTTCTGGACGTAATTCGGCCAGCCATGCTACCTACAGTAAGGAAACATTCTTCCATAGTCACATTAAGGTTGTCAATCAGTAATCAAGAACAAAAATATAAATATCTATCTCTAAACATGTCTGATATCCACAAGAAGGATAATAGGAAACAATAGCGAAAGTAATAAAGATCCAAGGTAAAAGAATACATAACCATCAATAAGAGCTATATCAGTGAAATGGTCCTCACTGATCGGCAAACCTGTCGAAGTACTCACGATTCTAATGTACTAAAGTCAAGTATCTTGGCCATGCAAGACCCAGACGTTAGTGCGTCATAAATATCATAATAACAATCTGAACAATATGCTATATAGGATGCCATATGCAAGAGTGAGATATCATAAGTATAAACAACAACAGGCATGGGTAATATATCAAGCAAGCTATCGGTAGTCAAACATGTCACGTGTATCCTAAGGTCCATATTTTTAGGTTATCTATCCTACAAGTATTTGAACCTATTAATGTACTCCTCCATATACTCAAAAGTATATATCCCGTTACCCCCCGAGACCACGGATGCAAGATGTATGAATCAAGAATGATTATGTTCCATTAACCCCCGGAGCTATGGAAACATGTAATATCCTTTTGAGTTACACTGCTGTTACACTTTTGATTTCCCCATTTCCCCAGGTTTCATTTTCCAAGACAGGTATGAATATAATATCTACCTAATACAAACACAGAAACATGCATGTATAGGTTATGTTTATCAAGACAACAGGTCACATCCATCAGGACAAAAAGTCAGGATTGTTGGCATCGGTAAGTATTACAGGCAATAGGTATTAACATGATAACCAAAATGGTAATAGTCTGGAAGGTCACAAACATTTCATTGATAGTATATTTAATTAGATAAAGTGTTTATTTTGTAATAATATCATGTAAACAGATCATGATGAATACGGTTGTAACCGTTATCTAGGTGCGAAATACGATGTAAAGAAATAACCATATTACTTCCTACCAGTTCAATTTAAGGATTTGACCATACTAGAATAGTTTGTTATAATTACTAGGTCTTATAATTTAGATATATTTGCATGAACAGTATATTGAAAACCTTATTAATGTTAAACTATCTACGGTAATAAATTATATATATATAATAGTATAATAACAATGATAATATATATATATATATGTATGTATGTATGTATGTATGTATATTGCGTAAACTATAGCATGTAGCAAGTTAGAAACTTGCTTTGGTCTTTACGAATGCATATACGAACACGGACGGAGCAAAATGAATACGAAACAACAGAACCACGAAGCAAGATCCAAGCTTGAGCTCGGCTAGGATTTTGAGTTGGGTTGTTGCTCGGTTGATGGTCGCCAATGGAGTCTCGTCGGTGAGGTGAAGGGTAGGTGATGGTGGAGATCTCGATGGGTGTTCTAGGGTTTTTCCGGTGGTAGATTCGGGTGAAGGAAGGAGATGAAGTCGTGTGGTTTGCTCTGGAGGTTGCAGGCAGAGGATGGTGTCGAGTCTCAGATCAATGGAGGTGAGGGAGTCGGAGTTGCTTGGTAATTAGTGCTCGGGAGAAGATGAAGATGACGATGGTGATGAAGGTGTAGACGATGGCAGGAGGATGACGATGAGGGCTGAGCTAAAGATAGTGCTCGGGGTTGGCAGAGGATGAGGCGATGATGGTGAAGGTCGAGAGGAGAAGGAAGAAGACGTGGGTATTTTATTTTTATTTAAAAAGGTAAAGGTATATTATTATATATGTGTGGGAGGTTATATAAAAACCAAGTTAAGTAATTTAAAGATATTATAAAACCCCAATCAATATCCACAAAATCTCAAAAGATATCTAGGCCTTATCGACATACAAATATACGTACCTACTATCTTAAAACCTATTTAAATTGTAATATAATGGCTACAAAAATATTCTAATCAAATATTGCATACATAGTATTTGTTACAACTTTCACACACACACATATATATATACACCTCTACTATTAGTAAAAAAATATTATATGCATATTAAAAGAAGATATTATTAGATTAGCCAACAAATATTAAATACTAACTATCATTCATCTAACAAACTAAATAACCATATTTATATTCTATCGTGACAAAATGTTAAACTTTAATAATAAATCAAATAGTTTTATATGCTAACAGTTAGGGTGCAAATATGATAATCACGGATACCCATCCCAGTACTAATCATAACCCAAACAAGGATAATTAAAAGAAAACCTAATATACTATTTAATATCATTAAATAATGTACGATCATGCTAGGGTGTTACATAATACCCAACTACAAAAAGAATTTTGTCCTCGAAATTTATGAAACAAGAAAAAACGACAATAACAAGGAAACCATGGATTCAAGGAAACAAGTCCGGGAAATCATGTATGTAATGTAATGTGAAACCACGTGCTGTAGGTGAAATAGGAATGCTGAAAGGTAATCGTGCAGATAGTAACGGTGCATATAAACAAAGTAGTGTCAAGCTGGATATCGATAATCAAGTCAGGATAGTGTTAAACTAAAAATCAATCTGGAGATCAAGTCATGTCGGGTACCAATCTAGGAGTCAAATCAGGTTAAACAAGCTGTGTATTGATGGAATTGACTGATGGACATACTCGTATCCCCGGGGTATCTCATGACTAGCTGGAAGCAGTATGAGTAGGACGCTCGTGCCTGGGATGGCAACAATATCAAGAATCAAGTCAGTAGCATGAACATCCTCGAGAGGTGTCCTATGACTATGATGGAGTTTTGTCTAGCATGAATATCACCCAAGTGTACAGGTTTTTTCACCCTTCAGTTCTTCAATAAACAAAAAGTCTAGACTAGTATTATACGGATCACGATCTAAGATGCTGACTAATACATTCCAAAAGAAAACCATGTCAATATAACGCTGAAAAATGTCATAAGTCAGATACATATATTCCTTAATACAGATGTCCCTCATTCGACCATAATTCAGATGTCTTCACCGATAAGTACTGTACAGGTCATGTCAATGAAGATAATCATGTGTCAGGGTGTCCAATCAAGTCAAAGGATATCGGGAGAGATACGCATGCACTAAAGTAATACCGAACTGATCATGATACACTATATCAATCTAAACCATGCTAATGAAATTGAATGAATAGAATGTATACGGTAGAAAAGAGAATTAATTTGTGCCAAGTCATCGGTCTTAGGCAAGCAAGTGCCACGCAACCCCCAATCTTCTGCATACACCACTATGCCAAAGCTTCCGTCGAATGACTCACTCGAAATGGTATAAAGTGAGCTGCCCTGGTCAGATGATCAACGATCACCTATACTGCGTTCTTGCCCTTTGGACTCCGCGGTAAAGCTGTTGCGAAATCAATGGTTATATATTCCCACTTCCATTGAGGAATCAGAAGTGGTTGCAACAAACAGCAACTCTTTGGTGTGCAGCCTTCATTGCTGACACACCAAGCATCTTGACACAAAACGAGCGATCTCTTTCTTCATGCATTCCCTCTAAAAGTGTTATCACATATCCTAATACATTATCGTACCTCCCGGATGTAACGAATATGTGGAACCATGCACTTCTTCATAACTTCTTCACGGACTTGTCCTTTAGGTACCCATAGCCGAATTCCATACCTTAAGATCCACCTTCATGAATCAACAAGTCCGTTCGAAGAACTGTCTCCACTTGCCCACAAAACTTCTGCAATCTAGGGTCTTGCAACTACGATGCATTGATGTTGTCTATCAATGAGGACTGTACTTGTAATTTCATCAACTGTCCCGAAGAGTTCGAGCTCCAACTCGAATCTCTGAAAATCCATTATAATCTCCTTCTGTGAAGTCAACATCCTTACTGCTGTCAACCGACTCAAAGCATCCGGCACTAGATTTACTTTTCCTGGATGGTAATTCATATCTAGATCATAGTCAGCCATCAGTTTCAACCATCTACGCTACCTTAAATTGAGCTCTTTCTACGTGAACATATGATGTAGGCTCTTATGATCGGTAAATACCTCGACCTTCTCACTCGATAAGCAGTGTCTCCAAATTTTTAGCACAAAGATAATTGTTGCTAGCTCCAAGTCGTGAGTTGGGTAGTTCTTTTCATGAGTCTTCAACTGTCTCGACGCATAAGCCATAACTTTTTCATGCAGCATGAAAACACCCGGCCCGCCCCCTTCTTATTCTATAAAGCCAACCTCTTTTTCGCCAGTGTTGACGCAGTGCGCGCATTCCCAAGCCTTTCCCAGATGTGTCATTGTGAATAAATAATCCTCCGGAACCATCCGGCATGGTTAAAATAGGGGCGGTTGTCAACCTTTGCTTTAGCGCACAAATGGTACCTTCTTTCGCGTTAACTTGGTTAATGGCCCTGTTATCCGAGTGAAGTTCTCCATAACCCAAGGAAACTTTTGATCTCCGCTACAGTCTTTAGAGTCGGCCAATTGTGAACAGCTGCAATCTTTTCTAGGTCAACTGTGATTCCATCTCCGGATATAATATGATCCAAGAACTTCACTTCATTGAGCCAAAACTCGCACTTGCTAATCTTAGCCTACAGCTTCTCTTGTCTCAATGTCTGTAGTGTGAACCTTAAGTGTTCTTCATGCTCCTCTTTGCTCCTTGAGTAACCAGAATATTATCGATGAATACCACCACGAACTTGTTGGAGATAGTGCCCTCAGAGTCAATTATTGGATCGCAGGTACGTGATTGCAATGATTGCGGAGGACCTATACCGGTAGGACAGTCTTACTCAAGATGATAGTATGCTATCTGGTTTGCCTTTATCAGTCGTGTACATGTTCAGGTGACTGATTACATGTTACACTTTGATAGAGCCCTTAGGATCTTGCTTTACTACCAACAGTATGATGGCGATCATATACGTGAGAGTTAGGTAGTTTATATGCATATCCTTAATTGTGGTCCCTAGTCGTGGGAGTTTCGAGACAGGGCATCGATACTCCGGAGTAGACTAGTGTATACAGTCGAGACCCCGACGAGGGGCGGTGGCCGGTCTCACAAGCCACTGGTGTCAGTTGGATCACCTAAGATGTATACAGGTGCTCATTGGGTTATGAGTACACCGGACAGGACTCGCCGGGAATCTGCTAGTTAGTACTATATCTATCGTCAGATAGCAGTTCCCTGGTGACATGTGTACAGGTTAGTTCATCGACCTGAGGTCGTCATTTTTCTCGTGTGAGTTCCCACTGTGCTTTGATTTCTACCCTACCACGGCTCAAAGGAGTCGTGCAAACAGGTAGTTTTTGGGTACAGTCCCGAGCCATATGGAGGCACGTGAGCGGATCGGCAGGGGATTCGTCTCTCCCGGTATTGGGGGCGAGGTCGTGCTGTGTCTAGGAGAGCCATTACACAAAGTCCGTGGCCATGGCAGGAGATTTACTGGTAGGTACTCCAGTAGTATCTCAGGGTGTTATTGGGCTACACTCCGACACGACTTATACTGCTATTGGGGGTCTGACGTTACTAGCCCCCTAGGCAGATATGTGATACTCATAGACGAACGGACCGGACTGTATATACATTGTCACTGTTAGGCTCAGTAGGGTTTCCGGATGAGTTCGCTCATCGGCCTCCCTTGAGGTCAGTCCATGGGCAGCCGTTACGCATTGCTAGTGCCGCTGACGGTTTGTGGTTAAACCCACTGCCAGGGTACTGACGAGTCATTAGAGTCCCCCACAGACAGTTTCCCAAGTTCGGGCGAAACGTTGTAGAGGCCGTATGGTTTTATGGCAGGGTTCGGAAAATGCACGTGCGTTTACGCACGTGTTATTTTTCGGGCAGATAATACTGGTCGGCTTTGGTTTTAGCCGGATCCGAGTATTGTATTGAGTAGATATAATATCTTTGTCTCAGTTGCATTTGTATTCGGTCGTAATACAAATGCGGGTATATTTATACAGTTACGGGGTTATCCTGAAAGTCGTTTCGGGATCACTTTTGGAAGTTGCCACTTTTCAGTTTTCTATCAGCCGTCTTTTAACATTCAGTTAAAGACGGATTTATCTTTTCTTGGATGAGAGTGAGTCATGCTTCTAGAAGGTTCTAGAAATGGTGACTAGGGTGATGAGGTGGCGGGTGACTCATCTTTGCATTAATGAATGGATGACTAGGTTTAGTGAGTCATTCATTTCATTAATGTGTTTTGTTTTGCTTAAGGATATTTTTCTTGTGTTCACACATGATATTTCTTTCTTATGGTCACCCTCTTCTCTCTTACACTCACCCCCCTCCCTATATATGGCCGGCCCCTCCTCTCTCTCATTCTCACTTGATGTTTTTCATTTTGGTTACAAAAGATATGATAGATTTTGGGGTGTATGGAATTTCACAGCTCATTTCATTCCATCACCCGATTCCCTCGGCAACTTCATAACCGATCGTCCACGGACTTGGACGAAGTGAGACAAAGTCATCGACTCATTCTCTACATCATTCTTGGTCGTCTCTTTTAGAAAACTTGACGACCGAGTTTCCTCGAGTCAGAGGCGGGAGCCCGTTTAAAGAATCAGTGACGCTGTGCCACCTGGACGAGCAGATCGGAGATCGACGAGATCGGAGCAGCCGCAACGGAGCGTGGGATGATGGTTAAAGAACGAAGGACTTGGATCGTTCGGTATAACCTTTCTACACTCTTTACAGTTTATTAGTTTAGCAATAATGGCAGATCCGGGTTAAAGTATACGATAGCGCCAGTTAAAAGTTTTTGTTCCGCATTTGGCATCTGTAGACTGCCGGGGCGCTACCGTAGACTTACAGTGGTATCAGAGCCTCACCATTTTGCTATACTAACTTGTGCTAACGCATTTAAAATATCGATCAAACCGGAAATCAAAAACTGCAAAATCCAAGTTCACAGTTTCTGTCGATTTTTAAAGGGGTCGTAAAAATATTCCACATATCACAGAAAGTTGTGCAGGGTTTCAGAAGTACACCGACCAAATTTGAGCACGTGATCCCCCCAAAGCGCCGCGGAGTCGCGGCCAAACCCATGGTTTGGCCGCGCATCCGCGACCATTCTATGGGATCAGTGCACCAAATTTTTTCTGTGTCTTCTCTGTTGGAATTTGGGGTTTTTGGTATTTATCTTTTGGGTCCAGATTTTGTTACTGTTCAACAGTTGTTCGTGGGACCCACTTCTTGATATTTAGTCGATCAAAATTTAAACATGTTAGATTGCAGTGCTTACATTATATCTCCGACCGGGAATGTCATTTGATCGGTAAACCGCGTCTGATTGCTATAGTTCTTTTAGATGGGTTTGCGAACGTGACATTCGCGTTGATGTTCTGTGTTGTGTTGTGATGTTGCGGATTTGTCGTGGTGGATAGCAGTGTGCAATGGTAGTATAGTTTGAGTTTATTTGTACATTTGATATTGCGGGGCGAGCGTCCAACTTGTGGACTGCCGTCACTGCCTGTTGTATAATATTCTTTTGGGGCACGACCAGGTTGCGGTCGATGTACCTGTTGTACTATTTTTCATTACTGTACTAGGTTTTGCCCCGCGACGGAGTGCACGGATAGCCGGGTTCTGGAGGGGCAACGGGTCCGCATCTCATGGCTTTGAGAGGCAGAGGGGCCCCACTCTAGAATTGGCAGACTATTCGCCGCACTCGTAGGGGGTACAGGTTGACCCAAGGAGGGGTGCCCAAGATTACCGGATTCCGTGAAGTGCTGGGTGGTCTATTCACTATGCTGTAGGGGGCTGCCTCGCTTCAGGTTTTGGCGGGTAACTTGCCGCACCCGTAGGGGTCTAGGTTACATTGCACAGGCTATCCACACGACAGGGGAACGTCGAGTTTCAGCAGCGGCTCTGTGAAACTCGGGGATCCCAGATTATCTGTATTGTTCTGTGATGCTTATTACTTTTCTGTAATGTTCCATATTATCACGCCTGGAGCGATTATTGTATATTGGTTTATATACTATTAGATGTTGTATATGTTTTACACCCGCGCTAGTCCAGTCCCCGCTCTGTCGTTAGTTAAGTAACCTAACGGGTGATGACGGGACCCAGTGACGAATACGGATGGCATATACGTACATTTTATTTTCGTTCTTTTCTGGTGTGATCGATTGATGGGACTGCGTTGATTCTGATCAATGCAAAGTAAAGCAAACCTGTTTACAGTTGTTGGAACAAATTTAAAATGTGTTATTGCAAAAGACATTTCCTTTTTTTAAGCATAGCAATATTCAGTGGAATATCCTGCACCTCATTCCACGAGGAAAGAGCCGAGATCCCTTCACCGGGAGTGACCTCTTTAGCAAAGGTTTTCGCCACTATATTTTAAAAAGCTATCAGGTTCCTTCAGCGATATCAAGTTCACTACGTTAAAGGTTTTTCGCCAAAAACCAGCCGTAGCCCTCCGTCACTTCTTTTGGGTATTCAGTAGTATTCAAGCTATGTATTTTGACCTAACGCCAAGGCATAGTGTTTGGTAGCTGCTGGATATTCAATTGTTGCATAGATAGATGAGTTGGTTTGGGACAGCCGTTCTGCCATTTTGACCTAACGCCAAGGGCATGTGCGGGTGGGTTCAAATTAACAAGATAGTGACGGGTAGAAATTGGCATGTGACTTATGACATTTTGACCTAACGCCAAGGTTATAAGAGCATGGGGCAAAAATCATATCGGGGGTTTCTAAAGAAACTGAAACTTGCCAAGTATGCGCATACCTTCTAGAGTATGAGTAACATGGATGCATTCCATCACGTTATCATGCGATGAGAGTTGGATCCCGATTCCCACTGATGAGTTGGTTTACTCTTCGGGTGATCCCGATTGATTCTTCTTTCTGGTTTGGAGGAGAATTTGACAGGACAGTGGGAGGTTTCCGGATTAGATAAAGTGATAACCATTCTGATCTAGGTTAGAGTGCACGCAGAGTGTTTCTTTTCTCTCTCTCTTTGGCAGCGACCTTTGACCGACCCTAGACTATGACTCAGTGACCAAGTTGACCGAACCTTCTTAAAATACTGGCTTTTGGATTGTCTGAGTTGCATAAGTCATTGCCACTCCTTCTTTTACCCTTTGAATTTCTCAGAACACCCGTATTACTACGGATATCCACTTCCATTGGATAGATCCATCGTATGGTTATATACGAACTTGAAGGGACTTCTTCGAGGATGGATCAAGGTTCAGGAGAAATAGAATTGGTTTATTCAGTTGTCTTTTATTATCACCTTCTCTCAGGTTGCGAAGGCTCCTTGGTTTAGGAGAGTACACCTATTACGCTTATTGGATAGTCTTATTCCAAACCATAGGCAGGTGCCGAAAGGTAGGGAATGAAGAAAACCAATTAGCCTAAGTAGGGTGTGCAGAAGGTAATATGTAAAGACAAAATAAAGGGATTAGAAAGAGGGCAAAATAAATTGCGACTGACATCATTCACGACCAAAACCGCGTACTTCATCGCCACTCCTATTTCACCTTTAAAGAATAAGGTATTATTCAGTTGTCTTTTATCATCACCTTCTCTCAAGATATGAGTACTCCTTGGTTTAGGAGAGTACACCTATTATGCTTACTAGATCTTCTTCTTCCAAACCATAGGCTGGTGCCGAACGGTAGGGAAGGAAGAAAATCATTTAGCCTAACGATGGTGTGCAGGAGGTAACGACTAAAGACAAATAAAGGGACTTGGAGAGATGGCAGTGAAATATACGGTTAAAGTCATGAATTGGATTATGGAAGAGGCATTACTATGAATACCAGGATACCCCTACGAAACATTTTCATGTTTCAGTGCATTGTTAAAGGAAAACTGTTTTCCCAATTAGATACTTACTCCAAGGGTATGTATTTACCAGGTTTCATTCTCATATCTGTATGGTATTACAGATGATGAGTGGGAGTAAGTTATTGGGAATTAGGTGATTATCCTCATTATATCGGAATTCGTTGTAATTGGTGATTGAGGAAATCGCCAGGGTACAGTTTTCAACCTACGACGCACAGGTTTTGAGTTGTTCAACTCAGCGGACTTATACAGAGTATTGTATGTTGTCCAAGTGTCCATCAGGACAAAGGGGTAGGTCCTCATACTATGTTCTATTTACTTATGACTTCTCTAGTATTTAGACAAGTGTTTCGTAGAAATACAAAGTCTAAGTTTTGAGAAGTTGTGGGTATAAGAATAAAGTAGAGAACCAGGTATCACGAGTATCGGGATTCTTCAAAGAGATCGAAGATGTAGATTCTTGTGATTGGTATTCAGATGATAGTAATAGTTATGAGAAACGTGTTTCTCTTTCAGGTTGCTCATAATTGGATGGATTCCTAAGTTGAGTAATTCTGATTAGCCTCTTTCCATTAAAGTTGATATGCACTGGAGACAGTTGCATGATTTGAATCTGGTTCCAATTAAATTAGTGCCAAAGTTTCTATATTGGATATAGAATAGTTCGTACCTTAAAAGATATTAAGGTACGGGGAGTTGTCCAGCTTATGCTTAAAACCAGACTCTGGATAACTCAGGGCACGTTTCTGTAATGGCTGTTTGTGGGTTGACCCTAGCTATGACGAGGGTTGATATTCTACCATTTGGAAGATCAATAGTGATATTGTTCTTGACTCGCCACGGTTTTAGTAAAAATGGACTTTTTCAGAAAACAGTAGTGGGAGTATGGTAGAACTGGAAGTGATTCCAGAACCGCGAACGATTACGGAAAATTTAATAGGACCTATATATTCAATCAGATTTGACATTCCAATAGCCACTCCGCAGATATGATGGGTAACCTCATACACCCGAGAGGTACTCCGGTAGCCTCAAGGACGGTGACAGGGAGGATCTTGTTTACCCAGACTTGACACTACTGTTGTTCCAGGATATGAGACCCGGTAGGAGGGTTGTCGTAGTCAGTGGGAGCAGCGGAAGCATAGTGGACAAGATGCTTATATCTATTTATAGACTTGAGCAGTTATAGCGGAGATAGATCATCTGATTTTGATGTGACAGTCATGGGTTTGACTTCAATCAGGATAGGGGATGAATCTGTTAAGAAGGTAGTAGGGTGTGATGTCATGGTATCTGGATGACATACACAGAGTAGGAAGTAAAATTCCCATACTATGATCGGTTGTACTGTGGTCGTCACACAGTTGTTTCTCCAGACAGGATATAGATATAATATTTGACATTCTGGTTTCTAGATCTATGGTTTTAGATCTGGATTTGGGTAGTTTCCCAATGTAGGTACTTTGACAGTATTCTAATGGTTTTTAGAATAGATAACTCCTAGCATGGTGGTGTACCTGCAGGTGATGGAGTCACCCTCTCTAAAGGTGTCTTACGGACTAAAGGGGAGAGGGATATGCATGATTGGCAGATCACTTGCTTAGGCAATTGAGTCAATCGTGAGATGTCAAGTACCACACCAGATGTTGTTTTTGCACTAGATGCAATAAGTTTGTATTAATCCAATCCTGGAGAAACATAAGGAAGCAGTTTTAGAACATAAGTACATGTTCTACGGATTTGATGGCGGCAGCCTCCTTCGGGAGACGATTATCATTCCAGGCTTCAAAGGTGACATGGTTGACAGAGTGATTGTCAGAGTTATAGTTTTCCCTCTGATGAGGAACAGTATTATGGACAGGTGGTCCAAGAGGATACTGTGGGAGGCATGGTGCCGATACTGATTAGGTTCAGTGATCGATACAGTCTAAGAAGTTTGGATTTGGAGTTCATTTATGAACTATGTCCCATCAGATATCCAGACATATTCTAAGACGGGTATTACTCAATTCGGGAGATGGCTTTCTCCGCGAACTTGAGATTTAGAGAGATATAGAAAGAAACATCTAGGCGGATCCACTCACTGAGGCAAACGGGTTTTGTGAAACTGATTAGTAGAGGAGTTGGATGTTCGGTTTCACACGGGCTGTGAGTAGTCGACATTGCAATAATTAGCCTTGAGTACAAGTGGGAGATTGTTGGAGATAGTGCCCTCAGAGTCAATTATTGGATCGCAGGTACGTGATTGCAATAATTGCGGAGGACCTAAACCGGTAGGACAGTCTTACTCAAGATGATAGTATGCTATCTGGTTTGCCTTTATCAGTCGTGTACATGTTCAGGTGACTGATTACATGTTACACTTTGATAGAGCCCTTAGGATCTTGCTTTACTACCAACAGTATGATGGCGATCATATACGTGAGAGTTGGGTAGTTTATATGCATATCCTTAATTGTGGTCCTTAGTCGTGGGAGTTTCGAGACAGGGCATCGATACTCCGGAGTAGACTAGTGTATACAGTCGAGACCCCGACGAGGGGCGGTGGCCGGTCTCACAAGCCACTGGTGTCAGTTGGATCACCTAAGATGTATACAGGTGCTCATTGGGTTATGAGTACACCGGACAGGACTCGCCGGGAATCTGCTAGTTAGTACTATATCTATCGTCAGATAGCAGTTCCCTGGTGACATGTGTACAGGTTAGTTCATCGACCTGAGGTCGTCATTTGTCTCGTGTAAGTTCCCACTGTGCTTTGATTTCTACCCTACCACGGCTCAAAGGAGTCGTGCAAACAGGTAGTTTTTGGGTACAGTCCCGAGCCATATGGAGGCACGTGAGCGGATCGGCAGGGGATTCGTCTCTCCCGGTATTGGGGGCGAGGTCGTGCTGTGTCTAGGAGAGCCATTACACAAAGTCCATGGCCATGGCAGGAGATTTACTGGTAGGTACTCAAGTAGTATCTCAGGGTGTTATTGGGCTACACTCCGACACGACTTATACTGCTATTGGGGGTCTGACGTTACTAGCCCCCTAGGCAGATATGCGATACTCATAGACGAACGGACCGGACTGTATATACATTGTCACTGTTAGGCTCAGTAGGGTTTCCGGATGAGTTCGCTCATCGGCCTCCCTTGAGGTCAGTCCATGGGCAACCGTTACGCATTGCTAGTGCCGCTGACGGTTTGTGGTTAAACCCACTGCCAGGGTACTGACGAGTCATTAGAGTCCCCCACAGACAGTTTCCCAAGTTCGGGCGAAACGTTGTAGAGGTCGTATGGTTTTATGGCAGGGTTCGGAAAATGCACGTGCGTTTACGCACGTGTTATTTTTCGGGCAGATAATACTGGTCGGCTTTGGTTTAAGCCGGATCCGAGTATTGTATTGAGTAGATATAATATGTTTGTCTCAGTTGCATTTTTATTCGGTCGTAATACAAATGCGGGTATATTTATACAGTTACGGGGTTATCCTGAAAGTCGTTTCGGGATCACTTTTGGAAGTTGCCAGTTTCCAGTTTTCTACCAGCCGTCTTTTAACATTCGGTTAAAGACGGATTTATCTTTTCTTGGATGAGAGTGAGTCATGCTTCTAGAAGGTTCTAGAAATAGTGACTAGGGTGATGAGGTGGTGGGTGACTCATCTTTGCATTAATGAATGGATGACTAGGTTTAGTGAGTCATTCATTTCATTAATGTGTTTTGTTTTGCTTAAGGATATTTTTCTTGTGTTCACACATGATATTTCTTTCTTATGGTCACCCTCTTCTCTCCTACACTCACCCCCCTCCCTATATATGGCCGGCCCCTCCTTTCTCTCATTCTCACTTGATGTTTTTCATTTTGGTTACAAAAGATATGATAGATTTTGGGGTGTATGGAATTTCACAGCTCATTTCATTCCATCACCCGATTCCCTCGGCAACTTCATTAACCGATCGTCCACGGACTTGGACGAAGTGAGACAAAGTCATCTACTCATTCTCTACATCATTCTTGGTCGTCTCTTTTAGCAAACTTGACGACCGAGTTGCCTCGAGTCAGAGGCGGGAGCCCGTTTAAAGAATCAGTGACGTTGTGCCACCTGGACGAGCAGATCGGAGATCGACGAGATCGGAGCAGCCGCAACGGAGCGTGGGATGATGGTTAAAGAACGAAGGACTCGGATCGTTCGGTATAACCTTTCTACACTCTTTACAGTTTGTTAGTTTAGCAATAATGGAAGATCCGGGTTAAAGTATACGATAGCGCTAGTTAAAAGTTTTTGTTCCGCATTTGGCGTCTGTAGACTTCCGGGGCGCTACCGTAGACTTACAGAACTAATCCAGATATGGTGAAAAGATCCAGTTCATCAACTCCATAAATATCGTCAGTGCATTAGTAACTCCAAATGGCATAACTAAATACTCGTAATGCCCAAATTGAGTTGGGAACGCCGTCTTGCAAATGTCTTTTGTCTTCACCCGAACTTGGTGATAAC
Organism: Agapanthus africanus; assembly: GCA_030015575.1. Taxonomy (NCBI): domain Eukaryota; kingdom Viridiplantae; phylum Streptophyta; class Magnoliopsida; order Asparagales; family Amaryllidaceae; genus Agapanthus; species Agapanthus africanus. The sequence goes on along the minus strand of CM057339.1, from coordinate 298,964,219 downwards.
CCGATCGCAAATCCAATTTTGAAAAGATTGTCACGCCACTGAGTTGATCGAATAAATCACCAATGCGAGAGATTGGCTACTTGTTCTTGATGGTCGTCCAATTAAGCTCTCGATAATCAATGCATATTCTCCATGTGCCATATTTCTTCTTAACTAATAGAACTGGAGCTTCCTAAAGTGAATCACTGCTACGAATCCAGCTCTTCTCTAATAATTCAGAGACTTGTCTCTTACTTCTTCTAATTCCATCGGTGCCAACGGATAAAAAGACTTTGTTATTAGCATTGTTCCAGGAATAAGATCAATCGCGTACTCCACATCTCAAGTTGGCGGTAAACTCGAGATTTCCTTGAACGCATCTATGAAATCCCGAACTACTATCGGTGCTTCATCTAAAACTGGTTCACAAACCTCACCTTCTAGCACACACATAAACAACTCCCCTCTTCATGAAATTGCATGTCTGTTATAAGACTTATGGATTATCAACCCATACACTTCCGCTGCGCCACCCTGATAAATTGATGCGGGTCATTAAATCTTCTTCAATCAAACATCTTATACATGATAGGCCTTGAAGCTGTCTGTACCAGCCCCGCTCAAGCTAATCTTTAAATGTGAAAGTGTGTCTTAGCACCTCTACTAGGTTTGCGCATGCATCAAGTATGCAATTTTAAAAAATCTAGAGGTCTAAGCTACACTAACCTAGAATTGAACTAGAGAATTACAGTTTTCTATGTATGTAAACAAGTTTTACACTAAGTGAATAGAGAATACAACCTTTGTAGATCAGTTCTTCACTTCTAAAGCTCCAAGTAGTAGTCCCTTAGCTCCAAGTAGTGGTCCCTAGAACTCTTCTTGGCTCAACTTGGTGAAAGGAACAAGCTTTCTAATGGATCTTCGATGCCGAAAATGATCCACCTTGAAGTTTCTCTAACTCAAGCTACATCTTCACTAATATAGAATTAGTGAAGCAAACAAGCTAATCTTATGGGATAGATGAGAGTAGGTAGATGAAGTAGGAATTTAGCTCACTTTAGAAATTCTTTTCTCTTTTTCTTTTCCAACTCAAGAAAACCTAGAGAGGATGAAGATGAACATGGTAAAAAAATATTTCAAGTGATAAGTAGAGAGAGTTAACCATGGGCTAAAGATAATGGTTGGCTGAAAAACATATCTAGAGTAAAACAAAATAAGTAGGATGAGTCGTAGCTTCTACATGCTTCTACAAGCATCTAAGCCATGCTCATTTCCAACTCATTTCTAATTTTCCTCTTAATAAATAATCACCCAAATAATCTTTAGTCTTGGTGTGAGTCTCATACAACCATATTCTATGTATCATCCACCATGACACAATAGTACACACACACACACACACATACATATATACAATATATATAGTAAGAGAAGAAAATCATTAGTGGGCAAAATATTAGTTAATATATAAATATATATTAAATTATTAAATCAACACTTGATTCAATAATCCGGTTATATCATATATAAACGACTAATATCATTTATATGTATATCAAATTATCAAATCAACACTTGATTCAATAACCCGGTCATATCATATATAACCGACAAATATTCAATACTAAATTAAATCAATGCTTGATTCAATAATCCGGTCATATCATATATAACCGGCCAGTATCAAATATATATATATAACATATTATTGAATCAACACTTGATTCAACAATCTGGTTATATCACACATAACCTAACCGATATCAAATATCGCGAGATTAGAATACGGTATCGCATACTCGTATTTAATAAAGCTCCCGCACATATCACCATATGTACCCTACTTCATTTCGCTTGAACTAGAAAACCACTGTATTGGATTCTAAGGACTTGTCAATACGCCAGCAGTAGGTAATGATCACATTAGTCACCAACAAGCCGTCAGTGGTACTAGCTGGACGTAACGGCTATCCAGGTATTGAGCGAATAAAAGATCAACAAGCAAGCTTTTCCAAACTCCCGCAAAACCTATAAGACACTTACCGTACAGTCCGGTCTCTTCGTCTGATATGTCGCATATCGAGTTTAGGGGTGGAATCGTCAGACCCCAGTAACTTGATAAGTCATGTCGATGTATGGCCTATAACCGTTCGAGAAACTACTAATAACACTTACCAGTAAATCTCATCAGCCCTGGCCAGGGACTTACTGTTATAGCCAATCAAGAATAACGCAACATCAATTTCCTATACCGGAAGAGATGAAACCCCTCCTATCGCTCACTGCCTCCATGTGGCTCAGGACTGTACCCAAAATCCACCTGTTTGCATGACTCCTTTGAGTCGTAGTAGGGAGGAAATCAAAGCACAGTGGAACCACACAAGACACTATAAAGATCTCGAGTTTACAGACTAACCTGTACCAGTGTCACCAGAGAACTGGTATCTAACAATAGGTATGGTACCATCTAAGAGTTCTCGGCGAGTCCTGTTCGGTGTACCCATTCTCTAATGAGCACCTTTGTACAATCTTTGATGTCAAACACCAATGGATGTGGGATCAACCATCATCCCATACAGGGTCAAGAAATGTACACACTAGTCTACTCTGGAATACCAATGCCCTATCTTGATATTCCCTCAACTAGGAACTGTTAAAGGATGTGCTTATGGACTACACAAGCCCCACTAGTATGATCTTCATCATAGTCCTAGTAGTCAAGCTAACATCCTAAGGGCTTTATCAACATGTATCATAGAGACAGTATAATAATACAAGAGTACATGTTAAGATAAAGTGCAACCAGATAGCATACTATCATGTCAAGAAAGAAAGTCCTCTATATATATATCCAAGCATCCACTATAATATACAATAATGGCCTCTAGGGCATACATATTCCTAACAATCTCCCACTTGCACTAAGGCCAGTTGTTGTAGTATCGCATACCCAACATCCCAAAAAGTCTCTCAAACTGTGTCTGAGGGAAAGCCTTCGTGAGTGGATCCGCTGTATTGTCCTTCGTGTCAACTCTCCTGACCTCGATCTCCCGGTGATCTACTATCTCCCGGATCAGGTGATACCACCTAAGAATATGTCTAGATCGCTGATGGGACCGGGGTTCCTTGGCCAAAATCACTGCTCCATTGTTATCACAAGACAAGGGTATTGGATCCTCAATGGATGAAACCACACCAAGTTCAGCAATGAACTTCTTCATCCAGACAGCCTCTTTTGCAGCATTATTGGCAGCGATGTATTCAGCCTCCATCGTTGATTCTGCCACGGTATCTTGCTTGGAAAGCTTCCAATATACTGCCCCTCCATTGAGGGTAAAGACAAAACCCGAGACCAACTTACTGTCGTCCTTATCACTCTGGAAGCTCAAATCGATAAAGGACTCCACCTGGAGTTCTCCGTTACCATACACCTAGAACATTTCTTTAGTCCTTCTCAAGTACTTAAGAATGTTCTTCACAGCTGTCCAGTGTTTCTCTCTAGGATCTGATTGATACCTACTTACCACACTAAGTGCGTAAGCTACATCCGGTCTAGTGCATAACATCGCGTACATGATTGACCCAACTGCAGAAGCATAGGGTATCTCTTGTATATGAGCCCTCTCCAAATCAGTCTTGGGAGACATCTCTTTAGAGAGAGTGATTCCTGAGCAAGCGGGTAAATTACCACACTTAGAATCTTCCATACTAAACCTTTTTAGTATGGTTTCAATGTACCTGGATTGGGACAATCCCAACATCCTTTTAGATCTATCTCTATAGATCATAATCCCCAGGATGTAGGAGGCATCACCTAGATCTTTCATGGAGAACTTTTGTGATAAGGAGAGCTTGACCGGGTGTAGCATAGGAACAACATTTCCTATCAAGAGTATGTCATCCACGTACAATACGAGGAAGACAACCTTACTCTCTACCACCTTTTTGTATATACAAGGTTCATCTACGTTTTTTTATGAAGTCAAACTCTTTGACTGCCACAATAAAACAGATATTCCAGCTCCGTGATTCCTGCTTTAATCCTTAAATTGATTTAAGCAGCTTGCACACCTTTCCGCTGCTCCCACTGTCTATGAAGCCCTCTGGCTGTATCATGTATACGCTCTCTTCTAAATCACCATTTAGAAAAGCGGTCTTGACATCCATATGCCATATTTTGTAGTCATGGTATGCAGCAATGGCAAGTAGGATCCTGATGGACTTATGTATAGCCACTAGAGAAAAGGTTTCATCATAATCGACACCTGGTCATTGACGAAAACCTTTTTCTACAAGTCTAGCTTTGAAGGTCTCAACCTTTCCATCTACACCAAGTTTCTTCTTAAAGATCTTCTTGCTTCCAATGGGTTTTACCCCTTCAGGAGCAACTTCCAAAGTCCATACTTTGTTGGTGTACATGGATTCCATCTCAGATCGCATAGCATCCAGCCATTTCATAAAGTCCTCACTTGTGATGGCCTGCTCGAAACTAGTTGGGTCATCATCTTCCATGAAGCAATCCTCACTCCCACCGTCTATGAGAAAACCGTAGTATCTCTCAGGTGGATGAGGAACCCTACTAGATCTGCGGAGTGGCTAAGGTTCATCGGGGACTATCGAATCCTCTGGTTCTACCAAATCATCAGCTGTAGTTTGTGTAGCTGGAACTTCTTCCAGTTCTACCTCATTGCCACTAATTTCTTTCACAAGAAATTCTTTTTCTAAAAAGGTGGCATGTTGAGCAACAAACACCTTTTGTTCCTCACTGTGGTAAAATAGATATACATGTGAATTCTTTGGATATCCTACAAACTTGCAAAGAACTGATCGTGTCTCGAGTTTGTCCGGACTCTGTTTTTTAACATAGGCTGGACAACCCCATATCTTAACTCGTTTAAGATATGGTCTCTTTCCACTCCATATCTCATATTGTGTTTTAGGCACAGATTTTGATGGAACTTGATTCAATAGGTATGCAGTTGTCTCAAGTGCATAACCCCAAAAGGAAATAGATAACTCGGCAACACTCATCATAGAGCGCACCATATCTAATAGGGTGCGATTTCTCCGCTCCGAAACTCCATAGTGTTGTGGTGTATACGGAGGAGTAAGCTGAGAGAGAATCCCATTCTCTTTTAAATAGTCACGGAATTCCGTGCTCAAGTATTATCCTCCCTGATCAGATCGTAGGACTTTAATACTTTTACCCATCTGGTTCTCAACTTCGTACTTGTATTCCTTAAATTTCTCGAAAGCATCAGATTTGTGTTTCAATAAGAACACATGTCCGAATCTTGAGAGATCATCGGTGAATGTAATAAAGTATGAGAAACCATTCCTGGCATGCGTAGACATAGGACTGCATACATCACTATGTATCAATCCCAAGAGTTCAGTAGCTCTTTCTACTTGTCCAGTAAATGGAGTTTGGTCATCTTATCTTTGAGACATGACTCGCAAGTTTCATAAGATGTAAATTCAAACTGATTCAAATATCCATCTTTATGCAACTTAGCTAGTCTTGTGGCATTGATGACCAAGTCTACAATGCCACAAGAAGAATTCGTTCATTTCTGAACTTTTCCTCCTGTGTGTTTTCTGTATATTAAGAACTGTATTTTGGTTTAGAACATAAATACCATTACACAATGTACCAAACCCAATCAACGCTTGATTTAGGAAAATGTTCATAACATTTTTCTCTAATACAAAGTTATATCCTTATTTACCTAATAAAGAAATTGATATTATATTGCACATCATTTTTGGTACGAAATAACAGCCGTTCAAAATCAATGTATTACCATTTGGTAATACAAGATGATATTCGCCAACTGCTTTGGCTACAACAATTGTATCATTCCCTACTACGAGAGACTTATCACCCTTTCCCAGTTCTCTACTTCTTCTTAACCCATGTAACAAATTACAAACGTGAGATCCTGATCTGGTATCCAATACCCAGGACGTAGAGCATACTGAGAAACAGTTCTCGGTGACGAACACACCCGAAGAAAATACATCATCATGCTCTTTCTTTGTTTGGGTTGCGTGGGAATCTTGATATTCTCTTATTCCTTCCTTAGACTTATGACAGTCATAAGATAGAGCGGAACCAACATTCCCTAGCTCAGTATAATAAACGGGTTCGGTCAATACATCCATATTATTATCTTGATTAAGGCGTGTCATGCTCGCTACCTGGAAAGAGAGAGAAGAAAACACTTTAGCGTGCGCTCTTGCAAGATTAGATTGGTTATTATCTTATTTAATCAGGATGGTTCCCACTTTTTTTATCAAATCTTCCTTCAAACCCTAAAAGGTAAGATTAGTCGGGATTAATTACACCCTACAAGTTCGCCAATCGGTCAACCAGGCAAGTATTGGTACTCCGAGGGAGTCTCACCATGCTTTCGTATGGAACTAATTAAATAACCTCATTTCCGTAGGGGAATGACCCCGTTAACACCTTTCTTAGACACCTACTGGATTAGTTAATTGTAAAGTGCAAAACTCTCCCAGGAGTAACTCTTATTCGCAGTGGGTATCGGGATCCAACTATCTCATAGAAGGTATGCAATCTTATTGCAAATTTCAACACTTGAAATCCCCAATATCAATTTTTACCCCAAGTGGTTTATGACCTTGACAAGGTCAACAAACCATAAACCGCAAGTCAAGTTCAACCCGTTCATTTCGTGATTGAATTAAACCCACCCGCACGACCCTTGACAAGGTCAACAAGACCATACGACTACCTTAATCCAATCGCATCATATGCGGTAGATAAGCACTAATCAGCTACCGCACACTACACCTTGACAAGGTCAACAAACGCAGCACGAATACTGAATATTACTTATCTGAAATGAAGGAGAGCTGCGACTGGTTTTGAATAAAACTTTAGCATAATGAACTTGATATTGTTGTAGAATCGAGCGATTTGAAAAGGAGTGGTTTAAGCTCCGCTTTTTAAAATCGAGTAGTTCTCAAAACAAACCGAGTCGGTTGTAGCATTTGCTAGCTTTTGCTAAAGAATCATTCCCGGTGAAGGGATCTCGGCTCTTTCCTCATCGAAGGAGGTGCTGGATATCCATCAAGAAATACCACTATACAAAGCAAGAACTAGAGCTACCATTTTTGAAAAAATTGATTCTACAATATTTTTAGGTTTCTTTTCTTTTCATTAATCTCATTAATGGCGTCCTATCATTTATGTTTCCTAAACATCACAGAAGAAACGAAAATAGAACGTACGCTTATGCCATCCGTATTCACCACGGGCCCCGTCATGCACCGTTAGGATACTTAACTAACGGCAGAGCGGGGGATGGACTAGAACGGGTGTAAAACATAAGCAACGTTTATTATATATATATATATATATATATATATATATATCATTCATCTCACGCATTTATATGATCAGATCACAGAACTTAAGCAGCAGAAGCAAACATATGAAATATTGGATATATTAGGAGGTCCATGTTATAAATTTAGCTAGTAACGAAAAATACGGATTCCACGGTCGTAATGAATAGCCAAACCCACATCCCTCGACCCATACGAAAGTGGAAAGCAACCCTGCCAATTCTAGAGTTAGGAGACCCGGTCTCGACTACTCGAGATGGTCTCCCACTGGACTCTATAACCTGGTTAGTTGTGCTCCCCGCCTTGGGTCTATCCTAATGCGGAAAAGTAAATAATATACATCAATGCTGACAACAACCTCAATCCGAAAGTGTCCCAATAAAAGAATATTACATACAATATTTTACATGAATGAAAATAGAAAAACTCTCATCTCACATAAAAAAATCCCGGATATTCAATCACGACGATCCAATATAACATATCACACGCAACACATAACATCATATGTCATCAACGTATGTAAATATGTGTATTCCTAATGTCGTTGATGTTAGGAATATGTATGCCCTAGAGGCCATTATTGTATGATATATTGGATGCTTCGACATATATATAGAGCATTTTCTTGCTCGACATGATAGTATGTTATCCGGTTGCTCTTTATCTTAATATGTACACTTGTGTTATTATACTTTCACTTTGATACATGTTGACAAAGCCCTTAGGATGTTTGCTTGACTACCAGGACTATGATGCGGATCATACTACTGAGGCCTGGGTAGTCCACAAGCACATACTTTAACTGTTCCTAGTTAAGGGAGTATCGAGACAGGGCATCGATATTCCAGAGTAGACTAGTTTATACATTTCTTGACCCTGTAGGGGGCGATGGTTGATCCCATAATCATTGGCGTTTGAAATCAAAGATTGTACACAGGTGCTCATTAGATAATGGGTACACCGAACAGGACTCGCTGAGAACTCCTAGATGGTACCATACCTATCGTCAGATAGCAGTTCTCTGGTGACACTGGTACAGGTTAGTCTGTAGACCCGAGATCGTCATAGTGTCTTGTATGGCTCCCACTGTGCTTAGATTTCCTCCCTACCACGGCTCAAAGGAGTCGTACAAACAGGTGGATTTTGGGTACAGTCCCGGGTCACATGGAGGCAGTGAGCGATAGGAGGGGTTTTGTCTCTCCCGGTATTGGGAGTTGATGTTGCGCTATGCTCGATTGGCTATAACAGTAAGTCCCTGGGCAGGGCTGATAAGATTTATTGGAAAGTGTTATCAGTAGTTTCTCGAACCGTTGTGAGCCATACATCAGCATAATTTATCAAGTTACTGTAGTCTAACGATTCCACTCCTAGACTAGATATGCGACATATCAGACGAAGAGACCGGATTGTACGATAAGTGTTACTTATAGGCTTCATGGGAGTTTGGAAAAGCTTGCTTGTTGATCTTCTATTCGCTCAATACCTGGGTAGCCGTTACGTCCAGCTAGTACCGCTGAAGGCTTATAGATAACTGATGTGATCATTACCTACTGCTGGCGTATTGACGAGTCTTTATAGTCCCATACAGAGGTTTCATAGTTCAAGCGAAACGAAGTAGGGCACATATGCTGATATGTGCGGAGGCCTGATTAAATACGAGTATGTGATACCGTATTCTAATCTAGCGATAAATGTTATCAGTTAGGTTATATGTGATATAACCGGATTATTGAATCAAGTGTTGATTTGATAATGTGATATACAGATAAATAATATTAGTCGGTTATATGTGATATAACCGGATTATTGAATAAAGTGTTGATTTAATAATATGATATATTTATATTTGATATATTTATATTTGATATAATTATATAGTAACTAATATTATAGCTCACTAATTATTTTCTTTTTATATATATTAGTATGTGTATATATATATATGTGTGTGTGTGTGTGTGTGTGTGTATTATGAAGCATGGTTGGATTTTCTATTTTAAGAAAATAGAAATAAAAGGTGGAAAATGGAGAGATATTTGTAGTATGGGTGAAGCATGGCTTTTACAATTCTTTATTGCTCTTGACTCACTATTGAAGCATGGTTCTATTTTTTATTTGAGATATAATGGATGCTTCAATAAGTAAGGTATTTGATAAGCCATACTTCACTTGAAGTTTACACACTTGTTCATTTTTCCTACACTCTCTTGCTCTCTCCATCTTCTTCCACCTCAAAGCCCTAACCCTCATATGTAATGTGAACCATAGGGCTTTGGATAAATTTAAATGAACTTACAAACCCCTACTTCATCATCCTAGTTTAGATTAGCAATTTAAATTAGGGTGTTTCCTTGACTAGAGAAAGATTAGTGAAGAGGTAGCTTGAATTAGAGAAGTTTCGGGTGGAACATCTTCGACACGAAGATCGTGAAGGAAGCTTGTTCATTCTTCAATTGTAGCCTAGAGGAGTTGTAGGGACTCCTACCCGGAGCTATAGAAGTGAAGGGCTTGATCTTCAAGGTTGTAATCTCTTTCACTTAGATTAGTTCTTTTCATATCATCACCATAAACCCTAATCATCTAGTTAGATTCTAGGTTAGTGTTGCTTAGCACCAAGAAATTTTTAAAAATTGCATGCTTGATTTCCAGATAAAACCTTATGGTGGTGCTAGGATACACTTTCATGGTATCAGAGCCAAGCTAGAACATTAGGGGGAGTCTTTACGACGTTAAAGTGTTCGATTGAGTTTCGAAACCCATATTTCACCAAGTTTCTGTCCATTTTTCAAAATTTAAAATTTTCGAGATTAAAAATATGCAGAAAATTGTGCAGGGTATTTTATGGAGCCTCAAGAAGTACGAGGACCTAATTCATTCAAACCGCCGCGGAACCATGGCCTAACCCCATGTTTGGCCGCGGTTCCTCCCCAAGTTTGTTGAATTGTGGGCTCCTGCTTCTTGTGCTGCTCCATTGTCTTATTTGGCACTTTCTGGGTGTTTTTAGAAAGGCTCAAGTTGTTGAGGTCTTTGTGATTTGTAGGTGTTTCATAATTCGATCGAAATATTTAACGTTGTTTAGATTATGATGATATATAATACAATATTTGGAATCCACAACAATTAGTTTTGAGAAAACTAGTTAGTGTTTTATACATCTAGCGTTTTAGTCTTGGTTGATCGATTTCCACGAAACTTCGATTCGGATCAAAACTCAGTCGCAATCGCATATAGTACGCGAACACTTAGTCGGGAATCTTGTTGAATTATCCGAATGCTTATTGAAAAGAGTTTTCAATTTGAGACTTAAATGCAAGGTTTATAGGTTAGGCATGAAATTCGGAATATGAGATATTCCGGGTTTATGATGTCTAAGGAATTTGCGGATTCTAAATATGTCGGGACCCGGTCCTTGCTTACGCAGCAAAGTGCCACACGGAACAAAGTGCCACGCCAAGTGTCGTGTTAAATGGGCGGGGGCCACCTCTTGAATCCGTGAGGGCCACCTCTTGAGTCCGTGGAACCCACTGTAGAACAATGGGGACTCTTCGGAATACATTCCGAAAGAGGGCAGATCTGTACTATAAATGGAATGATACCACTTTTCAATACAGAGGCACTTTTTAAGTGAACCGGTACTACAGGAGCTTGAGAACTCCGTAGTTAAGCGTGCTCGAGCCAGGGAAGTTCTGGGATGGGTGACCTCTTGGGAAGTGTCCCCTGGCCAGGTCCGGTTCGCCCCAAAGGACAAAACCGTGCGGTTTCGGCCAGAGCGGACAATACTCTCTGTATTGGGGGTGGGGCGTGACAGAATGGTATTAGAGCTAGTCCCTCAATAGTAGGTCTGTGGTTCGAGGACGAACCATTGTTCAAAGGTAGGGAGAATGTCGGGACGCGGTTCTTTCTCACGGAGCAAAGTGCCACACGGAACAAAGTGCCACGCCAAGTGTCGTGTTAAATGGGCGGGGCCACCTCTGGGAAGTGGCCCCTGGCCAGGTCCGGTTCGCCCCAAAGGACAAAACCGTGCAGTTTCGGCCAGAGCGGACAATACTCTCTGTATTGGGGGTGGGGCATGACAGAATGGTATCAGAGCTAGTCCCTCAATAGTAGGTCTGTGGTTCGAGAACGAACCATTGTTCAAAGGTAGGGAGAATGTCGGGACCCGGTCCTTGCTCACGGAGCAAAGTGCCACACAGAACAAAGTGCCACGCCAAGTGTCGTGTTAATGTAAGTCTACGGTAGCGCCCCGGCCGTCAATCAGGCGCCAAAATGCGGAACAAAATCTTTTTATATCTGGCGCTATCGCATACTATAACCCGGATCTGCCATTAACGCTAAACTAACAATCTACAAAGAGGGAAGAAAGGTTATACCGAACGATCCGAGTCCTTCGTTCTTTAACCATCATCCCACGCTCCGTTGCGGCTGCTCCGATCTCGTCGATCTCCGATCTCCTCTTCCAAATGGCACCACATCATCGGATCTTTAAACGGGCTCCCGCCTCTGACTCGAGGCAACTCGGTCATCAAGTTTGCTAGAAGAGATGACCAAGAATGATGTAGAGAATGAATAGAAGACTTTATCTCGCTTTGTCCAAAACCATGGACGAACGGTTAATGAAGTTGCCATGGGAATCGGGTGATGGAATGAAATGAGCTGTGAAATTCCATACACCGAAACTATCATAATCTTTTAAACAACAACCATTCCTATTTCTACAAAAAGTGAGAGTATGAGAGAGGAGGAGGGCCGGCCACATATATAGAGGTAGGGGGTGAGTGTAGGAGAGGGGGAGGTGACAATAAGAAAATATCTCTAGTGTGAACACAAAGTGTGAACACACTTAATGAAATGATGAATCATTAACCTAGTCATCAAGCATTAATGGAATCATTAAATGCAACCATGACTCACTAAACACCTCACCACTTCTAGAACCTTCTAGAAGCTTCCACACCCATCTCAAGAAAAGATAAATCCGTATTTAACCAAATGTTAAATAGGGCTGATAGAAAACTGGAAACTGGCAACTTCCAAAAGTGATCCCGAAACGAATTTCAGGATAACCCCGTAACTGTATAAATATACCCGCATTTGTATTACGACCGAATACAAATGCAACTGAGACAAAGATATTATATCTACTCTGTATAATACATGGATCCGGCTTAAACCAAAGCCCACCAGTATTATCTGCCCGAAAAATGACACGTGCGTAAACGCACGTGCAATTTCCGAACCCTGCCATAAAACCATACGGCCTCTACAACGTTTCGCCCGAACTTGGGAAACTATCTGTGAAGGACTCTAATGACTCGTCAGTACCCTGGCAGTGGGCTTAACCATAAGCCATCAGCGGCACTAGCTATGCGTAACGGCTGCCCATGGACAGACCTCAAGGGAGGCTGATGAGCGAACTCATCCAGAAACCCTACTGAGCCTAACAGTGACAATGTATATACAGTCCGGTCCGTTCGTCTATGAGTATCGCATATCCGGCCTAGGGGGCTAGTAACGTCAGACCCCCAATAGCTGTATAAGTCGTGTCGGAGACAAGCCCTGAACACCCTGAGATACTACAGGAGTACCTACCAGAAAATCTCACCTGCCTTGGCCAAGGACTTGGTGTAATGGCTTTCCTAGACACAACGCGACCTCCACCCCCAATACCGGGAGAGACGAATCCCCGGCCGATCCACTCACGTGCCTCCATGTGGCTCGGGACTGTACCCAAAAACTACCTGTTTGCACGACTCCTTTGAGCCGTGGTAGGGTAGAAATCAAAGCACAGTAGGAACTCACACGAGACAAATGACGACCTCAGGTCGATGAACTAACCTGTACACATGTCACCAGGGAATTGCTATCTGACGATATGTATAATACCAACTAGCAGGTTCCCGGCGAGTCCTGTCCGGTGTACTCATAACCCAATGAGCACCTGTATACATCTTAGGTGATCCAACTGACACCAGTGGCTTGTGAGACCGGCCACCGCCCCTCGTCGGGGTCTCGACTGTATACACTAGTCTACTCCGGAGTATCGATGCCCTGTCTCGAAACTCCCACGACTAGGGACCACTATTAAGGATATGCTTATAGACCACCCAACTCTCACTTATATGATCGCCCTCATACTATTGGTAGTCAAGCAAGATCCTAAGGGCTCTATCAAAGTGTAATCGTGATCAGTCACCTGAACCTATACACGACTGATAAAGGCAAACCAGATAGCATACTATCATCTCGAGTAAGACTGTCCTACCTGTATAGGTCCTCTGCAATCATTGCAATCACGTACCTGCAATCCAATAATTGACTTTGAGGGCACTATATCCAACAATCTCCCACTTGCACTTAAGGCTAATTATTGCGATGTTGCGTACTCACAGCCCGTGTGAAACCAACACCCAACTCCTCTACTAATCAGTTTCACAAAGCCCGTTTGTAAAACTATTGTGTTCGAGAAATAGCCTCAGTGAGTGGATCCGCCCTGATGTTTCTTTCTATGTCTCTCTTAATCTCAAGTTCGCGGAGAAAGCCATCTCCCGAATTGAGTAATACCTGTCTTAGAATATGTCTGGATATCTGATGGGACCTAGTTCATAAATGAACTCCAAATCCAAACTTCTTAGACTGTATCGATAACTGAAACTAATCAGTGCCCAGCACCTTGCTTCCCACAGTATCCTCTTGGACCACCTGTCCATAATACTGTCCCTCTTCGTCAGAGGGAAAACTATAACTCTGACAATCACTCTGTCATCCATGTCACCTTTGAAGCCTGGAATGATAACCGTCTCCCGAAGGAGGCTGCCGTCATCAAATCCTTAGAACATGCACTTATGTTCTAAAACTGCATCCTTATGTTTCTCCACGATTGGATTAATACAAACTTATTGCATCTAGTGCAAAAACAACATTTGGTGTGGTACTTGACATCTCATGATTGACTCAATTGCCTAAGCAAGTGATCTGCCAATCATGCACATCCCTCTCCCCTTTAGTCTGTAAGACACCTTTAGAGAGGGTGATTCCATCACCTGCAGGTACACCACCATGCCAGGAGTCATCTATTCTAAAAACCATTAGAATACTGTCAAAGCATCCACATTGGAAAACTACCCAAATCCAGATCTAAAACCATAGATCTAGAAACCAGAATGTCTAATATTATATCCATATCCTGTCCGGAGAAACAACTATGTGACGACCACAGTACAACCGATCGTAGTATAGGAATTTTACTTCCTAATCTGTGTATGTCATCCAAATACCAAGACATCACACCCTACTGCCTTCTTAACAGATCCATCCCCTATTCTGATGAAGTCAAACCCATGACTGTCACATCAAAATTAGATGATCAATCTACGCTATAACTGCTCTAGTCTATAAATAGACATAAGCTACTTGCCCACTATGCTTCCGCTGCTCCCACTGACCACAACAACCCTCCTACCGGGTCTCATAGCCTGGAACAACAGTAGTGTCAAGTCTGGGTAGATAAGAACCTCCCTGTCACCGTCCTTGAGGCTACCGGAGTACCTCTCGGGTGTCTGAGGTTACCCACCAAATCTGCGGAGTGGCTAATGGAATGTCAAACCTGATTGAATCTTTAGGTCCTATTAAATTTTCTGTAATCGTTTGCGGTTCTGGAATCACTTCCAGTTCTACCATATTCCCACTACTGTTTTCTGAAAAAATCCATTTTACTAAAACTGTGCCATATCTAACATTAGAGGGTTAGCCTTAATTTGCTAAAATTTCGATAATCTAGCTTAATTGGTGTCCATATCATGCTTAGTAGTGATAGTGGGTGTTTTCTGAAGATTTTGAGCAAAGTAAGAGTTGTGTTAGCTAGGATAACCCTCATAGGTGCTAGTGAGGCCAGCCAACCAGAGAAATTCCCCAGACTCCATGTAAACACCCGATTTACCCGACTTGGCGTAAATCAGCAGTTTTAGCGACTTTTTAGCCTTTCTGGAACCTGCTGTTGACCCGATCACTTCAGAATTATTTTGAGAAGACTGTAGCATGGTGAGATGAGTAGGAACACACACACAAAGCACGGGGACCCACCTCACATTTGAGGCCGCCGATTTTTTCGATCTGGCCGCAATTTGCGGCCAGAATAGAGGGTGGGGTGTTGGGATTTTGGGTGTGGGGCTCTGCTGGGTAGATAGGATTGTTGGTATCTGTAACTTTTCATTTTGGGTCTCGAGGCAAAATCTGGAGCTAGTTGTGTGTTTCCGATGTTTTAAGTCTTGGGCGACACGCGCGTGATACGCGTGGTTCTGTGGCGCGCTGCGCGACACAGCGTGTCAGCTTAGGTTCTGGTGGGTTTGTGCGCGTCGCGTCGTGTCGTGTGCACACGCGTTTAGTTTCACGCACGCGTTTCCTTTTATCGATATATCGCGTTTTGCAGGATTTTTCCTTATTTGGTGACTCTAGTGAATTCTAGGTTCGCCGGCGGGGACTACGAGCGCGGCAGAGAAAGGCAAGCAGGTGGTCGGACGCACTTAGCTCCGGATCACGGGTGAGTAGATTTAACATCTACGGGGGATGATCGTTTGGATGGCGCGAGTCGCCCGATAGATTTAGTAAACTTGAAAATAGTAGATATTTACTTGTGACATTAGAATTATAGTACTTGTATGATAATTGCTGCAATTAGGATCTATATGATGTTCCATATACGCAAACTCTTTGTAGGACACATGCACCATTACCAGGTTTTTATATGCAGCACGAGCACTATTCATGTGTACACACACACCCTGGTAATTGCCATGTCACGACACTAGATAACTATAAATCTGAAATATGTTAATTGCCTAGAAATGTGATATTGCAATAAGTATTTAAAATGAAATCACTGGAATTACTCTACTCGTGCATATGTATTATCATATCATCTGCTCATGCCTAGTACAAATCATACATTGCAAATTGATACCATTGGCATTCATTATCATTGACATATGCATACATGATGATTTCATGAGATTTATGATATTTTTGGATTTCGGGGGAAAGCCGCAAGATTTCAAACTTATCATCCTTAAAAATATAAAAGTTGGGGTTTTCTAGTGATGTAAAGTGTCATCCACCATGAGTTTGCTGTGGTTTTCGAGATCCGTGTCGAGGAGTGGAGGAACCGTCACGGATACATGGTGGGCCCGGTAAGGTACCCCGGGGCAAGAGGATCGCAGTTGATGGCGTTGAGCCTGGCAGGGGACGGACTACCTACCGGTGACTTCATTTGGCGCGGCGGATATCCAGAGGATACCGACCGTGGTCGCTGGATTGGGATATTGATATTGATATGGATCAGCCGGATGGCTGAAACTAGAGATACTGGACATGGATATATGGGTTTTAGACGGTTTTTGAGGTGTCGTTGCTGGACACGGGTTTTTACTGATTTCGTGATATTGTGTTGATGTTTAAAAAGGGGAAAGTTTCAAAACAAAAGAAAGAATAATTCTCATACATACTTGATAGCACCATCATGTGACATACATACCGTATTACATCCATGTGACATATTTATGTACTTGCTTGCATACTATTGATGCATACATGCCTGTTAGGACATGTAGCCATACCTGCTTAGGGATGCCATGATACTTGTGTGCATGCATACGATAGCCTTAGTAGATGTTATTTATTACTCACGAGCTGGCAACTCACCCCCGTTGTGCCACAGCTTTCCTGCAGGTCCACTCCGTCAGCACTGTAGCGGCGGATACTTTCGCTTCTTTTGCACTTTTTGCCTGGACTCGAGGCTTTTGCTCGTAGGTGGGTTATTATCAGTTTGTACCACCTTATATATTTGTTGTATCTAGAACACTCCATCTACTGCTACTATCATTTCAGTTGTACCTGTTTTATTTGGATTACTGTATATTGATCTAGATGTGAGATTGTGAGACTTGGGGGAGTTATTTTATGATATATATCTGGGTCGAGCTCACTGGAGTCGACATGCTATATTCTGATGCACCGTTATTCAGTTATACTCTGTTGTACCTTCAGGGCTGATTTTACCTGTGAGATTCTGCTGGAATTTTGGAAAAAGGGAAAGTTATTTTAAAAAGGCAATTTGATTTGGTAATAAAGTAAATGCTTAAATAATTTGGTTTTCCTTCACTCTAAAAATCTAAAATGGGTTTTGTATTCTGGGCTTCGGCTTGCTTATTTTACGGACGCCTTAAGACGTTTCGTAATCTAAGTGCCGGTCGCGTTCCGTAACTTGCGGGTCGTGACAACACCGAAACTATCATAATCTTTTAAACAACAACCATTCCTTTTTCTACAAAAAGTGAGAGTATGAGAGAGGAGGAGGGCCGGCAACATATATAGAGGTGGGGGGGTGAGTGTAGGAGAGGGGGAGGTGACAATAAGAAAATATCTCTAGTGTGAACACAAAGTGTGAACACACTTAATGAAATGATGAATCATTAACCTAGTCATCAAGCATTAATGGAATCATTAAATGCAACCATGACTCAGTAAACACCTCACCACTTCTAGAACCTTCTAGAAGCTTCCACACTCATCTCAAGAAAAGATAAATCCGTATTTAACCAAATGTTAAATACGGCTGATAGAAAACTGGAAACTGGCAACTTCCAAAAGTGATCCCGAAACGAATTTCAGGATAACCTCGTAACTGTATAAATATACCCGTATTTGTATTACGACCGAATACAAATGCAACTGAGACAAAGATATTATATCTACTCTGTATAATACATGGATCCGGCTTAAACCAAAGCCCACCAGTATTATCTGCCCGAAAATGACACGTGCGTAAACGCACGTGCAATTTCCGAACCCTGCCATAAAACCATACGGCCTCTACAACATTTCGCCCGAACTTGGGAAACTATCTGTGGGGGACTCTAATGACTCGTCAGTACCCTGGCAGTGGGTTTAACCACAAGCCGTCAGCGGCACTAGCTATACGTAACGGCTGCCCATGGACTGACCTCAAGGGAGGCTGATGAGCGAACTCATCCAGAAACCCTACTGAGCCTAACAGTGATAATGTATATACAGTCCGGTCCGTTCATCTATGAGTATCGCATATCCGGCCTAGGGGCTAGTAACGTCAGACCCCCAATAGTTGTATAAGTCGTGTCGGAGACAAGCCCTGAACACCCTGAGATACTACTGGAGTACCTACCAGTAAATCTCACCTGCCTTAGCCAAGGACTTGGTGTAATGGCTTTCCTAGACACAGCGCGACCTCCACCCCCGATACCGGGAGAGACGAATCCCCTGTCGATCCGCTCACGTGCCTCCATGTGGCTCGGGACTGTACACAAAAACTACCTGTTTGCACGACTCCTTTGAGCCGTGGTAGGGTAGAAATCAAAGTACAGTGGGAACTCACACGAGACAAATGACGACCTCAGGTCGATGAGCTAACCTGTACACATGTCACCAGGGAACTGCTATCTGACGATATGTATAATACCAACTAGCAGGTTCCCGGCGAGTCCTGTCCGGTGTACTAATAACCCAATGAGCACCTGTATACATCTTAGGTGATCCAACTGACACCAGTGGCTTGTGAGACCGGCCACCGCCCCTCGTCGGGGTCTCGACTGTATACACTAGTCTACTACGGAGTATCGATGCCCTGTCTCGAAACCCCCACGACTAGGGACCACTATTATGGATATGCTTATAGACCACCCAACTCTCACTTATATGATCGCCCTCATACTGTTGGTAGTCAAGCAAGATCCTAAGGGCTCTATCAAAGTGTAATTGTGATCAGTCACCTGAACCTATACACGACTGATAAAGGCAAACCGGATAGCATACTATCATCTCGAGTAAGACTGTCCTACCTATATAGATCCTCCGCAATCATTGCAATCACGTACCTGCGATCCAAAAATTGACTTTGAGGGCACTATATCCAACATTTAAGTGGTCGGGGCCACCTCTTGAGTCCGTAGGACTCGTTGTAAAACAATAAGGACTTTTCGGAATACATTCCGAAAGAGGGCAGATCTGTACTATAAATGGAATGATACCACTCTTCAATACAGAGGTGCCTTTTAAGTGAACCGGCACTACAGGAGCTTGAGAACTCCGTAGTTAAGCGTGCTCGAGCCAGGGAAGTTCTGGGATGGGTGACCTCCTGGGAAGTGGCCCCTGGCCGGGTCTGATTCGTCCCGAAGGACAAAACCGTGCGGTTTCGGCCAGAGCGGACAATACTCTCTGTATTGGGGGTGGGGCGTGACAAAATATTGTACTTTTTCATTTCTTTTCTGCGACCGTAAGTGTAATATATGGGGTATCCCCGATCTCGTTGCTATATGTCAACGATATTTGGGATACACATATTTATTTACATTGATGACATATGATGTTATGCGTTGTTGTGATATGTTATATTATATCGTCGTGATTGAATAGCTGAGGGGTTTTGCGTGAGACGAGAGTTTTCTAATTTTCATTCATGTAAAATTGTATGTAATATTCTTTTATTGGGACACTTCCGGGTTGAGGATGATGTCACCATTAATATATATTATTTACATTTCTGCATTAGGATAGACCCAAGGAAGGAAGCACAAGTAACCGGGTTCTAGAGTCCAGTGGGAGACCATCTCGAGGAGTCGAGACCGTGTCTCCTAACTCTAGAATTAGCAAGGTTGCTTGCCTCTCTCGTAGGGGTCTAGGGTTGTGCGTTTGGATATTCATCACGACCGTGGAATCCATGTTTTTCAATACTTGCTAAATTTAAAACACGGACCTCCTAATATATCCAATATTTCATATGTTGACTTCTGCTGCTTGAGTTTTGTGATGTGATCATATAACTGTGTGATATGAATGCTATATATATATGATATATATAATAAACGTTACTTATGTTTTGCACCCGCGCTAGTCCAGCCCCCGCTCTGCCGTTAGTTAAGTAACCAAACGGTGCATGACGGGACCCCGTGGCTAATGTTGATGGTATAAGTGTATGTTCTATTTTCGTTTATTTTCTGTGATGTTTAGGGAAACATAAATGATAGGACTTCATTAATGAGATTAAGGGAAAGAAAAGAAACCTAAAGATGTTGTAGAATCAAAATTTTCAAAAAGGTAGCTTGTTCAGACCATAATATTACATTTATCATTCCCCTATTCTTACCCTTTTTATAAATAAACAGGTACTCTTGACGCACGTTTGTTGCATATTACAAGATACAGGTTTCTGGAGCAAGTACAGTGAAAAAGACACAAAACAACAGAAAAAGGGACTTTTGACCAACAAGCAGACGGATCCTAGCCAAGCCTAGTCGAAGAACAGTGCAAGGTCCAAAAAGTCAAGTGAAACGGTTAAAAGATCGCTACAAGTATTCACTGAAATATCTGGAAGAGAATAAGAAGCCCAACAGAGAAAATACACATATAAACAAGAAGCCCAGAAGCCCAGAGGAAAGCCCACAAAAGATCAGAACCCAAGTCTACAGTTTGGCCGCGGAACCGCGGCCAAACCCTACCTGGAGCCGCGGTTCCGCGGCCGTACAGAGAGCATGTCGGTGGATTTTTAGTGCGTTGTTACGTCGGTGCGGGTGTTGTGATTTTAAGTGGGCAAATCAGTAATTGCGCATGTACGAGAGTCTGTAACCCTAGTTTTTATAGTTTCCTATAAATTGTAGTTTTAGATCTAAAAATTGTATGCCTCTTTTCAATAAATAAAATTCAGAAATTCTGGAAGTGACATTCAGATCTGTTCTTTATCGCTTGGAGGGAGCCATCACCATTAGTAAGTACTTTATTTCTGTCCTTTTAATTTAATGTTATTTCATCCCCTAATGAGCGAGTAGTCTCCTCGCTTGTTAGGGTTAGCCTTAGGGAAAGGGTTGAGAGATGAAATCTCTCACCCCTTTCAATGCCATATTAAACTATCCAATTAAGAACTCCATGCATGCGCGCACAACCGCTCCCTGCAGCACCCTACCCTTCGAGGTAACGGTGAACCGCAGTATAAAGGCCCGGTTGCGCGCGTTTTCCATGGGGGTTAGGGTAATTAACGATAAAGGAAGGATACGAATCTAGAGGAAGAAGACATCTTCCCAAAAGAGTCGTATCCACTTTATCGATGATTAGCTTAACACCTAATGGATCTAAAATACGGTATTGAAAGCGGTGAGGAAACATCAATCTCCAAAACTTCCTCTAAGCCTAACCCTAGCAAGAATTTAAATTAGATTAACTAAGTTTTAGATCTAGATTTTTATAAAACCAAGACGACAAATATAATCAACTCGTTAAAACACAATAAAGGAATTTACCCGTCTCTGTGGATCGACCCGCACTCACCGGCTAGCTGCGAAGCGACGCCGTTTCTGATTGCGGTAATTACAAGTTTTGACACTAATCAAATGGCGCCGTTGCCGGGGACGGCGTAATCTTTCTTTTTGTGAATTTTCGGGTTGATATAAATTTTAAAAAATTATAAAAATCTGAAAATATAAAAAATATAAAAAAATAATCGAATTTTGATCTGTTTGAAGGGTTTATCTTTGAGTCTTGCAGGAATAGCGAAGATCTGAAATTTTACAGAGCGCAAATCAGAAAGTTACATATAAGAACAGAGAGGAACCATCATTACAGAGCAACACAATTTTTTCCAGCGGCTGAACCCACTCCCTGACCGCTCTTCCGCCGCACCAGTGCCCAATCCGCCGCGGATCCGCGCTCCCTTCGTCACGTCAGCACTGGAAAATTTTCTGGTTTGCTTTCTTTTCTTCCCCTCTGCAACCTACAATATATCTCTCTGTAAAAAGTTTCTGCAGGAATTCTTTGCGTAAAGAGTCTTTCTCCCCCTTCTAAATAACAGATTTCTGCAGGTTTCTTTGCGCCGCGCTAAAAATTGAAATTGCAAGTGAAATTTTATTTGTTTTGCATAATTTAACCGGACTCTAAGGGGCTATTTGACCAAATTCAGATTGGGTGGGGATTTCATCACCCTTCCCAGGACCCCAGAAAACACCTAAGCATTTTGCATCGACCACCTTAATTAAAAAAAGATTAGACTCAGACCTAAGGACAACGAGCTCAATAGGAAAAGGACTAGGGTAGGCATCGGCCGTTTATCCTAACCGACATTGCGGTGTCTAGGCTAGTGGTTATTAATTAGGCCCACTGTAGTGGTGGTTCCTTCCCACTTACCTGGCCGTACTTGTCCGTGAAGAGGCGGTTTGAGGTCTATTTCTAGCCCTAGTTAGGAGCTGTCTAGTAGACCTAGGCAACCCTAGATCTAGGTCTGATTGTGCATGTTTGGTTGACACATTGGTGTCACGAGTCCCGTTTCTAAAACATTTTTGCAAAACTCGCACATAAATAAAGAAAAAGAAAAAAGAAAAATCTTTTAAAAACTTGCAACTTGCCGCTAAAGTAAACTTGAAAAACTCACTTCCACCACTTCTTCTCACTGACGTTATCTTACCCCCACCTTCTGTTTTTCTATTTTTTCTGACTGCACTACCCTTTAGTGCATGTCATTTTGGACTAGGGATACTAACGCCCGATTAGTCCGTGATTCGTTGGTACCGACCGACGAACCTTTCGACGAACCCTTCGTCGACGTTCCCTCCATCTCCTTACCTCCATCCTCAAATTCTTTCGTAGGTATGTCGGGACACGACCCCAACTATACCTTACCGACGGGAATGATTCCACCTCCGCCAGGTGCGAATAACCCGAATCTTCCGCCTGTTGTAGCGCCCGCACGAGTCGCGCTCCAGGATCTCTTCTACCCCGTCCGCACTTCCTTACCTACATGTCTTTCACCCCCACCGGCAAATGGGGACAATTTTGAAATAAAACCACACTTCATCAATATGCTGCCTAAGTTTCATGGTTTGGAATCCGAAGATGCATATATTTTCATTAATAAATTCCAAAACGTTTGCGCCATGATGAAGACAACCCAATTAAGTGATGACGCAATAAGGCTAAGGGTCATTCCTTTTACCTTATGTGACCTAGCCGAGAAGTGGCTATACAGCACCGCATCACATTCTATTAGAAATTGGGACGAGTTTGTAAGAGCTTTTCTAAAAAAATTCTATCCTCACCACAAAACTGCCAGAATCCGAAACGAAATTATACAATTTTCACAGCTTCCTTCCGAACCATTCTGGAAGTGCTTCGAGAGATTTAAAGACCTACTTGTTCAATGCCCTCATCATGGGATAGAAAAGTGGCAACTTTGCCAAACATTATACGAGGGATTGAACGCAGCAACGAAGCAGTTGCTAGAAACAATATGTCAAGGTTATTTTCTCTCCAAGTCTAGCGACGAAGCTTGGCAGTTTCTTGAGGACCTAAGTGAGCAAACAATTCAATGGGAGAGTACCAAGACCACATCATCTTCTTCAGTTGGTCAATCTAGGGCAGGCATACATCAAATAGATATGTCGATAGCTATGAAGGCCGAGATGGCCTCACTTATGAAAAAGCTAGAAGCCATTGAGACAAAAATCTCATCGACTTCTCCTGCCCCTACTCTACCCACAAGAACTGTTTGTGCTTGTTGTTCTAACCCATCACATTTAACCGAAGAGTGCCCTTATAATACACCTATTCAAGGGCAGGATCAAGTCAATGCTGCATTCCAGCAAAGACAAAGAAATGATCCGTACTCTTCGACATACAATCAGGGGTGGAGGAGTCACCCAAATCAACAGTTCCAAGGGAATAACAATTTTCAAAGAGCTCCTCCACAACAACAACAAGCACCCTTACAAACTCAAATACAGCAACCTTTCCAACAACAACCTTATACAAATCAAACGAACAACTTGGTTCAACCTAATGATGATAAGGTTAGCTCGCTCGAGAAAAGTCTTGAAGCATTTCTCAAGCAATCTACAGAATCCGCAGCAAGATTTGAAAGTTATGTGCAATCTTTAATGAATAACAATGCCTCACACGATCAAAGTATCAAATCTATTGAGGCACAAATTGCACAATTAACTGCTGCATTGAGCGAGAGAGAGAAGGGAAAGCTTCCATCTCAACCAATGCCCAATCCCGGTCACGCACAAAACACATATCACAATCACAATGTAAATGCGGTGACCACGTTGAGATCCGGAAGAGAGTTGCAGAATAATGTGGAAACTAATGATGACATCCCCGCCGGTGGTTCTTCTTCCCCTTCTTCATTTTCTTCACTTCCTTCTTCACCTTTTTCTTTAGAGCCTATTCTCCACCCTTCACACGGCTCTACTTCTTCTTACTCGAACGGACCTATTTCTCACAACACGAACACATCTACACCGGGATCCGTTCCTAATCCACAGTCTGCCCCACAAACATTTGACTCACCTAATTTTCAAAATGCACCATTTCCAAACAGGTTGAGTCCTAGTAAACCAAATACACAAGTGGAGAAGATTGTGGAAATATTTAAACAGGTTAGCATAAATATACCTCTCTTGGATGCTATCCAACAAGTCCCTTCATACGCAAAAATCTTAAAGGGATTATGCACTTCAAAGAGAAAAGCATCTCAAGTACCCAAGAAAGTGCTAGTGGCTAGTGCAGTGAGCAATGCTATTAACCACCATCAAACCTTACCCCAAAAACGAAAGGACCCCGGCTGTCCTACGATTTCAATTACAATTGGGGATAAGAAAATTAATCAAGCACTTTTAGATCTTGGGTCTAGTGTTAACCTGATTCCTTACTCCGTGTACGAACAATTAGGGGTTGGAGAGTTGAAACCCACTCGTTGCACTCTCCAAATGGCTGATCGATCAATCACCTATCCAAGGGGTCAACTAGAGGATGTGTTGATCAAAGTCGGGGAATTCATATTCCCCGTTGATTTTATCGTTATGGATACACAACCTGTTGCCAACCCAATAAACCAAATTCCGGTGATTCTTGGTCGACCATTTTTGGCCACTTCCAATGCAGTAATAAATTGTCGCAATGGCTCCATGACTCTATCCTTCGGAAAGAGGTCTAGTGAGTTCAATATTTATAAGATGGGAAGTCTGCCCCACGTGCCTAAAACAAGTACACGAGAAGTTTGCTCTATTCACGAAATCACGCAGGAGGACTGCGAGCTTGAGAGATTTCTATTTGATGAAGACAGTTTTGACGCGACTAGTGCGTCCCTCCTTGAGCCTACTACCGTTGACACAACCGAAGTTGATTATGAATGTTTCACTTTTTCGGATGACGACGACTCACAGCCCGAATATGAGTCGTTTGAATTGCTGGATGAGTTAGTCGAGCCATCCGAATCGGTTGTCTGCAGTGATTTCGAACCAGTGTTGGAGTCCTTTGAGTTCGAGGTAGGTTCCGCAATGATTCTTTCACCTCCAAAACTCGAACTCACGCCCTTGCCGTCTCACCGTAGATTTGCTTACATAGGTGAGAATGAGACTTTTCCCATTATCATATCAGCCTCTCTAGCCTTCGAGCAAGAGAACGCTATTTTTAAAGTCTTACAAGATAGGCGGCAAGTTTTCAGTTGGACTATGGCGGACATCGAGGAGATAAGTTCCCTCATAAGTGAATATCATACACATGTGATGGATGATGCCATGTCAATAAAGGACCCACAGGAACATCTTGGGGGTATTGTGGTGAGTCAACTTCCTCCCTTAGAAGTTGAAATACCCCCCTTTCTTTTAATAAGGTACGAGAATGCCAACACTCCACTGATTGCTGATCATTCGCATTCTCGTTTCGATGCATCACCATCACCTGTATATTTCCCTCCACACCTCCCTTACCACTACTTCTATCTTCCCAAATTCTTTGCGGACCACCACAACTTATTTGTCCACCAACCAATATCCTTTACTAATAAATTTTTCAAATGGTTGGTATTGTTTTTTTTGATGCAAAGTTTGGCAGTAATGTCTAATATAGTTTAAATGAAGTTTGGGGGAGGGTCCTTTTGTATATATTTTTGTTTTTCTTAACAATAAAAAAAAAACTATAAATAAATAAACAGGTGAGTATCGGTATTTTGACCCTCTTGATTTAGCATGACAGTGAGGACACTGTCAAGTTCAAGTTTGGGGGTATGCTCGGTACGTCTTTTTCCTTCGCATTCATTTGTACATATCTTTGCATTTGCATACTTATTTGAAAACCCATAAAAATTTGAAAACTTTCAAAAAAATTATAAAAATTAATGTATTCAATTTTGGCTTATTTGACTAGAGTTTGACAAATAGGTAAACTGGCTAGGAACAACTAGATCTTAGACTTAGTAAATTAAAAACCCTAAAAATAACATTCCTTAAGGTTTAACGGTAGAAAGTATATGCCTTGTAGTTTATTTAGAAATAGGCAAATTTTGGGTTCACTTTTTGGGCTAAGTCAAAACAAGGGAAGAATATTGATGTTTTTATTAGAGTATAAGTTTGAAAAATAGCTCCTAGCTTAAGTCTAGAATCTGAAAACGTATACCCTACAATTTGCACAATCACGCACCTTGAAACTTGGAATAGTAGAAGAGACCTTGAAAGGCTCTTGTCTAGAGTCCTTAGTATGAAAAAGTGTGAATAAAAGAAAAAAAATGGACACTGGTTTTTGTGATTACTTAAGGCTGTAAAAATAGAAAAAATACTTAGCGAGGGTGCTTCATCACCTAGTGCCTTAGACCAACTGGTTTGGGAGCCACTGCTAAAGTCTTGGGTGTTGCAAAGACTAGGAAGTATGCTTTAAAGTGCAAACGCATTTTGTAATCGGTCGTTGGTACCTCAAGAAGTATTAACGGTCGCATGAAGGATGTGTAAGCAAATTTCATTTAAATTCACCACTAATTAGTACTTTGGACAACGGACAAGGGGTTGATTGCTTAATTTGAATTTCCAAGTGTAGGGGTGACTTATACACACACGTAGGGGTATGTGATTGGAATTTAGATGAGAGAAAGGAATGAAGAATAGAACTTATATCTTTAATAGAGTTGATAGAAATTCCTAAGTGGAGATGGAACCCTAGAAGGAAAACTTAAGAAATGCCGAAAGCTAAGTAAGTCTACATAACATATATAATCTTAAGTTAAATGATAAGGATGTGTGAAGAATATGGGTGGACAATTTGCAAGTCAAAAGATAATAGAATTCCTTATTAGAAAACCTGATTGGAGAACAAAAGTCAATGAGCCAAACTGATAGGATTTTGTGGGTGTAATCCGCTGAAAACCCTCAGGAGACAACACTCCTCCTACTAGGGACACCTAGAGGTTTAACGGCTTGTTGCACGTGCTCAGTGCAATCGCGTTTCCCTGCGAAAGTGCGGTTAGGTTTTTTGTAGAGAATAAAACAATAAGTTTGCTCGAGGACGAGCAAAAGGTAAGTTTGGGGGTATTTGTTCAGACCATAATATTACATTTATCATTCCCCTATTCTTACCCTTTTTATAAATAAACAGGTACTCTTGACGCACGTTTGTTGCATATTACAAGATACAGGTTTCTGGAGCAAGTACAGTGAAAAAGACACAAAACAACAGAAAAAGGGACTTTTGACCAACAAGCAGACGGATCCTAGCCAAGCCTAGTCGAAGAACAGTGCAAGGTCCAAAAAGTCAAGTGAAACGGTTAAAAGATCGCTACAAGTATTCACTGAAATATCTGGAAGAGAATAAGAAGCCCAACAGAGAAAATACACATATAAACAAGAAGCCCAGAAGCCCAGAGGAAAGCCCACAAAAGATCAGAACCCAAGTCTACAGTTTGGCCGCGGAACCGCGGCCAAACCCTACCTGGAGCCGCGGTTCCGCGGCCGTACAGAGAGCATGTCGGTGGATTTTTAGTGCGTTGTTACGTCGGTGCGGGTGTTGTGATTTTAAGTGGGCAAATCAGTAATTGCGCATGTACGAGAGTCTGTAACCCTAGTTTTTATAGTTTCCTATAAATTGTAGTTTTAGATCTAAAAATTGTATGCCTCTTTTCAATAAATAAAATTCAGAAATTCTGGAAGTGACATTCAGATCTGTTCTTTATCGCTTGGAGGGAGCCATCACCATTAGTAAGTACTTTATTTCTGTCCTTTTAATTTAATGTTATTTCATCCCCTAATGAGCGAGTAGTCTCCTCGCTTGTTAGGGTTAGCCTTAGGGAAAGGGTTGAGAGATGAAATCTCTCACCCCTTTCAATGCCATATTAAACTATCCAATTAAGAACTCCATGCATGCGCGCACAACCGCTCCCTGCAGCACCCTACCCTTCGAGGTAACGGTGAACCGCAGTATAAAGGCCCGGTTGCGCGCGTTTTCCATGGGGGTTAGGGTAATTAACGATAAAGGAAGGATACGAATCTAGAGGAAGAAGACATCTTCCCAAAAGAGTCGTATCCACTTTATCGATGATTAGCTTAACACCTAATGGATCTAAAATACGGTATTGAAAGCGGTGAGGAAACATCAATCTCCAAAACTTCCTCTAAGCCTAACCCTAGCAAGAATTTAAATTAGATTAACTAAGTTTTAGATCTAGATTTTTATAAAACCAAGACGACAAATATAATCAACTCGTTAAAACACAATAAAGGAATTTACCCGTCTCTGTGGATCGACCCGCACTCACCGGCTAGCTGCGAAGCGACGCCGTTTCTGATTGCGGTAATTACAAGTTTTGACACTAATCATAGCTCTAGTTCTTTCTTTTCATAGTGGTATTCCTTGATGAATATCTAGCACCTCATTCGATGAGGAAAGAGCCGAGATCCCTTCACCGGGAGTGACCTTTTTAGCAAAACTAGAAAATGCTACAACTCACTCGATTTTTTTTGATAGCTTCACTAGTTCTTGCTTTGAATAGTGGTATTCCTTGATGAATATCCAGCACCTCATTCGATGAGGAAAGAGCCGAGATCCCTTCACCGGGAGTGACCTCTTTAGCAAAACTAGCAAATGCTACAAAAACCACTCCTTTTCAAAACACAAGATTCTACAACGATATCAAGTTCATTACGTTAAAGGTTTTCATCAAAACCATTCATAGCCCTCCGTCAATTCAGATAAGTGTTATTTAGTATTCGTCATACGTTTGTTGACCTTGTCAAGGCGTAGTGTGCGATAGCTGATCAGTGCTTATCTGCCGCATGTGATGCAATTAGACTAGGGTAGTCGTACGGCTTTGTTGACCTTGTTAAGGGTCGTACGGATGGGTTTAATTCAATCATGAAATGACGGGTTGAACTTGGCTAGCTCTTATGATTTGTTGACCTTGTTAAGGTCATAACTAGCTAGGGGTAAAAACAGATATCGGGAATTTAAAGTGTTGAAATTTGCAATGAGATTGCATACCTTCTATGAGATAGTTGGATCTCGATACCCACTGCGAATAAAAGTTACTCCTGGGAGTTTTCCACTTTATAATTAGTTGATCCAGTAAGTGTCTAAGAAAGGTGTTAACGTGGTTATGCCCCTGCAGAAACGAGGTTATTTAATTAGTTCCATACAAAAGCATGGGGAGACTCTCTCGGAGTACCAATACCTGCCTGGCTGACCGATTGGAAAACTTGTAGGGTGTAATTAATTCCGGCTAATCTTACCTTTTAGGGTTTGAAAGAAGATTTAATAAAAACAGTAGGGGCCATCCTGATTAAATAAGATAATAACCAATCTAATCTTGCAAGGGCGCACACAAAAGTGTTATCCTCTCTCTCTCTCCTGGTAGCGACCATGACACGCCTTAATCAAGATAATAATATGGATGTATTGACCGAACCCGCCTATTATACTGAGCTGGGAAATGTTGGTTCCACTCTATCTTATGATTTTCATAAGTCTAAGCAAGGAATAAGGGAATATCATGAATCCCATGCAACTCGAACGAAGAAAGAGCATACTGATGCATCTTCTTCGGGTGTGTACGTTACCGAGAATTGTTTCTCAGTATGCTCTGCGTCCTGGGTATAGGATACCGGATTAGGGATCACACATATGTAATTTGTTACATGGGTTAAGGAGAAGTAGAGAACTGGGAAAGGGTGATAAGTCTCTAGTAGTAGGGAATGGTGTAATTGTTGCAGCCAAAGCAATTGGCGAATATCACCTTGTATTACCAAATACATTGATTCTGAGCGACTGTTATTTCGTACCAAAAATGTTATGAATATTTTTCCTAAATCAAGTGTTGATTAGGTTTGGTATGTTGTGTAACGTATATACGTTATAAATCAAATTACAGTTCTAAACATACAGAACACACACAAGAGGAAAAGTTCAGAACTGAACGAAGCCTTCTTGTGGCATTGTAGACTAGGTCATATCAATGCGAAAAGACTAGCTAAGTTACATAAAGACGGATATTTAAATCAGTTTGAATTTACATCTTATGAAACTTGCCAGTTATGTCTCAAAGACAAGATGAACAAAACTCCGTTTACTGGTTACGGAGAAAGAGCTACTGAGCTCTTGGGACTGATATATAGTGATGTATGTGGTCATATGTCTACACATACCAGGAATGGTTCCTGATACTTCATTACATTCACCGATGATCTCTCAAGATTCGGACATGTGTTCCTATTGAAACACAAATCTGAAGCTTTTGAGAAATTCTAGGAATATAAGTACGAAGTAAAAAACCAAATAGGTAAAAGTATTAAAATCCTTCGATCTGATCGGGGAGGAGAATACTTGAGCATGGAATTCCAAGAATACTTAAAAAGAATGGGATTCTCTCTCAGCTTACTCCTCCGTATACACCACAGCACAATGGAGTATCGGATCGGAGGAATAGCACCCTATTAGATATGGTGCGCTCTATGATGAGTAATATTGAGTTACCTATTT
Source organism: Agapanthus africanus (assembly GCA_030015575.1). Classification (NCBI taxonomy): domain Eukaryota; kingdom Viridiplantae; phylum Streptophyta; class Magnoliopsida; order Asparagales; family Amaryllidaceae; genus Agapanthus; species Agapanthus africanus. The sequence continues at coordinate 298,933,058 of CM057339.1, read as the reverse complement.
CCTTTTGGGGTTATGCACTTGAGACAGCTGCATACCTATTGAAAAGGGTTCAGACCAATTCCGTGCCTACCACTCCATATAAGATATGGAATGGGAAGAGACCATCTCTTAAACAAGTTAAGATATGGGTTGTCCGGCCTATGTTAAAAAGCAAAATCCAGACAAGCTCGAGGCAAGGTTTGTTTTGTGCAAGTTTGTGGGATATCCAAATGGATTCATATAGATATATCTTCTACCATACCGAGGAACAAAAGGTGTTTGTTTCTCAATATGCCACCTTTTTAGAAAAAGAATTTCTTGTGAAGGAAATTAGTGGTAATGAGATAGAACTGGAAGAAGTTCCAGCTACACAAACTATAACTGATAATTTGGAAGAACCGGAGGATTCAATAGTCCCCGATAAACCCCAGCCACTCCGCAAATCTAGTGCATCAGGATCCTACTTGCCATTGCTGCATACCATGAATACAAAATCCGGCAGATGGACGTCAAGACCGCTTTTCTAAATGGTGATTTAGAAGAGAGCATGTACATGACACACCCAGAGGGCTTTATAGACAGTGGGAGCAGCAGAAAGGTGTGCAAGCTGCTTAAATCAATTTACGGATTAAAGCAGGTATCGCGGAGCTGGAACATCTGTTTTGTGTTGGCTATAGTGCCCTCAAGGCAATTATCGTAGTTGCAGGCAGGTGATTATGATGATTGAGGGAGGACCTATACCGGTAGAATAGTCTTACTCGAGATAATAGTATGCTATCTGGTTTGTCTTTATCATCATTATTACATGTTGATAGAGCCCATAGGATTCTTGCTTGACTACCAGCATTATGATGGCGATCATATACGTGAGAGCCGGGTAGTCTATAAGCACATCCTTAAATGTCCCTAGTCGTGGGAGTATCGAGACTGGGCATCGATACTCCAGTGTAGACTGGTGTATACTGATCAAGACCCTGACGAGGGACGGTGGCAAGGTCTCACAAGCCATTGGTGTTAGTTTGATCACCTAAGATAGTATACAAGTGCTCATTGCGTTATGAGTACACTGGACGGACTCGCCGGGAACATGCTAGTTGGTATTATACCTATTGTCAGATAGCAGTTCCCAGGTGATATGTGTACAGGTTAGTCTGTCGACCTGAGATCGTCATTTATCTCATGTGAGTTCCCACTATGCTTTGATCACTAACCTACCACGGCTCAAAGGAGTTGTGCAAACAGATTTTAGTTAGGTACAGTCCCGAGCCACATGGAGGCATTGAGCAGATCGTCGGGGATTCGTCTCTCCCGGTATTGGGGGTTGATGTCGCGTTGTGCACGGGTGGCCATCACCAGAAATCCTCGGCCGGGGTAGAAGAGAATTATCGATCCAGGATCGATAGTTTCTCAGATGGTGATGGGTTTCATGCCGAAACTATATGTCGCGTTGTTAGCGGTCTGACTTTTTCCACCCCCTTAGACTCGATATGCGATACTCTTAGACGAACAAACCAGACTGTATGGATATTATCATTGTCAGGTTCAGTTGGGGTTTGGATGAGTTTTCTCGTCGGCCTCCCTTTCTCTCAATACCTGGGTAGCCGTTACGTTCAGCTAGTGCCGCTGACGTGCTTATGGTTAAACCCACTGCCAGCGTATTGACGAGTCTTTAGAGTCTCACACAGAGGGTTTCCCTGCTTCGGGCGAAACGATATAGAGGCCGTATTTTCACGACCCAAAGTTTGGATGTGACCGGCACTTAGATTGTATGATATCTAAAGATGTCGATACAATTTGAGTAAACCAAAAACCAAGATCAACACCCTTTTTGCGGAACTTAGAAAATTTTAATTTTTAAGTAAAAGAATGAAGTAGCCTGCCGAATGATTTTTAAATAAGAGAAGTTTAAATAGCTGGTTTTGAAACTTCGACAATACTTCCTTTTTAATTATTAAATAAGCAGTTATAGGGTGTGTGAATAGGTTGCATCCCTAGTTGGGAGCAAACGATGCCAAACAACGGAAATCAATACATAAAATAATATGGCACTCAAAATGAAGAATCTCAAGCATAAGTAAAAAAAATATAATTTAACACAACTAAATGATCTCAACAGTCAAAATAAGATATATACAACCACATCTCGTTCTAAGCCAACTATACAGGGTCTGATGGAGAAATACTAGATCCAATATATAAAACCAAAATAGGAGGTTACTATATAGGTAACCCACCTAGCAAAAAGAGCGATAAAAGCTGATAAGTGGATCCGCACTGCTGCTACGCGTCCACACGACTCCTGCAAGGAACTATGGCACAACGGGGTGAGTTGCCAACTCAGTGAATAAAACTAACATATATCGTCTGATAATGTAAGTATGACGAACTAGAGCTAATATCAACAACAATGAATGTGATGCATGATAACAGGTGGAAGCATGAATATGTACTACTCAATGTATAAATCAAAACTGAAATCTCATCAATTATTTCCAAATAAGGTTCATTTTTCTGTGTCCAACATCGACACAAATCTTCTGTTTCCATCAGGTATCGTTCCACGAATGATCCTGTCAATCAATAACACCGGTCGGTACCACCTAGATATCCGCCGTGTTCACAACTGTCTCCGGTATCGAGTATCCTCATTAGGCTCCCCGCCTAAAGTGCGCCTCTCCTGGCCCTCGGCCTCGACTGGGTCCACCATGAATCCGGCTGTATAGCTACCCCACTCAGCCCGGATATACGTAAAAATCCGCAACCGTATAGCTACCCCACTCGGTTCGGAATAAAACCAAATCATAAAAACAACATCTCATCGTGGACATGTCACATCAATCTTGAAGAATCATTGAATCTACTCGATAGTGTATAAAACTCAAAACCATAAATCCGTAGTAATCCAATGCATCTTATATCAAAACTACAAATATTTGAAGATAAAACATGATGACATTTATGAAAAATAACTACCATTCTTGATGTTTAAGGTATGATGTGAAACATATTTAGTATAATAAGTACTAAGTGTATATATGACATGTTAATATCGACGAAATGTAGTGTAACATGTAGGTATGTGCATGTGCAGCATGACTCGTCGATAGTTGTGCAGTGTTCTAAAAATTATTAACATGATGATATCTATATATATGAATGCATATGATCAAACTTTATATACAAGGGAACAATTATAATTTAAACTTAAACTACGGGTGTATCACGCCATCCATACAAAATCCCTCGGTAGATATTTAGTCTACTCACCGGAATACGTTGAGTCTACTCAGACATCACCAATCCCTTTCCTTTCCTTGCGGCCTCTGAAATTCCCGTACTCAAATCTAACATCGGCATTAATTGTATAAGAAACGACTAAACTCTGATACGGAAAAAACATGAAAATACAAGTTTTATGTATTAACTATACTACGTACGACTATTGTAAACTATCTAATACCTATACTAACTGGAATTTAACCAATCACTGTTCGTAACAGAAAATAGAAACGTGTTACGAAACATCTGTGTCGTGTTTTAGAATTTTAACCCCTTTTCAGATATTAGCTTCCAGATTTCCCATACTGGTAAAATAACTTAAACAAACAATACCAAACATCTTAATACCTATACAGAGACCTACCCTAAAAACCACAACAGCCAACTCCCCTAAAAATCCGGCGAGCTCGGAAAATTTGCAATTGTCGCCGGCCAAAATCCGAGCAACAGGGTTCGTCTTCCTAGGGTTTATTCTAGGTCCAGTTTATAAGATGAAGGCACTGTTTGGTTATTTAATTATTATCTAAGCTACAGCAGATTTAACACAGAGCCTAATTTTCCTAAAATACGATATATCTTATATCTGATTTCGACATTTAAACATTTTAGAACTAAATTTCTACAGGGTTTAAAGATTATACTTACAGAATATTGTTGAAAGGCTTCCTCCAAGATGCCAAACATCAAAGATCCTAACTTGATGGTGGTGAGAATCCTTAGCACCTAGTTCTTTTCTTCTCTCCTCTTCTCTTTTCTTTTTCTTTGTTGTTCTAGGATGTTTGCTTCTTTCCTTTCAGTTTAATTCTTATTTCAAATGATATATGAACTGAAGAAGATAAGGAGAGTGAGTGAGGGTTGTAAGAGGAGGTGTCACCAAAAGGATTGTGGTGGTTTCATGCAAGGGTGAAGAGTGTGTGCATGAGGTATACATGCAAGAAGGAGGTGTGTATGTGTGTGGTTACTCCTAAGGTGTGGTGTCTTGGAGGTATATCTTAAGCTTAACCATTATCTAACCCTAATTGCATAAAAAAAAATCATTCAACTCATTTTAGCATAAGGATGCTAACTTTCTTACATAAACCCCTCATTACACATGTTATTATATAAACATTATTTTCTTTACTAAACTAATTCTACTTTAACTTAAAAAGCCTTCTTTACTACAATAAAAATTAAATAACATTATTTGTTTAATTAAATAATTTAATTAATTATCTAAAATATTTCAATTTAATTAGTTTTACACGCTACTTATGAAAATGTCCTATTTTGTTTCAATAACCTTTTAAATTAACATTTTATTATTTAATTAATTAAATTAATTTATTATCTAAAATTTTCAAAATGTTACACGTATGGTTTTACGGCAGATGATTGATCGTCTGTGTGTCGTGTTTTGAAAAGTGTAAAAGATCACAACCAAAGAAATTTATACCACAATCAATAACGGTGTCTATTGTAGTTTCGTTAGCGAGAGTGGATCATCCACTGAGAAAGTGTGAATTTGTTTGAATTTGTTTTAGTTGAGTTGAAAAGAAAATTTAAAATAAAATGATTTAAGATTTGTGAAATTTAGTTTCGAGAAACATAAAGAAATAGATCTAGGATCAAGAATTGATAAAGATCAAGGAAATGTCCAAACCAATTGAATTATCAAGATTTGTAAAGTAGCTTGTAGGAATCGATTAAATTGATAGTGATGATGAATACTAATGATTACGAATTCTTATCTATTGAGGATTTGTTGCTAGATCAATGACGATCAACGAGGTTTAGGGATCTATTGAAGAAACTAGGGTTTCTCCTTCATCATCCATTTTCCTTTCATTAATTATCATTCAAATTCTAACCTCTAGCAAATTAAATCACCGATTGTTGATCTCTAATTTGGAGCGAAAACATTCAAGAAAGCGATCTTGCTTAAATTAGGTCTTCGGTGATTCAATTTCCTAAAGTTTACAAAACTCATAAGACTTAAGAATCGTTCAAGAATTTTATCATCATCAACTACCTATTCTCTCGATTCCGCTACAAGCGGAGATTTCACTCAAACATCATGAAAAAGGAAAGAATCAAGAATCAATAACTTTTCATAATGCAAGAATGTAAAGAAAAGCAAGATTTATAATTTTCACCTTTATTAATCGACGATTAGGTACAATTCACTCAAAGATTACAAGATTTGAGGAGGTAACTAGATCCGCCGAAATTAGTTTCGCATCGATCTTCTTGAGTCGCGGATCGTCGTGGATCTCTTGTTCGGATGAAGATTAGTGTTGCTTGAAAGGCTCGTTGAAGGCTTGCTTGAGACGCTTCTCGTTGAATCTTGATTTGGCTTTGGAATTGGATTTGGGCTAGGCTTTTGAGTTACAAGTTGTGTCACTCAACTTATGGTTAAATTGATTTATAATGATCAACAACTACCGAACAACCTTTTCAATGAAGCTCTAGATCTCTTTTTATAGTTTTCCTCTATCTTCTCTTAGAATCTTGGTTGTTATGAGGCTTGCATGAGAAGCTTGGTAGGTATCAAACTTTCACAAGAAGCTTGGCTGTTAGAAGGGAAGTTTCTGGAGAAATCTACACAATTCGAAGCGTCTTGGAGAAGTTTGGTCGTTAAAAGAAGAGCCTTGAAAAAAGTTCCAACCGTCGATGGGTCAGATCGGCCGCGGATCTACGGCGGATCGACCTGACTCGGCCGCGGATCCGCGTCCATTTTATGAGCTTTCTGCATTATTTTTCCAGGGTAATTCTGATGTTGTCTTTAGGGTTTTCTTTTGATGCCTGGAATTTTATAATTCTTACTTGGTTACTGCAAGATTTCAAATCTCTGACTTGATGCGTTTTATCAGCACTTTTATGATTCCGGCTCTTTAACCTGGAGAATTTCTGCACAAAGTCTTGAGACAAGTGTTTAAATATACAAAGATCATGCGTATAGTAATAAACACACAATTTCCCTCATAATGCCGGTTATAATGTATAACACATGTTATTTAATATTTTGCAGACGAATTGCTAATATGTGCTATATTTATACCTAACACCTTTAGATGATTAGAAAAAGTAGGGAAATTGATGTGTTAAGAATGCAATATTTTTGACTGATCAGCAGGGTTCGATCATTTACGTGCACTTGTGCACGTATCATGATTTGGATGGATAATACTAGTGGCTTTGGTTTAAGCCGGATTCTAGTATTATATTGATGGATTATTTTCATCTCTTTGTATTCGTATTTTTTAGAATATGGATACGGGTGTGTATATACGGATTAGGGGTATTCTTTTAATTTTATTACAAGATGCTTCTAGAAGATTCCACCTCATTATTGGTTTAACCATTTGGATAAATGGTTTAAAGAGGTGGAGGATGAGGTGGACTTGGCATTTATTGGTGGCATGGCTTAAGTGGTGACTCATGGTAGCACTATTGAATCATGCTTGATATTATTGGTGTTGTGAGATATTTTGTGAGAAAGGATTTTTCTTTAGTTGCTAGCATGCTTGCTTTTCTTTACTTGATGCCACACTCACTCATGCTCACAACACTTAGCCATTTTCCTTTCTTGAGTTGCTACACTCTCATCCTCATGCTTCATCTTCTTTCTCTAATCACCCAATGTTTCTCAACACATAAGACATTATGGATGTACAAGAATACCCCCCATCCGTATATACATACCCGTATCCGTATTCCGAAAAATACGAATACAAAGAGACAAAAATAATCCATCAATATAATACTAGAATCCGGCTTAAACCAAAGCCACTAGTATTATCCGTCTGAATCATGATACGTGTACAAGTGCACGTAAATGATCGAACCCTGCCGTAAAACCATACGGACTCTATATCGTTTCGCCCGAAGCAGGGAAACCCTCTGTATGGGACTCTAAAGACTCGTCAATATACTGGCAGTGGGTTTAACCACAAGCACGTCAGCGGCACTAGCTGTACGTAACGGCTACCCAGGTATTGAGTGAAAGGGAGGCCGATGAGCAAACTCATCCAAACCCCTACTGAGCCTAACAGTGACAATATCCGTACAGTCCGGTATGTTCGTATAAGAGTATCGCATATCGAGTCTAGGGGGTGGATAAAGTCAGACCCCTAACAACACGACATTTAGTATCGGCATGAAACCCGTCACCACCTGAGAAACTACCGATACTGAATCGGTAATTCTCTTCTACCCCGGCCGAGGATTTCTGGTGATGGCCACCCGTGCACAACGCGACATCAACCCCCAATACCGGAAGAGACGAATCCCTGTCGATCCGTTCACTACCTCCATGTGGCTCGGGACTGTACCCAACTAAAACTTGTTTTCACGACTCCTTTGAGCCGTAGTAGAGTAGTAATCAAAGCACAGTGGGAACTCACACGAGAAAAATGACGATCTCAGGTCGACAAACTAACCTGTACACATGTTACCTGGGAACTGCTATCTGATAATAGGTATAATACCAACTAGCATGTTCCCGACGAGTCCGTCCAGTGTACTCATAACGCAATGAGAACCTGTATACTATCTTAGGTGAACAAACTAACTCCAATGGCTTGTAAGACCTTACCACCGTCCCTCGTCAGGGTCTCGATCAGTATACACCAGTTTACACTGGAGTATCGATACCCAGTCTCGATACTCCCACGACTAGGGACATTTAAGGGTGTGCTTATAGACCACCCAGCTCTCACGTATATAATCGCCATCATAATGCTGGTAGTCAAGCAAGGATCCTATGGGCTCTATCAACATGTAATAATGATGATAAAGATAAACCAGATAGCATACTATCATCTCGAATAAGACTGTTCTACCGGTATAGGTCCTCCCTCAATCATTATAATCACCTGCCTGCGACTACGATAATTGCCTTGAGAGCACTATAGCCAACAATCTCCCACTTGCACTTAAGGCTAATTATTGCAGTGTCGCATACTCACAACCCGAGTGATACCGAACACCCAACTCCTCTACTAATCAGTCTCGCAAAGCCCGTTTGCGAAACTATTGTGTTTGAGAAATAGCCTCAGTGAGTGGATCCGCTCCAGTGCTTCTTTATGTATCTCTCTATATCTCAACTTCGCGGAGAAAGATATCTTTCGAAATGAGCAATACATGTCTTAGAATATGTCTGGATATCTGATGGGACCCAGTTCATAAATGAACTCCAAATCCAGCAAACTTCTTAGACTATATCGTCCACCGAACTTAATCAGTATACTGCGCCATACCTTCCTCAGTATCCGCTTGGACCACCTGTCTGCAGGGTTCCCTAGGACGGCAGCAAGGTTTTGGGAGGCATCATCCATGCCAATTTCAAAAATTTGTTATTCTAGTTAACCCTAACCGTAGAATCTTTACTAGAAAATGCGACGAAACAACATGTAAACTACTTTACATCTAAGTGAATGAGGAATACAACCTTTGTAGACCGGTCCTTCACTTCTAAAGCTCCATGTAGTAGTCCCTTCGCTGCGAGTTGTGATCTCCCGAAATCTAGAAAGGGTTCTCCCGGAGAAATGAACAAGCTTGCTCGAAGTCTTCGAGGCCGAAAATGATCTACGTCGAGGAGACTCAAGCTCATGCTACCTCTTCACTAATTGTGAAATTAGTGAAGCAAACACCCTAAACTAAATGGCAAGTAGTAGAGGTTGATGAAGTAGGAAATGGGATCACTTTAGATTTATTTTTCTCACAATATTTTCTCACTTTTTCAAAAGCTAGAAAGCTTTTTCTCAAGGATGAAGAAGATGAAGAGAAGAGATAAGAATGAACTAAAGAGGTGAGAATAATAACCATGGATGAGTTAGTGTCATACACTAACCCATGTAGAGATTAAACCATGGCTAACAATAATGGTTAGGTTAATAAATATTTACAAGTAAAACAAAAGGAGTGAACTTAGTCAAAGATGCTACAAGCTTCTCCAAGCTTCCAAGCATGTGACTAATTAACACTAATTTTGATTTACTTAAATAAATATAAACCCTCACATTATTACTAGTATGGTGTGAGTCTCATTCACCCATATAGTATATGGCATCAAGCATGACATAATAAAATGTACACTAATATATATCACATATATACTAATGCACACTTGTGAGAAAAAGAAAAGTTTAAGTGAGCTAATATTAGTTAATGCAATCTAGAATATCAAATATACAATTATACATTAAATTATTAAATCAACACTTGATTTAATAATCCGGCTATATCACATATAACTGACTAATATCAAATGCAACAACTTATCGAATCAACACTTGATCCGATAACCCGGCTATATCATATATAACCGACCGATGTCACAAATCGCGAGAATAGAATGCGGTATCTCATACACGTATTAATCTCGGTCCCGCATATATCACATATGTGCACCTACTTCGTTTCGCATGAACGAGGAAACATCTGTGTAGGACTCTAAAGACTCGTCAATACGCCGGCAATAGGTGATGATCATATCAAACACCCACAAGCCGCAAGCGGTCTGCTAAAAGTAATGGTCACCCGGGTATTGAGCGATCAGAAGATCAACAAGCAAGCCTGCTCATACTCCTGCGAATCCAATCAGTAACACTACTGTACAGTCCGGTCTCTTCATCAGATATGTCGCATATCTCGTCTGGGGTGGTAAAGGTCAGACCCCAATAACTCGATAAGTCGTGCCGATATGAGGCTCATAACAGGTCGAGAAACTACTGATAACACTTACCAATAATTATAAACAACCCTGTCCAGGGACTTTCTGTTATGGCCAATCGAGCACAGCGCAACATCAACCCCCAATACCGGGAGAGACGAAATCCCCTCCTATCGCTCATTGCCTCCATGTAACTCGGGACTGTATCCAAAAACCACCGTTTTGCACGTCCCCTTGAACATGGTAAGGTGGAAATCAAAGCACAGTGGGAATCACACAAGACTCTATGACGATCTCGGGTCGATAGACTAACCTATACCAGTGTCACCAGAGAACTGCCATCTGACGTGAGGTATAATACCATCTAGGAGTTCTTGGCTAGTCCGTCCAGTGTAACCAGTCTCCACTGAGCACCCGTATACCATCTCTGATGTCAAACACCAATGGATATAGGATCATCCATCGCCCATCTACATGGGTCGAGAAGCTTTACGCTAGTCTACTGTGGTATATCGATGCCCCGTCTCGATACACCCACGACTAGGGACATTAAAGGATGTACTTACCGACTACCTTTGTCCCACTAGTATGATCTGCATCATAATCCAGGTAGTCAAGTACACATCCTAAGGGCTTTACCAATATGTAACAGAGAGACAATCAGTGTACATGTTAAGGTAAAGAGTAACCAGATAGCATACTATCATGTCGAGCAAGAAAGTCCTCTCTATATATGTCCAAGCATCCACTACAATATACAACTCATGTATAGTAATGGCCTCTAGGGCATACATATAACTAACAATCTCCCACTTGCACTAGGGTCATCATATAGTAGTGGTTGTAGTATCACATACTCAACCATCCCATAAAAGTCTCTCTCTGGGAAAAGGCCTTTTGTGAGTGGATCCGCCTTGTTGTCCTCTGAGTCTACTCTCCTAACCTCGATCTTCCTGGAGATCAACCATCTCCATGATCAGGTGATACTATCTTAGAATATGCCTGGGTCACTGATGGGACGCGGGTTCCTAGGCATTAGCTACAACTCCATTGTCACACAATGGTAGGAATGAAGTTCGTCTCATGAACTTAATACACCCAGACTGCCTCTTCGGTAGCATCGTAGGTAGCGATGTATCCAGCCTTTATTATCTAGTTTGCCACGGTATCTATCTTGGAACTCTTCCAACATATCTTCCCTCCACTGAGGGTAAAGACAATGCCTGTGACTGACATTCAGTCGTCCTTACCACCCTGGAAGCTATCCTGCAATTCTCCCCAGGATCGATTGATACCATCTCACTACACCTAGTGAGAATCCTAACATCCACTTAGATTTATCTCATAGATCTAAAACCCAGGATTTAGGTGGTATCACCTTGATCCTATATGGAGAATCCTTGTGATAAGAGGAGATTGACCGAGTGTAGCATAGGAAACACCTTCCCTATCAAGAGTATGTCATCTACGTACAATACGAGGAAGACCGCCTTACTCTCTACTACCTTTTTGTATATACAAGGTTCATCTACCATTTTGATGAAGTCAAACGCTTTGACTACTACATCAAAACAGATGTTCCAACTCCGCGATGCCTGCTTTAACCTGTAAAGCAACTTGCACATATTTCCGCTGCTCCTACTGTCTACGAAGCCCTCCGGCTGTGTACTTATAGACGCTCTCTTCTAAATTACTATTTAGAAAAGCAGTCATGACACCCAACTGATTTTTGTGCTATGTTTTGTGATCAAAGAATTAATTACAGCAATCAAGAACGGCGTCGCTTAGTAGCTAGCCGGTTGAGTACGGGTCGGTCCACAGGGAGATGGATTCCTTATCTTTGTGTTCTAACAAGTTAATCCAAAATAATGGTGTTTTTATTTTAAGATCTAAGAGTTCATTTTTGTGATTTTAATTTAACAACCACGGCAGATAAATAAAATTAACAACTACAGCAGATAAATAAAATTTATAAGTAGGGCAGAAAAGAAATTTATAATTAGGGCAGAAAAGAAATTAACTAGGGCAAGATAAAAAACTTACTTCTTTATTGATGCACTCTTTGACGATTACATTCTTCAAAACATTACAACGATTTAAGAATTCTGAATTTTATGAATAAAAAGAGGCATCTCTAAAGAGGCACCCAAAAGGAGACACACCTCAAAAGAGGCTGTAGGGTTCCTATTTATAGATAATAGAAACCCTAGGGTTTACATCTGATCCATATCTAGAATTACAAAAATACCCTTAAGAAAACCGAGTCAATGCACCGACACGCACCGCACGTGCACAGCACGGCCGCGATTCCGCTGCCATAAGCATGGTTTGGCCGCGGTTCCGCGGCCATATGGTGGTCTTGATACATAATTTCTTCAGGGATTCATTTTGTTGCTTTTTCCTTCTATTTTCTTCACTTGGTTCTTCAGAATGTCTTCTAGTTTCTTCCAGATTTCCACAGTGTAAAATATTGTGGACTTTTACCGCTTGCTTCGTGTTGAAGTCTTGAATCTTGTGCTGCCTTTGTCCTTTGTGAAATTGTTCATTGATCTTCGTTTATCCCTCAAACTGTAAGCATGATCAAGATTCTTTTATTTGTTGATCTTAGTCTCACTTTTGTAACGCCTTTTCATTATTTTCACTGTTTTGTTCCGAGAACTTGTAACCTGCAACTATGTAACAGACATGGATCAAAAGCACCTGTTTATTTGTAAAATGATTAAGAATGGGGAATATAATAATACAAAATTATGATATGAACAAATACCCCCAAACTTATCTTTTGCTTGTTCTCGAGCAAAACTAGTTTTATTCTCGAAAAAGACCTAACCTTATTTTCGCAGGGAAACGTGATTGCACTGAGCTCGTGCAACAAGCCGTTAAACCTCTAGGTGTCCCTAGTAGGAATGTTGTCTCCTGAGGGTTTTCAGCGGATATTACCCACAAAATCCTATCAATTTGGCTTATTGACTTTCATTCTTCAATTCGGTGTTCTAGCAAGAAATCTATTACCTTCAACTTAAAAATTATCAACCCGTATTTTTCATACTCACTTATCATTTAACTTAAGACCGTATATGTTCTGCAAATTTATTCAGCTTTCAGCATCTTTTGAGTTTTCCTTCTAAGGTTCCATCTCGACTTAGGAATTTCTATCATTTCTACTAAAGATATAAGTCCTATTTTTCATTCCTATCTATCATCCAAACCCTAATCACATACCCCCTACGTGTGTGTATGTATCACCCCTACACTTGGAAATTCAATTCAAGCTCTTATACTCTTGTCCATCGTTTATGCGATCGTTAATACTTCTTGAGGTACCAACGACCAATTACAAAATGTGGTTGCACATTAAGGCGTAAGTCCTCGTCTTGTAATACCTAAGGCTTTTAGCAGTGACTCCCAAACCAGTTGGTTTAAGGCACTAGGTGATAAGGCACTCTCGCTATATATTTTTTCTATTTATGCAGCCTTAAGTAATTACAAAAACCAGTGTTCATTTTTTTTATCTCTTTATTCACACTTGTATTTTTATTTTATTTTCCTTCATACTAAGGACTTTAGACAAGAGCATTTCAAGGTCTCTTCTACTATTCCAAGTTTCAAGGTTCGTGTTTGTGCAATTTGTAGGGTATATATTTTCAGAATTTAGACTTAAGCTTAGAAATTATTTTTCAGACTTATACTTTAATAGAAATATCAATACTTTTCCTTTATTTTGACTTAGCCCAAGAAGTGAACTCAAAATTTTTCATATTTCTAAGTAAACTACAAAGACATATATTTTTCTACCGTTAAATTTTTAAAAAGGTTATTTTTAGGGTTTTTAATTTACTAAGTCTAGGATCTAGTTTTTCCTAACTAGTCAACCGTCATGTCAAACTTAAGTCAAATATGACCAAAATTGAACTTTTCAATTTTTATAATTTTTAAAACTTTTCAATTTTTTATGGATTTTAAAATAAGTATGCAAATGCAAAAATATACATATGAAGGAAGAAAGCGTACCGAGCATACCCCCAAACTTAAACGTGACAATGTCCTCACTGTCAGGCTACACCAAGAGGGTCAAAATTGTCGGCACTCCCCTGTTTATTATTTTTTTTATATATATATATTTTTTATTGTTAAAAGAAAAACAAAAAATATATACAAAAATGTCCCCCCAAACTTAAGTGAGACAGTGTTTCCACTGTTTTAAGCGTTAAAGTTCAGAGTTAAGGAGGAGAAAAATCAAACTATACAAGGCCTTACACAGGCCAAAGGTTAGCACCAACCATTCAAAAATTTTATCGTTATAATGGTAGGGTTGGTGAAAGAATGGAGTGTAGAGAAAGGAAATGAGAAGCACACAAGACCGTGTGGAGATAGAAGCAGTATACGGTCTCGGTGGAGGAGAAGAATGGCAGAAGAGAAAAAGAAATTGTGGTGGTTCGACTTTTTCAAGTGGAGGTTGATTAATCACAAAATCCGTGTCATTTAGAAATGTGAGTTCGTCGGCGAAAATATCTTCGAAACTTTCATCGAAGGTCCAATTGAACGTTTCAATGTCAATAAGTGGCACGCCAGAATTCAACACACATGCTTTTTCAAAAATTACGGAGGTAGGAGACTCGTAAAGCTCATCTACCTTATTCTCAAAAGATTCTAAATCAACTTGTTTTTCTAAAATTATCGAACTCAAAATATCGGATTGTGATTCATCAACACTCGGGATCATTAAAGGAAGATTAGAAGAACTAAAGAAAGTGGGAATACGAATTTGAGGGTGGGGATGGAATGTATAAATTAGCAAAATTTATAATGACCGATGTGTAAAAAGCGATTGTGCTAATCTATCAACTCACGAAGAAATGAGATCAAATCCCTCAAGATTCGTGAGCAAACATGGATACGTCGAACTTGGTAAACCAGACATTGGAGATGAAAGCGTAATGGATTCTTGCGCGGTCGGAACGATGGAAAGGACGAAGGGGAGTGATTTAGGAAGGATTACAGTTAAAGGTTCAGAAGGGTGAACACAGTCAGTGGAAGGAACATGATGAATTGGAAAATCAAACTCATCAAATAAACTGGTTTATCTTCAATAATTTCCTCAATATTCTCCTCAAAATTTTAGCTTATCCATGCCATTATCATCAAAATCAAGACGCATATGAAGTTCGGGAAAACACTTAATGATTCGGGATGATGAATTGGAGAGACAATTTCAATCAAATCTGCGGGTTCATCATCCAAAATATTCCCAGCGTCAATATCCTCGATCGAGTGAAAATCAATTTTTTTAGACACCTCATCAAAAGTATGGATATTTATCAATTCAGGTTTTAGAGTGGAGGTGTAGAGGTCAAAAGGATTGGTGACAGTTTCACTCGAAAGGGGCTCTTCACAATCAGGTAAATCAAACACTACAAAATCGCACAACTCATTACACGTTTTATCTTTAACTGGTGAATCATTTGGGACACTTGTTTGAAAACCGGAGTTGTGGGATTCAATTGGGGATGGGTAGGTTTGATTAGGATGTGTGTACAGCACACTCTCACCACTCAAATTCTCACTCTGTCCAACCGCCTCATCATACATTGGAAAATTTGGAGCTAGTTGGAAACTAGCTACCCGTTCACTAGGTTGTCTTGATGACTTAAAGGCGGCAATGGACGCATCCAAATTCCCCATCTGTTGGTTTGTCGCTACAATATAAGCTTCCAACGACTGTTCCAAACTAGACATGGTGTAACACCCTAGTTCATTTATACCAATTCCAGTTCTCGTTTTTCCTTAATTGTGGTATTTTCCTGAGTTATCGTGTTTTGGGTGCGAATAGTATTTTACATTTTACATTACATTCGACCCGACCCGCTTGCTTGAACCTGTTTGATTCATATTTATAGATTACCCTGACTTTTTACATAGACACGTGCATCTCATGTATATTGCATACTGGCATTTTACCATATAACATTTTAGGTCATGTAAAATAATTTAAAATTGCATTTCATAGCCTGCATGATACCCCTAACCCCGTGGTAGCATCCACGCATCTTGTTCTCATCTCGTTCAGTGAAACGGACGTGTTTAGATGGCTACGCGCATGTACGTGCATCCGTTCTTAGGGGTATGCATTTTCGTTACCTGAGCATTCATTTTGAATTTTGAAAGTCGCACATATTTTTCGTATTTTAAATCTGAAGTTTTAGACCCGACCCGGGCGCGTTTTGAAATATTTTGGTATCCCGCCAAAATTCAATTTATTTAATTTAAAATTTAGTTTAAATATTTTCATACGATTTCTTTAACAAACTGAAACCTCTTATCTAAAATTTTAAATCTAAAAATCTTTTAAAATTTTAAATCTAATTTCCTAACAAACTAACAACTCCTTTCTCACTCTCTCTCTCCTCTGCATATATATATTTATATATATTTTATTTATTTAATTTTTCTTTCCTTATTTAATACATAGCCTCTTCTTCTTCTTCTTTCTTCTTTCTTCTTTCTTCTTTCTTCTTTCTTTTTCTTGATCTTGTTTCTTGATTCCGGTGATTACCGCCGGAGCCGTGCTCGTCGCTGATGATTCGAGTGATCCACTAAACGTACCTAACTTGCGTGATCACCCTCGTGCGTTGTTTGGAACCGTTCCGTGTACCGTGCGCGCGTCGTGACATTTCGCCGACGAAGGACGTTCCGTATACATCCGTTCTTGTTCCGTCTAGGCAAGTTAATCTTGCTACATGCTATATAATTCATTTTATACCTAGTTAAATAAATACCATACCTATAGTTTAAATCTAGTACCCCATGTTTAATTTTATAACGTTTCGATGTTCCGTTTGCATCCGTTTATATCATTTTAAATCTAGATCATGAAAACTTATCTTGTGACATACTAGTTTACATTATACTGCATCCATATCATTTAAAATATATATCGTCGTAATATTTCTTATTATTATCTTTAATTAGTTTATAATCTGCATTTTATAATGTTATACATTTGAAAATATTATAGTTTACGCATGAAACGTCATCGCAAAGCGGATACGACAAATCTGAAATTTACTGTACACCTTACCTTATAAAATTCATTATAAATTATAGAAAAATCATTAGTATACGTTCTTTAGTTCGTTGCGAAGCTAACTCAGAGTAATAAAACTCTATGAAATATTTAATTACAAAATAAATCGTTTAAATTATGTAAAATGCAAATGAATATGTCTCTAAACTTCTGTCCAGGGAAATTCCGGCAGCAAACTTTCAATTTCGAATGTTCATAGCGTTTTGTAGGGACAACCTGAGATACTTATACTTATAAAAATGAAAACCTTATTGAATTATCTTTGTTTTGGTATAAGACACGTCCCTTTTGGAGAACGTTTGTTATTTTTGAGCTATTTTTACAAATCAGGGTGACGCTGAATTTCTGAACGAAACATTCTTGTGCGTGGTTAATCAATAACACTTTTATAGTTATTAATTGCTTTGAATATGCTATCCATATTAATATTATTATATCAATATTTATATCAAATATTTCTTAGTTGTACACCCCACATTACCATTTTATAGTTTTATAACTTTTCGGATACCCGTTTGCATCCATCGCATTTAAGATACGTATAATTGCATCCATAGATCACATTACTACATAATACTGTGATATTAACACTCCATGTTTAATAAATTGCATCCTAATTAATATTGAAACTATAAATGTAACCCTAATCGATAACTGTGCATCTGTATGCCTTAATCTGTACCTGATTGCATATCACATTACAATGTTCCATTTTATTGTGCTATTAGTACCCATGCTTGTTTTGTATACCCACGCTTATGCTAGTTGATTATGAGCACCCACATAATATTTTGTGCTTCCTGACATGACCTGTTGCACTTCCTACCTGATAGGACATGGTACCGTACACTCTTGACATGACCTGACACCTAAATACACTACTTGACTTGACCTGATGTATCATGGCTTGACCTGTTACCTGATCTTGTGTCTAATGCCAACAAACCTAACATGTAGTCCTTACGGACCGTTCCTGTTGTCTATCCAGACAAACCTGCATCTACCTGATCCTGAGTTGGCATTAGTTCTTGATTACTTAAAATACCTGACTAGACACTTATAACTTGGGGGTATGGGGAAATCAATGATGAAATCCTGACTTGTAACTCGACAGTTGCTTGCTTATACTGATCAGTTTTTAGAGGCTAGGCCCGCCTCATGACGATGCTGCTGACATCGTTGGTCTGTACCCTTTTCCTGTTAGTGCCTAGCGGCACGTCTCGGTTTCAGCCCGAGAGTCTTAGACCGTGGTCCCGGGCATGCACGGGATACTTTTGAGTTATATCGATGATTCATCAAATTGATTTCAAAGACTTGAGAGTAGATAACCAACTGACCAGTTTAGTTTACTCACTACACGCTACCTTTCACTGCCCTGATTTAGATTGCTTTACACCTGCTTTACTATTTATGATTATACTTGCATGTCTTGCTACCCTGTTTACATATTGTTGCTTGATGTTATGACGCGCTGACGTCTGGGTTTTGCATGGCCCAGATCCTACTACCTTTGTTGCAGACTGATCAGGAGTATTGCCGCTGTTAGACCGAGCGGTGAAGTTCCTGTCGGTATGTAGTTTTACTTTCCAGGTGTTTCATTATTGTATCTTTTGCTTCCGCATATCATTATTTCTTGACTCATTCATTCTGGCTCATGGACATGTACTAGATAGTTTAGTTACTTTCCTGTTCTTGATATCTCTACAGCCGTAATGTGACTGTGGAAGGATTTTTCCTATCCACAGGTAGCATGGTTGGCTATGTCACGTGCACATCTTAGCGTACTCTGGGAAGCGGGGCGTGACATGGTTCTTTTGGTATCAGAGCCATGGGATATAGGTTAATCGGGTTTGATTCTTTTGTAGTTGGGTATTGGACCCAATACACGAATCAGAATACTCGTGATTAGGAACATGTCCTGCCATCTTGATTATTGTGATTCTTGAATCATATCCTTCTTATATCCTTTGCCTTGACGATATGCAAACCACTTTGCATCTCGACTTGAAACCCTTTTGGTTTTCTATTGTCTCTCCCTATTCTTGATTCTGATACTAGGATTTGAGCGACTTGAGTGGAGTTATATAATTGTACCCATGAACTGTAGCATGGTTACAATGCGGTACTCTATTTAAGTAACTTGGAGTCCTGGTCTTGATTCACTTTCTTATTCCATGATCGTTATACTACCTTGCTTCTCTCGGTTTCATTGCTTACCAGTTATTGTTTTATTACTAGCTTGAACCCTATTTACCGTGCTTAATCCTCTTCAGTATCTTGATTTCGGATGAAGTCATCTTGGTATCCTACTTGTTCTTATCTTTCCGCATTGGAATTATTCAATTCTGGTGCACTCCTTGTTTGTTGTGGTCTTGGGAATGGATTTTTCTTGGCACTTTCCACGCTCACAGTGATTGTAGAGCAAGGAAAGCGAACTTCCAGATTCCCAGACATCCGGAGTTTGTTTAGATGGAGGAAGTAGTTCAGTCGGGCCAGTCGAATTTAAGGCTAGGCCGACAAACAGTGTTCTTTCGTCGATGGAAGTTATTAAGGAAGAAGCGCCGGCTATATTACGAGAGTTCATGGACGTGTTCGAGAACATCTCGGGTTACCGCAAACGAGATGTGGAGTTTGCGATTGATCTTGTTCCTGGTGCAGCGCCAATCTCAAAAGCGTATTATCCAATGGCATCAGTGGAGTTGGAAGAAGTAAAGAAACAGGTTACCGAATTGCTAGAGAAGGGTTGAATTCGCGCAATTCACCTTGGGGAGCTCCAGTTCTTCTAGTCAAGAAGAAAGATGGCATAAGGAGGATGTGCATCGATTGTCGACAATTAAACCGGGTGACTATTAAGAACAAGTACTCGATCTCTCGCATTGGCGAATTGTTCGAGCAGCTTAGTGGCGCGAGGGTATTCTCGAAGCTGGATTTGCGGTCCGGATATCATCAGGTCTGAGTTAAATCATAAGATATTTGTAAGACTGCGTTCCGAACTTGGTATGGACATTACAAGTATTTAGTGATGCCATTCGGAGTCATGAATGCACCGGCGATATTTATGGACATGATGAACCGAATCCTTCACCGTTCTTGGACCAGTTTATAGTGGTGTTCGCTGAGGATATTCTGGTCTACTCGAGGAGCATTGAAGAGCATGCAGAACACTTGAAGATCGCACTGCAGACACTGAGGCAAGAAAGATTATATGCTAAGATGAGCAAGTGCAAGTTTTGGCTTGAAGAAGTAAAGTTTTGGGACATGTCGTAGCTAGAGATGGAATCGCCGTTTACCCAGGGAAGATTGCAGCAGTTCAAGACTGGTCGATTCTGAATAACGTTGTAAAGATCAGAAGTTTCTTGGACTTGCAGGATACTACAGAAGGTTCGTGGGGAATGTTGCTCGTTTGGCTGAGCCTTGACCAAGCTTACGCGCAAGGAGGTACCGTTTGTACGGACGGATAAGTGTGCGTCAGCTTTTGAGGTATTGAAGCAAAGGTTGATAACCGCTCTTGTTTAACCGTGCCAGACAGTTCCGGAGGATTAGTGATTGACAGCAACTCATCTGGGAAAGTTTTGGGATGTGTTTTGATGCAGTATGGGAAGATTATAGCTTACGCATCGAGACAGTTGAAGACCCATGAGAAGGGCTACCCAACTCCTGACTTGGAGCTAGCAGCTGTGATGTTCGTTTTGAAGATTTGGAGACACTACTTACTGGGCGAAAGGGTCGAAGTATTCACCGATCACAAAATCCTGGAGTATGTGTTCACACAGAAGGAGCTTAATAAGAGGCAGCGTAGGTGGTTGGAGCTGATGGCTGACGACGACCTTGATCTTGAATACCATCCGGGGAAAGTTAATGTTATGCCGGATGCACTTAGTCAGTGGCCAGCAATTCAGATGTTGACTGCACAGAAGAAACCTATTGAAGACTTTCGGAGATTCGATTTGGAAGTTGTGCTACCGCATTCTTCGGAACAGTTGTTGCAGCTGCAAGTACAGTCGTCGTTGATCGAGAATATTAAAGCAGCGCAATTGCAGGACCCTAGATTGCAAAAGTTTCGAGAACAGGTTGAAGCTGGACTTCGAACAGACTTATTGATCCATGAAGATGGTTCGTTGCGATATGGTAGCCGCTTGTGTGTGCCAAAGGGAGATATTCGTGAAAAACTTATGAAGGAGGCGCACAGTTCAGCATAATCCGTACATCCAGGAGGCACGAAGATGTACTGAGATATACGACAGCATTTCTGGTGGGAAGGCGTGAAATGGGAGATTGGCCGCTTTGTGGCAAAGTGCTTGGTGTGTCAGCAAGTTAAAGCTGAACATCAAGGGTTGCTGGTTTATTGCAACCACTTCCGTTTCCTCAGTGGAAGTGGGAACATATGACCATGGATTTTGTGACAGCTCTACCGCGGAGTCCAAAAGGCAACAATGCAGTTTGGGTGATTGTTGATCGATTGACCAGGGCAGCTCACTTCATACCGTTTCGAGTTGGTCAGTCAACGGAAGCGTCAGCAGAACGGTACATGCAGGAGATTGTGAGATTGCATGGAGTACCTATGAGCATCGTGTCCGACCATGACATCCGATTCTTATCACACTTCTGTAGGAGCTTACAGGAAAGTTTGGGGACTCGATGGAAGTTTAGCACAGCTTATCATCCTCAAACAGATGGCCAGTCGGAGGGAACGATCCAAACTCTTGAAGACATGTTGAGAGCTTGCATGTTAGACTTCAAGGGTTCATGGGAGGATCATCTATACTTGGTGGAGTTTCGTACAACAACAGCTTTCAGGCGACTATTCAGATGGCTCCATTCGAAGCATTATATGGTCGCAAGTGTCTTTCACCTGTTTGTTGGGACGATATTGGAGAACGAAGATTGTTGGGACCGGATTTGGTCATGCAAACAGTTGAGAAGGTTAACAATATCCGGAATCATGTGAAGGCAGCACAAGACCGACAGAAGAGTTGGGCTGATACGTCGAGAGAACCTCTAGAGTTCGCTGTGGGTGATTTAGTATTCTTGAAGATGTCACCGACTAGAGGGGGATCCGTTACGGAAGTCGAGGAAAGTTTAGTCCTCGATTCGTTGGACCTTTTAAGATTTTGGAGCGTATTGGAGAAGTGGCGTATCGTTTGGTGTTACCGCAATATTTAGAGAATGTTCATGACGTGTTTCGTGTATCTCAACCCCGTAGGTATTCTCGAGATGAAATACATGTATTGGATCTTTCAGAGCAGACTGTACGAGAAGATTAAACCTTTGAGGAGCGACCGATGTAAATTGTGGATCGAAGAGAAAAGGTTATGAACAAAGTTATCCCTCTTGTACTAGTTTCTTGGAGTAATCGCTTGCATGGAGAACCCACTTGGGAACGAGAAGATAAAATCCGACAGAAGTTTCCACATCTATTCTTATAGTTTGTTGATTGTTTATTCTTTCTTATTCTTGGAATTTCGAGGACGAAATTCTTTTGTAGTTGGGTATAATGTAACACCGTTGTTCATTTATACCAATTCCAGTTCTCGTATTTCCTTAATTGTGGTATTTTCCTGATTTATCGTGTTTTGGGTATGAATAGTATTTTATATTTTACATTGCATTCGACCCGACCCGCTTGCTTGAACCTGTTTGATTCATATTTATAGATTATCCTGACTTTTTATATAGATACGTGCATCTCATGTATACTGCATACTGGCATTTTACCATATAACATTTTAGGTCATGTAAAATAATTTAAAATTGCATTTCATAGCCTGCATGATACCCCTAACCCCGTGGTAGTATCAGCGCATCTTGTTCTCGTCCCGTTCAGTGAAACGGACGTGTTTAGATGGCTACGCGCATGTACGTGCATCCGTTCTTAGGGGTATGCATTTTCGTTACCTGAGCATTCATTTTGAATTTTGAAAGTCGCACATATTTTTCGTATTTTAAATTTGAAGTTTTAGACCCGATCCGGGCGCGTTTTGAAATATTTTGGTATCCCGGCAAAATTCAATTTATTTAATTTTAAAATTTAGTTTAAATATTTTCATACGATTTCTTTAACAAACTGAAACCTCTTATCTAAAATTTTAAATTTAATTTCCTAACAAACTAACAACTCCTTTCTCTCTCTCTCTCTCTCCTCTGCATATATATATTTATACATATTTTATTTATTTAATTTTTCTATCCTTATTTAATACATAACCTGTTCTTCTTCTTTCTTCTTTCTTTTTCTTGATCTTGTTTCTTGATTCCGGTGATCACCGCCGGAGCCGTGCTCGTCGCTGACGATTCGAGTGATCCACTGAACGTACCTAACTTGCGTGATCACTCTCGTGCGTTGTTTGGAACCGTTCCGTGTACCGTGCGCGCGTCGTGACATTTCGCCGACGAAGGACGTTCCGTACACATCCGTTCTTGTTCCGTCTAGGCAAGTTAATCTTGCTACATGCTATATAATTCATTTTATACCTAGTTAAATAAATACCATACCTATAGTTTAAATCTAGTACCCCATGTTTAATTTTATAACGTTTCGATGTTCCGTTTGCATCCGTTTATATCATTTTAAATCTAGATCATGAAAAAACTTATCTTGTGACATACTAGTTTACAATATACTGCATCCATATCATTTAAAATATATATCGTCTTAATATTTCTTATTATTATCTTTAATTAGTTTATAATCTGCATTTTATAATGTTATACATTTGAAAATATTATAGTTTACGCATGAAACGTCATCGCAAAGCGAATACGACAAATCTGAAATTTACTGTACACCTTACCTTATAAAATTCATTATAAATCATAAAAAAAATCATTAGTATACGTTCTTTAGTTCATTCCGAAGCTAACTCAGATTAATATAACTCTATGAAATATTTACTTACAAAATAAATCGTTTAAATAACGTAAAATGCAAATGAATATGTCTCTAAACTTCTGTCCAGGGAAATTCCAGCAGCAAAATTTCAACTTCGAATATTCATATCTTTTTGTAGAGACGACCTGAGATACTTATACTTATAAAAATGAAAACCTTATTGAATTATCTTTGTTTTGGTATAAGACACGTCCCTTTTGGAGAACGTTTATTATTTTTAAGCTATTTTTACAAATCAGGGTGACGCTGAATTTCTTAACGGAACATTCTTGTGCGTGGTTAATCAATACCACTTTTATAGTTATTAATCGCTTTGAATATGCTATCCATATTAATATTATTATATCAATATTTATATCAAATATTGCTTAGTTGTACATCCCACTTTACCATTTTATAGTTTTATAACTTTTCGGATACCCGTTTGTATCCATCGCATTTAAGATACGTATAATTGCATCCATAGATCACATTACTACATAATACTGTGATATTAACACTCCATGTTTAATAAATTGCATCCTAATTAATATTGAAACTATAAATGTAACCATAATCGATAACTGTGCATCTGTATGCCTTAATCTGTACCTGATTGCATATCACATTACAATGTTCCATTTTATTGTGCTATTAGTACCCATGCTTGTTTTGTATACCCACGCTTATGCTAGTTGATTATGAGCACCCACATAACATTTTGTGCTTCCTGACATGACCTGTTGCACTTCCTACCAGATAGGATATGGTACCGTACACTCTTGACATGACCTGACACCTAAATACACTACTTGACTTGACCTGATGTACCATGGTTTGACCTGTTACCTGATCTTGTGTCTAATGCCAACAAACCTAACATGTAGTCCTTACGGGCCGTTCCTGTTGTCTATCCAGACAAACCTGAACCTACCTGATCCTTAGTTGGCATTAGTTCTTGATTACTTAAAATACCTGACTAGACACTTATAACTTGGGGGTATGGGGAAATCAATGATGAAATCCTGACTTGTAACTCGACAGTTGCTTACTTATACTGATCAGTTTTTGGAGGCTAGGCCCGCCTCGTGACGATGTTGCTGACATCGTTGGTCTGTACCCTTTTCCTGTTAGTGCCTAGCGGTACGTCTCGATTTCAGCCCGAGAGTCTTAGACCGTAGTCCCGGGCATGCACGGGATACTATTGAATTACATCGATGATTCATCAAATTGATTTCAAAGACTTGAGAGTAGATAACCAACTGACCAGTTTAGTTTACTCACTGCACGCTACCTTTCACTGCCCTGATTTAGATTGCTTTACACCTGCTTTACTATTTATGATTATACTTGCATGTCTTGCTACCATGTTTACATATTGTTGCTTGATGTTATGACGCGCTGACGTCTGGGTTTTGCATGGCCCAGATCCTTCTACCTTTGTTGCAGACTGATCAGGAGTATTGCCGCTGTTAGACCGAGCAGTGAAGTTCCTGTCGGTATGTAGTTTTACTTTCCAGGTGTTTCATTATTGTATCTTTTGCTTCCGCATATCATTATTTCTTGACTCATTCATTCTGGCTCATGGACATGTACTAGATAGTTTAGTTTACTTTCCTGTTCTTGATATCTCTACAGCCATAATGTGACTGTGGAGGGATTTTTCCTATCCACAGGTAGCATGGTTGGCTATGTCACGTGCCCATCTTAGCGTACTCTGCGATGCGGGGCGTGACACATGGATTGTGAAGGGGTTTCAGTAAAAGATTCAAAATTGTTTGGATTCTGGAAACTCCCAAATGGCTGTGTAGAAGCAATGTCTAGGGAAGGTGCGAAAATCGAGTAGGACTGGTAGGAATTGAATGGTTGGACCGGAGTAGGATCAACATTTGGATAAAAAGATGAATGGGCTTGTTGATCCCAAGAACTAGAAGTGTTGAAAGGAGTGAAAGATCGGTTACGAGATTGTTCAATATGTTCAGCAATAGACATGGGTTTCGGAGTTACAACAGGACTCGAAAAAAGAGTATCAACGTAAGAAGGTGGTGAAGGTTGAAAATGTTGATACACAGTGGATTGCGGAGTCCAACTGTTTCTCCTAGACATTTCTATTCGATCTTTCAAAGAATTTTTAGGCATGGATGGGTCACCTGTAATTCGACCAAAACAATTCGCGTAGGAAGCAAAGTTTGGTTCAGGATACCAAAGTTCGGCAAGAGTTTTGTGAGGTGGTGTACCCATGATGTGAGAAAGGAGAAGAAAAGAATGTGATGATTTTTTATTATTTTTAATTTTTTTTTAAATTTTTTTTCCAAAAAAATTGTTTTTGGAGTTTTTGAAATTTTTGAAAGTGTTTTTTTTAGAAATAGTTTTGCAAAAATTTGTATGGAACTACGGCACAATCACAATTTATATATGCACAATCAAGCCTAGAGTTAGGGTCTCCTAAGTCAACTAGACTGCTCCTAACTGTTCCAAAGGGCAAGTTGTGAGATCCTCAAATCGCCTCTTCACCGCCAATTGTAGCTAGGTAAGCACAAGTAAAGAAAGGAGGGATCA
Organism: Agapanthus africanus; assembly: GCA_030015575.1. NCBI lineage: Eukaryota > Viridiplantae > Streptophyta > Magnoliopsida > Asparagales > Amaryllidaceae > Agapanthus > Agapanthus africanus. The sequence continues at coordinate 298,906,634 of CM057339.1, read as the reverse complement.
GCTCACGAATCACCGTGAGACGGGCCTTTTAAAATTACCTTTCCTACTTGTCTAGCCTAGGCATCACAAAGTCAGGTTTAGATAAACGATCGATGCCTACAACCTTTCCTTTGTCCTAATGAGCACGACAGTCCTTAGTTGGCTGAGTCTAATATTTTTTAATTTAACTCAAGGGTTGATGCAAAATGCTTTTTATGATTTTTGGGGTCCTAGGAAAGGTAATGAAATCCCTACCCAATCTTGATTGGTGTTATAGCCCCTTAAAAGTCCGTTTTAAAAATATGCAAAGCAATTAACACACCAAAAATCTAAAACACTTTCAAAAGATTTTTTTATTTTGCAGCGCAAAGAATCCTGCATAAAAACAATTTATTAGAGAGGGAGAAAGATTTTACGCAAAGAACCCTGCAGGAAAAATTTTCAGTGGAGCTCAAGGGGTTCAGAAGAAGAAAAAAATGCTTACAGAGAGTTTCCACGCGCTGATGTCACCAAGGAGCCGCGGTTCCGCCGCAAGAACGTGCCTTTGACCGCGGTTCCGCGGTTGACTTGGCAGTTCAGATCCCAAAATTTTTTCTTTTTTCTTGTTATGATTCTCCTCTGCTTGTTTAGATCTGCTGTTTCTTGATTTGTTCACTGGGATTTTCCAGATCTGAATTTGTCCGTCTTCTTTTCCTGCACAATTCAAACGAAACACCCTTCAAAGAATAACAAGATGATAAATTTTTTTATATTTTTATATTTTTCAGTTTTTATGATTTTTCAATTTTTATATTAACCCGAAATTACAAAAAGAAAATAACTACGCCATCCCCGGCAACGGCGCCATTTGATTTTTGTGCTATGTTTTGTGATCAAAGAATTAATTACCGCAATCAAGAACGGCGTCGCTTGGTAGCTAGCCGGTTGAGTACGGGTCGGTCCACAGGGAGATGGATTCCTTATCTTCGTGTTCTAACGAGTTAATCCAAAAAAATGGTGTTTTTATTTTAAGATCTAAGAGTTCATTTTTGTGATTTTAATTTAACAACTACGGCGGATAAATAAAATTAACAACTACGGCAGATAAATAAAATTTATAATTAGGACAGAAAAGAAATTTATAACTATGGCAGAAAAGAAATTAACTAGGGCAAGATAAAAAAACTTACTTCTTTATTGATGCACTCTTTGACGATTACATTCTTCAAAACATTACAACGATTTACGAATTCTGAATTTTATGAATAAAAAGAGGCATCTCTAAAGAGGCACCCAAAAGGAGGCACACCTCAAAAGAGGCTGTAGGGTTCCTATTTATAGATAATAGAAACCCTAGGGTTTACATCTGATCCATATCTAGAATTACAAAAATACCCTTAAGAAAACCGAGTCAATGCACCGACACACCGACACGCACCGCACGTGCATAGCACGGCCACGGTTCCGCGGCCATAAGCATGGTTTGGCCGCGGTTCCGCGGCCATATGGTGGTCTTGATGCATAATTTCTTCAGGGCTTCATTCTGTTGCTTTTTCCTTCTATTTTCTTCACTTGGTTCTTCAGAATGTCTTCTAGTTTCTTCCAGATTTCCACTGTGTAAAATGTTGTGGACTTTTACCGCTTACTTCGTGTTGAAGTCTTGAATCTTGCACTGCCTTTGTCCTTTGTGAAATTGTTCGTTGATCTTCGTGTGTCCCTTAAACTGTAAGCATGATCAAGATTCTTTTATTTGTTGGTCTTAGTCTCACTTTTGTAATGTCTTTTCATCATTTTCACTGTTTTGTTCCGAGAACCTGTAACCTGCAACTATGTAACAGACATGGATCAACGGCACCTGTTTATTTATAAAATAATTAAGAATGGGGAATATAATAATACAAAATTATGATATGAACACCAACCACCATATATCATAGTCATGGTATGTATCAATGGCAAGCAAGATCCGGATGGACTTAAGCATAGCCACTAGAAAAGGTTTCATCATAATACACACCTGGTCGATGACGAGAACCCTTTACAACATGTCTAGCTTTGAAAGTCTCAACTTTTCCATCTACACCAAGTAATTTTCTCAAGATATACTTTCTCCTGATGGGGATATAACCCTTCAGATAGAGCAACCAAAGTCCATAGTTTGTTAGTGTATATGGATTCCATCTCAGACCGCTTAGCATCCAGCCATTCTTATAGAGTCCCCACTCTTGATGGCCTGTTCGAAACTAGTTGGGTCATCGTCTCATGATGCAATCCTCGCTCCCACTATCATAGAGAAAACTGAAGTATCTCTCAGGTGGATGAGGAACCCTACCAGAACGGCGGAGTGGCTGAAGTCCGTCGGGAACTATTGAATCCTTCGGTTCTACCAAAACATCAGCTGTAGTTTGTATAGCTGGAACTCCTTCCAGTTCTACCTCATGACCACAAATTTCTTCACAAGAAATTCCTTTTCTAAAAAGGTGGCATGTCGAGAAACAAAACACCTTTTGTTCCTCGTGTTAGTTATATGTATGCCCTAGAAGCCATTACTGTACATATGATGTATATTGTAGTGGATGCTTGGACATATATAGGGAGGACTTTCTTGCTCGACATGATAGTATGCTATCTGGTTTCTCTTTATCTTAACATATACACTGATTGTCTCTATGTTACATATTGATAAAGCCCTTAAGATTAGTACTTGACTACCAGGATTATGATGCAGATCATACTAGTGGGGATAGAGTAGTCGTTAAGTACATCCATCAAATGTTCCTAGTCATAGGTGTATCGAGACAGGGCATCGATATATCAGAGTAAACTAGCGTATAGCTTCTTGACCCATATAGATGGGCGATAGATGATCCCATATCCATTGGTGTTTGACATCAGAGATAGTATATGGGTGCACAGTGGAGACTGGGTATACTGGACGGACTCGCCGAGAACTCCCAGATGGTATTATACCTAACGGCAGACGGCAGTTCTCTGGTGACACTGGTACAGATTAGTCTGTAGACCCGACATCGTCATAGAGTCTTGTGTGATTCCCACTGTGCTTTGATTTCCACCTTACCACGTTCAACAGAACGTGAAAAACGGTGGCTTTTGGGTACAGTCCCGAATCACATGGAGACAATGAGCGATAGGAGGGGTTCGTCTCTCCCGGTATTGAGGGTTGATGTTGCGCTGTGCTCGATTGGCTATAACAAGAAGTCCCTGGCTATGGCTGCTTTAGAGACCGGACTGGTAAGTGTTATCAGTAGTTTCTCGACCCGTTATGAGCCTCATATCGACACGACTTATCGATTTATTGGGGTCTGACGTTCACCCCTAGACGAGATATGCGACATATCAGACGAAGAGACCGGACTGTACGGTAGTGTTACTGATTGGATTCGTAGGAGTACGAGCAGGCTTGCTTGTTGATCTTCTGATCGATCAATACCCGGGTGGCCATTACGTTTAGCAGACCACTTGCGGCTTGTGGGTGTTTGATATCATCATCACCTACTACCGGCGTATTGACGAGTCTTTAGAGTCTTACACAGGGGTATCCTGGCTCAAGCGAAACGGAGTAGGAGCACAAATGTGATGTGCAGGACCGAGATTAATGCGATATGAGAAACCGTATTCTATTCTCGTGATGTGTGACATGATTGGTTATATGTGATATAGCCGGGTTATCGGATCAAGTGTTGATTCGATAAGATGTTACATTTGATATTAGTCGGTTATATGTGATATAGAAGGATTATTAAATCAAGTGTTGATTTAATAATTTAATGTATAATTATATATTTGATATATTACATTACATTAACTAATATTAGCTAGCTTAAGATTTCTTTTCTCACTTTGGATACATTGATATATATATATGTGATATATGTTAAATGCATCATGCTAGGTTACAAATGCAACTTGGGTTTATAAGGATTAAACCATTCTAGGGTTAAGATTAGGGTTTATATTTATCGTTAAGTAATTCAAATATTGTGGATTTTGTCATGGTTGATATTTGTTGAAAGCTTGTAGAAGCTTGTAAGCATCTTTGACCTTGTCCACTCTTTTTGTCTAGCTTAAGATATTTTTTGACCTAACTTTTAACCCTATCTCTTGGTTAACTCTCTACAAAGGTTAAGCATGACATGCTTAACCCTTGGTTGCATTTCTAACCTCAACAATAATTCATCACAACTTCACTTGATCTTCTTCTTCCTCTTGAGCTTGCTCTCTAGTTTGTGATCAAGTGATGATTTTGAGTGAGAAAATGAAATCTAAAGTGAACAAAATTCCTACTCCATCATCCTATACTACTTGCCATTTAGTATAGGGTGTTTGCTTCATTAATTTCACAATTAGTGAAGAGATAGCTTGGGTTAGTGTCTCCTCGACGTAGATCATCTTCGGCCTCGAAGACTTCGAAGCAAGCATGTTCGTTTCTTCAAGGGAGCCTCTCTAGAGTCCGAGACTTCATGATCGCAGCGAAGGGACTATTACATGGAGCTAATGAAGTGAAGGACCGGTCTACAAAGGTTGTATTCCTTGTTCACTTTACTTACAAAGTCGTTTGTATTTCTTTCCGTCGGATATTTAGTTAACGATTCTAAGTTAGGGTTAGCTAGAACGGCAAATTTTTGAATTTGGCATAGATGATGCCTCCCGAAACCTTGCTTACGTCCTAGGTAACCCTGCAGTAGTATCAGAGCCATGCTAGAAAATTAGACGGATTTTGTTAAGATTACGAAACCGAAATACGCCGAAACTTGAAACGCGAAAATGTAGTTTATATCGAATTTAAAATGTTGTCAAAAAATTTTTTAAACAAGTACAGAATGTTATATGGGATATATCATGAACACCATGAAAATTTCAGGCAGTTTTCTTGGATTTTGGCCGAGATCAAGGTAGTTGGGGCCGGCCACTTTGGGTTGTTTTTGCATGAAATTTTCACTGTGTTCCAGTGACTGGGTTTTGGTGTTTCAGGTGTTGTTTGTTTTTGCTAATTTTGCATGTGATGTAATCTTACACTATAAGAAATTCGGAGTGTTTCATATTCGTAGTTTTAACATTGTTTCAGGTTGTTGCATGTTGTCTAGGCGAAATAAAAAAGTTCGATCGAATGTCGAAAACCTATTTTTCCAATTCTAACGTATTCGGAAAAACATGCAAGTAATTCTATGAAACCTCTAAAAGAATGAAACCCTAACTCGACTTTTTGGATCGCGGAACCGCAGTCATACCCTAGGGTTTGTCGCAGTTCCGTGGCGACATGAGTGAGGCTTAGGTTTGCCCTTCTATGGCTGGTGCATAGATACTGTGGCATATTCTGGGTATTATTAAACTATGCTCAAGTGTTGAGCTGTCGGGAAATTGTGGGACTTTGATAAATCAATCAAAAAGTTTAACGTTCGTCTGGGTATCATGTGATGGGATACAATATTTAGAATCCACAAAAATAGTTATGAGATAACTAATTTAAATGTTATAAATCTAGCAATTTAGTCTCATTTGATCGGTTGCCACAGGATTTTGATGTGATCAAAAGTCCGTCGAAATCATGTAGCGTACGCGGATACTCACCGGGTAACCTTATTAGATAGCTATGCCCCATAGCCTCGACCAAGTGACTGTAGGAGAACCCCGTCGCCAAAAGCATCCGTTCGGGTGCTCGCAGCAGCGGTGTTCCACCTTAGTGCACTTCATCGACGGCATCCAGGGGTGTGGCCGTCTACTAAAGTTTCCGACGAGCATTCGATCAGGATGTCGGGAATCTTGTTGAATTGCCCGACTTGATATTGAAAAGTGTTTTCGAGATCGAGACTAAATGCGGGGTTTATAATTGTTAGGCATGCGATGTCTAAGGAATTCATTTGGCTAGGCATGAAAAACAAAGTATGTGATACATTGGGTTTATGATGTCTAAGGTGGTTGCGGATTCCAACTGTTGTAGTTTTTCACTTTCTTTTCTGCGACCGTAAGTGTAATATGTGGTGTATCGCCGGTTTCAGTGCTATATGTCAACGAAAACTGGGATACGCCTATTTACTTACGTTGATGACATATGATGTTATGTGTTGCTGTGATATGTTATATTGGATCGTCGTGTTTGAATAGCCGGGGTTTTTATGTGAGATAAGAGTTTTTATTTTCATTCATGTAAAATTCATTGTATGTAATATTCTTTTATTAGGGCACCTCTGAGTTGAGGATGATGTCACCATTGTATATTATTTACTTTTCCGCATTAGGATAGACCCAAGGCGGGGAGCACAAGTAACCGGGTTCTAGGGTCCGGTAGGAGACCATCTCGTGGAGTCGAGACCGGGTCTCCTAACTCTAGAATTGGTAGGGTTACTTGCCACTCACGTAGGGGTCTAGGGATGTGGGTTTGGCCATTCATCACGACCGTGGAATCCGTGTTTTATACAGGCTTAATTTAAAACACGGAAATCCTAGTATATTCAATATTTCATATGTTATCTTCTGCTGCTCTGTGATGTGATCACTGTGATATGTTCATACGAATGCCTATATATATATATATATTGTTGCTTTCATTTCATATGTGTTGCTTGGGAAGCATATTACGATGGGACTTCATTAATGAGATTAATGAAATAAAAGAAACCTAAAGATGTTGTAGAAACTTTTTTTTAAAACTGGTAGCTCTAGTTCTTACTTTGCATAGCGGTATTCCTTGTAGAATATCCAGCACCTTATTCAATAAGGAAAGAGCCGAGATCCATTCACCGGGAGTGACCTCTTTAACGAAACTAGCAGATGCTACAAACTCGGTTTTGTTTTTGATTGCTTATATAATTCTTGCTTTGCATAGTGGTGTTTGTGAAATATCCTGCACCTTATTCGATAAGGAAAGAGCCGAGATCCCTTCACCGGGAGTGACCTCTTTAGCAAAACTAGTCAAAGCCTCAAAAACACTCCTTTACAAAATCACTCGATTCTACGACGAGATCAAGTTCATTACGCAAAAAGTTTTCGTAAAAACCTGACGTGGCCCTCCGACATTTCAGATAAGTAGTAGTTAGTATTCGTGCTGTGTTTGTTGACCTCTATCAAGGCGTAGTGTGCAATAGCTGATTAGTGTTTATCTGCAAAGCATATGATGTGATTGATTTAGGGTAGTCGTGTGACCTTGTTGACCTCTGTCAAGGGTCGTGCGGGTGGGTTTATTTCAATCATGAAATGACGGGTTGAACTTGACTAGCAGTCTATGGTTTGTTGACCTCTGTCAAGGTCATAGGACGCTAGGGGCAAAACATTATCGGGAATTTCAAGTGTTGAAATTTGCAATGAGATTGCATACCTTCTATGAGATAGTTGTATCCCGATACCCACTGCGAGTAAGAGTTACTCCTGGAAGAGTTTTACACATCACAATTAGCTGATCAAGTAGGTGTCTAGAAAGGTGTTAACGGGGTTATGCCTCAAAGAAAATGAGGTTTATTTTAATTAGGTCCGTGCGAAAGCACGGGGAACCTCCCTCAAAGTACCAACACTGGACTGGCTGAAAGATTGGCGAACTTGTAAGGTGTAATTAATCCCGGCTAGTCTTTCCTTTTAGGGTTTGAAGGAAGATTTGACTAAAACAGTGGGAGCCATCCTGATTAGATAAAATAATAAACAATCTAATTTTGCAAGAGCATACGCTGAGAGATTTCTTCTCTCTCTCTCTAGGTAGAGACCATGTCACGCCTTAATCAAGAAAATAATATGGATGTATTGACCGAACCCGCTTGTTATACTGAGCTGGGGAACGTTGGTCCTACTCCAACTTATAATTATTATAAGACCGAGTAGGAAATAGGGGATTACCAGGATTCCCATGCAACCCAAATGAAGAAAGTGCATGATGATGCATCTTCTTCGTGTGTGTTCATTACCGAGAACTGTTTTTTAGTATCCTCTACGTCCTGGGTATGTGATACCGGATCAGGATCCCGCATATGTAATATGTTACATAGGCTACAAAAAGGTAGAGAACTGAGAATGGGTGATAAGTTTTAAAAGTTAAAAATGGTGCAATTGTTGCAGCCAAGATGTTGGCAGTTATCACCCTGTATTACCAAATACATTGATTCTGAACGAATGTTATTAGATACCGAACCTGATATACAATATCATATCAGTCTCTTTATTTAGTAAAGAAGGATATAATTTTGTATTATTGGATAATGTTTTGAACATTTTCCTATATCAAGAGTTGATCGGTTCAGGAACGTTATCTAAAAGCATATACGTTCTAAATCAAACCACAGTTCTTAATGTACAAAACACACACAAGAGGAAGAGTTCAGAAATGAACGAATCCTTCTTGAAGTATTGTAGACTAGGTCATATCAATGCGACCCGACTAGCCAAGTTACATAAAATGCATATTTAAATCAGTTTGAATTTACATCTTGTGAAACTTGCCAGTCATGTCACAAAGAAAAGATGACCATAGCTCGGTTTATTGGAAACAGAGAAAAAGTTAGTGAACTCTTGGGATTGATACATGTTGATGTATGTAGGTCCTCTGTCTACACATGCCAGGACTGGTTCTTTGTACTTCATTACATTCACTGATGATCTCTCAAGATTCGAACATATGTTCCTGTTGAAACACAAGCTTGAACCTTTTGAGATATTCAAAGAATATAAGTTAGAAGTAGAGAACCAAAAACGGGTATAAGTATTATGTCCTTTGATGAGATCAGAGAGGAGAATACTTGAGCACGGAGATCCTGGACTATTCTAAAGGAGAATGAGATTCTCTCTCAGCATTACTCCTCCGTATACACCACAGCACGTTGGTATATCGGGGCGGAGCAAATCGCACCCTATGTGATATGGTGTGCTCTATTATGAGTACTACTGAGTTGCCTATTTCCTTTTGGGAGTTATGCACTTAAGAAGCTGCATACCTATTGAATAGGGTTCCAACCAAATCAGGTGCCTACCACTCCATATGTGATATGGTATGGCAAGAGCCCATCTCTTAAGGATGTTAAGATTTGGGGTTGTCCGGCCTATGTCTAAAAGAAAAATCCGGACATGCTCGAGGCAAGGTCAGTTATGTGGCAGTTTGTTGGATATCCCAAGCATTCGCAAGGGAATATCTTCTACCGCACCGAGAAACAAATGGTGTTTTATTTCTCGGCATGCCACCGTTTTAGAAAAAGGAATTTCTTGTGAAGAAATTAGTAGTCATGAGGTAGAACTGGAAGGAGTTCCATCTATACAAACTGCAGCTGATGATTTGGTAGAACCGGAGGATTCAATAGTTCCCGACGAACCTCGGCCTCTCCACCGATCTAGTAGGGTTTCTCACCCACCTGAGAAATACTTTGGTTTTCTCTATGACAGTGGGAGCGAGGATTGCATCATGAGATGATGACCCAACTAGTTTCGAGCAGGCCATCAAGAGTGGAGACTCTGTAAGAATGGCTGGATGCTAAGCGATCTGAGATGGAATCTATGTACACCAACAAAGTATGGACTTTGGTTGCTTTATCTAAAGGGTTAAATCCCCATCAGGAGCAAGTATATATTGAGAAGATTACTTGGTGTACATGGAAAAGTTGAGACTTTCAAAGCTAAGACTTGTTGCAAAGGTTCTCATCTTCCACCAGGTGTGGATAATGATGAAACCTTTTCTAGTGCCTATGCTTAAGTCCATCCGGATCCTACTTGCCATTGCTACATACCATGACTATGATATCTGGTGGTTGGGTGTCATGACTGCTTTTCTAAATAGTGATTTAGAAGAGAGCGTCTATAAGTACACAGCTAGAGGGCTTCATAGGCAGTGGGAGCAGCGAAAACGTGTGCAAGTTGCTTTATGGGTTAAAGCAGGCATCGCGGAGTTGGAACATCTGTTTGATGTGGTAGTCAATGCGTTTGACTTCATCAAAATGGTAGATGAACCGTGTATATACAAAATGGTAGTAGGGAGTATGGTGGTGATCCTCGTATTGTACGTGGATGACATACTCTTGATAGGAAAGGAGTTTCTTATGCTACACTCGGTCAATCTTCTCTTATCACAAGGATTCTCTATATAGGATCAAGGTGATACCTCCTAAATCCTGGGTTTTGAATCTATGAGATAGATCTAAGTGGATGTTAGGATACTCACTAGGTGTAGTGAGATGGTATCAATCAATCCTGGGGAGAATCACTGGATAGCTTTCAGGGTGGTAAGGTCGACTGAATGTCAGTCACAGGCATTGTCTTTACCCTCAGTGGAGGGACGGTATGTTGGAAGAGTTCCAAGGTATATACCATGACATACTGTAAGTCTACGTTAGCGCCCCGGCCGTCTACAGACGCCAAATGCGGAACAAAAAACTTTTAACTGGCGCTATCGTATACTTTAACCCGGATCTGCCATTATTGCTAAACTAACAAACTGTAAAGAGTGTAGAAAGGTTATACCGAACGATCCGAGTCCTTCGTTCTTCAACCATCATCCCACGCTCCGTTGCGGCTGCTCCGATCTCGTCGATCTCCGATATCCTCGTCGAGGTGGCACCACATCACCGATTCTTTAAACGGGCTCCCGCCTCTGACTCGAGGCAACTCGATCGCCAAGTTTGCTAAAAGAGACGACCAAGAATGATATAGAGAATGAGTAGATGACTTTGTCTCACTTCGTCCAAGTCCGTGGACGATCGGTAAATGAAGTTGCCGTAGGAATTGGGTGATGGAATGAAATGAGCTATGAATTCCATACACCCCAAAAATCTATCATAATCTTTTCAAGTGGAAAAACATCAAGTAGTGAGAGAGAGAGAGGGGGCCGGCCTCATATATGGAGAGGGGGTGACCGTAGGAGAGGGGGGGTGACCACATCATGAAGCATATCATGAAGTAAATATCTAAACCAAAACAAAAAGCCTTTATGTAAACCATGACTCATATAAACATAGTCATCAAGTCATAAATGCAATTAAAGGTTCATGAACCTAGTCACCTCTTCTAGTGGCTTCTAGAAACTTCCAGAACACTGACTCACCTCATACAAGAAAAGATAAATCCGTCTTTAACCGAATGTTAAAAGACGGCTGATAGAAAACTGGAAACTGGCAACTTCCAAAAGTGATCCTGAAACAACTTTCAGGATAACCCCGAAACTGTATAAATATACCCGCATTTGTATTACGACCGAATACAAATGCAACTGAGACAAAGATATTATACCTACTCAATATAATACTCGGATCCGGCTTAAACCAAAGCCGACCAGTATCATCTGCCCGAAAAATAACACGTGCGTAAACGCACGTGCATTTTCCGAACCCTGCCATAAAACCATACGGCCTCTACAACGTTTCGCCCGAACTTGGGAAACTGTCTGTGGGGGACTCTAATGACTCTTCAGTACCCTGGCAGTGGGTTTAACCACAAACCGTCAGCGGCACTAGCTATGCGTAACGCCTGCCCATGGACTGACCTCAAGGGATGCCGATGAGCGCACTCATCCGGAAAACCCTACTGAGCCTAACAGTGACAATGTATATACAGTCCGGTCCGTTCGTCAATGAGTATCGCATATCTGCCTAGGGGGCTAGCAACGTCAGACCCCCAATAGCAGTATAAGTCGTGTCGGAGTGAAGCCCAATAACACCCTGAGATACTACTGGAGTACCTATCAGTAAATCTCCTACCATGGCCATGGATTTGTGTAATGGCTCTCCTAGACACAGCACGACCTCGCCCCCAATACCGGGAGAGACGAATCCCCTGCCGATCCTCTCACGTGCCTCCATATGGCTCGGGACTGTACCCAAAAGCTACCTGTTTGCACGACTCCTTTGAGCCGTGGTAGGGTAGAAATCAAAGCACAGTGGGAACTCACACGAGACAAATGACGACCTCAGGTCGATGAACTAACCTGTACACATGTCACCAGGGAACTGCTATCTGACGGTAGATATAATACTAACTAGCAGATTCCCGGCGAGTCCTGTCCGGTGTACTCATAACCCAATGAGCACCTGTATACATCTTAGGTGATCCAACTGACACCAGTGGCTTGTGAGACCGGCCACCGCCCCTCGTCGGGGTCTCGACTGTACACACTAGTCTACTCCGGAGTATCGATGCCCTGTCTCGAAACTCCCACGACTAGGGACCACAATTAAGGATATGCGTATAAACTACCCAACTCTCACGTATATGATCGCCATCATACTGTTGGTAGTAAAGCAAGATCCTAAGGGCTCTATCAAAGTGTAACATGCAATCAGTCACCTGAATATGTACACGACTGATAAAGGCAAACCAGATAGCATATTATCATCTCGAGTAAGACTGTCATACCGGTATAGGTCCTCCGCAATCATTGCAATCACGTACCTGCGATCCAATAATTGACTATGAGGGAACTATCTCCAACACATACTAGACGATAAAGGCTAGATACATCACTTCCAATAATACTACCAAAGAAGGAGTCTGGGTGTATATAAGTTCATGAGATGAACTCCGTTCCTACCATTGTATGACAATGGAGTTGTGGCTTTGGCCTAGGAACCCCCGTCCCATCTTTGATCCAGACATATTCTAAGGCAGTATCACCTGATCATGGAGATGGTTGATCTCCAGGGAGATCGAGGTTAGGAGAGTAGACACAGAGGACAACAGGGCGGATCCACTCACAAAGGCCTTTTTCCAGGAGAGACTTTTATGGGATGGTTGTGTATGAGATACTACAACCACTGCTGATTGTTGGGTATTGGATACTACGACAGATGGCCCTAGTGCAAGTTGGAGATTATTAGTTATATGTATGCCCTATAGGCCATTACTGTACATATGATGTATATTGTAGTGGATGCTTAGACATATATAGGGAGGACTTTCTTGCTCGACATAATAGTATGCTATCTGGTTGCTCTTTATCTTAACATGTACACCGATTGTCTCTATGTTACATGTTGATAAAGCCCTTAAGATTAGTACTTGACTACCAGGATTATGATGCAGAGCATACTAGTGGGGACATGGTAGTCGTTAAGTACATCCTTCAAATGTTCCTAGTCTGGGTGTATCGAGACAGGGCATCGATATATCAGAGTAGACTGGCGTATAGCTTCTCGACCCATGTAGATGGGCGATGGATGATCCCATATCCATTGGTGTTTGACATCAGAGATAGTATACGGGTGCTCAGTGGAGACTGGGTACACTGGACGGACTCTCCTAGAACGCCCAGATGGTAATATACCAAACGTCAGACGACAGTTCCCTGGTGACACCGGTACAGGTTAGTCTGTAGACCCGACATCGTCATAGAGTCTTGTGTGATTTCCACTGTGCATTGATTTTCACCTTACCACGTTCAAGAGAACGTGCAAAACGGTGGCTTTTGGGTATAGTCCTGATCATATGGAGGCAATGAGCGATAGGAGGGGTTTCGTCTCTCCCGGTATTGGGGTTGATGTTGCGCTGTGCTCGATTGGCTATAACAGGAAGTCCCTGGCCAGGGCTGCTTTAGAGATATACCTGTAAGTGTTATTAGTAGTTTCTCGACCCGTTATGAGCGTCATATCGGCATGACTTATCGATTTACTGGGGTCTGACGTTCACCACCCCTAGGCGAGATATGCAACATATCAGACGAAGAGACCGGACTGTACGGTAGTGTTACTGATTGGAGTCGCAGGAGTACGAGCAGGCTTGCTTGTTGATCTTCTGATCGCTCAATACCCGGGTGGCCGTTACGTTTAGCAGACCGCTTGCGGCTTGTGGGTGTTTGATATGATCATCACCAACTACCGGCGTATTGACGAATCTTTAGAGTCCTACACAGGGGTTTCCTGGCTCAAGCGAAACGGAGTAGGACCACAAATGTGATATGTGCGTGACCGAGATTAATATGATATGAGATACCGTATTCTATTCTCGCAATGTGTGACATGATTAGTTATATGTGATATAGCCGGGTTATCGGATCAAGTGTTGATTCGATAAGATGTTACATTTGATATTAGTCGGTTATATGTGATATAGCTGGATTTTTAAATCAAGTGTTGATTTCATAATTTAATGTATAATTATATATTTGATATATTACATTACATTAACTAATATTAGCTAGCTTAAGATTTCTTTTCTCACTTTGAATACATTGATATATATGTGATATATGTTAAATGTATCATGCTAGTTACAAATGCAACTAGGGTTTATGAGGATTAAACCATGCTAGGGTTAAGATTAGGGTTTATATTTATCATTAAGTAATTCAAATATTGTGGATTTTGTCATGGTTGATATTTGTTGAAAACTTGTAGAAGCTTGTAAGCATCTTTGACCTTGTTCACTCTTTTTGTCTAGCTTAAAATATTTTTTGACCTAACCTTTAACCCTAGCTCATGGTTAACTCTTTACAAGGGTTAAGCATGACATGCTTAACCCTTGGTTGCATTTCTAACCTCAACAATAATTCATCACAACTTCACTTGATCTTATTCTTCCTCTTAAGCTTGCTCTCTAGTTTGTGATCAAGTGATGATTCTGAGTGAGAAAATGAAATCTAAAGTGAACAAAATTCCTACTTCATCATCCTCTACTACTTTCCATTTAGTATAGGGTGTTTGCTTCACTAATTTCACAATTAGTGAAGAGATAGCTTGGGTTTGTGTCTCCTCGACGTAGATCATTTTCGGTCTCGAAAACTTCGAAGTAAGCATGTTCGTTTCTTCAAGGGAGCCTCTCTAGAGTCCGGGACTTTATGATCGCAGCGAAGGGACTACTACACGGAGCTAATGAAGTGAAGGACCGGTCTACAAGGGTTGTATTCCTTGTTCACTTTACTTACAAAGTCGTTTGCATTTCTTTCCGTCGGATATCTAGTTAACGATTCTAAGTTAGGGTTAGCTAGAACGGCAAATTTTTGAATTTGGCATGAACGATGCCTCCCGAAACCTTGCTGTCGTCCTAGGTAACCCTGCACCCCGGTGCAGTAGATGATATTCCCTTGCGAATATTTGGATAACCAACAAACTTCCACAGAACTGACCTTGCCTCGAGCTTGTCCGGATTTTGCTTTTAGACATAGGCCGGACAACCCCAAATCTTAACTTAGTTAAGACATGTACTCTTCCTATACCATATCTTATATGGAGTGGTAGGTACCTAATTTGGTTGGAACCCTATTCAATAGGTATGCAACTTCCTCAAGCGCATAACCCCAAAAGGAAATAGACGACTCAGTAGTACTCATCATAGAGCGCACTATATCTAATATAGTGCGATTGCTCCGTCTCGATACACCGTTGTGTTGTGGTGTATACGGAGAAGTAATGCTGAGATAGAATCTCATTCTCCTTTAGAATAGTCCATGATCTCCATGCTCAAGTATTCTCCTCCCTGATCACATCAAAGGACATAATACTTATACCTGTTTTGGTTCTCAACTTCTGACTTATATTCTATGAATTTCTCAAAAGCCTCAGACTTGTGTTTCAACAGGAACACATGTGCGAATCTTGAGAGATCATCAGTGAATGTAATGAAGTACAAAAACCAGTCCTGGCATGTGTAGACAGGGGACCTACATACATCATCATGTATAATCAAAAGAGTTCACTAACTCTTTCTCTGTTTCCAATAAACGGAGCTATGGTCATCTTATCTTTGTGACATGACTGGCAAGTTTCACAAGATGTAAATTCAAACTAATTTAAATATGCATCTTTATGTAACTTAGCTAGTCGGGTCGCATTGATATGACCTAGTCTACAATGCCTCCAGAAGGATTCGTACATTTCTGAACTCTTCCTCTTGTGTGTGTTCTGTACGTTAAGAACTGTGGTTTGATTTAGAATGTATATGCTTTTAGATAACGTGCCTGAACCGATCAACACTTGATATAGGAAATGTTCAAAACATTATCCAACAATAAAATATTATATCCTTCTTTAGTAAGTAAATAAAGAGACCGATATAATATTGCATATCAGGTTCAGTATCTAATAGCATTCGTTCAGAATCAATGTATTTGGTAATACAGGGTGATAACTGCCAACATCTTGGTTGCCACAATTGCACCGTTTCAAACTCTTGAAACTTACCACCCATTTCCAGTTCTCTACCTATCTGTAGCTCATGTAACAGATTACATATGTGGGATCCTGATCTGGTATCTCATACCCAGGATGTGGAGGATACTGAGAAATAGTTCTCTGTAACGAACACACCCGAAGAAAATGCATCTTCATGCACTTTCTTCGTTTGGGCGGCACGGGAATCCTGGTAATCCCCTATTTCCTGCTTGGTCTTATAACGATTATAAGTTGGAGCGGGACCAACGTTCCCCAGCACAGTATAACAAACGGGTTCAGTCAATACATCCATATTATTATCTTGATTAAGGCGTGACATGGTCGATACCTGGGGAGAGAGAGAGAGAGATGAAAACACTCAGCGTATGCTCTTGCAAGATCAGATTGGTTATTATTTTATCTAATCAGGATGTCTCCCACTGTTTTTATCAAATCTTCCTTCAAACCCTAAAAGGAAAGACTAGCCGGGATTAATTACACCCTGCAAGTTCGCCAATCTTTCAGCCAGGCCAGTGCCGGTACTTTGAGGGAGGTTCCCCGTGCTTTCGCACGGACCTAATTAAAATAAACTTCATTTTCCCAGGGGCGTAACCCCGTTAACACCTTTCTATACACCTACTTGATCAGCTAATTGTAATATGTAAAACTCTCCCAGGAGTAACAATTACTCGCAGTGGGTATCGGGATCCAATATCTCATAGAAGGTATGCAATCTCATTGCAAATTTCAACACTTGAAATTCCCGATAATTTTGCCCCTAACCTCCTATGACCTTTACAAAGACCAACAAACCATAGGATGCTAGTCAAGTTCAACCCGTCATTTCCTGATTGAATTAAACCCACCCGCACGACCCTTGACAAAGACCAACAAGGTCGTACGACTACGCTAATCCAATCGCATCATATGCATAAGCAGATAAGTACTAATCAGCTACCGCACACTACGCCTTGACAAAGGCCAACAAACGCAGCACGAATACTAATTAGTCCTTATTTGAAATGACGGAAGGCTACGACAGGTTTTTAAGAAAGCCCTTTGCGTAATGAACTTGATATCATTGTAGAATCAAATGATTTAAAATGGAGTGTTTTTTAGGCTTTTGCTAGTTTCGCTAAAGAGGTCACTCCCGGTGAAGGGATCTCGGCTCTTTCCTTATCGAATAAGGTGCAGGATATTTCACAAATACCACTATGCAAAGAAAAACTATAAAAGCAATCAAAAGAAAAACCGAGGGTTGTAGCATCTGCCAGTTATCGCTAAAGAGGTCATTCCCGGTGAAGGGATCTCGGCTCTTTCCTTATCGAATAAGGTGCTGGATATTCTACAAGGAATACCGCTATGCAAAGCAAGAACTGGAGCTACATGTTTTTGAAAATTCGATTCCACGACATCTTTAGGTTTATTTTCTTTCATTAATCTCATTAATGAATGTCCCATCATTTAAGTTACCTAAGAATCACAGATAAATACAACGTACGCTTATGCCATCCGCATTCGCCTCGATGTCCTGTCATGCACCGTTAGGTTAGGTAACTAACGGCAGAGCGGGGCAGGGCTAGCGTGGATGAAAAACATAAGCAACGTCTATATAATATATCATATATACTATATACAGTATCTATCTCAACATATCAAGTGATCACATCACAGAATATCGCAGCAGAAATCATATAAGAAATATTAGATATACTAGGATTTCCGGGTTTTATATTAAGCATGTATAAAACACGGATTCCACGGTCGTGATGAATAGCCAAACCTACATTCTTAGACCCCTACGAGAGCAGCAAGCAACCCTGCCAATTCTAGAGTTAGGAGACCGGGTCTCGACGCCTCGAGATGGTCTCCCTCTGGACTCTAGAACCCGGTTGCTTGTGCTCCCCTTCTTGGGTCTATCCTAATGCGGAAAAGTAAATAATATATATCAACGGTGACATCTTCCTCAACCCGGAAGTTCCCCAATAAAAGAATATTACATACAAGTTTTTGCATGAATGAAAATGAAAAACTCTCATCTCACATAAAAAAAACCCGGCTATTCAAAAACGACGATCCAATATAGCATATCACAGCAACACATAACATCTCATGTCATCAACATAAGTAAATATGCGTATCCTAATTGTCGTTGACATATAGCAATGAAACCGGCGATACATCACATATTATACTTACGGTCACAGAAAAGAAAGTGAAAAACTACAACAATTGAAATCCGCAACCACTTTGGACATCATAAACCCAATGTATCGCATACTTTGGATTTCATGCCCAACCAAATGAATTCCTTAGACATCACATGCCTAAAAATTATAAACCCCGCATTTTATTCTCAATATTATAAACACTTTCCAATAACAAGTCGGGTAATTCAACAAGATTCCCGATAACCTGATCAAATGCTCGTCGGAAACTTTAGTAGACGGCCGCACCCCCCGATATCGTCAACGAAGTGCACTTAGGCGGAACACCGCGGCCGTGAGCACCCGAACGGATGCTTTAGGCAACGGGGTTCTCCTACAGTCACCTGGTCGGGGCTATGGGGCATGGCTATCTAATAATGTTACCCGGCGAGTATCCGCGTATGCTACGTGATTGCGACGGACTTTTGATCACATCAAAATCCTGTGGCAACCGATTAAATGAGACTAAATTGGTAGATTTATAAAATTCAAATTAGTGTGGATTCCAAGTATTGTATCCCATCACATGATATCCGGACGACATTAAACTTTCCAATCGATTTATCAAAGTCCCACAATTTCCTGACAGCTCAACACTTGAGCATTGTTCACAAATACCCAGAACATGCCACAGTACCTATGGACCAGCTGTAGAAGGGCAAACCCAAGCCTCATTAATGGCACCGCGGAACTGCCACAAACCCTAAGGTCCGTAAGCGTTCCATGGTCATTATATCGAGTTAGGGTTTCATTCTTCTAGAGGATTCACAGAATTACTTGCATGTTTTTCCGAATACCTTAAACTTGGAAAAATGGGTTTTTGATATTCGTTCGAACTTTTTAACTTTGCCTAGACAACATGTGAATACCCGAAACAATGTTAAAACTACGAATACAAAACACTCCGAATTGCTTATAGTGTAAGATCACATCACATGAAAACTTAGAAAAAACAAACTACACCTGAAACACCAAAACCCAGATTCTGGAACACAGTACAAATTTCAGCCCAAAACTCCACTAAGTAGCCAAGCAGGCCGGATTTTCTTGCATTGTGGCCGGACAAAATCCGATGGAAGGGGATAAATTTTATACTGTGTTCATGTTGCATCTCATACAACATTCTACAGTTATTTTAAAAAAAATTAGAACACTTTTTTAAATTCGACAGAAACTACGATTTCGTGTTTCAAGTTTCGGAGTCATTTCGATTTCGTAATCTTAACAAAATCCGTCTAATTTTCTAGCATGGCTCTGATACCACTGCAGGGTTCTCTAAGATGGCAGCAAGGTTTCGGGAGACATTGTCCATGCCAATTTCAAAAATTTGTCGTTCTAATTAACCCTAACCATAGAATCTTTACTAGAAAATGCGACGAAACAACATGTAAACTACTTAACATCTAAGTGAATGAGGAATACAACCTTTGTAGACCGGACCTTCACTTCTAAAGATCCGTGTAGTAGTCCCTTCGCTGCGAGTTGTGATCTCCCTAACTCTAGAAAGGGTTCTCCCGGAGAAATGAACAAGCTTGCTCAAAGTCTTCGAGGCCGAAGATGATCTGCGTCGAGAAGACTCAAGCTCATGCTACCTCTTCACTAATTGTGAAATTAGTGAAGCAAACACCCTAAACTAAATGGCAAGTAGAAGAGGATGATGAAGTAGGAAATGGCTCACTTTAGATTTATTTTTCTCACAATATTTTCTCATTTTTCAAAAAGCTAGAAAGCTTTTTCTCAAGGATGAAAAAGATGAAGAGAAGAAATGAGAATGAACTAATGAGGTGAGAATAACAACCATGGGTGAGTTAGTGTCATACACTAACCCATGTAGAGATTAAACCATGGCTAAAAATAATGGTTAGGTTAATAAATATCTACAAGTCAAACAAAAGGAGTGGACTTAGTCAAAGATGCTACAAGCTTCTCCAAGCTTCCAAGCATGTGACTAATTAACACTAATTTGATTTACTTAATTAAATATAAACCCACACATTATTATTAGTATGGTGTGAGTCTCATACACTCATGTAGCATGTGGCATCAAGCATGACACAATAAAATGTACACTAATATATATCACATATATACTGATGCACACTTGTGAGAAAAAGAAAAGTTTAAGTGAGCTAATATTTGTTAATGCAATCTAGTATATCAAATATACAATTGTACATTAAATTATTAAATCAACACTTGATTTAATAATTCGGCTATATCACATATAACCGACTAATATCAAATACAACAACTTATCGAATCAACACTTGATCCGATAACCCGGCTATATCACATATAACCGACCGATGTCACAAATCGTGAGAATAGAATGCGGTATCTCATACGCGCATTAATCTCGGTCCCGCACATATCATATATGTGCACCTATTTCGTTTCGCATGAACCAGGAAACCTATGTGTAGGACTCTAAAGACTCGTCAATACGCCGACAGTAGGTGATGATCATATCAAACACCCACAAGCCGCAAGCGGTCTGCTAAACGTAACGGCCACCCCAGTATTAAGCGATCAGAAGATCAACAAGCAAGCCTGCTTATACTTCTGCAAATTCAATCAGTAACACTACCGTACAGTCAGGTCTCTTCGTCAAATATGTCGCATATCTCGTCTTGGGGTTGTAAACGTCAGATCCCAATAACTCGATAAGTCGTACCGATATGAAGCTCATAACGGGTCGAGAAACTACTGATAACACTTATCAGTAAATCTCATAAACAGCCCTGACCAAGGACTTCCTGTTATTGCCAATCAAGCACAGCACAACATCAACCCCCAATACCGGGAGAGACGAAATCCCCTCATATCGCTCATTGCCTCAATGTGACGCGGGACTATACCCAAAAACCACCATTTTACACGTCCTCTTAAACGTGGTAAGGTGGAAATCAAAGCACAGTGGGAATCACATAAGACTCTATGACGATCTCGGGTCGACAGACTAACCTGTACCAGTGTCACCAGAGAACTGCCATCTGCTGTGAGGTATAATACCATCTAGGAGTTCTCGGCGAGTTCGTCCAGTGTACCCAGTCTCCACTGAGCACCCATATACCATCTCTGATGTCAAACACCAATGGATATGGGATCATCCATCGCCCATCTACATGGGTCGAGAAGTTATACGCTAGTCTACTCTGGTATATCGATGCCCCGTCTCAATACACCCATGACTAGAGACATTAAAGGATGTACTTACCGACTACCTTTGTCCCCCTAGTATGATTTGCATCATAATCCAGGTAGTCAAGTACACATCTTAAGGGCTTTACCAATATGCAACAGAGAGACAATCGGTGTACATGTTAAGGTAAAGAGTAACCAGATAGCATACTATCATGTTGAGCAAGAAAGTCCTCCCTATATATGTCCAAGAATCCACTACAATATACATCTCATGTATAGTAATGGCCTCTAGGGCATACATATAACTAACACTGTCCAACATACTATCCCTCAAAAGAGGGAAAATAAAACTCTGACAGTCACTCTGTCATCCAAGTCATCTTGGAAGCCTGAAATGATAACCGTCTCCTGAAGGAGGCAGCCTTTACCATATCCCTAGAACATCCATTTATGTTCATAAACCGCTTCCCAATGTTTCTCCAGGATTGGATTAATATATATTCTTATTGCAGCTAGTGAAAAAAATAATATCTGGTGTTATACTTAACATCACATGATTGACTCAACTACATAAGAAAGTGATATGCTAATCATGCAAATCCCTATCCCCTTTAGTCTGAAAGAAAACCTTTAGAGAAGGTGACTCCATCACCTGCAGGTTCACCACCATGCCAGGAGTCATCCATTCTAAAACACCTTTAGAATATTGTCAAGTACCCTAATTGGGACACTTCCCAAATCTAGATCTAAAATCATAGATTTAGTCACCAGAAACCCTGATATTATATCCATATCCTATGTGGAGAAACACCTTTGTGACAACCACGGTATAACCGATCGTAGTATAGAAATTCCACTTCCTATAAAGAGCATGTCGTCCAAATACCAAGACATCACACCCTACTACCTTCTTGACAGATCGATCTCCTATTCTGATGAAGTCAAACCTATGACTATCACATCAAAAGTAGATGATCTATTTCCGCTATACTTGCTTTAGTCTATAAATAGACATAAGCTACTTGCCCACTATGCTTCCGTTACTCCCACTGACTACAACAACCCTCTGGAAGAGTCATATATACGTGCACTTTCTAAAGCTAGTTTAGAACGACGCTATACTCATCCTCCTGCCGGGTCTCATAGTCTAGAACAGCAGCAATGGCAAGTCTGGGTAAACAAGAACCTCCCTGTCATCGTCTCTGAAAATACCGAAGTACCTCTCGGGTGCCTGAGGTTACCCACCAAATCTGTGGAGTGGCTAATGGAATGTCAAATCCAATTGAATCCTTAGGTTCTATTAAATTTTCAGTAATCGTTTGTGGTTCTGAAATCTCTTCCAGTTCTACCATACTCCCACTACTGTTTTCTGAAAAAATCCATTTACTAAAATTGTGGCGAATCAAGAACAATATAAATATTGATCTTCCTGATGGTAGAAAGTCAACCCTCGTCAAAGTCCGGGATAACCCAAAAACTGCCATTACTGAAACGTGCCTTGAGTTTATCCGGATTCTGGTTTTAAGCATCAGCCTGACAACTCCCTATACCTTAACATCGTTAAGATATAAATTGATTCTATATATATCTAATATAGAAACAAAAGCACTAATTTAATTCGAACCAGATTTGAAAATCATGCAGCTGCCTCCAGTGCATATCAACCAAATGGAAAAAAAGCCAATCAGCGTTACTCAACAAGGAGTGCATCCACATATGAGTAATCTGAAAGAGAAGAAAGTTCTCAAAAACCATTACTATCAACGGAATACCAAACACAAGTATCTACATTTTCGACTACCTTAAAAAATCCTGATACTTCCAACAAATGGTTCTCTACTTTATTCTTATACCTATAACTTCTCAATATCTGGACCTTGCATTTCAACGAAACACTTGTCTAGAACTGGAGAAGTCATGAGTAAACAGAATATAATACGAGTACCAACCCCTTTGTCCTAATGAACACCGGGCAACATACAATACTTTGTATAAGTCCACTGAGTTTAATAACTCAAATCATGTGTGTCGTAGGTTGAAAACTGTACTATGGTTAAGAAAAATTACACCGCTGTTGAATGCACCTTACCTAACTATCAACTGATATAGGTAAATGTCACAGACATAATTTCAAAAGGTTATATTTCACTTTATAAAATAAACGTACAGATATATCAGTTTGAAACTGGTGCATAACTATGGATATTCAAAACCAAAAATTTGTCCTTAGGCAAAAACCAGATGATTTCCTCAAATATCACCAATTACAAAGAATTCTAATATATAGAGGATCTAATCACCCAATTCCTAATATCTTACTTCCACTCACCATCTGTAACACTATACAAATGTGAGAATCAAACCTGGTATATACATCCTGGAGTTAGATTCTAATTGGGAAAACAGTTTTCAATTAACATTGCACAGTAAATCTGAAACATGAAAATGTTTCGAAGGGGTATCCGGGTATTCCTAGTAATGCCTCTTCCACTATCCTGATTCATGACTATAACCGTATATTTCCATGCCCTCACTCCAATCCCTTTATTATGTCTTTACTTATTACCTTCTGTACACCTTCTTTAGGCTAATTGGTTTTCTTCCTTCCCTACCATTCGGCACCAGCCTAAGGTTTGTAAGAAGAATGTCCAATAAGCGTAATAGGTGTACACTCCTTATGCCAGGAGCCTTCGCAACCTGAGAGAAGGTAATGGGAAAAGACATCTGAATAATCCTATTCTATTTCTCCTGAACCGGAAACCATTCTCGAATCTGGAACAAGTTCCTTCGAGTTCGTATGTAACTATATGATGGCTTGTCCAAGCATTATAGACGTTCGTAGTGATACGAAGCATTCTGGAGAAATCCAAAGTGGATATGGA
Organism: Agapanthus africanus; assembly: GCA_030015575.1. Taxonomy (NCBI): domain Eukaryota; kingdom Viridiplantae; phylum Streptophyta; class Magnoliopsida; order Asparagales; family Amaryllidaceae; genus Agapanthus; species Agapanthus africanus. The sequence continues at coordinate 298,882,382 of CM057339.1, read as the reverse complement.
AGTGGCAGGGGTATACATGGTTTTTTCGTGAATGATAGCAGTCGCAATTTCCTTTGCCCTTATTCTAATCCCTTTATATGTCTTTACTTATTACCTTCTGTACACCGCACTTAGGCTAATTGGTTTTCTTCTTTCCCTACCATTCGGCACTTGCCTATGGTTTGGAGGAAGACTATCCAATAAGTTCAATAGGTTACCCTTTCCTAATCCTAGGAGCCCTCATAACCTGAAAGAAGGTAAAGGGAAAAGACAACCGAATAATCCTATTCAATCTCTCCAGAACCAGAATTCATCCTCAAATTTGGAACAAGTTCCTTCGAGTTCGTATGTAACTATACGATGGATTTATCCAGTAGAAGTGGATGTTCGTAATGATACAGGGTGTTCTGGAGAAATGCAAAGGTGATATAGAAGTGGCAAGGATATATGCGACACCGTGACATTCCAAAAGCTAAAGTGTTTTAAGAAGGTTCGGTTAACTAGGTTCATGAGTTTTAGTCAAGGGTCGGCCCATGGTCGCTTCCAAAGAGAGAGAAAAGAAACACTCAGCGTGCACTCTAACCTAGATTAGAATGGTTAATCATTTTATCTAATCAGGATGTCTTCCATTATTTCCTCGAATTCTCCTCCAAACCTAAAGGAGAATTAGTCGGGATCGTCTCAAATCACCCGAGGAGTAATCCTACTCATCAGTGGGAATCGGGATTCAACTATCATCGCATTATAACTTGATGGAATCCACTCAATTCACCACACTCCAGAAGGCATGCGCATGCCTGGCAAGTTTCCTGTATGTTTGAAACTCCCGATGTGTGTTTTTACCCCTAGGACCCAAGTGACCTTGACAATGCCAACATATCAAAGAGTCATAGTCAAGTTCAACCCATCATTATCTTGATTGCGTTAAACCCACCCGTACGAGTCCTTGACAATACCAACATAAGCGTACGACTGTCCTAACCAATCCACATATCCATGCGACAGAAAAGCATTACAGAGCTACCGAACACTACGCATCGGCAATGCACGACATACATAGCACGAATACTAAGCAATACTAATCTGAAATGACGGAGGGCTACGACTAGTTTTTGGAGAAAAACCTTTAACGTGATGAACTTGGTATCGTTGAAGGAACCGAGTGGTTTTTTAAATATATAGTGGCGCAAACTTTTGCTAAAGAGGTCACTCCCTGTGAAGGGATCTCGGCTCTTTTCTCGTCGAATAAGGTGCAGGATATTCCTAATCGAATACCATGATGCAAAGCAAAAGAATCGACTATAGTAAAGTTATTACGTTGACGCAAACTTTTGTTGGAGATAGTGCCCTCAGAGTCAATTATTGGATCGCAGGCACGTGATTGCAATGATTGAGGGAAGACCTATACCGGTAGGACAGTCTTACTCAAGATGATAGTATGCTATCTGGTTTATCTTTATCATCATGTACTGCTTTAGGTAACCTTAAAGGTCACTATTGCTCGTTGATAGAGCCCTTAGGATTCTTGCTTGACGGCCAGCAGTATGATGGCGATCATATACGTGGGAGCTGGGGTCTATAAGCACATCCTTAAAAGGTCCCTAGTCATGGGAGTTTCGAGACAGGGCATCGATACTCCAGAGTAGACTAGTGTATACAGTCGAGACCCCGACGAGGGGCGGTGGATGGTCTCACAAGCCACTGGTGTCAGTTGGTTCACCTAAGATGTATACAAGTGCTCATTGGGTTATGAGTACACCGGACAGGACTCGCCGGGAACATGCTAGTTGGTCTTATACCTGACGTCAGATAGCAGTTCCCTGGTGACATGTTTACAGGTTAGTTCATCGACCTGAGATCGTCATTTGTCTCGTGTGAGTTCCCACTGTACTTTGATTACTACCCTACCACGGCTCAAAGGAGTCGTGCAAACAGGTTTTAGTTGGGTACAGTCCCGAGCCACATGGAGGCAGTGAGCGGATCTGCAGGGGTTCGTCTCTCCCGGTATTGGGGGTGAGGTCGCGCTGTGTCTAGGAGAGCCATTACACAAAGCCCTCGGCCGAGGCAGGAGATTTACTGGTAGGTATTCCAGTAGTATCTCAGGGTGTTTTGGGCTACACTCCGACACGACTTGTACCGCTTTTGGGGGTCTGACTTTTACCAACCCCCTAGGCCCGCCATGCGATACTCATAGACGAACGGACCGGACTGTACGGATATTTTCACTAACAGGCTCAGTAGGGTGTCAGGATGAGTTCGCTCATCGACGTCCCTTTTGATCAACACCTGGTAGCCCGTTACGTATGGCTAATACCTCTGGCGTGCTAGTGGTTAAATCCACAGCCAAAGTGTTGACGAGTCTTTAGAGTCCCCCACAGACCGTTTCTCAAGTTTTGGGTGAAACGATGTAGAGGCTGTATGGAGATATGGCAGGGTTCAATCATATACGTGCGGTATTGCACGGATCATGATCGGACGGATAATACTAGCGGGCTTTGGTTTAAGCTGGATCCTAGTATTGTACAGTTTAGATTTTGTCTTATTGCATTTGTATTCGGTCGGAATACAAATGCGGGTATGTATATACAGTCGCGGGGTTTTCCTTTAATTTATTACGGGATCAGTTTTTTGAAGTTGCCAGTTTACTTTCCGTTTCAGCCAGTTTTCATTTGTTTCTTTCCTTGGCTGAAAATTGGTGGAGGAGGGCTTATTTGCAAATGTGCAAATTAGCATTGGTGGGGGTGGTCTTTGTATATTATTGCTTCATGATAGCTCTTGTTTGACCTTGACTTCCTTTGATCATCATTGCTTGCAATGATGGGTTGAGTGTTGGGTTTTTGGTGTAAGATTTTGGGTTATCATTATTCCTCATGATAACATTCTTGCATTATTGATTCCCTCCCTCTTGACTTTTGCTCTCTCTCTCTCATTCTCCTATCAATGAGGCCGGCCACTTCCTCATGGGAGCTGTCCAAATTTTTAGAGGGATTTTTTTGATCTCTTTTGGCTTGCACAAAATCCCCTAGCTCCACAAAAAGCTTGCATCTCATCCCTCCACTTGATATGGCAACTTCATACAACCCCATGAGTCAAAGAGCACTACATTTATTCTACAGCAATTCTTGGACACATCGACTTGCCAACTTCGTGCCCGAGTTGCCTCGGTCCAGAGGTGGGAGCCCGTAAAAGAACCCGGCGATGTGGTGCCCTTCCGACGAGGAGATGAAGACCGGAGATTACGCGGGGAGATCGGGACGACGACGAGAAGACCGAAGGACACGGATCGCTCGGTATATCTCTCTACCCTTTCTTCTTTTAGCTAGTAGCAGGTTAATGGTCCGATCCGGGTTTATAGTCCGCGGTAGCGCCGGTTTCTTGTTTAAAGAAAAAAATTTGATTCCGCATTTTGGCCTCGGACAGACGGCCGGGGCGCTGCCGTGGCCTAACATGGTATCAGAGCCAGGCCATTAACCTAGTCTAGCTTGCTCTAACATGTTTACAAGTTCGATCGAACGAATTTTCAAAAACCACATTTTACATGCATCAGTTTCTGTCGAATTTTTCCAATCGTCAAAAAATTATTTGGTACATTGGAAAATTACGTGCAGGGTTTTTTATGAATTCTGTGAAAATTTGGTAAGCTGATGTTACTGTAGCGCGGCGGTTCAGCGGCCAAAACCACATTTTGGTCGCGGATCCGCCGCCGTTCTGTGGCCAAACTGCACCAAATTTTCACAGTGGGCTTCTGACATAGAAATAGGGTTTCTGGTATATTCTTTTTGGGCCCAGATATTTTTGAGTGCTACAGTTGTGCTTGGGGCCCACTTCGGAAAATTCAGTCGATCGAAAATTTTAAACATATTAGTTCACAGTATTTACATTATATCTGCGACCGTGAATGTCACTTGATCGGTAAATCCTGTCTAATTGCTATAGCCCTTTTAGACGGATTTGCGAACGTGACATTCACGTTGATGTTCTGTGTTGTGCTGTGATGTTGCGGATTTGTCGTGGTGGATAGCCTGGATGCAATGTTAGTACAGTTTGGTTTATTATGTATATTTGATATTGCGGGGCGAGCGTCCGACATGTAGACTGCCGTCACTGCCTGTTTGTATATTATTCTTTTGGGGCACGACCGGGCTGAGATCGATGTACCCGTTGTATATATATTTTACTTTCTGTACTAGGATTACCCCACGGTGGGGTGCATGGATAGCCGGGTTCTAGAGGGCAACGGGCCCGCATCTCATGGCGTTGAGACGGAGGGGGCTTCACTCTAGAATTGGCGGGCTATTCGCCGCACTCGTAAGGGGTACAGGTTGACCCAAGGAGGGGTGCCCAAGTTACCGGATTCCGTGAAGTGCTGGGTGGTCCATTCACGTTGTTGAAGGGGGCTGCCTCGCTTCAGGTTTTGGCGGGTAACTTGCTGCGCCCGTAGGGGTCTAGGATTTCATTGCACAGGTTATCCACACGACCAGGGGAACGTCGGGTTTCAGTAGAGGCTCTATGAAATCCGGGGATCCCAGATATCTGTATTGTTCTGTGATGCTTATTACATTTCTGTGATGTTGCATTTTATCACGCCTTGAGCGAATATTATATATTGATATATATACTAGTAGATGTTGTATATGTTTTGCATCCGCGCTAGTCCAGTCCCCGCTCTGTCGTTAGTTAAGTAACCTAACGGGTAATGACGGGACCCAGTGGCAAATGCGGATGGCATATACGTACATCATTATTTTCGTTCTTTATTGGTGTGATCAATTGATGGGACTGCATTGATTCGGATCAATGCAAGCTAAACAAACCTATTCTGATGTTGTTGGAACAATTTTTCAAAAAGCTGTTATTGCAAGGACGTTCACTTTTGTTTTGCACAGTGGTATTCGGTTATGAATATCCCGCACCTCAGTCGACGAGGCAAGGGCCGAGATCCCTTCACCGGGAGTGACCCCTTGGACAGAGGTTTGCGTCAGGGAAATAACTTCACTATAGTCGATTACTTTTGCTTTGCATCGTGGTATTCAGTTGGAATATCCTGCACCTCATTCTACGGGAAAAGAGCCGAGATCCCTTCACCGGGAGTGATCTCTTTAGCAAAGGTTTTCGTCACTATATTTTTATAAAAAGGCTATGCAGTTCCTTCAACGATATCAAGTTCATTACGTTAAAAGTTTTTCGCCAAAAACTAGACGTAACCCTCCGTCATTTCTTACTGGTATTATTTAGTATTTGTGTTGCGTTTGTTGACTCCGTCAAGGCGTAGTGTACGGTAGCTAAGTGGTGCTTGTTTGTAGCATGGATATGGGATTGGTTAGGATAGTCGTGCGGCCTTGTTGACTCCGTCAAGGGCACGTACGGGTGGGTTTAATGCAATCCAGAAAATGACGGGTTGAACTTGACTAGGGCTCTTTGATTTGTTGACTCCGTCAAGGTCACTTGGGTCCTAGGGGTAAAAATCACATCGGGAGTTTCTAAAGAAACTGAAACTTGCCAGATATGCGCATACCTTCTGGAGTGTGATAACGTGAGTGGATTCCATCACGTTATCATGCGATGATAGTTGGATCGTGATTCCCACTGATGAGTTGGTTTACTCCTCGGGTGTTCCCGACTAATTCTTCTTTCAGGTTTGGAAGAGAATTTGAGGATACAGTGGGAGGTTTCCTGATTAGATAAATTGGTAACCATTCTGATTTAGGTTAGAGTACACGCTGAGTGTTTCTTTTCTCTCTCTCTCTCTGGCAGCGACCATGACCCGACCTTTGATTATGACTCAGTGACCAAGATTAACCGAACTTTCTTAAAACACTGACTTTTGGATTGTCTGAGTTGCATACCTCATTGCCACTCCTACTTTTACCCTTTTCTCCAGAACATCCCGTATTACTACGAACGTCCACTTCCATTGGATAAAACCATCGTATGGTTATATACGAACTCGAAGGAATTTATTCGAGGATGGTTTCTGGTTCTGGAGAAAAAGAATAGGACTATTCAGTTGTCTTTTCCTTTTACCTTCTCTCAGGTTGCGAGTGTTCCTTGGATTAGGACGGTACACCCATTACGCTAATCTTCCAAACCATAGGCTGGCAAAACTCTCTAATGCTGATGATCAAACGTTGCTTCGACATTAGAGTCAGGGGAGGCGACCGAAGGAAGTTGGTGTTCTGTTAACGGTAGGGAATGAAGAAAACCATTTAGGCTAAACGGTGTGCAGAAGGTATTAAGTAAAGACAAATAAAGGGATTAGTAAGAGGGCAAAGTAAATTGCGACTGCTATTCACGACCAAACCAAGTATTTCATTACCACTCCCACTTCACCTTTGTATTTCTCCAGAACACTCTGTATCACTACGAAGATCCACAGTTTATTGGATACTCCATCGTATGCTTATATACGAACTCAAAAGGAACTTGTTCCAGTTCAGGGATGGATTCTGGTTCAGGAGAAATAGGAATAAGGTTTATTCGGTTTTCTTTTATCTTCACCTTCTCTCGGGTTGCGAGTGCTCCTAGGATTAGGACAGTACACCCATTATGCTTGTTGGACAGTCTTCTTCCAAACCATAGGCTGGTGCCGAACGGTATGGGAAGGAAGAAAACCATTTAGCCTAAGAGGGTGTACAGAAAGTAATGACTAAAGACATATGAAGGGATGTGGAGAGATGGCATAGAAACATACGGTTACAGTTGTGAATCTGTATAATGAAAGAGGCATTACTAGGAATACCAGGATACCCCTGCGAAACATTTCAATGTTTCAGTTTCACTGTGTACTGTTAAAAGAAAACTGATTTCCCGATTAGTCCTTACTCCAGGGTATGTATTTACCAGGTATGATTATCACATATGTATAGTTTTACAGATGATGAGTGGGAGTAAGTTATTGGGAATTAGGTGATCATCCTCATTATATCGGAATTCGTTGTAATTGGTGATATTTGAGGAAATCACATGGGTTGTTTGCCGGACGGCAAATATTAGGTTTTGAATATCCGCTGTTATGCACCAATTTCAAATTGATATATCTGTACGTCTATTTTTATAAAGTGAGATATAACTTTTTGAAATTATGTCCATGATATTTACCTATATCAGTGGATGATTAGGTAAGGAGTATTAAACAGCGGTGTAATTTTTCTCAACCATAAGTACAGTTTTCAACCTACGACACACAGGGTTTGAGTTATTAGACTCAGGGGACTTATATTGTATGTTGTCCAGCGTCCATGAGGACAGAGGGGTTGGTTCTCGTACTATATTCGGTTTACTTATGACTTCTCTAGTTCTTAGACAGGTGTTTCGTAGAAACACAGGGTCCAAGTTTTGAGAAGTTATAGGGATAAGAATAAAGTAGAGAACCAGGTGTTGCAAGTATCAGGATTCTTTAAGGTGATCGAAGATGTAGATACTTGTGTATGGTATTCAGTTGACAGTAATGATTAAGAGAACTTGCTTCTTTTTCAGGTTACTCATAATTGGAAGCACTCCTAAGTTGAGTAATGTTGATCGGCCTCTCTCCATTTAGTTGACATGTATTCACACCATAATATTGTATTATTATATTTTCCATTCTTATTCTTTTTATAAATAAACGGGTGCTTTTGACGCATGTCTGCTACATGTTACAGGTGACAGGTTCTTGGACAAAAAACAGTGAAAAAGACAAAAGACGATGTAAAAGGGACTTTTGACCAACAAATAGAAGGATCTTGATCAAGCCGACATGAAAGATAAAGTTCACAAAGTACAAGGCAGCGCAAGGTCTAAGATGTCAGTGAACGGTTAAAAGTCTAATACAAGTATTCACTGGAATATCTGGAAGAAACCTGGAAGCCTATTTGAGAAAATTACCAAAGAAACAAGAAGCCCAAAAAGCCTAGAGCCATATGAAGAAAACTCAAGCAGTGATCTCACTATTGGGCCGCGGAACCGCGGCCCAAAGCCTACCCAGGCCGCGGTTACGCGGCAGTATGGAGCCTGTATGGAATAATTTTTTTACTATAATTCTTTATGTCTTTGACCGGTCTATCTAAGGCTATTTTTGTAATTATAAACATGCGAATCAAATGTAACCCTAGGGTTTCCTATTCTCTATAAATAGGAACTCTACAGATTGTAATTCTTTATGCCTCCTTTTAATAAAAATTCAGAAATCCTTTTTGGAGAGCATCGGTGTTTCTTCTCCATTCTGAAATTCAGATCTGACAACCCTGCATGGACGATTGGAGGGATGCATCTGTAAGTAATTTAATTTCTTGCTTTAGTGTAGATTTAAATTCCTTGCCCTAGGTAGATTTAATTTCATGCCCTAAGAACTTGTTTAGAGTTAGATTTGGGGAAGGATTTTGAGAGATGAGATCTCTCATCCCTTTCTTACCCACCAAATATTTACAATAGGACTCCATGCATACATGCACATACCGCTCCCTACGGCACTCTATCCCTCGAGGTAGCGGTGATACCGTAGTATAAAAGCCCGGGTGTGATGTTTTCCATGGAGGTTAAGGTAAGGCTCTCTAAAGGAAGGATAAGAACCTAGAGGAAGGATCACCTTCCCGAACGGATCTAATCCACTTTATTGATAATTACCATAACTCCTCACAGATCTTCATTCGGGTATAGAAAACGTTGAGGTTTACTTGCATTTCCAAACCATCCCTAAACCTAGCCCTAGCAAGAGTAGATCTAGATAATTGCCCTAGGTTAATTAGGTTTTTAGATTTAATAATTAATCCGAACACCCTTCGGAATTAACTCGTAAGCGCGAATCGGAAACTCACAACATCCCTGTGGACCGACCCGTACTCACCGGCTAGCTTCATGCGACGCCGTTCTTGATTGCGGTTACAAATATTTTTGATCTATCTTTTAGAAAGCGCGAGCACGCTAAATCAACAAATCAACATGCACTGGAGACAGCTGCATGATTTGAATCTGGTTCCAATTAAATCAGTGCCTCTGTTTCTATATTGGATATAAAACAGTTCATATCTTAATGATATTAAGGTACGGGGAGTTGTCCGGCTTATGCTTAAAACCAGACTCTGGATAACTCAAGGCACGTTTCTGTAGTGGTTGTTTGTGGGTTGACCCAGGCTATGATTAGGGTTGACTTTCTACCATCTGAAAGATCAATGGTGATATTGCTCTAGACTCGCCACAGTTTTAAAAGAAATGGATTTTTTCAGAAAACAGTAGTGGGGGTATGGTAGAACTGGAAGTGATTCCAGAACCGCAAACGATTACTGAAAATTTGATAAGAACCTAAAGATTCAATCTGGTTTGACATTCCATTAGCCACTCCGCAGATATGGTGGGTAACCTCAGGCACTCGAGAGGTACTTCGGTATGCTCAAAGACGGTGACAGGGAGGTTCTTGTTTACCCAGACTTGCCATTGTTGCTGTTCCAGACTGTGAGACCTGGCAGGAGGATGAGTATAGCGTCGTTCTGAACTGGCTTTAGAAGTGTACGTGTATATGACTCTGCCAGAGGGTTGTCGTAGTCAGTGGGAGCAGCGGAAGCATTGGTAGACAAGTGGCTTATGTCTATTTATAGACTAAAGCAGATGTAGCGGAGATAGATCATCTATTTCTGATATGACAGTCATAGGTTTGACTTCATCAGAATAGAGGATGGATCTGTTAAGAAGGTAGTAGGGTGTGATGTCCTGGTATTTGGATGACATACACAGAGTAGGAAGTGAAATTCCTATACTACGATCGGTTATACTTTGATTGTCACACAGTGGTTTCTCCACAAAGGACTTGGATATTATATCAGACATTCTGGTTACTAGATCTATGGTTTTAGATCTAGATTTGGGTAATTTCCCAATATGGGTACTTAGACAGCATTCTAAAGGTGTTTTAGAATGGACGACTCCTGGCACGGTAGTATACCTGCAGGTGATGGAGTCACCCTCTCTAAAGGTGTCTTACAGACTAAAGGGGAGAGGGGTGTGCATGATTGGCAGATCACTTGCTTAGGCAATTGAGTCAATCATGAGATGTCAAGTACCACACCAAATGTTGTTTTTACAGTAGATGCAATAAGTTGATAATAATCCAATCCTGGAAAACCAATCGGAAGAGTTTTTAGAACATAAGTGGATGTTCTAGGGATATGATAACGACAGCCTCATTCGAGAGACGGTTATCATTCCAGGCTTCCAAGGTGACCTGGATGACAGAGTGGCTGTCAGAGTTATAGTTTTCCCTCTGACGAGGGGCAGTATTTTGGACAGGTGGTCCAGGCGGATACTGAGGGAGGCATGGCGCAGGATACTGATTAAGTTCAGTTAACCATACAGTCTAAGAAGTTTGGATTTGGAGTTCATTTATGAATTAGGTCCCATCAGACATCCAGACATATTCTAAGACAGGTATTGCTCATTTCGGGAGATGGGTTTCTCCGCGAACTTGAGATAAAGAGAGACATAGAGAGAAACATTAGGGCGGATCCACTCACTGAGACTATTCCTCGAACGCAATAGTTTCGCAAACGAGCTTTGTGAGACTGACTAGTAGAGGAGTTGGGTGTTCGGTATCACACGGGCTGTGAGTATGCGACATCGCAATAATTAGCCTTGAGTGCAAGTGGGAGATTATTGGAGATAGTGCCCTCAGAGTCAATTATTGGATCGCAGGCACGTGATTGCAATGATTGAGGGAGGACCTATACCGGTAGGACAGTCTTACTCAAGATGATAGTATGCTATCTGGTTTATCTTTATCATCGTGTACTGCTTTAGGTGACCTTACAGGTCACTATTGCGTGTTGATAGAGCCCTTAGGATTCTTTCTTGATGGCCAGCAGTATGATGGCGATCATATACGTGGGAACTGGGATCTATAAGCACATCCTTAAAAGGTCCCTAGTCGTGGGAGTTTCGAGACAGGGCATCGATACTCCAGAGTAGACTAGTGTATACAGTCGAGACCCCGACGAGGGGCGGTGGCTGGTCTCACAAGCCACTGGTGTCAATTGGTTCACCTAAGATGTATACAGGTGCTCATTGGGTTATGAGTACACCGGACAGGACTCGCTGGGAACATGCTAGTTAGTCTTATACCTGACGTCAGATAGCAGTTCCCTGGTGACATGTGTACAGGTTAGTTCATTGACCTGAGATCGTCATTTGTCTCGTGTGACTTCCCACTGTACTTTGATTACTACCCTACCACGGCTCAAAGGAGTCGTGCAAACAGGTTTTAGTTGGGTACAGTCCCGAGCCACATGGAGGCAGTGAGCGGATCTGCAGGGGTTCGTCTTTCCCGGTATTGGGGGTGAGGTCGCGCTGTATCTAGGAGATCCATTACACAAAGCCCTCGGCCGAGGCAGGAGATTTACTGGTAGGTATTCCAGTAGTATCTCAGGGTGTTCTGGGCTACACTCCGACACGACTTGTACCGCTTTTTGGGGTCTGACTTTTACCAACCCTCTAGGCCCGCCATGCGATACTCATAGACGAACGGACCGGACTGTACGGATATTGTCACTAACATGCTCAGTAGGGTGTCAGGATGAGTTCGCTCATTGACGTCCCTTTTGGTCAACACCTGGTAGCCCGTTACGTATGGCTGCTACCTCTGACATGCTAGTGGTTAAATCCACAGCCAAAGTGTTGACGAGTTTTTAGAGTCCCCCACAGACCGTTTCTCAAGTTTCGGGCGAAACGCTGTAGAGGCCGTATGGAGATATGGCAGGGTTCAATCATATACGTGCGATATTGCACGGATTATGATCGGACGGATAATACTAGCGGGCTTTGGTTTAAGCCGGATCCTAGTATTGTACAATGTAGATTTTGTCTCATTGCATTTGTATTCGGTCGGAATACAAATGCGGGTATGTATATACAGTCGTGGGGTTTTCTTGTAATTTATTACGGGATCATTTTTTGAAGTTGCCAGTTTGCTTTCCGTTTCAGCCAGTTTTCCTTTGTTTCTTTCCTTGGCTGAAAATTGGTGGAGGAGGGCTTATTTGCAAATGTGCAAATTAGCATTGGTGGGGGTGGTCTTTGTATATTGTTGCTTCATGATAGCTCTTGTTTGACCTTGACTTCCTTTGATCATCATTGCTTGCAATGATGGGTTGAGTGTTGGGTTTTTGGTGTAAGATTTTAGGTTATCATTATTCCTCATGATAACATTCTTGCATTATTGCTTCCCTCCCTCTTGACTTTTGCTCTCTCTCTCATTCTCCTATTAATGAGGCCGGCCACTTCCTCATGGGGGCTGTCCAAATTTTTAGAGGGGTTTTTTTGATCTCTTTTGGCTTGCACAAAATCCCCTAGCTCCACAAAAAGCTTGCATCTCATCCCTCCACTTGATATGGCAACTTCATACAACCCCAAGAGACAAAGAGCACTACACTTATTCTACAGCAATTCTTGGACATGTCGACTCACCAACTTCGTGCCCGAGTTGCCTCGGTCCAGAGGTGGGAGACCGTAAAAGAACCCGGCGATGTGGTGCCCTTCCGACGAGGAGATGAAGACCGGAGATTCCGCGGGAAGATCGGGACGACGACGAGAAGACCGAAGGACACAGATCGCTCGGTATATCTCTCTACCCTTTCTTCTTTTAGCTAGTAGTAGGTTAATGGTCCAATCCGGGTTTATAGTCCGTGGTGGCGCCGGTTTCTTGTTTAAAGAAAAAAATTTGATTCCGCATTTTGGCCTCGAACAGACGGCCGGGGCGCTGCCGTGGCCTAACAACTTTTACTCAAGGGGTCACTCCCGATGAAGGGATCTCGGCCCTTACCTCGTCGAATGAGGTGCTGGATATTCATAACCGAATACCGCTATGCAATGCAAAAGAGAAAGTCTGTAATGTCAGTTTTAAAAAAACTTGGTTCCAACAACATCATATATAGGTTTGTTTTATCCTTGCATTGATCAAAATCAACGCAGTCCCATCAATTAATCACACCAGAAAAGAACGAAAATATGATGTACGTATATGCCATCCGCATTCGCCACTGAGTCCCGTCATCACTCGTTAGGTTACTTAACTAATGAGAGAGCGGGGGCTGGACTAGCGTGGGTGTAAAACATATAAAACATCTACTAGTATATATAAATATATATATATATAATATTCATCCCAGGCATGATATAAGAAACATTACAGAAGCAACACAGAATGGTGGATAATCTTGGAGCCCCGGATTTCACTTGAGCCGCAAATGAAACCCGACGTTCCCTGTCGTGTGGATAGCCTGTGCAATGAAAACCTAGACCGCTACATGCGCGGCAAGTTACCCGCCAAAACCAGAAGCGAGGCAACCCCAATCAACAATGTGAATGGGCCACCCAGCACTTCACGGAATCCGGTAACTTGGGCACCCCTCCGTGGGTCAACCTATACCCCCTACGAGTGCGGTGAATAGCCCGCTAATTTTAGAGTAAGGTCCCCTCCGTCTCAACGCCATGAGATGCGGGCCCGTTGCCTTCTAGAACCCGGCTATTCATGCACTCCACCGCAGGGTAATCCTAGTACAGGAAAGAAAATAATATGTACAAGGGTGACATCGACCTCAACCCGGTTGTGCCCCAAACAAATAATGTACAAACTGGCAGTGACGGCAGTCCACATGTCGGACGCTCGCCCCGCAATATCAAATGTACAAATGAAACTAAACTGTATTATCATTACACACAAGCTATCCACCATGACGATCCAACCACAATCACAGCACAACACAGAACATCAACGTGAATGTCACATTCGCAAACTCGTCTAAAAGAACATAGCAGTTTGACGGGTTATACCGCTCTAATGACATTCACGATCGCAGATAGTAATGTATGCACTGCAAACATTTAAACAGTGTTAAATTATCGACTTCGAAACAACCCGAATTTCCCCTGAAGAAAAGATAACATAATATCCAAACTGGGCTAAACTAGCAATACCACTTAACCAATATTCCAGAGACTAGACCGCACCCAAAATTTCAAACCCAGAAGCCTCCACAAAACCGGCCACCTCAGATTTTTAGGGCATCTGGCCGGCTTAATTTTGGAATCTGGGGTTCGTGTTTAGGGTGTGTTCTAGTGGTCATCTAAGTAGTCTTCTGAAGTTGCTAAAATATTTTTTTGAAGACTCTGAAAAATCGACAGAAACTGGAATACATCAGGGTGTTGTTTCGCAGTTGTTTCGGTTTCGATACTTTAACATTGTCAAAAACAGCTAGCTAAGGGTTTAAAACCTGGCTCTGATACCATGTTGGGTTATGGCAGCGCCCCGGCCATCAAATCATGGCCAAATGCGGAACAAAAATTTACTAAACTGGCGCTACCACAACCCGATGCCCGGATCTACCCTAAACTCTATACTAGCAAGCAATATAAAAAGTTAGGAATGGTTATACCGAGTTGATCCATGTCCTTCGGTCTTCAACCTTCATCCAAAGCTCCTAGAGGTTCTTTGATCAAGCTTGGTCGCCGGTCTCCCTCCATCGAAGATGATCCACCCGAAGGTTTGTGCAACGAGCTTCAACCTCATAACCGAGGTAACTATGGTATCAAGTTAGCTAAACATGATAGCCTAGTTACCTCGGTTATGAGGTTGAAGCTCGTTGCATAAACTTTCTGGTGGATCATCTTCGATGGAGGGAGACCGGCGACAAAGCTTGATCAAAGAGCCTCTAGGAGCTTGGGATGAAGGTTGAAGACCGAAGGACACGGATCAACTCGGTATAACCATTCCTAACTATTTATATTGCTTTCTAGTATAGGGTTTAGGGTAAATCTGGGCATCGGGTTGTGGTAGAGCCAGTTTAGTAAATTTTTGTTCCACATTTGGCCACGGTTTGATGGCCGGGGCGCTGCCGTAACCCAACATTTTGATGGAGCGGTCAAAGAGTTTGACTTCATCAAAAATGTAGATGAACCTTTGTATATACAAAAAGGTTGCAGTGAGTAGGGTTGTCTTCCTCGTATTGTACGTAGATGATATACTCTTGATAGGAAATAATGTTCCTATGCTACACTCGGTTAAGCTCTTCTTATCACAAAAGTTCTCCATGAAAGATCTAGATGATGCCTCCTACATCCTGGGGATAAAGATTTATAGAGATAGATCTAAGCAGATGCTGGGATTGTCCCAATCCAGGTACATTGACACCATACTAAAGTGGTTTAGTATGGGAGATTCTAAGCGTGGTAATTTACTCGTTTGTTCATAAATCACTCTCTCCAAAGAGATGTCTCCCAAGACTGATTTGGAGAGGGCTCGCATGCAAGAGATACCCTATGCTTCGGCAGTCGGGTCTATCATGTATGCGATGTTATGTACCAGATCGGATGTAGCTTACTCACTAGGTGTAGTGAGTAGGTATCAATCAGATCCTGGAGAAAAGCATTGGACAGCTGTGAAGAACATTCTTAAGTACTTGAGAAGGAATAAAGAGATGTTCTTAGTGTATGGTAATGGAGAACTCCAGGTAGAGTTCTTTACCAATTCGAGCTTCCAGAGTGATAAGGACGATAGTAAGTCGGTCTCAGGTTTTTTCTTCACCTTCAATGGAGGGCGGTATGTTGGAAGAGTTCCAACCAAGATACCATAGCAGACTCGACGATGGAGGCTGAATACATCACTGCTAACAATGCTGCCAAAAAGGCTGTCTAGATGAAGAAGTTCATAGCTGAACTTGGTGTGGTTCCATCCATTGAGCATCCAATACCTTTGTACTGTGATAACAAGGAGTTGTGGCTTTGGCCAAGGAACCCCGGTCCCATCAGCGATCTAGACTTATTCTTAGGCGGTATCACCTGATCGGGGAGTAGTAGATCGCCGGGAGATCGAGATCAGGAGAGTTGACACAAAGGATAACACAGCGGATCCACTCACGAAAGCCCTCCCCCAGACACGGTTTGAGAGACTTTTTGGGATGTTGGGTATGAGATACTACAACAAAAGGCCTTAGTGCAAGTGGGAGATTGTTAGGAATATTTATGCCCTAAAGACCATTATTGTATGATATAGTGGATGCTTGGACATATATAGAGAGGACTTTCTTGCTCGACATTATAGTATGCTATATGGTTGCTCTTTATCTTAACATGTACACTTGTATTATTATATTGTCTCTCTGATACATGTTGATAAAGCCCTTAGGATGTTTGATTAACTACTAGGACTATGATGCGGATCATACTAGTGGGGCCTGGGTAGTCCACAAGCACATACTTTAACTGTTCCTAATCGAGGGAGTATCGAGACAGGGTATCGATATTCCAGAGTAGACTAGTGTGTACGTTTCTTGACCCTGTAGGGGGCGATGGATGATCCCATAACCATTGGTGTTTGACATTAAAGATTATACACAGGTGCTTATTACAAAATGGTTGCACCGTACAGGACTCGCCGAGAACTCCTAGATGGTACCATACCTATCGTCAGATAGCAGTTCTCTGGTGACACTGGTGCAGGTTATTCTGTAGACCCGAGATCGTCATAGTGTCTTGTGTGGTTCCCACTGTGCTTTGATTTCCTCCCTATCACGGCTCAAAGGAGTCGTGCAAACAGGTGGATTTTGGGTACAGTCCCGAGTCACATGGATGCGGTGAGCAATAGGAGGGGTTTTGTCTCTCCCGGTATTGGGATTTGATGTTGCGCTATGCTCGATTGGCTATAACAGTAAGTCCATGGCCAGGGCTGATGAGATTTACCGGTAAGTGTTATCAGTAGTTTCTCGAACCATTATGAGCCATACATCGGCATGACTTATCAAGTTACTGGGGTCTGACGATTCCACCACTAGACTCGATATGTGACATATCAGACGATGAGACCGGACTGTATGATAAGTGTTACTTATAGGCTTCACGGGAGTTTGGACAAGCTTGCTTGTTTATCTTCTATTCGCTCAATACTTGGGTAGCCGTTACGTCCAGCTAGTACCGCTGACAGCATGTAGGTAACTGATGTGATCATTATCTACTGCTGGCGTATTGATGAGTCTTTAGAGTCCCACACAGAGGTTTCATAGTTCAAGCAAAACGAAGTAGGGCATATGTGCGGAGGCCTGATTAAATACGAGTATGTGATATTGTATTCTAATCTGACGATAAATGTTATCAGTTAGATTGTAACAACTCCAATTTTAGTGTACATAAAATTCATTTAAAATTAATGTATACTTGGGGTATTTACATTTTCAGTGAGTACTATACGTATTTGATTTTCTTTTTAATAGCAAGAAGGAGCTTGTAGCTCATTGGTAAGACCTTGCACTGCTGAACCAAAGCACCAGAGTTCAAATCCCATTGGCCACATTATTTTTTAATTAATTTTCTTTTAGATTTTTAGAAGCCCAAGAGCCTACACGTGCATAACTCGTAAAAACCAAAAGTCACATATAAAACAAACTGGCCCAGGGGGTAGACAAATTGGCAAGGGACACGTGGTCCCCAGACTCGGCCAAAACCCGAGTTGGCATTCATGAGTTATGTGCCTTTTGGTCTTTTGGTAAACCCTGTATAGTTTATTTCACCTGCACAGTAACAGAGAAATTAAAAACTCCATTAAACCATTTTTTAATACAATTTTCAATACAACCTTTCATCTACCCTTAAACCCTAGATTATCCTATAAATACCACTCCAATTCACACCCCTCTCACTCACAAACTCTGTCCAAACTCTCAAGAAAAATCCTTAGAACTTTTGTGTACAAGTGGAGTTAGCGAAGGGCGAAGCTCCGGCGAACTTCTGATGACGACCCTAGGAGCTCCCGGCGACGAAACGACGCACCGGCACCTCCTACCACACCCTCTTCCTATTCTCTAACTTAAAAGCAAGTAAGTCCCTTCTACCCTTCTCTTTACTGTTCTAGAAACTTAGAATTCTAAAACCCGACGGAAGTGGAGCTTATCCGACTTCCGATTCGGTTTTTCCTTAAAAACCATATTTTTCTTAAACAAAATAATACCAAACTCTCACACCATGATAATTAAACATTAACAAAATATATTGACAATTTTCATATCAAAAGAATTTACATTTCAATTTTTATAGCACTTTTACAGAAAATACCAAATAGTTTAGTTTCGACATAAAACATCATTACCCTTTACTATACCTTTAAATAGATCGCGAGGTAATGACCTACCTCCTCACAACACTCATATGAAACATAGCACGATGCTTTTCGGGAACATAGAATACGGGAAAATACAATTTTACACATAAATACCTTTTACTATTAAAAACCTTTTTTCTATAAGATTATGTATTTTAAACAAATCTTTGCAAAGCACCGCCACAACCCATTTCGGGGAACCCGTTCGGGATGGTGCAGATTATCGCATATCCTCGGGCTTAGTAGTGCGAGATGCAGACCTCCGCAAGGAGCATTCGGTCTCGAAAGATTTAAAAATACAAATATCTTAAGAAAATGAGATTTCTACAAAAATGATAAATTAAATTATTTTTATAAATATATATGTGTGTGTGTGTGTGTGTCTGTATGTATCATCAAAATAACTATTTTTGATATAATATAAATATTCCAACTTTTCTAAATCAAAAAGAATCACTTTACATGAAAATACCATGCAATTCGATACAAGTTTAATACATTACAATTAAATACCATATAATATGAAATTAGGTTTTATTCACTAGAAATGTCACATATATAAAATCTACATCTATGAAAACACTAAAGACGATAATTAAATACTTGAGATGTATTTTGGAAATTATACAAATTATTTTTACATAAAACCCCCTTAAGTTCTATAAATTACAATAAAGACCCTAGTAAATATAGGTTTAAGAGGGACCAGTCTCCTGAGCCTCAGGAAGCCGGAGATATGGTAGTTTGCCTATTTAAGGTAGACCACTTAACAAACGGTGTTCTCAATACGGTAATCTTCTTTGAAAAAGACACAAATCCTGTCGTCCATGTGCAACGATTACCGATAACATCAAAACCTAATTCAGGATTTCAATTTCTTTTCTAATTGTCTGACTCAGATTGAGTCTTAACCTAATCTATCTGACTTGAATGAGATTCAATTATATATAACAATTTAATATGAATTCATATATTCAATCTGTTCAATCTATTCAATCCGTATTGACTGAACCGAACCATGGATATACATCCATCTACATGATTCTCTAGTTACATCCATTTACTGATATCATTGTTTCGGCAAGTCATCCATCTATACAATTCAATTTACAAGACAATACAATACAAACAATACAATCAAGATATCGCGGGGTTTGAGGGGTAGATTGGTACAGAAGGTGTTAGAAGTGGCACGAGACTGCAAGATTTAAGACACCTAACCTGTATTCCATTGTTGTTGTACCGTGGCATAAACGGTTCCTTGTACATTCCATTCACCTTAGTCTCTGGTCTACTGAGACTCCTCTCGTATATACTGGCATTCTTCTTTACCAAACTACAAACAACGGCGTTAACAATATAATACAACTTTAAAAGTTACACACTCTCTCTCTCTCTCTGTCTATTCTATTTCTCCCTCATCTTTGGGACTTACAGAGCGATTGTTCGCTGATGACATTCCTTCTCTTTCTTATTTGGAATGTTGTCAGGTGGTTCGGACCTTAAAGAGATCGAGCGTACCAACGAGGACTTGGATCAGCTAGCCTACGACCCAGAGCTTTAGATTCATTATGCACATTTCATTTCAGTACTTTCCATTTCTGTTATGCCACTGTTTAGGCATTGCTTTCATTCAGATGTATTTACTTTTCCATGTACTGTAAAAGAATGTTAATAAATAATAAAGTTGTTGTTCATTATATTTATCTCTTGTGTATATTTCTTTTATATTGCTTAGATACGCTTAGCGTATTTACTTCAGAGTAAATACGTAGCGGCCTCGTCGTGTCCCTTTCGCCATACACCGGGAAGCGAGGCATGACAGGTTTTGTTGGTGGCCCATGCAGGTCCGAGCTGTATAGAACCCTACCATGCAGTTCAGCACTGTGTGGACAACCTAAACAATATAACACAAGAACCAGCAACTGAAAATATTCTTTACAATTCATACTTCTTGAATCTTATCATTTCATAAACTTTGAATCTGTCCTAACCCAAATTTTTCATTCAAGGTTATGGATTCCTCGAACAACACCAACACCAATGTCAACAACACACCTCCACTACTACCACTCACACCTGCCGTCCCTGATCCGATCAACGAGTAGACGGTTCTACTTGAGGCAATCCGTAGCCTCCTAGAAGGAAAGCAGCAGCAGACTGCTCTTTTAATGAACCGTCCAGAGGCAGAAGCACCTGGGGTGAAACAATTCAGAGCCTTGCACCCCAAACAATTCTCAGGAAAATAGAGCCCTCTAGAAGCTGAGGAATGGGCTCTAAGCATTGAAGATGATCTGGTAGCGGCACAAGTGCCAGAGATAGCTTGGGTCCGTGTTGCGAAACTGCAGCTCACGGACAATGCACGGGTTTGGTGGAAGGCGGAAGAAAGCCGTCTTAATCAACCCATCGAATGGAAGACTTTCCGCGATATGTTCGACGCAAAGTACTTCCCTGAGACTGCTAGGTTCAACATGGAACAGCAGTTCATCTATCTGCAATAAGGCTCAATGTGGACCATGTCAGTAGATGAATATGACGCTGAGTTCACCATGCTCAGTCGGTAAGATATGTCTCAATAATTCGATTTTTTCAATATATCATATACTACATAGCTAACACAATACTTTAACAGATTTGCGGCACACCTGATACCGGCGGATGAGATCAGAGCCCGTCGATTTCAACAAGGTTTGGATTCGGAGATCCAGGCTGCACTAGACATAAGAGATTTTCCGACTCATGAATCGGCTCTGAAAGATGCCCGCCGTTATGAGGCAGTGGTTAAGATGAGAGGCAGATCTCAAGCCGCGGGATTTAAGCGCCTGCCAACCAGATGGCAGGAGGAGCCTCATCAAGGCCATCTTTTGTGCCAAG
The DNA here is from genome assembly GCA_030015575.1 of Agapanthus africanus. Lineage (NCBI taxonomy): Eukaryota > Viridiplantae > Streptophyta > Magnoliopsida > Asparagales > Amaryllidaceae > Agapanthus > Agapanthus africanus. Next base: position 298,861,426 of record CM057339.1, on the reverse strand, counting down.
GAGACCGGGAGTACTGAACAACAGGCCCAGCCCAGCCTTTTATACCTACTGCAAGAGAGTTGGACATATGATGAAAGACTGTCGGCGAGCCAACCGTCTTTGCTTAGTCTACGGCTCAGCTACTCACGATATTGGGTCTTGTCCTCATAGACAAAATCTAATTACTGCACCCAGGCCAGCAATCACTTATCAGCGGCGACCAGCCCTTCAGGCACTGCTCCAAAACTCTCTCTCTCTCTGCTCCACCACCTAGAGGACCACCGACTGCACCTCCTCCTCGTCAGTTCTATCAAGCTCAACGGAACGTTTCGAGGAATTCTCCTCAGGCCAGGAGAAATGTACCACGGCGACAGGCTTTCACGATGACCGCAGAAGAAGCTGAGGCCACTGGTAACCCTTTCTTCTCAAGCTTTTCCTTTCAGTCTTAATACCTACCCACATATTTTTCCTATATCTAAAACATATCCAACATACCTTAGGTACAATCTTAGTAGCCTCACTTCCTGCACTAGCACTCTTCGATACTGGAGCATCTCACTACTCTATGTCGCAACGGTTCATCCGAACTCATACAATTCCAGTCACACCGCTTGTAACCAGCTGGAATATTAGTTCAGGAAATGGCGTTCTAAATGCAACAATGGGATATAGCTTGTGTCCAGTAGTCATCTGCAGCAGAGAATTCTATGCTGACTTCAAAGTGCTGGACATACCGAACTTCGATGTGATTGTAGGAATGGATTGGCAAGGAACCTTTTATGCTACTATTGACTGTCGTCAAAGGAGGGTAGTGTTCGAGATTCCAGACCATCCGGTCTTTTATTTCAAAAGTGGAGACCATACCTTGGAGCCAAGTACTTACAAGGCAAAGTCGAAGAAGGCAGTGATTGCAGCAACTCAAGCGGAGGAAGGATCAAAGCCAGAAGTAGTTTGAGAGTTCGACGATATATTTACTGACGATATATCAGGTTTGCCTCCCGATCGAGCTCTTGAATTCAGTATTGATTTAGTATCAGGAGCATAACCGGTGATCAAAGCACCTTATCGATTAAGTCCGGAAGGTTTGATGGAGGTCCGAACTCAGTTGGACGAATTATTGGCGAAAGGATGGATTCGTCCCAGCACATCAAGTTGGAGATCACCAGTACTACTTGTGAAGAAGAAGGAAGGTTCATACAGAATGTGCATCGATTATAGAGCCTTGAACGAAGTCACGATAAAGAACAAGTATCCGCTACCGCGTATCGACGATTTATTCGATCAGCTAAGTGGATCTTGTGTTTTCTCTGAGTTAGATCTTCGTTCAGATTATCATCAGGTGAAGGTCAAGGAATCTGATATCCACAAAACGGCTTTCAGAACTCGTTATGGTCATTACGAATTTCTTGTGATGCCATTTGAAGTGACCAACGCACCAGCAATATTCATGAACCTGATGAATCAAGTTTTCCGGGAGTACTTAGACAAGTTCGTTGTCATATTCATCGACGACATCCTGGTGTAATCTAAAAGTCGGAAAGAACATGCCGAGCACCTACGAATTGTCCTGGAAACTCTATGACAACATCAACTCTACACCAAGTACAGCAAGTGCGAGTTTTGGCTAAATCAAGTTGGTTTTCTCGGACATATTGTATCAGGCGAAGGAATCTCTGTGGATCCAGCGAAAGTAGCAGCAGTAAACGAATGTCCGACACCAAAGTCAGTGAAGGACATTCGAAGTTTCTTGGGTTTAGATGGATATTACAGAAGGTTCATTGAAGGCTTTTCAAAGATAGCAACACCCCTGACCAAGCTCACACATAAAGATGAAGAATTCGAGTGGTCAGAAGCATGCGAACAAGCTTTCGTAGAACTCAAGTCAAAGTTGACATCAGTGCCTATCCTCGTTATACCGGATCAATCTGGAGGTTTCGAAGTGCATTGTGAGGCATCCGGTAAGGGATTAGGATGTGTTCTACATCAGCATGAAAGAGTTGTGGCTTATACTTCAAGACAGCTGAAGACTCACGAGCACAATTACCCGACGCATGATTTGGAATTGGCAGACGCAATCTTTGCTCTTAAGTTTTGGCGCCATTATCTTCTCGGTGAACGGGTGAACATATACAAAAATCACAAGAGTCTGAAATATGTGTTTATTCAGAAGGAACTTAATATGCGGCAGAGACGATGGTTAGAACTCATCGCGGACTTTGACATCAACCTGCAATATCACCCAGGGAAGGTGAATGTAGTACCTGATGCCCTTAGTCGCCAACCATTAGCAATGTATCTCACCGCACAGTGAAACCTTCAACAAGACTTGCATCTGATAGAGATTGAAGTAGTCATGCCAGGTAACGCTTCGAGCTTGATGAATTTACAAGTTCAATCTACCATTGTCAATCAGATCAAAGCAGCTCAAGCAAGTGATTCTAAGTTGCAAAAGATCAGAGAACAACTGGAGAATGGACTCATAACAGACTTCATCATCCATGAAGTCGGATCTTTGAGATACGACAGCAGATTATGTGTACCAAAAGGTTCTGTGCGGGAAGAGTTAATGAAAGAAGCTCACAGCTCTCCCTACTCAGTACACTCTAGAGGTACAAAGATGTACAAAGATCTACGTCAAAATTACTTGTGGCATAGAATGAAACGTGAAGTAGCTAGAAGCATCGCTAAATGTTTGGTGTGTCAGGAAGTAAAGGCTGAATATCACAGGACTGCTGGATTACTTCAACCGTTACCTATTCCAGAATGGAAGTGGCAACACATCACGATGAATTTTGTGACTGCACTTCCTCACAGCATAAAGGGTAACGATACGGTATGGGTTATTGTGGATCGAGTCACAAAGTCGGCTCACTTCATCCCATTTCGAATTGGCCAATCTTCTGAGACATTAGCAAAGAAGTACATGGAGGTAAGAATCTACCTAAGATTAAAATCTTCATAATGTACTGTCTCTGATACCCATGAACTCATACAGGAAATTGTGCGACTTCATGGAGTACCGGTCTGCATTGTCTCCGATCGTGACACAAGATTCCGATCGCAATTTTGGCAGAGTTTGCAAGCGAGCTTGGAAACAAGTCTGAACTTCAGCACAGTATATCATCCATAAACAGATGGTCAATCTGAGTGAACTATTCAGATCTTGGAGGATATGCTCAGAGCGTGTATGTTAGACTTCGGAGGATTGTGGGAAGATCACCTATATCTTATGGAGTTTTCATACAACAACAGCTACCAAGCAAGCATAGGAATAGCACCTTTTGCAGCACTTTATGGAAGGAAGTGTCGATCGCCATTAAGTTGGGACGACATCGGAGATAGAGAACTTCTTGGACCTGAGATGATAGTACCAACTGTTGATGTGGTTCGTACTATCAGGGAAAGAATGCGCATAGCCTAAGATCGACAGAAGCACTGGGCTGATGCAAAGCGCTGTCATTTGGAGTTCCAGCCAGGAGATCACGTATTCTTAAAGATATCTCCGAACCGCGGAGTGATTCGATTTGGAAGACGGGGTAAGCTAAGTCCGAGATACATTGGACCGTTCGACATACTCGGACGAGTCGGTGAAGTGGCATGCCGCTTGGCACTTCCACCTTCATTGGAAAGAGTGCATAATGTGTTCTATATATACCAACTCAGAAGGTATGTGAGTGACCCCCGCCACATTCTCGATCATTCCGAGCTCACTGTACAGCCCGACTTATCTTGTGAGCAACAACCTGTAGAGATCCTGGACAGGAAAGTGAAGTCACTTCGGAACAAGGAAGTCAACTTGGTTCGAGTGATGTAGAGAAAAGACACTCCAGGAGAATCGACATAGGAAAGGGAAGATGAGATGCTTGCAAGATACCCCCACCTATTTTTAAACTAGTCCTTAAAATAAATTTGTAAATTTCGAGGACGAAATTTTTGTAAGGAGGGTAGACTGTAACAACTCCAATTTTAGTGTACATAAAATTCATTTAAAATAAATGTATACTTGGGGTATTTACATTTCCTGTGAGTACTATAAGTATTTGATTTGCTTTTTAATAGCAAGAAGGAGCTTGTAGCTCATTGGTAAGACCTTGCACTGCTGAACCAAAGCACCAGAGTTCAAATCCTATTAGCCACATTATTTTTTAATTAATTTTCTTGTAAATTTTTAGAAGACCAAGAGCCTACACGTGCATAACTCGTAAAAACCAAAAGTCACATATAAAACAAACTGGCCCAGGGGGTAGACAAATCGGCAAGGGACACGTGGCCCCCAGACCCGGCCTGACTCGGCCGGATCAGACCGGCGCCGCCGGCCGAACTCGGCTAAAACCTGAGTTGGCCTTCATGAGTTATGTGCCTTTTGGTCTTCTGATAACCCCTGTATAGTTTATTTCACCTGCACAGTAACAGAGAAATTAAAAACTCCATTAAACCATTTTTTAATACAATTTTCATATAATTTTCAATACAACCATTCATCTACCCTTAAACCCTAGATTATCCTATAAATACCACTCCAATTCACACACCCCTCACTCACAAACTCTTAAGAAAAATCCCTAGAACTTTTGTGTACAAGTGGAGTTAGCGATGGGCAAAGCTCCGGTGAACATCCGACGACGACCCTAGGAGCTTCCGGCGATAAAATGACGCACCGGCACCTCCTACCACACCCTCTTCCTCTTCTCTAACCTAAAAGCAAGTAAGTCCCTTCTCCCCCTTCTTTTTATTATTCTAAAAACTTAGAATTCTAAAACCTGACGGAAGTGGAGCTAATCCGACTTCCGATTCAGTTTTTCCTTAAAAACCATATTTTTCTTAAACACAATAATACCAAACTCTCACGCCATGATCATTAAACATTAACAAAACATATTGACAAGTTTTATATCAAAAGAATTTACATTTCAATTTGTATAGCACTTTTACAGAAAAATGACAAATAGTTTAGTTTCGACATAAAACATCATTACCCCTTGCTATACCTTTAAATAGATTACGAGATAATGACCTACCTCCTCACAACACTCATATATAACATAGCACGATGCCTTTCGGAAGCATAGAATACGGGAAAATACAGTTTTACACATAAATACCTTTTACTATTAAAAACATTTTTTCTATAAGATTATGTATTTTAAACAAATCTTTGCAAAGCGCCGCTACAACCCATTTTGGGGAACCCGTTCAGGATGGTGCAGATTATCGCACATCCTCGGGCTTAGTAATGCGAGATGCAGACCTCTGCAAGGAGCATTCGGTCTCGAAAGATTTAAAAATACAAATATCTTAAGAAAATGAGATTTCTAGAAAAATGATAAATTAAATTATTTTTATAAATATATATCACGACCCAAACTTCGGTCCGTGACCGGCACTTAGCCACGTAATGTCTACAGGCGTAACGCGACTAAGTAAGCCGAAACCCAGAAATCAAAACCGTTAAAAGTAATGAGTGTTAAAACATTTAAGGGGAACATTTGTTAAAACATTTAGAAAACCTTAAATAGTTTAGTAAAATTCTTTAAAGTTTAAGTTGTTATCTTAAAAATTTTGGCAGCATTTCCTTTGTAAAAACTAGCCCCGAAATCGGGTACAAGGCAATATATGAGTAAAATGATATACAACAAGAATAAAGCATCTCAAATGGGAGCAATCACGCCCAACGGCGGAAACAATCAACACAAAAATAATATACGACGCCGTAGCGAAGAATGAGCAAGAATAAGTGAAGACAACATATAATATAAAACTGCATAAATAAAGTCGGCTCACAACGAGCTCGACACCAGAGTACAAAATAATATGCATCGTCCTCACAACTGGTCTCTAAGTCAATACATGAATAGTAGATGGAGAGTACTAGATACAACAGTGTATACAACTAGAAAATAAACAGATACCGCAAAAACCAACCTATCAGCAAAAGGGCTCACTCGCCAACTACAGTGGTATATGTATCAAAAGATGCAAGAAAGCAGCCTGCCGCGACTACTCTGAGGGGAAACCTGCAAGCACTGTGGCACAAAGGGGGTGAGTTGCCAACTCGTGAATAGTAGATAACATATAAAGATAATCGCGAGTATGCACGTACTGCGATACTCTAACCTATGCCAACAGATAACATCTATATGATGAGCTGGATGCGCAATAATCATGCAACAAGTATGATCTAATAACATCCCTATATGATGAGCAGGGTATGCAATAATCATGCAAAAGTACACTATCATGTACTACGACTACAGGATGAGATGCAAATAATGAATGCTGTGCATGGGATAAAATAGCATCTACATGGAATGTCAACGTGGAAAAATAACCGGTGTCCATCAATGCACCCAAATACCAGTAAAACTCAGGCGCCGTCACCCTCATCGGCCCTCAAATCCTGTAAATCTTATAGAATCGTGAGTGCCCAACATCGGCAGTCGAAATATCATAAAATGATCGTGTCCAGCATCGACACGCAAATCCTCATGTGTCGAGCTCCGTCAATCCGGATCGGCCTACGGGCTCCGTCTACGGAATCGGCCCTCGGCCCCGAGAGTACGTGTCGTCCCGTATCCATCTATCGACTCGGTTCAATATCCTCCGGATAACCACCAGGTCCAACCAATCACCGGTAGGTAGTAGTCCCTCTGCCAGGCTCATCGTCTGTATACACAGCATCCTTTTCTTTCCACGGGGTACCATACCGGGTCCACCATGTACCCACAATCGGCCTCGTCCAGCTCCTCGATTCGGGTTCACATGTCACACGTCTCAGAACCGAGAAAACGCATGGTAGACGCACTGAAATATCATATCAAGAGAAACCAGGTTTTTTAAACAATGCGTATTTTCTTAAAATAATACCCCGGTTCTCAAATCCAGAAATCGCATAAATCCAAACTCAATGCGTAAATCCATGCAATGTGTCGTATGACATTAAGAGTAAAAAGGGAAAACCGCTCTTTTAAAAAGATCCAGTTTTGAAAATATCTCATGCGGTCCCTTAGTTTTTAAATCATGCCAATATCATCCATGTATGTAACATGTGTGTATATATAGGTATGGATGTGCGAATGGATGTACACGCGAATATGAGTGTAGAAATGTATATGTGCACTAACATGGATATATAAGATATGTGTGCACAAGTGTAGATATATCAAGGTATGTGTGCATCAATGTGAATATATAATATGGGCGTGCGCAATATGTAGCAGAAACATGTTTAATCATCAATGATGCGGAAATCTAAATGATGTATGGTTCGTAGCAATTCCTATAGTGCGAGTGTCATGGAAATCACTAACGGTGTGAGTGTAACATACAAATGGTGCTCGTGCAGCTTGAACCGTTAGTGACAGTGCAGTGTTGTATAACTATCATTTCTATATGCAGCAAGAAGGGGTACGATACAATAATACATGTACGTATATATGCGACTATAATAACCTATAACGCCCTGACGCTTAACGCCATACGGGCGATTTCCCCGTAGATGTTAAATCTACTCACCTGATCTCGTGCTAAGTGTAGCCGACCACTTGCTTCCCTTTCTTTGCGGCGTCCGACGTACCCGCCTGCGAACCTAGAATTTACACAAAAAATCCATATAAGCAATATCCTACAAAATCGCGATATCGAAAACAAATGAGAAACTCGCGTCGCGAACTAAACACGCGTGTATACGTAACGTGTGTGCATACGCCAAAACCCAACGCGACACGCTGTGATACACAGCAAACCAACTCAACACGCATCGTACGTGTCGCGCAAGTCCCGCTACGCTAAAAATAGGTAAACGGTCCCAGATATAATCTGGAGCAAAAAGAAGAAAATCAAACAAGACCAAACATCTTACAATACCTACAGACAGCTACCTGAAAAATTCCAACACAAACCCACAAAATTGGGCCGGCGGCTAAGGGTGTCATACCGGCCATAAAACGGTGGAAGGGGTCCAGGTTCCTATACTATGCTCCTAACACAATTCATAGCCTAGTATATATGTTTGCTTACTAAAATTACTACCCTAGTAACAGCAGATTCCATGTATCCTAAAGTTTAGATTTAAACCGTCTCAAAACACTAAGTTTGCAACAATAGGGTGTTTTTGTGGAACTAGGTGAATTTACAGGAATCTAGTGATACCAACAGCATATATTAGACCTAGTCTAACCCTTACCATCCTGAATCATTCTAGTCTCCAACCAAACCATCAATTTATCGTCAAAGTCTACAAAACACTAAAACTAACCCAAACTCTCCAATATTTCAACCTGCAACCAACTAGAGAAAATAAATAATACCAAACACAGATAAACAGCTACAGGCACTACTAGACCAAGCACCAACACCCAAATGCACAGGGAAGCCGGCGACGCCGGAAATATAGGGAGGTCGCCGGGTCTTTGGTAAGGAGGTGGGCTCGAAAATCAACACAACACTCAGTGAGGCCTGCATACTAATCTGTAGGTATTTGCTAAGCTAGAAAAGGATCACAGTTGTAGCAGATCACCAAAATCCTACAGTTTGCATCTAAACAGTATTTTAAATTTCAAGTTTTAGACTTTAAGGCGGTTTAGCTAAATCTAGTGACACTATTAGGTTCAAACAGCAATATTAACACTTAATTAGGTTCATTAAGCTATAAAAACTCTAACTTAGCTAAATCTTCACTTAAAACACAAATCTAGCACTTAAGGCCACATAGAACACTAATCGAAGCTAAATAACACATGCAAGCCAAGAAAGGGGTTGGGTTTAAGAAATATACCCCACTAGATCGTAGGAAGCAGGAGAAGGAGGAGAAGATGATGATGTGCTTGCTGTTGCTGCTGCATGGTGCTGTTGCTGCTGCCTGAAGCTGATGATGATGCTGATGCTGGTGATGCCACTGCTTGCTTCAGCTGCTGCTGTTGCTTGCTTGCTACTGTTGTTGCTGTTTTTGTGGTGTTGATGTTCCTGTCGTTGGTGTTGCTGCTGCTGTTCCAGATGCTGCTGCTGCTGTTGTTGCAAGTGCTGCTGCTGCTCCTTCTGCTGATTTTGCTGCTGCTGCTGTTTTTGTTGTGTGTGTGTGTGAGTGAGAGGGAAAAGAATAATGGTTTGAAATTAAAGGGAAGAGAGTCAACCCCCCCTCTCTCTCCTCATTAATTTCAAGCATGGCTCCCCCATCATGCTCTTTCTCTCTCCCTCTCTATATGGCAAAAATTCATTTTGTTTTTCAAAAAAAACCCTTAATTAAAATCAACTTAGCTTAATGAGAATGGGTTAGTTCGCCATGGTTACTAAACATAGTTTAACCCTAAATTAACCCTAGTTTACATGCACAAGTGTGTGCAAGCCTAAATAATTTCTAATAAAATATTCATTAATTTTGATAAAATATTTGAAAATCGTTTTGGTAAACTTTTTACTAAAAACCATACAATAAAGTATAATTGGACACTAATCACATTCTAAGGTGTTACAATCTTCCCCCCTTAAAGAAATTCGTCCCCGAATTTAAAATATATGGCTACGCGTACCTTCAAAGAGATGAGGGAATTTCTTCCGCATCTCGCCCTCGGCCTCCCAAGTGATCTCTTCACCATTCGGGTTGCGCCAAAGCACCTTCACAGATGGCAAGACCTTCGATCGAAGCTTCTTTATCTGCCGGTCCAATATCACGACTGGCTGCTCGGTGAACGAAAGATCGCGCTCGAGCTGAACGGTCTGATGCTGAATCATATGCGAAGGGTCATGTAGGTATTTGCGAAGCATCGACACGTGGAATACGGGGTGAACATCTGGGAAGTCGGGTGGAAGAGCCAAACGATATGCTACTGCGCCCACAGGCTCGAGGATCTCAAAGGGACCTATGAATCTGGGGCTAAGCATCCTCTTCCGTCCAAACCTCATCACTCCCTTCATCGGAGAGACCCTCAGAAAAACGTGATCGCCAACTGCGAACTCTAATCTGCGGCGGCGTCTGTCAGCATACGATTTCTGCCTGCTCTGAGCTGTCCTCATCCTATCTCAAATCAGCTGTATCTTCTCTGTCGTCTCCTGTACGATTTGCGGCCCCAAAATACTGCACTCACTGAGCTCTGTCCAACAGACGGGCGATCTACATCTCCTCCCATACAAGGCCTCGAAAGGTGCCATCTGAATAGTATCCTGGAAACTATTGTTGTAGGAGACTCCACCAAGGGTAAATGATGATCCCAGCTACCACCAAAGTCTAAAATGCACGCTCGGAGCATGTCCTCGAGAGTCTGAATAGTCCGCTCTGACTGGCCGTCGGTCTGCGGATGAAATGCTGTGCTGAAACTCAAGCGGGTACCCAAGGCCTCCTGAAGCCTCTGCCATAGTCGGCTGGTAAACTGGGTGCCTCGGTCGGACACGATACACGTCGAGACTCCATGCAGTCGTACAATCTCGTCGATGTATATCTGGGCATACTGAGCAAATCCGAAAGTCGTCTTCACCGGCAGGAAGTGAGCCGCTTTCGTCAAACGATCCACGATCACCCAAATGGAGTCATACCCTCGCCTAGTCCTGGGTAGACCCACAACGAAATCCATAGAAATATGTTCCCATTTCCACTCCGGAATGGGTAACGGCTATAGCTCTCCCGCTGGCTTCTGGTGCTCGACCTTGACTTGCTGACAAGTCAGGCATCTCGACACGAAATCTGTGATGTCCCTCTTCATTTTGTCCCACCAGTAAACATCTCCCATATCATGGTACATCTTGGTGGAACCCGGATGAATACTATACACCGATCGATGTACCTCCTCAAGAGTCTCATGCCGCAGTCCCTCAGCATCTGGTACGCACAGTCTAGTCCCAAATCGCAGTATCCCCTGATCATCAATCACGAACTTGGAAAATCTGCCCTGTCCAATCTGTGCCATGATCTCTGAACAACGGTCATCACTGTATTGTGCCTCATGTATACAGTCAAGCAACTGTGGGCGTGCACGAACATGCGCAAGCTATCCCCCGATCGGCGTGAACTCGAACCACACTCGGCTGTCACATAAAATCTACCAATATGCCGACGACTACTTCTACACTGCGCTCAAACAAGATAGACTACCCCCGGGCCTCCTGCTCAAAGCATCCGCCACTACATTAGCCTTGCCCGGGTGATACAAGATCTCGCAATCGTAGTCCTTTACTAGTTCCATCCAACGGCGCTGTCTAAGATTCAGGTCTCGCTGCTGAAATATATACTTTAGGCTCTTGTGATCAGTAAATATCTGGCACGACTCGCCGTAAAGGTAATGTCTCCAGATCTTGAGTGCAAAGACCACTGTAGCCATCTCCAAATCGTGAGTGGGGTAGTTCTGTTCATGTTTCTTCAACTGCCGTGAAGTATACGCGATCACCCTGTCATGCTGCATCAATACGCACCCTAGCCCCACTCGAGAAGCGTCACAATAGACCATAAATCCGCCCGATCCTGAAGGCAATGATAACACCGGCGCTGTAGTCAATCGAGTCCGCAACTGCTGAAATCTATGCTCGCACTCCTCCGTCCAATCAAAAGGAACTCCCTTCCGGGTCAACCCGGTCAACGGTGCAGCAATACGGGAGAAATCCTGTACAAATCTCCTGTAGTAGCCGTCCAGTCCTAGAAAGCTGCGGATCTTAGTAACCGATGCGGGTCTGGGCCAACGCTGAACGGCTTCGATCTTCTTCGGGTCCACACATATACCATCTCGCGTAATTACGTGACCCAAGAAGTCTACGCTGTCAAGCCAGAATGCGCACTTAGAGAATTTTGCGAATAGCTGGTGCTCCCTCAAAGTCTGCAGTGTGATGTGCTGCTCGTGCTCCTCTCGGCTCCGAGAATACACCAAAATATCATCAATGAATGCGATGATGAACAAATCAAGATACGTCCTGAATATACGGTTCATCAAGTCCATAAAGGCTGCTGGGGCGTTGGTGAGTCCGAACGACATCACCAAAAACTCATAATGGTCGTAACGCGTGTGGAAAGCTGTCCTCGGAATATCCTCCTGTCGAACCCGCAACTGATGGTATCCTGATCGCAAGTCGATCCTCGAAAATTACCCTGCACCCTGAAGCTGGTCGAACAAATCGTCGATGCATGGCAAAGGATATCTGCTCCGCACGGTAACCATGTTCAGCTGGCGGTAGTCGATACACAAACGCAAAATGCCGTCCTTCTTCTTGACAAACAGGACCAGAGCACCCCAAGAAGACACACTGGGTCGAATAAGTCCCTTATCCAGCAAATCTTGCAACTGACCCTTCAACACTCTAAGCTCCGCCGAGACCATCCGATAAGGCGGTATAGAAATAGGCCCCATGCCGGGAATCAAGTCAATGCAGAAAACAATATCGTGCTCAGGCGGTAGCCTAGGAAGCTCGTCAGGGAAAATATCAGGGAACTCACAAACAATCGAAACCTGGTCCAACGGAACATCCGTAGCTCTAGTATCGCAAACATAGGCTAGGAATCCCTGACATCCCTTCCTCAACAGCTGTCCAGCGCGAAGAGAAGAAATCAAACTGTGAGGGGCGGCACAACAGTCCCCCCTGCACAACAAAAGCCGACTCGCCGGGAAAACAAAATCTCACTGTCTTCTCACGGCAGTCTACAGACGCATAGCACGTGGCTAACCAATCTATGCCCAAAAGAACGTCGAAGTCCAACATCTCAAGAAGGATCAAGTCAACAGGCAACTCTCTCTCGCCAATACGGACAATACAGGATTGGGATCATGCCTAGCAACAAACGACTCTCCCACAGGAGTGGTCACAACGAATGGCTGATCAAGCAAACCGGACTCTCTACCCAAACTCGGCACGAAGTGTGTGGAAATGTACGAGTGCGTGGATCCAGGATCAAACAACACGTGTGCATCAACAGAACATACTGATAGGGTACCTGAGATCACCGCATTGGATGCCTGCGCGTCCTGATGCGTCAAAGAGAAAACCCATGCCTGTCCTCCACCTGCGACTAGCGATCCCCTACTAGTAACTGGTCGTCCTCTGCCGGTGGATGGCTGTCCTCGGCCTCGGCCACCTCGCCCTCTATGAGCAAACCCTCCGCGACCACGGCCTCTCTGTGCACGAGTCTGACGCGGAGCAATAGTAAGTACAATAGGCAACGCCCTCTGGGGTGGAGAAGGTAGAAGTGTGACATATGGTACGGAAGTCTCGCCTTCACGTGGCTCCGAGCAATCTCGAACACGATGATAAGTACTCCCGCATCGGAAACATCTAGATGGTGCCGGTTGACCCTCCTGGGGATAAGAGATGAATGGCTGACCTCGTCCCGATCCTCCGCTAACCCTCATACCTGAACGGAACCTGTCGCAGCACCTAAACGGTTGTCTCTGTGCTGACGTATCTGTACGAACTCTTTTCGGCCCTAGAACTACCAAAGTCTCAGCAAGGCGCTCCTTAACTAATAAGGCTGCATCTACAGCTGTTGCATAGGTCTCGCAACGCTGCGCGCTGATCGCAAGAAACAACGGGGTAAGCAAGCCTTGAACAAATCTCTTGACTCGCATCTCCTCAGTAGACCACTAAGTATGGGGCATAAAGAGATAGCTCGGTGAACAGCACATCGTACTCTGCTACTGTCATCTCGGGCGTCTGGCGTAAAGACTCGAACCTGCGCACTCGGGCATCCCTGACACTCTGGGGAAGGAAACAGGCTAGAAATATCGTCACAAATTCGGTCCAGGTCATAGGAGGAAGACCTGCTGCTCTGCCCTTCTCGATCGATTCACACCATTTCTGCGCAAGACCTTCCAGGCGAAAGCTCGCAAACTTTACCCATCCCGCATCTGAGCATCTGAGTGAACGACATATCCGAGCCATCCTATCAATGAAAGACTGTGGGTCCTCGGCTGCATCGGTGCCTGTGAAGACCGGAGGCTTCAGCCTCATAAACTCTGATAGCGATACCATAATGACCTCTGTAGCTGCAGGGCAACTGCTTGTACTGTAGGTACCATCGCGGTCCCCGAAACGGGTGGAACTACCTCTGGTCGCTGTGCCCGAAGTGTCTCGACTAGAGACCCTATCATCTAGCGCATCTTCTGCATACCGGTCCCTAGTATGGCGATCTGATATGTCGTAGGAGGAACAGTCTGCTCTGGCACAACGGGTGTACTGCCCGGGTCAGTCCTCGTCTCGGATGAGTCAACTCGAATCTCGGCTCTCGCGGCCGCTCTCTGCGCCCTCGTAGTCTTTGGTGACATAATGGCTGAAAAGAAAGTAGGATTTGATAAGGATGCGGAAATCGAATCACAAGATGAAGGAATTTCAATCAATAAGTCTAAGGTCGCTTAGGCGGAGTATCGTGTCTTGAGTATGCCGCGGAACATACACACGCTACGCCACTCTGCTTCAGCTACCTACTCCATCATACCAGGGTCATCCTACACTCCGAAAGGTAAAACCTACGCTCTGATACCAACTTTGTCACGACCCAAAGTTCGGTCCGTGACCGGCACTTAGCCACGTAACGTCTACAGGCGTAACGCGACTAAGTAAGCCGAAACCCAGAAATCAAAACCGTTAAAAGTAATGAGTGTTAAAACATTTAAGGGGAACATTTGTTAAAACATTTAGAAAACCTTAAGTAGTTTAGTAAAATACTTTAAAGTTTAAGTTGTTATCTTAAAAATTTTGGCAGCATTTCCTTTGTAAAAACTAGCCCCGAAATCGGGTACAAGGCAATATATGAGTAAAATGATATACAACAAGAATAAAGCATCCCAAACGGGAGCAATCATGCCCAACGGCGGAAAAAATCATCACAAAGATAATATACGACGCCGTAGCGAAGAATGAGCAAAAATAAGTGAAGACAACATGTAATATAAAACTGCATAAATAAAGTCGGCTCACAACGAGCAAGACACCAGAGTACAAAATAATATACATCGTCCTCACAACTGGTCTCTAAGTCAATACATGAATAGTAGATGGAGAGTACTAGATATAACAGTGTATACAACTGGAAATTAAACAGATACTGCAAAAACCCACCTATCAGCAAAAGGGCTCACGCGCCAACTACAGTGGTATCCGTATCAAAAGATGCAAGAAAGCAGCCTGCCGCGACTACTCTGAGGGGCAACCTGCAAGCACTGTGGCACAACGGGGGTGATTTGCCAACTCATGAATAGTAGATAACATATAAAGGTAATCGCGAGTATGCACGTACTGCGATACTCTAACCTATGCCAACAGATAACATCTATATGATGAGCTGGATGCGCAATAATCATGCAACAAGTATGATCTAATAACATCCCTATATGATGAGCAGGGTATGAAATAATCATGCAAAAGTACTCTATCAGGTACTACGTATACAGGATGAGATGCAAATAATGAATGCTGAGCATGGGATAAAATAACATCTACACGGAATGTCAACGTGGAAAAATAACTGGTGTCCATCAATGCACCCAAACCCCAGTAAAACTCAGGTGCCGTCACCCTCATCGGCCCTCAAATCCTGTAAATCTCATAGAATCGTCAGTGCCCAATATCGGCGCTCGAAATATCATAAAATGATCGTGTCGAGCATCAACACGCAAATCCTCATGTGTCGGGCTCCGTCGATCAGGATCGGCTCACGGGCTCCGTCTGTGAAATCGGCCCTCGGCCCCGGAAGTACGTGTCGTCCCGTATCCATCTATCGACTCTGGTCAGTATCCTATGGATAACCGCCAGGTCCAACCAATCACCGGTAGGTAGTGGTCCCTCTGCCAGGCTCACCGTCTGTATACACAGCATCCCTTTCATGCCCCGGGGTACCATACCGGGTCCACCATGTACCCGCAATCGGCCTCGTCCAGCTCCTCGATTCAGGTTCACATGTCACACGTCTCAGAACCGAGAAAACGCATGGTGGACGCACTGAAATATCATATCAAGAGAAACCGGGTTTTTAAAACAGTGCGTATTTTCTTAAAATAATACCCCGGTTCTCAAATCCAGAAATCGCATAAATCCAAACTCAATGCGTAAATCCATGCAATGTGTCGTATGACATTAAGAGTAAAAAAGGAAAACCGCTCTTTTAAAAAGATCCAGTTTTGAAAATATCTCATGCGGTCCCTTAGTTTTTAAATCATGCCAATATCATCCATGTATGTAACATGTGTATATATATAGGTATGGATGTGCGAATGGATGTACACGCGAATATGAGTGTAGCAATGTATATGTGCACTAACATGGATATATAAGGTATGTGTACACAAGTGTAGATATATCAAGATATGTGTGCATCAATGTGAATATATAATATGGACGTGCGCAATATGTAGCAAAAACATGTTTAATCATCAATGATGCGGAAATCTAAATGATGTATGGTTCGTAGCAATTCCTATAGCGCGAGTGTCATGGCAATCACTAACGGTGTGAGTGTAACATACAGATGGTGCTCGTGCAGCTTGAACCGTTAGTGACAGTGCGATGTTGTATAACTACCATTTCTATATGCAGCAGGAAGGGGTACGATACAATAATACATGTACGTATATATGCGACTACAATAACCTATAACGCCCTAACGCTTAACGACATACGAGCGATTTCCCCGTAGATGTTAAATCTACTCACCTGATCTCGTGCTAAGTGTAGCCGACCACTTGCTTCCCTTTCTTTGCGGCGTCCGACGTACCCGCCTGCGAACCTAGAATTTACACAAAGAATCCATATAAGCAATATCCTACAAAACGCGATATCGAAAACAAACGAGAAACTCACGTCGCGAACTAAACGCGCGTGTATACGTAACGTGTGTGCATACGCCAAAACCCAACGCGACACGCTGTGGCACACAGTGACACGCTGTGATACACAGCAAACCAACTCAACACGCATCGTACGTGTCGCACAAGTCCCGCTGCGCTAAAAATAGGTAAACGGTCCCAGATTTAATCTGGAGCAAAAACAAGAAAATCAAACAAGACCAAACATCTTATAATACCTACAGACAGCTACCTGAAAAATTCCAACACAAACCCACAAAATTGGGTCGGCGGCTAAAGGTGTCATACCGGCCAAAAATCGGTGGAAGGGGTCCAGGTTCCTACACTATGCTCCTAACACAATTCATAGCCTAGTGTATATGTTTGCTTACTAAAATTACTACCCTAGTAACAGCAGATTCCATGTATCCTAAGGTTTAGATTTAAACCGTCTCAAAACACTAAGTTTGCAACAATAGGGTGTTTTTGTGGAATTAAGTGAATTTACAGGAATCTAGTGATACCAACAGCATATATTAGATCTAGTCTAACCCTAACCATCCTGAATCATCCTAGTCTCCAACCAAACCATCAATTTATCGTCAAAGTCCACAAAACACTAAAACTAATCCAAACTCTCCCATATTTCAACCTGCAACCAACTAGAGAAAATTAATAATACCAAACACAGACAAACACCTACAAGCACTACTAGACCAAGCACCAACACCCAAATGCACAGGGAAGCCGGCGACGCCGGAAATATAGGGAGGTCGCCGGGTCTTTGGTAAGCGGGTGGGATCGAAAATCAACACAACACTCAGTGAGGCCTGCATACTAATCTATAGGTATTTGCTAAGCTAGAAAAGGATCATAATTGTAGCAGATCACCAAAATTCTACAGTTTGCATCTAAACAGTATTTTAAATTTCAAGTTTTAGACTTTAAGGAGGTTTAGCTAAATATAGTGACACTACTAGGTTCAAACAGCAATATTAACACTTAATTAGGTTCATTAAGCTATAAAAACTCTAACTTAGCTAAATATTCACTTAAAACACAAATCTAGCACTTAAGACCACATAGAACACTAATCGAAGCTAAATAACACATGCAAGCCAAGAAAGGAGTTGGGTTTAAGAAATATACCCCACTAGATCCTAGGAAGCAGGAGAAGGAGGAGAAGATGATGATGTGCTTGCTGTTGTTGCTGCATGGTGTTGTTGCTGCTGCCTAAAGCTGATGATGATGCTGATGCTGCTGATGCCGCTGATGCCACTGCTTGCTTCAGCTGCTGCTGTTGCTTGCTTGCTACTGTTGTTGATGTTGTTGTGGTGTTGATGTTGTTGTCGTTGGTGTTGTTGCTGCTGCTCCAGATGCTGTTGCTGCTGTTGTTGCAAGTGCTGCTGCTGCTGGTTCTACTGTTGCTGCTGTTTTTGTTGTGTGTGTGTGAGAGTGAGAGGGAAAAGAATAATGGTTTGAAATTAAAGGGATGAGAGTCAACCCCCCCCCCCTCTCTCTCTCCTCGTTAATTACAAGCATGGCTCTCCCATCATGCTCTTTCTCTCTCCCTCTCCAAGTCAACCCACAAGGCAAAAATTCATTTTCTTTTTCAAAAAAAAACCCTTAATTAAAATCAACTTAGCTTAATGAGAATGGGTTAGTTCGCCATGGTTACTAAACATGGTTTAACCCTAAATTAACCCTAGTTTACATACACAAGTGTGTGCAAGCCTAAATAATTTCTAATAAAATATTCATTAATTTTGATAAAATATTTGAAAATCGTTTTGGTAAACTTTTTACTAAAAACCATACAATAAAGTATAATTGGCCACTAATCACATTCTAAGGTGTTACAATATATATATATATATATATATATATGTGTGTGTGTGTGTGTGTGTGTGTGTGTGTGTGTGTATGTATGTATGTATGTATGTATGTATGTATGTATCATCAAAATATCTATTTTTGATATAATATAAATATTCCAACTTTTCTAAATCAAAAAGAATCACTTTACATGAAAATACCATGCAATTTTATACAGGTTCAATACATTACAATTACATACCATATATTATGAAATTAGGTTTTATTCACTAGAAATGTCACATATATAAAATCTACATCTATAAAATCACTAAAAACGATAATTAAATACTTGAGGTGTATTTTGAAAATTATACAAATTATTTTTACATAAAACCCCCTTAAGTTCTATAAATTACAATAAAGACCCTAGTAAATATAGGTTTAAGAGGGACCAGTCTCCTGAGCCTCAGGAAGCCGGAGATATGGTTGTTTACCTATTTAAGGTAGACCACTTAACAAACGGTGTTATCAATACGGTAATCGTCTTTGAAAAGGACATAAATCCTGTCGTCCATGTGCAGCGGTTACCGATAACATCAAAACTTAATTCAGGATTTCAATTTATTTTCTAATTGTCTGACTCAGACTGAGTCTTAACCTAATAAATCTGACTTGAATGAGATTCAAGTATATATAACAATTTAATATGAATTCATATATTCAATCTGTTCAATCTATTCAATCTATATTGACTGAACCGAACCATGGATATACATCTATCTATATGATTCTCCAGTTACATCCATTTACTGATATCATGGTTTCAGCAAGTCATCCATCTATACAATTCAATTTACAAGAAAATACAATACAAACAATACAATCAAGACATCGCGGGGTTTAAGAGGTAGATTGGTACGGAAGGTGTTATAAGTGGCACGAGACTGCAAGATTTAAGACACCTAACATGTATTCCATTGTTGTTGTACCATGGCATAAACGGTTCCTTGTACATTCCGTTCACCTTAGTTTCTGGTCTACTGAGACTCCTCTCGTATACACTGGCATCCTTCTGTACCAAGCTACAAACAACAACGTTAACAATATAATACAACTTTAAAAGTTACACACACTCTCTCTGTCTATTCTATTTCTCCTTCATCTTTGGGGCTTACCGAGCGATTGTTTGCTAACGACATTCCTTCTCTTTCTTCTTTGGAATGTTGTCAGGTGGTTCGGACCTTCAGGAGATCAAGCCTACCAGCAAGGACTTGGATCAGCTAGCCTACGACCCAGAGCTTTAGATTCATTGTACACATTTCATTTCAGTACTTTCCATTTCTGTTATGCCACTGTTTAGGCATTGCTTTCATTCAGATGTATTTACATTTCCATGTACTGTAAAAGAATGTTAATAAATAATAAAGTTTATATTCGTTACATATGTCTCTTATGTATATTTCTTTTATATTGCTTAGATACGCTTAGCGTATTTACTTCAGAGTAAATACGTAGCGGCCTCGTCGCGTCCCCTTTGCCGTACACCGGGAAGCGGGGCGTGACATAGATTATATGTGATATAACCGGATTATTGAATCAAGTGTTGATTTGATAATCTAATATACAGATAAATGATATTAGTCGGTTATATGTGATATAACCGGATTATTGAATTAAGTGTTGATTTAATAATGTAATATACAAATAAATGATATTAGTCGGTTATATGTGATATAACCGGATTATTGAATCAAGTATTGATTTAATAATATGATATATTTATATTTGATATAATTATATATTAACTAATATTATAGCTCACTAATTATTTTCTTTTTATATATATTAATATATGTATTTAAGATATATGTATATGTGTGTGTGTGTGTGTTATGAAGCATGGTTGGATTTTCTATTTTAAGAAAATAGAAATAAAAGGTGGAAAATGGGGAGATATTTGTAGTATGAGTGAAGCATGGCTTTTACAATTCTTTATTGCTCTTGACTCACTATTGAAGCATGGTTCTATTTTTTATTTGAGATATAATGGATGCTTCAATAAGTGAGGTATTTGTTAAGCCATTCTTCACTTGAGGTTTACACACTTGTTCAGTTTTCTTGAGCTCATTTCCTAAACTCTCTTGCTCTCTCCATCTTCTTCCACCTCAAAGCCCTAACCCTCACATGTGAACCATAGGGCTTTGAATAAATTTAAGTAGGCTTACAAACCCCTACTTCATCATCCTAGTTTAGATTAGCAATTTAAATTAGGGTGTTTCCTTCACTAGAGAAAAATTAGTGAAGAGGTAGCTTGAATTAAAGGAGCTTCGGATGGATCATCTTCGACATGAATATCGCGAAGGAAGCTCGTTCATTCTTCAAGTGGAGCCTAGAGGAGTCGTAGGGACTGCTACCCGGAGCTATAGAAGTGAAGGACTTGATCATCAAGGTTGTAATCTCTTTCACTTAGATTAGTTCTTTTCATATCATCACCATAAACCCTAATCATCTAGTTAGATTCTAGGTTAGTGTAGCATAGCACCAAGAAATTTTTAAAAATTGCATACTTGATGCTGGATAAAACCTTATGGTGGTATTAGGATACACTTTCAGTTGACGTATAGCAACGAGATCAGGGATACATCACATATTACACTTACGGTCGCAGAAAAGAAATGAAAACTACAATAATTAGAATCCGCATACACCTTAGACATCATAAACCCGGAATATCTTATATTCCGAATTTCATGCCTAACCCTATAAACCCTGCATTTTAGTCTCGAATTGAAAACACTTTTCAATAACTAGTCGGGTAATTCAACAGGATTCCCAATAAAATGATCGAATACTCATCGGGAACTTTAGTAGATGGTCGCACCCCCGATGTCGTCGACGAAGTGCACTTAGGCAGAACACCGCAGTCGCAAGCACCCGAGTGGATGCTTTTGGCTACGGTATTCTCCTATAGTCACTTTTTCGGGGCTATGGGGCATGGCTATCTAGTAGTGTTATCCAGCGAGTGTTCGCGTACTATACACGATTGCGACGGAGTTTTGATCCAAATCGAAACTCCATAGCAATCGATGAACCGAGACTAAAACGCTAGATTTACCAATTATAAACTAATTTTCACAAAACTAATTTAATGTGGATTCCAACTATTGTATCAAATATCAAAGTTAAACCCGAAACAATGTTAAAACTGCGACTACGAAACACTCCGTATTTCCCCAACAGAAAGACAACATCACATGCAACCTTGGCAAAATCAAACAGTACCTGAAACCCTAAATCCTAGATTCCATAACATCAAACAAAACTCGAGACCAGACACTTTTACTTGGCCGGACAGGCCAGTTAAAATAGAGATGTGTCCGGCCAGATATTAGACTTAGGTTCTCGTTTTTGTCTAGTGTTCATTTGGTAATAAGAAAAGCACTCTATAATTGTTTTACAAAAATTTAAAGGCTCTGGAAAATTCAACAGAAACTAAGGTTTCAATACGACTGTTGCAAAGTTGTTTCATTTTCGTAATTCTAATTACACCATCTAATACTCTAGCTTTGGATCTGATACCATGAATGTGTGTCTTAGCACCTCTACTAGGTTTCCACATGCTTAAACAACAACAACAACAACTGAGCCTTTTATCCCAAGCATATTGGGTAGGCTACATGAACCAACATGAGAATCACGCCGGGTCCAGCACATGAATCCTCCGCCTCCACTCACTCCTATCGAACAATATACTTTCATTGAGACTTTCGGCAACCATATCGTTTCGTATCACCTCCATCCATGTTTTCTTCGGTCTCCCTTTTTCCCTTTTGCCATTGCCCATATCGAGAGTATCTATTCGTCGAACCGGTGCTTCCATAGGTCTGTGTCGCACATGACCAAACCATCTTAACCGGTTTTCCCGCATCTTCTCCTCCATAGGTGCTATACCAAATTTTGCATGAATATCCTCATTTCGCACCTTATCTTTTTTAGTGTTACCGCACATCCAACGAAGCATGTGCATCTCCTCTACGTGCATCTTCTGTGTATGATGCTTCTTAGGAGCCCGGCATTCTGTACCATATAATAAGGCAGGCCGAATAGCGCTCCGATAAAACTTCCCTTTCAATTTTAACGGAAAGTTACGATCACACAAAATCCTTGTTGCACTCCTCCATTTCAACCAACCAACTTGGATCCTTTGATTAACATCACTATCGATCTCCCCATTCTTTTGGATGATGGAACCTAGATATCTAAACTGGTCGCTCGGTGATATCTCTTGCCCTTCCAATGTTATACCAATATGGTTTTGACTTCTCTGGTTACTAAATTTGCAATGCATATGTGCTGTCTTGGACCTGCTCAATCTGAATCCCCGAGATTCCAGTGTTTGCTTCCATAATTCTAATTTGGCATTAACCCCTGCTTTCGTCTCATTTACTAGAAAAATATCATCAGCGAATAGCATACACCAAGGTACCTCATCTTGGATAGTTCTAGTAAGCCCATCCATCATGATGGTAAACAGGAATGGACTTAATGCAGATCATTGATGTAAACCAATTATAATCGGAAAATCACTCGTTAAGCCGCCGAAAGTTCTGACATTTGCCACTACTCCATCGCACATATCCTTGATTATGTCAATATACTTGACGGGGACCCCCTTCTTCATCATTGACCACCATAATACCTCTCTAAGTACCTTATCGTACGCTTTTTCTAAATCAATAAATATCATATACAAATCTCTTCTCCTCTCTCGAAAACACTCGACAAGTTGACGAAGCAAATGAATAGCCTCTATTGTCGATCGTCCAGGCATGAACCCAAACTGGTTCTCTGTTATCTTAATATCCTTCCTTAGCCTGTGTTCAATCACTCTCTCCCAAAGTTTCATGGTGTGACACATAAGTTTTATTCCACGGTAGTTTGAGCAACTTTGAATGTCACCCTTTTTCTTGTAGATAGATACAAGGATACTTTTCCTCCATTCATTTGGCATCTTTTTTGTCTGTCAAATCTTATTAAACAGATCTGTCAGACATTTAACGCCTATTTCTCCTAAGCATCTCCAAATCTCGATAGTTTTCCACATGCATCAAGTATGCAATTTTAAAAAATCTAGAGGTCTAAGCTACACTAACCTAGAATCGAACTAGAGAATTAGGTTTTTCTAGGTATATAAACAAGTTTTACACTAAGTGAATAGAGAATACAACCTTTGCAGACCAGTCCTTCACTTCTAAAGCTCCAAATAGTAGTCTCTTAGCTCCAAGTTGCGGTCCCTAAAACTCTTCTTGGCTCAACTTGGTGAACAAGCTTTCTAATGGATCTTCGATGCCGAAAATGATCCATCTTGAAGTCTCTCTAACTCAAGCTACCTCTTCACTAATATAGAATTAGTGAAGCAAACAACTTAATCTTATGGGCTAGATGAGAGTAGGTTGATGAAGTAGGAATTTAGCTCACTTTAGAAATTCTTTTCTTTTTTTCTTTTCCAACTCAAGAAAACCTAGAGAGGATGACGATGAACTTTGGTGAAGAAATATCTCAAGTGATAAGTAGAGAGAGTTAACCATGGGCTAAAGATAATGGTTGGGTGAAAAAACTATCTAGAGTAAAACAAAATAAGTGGGATGAGTCATGGCTTCTACATGCTTCTATAAGCATCTAATACATGCTCATTTCCAACTCATTTCTAATTTTCCTCTTAATAAATAATCACCCAAATAATCTTTAATCTTGGTGTGAGTCTTATACACCCATGTTCTATGTATCATCCACTATGACACAATAGTATTTTATATATATATTTATATATATATATATACAATTATATATAGCAAGAGAAGAAAATCATTAGTGAGTAAAATATTAGTTAATATATAAATATATCATATATAAATATATATTAAATTATTAAATCAACGCTTGATTCAATAATCCGGTTATATCATATATAACCGACTAATATTATTTATATATATATCAAATTATCAAATCAACACTCGATTCAATAAGCCGGTCATATCACATATAACCAATAAATATTCAATACTACATTAAATCAATACTTGATTCAATAATCCGGTCATATCATATATAACCGGCCAGTATCAAATATATATATATATATACATATAACATATCATTGAATCAACACTTGATTCAACAATCCGGTTATATCACATATAACATAACCGATATCAAATATCGCGAGATTAGAATATGGTATCACATACTCATACTTAATCAAGCTCCCGCACATATCACCATATATGCCCTACTTCGTTTCACTTGAACTAGGAAACCTCTGTGTGGGACTCTAAAGACTCGTCAATACGCCAGCAGTAGGTAATGATCAAATCAGTCACCCACAAGCCATCAGCAGTACTAGCTGGACGTAACGGCTACCCAAGTATTGAGCGAATAAAAAATCAACAAGTAAGCTTGTCCGAACTCCCGCAAAGCCTATAAGCAACACTTACCGTACAGTCTGATCTCTTCGTCTAATATGTCGCATATCGAGTCTAAGGGTGGAATCGTCAGACCCTAGTAACTTGATAAGTCATGCTGATGTATGGCCTATAACCGTTCGAGAAACTACTGATAACACTTACTAGTAAATCTCATTAGCCATAGCCAGGGACTTGCTGTTATAGCCAATCGAGCATAGCGCAACATCCACTCCCTATACCGGGAGAGACGAAACCTCTACTATCGCTCACTGCCTCCATGTGACTCGGAACTGTACCCAAAATCCACCTGTTTGCATAACTCCTTTGAGCCGTGGTAGAGAGGAAATCAAAGCAGAGTGGGAACCGCACAAGACACTACGACGATCTCGGGTCTACAGGCTAACTTGTACCAGTGTCACCAGAGAACTGCTATCTGACGATAGGTATGGTACCATCTAGGAGTTCTCGGTGAGTCTTGTTCGGTGTACCCATTCTCTAATGAGCACCTGTGTACAATCTTTGATGTCAAACACCAATGGATGTGGGATCAACCATCGCCCCATACAGGGTCAAGAAACATACACACTAGTCTACTCTGAAATACCGATACCCTATCTCGATATTCCCTCGACTAGGAACTGTTAAAGGATGTGCTTGTTGACTACACAAGCCCCACTAGTATGATCCGCATCATAGTCCTGGTAGTCAAGCTAACATCCTAAGGGCTTTATCAACATGTATCAGAGAGACAGTATAATAATACAAGTGTACATGTTAAGATAAAGTGCAACCAGATAGCATACTATCATGTTGAGCAAGAAAGTCTTCTATATATATGTCTAAGCATCCACTATAATATACAAAAATAGCCGCTGGGGCATACATATTCCTAACAAAATGCTCTTAGTGTTTCTCCTCATTCTTCGAAACGCAGACAGATTGATCACTACAGGACAAGGGGAAAATATAACGCGGTTATTGGATTCAAGTTTGCAATAAGACATAAATTCATAAGTAATGAAACTGAGAGGAAAAAAACAACGTTGTACAACGAACATAAGTCAAGAAAATGAATCAAAATAGGACTCCAAGTTACTTAAATAGAGTACCACATTATAATCTTGCCGCGGTACATAGTTACAATCATATAACTCTATCCAAGTCGCCCAAATCCTACTATCAGAATCGAAGGAATAAGATGGGAGAAACAATAAGAAATCAAGAGGATTCCAAGCTGAGATACAATGTCATTTCCATACCATCGAGATAAAAGAGTTAAGAGGAAAGATAAGCTTCAAGAATTTGAATGACAAGATAATAATGTGGCGGGATATGTTCCTAATTCTGGGTTTTCAGGTCAGTGTATTGGGTACAATACCCAACTACAAAGTAAACCAAACCTAGCTAACCTAAAACCTAGGCTCTGATACCAACAAAACCATGTTATGCCCTACTTCCCAAAATACCGAAATTTTAGGACGTAACTCGGCCAGCCATGCTACCTACGATAACGAAATATCCTTCCATAGTCACATTGAGGCTGTCAATCAGTAATCAAGAACAATAATTTAAATATCTATATTTAAACATGTCCAATAGCCATAAGAACGATAACAGGAAATAGTAGCGGAAGCAATAAAGATCCAAGGAAAAAGAATACATAACCATCAATAAGAGCTATATCGGTGAAATTTTCCTCACTGATCGGCGATCCTGTTGAAGTACTCACGATTCTCATATGCTAAAGTTAAGTATCTGGAACATGTAAAACCCAGACGTCAATGTGTAATAAATATCATAATAATAATCTGAACAGTATGCTATATAGGATGCCATGTACATGAGTGAGATATTAGAAGTATAAAAAACAACAGTCACAGGTAATATATCAAGCAAGCTATGGGTAGTCAAATATGTCACGTGTATCATAAGGTCCATGTTTCTATCCTACAGGTATTTAAAACCAATTAATGTACGCCTCCATGTAACTCAAAAGTATATATCCTGTTACCCCTCGGGACCACGGACGTAAGATATATCCCGTTACCCCCGGGACCAGGGATGCAAGATGTATGAATCAAGAATGATTCGGTTCCGTTAACCCCCGGAACCACGGAAACATGTAATATCCTTTTGAGTTACACTTCAGTTATACTTTTTGATTCCCCCATTTCCCCAGCTTTCGTTTTCCAAGTCAGGTATGAATATAATATCTACCTAATGCCAACACAGGAACAGGCAGGTACATGTTATGTCTATCAAGACAATAGACCACGTCCATCAGGACAACTAGTCATGATTGTTAGTATCGGTAAGTATTAGAGGCAACATGTATTAACATGATAACCAAAATGGTAATAGTCTGGAAGGCCACAAATATGTCATTGATAGTATATTAAACTAGATAAAGTGTTTATTTTGTAGTAATATCGTGTAAACAGATCATGATGAATATGGTTGTAACCGTTATCTAGGTGCGAAATACGATGTAAAGAAATAACTATATTCCTTCCTACCAGTTCAATTTAATGATTTGGCCATAATAGAATAGTTTGTTATAATTACTTGGTGTTATAATTTAGATATATTTGCACGAACAGTATATTGCAAACCTTATTAATGTTAAACTATCCACAGTAACGAATTATATATATATATATATATATATATATGAGAATAATGGAGGAAATATGCCATAGGAGGGAATTTCCTCCTATGGCGTCGAAAAAATACACCCTCCCTCATTTTTTCCGACGATCGGCATCCATCTTCATCGTTATCATCTAAGATGTGGGTACACCAAATTTCATGTGATTCTATAATTTTTTCACCGTTGATTTAGTAGGTTCAAAATTAACGGTTTACCGACAACATAACTTTTTGTTTTGCTAAATCAATGGTGAAAAGTTGTAGAATCACATGAAATTTGGTGTACCCTCATCTTAGATGATAACAACGAAGATGATGGATGTCGATCGTCGAAAAAAATGAGGATGTAATTTTTCGACGGCATAGGAGGAAATCCCTC
This sequence comes from Agapanthus africanus, assembly GCA_030015575.1. Lineage (NCBI taxonomy): Eukaryota > Viridiplantae > Streptophyta > Magnoliopsida > Asparagales > Amaryllidaceae > Agapanthus > Agapanthus africanus. Next base: position 298,833,389 of record CM057339.1, on the reverse strand, counting down.
CTATGGCCTCTTTCCTCTATTATTCTATATATATATATATATATATATATATATATATATATATATATATATATAATAGTATAATAACAATGATAATATTACGACAATATGTGTGTGTGTATTACGTAAACTATAGCATGTAGCAAGTTAGAAACTTGCATTGGTCTTTACGAATGCGGATACGAACACGAACGGAGCAAAATAAACACGGAACAACAGAACCACTGTAACAACTCTAATTTCATTGTACAAAAATTTTCAAGTTAATGTATAGAATAGAGTTTCTAGCCTGAGCATAAGTTATAAATTTAATTTGTTTTAGAACAGCAAGAAAGCACTTGTAGCTCATTGGTAAAGCCTTGCACTGCTATGACGTAGCCCCTGTGTTCGAATCCCCCCTGCCACATGATCAGTCGAAAATACTGCATATTTTAACCGGCAATTTCCTTGTCATCTGCATACATATAGGAGAGTACGGTATTCATAATTCACATATTAGCTAATTGGTCGCAAAATATCAAATTACATGTATTCGACCTTTAAACCGGAAATTCTAGGGAAATTAACTGCATTGCATTACATAGCATATTTTCTATATCTTGCAACCCCTATTTTGAAGTCTATGCAGGAAAAGAGATACTTGCTCGATCAATTCATTGCTCGACCATTACAATTGCTCGTAAACTCATTGAAAGCAAATCTGGTATCAACATAGAAGGGCAACTGCAATCCTGAACATCAAAGAATAACCCATACAGTATTACAAAGCCACAGTAGAAAGTCCAAGGCCCAAGCCCACCAAGGCGCGGCGGAAGCGCGGCCCAAAGCCACCTCACGCGGCGGTTGCGCGGCGGATCCAGAGACTTAACTCCTCAAACTTCACCACAACTCCTGTTTCAGTGCCCTCAGATCATAAATGTACACAAACTTCCAGAAGATTCCAGATACTTTCACCAGATCAGCAAATTCCCAAACTACCCTAATCTTTCTAGAACTTTCCTAAACCCTTGCTTAAACCCTAAGCTAAACCTCAACAAACTTTGGGAGGGAAAGTCTAATTCAAACCTAAACCTAGTTCTATAAATAGGACCCTAGGCTCTCTCAATTATATTATAAGAAATCTATAAGAAATCTTGGGAAAAATCTTGATTCAATCTTGGAGAGTGATAGATTCAACCCATTTTTAGTTTAGCCATTCTCTTTCTCCATTTTCTTCTTCCTCAAGATTAGTGAGAAATCTTGTAGGAAACCCTAACCCTAATTCCACTCCAAATCCAACATCTTGAGTACCAAATCAAGCGAGAAGTCTTCAACCTTTTGGGAGCCGAGCCGATCTTCAATCGGGCAAGTGATCCAAGCCGATCCGCGATCCACGGAGACGAGCGAAGCCAAGTCGACGATCAAGTTCCTCCTCTTGTAGTTCTTGAGTGATTGTAACGGAATTGTTGATATAAATAAAAGGTGAAATTTGTTAATCTTGCTTTCTTTTAAAATTCCGCATCATGTTATCTTTACTGTTCTTGAATATTGTCTATGTGGTGATGCGCGAGTAAAACTCCGCTCGTTAAGGAGTCGAGAAGATCTTTAGTATGATGATGTAGCAAATTTGTAATCAATTCTTGAATCCCACGATATTGTAAACCCTAGCAAGTTCAAGAATCGACAACCCAATTCGATGCGATGCTTTCTTGATCAACATCGCTCGAGATTGGGGTGATCCGATTGATTCTTGAAATTACTAGAGGCTAGAATATAAATGGTATCCTCGAAAGAGCAAGGGTTAAGAGATGAAACTTTAATTTCATCAAGAAAACCCTAATTCTCGTCGATAACCATTGATCTAGCATCAATTCTTCGAAGGACAAGAATATGAAATATTGTAGACTACAACACATATAAAGATCCTATCGATTCCTACGAGCCTCTTTATCAGTCTGGATTGTCGTTTGGAAAATACCATTGAAACCGATTCTTGTTGTTTATAGTTCTTGATTCTTTAGAAAAGATTAGTGACACACGAATACAAATCAATCAATTGAATCGTGTTTTCTCTTATTGTTGCTTAACATTTCATTTCAAACAAATAAAGGTACAAACGAATCTCGAGATCCCTGAGGACGATCCGCACTCATTCATTAACTTCAACTGACACCGTTGTTTGATTGCGGTCAAATATTTTTGGTTGTGATTTCTTTACTATTTGATTCGATAAACACATCCACAAAAATCATCAAATCACCACATATTATTTTTTATGATTTTTCTTTTAAACTTTTTGAAAGCCCAAAAGTTTACACGTGCTATACACGTAAAATATGAAAAGTCATAGAAAACAAACATGTAGAAAATTGTATTAACAGCGACCTAAACACGTGGCACAAATCCTAGCACCCAAAGCCCTAGCACGACCGGCGAGATCCCCTTCTGGGCTTGCGCCGCCGGGCCCCCCTATCAGGAATGCTCCATGTTTTGAACCCTAGTCCTTTGGCCTACCCCCACTACTCCCATGCTATTTGATTTCTCTGTAAATTAACATAGAGTGTAAATTCACTCATAAATTCAATTTTAATTGCATTTTTAATTCTCTTTTCAATTCTCAAAACCCTAATTCTACCCTATAAATACAATCCCACACCCTAGCCTCTTCATTCTTAAATCTATTGTCAAAAATCCTCAAAATTTCCTAAGTCAAAGAAGGATACAAGTGGAGTTAGCATTAGGTCAAGTTCCGGCGAGAATTCAAGACGATTCTAGCAACCCCGCGACTCCGCGAAACCACCAAACTTTCCCTCAACCTCCCCTCTCTTCTCTAAGATAGTAAATCCCCTCTATTCTCCTCTCTTCCTAAATTAAAAAGTTCTCTTTTCAAAAATCGTCGGAAATGGAGTTATTCCGACATCCGTTTCTAAACTCGTTAATAACACAACTTTTCTTAATAACCATTCATCCGTGTTATTACAACTTGGTTAGTAATCATGAAACAAGCTTTGAGAATAAGTTTCATCTCAAAATACTATGATATGTAACTTTTATTTGAAATTTTCGTTTAAATACCACAAACTTACATATGACATATTTTAATACCTTTACTTATACTACCTTTAGGACAATCTCACAAGGTAATGACCTCTCACAACACGCATCATGACATGGCACGATTTCCTTTTAGCAATATTTTCGAGACAAATACGGCCATTACATCAAAATACCATAAACTATTAAATTCTTTGAATTGTGTTATTTACATTCCTTGCGATTAAGCCTCTACAATCCATTTTGGGGAACCCGATCGGGATGGTGCGGGTTATCGCATATCCTCGGGACTAGTAGAGTGAGATGCAGACCTCCTCACAGAGCATACGATCTCGATGGAATTTTTAATGCAATTTTTAAGAAAAACGTGATTTTCTATTTAATAAATAAATGTTATTTTTAATAACTATATATAAATAGTATCAAACCATCTATTTTAAATATATAATAAATTCCATGTTTTCCTAAACAAAAGAAAAATAATTACATTTCCATGAAAATACCATCAAGAATTCATACAAGTCAAATTTATACAAAAATACCATGAACTGTTTAACTAGGTATTTATTCACTAGAATACCTCACTTTTAAAATTTACATCCATGAAAACCATAAATACAATAAATAAATACTTGAGGATTATTTTGAAATTATACTAAAAATATTTTCATAAAACCCCCTCAAGTTATATTAATTTACAATAAGGACCCTAGTAAATATAGGTTTAAGCAGGACCAATTCTCTTGAGCCTCAGGGAGCCGGAGAAAGTGGGTGCTTATCTATTTAAGGTAGAAAACTAAAACGGGGTTATCAATAGTAATTGGCTTGGAAAAAGTCACAAATCCTGTCGTCCATGTGCAGCAGTTACCGATAACTCCTAAACCTAATTCAGGACTCAAATCTATTTAAAGTGTCTGACTCAATCTGAGTATCGGTCTAATCTGAATACAATCTAAACATGAATCCAACTATAACTCCATTTCAACATAAACCCAATGTATCAAACATGAACACTTGAACATGAACATGAACATGCAACATGACTCGACTGGACCGAACCATGGATATATTTTGAACTTGACTGCATGACCATCCGTTTACATCCGATCCGTTTACATGAATAACTTTTATCATGGTTTCGGCAAATCTTATACAAAAAATCAATACAATATACATTACGGGGTTTTAACGGGGTAGATTGGTACATAATGTATTAAAAGTGGCACGAGACGGTCACTTTAATACACTAACCTGAATATCCATGTTGTTGTCCCGTGGCTTAACGAGTCCTTGTGCTCCGTATACCTTAGTCCATGGAATAGTTGGACTCCTCTCATATACACCGATGCATTCTGTACCAAGTTACAAACAACTGCGTTGGTATAACTAAAATAGATAAATTACCAGATATATTTCATTTACTTGATCTATTCTTATCTCTCTCTTGGGACTTACCGAGCAATTATTCGCTGACGACATTCCTATTTCTTCTTTCTTTGGAATATTGTTAGGAGAACCCTACTCTCAGGAGATCAAGCCCAGCCAGGATGATTTGGAGCAGTTTGCTGAGGAACCGGAGTTTTAGCTTAGACTTGTACTTATCTTACTTTCAATTCATATTCCATTGTTTAGGCATCGCTTTTCATTATTGTATTTTACTTTCCAGTGTATGTAAAGAATAAATATAAATAAAAAGTTGTTGTTTCATTATATCTCTTTTCATTCTTGTGCTTTACTTTTATATTGCTTATTTACGCTTAACGTGTTTACTTCTAAGTAGATATGTCGCGTCCCTGCCATGTCGACTACTTCCCCATACATTGGAAAGTGGGGCATGACAACCACAAAGTAAGATCCAAGCTTGAGCTCGACTAGGGTTTTGAGTTGGGTTTTTTCTCGGTTGATGGTCGCCGATGGAGTCTCACCGGTGAGGTGAAGGGTAGGTGATGGTGAAGATCTCGATAGGTGTTCAGGGTTTTGCCGATGGAAGATTCGGATGAGGGAAGGAGATGAAGTCATGGGGTTTGCGTTGAAGGTTGCAAGCGGAGGATGGTGTCGAGTTTCAGATCAATGGAGGTGAGGGAGTCGGAGTTGCTTAGTGATTGGTGCTCGGGAGAAGATGAAGATGACGATGGTGATGAAGGTGAAGACGATGGCAGGAGGATGACGATGAGGGCTGAGCTGGAAATAGTGCTCGGGGTTAGCAAAGGATGAAGTGATGATGGTGAGGGTTGAGAGGAGAAGGAAGAATACGTGGGTATTTTATTTTATTTTATTTATATTTATAAAGGTAAAGGTATATTATCGTATATAATATGTGTGTGTGTGGTTATATAAAAACCTAGTAAGTAATTTAAAAATATTATAAAAAAAAACCCATCAATATCCACAAAATCTCAAAAGATATCCAGGATTTATCGACATACAAATATACGTACCTACTATCTTAAAGCCTATTTAAACCGTAATATAATGGCTACAAAAATATTCTAATCAAATATTGCATACATAGTATTTGTTACAACTTTCACACTAATATATATATATATATATACACCTCTACTGTTAGTAAAAAATATTATATGCATATTAAAAGAAGATATTATTAGATTAGCCAACAAATACTAAATACTAACTATCATTCATCTAACAAAGTAGATAACCATATTTATATTTTATCGTGACAAAATGTTAAACTCCAATAATAAATCAAATAGTTTTATATGCAAACAGTTAGGGTACAAATATGATAATCACGGATACCCATCCTAGTACTAATCATAACCCAAATAATGATAATTAAAAGAAAACCTACTGTACTATTTAATATCATTAAATAACGTACGATCGCGCAAGGATGTTACATAAACAATGCTAAAATTTCAATCGAAAGTTTTTCTGTGATTGCCCAAATGAACAAACATAACAAAACAAAATCTGGGCAAAAACAAATAGGTCTAAAAACCCTAATTCCACGCATCCAAATAACTGAAGCAAAATGGAGTCAAACCTAGATGAAAAACCGCCCATAGCGGGGAATATTGAGTTTCTGGCGATTTTGCATTATCTGGTTGCACTCATTTTTGCTCTGGATAATTTCGACATCAAGAAAAGCCTTCTACGCTTGTTCAAAATTTTTTTAAAGCACTAGAAACAAATCACTAGAAACAAAAAAAGCATGCAAGGTTTAGGGATTACAACCTTTGATGCGTGTCCACCCAATCATGAAAACCCTTCCAAGCTCCTCGTAGTTCATCGGGAACAAGCTTAAAGAGCGACCGAAAATGATCCACCCAAGATAACCAATCCAAGCTTCAATTTCACCTAGTGAAGCAACCGACACTCCAAACTTGCTAAAAATGGAGAGTGGGAAGGTAAGAATTTCCCACTACCATTTTGTCTCAAATATAAAGCTCAAGAGAACAAATGAAGAAAAAGAGAGAGGGGGAGGGGGATGAAGAGGAAGCCATCACAAAAAATAAGCTAAGTGTTGGTGGAATGAGAGAATGGCTTCATGATCATTTTCTAACATCAAAATAAAATATCAAAACCATTTTCTAGCATAAACAAATGATGCCCATCCCACTCTGCATGTCCACAATTATACCCAAAGCTACCTCACTCTCCAACTCATTTCCAAATTGATTTTCTAAAAAGAAAATCAAATATTGAGATGTTCTGTTTCTAGAAATATTTTGTATAAATACAGAATGCAATCCGGTATACGAATCGAAATATATATACACATATCCGTATAAAATACGAATAGCCAAGAGAAAGAAAATGAATAGTGAACATGATACTAGAATATATATATATATATATATATAAATTATTTAATCAAAACTTTATTTAATAATCCGGTTTTATCATAAGCTGGCTAGTATTATCAACCGTCCGATTAAAGTCCGTATATCATGTACACGTATTTAATCGGACCCCTATATGTATCAATATACATCATCTACATCATATCGCCTGAACTGGGAAAACCCTCTGTGTGGGACTCTAAAGACTCGACAATACGCTGGTTGTGAGTTACTGGATAAATCCATAACCATAAGCACGTCAACGGTACTAGTTGTACGTAACAGCTATCCAGGTACATGCCGAAAGGGAGGTCGACAATCAAGTCCGTCCGTACCTTACAGAGCCTGAATGTGACAATCTTCGTGCAGTCCGGTCTCTTCGTTTAAGAGTATCACATACCGGGTTTAGGGAGTGGATAACGTCAGACCCCTAATAACCCAATAAGTCGTGTTGGGGTCAATCTCATCACCAACCGAGAAACTACTGAACTCCTATCAGTAAATCCCATTCACCGTGGCCACGGATTTAGAGTGATGGCCAACCGAACACATCGTGACATCGACTCCTAATACCAGGAGAGACAAATCCTCGACAATCGCTCACTGCCTCTATGCGGCTCGGGACTGTACCCAACTAAAATCTATTTGCATGACTCCTTTAAGCTATGGTAGGGTAGTAATCTAAGTAAAGTGGAAACTCGCACAAGACAAATGACGATCTCAGGTCAAAAGACTAACATGTACTCATTCCACTAGAGAACTTCTATCTAACGATAAATATAATACCATCTATAAGTTCTCGACGAGTTCGTCCGGTGTACTCACCTCCAGTGAGCACCTGTATACTATCTTAGGTGGCACAACACCAATAGCTTGTGAGACCGGCCACCGCCCCTCGTCGAAGTTTAGAAACGCATACACTAGTCTACTCCGGAATATCGATACTTAGTCTCGATATTTCCTCGACTATGGGCATTTAAGAATGTGCTTATAGACTACCCAGCTTTCACGTATATGATCGCCATCATAATACTGGTAGTCAAGCAAGAATCCTACGGGCTTCATCATTATGTATTAGCGACACATAATAACAAATAAAACGTATACACATCAATGATAAAGATAAATCAGATAATATACTATCATTTCGAGTAAGACTGTTCGACCTGTATAGATCCTCCCTCAATTATCATAATCGTGTTCATGCAATTACAATAATTGCCTTGGGGGCACTATATCCAACATGATATACTATATGACATGCTAACTGGTACGGTTAAGGTTAGACGAGCGAACCTAGGTATAGAACTTTTGAAGATCCCGCTATACAGGTGAGCTTATCTATGAAGATCCTGATATACAAGTGACCTTATCTATGAAGATCCCGATATACGGGTGATCTTATTATAAAGATCCCGATATACAAGTGACCTTATCTATAGAAGATTCTGACATACGGATGAGCTTATTACTATTGAAATTCCATGTCTGGAAGAATTACGGTCTAACACCAACCCGTACTACTACATCACTGAATAAGATTAGGGCTGGGTAGTTTGATTAGACAAGGTCGTATTTCGGGTCTCGGATTCCCCTATTTATTGACCATGGTCTGAAGAGTGAAACAAGCACTATTTTGCTCCCAATTGTTGTTCCGTGGTCCAAACGAAATAATCCTGAGAGCCGGTACCCTTGCCTCCCAAACTAATACGTTCATAATACTTAGTAGATACCTGATATTATTTACCCCTACACACATATGATATCATGCATCGCACACACGTGTTACTTTACCTACCTTCCTTTATGAGACATCCTACCCGAGTTCAACTCGCTGACAGACTTCGTTTCCTTCTATCTCTTCCTGAAACGTTCGTTAGATGAGTACGAAGCACGTGATGAGGACAAAGTAGTGCAACCCACGAAAGAGGACTGTTTCCCCCAATCAGAGTAAAGCTCTGTTCAAAATTTCAAATTTTGAAATGAAGCAGCGCTTCATAGAAGCGCCAGCGCTTAGAGAGTCAAAGACTCTGAGGCAGCGCTCACGTGCAAAGCACATGAGCGCTAGCACTAAGAGCGTTGCACTCTAAGTAGCGCACCACGTGCAAAGCATGTAAGCGCTAGCGCTAAGTGCGCTGCACTCTAAGCAGTGCACCACGTGCAAAGCACGGGTGCGCAAGCGCTAAGTGCGCTGCACTCTAAGCAGCGCACCACGTGCAAAGCACGGGAGCGCTAGCACTAGAACTAAAAGCTCCCCACCGTCATATCAAAGATCCAATAAAGATAATAAATCATCAATTAATCAGAATAAAATTCTGTTAAGTAGAGATTCCTCAAAATCTTTCCAAACAAAAAGATTGTGCTCTGTAAATCAGAACACCGTTGGATCAATGATCCAAAGGTGATTAAAAATCACCAAAATACAGAATAAATTCTGTATGGAAAGATTTCCCAATCTTGATAAAAACAAGAAGATTGCCTTCTGTAAATCAGAAGCCCTTGGATCAAAAATCCAACGGTAGGGAAATCCCCAAATCAATTGGAGAAAAGAACTCCTTAACTGATTGAACAAATCGGCTCACCCTATATAAAGGCCCCAAGACTTAAAGTCGGATATAGAGGAACCCCCCCCCCCCCCAAACTTTGAGAAATCTCAAAAAGAAGAACCAAGCTCTCGGTAGAAGAATAACTTTTCTTCAAAGTAAAAGAACAGAAAGATGAAATCGTCTTCTATAAAAAGAGGAATTCACTTCTTTCTTTAAAATCATATATCTATAAGACCAAGTCTTTCACAAAGAGATCAAAGGATCTCATCATAAAAAAAAAATAACAAGAAGAACATAATTCTTCTCACAGATCATAGATTTATAAGACAAATTTTCTTTCAGAGATCATGAACATCTCATTATAAAAGGGGGGAGAATAATTCAATTCTCTTAGGATCACAGATCCATAAAGGCAAAGCCTTTCACCAAAATAAGAGATTGAAACATCTCTTATAAAATAAGAACTTTGTTCTTAGAACCTTGAGACAAAGTCTCTTATAAAAAGAGAATTTAATTCTCATGGCGCAAACTGATTTAAGTTGCATAAAAGAAGTGCCCTGGCGCTCTTAATTTAAAAGAGCTTCAGCGCTCCACATCTAGCGCAAAGTGCTGCAGAGCCTTGGCGCTCTTAATTTTAAAGAGCCTTAGCGCACTGCGCTCATTGACTGGCGCTCAGCGCCAAACGCGCCACGTGATCCTCACATGTGCGTTACTTAACCGAAGCGCCTCAGCGCTCCATATTTAGCGCAAAGCGCTGCAGAGCCTTAGCGCTCCAAATTTAAAGTAGCGCACTACGCTCATTAACTGGCACCAGCGCCAAGCACGCCACGTGTTTCTCAGGTGTGCGCTGATAGAACATAAACTGTTCTTTAAAATAAAGCCCTAGAGCTATGATGAATGCTCAGCATTCAATAAAAGACAAAAATATTGTCAGAATTCAAAGCAATGCTCAGCATTGTCAAATGTTTAACATTTTAACTGAGTTGGCCGAGCCCAAGCTGGCCATAAACCCCTAATTCAGATTTAACTGAGCCCATGTGCTTATAATCTAATTAATTGATCTTAGTCCCAAATTGGACTACATATTTCCTAATCAACATTGGTTCAAGGGTACATCTCTTCACTCCTTTGATATTTGTCGTTGTAATCCTTCAACGTCTTCAGAGAGGTGACGGGTCCCGACAACCATACATTCCATAGACTATGACGTCTTTAAACTGGACTGTGGGGTCCTACGCGGTTCCGTCTCTGTATTCGGAGGAGAATAGATTCTGGCACGCCCGGTGGGACCTTTTCCTCTGTCCACTCCACACTTCGTATGTCGTGTTCGCGAACGAATCGCGGTTTTATATGGTTGCCCTTGGGTTCGAGGTACTAAGATTTGGTTTTGCTCCCGTGCAGAAAAAGGAACATCAATGGCCTCTAACTGTTCCAGCTGCAACAATAACTCCCGTTCTGCCTTATCTGGAGGAGTAACCTACGGGCCCCAAACGGCCTCCCTTTTCACAATGCCGGTGGAATAGGTGATGCAAGCCACCACTAGGCTGTTCTTTGGGACCATGATCCCACCCATGAACTTTAATGCCCCAATGCCATTGCAGGAGGCTTCAAAGAAGTCGGTTTTTGATCGGCTTACGACTACTGCGGCCCCTCTCAATGGGTCGCCCAACTCCACTGCCTTAGTTTTCAACAGACTGGGCCGAAGCTCAGAGGAGCCCATGATGAAGCCCACGATTCCTGAAGAGGTTATCCCAAAACGGATAGCCATTCCTACTCGTGAAGTCCCCAAGGCGGCTTCTCCTGCTAAGGGGTCAGTCTTCACAAGACTGGCCGTTTCAGCTCCTACTCCACGTGAAGTCATGAAGGCTGTTTTCCCTATTCGAAAGTCGGCCTTCGCAAGACTGACTACCCCCTCTCAACGGGTGTCAGTCTTCGACAGGCTAACACTAATAACAGTATCTCCTCAAAGCAGGGGGCAAGAGAAAGCTCATCCAACAGCGGAGGTGATCCCGGTCGCACGACATGCTCGACGTCACCACTGGCGCCGAGTGAGGAAATCTGGGGGAAATTCACCCTCTGGACTGACTCCGCCAGCTCCAACGGAGAAAGTTGATGCTGCTGTTCCAACTGGGAACAGCTTTGAACTACTTAGGAAGGTACGCAAAAACTCTCCGACTGCTGTATTGAAAAGATCTCCTCTATCAATGGAGAACGCTACAAAGGCGAAGCTGGAGCAGCCCCCTCAGTGGCTGTCCTCTAAAATTTATAAAGTTTGGCGACGGGTCCAGGACTCCGTGATAGATCAAGACTATCTCCGCCGACAGGAAAAGATGAAGGCTCAGTGAGAAGAGGACCACTCTGTCAAGCCACAGAAGGCGACAGCTATTTGGGTGCCCACTGCAATGGCCCCCTCAACTTCGACCGCCCACAAGAGGAGAAAGCTGGAGAAAATCTCGGTGTCTGCGACGAACCGCAAGACCACTGAACCCAAACGCCCCAAGTTTGGGGGCATGGTGGTACATACCGTCTATATGGAATCCGGAAAAGAGGATAGCCGTATCTCCACAGGTCATCGACCGCTTACGCGATCCGTAATAAAGGCCCAGGAGCAACAACAGAAGTTTCAGGAAATGCTAACGCGAATGGCCGCACTCACTGGGCCAAAAGAAAGCCCGGAAACGTCATCGGGGCAACATCAAGAACAAGAAACTGATACTGAGTTCCTCCGCAGAATCCTCGAAAAGAAGGACAAAAAGGCAGCGGAACAAGCTGCCAACATAAAACGAATGGCGTTCTTATTCCAAGACATGGTCGGGATGATGTTACAGCCGGATCCTCCAGCTGAAGATCCTCCGATTATCCTCGAAGACGACCGAGCGAAGACGTCAAACCCTCTTCCGGCTTGTTCAACAGCTAAAGAGGAGACCATCTCAAAAGCCGCCCTGGATGATTACATCGCTCAACAGATACGAGTTCATCAGGCGAATGAAGCGGCTGGGAAAATTGTTAAACTGGACGACCCTATCCGGATTGGTATGACTAAATAAAGTACCCGCCAGGATACACGATCCCTAAATTCCACGTATATAAGGGGACGGGAAATCCGCATCAGCACGTCGCTCAATTCAGAGCCTTGTGCGGCAACACCGGAGGTGACGATAAGTTACCGCTTCGCCAATTCATTGGCAGCTTGTGGGACACAGCATTCGAGTGGTATTCCGAACTCCCAAATGACTATGTCAAGACATTTGCAGAGATGGAGCTGCTATTCACCCAGTGTTTCGCGAGTGCTAGCGAACGCACCCCAATCACGGCATTGATCAATGCCAGGGTGAAGCTAGAAGTGACATGGGTGCAATACGCGATACGGTGGCGGAATCTATGGTCGAAGTGCGAGCAGCGCATCAAAGAAGCTCCTACGGTAGGCATGTTCGTGGGTACTCTCGACCCTCAGGCGACCATATCTCAATTCATGATGTTCTTCAAACCAGCTACTTTCCAGGCCTTGATTGACAAGCTGACCCAAATGGACCAGATGGGCCACAGGCCTTACTCTTCGAAGCCGAAGCCACGGAATGAAAAAGGGAAAGGGAAAGAGACCTTCGTCGCCAATGCTCAACATCAACCCAGTGGCCCAAAACTAACTGATCGCCTAGACGACAGACGGCGATTCTTTAATAAGAAAATGAAGCGCCCTTATTCGTTTCCCTGGGACAAAATGAGAAGATTGTTCGAGCTGGCGGTGCGCAACAGGCTCATCAACTTGCCGGATCCAAAATGCCTATTGCAACCCGGTGAGGCTAATAATCCCAATTATTGCCTATCATCAAGCGATAGGACATCCAATCGAAGATTGCTTCAACTTCAAAGGGTGGATTGAGAACCAATACCAACAGGGAAAATTCGCACTGTCTGAGAATTGGAAAGTAAACCCGCCCCAGCCGCACGCTCTCAAAAAGGCAGATGCACCGGGGGCACCGTGCTCTTTTGTCGAAGAAGCTCCATGGGAGGTCGCTCTTTCAATCAAAACGAAAAGAATATTAAAGGATCTCCAAGCATGCCCAGCGATCAGGTGGAAAAATCAGCAAGAACCCGAGATCATCGAAGGAATGCTGAAGCCGCGCCCGATGCAAAAAATTAGTAGCGATAATCGAAACGCCTATACCCAGCCGTCAAAGTCTTCAAAGAAAAAGAAGAAGACCAAAAAGCCCGTGAAGCCTGATGACAAGCGCACGGACCTGCAAAAACATATCGACACGCTGGAAGAATATAACCAGAAGGTTCGAACCCCGGTCACACTTCAAGAGTTTCTCAGCCACGTCCTTGAGGACGGAGAGGATGACAATGGAGAAGACTCGTCAAATAAACCTGAAGATTATGTGGCAAGCTGCCACATGATCTCTCACGCGTTAATAAACGGTGAAGAAGCTCTGGATGCAGAGAAACTGGGGGCAGATCCCAAGCCGGAACTTCTAGGACCATCAGACGAAATGATTGACGCATTCCTGAACGAAGCTCTTCTGAAAAGCAAAGCTGATCGGGAGCGCGAAATGACCATATTTGAAAAGGCCAAACGCCGGCGACTGGACGAAAGGGTTGAAACACTCCCACCAGATCAAAGTACATCCGCCGCAAATAAAAATAGGTTCAAGACAAGGAAACGATTCGCTAGAGCCCTGTTAAAGGGAATGAAGTTGCCCTCTTTCAGAGGAAATTCTCCCGGCAAAATACATCTTAATGAAGCGGACGTACATCCTAACTTCTGCTTATACCATCAGAAGATTACACATCCTACCGAAGAGTACATGGCCTTTAAAAACCGGTGGCAGGGATATGTTGCCCACCGACAACACGTTCAGCGGATGAAACGCAAAACTCGTCGGTAACAGAGAAGCACGACAGAGGAGCATAAAAGAACAGCCGGTGAATGTCACATGGTTAATTCCGATGGATTGCAAGTTCTCACTTTCAGAAGTGATTCCGATGAAGAAATAGCCCTCGGCCCTCTCTTTAAAGAATCCATCTCTGAAACAAAAGAAATGAAAACCTGCGAGAACATTCAGCTGCGCAATCGCACGCTGCCTAAAAAGAACCTCGGACCAGCAAAACAGGGATCAAACAAAAAGGATAAAGGGAAGGAAAAAGTCCCTGAGGATATTGCCCTCGATGATCGAGTCGTTGAAGAGCTTGCAACCAAGGACCCGCCTAAGAAAAACAAGGTGGATTACAACGTTCTGGCGCACCTGAGGAAGATACCATCGCAACTAAGCGTTCTCGATGCCCTTCTGCTATCTAAAGAGGCGAGAGATTCTTTGATCAAGGCACTACAAGAGCCTGAGCAGTTCCAAGCTTTCCTCGCCGAAGAAAAGATGAAGGACGAGCTGGATGAAGTGCACACAGCCGATATCACCTTCGGCGATGAAGATCTCCTCCTCGGGATGTGCAAGCATAACCATCCCCTTTATATCTCTGGATACTGTCATGATATTAAGATAGGCAAGATCCTGGTTGACAATGGGTCCTCCGTCAATCTCCTCAATGTAAGAGTATTGAAGGAAATCTGCATGAGCGTTCAACACCTCGCTCGGGATAAGATCACTATCTCCGGGTTTGACTCCCAATAATCAAGGACGCTCGGGTCTGTGATACTGACGTTATGCTTTGGGCTGCTTGTCGCGGACATTAAATTTCACGCCATTGACGCCAAGACATGCTACAATGCTTTGCTCGGCAGGCCTTGGTTACACAAGTATAACATCATCCCTTCTACACAACATCAGTGTATGAAGTATTTCAAGGATGGTCTCGAGAGTTGAACCTATTCTCCGTGAATGAATTCCGAAAGTACGAAGATGCAAAATACTTCTTACCAGATTTCGAAGACACGGAAAGATGTCACAAACCGAAGAACAAAGCTATCACTACTATTCCGGTCTTCGGGAGTGATACCGAGGAGGAAGAAGAAATAGTTCATTCAGGACCGCCCCAATGCAACAAGCCGGGCCGTCCACCCCTATTCTTGTCTTTGGCAGCGACTCGGAAGATGAGTTCAATGCCATATTTTCTGTACGGCCATCGATACAAGCCTTCGCTGGCGATGATCGGAGTTTGCAAATTGTCATGGTTCCGCAAGAGCATTACAAGGAGCTCGACGCGCTTGGTACCTATAGTGTGCAAGAACTGCAGACACTCTACGTCCCTCCCAGGCGAAAAGATGAAAAGGCGATCCTCTTTTATCGATCAACGGAAACCAAAGTGGAGAAAGAAATTTGGCATGGTGCCGATTCTACACTTGACAGGCTCCAGCCCATCCGTCTGCCCAGATACTACACAGAAGGATTAAAAAGGTTGTTAAGGCGCCAAGGTGTACCCTTCAAACAGACTGCTCGACAAGCTCAGTTCTACAACAGGATCTGGGACGTCCCTGGAACTCAGCGAAAATTGCCCAACGGGAGAATAGAAATGATCGGGCTTGGATATGTTCAATCCAAGAAACGGGAACGATTCCACGGTTGCTACGTTATACATGACTTTGACGAAGAAGGAGGTGTTCTGTTAAAAGATGCTAACCCTGAACCAAAACGAGGTCCCGCCATGAAAACGCCAAGTCCGTCGTTTGAAGAACAGATGGACAGGCTAATAAGGGAAGCGGGTCAAAAGGTTCGGGATGACCATAACCGCGAAATGGCCATTTACGAGAAAGCCAGGACGCAGCGCCTCCTTCAGCAAGCCGTGGAGAATGATAATTCTCTTCATCACTAGCCCGTTATACAAAAGACCCGGCGCAGAGGCAAAAACAAACTAAAGAACGGAAAAAAACGTTCGACAGCGGCAAAGCGGATCTAAGAAGCCACGCGATCAAGAATCGAGCAGCCGGGATCCGTCTCTTATAAAAAAGATGGTTCGAGCATATTCTTTTCCCCAAGACAAGACAAAGAAGATATTCGATCTTGTCATAAAACATCAGATGATGACACTCCCGGAGTCCAAGCACCCCGAGCAAGCAGACAAGGTCTCTCACCCAGACTATTGCTCCTATCACCGAGCAACAGGACATCCTCTCGAAGACTGCTTCACCTTCAAGAACTGGGTTGAAGACCAGTATCAACTCGGTAGATTCGCTCTATCCAACAGTTCGAGGGTAAGTCCGCCACGGAAGCATGAATCAAAAGCTACTTATGCGATGAGAGTAGAACCAGATCAACATCGGTCTTGGAAACGATCTCGTACCTGTCACGCGATAACGCTGTCAGAAGAAGAACCCGAGAATATGGATGACCTCTCTTGGTGCTTCGAAAACAATGAAGATGAGTTGATCTCAGAATTTCTACAGGCGCCAAAAAAGCTGGAAGATGGGATACATACTACTGCAGATGACCTCAGAAAAATAAACTTGGGAACGGCAAACGACCCAAGGCCGACGTTCGTCAGTGAACTGTTGTCTGAAGAAAAAGAGGCTACGCTTAAAGACGTGCTCATGCTGTATAAAGATTACTTCGCATGGAAGTATTCCGAGATGCCAGGACTAGATCCGGAGATTGCTGTGCACAAATTGGCGATATCTCCGGACGTTAAGCCGATCAAATAAGCACCGAAAAGAATGCGGCTCGAGCTTGAGATGAGAATCAACGCCGAGGTCAAAAAGCTAATCGACTCCGGCTTCATCCAAGAAGTTCAATACCCTGACTGGATTGCCAACATCGTCCCAGTGATGAAGAAAAATGGGACGGTGCGAATATGTGTGGACTTTCGGGATCTCAACAAAGATTGCCCGAAGGACGACTTTCCAGTACCGGTCACTGAGCTGATGATAGATAATACGTCCACTCACGAAGTTTTGTCCTTCATGGACGGCTCATCAGGATAGAATCAGATAAATATGCATCCCGAGGACCAGAAGCATATCTCTTTCCGGACCCCTTTGGGCATATTCTGCTACAAGGTGATGCTTTTCGGTCTAAAGAACGCCGGTGCCACCTATCAGAGGGCCATGACGAAGATTTTCGATGACCTCGTACATGAAATCGTCGAATTTTATATCAACGACCTCATAGTTAAAAGCAAATCATACGAGGAACATTTAAAGCATCTGAAGATCATGTTTCAGTGCCTTCGGAAATACAACTTAAAGATGAACCCTCTCAAATGCGTGTTCGGAGTTTCCTCGGGCAAGTTCCTAGGATTCGTCGTCCGACACCGAGGCATCGAGATAGACCCGTCGAAGATCAAGGCGATCATGGAAATGCCTCCGCCAAGGACTCTCAAGCAACTGCGGTCTCTCCAAGAGAAGATCGTGTATATCCAGCGATTTATAGCCAATCTCTCAGGTAAGTGTCGTCCTTACAGTCACCTAATGAAGAAGGGAACCCCGTTCGTCTGGGATCGCAAATGCCAAAGCGCACTGGATGAAATCAAGCAATACCTGCAGAATCCGCCAGTACTGGCCGCTCCGTTAAAGGAAAACCTCTCGTCCTGTATTCAACAGCCCTCAAAGGTTCTTTAGGCGCGTTGTGGTCATAAGAGAACGACCGAGGGAAGGAGAGAGCCCTCTACTACTTGAGTCGGGTTCTCCTGGGGGCAGAAAGCAATTACTCCCCCATCGAAAAACACTGCCTGGCGTTGATCTTCACGATAACGAAGCTCAGACACTATGCATTGGCACATGAGGTCCACCTAATATCAAAGGTGGATCCTCTCAAATACTTGATGTCAAAAGCCATATTAACGGGACGGCTCGCTAAATGGGCCCTACTCTTAATAGAATTCTTGATAACTTATCGTCCTCTCAAGGCAGTGAAAGGCCAGGCCATCGCCGACTTCCTCGCCGAGCATCCGATACCTGCCGACTCTCCCTTGAACTGCGAATTGCCCGGTGAGCACGCGTTTGAAACGATCGACGGGGAGAGAAGACAGAATGATACCAAGTGGGAACTCTACTTCGATGGAGCGTCTTCCATGAAGAAGCGCAAACAAAGCACCCCCATAATTAAATCAGGGGTAGGCCTCATCTTCGTGACCCCACAAGGAGGGATAATGCGCTTTGACTTCTCCTTAACAGAGCCGGGGATGAATAATGAAGCCAAATATGAAGTTTTGATAGCAGGTCTTGAGATCGCTGTCGACATGGAAATTGAAAACCTCCTCATATACGGAGACTCCCAGCTGGTCATTAGTCAAGTAAATGGCGACTATCAAACGTGCAAACCAGAGTTGGTGAAGTACGGCGAGAGAGTGCAGCAACTGCTGACTCAAATCCTTGCCTATGCGCTGGAAAACATACCGCGTGCGGAAAATAGCAAGGCGAATGCATTAGCCAAGCTCGCTAAAGAATTGGCTGACAAGAACCTCGATGACGTGAGGATCGTTGTGCAAAGCCGTCGGGTTCTTGCACCGGTAGAAATGTCTCCAGAGTCGTCCGAAGAAAAAGGAGCGACCGAGCAAGCGACCCTACAAATAAAAGACCAGGAAAAGGCTAAGGATTTGAGAGAAGACTTTATAGACTACTTTAAATCCCGTCGAACGCCTGAAGATGCATCCTCAAGACATCAGCTCATGAAACGAGCTGTGTCTTTCGCCTTCGTCAATGATACTCTGTACAAGAGATCGTTTAACTCTCTATGGCTAAGATGCCTGGGGCCGAAAGAAGCAAAGAGAGTCATCCAAGAAACTCACGATGGACTCTGCGGTTCTCATCAAGCCGGGCCAAAAATGAAACTGAAGATCAAAAGGATGGGCTACTATTGGCCCACGATGATCCAAGACTGCCTAGAATACGCGAAGCAGTGCCACTCGTGCCAAATTCATGGGGACTTTATCCATCAGCATCCAAATCCGCTACACCCAACGGTAGCTAGCTGGCCATTCGAAATGTGGGGAACTGACATAATCGGCCCCATCGAACCAGCATCGTCCAGAGGACATCGGTTCATACTGGCAACGACCGATTACTTCTCCAAGTGGGCAGAAGCAGTACCACTAAGAGAAGTGAAGACGGAGAATATCCTCCATTTCTTCAAAACACACGTCATTTATCGGTTCGGCACTCTGCGACGGATTATCTCCGATAACGGGCCAGCCTATAGAAGCCACAAGATCAGCCGCTTCGCACAACAGCATAACATAAACTGGAGATACTCTTCGGTCTATAATCCCCGAGCTAACGGTCTAGCTGTGGCTTTCAATAAGACCTTGACAAAGATCGTGAAAAAGATGGTGTCTCGAAATAAGAAGGACTGGCACGAGAGACTGCATGAAGCTCTCTGGGCGTATCGAACTACATTCAAAACAGCCAAAAACACAACGCCGTATGCATTGGTATTCGGCACAGAAGCGATACTCCCCCTCGAGATAGAGTTACCCTCTCTACGAGTGGCGGTTCATTACGAGCTAACGGACGAAGAGAATGCTCACCTTCGGCTTGAGGAGCTCGACGCCCTTGATGAAACCCGGCTCATGGCGCAACAAAACCTGGAGGCTTACAAAGTAAATATGACACGCTCATATGAAAGATTGACTAGGCCGAGAACATTCCGCCAAGACGAACTCATGCTAGTGGTCAAGAGACCCATGATCTCCAATCGTGCCAAGCGGGGGAAATTCGAACCGAACTATGAAGGCATGTACATCGTAGACAAAGTTTACCAAGGTGGAGCCTATCTACTCATGGACATGCATGGTGAAAGACCTTTCAGGCCAATAAAAGGTCGCTTCCTAAAAAAATACTACGCCTGACGAGTCACGGCCTAGGTCAACGATAGATGACGAGGCCTATGTCCGCTCACTATCTTCCTAAGCCCAAACTTTATAAGTAGTAGCCGGCAAACGGACCGAAACGTCCTTAAACTAATAACGGACCGAAATGTCATAAAACTAACGACGGACCGAAACGTCCCTAAACTAACGATGGACCACTATGACCTAAAACCGGCTGTTAACCGAGATGTCTATAAACTACTACTGACTGCAGCATCCCAATGCTGACAAAAAATAACGGTACGTCCATTAGCGAAATGGGCACGGATGAAAACCCGAAAGGGCTCCGTGAGTAAAAACAGCAAGGCTACCGGCGAGTTTTTTGAAAACCCGAAAGGGCGCAATCTCGTTAAAAGACACTTGCAAAGTCCTCTCGATCTTGTGAGGAGAAAATACATGCGTGAGGTCCTTACGACTCACAAGGGAGCAACACACTTAAGGATCCCCATGATTCCTAAGGAGAAATTACACTTACGAGATCCTCACGACTAGTAAGGAGAATTCCCCTTTGAGACCCTCATGGCTCATAGGATTTAAAAGCCTTAAGCTACAGGGATCTGAACCTGTTCTTAAGCCATCACAATCTCCAATGTTGCCCTACAAGCGGTTCAATATTGACCCTTGTATACAATCCACGGGCGCAAATAAACATTTCCCTAACAAAGTCCCACCAGAGACAGGGGATATGCTCATATGGCAAAAGACACATGTAAGTCCTCTCGACTTATAAGGAGAAAGCACTCTTGTAAGATCCTTACGACTTAGAAGAGACCATACACTTAAGACTCCTTAGGATTCTTAAGGAGAAAACGCACCTACGAGATCCTCACGACTCATAGGGAGAAATACTTTTATGAGACCCTTACGGCTCATGAAGTCAAAAGCCATAGTAAACATGATCCTAACCCTGTTTACTAAGCCACCTTTGTTCGACATCGACAAAGGCAAATGATGATTCGCTCCTGGCAATATCCCAGTTGTAGCAATATTGATGCCTAAATCGGTATCAAAT
This sequence comes from Agapanthus africanus, assembly GCA_030015575.1. Taxonomy (NCBI): domain Eukaryota; kingdom Viridiplantae; phylum Streptophyta; class Magnoliopsida; order Asparagales; family Amaryllidaceae; genus Agapanthus; species Agapanthus africanus. The sequence continues at coordinate 298,812,237 of CM057339.1, read as the reverse complement.
CCCAAACTCGCGGCGAAAAGTCAGCGAGCCACAAATGCATACGAAATAGCCGAAATGATTGCAACTTGCAAAAAAATCAGCAAGTAAAAATTTATGCATGCAAAATAGCCGAAATGGTTGGGCAACTCGCAATAAAAAGCAGCGAGTAAATAAAACAAATAGCCGAAATGATTGAGCACCGCGAAAAATAGCCGAAATGATTGGGCAATCGCAACTTTCGCGATATAAAAGCTGAAATGATAGAGCATCGCGGAAAGAAAAATATATAAAATGAAACTTTTTGCCCTACAGGTGAGATCACATCGATCCCTGTATACAATCTAGGGGCACAAACAAAGAGGGAACCATACCTTCCCACCAGGCTCCATCAGAAAAAGAAGCCAAATCTCGACGGTTCACAGACAGCCTAGAGATCATCTCAACATTCGTCTCATTACAACAGACACAACATCAGCAAATCGGAGCCGTGGCAAAGTTCCTAGTTCCATGACTCAGCGATGCACAGACAACCGAGACTCAACCCCTCCTGGTCCCGTGGAACACGGCTAATGTCAATCCTGACCCCATAGGAAGCGCCCAGAGCAAATCCTGGTCCCGTGGAACACGGCTAATGTCAATCCTAACCCCGTGGGAAGCGCCTAGAGCACATCCTGGTCCCGTGGAACACGGCTAATGTCAATCCTGACCCCATGGGAAGCGCCCAGAGCAAATCCCGGTCCCGAAGAACACGGCTAATGTCAATCCTGACCCCGTGGGAAACGCCCAGAGCAAATCCTTGTCCCGAAGAACACGGCTAATGTCAATCCTGACCCCGTGGGAAACGTCCAGAGCAAATCCTGGTCTCGTAGAACAAGGCTAATGTCAATCCTGACCCCGTGGGAAATGCCTAGAGCAAATCCTGGTCCCGTAGAACATAGCTAATGTCAATCCTGACCCTGTGGGAAGCGTCCAGAGCACATCCTGGTCTCGTGGAACACGGCTAATGTCAATCCTGACCCCGTGGGAAACGCCCAGAGCAAATCCTGGTCCCGTAGAACACGGCTAATGTCAATCCTGACCCTATGGGAAACGCCCAGAGCACCTCCTGGTCCTGTAGAACACGGCTAATGTCAATCCTGACCCCGTGGGAAACGCCCAGAGCAAATCTTGACTCCGAAAAATGCGGATAAAGCCAACCACCTGACTCTGTGAAATGCGGATAAAGTCAACCCCCTGACCCCGTGAAATGCGGATAAGGTCAACCCCCTGACTCCGTGAAATGCGGATAAAGTCAACTGTTGGGGTAAAAATTTACACCCCGGTTGACCGAGTCAAAGTCAAGGTCAACCCCCAAGCTAGGTGGGCCCAAGCCCGGGTCAAGCGGACCCATGCCCAAGTCAAGCCCACGGCCAGCCTCCCCATAGCAACGAAAAAATCATGTAATAAATAATTATTATGTAACTTTTTATACATGAATGTATGTAAAATGGGCATAAAGCCAATATTTTGTAAACCCATGGCTTATGTGCAAAAATAAAATGGCACATGAGCCATGGGATAGGCAAAATGCCATTTTGTAAAGCCCAAGAGGCTATGTGCAAATATGTAAGCCTATAAAAGGCAACATGATGATGAATAAAGTAACACTTTTCATTCTCACAAAAAAACCTAGGGTTTGTATCTCTTTCCCTTTTCTGAAGGTCTCAAACCTTCTTCTTTCTTTTGAATTAAATCAAGAGTTTTACTCTTCCTTTTCAAAAACAAAATAGTTTTTCACCACCAAACCCACAAAGGGGAACTTGGATCTGTCATCAGATCTAAAAAAGGAGAGATTTTGAGATCTCACATCTCTTGATCTTCAAGATCCAGGTAACAGAGGAGAAGAAGAACCCCTTCCATTAACCCCAAAAACACACTCAGGAGTCCAACTCCTCTCTGATTTCTCTTTCGAGAAATCTTTTTTTAGGCTAAAAGCCTCTTTTTCTCGCCGGCGCTCAAGCGCAGAGCGCCCGCGTGCCGACACGTGGCGCGCTTGCGCTCCAGCGCAAGCGCTCCAGCGCAAATCGCCCCCGTGCCGACACGTGGCGCACTTGCGCTCCAGCGCAAGCGCTCGAGCGCAAGTCGCCCCCGTGCCGACACGTGGCGTGCTTGCGCTCCAGCGCAAGCGCTCGAGCGCAAGTCGCCCACGTGCCGACACGTGGCACTCTAGCTCCTGAGCGCACAGCACCTAGGCGCACAGCGCCCAAGGTGCTGCCCCACGCATCCTTTGGATGTCTTTTCCCCTTTTTTATACATATATGTATATCTATACATATGTATACATATTTACACACACACATACTCCACGACACTGTCCCTGTTAGAAAAAAAAATTCTAACGGGGCGCTGCCCCGCACCCTGCAAGGGGGCTGCTAGCCCCCTTGACCCCCAGCCCACTATCCGGGTAGCGGGACCCCCGTAAAAACTCTGCGTGGCTCCCGATATATCCAAACCCCCCTTTCAAAACACAACACACGTAAACTGCACATTGAGTTCGCATGACCAGTTTAACCCGTCAATCGGAGGTTCTCTCGCTCCAAAGGCGAGGGGTAATTAACGGCAGTTTAGTCCGCGGCTGCCGGAGATTCGGATCCCCACAATCATTAAACCCCGGCCTACCGTAGGCAGGGGGAATATGTAGTACGCCTGACAAGCGCGCGCGTATTCCCATCTCAATGGGGTGACGAAAAACACCCTACATCAACCCCTGACCCCGTGAAATGCGGATAAGGTCAATCCCTGACTCCGTGATATGCGGATAAAGTCAACCCTCGACTTCCCCGTCAAAGCAATATTTTGACCCCGGAAGTAGGACAACTCATCGGACACTTATGAGTCCTCTCGACTTGTAAGGAGAAAAACTCTCTTGTGAGATCCTTACGACTCTCAAGAGAAAACTCACTTAGGAATCCTCACGATTCCTAAGGAGAAAATACACCTACAGGATCCTCTCGACCTGTAGGGAGAAAATTCTTTATGAGACCCTCACGGCTCATAAAGTTGAAAAGTCTTAGGTGACAGATCCTAACCCTGTCTCCCAAGCCATCATTTCCTCGCAGAAAGGTCAAGGTAGATTTTCTACAGGCCACACTCTCCGACAAGAAAGGAAACGATCAGTTACGAGCCCTCTCGACTTGTAAGGAGAAAATTCTCTTGTGAGATCCTTACGACTCTCAAGAGAAAACGCACTTAGGAAGCCTCATGATTCCTAAGTAGAAACCACACCTGCGAGATCTTCTCGACTCGTAGGGAGAAAAGTCTTTATGAGACCCTTACGGCTCATAAAGTTGAAAAGTCTTAGGCGGCAGATCTGAACCTGTTTTCTATGCCATCGCTTCTTATCTCGATTCAGGGAAATCAGCGTCCTTGGCGAGAACCCCTAGATTCGTTTCGACCCGCAAGAAAATCAGTGTCTTTGCGAGAATCTCTCGATTCAGCTCAACTTGCGGGGAAATTAGTGTCCCTACGCATAAAGAAAATTCTCTTGTGGGATCCTTACGATTCTCAAGATAAAACGCACTTAGGAATCCTCACGACTCGAAGGGAGAAAAGCCTTTGTGAGACCCTCACGGCTCATAAAGTTGGAAAGTCTTAGGCCACAGATCCTAACCCTGTTTCTTAAGCCATCGTTACCCTGCAAAGAGTCCAAGATAGACCGTCGGTTACTATCTACATGCCACACTTGCTAAAATCATATGGAAACGACACAGCGAAGAGAGGAAAGTGATAGTTAGGAGAATATTTGATTCGCATTCAGTTAAGCATTCAAAGCGCACCCATTCATGCATGAGCGAAAAGGTTTAATGCATAAGATAAACACATGGAAATGGAAAAGCTTGCCATTCATACTTCAGAAAATTCGTACATTGATGAAAGCGGTAAACAAAAACGCCATTAAAATGTTTACAAAGACAGGACTTCAAATTCAGGACATGGATTGAGAAATTCAAAAGTGAGGCCATCCAAAAAATTTTGGGCCTCTCGGACCATCTTCGTGTGCATCCTCTCACGATACAAGCGTCAGGATCCCCACTGATGTCCTCCACCCTTCGATAGGCAACAAGTATCGCCTGCTGGAAAGCTAGATGCAGGATATCAACAAGGTTGTCTCGCCTTTTCTTTGAGATTAAGCCCATCAAATACACCGATTGCACCTTATCTTCGGTATCGTTCAATGCCTTAAGCGGCATGCCGGCATAGAATAGAGGAAGTGCCCCCCAGATCTCTCCCACAATAAGCTTCAAGAGAGAGGAACGACAAGAAAGCAGGCGACCATTGTATGCATCAAAGCGACCTATAATTTCAGCACACTGGACGTTTGTGAATTCCTGGTTTTGAGAACGGCCGACTGCGCGAATATCTCCGTAAGAAAAAATTTCGGCGAGATCATGCATATGAGCGTCCATAACGTCTGAAAAAGAAAATCGGCGGGAGTTAGCGGATAGACTGATCAAAACACGGGGATTCGGACAACTCTTGATATCTGCATGAAGAAAACAAGTACCGATTAAAACACCCAACAAATTCGAATTTGTGCAGTTAAAGGGAGATCCTAAAAAGGATTCTCAATTAATAAGAGACTCCTCGAGTCAAGAAGCTAAACTCCTCGAGAGCAACGCTCTGCAGACAAGGGTGACACTTGTCAAAATCAATTATAAGGGGAATAAAATTCCCCCCAAAAATTCTAAAGAGCAATGCTCTGTAAGGAAGATGAAACAATCCATCAAGAAACCCTAAAAAGCAAAGTTTTTACAATGTAAAAATTCCGAGATCTTCAAGATCTATGAACAAACTCTAAGAGTTTTTCATTAACAAATCTATATAATTTGAGAAGAGCAAAGCTCTGTTAATGGGTTAAGAAACCCCAAGAAAGATCTTTTTAGATCTATGATTCCGAGAGAGCAAAGCTCTGTTAATAAAACCCTAAAAGGGTTTTCTTTAGATCAAAGATCTATGAAGTGCAAAGCTCTGTTAATGGGTGAAACAGATTCTTAAATAATCCTGTAAAAGATTTAATCTTTACCTAAATTCTGACAAGGTTCTGTCCTTAAGAAAATTCTTAAGATGAAGAGCTATGCTCTGAAGGAGAATAAAAATTCTCAGAAAGAAGGAATATGAACAGAAATCATCTTAAGGGCCAAGGGTCCTATTTATAGGCGCTGAGAGCCGTTTCAACTTCTGAGTTGATCTAAGGGCAGAGATGCTGCCACCGCTGCACTCACGTGTGGGCCACGTAAGCGCAACGGTGGGGGGGGCATTTGTTTCGCCCAATCAGAGCAAAGCTCCGTTAAAAATTTCAAATTTTGAAATGAAGCAGCGCTTCATAACAGCGCCAGTGCTTAGAGTCAAAGACTCTGAGGCAGCACTCACGTGCAAAGCACATGAGCGCTAGCGCTAAGAGCACTGCACTCTAAGCAGCGGACCACGTGCAAAGGACGTGAGCTCTTACGCTAAGTGCACTGCTAACCATGTGCAAAACACGTGAGCGCTTGTGCTAAGTGCGCTGCACTCTAAGCAGCGCACCACGTGCAAAGCACGGGTGCGCTAGCGCTAAGTGCGATGCACTCTAAGCAGCGCACCATGTGCAAAGCACGGGTGCGCTAGCGCTAGAACTAAAATCTTCCCAACGTCAGATCAAAGATCCAATAAAGATAATAAATCATCAATTAATCAGAATAAAATTCTATTAATGAGAGATTCCTCAAAATCTTTCCAAACAAAAAGATTGTGCTCTGTAAATCAGAGCACCATTGGATCAATGATCCAAAGGTGATTAAAAATCACCAAAATACAGAATAAATTATGTATGGAAAGATTTCCCAATCTTGTTAAAAACAAGAAGATTGCCTTCTGTAAATCAGAAGCCCTTGGATCAAAGATCCAACGGTAGGAAAATCCCCAAATCAATTGGAGAAAAGATCTCCTTAACTGATTGAATAAATCGGCTCACCCTATATAAAGGCCCCAAGACTTGAATTCAGATATAGAGGAACCCCCCTATAAACTTTGAGAAATCTCATAAAGAAGAACCAAGCTCTCGGTAGAAAAACAACTTTTCTTCAAGGTAAAAGAACAGAAAGACGAAATCGTCTCATATAAAAAGAAGAATTCGCTTCTTTCTTTAAGATCATAGATCTATAAGACCAAGGTCTTTCACAATGTCACGCCCCGCTTCCCAGAGTGCGCTAAGATAGGAACGTGACAGAGCCAACCATGCTACCTGTGGATAGGAAACATCCCTCCATAGTCACATTACGGCTGTAGAGATATCAAGAACAGGAAAGTAAACTAAACTATCTAGTACATGTCCATGAGCCAGAGTAAATGAGTCAAGAAATAATATAATATGCGGAAGCAAAAGATCCAATAAACAAAACACCTGGAAAGTAAAACTGGATACCAACTGGATCTTCACTGCTCGGCCTAACGGCGGAAGTACTCCTGATCAGCATGCGACAAAGGTAGAGGATCTGGGCCATGCAAAACCCAGACGTCAGTGCGTCATAACATCAATAATAATACAATCAGGGGGTAGCAAGACATGCAGGCATGAGTATGAACCATAAGACAGGTATAACAGTAATATAAATAAGGACAGTGAAGGGTAAGGCATAGGTGATGTGCAGTGAGTAACCTAAACTGGTCTACTGGGTTAATTACTCTCAAGTCTTTGAAATCAATTTGATGAATCATCGATGTAACTCAATAGTATCCCGTGCATGCCCGGGACCACGGTCTAAGACTCTCGGGCTGAATCCGAGACGTGCCGCAAAGCAGTAAAAGGTAGTATGTAATGACGAATGATGTCAGCAGCATCATCCCGGGGCTGGCCTAGCCCGTAAGACTGATCAGTAAAGGTGTCGAACTGTCGAGTTACAGGTCAGGTTTCATCATTGATTTCCCCATACCCCCAAGTTATGTGTTCAAGTCGGGTATTAATAAATCTAGAGCTAATGCCAACCCAGGATCAAGTAGGTACAGGTTTGTCTGGATAGACAACAGGAAATGTCCGTAAGGACAACAGATCAAGATTGTTGGCATTAGTAACAAGATCAGGTAATGTGTCAAGCTGTGGTATAACAGGTCAAGTCAGGTAGTGTATATAAATCCAATCATGTCAAGAAGTGCACGGTATCAAGTCGTATCAATTAGTAGTGTATCAAATCATGTCAGGGGGTGCACAATTGTCATGTGGGTGCTCATAATCAAACTATAATAAGCGTGGGTACACAAAAACAAGTATCGAGTAATAATGAAATGAACTAGCATGAATGGTATGCACATAGATAGAAAGACAACGACATGGATGCACACTATCGATTAGGGTTACATTTAATAGTTCCAAAAATAATTAGATTACACTTTATTAAACATGGGGTATTAAAACAACAATATTGGGTTATTAATGATATCTGTGAATGCAGCTATATGTATTCTATTCGATATGGATGCCGATGGATATCATATAACCTTTAAATGATAAACTAGTTAATACACGATGTTCAATTAAACAATATGAATGGTTATATTCAATTTGATGTGGTATACTATAGTATGATATGTGACAAGATATGTTTGCATATGTTAGATATGAAATGATAAGAATGGATGCATACGGTCATTGTAACACTGTGAAACAAGTACTTTGGATGCACAGTTTGAAATTCAAATATTATATTCATTAAAATAGATGCATAAAATGTAATGTAGCATGTAGCAAGATAAACTTGCCTCGGGGATCCATAGATGCACGGCATGCGGCAAGAATGCGAGAAAACGACGGAAAATCTCCATTGGGGCATTTCGTCGAACACTTTGCGCGCACAAAATACAGAACAGAACCAGGCAATGCAAGAATGTAACCGTGTAGGTAGGGAACATCCACTGGTCGCCCGGATTAGCGGCGGCGAGCACGGCTCCGGCGATGATCGGAAACACGTGAATCCAAGAAATCACGAAAAGAAGACGAAGGAGTAACGAAGAAAAAGAAGAAGAAGAAGCTGGGATTTGGTGCTCTGGGTTTGGGACAGAGGCAAGGAGAGAGATGGTGACGACAAGTCGCGGAGGTGACGGGGTCGGAGCTCCGGCGATCGTCGGGAAATACGGATCAAGAAAGAGAAGGAGAAGAAAAGAATAAGAAAGGAGAGGAAGAAGGAGAAGAAGGGGTTGTGGTTTGGCTTTGGCTTCTGAGGACAGAGGAGGCAGAGGCGAGGGGCGAAGACGAGGTAGTGGGTCACCGGCGATGGGGTTTGCCGGTGAGGCAGTGGGTGTGCAGTAGGGTTTCCTGGGTTCTTGGGGTTCAGTGCAGGGGTCGTGGGCTTGCAGGGGAGGAGATGAGAGAGGTGGTGGTGAGGTGAGGCTGACGGGGTAAGGATGAGGTGACGACGACGTGGTCGCCGGCGGTGAGGCGGTGTGTGCAGGCGAGGCCGGGGCTGCTAGGGTTTCATGCGAGGGAAAAGCTAGGGTTCTTGCAGGGAAAGGAGGAAGGAGAGGAGGAGATGAAGGCGGTGACGAGGGTGTGGAGGTCGACGGCGACGATGAGGTCGGAGCTCCGGCGGCGAAGGCGCTGGCGAGGGTTACAACGTCGGTTTCTTGGGTCGTCGTGTTCGTCGGGGGTTGTGATGAAGAGAGGTGATGATGACGAGGGCAAAGGTGGTGAGAGGATGAAGGCGAGGGTGGCGGTGGCGACGGCGATGGCGAGGGTGAGCGTGGGTTAGGGTTCACGCGAGACGGTGACGAAGAAAGAAAGGAGAAGATGAGAGGGAAAAGAGAGAGAGTGCATGAGTATGGGTTTTTTTTTGAATAAAATAAAATAAAAGATTGATTATACATGTATATGTGTGTGCAGGGAGAGAGAGAGCGCGCAGAAGATTTGGATTGGTTTTAAAAAATATATAGAAATATATTTTGGTTTAAAGAATCGTATAAAAAAATAAACTTATATTTATAGTTAGAATAAAATATTAATGTAATATTAGTACGTTTTGAGATTTTGGCAAATACAAATTTACTCCAAAACACGCCCGGGTCGGGTCTAAAAATTCAGATTTAAAATATGAAAAATATATGCGACTTTCAAAATTCAAAATGAATGCTTAGCTAACGAAAAAGCATACCCCCAAGAACGGATGCACGTACGTGTGCGTAGCCATCCAAACACGTCCGTTTCACTGAACGGGACGAGAACAAGATGCGCGGATGCTACCACGGGGTTAGGGGTATCATGCAGGCTATGAAATATATTTTTAAAATATTTTACGTGACTTAAAATGTTATATGGTAAAAGATGCCATGCCAGGTAAAATACCAGTATACGATAAAGTTGAAAATGCACAAGTCTACATAACAAGTCAGGGTGATTCATAAATATGAATCAAACAAGTTTCAAGCAAGCGGGTCGAGTCGAATGCAATGTAAAATGTATAATACCATTCGCACCCAAAATACGATAAATCAATAAAATACCACAGATAATAAAATACGGGAACTGGAATTGGTATAAATGAACTAGATTGTTACATTATACCCAACTACAAAAAGAATTTCATCCTCGAAATTCCAAGAATAAGAAAGGATAAACAATCAACAAACTACAAGAATAGATGTGGAAATTTCTGCCGGATTTCATCTTCTCGTTCCTAAGTTGATTCTCCATGTGAGCGATTTCCCCAAGAAACAAGTACGAGGGTATAACCTTGTTCTTAAGAACCTTTTCACTTCGATCCACAATCGACATCGGTCGTTCTTCAAAGGTTAAATCTTCTCGTACAGTCAACTCTGAATGATCCAGCACGTGTGTTTCATCTCGAACATACTTACGGAGTTGAGATACATGAAACACGTCATGAACATTCGCCAAGGATTGCGGTAACGCCAATCGGTACGCCACTTCTCCAACACGCTCCAAAATCTCGAAAGGTCCAACGAATCGAGGACTAAGCTTTCCTCGACTTCCGAAACGAATCACCCCTCTAGTCGGTGATATCTTCAAGAATACCAAATCACCAACGACGAACTCTAAAGGTCTTCTTGATGTATCTGCCCAACTCTTTTGTCGGTCTTGTGCTACTTTCATATGATTCCGGATAATATTAACCTTCTCAACTGTTTGCACGATCAAATACTGTCCCAACAATCTTCGTTCTCCAAAATCGTCCCAACCAACAGGTGAACGACACTTGCGACCTTATAATTCTTTGAATGGAGCCATCTGAATAGTCATCTGGAAACTGTTATTGTAAGAAAACTCCACCAAGTGTAGATGATCCTCCCATGAACCCTTGAAGTCTAACATGCAAGCTCTCAACGTGTCTTCAAGAGTTTGGATCGTTCTCTCGGACTGGCCATCTGTCTGAGGATGATAAGCTGTGCTAAACTTCAATCGAGTCCCCAAACTTTCCTGTAAGCTCCTCCAAAAAGGGTGATAAGAAACGAGTGTCACGGTCGGACACGATGCTCACCGGTACTCTGTGCAATCTTGCAATCTCTTGCATGTACCGTTCTGCCAAAGCTTCCGTTGATTGACAAACTCGAAATGGTATGAAATGAGTTGCCTTGGTCAATCGATCAACAATCACCCAAACTGCATTTTTGCCTTTGGACTCCGCGGTAAGGCCGTCACGAAATCCATGGTTATATGTTCCCACTTCCATTGAGGAATCGGAAGTGGTTGCAATAAACCAGCAACCCTTTGAAGTTCAGCCTTAACTTGCTGACACACCAAGCACTTCGCTACAAAGTGGGCAATCTCCCGTTTCATGCCTTCCCACCAGAAATGTTGTCGTAGATCTCGGTACATCTTCGTGCCTCCTGGATGTATGGAATATGATGAGCTGTGGGCCTCCTTCGTAACTTCTTCGTGAATGTCTCCTTTTGGCACACACAAATGTCTACCATATCGCAACGAACCATCTTCATGAATCAACAAGTCCGTTCGAAGTCCGGCTTCAACCTGTTCTCGAAACCTTTGCAATCTTGGGCCCTTCGACTGCGCTGCTTTAATATTCTCGATCAACGACGACTGTACTTGCAGCTGCATCATCTGTCCCAAAGAATGCGGTAGCACAATCTCCAAATCGAATCTTCTAAAGTCTTCAATAAGTTCCTTCTGTGCAGTCAACATCTGAATTGCTGGCAACCGACTAAGCGCATCCGGCACAACACTAACTTTCCCCGGATGGTACTTAAGATCAAGATCGTAGTCAGCCATCAGCTCCAACCATCTACGCTGCCTCATATTAAGCTCCTTCTGTGTGAACACATACTTCAGGCTTTTGTGATCGGTGAATACTTCGACTCTTTCGCCCAATAAGCAGTGTCTCCAAATCTTCAAAGCAAAAATCACAGCTGCTAGCTCCAAGTCATGAGTTGGGTAACTCTTCTCATGGGTCTTTAACTGTCTCGACACGTAAGCTACAACCTTCCCATGCTGCATCAAAACACTATTTCCTGATTTAAAATCAGGAAAACTTATGGAGGAGGCATCACGTGCTAGCACGTGACCAGCGGTCACTTGTTGACACGTGACATTTAAAAACAGCGGCAAAAGGCAGATTCGCTCCCTGTTTAAATCAAACAAAAGGCTCCAGAAAAGGTCATGTGCTCACACGTGACCAGGGGTCACGTGTTGGCACGTGACGACTGAGCAGCGGCCAGAAAACAGAGCGCAAAAGAAGAAGAAAGGCCCGTTCCAGGGGTCACGTGCCTACACGTGACCAGGGGTCACGTGGCCACACGTGACCGGCTTTCAAAGCCTCTTTATTTAACAGAATTAAATTCCGAAAACATTCAAATCTTTCCAAAAGAGAATGATTATTTGGAATCGTTGGATTAAATATCTAAGGGTGATTAAATATCACCAATTTATGGAAAAATATCAGACTTGGAAAGATTTCCCCTTAAATCTAACCGAAATAACAAAGAGATATCTTTGGATTTAAAATCCAAAGGTGAATAAAATTCACCTAATAATCCAAAGGTCCGGATGAATGGTAAATATAAATCAAATCTCTCAATAAACAAATCAGATCTTTCAATTGAAAATTCACTAAAACTGATTGATTTTCTTCCTTCTCCTATAAATAGGAGCCAATACAGAGGGAGATTGAGACAGACACAGAGAGGGAGAGAGAAAGAGAGCCTTGAGATTTTGGGAAGAATTTGATCCTCTGCAAAAGAAAACCTTAGGTGAGAAGGGAGAGGCTGAAAAAGGAGAATTTAATTCTCAAAGAGTTTAACTCTTATACAAAAAGAAGAACTTAGTTCTTTCTCTGGCAGAGGATCTGCAAAGTGCACATCTCCCCATGAATTGAGAATTTAATTCTCATTGGGTTGAGATCCTGCCATGCAGATCTAAAGCATAAAAGGGGAATGGAAGTTTCAGAATTTAATTCTCACAGAACTATAGGAATTTAATTCCTTTGGGATGAAATTAGGGTTTAACCCTATGATTATGGGAATTAATTCCTTCAAAATGGACAGAACCAGGGTTTAACCCTAATTAAGAACTTAATCCTATTAAAATAGCAGGAATTTAATTCCCTTACAAAAAAAAGAAAGAAGAAGGAATTAGGGTTTCACCTTATGCCAGAATTCAATTCTTTACATACATGAGGAATTTAATTCCTACAGAAAAGAAATCAGGGTTTAACCCTATCTAAGAATATAATTCTTCAAAAGAAAACAGGAATTTAATTCCTCTAAAGTTTATTGCTAGGGTTTAACCTTATGAAGAATTTAAGTCTTAAAAAAAGATAAACACATCTTCAAACAGGCAAAGAAACAGGGTCACGTGCTACCACGTGACCCCTGTAAAAATCCATAGAGAAGAACTTCCAGGCAACGCCTCACGTGCCCCACGTGACCCCTTGGCAGAAGCTCTAACAGACAAACATTTAAATGCCCATCACGTGACAGCACGTGATGCTCCAAAGTATACAATACTTCTGGCAGAATAAAATGAATTGAGGGCGCTCTCACGTGCTACCACGTGACCCCTCTCGCCTTAGTGTTTAACACTAAAGTTGAAACCTCTATATCCAGTTTTCAACACTGATTTTCTTAGTGTTTAAACACTAATTTGGAAAACTCTATTTACAGTGTTTAACACTGACTTTCTTAGTGTTGAACACCAACTTGGAAGACCCTGTTTCCAGTGTTTAACACTGATATGCCTTAGTGTTAAACACTAATTTGAAATCTCCATTGCCAGTGTTTAACACTGATTTGCTTTAAGGTATAAACACTAATTTGAAAGCCCTGTTGCTAGTGTTTAACACTAACTATCTCTTAGTATTAAACACTGACTTGTCAATCTCACTCCCAGTGTTCAATACTGTTGGTCTTTAGTGTTTAACACTAACTTTAGCCCAATTGGCTCAGTTTCTAGAGGCAAAGCCTCCCCTTCAATGGACCAACAGAAAGCCAATATTCTAAACATGACTGGACTTAGCCCAAGCTGGCCATAAATCCTCAATTCAAACTTAACTGGGCTAATGGGCTCATAACATAATTAATTGGTCTTGGTCCCAGATTGGGCCAAAGACTATTTAATCTACCTTGGTTTAAGGGTACATCTCTTCATTCCTTTGACACTTGGCGTTGTAATTCCTCAACGTCTTCAAAGAGGTGATGGGTCTCGATGACCACATATTGATACGGACTATGGAGTCCTTAAATCCATGGACTATGAGGTCCTTAACCTTGACCGTGATGTCTTAAAACTAACGCCGGACTGTGGAGTCCTTAAATCCATGGACTATGAGGTCCTTAAACTTGACCGTGATGTCTTAAAACTAACGCCAGACTGTGGAGTCCTTAAATCCATGGACTACGACGTCCTTAACCTCGACCGCAACGTCTTAAAACTAACACTGGACCGCAATGTCCTTAAACTACCTATCGACCGCAACGTCACTAAACTAAACAGCAGGGCTCCCCCTAATCGCTCTCTTGTCGGATCTAAATGATCCCGTTAAGTTGATCTTAGTCTAAAAAAAACTAGGCTGACGTATCCTTAACAAACGTTTAAGTCGATCTTAGTCTCAAAAGAGACTAACGTATCCTTAAACACAACCCCCCCCCCAAACCCAAATCTAAGAAAGATACGGATTTAGACTAGTCCACGCCCTACGGGCGACAGCATAACTCAGTCTCCGTATACAATCCACGGGCAACCAAACACAAAACAAACACCCACGACACGAAGTGATCATCTGGAGAAGGAGAAAGTTGCTACCGCGATGCGGTAGCGTAATTAACTGCAGGGGCTTGCGCCTGCAGGGAAGAGCGTCCCCACAATCAAAAATCCCTCACGCGAGGGGGAATCTGACGAAGTCTGCTACATCGGACGCATCCGTTTAAACCTTCGATACATGACGCCATAAATCAACTTGGCATCTTCGGAGAGGTAGACGGATAGCACCAATTAGCATCTACCCCGAATCTCAGGTGAGACGTCATGTCGCGCCGTCTTTCAGAGGGGAACAGATTCTGGCACGCCCGGTAGGACCTTTTCCTCTTTCCACTCCACACTTCGTGTGTCGTGTTCACGAACCAAACACGGCTCGCTAATGGTTGCCCTTGGGTTTCAAGGTACTATGATTTGGCATTTTGCTTATTGCAGAAAGCAAAGAATCAATGGCTTCCACTTGTGCGAAATGCTCCAACTGCAACTGCAACCGGCGCTCCGCCTCGCCAGAAGGTATAGCCTATAGGCCCCAAGCTGCTTCGCTGTTCACAATGCCCGTGGAACAGGTCACTCAAGCCACCACCGGGTTGTTTTTCGGGACCATGCTCCCGCCAACGAGCTTCACCGCTCCTGTGCTGACACCGGAAGCTCCCAAGAAGTCGGTCTTTGATCGGCTTACACCTACCGCGACCCCTCTCAACGGGTCGCCCAACACTAGCGCCTCGGTCTTCTCCAGACTGGGCCAAAGCTCCTGTGGGCCCGCAACGGGGCCTGCAATCCCAGAGAAGACGGATCCTAAGAAAATAACCAATCCTGTTCCTGAGGTTGTTAAGGCGGCTTCTCCTGCCCAAAAGTTGGTCTTTACAAGATTGACTGTTCCAGCTCCTGCGCCTACTACCCAAAGGACATCGGTCTTTAACAGGATGACACCAGCAGCAACCCCTCACCTACACAGAGGGCAAGACGAGGCTATCGCCCTCACCGAGCCGATTCCATCAGCACGACACTCGACGTCACTACTGGCGCCGAGTGAGGAAGGCCGGAGGCAACTCCCCTTCTGGACTAACTCCTCCAGCCCCGACGACAGAAATTAATGTTGCTGTTCCAACTAAGAACAGCTTTGAGATGCTGAATAAGGTGCGTAGGAATTCTCCTACTGCGGCGCTAAAGAGGTCTCCCCCTCCGCTGAAAAGGGCCGCGGAAATAAAGCCAGAACAGCCCCAATCTCCTCAACGGCTGTCTTCCAAAATCTATAAAGTCTGGCGGCGGACCCGAAACTCGGTGATCGATCCAAATTTCTCCCGCCAGCACAAGAAGCTGAAAATCCAACAGGAAGTCAGTCATCACGCCAAGCCACGAAAAGCTGTCTGGGTGCCCACCTCAACGGTCCCCTCAACTTCCACTGCTCATAAAAAGAGGAGGCCGGAGAAGATCCCCGGGCCTGCGACGAGAGCTAAAGGCGCTGAGCCCAGACGCCCTAAGTCTGGGGGCATGATGGTCCATATTGTATACATGGCATCGGGAAAGGAAGATAGCCGTGCGTCTACAGGGCATAGACCGCTTACACGGTCGGTGACCAAAGCTCAGGAGCAACAGCAGAAGCTCCAGGAAATGATGATCGCAATGGCCGCGCTTACTAGGCCGAAAGAAAGCCCCGAAGCGTCCTCAGATCAGCGACAAGAACAGGAAACCGACGCTGAGTTCCTTCGGAGGATATTGGAAAAGAAAGATAAAGAGGCTGCGGAACAAGCGGTCAACATAAAACAAATGGCGCTTCTCTTTCAAGACATGGTTGGGATGATGATTCAACAAGATCCTCTCGCTGAAGATCCCCCGACCATCCTCGAAGATGATAGAGGAGAAACGTCGAACCCACCACCGGTTCTTTCAACGGCCAAGGAGGAGACAATCTCCAAGGCTGACTTGGACGACTATATAGCCCAGCAGATTCGAGTTCATCAGGCGACTGAGGCAGCTGGTCAAGTCGTAAAAACGGGGCGACCGTATCCAAGCTGGTATGACCAAATCAAATATCCGCCGGGTTATACAATACCAAAATTCCATGTGTATAAGGGGACAGGCAATCCCTACTAACATGTTGCTCGGTTCAGGGCCCTTTGCGGTAACACCGGCGGTGATGATAAACTGTTGCTTCACTAGTTCGTGGGCAGCTTTTCAGAAACGGCGTTCGAATGGTATTCAGAACTCCCGAACGATTCCATCAAGACGTTCACTGAAATGGAATTGCTATTCACTCAGCGATTCGCAAGCGCCAGCGAACGTACCCCGATAACGGCATTGATTAACGCCAGGGTGAAACCAGGTGAGACGTGGGTCCAGTACGCTATACGCTGGCGAAACTTATGGTCAAAATGCGAACAACGCATTGAGGAAGCGCCTACGGTGGGCATGTTCGTGGGTACACTAGATCCTCATGCGAATATCTCCCAGTTCATGATGTTCTTTAAGCCAACCACGTTCCAGGCTTTAATCGACAAGTTGGCCCAGATGGACCAGATGGGTCACAGACCATCTCCCCCGAAGCCGGAGCCTCGGAGTGACAAGGGTAAAGGGAAGGCAACCTTCGTCGCGAATGCTCAGCAGCAACCCAGTGCCCCAAAGCTGGCGGATCAACTGGAAGAAAGACGCCGGTATTATATTGAGAAGATGAAGCGCCCCTACTCGTTCCCACGGGATAAGACAAAACGGTTATTCGAGCTGGCCGTACGCAACAGGCTTATCAACTTGCCAAACCCAAGGCGACCGCCACAACCCACTGAGGTGAATAACCCCAATTATTTCCCTTACCATCAAACGGTAAGCCATCCGATTGAGGATTGCTTCGTCTTCAAAGGGTGGATTGAGGATCAATACCTCCAGGGAAAGTTTGCGCTGTCCGAAAAGTGGAAGGTGAACCCGCCACAGCCGCATACTCCTAAGAAGACGGACACACCGGGGGCAACATGTTCTTTCATTGAAGAAGCTCCATGGGAAATCGTGCTTTCAGCAAAAACCAAAAGGATGCTGAATGACCTTCATACATGCCCGGCGGTCGAATGGAAGAACTCGCTTGAACCTCAAATCATCGAAGGGATGCTGAAGCCGTGTCCAACTACAAAGATTGGCGGTGATGGCCTAAGTACTCACACCCAACCGTCAAAATCTTCAAAGAAAAAGAAGAAGAAGTCCAAGAGGCCCGTGAAGCCTGGAGACAAGCGCACGGACTTGCAGAAACAGATTAACGTGCTGGAGGAGTACAATCAAAAGGCGCGGACTCCCGTCACACTGAAAGAGTTCCTCAACCACGTCTTTCAGGAGGAAGATGATGGAGAAAACTCGTCGGATGAATCCGAGGGTTATGTGGCGAGTTGTCATGTGATCTCCCACTCGTTTACAGGCAATGACAAAACTCCTGGCACTAAGAAACTAGGGGCAGAGCCTGAGCCGGAGCTTGTGCGGCCAACAGAAGAAATGATTGACGCCTTTCTAGACGAGATTCGTTTGAAAAGTAAAGCCGACCAAGAGCGTGAGATGGCCGCGTCAGAAGGAGCCAACCGCAAACGACTAAACGAAAGAGTCAATGCATTCCCGCCAGATCAAAAGACACCCGATGTAGATAAAAACATATTGAAGACGAGGAAAAGGTTTGCCAAAGCCATGTCGATGGGAATGAAGCTACCACCCTCGAAAGAAAACACGTTCGATGGGGCGGAGAGGCACCCTAATTATTGCGCATATCATCGGAAGATTTCGCACCCCACCGAGGAGTGCGACACTTTTAAGATGTGGTGGCAAGGATATGTTGCTCACCGGCAACATTTTAAGCGCATGAAACGCAAGACTCATCGGGAACAAAAAAGTACGACCGAAGGGCGCAAAAGAACTACCGACAACTGTTACATGGTTAACGCCGGAGGGTCACAAGTTCTCACCTTTGGGAGCGACTCTGATGAAGAAATGGCTCTGGGCCCTCTCTTTAAAGAATCCGTTTTAGGGAAAGAGGAAGAACCAGAGGCCTCCGAAAACATTCAGCTGCGCAATCGCACGCTCCCGGAAAAGAATCTCGGACCCGTGAATAGAAAAGATAAGGGAAAGGAGAAGGTCACTGAGGATATCACCTTAGATGACCAAGTCATGAAAGAGTTGACTGCCAAAGACCCTCCTAGGAAGGGTAAGGTATACTATAACATCCTAGAACACCTAAGGAAACTACCTTCACAGCTCAGCATTCTTGACGCCCTCCTATTATCAAAGGAAGCGAGAGATTCATTAATCAAGGCGTTACAAGAGCCCGAACAATTCCAAGCCTTCCTCGCCGAAGAAAGGATGAAGGATGAACTGGAAGAAGTGCACACGGCCGACATCATATTCGGTGACGAAGACCTTCTCCTCGGGACGTGCGACCACAACCGTCCCCTATACGTCTCCGGATATTGCCACGATATCAAGATAAGCAAAATCCTGGTTGATAATGGATCCTCCGTCAATCTCCTTAATGTTCGGGTGTTGAAGGAGATCTGCATGAGCGTGCAGCACCTCGCTCGTGACAAAATTACCATCTCCGGTTTCGATTCCCAGTCATCACGGACTCTCGGATCCATGATATTAACATTACGCTTCGGACTACTCGTTACGGACATCAAGTTTCACGTCATTGACGCCAAGACCTGCTACAACGCCTTGCTCGGTCGTCCTTGGTTACACGAGTACAACATCATCCCTTCTACACAGCATCAGTGTATGAAGTACTTTAAGGATGGTTTTAAGTATACCGTAACAGGTGAGCTGAACCCATTCTCCGTGAACGAAGTCCGCAAGTACGAAGATGCAAAGTACTTTTTGCCAGACTTCGAAGATACGGAAAGGTGTCGCAAGCTGGAGAACAAAGCCGCCGCTACCATCCCTGTTTTCGGAAGCGATACCGAAGAAGAAGAAGAGATAGTTTACGCTGGTCCGTCTCGATGTAACAACCCGGGACCGTCCGCCCCCATGTTGATCTTCGGAAGTGACTCGGAAGATGAGGTTAATGCCGTGTTCTCCAGTCGGCCGTCAATACAAGCATCCCCTGGCGATAATCAGAGTTTGCAAATCACCATGGTCCCGCAGGAACACTACAAAGACCTTGACGCACTTGAAGCTTACAATGTGCAGGACCTGCAGGCGTTTTACGTCCCTCCCAGACGAAAGGGTGAAAAGGCGATCCTGTTCTATCGATCCTCGAAAATAAGAGTGGAGAAAGAGATCTGGCATGGCGCGGATTCTGCACTTGACAAGATTCAACCCATCCTTTTGCCCAGATACTACACAAACGGACTAAAAAGGCTATTGAAGCGCCAGGGGATGCCCTTAAAACAGACTATTCGACAAGCTCGATTCTATAACAGGATTTGGGATGTCCCTGGGACCCAGCGCAAATTGCCCAACGGGAGAATGGAAACGCTCGGGCTTGGATATGTGAGATCCGGGAAACGGGAGCGAGTCCACGGTAGCTACGCCATATATAACTTCGATGAGGAAGAGGACGCCCTGTCGGGAAATGCCAACCCCTCATCAAAACTAGATCCCGCAATCAAAGTACCGAATCCGTCGTTTGAAGAACGAATGGACAAGCTTATCAGGAAAGCGGGTCAAAAAGCTCGAGACGACCATAGTCGCAAAATGGCCATCTACGAGAAAGCCAGGACGCAACGTCTGTTTCAACAGGCTGCAAAAGACGAAGATGCTCCTCCCTGTCGATCCATTGCGCAAAAGGCCCGACGCAGAGGTAGAAATAAGTCAAAAGGCGAAAAAAGGAGCCGACAGCAACGATGCAGGATTAAAGAGTCATGTGATCGGGTATTGCGCGGTCCGGACTTGTCCCTCATGAAGAAGATGAGTCGAGCGTATTCCTTCCCTCAAGAAAAGACGAAGAAGATACTCGATCTCGCTATGAAGCACCGAATGATCACACTTCCGGAGTCTAAACACCCCGAGCAAGCTAACGAGGTCACTCATCCGGGCTATTGCTCTTATCACCGAGCCATAGGACACCCTATCGAAGACTGCTTCACCTTTAAAAACTGGGTGGAAGACCAGTACCAGCAAGGCAAGTTTGCTTTATCCAGCAGCTGGAGGGTGGCGCCGCCACGAAAGCACGACCCCAAAGCCACAAGAGCAGAACCAGATCCACAACGGTCTTAGAAGCGAGCTCGTACATGTCATATGATAACGATATCAAGAGAAGGGCCCGAGGATAGGGACGACCTCCCTTGGTGCTTCGAAAATAATGACGATGAGGTGATCTCAGAATTTCCACCAGCTCCGAAAGAACTAGAAGATGGCATACATACTATTGCAAATAACCTCAAGAAGATTGAGTTGGGGTCGGCAGATGACCCACGACCGACGTTCGTCAGCGAGTTGCTATCTGAAGAAAGGGTGGCCGAGTTAAAAGACGTGCTTATGCAGCATAGAGATTGCTTCGCATGGAATTATTCTGAAATGCCAGGACTAGATCCAGAAGTTGCTGTGCATAAACTGGCGATATCCCCGGACGTTAAGCCAGTCAAACAGGCGCCGAGAAGAATGCTGCTCGAGCTTGAGTTGAGCATCAACGCCGAAGTCAAGAAGTTAATCGACTCTGGTTTTATCCAAGAAGTTCAATATCCTGACTGGATCGCCAACATCGTCCCGGTAATGAAGAAAAATGGGACAGTACGCATATGTGTAGACTTCCGAGATCTCAATAAAGCTTGTCCGAAGGACGATTTCCCAGTGCCGGTCACTGAGCCGATGATAGATAATACGTCCACTCATGAAGTTTTCTCTTTCATGGACGGTTCATCAGGATACAATCAGATAAAGATGCATCCCGAAGACCAGAAGCACACCGCTTTTCGGACTCCTTTGGGTATATTCTACTACAAAGTTATGCCTTTTGGTTTAAAGAATGCCGGTGCCACCTATCAGAGGGCCATGACAAAGATCTTCGATGATCTTATACACGAGATCGTCGAATGTTATATCGATGACCTCGTAGTGAAAAGCAAGTCATATGAGGAACACCTCGAGCATCTGAAGACTGTATTTCAACGCCTTCGGCAATACAATTTGAAGATGAATCCCCTCAAATGCGCATTCGGAGTTTCCTCGGGTAAATTCCTGGGATTCATCATCCGACACCGAGGTATCGAAATAGATCCATCCAAGATCAAGGCGATCATGGAAATGCCTCCGCCGAGAACTCTCAAACAGTTGCGGTCTCTCCAAGGGAAGCTCGCGTACATCCGGCGGTTTATCGCCAACCTGTCAGGCAAGTGTCATCCTTACAGCCACCTGATGAAGAAGGGAACTCCATTCGTCTGGAATCAAAAATGCCAGAGCACGCTGGATGAGATCAAGCAATACCTGCAAAACCCGCCAGTGTTAGCTGCTCCGGTCAAGGGAAAGCCCCTTATTCTTTATACAACAGCCCTTGAGGATTCCTTAAGCGCATTGTGGGCACAGGAAAACGACCAAGGGAAGGAGAGAGCGCTCTACTATCTGAGTCGAGTCCTACTGGGGGCAGAAAGCAACTACTCCCCTATTGAAAAACATTGCATGGCGTTAATCTTCGCGATAACAAAGCTCAGGCACTATGCGTTGGCGCATGAGGTCCGTCTCATTTCGAAGGTGGACCCTCTTAAATATTTAATGTCAAAGGCCATATTAACGGGACGACTCGCTAAATGGGCCCTGCTCTTGATGGAGTTCTCGATAACTTATCAACCTCTCAAGGCAGTGAAAGGCCAGGCCATCGCCGACTTCCTCGCTGAGCATCCGGTACTGGCCGACTCTCCTTTGAATTGCGAACTGCCAGACGAACACGCGTTTGATGCGATCGATGGCGGTAATATCTGATGGGAGCTGTATTTTGATGGAGCATCTTCCGTGAAGAAGCGCAAACAAAGCACCCCTATAATCAAATCAGGGGTGGGTCTTATCTTCGTAACTCCACAGGGAGGGATAATGCGCTTCGCTTTCTCCTTAACAGAGCCGAGGACGAACAATGAAGCCGAGTACGAAGCTTTGATAACAGGCCTCGAGATCGCCATCGACATGGGAATTGAAAACCTCCTCATATACGGAGATTCCCAACTGGTCGTTAGTCAAGTAAACGGTGACTACCAGACATGTAAGCCAGAACTGGTAAAGTACGGCGAGAGAGTACAGCGACTGCTGACTCAAATCCCCTCCTACACCTTGGAAAGCATACCGCGTGCCGAAAACAGCAAAGCAGACGTGTTGGCCAAGCTCGCTAAGGAATTGGCTGATGAGAACCTCGACGACGTAAAAATCATGGTACAAAGCCGTCGGGTGCTCGCCCCAGCAGAAATATCTCCGGAATCATCCGAAGAAAAGAAAGCGACTGAGCAGATGACCTTGCAAATAAAAGACCGGGAAAAGGCCGAGGATTGGAGAGAAGTCTTTATAGACTACTTCAAATACCGTCGAACGCCCGAAGATGCGTCTTCAAAACATCAGCTCATAAAACGAGCTCTGTCTTTCGCTTTCGTCAATAATACTCTGTACAAAAGGTCATTTGACTCTCTGTGGTTGAGATGCCTGGGACCTGACGAAGCGAAAAGAGTCATTCAGGAAGTCCACGACGGACTCTGCGGTTCTCACCAAGCAGGCCCGAAGATGAAGTTAAAGATCAAACGAATGGGTTATTATTGGCCCACAATGATCCAGGATTGCCTCGAGTATGCGAAGCAATGCCACTCATGCCAAATTCATGGGGACTTCATCCACCAGCATCCAAATCCACTTCATCCAATGGTGGCTAGCTGGCCATTCGAAATGTGGGGAACTGACATAGTCGGCCACATCGAACCAGCATCGTCCAGGGGACATCGTTTCATCCTGGCAACGACTGACTACTTCTCCAAATGGGCAGAAGCAGTACCGTTAAGAGAAGTGAAGACGGAGAATATCCTCCATTTCTTCAAGACGCACGTCATATATCGGTTTGGAACTCCGCGACGGATCATCTTCAATAACGGGCCAGCTTACAGAAGCCACAAGATCAGTCGCTTCGTGCAGCAGCATAATATAGACTGGAGATATTCCTCAGTTTATAATCCACGAGCTAATGGTCTAGCCGAGGCCTTCAACAAGACCTTGATGAAGATCATGAAGAAGACGGTGTCCCGAAATAAGAAGGACTGGCACGAAAGACTGCAGGAGGCTCTTTGGGCGTATCGAACTACATTCAAGACGGCCACGAACACGACGCCATACGCGTTGGTGTTTGGTACAGAAGAAGTACTCCCCCTCGAGATAGAGCTACCCTCTCTACGAGTGGCGGTCCACTACGGACTGACAGACGAAGAAAATGCTTACCTTCGGCTTGAGGAGCTTGATGCCCTTGATGAAACCCGGCTCATAGCGCAACAAAACCTAGAGGCTTACAAAGCAAAGATGACGCGCTCACACGAAAGATTGACCAGGCCGAGGACGTTCCGCCAAGGCGAACTCGTGCTAATTGTCAAAAGACCTATGATCCCCAATCGCGCTAAGCGGGGAAAATTCGAGCCAAACTATGAAGGCCCATACATCATAGACAAGGTCTACCAGGGTGGAGCGTATCTACTCATGGATATGCACGGTGAAAGGCCTTTCAGGCCAGTGAATGGTCGCTTCCTAAAGAAATACTACGCTTAACGGGTCAAGGTCTAGGTCAATGATAGATGATGACGACTATGTCCGCTCGCTATCTTCCTAAGCCCGAACTCTAGGTAGTAACCAGCATCCTTAACGGCGGACCGAAACGTTCTTAAACTAATGGCGGACCGAAATGTCCTTAAACTAACAACGGACCGAAACATCTTTAAACTAACAATGGACCACTATGTCCTAAAACTAGCTGTTGACCGAGATGTCGATAAACTACGGTGGATTGCAGTGTCTCAAAGCCGATAAAAATAAATAAATAAATAAATAAATAATAATAATAATAATAAATAAAAAACGGTATGTCCATAAGCAAAATGGGCACGGATGAAAACCCGAAAGGGCTCCGTGAGTAAAAACAGCAGGACTACCGGCGAGTGTTTGTGAAAACCCAAAAGGGCGCAACCTCGTTAAAAGACACTTACAAGATCCTCTCGACCTTGTAAGGAGAAACCACCCGCGTGGGATCCTTACGACTCACAAAGGGAGCGATACACTTAGGGATCCCCACGATTCCTAAGGAGAAAATACACTTGCGAGATCCTCACGACTCGCGAGGAGAACTCTCTTATGGGACCCTCACGGCTCATAAGATTTGAAAGTCTTAAGTTACAGAAACCTAAACCTGTTCTTAAGCAAACCCCCCACAACCTTCGATATTGCCCTACAAGTGGCTCAATACTGACCCTTGTATACAATCCACGGGCGCGAATAAATGTTTCCCCAGCAAAGTCCCACCCGCGACTAGGGATATGTCCATATAGTAAACAACCCTTATAAGTCCTCTCGACTTATAAGGAGAAAACCTTTTTGTAAGATCCTTACGACTTGTAAGAGGACATGCACTTAGGAATCCTCACGATTCCCAAGGAGAAAACACACCTATAAGATCCTCACGATTGGTAGGGAGAAATACCTTTGTGAGACCCTTACGGCTCATGAAGTCAAAAGCCTTAGTCGACAGGACCCTTAACCTTGTTTAATAAGCTACCTTTGTTCAACATCGACAGAGACGAATGATGATTCGCTCCTGGCAACATCCCAGTTGTAGCGATGCTGATGCCGAAATCGGTGCCTAAAATCCAAGCTTGCAGCGAAAAGGCCAGCGAGCCACACATGCATACGAAATAGCCGAAATGATGGGGCAACTTGC
Source organism: Agapanthus africanus (assembly GCA_030015575.1). Lineage (NCBI taxonomy): Eukaryota > Viridiplantae > Streptophyta > Magnoliopsida > Asparagales > Amaryllidaceae > Agapanthus > Agapanthus africanus. Next base: position 298,787,185 of record CM057339.1, on the reverse strand, counting down.
AATAAAAAGTAGCAAGTAAAAATGTATGCATAAAAAATAGCCGAAATGACTAGGCAACTCGCAATAAAAAGCAGCGAGTAAAGATAAAGTAAATAGCCGAAATGATTGGGCACCGCGAAAAATAGCCGAAATGATGGGGCAATCGCGACCTTCGCGATATAAAAGCTGAAATTATAGAGCATCGCGAAAAAAGAAATAAAAATGAAATCCACGCCCTACAGGTGACGTTACATCTATCCCTGTATACAATCCAGGGGCGCAAACGAAGAAGGGATCATACTCCTCCCCCAGGTTTCATCATAAGAAGAAGCCAAATCTCGACGGTTCACAGATAGCCTAGAGATCATCTCGACGTTCATCTCATGGAAGCAGACACAACATCAAGCGAAACGGAACAGCGGTAACCCCCAGTTCCATGGCTCGGCGATATACATATCACCAAGAGTCAAACCTCCATTCCGTGAAATGCGGATACAATCAGCAAAATTCCTGGTCACGTGGAACGCGGATAATGTCACTCTTTGACCCCGTGGAAAACGTCCAGAGCAGATCCTGGTCCTCGCAGAGCACGGCAGTGAACCCGTATGAAGCATCCAGAGCGGAGCCTAGTCCTCGCCGAACACGGCAGTGAACCCGTGTGAAGCATCTAGTGCAAAATTCCTGGTCACGTGGAACGCGGATAACGTCACTCTTTGACCCCATGGAAAACGTCCAGAGCGGATCCTGGTCCTCGCAGAGCACGGCAGTGAACCCGTGTGAAGCATCCAGAGCGGAGCCTAGTCCTTGCCAAACACGGCATGAACCCGTGTGAAGCATCTAGTGTAAAATTCCTGGTCACGTGGAACGCGGATAACGTCACTCTTTGACCCCGTGGAAAACGTCCAGAGCGGATCCTGGTCCTCGCAGAGCACGGCAGTGAACCCGTGTGAAGCATCCAGAGCGGAGCCTAGTCCTCGCCGAACACGGCAGTGAACCCGTGTGAAGCATCTAGTGCAAAATTCCTGGTCACGTGGAACGCGGATAATGTCACTCTCCATGGAAAACGTCCAGAGCGGATCCTGGTCCTCGCAGAGCACGGCAGTGAACCCATGTGAAGCATCAAGAGCGGAGCCTAGTCCTCGCCGAACACGGCAGTGAACCCGTGTGAAGCATCTAGTGCAAAATTCCTGGTCACGTGGAACGCGGATAACGTCACTCTTTGACCCCGTGGAAAATGTCCAGAGCGGATCCTGGTCCTCGCAGAGCACGGCAGTGAACCCGTGTGAAGCATCCAGAGCGGAGCCTAGTCCTCGCCGAACACGGCAGTGAACCCGTGTGAAGCATCTAGTGCAAAATTCCTGGTCACGTGGAACGCGGATAACGTCACTCTTTGACCCCGTGGAAAACGTCCAGAGCGGATCCTGGTCCTCGCAGAACACGGCAGTGAACCCGTGTGAAGCATCCAGAGCGGAGCCTAGTCCTCGCCGAACACGGCAGTGAACCCGTGTGAAGCATCTAGTGCAAATTCCTGGTCACGTGGAACGCGGATAATGTCACTCTTTAACCCCGCAGAAAACGCCCAGAGCGGAGCCTGGTCCTCGCCAAGCACGGCAGTGAACCCGTGTGAAGCATCCAGAGCAAACATCGGACTGTGGAGTCCTTAAAATCCACGGACTATGATGTCCTTAACCTCGACCATAATGTCTTAAAACTAACGATCAACCACCCTGATTCTGTACTGATTCTACCTTGGTTTAAGGGTACATCTCTTCACTCATTTGATACCTGGCGTTGTAATTCCTCAACGTCTTCAAAGAGGTGACGGGTCCCTGCAACCAAACATCGAACTGTGGAGTCCTTAAATCCACGGACTATGAGGTCCTTAACCTTGACCGTGATATCTTAAAACTAACATCGGACTGTGGAGTCCTTAAATCCACGGACTATGAGGTCCTTAACCTTGACCGCGATGTCTTAAAACTAACATCGGACTGTGGAGTCCCTAAATCCACGGACTATGAGGTCCTTAACCTTGACCGCGATGTCTTTAAACTACGATACCCTAGAGAACATCCCAAAGCGACCCTTGACCCTGTGAAATACGGATAAGTGCGACCTCACTCAGCACTTGTGGGTCCTCACGACCCACAAGGAAGAAAACTCTCTTGTGAGATCCTTACGACTCCCAAGAGAAAACCCGCTTAAGAATCCTCACGATTCTTAAAGAGAAGTTACACCTACGGGATCCTCTCGACCTGTAGGGAGAAAAACTTTTTATGAGACCCTCACGGCTCATAAAGATCAAAAGTCTTAGGAGGCAGATCTTAACCCTGAATCCTAAGCCATCGCTGCCCTGCAAGTAGGCCAAGATAAATTGCCCGCAGAACAAATTCAATAGAAAGGGGACACACCATTGAGAAGAAAAAAAGTATGTCTTTTATTCATAACTAAAATGGATACAAGGTACAAGTCATAAAAAGGCAAAAAGAATATACTCTCATCCAGGAGTATGTACAAAAAAGTAAAAAAATACAAGTTTTCAAGCTGGCGGGCGATTTAGTAATTTCGCTAGCTCATCCTGCTTTTGCTGAGTCACGGCTTCGTTATTCAGGATCGCCAGAAGACGAGCCTCCGCCTGTGCCTGCTGGGCCTGATACGAAGCAAGCCGGCTTTCAAGCTCTTTCTCGGTGGCCTTGTGAGCCTCGACCCTCTCGCGAGTGAACGTGGCAGCTTTATCAAGAGTCACCACCTCCCTGATAGACTCTTGAAGCGCCCGCCAGAGTTCGTATGCTTTGTTGGCCTTGGCGGTAAGATTAGCTTGAAGCTCGCTCAGCGCTTTAGAAGCCAGCTCCCTCTCCGAGAATTTACGGCCGAGCCTCTTCTCGCACGATGTCATGTTTGCCGCGCACCGCGCTATCAGCCCCCGCAAGTCAGCCTTTGTGGCCATGGCCTCCGAGGAAAGACGGGAACATTCAAGTGCATGCAAGCAAGCCTCCACCTGCCGACAAAACTCCACCCAGACTCGCACCACCTCTTCGCTATGGTAGGTGGCAAGAAAAGGAAGAGAACCATTAGCCTCGGCAGCAAATGCTTCAGCTGTGGTCGCGCTGCCAGCACGGAGCTCCTCAATCAAAGATGATAAGGAAACAAGGCTTAATTGGGCCAAACGTTCTGAAGCCCGCAGAGTATAGGGGCCGGGCGGCATAACGATGCGCGATTCCAATGCTATGGAGGCTGGCAGGGCTGTTCAGATTTGAAAGACGTCAATAAAACTCTTAAGAAAAAGAACAAATGGGACTATAATGAAATGTCACTTACCTACGGTCATGCAAGTAGGAGCTGAAGGTTCCCCTGGCCCTTCAACGACCTCTACCTCGTCATCAGCTTCCAAAACAGCAAGAGACATCAACGTTATTTCGCAAAATGGCAACGATGCTATAATAAAAAAATAGCGAACAACGCTAACCTTGCCCAGAGGAAAGGACAATGCGCTGAGGGGAGATCGCCTGCGGAGCTGCCATCTCCAATAAACGCTGAAACAATTGCCGAGGCGACAAATCAGCAATAGAGGCCGCCAGCCCGCGCAATTCTGGGGAAGACAAAAGAGTTCAGACCACGGAAAGATTGCTAATTTAAAATACAGAAGGTTACCTTCAACACTCCTCCCGTTCTGATTCGGGGGGATAGCGGCTTCGACGGCCTCTGCCGTGACCTCGGGCTCCAGCAAAGGGAGGGTAGTCCCGACTACCTCCATCTCAGCCTCTGGGCCGCCTTCGGGGAGAGTCGTTGGGGCGGTGACCACCAAAGGAGCCTCCCCCGAAGGAGCAAGCGCTCCGTGATCGATAACTGCCACTGGAGGCTCTATTGTAAGAAGATCAGCCTCATTAACCCCTTCCACATCGAGCAATGCTTCATCGGGAATGTCGACAGGCTTTAGCTTCAATAAGCCTGTAGGGACCTCCCCCATCGTCGAAGATTCTGCACAATTCACACAAGAATAAGGATACATACATGCAGGAGTAAACAATCTGAAATGCTACGAAGAAGTATAAAGGCATACCAATGCGTAACGAAGCCTTCAATATGGCTTCTTCAAGCCGCTGCTCCTTCTCAAGGAGGCGTGCTCGCCGGGGTTCGAGGGTGGACTCGTGGCCGCCGGTCCATAAAGAAAGCGCGTCTGCCGCGTCCTCTGAAGCAGCCTGCTTCAAGGCCTTTTCCCTCCATTCCTCCAAAGGGCCTATAAACCGCCGCCGAATCCATGAGGGGTCTTCGTAAAAGATTACAGCAGGATAGGGCTTCTTCGGAACCCTGGCGTTCTGAGACGCGTCTTTGGAACGCCTTATAGCCTCAGCCAACTGCGCGGCTTCCTCAGCGGCTGAACTAGGGAAAAGTAGTTCAGCATTTGATTCTGGTAAGGCCAACGGCTCATCTTCAAGGATGGGCTCAGACTCCGTTAAAGAGTCGAGCAAATTAGTAGCCACCTACCTTCGACGCTTGGACCCAGGACCAGTCGCCGAGGACGACCGCTTCTTTCCCTTCAAAGACTTAGTGCAGCGTTGGCCCACGTCGCCCTCAACACCCTCACCCCGGACCACAACTGGAGATGACACTGCCATCGTCGATGCCACGGAGGGTGGTGCTGCCTCGGGTGGTGGTACTGTTACCGGAGCCCGTCTACCCCGCGACCGAGTACCCAGGGGCATACCAACTATTGGAGTAAGATCTACTCCCGACTCTCCAGGAATAAGCGCAGTGCCGGTATCCCTCAGGGGAAAGCGGACCGGGGCACGGGGTCGCAGCATGGCTCCCGGGGCCGGAACCTGAATAGGGGCGCCGTGGCCAAGAAGCACCCTTCTCTCCTCAATAATAACTGGGTTCACCCGATGGAGATACCAGCCCGTGAACGATCCCACGCATCGGGGAATGTAATCACCATCGGGGATCATGAACTGAGAACCGGTGTTCAGCCTCACAAAGTGGTGGGCGGCATCTCGGACGGCCTCGAGCGAAGGAACCGGCGCGATTATGAAAGCTTCAAACGGGACGCCCTGATCATAGCCAAACTGTCGGGCAAAGCGATGGGGATTGTACCGCATGAAGAGAGCCGCACTGTCCTGACGGAACACCAGGTAACCCGGTCTAATTGCATATAAGCGCGCGGCCTCCCGGGGCTTCAAAGTGGGCGCGTCATCTTTCGACCGGTCCCAAAGCGGCTGGGCCGAACCCGCGGAAGAAGATAAGACCCAATCATTAAATATTAATCCGCCGGCAGTAGCGTAAGGAGAAATCAACGCCCGAATAGCCCCGAATTGAGTTGGGTCAGCGGCAGAAGCATCCACCAATCGCATAAGCCGAGGGAAAGTGTAGGCGTCGTAGAATGCGGGCCTTTGATGCATAGCGAAAGCCCCCAACACATTCATTTCGATCCAAGACATGAAGTAATGAAGTGAAAAGTTTACTACATCCACGCCAGGAGTAGAAGTATTAGCTGCGGTGCCCAACCCGTGATAAAGATGTGCCAACGCCGGGACACCGACGGCCAACCGCGTCCCCTCAGCGATACAATGAGCCGGGTAGATAACCGAAGCCCTCATAAAGCGACGATGCATGGGGATGAAAAACCAACTGAGCCAGACACTGACAAACCCCACGAAGAATGTCTCCTCATCCATGCCGGGAGCTGCAATGGATTCGAAAGACATCGGCGACATAATGGGAATGTAGTACTGTGGTAAATCCGATTCAGTGGTCGGCAGCTTCTTCGGACCAAACCAAAAGGGGTCTTTGATGTTGGCAAACTTCGGAGCTGTCTTCGACAAGACGTCCTCGCGAAGGAAACAAGCAATGAAGCTCTTGAAAGTAACACCCTGCTCTTCGGATTCGGTGAACAAACGATCAAAGATACTCAACACCTTGATTAAGCTAGGACGCTTGTGGTGGACGGCGTTCTCAGCAGACAAGCCGTCAACCGGAGCAGGCTCGGGTCCAAAGACGTATTCATCAGAGGGCAGCAACTCCTCATAAAGCGTCCCTCGAATTGGCAGTCCCGAGATCTCATAGAACTCTCCCAAAGAGATCGAGACTTCTCTGTCCCCCAGAAGGAAAGTGTTGGTGGGGAGATTCCATTGATTCAAGAACGCCTTAACCCACCAGACATGTGGGGGTTGATAAGGGAAGAGTGACGCATATATCGCTTGGTAAAGCCCGACCTTCTGCAGCCGCGCACGATGGATAGCAAGGATATAGCGAGCCCAGAGGAGGTAGCCCGTAGGGTGCCGAGGAGTGAGCCCTATCTTATAAATTTGTCCCCATGGGTGGGCCTCACCCTGGCAAATGCGTCGTCCCAGGATATCTATAGCGGGGATTGGATGGTTCGGGATACCGGTCGTCGAAGGCTCAAGCCGTCCCGTCGGAGTCCAATTTGGCATCTCCACAGCGAAAACCGTCCTCGGAGGTTCCATCGGCGAAAATGGGAAAGTGGGCTCTGTCGGCGCTTCACAGAGGAAACTCCGGCGACCCCGGATAATATGGCTGTACCAAGTTCCCCATAGCTGAAAGTTGGTGCAGTTCGGGTCATGAGCCGGATCATCGCCATCGCTTCCTCGTCAGATGGTGATTGAGGAAAAGCGGCCCCCGAGCGAGTGAAGGGAAAGCACGAAACAGAAGCCATTGCACCTGAAATCGAATAAAAGAAAACTGTCAAAAGCAAAGCAGCAATATATATATGCATGCATGAACATGAAGATAGTTGAAGAAAGCGATAGCAGACTCTTTTTATGGGACCATTGGCTACAAAACACATGGGCCCCACAGAATCAGGATAACGGCTCGTTAATAATGAGACCAAGCAGTTGTAATAAGACAAAGGGGATATCCTCATTAAATAATAAGTGCGTTTCAAGTGGCCCTGCACGTCCCCTAGAAGACAAATCTACCTTGGACTCTACAACGAATCAAACAGGATCAAGGGAATTAAATTCCTACATAAGACATCATTGCAAGCTTCTGCTTCATTAATTACAGAAGGACAACCTAGGGCAAAGAGACCCTAAGAAGCCTCCATGCGAAGAAACTGAGTTCTTCATAGGAATTAAATTCCTTATTGAGAAAAGGGAATTAAATTCCTAGAAACTTTTTGGGATGGAATTAAATTCCATGGATTTGAACCACCATCATCATCTCCCTAAAGATCATACGAGCCCTAAAAGATCTATGTTGAAGATTAAATGGTTTCATGTTTCGATTGAAAAGCTTAAAGAAAGAATGGGTTCCTGTTAAAAAGGGTAAAAACCCTTGCTTTGGATTTAAAATCCAGAGGAATGTGAAAGTTCATCGGTCATTCAAGAGCATTACATGAAGAAAAGAGTCTTTTTGAACAGAGTTAAACTCTGAAAATGTTTCAAGGCAGAGAACTAAGCTCTGGAAGAAGAGAATTAAATTCTCAGAAAGAGTTTGCAAGGAGGAAGATAAGCAAAAGTGGAGGCGTTTCTGAAATGACCCATATATTTATAGGATGTGATGGAGACGCTTCATCTCCCCAAATCCCTAGAGGAATCCAACGGTCACAAAAAGTGACAGCGTTGCACCCACGTGCAGACACGTAAGAACAACGTTGTGGGGGCATTTGTTTCCTGATTTAAAATCAGGAAAACTTATGGAGGAGGCATCACGTGCTAGCACGTGACCAGCGGTCACGTCTTGACACGTGACATTTAAAAGCAGCGGCAAAAGGTAGATTCGCTCCCTGTTTAAATCAAAGAAAAGGCTCCAGAAAAGGTCGCGTGCTCACACGTGACCAGGGGTCACGTGTTGGCACGTGACGGCTGAGCAGTGGCCAGAGAACAGAGCGCAAAAGGAGAAGAAAGGCCCGTTCCAGGGGTCACGTGCCTACACGTGACCAGGGGTCACGTGGCCACACGTGACCGGCTTTCAAAGCCTCTTTATTTAACAGAATTAAATTCCGAAAGCATTCAAATATTTCCAAAAGAGAATGATTATTTGGAATCGTTGGATTAAAGATCTAAGGATGATTAAATATCACCAATTTATGGAAAAATATCAGACTTGGAAAGATTTCCCCTTAAATCTAACCGAAATAACAAAGAGATATCTTTGGATTTAAAATCCAAAGGTGAATAAAATTCACCTAATAATCCAAAGGTCCAGATGAATGGTAAATATAAATTAAATCTCTCAATAAACAAATCAGATCTTTCAATTGAAAATTCACTAAAACTGATTGATTTTCTTCCTTCTCCTATAAATAGGAGCCAATACAGAAGGAGATTGAGACAGACACAGAGAGGGAGAGAGAAAAGGAGGCTTGAGATTTTGGGAAGAATTTGATCCTCTGCAAAAGAAAACCTTAGGTGAGAAGGGAGAGGCTGAAAAAGGAGAATTTAATTCTCAAAGAGTTTAACTCTTATACAAAAAGAAGAACTTAGTTCTTTCTCTAGCAGAGGATCTGCAAAGTGCACATCTCCCCATGAATTGAGAATTTAATTCTCATTGGGTTGAGATCATGCCATGCAGATCTAAAGCATAAAAGGGGAATGGAAGTTTGAGAATTTAATTCTCACAGAACTATAGGAATTTAATTCCTTTGGGATGAAATTAGGGTTTAACCCTATGATTATGGGAATTTAATTCCTTCAAAATGGACAGAACCAGGGTTTAACCCTAATTAAGAACTTAATCATATTAAAATAGCAGGAATTTAATTCCCTTACAAAAAAAAAGAAGAAGGAATTAGGGTTTCACCCTATGCCAGAATTCAATTCTTTACATACATGAGGAATTTAATTCCTACAGAAAAGAAATCAGGGTTTAACCCTATCTAAGAATATAATTCTTCAGAAGAAAACAGGAATTTAATTCCTCTAAAGTTTATTGCTAGGGTTTAACCCTATGAAGAATTTAAGTCTTAAAAAAAGATAAACACATCTTCAAACATTCAAAGAAACAGGGTCACGTGCTACCACGTGACCCCTGTAAAAATCCATAGAGAAGAACTTCCAGGCAACGCCTCACGTGCCCCACGCGACCCCTTGGCAGAAGCTCTAACAGACAAACATTTAAATGCCCATCACGTGACAGCACGTGATGCTCCAAAGTATACAATACTTCTGGCAGAATAAAATGAATTGAGGGCGCTCTCACGTGCTACCACGTGACCCCTCTCGCCTTAGTGTTTAACACTAAAGTTGAAACCTCTATATCCAGTTTTCAACACTGATTTTCTTAGTGTTTAAACACTAATTTGGAAAACTCTATTTACAGTGTTTAACACTGACTTTCTTAGTGTTGAACACCAACTTGGAAGACCCTGTTTCCAGTGTTTAACACTGATCTGCCTTAGTGTTAAACACTAATTTGAAATCTCCATTGCCAGTGTTTAACACTGATTTGCTTTAGGGTATAAACACTAATTTGAAAGCCATGTTGCTAGTGTTTAACACTAACTATCTCTTAGTATTAAACACTAACTTGTCAATCTCACTCCCAGTGTTCAACACTGTTGGTCTTTAATGTTTAACACTGACTTTAGCCCAATTGGCTCAGTTTCTAGATGCAAAGCCTCCCCTTCAATGGACCAACAGAGAGCCAATATTCTAAACATGACTGGACTTAGCCCAAGCTGGCCATAAGTCCTCAATTCAAACTTAACTGAGCTAATGGACTCATAACATAATTAATTGGTCTTGGTCCCAGATTAGGCCAAAGACTATTTAATCTACCTTGGTTTAAGGGTACATCTCTTCATTCCTTTGACACTTGGCGTTGTAATTCCTCAACGTCTTCAAAGAGGTGACGGGTCCCGATGACCACATATTGATACGGACTGTGGAGTCCTTAAATCCATGGACTATGAGGTCCTTAACCTTGACCGTGATGTCTTAAAACTAACGCCGGACTGTGGAGTCCTTAAATCCATGGACTATGAGGTCCTTAACCTTGACCGTGATGTCTTAAAACTAACGCCGGACTGTGGAGTCCTTAAATCCATGGACTACGACGTCCTTAACCTCGACCGCAACGTCTTAAAACTAATACTGGACCGCAATGTCCTTAAACTACCTATCGACCGCAACGTCACTAAACTAAACAGCAGGGCTCCCCCTAATCGCTCTCTTGTCAGATCTAAACGATCCCGTTAAGTTGATCTTAGTCTAAAAAAAACTATGCTGACGTATCCTTAACAAACGTTTAAGTCGATCTTAGTCTCAAAAAAGACTAACGTATCCTTAAACACAAACCCCCCCCCAAACCCAAATCTAAGAAAGATATGGATTTGGACTAGTCCACGCCCTACGGGCGACAGCATAACTCAGTCTCCGTATACAATCCACGGGCAACCAAATACAAAACAAACACCCACGACACGAAGTGATCATCTGGAGAAGGAGAAAGTTGCTACCGCGATGCGGTAGCGTAATTAACTGCAGGGGCTTGCGCCTGCAGGGAAGAGCATCCCCACAATCAAAAAACCCTCACGCGAGGGGGATCTGACGAAGTCTGCTACATCGGACGCATCCGTTTAAACCTTCGATACATGGCGCCATAAATCAACATGGCATCTTCGGAGAGGTAGACGGATAGCACCAATTAGCATCTGCCCCGAATCTCAGGCGAGACGTCATGTCGCGCCGTCTTTCGGAGGGGAACAAACACATCCCAATCCTTTCTCAGATGCGTCGCTGTGAATCACCAATCCTCCAACTCTGTCTGCTACGGTCAAAATAGGAGCAGTTATCAACCTTTGCTTCAGCGCCTCAAAAGCTGACGCACACTTATCCGTCCACACAAATGGTACTTCCTTGCGCATAAGCTTGGTCAAAAGCTCAGCCAAACGAGCAAAATTCTCCACGAACCTTCTGTAATATCTGGCAAGTCCAAGAAAACTTCTGATCTCTACTACGTTCTTCGGAATCGGCCAATCTTGAACTGCTGCAATCTTCTCGGGATCAACGGCGATTCCATCTCCGGATACGACATGCTCCAAAAAAAACTTCACTTCTTCAAGCCAAAACTCGCACTTGCTCATCTTTGCATACAATTTTTCTTGCCTCAATGTCTACAGTGCGATCTTCAAGTGTTCTGCATGCTCTTCTAGGCTCCTCGAGTAGACCAGAATATCATCGACGAACACCACTATAAACTGGTCCAAGAACGGTGAAAAGATTTGGTTCATCAAGTCCATAAATATCGCTGGTGCATTCGTTACTCCGAAAGGCATCACTAAATACTCGTAATGTTCATACCGAGTTCTGAACGCCGTCTTGCAAATATCTTCTGATTTAACTCGGATCTGATGATATCCGGATCGCAAATCCAGCTTCGAGAATACCCTCGCACCACTAAGATGCACAAATAATTCGCCAATGCGAGGGATCGGGTACTTGTTCTTAGTAGTCACCCGGTTTAATTCTAGATAATCGATGCGCATCGTCCTTGTGCCATCTTTCTTCTTGACTAGAAGAACTGGAGCTCTCTTAGGTAAGTTACTGCTGCGAATCCAACCCTTCTCAAGTAATTCAACAATATGCTTCTTGACTTCTTCCAATTCCACCGGCGCCATTGGATAGTACGCCTTTAAGATTGGCGCTGCACTAGGAACAAGATCGATCGCGAACTCCACATCTCGTTTTGGCGATAAACCCGAGATGTCCTCGAATACATCCATGAAATCTCGAACAACAGCTGCTGCTTCTTCCTTATTAACTTCCATCGACGAAAGAACACTAGTTGTCGGCCTAGCCCTAAACTCAACTGGCCCGACAGAACTGCTTCCTCCAGCAAAAACAAACTCCGGATGTCCGGAAATCTGGAAAATCACTTTCTTTGCCCTACAATCAATATGAGCGTGGAAAGTGCCGAGAAAAAAATCCATTCCCAAGACAACAACAAACAAAAGAATGCACCAGAATTGAATAATTCTAATGCGGGGAAGACATGAACAATTAGGATACCTGAAACGATTTCACCTGAAGCCAAACATTGAAGAAGATAAGCACGGTAAACAGGATTCAAGCTTGCGATAAAACATGAACTGGAAAGCAAAAGAAGCAAGGCAATATAACGACCATGAAACAAGGAAATGAAACAAGACCAGGACTCCAAGTTACTTAAATAGAGTACCGCACTGTAACCATGTTGCAGTTCATAGTTACAATCATATAACTCCACTCAAGTCGCCCAAATCCTAGTATCAGAATCAAAGAACAGGGAGAAACAATAGGGAACCAAAAAGGTTTCAAGCCGAGATGCAAAGTCGTTTGCATATCGTCAAGACAAGGATCAAGAGAAAGATATGATTCAAGAATCACGATAACAAGGTGGCAGGATATGTTCCTAATCACGGATTTTACGATTCGTGTATTGGGTCCAATACCCAACTACAAAAGAATCAAACCCGATTAATCTATATCCTATGTCTCTGATACCAAACAAACCCTGTCACGCCCCGCTTCCCAGAGTGCGCTCAGATAGGCACGTGACAGAGCCAACCATGCTACCTGTGGATAGGAAACATCCCTCCACAGTCACATTACGGCTGTAGAGATATCAAGAACAGGAAAGTAAACTAAACTATCTAGTACATGTCCATGAGCCAGAGTAAATGAGTAAAGAAATAATATAATATGCGGAAGCAAAAGATCCAATAAACAAAACACCTGGAAAGTAAAACTGGATATCAACTGGATCCTCACTGCTCGGCCTAACGGCGGAAGTACTCCTGATCAGCCTGCGACAAAGGTAGAGGATCTGGGCCATGCAAAACCCAGACGTCAGTGCATCATAACATCAATAATAATACAATCAGGGGGTAGCAAGACATGCAGGCACGAGTATGAACAGTAAGACAGGTATAACAGTAATATAAATAAGGACAGCGAAGGGTAAGGCATAGGTGATGTGCAGTGAGTAACCTAAACTGGTCTACTGGGTTAATTACTCTCAAGTCTTTGAAATCAATTTGATGAATTATCGATGTAACTTAATAGTATCCCGTGCATGTCCGGGACCACGGTCTAAGACTCTCGGGCTGAATCTGAGACGTGCCGCAAGGCAGTAAAAGGTAGTATGTAATGACGAATGATGTCAGCAGCAGCATCCCGGGGCTGGCCTAGCCCGTAAGACTGATCAGTAAAGGTGTCGAACTGTCGAGTTACAGGTCAGGTTTCATCATTGATTTCCCCATACCCCCAAGTTATGTGTTCAAGTCAGGTATCAATAAATCTGGAGCTAATGCCAACCCAGGATCAAGTAGGTACAGGTTTTTCTGGATAGACAACAGGAAATGTCCGTAGGAACAACAGGTCAAGATTGTTGGCATTAATAACAAGATCAGGTAATGTGTCAAGTTGTGGTACAACAGGTCAAGTCAGGTAGTGTATATAAATCCAATCATGTCAAGAAGTGCACGGTATCAAGTCGTATCAATTAGTAGTGTATCAATTCATGTCAGGGGGTGCACAATTGTCACGTGGGTGCTCATAATCAAACTATAATAAGCTTGGGTACACAAAAACAAGTATCGAGTACTAATGAAATAAACTAGCATGAATGGTATGCACATAGATAGAAAGACAACGACATGGATGCACACTATCGATTAGGGTTACATTTAATAGTTCTAAAACTAATTAAATTACACTTTATTAAACATGGTGTATTAAAACAACAATATTGGGTTATTAATGATATCTGTGAATGCAGCTATATGTATTCTATTCGATATGGATGCGGATGGATATCATATAACCTTTAAATGATAAACTAGTTAATATACGATATTCAATTAAACAATGTGAATGGTTATATTCAATTTGATGCGGTATACTATAGTATGATATGTGACAAGATATGTTTGCATATGTTAGATATGAAATGATAAGAATAGATGCATACGCTCATTGTAACACTGTGAAACAAGTACTTTGGATGCACAGTTTGAAATTCAAATATTATATTCATTAAAATAGATGCATAAAATGTAATGTAGCATGTAGAAAGATAAACTTGCCTCGGGGATCCACAGATGCACGGCACGCGGCAAGAATGCGAGAAAACGACGGAAAATCTCCATTGGGGCATTTCGTCGAACACTTTGCGCGCACAAAATACAGAACAGAACCAGGCAATGCAAGAATGTAACCGCGTAGGTAGGGAACGTCCACTGGGTCGCCCGGATCAGCGGCGGCGAGCACGGCTCCGGCGGTGATCAGAAACACATGAATCCAAGAAATCACGAAAAGAAGACGAAGGAGAAAAGAAGAAAAAGAAGAAGCTGGGATTTGGTGCTCTGAGGTTTGGGACAGAGGCAAGGAAAGAGATGGTGACGACAAGTCACGGAGGCGACGGGGTCGGAGCTCCGGCGATCGTCAGGAAATACGGATCAAGAAAGAGAAGGAAAAGAAAAGAATAAGAAAGGAGAGGAAGAAGGAGAAGAAAGGGTTGTGGTTTGGCTTTGGCTTCTGGGGACAGAGGAGGCATAGGCGAAGGGCGAAGACGAGGTAGTGGGTCACCGGTGATGGGGTTTGCCGGCGAGGCAGTGGGTGTGCAGTGGGGTTTCCTGGGTTCTTGGGGTTCAGTGCAGGGGTCGTGGGCTTGCAGGGGAGGAGATGAGAGAGGTGGTGGTGAGGTGAGGCTGACGGGGTGAGGATGAGGTGACGACGACGTGGTCGCCGGCGGTGAGGCGGTGTGTGTAGGCGAGGTCGGGGCTGCTAGGGTTTCATACGAGGGAAAAGCTAGGGTTCTTGCAGGGAAAGGAGGAAGGAGAGGAGGAGATGGAGGCGGTGACGAGGGTGTGGAGGTCAACGGCGACAATGAGGTCGGAGCTCCGACGGCGAAGGCGCTGGCGAGGGTTACAGCGTCGGTTTCTTGGGTCGTCGTGTTCGTCGGGGGTTGTGATGGAGAGAAGTGATGATGACGAGGGCAAAGGTGGTGAGAGGATGAAGGCGAGGGTGGCGGCGGCGACGGCGATGGCGAGGGTGAGCGTGGGTTAGGGTTCACGCGAGGCGGTGACGAAGAAAGAAAGGAGAAGATGATAAGGAAGAGAGAGAGAGTACGTGAGTATGGATTTTTTTTTTTGAATAAAATAAAATAAAAGATTAATTATACATGTATATGTGTGTGCATGGAGAGAGAGAGAGAGAGAGAGCAGAAGATTTGGATTGGTTTTAAAAAATATATAGAAATATATTTTGGTTTAAAGAATCGTATAAAAAAATAAACTATTAATATAATATTAGTACGTTTTGAGATTTTGGCAAATACAAATTTACTCCAAAACACGTCCGGGTCGGGTTTAAAAATTCAGATTTAAAATATGAAAAATATATGCGACTTTCAAAATTCAAAATGAATGCTCAGGTAACGAAAAAGTATACCCCCAAGAACGGATGCACGTACGTGCGCGTAGCCATCCAAACACGTCTGTTTCACTAAACGGGACGAGAACAAGATGTGCGGATGCTACCACGGGGTTAGGGGTATCATGCAGGCTATGAAATGTATTTTTAAAATATTTTACGTGACTTAAAATGTTATATGGTAAAAGATGCCATGCCAGGTAAAATGCCAGTATGCGATAAAGTTGAAAATGCACAAGTCTATATAACAAGTCAGGGTGATTCATAAATATGAATCAAACAAGTTTCAAGTAAGCGGGTCGGGTCGAATGCAATGTAAAATGTATAATACCATTCGCACCCAAAATACGAAAAATCAATAAAATACCACAGATAATAAAATACGGGAACTGGAATTGGTATAAATGAACTAGGTTGTTACACACAAAGAGATCAAAGGATCTCATCATAAAAAAAATAAGAAGAAGAAGAATATAATTTTTCTCATAGATCATAGATCTATAAGACAAATTGTCTTTCAGAGATTATGAACATCTCATTATAAAAGGAGGGAGAATAATTCAATTCTCTTAGGATCACAGATCCATAAAGGCAAAACTTTTCACCAAAATAAGAGATTGAAACATCTCTTATAAAATAAGAACTTTGTTCTTAGAATCTTGAGACAAAATCTCTTATAAAAAGAGAATTTAATTCTCAGGACGCAAACTGATCTAAGTTGCATAAAATAAGAGCCATGGCGCTCTTAATTTAAAAGAGCTTCAGCACTCCACATCTAGCGCAAAGCGCTGCAGAGTCTTGGCGCTCTTAATTTTAAAGAGCCTTCGCGCTCCAAATATAGCGCATTGCGCTCATTGACTGGCACTCAGCGCCAAGCACGCCACGTGCTCCTCACGTGTACGCTACTTAACCGAAGCGCCTCAGCGCTCTATATTTAGCGCAAAGCGCTGCAGAGCCTTAGCGCTCCAAATTTAAAGTAGCGCACTGCGCTCATTAACTGGCGCCAGCGCCAAGCGCGCCACGTGTTTCTCACGTGTGCGCTGATAGAACATAAACTGTTCTTTAAAATAAAGCTCTAGAGGTATGATGAATGCTCAGCATTCAATAAAAGACAAAAATATTGTCAGAATTCAAAGCAATGCTCAGCATTGTCAAATGTTTAACATTTTAACTGAGTGGGCCGAGCCCAAGATGGCCATAAACCCCTAATTCAGATTTAACTGAGCCCGTGTGCTCATAATCTAATTAATTAATCTTAGTCCCAAATTGGACTACAGATTTCCCAATCAACATTGGTTCAAGGGTACATCTCTTCACTCCTTTGATATTTGTCGTTGTAATCCTTCAACGTCTTCAGAGAGGTGACGGGTCCCGACAACCATACATTCCATAGACTATGACGTCTTTAAACTGGACTGTGGGGTCCTTCAACCCATGAACTATGGTGTCCTTAACCTCGGACTGTGGGATCCTTAAACTCATGGACTATGATGTCTTTAAACTTTATAGACTATGATGTCTTTAAACTACAGACTGTGGGGTCCTTAAGCCCATGGACTATGATGTCCTTAACCTCGGACTGTGGGGTCCTTAAGCCCATGGACTATGATGTCCTTAACCTTTACAGACTATGATATCTTTAAACTGGACCACCATGTCCTTAAACTGGTAATCGACCGCAATGTCCCTAAACTAAACAATAGAGCCCGAATGCTCTTTTGTTGGATCTAAACAAACCCGTTAAGTTGATGTTAGTCTAAAATTAGACTAACGTATCCTTAACAAACGTTTAAGTTGATCTTAGTCTCAAATGAGACTAACGCATCCTTAAACCCAATCCCAAACCCAAATCTAAGAAAATACAGATTTGGACTAATCCACGCCCTACGGGCGACAACATAAATTAGTCTCCGTATACAATCCACGGGCAACCAAAAACAAAACAAACACCCACGACATGAAGTGACCATCTGGAGAAGGAGAAAGTGGTTACCGCGATACGATAGCGTAATTAACTGCAGGGGTTTGCGCCTGCAGGGAAGAGCGTCCCCACAATCAAAAACCCCTTAACGAGGAGGAATCTGACGAAGTCTGCTATATCGGCCGCATCCGTCTAAACCTCCGATACACGGTGTCATAAATCAACTTGTCATTTTCGGAGAGGTGGACGGATAGCACCAAATAGCATCTGCTCTCGAAGTTCAGGCTGGACGTCACAACGTCTCGGTCGCGTCTTTCGGCGGAGAACAAGGACTATGCGAATTTAATGACTTACTACTAGGAATAGTTCTTTTTCCTTTTCTAGTTGCCCATCTATTTAGGGCTTGCCTTTCCTTGATGGTATACACAATAAGTTTTATTTTGGTGCCCTTGTGATGTAATAAACGTTTTGGTTAATGAGAATAAATGTTTTTTCTTTAATTTATTTGTTTTTTTACATTGCCTGCATATTATTTTTACGCTTAACGTAACGGTATCGAGTTAGACCATTCTTGATACAGTTAGGTTGAGAACCACGCCAAGTCACTACTTCAGTACTTTAGGAAGCGGGACGTGACAAGATACTCGCGGCGAGCACCCCCGTGAGATACCCGCTCACGGGCATCTCCAAGGAGATATCCGCTTTCCTCCACACACACCCCCTCATACATGCACACCCCAGAATTTTTTTTGTTTCGAGGCGCTGCCTCGAGCCTCGCAAGGAGGCTGCTAGCCCCCTTGACTCCAAACCCGCTAACCAGGCAGCGGGACCCTCGTAAACTCTATGAAGCCCCCGATATGTTCAAAAAGGCCTAAAATCGTTTTTTAACACATATGCACACTTTCACAAAATAAGTTCGCATGATTCGTACAACCAGTTAATCGAAGGTTTTCTCGCCTCAAAGCGAAGGGTAATTAGCGTCAGTCTTGTCCGCGGCTGCCGGAGATAAGAATCACAACAATCAATAAACCCCTACCTATCCTAAATAGAGGGAATCTGTATACGCCTGACAAGTGGCGCATTCATCTCAATATGTGACGAAAAACATTATACAATCACCACATCTAATATGTCGATGTCATGCATGATAACCTGTTATAAACCTAGGTATCCCATACTAGTTTTAGGCTAAATACTCATTTAAGAAATCACTAGATTAGATCATGTCTCTATGCAACTGGCACATCACAGTGCATGGTCTAATAATATGATTTCTAGGGATATTATAACAATTATAAATATATATGACTCAGTTAACCAATTACTATTAATGTAACTATAAAATTATATTAATATTGAATAAATATTACGAGAATTGTATTAGATGTGTAAGGATACATGTAAGTACTCTAACATAAGGGTAGAGATTTGGATTCATCATGACATGGGTAATAGTAGTAGGGATCCCAAAATTCCATTGGGACACTTGAAATACAGCAATGCTTTTCGTATTTAGAATTTCAAATTTTCATATGTTGTTATGGGATGGATTAATTGTACAAACCCCTCTTTAGTACATCATATAACATTGATATATATATATATACACTCGGATGGTTAATTGGCTCAAACAATCCCTTCTTTCAATGCACCTGCAGCTTCATCTGGAGCAAGAAGATGCTAAATACGAAACTCTAACTTTAACTTTGATATATAACATTGATATATATTCCATTAGATTTTTTTTTTGCATTTTTCTTAGCCAGCGCATTTATTCATACCTAAGCTAGGTACAACTCTAACTTTATAATAAGAAATAATGTATTAATACTTTTTTTTTAATAAAAAAAAAGTAGATAGGGGAAGTTCAAAGGGATTGGTTCCCAAACTTTTTTGACTCACTCAACAAAGTATTAGAGATAAAACAGAAGATGAAAAAATTGTTAAGAAAATCAAGCCCGTATTTTTCACGCAATGATCATTACAAAATGATGAGGTAGACAAAATGGATTGCATCATGTGAGGTAACATAAGCTTGTTTCCCCAATTGCATCATGCTGCCTTGGTTCACTTTGAGGCATAACAAGACATATGTGGGGTATAATGTTTTGTGTTGCCCTAGCTTTTTAATTTTTTGTATCAATGACTTGGACAAATATGATCATTGATCATCACAAAAGGGTTTGAGCTTGTTACTTTCATAGTTTCATTTGCCTTTAGAGGTGTCACTAGATTTTTACATTTTTGGATCTCATGATGATTGAGTCCAAACCATGAAAAAGAAAGACAATAGGAAAGCCCATGCAAGGCATTATGTTCATGGAGTCCCTTGCATAAGAAGCATGAAATGACAGAAACATAAGTAATTAACCTTTTATAGGCAAAGTTATTTGAAAAGGATCTATGCTAATAGCAGGGGTGCTATTAGTAAAATTGGACGGTTAAAACTGGTTAAAACAGATGGTCCGGTGTTTCGGGTGAATTTCTGATTTATGATGAAAGGTTCAAATCCACGTAACAATAAAAATAATAGCTGAGAATCCCAACTCGTTAAGGCTACATTGCAGATGAAACTTTTGGAATCATGAATCCATTTTGATATATAATGTCTTATTTAAGGAACCTATATGGTAAATGACACGGCAATGGAAATTCTTTCATAAATAAATCACCAAGACTCGCTAAATGTCATAAACATTTAGCAATTTCAAATAGATGGTATAAAGAGTGTAAAGTGCAATACATAAATTTAGTAAATTACAATCACAGTGTAATGAATTTTCAGTACATTAGATTAGTGCCTCAGAGTCTTCGGTAGAAAAGTACTTTCCCGTTTCTTTTAAAGAGTTTTTGCCTTGAGTTTTTTCCTTCCTCTTCTGGTTTTCTCAAATTACTAGTTTATTTATTATATCAAGAGGCATGTATATCATGCTTCTAAAACCAATGCAATTTATATATATAATTCCAAATTTTTCCATGGATGGAGAGGAACATAGGGTTGAGTTAGGATTCTCATTTATGAATTTTTAGATTTCATGATGTTTACTCTTTTTAATAAGTATGCAAAAGACAAAAAAAATAGTACAAAGAAACCAAGGGAACAGGAAAAGATGTGTAATAAGGTAAAGAAAAATGCTTAACCTACCGGGTTTGAAATCCACCACAGCCCACCCAAGAGATAAAAACCATGGTTCCGCTTCTCTAGCACTAGTATCTAGGTGTTGTGAGTCCCATCAATTTGTCTCTTGGATGAATTATGATGGATTTAAAGCCCTGTAAAGTGTGGACTCCCATTGATATTAAATAAATATCATTTAAAGTTAGTGATTTATTCTGAAGATACCAAACTTGTTAGAGTATAAAATATATTCCTACGGCCCTTGTCATAACTTTAAAATTTTGGTTAGGTGAAAGAGACATTTGACATGATATCGGAACAACCCAGGATTGATGTCCACCTGGTGCATATTAAAATATAGATTTATTTAAATTAAAAATACCACTAAACTAAAACCGGGTTGTAGCCCATAGGGCCTTCTATCATGAGGGAGACATATTAGCATATTCCTCTCAACCCTGTACTAAGTTTGGAATTTCGGTTCACTGGACATTTCACAAAACTCATGGTCTTGAAGATTTTTGGGTAAATTGTCAAAACGCCCTGGCCCACTTCAAACTGTGTAAAAAACCCTGGGCCTTTTGTTCGCCCAATTAAATCCCCCTTTATATTAGTTGCATGCAATACCTAAAAAGTTGTCGGTAATATCTAAACAGTTGGAGTGAATAAAACCCTAAATGAAATGTGGCCTAGGAGTTTTTCACAAAGATTTTGAACAGCAGGCCTTTCTCAACGATCAGGCCGGAGACTTTTAGACAATTTACCCTAGAGTTAAACTTCATTGATGCAAGTTAAATTGAAGGGCAATATTCAAGACAACAAGCCTGTTCTACATAAGATGATAATAAGATATATTATCCGATATAAGCGAAGTATGCATTCGGGCAGGAAAAGGAAAATTATGAAAGTTTCCTAGCATCCTTTGGGCAACTTCTTAAAACTCGTTGTTCTCTTTCTTTCTCTCACATGGCTTGGCACATTAGGCCTGGGCACAAAAGAATTTTCAAACATACATAGTAGAGGCCGGCCTACAATGTGATATAAAATGAAGGGCAATTTTTGGAAACAAAAAAGCAATCTATATGCAGACATGGGTGGACTTGCAATGGAACAATAAGCCTATAAACAGATATAGGCCGAACCGGAACCTAATTAAAATTAAATGGCATGTTCAGAAAAGAAGAAACTGACATGGGCCGGATCGACATTATTTGAAATTTGGGAATAAGTAGTGACCATATATATATACATATATATATACATACATACATACATGGATACATGTATATATACATACATATATATATGAGGTTAATGGAGGAAAGAGTCCCCCTGTGGCGTTACAAAAATACACCCTCCCTCATTTTTTTCCGACGATCGGCACTCACCATCTTCATCGTTATCATCTAAGATATGGGTACACCAAATTTCATGTGATTCTACAACCTTTTCACCGTTCGTTTAGTGGGTTCAAAATTAACGGTTTACCGACAATAGAACTTTTTACATTGCTAAATCAACGGTGAAAAGGCTGTAGAATCACATGAAATTTGGTGCACCCACATCTTAGATGATAACGATGAAGATGGTGGGTGCCAATCGGCGGAAAAAATGAGCGAGGATGTATATTTTCCCAAAATTGCACCGACCCGTCGAAGTATGAAGAGGAAGGAGGAGCTTGTCTTGGGTTTTTTGGAGGAGGAGGAGACGAAACACGTGGGCTATCGCGTTGTCGACGTTTCCGTGCAGTCTCTTGGAGACCCTTCAACGACAAAGTTGCCGTATTAAAATCGCCTTCGATTAGCGGTTCATATTTTTCCACCTCAATGCTAAAATACTTGAAGATCTCAGTTAAAGCACATGCATAAACTAAAACCTTATTCTTCATTTGATAGGTATTTATAATAGTGGAGATGAATAATTCCGGCAAGTTTACGGGAATAGAATCTAAAATCATGAAAGTAATTGTTTTAGCATCATTCCGAGCCGCATCTTTTCCCCTTTCTTAGGAAACACATTACGAATTACTACCTTTGCTATAACTCGCCCATCATTGCAAAAAGTATTCACTTTGTCACTATCATGATGATCGTCTACAGCATAGATCATATCTTTAGCACGCTTAATATTAGACCCATATTTATCAAAAAGAAACTCAGTTAATGATACTCCATATGGGTTCAGTCTTCCTTAAGGCACTCCGAGAATTTCGCTAACAATAGTAGGGTGAAGCTCATTCTTTTCTACAAACATAACTAGTTAAAGTGCCATCTTCCTCAACATTTAGATTTGCCTAGAAATACTTAACCAAGAGAATGTATGTGAGAACTTTTAGGGATAGCAAATCTACCCATTGTTGATTTCGAAAGCAGTGGACGGTATTTGGAAATCGTTCGAGATCATGGAAGTTGATATACCCGCCACATCGAATAGGTTTCTTATGGAATTCTATGAGAAAATCTTCTTGTGGTTGCTTAGATTGGAAGAGATCATCATCAAAATCGATTTGCTTCTTCTTCTTGTTGGATGCGGCAACTTCGTTTCTTCCCAATCATCCTAATCCTTTTTTCTAATAGTTGCTATAACTTCTAAAAGATTTCATTTAGGGTAATGAAAGAGATGTGACATTCAATCTTATCAAACCCTACCTTAGACCTAACCCTGGCAAGTTTCTTTATCATCGTACAACTTAGTTTTAGATTCAATTAAAACAAAACCAAACAACCATTGGAATCAACTCGTAAGAACACTTAGGAAAATTACACATCCCTGTGGACCGACCCGTATTCACCGGCTAGCTTCATGCGACGCCGTTCTTGATTGCGGTAAAAATATTTTTGATCTTAAAATCCTACACTAATCAATGATTCCAGTGGTTTGGTGATACATAGTGATGCCTCAGGGAAGGGATTAGGCTGTGTTCTGATACAGCACGGTCGGGTGGTTGCTTACGCCTCTCGACAGCTGAGAAATCACGAGAGGAACTACCCAACGCATGACTTGGAGTTAGCTGCTGTGATTTTTGCGTTGAAGATTTGGAGGTACTATCTTTTGGGCGAGAAGGTGGAGGTGTACACAGATCACAAAAGTCTGAAGTACGTCTTTACTCAGAAAAAACTAAATATGAGGCAGCGCCGATGGCTAGAACTGATGGCAGATTACGACTTGGACCTTCAGTATCACCCAGGGAAAGTAAATGTTGTACCAGATGCTCTCAGTCGCAAGCCAGCGGTCATGATGTTGACCAGTCAGAGGAGCATCATTGAGGACTTTCAGAGATTCCAGCTTGAGGTCGTTACACCGAGCGCATTCAGTCAATTTTGGCAACTACAGGTGCAGTCTTCCCTTGTGGATCGCATCAAGGCTGCACAAGCGGATGATCCTCGATTGCAAAAGTTCAGAGCGCAAGCAGAAGCCGGGCTGAGAACGGACTTAATCATACATGAAGACAGTCCTCTGAGATTCGATAGTAGACTATGCGTACCCAAGGGAGATGTTCGAGAAGATGTACTGGCTGAGGCGCATAGTTCAGCTTATTCTGTGCATCCGGGAGGTACAAAGATGTATCGGGACCTAAAGCAGCATTTTTGGTGGAACGGGATGAAGCGAGAAATTGCGCGGTTCGTATCCAGGTGCTTGGTATGCCAGCAGGTGAAGGCGGAACATCAGAGGACAGCAGGATTGTTACAACCGCTTCCGATACCAGAATGGAAGTGGGAGCACATTACTATGGATTTCATGACGGCCTTACCACGGAGCCCTAGGGGCAACAACGCCATTTGGGTTATCGTCGACCGCCTCACGAAAGCTGCACACTTCTTACCATTCCGAGTGGGACAGTCAACAGAGTCACCGGCAGAGAGATACATGCAGGAGATAGTGCGACTTCACGGAGTCCCGGTCTGCATTGTGTCAGATCGAGACACCAGATTTGTTTCACACTTTTGGAGGAGCTTACAGTAGAGTTTGGGTACCCGCCTCAAGTTCAGCACAGCTTATCACCCGCAGACGGACGGACAATCCGAGCGTACGATTCAGACGCTCGAGGATATGTTGAGAGCCTGCATGTTGGATTTTCATGGTTCCTGGGAAGATCGTCTGCATCTAGTAGAGTTTTCGTATAACAACAGTTACCAAGCTAGCATTCAGATGGCTCCTTTCGAAGTACTTTACGGGCGGAAGTGTCGATCCCCAGTTTGTTGGGATGATGTGGGAGAACGAAGATTACTGGGTCCCGAACTCATCGTTCAGACAGTCGACAAGGTCCAAATGATCAGGCAGCGTATTAAGACGGCTCAGGATTGACAAAAGAGTTGGGCGGATACCAGCAGGAGAGCGCTAGAATTTGAAGTCAGAGATCACGTTTTCCTGAAGATTTCCCCTACCCATGGAGTTATCAGGTTCGGAGGTCGCGGGAAACTCAGTCCCCGTTTCATCGAACCTTTCGAGGTGCTAGAGCGAGTAGGAGAGGTGGCTTATCGACTTGCCTTGCCTCCATCGCTAGCTGGTGTGCACAATACCTTCCACGTGTCTCAGTTGCGGCGTTATGTTCGGGATGAGAGCCATGTTTTGGACTATTCGGAGTTAGCTTTGGGTACCGACCTATGTTACGAGGAGCAGCCCACCACCATCCTCGACCGCAGAGAGAAAGTGCTGAAGAATAAGGTCATTCCGTTAGTCCGAGTGTCTTGGGGCGGTCGTTCCCCAGGAGAATCTACCTGAGAGCGGGAGGAAGATATCCGTGCACGTTTTCCACATCTCTTTGTTTAGTACTTTTGTTTCTTTGTATCCTTGTTAAATTTCGAGGACGAAATTTTTGTAAAGGGGGTATAATGTAAATCCCCGTTTCCATCAATGAAAATCTTTCTCTATTTCCCTAAATCCCCGAATATTTCTTTTTCTTTTCCTTCGTAATTTTTGTAGGAAATTGGTTGCTAGATTTGTCGTATTTAAATTTTTCTAAACCCTTAAAATCAAGCTCAAGAATAAAATTAAGAAAAAACCAAATGATTTCCTTGCCGGCCCAGCCCATTCCCTAACTCCTTACCCGCGCCCAGGGCACCCGACCCGACCCGCTCCACTCCTCTCCTTCCCCACGTCGTTCCTTTCCCGCTCGATTCTACGTGCGTACCCACGTCGCCCCATGCCCGCGTCGTTGCCCCATGTCTCCGGTCGCCGGCCCACGCCCTCGCGAGCGCGTCTCAACCGCGCCTCGTCCCTCTAACCCTCTCCCCCTCTTCACTCTCGATCTCTCGTTCTCACTCCTCTCCTCTCTCCCAACTCCCAGCCTCACTCCCACAACCCACTGCACCCCCGACGACGACGACACCGACAACGACGACGATGACTACAACCACCTCATCCTTCCTCCCTCACATCTCTCTCCCCTTCACCCACTACCCCGAACCCTACACCGCCTCACTCCCCTCTCCTGCACACCGAACCCCACCGCCGAGCTCGAAGCCCCCTGCACCCTCCTCGCCAACGAGCTCCCATCACGCCGCCAGCCACATCGTCCACTCCTCTGCATCCCCTGCATCACCATCACCTCCCCCAAAACCCACACCAAACTCCTCGCCACCAAGCTCCGAACCCTACACACGACCCCCGCTGTGCCCATCGCCGGAGCGACCACCGCCGACCACCGCCAACCATCTTCGACCCCAGCATACCCCAGGAGATCCACAGAACCCCCACTCCGCTTCCAGTGAACGCGAGCCATCCCCGGGCAACTCCGACTACGAACCCGAAACGCGAGCCGAGGCCGTGAATCCAAGCCGTGTCGTTCGTCGCGCGTTCATGCCGTTGCCGCTGCCGTGCGTCACCAAAGTGTCTCCAAGCAAGTACCCTACTTGCTACATGCTAGATTATACTGTTATAATTCAAAATACTATTAATTCCATGTTTACGATTCGTGAAAACCTATATGACACAAGTGCTTGATGCGAGACCCGAACGAAAACCTTCCATTAAACTGACAGAACTTGATTACATATGCTGACCCGTGTGGAAATGAACATTGTGGCGAAATTTGACTGAAAATTATGATCGTTACTGACTTGAACGATCATCCCCGATTACACCCGTAAAACTGAATATTTCCCGCGTCTGAAACTTGTTAAAATCATAATTAATTGATTACACATTGAAATGATGCGTTCAAGGGCTCAAATCGAAGCTGACTCGATGACCTAGAACCCTATAAAAGTTTTTAATTGTTTCTGTATTGAAAATATGACAAGAACTGATTCGGAGAGCGGCTCGGGACTGCAGTCCAGAGCAGCTCTGGCTGTTGATTTCTATCTCGTAATGATTACTACTTTTCTTCCTGAACTTGTATGTTGTAGAACCCTATACTTTATTGAATATGAAACTGTTAGCTAAATAACGCAAGTGATTTCACCCCTTTTTATCGTCGTTTACTATTTAAACTGCAATTTAAAAGAACAGGACGTATGGCAGTCCCAAACAGAAACAGAACTGATACCCTATCGTTTAACAGTTCATAACTTCTGACGTAGAGATGAGATTGAGAATCTGTCTGGTGCGTTGGAAACCCTATTTAAAACCCTAAATTTCATTAAACTGTAGCATTGCTAAATTCTGATCCCAACTGGATGAAAATTGTGTCGCGAAATGGACGTTCAGTTCAGAAACTGAATTTCCTGCAGCGAACACTTAAAATGAAACGGCTGTAACTTGCAAACCCGAAATCCGATTGCACTGAAATAAATTTTTCTGAACTTCCGACAGAGTGTACTTGTTACCGTATTTGTATCGTTTCACTTAATTCTGAACATATGAATTACTGCAATTTTTGTAAGCTTACGACGTGCATAATAGTTCATATTACACATGACTTGTTAACTGCATAAATGTACATACCTTACCCAATTGCCATACACATAGTGATAGTGCGCGTTATTATTCAGTGTACAATACATTATCGTGCGTGAATGAAATTGGTTTAGGAGTGTCAAGTACGCCAATGGAAAAGTGAATGATTCGTGACAGTGATTAATACAATGAACAGTGACAAAACCGTGTTATTGGTGCATACTTGTACACGACTAAATCATAATCATCAATAGTGTAAACCTGGGAAAAAGGGGGATGTTCCCCTCCGAATGGCGGCCGACGATGCGAGGGCGTCTTGCCTGAGATTCGGGGCAGATGCTATATGGTTTTATCTGTCTACTTCTCCGAAGGTGCCAAGTTGATTTATGGCACCGTGTATCGGAGGTTTAGACGGATACGGCCGATGTAGCAGACTTCGTCAGATTCTCCCTCGATTGAGGGGTTTTTGATTGTGGGGACGCTCTTCCCTGCAGGCGCAAGCCCCTGCAGTTAATTACGCTACCGCATCGCGGTAACCACTTTCTCCTTCTCCAGAATTTCACTTCGTGTCGTGTGTGTTTGTTTTGTTTGTGGTTGTCCGTGGATTGTATACGGAGACTGAGTAATGCCGTCGTCCGTAGGACATGGATTAGTCCAAATCCGTATTTACTTAGATTTGGGTTTGGAGTTTTTAGTTTAAGGATGCATTAGTCGCGTTGCGGCTAAGATCAACTTAAACATTCGTCAAGGATACGTTAGTCCTGTTTTGGACTAAGATCAACTTGATGTGATGATCGATTTAATAGATATGGTCGTCAGGACTCATCATCTCTCTGACATCGTTGAAGGATTACAACGATAGGTGTCGGAGGAGTTCATAGATGTACCCTTGAACCAAAGTCGATTTGACGTTTTATCGTTCATTTAAATGCTTAAGGATACGTTAGCCGTATTTGGGGCTAAGATCAACTTAAACGGGATCGTTTAGATCCGGTTAAAGAGCGTTTGGAGGCTCTATCGTTCCAGTTTAGGGACGTAGTGGTCCATATTCCAGTTTAGGGACGTGGTGGTCCGATATTAGTTTAGGGACGTTTCGGTCCAATATTAGTTTAGGGACGTTTCGGTCCAATATTAGTTTAGGGACGTTTCGGTCCACGAGTTTAAGGACCTCGCAGTCTGTATTGATGTGTGGTCGTCGGGACCCGTCACCTCTCTGACGTCATTGAAGGATTACAACGATAGGTGTCAGAGGAGCTCGGAGATGTACCCTCGAACCGGATATAAATTGATTTAAGGGAGCAATCTTGCTCAGTCAATTTAATTTAAGGACTTACGGCCAAAATTGGGCTAAGTCCAGTTGAAAATGTTCACATTTTTATTTGCATTTGGCCTGTTAAGCCACTGTTTGGGCTTTCCCCCTTTTTAGAATGATGCATAGCATTACTTCAGGCTATTTATGCCTATTTTGACTGGGCTCTGCCCTTTTTATTATAACGCAGAGCATTTGTTTTGGTCCATTGGACCTCTCAATTGGGCTCTGCCCCTTTAAATAATGCATAGCATTATTTTTGGTCTGTCTAGACTTTTTAATTGGGCTCTGCCTTTTTAAAATAATGTGCAGCACTTTTATTTGGTCCCTTGGACCTTTGATTGGGCTCTGCCCTTTAATAATGCATTGCATTAGATACCGTGACAGTGTCCCACATGGCTTGTCAGGAACTTTGCGCAATTAATGAGCGCAAGCGCTCGTGGAGGTGACTCGTGTCACGTTCTGGTGAGCGCAAGCGCAACAGCGCAGTGCGCTGCGTTAGTGCGCTGCGCTGCTGCACTGCTGACACGTGGCGCTTCCTGGCGGCTTGCGCAATAGCGCAGTTTTGGCAAGTGTTGGGCACTGTTCTTATTCTTTTGGATCAATTTCAGATCAGAGAAAACAAGTTTTTTCTTATTTTCTAAAGAACCAGTGGTTCATATAAGGTGCAAGGCACTGTTATCTTGAGAATCTTTTAGATTCAGAACCAATGGTTCATAAAAAGAAGTGCAAGGCACTGTTTAATATTTATATATATTTTTCTTTTCTTTTCATTAGAGATCCTAGATCTTGTTCTCAGCTCAATGATCTGTTCATAAGAGAATTTTCTCTTTTGCTAAAGGTTTTTACCTTTTTCTTTGTTCTTGAGAATTTCTCTCCAATTCTTCAGAGTCTTCTCTGTTTAATTTTTCACAAAATGTTCCTCTCTTTGAATTGAGGTCTAGGATCCTTTTTATAGTGCCCATAAATTAGTTAAATTTGTTTAAGAGATCTTTCTCTGAGTGATTTGGGGAATTTTCCCCACCGTTGGATCTTTGATCCAAGGGCGCCTGTTTTACAGAAGAAAATCTTCTTGTTTTAACAAGAACAGAAAAGATTTCTTTAAAATTTCAATTCTGTTTTGCGCAATGCCCCAGCGCGTGACGCGTGTCGTGCAGCGCGGTGCTTGCGCAGCAGTGCTTGCGCAGCTGCGCAGACACGTGTCGTGCAGTGCAGCGCTTGCGCACCCGTGCTTGCGTAGATGTGCTTGCGCAACTGCGCAGACACGTGTCGCGCAGTGCAGCGCTTGCGCAACCGTGCTTGCGCAGATGTGCTTGCGCAACTGCGCTGACACGTGTCGCGCAGTGCAGCGCTTGCGCAGCTGTGCTTGCGCAGCGCAGACACGTGTCACGCAGCGCAGCGTTTGCGCAACTGAAACGTTGCTTCCTTTACTTTTTGTTTTAAACAGAGCTTTGTTCTGATTGGTTGCGCTGCCTCGGGCGCTGTGCTGACGCATCAACTTCTGACACGTGGCGCATTGCGCGCAGCGCACGGGATTTGAAGCGTTGCTTCAAAATTTTGAATTTTTGAAATTCAAACAGAGCCTTGCTCTGATTGGGGGAAACAAATGCCCCCCCACCGTTGCGCTCACGTGGCGCGCACGTGAGTGCAGCGGTGGCAAGATCCCATCCTTTGGATCAACTGATAAGTTGAAGGGGCGCAGGCGCCTATAAATAGGACCCTTGGTCCTTAGAAAATTCTTACAACTTTCAAGAATTTTGATTCTCAGAGCCTTGCTCTTGCTTAAGAACTTTCAGAGCCTTGCTCTTGTTCTTTCCCCAAGAACTTCAAAGTTCAGAACTTAGAATCACTCTAGGTAATTTAAATTAAATTAAATTTAATTAACAGAGCCTTGCTCTTATAGATCTTTGATCTAAAGAAAAACCCCTTTAGGGTTTCATCAACAGAGCCTTGCTCTCAAAAACTTACAGATCTACAGAGATCTTGTCCATGGGTTTTAACCCATGAACAGAGCTTTGCTCTTGGATCAAATGTAGATCTTTTTAGATCTGAAAAATGAAGATTTTTTTATAAGTTTTCCTAGATTTTTCAAGATTTCAAAATTTTAATTCTTTGAAGTGTTAAAAATAATTGATGGATCTTTCCATTATTACCACAGAGCTATGCTCTTTTGAGGAATCTTGTTCCCCTGAGACCAGAGTTTGACAAATGTCACTCTGTGACAGAACTTTGCTCTAAAAAAAGAGGAGATTTTCTCCTTGTCTCTAGGGATTTCCCATCAATGAAGATATTCTCTTGTGGATCTTTTTCATGAATTGACAGTCTCATCTAATGATGGGATTGTCTTATTAAATGATGCACCGTCATCCAGATTTTGTGGGTCCCCCTTTGGTCCCCTACCCACTGCATCACAGTGTGGAGTAAGATTTTAAAATGCCAAGCGTTAGAACACTAACGGTTATTTTTGTCTTTCTACAGGAAACATGTCTGCCAACTTGTCTTTCCCATTTGTTCGCTCGGAGGGAGGGTTTCCCCATGCACCAGTGGACCGGATGGCGCTCACTCTTATTAAGGATCACGACCCCGAGCACAAAAACCTTCACTTGTGGGGAAAGTGGTACAATGAAATCATCCAAGGTCGTCGCAGTTTCAGTTCCGCCACGCCGTCTGAGCCCATAACTTCAATCCCCTATGCGGACGAACCCTCGGTGAAGTATGCCGTGGAGGTTAAAAATTGGAGCTTGGATGACCTCCTCCAACCCGCAATTGGCGCTATTCCCGTGCAGCCGCCGCCGGCTATAGATATTTTAGGAAGGAGAATCTGTCAGGGTGAAGCACGCCCTTGGGGACAAGCCTACAATATTGGATTGGTGCCGCGACCGCCCGCCGGATACTTGCAGTGGGCCCGATACATCTTATCGGCGAGAAGGACTCATCTAACGAAGATTGGATTGTATTCGGCTGTCTACGTCTCGCTCTTTGAGTATTCCTCTCCTCCAACGTGGTGGATTAAGGCCTTTATCGAACAATGGAATATCCCCACCCACACTTTCCTGATGACGGACAGGGAGGTCTCCATCTCCTTGGAGGAGTTTGCTGATGTCTCGGGTCTACCAATGAGGGGGGAGCACTACGAGGAGCTGCTTCCTCCTGACGAATACGTCTTTGCCACCAAGCCGCTGGTGTTTGACCTGACTCCGGAGAACGCCATTCAGCATCAGTATCCGGGCTTGGTGAAGGTGTTGGAGATCTATGAAGGACTCCATCTGGAATCGGGCGACCGGGGCGTCAGTTTCGCAGATTTTATTGCCCGCTTCATTCGCCCGGAGTTCCTATCAGAGCGGGGTGAGAAGTTCGCCCAGCTCGATGACCCTTTTGGTTTCGTCTTGGACCGCCGACCCGTATCGGAGAATGATCAAAGGGACTTTTATCTCCCCAGCGCTGCCATCGTCCCTTTCTCCGAAATCGCCGTCCTGGGCATGGATGAGGAGACCTTTTTTATTGGGTTCTTGGGCTTGTGGCTATGCAGCTTTGCGCTCCCCATGCACCCGCGTCACATGCGGCCCTCCATCTTTTACCCAGCGTATCGGATGGTGGCTGGTTTGCAGTTATCGGTAGGAATCGCCGGGCTGGCCTACCTTTATAAAGGACTTAGCGTAGCGGCGGACGCTAGTGAGCCTGGGGTGCAGCCCGCTAACTTCCCGACGCACTATTTCACCTCCTGGATGGAGATGCACGTGTAAGGGGTGTTCGGTGCCCATAAGATTCCTCCGTTCTTTGAGAAATGCAGACTCCCGAGAGTCATGCGGTTGGTCGGTGCTTCAATTGTGGTTGCATCCCTACGGGAATCTAGGGAGCTGCTCCTTCGTCCACATCTGGTCGGAGTGAAGGTTTCCTTTGTGGATAAGGTTATAACCATAGGCTCAGAGGCTACTAAGTCAGTAGTGCCACTGCGCGATGATTTCAAGGACGGGGCTTCCGTATTGAAGGCTCGGGAAATCCTCCACCTCTACTCCATTCGGCCGGGCTATCTAGTGTTTAGGCAGAATGAGACAACACTTTTTATGAGGTACAACCCACACCGGTTTGCTCAGCAATTGAGCTACAACCAAGGGATCCCGATGGAAGCTTTCTTGGAAAAGCCCGTGGTCAGCCGAGAGGGGATGAAGAATGCAATGCACCATTTCACACGACTTAACACGGGTTCCTATTTCTTTATCAGCGAACCCAGCTGTGTCCCTAAGATGCTTAACACGTACGTGGCTTGTATGCGCATGCGATGGGCCCAGTTATCTTAACGGAGAAGCGCATGCTGGTTGACCGTAGGGGTACGCCTCCTGGTGGTGATCGCAAGGCCCCCTTGAAGCCAAGGATTCCGGTCATTCCTCCGCTAAAAGATGCCGGAGTCGATCGACTACGCGTGTTGAGCCCCCCGCGTGGATTGCCGCTGTCTGCTATGGTGAATGCACCACAGGCGCCCCGTGCTCCCACGAAGATGGTTAATGTAATATCGCCAGAGTCCGGCGCAGGAGCGAATATCGGGACCCGCCGCCCCAATGTGACTGCCAAGCGCAAATCAATTCCAGGTGCATCTAGAACTGGCGGGCAAAAGAAGAAGAAGTCGATCCTTTCTCTTGACGCGATCCTCAATTTAGAGCCTGAGGCCCCTCTTACCAAAGGAATAAGTGAATATGGCAGCAATAAGGGCTTCTTGGTAGACCCCGCAGACACCAATTTGGCGGCCGCTATTGCAGCTTCTGAGCGATCAGCAATGCTCGAAGCGATGTTAAGCAAACTCGCTGAGTCAGGTAATCATTAGCTGCTTTCTTCATCATTTCATCGTATTTTTTTATCATTATTCTTGACTAATACTTTTCCCATTTTCAACAGGTGTCTCTACTGAAGAAAGCTATTGCTGCCTCTTTGAAAACTTTCCAAGAGGAGGAGGAGAAACGTGCTCTAGAAGGCGTTGGTACGTCCCACCCCCTTTTCTTTTATAAGAAAAATTTGTTATCTCTTCTGATGATCAACCTAACTTTCTTCCTTTGTTTCTTTGTAGGGGCTATATCAGTTGATGCGGGGATCCTCCCCAAGCCTGTTACTGAAGTCCCGGTCTCGTCGGGGCTGCTGCAAGAGCCTCGACTTGACAAAACGATGAGGGATACCTTGAAAAATTTGGAGGCATCCCTATTCACGGACGAAGACGCCTCAATTAAAGAGGCTCTGGTGGCATCCGTCTCAACGGCTCGGGAGGAGAGGAAGCGGTTGAGACGCGAAGCAAAGGCGTACAGAGCTGCTTTGGCCATGGGAGCGGGCCCTAGCACCATCCCTCGCGCTGATACTCCCTCCGAAGAGGCCCCTGTCGCCCTATCTACTGCTCGCAGGCAAGTGGCGCGCGCGGTTCAAAGTGCAAATGATAAATCCTCTTCAGGTAGCATTTCTTTCAGAACCTTGTTGTAAGAATTATAAAGCCATCAGTTCTTATGTATCCCATCTTGCAGGGCCAAGTCC
Organism: Agapanthus africanus; assembly: GCA_030015575.1. Lineage (NCBI taxonomy): Eukaryota > Viridiplantae > Streptophyta > Magnoliopsida > Asparagales > Amaryllidaceae > Agapanthus > Agapanthus africanus. The sequence goes on along the minus strand of CM057339.1, from coordinate 298,753,136 downwards.
GACCGAGGGGGAGGCGGAGACCGTTGAACCCAGGGAAACAGAGGAGGCGGTGCCTGCCGAACTCGAGCTGACGGTGAGCAACGTCGTTGGGGCTACGGGGCCTGAAACAGAGGTTGGGGGATCTGCAGCCGAAAGGGTCATTGATGCCGAACCTGAAGTGGCGGCAGATGAAATGATCATTATAACCGAGCCGAGGGTAGTGGTGGGCGAGGCGCTTGAGGCTGGCGACCTCGTGGTGATGGTGGACGAGACAACCGTGACCGCTGAACCCGAGGGAGTAGCGGGTGAGGTGGCCACGATTCCTGAGAACGAGCCAACCGCTCCTTCTCAGGAATCTGGCAATGCTCCAATCATAGCCCTCCCCGTCTGTGGTCCCCCGCCGTCTCCAGGGCTTGCGAGCACGACAACGGTTCCCATTGAGTCGGGTGATGAGGCCACGGGCAGTGGCCTCATGTCGATGGAGGAGGGAATTGCCTCAGTTTCGGCCGGCAGCTCATCGGGTAAATTTCGAGTTATTATCCTTCTCTTTTTATATCTTGCGATCTTTTCTAACAAGTTTGTCTTTGTTTTTAACGCAGGTACGGCCAACGCCGATGCTCCATTGCTCGAAGGAGTACCGTCAACTACTGCCTTGGCGGTGGTCACCTCCCAGCCTTCTCTTGTGCCATCGCGGATGTTGGAAGGTATGGATTTGCGACTCATTAGTTTATCTTTTAACCGCGTAACTTATGTACTAACGTCGTACCACTGTGTCTTTTCAGTAGCGTTCTTTGATCATCTATATCAAGTGTTGCTCCCACACTTCTCCTTCCCATCCGAACTCGCTTCTCCCTCTAGTGGTGCCGGTGAGTATATTTTCATTTCGGTGTCTTTCTTTTCCTTTTTTTTAGCAATGGGATTATTTCTGACTTTTCCTCTTCCTTATTGTAGTGCCACAAATCGAAGGAGGGGACGCAAGACCTGCCACGCCATCGGCCCTTCCGGCTTTTCCGCCCGTTGCAGCTGGTATAGTAAATTTCCTTTTTGATGACTCTTCAACATCTCTTGAACCATCGTTTAACTATGTTTTGTTTTACAGCTATCGTTCCGGCTCCGGTCCCTCTTGAGTCTCGTGTCCTTTCACCGGTAGGCCCTTTCTTGAAACGTCCATCTTCAAAGGGTGCCGTGATGAGTTTGGGCATGCTGAGCGGGTATATCGAAGAGCTTAACACGGACGCTCTCCCCTCTGCCGTAGATTTCTCTGTGGAAGTTAACCTAATGCTGGCGGCGCTCGTAAACTTTCACAACGAAGGCGTCGTCGAATCTTGGGTTAACCACTGCAGAGAGATCGAGGCCTGCCTACATCGGTTGGAGTCGACGCGTCCTTCTCCTGAAGTTTTGGCCATAAGCGCCCAACGGACAGCTTGGCTCGAGCAAAGCACTTCTTATTTCCGCCATTTGGAGCAAGAAGCAGCTTTACGGTTGAAGGAACGTCAGGAATCTTCAAGCGCAACTGCTTGCCTGCGCGCTGAAATTAGGACGAATGCTGCCGAGGTGAAAGCTGTCTTTGAAGGCCTTCTGGAGCGTATCTCTAATGGGCTAGCACTGAAGCGAAAGCTTGATACCGCCAAGCGTGATGCCCGAGGCCGTGAAGCAGCTCAGCAGGTCGTTGGGGAACAGCTTGCATCCTTCATGCAGCAGCGGGCTCAAGTAGAGGACGAACTGGCGGTGGTAACCAATCGGGAAAAGGCATGGAAGGAAGTATGCGAACAACTGATAAAGCTACTTAAGACGCTTCCTTCTCAGTAACTCTCCTTGTATCGTTTGTACTTGTAAATAAAAAATGTATATGTATATTTTTTATTCTTTAGCACAATGTAACCTGTACCCAATCAAGTTTATGAATAAAAGATACACATTTTTTTTTGTAATGTCTTGTGTCGTTTTCTCCGTCTTTTCTTTCTTTTATTATCAGCATGCCACCTTAGTAAATATGGTCAACAGATAATAGAGCACGCATCTCGACTTTCTTAAGAAATAGCGATGGCTTAGGCCGCAGGTTCAGATCTGCTGCCTAAGACTTTTCAACTCCATAAGCCGTGAGGGTCTCATAGAGACTTTTCTCCCTACGGACCGAGAGGATCTCGTAGGTGGTTTTTCTCCTTAGGAATCGTGAGGATTCCTAAGTGTGGTTTTCTCTTATAAGTCGTAAGGATCCTATAAGAGAATTTTTCCCTCTTACGAGTCGAGAGGACCCGTAAGCGGTTGTTTCCCTCCTCGTCGAAACTCGACTTTGGAGAGTGAGACCCGTGAATAGTATGCAAGAGACCGTTTAGATAGACTTGTAGGGTCCCATTGTTCAGGAAGCAAGTTTTTTTTAGTCCCTGCTGCCTGAGGCTTCATCTTGCAAGTTGAGACGAATCGGGAATTTTCCCGCGGAGACACTGGTTTCTCTGCGAGCCGACGCGAATCAGGAGGCTCTCGTCAGGGAGTGTTTGTATCCGTGAGTCGAGGAATTTGCTAAGGATTATTTATTTCCCTGGCTCCAAGGATTATTTTTTTCCTTGGGGTTTGAAACGAGTCGAGAATTTTCCACGGAGGCATTGGTGGCTCTGCGAGTCGACGCGGATCAGGAGGTTCTCGTCAAGGAGTGTTTGTATCCGTGAGTCGAGGAGTTTGCTAGGGATTATTTGTTTCCCAAGCGCCAAGGATTATTTGTTTCCTTGGGGTTTGAAACGAGTCGAGGATTTCCCATGGAGGCACTGGTGGCTCTGCGAGTCGACGCGGATCAGGAGGCTCTCGTCAAGGAGTGTTTGTATCCGTGAGTCGAGGAGTTTGCTAGGAATTGTTTGTTTCCCAAGCGCCAAGGATTATTTGTTTCCTTGGGGTTTGAAACGAGTCGAGGATTTCCCACGGAGGCACTGGTGGCTCTGCGAGTCGACGCGGATCAGGAGGCTCTCGTCAAGGAGTGTTTGTATCCGTGAGTCGAGGAGTTTGCTAGGGATTATTTGTTTCCCAAGCGCCAAGGATTATTTGTTTCCTTGGGGTTTGAAACGAGTCGAGGATTTCCCACGGAGGCACTGGTGGCTCTGCGAGTCGACGCGAATCAGGAGGCTCTCGTCAAGGAGTGTTTGTATCCGTGAGTCGAGGAATTTGCTAAGGACTATTTGTTTCCCTAGCGCCAAGGATTATTTGTTTCCTTGGGGTTTGAAATGAGTCGAGGATTTCCCACAGAGGCACTGGTGGCTCTGCGAGTCGACGCGGATCAGGAGGCTCTCGTCAAGGAGTGTTTGTATCCGTGAGTCGAGGAGTTTGTTGAAGACACTGGTTTCTTCAGAGTTGGACTGAATCGTCGAGATTTGGCCTCGTCTTCTGGCGGAGCCTGTTGGGAAAGTATGGTTCCCTCTTTGTTTACGCCCTTGGATTGCATACAGGGATCGATGTGATCTTAACTGTAGGGCCAAAGTTTTATCATTTTTTTGTTTTATTTCCGCGATGCTCTATCATTTCAGCTTTTATATCACGAAGGTCTCGATTGCCCAATCATTTCGGCTATTTTTCGCGGTGCCCAATCATTTCGGCTATTTATTTTATTTTTACTCGCTGCTTTTTATTGCGAGTTGCCCAATCATTTCGGCTATTTCGCATGCGTACATTTTTACTTGCTGCTTTTTTATTGCAAGTTGCCCCATCATTTCGGCTATTTCGTATGCATGTGCGGCTTACTGGCTTTTCGCCGTAAACCTGAAATTAGACACCGATTTCGGCATCAGCACCGCTACAACTGGGATATTGCCAGGAGTGAATCATCATCTGCCTCTGTTGATGTCGAACAAAGGTAGCTTAGCGACCAGGGTTAAGGTCCTGTCGACTAAGGCTTTTGACTTCATGAGCCGTAAGGGTCTCACAAAGGTATTTCTTCCTACGAGTCGTGAGGATCTCGCAAGTGTATTTTCTCCTTAGGAATCATGGGGATTCCTAAGTGTTTGTTCCTCTGTAAGTCGTAAGGATCCTACAGGAGGGTTTTCTCCTTGTAAATCGAGAGGATTTACAAGGGTCGTTCATCATGTGCATATATCCCCGGTCACTGATGGGACTTGGTTAGGGAAATGTTTATTCGCGCCCGTGGATTGTATACAAGGGTCAGTATTGGACCACTTGTAGGGCAATATCGAAAATTGTGGGGATTGCTTAAGCACAGGTTGAGGTCTCTGTAACTTAAGACTTTCAAATCCTATGAGCCGTGAGGGTCCCATAAGAGAGTTCTCCTTACGAGTCGTGAGGATCTCGCAAGTGTATTTTTTCCTTAGGAATCGTGGGGATCCCTAAGTGTGTTGCTCCTTTGTGAGTCGTAAGGATCTCACGCGGGTGGTTTCTCCTTACAAGGTCGAGAGGACCCTGTAAGTGTCCTTTAACGAGGTTGCGCCCTTTCAGGTTTTCACAAACACTCGCCGGTAGTCCTGCTGTTTTTACTCACGGAGCCCTTTCAGGTTTTCATCCGTGCCCATTTTGCTTATGGACATACCGTTTTTTTTATTCTTTTTATTTTCTTTTTCTCTTTTTTTTTACGAGGTCGCGCCCTTTCGGGTTTTCACGAACACTCGCCGGTAGCCCTGCTGTTTTTACTCACGGAGCCCTTTCGGGTTTTCATCCGTGCCCTTTTTGCTTATGGACATACCGTTTTTATTTATTATATTTTTTATTTATTTATTTATTTTTATTCATCTCGTCAGCCTAAGGATGCTGCGGTATTAGTTTAAAGACGTTTCGGTCTGCTATTATTTTAAGGACGTTTCGGTCCGACTTTGAGAAGGCTGGTTACTGCTGATAGAGTTTGAGCTTAGGAAGATAGCGAGCGGACATAGGCGTCGTCATCTACCATTGACCTAGGCTGTGGCTCATTAAGCATAGTATTTCTTTAGGAAGCGACCGTTTATCGTCCTGAAAGGCCTTTCACCATGCATATCCATGAGTAGATAGGCCCCACCCTGGTAGACCTTATCTATGATGTATGGGCCTTCATAGTTCGGCTCGAATTTTCCTCGCTTGGCGCGACTGGGAATCATAGGCCTTTTGACCACTAGCACAAGTTCGCCTTGGCGGAATGTCCTCGGTCGGGTCAATCTTTCATATGAGCGCGTCATCTTTGCTTTATAAGCTTCCAGATTTTGCTGTGCTATGAGCCAGGTTTCATCAAGGGCGTCAAGCTCCTCAAGCCGAAGGTGAGCATTTTCTTCGTCCGTCAGCTCGTAGTGGACTGCCACTCGTAAAGAGGGTAACTCTATCTCGAGGGGGAGTACTGCTTCCGTCCCAAATACCAATGCGTACGGCGTTGTGTTTGTGGCCGTTTTAAATGTAGTTCGATATGCCCAAAGAGCTTCTTGCAATCTTTCTTGCCAGTCCCTCTTATTTCAGGATACCATTTTCTTTATGATTTTTGTCAAGGTCTTGTTGAAGGCTTCAGCTAAACCATTAGCTCGCGGATTGTAAACTGAAGAATATCTCTAGTCTATATTATGCTGCTGCGCGAAGCGACTGATCTTGTGGCTTCTGTAAGCTGGCCCGTTATCGGAGATGATCCGTCGTGGAGTTCCAAACCAATATATGACGTGCGTCTTGAAGAAGTGGAGGATATTTTCCGTCTTTACTTCCCTCAGCGGTACTGCTTCCGCCCACTTAGAGAAGTAGTCAGTCGTCGCTAGGATGAAACGATGTCCTCTAGACGATGCTGGTTCGATGGGCCCGACTATGTCAGTCCCCCACATTTCGAATGGCCAGCTAGCCACCGTTGGATGTAATGGATTTGGATGCTGGTGGATGAAGTCCCCATGGATTTGGCATGAGTGGCATTGCTTCGCATATTCGAGGCAGTCCTGAATCATCGTGGGCCAGTAGTAGCCCATCTGTTTTATCTTCAACTTCATCTTTGGGCCCGCTTGGTGAGAACCGCAGAGTCCGTCGTGAACTTCCTGAACGACTCTTTTTGCTTCGTCAGGTCCCAAGCATCTCAACCACAGAGAATCAAACGATCTCTTGTACAGAGTATCGTTGACGAAGGCGAAAGACAGAGCTCGTTTCATGAGCTGATGTCTTGCGGACGCTTCTTCAGGCATTCGGTGGGACTTAAAGTAGTCTATAAAGACTTCCCTCCAATCCTCGGTATTTTCCCAATCTTTTACTTGCAGGGTCGTCTTCTCGCTCGCTCTTTTTTCTTCGGATGATTCCGGAGATATTTCTGCTGGGGAAAGCACCCGACGGCTTTGCACCACGATTCTAACGTCATCGAGGTTCTCGTCAGCCAGTTCTTTAGCAAGTTTGGCCAACGCGTCTGCTTTGCTGTTTTTCGCGCGCGATATGTTTTCCAAAGTGTATGAGGGGATTTGGGTCAACAGCTGTTGCACTTTTTCGCCATACTTCACCAATTCTGGTTTGCATGTCTGGTAGTCGCCGTTTACTTGACTAACGACCAGTTGGGAATCTCCATATATGAGGAGATTTTCAATTCCCATGTCGATGGCGATCTCGAGGCCTGCTATCAGAGCTTCGTATTCGGCTTCATTGTTTGTCCTCGGCTCTGTTAAGGAGAAAGCGAAGCGCATTATCCCTCCTTATGGAGTTACAAAGATGAGTCCTACCCCCGATTTGATTATAGGGGTACTTTGTTTGCGCTTTTTTACGGAAGATGCTCCATCGAAATAGAGCTCCCATCGGGTATCACCACCGTCGATCGCATCAAACGCATGTTCGTCTGGAAGATCGCAATTCAGAGGAGAATCGACGGGTATCGGATGCTCAGCGAGGAAGTCGGCGATGGCCTGGCCTTTCACTACCTTGAGAGGTTAATACGTTATCGAAAACTCCATCAAGAGTAGGGCCCATTTAGCGAGTCGTCCCGTCAATATGGCCTTCGACATCAAATATTTGAGGGGTTCCACCTTTGAAATGAGACGGACCTCATGCGCCAACGCATAGTGCTTGAGCTTTGTTATCACGAAGATCAACGCCAGGCAGTGTTTTTCAATGGGGGAGTAGTTGCTTTCTGCCCCCAGTAGAACTCGACTTAAGTAGTAGAGTGCTCTTTCCTTCCCTTGGTCGTTCTCTTGCGCCCATAATGCGCCTAAGGAACCTTCGAGGGCGGTTGTATAAAGAATGAGGGGTTTTCCCTTGACCGGAGTAGCCAACACCGGCGGGTTCTGCAGGTATTGCTTGATCTCGTCTAATGTGCTTTGGCATTTTTGATCCCAGACGAACGGGGTTCCCTTCTTCATCAGGTGGCTGTAGGGACGGCACTTGCCTGAAAGGTTGGCTATAAATCGCCGTATATATGCGAGCTTCCCTTAGAGAGACCGCAGCTGTTTGAGAGTCCTTGGCGGAGGCATTTCCATGATCGCCTTGATCTTTGACGGATCTATTTCGATACCCCGGTGTCGGACGATGAACCCCAGGAATTTGCCATAGGAAACTCCGAATGCACACTTGAGCGGGTTCATCTTTAAGTTGTATTGCCGAAGGCATTGGAATACAGTCTTTAGATGCTCGAGATGTCCCTCGTATGATTTGCTTTTAACAACGAGGTCGTCGACATAGCATTCGACGATTTCATGTATAAGTTCATCGAAGATCTTCGTCATGGCCCTTTGATAAGTGGTACCGGCTGTTCACACCAGAATATTGCATTATTATATTCCCCATTCTTATTCTTTTTATAAATAAACGGGTGCTTTTGACGCATGTCTGCTACATGTTACAGGTTACAGGTTCTTGAAGCAAAAACAGTGAAAACGATGTAAAGACGATGAAAAAGTGGACTTTGACCAACAAATAGAGAATCTTGATCAAGCCTACATAAAGAACAATTCACAAAGTAAGATTCAAGACATCGACTCAAAGCGAACGGTTAAAAATCCATTGCAAATTGTTCACTGAAGATCTGGAACCAACCTAGAAGCCCAAATGGAAAAAGATATGTAGATACAGGAAGCCCAAAATGACCAGAAGCTGCAGCCCAAAATTCAAAGCCCAATCTTCTTAGTTGACCGCGGAACCGCGGCCAAACAGGGCCTTGGGCCGCGGTTCCGCGGTGGAGTGGAGCAGTTAGAGAATAAATTTTTTACCATAATTCTTTATGTCTTTGACCGGTCTTCCTAAGGGCTATTTTTGTAATTGTAGACATGCGAATCAAATGTAACCTAGGGTTTCCTATTCTCTATAAATAGGAACTCTAATCATTGTAATTTCTTATGCCTCCCTTTAATGAATAAAATTTAGAAATCTTTTGGAGAGCATCGGTGTTTCTTCTCCATTCAGAAATTCAGATCTGACAACCCTGCATGGATGATTGGAGGGATCCATCTGTAAGTAGTTTTATTTAATTGCCCTAGTTTAGATTTTAATTCCTTGCCTTAGATGTTAGCTTTGGGAAAGGCTTTTGAGAGATGATATCTCTCATCCCTTTCTTACTCATCACATAGAATCTATAGGACTCCATGCATACATGCACATACCGCTCCCTACGGCACCCTATCCCTCGAGGTAGCGGTGATACCGTAGTATAAAGGCCTGGGTGTGATGTTTTCCATGGAGGTTAGGGTAAGGATCTCTAAAAGAAGGACAAGAACCTAGAGGAAGGAACACCTTCCCGAATGGATCCAATCCCCTTTATTGATAATTACCATAACTCCTCTTAGATCCTAATATGGGTATAGAAAGCGTTGAGATTTATTTACATTTCCAAACCATTCCTAAACCTAACCCTAGCAAGATTTAGATCTAGATTAATTTAGTTTTTAGATAGAATCAATTTTTAGATTTAATAATCAACCGAACACCTTTCGGAATTAACTCGTAAGAACGAATCGGAAATTCACAACATCCCTGTAGACCGACCCGTACTCACCGGCTAGCTTCATGCGACGTCTTTCTTGATTGCGGTTACAAATATTTTTGATCTATCTTTTAGAAAGCGCAAGCACGTTAAATCAACCAATCAAATGGCGCCGTTGCCGGGGATGGCGTAGAATTTTCTTTTCGTAATTTCGGGTTAATCATAAAATTTAAAAAATCATAAAAATCTAAAAAACCCAAAACTATAAAAATATATCAATTGTTATTTTTTGGAAAGGGTACTTTGTTGTGTGAAATTTTGCAGGTACAAAATCGGATCTGGAAATTTCCAGAAAGCGAAACAGAAATCAGAAGATCAGAATAGAGGGGGATTTTCAAAACGAAACAACTGAAAAATTCTCGAGACGTGAGCCGCCCACTAGACCGCGATTCCGCGGCAAAAACCGCCTTCTGCCGCTCTTCCGCGGCACTCTGGTGAAATCTCGGGATCTGCGCCCGCTCCGAAGCCGCGTTTCCGCCGCGCCAAGCCGCTCATACCGCGGATCCGCGGTCCCCCTGTGTTATCAGCTGGAGAAAATTGCACTGTAAGTTCCTCTTTTCTTGCTCTGGAAATCTAGATAAATATTTTCTGAATAATGCCTGCAAGATTTTGTATGCTTTAAAAATATATTCTCTTCCATATAACAAGTCTTGTGCAGGATTTTTGGGCCCCGCTTGAACTAAATTGATTGCAAGAAATATTTTGTTGTTGCATATCTTTTCTCGAATATCTTTTCGCAACAATTTTTTCCAAATAAAGATTCTTGTGATATGCTTCAAATAATAACCAATTGCAAGTAATATTTTGCTGTTGCATATTTTTCTATAAACTATTTTGCTGTTGCATATCTTTTCTCTAAAAATCTTTTTGCAACAAAATTTTTCCAAATAAAGAGAAAGAAAAAAAAATTGAGATTTTATAGAACTTGCAAAATATTTTATAGAACTTGCAAAATTTTTTAGCCCCAAATAAATCCTTGCACCACCCAACCTTCCTTCTTGTCACCTTTCTTCTTCTAACATGGGTACCCCACACAATAAATCATTAGCCGAACTTTGGTATCCCGAACCTAATTTTGCGTCATATGTCAATGTGTTTGGTCAATTTAAAGACGATCCTTCCATGCCTAAAAAATCTTTGAAAGATCACATAGAAGAGTCTAGGAGAAACAGTTTGACTTTTCAACCCACTTTGTGTCAACCAAGTCAACCTTCACCACTTCCATATGTTGATACCACTTCTTCAAGTCCTTCTGTCACTCCTAGGCCGATGTCCATTGCTGAGCATATTGCTCAAGCTCGCAGTCGATCTTTCACCCCTCTCCACTCATCTAATTCTAGGGATCCACACGACTATTCACCTTCTTATTCATATGTTGACCCTACCCCTGTCCTACCACCCACTTCCTATCAGTCCTACCCGACTTTTTCACCTTCACTAGACACTGTTTCTTCACAGCCATTAGGGAGTTTCACATATCCAACCAATTTTGAATCTTTTACTGAAACCCCCTTACCACCAAAGTCTAGTTTGGAAGAGGCGTTGGAGGCGTATATCGCAGCAACAAACAAAATGGTTAGGAATGTGGAAGCGTCCGTGGCCACCCTTATGCAACCTGCTGAACCGGTAGCTAGTTTTCCGCTAGCTCCAAATTTTTCAATGTATGAGGCGGCAGTTGGACAGAGTGAGAATGAGAGAGGATTTTCAAATCAAACCTACTCTTACCCAATTGAAGCCCACAACTCCTGTTTTCCATCGATTGCCCTAAATAGTTCACCTGTTGAAAATAAAAATGAGTTGTGTGATTTTGTAGTGTTTGATTTGCCAAATTGTGAGGAACCCCCTTCGAGTGAAACAGCACCCAATCCGTTTGACCTTTACACTTCCACTCTAGAACCTACATTGATAGATATCCATGCTTTTGATGAGGTGTCTAAAGAAATTGATTTTCACTTGATTGAGAATATAGACGCCGGGAATATTTCGGATGATGCACATGTCGATTTGCTTGAAATTTTATGTTCAAATCATCATCCTGAGTTATTAAATGTTTCTCCCGAATCTCATATGCGTCTAGACTTTGATGATAATGGCATGGATGAGTTGAATATTGAGGATAGTATTGAGGAGAGTCTTGAGGATAATATTGAGGTTGAATCATTTTTGTTTGATGTGTCTGATTTTCCAATTCATCTTCCTGAACCTTTGACTGTTATATCACCCTCCCTCCTTCCCATCGTTCCGACCCCGCTTGAAGACTATGAGCTTGAAAGATTTTCCTTTGAATCTGACACAATTCTCACAGACGATAACACCTACGAGTGTTTCACTTTTTCGGACGATATTGATGACTCACCGCCCGAGTTTGAGTCCTTTACATTTTCAGATGAGCCATCAGACTCGGTTGATTATAGTAGTTTCGAACCATTAATGGAATCTTTTAGGTTTGAAACAGTTTACTACGGTGAGAAAGATACTATTCCTAATTCACTCCCTTTCGTCTTTCCCATTGTTCCGACCGAACAAATGACCGTTACGCTTTCATCTCCTATACCAAGTTCGGCGTACCCATGTTTTCTTGCGAATCTTGAGGGATTTGACCCTATTTACCGACGGGTTGATAGGTTAGCGCAATCGCTTATAATATATCGGTCATCACAAATTGCGCTAATTTATTCACTCAATTTACGCCCTCAAGATCGTACTCCACTTCCTTCTTCTTTTCGCCATTCTTCTCCCCCACCGAGACCATATTCTACCATTCTTCTTTCCACATGGTCTCGCGTGCTTCTCATTTTCTTGCACCAACTATATCATTTCCACGATAAGATTTTTGAATGGTTGGTGCTAACTTTTGGCTTGTGCAAGGCCAAGCTTAAGTTTAGGGGAATCTTTGTATATATGTACATATATTTTTGTTTTCTTTTTCTAAATAAAAAAATAAAAAAAAATTTAAGACATTAAAAATACAAAAAAAAATGTAAATAAATAAACAGGGGAGTGCCGACATTTTGACCCTCTTGGTTCAGCATGACAGTGAGGACACTGTCAAGTTTAAGTTTGGGGGTATGCTCGGTACGTCTTCTTCCTTCGCATTCATTTGTACATATTTTTGCATTTGCATATTTATTTGAAAAACCCATAAAAATTGAAAAAATTCAAAAATTATAAAAATTAATGTATTCAATTCTGGTTGATTAACTTGAGTTTAATAAATAGGTTCACTGGCTAGGAAAAACTAAATCTTAGACTTAGCAAATTAAAAACCCTAAAAATAACCTTCCTTAAAGTTTAACGGTAGAAAGTATATGTCTTTGTAGGTTATTTAGAAATAGGCAAATTTTGGGTTCACTTTTTGGGCTAAGTCAAAATGAGGGAAGAGTATTGATGTTCTTATTAGAGAATAAGTTTGAAAAATAGTTCCTAGCTTAAGTCTAGATTCTGAAAACATGTACCCTACAAAATGCACAAACACACACCTTGAAACTTGGATTAGTAGAAGAGACCTTGAAATACTCTTGTCTAAAGTCCTTAGCACAATGAAAAAGAAAAAAAGTGGATAAAGAAAAAAAAAATGGACACTGGTTTTTGTGATTACTTAAGGCTGTAAAAATAGAAAAATATTTAGCGAGGGTGCTTCATCACCTAGTGCCTTAGACCAACTGGTTTGGGAGCCACTGCTAAAAGCCTTGGGTGTTGCAAAACTAGGAAGTACGCTTTAAAACGCTAACGCATCTTGTAATCGGTTGTTGGTACCTCAAGAAGTATTAACAGTCGCATGAAGGATGTGAAAGCGAAAATTCACAAGTGCTTTGGACAATGGACGGGAGTACGATTGCTTGATTTGAATTTCCAAGTGTAGGGGTGATATTTACACACACGTAGGGATATGTGATTGGAGTTTAGATAAGAGAAAGGAATGAAGAATAGAACTTGTATCTTTAATAGAGTTGATAAAAATTCCTAAATGGAGATGGAACTCTAGAAGGAAAACTTAAGAAATGCCGAAAGCTAGGTAATTCTACAGGATATATATATAATCTTAAGTTAAATAATGAGGAAGTGTGAAGAATACGGGTGGATAATTTGCGGGTCGACGATAATAGAGTTCCTTGTTAGAAAACCTAATTAGAGAACAAAAGTTGAAAAACCAAATTGATAGGATTTTGTGGGTGTAATCCGCTGAAAACCCTCAGGAGACAACACTCCTCCTACTAGGGACACCTAGAGGTTTAATGGCTTGTTGCACGAGCTCAGTGCAATCGCGTTTCCCTGCGAAAGTGCGGTTAGGATTTTAGTGAATAAAAATAAGTTTGCTCGAGGACGAGCAAAAGATAAGTTTGGGGGTATTTGTTCACACCAGAATATTGCATTATTATATTCCCCATTCTTATTCTTTTTATAAATAAACGGGTGCTTTTGACGCATGTCTGCTACATGTTACAGGTTACAGGTTCTTGAAGCAAAAACAGTGAAAACGATGTAAAGACGATGAAAAAGTGGACTTTGACCAACAAATAGAGAATCTTGATCAAGCCTACATAAAGAACAATTCACAAAGCAAGATTCAAGACATCGACTCAAAGCGAACGGTTAAAAATCCATTGCAAATTGTTCACTGAAGATCTGGAACCAACCTAGAAGCCCAAATGGAAAAAGATATGTAGATACAGGAAGCCCAAAATGACCAGAAGCTGCAGCCCAAAATTCAAAGCCCAATCTTCTTAGTTGACCGCGGAACCGCGGCCAAACAGGGCCTTGGGCCGCGGTTCCGCGGTGGAGTGGAGCAGTTAGAGAATAAATTTTTTACCATAATTCTTTATGTCTTTGACCGGTCTTCCTAAGGGCTATTTTTGTAATTGTAGACATGCGAATCAAATGTAACCTAGGGTTTCCTATTCTCTATAAATAGGAACTCTAATCATTGTAATTTCTTATGCCTCCCTTTAATGAATAAAATTTAGAAATCTTTTGGAGAGCATCGGTGTTTCTTCTCCATTCAGAAATTCAGATCTGACAACCCTGCATGGATGATTGGAGGGATCCATCTGTAAGTAGTTTTATTTAATTGCCCTAGTTTAGATTTTAATTCCTTGCCTTAGATGTTAGCTTTGGGAAAGGCTTTTGAGAGATGAGATCTCTCATCCCTTTCTTACTCATCACATAGAATCTATAGGACTCCATGCATACATGCACATACCGCTCCCTACGGCACCCTATCCCTCGAGGTAGCGGTGATACCGTAGTATAAAGGCCCGGGTGTGATGTTTTCCATGGAGGTTAGGGTAAGGATCTCTAAAAGAAGGACAAGAACCTAGAGGAAGGAACACCTTCCCGAATGGATCCAATCCCCTTTATTGATAATTACCATAACTCCTCTTAGATCCTAATATGGGTATAGAAAGCGTTGAGATTTATTTACATTTCCAAACCATTCCTAAACCTAACCCTAGCAAGATTTAGATCTAGATTAATTTAGTTTTTAGATAGAATCAATTTTTAGATTTAATAATCAACCGAACACCTTTCGGAATTAACTCGTAAGAACGAATCGGAAATTCACAACATCCCTGTGGACCGACCCGTACTCACCGGCTAGCTTCATGCGACGCCGTTCTTGATTGCGGTTACAAATATTTTTGATCTATCTTTTAGAAAGCGCAAGCACGTTAAATCAACCAATCACCGGCATTCTTTAAACCGAAGGGCATTACCTTGTAGCAGAATATACCCAGAGGAGTCCTGAAAGCGGTATGCTTCTGGTCTTCGGGATGCATCTTTATCTGGTTATACCCTGATGAGCCATCCATGAAGGAGAAAACCTCATGGGTGGATGTATTGTCTATCATCAGTTCGGTGACTGGCACTGGGAAATCATCCTTCGGGCAAGCTTTATTGAGATCCCGAAAGTCCACGCATATGCACACCGTCCCATTTTTCTTCATCACCGGGACGATGTTAGCGATCCATTCAGGATATTGAACCTCCTGGATGAAGCCAGAGTCGATCAGCTTCTTGATCTCAGCATTGATGCTCATCTCAAGCTCGAGCCGCATTCTTCTCGGCGCCTGTTTGACTGGCTTGACGTCCGGAGATATTGCCAACCTATGCACAGCAATTTCTGGATCTAATCCCGGCATTTCGGAATAGTTCCACGCAAAGCAATCTCTATGTTGTAGAAGCACGTCTTTTAACGCGGCCACCCTCTCTTCAGATAGCAGCTCGCTGATAAATGTCGGTCGCGGGTCATTTGCCGTTCCCAACTCAATTTTCTTAAGGTTATCTGCAGTGGTATGGATTCCATCTTCCAGCTCTTTTGGCGCTGGCGGAAATTCTGAGATCACCTCGTCATTGTTGTTCTCGAAGCACCAAGGAAGGTTATCTATATTCTCGGGCCCTTCTTTTGATAGCGTTATCACGTGACAAGTACGAATTCGCTTCCAATCCCAATATGGAACTGGTTTTTCTTTCGTGGCCTTGGGCTCGTGCTTTTGTGGTGGCGCTACCCTCCAGTTGTCAGACAGAGTGAATTTGCCAAGCTGATACTGATCTTCGACCCAATTCTTGAAGGTGAAGCAATCTTCAAGAGGATGCCCTATTACTCGATGGTAAGAGCAATAGTCCGGGTGTGAGAATTTGCCCGCTTGTTCGGGGTGTTTAGACTCCGGCAGTGTAAGCATCTGATATTTTCGAGCAAGATCAAATATCTTTTTCGTCTTGTCTAGCGGAAACGAGTATGCTCGACCCATTTTCTTCATAAGGGATAGGTCAATAACGTTCGACTCCCGTTTGCGTGGCTTCTTAGCCCCGCTTTGTTGCTGTTGAGCGCCTTTTCGGCCTTTCGACTTATTTCTGCTTTTGCGTTGAGCCTTCTGTATAACAGGTTGACATGGAGCAGCCTTTTCATCTTTCACGGCCTGTTGGAGAAGGCGTTGCGTCTTGACTTTCTCATAGATGACCATTTCGCGGTTATGATCGTCTCGGACTTTTTGACCCGCTTCCCTTATAAGCTTGTCCATTTATTCCTCGAACGACGGACTAGGCTCCTTTGCATCTGGAACATTCACTGGCTTAAGATTAGCGTCCTCCCATTGAGCATCCGCTTCTTCATCGAAGTCATACACGACATAGCAGCTGTTTAGTAGCTCCCGTTTCTTTGACCGGACGTATCCAAGCCCAATTGTTTCCATTCTCCCATTAGGCAGTTTGCGTTGAGTCCTGGGAACGTTCCAGACTTTGTCATAGAACTTGGCTTTTCGAACGGTCTGCTTGAAGGATATCCCCTGGCGTTTTAGCAGCTTTTTCAAACCCTCTGTATAATATTTGGGAAGACGGATAGGCTGAAGCCTGTCGAGCGTAGGATCCGCGCCTTGCCAGATTTCTTTTTCCACCTTGGTTTCTTCAGAGCGGTAGAACAGAATTGCTTTCTCGCTTTCTCACATGGGAGGGATATAGAACGTTTGCAGCTCTTCTACATTGTAAATATTAAGTGCATCCAGTTCTTTATGGTGTTTAAGCGGCACCATGGCGACTTGTAGACTTTGCTCTTCGTCAGCGGACGTTTGTATTGAAGGTCGAGCAGAGAATACAGCATGGACTTCATCTTCCGAGTCGCTGCCAAAGATCAATGTAGCAGCCGATGGTCCCGGCTTGTTGTGTTGGGGCGGACCCGAATAAACTATCTCCTCTTCCTCGTCAGTATCACTGCCGAAGACAGGGATGGTAGCGTTAGTTTTATTCTCCGGCTTGCGACACTTCTCTGTGTCTTCGAAATCCGGTAAGAAGTATTTGGCGTCTTCATATTTGCGGACCTCGTTCACAGAGAACGGGTTCAGTTCTCCCGTCACGATATACTCGAAACCATCCTTAAAATACTTCATACACTGATGTTGTGTAGAAGGGATGATGTTGTACTCGTGTAAGCATGGTAGGCCGAGCAAAGCGTTGTAGCATGTCTTGGCGTCTATGACGTGAAACTTAACGTCCGTGACGAGTAGCCCGAAGCGTAAGGTCAGTATCACAGACCCAAGAGTTCTTGATGACTGGGAATCAAACCCGGAGATGGTGATCTTGTCACGAGCAAGGTGCTGGACGCTCATGCAGATTTCTTTTAAGACCCGTACATTGAGGAGATTAACGGAAGATCCATTGTCGATCAGGATTTTGCCTATCTTAATATCGTGGCAGTATCCTAAGACATAGAGGGGGCGATTGTGCTCGCACGTCCCAAGGAGAAGATCCTCATCGCCGAAAGTGATATCGGTCGTGTGCACTTCCTCCAATTCATCCTTCATCTTTTCCTCGGCCAGACATGCTTGGAATTGTTCCGGATCTTGAAGTCCTTAATCAACGAATCTCTCGCCTCCTTTGATAGCAAAAGAGCGTCAAGAATGCTGAGCTGTGAGGGTAGCTTCCTCAGATGCGCTAAGACGTTGTAATCCACCTTATTCTTCTTCGGCGGGTCCTTGGCGCTTAGCTCTTCCGCCACTTGGTCATCTAAGACGATATCTTCAGAGTCCTTCTCTTTCCATTTATCTTTTTTGTTTGAGGGTCCGAGCTTCTTTTCGGGCAGCGTGCGATTACGTAGCCGGATATTTTCGCAAACCTTCGGTTCTTCTTCTTTTCCCGAAGTGGATTCTTTAAAGAGAGGGGCAAGTTCCAGCTCCTCATCAGAATCGCTCCCGAATGTAGGCACTTGTGACCCGCCGGTGTTAACCATGCGACAATCGCCGGTAGTTCTTTTAAGCTCTCCGGTCGTATTTCTTTGCTCCCGATGAGTTTTACGCTTTTCCCGTTTAAAGTGTTGTCGATAAGCTACATACCCTTGCCACCATCTATCGAAAGCTTTGCACTCTTGAGTGGGGTGCGAAACTTTCTGATGATATAAGCAATAGGAGGGGTGCGTTTCCACTTCACTGGTGATGTTTCCTTCAGAGGATGGTAGCTTCTTGCCCATTGATATGGCCTTAGCAAACTTTTTCCTTATCTTGAATTGGCTTTTGTCGGCAGCGGGGGTGTTTTGCTCTAGCGGGATCATCTCAGCTCTTTCATCAAGTCGCTGACGCTTGGCCCTTTCAAATATGGCCGTCTCGCGTTCTCGATCAGTTTTACTTTTCAACCGAGCTTCATTAAGGAATGCGTCAATTACTTCATCTGATGGCCCCAGAATTTTTGATTCAGGATCTGCCCCCAGCGTTCCAGTACAAGGAGTTTCTTCATCGTCCATAAACGAATGGAAAATTACATGACAGCTCGCCACGCATTCTTCAGATTCATCGGATGAACTTTCTCCCTCATCTTCCTCTTGAAAGACATGATCGAGGAACTCTTGGAGTGTAATGGGAGTCCGTGCCTTCTGGTTGTATTCCTCCAGCGCGTCAATTTGTTTTTGCAAGTCTGTGCGCTTGTCGCCAGGCTTCATAGGATTCTTTGACTTTTTCTTCTTCTTCGAGGATTTTGACGGCTGGTTGCGAGTGCTTGAGCCACCACCATCGGCCTTTGGAGTTGGACGTGGCTTCAACATCCCTTCAATGACCTGCGGTTCCAGCGGGTTCTTCCACCTAATCGCTGGACATGTCTGAAGATCGTTTAGCATCCTCTTTGTCTTGGCTGATAATACAACCTTCCAAGGAGCTTCTTCAATGACGGAGCATGTTGCCCCCGGCATATTCGTCCCCTTAGAGGTGTGGGGCTGCGGGGGATTCACCTTCCATTTGTCAGATAACGCGAACTTGCCCTATCGGTACTGGTTTTCAAGCCAATTCTTGAAAACGTAGCAGTCTTTGATCGGATGGCCCAGTACTCGATGATAAGGACAGTAGTTGGGCTCGTTGACGTCACTTGGTTGCAACGGATGTTTTGGATCTGGCAGATTTATGAGTCTGTTGCGCAATGCCAGCTCGAATAACCTTCTCGTTTTATCGCGGGGAAAAGAATAAGGACGCCCTAGCCTCTCCTCAAGGTCTATGTATGGGCGCATATTATTTTGACGCACAACCGGCTTCGAGTTGCTCGGTTGTTGTTGAGCATTAGCGACGACGATCGCTTTTCCCTTCCCTTTGTCATTTCGGGAGTCCGGCTTTGGAAGAGGAGGTTTATGGCCCATTTGATCCATCTGCGCTAGCTTGTCAATCAAGGCCTGGAAGGTAGTCGGCTTGAAAAACATCATAAATTGCGAGATGGTTGATTGCGGATCAAGGGTTCCCACAAACATACCCACCGCAGGAGCTTCTTCAATGCGCTGCTCACACTTTGACCATAAGTTCCGCCATCGTATAGCGTACTGAACCCACGTCTCGCCTGGCTTTACCCTGGCGTTAATCAGTGTTGTCATTAGGGTACGTTCACTGGCGCTTGCAAAACGCTGAGTAAACAATAGCTCCATTTCCGCGAAGGTTTTGATAGAGTCGTTCGGGAGCTCAAAGTACCACTCGAACGCCGTATCCGATAAACTTCCAACAAACTGGCGAAGTAAAAGCTTGTCATCACCACCGGTGTTGCCGCAGAGTGTCCTGAACTGGGCAACATGCTGATGGGGATTGCCAGTCCCCTTATACACATGGAATTTTGGTATCGTATAACCTGGCGGGTACTTAATCTGATCGTACCAGCCCGAATACGGCCGCCCCGTTTTTACGACCTGACCGGCTGCTTCAGTCGCCTGATGAACCCGTATCTGCTGAGCTATGTATTCGTCCAGATCGGCTTTGGAGATTGTCTCTTCTTTAGCTGCTGACAGAGCTGGCGGAGGATTTGACGTCTCTCCCCTATCGTCTTCAAGGATGATCGGGGGATCTTCAGCAGGTGGATCTTGTTGAATCATCATACCCACCATATCCTGGAACAGGAGGGCCATTTTCTTTATGTTGGCTGCCTGTTCCGCAGCTTCTTTATCTTTCTTCTCCAGTACGCGATGAAGGAATTCAGCGTCAGTTTCTTGTTCTTAACGCTCGTCCGAGGACGTTTCAGGGGTTTTTTTTGGCCCTGTAAGTGCGGCCATAGCGTTCATCATCTCTTGGAGCTTCTGCTGCTGCTCCTGAGCCTTGGTCACTGACCTCGTGTGCGGTCTATGACCTGTTGATATGCGGCTGTCCTCTTTACCAGACACCACATAGACGGTATGAACTACAATGCCCCCTGACTTAGGGCGTTTGAGTTCATCACCTCTGATATCTGTCGCCGACGCGGGGGTTTTCTCCGGCCTTCTTCTTTTGTGGGCCTTTGAAGTTGAAGGGGCCGTTACAGTGGGCATCCTAGCGATTGTTGTCCTTTGCTGTTCAATAGGACGAACCTTTTCTTTTCGCACCTTAGTCTTCTTTTGTTGACGAGAGTGATCTGGGTCGATCACGGAGTCTTGAACCCTTCGCCAAACCTTGTATATTTTCGAGGACAGCCGTTGAGGAGGCTGCTCCTGCTTTGTTTCCGGAACTCTCTCCGCAGGTGGAGGAGATCTTTTTAGTGTAGCGGTTGGAGAGTTCTTACGTACCCTCCTCAGCAGTTCAAAGCTGTTCCCAGTTAGAACAGCAGCGTTGACTTCCACCACTGGAGCAGGTGGAGTTAGCCCTGAGGGGGAGTTGCCCCTGTCTTCCTTACTCGTCGCCAATGGCGACGTCGAGTATGACGAGCCGTTGGGACTGGCTCGGAGATTGAGACAGCTTCTTTTTACCCCCTGTCTGAATGAGGCGCCGCCAACGTTAACCTCTTAAAGACTGAGGTTGTCTTTTGAGGGGTGATATTCAACCTGTCGAAGACAGATCCTCGAGCAGGGGTAGGAGCAGGAATCGTCGGCCTTGAAAAGACTGACTCTTTGACAGGGGAAGCCGTCTTGACGGCTTCTGGAGCAGCAGTTATTGCCTTCGTTGGGACAGCCAATTTAGAGTTCTGATCTAGCCTGGCGAAAACAGAGGCTGTTGGTTTGGTAGTTGGCGACCCATTGACAGGGGCCGTCGTAGCAGTGAGCCGGTCGAAGACCGATCTCTTGTTCACCTCCGGTGCAGGTATTGGCATAGAGAAGCTTGTAGGCGGGATCATGGTCCCGAAAAAACAGGCCAGTGGTGGCTTGGGTCACCTGGCCTACCGGCAGAGCGAGGAAGGAAGCCGCTTGGGGCCCATATGCTACACCTCCCGGTGAGGTGGAGCGTCCGTTGCAGTGGCATTTCGAGCAGTTGGTGCAGTTAAAGGCCATTGAATCTTGAGTTCTGCGCCAGGCAAAAGACCAAATCTTAGTAACTTGAAATCCGAAGGCAACCATTTAACAAACCGCGATTGGTTCGCGAAGACGACACACGAAGTGTGGAGTGGAAAGAGGAAGAGGTCCCACCGGGCGTGCCAGAATCTGTTCCCCTCCGAATGGCGGCCGACGACGCGAGGGCGTCTTGCCTGAGATTCGGGGCAGATGCTATATGGTTTTATCCGTCTACTTCTCCGAAGGTGCCAAGTTGATTTATGGCACCGTGTATCGGAGGTTTAGACGGATGCGGCCGATGTAGCAGACTTCGTCAGATTCCCCTTCGATTGAGGGGTTTTTGATTGTGGGGACGCTCTTCCCTGCAGGCGCAAGCCCCTGCAGTTAATTACGCTACCACATCGCGGTAACCACTTTCTCCTTCTCCAGAATTTCACTTCGTGTCGTGTGTGTTTGTTTTGTTTGTGGTTGCCCGTGGATTGTATACGGAGACTGAGTAATGCCGTCGCCCGTAGGACGTGGATTAGTCCAAATCCGTATTTACTTAGATTTGGGTTTGGTGTTTTTAGTTTAAGGATGCATTAGTCGCGTTGCGGCTAAGATCAACTTAAACATTCGTCAAGGATACGTTAGTCCTGTTTTGGACTAAGATCAACTTGATGTGATGATCGATTTAATAGATATGGTCGTCAGGACTCATTATCTTTCTGACGTCGTTGAAGGATTACAACGATAGGTGTCGGAGGAGTTCAGAGATGCACCCTTGAACCAAAGTCGATTTGACGTTTTATCGTTCATTTAAATGCTTAAGGATACGTTAGCCGTATTTGGGGCTAAGATCAACTTAAACGGGATCGTTTAGATCCGGTAAAAGAGCGTTTAGAGGCTCTATCGTTCCAGTTTAGGGACGTAGTGGTCCATATTCCAGTTTAGGGACGTGGTGGTCCGATATTAGTTTAGGGACGTTTCGGTCCAATATTAGTTTAGGGACGTTTCGGTCCACGAGTTTAAGGACCCCGCAGTCCGTATTGATGTGTGGTCGTCAGGACCCGTCACCTCTCTGACGTCGTTGAAGGATTACAACGATAGGTGTCAGAGGAGCTCGGAGATGTACCCTCGAACCGGATATAAATTGATTTAAGGGAGCAATCTTGCTCAGTCAATTTAATTTAAGGACTTACGGCTAAAATTGGGCTAAGTCCAGTTGAAAATGTTCACATTTTTATTTGCATTTGGCCTGTTAGGCCACTGTTTGGGCTTTTCCCCTTTTTAGAATGATGCATAGCATTACTTCAGGCTATTTATGCCTATTTTGACTGGGCCCTGCCCTTTTTATTATAATGCAGAGCATTTGTTTTGGTCCATTAGACCTCTCAATTGGGCTCTGCCCCTTTAAATAATGCATAGCATTATTTTTGGTATGTTTAGACTTTTTAATTGGGCTCTGCCTTTTTAAAATAATGTGCAGCATTTTTATTTGGTCCCTTGGACCTTTGATTGGGCTCTACCCTTTAATAATGCATTGCATTAGATACCCTGTGTCCCACATGGCTTGTCAGGCACTTTGCGCAATTAATGAGCGCAAGCGCTCGTGGAGGTGACACGTGTCACGTTCTGGTGAGCGCAAGCGCAACAGCGCAGTGCTGCTGCACTGCTGACACGTGGCGCTTCCTGGCGGCTTGCGCAATAGCGCAGTTTTGGCAAGTGCTGGACACTGTTCTTATTCTTTTGGATCAATTTCAGATCAGAGAAAACAAGTTTTTTTTCTTATTTTCTAAAGAACCAGTGGTTCATATAAGGTGCAAGGCACTGTTATCTTGAGAATCTTTTAGATTCAGAACCAATGGTTCATAAAAAGAAGTGCAAGGCACTGTTTATTATTTATATATTTTTTTCTTTTCTTTTCATTAGAGATCCTAGATCTTGTATTCGAACTTGGTTAGTAGTTCTTTTCTTGTTTATTTGTAAATTGTGAACATGAAAGTTGATGTAATAATTTAGTGATGTATTTCCTTTACTTCTGTGCTTTGTTTACTGATTATCATGTAATGCTAAAAGCCAAAGTGTGACTACGGCGTGATTATGCCTTGACCGTAGGAGCATGGCTGACCTAGTCATCCCTCATTTTCCGTATTTTGGGAAGCGGGGCGTGTCAGTGGATGGAAGAAGGAACTGCTACGACCCTCAACCCGGCCGCCCTTCCCCTATGTTTTCTAAAGGAAACATATACCCAGCTCGGCTCGTCCTTACAGGTGCCGAGATGATTTTATAGCAAATGGAGGAAAGGAGAAGGGTCAAGCTGAAGGGGATTTCTTGTAGTCTCAACTGGGCCAGAAATCCGAGGAGAATCCTCCACGAGTTTGGTACTAGCTGGCCCGGAGCTAGTTGAAAACAACGCAGCGCGGCGCTAACCTCAGAGGAAAAGGGCAGACGCATTCCAACCCAAAAGGCATCCAGGTACAAGGCGGCCTCCTTACCCCGCACCTGGTCCTCCTTCTCTCCCTCCCCAGCCAAGCGAAGCGAATAGCTAGGGGGAATGTAGAAGCGAGCCCGGATTGTGATGAGCTTGTCCACATTCCTCAGGAGGGAGGGCGCGTCGTGAGCACTCATGATACGCGCTTTCAGGACCATCCCCGTCGCATGACCATAGGAAGCATGGGTGACCCTAACTCCCCGGGGGGGGGACCCGACTCAGAAGAAGCAGAGGAGGA
Source organism: Agapanthus africanus (assembly GCA_030015575.1). Lineage (NCBI taxonomy): Eukaryota > Viridiplantae > Streptophyta > Magnoliopsida > Asparagales > Amaryllidaceae > Agapanthus > Agapanthus africanus. Next base: position 298,729,378 of record CM057339.1, on the reverse strand, counting down.
GGAGGAAGAAGAAGCGGCGGAAGACTCCCTAGACTCTACCGTGACTATCTCAACAGACTCCCCAGAGGAAGACATCTAATCTGAGCAGAGCAAAGGAATGATTCCTCCGAGGAAAGAGCGCGAGAAATCCGACCTAAAGGAGAGAGTGCGAGAGATCCGACCTAAAGGGAAGAGCGCCGAGCTAACTCACGCAGCGATGAGGAAATGATAGCGAAGTGTGGACCTTGGGGGGAGTCCCACCTCTATTTATAGCATTTGGCAAGCGCATCCAACGGCGCCGATCGTCTCCCGCCAAAACAACGCTTCGCGTTCGACGGCCTTCAACGTTCCACGTGTCTCAAGAGCGTTGGACGCGTCCCCTCAAGGGCAAAGGACACCGGCGGCCCGTCACGTCAGCCAACCAGCGTCGGGCACGTGGCCTAGCGCTTCAACGATCGTACGATCGAATTGACGCTTCCCCTTTAATGCGCGATCTCCTCTCTAATTCACTGACGTCGTCAAAAGATACGACTAACTGCCCGGGAATTCGTGCCGACGATGTCTTCAACTCAGAACTTAGCCCGGGTAACCGATCGGACCACTCTCGGCCCGATCCATAAATAGGTCGGGACGAAAGTGGGGGGCTAATGATGATACTCGGTACTGAGAACTCCCCAGATCACGACACGTGGCAGATGACGTGTCCTGAGTTTTACAGGAAATGAGTAAGAACGGTATATTGAAGGCGTACCCCGGGCCTTCGACCCGAAGATATTCTCGACCTTTGATGACCTTCCAGAACACTCCTATGCCCGTCTTACGAATAACCGTTGGCTCGCCTCCGAGCCCTCCTGCACACTGGGCCTCCTCAGCCCTCCCAGCTCGCCCCCGAGCTATTACAGAACCGAACTAGCTCGGCCTCCCGCCCTCTGTAGGCCTCTCATCGGGCTAGGCCTCCTCGGTCTCACCGATCGACCCAGAACACATATTACAGGCGGCCCCGCCATGGCTCCACGAATCTCGCCATACGCGAGATATCCGCCGCCCCACGATCCTGCGTTCCACGCCATCGCTTTCCCCCGTTAACGGGCGTATCTCGCCATTAATGGAGGATCCCGCCATTCGCGCAAGCGTAACTCTAAGGGCGTAACGGCCAGCGTAAATCTCGTGCCCGTCAGCCCATGGCCGCCACTATATAAACCCTCTCTTAGACGACTCAGGTAAGGCAATTCTTATCCAATATGCCACTACTCTGCCCAAATATCTCGACTAACTTGATCGTCGGAGAGTCCACGGTGGTACAACCATCCCGGGACTTTCTTACAGGTAGCTCGGCTTCATGTCAAACCAAACCCATTGAGATCCATACGCCTCAGGAGACCGTCCTCAAACCCAACCTCAGCTTTCCGCCAGCACCAACGGTAGATCGTTGGAAGTCAACATCTGAAGGAGATCCAGAGCTCCATCATGATGAGAAATTTCATTTGGAAAACTTTTATGTTTTGTAGCCCTTGAATTTGTTTGCCATTGTTGCTTTGTTGTAGCGGTGCCCTGGCTATCGGATGCTAATATTTGTAGGTGCAATCTTGTTATGTCTTTTGTGAAGGTGATCGAGCCATACTAAACTCACATGTATACATGTATGATGTAACTTATCATAACTTGTATAGCTGAGTCCTTTCTTTTTTGGCCAAATCCTATTGTTGAGTCAATTTGCTAGCTCTCCCGATAGTTCTGTTTTGTTTTGCTAAATAAAAAAGCTGAATTGACATTTATGTGGCATTGGAAAATAAACTTCACATGTTTGATTTAAATGATGGAGAAGCGAGAAAGAAATAGGACAAGTATAAAACAACATGAACTACGCATTTTATTCCACTTTCTTCTCGCTTTCAAAGGTTCTGTTTAGAAAGTGAGACATCCCAAACATCCTATGTGGCAAGAAAGCAAAAGGCAGTCTTCATTCTCTTTCTTGTACATCCAAATAATAATACTTTACCTACCCATTTTTATTTCATATCCACGTGCACCCAACGGATATGAGCATGGAGCTCACATCATCTAGTCATTAGTGTTATACATAGAGTACATAGATTTTATTTTTTGGACAGCATGCGAGTAAAAGTTTAAGTTAACATGAAAAGTATTTTTCATACGCTGGAAAGTGCTCTCCCATGCCAACGCTCATTTTACTTTCCATTAACTAAACATGATCAGCTTCCTTTAGAGTTTAGATTCCAGAAAATGGACGGTGCGGCCAAAACCGAGTGCATATTACTTTTCGCAAACCATAACAAAGGATCAGCTATTTCCTTTGTTTCTCGTTTCGTTATCTCATTTTTACTAAACACGTGTAAATGCTGAAAAGGATAGCCTAGAGCATAAGGGTGTATCCAAAAGATAAATGGACAAAGGCCCATCACGTTTCTATCTGGGGCTTTTGTTTTGACTTTGGGCCTCCGAAGGCATGTTCATAGCAGGGGTATTTTTGGAAAACCTTACCCAATCACGGGCTTGTCTGACATCCTCTCAGAATAAGGACCGATTCGCATCCCCCAAAAAAACGCAAACCGCAAACTTTCCCCTTCACCTTCCAAATCAAAACCTCCTTCCCTTTTTATTTTCCTTCTTTTATTACAAACTCAACCCCTCTCACTCTCCTCTCTCTTTCCCTCTAAAATGGAAGCTGCAACAGTGAAGCAAGAGGCTGTCGAGCGACCAAACCCAAACCCTAACCCTAACCCTAACCCAAACCCTAACCCTTTGTCGGCGGCGACTGTCGTGATCGAGCTCAGCAGCAGCAGCGACTCCGAGGTAGAGGACGGGGGCGGAGACGACGCCGGTTCGGGGTTAGGGAAGCGGGTTAGGGTTTCGGATGGGGGAGGATCCGATAAGGGCGAGATGAGGTGGAAGAAGTGTAAATCTAGTGCAGGACCGCTGCCGCTTGGGTTTCTTGATCCTCTGCCGCCGGTTGATGAGGCGGCGACGTCGGCGTCGGCGTCGGCGGCGAGGATTGAGGGGAGCAGGCAGTTTTGGAAGGCCGGGGATTATGATGGGAGCCCGATTGTTGATGATACCTTGCCTTTGGGTAGTGAGTTTCTTTAAAAAAATCTTTTTGCTGTTTGTTATGTGAATATTTTACCATGCATGCTGAAATTGTTTGTGAATTTGAAGTTGATGTTGTTTTGGGTAGAACCTAGCATACTGGGTAAGATGGAATGACCAAGAACACGCTAATTGTACTTTATTGTATAAATGTTACACTAGTTTTTGCGATTCTTTTATAGAACCTTAACATGCATGCACTTTTTGATCAATGCAATTAATTTGGTTCAGCAGTCTTTCTAATATATGAGTTTACAACGAGTATAAATAATCAATCTTGATAGAAAAAGAAATTGTTGGATACAATGGGAGTATAGATTGAGATGGTTTGGGCACGGACAATGGAGGTTGATAAGTGTGTCGATTAGGAGTGAAAAGAGTTTTAGTCAATAGAGCAACGAGATTGGAGGCCGGCCTAAATTAACATGGATGGATGCAGTTGTTACTTTCAATAAGAAATTTTATTACATGTTATTTTGATCAAGGAGATGCCCATTAATTAAGTTGAATGGAAGAAAATGATTTTAATTGTGAAACCCAAAAGTTTGGGATGTAGGATTGTTGATAGTGAGGCTGATAATTTTATATTTGTACCTCGGGAAACAGTTGTCGGGCATGTATTTTGCTTGAGATGTATTAGTGTAACTTCCTACGGCTAATCTATCATCTTATCCATTATCTAGAATTTTTTCTAGCCTAGAAATTACTGGAGGCTGGGAAATGCTCTTCTTGAATTATGAATAGCCCCATGTCCATATTTTTCTCATTTTAGAACTAGACATTAAATTACAGAGGATGCACAATAGTATATAGTTGATTGTAAAATTATGTCAAATCTTTCATAAAGCCCTGTGCTCCATTGCCGACCTCACTTGATGGGAAGCGGCTAAGATTATGATCATGATACCAGGAAATAGCTGAAAGGGCTTTGTTGATTCCTCACAAGAAATGAGACTAAATGGTGCTCTACTATGATATTTTGTGATCAAAGGTGTTCCATTTCAGTATTTGTATTTAGTTAACTAGCTTGCTCTTTTAATATTTGCTATATTTATTTATTCATAAATTTCTTTTTCAAGTTGTGATTTAGATTTATTTTCTTTCTTGGGGGAGATTTATGGTTTTTAATTTTTTCCTACTTTCCATTGCTTGGATTCAGGAGCGGGCATGGATCATGTGAGGGTCCACCCTAAGTTTCTGCATTCAAATGCTACTAGTCACAAATGGGCTTTGGGAGGTAAGCTCTTTTCTTTGCAACCATTGTTAATTGTGCTTTACTGCTTTTCCTAATTGATATTTATAGTTAAAAATATTATTTATGCAATACCCGTGTACTTTTCCGTTAGGGCAGACTCTTCAATTTCTCAAATTGATTTGATCCTTTAGTTGATTACACTTTCCTTTTTCTCTTAAATTAGCTTTTGCTGAGCTTTTGGATAATTCTCTTGATGAGGTATCTATCTCTGTGTTAAATTAATCTGGCATGCAACCACCTTTGCCATATTAATCCGAACTCTTCTTCTACCATTTTTCCAGGTTTGCTATGGAGCTACATTCGTTAATATAGACATGGTTCAGAACAGGAAAGATGGGACTAGAATGCTGCTGATCGAAGGTGTGGAGCATCTTTTCTTTGTAGGCTTTTTTAGTGACAAATGCAAAGAAGATTTTACTTAATGTTGGTTTTGTTGCTTGGTGAGTTGGATTGTTGGAGATCGGTTCAGTTTGTTTGGTTTCCAATTTTTGTCACATCTCCTCTTTGAGCAAAACTAATTAACAGGATTGTACTGGCACACCTCTTGAAATTCTTCTTTGAATTGAAGGGAATATTTATAATATCCCCACTGTGTAAAAATACTGGAACACTAATGTTTTTTTATAAATTTTTTAATACAGTATGGATTTTCGCAGATTATATCAAACCTTATATCTGTAGTTTATTTTTAGGTGCGCGCGTGCGCCTGACTTAAAGTCCCCGGTTAATATATTTTGAGAGTTGAGATTCTACTAATTTTTGCTTATGCTGGGGTTAAGTTAATATCAAGTGTTCCTGTTCTACATTTCTGTACAGATAACGGTGGAGGAATGGACCCAGATAAAATGCGAAAATGCATGTCTTTGGGCTATTCCGCAAAAAGCAAAATTGCAAATACAATTGGGCAATGTGAGTCACTATTGTTCTCAAGCAAAGTTTTATTCTTCTGCTCTCCTCTTTTTCGAATTTATGTTATATTGTTAATTTCCTTTTTATCCGTGTAAATGTATATTAGATGGAAATGGTTTTAAGACTAGTACCATGAGACTAGGGGCAGATGTTGTTGTGTTCTCACGAAGTCGTGGGAAAGATGGAAAAAGGTAATTTTTTAAATCCCTGTTTGTATGCTTTTTTTATGTGTGTTTTGGTACATATGGTGCTTATGTCTACATGACTTTGCTTGCATGTATGTGGTTATGTGGAAGAGCTTTCTATGCTCTTATATAATTAATCTAGAATAGTTTCAGGCCATAATTTACATACTAGTTTCCTGATTAACTGTTGTAAATGATATTTGCATTGGCTTGCATTCTGTAAAGTAATTCAATATTTACCTGTTTTTATTGAATGACCTTGAAAAATACGTAGGTAAATCCTGTTTCACATCATTCCACTTTTGTTCTTAATCTGACTTTTGCTTATTTTTCCTATGTCTATTCAGGTGTATTTTAAATAATTTAAATTTTAAATATTTGCCCGATCTAGTTTTTTGTAGCATGATGCAGTAGGGTTGTTGGTCCATGGTAGTTCACATTATTTGTTGAAATTGTGTTATTGCTTGTACTTTCTTGCATTTGGCAAAAATTAACTAATCTGTATACTGTTCAGCGCAACACAAAGTGTTGGAATGCTGTCCTATACATTTTTGAAGAACACAGGGAAAGAAGACATTGTAGTTCCAATGGTAAGTTTACCTTATATTTTCTGCATCACTTTTATGATATATCTGAATGATAGCATACATTTGGATTTCTTGATGCCCAATTGTAAATGCTTCAATATGATGTATTTCTGCTTGGTTTATAATACATCAAGCTCCGCAGAGTCTGGAGAGCCTTGTGTATTTCTTTTTTCCTTTCTGTTTTGTGGCACAAAGAATTTTGTGCATGTAGTGGATTCTGATGGATTGTTATATCATGAAATACTTAATTACTGCGCGTTAAAGAATTTTGACTTGATATGTTACCTTAGTTAGGACAAGGACAAACTTTTGGGAGCAATGCAGAACAACTTGCTGTTCTTGTTATTCTGTAGATGTTTCTATTGACTGGGCATACATGTCCCTTTTTACTACCGTTACTCTCTTATTTGATTGGAGAATGGCATATACTTTGACATGCTTTATATATAGTGATCAATACTACCTTTACCCAATGTATTCTATCCATCATGTCTATTATCGTTTATACTGTACAATATCATGATTCCTGACTTATTAGATACACCAATTTCTGGTCCTGTGAGCATTGTACTTGAAGATATCTACTTCCAGTTGGTACTACAAATTGTGAGAACCATCAAGTTCTTAATTTAGCTTTTAGAAAAAAATTGATAAATTACAAAGCTTCAAATGGAAGTAAAAATCTTAGTCAAGGCGCTATGGACCACCATTTACATGTTTGTAATAGCCAAGTGACTACCGACTCCAACAAAGAGAATTCTCCAACTGACAAATCAAGTATACTTCTTTGGATAGATAATTCATTTGTTAAATGTATCTGAATTACAGTACTTTATACATACTCCTAATGACAGCTTTCACTCTTAATAGAATTTTGCATGAGATGATGCCATTTGAGCTTAAATTGATTTTGCAGCTTGATTATGAGAAATCTGGACATGCTTGGCATAAGATGACACGGGCACCTTCGGTTGATTGGAATATAAATGTAGAAACCATTGTCCAGTGGTCTCCATATTCAAGTGAAACCGAATTACTTGAGCAGGTAAGGGAAGTTTGGTGAATAATTGCTATAACCTTGTTTCTGTGGATAGCAATGCTAATACTTTTCTATTCGCAATGCACTTCCATTGGAATTTGTTTTGCCCATTTGCTTCAGGATTTTTTTCTCATATCTCCACACATCGAAGAACTTGCATGCTTTGATTGACTACATCACCTTGTTTTCGTTCATCTAACCTATTTTCTAATATCCAGTTTCAGATGCATTGCTAATTTATACGACGGCTGCACTTTGCAGTTCTTTATATATTGTGTTTTTTTATACATGCTTTCTTTATCTGATGCAATTTATATTTGGTTCTGACTAAGAGCCTTAAATCTAAAGATAGTGCCCTTTGGAAGCTTTTACAGTGACAGAAAGAATTATCAAGCTAATATTTCTTAATCATTCAAGGGATAGCTCCCATATACATGATTAATAATCACATTGTTTAAGGCTTGAGCTATCAGTCCTGCTTTGGTGCCATTTCTTGTCTACCTAATATTCTGCGTAGCGCCGATACAAATTTGTAGACAAATCTGTAATATTTGTAAAAGCATGTACAACAGACCTTGGTACCAGTTTGGCCTGCTGCGAAGTCCCAATGTGAAGCAAAAGGAAATAATTGCTCTGTACTTCACGGTACATGTACTAAACTAAGGTTCCACTCTTCTTAAACGGAGAGAAATCAAACAAAAACCATTTCACTCTATAGCACCGCCTGTGGGAACATTTAATTATTTAAATCTACTCTTTAGTTTCATGGTTAATGCATGGTTTTGTTCCTAGCAGTTTGAGGGAATCACATCTCGATGGCTTTTGACTTATTTGGTAGATTAAACCACTCTTGAAATGGGAGTATACCTTTTCCTTATAAGTAGGGTTCTATTTGATTGCAATGTCTACAAAGTGATTGGATAGTGTGGTAGATGGTGTCTGTATGCTGATGCAAGATGGTATTTCCCTCCATCTTTTGAAAGTCTGGGTTGTTGCTGCATAGTAGGATGCCCTAATCTTAGTCTTTGATGATTCTACCTTGTATTAAGAACAGTTAAAGCTGTTCACATCCTACACTTGACTCTAGTATTAATTTTGTTATCACTATTACTAAGTGTTATTATTACCATTTTTAGTTGAATTCAATGAGCGACCAGGGAACTCAAATAGTCATATACAATCTATGGGAGGATGATCAAGGGGACCTGGAGCTTGATTTTGATACTGACAAAAATGTAAGAGTGTTGTTGCATCTTATGCTAGGAATTATGTTTGTACATATTGAGATTATATCTGTTTCATAGATGCCTTTATTAATATTTATATATTGAGATTGCTATTGACTTCTACTACAGTTATACAACTGCCTCTCTCTTCTTGGTTAATCATTAGTTTATTTTAAGAGATTAATGGAGGAAAGAGGCCTCCACCATGTTTTCCATAGGAGGGGATTTCCTCCTATGGCGTGGAAAAAATACAGCCTCCACCATGTTTTCCGACGATCGGCACCCATCATCATCATCGTTATCATCTAAGATGCGCGTACACCAAATTTCATGTGATTCCACAACTTTTTCACCGTTGATTTAGTGGCTTCAAAATTAACGGTTTACCGACAATAGAACTTTTTACATTGCTAAATCAACGGTGAAAAAGTTGTAGAATCACATGAAATTTGGTGTACCCACATCTTAGATGATAATGATGAAGATGATGGGGGCCGATCGTCGAAAAAATTGGTGGAGGTGGTATTTTTTCCACGCCATAGGAGGAAATTTCCTCCTATGGCCTCTTTTCTCCATTATTCTATTATTTTAAACACTGACTTGTATTGATTTTTGAGGTGGCAGGATATTCAGCTTGGAGGTGTCAACCGGGATGAGAAAAAAATTGAAATGGCCACTCAGTTTCCAAACTCCAGGCATTTCTTGACATATCGTCATTCTCTTCGGGTAACTGTGTATATTTAGCTATTTCTTTGCAGGAATGAGATTAGCTTGTTTCATCGAGAAATAGAATTGTATTCTTTAGTATATATTTGCACTGAAGCAAGAATCTTGTACAAGTACCATGGATGCTTTACCACAAATTCGATTATGGATCATTCTGATGGAAGAATCAAGCCACTTGCTGAATGTTATCTACAATAATTAACATACAAAAGGAAATCTAAATCTTAATAAATGTTGGGGCACAGTTTATTAAACACCATCAAGTTTTCAGCATTTCTGAATAACCCCTTTGAACTTTGGAAAGTACAACTTAAACCAATGAAATTTTTGCTTTTCATTTGACCCTATCACGACGTTAACGACATCAATTTTTGACGACGTTAATGACAGCAATTTTTGACAAAAATACCATAGCTTCTTTTAAGTCCAATTCTCCTTCTTGTCCAAATTCTGACAAGATTTGAACATCCTTTCTCTGTCCCCCCTTCCCTGATCTTCATTTTCCCTCTCCCTCCTTCCCCCTCCAATTTGAAGAAACCCATCATTCTCCTCCAAACCCTAAAAAATTCAAGTGAAAATCATGACAGCTCTCCACTTTCTCCCTCTCTTTCTTCAATTCAAAGAAACCATCTCATTTTCTCTTTATTCTTTCCTTTCCCATACCACAGAATCATCCTTTTTCTCTTCCCCCACTCTCATTTCAACTAAACCCATCACTAACATGCCAATGATTTAGTGTCAAGTAGTTGTAAACTCGGTTATAGCCTTTCTGCGAGGTTCTTCTTACTAGTATACTGCACGTGCGATGCATGTGTATATTAAAATAAGGTTTTTATGTGTATATTCTTGTTATCTTAACTAAAAGTCTCTAATCTATTATCTTAATTAAATTTCTTTAAAATTCTTTATTGATCTTTTCAACCATTTTTTCCCATTTTTTGTTTTGATCCTATTTTGCCTAATCTAGGTAGTTCATGATTCCATTCTACATTTTTGTTTTTATTTTTTCTCAATTTTTTTGTTTCAAATTTTATTAAAATTCCACATGGCATCCATATGTTGCTTGTTAGTCCAATTTGAAATTCCAATTGCAACTGCCCTAAGAATTGTAGTTATAATAGTAGAGATAAATTGGTGTATACTTTGGCATTGACTGTTTGCTCTTTTTTTGAGCATAATCTAATTTCCGTTCTTATGCAGAGTTATGCCTCAATTCTCTATCTTAGGCTTCCACATGGGTTCAGAATGATTCTCCGTGGCAAAGAGATTGAACACCACAACGTTGTGAATGACATGATGTTAAAAGACACGGTTTATTACAGGCCACAACCTGGTACCGATGGAGTTCCAAAAGATCCAAATGTAATTCTGTTACAAAAAATATTTCGTTTCATTTTCTCAAGAGGGCTTTTAAATTTGCAACAATGTATCAATCTGTACTGTTATTTATTTACTAGTTGGTTGCTATCGTTACGATGGGCTTTGTGAAGGATGCGAAACATCACATTGATGTTCAAGGATTTAATGTTTATCACAAAAATCGGCTAATAAAGGTATACATCTACTTTTTTTCTTGTAAAATTTTCTTAGCTTTATAGAAGTCACTATTTCTGATTTTAACATGGAGTTGTCGTAAATTTGTTGTTAGGTATAGCTTAGCGCATATAGCCTGCTATTTCATGTTTCTTTGTATATTCAATACAATGGGCCGTGGCAGATAAAATTACGAGAAGCCAACATTCTTCACTGTATATCATCCGTGTAGGTAGCACCATGTTGAGAAGCATGTGGCATGTGTTTATTGGACTTTGCGTTTTGTTTTGCACCTGACTCTTACATTTCGCGGAATATGAGGGGAAATGGAGGGATGGCATAAGTGCTAAACACAATGCAAAGCCAAAAAGAACATGCCATGTACCTACAGGGATATTGTAATCCCAATTTAACCTTATTATTATAATATATTACTACTACTACTTCTTTTGCGTAATTTTTCTTATATTCTACTCGTCTTCTGTCCTTGTCAAGCCATTCTGGAGGGTTTGGAATGCTGCTGGAAGTGATGGGCGTGGAGTTATCGGTAAATAATTTATTGTTCTCTATTTGTTCCATCCATATGGAGAAATGAATTTCTTTCAGGCAATATTAACTACAGGTGTTTTGGAGGCCAATTTTGTCGAACCAGCCCATGATAAGCAGGGTTTTGAACGGACTACTGTTCTTTCTAGACTCGAATCTCGACTGATTCAGATGCAGAAAACATATTGGTTTGTTTTTTTTATTGTTTCCTTGTCTTTGCTTTGTAAAAGATGTTTAGCAATCATGTGGAGTTTGTTTCATATAATGTGATTTTACTTGGTGGTGAATTCAGGTCAACGAACTGTCATAAAATCGGCTATGCTCCGAGGCGTAATAAGAAACAAATTGAATCAGAAGAAAGGGGTACCTGAACGTCACTTTGTTATTTTACATCAGAAATGCATTGATTTTGCATGTTAATATCCTGGCTAAATCACACTTAAATACCCTCGCCGTTTTTCAGTAAACTATGTTAAAAAACCCCTTAAAGGTAGTTTCCTGAAAAAAGTGGTTGTTAAGGTTAAGGGTATGTTGGTGTAAGTTAACCTATTCTGTATTCCTAGTGGTGTTTACCTGATATTTTCTTTGACAGAAAGCTCACCTGAAGCCCCTCCATCTTCTCATCTTTCTGCTAAGGATGCTTCTAAAGGCGGCAAATCTAATTATATGGACAAGTCTCCATGCTTTAACAAGATAGGGAAACCTAGCACTCCACTTGACAAATTTGAAAAATCTAAAAGATCTCATCAATCAAGACTTCATGGGTCAACATTAAATGTCGACAGTGATTCAGATATCGAGTACCGCCCAAGTAGAAGATCCATCATTCACGAATCAATTGGCCCAAAACTGTTTCCTCAAAAATCTTTCAAAAATGATAATGCTCGCCCATCTTTGTCTACATCCCCCTTTTCTGTAAATAAGAGATCTGAAATAAATCATTCTCCGGATGTATTCGCTACCGGATCACAGACCAAGGTAATCTTTAAATCGAATGCCCTTATCTTTCCAAAGAGATCCTATACCAAAATGTGTAGTTCATTTTGTCCTATATGCACAATGCATTCCCCATTATGTACCCCTTTTGTTTCAATTTACTTATCTTTCAGAACGTTTTTGGGAAAAGATTTCCTAGAATGACTTAATAAATCAGCCATTGTTTTGGATGATCGACATCATTTATCTTGGTCTCCATTACTTAATGCATGTGTACAATATTCATGTGGTTTAGATATATTTTGTTATTGTATTGGATGGTGGCAAAATTGATGGTTTTTCATCTATAGAACATGTCACACCTCTAGATCAAATGGGTACAGAGTATCCAAACCACATGAAAGTTGGTGTGCCCATGCATTCGGCCATGAAGGATGGTGTTGTTCATCCAAAAAAATTATATATATTGATATTTTACTTCGTTCTCAGGAAATCTTTTCTAAACATGTTCTCAGGACCATATATCTAAATTAAGCATGGATATTCTCTTCAATTGAGGATGATAGAAATGTAAAAGTTCTATTTTTCCCTCGGAGAGTTTTCCCACTTTTTATTGAACTAGATCAAATATGGTTTTATTGTTCCAAAAAGTGGAGGGTTAGTTTTGATAATTTAAAACAAAATTGCATTAGTTATAGAAGTAGATCCTTGCAAATTCCTCTCAATTTTTTAAAAGGACGAGTGATTGGAAACAAATAAAGCAACCTTAATAGGATAAGTCAATTGAAACAGAGGAATGATTTTTTTGTTTCTCTAGAATATAGTAATCCCCAACATTATGTTCCATGAAAAGATCAGAACCTTTAAGAAGTAATTTCCCTTTTTTCCTTTTTGTGAGAATACATGTTTATATTGTGCATAGTACATCGTAAGAGTTACTAATATTCGACTGCAGGGAGTCTCAGTTACATGTAATGGACCCAATCATGAAGATTCTCTATTGCACATCAATCAATTAATAGACGAAAACAAAACATTAAAGGAAAGGTAGTTATAAACGTTATGTGGAAGTTGCTTCTTAGTGCTTCGATACTAATTAATCATGGAAAGTAAACTTTTGTAGGATAAAGAAAATGGAGGAGACAATGTCAAGTGACTTGCAGAAAGAGAGGGAGAAGAATGCATTGCTAACTGAGCAAGTAAGCTCATCGATTTTTATAATCCTAACTGCCTCGTTTTGTTACTATAAAGTGCATTTCACTTCTATTTGGGCTCCTTGTGTTCAGTTTGATGTTTGGTTACTTTGAACTCCACCTCTAGATTAGATGATCTCCCAAAAAACATCAACTTTAGAAATTCAAACATTATCCCTTGGCTTGCATGATCATTTTCGGTTTCCGCAGTGCGGGCCTATGCACTCTGGTCACATGCCACTTAAGAAGCTATACACCTTTTGTTTGTAGTTTTTTTTCTTTCAAAAAATAAAAATAAAAGTTCAACTCTTGAAGATCAATCTGGTATTTTTGTGGTACTTAATGGTTCAAAAACCTTTTGTTCATCTTTTTTTACTCGAAAAAAATAAAAATTCAACCCTTGAATTTCATTATGGTATTTTGCGGTCCTTAATGGTCCTATTTGGCCTCATCATTTCACATAGTGTGGCAATCTATTGAGTTGAAATGAGAATCTTTGGAAAAAAAACACATCATAAGAAACACGTTATAGCTTTGAATGCTACTATGTCATGAATGTTTTTAAATACGCTTAACCAGTTAAAAGTCCAAAATAAATTAAGTCCATCAAAAGCAATTAAGATATCGATCTTGCATATAAATGTTCCATCATTGGCTCATTGCAAGTGAACGTCTATATTGTGATAATGAAAAGCTGAAGAGTTTCCACCAGCCCTGTCTTGTGTCTAGGAGTCCCACTGTATTAGGAATTTAGTATCCTAACTGTTTAATGTTGTGGATATAAGCAGCTTGAAGCTGCGAAACAGAGGTTGGAAGAGGCAACCAAAGAACAGGAAGCTTTGGTCGACATTTTCTCGGAAGAAAGAAACCGCCGAGAGAAAGAGGAGAATAGTTTGAGGAAGAAATTGATGGTGAGGAATCTTATAGTCTTTTCTTGTTTTTAATATTTTTAAGGTTTGATTGGATATAAAACCCTAATCTTTTTCTCATTTCGCATTTAGTACTCTCCAACTGATTTATTTGCATATAACATCCCTTGGGTCAGTCTCGATAACAACAAACAATAAATTTTGACATCATAGTTGTTGAACTCGAGGTGCCACGTGCTAATAAACCGGTTGAAGGTTGATAAGTTGAAAGTTGAAACTGACCAAATCATGTCTTCATTTGTAAAATTTTGGATAAATCACATGAAACCCCATTGAAACTAGTGTTTTTCCTCAGAACACTGTTAATCTTTAAAAATTGCTTTAAACGGCCCTGGACACCTAAAAATACATTAAACACCATTTAAAGGTTCATTAAAGACCACACCAGTGGCGGTATTTGCATCTGCATTTTTCCGCAGTTAATTTTTTTTTTATGAAAAAAGTTGTACTAACTCAATGTTATTTCATGAATCTACCCAAACTTTGTGTTTTTTTTTCATGTAATCTACCCTAAATTCTTCGTGTTTGAAGGATGCTTCTCATAGGATAAAAGAGTTGCTGGAGAAGCTGAACTTGAGCCGGACTGACTAATTGACTGGCATGAGGAATCATCAAGGCCTCTCTGTTGTATTTTATTTTATTTTATTTGTTTTAGATGGTTTATGGATTTCATGCGTCTCCAGTTTAACATACTTGGTGCTCTCTCTAATGTGAAGTAGGTTGTATTGTCTAATTTATCTTCCTTGTGTCACTTAGCAATCAGAATGTAACTTAATGTAGCTTATTAGTATGTACTTCTCATGCAGTTTTATCAGATGCAACTTAGTTTTGTATATAAAGCTCAAGGGGTTTTCCCCACTTCTTTGCATAATAACTGTGTTCGTTTTTTTATTTTTATTTTTGCCTCTTCCTTTTTTCGTGCAGTCAGTATCATCAAACTCCAAATATATAATTTAGTTTTGAAAGAAGTTTGAGATAAAGGCTCGGGTCGTTGTCTTTGTGGTTACCTTTTCCATTTCCATTATTTTGGTCCCTTATTTTTTCATTTTAAAGTGGCTTCACAAATTTGATCCTTGAAGTTAAATTTCTTGCTATTATACTGTTCCCAAGACTGATATCAAGCAGTTGAATATTAACTATTTTCAAATTCATTCCAGAATGATACCGGAACTTGATGTTATATATAACAATGAATCTCTACCTAAATTGGCCCGATCTAATCTAATTTTCGTTGGCCTAGAATGTTTAAAATAAATTATTGGGAATCTCTTGAAAATCCTTGACCGTTTTATTGAGTGTTTTCAAGAGAACTTGCCAAAAGTACTGACTAATCGTCAAGACGTTTGGCAAGTACTTGAACCTACCGTCGTGGTGAGTGTACACTTACGGTGAAGATACCGGATTACCTTGGGAATTTGACCGCTGTAGTCTTTTACACCAGGATCTTCTTTGAAAGGCAGGGCAAGGCGGTGACTGCACACTCTGGTCAGTAAAAAGCAATTTCATTTCCGGTCGGTAAAAAGCAATTTCATTTTGGTTCCGGTAAAGTTATATTTCCAATTTCCAACACTTGATACTCCATTTGTTCGTTAAATCTTCGATTCTGAAAATTATGAAATAAGTTCAACCTGCTATCGAATTATTATAATTCTTTAATATAAGAAAATTAATAACTAAATGTTTATGAAATTCACATTGATGCAGTGTATATCAGCCGATATTAATTTAATACTGCATGTGTATTTTTTCCTTACTTGATGGAGGGGCCTTTCCGGTCTCCTTCAGATATTGTCTCCCGTTGATCTGCCGATGACTGCGATTGACGGCTGGGATTTGATCTGGAGCGTGATCTCCTGCGATGTGTGGATCTCAATGGGTTGGAGGAAATTTGCGCCGAGTACCTGCAAGGAAGTCCCGGGATGGTTTGGTACCACCGAGGACCCTCCGACGATCAAGTCAGTAACAAGATCCGAGCAGAGTAACGACTTAGTGGAGTAAAAATGGCTTACTTGATACCTCTGGGAGAGGGGTTTATATAGCGGCGGCGGCATGCAGGGGCAGGCGCGAGAATCACGCCGGCCGTTACGCTCCCGACGTCACACCCGCGTGATAAGCGGATCTTCCCATTAATGGCGAGACATGCTCGTTAATGAGGATCGTAATGACGTGGAACGTGGGATGCGGCCGGCGGAGATCTCGTGCATGGCAATATTCGCGGAGCGGCGGTTACGCCTGCAAGTGGTACCGCTGGTCGGTTGATGTGACCGAGGAAGATGGCCTCGGCGGGAGAGCTCGGGGGCGAGCGGGAGAGCCGAGGCATCTTGGTCCTGTGATAGCTCGGAGGCGAGCTGGGAGGCCGAGGAAGCCAATTTGTGCATGGGGGCTCTGAGGAGAGCCAGCTTGTGCTTGAGGGTCGGGCACAGGGGTGACCTGGTCGGTCCCTGCAGGCCCTTTCTTCTGAGCTCTGAGACACGTCATCTGTCACGTGTCACGATCTGGGAGATCGCCGATATCGAGCATCATCATTACTGGTTTGGAAACTCTTGAAATAAATGGAACCTGCATGTCTACTGTTTATTCACTAATACAACGAAAAGGATTTAATGTTTATACACTAATAATATAAGAAGATTAACGACTGAATCGGAAAAATATACGGTCAAATGAATCAAATATCTCACGTGCGCAGCAAAGGGGCAAGCTGGGACGTCATTAGCGCCTCGCCACCTAAATATATTCCTTTTGTAACAATAATCACCACAGTAGCAACTAAATATCCGAGCACTTAAAATGCCCACTTCGATCAAGATAATTACGATAGGCCCAGCCGATTTATATACCGTTTCGTCTCTAGATTTTTCTCTCTCTTCTTTTTATGGTGAGAGAGCGAGAGCTAAGCACGAATTTCGAAGCGATTGGGGATTCTTCAGGTTAGTGATCTCGATCTCGTTGTTTTTTCGAGAGGAAATCGAAATGCTTCAGTTGCCACATTTGTCGTAATTATTTCAGTTTTGAATCGTTTGTGAGATTTGATTTCAAAAATTGACAATTTTAAAAAAAAATGCAGGCTTCTTCGATTTTGAGAGATCTTTTTTTGTTTGGCGAGTGCTCAAGGTTTTGACTGGTTGTGATCAGCGGTGTAAAAATGGCAGCTTTATCGAGTGTGTTGCAGCTCTTTCTTCTGATCGCTGCGTCCTTTTTCGTCATCTTGGCCTTTTCATCTTTTGGTATGTTTCTATCTCTGTGTTTTTTCTTTTTTGCTTTTAAATTCTAAAACTTCAGTTTTTCAAAAGATAATTTTATTTTGATTCTTTTTTCATTTTTATGTAAATTATCAGTATATTATTTTTAGCAAATCACACTTCAGACCTCGGTCGAATTTGCACTTATTCTTTTTTATTTTTTTATTTCTATTATTACAGCGGGATTTCCTCCGCGTCGGTTGGGCCGCCCAATGCTTCGGAGTGCAATCGGTAACCGGAAGCTTCTAGAAGACGGTGAGTCTCGACCCTATGGTTCTATTGTACACGTGGCACGTTTTTTTGATGGGACGATCGAACCTTTATAATTGGTTGTAGTTGAGCTTGTAGGATTCCAGTGGTCCCCACCAAAAGCTAGCCTTCAATATTAGCAAGGGACGTTAAGAGGGGCCGGCTGGGATAATCCGAGATGATGACTCCATATTGATTGTATTTAATAATTTTGATTTTCGATGATAGTGCGTATTCGTATCTGCATCATATCAAAACCACTAGATACGAATATAATAATATCTGTAACCATTCTGTATATATATATATATATATATATGAGATTAATGGCGTGAAAAAAATACAACCTTCACTATTTTTTCCGACGATCGGCACCTATCATCATCATCGTTATCATCTAAGATGTGCGTATACCAAATTTCATGTGATTCCACAACTTTTTCACCGTTGATTTATTGGGTTCAAAATTAACGGTTTACCGACAATAGAACTTTTTACATTGCTAAATCAACGGTGAAAAGGTTGTAGAATCACATGAAATTTGGTGTACCCACATCTTAGATGATAACGATGAAGATGATGGGAGCCGATCGTCGAAAAGATTGGTGGAGGTTGTATTTTTTCAACGCCATAGGAGGAAATCCCCTCCTATGGTCTCTTTTCTCCATTATTCTCTCTCTATATATATATATATCCACATTTAAATATGCAAGTATAACAGGCAAGAATAATTTGCAGTATTTGAAATGGATATAGTTCTTCTAATATTCGTTTCATATCCGTATCCGACTTTTACCAATTACATATATTGATTTTTGATTTTGATTACTATTTATATCTGCCATCCACAATCACATACCTAAGTTTCCCAGATATGTTGATCACATCACTGTTTGTAACTATCTTTGAAATACTCTAAAATATTCACTAATCAATAAGGCAATCCAGTTGATTTTTCATACATATTCTACCTGTTATGGACGTCTAATCTATAATAATTAAGTCATTAATTAAATAAACTTGTATTTGCATATCTTTCCAGAGAATTAATTAATTGTTATTTGCATTTGGCTATATTTCAAGGATACGCAAACATAACAGTAGAACATGAATTACTACCCACCAGGATGGGAGAAGGTTGCTCCCCGTCGGACCTGACCATCCAGCAGGTGCAGACGGCCCCCCTGCCCAACGGCATCCCGACCTACACCGTCAACATCATCAACCAATGCCTGGGCGATGAATGTCGCATAGGCAACATCCATGTCGCCTGCGGCTGGTACAGCTCTGCCCGCCTCGTCAACCCCAGGATCTTCCGCCGCCTCGGATATGACGACTGCCTCGTCAACGACGGACGTCCGATCCCGATGGGGCAGGCTGTGTCGTTCCAGTACGCGAACTCGTTCAGCTATCCCATGCGGGTGTCGAGGGCCAAGTGCATGCCATGAGATACCATGCATGATCGATCAATGCATGTGCATGAGATCAGGTTTGAATATGTATTACTGAATAATACAAGATATATACATATAGATTACGTACGTACAATAACATACTTTGTATTCATTGGGGTGATTACTTTTCTCTAGTTTGGTATCATTACTTTATATATATATATATATAGATATATAGATAGATAGAGAGAGAGAGTAGGTGGGGATTTCCTCCTATGGCGTGGAAAAAATACAACCTCCATCATTTTTTCCGACGATCGGCACCCATCATCATCATCGTTATCATCTAAGATGTGTGTACACCAAATTTCATGTGATTCCACAACCTTTTCACCGTTGATTTAGTGGGTTCAAAATTAACGGTTTACCGACAATAGAACTTCTTACATTGCTAAATCAACGGTGAAAAAGTTGTAGAATCACATGAAATTTGGTGTACCCACATCTTAGATGATAACGATGAAGATGATGGGGGCCGATCGTCGAAAAAATTGGTGGAGGTTGTATTTTTTCCACGTTATAGGAGGAAGCCTCTTTTCTCCATTATTCTCATATATATATATATATATATATATATATATATATATATATATAATGGAGGAAAGATGCGATAGGAGGGAATTTACTTCTACGACGTCGAAAATATACATCATCCTCATTTTTTCCGACGATCGGCACCCATCATTTTTATCGTTATCATCTAAGATATGGGTGCACCAAATTTCATGTGATTCTACAACTTTTTCACCGTTGATTTAGTGGGTTCAAAATTAACGGTTTACCGACAATAGAACTTTTTATACTGCTAAATCAACGGTGAAAAAGTTGTATAATCACATGAAATTTGGTGTATCCACATCTTAGATGATAACGATGAAGATTGTGGGTGCCGATCGTCGGAAAAAATGAGGAAGAGTGTATTTTTTCGACGCCATAGGAGAAAATTCCCTCCCCATGACCTCTTTCCTCCATTATTCTCTCTCTCTCTCTCTCTATATGTTATATATATATATATGTGTGTGTGTGTATGAGAGAGAGAGAGAGAGTAGTTCCACCATTGTTTTTGTTTATGTTGTTTTGGGTGCATGTTATATATAATACCGTGTAGAATATTAATTATAATCTATTTCTTGCTATATATTACAAGTTGTTTGATCCATGCATATATATATGAATCTAATATAGCATCTAATTATTAATTATCATTCACACATCTTATTAATGATATGCAATGAGTTCACACATTAATATCATATTCCTGTATGTTCCTGATCACTTCAAAAAAATATCTACATAGCTCCTTCTCAAGCTCCGCTCCAAATTTATTTAAATATATTAATTTTCTATATCGTTAATTATGCCTAGCTATAATTAACTTAACGCCTATATATATAGCAATAGTGTCTAGCATTTAATGGACGTGTGGTTGTATATGGCAGTGATATATATTAATTTTTCATTCGACGTAGATTTGGAACAATAACATATACTTGTACTTGAAAGTAGCTACTAGCTCGTAACCATAATGATTCCATGCATATATGCATGTGGGCTCTGATAACTTCAAGGACGTACGTACTATGAAGGGACATACATAAAGATACCTAATTAATTAATTTTTGGATTATTAATTAGTTGCTACATTAAAACTTTCCCTATATAGTTTTTTTTCTTGCAACAATCCGTAAGCTTGGAAGAGAGGGTTTTAGGCCTCCAAACCTAATGGAACTTTTTCTCAATTCGCATAATTGGTTTAAAATCCTTCTTACCGCTGCAAGTAGGGGTTTCGAACTCAAGACCTCCCACCAAGTTGGGGGTTGTCATTCTCGCTCGAGCAAAAGCTCTTTGGCTTTCCGTATATAGCTTTACTCATTCGACATGCTCTTACCAAATACTAGATGTTCTCATGCGCTCGATGCGCCTATATATTTACCTAGAGTTGAGCATAATTTTTTTTTTATAAAATTAGATGTGTGTGTGAGAGAGGGAAAGATGATACAGACAACTTTAGAAATTACAGAATTTTTCTCATATATATATATATATATATAATAAAAGGGATATGATGAAACCCCTATGTAAAAAAATCTCGGGATTTAAAAATGAGCCGGTGGTCATTTTTTAAAAATGAGCTCTCGTTTCAAAACACACATCCCCATATTTCATCGATCCAAACCGGCTATCTTGATCCACGTATCATGAAACCCATATGTACAAAAAATCTTAGGATTTAAAGATTTCTAACACGTTCATCAAGCAAATAGAAAAACCAACGGCTTATTGGTATAGGAAAATTGCGGTCGCTTGATGAACGCGTTAGAGATCTTTAAATCACGAGATTTTTTGTACATGAGGGTTTCATTATACGTAGATCAAGATAGCTGATTTGGATTGGTTAATTACACGGGGGTATGTGTGTTGGGACGAGAGCTCATTTTTATAAAAAAAAAGACTGTCAGCTCACACACACACATGAGAATAATGGAGGAAAGAGGCCTTAGGAGGCCTTTTGCGTTAAGTGGCAGCAAAAAATACGCCCTCCATTTTATTCGACAATCGACACATTCCAACTTGATATCCATCTACTAATTTGTCGATACACCAAATTTTATATGATTACAACATTATTTCACATTTGATTTAGCAATGTAAAAAGTTCTATTGTCTGTAAACCGCGTTAATTTTGCACCCACTAAATCAACAGTGATATGGAGTTCTAATTATATGAAATTTAGTGTATCGACAAATTAGAGAATGCATATCAAGTTGGAAGGTGCCGATGTTCAAATAAAATGGTGGAGGGCATAATTTTTTCCGTTACCTAACGCAAAAAGCCTTTTAGGGCCTCCCTCCCTCTCTCTCTCTCTCTCTCTCTCTATATATATATATATATATATACACACACACACACACACCCTCCACGATTTTATCCGACGAGCAGAACCCATGATCTTCATCATTATCATCTAAGATGTGGATACATCAAATTTCATGTGATTCTACAACCTTTCACCATTGAATTAACTATGTAAAAAGTTCTATTGTCGATAAACTGTTAATTTTGGACCCACTAAATCAACGGTGAAAAAGCGGTGGATTTGCATGAAATTTGGTCTATCCATATCTTAGATGATAATGATGAAGATAAAGTGTGCCGATCGTCGGAAAAAATGGTCACTACTACAAATAAGGGTTGCCCCTACGGATTTATCGGTAGGGGCAACCCACTGCTCCTACGGATATGTACGTAGGGACGAAAAAAGACCCCGTAGGTGCAAAGGCCGCAGGTGCAAGTTGAGGCCCTGAACTTGCCCCTACGGGAAAATTAGAGCCCCTACGGATATATCGGTAGGTGTTATAGCCCCTACGGAGTACCCCGTAGGGGTAATCAAATCATATATGTAATTTTTTTTTGAATATATTGTATATACCTACGGATAACTTCATAGGTCCTTGTTCTACCCCTACGGATAGCTCCGTAGGGGATAGAAAGTGGCCCCTACGGATAGGTCCGTAGGGGCCTTCCCAACACCCTGCACTGAGATCAGGGGGGAAAATATCAGGAAACCTGATATTTTGCCCCTACGGATAAATTCGTAGGGGATAAACAGTTGCCCCTACGGACATATCCGTAGGGGCACTCCCAACACCCTGCACTGATATCAGGTGGGAAAATATCAGGTTTCCTGATAGTTTGCCCCTACGGATTTGCCCGTAGGGGCAACATATATACCTACGGCTTAATCCGTAGGTACATATTGTCTGTATTTTTTTTTAAAAAATGGGCTGCTAGATTTTTTCCCGCCCTGTGCACAATACTATATACATCAATCAAATCATATATTGCAGTATTCATAATCACATCTCACGCAAATATATAATATACAAAAGAAACCCAAAAACTGAATATGATATAAATACAAACCAATATCAATATCGTTTCAAAATGTAGTACAATGTGATATAAATACATGTTTCAAAAAATAAGAACCAAAAAGCTACCCTAGTTCGGTCCAGCTCCACCTCCGAATAACGTTAGAATAACGCGCGCCTGCTTCTCGGTCAATACACTCTGCAATGCTACATATAAGGGAGTCTGAGCGGCATGTGGAGCTGGCGATGTGGTCTGCGCAGCCGCCGTCGAGGTAGTCGCTTGCGGAGCCGCGGCTGTGGGAGTCTGAGTGGGCGGTGGAGCTACAGGAGCTGTCTGCGGAACCGCAGCCGATGTAGTGGCTTGCGGAGCCGCAGCCGAAGGAGATGCATGTGGAGGCTCGGCCGATCTACCCTGTCGCGTCTGGACATAACGTGTGTAAGAAGCGTGTAAGAACTGTGTATTATTCGAATTCGTTTCATTATTAAGTTATTTCGAAACCCTGTTTGGATATCTAGTTTGGAAAAGCGTTGTTTATTTTAATTACATATGTATATATGATTAATCAGACTTAAGTCTAAAACCAAATAAGCTCAAGCTACGTACTAATTATGGATATGTTGATATGTATATAATATGAAATGATATTTTACTATAAAGTAGTATACATACCAGCATCTCCTTCAACTCCTGAACGGTGGCCCTCAAGCTATCCAGTTCCTGATGGACATGCCGGTCACTGGAGACGGAGGAAGTAACCGTCGGGGTGGAGTCCAACCTCATATGGGCCCTGCTAGGGCCCAATCCCCGGCCTCTCTCCCAACCTCCGTGGTGCCCTCCGTGTGCGGCGTCCAGAACTGGGGTCAGCAGCCTCGGATCGTTCTGTCCGGTAAAATCGATCCCCGAGGCCTGGGCCTGCTCAACCACCCTCTCCTACACCCACATTAAGCAGTAAAGTATAAGTATAAAATTTAAACTTGAACCTTCCAAAACTAAAATTTCAAATTTGGGTAGAAAAAATATTAACACTTACGCAGTACTCCTGGGTAGCGACGTCGGGACATCGAAGCTCGCCCGTGGCGGGATCTGTCGAGGTGCCGTGGACGGCAAGATATGCGGACAGCATGCTCGGTGTACCACCTGACGCCACGGTCCGAGATGTCTGCAATATTAGAAAGTAACTCTTAATATTAGAAATATTAGAGAATAACTCTTAATATTGCAGAATATTAGAGAATAACTCTTAATTTACCGATAATTCCATGGCTCGAGTAATGTTCCTCGAGCCACCTGTGTAAGTGGGGCGACCCCTCTTCGCCGACTTCCTGTTCTCCGTATTCTGAGCGGCCTGTTTCTGCACAACGCATTAACATTTAGTTTTCTAATTAAGAAACACAAAGAAATAAATTATATCATAAATAATGAATTAAATTTAAAATACATACTTGTTTGCGTTAGGAGTCGAAATAAGCGCACAATAGAGGCCATGTCTCTACGTTGACTCTCGCAAACGCCGGAGTAGATAGGAGGGCCGCTCTCTCTGCCTCGGGGGTCGCTATCCACAGGGAGTAGCAGTCGGCCTTCAGCTCATTCCTGTTGCATCGGACCTTGGCCTGCATGTTCTTCATCAGGCCATTGTACATAGCATGAAGGTCGAGCACCCTCCCCGGATGATCAGGGTCGGCTACAGGCTGAAAATTGTAATCCAACTGAAAATACAAAAAAAACCCATTGTTATTAGATTGCAAGTGTTAATAATAAATATATTGGATAGATCAAATGAAAATATATATTAATACATACCCGAGCCTGATCAAAGAAGAGGGCGAATGAGCGCTGGTGCTGCTCGTCCCACTCAACGTGAAGTGGATAGTTCTTCACGATCCGGCTCTCGTCCCCCAAATACCGGCCGAACCTCTCGGCATGAGGACCGGTATAGAGATAGTCAAGGGTAAAAAATAGGGGGAATGCTGCCTCCCCCCTAGCTCTATCAGGCCTCAGCCTATGGGACTGATTTGGGCCTCGAGTCCCCCTCTGGGGATGGAGAGGCCCTGCGTCTGCACGAAATATCAAGACAATCAATAATAAGACAAAGTTGTATTAAGAAATCAAGGTTAAACAAAAATTCAAGTGTGGTATATATCTCCGGTGAATAGCGCACGAGCCTGGGCCCGAGCAGCAGCACGAGCGGGACGATAGTTCCTCCGGTGAGGAACAACCGGGGTCCCGGACCCGGACGCATCCCCTCCAACTATAAAATAAACATCGACGCTAAATCTCCATGAAGTTCATATTTATTCTATAGAGCATATGTAAAATAAATAAATATTTTAAATTTATTCATACTAACCTGCAGACGATGCGGAGGGTATGGAAGCGGCAGGAGTGGCCCCTGTGGAAGGTGTGGACGCACCACCTATAATTAGACAATTAAAAATAGATTTTATAAGTAATTGCAAAAAGAATGTGTAGATCAATAATATAACGTTCTAAATCAATATGCATGCACTATAGGACATATAAACATACCCGCAGGTGCGGTGGTGTCACCACCTACAGCTAGACAATAATAAAAATTGCTAAGTAAGAGCAAAAGGAATGTGTATATTTATGATATAGCATTCTAAATCAATATACATACACTATATGATATATAAACATACCTGGAGGAGCGGGGGTGGCCTCTGTCCTAGATGTGGACGCAGGACCAACAACTAGACAATTAAAAATAGATTTTATAAGTAATTGCAAAAAGAATGTGTAGATCAATAATATAACGTTCTAAATCAATATGCATGCACTATAGGACATATAAACATACCCGCAGGTGCGGTGGTGTCACCACCTACAGCTAGACAATAATAAAAATTGCTAAGTAAGAGCAAAAGGAATGTGTATATTTATGATATAGCATTCTAAATCAATATACATACACTATATGATATATAATCATACCTGGAGGAGCGGGGGTGGCCTCTGTCCCAGATGTGGACGCAGGACCAATAACTAGACAATCAAACATTGACAATATAAGTAATTTTGACATAAACATGCATGAATATATGTAATATTACATTGAAAATGGATATGCGTGCAGTATACCTGGAGGTGTGGCAAAATCCACACGGAAGGAGGTATCCGAAGGGGTCTCCGATCTGGGTGCAAGACCGGCCCTCTGAAGCTCCCTACGGAGCTCTCCGGGCGGCAGAACCGCTCTGCCTCTGCCGCGGCTGGAGCTCCTGCCGCCCCTCGCTGCTCCCGACATCGTCATCAAATCTAGATAAACGGTTCGTGGACGCATTAGACAATCATTAAAAGTATTGACTATATATGATCTAGAGCGTAAAATGTGAAGTAATAATATAACATTACTGATAACCTTTTTCGTTTCGTGGGCGCATCATACATATCTACTTGGATTTCATCGTCGATGTCATTTCTAACCCACGTAACTTCATGATCGGTCGAAGACAACCCGTCCTTCGAAACAGACGGTCGAAGCACTTTAAGCCTTCTCTCTTCTTCGTCCTCATCGCTGTCCTCGTATTCTGGGACATCGTAGACATCTCTAGGTTTCCATCGGCATACAACACTCCACCCCGGATGCTTCAAACACTGTGAGTAGTATACTTGGAACGCTTGGTTCGGAAAGATAAACGGATCGTCCTGACCGTAAAATCGAAGTGTGTTCACACTGGTCAATCCATATTCATCTTTCCAAGTCCTAAGACTGCTTCTCCACCTGTCTGTATCGGTTCGCGGATCGTACCAAGTACAGTGGAATATATAAAAGGGTTCTGATCGTCCGGGATAGTGGATGCCGAGTATACAATTTAAGTACCCATAGTAAATCACACCGTCCGATCCTACCGTCTCAATCCCACTATTCTGAGTGATTCTAGATGTTTCTATGTCCTTAACTTCGAATTTGTATCCAAGGACACCAAATCCTTTGTAATTTGCAACCTCCATACTAGGAAATTGAGCTAAACATCTTGAATCACTCTCAAATGATGCGGACAAGTTCGGATCGTGGATCTAACAAACCAAATTTTACGATAAATACATAACGATACAAGTTTAGATTAAAACTGATAGCAATAAAATGTAATTCGAATAACTTACATGCTCTGTGACCCAATCACAAAAATTATCCTGATGGTATTTTTCCAAACGCTCTTCGTTCCAATCAGGATGCCCCTCACGTACCTCGTTAAAATGAGTTCTGTTTTCGACAAATAATTGTGACATTAATATTATGTCATTTCATACACACACAAACACAGATATAACAATTAATCCAAAAGAACTTACTCTCTAATTTGTTCAAGACATGCGCAATTAAGCAAGATAAACCGGTATATCTTGTTGATAAACATAGTGTCTACCCTCTTATACCCGGCTTTACCATATGGCCCGTCTTGAATTCTTCGTGGTCGGTTAAGCCTTGTCTCAATGTTCTCGTCCAGATAGCGGGAACAAAATGTGGTTGCTTCATCAAGAAGATAACCTTGCATGATAGAACCCTCTGGTCGATTTTTATTGCGTATATACTTCTTAAGAGTGTAAAGGTACCTAATGAGAATATGTTGAATAAATAAACACGGGCATACAGAACAAAAATAAATTTATAAATTGCGCGAAACGAAAAATTACACGTACCTCTCGACGGGATACATCCATCGATATTGTACCGGTCCGGCTAACTTCGCCTCAGTTGCAAGATGAACCGTCAAGTGTATTATGATATCGAAGAATGACGGTGGGAAAATACGCTCAAACTTGCAAAGTATCAACGCAATAGAATTTTCTAGTTTATCCAGCGTCGCAACCTCCAGTGTTTTAGCACACAACTCCCTGAAAAAACAACATAGGTCGTTGATTACTAGACCAACCGAGTCGGGGAGAGAAGTCCTGAGGGCTAATGGAAGAAGGTGCTCCACGATAACATGGTGATCATGACTTTTCAGCCCATCGATCTTGCCCTTCACAATTTTTATTTTCTTACTGAATGATCCTGAGAAACCTGTGGGGACTTTCAAATCATGCAACACCTGCAGGAATCTTTTCTTCTCCGGTTGTGACATATGATAAGCGGCATTGGGAAGTACAAACTTGCCCGGTTTACCCGCTACCGGTTTAGGGTGCAGTTCACTTCTTATTCCCCACTCTTGTAGATCCATCCGGGCATTCATGTTGTCTTTCGATTTCCCGTCTTTACACAGAAGCAAGTTAAGTATGTGCTCTGATACTCCCTTCTCTATATGCATGACGTCCAGACAATGACGCACTGAATTTGTAGACCAGTACGGAAGCTCGAAGAAAATGCTTAACTTGTTCCAATATTGTGGTTTGACCTGTCTCGTCGGATCCATCCCGAAGGTCACGTTATTGTAACCATCCCATTTAGCAGTCACTTCCTCTCCGGACAATGAGGATGGAGGCCCAAGAAGCTCCTGATGACCATCAAAGTGAACCGTGTCTAACCTATAGGGGTGGTCTGGAGGCAGAAAACGTCGATGGCCGCAATAACAAACCTTCCTGCTAAAATTCAAAAATTTTGATATTGTGTGTTCATGGCAATGAGGACATGCTTTGTGACCATGTACGGACCAACCTGATAGCATTCCATACGCAGGAAAGTCATTAATTGTCCACATTAAAGCCGCACGCAGTATGAAGGTTGTATTTGTGTTTGAATCATATGTCTCTACACCATCAATGGACAAAGTTTTCAGCTCCTCGATCAGAGGTCGGAGATAGACGTCGATATTGTTCCCCGGTGAGTTTGGTCCGTCGATAAGAAGAGGCATCATAAAGTATGATTGGTCCATAACCAACCAAGGCGACAGATTATAAATTATCATTACAACGGGCCATGTACTGTGACTTCCAGCCATATAGTTGAATGGGCAGAAGCCATCGGCAGCCAGTCTGAGCCGGACATTGTGAGGATCGCTACTGAATATTGCGTGCCTCCTATCGAAATCCTTCCATGCCGGTGAATCTCTTGGATGGCTCATTTTTCCATTTTCTCTTGGAGGAGCACGGTGATGCCAAATCATTGCCTCGGCTGTTTTCTTGCACCTGAATAGCCTCTGTAGCCTCTGTGTTATGGGAAAATATCGTGCTATTTTCACAGGTATATCAGGCTTCTTATCAGAATCTTTCGGCTTATACCTGGCCTCTCCGCATGTTGGACACTCTTTCAAATCTGAATTCTCTTTCCGGTACAACACGCAATTTTTAGGACATGCTTGAATCTTCTCGCACTTTAGACCCAAATCAGACATCATTTTCTGGGCTTCGTACCAGCTTTCGGGCATATTATTTCCCGGAGGCATAGAATCTTTTAAGAACGAAAGAAGTATTGTGAATGACTTGTTGCTCCATCCATTTAGGCACTTAATTTGGAAAAGTTGGACGAACCATGAGAGGGTGGAATACTTCGCATTCTCATAAATTGGTTTTCTAGCATCATTCATGAAATTTTCATATTTATCCGCACGCGGTTCTTGACCGGAAGGAATGTCATCTTCGGTACGAATAGATTCACCTAGGGCAGCCTCTACCATATCCTCCATTTCTTCTGATGGAAATAAATTTCCGTATCCTGCCGTATTACCGAATTCTTCTTCTTCTCCTGCCGCATTATCGTATTCTCCTTCTTCTTCTACCGCAGTACTGCATTCTTCTCCTTCCCCGTGATATTTCCAAGTTGAATAAAGTCTAGTAAACCCATGTTTTACAATATGAAGCTCTGCCAATTCTACCTTCTGCCAGTACTTATTGCCACATCTATCGCACGGACAGAGAATCTTCTCTATTATGATCTTATTATGTGCTCGTGCAAATTCAAGGAAAGCAGCAACTCCTGCGACAAACTTAGGTTGCATACGTTGTTTCCAATCCACATACATCCAGTCCTTAACTCTGACGTACTCATGGGCCATGTTAGACTGAATAACATATAAATTGTAGGTTATGCTGACTATATTGAGAAATATAAGAACGGGATAGTTACTGACAAAGGAGAAAATCCGTGTATATGCTTTGTGTGTGCGTTTGTCGTTGAAAAGAATAAATTATCGCACGTTATGTTGACCGATAGACGGGGACTAAGTGGCGCTTTTAGTTTCATATATGGGTATCGATGGGAATATGAAGGTTTCATATTATCATATATTGGTTTTAACCTGAACATCTCGAATCGCTCTCTGATTATGCGTTTGTATGTATGTGTTCCGGCTGTCGGGGGTAGGCTTCTATCCCATTAAGAATGTATAGAGCGAACGCCCATCACTTGTGTTTTCAACCGTTTCGAGTAAATTTCGGCAGCACCTCCCCGCTGTTCTCCGAGTACACTGTAATAGAATAGATAATCATTTCAAAGCTGTGAAACAACGTTGAAATGAACATCTAATCTATCTTTGTACACGGAGAACCAGCGGAAAGATACCGACGAAATATCTCGAAACGGATGAAAACACAAGTGAATGAAGGCGTTTGCTTTATACATTCTTAACTTGTCCACACGGGACAAATCTATGGGTTACCATACGATTGAATTTTCTCGTCGCGTAGACTATACAACGGTTGTTAGTATCGAGCTATACTGTCCGATATTTAACAACCTTCGTATAGTTCTAGGTCACGACGAGCATCGCACGTATGTTAACCGATAGACGGGGACTAAGTGGCGCTTTTAGTTTCATATATGGGTATCGATGGGAATATGAAGGTTTCATATTATCATCGAGTATCATATATTGGTTTTAACCCGAACATCTCGAATCGCTCTCTGATTATGCGTTTGTATGTATGTGTTCCGGCTGTCGGGGGTAGGCTTCTATCCCATTAAGAATGTATAGAGCGAACGCCCATCACTTGTGCTTTCAACCGTTTCGAGTAAATTTCGGCAGCACCTCCCCGCTGTTCTCCGAGTACACTGTAATAGAATAGATAATCATTTCAAAGCTGTGAAACAACGTTGAAATGAACATCTAATCTATCTTTGTACACGGAGAACCAGCGGAAAGATACCGACGAAATATCTCGAAACGGATGAAAACACAAGTGAATGAAGGCGTTTGCTTTATACATTCTTAACTTGTCCACACAGGACAAATCTATGGGTTACCATACGATTGAATTTTCTCGTCGCGTAGACTATACGACGGTTGTTAGTATCGAGCTATACTGTCCGATATTTAACAACCTTCGTATAGTTCTAGGTCACGACGAGCATCGCACGTATGTTAACCGATAGACGGGGACTAAGTGGCGCTTTTAGTTTCATATATGGGTATCGATGGGAATATGAAGGTTTCATATTATCATCGAGTATCATATATTGGTTTTAACCCAAACATCTCGAATCGCTCTCTGATTATGCGTTTGTATGTATGTGTTCCGGCTGTCGGGGGTAGGCTTCTATCCCATTAAGAATGTATAGAGCGAACGCCCATCACTTGTGCTTTCAACCGTTTCGAGTAAATTTCGGCAGCACCTCCCCGCTGTTCTCCGAGTACACTGTAATAGAATAGATAATCATTTCAAAGCTGTGAAACAACGTTGAAATGAACATCTAATCTATCTTTGTACACGGAGAACCAGCGGAAAGATACCGACGAAATATCTCGAAACGGATGAAAACACAAGTGAATGAAGGCGTTTGCTTTATACATTCTTAACTTGTCCACACGGGACAAATCTATGGGTTACCATACGATTGAATTTTCTCGTCACGTAGACTATACGACGGTTGTTAGTATCGAGCTATACCGTCCGAGATTTAACAACCTTCGTATAGTTCTAGGTCACGACGAGCATCGCACGTATGTTAACCGATAGACGGGGACTAAGTGGCGCTTTTAGTTTCATATATGGGTATCGATGGGAATATGAAGGTTTCATATTATCATCGAGTATCATATATTGGTTTTAACCTGAATATCTCGAGTTGCTCTCTAATTATGCGTTTGTTGTGCATTCGTGTTGTATGTGTAACATGATTTTAAACCATTGAGATCAAGATTGATAGAACTGATCATCCTACATTGCAATAGCATTCATCAACCAAAAACTATTATTGCAATGGTATACATCTATAACAATCAACAATTAAAACTACAAATATAGGATACTGATATCATAAAGCGTTATGAGACACGTCATCTGCCACGTGTCGTGATCATGGAAATCGCTAATATTGAGCATCATCAAGATTAGATTATGGTTTTGAAGCAAGTTATTGAGCATCTTGGATTGATTGTCAAGTGTTGATTTTTATTTCAACACTTGACAGAATGAAAATCATAAATACAGTTGCAAAATGTGTTCCTCACCCCCATAAAGTGGATCTTAACAATCCAGACAAGACCATCATTGTTCAAATTGCCAAGGTAGACATAATCTCAGCAGTTATTTACGGTTGCTAGCTTGTATTGCTTGTTGCTATTCTTTTTTTTTCCTTGTCCTTTCTTTCTTTCTTTTTTTTGGGGGGTGGGGGGTTGTGTTTGAAAAGTTTTAACCAACTCACTGCTATTTCTAGGCAATGCAGGAATATAACTAGTTTTATCCCCTAAAAGAAAGAGCTTCAGGCTTCATGAGTCAAGCGATGTGTACGTATAATTATAGGATTTTCTTGCTAGCGGTTCATTTACAACTATTCTTTAGTCTATATACCTAGCATCTGCTACTAGATATTACATCTTGCATCAACACCCTGCATGTTAAAATCAAAATCGATTATTTTTTTCTTGATCTTTTTCTGATTTTCTACCATCTGTGTCGAGTAAATTATGATTAACATTATATTTGTCAACTAATCAGAATAGCCATTCAACCAGCCCCACCGTAACCCTAACCCCAGCCCCACTACCGTAACCCTAACCCCAGCCCCAGCCCCACCGTAACCCTAACCCCAGCCCTACCCCAGCAGCAGCCGAACCCCAACCCTAACCCTACCCCGACCCCGACCGCCACCGCGACCCCTGCCCAACCCCAACTCTCGCGCGCGCAACCCAGACCCAGCCATGAACCCTAAGCCCAAAATAATCCAAAAATGCTTTAATTTACCTCGAGATTTATACCTGAACGGCTGCTTGTGGGCTGGAGCGACGACGGTGGCGATTTGGCGACGAAACCGGCGGTGGCGACGACGACGGAGGCGACGGTGGCGACGACGGAGGCGATTTGGGGTTTTTTCTCGCGCGTGATTGAGAGAGAGAGAGAAAGTGAGCGTAGGCGATCGATCTGGGGTTTTGGTAAATAGATATTTACTTGCCCCTATGGATATACCCGTAGGTCCTTTGTTTGCGGCTCCGTAGGGGCAAACACCAAATTAAGAATTAATATTTTTTTTCTTGGACGTCTGTGCCCGTAGGGGCAACCTTTTAGCCCTACGGATTAATCCGTAGGGCCAAGTAAAATCTGCCCCAACGGATATGTTCATCCGTAGGGGCAACCCCCTATTTTACTAGTGGGTAGAGGGTGTATTTTTTCGACGCAATAGACATCTTTCCTACATTACTCTCTCTATCTCTCTCTGTGTCTCTGTGTGTGTGTGTGTGTGTGTGTGTGTGTGTGTGTGTGAGAATCGGTCCACATTTTTTAAAAACGGGAAATCTTGGTTTACGACATATTTTAACCATCTGAGCCATTTAAGTTAATCACCATACTCTCAAATGTATATGTATAAAAAATCAAAAGATTTGAAGGTTTCTCATCCATGCATCGGATGACGTTTATGTTGCATTATTGAAAGACGTTCATTTTTGCACCCATCGATCCATAGGTTGGAGGGTTTCAAATCCTTTGATTTTTCATACACATACATTTGAGAGTATGGTGATCAACTTGAAGGTTCGAATTGTTAAAATATGCTGTAGACCGAGAGTTCCCATTTTGAAAAAACGCGGACCGATTTGCAATGGATTACTCATATATATATATATAATGACCCTAAATGTCATTTACTGTCACGCCCCGCTTCCCAGACTACGCTAAATTTGGCACGTGACATAGCCAACCATGCTATCTGTGGGTAGGAAGTATCCATCCACAGTCGCATTACGGCTGTAGAGATATCAAGAACAAAATGTAACTATCTAACACATGTCCATAACCCAAGATAACATGAGTCAAGAATAATAAAAGCGCGGAAGCAAAAGATCCAATATAAAATAACTGGAATGTATGTCCCATAATACGGGCTCACATCAGGAATAAAATGCAGAAAATAAAAGAACTAACTACTGTTGACACCTCACAGCTCAGCCTGCTGGCTGAAGTACTCCTGCTCGGACTGCAGCAAAGGTACGGAATCTGGGCCATGCAAAACCTAGACGTCAGCGCGTCATGTCATCAAGTGATAAAATATGAACAGAGTAACAGGCAATGCAAATATAAACATGAATGAAAAGCAGGTGTAACAGTAAAATAAATTAGGCAGTACAGGGTAGTGTGCAATGAGTAAACTAAACTGTTCTATTGGGTTTTCTACTCTAAAGTCTTTGAAATCAATTTGATGAATCATCGATGTAACTCAATAGTATCCCGTGCGTGCCCGGGACTACGGTCAAGATTCTCGGGCTGAATCCGAGACGTGCCGCTAGGCAGTAAAAGGTAGCATGTACAGATGAGTAATGTCAGCATCATCACTCCGGGGCTGGCCTAGCCCGTAAGACTGATCAGAACAGGTATCGAACTGTTGAGTTACAAGTCAGATTTCATCATTGATTTCCCCATACCCCCGAGTTATGTATGTCAAGTCAGGTATTCAGTAATCGAGAACTAATGCCAACACAGGATCAAGTAAGAGCAGGTTTGTCTGGATAGACAACAGGAACGGTCCGTGAGGACTACATGTCAGGTTTGTTGGCATTAGACACAAGATCAGGTAACAGGTCAAGCCATGGTATATCAGGTCAGGTCAAGTAGTGTATGGTACCATGTCGGGTCAATCAATATGTGTGTAGCAATTCATGCCAGGGTGTAAAAGATAACATGTGGGTACTCATAAACCGCTAGCATAATCATGGTTATAAATAATCAAGCATGGTTATCAACAACGCAATCTAAGCAGTAAGTTAAGCAATAAAGCAGATTTAATTAATTAGCTATACAGTTATCAGTTGTGATTAAACCGGTTAAAGTTGCACATGGATGTCCGATAGGTTAAAACTGGATAAAAGGGGTATCATGGCTATAAACAAATGCGATCATGTGGTCTTTCACTTACATGTAATTACTAGGTATAAATAGTTAGATGCAAAATTAAGTCGGTTAACTTGAAATCCATTTCTTTCGATTCTATTTAGAGATTTAACAGGAAATAAATAATTTAGCATACGAATAGTTTAAAATAGCATGTAGCAAGTCTCACTTGCCACGACGGGTCGCGAAACGGAAAACGGAACGTTACGTGTCGGCGGGGAAAAATCGCGACGCGCGCATGGTTCACGGAAAGAACCCAAACGACGAACAGTGGAGTCACACGGCTCGGAGGTACTCGCTGGGTCGTCGGGAAACGTCGTCGGCACCGCCGGATTCCGGCGAACAGACAAAACAGTGAACATCAAAGATACAAGAATGCATGAAAGAAAAGAGAAAGAAGATTAAGAAGAAAGAAGGGAAGGAGGATTGAGGAGGGGGTGCTCACGTTGATCTGCAGAGGGGTTGTGATCAGCGACTGCGTTGACGGAGCTCCGGTGCACGAACTGCAGAGGACCCGGCAATCAACAGAAAATTCTATTAAAAATGAACAAAGAAAGAAGAAGGAAAGAAGGAAGAAAAGGGATTGGTAATGCTCACTGGGGTTGCACGAAGGCCGTGGCACGGAGACGAGGTCACTGGCATCGACAATTCCAGCGGTGCAAAAGTGCAGGGGCGCGGCTGCCAGATCCAGGATGCTCGGGGAGAGGAGGAAGGAGGAAGGAGAGAGGGTAGAGGCGATGAGGGTGACATCGGCGATGAACGGCGACGAAGGCGTCGGCGCTAGGGCAACCGCGAGAGGAGACGGGGCGACTAGGGTTTTCAGGGGTTGGGTTTTCTTTCGCTGGAGAAAGAAAAAAGAGAAGAAGAATATATAACGGGGGGAGAGAGATAGAGAGAGAGAGAGAGGGAGTAACAGTGAGGAGATATAAAATTGGCTGTATTCGCCAGAGAGAGAAAGAGAGAAGAGAGAGAAAGAGAAGGAGAAAGGGATAGAGCGAAGGAGAAAAGGGGAGAGAAAGAGAGAGCTGTGGGCCCGGGGAAAGAAACGGGGGATTCTGATTGGTTGGGAATAAAAAATGTGAAAGATTTGTGGGATGTAAACAAATATAGCGTTGGCTTAAAAGATTTTATTAGGTTGTAAAAATATATTCAGGCTGGTAAAAGAAAATAGGTTTAGGTAAAATGAATTATTAAAAAAATCATAATCTGGCGGGATACAAAATATTTCAGAATTGCGCCCGAGTCGGGTCCAAAAATTTGAATTTAAAAATATGAAAATTACAGGCGGGTTCCAAAAATTAAAATGAAGGCGTTAGTAAAGAAATATCATACCCCCAAGAACGGACGCATGTACGTGCGTGTGTCGTCCAAACACGTCCGTTTCACTGAACGGGACGAGAACTCGATGCAAGGATGCTACCACAGGGTTAGGGGTGTCAAGCAGGCCATGTCGATTATTTTAATTTATTTTAAAAGACTTAAATTGTTATATGCAAGAATTTGAATTGTCGGGGTAAACCACAACTAACAACAATCAAGCAAGATAAATGAAATAAATACTACACACCATAGATACGATAACTGAAATTTGTAGAACTGGACTCAGTTGTTACATTATACCCAACTACAAAAAGAATTTCGTCCTCAAAATTCCAAGAATACAAAGGATAGACGAAAATCAAACTACAAGAAAAGATGAGGAAATTTCTGCCGGATTTCATCTTCTCGTTCCCAAGTGGACTCTCCATGTGAGCGATTACCCCAAGAAACAAGTACAAGAGGGATAACCTTGTTCTTAAGAACCTTTTCCTTTCGATCCACAATTTCAACCGGTCGCTCCTCAAAAGTCAAGTCTTCTCGTACCGTCAGCTCCGAATGATCCAATACATGTGTTTGATCTCGAACATACCTACGGAGTTGAGATACGTGAAATATATCGTGCACATTCGTCAAGGACCGCGGTAACGCCAAACGATACGCTACCTCACTAACACGCTCCAAGATTTCAAAGGGTCCAACGAATCGAGGACTGAGGTTTCCTCGACTTCCAAAACGAATCACCCCTCTAGTCGGTGATATCTTCAAGAATACCAAATCACCCACGGCGAACTCTAGAGGTCTTCTCGACGTATCGGCCAAACTCTTCTGTCTGTCTTGAGCCGCTTTCATATGATTCCGAATAGCGTTAACTTTCTCAACTGTCTGCACAACCAAATCTGGTCCCAACAATCTTCGTTCACCGACATCGTCCCAACAAACGGGTGAACGATATTTGCGACCGTACAGAGCTTCAAATGGAGCCATCTGAATAGTTGCCTGGAAACTGTTGTTGTAAGAAAACTCCACCAAATGTAGATGATCCTCCCAAGAACCCTTGAAGTCCAACATGCACGCCCTTAACATATCTTCAAGAGTTTGAATCGTTCTTTCCGACTGGCCATCCGTTTGAGGATGATAAGCTGTGCTAAACTTCAATCGAGTCCCCAAACTTTCCTGTAAACTCCTCCAGAAGTGTGATAAGAACCGAGTGTCCCGATCGGACACGATACTCACCGGTACTCCATGCAATCTTACAATCTCCTGCATGTACCGCTCCGCCAAAGTTTCTGTTGATTGGCCAACCCGAAAAGGAATAAAATGAGCTGCCTTGGTCAAACGATCAACAATCACCCAAACTGCATTGTTGCCTTTTGGACTCCGCGGTAGAGCTGTCACGAAATCCATGGTTATATGTTCCCACTTCCACTGAGAAATCGGAAGTGGTTGCAACAAACCAGCAACCCTTTGATGTTCAGCCTTAACTTGCTGACACACCAAGCACTTTGTCACAAAGCGAGCGATCTCCCGTTTCATGCCTTCCCACCAGAAATGCTGTCGTAAGTCTCGGTACATCTTCGTGCCTCCTGGATGTACGGAATAAGCTGAACTGTGTGCCTCCTTCATAAGCTCTTCGCGAATATCACCCTTTGGCACACACAAACGACTACCATATCTCAACGAACCATCTTCATGGATCAATAAATATGTTCGTAGTCCGGCTTCAACCTGTTCTCAAAACTTTTGCAATCTAGGATCTTGTGATTGTCCTGCTTTAATATTCTCGATCAACGATGAATGTACTTACAGCTGCATCAACAGTCCCGAAGAATGCGGTAGTACAACCTCTAAATCAAATCTTCGAAAGTATTCCACGAGTTCCTCCTGCGTAGTCAACATCTGAATAGATGGTAACTGATTGAGCGCATCTGGTACAACATTAACCTTCCCCGGATGGTACTTGAGATCAAGATCGTAGTCAGCCATCAGCTCTAACCATCTACGCTGCCTCATATTAAGCTCCTTCTGTGTGAACACATACTTCAAGCTCTTATGATCCGTGAAAACTTCGACCCTTTCGCCCAAAAGGTAATGTCTCAAAATCTTCAAAGCGAAAAT
Source organism: Agapanthus africanus (assembly GCA_030015575.1). Lineage (NCBI taxonomy): Eukaryota > Viridiplantae > Streptophyta > Magnoliopsida > Asparagales > Amaryllidaceae > Agapanthus > Agapanthus africanus. The sequence goes on along the minus strand of CM057339.1, from coordinate 298,690,760 downwards.
CACAGCCGCAAGCTCCAAGTCGTGAGTTGGGTAATTCTTCTCATGGGTCTTCAACTATCTTGATGCGTACGCTACAACCTTCCCATGCTGCATCAAAACGCATCCCAATCCTTTCCCAGATGCGTCGCTGTGAATCACCAATCCTTCGGAATTGTCTGGCACGGTTAGAATAGGGGCGGTTATCAATTTCTGCTTCAACCTCTCAAAAGCTGACGCATATCTATCCGTCCACACAAAAGGTACCTCCTTGCGCATAAGCTTGGTCAACGGCTCCGCCGGACGAGCAAAGTTCTCCACAAATCTTCTGTAATACCCGGCGAGTCCAAGAAAACTTCTTATCTCCGCAATATTCTTTGGAATCGGCCAATCTCAAACTGCTGCAATCTTTTCTGGATCGACGGCGATTCCATTGCTAGACACAACATGCCCCAAAAACATTACTTCTTCTAGCCAAAACTCGCACTTGCTCATCTTCTCATATAACTTCTCCTGTCTCAACGTCTGCAGTGCGATCTTCAAATATTCTGTATGATCTTCAAAACTCTTCGAGTAAACTAGAATATCGTCAATGAACACAACAATAAACTGGTCCAAGAATGGTGAAAAGATTCGGTTCATCAAGTCCATGAATATCACCGGTGCATTCGTAACTCCGAAGGGCATCACTAAGTACTCGTAATGTCCATACCGAGTTCGGAACGCCGTCTTGCTAATATCTTCTGCTTTCACTCGGACCTGATGATATCTGGATCGCAAATCCAGCTTTGAGAATACCCTCGCGCCACTAAGCTGCTCAAAAAGTTTGCCAATGCGAGGGATCGGGTACTTGTTCTTAATAGTCACCCGGTTTAATTCTCGATAGTCGATGCACATCCTTCTTGTGCCATCCTTCTTCTTGACTAGAAGAACTGGAGCTCCCCAAGGCGAGTTACTGCTTCTAATCCAACCCTTCTCAAGCAATTCAGCAACCTGTTTCTTGACTTCTTCCAACTCCACTGGTGCCATTGGATAATACGCTTTAGATACTGGCGCTGCACCAGGAACAAGATCAATTACGAACTCCACGTCCCACTTCGGCGGTAATCCCGATATATCTTCAAACACATCCATAAAATTGCGAACAACAGCTGGCTCTTCACCTTCATCAACCTCCATTGATGCAAGAATATTAGTTGTCGGCCTAGCCCTAAACTCGACTGGCCCGACAGAACTGCTTCCTCCAGTAAAGATAAACTCGGGATGTCCGGGAATCTGGAAAATTACTTTCTTTGCCCTACAATCAATGTGAGCGTGGAAAGTTCCAAGAAAATCCATTCCCAAGACGACTTCGTAGCTGCCCGTATCAATCACCAGGAAATCTGCAAAAAACTCCCATCCGCAAACAACAACTGTACAATCTTTACATTCTCTACTAGATATGATTTTCCCATTCCCAGTGTGTTTGTCCCAGAAACTAGACAGGGTCGTGCAGGTAATCGAGTGTGTAGCTATAAACTTGGACGACATAAAACAATGGGATGCACCAGAATCAAACAACGCTAATGCGCGAAAACCATGAACGAGTAGAATACCTGAAACAACTTCTCCCGAAGCCTTAGCTTCCTCAGCCGTCAAGGTAAAAGCTCGAGCCTGATTAGGTCCTTGAGTCAGCTGCTTCTGTCCCTAAAACGGTTTCTGCGGAGGCTTCTGAATATCATCCCTCGTACGAAGCTTCGACGGACATGAGTTAACAGTGTGATCTGCCGCTCCACAAACTAAACAGAGTCCCTGCCTCCTTCGACAATCCTTTTGCACGTGTCCAGGTAAATGGCAGTAGTCACAAATCACGCTCCTTCTTCGATCAACGACAACAGGCTTCTTCATCGGTGTTACGCCACGACGGTCCACCGGAATACATCTGCGTCCATGAGCTCGGTTTGGTACAAATGCCGACTTCCTTACCGCAACTACTGTCTGCTGTGAACTCCCAGTCTTCCCAGATAAGCTCTGCTGTTCTCGTACTGCCGTAAGTACCTGTGAGAAAGTGGTCAAACCCAGGGAGACAATCTGCCTCTGGATGTCCACATCCAAGCTGCGCATGAACCTCCTTGCCCTGTCTGCATCGTCGGCAACTAAAGGTCTAGCGAATCTACTGAGCCGTGTCCACTCAGCTGCATGTACATCTACGGCCGCACCATTCTGCTTTAGACTGATGAACTTCTCTTCCATTTCCTCCCGTGCGGTCCGCGGGAAGAACTTCTCCAGGAAACTCTTCGAAAAATCCGCCCACCTAATCGGCTTGGGCAAGCGGGTCTCCTCCACAAGCCACCATTCACGGGCGTAGTCCACTAACTGAATGCGCACCACATCCACTCTTTTATCATCTGGAATCTGTGCCGCAATAAGTAAGTTCTCCGTGTCAACTAGCCACTGCTCTGCTGGCAACGGCTCCTCCAAACCGGTAAAGACAGACGGACCCAAACGCCTGAAATCTGCTACGGTCCCCACTCGATCAATTGGCTTAGCTCCAACATTGTTCACGGACTGCTGAACGGTCCGCAAACCTTCCTGAAATGATTCAGCTTGCTGCTGGATCAGCTCGGTCTGCCTCTTTTGATTGTCCAGCATTCCCCGTATCACTCCAAGCATGGCGGCTTCGTTAACACGCCTTTGGTACGTCTTCAGATTCTTGTTTGCCATTCTCCTGAAATCAAAACACCCAAGATTAGCATGATAACAGATTCAAATTATAGATCAAGGCTAGAACTCTAAGTTACTTAAATAGAGTACCGTATTGTAACTATGCCGCGGTATTATAGCTACAATTACATAACTCTACCCAAGTCGCTTAAGTCCTAGAGATAACAAGGAATCAGGTTTCGAGTCGATATGCAAAGGAAGTTTGCACACCGCAAAAGATATAATCAGGAAGAACTTAGATTCAAGAACGGTAAAACGGTAAGGTGGCAGGACATGTTTCCTAAACACGGGTATTCTGATTCGTGTATTGGGTACAATACCCAACTACAAAAAGAATCAACCCGACTAACCTATGGCTCTGATACCAAAAGAACCATGTCACGCCCCGCTTCCCAGAGTACGCTAAATTTGGCACGTGACATAGCTAACCATGCTACATGTGGGTAGGAAGTATTCATCTACAGTCGCATTACGGCTGTAGAGATATTAAGAACAAAATGTAACTATCTAACACATGTCCATAAGCCAAGATAACATGAGTCAAGAATAATAAAAGTGCGGAAGCAAAAGATCTAATACAAAATAACTGGAATGTATGTCCCATAATACGGGCTCACATCAGGAATAAAATGCAGAAAATAAAAGAACTAACTACTGTTGACACCTCACAGCTCAGCCTGCTTGCTGAAGTACTCCTGCTCGGACTGCAGTAAAGGTACGGAATCTGGGCCATGCAAAACCCAGACGTCAGCGCGTCATGTCATCAAGTGATAAAATATGAACAGAGTAACAGGCAATGCAAATATAAACATGAATGAAAAGCAGGTGTAACAGTAAAATAAATCAGGCAGTGCAGGGTAGTGTGCAATGAGTAAACTAAACTGTTCTATTGGATTTTCTACTCTAAAGTCTTTGAAATCAATTTGATGAATCATCGATGTAACCCAATAGTATCCCGTGCGTGCCCGGGACCACGGTCAAGATTCTCGGGCTGAATCCGAGACGTGCCGCTAGGCAGTAAAATGTAGCATGTACAGATGAGTAATGTCAGCATCATCACTCCGGGGCTGGCCTAGCCCGTAAGACTGATCAGAACAGGTATCGAACTGTTGAGTTACAAGTCAGGTTTCATCATTGATTTCCCCATACCCCCGAGTTATGTATGTCAAGTCAGGTATTCAGTAATCGAGAACTAATGCCAACACAGGATCAAATAAGAGCAGGTTTGTCTGGATAGACAACAGGAACGGTCCGTGAGGACTACATGTCAGGTTTGTTGGCATTAGACACAAGATCAGGTAACGGGTCAAGCCATGGTACATCAGGTCAGGTCAAGTAGTGTACGGCACCATATCGGGTCAATCAATATGTGTGTAGCAATTCAGGCCAGAGTGTAAAAGATAACATGTGGGTACTCATAAACCGCTAGCATAATCATGGTTATAAATAATCAAGCATGGTTATCAACAACGCAATCTAAGCAGTAAGTTAAGCAATAAAGCAAATTTAATTAATTAGCTATACAGTTATCAGTTGTGATTAAACCGGTTAAAGTTGCACATGGATGTCCGATAGGTTAAAACTGGATAAAAGGGGTATCATGGCTATAAACAAATGCGATCATGTGGTCTATCACTTACATGTAATTACTAGGTATAAATAGTTAGATGCAAAATTAAGTTTCAAGTTCGGAACAATAAAATGTGAAACGGAACTCTATACGGTTAACTTGAAATCCATTTCTTTCGATTCTATTTAGAGATTTAACAGGAAATAAATAATTTAGCATACGAATAGTTTAAAATAGTATGTAGCAGGTCTCACTTGTCTCGACGGGTCGCGAAACGGAAAACGGAACGTTACGCGTCGGCCAGGAAAAATCGCGACGCGTGCACGGTTCACAGAAAGAACCCAAACGACGAACAGTGGAGTCACACGGGTCGGAGGTACTCGCTGGGTCGTCAGGAAACGTTGTCGGCACCGCCAGATTCCGGCGAACAGACAAAATAGTGAACATCAAAGATATAAGAATGCATGAAAGAAAAGAGAAAGAAGATTAAGAAGAAAGAAGGGAAGGAGGATTGAGGAGGGGGTGCTCACGTTGATCTGCAGAGGGGTTGTGATCAGCGACTGCGTTGACGGAGCTCCGGTGCACGAACTGCAGAGGACCCGGCAATCAACAGAAAATTCTTTTAAAAATGAACAAAGAAAGAAGAAGGAAAGAAGGAAGAAGAGGGATAGGTAATGCTCACTGGGGTTGCACGAAGGCCGGGGCACGGAGACGAGGTCACTGGCGGCCATAATTCCGGCGGTGCAAAAGTGCAGGGGCGCGGCTGCCAGATCCAGGGTGCTCGGGGAGAGGAGGAAGGAGGAAGGAGAGAGGGTAGAGGCGATGAGGGTGACAGCGGCGATGAACGGCGACGAAGGCGTCGGCGCTAGGGCAACGGCGAGAGGAGACGAGGCGGCTTGGGTTTTCAGGGGTTGGGTTTTCTTTCGCTGGAGAAAGAAAAAAGAGAAAAAGAATATATAACGGGGGGAGAGAGAGAGAGAGAAAGAGATTCGAGGGGAGAGAGAAAGTCACGAGAGGAGTGAGAGAGAGAGGGAGTAACAGTGAGGAGATATAAAATTGGTTGTATTCGCCAGAGAGAGAAAGAGAGAAGAGAGAGAAAGAGAAGGAGAAAGGGAGAGAGAGAAGGAGAAAAGGGGAGAGAAAGAGAGAGCTGTGGGCCCGAGGAAAGAAACGGGGGATTGTGATTGGTTGGGAATAAAAAATGTGAAAGATTTGTGGGGTGTAAACAAATATAGCGTTGGCTTAAAAGATTTTATTAGGTTGTAAAAATATATTCAGGCTGGTAAAAGAAAATAGGTTTAGGTAAAATGAATTATTAAAAAAAATCATAATCTGGCGGGATACAAAATATTTCAGAAATGCGCCCGGGTCGGGTCCAAAAATTTGAATTTAAAAATATGAAAATTACAGGCGGGTTCCAAAAATTAAAATGAAGGCGTCAGTAAAGAAATAACATACCCCCAAGAACGGGCGCACGTACGTGCGCGTAGCCGTCCAAACACGTCCGTTTCACTGAACGGGACGAGAACTCGATGCAAGGATGCTACCACAGGGTTAGGGGTGTCAAGCAGGCCATGTCGATTATTTTAATTTATTTTAAAAGACTTAAATTGGTATATGCTAGAATTTGAATTGTCGGGGTAAATCACAACCAGCAACAATTAAGCAAGACAAATGAAATAAATACCACACACCATAGATACGGTAACTGAAATTTGTAGAACTGGACTCGGTTGTTACATTTACTCTTTTGTAATTTTCGTCATAAATAAAATGCCATTTCCTTTCGAATATTTAGTTATATTTATGCTTGATAATTAGGTTGAGATGGCTCAACAATAATTGAGCCGGTTCAAGACTCGTTTGAAAAATTGTTCTCTTCATTGTTTGTATGAGACGGCTCAAGCTACTCTTGAGCTGGCTCATACCTCTTTCGATCCAGAAATGTTCCTGGTTGGGCCTACTCGTGCCCAACCCAGGAGATGAGTTCTTTAGCCTCGTGACTGTTCCCGCCAAAAATTTCTGCGCAGAAGAGTCCAAGGTATCAAATGGCAGCGATACGCTTAAGGAAATGCGAACCAATATCTTCCAGCCTGTATTTTGATAAGTTCCCGAAGGAGGAACTATTAAATTCTGATGGTATTGGAAGCATCTCGAAAAACCCTTCGATTTGATATATTATGGGCCTCATAATTCATCCGGGATCAAAAGTTATGAGGCATCACGTGTCCACACGTGATGGACCTTTAAGAACCCGCTGGAGAAGTTAAAAGATATAATAAAAACTCAGAAAAGACCCCAATCGGGCATCACGTGCTCACACGTGACCATGGGTCACGTGCAGACACGTGATGGGCTTTTAAAGCCTCTAAAATAATGAATAGAATTTAATTCTAAAAGTCAGAAAATACCTTAACGAGGTATCACGTGCTTTCACGTGACCAATGGTCATGTGTTGACACATGATGGTTAAAACAACAAAATAAAACAAATGGCTGAAGAAGGACTCAATTAGGGGTCACGTGCTCACACGCGACCAATGGTCACGTGTTGACACGTGATAGTTAAAACGGAAATAAAATAACAAATGGCTGGAGGGATTACCTCAATGAGGTGTCACGTGCTCACACGTGACCAATGGTCACGTGTTGACACGTGACGGTTACAATTGAAGCATATGTAAACACTGAGAAAAGAACCAATTGGGGGTTACGTGCTCACACGTGACCAAGGGTCACGTGTCAGCATGTGACTGGTTTCGAAAGACTTACAGTTAATAGAATTAAATTCTAAAAGCTTCCAAATCTTTCCAAATGGAAAATGATTATGGGGACCGTTGGATTAAAGATCCAAAGGTGATTAAATATCACCAATTTATGGAAAAATCTTGGACTTGGAAAGATTTCCCACCTAAATCTAACCGAGATAACAAATGGATATCTTTGGATTTAAAATCCATTGGTGAATAAAATTTACCTAATAATCCAAAGGTCCAGATGAATGATGAATGCAAATCAAATCTTTAATGAATACAAATCAAATCTTTCAATGAGAGATTCGCTAAACAAATTGATTCTCTTCCTTCTCCTATAAATAGGAGCCAAGAAGAGAAGAGAAGGGGGAACTACTTTTTTGGAGAGAAAAAACAAAGAGAGGAGAATTTAATTCTCAAGAGGGAAGAAAAGAAAGGAGAATTTAATTCTCAACAAAGAAAACCCTAGGTGAGAAAAGAAAGAGAATCAAAACTTCAAACAGAGAATTTAATTCTCAAAATTTAAGAGTTTAACTCTTATACAAAAAAGAACTTAGTTCTTCTTCTGGTTGAAGATCTGCACAGAGCACATCTCCCCATAACTTGAGAATTTAATTCTCATCGGGTCGAGATCATGCAGATCCTAAACTTAGAAGGGGAATTCAGTTTTGAGAATTTAATTCTCCTAAAACAAAACTAGGGTTTAACCCTAATCAAGAATTTAATTCTTTTACATATTTGGGAATTTAATTTCTTTGAAAAGAAATCAGGGTTTCATCCTAAATAAAAATTTAATTCTTTCACGATAGGAATTTAATTCCTCCAAAATCATAATTAGGATTTAACCATACAAAGAATTCAATTCTTAAAAGATCTCTGTTCATGAAAAGAACTAGGGTCACGTGCCCCCACGTGACCCTTGAAAAGATCCCCTGCAAAGAACTTTGAAGTATCACCTCACGTGCTCCCACGTGACTCCCAAAACGCAGAAGGAAAAAGCAAAGGAAATGAAAGCTTTGGGCGCTTTCACGTGTTATCACGTGACCCCTCAGCAAATGCTTTAACAATTGGCGCACAGATCCCCATCACGTGCCAACACGTGATGCTCTAAAATAAAAACAAAAGTGTTTAACACTTATTCGCAGATTTGAGGATAAACCAAAAGGAGATCTGGCTCCACATTTAGGGCGCCCTCACGTGTCACCACGTGACCCGTAATGAGCATTCTAACAGACCAGAGCGGGGGCCTCCATCACGTGCCAACACGTGATGCTCTAAAATAAAAACAAAAGTGTTTGAGGATAAACCAAAAGGAGATCTGGATCCACATTTAGGGCGCCCTCACGTGTCACCACGTGACCCCTAATGAGCATTCTAACAGACCAGAGTGGGGGCCTCCATCACGTGCTCACACGTGATGGCCGTCAGAATTAAAAGAGTTAAACACTGATCCGCAGAATAAAATAAGAGAAATCAGGGCGCTCTCACGTGTCCACACGTGACCCCTCCCTCCTTAGTGTTTAACACTAATCTGAAGACTTTGTTCCCAGTGTTTAACACTGATTTGCTTTAGTGTTTAACACTAATTTGAAATCTCTGATTACCAGTGTTTAACACTGATTTGCTTTAGTGTTTAACACTAATTTGAAATCTCTGATTACCAGTGTTTAACACTGATTTGCTTTAGTGTTTAACACTAATTTGAAAGCCCTGTTGCTAGTGTTTAACACTAGTTATCTTTTAGTGTTTAACACTAACTTGCTAATCTTAGTCCCAGTGTTCAACACTGTTGGTCTTTAGTGTTTAACACTAGCTTCATCCCAATTGGCTAAGTTTCTAGAGGCAAAGCCTCTCCTTCAATGGACCAACAGAGGGCCAATATTTCAAACATAATTGGACTTAGCCCAAACTGGCCATAAGTCCTCAAATCTTCTTGAACTGAGCACATCTGCTCTTTCAACCAATTCATTGGTTCAAGGGTACATCTCTGAACTCCTCTGATATTTGTCGTTGTAATCCTTCAACGTCTTCAGAGAGGTGACGGGTCCCGACGACCACACATCAAGACGGACTGTGGGGTCCTTAAACCCACGGACTTATGCGTCCTTAAACTACCTATGGACCACTATGTCCCTAAACTGTAACATGGACCACCATGTCCCTAAACTGGCAATGGACCACGATGTCCTTAAACTGGTATTGGACCACCATGTCCTTAAACTGGCATTGGACCACCATGTCCCTAAACTGGAACAATAGAGCCCCCAAATGCTCTTTTGTCGGATCTAAACGATCCCGTTAAGTCGATCTTAGTCCCAAACTGGACTAACGTATCCTTAACAACCGTTTAAGTTGATCTTAGCCTTAAATATGGCTAACGTATCCTTAAACCTTCAAACAGACTTTAGTCCCAAATTGGACTATGAATCCCCCCAATCAACTTTGGTTCAAGGGTACATCTCTGAACTCCTCTGACATCTGTCGTTGTAATCCTTCAACGTCGTCAGAGAGGTGACGGGTCCCGATGGCCATACATGCAATGGACCACTATGTCCCTAAACTGGAAAAATAGAACCCAAGTGGTCTTTTGCCGGATCTAAACGATCCCGTTAAGTTGATCTTAGTCCCAAATTAGACTAATGTATCCTTAACAAACGTTTGAGTTGATCTTAGCCTCAAATATGGCTAACGTATCCTCAAACCAAACCCCCAAACCCAAATCTAAGATAATACGGATTTGGACTAGTCCACGCCCTACGGGCGACGACATAACTCAGTCTCCGTATACAATCCACGGGAAACCAAAAACAAAACAAACACACACGACACGAAGTGACCATCTGGAGAAGGAGAAAGTTGTTACCGCAATGCGGTAGCGTAATTAACTGCAGGGGCTTGCGCCTGCAGGGAAGAGCGTCCCCACAATCAAAAACCCCTCAAACGAGGGGGAATCTGACGAAGTCTGCTACATCGGACGCATCCGTTTAAACCTTCGATACATGGTGCTATAAATCAACTTGGCATCTTCGGAGAGGTAGACGGATAGAACCAATTAGCATCTGTCCCGAATTTCAGGCAAGACAATCCATGTCTCGGCCGCCATTCGGAGGGGAACAGTGACTATTCGTTTCACATTCTAAACCGCCACTTCAATTCAGAAAACCCCCAACTCTTCATTCCTATCATTAATTCTCTTTTAATGTCATCAATTCTCCTAATCATCCTTTTATTGCCTTTCTTCTTCATTTCCTTGGCTATCAAAAACATAATTTCTTTCTGAAAATTCCAAATTCCAATTCCTCCTAAGTCCTGTTTGAGGATCAACTTATCATAGGAGATCAAGGATTTTCGCTCAAACCTAATTGAAACTATCAGTGAGCCAGTTGTTAGACCGACTCACATCGTGAGTAAGTTCTCTTCCTTTTTCTTAATCTCTCTCTTCGTCTCCTTCTTTCTCTTTCCGTCTCTTTCTCTCTCTCTTTGTTAAAATCCACTGTCCCCGTATCGTTGTAGTTCCCCATGATATATTTCTTATAGACATAGATTAGACGTATATATGTTGTTAACACTTAGTCGTTGTTTTTTCGTATTTAAGAGCGCATATTGTTTCCATGTTATAACAAAAGCTTCATGCCATAGATCCAGAAAACACAAATTCTTGACGCTACGAAATGAACATAAACCAACACTGCATTTTATGTGTATAACATTTCGAAACCTTAAACCTGATCGTCTGAACGATAAGGCATTGAGCCGGCTCAACAGAATAAGAGCTACCTTATACACACATAGATATAAAACCCATCTTTAGACATGTCGTGAGTCGGCTCAAATTTGGATTTGAGCCGTCTCAAGTCATGGTCGATCCGGCTTAGCATAACAGTAAGCCATCTCATGGAGATGAAAACAACCTTAGAGGGGGGAGGGTGAATAAAGATTTATGGCAAACTCAGAGTGATTTGTAACAATTTGAAAATTATGCAGCGAAATATAAAATCAGGAACTAAAATACAAATACTATCACAACACAGAATCACAGAGACAACACAGAATCACAGAAAAGTAAATAGACACAGGGGATTGTTATCGAGATTCACCAACTTTATGGCTAATCCCCGCCTGAGAACTCCTGTTCAGGATTCAAATACTATCCAGTGACTCCTTGAGGGTGGAGAAATCCATATCTTTTACCAGGCTCAGATCTTAGAAGCTTTACACCTACAGGCGGTGAACATTTAGACTTTTTACCAAAGGCTTAAGTCCGAATCCTTTTACACTTGTAGGTGGTGAACGCCTAGATTTTTCCAAGACATAAATCCGAAACCTTTACAATGTGAAGATCTTAGACATTTCTTCAAGAGGTCGTACAAAGCAAGATTTTTACAAATCCTTACAAACCAACTTCAACAATCTTAATGATTTCAAAAAATAAATCAAATTTTCGACTCAAAAAGATGAGAGATTGTATTTTGGAGATTGACAAAAGTTTAAAATCAAATCGAAGAAGTTTTTTTAAAGATTAACCAAGTTTTAAAAACATTGCTTTTTTGAAACTTTTAAAGATCTTTCTTTTTTAAAAGAATGGAAAAATTTATAGGCACTAGAAAAATCTCTTCTCTTTGAAAAGAGTAGTGAAGAACTTAAGATCAAAGAGAGAAAAAGTTTTCACAAACACTTGAAAGTAAAGAAAATGAAAATCGGGTAAAAAAGTTAGTGAAGGGAGGCAATTTGAATTAGTAAGAACAGTTATAATAACCGCCCCTAAAGTATAAGACAGTTATTTAAAGAGTGCTAGCGAAAATGAAAAAAAAATGGATTGGCCGTTTTTGGCTGTTGGAAATTCAAAAATCCCACCAAAATTCATAATTTGAAAATTTATGAACTGTTATAGACGTTTATCATAACTATTTTATTGATATTTCAGACACCGCCCCTGTTTATGAACTGTTATAGACATCTATTATAGACATCCTAGGGACGTCCATGAGCGACGTCTATTTTACTGATATTTCAAATACAACCCTTGTTTTGAAAATAAAATTAAAAATGAAATTTTTGTTTCTGAGAATTGAATTGAAATAGGATGGAAAACTTGATTCTAACCATTTGAGATCGACTCGACTCTAAACTCAAATAAAGTAGAAAAGTCTTGAATATTTCCGATGTGCGACTTCTTCGTTATATCCTTTGAATATGCATTGAGATCTTCCGAGTCTTGCCGATCTTTGCCAATGTTATTTTTGAGTTGTCAGTAGCAATATTGATTGTCCTTATATTTGAATAACTCCAGTTGTGCAGCACTTTAACTCGTCTGACATTGTTAGTAACATATAGTATATTTGAAATACGATTTTGTAAAATAATCAAAATATAAAGAGATTCATAGGTCAACAATCTCTCCCTTTTTGATATTTTACAAAACTTAATTAATATAATTTAATATATACATAATAATTATTTCCAATATATATATATATATATATATATATATATATATATATTCAAATGCTCCCCCCGAATATATGCATATTAATGCTCCTCCTTTTTGAAAATATCAAAAAGTTAAAAATATGGAGGAGGAATTAAAAAAGAAAAGATAGTAGATATATAATTAAACAATCATACTAAAGTAATAATACAAATACAATAATTAAAACATATAATTTCTTTATCTATATTTTCTATTATAACTCGTTAGGATGATTTTTGTTGAATTACTTTTTCTTGTTCTTCCAATTGATTAGTTTTAATTTCTTTGACCTGGTAATTACTCCTTTATTAATTTCTCTTATTATTAAATTCTTAGGGTGATTTTTGTTGAGTTGGCAATATTTTGGAAAAGAAATATCAACTACTTTCTATTGTAGTTCCAATTTATTGGTTTCAATATCTTTGTCTATTAATAAATTATCTAAACTTATTAACATGTTATAATCATTACTGTCTTTATTAGGATTAATGGAGTTAATTTCATTAAATTGGTCATGTATATTTTCTTGAATTAAAGTTTGTTTTTGATTATTGTTAACCTTAGAAACCCATACTATTTTTGATTCATTTAGGTCAGTCTTAAGAGTAAAGTAATATTTGTAAGTTGATTTGTTTTTAATATTACAATATTGTGAAATATGCCCTAAAGTGAAATAATAGTCACACGTGAAGTGGGCGAATTTATTACCATATTTATAATAATATTTATGTCTAAAATGTTTGGTTTTAAGCACTAGCTCAAAATATTTGTCGTAAGCTATACTTTCTTTCTTACAATATTTTATAGATTGTCCTAATATAATATCTAAGTTATCTTTACTTTTGGTAAAATTTAAAAGTATTTTATTTTTTAATTCTACTTTTCTTTTAAGATCAAATATTTCAAAATTTAATGTATTATTAGTTTTAACTAACTTTTATTTAGTTAATGTTATGAATTTTATTTTATCGTTTAAATTTTCATTTTCTATTTTAATCTCCTTTAGTTTTTCTTGAGTTGATATTTCTAAGTTATTTCTAGCAGATAATTTTGAATTTACATTATCATAATTGTCCTTAAGATATTGACAAAGACTTATTAAATTTACTTTACTAAGAGATTTTATATCAAAGTCATCGTCAATTACCTCTTCGTCTTGTACCATGAAATACATATTAGTGATTTTTTCATCTTCCGAGTCTCTGGAATCTGTATCGTCCCAAATAACTTGAAACGAACGCTTTTCTGATTCTTCTTTTGACTTCCACTTATTTTTATTGAGAGTAGGACACTCCGACATGACATGGCCTTCCTTATTGCATTCAAAACACCGAAAAATTTCATTAGAATTAAAACCTTTATTAAATTAATATGTACTTTTCTTCGAAGAGAATTTTACGGACTTCAGATACTTCCTGAAGTGTTTTGCAATGTCGGCCATTTCTTTCATCACTAGATGTTTTCTTAGGCTTACACTTACTGGTAGAAGTTTTAAGTGCGATATTTTTCTTTTGAGTGTCATTTTCTTGTTTTTACTTTAGATTCTCTAGTTGCATTTCGTACGTTTTCAACTTGCCTATTAAGGAATCGACCTTCAACGTTGTCATATTATTAGCTTCTTCGCTAGCAGTGATTTTGGGTTGCCAAGAGATCGTTAAAGATCTTAGCAACTTATAACATATTTATTTCTCATCGAATTTCTTTCCTAGATTGAAAAGCTTTGTAATGATATTTTTGAACCTAGAATACATAGAGTCAATGGTCTCATCGTCTCTCATTTAGAATATCTTATACTCGTACATGAGACGGTTGATCTTACTCTCTTTAACATGACTGACTCTTTCATAGGCAGTTTGGAGAGTAGTCCAAATCTCATTTGCCGTTTGACACATAGAGATTCTAGTGGATTCTTCAGAATTCAAAGAACAATGAAGTGCATTCATTGCCTTGACATTCAATGTCATCGATCTCTTGTTGGCATCGGATAAAGGAATTATGGTAGGGATGACAAAGAGTTTTTCTATAATTTATAAGATTTCTAGATTTATACACTGAAGGAAAACTCTAATCTTGGTTTTCTAGAATTGGTAGTTAGTATCACTGAAAAGAGGAGGGCGGTTAGTGGATTGTCCTTCCATATGTTTTGCCATAAGATCAGAAACTCAAGGGCTTAATCTTACAAACAGAGTAACCTTACTATGATACCAATTGAAAACAACTTTAGAGGGGGTGAATAAGATTTTATGGCAAACTCAACGTGATTTGTAACAATTTAAAAATTATGCAGCGGAATATAAAATCAGAGTTTAAAATACAAATACTATCACAATACAGAATCACAGAGACAACACAGAATCATAGAAAAATAAATGGACACAAATGATTGTTATTGAGATTCACCAACTCTATAGCTAATCCCCGCATGAGAACTCCTGCTTAGAATTCAAATACTATCCAGTGACTCCTTGCGGATGGAGAAACCCATATCTTTTACCAGATTCAGATTTTTGAATCTTTACATTTAAAGGCGGCGGACACCTATATTTTTTTATCAAAGGCTCAAGTCCAAAATCTTTTACACTTGCAAGCGGTGAACACCTAGACTTTTTCCAAGGCACAAGTCCGAAACCTTTATAATGGAAAGATCTCAGATCTTTCTTTATTAGGTCATACAAAATAATATTTTTACAAATCTTTACAAACCAACTCAACAATGCTAACGCTGTCAAAAGATAAATCAAATTTTCGATCAAGAAGATGAGTGATTGCATTTTGGAGATTGACAAAAGCTTAAAAACAAATCGAAGAAGTTTTTTTTAAAGATTAACCAAGTTTTAAAAACAATCGCTTTTTCGAAACTTTTAGAGATTTTTCTTTTCTAAAAGAATAGAAAAGTTTAGGGGCGCTAGAAAGATCTCTTCTCTCTGAAAAGAGTAGTGCAGAACTTAAGAGCAAAGAGAGACAAAGTTTTCACAAACACTTGAAAAAAAAGAAAATGAAAATCGGGTTAAAAAGTTAGTGAAAAAGTCTTGGAAACTTGTCCTATATATATAGAGGCAATGTGGATCACTTAGGACAGTTATAATAGCTATCCCTAAATTATAGGACAATAATTGGCCATTGGAAATTCAAAAATCTCACCAAAATTCAAATTTTGAAAATTTATGAACTGTTATAGAAGTTTATCATAGATGTCCTAGGGATGTCCATGAGGGACGTCTATTTTATTAATATTTCAAATACATCCCCTGTTTATGAACTGTTATAGACGTATATCATAAACGTTTTAGGGACGTCCATGAGGGACGTCTATTTTACTGATATTTCAGATAGGGCCCCTGTTTTTGAAAATAAAATTAAAAATGAAAATTTTGTTTCTGAGAATTGAATTGAAATAGGATAGAAAACTTGATTCTAACCGTTTGAGATCGACTCGACTTTAGACTCAAATAAAGTAGAAAAGTCTTGAATATTTCCGATGTGCGACTTCTCCGTTATATCATTTAAATGTGCATTGAGATCTTCCGAGTCTTGCCGATCTTTGCCAATATTATTTTTGAGTTTTCCGTAGCAATATTGTTGTCTTTATGCTTAAATAACTCCAGTTGTATATCATTTTGACTCGTCTGACATTATTAGTAACATACAGTATATTTAAAATATGGTTTTGTAAAATAATCAAAATATAAAGAGATTCATAGGTCAACAGGAGACAGAGAGAACATATGGGCTCCTAAGCATTGTTAAGCCGTCTCAATATAGATTGAGTCGTCTTATACTGGGAGTCGAGTCGGCTCAATAACTTTTGGGCCGTCTCTTGCAACCAGAGATCCAAATCATTAATACAGATGACTTGTGAGCTGGATCATGAATTTATGAGCCATCTCAACTTGATACGAAAACTGATTACTTGCCTGACATGCTTTTTGAAAGTATGTCTTAACACCACCACTAGGTTTCTAGAGGTATCAAGTATGCAATTTTAAAAAATCTAGTGGGCTAAGCTATACTAACCTAGAATAGAACTAGAGAATTAGGGTTTATAAAGCAAGTAAACAAGTTTTACACTAAGTGAAGAGGATTACAGCCTTTGTAGACCAAGTCCTTCATTTCTAAAGCTCCAAGTAGTAGTTCCTATGCTCCAAGTAGTGGTCCCTAAAACTCTTCTTGGCTCCACTTGAACAAAGGAACGAGCTTGCTCACGGATTTTCGAGGCCGAAGATGATCCACCTTGAACTTACTCTAACTCAATCTACCTCTTCACTCATTAAGGAATTAGTGAAGCAAACAACCTACACTAATGGGCTAGATGAGAGTAGGTTGATGAAGTAGAAATTTTGCTCACTTTGGAATTCTTTTTCTCTTTTTTCTTTTTCTTCTCAAGAAAAACAAGAGGAGGAAGATGATGAGCTTGTGAAGAACTAGGGTGAAGAAAATATCATAAGTGATATTTGTAGAGAGTTAACCATGGCTAAGGATAAATGTTAGGTTTAAAAATATTTAAAGTAAAACAAAAATTAGCGGAATGAGTCATGACTTCTACATGCTTCCACAAACATCTTAAGCCATGCTCATTTCCACTTCATTTTTTATTTACTTTAAAAATAAATCCTCAATATTATCCTAAGCCATAGTGTGAGTCTCATACACCCATGTCCTATGTATCATCTAGCATGACACAATAGTAATCCATATATAAATAAACATATATATATATATGTATGTATGTATGTATGTATGTATGTATGTATGTATCATTATACATAAAAGCAAGAGAAGAAAATCATTAGTGAGCTAATATTAGTTAATATATATATATATATCAAATTATTAAATCAACACTTAATTTAATAATCCGGCTATATCATATATATAACCGACTAATATCATTTATATGTATATCAATTTATTAAATCAACACTTGATTCAATAACCCGGTTATATCACATATAACCGACCGATATAATATATCACGAGATTAGAATACGGTATCACATACACATATTTAATCAAGGCCCCGCACATATTACATATGTGCCTTACTTCATTTCGCTTGAGCTAGAAAACCTCTGTGTGGGACTCTAAAGACTCGTCAATACGCCAGCAGTAGGTAATGATCACATCAGTAATCCACAAGCCATCAGCGGTACTAGCTGAACGTAACGGGTACCCAGGTATTGAACGAATAGAAGATCAACAAGCAAGTTTGTCCAAACTCCCGCAAAGTTTATAAGCAACACTTACCGTACAGTCCGGTCTCTTCGTCTGATATGTCGTATATCAAGTCTAGAGGTGGAATCGTCAGACCCCAGTAACTTAATAAGTCATGCCGATGTGTGTCCTATAACCGTTCGAGAAACTACTGATAACACTTATCAGTAAATCTCATCATCCCTGACCAGGGACTTGCTGTTATAGTCAATCGAGCATAGCGCAACATCAACTCCCAATACCGGGAGAGACGAAACCCCTCCTATCGCTTATTGCCTCCATGTGACTCGGGACTGTACCCAAAATCCACCTGTTTGCACGACTTCTTTGAGTCGTGGTAGGGAGGAAATCAAAGCACAGTGGGAACCACACAAGACTCTATGACGATCTCGGGTCTACAGACTAACCTGTACAAGTGTCACCAGAGAACTACTATCTGACGATAGGTATAGTACTAATTAGGAGTTCTTGGCGAGTCCTGTTCGGTGTACCCATTCTCTAATGAGCACATGTGTACAATTTTTGATGTCAAACATCAATGGTTGTAGGATCAACCATCGCCCCCATACAGGGTCAAGAAACGTACACACTAGTCTACTCTGGAATATCGATGCCCTGTCTCGATATCCCCTCGACTAGGAACTGTTAAAGGATGTGCTTGCGGACTACACAAACCCCACTAGTATGATCTGCATCATAGTCCTGGTTGTCAAGCTAACATCTTAAGGGCTTTATTAACATGTATCAGAGAGACATAATAATATAAGTGTACATGTTAAGATAAAGAGCAACCGGATAGCATACTATCATGTCGAGCAAGAAAGTCATATATATATATGTCTAAGCATCCACTATAATATACAATAATGGGCTCTAGGGCATACATATGACTAACACTTTTGATATTACAATGGTCTCATCTCATGTTTAATTGTTAAATTTCCCTGACTCGCATGATAAATCTATTACATGCTAAACTTATCTTGATTCGAACCATAAATATTTGATCTTGACATGAACTCGGCCCTGAAACTTGACATTGAACTTGTACACTCTCATATATTCACAGATTCGATCATGGCTTGTGACATTATCTATAATTTAGAATACACGGGGTGTTGGGTAGTTTGGGTTGTGAGTTCAATAAAATCCCAGGAGTCCCTCTAATATATGAATCTTTGAATACTAACACATGAACACTCTTGAGGGCCCACATTTTCTTACCCCTGGATTATAGCCTTGGGTTCGTGAATACACCAAAGACGGTTGGAGTCCCGTTACTAACACTTTCTTGATCCGGGCATGTATTTCCTTACCCCTGAATTACATTCTTGGGTTTGAGAATACTTCTGAGATTGGTTGACATTCACACTTGAGCTGTCCTTAGGTTAGTTTACCCTTGTAGAGATCTCTTAAGACACATTGTCATTTACTTCACGTTCAACACTTTTACTCATCATTTGCTTATGTTAACCAACACTATGGCTATCCTACACTGCAATATTATATAGAATTGCTATGCTTATTTTAATCACAATGTTAATTACCATATCATATTTGTTCGCTGCTTCATGATTTTCATTTCCACTTATATAACTTGTCATTATACACTTATACTTATAATCACACCTTATTGGGGACTTACTGAACGCAAGTTCGCTGACGGGTATTCCACCATGTTTTCTTTTCTATCTTGGTAATGTTCGTCAGATGACTTAGAGACGGAAGAAATTGAACCGGCGGAAAAGGAGTACAATCAATTATTGTCGTAGGCGGTCTTTTAGTTTCATTTCATTTTTTATTTTCAGTATGCCCCTTACTAAGGTCTTGTCATATTATTGTATCTTGTTTTCAGACTTTATGTCACTGTTGAACTTTGTGAACTTTGAAATGTAATAATCAGTAGTTGGGTTTTATTTGTCTTGTTTATTCTTATCATATTTTATATTGCTTATTTACGCTTAACGTATCTGTTAAAAAAAAGGAGTTTTTTGGAATAAATACGTCGCGGGTCTCGTCACGTATCCATTACCATTCTTCTAAGAAGCGGGGCATGACTATATATATATGAGGAAAGTGTTTATGAGGTGACCTTATTCTAAGAAATGAGCCGTCGCCTTAAAAGTTAACTTTCTGTCAAATTTTTCGATTATCGGTATCGTTTTACTTTATCTCTAAGATCTAGATCTTAGGTATACTAAATTTCATATGTTTTCGATAAACTTTACCCTCGTATCGAGTGGTGGCAAAATTAACGTTTTTCCGAAAATAGAACATTTGACAAAACTTGAACAATTGGCAAATGTTATCGAAATCACATGAAACTTAGTGTGCCTATGTTTTACATCATGGTGAACAAGAAGAATGGTGCGGATCATTCACAAAATATATGGATTGTCAAATTTTAAGGCGATGCCTCATTTCTAATAATAAGGTGCCACTTCATAAACTCTAAGCTTTTATATATATATATATATATATATATATATATATATGAGAATAATGGAGGAAAGAGGCTTTAGGATGCTTTTTGCATTACGCGGCGGCACAAAACACGTCCTGCACCATTTTATTCGATGATCGGCACCGGCCATCTTGATCTTCATCGTCTAATATGTCGATACACCAAATTTTATGTGATTCTAACACATTTTCATCGTTGATTTAGCGGGTGCAAAATTAACGGTTTATTGACAATAGAACTTTTTACATTGCTAAATCAATGGTGAATGGTGTTGTAATCATATGAATTTGGTGTATCGATAAATTAGAGGATGGAGATCAAGTTGGAAGGTGCCGATCGTCGAATAAAATGATGGAGGGCGTACCTTGTGCCATAATCTAACTCAAAAAGCCTCCTAGGCCCCCCTCTTTATATATATAGGAAAGTGTTTAGAGGTGGTATAAATGAGGTGTCGACTTAAAAGTTAATTTTCCACCATATTTTCCGATGTTCGGCACTGTTCAACTTTATCTTCATGATCTAGATTATAGGTAGACCAAATTTCATATGTTTTCGATAATTTTTACCTTCACACTAGATGGTTGTAAAATCAACAGTTTTCGGACAATAGAACATTTGATAAAGTTAGATCCATGGGTAAATATAATCGAAATCGCATGAAACTTACTGTACCCATATTTTACACCATGGAAAACAAGATGGATGAATAATTAATTTTTAAGACGATACCTCATTTCTTAGAGTAAGGTGTCACCTTATAAACACTTCCCTTATGTGTGTGTGTGTGTGTGTGTCACGCGGGTGTGTGGAGAATGATACGTTGACCTTTTGAGTTTGGATTTATAATAGTGGAGATAGATAAATCTCTACTCTTATACAAATTCTTATGGGGTAGGTCATGTTATCAATTGATGATAACCTATCTTCTTAAACATTTAGGACATGTTTGGATAGTTAGAATTAGAATTAAAATTCATAGGATTTAAATTGGGAATAAAATATCCCGGAATGCACATGCATTTCTAAAGTTGAATTCCTAAGATTTTATTTTAACTAATGCATGTTTGGATGGTTTTGGGAGCAAGGGTTTTCCAAGAAAGCTTTTTTTTTAATGAACACTTTATCTATATAATCTTATGACAATTTTATTTGATTTATTTTTTCTCACTTGATTAGAAAATGATTGTATATAGGTTTCTTATTTATTTGGCCACCATAAAAAATATCATCCAACACAAGCATGAAATCCAAACCCAAATGAGCAACAAAAAGAGAAAATAAGGTTTTTGAATTTATAAGAAATCATAATATAAATAAAATACGAGATTAGGGTTTGTTATGTTTTGAGAATTAGGATTTGCATAGTACTTATGAATTTTACCTTGATCGATAAGATCTTCTGTAATACCCAGTCCTCTTGTACACCACAATCCGTATTTTTCATAATATATTATTAACAAAATTTATTTATTTTATTTATAATCATTTTTATTTCCTTTAAACCCTATTTCATCTTATTTTTACTTCCCATTTTCCAAGCCCGTTTCCCTTTTTGCTTCTTCCCTAAACCAACCCAAAACCCTATCATCTATTTCTTTGATATTTTTTCCCTTCCAAAATCCCCACAGCCCACACCTTTTTCCTCTAATAAATTAATTATCTTCTTCCTCAGCCCAACTTAAATAAACAATTTAATTAGTATACCTTGCTGGCCCAAGCCCAGCCCCTTCCCCTCACCGCGCCCGCCTTCACTGAACCCGACCCACACCTAAACCTTTTCTCCTTCCTCTCTTCTAAAATTTCCCGCTCGATTTTTTGCTTCTTGCCCACGTCGCAGACCCACGCGCCCACGTCGCTGTGCCGTTGCCCACGCCCCCGCCACCTCGACCATGACTCCTTCAAGTTCCCCAACCTCTTCTCGTCTCCAACTCCTTTCTCCCTCTCCAACTCTCAAACCTCTTCTCTCTCTCAAACACCAAACCCGCTGCCTTCATCCCTGCACCGACGCCGCCGATGACTAAACCACCTCATCCTCCTCCCTCGTTTCTCCCCTACCAACACCGCTACCACTGCAGCCTCCTCCTCCATCAACCGAGCAACCCTCACTCGAGCTGGAACTTCCCTGCACAACCACCTTGGCCACCACCTGTGCCCTCGATGCCGATGAGCCCCCACTGCACCTGAACCGCCTCAGTCGACACCTCTTCACCCCAGCAGCATCACCACCTCTTCCAAGCCCGAGCCCCACTGCGCTCTCTCTCTCTCTCTCTCTAAACCCCCCAATGCGAGCCCCAAATACCCTCTGTTGCCGCCGCCGGAGAGCGACCACGCCGACCATCGTCAACCCCAGCACATCCTAGGAGATCGACAGAGCATCCCATTCCGCATCCAGCGAACGCGAGGCATCCCCGGACAACTCCGAAGTCGAATCCGATCGCGAGCCGAGGCCGCGAACCCTAACCGCGCCGTTCGTCACGCGTTCGTGCCATTGCTGCTGCCGTGCGTCGCCAAAACGTCTCCAGGCAAGTACCCTACTTGCTACATGCTAGATTAAATCCATTACAAACTAAAATCATATTAATTCCATGTTTACAATTCACGATAACTTATATGACGTAACTGTTCGATGCAAGATCCCAATGAAAACCTTCATTTAATTTGATGGAATTTGATTGCATATGCTGGCCCGTGTGATAATGAACACTGTGTAGAAATTTCACTGAAAAATATGACTGTTAACAACTTAAACGAACACCCCTAACTACACCCGTAAAAACTAGGAATTTCCCGCACCTGAAAATTGTTAAAATCACCATTAATTGTGAACATATTGAAATGAGGCGTTCGAGGGCTCAAATCGAAGCTGACTCGACGAACTGTAACCCTATGCTAGTTATTAATTGTTTCTGTACTGAAATTTTGACGAGAATTGGTTCGGAGGGCGGCTCTGGACTGCAGTCCAGGGCGACTCTGGCTATTGTTTTCTGTCCCGTAATCTTTACTACCTTGCTGTCTGAGCTCGTATGTTGCGGAACCTTGCACCTTATTGAAGATGAATCTGTTAGCTAAATAACGCAAGTGATTTCACCCTATTTTAAATTAGTTTACTATATAAACTGCAATTTAAAAGATCGGGACGTATAGCAGTCCCAAACAGAAACAGGACTGATACCCTAGTGTTGAACAGTATGTAACTTCTGACGTAAAGACGAAATTGAGAATCCGTCTGGTGCCTTAGAACCTCATTGAAAACCCTAAATTTCATTCAACTGTAGCGTCGCTAAATTATGATCCCAACTGGGATTAAAATGCGTTGCGAAACGGACTTCCGATTCTGAAACCAGATTTCCAGCAGTGAACGCTTAAAATGAAACCCGATTGACGTGAAATCAAATTTTCTGGTTAGATAATCAAACATACTACTTATCCCCTGTTCATAGTTTTGCTAAATTATGCATACCTGATTTATGATAAATTGTGCAAGTGGTAGGATACCGACTTATGACATCTTAATCATGCCTTACATACTGTATTCTCATCACATCATATATATGTCATTGCACTGGTAACCTAGTGATCATGTGCATTATCCAGTGTTAGGTCTTAGTGGTGATTGTGGCAAGTACGTCAGTGTTTGAGCATGATTGGATAAGTGAAAGTGACACGTACTTGTACACAATCAGTGAACCCTATTGTTCTATTGCATTGTCGACGTCTGTGTGACGTATATAAGTGTGACTATAAGTGGTATGGGATACTTATGGAAGCACTTGTATGGGTGTCACAGGTAAGGCAACAAATACTGTCCATTTATCTTGGGTATCAGTCGGGACGTGCTTGATGGAGATCCTGTCCCCAGTTCTCGCGCAGACTTGTCATGGACCGACCGGTATTTAAGGTTATGATTGGCGTTTGATGTAGACCACGGGGTGTGTGGTAGTTTGAGTGTGAGTTCAACAGAATCTCGGGTGTCCTATGCCGGCATATATATATGGAGATATATGGAGATTTACAGGGATATTACATGATTATTACCGTGCGTTATATTTTGGGCCCGTGGTCCCTTGCCCTTGGGTCCTACCCTTGGGTGGGGGATACTCACGAGTGGTTGACTCTCACACTTGGACTGACGATAGGCTTAGTGACCTGTACAGTGAGACTTAGAGACTGATAGGGATAGTGACATTGATATGCATTACTTACTGTATTGACACACCTGACATACTATTTTACTGCTTTACTGTTCACCTGCTCTATTAGACACCGCATTGGTTACTCCATGTTCACATCTTTACTGTCTTGATTTACTGTTATATATTCATTATTACTGTACGAGTTACCACTTGCACCTATGTATATATTACTATCGTGTCGCTCTGACGACCTGAGTATGCATGCTCAGAGTGAGATGTGGATCTAGCTTGGACCAGGACCAGACGTACATCGCGGCCATCTTGATCAGCTATCCAGAGCTATACTCTTTTGATCTCCATCAGGTTAGTTCTTGTATTTGTTTTGTTTCAGTTACTGCATTTCTCATTACCTGTGTATTGTATTACTGATTACCACATAAAGCTAGAAGCCGAAGTGTGACTACGGCAGAATATTTCCTTGACCGTAGGAGCATGGCTGGCCTTGTCAATCCCCCGTATTCTGTATTTTGGGAAGCGGGACGTGACATCTTCAAATTGGAAATTTAGGGTTTATTAAGTTTTAAGAAAAAGAAAAAAGGATTTGGGGAGAGAGAGAGAGAGATGAGAGAAATAGAGAGCACTCTAAATTGCATGGATCTTATTCGAAGAGGGTGGTGATGGAGAAGAGGCCATGGATGTGTTCTTTGTGAGTGAAGAGAGATGCCTATTTGGATGGATGAGAGAAAAAAATAACAGAGAGAAAAAGAAGAGAAATGAAGGAGAAAGAAAAAGACATGTTGTTTGAGGAGAGAAGAGAAAGAAAGTTCACGAAAAATATAATTGAGTCTGAACTAATTTTTATTATTCTGTGGAATGAGTCTATTTTGGGTATTTGTGAGTGAAAAGAGATGCTTATTTGGATGGATGAGAGAAAAAATAGCATAGAGAAATGAAGGAGAAGGAGAAAGACATGTTGTTTGCGGAGAGAAGAGAAAGAAAGTTCAGGAAAAATATAATTGAGTCTGAGCTGATTTTTATTATCTTGTGGAATAAGTCTATTTGGGATATTTTGTCTCTTTGGATTAATCCTAAAAAAGGCCATCCAAACAGGCCTAAATTTAGAATTGCTATAATCCAGTGGATTAAAGGAATCTGTGCTTTTAATTCTAAAGAAAGGGTGTATCCAAACATGCCCTTGTATCTTAATCTCCCCCTTCAGTTCCATGCACATGCACTTTCCAAAGATATCCAAATCATCATTTTTCTTATCTAAAATTTTGAAGATGGCTTTGGGAGCTTTAGAATTTATGCCTTGTGATTGCATTTGTGTGAAAGATAAAGAATGTTATCCTTCCATAAATAAAATCATAAGATATTAGTTCAAACACTTATGGTTTCCAAAGATATCCAAATCATCATTTTTCTTATCTAAAATTTTAAAGATGGCTTTGGGAGCTTTAGAATTTATGCCTTGTGGTTGCATTTGTGTGAAAGATAAAGAATGTTATTCTTCCATAAATAAAATCATAAGATATTAGTTCAAACACTTATGGTTTATCTCGATGCACAAATGTTTTGTCTTGTAAAGATTTTATTTTATTGAGTAGGACGTCTTGTCCTACTTTTTTCCTTCAAAAAAAGATGGCTTTTTGCTCAAGGTCTATGCCTTTGATGTACGGTCGTAGCATATCAAAGAATATCGATATGATATATAGCGCTAACTAGCACATCTGTTTAGGTTGATGGTCTGAGATCGATGATTCCTTTAGGGCAGTGCATTGTATGATTATTCTGTGACCAACTATACTTTATTTTTCTCTTTTAATAATTCCTTATTTTAGCAACAAAAAATCCAACACAATTGTCAAGAATAACTGATCTTTGTCTCATTATTTTCTATGTTTCCGACTGGTAAGTGAAAAGGCATTCGGTTTGAACATAGCTTCAACTGTTTCTTAATGAACTGTAGCTCTAATTACTATTTGTTTAGAGCAACGAAACCCTTGAAACCAAACACTTGAATTTACATTAATCTCGGATTAACTTAAAATTCATGTGGATCCAACCACATTCAACTACACAACCCTAATTTGAGAATTCGATAATCCGTGGTTTCAGCAATAGTAAATGGTGGTACATGCATATGTAGATCGTTTCAACCCCAACTTTTCCGAACCAATTATGCTCATTAGGACAAAGAAAATGATCGTAGGTGCATATGCGAGTACGTACGTCTTATTTGGCAACGGTACCTAAATCCAAGCATCAACAAGAATTACGTAAGCTTGGATCATTGCAATCTCTTGTAGGGTGTTTTTCGTCACCCCATTGAGATGGGAATACGCGCGCTTGTTAGGCGTACTACGGATTCCTCCTGCCTAGGGTAGGCGGGGGTTTATTGATTGTGGGGATCCGAATCTCCGGCAGCCGCGGACTAAGCTGTCGTTAATTACCCCTTGTTTTTGGAGCGAGAGAATCTCCGATTGATGGGTCAAACATGTCATGCGAACTCAATGTACAGTGTTGTGTTTTGAAGGGCTTTTGGATATATCGGGGGCTCCGCAGAGTTTTTACGGGGGTCCCGCTACCCAGATAGCGGGCTGGGGGTCAAGGGGGCTAGCATCCCCTTTACGGGGTGCGGGGCCGCGTCCCGTTAGAAATTTTTCCTAACGGAGACAGTGTTATGGAGTGTGTGGGTATCCATATATATACACATATATACATATAGGTAAAAAGGGGAAAAAGCGTCCAAAGGACGCGTGGGGGCCAGCGCCTCACGTGTGCATCACGCGGGCGCTGGGCGCCAGCGTCCCACGTGCATGGCATGCGGGCGCCAGCGCCCCACGTGCTTGGCACGCGGGTGCTGGGCGCCAGCAGGAAAATGGACTTTGTCCCTACACTGGGAGCTGTGCTCTCGATTTGACTTATGGAGTTGAACTCCTGACAGAAAGGACAAGTGGGCTTAGCCCCTACACTGGGAGTTTTACTCTCAAAAAGAAAGATTTATAATTTTATAAATATATATATTTTTTGAGGAGTTAAACTCTTAAGATATTTTCGGAGCTGATGAAAGGGGACTCCTTTCTTCTTCCTTGAGTCCTGGATCTTCCCCAAAGAGGAGTTTTTGGAGGGGGGGTTTCCTTCTTCCTCTCGGTTGGCCGGATCTTGGAGAAAAGGGGGTGAGATTTAAAAATCTTCCCTTTTTGAGATCTGAAAGAAGATCCGCGTTCCCCTTCAAGAGTTTTATGGTGGATAACTATTTCTTTTTGGAAAAGGAAGAGTAAAACTGTTGATTTAATTGAAAAAGGGAGAAAGCTTAGAACCTTGAGGAAGGAGAAGAAAAAACAAAAACCCTAGAGTTTGAGAGAATGAAAAAGTTCTTTTTATTTCATTATCATGTTGCCTTTTATAGGCTTACAAACTTACATATAGCCCATTGGGCTTTACAAAATGGCATTTTTCCATCCCATATCTTATGTGCTCATTTATTTTGCACATGAGACATGAACTTTACAAAAATTTGGTTTTATGCTCATTCATGCATGAAAAAATTACATCAAAATTATTTATTACATAATTTTTATTTTGGCATGGGGGAGACCGGCCGCTTCATGTTCGGGCTCGACTCGGGCATGAGCCCACTTGATCTGGGCTTGGGCCCGTTTACTTGGGGTTGACTTTGATTTTGTACTTAGTCAACCGGGGTGTAATTTTTGACCCCAACACCTCTATAGTACAATACAACCATAATCAGTAATCTCAATCATATAGTATAAAAGTATAAACAGTAGATGACAAGTTTCTTACTCTACACACACAGTGTGTGTACATATATAGAGAGAATAATGAAGAAAAGAGGTACTAGAAGGATTTTCGTTAGGTGACGTCGAAAAACTATACCCTCCACGATTATTTTCGACGATTGGTACTCATCATCATCATCTTTATCATGTAAGATGTGGATACACCAAATTTCATGTGATTCCACTATTTTTTCACCGTTGAATAAACAATGCAAAAAGTTATATTGTCGGTAAACCGTTAATTTTGCATCCACTAAATCAAAGTTGAAAATGTGATGGAATCACATGAAATTTTGTGTTTCAACATCTTACATGATAAAGATGATGATGATCAGCGCGCCGATCGTCGAAAGAAATCGTAGATAATATATTTTTCGACGCCACAAGAGGAAATTCTCGCTTATGACACTTTCCCTCTATTAATCTCTCTATCTCTCTCTCTT
Organism: Agapanthus africanus; assembly: GCA_030015575.1. Lineage (NCBI taxonomy): Eukaryota > Viridiplantae > Streptophyta > Magnoliopsida > Asparagales > Amaryllidaceae > Agapanthus > Agapanthus africanus. The sequence continues at coordinate 298,662,235 of CM057339.1, read as the reverse complement.
ACACGCACATATATATAAGCTGATCGTATGAAGCCGGAACTCATTTCTTAGTTTGATGCCAAAATTTCTAACACATAACCCAATGTGTATTTCACCGATCCATACCGTTCACTTCGATCTATATGTTTTAGATTGGTTGTATACAAGATTTCACGAGATATGAAAATTTCTAACACAATTATCAAGCGATCACATTTTTCATTCACCGAGGTATACTTGATGAATGTGTTAAACGTCGTCAAATCTCATGAAATTTTATACACAACCTATTTAAAACATGTAGATCGAAATGAATGGTACAGATCGATGAAAAATATGGCGGGTTGTGCGTTAGAAGGTTTGGCTTCAAAATAAGAAGTGAGGTCTGGCCTCATAAAATCAACTTCTTATATATATATATATATATATATATATATATATATATATATATATATATATATATATATATATATATATTTCGATTAGGATCCTATCGGAAGCATTTGGAAATAAATCCTTCACAATTTTTACCATTAGATCAACTTTGGTATGTGTGCTAACAACTATGAATAAAAGTTTTCATTTATTATCAAACATAATATAGTTGAATGTACAAATCCTAAAGTTAATTTAATGGTGAAAAAATGGGAAGAATTTGTTTTCAAATCCTTCCAATAGAATGCTAGTCGAACTATATATATATATATATATATATATATATATATATATATATATATATATATATATATATATATATATATATATTGGAAAGAGACCTTAAGAGACTTTTTCGTTAGGTGACGTTACCCTTCACCATTTTATTCAACGATTGGCACCCATCATCACCATCTTTACCATCTAAGATGTGGATACACCAAATTTCATGTAATTCCAACACCTATTCAATGTAGATTTAGCAATTTAAAAAGTTGTATTGTCGGTAAACCGTAAAATTTGCATCCATTAAATCAACGGTGAAAAAGTGATGGAGTCACATGAAATTTGGTGTATCAACATCTTAGATGATAAAGATGATGATGACGAATACCGATTGTCGGAAAAAATGGTGGAGGGTGAAATTTTTTTGCGCCACTTAAGGAAAAAATCCTTCGAGGGCCTCTTTGCTCTATTGCGCTTGCGCTCTCTCTCTCTATAATAATAATAATAATAATAGAGGAAAGATGCCATAGGAGGGAATTTCCTCCTATGGCGTCGAAAAAATACATCCTCTCTCATTTTTTCCGCCGATCGGCACCCACCATCTTCATCGTTATCATCAAAGATGTGGGTACTGTTAGTGTATATGCCCTAGAGGCCATTACTGTATCATACTAGTTTGTATATTACTTAATGGAAGCTTGGGATATTCACCTTGTATAAACAATCTTGCTCAATATAGTAGTATGCTACTTGGTTTGTTTCTACTTAAATGTGTACTTGTGTTTATTTTACTATATCACTTATACGCATTAGTGGAGCCCTTAGGATCTTTGCTTGATTACCAGCGTTGTGATGGCAGTCGCACTAGTGGGGGCTGGGTAATCTATAAGCACATCCTTATACAGGTCCCTGGTCGCAGGACTATCGAGACAGGGCATCGATACTCCGGAGTAGACTAGCGTATGCGCTTCTCATCCCAGTGTGGGAGATGGTCTGTCCCACAGCCATCAGTACGTCGTACTAGAGATAGTATACGGGTGCTCGTTAGGTTACGAGTACACTGGACAGGACTCATCGGGAACTGACAGGTTGGTATTATACCTATCGTCAGTCATCAGTTCCCAGGTGACATGAGTACAGCTTAGTCCGCTGACTTGATACTAGCACTTCGCCTCGAGTGTGTTCCCACTGCACTTTGATCACTACCCTACCACGGCTCAAAGGAGTCGTGCAAACAGGTGGTGGTTGGGTGCAGTCCCGAAGCACTTGGAAGCAGTGCCGGTTAGACAGGATTCGTCTCTCCCGGTATTGGGGGTTGATATCGCGCTGTGTCTAGGAGAGCCATTACACGAGTAGTCCCTGGCCAGGGCAAGCGAGATATACTGGTAGGTTCCAGTGTTATCTCAGGGTGTTTTGGGCTTCACTCCGACACGACTTGTACCGCTATTGGGGGACTGACGTTTTACCGCCCCCTAGGCCCGACATGCGATGTATCAGACGAACAGACCGGACTGTACGGAGACTGTCACATTCAGACTCAGTAGGAGTACAGATGGGGTTTCACCTCGTCAGCCTTCTTGTCGGCATCTACCTGGGGACCGTTACGCACAGCTAGTGCCGCTTGCGGTCTGTGGTTAAACCCACTGCCAGCGTAGTGCCGAGTCTTTAGAGTCCCACACAGAGGGTATTCGCCTCTGGGCAAAACAGAGTAGAGGTCGCATGGTTTTGCGACAGGGTTCGTTCTCATCCGCGCACTTGTGCACGTTTGGAGTCCGGACGGATTATACTGGCAGGCTCTGGTTTGAGCCAGATACTGGTATATGTTTTGGGGGTTGCTTTTATATCTCGGTATTCTTGTTTCTCGGAACAAGAATGCAGGTGTGTATGCACAGATGCTTGAGGCGGAGAATGAGGTTTTTCATTAGGGTTTCGGAACGGGTGCGTATGCACAGTTGACAGTTATCTTTTTCCAAACCCTAATGGTTTTTTGAATTATCTATTAATAATAGTAATTAAATGAGAATTATGTTATGGTTGATTTTTGTTGACTTTTTGACCTTGGTTGACTTGTTGACCATTGACCACCATCATGCTTTGAAAGATCCTCCTTGATTCATGCTTACACTTCATTTAAAGAAGCATGATAGTGGTCATTCCAAAAATAACCATCAACTATTCTTATTTTCAATTATTATCATTTAGATAATTCCTTTCTTTTGCATTATGGTTGCAAGAAAGAAAGATATAGCTCATTCTATCATAACCTCTCTCTCTCCTCTCTTCATCTTCTTCTTCCTCAAGCTCAAGGTGACCCCTTCTCATGTGTTGAGAATCCATCACCTTGAAAAGAAAAGCAAACCCTAGTCACTCTCTACTCATTCTAGGTTCAAGGTTTAGCAAACCGGAAACCCTAGTTCACTCAAAGATCGAGGAAGAGCCCAAAGGTCGAACCTTCGAGATGGATCCATCTTCGACGGAGGAAGGCGACAAGAAGAGAACCATCAACCTCTACAAGGTTTAAAGAAGAAGGAGTTCAAGTTTAGGTATAACCATCTTCCATAGTAGCTAACTCCTTTTAGCGTATTTGCTAGTTTAGTTTAGACACGATCCCGACCTAGTGTAGTCCATGTTGCCTCTTGCGATAAAAATTTGTTTTTTATACCGTTTCCGCCTCCCCGCAAGTACCGGGGGTCGCAATATGGACTTACAGGTACACCAAATTTCATGTGATTCTACAACCTTTTCACCGTTGATTTAGCAGTGTAAAAAGTTCTATTGTCGGTAAACCGTTAATTTTGAACCCACTAAACCAACAGTGAAAAAGTTGTAGAATCACATGAAATTTGGTGTACCCATATCTTAGATGATAACGATGAAGATGATGAGTGCCGATCGTCGAAAAAAATGAGGGAGAGAGTATTTTTTCGACGCCATAGGAGGAACTTCCCTCCTATGCCATCTTTCCTCCATTATTCTCATATATATATATATATATATAGAGAGAGAGCATAATGGAGAAAAGAGGCCATAGGAGGAAATTTCCTCCTATGGCGTGGAAAAAATATAACCTCCACCAATTTTTTCGACGATCGGCTCCCATCATCTTCATCGCTATCATCTAAGATGTGGGTACACCAAATTTCATGTGGTTCCACAACTTTTTCACCGTTGATTTAGTGGGTTCAAAATTAACGGTCCACAGGAGGGGATTTCCTCCTATGGCGTTGAAAAAAAAATAATATATATATATATATATATATATATATATATATATATATATATTTAAAACTTTAACCCCTTATATATCATTGATACTAATTAAATGGATTTAAATTCTTGATGAATCATTGATGCGATGAAAGAGATTTACGAGTAGGACATAAAGCTAGCGTTTCTAATTTACTACTCCATCAAATAGAAAGAGAATGGAGGGTGTCAATTATTATGTCTTTGTTCTTGAGCTAAAGATAGTGACGCCTCTGGCCCCATATATATGACTGTCTCTTTAATATACCAATTGTGGGGACCTTGTCTTCAAACTAAAACAAAACCCTATTTACCACTTTGCAACTGGAGAACAAAAAATTATGTATCTCACAACATCTCTTTCTCTTTATGCAAACTGACAATCAAAAGGCTATATTATAAATATATATTTTTGTTTGACTTTTATAAGTTGGAGAAGTATAATTTTTCCATAGTTGGGAGAGAATTAATTCCTTGCTTAGGAAAAAAAAAACCAAAAAAAAAAGAATGTCAATTTAGTATTATAAGTTTAAACTGTATTATGGGGAATGATCCTAAGACTATTATGCATGGATATTAATCTATATTTTTGCCAACAAACTTAGGTTGTTCGTATATAGTTATTGAAACCGATGCGCCGAATTTTATTTTTAGTATCACTCCAGATGTTTCTTGTGACATAATCTTCTACAATAAAATTTCCTTTTCTTACTATAAATGATGGACATCTATCATTATTTATTTTATACTAATTTAAATGCTTCCTTTTATGACTTTGTTGTATTTATATTTCAAGAGCCCCCGACAATGGATGCTTATTAAAAGATAAAGTTGAGAAAATAATAAGTTTTCGTGTCTTCTAAAGGGGCTTCAGTATCAAGACATGCTTTTTGACATTATTTGAAAGCCATGAAACCATTGAGGTTAGTGACTTGGTGGCCATTGAGAGTTAGGCTTTATGCTCACTAACTTGAGACTTTGTTCTCATTCCAGTTTGAGCTCTTAGCCTTTTAGAGACTTTTTAGAAAGTGAAATGCATTAAACTATCAATGTATTTGACATGTGGATTTGACAATCAAATTTTTTTTATTGGGATTTCCGGTCCAGTTTGAAGTGATTTATTTTTAAGCTCATGTATTTTTAAAATTGTAAAAAAAAGTACTTAAAAAATACGGCTGTTCCAAACCCAAAATAGATTAATTGTGTGTTATACTTATGGTATTTTTGTAAAAATTTCATGTCCACCCTCATTGTTTTTAATCAAATTCACATATTATTTCTCTCTCAAAAAAATTATTTGTATGATTTTCTCTCACGACTACTATACTTCGCTCCTTCATCAATGCTTCTCTTCCAATTCCCCATTTTTCTCTCCAATCCCCTCTTCCAAAATCTGCAACTTCATTTTCTAATTATTCATCTCCAATCCAATTCCTCCGATTCTTCCATCTCCGGTTTTAATTTCTGCATCTTCCATTTCAAATCTTTAATCTTCGATCAAATTTCCTTATGTCCACCCCAATCCTCCAATATTCTCTCCCGTTTCCGCCATCTCCACTCCCGGCTGAAACTAAGGCAATCAATAATAAAAAGAAAATAATAAAGAAGTCAGAAATTAGTTTAAATAATAATAAAAAGGGCAAGTAATAATAAAGAAGATGAATTTAGAAAAGAAATTAGTTCAATCAATGATAAACATAGAATAATAAAGAAGCCACAAAAAACTATAGATACATAATCGAAAATATCATGTTTAATATATTGGGAAATCCAAAAAACCCATGTTCTGATATCTTACAAAATATTAAAAGGGAATTAGATAGTGCATATATAAAAACATATACAAATCATGATTTTGGGTTGAAAATAATCTCAAAGTATATATATTTTTGGGTTTTTTCAATAATTTTGGCGGGTTTCAAAATAACCTATATCTCCAAACTGGGTATGAAAACAATTTTCAGTTCTTTTAAAGAGCTTGTGTGATTTTTCTACTCATCTTTCTTATTTTCTTAGTTTTCGTTTAGATGGAAGGTTGGACTCATACATGACTTGCTTGATTCTATCTTACATACCGTCAATTTTCTCTTCCTTTTTTTTTTGTGTTGCTTGCGTATCATCTGGAGAACATGAGATGATAGTATCTAAATCGTAATTTGTGAAAAGATGATTTACTCAGAAAAGCATTTTTTCTCGGTGAAATTGTCAAAAAAGAAATGAAAAAACCTGGCCAACTTTCTCACTGTAAAAAACCCTTTAAGAATCTCAACAAAAAACACACCCTGTCCATTCTCCCACAATCAAAAACCCCCTAGTTGCAATAACTGTATAGTTTTCTATAATATCTAGTCAACTTTCATATCTGTATGGTTTCATGCAATATCTGGTTAGCTGCATACATATTCTAGAAACCATACAAATATGAAAGTTGACTAGATATTGTAGAAAACTATACACTTATCGCAGCAAGGGGGATTTTGACCGTGAGAGAATTGGGCCAGGTGGGTGGGTTTGGCCAGATTCCGCGCCAAGGTTTTTTTTCTATTTTTTTATGGCGGAAAAGTTGGCCATGATTTTTCTTACAATTTACCCTTTTTTCCTTGTGGAAAAATTATGTGGACATTTTAAAGAAATAATATGCCCTATCAAGGCATCAAGGAGGTAGTTAATGCAAATAATTAAGCCTATTATACATGGGCCTTCTTCAATCTTGAAGACTTCTTGGCCCTTTGCAAATATATCATCAAGAAATCAATTTTCTAAAAACAGTTTAGGAATGAGTCATGATGATGCATTCCACGATCTACTTGACAAAGTCCCATCAATCAAAATACTAAAAAAACATGAGTATTGATTCAATTAATCTTCTTGAAAATTTGGGTAGATCCAAACTTTAGATGATTAGTTCAGTTAGGTAGAACACAGTCTTTAAAATCCTGTGTTAGTATGCTTAAATCTTACATGGCATGATTAAGTTATTTCAAATCAAATATGGCTGGAATCAACGAGCGATGCGGAATGAAATCGGATCCAAAGATGAACCTGAAACATTCCAATTTATTTATTTATTTGGTAAAAATAGAAACGTGTTATAAATTGTATTATTATGACATAGTGGATGTCTTTTGGTTATCCTAACCTAAGAAATTAACTCTTTATACTTATGAATTGCAATTAATATATGAGATAATGAGGAAAGTGGAGAGAGTGGATGATAACTTCTTATAACTTATGACTCTTGATTTCTCATTTCATGAGCCTATAAATAAAGATATTGTAAAATGCATTGGATACAACAAGAATCAACAAATACTTTCTCTATATTGATATTCTATATTTCTTTCTTATCTCTATAAACCTTTCTGAACACGTTATCAGTACGAGCGTCATCATCTTTAGGAGCTAAGGTAACTGATGGAGCTTCTTTTCGGGCCTCCGTCAGATGTTGTCTTCCGTTGATCTCGAGGTGAACTTGGTTGATTGTCCTTCGTTGCGTGTGGGTCTCAATGGGTTTTGAGAGGAGAAGGTTGGATGAGGAGGCTGTCGCCGAGTACCTGCAAAGAAGTCCCGAGGTGGTTTGGTACCACCGAGGACCCTCCGACGCTCAAGTTAGTGATGAGATCCGAGCAGAGTAACGACATAAAGTGTAAAGAATGGCTTACTTGGCCCCCCTGTGATGGGGGTTTATATAGCGGTGGCGGCACGCAGCAGCAGGCGCGAGAATCTCGCCGGCGGTTACGCTCCCGACGTCACGCCCGCGTAGAGAGCGGATCGCCCATTAATGGGGATCGTGATGGCGTGGAACATGGGATGTTGCTGGTGGGAAATCCGCGCATGGCGAGATTCGCGGAGCGGCGGTTACGCCTGTGAGCGGTGGAGTTGGTCGGAGGGACGAGGAAGACGACCTCGGCTGAGGGCTCGGGGAAGAGCGAAGAGGCCGAGGAGTCTTTGTCCTGTGGCAGCTCGGGCGAGCTGAGGGGTCGAGGAGGCTAATTTGCAGGGGGCCCCGAGGGGGGTCAGTTTGCGCTTGCAGGTCGGGCACAGGGGACCTGGTCGGCCCCCGTGGGCCCTTTCTTCTGAGTCTTGGGACACGTCATCTGCCACGTGTCCTGATCTTGGAGGTCGCCAATATCAAGCGTCATCATTAGGCCCCCACTCTTGCCCCGTCCAGCTAGCGGGTCGGGTCAGGAGTGGACTGCCGGGCCCCCCGAGGTGAGCTCTTTCTCAGGGTTATGCCGGGATGAGTCCTCGAGCCGTTGGTCGTCTTTTCCGCTAGTGAATCGAGGCGAGATCTTTGCATTTAAGGAGGGTGCTCCGCTTCATGCACTCTGCAGTCGAAGCGACGGTCCACGTGTCGAGCGCCAATTGGCTGATGTGACGTGCGCAGGTCTGCGGCGTCTGACAGGACGCGGCCAATCGCTGGGCTGCCACGTGGAGCGATCGGAGCCGCTGGGCGTGAGGAGCCATTTCGGCGGGAGACGATGGGCGCCATTGGATGAGGCCGTATGCGATAATAAATACGGGTGGGGCCCGCCCTAGGGCCCTTACTCTCTCATATTCCTCATTCTCAAGCCCCAGCTGCTCGGCGCTCATCTCCCTTCTCTTGTTCCCAACCTTTGAAGAGTTTCCTTCCCAAGTTAGATGTCTTCCCTTGTAGAATCAGTACACGTCGTAGGAGTAGATGATAGGGTTCCTTTAGATGTGTCCGAGTCTCCTCGGGGAGCAGGGGCTGGGCCCTCTCCCCGAGGCCGTGAGGCGGGGGCCGCCTCCAGGGAGGAGGCGGTAGATGTAGCCCTCAGCACCCCGTGCTGGGTGAGGCATGGGGACGAGCTCGCCAATGCTCGAGCTCGCTTCCACATTCCCCCGTGCTACACGCTTCGTCTGGCCGAGGAAGGAGAGAGGGTCGACCAGGTACGGGGCGGGGAGATTGCCCTGTATTTGGAAGCTTTTTGGGGCGGAATGCGCTTGCCCTTCTCTCCTGAGGTCGTCGCTGCTCTGAATTTCTTCGGCTTGGCTCCTGGCCAGTTGGTGCCGAACGCGTGGAGGATCCTCCTTGGGTTCCTGATCCGCTTGAAGCTGCAGGCGATTCCTTTCAGCCTTTCCCTTCTCGATTCCTCCCTTGCTTTTAAGAGTCACTCCGGCGGTCGAGCTGGCGACCCGAGGTGGGTATATTTTACTTTTAGGAAGCGGCCCAGGGTCGCCGCTGGGACGGGGGTCGTGGCCTTGCCCTCCTCCATCCACGACTGGAAGAAGAAGTTTTTCTTCGTCTCCCCTCCCGAGGGCGAGGACTGGCCGGTGCCCATCAAGTGGTCGAGGGAGAAGAGTCTGCCGGGGAACCTGTCCGACGATCCCGCCGCGGTGAGAGTGGCGTTGTGGGAACCCATCCCTCGACACGACGTGCTGCTGTCCGAGAGGGTTTTGAGCTGGGCCGGGCTTAGCCCTGTCGAGTTCGTTGGTAAGTTAGGCTTGCTTTCTGGGTTTATGTTTTACTCGCGTTGCTGATAGGTGGGGTGTTTGTTTTGTGCAGGATCCATGGACTTCGGCGTTCTCCGAGATGCTATGCGCCAACCGAGGCAGCCTGCTAGGGCTGGGGGCGCCGGCTCTTCCCGGGAGCAGGATGCCCCCACTCCCACCGCCCCGGTGGCGGTGCCCGGAAGACGCTCGGCGGTGGATCCCGCCCCGGGCCCCAGCAGGGTGTCGGGCCGGAAGCGGGCCCTGATTGTGGAGGACATGGCCTCGGAAGAGGATATCGACTCCTCCACGGAGACGCTCAAGAGGAGTTCCCGGAGACCCTCCCGGGGCCGGTCTTCGCCGACCGTGGTGGAGGAAGGGGGGCTCCGGTTCACGGTGCCGTCCGGGCTGTCGGTCGCGGACAGCCTCCTCTACGAGATGAGACCTCGGCCGGGGGTCGGGTTCCCGGAGGAACCCTCAAGGCTCAGCTGGCGTCGATTGCCCAGGAAGCCGTGCAGGTAAGCCCCTAGTGCGCGGTAAGATTTAGTGTTTTTCTTCATACTTTCTGATCCTTCTCCTTCTTATGCCCTCCCAGACTCTCCAGCACGTGGCCCTTGCCCTTCGCATGGAGACCGAGGAGGTAGCACCGACGGTGGAGGCCGCGGGCCAGCTCGCCGCGTTGCAAGAGAGCTCCAGACGGGAGCAGGAGGCGATGTCGGCGAGGATCGTCGCCCTCGAGGGCGAGGTGAATGCCGGGAAAAGGGAGGTCGCCCGGCATCGTGAGGCCACCGCAATCGCCGAGGGCAAATTCGAGGACTCTCAGGTGCTCGCCGGCAACCTCAAGAAGACGGTGAAGACCCTTCGGAAGGAGCTGGGGGCGGCGGCCGAGGCCTATAAGTCGGCGGAATCGAGGGCCGTGGCGAGCTATAAGGGGTCGAGGGGCTTTTATGACGATCTGGCCGTGGCCATGACTCGCATTTGGCACGACGCCCTTGATACTGTCAAGTCTCGGATGCCGGGGTTCGACGACGCGGATCTGCGGGCCGAGTTCCCCCTCGTGGGCGTCGACGAGCAAGGGGGAGAGGCTCCCGGTGGGGAGGGGGCCGAGGACCCAGCGCCCCCAGTGGTGGAGGTTGATGACCTTGAGGCCGTGCCCGGGCCCGAGGTGTAGAGCCCCTGCTCTCCTATCTTCACTTTGTTTTCCTTTTGAATTTTGTAAGGCCGGAGAGCCAGAAAATACCTTTTGTAAAAAACTTTTGTTTGGCAGTAGTAATAAAGTTTTTCTTCTTCAGCTGTGATAAAGTTTTCCTTTCTGCCATCTGTTTGTGAAGAATACTCGCTTTGGGATATTTTTATTTGCGCCGTTGCGCTTTCATATCAGGTTGGCTCTCTGTCCAACGATCATCCGTCGAGCTGACTGCAGTTGTTTGCCGACGAGCGTCTCCGAGGAGGTATCTCCTTGGGCCCCGAGGTCGAGCGGGAGATCATTTAGGCTTGGGAAGACCTGACATTTGTTTCTGATTTAGAGTATCGTCTGTTATCTGGCGGGGTAGCTGCGCCGCCATTTCCCGCTAAGGCTTCGCGCGTATGTTGCGGTGTTAGTGGGGTTACCCGTCAGTGGTGGCCGAGCTGGGTAGCTGCTCGGTCGTCTATTTCGGAGGCTTGGTTCATTAGAGTTGTGTGTAGGCGACTACCAGCCTTAGGGGGTTGAGCGGGGTAGCCGCTCCGATGCTCCTTGTGAGGGATCTTGATCCCTGGCGTAGAGGGTAGGAGCCGGTGTTTGACCGAGCAGGGTAGCTGCTCTGGTTCCTCTGTATGAGGGCTTTTTTTTTGATCCCCGGCGTTGTGGCAGGGAAGCTGCCCGCTGGGGATAGCCAAGCGAGGGAACCTCGGGCCCCGACTGCCTCTGGGAGGGCTTTTTGATCATTCAGGACGGGGACCGAGCAGGGTTACTGCCCAGTGCCTCTTGGCGAGGACTTTGATCCCTTTCGGTTGTGGTAGGAAGCTACTAGCCGGGGATAGCCGGGCAAGGACCCGACTGCCTCTGAGAGGACTTTGGCCCTTGGCGCGAGGAAAGCTATAAGGCTGTAGGAAGCCCACCAAGGACCCTTAGCAGGGTTACTGCCCGGTGACTCTTGGCGAGGGCTTTTATCCTGAAAGATAGCCGAGGGAGGAAACCTCTGGCCTCGACTGCTTCTGGGAGGGCTTTTTCTGATCCCCGGCGTTGTGGCAGGGAAGCTGCCCGTGGGGGATAGCCGAGCGAGGGAGCCTCTGGCCTCGACTGCCTCTGGGAGGGCTTTTCTGATCCCCGGCGTTGCGGCAGGGAAGCTTCCCGCAGGGGATAGCCGAGCGAGGGAACCTCTGGCTTCGACTGCCTCTGGGAGGGCTTTTTGGATCCCGACGTTGTGGCAGGGGAGCTGCCGGCCGGGGATGTTTGAGCGGGGCGGCTGCTGAGTTGAATCTTTGACGAGGCGCAGCCTGGTCGTTCAGCTGTAGGTGCAGGGAATGGGAACGGTCCGGGCAACAGCGCGTGCATCTAGTGCATTGAATACCGGGGGAGGCGAAGCAACAAGGACGCGTCGCTTCATTTCCACCGAGTAACGTTCGATGGACGCCACGTGGCGGCCGTTGGGCTGCACAGCGGGCTATATAAGAGGCATTGGTTCTTCCCCCTTCGCAGATAGGCCATCGAAAATGGAGGATTTCCCATTCACTATCCCCGAAATCATCAGTTCTGCAGATGTGTACCTCTATGACCGCGACCGCACCGAAGACACGGTGCAGTTGGTGGTTGCTCGTATTGAGGAGCACTTCGGTCGGCTGCTCCCTAGGCGCTCCTCCTTGCTGCAGCTACTGATGTACTCCATCTGGAGGGCATCGCCGGGGCTTTACAACCCCCTGTCGGAGCAGCTCTTCGACGAGGCCGTGGGCAAGCTGCGGTCCTTGAGGCGCTTCGGCTTGATCTCCGCAAACCGGTTGGCGCGCTCGGAGGCGCTCGTCCGAGAATGCTACGAGCTGAGGCTCGGGGTCGACGCCCGCGGGGGAACCGGGAACAGAGGCTGGAACTCGCGCGGCCCCGGTTGGCGGAGATCTTCGCCGAGTACCACGAGCAGTTCTCGCTGCACCCCTTGCCCCCGCTATTGTAACCCTTTTTTTTTCTTGTGCATGTATGGCTGAGGAGCCTATAATACCCTTTGAATGAACAAAGATTTGTTTTCTTTTCCGCAATGTTCCATTGATCTTTATTTAGTCAACGGTAGATCCTACGAAGAATTTACATTGCTTTTAGAGAAAAAGGACAGGTACAGGTTAAAGGATGACTTGGTCGGCTTGGGCCGAGCTCCCTGAAGGGCTGTCGGCCCCCGTGGTTAGCATAGGGCATGGGGCTCCATGAACACCGGGTCGGCTGTCTGCTGAAGCAAGCATGATCTAGCTGATGGTCAGGTCGGTGGGAGGGCGATGCTGCTCTTGCTCGCGGTCGGCCTGCCGTTTGTCCCTTAGGTAGGTGGCGAGGTGCCCAGACCGGATGAGCTCCTCGATATTGTCCCTCAATTGTTTGCAGTCCTCCGTGGCGTGGCCCAGTACTCGGTGGAAAGCGCAGTAGGGCCCCCGGGTTCGCTTAGCGGCCTGACGTGGGACCGGGGGGAGCTTGAAGAACCCCTCACTCTGGGCCTCCTCCAGCAACACCGCGAGGGAGACGTTGAGGGGGGTTTTACTCTTGGAACTTCGGGTGGTAAGGCTGCTGACGCTCCGTCCTGTCCTCCCGAGTCCTTTTCTTCTGGTCGGGCCGATCCGCCCGGGGAAGGTTGGCGTTCACTTCGGATTCCAGCTGGACCTCGCGCTCGGTCCGCGCCTTGACTTCAGCCATGGTCTTAGGTTGAGCCAGCGTGAAGGAACGAAACCATTCTTTGTGCTTCAAACCAGATCTGAGCGCCGTTATGACCGTCTCGTCCCGGTGCTCGGGCACCTAGAGGAGGGCGTTGTAGAAGCGGGTAATGTAGGCCTTGAACGTTTCCTTGTCCCCGCTTTTAACCGTGAAGAGGTAGTCGACCGTGCGCTTCTGTCGACGGTTCCCCACGAAATGGCCGAGGAACTGGGTGGCCAGCTCGTCGAAGGTTGAAATTGAGCGGGGCTCGAGCCCCCAGAACCAGTCCCGACCCGCGCGGATGAGGGTGGCCGGGAAGGCCCTGCACTGGGCGGCGTCGGAGTGATCTTGGAAGCTCATTCCCGCGGTGAAAGCGTCCAAGTGGTCCTTCGGGTCAGTTTTCCCGTCGAACAGAGAGATCTTCGGGGGCTTATTACGCGAGGAGACGCGCACGGCGAGCAGTTCCTCGGTGAATGGCTTCGTAAGCGAGTCGGAGGTGTACTTAGCCCCGTCGCTCGAGAGGTGAGCTTCTTGGCGCATGCCCTCGATCTTCTTCTCGAGGGCATCGAGCCGACCGTGGTACCTTGAGGGATCGGCGCCTCAGGATTCCCGGGTCCCGCTGTGGGTGGACTGCGTCTGGGAGCGGCCCTGGTTTATCTCGATAAGGTGCCTCAGGTCCCGGGATGGGGTAGCTCTTGAGTCGACGGGGTGGACCCCTTCTGTGCGTTCCCGCCGACCATGGTGGGGTCGGCCACGCTCGTGGATAGGAGAGGCGACCGACATTTCCTCAGGAGGGTAAGGGTCGCGAGGAGGCTCGGGGCGAGGCTCCCTGGCAGCTGATCTCGACGTGGAGCTCTGGGGAGCCCAGCGGGCCTCGGGGAGCACCGGTTCGAGGGACCGGTGGCGAGGGGATGCAGCCTGCTGGTGGTCGGCTGTCCAGACAGGGACAGAGTCTTCTGGAGGCGGCGGAGCAGCGATCTGGGGCCCGGGTGCGGTCGCTTGGTCACGGACAAGGGCCTCCACGAGGGATTGCAGGCGATCTATCCGTCCTGCGAGGGCGTTGATGACGGTCATGGGGGAAGGTTCATCCCCGCCTTCGGTGAGCGGAAGGCGGTGACTGGTACTGGGATCCCCAGGATGGTCATCTGCCATGAGAGAGGAGATAGGAAGGCCAACTTTGTATTTTGTGGAATTTAACGTTCCCACAGACGGCGCCAACTGATGGAGCTCCTTTTCGGGCCTCCGTCAGATGTTTTCTTCCGTTGATCTCGAGGTGAACTTGGTTGATTGTCCTTCATTGCGTGTGGGTCTCAATAGGTTTTGAGAGGAGAAGGTTGGGTGAGGAGGCTGTCGCCGAGTACCTGCAAAGAAGTCCCGAGGTGGTTTGGTACCACCGAGGACCCTCCGACGCTCAATTTAGTGATGAGATCCGAGCAGAGTAACGGCGTAAAGTGTAAAGAATGGCTTACTTTCCCCCCCTGTGACGGTGGTTTATATAGCGGTGGCGGCATGCAGCAGCAGGCGTGAGAATCTCGCCGGCGGTTACGCTCCCGACGTCACGCCCGCGTAGAGAGCGGATCGCCCATTAATGGGGATCGTGATGGCGTGGAACGTGGGATGTTGCTGGCGGGAAATCCGCGCATGGCGAGATTCGCGGAGTGGCGGTTACGCCTGTGAGCAGTGGAGTTGGTCGGAGGGACGAGGAAGACGGCCTTGGCTAAGGGCTCGGGGAAGAGAGAAGAGGCCGAGGAGTCTTTGTCCTGTGGCAACTCGGGCGAGCTGAGGGACCGAGGAGGCTAATTTGCAGAGGGCCCCGAGGGGGGCCAGCTTGCGCTTGCAGGTCAGGCACAGGGGACCTGGTCGGCCCCCGTGGGCCCTTTCTTTTGAGTCTTGGGACACGTCATCTGCCACGTGTCCTGATCTTGGAGGTCGCCAATATCGAGCGTCATCAGTAACTCTTTTAGATAATCTCTTTTGTTATTTTGACATGCATATGGTACAGAATGTTGGGATTTTATGCAACAAGGATTTTGTGCAATCGTAACTTTTCGTTAAGTTTGAAGGCGAAGTTTTATCGGAGCGCTATTCGGCCTACCTTATTATATTGTACAGAATACTGGGCTCCTAAGAAGTATCATACACAGAAGATGCACGTAGCGGAGATGCGCATGCTTCGTTGGATGTGTGGTAATATCAGAAAAAATAAGATACGGAATGAGGATATTCGTGCAAAAGTTGGTGCAGCACATGTGGCGGAGAAGATGCGAGAAAACCGGGTAAGATGGTTTGGTCATTTGCGACGCTGACCTATGAAAGCACCGGTTCGACGAATGGATACTATCGATATAGACAATGTAAAAAAAGACGAAAGAGAGACCGAAGAAAATATGGATGGAGGTGATACGAAAAGATATGGTTTCCAAAGGCCTTAATGAATGTATATTGTTCGATAGAAGTGAGTGGAGGCGGATGATTCATGTGCTAGATCCGGCGTGATTCTCATGTTGGTTCATGTAGCTTACCCCATATGCTTGGGATAAAAGGCTTAATTGTTGTTTATATCCAATTTCATATTAATTAGTCATCAATTGCTCATTTTAATAATAAAATAACAAGAGTTGATTATTTCACAGTTTCTCCAATTTTCATGTAATATATATAACTTGGTTTTCTCTTCATGTACCTCTTTTTTTTTTTATCTCAACATATATCAATTCTACCGACTTGTTAAATGTTTAAATTGCCTTACAAATATAACTATCGTCATCATGATCTAACATGCAATTTTTTTATAGTATTTTATCATGTCAAATCTCATAAAACTAGAATTTATGGCCCTTGACATTTCAGGCAAGATCTATTTATCGTGGATATTAGATGCTGAAATTCATCTAGAATCGATGGGATTTGAAAATACGATTAAAGAAGAGAACGAAAAAGCTACACAGTCTCGAGCGAAGGCAATGATTTTTCTTCGTCATCATCTGCACGAATGATTAAAAAGTGAGTACCTAAAATAAAAGATCCACTTGAATTTTGGAAAAAATTTAAAAGAAAGGTTTGACCACAAAAAAAAACAAAACAATATTTCTCCTTAAAACTCGTTATGACTGGTTTCATTTACGTTTTCAGAATTTTAAATCAGTGAGTACAACTCTGCGCAGTTTTTAAAATTAGCTCTACTTTAAAATTATGTGGAGAGAATATTACTGATGTAGACTTGTTAGAAAAAACATATTTTACTTGTCATACCATGAATGTGCTCCTATAGCAGCTGTATCGTACAAAGGGTTTTAAAAAATATTTTGAATTAATTTCATCCCATCTTGTGGCTGAACAAAATAACGAGCTATTAATGAAAAATCATGCATTTCGTCCTACTGGTTCTGCTCCATTCCTTAAAGTGAATGCGACATTTTCTAATAATTCTTGGCATGGACGGGATCGTGGCCGTGGCCGTAATAATCATCGTGGTCGTGATGGTTACAAAAAAACTTTTCTAATTTTAAGAACAAAAATCATCACTAGAAGATGAATAATAATTATAGAAAAGAAAAGAACAAAAGTGGACAAGACAAGAATTTAGAAGATATTTGTTATCGGCGCGGCATGAACGGGTATTGGTCGATTATCCGTCGTATGCCGAAACACCTTGTTGAACTTTATCAAGTATTAGTGAAGAATATTAAAAAAATGTAGAGGGAAATCTTATATTCCAAAATGATGATTTCGACATTGGATCTGTTGGTATGATACATTTTGATGTAGCGAACTTTCTCGAAGATCCAGAAGCGAGAACTGAAAATTTAAACAATGATGGGATTATTCCAAATAACTAAAATTCTCCACTAGCACTTTTATGTTTCTTTTTTAAGTATCTGTCCTTTTAATTTCATATGTAATCTTCTTTTTTTTCCTTCTAAATTTGCAGTGTTTCTTACAATGTATTTTGTTTCGTTTAAATGAAGAATATGGATATTTCGAAATCTTTAGTCGGATCCAAGATTAATGATGAAGATGTATGTCTCGTAAATAGTGCAACAACACACACGATACTTAAAGATATGAAATAATTTTCCTATCTAATAATGGTTGAAGCTAATATTAACACGATATGTGATAGTACAAAACTAATCGAAAGCTCTGGAAGAGAAAATATATTATTACCTAAAGAAACAAAGTTTTTTTTATTATTAATAACACATTATTCTTAAGTAAGTCTCAAAGAAACTTGTTAAGTTTTAAAGATATTCGTCTTAACGGATACCATATCGAGACTATAAAAGAAAAAAAATGAATATCTATATATTACAACTTTTGCCTCGGGTAAGAAATTCGTACTTGAAAAACTATTAACATTCTTTTCTGACTTGTATTACAAACATATTAATACAATTGAAACCTATGCTATAGTAAACCAGAAGTTCATTGATCCAAATACTTTTATTATTCGGCATGATTGACTGGGGTATCCCGGATCAACAATGATGCGAGAAATCATTGAGAATTCACACGGGCACCCATTGAAGAACCAGAAGATTTTTCAATGTAATGAATTCTCATGTGCTGCATGTTCTCAGGGTAAATTATCGTTAAACCATCACCATCTAAAGTTGGAATTGAATCTACTGCATTTTTGGAACGAATTCATGGTGATATATGTAGGCCTATTCACCTACCATGTGGACCATTTAAATATTTCATGGTTTTAATAGATGTATCTATAAGATGATCACATGTGTATTTATTATCAATTCTCAACGTTACCTTTGCAAGATTACTTGCTCAAACAATTAGATTACGAGCATAATTTCCAGAATATGCAATTAAAATAATCCGTCTTGATAATGCTGGTGAATTTACATCTCAAGTATTTACCGATTACTGTATGTCAATTGGGATAGTTGTTGAACATCTTATTGCTCATGTTCATACACAAAATGGTTTAGCCGAATCATTTATTAAACGCCTCTAATTAATAGCCGGACCATTAATTATGAGAACAAAGCTCCCAATTTTGATATGGGGGCATACTATTTTGCATGCAGTAGCACTTGTACGCATCAGACCAACAAGTTATCATAAGTTCTCCCCTTTACAATTGGCTTTTGGTCAAGAGCCAAATATTTCCCATTTAAGAATCTTTAGGTGTGCGGTGTATGTTCTAATTGTTCCAACACAGCGCACTAAGACGAGTCCTCAAAGGAGACATGGAATATATGTTGCTTTTAATCCCCCCTGCATAATTAGATATCTTGAACCATTGACATGATGTATTTACGGCACAGTTTGCCGACTTTCATTTTAATGAAAATGTTTTCCCAACATTAGGGGGAGAAAATGAGCAGGAAAAAGAGCTTACATGGAATGTGTTATTTTTATCTAATTTGATCATCGCACAAGACAATATGAACCAGAGCTTCAAAAGATAGTACAGTTGCAATATATAGCAACTCAGCTGCCAGATGCCTTTATTGACCTAAATAAAGTAATCAAATCACATATTCCTGCTGTTAATACTCCCGTTAGAATTGATGCCTCGTGAGGTGGATCGCTGAATATTGCAGCAAATGAGTCTACGGCACGTCTAAAGCGTGGCAGACTAGTCAGTTCCAAAGATAAAAATTCTTGAAAAAGAAAAAAAGCAAATAATCAAAATGCCCAGATTGAGGATGCATATACTTATGAAGAGACCCAAAACATAATTGATGATAAAACCCCAGAAGAGGTTCAGGTACCTAGTAATAATGAAGATAGTGAAAATGAAGAGATCTCAATAAATTATATCTTTACTGGAATAAGATGGAACCGAAAAGAACCAATCATCGATGATATTTTTGTTTATAATATAGCGTTAGATATTATGAAAGAGAGAAAGAATTTTGAACCAAGATCAGCTGATGAATGTCGACAAAGAAATGATTGGCCAAAATGGAAAAACGCAATACAAGAAGAATTAAATTCACTTGCAAGAGGTTTTTGGACCTGTAGTCCGAACATCTGAAGGTGTAAAGCCAGTGGGGTACAAATGGGTATTTGTGCGAAAACGAAATAAGAAAAATGAAGTTGTTAGATACAAAGCACGACTTGTAGCACGAGGTTTTTCCCAAAGACCTGGTATTGCCTTTAAATAAATATATTCTCATATGGTGGATACTATTACAATTCGATATCTTATCAGTCTGGCAGTACAAGAAAAACTTGATATGCGTATGATGGATGTAGTCACAGCTTATTTATATTGATCCCTTGATAGTGATATTTATATGAAAATCCCCAGAAAGTTTTAAGATGCCAGAAGCATGTGGTTCAATATCCCAGGATGTTTGTTCGATCAAATTATAAAAATTCTTATATGAATTAAAACAATCTGGAAGTATGTGGTATAATCGCCTTAGTGAATATTTATTAAAAGAAGGTTATATAAATGACGAAATTTTCCCATGTCATTTTATAAAGAAATCTTTATTTGGATTTCCCATAATTACCGTATATGTTAATGATTTAAATATTATTGGAACTTCTGAAGAGCTTCCAAAGGCAGTCGATTACTTAAAGAAAGAGTTTAAGATGAAAGACCTTGGAAAAAAAAGTTCTGTCTTGGCTTACAAATCGAGCATTTAGATGATTGAGTTTTTATTTATCAATCAACTTATATAGAAAAGGTCCTAAAATGATTCTACATGGATAAAGCATATTCCTTGGGTACCCCAATAGTTGTTCGATCACTTGATGTGAATAAGGACTCCTTCCAGCCTCGAGATGATAACGAAAAATTACTTGGTCCTGAAGTACCGTACCTTAGTGCAATAGGAGCACTAATGTTTCTTGCTAACAATACACAACCTGATATAGAGTTTGCTGTTAATTTATTAGCAAGATATAGTTCTTATCCAACCAGAAGCCACTGGAATGGAATTAAGCATATATTTCGATATCTCCAATGAATGATTGATATAGGTTTTTTTTATTTGAATATGTAGAAATCTCAACTAATTGGTTATGCAGATGCAGGATATTTATCTGACCCGAACAAAACTCGATCTCAAACAGGTTAATTATTCACATATGGTAATACAACAATATCTTGGCGCTCCACGAAACAAACTTTAGTTACCACTTCTTCAAATCATGCAGAGATATTAGCAATTCATGAGGCAAGTAGGAAATGTATTTGGCTAAGATCGATGACTTAACATATCCAAGAAACTTGTAGTCTACGTTCATATAAAGAAATTCCAACAACTCTATATGAAGATAATGCCGTTTGCATTGCCCAGCTAAAGAGTGGATTTATCAAAGGAGATAGAACGAAACATATTTCACCATAGTTTTTTTACGCATGACATTCAAGAAAAGGGCAAAATTAAAGTTCAAAAAATCCGTTCAAGTGATAATCTAGCTGATTTATTTATCAAGGCATTACCTACTTCAACATTTAAGAAATTGGTTTATAATATTAGAATGCGCTGGCTCAAGGATATTTCTAACAGGGGGAGATAAAACGCGTTGCACTCTTTTTCCCTTGTCCACGGTTTTTCCCATTGGATTTTCCTGACAAGGTTTTTAACGAGGCATCAATTTGTTCGTATTATCTAATGCAAAGTATAATGTACTCTTTTTCCTTAGCTAGGATTTCCCCCCAGTAAGGTTTTAACGAGGCATATCTTTGCAAAATGGATATCCAAGGGGGAGTGTTATAAATTATATTATTATAACATAGTGGATATCTTTTGGTTACCATAACCTAAGAAATTAACTCTTTGTACTTATGACTTATCATCAATATATGAGATAATGGAGAAAGTGGAAAGAGTGGATGATAACTCTTTATAACTTATGGCTCTTGATTTTTCATTTTATGAGACTATAAATAGAGATAATGTAAAATTCATTGGATACAAAAAGAATAAACAAATACTTTCTCTATATTGATATTCTATATTTCTCTCTTATTTCTTTAAAGCTCTCTTAACAAAATGCTAAATTTTGAAGTATTTTAGGATGTTAATAAAGAAAAGGGAAAATTGTTTCTTGGTTTAGAGAGAAGATTTATTTTTAAACCCAAGAAATTTCAAAATTATGAAAATATCCAAAATTATACTTTGACATAATTTTAAACTCAAACCCTCATTTATATATGTATTTATGTATGCATCGCTTATAATAGTTTTTAAATATTTTCTAAGATATTAAAACATGGGATTTTTTGGATTGCCCAAGATATTAGAATATAAGATTTTTGATCATATACCTATAGTTTTCGATGGCTTCTTTATTATTTCTCTTTAAAGAAAATTGTTTTTTAAGCACGGTTTTAAAGAGTGGCTTATTTTAAAACCCATATTTTCAAAATTGTGAAAAAATCCAATACTTATAAAATACAGATTTTAAAGAACCCAAATAGATAACATGTAAAATACTCTGGTTATTTTTTTTCTCCTGTTATTCTTTTCTAGATGCCGAATTTACCCTTGAGGCATATATACTTCTGGCTATCCTCTCTTTTCACTCTCTTCTCCTCTCTCGTGCTCATTGCCAAAATTCCTCATCTCCTCTCTTGTTCCTCTCCGAATGTGGCATTACCTTTTTCAAAATTTTCGATCTTCACTGCTTATTGGCCCCCTCCTTTTTTAAATTTGGTCCCTATTTTTTCATTTTCACCTTTTTTTTTTGCTACAGCGCGTAGGGTTTGAAGAAGGGGGTTGGACCTCTGGACCATGGGAACTTTTTCCAAATAATCGGTCGAAAAATCTCCCTTGCCACTACAATTGGGGGGTTTTGAACCCAAGATCTCCCACCAAGTGGGGGAGTGTCTTTGCAGTTCGAGCAATGCCTCTTTTTTCATATTCACTTTCAATTCATCATCTCCTCCTCCAAATCTACAGTTTCACTCTCAATTCTCCATCGTCTCTTTCAATCTTCTTTCTTCTAATTCCACTTCTCATCCTTGAATTTCTATATCTCCAAACCCATTTCCGAGATTTCCTCACTGCACATTACTCTTCTCAATCTAATGACGTAGCGGAACGTAAAAATAGAATATTAATAAACATGATAAATTCAATGTTACTAAGTTCCAATATTCCTAAGAATTTGTGGGGAAAAGCTCTTTTATCCGCATGTTATATTCTAAATAGAATACCTCATAAATTCAGTAACCGTACTCGTAATAACCGCAAAATCCATGTACTTTCTCAATAATTTTCCTTCTTTAATAAATCCCTTTTCATTGAATTAAGTGTATATAAATTAATTTTCTTTCTATTTAGATATATGTTACATTCTTGTATTTATTGATTATCACCTTACATTGTTATTCCACAGGTCTCGAGTTCAAACCTAAGCCTCTTCAAATTATTTAATTCCTTATTTTCATTATTTTGCATTATAAAATCATGTTTTTAAAAGAGAAAAAAATCATTTTTTAATTTTATCTTATTAGATTTTTGAAAAGAAAAATTTTATTAGAGAAAAGAATTTTTTCAAAAGAATAAAAATACTTAGTAGTATTTTAAAGAGAGAAGGAATATATGCTGAGATACAATTTGGGATTTGGATAATCCAAAGTCTTTAAAATTTAAATATACTACAAAATTATAATATATTTGAATTGTTAGGATTTATGATAAGATATATGTGGTTATATAAATTTTTTTTATCAGACGCAAAAATTTATTTTTACTAGCATATATATATATATGTTTATTAGAACTCTTTTCTTTAAAAACCCCTAAGCCGTTGGATATAGTCCAATTTAATCCTAACCTTTGGTCTATAAAACCTTTATCCCTGGATCTATATATAAACTATAGAACTCTCAAATCCTAATTTTTAATTCATCATTTTCTCTGTCTCTTTTCTTTCTCTCATCTATAATTTTTTTTATATATCTCCCATCCTTAAAAGGAACCAAGCGAAGGAGAAGGGCCCATCAACCATCATCGGAAGTCTTGAAATCGATTTTCGAGGCTACCTCTACCACGTTGCGACTTGATATAAGAGATTAAGTTCGTCTTTTTGTAAGTTTCTCCTTTTTCTATTTTACTTTTTGAACATATACAAACCTAGATTTTAAGAAAAAAACCCAAAAAGGGAGTATCCGCCCCACTAAAAAGGGAGCGGCGAATATCCTTGAATAGGATATCCGCCCCCAAAATTCCAAGATTCCTAAACGGGCAAATAAAACAAGACAAAATGATATGTACATCATTTCCAAAGACAAGAAAAAGATAATGAAATAATCTCATTAATTACTAAGGCTAGGTACATTTTTAGGAAGACGTGCATACAAAAAGATACTCCCAGTCTCTTCTAACTGTGCAAGAAAATGCTCTAAACGAAGCGTCTCTGGACCTCTAACAGCACCAGGAACCATAGGGACACCGAACAAAAACGTCCACTTCCGAAAGATATGACTCAACACCCGGAGGTAATGATCCCTCAGCCATCTCTTAATCAAACCTGCTCCATGAATGGATCGAATCTTCTCTTCAGCATCATAAAGTATCTGATGGGTCATCACGACAGGGTATCTGGAATAACATGGAGGATAGAAGAAAAAATCAAAACCATCAACCAAGAAGGCAGTGGGAGGACATTCCCAACGTGATCCTCTAGCTGGGCCAAAAATCCCTCACACCAGGCTTCTCTAAAATCCTAGTAAAAGAGATGAACGATGTCGAGAGGAATAATTTCCATGATGGGATCATCTTCGGTTGAGAAGAACCGACGGACTCGATATCCGACATGGATCCTTGAGGAAATGAAGGGGAAGGGAGGGACTTCCCCATTTAAAAGGAAGAAAAGCAGTCAACAGGTCTGAAAACAAGGCGTGTCATGCAATAAAGGAGATTCCCGAGAGCGATGACCAAGAAAATATTGGCTTCCTCACCGGTGGGCGCCCCAAGCGAGCGTTCCAAAGTCAGGTACTCGCTTCAAGGGGGTGTCCGCCCATGCTAAGCAAAGGCGGTTACCTTTGGGGTGCCCACCTAAAGTAAGGCGGCAAGCATCTCTCTGACAGGACCCACCGCCATGCAAGTACAATTGGAGGGGCGCCGTTCACAAGATAAAGTACCCCATTTTAGTGCCTCTAAATGTACTTTTACAAGTATAAAGGAGTAGGGTATTCATTATGACAATTACCCTATAAAAAACAAGCCCCATAGCAAGTGAAAAAGAAGTTCCAAGGTTCCAAAAATTCTAACTTACAATCACAAGAAAAATCCAACAGAAGATTTAAATCTCAACGGTTAGAAAGAATCCAAGGATCTTTCTACCTACAATTTCCTACAATATTTCAAAGAAAAACAATGTGAGAACTTCAAAAAAAAGAAAAGAAAAACAAGCTTCTCCCTTTACGACATCCAGTATCTCTTGGCCCGAAATAGACCATTAAAGAAAACTCAAACGAGTCCTTATAAAAAAGTGTGTTCTTCATGGCCGGAACCCGGAGGAAAATTCGCGTTCCTTTCTATACAAATTGTGGTAGCCTACTTCTTCATGGCATTGGAAATAAGCCAAAAAGATAACTTTCTGAGATAAGTCCTAAATGACAAGTTTCAAACAAAGCCGTGAAGTGGGTCTATGTAGCCGAAATACTGAAAATAGATTTGTGACTCTGAAAGGACTAAATCTCGAGAATGAGAGGAAACCCCATTCTCCGCATATGGAACCAAAATAACTCAATAAATTAACAAACCAAAATCACTGAAGAATCCCAAAATGAGATCCCTGCCCTTCCTATAAGAGACCGGCGGATACCTATGGACAGGATATCCGACCCCTTTGAATGACCGGTGGATACCCCGTGAGTAGGGGATTCACCCTATTCTTTGAAAAACCGCGTTCTACCAGGTTTATGACACCCTCTACTTGTATAATGTGAAGTTTACAAACAAGATATGTAACTGTATGAGAGAACAATGTAAACGATGAAAGTTATTCAATAAATTTGAGCTTCTTTGAGTATTTATTTTCCTTCCTTTTTGCTATATGATTACGCGATGTGATTCAAACCGGTTCACCCGATATCCCGGTCAGAGCTTGACCCGAGACCAATAGGGAGTAATTAACGGTAAGTTCTTGCGCTTATCAGGAGTGTCAAACCCCTAATTTCTTGGCTGAAAAATCCAAATCCTTCAAAAGAAGGCCACTACCCTCACAACTTCGCTTTTGTTTCACACCTCGCCCGCTCTGAATGTTTGCACATTACGGGCTTAAAAAATGGGTGAACAAAAGGTTGGCGATTCCGTTGGGGACATTTGCTAACTCCACCCGAGCCAGTTTGAATCACATCATTCGGCCGCCTCGTCCCGGTGTCCTCGGTTGACGAGTCTTGGCAAAGAGATTGGAAAAATAAATATTCATTATGACACAGACCTCCCGAGTCCCAAAAGAGGACCTGGTCCTTATACCACTAACGCGACATTACGGGACCTTTTGAGGGTCAATATACGACGCTATATATCACTTCAAGCCCGTGTCGTGAACAAAAGTGGTCCTAATGTTGCGATGATTTCCTTTGTATGAGACATCACTACCAATCATGGCATTCAATTCACCCACTGAAGATCTAATGGCCACCTCTAAGATAGCAAAATACAAGGTCTTGATCATGGGGGCAGTCCAACCATCTCGTTCCCAGCTACTGGCATGAGGTTTCGACCCAAAAAGGTGTTCGTTCAAAACCATTAACGATGCCCTCACTCCAGATGCGCCAGCAGTTATCTGAGACTGGGGAAAAGAAGTGACTAAGATAACCACTACTTCACTCAAGACGGTTCCCCGCCCAACAACTCGAAGGTCATCTCGTCATATACGTAATGGGGAGATGTTCATCTCCGACGCTACTATGATCTACAGAGGACAACCTATCGCTTTCCCTTTTCCCATGACCGGATCTAAAAGAAAATCAGCGTTCGAGAGGTTGGTATATCCTGTGACTAAAGTATAGACCCCTAACGACCATAACGACGTTGTGTTCGCTAATGACTGCTTCAACCACCCTTCTTCGTCTGGTCAAAGAAGATCCCGGAATAGCAGGCGCCGAGCATCAAAACGGGCCAAAGTAATCCCAGAAGCCCCTAAAAACGAAGAGGATCACTGCAAAATACCAATGATGCCCCTGAGTTCTTTCTCACCGCTTGATCAGTCATATTTATTGTACATTTGTACGGTCATTTTCCCTACTATTATTAATTACTAAAAGGTATTATTTGTAATTTACGAACATATGTGGGTTTATTTGTAAAAAGATTAGTGTCATTTGTTTATTAATTTATAATTAATATAATAGGGGAATATATATATATATATCATAATTAAATAAAATATCCATGAGATTATTAATTATTAAAATATGCATATCAAATATTCTTAACCAATATTGTTAAGATATCATATCATTTAATTGGTTGGAATATTATCTCAAATAAAAAAATGCTATTAATAATTTGATTTGAGATATTGTGTAGGTATTATAATAAATCAGTTCCGTTCTGAAATATAAGTAAGAGATCCACATCAAATCGAATTACCAAACTAAATCTGCCAAATGTTAGGATCAATTTGAAGAATCTCACAACGACAGAGAAAAAGAAATATTTTCAGAATATTTTTATCAGAAAGATCTCCAAATATCGAGAGAAGAAGGCACGACGAATCTGGAGACGCAAACTCATCAGAAGGCGGCGGATCCGCGGCTGTTAGGGGTAAAGGGCGGCGGTTCAGCGGTTCTTTGGTGGCCGTAGGATGTGAAACTTTAGGGGATTGATCGTCTTTACACACACTTCAATATGACGTCTAAGGTTTCAAGTTCCAGAGTTTATAAAAGGATCGAGTGCTATCTGTCTATCATCATCCACTAATCAATCGACTGATCTACCGATCAAGTAATCTAGAGAAAATTAGGGTTGTAATTTACTTTTTCAGCGAGCAACTTCTGTAATGCAATAGTTTATTCAATAAAAAGTAGTTCTTTCTTTTAATTTTGTCGCATTTAATTTCCGCAATTACTTTTTGCATTTACTTTCTGCATTCACTTTCCACAATTTTAATTTTTGTTTAACTTATGGGTTCTGTATTCTTCCACCTTTCCTTTACGTCGTTGATCTCCACGAACGAGTATATTCTCGCTTGATAGGGTTTGTAGGATAGGATAGTATAATGGATGATCAAGATCATTAACTTCTTTTTATGTTTTAAATCTTATAAACTTTAGCAAAATGAATATTAACCCTCTTATCGGGCGTGCTATCAATTAACGATAGTCACAACCATGATTTGAGATTCGTTAATACTTGCTTTGTTTAGGGCTTGAGATAAATAGGGATCAATAGAAGGACAAGGGTCAGTAGAGGAAAACCCTAATCCCTCCAAGAATCCTAATCCACATTTATCACTATTTCTTTAGTATTAAATAATTAAAAGATAAAAATAATTATTTTTGAAACTCTATCCATTAACTACTAAATCCTATAAACCCTACAAGCCTTTCTCATATAAACTTTTCAAATTCCTAGTATAAAATGATAAAAATCCCACTTTTCTTTATCAACTCATCTAAAACAAGATAAGTAATTCACCATTTTCCTGTGGACGATCCGTACTCACTATCGACTGGCTATTATGACACCGTTATTGATTATGGTATTTAGGAACATACATATACACACTTTTTCGAACCAATCAAATGGCACCGTTGCCGGAAAAACAGTCGTAATATTTTTCTTGTTATTCGAGTTGATTTCTAAAAAAAAAACCCAGAAAAAATAAAAATAAAAATAAAAATAAAAATAAAAATAAAAACTCCATCTTGTGTTTTTAATGATTCTTATGCGAGTTTTGTGAGAAATCTGGAGCATTTGGAGTGAACCAACAGAGATTTAGAGATTGTCAAATAGGAGCAGAGAAGCATTGGAATGTTGTGAAATTTTTTGGAGAAGAGACTCCATCATAAGACGGCGGAACCGCGGCCAAAATGTGTGTTTGGCGGCTAAACCGTGGCCATCTTGGGGAGTTAGGCCCTTAAATCTTTCTGGTACTATTTTATCATCTTCCTATCTTCTCTGAAGCTCTAATAAATTATTTTTACCTGCAGGATTTTTTGCAAACAGCACCGCTAAAAAATCTTTTTGCGTGTTTTAGATTTAGTTTGTTTTGTATATTTAAAACGGACAGTAAGAGGCAAGAAACCCAAATTCAGATTAGGTAGGGATTTCATCGCTCTTCCTAGGCCCCACAAATCACAAACAAGCATACGTATTACCATACATTAATAAAAAATATCTAGACCAAGCCTCTAAGGACAATCGTGCTCAATTAGGACAAGAGAGGGTCGTGGGTAATCTATTGCTTTTCCGTATTTTTCTTATGGTGTCTAAGGCAAGTGTGACTAAGGAAAGTGGTTTACTTAATTAGGCCCGCTTTTTCGGTGATTCGTATAGCGGATACCTCCCACTTACCTGGCTGCAAGATTGATAAGGAGGTGATAGAGAATTTATCCTACATCTTGTCCTTTGGAAGTCTAGGAGCCGTCTAGTGATTTGACCTAGGTGATCCTAGCTCTAGGGATTGTTTGTGCACGTTTGTGATTGGTTGAGTCGAGTCCCTCTTTCCAAGCAACACAATTTCTAAAATCCAAAAAAGGGCTTAAAAACAAAATTACCATTTCACCTTCCAATTCTTTTCACCCTCTTATGATGGGTAATCCAAACCGACCAACTCTTGGCGAGCTTTACTACACATAACCGGATATTTCTTTATATCGTTATTGCTTTGGTAGAACTTCCGACCCTACCATTTCTTTAAGGAATAAGATAGAGGGCTCTAGAAATAACAGTTGGACACCTCACTCAAATTCCTATCAACCATGTCAAAATTCAATAACTTCTTATGTTGATAATCCTTTTAAGGCTAGCAAGACAACTTCTAAACCCATGTCCATTGCTGAGCATATTGCGAAAGCCCGTGGCCAATGTTTCATACCTTTCATTGCTCCAAAACTGATAGGACAACAATTACAATCATTTCCATATGAAAATGTTGATACTCCTTTTGAGGCGAATATGGCAACTTTTACACTTATGACCATTGCTGAGCAAATTGCAAAAGCCAGTCGCCAAAAATTCAATCAATCTTCTTCATATCATAACGTTAATCCTAATTCTGTTTATGAAAATTGGATACAACCATCTAACTCTTATCAACAGTACCAAACTTTCACACTCTCTCATGTTGATACTTCTTTTGAGGCTAATGTGGCAATTCGTAAATCCATTTCTATTGTGGAACACATTGAACTCGCCCGTAGCCAACAATTAAACACATTTCAACCATACTCACTGTTACACCTTATCTAGATAGTGCTTTTGAACATCAATTAGGAAGTTCCACGGTTCAAAGAGAATCCTTCATTGAAACTTCTTCACAAACCATGTCTAGTCTTGCAGTAGAGTTGGAATTGAGTAGTCAGAAAGAACCAGGGATCTCTTCAAGTCAAACTAGAACCAATTCTTTTGATCTTGACACGTTCAATCTTGAACCCCAACCGAATATATTTGATGCTCAACCACTTCATAATCTAATTGATGAGGTACTCGAGAATAACATGTTTGACTTTTCCAATCGTGAGTGTGAAAGAGACCCTTACACCATTCCAAATCAAACCGATCCTTATCCGACTAACTAGACATTTCAAACTTTCCAATTCTATCAAGTAAACCTAGTGATCCATCAATTGAGGATAATATAATTGATGAATTTTTAAATAACTATTCGTTTGATTTGACTAAAGGTACTAGTAAGATCGGTGTTGAGAATATCCTTGAACTCGCTATGTTGGATGAGTTGGATTCCCCGACCCATCATGTCCCTTCCATTGAATGTGAACATTTTCCTGTACATTTAACTGATCCTATTCTTACCACCAACCTATCTGATATGCAAAATGATATCCAGCCTTCATCTCCCACATCTGGTTCAATAATACTTGATACCCAAGTTCGTTTACCCATTTCATTACATACTTTCTTTGGTTCTTCTCATCTTCTTTCACTTCCACCGAGGTTTGATGAACCACACTCCGATATTTCGAGTTCTATGATTCATGAAAGACCACTTGATTTAGAATCTTTTAAGGATAAGGTAGACAAGCTTTTCGAATCTCCCGCCTTTATAATTTCTGACAAATCGAGTCTTTTGAATCCTAGTGCGCAACACATTGACCTTGAAACTTTCAACCTTTTTAGTGGATCTGTCTATTTCACTGATATAGATATAGATTCCTTTCTTTCAGATAAGATCATCAATTGGAATATCAATGAAAGTTTTGAAAGTATTTTCGCCAAAGAAATCGCGTTCCTTGAAAACTTGGATGCTGTGATGAATCAACTTCCACTGGAAACTCGTGCGCCTTCCTTTGAGGCCAAAGAAGTTGGACCACCACCCCTTCTTCTTATCACATATGAGAATGCGACTATTCCACCCATTCCTTATCATTCACATTCTCGTTTTCATTCACATTCACTTTTTCGTCTTCACCAACCGAGACATAAAACCTTTCGATTACACTTCTTATTTTCCCCTTACATCATCTCTCATCGTTGCTATCATTTTTGTTTCTTCTACTTGAGACATGATACGACCTCTATTTTTATACAGTCTTGAGTCTTCATCATGTCTATCCGTTACACGATCTTTCACCAACCATGGTGTTACCTTGATAAAATATTTGAATGGTTGGTTTT
This sequence comes from Agapanthus africanus, assembly GCA_030015575.1. Classification (NCBI taxonomy): domain Eukaryota; kingdom Viridiplantae; phylum Streptophyta; class Magnoliopsida; order Asparagales; family Amaryllidaceae; genus Agapanthus; species Agapanthus africanus. Next base: position 298,631,287 of record CM057339.1, on the reverse strand, counting down.
AGCTTTTGGTCTTTGTAAAGCTTTGTGTAGACCGATAATATTTACCCCCCTCTTATATTGAATTTCAATGTTTAGTAATGAAAACACTGTTTTAGGGGGGGGGGAGAAAAATATTTTTAAAATGGCTCTTGAAAGAAAGGAAATTTTTGCACGATTGTGAGCCAAGAACAAGTTTGGGGGAGGATTTTACTGTCATTCACTCTTGATCCCTTCTTTATACCATCTTCTTGAACTGTTCTTCCTAGTCTTCAGGTTTTGAGCTTACATGACAATATCAGTGAGGACACTGCTGTAAACAAGTTTAGGGGGATGGTTTGTATGGATGGTTTGTACGCATCATATGTAAACATTGCATTGCATAAATTTTGAAAATAAAAGTTAGAAAGTGAAAAATACATATGAAAGAAAGGAAAAGATCTAAGAAAATTAGATATTTTAGAACAAAACTAGTAATACGTAGTCATGAGCTGTTGTCCCAAGGGTTAGTAAAATGAAGAAGTCACTAATCCGTGGATAGAAATAAGTCTGAAAAATAGTCTTTATTCTTGTGTCCAAGCTTCTGAACGTTGATACCCTACTATATGAACTTGAACACATCTTGAAACTCGGGATAGTAGAGAATACCTTGAAATACTCTTGCTTAGAAGTCTTAGTATGAAGGAAAAAAATATAAATTAACAAAAGATAAATGGTGCACAAAAATGAACACTGGTTTTGTAATTACTTAAGGCAGCATAAAAAAAATATAGCGAGAGTGCCTTATCACCTAGTGTCTTAGACCAACTGGTTTGGGAGTCACTGTTAAGCCTTAAGTATTGCAAGACTAGGATATTGCTAATTACGCCTTAATAAGTGAGCACATTTGGTAATCGGTTAGTTAGTTCCTCAAGAAGTATTAACGGTCACATGAAGAATGTATGAGCAAATCCATTTAAAACATCACCGACTAAAAAGTACTAAGGAATATGGACAAATGGTATGATAGATTGAATTGAATTCTCTAAGTGTAGGGATGACTTTTACACACACGTAGGGGTATATGATCGATGTTTGGAGGAATGGTAGGGAGGAAGACTAAAGACGATGTTTTATTGAGGGATGATGTGATTTCCGACATCTTTTCAAGACCATTAAGATATGGCTCATGACAACTAAAAAGCTAATGTAGTTTGAAACTCTTCTTTTCAAGTTTTTTATTTTATATGTTTCTTATCTTTGCATGTAATTTTGGTCTTCTTTCCTTTAATTTCTAAATTTTGTGGGTGTAATTTGCTGAAACCCCTTTGGAGATAACACTCCTCCTACTAGGGACACCTAGAGGTTTAAATGCTTGTAGCACGAGATAAGTGCAATCTTGTTGCCTACGAAAGTGTGCTAGGTTTTTCTTTTTCTTTGAAAATAAAATAGTTTGCTCGGGATGATGAAAGATAAGTTTAGGGGTATTTGATCAGTCAAATTTATTGCATATTTTTACGGTCATTTTCCCTATTATTTTTAATTACTAAAAGGTGCTAATTATAAATAAAGAACATATGTGGGTTTATTTGTAAAAAGATTATTGTCATATATTTCTTAATTTATAGTTAATATAATTGTGTAATTATGCATATATCCATGATATTATTAATTATTAAAATATGCATATCATGTCATATCAAATATTCTTAACTAATATTGTTAAGATATCATATCATTAATTGGTTGGAATATTATCTCAAATAAAACAAATGCTACTAAAAATTTGATTTGAGATATTATGCATGTATTATAATAAATTAATTCCGGTCTGAAATATAAGTAGAAGATCCATATCAAATTGAATTACCAAACCAAATCTGCCGAATGTTAGGAGCAAATTGAAGAATCTCGCAACAACAGAGAGAAAGAGATATTTTCAGAATATTTTTATCAGAAAGATCTCCAAATATTGAGAGAGGAAGGAACGAGAAATCCGGAGACGCAAACCCATCAGAAGGCGGCGGAACCATGGCTAAAGGGTGTAAAGGACGGCGGTTCCGAGGTCGTTTTGTGGCCGTTAGATATAAAAATTCAGGGGCTTGATCTTCTTTGCACACACTTCAATATGATTTCTAGGGTTTCAAGTTCCAGAGCCTATATAAATGACCGTGAGCAATTAGAATGAGGGGGATCGAACTATCAATGGATTGATCTACCGATCAAGCAATCTAGATATCTCGAGAAAACTAGGGTTTTGTAATTTAGTTTTTTCAGCGAGCAACTTCTGTAATGAAATAGTTTTATTCAATAAAAGGTAGTTCTTTTTTTTTTTATAATTTTGTCGCATTTACTTTCCGCAATTACTTTCTGCATTTACTTTACGCAATTTTAATCTTGTTATTTCTTATGGGTTCATCAATTTTTAATCTTTCCTTATTTACTTCTTTTATCTCAACGAGCGAGTAAACTCTCGCTTGTTAGGGCTTGTAGGATAGGGTAGTATAATGGATGATCAAGATCATTAACTTGTTTTTAAGTTTTAATTTTTATAAACTTTAGCAAAATGAATATTAACCCTCTTATCGGGCGTGCTATCAATTCATGACAGTCACGACTACGATTTGAGATTCGTTAATACTTTCTTTATTAAGAGCTTGAGATAAATAGAGATCAATGGAAGGACAGGGGTCAGTACAGGGAAACCCTAATCCCTTCAAGAACCCCAATCCACATTCATTGCTATTTCTCTAGTATTAAATAATTAAAAGATAAAAAGAATTATTTTTAAAACTCCATCCATTAACTACTAAATCCTATAAACCCTACAAACCCTTCTCTTATAAATTTTCAAATCTTCCTAGTATAAAACGATAAAAATCCCACATTTCTTTATCAATTCATCTAAAACAAGATAAGTAATTCATCATTTTCCTGTGGACGACTTGTACTCACTATCGTCTAGCAATTGCGACACCGTTATTGATTGCGGTATTTAGGAACATAAATAGACATACTTTTTCGAACCAATCACCGTTCCAAAGGCTCTTAATCCAGATAGATGCCTCAACGTTCGACAGAGCACCTAACAGTCGCCGCGGAAAGACAGTCAACCAAAAGATCTACATCGCTTACAAACAGGCAAAGACCCTCCAGAGGACCGTTTCTCCCTGAACGTTCTACCATGAGAAACGACAAATATTGAAAAGGCTTTTGGAAGAGCCATAGCTCCGATTAGTAGTCTCCAAGAACCGTCCATTCCATGAAAGGCTGATAGCTCCTAGGATGTGAGTTCCTTCTTCAAGGATCCATACTTGTTGGATGGTGGCTCACGTTCAAAGTGAAGGTAACCCACTAGGGATAGCTTTGCGTAACAGAGTGATTCCCTCAGGAGGAATCCCTACGCAAACACATTCGTACACAGCGGTTCGGACAAACGAAGGTGAGGCGTCGGGAAACCTTCCACCTCCATCAGAACATAACATGTTAGAAGATAGCGGCGATAACAATGAAACTTCTTTGGAAGATTCGAGACATCATGGTCAGAAACAAGATCTCTAATACCAGGACATGCGGGATTAGATTACAGACCTAACAGGAACCCAGGAAATCGTCGCAGCTTAAGTACGAACCCTGACGGAGACATCAAGGGCAGAACCGGACGTAGGCAAAAGAGAGCAATTGCAAGGTTCAGACGACCCGCACTCACATATACCGCAAGTAGAACAATCGCTCTCCATGACTAAAGCTGTCATGCTCCACTTTCCAAAAGACGAGGAGCGAGAGCTGACAAACCCGCGATGTATTCATACTGAGAAGCACTCCTTCCCGATATGAAGACGCTAAACGTTAAGCAGTAATAGGAAAAATAATACACGAATTTAAAGCTTAAGAAAAAGGAATATTGAACAAATAAATCCAATAATAATTATTACAAGTTTAGTCCAAGCGGACATAAGTGTTATAAGATAAATAAAAGACATAAAGGCTGTGAAGATCCCCGAAATGGAGCATATCGGGAAGGGACCAAGAATTTGCTGTGAAGTTAATTGACAAACTCCCCCTCACTCGGCTCGATCATGTACCGAGTCTCATTATCTGTACCTCATAACAGACATCCTCAAGAGGAAAGAAAATAAGAAAAATGAATGTCTGTCAGCGAACTTGCGCCTGATAAGTCCCTCATTATAAAAAAATTTATATTTGATAAAGGTATAATGTAAACATTTAAGAGACGGCAATAAATTACATGAAAACCAGTAAGGCATAAGTTTAATAACAAAAGACATAAAAGTAAGTAACGTAGACAAGAGGAAACAATATAAAAACAAAATATTGTACTATGAACGCATGTTAATGAAGAATATGACATTAGCATAGAAATGATGATACATGTCAGGGATTTAACATACTATCATAGAAAAGAAAACAGATCATAAACAAATAACAAGGTATGGTGATCAAACATATGATGGTACATATAAACAATGACAATAGATGTCTGGAAATTCATATACAAGTATGCATAGAACATGTCAGGAATACAGGAAGATGATAGTATCTTTAATGTATAGGTTTTCTATTCCAACGCAAGTTAAGGCATGGCGTCCAACTGCGTCGTGGGTTTATTTTTATATAAGATGGTAGAGTATAGGAATGCGGAAACCCCGACACAACTGGATGACACATTCTCGACTCTCAACACCCCCGGTAAATATCGGTTATGACCATTTATAACGAAGTTAATGTATGTTGTTCAACCACTTTATGAGAATTTATACATGATTACAGAAGTACATGAGTACAAGATTACAAGCATGGGACTTCGAAACAGCTGAACTACTCATCCTTAACTACCCCAACACCCCCGGAAAATATTGATCAAACTAATCATAGATGTAATGCAGGTTCAAGACATAGGCAATCACGGAGTCAGGTATTCAAAGAGTCAAACTATTTATAGATCAATACAGGTCCATGGTTACATGTATACATGGAGTCATATCAAGTTCATGATATAATACAAAGCATTTATATATTCACGTAGCATAAATATACAATCATCATAGAGGTCATAAATCAATCATAAGTTCACATGCAGAAAAGAGTAGTTTTGGTTTGAAATTTGGAAATCTTACACGAGAAATAAGTTGTAGTTTAGAGTGTCTTGTAAATTACGATACAGAGTTTGCCTTGATCGAGTTCCTTGTGAGAGAGTTACGGGTGTTTTCGTAACGCTGCGTAGAGCACGCCTGTGCAGATTTCAGAATGCATGCACTGGTGGTATTTTGTATTTTTGGGAAGTTTATGTTCAGTTTATAATTTCGCATATAAAACAAAAATTAAGAGGCAGGGTGTTGTGAACGATTTCCAGTAAGAAAATCCATATTGTGATAATCAAGTAGGGAGTTATGTCTATTTTACTACAACCACGCAAATAGTTCTTGCCATTATCCAGATTCAACACATTTTTAAAACATGTTTCAAGATGATTTCCGTCAGTTTTCAGGGAAATTAACTTAGGAGAAAATTATAGCCTTTTCTCCGTAGATGTCCCAAAAACTTTAGTTTTCTCAATTTGAACATCAGAGCTAGGAGTTATGTCTAATTGAAGCCAGGTGTAAAATAATTTCCAGCAAACAAGTGCTGGGGTCAAAATTTGCACCCCAGTTGACCGGGTCAAAGTCAAGGTCAATCTCAAGTAAGCGGGCCCAAGCCCAAGCAAGTGGGCCATGCCCAAGTCGAGCCCCACGGCCGACCTCCCCATGCCGAAATAAAAAATCATGTAATAAATAATTTTGATGTAATTTTTTATGCATGAATATAAGAAAATGGGCATAAAGCCAAATTTCTGTAAAGCCCATGGCTTATGTGCAAAAGAAATGAGCACACGAGACATGGGATGGGCAAAATGCCATTTGGTAAAGCCCAAGGGGATATATGTAAATGTGTAAGCCTATATAAGGTAACATGATGATGAAATAAAGAAGAATTTTTCATTCCTCTCTAAATCTAGGGTTTTTGTGCCTCCTTCTTCTTCCTTAAGGTTCTAAAGCTTCTCCTTTTTTTTGAATTAAATCAAGAGTTTTACTCTTCCTTTCCAAAAATAAATAGTTTTTCATCACAAAACCCACAAAGGGGAACTCAAATTTTCCATCAGATCTTAAAAAGGGGAGATTTTAAATCTCACCCCATTTCATCCAAGATCCGGCCAACAGAGGGGAAGAAGAAGGAGACCCATCTCCAAAAATCTCACTTTTGGAAAGATACAGGGCTCAAGGGAGAAGCCCTATTCATCAGCTCCAAAAATATCTTAGCAGTTTAACTCCTCAAATATACACACTCACTCACACACACACACAAAATAATAAATATTTCTTTTTGGGAGTACAACTCCCAGTGCAGTGGCTAAGTCCACTCTTTATCAGGAGTTCAACTCCATAAGTCAAATCGGGAGCACAACTTCCAGTGCAGGGACCAAGTCCCTTTTCCTGCTGATGCCTAGCGCCCGAGTGCCAACCACGTGGGGCGCAGGCGCCCAGCGCCTGCGTGCCATGCACGTGGGGCGCCGGCGCCTAGTGCGTGAGGCGCCCACGTGCCAAGCACGTGAGGCGCCTGCGTGCCTCGCACTTGAGGCGCTTGCCCCCACGCGTCCTTTGGATGCGTTTTCTCCTTCTTATATATATGTATATATGTATATATATAGATACACACACTCCACGACACTGTCCATGTTAGAAATTTTTTTTAATAGGGCGCTGCCCTGCACTCCGCAAGGGGCTACTAGCCCCCTTGACCCCCAGCCCGCTATTCGGGTAGCGGGACCCCCGTAAAAACTCTGCGGGCCTCCCGATATATCCAAAACCCCTTCAAAACACAACACTGCACATTGAGTTCGCATGACTTGTTTGACCCGTCAATCGGAGGTTTTCTCGCTCCAAAGGCGAGGGGTAATTAACGGCAGCTTAGTCCGCGGCTACCGGAGATTCGGATCCCCATTATCAATAAAATCCAGTCTACCCTAGGCAGGGGAAATCTGTAATGCGCCTGACAAGCGCACGCGTATTCCCATTTCAATAGGGTGACGAAAAACACCCTACAGATTCTGGCACGCCCGGTGGGACAACGGGATTTCTCATGCCTTATTTCGGGTTAAATATCCATGCGAACTCAATCAACATATACATTGATTGCCTGTACTGAAATCATGCTTCTTTGTGTAGGTTAACAAATTTGAAATTGCAATCTCCGGACACAGCAAAATGTCTCTAAGGATCAGCTCAGCTCACAGCTCCCATCTCCTACACGATGAAGATGGATGCCAGGACGGTCCTCCCGGCCAGTCTTAGGTGACAATGGGAGGAGCCGTCGCTACCATTTGGCTCTATTCTGTTCGTGTCAGCTAACGTCATCCCATCTCCTCAAGCTCCGGTAACAGATAAACCGGCCTCAAAAGGCAAGATGCCAAATGTGGTGATCTCGAGGACACCACTATCCAAATGCAAGTCGGTGTTTGAACGACTTTCCATGGTCCCAGCTGGGGGCAAGGCCATCAACACCAACAAAGCAACAAGGCATCTCGGGCAAGCTCCAGCGGCATCCCTGACAACTTCTCAATTGGGTATCTTCTCTAAGCTCCCCGTTAATCGGCTCACGATGGCTTCCTGGATGACGGATGCCCGCCAAGCCTTCAAAATCGAGAAGCTAAGACAGAAAAGGCTCAGATATAGAGCTAACAAAAGGGCTAGGACTCATGCTATACTGAACTTCATGAGGTTCCATGAACAGGGTCACCCCGCCAAAGATAAAGAGACGGCTGGATATGTGGTCCACATTGTCTACATGGTGGGCACGCGTAGCAAGAGCAAGGATGGGGCTACTACATCTCAAATCCAATCTGGTGTGAATATGGCTACCACATTCTAAGACCAGCCTCCTCTGGAAGGTAATGAAGACCCTTCCAGTGAGGCTGATAAGCAGAGAGAGCCCTCAGTTCATGAGGAGTCGGGCTCGGAAAGCGAAGATGAACCAACTTTCCATCCTAAGACCGCAGAGTAGCAACTTCTCCAGGGGCTCCGAAAGCAGCTCAGAAACAAAGACAAGGAGATGGCCAAGCTCTACTAAAAAATTGACCACTTGACAAACGCCGTCTTACAGCTCACGGCCCAACTTTTCTCTCAGCCGCCCAATAAAGCACAGAGCTCTGCTCATGAACCGGGAAACGGTGTCCCGAGACAGCCGACGCCTATTCCCTCAAATCCAAAGGTGGGCGGACCGCATGAAAGTCAGTCGCATCCTATCTCGGGAAATATCTTGGCTACCGATGACAGTATCCCACTAACTCAAGATCAAATCATGGATTTGGTTGCCAACAAAGTCAAAACATTAGTAGCCGAAGCCGAAGCGCAAAAAGATATCAGCAGTAGTGGGAGACCATATCCTGCTCAGTATGATCTGGTAGAATTTCCTAGCGGCTATGTCATCCCCAAATTCGGAAGATTCGATGGGACGGGAAATGCGAATAAGCACATCCCTCATTTTAAAGCCTTATGTGGGAATACTAGGGACAACAATGCGCTTCTCCTCCGCCAGTTCATTAATAGCTTGACCGATGTCGCTTTCGACTGGTACGTAAGCATACCGGATGGCTTCGTTACTACTTTCGTCCAAATGGAATCTCTATTCCGACAAAGGTTCATGAGTGTCAGTGATAAGATCACCATTGCTGACCTCGTAAGGACTAAACCAGAGAACAACGAAAGTAGCACAGATTTTATAACCCGATGGCGCAATCTCTCAGTCAAATGTGAACCGCCAATAGAACATGACCAATATGTCAGCCTCCTCGTCGGAAATCTCAATAATTGGATGGCCTCGTTTCTTTCAACAGCCAATAAAACATTCTAGGAGCTGACCAGGAAAGTTCAGATGTTGGAGCGCTCAAAACAGGAGTTCTCCTCTGATTCCCAAAATAACAATAGGTCCTGGAGAAACCGAAAGGACGATAATTGCAAAGGCGGAAATTCCGATGATGTTGAATCTTTTAACACTTCGGCTAACCGAAATAGGCGAGGGATGAGCGGGCCTAATGCCAACCAGCCTCGGAAGCCAGTGTTCGAAGAGGGAGGAGATCTCCACTGAAAGAGAAGCTGGATAAAGTCTATTCCTTCAGAAGGGACAAAGTCCACAAGATATTCAAGGACACCCTAAGAAACGGTCTACAATTGCCAGAATCAAAAAGACCGCAAGAAGTGAATATGACCGACGACCTTAAATACTGCCCTTATCACAATGTGATAGGTCATGCCATTGATGACTGCTTTGTCTTCAAAGATTGGGTCAAAAAGAAATACAAGGCAGGAGAGATAGAACTGTCTAAAGGCGTGTTAACAAACGGTCAAGCCGCGACCACCAATTTCATAAAAACGGAGACCGAAGTCCATCGTGAAACTGATTCTCTCAGACATCCGCCTTTCTCTGAAAACAGTTGACCACCACGTCGTTAAACTGGGAACGATTGACCACCACGTCGTTAAACTGGGAACAGCTGACCACCATGTCGTTAAACTGGGAACGATCGACCTCTAAGTTGTTAAACCAGGGATGTAAAAATGTGTAAATAAAAAAAATAAAAAAAAGCCGAAATGATGAGGCAACTCGCAATAAAAATCAGCGAATAAAAATAAAGATGAAAATAAAGCCGAAATGATGGGGCAACTGCGAATAAATAGCCGAAATGATAGGTCAATTGCGACCTTCGCGATAAGAAAAGCTGATATGATAAAAAAAAACGGCGAATGATGAGTCGCTCCTGGTACCATATTCCAGTGTAGCGATGCAGACGCCGTCCAAAACTCAAATCCCCGAATATCCAAATGGCGAATGATGAGTTGCTCCTGGTACCATATTCCAGTGCAACGATGCAGACGCCAACCAAAACTCAAATCCCCAACGGCGAGTGATGAGTCGCTCCTGGTACCATATTTCAGCGCAGCGATGCAGACGCCAACCAAACTCTGAATGTCCCAATGGCGAATGATGAGTCACTCATGGTACCATATTCCAGTGCAGCGATGCAGACGCCAACCAAAATCCAATTTTCTTAAATTCCCCCATCCCTACGGTTGGTCCCCGAACTGACTACCGTATACAATCCATGGGCTCAAATAATTCTCATCATACCTATACCCTACCGTAATCAACAGTCCAGCGGCCGGTCTTTGCCCTTGGAATTATGATCCATTTGGGAAGACCCACTCATGCGTCCTCACGATGCATGAGGAGAACAAAACTTACAGGATCCTCACGACTCGTAAGAAAACTCCTTCGTGGGATCCTTACAACTCACAAAGGAAAAACACACTTGGGAGTCCCCACGACTCCTAAGGAGAAAGTACATATACGAGATCCTTTCGACTTGTAGGGAGAAAGTACTTTTATGGGACTCTTACGGCTCATAAAATTGAAAAGTCTTAGGTGAGAGGAACCTAAACCTGTCTCCTAAGCCATCGCTCCCCAACAGGCAAAGGCAAATGATGAATTGCTCCTGGCACCTGTCTTCAGTGTTAGCAACGTTGATGCCGAACCCTACCCCAAAATTCCAAGCTTCCGATCCAATAGACCCATAAGTCTTTAAACTGGGAACATATGACCTCTAAGTCTTTAAACCGGGAACAGATGACCTCTAAGTCGTTAAACTGGAAACAGAAGACCTCTAAGTCGTTAAACTGGAAACAGATGACCTCTAAATCACTACTACAATAAGGGGTTACCCCTACGGATATATTTATCTGTAGGGACAATAAAAGTTTGCCCCTATGGATTACACCGTAGGTCCCCATGGTTGTCCCTACGGTGCCATACGAATTAAATTAAAAATATTAAAACGTAATTTGTTATTTGGCCCTACGGAACCGCAAAAGAAGGACCCACGGGTTAATCCATAGGGACATGTATATGGGTTATTAATAAAAAAATAACGCACAGAAAAGTCCTCGATCGGAAAAACATTTCTCTCTCTCATCGATCGATCTCCTACGCGCGCCTCTCGTCACCACCGCTCGGGCCTCGTCGCCACCGTCCGTGCCTCGTCACTACCGTCCTCCCGCGCGTAGATCGTCATCCCCGATATCACCGTCGACTTCCTCGTCGCCACCGCTCGCGACTTGTCGCCGATTGCATCGTCGACCGTCTCCGGTCTCCTCCGGCCTAGTTATAGGTTAGGGTTTTGGTTCTAATTTTGCTTTTATTTCTCTTTTTATTGATTATTGGGTTGCTCCGGCCTAGCTACAGGTTAGGGTTTTTATTCGGTTAGGGTGAGGGTTAGGGTTCAGTTGAGGGTAGGGTTCAGTTGAGGGTTCAGTTGGTTAATTAGGGTTCAGTTGAGGGTAGGGTTAGGGTCAGGGTTCGGTTCAGTAGGGTTAGGGTTAGGGTTAATTAGTTGGGGTTAGGGTTAGGGTTTAGGGTTAGGGTTTAGAGTTAGGTCTTGGTTCAGGTTTAGGGTTAGAGGCTAGGGTTAATTTGGGTTAATTATTGATAATTTGAAAGGGTTAGGGTGTTGATTAGGGTTAATTTGGTTAATTTAGGTAAATTGGGTTAAGTTTGGGTTGATTAGGGTTAAGTAGGTTAATTTGGGTAAATTAGGTTATGTTTGGGTTGATTAGGGTTAATTAGGTTGATTAGGGTTAATTAGGTTAATTTGGGTAAATTGGGTTAAGTTTGGGTTAATTAGGGATAATTTGTGTTAGGCTAACGATTATGGTTAATTGTGGTTAATTAGGTTAATTTGGGTTATTTAGGGTTATGGTCCAATTAGGGTGCACTAGTTCATTCAGTAGGATACTCGATGATAACGTAAACGTACAACTTTACCGTAAACGCAATAAAAAATTACCCTAAACTTGAAATTTCGGACCCTTAATAACGAAGCGTAAACGTAAAACCTATTAATGTTAAATGTTCAAGTTAAAACCGATATATGATACTCGATGATAATATGAAACTTTCATATACTCATCGATACTCATATATGAAACTCAAAGCGCCACTTAGTCCCCGTCTATCGGTTAACATACGTTCGATGTTCGTCGTGACATAGAACTATACGAAGGTTGTTAAATATCGGACGGTATAGCTCAGTACTAACAACCGTCATGTAGTCTATGTGACGACAAGATTCAATCGTATGATAACCGATAGATTTGTCCCGTGTGGACAAGTTAGGAATGTATAAAGCAAACACCTACATTCACTTGTGTTTTCATCCGTTTCGAGTTATTTCATCGGTACTTTTCCGCTGGTTCTCCGTGTACAAAGATAGAATAGATGTTCATTTCAACGTTGTTTCACAGCTTTGAAATGATTATCTATTCTATTACAGTGTACTCGGAGAACAGCTGGGAGGTGCTTCTGAAATTTACTTGAAACGGTTGAAAGCACAAGCGAATGGGTGTTTGCTCTATACATTCTTAATAGGATAGAAGCCTTACCCCCGACAGCCGAAACACACACATACAACACGAATACATAACAAACGCATCATTAGAGAGTGATTCAAGATGTTCAAGTTAAAACCAATATATGATACTCGATGATAATATGAAGCTTTCATATTCTCATCGATACTCATATATGAAACTCAAAGCGCCACTTAGTCCCCGTCTATCGGTTAACATACGTTCGATGTTCGTCGTGATATAGAACTATACGAAGGTTGTTAAATATCGGACGGTATAGCTCGGTACTAACAACCGTCGTGTAGTCTATGTGACGAGAAGATTCAATCGTATGATAACCGATAGATTTGTCCCGTGTGGACAACTTAGGAATGTATAAAGCGAACACCTGCATTCACTTGTGTTTTCATCCGTTTCGAGTTATTTCGTCGGTACTTTTCCGCTGGTTATCCATGTACAAAGATAGATTAGATGTTCATTTCAATGTTGTTTCACAGCTTTGAAATGATTATCTATTCTATTACAGTGTACTCGGAGAACAGCGGGGAGGTGCTGCCGAAATTTACTCGAAACGATTGAAAGCACAAGCGAATGGATGTCTGCTCTATACATTCTTAATGGGATAAAAGCCTTACCCCTGACAGCCGAAATACATACATACAACACGAATACACAACAAACGCACACACAACACATACACACTAACAACCCTACACTTAAGCGAAATCATAAATTGAAACACACATATATAGAATACAACTCATACATGGGTATCCTCAAATCTAACTTTGATTATCGATAATTTATTATTTTCAATGACAAACGCACACACAAAGCATATACACGGATTTTCTCCTTTGACAGTAACCATCCCGTTCTTAGATTTCTCAATATAGTCATCATAACCTATAATTTATATGTTATACAGTCTAACATGGCCTATGAGTACGTTAAAGTTAAGGACTGGATGCATGTGGATTGGAAACAACGTATGCAACCTAAGTTTGTCGCAGGAGTTGCTTCTTTTATTGAATTTGCACGCGCACATAATAAGATCGTGATAGGGAAGATTCTCTGCCTGTGCGATAGATGTGGGAATAAGTACTGACAGAAGGTAGAATTTGCAGAGCTTCATATCGTTAAAAATAGTTTTACTAGACTTTATACAACTTGGATATATCACGAGGAAGGAGAAGAACACAGTAATGCGGCAGAAGAAGAAGGAGAAGACGGTAATGCGGAAGAAGAAGAAGGAGAAGACGGTAATGCAGCAGAAGAAGAAGACGGTAATTTCTTTTCAGGAGAAGAAATGGAGGATATGGTAGAGGCTGCCCTAGGTGAATCTATTCATACCGAAGATGACATTCCTTCCGGTCAAGGACCGCGTGCAGATAAGTATGAAAATTTCATGAATGATGCTAGAAAACCAATTTATGAGAATGCAAAGTATTCCACCCTCTCATGGTTCGTCCAGCTTTTCCAGATTAAGTGCCTAAATGGAAGGAGCAACAAGTCATTCACAATGCTTCTTTCGTTCTTGAAAGATTCTATGCCCCCGGGAAATAACGTGCCCGACAGCTGGTACGGAGCCCAGAAGATGATGTCTGATTTGGGTATGAAGTGTGAGAAGATTCAAGCATGTCCTAAAAATTGCATGTTGTACCAGAAAGAGAATTCAGATTTGAAAGAGTGTCCAACATGCAGAGAGGCCAGGTATAAGCCGAAAGATTCTGATAAGAAGCCCGATATACCTGTCAAGATAGCACGATACTTTCTCATAACACAGAGGCTGCAAAGGCTATTCAGGTGCAAGAAAACAGCTGGGGCAATGATTTGGCATCACCGTGCTCCTCCAAGTGAAGATGGAAAAATGAGTCATCCAAGAGATTTACCGGCATGGAAGGATTTCGATAGGAGGCACAGAATATTCAGTAGCGATTTTCGCAATGTCAGGCTCGGGCTCGCTAGTGATGGATTTTGCCCATTCAACTATATAGCTGGAAGCCACAACATATGGCCCATTGTAATGATAGTTTATAATCTGTCGTCTTGGTTGTCTATGGACCAATCATACTTTATGATGCCTCTTCTTATCGATGGACCAAACTCACCGGGAAAAAATATCGACGTCTATCTCCGACCTCTGATCGAGGAGTTAAAATCTTTATTCATTGATGGTGTAGAGACTTACGATGCAAACGCAAATACAACCTTCATACTGCGTGCGGCTTTAATGTGGACAATTAATGACTTTCCTGCGTATGGAATGCTATTAGATTGGTCCGTACATGGTCACAAAGCATGTCCTTATTGCCATCAACAGACAACATCGAAATTCTTGAATTTTAGCAGAAAGGTTTGTTATTGCGGCCATCGACGTTTCCTGCCTCTAGACCACCCCTACAGGTTAGACATTGTTCACTTTGATGGTCATCAGGAGCTTCTTGGACCTCCAGCCCCATTGTTCGGAGAGGACGTGACTGCTCAGTGGGATAGTTACAATAATATGACCTTCGGGATGGATCCGACAAAAATAGGTCAAACCACCATTCTGGAACAAGTTAAGCATTTTCTTCAAGCTTTCGTACTGGTCAACAAATTTAGTGCGCCATTGTCTGGACGTCACGCACATAGAGAAGGGAGTATCCGAGCACGTACTCAACTTGCTTCTTTGTAAATACGGGAAATCGAAAGACAACCTCAATGCTCGGATGGATCTATAGGACTGGGAAATTAGAAGTGAATTGCATCCTAAACCGGTAGCGGGTAAACCAGGCAAGTTTGTACTTCCCAATGCCGTGTATCATATGTCACAACCGGAGAAGAAAAGATTCCTGCAGGTGTTGCATGATTTGAAAGTTCCCACAAGTTTCTCAGGATCATTCAGCAAGAAGATAAAAATTGTGAAAGGCAAGATCAATAGGCTGAAAAGTCATGATCACCATGTTATTATGGAGCACCTTCTCCCATTAGCCCTCAGGACTTTCCATCCCGAATCGGTTGGTTTAGTAATCAATGACCTATGTTGTTTTTTCAGAGAACTATGCGCTAAAACACTGGATGTTGTGACGCTGGAGAAACTAGAAAATTCTATTGCTTTGATACTTTGCAAGTTTGAGCATATTTTCCCACCGTCATTCTTCGATATCATAATACACCTGACGGTTCATCTTGCAACTGAGGCTAAGTTAGCCGGACCGGTACAATATCGATGGATGTATCCCGTCGAGAGGTATGTGGAATTTTTCGTTTTGCGCAATTTGTAAAATTATTGTTGTCCTGTATGCCCGTATTTATTTATTTAACATATTTTCTTTAGGTATCTCTACACTCTTAAAAAGTATATACGTAATAGAAATCGACCAGAGGGTTCTATCATGCAAGATTATCTTCTAGATAAACCAACCACATTTTGTTCCCGCAATCTGGACGAGAACATTGAGACGAGACTTAACCAGCCTCGAAGAATTCAGGACGGGCCATATGGTAAAACCGATTATAAGAGGGTAGACACTATGTTTATTAACAAGATATACCGGTTTATCCTCCTTAATATCGCATGTCTTGAAAAAATTAGAGAGTAAGTTTTTTTGGATTAATTGTTATATTTGTATTTGTGTGTGTAT
The DNA here is from genome assembly GCA_030015575.1 of Agapanthus africanus. Classification (NCBI taxonomy): domain Eukaryota; kingdom Viridiplantae; phylum Streptophyta; class Magnoliopsida; order Asparagales; family Amaryllidaceae; genus Agapanthus; species Agapanthus africanus. The sequence continues at coordinate 298,615,251 of CM057339.1, read as the reverse complement.
GAAATGATATAATATTAATGTCATAATTTATTGTCGAGAATAGAATTCATTTTAATGAGGTACGTGAGGGGCATCCTGATTGGAACGATGAACGATTGGAAAAATATCATCAGGATAATTTTTGTGATTGGGTTGCAGATCATGTAAGTTATTCGAATAATATGTTATTGCTATCAGTTTTAATCTAAACTTATATCATTATGTATTTGTCGTAAAATTTATTTTGTTAGATCCACTATCCGAACTTGTTTGCATCATTAGAGAGTGATTCAAGATGTTTAGCTCAGTTTTCTAGTATGGAGGTTGCATATTATAAAGGATTTGGTGTCCTTGGATACAAATTCGAAGTTAAGGACATAGAAACATCTAGAACCACTCAGAATAGTGGGATTGCGACGGTAGGATCAGATGGTGTGATTTTTTATGGATACTTAAATTGTATACTTGGCATCCAATATCCCGGACGATCAGAACCGTCTTATATATTTCAATGTACTTGGTACGATACACGAATCGATACGGATAAGTAGAGAAGCAATCTCGGGCATGGAAAGATGAATATGGATTGACCAGTGTGAACACACTTCGATTTTACGGTCAGGACGATCCATTTATCTTTCCGAACCAAGCGTTCCAAGTATACTATTCACAATGTTTGAAGCATCCGGGATCGTATGCTGTTGAAAACCCAGGGATGTTTACGATGTCCCAGAATTCGAGGACAACAATGATGATGAAGAAGAGAGAAGACTTAGAGTGCTCCGACCGTCTGTTTTGAAAGACGGGTTCTTCGGCTGATCATGAAGTTACGTGGGTTAGAAATGATATCGATGATGAAATCCAAGTAGATATGTTTAATGCATCCACGAAACGAAAAAAGTTATCAGTAATGTTATATTATTACTTCACATTTTACGATTTATACATATATAGTCAATGTTTGTAATGATTGTCTAATGCGTCACCGAACCGTTTTATCTAGATTTGATGATGATGACGGGAGCAGCGAGGGGCGGCAGGAGCTCCACCCGCGGCACCGGCAGAGGCAGAGGCAGAGGCATAGTGGTTCTGCCGCCTGGAGAGCTGCGTAGGGAGCTTCAGAGGGCCGGTCTTGCACCCCGATCGGAGACCCCTTCGGATGCCTCCTTCCGTGTGGACTTTGCCACACCTCCAGGTATATTACACGCATATTCATTTTGAATGTAATATTATAGATATACATGCATATTCATGTCAAAATTACTTACATTGTCAATGTTTGATTGTCTAGTTGTTGGTGATGCGTCCACATCAGGGACAGAGGCCACTCCCGCACCTCCAGGTATGTTTATATATCATATAGTGCATGTATATTGATTTAGAATGCTATATTATAAATATACATACATTCTTTTTGCTCTTACGTACTTACATCTCGGGCTGTAGGTGGTGCCTCCACATCTCCGGCAGAGCCCACCACCGCACCTGTGGATATGTTTATATATCGTATAGTATATACATGTTGATTTAGAATGTTATATTATTGATATACACATTCTTTTTGCAATTAATTATATAGTCAATATTTGATTGTCTAATTATAGGTGGTGCACCCATGTCTGGTGCAGGGGCCACTTCCGTTACTTCTATACCCTCCGCTCAGTCTGCAGGTTTGTCTGAATAACTATAAAATATTTATTCATTTTACATATCCTTTAAGAATAAACATGATCTTCATGTAATTTTATCGATGTTTATTTTCTAGTTGGAGATGCGTACACGTCCGGGTCACCGGCTGTTCCTCACCGGAGGAACTATCGTCCCGCTCGTGCTGCTGCCCGGGCCCAGGCTCGTGCTTCTGTCGCCGGAGGTATATATCACACTTCAATTTTTGTTAAACCTTGATTTCTTAATACCACTTTGTTTTAATATTGATTGTCTTGATATTTCTTGTAGACGCAGGGCATCCCCATCCCGAGAGGGGGACTCGAGGCCCGAATCAGCCCCACAGGATGAGGCCCGACAGAGCTAGGGGGAGACATCATCCCCCCTCTTCTTTACCCCTGATTATCGCTATACCGGCGATTATGCTGAGAGGTTCGGCCGGTATATGGGGGATGCGAGCCGCCTCGTGAAGAAGTATCCACTTCACGTTGAGTGGGGCGACCAGTATCGGCGCTCATTCGCCCTCTTCTGGGATCAGGCTCGGGTATTAATATATATATTCATTTGATTTATCCAATATATTTATTATTAACACTTGCAATTTAATAACATTGTTTTTTTTGTATTTGCAGTTGGATTACGATTTTCAGCCTGTACCCGACCCTAATCACCCTGGGAGGGTGCTCGATCTTCACACTCTGTACTATGGCCTGATGAAGAACATGCAATCAAAGGTCCGATACAATAAGAACGAGCTGAAGATCGACTGCTATTCCCTGTGGATGGCGACCCCCGAGGCAGAGAGAGCGGCCCTCCTACATACTCCAGCCTTTGCGAGAGTCGACGTAGATACATGGCCTCTATTGTGCAAATATTTCGACTCTCAGTGCAAACAGGTATGTATTTTAAATGTAACTCATTGTTTAGTATATAATTTATTTGTTTATGTTGCTTAATTATAAAACTAAATCTGAATGTGTTGTGCAGAAACAGGCGGATCAAAATAAAGAGAATAGGAAGTCGGCGAAGAGGGGTCGCCCCACTTATACAGGTGGCTCGAGGAATATTACACGTGCCATGGAGGCATCAGTAAATTACAATAGATCTACTGTGATATAATGTAATATTAAGAGTTATTTTATAATATATGTAAATTTTTTGCGAATTGCAGAGAGCTCAGACCCTGGCGCAGGATGGTACACCGAACGCGCTGTCCGCGTATCTTGCTGTCCACGGCACCTCGATAGATCCCGCCACGGGCGAGCTTCGATACCCCGACACCGCTACCCAGGAGTATTGCGTAAGTGTTAATATTTATTCAACCCTTATTTGAAATTTTTGTTTTGAAAAGTTCAAATTTAAATGATATACTTGTATTTTACTGGTTAATGTGGGTATAGGAGCGGGTGGTTGAGCAGGCGGAGGTATCGGGGATCGATTTTACTGGACAGAACGATCCGATGCTGCTGACCCTAGTCCTAGACGCCGCACACGGAGGGCACCACGGAGGTTGGGAGAGAGGCCGGAGACTGGGTCCAGCAGGGCCCATATGAGGTTGGACTCCACTACGGTGGTTACTTCCTCTATCTCCCATGAGCGACGTCTAGAGCAAGAACTTGACACCTTGAAGGCCACCGTCCAGGAGTTGAAAGAGATGATGGTATGTATACTACTTAATAGTAAAATATTATATCATATTATAGATAGCAACATATCCAATATTAGTACGTAGCCTGAGCTTATTTGGTTGTAGACTTAGCTTTGATTAATCATACATACATAGAACTGTCTAATTAAAATAAACTACGATTTTCCAAACTAGATATCCAAACGAGGCCTAAGTCCCTAAGTATTCATAGATTGGGGTTTCGCAATAACCTGATAATGATACGAATTCGATTAATACACAGTTCTTACTCGTTTATTACACACAAAACTGAACAGACGCGACAGGGTACTTCGCCTGAGACTCCACATGCATATCCTTCGGCTGTGGCTCCACATGCATCTCCTTTGGCTGCGGCTCCGCAAGCCACTACCTCGGCTGCGGTTGCGCAGACCACTCCTACAGTTCCACAGCCCGCTCAGACTCCCGCAGCTGCGGCTCCGCAAGCCACTACCTCGGCTGCGGTTGCGCAGACCACTCCTACAACTCCACAGTCCACTCAGACTTCCGCACAGTCTGAATTGCTCGAGCTGTTGACTCAGGGTTTATCCGAGGAGAAGATGCGCCAGATTACGACGATTATCAGAGGTGGAGCTGGACCGAGCTAGGGTAGCTTTTTGATTTTTATATTTTAAACATGTATTTACTTATATGATGCATATTGTATATATTTTGGACGATATAGTGGTGTTTGCGTATTCATATTGATTTAGATTGATATCGTATTCAGCCTGTTAATTTCTTTTATATATTATGCGTGAGATGTTGATTATGAATACTGCGGTATATATTCTGCTTGTTGATTACTTTCATATATGATGTATATATTATTATGCACAAGGCGAGGAAAAAAACAAATGACCCTTTTTTTAAAAAAAACCCTGATAATATGTCCCTACGGATTAATCCGTAGGGACAAATGTTGCACCTACCGTTTAATCTGTAGGGTCCAACTTTGCCCCTACAGATTTATCCGTAGGGACAAAATATCAGGATACCAGATATTTTGCCCCTATGGACTCAGTCACAAGTGTTAGCTTTATCCCTACGGATTAATCCGTAGGGGTATAAACTTTACCCCTACAGATTTATCTGTAGGGACAAAATATCAGGATACCTGATATTTTTCCCCTACACATTTATCCCTGCACATTTATTCATAGGGGCATAAATATGGACCTACGCATTAATCCGTAGGGGCATGTATTTGTCCTTACGGAGTTATCCGGAGGGGCAACTATTTTATTTTATAAACAGATAAATTAAATAAATATTGTCCCTACGGCTTAATCCGTACGGACATATGGACCTATGCATTAAGTCGTAGGGGCAATTATTACTCCGTAGGGGCATGTTTAAGGTTAAGACTTGCACCTACGGCGTTTGCACCTACGGTGTAATTTTGTGCCCCTATGAATATAGCCGTAGGGGCAGTGGATTGCTCCTACGTAGTTATCCGTAGGGGCAACCCCTATTTGTAGTAGTGAGTCATTAAACTGGAAACAGATGACCCCTAAGTCGTTAAACTGGGAACGAGGGAAATCTCCTTATGGAAAATGATGATTCGCTCCTGGTACCATATTCCAGTAAAGCGATGCTGATGCCAAACCAAAACCAAAATCCCCAAATCCTGTCATGGCAGATGATGATTCGCTCCTGGTACCATATTCTAGTGTAGCGGTGCTGATGCCAACCCAAATCAAATCAAACCAACAACCCCTGCGGCGGAATCATACTTCGTCTCAGAATGTACCCCGTGTCGAAATCATGCTTCGCCTCGGAGTATCTACCTTCCCTGTCAGAATTATGCTTCACCCTGGAATCGGCTTCTACATCAAAACCAGTGACACTCCGTGCCGGGGACAAGTCAACCAGCCACCTCCCTGTCGGAATTATGCTTTGACTCGGAATCAAGTCAACCAGCGACCTCCCTGTTGGAATTATGCGTCGAATCAGAATCAAGTCAACAAGCGACCTCCTCGTCAGAATTATGCTCCGCCCTAAAATCAAGTCAACAAGCGACCTCCTCGTCAGAATTATGCTCCGTCCTGGAATCAAGTCAACCAACGACCTCCCTGTCAGAATTATGCTTCGACTCGGAATCAAGTCAACCAACGACCTCCCGTCGGAATTAAGCTTCGCCTTTGAATCAAGTCAACTAATAAGCTCTGTGTTGAAATCATGCTTCGTCTCAGAATATACCCCGTGTCGAAATCATGCTTCGCCTCGGAGTATCTGCTTTCCCTGTAAGATTATGCTTCGTCTGGGAATCAATCTCTACATCAAAATTATGCTTCGGTCAGAATATCTTCCGCCCGTCGGAATTATGCTCCGACCCCCTTTAGAATCATGCTCTGCTCATCGGAATCATGCTCCAATCCCTCGAATCATGACTCTACTCGTCGGAATTATGCTCCGATCCTCAGAATTCTGCTCTGACTCTTCAGAATGATACTCCGACCGTGGAATTATGCTCCGCAAATCGGAATGATGCTCCGATCCCCGGGAATCATGCTCCCCGAGGGATGCTCCGCCCCCGGAATGATGTTCCACCTCGAACTCCAGCTTCAAGATCCATCAATTTCATGCACATAACTCATATGCGTGGTGTGCATTTATTGATGGGGGGCATTTTGTTGGGGTCAAAATTTGCACCCCAGTTGACCGGGTCAAAGTCAAGGTCAACCCCAAGTAAGCGGGCCCAAGCCCAAGCAGGTAGGCCCATGCCCAAATCGAGCCCCGCGGCCGGCCTCCCCCATGTCGAAATAAAAAATCATGTAATAAATAATTTTGATGTAATTTTTTATGCATGAATGTAAGAAAATGGGCATAAAGCCAAATTTCTGTAAAGCCCATGGTTTATGTGCATAAGAAATGAGCACATGGGACATGGGATGGGCAAAATGCCATTTTGTAAAGCCCAAGGGGCTATATGTAAATGTGTAAGCCTATATAAGGCAACATTATGATGAAACAAAGAAGAAATTTTCATTCCCCTTAAAATCTAGGGTTTTTGTGCCTCCTTCTTCTTCCTCAAGATTCTAAACCTTCTCCTCCTTTTGAATTAAATCAAGAGTTTCACTCTTTCTTTTCCAAAAATAAATAGTTTTTCACCACAAAACCCACAAAGGGGAACTCAGATCTTCCATCAGATCTCAAAAAGGGGAGATTTTAAATCTCACCCCCCTTTCATCCGAGATCCGGCCAATAGAGGGGAAGAAGAAAGAGACCCATCTCCAAAAATCCCACTTTGGGGAAGATCCAGGGCTCAAGGGAGAATCCCCTTTCATCAGCTCCAAAATCATCTCAGGAGTTTAACTCCTCAAAAAAAATATATATACAAAATAATAAACATTTCTGTTTGGGAGTATAACTCCCAGTGCAGGGGCTAAGTCCACTTTCTGTTGGGAGTTCAACTCTATAAGTCAAATTGGGAGCACAACTCCCAGTGCAGAGACCAATTCCCTTTTCCTGCTGACGCCCAGTGCCCGCGTGCCATGCACCTACGTGCCAAGCACGTGAGGCGCCCGTGCCCAGCACCTGCGTGCCACGCACGTGATGCGCTGGCCCCCACGCGTCCTTTGGACACTTTTTCTCCATCTTATATATATTTATATATGTGTATATATATATATATATATATATATATATAGATACACACACACTCCACGACACTGTCCCTGTTAGAAAAAATTTCTAACGGGGCGTTGCCCCGCACCCCGCAAGGGGGCTGCTAGCCTTCTTAACCCCCAGTCTGCTGTCTGGATAGCGGGACCCCCGTAAAAACTCTGCGGGGCCCCCGATATATCCAAAATCCCTTCAAAACGCAACACTGCATATTGAGTTCGCATGACCTGTTTGATCCGTCAATCGGAGGTTCTCTCGCTCCAAAGGCGGGGGGTAATTAACGGCAGCTTAGTCCGCGGTTGCCGGAGATTCGGATCCCCACAATCAATAAACCCCAGTCTACTCTAGACAGGGAAAATTTGTAATGCGCCTGACAAGCGCGCACGTATTCCCATCTCAATGGGGTGACGAAAAATACCCTACAACAAGCAAAACAGATTTCACTCTTAAGAGAAAACAACATATAAATCCGACTTAACTCAAACTATGAGTTTCGTAGTGACCATGGGAAGACCTTATGCACCATAGGTTAGTTTACTACGGCAGAGCGATCGTGATTGTTAGAGATTTTGCATGCTTAGTTTTAGTTACAGCAATCAAGACGGTTTCACTGGGTAGCTATCAGGTTGAGTACGGGTCGGTCCACAGAGAGATGATAATCTTTTTCTTAGTGCTTTAACGAGTTAAGTCCAATTTGTCCACGTTGTTTAGTTTCACTATGTCCTAAAATATGTATAAAGAGAGCTTGTTAAGGTTAGGATTAGGTTATTCTGAGTTAGGAGTCGCTCACTTCTTTCGTTGCCACTCTTAATCTCGGTGTTACAGTAATCGGCAACAACGGGGATTAGCACGACTAGGAAGGAAACTTGTGAGTATAAGCTAGGCTTTCCAACGCTTAGTTCCTTCCTTTTGGTCCTTGTCCGTCCGTTCTTGGCTCTTAGCCTTAACCTCCGGTTAATTCAACCACAACCGGTCTCACCAGGGAATCACCGCTATCATGTAGGATAGGATGCCGTAGGGAGCGGATTGTGGTTCAATTAATGGGAGTCCGAATCAAGATCTTGGGCAAACAAAAGAGTGAGAGATTTCCTTCTCTCAAACTTTCCTTATTCTACCATAACAAGTGAGAAACTACTCACCCATTAAAATGAAAAAGAAAATAAAACAAAGAAGGAAGGTAGAAAGAAATGAGTTTAAAAAGTCACAACTAGCTATTTGAGACCTCATTTTGGTAAGGATCATACTTAATCATCATTGTTGTAGGGATAAAAGAAAAGAGAAAAAAAAAGAAAGCAACAAACAAATAACAACAACTAGTTTAACAAATGAAAATTACAAGCAAATATAATAACACAATTACAAGACATGCAAGTTAATAAAAAGAACTCTTCTTTTATTTATCATCACTCATGAAGCTCACTACAATATCAATGGAGAAAGATGAAGAGGAAGAAGAAACTACAAACTCTTATCCTAAAATCTAATACAAAGAAAAGCACACCTAACTTGGCTTGGAACTGGGCTATTTATAGGCGGATAAATGAAACCCTAGGGATATAATCTGAGCCCAAACACAATTACAAAACTACCCTGAAAATACGAGTCAACACTGAGTTGACTCGGCCGCGGATCCGCCGCATAAGTGCCATATTGGCCGCGGATTCGTGGCCATTTTGTTGAATTGCAGACTCATATTTTCTAGGGTTTTCCATGTTGCTCTTCTCTTCTGTTTGGTACACTTGGTTTCTCAGAATCTCTTCAGTTGTTTTCCAGATTTTCAGCAGTCCAAAAAGGTGAAATGATGTGGACTTTTGCCTTGGTTTTCTTGAGCTCCGCGTTGAAATCTTGGATCTTGTGCTGCCTCTTATACTTTGTGCATGGAATGACCAATGATTTGCCATTTTGTCCATTGAACTAGTATGCGGCATCTGACGGATGGTGAGCGGATACCCGTATTTTATCTGTGGTTGGCAGTAGTCCTGAATTTGTTGCGTTTTCCCTGATTTTTACTGTTTAGAGCCGAGAACCTGTAACCTGCAATTATTTAGTAAACACGGATCAAGAGTACTTACCTATATACAATGTGATCAAGAATGGGCAGTATAAAAATGCAAAAATCTAATATGAACAAATACCCCCAAACTTATCTTTTGCTCGTCCCGAGCAAAGCCATTTTATTCATAAAAAGTACTAACTTCACTTTCACAGGGAACGCGATTGCACCGAGCTCGTGCAACAAGCCGTTAAACCTCTAGGTTGCCCTAGAGGAGGAGTGTTGTCTCCTGAGGGTTTTCAGCGGATACTACCCACAAAATCCGATCAAATTGGCCGTTGACTCTAATTCTATAGTTCAGCATTCTAGCAAGAACTCTATCATCTTTAACTTAGAAATCATCAACCCGTATTTTTCACACTTCCTTTTCATTTAACTTAAGATCATATACGTTTTGCTAGTTTATAAATCTCTCAGCATCTCTTGAGTTTTCTTTCTAAAATGTAATCTCAAATCCGGAATTTTTATCATCTCTACTGAAAATATAAGCCCTATTTTTCATTCTTATCTCTCCTCCAAACTCCGATCATATACCCCTACGTGTGTGTAATTATCACCCCTACACTGGGAAATTCAATTCAAGCTATAATACCCTTGCCTTAATACCTAGTACTACTTCTTTTCATTAATGATGGATGGTTTTGCTCATACACCTTTCATGCGACTATTAATGCTTCTTGAGGCACTAACATCCGATTACTGAATGTCTGAGCTTAAAGCGTAAATAGCAATTTTCAGGTCTTGTATTTTATTCTTTTTTTTATTTTTTTGTTTCAAGACCGGATATATTTTTCAATGATGCTCTTATGGTGGTTAGCTTTAAATGCCCGTTTTTTCTTTCATACTAAGCTTTCAGGCAAGAGTATTTCTAGGTATCCTCTACTATCCCAAGTTTCAAGGTGCGTGTATGTGCAATTTGTAGGGTATATATTTCCAGAATTTGGACTTAAGGTTCGGAATTATTTTTCCGACTTACTCTTCAAATAGAGCTTTCAATACTCTTTCCTCATTTCAACTTAGCCCAAGAACTGAACTCAAAATTGCTTATTTCTAAATAAACTGCAAGGATGTATATTTTCTACAGTTATACTTCAAGGAAGGTTATTTTTAGGGTTTTTAATTTACTAAGTTTAGGATCTAGTTTTTTCTAACTAGTCAACTGTCATGTCGAACTCGAGTCAAATATGGCCAATATTGAAATTATCATTTTTTTATTATATATATTTTTATTATTTTTAATTATTTTTTTATGCAATGCGGGAAAAAATGCGATGCGGAATTTAAACATGCAAAACAAATATTTACAAAAAATAAAAAAAACGTGCAGATGCAAGGATAACTATTTACAACCAAACCCTACCCCCAAACTGACCGACAACAGTGCCCTCACTACTACCTACGGCGTCTCCTAGACGCAGCATCACTTGTTCCCGCCTCACCCCTATCCGTCCCCCGACCTCTCGATCGTGCTCGTTCCTCTCTTTCCTGTAGGGTGGACATTCTCTGTTCCAGACTCGTCAACCGCTGATCAAAGTTTGTCAGCATCCCTAACACTCGTTCTACCCCCTATGGGTTCATCGTATTAAGCGTGCTTGCGCAGCGGGGGTTAGATTTTCATCGCTCGCTGTGGAGCTCGAGCTGGGTGTCTTGGTTATCACATCTTCGGCCGGCTCGGTGCGCGACCATAATCCATGAAGTCGTGTGTAGGATGTGGAGACACCCTCAAGAAGGGGTCGAATGGGAACCCCACCAAGCATGTAACCGTCAAATTCCTCAACAGGAAGGAAATAGCGATACAGTTGTGTCACTAATATCGGGCATTGGTAATTGGCAGCCCCCTGGCCGGCGCCAATCGAGTGTAGTAACACAATGCACATGTCATAGTTAGGGTTTCTGGTCATTAATGTGTGCACTATGTGTAGCGATGGGGTGAAAAATGTGGTGTTGTGCGAACTTCCGAAAATGTTGTTTTGTGTCCAACAGCACACAGTTAAAACGTTCGCATATAGCGTGCGAGCCTGAATGCCCTTCCTAGGCTCCCTAGAACAATCATCACCCATTAATGGCAGGTAGTCCTCAAAGCGGAGAGGTTGATCGTGTATGGGGATTCATAGTATTAAAGTGACTTCGTGAATGAAGTCCCTATCGATAATTATTTCCCGATCCCCACAGTAATCGTATGAACTTGTGTTGTGCTAAACACCCCTCCTCCACATTTTCAAAGAAACGCGCACCGAGATCCGGAATCGCAAACACATTTGGATGGTTAAATAACAGAAAATTCCATCCACGTTTTCGGATCCCGTCGCTGAAATAGCCACCGTAAATATCATGGGTGAATAAGTGGGAGAAATCCCGTTCAAATTGCAATGTAGGGGCTATGGAAATAAAATGCAGAATGCTGTAAATTTACAGAGAGGAAAACCAGAGATGCAAACCTCTTCTGAAAAATTCAGAGGGAGAGGACACTAGGCGGCGACGGTTGCGCGGCAGAAGGGAGCAAACGACGGCGGTTGGGCGGCGCGAGGAGGAGATCGGCGGCAGAAACTTCTGTGGCGGCTAGGGTTTTGTGTTTGAGAAAGAATTAGGGCTCGGGAATGCAGAGAAGGGGTCAAGATGTATTTATAGGGGCTGTTGGTTATTTGTACAAAAGCCCCCCCCAAAAAGAATAAAAAAAAAGAACTTTATTTAATTTTTATTTCATTTTATTTATGAATATTTACAAAAAACCCCCCCTAAATTTTTTTTTTATTTTACAAATTATTACAAGTGAGAATTTCACCAGGCACACAAAAAAAAACAAAATGGTATATACATACCCCCAAACTTATTTGAAACAGTGTTTCCACCGTTTATGGATGGATAACCGAAGTCTGGTGGTAAGCGGAGGAAGTTTAGTCAATGTAAACCGGCTCCTGCAACATCAGGAGCTCCTCCGATGGGTCTGCGGTGAGAACGGTTTTACCCTGTGTCCATTCACTTTGAATAGTGAACTGTCCTCTGGATTTTCCAAATCCACCGCGCCATGCGGATATACAGTCCGCACAAAAAAGGTCCTTTCCAGCGAGATCTGAGTTTACCGGGATGGAAATGTAGTCGGGTGTCGTAAAGAAGCACCTGTTGTCCAGATGTGAAAGTTTTGCGCGTAAGGTGTTTATTATGAAACACCTTCGTTCGGTTCTTAATGACAACCGCGTTTTCATAAGCTTCATCCAGAAGCTCGTTTAGTTCGTTGAGCTGCAGCTTCCTATAGCTGCCCGCATCATCAAGGGTTAGATTCAGCTCTTTGATCGCCCAAAATGCGCGATGCTCGATTTCTACAGGAAGGTGGCAAGCCTTTCCGTAAACAATCCGATAAGGAGACATACCAAGATCAGTCTTATAAGCAGTTCGAAATTCCCAAAGGGCATCAGTGAGTTTCAAAGACCAATCCTTACGGTTCTTAAAAACCGTTTTCTCCAATATCTGCTTGATTTTCCGATTTGGAACTTTGGCTTGCCCACATGTTTGGGGGTGGTAGGGCGTGGATAGCTTATGATTAATGGAGTATTTCCGCATCAAGGCCTCGAAAGTCATATTACAGAAATGCGTTCCATTATCGCTAATGATCGCGCGGGGGTGCCCGAACCGGGAAAAGATGTTTTCCTTAAGGAATCTAACGACAACCTTGTTGTCGTTCGTCCGGTTTGGCACGGCCTCGACCCATTTAGAGACATAATCAGCAGCTAGGAGAATATACAAGTTCCCAAAAGAGCTGGGAAACGGTCCCATGAAATCAATTCCCCAAACATCGAAAATCTCGACAACCAAGATTGGTTGGAGCAGCATCTCGTTTCTCCTGGATATCCGGTCCAAGTGTTGGCACCGAGAGCAAGTCTTGCAGTAATCATGAGCATCTTTAAAGAGATGAGGCCAGTAGAAGCCACACTGCAAGACTTCTCGGCTGTCTTTTTCAGGCCAAAATGCCCGCCACACGCTTGATCGTGGCAAAATGATAGCACACTCTTGAACTCATTATCAGGAACACATCGACGAATAATCTGGTCGGGACAGTACTTGAACAGGTACGGTTCGTCCCAGTAAAAGTGTTTTACTTGGGATAGAAATCTAAGTCTGTCTTGACTTGACCATTCGTTTGGTAGTAATCCTGTTGCCGAATAGTTCACAATATCTGTGAATCAGGGTTCGCACAATACTGTCAAGAGTTGTTCATCAGGAAAAACGTCGTTGATTGGAAGTGGAAGCGTCGACGAAGAAGGAAGTCGTGAAAGATGGTCGGCCACTACGTTTTCACATCCTCTTTTGTCCTTAATGACAAGGTCAAATTCTTAAAGTAAGAGGATCCAACGTATCAACCGAGATTTTGCGTCCTTCTTTGCAAAAAGATGTCGCAGAGCTGAATGGTCTGTGTAGACAATGACTGGAGAGCCGATCAAGTAAGGCCTGAATTTTTCTAAAGCAAACACAACAGCCAAGAATTCCTTCTCGGTTGTTGTGTAATTCAGTTGAGCATCATTCTGGGTCCGGCTAGCATAGTAGATTATGTGCGGCATTTTATCGATGTGCTGTCCTAAGACCGCACCGATAGTGAAGTCGGATGCATCGCACATAATCTCAAAGGGATACGTCCAGTCAGGTGAAGAAAGAACGGGAGCAGAGGTGAGTGAGCTTTTCAGTGATTCGAACGCAGTCACATAGCTCAAGTTGAAGTCGAATGTGGTATCCTTAGCCAGCAGAAGAGTCAAGGGTCTAGCAATCTTGCTAAAGTCCTTGATAAACCGTCTATAAGAACCGGCGTGGCCAAAGAAAGCTCGGATGTCTCTGACGCATCTGGGAGGAGGGAGATTGGAAATGACCTCAATTTTTGCTTTGTCAACTTCAATGCCATTTTGCGAAATGATATGTCCTAAGACAATATCTTCACACACCATGAAGTGGCATTTCTCCCAATTTAAAGTGAGGTTTTTATCTTTACATTGGGTAAGGACAGCGTCGAGATGTTGCAGACACTCGTCAAAGGAATTTCCAAAGATGGAGAAATCATCCATGAATATCTCCAAGAATTTCTTAACCATATCAGAGAAAATTCCCATCATACACCGTTGGAAGGTAGCGGGAGCATTGCATAACCCAAAGGGCATGCGGCGATATGCAAACATGCCGAAAGGAAAGGTGAACGTGGTTTTGTCCTGGTCTTTCTCGGCGATGGGAATCTGGTTGTAGCCAGAGTAGCCATCCAGAAAACAGTAGTACTCGTGTCCAGCCAATCTTTCGAGCATTTGGTCAATGAATGGTAGCGGAAAGTGGTCCTTCCGCATTGCGGCGTTGAGTTTTCTATAATCAACGCATACTCGCCACCCAGTCTGGTTGCGAGTAGGGATTAACTCGTTCACCTCGTTGGTGATGACCGTTATGCCCGACTTCTTGGGGACAACGTGTATAGGACTGACCCACTGGCTATCTGAGATAGGGTAAATGATACCACTATCCAGACATTTGACGATCTCTTTTTTCACAGCCTCCTTCATGACTGGATTTAGTCGCCTCTGTGGATCCCTGGATGGTTTGGCGTCATCCATCATATGAATGTGATGTTCAACGATCAGGTGACTAATCCCCTTGATGTCCGCCATTTTCGAGCCAAAAGCTTGCCGATTGCTTTGCAAGACCGTTAGAAGGGCTTTCTCCTACTCTGGAGCTAGAGAAGCCGAGATGATGACAGGGAGGGTCTCGTTCTCACCTAAGTAAGCATACTTGAGGTGAGATGACAATGGCTTGAGTTCGAGTGTCGGAGGTGAAACGATTGAAGGCAAGATTGGCGAAAATGTCTCGAACTCAAAGGATTCTAACAGAGGCTCAAAATGAGTGTATGCGACCGAGTTGAATGGTTCAACTAACGCATCCGAAAATGCGAAAGATTCAAACTCGGGTGGCGACAAGCCAAGATCGTTCGAAAAAGTGAAACACTCATAATCATTGTCGGGAGCTGAAGCAGCAGCAGGTTCAAGGAGGAACGCACTAGTGACGTCGAACAAGAATTCCTCGAATTCACAGTCCTCTGGGGCGATCTCCTGGATGGAACAAACTTCGAGTATATAAGCATTAGGTTTGGAGGGCTGATTCCCTAACCTAAAAATGTTGAGTTCAATTGTCATGTTTCCAAAAGATAGGTTCATCGAACCATTTTGACAATTGATCACAGCATTTGAGGTTGCGAGGAATGGGCGACTGAGTATCCCCGGAATTTGATTCCGGAGGTTAGCTACAGGTTGTGTGTCTAAAACAATGAAGTCAATGGGGAAGATGAAGTCTCCTACTTTTATTAACACATCCTCTAGCTCACCCCTAGGATGGGTGATAGATCGGTCGGCCATTTGGAGAGTACAGTGTGTGGGTTTCAGCTCTTCTACACCTAGTTGCTCATATGCCGAATACGGAAGCAGGTTAACACTGGCACCAAGATCCAAAAGTGCGCTGTTGATGTTCTTATCCCCAATGGTTATTGAAATCGTAGGACAGCCAGGGTCCTTTCGTTTTTGAGATAAAGTTTGGGTAAGAGCATCACTCACGGCATTAGCTAAGAAAACCTTCTTGGGAACCTGAGATTTCCTCTTCTTAGTGTACAAGTTCTTCAAGATTTTTGCGTAGGAAGGGACTTGTTGGACTGCATCTAAGTGGGGAATGTTGATATTAACCTGTTTAAACAACTCCAGAATCTTTTCCATTTGTGGATTTTGTTTATTGGACCTCAGTCGGTTTGGAAATGAAACATTTTTGAAATTGGTTGAGTCCAATGCTTGTGGAGGAGATTATGGAGTTGGAACGGATCCCAAAGCTAGAGTTTTAGTGGAGTGAGATGTGGGTCCGTTCGGAGCCACGGAAGATGAAGGGCCTTTTGAAGAATGGAGAATAGGCTCAGAAGACAAAGAAGAAGAAGAAGCGGCCGGGGTGTCATCATTTATCTGCGTGCCAATGTTGTTGTGCAGCATCCTTCCAGACCTTAACGTAGTCATGGCACTCACATTATGGTTCTGTTGTTCAAGAGCAACATGCACATTTTGTGGGTGACCAGGATTTGGGAGTGGTTGAGATGGAAGCTTCCCTTTCTCTCGCTCGCTTAAGGCCGCATTCAGTTGTGCAATCTGGGCTTCGATGGTCTTGATGCTTTGCCCGTGTGCAGCAGTGTGTTGCACCAAAGACTGAATAGAAGACTGGATGTTGGCGGTGGATTGAGTCGATTGCTTTACAAACGCCTCCAGACTCCGTTCTAGCATGGAAACCTTATCGTTGTTTGACGGAACAAAGTTGTTTTGATGAAAAGAATTGTTGGGTGCAAAGTTGTTTGTCGGATTTTGAAAAGGTTAGGGTTGGAAGGGCTGCTGATAATGCTGATGAATTTGTTGCTGAGCTTGTAGTTGAGGAGGAGGAGGCCTCTGGAAGTTGTTGCGTCCTTGGAATTGATGCTGGTTCTGATTCCAGGCGAAATTGAGGTGGTTCCTCCAACTGGGATTGTAAGTGGAAGAGTATGTATTATTTCTTGGTCTTTGCTGAAATGCAGCATTGATCTGATCCTGTCCTTGAGAAGGTGGGTTGTAAGGACACTCTTCGGTCAAATGGGATGGATCAGAACAACAAGCGCAGATGGTACGAGGGGAAGAGCAGGGGCAGGAGAAGGAGATGAGAATTTGCTCTCAATTGCTTCCAGTTTTCGTGTGATTGCTGCCATCTCGGCCTTCATTGCAATTGAGATGTCGAGTTGATGAACTCCTACCCTAGAGAGACCGGAAGAAGAAGTAGTAGAAGAATAAGTGTTCAGTCTGGTGCTTTCCCACTGAAGCGTCTGTTCCGCAAGATCGTCGAAGAATTGCCAAGGTTCCTCGTCAGATTTGGATAGGAAATGGCCTTGACAAATGGTTTCCAACAACTGCTTAGTTGCTGGATTCAGGCCCTAGTATAAGGTCTGGCAAAGTTGCCATCTCTCAATACCGTGATGAGGGCTCTGAACAAGAAGGTCTTTGTATCAGTCAAAGCACTTCCAAAAAGGTTCGGTAGGAAGCTGGGAAAATTGGTTAATTTCGTTTCGGATCCTCGCGGCCTTGTGATTTGGGTAGAATTTTTTAAGAAACGCTTTTACAAACTCATCCAAACTGGTTATGGAATGCGATGCGGTGCTATACAACCACTTCTCAGCAAGGTCACACAGAGTGAAAGGAATGACTCGTAGCTGTATAGCATCATTGGACAGTTGGGTTGTCTTCATCATTGCACAGATGTTCTGGAACTTGTTGATGAAGATGTAGGCATCTTCGGATTCCAGCCCGTGAAATTTGAGCAACATGTTGATGAAGTGGGGTTTAATTTCGAAATTATCCCCGTTGGCCGGCGGAAGTGAAAGACAGGTAGAAAGTGCAGAGTGGGTGGGATAGAAACGATCCTGGAGCGCGATTCGTTGTGGCTCTACAACAGGAGGTGGTTGCGGGTTATTCGCACCCAGATGAGGTGGAATCAGTCCCGGGGGAGGTAAAGGGATGTTAGGAAGAAATCCTGATATCTCAGAAGAAGAATTTGGTGATGGTGATGGTGAAGGTGAGGATGTATGAACAGAATCCCGGTCAACGTCGGAGTTGGCCGGAAAAGGTAGGGGTGAAAGAGGTGTGGAGGGAGTTTCGACGTCGGAGTCGATCGCGTAGTCGGTAGCGACTATCGTAACATGGACTAGGCGGGCACTAGTGTCCCGAGTCCAACCGGACATACACTAAACGAGTTTAGTATAGTCAAAGCGTAGAAAGTGAGGGTAAGAAAACGTTAATGGAGAAATGTGGATGAAAGGTAGGTGCAATGGAATTCTGGCGACAAAGGGCAAGTTTTTATAAAAGTTTTTGTTTTGTTGTTTTTTTAGAAAGAGTTTTGCAAAAATATGTACGGACTTATGGCATCAGAGTCAAAACATGCACAATCATACCTAGAGCTATCGTCTTCAAAGTCCACTAGAGTGCTCTTAACTGTTCCAAAGTGACAAGTTGTGAGATAACCCTCAAATCGTCTCTTCACTGCCAATTGTGTCCAGGTAAGTACAAGTGAGGTAAGGAGGGTTCCGCTCACGAATCACCGTGAGACGGGCCTTTTAAAATTACCTTTCTCACTTGTCTAGCCTAGGCACCACAAAGTCAAGTTTAGATAAACGATCGAATGCCCACAACCTTCCTCTGTCCTATTGAGCACGACAGTCCTTAGTTGGCTGAGTCTAAATATATTTTATTAAGCTCAAGGGTAATGCTTATGCTTTTAGTGATTTTTGGGGTCTTAGGAAGGGTGATGAAATCCCCACCCAATCTGAATTGGTGTTATATCCCCTTAAAGTACATATTATTTATGCAAGACAGTAACAAACAAAAATCTAAAACACTTGCAAAAAATTTATTTGGCGGCGGCGCAAAGAATCCTGCACAAAAACAGTTTTATTGGAGAGGGGAAGAGAGTTTGTGCAAAGAATGCTGCAGAAAGAATAGTTCAGTGGAGTTCAGAGGAGGGGAGAAGAGTTTTGGAATACTCACAGAGAATTTTTGGTTGCTGACGTCAGAGTTTGACCGCGGTTCCGCGGTCAAACTTGCGCTTCCACCGCGGTTCCGCGGCTATACAGTCAAGTTGGAACTTCAAATTTATTCTCTGTGCTAAGTGAAGTCTCGTTTTCTTGTTTAGAACCACTGAATCTTGATTTGGTCACTGAATTTGTTCAAGAATCTTACAGCAACCCGTGGTTCCGTCTTGATCTACCGCGGTGTAGCCGCGAGATATGGGCCGAACTCCCCACGACTTTGGCACTGAACTTGACCTTCTTCCTATCCTGCACACTTGCACAAAAAGGAATAAAAAATAACAAGATGATTTTTACAGTATATTTTTTTTGTTTTTGGTTATATATATTCCCAAATTAACCCTAAATTACACAAAGAAATATACTACCGTCTCCCCGGCAACGGCACCATTTGATTGTTAGAGATTTTGCGTGCTTAGTTTTAGTTACCACAATCAGGACGGTTTCGCTTGGTAGCTTGCCGGTTGAGTACGGGTCGGTCCATGGAGAAATGAGAATATTTTTCTTAGTGCTTTAACGAGTTAAGTCCAATTTGTTCACGTTTGTTTAGTTTCAGTATGTGCTAAAATATATATAAAGAGAGCTTGTTAGGGTTAGGATTAGGTTAGTTTGAGTTAGGAGTCGCTCACTTCTTTCGTTGCCACTCTTAATCTCGGTGTTACGGTAATCGGAAACAACGGGGATTAGCACGACTAGGAAGGAAACTTGCGAGTATAAGCTAGGCTTTCCAACGCTTAGTTCCTTCCTTTTGGTCCTTGTCCGTCCGTTCTTGGCTCTTACCTTAATCTCCGGTTAATTCAATCACAACCGGTCTCACTACGGAATCTCCGCTATCATGTAGGATAGGGTGCCGTAGGGAGCGGATTGTGGTTCAATTAACGGGAGTCCGAATCAAGATCTTGAGCAAAGAAAAGAGTGAGAGAGATTTCCTTCTCTCAAACTTTCCTTATCCTACCCTAACAAGTGAGAAACTACTCACCCATTAAAAAGAAAAAGAAAATAAAACAAAGAAGCATGATAGAAAGAAATGAGTTTAGAAAGTCACAACTAGCTAATTGAGACATCACTTTGGCAAGGATCATACTTAAGCATTATTGTTGTAAGGATAAAGGAAAAGAGAAAAAGAAAGAAAGCAACAAACAAATAACAACAACTAATTTAACAAATGAAAATTACAAGCAAATATAATAACACAATTACAAGACATGCAAGTTAATAAAAAGAACTCTTCTTTTATTTATCATCACTCATGAAGCTCACTACAATATCAATGGAGAAAGACGAAGAGAAAGAAGAAACTACAAACTCTTATCCTAAAATCTAATACAAAGAAAAGCACACCTAACTTGGCTTGGAACTGGGCTATTTATAGGCGGATAAATGAAACCCTAGGGATACAATCTGAGCCCCAACACAATTACAAAACTACCGTGAAAATACGAGTCAACATTGAGTTGACTCAGCTGCGGATCCGCCGCATAAGTGCCATATTGGCCGCGGATCCGCGGCCATTTTGTTGAATTGCAGACTCGTATTTCCTAGGGTTTTCCATGTTGCTATTCTCTTCTGTTTGGTACACTTGGTTTCTCAGAATCTCTTCAGTTGTTTTCTAGATTTTCGGCAGTCCAAAAAGGTAAAATGATGTGGACTTTTGCCTTGGTTTTCTTGAGCTCCGCGTTGAAATCTTGGATCTTGTGCTGCCTCTTGTGCTTTGTGCATGAAATGACCAATGATTTGCCATTTTTTCCCTTGAATTGGTATCCGGCATCTGACGGATGGTGAGCGGATACTCGTATTTTATCTGTGGTTGGCAGTAGTCCTGAATTTGTTGAGCCTTTTCCTGATTTTTACTGTTTAGAGCTGAGAACCTGTAACCTGCAATTATTTAGCAAACACGGATTAAGAGTACCAACCTATATGCAATGTGATCAAGAATGAGCGGTATAAAAATGCAAAAATCTGATATGAACAGATCGCTGTATCAGTACGATACATAATTTCATGCCCAAGTTTCCCTATATAGAAATATTGGGTATATATACATATATAATCGCTTATATACATATATATAAACATT
Organism: Agapanthus africanus; assembly: GCA_030015575.1. Lineage (NCBI taxonomy): Eukaryota > Viridiplantae > Streptophyta > Magnoliopsida > Asparagales > Amaryllidaceae > Agapanthus > Agapanthus africanus. The sequence continues at coordinate 298,594,589 of CM057339.1, read as the reverse complement.
CTGCTTTTCCTAAACAATTTACCAACAAAACACACCTAGCAACATATTAATCCACATATGCAATATCAACATAATGTCACCCGTAACATAGGGTGGCGAAAATATAATATATGTATTGTTAGATATGTATGCCCTAGAGAAAATTATTGTAATTGTTGGACATGTACACATCTACAGGATAATCTTTCTCAATATGATAGTATGCTATTTGGTTTGGCTTTATCATTCATGTTTATGGTTCTACTTGTTATTACTGTCGCTAATACATGTTGATAAAGCCCATAGGATCTTTGCTTGACTGCCAGGATTGTGATGCAGATCATACTAGTGGGGCCTAGGCAGTCTATAAGCATATCCTTAAATGTTCCTAGTCGAGCGGATATCGAAACAGGGCATCGATGTCCCAGAGTAGACTAGTGTATACGTTTCTTGACCCTGTATTGAGGCGATGGATGATCCTATATCCATTGGTGTTTGACATCAAAGATTGTATACAGGTGCTCATTAAAGACTGAGTATACTAAACGGACTCGCCGAGAACTCTTAGATGGTATCATACCTATCGTTAAATATCAGTTCTCTGGTGATACTTTTACATGTTAGTCTGTAGATCCGATAGCGTCATAGTGTCTTGTGTGGTTCCCATTGTGCTTTGATTTCTACCATGGCTCTATTGAGTCGTGCGAACATATGGTTTTTGGGTACAGTCCCGAGTCACATGGAGGCAGTGAGCGATAAGAGGGGTTTCGTCTCTCTCGGTATTGGGAGTTGATGTTGTGCTATGCATGATTGGCTATAACTGCAAGTCCCTGGCCAGGGCTGATGAGATTTACTGATAAGTGTTATCAGTAGGTTCTCGATTGGTTATAGGCACACATCGGCATGACTTATCGAGTTATTGGGGTTTTACGATTCCACCCCAGACTTGATATACGACATATCGGACGAAGAGACCGGACTATACGGTAAGTGTTGCTTATAGGCTCTACGGGAGTTTGAACAAGTTTGCTTGTTGATCTTCTATTCATTCAATACCTGGGTAGTCGTTACGTCTAGCTTGTACCGCTGACGGCTTATGGGTATCTGATGTGATCATTACCTATTGATATTGTATTGAAGAGTTTTTAAAGTCCTACATAAAGGTTTCCTAGCTCAAGCGAAACAAAATAGGGCACACATGGAGATGTACGGGAGCTTGATTAAATACGAGTATATGATACCGTATTCTAATATAGCGTTTTTGATATTAGTCGGGTTATAAATGATATAGCCGGATTATTGAATCAAGTGTTGATTTAATAATTAACTAATATAATACTCATTTTAATTCTTTTCTTCTCATTATATATTTTATATATACAATTTGTATCATGGTTGATGATACATAGAACATGGCTATATAAGAATCACATTGGAGGAAAAGATAAAGAAAACGATTTAATTATATATGAATAAAACAAAAGGAAGAAATGAGTCATGGCTTCTAAGATGTTCTCCAAGGTGCTAAGAACCATGACTCATTGTTTTCTTTTGTTTTGTTCATTCATATTTATGATTTTCTCAAGCTCATCTTATCCTAATAGTTCATTCTCCTCTCCAAGTTCATCCTCTTCATTTTCCTCTGTAGTGTTTTCTAGGTTGAAAAAGAGAAAAGAAAAGAAAGAATTTTAATGAGAAAAATCCCTACTTCATTAAACTACACTACTCTAGCAAATTAGTATAGGTTGTTCTCTTCACTAATTCATAGATTAGTGAAGTGTGAGCTTGAGCGTGAGAAGCTTCGAGGTGGATCATCTTTTACGACGAAGACTTCGAACAAGCTCGTTCCATCCTTCAAGTGGAGTCGAAGAAGAGTTCTAGGACTACTACTCGGAGTAATTGAAGTGAAGGACAAGACTACAAAGGTTGTAGTTTCCATTCACTTAGTTTTAATCTCTAATTTGTTTTGCTAAGAAACCCTAATCTTTAGTTCGATTCTTGTTTAGTAGTCTTAGCCCTCTAGAATTTTAAAAAATTGCTTACTTGCTTTTTTTAAAACCCTAGTAGAGGTGCTAAGAACAACTTGCATGATATTAGAGCCAAACTAGAGGTTTAGGAGTAGTTTAGACGAAGTTAAAGTGTTCGATCGACGTTTTAAACCCGACTTTTGCAAGTTTCTGTCCAATTTTTCAAAATTCGATTTTTTTCAAGATTAAAAATTCTCATAAAATTCAGCAGGCTTTTCTATGGAGGCACAAGAAATACGAGCTTCTAATTCCATCAAGTGGCCGCAGAACTTCCGTCTAGACCATGTCTTGGCCGCGGTTCCGCCGCGGACTTGTGGAGTTAGAACTCCAATTTTCTTATGTTGCTTCATTTGCACCTTTTGGATTTTCTGGATATTTTTGATGAGTCTCAAGTTGTTGAGGTCTCTGTGAATTGTTGTTGATTAGAATGTCGATCGAAATGTTAACATCGTCTAAAGTGTTTTGGAAGTGTGATACAATGGTTAGAATATATATTAATTACTTTTGCGAAAACTAGTTATCGATTTACAAATCTCACATTTTAGCCTTGTTTGATGGATGCCATGGAGTTTAGATTTGGATCGAAACTCCGTCGTAATCTCGTATCGTACGCGAATACTCGCCGGGAGATACTGGTAGAGAGCCACGCCCCTTTGCCTCGACCTAGTGACTATAGGAGAACCTCATGGCCAAGAGCATCCACTCGGGTGCTCACGGCCATGGTATTCCACCCAAATCCACTTCGTTGATGCCTTCGGGGGTGCGGCCATCTACTAAAGTTCCCGACGAGCCTTCGATCTTTTAACCGGGAATTTTGTTGAATTTCCCAGCTTAATCTTTGAAAAGGGTTTTCAATTCGAGGCTTAAATGTAAGGTTTATAGCATTAGGCATGAAATTCGGAATATGTGATAATCCGGGTTTATGATGTCTATAGATGCAGATTCTAATTATTGTAGTTTTCATTTCTTTTCTACGACCGTAAGTGTAATATATAGCAGTATCCCCGATCTCGTTGCTATACGTCAACGGCATTAGGAATACGCATATTTACTTACGTTGATGACATGTGATGTTATTGTGTTGCTATATCGATATGTTATATTGGATCGTCGCGATTGAATAGCCGGGGGTTTTATGTGAAATGAGAGTTTTAATTTTCATTCATATAAATAATTGTATATAATATTATTTTATTAGGACACTTCGGGGTTGAGATTGTTGTCTCCATTCGATATATATTATTTACTTTTCCGCATTAGGATAGACCCAAGGCGGAGAGCATAAGTAACCGGGTTATAGAGTCTAATGGGAGGCCATCTCAAGGAGTCGAGACCGATCGCCTAACTCTAGAATTGGAAGGGTTGCTTTCCACTCTCATAGGGGTCTAGGGGTGTGGGCTTGGCTATTCATCGTTACCGTGGAATTCTTGTTTTTCGTTAATGGCTTAATCTAAAACACGGATCTTCTAGTATATTCTATAATTCATATACATGCTTCTGCTGTCCTACGTCATGTCCTACGCTACTTATATATATATATACATACATATATATACATACATACATATATATACATACATACATATACATATATATATATATATATATATATATATATATATATATATATGATATACTAGTAAACACTATATATATTTTGCATCCGCGCTAGTCCTGACCCCGCCCTGCCGTAAGTTAAGTAACCTTACGGTGAAGACCCGGGTCCCTATAGCGAATGCGGATGGCATATATGCGTTTTATTTTCATTTCTTCTGTGATGATTAGGAGCTTAACTGATGGGACGACATTAATAAGATTAATGTTAAGAAAAGAAACCTAAAGATGTTGTAGAACCAAATTTGAAAGATACTCGGCTTTTTCATGAAAAAGCAATTATTTCAAATGCGGAGCTTAAGCCACTCCTTTACTAATTAGTCGGCTCTACAACGATATCAAGTTCAATGCGTTAAAGGTTTTCATCAAAACCATTTGTAGCCCCCCACCATTTTAGAAAGTATAGTACTTAGTATTCATGCTACACTTGTTGACTATAGTTAAGGCATAGTGCACGGTAGCTAAGTGATGTCTTTCTATAAAGCGTATGATGCGATCGACTAGGATATTCGTATGACTTTGTTGACTATAGTTAAGGGTCATACGAATGGGTCTAAATCAATCATGAAATGACGGGTAGAACTTGACTAGCGCTTATGATTTGTTGACCATAGTTAAGATCATAGGTCGCTAGGAGTAAAAACTATATCGGGAATTTCAAGTGTTGAAATTTGCAATGAGATTGCATACTTTCTATTTAATAGTTGGATCCCGATCCCACTGTGAGTAATAGTTACTCCCGGGAGAATTTTACACTTTACAATTAGCTAATCCAGTAGGTGTTAAGAAAGGTGTTAACGGGGTTATGTCTCTGTGAAAACGGGGTTTATTTTAATTAGGTCCACGCGAAAGCACAGAGAACCTTCCTCGGAGTACCTACATTGGCCTGGCTGACCGGTTAGCGAACTTATAGAGTGTAGCTAAATCCTGGCTAATTTTCTTTTTAGGGTTTGAAGGAAAATTTGATAAAAACAGTGGGAGATATCGATTAGATAAGATAATAACCAATCTAATCATGCAAGAGTTTATGCTGAGTGTTTTCTTTTCTCTCTCCTAATGGCAGATACCAATGACAGGACTTAAGCTTCTATTAGAGAAAAACAAACCGACGAGACCAAATTATAAAGACTGATTAAGAAACGTGAACATTGCCCTTACCTATGATAAGGTTGCATACGTCCTCATTACCAAAGCCCCTTCCGTCCCAGGCCCTGATTCCTCTGTTGCGGATAAGGAGATTTGTAAGACATGGGATATCGACCGTGCCACAGCAAAGTGCCTCACGTTAGCTTCGATGGACAATGAATATCAAAAGCAACATGAGAAGATGGATGTGCAATCCATCTATCTCCATACAAAAGAGTTGTATGGGGAGCAATCTTGTGCTCTTCGTTACGAGGCCTCACGAAAATTGTTTCAAATGAGGATGGCTGCTTGTACATCTATAGAAGATCATGTCCTAAGGACGATAGGCCTTATTGAAGAGGTTAAAGACCTGGGATAGACCATGGAGAATGAACAATATATTGATATCGTTTTACAGTCTCCCCCCCGTTTATGCTCAATTTGTAGTGAACTTCAATATGCACAACTTGGAGAAATCACTTCCTGAACTTCTCAATATGTTGAGGAGTGTAGAGAGAACGCTCAAAATGGTGAAAACTCCCGCTCTACTTGTTGGGCAATCTTCCTCCTCCGTCCCAAAACCAAAAGCTAAGGGAAAGATGAAGAAGAAACCCACCAAGCCGAGAGGTGGAGTTAAAAAGACGAAGGGAAAAGACAAATCTAGGGCTGCGGGTTTAGGGAAGGGTGAATGCTTCTATTGTCATAAGACGGGGCATTAGAAAAGGAATTGCACTGAGTACCTCGCCGATCTCAAGAAGAAGAAGCATGTTGATGCTTCCGCTTCAGGTGTGTTTGTCACCGAAAACCGTTTTTCAATAAACTCTGCATCCTAGGTATTAAATAACGGTTCAGGTTCTCACAACTGTAATTTTGTGCAGGGGTTGCGAAATAGCAAGGTTTTGAAGAAAAGTGATCATACTCTCCATGTTGGGGATGGTTCAAATGTTGATGCTGCATCAGTGGAAGAGTATCACTTAAGGTTTCCTTCATGGTGTATATTGATTTTGAATCCCTGTTATTTTGTATTGGCTATGTTATGTAATATCATATCTGTATATTTGTTAGACAATGAAGGATATCATTTTGTGTTGCAAAGTAATGTTATGAAAATTAACCTAAATCAACAGTTGATTTGGTATGGTACACTAAATAACGGAATTTATGTCCTGAATCAACACACTGTTTTCAACATCCAACACACAAACAAAAGAAAGACTTCAGAAAGAAGCATTCTTATGGAATTGTAGACTTTGTCATATTAACGAAACAAGACTAACCATGCTATATAAAGATGGATATTTGAATCCGTTTGAATATAAATGTTATGCGACTTGTCAGTTTTGCATCAAGGGTAAAATGACCAAAACTCCGTTTACTGGAAACGGAGAAGAGCTACTGAACTCTTAGACCTCATACATAGTGATGTATGTGGACCAATGTCTATGCATGCAAGAAGCGGTTATTCATACTTCATAATCTTTACTGATGATTTATCGAGATTTGGACATGTGTTCTTGCTGAAACATAAGTCTGAAGCTTTCGAAAAATTCAAGGAGTATAAAATTGAAGTAGAAAAACAAACTAGGTTGAGCATCAAGAAATTTCGATCAGATCGAGGAAGAGAGTACTTAAGTACAGAGTTCCTTAATTTTCTAAAAGAGAATGAGATTCTCTCTCATCTTACTCCTCCGTACACACCAAGCACAATAGTGTGTCAGAGCGGAGGAATCATACCCTATTAGATCTGGTACGCTCCATGACGAGTGATGCTGAGTTACCACTTTCTTTTTGGGGTATGCATTAGAGACTACAGTATATCTATTAAATAGGGTTCCGACCAAATTCGTGCCTACCACTTTATATGAGATATGGTGTGGGAAGAGACCATCTCTTAAACGAGTTAGAATATGGGGTTGTCCTGCTTTTGTTAAAAAGCAGAATTCAGACAAACTCGAGATATGATCGGTTTTGTGCAAGTTTTTGGGATATCCTAAACATTCATATGGATATCTATTCTACCACAAGGAGAAACAAAGAGTGTTTGTTTCTCAATATGCCATATTTTTTGAAAATGAGTTTTTTTACAAATGATACTATTGGCAATACGGTAGAACTGGAAGAAATTCCAGAGCCACAAACAACTACTGACGATTTGATTGAACCTGAAGCTTCGATAGAACCCAGCGAGCCTCAGTCACTCCATAGATCTAGTAAGTCTTCTCACTCACCAGAGAGATACTACGATTTCCTCATTGATGGTGATAGAGAAGATTGCATCATGGAAGATGATGACCCTACTAATTTTCAGCAGGCTATTATGAGCAGTGACTCAGTGAAATGGCTGGACTTGTAGGCCCCTTAGGGTGCAAATGGATCTTTACGAAAAAGATTGGTGTGGATGGGCAGGTGGAGACCTATAAAGATAGACTTGTAGCGAACGGTTTTCGTCAAAGACCAGGATTGGAATATGATGGGACCTTTTCTCCAGTAACCATGCTTAAATCCATTCGAATCCTACTTGCTATTGCTGCTTACTACGACTATGAAATATGGCAGATGGATGTTAAAATTGCATTTCTAAATGGTGATTTAGAAGAATACGTTTTTATGGATCAGCCATAGGGCTTCATTGACAGTAGAAGTAGCAAAAATGCATGCAGGTTGCTTAAATCCATTTATGGATTAAAGCAGGCATCACGAAGTTGGAATATCTGCTTTGAGATACGATCAAAGAGTTTGATTTTATAAAAAAACGTAGATGAATCTTGCATTTATAAGAAGATTGTAGGGAGTACAGTCACATTCCTCGTATTGTACGTGGAGGGCAATCTATTGATATAAAATGATGTTCCTATACTACAATCGGTCAAACTATTCCTATCACAAAGGTTCTCCATGAAGGAACTGGGTGATGCGTCGTGCATTTTAGGCATTAAGATCTATAGAGATAGATCTAAGAGAATATTGGGATTGTTCCAATCTAGGTGCATAGACACCATACAAAAAAGTTTTGTATGGAAGATTCCAAACGGGGTAATTTACCCGCCTGTCACGGAATCACCTTCTCCAAAGACTTCTGTCCAAAGTCTGATGAAGACAGGGCTCGCATGAGTATTATACCCTACGCTTCTGCTGTAGGATCTATCATGTATGCGATGTTATGTACTCGCCCAGATATAGCTTACGCACTGAGTGTAGTAAGCAGGTATCAATCCAATCCAGGGGAGAAACACTGGACAACTATGAAGAACATTCTTAAGTACTTGCGAAGGACTAAAGAAATGTTCTTGGTGTATGGTAACGGGGATCTCCAAATAGGGGCCTTTACCGATTCTAGCTTCCAGAGTGACAAGGATGACAAAAAGTCTATCTCGGGTTTTGTATTTACCCTCAATGGAGGTACGGTCTGTTGGAAAAGTTCCAAACAGGACACAATTGCAGACTCAACGATGGAAACTGAGTACATTGCTGCAAATGATGCTGCTAAGGAAGCAGTCTGGATGCGGAAGTTCATCTTAAAGCTTAGAGTGGTTCCAACCATTAGTGGTCCAATACCCTTATATTGTGATAATAATAGGGCTATGTCATTAGCCAAGGAACCCAGGTCCCATCAGCGTTCCAGACATATCCTGAGGTGATATCACTTGATCCAGGAGATAGTTGATTGCCGCGAGATCGAAGTTCGGAGAGTAGACACGAAAAATAACACTGCAGATCTATTCACTAAGGCCCTTCCACTGGTGCAATTTGAGCGTCTTTTTAAGATGTTGGGTATGAGATACGCCAATAATTGGTCTTAGTGCAAGTGGGAGATTGTGAGCTATGTATGCCCTAGAGGCAATTATTGTAATTGTTGGACATGTATATATTTACAGGATAATATTTCTCAATATGATAGTATGCTATTTGGTTTGACTTTATCATTCATGTGTATGGTTCTACTTGTTATTACTGTTGCTAAAACATGTTGGTAAAGCCATTAGGATCTTTGCTTGACTGCCAGGATTATGATGCAGATCATACTAGTGAGGCCTAGATAGTCTATAAGCATATCCTTGAATGTTCCTAGTTGAGGGGATATCGAAACAGGGCATCGATGCCCCAGAGTATACTAGTGTATGTAAGTCCATGCTACGCACCCCACGGGATCGCGGGGAGACGGAAACTATAAAATACGAAAATTATATACTTCGTAGCATCGACAAACCGCTAAGATCGTATCTAAACCTTAACTAGCACATAGTAAAAGAAGTATACACTACATGAACAGAAGTTATACCTCACGTAACCGGTCCTTCTTCTCTTCACTGTCTTCGTCACTTATGCGAGCTCCTTGGAGTGGTTTGGATTGTTAGTTATATGTATTCCCTAGAGGTCATTACTTTACATGGGATGTATATTGTAGTGGATATTTAGACATATATAAGGAGGACTTTCTTGCTCGATATGATAGTATGCAATCTGGTTGCTCTTTGTCTTAACATGTTGACTTGTATAAGTGATGCTGTCTTGCTTTCACATGTTGATAAAGCCCTTAGGATGTATACTTGACTACCAGGACTATGATGTAGATCATACTAGTGGGGCCAAGGGTAGTCCATAAGTACACCCTATAATTGTTCCTAGTCGAGTGAGTATCGAGACGGGGCATCGATACTCCAGAGTAGACTAGCGTATACGCTTCTCGACCCATATGATGGGCGATGGATGATCCCAGATCCATTGGTGTTTGACATCAGAGAAGGTATACGGGTGCTTAGTGGAGACTGGGTACATTGAAAGGACTCGCCGAGAACTCCTAGATGGTATTATACCTATCGTCGGATAGCAGTTCTCTGGTGACACTGATACAGATTAGTCTGTAGACCCAAGATCGTCATAGAGTTTTGTGTGATTCCCACTGTGCTTTGATTTCCACCATACCACGGTCAAGAGTTCATGAAAAAAGGTGATTTTTGGGTACAGTCCTGAGTCACATGGAGGCAATGAGCGATAGGAGGGGTTTCGTTTCTCCCGATATTGGGAGTTGATGTTGCGATATGCTCGATTGGCCATAACAGGAAATCCCTGGCCAGGCTTGCTGAGATTTACTGGTAAATGTTATCCGTAGTTTCTCGAACTGTTATGGACCTTGCATCGGCATGACTTATCAGGATATTGGGGTCTGACGTTATACCACCCCAAGGTTATGATATGCGACATATCTGACGAAGAGACCGGACTGTACGGTAGTGTTACTGATTGGATTCGTAGGAGTATGAGCAGGCTGCTTGTTGATCTTCTGATCGCTCAATACCCGGGTGGCCGTTACGTTTAGCAGACCACTTGCGGCTTGTGGGTGTTTGATATGATCATCATCTACTGCCGGCGTATTGACGAGTCTTTAGAGTCCTACACAGAGGTTTCCTGGCTCAAGCGAAACGGAGTAGGAGCACATATGTGATATGTGCGGGACTGAGATTAATACGAGTATGTGATACCGTATTTTATTCTCGCGATATGTGACATATGTCGGTTATATGTGATATAGCCAGGTTATCGGATCAAGTGTTGATTCGATAAGTTGTTACATTTGATATTAGTTGGTTATATGTGATATAGCCGGATTATTAAATCAATTGTTGATTTAATAATTTAATGTATAATTATATATTTGATATATTAAGTTACATTAACTAATATTAATTCTCTTAAGATTTCTTTTCTCACTTGATTTGTGCATGTGTATATATGTGATATATATTAGTGTATAAAGTTTTGTGTCATGCTTGATGATACATGATTCATGGGTGTGTGTATGACTTACACCATGCTAGATATAATTTAGGGTTTTATTTATTTTAGTAAATCAAAATTGGTGGCATTTTTTGTCATGGCAAGAAGCTTGGATTGCCATTGACTTAGTCCACTTCTTTTGTTTTACTAAAGATATTTATAAACCCAACCATTATCCTCGCCATGATTAAGTCTCTACAAAGGTTAAGTATATGATACTAAACTCACCCATGGTTCCCATTATCCACTTGATTTTATCATGAGAGATTTCTTCATCTTCTTCCTCAAAAGCTTTCTAGTTTCAATGGAGATGATGAAAAATAGTGAGAAAATTATTTCTAAAATGAGCAAAATTCCTACTTCATCATCCTCTACTACTAGCCATTTAGTATAGGGTGTTTGCTTCACTAATCCTCTACTACAAGTTCACACCCAGAGCTAGAAAATTGTTCCCACAATTCCCCTCAAAGTACCGACACTGGCCTGCCCGAAAGATTGGTGAACTTGCAGGATGTAATTAATCCCGGCTAGTCTTACCTTTTAGGCTTTGAAGGAAGATTTGAATAAAACAGTGGGAGACATCCTGATTAGATAAAATAATAACCAATTTAATCTTGCAAGAGCGAACACAGAGTGTTTTCTTCTCTCTCTCTCTCCTGGTAGCGACCATATCATGCCTTAATCAAGATAATAATATATATGCACTGACCGAACCTACTTATTATACTGAGCTAGGGAACGTTGGTTCCGCTCTATCTTATAACTGTTATAAGTCCGAGCAGGAAATAGGGGAATATCCGGCTTCCCATGCCACCCAATCGAAGAAAGTGCATGTTGATGCATCTTCTTTAGGTGTGTTCATTACTGAGAACTGTTTCTCAGTATCCTCTATGTCCTGGGTATGTGATATCGGATCAGGATCCCACATATGTAAGAGTTACATGGGCTAATGAAAGGTAGAGAACTGAGAATTGGTGATATATCTCTAAGTGCAGAGAATGGTGCAAGTGTTGCAGGCAAATCAGTTGGCAAATATCACATTGTACTAATACATTGATTTTTAACGAATGTTATTACATACCGAACCTGATATACAACATTACATCAGATTCTTTAATGAGTTAAAGAAGGATGTAATTCTATATTGGAGGATAATGTTGTGAACATTTTCCTGAATCAAGAGTTAATTGGATCAGGCACGTTATATAATAGCATATACGTTCTAAATCAAATCACAGTTCAAAGTATATTGAACACACACAAGAGGAGTAGTTCAGAAATGAACGAATCCTTCTTATGGCATTATAAACTAGGTCATATCAATGCGATACGACCAGCTAAGTTACATAAGGATGAATATGAGAATCTGTTCGAATTTTCATCTTATGATACTTGCCAGTCTTGTCACAAAGATAAAGTGACCAATACTCCGTTTACTGGAAACAGAGAAAGAGTTATTGAACTCTTGGGACGGATACATGATGATGTATATGGTTCGATGTCTACAAATGCCAGGGTTGGTTCTTGCTACTTCATTACATTCATCGACTATCTCTCAAGATTCGGACATGTGTTCCTGTTGAAACACAAGTCTGAATTTTTTTGAGAAATTCAAGGAATATAAGCTTGAAGGTAAAGAACCAGACGGGTAGAAGTATTAAAGTCCTTCGATGAGATCGAGGAAGCGAATACTTGGGCATAGAGTTCCTGGATTAAGGAGAATGTGATTCTCTCTCAGCTTACTCCTTCGTATACACCACAGCACAACGGTGTATCGGGGTGGAGGTATCGCGCCCTATGAGATATGGTGCGCTCTATGACGAGTACTGCTGAGTTGCCTGTTTCCTTTTGGTATTATGCACTTGAGAAGCTGCATACCTATTGAATGGGGTTCCATCCAAATCAGTGCCTACCACTCTATATGAGATTTGGTATGGGAAGAGACCACGTCTTAAACGGGTTAGGATATGGGGTTGTCCGGCCTATGTTGAAAAGCAAAAATCCGGACAAGCTCGAGCCAATGTCAGTTTTGTATAAGTTTGTTAGGATATCCCAAACATTTGTGAAGGAATATCTTTTACCACACTGAGGAGAAAAATGTGTTTTGTTTATCAGCATGCCACCTTTTTAGAAAAGGAATTTCTTGTGAAGAAATTAGTGGTCATGAGGTAGAACTGGAAGGAGTTCCAGCTAGACAAACTAACAGCTGATGATTTGGTGAAACCAAAGGATTCAAAAGTCTCCAACGAACCTCACCTTCTCCGTGAATCTGGTAGGGTTCTTCATCCACTTGAGAGATACCACGGTATTCTCGGTGACAGTGGGTGCGAGGATTGCATCATGGTAGATGATGGCCCAACTAGGTTCAGGCAGGCCATCACGAGTGGGGACTCTGTGAAATGGCTGGATGCTATGCGATCAAAGATGGAATCCATGTACACCAACCAAGTATGACTTTGAATGTTGCACCTGAAGGGGTAAAACCCATTGGGAGCAAATGGAATTTGAGAAGATTCTTGGTATAAATGGAAAAGTTGAGACTTTCAAAGCTATGCTTAAGTCCATCAGGATCAATACAAGCATCGCGGAGTTGGAACATCTGTTTTAATGTGGCATTCAAAGAGTTTGACTTCATAAAAATAGTAGATGAACCTTGCATATATAAGAAGGTTGTAGAGAGTGAGGTTGTCTTCCATGTATTGTACGTAGATGACATACTCTTGATGGGAAAGGGTTTCCTATGCTACAATCGGTCAAGCTCCTCTTATCACGAGGATTCTTAATAGAAGATCTGGATGATACCTACTTGGATTATGATCTATGGTGATAGATCTAAGTGGATGTTGGGAGTGTCCCAAATCCAAGTACATTAACACCCTACTAAAGGGGTTTAGTATGGAGGATTCTAAGCGTGGTGATTCGTCCACTTACTCAGGAATCACTCTCTCTAAAAAGATGTCTTCCAAGACTGATTTGGAGAGAGCTCGCGTACAAGGGATACCCTATGCTTCGGTAGTAGGATCTATCATGTGTGCGATGTTATGTATCAGATCAGATGTAGCTAACTCACTAGGTGTAGTGATTAAGAATCAATCGGATCTTGGGAGAATCACTGGACAGCTGTGGAGGACATTCTTGAGTACTTGAGAAGCACTAAAAGAAAGTTCTTGGTTTGAGCTTCCAGAGTGATAAGGTCGACTGAAAGTCATTCACAGGTATTGTCTTTACCCTCAATAGAGGGACGGTATGTTGGAAGAGTTCCAAGCTAGATACCGTGACATACTAAACGATAATGGCTGAATACATTGCTACCAATGATGCTGCCAAAGTGGCTGTCTGGGCATTTCTTGTTCATGAGATGAACATGGTTCCTACCATTGAGCGTCCAATAACTGTTATTGTGACAACAATGGAGTTGTGGCTTTGGCCTAGGAACGAACGTCCCATCAGCATTCCAGACATATTCTGAGGACAATATCACCTGATCACGGAGATGGTTGATCTCCAAGGGATCGAGGTTAAGGAGATTTGACATGAAGGATAACACGACGGATCCACTGACCAAGGCTTACTTCCCCAAATAATGTTTGAGAGATTTTAGGATGGTTGAGTATGGGATACTGCAACCACTGCTATATTGTTGGGTATCGGATACTACAACAGATGGCCTTAGTACAAGTGGGAGATTGTTAGTTATATGTATGTCCTAAAGACCATTACTATACATGGGATGTATATTGTAGTGGATGCTTGGACATATATAAAGAGGACTTTCTTGCTCGATATGATAGTATGCTATCTGGTTGCTCTTTGTTTTAACATGTTGACTTGTATAAGTGATACTGTCTTGCTCTCACATGTTGATAAAGCCTTTAGGATGTGTACTTGACTACCGGGACTATGATGTAAATCATACTAGTGGGGCCAAGGATAGTCCATAAGTACACCCTATAATTGTTCCTAGTCGAGGGAGTATCGAGATGGGGTATCGATACTCCAGAGTAGACTAGCGTATACGCTTCTCGACCCATATGATGGGCGATGGATGATCCCACATCTATTGGTGTTTGACATCAGAGAAGGTATACGGGTGCTCAGTGGAGACTGGGTACACTGAAAGGACTCGCCGAGAACTCCTAAATGGTATTATACCTATCGTCGGATAGCAGTTCTCTGGTGACACCGGTACATGTTAGTCTGTAGACCCGAGATCGTCATAGAGTCTTGTGTGATTTGTGCTTTGATTTCTACCAGACCATGGTCAAGAGGTCGTGCAAAAAGGTGGTTTTTGGGTACAGTCCCGAGTCACATAGAGGCAATGAGCGATAGGAGGGGTTTCGTCTCTCCCGGTATTGGGAGTTGATGTTGCGCTATGCTCGATTGGCCATAATAGGAAATCCCTGGTTAAGGTTTTTCTTTGGTGGGTTCTTGGCTGCCAACTCCTCGATGACTCGATCATCGAGGGTGATATCCCCAAGGACTTTTTCTTTTCCCTTTTCCTTTTTGTTCGATCCCTTATTTGCGGGTCCGAGATTCTTTTCAGGTAGCGTGCGATTGCATAGCTGAATGTTCTCGCAGGTCTTCATCTCTTCTGTTTCAGAGATGGATTCCTTGAAGAGAGGGCCGAGGGCTATTTCTTCATCAGAATCACTCCCAAAGGTGAGAACTTGCGATCCTCCGAAATTAACCATGTGACATTCACCGACAGTTCTTTTATGCTCATCTGTCGTGCTTCTTTGTTCCCGACGAGTTTTGCGCTTCATCCGCTTGAAATGTTGCCGGTGAGCAACGTATCCTTCAGTAGGGTGTGTGGTCTTTCGATGGTACAAGCAGTAGTTTGGATGTGCATCCTC
The DNA here is from genome assembly GCA_030015575.1 of Agapanthus africanus. Taxonomy (NCBI): domain Eukaryota; kingdom Viridiplantae; phylum Streptophyta; class Magnoliopsida; order Asparagales; family Amaryllidaceae; genus Agapanthus; species Agapanthus africanus. Next base: position 298,579,216 of record CM057339.1, on the reverse strand, counting down.
TTCGTTAAGGTGTATCCTATCAGGAGTGTTTCCTTCGGAGGGTGGCAGCTTCATTCCCATCGATATGGCTTTGGCGAACCTTTTCCTTGTCTTGAACCTGCTTTTGCTGGTGGCCGAAGTGATCCTATACGGTTGTGGTATTTCAATCCTTTTGTTCGGTCGCCGACGTTTGGCTTTTTCGTATACGGCGATTTCACGCTCCTGATCCGCTTTGCTTTTCAGAAGAGCTTCGCTCAGGAATACGTCAATCATCTCGTCTGACGGTCTTAGGAGTTCCAGTTCAGGATCTACCCCCAGTTTCTCTGTATCAGGAGCTTCTTCACCATCTACTGACGAGTGAGAGATCACATGGCAGCTTGCCATATAATCTTCAGGTTTGTCTAACGAGTCTTCTCCCTCATCTTCATCGCCATCTCTATCTTCCAGGATGTGGTTGAGAAACTCTTGGAGTGTGAACAGGGTTCGCACCTTCTGGTTATATTCCTCCAGCGTGTCAATATGTTTTTGCAGGTCCGTGTGCTTGTCATCAGGCTTCACGGGCTTTTTGGTCTTCTTCTTCTTCTTCGAAGACTTTGACGGCTGGGCCTGAGCGTATTGATTATCGCTACCAATTCTTGGAGTCAGGCGCGGCTTCAGCATTCCCTCAATGATCTCGGGTTCCAGCGGACTTTTCCACCTGATTGCCGGGCATGTTTGGAGATCCTTCAGCATTCTTTTCGTCTTGGCTAAAAGAGAGACCTCCCATGGAGCTTTTTCTATAAAAGAGCATGATGCCCCCGGTGTGTCTCCCCTTTTAAGAGCGTGTGGCTGAGGCGGGCTTATTTTTCAATTCTCAGACAGTGCGAATTTTCCCTGTTGGTATTGGTCCTCAATCCGGCCTTTGAAGACGAAGCAATCTTCGATTGGATGGCCTACCACATGGTGATAGGGGCAATAATTGGGATTATTGGCCTCACCGGGTTGCAATGGGCATTTTGGATCCGGCAAGGTGATGAGCCTGTTGTGCACCGCCAGTTCGAACAGTCTCCTCATTTTATCCCGGGGAAACGAATAAGGGCACTTCAGTTTCTCATTGAAGAATCGCCGTGTATCATCTTGGCGATCAGCTGGTTTTGGACCACTGAGCTGCTGCTGAGCATTGGCGACGAAGATCGCTTTCCCTTTCCCTTTTTCGTTTTGAGATTCCAACTTCGAAGAAGATGGTCTATGACCCATCTGATCCATTTAGGCCAGCTTGTCAATCAAGGCCTGGAAAGTAGTTGGCTTGAAGAAAATCATGAACTGGGATATGGTCGCCTGTGGATCAAGAGTACCCACGAACATGCCTACCGCAGGCGCTTCTTCGATGCGCTGCTCGCACTTCGACCATAGATTCCGCCACCGTATCGCGTACTACACCCATGTTTCTCCTGGCTTCACTCTGGCGTTAATTAACACTGTGATCGGGGTGCGCTCGCTAGCGCTGGCGAAATGTTGGGTGAACAGCAATTCCATCTCCGTAAAAGTTTTAACGAAGTCGTTAGGAAGCTCTGAGTACCATTCGAACGCCGTCTCCGCCAAGCTGCCGACGAATTGGCGAAGCAGTAGCTTATCATCCCCTCCAGTGTTTCCGCAGAGAGCCCTGAACTGAGCGACATGTTGATGGGGATTGCCTGTCCCCTTATACACATGGAATTTAGGAATTGTGTATCCTGGCGGGTACTTTATCTGATCGTACCATCCTGGATATGGTCGCCCAGTTCTGACGACTTGGCCGGTTGCTTCATTCGCTTGATAAGCTCGTATTTGCTCAGCTATATAATCATCGAGCATGGCTTTAGAGATGGTCTTCTCCTTGGCTGCTGATAGAGCCGACAGAGGATTTGATGTCTCTCCTCTACCATCTTCAATTATTATTGGAGGATCTTCGGCTGGAGGGTCCGGCTGGATCATCAGGCCCACCATATCTTGGAATAAAAGGGACATTTGTTTTATGTTGGCCGCTTATTCCGCAGCCTCTTTGTCCTTCTTCTCAAGCATTCTCCGAAGGAATTCGGCATCCGTTTCCTGCTCATGATGCTGCTCCGAAGATGTCTCCGGGCCTGCTTTTGGTCCAGTAAGTGCAGCCATGGCTGTCAGCATTTCTTGGAGCTTTTGTTGTTGTTGCTCCTGAGCCTTAGTCACAGACCGTGTAAGTGGTCGGTGACCCGTAGAGATATGGTTATCCTCTTTTCCGGAAGCCATATAAACAGTATGCACCACCATGCCCTCAGACTTGGGGCGTTTAAATTCAGTGTCCATGCTATTTGCCAAAGACGCAGGGATCTTCTCCGGCCTCCTTCTTTTGTGGGCGGTCGAAGTTGAGGGAGACGTTGCAGCGGGCATCCAAACAGATGTCACCTTCTGTGGCTTGACAGGGTAATCCACTTCTCCCTAAACTTTCATCATTTTCTATCGGCAGGGGTAGTCTTGATCAATCACGGAGTCTTGGATCTGTCGCCAGACCTTGTGAATTTTGGAGGACAACCACTGAGGGGGCTGTTCCAGCTTCGTCTTTGTAGCGCTCTCCACAGGTGGAGGAGATCTCTTCACCATGGCCTTCGGAGAGTTCTTGCGTACCCTCTTAAGTTGTTCAAAGCTGTTCCCAGTTGGAATGGCAGCATCAACTTCCACCATTGGAGCTGGTGGGGTGAGTCTGGAAGTGGAGCTGCTCCCAGCATTCCTCACTCGACGCCAGTGACGACGTCGAGCATAGCGAGCGGTCGGGACCGCCTCCATTGTTGGATAAGCTTTTCCATGCCCCCTGTTCTAATGAGAGCCTGTTGTTGGCGCCAGCCTGTCAAAGACAGACGTCCGCTGAGAGGGAATGGTTAACCTGTCAAAAGCCGACCTTCGAGTAGGGAGAGCAGCTTGGACGACCTCAACTTTAACAGGAGTTGAATTGTCCTTCTCTGGTATTGCGAGCCTCTTTGCGGGCCCACTTGAGCTTTGACCCAGTCTGTCGAAGGCTGAGGTATTGGAGTTGGACGACCCGCTAAGAGGGGCCGTGGTGGTTGCAAGCAGATCAAAGACCGACTTCTTCGCAGCTTCTTGTGATGACATCTGAACGTTGAAGCTCGTTGGTGGGATCATGGTCCCGAAGAATAGCTCAGTGGTGGCTTGGGTCACTTGTTCCACCGGTATTGTAAAAAGGGACGCCACTTTAGGCCCGTAAGTCACTCCTCCGGCGAGGACGGAGTGGGAGTTGTTGCAATTAGTGCAGTTTGAAGCCATTGATCTACTGTTTTTTCTGCACGGAGCAAGATACCAAATCTTAGTACTTCACATCCAAAGGCAACCATGTCAAACCGCGACTTGTTCGCGAAATACGACACACGATGTGTGGAGTGGAAAGAGGAAAAGGTCCCACCGGGCGTGCCAGAATTTGTTCTCCACCGAATACGGGAGACGGAACCGCGTAGGTTCGTCTTGCCTGAATTTGGGGCCAGATGCTATTTAGTTTTATCCGTCCACCTCTCCGAAGATGCCAAGTTGATTTATAGCACCGTATATCAGAGGTTTAGACGGATGCGGCCGTTGTAGCAGACTTCGTCAGATTCCCCATCGTTTGATGGGTTTTTGATTGTGGGGACGCTCTTCCCTACAGGCGCAAGCCCCTGCAGTTAATTACGCCACCACATCGCGGTAACAACTTTCTCCTTCTCTAGATGGCCACTTCGTGTCATATGCGATTGTTTTATTTTTGGTTGCCCATGGATTGTATACGGAGACTAATTTATGTTGTCGCCCGTAGGGCGTGGATTAGTCCAAGTCCGTATTTTCTTAGATTTGGGTTTGGGTTGGGTTTAAGGATCGTTAATCTCATTTGAGACTAAGATCAACTTAAACGTTTGTTAAGGATACGTTAGTCTAATTTTAGACTAATATCAACTTAACAATTTGTTAAGGATACGTTAGTCTAATTTTAGACTAAGATCTACTTAACAGGATCATTTAGATCCAACAAAAGAGCATTTGGGCTCTATTGTTTTAGTTTAGGGACTTTGCGGTCCAGTTTAAAGACATCATAGTCTATAAAGTTTAAGGACATCATAGTCCATGAGTTTAAGGACCCCACAGTCCGTAGTAGTTTAGAGACATCATAGTCTGTAAAGTTTAAGGACATCATAGTCCATGACTTTAAGGACCCCACAATCCGTGGTTTGTCTGGTTGTCGGGACCCATCACCTCTCTGAAGACGTTGAAGGATTACAACGACAATTATTAGCGGAGTGAAGAGATGTACGCTTGAACCAATATTGGTTGGGAGATCTGTAGTCCAATTTGGGACTAAGATCAAAGATTTATGAGCATATGGGCTCAATTGATCTGAAGTAGGGACCTGTAGCCAACTTAGGCTCGGCCCATTCGGTTAAAATGCTGAGCGTTGGCTTGGTTTCTGACAATTGTTTTTGTCTTTTATTGAGTGCTGAGCACTCATCATAGCTCTGGGGTCTTTTATTATTTAAAGAACAATTTATGTTCTCTCAGTGCACACGTGAGGAGCACGTGGTGCGTTTGGCACTGTGCGCCATACAATGAGCGCAGAGCGCTTCTGTTAAGTAGCGCACACGTGAAGAGCACGTGGCGCGCTTGGCGCTGCGCGCCAGACAATGAGAGCAGAGCGCTTCTGTTATGTAGCGCACACGTGAGGAGCACATGGCGTGCTTGGTGCTGAGCGCCAGATCATGAGTGCAGAGTGCTTCTGGTGAAGTAGCACACACGTGAGGAGCACGTGGCGTGCTTGGCGTTGTGCACCAGTCAATGAGCGAAGAGCGCTTCTTTTAATTGGAGCGCTAAGGCTCTACAGTGCTATGCGCTAGATTTGGAGCGCTGGGGCGCTTCTGTGAAATAGCGCACACGTGAGGAGCACTTGGCGCTGTGCGCCAGACAATGAGCGCGGAGCGCTTCATTTAATTTGGAGCGCTAAGGCTCTGCAGCGCTGTGCGCTAGATTTGGAGCGCTGGGGCGCTTCGTTTAATTGGAGCGCTGAGGCTCTTTACAGGCAGCTTTGCGCTCTGAGAATTAATTCTTTCTTATAAGAGACTTTGTCTCATGGATCTAAGAACAAAGTTCTTATTTTTATAGGAGTTGTTTCAATCTCTTATGTTTTTGGTGAAAGGCTTTGCCTTTATGGATCTGTGATCCTAAAAGAATTGAATTTTTCTCCCTCTTTTTATAATGAGATGTTATAATCTCTTTTGTGAAAGACAATTGGTCTTATAGATCTATGATCTAGCATAAGAACTAAGTTATTTTTCTGATGAGATTTTTTATCTCTCTGTATTTTACCTTGAAGAAATTCTTCTTCTGCTAAGAGTTTTGCTCTTCTCTCTGAACTTTCTCAAAATTTATAGAGGGGTTCCTCTATACTAGATTTGAAGTCTTGGGGCCTTTATATAGGGCTAGCTGATTTGTTGAATCTGTTGAAGAGATCTTTTCTCTAATTGATTTGGGGATTTCCCCACCGTTGGATTTTTGATCCTAGGGCTTCTGATTTACAGAAGGAAATTTTCTTGTTTTTAACAAGATTGGGAAATCTTTTCCCATACAGAACTTATTCTGTATCTTGGTGATTTTTAATCACCATTGGATCATTAATCCAACGGTGCTATGATTTTCAGAGCACAATCTTTCCTGTTTGGAAAGATTGCGAGGAATGCTTCCTTAACAGAATTTTATTCTGGTCAATTGATGATTTTTAATCATGTTCGTTGGATCTTTGATCCAACGGTTAGGAATATTTAGTTCCAGCGCTAGCGCTCTCGTGCTTTGTACGTGGTGTGCTGCTTAGAGTGCAGCGCACTTAGCGCTTGCGCTCAAGTGCTTTGCTCGTAGTGCGCTGCTTAGAGTGCAGCGCTGCTTCATTTTAAAATTTGAAATTTGAACAGAGCTTTGCTCTGATTGGGGGAAACAAATTCTTACTAGAGTTTGGGTGTTCACTACTTGGAGCGAAGGGACACACGGAGCTTTAGAAGTGAAGGACCGGTCTACAAAGGTTGTATTCCTCATTCACTTAGTGTAATATTTGATTACATGCTTGCTTTACTCTTAATTTTCTAGTTAGATCCTTGGCATGAGTTGCATAGCTCTCTAGGTTTTTTAAAATTGTATACTTGATGCCCCAAAAATCCTAGTTAGGATGCTATGGAACCCATCAGGAGTGGTGAGAACCATAAGGGAACAACCACGTATAGTTCAGGATCGACAGAAACATTGGGCAGATGCAAAAAGGAGGCACCTAGAATTTCAACCAGGTAAACATGTGTTCCTGAAGATCTCACCGAATCGCGGAGTGATACATTTCGGAAAGCGGGGAATGCTCGGACTGCGATTCATCGGCCATTTGACATCCTTGAACGAGTTGGAGAGGTTGCGTATCGTCTAGCCTTACCAGCTTCTTTGGAGGGCGTGCACAATGTTTTTCATATCTTGCAGTGAAGGAGGTATGTCGGTAACCCAGTCACATTTTGGATCATTCCGAAATCACAGTAGGGGCTGACCTTATCTATGAACAACAACCAGTCGAGATGCAAGATTGGAAGGAGAAGACGTTGAGGGACAAGACAGTCCACCTGATTAGAGTTATGTGGAGGAAGCACTCTCCGGGTGAATCCACGTAGGAAAGGGAGTATGAGATGAGGGAACATTATCCCCATCGATTTGTAACTTCTTCTATGTAACTACTCTTTTGCTTATCTCCAGAATTTCGAGGATGAAATTATTTTAGGAGGGTAGATTGTAACGATCGTGTACTCTATATACATAATAAAAATGTTTTATAATTTTTTTCGAGGTCAAAAAAATTATTTTACTGCTTCCATTGGTAGAAAACACTTTAAAAATATTTTTCCATGATTAAAATGAATTAATATGATTTTAAGGAATTTTAGGGAATTTTTAAGAATTTAAATGGATTTTTTATCGAAGCGAATTTTTTTAAAAACCGACAAGGGGAGCTATTTTGGACCAAATTTGGTTGCAAAGGATATAAAACATCAAAATACAATTTCTATAATTTTCCCAAAATTTTATATTATTTTTAACAATTTTAAAATAATTTTTAGAAGCTAAAAACAATTTTTATAAACATTTTTAAATATTAAAAACTAATTTTATTAATTTTTAAGAGAGAGAATGAATCTGGACCGTCGGATCTAAAAATCAACGGCCCAGATTCTGCCGACTGTTTAATAAAAGAAAAAAGGAAAATAAAATTATATATATATATATATATATATATATATATATATATATATATATATATATATATATATATACCTTGATCTGAATGCTGGATCAAGGATCCAATGGTCAAGGATCCAATGGTCAAGGATCGCCAGCGCCAACTCGAGCCGGTGCCCACGCCAACTCATGCATGATAGAATGTGGGTTGTTGGATCTGGTCGAGCGATGATCCGGATCTTGTTGGCTCGTGGGGTCTGCTCCTGTAGCGGCTGGGGAAAATAATAGGGATTTTTAATCCCAGAAAATCCCTATAAATAGCCTTGAATTTCTAAAATTTCCCAAAAAATATTAATTTGACAAAAAAATCTCAAAATATTTCCATAGTTTTCTGTTTGAGTTTTTTTACACTTTGGACCAGTTCCAAAGGCAAAACAATTCTCAGCTTCATGATATACCTTTTCTCGTACAACCCGACGCTCACCGACATTCATTTTCCTAGCTCATTTCTGGAAGTATCTCTCAATACTTGACCCCTTTCTATCTTCATTATGAAAATATCTATCTATTAAAAAAAATTCCAGGACCTAATTATTAAGTTTTCACTTCATTATCTATTTTACGGGCTTTGATGATTAAAAACGATATTAAACCCTAATAATATAACAAACTTTTAGCAGTTATCCTTCACGATAAAATCATGGGGTAACGAAAAACCACAGATTCATGCTTGGACATATGGAACTATGTCGTAAAGTGACTATCATGACCGGAAAAACTTTTGCAGTAATAAATGTAATTATTCTACGGTATTAAATAAATGTTATCGATAATTAGTTCCTTAATTATTAAAACATGGAAAAATTATCGTAATTTTTTATATATTGGTTATTTTAAAATTAAATTGATGGCAAACATGTAAAACCATATTTTCACTAAAATGGGTATTTCACAAAAATACCATCAACTCCTAAGAATTTATATTTTCATTAAAATACTATGAACTTTGGAAAAATAATATTTTCCTTAAAATACCCTAAATCTTTCCAAGTGATATTTTTATTAAAATTTCACGAACTTTTCTGAATCATAATTTTTTTTTTATGAAAATACCAAGAATTTGGTAGAGTAATTAGTTTTATTAAAATATCCCGAACTTTTAAAAGTTAGGGGTTTCTTGTAAAAATCAATAATAATCCTAAAACTATATTTTACTAGACACCTTTAAGAAGTAAAACGTTACCAAAAATACCCCTAATTTCAAAAGTTAAGTTTTTAGAATTTCACTAAAATACTCTTACCTTTTTATAAAGGAGATTCTTTTATTAAAATAGCACAACCTCTATAACAAAAGATAATTTACGTTAATATACCATATAAATACCATACTCTTTTATAAACGGTTATTCTTATAAAAGCATCACAATCTTTACCCTAAAATACCATGGCACTTCATAAAACAATGTTTTGCCTAAAAATACCATTGTTTTATATAAACAATAATTACAATAAAATACCATAGTCCATTATAAACTAAGGTTTCTATAAAATACTATGTTTACCTTACAATTATAATGGAACGAGATATAACCCACGACTGTGGAAGTCCATATCGACTGAGATATCATCTACTTAAATCCAACTTTTGATACATCACACGATATGACCTACGATACGGTTAGGATTAGAATGCGTGAACCTAGGTATGGAATACTATTACAAATGAGGATCCTTGCAGACAGGGTGAACAGTCCCAACATGGACGACTATTACAAATGAATTGAACAGCCCCAACATGGACAAATAACATTCCATACCTAGATGATATACGCACTAATTTTAATTCGCACACTAAATAAAACGGAGCTGGGTAGTTTGATTTGACAAGGTAGTATACGGACTCGGATTCCCCTATTACTCGATCAGATCTGGGAAAGTGGAAGAGTACATTTCACCATCCCCAACCGTGTTCCGTGGTTCGAACGGAATAACCTCGAGTACTCGCTACCCCTGTCTAACAAACTAAATGAACATATTAACTGTAGTTTCCATACGCAGTATACCTTAATTTACCAAATACTTACAATACATACGTCATACCTCTACATACATATGACATCATATATTACACACACTTATTCTCTTTACCATTACTTTATGTTGAGAAAATCCCAGCCGAGTGTAACTCGCTGACGGACTTCCTTTCCCTTTCCATATCCTTGGAACGTCCGTTAGATGAGGACGAGGTTGATTGAGAAGGAGACGATGGAATGGAGCCCACTAATGAAGACTACGTGGAGTTGACGCAAAAGTATCAAGATAGCTCTTCTATTGCTCACCTGTTTAGGGCTTTCTTTCTTTTAATCAATTTAATCAAACTATTTAGTTTGCTTTCAGTACTTTGGGATGTAATAATTTTAGTTAATGGAATTAAATGCTTCTGCTTTTATTACCAGTTTTGGTACATTTCGTGCATGATTATTTATACGTTTAACGTAACTGTACCGAGAAAAGACCACTCTCGACACAGTTAGGTTGCGGATCTTGGCATGTCACTGTTTCCGTACTTTTGAGAAGCGGGGCGTGATACCTACTGCCAACATACTGTCGAGTCTTTAGAGTCCCACACAAAGGGTTTCTCTGGTTCAGGCGAAACGATATAGTCATCGTATGGTTATGTGTAGGTTTTTGATCAAATGATAATACTAGCCGGCTTAGAATTAAGCCGGATTATTAAATTAGGTATTGATTTAATAATTTATATATACATATTTCGATATGTATATTCTAGTGTCATCTAGGTTTTCGATCGAGCAGGGTTCCGATCGAATGATAATACTAGCCGGCTTGGGATTAACCCGGATTATTAAATAAAGTATTGATTTAATAATTTACATATACATATTTCGATATGTATATTTTAATGTTATTCGTTTACGATTGGACGGTTAATAATTCTAGCGGTCTTAGGATTAAACCGGTTTGTTAAATCAGATATTGATTTAATACTAGTATTATATTAGTAGTATTATTCTATCTCTTGGGTATTCGTATTTCGGTACGAATACAGGTATGCATATTGGGTAGAAAGTATTTTGTATTTATACAAAATACTTTTCAGAAGATGACACCTCATCATGCATTTTTTTTTTATTTTCTTGAAAATAGAAAATGAGGTGTTTTTTTAGAAGATGACACCTCATCATTCAAGCACTATCGGAGTATGGTTGTTTTCTTGAAAAAGAAAAGAAAATGCTTCATAGAAAAGACTTAGCCATTCTTCTTCTCAAGACTAGACCATTTTTCTTTTCTAGCTCTCCTCTCATCTTCTTGAGTTCATTCTTTTGTTCTAAATACTTATCATTCTCATATGTTAAGAACCAAAGGATTTGAGATAGAAAATTACCACTAAATATTACTATATCATCTAAGCAAACTAGTTTGCTTAGTTTACTCTTTTTAGAGGTAGGAGCTTAAATCAAGGACTTTTAGGTGGATCATCTAGGACCGAGGAAGCCGGCCATCAAGGTTGATCAAGGACACCTTAAGAAATTAATAAGAGGAGTGAAGACTCGAAGGATACGAGCCTCTAGGTATACCTCCTTATCGCAGTCGCTAGATTCTTCTAGTTAGCTAGTTTCGATATTTGGTTAGATTATGGATAGTGTTTTCTAGCGCCAGATTTTTTAAAAGTCAACGTTTTTCGTTTCACAACGGCCGCGGACAGCGGCCAGGACGCTAGGAAACCCAACATGGTATCAGAGCAACTCAAATATTAGAAACTAGTAGTAGACGATGCGAAAGTTTCAAAACCGGAAAATTCCGACTTTTAAAACCCACTCTTTGTCCTGAGATTTTTTTGGTCTTTGAATTTTTTTTTAAACAAGTGCTGTAACATCCTAAAATTTGATTAGAGTTAATTATAATTTAATTAAACGATATAACATGGGTTTTTCAATAAACTTAGTTAATAATTATTTTCAAATATTTTTATTTATTTATTTTTAAAATATATGCACACACAAACACACACATATATATGCATATTAATCTAGTATTAGCAACATGTTAATTTAGGTTAAAACACTTTTTTAGCCATGACAACTTAAACTCTAATTTGCTTCATAAAAATTTAACTAATTAAATGATTTTATGAAAAGAAAAAAAAAGAATAATGGAGGACATTAGGGGATGGTGCTTTAATGAGGGAATAAATGAGGAGAAAATGGGTGCAAGGCTAATGATAGCCATCATTTCTTTCATTTCTTCTTTCTCTCCTTCTCTTCCTCATTTCTTCTTCCTTTTTTCTTCACTCCCTTCAGAAAACCCTTCTCTACATCCTAAATCCTACACTAATCACCACAAAAAAAATCCATCACAAATTATCACAAAATCCAAATTTTTATCCTTTCATGAGTCTTGAGTAAGCAAATTCTTCATCTTGAAGCCTTGCAAGATTAGGATCTCCCTCAAATCATTATTTTGGTAATGAGCCAACCTTACTCTTGTTTTAACAAACTTTTTGCCTTAACAATTGTTAGTGATATTTGCCCTAAAGGCCATTATTGTATCATACTGGATTGTATATTACATATTGGAAGGTTGGGATACTCACAGTTATAATAACAGTCTTGCTCAATATGGTAGTATGCTACTTGGTTTGATTCTATCTCAATATATGCATATGTTTCTTTCAGCATATCGCTTATACATATTGGTAGAGTCCGGAGGATTTTTGCTTAACTATTAGCGTTGTGATGGCAGTCACACTTGTGGGGGTTGGGTACTCTATAAGCACATCCTTATACAGGTCCATAGTCGTAGGATTATCGAGATAGGGAATCGATACTCCAGAGTAGACTAGTGTATACGCTTCTCATCCCTTCAGGGGAGATGGTCTGTTCCACAGCCATTGGTACGTTGTACCGGAGATAGTATACAAGTGCTCATTGGATTATGAGTTATACTGGATGGACTCGTTGGGAACTGCCGGTTGGTATTATATCCGTTGTTAGTTAGCAGTTCCCAGGTGACATGAGTACAGGTTAGTCCGTTGACCTGACATCGCTATTCGTCTCAAGTGTGTTCCCACTGCACTTAGATTACTACCCTACTACGGCTTAAAGGAGTCATGCAAACATGTAGTAGTTGGGTGCAGTCTCGAAGCACTGGGAGGCAATACTGGTTAGATAGGATTCGACTCTCCCGGTATTGGGGGTTGATATCACGCTGTATTCAGAAATCCATTACAAAAAGTCCCTAGCCAGGGAAAGCGAGATTTACTGGTAGGTACTCCAATAGTTTCTCAGGTACTATTGGGCTCTACCCCGACACGATTTATTGCGCTGTTAGGGGTCTGACGGTTACCACCCTCTAGGCCCAATATGCGAGTATCTTAGACGAACAGACCAGAATATATGGAGATTGTCACAGATAGGCTCATTAGGAGTTCGGATGAGTTTGCTCATCAGCCTTCTTATCGACAGATACCTGGGTAGCCGTTATGTGTAGCTATTACTACTGACAGACTTGTGGTTAAATCCACTGCCAGCATACTGTCGAGACTTTAGAGTCCCACACAGAGGGTTTCCTTGCTTCAAGAAAAACGATGTAGAGGCCGTGTGGCTTTACGGCAGGGTTCCGATCACATACGTTTACTGGCTACACGGATGTCGTTCGGGCGGATAATACTAGTGGGCTTTGATTTAAGCCGGATCCTAATATTATATTATTGGATTGTTATCATCTCATTGTATTTGTATTTTTCTGAATACGAATACGGGTATGTATATACGGTAAGGGCATTCTTATAATTTTACAAGGCATGCTTCTAGAATGGGACATCTCATTATTTGGTTTATCTATTTTTGAGAAATAGATTAATGAGGTGGAAATTGGAGACATACATGGCATGGGGTGAAGCATAGCTCTTAGTATTTGTTTATTTGTTTGGACTCACTATTCAAGCATGGTTGATATTTTCTATATGAAAATAATCCATGCTTGAATGAGTGAAGAGAGGAGCCATTTTTCACTTGCCATAACCTAGTTCATTTGCTATTCTCTTTCTCTCTCCATATTTTCCCTCTCCTTCTTCCTCAAGACCCTATGCCTTACATGAATTGTGAACCCTAGGGTCTTATGAGATAAAACACTCCATTAGATACTCTATATCTTCTAGGCTACATAGCTTAGCAAACTAAATACCCTAGTTACCCCGGTTTAGAGGTTGGAGCTTGAGGTATAGACTCTCGGGTGGATCATCTTCGACACGAAGATGCCAACGTTGCAAGCTTGATCCGATCTTTGAGGAGCTAAAGAAGAGGAGAAGAAGAAGACCCGATGGACTTGTTAACAAGGAGGTATAACACTTTTCATAATAGTTAGAACCTCCTAGTAGTTTTTCTTAGTTAAGTTTTTTGTTAAGATCCTGGAGTTAAAGTCGGTGTTGCGAAGTAAGAAAATCGTATTTTGTAAATTCCGCCTCCCCACAAGTGCGTGTGATGCGCGATATCGACTTACAGTAGTATCAGAGCCTACTAAACCTTAACTAGCTAGTTAGAAAGTAGTTAGAAATTCGATCGACAAAAAATTTCCCGAAATCAAAATCCAATACATGCTTTGCTGTCGATTTACAAAACTGCTCAAAAAATTATTTCAGTGGCCTTAAAAATACAAGCATTTATAAGAACAGAGGAAAAAATCGAGTTCGTAGTTCCTCAAGACCACCGCGGAACTGCGGAAAAACAGTGTATTTGGCCCGGTTCCGCGGCCGAGTCGAGGCCGACTCGCTCCAATTTTCTTCTGTGGGTCTTAATCGTAGAATTGTGATTTTTGGCATATGTGTTTTCTACCCAGATTTGTTTGTGTACTGGATTGTGCATGGGGTATACACGGATTTGTTTATCGATCAAAATTCTAAAGTTCTTGGCTAATCATGATTCTGTATTTGTATATGATGTTAAACGTCTATTAATCACTATATATCGATTAGTGGAGGTTGCACATATCTGTATTATGATGGTTTGCGTATATGAAGTATTGGATCATCGTGGATGAATAGCCAGGGGGATGTGAGAAGAGTGTTTTCTTTTCTTTCATTCATGTAAATTTGTAATTGATGTAATATTATTTTGCGGGGCACATCCAGGTTGAGGTTGTAGCCACCGTTGTATTATTTCATTTACTTTTTCTTGCACCTAGGATAGACCCAAGGTGGGGTGCACAAACTACCGGGTTCTTGAAGTGCCGAGTGGCCTAGTTATTTTATTGAGGGAGGTTGCTTCACTTCGGGAATTTGGTGGGCAGTTTGCTGCACCCGTAGGGGTCTAGGGTGGGGTTTGGCTATTCATCACGAACGTGGAATCCGTCTTTCATTTTAGGCTAAAAAAAATCACGAAAATCCTAGTATATCCAATATATTAATCTGTGCTGTGATCTGGAATGCCTATTATTGCGTGAGACGAATGGATATATATATATATATATATTGTATATAATAAACGTTGCTTATGTTTTGCACCCACGCTAGTCCAGCCCCTGCTCTTCCGTTAGTTAAGTAACCTAACGGTGCATGACGGGGCCCTGTGGTGAATGCGGATGGCATAAGCGTACGTTGTATTTTCATTTCTTTTCTACAATGATAGGGTTAAATGATGGGACCGCATTAATATTGATTAATGCAAAGAAAACAAACCAAATTTTAAATCGTTGGAACAATTTCAAAACCACTCTGTTTTCTTGAAAAGCAACTTTTAAATGCGGAGCCTAAACCACTCCTTTTAAGAAAAGCTATCATGGTTCCTTCGACTAAATCAAGTTCATTAAGTTCACGGTTTCGCCAAAACCAGACGTAGCCCTCTGTCATTTCAGATGGGTATTCAGCAGTATTCAAGCTATGTATTTTGACCTTCGCCAAGGCATAGTGATTGGTAGGTACTGGGTATTCATCTGTAGCATAGATAGATGCGTTGATTTGGGATAGTCGTACAACTATTTTGACCTTTGTCAAGAGTTTGCACGGATGGGTTCAAATTAACCTGGACAATGACGGGTAGAACCTGACTTGCGACTTATGATATGTTGGCCTTTGTCAACGTCATAAAAGCTTGGGGCAAAAATCCACATCGGGAGTTTCTAAGGAAATTGAAACTTGCTAGTGTTGCATAAGTGTGATGATTTTTGTAGGATTCCTCCAAGGTTATCACATGATAATATTTGGATCCCGATCCTACTGTGAGTATCCGCTACTCCTCGGGAGATTTTTTCACTAAACAATCAATGTTATAAACCAAGTAAGTACCTAGAACGGTGTTAGCGGGGCAACGCCTCCAGGAAAAAGAGGTTATGTAATTATGGAATTTCGCGAAAGCGTTAAAAAACCTCACTCGAAGTACCAATACTAGCCTGGCCGAAAGGTTAAGCAAGAATTGTATGGGGAGATTAATCCTGACTAATTCTTCTTTTATAGTTTGAAGGAGGATTCGAGAAACAGTGGAAGTCATCCTATTTAGATAAACTAATAACCAATCTAAACTTGCAAGAGTATCATACCGAGTGTTTCTCCTCTCTCTCTTGACCGCAGCGATGAAAATGACTGGGCTTAAGTTACTGCTAGATAAAAACAAATTGACCGGGCCAAACTATAAAGGTTGGCTAAGGAATGTCCAGATGGCCATTACCTACAACAAGCTGGGCTACCTCCTTACTACCAAAGCCCCCGCCGTCACAGGTTTAGATTCCACCGTCGCGGATGTTGAAATCTGTAAGACATGGGAAATAGACAGTGCGAAGGCCAAGTGCCTCGTGCTGGCCTCAATGGATAATGAACACCAGAGGTGCACAAGAAGATGGACTTAGCTTCTATCTTCCTCAGGACCAAAGATTTATATGGAGAGCAATCTCGTATCGCAAAATATGAGACCTCGAGGAAATTTTTCAGGCGAGGTTGGCTGTCGGTTCATCTGTAGGGGACCACGTTCTTAAGATGATCAGCTTAGTTGAAGAGCTCGCGGACTTTAGGACCACGTTGGAGAAAGAGTTATATACTGACTTGATTCTACAGTCCTCCCTTCTACCTACGCCCAGTTTATCTTGAATTTCAACATTCAAGGGAAGGAAGTTTCACTTCCAGAACTCCTCAACATGTTGAGGAGCAGTGAGGGTACCCTGCAGAAATCCAGGATGACACCCGCTCTGCTTATTGGGGAATCTTCCTCTTCTAGATCCAAGGCAAAAGCCAAGAGGAAGAAGAAGGTCTCCACCAAGCCGAAAGGCGGTGTCAGTAAGGTAGAGGGAAAGAGCAAGGCAAAAGTTTCGAGTCCGACTGTGGGGAAGGAGGAATGTTTCTATTGTCACAGGAAAAGCCGTTGGAAGAAGGATTTCGGGGCTTAGAAAGCCAGTAACCAGGATTCGAAGCACGTTGTGGATTCGGCTTCATGTGTGTTTATGATTGAAAACTGTCTGTCAATTAACTTTACTTTCTGGGTATAAGATACCAGATCAGGATCTCATATCTGTAATTCATTGCAGGCTCTGAGAAACCGTAGAGTCATCAAGGCAGGTGATATGACTCTCAGGCTTGCTAACGGGATGAGCGTGGATGTTGTATCCATAGGGGAATATCACATAGGATTGACAAGTGGGCATATTTTGATTTTTCGTAACTGTTTGTATGTACTTAGTTTGACATGTAATATCATCTTTGTATCTTTGCTATCTAAAGAAGGTTATGATTTTACATTTGTAAGCGATGTCGTCCATATCCATCTTAATCATGGTTTGATTGGCTCAGGTACACTAGATAACGGTATATACATATTAAATCAAGCTTAGGTTTTCAACGTCTAGAACACACTTAAAAGAAAGTCTCCAGAATTAAATCAGGCTTTCTTATGGTATTATAGACTGGGTCACATCAATGAAACACGGTTGACGAAGTTACATAAAGAGAGATATTTGGATCTATTCAAATATCAGTCTTATGCAACTTGTCAATCATGTCTCAAAGGAAAGACGACAAAGACTCCGTTCACTAGACGCGAGGTAAGAGCGAGCGAGCTCTTGGGACTCATACATAGCGACGTGTGTGGTCCAATGTCTACATATGCAAGAAGTGGTTATTCCTACTTCATTACTTTTATGGATGATTTCTCAAGGTATGGACATGTATTCTTGATTAAACATAAATCCGAGGCTTTTGAGAAATCCAGGAATATAAGAATGAAATGGAAAAATAAAACACGCAAAAGTATCAAGACACTTAGATCTGATTAAGGTGGCGAATACTTAAGTGCCGAGTTCCTGAGTTATTTAAAAGAGAATGGAATTCTCTCTTAGCTTACTCATCCATACACACCTCAACACAATGGTGTATCGGAAAGGCGGAACCGAACCTTATTGGATATGGTACGTTTCATGATGAGTAACGCTGAGTTACCGCGATCCTTCTGGGGCTATGCACTAGAATCAGCTGCATATCTTTTGAACAAGGTTCCTACTAAGTTAGTGCCTATCACTCCATATCAGATGTGGAGTGGGAAGAAACCCTATCTTAAGTCTCTAAAGATATGGGGATGTCCGGCTTTTGTAAAAAAGCATCATGCGGACAAGCTCGAGGCACACTCAGTACTGTGTAAGTTTGTGGAATACCCAAAGAACTCCAGGGGGTATCTTTTCTATTACGTGGAGGAACAAAAGGTCTTTGTTTCTCGGTATGCCCACTTTTTGGAAACTCAATTTTTTGAAAAAGAAATAAGTGGAAGCGCAATAGAACTGGAAGAAATTCCAGAACCACAAGCTATTACTGAAAGTATGGTAGAACCAGAAGTTTTGAAAGAACCGGATATCCCCACGCCACACCGCAGGAAAGTAGGCAGTCTCATCCGCCTGAGAGATACTGCGGTTTTCTCATAAACGGGGATAGAGAGGATTACATTATTGACGATGATGAGCTAACTAGTTTCCAGCAAGCCATTCAGAGAAGAGACTCGGTAAAATGCTGGATGTAATACGGAACGAAATGGAGTCCATGTACACTAACAAAGTATGTATTTTGGACATTACTCCAGAAGGGGTAAAACCCGTAGGTTGCAAATGGATATTCAGAAAGAAGATTGGTGTTGATGGACAGGTTGAAACCTATAAGGCTAGACTTGTTGCAAAAGGTTTTCATCAAAGACCTGGTTTGGACTATGATGAATCCTTTTTTCCAGTGGCTATGCTGAAATCCATTCGGATTCTGCTTGCCATTGCTGCCTTCCACGATTATGAAATTTGGCAGATGGACGTAAAGACCGATTTTCTGAATGGAAATTTGGAAGAGTGTGTTTATATGGATCAGCCGGAGGGTTTTATAGAGAGTGTGAGTAGCGGAAGAGTGTGAAAGTTGCTTAAGTCCATTTATAGATTAAAGCAGGCATCGCGGAGTTGGAATATCTATTTCGATGAGACGGTCAAGGAATTTGACTTTATCAAAAATCCAGATGAACCATGTATCTATAGTAAAATTGTAGCGAGAACTGTAGTATTCATCGTCTTGTATATGGATGACATTCTCCTGATAGGAAATGGCATTCCTATGCTAGAATCAGTCAAAGGATTCTTATCACAATGGTTCTCCATGAAAGACTTGGGTGATGCCTCCTACATTATGGGGATCCAAATCTATCGTGATATATCTAAACGGATGTTGTGACTTTCACAGTTAAGGTACATCGACACCATACTAAAAAAATTTAGTATGGAAGATTCAAAGCGCGGTAATCTACCGGCTTGTCACGGAATCACCTTCTCAAAAGAGATATCTCCCAAGACTGATTTGGAAAGGGATCGCATGAGTATTATACCCTACGCTTCAGCGGTAGGCTCTATAATGTATGCGATATTGTGTACCAGACCAGATGTAGCTTACTCACTGAGCATTGTAAGCAGGTATCAGTCAAACCCAGGGGAGAAGCACTAGACAACAGTGAAGAACATTCTCAAGTACCTGAGACGGACTAAGGAGATGTTCTTGGTGAACGGCAGAGAAGACCTCCAGGTCGAGGCCTTCTCTGACTCCAGCATCCAGAGTGACAAGGAAGTCTCAAGGTCCATGTCGGGTTATGTCTTTACCCTCAATGGAGGGGCGGTCTGTTGGAAGATCTCCAAGCAGGACACCGTTGCTGATTCGACAATGGAAGCGGAGTATATCGCTGCACGTGACACCGTGAAAGAAGCAGTCTGAATGAGAAAGTTCATGACAGAACTTCAGGTGGTTCCATCTATTGTTGATCCAATACCGCTGTATTGTGATAACAACGAGGTTATAGTTTTAGCGAATGAACCTAGGTCCCATCAGAAGTCCAGACACATCTTGAGGTGGTACCACCTGATTAAGGAGATTGTTGATCGCCAGGAGATCGAGGTGCGGAGAGTAGAGATGGAGAACAACACTGTTGATCCACTCACAAAGGCCATCTCTCAGACACAGTTCGAGAGGCTATTCGAGATGACAGGCCTGCGATATGCCAATACATGGCCTTTGTACAAGTGGAAGATTGTTAGTGATATATGCCCTAGAGGCCATTATTGTATCATACTGGATTGCATATTACATATTGTAAGCTTGGGATATTCATATTTATAATAACAGTTTTTCTCAATATGGTAGTATGCTACTTGGTTTGATTCTACCTCAATATGTGCATATGTTTCTTTTAGCATATCAATTATACATATTGGTAGGGCCCTTAGGATCTTTGCTTGATTACCAGTGTTGTGATGGCAGTCACGCTAGTGGGGGCTGGGTAGTCTATAAGCACATCCTTATACAGGTCCCTAGTCGTAGGATTATCGAGATGGGGCATCGATACTCCAGAGTAGACTAGTATATACGCTTCTCATCCCAGCGGGGAAGATAGTCTGTCCCACAACCATTGTACGTCATACCGGAGATAGTATACATGTGCTCATTGGGTTATGAATTACACTGGACGGACTCGTTCGGAACTACTAGTTTGTATTATACCTGTCGTCAGTTAGTAGTTCCCAGGTGACGTGAGTACAGGTTAGTCCGTTGACTTGACATTGTTATTCGTCTCGAGTGTGTTCCCACTGCACATAGATTAGTACCCTACCACGGCTCGAAGGAGTCGTGCAAACAGGTAGTAGTTGGGTGCAGTCCCGAAGCACTTGGAGGCAGTAGTGGTTAGATATGATTCGTCTCTTCCGGTATTTGGGGTTGATATTGCACTGTGTTCAGAAAGCCATTACACAAAATCTCTGGCCAGGGAAAGCGAGATTTACTGGTAGGTACTCCAGTCGTTTCTCACGGTGTATTAGGCTCTACCCCGGCATGACTTATTGCGCTGTTAGGGGTCTGACGGTTACCAACCCTTTAGGCCCGATATGCGAGTATCTTAGATGAACAGACTAGACTGTATGGAGATTGTCACAGATAGGCTCAGTGTGAGTTCAGATGAGTTTGCTCATCGGCCTTCTTATCGACAGATACCTGGGTAGCCGTTTCGTGCAGCTAGTACCGCTGACGGACTTGTTGTTAAACCTACTGACAGCGTACTGTCGAGTATTTAGAGTCCCACATAGAGGGTTTCCCTGCTTTGGGAAAAACGATGTAGAGACCGTATGGTTTTACGGCAGGGTTCCGATCACATACGTGTACTGGCTACACGGATGTCGTTCTGGCGGATAATACTAGTGGGCTTTGATTTAAGCCGAATCCAAGTATTATATTATTGGATTGTTATCATCTCGTTGTATTCGTATTTTTCGGAATATGAATACGGGTATGTATATACGGTGAGGGCATTCTTGTAATTTTACATGACATGCTTCTAGAAGGGGACACCTCATTATTTGGTTTATCTATTTTTGAGAAATAGATTAATGAGGTGGAAATTGGAGACATACATGGCATGGGGTGAAGCATGGTTCTTATTATTTGTTTATTTGTTTGGACTCACTATTCAAGCATGGTTGATATTTTCTACGTGAAAATAATCCATGTTTGAATGAGTGAAGAGAGAAGAGCCATTCTTCAGTTGCCATAACCTAGTTCATTTGCTATTCTCTTTCTCTCTCCATATTTTCCCTCTCCTTCTTCCTCAAGACTCTAACCCTCACATGGGTTATGAACCCTAGGGTCTTATGAGATAAAACACTCCATTAGATACTCTACATCTTCTAAGCTACTTAGCTTAGCAAACTAAGTACCCTAGTTACCTCGGTTTAGAGGTTGGAGCTTATAGTATAGACTCTCGGGTGGATCATCTTCAACACGAGGAGGCCGACGTTGCAAGCTTCATCCGATCTTCAAGGAGCTAAAGATGAGGAGGAGGAAAAGAAGACCTGAAGGACTTATTAACAAGGAGGTATAACACTTTTCATAGCAGTTAGAAGCTCCTAGTAGAAAAACGTATCTTGTAAATTCCGCCTCCCCACAAGTGCGTGGGGTGCGCGACATCGACTTACATTAACAACTCCTAATCTTAATTAAAGTTCATGTTTCGTGAAGTTTTAAAACTTAAAGAGCTGTTTTGGTGTGATTTTGGGGTTGTGATGATCTTTAAGGTAACCTTGACCTAAACTTGGATAGATAAAGGTGTTTTAGTGTTAACTATCCTTGTTTAGCCAATCAAGACTTCACTAAACCACCATAATGTTTTAATTAGTATTTAAAATAGTATATAGTTAAATGTTAGCTTAATTCAAATCTTCTATCAAATCGGTAATTTCAGAGTTAAGTTGCAATTACAGAGAGTTAGTTATTAGACCCTGAGTGCACCCTCGAATCCTGAGCCCGATCCCATAAACCCTGGTCACTAATTTAATGGAATTAGTCGTAATTTGTGTCCCTCTGGGGAAATAGGGTGTATGATTTTGTTGGGGGCTCTCTAAGACTAATTAGACCTACGGCGTATGCAACTTTTTCTAATTTTTCATATACTAAAATCTGCGATCGTTTTACCCTATTTTTGATAATATGTTAACGTACGATACGGACTTTTCGACTCTTGTTTTAGCGTTTTAGTTGGTTAACGGCCCTTAAGGGCAGTCTTAGGTGTTTGTTCCACGCGTTTAGCACACTACGTTCACACGTGTTAACTCGTGAGAGTTAGTTAGTTTGTGCTTGTGTATATTTGTGTCGTGTCGGAATTCTAGCCTCACGTGTTAAGGTTTTTGTTCAATGCTAGGATCGGTTTCGGAGACTTCGGATGCGGCAAATAAAGGGAAGGAGGTGATCGGATTCGAGTAGCTCGAGACTGTTCCGGTGAGTAGATTTAACATCTACGGGAGAATTGTCTGGATGACGTTGAGCGTCGATGTCTATATTTTAGTTATAAAATCTTATGTATGTATGTATATCTATGTATGTATGTATGTATATCTATGTATCTATATATATATGTCTGTCTATCTATATATGTCTGTCTATCTGTCTATATATATATATATGTTTGTCTATATATATATATGTATGTCTATGTATCTATATCTATATGTATCTATATCTATATCTATATATATGTATATATTCATATATTTCATAAGCATTATAATACGCATTGATACATCCTCGTCAGGACACTTGCACCATTATCAATAATTCATGTTGCACGTGCACTAACTCATATGTACACACACACCATTAATAATTGCTATGCCACATACACTATAGAATTTGCCACGATATCTTACATTATACTACGTCTTTATTGGTAGTTGGATCTTCGTTTATTTCATACTAGCATGCATCATGCCAATATCAATTACATTGCCATTATAGCCATATTCTAATATGATATTGTTTCGTGACATTTCTGTTTTCATGAGATTTGAGAAACCGCAAAACACATTTTCAAACTTGAATTTATTTAAAAATGCGGTTTTCTCTTGATATGATATTTTGTGTCCACCATGAGTTTTCTTGGTTCTGAGTTATGAGTATACCCGATTCGAGGAGTGAGGAGGCACTGTATGCGGGTACATGGTAGACCCGGTACGGTATCCCTGGGCAAGAAGATCATATAAAAAGGCGTTGAGCCTGGCAGGGGAATACTACCTACCTGTGATTGTATGGGAACTCGGCGGATATCCAGAGGATACCGACCGGAGTCGTATGATTTGATGGATATAAGGGCCGATCAGAGTGACGACGCCTGAGATATTGGATTTCGAGTGTCGATACTTGACACCGGTTTTATGATGATTTATTGATGGTACCTCTGTTTTTACCTCATTAAAATTGTTATGACATGATCAGTTTCATATAGCTGTTACACACCTGACATTATACTTCGCTCACTTATTTATGTTGCACCCATATTGTTATGCATTATTATAACCTCATACTTAGTATGGTTGCTGTTACGTTCATGCATGCGATTGCCACTTACGATGTTATTTACTACTCACGAGCTGGCAACTCACCCCCGTTGTGCCACAATATCTTGCAGGGCCGATCCGTCAATATAGTCGCGGAGGGGCATACCACCACCACTACCACCACTACTTTTGGGCGTGATATTTTTTACGTGGGCTGTGAGTATTCTTTTGTCTTCTACCTTGTACTCTTTTTCATTGTATCTAGCAGACTCCGTCTACCACATGTATATATTGACTTAGAGACGAGTCTGAGAGATTGTATTTATAAGTCGATGTCTCGGACCCCGCGGGTTTGCAGGAAGGAGGAATTTACAAAAACGATTTTTACAAGCTTCGCAACACCGACTTGAACTCTAGGATCAATACGGAAACCTTAACTAGCTAACTACTTGGAGATTTATCTACTCGGTAAGAGTTTTATACCTCCGTGTACAAGTCCTTTGGGTCTTCTTATCCTCTTCATGAACTCCTTAAGTGTACGGAACGAGCTTGCAACACCGGCCTCCTCTTGTCAAAGACGATCCACCCGAGAGTATGTACTTCAAGCTCCAACCTCTAAACCGAGATAACTAAGGTACCTAGTTTTCCAAGCTAAGTAGCTTAGAATATGTAGAGAATGATTATGGATTAATTTGTCTCAAGAACCCTAGGTTTCTCAATACATAAGAGCTTTTAAGGTTTGAGGAAGAAGTGAGCCTTGGAGGAGAGAGAGTGTTGAAGAGATAATGATATGAAGAATAGCTAATGTTGATGACTATGAAGCAAATCATTTTCCAACAATAATATCATAATGCCACCATGCCTCAATAGTCATCCAAATACCATGAGTCACCCAAGTAGCCATGCTTCAATCATGTCCAAATAACACCTCATACCTATACCTCATTATCCATTTAACTAAATGGATTAAAGCACAAATGAGGTGTCTTCTTCTAGAAGCACTCTTGTGAAATTAAAAGAATACCCCTCACCGTATATATATACTCGTATTCGTATTCCGAAAAATACGAATACAAAGAGACGAAAATAATCCAATAATCTAATACTAGGATCCGGCTTAAACCAAAGCCTACAAGTATTATCTTCCCGAACATCATCCGTGCACAAGTACACGTATATGATCAGAACACTGCCGTAAATCCATACGGCCTTTACATCGTTTTGCCATAAGCAAGGAAACCCTCTGTGTGGGACTCTAAAAATTCGACAGTACGCTGGCAGTGGGTTTAACCACAGCACGTCAGCGGTACTAGCTGCACGTAACGGCTACCCAGGTATCTGTCGATAAGAAGGCCGATGAGCAAACTCATCCGAATTCCTACTGAGCCTATCTATGACAATCTACGTACAGTTCGGTATGTTCGTCTAAGATACTCACATAATGGGCCTAGGGGGCGGTAACCGTCAAACCCCTAATAGCGCAATAAGCCCTGTAGGAGTAGAACCCAAAACACCTTGAGAAACTACTGGAGTACCGACCAGTAAATCTCTCTTGCCCTGGCCAGGGACTTTGTGTAATGGCTTTCCGAACACAGCGTGATATCAACCCCCAATACCAGGAGAGACGAATCCTATCTAACCGCTACTGCCTCCCAGTGCTTCGGGACTACATCCAACCACTACCTGTTTGCACGACTCATTTAAGCCATGGTAGGGTGGTGATCCAAGTACAGTGGGAACATACTCGAGACGAATAGTGATTTCAAGTCAACGGACTAAGATTTACTCATATCATCTGGAAACTGCAACCTGACGATAGGTATAATACCAACCAGCAGTTCCCAACGAGTCCTGTCCAGTGTAACTCATAACCCAATGAGCACATGTATACTATCTCCAATACGACATACTAATGGCTGTGGGACAGACCATCTCCCCTACTGGGATGAGAAGCGTATACACTAATCTACTCTGGAGTATCGATGCTGTAAGTCCACGTTACTCACCCCGGTGCTTACGAGGAGGCGGAATAGGTAAAAAACAATTTTTTAACACAAGGTAATATGGACTAAAACTTGAGGATCTTTGCCAAACCATTGCTAACAAACTACAAGAGGTTCTATCTACTATGCTCAAGAGATTATACCTCACGAACCAAGTCCTTCGGGTCTTCTCTCCGCTTTCCTCCTCGTCCATGCAAGCTCCAAGGATCGATCCGGATCTTGGTCACCTCCGCGGCCTCCTTGAGTCGAAGACGATCCACCCGAGAGTTTGTAATCCAAGCTCCACCTCAAGCTGAGGTAACTAGGGCAACAAGTATGCTACTCTTGATGTCCTAGGTGATGTAGAATATGATGGTGGATTTATTTGTCTATTTAAAACCTAATTATCTCAACACATGAGAACTAAAGGATTTCTTAGTGAGGAGGAGGAAGAAGAACAAAACATGAGAGCTCCAAATGAAGAGAGAGTATGCCAATAGAATAATGAACCATGGAAAAAATAAAAACCAATCTTTTATCATAATTATGATGGCTAAGATTGATTTGACCACTATCATGTCTTGATAAAGCAAAAAGCAAAAGAAGAGTATAGTGCTCTCATGAAAGATGCAAGTCAACAATGGTTAAAATGTCAACATGGTCAAGCATGGTCAAAAGGTCAAAACAATTAGCCATAACATAATTATCATTAAAAAGATTAGTAAATATTTTCCTCACCTCATAATGGTTTTGACCGAACCAACGGTCAAAACCCTAATGAGGCACCTCCTCCTTCTTCGCTCCTCACAACCGTGCATACACACCCGCATCCGCATTCCGTAGAATGCGAATGCACAGAAGACAAAACTAATCCAACCATACAATACTAGGATCCGGCTTAAACCAAAGCCCACTAGCATTGTCTGCCCGAACAGCATACGCGCACAAGTGCACGTAAGTGATCGTAGCCCTGCCGTAAAACCATACGGCCTCAACACCTTTCGCCCAGTGCAGGGAAACTCTCTGTGTGGGACTCTAAAGACTCGACACTATGCTGGCAGTGGGTTTAACCACAGACCGCAAGCGGCACTAGCTGTACGTAACGGTCCCCAGGTAGATGTCGATAAGAAGGCCGATAAGGTAAACCCATCTGAACTCCTACTGAGCCTGAATGTGACAATCTCTGTACAGTCCGGTCCGTTCGTCTGAGAGTATCGCATGGCGGGCCTAGGGGTGCGGTAAACGTCAGACCCCTAATAGCGGTACAAGTCGTGTCGGAGTGTAGCCCAGAACACCCTGAGAGACTACTGGAAACACTACCAGTAATTCTCTCTTGCCCTGGCCAGGGATTTTGTGTAATGGCTCTCCTTGACACAGCGCGATATCAACCCCCAATACCGGGAGAGACGAATCCTATCTAACCGCTACTGCCTCCAAGTGCTTCGGGACTGCACCCAACTACTACCTGTTTGCACGACTCCTTTGAGCCGTGGTAGGGTAGTAATCAAAATACAGTGGGAACACACTCGAAGCGAAGTAGCAGTGTCAAGTCGACGGACTAAGCTGTACTCCTGTCACCTGGGAACTGTTATCTGATGATAGGTATAGTACCAACCAACAGTTCCCGACGAGTCCTGTCAAGTATACTCGTAACCTAACGAGCACCCGCATACTATCTCCAGTACGACGTACTGATGGCTGTGGGATAGACCATCTCCCCTGCTCGGATGAGAAGCGCATACACTAGTCTACTCTGGAGTATCGATGCCCCGTCTCGATAATCCTACGACTAGGGACCTGTATAAAGATGTGCTTATAGATTACCTAGCCCCCATAAGTTTGACT
Source organism: Agapanthus africanus (assembly GCA_030015575.1). Lineage (NCBI taxonomy): Eukaryota > Viridiplantae > Streptophyta > Magnoliopsida > Asparagales > Amaryllidaceae > Agapanthus > Agapanthus africanus. The sequence continues at coordinate 298,551,860 of CM057339.1, read as the reverse complement.
GCCATCACAACGCTGGTAATCAAGCAAAGATCCTAAGGGCTCTACTAATATGTATAAGCGATATGCTAAAAGAAACACATGCACATATTAAAGTATAAATAAACCAAGTAGCATACTACCATTTTGAGCAAGATTGTCTATACAACTGTGAATATCCCAAGCTTCCATTAAGTAATATACAAACTAGTATGATACAGTAATGGCCTTTAGGGCATATACACTAACAATCTTTCACTTGCACTAGGGCCATGTACTGGCGTATCGAAGACCTATCATCTCGATCAGCCGCTCGAACCGAGTCTGGGTATGGCCTTCGTGAGTGGATCTACAGTGTTATTCTCCGAGTCTACTCTCCTCACCTCGATCTCCCGGCGATCAACGATCTCCCTGATCAGGTGGTGCCGCCTCAAAATGTGCCTGGACTTCTGATGGGACCTGGGTTCCTTCGCTAAAGCTATAGTGCCGTTGTTGTCACAATACAGCGGTATTGGATCAACAATGGTAGGAACCACCTGAAGCTCCGTGAGGAACTTCTTCATCCAGACAGCTTCCTTTGCGGCATCGCAAGCAGCTATGTACTCCGCTTCCATAGTTGAGTCAGCAACGGTTTCCTGCTTGGAGCTCTTCCAGCAAACCGCCCCTCCATTGTGGGTAAAGACATAACCCGGCATGGACTTGGAGTCATCCTTGTCATTCTGGAAGCTGGAGTCAGCAAATGCCTCGATCTGGAGGTCTTTTCCGCAATACACCAAGAACATCTTCTTAGTCCTTCTCAGGTACTTGAGAATGTTCTTTACTGCTATCCAATGTTTCTTCCCTGGGTCCGACTGATACCGGCTTACAATGCTTAATGCGTATGCTACATCTGGTCTGGTATACAACATCACATACATTATAGAGCCTACCGCAGATGCGCAGGGTATAAATGATATGCGAGCCCTTTCCAAATCAGTCTTGGGAGACATCTCTTTGGAGAGGGTGATTCCGTGACAAGCCGGTAGATTACAGCGCTTTGAATCTTCCATACTGAATCGTTTCAGTATAGTGTCGATGTACCTGGACTGCGAAAGTCCTAACATCCTCTTAGATCTATCACGATAGATCTGGATCCCCAGAATGTAGTTGGCATTGCCCAGGTTCTTCATTGAGAACCTCTGTGACAAGAATCTTTTGACTGACTGTAGCATAGGAATGTCATTTCCTATTAGGAGAATGTCATCCACGTACAAGACGACGAATACCACAGTTCTCCCTACAATCTTATTGTAAATGCATGGTTCATCCGGATTTTTGATAAAGTCGAATTCTTTGACAGTATCATCAAAGCAGACATTCCAACTCCGCGATGCCTGCTTCAGTCCATAAATGGACTTAAGCAACTTGCACACTTTACCGCTGCTCCCACTCTGAATGAAACCCTCCGGCTGATCCATATAGACGCACTCTTCTAAATTTCCATTTAAAAAGCCCGTCTTTACGTCCATCTGCCAGATCTCATAATCGTGGAAGGTAGCAATGGCAAGAAGAATCCGAATGGATTTGAGCATAGCCACTGGAGAAAAGGTCTCGTCATAGTCCAAACCAGGTCTTTGATGAAAACCCTTTGCAACAAGTCTAGCTTTATAGGTTTCAACCTGCCCATCTACACCAATCTTCTTTCTGAAGATCCATTTGCATCCTACGGGTTTTACCCCTTCTGGAGCAATGTCCAAAGTCCAAACTTTGTTGGTGTACATGGACTCCATCTCGGTCCGCATTGAATCCATCCATTTTACCGAGTCACCGCTCTGAATGGCTTGCTGGAAGCTAGTAGGCTCATCATTTTCAATGACGCAATCCTCTCGATCCCCGTCTATGAGAAAACCGTAGTATCTCTCGGGTGGATGAGACTGCCTACTACTCCTGCGGAGTGACGCTGGGATGTCCGGTTCTCCTGAAACTTCTGGTTCTACCGAGCTTTCAGTAATAGCCTGTGGTTCTAGAATTTCTTCCAGTTCTATTGCGCTCCCACTTATCCGATTTTCTAAAAATTCAGTTTCCAAGAAGTGGGCATGCTGAGAAACAAAAACCTTTTGTTCCTCTGCGGAATAGAAAAGATACCCCCTGGAGTTCTTGGGGTATCCCACAAACTTACACAGTACTGAGCGTGCCTCGAGCTTGTCCGCATGCTGCTTCTTTACAAAAGCTGGACATCCCCATGTCTTAAGATACTTAAGACATGGTTTCTTCCCACACCACATCTGATATGGGGTGGTAGGCACAGTCTTGGTTGGAGCCTTGTTCAAAAGATATGCAGCTGTTTCTAGTGTATAACCCCAGAAAGATCGTGGTAACTCAGCCTTACTCATCATGGAACAAACCATATCCAATAGAGTTTGATTCCGTCTTTCCGATACACCGTTGTGTTGTGGTGTGTATGGAGGAGTAAGCTGAGAGAGAATTCCATTCTCTTTTAAGTAGCCCAGAAACTCGGCACTCAAGTATTCACCACCTCGATCAGATCTCAGTGTCTTGATACTTTTGCCTGTTTGTTTTTCAACTTCATTTTTATATTCCCGAAATTTCTCAAAGGCCTCGGATTTATGCTTCATCAGAAAGACATGTCCATACCTAAAGAAATCATCCGTAAAGGTAATGCAGTATGAATAACCACTTCGTGCATGTGTAGACATTGGACCACACACGTCACTATGTATGAGTCCCAAGAGCTCGCTCGCTCTTACTCCGTGTCCAGTGAACGGAGTCTTTGTCATCTTTCCCATGAGACAAGATTCACAAGTAGCATAAGACTGATACTCGAATGGATTCAAGTATCCCTCTTTATGTAACTTTGTTAACCGTGTCTTATTAATGTGACCCAGTCTACAATGCCATAAGAAAGCCTGATTTGTTTCCGGAGACTTTCTTTTAAGTGTGTTCTGGACACTGAAAACCTGAGCTTGATTCAATACGTATATCCCGTTTTCTAATGTACCTGACCCAATCAGAACTTGATTTAGGTGGATGTGGACCACATCGCTTACAAAAGTAAAATCATATACTTCCTTAGAAAGTAAGGATACATATATGATATTACAAGTCACACTAGGTACATACAAACAGTTACGTAGAATCAATATCTGCCCAGTTGTCAATCCAAGATGATATTCCCCTACGGATTCAGCGTCCATGCTCATTCCGTTGGCAACCCTGAGAGTCATATCACCTATCCTGATAACTCTACGGTTTCTCAGAGCCTGTAATGAATTACAGATGTGAGATCCTGATCCGGTATCCAATACCCAGGAAGTAGGGTTAATTGACATACAGTTTTCTACTACAAACACACCCGAAGCCGAAGCCATAACATGTTTCGAATCCTGGCTACTGGCTTTGCTAGCCCTGCAATCCTTCTGCCAATGTTCATTCCCGTAACAATAGGAACGTCCCTCCTTTACTATATCCAGTCCCGAAACTTTTGTCCTTCCCTTTCCTTCTACTTCCCTGGTTTCCTTCAGGGTATAAGTAGAGGGTAGAGACTGTAGAATCAAGTCAGTATTTGACCCGTTCTTCAACGTGGTCTTCAGGTCCGTGAGCTCATCAAAATAGCTAGTCTCTGTAAGGACGTTGTCCCCTACAGATGACCCGAAAGCCAATCTCGCTTGAAGCAATTCGTTCGAGGTCTCATATCTTGCGATATGAGATTGCTCTCCATATAAATCTTTGTAATGGAGGAAGATAGAAACTAAGTCCATCTTCTCGTGCTGCCTCTGGTATGCACCATCAACTGAGGCCAATACGAGGCACTTGGCATTCACATAGTCCTTTTCCGATGTCTTACGGATATCAATATCCGCGATAGTGGAAACTGGTCCTGAGACGGCAGGGGTTTGATTAGTTAAGAGGTGTCCCAGCTTGTCATGGGTAATGGACATCTGGACAGACCTTTGCCAGTCATAACAGTCAGATTCAGTCATTTTATTATCTAGATGTAATCTATGTATGGTCACTGGGTCGCTGCAATTAAGAGAGAGAAGAAAACACTCAGCATGATGCTCTTGCAAGTTTAGATTGGTTTTTAATTTATCTAAACAGGATGGCTCCCACTGTTTCTCGAATCCTTCCTCAAACCATAAAAGAAGAATTAGTCGGGATCAATCTCACCGTACAATACTTGCTTAACCGTTCAGCTAGGCCAGTGTCGGTACTTCGAGGGAGTTTTAACGACGCTTTCGTGAAGTTCCTTAATTAAATAACCTCTTTTCCTTGTTGGCGTAGCCCCGGTAACACCTTTCTAGACACCTACTTGGTTTATAGCATTGATCGTTAAGTGAAAAGTTTCCCGAGGAGTAGCGGACACTCACAGTAGGATCGGGATCCAAATATCATTGTGAGATAATGCTGAAGGAATCCTACCAACATTATCAAACTCTAAATGGTATCTAGCACTAGCAAGTTTCAGTTTCTTTAGAAACTCCCGATGTGGATTTTTGCCCCATACTCTTATGACCTTGACGAAGATCAACAAATCATAAGTCACATGTCAAGTTCTACCCATCATTGTCCAGGTTAATTTGAACCCACCCGTATATACCCTTGACGAAGATCATACGACTGTCCCAAACCAACGCATCTATCTATGCTACATATGAACACCCAACAGCTACCAATCACTATGCCTTGACGAAGGTCAACAAACATAGCTTGAATACTATTGAATATTCATATGAAATGACGGAACGAATGGTTTTGGCGAAACTGTGAACGTAGTGAACTTGATATAATCGATGGAACCTGATAGCTTTTAAAAGGAGTGGTTTAAGCTCCGCGTTTTTCAAAATTTTTTGTTTTGAAAAGAAATCGAGTGGTTTTGAAATTGTTCCAACGATTTTAACTTTGGTTTATTTTCTTGCATTAATTTAATGTGTCCCATCAATTAATCCTACCATCGCAGAAAACAACGAAAATATGACGTACGCTTATGCCATCCGCATTCGCCACGGGGCCCCGTCATCACCCGTTAGGTTACTTAACTAACGACAGAGCGGGGGCTGGACTAGCGCGGATGCAAAACATAAGCAACGCCTACTAGATATCATATATAGATAATACATTCATCAGATGCAATGATAGCCATTCCAGATCACAGATGAACACATTGGATATGCTAGGAATCCTCGTTTCGTTCGAGCCTGCAATGAAAGACGGATTACACGGTCGCGATGAATAGCCAAACCCCACCCTAGACCCCTACGGGTGCGGCAAACTACCCGCCAAGTACTCAAAGTGGAGCAACCTCCCTCAACAACGTGAGTAGGCCACTCGGCACTTCAAAATACCCGGTAGTCTGTGCACCCCACCTTGGGTCTATCCTAGGAGCAAAAACATTAAAATAAATAATATATAATGGCGGCTACAACCTCATCCCGGATGTGCGGCCATACAAATAATATTACATCAATTTACATATTACATCAAATGAAAGATAAAGAAACTCTCATCTCTCAAACCCCGGCTATTCATCCGCGACAATCCAACAAGTTCATATACACAAACCAACATCACAGATCACAGATATGTATAACCCCCACTTATCGACGTATAGCGATTAGTAGGCGTTCAATACATATATCACATCACAGAATATCTGATTAGCAAAAGTACTCAGAATTTCGATCGATAACTTGATTTGAAACTACCCCAAGCACAACACAGTACTCAGCAAAATCTGGGCAGAAACAAACTATCTTAAAAATCACAAAACCATCACAGAGAACCCCTGAAGAAATTTGGTGCGCGGCCGAGTCAACTCGGCCGCGGATCCGGGGCGGATCGCTTGGATCGGCCGCGGATCCGCGGTTTTCCGAGTGACTCAGGCGCCCAAATTTCTACAGTTTTCCCAAAAAAACCTGCACGTATTTTTGAGGTCCTTTGAAAAAATTTTGGACCAGTTTTTAAAAACGACAGAAAAGTGCCTTTTTCGACGTGTTTTGCGCTTTTTTCCGGCGATCGAATTTCTAACACTTTGCTAACAAGTTAGTAATGGTTTAGCGAGGCTCTGATACCACTGTAAGTCCACATTGCCCATCCCGGTGCTTACGGGGAGGCGGAATAGGTAAAAAATAATTTTTTAACACATGGTAACATGGACTAAAAACTTGAGGATCTTTGCCAAAAAATTGCTAACAAACTACAAGAGGTTCTATCTACTATGCTCAAGAGATTATACCTCACGAACCAAGTCCTTCGGGTCTTCTCTTCTCTTTCCTCCTCGTCCATGCAAGCTCCAAGGACCGATCCAGATCTTGGTCACCTCCGCGGCCTCTTTGAGTCAAAGACGATCCACCCGAGAGTTTGTATTCCGAGCTCCACCTCAAGCCGAGGTAACTAGGGCAACACGTATGCTACTCTTGATGTCCTAGGTGATGTAGAATATGATGGTGGATTTATTTATCTATTTAAATCCTAATTATCTTTACACATGAGAACTAAAGGATTTCTTAGTGAGGAGGAGGAAGAAGAACAAAACATGAGAGCTCCAAATGAAGAGAGAGAATGCCAAAAGAATAATGAACCATGGAAAAAATAAAAACCAATCTTTTATCATAATTGTGATGGTTAAGATTGATTTGACCACTATCGTGTCTTGATAAAGCAAAAAGCAAAAGAAGAGTCTAGTGCTCTCATGAAAGTTGCAAGTCAACAATGGTCAAAATGTCAACATGGTCAAAAGGTCAAAGAAATTAGCAATAACATAATTATCATTAAAAAGATTAGTAAATATTTTCCTCACCTCATAATGGTTTTGACCGAACCAACGGTCAAAACCCTAATGAGACACCTCTTCCTTCTTCGCTCCTCACAACCGTGCATATACACCCGCATCCGCATTCCGTAGAATGCAAATGCACAGAAGACAAAACTAATCCTTCCATACAATACTAGGATCCGGCTTAAACCAAAGCCCACTAGCATTGTCTGCCCGAATAGCATACGCGCACAAGTACACGTAAGTGATCGTAGCCCTGCCGTAAAACCATACGGCCTCTACACCTTTCGCCCAGTGCAGGGAAACTCTCTGTGTGGGACTCTAAAGACTCGACACTACGCTGACAGTGGGTTTAACCACAGACCGCAAGCGGCACTATCTGTACGTAACGGTCCCCAGGTAGATGCCGATAAGAAGGCCGATGAGGTAAACCCATCTGAACTCCTACTGAGCCTGAATATGACAATCTCTGTACAGTCTGTTCCGTTCGTCTGAGAGTATCGCATGGCGGGCCTAGGGGGCGGTAAACGTCAGACCCCTAATAGCGGTACAAGTCATGTCAGAGTGTAGCCCAGAACACCCTGAGAAACTACTGGAAACACTACCAGTAATTCTCGCTTGCCCTGGCCAGGGACTTTGTGTAATGTCTCTCCTAGACACAGCGCGATATCAACCCCCAATACCGGGTGAGACGAATCCTATCTAACCGCTACTACCTCCAAGTGATTCGGGACTGCACCCAACTACTACCTGTTTGCACGACTCCTTTGAGCCATGGTAGGGTAGTAATCAAAGTACAGTGGGAACACACTCGAGGCGAAGTAGCAGTGTCAAGTCGACGGACTAAGCTGTACTCCTGTCACCTGGGAACTGTTATCTGACGATAGATATAGTACCGACCAACAGTTCCCGACGAGTCCTGTCCAGTGTACTTGTAACCTAATGAGCACCCGCATACTATCTCCAGTACGACGTACTGATGGCTGTGGGACAGACCATCTCCCCTGCTGGGATGAGAAGCGAATACGCTAGTCTACTCCGGAGTATCGATGCCCCGTCTCGATAATGCTACGACTAGGGACCTGTATAAGGATGTGCTTATAGATTACCCAGCCCCCACAAGTGTGACTGCCATCACAGCACTGGTAATCAAGCAAAGATCTTAAGGGTTCTACTAATATGTATAAGCGATATGCTAAAAGAAACACATGCACATATAAAAGTAGAAACAAACCAAGTAGCATACTACCATTTTGAGCAAGATTGTCTATACAATTGTGAATATCCCAAGCTTTCATTAAGTAATATACAAACTAGTATGATACAGTAATGGCCTCTAGGGCATATACACTAACAGATGCCCCGTCTCGATAATCCTACGACTAGGGACCTGTATAAGGATGTGCTTATAGACTACCCAGTCCCCACTAGTGTGACTGCCATCACAATGCTGGTAGTCAAGCTAAGATCTTAAGGGCTCTATCAACATGTATTAGCGAGACGTTAAAAGAAATATATACACATGTTAAGATATAATCAAACCAAATAGTATACTACCATATTGAGCAAGACTGTTATTATATCTGTATATATCCTAAGCTTCCAAAATGTAATATACAAACTAGTACTATACAATAATGGTCTCTAGGGCATATATCACTAACAATCTTCTACTTGCACTAAGGCCTTGTATTGGCATATCACAGACCTATCATCTCGAATAGCCTCTCGAACTGCGTCTGAGGGATGGCCTTTGTGAGTGGATCTACAGTGTTGTTCTTCATGTCAACTCTCCGCATCTCGATCTCCCGGCGATCAATGATCTCCCTGATCAGGTGGTACCGCCTCAAGGTGTGTATGGACTTCTAATGGGTCCTTGGTTCCTTCGCTAAAGCTATAGCGCCGTTGTTGTCACAATACAGCGGTATTGGATCAATAGTGGACAGAACCACGTGAAGTTCTGTTACGAACTTCCTCATCCAGACTGCTTCTTTTACGGCGTCACATGCAGCAATATACTCCGCTTCCCTCATCGAGTCATTAACGGTGTTCTGCATGGAACTCTTCCAACAGACCTCCCCTCCATTGAGGGTAAAGACATAAACCGATATGGACTTAGAGTCATCCTTGTCACTCTGGAAGCTGAAGTCAGCAAAGGCCTCAATCTGCAGGTATTTTCCGCCGTATACCAAGAACATCTCCTTAGTCCTTTTCAGGTACTTGTGAATGTTCTTAACTGCTATCCAGTGCTTCTCCCCAGGGTTTGACCGATACCTTCTTACCACGCTCAGTGCGTAAGCAACATCTGGTCTGGTACACAACATCGCATACATTATAGAGCCTACCACAGAAGCATAGGGTATAATAGTCATGCGATCCTTTTCCAAATCAGTCTTGGGAGACATCTCTTTAGAGATGGTGATTCCGTGACAAGCTGGTAGATTACCACGCTTGGAATCTTCCATACTAAATCTTTTCAGTATGGTGTTGATATACCAGGACTGTGAAAGTCCCAATATCTTCTTAGATCTATCACGTTAGATCTAGATTCCCAGAATGTAGGAGGCATCACCCAGGTCTTTCATAGAGAACCTTTATGACAAGAATCCTTTGACTGATTGTAGCATATGATTGTCATTTCCTACCAGGAGAATGTCATCCACGTACAAGACGACAAATACCACAGTTCTCTCTACAATCTTACTATAAATGTATAGTTCATCTGGATTTTTAATAAAGTCGAATTCTTTGACCGACTCATCAAAACAGATGTTCCAACTCTGTGATGCCTGCTTCAGTCCATAAATGGACTTAAGCAACTTGCACACTCTTCCGCTGCTCTCACTCTCTATGAAACCCTCCAGTTGATCCATATAAACACACTCTTCCAAATTTCCATTCAGAAAAGCGGACTTTACGTCCATCTGCTAAATTTCATAACCATGGAAGGTAGCAATGGCAAGAAGGATCCGAATGGATTTGAGCATAACCACTGGATAAAAGGTTTCATCATAGTCCAAACTAGGTCTTTGATGAAAACCTTTTGCAACAAGTCTAGCCTTATAGGTTTCAACCAGTTCATCTACACCAATCTTCTTTCTGAATATCCATTTGCAGCCTACGGGTTTTACCCCTTCTGGAGCAATGTCTAAAGTCCATACTTTGTTGCGGTACATGGACTCCATTTCGGTTAGCATTGCATCTAGCTATTTTACCGAGTCTCTGCTCTGAATGACTTGCTGGAAACTAGTTGTCTCATCATCGTTGATGATGCAATTCTTTATATCCCTGTCCATGAGAAAACCATAGTATCTCTCGGGCGAATGAGACTTCTTACTAGTCCTGCGAAGTGGCACGGGGATGTTTGGTTCTTTCGAAACTTCTAGTTCCACCATGCTTTTAGTAATAGCTTGCGGTTCTGGAATTTCTTCCAGTTCTATTGCGCCCCCACTTAACTCTTTTTCAAGAAATTTATTTTATGAAAAGTGAGCATGCCGAGAAACAAAGACCTTTTGTTCCTCCGTGTAATAGAAAAGATACCCCATGGAGTTCTTTGGGTATCCCACAAAGTTACACAGTACTGAGCATGCCTCGAGCTTGTCTGCATGGTTCTTTTTTACAAAAGCTGGACATCCCCATATCTTCAGATACTTAAGATAGGGTTTCTTCTGACTCCACATCTGATATGGTGTAGTAGGCACTGACTTAGTAGGAACCTTGTTCAAAAGAATGCAGCTGATTCTAGTGCATAACCCCAGAAGGATTGCGGTAACTCAGCGTTACTCATCATGGAACGTACCATATCCAATAAAGTTCGGTTCTGCCTTTTCGATACACCGTTGTGTTGAGGTGTGTATGTAGGAGTAAGCTGAGAGAGAATTCCGTTCTCTTTTAAGTAATCCAGGAACTCGGCACTTAAGTATTCACCACCTCGATCAGATTTAAGTGTCTTGATACTTTTGTCGGTTTCTTTTTCCACTTCATTTTTATATTCCAGGAATTTCTCAAAGGCCTCGAATTTATGTTTCATCAAGAATACATGTATATACCTTGAGAAATCATCCGTAAAAGTAATGAAGTAGGAATAAGAACTTTTTGCATATGTAGACATTGGACCACACACGCCACTGTGTATGAGTCCCAAGAGCTCGCTCGCTCTTACCTCGTATCCAGTGAACGGAATCATTGTCATCTTTCCTTTGAGGCATGATTGGCAAGTTGCATAAGACTGATATTCGAACGGATCCAAATATCCCTCTTTATGTAACTTCGTCAACCGTGTTTCATTGATGTGACCCAGTCTACAATGCTATTAGAAAGCCTGATTTAATTCTGGAGACTTTCTTTTAAGTGTGTTCTGAACGTTGAAAACCTGAGCTTGATTTAATACGTATATACCGTTATCTAGCGTACCTGACCCAATCAAACCATGATTAAGGTGGATGTGGACGACATCGCTTACAAATGTAAAATCATAACCTTCTTTAGATAGTAAAGATACAGAGATGATATTACATGCCAGACTAGCTACACACAAATAGTTACTCAAAATCAAAATCTGCCCACTTGTCAATCCTAAGTGATATTCCCCTACGGATATAGCGTCCATGCTCATTCCGTTAGCAACCCTGAGAGTCATATCACTCGCCTTGATAACTCTACGATTTCTCAAAGCCTGTAATGAATTACAGATATGAGATCCTGATCCGGTATCTAGTATCCAGGAATAGAGTTAATTGACATACGGTTTTCAATCATAAACACATCTGAAGTCGAAGCCACAACGTGATTCGAATCCTGGTTTCTGGCTTTCCAAGCCCTGCAGTCCTTCTTCCATTGGCCTTTCCTATGACAATAGAAACATTCATCATTCCCTACTGTCGGCCCCAAAACTTTTGCCTTGACCTTTCACTCTACCTTACTAACACCGCCTTTCGGCTTGGTGGGGGCCTTCTTCTTCTTTCCCTTGTCTTTCATCTTGGATCTAGAAGAGAAAGATCCCCCAATAAGCAGAGCAGGTGTCTCCTTGGATTTCTGCATGGTGCCCTCAGCACTCCTCAACATGTTGAGGAGTTCTGGAAGTGAAACTTCCTTCCCTTGAATGTTGAAATTCAAGATAAACTGGGTGTAGATAGAAGGAAGGGATTGTAGAATAAAGTCAATATATAACTCGTTCTCCAATGTGGTCCCCAGATCCGCGAGATCTTCAATCAATCTGATCATCTTAAGGACGTGGTCCCCTACAGATGACCCAGTAGCCAACCTCACCTGAAATAATTTCTTTATGGTTTCATATCTTGCGATTCGAGATTGCTCTCCATATAAATCTTTGGTATGGAGGAAGATGAAAGCTAAGTCCATCTTCTCGTACCACCTCTGGTTTTCATTATCTATTAAGGCCAACACGAGGAACTTGGTTCTTGCACTTTCTATTTCCCATATCTTACGAATTTCAACATCCGCGATGATGGAATCTGGACCTGAGACGGCAGGGGCTTTGGTAGTAAGGAGGTAGCCCAGCTTATCATAGGTAATGGCCATCTGGACATTCCTTATCCAATCTTTATAGTTTGGCCCAGTTAATATGTTTTTATCTAGCAGCAATTTAAGCCCAGTCATTTTCGTCGCTGCAGTCAAGAGAGAGAGGAGAAACACTCAGCATGATACTCTTGCAAGTTTAGATTGGTTATTAGTTTATCTAAACAGGACGGCTCCTACTTTTTCTTGAATCCTCCTTCAAACCATAAAAGAAGAATGAGTCAGGATTAATCATCCATACAATTCTTGCGTAACCTTTCAGCCAGGCTAGTATTGGTACTTAAAGGGAGGTTTTCCAACGCTTTCATGAAATTCCTTAATTACATAACCTCTTTTACCTGGAGGCATAGCTCCGCTAACACCGTTCTAGGCACCTACTTAGTTTATAGTATTGTTTGTTTTAGTGAAAAATCTCCCGATGAGTAGTGGATACTCACAGTAGGATCGGGGTCCAAATATCATCGTGCTAAAACCTTGAAGGAATCCTACCAAAATAATCACACTCCAAATGGTATGCAACACTAGCAAGTTTCAATTTTGTTAGAAACTCCCGATGTGGATTTTTCCCTCAAGCTCTTATGACCTTGACGAAGGCCAACATATCATAAGTCGCAAGTCAAATTCTATCCATCATTGTCCAGGTTAATTTGAACCCACCCGTACATACCCTTGACGAAGGCCAAAATAGTAGTAAAATTTTCCCAAATCAACGCATCTATCTATGCTATAAATGAATACCCAGCAGCTACCAATCACTATGCCTTGGTGAAGATCAAAATACATAGCTTGAATACTACTGAATACCCATCTGAAATGACGGAGGGCTACGAATGGTTTTGGCGAAACCGTGAATGTAATGAACTTGATTTAGTCGAAGGAACCATGATAGCTTTTCTTAAAAGGAGTGGTTTAGGCTCCGCATTTAAAAGTTGCTTTTCAAGAAAACCGAGTGGTTTTGAAATTGTTCCAATGATTTAAACTTTGGTTTGTTTTCTTTGCATTAATCAATGTTAATGTGGTCCCATCATTTAACCCTATCATTGAAGAAAAGAAACGAAAATACAACGTACTCTTATACCATCCGCATTCGCCTTGGGGCCCCATCATGCACCGTTAGGTTACATAACTAACGGCAGAGTGGGGGCTGGACTAGCACGGGTGCAAAATATAAGCAACATTTATTATATATCATATATATATCCATTCATCTCACGCAATAATATGCATTCTAGATCACAGACCACAGATAAATATATTAGATATATTAGGAATTTTGTATTTCGTTTTAGCCTAGAACGAAAGACGGATTCCATGGTCGTGATGAATAGCCAAACCCCACCCTAGACCCCTACGGGTGCGGCAAACGACCCGCTAAATTCCCGAAGTGAAGCAACCTCCCTCAATAAAATGAGTAGGCCACTCAGCACTTCAAGAACTCGGTAGTTTAGGCACCCCACCTAAGGTCTATCCTAGGTGCAAGAAACACTAAATGAAATAATACAACGGTGGCTGCAACCTCAACCCGGATGTGCCTCGCAAAAATAATATTACATCACATTTACAAATTTACATGAATGAAAGAAAAGAAAACACTCTTCTCACATCCCTGGGCTATTCATCCACGACGATCCAATATTCCATATACACAAACCATCACAAGATACACTGATATGTGCAAGCCCCACTAATCGACGTATAGCGATTAACAGACGTTTAGCGTCATATATACAATCTAAAACTTGTAAACAATGTTAAAACTGCGACTTTGAAATGCTCTATATTGCCACAACACAAAGATAACAGTATATGCAATCTGGGAAAAAACAAACTATTTGATATAGTGCCCTCAATGCAATTATTGTAATTGCAGGCACGCGATTATGATAATTGAGGGATGACCTATATAGGTAGAACAATCTTACTCGAAATGATAGTATGCTATCTGGCTTGTCTTTATCATTGATGTGTACACATTTTACTTGTTATTACGTGTCGCTAATACATAATGATGAAACCCATAGGACTCTTGCTTGATTACCAGCATTATGATGGCGATCATATACGTGAGAGCTGGGTGATCTATAAGCACATCTTTAAATGTCCCTAGTCGTGGGGGTATCGAGACTGGGCATCGATATTCCTGAGTAGACTTGTGTATACGTTTCGAGACCCCTACAAGAGGTGGTGGCCGGTCTCACAAGCCATTGGTGTTATGTCACCAAAGATATTATACAGGTGCTCACTGGAGGGGAGTACACTAGACGGACTCGCCGAGAACTTCTAGATGGAGTTATATCTATCGTCAGATGGAAAGTTCTCAGGTGGTATGAGTACATGTTAGTCCTTTGACCTGAATTCATCATTTTTCTCGTGTAAGTTCCCACTGTACTTTTATTACTACCCTACCACGGCTCAAAGGAGTCGTGCAAACAGGTTTTAGTTGGGTACAGTCCCGAGCCACATGGAGGCAGTGGTCGACTGTCAGGGATTCGTCACTCTTGGTATTAGGAGTCGGTGTCGTGCTGTGTTCAGTTGGCTATTGAAAGGTTATGCTAACGCCCTGGCCATCAGCCGAGGCCGATTGCGGAACAAAATTTTTCTAATGGTTAAGACTTAGCGCTAGAATAACCCTAGACCGAATCTATCATAAACCTAATTAGCAACTAAAGAAGCTATCTACTGTGAAAGAAGTTTATACCAAGAGACTCGAGTCCTTCGGGTCTTCACTCCTCTCTTTTAGCATGCTCCTAGTGGCCTCCATGATCGAGCTTGATCGACGGCTCCTCATGTCAAAGATTATCCACCCGAGAGTGTCTACTTTGGGCTCCTACCTTTAAATTAAGGTAACTAGGTTACTTAGTATGCTAATCTAAGTAGCCTAGAGGATGTAAAGAGTGATGATGGATTGTTTTGTCTCAAGAACCTTAGGTTTCTCAATACATGAGACTATTGGGGTATGAGGTAGAAGAAGAGAAGCTTGGAGGAGATGAGAGTGTTGTAGAGAGCCATATAAGAATTAAGTGAAGAATGGCTAATTCTTGTGACTAATAAAGCAAGCATGCCAAAGATAATAATAAAAAATTATCTTCACCATAAAATATCTAGATATTTTCTACAAAATATCTAGATGCCACCTTGCCTCAATTGTAACCCATGACTCACTAATTGAGTCAACAAGTAGCCATGCTTCACATAGTAAAAGTCAACACCTCATGTCTCCATCTCATTAACCATTTAACTAAATGGTTAAAACAAATAATAAGGTTTCTTCTTCTAGAAGCACTCTTGTAACAAATTACAAGAATACCCATCACCGTATATACATACCTGTATCCGTATTCCGAAAAATACGAATACAAAAGAGACGAAAATAATCCAACAATAAATACTAGGATCCGGCTTAAAACAAAGCCCGCTAGTATTATCCGCCCGAACATCATGCGTGCACAAGTACACGTATGTGATCGAACCCTGCCGTAAAACTATACGGCCTCTACATCGTTTCGCCCGAAGCAGAGAAACCCTCTGTGTGGGACTCTAAAAACTTGAAAGTACGCCGGTAGTATGTTACTGGATAAATTCATAACCACAAGCACGTCAGCGGCACTAGCTGTACATAACGGCTACCCGGATACCTGTCGAAAAGGGAAGCCGACGTGCAAACTGATTCGGATCCCAACTGAGCCTAGTCATGACAATATCCGTACAGTCCGGTCTCTTCGTCTAAGAGTATCGCATACCTGATCTAGAGGGTGGTAAGCGTCAGACCCTAATAACCCGATAATTCACGCTGATGCGGCTCAGGACCAATCCGGGAAACTACTGATCAACCCATCAGTAAATCCCAACTATCTTGGCCAAGGTCTTATGTACCTGACCAATTGAACACAATGCGATATCAACTCCCAATATCTAGAGTGACGAACCCTGAGAATCACTCACTACCTCCGTGTTGCTCAGGACTGTACCAAACCAAAACCTGTTTGCACGATATTCATATCAGATTTTTGCATTTTTATACCACACATTCTTAATCACATTGCATATAGGTAGTTACTCTTAATCTGTGTTTGCTAAATAATTGCAGCTTACAGGTTCTCAGCTCTAAGCAGTGAAATTCATGAAAAAGCGCAACAAATTCTGAACTTCCGCCAACCACAGATAAATATGGGTCTCTGCTCACTATCTGTATAATGCCGCATTCCAGTTCAAGAGACAAAATGGCAAATCATTGGTCATTTTCATGCACAAAGTACAAGGGCATCACAAGATCAAGACTTCTATGCGGAGCTCAAAAAAATCAAGGCAAAAATTCCACATCAATTCACCTTCTTGATCTGCTGAAAATCTGGAAGAAAAATGAAGAGTTTCTGAGAAACAAAGTATACCAAACAGAAGAGAACAACAACATGAAGAAACCCAGAAAAAACGACAAAGCAACTCAACTAAACGGCCGCGGAACCGCGGCCAACATGACATATATGCGGCGGATCCGCGGCCGAGTCAACTCAGTGTTGACTCAGTTTTTAGGGTAGTTTTGTAACTTCATTTTGGGCTAGATTGTATCCCTAGGGTTTCAGTTTCCTGCCTATAAATAGCCCAGTGCAAAGCCAAGTGAAGGGTGCTTTTCTTTGTATTAGATTTTAGGATTAGATTTTGTAGTTCTTCTTCCTCTTTTCATCTTTCTCCATTAAAACTTGTAGTGAGCTTTATGAGTGATGAATAAAAGAAGAGTTCTTTTCTTTAACATGCTTGTCTTGTTATTGTGTTTTATTATATTTGCTTGTAATTTTCATTTGCTAATCTAGTTGTTGTTATTTATTGTTTGCTTTCTTTCTTCTTCTATTTTTCTTTATCCTTACAACAATGATGCTTAAGTATGATCCTTGCCAAAGTGAGCTCTCGAATAACTAGTTGTGATTTTCTAACCCCTTTCTTTCTATCTTCCTCCTTTGTTTTATTTTCTTTTTCTTGTTAATGGGTGAGTAGTTTCTCACTTGTTAGGGTAGGATAAGGAAAGTTTGAGAGAAAGAAATCTCTCACTCTTTTCTTGCCCAACATCTTAATTCGGACTCCCGTTAATTGAACTACATTCCGCTCCCTACGGCACCCTATCCAACATGATAGCGGTGATTCCTTAGCGAGACCGGTTGTGGTTGAATTAACCGGAGGTTAAGGCTAAGAGCCAAGAACGGACGGACAAGGAACGGAAGGAAGAAACTATGCATTGGAAAGCCTAGCTTATACTCGCAAGTTTCCTTCCTAGTCGTGCTAATCCCCGTTGTTGCCGATTACCGTAACACCGATATTAAGAGTTGCAACGAAAAAGTGAGCGACTCCTAACTCAAACTAACCTAATCCCAACAATAACAAGCTCTCTTTATATATATTTCAGCACATAGTTAATCTCAAACAAACCTGGACATTTGGACTTAACTTGTTAAAACACATAGAAAAAGATTCCCATCTCTCTGTGGACCGACCCGTACTCAACCGGCTAGCTACCAAGCGAAACCGTCTTGATTGCGGTAATTAACTAAGCACGCAAAAACTGTAACAATCAAATTGCGCCGTTGCCAGGGAGACGGTAGTTTTTTTCTTTATGTAATTTCGGGTTAATTTGTGAATATATCTATAACCAAAAGAAAAAATAATATACTATAAAAATCATCTTGTTATTTTTGATTCCTTTTTGTGCAAGTGTGCAAGATAGGAAGAAGATCAAGTTCAGTGCCAAATTCGTGGGGAGTTCGACCCATATCTCGCGGCTACACCGCGGCGGATCAAGGCGGAACCACGGCTTTTGCTGTAAAATTCTGGAGCACATTCAGTGAGTAAATCAAGATTCAGGGGCTCTAAATAGGAAGAGGAGAACCAACTCAGCACAGGGAACAAATTTTAAGCCTTCAACTTCCTGAACAGTCGTGGAACCGCGGCAGAAGCACTAGTTTGACCGCGGAACCGCGGTCAAAGGGTGACGTCAGCACCCAAAACTCTCTGTGAGTATCCCATTTCTCTTCTCCCCTCCTCTGAACTCCACTGAACTATTGTTTCTGCAGCATTCTTTGCACAAACTCTCTTCCCCTTTCCAATAAAATTGTTTTTGTGTAGGATTCTTTGCGCCGCCGCCGAATAAGTTTTTTGCAAGTGTTTTAGATTTTTGTTTGTTACTGTTTTGCATAAATAATACGGACTTTCAGGGGCTATAACACCAATTCAGATTGGGTGGGGATTTCATCACCCTTCCTAAGACCCCAGAAATCACTAAAAGCATACACAATATCTTTGAGCTTAACAAAAAATATCTAGACTAAGCCAACTAAGGACTGTCATGCTCAATAGGACAGAGGAAGGTTGTATGCATTCGATCGTTTATCTAAACTTGACTTTGTGGTGCCTTGGCTAGACAAGTGAGAAATGTAATTTTAAAAGGCCCATCTCACGATGATTCGTGAGCGGGGCCCTTCTTTCCTCATTTGTGCTTACCTGGCCACAATTGGCTGTGAAGAGACGATTTGATGGTTATCTCACAACTTGTCACTTTGGAACAGTTAGGAGCAGTCTAGTGGACTTTGAAGACCATAGCTCTAGGTATGATTGTGCATGTTTTGACTGTGATTGTTTGAAGTTGTGCCATAAGTCCGTACATATTTTTGCTAAAACTCTTTCTATATCTATATATATATATATATATATATATATATATATATATATATATATATATATATATATATATATATATAAAACAACAAAACAAAAATTTTATAAAAACTTTCCCTTTGTCGCCAGAATTCCATTTCACCCACCTTTCATCCGCATTTCTCCTTTGACGTTTTCTTACCCTCACCTTCTACGCTTTGACTATACTAAACTCGTTTCGTGTATGTCCGGTTGGACTCGGGACACTAGTGCCCGCCTAGTCCGCGTTACGTTAGTCACTACCGACTACTCGATCGACTCCGACGTCGAAACTCCCTCCATGCCTCTTTCACCCTTATCTTTGCCGGCCAACTCCGACGTTGACCGGGATTCTGTTCACACATCCTCACCTTCACCTTCTCCATCACCAAATTCTTCTTCTGAGATATCAGGATTTCTTCCTAACATCCCTTTACCTCCCCCGGGACTGATTCCACCTCATCTGGGTGCGAATAACCCGCAACCACCTCCTGTTGTAGAGCCACAACGAATCGCGCTCCAGGATCGTTTCTATCCCACCCGCTCTGCACTTTCTACCTGTCTTTCACTTCCGCCGGCCAATGGGGATAATTTCGAAATTAAGCCCCACTTCATCAACATTTTGCCTAAATTTCATGGGCTGGAATCCGAAGATGCCTATATCTTCATCAACAAATTCCAGAACGTCTGTGCAATGATAAAGAAAACCCAATTGTCCGATGACGCTATACGACTATGAGTCATTCCTTTCACCTTGTGTGACCTTGCTGAGAAGTGGCTGTATAGCACCACATCGCATTCCATAACCAGTTAGAATGAGTTTGTAAAAGCATTTCTTAAAAAATTCCACCCAAATCATAAAACTGCGAGGATCCAAAATGAAATCAACCAATTCTCCCAGCTTCCTACCGAACCTTTTTGGAAGTGCTTTGACCGATATAAAGACCTTCTTGTTCAGTGCCCTCATCACGGTATTGAGAGATGGCAACTTTGGCAGACCTTATACTAGGGCCTGAATCCAGCAACTAAGCAGTTGTTGGAAACCATTTGTCAAGGCCATTTCCTATCCAAATCTGACGACGAACCTTGGAAATTCTTCGACGATCTTGCGGAACAGATGCTTCAGTGGAAAAGCACACGACCGAACACTTCTTCTTCTTCTACTTCTCCCGGTCTCTCTAGGGCAGGCGTTCATCAACTCGATATCTCAATTGCAATGAAGGCCGAGATGGCAGCAATCACGCGAAAACTGGATGCAATTGAGAGCAAGTTTTCATCTCCTAATCCTGCCCCTGCTCTTCCCCCTCATACCATCTGCGCTTGTTGTTCTGATCCATCCCATTTTACCGAAGAGTGTCCTTACAACCCACCTTCTCAAGGACATGATCATGTCAATGCTGTATTTCAGCAAAAACCAAGAAATGATCCATACTCTTCCACTTACAATCCTGGTTGGAGGAACCACCCCAATTTCGCTTGGAATCAGAATCAACATCAATTCCAAAGCCACAAAAACTTCCAGAGGCCTCCTCCTCCTCAACAACAAGCTCAGCAACAAACTCAACATCAATATCAGCAGCCCTTCCAACCCCAGCCTTTTCAAAATCCGACGATTAATTTTGCACCCAACAATTCTTTTCCTCAAAACAAATTTGTTCCGTCAAACAACGATAAGGTTTCTTCCCTAGAACGAAGTCTGGAGGCGTTTGTAAAGCAATCGACTCAATCCACCGCTAACATCAAGTCTTATATTCAGTCTTTGGTGCAACACACTGCTGCATACGGGCAAAGCATCAAAACCATCGAAGCCCAGATTGCACAACTGAATGCGGCTTTAAGCGACCGAGAGAAAGGGAAACTTCTACCTCAACCACTCCCAAATCCTGGTCACCCACATAATGTTCATGTTGCTCTTGAACAACATAACCATAATGTGAGTGCCGTGACGACGTTGAGATCTGGAAGGATGCTGCACAACAATGTTGGCACAGATGATGACACCCCGGCTTCTTCTTCTTCTTCTTCTTCTTCTTCTTCGTCTTTTGAGCATGTTCTCCATTCTTCAAAAGGCTCTTCTTCTTCCGCCGCTCCGGACGGACCCACATTTCACTCCATGAAAACTCCAGCTCTGGGATCCGTTCCAACTCCACATTCTCCTTCACAAGCATTGGACTCAACCAATTTCAAAAACGTTCCATTTCCAAACCGGTTGAGGTCCAATAAACAAAATCCACAAATGGATAAGATTCTGGAGTTGTTTAAGCAGGTTAACTTCAACATTCCCCTTTTAGATGCAGTCCAACAAGTCCCTTCCTACGCAAAAATCTTGAAGGACTTGTCTACTAAAAAGAGGAAATCTCAGGTACCCAAGAAGGTTTTCTTAGCTAGTGCTGTGAGTGATGATCTTACCTAAGCTTTACCTCAAAAACGGAAGGATCCTGTCTGTCTTACGATTTCAATAACCATTAGGGATAAGAACATCAACCGCGCACTTTTGGATTTTGGTGCCAGTGTTGACCTGCTTCCGTACTCTGTATATGAGCAACTAGGTGTAGGAGAGCTGAAACCTATACACTGTACTCTCCAAATGGCCGACCGATCTATCACCCATCCTAGGGGTGAGTTAGAGGATTTGTTAATAAAGGTTGGGGGCTTCATATTCCCCATCGACTTCATTGTCTTAGACACACAACCTGTAGCTAACCCCCGAAATAAAATTCCGATGATACTCGATCGTCCATTCCTTGCAACCTCAAATGCTGTGATCAATTGTCGAAATGGTTCGATGAACCTATCTTTTGGAAACATGACAATTGAACTCAACATTTTTAGGTTGGGGAATCAGCCTTCTGAACCTAATGCTCATATACTAGACGTTTGTTCGATCCAGGAGATCACCCCAGAGGACTGTGAATTCGAGGAGTTTTTGTTCGATCACAGCAATCTTGATGCCACTAGTGAGTTCCTTTTTGAACCTGCTACTTCTAATCCCGACAATGATTACGAGTGTTTCACTTTTTCGAACGATCTTGGCCAGTCGCCACCCGAGTTTGAATCTTTTGAATTTCCGGATGCGTTAGCTGAACCATCCAACTCGGTTGCATACACTCGTTTTGAACCTCTATCGGAATCCTTTGAGTTCGAGAAATTTTCACCGATCATGCCCTCAATTTTTTCACCTCCAACGCTCGAACTCAAGCCGTTGCCGTCTCACCTCAAGTACGCTTACTTAGGCAAGAATGAGACCCTCCTTGTCATCATCTCGGCTTCTCTAGCTCAAGAGCAGGAGAAAACCCTTCTAACGGTCTTGCACAGCAAACGACAAGCTTTTGGCTGGATAATGGCGGACATCAAGGGGATTAGTCCCCTGATCGTTGAACATCACATTCATATGATGGATGATGCCAAACCAGCCAGGGATCCACAAAGGCGACTCAATCCAGTCATGAAGGAGGCTGTGAAAAAAGAGATCGTCAAGTGTATGGATAGTGGTATCATTTACCCTATCTCTGATAGCCAGTGGGTCAGCCCTATTCACGTTGTCCCCAAGAAGTCGAGCATAACGGTCATCACCAACGAGGCGAACGAGTTAATCCCTACTCGCACCCAGAATGGGTGGCGAGTATGCATTGATTATAGAAAACTCAGCGCCGTAACGCGGAAGGACCACTTTCCGCTACCATTCATTGACTAAATTCTAGAACGATTGGCTGGACATGAGTACTACTGCTTTCTGGATGGATACTCTGGCTATAACTAGGTTCCCATCGCCGAAAAAGACCAGGACAAAAACACGTTTACCTGTCCTTTCGGCACGTTTGCATTTCGCCGCATGCCCTTTGGGTTATGCAATGCGCCCGCTACCTTCCAGCGGTGTATGATGGGAATCTTCTCAGACATGGTGGAGAAATTCTTGGAGATATTCATGGACAATTTCTCCATCTTCGGTAATTCCTTTGACGAGTGTTTGCTGCATCTCGACGCTGTCCTTACCCGGTGTAAGGATAAAAACCTCACTTTGAACTGGGAGAAGTGCTACTTCTTGGTACGCAAAAGTATTGTCCTAGGACATATCATTTCGCAAAATGGAATTGAGGTAGACAAAGCGAAGATTGAAGTCATTTCCAATCTCCCTCCTCCCAGATGTGTCAGAGACATCCGAGCTTTCCCTGGCCATGCCGGTTTCTATAGACGGTTTATCAAGGACTTTAGCAAGATTGCTAGACCCTTGACTCTTCTGCTGGCCAAGGATACCACATTTGACTTCAACTCGAGCTGTGTGACTGCGTTCGAATCACTAAAAAGCTCACTCACTTCTGCTCCCGTTCTTTCTTCTCCTGACTGGACGTATCCCTTTGAGATTATGTGCGATGCATCCGAATTTGCTATCGGTACGGTCCTTGGCAGCACATCGATAAGATGCCGCACATAATCTACTATGCTAGCCGGACCCTGAACGATGCCCAACTGAATTACACAACAACCGAGAAGGAATTCTTGGCTGTTGTGTTTGCATTAGAAAAATTTAGGCCCTACTTGATCGGCTCTCCAGTCATAATCTACACAGACCATTCAGCTCTATGCCATCTTTTTGCGAAGAAGGACGCAAAATTTCGGCTGATACGTTGGATCTTTTTACTTCAAGATTTGACCTTGTCATCAAGGACAAAAGAGGATGTGAAAACGTAGTGGCTGACCATCTTTCATGACTTCCTTCTTCTTCGACGCTTCCACATCCAATAAACGACGTTTTTCCGGATGAAAAGCTCTTGACAGTATCATGCGAACCCTGGTTCACAGATATTGTGAACTATTTGGCAACATGATTACTACCGAACGAATGGTCAAGTCAGGACAGACTTCGATTCCTATCCCAAGTAAAACAATTTTACTGAGACGGACCCTATCTATTCAAGTACTGTCCCGACCAGATTATTCGTCGGTGTGTTCCTGATAATGAGTTCAAGAGTGTGCTGTCGTTTTGCCACGATCAAGCATGTGGTGGGCATTTTGGCCCAAGAAAGACAGCCGAGAAGATTTTGCAGTGTGGTTTCTACTGGCTACAACTCTTCAAGGATGCTCATGATTACTACAAGACTTTCTCTCGGTGCCAACACTTGGGCTGGATATCCAGGAGAAACGAGTTGCCACTCCAACCAATCTTGGTTGTCGAGATTTTTGATGTTTGGGGAATTGATTTCATGGGGCCGTTTCCCAGCTCTTTTGGGAACCTATATATTCTTCTGGCTGTTGATTATATCTCTAAATGGGTCGAGGCTGTGCCAAGCAGGACTAACGACAACAAGGTTGTCGTTAGATTCCTTAAGGAAAACATCTTTTCTCTATTTGGACACCCCCGCGCGATCATTAGTGACAATGGAACACATTTTTGTAATAGGACTTTCAAGGCCTTGATGCAGAAATACTCCATTAATCATAGGCTATCCATGCCCTACCACCCCCAAACATGTGGGCAAGCCGAAGTGTCTAATCGGCAAATCAAACAGATTTTGGAGAAAACGGTTTCCAAGAACCGTAAGGATTGGTATTTAAAACTCACTGATGCCCTTTGGGAATTTCGAACTGCTTAAAGACTGATCTTGGCATGTCTCCTTATCAGCTTGTTTACTGAAAGGCTTGCCACCTTCCGGTGGAATCGATCATTGCTCATTTTGGGCGATCAAAGAGCTGAATCTAACCCTCGAAGATGCGGGCAGCCATCGAAAGCTGCAGCTCAACGAACTGAACGAGCTTCGGGATGAGGCGTACGAAAACGTGGTTGTCGTTAAGAACCGAACAAAGGTGTTTCTTAATAAACACCTTGCGCGCAAAACTTTCACACCTGGTCAACAGGTACTTCTTTACGATACCCGACTTCATTTCCATCCTGGGAAGCTCATATCTCGGTGGAAAGGACCTTTTTTTGTACGGACTGTATATCCGCACGGTGCGGTGGATTTGGAAAATCCAGAGGACGGTTTCACTATCCAAAGTGAACGGACACAGGGTAAAACCGTTCCTCATCGCTGAGCCATCGGAGGAACTCCTGATGTTGCAGGAGCCGGGTTACATTGACCGATCTTCCTCCGCTTACCACCAAATTTCGGTTATCCAACCATAAACAGTGGAAACACTGTTTTAAATAAGTTTGCGGGTATGTTTATACCATTTTCCCCCCACTTGTAATAATTTCTATAATAATAAAATAATATAAAAAAAAAATTTAAAAAGGGGGGGTTTTTATTTTTTCAGAACCATAAATAAAATAAAATAAAATAACAATTTTTAATTCTTTTATTTAATTATTCTTTTTTTGGGGGGGGGGGGCTTTTGTATAAATGTCCAATAGCCCCAATAAATACATCTCGACCCCTTCTCTGCATTTCCCGAACTCTAATTTCATCCTTCAGAAAAACCCTAACCGCCTCTGATGTTTGCGCCGCCGATCGCCTCTTCCCGCCGCGCTTCCACCGCCGAAGACCCTGTTCAATCGCGCAGCCGCCGCCTCTTTGCTTCTTCGCCTTCTGGAAATTTCAGAGGAGGTTTGCAAATTTTTTATCCTCTCTGTAAAATTTTTAAAAAATTCTGCATTTGCTCTCTGTTATGGCACCTACTTTGCAATTTGAACGGGATTTCTCCCAATTGTTTGCACATGATATTTACGGTAGTTATTTCGGCGACGAGATCCGAAAGCGCGGATGGAATTTTCTGTTATTTAACCATCCAAACACATTCGCGCTTCCGGATCTTATTGCGTGTTTTTATGAATATATGGAGGAGGGGTGCTTCGCACAACACGGGTTCATACGCTTACTGTGGGGGGATCGGGAAATAATTATCGATAGGGACTTCATTCACGAAGTCACCTTAATACCACGAATCCCCATTCACGACCAACCCCTCCGATTTGAGGACTGCCTACCCTTAATGGGAAATGACTGTTCTAAGGAGCTCAGAAAGGGCATTCAGGCTCGCACGCTGTATGCAAACGTTTTAACTGTGTGCCGTTGGGCACAAAACAATATTTTCGAAAGTTCTCACAATACAACAATTTTCTGTAAGTCCACGTTGCCCACCCCGGTGCTTACGGGGAGGCGGAAAACATAATAAAAATTGGATTTTTAATGACTTAGGCAACATGGACCTTGCTTGTGAGGATCTTTACTAAACGAAAACTAGCTAAAGTAAACTAACAACTAACTAAGTTGTAGAAAGGTTATACCTTGAGCTCGAACTCCTTCTCTCCTTGCTCGTCGGAATGGTAGAAAGGCCTCACCTTGCTTGTCTTCTTCCGTCAAAGAAGGATCCACCCGAAAGCCTCGACCTTAAGCTTCAACTCCAAGCTACGAGTAACTAGAGTGCAAGAAATGCTAAGACTTGAACCCTAGAAGTGAGTAGAGAAGATCAAGTGAAGGTTTTTCTCAAGCTTTTTTTTGTTTCTCAACACATGAGAGGGAGAGAGCTTGAGGGAGAGGATGAGCAAGAGAGAGAAAAGATATGATAGAATGAATTATTAGTGAGCCATTCTCACTAATATGTGTGTGATATTTTAATTAATTAATTAGCAAGAAAATTGTCATGGTTTAATCAAGAGGTGACCATTATCATTTCACTATTAATGCAAATTGCAAGGATCAAAGAGCATCTTCCAAATGAAATGATCATGGTCAAATTGTCAACTTGGTCAACAAGTCAATGAAGTCAAAAGGTCAACAACAACAACCATGCACAATAATTAAGCTAATTATTAATTAACAATAATACACACAAAAGCAATAGGGTTAATAAAATGACAATAGTCATTAACCCTAAACAAGGTCCTCTCCCTCAATCTCAAGCAACTGTGCATATGCACCCGCATTCGTGATCTGAGGAACACGAACACAATGAGAAAAACCAATCTCAAATCATATACTAGGATCCGGCTTAAACCAAAGCCCGCTAGTATAAACTATCCGGACAGCAAACGTGCACAAGTGCGCGGATGCGAACGAACCCTGTCGCAAAACCATGCGACCTCTACTCATTTTGCCTAAAGGCGAATAGTTCTCTGTGTGGGACTCTAAAGACTCGACACTACGCTGGCAGTGGGTTTAACCACAGACCGCAAGCGGCACTAGCTGTACGTAACGGTCCCCAGGTAGATGTCGATAAGAAGACTGACGAGGTGAACCCCATCTGCACTCCTACTGAGCCTGTATGTGACAGTCTCCGTACAGTCCGGTCTGTTCGTCTGATACATCGCATGGCGGGCCTAGGGGGGCGGTGAACGTCAGTCCCCTAATAGCGGTACAAGTCGTGTCGGAGTGAAGCCCAGAACACTCTGAGATAACACTGGAAGCCTACCAGTATATCTCGCTTGCCCTGGCCAGGGACTACTCGTGTAATGGCTCTCCTGGACACAGCGCGATGTCAACCCCCAATACCGGGAGAGACGAATCCTGTCTAACCGTCACTGCCTCCAAGTGCTTCGGGACTGCACCCAAAAACTACCTGTTTGCACGACTCCTCTGAGCCGTGGTAGGGTAGTAATCAAAGTGCAGTGGGAACACACTCGAGGCGAAGTGACAGTGTCAAGTCAGCGGACTAAGCTGTACTCATGTCACCTGGGAACTGATAACTGACGATAGGTATATTACCAACCAACAGTTCCCGACGAGTCCTGTCCAGTGTACTCGTAACCTAACGAGCACCCGCATACTATCCCAAGTACGACGTACTAATGGCTGTGGGACAGACTGTCTCCCATACTGGGATGAGAAGCGCATACGCTAGTCTACTCCGGAGTATCGATGCCCTGTCTCGATAGTCCAACGACCAGGGACCTGTATAAGGATGTGCTTATAGATTACCCAGCTCCCACGAGTGCGAGCGCCATCACAACGCTGGTAATCAAGCAAAGATCCTAAGGGCTCTACTAATATGTATACCTGCAATATGCTAAAAGAAACACATGCACATATTAAAGCAGAGACAAACCAAGTAGCATACTACCATTTCGAGCAAGCTTGTATATACAACTGCGAATATCCCAAGCTTCCATTAAGTAATATACAAACTAGTATGATACAGTAATGGCCTCTAGGGCATATACACTAACATTTTTACCCCATCCCTTCACATAGTGCACACTTTAATGACCAAAAATCCTAGCTACGACATGTACACTGTGTTGCTACACTCGATTGGCGCCGGCAAGAGGGTTGCCAATTATTCATGCCCGATGTTGGTAACACAACTGTGTCTCCATTTCCTCCCTGTTGAGGAATTTGAATTTTACCTGCATGGTGGGGTCCTATTCGACTCCTTCTTGAGGGTGTCTCCACATCCTACACACGACTTCATGATTTATGGTCGCGCACCGAGCTGGCCGAAGATGTGATGGCCAAGACACCCAGCTCGAGCTCCACAGCGAGCGATGAAGAGCTCACCCCCACTACGCAAGCGTGCTTAATTTGACGAACCCACAGGGGGTAGAACGAGTGATTGGAATGCTGACTAACTTTTATTAGCGACTGACGAGTCTGGAACTGGGAATGTCCACCCTACTGGCAAGCGAGGAACGATCACGATCACGGTCAAGGTGATGGGGGACAGATAGGGGTGAGGCAGGGACTAGTGAGGCCGCGTCTTGACGTCGCCGCAGGGAGTAGTGATGACACTGCTGTAAATAAGTTTGGGGGTGAGGGTTGATTGTAAATAGTTATCTTTGCATTGCATCTTCACGTTTTTTTAATTTTTGTAAATATTTGTTTTTCTTTGCATATTTAATTCCGTATCTTATTTATCTGCATTGAATCTTTATAATAATAATAATAATAATAATAATTGAAAAATTTTAAATATTAAAAAAATTAAAAAATTCAATATTGGCCATATTTTACTCAAGCTCAACATGACGGTTGACTAGTTAGAAAAAACTAGATTCTAAATTTAGTAAATTAAAAACCCTAAAAATAACCTTTCTTGAAGTATAACGGTAGAAAATATACGTCATTGCAGTTTATTTAGAAATAAGCAAATTTTGAGTTTAGTTCTTGGGCTGAGTCGAAATGAGGGAAGAGTATTGAAAGCTCTATTTGAAGTGTAAGTCTGAACAATAATTCTGAACCTTAAGTCCAAATTCTGAAAATAGATACCCTACAAATCGCACATACACTCACCTTGAAACTTGGGATAGTAGAGGATACCTAGAAATACTCTTACCTGAAAGCCTAGTATGAAAGAAAAAACAGCATTTAAAGCTAACCACCAAAAGAGCATCATTGAAAAATATATCCGGTCTTGAAATAAAAAAAAGAAAAAGGAATAAAATACAAGACCTGGAAACTGCTATTTACGCTTTAAACTCATACATTCGGTAATCGGATGTTAGTGCCTCAAGAAACATTAATAGTCACATGAAAGATGTATGAGCAAAACCATCCATCATTAATGAAAAGAAGTAGTACTAGGTATTAAGGAAAGGGTATTATAGTTTGAATTGAATTTCTAAGTGTAGGGGTGATAAATACACACACGCAGGGGTTTATGATTGGAGTTTAGAGAAGAGCTAGGAATGAAAAATAAGGCTTATATCTTCAGTAGAGATGATAAAAATTCCAGATTTGAGATGATGTTTTAGAAGGAAAACACAAGCAATGCTGAAAGCTTTATAAACCGGAAAAATGTATATGGTCTTAAGTTAAATGAAAAGGAAGTGTGAAAAATATGGGTTGGTGATTTCTAAGTTAAAGATGATAGAGTTTGTTGCTAGAATGCTGAATTGTAGAATTAGAGTCGACGGCCAATTTGATCGGATTTTGTGGGTAGTATCCGCTGAAAACGCTCAGGAGACAACACTCCTCCTACTAGGGACATCTAGAGGTTTAACGACCCGTTGCACGAGCTCAGTGCAATCGCGTTCCCTGCGAAAGTGAGGTTAGGAATTTTTGTGAATAAAATGGTTTTGCTCGGGACGAGCAAAAGATAAGTTTGGGGGTATTTGTTCATATCAGATTATTGCATTTTTATACCGCCCATTCTTAATGACATTGAATATAGGTAGGTACTCTTGATCCGTATTTGCTAAATAATTGTAGGTTACAGGTTCTCAGCTCTAAGCAGTGAAATTCATGAAAATGCGCAACAAATTCAGGACTTCCGCCAACCACAGATAAATACGGGTCTCTGCTCACTATCCGTATGATGTCGCATACCAGTTCAAGGGACAAAATGGAAAATCATTGGTCATTTTCATGCACAAAGCACAAGATCCAAGACTTCTACGCAGAGCTCAAGAAAATCAAGGCAAAAAATCCGCATCAATTCACCTTCTTGATCTGCTGAAAATCTGGAAGAAAAATGAAGAGTTTCTGAGAAACAAAGTATACCAAACAGAAGAGAACAGCAACATGAAGAAACCCAGGAAAAAACGACAAAGCAACTCTACCAAACGGTCGCGGAACCGCGGCTAACATGGCATATATGCGGCGGATCCGCGGCCGAGTCAACTCAGTGTTGACTCGGTTTTTGAGGGTGGTTTTGTAACTTCATTTTGGGCCAGATTGTATCCCTAGGGTTTCAGTTTCCTGCCTATAAATAGCCCAGTGCAAAGCCAAGTGAAGGGTGCTTTTCTTTGTATTAGATTTTAGGATTAGATTTTGTAGTTCTTCTTCCTCTTTTCATCTTTCTCCATTAAAACTTGTAGTGAGCTTTATGAGTGATGAATAAAAGAAGAGTTCTTTTATTTAACATGCTTGTCTTGTTATTGTGTTTAATTATATTTTCTTGTAATTTTCATTTGCTAATCTAGTTGTTGTTATTTGTTGTTTGCTTTCTTTCTTCTTCTATTTTTCTTTATCCTTACAACAGTGATGCTTAAGTATGATCCTTGCCAAAGTGAGGTCTCAAATAGCCAGTTGTGATTTTCTAACCCCTTTCTTTCTATCTTCCTCTTTTGTTTAATTTTCTTTTTCTTGTTAATGGGTGAGTAGTTTCTCACTTGTTAGGGTAGGATAAGGAAAGTTTGAGAGAAGGAAATCTCTCTCAGTCTTTTCTTGCCCAACATCTTAATTCAGACTCCCGTTAATTGAACCACAATCTGCTCCCTACGACACCCTATCCTACATGATAGCGGTGATTCCTTAGCGATACCGGTTGTGGTTGAATTAACTGGAGGTTAAGGCAAAGAGCCAAGAACGGACGAAAAAGGACCAAAAAGAAGAAACTAAGCGTTGGAAAGCCTAGTTTATACTCGCAAGTTTCCTTTCTAGTCGTGCTAATCCCTGTTGTTGCCGATTACCGTAACACCGATATTAAGGGTGGCAATGAAAGAAGTGAGCGACTCCTAACTCAAACTAAGCTAATCCCAACCCTAACAAGCTCTCTTTATACATATTTCAGCACATAGTTAATCTCAAACAAACCTGGACATTTGGACTTAACTCGTTAAAACATATATAAAAAGATTCCCATCTCTCTGTGGACCGACCCGTACTTAATCGGCTAGCTACCATGCGAAACCGTCTTGATTGCGGTAATTAACTAAAACAATCACACGACTCAGTAGAACCATGGTAGGGTAGTGATCAAAGCATAGTGGGAATTCACATGAGACAAATGACGATCTAAGATCCAAAGACTAACCTGTACACATGTCACAAGAGAACCGCTATCTGACGATAGGTATAATATCATCTAGAGGTTCTCAGCGAGTCCGTCTAGTGTACTCATCCCCAGTGAGCACCCGTATATAATCTTAGGTGATTACACCAATGATTGTGGGACCAACCACTGTCCCTCGTCGGGGTCTAGAAACGTACACGCAAGTCTACTCTGGAGTACCGATGCCCTATCTCGATACTCCTGCGACGTGAGACATTTAAGGATGTGCTTATAGACTACCTAGCTTCCACAAGTATGATTGCCATCACAACACAGGTAGTCAAGAAAGATCCTACGGTCTTTATCAACATGTAACCACAATATGTAATAACGTTATAACATATGCCATGTTATGATAAAGTCAAACCATAATAGTTTACTACTATATCAAGTCTTTATCAATATGTGCAAACTGGATAAAACATCAATATGAACAAATACATAATATCCCGATAAAGCCAATTGAAATAATATACTATATAACTGAGCAAGATCGTCCTGTACATACATATCCCCAGCATCCATATGTATACATATACAATAATGGTCTCTAGGGTATATATATCCAACAATCTCCCACTTTCACTAAAGGCCAGTTATTAGCGTACCGAATACCCAACGTTTGCTCTAAGGCCAGCTGCTGGAGTACCGCATACCCAACATCTCAAAAAATCGCTCGAACTGCGCTTGAAGGTAGGCCTTTGTAAATGGATCCACCGTGTTTTCTTTTGTATCCACTCTCCGGACCTCGATCTCCTGGCGATCTATGATCTCTCTGATCAGGTGATACCGCCTTAAGATTTGTCTGGATTTCTAGTGGGACCATGGTTCCTTTGCTAAAGCTATATCCCCATTGTTACCGCAATACAAATGTATCAGATTAACAATGGACGGAACTACCTGAAGTTCAGTAATGAACTTCTTTATCCAGATTGCTTCTTTTGCGGCATCGCTCGCAGCAATATATTCAGCCTCCATCGTCGAGTCTGCAATGGTATCCTATTTGGAACTCTTCCAACACACCGCCCCTCCGTTGAGGGTAAACACAAAACCCGAGACAGACTTTCTCTCATCCTTGTCACTCTAGAAACTTGAATCGGTAAAGGACTCGACCATAAGGTCTCCATTACCGAAAACCAAGAACATCTCCTTAGTCCTTCTCAGCTACTTGAGAATGTTCTTCACTGCTGTCCAGTGGTTCTCACCTGGGTTTGACTGATACCGGCTCATCACGCTTAGTGTTCATACCAGAATATTGCATTTAATACCGCCCATTCTTCTACTCGTTTGTTTATAGGCAGGTGCTTTTGATCCGTGTTTCTTACATATTTACTTGTTACAGGTTCCCAGTCCAAAATAAGGCATATCATACAAAATCTCCATAGTTACGCCAAAATCTATAACATCTGTCACAGACAGATAAAAGCCGGGTTCCGGTCAACCGCATCCGTCCAGTGCCACTTACCAGTTTAAAAGACAAGACGAAAAACAGTGGTCATTCGTGTCTCGGACAAGCACAGAGCACGAGAGGGGCAGCACAAGATTCAATGGGTGCGCGGAGCTCGAGGGAGATAAAGGTCAAATGAATTAAAAGTGAAGCCATTTTGGACTGTTGCAAATCTGAAGAACCGTTGGAAGCATTTTGCAATTTGGGAAATGTAGAACAACAGAAGATAGAAATACAAGGAATCCCATAAAATACGAGACCCCAATTCCACAAAATCGTGGTGGAACTGCTGCCAAATATGGATTTTTGCGGCGGTTCCGCCGCGGTTTCGTGTCATCATCTGACCAAACTTTGGGGTTATTTTGGTCATTGTATTTGGACTCAAAATTTAGCCCTAGTGTTTCATCTCTTTGCCTATAAATAGTCCAATTTTGTGCCAAGTAAAGGATGCTTATTCTTTGTTAGAATTAGTGTAATTTAGTTTGTATCTTCTTCTTCATCTATTCTCCATGAAAGTGTAGTGAGATCTCTTGAGTGGAAAATCAATGAAGATGAGGGTTATTTTTCTATCTTGTATTGTTATTTCCATGCATTGTATTTTAATTTCTTAGTCTAAATTTATTAATTGTTGTTAAGTAGTTGTTGTTTTTCTTTTCTTGTTTTCTTTTTCCTTCTCTTTTTATCCGTATTATTTTCAAGCCATGATACTCGACGGAGTTCCTTGTTTAGGTGAGGAACCAAATAGTTAGCTTGTAAAATCGTATTTTTCCTTTCTTTCCTTACTTCTTTCTTGCTTTGTTTTCTTTTCATTCT
The DNA here is from genome assembly GCA_030015575.1 of Agapanthus africanus. Classification (NCBI taxonomy): domain Eukaryota; kingdom Viridiplantae; phylum Streptophyta; class Magnoliopsida; order Asparagales; family Amaryllidaceae; genus Agapanthus; species Agapanthus africanus. The sequence goes on along the minus strand of CM057339.1, from coordinate 298,517,991 downwards.
CATGTGTGAATAACTTCCATACTTGTTAGGGGCTAAGGAAGGTTAGTATGAGGGACGGAAGAATCCCTTGTGCTTCTCTTCGCTAAACATCCTAAAACGAACCTAGACCAAACAAATGCAACCCCCTCACTTAGGCGCTATATGTGACATACAGCCGCGACCTAAGTCGAGAAGTCCTTTAAGCGTTCTACACCGTGACAAGTAGTTGTGACTTAATTGGATACATGGTTGCGGGTGTTTGGCCTAGGGTTGGAAATAAGCGCATTTAGCAGACGGACAAGGGGCACTAAGAATGGATTTAGCGTTGGAAAGCTTGCTTAAACTCGCAAATCCCATTCCTATGTCTTCCTAATCCCCGCTTCTTTCGATTATCCAAACATCGCTTTAAGAATGGCAAAAGACAAGTACAAGACTAACCCTAACTCTACTAACCAACCTTAACCCTAACGAGCTTACTTAAATATACATACGAACACTTAGGATAGATTTGAACACACACAAATACATTCTTGAATTGACTCGTCTAAAACACGAACGGACATACTACCATCTCCCTGCGGATCGACCCGTACTCAACCGGCTAGCTACAAGCGAAACCGACTAGATTGCGGTAAGTAGAGAACGAAAGTAGAATGCATATCATAACACATATCGCGGTTTTTCTGCTATCAATAAAATGGTGCCGTTACCGGGGAGACGGTAACGTATTTTCTTTCTTGTTATTCGGGTTAATATTCTTTTTGTATATATATATATATATAATATATATATATAAATAAATAAATAAATATAACAAAAACCTTTTTTGTTAATTTTTGATAATTTTTGTATGCAAGTGTACAGGCTATCTGGAGCAAGTACAGTAATCAAATAAAGAAACGGAGCATTTAATTTTGGAATAGAAAACATAGGAGTGCAGGGAAAAAATTTCAAGCGCCAACTCATCAGTTTGACCGCGGAACCGCGGTCAAAGCGTGGTATTAGCAGTGGTTCCGCGGTCGTAAGTTGGCTTCTAAGCCCAAATTTTTTTTCTCCCCTTCTATTTACTCTAAACCCCTCTGTGAACTCCATTTAATTGTATTTTATACAGGTTTCTTTGCACAGATTGCGCCGCCGCCAATATTTTTTTTGTTGTTTTAGATTTTGTTTGTTTATATGCTTTGTATATAATAATACGGACATTAAGGGGCTTGAACACCAATTAAAATTTGGTGGGGATTTCATCACGCTTCCTAAGACCCCACAAATCACAAAAAGCATACGCATTACCTTGAGCTAATAAAAAATATCTAGACCAAACCTATAAGAACTTGTCGCGCTCATTTAGGACAAGTGAAGGTTGCAAGGAATCAGTCGTTTATCTAAACTTGACTTTGTGGTGCCTAGTCTAGACAAGTGAGGAGGTAATTTTAAAAGGCCCGTCTCACGGTTATTCGTGAGCGGAACCCTCCTTACCTCACTTATGCTTACCTGGCCACAATTGGCAGTGAAGAGGTGATTCGAGAGTTATCCTGCAACTTGTCGCTTGGAAATCTAGGAGCAGTCTAGTTGGACTTTGAAGACTCTAGCTCTAGGTGTTGTTTATGCACATTGTGATTGTGCTTGTGCTTATGTATAGTTTAGTCCCATAATTCCGTATTCTTTCAAAAATAAACAATTTCGAAAACTACAAAAACAAAAAAAAAATCGAATTTTTTTAAATAAAAATTCAACCACTTTCCACCCTCCCTACCTTTTCATAACATGGGTACCCCAAAACGACCAAATCATGCTGAACTTTGGTATCCACAACCAGACATTTTTTCATACGGTTCTTGCTTTGGTCGAACTTCGAACGATCCATCCATGCCCAAAATTTCTTTAAAAGATCGGATAGACGCGTCTAGGACAAACAATTGGACTCCGCAATCCACTTCGTATCAACCATTTCAACTTCCCCCGCCTTCTTACATTGATACCCCTTTTGAGAGTCATGTTCCGACTCCAAGACCAATGTCCATTTCTAAACATATTGCACAATCCCGTAGCCGATCTTTCATTCTTTTCACCACTTCGAATTCTTTTGATCAACGATTCCAATCACCTTCTTATCAGAATGTTGATCCTACTCCTATCCAACCATTCGATTCCTATCAATCCTACCCGATTTTTATACCTTCTCTAGACATTGTTTCTGAACAACCATTTAGGAGTTTCACGTATCCAAACCACTTTGAATTTTTTACTGAAACCTCCTCACAACCTATGTCTAGTCTTGACCGAACTTTGGAAGAATTTCGGGTAGCGTCGTGCCAAATGGAGGAAGTGAATGCGTCCATGGACACCCTCATACAATCTTTTGAATTAGCTACTAGTTTACAACTAGCTCCACATTTTCCATTGTATAATGAGGCGATAGAACAGGTTACGGATTTGAGTCGTGAGAGTGAGCATTACACCCTTCCAAATCAAACCTACCCATTTCAAATCAAATTCCACAACTCCAGTTTCAAAAGTCTATCGAGTGTCCTACATGAATCACCAATTGAAGATAGCACGTTTGATGAGTTGTGTAACTTTGTAGTGTTTGATTTACCTGATTGTGAAGGGACCCTGTCAAGTGAAGCCGCACCCAATCCCGTTGATCTCTACACATCCACTCTAGAACCAGAATTGATTAAAATCTATGCTATTGATGAGGTGTCTGAGAAATTTGATTTTTACTTGATTAAGGATATCGACACTGGGAGTATTTTGGATGATGAACTTGCGGTTTTGTATGAGTTTTTCTCACCAATTCATCAAGTCCTTTCACTTCCGTGTGGGCATCATCCCAAACTGTTAACTGTTTTTCCCGAACCTCATATGCGTCTGGAAATTGAAGATGAGTGCATGGATGGGCTGATTTTTGAGGAGAATTTTAAGGATAGTATTGAGGATGAAACAGTTTTAGTAGACGAGTCGGATTTTCCAATTTATCCTATCCCTTTCATTGACTGTGTACACCCACCTGAATCATTAACCGATACCATTCCTCAATCACTCCCCACCATCCTTTCCATCGTTCCCGCTTTGCAAGACACCGTATCACTTCATTTCCTATGTCTAGTTCACCTAGTTCGGTCTACCTATGATTTCTTACGAATCTTGAGAGGTTTGACCCCATTTCTCAACGGGTTGAAAGATTAGTACAATCGCTTTTTACACATCGATCATTACAAATTGTAGTAATTTATTCACTCCATTTCCACCCTCAAGTTCGTATTCCATTTCTTTTTCCCTTTCGCCATTCTTCTCCTCATATACCAAGACCGTATCACACTTCCATCCCCATACAGTCTCGCGTATTCTCCATTTTTTTCCTCTCCGCATTCTTTTACCAGCCTGGGCCTTATCCCGATAAAATTTTTGAATAGTTAGTGCTAAATTTTGGCCTGTGTAAGGTCTTGTATAGATTGATACTGTTCTCTCCCCCCTAATCCTAAATTGTACCGCTTAAACAGTGGCCACACTGTTTCACTTAAGTTTGGGGGGATCTTTTAGTGTATACATTTTTGGTTTGCTTTTTTGTTTTGTAAAAAAAAAGGGAGTGCTGACAATTTTGACCCTCCTGGTATAGCCTGACAGTGAGGGCACTCTCAAGTTTAAGTTTGGGGGTGTGCTCGGTAAGCTTTCTACCTTCGCATTCATGTGTATATTTTGCATTTGCATACTTATTTAAAAAAACGTATAAAAATCAAAAAATTTACAAAAATATAAAAACTTTGTCGTCAAGTTAGCTAATAAGGTAACCTAGATTTTTATTCCGAAAATTTAGTTGATACGTTAGAAATAACTAAATCCTAGGCTTTGGAATTGAAAACCCTAAAAATAACCCTCCTTCTGTTTAACCTCGGTAATTATATGTCCTTGCAGTTTTTTTTAGGAGTAGGTAATCTTGAGTTCAGTTCTTGAGTTAAGTCGAGATGAAGGGAAAGTATCGAAAGCTTTATTGAAGGATAAGTCTGAAAAATAGTTCATATTCTTAAGTCCAAATTCAGAAACTATATACCCTACAAATCGCACTCACACGCACCTTGAAACTTGTGATAGTAAAGGATACCTAGAAATACTCTTGCCTGAAAGCCTAGTATGAAAGGACAAAACGATATTTAAAGCTAACCACTAGAAGAGAATCATTGAAAAATATATCCGGTCTTGAAAAAGAAAAATAAAGAAAAATAAAGAAAAATAAAGAAAAATAAAGAAAAAGAATAAATTACAAGACCTGGAAATTGCTATTTACGATTTAAGCTCACACATTCAGTAATCGGCTGTTAGTGCCTCAAGAAGCATTAATAGTCGCATGAAATGTGTGTGAGCAACACCGCCCATCATTAACGAAAAGAAGTTGTATTAGGTAATAAGGCAAGGGTACTATAGCTTGAATTGAATTCTTGAGTGTAGGGGTGAAAATTTACACAAACGTGGGGGTATACGATCGATGTTTGGAGGCAAGATAGGAATAAAAAATAAGACTTATGTTTTCCGTAAAGTTGATAAAATTCCGGATTGGAGACTGCACTTTAGAAGGAAAACTCAAGAGATACCGAGAACTTTCTAAACTGTCAAACCGTATAGGATCTTGGGTTGAATAAAAAAGAGGCGTGAAACATAAGGGTTGAATATTTTTAACTTAGGATGATAGAATTTCTAACTTAGATGCTAAACTATAGGACTAGAGTTGACGTTAACATATGAAACTAGCTTGACGGGATTTTGTAGATAGTATCCGCTGAAACGCCTTAGGAGACAACACTCCTCATACTAGGGACACCTAGAGGTTTAACGGCTTGTTGCACAAGCTCAATGCAATCACGTTCCCGGCAAAAGTGAGGTTAGGATTTTTTTTGAATAATTGGTTTTGCTCGGGACGAGCAAAATTTAAGTTTGGGGGTATTTGTTCATACCGGAATATTGTATTTAATACCGCCCATTCTTCTGCTCGTTTGTTTATAGGCAGGTGCTTTTGATCCGTGTTTGCTACATATTTACAGGTTACAGGTTCCCAGTCCAAAATAAGGCAAATCATACAAAATCTCTACAGTTACGCCAAAATCCAGAACATCTGTCATAGACAGATAAAAGCCGGGTTCCGGTCATCCGCATCCGTCTAGTGCCGCTTACCTGTTCAAGTGACAAGACGAAAAATAGTGGTCATTCATGTCTCGGACAAGCACAGAGCACGAGAGGGGCAGCACAAGATTCAATGGGTGCGTGGAGCTCGAGGGAGATAAATGTCAAATGAATTAAAAGTGAAGCCATTTTGGACTGTTGCAAATCTGAAGAAACTTTGGAAGCATTTTGCAATTTAGGACATGTAGAATAACAGAAGATAGCAACACATGTAATCCCAGAAAATACGAGACCCCAATTACACAAAACCGCGGCGGAACCGCTGCCAAATGTGGGTTTTTTTGGTGGTTCCGCCGCGGTTTCATGTCATCATCTGACCAAATTTTGGGGTTATTTTGGTCATTGTATTTAGCCCTAGGGTTTCAGTTCTCTGCCTATAAATAGCCCAGTTTTGTGCCAAGTAAAGGAGGCTTATTCTTTGTTAGAATTAGTGTAGTTTAGTTTGTATCTTCTTCTTCTTCATCATCTATTCTCCATGAAAATGTAGTGAGAGCTCTTGAGTGGAAAATCAATGAAGATGAGGGTTATTTTTCTTATCTTGTATTTTTATTTCCATGCATAGTATTTTAATTTCTTAGTTTAACTTTATTAATTATTGTTAAGTAGTTATTGTTTTTCTTTTCTTGTTTTCTTTTTCCTTCTCTTTTTATCCGTTTTATTTTCAAGCCATGATACTCGACGAAGTTCCTTGCTTAGGTGAGGACCCCAGTTAGCTTGTAAAACCGTATTTTTCCTTTCATTCTTTTCTTCTTTCTTTCTTTGTTTTCTTTTCGTTTTCATGTGTGAATAACTTCCATACTTTTTAGGGGCTAAGGAAGGTTAGTATGAGAGATGGAAAAATCCCTTGTGCATCTCTTCGCCAAACATCCTAAAACGAACCTAGACCAAACAAACGCAGCCCCCTCACTTAGGCACGCTATATGTGACATATAGCCGCGACCTAAGTCGAGATGTCCTTTAAGCGCACTACAACGTGATATGTAGTTGTGACTTAATTGGATACATGGTTGCGGGTGTTTGGCCTAGGGTTGAAAATAAGCGCATTTAGCGGACGAACAAGGGGCACTAGGAATGGATTTAGCGTTGGAAAACTTGCTTAAACTCGCAAATCCCATTCCTATGTCCTCCTAATCCCCGCTACTTTCGATTATCCCAACATCGTTTTAAGAATGGCAAAAGACAAGTACAAGACTAATCCTAACTCTACTAACCATCCTTAACCCTAACAAACTTACTCGAATATACATACGGACACTTAGGATAGATTTGAACACACACATATACATTCTTGAAATGACTCGTCTAAAACACGAACGTACATACTACTATCTCCTTGTGGATCGACCCGTACTCAACCGGCTAGCTACAAGCGAAACCGACTTGATTGCGGTAAGTAGAGAATGAAAGTAGAACACATATTATAACACATATCATGGTTTTTCTGCTATCAATCACTTAGCGCGTAAGCTACATCTAGTCTTGTACATAGCATCGCATACATTATAGATCCTACCGCCGAAGCGTAGGGTATAGTGCTCATGCGAATTCTCTCCTTATCAGTCTTGGAAGACATCTCCTTGGAGATGGTAATTCCATGCAATGCGGGTATGTTACCGCGCTTGGAATCGTCCATACTAAATCTCTTTAGTACAGTCTCTATGTACCTGGATTGGAAAGTCCCAGTAATCTCTTGGATCTATCTCTGTAGATCCTGATCCCCAGATTGTACGAGGCATCATCCAGGTCCTTCATGGAGAACCTTTTGTGATAAGAACAACTTGACCGATTGTATCATAGGAATATCATTTCCTATTAAAAGAATGTCGTCCGCGTACAAGACTAGGAATACGACAATTCGTCCTACAATCTTCTTATAAATATATGGCTCATCCTTATTCTTGATGAAGTCAAATTCCTTGACTGTTTCATCAAAACAGATGTTCCAGCTCCGCGATTCTTTCTTTAATCCATAAATGGATTTAAGCAACTTGCACACCTTCTTGCTGCTCCCACTTTCTATAAAACCTTCTGGCTGATCCATATAAACGTACTCTTCCAAACTTCCGTTTAGAAAAGCCGTTTTTACGTCCATCTGCCAGATTTCATAGTCATGGAAGGCAGCAATGGCAAGTAGGATCCGAATGGATTTGAGCATAGCCACTGGAGAAAAAGTTTCGTCATAGTCCAATCTTTGTCTTTAACGAAAACCTTTTGCAACAAGTCTAGCCTTATAGGTTTCCACCTGTCCATCTACACCAATCTTCGTTTTGTAGATCCATTTGCATCCAACAGGTTTTATCCCAGATGGAGCAACTTCCAAGGTCCACACTTTATTGGTGTATATGGACTCCATTTCGGATTAGATAGCATCCGGCCACTTATTAGAGTCCCTACTGATAATGGCCTTCCTGAAATTAGTAGGATCATCTTCTTCCAAGATGAAATCCTCTCGATCCCCGTCTATGAGAAAACCGTAGTATCTTTTGGGCGGATGAGAAATCCTACAAGATCAACGGAGTGGCTGAGGTTCGTCTGGGACTACTGAATCTAGAGGTTCTACCAAATCATCAGTTACATTTTGTGGTTCAGAAATTTCTTTCAGTTCTACCGTATTCCCACTAGTTCCTTTTGCAAAAAACTCCCTTTCTAAAAAGGTTGTGTGGGGAGATATAAAATCTTTTTGTTCCTCAATGTGGTAGAACATATATCCTAGTGAATCTTTAGGATATCCCACAAATTTACATAGAACTGATCGTGCCTGAAGTTTGTCCGGTTTCTGTATTTTCACATGGGCTGGACAACCCCATATCTTAATAAATTTAAGACATGGTTTCTTACTACTCCATATTTCATACGGAGTCCTAGGCACGGATTTGGATGGAACTTGATTCAAAAGATATGTCGCTGTTTGAAGCGCATGTCCCCAGAATGAAAGAGGCAACTCAGCACTACTCATCATGGAGAGAACCATATCCAATAGGGTACGATTCCTCCGTTCTAATACACTATTGTGCTGTTATGTATACAGAGGATTAAGCCGAGAGAGAATTCCATTCTCTTTTAGGTAATCAAGGAATTCCGTGCTCAAGTACTCCCCTCCTCTATCAAATCTGAGGATCTTGATACTTTTGCCTGTTTGGTCTCTACTTCCTTTCTGTATTCCTTGAATTTCTCAAAAGCTTCAGATTTGTGTTTCAAAAGATACGCATATCTGAACCTTGAGAGATCGTCAGTGAATGTTATGAAGTATGAGAACCCACCCGGTGCATATATAGACATTAGACCACATACATCACTGTGTATGAGTCCCAAGAGCTTTACTACTCTTTCTCTGTGTCCGGTGAACGGAGATTTGATCATCTTTCCCTTTAGACAAGACCGATAAGTTTCATAAGATGAAAATTCGAACGTATTCAAATGTCCATCCTTATGTAATTTACTCAGTCTTTTCTCTCCGATATGACCAAGTCTACAATGCCACAAGTAGGATTCGTTCTCTTTTGAACTCTTCCTCTTGCGTTTGTTTTGTACATTAAAAACTATGTTTTGATTTAGAACATAGATACCATTACACAGTGTACCTTCTGCAATCAATACCTGATTAAGGTAAATGTTCATGATATTTCTATCAGGAACAAACTTATATCTATCTTTATTATGTAAAAAAAATGATATGATGTTGCAAATCATGGAAGGTACATAGTAGCAATTGTTCAAAATCATAGCATTGCCTTTTGGCAACACAAGGTGATATTCACCGACGGCAGCAGCATCAACTTGGGCTCCGTTCTCTACTCTGAGGGACATATCACCAGGTCCAACTATCCTACTTTTTCTCGGTCCCTATAATAAATTACAGATACGAGATCCTGATCCGGTATCTAGTACCCAAGAGGTAAGACTAACCGAAAAACAGTTCTTAATAACAAGAACACCTGAAGGAGATGCAATAGTATGCTTCTTATTCGTTGGGGTCATCAAGGAATTCATACGATCCTCTTTCCCTTGCTTGTACTTATGATCTCCGTCATAAGTTAGAGCCAAACTGACGTTCCCCATCCCCGAATAAGAATTCGGATCGGTCAAACGATACATTTTATTATCTTGATTAGGGCGTGAAATGGTTGCTACCTAGAGAGAGAGAAAAGAAATACTTAGCGTACGCTCTTGCAAGATTAGATTGGTTATTAGTTTTTCTAACCAGGATAGCTCCCACTATTTCCTCGAATTCTCCATCAAACTTTAAAAGGAGAATTAGTCGGGATTAATCGCACGTTACAATACTTGCTTAACCTTTCGGCCAGGCTAGTGTTGGTACTTTGAGGGAGGTTTTCCAACGCTTTCGCGAAGTTCGTTAATTATGTAACCTTTTTTATGATGACCTTTAATTATGTAACCTTTCCTACTCATCAGTGGGATCGAGATCCAACTATCATTGTATGATGACCTAGATGGAATCCACTCTAGTTACCACACTCCAAAAGGTATGCTAAATCTGCAAGTTTCCTTTATATTTGAAACTCCCGATGTGGTTTTTGCCCCTAGGACCCAAGTGACCTTGGCGAATAATCAACAAATCAAAAGGTCCCAGTCAGGTTTAACTCGTCGTTATCCAAGATTGCATTAGACCCCCCTGCATGATCCTTGACGAATAATTAACAAAATCATGCGACTGTCCTAACCAATCGCATCTATCTATGCTACAGAGAATCATTACTCAGCTACCGTTCACTGTGCCTTGGCGAATAATCAACAAACACGGCACGAATACTAAGTACTAGTTTTCTGAAACGACGGAGGGCTACGGCTGGGTTTTTGGCGAAAAACCCTTTAACGTATTGAACTTGATATCGTTGAAGGAACCTGATAGCTTTGAAAAAGAGTGGTTTAAGCTCCGCTTTTGAAAACTATTGGTTTTGAAGAAAACCGAGTAATCTATAGCATTAAATTTTGATCAAGAGTTCATTCCCTGCGAAGGGATCTCGGCTCTAGCCTCCTGGAATGAGGTGCTGGATATTCACGACCGAATACCACTATGCAAAGCGAAAGAATATTATTACAGTTTTTCGAAATTTATTCCAACAACATCTTTTTTGGTTTCTTTTCTTGCATTAATCAAAATTAATGCAGTCCCATCAATTATCCTATCACACCAGAAGAGAACAAAAATATAATGTACGTATATGCCATCTGCATTCGCCACCGGGCCCCGTCATCACCCGTTAGGTTACTTAACTAACGACAGAGCGGGGGCTGGACTAGCGCGGGTGCAAAACATATACAACATCTACTAGTATATATATAAATATATATTGTTGGATATAGTGCCCTCAGAGTCAATTATTGGATCACAGGCACGTGATTGCAATGATTGAGGGAGGACCTATACCAGTAGGAAAATCTTACTCAAGATGATAGTATGCTATCTGGTTTATCTTTATCATCGTGTACTGCTTTAGGTGACCTTACATGTCACTATTGCGCGTTGATAGAGCCCTTAGGATTCTTGCTTGACGGCCAGCAGTATGATGGTGATCATATACGTGGGAGCTGGGGTCTATAAGCACATCCTTAAAAGGTCCCTAGTCGTGGGAGTATTCGAGACAGGGCATCGATACTCTAGAGTAGACTAGTGTATACAGTCCAGACCCCGACGAGGGGGGTTGGCCGATCTCACAAGCCAGATAGCAGTTCCCTGGTGACATGTGTACAGGTTAGTTCATCGACCTGAGATCGTCATTTGTCTCATGTGAGTTCCCACTGTGCTTTGATTACTACCCTACCATGGCTCAAAGGATTCGTGCAAACAGGTTTTAGTTGGGTACAGTCCCGAGCCACATGGAGGCAGTGAGCGGATCTGCAGGGGTTTCGTCTCTTCCGGTATCGGGGGTGAGATCGCGCTGTGTCTAGGAGAGCCATTACACAAAGCCCTCGGCCGAGGCAGGGGATTTACTGGTAGGTATTCCAGTAGTATCTCAGGGTGTTCTGGACTACACTCTGACATGACTTGTACCATTTTTAGGGGTTTGACTTTTACCAACCCCCTAGGCCCGCCATGCGATACTCATAGACGAACGGCCCGGACTGTACGGATATTGTCACTGACGGCCTCAGTAGGATGTCGGGATGAGTTCGCTCATCGACATCCCTTTTGGTCAATACCTGGTAGCCCTTTACGTATGGCTAATACCTCTGACGTGCTAGTGGTTAAATCCACAGCCAAAGTATTGACGAGTTTTTAGAGTCCCCCACAGACAGTTTCTCAAGTTTCGGGCGAAACGTTGTAGAGGCCGTATGATATATGGCAGGGTTCGATCATATACGTGCGGTATTGCACGGATCATGATCAGGCGGATCATACTAGTGGGCTTTGGTTTAAGCCGGATCCTAGTATTAGATTTGTTGGATTACTTTAGTCTCATCGCATTCGCGTTCAGTCGGAATGCGGATGCAGGTATGCATATACAGGTGAGGGGTATCCTTGTGATCCGTCACGAGTTTACTTTAGATATTACCGTATCTTTTTGTTGTGGGAAACATTTGGATTAATATTTGCTTAAGGAAATAATGAGCTAGATTTTCATCATGATAATTCATTAATGTGACATGGACTTGTGTTATGAGTCATGGTCTCTTTTCTTGCAAAAATGTCACATTAAGGAATTGTTTAATGTGTTGAAATGAGATGGAGAGAGAGAGGGGCTGCCATGGTTATTATTTTTGGCCTTGTATTTTCACCATCTCACTCTCTCACTCTCATTCCAATAAAAAAAGAAAAGAAAGAGAAACACCTTCTTCTTCCTCTTTCTCCTCTAGCTCTTTACTTCCATCAATGGCATCATCCTTAACCTCCATCCAAGCCATGGATGCAAAGAGATAAAGTGATCACAATATTCTCTACGACACCTTGGGCATGTCGGCTAGCACACTTCGTGCCCGAGTTGCTTCGGACGAAGCGGGAGGCCGTAAAACGACTTCTCGATGTGGTGCCCTTTCCGACGAGGAGATGATGACCGGAGTTGCCGTGGGGAGATCGGGATGGTGGCCGAAGACCGAAGGATACAGATCGCTTGGTATAGCTCTCTACCCTTTCTCTTGATTGCTAGTTTTAGGTTAACGGTTACGATCCGGGGTTTTTAGGATGCGGTAATGCCGGTTTAAAGTCAAGAAAATTTTTCGTTTCCGCATTTTGGTCTCGGATAGATGGTCGGGGTGCTATCGTAGTCCTACATGGTATCAGAGCCACGTCATTAACCTAGTCTAGCTTGCTCTAACGTGTTTACAAGTTCGATCGAACGAAAATTCCAAAAACCGCGTTTTCATGCATCGTGTTTCTGTCGATTTTCTTTTGTTGTCAAAAAATTATTAGGTATGTTGCAGAAAATCAGGCAGGGTTTTTGGAGACCACTGAAGAAAAATGGTTGCATAATGTCACTGTAGCGCCGCGGAACCGCGGCCGTAACCCCTTTTTGGCCGCGGTTCCGCCGTCGAATAGTGACATCGCTGGACCATTTTTCCTACAGTGATTCCTGACGTGAAAAAGCGGTTTCTGGTTATTTTATTTTGGGCCCAGATTCATTTGAGTACTGGGTATTGTGCTTGGGGCCCACTTCGGGAATTTTAGTCGATCGAAAATTTTAAACATGTTAGTTCACAGTATTTACATTATATCTGCGACCGTGAATGTCACTTGATCAGTAAATCCTGTCTAACTGTTATAGCCCTTTTAGACGGATTTGCGAACGTGACATTCACGTTGATGTTCTGTGTTGTGCTGTGATGTTGCGGATTTGTCGTGGGGGATAGCCTGGATGCAATGGTAGTACAGTTTGGTTATTATGTACATTTGATATTGCGGGGCGAGCGTCCGACATGTGGACTGCCGTCACTGCCTGTTTGTATATTATTCTTTTGGGGCACGACCGGGCTGAGGTCAATGTACCCGTTGTATATATTCTACTTTCTGTACTAGGATTACCCCGCGGAGGGGTGCACGGGTAGCCGGGTTCTAGAGGGCAACGGGCCCGCATCTCATGGCTTTGAGACGGAGGGGGCTTCACTCTAGAATTGGCGGGCTATTCGCCGCACTCGTAGGGGGTACAGGTTGACCCAAGGAGGGGTGCTCAAGTTACCGGATTCCGTGAAGTGCTGGGTGGTCCATTCACGTTGTTGAAGGGGGCTGCCTCGCTTCAGGTTTTGGCGGGTAACTTGTCGCGCCCGTAGGGGTCTAGGATTTCATTGCACAGGCTATCCACACGACTAGGGGAACGTCGGGTTTCAGCAGCGGCTCTGTGAAACCCAGGGCTTCCAGATTATCTGTATTGTTCTATGATGCTTATTACATTTCTGTGATGTTGAATTTTATCACGCCTTGAGCGAATATTATATATTGATATATATACTAGTAGATTTTGTATATGTTTTGCATCCGCGCTAGTCCAGTCCTCGCTCTGTCGTTAGTTAAGTAACCTAACGGGTGATGACGGGACCCAGTGGCGAATGCGGATGGCATATACGTACATCATTATTTGGTTCTTTATTGGTGTGATCAATTGATAGGACTGCCTTGATTCGGATCAATGCAAGCTAAACAAACCTATTCTGATGTTGTTGGAACATTTTTCAAAAAAAGCTGTTATTGCAAGGGCGTTCTCTTTTGTTTTGCACAGTGGTATTCGGTTATGAATATCCAGCACCTTAGTCGACGAGGCAAGGGCCGAGATCCGTTCACCAGGAGTGACCCCTTGGACAGAAGTTTGCGTCGGGAAAATAACTTCACTATAGCCGATTACTTTTTGCTTTGCATCGTGGTATTCAGTTGGAATATCCTGCACCTCATTCTACGGGGAAAGAGCCGAGATCCCTTCACCGGGAGTGACCTCTATGCAGTTCCTTCATAGGAACTGTGTCTAGTCTTTAGCAAAGGTTTTCGCCACTATATTTTTTTATAAAAAACTATGCAGTTCCTTCAACGATATCAAGTTCATTACGTTAAAAGTTTTTCGCCAAAAACTAGACGTAGCCCTCCGTCATTTCTTACAAGTATTACTTAGTATTCGTGCTGCGTTTGTTGACTGTGTCAAGGCGTAGTGTACGGTAGCTAAGTAGTGTTCGTTTGTGGCATTTTAATGGGATTGGTTAGGACAGTCGTGCGGCCTTGTTGACTGTGTCAAGGGCTTGTACGGGTGGGTTTAATGCAATCCAGGATAATGACGGGTTGAACTTGACTAGGACTCTTTGATTTGTTGACTGTGTCAAGGTCACTTGGGTCCTAGGGGTAAAAATCACATCGGGAGTTTCTAAAGAAACTGAAACTTGCCAGGCATGCGCATACCTTCTGGAGTGTGATAACGTGAGTGGATTCCGTCACGTTATCATGCGATGATAGTTGGATCCCGATTCCCACTGATGAGTTGGTTTACTCCTCGGGTGATCCCGACTAATTCTTCTTTCAGGTTTGTAGGAGAATTTGACGTTACAGTGGGAGGTTTCCTAATTAGATAAAGTGATAACCATTCTGATCTAGGTTAGAGTGCACGCTGAGTGTTTCTTTTCTCTCTCTCTTTGGCAGCGACCACGACTCGACCCTTGACTATGACTGTTCCCCTCCGAAAGGCGGCGCACAAGACCGCGAGGTCCTGACGCTGAGATTCGGGGCAGATGCTATTTGGTGCTATCCGTCCACCTCTCCGAAGATACCAAGTTGATTTATGGCACCGTGTATCGGAGATTTAGACGGATGCGGCCGATGTAGCAGACTTCGTCAGATTCCCCCTCGCTTGAGGGGTTTTTGATTGTGGGGACGCTCTTCCCTGCAGGCGCAAGCCCTTGCAGTTAATTACGCTACCGCATCGCGGTAACAACTTTCTCCTTCTCCAGAATTTCACTTCGTGTCGTGGGTGTTTGTTTTGTTTGTGGTTGCCCGTGGATTGTATATGGAGACTGAGTACTGCCGTCGCCCGTAGGACGTGGATTAGTCCAAATCCGTATTTACTTAGATTTGGGTTTGGTGTTTTTAGTTTAAGGATGCATTAGCCGCGTTGCGGCTAAGATCAACTTAACATAGTGATTCATTTAATATATGGCTGTCAGGACTTGTCACCTCTCTGACGTCGTTGAAGGATTACAACGACAGGTGTCAGAGGAGCTCGGAGATGTACCCTCGAACCAGAGTTGATTTGGAATTTTGTAGTCCACTTGAATGTTGAAGGACACGTTAGCCGTGTTTGAGGCTAAGATCAACTTAAACGGGATCGTTTAGATCCGGCAGAAGAGCATTTGGAGGCTCTATTGTTCCAGTTTAGGGACGTAGTGGTCCATGTTCCAGTTTAGGGACGTAGTGGTCCATGTTCCAGTTTAAGGACGTGGTGGTCTATATTCCAGTTTAGGGACGTGGTGGTCCGTATTCCAGTTTAGGGACGTGGGGGTCCGACATTAGTTTAGGGACGTTTCGGTCCGACGTTAGTTTAGGGACGTTTCGGTCCGGTATTAGTTTAGGGACGTTTCGGTCCGATATTAGTTTAAGGACGTTTCGGTCCACGAGTTTAAGGACCCCGCAGTCCATATTGACGTATGTGGTCGTCGGGACCCGTCACCTCTCTGACGTCGTTGAAGGACTACAACGACATGTGTCAGAGGAGCTCGGAGATGTACCTTCAAACCGGATATAAATTGATTTAAGAGAGAGTTGTGCTCAGTCAATTTTATTTAAGGACTTACGGCCAAAATTGGGCTAAGTCCAGTTGAAAATGTTCACATTTTGTTTGCATTTGGCCTGTTAGGCCACTGTTTAGGCTTTCCCCTTTTTAGAATGATGCATAGCATTACTTCAGGCTATTCATGCCTATTTTGACTGGGCTCTGCCCTTTTTATTATAATGCAGAGCATTTGTTTTGGTTCTTTGGACCTCTCAATTGGGCTCTGCCCCTTTACATAATGCATAGCATTATTTTTGGTCTGTTTTGACTTTTTAATTGGGCTCTGCCTTTTTAAAATAATGTGCAGCACTTTTATTTGGTCCCTTGGACCTTTGATTGGGCTCTGCCCTTTAATAATGCATTGCATTAGATACTTTGACAGTGTCCCACATGGCTTGTCAGGTACTTTGCACAATTAATGAGCGCAAGCGCTCGTGGAGGTGACACGTGTCACGTTCTGGTGAGTGCAAGCGCAACAGCGCAGTGCGCTGCGTTAGTGCGCTGCGCTGCTGCACTGCTGACACGTGGCGCTTCCTGGCGGCTTGCGCAATAGCGCAGTTTTGGCAAGTGCTGGGCACTGTTCTTATTCTTTTGGATCAATTTCAGATCAGAGAAAACAAGTTTTTTCTTGTTTTCTAAAGAACCAGTGGTTCATAAAAGGTGCAAGGCACTGTTATCTTGAGAATCTTTTAGATTCAGAACCAATGGTTCATAAAAAGAAGTGCAAGGCACTGTTTATTATTTATTTTTTTTCTTTTCTTTTCATTAGAGATCCTAGATCTTGTTCTCAGATCAATGATCTGTTCATAAGAGAATTTTCTCTTTTTCTAAAGGTTTTTACCTTTTTCTTTGTTCTTGAGGATTTTTCTCCAATTCTTCAGAGTCTTCTCTGTTTAATTTTTCACCAAAAATCCTCCTTCTGAATTGAGGTCTAGGGTCCTTTTTATAGTGCCAATAAATTAGTTAAATTTGTTTAAGAGATCTTTCTCTGAGTGATTTGGGGAATTTTCCCCACCGTTGGATCTTTGATCCAAGGGCTCCTGTTTTACAGAAGAAAATCTTCTTGTTTTAACAAGAACAGAAAACATTTCTTTAAAATTTCAATTCTGTTTTGCGCAACGCCCCAGCGTGTGACGCGTGTCGCGCAGCGCAGTGCTTGCGCAGCTGTGCTTGCGCAACTGCGCAGACACGTGTCGTGCAGTGCAGCGCTTGCGCAGTTGTGCTTGCGCAACTGCGCAGACACGTGTCGCGCAGCGCAGCGCTTGAACAACTGTGCATGCGCAGTTGTGCTTGCGCAACTGCGCTGACACGTGTCGCGCAGCGCAGCGCTTGCGCAGCTGTGCTTGCGCAGTTGCGCTTGTGTCGCGCAGCGCAGCGCTTGCGCAGCTGTGCTTGCGCAACTGTGTAGACACGTGTCACGCAGCGCAGCGTTTGCGCAACTGAAACGTTGTTTCCTTTACTTTTTACTTAAATAGGGCTTTGCTCTGATTGGGCGCACTGCCTTGGGCGCTGCGCTACCGTTTCAGCTTTTGACACGTGGCGCGTTGCGCGCAGCGCAAAGAATCTGAAGCGTTGCTTCATTTATTAAAGTTTAAATTTTCAAAGCAAAGCTTTGCTCTGATTGGGGGAAGATGAAGCGTTGCTTCATCTCCCGCCTTGGAATTCGAACAGAGCGTTGCTCTGATTGGGGTAAACAAATGCCCCCCCCACCGTTGCGCTTACGTGGCCTCCAAACGCAAGCGCAACGGTGGCAGAATCCCAACCGTCGCGACAGCTTTTGGAAGTTGAAAGGGCACTTGGTGCCTATAAATAGGACCTTTGGTCCTCAACAGATGATTCTCATCTCCAAAATTTTACTTTCAGAACTCAGAGCCCTGCTCTTTATTTTCAAGAACTTCAAAAGTTAGACTCTTAAAACTTTTAGGTGAAAATTTTAATTTGAATTAAATTAAATTAGATTAATTTTCATTGACAGAGCCTTGCTCTCAATATATCCCTGATCTAAAGAAGACCCATTTAGGGTTTCATTTAGCAGAGCTTCGCTCTAAAGGGGTCTAAAGAGGATTAAGGATAACCCTGTTAAGGTTCCATTAATAGAGCTTTGCTCTCCGAAAGATTTTCATTTATAATTTCTTGATTCATTAATGGAGCTTTGCTCCTTTTAAATTATATAACATAACTTTTAAGGGTTGCTGATTGTTGTCGATCTTCTTTTACAGGAACAATGAACGCCCATATGTATGCTCTTAACGAGATCATCTCTTACGGGGACATCCGCCGACTTGGCCGCTCTCAAAATCGAGAGTTCACAAACGCGGAGTGTGCTGAAATCATGAGCCGCTTCGACGCATACAACGGCCCCCTGCTTCCCCGGCGTTCCTCCCTTCTTAAGCTTATCGTGGGAGCCATCTGGGAAGTGCTTCCCCTGTTCTGTTCCGGTGTACCGCTTAGGGCGCTGGATGCCGCTGAGGATAAGGTGCACTCGGTGTACCTGTTGAACTTTATCTCAAAGAGACGGCGAGACAGTCTCATCGATCTCTTGCACGAGGTCTTTCAACAGTCTGCCATACTCGCCACTTATCGGAGGGTGGAAGACATCAGGAGGGACCCTGACGCTTGTGCTCGCGAAAGAAAGCACACTAGGATGGTCCACGAGGCTTGGAAAGTCATAGATAGGGTCGTTTTCGAGTTCCTCAATCTATGTCCTGGGTCTGAAGTTATTCCACTGTAATAATATTTTTCGTTCATTATTTTTTATGATTGTAAGAACTATTGGCCATATTAATGGAAAATTTTTATCCCAGCTTGTCTTTATTTTTCGTTCTGAGTCTTTTGCTTGTGCATGAATGAGTGTGTCTCGAACGCTTGATCAAACGTAAATCGGATGCTCCTTCTGTAGCTTTCTTCTTTCTCTTATTATCGGCATGCTATCTTAATAAACATGGTTGACAGATAATAGAGTAAGCATCTTGGTTTCTTCAAGAGATAGCGATGGCTTAGGCCGCAGGTTCAGATCTGCTGCCTAACACTTTTTAACTCTATAAGCCGTGAGGATCTCATAGAGACTTTTCTCCCTACGGACCGAGAGGATCTCGTAGGTGGATTTTCTCCTTAGGAATCGTGAGGATTCCTAAGTGTGTTTTCTCTTATAAGTCGTAAGGATCTTATAAGAGAATTTTTCCCTCTTACGAGTCGAGAGGACCCGTAAGCGGTTGCTTCCCTCCTTGTCGAGTTTCGAGTTTGGAGAGTGAGATCCGTGGATAGTGTGCAAGAGACCGTTGTGGGCCAACTTGCAGGGTCCCAGTGCTTAGGAAACAGGCTCCTTTTATGCCTATTGCCCCAGGCTTTATCTCACAAGTCGAGCCGCATCAAAAATTTCTCGCAAAGACATCGATTTCTTCACAAGTCGAGACGAATCGAGCATTTCTTGCAAGAATATCCTAACGTCACAGTTAACCTCTGCTCTTTTCGACAGAAGTCCGTTAGGGTCTGTGGTACTTAGCGTTTTGGCCGTCGTACCATCGCATAAGCTGATATGTTCCTCGATAGGAAATCGTGCTGCTCGAGTAGCCCCACGACTGCCGTGTCTCTGATCCCTTCGGGGGCTGGACAAGACGTCTTCAAGCAATCCTCCTTGGCAGTTTGACCGTCGGAAGAGAAAGCGTTAGGAATTTGCCATGCCGCTTTTTACTTGAGGTTAGGCTCATTTTGGAGAGCCCCGATGAGTCATATCCACTCCGCGCTGGTGTGGGATGATCTCCGATAGTCTTTCAGGTTTTATGTGAGTTGCCGTCAGGACCCTGAAGCTAGGAATTTGGCCTTTGCTTCATTTGCTGGCATCGCGTCTGCTGTATCGAGACGAATGTCGCGGTGGGAACTAGGGATTTTGCCATGGCTCCGTTTGTTTGATTGTCGCGTCTGAATCCTGCTGGAGGAAAAAACGCTGGGGTGACATCTCGTCTGCTGTATCGAGACGAATGTCGCGATTGTCTCTAGGTTGCTAACGAACCGTCGAGGTTTGGAACTAGGGATTTTGCCGTGGCTCCATTTGTTTGATGATGTTGCGTTTGCTGTGTCGAGACGAACGTCGAAGTGGTGACCATTCCGCACTGATGTGAGACGATCTCCGGTTGTCTTTCAGGCTTTATATGACTCGCCGTTAAGACTCTGAAGCTAGGAATTTGGCCTTTGCTTCATTTGCTGGCATTGCGTCTGCTGTATCGAGACGAATGTCGCGATGGGAACTAGGGATTTTGCCGTGGCTCCGTTTGTTTGATTGTCGCGTCTGAATCCTGCTAGATGAAAAACGCTGGGGTGATATCTCGTCTTCTGTATCGAGACGAACGTCGCTGTTGTCTCTAGGTTGCTGGTGAACCGTCGAGGTTTGGAACTAGGGATTTTGCCGTGGCTCCATTTGTATGATGATATTGCGTCTGCTGTGTCTAGACGAACGTCGAAGTGGTGATCATTCCGTACTGGTGTGAGACGATCTCCAGTTGTCTTTCAGGCTTTATATGACTTGCCGTTAAGACTTTGAAGCTAGGAATTTGGCCTTCGCTTCGTTTGCGTTGTCACGTCCGAACCCTGCTGGAGGAAGAACGCTGGGGTGACATCTCGTCTGCTGTATCGAGATGGATGTCGCGGTTATCTCTACGTTGCTGGTGAACCGTCGAGGTTTGGAACTAGGGATTTTGCCGTGGCTCCATTTGTTTGATAATATTGCGTCTGCTGTGTCGAGACGAACGTTGGGGTGACATCTCGTTTGCTGTATCGAGACGGACGTCGAGGTGGTGATCGTTCTGTGCTGGTGCGAGATGATCTCCGATTGTCTTTCCGATTTTATATGAGTTACCGTCAAGACGTTGAACCTAGGAATGTGGCCTTCGCTTCGTTTGCTTTGGTGTGTCCAAATCCTGTTGGAGGAAGAACGCTGGGGTTGACATTGCGTTTACTGTATCGAGACGAACGTCGAAATGAAGCTGGGATTTTGCCGTCGCTTCGCTTTGTTTCGACCGCAGGGTCTTTTTGTTGGCGTTGTATCTGCATCTTGATGGACTACGAAGGAACGCCTTTATTGACACCTCATCTGCTGTAACGAGACGAATGCTCAGATGGTCTCTAGGTTGTTTGTGAACCGTCGAGATTTGGCTTTGCTTTTCTATGGAGCCTGTTGGGAAGGTATGGTTCCCTCTTTGTTTGCGCCCCTGGATTGTATACAGGAATCGATGTGATCTAACCTGTAGGGCCAAAGTTTTATCATCATCTTTTTTTTTGTTTTATTTCCGCGATGCTCTATCATTTCAGCTTTTATATCGCGAAGGTCGCGATTGCCCAATCATTTCGGCTATTTTTCGCGGTGCCCAATCATTTCGGCTGTTTATTTTGTTTTCACTCGCTGCTTTTTATTGCGAGTTGCCCAATCATTTCGGCTATTTTGCATGTATACATTTTTACTTGCTGCTTTTTATTGCAAGTTGCCCCATCATTTCGGCTATTTTTGCATGCATACATTTTTACTTGCTACTTTTTATTGCAAGTTGCCCCATCATTTCGGCTATTTCTCATGGTGCCCAATCATTTCGGCTGTTTATTTTGTTTTCACTCGCTGCGTTTTATTGCGAGTTGCCCAATCATTTCGGCTATTTTGCATGCATACATTTTTACTTGCTGCTTTTTATTGCAAGTTGCCCCATCATTTCGGCTATTTTTGCATGCATACATTTTTGCTTGCTGCTTTTTATTGCAAGTTGCCCCATAATTTCGGCTATTTTTGCATGCATACATTTTTACTTGCTGCTTTTTATTGCAAGTTGCCCCATCATTTCGGCTATTTTATATGCATGTGCGGCTTACTAGCTTTCCGCCGTAAACCTGAAATTAGACACCGATTTCGGCATCAGCATTGCTACAACTGGGATATTACCAGGAGCGAATCATCATCTGCCTCTGTCGATGTCGAACAAAGGTGGATAAGCGACCAGGGTTAGGGTCCTGTCGGCTAAGGCTTTTGACTTCATGAGCCGTAAGGGTTTCACAAAGTTATTTCACGAAGTTATTTCTCCCCACAAGTCGTGAGGATCTTGTAGGTGTATTTTCTCCTTAAGAATCGTGAGGATTCCTAAGTGTATGTTCCTCTGTAAGTCGTAAGGATCTTACAGTAGGGTTTTCTCCTTGTAAGTCGAGAGGATCTACAAGGGTCATGCGAACATATCCCCAGTCACGGACGGGACTTGGTTAGGGAAATGTTTATTCGCGCCCGTGGATTGTATACAAGGGTCAGTATTGAGCCACTTATAGGGCAATATTAGAGGTTGTGGGGGTAGCTTAAGCACAGGTTTAGGTCTCTGTAATTTAAGACTTTCAAATCTTATGAGCCGTGAGGGTCCCATAAGAGAGTTCTCCTTACGAGTCGTGAGGATCTCGTAAGTGTATTTTCTCCTTAAGGATCGTGAGGATCTCTAAGTGTGTTGCTCCCTTGTGAGTCGTAAGGATCTCACGCAGGTGGTTTCTCCTTACAAGGTCGAGAGGATCTTGTAAGTGTCTTTTAACGAGGTTGTGCCCTTTCGGGTTTTCACAAACACTCGCCGGTAGTCCTGCTGTTTTTACTCACGGAGCCCTTTCGGGTTTTCATCCGTTCCCATTTTGCTTATGGACATACCGTTTTATATATATATATATATATATATATATATATATTTTTTTACGAGGTCGTGCCCTTTCGGGTTTTCACGAACACTCGCTGGTAGCCCTGCTGTTTTTACTCATAGAGCCCTTTCGGGTTTTCATCCGTGCCCTTTTTGCTTATGGGCATACCGTTTTCATATATATATATATATTTTATTTTTTTTATTCATCTCGTCAGCCTAAGGATGCCGCGACAGTAGTTTAAAGACGTTTCGGTCTGCTATTAGTTTAAGGATATTTCGGTCCGTCATTAGTTTAAGGACGTTTCGGTCCGTCATCGCCGTCTTTGAGGCGGAGCTCTAGTTTACTGACTTTTCGGTCTACGGGGTTTTCTCTATGACTGAGCATGATACCCCCGGCGTATCCGTCTTTCTCAGAACGTGCGATTGCGGCGGGTTCACCTTCCAGTTTTCAGATAGCGCGAACCTGCCCTGTTGGTATTGGTCTTCAACCCAGTTTTTGAAGACGTAACAATCCTCGATCAGGTGGCCTACTGTTTGGTGGTAAGGGCAATAATTAGGATTATTAACATCGCCTGGCCGCAACGTACGTTTTGGACTTGGCAGATTGATGAGTTTGTCGCGCACTGCCAGATCGAATAGTCCCCTTGTTTTATTTTGCGGAAACGAGTAAGGACGTTTCAACTTTTCTTGGTGGAGTTGCTTCTTGTTGTTTCGGCAAACAACCGGTCTAGGGCCACTTGATTGCTGTTGAGCATTGGCTACGAGGGTTGTTTTTCCCTTCCCTTTATCCTTTTTGTTCGATCTCTTATTTGCGGGGCCGAGATTTTTTCCGAGCAGCGTGCGATTACACGGCTGAACGTTATCGCAACTTCTCAATTCTTTCATCTTTGAAATGGATTCCTTGAGGAGAGGGTTGAGGGCAGCTTCCTCGTCAGAGTCGCTTCCAAAGGTGATAATTTGCGATCCCTTGGAGTCGGCTATATGACAATCGTCGGCGGCTCTTTTGCGCTCATCTATCATATTTTTCTGATGTCTACGAGCCCCACACTTTGTCCTGTTGAAGTGTTGCTTTTGAGCGACATACCCTTGCCACCAACACTTAAAGGAGTCGCAGTCTTCGGTAGGATGTGTGATCTTCTGATGATATAAGCAGAAGTTAGGATGCATCTCAACTTCACCGAGAGTATTTTCTTCAGAGGGTGGTAGCACCATTCCTGCTGACAGGGCTTTAGCGAACCTTTTCCTCGTCTTGAATTTGTCTTTATCCGCAGCGGATGGCTCTTGATTTGACGGGAGTGCTTCAACTCTTTGGTCTAGTAGTCGGTGTTTGGCTCCTTCCAATATGGCCATCTCACGCTCTTGATCGGCTTTAACTTTCAAACGAATCTCATTTAGGGAGGCATCGATCAACTCGTCTGACGGCCGCGGAATTTCTGGTTCAGGGTCCCCCCTCAGTTTTTCGGCGCAAGGAGCCTCTTTATTATCTGTCAGTGAGTGAGAGATCACATGACAAGTTGCCCCCGACGTGTTCATCTTCTTTGGAGTATGCGGCTGTGGTGGGTTTACCTTCCAGTTTTCAGACAGCGCAAACTTGCCTTGTAGGTAGTGATCCTCGATCCATCCCTTAAAGACAAAACAATCCTCGATCGGGTGACTTACCGTTTGGTGATAAGGGCAGTAATCGGGATTATTAAGATTGCCTGGTTGCAACGGACGTTTTGGATTCGGCAGATTGATGAGTCTGTTGCGTACTGCCAGTTCAAACAGTCTTCTCGTTTTATTCTGAAGAAACGAGTAAGGACGTCCTAGTCTCTGCTCGAGGGACGAGCGTGGATGCGCGTTATTTTGGCGAACGACCGTCTTTGAGTTGCTCGGCTGTTGTTGAGCGTTGGCAACGACAGTCGCCTTCCCTTTTCCTTTCTCATTTCGAGAGTCTGGTTTTGGAGGAGACGGTCCGTGGCCCATCTGGTCCATCTGGGCTAATTTGTCGATCAATGCTTGGAAGGTGGTCGGCCTGAAGAACATCATGAATTGTGAGATGGTCGCTTGCGGATCAAGAGTGCCCACGAACATGCCTATCGCAGGTGCCTCTTCTATGCGCTGTTCGCATTTCGACCATAGGTTCCGCCATCGTGTTGCGTATTGGACCCATGTTTCGCCTGGCTTTATCCTGGCATTTATCAGTGCTATTATCGGGGTGCGTTTACTAGCACTCACGAATCTTTGCGTGAACAATAACTCCATCTCCGCAAATTTTTTGACAGAGTCGTTAGGTAGCTCCGAATACCATTCAAAGGCTGTTTCTGCTAAGTTGCCGACGAATTGACGTAACAACAATTTGTCATCGCCTCCAGTATTGCCGCATAAGGCCCTGAATTGAGCGACGTGCTGATGTGGATTTCCTGCCCCTTTATATACGTGGAACTTAGGGATCGTATATCCTGGCGGGTAACTGATTTGGTCATACCAGCCCGGATAGGGTCGTCCAGTTCTAACAGTTTGCCCAGCCGCTTCACTCGCCTGATGAGCTCGTATTTGCTGAGCTATATAGTCATCCAGTGCGGCCTTGGAAATGGTTTCTTCCTTGGCTGCTGAGAGAGCCGGAGGAGGATCAGATGTTTCCCCTCCGTCATTTCCGACAATGACCGGAGGGTCTTCAGCTGGAGGGTCCGGCTGTAACATCATCCCTACCATATCTTGGAAGAGGAGCGCCATCTGTTTTATGTTAGCTGCTTGCTCTTCGGCTTCTTTGTCCTTCTTTTCGAGGACTCTGCGTAGATAGTCAGCGTCAGTTTCTTGTTCATGGCGCTGCTCTGATGATACTTCCGAATTTTCTTTCGGTTCGGTAAGTGCAGTCATCACAGTCATCATTTCCAGAAGCTTCTGTTGCTGCTCCTGGGCTTTTGTCATAGATCGGGTAAGCGGTCGGTGGCCCATCGAAGTGCGGCTTTCCTCCTTTCCAGAAGCCATATAAACAGTATGCATCGCCATGCCCCCGGACCTGGGGCGTTTGTGTTCAGCGCTTTTACGCTTCGTCATGTTCACAGGGGCTCTTTGCAGCCTCCCTTTCTTTTGAGCGATTGACGTTGAGGGGGCCGCTGTCGTGAGCACCCAAGTAGTCGTCATCTTTTGTGGCTTAACAGGACGGTTTTCTTCCTGCCGGACCTTCAGCTTCTTCTGCTGGCGGGAGAAATTTCGATCAATCACCGAGTCTTGGACTTGGTGCCAAACTTTGTAGATTTTAGAGGATAGCTGCTGAGAGGACTGTTCTGGCTTGGCTTCCGCAACATTTCCCACTGGAGGAGGGGATCTTTTTAGCACGGCGGTAGGAGAGTTTCTGCGCACCGTGTTCAGCAATTCAAAACTGTTGCCGGTTGGAACAACATCATCGATCCCCACCGTTGGAGCTTGAGGAGTTATCTCAGAGGGGGAGTTGCCCCCAGCCTTCCTCACTCGGCGCCAGTGGCGACGTCGAGCATGTCGTGCGGATGAGATCACCTCCGTTGTTGGATAAGCTTCTTCATGCCCCCTGCCCTGGGTAGGGGAAGCAGCTTTGAGGACCTCGCCTGGAGCAGCAATCTGAATAGCCAGCCTTGTAAAAACTGACTTCTCAGAAGGAGAAACCCTTCCAATGATTTCGTCTGCCTGAGCCGGGATAGCTATCCGCTTTGGGATGGCAGCTTCGGGTATCGCAGGTTTGCAGACGTTCTGGCCCAGTCCGTTGAGAACTGAGGTATTGAAACTGAGCGACCCGTTGAGAGGGGTCGCGGTAGTGGTAAGCCGATTAAAGACCAACTTCTCCGGGGTTTCTTGCAACGTAATTGTGGCATTGAAGCTCGGCGGTGGGAGCATGGTCCCGAAGAATAATCCAGTGGTGGCTTGAGTTACCTGCTCCACTGGTATCTTGAAAAGAGAGGCCGCTCGGGGCCCATAAGTCACACCTTTAGCGCGGACGGAGCGAGAGTTGCAGTTGCAGGCAGTGCAGTTTGAAGCCATCGATCTTCAGTTCTCTGCACGGAGCAAGACACCAAATCTTAGTACCTCAAATCCACAGGCAACCACAACAAACCGCGATTCGTTCGCGAACACGACACACGAAGTGTGGAGTGGAAAGAGGAAAAGGTTCCACCGGGCGTGCCAGAATCTGTTCCCCTCCGAAAGGCGGCGCACAAGACCGCGAGGTCCTGACGCTGGGATTCGGGGCAGATGCTATTTGGTGCTATCCGTCCACCTCTCCGAAGATGCCAAGTTGATTTATGGCACCGTGTATCGAAGATTTAGACGGATGCGGCCGATGTAGCAGACTTCGTCAGATTCCCCCTCGCTTGAGGGGTTTTTGATTGTGGGGACGCTCTTCCCTGCAGGCGCAAGCCCCTGCAGTTAATTACGCTACCGCATCGCGGTAACAACTTTCTCCTTCTCCAGAATTTCACTTCGTGTCGTGGGTGTTTGTTTTGTTTGTGGTTGCCCGTGGATTGTATACGGAGACTGAGTAATGCCGTCGCCCGTAGGACGTGGATTAGTCAAATCCGTATTTACTTAGATTTGGGTTTGGTGTTTTTAGTTTAAGGATGCATTAGCCGTGTTGCGGCTAAGATCAACTTAACATAGTGATTCATTTAATATATGGCCGTCAGGACTCGTCACCTCTCTGACGTCGTTGAAGGATTACAACGACAGGTGTCAGAGGAGCTCGGAGATGTACCCTCGAACCAGAGTTGATTTGGAATTTTGTAGTCCACTTGAATGTTTAAGGATACGTTAGCCATGTTTGAGGCTAAGATCAACTTAAACGGGATCGTTTAGATCCGGCAGAAGAGCATTTGGAGGCTCTATTGTTCCAGTTTAGGGACGTAGTGGTCCATGTTCCAGTTTAGGGACGTAGTGGTCCATGTTCCAGTTTAAGGACGCGGTGGTCTATATTCCAGTTTAGGGACGTGGTGGTCCGTATTCCAGTTTAGGGACGTGGGGGTCCGACATTAGTTTAGGGACGTTTCGGTCCGACGTTAGTTTAGGGACGTTTCGGTCCGACGTTGGTTTAGGGACGTTTCGGTCCGGTATTAGTTTAGGGACGTTTCGGTCCGATATTAGTTTAAGGACGTTTCGGTCCACGAGTTTAAGGACCCCGCAGTCCATATTGACGTATGTGGTCGTCGGGACCCGTCACCTCTCTGACGTCGTTGAAGGACTACAACGACATGTGTCAGAGGAGCTCGGAGATGTACCTTCGAACCAGATATAAATTGATTTAAGAGAGAGTTGTGCTCAGTCAATTTTATTTAAGGACTTACGGCCAAAATTGGGCTAAGTCCAGTTGAAAATGTTCACATTTTGTTTGCATTTGGCCTGTTAGGCCACTGTTTGGGCTTTCCCCTTTTTAGAATTATGCATAGCATTACTTCAGGCTATTCATGCCTATTTTGACTGGGCTCTGCCCTTTTTATTATAATGCAGAGCATTTGTTTTGGTTCTTTGGACCTCTCAATTGGGCTCTGCCCCTTTACATAATGCATAGCATTATTTTTGGTCTGTTTAGACTTTTTAATTGGGCTCTGCCTTTTTAAAATAATGTGCAGCACTTTTATTTGGTCCCTTGGACCTTTGATTGGGCTCTGCCCTTTAATAATGCATTGCATTAGATACTTTGACAGTGTCCCACATGGCTTGTTAGGTACTTTGCGCAATTAATGAGCGCAAGCGCTCGTGGAGGTGACACGTGTCACGTTCTGGTGAGCGCAAGCGCAACAGCGCAGTGCGCTGCGTTAGTGCGCTGCGCTGCTGCACTGCTGACACGTGGCGCTTCCTGGCGGCTTGCGCAATAGCGCAGTTTTGGCAAGTGCTGGGCACTGTTCTTATTCTTTTGGATCAATTTCAGATCAGAGAAAACAAGTTTTTTCTTGTTTTCTAAAGAACCAGTGGTTCATAAAAGGTGCAAGGCACTGTTATCTTGAGAATCTTTTAGATTCAGAACCAATGGTTCATAAAAAGAAGTGCAAGGCACTGTTTATTATTTATTTTTTTTCTTTTCTTTTCATTAGAGATCCTAGATCTTGTTCTCAGATCAATGATCTGTTCATAAGAGAATTTTCTCTTTTTCTAAAGGTTTTCACCTTTTTCTTTGTTCTTAAGGATTTCTCTCCAATTCTTCAGAGTCTTCTCTGTTTAATTTTTCACCAAAAATCCTCCTTCTGAATTGAGGTCTAGGGTCCTTTTTATAGTGCCCATAAATTAGTTAAATTTGTTTAAGAGATCTTTCTCTGTGTGATTTGGGGAATTTTCCCCACCGTTGGATTTTTGATCCAAGGGCTCCTGTTTTACAGAAGAAAATCTTCTTGTTTTAACAAGAACAGAAAAGATTTCTTTAAAATTTCAATTCTGTTTTGCGCAACGCCCCAGCGCGTGACGCGTGTCGCGCAGCGCAGCGCTTGCGCAGCTGTGCTTGCGCAACTGCGCAGACACGTGTCGCGCAGCGCAGCTGTGCTTGCGCAACTGCGCAGACACGTGTCGCGCAGCGCAGCGCTTGCGTAACTGTGCCGACACGTGTCGCGCAGTGCAGCGCTTGCGCAGCTGTGCTTGCGCAACTGCGTAGACACGTGTCACGCAGCGCAGCGTTTGCGCAACTGAAACGTTGCTTCCTTTACTTTTTACTTAAAATAGAGCTTTGGTCTGATTGGGCGCACTGCCTTGGGCGATGCGCTGCCGTATCAGCTTTTGACACGTGGCGCGTTGCGCGCAGCGCAAAGAATCTGTAAGCGTTGCTTCATTTATTAAAGTTTAAATTTTCAAAGCAAAGCTTTGCTCTGATTGGGGGAAGATGAAGCGTTGCTTCATCTCCCGCCTTGGAATTTGAACAGAGCTTTGCTCTGATTGGGGTAAACAATGACTCAGTGACCAATATTAACCGAACCTTCTTAAACACTGGCTTTTGGATTGTCAGAGTTGCATACCTCATTGCCACTCCTACTTTTACCCTTTTCTCTAGGACACCCCGTATTACTACGAACGTCCACTTCCATTGGACAAAACCATCGTATGGTTATATACGAACTCGAAGGAATTTATTCGAGGATGGTTTCCGGTTCTGGAGGAAACGAATAGGACTATTCAGTTGTCTTTTCCTTTTAGCTTCTCTCAGATTGCGAGTACTCCTTAGTTTAGGAGATAGTACACCTATTACGCAAATTGGATAGTCTTCTTCCAAACCTTAGGCTGGTGCCGAACGGTGGGAAATGAAGAAAACCAATTAGCATAACGATGGTGTGCAGAAGGTATTAAGTAAAGACATATAAAGGGATTAGAAGGAGGGCAAAGTAAATTGCGATTGCTATTCACGACCAAACCAAGTATTTCATTACCACTCCCACTTCACCTTTGTATTTCTCCAGGACACTCCGTATCACTACGAAGATCCACAGTTTAATGGATACTCCATCGTATGGTTATATACGAACTCGAAGGAACTTGTTCCAGTTCGGGGATGGATTCTGGTTCAGGAGAAATATGAATAAGGTTTTATTCAGGTGTCTTTTATCTTTACCTTCTCTCGGGTTGCGAGTGCTCCTAGGATTAGGACAGTACACCCATTATGCTTATTGGATAGTCTTCTTCCAAACCATAGGCTGGTGCCGAACGGTAGGGAAGGAAGAAAACCATTTGGCCTAAAGGGATGTACAGAAGGTAATGACTAAAGACATATAAAGGGATTTGGAGAGATGGCAAAGAAATATACGGTTACAGTTGTGAATCTGGATAATGGAAGAGGCATTACTAGGAATACCCGGATACCCCTACAAAACATTTCAATGTTTCAGTTTCACTGTGTATTGTTAAAAGAAAACTGATTTCCCAATTAGTCCTTGCTTCAGGGTATGTATTTACCAGATTTGATTCTCACATCTGTATGGTTTTACAGATGATGAGTGGGAGTAACTTATTGGGAATTAGGTGATCATCCTCATTACATCGGAATTTGTTGTAATTGGTGATATTTGAGGAAATCACCTGGGTAGTTTGCCGGACGGCAAATATTTGGTTTTGAATATCCGTTGTTATGCACCAATTTCAAATTGATATATCTGTACATCTATTTTTATAGAGTGAGACATATCTTTTTGAAATTATGTCCATGACATTTACCTGTATCAGTGGATAGTTAGGTAAGGAGCATTAAACAGCGGTGTAATTCTTCTTAACCATAAGTACAGTTTTCAACCTACCACACACAGGGATTGAGTTATTAGACTCAAGGGACTTATACAGAGTATTGTGTATTGTCCAGTGTCCATGAGGACAGAGGGGTTGGTACTCGTACTGTATTCTGTTTACTTATGACTTCTCTAGTTCTTAGACATGTGTTTCGTAGAAATACAAGGTCCAAGTTTTGAGAAGTTATAGGTATATGAATAAAGTAGAGAATCAGGTGTTGCAAGTATCGAGATTCTTCAACATGATCGAAGATGTAGATACTTGTGTATGGTATTCAGTTAATAGTAATGGTTAAGACAACTTTCTTCTCTTTCAGGTTACTCATAATTGGAAGCATTCCTAAGTTGAGTAATGCCGATCGGCCTCTCTCCATTTAGTTGACATGCACTGGAGACAGCTGCATGATTTGAATCTGGTTCCAATTAAATCAGTTCCTCTGTTTCTATATTGGATATAAAAAGGTTCATATCTTAACGATGTTAAAGTACGGGGAGTTGTCCGGCTTATACTTAAAACCAGACTCTGGATAACTCAAGGCGCGTTTCTGTAGTGGCTGTTTGTGGGTTGACCCAGGCTATGACGATGGTTGATTTTCTACCATCTGGAAGATCAATAGTGATATTGTTCTAGACTCGCCACAATTTTAATAAAAATGGATTTTTTTTCAGAAAACAGTAGTGGGAGTATGGTAGAACTGGAAGTGATTCCAGAACCGCAAACGATTACTGAAAATTTGATAAGAACCTAAAGATTCAATCTGATTTGACATTCCATTAGCCACTCCGCAGATATGGTGGGTAACCTCAGGCGCTCGAGAGGTACTTCGGTAGCCTCAAGGACGGTGACAGGGAGGTTCTTGTTTACCCAGACTTTCCATTGCTGTTGTTCCAGACTATGAGACCTGGCAGGAGGATGAGTATAGCGTCGTTCTAAACTAGCTTTAGAAGTGTACGTCTATATGACTCTGCCAGAGGGTTGTCGTAGTCAGCGGAAGCATTTGTGGACAAGTGGCTTATGTCTATTTATAGACTAAAGCAGATACATCGGAGATAGATCATCTATTTCTGATATGACAGTCATAGGTTTGGCTTCATTAGAATAGGGGATGGATCTGTTAAGAAGATAGTAGGGTGTGATGTCCTGGTATTTGGATGACATACACAGAGTAGGAAGTGAAATTCCTATACAACGGTCGGTTAAACTTTGGTTGTCACACAGTGGTTTCTCCACATAGGAATCGGATATTATATCAGGTATTCTGGTTACTAGATCTATGGTTTTAGGTCTACATTTGGGTAGTTTCCCAATCTGGGTACTTAGACAGCATTCTAATGGTATTTTAGAATGGACAACTCCTGGCACGGTAGTGTACCTGCAGGTGATGGAGTCACCCTATCTGAAGGTGTCTTACAGACTAAAGTGGAGAGGGATGTGCATGATTGGCAGATCACTTGCTTAGGCAATTGAGTCAATCATGAGATGTCAAGTACCATACCAGATGTTATTCTTGCTCGAGATGCAATAAGTTGATATTAATCCAATCCTGGAGAGAAATTCAGAAGCAGTTTTAGAACATAAGTAGATGATCTAGGGATATGATAACATCAGCCTCATTCAGGAGACGGATATCATTCCAGGCTTCCAAGGTGACCTGGATGACAGAGTGACTGTCAGAGTTATAGTTTTTCCTCTGACGAGGGGCAGTAGTTTGGACAGGAGGTCCAAGCGGATACTGAGGGAGGCATGGCGCAGGATACTGATTGTTTTTAGTTGTCGATACAGTCTAAGAAGTTTGGATTTGGAGTTCATTTATGAGCTAGGTCCCATCAGATATCCAGACACATTCTAAGATAGGTATTGCTCATTTCGGGAGATGGGTTTCTCCGCGAACTTGAGATAAAGAGATACGTAGAAAGAAACATCAGAGCGGATCCACTCACTGAGTCTATTCCTCGAACGCAAAAGTTTCGCAAACGAGCTTTGTGAAACTGATTAGTAGAGGAGTTGGGTGTTCGGTATCACACGGGCTGTGAGTATGCGACATCGCAATAATTAGCCTTGAGTGCAAGTGGGAGATTGTTGGATATAGTGCCCTCAGAGTCAATTATTGGATCACAGGCACGTGATTGCAATGATTGAGAGAGGACCTATACCGGTAGGACAGTCTTACTCAAGATGATAGTATGCTATCTGGTTTATCTTTATCATCGTGTACTGCTTTAGGTGACCTTACATGTCACTATTGCGCGTTGATAGAGCCCTTAGGATTCTTGCTTGACGGCCAGCAGTATGATGGCGATCATATACGTTGGAGCTGGGGTCTATAAGCACATCCTTAAAAGGTCCCTAGTCGTGGGAGTATTCGAGACAGGGCATCGATACTCTAGAGTAGACTAGTGTATACAGTCCAGACCCCGACGAGGGGCGGTGGCCGGTCTTACAAGCCACCGGTGTCAGTTGGTTCATCTAAGATGTATACATGTGCTCATTGGGTTATGAGTACACCGGACAGGACTCGCCGGGAACCTGCTAGTTGGTATTATACCTGACGTCAGATAGCAGTTCCCTGGTGACATGTGTAGAGGTTAGTTCATCGACCTGAGATCGTCATTTGTCTCGTGTGAGTTCCCACTGTGCTTTGATTACTACCCTACCATGGCTCAAAGGAGTCGTGCAAACGGGTTTTACTTGGGTATAGTCCCGAGCCACATGGAGGCAGTGAGCGGATCTGCAGGGGTTTCGTCTCTCCCGGTATCGGGGGTGAGATCTCGCTGTGTCTAGGAGAGCCATTACACAAAGCCCTCGGCCGAGGCAGGAGATTTACTGGTAGGTATTCCAATAGTATCTCAGGGTGTTCTGGGCTACACTCTGACACGACTTGTACCGCTTTTGGGGGTCTGACTTTTACCAACCCCTTAGGCCCGCCATGCGATACTCATAGACGAACGGACCGGACTGTACGGATATTGTCACTGACAGGCTCAGTAGGGTGTCAGGATGAGTTCGCTCATCGACGTCCCTTTTGGTCAATACCTGGTAGCCCGTTACGTATGGCTAATACCTCTGACGTGCTAGTAGTTAAATCCACAGCCAAAGTATTGACGAGTCTTTAGAGTCCCCCACAGACAGTTTCTCAAGTTTCGGGCGAAACGTTGTAGAGGCCATATGATATATGGCAGGATTCGATTATATACGTGCGGTATTGCACGGATCATGATCGGGCGGATCATACTAGTGGGCTTTGGTTTAAGCCGGATCCTAGTATTAGATTTTTTGGATTACTTTAGTCTCATCACATTCGCGTTCAGTCGGAATGCGGATGCATGTATGTATATACAGGTGAGGGTTATCCTTATGATCCGTCACGAGTTTACTTTAGATGTTGCCGTATCTTTTTGTTGTGGCAAACATTTGGATTAATGTTTGCTTAAGAAAATAATGAGCTAGATTTTCATGATGAAAATTCATTAATGTGACATGGACTTGTGTTATGAGTCATGGTCTCTTTTCTTGCAAGAATGTCACATTAAGGAATTGTTTAATGTGTTGAAATGAGATGGAGAGAGAGAGGGGCTGCCATGGCTATTATTTTTGGCCTTGTATTTTCACCATCTCACTCTCTCACTCTCATTCCAATAAAAAAAGAAAAGAAAGAGAAACACCTTCTTCTTCCTCTTTCTCCTCTTGCTCTTTACTTCCATCAATGGCATCATCCTTAACCTCCATCCAAGCCATGGATGAAAAGAGACAAAGTGATCACAACATTCTTTACGACACCTTGGGCACGTCGGCTAGCACACTTCGTGCCCGAGTTGCTTCGGACAAAGCGGGAGCCCGTAAAACGACTTCTCGATGTGGTGCCCTTTACGACGAGGAGATGATGACCGGAGTTGCCGCGGGGAGATCGGGATGGTGGCCGAAGACCGAAGGACACGGATCGCTCGGTATAGCTCTCTACCCTTTCTCTTGATTGCTAGTTGTAGGTTAACGGTTACGATCCGTGTAATATCCGGTCTTCATCTATGCCAATACCTGCATTCAGATAATTTTTTTTACCCATTTTACGTTTTATATTAATTTATAATTATTTTGCTTTCCTATGAACCCAACCCTAAGCCCAAGTCTATATCTAAATCCCACATTTTTCTTTTAAATTTTATTGAGCCCAAGCCCAACAACCCAAAACTTTATTTCAAAAACAACAATTATATTCAAATTATCTACTCTTTCCTCCCTTTTCAAAATTCAAATTTTGATACCCTCAATTAAACCCAAATCTTATCCAATTAAATTCTCATTAAAATCCTATTAAACTTTTCCCGTTACCTCACCCTCTCTCTCTTCTTTAAAAATTTCTTTATTAAAATAAAATCCTCACGTTTTTCTCTCTCTCCTTAAAATTCCTTTAATTCCCACGTTATCACTCTCTCTCTCTCTCGTTACCTTTCTCTCTCTTCCCCTCACATTATCTCTCTCTCTCCCACGTTACACTCTCTCCCCCCTCACATTCTCTCTCTCCCACGTAACCTTCTCTCTCTCCCTCACACTCTCCCTCTCTTTCTCCCATTTTCTCCATTCCCGCTCCCTCCCTCGAGGCCACGACCGCGCTCGCCCCACCGCTGCCATCACCGGCATCACCTCACCTACAACCCGACGCACCCATCACCTCGCCTGCACCCCGAGCCAACCTCTTCCCCACCTCGCCTGCACACCCGCTGCCCCTACTGCGTACAAGCCACCGCCTACACCATCGGTGTTCACCAACCGTCACCCCTCACCATCGTGACCTCCCCGCCACCAGCTGCTGCCCTCCACATCCTCCACCCGACCCCTGAACTCCCCATCACCTCCAACTCGAGCTCCTCCCTTGCCATCAACCTCCTCCGGCCACCGCATCCCACATCGTCGGCGTTCACCCTCTCAAACTCTCTCGTCATCTCCCTCCCGAGCTCCTCTAACTCACGGGCTCACCGGCGGCCACCCTTTCCAAAGACCCATCACCATCGCTGAGCAGAGGCCAAACTGAGGCCGCGCCACGGCCTTGAGCCTCGTTGCACCGTACCCGTGTTCATGCCACCCATCCCGTCGTTGTCTTGATCGTCGAATTCATCGTCAGGCAAGTTCAATTACTTGCTTACATGCTAAAATACACACACACACACACACACACACACACACACACACATATATATATTGATATATCGTCCGATAATATCTCGTGATTAATAATAGACCGTATTAATTTAAGTTAATTTAGATTTGGGTATTAATCGAGTCAAATATCTCAAGTTAATTTCGTATAGAAGTTCTTAAATTATTTCATGTGGATTGAGTGAACGAAATCGACATTTCGATCGATAAACGATTGCTTGTCTAGGTATTCGATATGGAACTCTTTGCGAAAACCAAATCAAATATGGCGGAACTCATGATAAATAAATCTCTTTACTGTTTATGATTATCTTGTGAAAATTTTGATGTAAAACAATGTCATTTCGCACATGAAATGACATTTTCGACAACCGACTCAAAATCTGGAAATCCCATACATGATATCCCGTAAAATTCATAATAAATCATATTTAAATCGTATCGTGGTGTGGTAAGGCTCATTATAAAGATGACTGAATAATATATAAATATATGGAGATATTTACTGAATTTTAATGTATTATGATAATGCAAACTGAGGAGAAATTACGATTCTGGACTGCAGTCCAGAGCAGTAATCCCAGTTCACCCTTATTTTGAGATCACCGTATAACATTGCTCAAATACGAAAATGTGCGGAATCCTATATCGTTACGTAGAAAATTTAGTTATCTTTCTTACCCCACTAGTTTCACTGGATTCCTTAACTGTATGATATTTTAAACATATTTTATAACGACGATGTGTTCTGCTGAATTCTGCAGCGGCAGATTTTACACATTGAACTTAACCTGACCATAACTCCATGTTGAAATAGAATATTACTGATCCGCCAATTGCGTTGGAAACATAACTAATAACCTTAAAAATTGTTAAACTCTAGTGTCGCCTAATTTTGAACCCAACAGGGTGAAAACTATGTTGAAAAATGGACTTTCAGTTCAGGAACTGAATTTTCAGTAGCGAACACTTAAAATGAAACGAATGTAATTTGCGAACCGGAAACCTGATTGACTTGGAATAAATCTCGTTGAACTGGCGACTGAGTTTACTTGTTACCGCTTTTGTATCATTTTATTTAATTTTGAACGTATGATTTAATGTGATTTTTATGAGTTCATAAGATGCATAATAACTTTCATTGCACATGAATGTTTAGTGGCATAAATGCACATATTATACCCAGCCGTAATACCTCTAGTGATAGTGCGTTTCATTATTAAGTTTCAGTGTACCATGCATTTTCGAGCGTGAATGGTATCGGTCTAGGAGTGTCAAGTGCGCCAGTGAAAAGTGAATGGTTCGTGATAGTGACAATACAGTGAACAGTGAATAAAACCGCGTTATTGGTGCGTACTTGTACACAACTAGCCTATACTCATAAATAGTGAAACATGGGGAAAGGGGGAAATCACAGTGGAAAGGAAATTGTATTTAGCGAGGTCAGTGTTTTAGAGGATGATCATTCGAACATCGACTCTTATATTTTAGGTTGGACCAGCGGTCCGGCTGACAGGGTTATGTCCCGGGCATCGTGGGCCGTAGTCTCGGGTATGTACGAGACCCTCATTAAACATGATCACTCCTTTCCACAACTCGATTTCAAAAGTGACTAGAGACCGATAGGGACACAGATCATATATTGTATCAGTTATTGACATATTGATTGCCTGCATTTATCATCTCCACCGGTATTACTTTATCTTCTTGTCTCTTTGTTATTATTATAATATGGCTATTGTGTCGCTCTGACGACCTGAGTATGCATGCTCAGTGATAGAGGTGGATTCGCCTGATCTCGAGAAGACCATGAAGATCCAGACCAGTGAACCAGTTACATTTCTCCACCGATATCCCTGGTTAGTTGTCTTCTTGTTTACTTCCTTTGAGCTCAGATTTCTTTATATTCGATAGTTTTAGTGACTGCATTCTCTTTACCCGTACTGTATTATACTGATTACCATATAATGCTAGAAGCCGAAATGTGACTACGACAGGATTTTTCCTTGATCGTAGGAGCATGGCTGGCCTTGTCACCCTTGTATTCCGTATTTTGGGAAGCAGGGCGTGACAATCCGGGGTTTTTAGGATGCGGTAGTGCCGGTTTAAAGTTAAGAAAAATTTTCGCTTCCGCATTTTGGCCTCGGATAGATGGCCGGGGCGCTACCGTAGTCCTACATATATAACATTCGTCCAAGGTATGATATATTCAACATCACAAAATCTCAGCAAGAAACACAGAATGGTAGATAATCTTAGAGCCTCGGGTTTCATTTGAGCCGCAAATAAAACCCGACGTTCCCGGTCGTGTGGATAGCCTGTGCAATGAAACCTGGACCCCTACGAGCGCGGCAAGTTACTCGCCAATCCTAGAAGTGAGGCAACCTCAATCAAAAAAGTGAATGGGCCACCCAGTACTTCACGGGATCCGGTAACTTGAGCGCCCCTTCGTGGGTCATCCTATACCCCCTACGTGTGCGGCGAATAGCCCGCCAATTCTAGAATGATGCCCCCTCCATCTCAACACCATGAGATGTGGGCTTGTTGCCTTCTAGAACCCTGTTATTCGTGCACTCCACCGTGAGATAATCCTAGTACAGAAAATGAAAATAATATGTACAATGGTGACATTGACCTCAACCCGGTCATGCCCCAAACAAATAATATACAATACGGCAGTGACGGCAGTCCACATGTCGGACGCTCGCCCCGCAATAACAAATGTACAAATGAATCTCAACTGTACCACTAACATTACACCATAAGCTATCCACCACGACTATCCAACTACAACCACAACACAAACACAGAATATCAACATGAATGTCATGTTCGCAAACCCGTCTAAAAGAATATATAACAGTCAGACGAGCTATACCGCTCTAATGACATTCACAGTCACAGATAGTAATGTATGTACTGAAACTTATTAAACAGTGTTAAAAATAATGACTTCAAAATATCTCGTAAGGCCCCAAACTCAAAGATAACAGAATATCCAACCTGGGCAAAAACAAACAACACCTGAAACCCAAAATCCAAGAGACAAGAACACATACTAAAACTCAAGCCAATCCCTCTCTACAAAATCGGTGGGGCCGGCCATATAGGCACTTTGGCCGGCCAAGAGGACATGGAATAGTCTCGTTTTTGGTCTGTGTTCATCTCACAACAAAATGAGCACTATGAAATTGTTTAAAAAAAATTTAGGGCCTCTGAAAATTTCGACAGAAACTTGGATTTTCGTTTCGTGTTACGGAGTTATTTTGGTTTCGTTACTTTAACATTGTTTAAACCTTCTTATGTAGGGTTTATGGGCTAGCTCTGATACCATGAAAGGTTATGCTAACGCCCTGGCCATCAATCGAGTCTGATTGCGGAACAAATTTTTTTCTAAAGGTTTAAACTTGGCGCTAGAATAACCCTAGACCGGATGAACCATAAACCTAACTAGCAACTAAAGAAGCTATCTACTGTGGAAGAATTTTATACCAAGAGACTTGAGTCCGTCGGGTCTTCACTCCACTCCTTTAGCATGCTCCCAGTGGCCTCCATGATCGAGCTAGATCGACGGCTCCTCATGTCAAAGATGATCCACCCGAGAGTGTCAACTTTGGGCTCCTACCTTTAAACTAAGGTAACTAGGTTACTTAGTATACTAATCTAAGTAGCCTAGAGGATGTAGAGAGTGATGATGGATTGTTTTGTTTCAAGAACCCTTCGTTTCTTAACACATGAGACTATTGGGGTTTGAGGTAGAAGAAGAGAAGTTTGGAGGAGATGAGAGTGTTGTAGAGAGCCACATAAGAATTAAGTGAAGAATGGCTAAGTCTTGTGACTAATAAAGTAAGCATGCCAAAGATAATAATAAAAATTATCTTCACCAATAAATATCTAGATATTTTCTACAAAATATCTAGATGCCACCTTGCCTCAATAGTAATCCTTGACTCACTAATTGAGTCAACAAGTAGCCGTACTTCACATAATAAAAGTCAATACCTCATACCTCCATCTCATTAACCATTTAACTAAATGGTTAAAACAAATAATGAGGTTTCTTCTTCTAGAAGCACTCTTGTAACAAATTACAAGAATACCCCTCACCGTATATACATACCCGTATCTGTATTCCAAAAAATATGAATACAAAAGAGACAAAAATAATCCAACAGTATAATACTAGGATCCGGCTTAAACCAAAGCCCGCTAGTATTATCCGCCCGAACATCATACGTACACAAGTACACGTATGTGATCGAACCCTGCCGTAAAACCATACGACCTCTATATCGTTTCGCCCGAAGTAGAGAAACCCTCTGTATATGACTCTAAAGACTCGACAGTACGCCGACAGTGCGTTACTGGATAAATCCATAACCACAAGCACATCAGCGGCACTATATGTACGTAACGGCTATCCGAATACCTGTCGAAAACGAAAGCTGACGAGCAAACTCATCCGGATCCCAACAGAGCCTATCCGTGATAATATCCGTATAGTACGGTCTCTTCGTCTAAGAGTATCGCATACCGGATCTAGGGGTGGTAAGCGTTAGACCCTAATAACCCGATAATTCATGCTGATGCGAGTCAGGACCAATTCCGGGAAACAGCTGATCAACCTATCAGTAAATCCCAACTGCCTTGGCCAATGTCTTATGGTCTTGACCAATAAAACATAGTGCGATATCAACTCCCAATACCTGGAGAGACGAATCCCTGACAATTACTCACTGCCTCCATGTGACTCAGGACTGTACCCAACTAAAACCTGTTTGCACGACTCAGTAGAGCCGTGGTAGGGTAGTGAACAAAGCACAGTGGGAACTCACACGAGACAAATGACGATGTCAGGTCAAAAGACTAACATGTACACATGTCATAAGAGAACCGCTATCTGAAGATAGGTATAATACCATCTATAGGTTCTCAGCGAGTCCGTCGAGTGTACTCACCCCCAGTGAGCACCCGTATACAATCTTAGAAGATCACACCAATGGTTGTGGGACCAACCACCGCTCCTCGTCGGGGTCTAGAAACTTACACGCAAGTCTACTGTGGAGTATCGATAACCGATGTCGATACTCTTTCGACTTAGGACATTTAAGGATGTGCTTATAGACTACCCAGCTCTAATAAGTATGATCGCCATCACAACGCAGGTAGTTAAGCAAGATCCTACAGGCTTTATCAACATGTAATTGCAATATGTAATAACTTGTATAACATATGCCATGTTAAGATAAAGTCAAACCATAATAGTATACTACTATATCAAGTCTTTATCAATATGTGCAAATCGGCTAAAACATCAATAAGAACAAATACACATATCCCGATAAAGCCAACTGAAATAATATACTATATAACTGAGCAAGATTGTCCTATACATACATATCCCCAGCATCCACATGTATACATATACAATAATGGCCACTAGGGCATATATATCCAACAGCTATCACCAGAAATCCGTGGCCACGGTGGGCGAGATTTACTGATATTTGATCAGTAGTATCTCAGTTGGTGATGAGCTGGACTCAGACATGACTTATCGGGTTAGTAGGGGCCTGAAGTTATCCACCCCGTAGATCCGATATGCGATACTTTTTGACGAAGAGACCGGACTGTACGGAGATTGTCACATTCAGGTTCAGTAGGGTAAGGACACACTTGAGTGTCGACCCCCCTTTCGACAAGTACCTGGGTAGCTGTTACATATAGTTAGTGCCGCTGACGTGCTTATGGTTAAACCCACTGCCAGCGTATTGTCGAGTTTTTAAAGTCCCACACAGAGGGTTTTCCCGGTTCAGACGACAGATGTAGGAGCCGTACGATGGTACGTGCAGGGGTCCGATTAAATACGTGTACTCGATACACAGACTTTAATCGGACGGTTGATAATACTAGCCGGCTTAGGATTAAGCCGGATTATTAAATCAGGTTTTGATTTAATAAATTATATATATATATATATATTGATACATATATTTTAGTATTATTGTTCACTATTTATTTTTTCTCTTTGGTTCTATCCGTATTTTTATACGGATACGCGTATATGTAGCGATACATATACCAGGTGAAGTATTTCGTATTTATACGGGAATACATCTAGAAGAAGAAGACCTCATTTTTATTTTTCTATTTAGAAAATAAAAAGGGATATGAGGTGTAAAGTGAAGCATGGTTGCAAACAATACAGAGAGGTATGACTTTATTTTATATTGTTAAAAATTCATTTGGATGCACTATTGCATCATGGTTGAGTAATATATCCATTTCTATCTATACTTGAAGACTTGATGAGATTTTTCTTCTTCTTCACTAGATCTCATGCTCCATGTTCCATTCATGCTTCATGCTTCCTCTAGCTCTTCTCTTTCTTCTTCTTGCTCTCAGTTTGAGTATGGTTCAAAAAAGAAAAATTATTTAGCGGAGTATTCCTATATCACCGGCCATCCAAACCTAGCAAGTTTGGGTTGTCGGTTAGAGCCTCCTCCGCGTTCCCTCAGGTGGATCATCTTCGGAAAAGGGTGGTCGATTCTCATGCGCGTTTCAGGCGGCAACGAGCTTGGAGTGGTCTTCCACAATTGGGTGGACACGCAACAAAGGTTGTATTCTGTATCTTTGCATACTTGGTTTTCTAGTTTAGGAGTTTGGATTGATTCTAGGTTCGGGGTTCCATCGTGTTTTCTTGAATTTTTTGTTTACCATCCGCACCTCCGCTGCGCCGCAGGCACTAAGGAACCTTGCAGTTGTATTAAAGCCTCCCAAACACCTTAAACTAGCTAGTTACGACATTATAATTCATGTTTTTTCGGGTATCGAAAACGGTCGAAAAACAGTCCTGAAATTTTGAGTTTTAAGATGTTTTCTCACCCCGTGGGCTCTCAGTTTGAACCGAGAATCCGCAGGGTGGTGTGTGGGTACCGTAGAGAGACCCCGAGAGGGACCGAATGGCTGGGCCCACTCCGCAAGACCACCACAAGGTGGTCTTGGGGGTGGGGACCCGAAACTGCCCCTCCATGGGCAGTTTCGGGTCTGCCTCACCCTCTGGCCACCTCGTCGTGGA
The DNA here is from genome assembly GCA_030015575.1 of Agapanthus africanus. Taxonomy (NCBI): domain Eukaryota; kingdom Viridiplantae; phylum Streptophyta; class Magnoliopsida; order Asparagales; family Amaryllidaceae; genus Agapanthus; species Agapanthus africanus. The sequence goes on along the minus strand of CM057339.1, from coordinate 298,475,059 downwards.
CTCGGGGGTGTGGTACCCTCTTTAGGCCCCCTGAATTGAAGTTAATTTCATGTTCTAACTCCCCGTGAAGGTTTGAGCACGTTTCGTTTTGATTCAGACTTTCGAATTGGCTCAAAACTCAACTTTTTTTGGATGTTTAGTGCACTTGGTTTTTTATCCTTTGTAAATTTGGGATGTGCGCTAATTGTGTTTTGGAATTCTATTATCGTGACTTCATTTGCGTGCATTGATGTGTTGTGAACGCCTTCTAATTGCTATATGTTCATTTAGACGGGGTTGCACACATTCTGGTATTGCTTGCTTCTGTGCTTATATATATATATATGGTTATGGATGGATTGTCATGATGGGTGTGCAATGTTAGATGTACATTTCATATTCATTTGTATATTATTTATTGCGGGGCGAGCTTCCGACATGTGGACTGCCGTCACTGCTAGTTTGTATATTCTTTTATTGGGGCACGACCGGGTCGAGGTCGATTTCTCCGTTGTATATATTTTTTCTTTTCTGTACTAGGATTACCACGCGGAGGAGTGCTCGATTAGCCAGGTTCTAGAGGGCAACGGGTCCGCATCTTATGGCGTTGAGACCGGATGGGGACTTACCCTAGAATTAGCGGGCTATTCTCCGCACTCGTACGGGGTATAGGTTGACCCACGGAGGGGTGCTCAAGTTACCGGATTCCGTGAAATGCTGGGTGGCCCAATCACTTTGTTGATTGGGGTTGCCTCATTTCGGGGATTGGCTGGTAACTTGCCGCACTCGTAGGGGTCAAGGATCTTCATTGCACTGGCTATCTACACGACCGGAGAACGTCGCGTTTTATTTATAGCTCAAATGAAACGCTGGGTTCCTAGATTATCCGCTATTCCATATTGTTGTTCGCATGCTTGTGATGATTTTTTATCTGCTGTGATGATTATTATCTACCTGCGATGTTGAGATATATTATATATATTCAGTAGATGCTTCTATATGTTTTGCATCCGCGCTAGTCCAGCCCCCGCACTGCCGTTAGTTAAGTAACCTAACGGTGCATGACACGGCCCCGTGGCGAATGCGGATGGCATATAAAAGTATGTTATTTTGGTTGTTTCTTTTGTGGTTTGGAAACATAAAATGATGGGAACACATTATTGAAATAATGCAAGAAAAATAAACCTAAATGATGTTGTTGGAATCAATTTTAAAACTACTCGGTTTTCTTCAAAACTCATAGTCGTATTCTTTTGCTTTGCATAGAAGTATTTGGTTAGGAATATCCTGCACCTCATTCTATAAGGGAAGAGCCTTGATCCCTTCATTGGGAGTTCGCTCTTAAGCAAAAGTTTTTGTTACTAGTTTTAAAAAGCAGAGCTTAAACCACTCCATTTCAAAGTCACTCGAGTTCCTTCAACGATATTAAGTTCATTACATTAAAGGTTTTTCGCCAAAAACCAGCTGTAGCCTTCCGTCATTTCAGACGGGTAGCACTTACTATTCATGTTATGTTTGTTGGTGATCGCACACTTTCTGTGTGTCGCGTATTCAAAATTCTAAAGTTAACCGCGATCAAGGACTGTGTCGCTTTGTAGCTAGCCGGTTGAGCACGGGTCGATCCGCAGGGAGATGGTTGTATGTCCGTTCGTGTTTTAGATGAGTCAATAAAGAATGTATATGTGTTCTGTTTCATTCTAACCTAAGTGTTCATATTTTATGTTCAAATAAGCTTGTTAAGGTTAAGGTTGGTTAGTAGAGTTAGGATTAGTTTTGTGCTTATCTTTTGCCATTCTTAAAACGATGTTGGGATAATCGAAAGTAGCGGGGATTAGGAGGACATAGGAATGAGATTTGCGAGTTTAAGCTAGCTTTCCAACCCTAAATCCATTCCTAGTTCCCCTTGTCCATCCGCTAAATACGCTTATCCCAACCCTCGGCCAAACACCCGCAACTATGTATCCAATTAAGTCACAACTACAAGTCACGTTGTAATGCACTTAAAGGACTTCTCGACTTAGGTCGCGGCTATATGTCACGTATAGCGCGCCTAAGTGAGTGGGTTGCATTTGTTTGGTCGGGGTTCGTTTCAAGATATTTGGCGAAGAGAAGCACAAGGAATTTTTCCGTCTCTCATACCACCTTCCTTAGCCTTAACAAGTGTGGAATTATTCTCACATTATAAAAGAAAATAAAACAAAACAAGAAGGAGAAAAGAAGGAAAAGGAAAATACGGTTTTACAAATGATGCAAGCTAACTACTTGGGTCCTCACCTAAGCAAGGAACTCCGTCGAGTATCACAGCTTGAAAATAATACGGATAAGAGAAAAAAAGAGCAAGAAATAACAACAACTACTTAACAACAATTATAAAAGTTACACTGGAATTAAAAAGTCAATGCAAGAATTAAAAGATACAAGTTAAAAAGAATAACAAACCCTCATCTTCATTTCATCATCCACTCAATACTCTCACTACATTTTAATGGAGGAATACATGAAAAAGAAGAAGAAGAAGAAGAAGAAGAACTAAAGCTAAACTAAATACTAACAAAAAAAACATCTTTGGCTTGGGAAAAAACTGGGCTATTTATAGGCCGAGTGCTGAAACCCTAGGGCAAGATTCTCTGCCCAAATGTAGTTACCAAACTAACCCCAAAATCCGAGTTGGCACTGAGTCAACTCGGCCGCGGATCCGCCGCCGAGTTGCCACTTAGGCCGCTGATCCGCGGCTCTTTGGTGGAATTGGCATGTCATTTTTTTTGGGGTTTCTTGTGTTTCTCTCTTCTGTTGTTCTACATGTTCCAAATTGCAAATTGCATCCACAATTTCTTCAGATCTGCAACAGTCCAAAATGGCTTCAAAATAATTCTTTTGATCTTATCTCCCTCGAGCTCCGCGCACCCATTGATTCTTGTGCTGCCCCCTCGTGCTCTGTGCTTGTCCGAAATATGAATGACCACTATCACTTGTCTTCTCATGAACTGGTACGCGGCACTGGATGGATACGGGTGACCGGAATCCGGCTTTTATCTGTCGGCAACAGATGTTCTGGATTTTGGCGTAACAGTGGAGATTTTGTATCATTTGCGTCATTTTGGATAAGGAACCTGTAACCTTTAAATATGTAGCAAACACGGATTAAAAGCATCTGCCTATAAACAAACGAGCATAAAAATGGGCGGTATTAAATGCAATATTCTGGTATGAACTGTTGGCCTTCGTCAAGGCATAGTATATGGTAGTCATGTGTTACTTTTCCGTTACATGGATATGCATTAATCTAGGACAGTCGTACAACCTTGTTGGCCTTCGTCAAGGACGAGTACGGGTGGATTTAGATTAATCAGCACAATGACAGGTAGAACTTGACTTGCGACCTATGATTTGTTGGCCTTCGTCAAGGTCATAAGACTCTTGGGGAAAAAACTATCGAGAGTTTCAAACATACAGGAAATTTGCCAGGAATGTACATACCTTTTGGAGTGTGGTGACTTGAGTGGATTCCGTCAAGTTATCATATGATGATAGTTGGGTCCCGATTCTCACTGATGAGTATGTTTTACTCCTCGGGAGATTTTTCACTTCACAATTAGCTAACCTATTAGGTGTCTAGAAAGTGTTGACGAGGTTACGCCTCTGCGGAAACATGGTTATTAATTGGGTCCGTGCGAAAGTACGGGGGACCTCCCTCGGAGTATCAACACTGGCCTGGCTGAACGGTTAGCGAATTTGTAAAAGTGTAAATGATCCCGACTAGTTCTCCTTTTAGGGTTTGAAGGAGAATTCGAGGAAATAATGGGAGCCATCCTGATTTGATAAAGTGATAACCAATCTGATCTTGATAGAGTGCACGATGAGTGTTTCTTTTTTTTTTCTCTCTGGTACGACGACCCATGACTACCTTAAAAACTCATGAACCAATTTGACCGAACCTTTTTACACCCTTGGTTTTGGCTTGTCTTGATTTGTGACAATGTCACATATATCCCCGCTACTCCTACTCTACCCTTTGGATTTTCTCAGAATACATCGTATCACTACGATGAACCATATTGCTTGAAAAGACCATCATATAGTTACATACGAACTTGAAGAAGTTACTTCTGTCGAGGATGGCCATAGGTTCTGAAGAAATTGAATGGGATTATTCGGCTGTCTCTTCCCTTTAACTTCTCTCAGGTTGCGAGAGCTCTTTAATTAGGAGAGTACACCTGTTACGCTTATTGGATAGTCTTCTTCCAAACCTCAGGTTGGTGCCGAAAGGTAGGGGAGGAAGAAAACCAATTAACCTAAGGATGACGTGCAGAAGGTGAGATATAGAGATATATAAAGGGGTTGAAGTGAGGGTAAAGGAAATTGCGACTACTGTCATAAATCTGGAAAATGGAAAAGGTATTACTGGGAATACCTGACCATCCCCTATATAACATTTTCATGTTTCAGTTTTTCTGTGTACATGTAATAGTGAACTGTTTTCCTAATCAATTCTGACTCCAGGGTATGTATTTACCAGATTTGGATCTTACATCTGTACTGTGTTACAGATGATGAGTATGGGTAGAATATTGGGAAGTGGGAAATTTGATCCTAAATATCGGAATTCGTTGTACTTGGTGATATTGGATTAAATCACCTGGCTTTTGCCTGACGGCAAATATTTAGTTTCGAATAACCGTTGTTATGCATCATATTTTAAAATGAAATATCTGTACCTTAATTTTTATAAAGTGAGATATACATTTTGAAAATTGTGTTGAAAACATTTACTTTTATCAGTTGAGTATAAGGTAAGGTGCATTGAATAACGGTGTAAGACATTCTTAACTAAGATACAGTTTTCTATTTACAAAACACAAAATTTGAGTTGGTATACTCATGAGACTTATACATGAAAATGTATGATTTCCAGTGTCCTTCGATACAAAGGGGTTAGTACTCTTACTCCATTCAGGTTTACCTATGAGTTCTCTGGTTTTATACACGCATTCGCAGTAATGCAAGGTGCAAAAATTTTGAGAAGTTTGTAGGTATAAGAATAAAGTAGAGAACCATATGTTGGAAGTATCGGGATTCTTCAAGGTGATCAAAGATGTAGATACTTATGTTAGGTATTCCATCATAGTAATATCGAGAACTTGACTCTCCCACAGGTTACTCATCCGTGGACACGCTCTATGATAAGGAATGCTGTATTGGCCCTTTTCTATTAGATAATATGCACTGGAAACAGATGCATGACTTTTGAATTTGGTTCCATCTAAATTAGTGTCTTGATTCTATATGGACATAAAATGGTTACATATCTTGAGGTCGTTAAGATATGGAGTTATCTGATTTCTGTTTAAAAGAAGAATCCGAATAAACTCGAGGCACACTTTGGTAATGGCGGTTTGTGGATTATCCCAAGCATTAGCTAGGATTTTATTTCTACCATTCTCAAGATCAATAGTTATATTGTTCTTGACTCGCCACCATTTTTTTTATAAAAAGAATCTTTTTGCAAAAAAAATTTAGTGGGAGTATGGTAGAATTTGAAGTGATTCCAGAACCACTAATGGTTATCAAAAATTTAGTAGAACCTAAGAATTCAATTGGATTTGACAATCCATTAGCCATTCCGCGGATTTTAGTAGGTGACTTCAGCCACCCGAGATATACTTCGGTTTTCTTGGTGATGGTGACAGGGACGTTGGCATCATGGTTATGATGGCCCTACTAGTTATCTGTAGGTCATAGGAAATGGTAATTTCCAGGCCACCAGATTCTTTATATCCAAGATGGACTCTATGCACTTCAGCAAATTATGGATTTTGGACTTTACTGGGTGCTCCTGAAGGGGTAAAACCCATTAGGAGTAAGTAGATCTTTCGAGATCTGTGCAGATGGAAAGGTATTAACCTAATAAAGCTAGACTTGTTATAAATATTCTCATCAAATACTCGTTGTGGATTGTAATGAGACTTTTACTTCAGTGTTTATGCTAAAGTCCATACGGATATGACTTGGCACCGCTGCTGCTCTAGACTATGATATCTTGCAAGAGGATGACTATAACACCTTTCCAAATAGGAATTTGGATGTGCACGTGTATATGACTCTACCAGAGGGTTATATCGTAGTCAGTGGGAGCAGCGGAAGGTGTGCAAGTTGCATATGTCTATTCGTTGACTAAAGCATGTATAGCAGAGAAGGATCATCTGTTTTTGATGCGACAGTCTAGGAGATTGACTTCATCAAAACAATAGATAAACCTAGTAAGAAGGGTGTAGGGAGCACTGTCCTGGGTTTTGGATGACATACTCTTGATAGGAAGTGATATTCCTATACTACAATCGGTCAAACTTTGGTTATCACATAGTGTTTTCTCCATGTTGGATTTGGATACAATATCAGGTATTCTGATGACTAGATCTATGGTTTTAGATCTAGATTTGGAAAGTTTCCTAAATCGAGTACTTAGACAGTATTCTAAAAGTATTTTAGAATGGACGACTCCTGGCATAGTGGTGTACCTGCAGGAGATAGAGTCACCCTCTCTAAAAAGGATGTCTTTTTGACTGATGAAGAGAGGGGCAGGCATGAATGACACATCATTTGCTTAGGCAATTGAGTCAATCATGCAAAGTCTTGTATAACACCAGATATTGCTTTTGCACTAGTTGCAACAAGCATATATTATTCTAATCCTGGAAAAACAAAGGGAAGAAGTAAATAACATAAAAGGATGTTCTTGGTATAAGATAATGACAACCTCCTCTGGGAGGCGGTTATTGGTTATGGCTTCCAAGGTGACCTAAATGACAGAGATGTTGTCAGAGTCATAAGTTTACCCTCTTCTGAGGATCAGTGTATTGGATATGTTCCGATAAGGATACTGAGGTAATCATGGTGCAGGATGCCGGTTATAACTCAACAGAGGATACAACCCAAGAAGTTTGTTGGATATGAGTTGTTTATTGATGAACTTGGTCCCATCAGGTATCCAGACAAATTCGTGAGGCAGGGTATCGCTCAGATTGGGAGATTGTTTATCTCCACAAAGTTGAGATATAGAAATATGAAGTTGGAACATTGTAGCGGATCCATTCACTAAAGCTATTTCTCGAACACGTTATATCTCATAAATATAGTTTGCAAAACCGATTAGTAGAGAAGTTGGGTATTCGGTAGCACACGAGATGTGGGTACGCGATACTGAAATAATTACCCTTAAGTGCAAGTGGGAGATTGTTGGAAATAGTGCCCTCAAGGCAATGATTGTAATTGCAGGCACGCGATTATGATAATTGAGGGAGGACCTATTTAGGTAGAACAATCTTACTCAAAATGATAGTATGCTATCTGGCTTGTCTTTATCATTGATGTGTACAAGTTTTACTTGTTATTACGTGTCGCTAATAATAATGATGAAGCCTGTAGGATTCTTGCATGACTACCAGCATTATGATGGTGATCATATACGTGAGAGCTGGACGGTCTATAAGCACATCCTTAAATGTCCCTAGTCATGGGAGTATCGAGACTGCACATCAATATTCCGGAGTAGACTTGTCTATACGTTTTGAGACCTCGACGAGGGGCGGTGGCCGGTCTCACAAGCCATTGGTGTTATGTCACCTAAGATAGTATACATGTGCTCACTAGAGGTGAGTACACTGGACGGACTCGCCGAGAAATTTTAGATGGTATTATACCTATCGTCATATGGAAGTTCTCAGGTAGCATGCGTGCAGCTTAGTCCTTTAACTTGAAGTCGTCATTTCTCTTGTGTGAGTTCCTACTGTACTTTGATTACTACCCTACCACGGCTCAAAGGAGTCGTGCAAAAAGGTTTTAGTTGGGTACAGTACCGAGCTACATGGAGGCAGTAGTCGACTGTCAAGGATTCGTCTCTCCTGGTATTAGGAGTCGATGTCGCGCCGTGTTCAGTTGGCTATCACCAGAAATTCGTGGCCACGGTTGGCAAGATTTACTGATAGTTGATCAATAGTATCTTAGTTGGTGATGAGCTAGACTCAAACATGACTTATCGGGTTAGTAGGGGTCTGACGTTATCCACCCCTAGATCCGATATACGATACTCTTTGACGAAGAGACCGGACTGTACGGAGATTGTCACATTCAAGCTCAGTAGGGTAAGGACGCACTTGAGTATCAACCTCCCTTTCGACAAGTACCCAGGTAGCCGCTACGTACAGCTAGTGCCGCTGACGTGCTTGTGGTTAAACCTACTGTCAGCGTATTGTCGAGTCTTTAGAGTCCCACACAGAGGGTTTTCCCGGTTCAGGCGACAGATGTAGGAGCCTTACGATGGTATGCGCAGGGGTCCAATTAAATACGTGTACACGATACACAGACTTTAATCGGACGGTTGATAATACTAACCGGCTTAGGATTAAGTCAGATTATTAAATCAGGTTTTGGTTTAATAATTTATATATATATATATATATTGATACATATATTATAGTATTATTGTTCACTATTTATTTTGTCTCTTTGGTGCTATCCGTTTTTTTATACGGATACACGTATATGCAGCGATACATATACCAGGTGAAGTATTCCGTATTTATATGGGAATGTTTCTAGAAAAAGAAGACCTCATATTTATTTTTCTATTTAGAAAAATTAAAAGGGAAATGAGGTGGATATGAGGTGTAAAGTGAAGCATGGTTGCAAACAATGTAGAGAGGTATGGCTTTATTTTATATTATTAAAAATTCATTTGGATGCACTATTGCATCATGGTTGAGTAATATAGCCATTCCTATCTATACTTGAAGACTTGATGAGATTTTTCTTCTTCTTCACTAGAGCCCATGTTCCATGTTCCATGTTCCATTCATGCTTCATGCTTCTTCTAGCTCTTCTCCTTCTTCTTCTTGCTCTCATATTGAGCATGGTTCAAGAGAGAAAAAATATTTAGTGGAGTATTCCTACATCACCGACTATCCAAACCTAGCAAGTTTGGGTCATCGGTTAGAGCCTCCTCCGCGTTCCCTCAGGTGGATCATCTTCGGCAAAGAGTGGTCGATTCTCAAGCGCAATCCCGACGGTTACGAGCTTGGAGGGGTCATCCACAATTGGGAGGACACGTGCCAAAAGTTGTATTCCCTATCTTTGCATGCTTGGTTTGCTAGTTTAGGAGTTTGGATCGATTCTAGGATCGGGGTTCCATCGTGTTTTCTTGAATTTTTTGTTCACCATCCGTGCCTCCGCTGTGCTGCGGGCACTAAGGAACCCTTCAAAAACATCACCTGAAAACCTAATTCCAAGATTCCAGAATGCCAAACTAAACACAAGACCAAACTCATCTACAGAACCGGCCAGGCCAGGAATTATAGCATTTTGGCCGACCAAAAGTAGGAGTTTAGGGCTCGTTTTTCTATGGTGTTCTAGTTAAAAGTAAAGGAGCACTCTGCAATTGTTTAAAAAATTTAGAGCCTCTTAAAAAATCGACAGAAACTTGGACTTCGGTTTCGATGTTTCGGAGTTATTTCGGTTTCGTAATTCTAAATATCGTCTAAACTGTTAGTTAAGGTTTAGTAGGCTCTGATACTACTGTAAGTCGATATTGCGCACCCCGCCGGTTCACGTGGAGGCAGAATTTACAAAAATGATTTTTACAAGCTTCGCAACACCGACTTGAACTCCAGGATCAATATGGAAACCTTAACTAGCTAACTACGTGAAGGTTTAGCTACTCGGTAAGAGTTTTATACCTTCGTGTACAAGTCTTTTGGGCCTTCTTATCCTCTTCTTGAGCTCTTCAAGTGTACAGAACGAGCTTGCAACGTCGGCCTCCTCGTGTCAAAGACGAACCACCCGAGAGTATGTACTTCAAGCTCCAACCTCTAAACCGAGATAACTAGGGTACCTAGTTTGCCAAGCTAAGTAGCCTAGAAGATGTAGAGAATAATTATGGATTAATTTGTCTTAAGAAACTTAGGTTTCTCAACATATGAGAGCTTATAGGGTTTGAGGAAGAAGAAGAGAGCCTTGGAGGAGAGAGAGTGTTGAAAGGATAATGATATGAAGAATGGCTAATGTTGATGACTATGAAGCAAATCATTTTCCAACAATAATATCATAATTCCACCATGCCTCATGAAAGTGTTTGTTAGCACCGCCACTGGGTTTTACTAGCATCAAGCATACCATTTTGAAAAATTTCGGGGTGCTAATCAACACCAACCAAGATTTTAAACTAGATGATTAGGGTTTAACTATGATATCATAAAAACTATACTAAGAGAAAAGTGGATACAACCTTTATAGACCGTGTCCTTCTCTTCTCAAGATCCATGTAGTAGTCCACACGACTCCACTAGGCTCCACTTGAAGGTTGAATGAACTTCCTTCGATGACCTTCGTGCCGAAGATGATCCACCCGAAGTCCGCTAATCCAAGCTACCTCTTCACTAAACTCTTTAGTGAAGGAAACACACTACACCAAAGTGCTAATCTAGTGTAGGATGGTGAAGTAGGGTGCTGTTTACTCACTAGGATTCTCATAAGCTCAAGATTTCACAACTCATGTGAGGGATTGAGCTTGGAGGAGGAGGTGAAGAAAATGGAGAAAGCTAGAGAGCAAGGAGCTCAAGTGAGGAAAATAACTCAAGTGAAGAATGAAGTGTAGAACGGCTCTTCTTTTTCTCACCCATTATTGAAGCATACAATTTTCAACCATTAAAAATTGTATCCATGCTTCAATAGTGCAAGCAAATGCATATAAAAAAGAATAAGCCATGCTATGCTCCATACCACAAAAAGTCTTCCCATTTTCCACGTCATTTTTTCTATTTTCCAAAAATAGAAAAACCATGCCATGCTTCATATATATATATATATATATATCACACACACACACACACTCACACACACACATATATATATAAAGATAAGCAAATTATTAGTGAGCTATAATATTAGTTAATGTATAATTATATCAAATATAAATACATATCAATTTATTAAATCAACACTTGATTTAATAATCCGGTTATATCACATATAACCGATTAATATCATTTATATATATATATATATCACATTATCAAATCTACACTTGATTCAATAATCTGGTTATATCACATATAACATATCCGATAACAAATAACCGCCAGATTAGAATACGGTATCACATACTCGTATTTAATATGGCCCCCCGCACATATCAACATATGTGTCCTATTTCGTTTCGCTTGAACCAGAAAACTTCTATGTGGGACTCTAAAGAATCGTCAATACGCCAGCAATAGGTGATGATCACATCAGTCACCCACAAGCCGTCAGCGGTACTAGCCGGACGTAACGACTACCCAGGTATTGAGCGATTAGAAGATCAACAAGCAAGCTTGTCTAAAATCCTATGAAGCCTATAGGTAACACTGATCGTACAGTCCAGTCTCTTTATCTGATATGTCGCATATCGAGTCTGGGGGTGGAATCGTCAGACCCAATAACTTGATAAGTCATGCCGATGTAAGGCCTATAACGGTATGAGAAACTACTGATAACACTTACCAGTAAATCTCATCAACAGCCCTGGCCAGGGACTTCCTGTTATAGCCAATCGAGCATAGCGCAACACCAACTCCCTATACCAGGAGAGACGAAACCCTTCCTGATAGCTTATTGCCTCCATGTGACTCGGGACTGTACCCAAAATCCACCTGTTTGCACGACTCCTTTGAGCTGTGGTAGGGAGGAAATCAAAACACAGTGGGAACCACATAAGATTCTATGACGATCTCGGGTCCAGACTAACATGTACCAGTGTCACCAGAGAACTGCTATCTGACGATAGGTATAGTAACATCTATGAGTTCTCAGCGAGTCATGTTCAGTGTACCCATTCTCTAATGAGAGTCTGTGTACAATCTTTGATGTAAAATACCAATGGATATGGGATCAACCATCGCCCCATACAGGGTCAAGAAATGTACACACTAGTCTACTATGGAATATCGATGCCCTGTTTCGATACTCCCTTGACTAGGAACAATTGAAGGATGTACTTGTGGACTACTTAGGTCCTAGTAGTATGATCCACATCATAGTCCTGGTAGTCAAGCTAACAACCTAAGGGATTTATCAACATGTATATGAGAGATAGTATAATAATACCGGTGAACATATTAAAATAAAGGCAACCAGATAGCATACTATCATGTTCAGCAAGAAAGTCCTCCATATATATGTTTAAGCATCCACTATATCATACAATAATGGCCTCTCGGGCATACATATCACTAACAATCTCCCACTTGCACTAAGGCCAATTGTTGTAGTATCTCATACCCAACATCTTTAAAATTCTCTCGAATTGCATCTGGGGGAGGGCTTTAGTGAGTGGATCTGCTGTGTTATCCTTCGTAACAACTCTCCTGACCTCGATCTCCCAGCAATCTACTATCACCCTGATCCGGTGATACCGCCTAAGAATATGTCTTAATCACTGATGGGACTGGGGTTCCTTGGCCAAAGACACAGCTCCATTGTTATCACAATACACAGGTATTGGATGCTCAATGGATGAAACCACTCCAAGTTCATCTTATGAACTTCTTCATCCAGACAGCCTCTTTGGCAGCATCGTTGGCAGCGATGTATTCAGCCTCCATCGTCGAGTCTGCAACGGTATATTTCTTGGAACTCTTTTAACATACCGCCCCTCCATTGAGGGTGAAGACAAAACCCGAGACCGACTTATTGTCGTCCTTATCACTTTGGAAGCTCGAATCGGTAAAGGACTCCACCTAGAGTTACCCGTTACCATACACAAAGAACATTTCTTTAGTCCTTCTTAAGTACTTAAGAATGTTCTTCACAGCTGTCCAGTGTTTCTCCCCTGGATCTGATTGATACCTACTCACTACACCTAGTGAGTAAGCTACATCCGGTCTGGTATATAACACCGCATACATGATTGACCCGACTGCAAAATCATAGGGTATCTCTTGCATGCGAGCCCTCTCCAAATCAGTCTTAGGAGACATCTCTTTAGAGAGAGTGATTCCTAAGCAAGTGGGTAAATTACCACCCTTAGAATCTTCCATACTAAACCTCTTTAGTATGGTGTCTATGTACCTAGATTGGGAAAATCCCAACATCCGTTTAGATCTATCTCTATAGATCTTTATCCCCAAGATATAGGAGGCATCATCTAGATCTTTCATGGAGAACTTGTGTGATAAGAAGAGCTTGACCGAGCGTAGCATAGGAATATCGTTTCCTATCAAGAGTATATCATCCACATAGAATACAAGAAAGACAACCTTACTCTCTACTACTTTCTTATATATACATGGTTCATCTACATTTTTGATGAAGTCAAACTCTTTGATACTTCTATCAAAACAGATGTTCGAACTCCGCGATGGCCGCTTTAATCCGTAGATTGATTTAAGCAGTTTGCTCAAGCTTCCGCTGCTCCCACTCGAAAGTGTTTCTTAGCACCTCTACCTGGTTTCTAAATGCATCAAGTATGCAATTTAAAAAAATTTAGAGGTCTAAGCTATACTAACCTAGAATCAAACTAGAGAATTAGGGTTTCTAAGCATGTAAACAACTTTACACTAAGTGGATAGAGAATACAACCTTTGTAGACCGGTCCTTCACTTCTAAAGCTCCAAGTAGTAGTCCCTTAGCTCCAAGTGATAGTCTCTCGAACTCTTCTTAGGCTCCACTTGGTGAAAGGAATAAGCTTGCTTAAGGATTTTCGAGGCCGAAGATGATCCACCTTGAGGAATCTCTAACTAAAGATACCTCTTCACCAACTAAGGAATAAGTGAAGGAAACAACATACACTGATAGGCTAGATGAGAGTAGGTTGATGAAGTAGGAATTTTGCTCACTTTAGAATTCTTTTTCCCTTTTTCTTTTATCACCTCACCAAAAGCCAGTGAGCAAAATGAGATGAAGAACATGATGAATGAATCAACTAAGGTGAAAAAATATCTCAAGAGATATATCAAGAGAGTTAACCGTGTCTAAAGATGATGGTTGGGTTAATAAATATCTAAAGTAAAAAAAATTTAGTGGAATAAGTTAAAACTTCTACATCCTTCCACAAGCAACTTAAGCCATTCTAATTTCCACATAATTTTGTTTTTTCCCTTAATAATTAAATCGCCCAAATTATCTTTAGTTTGGTATGAGTCTCATACACCCATGTTCAATATATCATCTAGCATGACACAATAGTATATGTAATATATTATACAAATGTATGTATATCATATAAATGTATATATCATCATATATACATACATTAAGAGAAGAAATTCTTTAGCTTTCGAATATTAGTTAATATATATTAATATATCAAATATAAAATTATATATTAAATTATTAAATCAACAGTTGATTTAATAATCCGGCTATATCATATATAACCGACTAATATCATTTCTATGTATATCAAATATACATATAACAAATTATTGAATCAACACTTGATTCAATAATCAGGTTATATCATATATAACCTATATCGCGAGATTAGAATACGGTATCACATACACGTATTTAATCTCGGTCCCGCACATATCACATATGTGCCCTGCATCGTTTCGCTTGAGCTAGGAACCCTCTTTATGGGACTCTAAAGACTCGTTAATACGCCAGCAGTAGGTAATGATCAAATCAGTCACCTACAAGACGTCAACGGTAATAGCTGGACGTAACGGCTACCCAAGTATTGAGCGAATAGAAGATCAACAAGCAAGCTTGTCCAAACTCCCCGCAAAGCCAATAAGCAACACTACCTTACAGTCCGGTCTCTTCGTCTGATATGTCGCATATCAAGTCTAGGGGTGAAATCGTCAGACCCCAATAACTTGATAAATCATGCCGATGTATGGCCTATAACCATTCGAGAAACTACTAATAACACTTACCATTAAATCACATTAGCCCTGGCCAGGGACTTGCTGTTATAGCCAATCGAGCATTGCGCAACATCAACGCCCAATACCGGGAGAGACGAAACCCCTCCTATCGCTCATTGCCTCCATGTGACTCGGGATTGTATCCAAAATCCACCTGTTTTCACGACTCCTTTGAGCCGTGGTAGGAAGGAAATCAAAGCACAATGGGAACCACACAAGACTCTATGACGATATCGGGTCTACAGACTAACCTGTACCAGTGTCACCAGAGAACTGCTATCTGATGATATTTATAATACTAACTAGGAGTTCTCGGCGTGTCCTGTTCGATGTACCCATTCTCTAATGAGCACCCGTATGCAATCTTTGATGTCAAACACGAATGGATGTGGGATCATCCATCGCCCCACTAGTCTACTCTGGAATATCGATGCCCTGTCTCGATACTCTCTCGACTAGGAACAATTAAAATATGTTCTTACGGACTACCCAAACCCCACTAGTATAATTTGCATCATAGTCCTGGTAGTCAAGCTAACATCCTAAGGGCTTTATCAACATGTATCAGAGAGAGACAATATAATAATACTAGTATACATGTTAAGACGAAGAGCAACCAGATAGCATACTATCAAGTCGAGCAAGAAAGTCCTATATATATGTCCAAGCATCCACTATAATATACAATAATATACAATAATGGCCTTAAGGGCATACATATAACTAACAATCTCCCACTTGCACTAAGGCCAATTGTTGTAGTATCTCATACCCAACATCCCAAAAAGTCTCTCAAATTGTATTTCGGGGAGGGCCTTCGTGAGTGGATCCGCCGTATTATTCTTCGTGTCAACTCTCCTGACCTCGATCTCCCGGCGATCAACTATCTCTAGGATCAAGTGATACCGCCTAAGAATATGTCTGGATCGTTGATGGGACCGGGGTTCTTTGGCCAAAGCCACAACTCCATTTTTATCACAATACAAAGGTATTGGATGCTCAATAAATGGAACCACACCAAGTTCAGCGATGAACTTCTTTATCCAGACAACCTCTTTGGCGGCAACGCTGGCAGCGATGTATTCAGCCTCCATCGTTGATTCTTCCATGGTATCTTGCTTCAAACTCTTCCAACATACCGCCCCTCCATTGAGAGTAAAAACAAAACCCGAGACCGACTTACCGTCGTCCTTATCACTCTGGAAGCTCGAATCGGTAAAGGACTCCACCTGGAGTTCACCGTTACCATACACCAAGAACATTTCTTTAATCCTTCTCAAGTACTTAAGAATGTTCTTCACAACTGTCCAGTGCTTCTCCCTAGGATCTGATTGATACCTATTTACTACACTAAAGTGCGTAAGCTACATTCGGTCTAGTACATAACATCACGTACATGATTGACTCTACTGCAGAAGTATAGGGTATCCCTTGCATGCGAGCTCTCTCCAAATCAGTCTTAAGAGATATCTCTTTGAAGAGGGTGATTCCAAAACAAGAGGGTAAATTACCACGCTTAGAATCTTCCATACTAAACCTTTTTAGTATGGTGTCAATGTACCTGAATTTGGACAATCCCAACATCCTCTTAGATCTATCTCTATAGATCTTAATCCCCAGGATGTAGGAGGCATCACCTAGATCTTTCATGGAGAACCATTATGATAAGTAGAGCTTGACCGAGTGTAGCATAGGAACATCATTTCCTATCAAGAGTATATCATCCACGTACAATACTAGGAAGACAACCTTACTCTCTTCAACCTTCTTGTATATACAAGGTTCATCTACGTTTTTGATAAAGTCAAACTCTTTGACTCCCACATCAAAAAAGATGTTCCAACTCCGCGATGCCTGCTTTAATCGGTAGATTGATTTAAGCAGCTTGCACACCTTTCCGCTGCTCTCACTATCTACGAAGCCATCTGGCTGTGTCATGTACACGCTCTCTTCTAAATCACCATTTAGAAAAGAAGTCTTGATGTCCATCAGCCAGATTTCATAATCATGGTATGCAGCGATGGTAAGTAGGATCCGGATGGACTTAAGCATAGCCATTGGAGAAAAGGTTTTATCATAATCGACACCGGGTCGTTAACGAAAACCTTTTGGTACAAGTCTAGCTTTGAAAGTCTCAACTTTTCCATCTATACCTAGTTTCTTCTTAAAGATCCACTTGCTCCCGATGGGTTTTACTCCTTCAGGAGGAACTTCCAAAGTCCATACTTTGTTAGTGTACATGGATTCCATCTCAGATCGCA
Organism: Agapanthus africanus; assembly: GCA_030015575.1. Classification (NCBI taxonomy): domain Eukaryota; kingdom Viridiplantae; phylum Streptophyta; class Magnoliopsida; order Asparagales; family Amaryllidaceae; genus Agapanthus; species Agapanthus africanus. The sequence continues at coordinate 298,457,919 of CM057339.1, read as the reverse complement.
TTGCATCCAGCCATTTCACAGAGTCCCCATTTGTGATGGTATGCTCGAAACTAGTTGGGTCATCATCTTCCATGATGCAATCCTCTCTCTCACCGTCAATGAGAAAACCGTAGTATCTCTCAGGTGGATGAGGAACCCTACTAGATCTGCGGAGTGGCTGAGATTCGTTGAAGACTATTGAATCCTCCGGTTTTACCAAATCATCAGCTATAGTTTGTGTAGCTGGAACTTCTTCTAGTTCTACTTCATGACTAGTAATTTCTTTCATAAGAAATTCCTTTTCTAAAAAGGTGGCATTCCGAGAAACAAACACCTTTTGTTTCTCAGTGTGGTAGAAGATATACCCTCGCGAATGCTTGGGATATCCTACAAACTTGTATAGAACAGATCTTGCCTCAAGCTTGTCCGGATTTTTCTTTTTAACATAGGCCGGACAACCCCACATCTTAATGAAATTAAGACTTGGTCTCTTCCCTTCCCATATCTCATATGGAGTGGTAGGCACAGATTTTGATGAAACTTAATTCAATAGGTATTCGACTGTCTCAAGCGCATAACCCCAAAAGGAATAGGTAACTCAGCAGTACTCATCATAGAGAGCACCATATCTAATAGGATGCGGTTTCTCCGCTCCTATACACCGTTGTGTTGTGGTGTATATGGAGGAGTAAGCTGAGAGAAAATCCCATTCTCTTTTAAATAATCCATAAATTCCATGCTTAAGTATTCTCCTCCCCGATCAGATCGAAAGATTTTAATACTTTTACCCTTTTGGTTCTCTACTTCACACTTATATTCCTTGAATTTCTCAAAAGCTTCAGACTTATGTTTCAACAGGAACACATGTCCGTATCTTGAGAGATCATCAGTGAATGTAATAAAGTATAAAGAACCATTCCTGGTATGTGTAGACATGGGACCACATACATCACTATGTATTAATCCCAAGAGTTGAGTAGCTCTTTCTCCATGACCAGTAAACAGAGTTTTGGTCATCTGGACATTAAGACATGACCGGTAACTTTCATAAAATGTAAATTCGAACGGATTCAAATATCCATCTTTATGTAACTTAGCTATTCTTGTCACATTGATATGACCTAGTCTACAGTGCCACAAGAAGACTTCATTCATTTCTGAAATTTTTCTCTTGTGTGTTCTGTATGTTAAGAACTGTATTTTAATTCAGAATGTATATTCTGTTACATTGCGTGCCAAAACCAATCAACACTTTATTTAGGAAAATGTTCATAACATTATCCGCCAATACAAAGTTATATCCATCTTTATGTAATATAGATACTGATATAATATTGCACATCATTTCTGGTACGTAATAACAATCGTTTAGAATCAATGTATTACCACTAGGTAATACTAGGTGATATGTGCCAACTGCTTTGGCTGTTATGTTTGCACCATTCCCTACTCTGAGAGAGATATCACCCAATCCCAGTTCTCTACCTTTCTTTAGCCCATGTAACATATTACAAAGGTGGGATCCTGATCCGGTATCTATTACCCAGGACATAGAGCAAACTGAGAAAAAGTTCTCGGTAACGAACACACCCGAAGAAGATGCATCAACATGCTCATTCCTCGTTCGGGTTGCATGGGAATCCCGATATTCCCCTATTCGTTGCCTTGACTTATAACAATCATAAGATAGAGTGAAACCAACGTTCCGCAGCTCAGTATAATAAGAGAGTTCGGTCAATATATCCATATTATTATCTTGATTAAGGCGTGTCATGATCGCAACCTGGAGAGAGAGAGAGAAGAAAACACTTTAGCTTATGCTCTTGCAAGATTAGATTGGTTATTATTTCATTTAATCAGGATGGCTCCCATTGTTTTTATCAAATCTTCCTTCAAACCCTAAAATGTAAGACTAGCCGGATTAATTACACTCTACAAGTTCGCCAATCGTTTAGCCGGAAAGGTATTGGTACTCCGAGGGAGTCTCCCCGTGCTTTCGCATGGAACTAATTAAATAATCTCGTTTCCGCTGGGGCATAACCCCGTTAACACCTTTCTTAGACACCTACTGGATTAGCTAATTGTAAAGTGCAAAACTCTCCCAGGAGTAACTCTTACTCGCAGTGTGTATCGGGATTCAACTATCTCATAGAAGGTATGCAATCTCATTAGAAATTTCAACACTTGAAATTCCCAATATCTATTTTTTCCCCAAGCGATTTATGACCTTGACAAGGTCAACAAATCATAAACCGCAAGTCAAGTTCAACCCGTTCATTTCCTGATTGAATTCAACCCACCCATACGACCCTTGACAAGGTCAACAAGGCCGTAAGACTACCCTAATCCAATCGCATCATATGGTTACAGATAAGCACTAATCAGCTACGGCACACTACGCCTTGACAAGGTCAACAAACGCAACACGAATACAAAATAGTCCTTAGCTGAAATGACGGAGGGCTACGATAGTTTTTTAAGAAAACCTTTTGTGTAAAGAACTTGATATCGTTGTAGAACCGAGTGATTTGAAAAGGAGTGTTTTATGCTCTGCTTTTAAAATCGAATAGTTTTCAAAACAAACCGAGTGGGTTGTAGCATTTGCTATCTTTTGCTAAAGAGGTCATTCCCGATGAGAGGATTGTTGGGTTTACCTAGCACCCTATGAGAGGTTTGGAAGCATCACATGTCACAAAAGATCAAATTTTTATGGTGCTAAATAAGCATACAAAGGATCTATCCTAGAAAATTAGGGTTTTAAAAACTTTAACCAACATTATAAGTAACAAAGGCTAGGGTTTTGAGAGTACAACCTTTGTAGCTCCCTTTTATAGACTCCTTGGCCACTTGAGAGTTGGAAAACGATTAGCTTGAGGTCTTCTAACGTCCACGACGATCCACCCGAAGCTCCTTTGTCTAAGCTAGCAACTTCACTTTATCAAGAGAAAGAAATGAAGCTAACACTCTAAACAAGTGGGCAAGACTTGTGTAGAATGGTATTGTGGTTCTCTTTCTCACTTCAAAATCCTATCTTGTTGAGTATTTTGCTCACTTGAAAGATCTAGAGAGCAAAAGGAGCAAGGTTGAAGAAGATGATGGCTTTTTTTAAAGAAGAAGAGAAGATAAACTCTAATGAGAAAATGAAAAATATAAGTATATATATTTTTTACTTCTCATCTCAAACCATGGTTAATTATAAAGATATTATTGTATTTGAGTTTAAAACACCAAAGAAAAATTAACCAAGGGTTAATAAGTAGGTGAGCATGGTAAGATGAAGAAGAGTGTAGAAACAATCCATGAATTAACCCTTTTTCTTTTCCTTTTTGTTTTAACACAAATGCAATAATAGTCCATATAAAAACCCATGGTGTGAGTCTTATATTGCCACCATTTTCAATGTATATGCAACCATGATAGAATGATGTATGTATGCATGTGTGCATGCGCATCCATATGTGCATGAACAAGAATGAATGCATACATGCATGCATACATCGAAAAGAAACAAGATAGGATTTCTAGTGAGAAGCTAATGGTTAAATGATAAATCAACACTTGATTTATCAACCCGGTCATATCACATACGACCCGACCAAAAGAAAGCCGCCCAATTAATATATGGTATCTCATACGCGCATTTTAACCGGGTCCATGCGCATATCGCATACGCGCACCACAACGTTTCGCCTGGACTAGGCAGCTCCTTTGTGGGACTCTAAGACTCGTCAATACGCCGGCAGTGGGTGATGATCATATCAAGCACCCCCAAGCCGCAAGCGGTAAGCTAAACGTAACGGCCACCCGGGTATTGAGCGATCAGAAGAAAACAAGTGAACCTGCTATAACTCCTGTCGAGCCAACCGGCAACACTACCGTACTGTCCGGTCTCTTCGTCAGATATGCTGCATATCGAGTCTAGGGATGGTCACGTCGACCCCAATAACTCAATAAGTCGTGCCGGTGAATGGTCTATAACAGATCGAGAAACTATTGATAACACTTATCAGTAAATCTCAGCAGCCCTGGCCAGGGACTTACTGATATAACCAGTCGAGCACAGCACAGCATCAACTCCCAATACTGGGAGAGACGAAACCCCTCCTATCGCTCATCGCCTTCGTGTGTCTCGGGACTGTACCCAACGGCCACCTATTTGCACGACTCAGTAGAGCCGTGGTAGGGTGGTAATCAAAGTACAGTGGGAGAGCACACAAGACTCTATGACGATCTCGGGTCTACAGACTAACCTGTACCAGTGTCACCTGAGAACCACTATCCGACGATAGATATAATTCCATATAGGAGTTCTCGGTGAGTCCGTCCAGTGTACCCAGTCACCACTGAGCACCCGTATATGATCTTGATGTCAAACATCGATGAATGTGGGAACATCCATCGCCCATCACATGGGTCTAGTATCATATACGCTAGTCTACTCTGGTATATCGATGCCCCGTCTCGATACACCTCCGACTAGGGACATTTCAGGATATACTTATAAACTACAGATGTCCCACTAGTATGATCTCTATCATAATCACTGTAGTCAAGCCGATATCCTCAGGGCTTTATCAGCATGTATGAATGAATAAAAGCATGATCAAATCAACATGTCAGATAAAGTAGAACCAGATAGCATACTATCATGTCGAGCAAGAATGTACACTGAATATATATATACATGTACAGATACATCCACTATCATATAATTGCCTCTAGGGCATACATATATCCAACAAGGATCTCGGCTCTTTCCTCATTGAATGAGGTGCTGGATATTCATCAAGGAATACCCCTATGCAAAGCAAGAACTAGAGCTACCTTTTTGAAAATTTTGATTCTACAACATCTTTAAGTTTCTTTTCTTTTCATTAATCTCATTAATGAAGTCCCGTCATTTATGTTTCCTAAACATCACAGACAAAAAAAAATACAACGTACGCTTATGCCATCCACATTCTCCACAGGGCCCCGTCATTCACCGTTAGATTACTTAACTACCGGTAGAGCGGGGGCTGGACTAGCGCAGGTGCAAAATATAAGCAACGTTTATTATATATCATATATATAATATAAAGTATTCATCTCACGCAGTTATATGATCACATCACAGAACATTGCAGCAGAAATCAACATATGAAATATAGGATATACTAGGAGGTCCGTGTTTTAAATAAAGCCAGTAAAAAACACGGATTCCACAGTCGTGATGAATAGCCAAACCCACATCCCTAGACCCCTATGAGAGCGACAAGCAACCCTACCAATTCTAGAGTTAGGAGACCTGGTCTTGACTCCTAGAGATGGTCTCCCACTGGACTCTAGAACCCGGTTACTTGTGCTCCCCACCTTGGGTCTATCCAAATGCAGAAAAGAAAATAATATACATCAATGGTGAAATCATCCTCAACCCGGAAGTGTCCCAATAAAAGAATATTACATACAAATTTTTACATGAATGAAAATGAAAAACTCTCATCTCATGCAAAAACCCTTGGCTATTCAATCACGATGATCCAATATAACATATCACAGCAACACATAATATCACATGTCATCAACAAAAGTAAATATGCGTATCCCGAAAGTCATTGACGTATAGCAACGAAATCGGCGATACACCACATATTACACTTACGGTCGCAGAAAAGAAAATGAAAACTACAATAATTAGAATCCGCAACACCTTAGACATCATAAACCTGGAATATCTCATACTCCGAATTTCATGCCTAACATTATGAACCTCGCATTTTATTCTCTAATCGAAAACACTTTTCAATAACTTAGTCGGGTAATTCAATGAGATTTCTGACTACCTGATCGAATGCTCGTCGGAAACATTAGTAGATGGTCGCACCCCCGATGCCGTCGACGAAGTGAACTTAGGCGGAACATCGTGGCCGCGAGCACCCAACCAGATGCTTTCGGCAACGGAGTTCTCCTACACTCACTTGGTCAGGGCTATGGGCCATGGCTATCAAGTAGTGTTACCCGGAGACTATCCGCGTACAATATGAGATTGCGACGGAGTTTTGATCCGAATCGAAACTCCGAGGCAATCTATCAAAAGAGACTAAATTGCTAGATTTACAGAACACTAACTAGTTTTCACAAAACTAATTATTGTGGATTCTAAATATTGTATCACATATCAAAATAATCTAGACGATGTTAAACATTTCGATCGATTCATCAAACACCCACAAATCCCAGAGATCTCAACACTTGAGTCTCATTTAAAAATATCCATAAAGTGCCAAATATCCCTACGGAGCAGCACAAGAAAAGGGAGTCCCTGACTCACCAACAATGCCGTGGAACTGTGGCTAAACCTAAGGTTTTTTCGCAGTTGCATGGACGTATGGTTGAGTTGGGCTCTCTTTTTTCTTGTGGATCCATAGAAAACCCTGCACATTTTTCTGCATATTTTTAATCTTAAAAATTCCAACTTTTGAAAAAATTTCAGAAACTCTGGAATTATGGGTTTCGATGTTCGATCGAACACTTTAACGCCGTTTAGGTTACACCTAGTGCTCTAGCTTGGCTCTGATACCATGAAAGTGTTTCTTAGCACCTATACTTAGTTTCTACATGCATCAAATATGCAATTTAAAAAAATTTAGAAGTCTAAGCTACACTAACTTAGAATCGAACTAGAGAATTAGGGTTTCTAAGCATGTAAACAACTTTACAATAAGTGAATAGAGAATTCAACCTTCGTAGACCGGTCCTTCACTTCTAAAACTCCAAGTAGTAATCCCTTAGCTCCAAGTGATGGTCCCTCGAACTCTTCTTAGGCTCCACTTGGTGAAAGGAAAAAGCTTGCTTAAGGATATTCGATGCCGAAGATGATACACCTTGAGGAATCTCTAACTCAAGCTACCTCTTCACTAACTAAGGAATAAGTGAAGCAAACAACCTACACTAATGGGCTAGATGAGAGTAGCTTGATGAAGTAGGAATTTTTCTCACTTTAGAATTCTCTTTCTCTTTTTCTTTTATCACCTCACCAAAAGCTAGGGAGCAAAATAAGATGAAGAAGATGACGAATGAATCAACTAGGGTGAAAAAGATACCTCAAGCATCACTTTAGAATTCTTTATCTTAACATGGCATATGTCATACTTGTTATTACATATTGCGGTTACATATTGATAAAGCCCCTAGGATCTTGCTTGACTACCTGCGTTATGATGGCGATCATACTTGTGGGAGCAGGGTAGTCCATAAGCACATCCTTAAATGGTCCATAGTCACGTGAGTATCGAGACTGGGCATTAATACTCTAGAGTAGACTAGTGTATACGTTTCTAGCCCCGTCGAGGGATGGTTGATCCCGCTGCAATTGGTCTGATGCACCTAAGATCGTATACAGGTGCTCACTGGGGGTGAGTACACTGGACGGACTCGCCGAGAACTTCCAAATGGTACTATACCTATCATCAGATGGAAGTTCTCAGGTGGCATGTGTACATGTTAGTCTTTGGACCTGAGATCGGCATTTTTCTCATGTGAGTTCCACTGAGTTTTGATCACTGTCCTACCACGGCTCTACTGTGTCGTGCAAACAGGCTTTGGTTGGGTTCAGTCCCGAGCCACATGGAGGCAGCGAGCGATTGTTGGGGATTTGTCTCACCTGGTATTGGGAGTTGATATCGCACAGTGATCGATTGGTCAGGACCATAAGACCTTGGCCAAGGCAGTTGGGATTTACTGATAGGTTGATCATTAGTTTCCCAGATTGGTCCTAAACCACATAGGCATGACTTATCTAGTTATTAGGGTCTGACGTTCACCACCGCTTGACCCGGTATGCGATACTCTTTGATAAAGAGACCGGACTGTACGGATATTGTCACAGATAGGCTCAGTAAGAGTTCGGACGAGTTTGCTTGTCGGCCTTCCTTTCGACAGGTACCTGGGTAGCCTTTACGTACAGATAGTGACGCTGATGTGCTTGTGGATAAACCCACTGCCAGAGTATTGTCGAGTCTTTAAAGTCCCACACAGAGGGTTTCCCAGCTTCGGGAGAAACGAGTAGAGGTCGTATGGTTTTACAACATGGTTCGATCACATACGTGCACTTGTGCGTATTTTGGTGTTCGGGCAGTTGATACTAGCGGGCTTTGGTTTAAACCAGATCCTAGTATTTGATTTTTGGATTGGTTCAGTCTCATTGTATTCGTGTTCCTCGGAACACAGATGCGGGTATGTATATACAGTTGACAGAGGCAGAGAAGGAGACACCTCATTAGGGTTTTGACCATTGACTTGATTAAAACCATTATGAGATGGAGGATATTGTTTACTAATTTTATAAGTGTTAATTGTGTCATGGTTAATTGGTTTGACCATTTGACTTGTTGACCATAGTTAACTTAGATATTTTTGTTGAGTATGAGATATTTTGCTTTGCATTAATTGTGACATGATAATGGTCAAATCAAATAAACCATCACAATTATCCTAATTAAAATTATTATTCTTTTCCCCTCATATGAGAGCTCACTCTTCATTTTATCAAGAAGACACTCTCTCTCATAGCTCTCTCTCCTTCTTCCTCTCTCTCTCAAGCCCTAGTGTTTCATGAGTTGAATATCAAGGTCCATTGTGACCAAGCCACCAAAACCTCTCTCTACTCACTCTAGATCACTTAGTCTAGCAACCCATGTATTCTAGTTACCTTAAGTTAGAGGTTAAGATCAAGGTTGGAACTCTCGGGTGGATCATCGTTGACACAAGGAGGCCGGAGTTCAAGAACGATCCATACTTCCATCGAGGATCTTGAGGAGAGGATCGAAGACCCGAAGGACTTGTTTCCGTTAGGTATATTTTCTATCATAGTACATAGAACCCTAACTAGCTAACTAGGTTTATGGTAAAGATTCGGTTTAGTGTTATTCTAGCGCCAAGTTTTGTATCGCTATAAAATTTTTGTTCCGTATTTGGCCATAGGGGGTTGGCCGGGGCGCTAGTGTAACCCTTCATGGTATCAGAGCTAAGCCATAAAACCTATACTAGTGAGTTTCAACGTGTTTAGAATATCGATGGACCAAAATTTTCAAAACCAAAATTCCATTTTTAAATTTTCTGTCGAATTTTAAAAGTGGTCGAAAAATCAATTTTATGGTCTCAGAAAATCGTGCAGGCTTTTTTAAGAACCCTCAAGAAATTTGGGCCCACGATCCCTCTAACACACCGCGGATCTGCCGCGCAAATCACTTATTGGCCGCGGTTCCACGGCGATATTGGGGCTTATGTGCTCAATATTTCTTCTGGGGTTCTTTTGTTTGGAATTATGGTTTCTGGAATGTTTATTTTTTGGGCGCAGATTTGTTTCAGTACTGGATTAGAACTTGGGACCCACTTGGAATGGTTTAGTCGATCGAAATTTTAAAATACGTATTTTGCTATCAGTACTTAGTTTAGCATCTGCGACCGTGAATGTCATTTGATCGGTAAACCCGTCTATCTGCTATATGTTCTTTTAGACGGATTTGCGAACGTGACATTCATGTTGATGTTTCTGTGATTGTGCTGAGATTGTGGTTGGATTGTTGTGGTGGATAGCATGTGGTGCAATGTTAGAAGTACATTTTATATTTATTTGTACATTTGTTATTGTGGGGAGAGCGTCCGACATGTGGACTGCCGTCTTTTCCAGGTTGTATATTATTTTGGGGCACGACCGGGTTGAGGTCGATGTCACAATTTGTACATATTATTTTCTTTTTCTGTATTAGGATAGCCCCGCGGTGGAGTGCACGAATAGCCGGGTTCTAGAAGGCAACAAGCCCGCATCTCATGGCGTTGAGACTGAGGGGGCTTCATTCTAGAATTGGCGGGCTATTCGCCGCACTCGTAGGGGGTACAGGTTTTCATTGCACAGGCTATCTACACGACCAGAAATGTCGAGTTTTATTTGCGGCTCAAAGGAAACCCGGGGCTCCAAGATTATCCACCATTCTGTATTGTTGGCTGTGATTCTGTGATGTTGCTTCTTATCAAGCCTGAGACGAATGTTATGTATACTTATATATATACTAGTAGATGTTGTATATGTTTTGCACCTGCGCTAGTCCAGCCCCCGCTCTGTCGTTAGTTAAGTAACCTAACGGGTGATGACGGGGCCCAGTGGCGAATGCGGATGGCATATACGTACATTGTATTTTCGTACTTTTCTGGTGTGATAGGATTAAAATGATGGGACCGCATTGATTTTGATTAATGCAAGAAAATAAACCTAAAAGATGTTGTTGGAACCAAGTTTTAAAAACTGACATTACAGACGTTCTCTTTGCTTTGCACAGTGGTATTCGGTTATGAATATCCAACACTTCATTCGACGAGGCAAGGGCCGAGATCCCTTCATCGGGGGTGACCCCTTGAGTAAAAGTTTGCGTCAACGTAATAACTGCACTATAGTTGATTATTTTTGTTTTGCATCATGGTATTCAGTTTGGAATATCCTGTACCTCATTCGATGAGGAAAGAGCCGAGATCCCTTCACAGTGAGTGACCTCTTTAGCAAAAGTTTTCTCCACTATATATTTGTAAAACCACTCAGGTTCCTTCAACGATATCAAGCTCATAACATTAACGGGTTTTTCGCCAAAAGCCCAGCCGTAGCCCTCCGTCATTTCCTACAAATACTACTTAGTATTCAAGCTACGTATTTTAGCATTGTTAAGGCGTAGTGATCGATAGCTGAGTATTGCTTGTTTGCAGCTTTATTTCCGATTATTTAGGACAGTCGCATAGCTATGTTGGCATTGCCAAGGGATATGCGGGTGGGTCTAAGTTAATCAAGATAATGACAGGCCAAACTTGACTAGCGGCTTATGATATGTTGGCATTGTCAAGGTCATAAAGCCGTTAGGGGCAAAAACCACATCGGGAGTTTCAAACACACAGGACACTTGCAGGATTTAGCATACCTTCTGGAGTATGGTGACTAGAGTGAATTCCATCTAGTGCATCACACAATGATAGTTGGATCCCGATCCCACTGATGAGTAGGATTACTCTTGGGAGATTATTTCATTTAACAATCAATGCTATAAACCAAGTAGGTGTCTAGAACGGTGTTAGCGGGGCTACGCCTCCAGGGAAAAGTGCTTATATAATTAAGGAACTTCGCGAAAGCGTTGGAAAACCTCCCTCGAAGTACCAACACTAGCCTGGCTGAAAGTTTAAGCAAGTATTGTGACGTGCGATTAATCCTGACTAGTTCTTCTTTTAAGATTTGAAGAAGAATTCGAGGAAACAGTAGGAGCCATCCTGGTTAGATAAATTAATAACCAATCTAATCTTGCAAGAGCGCACGCTGAGGGTTTCTTTTCTCTCTCTCCAGGTAGCAACCATTTCACGCCCTAATCAAGATAATAAAATGTATCGCTTGACCGATCCGAATTCTTATTCGGGGATGGGGAATGTCGTTTTGGCTCTAACTTATGATGGCGATCGTAAATATGAGTAAGGGAAAGACGATTGTATGGATTCCAAGGAGACCCAATTGAAAAAGAAGCATACTAATGCATCTACTTCAGGTGTACTTGTAATGGAGAACTGTTTTTCGGTCAGTCCTACTTCCTAGGTACTGGATACCGGATCAGGATCTCATATCTGTAATTTATTGCAGGGACTGAGAAAAAGTAGGATAGTTGGACCTGGTGATATGTCCCTCAGGGTAGGGAACGGAGCACAAGTTAATGCTGCTGCCGTCGGTGAATATCACCTGGTATTGCCAAATGACATTACTATTATTTTAAACAATTGCTACTATGTACCTTCCATGGTGTGCAAAATCATATCAGTTTCATTACTTGATAAAGATGGATATAACTTTGTTCTTGATAGAAATATCATGAACATTTACCTTGATAAGGTGCTGGTTGTAGAAGGTACACTGTGTAATGGTATCTATATTCTAAATCAGAATACAGTTCTCAATGTACAAAATACACGCAAGAGGAAGAGTTCAGATACGAACGAATCCTACTTGTGGCATTGTAGACTTGGTCATATTGGAGAGAAAAGACTAAGTAAATTACATAAAGATGGACTGTTGAATACGTTCGAGTTTTCATCTTATGAAACTTGTCAGTCTTGTCTCAAAAGAAAGATGACCAAATCTCCGTTCACCGGATATGGAGAAAGATCAGCAGAGCTCTTGGGACTCATACATAGTGATTTGTATGGTCCGATGTCTATACGTGCACGGGGTGGGTTCTCGTACTTCATCATATTCAGTGACGATCTCTCTAGGTTCGGGTATGTGTATCTTATGAAACACAAATCTTAAGCTTTTAAGAAATTCAAAGAATTCAGAAATGAAGTAGAGAACAAGACTGGCAAAAGTATCAAGATCCTCCGATCTGATAGAGGAGGAGAGTACTTAAGCACTGAATTCAAGGACTTTCTAAAATAGAATGGTATTCTCTCTCAGCTTACTCCTCCGTATACACCACAGTATAACGGCGTATCGGAGCGGAGGAACCGTACCCTGTTGGACATGGTTCGCTCCATGATGAGTAGTGCTGAGCTACCTCTTTCTTTCTGGGGACTTGCGCTTGAAACAATAACGTACTTGTTGAATCAGGTTCCGTCTAAATCTGTGCCTAAAACTCCATATGAAATATGGAGTGGTAAAAGACCATATCTTGAACGTATTAAGATATGGGGTTGTCCGGCCAATGTAAAGGTGCAAAATCTGGACAAGCTTCATGCACGATCAGTTTTGTGCAAGTCTGTGGGATATCCTAGAAATTCTCTAGGATATCTGCTCTACCACACTGAGGAACAGAAGGTGTTCGTTGCTAGTCGCGCTACCCTTTTGGAGTGGCAATTTCTTGCAAAAGAAATAAGTGGGAACACGGTAGAACTAGATAAAATATCTGAACCACAAACTCAAACTGAGGATTTAGTAGAACCAGAAAATTCAATAGTCCAGACGAACCTCAGCCACTCCGCAGATCTGGTAAGATTCTCATCCGCCTGAGAGATACTACGGTTTTCTCATAGACGGGGATTGATAGGATTGCATCTTGGAAGAAGATGATCCTACCAGTTTCAGGCAGGCCATTATCAGTAGGGACTCTGATAAGTGCCTGGATGCTATGTGATCCGAAATGGAGTCCATGTACACCAATAAAGTGTGGAACTTGGATATTGCTCCACCTGGGGTAAAACCCGTTGGATGCAAATGGATCTACAAAAGGAAACTTGGTATAGATGGGCAGGTGGAAACCTATAAGGCTAGACTCGTTGCAAAAGGTTTTCGTCAAAGACCTGGTGTGGACTATGATGAAACTTTTTCTCCAGTGGCTATGCTCAAATCCATTCGGATCCTACTTGCCATTGCTGCCTTCCATGACTATGAGATCTGGCAGATGGACGTAAAAATGGCTTTTCTAAACGGTAGTTTAGAAGAGTCGTTTACATGGATCATCCAGAAGGTTTTGTAAATAGTGGGAGCAGCGGAAAGGTGTGCAAGTTGCTTAAATCCATTTATGGATTAAAGCAAGCATCGCAGAGCTGGAACATCTGTTTTGATGAAACAATCAAAGACTTTGGCTTCATCAAAAACGAAGATGAACCATGTATATATAAGAAGATTGTAGGACGAACTGTTGTGTTCCTAGTCTTGTACGTGGACGATATTATTTTGATAGGAAATGACATTCCTATGCTACAATCGGTCAAGCTATTCTTATCACAAAGGTTCTCTATGAAAGACCTAGGTGATGCCTCGTACATTCTGGGGATCAAGATCTACAGAGATAGATCTAAGAGATTATTAGGACTTTAGCAGTCCAGGTATATAGAGACCGTAATATAGAGATTTAGTATGGAAGATTTCAAGCGCGGTAACATACCCGCATTGCACGGAATCACCCTCTCCAAGGAGATGTCTCCCAAGACTGACGAGGAGAGGGTTCGCATGAGCACTATACCCTACGCTTCGGCGGTAGGATATATAATGTATGCGATACTATATACAAGACCAGATGTAGCTTATGCGCTAAGCATGGTGAGCCGGTATCAGTCAGACCCAGGTGAGAACCACTGGACAGCAGTAAAGAACATTCTCAAGTACCTGAGAAGGACTAAAGAGATGTTCCTGGCTTACGGTAATGGAGACCCCAGGGTCAAGTCCTTTACCGACTCAAGCTTCTAGAGTGACAAGGATGACAGCAAGTCTGTCTCGAGTTTTGTGTTTACCCTCAACGGAGGGGCGGTGTGTTGGAGGAGTTCCAAACAGGACACCATCGCAGACTCGATGATGGAGGCTGAATACATTGCTGCAAGTGATGCCGTAAAAGAAGCGGTCTGGATGAAGAAGTTCATAGCTGAACTTCAGGTAGTTTCGTCCATTGTTGACCCAATACCTTTGTACTGAGATAACAATGGGGCTATAGTTTTAGCGAAGGAACCACAGTCCAATCAGAAATCCAGGCACATCTTAAGGCGGTATCACCTGATCAGGGAGATCGTAGATTGCCAGGAGATCGAGGTCCGGAGAGTGGATACGAAAGAGAACACGGCGGATCCATTTACAAAGGCCCTCCCTCAAGCACAGTTCGAGCGAATTTTTGAGATGTTGGGTATGCGGTACGCCAGCAGCTGGCCTTAGTGCAGACGTTGGGTATTCGGTACGCCTATCACTGGCCTTTAGTGCAAGTGGGAGATTGTTGGATATACATGTCCTAGAGGCCAGTATTGTATATGTATATATATGGATGCTAGGGATATGTATGTACAGGACAATCTTGCTCAGTTTTATAGTATATTATTTGACTTGTCTTTGTCAGGATATGTGTATTTATTTCTATTGTTATTATATCTAGCTTGCATATATTGATAAAGACTCGATACGGTAGTATACTATTATGGTTTGTCTTTATCTTAACATGGCATATGTCATACTCGTTATTACATATTGCAGTTACATGTTGATTAAGCCCCTAGGATCTAGCTTGACTACCTGCGTTGTGATGGCGATCATACTTGTGGGAGCAGGGTAGTCCATAAGCACATCCTTAAATGGTCCCTAATCATGTGAGTATCGAGACTGGGCATTGATACTCCAGAGTAGACTAGTGTATACGTTTCTAGCCCCTTCGGGGGATGGTTGATCCCACAGCCATTGGTCTGATGCACCTAAGATCGTATACAGTTGCTTACTGGGGGTGAGTACACTGTACAGACTCGCCGAGAACTTCCAAATGGTACTATACCTATCGTCATATGGAAGTTCTCAGGTGACATGTGTACAGGTTAGTCTTTGGACCTGAGATCGGCATTTGTCTCGTGTGAGTTCCCACCGAGTTTTGATCACTACCCTACCACGGCTCTACTGAGGCGTGCAAACAGGTTTTGGTTGGGTTCAGTCCCGAGCCACATGGAGGCAGTGAGCGATTATTGGGGATTCGTCTCTCCTGGTATTGGGAGTTGATATCGCACAGTGATCGATTGGTCAGGACTATAAGTCCTTTGCCAAGGCAGTTAGGATTTACTGATAGGTTGATCAGTAGTTTCCCGGATTGGTCCCGAACCACATCGGCATGACTTATCAGGGTATTAGGGTCTGACGTTCACCGCCCCCTACACCTAGTATGCGATACTCTTTGACGAAGAGGCCAGAATGTACGGATATTCTCACGGATAGGCTCAGTAGAAGTTCGGACGAGTTTTCTTGTCGGCCTTCCTTTCGACAGGTACCTGGGTAGCCGTTACGTACAGCTAGTGCCGCTAACGTGCTTGTGGTTAAATCCACTGCCAGAGTACTGTCGAGTCTTTAGAGTCCCATAGGAGGGTTTCCCAGCTTCGGGCGAAACGAGTAGAGGTCGTATGGTTTTACGACAGGGTTCGATCACATACGCGCACTTGTGCGTGTTTTGGTGTTCGAGCAGTTGATACTTGCAGGCTTTGGTTTAAACCGGATCCTAGTATTTAATTTTTGGATTGGTTCAGTCTCATTGTATTCGTGTTCCTCGGAACACGGATGCGGGTTTGTATATACGTTGACAGAGGCAGAGAAGGAGACACCTCATTAGGGTTTTGACCATTGACTTGATTAAAACCATAATGAGATGGAGGAAATTGTTTACTAATTTTATTAGTGTTAATTGTGTCATGGTTAATTGGTTTGACCATTTGACTTGTTGACCATAGTTGACTTAGATATTTTTGTTGAGCATGAGATATTTTGCTTAACATTAATTGTGACATGATAATGGTCAAATCAAATGAACCATCACAATTATCCTAATTAAAATTATTATTCTTTTTCCCTCATATGAGAGCTCACTCTTCATTTTATCAAGAAGACACTCTCTCTCATAGCTCTATCTCCTTCTTCCTCTCTCTTTCAAGCTCTAGTGTTTCATGAGTTGAAAATCAAGGGCCATTGAGACCAAGCCACCAAAACCACTCTCTACTCACTCTAGATTAGTCTAGCAACCCAAGTGTTCTGGTTAGCTCAAGTTAGAGGTTAAGCTCAAGGTTGGAACTCTGGGTGGATCATCGTTGACACAGGGAGGCCGGAGTTCAAGAACGATCCATACTTCTATCGAGCAGCTTGAGGAGAGGATCGAAGACCCGAAGGACTTGTTTCCGTTAGGTATATTTTCTATCATAGTAGATAGAACCCTAACTAGCTAACTAGGTTTATGGTAAAGATTCGGTTTAGTGTTATTCTAGCGCCAAGTTTTGTATCGCTATAAAATTTTTGTTCCGTATTTGGCCAAAGGTAGTTGGCCGGGGCGCTAGTGTAACCCTTCAGGTATCACATACACGTATTTAATCTCGATCCCACACATATCACATATATTCCCTACTTCGTTTCGCTTGAGCTAGGAAACCTCTTTGTGTGAATCTAAAGACTCGTCAATACACAAGCAGTAGGTAATGATCACATCAGTCACCCACAAGCTGTCAGCGGTACTAGTTGGACATAACGGCTACCCAGGTATTGAGTGAATAGATAATCAACAAGAATTCTTGTCTGAACTCCCTGCAAAGCCTATAAGCAACAATACAGTACACTACTGTCTACGAAGCCCTCTGGCTGTGTCATGTACATGCTCTCTTCTAAATCACTATTTAGAAAAGCTCTCTTGACGTCCAACTGTCAGATTTCGTAGTCATAGTATACAGCAGTGGCAAGTAGGATCTTGATGGACATAAGCATAGCTACTGGAGAAAAGGTTTCATCATAATCGACACCTGGTCATTAACGAAAACCTTTTGCTACAAGTCTTGCTTTGAAGGTTTCAACCTTTCCATCTACACCAATTATCTTCTCAAGATCCACTTGCTCCCGATGGGTTTTACCCCTTCAGGAGCAACTTCCAAAGTCCATACTTTGTTGGTGTACATGGGTTCCATCTTAGATCGCATAGCATCCAGTCATTTCACAGAGTCTCCACTGGTGATGGCCTACTCGAAACTAGTTAGGTCATCATCATCCATGATGCAATCCTCGCTCCCACCGTCTATAAGAAAACCATAGTATCTCTCTGTTGGATGAGGAACCCTACTAGATCTGCGGAGTGGCTGAGGTTCGTCGGGGACTATTGAATGCTCCGGTTCTACCAAATCGTCAGTTATAGTTTGTGTTGCTGGAACTTCTTCTAGTTCTACCACATTGACACTAATTTCTTTCACAAGAAATTCCTTTCTAAAATGGTGGCATGTTGAGAAACAAACACTTTTTGTTCATCAGAATGGTAAAAGATATATCCTTGCGAATGTTTGGGATATCCTACAAACTTGCACAGAACTGACTTTGCCTTGAGCTTGTCCGGATTTTGCATTTTAACACAATCCGGACAACCCCATATCTTAACTCGTTTAAGAGATGGTCTCTTCCCATTCCATATCTCATATAGAGTGGTAGGCAACGGATTTGTTTGGAATTCTATTCAATAGGTATGCAGTTATCTCAAGTGTATAACCCCAAAAGGAAATAGGTAACTCAGCAACACTCATCATAGAGTGCACCATATCTAATAGGGTGCGATTCTCCCGCTCCGAAACTCTATTAGATTGTGGTGTATACGAAGGAGTAAGCTGATAGAGAATCCCGTTCTCTTTTAAGTAGTCTCTGAATTCCATGCTCAAGTATTCTCCTCCCCGATCAGATCGAAGGATTTTAATACTTTTACCCGTCTGGTTCTGAACATCGTACTTATATTCCTTTGAATATCTCAAAAGATTCAGATTTGTGTTTCAACAGGAACACATGTCCGTATCTTGAGAGATTATAGGTGAATGTAATAAAGTATAAGGAACCATTCCTGGCATGTATAGACATAGGATCGCATACATCACTATGTATCAGTCCCAAAAGTTTAGTAGCTCTTTCTCCGTGTCCATTAAACGGAGATTTGGTCAGCTTACCTTTGAGACATGACTGACAAGTCTCATAAGATGTAAATTCGAACGGATTCAAATATCCATCCTTATGCAACTTAGCCAGTCTTGTCGCATTGATATGACCTAGTCTACAATGCCACAAGAAGTCTTCGTTCATTTCCGAACTGTTCCTCTTGTGTGTGTTGTGTATACTTAGAACTGTTTTGTGATTTAGAATGTATATACCATTATACTACGTACGATACCCAATCAACACTTGATTTAGGAAAACATTCACAATATTTTTGGTACGAAATAACAGTCGCTCAGAATCATTGTGTTACGAGTTGGTAACACAAGGTGATATTCGCCAACTGCTTTGGCTGCAACAATTGCACCATTTCCTTCTTTGAAGGACATATCACCTTTTCCCAGTTCTCTATCTCTCTTTAGCCCATGTAACAAATTACATACGTGGGATCCTGATCCGGTATCCAATACCCAGGACGTAGAGCAAACTGAGAAACAGTTCTCGGTTACAAACACACCCAAAGACGATGCATCAACATGTTTATTCTTCATTTGGGTGGCATGGGAATCCTGATATTCTCCTATTCCTTGCTCAGACTTATGACAGTCATAAGATAGAGCGGAACCTAGCCCAGTAAAATAAGTGGGTTCGGTCAATACATCCATATTATTATCTTAATTAAGGCGTGTCATTGGTCGCTACCAGGAGAGAGAGAGAGAGAAGGAAACACTTTTGTGTGTGCTCTTTGCAAGATTAGATTGGTTATAATTTTAAGTAATCAGGATGGTTTCCACTATTTTTTATCAAATCTTCCTTCAAACCCTAAAAGGTAAGATTAGCCGGAATTAAGTACACCCTACAAGTTTGCCAATCATTCGGCTAGGCAGGTATTGGTACTCCGAAGGAGTCTCCACATGCTTTCGCATAGAACTAATTAAATAAGCTCGTTTTCGTAGGGGCATCACCCCATTAACACCTTTCTTAGACATCTACTTGATCGGCTAATTGTAATGTGCAAAACTCTCCCAGGAGTAACACTTACTTGTAGTGGGTATCGGGATGTAACTATCATATAGAAGGTATGCAATCTCATTGCAAATTTCAACACTTGAAATTCCCAATATCCGTTTTTACCCCTAGCTTCCTATGACCTTGATGAAGGCCAACAAACCATAGGGCACTAGTCAAGTTTAACCCGTTCATTTCTTGATTGAATTAAACCCACCCGTATGACCCTTGACGCAGGACAAACACAGCCGTGCGACTACCCTAATCTAATCGCATCACATGTTGCAGATAAGAACTAATTAGCTACCGTACACTACGCTTTGACGAAGGCCAACAAACACAACACGGATACTAAATAGCACTTATCTGAAATGACGGAGGGTTACGGCTGGTTTTTAAGAAAACTTATAACGTAATGAACTTGATATCGTTGCAGAATCTAGTGATTTGAAAAGGAGTGTTTTTGTACCTTTTTCTAGTTTCGCTAAAGAAGTCACTCCCGGTGAAGGTATCTCGGCTCTTTCCTCATCGAATGAGGTGCTGAATATTCATCAAGGAATACCACCATGCAAAGTAAGAACCAAAGAAGCTATAAAACCAAAACCGAGTGGGTTGTAGCATTTGCTAGTTTTTCTAAAGAGGTTACTCCCGGTGAAGGGATCTCGGCTCTTTCCTCATCGAATGAAGTGCTCGATATTCATCAAGAAATACCATTTTGCAAAGCAAGAACTAGAGCTACCTTTTTAAAAACTTTTGATTCTACAACATCTTTAGCTTTCTTTTCTTTTCATTAATCTCATTAATGAAGTCCCATCATTTAATGTTTCCTAAACATCACAGAAAATGAAATGAAAATAGAACGTACACTTATGCCATCCGCATTCGCCATGAGGCCCCATCATGCGCAGTTAGGTTACTTAACTAACGGCAGAGCGGGGACAGGATTAGCGCGGGTGCAAAATATAAGCAACGTTTATTATTTATATCATATATATATAGCATTCGTCTCACGCAGTTATATGATCACATCACAGCACCAAGTAGCAGAAGTCAACATATGAAATATTGGATATACTCGGAGGTCCTTGTTTTAAATTAATCCAATAATGAAAAACACGGATTCAACAGTCGTGATGAATAGCCAAACCCACATCTCTAGACCTCTACAAGAGCGTCAAGCAATCCTGCCAATTCAAGAGTTAGGAGACCCGGTATCGACTCCTCGAGATGGTCTCCCATTGGACTCCAGAACTCGGTTGCTTGTGCTCCCCGCCTTGGGTCTATCCTAATGCAGAAATGTAAATATAATACATCAACGGTGACATCATCCTCAACCCGGAAGTGTCCCAATAAAAGAATATTACATACAAATTTTACATGAATGAAAATTGAAAAACTCTCATCTCACATAAAACCCTGGGCTATTCATTCACGACGATCCAATATAACATATCACATCAACACATAACATCACATGTCATCAACGTAAGTAAATACGCGTATCCTAAATTCCATTGACATATAGCAACGAGAATTGGGATACCCCATATATTACACTTACGGTCGCATAAAAGAAATGAAAAACTACAATAATTAGAATTCCCATTTCTTTAGATATCATAAATCAGGAATATCTCATATTCCGAATTTCATGCCTAACCCTATAAACCTTGCATTTTAGTCCCATATTGAAAATACTTTTCAATAACTTAGTTGGGTAATTCAACAAGATTCCCGACTATTCGATCGAATACTCGTCGGGAACTTTAGTAGATGGCTGTACCCCCGATGCCGTCGACCAAGTGCACTTAGGCGGAACTCCGTGGCCGCGAGCACCCGAGTGGATGCTTTTAGTAATGGGGTTCTCCTAAAGTCACTTGGTCGGGGATATGGGGCGTGGCTACGTAGTAAATTTATCTGGCGAGTATTCGCGTACGATACGTGATTGCGACGGAGTTTCGATCCGAATCGAAACTTCATGGAAATCGATCAATAAAGACTAACATGCTAAATTTACAAATAAACTAGTTTTCACAAAACTAATTTAAAGTGGATTCCAACTACTGTATCACATATCAAATTTAAACCCGAAACGATGTAAAAATTACGACTACGAAACACTCTGTATTAGCCCCTTAACAAAATTAGGATCACATGTAATTTTGGACTAATCAAACATGACCTGAAACCCTAAACCATAGCATACAAAACATCAAAAAAATTAGAGACCAAACAAAGAACATGGGGCCGGCGAGGCCGGTCAAATAGCAATTCTCGCCGGGTCATTTATAGAGTTTTGGTCTCAAATTCGTCTGGTGTTCTAGTTACATCACATGTAACATTCTGCACTTATTTCAAAAAATTCAGAGACCATTTAAAATTCGACAGAAACTTGGGGTTTTGGGTTGCAGTTTCGGAGTTGATTCGGTTTCGTAATTTATATACATCGTCTAATCTTCTAGCTTTGGCTCTGATACCATGAAAGTGTTTGTTAGCACCGCCACTGGGTTTTACTAGCATCAAGTATGCCATTTTAAAAAATTTCGGGGTGCTAATCAACACTAACCAAGATCTTAAACTAGATGATTAGGGTTTAACTATGATATCATAAAAACTATACTAAGAGAAAGGTGGCTACAACCTTTGTAGACCGTATCCTTCTCTTCTCAAGCTCCGTGTAGTAGTCCACACGACTCCACTAGGCTCCACTTGAAGATTGAACGAACTTCCTTCGACGACCTTCATGCCGAAGATGATCCATCCGAAGTCCGCTAATCTAAGCTACCTCTTTACTAAACTCTTTAGTGAAGGAAACACGCTAATCTAGTTTAGGATGGTGAAGTAGGGGTGTTGTTTGCTCACTAAGGTTCTCATAAGCTCAAGGCTTCACAACTCATGTAAGGGATTGAGCTTGGAGGAGGAGGTGAAGAAAATGGAGAGAGCTAGAGAGCAAGGAGTTCAAGTGAGGAAAATAACTCAAGTGAAAAATGAAGTGTAGAATCTCTCTTTTATTTCTCACCCATTATTGAAGCATACAATTTTCAACCATTAAAAATTATATCCATGTTTCAATAGTGCAAGCAAATGCATATAAAAAAGAATAAGCCATGCAATGCTCCATACTACAAAAAAGTCTCCCCATTTTCCACCTCATTTTTTCTATTTTCCAAAAATAGAAAAAACCATGCCATGCTCCATATAATATATATATATATATATATATATATATATATATATATATATATATATATATCTCACACACACACATATATATAAATACACATCAATTTATTAAATCAACACTTGATTTAATAATCCGATTATATCATATATAATCGACCGATTTCATTTATCTATATTTCACATTATCAAATCAACACTTGATTCAATAATCTGGTTATATCACATATAACCTATCCGATAAAAAATAACCGCCAGATTAGAATACGATATCACATACTCGTATTTAATCTGGCCCCTCGCATATATCAGCATATGTGTCCTACTTCATTTCGCTTGAACAAAAAAACTTCTATGTGGGACTCTAAAGACTCGTCAATATGCCAGCAGTAGGTGATGATCACATCAGTCACCCACAAGCCGTCAGCAGTACTACCTGGACGTAACGGCTACCCAGGTATTGAGCGATTAGAAGATCAACAAGCAAGCTTGTCCAAACTCCCATGAAGCCTATAGGTAACACTTACCGTATAGTCCGGTCTCTTCGTCTGATATGTCGCATATCGAGTCATAGGGTGGAATCGTCAAACCCCAATAACTTGATAAGTCATGCCGATGTAAGGCCTATAACGGTACGAGAAACTATTGATAACACTTACCAGTAAATCTCATTAACATCCCTGGCAAGGGACTTCCTGTTATAGCCAATCGAGCATAGCGCAACATCAACTCCCTATACCGGGAGATACGAAACCTCTCCTATCGCTCATTGTCTCCATGTGACTCGGGACTATACCAAAAATCCACCTGTTTGCATGACTCCTTTGAGCCGTGGTAGGGTGGAAATCAAAGCACGGTGGGAACCACACAAGAATCTATGACGATCTCGGGTCTACAGACTAATCTGTACCAGTGTCACCAGAGAACTGCTATCTGACAATAGGTATAGTACTATCTAGGAGTTCTCGGTGAGTCCTGTTCAGTGTACCCATTCTCTAATGAGCACCTGTGTACAATCTTTGATGTCAAACACCAATGGATATGGCATCAACCATCGCCCAATACAGGGTCAAGAAACATACACACTAGTCTACTCTGGAATATCGATACCCTGTCTCGATACTCACTCGACTAGGAACAATTGAAGGATGTGCTTGTGGACTTCTCAGGTCCCAGTAGTATGATCTGCATCATAGTCTTGGTAGTCAAGCCTACATCCTAAGGGCTTTATCAATATTTATATGAGAGAGGGTATAATAATACCAGTGAACATATTAAGATAAAGGCAACCAGATAGCATACTTTCATGTCGAGCAAGAAAGTCCTCCATATATATGTCCAAGCATCCACTATATCATACAATAATGGTCTCTATGGCATACATATCGATAACACCTCAGTAGTCATCCAAATACCATGAGTCGCCCAAGTAGCCATGCTTCAATCATGTCCAAATAACACCTCATACCTCCACCTCATTATCCATTTAACTAAATGTATTAAAGCACAAATGAGGTGTCTTCTTCTAGAAGCACTCTTAAGAAATTACAAGAATACCCCTCACCATATATACATATCCGTATTCGTATTCTGAAAAATACTAATACAAAGAGATGAAAGTAATCCAATAATCTAATACTAGAATCTGGCTTAAACCAAAGACCACTAGTATTATCCGCCTGAATATCATCCGTGCACAAGTACACGTATATGATCGGAACCCTGCCGTAAAACCATACGGCCTCTACATCGTTTCACCCAGTGCAAGGAAACCCTCTGTATGGGACTCTAAAGACTCGACAATACGCTGGCAGTGGGTTTAACCACAAGCACGTCAGCGGTACTAGCTGCACTTAACGGCTACCCAGGAATCTGTCGATAAGTAGGCCGATGAGCAAACTCATCTGAACACCTATTGAGCCTATCTATGCCAATCTATTGACAGTCTGGTCTGTTCGTATAAGATACTCACATATCGGGCCTAGGGAGGCGGTAACCGTCAGAACCCTAATAGCGCAATAAGTCGTGTTGGAGTAGAGCCCAAAACACCCTGAGAAACTACTGGAGTACCTACCAGTAAATCTCGCTTGCCCTGGCCTTTGTGTAATGGTTTTCCGAACACAGCGCAATATCAACCCCCAATACCGGGAGAGATGAATCCTATCTAACCGCTACTGCCTCCCAGTGCTTTGGCACTGCACCCAACCACTACCTATTTGCATGACTCATTTGAGTCATGGTGAGGTAGTGATCTAAGTATAGTGGGAATACACTGGAGACGAATAGTGATGTCAAGTCAACGGACTAAGCTATACACATGTCACCAGGGAACTGCTACCTGACGATAGGTATAATACCTGACGATAGGTATAATACCAACCAGTAGTTCCCACTGTCCAGTGTAACTCATAACCCAATGAGCACCTGTATACTATTTCCAGTACGACGTACTAATGGCTGTGGGACAGATCATCTCCCCTGCTGGGATGAAAAGCATATACGCTAGTTTACTCTAGAGTATCGATGCCCCGTCTAGATAATCCTACGACTAGGGACATGTATAAGGATGTGCTTATAGACAACCCAGCCCCCACTAGTGTGACTACCATCACAACGCTGGTAGTCAAGCAAAGAACCTAAGGGCTCTATCAACATGTATTAGTGATACATTAAAAGAAATATATACACATGTTAAGATAAAATCAAACTAACTAGCATACTATCATATTGAGCAGGACTGTTGTTATATCTGTGTATATCCCAAGCTTCCAAAATGTAATATACAAACCCGTACTATACAATAATGGCCTTTAGGGCATATATCACTAAAAGTATTATATTTGATTCCGGGTGTCGTGCTCGTGTGAGCCGAGTTTTACTTTGTTTCTTTTGGGTTGTGGTTATTATTTTCTTCTCTTATTTTCTTATCCTTCGCCTATGGCGTCATATATTTTTTCTATGTGATTGTCTTCCACCAAAAGGCATTGAAATTGCTCCCAAGTGGGGATGTTTATATGTATATTTTTGCTATGTATCAGTTTGGATCAGATTTTACAAGGGATATGCTGCCGAAAATTTTAATTATAACTCGATTTTCAATAAGGTATTGATGCAACTCTTTTACTCTTAAAATTAACACTTTAACCAAGATTTTACCGCTCTACCTTTATTTATGGTTTAGATTCTGGGTTTCGGCATACTTGAATTACTGTAACATTTCAGAAAAATAAAATATTTTTTTTCGGAATTTTTATAATTAAATAATAAATATTATGAATATTTTAATAATGCGGTATAATTAAATACCGATAAAGTGGAAAATATTTGGAAAATTATAGGAATTACTGAAATGAGGGTGTTTTATATGATTTAAGCAATAATAAATTCTTTATGATTAATTATATTCCATTTTAATGCTAATCGCAATTAAATATTGCTAATCTTGCATTAATCCGGTTTTGTGCACATAACATGCACCATATCACATTTACAAATACTTGTTACATTTTCTACCAGGGTTTATTTCTTCATTCATGCATGGATTTGTTGTTAAAGAAAAGAAAAGATAAACAAAAGAAAAGAAAAGGAAAATGATAAAGAATGTGGCATGGTGAGAGGTATGGGCGAGAGAGAAAGAGAGAGAGAGAGAGAGAGAGAGGGTGAGAGGGTGAGGGGTCAACTTGACCATGGATCTTTCTACACTCCCTTCATTCTTCTTCTTCTTCTTCCTCCTCTCAACTTGGCAGCCCACTCCCTCCTCCCTCCTCTACCTCCACACTACAACACAAAAACTCATCAAAAGTCCATCCCCACTTCATTAAAAGCATGCACAAGATCCCTACAAGCACATTGGATAAAGAAAAATTCGATTTTGAAGACTTGGGGCAGCTCATGAAAATTCTTGAGTTGCCAAATGAGGTATTTCCTTAACCATTAGTGTAGTAATTCATTTACTTTATCATATTTACATGTTTAGATGTGTTTTAGTGTGGTTTTGTGAGCTTTGAAAATTCCTAGAGAGGGTTAGGATTTTCTTTGAGTTGTGTTGGTGAACTTGAGTGTATTAGTGACTACCAACCCTCTTAGTGTTATGAACCCAAACCAAACCAGCGACTAACCCAAAATACAGAATTTAGCAACTTCCGTGTCGGTTTGTGAATAAATTGACGGTGTAGGGAATTTGGAATGACCTGAGACTTTTACTAGAAAAGCAAACAACACTAATAGCTTAGATGGATCACCACGAGACCACCCCTGCCAAAACGAACCCCATCCAAGCGTGCAAAACCGAGGAGGCCGGATTTCAGGGGGTTGTGGCCGGCCAAGTTGGGTAGTTTGGTGCCCAGGTTTCTTCTGTAGCTCATATACACCTTATATAGCAACCCAGTACTGTTTGTGCACCTTGTTTTCACCTGAACCAAAATCTGGGACCTTTTTCATGAGTTGCTGCCTTGTATTTCTTGATGTTCATGACTTAAAATTTTGGTATTGGTGTTTTATGTCAATCACTTAACATTTGTACGTCGATATCGGGTGCTGTTTGATTATTCTAGCATGCGTAAACTATAGGTTTTAACCTATGTGTTATACTCATGCCAATTTGGTTTTTGTGTGCGATTTCGGTTTACGATACTATGTGTGATATGTAGGTACCCCCACGTGGACTTCGTATGATAAAGAAGAGGATGGAGACATCGACTTCGGCGAGCAAGGATCAAGGTGAGTAGATATATCTACGGGGGAAGCTGGGTGGATGGCATATAGTACCCCCGCAGTTTCGCAGTACAGTGTACAAGTGTTATCGATATATAATTATGTGTTATTATAGATGTATATACGTAGCTAGAAATGCTTTAGGTGACTTTGGGTCAGTGTTAGCATATTTTGAAGTTAATGCTATAGTTTAGTGTAAATCGCGAAACCCTAGAATAGTTGTTGCACACACACGCACACACTCATGCATACATTTTATTACTTGTGCGTATATGGAGATATGTATACACACACACACACATAGGTATGGGACTATGTGTATATATATACATGGATGAATAATAACGGTGTCGCGTGTAGCTAGACCGAGATGAGTACGGGTCGTCCTCAGGGAAACGTTGAATATTTTACTCTTACTTTAGGCGTGTTGAAAAAGAGAGGAGGAAGAATAAAGAATGGTGAAGAATGGTTGTAGGATCTAGATCTACGTTAAACACTGATGCAAAATATAGATCTAGATTAACTACGGAGGTAAGTTTATATAAGAAGGGGGCTTGTATGGTTCATTAGGATTTGGTAGTTATGGATGATTAATTAAAAATTACTCTTTCTATCTTTTAATAGATTTAAAACTAGAACAACGGTGATGCGTGTAGATTAGGGTTTCTGGAGGGAAAAGGAATCCCACTCTTAACCCTTATCTCGACACGGAACTCCGTTCATATCTAGCCTTTACCAAAACAATCATTAATCTAATCTCTAATCGCGGTCGAGGCTAACAATGAATTGGTAGCGCGCCCGATTAGGATGTTAATGATTCTTTTAATAAAGTTCATAAACTTTATAGGACTTAAAAAGGGTTTAGGGATGTTCATCATCCATTAACCTACCATAATCCTACGAACCCTAACAAGCGAAGAATTACTCGCGCATGTTGGGAGAAAAAAAGATGGAGAGAAAATGCATAATTAAACTACGAAGAAATAGAATAAGAAAAAGAAAGCTACCTTTATTAATCAACAATATTCATTACAATTTGATTCCTTAGAAAATGATTACAAAGACTAGTTTGCTTCTCAATCTCTTCCAAGGAGGCAGACGAACAGTTGATGATCAGTCTGGATGCGTGAGCCGTCTTGGACTTCGTGATCGTGTCGACTTGATAATTTTTTCAAGAGGCTCTCGGTCTTTATTTATAGTCCCAAAGCCAGAAACCTTGCTTCAAAATTTGGATGCAAACAGTAAAGATTCACCCAAAAAAATCTCAGCTCCTAACTCTTTTTTGCAGCGGATCCGCGGCCAAAAGGGGGGTTTGGCCGCGGATCCGCGGCCAAAAAGTGAGATCTCATGTTTATTTTTCTGGCCTTGCATCTTCATGACATGTGGTGATCAATGGAATCTTTGTAAACTGGAAATCTTTTTTTTGTTTCTGGCAGATTTGATTTCTTTAGTTTGCTTTGTTAATTAGGCAGGTTTGCTTTAACAACTTTGATTCCCTTGATTTTAGCCCTGCAAATTCTGCACAATAACTCAACAAATAATATTTAATAGAGTTTGTTATATTAACTTAACCATTAAGACTTTGGTCAAAGGTATTTAATAAAGTAAGCATATTTTAAATGGGCCAAATGATACATGGATATTATATACTTACATTTTCCTACCAAATGTTAATTATAATATATAAAAACATGAAAATAATATTTTTACAGATAAACCCTTATATGTATCATTTATTATAATAAACACCTTTTCTAATATAGAAATAGTAGGAAAAATATCATATTAAATGTGCAGTTTTATCAACTGAACAAATAGCCCTAAACTTATCTTTGATCGTCCCGAGCAAACTAGTTTATTCAAGAGAAGGATAAAAAGAAAGGAGAAAACTAAGCACATTTTCGTAGGCAAACACGATTGCACTGAGCACGTGCAACAAGCCGTTAAACCTCTAGTTGTCCCTAGGAGGAGGAGTGTTGTCTCCTGAGGGTTTTCAGCGGATTACACCCACAAAATCCTATAATAAAAGAGAGATGGTGAAATTTACATATAAATATAAAAACCATAAAAGAAATACTTTGAAAATTTAGAGTTTCCAACTATACTAGCTTTTCAGTTGTCATGAGCCCTATCTTAATAGTCATGAAAAAATGTTAGAAATCACATTATCTCTCAATAAAACATCGTCTTTATTCTTCATTCCTACCTTTCATCCAAACATCGATCATATACCCCTACGTGTGTGAAATGGACATCCCTACACTCGGAGAATTCAATTCAAGCTATCATACTCTTGTCCATCTACCTCAGTACTTTTTAACTTGATGAATATTTAGATTTGCTCACACATTTTCATGCAACCGTTAATACTTCTTGAGGTACTAACCGACCGATTACTCTTGTGCTTGCTGATTAGGAGATAGTATTTTGCTCGTCTTGCACTACCTAAGACTTAGCAGTGACTCCCAGACCAGTTGGCCTTAGGGCACTAGGTGAAGAGGCACCCTCGTGATTGGAAGAATTAAAGTTAACCGCAATCAAGACGGTGTCGCTATCCAGCTAGCCGGTTGAGCACGGGTCGATCCACAGGGAGATGGTTGTATTTCCATTCTTGTTTTAGACGAGTCAATAAAGAATTTGTGTATGTTTGTTCGAGACTATCCTATGTGTATTATTTGCAAGTATAAAGTTGTTAAGAAAAAGATACGAAATTGTAAGCTAAAGAAATCCGTACTCAAAACCTTTGAGCCGAGTCTTGACCAATTGAAGCTAGAGCAATCGGCAACAACGTGGATTAGGGGATTTAAGCGCGGTATTCGTAGAATACGGCTTATTTACCCTTGTCCTTCCGTTCTTGTCTCTTGCTTTCGCCTCCGGCCAAACCAAACGCAACCGGTCGCGGTTAGGAATCACCGTTACCTTGTCAGGGTAGGGTGCCTAACGGAGCGCTTGCGTATGGTTTGGGCGGAGTTCAATGGAAAATAACGGGAAAAGGAAATGAGAAAAGAAAATCTTAACTTACAATACCGTATTTATTCTTAACAACGATAATTACATTCATTCACAAAAAAGAACCAAAAAGAGAGAACAAAAAGAAAAGAACAAAGAAAAGAAAAGATTACAAGTAATTAAGTGCATGAATATAAATTGCAAGAAAGTAAAGCAAGGTAATAAAAAGCAAGTAATAAATAAGCAATAAAAAGAATTAGAAACTAGAACTCAAGACAAGCATGTGATCAATAGCCAACCCTTAAACTTGCAAGCTCAATCAAGAGGTTGCAAGATCAAGAGAAAGGTAGAGAACGCATGTGAAATGAAGTGCTAATTTCTTACGAAAATACGACCCTTGAGATCAATAACTAATCCTTAACCTTTCAAGCTCAATGAAGAGGTTGAAAGATCAAGAGGAAGCAAGAATCTCAAGGGGAAGTTAAACAAGAGAGAATGATACAAAAGCCCTCATCTTCATTGATCTTCCACTCAAAAAGCTCTCACTACAATTTTCATGGAGAAAAGATGAAGAAGAAGAAGAAGAAAAAGACTAAATCCTAACAAAAAGAGGAACAAAGAATGAACCCTTTGGCTTGGCTCAGTTCTGGAGTATTTATAGGCAGGGAGCTGGAAATCTAAGGCAACATTCAGAACCTACATAAAAAGACCCAAATACCCCTGAAATTTGACCAGCTACGGCGCCAGTACGGCCGCGGATCCGCGGCCTAGACCCCCTATTGGCCGCGGATCCGCCGCACTATAGTGGGTTCAGGGAATGGGCTTTTCTGTACGGCCCTGGTCTGCTGTCCCCTGTTGTCTGGTACATGTATTTTCTGATAATCTTTCCAGAATATCTTCAGAATTCTTAGTCCAAGATTGCTATCTTTTCTTCACTTTTGACTTCTATCTCTCTCGAGCTCCGCGCACCCATTGATTCTTGTGCTGCCCCCCTCGTGCTCTGTGCTTGTCCCAGACACGAATGACCACTGTCATATGTCTTGTCTCAGGAACTGGTACTCGGCACTGGACGGATATGGATGACCGGAACCCGGCTTTTATCTGCTGTCAACAGATGTTCTGCTTTTGGCGTAACTGTGGAGATTTCGTCTTGATTTGCAATATTTGGACTGGAAACCTGTACTCTGTAAATATGCAACAAACACGGATTAAAAGCACCTACCTATAAACACACGAGCATAAGAATGGGCGGTATAAAATGCAGTATTTTGTTATGAACACCTCGCTATATTTTTTTATTGCTGCTTTGGCGATAACAAAACCAGTGTTCATTTTTCTTTTCACCATCTTTATATTTTCTTCATTTTTTTACTTCCTTCATACTTTGGCTTTTAGACAAGAGCATTTCAAGGTATCCTCTACTATCCCGAGTTTCAAGACGTGTGTAAGTGCATATAGCAGAGTATCAACATTCAAATGTTTGGCTTCCAGAATAGAAACTATTTTTTAGACTTATTTTTATCCTCAGATTAGTGACTTCCTTCATCTTACTAACCCTTGGGACAACAACTCATAACTACTTATTACTAGTTCGTTTAAGAAAACTTCTAATTTTCTTGGTTTTCTTAAACTATTCCTATCTTTCATATATAATTTTTCACTTTCTATTCTTTTATTAAAAAAAATTTGTGCTTATATATAGTATAATGCAAAGTATCGCGTAAATAAGCACAAACCTCCCCAAAACTTGTTTTCAACAGTGTCCTCACTGTTGCTATCTGCTGGATCACAAAAACCTGTAAGCTTGGGGGGACATTATTAATGGGAGCAAAAATATATGAAAGTGAAAATCCTCCCCCAAACTTATTTTTGGCTCATAAATTTGAGGACAGAAGTTATGTTCAAGAGCCAAAAATATACCCCCCCCAAACATGAGTTAGACAATACGAAGCATTTTAAGAGGGGGTGGGACCTTTGGTCAAAGTAAGACTTTACAAAGACCAAAAGTTAACACCAACCATTCAAAGATTTTATCAGTATAGCGTATAGGTCGGTGGAAGAATGTGTTGTATCGTGTCAAGAAAAAATAGGGAAGGAATAAGAGGTGGTCTGGAAAGGGTTTGAAATTAGAGAAAAGAAAGAATGAGGATGAATATGAATGATTAGGAAGAAGGAATGGTGACGGTTCAACCTCTATAGGTGGAGATTGATCAATCACAAAATTCGTATTGTTTAAAAATTCAAGTTCGTCAGCAAAAAGTTCTTCAAAACTTTTATCAATGGGATGATTGAACATTTTGCTGTCAAAGAGTTTTGTGCCAGAATTTATCCTACTTGATTCATCAAAAATCATTGAGGTAGAGGACTCGAAAAACTCATCTACCTCATTTTCAAAAATATCCAAATCAAGTTGAATTTCTGGTATTATTGAACTTGAATTAACAGATTGTGATTTATCAAAACTCACTGAAACTATAGGAACAAAAGAAGAACCGGAGAAAGTAGAAGGTGAAATGGGTAAACAAATTGGTGTGTCGAGTGTTGCTGAACAAGATGTTGAAGATGGAGGCTGTATTTCTTCGGGTATACCTTTATCATCAACTTCAAGACATATTTGGGGTTCGGGAAGAATTAAAGGCTCAAGATGATGACCATAAGGAAGTGAAAGGATTTGATGAATTGGTAGGACAAAATCATCCAAAATTTCGGGTTCATCAATCAAGATATCCCCAACGTCCATCACCTCATTCAAGTGAAGGTTAAAATTCTCAATCACCTCACCAAAAGTATGGTTTTCAATCAGTTTTGGTTCAAGAGTGGAGGTGTAGAGATCATAAGGGTTGGGTATGGTTTCACTTGAAATGGACCCTTCACAATCGGGTAAATCAAACACTACAAAGTCACACAACTTATCAGACATTCTATTTGGTGTACTTGATGAATCTATGAAACCGGAGTTGTGGATTTCAGTTTGGAATGTGGAGGTTTGATTAGGAAGGGTGTACAGTTCTGTCTCACTACCCAAATTCTCATTTTGTCCTATGCCCGAATCATATACTGAAATTTTTTGGGCAGGTTTGAAATTCTTTGCTTGCATCCACTCTGTTGTTTCCTTCCTAATTTGGTTCGACAATTCTAGGAATTTTTCTAATGTCTGCTCCAGACTAGTCTTGGGTTGATAAGGGGTTTCAGTATAAGATTGAAATTTCTGAGGATAATTAAAACTCCCAAATGACTGATTAAAAGAACTGTCTAGAGAAGGTGGAAAAGTCGGATTGGATTGATAAGAATAGAATGGTTGCGAAAATTGGGTGGGAGTAGGGTCAACATTGTGATAAGAAGAATATTGATATGGGTTGGTCGGTTGGCTATCAAACTCTTCTTTCAAAAGTGGAGGTGATGGTTGATATTGGTCCGGGTTGAAACTTTGGCCTCTAGCCCTAACTATGTGCTCAGCAATGGACATTCGTCTAGGGGCTTCCTCACTCTGGGTATCAACTGAAACAGGTGTAGAATTAGGATACGGTTGATAAGACCTAGACTGAGGTGGCCAACTGTTCCTTCCTGCTTGTTCTATATGATCTCTTAAGGACATGGAAGAGCCGGACGGTATACCGAAGGGATTACGAAAATAAGAAATATCTGGTTGTGGACAGCAAAGCTCGGCAAGTATTCTTCTGTTTAGGTCACCCATTACGAGAAGAAGGGGGAAGGGGTAAAAAGGGGAGAAAATAAATGGTTTGTTTTGAAAAATGACGGATTTAGACAAATCACACAAAAATGCACAAACAACCCTAGAACTATGGTTACCTAGGTCCAGTCTCTAGACCGCTCCTAGACTTCCAAAGGACAAGCCGTAGGATCAATCATCTACCGCCTCTTTACTACCCTTGTAGCCAGGTAAGTGCCAGGTGATTGGGAGGCTCCCCACTACGAAAGTAGTGGTCCTAATTAAGTAACCACTCGCCTTAGACACACTTGCCTAGACACCACAAAAGTAATGCGGATAAGCGATAGATTACCCATGACCTTCCTCTGTCCTTATTGAGCGCGACGGTCCTTAAAGTCTGGTCTAGATATTTTTTAAATTAATGTAAGGTTGATGCAGATGCTCGGTTTATGATTTGTGGGGCTTAGGAAGGGTGATGAAATCCCCATCTAATCTTGATTTTGGTCTTGCCCCTTAAAAATCCGTATTAAAATATGCAAAAACAAACCGCAAAACAAAACTTTGCAAAAAGATTTTTGAGCGGCGATATTTTGCAAAGAATCCTGCAGAAAAGATATTTTATTGGATTTCAGAGGAGAGAGAAGGAGGTTAGAATCTTACCAGAGAAGACTGAAGCCCTAGATCTCCTAACTGGCCGCGCTTCCGCCGCCGATGTGCACTTCCGGCCACGGTTCCACCGCAAGAGGGAGAGATCAATTGATGAATTTTTTTCTGTCGCCTTCACTACTTATCTGGATCTCAATGAATGTATCTGTCTCCTGTTTCCTCAAGTCTGTGACTCCAGATTCCCTCGCAAAATTCACACAATAATCGTTATATATACAATTTGCAGTTTTGTTTTATTTATGATACAGATCGTATAAAAATTCAACACAAATAGTAAGAATAAAAAATTACGCATGTATCCCCGGCAACGGCGCCATTTGATTGTTTTGAAAAAGTGTGTTTGTAGTTAACCGCAATCAATAACGGTGTCGCGTGTAGCTAGATCGAGATGAGTACGGGTCGTCCTCACGGAAACGTTGAATCTTTTACTCTTACTTTAGGCGTGTTGAAAAAGAGAGGAGGAAGAATAAAGAATGGTGAAGAATGGTTGTAGGATCTAGATCTACGTTAAACACTGATGCAAAATATAGATCTAGATTAACTACGGAGGTAAATTTATATAAGAAGGGGGCTTGTATGGTTCATTAGGATTTGGTAGTTATGGATGATTAATTAAAAATTACTCTTTCTATCCTTTAATAGATTTAAATCTAGAACGACGGTGATGCGTGTAGATTAGGGTTTCTGGAGGGAAAAGGAATCCCACTCTTAACCCTTATCTCGACACGGAACTCCGTTCATATCTAGCATTTACCAAAATAATCATTAATCTAATCTCTAATCGCGGTTGAGGCTAACAATGAATTGGTAGCGCGCCTGATTAGGATGTTAATGAATCTTTTAATAAAGTTCATAAACTTTATAGGACTTAAAAAGGGTTTAGGGATATTCATCATCCATTAACCTACCCTAATCCTACGAACCCTAACAAGCGGAGAATTACTCGCTCATGTTGGGAGAAAAAGAGATGGAGAGAAAATGCATAATTAAACTACGAAGAAATAGAATTTATTAATCAACAATATTCATTACACTTTGATTCCTTAGAAAATGATTACAAAGACTAGTTTGCTTCTCAATCTCTTCCAAGGAGGCAGACGAACAATTGATGATCAGTCTGGATGCGTGAGCCATCTTGGACTTCGTAATCGCGTCAACTTGATAATTTTTCCAAGAGGCTCTCGGTCTTTATTTATAGTCCCAAAGCCAGAAACCTTGCTTCCAAATTTGGAAGCAAACAGTAAAGATTCACCCAAAAAAATCTCAGCTCCTAACTACTCTTTTCTGTGGCGGATCAGCGGCCAAAAGGGGGGTTTGGCCGCGGATCCGCGGCCAAAAAGTGAGATCTCATGTTTATTTTTCTGTCCTTGCATCTTCATGACATGTGGTGATCAATGGAATCTTTGTAAACTGGAAATCCTTTCTTTGTTTCTGCTAGATTTGATTTCTTTAGTTTGCTTTCTTAATTAGGCAGGTTTGCTTTAACAACTTTGATTCCCTTGATTTTAGCCATACAAATTCTGCACAATAACTCAACAAATAATATTTAATAAAGTTTGTTATATTAACTTAACCATTAAGACTTTGGTCAAAGGTATTTAATAAAGTAAGCATATTATAAATGGGCCAAATGTTACATGGATATTATATGCTTACATTTTCCTACCAAATTTTAATTATAATATATAAACACATGAAAATAATATTTTTACAGATAAACCCTCATATGTATCATGTATTATAATAAACACCTTTTCTAATATAGAAATAGTAGGAAAAATGTCATATTAAATGTGCAGTTTTATCAACTGAACATAACTCCATCAACCAGATTTGTATATTATTTCAGACTTAGAAAACCAGTTGTTATTCTTTCGACCTTAGAGTCGCGCTTGTATTATTATGGTTTTCATGTTGATTTTGAGTTTCCTTTTGAGTTTTGATCCTCGCCCTTGGCGTTGTATATTATATTGCTTACGTGGTTGTGACTGTCAATTGACGAAGAGCTAGCTCCCGCTTGGGGATGCTTTATTCATGTTATTCATGTTGTACCCCTTTTGGAACCAGTATTTACAAAGGAGACTCTGCCCAAATTTTCGGAAAAGATATGATGTTTTCAAAATGTTTACAACGACTTTTCAAAGTGATTATATGCAACTTTAAAACAAGATTTCCTTCACCTTCTTCTTTTAAATGGTTTAGATTTCTGGGTTTTGGCTTACTTGAATTAGATGGGGTCCTATAGACTTCATATGATTCAAGTGTCAGTCACGTGCCATTTCGGGTCGTGACAAAGTTGTTATTAGAGCGCTAGGTTAACCTTGGTTCGAGTCTATGTTTGACAATGCAGAGTCTCGGGCGTTTATATATATTCGGAACCTAGGCTTGACCATACGGAACATAGACTTAGTCAAGGGGGTATTAGACCCAAACTTTCGTCGCATAGGTTGACTTTGGTTAATGGAGTAGGTGACTTAAAGAGAGTGACGTATTGTTTGTATGTTCCGCGGCATACTTACGATACGCCACTCCGCTTAAGAAGCCTTAGGATGTACATTTCCTTGCACAATATTATATTCATTCCTATGATCTATCCTCATCGATATCGGTTTATGGTTTTGCTGCTACGATTAAACGGGCAGAGACAGCCACGGCTAGAGTTGCGTCAGCACGATCTCGTCACGGACGAGGACTGAATAGGCCGTGATTCCAGGGACATACGATTTGCATAGATGTGTCGTTTTATTGTGTTTTCGCGCCATGAGCGGTTGATGGATCGCTTTTACGAGATTTCTCGGACGTGCAGATCAGCACTAGAGGATTGGGCCACTGCTAGAGGCCAGCCAGAATGTGATGACCGTCAATGCGCCGATTATTCTTGATGATTGAGGCACTGCTCAGCGAGCGGATGAATGATTCAGTTGTTGCTGTGAATGACGAGATATCGCCCCAGATGTTTGGAGCAATTGCATCACGAGTTTATGCTCAGAGATATGATAGAAGATCGCTAGTCACCAAGGATGAATGACTAGGACATGTGGTTCGTTTGCACACCCCGATGCGAGGTCATTAGATTGATTGATTCCAGCGAGAGACGATTTCACTCAGGTATGTTGGGAGTCGAAGGAAAACGATCGAATGTCAGAAACCCATTTTCTAAGTTTAGAGTATGTGGAGAAACATGCAAGTAATTCCGTGGACCCTCTAGAAGAATGAAACCCTAACTCGATATAATGACCATGAGAACGCTTTGAAACCTTAGGGTTTGCGGCAGTTCCGTGGTGCCATTGATGAGGCTTGGGTTTGCCATTCTATGGCTGGTCCATAGGTACTGTAGCATGTACTCGATATTATTAAAATGTACTCAAGATGTTGAGCTCTTGGGGGATTATGGAACTTTGACGAATCGATCGGAAGGTTCGACGTCATTCGGATATCATATGATGGGATACATTGCTGGGGAGACTCCAGATACGAGTATAGCCGTTGGAGCGCAGTCCATGCAGCCACGAAGAGACGAGTCCGAATCAGTCGACATTAGAGAAAAGTGGAGTAACAGGTTCATGCGAGATCTTGATGAGATGACCTTCCACTCCGCTGACATCAGAGATGTGATACGCATGCAGAGACGTTGTATATGGATATATCTTCTAGAAGGAGTCGTGATAAGTATGCAGCCGTTCCAGAACAAGAAATAGATTTAGTAAAGGGTGATAACTTCCGGGCAGTTCGGCAGAAACGAGATTTAAGGGAGACTTTGACAGAACCTTTCTAGAACACTATACGATAAGACTTGGAACCAAGATCGGTCATATTGTGCACACCCATTAGGCCAGAGTTCGGCATCGTCGATGAGATATGTTATGAGTGACCATGACAGTTGGCCAGAGATCTTTAGAGGATGTGCTAGGGCATGACTGTTTCCGCCATCTTTGAATTTGGTATTTTGGGAGATTTATTTGCATAATTGAGATTTTGTGCACCGCTGTTGCACTTGACTTCGATTTGATGTCATTCGAGATGTTGATTTTGATTTCATACCTATGGTATGCATGTGATTTGATTTATGCTTACGGCATAGTTTTCATGCACTTTAGTATTTTGATGCGATTTTGAGCACACTGATGCACATGGTTGTGAGATTTTATACCACGGTATACCTGATTTGGATTTGGATTGAAATGTGTTGTATACCGTCAATTTCGATTGTGATATTCGATTTTTGTTTTCGTGCACCTTGTGCACTTGATTTGGATTCTTGCGCATACTTGGGCGCTTGATGTGATTTTGGTGTACGCCAGATGCACTAAATCGAGATTCTTCGTGCATATTAGATGCACCAGATATTGCTGTCAAGCACACCCGTTGCCTTTGACAGGTGTTTCGTGCACACCTGTTGCACTTAGATTTTGTTTCTGTGCACATGTATGGCGCATTCATGGATTTCGATTTCCATGCACATCAGACGCACGTGGCATTCTTATGCAAATTTTAGGATTGATGTTCCATGAGCACTACGTTTCATGATATTTACTATTTGGTATATTAGCTGAGCAGGACTAGTCCGAGAACGGTATCTGAATATATTTTTGCATGCATCGATTGTTATCGAAGGGATTTCCAAAAAGGGAGCTATAGTCTCAATATTTATCTACGTGTCCGGGATGACACGAAGCATTTTACAAAGGAAACCCTTCTAAATTATTTTTCAAAACGGCGGGACGTGTATGTTAAAAAAGGGTATATATATATATATAGTTATTTTCTTACAATAAACGTCTGCCACTGTGCAGTGATACGCGTATCGCACAGCGACTTGAAAAGGTATGGCATGCATATCTTTCAGATGTTTTAATGATGTTTACATGTATAGTTTTGATGTATATCATGTTGGTTTTCGTATTAGATTTAGACATTGGTGTCTTCACCATAACTCTGATGATTGCGGGATGCTTGACGGAGTTTTGATTTTGGTTTACATACTCGTTTTTCATGTGCATGCATTGCGCTACGATGCATTTTATGTATTTATGATTTCGGAGCCCCGACGACTGGATCTTTTTACGGAAATGTTTTAGTATTTGAGGGGTTTAAATTTAAATTCGGAGACCGAATTTCTTTAAGGGGGAAGATTGTAATATTTCAGAAAAATAAAATATTATTTTTGGGAATTTTTATAATTAAATAATAAGTATTATGAATATTTTAATAATGCGGTATAATTAAATACCGATAAAGTAGAAAATATTTGGAAATTTATAGGAATTACTGAAATGAGGGTGTTTTATATGATTTAAGCAATTATAAATTCTTTATGATTAATTATATTCCATTTTAATGCTAATCGCGATTAAATATCGCAAATCTTGCATTAATCCAGTTTTGTGCACATAATATGCACCATGTCACATTTACAAATACTTGTTACATTTTCTATCATGGTTTATTTCTTCATTCATGCATGGATTTGTTTTTAAAGAAAAGAAAAGATAAAAAAAAGAAAAGAAAAGGAAAATGATAAAGAATATGGAATGGTGAGAAGTATGGGCAAGAGAGAGAGAGAGGGGGGGTGGGGGGTCAACTTGACCATGGATCATTCTACACTCCCTTCATTCTTCTTCTTCTCCCTCCTCCCAACTTGGCAGCCCACTCCCTCCTCTCTCCTCTACCTCCACACTACAACACCAAAAACTCATCAAAATCCATCCCCACTCCATTAAAAGCATGCACGAGATCCCTACAAGCACTTTGGATCAAGAAAAATTCGGTTTTGAAGACTTGGGGCAACTCAAGAAAATTCTTGAGTTGCCAAATGAGGTATTTCCTTAACCATTAGTGTAGTAATTCATTTACTTTATCATATTTACATGTTTAGATGTGTTTTAGTGTGGTTTTGTGAGCTTTGAAAATTCCTAGAGAGGATTAGGATTTTCTTTGAGTTGTGTTGGTGAACTTGAGTGTATTAGTGACTACAAACCCCCTTAGTGTTATAAACCCAGACCAAACTAGCGACTAACCCAAAATACAGAATTTAGCAACTTCCGTGTCGGTTTGTGAATAAATTGAGGGTGCAGGGAATCTGGAATGACCTGTGACTTTTACTAGAAAAGAAAACAACACTAATAGCCTAGATGGACCACCACGAGACTACCCTGCCAAAACAAACCCCATCCAAGCCTGCAAAACCGAGGAGGCCAGATTTCAGGGGGTAGTGGCCGGCCAAGTTAGGTATTTTGGTGCCCAGGTTTCTTCTGTAGCTCATATACACCTTATATAGAAACCCAGTACTGTTTGTGCACCTTGTTTTCACCTGAACCAAAATCTGGGACCTTTTCATGAGTTGTTGCCTTGTATTTCTTAATGTTCATGAATTAAAGTTTTGGTATTGGTGTTTTATCTCGATCACTTGACGTTTGTATGTCGATATCGGGAGCTGTTTGATTATTCTTGCATGCGTAAACTATAAGTTTTAACCAATGTGTTATACTCGTGCCGATTTGGTTTTTGTGTACGATTTCGGTTTACGATACTATGTGTGATATGTAGGTACCCCCACGTGGACTTCGGATGATGAAGAAGTGGATGGCGACATCGACTTCGGTTAGCAAGGATGAAGGTGAGTAGATATATATCTACGGGGGAAGTCGGGTGTATGGCGTATAGCAGCCCCGCAGTTTCGCAGTACAGTGTACAAGTGTTATAGCTATATAATTATGTGTTATTATAGATGTATATACGTAGCTAGAAATGCTTTAGGTGACTTTGGGTCAGTGTTAGCGTATTTAGAAGTTAATGCTATAGTTTAGTGTAAATCGCGAAACCCTAAAATAGTTGTTGCACACACACGCACACACTCATGTATACATTTTATTACCTGTGCATATACGGGGATACACACACACACACATAGGTATGGGACTATGTATACATACATACATACATACATACATATATATATATACATGGATTATGAGGATAGTATATGATACTTGGAGATGAGTCGATGAGATTAGGCATGATGCCACGAGATCGGTGATGTGATTTGGTTCGTATAATTGAGATACGACCTGAGATTATAGCGGGTCTTTAGGCGATGTGTTTTCATACACATGCATATATATATGTAGATGGTATCAGTATGTACTAGACTTAGATCAGTACCCCCAGTTCACGATATGTGATGATAAGGATACCAGATAAATAATGAGATAAATGTAATATTTGACCCGTACCCAGGTTTGGGATGTCGTATGATGGATTTACCATACGAGATGAATATTGATGATTGATCCGCACTCTTGACTCGAGAATGTCATATTATATATTGTATCGCATGGGATACTATTGAGGCGGGATCACCGACTATATATATATATATATATATATAT
Source organism: Agapanthus africanus (assembly GCA_030015575.1). NCBI lineage: Eukaryota > Viridiplantae > Streptophyta > Magnoliopsida > Asparagales > Amaryllidaceae > Agapanthus > Agapanthus africanus. Next base: position 298,415,969 of record CM057339.1, on the reverse strand, counting down.
ATATATATATATATATATATATATCGACTCAGACTTAGGTGGTTTTCCTTACCCTTTCAATCAGTCTGTTAGTTTAGTCCTGTAGTTTATTTATATATGTTAGACTAGACTCGAGTCATACCTATTTCAAAACTAACGAATCGTGAGTAATTTAAAAACAGGCCAAGGGATTCTACGGATATTTCAAAAGACGTGCCTTTTCTTAAAAACACCGTAACCCTTATTTTCTAAACACCACGATTCATGTTATTTCAAATGTCAAAACTGTATGACTCATATATATTAATGTATATTCGTACATGTTGCGTTATTATTCATGTTCTGCATATTCCCGCTGTTCACATCGCATTGCATGCTTATATTGTGTTTTCATTAGTCATTATTAAAATCATGTTGTCAGGACACCAACACCATTACCGATGATGCGTATGCTCCATGTACACCTGCTTGCCGGCTCACACACATCCTCATCGGTAATTGCCATGTCATGTACACTTTAGAGAATATTATCTTATTGATATCGTTTGCTAGCTGATAGTTTCAATATGTTATTGTTTCATATGCTGGTTCATTATTGCATTCATTATTGTGATATTTCTTGCATATTTATATATTCATTTGTTATGCAATATTATAAGGGCCAGTCCGGATTGCCGGAGCCCAGTCTTCATTATTATTGACTCTTCAGTTTTGGATTTCGGATTTCCATGAGATATCTGGATTTGGAGAAACCGCAAGAATTTTATAAACTGGTTATCATTTTAAAATGAATGTTGCGGTTTTCTCATGATATGATTTGAGATATGTCCACCATGAGTTTTCTCGGTGCTTGAGCGATATCATACACCCGATTCGAGGAGGAGGAGGAACCGTCTGTGGGTGTATAGTGGACCCGGTGCGGTACCCCCGGGCGAGAAGGTCGCAGATGATGGCATTGAGCCTGAGATAGGGGAGCACTACTGACCGGTGATTTTATTGTGACTAGACGGATATCCGGAGGATACCGATCGGAGTACAGGCCAGTCCGGATAGCCGGAGCCTGAGGTTTTGAGATTTAATGTTATGGACCAGTCCGGATAGCCGGAGCCCCAGATATTGAGATTCATGGTTGCAGGCCAGTCCGGATTGCCGGAGCCTGAGATATTGAGATATTGGGATTTATGTTTTGTGTCGATGATTGACACTGATTTCATGTTGATTTCATTGATGATATCTCGATTTATAAATATACAGAAATCTCACAAAAATAAGAAAACAGTTTCACATTCATGATGCATTCTGTTTTCATTATATTGCATTCATACCTCATATTTATGATATGTTTCTATCTGAGGTACTGACACGAGCATATGGTATTACACTTATGTATAGATTTCCTTGCCACCTTATCATGCTTCAGGCTTTATCATGTTGAGCGTATTTATATTTGATCGTATTGACCTAGGATTGAGTCATACATACGTTTTCTGCTCTATAATATTTTCTACTCACGAGTTGGCAACTCACCCCCGTTGTGCCACAATTTCTTGCAGGTTTTGCCGTACAGGTTTTCCTTGGCGGCTTTGCTGGCACATTACTTCTTTCCTGGTGATTGCTTTGGTACGTGGGTTCACTCACATCGTGACCACCCTTGTACTTTATTTACATTCAGTTGTATCTAGTAACTCCATCAACCAGACTTGTATATTATTTCAGACTTAGAAAATCAATTGTTATTCTTTCGACCTTAGAGTCGCGCTTGTATTATTATGGTTTTCATGTTGATTTTGAGTTTCCTTTTGAGTTTTGATTCTCACCCTTGGTGTTGTATATTATATTACTTGCGTGGTTGTGACCATCAATTGACGAAGTGCTAGCTCCCGCTTGGAGATGTCTTTATTCATGTTATTCATGTTGTACCCCTTTTGGGGCCAGTATTTACAAAGTAGACTCTGCCGAAATTTTCGGAAATGATATGATGTTTTCAAAATGTTTACAACGACTTTTCAAAGTGATTATATGCAACTTTAAAAAAAGTTTTCATTCACCTTCTTCTTTTAAATGGTTTAGATTTCTGGGTTTTGGCTTACTTGAATTAGATGGGGTCATATAGACTTCATATGATTCAAGTGCTAGTCACGTGCCATTTCGGGTCGTGACAATTACGTTATGCCTCTAGACGTTGAATGATTTATGTGCCAGTCACGATCCTCATTTGGGTCATAACAAGTGCAAATGCTTACTCTTGAAGTGTAGATGACACACAATGAAAACGAAAGAATTCCATCATAAAAAAAACTGCCCATTTTGTCAATTTTCCCGCCCTGGGCGGTTTTCTTGTCTCCTCTGCTTCTCGTTTTCATTCTGTGTCTTGGCTCGGATTTTTGGTCTTGTTTGATTTGTACCAGATTTCACCTAGTATTATCTTTGCTTTGGGGCAACTTGAAAGTTTAGAGCTTGGAATTTTTTCATCGTTGATATCTGTGATTTGTTGTATGTGTTTCAAACGTCATCTTTTTGTTATATGTCATTTAGACGGGTTTGCATATACTTGCTTATGCTGCTGTGATATTTATATCTGTGATGGCTGTTCGGATTGTCATATTGGATAGCTCCTAGTGTGATGGTAGATGTACAGTTTAGATTCATTTGTATATTCATTATTGCGGGGCGAGTGTCCGACATATAGACTGTCATCTCTGCCAATTTGTATATTCTTTTATTTGGGCACAGCCGGGTTGAGGCCGATATCACCATTTGTATATACGTATTTTTCTGTACTATGATTACCCCGCGGTGGAGTGCTCAAATAGCCGGATTCTATAGGTCAACGGGCCCACATCTCATGGTGTTGAAACAGAGAGGGCCTTACTCTAGAATTGGCGGACTATTCGCTGCACTCATATGGGTATAGGATGACCCACCAAGGGGTGCTCAAGTTACCGGATTCTATGAAGTGCTAGGTGGCCCATTCACTTTGTTGATTGGGGTTGCCTCACTTCCGAGATTGGCGGGTAACTTGCCGTGCTCGTAGGGGTATAGGTTTTTCATTGCACGGGCTATCCATACGACCAGGGAACGTCGGGTTTCATTTGCGGCTCAAATGAAACCCGAGTCTCCTAGATTATCCGTTATTCTGCATTGCTTATTATTGTTCTATTATGTTGCTTATATATCATGCCCGGGATGAATGGTTATATATATATATATATATATATATATAATAGTAGATGTTGTATATGTTTTGCATCCGCGCTAGTCCTACCCCCTCTCTGCCGGTAGTTAAATAACCTAACGGTGCATGACGGGGCCCCATGGCGAATGCGGATGGCATATACGTACATTTTATTTTCGTTCTTTTCTGGTGTGATAGGATTTATTGATGGGACCACATTAATTTTAATTAATGCAAGAAAAAAATCTAAAAGATGTTGTCGGAACAAATTTTGAAAAACTATAGTCATATTCTTTCGCTTTGCATAGTGGTATTCGGTTATGAATATCGAGCATCTCATTTGAGGAGGAAAGAGCCTAGATCCCTTCATGGAGAGTGACCTCCTGAGAAAAAGTTTATGTTGCTGTAGATTACTCGGTTTTCTTTAAAAACACTAGTTTTCAAAAGCGGAGCCTAAACCACTCATTTTCAAAACTATTCGGTTCCTTCGACAATATCAAGTTCATTACGTTAAATGGTTTTTCGCCAAAAACCCAACCGCAGCCCTCCATCATTTCAGATAAGTAGTAGTTAGTATTCATGCTATGTACGTTGGTCTCTATCAAGGCATAGTGTACGGTAGCTAAATATTGCTTATCTGTTGCATTTTGATGCGATTAGTTAGGACAGCCATATAGCCACGTTGGTCTCTATCAAGGGCTTATGCGGGTGGGTCTAAGTTAATCCAGGACAATGACGGGTTGAACTTAACTTGCAACTTATGGTACGTTGGTCTCTATCAAGACCATATGACGCTTGGAGCAAAAATCACATCGGGAGTTTCGAATATACGGGAAACTTGCTAGTGTTGCATACCTTCTGGAGTGTGGTAACTAGAGTAGCTTCCATCTAGGTTATGACGCGATGATAGTTGGATCTCGATCCCACTGATGTGTAGGATAACTCTTGGGAGATATTTTTCACTTCATAATTAGCTAACTTATGAGATGTCTAGAAAAGTGTTAACGGGGCTACGCCTCTACGGAAACGAGGTTTATTTTAATTTGGTCCATGCGAGAGCACAGGGAACCTCCCTCGGAGTACCAACACTCACCTAGGAAAGATGACCAAATCTCCGTTCACCGGACACGGAGAAATAGCTACAGAGCTTTTGACACTCATACACAGTGATGTATGTGGTCCGATGTCTATACATGCGAGGGGTGGGTTCTCATACTTCATTATATTCGCTGATGATCTCTCTAGGTTCGGATATGTATTTCTCATGAAACATAAATATGAAGCTTTTGAGAAGTTCAAAGAATTTAAAAGCGAAGTAGAGAACCAGAGAGGAAAAAGTATCAAGATTCTTCGATCCGATCGAGGAGATGAGTACTTGAGTACGGAATTCCGGGACTTTCTAAAAGAGAATGGTATTCTCTCTCAGCTTACTCCTCCGTATATACCATAACACAATGGTGTATCAGAGCGGAGGAACCTTACTCTATTGGATATGGTTCGCTCCATGATGAGTAATGCTGAATTGCCTCTTTCGTTCTGGAGACTTGCGCTTGAAACAGCAGCGTACCTATTGAATCAGGTTCCGTCTACATCCGTGCCTAAGACTCCATATAAAATATGGAGTGGTAAAAAACCATATCTTAAACGGGTTAAGATATGGGGTTGTCCGGCCTATGTTAAAAACTAGAATCCGGAAAAACTTCAGGTACGATCAGTTTTATGTAAGTTTGTGGGATATCCCAGGCATTTGATGGATATCTATTGTAGCATGCCGAAGAACAAAAGATATTTTTTTCTCGACACGCCACCTTTCTTTAAAGGATATTTCTTGAAAAAGAAATTAGTGGGGGCGTGGTAGAACTGGATGAAATTTCAGAAACACAAACTATAACTAAAGATTTGATAGAACCAGATGATTCAATAATCCCGGATAAACCTCAGCCACTCCGTAGATCTAGTAGGATTTCTCGTCCGCCCGAGAGATACCACGGTTTTCTCATAGATGAGGATCGAGAGGATTGCATCTTGGAAGAAGACGATCCTACTAATTATAAGCAGGCCATTAACAGTAGGGACTCTGTAAAATGGCTTAATGCTATACAATCTGAAATGGAGTCCATGTTCACCAACAAAGTTTGGACTTTGGATGTTTCTCTTCCTCGGGTAAAACCTGTTGGATGCAAGTGGATCTTTAAAAAAAAGATTGGTGCAGATGGCAAGTGGAAACTTATAAGGCTAGACTTGTTTCAAAAGGATTTTGTCAAAGACCAGTAGTGGACTATGACAAAACCTTTTCTTCAGTAGCTATGCTGAAATCCATTCGGATCCTACTTTCCATTGCTGCCTACTATGACTATGATATCTGGAAGATGGATGTTAAAATGGCTTTTCTAAATGGAAGTTTCAAAGAGTGCATTTATATGGATCAGCCGGAGCGATTCATAGACAGTGAGAGCAGCGGGAAGGTGTGCAAATTGCTTAAATCCATTTATGGATTAAAGCAGGCATCGTGGAGCCGGAACATCTATTTTGATGAGACAGTTAAGGAATTTGACTTCATTAAAAATGAGGATGAGCCATGTAACTACAAGAAGATTGTAGGGAGAACTGTCGTGTTCCTCGTCTTATACGTGGATGGCATTATCCTAATATGAAATGATATTCCTATGCTGCAATCGGTCAAACTGTTCTTCTCACAAAAGTTCTCCATAAAGGACCTGGGTGATGCCTCCTACATTCTGGGGATTAAGATCTACCGAGATAGATCTGTGAGACTGTTAGGACTTTCACAGTTCAGGTACATAGAGACCATACTAAAGAGATTTAGTATGGAAGATTCCAAGCGCAGTAATATACCCGCATTGTACAGAATCACTCTCTCCAAGAAGATGTCTCCTAAGACCGAGGAGGAGAGGGTTCGAATGAGAATTATCCCCTACACTTCGGTGGTAAGATATATAATGTATGCGATTCTATATACCAGACCAGATATAGCATACACACTTAGCGTGGTGAGCCGGTATCAGTTGAACCCGGGAGAGAATCATTGGACAGCTATGAAGAGCATTCTCAAATACTTGAGAAAGACTAAGGAGATGTTCTTGGTTTACGGTAATGGAGACCTTTAGGTCGAGTCTTTTACCGACTCAAGCTTCCAGAGTGACAAGGATGACAGCAAGTCTGTCTCGGGTTTTCTGTTTACCCTCAACGGAGAGGCGGTGTGTTGGAAGAGCTCCAAAAAGGATACCGTCGTGGACTCGACGATGGAGGCTGAATGCATTGCTACCAACGATGCCACAAAAGAAGCGGTCTGGATGAAGAAATTCATTACTGAACTTGAGGTGGTTCTGTCCATTGTTAATCCAATACCTTTGTATTGTGATAACAATAGGGCTATAGTTTTAGCGAAAGAACCACGGTCCCATCAGAAATCCAGACACATCTTGAGGCAGTATCACCTGATTAAGGAGATTGTAGATCGCCGGGAGATCGAGGTCCAGAGAGTAGATACAAAAGATAACATGGCGGATCCATTTACCAAGGCCTTCCCTCAAGCACAGTTCGAGCGACTTTTTGAGATGTTGGGTATGCGGTACGCTAACAACTGGCCCTAGAGCAGACGTTGGGTATTCGGTACACTAATTACAGGCCTTAGTTCAAGTGGAAAATTGTTGGATATGTATGCGCTAGAGGCCTGTATTGTATAGGATGCTAGGGATATGTATGTACAAGACAATCTTGCATAGTTGTATATAGTATATTATTTGAGTTGTCTTTGTCTTAATATGTGTATTTCTTTCTTTTGTTGCTTTATATTGCTTACACATATTAATAAAGACTCGATACAGTAGTATACTATTATGGTTTGTCTTTATCTTAACATATGCATATGTTATACTCGATATCATATAGGATTTTGCTTGACTACCAGCATTATGATGGCGATCATATTTTTGGGAGCTGGGTAGTCCATAAGCACATCCTTAAAGGTCCCAAGTCGTAAGAGTATCGAGGCCGAGCATCGATATTCCATAGTAGGCTTGTGCATGAGTTTCTAGACCCCGACGAGGAGCGGTGGTTGGTCCAACAGCCATTGGTGTGATTGCCTATGATTGTATATAGGTACTCACTAGGGGTGTATACACTGGACAGACTCGCCGAGAACCTCTAGATGTTATTATACATATCGTCAGATTGCGGTTCTCAGGTGATATGAGTACAGGTTAGTCTTTGGACCTAAGATCATCATTTGTCTCGTGTGAGTTCTCACTGTGCTTTGATCACTACCCTACCATGGCTCTACCGAGTCGTGCAAACAGATTTTGGTTGGGTACTGTCCTGAACCACATGGAGGCAGTGAGTGATTATCAGGGATTCGTCTCTCCCGGTATTGGGAGTTTATATCGCACTATGTCCGGTTAGCCAGAACCTGAAGACCTTAGCCAAGGAAGTTGAGATTTACCGATGGTTAGATCAGTAGTTTCTCAGATTGATCCTGAGCCAAATCGACACAACTTACCAAGTCAGTAGGGGGTCTGACGTTTACCATCCCCTAGACCTAGTATGCGATACTCTTAGACGGTCACAGATGGGCTCTGTAAGGGTTCGGATGAGCTTGCTCGTCGGCTTTTTTTTCGACAGGTACCTGGATAGCCGTTACATACAGCTAGTGTCGCCGACATGCTTGTGGTTAAACCCACTGCCAGCATACTGTCGAGTCTTTAGAGCCCTACACAGAGGGTTTCTATTGTTCAGGCGAAACGATGTGGTGGCCGTATGTTTATACGTGCCGGTTTTTGATCGAATGATAATACCAGCTGGGTTAGGATTAAGCCGGATTATTAAATCAGGTATTGATTTAATAATTTACATATACATATTTTGATATGTATATTCTAGTATCATCCAGTTTTTTGATCGAGCAGGGTTTCGATAGAATGATAATATTAGCCGCTTGGGATTAAGTCGGATTATTAAATCAGGTATTGATTTAATAATTTACATATACATATTTCGATATGTATATTCTAGTGTTATCCAAGTTTTCGATCGGACGGTTAATAATACTAGTGAGCTTAGGGTTAAGCTGGTTTTTTAAATCAGATATTGATTTAATGCTTGTATTATATTAGTAGTAGTATTCTATCTCTTGGGTATTCATATTTTGTTACGAATACATGTATGTATATACGGTAGAAATTATTTTGTATTTATACAAAATACTTTGAAGAAGATGACACCTCATCATGCATTTTTTCAATTTTCTTGAAAATAGAAAATGAGGTGGAAAAGGGAGGCATGGATGAATCATGGATTTTTATTTATTGCAAGCACTATTGGAGTATGGTTGTTTTTCTAAAAAAGAAAAGAAAATGCTTCAAAGAAAAGACTTAGCTATTCTTCTTCTCAAGACTGGATAATTTTTCTTTTTTAGCTCTCCTCTCATCTTCTTGAGTTCATTCTCTTATTCTAAATCCTTATCATTCTCATGTGTTGAGAACCAAAAGATTTGAGATAGAAAATTACCACTAAACATCACTACATCATCTAAGAAAACTAGATTAGCAAATTAGTTTACTTAGTTTACTTCTTTTTAGAGGTAGGATCTTGAATTAAAGACCTTCAGGTGAATCATCTAGGACCGAGAAGGCCGGCCATCAAAATTGATCAAAGACACCTTAGGAGCTTAAGAAGAGGAGTGAAGACCCGAAGGACACGAGCCTCTAGGTATAACTGTAACGACCTTGAATTTTCTATACAAAATTTTTCTTTTTAAAAGTACAGAAAGGAGTTTGCAAGCTTGAGCACAATTTAAAAGTTATTTTTTGTTGAAGAACAGCAAGAAAGCATATGTAGCTCATTAGTAAAGCCTTGCACTGCTGTGACGTAGCCTCTGTGTTCGAATCCTATCATCCACATATTATTTTTCTGAATTTTTCTTTTAAAATTTTTGGAAGCCCAAAAGGTTACACGTGCTCTGTACATAAGAAATGAAAAGACAGAAAATCAAACATGTGTAAAATATTGTATGAACCAGATAGGAAACGTGGCACGAATCCACCGGCACCCCTCCTCCACATGGCCGGTGAGATCATGCTTTGGGCTAGCGACGCCGAGCTTCCCGTAGGGGATGGGGCCCGGGTCTTGCCCACAAAACCCTTTGGCCTACCACATTACTCCTGTTCTGTTTATTTTCTCTGCAATTTAATAGAGAATTAAAATTCATCTTTAATCTCATTTTTAATGCTTTTTAATTCAATCTTTCAATTCCAAAACCCTAATTTCACCCTATAAATACAACCTCATACCCTAGCCCCTCCTCATTCTGAAATCTCTAGTCAAAATTATCAAAATTCTCATGTCTAAGAAAAGTACAAGTGGAATTAGCCTAAGGTCAAATTCCGGCGAGATTAGAGGTGATTCCGGCAACCCCATGACGTCACGAAGGATACGACATCTTCCTTTACCTCTCTTCTATCCTCCTAGCTTGTAAGTTCCATCTATTTCCCCCCTCTCTTCGTAAAATTCTTTTTTCAAAACAATGCATCGGTAAGTAGACTTATTACCAATGTAAATCTTCTAAACTCTATAATCTCACTTTTCAATTATAAATTGTTCAATAAACTTTTACACAATATTTTTAACTCTATTATAAAGGTTTAGAAACAATTCACTCTAAAACTCCATGTTAGTTAATTTTAATTAAGCTTTTACATTTAAATACCATTAAGTTTATATACGTTATCTTTTAAACATTTTGCTTAGCACACCTTTAGAAAACTTCACGAGATAATGACCTACCTCTCACATATACACATATTGACATAGCACGATTCTCTTGAAACATAACTTTTGTGGCAAAATACGACTTTTCATCAAAAAAAACCTTGAACTATAAAAACTCAATTTTCTTTAAATTGTGTTATCAAATTCTTTGCGATTATACCTCTACAACCCATTTCGGCGAACCCGCTATTGGATGGTGTGGATTATCGCACATCCTCAGGCCAGTAGAGCGAGATGCAGACCTCTTCACGGAGCAAACGATCTCGAAAGAATTTTAATACGATTTTTAAGAAAAACGAGATTTTCTACTTAATAAATAAAATTAATTTTTAATAATTACATAAATATTATCAAACCATATATTTTTAATATATAATAAAATTCCATGTTTTCTAGAATATAAAAGAATGACAAGTTTCATTAAAATACCATCAACTATCAATATAAGATAAGTTACACTAAAATACAATGAACTATTCAAGCTAAGTTACTATTCACTAATATACCTCACTCTTTAAAATTCACATCCATGGAAACCCTAAAGAACATAAATAAATACTCGAGGTTTATTTTGAAAGTAAATAAAATATTTTTCTTAAAACCCCCTCGAGTTATATAAAATTATATTAAGGACCTTAGTAAATATAGGTTTAAGCGGGATCAATTCTCTTGAGCTTCACGAAGCCGGAGAAAGTGAGTGCTTGCCTATTTAAGGTAGAAAACTTAAACGGAGTTATCAATTATAATTTTCTTGGAAAAGACACAAATCCTGCCATCTATGTGTAGCAGTTACCGATAACTCCTAAACCTAATTCAGGATCTAAATTCTGTTTAAAGTGTCTGACTCAAGTCTGACTCCAAAGCAATCTGAATTCAATTCAACATGAATTCAGTATATCAAACATGTATACTTGAACCTAAACCAGAATACCATAACAATTTCAACATGCAAATATGACTTGACTTGACTACATGACTACTTGATACAATCCTAAAACCTTTTACATGAACAACTTATATCCATGGTCTCGGCAAGTCTGATAACTACAATCTATATAATATACATTACGGGGTTTAACGGGGTAGATTGGTACGGAATGTATTAGACGTGGAACGAGATGATCAGTAAAAGACACCTACATGAACATCTGTGCCGTTGTCCCGTGGGGTTTGACGGGGCCTTGTACTACCACGTTACCTAAGTCCACGGGGGAAGTTGGACTCCTCTTGTATACACTGAAAATTTCTATACTAAGCTATAAACAAATACATTAGTTTAACAAACACATACCTGTATAAGTTATCAGTTCTTCTCTATCTACTCTATTCTTTCTTTTGGGACTTACCGAGCAATAGTTCGCTGACAACATTCTTGTTCTTTCTTTCTTTGGAATGTTCGTCCGGAGGACCCGACTCTTAGGAGACCGAGCCCAGCCAGGAAGACTTGGATCAGTTCACAGAGGAGCCAGACTTCTAGACTACTTGTACTTATTTCCTTTTCATTCGTATGCCACTGTTTAGGAATTGCTTTTATCATTGTACATTTCTTTTCAAATCAGTTGTAATGTAAAGAAAGAATGTTAATAAAAGTTGTTGTTATTTTACAGCTCTTGTCATTCTTGTGTATTCATTTATATTGCTTATTTACGCTTAACATGTTTACTTCTGAGTAAATACGTCGCGGACCGTCACGTCCACTTCTCCGTATACTGGGAAGCGAGGCATGACAGGTTTTGTTAGCGGCCCATGCAGGTCAGTTCTGCATGGAATCCTAAGCAATATATCACAAGAATTATAAGAATCAGTAACTAAACATTCCTTACATTTTTAATCTCTTGAATCTATCCTAACCCTTCCTTTTCTCTCAAGGTTATGGATTCCTCGAACAACACAAGCACCAATGTAAATGGCAACACCCTACCACCTCCTCTACCACCACCATCTACAGTTACAGCTCCCATCAACAAGCAGACGGTACGGCTTGAGGCGATTAAGAGCTTCTTGGAGGGTCAGCAGTAGCAGACTGCTATCCTCTTGTACCGCCCAGAGACTGAAGCACCCGGAGTCAAACAATTCCGGGTATTGCACTCTAAGCACTTTTCTAGGAAAGAGAGCCTACTAGAGGAAAAGGAATAGGATCAGTCCATTGAAGGTGACCTGGCAGCAGCACAAGTTCCAAAGATTGCTTGGGTGAGAGTTGCAAAATTGCAACTAATTGACGACGCAAAAGTATGGTGGAAGGCTGAAGAAAGCCGTCTTGCCCAGCCAATTGAATGGAAGACTTTTCGCGACATGTTCGACGCGAAATACTTCCCTGAGACTGCCCGATTCGACATGGAACAACAGTTCATCCACTTGGAGCAAGGTCCAATGTGGAACAAATTTGTGGATGAATACGATGCTGAGTTTACCATACTCGGCAGGTTCGCGGCACACCTTATCCCGACTGCTGGGATCAGGGCACGGAGATTTCAGTAAGGGTTGAATCCGGAGATCCAAGCTATACTAGCTACAGGGGATTTCCTAACCCATGATCTTGCGCTGAAGGCTGCCCGCCGCTATGAGGCAGTGTTGATGATGAAGGACAGGCCTCAAATTGCCGGTGTGAAGTGCCCTGCCACTGAGATAACAGGAAGAGCCTCTTCCATGCCAACTTTTGCACTGTCACGACCCGAAATATTAGCTCGTGACCAGCACTTAGATCACGCAACATCTAAAGGCGTAACGTAATTCAAGTAAGCTGAAACCCAGAAATCTAAACCTTTTAATGAAAATAAAAGAGGTGAAGTTTTGAAATAAAGGTATAATGAAATCAAGCTTTCTTACATGCATAGAAAAAGAACATTAATAATACAAGTAAAATTTACCAGTTTGAAAACATGTTTCATCTTTTAAAAATTTGGGCGGCACCTCCTTTGTATTTTTTGATCCAAAACCACAATACATGATAATATAAAGGCATCCCCAAGCGGAAGCTAACTCTTCGCCAATCGGCGGATCCACAACCACGCAAAGCATAAATATGAGTATACGACGCCCAACGGTGAAGATCACCACAAAAGATAAAGAAAAGAAAGACATCAAAACCACAAGTAGCAGAATACCCCTCGCTCTAAGTCTCGCAACCACAATCTCATTATCTCATTAATTATACAAAAACTAGCTTGATTGATGGGGTTGACTAGATACAATATGAAAAATAAATACAAGAGGGGTAATATCCAATATGTACCACCTACCAAAGCAATCACCCGAATGCAACTGCGTGCCAACGATGCCGCTACTGATCCAAGCGGTCAACCTGCAAGAACTGTGGCACAACGGGGGTGAGTTGCCAACTCGTGAATAGAAAAACATATACAGATAGAAATCGAATAGACAACGACTCCTAGGTCAACTATATCATAAAGGTAATACTATGATATCTAGGGTGACCGGGTCTGTATATGTGCTAACACTATAAATAAATGCCTATCAGCATATGGATATCGTCCAACCATATAATCAATGTATGTATGCATGTAGATCTCGTCCACGTGTCAACCAATGACACAATAACATCATGCATGTAAATATCATAAAAGTGTATGCATGAAAATATGAGGAAATAAATCAACGTGTGTCCCTCGCGACACATCAAATCATAGAACCTGAGTGTCCAGTATCGACACTCGAAACATCATGAAACCCGTGCCTAGCATCGACAAGTAAATCCTCATATCTCTCAGGCTCCTTCAGTCTGGATCGGCCCACGGGCTCCGTCTGCGGGATTGGCCCTCGGGCTCCGGCAGAACGGGTCGGCCCAATATCCATCTCTCGACTCCGTTCGGTATCCTCCGGATAACCGCCAGGCCCAACCAATAAACGGTAGGTAGTAGTTCCTCTGCCAGGCTCACCGTCTACTGCACATCAAATCTGTTCTCGCCCCGGGATACCATACCGGGTCCACCATGTACCCGCAATCGGCCTCATCCAGCTCCTCGAATCGGGTTTCACATGTCACACATTTCAGAACCGAGAAAACGCATGGTGGATGCACTGAAATATCATATCAAGAGAAACCGGGTTTTTAAAACAGTACATGCTTTCTTTTGAAATAGCCACGGTTCTCAAATCCAAAAATCTTATGAAAATAGCATATCTCAATGTGTAAAAGCGTAAATCATGATGTATGTGACATATAACAGAAATGTAAGCATATCCGTATATCATGCAACATGGAACAGTAATATGCACATATCGAGGGAAGACCGCTCTTTTAAATGAATCCAGTTTAAAAATATATCCTGTGGTTCCCAAATTCTCCAAAGTCTAATGCAACATCGTATAAAGTTGCATATGCAACTATAGCAAGTAAGTTATGCAAGGAATCATATCATGATGCAGCAATCCTACTGTGTAGTGACATGGCAATTATCGATGATGAAGTGTGTGAGCTGGCAATCTGTGTACGTGTAACATACGCATTATCGATAATGGTATAAGTGTACTAGCACAGGTATATGCACTGCAGTGAGAATAACATGAATGCAGCATACGGTAATCATCAGCTAATAGCTATAAGGTATACGTATCTAACATGATCGAGTCGGTAAATCTATCAATCGGCATCTAGCCTCATAACAACACGTACGGTACAATACATCGTACGACATCCTCTAATCAAGGGTATGGATCAAATCTCAATTAATTCAAACTCATCACGTACAGAAAATCATCGTACAACGGCATTAAACCATTAGGGATCCTATCAATCTTTACAACAATGAGAGTACGGACCTAACGTCTCATACAACATATCAATCAAGATTCACAACATTATATAATCTATATACCTATATCCCAGGTCATATCCATAACAATCTCATATCTGGGGACTGGCAATGTATCAATCATCTCAATCGACTCGCATCCGTATACCAACATTTCATCATATCACATCGTATATTCTTTTCATCGCATTTATATCTCACATCAAGTCAAATTTATATATATACATTCTACCCTATACATCGAATGTCATGTTACTCTAAAATTCATACTTATTCTGGTGCAACTATATGTCTATTCACATTCGCTTTTCATATCCCTACGCCTTCATCTCATATCTCAATATACATATTCCATCACTTACATCATCTCTAACTATACTTTTAACCCTATCCATAGTTTCCTAATCTAGGTTTCCTTAACCATATTCTATGAATCGGTTTCCACCAAAACTTTGCGGGGGTGCTATACGCCATCCACCCGACTTCCCCCGTAGATATAGATCTACTCACATTGCTTCTTGCTTGACGAAGTCGATGTCTCCACACGCTTGCTTGTCGTCTCGAAGTCCTCGTGAGGGTACCTACATATTATAACATATCGTGCTGCATTAATATCCAATTCAAAACCAAAACGACACCCGAATCTCACATAGGTAAAAACCTATGGTCTACTCACGCAAATCAACCAAATAACACTCGATATAGACGTACAAACGTCAAGTGACCGAATACAATACCAAATAATAAAATCAAGAATTCAAAATACGTAAAACATAACCCCGAATCAAAACAACAACTCAAGAAAGTGGTCCCAGATTTTGTTTCAGGCAAAAACAAGGTGCAGAAACAGTACTTGGGTGATATATAGGATGTACATGAGCTACTGAAAGAACCTGGACCCTAACCTTCACCACATGGCCAGCCACATGCCACCAAAATCTGGCCTGCTTAGCCTGGGGGTCTCTGCTGGGGCTCGTACTTGCAGGGTGTCTTCCTAGTGTCAATTCTAGTCCACTGGGTTGTTTGGTTTTCTATTAAAATTCTCGAGTCACTCCAGATTCCCTGCACCCTCAAGGTAATCCCAAAACCGACACGGAAGTTTCTGTTTTTGGGTTTCTGGTTTTGTTCATGCTCGGTCTGGGTTTCTAACATCATAGGGGGTCTAAGGTCACCAATACGGTTCAATAACACAATCCCAACTCAAGAAAAACCCTAACCCTTTCTAGGAATTTTCAAAGCTCAAAAAACCTTGCTAAAACGATTCTAAACATGTATAAGTGCTAAAGCAAAGGTAATACTACTCTAATGGTAAAGAAAGTGCCTCATTTGGCAACCCAAGAATTTTCTTGAGTTGCCCCAAGTGCCCAAAATCCTTGCTTTCTTGGTCCAAAAGGCTTGTGAGGAGCTTGTGCATGTTTTTAATGAAAGAGGGATGGACTTTTGATGAGTTTTTGGATATGGAAATGGGGGTGTAGTGAGGAAGGGAAAGAGGTGCTGCCATGGAGAAAGAGGAGATGGAAAGATGAAGAGGATGAATTGAGAAGGTAGAGCCATGGTCCAAGGTTGACCCCTCACCCTCTCTCTCTCTTGCCCATACCTCCTATACTCTTTTGTTTATACATTTTCTTTTCTTATCTTTTCTTTTTAAAATTAAAACCATGCAAAAATGAAGAAATAACCATGAAAGAAAATGTAACAAGTGTTAAAATGTGACATGGTGCATGTCATGTGCACAAATTCGGCTTAATGCGCGATTAGTGATATTTAATCGCGATTAGCATTAAAATAGCGTATAATTAATTATAAAATCTGTAATTTGCCTAAATCACACAAAGCACCTCATTTCAATAATTCCTATAATTTTCTAAATATTTTTTCATTTATCGGTATTTAATTATACCGCCATATTAAAATATTCATAATATTAATTATTTAAATATAAAAATTCCCAAAAATAATATTTTATTTATCTGAAATGTTACATGCACCCAGGAGACCGGAAGTAACATTTAACCGGACAAGTCCATACTTTTTCTTCTACTGCAAGAAGAATGGACACCTGGTGAAGGAATGTAGGTGTGCAAACGGCCTGTGCTTAGTTTGTGTGCATCCACTGACGACATTGGAACATGTCCTCATAGACGAAACCTAGTTCCAGCACACATCACCTTTTCGCAGCGGCCAGCTATTCAGGCTCCTGCGCCTCGTCTTGCCCTACCTGCTCTACCTTCTCATGGACCTCCTGCACAGCCTCCTCGTCAGTTCCACCAGGCAATGAGGAACATGCCTTAAAGACAGAAAAACATGCCCCAAGGACAGAGGAATGTGTCTCCAGCTTGGAAGAATGTACTCCGGCGTCAGGCTTTCACTTTAGCGACCGTAGAAGCCGAAGTTATAGGTCAGGGTAACACTGGTAATCCTTTTTCTTTCAAAACCCTTGCATCATTTCATTCTTTCAAACATATTTTTGATGCACTTTCTGTACCATATCAGTAGTTCTTTTCACCACCACTGTGATCAAATTTTTCTTGAATCTGTTACAACTTCTTTCTACAAATTTTGAGGACAAAATTTTTATAAAGAGGCTAGAATGTAATGACCCTGAATTTTCTGTACAAAATTTTTCTTTTTAAAAGTACAGAAAGGAGTTTGCAAGGCTGAGCACAATTTAAAAGTTATTTTTGTTTAAGAACAACAAGAAAGAACTTGTAGCTTATTGGTAAAGCCTTGCACTGTTGTGACGTAGCCTCTGTGTTGAAGTCCTATCAGCCACATATTATTTTTCTGAATTTTTCTTTTAAGCTTTTTGGAAGCCCAAAAGTTTACATGTGCCCTTCACATAAGAAATGAAAAGACAGAAAATTAAACATGTGAAAAATACTGTATGAACCAGATAGGACACATGGCCCAAATCCACCGGCACCCCTCCTTCACATGGCCGGTGAGATCATGCTTTAGGCCTATGACGCTGGGCTACCCGTAGGGATGAGGCCCGTATCTTGCCCACAAAACCCTTTGGCCTACCCCATTACCCATGTTCTGTTTGTTTTCTTTGCAATTTAACAGAGAATTAAAATTCATCTTTAATCTCATTTTTAATACTTTTTAATTCAATCTTTCAATTCCAAAATCCTAATTTCATCTTATAAATACAACCCTATACCCGAACCCCTGCTCATTCTGAATTCTCTAGTCAAAATTATTAAAAATTCTCAAGTCCAAGAAGAGTACATGCGGAGTTAGCCCAAGGTCAAATTCCAGCGAGGATTAAAGGCTATTCCGGCAATCCTACGACGTCACGAAAGATACGACATCTTCCTTTACCTCTCCTCCTAGCTTGTAATTTTCTTCTATTTCCTCCCTCTTTTCGCTAAATTCGCTTTTCAGAACACAGTATCGGTAAGTGGAGTTATTACCAATGTAAATCTTCTAAACTCTATAATCTCTCTTTTCATTTATATATTGTTCAATAAACTTTTACACAATATTTGTAACACTATTATAAAGCTTTAGAAACAACTTTCACTCGAAAACCTCATGTTAATTAACTTTAATTAAGCTTTTACATTTAAATACCATGAAATTTATATACGTTATCTTTTAAATATTTTGCTTAGCATACCTTTAGAAAACATCACGAGGTAATGACCTATCTCTCACATACACACATATTGACATAGCACGATTCTCTTGAGACATAACTTTTGTGGCAAAATATGACTTTTCATTAAAATACCTTGAATTATAAGAACTCGGTTTTGTTTAAATGGTGTTATCAAATTCTTTGCGATTATACCTCTACAACCCATTTCGGGGAACCCGCTATTGGATGGTGCGGATTATCGCACATCCTCGGGCTAGTAGAGCTAGATACAGACCTCCTCACGGAGCATACGATCTCGAAAGAATTTTAATACGATTTTTAAGAAAAGCGAGATTTTCTACTTAAATAATAAAATTAATATTTAATAATTATATAAATATTATCAAACCATATATTTCTAATATATAATAAAATTCAATGTTTTCTAGAAAATAAAAGAATGACAAGTTTCATTAAAATACCATCAAGTATCAATACAAGACAAGTTACATTAAAATACAATGAACTATTCAAGCTAAGTTACTATTCACTAATATACCTCACTCTTTAAAATTCACATCCATGGAAACCCTAAAGATCAAAAATAAATACTCGAGATTTATTTTGAAAGTAAATAAAATATTCTTCATATACCCCCCTCGAGTTATATAAAATTATATTAAGGACCTTAGTAAATATAGGTTTAAGCGGGATCAATTCTCTTGAGCCTTAGAGAGCGGGAGAAAGTGAGAGCTTGCCTATTTAAGGTAGAAAACTAAAACGGAGTTGTCAATAGTAATTGTCTTGGAAAAAGACACAAATCCTGCCGTCCATGTGCAGCAGTTACCTATAACTCCTAAACCTAATTCAAGATCCAAATTCTGTTTAAAGTGTCTGACTTAAGTCTGAGTCCAAATCAATCTGAATTCAATTCAACATGAATTCAATATATCCAACATGTATACTTGAACCTGAACCAGAATACCAGAACAATATCAACATGCAAACATGACTTGACTTTGACTGAACCATGGCTATGACTTGACTTGACCACATGACTACTTGATACAATCCTGAAACCGTTTACATGAACAACTTATATCCATGGTCTCGGCAAGTCTGATAACTATAATCTATACAATATACATAACGGGGTTTAACGGAGTAGACTGGTACAGAATGTATTAGAAGTGGAACGAGATGGTCACTAAAAGACACCTACATGAACATCCATGCCGTTGTCCCGTGGGTTTTGACGGGGCCTTGTACTACCGGGTTACCTTAGTCCACCGGGAAAGTTGGACTCCTCTCGTATACACTGACATCTTCTGTACCAAGCTACAAACAACTACGTTAGTTTAACAAACACATACCTGTATAAGTTATCAGTTCTTCCCTATCTACTCTATTTTTTCTTTTGAGACTTACCGAGCGCTAGTTCGCTGACAACATCCTGTTCTTTCTTTCTTTGGAATGTTTGTCAGGAGGACCCGACTCTTAGGAGACCGAGCCCAGCCAGGAGGACTTAGATCTGTTCACAGAGGAGCCAGACTTCTAGACTACTTGTACTTATTTCTTTTTCATGCGTACGCCACTGTTTAGGCATTGCTTTTATCATTGTACATTTCTTTTCAAATTAGTTGTAATGTAAAGAAAGAACGTTATTGTTATTTTACATCTTTTATTATTCTTGTGTATTCATTTATATTGCTTATTTACGCTTAACGTGTTTACTTTTGAGTAAATACGTCACGGCCCGTCACGTCTATTTCTTCGTATACTGGGAAGCGGGGCATGACAATAATTCATCATCACAGTAACTAGATTCATCTAGTTAGCTAGTTTCGATATTTGGTTAGATTCTAGGTAGTGTTTTCTAGCGCGAGATTTTTTAAAAGTCAAAGTTTTTCGTTCTGCAGCGGCCAGGGCGCTAGGAAACCCAATAGCCATTGCCACGCGAGCTAAGAGAGCCGTAGCTAGGGATGCAGCCAGGGCAGATCTGCCAGTGACGGGGACTGGCCCGCTGTTCGTATCAGATTTTTGCATTTTTATACCGCCCAATTTTTATCACATTGCATATCGGTAGGTACTCTTGAGCCGTGTTTGCTAGTCAATTGCAGGATACAGGTTCTCGGCTCTAAACGGTGAAATCCATGGAAAAATACGATAAAATCCGAGTTCCTGCCAACCACAGATAAAACACGGCTCTCCGCTCTTTATCCGTCTGTTGCCACACACCAGTTTAGGAGACAAAATGACAAATCAATTGTCACCTTCATGCACAAAGCACAATGGCAACACCAAGACCAAGAAATCTACGCGAAGCTCAAGAAAATCCATGTCCAAAATCACCTTTTGATCCACTAGAATTCTGGAAGAAATGTGGAATGATTATCAGAAAATATATGTACCAGACAAAAGGGGACAGCAGACCAGGGCAGCACAAAAAAGCCGACAGACCAACTCTCCCATAGGCGGCGGTTCCGCGGCCGTATGGTGGCTTCAGCCGACCACTTTTCAGGGGCTATTTGGTCTTTCTATGTTTGTTCTGATGGTTGCCCTAGATTGTCTTTTCCCTGCCTATAAATAGTCCAGAACTTGTAAAGCCAAGGTGTGCATAATCTTGTATTTTTTTCTCTAGGTTTTAGAATACATGTTCTTCTTCCTCTTCTCATCTCTTCTCCATTAAAACTTGTAGTGAGCTTGTGAGTGAAGAATGATGAATAAAGAAGAACCGTTTATTATTATGCTTGTCTTATTCTCTTGTTAATTGTTGTAATTTTCATTTGTTAACTTAGTTGTTGTTATTTTTCTTGTTGTTTCTTTCTTCTCTCTTTTCTTTATCCTTAAAACAACCATGATGCTTACGCTTGATCCTCGCCAAGGTGAGGTCGCAAATAGCTAGTTGTTATCTTCTATCTCTTTCTTTCTATCTTCCTCTTTTGTTTTGTTTTCTTTTCATTATGATGTGTGAGTAGTTTCATACTTGTTAGGGTAGGATAAGGGAAGTTTGAGAGAAGGAAATCTCTCTCATTCTTTCCTTGCCCAACAACTTAATTCGACTCCCGTTAATTGAACCACAATCCGCTCCTTATGGCACCCTATCCTACATGATAGCGGTGATTCCGTAGTGAGACCGGTTGTGGTTGAATTAACCGGAGGTTATGGCTAAGAGCCAAGAATGGATGGACAAGCACCAAAAGGAAGAACTTATGCGTTGGAAAGCCTAGCTTATATTCGCAAGTTCCTTCCTAGTCGTGCTAATCCCCGTTGTTGCCAATTACCGTAACACCGATATTAAGAGGGGCAACGAAAGATGTGGGAGACTCCTAACTCAAACTAACCTAATCCTAACCCTAACAAGATCTCTTTACATATCATTTTACCACTTTATTAATCACAAAAAATCTGGAAAACTGGACTTAACTCGTTAAAGCACATAGAAAAAGTTTCTCATCTCCCTGCGGACGACCCGTACTCAACCGGCTAGCTACAAGCGAAACCATCTTGATTGCAGTAATTAACTAAACTTGAACACGCAGAATCCCTAACATTCAAATGGCGCCGTTGTCGGGGAGACGGTAGTTTATTTCTTTGTGTAATTTCGGGTTAACTTGTGAATATAAAAACAACCGAAAAACAACAAAAAAAAATACTTTGTAAAAAAATCATCTGGTTATTTTTGATTAGTTTTTGTGCAAGTGTGCAGGATAATACGGAGTTCGAGTTCAGTGCCAAAGACGTGGGAAGATAGACCCACATTTCGCGGCTACACCGCGACGGATCAAAACGAAGCAAACGGTCTACTGTAAAAATCTGGAGCAGATACAGTAAGCAAGTAAAAATTCAGCACATCCAGGCAAGCAGAGGACACCCAACAGAGCACCTACAAAAAAATTGAAGCCCCAACTCCACTTCTTTGCCGCGGAACCGCGGCATAAGCTGGCTTAGGCCGTGGATCCGCGGCCACTTGGTGGCCTCAGGCTTCCAAAATCTCTCTGTAAGTCTCTCTCCTCTCTCCCACTTCTCTGGACTCCAATAAACTGTGTTTTCTGCAGATTTCTTTGCGCAAACTCTTCTCCCCCTTCCAATAAACTGTTCTTGTGCAGGATTCTTTGTGCCGCGCTAAAAAAATAAAAATTGTTTGCAGTTGATTTGTTACTGCTTTGCATTTCTTAATACGGACTTAAGGGGCTTGAAACCAATTCAGATTGTGTAGGAATTTCATCACCCTTCCCAGGACCCCAAAAATCACAAAAAGCATATGCATTGACCACTGTTAAAAATTAAAAAATACTAGATTCAGCCCTAAGGACTTCGCGCTCATTAGGACAGAGGACTAGTTACAGGCATCGGCCGTTTATCCTATCTGACTTTTGCGGTGCCTAGGCAAGTGTGACGAAGGCAAGTGGTTATTTAATTAAGGAACTTCGTGAAAGTGTTGTACAACCTCCCACTTACCTGGCACTTATCTGGCCGCATTAGACGGAGAAGAGGCGGTTTGAGGTCCTTTTTCTAGCCCTCTGGAACAGTTAGGAGCAGGTCTAGTTGACCTAGGTGACCGTAGATCTAGGTGAGATTGTGTATATCTTGTTTGTGATTACTTAAAGCCGTAAGTCCGTACATATTTCTGTAAATCTCTTTCTAAAAACAATAAAAAAGAAGAAAAAATTAAAAACTTTTATAAAAAAAACTTGCCCTTTTGTCGCCAAAATCCATTTTTCACCCACCACCCATCAACTTTCTCCATTGACGTTTTCTTACCCTCACCTTCTCCGCTTTGACTATACTAAACTCGTTTAGTGTATGTCCGCTTGGACTCGGGACACTAGCGCCCGTCTAGTCCGCGTTACGTTAGTCGCTACCGACTACGCGATCAACTCCGAAGTCGAAACTCCGTCAACTCCTCTTTCACCCCTTCCTTTGCCGGCCAACTCCGACGTTGACCGGAATTCTGTTCATACATCTTCACCTTCACCTTCACCAACCTCTTCTTCCGCGATGTCAGGATTTAATCCGAACATCTCTTTGACTACCGCTAGATTGGCTCCACCTCCTACGGAGACCAATATCCCACCACCACCGCCTGTTGTAGCGCCGCAGCGAATCGCGCTCCAGGATCGTTTCTATCCCACCCGTTCTGTACTTCCCACCTGCCTTTCTCTTCCACCGGCCAATGGGGACAACTTTGAAATTAAGCCCCACTTCATCAACATGCTTCCACGATTTCATGGGCTTGAATCTGAAGATACCTATATCTTCATCAACAAATTTCAAAACGTCTGTGCCATGATGAAAACTACCCAACTGTCGAACGATGCTATACGTCTATGGGTCATTCCGTTCACTTTATGCGATCTCGCTGAAAAATGGCTGTATAGCACCGCTTCCCACTCCATAACCAGTTGGGACGAGTTTGTTAAAGCGTTTCTCAAAAAGTTCTATCCGAATCATAAAACCGCAAGGATTCGCAATGAAATCAACCAATTCTCTCATCTTCCTTCTGAACCCTTCTGGAAGTGCTTTGACCGGTACAAAGACCTTCTTGTTCAGTGTCCTCACCACGGTATAGAGAAATGGCAACTTTGCCAAACCTTATACGAAGGCCTGAACACAGCAATGAAGCAGTTGTTGGAAACCATCTGTCAGGGCCACTTCCTATCGAAATCTGACGAGGAAGCGTGGCAATTCTTTGACGACCTTGCGGAGCAAACGCTACAATGGGAGAGCACCAGACCGACTTCTTCTTCTTCTACCTCCACTTCTACCGGTCAGTCTAGGGTAGGAATTCACCAACTTGATGTCTCTATTGCGATGAAAGCTGAAATGGCTGCAATAACAAGAAAGCTTGAAGCGATAGAGAGCAAATTTTCTTCTCCTGCTCCTGCCCCTGTTCTCCCCCTTCGTACCATTTGCGCTTGTTGTTCCGATCCTTCTCACTTGACCGAAGAGTGTCCTTACAATCCACCCTCGCAAGGACAGGATCAGGTTAATGCTGCATTCCAGCAAAGACCGAGGAATGATCCATACTCTTCCACCTACAATCCCGGTTGGAGGAACC
Source organism: Agapanthus africanus (assembly GCA_030015575.1). Classification (NCBI taxonomy): domain Eukaryota; kingdom Viridiplantae; phylum Streptophyta; class Magnoliopsida; order Asparagales; family Amaryllidaceae; genus Agapanthus; species Agapanthus africanus. Next base: position 298,391,613 of record CM057339.1, on the reverse strand, counting down.
ACCCCAATTTCGCCTGGAATCAGAATCAGAATCAATTCCAAGGAAACAATTTCCAAAGGGCCCCTCCGCCGCAACAACAAGCGCAACAACAAAATCAGTATCAGCAGCCCTTCCAACCCCAACCTTTCTAAAATCAGACGAACAACTTTGCACCCAACAATTCTTTTCCACCAAACAACTTTGTTCCGTCAAACAACGATAAGGTTTCCTTGCTCGAACGAAGTCTGGAGGCGTTCGTTAAACAATCGACTCAGTCCACCGCCAACATCCAGTCTTCCATTCAGTCCTTAGTGCAACACACTGCCGCACACGGGAAAAGCATCAAGACCATCGAGGCCCAGATTGCACAGCTGAATGCGGCCTTAAGCGAGCGAGAGAAGGGGAAGCTCCCGTCCCAGCCACTCCCAAATCCCGGTCACCCACATAATGCACATGTTGCTCTTGAACAACAGAACCATAATGTGAGTGTCGTGATCACACTGAGATCGGGAAGGATGCTGCAAAACAACATTGGCAAACGGATCAACTATGACACCCCGGCCGCGTCTTCTTCTTCTTCTTCGTCTTCTTCTCCTGCTTCTTCGTCTTCTGAGCCTATTCTCCATTCTTCAAAAGGCTCTCCTTCTGCTTCTTCTTCTGCTCTGAATGGATCCACTTCTCACTCCACTAAAACACCTGTTCTGGGATCCGTTCCAACTCCACAATCTCCTCCTCCAGCATTAGACTCAACCAATTTTAAAAATGTTCCATTTCCAAACCGGTTGAGGTCTAATAAACAAAATCCTCAAATGGAGAAGATTCTGGAGTTATTTAAGCAGGTTAACATTAACATTCCTCTTTTAGATGCTGTCCAACAAGTCCCGTCCTACGCGAAAATCTTAAAGGACTTGTGCACGAAAAAGAGAAAGTCTCAGGTACCCAAGAAAGTTTTCTTGGCTAGTACTGTGAGTGATGCCCTTACCCAATCTTTACCACAAAAACGGAAGGACCCTGGCTGTCCTACGATTTCAATTACCATTGGGGATAAGAACATCAACCGCGCACTATTAGATCTTGGTGCCAGTGTTAACCTGCTTCCGTATTCAGTATACGAGCAATTAGGCGTCGGAGAGTTGAAACCCACGCACTGCACTCTCCAAATGGCCGACCGATCGATCACCCATCCTAGGGGTGAGCTAGAGGATGTGTTAATAAGAGTCGGGGACTTCATATTCCCCGTTGACTTCATTGTATTAGACACACAGCCTGTAGCTAACCCCCGGAATCAAATTCCGGTGATACTCGGTCGCCCATTTCTTGCAACCTCAAATGCTGTGATCAATTGTCGCAATGATTCGATGAACCTCTCTTTTGGAAACATGACGATTGAACTCAACATTTTTAGGTTGGGGAATCAGCCCGCCGAACCTAATGCTCATATACTGGACGTCTGCTCGATCCAGGAGATCACCCCAGAAGAATGTGAATTCGAGGAGTTTCTGTTTGATCACGATAATCTTGACGCCACTAGTGCGTTCCTCCTCGAACCTGCTGCTGTTTCTGCGCCCGACAACGACTACGAGTGTTTTACGTTCTCGAACGATCTTAACCGCGCACAACCCGAGTTTGAATCTTTCGAATTTTCGGATGAGTTACCTGAACCATCCGACTCGGTCGCCTACACTCGCTTTGAACCTTTGCTGGAGTCCTTTGAGTTCGAGACCTCTGCACCAATCTTGCCTTCCATCGTTTCACCTCCAACGCTCGAACTCAAGCCTTTGCCGTCTCCCTTAAGTACGCTTACTTAGGTGAGAACGAGACCCTCCCTGTCATCATTTCGGCTTCTCTAGCTCCAGAGCAAGAGAAAGCCCTTCTCGCGGTCTTGCACAGCAACAGGCAAGCTTTTGGCTGGTCCATGGCGGACATCAAGGGGATTAGTCCCCTTATCGTTGAGCATCACATTCATCTGATGGATGATGCCAAACCAGCCCGGGATCCACAAAGACGTCTCAATCCAGTCATGAAAGAGGCTGTGAAGAAGGAGATCGTAAAATGTCTAGATAGTGGTATCATTTACCCTATCTCTGATAGCCAGTGGGTTAGCCCCATTCATGTTGTCCCCAAGAAGTCGGGCATCACGGTCATAACCAACGAGGCGAACGAGTTAATCCCTACTCGCACCCAAACTGGGTGGCGAGTATGCATTGATTACAGAAAACTCAACGCCGCAACGCGGAAAGACCACTTTCCGCTACCTTTCATTGACCAGATGCTTGAACGATTGGCCGGACACGAGTACTACTGCTTTCTTGATGGCTACTCCGGCTACAATCAGATTCCCATCGCCGAAAAAGACCAGGACAAGACCACATTCACTTGTCCTTTCGGCACGTTTGCATATCGTCGCATGCCCTTTGGGTTATGCAATGCGCCCGCTACCTTCCAGCGGTGTATGATGGGAATCTTCTCAGACATGGTGGAAAAATTTCTGGAGATTTTCATGGATGATTTCTCCATCTTCGGCGATTCCTTCAACGAGTGTTTGCTACATCTTGACGCTGTCCTTACCCGATGTAAGGACAAGAATCTCACTTTGAATTGGGAGAAGTGCCACTTCATAGTGCGCGAAGGTATTGTCTTAGGACATATCATCTCGCAAAATGGCATAGAGGTTGACAAAGCAAAGATTGAGGTCATTTCCAATCTGCCTCCTCCCCGATGCGTCAGAGATATCCGAGCCTTCCTTGGCCATGCCGGTTTTTATAGACGGTTCATCAAGGACGTTAGCAAGATTGCTAGGCCCTTGACTCTTTTGCTGGCCAAGGATACGCCATTCGACTTCAACTCGAGCTGTATGACTGCATTCGAGTCATTGAAACGCTCACTCACTTCTGCTCCCGTTCTTTCTTCACCTGACTGGACGCACCCATTTGAGATTATGTGCGATGCATCCGACTTTGCCATTGGTGCTGTCCTTGGACAACACATCAACAAGATGCCGCACGTAATCTATTATGCGAGCCGAACCCTGAACGACGCACAACTCAATTATACAACAACTGATAAGGAATTCTTAGCTGTTGTATTTGCTTTAGAAAAGTTCAGGCCCTACCTCATCGGCTCTCCAGTCATTGTCTACACTGATCATTCTGCTCTGCGCCATCTTTTTGCGAAGAAAGATGCAAAATCTCGGTTAATCCGTTGGATCCTCTTGCTTCAGAAGTTTGACCTTGTCATTAAGGACAAACGAGGATGTGAAAACGTAGTTGCCGACCATCTCTCACGACTTTCTTCTTCGCCTTCACTTTAAATTCCGATCAACGACGTATTCCCGGATGAACAGCTCTTGACAGTATCTTGCGAACCCTGGTTCGCAGATATTGTGAACTATTTGGCCACGGGATTACTACCGACTGAATGGTCGAGTCAGGACAGACTTCGCTTCTTATCCCAAGTAAAGCACTTTTACTGGGACGAACCCTATTTGTTCAAGTACTGTCCCGACCAGATTATTCGTCGGTGTGTCCCTGACGAGGAATTCAAGAGTGTGCTATCATTTTGCCACGATCAAGCGTGTGGCGGGCATTTTGGCCCCAGAAAGACAGCTGAGAAGATCTTGCAATGTGGTTTCTACTGGCCACAACTCTTCAAAGACGCTCATGACTATTGCAAGACTTGCTCCCGGTGCCAACACATGGGCCGGATATCCCGGAGGAACGAGATGCCGCTCCAACTGATCTTGGTTGTGGAGATTTTCGATGTTTGGGGGATAGATTTCATGGGGCCGTTTCCCAGCTCTTTTGGGAACTTGTATATCCTTCTCGCTGTTGATTACGTCTCTAAATGGGTCGAGGCTGTGCCCAGCCGGACTAACAACAACAAGGTTGTCGTTAGGTTCCTTAAAGAAAACATTTTCTCCCGGTTTGGGCACCCCCGAGCGATCATTAACGACAATGGAAGTCATTTCTGCAACAAGACTTTCGAGGCCTTGATGCGGAAATACTCCATTAATCATAAGCTCTCTACGCCCTACCACCCCTAAACCTGCGGGAAGGCCGAAATTTCAAATCGGCAAATCAAGCAGATACTGGAGAAGACGGTTTCCAAGAACCGTAAGGATTGGTCGCTGAAACTCACTGATGCCCTTTGGGCCTTTCGAACCGCTTATAAGACCGACCTTGGCATGTCTCCCTATCGGCTTTTGTACGGAAAAGCCTGCCATCTACCTGTCGAAATAGAGCATCGCGCATTTTGGGCGATAAAGGAGCTGAATCTGTCTCTCGAGGATGCGGGCAGCCATCAGAAGCTGCAGTTGAACGAACTAAGCGAGCTTAGGGATGAGGCTTACGATAACGCGGTTGTCGTTAAGAATCGAACGAAGGTGTTTCACGATAAACACCTTTTGCGCAAAACTTTCATACCTGGTCAGCAGGTACTGCTTTACGACACCCGACTTCACTTCCATCCTGGAAAGCTCAGATCTCGCTGGAAAGGGCCGTATTTTGTGCGGAATGTGTATCCACAGGGCGCTGTGGATTTGGAAAATCCAAAGGACGGTTCATTTTTTAAAGTGAACGGACACCGACTCAAACCGTTCCTTAGCGCCGAACCAACAGAGGAGCTCCTGTTCTTACAGAAGCCGGTTTACCCTGCCTGATCTTCCTCTGCCTACCTCCAAACTTCGGTTATCCATCCAAGAACAGTGGACACTGTTCCAAATAAGTTTGGGGGTATGTATAAACCATTTTGTATATATTTGTGTATATTCTTTTTCTTTTCTTTAAAAACAGAAACAAAAAAAAAATTGTGTTTCGCTAACCGACAATTTTGACCCTTCAAATGATCTTTTCATGCAATAACAGTGAGGACACTGTCCGGTTTAAGTTTGGGGGTACGCTCGATACGCATTTCTTACCTTCGCATTCATATGTATATTTTGCATCTGCATATTAAAATCCATAAACTCCATAAAAATCTGAAAATTTTCTAAACACATAAAAACTTTTCTGTCAAGATAGCTAGTGGGAGGACTCTGATTCAATATTTCGACGGTTTTGTTTGATAAAATAAGAATAACTAAATCTTATGTTTAGATTTTAAAAACCTGAAAGATAACTCTCCTTTGAAGATAACTATAGCTCATATACGTCTTTACATCACACTACACGTGTCGTGAGTTTTTGGAAATTAGATGACAAGTCTTTTATGTTTAAAAACTTTTAAACAGATAAATGATTTTCTGAGGATCAAATAGGTTTGTTCTGAAATAAGTAATGTCAAGAATAGTTTATGAAGTAAAGCGAATATGAAGGAATGTTATTGATGCCGTAATTGGAACTAAGTCTGAAAAATAACCCATCCGGAACTTGATTGGAATGATTACACACCAAACACACTAAACACGTCTTTTATCCAAAAAAATAATTGAACTGCCGGTTATATCTCCGTTCGTATTAAATCATCTGATTTTCACGCCAAACTGTCTTTTGTTTTTGGACCTGGGTAACTTGAGTAATTAAGTCCGCCGGGGTGTTTTTACACCTAATGCCCTAAAGCCAACTGGTTTGGGTGCATTGGCCCAAAGCTCGCTAAGAAGCATAGAAAGTCCAGATTAAAACAAAATCTAGCAAGTGTTCTCTCCGAGTTAAAATTCCTAACGGTTCTTTGTGTGAGATTAATCTTGATAAAAGACAGGCTTTTATAAAAAAAAATTTAGCGGAGATATGCAGGTTTTACTCTATGATAAAGACTATTGCACGTTCACAGAGGTGTGTATGAAATTAAAGCAAGAAAAAGGTGGAGTGAAGAATAAGACCTAGTTTCCTGTTAGGGAAGATAGAAATTCTGAAGTTGAAACTTTACTGGAAAACGAAACTTGAAAAATGCTTAACTCTTTATAAAACTTATGTGATCCCTTTTAAATTGTTATCTGGGCTTTTTTGTGTGACATGATGACTTTAATCGATCCTTCTGGAACTTAACGACACTATTTGCACTACACGTAAAGACATATAAAATCTGTAGTTAAATAAGAAGCGAGGTGTGAAAAATAAAGGTTCGATAGTCTAGACTTAGGATCATAGAATTGTTATTTTCTGAAACAAAACTTTAGGGGTTTGAATCTTAGTTATTTTACAAAACTAGCTTGACCCGATTTTGTGGGTAGTATCCGCTGAAAACCCTCAGGAGACAACACTCCTCCTACTAGGGACACCTAGAGGTTTAACGGCTTGTTGCACATCCTCAGTGCAATCGCGTTCCCTGCGAAAGTGAGGTTAGGAATTTTTTTGTGAATAAATTGGCTTTGCTCGGGACGAGCAAAAGATAAGTTTGGGGGTATTTGTTCATATCAGATTTTTACATTTTTATACCGCCCAATTTTTATCATATTGCATATCGGTAGGTACTCTTGAGCCGTGTTTGCTAGTCAATTGCAGGATACAGGTTCTCGGCTCTAAACGGTGAAATCCATGGAAAAATACGACAAAATCCGAGTTCCTGCCAACCACAGATAAAACACGGGTCTCCGCTCTTTATCTGTCTGTTGCCACACACCAGTTTAGGAGACAAAATGACAAATCAATTGTCACCTTCATGCACAAAGCACAATGGCAACACCAAGACCAAGAAATCTACGCGGAGCTCAAGAAAATCCATGTCCAAAATCACCTTTTGATCCAATAGAATTCTGGAAGAAATGTGGAATGATTATCAGAAAATACATGTACCAGACAAAAGGGGACAGCAGACCAGGGCAGCACAAAAAAGCCGACAGACCAACTCTTCCATAGGCGGCGGTTCCGCGGCCGTATGGTGGCTTCAGCCGACCACTTTTCAGGGGCTATTTGGTCTTTCTATGTTTGTTCTGATGGTTGCCCTAGATTGCCTTTTCCCTGCCTATAAATAGTCCAGAACTTGTAAAGCCAAGGTGTGCATAATCTTGTATTTTTTTCTCTAGGTTTTAGAATACATGTTCTTCTTCCTCTTCTCATCTCTTCTCCATTAAAACTTGTAGTGAGCTTGTGAGTGAAGAATGATGAATAAAGAAGAACAGTTTATTATTATGCTTGTCTTATTCTCTTGTTAATTGTTGTAATTTTCATTTGTTAACTTAGTTGTTGTTATTTTTCTTGTTGTTTCTTTCTTCTCTCTTTTCTTTATCCTTAAAACAACCATGATGCTTACGCTTGATCCTCGCCAAGGTGAGGTCGCAAATAGCTAGTTGTTATCTTCTATCTCTTTCTTTCTATCTTCCTCTTTTGTTTTGTTTTCTTTTCATTATGATGTGTGAGTAGTTTCATACTTGTTAGGGTAGGATAAGAGAAGTTTGAGAGAAGGAAATCTCTCTCACTCTTTCCTTGCCCAACAACTTAATTCGACACCCGTTAATTGAACCACAATCCGCTCCTTACGGCACCCTATCCTACATGATAGCGGTGATTCCGTAGTGAGACCGGTTGTGGTTGAATTAACCGGAGGTTATGACTAAGAGCTAAGAACGGACGGACAAGCACCAAAAGGAAGAACTTATTCGTTGGAAAGCCAAGCTTATACTCGCAAGTTCCTTCCTAGTCGTGCTAATCCCCGTTGTTGCCAATTACCGTAACACCGATATTAAGAGGGGCAACGAAAGATGTGGGAGACTCCTAACTCAAACTAACCTAATCCTAACCCTAACAAGCTCTCTTTACATATCATTTTACCACTTTATTAATCACAACAAATCTGGAAAACTGGACTTAACTAGTTAAAGCACATAGAAAAAGATTTCCATCTCCCTGCGGACGACCCGTACTCAACCGGCTAGCTACAAGCGAAACCGTCTTGATTGCGGTAATTAACTAAACTTGAACACGCAGAATCCCTAACAATCACCCGCAGAGCACCCCGATGGCACAGGGACGAGTCGATCCTCCGATACCCGACCGGGTGACTAGATTGGAGGAGAGCATGTTGGGCTTACAACAGATGATGGAACAGTTGGCTGAGACCACCCGGATTCAGAGGCAGGATCATGCATCGCCTATTCTAGAGCCCGTTATATAGCCCGTTCGGATAGTTGCACTTGTTGTCATAGGGATTGTGGAGGTATCACTTTCGGAGTTTATGAGGCCGAAGCCTCCGCTGTTCACTGGGACAGATGCAGCAGAAGATCCTCAGTCATTCTTCGACAGGATAGCCAGGATCGGTAGATTCTTGAGGTGTTCAGATGAGAGGTCGGTAAAGCTGATTAGTTTTCGGTTGGAGGGACTTGCTTTAACATTTTGGAAAATTATAAATATTAATTTATAATTTAAAATATGAATATAATGAGTTTACAAAAATGATATCGCATATGAATTTGGTTATCGGATTGATATCCGCAAAAATATAATTATTTTGGTAAAAATAAAGAAAAAGATGTGATATCATAAAAATGATATTTAAATTATTTTAATATGATATGAGATTTTATTAAAAGGTTATTGTATTTAGGTATTATAATAAGTGTTTTATTTATTTTAAAAACATGAATTTTTATTTAGTGTAATATGAGGGTACTTATTTAAAAAGTTTTGTTTTTATTTTGTATAAGGGTTGGGTAAATGTTTAGGTTAGAATAACCCTCACAACCTCAACACCACACATGCACCCTCACCTCCCTCCACCTCATGCTACAACTCTCCACCTCATTCTTTTCTACCTACCTTCTTCATCTAATTACACATATTCATTCTCCTTTTTTTCCAAACTGAACCAATACTTCCTTTAAGCCCCAACAACAAAAACTTCAAACATTCATCATATCAAAAAAGAAATGAGAGGATTCCTTCATCAATATTGCTCATACCATCAAGTTAGAGCCACAGCCACTTTAAGAAACCTCAAGCCACCATTTCTTGAGCTGGAATTCCCTTGTCTCCATCCTTATAGTTATATCTCACCTTCGTTCCAAGTTTCTTTTGGTTACATATCTGTTTTTGTGTACAAATATCTGAAAATGAGATTTTTTTGATATTTGTATGGGTAAATTTGAATATGGAACTACTAGGTTAACCCACTAGAAAAACTAACAATACTAGGATATGGTGAGACCACTAGGAGACCGCACTTAAAGCCCGAGCCCCTAATTCTCCTGTTCACCCATCGGTTTTCCTCTTTTTCCCGTCGCCGCCGGCCTTTCAGGGTAATGGTGTTTTGGGTTTTTGTCAGTATCTTTATTTGGTAATAATATAAGCTACTATATTGTTTGATTTGTCCCAGATTTCATATAGAGAAATCCGGAAGTGTTCTAGTATTGTTTTATCATTGTTTCCGATATTTTAATACGTTTTTTCGTATTTCTGTACCGCGACTGATATATTGACATTCATACGTTAATGACAGGGGTATTTGGTTGTTTTTGGAGTAAGTAATCTATAGGTTCTAACCTATGTGTGTTTAGCTCCTTGTTTTGGTTTTGTTATGATATTTAAGCCGATGTGTTATAACTACGATTGTAAGTGCGATCGCGGAGGTTTCCGACACGGCAAGGACGGACAAAAAAATAGTGGATTTCAACGAGCTCGATAAGTTGGTGAGTAGATATGTATCTACGGGGGAAGTCGGGTGGATGGCGTATAGCACCCCCGCAACCAATTAATTAGGATAGTTATGCTATCTAGTTAGATTTTAATGATATATTGATAACTTAGCTTTATTAGATTGATTTTATTTCGTATCTAGTAGGTTATACATGTGGTTATATTTGATATATGATTATGATGACATTCGTATGTGATGATAGATCCGTACGATATGGATATGATACTGGTTGGACATTGTACGAGGGATCATACCGTACTTGTGATGATGATGAGAGCGTGCCGAATAAGGCTAAGTGTCTTTTGGACTCATGGAGTCATGAGATATCCCGACTTGGGATGTTACGCTTGAGTTAGCTATACTCTTTTAAAAACCAACGTTCGTATTCCATTTTAAATGATAAATGACAAGGATGCGATGCTATTTTCCAAAACGAATATATATTTTAACATAATACAGCTTCCTTATTTCAAAATAACGTTTCGTTCCATTTCAAAGATAATAGTATAGCTCATAGCAATTAGTTACGTTAATAATTATGCGATACACGTAGATTTCCTTTATATGTTCACAATATGCTTACCGATTGTATACGTTATCTTTTATATGAACACTCTGATAGAACACTGCACAACTACCAATAAGTACTATGTTGCACGAGCACAGACGCATATATTACACTACACCTTATTGGTACTGCCATGACACTGTAGGACCGCAATACTACTCGATGTGTATGTAAATGCCGATATGAGGCGTTATGAATTCGCTATATCCGGGAAATTGGATTGTAATTATATGCTACGGATATGATTAGAACTACTTTATGCTTTAAACATTTATAGAACACTTGCAAAAATACTAATAATTGTCATGCAGCACGTGTTGGGCTACGGCAGCGCCCCGGCTGTCTTTCCGAGGCCAAATGCGGAACAAAAACTTTTCAAAACTTGGTGCTACCACAACCAAATACCCGGATCGTTCCATTAACCGTTAACTAGCAAAACTGTAAAGGGGTTTCAAAGATTAAACCGATCGATCTGTGTCCTTCGGTCTTCAATCTCCGTCCCATGCTTGTCGCGGCTGCCCCGACGAAGTTCGCTCTCCAGTCACGCTTGTCGAAGTGGCACCATGTCGAGGAATCTTTATACGGGCTCCTGCTTCAAACTGAAGTAACTCGGACATGAAGTTTGCCAGCCGACATGTCCAAGGTGAAGTAGAGAATGTGTGTAATAACTTTGTCTCAAACACTCAATGATTCTCAACTCATGAGATGGAATGAGTGGTGGTTAAAGAAGAAGCCATTGGAGGAGAATGTGAGCTCAAGAAAGAGAAGCAAGAGAAAGACTTGTGTGTTGTGTGAGATATTTTTGAGAGAGAGATATCAATTACTTAAAACCAAAACCCCAAGCCAAAACATGGCAACCCTCCCTCTCCAAAATATCCCCACAAATCATAATTAGCCCCAAAATCAATCCATGTCACATTTAATGGTCACCCAAACCAAGACCATGAGTCACCACGTGCATGTGGCATGAATTGATGTATATGGAAAAAACATGCACTCACATTTTCCTCACAATTAAACATTTAAACTAAATGTTTAATCCAACAAAAAGATATGGCATCAACTAAAGGAAACTCGTGACGGTTCACAAGAATACCCCTCATCTGTATATACATACCTGTATCCGCATTCCGATTGAATATGAATGCAACGAGATGAAAGTAATCCAACAAATCTAATACTCGGATCCGGCTTAAACCAAAGCCCACTAGTATGATCCGTCCGATCATGATCCATGCACTAGTGCACGTATATGATCGAACCCTGCCATAATACCATACGGCCTCTACAACGTTTCGCCCGAACTTGGGAAACATTCTCTTGGGGACTCTAAAGACTCGTCAATACGCTGGCAGTGGGTCTAACTACAAGTACGTCAGTGGTACTAGCTGTACATAACGGCTGTCCAGGTATTGAGCAAAAGGGAGGCCGATGAGCGACTCATCCTGAAATCCTACTGAGCCTGTTAGTGATAATATCCGTACAGTCCGGTCCGTTCTTCTATGAGTATCACATATCGAGTCTAGGGGGTGGATAAATTCAGACCCCTATTAATACGATATTTCATGTCGGTATGTAACCCATCACCACCTAAGAAACTATTAATCCTGGATCGGTAATTCTGGTATGCCCCGACCGAGGATTTCTGGTGATGGCCACCTGTGCACAGCGCGACATCAACCCTTAATACCGGGAGAGACGAATCCCCGACGATCCGCTCACTGTCTCCATGTGGCTCGGGACTGTACCCAACTAAAACCTGTTTGCAAGGCTCCTTTGAGCCATGGTAGGGTAGTAATCAAAGCAGAGTGGGAACTCACACGAGACAAATAACGATCACAGGTCGACAAACTAACCTGTACACATGTCACCAGGGAACTGCTATCTGACTATAGGTATAATACCAACTAGCATGTTCCCGGCGGGTCTGTCCAGTGTACTCATAACGCAACGAGCACCTGTATACTATCTTAGGTGAAAAACTGACACCAATGGCTTGTGAGACCGGCCACCTCCCCTTGTTAGGGTCTGGATAAGTATACACTAGTCTACTCTGGAATATCGATGCCCAGTCTCGATACTCCCATGACTAGGGACATATAAGGATGTGCTTATAGAACCCCAGCTCCCAAGTATATGATCGCCATCATAATGCTGGTAGTCAAGCAAGAATCCTATGGGCTCTATCAACATATACATGATGATAAAGACAAACCCGATAGCATACTATCATCTCGAGTAAGACTGTTTTATCGATATAGGTCTTCCCTCAATCATCATAATCACCTGCCTGCGACTACGATAATTGCCTTGAGGGCACTATAGCCAACAATCTCCCACTTGCAATTGAGGCCAATTATTGCGATGTCGCATACTCACAGCCCGTGTGATACCGAACACCAAACTCCTCTACTAATTGTAAGTCTACAGTAGCGCCCCGGCCGTCTGTCCGAGGCCAAAATGCGGAAACGAAAACTTTTTCTAAACTTGAAACCGGGGCTATCGTAGACTTTAATCCCGGATCGAACCATTAACCTATAACTAGCTAACTAGAGAAGGGATAAAAAAGCTATACTGATCGATCCGTGTCCTTCGGTCTTAAGCCACCATCCCTAGCTCCTCACGGCATCTCCGATCTCCGATCTCCTCGTCGGAAGGGCACCACATCAATGAGTCTTTTTATGGGCTCCCGCTTCATCCGAAGCAACTCGGGCACGAAGTTCGCTAGCCGACGTGTCCAAGGCAATGTAGAGAATGTGTGTGATAACTTTGTCTCAAGCATCCATTGATTCTCATCACATGAGAGTGTATGGATGGAGCTTGAAGGTGATGCCATTGGTGGAAATGGTGAGCTCAAGAAGCAAGAGGAAGAAGAAGAAGTGCCTTTCTTTTTCTTATGTGTTGCTATGATAAAATTAGAGTAAGTATCCATAAACACAAGAGCAAACTCAAGCTATATGGCTTCCCTCTCTCTCTACTCTTATCATTTCAACACATAAATCAATCCTAATGTGATATTAGCACAAGAAAAGAGACCAAGAGTCACTAAGCATGTCCATGTCACAGTTAATGCACCTCATCATGAATTAAGCTCACTATTTCCACCAAAGTAAACATTAACCCAAATGTTTACAACAATAAAAAAGATACGACAACATCTAAAGTAAACTCGTGATGGATCACAAGGATACCCCTCACCTGTATATATACATACCTGCATCCTCATTCCGACCGAATGCGAATGCGATGAGACTAAAGTAATCCAAAAAATCTAATACTAGGATCCGGCTTAAACCAAAGCCCACGTATCATGATCCGTTCGATCATGATACGTGCACTACTGCACGTATATGATCGGACCCTGCCATAATACCATACGGCCTCTACAACGTTTCGCCCGAAACTTGAAACTATCTGTGGGGGACTCTAAAGACTCGTCAATACTTTGGATGTGGATTTAACCACTAGCAATTCAGAGGTACTATCCGTACGTAACGGGCTAACAGGTATTGACCAAAAGGGAGGTCGATGAGCGAACTCATCCTGACACCCTACTTAGCCTGTCAGTGACAATATCCGTACAGTCCGGTCCGTTCGTTTATGAGCATCGCATGTCGGGCCTAGGGGTTGGTAAAAGTCAGACACCCAAAAGCGGTACAAGTCGTGTCGGAGTGTAGCCCAGAACACCCTGAGACAAATGATGAAACCCCTGCTAGACACAGCGCGATCTCACCCCCAATACCGGGAGAGATGAAACCCCTGCCGATCCGCTCACTGCCTCCATGTGGCTCGGGACTGTACCCAACTAAAACCTATTTGCACGATTCCTTTGAGCCGTGGTAGGGTAGTAATCAAAGCACGATAGGAACTCACACGAGACAAATGATGATCTCAGGTCGATAGACTAATCTGTACACATGTCACCAGGGAACTGCTATCTTACGTCAGGTATAATACCAACTAGCATATTCCCGGCGAGTCCTGTCCGGTGTACTCATAACCCAATGAGCACCTATATACATCTTAGGTGAACCAACTGACACCAATGGCTTGTGAGACCGGCCACCGCCCCTCGTCGGGGTGTCGACTGTATAAACTAGTCTACTAATAGAGTATCGATACCCAGTCTCAAAATCCCACGACTAGGGACCATTTAAGGATGTGCTTATAGACCCCAGCTCCCACGTATATGATTGCCATCATACTGCTGGTAGTCAAGCAAGAATCCTAAGGGCACTATCAACGTGTAATAGCGACCTATAAGGTCATCTAAAGCAGTACACGATGATAAAGATAAACCAGACAGCATACTATCATCTTGAGTAAGACTGTCCTACCGGTATAGGTCCTCCCTCAATCATTGCAATCACGTGCCTGCGATCCAATAATTGACTTTGAGGGCACTATATCAAACAATCTCCCACTTGCACTCAAGGCTAATTATTGCGATGTCGCATACTCACAGCCCGTGTGATACCGAACACCCAACTCCTCTACCGATCAGTCTCACAAAACCCGTTTGCGAAACTATTGCGTTCGAGGAATAGCCTCAGTGAGCGGATCCGCCCTAATGTTTCTTTCTATGTCTCTCTTAATCTCAAGTTCGCAGAGAAAGCCATCTCCCGAAATGAGCAATACTTGTCTTAGAATATGTCTGGATATCTGATGGGACCCAGTTCATAAATGAACTCCAAATCCAAACTTCTTAGACTATATCGTCAACTGAATTTAATCAGTATCCTGCGCCATGCCTCCCTCAGTATCCGCTTGGACCACCTGTCCAAAATGCTGCCCCTCGTCATAGGGAAAACTATAACTCTGACAGTCACTCTGTCATCCAGGTCACCTTGGAAGCCTGGAATGATAACCGTCTCCTAAAAGAGGCTGTTGTTATCATATCCTTAGAACATCCACTTATGTTCTAAAACTGCTTCCGAATGTTTCTCCAGGATAGGATTAATATCAACTTATTGCATCTAGTGCAAAAACAACATCTTGTGTGGTACTTGACATCTCATGATTGACTCAATTACCTAAGCAAGTGATCTGCCAATCATGCACATTTCTCCCACCTTTAGTCTGTAAGACAGCTTTAGAGAGGGTGACTCCATCACCTGCAGGTACACTACCGTGCCAAGGGTCGTCCATTCTAAAACACCTGTAGAATGCTGTCTAAGTACCCAAATTAGGAAACTACCCAAATCTAGATCTAAAACCATAGATCTAGTAACCAGAATGTCTGATATTATATCTATATCCTATGTGGAGAAACCACTGTGTGACAATCAAAGTATAACCGATCGTAGTATAGGAATTTCACTTCCTACTATGTGTATGTCATCCAAATACCAGGACATCACACCCTACTACCTTCTTAACAGATCCATCCCCTATTCTGATGAAGTCAAACCTATGACTGTCACATCAGAAATAGATGATCTTTCTCCGTTATATCTGCTTTAGTCTATAAATAGACATAAGCTACTTGTCCACTATGCTTCCGCTGCTCCCACTGACTACGACAACCCTCTGGCAGAGTCACATACACGTACACTTCTAAAGCTAGTTCAGAACGACGCTATACTCAACCTCCTACTGGGTCTCACAGTCTGGAACAACAGCAATGGCATGTCTGGGTAAACAAGAACCTCACTGTCACCGTCCATGAGACTACCGGAGTACCTCTCGGGTGCCTGAAGTTACCCACCATATCTGCGGAGTGGCCAATGGAA
Organism: Agapanthus africanus; assembly: GCA_030015575.1. Taxonomy (NCBI): domain Eukaryota; kingdom Viridiplantae; phylum Streptophyta; class Magnoliopsida; order Asparagales; family Amaryllidaceae; genus Agapanthus; species Agapanthus africanus. Next base: position 298,375,770 of record CM057339.1, on the reverse strand, counting down.
TATCAATCCAGATTGAATCTTTAGGTCCTATTAAATTTTCAGTAATCATTTACGGTTCTGGAATCACTTCCAGTTCTACCATACTCCCACTACTGTTTTCTGAAAAAATCCATTTTTTATTAAAACTGTGGTGAGTCAAGAAAAATATCACTATTGATCTTCCAAATGGTAGAAAGTCAACCCTCATCATAGCCCCGGTCAACCCACAAACAACCATTACAGAAACGTGCCTTGAGTTATCCAGAGTCTGGTTTTAAGCATAAGTCGGAAAACTCCCCGTACCTTAACATTGTTAAGATATGAACTATTCTATATCCAATATAGAAACAGAGGCACTGATTTAATTGGAACCAGATTCAAATCATGCAGCTCTCTCCAGTGCATGTCAACTAAACGGAGAGAGGCTGATCAGCATTACTCAATTTAGGAGTGCATCCAATTATGAGTAACCTGAAAGAGAAGCAAGTTCTCATAATCATTACTTTCAACTGAATACCATACACAAGTATCTACATCTTCGATCACCTTGAAGAATCCTAATACTTGCAACACCTGGTTCTCTACTTTATTCTTATACCTATAACTTCTCAAAACTTAGACCTTGCATATCTACGAAACACATGTCTAAGAACTAGAGAAGTCACAAGTAATCAGAATATAGTACGAGCACCAACCCCTCTGTCCTCATGGACACTGGACAACATACAATACTCTGTATAAGTCCCCTGAGTCTAATAACTCATTCCCTGTGTGTCGTAGGTTGAAAACTGTACTTATGGTTAAGAAGAATTACACCGCCGTTTAATGCTCCTTACCTAATCATCCACTGATATAGGTAAGAGTCATAGACATAATTTCAAAAGTTATATCTCACTTAATGAAAATAAACGTACAGATATAACAATTTGAAATTGGTGCATAACAACGGATATTCAAAACCAAATATTTGCCGTCCGGCAAACAACCCAGGCGATTTCTTCAAATATCACCGATTAAAACGAATCTCGATATAATGAGGATGATCACCCAATTCCCAATAACTTACTCCCACCCATCATCTGTAAAACCATACAGATGTGAGAATCATACCTGGTAAATACATACCCTGGAGTAAGGGCTTATATGGAAATCAGTTTTCTTTTAACAATACACAGTGAAACTGAAACATATAAATGTTTCGAAGGGGTATCCGGATATTCCTAGTAATGCCTCTTCCATTATCAGATTCACAACTGTAACCGTATATTTCTTTGCCATCTCTCCAAATCCCTTTATATGTCTTTAGTCATTACCTTCTGTACACCCCTTTAGGCTAAATGGTTTTCTTCTTTACCTACCGTTTGGCACCAGCCTATGGTTTGGAAGAAGACTATCCAATAAGCATAATGGGTGTACTCTCCTAATCCTAGGAGTACTCGTAACCTGAGAGAAGGTGAAGAAAAAGGACAACTGAATAAAACCTTATTCCTATTTCTCCTGAACCAGAATCCATCCCCGAATTGGAACAAGTTCCTTCGAGTTCGTATATTACCATACGATGGAGTATCCAATAAACTGTGGATCTTCGTAGTGATACGGGGTGTTCCGGAGAAATACAAAGGTGAAGTAGGAGTGTCGATGAAATACTTGGTTTGGTCGTGAATAGCAGTCGCAGTTTACTTTGCCCTCTTTCTAATCCCTTTATTTGTCTTAACTTATTACCTTCTGTACACCATCGTTAGGCTAATTGGTTTTCTTCATTCCCCACCATTCGGCACCTGCCTATGGTTTGAAGAAGACTATCCAATTAGCATAATAGGTGTACCATCCTAATCCAAGGAGCACTCGTAACCTGAGAGAAGGTAAAAGGAAAAGACAACTGAATAGTCCTATTCATTTTCTCCAGAACCAGAAACCATCATCGAATCTGGAACATGTTCCTTCGAGTTCGTATATAACCATACGATGATTTTATCCAATGGAAGTGGATGTTCGTAGTAATATGGGGTGTTCTGAAGAAAAAGGTAAAAGTAGGAGTGGCAATGAGGTATGCAACTCAGACAATCCAAAAGCCAGTATTTTAAGAAAGTTCGGTTAACTTGGTCATTGAGTCATAGTCAAGGGTCGGGTCATGGTCGCTTCCAAAAAGATAGAGAAAAGAAACACTCTGCGTGCACTCTAACCAAGATCAGAATGGTTATCAATATATCTAATCTGGAAACCTCCCACTGTAACCTCAAATTCTCCTCCAAACCTGAAAGAAGAATTAGTCGGGATCACCCGAGAAGTAAACCAACTCATCAGTGGGAATCAGGATCCAACTTTCACCACATGATGACGTGAAGGAATCCACTCACGTTATCACACTCCAGAAGGTATGCGCATGCCTGGCAAGTTTCAGTTTCTTTAGAAACTCTCGAAGTGATTTTTACCCCTAGGACCCAAGTGACCTTGACTGAGCCAACATATCAAAGGATCCTAGCCAAGTTCAACCCGTCATTATCTTGATTGCATTAGACCTACCCGCACGAGTCCTTGACTGAGCCAAAATGACTGTACGACTGTCCTAACCAATCACATATCCATAAGACAGAAAAGAATTACAGAGCTATCGCACACTACGCCTCGGCTGAGCACGACATACGTAGCACGAATACTAAGCAATACTAATCTGAAATGACCGAGGGCTACGGTTGGTTTTTGGCGAAAAACCTTTAACGTAATGAACTTGATATCGTTGAAGGAACCGGATAGCTTTTTATAAAAATATAGTGGCGAAAACCTTTGCTAAAGAGGTCACTCCCGGTGAAGGGATCTCGGCTCTTTCCCCATTGAATGAGGTGCAGGATATTCCAACTGAATACCACGATGCAAAGCAAAGAGTAATCGACTATAGTGAAGTTATTACCCTGACACAAACTTCTGTCCAAGGGGTCACTCCCGGTGAAGGGATCTCGGCCCTTGCCTCGTCAACTGAGGTGCAGGATATTCCAACTGAATACCACTGTGCAAAACAAAAGAGAACGTCCTTGTAATAACAGCTTTTTGAAAAATGTTCCAACAACATCAGAATAGCTTTGTTTAGCTTGCATTGATCCGAATCAATGCAGTCCCATCAATTAATCACACCACAAAAGAACAAAAATATGATGTACGTATATGCCATCCGTATTCGCCTCTGGGTCCCGTCATCACCCGTTAGGTTACTTAACTAACGACAGAGCGGGGACTGGACTAGCGCGGGTGTAAAACATATACAACATCTACTAGTATATATATCAATATATAATAATCGCTCATGGCATGATAAATGCAACATCACAGAAATGTAATAAGCATCACAGAACAATACAGATAATCTGGGATCCCCGGGTTTCATAGAGCCGCAACTGAAACCCGACGTTCCCCTGGTCGTGTGGATAGCATGTGCAATGAAATCCTAGACCCCTACGGGTGCGGCAAGTTTCCCGCCAAAACCTGAAGCAAGGCAGCCCCCTTCAACAAAGTGAATGGACCACCCATCACTTCACGGAATCCAGTAACTTGAGCACCCCTCCTTGGGTCAACCTATACCCCCTACGAGTGCGGCGAATAGCCCGCCAATTCTAGAGTAAATCCCCCTCCATCTCAAAGCCATAAGATGCGAGCCTGTTGCCTTCTAGAACCCGGCTATCCGTGCACCCCACTACGGGGTAATCCTAGTATAGAAAGTAAAATATACAACGGGTACATCGACCTCAGCCCGGTCGTTCCCCAAAAGAATAATATACAAACAGGCAGTGACGGCAGTCCACATGTCGGACGCTCGTCCCGCAATATCAAATGTACAAATATAACCAAACTGTACTAACATTGCTTCCAGGCTATCCACCACGACAAATCAGCAACATCACAGCACAACATAGAACATTAACGTGAATGTCACGTTCGCAAACCCGTCTAAAAGGACTATAACAATTAAACAAGATTTACCGCTAGAATGACATTCACGGTCGCAGATATAATGTAAGTACTGTAAACTAACGTATTGAAAATTCCGATCGACAAAACTTCCCGAAGTGGGCCCCAAGTACAATTCCAGCACTCAAAATATTCTGGGCTAAAACTATATATAAAAAAAATCATATTTCCATGAAATAAAGCCCCATAAAAAATTTGGGTTACTGTAGCTCAAAAAGGGCCGCGGAAAGGCCGCCAAATGCGACATTGCGCGGCGGTTCCACGGCGGAATTTTAGAGTTAGGTCTCCAAACGTTTTTTCTAGCTTTAGTTATGCCTGCATGTATTTTTAAGATGCCTAAAATATTTTTTTGACCAACTTTGAAAATCGACAGCAAGCACACTGAAATGAAAACACGATTCGGAAAATTCGATCGATCGATATTTTAAACGCGTTAGAACAAGCTAGTAAAGGTTAATGGCGTGGATCTGATACCATATAAGTCTACGGTAGCGCCCCGGCCGTCTGTCCGAAGCCAAAATGCGGAAACGAAAAACTTTTTCTAAACTTGAAACCGACGCTATCGCAGACTTTAATCCCGGATCGAACCATTAACCTATAACTAGCTAACTAGAGAAGGGATAGAAAAGCTATACCGATCGATCCGTGTCCATCGGTCTTAGGCCACCATCCCTAGCTCCTCGCGGCATCTCCGATCTCCGATCTCCTCGTCGGAAGGGCACCACATCAATGAGTCTTTTTACGGGCTCCCGCTTCATCCGAAGCAACTTGGGCACGAAGTTCGCTAGACGACGTGTCCAAGGCGATGTAGAGAATGCGTGTGATAACTTTGTCTCAAGCATCCATTGATTCTCATCACATGATAGTGTATGGATGGAGGTTGAAGATGATGCCATTGGTGGAAATGGTGAGCTCAAGAAGAAAAAGGAAGAAGAAGAAGAAGAAGAAGAAGAAGAAGAAGAAGTGCCTTTCTTTTTCTTATGTGTTGCTATGATAAAATGAGAGTAAGTATCCATAAACACAAGAGCAAACTCAAGCCATATGGCTGCCCTCTCTCTCTCCTCTTATCATTTCAACACATAAATCAATCCTAATGTGACATTAGCACAAGAAAAGAGACCATGAGTCACTAAACATGTCCATGTCACAATTAATGCACCTCATCATGAATTAAGCTCACTATTTCCACCAAAGTAAACATTAACCCAAATGTTTACAACAATAAAAAAGATACGGCAACATCTAAAGTAAACTCGTGACGGATCACAAGGATACCCCTCACCTGTATATATACATACCTGCATCCGCATTCCGACCGAATTCGGATGCGATGAGACTAAAGTAATCCAACAAATCTAATACTAGGATCCGGCTTAAACCAAAGCCTATTAGTATGATCCATTCGATCATGATACGTGCACTACTTCACGTATTTGATCGGACCCTGCCATTGTTGGATATAGTGCCCTCTAAGTCAATTATTGGATCGCAGGTACGTGATTGCAATGATTGAGGGAGGACCTATACCGATATGAATGTCTTGCTCGAGATGATAGTATGCTATCTGTTTTGTCTTTATCATAGTATACATGCTTTAGTTCACTATTGCATGTTAATAGAGACCATAGGATTCTTGCTTGACTGTCGGCAGTATGATGGCGATCATATACGTGAGAGCTGGGGTCTATAAGCACATCCTTAAAGTATCCCTAGTCGTGGGAGTTTCGAGATAGGACATCGATACTCCATAGTAGACTAGTGTATACATTCGAGACCCCGACGAGGGGCGGTGGCCGGTCTCACAAGCCATTGGTGTTAGTTGATTCACCTAAGATGTATACAGGTGCTTATTGGGTTATGAGTACACCGGACAGGACTCGCCGGGAACTTGCTGGTTGGTATTATACCTATCGTCAGATAGCAGTTCCCAGGTGACATGTGTACAGGTTAGTTCATCGACCTGAGGTCGTCATTTGTCTCGTGTGAGTTCCCACTGTGCTTTGATTTATACCCTACCACGGGTCAAAGGAGACGTGCAAACAGGTATTTTTTGGGTACAGTCCCGAGCCACATGGAGGCAGTGAGCAGATCGTCGGGGATTCGTCTCTCCTGGTATTGGGGGATGAGATCGTGCTAAGTTTAGGAGAGCCATTACACGAAATCCCTGGCCAGGGTAATCGAGATTTACTGGAAGGTATTCCAGTAGTAACTCAGGGTGTTCCTGGCTGCTCTCTGACACGACTTATACAGCTATTGGGGGTCTCACGTTTATAAGCCCTCTAGGACCTATATGCGATACTCATAGAAAAATGGACCGGACTGTACGGATATTGTCACTGTCAGGCTCAGTAGGGTTTCTGGATGAGTTCGCTCGTCAGCTTCCCTTCCAATTGATACATAGGCAACCGTTACGTACAGCTTATACCTCTGACGTGCTTGTGGTTATACCCAGTGCCAGTGTATTGATAAGTCATTAGAGTCACCCACTGACAGTTTCCCAAGTTCGGGCGAAACGTTGTAGAGGTCGTATGTTTTTATGGCAAGGTTCGGAAAATGCACGTGCGTTTAAGCACGTATCATATTTCGGGCAGATAATACTGGTGGGCTTTGGTTTAAGCCGGATCCGAGTATTATATTGTGTAGATATAGTATCTTTGTCTCAGTTGCATTTGTATTCGGTCGTAATACAAATGCGGGTATGTTTATACTATTACGGAGTTATCCTGAAATTCGTTTCGGGATCGCTTTTGGAAGTTGCCAGTTTCCTGTTTTCTATCACCCGTATTAAACATTCGGTTTAATACGGATTTATCTTTTCTTGGATGAGTCATGGTTCTAGAAGGTTCTAGATTAGGTGACTCATGGTTAGCGTTTAATGATATGATGATTCATAGTTAAGCATTAAATGAAATGGTGATGTGTTATTATGAATCACCATTTTTGCATTTAATGTTTGTAGTGATTCATTCATACATTAAGTGAAGAGATAAGATCTTGTGCTTATGATCACCCCCTCCTCTCTTCTACACTCACCTCCATCATATACTATTGTGGTCGGCCCCTTGTAGGAACAAGAGAGGATTAATTCATTTGGCAAAAGATTATGAAATTTGCTTCATGGAAATTTCATATGTTGATTTCTCATTTCACCCGATCCAAAAAGGCAACTTTATTAACCGTTCGTCCATAGCTTTGGACGTAACGAGACAAAGTGTTCTACTCATTCTCTACATCAATCTTGGTCATCTCCTTTAGCAAACTTGATGATCGAGTTGCCTCGGTTCAGAGGAGGGAGCCCGTTTAAAGATCCGTCGACGTGGTGCCATCTGGACGAGAAGACTGGAGATTCAGGAGATCGGAGCAGCCGCAACAAAGCGTGGGATGATGGTTGAAGACTGAAGGACTCGGATTGTTCGGTATAACATTTCTACCCACTTTGTAGTTTGTTAGTTTAGTTTTAATGGCAGATCCGGGTTATAGTATGCGATAGCGCCAGTTGTAAAAGTTTTTGTTCCGTATTTGGCGTCTGATAGACGGCCGGGGCACTACCGTGGACTTACATTGGTATCAGAGCCTCACCATTAAGCTTTACTAACTTGTGCTAACGCGTTTAAAACATGATCGAGCGGAATTTTCAAAATCGCAATTTCATGTGTTAAAGTTTCTGTTAATTTTAAATTTGTTCTAAAAATTATTCTGACCATACCAGAAAAGCGTGCAGGCTTTTATTAGAAAACAGAAGAAATTCAATCCACTGATCCGACCGTACGGCCGCGGATCCGCCGCCAAAGCCATGCTTTGGCCGCAGAACCGCGGCCGTCTTGGTGAATCAGTGGGTCATATTTCTTCTATAGCTTCTACATAGGAAATTGTGGTTTCTGGAAATGTTCTTTTAGGCCCAGTTTTTGTTACTGTACAGCAGATGTACGTGGGGCCCACTTCGGGAAATTTTGTCGATCGAAATTTTAAACTTGTTAGTTTGCAGTACTTACTTTATATCTCCGACCGTGAATGTCATTCGATCGGTAAACCGCGTCTGATTGCTATAGTTCTTTTAGACGGGTTTACGAACGTGACATTCATGTTGATGTTCTGTGTTGTGCTGTGATGTTGCGGATTTGTCGTGGTGGATAGCAGTGTGCAATGGTGGTGCTGTTTGGATTTATTTGTACATTTGATATTGCGGGGCGAGCGTCCAACAAGTGGACTGTCGTCACTGCCTGTTTGTATAATATTCTTTTGGGGCACGATCGGGATGAGGTCGATGTACCCGTTGTATATATTTATTTCTGTACTAGGTTTACCCTGCGACGGAGTGCACGGATAGCCGGGTTCTGGAGGGCAACGGGTCCGTATCTCATGGTTTTGAGAGGCAGAGTGGCCTTACTCTAGAATTGGCAGACTATTCGCCGCACTCGTAGGGGGTACAGGTTGACCCAAGAAGGGGTGCTCAAGTTATCGGATTCCGTGAAGTGCTGGGTGGTCCATTCACTTTGCTGTAGGGGGCTGCCTCGCTTCAGGTTTTGGCGGGTAACTTGCCGCACCCGTAGGGGTCTAGGTTTCTTTGCACAGGCTATCCACACGACCAGGGGAACGTCGGGTTTCAGTAGCGGCTCTGTGAAACCCAGGGATCCCAGTTTATCTGTATTGTTCTGTGATGCTTATTACTTTTCTGTAATGTTGCATTTATCATGCCTGGAGCGATTATTATATATTTATATATACTAGTAGATGTTGTATATATTTTTCACCCGCGCTAGCCCAGTCCCCGCTCTGTCGTTAGTTAAGTAACCTAATGGGTAATGACGGGACCCAGTGACGAATGCGGATGGCATATACATACATTTTTTTTTGTTCTTTTCTGGTGTGATTAATTGATGGGACTGCATTGATTCTTATCAATACAAGGATAAAACAAACCTATATTTGATGTTGTTGGAACAAATTTTAAAAGGAGTTATCACAAAGACGTTTCCTTTTTCTTTGCATAGTGGTATTCAATTAGAATATCCAGCACCTCATTCGACGAGGCAAAGGCCGATATCCCTTCACCGGGAGTGACCCCTTGGGAAGAAGTTTACGTCAGGGTAATAACTTCAATATAGTCGATTACAAGTTGTTTTGCATCGCCGTATTCAGTTAGAATATCCTGCACCTCATTCCACGAGGAAAGAGCCGAGATCCCTTCACCGGGAGTAACCTCTTTAGCAAAAGGTTTTTCGCCACTATATTTTTTATAAAAAGCTATCAAGTTCCTTCAACGAGATCAAGTTCATTCCGTTAAAGGTTTTTCGCCAAAAACCAGCCGTATTCCTCCGTCATTTCTTATGGATGGTCAGTAGTATTCAAGCTATGTTTGTTGGCCTACGTCAAGGCATAGTGTTTGGTAGCTGCTGGGTATTCATTTGTTGCATAGATAGATGCATTAGTTTAGGACAGACGTACAGCCTTGTTGGCCTACGTCAAGGGCATGTACGATGGACCTAAATTAATCAGGACAACGACGGGTAGAACTTGACCTGTGGCTTATGATTTGTTGGCCTACGTCAAGGTCATAAGAGCATGGGATAAAAATTATATCGGGAGTTCGAACATATAGGAAACTTGCAAAACTTGAGCATACCTTCTAGAGTGTAATAACGTGAGTGGATACCGTCACGTTATCATGCGATGAGAGTTGGATCTCGATTCCCACTGATGAGTTAGTTTACTCCTCGGGTGATCCCGACTAATTCTTCTTTAAGTTTTGGAGGAGAATTTAAGATAACAGTGGGAGGTTTCCTGATTAGATAAAATGATAACCATTCTGATCTAGGTTAGAGTGCACGCAGAGTGTTACTTTTCTCTCTCACTCTTTGGCGGCGACCTTTGACCGACCCTAGACTATGACTCAATGACCAAGTTGACCGAACCTTCTTAAAATACTGTTTTTTTGGATTGTCTAACTTGCATAAGTCATTGCCGCTCTTTCTTTTACCCTTTACATTTCTCAGAACACCCCGTATTACTACGGACATCCACTTCCATTGGATAGATCCATTGTATGGTTATATACGAACTCGGAGGGATTTCTTCGAGGATGGATCCAGGTTCAGGAGAAATAGAATTGGTTTATTCAGTTGTCTTTTATTATCACCTTCTCTCAGGTTGCGAGGGCTCCTTAGTTTAGGAGAGTACACCTATTACGCTTATTGGATAGTCTTCTTCCAAACCATAGGCAGGTGGCGAAAGGTAGGGAATGAAGAAAACCAATTAGCCTAAGTAGGGTGTGCAGAAGGTAATATGTAAAGACAAGATAAAGGGATTAGAAAGAGGGCAAAGTAAATTGCGACTGCTAACATTCACGACCAAACCACGTATTTCATCGCCACTCCTACTTCACCTTTCATTTCTCCAGAACAACCTGTATCACTACGAACATCCAATTCCATTGGATAAATCTATCGTATGGTTATATACGAACTCGAAGGATCTTTTTCGAGGATAGATTCTGATTCAGGAGAAATAGGAATAAGGTATTATTCAATTGTCTTTTATCATCACCTTCTCTCAAGTTGCGAGTACTCCTTGATTAGGAGGGTACACCTATTATGCTTACTGGACATTCTTCTTCCAAACCATAGGCTGGTGCCGAACGGTAGGGAAGGAAGAAAACCATTTTAGCCTAACAATGGTGTACAGAAGGTAACGACTAAAGACAAATAAAGGGAATTGGAGAGATGGCAAGGAAATATACGGTTACAGTCATGAATCTGAATAATGGAAAAGGCATTACTAGGAATACCAGGAAACCCCTACGAAACATTTTCATGTTTCAGTGCATTGTTAAAAGAAAAACCGATTTCCCGATTACATACTTACTCCAGGGTATGTATTTGCCAGGTTTCATTCTCACATCTGTATAGTTTTACAGATAATGAGTGTGAGTAAGGTATTGGGAATTAGGTAATCATCATCATTATATCGGAATTCGTTATAATTGGTGATATTTGAGGAAATCGCCTGGGTACAGTTTTCAACCTACGACGCATAGGTTTTGAGTTATTCAACTCAGTGGACTTATATAGAGTATTGTATGTTGTCCAGTGTCCATCAGGACAAAGGGGCTGGTCCTCGTACTATGTTCTATTTACTTGTGACTTCTCTAGTTTTTAGACAAGTGTTTCATAGAAATACAATGTCTAAGTTTTGAGAAGTTGTGAGTATAGGAATAAAGTAGAGAACCAGGTGTCGCAAGTATCGGGATTCTTCAAAGAAATCGAAGATGTAGATTCTTGTGATTGGTATTCAATTGATAGTAATGGTTTTGAGAAACTTGATTCTCTTTCAGGTTACTCATAATTGGATGGATTCCTAAGTTGAGTAATGCTAATTAGCCTCTCTCCATTAAGATGGTATACACTGGAGACAGCTGCATGATTTGAATCTGGTTCCAATTAAATAACTGCCAAAGTTTCTATATTGGATATAGAATGTTTCATATCTTAACGATGTTAAGGTAAGGGGAGTTGTCCAGCTTATGCTTAAAACAAGACACTGGATAACTCAAGGCACATTTCTATAATGGCAGTTTGTGGGTTGACCCTAGCTTTGACGAGGGTTGATTTTCTACCATCTGGAAGATCAATAGTGATATTGTTCTTGACTCGCCACAGTTTTAATAAAATGGATTTTTTTTCAGAAAACAGTAGTGGGAGTATGGTAGAACTGGAAGTGATTCCAGAACCGCAAACGATTACTGAAAATTTAATAGGACCTATATATTCAATCAGTTTTGACATTCCAATAGCCACTCCGCAGATATGGTGAGTAACCTCAGACACCCGAGAGGTACTAAGGTAGCCTCAAGGACGGTGACAAAGAGGTTCTAGTTTACCCAGACTTGACACTACTGTTGTTCCCGACTGTGAGACCCGGCAGGAGGATAAGTATAGCGTTGTTCTAAACTAGCTTTAGAAGTGTACGTATATATTATTCTGCCAGAGGGTTGTTGTGGTCAGTGGGAGCAGCGGAAGCATAGTGGGCAATTAGCTTATGTCTATTTATAGGCTTGAGCACATATAGCGGAGATAAGATCATCTATTTTTTATGTGACAGTCATGGGTTTGACTTCATCAGAATAGTGGATGGATCTGTTAAGAAGGTAGTAGGGTGTGATATCCTGGTATTTGGATGACATACACAGAGTAGGAAGTAAAATTCCTACACTACGATCGGTTATACTGTGGTTCTCACACAGTAGTTTCTCCACAAAGGATATAGATATAATATCTGACATTCTGGTTAATAGATCTATATTTGGGTAGTTTCCCAATGAGGGTACTTGGACAGTATTCTAAGAGTATTTTAGAATAGATGACTCCTGGCATGGTAGTGTACCTGCAGGTGATGGAGTCACCCTGTCTAAAAAGGTGTCTTACAGACTAAAGGGGAGAGGGGCATGCAAAATTGGCAGATCACTTGCTTAGGCAATTGAGTCAATCATGAGATGTTAAGTACCACACCAGATGTCGTTTTTGCACTAGATGCGATAAGTTTATATTAATCCAATCCTGAAGAAACATACGGAAGCAGTTATAGAACATAAGTACATGTTCTACGGATTTGATGACGGCAGCCTCCTTCGGGAGACGGTTATTATTCCAGGCTTCACAGGTGACCTGGATGACAGAGTGATTGTCAGAGTTATAGTTTTCCCTCTGACGAGGGACAGTATTATGGACAGGTGGTCCAAGAAGATACTGTGGGAGGCATGGTGCGCGATACTGATTAGGTTCAGTTATCAATACAGTCTAAGAAGTTTGGATTTGGAGTTCATTTGTGAACCAGGTTCTATCAGATATCCAGACATATTCTAAGACAGGTATTACTCAATTCGGGAGATGGCTTTCTTCGTGAATTTGAGATTAAGAGAGACATAGAAAGAAACATCAGGGCGGATCCACTCACTAAGGCTATGAGTATGCGACATCGCAATAATAGCCTTAAGTGCAAGTGGGAGATTGTTGGATATAGTGCCCTCTAAGTCAATTATTGGATCACATGTACGTGATTGCAATGATTGAGGGAGGACCTATACCGATATGAAAGTCTTGCTCGAGATGATAATATGCTATCTGTTTTGTTTTTATCATAGTATACATGCTTTAGTTCACTATTGCATGTTAATAGAGCCCATAGGATTCTTGCTTGACTGTCGGCAGTATGATGGCATCATATACGTGAGAGCTGGGGTCTATAAGCACATCCTTAAAGTATCCCTAATCGTGGGAGTTTCAAGACAGGGCATCGATACTCCAGAATAGACTAGTGTATACATTCGAGACCCCGACGAGGGGCGGTGGCCGGTCTCACAAGCCATTGGTGTTAGTTGATTCACCTAAGATGTATACAGGTGCTCATTGGGTTATGAGTACACCGGATAGGACTCGCCGGGAACTTGCTGGTTGGTATATACCTATCGTCAGATAGCAGTTCCCAGGTGACATGTGTACAGGTTAGTTCATCGACCTGAGGTCGTCATTTGTCTCGTGTGAGTTCCCACTGTGCTTTGATTTATACCCTACCACGGGTCAAATGAGTCGTGCAAACAGGTATTTTTTGGGTACAGTCCCGAGCCACATGGAGGCAGTGAGCAGATCGTCGGGGATTCGTCTCTCCCGGTATTGGGGGGTAAGATCGCGCTGTGTTTAGGAGAGCCATTACACGAAATCCCTGGCCAGGGTAATCGAGATTTACTGGAAGGTATTCCAGTAGTAACTCAGGGTGTTCTGGGCTGCTCTCTGACACGACTTATACAGCTATTGGGGGTCTGACGTCTATAAGCCCCCTAGGCCCTATATGCGATACTCATAGACGAATGGACCGGACTATACGGATATTGTCACTGTCAGGCTCAGTAGGGTTTCTGGATGAGTTCGCTCGTCAGCTTCCCTTCCAATCGATACATAGGCAACCGTTACGTACAGCTTATACCTCTGACGTGCTAGTGATTATACCCAGTGCCAGTGTATTGATGAGTCATTAGAGTCCGCCACTGACAGTTTCCCAAGTTTGGGAGAAACGTTGTAGAGGCCGTATGTTTTTATGGCAAGGTTCGGAAAATGCACGTGCGTTTATGCACGTATCATATTTCGGGCAGATAATACTGGTGGGCTTTGGTTTAAGCTGGATCCGAGTATTACACTGTGTAGATATAATATCTGTGTCTCAGTTGCATTTGTATTCGGTCGTAATATAAATGCGGGTATGTTTACACTATTACGGAGTTATCCTAAAATTCGTTTCGGGATTGCTTTTGGAAGTTGCCAGTTTCCTGTTTTCTATCACCCGTATTAAACATTCGGTTTAATACGGATTTATCTTTTCTTGGGTGAGTCATGGTTCTAGAAGGTTCTAGATTAGGTGACTCATGGTTAGCATTTAATGATATGATGATTCATAGTTAAGCATTAAATGAAATGGTGATGTGTTATTATGAATCACCATTTTTGCATTTAATGTTTTTAGTGATTCATTCATTCATTAAGTGAAGAGATAAGATCTTGTGCTTATGATCACCCCCTCCTCTCTCCTACACTCACCTCCATCCTATATTATTGTGGCCGACCCCTTGTGGGAACAAGAGAGGATTAATTCATTTGGCAAAAGCTTATGAAATTTGCTTCATAGAAATTTCATATGTTGATTTCTCATTTCACCCGATCCAAAAGGGAAACTTCATTAACCGTTCGTCCATAGCTTTGGACGTAACGAGACAAAGTGTTCTACTCATTCTCTACATCAATCTTGGTCATCTCTTTTAGCAAACTTGATGATCGAGTTGCCTCGGTTCAGAAGCGGGAGCCCGTTTAAAGATCCGTCGACGTGGTGCCACCTGGACGAGAAGACTGGAGATTCAGAAGATCGGAGCAGCCGCAATAAAGCGTGGGATGATGGTTGAAGACCGAAGGACTCGGATCGTTCGGTATAACATTTCTACCCACTTTGCAGTTTGTTAGTTTAGCTTTAATGGTAGATCCGGGTTATAGTTTGCGATAGCGCCAGTTGTAAAAGTTTTTGTTCCGCATTTTGCGTCTGATAGACGGCCGGGGCGCTACCGTAGACTTACAGCCATAATACTATACGGCCTCTACAACGTTTCACCCGAAACTTGAGAAACTGTGTCTGTGGGGGACTCTAAAGACTCGTCAATACTTTGGCTGTGGATTTAACCACTAGCACGTCAGAGGTACTAGCCGTACTTAACGGGCTACCAGGTATTGACCAAAAGGGAGGTCAATGAGCGAACTCATCCTGACACCCTACTGAGTCTGTCAGTTAAAATATCCGTACAGTCCGGTCCGTTCGTCTATGAGCATTGCATGTCGGGCCTAGGGGGTTGGTAAAAGTCAGACCCCCAAAAGCTGTACAAGTCGTGTCGGAGTGTAGCCCAAAACACCCTGAGATACTACTGGAATACCTACCAGTAAATCTCCTGCCTTCGCCAAGGACTTCGTGTAATGGCTCTCCTAGACACAGCGCGATCTCACCCCCAATACCGGGAGAGACGAAACCCCTGCTGATCCGCTCACTGCCTCCATGTGGCTCGGGACTGTACCCAACTAAAACCTGTTTGCATGACTCCTTTGAGACGTGGTAGGGTAGTAATCAAAGCACAGTGGGAACTCACACGAGAAAAATGACTATCTCAGGTCGATAGACTAACCTGTACACATGTCACCAGGGAACTGCTATCTGACGTCAGGTATAATACCAACTAGCATATTCCCAGCGAGTCCTGTCCGGTGTACTCATAACCCAATGAGCACCTGTATACATCTTAGGTGAACCAACTGACACCAATGTCTTGTGAGACCGGCCACCGCCCTTCGTCGAGGTCTCGACTGTATACACTAGTCTACTAATAGAGTATCGATACCCAGTCTCGAAACTCCCACGACTAGGGACCTTTTAAGGATGTGCTTATAGACCCCATCTCCCACGTATATGATCGCCATCATACTGCTGGCAGCCAAGCAAGAATCCTAATGGCTCTATCAACGTGTAATAGCGACCTATAAGGTCACCTAAAGTAGTACACGATGATAAAGATAAACCAGACATCATACTATCATCTTGAGTAAGACTATCCTACCGGCATAGGTCCTCCCTTAATCATTGCAATCATGTGCCTGCGATCCAATAATTGACTTTGAGGGCACTATATCCAACACTAATCAGTTTCACAAGGCTCGTTTGTAAAACTATTGCTTTCGAGAAATAGCCTCAGTGAGTGGACCCGCTCTGATGTTTCTTTCTATGTCTCTCTTTATCTCAAGTTTGCGGAGAAAACCATCTCTTGAAATGAGCAATACTTGTCTTAGAATATATCTGGATATCTGATGGGACCTTGTTCATAAATGAACTCCAAATCCAGCAAACTTCTTAGACTGTATCGTCCACTGAATCTAATCAGTATTCTGCGCCATGCCTTCCACAGTATCCACTTGGACCACCTGTTCAAAATACTGCCCCTCGTCAGAGGGAAAACTATAACTCAGACAGTCACTCTGTCATCCAGGTCATCTTGAAAGCCTGGAATGATAACTGTCTCCCGAAGGAAGCTGCCGTTATCAAATCCCTAGAACATCCACTTATGTTCTAAAACTACTTCCGAACGTTTCTCCAAGATTGGATTAATATCTCAATTTATTGCATCTAGTGCAAAAACAACATCTGTTGTGGTACTTGACATCTCATGATTGACTCAATTGCCTAAGCAAGTGATATGCCAATCATGTACATCCTTCTCCCCTTCAGCCTGTAAGACACCTTTAGAGAGGGTGACTCCATCACCTGCAGGTACACTACCATTCCAGGAGATGTCCATTCTAAAACACATTTAGAATACAGTCTAAGTATCCAGATTGGGATACTTCCCAAATCTAGATCTAAAACCATAGATCTAGTAACAAGAACGCCTGATATAACCGATCATAGTATAGGAATTTCACTTCCTACTCTGTGTATGTCATCCAAATACCAGGACATTACACCCTACTACCTTCTTAACAGATCCATCTCCTATTCTGATGAAGTCAAATCCCATGACTATCACATCAAAATTAGATGATCTATCTCCGCTATATCGGCTTTAGTCTATAAATAGACACAAGCTACTTGTCCTCTATGCTTCCGCTGCTCCCACTGACTACGACAACCCTCTGGCAGAGTTATATACACGTGCACTTCTAAATCTAGTTTAGAACGACGCTATACTCATTCTCCTACTGGGTCTTATAGTCTGGAACAACAATAGTGTCAAGTTTGGGTAAACAAGAACCTCCATGTTACCGTCCTTAAGGATACCGAAGCACCTCTCGGGTGGCAGAGGTTACCCACCATATCTGCGAAGTGGCCAATAGAATGTCAAACCTAATTGAATCTTCAGGTTCTATTAGATTTTCAGTAATCGTTTGTGGTTCTAGAATCTCTTCCAGTTCTACCATACCCCCACTACTATTTTCTGAAAAAGTCTATTTTACTAAAACTGTGGCGAGTCAAGAACAATATAACTATTGATCTTCCATAAGGTAGAAATTTAACCCTTGTCAATGCCCGAGTTAACCAACAAACTGCCATTACAGAAACGTACCTTGAGTTATCCAGAGTCTGGTTTTAAGCATAAGATGGACAACTCCAAATACCTTAACATCATTAAGATATGAACCATTCTATATACAATATACAATCAGAGGCACTGATTTAATTAGAACCAGATTCAAATCATGCATCTGTCTCCAGTGCATGTTATCCAAATGGAGAGAGGTCGATCAGCATTACTCAACTTAGGGGTGTATCCAGATATGAGTAACCCGAATGAGAAGCAAGTTCTCAAAACCATTACTATCAACTGAATACCAAACACAAGTATCTACATCTTCGATCACTTCAATGAATCCTGATACTTGCAACAAATGGTTCTTTACTTTATTCTTATACCTATAACTTCTCTATATCTGGACCTTGCATTTCAACGAAATACCTATCCAGAACTGGAGAAGTCACAAGTAAACAGAATATAGTACGAGTACCAACTCCTTTGTCCTAATGGACACTGGACAACATACAATACTTTGTATAAGTCCCCTGAGTTTAATAACTCAAACCCTGTGCGTCGTAGGTCAAAAACTGTACTATGGTTAAGAAGAATTACACCGCTGTTTAATGCTCCTTACTTAACCATCAACTGACATAGGTAAATGTCATGGACATAATTTCAAAAAGTTATATCTCACTTTATAAAATAATTGTACAGTTATATCAGTTTGAAATTGGTGCATAACAATGGATATTCAAAACCAAATATTTGCCATCAGGCAAAAACCCAGGCGATTTCCTCAAATATCACCAATTACAATGAATTCAGATATAATGAGGATGGTCACCTAATTGTAAATAACTTACTCCCACTCACCATCTGCAACACTATACAGATGTGAGAAACAAATCTGGTAAATACATACCCTGGAGCAAGGGTCTAATTGAGAAATCAGTTTTCAATTAACAACGCATAGTGAAACTGAAACATGAAAATGTTTCGATGGGATATCCGGGTATTCCTAGTAATACCTCTTCCACTATCCAGATTCATGACTGTAACCGTATATTTCCTTGTCATCTCTCTAAATCCCTTTATTTGTCTTTACTCATTTCCTTTTGTACACCACACTTAGGCTAAATGGTTTTCTTTCTTCCCTACCATTCGACACCAGCCTATGATTTGGAAGAAGACTATCCAATAAGCATAATAGGTGTACTCTCCTAATCCTAGAAGTACTCGCAACCTGAGAGAAGGTCATGATAAAAGACAACTGAATAAACCTTATTCTATTTCTCCTGAACCGGAGAAAAGCAAAGGTGAAGTAGGAGTGGCGATGAAATACGCGGTTTGGTCATGAATGATAGCAGTCGCAATTTACTTTTCCCTCTTTCCAATCTCTTTATTTGTCTTTACATATTACCTTCTGTACACCACGATTAGGCTAATTGGTTTTCTCCATTTCCAACCTTTCGGTGCCCGCCTATGATTTGGAAGAAGACTATCCAATAAGCATAATATGTGTACTCTCCTAATCCTAGGAGTACTCACAACCTGAGAGAAGGTAAAAGGAAAAGACAACTAAACAATCATATTCAATCTCTCCAGAACCAGAATCCATCCTTGAATCTGGAACAAGTTCCTTCGAGTTCGTATATAACCATACGATGGATTTATCCAATGGAAGTGGATGTTCGTAGTGATACGGGGTGTTTTAGAGAAATGCAAAGGGTAAAAGGAGTGGCAATGATGTATGCAACTCAGACAATCCAAAAACCAGTGTTTTAAGAAAGTTTGGTTAACTTGGTTACTAAGTTATAGTCCAGGGTCGGGCCATAGTCGCTGTCAAAGAGAGAGAGAAAGAAACACTCAGCGTGCACTCTAACCTAAATCAGAATGGTTAATCACTTTATCTAATCAGGATGGCTGCCACTGTTTTCTCGAATTCTCCTCCAAACCCAAAAGGAGAATTATTCAGGATCATCTAAAATCACCCGAGGAGTAATCCTACTCATCAGTGAGAATCGGGATCCAACTATCATCGCATGATAACTTTATGAAAGCCACTCAAGTTATCACACTCCAGAAGGTATGTGCATGCCTAGCAAGTTTCCTGCATGTTTGAAACTCCCGATGTGAATTTTTATCCCATGCTCTTATGACCTTGACGTAGGCCAACAAATCATAAGTCACATGTCAAGTTCTACCCGTCATTGTCCAGGTTAATTTGAACCCACCCGTACATACCCTTGATGTAGGCCAACAAAGTAGTACGACTGTCCCAAACCAACGCATCTATCTATGCAATAGAAAAGTAACAAATATCTACCATACACTATGCCTTGACGTAGGCCAACAAACATAGCATGAATACTAAGTGCTACACGTCTGAAATGACGGAGGGCAACGAATGGTTTTTGGAGAAAAACCTTTAACTTAATGAACTTGATATCGTTGAAGGAACCTGATAGCTTTTATAAATATATAGTTGCGAAAACCTTTACTAAAGAGGTCACTCCCGGTGAAGGGATCTCGGCTCTTTCCTCGTCTAATGAGGTGCGGGATATTCCAAACTAAATACTACGATGCAAAGCAAAAATAATCGACTATAGTGAAGTTATTACATTGACGCAAACTTTTACTCAAGGGGTCACTCCCGATGAAGGGATCTCGGCCTCTGCCTCGTCGAATGAGGTGCTGGATATTCATAACCGAATACCACTGTGCAAAGCAAAAGCGTATGTCTGTAATGTTAGTTTTTAAAATTGGTTCCAACAACATCAAATAGGTTTTTTCCCTTGCATTGATCAGAATCAACGCAGTCCCATCAATTAATCACACCCAAAGGAACGAAAATAAAATATACGTATATGCCATTCGCATTCGCCACTGGGTCCCGTCATCACCCGTTAGGTTACTTAACTAACGACATAGTGGGGACTGGACTACCGTGGGTGCAAAACATATACAACATTTACTATTATATATAAATATATATAACATTCATCCCAGACATGATATAAAGCAATATCACAGAAACATCACAGAAGCAACACAGAATGGTGGATAATCTTGGAGCCCCAGGTTTCACTTGAGCCGCAAATGAGACCCAACGTTCACTATCGTGTGGATAGCCTATGCAATGAAACCTAGACCCCTACGAGCGCGGAAAGTTACTCGCCAAAACCAGAAGCGAGGTAACCCCCTTCAACAACGTGAATGGGCCACCCAGCACTTCACGGAATCCGGTAACTTGAGCACCCCTCCGTGGGTCAACATATACCCCTACGAGTGCGGTGATTGAGAGATGTTTTCACGTATGCGTTTTAAAATCAAAGTTAAGAATACCGCAATCAAGACGATGTCGCTTGGTAGCTAGCCGGTTGAGTACGGGTCGATCCACAGGGAGATGGATTCCTTTTCTTTATGTTCTAACGAGTTAAGTCCAAAAAATTGGTGGTTTTGTTTTACGATATAAGAATGAGATTAAATTTGATTAAAAGTCTTGCTAGGTTTAGGACTAGGTTAGATTGGAATAGGGATTGTACCCACTGCTTTCAGTGCCCTAATGAAGAATATAGGTGTTAGGGTAATAGTCAACAAAGGGGATTAGCACGACTAGGAAGAAACTAAGTTTCTTCCCTTTGGTCCTTATCCGTCCTTTCTTGGATCTTATCCCTAACCTCTATGTAAATTAATCACAACCGGTCTAACTAGGGAATCACCGCTACCTCATGGGATAGGGTGCCGTAGCGGGTGGTGTGTGGTTAATTTAAATAGTGTCCTATTATAAAAATTATATGGGCAAAGGAGAGAGAGAGAGAGATTTCCTTCTCTCAAACCTTCCCAATCCTAACCCTAACAAGTGAGGAATTACTCACTCATTAGGGTATTAACAATAGAATTCATTTTTTATAAATTTTATATTAGAAAACTAAATTGCAAATATTAAAGGAACAGATAAAAAATGCAGGAATTAAATTCAGAAAAGGAATGCAAGATAAAAATAAAAATACCTTTATTGATGACCTCTCAACGATTCATTACAAAATGAGAATTAAATCTAGAAATTGAAAAGAATTTAAGAACTAAAGAGAGGCATCTCAAAAGAGGCACCCAAAAGAGGCATACCTCAAAAGAGGCTGTAGGCTTTCCTATTTATAGATAGGAGAAACCCTGGGGTCTACATTTGATCCATACATGAAATTACAAAACAACCTCAAAGACCGAGTCAAAGCACCGACTTATCCACCGACACGTGCATTGCACGGCCGCGGTATCGCGGCAGAAAAGCCAGTTTGGCCGCGGTTCCGCGGCCATTTGATGGGTTCTTAGGCTCAAATTTCTAGGGTTGCTTCATGTTGCTTTTTACTTCTGTCTTCTTTACTTGGTTCCACAGAATATCTTCTATTTTCTTCCAGATTTCCAACAGTGCAGAATTTGTGGACATTTACCGTTAGCTTCGCGTTGAAGTCTTGAATCTTGTGCTTCCCTTGTACTTTGTATATTGAACTGTTTGCTGATCTTCGTTTGTTCCTCAAACTGGTAGGCGGCATCTTGCAGATTCATCTATTTGTTGGTCGTAGTCTCACATTTGTAGCGTCTTTTCACCATTTTCACTGTATTGTTCTGAGAACCTGTAACCTGCAACTATTTAGCAGACATGGATCAAAAGTTCCAATTTATTTGCAATATGATTAAGAATGGAGAATATAATAATGCAAAATTCTGATATGAACAAATACCTCCAAACTTATCTTTTGCTCGTCCTGAGCAAAACCAATTTTATTCTCGAAAAAAACCTAACCTCATTTTCGCAGGGAATCGCGATCGCACTGAGCTCGTGCAACAAGCTGTTAAACCTCTAGGTGTCCCTAGTAGGAGGAGTGTTGTCTCCTAAGGGTTTTCAGCGGATACTACCCACAAAATCCGATCAATTTGGCCTATTGACTTTCATCTTTCAATTCGGTATTCTAGCAAGAAATTCTATTATCTTTAACTTAGAAATTATCAACCCGTATTATTCACACTCACTTTTCATTTAACTTAAGATCGTATATGTTCTGCAAATTTATTAAGCTTTCAGCATCTTTTGAATTTTCCTTCTAAGGTTCCATATCAACTTAGGAATTTTTATCATCTCTACTGAAGGTATAAGCCCTATCTTTCATTCATTTCTCACATCCAAACCCCAATCATATACCCCTACGTGTGTGTATGTATCACCCCTACATTTGGAAATTCAATTCAAGCTATCATACTCTTGTCCATCGTCCAAAGTACTTTTAATTAGTGAATTTAGATGAAATTGCTCACACATCCTTCATGCGACCGTTAATACTTCTTGAGGTACTGAACGACCGATTACAAAATGGGTTAGAGCATTTAGGCGTAATTCCTCGTCTTGCAATACCTAAGGCTTAGCAGTGACTCCCAAACCAGTTGGTCTAAGACACTAGGTGATAAAGCACTCTCGCTATATATATTTTTTATTTTATGCAGCCTTAAGTAATTACAAAACCAGTGTACATTTTTTTATATCTCTCATTCACCTTTTATACTTTATTTTCTTTCCATTCATACTAAGGATTTTAAACAAAAGCATTTCAAGGTATCCTCTACTATTCCAATTTTCAAGATGTGTGTTAATGCATGTAGTAGGGTATATATTTTCAGGATTTAGACTAAAGTTTCAGAATTTCTTTTTCAGACTTACATTTCAAATAAAAATTTCAATACTTTTCCCTTATTTTGACTTAGCCCAAGAACTGAACTCAAAATTTTCCTATTTCTAAATAAACTGCAAGGACATATATTTTCTATAGTTAAACTTTAAGAAAGGTTATTTTTAGAGTTTTTAATTCACTAAGTTTAGGATCTAGTTTTTCCTAGCTAGTCAACCGTCTTGTAGAACTTAAGTCAAATGTGGCCAAAATTGAACTTTTCAAATTTTATAATTTTTTTTTTGATTTTTATGGATTTTAAAATAAGTATGCAAATGCAAAACTATACATGAATGCGAAGGAAGAAAGCTTACCGAGCATGCCCCCAAACTTAAACTTGACAGTGTTCTCACTGTCAGGCTACACCAAGAAGGTCAAAATTGTCAGCACTTCCCTGTTTTATTTATTTATTTTTTTTACTTTTTTTTTTATTATTAACAGAAAAAGAAAACAAAGGATATATACAAAAAGGTTGCCCCCAAACTTAAGTGAAACAGTGTTTCCATTGTTGAAGCATTAAAGTTCAGAGTTAGGGAGGAGAAAAAACACAGTATCAAGCTATATAAGGCCTTACACAGACCAAAGGTTAGCACTAACCATTCAAAAATTTTATCGTTATAATGGTGTGGTTGGTGAAAGAATGGAGTGTAGAGAAAAGAAATGAGAAACACACGAGACCATGTGGAGATAGAAGCAGTATACAGTCTCGGTGGAGGAGAAGAATGGCGGAAAGGAAAAAAATGGTGGTGGTTCGACTTCTTCAGGTGGGGGTTGATTAATCACAAAATCCGTGTCGTTTAGGAATGCAAGTTCGTCAGCAAAAAGTTCTTCAAAACTCTCATCGGTATAATTGAACATTTTGCTGTCAGTAAGTTTTGTGCCAGAATTTATCATACTTGATTTGTCAAAAATTATGGAGGTAGAAGACTTGAAAAACTCATCTATCTCATTTTCAAAAGTATCCAAATCAAGTTGGCTTTCTGGAATGATCAAACTTGAATTATCAGATTGTGATTCATCAACACTTACTAAAATTATAGGAAGAATATAAGAGGAACCTGAGAAAGTGGGAGAAAGAAGTTGAATACGAACTTAAGGATGGAGATGGAGTGTATAAATTAGCACAATTTGTAACGACCGATGTGTAAAAAGCGATTGTGCTAATCTATCAACCCACTGAGAAATGAGGTCAAATCCCTCAAGATTCGTGAGAAAACATGGGTACGTCGAACTTGGTAAAGCAGACATTGAAAATGAAAGGGATACGGTTTCTTGCGCGGTCGGAACGATAGAAAGGATGAAGGGGATTGATTTAGGAAGTGTAACAGTTAAATGATCAGGAGGATGAATTGGAAAATCCGACTCATCAAACAAAACTGGTTCATCCTCAATACTATCCTCAATACTCTCATCAAAATTTAGCTTATCCATGCAATTTTCATCAAATTCAAGACGCATATGAAGTTCGGGAGAAACATTTAATGTCTCGAGATGATGAATTGGAAAGAAAAACTCATCCAAATTTGTGGGTTCATCATCCAAAATATTCCCAGCGTCAATATCCTCGATCAAGTGAAAATTAAATTTCTCAGACACCTCATCAAAAGAATGGATATTAATCAATTCAGCTTCTAGAGTGGAGGTGTAGAGGTCAAAAGGATTGGTGGTGATTTCACTCGAAAGGGACCCTTCACAATCAGGTAAATCAAACACTACAAAGTCGCACAACTCATTAGACGTTTTATCTTCAACTGGTGAATCATTTGGAACACTTGATAGACATTCAAAACCGAAGTTATGGGATTCAATTGGGGATGGGTAGGTTTGATTTAGAAGTGTGTACGGCTCACTCTCACCACTCAAATTCTCAATCTGTCCAACCGCCTCATCATACATTGGAAAATTTGGAGCTAGTTGGAAACTAGCTACCGGGTCACGAGGTTGTATAAGGGCGGCCATAGACGCATTCAAATCCATTATCTGTTGTCTTAACGCTACCATAAAATATTCCAATGACTGTTCCAGACTAAACATGGGTTGTGAAGGGATTTCAGTAAAAGATTCAAAGTTGTTTGGTTACTGGAATCTCCCAAATGGTTGTGTAGAAGCAATGTCTAGGGAATGTGCGAAAGTCGGGTAGGAATGGTAGGAATTGAATGGTTGGACAGGAGCAGGATCATCATTTGGATAAAAAGGTGAATGGACTTGTTGATCCCAAGAACTGGAAGTGTTGAAAGGAGTGAAAGATCGGTTACGAGATTGTTCAATATGTTCAGCAATAGACATAGGTTTCGGAGTTACAACAGGACTCGAAAAAGGAGTATCAACGTAAGAATGTGGTGAAGGTTTAAATGGTTGATACAAAGTGGATTTCGGAGTCCAACTGTTTCTTCTAGACGTGTCTATTCGATCTTTCAAAGAAATTTTGTGCATGGAGGGGTCGTCCGAAATTCAGCATAGGAAGTAATGTCTGGTTGAGGGTACCAAAGTTCGGCAAGAGTTTTGCGAGGTGGGGTACCCATGATGTGATGAGAGAAAGGAGAAGAAAAATAATGTGATGATTTTTTTTTAAATTTTTTTTATTTAAAAAAAAATTGTTTGTTTTTGGAGTTTTGAAATTTTTGAAAGGGTTTTTTTTAGAAAGAGTTTTGCAAAAATTTGTACGGAACTACGGCACAATTTCAAACAATCATAATTTATACACGCACAATCAAGCCTAGAGCTAGAGTCTCCTAAGTCAACTAGACTGCTCCTATCTGTTCCAAAGCGACAAGTTGTGAGATATCCCTCAAATCACCTCTTCACCGCCAATTGTATCCAGGTAAGCACAAGTGAAGAAAGGAGGGATCCGCTCGCGAATCACCGTGAGACGGGCCTTTTAAAATTACCTTTCTCACTTGTCTAGCCTAGGCACCACAAAGTCAGGTTTAGATAAACGACCGATTGCCCACAACCTTCCTCTGTCCTAATAAGCACGACAGTTCTTAGTTGGCTGAGTCTAAATATTTTTTAATTAAGCTCAAGGGTGATGCGTATGCTTTTAGTGATTTCTGGGGTCTTAGGAAGGGTAATGAAATCCCCATCCAATCTTGATTGGTGTTATAGCCCCTTAAAAGTCCGTTTTAAAAATGCAAAGCAGTAAACACACAAAATCTAAAACACTTGCAAATTTTTTTTATTTGGCAGCGCAAAGAATCCTGCACAAAAACAATTTATTGGAGAGGGAAAAGAATTTTTGCGCAAAGAACCCTGCAGGAAAATTTTTCAGTGGAGTTCAGATGGTAGAAGAGAGGACAAAAATACTTATAGAGAATTTTGGGATGCTGACGTCACTGGTTGACCGCGGTTCTGCGGTCAAACGCTTGAATCCACCGCGGTTCCGCTGTGGTTAAGTTGGTTTGGATCTCCAAAATTTTTCTGTTGTCTGTTGTGATTCTCCTTTGTCTGTTCAGATCTTCTGTTTGTTGATTTGGTCACTGGTTTTTTCCAGATCTGAATCAGTCCATCTTCTTTTCCTGCGCAATTTACACAATACCTCTCAAAAAGAACAAGATGATTTTTTTTTAGTTTTTATATTTTCAATTTTTATAATTTTTTATTTTTTTATTTTTTTAACCCGAAATTACACAAAGAAAGAGATTACCGTCTCCCCGGCAACGGCGCCATTTGATTGAGAGATGTTTTCGCGTATGCGTTTTAAAATCAAAGTTAAGAATACCGCAATCAAAACGGTGTCGCTTGGTAGCTAGCCGGTTGAGTACGGGTCGGCCCACAGGGAGATGGATTCCTTTTCTTTGTGTTCTAACGAGTTAAGTCCAAAAACTTGGTGGTTTTGTTTTACGATCTAAGAATGAGATTAAATTTGATTAAAAGTATTGCTACGGTTAGGACTAGGTTAGATTGGAATAGGGATTCTACACACTGCTTTCAGTGCCGTAATGAAGAATATAGGTGTTAGGGTAATAGTCAAAAAAGGTGATTAGCACGACTAGGAAGAAACAAAGTTTCTTCCCTTTGGTCCTTGTCCGTCCTTTCTTGGCTCTTCTCCCTAACCTCTATGTAAATTAATCACAATCGGTCTAACTAGGGAATCACTGCTACCTTGTGGGATAGGGTGCCGTAGCGAGCGGTGTGTGGTTAATTTAAATAGAGTCCTATTATAAAAATTATATGTGCAAAGAAAGGAGAGAGAGAGATTTCCTTCTCTCAAACCTTCCCAATCCTAACCCTAACAAGTGAGAAATTACTCACTTATTAGGGTATTAACAATAGAATTCATTTTTTATAAATTTTTATATTAGAAAACTAAATTGCAAATATTAAAGGAACAGATAAAAAATGCAGGAACTAAATTCAGAAAAGGAAAGCGAGATAAAAATAAAAATACCTTTATTGATGACCTCTCAACGATTCATTATAAAAATGAGAATTAAATCTAGAAATTGAAAAGAATTTAAGAACTAAAGAGAGGCATCTCAAAAGAGGCACACCTCAAAAGAGGCTGTAGGCTTTCCTATTTATAGATAGAAGAAACCCTAGGGTTTACATCTGATACATACATGAAATTACAAAACAACCCCAAAGACCGAGTCAAAGCACCGACTTATCCACCGACACGTGAATTGCACGGCCACGGAATCGCGGCAGAAAGGCCAGTTTGGCCGCGGTTCCGCGGCCATTTGATGGGTTCTTGGGCTCAAATTTCTAGGGTTGCTTCATATTGCTTTTTACTTCTGTCTTCTTTACTTGGTTCCACAGAATATCTTCTATTTTCTTCCAGATTTCCAACGGTGCAGAATTTGTGGACTTTTACCGTTAGCTTCGCGTTGAAGTCTTGAATCTTGTGCTGTCCTTATACTTTGTATATTGAACTGTTTACTGATCTTCGTTTGTTCCTCAAACTGGTAGGCGGCATCTTGCAGATTCATCTATTTGTTGGTCGTAGTCTCACATTTATAGCATCTTTTTACCATTTTCACTGTATTGTTCTGAGAACCTGTAACCTGCAACTATTTAGCAGACATGAGTCAAAAGCGCCTATTTATTTGCAATATGATTAAGAATGGTGAATATAATAATGCAAAATTCTGATATGAACAAGCGGCGAATAGCCCGCCAATTCTAGAGTAAGGTCCCCTCCGTCTCAACGCCATGAGATGCGGACCCGTTGCCCTATAGAATCCGGCTATTCATGCACTCCACCGTAGGGTAATCCTAGTACAGAAAAGAAAACATGTACAACGGGTACATCAACCTCAACCCGGTCGTGTCCTAAAAGATTAATATACAAATAGGCAGTGACGACTGTCTACATGTCGGACGCTCGCCCCGCGATATCAAATGTACAAATAAAACTAAATTGTACTAACATTGCAACCAAGCTATCCACCACGACAAATCCGCAACATCACAGCACAATACAGAACATCAACGTGAATGTCACGTTCGTAAACCTGGCTAAAAGAGCTATAGCAATTAGAAAAGATTTACCGATCAAGTGACATTCACGATCGTAGATAGTAATGTAAGTACTACAAACTTTAAACAATGTTAGAAATTATCAAATTCGAAATAACCCCCGAATAACCCCAAACAACCTGATAAAACCATATCAAAACTGGGCTAAACAAACAACACCACTGAACCAACATTACAGAGACTAGACTGCACCCAAAAAACGAAACCCAGAAGCCCCAAAAAAACCGGCCTGCTCGGATTTTTATTGCATGTGCTCGGCCAAATTCCGGCGGAATGGGTTCGTGTTTGGGGTGAAGTCTAGTGGTCACTTGAGTAGTCTTCTGCACTTGTTTAAATAATTTTTGAAGACACTTTTTAAATCGACAGAAACTGCAATGCAGTGGGTGTTGTTTCGGGTTTATTTCGGTTTCGATACTTTAACATTGTCTAAACAAGCTAGTTTACGGTTAATGGTTTAGCTCTGATACCATGTAGGGCTACGGCAGCGCCCCGGCCATCTTTCCGAGGCCAAATGCAGAACAAAAACTTTTCAAAACTTGGCGCTACCACAACCAAATACCCGGATCGTTCCATTAACCGTTAACTAGCAAAACGGTAAAGGGGTTTCAAAGATTATACCAATTGATCCGTGTCCTTCGTCTTTCTATCTCCGTCCCATGCTTGTCGCGGCTGCCCCGATGAAGTTCGCTCTCCGGTCTCGCTTGTCGAAGTGGCACCACGTCGAGGAATCTTTATACGGGCTCCCCCTTCAAACCGAAGCAACTCGGACATGAAGTTTGCCAGCCGACATGTCCAAGGTGTAGTAGAGAATGTGTGTAATAACTTTGTCTCAAACACTCAATGATTCTCAACTCATGAGATGGAATGAGTGGAGGTTAAAGAAGAAGCCATTGGAGGAGAATGTGAGCTCAAGAAAGAGAAGCAAGAGAAAGACTTGTGTGTTGTGTGAGATATTTTTGAGAGAGAGATATATCAATTACTCAAAACCAAAACCCCAAGCCAAAACATGGCTGCCCTCTCTCTCCAAAATATCCCCACAAATCATAATTAGCCCCAAAATCAATCCATGTCATATTTAATGGTCACCCAAACCAAGACCATGAGTCACCATGTGCATGTGGCATGAATTGATGTATATTGACAAAACTTGCACTCACATTTTCCTCACAATTAAACATTTAAACTAAATGTTTAATCCAACAAAAAGATATTGCACCAACTAAAGTAAACTCGTGACAGATCACAAGAATACCCCTCATCTGTATATACATACCTGCATCCGCATTCCGACTGAATACGAAAGCAACGAGATGAAAATAATCCAACAAATCTAATACTAGGATCCGGCTGAAACCAAAGCCCACTAGTATGATCCGTCCGATCATGATCCGTGCACTAGTGTACATATATGATCGAACCCTGTCATAATACCATACGACCTCTACAACGTTTCTCCTGAACTTGGGAAACTGTCTGTGGGGGACTCTAAAGACTCGTCAATACACTGGCAGTGGGTCTAACCACAAGCACGTCAGTAGTACTAGCTGTACGTAACGGCTGCCCAGGTATTTAGCAAAAGAGAGGCCGATGAGCGAACTCATCCTGAAACCCTACTGAGCCTGTCAGTGACAATATCCGTACAGTCTGGTCCGTTCGTCTATGAGTATCACATATCGAGTCTTGGGGGTGGATAAAGTCAGACCCCTACTAACGCGATAATTCGTGTTGGTATGCAACCCATCACCACCTGAGAAACTATCGATCCTGGATCGGTAATTCTGGTATGCCCCGGCCGAGGATTTCTGGTGATGGCCACCCGTGCACAGCGCGACATCAACCACCAATACCGGGAGAGACGAATCCCCGACGATCCGCTCACTGCCTCCATGTGGCTCGGGACTGTACCCAACTAAAACCTGTTTGCACGACTCCTTTGAGCCGTGATACGGTAGTAATCAAAGAACAGTGGGAACTCACACGAGACAAATGGCGATCACAGGTCGACAAACTAACCTATACACATGTCACCAGGGAACTGCTATCTGACTATAGGTATAATACCAACTAGCATGTTCCCGGCGAGTCCATCCAGTGTACTCATAACGCAACGAGCACCTGTATACTATCTTAGGTGAACAACTGACACCAATGGCTTGTGAGACCGACCACCGCCCCTCGTCAGGGTCTGGATAAGTATACACTAGTCTACTCTGGAGTCTCGATGCCCAGTCTCGATACTCCCACGACTAGGGACATATAAGGATGTGCTTGTAGAACCCCAGCTCCCACGTATATGATCGCCATCATAATGCTGGTAGTCAAGCAAGATTCATATGGGCTCTATCAACATATACATGATGATAAACACAAACCAGATAGCATACTATCATCTTGAGTAAGACTGTTTTATTGGTATAAGCCCTCCCTCAATCATCATAATCACCTGCCTGCGACTACGATAATTGCCTTGAGGGCACTATAGCCAACAACATGAGCACAAACGCATATGATACACTACACATCAGTAGTATTGCAATGACACAGTAGAACTGTTACGTTTGTTTGCACGACTGACTATACTTGCATACGATGCTTTTATTACCTGCTGAGTTATTTTGGATACCATTACCATGGGTATTCGTATTTGATCCTTATGAGTTTTATGATGTTTTTACTTTCGATGATATAGATCAGTGATATGGGATGCTGCTATATATATAATATATATATATCATCAGAGTGATATATGCAATTCTTCTTCTTCTTTACTTGATATTTCTGGATACGGTGAGTTGACGTCCACCATGAGTTTTATGTTTTCTGATTTGATTTTATTTTGACCAGAGTGGGGGGCTATACGGTTACGGACATGCTACATATCCGGACTGAGTGGGGGGTGTATACAGCCGGATATATGGTGGATCTGTTCGAGACCGAGGGGCAGGAAAGCCGCAATAGAGGCGGAGAGCCTAGCGAAGATACTCTATACCAGAGATAGATATAAGCACGGCGGATATCCAGGGGATACTGACCGGGGCTAAGGATATCTAGGGGCGACCGATCTGATGAGGCGGTGTCGACGATAACTGGATTTGCGTGTTTGTGATGGAAACAAGAGATTTGATGATTTTGCATGTCGGTGATGGACACGAGAGATATGATGATTTAGGGTGTCGATGCTGGACACACATATATTGATGTTTTGTGATCATTTGAGATATACCTTTATAGTTTATGCGTTATAGTAACCGACCGGGACTGATCCAGGGGATAGTACCTGAATACTAATTTACTGGTTGATACATATAAAAAGGGTTTCTTAACGAGTTATAGTCTCATTATTTTTGACATGCGTAGAATGACACAAGGATCATTAAAACTGTAAACCTTTTAAAACTCTTATTAAACAAAGAGATGTTTATCTTAAATAAAATACATATAATACTTCATACTATTACATCTGCTTTTATGCCGGGGCATACATATCCCGTGGCTATTTTAAAAAGAGGTTTTACATACATATTTTTGGGCTACCTTATAGGCTTATACCTGGATGCATGTTATATACAAATGAGATGTTACAGTTACGTGATCGATAGTGATGCATTTATTGTACTTATGAATTTTATATATATTAGTACAGGATATAATAGTACTACACTTTATGATCTAGGATATCGTTGTGCATTTTGATTTCTACCTTGTGATATACTTTTATTCATTGAGTTGGCAACTCACCCCCGTTGTGCCCTAGTTTCTTGCAGGATATACCTCTCGGATCATCAACGGATTACGGCACACACTTCTTTTCGGTGATTGTTTTGGTAGGTGGGCTACTGTTATATCGTACCAATACTTGTATATATAGATTCTTTTGTATCTAATAAAACTCCATCGATCCAGAAGTTGTATAATTATACACTTAGAAGCGAGACTTAGAGTTATGTGTTTGTGGGGCGTCGTATATTCTGCGTGGTTGCTCCGCCGTTTGGGCGTGGAAGCTAGCTCCCGTTGTGATGCTTTATATATTATTGTGCTTGTAGCGATTTTTATTCAAAATTTACAAAGGAGGTGCTGCCGATTTTTAAAATATCATAGATGCTTTTCAAACATACTTATTTAGACTTAAATGTTTATTTTAAACTAGTTCCGTCTAATGACTATTTTTAAACTTCACCTCCAATATTTTCGTAAAAATGTTTAGATTCCAGGCTTTCGGTTTAGTTGGGCCACGTCGACATCTTTAGATCTCATATGATTTAAGTACCGGTCGCGTGCCACTTTCGGGTCATGACAAGGTTGGTATCAGAGCGTTTGGTTTAACTTTTATTCGAGTCTAGGTTTGACTATGTGGAGTCTAGGCATACACTTTCATTACCTAGGCTTGACCTTATGAAACTTAGACTTGACTTTGGGGGTCTTATACCCGAAATTTCGTTACGTAGGTTGACCTTGGTTGATGGAGTAGGTACTAAGTAGAGTGATGTATCGTACATATGTTCCGCGGTATATTTATGATACGATACTCCACCTAAGTTACTTTAGGATATATATCTTGAGATCTTTTCTTCTATTCGTTCAGTTGATCTATACTTATCGATACATGTTGGTTGTTCCGGTCACCATGTCTACGCAAGCTGAGAGGGCTGAGATTAGAGACACGGTCAGGACAGACTTGTCTGGGAAGTAGACTGACCAGGGCGATATCCTGGTGACATAGGAACATTTGTTTATCCTTATATGACCAGATTTCTAATTTTGAAGTGAGTTTTCTTTGGGATCAGCACCAGAGGGTCGGATCATCGGTGGAGACCAGGAGGACTCTGAGGCATGATGTTTACCCTACTCCGATGATCGTTGTGTTGCCTACTGTTCAGACAGTTGTACCAACCGTTGCTGAGATTATCGAGGTGTTGCTTCCAGAGTTCATAAAACTAAAAGTCGCCGGTGTTTATGAGTATAGATGGGCCAGAGGATTTTTGTCATGACCCGAAAATATTGTTCATGACCGGCACTTAAACCACGCAACGTCTAAAAGCGTAAAGTAATTCAAGTAAGCCGAAGCCGAGAAATCTAAACCTTTTTAAGAAAATGAAAGAGGTGAAGTTTTGAAATAAAGGTATAATGAAATCAAAGGTTTTCTTAAATGCATAGATAAAGGAACATGAAAAATGCAGTGAATTTTACTAGTTGAAAAATAAGATTCGTCTTTTTTAAAAATTTGGGCAACACCTCCTTTGTATATTTTGATCCAAAACCACATATACATGATAAAATAAAAGGCATCCCCAAGCGGGAGCTAGCTCTTCGCCAATCGGCGGAATCACAACCACGCAAGACAGAAATATAAGTATACGACGCCCCACGGCGACGATCAACACAAGGAATAATGTAAAGCAAGATATCAAACCCTCCAAGCAAACATATAACCCATCGCTCAAGTCTCGCAGCTACAAGTCTTGCTAAATCTTACTACTTATACAAATATTAGTTTCTGATTGATGGAGTTAACTAGATACAATAGGAATAATAAATACAAGAGTGGTACGATCCATCATGTACAACCAACTAAAGTAAATCATCCGAATGCAGCTGTGTGCCAGCAATGCCGCTACTGATCCAAGCGGTCAACCTGCAAGAACTGTGGCACTACGGGGGTGAGTTGCCAACTCATGAGTAGGAAACATCATCAGGTAGAAATCGAATAAAACAATGATTTCCTAGTTCAACTATATGATAAAGGTAATACTATGATATCTAGGGTGACCGTATCTGCATATGTGCCAACAATATAATCAATACCTATCTGCATGTGGATAACATCTACGTTTCCATCAATGACACAACAACATCATGTAAGTACGAGGATATCAATCAACGTGTGTCCATCAATGACACATCAAAATTATGGAACCTGAGTGTCCAACACCGACACTCGAAATATCTTGAAACCCGTGTCCAACATCGATACGTAAATCCTCATATATCTCAGGCTCCATCAGTATGGATCGTCCCACGGGCACCATCTGTCCGGATCGGCACTCGGGCTCCGGCAGTACAGATCGGCCTGTATCATCTCACGACTCGGGTTGGTATCCTCCGGATAACCGCCGAGACCAAATGCTATCACCGGTAGGTAGTAGTCCCTCTGCCAGGCTCATCGTCTACACCACGAAAAATCATTTCTTGCCCCGGGGTACCATACCGGGTCCACCATGTACCCGCAGATGGTGCCTCCCGCTCCTCGAATCGGGTTTCACATGCCAATCTCAGAACCGAGAAAATACATGGTGGACGTCTCGAAATATCATATTAAGAGAAACCGGGTTTTTAAAACAATACATAATTTCCTTTGAAATTTAACCACGGTTCTCAAATCTAGAATCTCTTGAAAACAGCATATCAATGCGTAATATTATAAAGCATGATGTATGCAACGTATAACAGAAATGTAAGCATATCCGTATGTAACATTTCAGAAAAATAAAATATTTTTTTGGGGAATTTAAATAATTAAAATAATAAATATTATGAATATTTTAAGGAATAGAGATTAGTTTTAATGTTGTGGTATTATTAAATACCGATAAATTGGGAAATATTGGAAAATTAAATTGAATGGTGATTTTTGGAGGGATTTATGTGATTTAGGCAAATTATAAATTTTTATAATTAGCTATATACAAGTTTATTTCTAAACTTGATTAATTTTCACTAATCTTGCATTAAGATTGATTTTTTTTATCATGACATGCAACAAAACTTGTTTCATTTTTGAACCATGGCATCTAGTGTTTCTTTTATATGCATATGGTTTTAATTGTTTTTGGTTTTAAAAGAAAAGAAAAAGAAAAGAAAAGAAAATGAATAAAGAAAGAAGTATGGGATGAGAGAGAAGAGAGAGAGGTGAGGGGACTTTGACCTGGCTTCATTCTTCATCCCCTTCATTATTTTCCCTCGTTCTTCCTCCTATGGCTGCCCTCCATTCTCCACCTCCTCTACCCCCTCATATCAACCCCAAAAATGTATCAAAACCTTACACCCTCTTCACAAAAAATGTGCACATGCTCACTACTACCATGGAAGATCAAGAAAAATTGGATTTTGAGCACTTGGGGCAACTCAAGAAAATTCTTGAGTTGCCAAATGAGGTAATTCTTTCACCATTAGTGTAGCAATTCATTTACTTTAGCTTCTAATTTAGTTTAGAATTTGTTTAAGTGAGGTTTAGTGAACTTAGAAAATTCCAAGTTGAAGTTTGGGTTTGATTTGAATTGAGATGGTGCAGTTAAGGTTTAGTAGTGATCTTAAGGCCCTTTAGTGTTAGAATTCTAGACAAAACCAAAGATTAAAACCTGGGACATGAACACAGAATCCCCAATATCGGAAATTTGTGGAAATTGTGATGTGTTTTAGAGATCTTCTATGACCCGGGGGACCTGAAAAATATTTAGCGATTATAGAAAGGTGTGCAGGCAACCTAGAAGCTAACCCCAAAACCTGAGACCCCCAATCCATTTTCTAGATGCCAATTATCTCCTTTAGGACGCAATTTGCGGCCTTGGTGTGAGTAAATTGGCTCGTGCTTGGTTTTTGGCTCCATTATCTGTTAATTAGACTTCCCCTATATGCAAAATTGGCTAATTTCACCTGAAACAAAATCTGGAGGTGTTTTCTTGTGTTGTTGTTTCATTTTGCGACTTCGTTTTAATTTTTGGTTTTGGTATTTGGGTTTTAACTCGATGGTTTGACGTTTGTACATCGACATTGATGATTTGTTTGGTCTTTCTTGCATGCGTAGTCCGTAGGTTCTAACTTATGTACCCTTCGTATGCCGTACCGGATTTGTCGTATTTGATTCTCGTTTACGATACGATATTCATTGAATTGTAGGTACCTTCGCGTGGACTTCAGACGACGAAGAAGAGAATGGTGACCTCGACTTTGGCAAGCAAGGATCAAGGTGAGTAGATATATATCTATGGGGGAAGTCAGGTGGATGGCGTATAGCACCCCCGCACTTCATAGAGTAGAACGCGAATACGATTTATATATATATATTTTATATATGTGTTAATGTGAGAAGCGAATGCTTAGAGAGAAAGTAACTTAGTTTAGTTCTTAGTCGCGAAACCCTAGACTAAGGATTGGCACACACGCACACACACACGCATGCATTTGATTTTCTTGTGCGTATATGGGGATATATATATATATATATATATATATGTATGTATGTATGTATGTATGTATGTATGTATGTGAGTATGTGTGTGTGTGTGTATGTGTATACATATACACAGATGATGCGGATAGTATATGATACTTGGAGATGAGACGATGTGATTGGGCATGATGCCATGAGATCGATGATTTTATTTGGGTCGTGTAGTGAGACACGCCATGATCTTATAGCGGATTGTTGGGCGATGTGTTTTCATACATACACACACATACACACACACACACACACACACACACATATATATATATGTATATATGTTGATTGTATCGGAATGTACTAGACTTTAGATCAATACCCCTAATTCAGAATATGATGATAATGATACCAGATAAGTAATGTGTTATATGTGATATTGACCCGTACCCCTATTTGGGATGCCGTACGATGGATTTTACCGTACGATGTATAAATATGATGATTGATTCGCACTCTTGACTCGAGAATGTCGTATTATATATTTTGACATACGCGACGCTATTGAGGCGGGATCACCGACTACTAGATATGTATATCGACTCAGACTTAGGTGGATTTCCTTACCCTTTCGATTGGTCTCTTAGTTTAGTCCTGTAGTTTATCAGGTAGATGTTAGACTTGGCTCGAGTCATACTTATTTTCAAAACTGACAAATCGTGGGTATTTTAAAAACAGGCCCTATTTTCTAAAAACCACGATTCGTGCTATTTCAAATGCCAAAATTGTATGACTCGTATTTAGAAATGTATATTCTCCAATGTTACGTTTACTATTCTTTTTCCGTTATATTCATGTTCTCATCATATTGCATGCTTATAAATGTGTTCTCTTTAGTTATTATGAACCCATGCTGTCAGGACACCAGCAACATTACCGATGATGCATATGCTCCACGTACACTTGCTTGCCGGCTCACACACATCATCATCGGTAATTGCCATGACACATACACTTTAAAAGTATTATTTCATTGACATAGCTTGCTAGGTGATAGTTCCATTATGTTATTGCTTTCATATGCTAGTTTAATTATTGCATTCCTTGCTTTATATCCGATACATTCATATATTCATTTGTCATGCAATATTATGGAGCTGTATGCCGGTAATTCACAGTTATTTACTTTTGAGATTGGGATTTCGGGTTTCCATGAGATTTCTGGATTTGGAGAAACCACAAAGATTTTATAAACTTATTATCATTTTTGTAACACCCTAGTTCATTTATATCAGTTCTAGTTCATGTATTTCTTTCTTTATGGTATTTTCCTGATTTACTGTGTTTTGGGTGCGAATAGTGTATTTAACATCTGTATTTACATCCGACCCGACCCGCTTGCTGGAAGCCCGTCTTGATTTCTGTTTATGATTTATCCCGACTTATTACGTAGACTCATGCACTTCCATATTTACATACTGCATATTGGCATTTATCTGGCATCTGCATTTTTAAATATAACAATTAGAGTCACATAAAATGTTTTAAAAAAATATCTTGCATGGCCTGCATGATGCCCCAGACCTTGTGGTAGCATCCGCGCATTTTGTTCTCGTCTCGTTCAGAGAAACGGACTTGTTTGGATAACTACGTGCACGTGCGTGCATACGTTCTTGGGGGTACGCATTTTCGTTACCCGGGTATCCAATTTTTGTTTTGGTCGATATGTATATTTTTCATATTTTGAAACTGAATTTTAGACCCGACCCGGGCGTGTTTTGGACTATATTTGTATTTACCAGAATATCAAATTTTATTTATATAATATTAATTTTATAAACTGATACAAATTAAAATTTTGTTAACTAATAGAAGATTATTTTAAATTTAAATATAAACTAATTTCCTAACAATCTAACAACTCCTTTTTCTCTCTCCTCTCTCTCCCTCTCTCTCTGTTACTTTATAAATATTAATTCTTTCAATATTTACAACCCCTGCATCTCTTCTCCACATATATATATTTGATATACTTTTTAAATCCCATATAAAGAAAAGCACTGTTCCCTTTCTTCTTCACGATTTCCCGCCTACGAGCGAAACCCAAGCCTCGCCTTTGCCCTCGTCCCGCGTGCCATGTGTGCGTTGCGATGATATACCGACGTCGGACGTGCCGTACGTATCCGTCGTGTGATCCAATCGAGGCAAGTTAATCTTGCTACATGCTATAATATATTTTACAACCATATTAATAATTATATTACATGTTTAGTATATTGTACATCCCCTGTTATCATTTTACTGTTTTACGACGTCCGTTTGCATCCGTACAATTTAATTCATATCTTGTTGCATGCAAGTTAATCTTGCTACATGCTATACTACAATATATTGTACACATGTGAATAATAACATTACTTATTGTTTAATTATGCATCCCACATTACCATTTTACTATTTTACAGTCTTCGGACATCCGTGTGCATCCATATCACTATTTACATATCTAGTCGCATACTAATTCATCTTGCTACATGCTAGATATATTATTATGCATCCATATGAGTAAAGCATTACCCGTTTATCACATTATACATCCATATTAAATTTTTACCGTTTTCGGATACCCGTTTGCATCCATATCATTTAAAATATATATAACTGCATGTATAGATCATATTAATTCATGTTATTATTGTAGTAACACCCCATGCTTAATAATGTGCATCCCACTTATTCTTGGAATTGTAAATATAACCCTAATCGATAATTGTGCATCCCTACCATTAATTATATATCTATTTGCATTCCAAGTCACGTTATTTCATATTATTGCTACATTAACACCCCATGCTAGATAATGTGCATCCTACATAGTCATGAAACTATAGTTGTAACCCCTGATTGTTATTTATGCGTCCATGTTTATTTGTGTATCCATACCATTAATTCTGCATAACTAGTTGCACCCCATATTACATTAACTCATATTATTAATACATTAGTACACCATGCTTGATATTGTGCATCCTACTTAGTCATGATGTAACCCCTGATAAATATTTGTGCATCCATACTTTTATTTGTGCACCCGTACTTGCTACAGTTTTATTATGAGCATACGCTTGACACATGTGCACTACCTGTCATGACCTGATATACCACTGCTTGACTTGATACCTTAACTTGTTACTAATGCCGACAATCTTGACCTGTTGTCCCTACGGACATATCCTGTTGTCTATTTAGACAAACTTGTACTTGCTAGATCCTGTGTTGGTATTAGCTCCAGATTATCAATACCTGATTTGAACACATAACCTTGGGGGTATGGGGAAATCAAAAGTGTAAACTAAAGTGTAACTTAAAAGGGTATTACTTGATCCGTTGTCCCGGGGGGTAACGGGACAGAGCCATTCGTGACTCTTACATATTCTTGATCCGTGGTCCCGGGGGGTAACGGGACAGAACCACTCTTGGTTCACATATTCCTGATCCGTGGTCCCCGGGGGTAACGAGACATATTCTTTGAGTTACATGGAGGATTACATTAATTGATTTCAAAAAAAACTTTAGAATAGATAACCCAGTAGCACAGCTTAGATTGAGCACTGCACGTCACACATACTGATATACTTCACTGTTATACATTCCTGTTGACTTGTTACTATTTATGGTTCATGCCTGCATATCTCGTTACATCCTGATTGCTTATATTATTGTTTGATATCATGACGCACTGACGTCTGGGTTTTGCATGGCCCAGATCCTCTATCTCTGTCGCAGGCTGATCAGGAGTATTTCCGCCGTCAGGCCGAGCAGTGAGGATCCTGTTAGTATCCAGTTAGTTTAGTTATTTCCGTACTTTCCAGATGTTACTGTTTATTGGATTTATTGCTTCCGCGTATTATTTCTTGACTCGTTTATTCTGGCATATGGACATGTACTAGATAGTTTATTTTACTTTCCTGTTCTTAATATCTCATAGACAGCCGTAATGTGACTGTGGAGGGGATGTTTCCTATCCACAGTAACATGGTTGGCTCTGTCACATACCGATCTTAGCGCACTCTGGGAAGCGGGGCGTGACAGGGTTTGTTTGGTATCAGAGCCATAGGATTTAGGTTAATCGGGTTTGATTCTTTTGTAGTTGGGTATTGGACCCAATACACGAATCGAAAAATCCATAATTAGGAACATGTCCTGCCACATTGTTATCGTAATTCTTGAATCATATCTTTCTCTTGACCCCTATCCTGACGATATGCAATCAACTTTGCATCTCGAGTTGAAATTCTTTTGGTTACCTATTTTTCTTCTGTCCTATTCCTTTGATTCTGATACTAGGATTTGGGCGACTTGAACGGTGTTATGTGATTGTAACTATGAACTGCGGCATGGTTACAATGTGGTACTCTATTTAAGTAACTTGGTGTCCTAGTCTTGATTCATTTCCTTGTTTTATGGTCGTTGTATTACCCTACTCTCTCGGTTGCATTGTTTACCAGTTTATATTTTATCGCAAGCTTGAATCCTCATTACCGTGCTTATCTTCTTCAGTGTCTTGGCTTTAGATGAAGTTGTTTCAGGTATCCTACTTGTTCATGATTTTCCCGCATTAGCATTATTCGATTCTGGTGCATCCCATTATTTTATATCGTCCAAGTTTATTGTTGCACATTCGATTACTTGTACGACCCTGTCTTGTTGTTGGGACATACACACTGGGAATGGGAAGATCATATCTAGTAGCAAGTGCAAGGATTGTTCGGTTGTTATCTGCGGACGAGAGTTATTTGCAGATTTCTTGGTGATTGATACTGGAAGTTATGATGTTGTCTTGGGAATGGACTTTCTTGGCACTTTTCACGCTCACATTGATTGTAGGGCAAAGAAAGTGATTTTCCAGATTCCCGGACATCCGGAGTTTGTTTTTCTGGAGGTAGCAGATCTGTCGGGC
This sequence comes from Agapanthus africanus, assembly GCA_030015575.1. NCBI lineage: Eukaryota > Viridiplantae > Streptophyta > Magnoliopsida > Asparagales > Amaryllidaceae > Agapanthus > Agapanthus africanus. The sequence goes on along the minus strand of CM057339.1, from coordinate 298,333,930 downwards.
CAGTCGAGTTTAGGGCTAGGTCGACACACAATGTTCTTTCATCGATGGAAGTTGATAAGGAGGAAGCGCCAGTTGTAGTTGGAGAGTTCATGGACGCGTTCGAGGAAATCTCTGGTTTACAGCCAAAACGATATGTAGAGTTCGCGATCGATCTTGTTCCTGGTGCAGCGCCAATCTCAAAGGCGTACTATCCGATGACACTAGTGGAGTTGGAAGAAATCAAGAAGCAGGTTACCGAATTAATTGAGAAGGGTTGGATTCGCAGCAGTAATTCACCTTGGGGAGCTCCAGTTTTCTAGTCAAGAAGAAAGATGGCACAAGGAGGATGTGTATCGATTATCGAGAATTAAATCGGGTGACTATTAAGAACAAGTACCCGATCTCTCGCATTGGAGAATTGTTCGAGCAGCTTAGTGGCGCGAGGGAATTCTCGAAGCTGGATTTGCGATCCGGATATCCTCAGTTCTGAGTTAAATCAGAGGATATTTGCAATACTCTGTTCCGAACTCGGTATGGACATTACGAGTATTTAGTGATGCCATTCGGAGTCAAGAATGCACCGGTGATATTTATGGACTTGATGAACCGAATCTTTTCACCGTTCTTGGACCAGTTTATAGTGGTGTTAATTGATGATATTCTGGTCTACTCGAGGAGCCTTAGAAGAGCATGCAGAATACTTAAAGATAGCATTGCAGACATCGAGGCATGAAAGATTGTATGCGAAGATGAGCAAGTGCGTGTTTTGGCTTGAAGAAGTGAAGTTTTTGGGGCATGTCGAATCTGGAGATGGAATCGCCGTTGATCCTGAGAAGATTGCAGCAGTTCAAGATTGGCCGATTCCAAAGAACGTAACAGAGATCAGAAGTTTTCTTGGACTTTCCAGATATTACAGAAGGTTCATGGAGAATTTGCTCGTTTGGATGAGTCTTTGACTAAGCTTACGCACAAGGAAGTACCGTTCGTATGGACGGATAAATGTGCGACAACTTTTGAGGCGTTTAAGCAAATGTTGATAACCGCTCCTATTTTGACCGTACTAGACGGTTCCGGAGGATTGGTGATTCATAGCGACGCATCTGGGAAAGGTTTGGGATGTGTTTTGATGCAGCATGGGAAGGTTATAACCTATGCATCGAGACAGTTGAAGACCCATGAGAAGAATTACCCAACTCATGATTTGGAGCTTGCAGCAGTGATTCTAGCTTTGAAGATTTGGAGACACTACATATTGGGCGAAAGAGTCGAAGTATTCACCGATCACAAAAGCCTAAAGTATTTGTTCACACAGAAAGAGCTTAACATGAGGCAGCGTAGATGATTGGAGCCGATGGCTGACTATAATCTTGATCTTAAGTACCATCCGGGGAAAGTTAATGTAGTGCCGGATGCGCTTAGTCGGTTGCCAGCAATTCGGATGTTGACTGCACAGAAGGAGCTTATCGAGGATTTTCGGAGATTCGAGTTGGAGATTGTGCTACCGTATTCCTCGGGACAGTTGATGCATCTGCAAGTACAGTCGTCGTTGATTGAGAATATTAAAGAAGGGCAGTCACATGACCCAAGATTGCAGAAGTTTCGAGGACAGGTTGAAGCGGGACTTCGAACGGACTTGTTGATTCATGAAGATGGTTCGTTGCGATATGGTAGCCGTTTGTGTATTCTGAATGGAGACATTCGCGAAGAAGTCATGAAGGAGGCATACAGTTTCGCATATTCGGTACATCCAGAAGGCACGAAGATGTACCGTGATCTACGACAGCATTTCTGGTGGGAAGGCATAAAAAGGGAGATTGCTCGCTTTGTAGCGAAGTGCTTGGTGTGTCAGCAAGTTAAGGCTGAACATCAAAGGGTAGCTGGTTTATTGCAACCACTTCCGATTCCTCAATAGAAGTGGGAACATATAACAATGGATTTCGTGACAGCTTTACCGCGAAGTCCAAAGGGCAACAATGCAGTTTGGGTGATTGTTGATCGATTGACCAAGGCAGCTCATTTCATACCATTTCGAGTTGGTCAATCAATGGAAGCGTTGGCAGAACGGTACATGCAGGAGATTGTGAGATTGCATGGAGTACCTATGAGCATCGTCTTCGATCGTGATACCCGATTCTTATCGCACTTCTGGAGGAGCTTACAGGAAAGTTTGGGGACACGATTGAAGTTTAGCACCGCTTATCATCCTCAGACAGATGGCCAGTCAGAGAGAACGATCTAAACTCTTAAAGACATGTTGAGAGCTTGCATGTTGGACTTCAAGGGTTCATGGGAGGATCATCTACACTTGGTGGAGTTTTCTTACAATAACAGCTTTCAGGCGACTATTCAGATGGCTCCATTCGAAGCATTGTATGGTTTCAAGTGTCGCTCACCCGTTTGTTAGGACGATGTTGGAGAGCGAAGATTGTTGGGACCGGATTTGATCGTGCAAACTGTAGAGAAGGTCGGTACGATCCGAAATAATAGAAGGCAGCGCAGGATCGACAGAAGAGTTGGGCTAATACATCGAGAAGATCTCTAGAGTTCGTTGTTGGTGATATGGTATTCTTGAAAATATCACCGACTAGAGGAGTGATTCGTTTTGGAAGTCGAGGCAAGCTTAGTCCTCGATTCGTAGGGCCTTTCTAGATTATGGAGCGTGTGGGAGAAGTGGCTTATCGGTTGGCTTTACCACTATCTTTGGCGAAGGTTCATGACGTGTTTCATGTATCTCAACTCCGTAAGTATGTTCGAGATGAAACACACGTTCTAGATCATTCGGAGCTGACTGTAAGGGAGGATTTGACCTTTGAGGAACGACCGATGTCAATTGTAGATCGAAGAGAAAAGGTCCTTAAGAACAAGGTTATCCCTCTTATACTTATTTCTTGGGGAAATCGCTCGCACGGAGAATCGACTTGGGAACGAGAAGACGAGATTCGACAGAAGTTTCCACACCTATTCTTGTAGATTCGTGTCGTTTACCTTTTCTTGTCTTGGGAATTTCGAGGACGAAATTCTTTTTGTAGTTGGGTATAATGTAAAACCCTAGTTCATTTATACCAGTTCTAGTTTATGTATTTCTTTATTTATGGTATTTTCCTGATTTACTGTATTTTGGGTGCGAATAGTGTATTTGACATCTGTATTTGCATCCGACCTGACCCGCTTGCTGGAAACCCGTCTTTATTCCTGTTTATGATTTATCCTGACTTATTACGTAGACTCGTGCACTTCCATATTTACATACTGCATATTGGCATTTATCTGGCATCTGCATTTTTAAATATAACAATTAGAGTCATATAAAATGTTTTAAAAAAATACCTTGCATGGCATGCATGATGCCCCTGACCCTATGGTAGCATCCGCGCATCTTATTCTCATCCCGTTCAGTGAAACGGACTTGTTTGGATAACCACGTGCACGTGCGTGCATCCGTTCTTGGGGGTATGCATTTTCGTTACCCGGGTATCCAATTTTAATTTTGGTCGACATGTATATTTTTCATATTTTGAAACTGAATTTTCGACCCGACCCGGGCGTATTTTGGACTATGTTTGTATTTACCAGAATTTCAAATTTTATTTATATAATATTAATTTTATAAACTGATACAAATTAAAATTTTGTTAACTAATAAAAGATTTTTTTAAATTTAAATCTAAACTACTTTCCTAACAAACTAACAACCCCTTTTTCTCTCTCCTATCTCTCCTTCTCTCTCTGTTACTTTATAAATATTAATTCTTTCAATATTTACAACCCCTGCATCTCTTCTCCACATATATATAATTGATATACTTTTTAAATCCCCTATAAAGAAAAGCACCGCTCCCTTTCTTCTTCACGTTTTCCCACCTACGAATGAAACCCACGCCTCGCCTCTGCCCTCGTCCCGCGTGCCGTGTGTGCGTTGCGACGATTTACCGATGTCGGACGTGCCGTACGTATCCGTCGCGTGATCCAATCGAGGAAAGTTAATCTTGCTACATGCTATAATATATTTTACAACCATATTAATAATTATATTACATGTTTAGTGTATTGTATATCCCCTATTATCATTTTACTGTTTTACGACGTCCGTTTGCATCCGTACAATTTAATTCATATCTTGTTGCATGCAAGTTAATCTTGCTACATGCTATACTACAATATATTGCACACATGTGAATAATAACATTACTTATTGTTTAATTATGCATCCCACATTACCATTTTACTATTTTACTGTCTTCGGACATCCGTGTGCATCCATATCACTATTTACATATCTAGTCGCATGCTAATTCATCTTGCTACATGCTAGGTATATTATTATGCATCCATATGAGTAAAATATTACCCGTTTATCACATTATACATCCATATTAAAGTTTTACCATTTTCGGATACCCGTTTGCATCCATATCATTTAAAATATATATAACTGCATCTATAGATCATATTAATTCATGTTATTATTGTAGTAACACCCCATGCTTAATAATGTGGATCCCACTTAGTCTTGGAACTGTAAATACAACCCTAATCGATAATTGTGCATCTATACCATTAATTATATATCTATTTGCATTCCAAGTCACGTTATTTCATATTACTTCTATATTAACACCCCATGCTAGATAATGTGCATCCTATATAGTCATGAAACTATAGTTGTAACCCCTGATAGTTATTTATGCATCCATGTTTATTTGTGTATCCATACAATTATTTCTGCTTAACTAGTTGCACCCCATATTACATTAACTCATATTATTAATACATTAGTACCCCATGCTTAATATTGTGCATCCTACTTAGTCAAGATCTAACCCCCGATAAATATTTGTACATCCATACTTTTATTTGTGTACCCGTACTTGGTACAGTTTTATTATGAGCTTCCGCTTGACACATGTGCACTACCTGTCTTGACCTGATATACCACTGCTTGACTTGATACCTGATCTTGTTACTAATGCCGACAATCTTGACCTGTTGTCCCTACGGACATATCCTGTTGTCTATTTAGACAAACTTGTACCTGCTTGATCCTGTGTTAGCATTAGCTCCAGATTATCAATACTTGACTTGAATACATAACCTTAGGGGTATGGGGAAATCAAAAGTGTAAAGTAAAGTGTAACTTAAAAGGGTATTACTTGATCCGTGGTCCCCGGGGGTAACGGGACAGAGCCATTCGTGACTCTTACATATTCTTGATCCGTGGTGCCGGGGGTTAACGGGACAGAACCACTCTTGGTTCACATATTCCTGATCCGTGGTCCCGGGGGGTAACGGGACATATTCTTTGAGTTACATGGAGGATTACATAAATTGATTTCAAACAAACTTTAGAATAGATAACCCAGTAGCACAGCTTAGATTGAGCACTGCACGTCACACATACTGATATACTTCACTGTTATACATTCTTGTTGACTTGTTACTATTTATGATTCCTGCCTGCATATCTCGTTACATCCCGATTGCTTATATTATTGTTTGATATCATAACGCACTGACGTCTTGGTTTTGCATGGCCCAGATCCTCTATCTCTGTCGCAGGCTGATCAGGAGTATTTCCGCCGTCAAGCCGAGCAGTGAGGATCCCGTTAGTATCCAGTTAGTTTAGTTATTTCCGTACTTTCCAAATGTTACTGTTTATTGGATATATTGCTTCCGCATATTATTTCTTGACTCGTTTATTCTGGCATATGGACATGTACTAGATAGATTATTTTACTTTCCTATTCTTAATATCTTATAGACAGCCGTAATATGACTGTGGAGGGATGTTTCCTATCCACAGGTAGCATGGTTCGCTCTGTCACGTGCCGATCTTAGCGCACTCTGAGAAGCGGGGCGTGACAATTTTAAATATAGAAAATTGCGGTTTTCTCATGATATGATTTGAAAGGTGTCCACCATGAGTTTTCTCGGCTCTTGAGCGATATCATACACCCGATTCGAGGAGGAGGAGGAACCATCTACTGGTGTATGGTGAACTCGGTGCGATACCCCGAGGCAAGATGGTCGCAGATGATGGCGTTGAGCCTGGCAGTGGAGCACTGCCGACCGATTATTGTGACGCGGCGGATATCCAGAGGATACCGACGTAGTCATTAGATTTTATGATATGGGCCATTCCGGATAGCCGGAGCCCGAGATATAGAGATTTTATGATATGGGCGAGTCTGGATTGCCGGAGCCTGAGATATTGGGATATTGGGATATATATTTTGTGTCGATGCTTGACACGGATTCCTTGTTAATTTCATTGATGATACTTTGATTTTTATGCAGATATCTCACTGAGATAAGAAAACAGTTTTCTCATATTTAGATGTATTCTGTTTTCATGCATTCATACATCATATATATGATATGTTGTTACCTGAGGCACCGACACGAGCACTTGGTCTTACACTTATGTATAAATGTTTACCATTTCCATTATTATATACTTCAGGCTATATTATTTTGGGGATATTATTATGGTATGACCTAGGATAGAGTCATACATGCGATTTCTTCTCGGTGATGTTTTCTACTCACGAGTTGGTAACTCACCCCCGTTGTGCCACAGTTTCTTGCAGATTTTGCCGTACAGGTTTCCTTGGCGGCTTTGCTGGCACATTGCTCCTTTCCGGGTGATTGGTTTGGTAGGTGGGTTCACTCGCATCGTGACCACCATTGTACCTTATTTATATTCAGTTGTATCTAGTAACTCCATCAACCAGACTTGTATTTTGTGATAGGCTTATAAAACCAGTATGTATATTCTTTCGACCTTAGAGTCGCGCGCTGTATTATTATGATTTTCTTGTGGGTATTGGTTTTCTTCTGAGTTTTGATCCTCGCCCTTCGGCGTTGTATATTATATTTCTTGCGTGGTTGTGTCCGCCAATTAGCGAAGATTTAGCTCCCGCTTGGGGATGCCTTTATTCATCATGTATATTATTCATGTTTGTACCCGTTTAGGGCCAGTATTTACAAAGGAGACTCTGCCGAAATTTTTGGGAAAATATGATGTTGCTTTTAAATGTTTAATGCCATTTATTTTATTTAAACCACTTGCTTTAAATAAGTTTTCCCTTCACTTCTTATTTAAAATGGTTTTGATTTCTAGGCTTTTTGGCTTACTTGAATTAGATAGGGTCCTATATACTTCACATGATTCAAGTGCCAGTCACGTGCTATTTCGAGTCGTGACACCGTATATCATGCAACATAGAACAGTGATGTGAGCATAGCAAATATATCAGGAAACATAGAATAATGATGAGGAAGTTCTACTATGTAAGTGGCATAGCGATTATCGATGATGAAAGTGTGTGAGCCGGCAAATTTGTGAAAGTGTAACATACGCATCATCGATAATGGTGTAGGTGTACTAGCATAGGTATATATATAATGCAATGAGAATGTGATGAACGTAGCATAAGGTACAACGTACGCAAAATGCTAACAGGTATATGTATCTACAATATATCCGAGTCTGTGAATCTATCAATCGACATCCAGCCTCACAAAATCACATAGGGTATAATCCATCGTACGACATCCTCTAGTCAAGGGTATGGATCAATCATCAGATAAAACTCATCACGTACGGTAAATTATCGTACGGTGGCATTATACTATTGGGGATCCTATCAATCTATGTGATAATGAGGGTACGGACCTAACGTCTCGTACGGCATATCACTCATGATTCACAACATTATATATATCTATATACCTATATCCCAGTTCACATCCATAACAAATCTCATATTAGGGGACCGAAAAAGGTATCAATCATCTCATATCGACTCGCATCCGTATACCGACATATCAATCAATTCATCATATCACATCGTATACTCTTTTCATCACATTAAGTCATCTTACATATACATTATAGCTTATTAATCTCATATTATGCTACTCTAAAACACATACATATTCTCGTGCACTACCTATATTTATATATCTTAATTCACATTCACTTTTCATATCCTGATATATCAATTCGAGACATCATTTCTACCATATCATGTCAAAGAGTCATATCCCTAAGGATTTCATCTTATATCCCGATATATATATTTAATCATTCATATCATCTCTAACTATCTTTTTAACCATATCCTTAGTTTTCTAATATAGGTTCCTACGACTGTATCCTATAGATCGGTTTCCATCCATAATTTGCGGGGGTGTTATACGCCATCCACCCGACTTCCCTCATATATATAAATTTACTCACCTGCGGAACTCCTTGTTTAACCGTAGTCGATGCACTTCGTCATCTCAGAATCCACACGAAGGTACCTACAATAAATACACAATCGCAAATGCTATTAAAATCAAGTCCGGAAAACCAATACAGCATACGGTGCGCTCATAGGTTAGAACCTATAGCCTATGCATGCATAAACAACAAAACAACCATTGTTGTTGACGTAAAAACGCCCAACAACCAAATAAAAATACAAACATCAAAACCAAGCATTCAAAACTCAGAAAACATAGCCAAAAACACTCACAACTGCTCCCAGATTTTTCTCAGGTTAAATTGGGACAAAACTAGCAAGTATAGGGAGTTGTATATGGAGTATGTGAGCTACTGAACTAACCTAGACACCAACTACCAAAATTTGGCCGGCCACATTACCTGAAAATCCGGCCAGCTCGGCCCTGTAGGCTCTGTTGGGGTTCGTCTTCTCAGGGTGGTTTCCTATTAGTCTAACTAGGTCTCTGGAGTTGCTAGTTTTTCTCAGAAACTTCCCGGGTTGCTCCAGATTCCCTGTAGGCCAACACAACTTCACAAAACCAACACGGGGTGATTTCTAAGTTCGTATTCTCTGTTTTTTGGGCATTAAATCCATACTAGGGTCTTGTAAACAACCACTAGACATCACAAGTCCACACAATCACTCAACCCTTCTCTTGAAATTTCCAAATATCACATACCCTAACCAAATCACATTCTAAACTAAACTAGAATGCAAGAAACTAAAACTAAGCTAAATGAATGGAGATATACCTCATTTGTCAACTCAAAAAAAACCCTAACTGTCCAAAGTCTCCAAAATCAAACTTTATTTGGTCCATGGTGTTGAGGGTGTGGTGGGGATCATTTTTAATGAAAAGGGTGTAGGGTTTTGGTGAAGAAATAGAGATGATTTTTGTGGGTGAAGGTGGAGGGAGATGAGGAAGAAAACAAATGGGGGATGAAATGAATGGCTGCTCTCTCTCTCTCTCTCTCTCTCTCTTATTCTCACCCTCTCTCAACTCATTTCTCATACTCTCTCTCCAATAATTCTCTTTCCTTCACTTTTCATTTTAAAACAAAATCACATAATACCCCAAAAAACAACAGAAGGAAACAACATGTAACCAAAATGCAACATGATATGGTGCACTAGCCATGGAAAACTGTAGAAACACGGATTTGGCTTAACTTTTATATTTTCTGAAATGTTACAATCTTCCCCCTTAAATAAATTCGGTCCCCGAATTTCAATTTAAACCCTCATTACTAAAACATTTCAATAATCAACTCAAATCAACGGGGCTCCGAAATCACGGAAGATACAGAAATAACACAGCGTATCGTGTGCGCCTGAAAAACGAGTATGAAACTCAAAAATCGAACTCCGTCAAGCATCACGCAAATCATCGGATTTGCTCGCAAATCATTAGAGTCACGATGGAGATACAGATCTCGAAATCCACTACTAAAATCCAATATGCACTAGTCAAATACTATAATACGTGTATAGTACGCATCCTTGGAAAATGATCTTAAAACTGAATAAAACACATGCAAAATCTTTTCTGAATCGCCGTGTGATGCGTAACTCATGGCACAAGTGACGGACGCTCAATTGTAAAGTAATAAATATATCTATATATGTTTTGCTCAAATTTGCATTCCGTTGTTTTGAAATATCCCAAAAGGTTTTCCTTTATAAACGTTCATGTCGCTCGCGGACACGTAGGAAATAGCGAGACTATAGCTCCTTTTTGAAAAGCTCTTGTTAAACTTTTAATGCATGCAAAGTACTTAAGTACTGTCCTCAGATCAGTCCTGTTCGGCTACTACATAATATAGTGCACATCATGAAAACAAAGTGCTCAAGAGCAAAATCAGCCCCAAAAGGCGTGTCCAACAATCACGTGCGTCTGGTGCGTACGGAATCCAAAGCCAAATACAAGTGCCACAATATGCACAAAAGCAAAACTAAGTGCAACGAGTGTGCACGAAAGTATCTGTCCAGTGCAACAGATGTACACGACAATAATATCAAGTGCCTTTAGAGTGCACGAAAATCTCAATCCAGTGCAACTAATATGCACGAATGAAAATCCCAATCGAGTGCATCCGGTGTGCACAAAATCGCATCTTATATCATACGCCCAACATGCGCGAAAATCCAAATCAAGTGCATCCGTCTTGCACGAATGAAATCTAAATCAAGTGCATCCGATGCGCACGAAATCCAATACCAAGTGCCTAATATGCGTAAAAATCCAACCCAAGCGCATCGGGTCCATAAAAAGCATCTAGTGCAGAAGCTTGCACGAAAACGAACGTCAAGGGCAAACGTGCACAAAAACATAAATCTGCTAAAATAAATGCTCAAAGAGATAAATCGGGTGCAACCAATGTACGGGGTATAAATCCAGTCCAATCAATGCACGAAATACCCACCTGGTGCAACAAATGTATGAAATGCAAATCTAGTGCAACAAATGCACGAAATACAAATCTGGTGCAACAAATGTACAAAATACAATTCCGGTGCATCAAATGCACGAAATACAAATTCGGTGCATCCAGTGCACGAAATACAAATCTAGTTCAAAAAATGCACGGAAACTCATCAATAACTGAAATGCATATAAAAACAACACCGAGTGTACCAAAGTGTATAAAATCAAAAAACGTGTACAACTATGTGCACAAAATCCGTATCAATGCACTGCAAGCACATGTGATCTATACCGAGTGCAAAAATCAAATCGAGTGCGTACCACATGCATAAATCAAATCAACCGTATGAAATCCATGAAATCATAAACACGTGCAGCCAAGACACAAAACCGATCTCAAGTGCAATAAATATGCACAAATCATAAACCAACACAACGGTGTATAAAGTATATCTCAAGTGCAATAACAATGAAAAAAATGTAAATACCTAGTAGGTGCAGCCATGGTGCACGAAATCCAATATCATGAAACTCAATCACCAAAACTCAAATCCAAGCGATATAAGCGTGATACTCCGCAAATCGCAACAAATGACATTGAGGTACACCTCCTACAATGTCGAAAAAATGTCGGTGCGTCCAAAACTGGCAGAGCAAGAACATCCGCTTATCTCCTGCTCATGGTCTGGCGTCCTCTGTCTCTGGGTTCTCATTTTCTCTGTGGATTACCAATCTCGTAATCCTTCAGCTCTTCAGCCCGGTCAGGTGTACTAACGGAAACGATTCCTCTCTGACACTACTCTGGTCATCTCTAGGCCAATTAGCATGGCTACTCATAAAGCAGCACGTCACTGGCGTCGGCCTCTGGCCCTCTGAATACACGTGACTCAACTGATCCTCGGTGCAAATTTTATCGCATCAGTGTCTTGGAAGGAACCTGATCAAGGTCTTTTCCGATCTCTCCTATACGGAACTATACGGAGGCTGGTACTCTTACATAATCCTTTCTGGTTTTCTGGACATCTGCGTTCTGAGAACAACATTTCCTCGAAAACTGGCTGTATCCCAATGCCTATGTATACATATCAGATCTCTAATCATAACGCGGAGTAACAGCAGCTCAGTAACATCTCGCACGAACCTCTTGTTCCACTCGTCTTTATTATCGTCCACTTTGACGTCACGTCATGTCATCTGCGTACTGCAATGGTTCTCGGCTACAGTCAATCTGAAGTCTCTCACACGGACTCGAAATTACGAACTCGGTATCTTCAGCACACTGTAGAAGATATCTAACCGAACACGTCCTCGGGAACTCGTCCCAACCATCGAAGGAATACTCAATACTCGTCTGTTCTCAATCAACTCACAATGCATCTAGGTGAGGTCCTCTATCCGAAGCTGGTCAACTTACTGATCTCCTATCAAATCATCCAACGAACAACGTCATCTTTGGATCGATCTATTCTAGATCTGAATAAGATTCTCCACACTTGATATCTTCAACTCAACTGGGCCTGTGTCGGCGCATCAATCAGACGAATCATTTCAGTCGCCCAACTCTACTCGAGATAGACTATCTATCTTCTGCCGCATCTCTGCCTGAAAGCTCCAGCAATCTCAGCTCATAAGCTCTAGAAGCGACATCCCATCAATCTCTGCAACAGCTCGGTCATCTGTCTGCAAGGTAGACGACATCAGTATCTCTGAGGTAGGCTATACATCAACAGTCCTCTCATAATCTGGCAGCCTCTAACAATGGCCCGATCATCCGGTGCAAAACCGAACACTCGCCTCAAACAAGAGGTCAAAACACAAACAATAAATCGATAGTTTCCCATGTCACCAGAAAACACGATGGTCAGTCCTCGTCCATGACGAGCTCGCCCTGACCGCATCACTAGCAGCAGCTCAATCTGTGCTCAGACCATGGTGACCGGAACCTCAATCAAGTATCGACGAAAATAAATCAAAGGGATGAAAAGAATCAACAGATCGCAAAATGGATCCATGATCATAAGGAGGAACGGAATCAGTGAGAGTATGATCATGGAAACGAATAGAATCAAGGATCTCAAATGGATGTATAATCATGGGGACGAAGAGAATCACAGATCTCAAAATATGTACATTCTAAGGTTTCTTAAGTGGGGTATCGTATCGTAAATATGTCGTGGAACATACGTATGGTACGTCACTCTACTCAAGCTACCTACTCCATCAATCAGGGTCATCCTATAAAACGAAAGTTCGGGTCTAATACCCCCCTGTTCAAGTCTAAGTTCTGTAAGGTCAAGCCTAGGTTCCGAAATAGATTACGCCACAGACTCCACATAGTCAAACCTAGAATCGAACCAAGGTTAAACCTAGTGCTCTGATACCAACTTTGTCACGACCCGAAAATATTATTCGTGACCGGCACTTAAACCACACAAAGTCTAAAGGCGTAACATAATTCAAGTAAGTCAAAGCCCAGAAATCTAAATCTTTTTAAGAAAATAAAAGAGGTGAAGTTTTGAAATAAAGGTATGATGAAATCAAAGGTTTTCTTAAATGCATAGATAAAGGAACATGAAAAATACAAGTGAATTTTAATAGTTGAAAAACATGTTTCGTCTTTTTTAAAAATTTGGGCAACACCTCCTTTGTATATTTTGATCCAAAACCACATATACATGATAAAATAAAAGGCATCCCCAAGCGGGAGCTAGCTCTTCGCCAATCGGCGGAATCACAACCACGCAAGACAGAAATATAAGTATACGACGTCCCACGGTGAAGATCAGTATAAGGAATAATGTAAAGCAAGATATCAAACCCACCAAGCGAACATATAACCCATCGCTCAAGTCTCACAACTACAACTCTTGCTAAGTCTTACTACTTATACAAATACTAGTTTCTGATTAATGGAGTTAACTAGGTACAACAGGAATAATGAATACAAGAGTGGTACGATCCAATATGTACCACCTACCAAAGCAAATCACCCGAATGCAGCTGTGTGCCAGCAATGCCGCTTCTGATCCAAGCGGTCAACCTGCAAGAACTATGGCATAACGGGGATGAGTTGCCAACTCGTGTGTAGAAAACATTATCAGGTAGAAATCGAATAAAACAACGATTTCCTGGGTCAACTATATCATAAAGGTAATACTATGATATTTAGGGTGACCGTATCTGCATATGTGCCAATAATATAATAAATGCCTATATGCATGTGGATAACATCTACGTGTCCATCAATGACACAACACCATCATGTTTGTAAATATCATGAAGCATATGCATGTAAGTACGAGGATATCAATCAACGTGTGTCCATCAACGACACATCAAAATCATGGAACCTGAGTGTCCAACACCGACACTCGAAACATCATGAAACCCGTGTCCAATATCGACATGTAAATCCTCATATATCTCGGGCTCCGTCATTTCGGATCGGCCCACGGGCTCCGTCTATCCGTATTGGCCCTCGAGCTCCGGCAATACGGATCGGCCCGTATCATCTCACGACTCCGGTCGGTATCCTCCGGATAACCGTCGAGTCTAAATGCTATCACCGGTAGGAAGTATTCCCTCTGCCAGGATCATCGTCTACACCACGAAAAATCATTTCTTGCCCGTGGGTACCATACCGGGTCTACCATGTACCCGCAGACGGTGCCTCCCGCTTCTCGAATCGGGTTTCACATGCTAATCTCAGAACCGAGAAAACACATGGCGAACATCTTGAAATATCATATCAAGAGAAACCGGGTTTTTTAAAACAATACATAATTTCCTTTGAAATTTAACCACAGTTCTCAAATTCAGAATATCATGAAAATAGCATATCAATGCGTAATATTATAAAGTATGATATATGCAACGTATAACAGAAATGTAAGCATATCAGTATATCATGCAACATGGAACAGTGATGTGAGCATAGCAAATATATCAGCAACATAGCATAATGATGGGGAAGTTCTACTGTGTAAGTGACATAGCAATTATCGATGATGAAAGTGTGTGAGCCGGCAAATCTGTATAAGCGTAACATATGCATCATCTATAATGGTGTAGGTGTACTAGCACAGGTATATATATAATGCAATGAGAATGTCATGAACGTAACATAAGTTACAACATACGTGAAATGCTAACAGGTATATGTATCTACAATATATCCAAGTCTATGAATCTATCAATCGGCATCCAGCCTCATAACATCACGTACGGTATAATCCATCGTACGACATCCTCTAGTTAAGGGTATGGATCAATCATCAGATAAAACTCATCACGTATGGTAAATCATCGTACGGCGGCATTAAACTATTGGGGATCCTATCAACCTACGTGACAATGAGGGTACGAACCTAACGTCTCGTACGGCATATCACTCATGATTCACAACATTATATATATATATATATATATATATATCTATATACCTATATCCCATGTCACATCCATAACAAATCTCATATCAAGGGACCGGCAAAGGTATCAATCATCTCATATCGACTCGCATCCGTATACCGACATATCAATCAAGTAATCATATCACATTGTATACTCTTTTCATCACATTAAGTCATCTTACATATACATTCTAGCTTATTAATCTCATGTTATGCTACTTTAAAACTCATACTTATTCTCGTGCACTACCTATATTTATATATCTTAATTCATATTCACTTTTCATATTCTGATATATCAATTCGAGACATCATTTCAATCATATCATGTCAAAGAGTCATATCCCTAAGTCTTTCATCTCATATCCCGATATATATATTCAATCATTCATATTATCTCTAACTATCTTTTTAACCATATCCTTAGTTTTCTAATATAGGTTCCTACGACTGTATCCTATAGATCGGTTTCCATTCATAATTTGCGATACGCCATCCAACCGACTTCCCCCGTAGATACAAATCTCCTCACCTACGGAACTCCTTGTTCAGCCATAGTCGATGCGCTTCATCGTCTCGGAATCCATGCGAAGGTACCTACAATAAATACACAATCGTAAATGCTATTAAAATCAAGTCCGGAAAACCAATACAGCACACGGTGCGCTCATAGGTTAGAACCTATAGCCTACGCATGCAAAAAAAAACCAAACAACCCTTGTTGTTGATTTATAAATGCCCAACAACCAAATACAAATCCAAACATCAAAACCAAGCATTCAAAACTCGGAAAACAAAGCCAAAAACACTCACAACAGCTCCCAGATTTTTCTCAGGTTAAATTGGGACAAAACTAGAAAGTATAGGAAGTTGTATATGGAGTATGTGAGCTACTGAACCAACCTAGACACCAACTACCAAAATTTGGCCGGCCACATTGCCTGAAAATCAGGCCTGCTCGGCCCTGTAGGTTCTGTTGGGGTTCGTCTTCTCAGGGTGGTTTCCTATTGGTCTAACTAGGTCTCTTTCTCAGAAACTTCCCGGGTTGCTCCAGAATCCCTGTAGGCCAACACAACTTCACAAAACCGACACGGGGTGATTTCTAAGTTTGTATTCTCTGTTTTTAGGAATTAAATCCACACCAGGGTCTTGTAAACAACCACTAGACATCACAAGTCCATACAATCACTCAACCCTTCTCTTGAAATTTCCAAACATCACATACCCTAACCAAATCGCATTCTAAATTAAACTAGGATACAAGAAACTAAAACTAAGCTAAATGAAAGGAGATATACCTTATTTGGCAACTCAAGAAAAACCCTAACTGTCCAAAGTCTCCAAAATCCAATCTTGATTGGTCAATGGTGTTGAGGGTGAAGTGGGGATCATTTTTAATGAAAAGGGTATAGAGTTTTGGTGAAGAAATAGAGATGATTCTTAGGGATGAAGGTGGAGGGAGATGAGGAGGAAGATGATGAGGAAAACAAATGGGGGATGAAATGAATGGCCGCCCTCTCTCTCTCTCTCTCTCTTATATTCTCACCCTCTCTCAACTCATTTCTCACTCTCTTTCTCCAATAATTCACTCTTTCCTTCACTTTTTTTTAAAACCAAATCACACAATACCCCAAAAAACAACACAAGGAAACAACATATAATCAAAATGCAACATGACATGGTGCATTAGCTATGGAAAACTGTAGAAACACGGATTTGGCTTAATCGCGATTAGTAGTGCACTAATCGAGTTTAATTTTAAACTGCATATAATAAATTATAAAAATGCCAAATCCGATAAATATATTTTTAAATGAATAAATCATTTTAATCTCCAATTATTTCATAAATATTTGTATATATTTATACTATTTTATGAAACCCCAATTTCGCAAATCGGGTAGTTTTCGCAAAATATATTATTTTAATATTAAATTCCAAAAATAATATTTTATATTTTCTGAAATGTTACAATTTTTAGTCATTCATGGGTGTGATGGCTAGGATATTTAATTTAGGGTGATGCTCTGATGCGAGATCAGTGAAGTTGACTAGCTTTTTTTGATGGGTCTTACTTAGACCTGATATGAGTCGGTCTAGAGAGACCATGTAGTGAGTTTTCCTCCGACGAATTGGGACGAGTTCTTGAAGTTTGGCTTACCTAGATTCTTTCACAGAGTGTCAGAGATGCCGGAGTTGTATTTTCGAGTTTTTGTGTAAGACTCCGGGCTTGATCATAACCAAGTATGACTTGCAATTCGCGTAATTATCGCGATACGCTCCTTATTTGACCGATACTGGAGAGTAATAGAACAGGAGATTGATGCGAAGTCTCAATGAGTAGTTATTATTCCCCTCCGATACTGGAGATTCGATTTGTATACAGAGCCATTGTGTACGACCCCACTTTCAGGGGAAAATCTTGATGAGATTGCCATTGTTCCGAAACGGAACTGGATTCATTAAGGAGTGCTAGTTCCGGACAGATTGGATAGATGAGATCGGCAGAAAACATGACGAGTTCTTTCCAGGATTCTATAATGATTGAGATTGGACCCAGGGTCAGTTGCTTGGTGCGCACGCAAAGGTTAGAGATCGCCGTCGTCAACATGTGGCATTGTGAGAGACTGGACTACTTGATAAAGAAGTGTCATGAGAAGTATCAGCATAGGACTGTTTGCATAACTACTTCTTACCGGACAATTGTATAAAGAGGCCGTGGTGTTAGTGATCCGCAGAAAAAACAAGAATTCAGAGACAGAGAATGCTAGACCGTGGGCAGAAGGTAAATGGTAATCCTTGCTTTGCCAGTTCTGGGTGTATAGACACATTTCTACATGGAAGAAGGTGTACTACGATGTCATTTTTTTTATTTGCATTTTGATGATCCGAATATTGCATTTTCGACGTTGAAGAATGGACACCTCGTCGTCCGTTATTTTGACTTATGTGTTTTGAGAATTTGAGAGTCACACGAATGATTTATGCATACCAAGTGCACTTGTTTGAGATTTCTGTGCACATCAGTTGCACTTGATTGGTGTTTTGTGCAAACCAGGTGCGCTTGTTTGAGATTTCCATTCACAGTGACTGCACTCGATTAGCATGTTGTGCATGCAGGGTTGTCTAGCACTGCAGCAAGGTTTCGGGAGGCATTATCCATGCCATGTTTAAATTTTAGCCGTACTAGCTAACCTAACCTAGAATCGTATACTAGAAAATGCGACGAATCAAATGCAAACAACTATGCAACTAAAGTGAATGAGGAATACAACCTTTGTAGACCGGTCCTTCACTTCATTAGATCCGTGTGGTAGTCCCTCGCTGCAAGTAGTAAAATCCCTGTAACACCTGAGCCTAATGCTACAAATTTCAGTTACCGTTTGAACGTAGTGTGGCACTTATTTCAGTTATCTAGCATGATTGTTACTTATGGTAGATTTTTTACCCGGCAAATTCATTTCTGCATATAACAATTTATGGTATCTAAAATAAAATTAAAAATATTCATCTTGGCCTGCTCGACACCACTAACCCTGTTGTAGCGTCCGTGCATCGTGTTCTCGTCCCGTTCAGTGAAACGGACGAGTTTGGATGGCTACGTGCACTTACGTGTGTCCATTTTGGGGGTATGCTTTTTGATCATAAAATACTTTATTTTCACTTTTGGATCCCGCTTAAAATTCTATTATTTCAATTTTAAATTTTTGGACCCGACCCGGGCGCGATTTGGAAATGTTTTATTTTGCGCCAAAATCCCATTTCTAATATTTTTTTAACTATAGTATATTTTATTATAACCTATATATTATCTTCCGTTTCTTAAAATCTTTTAAAATTTTCCAGCCAATCCTACCACTCCATTTAAACCCAGTGGGCCCCCTTATCTCTCTCTCTCTCATCTCTCTCTCCCTCGTCTCTCTCTATCTCTCTCTCTCTCCTGTATCTCTCTCTATCTCTCTCCTCTCTCTCCCCCCCATCTCTCTTTATCTCTCTTCTCTCTATCTCTCCTGAATCTCTCTCTATCTCTCTCCACTTTCTCTCTCTCCCCATATCTCTCTCTCTCTCTCTCTCTCTCTCTCTCTCTCTCTTATATATATATACATTATCCTTCATCCTCCTTTTCTTTTTTTTCAAACGGCAGAACCCAAACCCATCGCGAACCCTACCGCCGCCGTCTCCCTCGCCGCCGCAGCCCCAACGCCGACACCACCACCACCGGGCTCGTCGTCTCCTCGCCCTCAACCGAGCCTCCCTCTCCTCGCCACCTCCTCCTTCTTCTTTCATGTGCCCGAGCCAACGCCTGCACCCTCGAAACCTCGCTGGCGGTCTCTCGTCGTCGCCATCCGCACCACCACCTTCACCCTTCTCACCCCCATGCACACTCCAACACCCCCAATCCATCTTCCCTTCCTCTCCTTTCTCCATTCTCCCTGCACCAGTTACCTACCCGAGCCTTAGCCATGAACCGCTGGAGAACTCTTCGCCGGCGCCCTCACCGCCGTCGATCTCACCACCATCACACCCTCTGCAACCCAGTAAGCAATATCTTCCCTTCCTCCTTCTACTTCTTCCATTTCTTCTTTATTTTCCCTTTCTTTTCTTGATTACAACTCTTAACATTCGCTGTTTTTGATCTCGCCGGAATCCGGCCGTGCCGACGACGCGTCCCGACGTTCCAGCGAGGTACCCCGACCCGTGTGGTTCCACTGTTCATCGTTTGGGTTCATTCCGTGAACCGTGCGCCCGTCGCGAGTTTTCCCCGCCGACATTCTACGTTCCGTTTTCCCGATTCGCGACCCATCGAGGTAAGTACCCCTTGCTACATGCTATACAATATTTACATATATATTATGACACCCTAAACCTGTAAATTTAACTTGGTACGATCATTTCTCATTTTCATGTACAATATTGTTATGTATCAACTTATCTTTAAACTTGGAACTTACAGTTTGCAATTAAACCTAATAACTACATTTACCGTTTAATCATATTTTCAAGATTGACATAGCTTATGGCATTTATCTCTATAGTTTTGTTCCATTTGGACACTCGTGTGCATTTTAACCTATAATAGCTGTATTGAACCTTTATATAAATCATTGCACCTCTCAAGTTCTTAAACTTGTTAACATGATTAAAAGGCCATAATTGTCATACTGCATGCGCATAACATTGAAATCATCTCTGTGACACAACTGATAATTGTACTGCAAATTGAGTAAATCTGCCTATTGCTTAATTCATTGTTTATATCATGTTGATGATAACCATGCTTGATTGTATAACTGATTGTGAGCACACCCATGATATTGTTTACATCTTGACCTGACTTGCTACATATATATATTGATCTACCCGACATGGTACCGTATACTTCTTGACTTGACATGATGTACCATGACCTGATCCGTTACCTGATCTTGTGTCTAAGGCCAACAAACCTGACATGTAGTCCTCATGGACCGTTCCTGTTGTCTATCCAGACAAACCTGTTTACCTGATCCTGTGTTGGCATTAGTTTCTTGATTTCGGGATACCTGACTTGACTTACACATATAATTTGGGGGTATGGGGAAATCAAAGGTGCAACCTGACTTGTAACTCAATAGTTCACTACTTGTACTGATCAGTTTTAGAGGCCAGGCCCGCCTCGTGACGATGCTGCTGACATCGTTGGTCTTTATCCTTTCCCTGTTAGTGCCTAGCGGCACGTCTCGGTTTCAGCCCGAGAGTCTTAGACCGTGGTCCCGGGCATGCACGGGATACTATTGAGTTACATCGATGATTCATCAATTTGATTTCAAAGACTTTAGAACAGAAAACCTGATAGAACAGTTTAGTTTACCCACTGCACATTACCTTGCACTGCTCTGATTCATATTATTGTTACTCTTTCTCTATTCATGTTTATATTCGCATTGCCTGTTTATTATGTTATTACTTGATGACTTGACGCGCTGACGTCTGGGTTTTGCATGGCCCAGATTCTCCTATCTTGCTGCAGACTGATTAGGAGTTTTGCCGCTGTTAGACGAGCGGTGAGGTTCCTGTCGGTACGTAGTTTCACTCCAGATGTTTCATTTATTGTATCGTTTGGCTTCCGCATATTGTTATCTCTTGACTCTTTTACTCTGGCTTATGGACATGTACTGGATAGTTAGTTTACTTTCCTGTTCTAGATATCTCCACAGCCGTAATGTGACTGTGGAAGGATTTTTCCTATCCACAGGTAGCATGGTTGGCTATGTCACGTGCCAACTTTAGCGTACTTTGGGAAGTGGGGCGTGACATGGTTCTTTTGGTATCAGAGCCATGGGATAGTCGGGTTGATTCTTTTTGTAGTTGGGTATTGTACCCAATACACGAATCAGAATACCCGTGTTTAGGAAACGTGTCCTGCCACCTTGCCGTTTTACCATTCTTGAATCACATTCTTCCTGATTATATCTTTTACGATGTGCAAACTTCCTTTGCATATCTACTCGAAACCTGGTTCCTTGTTATCTCTAGGACTTAGGCGACTTGGGTGGAGTTATGTAATTATGGCTATGATACCGCGGCATAGTTACAATGCGGCACTCTATTTAAGTATCTTGGAGTTCTAGCCTTGATCTATATTTCGAATCTATCATCATGCAAATGTTGAATGTTTGATATGGCCGGTAAGAATTTGAAGACGTACCAGAGGCGTGTGGACGAAGCCGCCATGCTTGGAGTAACAAGGGGAATGCTGGAGAATCAAAAGAAACGGACCGAGCTGATTCTGCAACAAGCGGACTCGTTTCAGGAAGGTTTGCAGATCGTTCAGCAGTCTGTGAACAATGTTGGAGCTAAGCCAGTTGACCGAGTAGGGACAGTAGCAGATTTCAGACACTTGGGTCCGTCTACATTTACTGGTTTGGAGGAACCGTTACCAGCAGAGCAGTGGCTAGTGGACACAGAGAACTTGCTTATTGCAGCACAGATTCCAGATGAGAAAAGAGTGGATGTGGTACGCATTCAGTTAGTGGACTACGCTCGAGAATGGTGGCTTGTGGAAGAGAACCGTTTGCCAAAGCCGATTAAGTGGGCGGATTTTTCAAAGAGTTTCCTGGAGAAGTTCTTCCCGCGGACTGCACGGGAGGAAATGGAAGAAAAATTCATCGGGCTAAAGCAGAATGGACAAGACTCAGTAGATTCGCTGGACCTTTAGTTGCCAACGATGCAGACAGGGCACGGAGGTTCATGCGCAGCTTGGACGTGGACATCCAGAGGCAGATTGACTCCCTGGGTTTGACCACTTTCTCACAAGTACTTGCGGCAGCTCGAGAACAGCAGAGCCTATCGGGAAAAACTGGGAGTTCACAGCAGACAGCAGTTGCGGTAAGGAAGCAGTTCTGTCGGGCCAGTCAAGTTTAGGGCTAGGCCGACAAACAACATTCTTGCATCTATGGAAGTTGATAAAAGTGAAGGACCGGCTGTTGTTCGTGATTTTATGGACGTTTTTGAAGATATATCGGGTTTACCGCCGAAGCGAGACATGGAGTTCGCAATTGATCTTATTCCTGGTGCAGCGCCAGTATCCAAGGCGTATTATCCAATGGCACCAGTAGAGTTGGAAGAAGTCAAGAAACAGGTTGCTGAATTGCTTGAAAAGGGTTGGATTCGAAGCAGTAACTCGCCTTGGGGAGCTCCAGTTCTTCTAGTAAAGAAGAAGGATGTGCATCGACTATCGAGAATTAAACCGGGTGACTATTAAGAACAAATACCCTATCCCTCGCATTGGAGAACTTTTTGGGCAGCTTAGTGGCGCGAGGGTATTCTCGAAGCTGGATTTGCGATCCGGATATCATCAGGTCCGAGTGAAAACAGAAGATATTTGCAAGACGGCGTTCCGAACTCGGTATGGACATTACGAGTACTTAGTGATGCCCTTCGGAGTAACGAATGTGCCGGCAGTATTCATGGACTTGATGAACCGAATCTTTTCACCGTTCTTGGACCAGTTTATCGTGGTTTTCATTGACGATATTCTGGTTTACTCGAAGAGTTTTGAAGAGCATGATGAGCATTTAAAGATCGTACTGCAAACGTTGAGACAAGAGAAGTTATATGCGAAGATGAGTAAGTGCGAGTTTTGGCTGGAGGAAGTAAAGTTTTTGGGGCATGTTGTGTCTGGCGATGGAAATTGCCGTCGATCCAGAAAAGATTGCAGCAGTTCGAGACTAGCCGATTCCAAGGAATGTTGCGGAGATAAGAAGTTTTCTTGGACACGCCGGATATTACAGGAGATTTGTGGAGAACTTTGCTCGTCTGGCGAAGCCGTTAACCAAGCTTACGCGCAAGGAGGTACCTTTTGTATGGACGGACAAATGTGCGTTAGCTTTTGAGACGTTGAAGCAGAAGTTGATAACCGCCCCTATTCTGACCGTGCCAGTCAATTCCGGAGGATTGGTGATTCACAGCAACACACCTGGGAAAGGATTAGGATGTGTTTTGATGCAGCATGGGAAGGTTGTAGCGTACGCATCGAGACAGTTGAAGACCCATGAGAAGAATTACCCAACTCATGACTTGGAGCCTGCGGCTGTGATTTTCGCTTTGAAGATTTGGAGACACTACCTTTTGGGCGAAATGGTCGAAGTTTTTACTGATCACAAGAGCTTGAAGTATGTGTTCACACAGAAGGAGCTTAATATGAGGCAACGTAGATGGTTGGAGCTGATGGCTGACTACGATCTTGATCTTAAGTACCATCCGGGGAAGGTTAATGTCGTGCCGGATGCGCTTAGTCGGTTACCAGCAATTCAAGTGTTAACTACGCAGAAAGAGCTTGTTGAAGATTTTCGAAGATTTGACTTGGAGGTTGTGCTACCGCATTCAACGGGACAGTTGATGCAACTGCAAGTACAGTCATCATTGATCAAGAATATTAAAGCAGCACAATCGCAGGACCCTAGACTGCAAAAGTTTCGAGGACAGGTTGAAGCCGGACTACGAATCGATTTATTGATCCACGAAGATGGTTCGTTAAGGTATGGTAGCCGTTTGTGTGTGCCAAAGGGAGATATTCGTGAAGAGCTTATGAAGGAGGCACACAGCTCAGCTTATTCTGTACATCCTGGAGGCACAAAGATGTACCGAGATATTCGACAGCATTTCTGGGGGGAAGGCATGAAGCGGGAGATTGCTCGCTTTGTAGCAAAGTGCTTGGTGTGTCAGCAAGTTAAGGCTGAATATCAAAGGGTTGCTAGTTTATTGCAACCACTTCCGATTCCTCAGTGGAAGTGGGAACATATAACCATGGATTTCGTGACGGCTTTACCGCGGAGTCCAAAGGGCAACAATGCTGTATGGGTGATTGTTGATCGGTTGACCAAGGCAGCTCACTTTATTCCTTTTCGAGTCGGTCAATCAACTGAGACCTTGGCGGAGCGGTACATGCAGGAGATTGTAAGATTGCATTGAGTACCGGTAAGCATCGTGTCCGATCGTGACACTCGGTTCTTATCACACTTCTGGAGGAGTTTACAGGAAAGTTTGGGGACTCGATTGAAGTTTAGCACAGCTTATCATCCTCAAACTGATGGTCAGTCGGAGAGAACGATCCAAACTCTTGAAGATATGTTGAGAGCATTCATGTTAGACTTCAAGGGTTTTTGGGAGGATCATCTACATTTGGTGGAGTTTTCTTACAACAACAGTTTTCAGGCAACCATCCAGATGGCTCCATTTGAAGCTTTGTATGGTCGCAAATGCCGTTCGCCTGTTTGTTGGGACGATGTCGGTGAACGAAGATTATTAGGACCAGATTTGGTTATGCAGACAGTTGAGAAGGTTAACACTATCAGAAATCATATGAAGGCAGCACAAGACCGACAGAAGAGTTGGGCAGATACGTCAAGAAGGCCTCTAGAGCTCGCCGTGGGTGATTTGGTATTCTTGAAGATATCACCGACTTGAGGGGTGATTCATTTTGGAAGTCGGGGAAAGCTTAGTCCTCGATTCGTTGGACCTTTTGAGATCTTGGAGCGTGTTGGTGAGGTAGCGTATCGTTTGGCGTTACCGCGGTCCTTGGCGAATGTGCACGATGTGTTTCACGTATCTCAACTCCGTCGATATGTTCGAGATGAAACACACATATTGGATCATTTGGAGCAAGCAGTACGAGAAGACTTGACTTTTGAGGAGCGACCGATTGGAATCGTGGATCGAGGGGAAAAGGTTCTTAAGATCAAGGTGATCCCTCTTATGCTTGTTTCTTGGGGTAATCGCTCGCATGGAGAGTCCACTTGGGAACGAGAAGATGAAATCCGGCAGAAGTTTCCTCACATTTTCTTGTAGTTATCTGTCTTTGTATTCTTGGAATTTCGAGGACGAAATTCTTTTTGTAGTTGGGTATAATGTAACACCCGAGCCCAATACTACTAATTTCAGTTACCGTTTGAACGTAGTGTGGCACTTATTTCAGTTATCTAGCTTGATTGTTACTTACGGTAGATTTTTTACCCGGCAAATTCATTTCTGCATATGACAATTTATGGCATCTAAAATAAAATTAAAAATATTCATCTTGGCCTGCTCGACACCCCTTACCCTGTTGTAGCGTCCGTGCATTGTGTTCTCGTCCCGTTCAGTGAAACGGGCGAGTTTGGATGGCTACGTGCACGTACGTGTGTCCGTTTTGGGGGTATGCTTTTTGATCATAAAATACTTCATTTTCACTTTTGGATCCCGCTTAAAATTCTATTATTTCAATTTCAAATTTTTGGACCCGACCCGGACGCGATTTGGAAATGTTTTATTTTGCGCCAAAATCCCATTTCTAATATTTTTTAACTATAGTATATTTTATTATAACCTATATATTATCTTCCGTTTCTTAAAATCTTTTAAAATTTTCCAGCCAATCCTACCACTCCATTTAAACCCAGTGGGCCCCCTTATCTATCTCTCTCCTATCTCTCTCTTCCCCGTCTCTCTCCTGTATCTCTCTCTCTCTCCTGTATCTCTCTCTATCTCTCTCCTCTCTCTCTCCCCCGTCTCTCTATCTCTCTTCTCTCTCTCTCTCCTGTATCTCTCTCTATCTCTCTCCACTTTCTATCTCTCCCCGTAAATCTCTCTCTCTCTCTCTTATATATATATATATACATTTTCCCTCATCCTCCTTATCTTTTTTCTCAAACGGCAGAACCCAAACCCATCGCGAACCCTACCGCCTCCGTCTCCCTCGTCGTCATAGCCCCAACGCCGACACCACCACCACCGGGCTCGTTGTCTCCTCGCCCTCAACCGAGCCTCCCTCTCCTCGCCACCTCCTCCTTCTTCTTTCATGTGCCCGAGCCAACGCCTGCACCCTCGAAACCTCGCCGGCGGTCTCTCGTCGTCGCCATCCGCACCACCACCTTCACCCTTCTCACCCCCTGCACACTCCAACACCCCCAATCCATCTTCTCTTCCTCTCCTTTCTCCATTCTCCCTCCACAAGTTACCTACCCGAGCCCTAGCCATGAACCACTGGAGAACTCTTCGCCGGCGCCCTCACCGCCGTCGATCTCACCACCATCACACCCTCTGCAACCCAGTAAGCAATATCTTCCCTTCCTCCTTCTACTTCTTCCCTTTCTTCTTTATTTTCCCTTTCTTTTCTTGATTGCAACTCTTAACATTCGTTGTTTTTGATCTCGCCGGAATCCGGCCGTGCCGACGACGCGTCCCGACGTTCCAGCGAGGTACCCCGACCCGTATGGTTCCACTGTTCGTCGTTTGGGTTCATTCCGTGAACCGTGCGCCCGTCGCGAGTTTTCCCCGCCGACATTCTACGTTCCGTTTTCCCGATTCGCGACCCGTCGAGGCAAGTACCCCTTGCTACATGCTATACAATATTTACATATATATTATGACACCCTAAACCTGTAAATTTAACTTGGTACGATCATTTCTCATTTTCATGTACAATATTGTTATATATCATTTTATCTTTAAACTTGGAACTTATAGTTTGCAATTGAATCTAATAACCACATTTAACGTTTAATCACATTTTTAATATTGACATAGCTTATGGCATTTCTCTCTATTGTTTTGTTCCATTTGGACACTCGTGTGCATTTTAACCTGTAATAGCTGTATTGAACCTTTATATAAATCTTTGCACCTCTCAAGTTCTTAAACTTGTTAACATGATTAAAAGGCCATAATTGTCATACTGCATGCGCATAACATTGAAATCATCTCTGTGACACAACTGATAACTGTACTACAACTTGAGTAAATCTGCCTATTGCTTAATTCATTGTTTATATCATGTTGATGATAACCATGCTTGATTGTATAACTGATTGTGAGCACACCCATGATATTGTTTACATCTTGACCTGACTTGCTACATATATATATTGATCTACCCGACATGGTACCGTATACTGCTTGACTTGACATGATGTACCATGACCTGATCCGTTACCTGATCTTGTGTCTAATGCCAACAAACCTGACATGTAGTCCTCATGGACCGTTCCTGTTGTCTATCCAGACAAACCTGTTTACCTGATCCTGTGTTGGCATTAGTTTCTTGATTTCGGGATACCGGACTTGACTTACACATATAACTTGGGGGTATGGGGAAATCAAAGATGAAACCTGACTTGTAACTCAACAGTTCACTATTTGTACTGATCAGTTTTAGAGGCCAGGCCCGCCTCGTGACGATGCTGCTGACATCGTTGGTCTTTATCCTTTCCCTGTTAGTGCCTAGCGGCACGTCTCGGTTTCAGCCCGAGAGTCTTATACCGTGGTCCCGGGCATGCACGGGATACTATTGAGTTACATCAATGATTCATCAATTTGATTTCAAAGACTTTAGAACAGAAAACCTGATAGAACAATTTAGTTTACCTACTGCACATTACCTTGCACTGCTCTGATTCATATTATTGTTACTCTTGCTTTATTCATGTTTATATTCGCATTACCTGTTTATTATGTTATTACTTGATGACTTGACCCGCTGACGTCTGGGTTTTGCATGGCCCAGATTCTCCTACCTTGCTGCAGACTGATTAGGAGTTTTGCCGCTGTTAGACGAGCGGTGATGTTCCTGTCGGTACGTAGTTTCACTCCAGATGTTTCATTTATTGTATCTTTTGGCTTCCGCTTATTGTTATCTCTTGACTCTTTTACTCTGGCTTATGGACATGTACTAGATAGTTAGTTTACTTTCCTGTTCTTGATATCTCCACAGCCGTAATGTGACTGTGGAAGGATTTTTCCTATCCACAGGTAGCATGGTTGGCTATGTCATGTGCCCACTTTAGCGTACTTTGGGAAGCGGGGCGTGACAATCCCGCACTCTATAAAGGCTCCACAAGATGAACGGAACAAGCTTGCTCGATTCCTTCGAAGCCGAAGATGATCTACGTCGAGGAGACACTAACCCAAGCTACCTTTTCACCAATTGTGGAATTAGTGAAGAAAGCACCCTATACTAAATGACAAGTAGTAGAGGGTGATGAAGTAGGAAGTTTACTCATTTTAGAAATAATTTTCTCACTATTTTCTTCATTTTCCATTAAAGCTAGAAAGCTTAGAGGAAGGAGATGAAGAAAACTCTCATGAGAAATTATCAAGTAGAGAATGGCAACCATGGATGAGTTAACATCATATGTTGACCCTTGTAGAGACTAAACTAAGGCTAATGATAATAGGTTAGGTTAACAAATATCTAAGTAAAAACAAATTCGTGAACTTGGTCAATGGTTCCAAAAGCTTCTCCAAGCTTCAACCATTTGTCCAATTTCCACATAATTTGTAGTTTACTTTGATAAATAAAACCCTAGGATTATCTTTAGCATAGTATAAGTCTCATACACCCAAGTTGTATGTGGCATCAAGCATGACACAAAACCTTGTACACTAATATATATCACATATATACAATGTGCACAATTCTAGTGAGAAAAGAAATCTTAAGTGAGCTAATACTAGTTAATGTAAATTAATATATTAAATATATATGTAATTATACATTAGATTATCAAATCAACTCTTGATTTAATAATCCGGCTATATCACATATAACCACTAATATCATATGTAACAGCTTATCGAATCAACACTTGATCCGATAACCCGGCTATATCACATATAACCAATCGATACATATATCATGATAATAGAATGCAGTATCACATACGCGCATTAATCTCGGTCCTGCACATATCACATATGTGCTCCTACTCCGTTTCTCATGAGCCAGGAAACCTCTGTGTAGGACTCTAAAGACTCGTCAATACGCCGGCGGTAGGGGATGATCATATCAAACACCCACAAGCCGCAAGCGGTCTACTAAATGTAACGACCACCCGGGTATTGAGCGATCAGAAGATCAACAAGCAAGACTGCTCATACTCCTGTGAATCCTATCAGTAACACTATTGTACAGTTCGATCTCTTCGTCTGATATGTCGCATATTAAATCCTGGAGGTGGTATAACATCAGACCCCAATAGCCTGATAAGTCATGCCGATGCAAGGTCCATAACAGTTCGAGAAAAAACTGATAACACTTACCAGTAGATCTCAGCAACCCTGGCCAGGGATTTCCTGTTATGGCCAATCGAGCATAGTGCAACATCAACTCCCAATACCGGGAGAGATAAAACCCCTCATATCACTCACTGCCTCCATGTGACTCGGGACTGTACCCAAAAGCTACCTTTTTGCACGATCTCTTGACCGTGGTATGGTGGAAATCAAAGCACAGTGGGAATCACACAAGACTCTATGACGATCTCGGGTCTACAGACTAACCTGTACCAGTGTCACCAGAGAACTGCTATCCGACGATAGGTATAATACCATCTAGCAGTTCTCGGTGAGTCTGTCCAGTATACCCAGTCTCCACTAAGCACCTGTATACTTTCTCTGATGTCAAACACCAATGGATATGGGATTATCCATCGCCCATCATATAGGTCGAGAAGCATATACGCTAGTCTACGCTGGAGTATCGATGACATGTCTCGATACTCCCACGACTAGGAACAATTATAGGGTGTACTTGTGGACTGCCCTTGGCCCTACTAGTATGATCTGTTCCCTCATGGGAATTGAATAAAATACAGATAAAGCAGCAAAGAAAACCTCAAATGAGGCATAACGTGTCTACACGTGACCGGGCATCACATGTCAACACGTTACCAGGCCTCACGTGCAGACGCGTGACCATTTACAGGCAAAGCCTGTAGACACTGAATAAAATAAACAAATTGGAAATGCTGTGTCAGTGGGGTCATGTGTCAACACATGACCAGGCCTCACGTGCAGACACATGACCGTTTATAGGCAAAGCCTGTAGAATAAAATAAACAAATTGGAAATGTTGTGTCAGTGGGGTCATGTGTCAACACGTGACCAGGTCTCACGTGCAGACACGTGACCATTTACAGGCAATGCCTATAGACACAGAATTAAATTCTAATTTGAATGCTTTATCAAATAGGGTCATGTGCCAACACGTGATAAACTCCTAAACCATCTGAACTAATGGAATTAAATTCTAATTAAGAGGGAATCAAAAACCCTAATTGGAAAATATTTCCCTAGATCTTTCCAAACAAAAAAGATTGCGCTCTGTAAAGTGGAGCACCGTTGGATTAAAAATCCAATGGTAATTAAAAATCACCAATTTATAGAAAGATTCTATACAAGGAAATATTTTCCTAAAATCTACCAGGAACAACAAATAAAATATCTGTTGGATTAAAAATCCAATGGTGAATAAAATTCACCGAGCGATCTGAAAGATCATGTTGGTTACAAAATCAATCAAAATCTTTCAATGAAAGATTGACTAAGTAACCTGATTCTTTTCTTTCTCCTATAAATAGGAGACAAAGGGGAAGAAAAAAAGAGAGATACAACAACAGAGAGAGAATACAAAAGAAAAGAGAATTTAATTC
Source organism: Agapanthus africanus (assembly GCA_030015575.1). NCBI lineage: Eukaryota > Viridiplantae > Streptophyta > Magnoliopsida > Asparagales > Amaryllidaceae > Agapanthus > Agapanthus africanus. Next base: position 298,302,897 of record CM057339.1, on the reverse strand, counting down.
TCCAGAGAGAAAGAAGGTCTCTTCATAAAAGAAAGAAATCCTAGGTAAGAGAGGGAAAAAGATCATCCTATAAGCTCCCACAAAATAAAAAGAGAATTTAATTCTCAAACTAAGAGTTTAACTCTTCTGAATAAGAACGTAGTTCTTCTTTTGGTTGAAGGTCTGCAGAAGCAGATCTCCCCATAAGTTGAGAATTTAATTCTCATCAGGGAGATTCTGCCATGCAGATCTAAAAGCTAAGAGAAGACCTAAGTACAGAGAATTATATTCTCCACAAAATACATAGGAATTTAATTCCTATAAATAAAATTAAGGTTTAACCCTACAAAAGAATTTAATTTTTCCAAATACATAGGAATTTATTTTTTCTAAATAAAATTAGGATTTAACCCTATAAAAGAATTTAATTCTTAAACAAGGGACTTAGACTTTTCATGCACGTAAAAAGATCAAGTACCCAACACGATCACGTGGCAACACATAACCCTCCCATGGTCAAAACAGAATGAACGAGAGGGGGTCACATGCTCCCACGTGACCCTTGGATAAATCCCTCAAATAAAGAGAACAAAGCCAAGTCAGAACAGATTTTGGGCGCCCTCACGTGTCACTACGTGACCCCTAGCAAATCCTTTCAATATCCAGTGCATGGGTACCCATCACGTACCCACACGTGATTGCCATGAAGATTAAGTGTTTAACACTTATTTGAATATTCTGACAATAAAATAAAGGAAGCCTGGCCCAATCCTCAGGTGCCTCACGTGACCCCACGTGAACGCTTCACTTTTAGTGTTTAACACTGTTTTGAGTGCATCACGTAGGAACACGTGATCGCCAAATATGTGCTAGTGTTTAACACTATATTCGAACCAGTCTTCCAGAGGCAAGACTTCCCTTTGACTGAACCTCAAATACACCCTTGTCTTCCAAAATTTATCATCCCATCTGGCATACGAGTGCTCAGCACTCAATAAAAGATTGTCAGAACCCAGACCCATGCTTAGCATTGCTAAGTAAGGGGGGCTGAGCCTAGACAAATGTTCACCGGCCGAAACAAATGTCCAACATTTTAAACCTAATTGGACTTAACCCAAGTTGGCCATAAGTCCTCAATTCAGATTCAACTGAGCCCATGTGCTCATAATCTAATTAATTGATCTTAGTCTCAAATTGGACTGCAGATCTCCTAACCCACATTGGTTCGAGGTTACATCTCTGCACTCCTCTGATATGTGTCGTTATAATCCTTCAACGTCTTCAGAGAGGTGATGGGTCCCGACGATCCGACATTTCATGGACTATGGGGTCCTTGAACCCATAGACTATGATGTCCTTAACCTTGGACTGTGGGGTCCTTAAACCCATAGACTATGATGTCCTTAAACTTATAGACCGCAATGTCTCTAAACTAAACAATAGAGCCCAAATGCTATTTTGTCGGATCTAAACGATCTTGTTAAGTTGATCTTAGTCTGAAATTAGACTAACGTATCCTTAACAAACGTTTAAGTTGATCTTAGTCTCAAATGAGACTAACGTATCCTTAAACCCAAACCAAAAACCCAAATCTAAGAAAATACGGATTTGGACTAATCCACGCCCTGCGGGCGACAACATAAATTAGTCTCCGTATACAATCCACGGGAAACCAAAAACAAAACAAACACACACGACACGAAATGACCATCTGGAGAAGGAGAAAGTGGTTACCACGATGCGGTAGCGTAATTAACTGCAGGGGCTTGCGCTTGCAGGGAAGAGCGTCCCCACAATCAAAAACCCCTCAACGAGGGGGAATCTGACAAAATTTGCTACATCGGCCGCATCCGTTTAAACCTTCGATATATAGTGTCATAAATCAACTTGGCATCTTCGGAGAGGTGGACAGATAGCACCAAATAGTATCTGCCCTCGAAATTCAGGCCCGGACGTCCCAACGTCCCGGTTGCCTCTTTTCGGCAGAGAACATGATCTGCATCATAGTCCTGGTAGTCAAGTACACATCCTAAGGGCTTTATCAACATGTGAGAGTAAGACAGCATCACGTATACAAGTCAACATGTTAAGATAAAGTGCAACCAGATAGCATACTATCATGTCGAGCAAGAAAGTCCTCCCTATATATGTCCAAGCATCTACTACAATATACATCCTATGTACAGTAATGGCCTCTAGGGCATACATATAACTAATAATCTCCTACTTGCACTAAGGTCATCTGTTGCAGTATCCAATACCCAACAATATAGCAGTGGTTGTAGTATCACATACTCAACCATCCCAAAATCTCTCAAATAATATTTGGGGAAGCTGACCTTGGTGAGTGGATCCACCGTGTTAACCACAAAATTTACTCTCCTTATCTCGATCCCTTGGAGATCAACCATCTTCCTGATCAGGCGGTACTTGCCTCAGAATATGTCTGGAACGCTAATGGGAACGGTGTTCCTAGGCCAAAGCCATAACTCCATTGTTGTCACAATAACAGTTATTGGACGCTTAATGGTAGGAACCTTGTTCATTTTATGAACAGGAAATGCCCAGACAGCCACTTTAGCAGCATCATTAGGAGCAATGTATTCAGCCTTTATCGTCTAGTATGTCACGGTATCTAGCTTGGAACTCTTCCAACATACCGTCCCTCCACTGAGGGCAAAGACAATGCTTGTGACTGACTTTCAGTCGAACTTATCACTCTGGAAGCTGAACCAAGAACATTCATTTAGTGCTTCTCAAGTACTCAAGAATGTCCTCCACATCTGTCCAGTGATTCTCCCAAGATCCGATTGATTCCTGATCACTACACCTAGTGAGTCTTCTACATCTGGTCTGGTATATAACATAGCATACATGATAGAGCCTACTGCCGAAGCATAGGGTATCTCTTGCATGCGAGCTCTCTCCAAATCAGACATCTTTTTGGAGAGAGTGATTCCTCAGTAAGTGGGCGAACCACCACGCTTAGAATCTTCCATACTAAACCCCTTTAGTATGATGTTAATGTACCTGGATTTGGGACACTCCCAATATCCACTTAGATCTATCACCATAGATCATAATCCACAAGATGTAGTAGGCATCATCCAGATCTTATATTGAGAATCCTTGTGATAAGAAGAGCTTGACCGAGTGTAGCATGGGAAATCATTTCCTATCAAGAGTATGTCATCTACGTACAATACGTGCAAGACAATCTCACTCTCTACAACCTTCTTATATATACAAGGTTCATCTACCTTTTTGATGAAGTCAAACTCTTTGACTGCCACATCAAAACAGATGTTCCATCTCCACGATGCGCGTATTGATCCTGATGGAATTAAGCATAGCTTTGAAAGTCTCAACTTTTCCATCTACACCAAGAATCTTCTCAAGATCCATTTGCTCCCAATTTGTTTTACCCCTTCAGGTGCAACATGCAAAGTCATACTTTGTTGGTGTACATGGATTCCATCTTTGATCGCATGGCATCCAGCCAGTTCATAATGTCTCCACTTGTGATGGCTTGCCTGAACCTAGTTGGGCCATCATCAACCATGATGCAACCCTTGCTCACACTGTCACCGAGAAGACCGTGGTATCTCTCAAGTGAATGAGGAACCCTAACAGATTCACGGAGAGGCTGAGGTTCGTTGGAGACTATTGAATCCTTTGGTTTCACCAAATCGTCAGCTGTAAGTTTGTCTGGCTGGAACTCCATCCAGTTCTACCTCATGACCACTAATTTCTTCACAAGAAATTCCTTTTCTAAAAGGTGGCATGCTGATAAACAAAACACCTTTTGCTCCTCAGTGTGGTAGAAGATATTCCCTCACAAATGTTCGGGATATCCTAACAAACTTATATAGAACTGACCTTGCCTCGAGCTTATCGGATTCTGTCTTTCAACATAGGCCGGACAACTCCATATCTTAACTCGTTTAAGACATGGTCTCTTCCCATTCCATATCTCATATATAGTGGTAGGCCCTGATTTGGATGGAACCCTTATTCAACAGGTATGCAGCTTCTCAAGTGCATAACTCCAAAAGGAAACATGTAACTCATCAGTACTCATCATAGAGCGCACCATATCTCATAGAGCGCGATACCCCCACCCCGATACATCGTTGTGCTGTGGTGTACACGAAGGAGTAAGCTGAGAGAGAATCTCATTCTCCTTTAAATAATCCAGGAACTCTATGCCCAAGTATTCGCTTCCTCGATCTCATCGAAGGACTTTAATACTTCTACCCGTCTGGTTCTTTAACTTCAAGCCTATATTCCTTGAATTTCTCAAAAAGTTTCAAACTTGTGTTTCAACAGGAACACATGTCCGAATCTTGAGAGATAGTCGATGAATGTTATGAAGTAGCAAGAACCATCGCTGGCATTTGTAGACATAAGACCATATACATCATCATGTATCTGTCCCAAGAGTTCACTAACTCTTTCTCTGTTTCTAGTAAATGGAGTATAGGTCATTTTACCTTTGAGACAAGATTGGAAAGTATCATAAGATGAAAATTCGAACAGATTCTCATATTCATCCTTATGTAACTTAGCTGGTCATGTCGCATTGCTATGACCTAGTCTACAATACCTTAAGAAGGATTCGTTCATTTCTGAACTACTCCTCTTGTGTGTGTTCTAGATACTTTGAACTGTGGTTTGATTTAGAACGTATATGCTATTACATAACGTGCCTGATCCAATCAACTCTTGATTAAGGAAAATGTTCATAACATTATCCTCTTATACAGAATTATATCCTTCTTTAACTTAATAAAGAATCTGATGTAATGTTGTATATCAGGTTCGGTATCAAATAACATTTGTTCAGAATCAATGTATTTATACAAGGTGATATCTGCCAATTGATTTGGCTGCAACATTTACACCATTCTCTACACTTTAGAGATATATCACCCAATCTCAGTTCTCTACCTTTCTGTAGCCCATGTAATATCTTACATATGCGGGATCCTGATCTGGTATCGCATACCCAGGACGTAGAGGATACTGAGAAACAGTTCTCGGTAATGGATACACCCGAAGAATATGCATCAACATGCTCATTCTTCGAATGGGTGGCATGAGAATCTGGATATTCCCTTATTTCCTGCTCGGACTTATAACAATTATAAGATAGAGCGGAACCAACGTTCCCTAGCACAGTATAATAAGCAGGTTCAGTTAATGCATCCATATTATTATCTTAATTAAGGCGTGACATGGTTGCTACCAGGAGAGAGAGAAGAAAACACATTGCGTGCGCTCTTGCAAGATCAGATTGGTTATTATTTTATCTAATCAGGATGGCTCCCATTGTTTTAGTCAAATCTTCCTTCAAACCCTAAAAAGTAAGACTAGCTGGGATTAATTACACCCTACAAGTTTGGCAATCTTTCGGCCAGGCCAGTGTTGGTACTTTGAGGGAGGTTCCCCGTGCTTTCGTACGGACCTAATTAAAATAAACCTCATTTTCCCAGGGGCGTAACCTTGTTAACACCTTTCTAGACACCTACTTGATCGGCTAATTGTAATGTGTAAAACTTTCCCAGGAGTAACTCTTACTTGCAGTGGGTATCGGGATCCAACTATCTCATAGAAGGTATGCAATCTCATTGCAAATTTCAACACTTGAAATTCCCGATAATGTTTTACCCCTAGCGACTTATGAGCTTAACTATGGTCAACAAATCATAAGCCCTAGTCAAGTTCTACCCGTCATTTCGTGAGTAATTAAACCCACCCACATGAGCCTTAACTATAGTCAACAAAGTCACATGACTGTCCTAATTAATCACGTCATATGATGTGTAGGAAGACATCACTTAGCTACCGCACACTACGCCTTAACTGTGGTCAACAAACGTAGCACGAATATTAAGTACTCTACTTCCTAAAATGACAGAGGGTTACGACAGGTTTTTAAGAAAACCTTTTGCGTAATGAACTTGATATCGTTGTAGAATTGATTGATTTTGAAAAGGAGTGTTTTTTAGGATTTTACTAGTTATGCTAAAGAGGTCACTCCCGGTGAAGGGATCTTGGCTCTTTCCTTATCGAATAAGGTGCAGGATATTTCATAAATACCGCTATGCAAAACAAAAACTATAGAAGCAATCAAAAGTCAAACCGAGTAGGTTGTAGAATCTGCTAGTTTCTCAAAAGAGATCACTCCCGGTGAAGGGATCTCGGCTCTTTCCTTATCGAATAAGGTGTTGGATATTCTACAAGGAATACCGCTATGCAAAGCAAGAACTAGAGCTACCAGTTTTTAAAACATGTTTCTACAACATCTTTTAGGTTTCTTTTATTTCATTAATCTTATTAATAAAGTCCCATCATTATATGCTTCCTAAGCATGACATATGAAACGAAAGCAGCAATATTAATTATATCTCATATATATAATATATGCATTCGTCTGAACATATCACAGTGATCACATCACAGAGCAGCAGAAGATAACATATGAAATATTGGATATACTAGGATTTTCATGTTTTAAATTAAGCCAGTATAAAACACGGATTCCACGGTCGTGATGAATAGCCAAATCCACATCCCTAGACCCCTACGAGAGCGGCAAGCAACCCTACCAATTCTAGAGTCAAGAGACCCGGTCTTGACTCCTCAAGATGGTCTCCCACTGGACCCTAGAGCCCGATTACTTATGCTCCCCTCCTTGGGTCTATCTTAATGCGGAAAAGTAAATAATATACATCAATGGTGACATCATCCTCAATCCAGAAGTGCCCCAATAAAAGAATATTACATACAAACTTTTACATGAATGAAAATGAAAAACTCTCATCTCATATAATACTCCCCAGCTATTCAGTACACGACGATCCAAATATAATATATCACAACAACACATAACATCATATGTCATCAACATAAGTAAATATGCGTATCCCAGTTGTCGTTGACATATAGCACCGAAACTGGCGATACACCACATATTACACTTACGGTTGCAGTAAAGAAAGTGAAAAACCACAACAGTTGAAATCCGCAACCATCTTAGACATCATAAACCCAATGTATCACATATATTGGATTTCATGCCTAACCAAATGAATTCCTTAGACATCACATGCCTAACAATTATAAACCCCGCATTTTAGTCTTGATATTGAAAACACTTTCCAATAACCTGTCGGGTAATTCAACAAGATTCCCGATAACCTGATCGAATTCTCGTCGAAAACTTTATTAGACGGCCGCACCCCCGATGCCGTCGATGTTGTGCACTAAGGCGGAACACCGCTGCCGCGAGCACCCGAACGGATTCTTTTGGCAACGGGGTTCCTCTACAGTCACTTGGTCGGGGCTATAGGGCGCGGCTATCTAGTAAGGTTACCCGGCGAGTATCCGCGTACACTACGTAATTGCGATGGACTTTGATCACATCAAAATCCCGTAGCAACCGATCAAATGAGACTAAACTGCTAGATTTATAAATTTCAAACAAGTTATCTCATAACTATTTGTAGATTTCAAATATTGTATCGCAATCACAGATAGCTAGACGATGTTAAACTTTTCAATCGAATAAGCAAGCACCCAAAATTTCCCAATAAGCTCAAAACTTGAGCAGAGTCTAAAAAAGCACACAGAACATGCCACAGCACCTATGAACCAACCGTAGAAGGGTCAACCAATACCTCACCTGTGGCACCGCTAAACTACCACAAACCCAAGGGTTTGATGGCGGTTCTGACGGTCACATAATCGAGTTAGGGTTTCGTTCTTCTAGAGGGTCCACAGAACAATCTGCATGATTTTCTGAATATTTTAAACTAAGAAAAAATCCAACACTTGGAAAATTTCCAGCAAGAGAAAATATGGGTTATTGATATCCGTTCAAACCTTTTAACATCATCTAAATAAGACGAATACATGTTACAATTACGACTATGAAACACACCGAGTTGACTTTGGAGAAAGTTAACATCACATGCAAATTTAGCAAAAACAAACAACACCTGAAACCCTAAAGTCCAGAGACTGGAACACCCTGAAAATTTGAACCAAAAACTCCACAAATGTACCGAGGAGGCCGAATTTTCTATGCATGTAGCCGGCCATATTTGCACAAAACCCCCTCAAATTTTCGTGGTGTTCATGTCATATCACATACAATATTCTGCAGTTATTTAAAAAAAATTTGAAGACTTTTTAAATTCGACAGAAACTAACTTTTCGTATCGAGTGTTTCGGAGTAGTTTCAGTTTTGTAATCCTAGCAAATATCGTCTAATTTTCTAGCATGGCTATGATATCACTGCAGTGTTCTAGCACGGCCGCAAGGTTTCGGGAGGCATCATCCATGCCATATTTAAATTTTAGCCGTACTAGCTAATCCTAACCTAGAATCGTATACTAGAAAATGCGACGAATCAAATGCAAACAACTATGTAACTAAAGTGAATGAGGAATACAACCTTTGTAGACCGGTCATTCACTTCATTATCTCCGTGTAGTAGTCCCTCGCTGTAAGTAGTAAATCCCGCACTCTAGAAAGGCCCAACAAGATGAACGGAACAAGCTTGCTCAATGTCTTCGAAGCCGAAGATAATCTACATCGAGGAGACACTAGCCAAAGCTAGCTCTTCACCAATTATGGAATTGGTGAAGCAAACACCCTATACTAAATGGCAAGTAGTAGAGGATGATGAAGTAGGAATTTTACTCATTTTAGAAATAATTTTCTCACTATTTTCTTTATTTTCCATTGAAGCTAGAAAGCTTGGACGAAGGAGATGAAGAAAACTCTCATGAAAAATTATCAAGTAGAGAATGGCAACCATGGGTGAGTTAACATCATATGTTGACCTTTGTAGAGACTAAACTAAGGTTAATGATAATTGGTTAGGTTAACAAATATCTAAGTAAAAACAAATTAGTGAACTTCGTCAATGGTTCCAAAAGCTTCTCCAAGCTTCAACCATTTGTCCAATTTCCACATAATTTGTAGTTTACTTTGATAAAGAAAACCCTAGGATTATCTTTAGCATAGTATAAGTCTCATACACCCAAGTTGTATATGGCATCAAGCATGACATAAAATCTTGTACACTAATATATATCACATATATACAATGTGCATAATTCTAGTGAGAAAAGAAATCTTAAGTGAGCTAATACTAGTTAATATAAATTAATATATTAAATATATATGTAATTATACATTAGATTATCAAATCAACTCTTGATTTAATAATCCGGCTATATCACATATAACCGACTAATATCGTATGTAACAGCTTATCGAATCAACACTTGATCCGATAATCCGGCTATATCACATATAAACAATCGATACATATATCGCGAGAATAGAATGCAGTATCACATACGCGCATTAATCTCGGTCCCGCACATATCACATATGTGCTCCTACTCCGTTTCGCTTGAGCCAGGAAACCTCTATGTAGGACTCTAAAGACTCGTCAATACGCCGGCAGTAAGTGATGATCATATCAAACACCCACAAGCCGCAAACGGTCTGCTAAACGTAACGGCCATCCGGGTATTGAGCGATCAGAAGATCAACAAGCAAGCCTGCTCGTACTCCTGCGAATCCAATCAGCAACACTACCGTACAGTCCAGTCTCTTCGTATGATATGTCGCATATCAAAGCCTGGGGGCGGTATAACGTCAGACCCCAATAGCCTGATAAGTCATGCCGATGCAAGGTCCATAACGGTTTGAGAAACAACTGATAACACTTACCAGTAGATCTCAGCAACCCTGGCCAGGGATTTCCTGTTAGGACCAATCGAGCATAGCGCAACATCAACTCCTAATACCGGGAGAGACGAAACCCCTCCTATCGCTCACTGCCTCCATGTGACTCGGGACTGTACCCAAAAACCACCTTTTTGCATGATCTCTTGACCGTGGTATGGTGGAAATCAAAGCACAGTGGGAATCACACAAGGCTCTATGACGATCTCGGATCTACAGACTAACATGTACCAGTGTCACCAGAGAACTGCTATCCGACGATTGGTATAATACCATCTAGCAGTTCTCAGCGAGTCCGTCCAGTGTACCCAGTCTCCACTGAGCACCCGTATACCTTCTCTGATGTCAAACACGAATGGATATGGAATCATCTATCGCCCATCACATGGGTCGAGAAGCGTAGACGCTAGTCTACTCTGGAGTATCTATGCCCTGTCTCGATACTCCCACGACTAGGAACAATTATAGGGTGTACTTGTGGACTACCCTTGGCCCTACTAGTATGATCTGCATCATAGTCCTGGTAGTCAAGTACACATCCTAAGGGCTTTATCAACATGTGAGAGTAAGACGGCATCATGTATACAAGTCCACATGTTAAGATAAAGTGCGACCAGATAGCATACTATCATGTCGAGCAAGAAATTCCTCCCTATATATGTCCAAGCATCCACTACAATATACATCCTATGTACAGTAATGGACTATAGGGTATACATATAACTAACAGTGCACACGAGATGCACTAGACTGATATTTTCGTGCATGTCAGTTGCACTTGATTGAGATTTTTATATACTCTAGGCATATTAGATATGATTTTGTAGGGTTGCTAAGCACGCGCACAAGGTTCTACGAGGCATCAACCATGCCCGATTAAAAAATTAGCCGTGCCGAACAACCCGAAGCCGGATCTTTAAACTAGAGATTAGGCGAAAAATAGCATGTTAACAACTTTAACACTAAGTGAGAGGGATTACAACCTTTGTAGATCCGGTCCTTCACTTCATAAGCTCCGTGTTGTGGTCCCTTCGCTGCGATCATCGGGTTCCGGACTCTCGAGAGGTTCCACGAAGAGAAAGATGCAGTCTTGCTTCCGATTTTTGATACAAAGATGATCTACCTTGAAGTTTCATTAACACAAGCTAACACTCACTTAAATTGAGTGAACACTCTCATCTAAAGGGCAAGGGAAGATGAGGATGATGAAGTAGGATTTTTGCTCTCTTTATTTATCTTTTTCTCATATTTATTCATCACAAATATCAAAACAAGAAAGCTTTGCATGAAGAACACAAGGAAGAAGAAGAATAGTGATCCATTTTCTTTTGTGATGAATAATGAAAGGATTAATATGATAAATAATGCAACCATGGTTGACTTAACCATTGTAGAGAATTAACCAAGGGTTAGAGTTTGGGTTGAGTTAAGAATGAGTCACTTGTAAATATCTTTTCCAAAACAAAAAAGAAAACCTTCTAGAATCTACTAGAAGTCATTAACCCAAATCAAACCCTAATCTTGATTAATCTTTACTAAACTTGTTGCATTAGTTATCATATCATGTTACAATATTAAATATCACATATATAATATTTATTGTAACCAAATAAAATAATACAATTAACATATATCGCATATATATCAATGTATTACCCGAGTGAGAAAAAGAATATTTTAGTGAGCTAATATTAGTTAATGTCATTTAATATATCATATATATTATTATACATTAAATTATCGAATCAACACTTGATCCGACAATCCGTCTATATCGCATATAACCGACTAATATTTATCCGTATCGATTCATCGAATCAACACTTGATCCGATGACCCGGCTGATATCAAATATCGCGAGAATATAATACGGTATCACATATCGCATTATCCTCGGTCCCGCACATATCACATATGTGCTCCTACTCCGTTTTTCCTGAGCCAAGAAACCTCTGTGTAGGACTCTAAAGAATCGTCAATACGCCGGCAGTAGGTGATGATCATATCAAACACCCACAAGCTGCAAGCGGTCAGCTAAACGTAACAGCTACCCAGGTATTGAGCGCTCAGAAGATCAACAAGCAAGCCTGTAACTTCTCCTGTGAATCCAAACAGTAACACTCCCGTACAGTCCGGTCTCGTCGTCTGATATGTTGCATATCTCGCCTAGGGGTGGTAAACGTCAGACCCCAGTAGCTCGATAAGTCGTGTCGATATGAGGTCTATAACAGTTCGAGAAACTACTGATAACACTTACCAGTAAATCTCAGCAACCCTGGCCAGGGATTTCCGGTTATAGCCAATCGAACACTGCACAACATCAACTCCCTATACCGGGAGAGACGAATCCCCTCCTATCGCTCATTGCCTCCATGTGATTCGGGACTGTACCCAAAAGCCACCTTTTTGCATACCCTCTTGGACGTGGTATGATGGAAATCAAAGCACAGTAGGAATCACACAAGACGCTATGACGATCTCGGGTCAACAGACTACTCTGTACCAGTGTCACCGGAGAACTGCCATCTGACGTGAGGTATAATACCATCTGGGAGTTCTCGGCGAGTCCGTCCAGTGTACCCAGTCTCTACTGAGCACCCGTACACCATCCTTGATGTCAAACACCGATGGATATGGGATCATCCATCGCCCATCATATGGGTCAAGATGCGTATACGCTAGTCTACTCTGGTGCATCGATGCCCTGTCTCGATACACCCTCGACTAGGAACAGTTATAGGATGTACTCGTCGACTACCGTGGCCCCACTAGTATGATCTCATCATAGTCCCAGTAGTCGAGTACATATCCTAAGGGCTTTATCAACATGTAACATAGAGACAATAAGAGTACATGTTAAGATAAAGTACAACCAGATAGCATACTATCATGTCGAGCAAGAAAGTCCTCCCTATATATGTCCTAGCATCCACTACAATATACATCGTATGTACAGTAATGGCCTCTAGGGCATACATATAACTAACAATCTCCCACTTGCACTAGGGCCATCTGTTATGGTATCGCATACCCAACAATTAGCTGCGGTTGTAGTATCTCATACTCAACCATCCCATAAAAAGTCTCTACTGGGAAAAAGGCCTTTGTGAGTGGATCCGCGCTGTTGTCCTCTGTGTCTACTCTCCTAACCTCGATCTCCCTGGAGATCAACCATCTCCATGATCAGGTGATACTGCCTAAGAATTATATCTGGATTTCTGATGGGACGGTAGTTCCTTGGCAAAAGCCACAACTCTATTGACACACAATGGTAGGAACGAAGTTCATCTCATGAACTTATATATCCAGACTGCCTCTTTGGTAGCATCCTTGGTAACGATGTATCTTGCCTCTAATCGTCTAGTATGTCACGGTATCTAGCTTGGAACTCTTCCAACATACCGTCCCTCTACTGAGGGTAAAGACAATGCCTGCGACTGACATTCAGTCGTCCTTATCACCCTGGAACCTTTCCAGTGATTCACCCCAGGATCGATTGATACCATCTCACTACAACTAGTGAGTATCCTAACATCTAATTAGAACTATCTCATAGATCCAAAACCCAGGATTTAGGAGTATCATTTTGATCCTATATGGAGAATCCTTGTGATAAGCGGAGATTGACCGAGCATAGCATAGGAAACTCCTTCCCTATCAAGAGTATGTCATCCACATACTCTACGAGGATCACCGCCATACTCCTTACTACCTTTTTGCATATACAAGGTTCATCTACCATTTTGATGAAGTCAAACTCTTTGACTACCACATCAAAACAGATGTTCCAACTCCGCGATACCTGTTTTATCATATAAAACATCTTGCACACGTTTCCACTGCTCCCACTGTCTACGAAGCACTCTGGCTGTGTACTTATAGACGCTCTTTTCTAAAATATCTTTTAGAAAAGCGGTCATGACACCCAACCACCAGATATCGTAGTCATGGTATGTAGCCGTGGCAAGTAGGATCTAGATAGACTTAAGCATAGCTTTGAAAGTCTCAACTTTTCCATGTACACTAAGTAATCTTCTCAAGATATACTCGCTCCTGATGGGGATTTAACCCTTCATATAAAGCAACCAAAGTCCATACTTTGTTGGTGTATAAGGATTCCATCTCAGATCGATAAGCACCCAGCCATTCTTACAGAGTCCCACTCCTGATGGCCAGCTCGAAACTAGTTGGGTCATCATCTCATGATGCAATCCTCTCTCCCACTGTCATAGAGAAACCGAAGTACCTCTCAGGTGGGTGAGGAACCCTACTAGATCGGCGGAGAGGCTGAGGTTCGTTGGAAACTATTGAATCCTTTGGTTCTACCAAATCATCAGCTGCAGTTTGTATAGCTGGAACATTTCCAGTTCTACATAACAGACCTTGCCTCGAGCTTGTCCGGATTTTGCTTTTAGGCATAGGCCGGACAACCCAAATCTTAACAAGCTTAAGATATGGGCTCTTCCCTTTCCATATCACATATGAAGTGGTAGGCAACTGATTTGATTTGAACCCTATTCAATAGGTATGCAGCTTCTCAAGCGCATAACATCCAAAAGGAAATAAGAAACTCAGTAGTACTCATCATAGAGCACACCATATCACATAGGGTGCTATTGCTCCGCCCCGATACACCGACTTGCTGTGGTATATACGGAGGAGTAATGCTAAGAGAGAATCTCATTCTCCTTTAGAATAGTCCAAGAATTCCGTGCTCAAGTATTCTCCTCCTTGATCTCATCAAAGGACATAATACTTATACCCGTATTTTAGTTCTCTACTTCTAACTTATATTCTGTGAATATCTCAAAAGCTTCGGACTTGAGTTCCAACACATGTTTGAATCTTGGGAGATTATTAGAGAACGTAATAAAGTAAAAAGAACCGGTCTTGGCATGTGTAGACAGGGGACTTTCATACATCAGCATGTATCAATCCCAAGAGCTCACTAACTCTTTCTCTGTTTCCAATAAACAGAGCTATGGTCATCTTATCTTTGTGACATGACCGGCAAGTTTCACAAGATGTAAATTCAAACTAATTTAAATATGCATCTATATGTAACTTAGCTAGTCGGGTCGCATTGATATGACCTAGTCTACAATACCTCAAGAAGGATTCGTTCATTTCTGAACTCTTCCTCTTGTGTGTGTTCCGTATACTAAGAACTGTAGTTTGATTTAGAACGTCAATGCTTTTAGATAACGTGCCTGAACCGATCAACTCTTGATATAGGAAATGTTCAGAACATTATCCAACAATACAAAATTATATCACTTCTTTACTAATAAAGAAACTAATATGATGTTGTATATCAGGTTCGGTATCTAATAACATTCGTTCAGAATCAATGTATTCTGGTAATACAGGGTGATAGTGACCAACAGACTTGGCTGCAACACTTGCACCGTTTTCTATCTCATGAAACTTATCACCCGTTCTCAGTTCTCTACCTATCTGTAGCCCATGTAACAGATTACATATGCGGGATCCTGATCCGGTATCACATACCCAGGACGTAAAGGATACTGAGAAACAGTTCTCTGTAATGAACACACCCGAAGATGATGCATCAACATGCACTTTCTTCGTTTGGGCGGCACGAGAAATCTGGTATTCCCTAATTTCCTGCTCTGTCCTATAACACTTATAAGTTGGAGCGGGACCAACGTTCCCCAGCTCAGTATAACAAGCGGGTTCAGTCAATATATCCGTTTTATTATCTTGATTAAGGCGTGATATGGTCGCTACCTGAAGGGAGAGAGAAGAAAACACTCAGCGTATGCTCTTGCAAGATTAGATTGGTTATCTAATATATGTAATCAGGATGTCTCCCACTGTTTTAATCAAATCTTCCTTCAAACCCTAAAAGGAAAGACTAGCCGGGATTAATTACACACTACAAGTTCGCCAATCTTTCAGCCAGGCCAGTGTCGGTACTTTGAGGGAGGTCCCTCGTGCTTTCGCACGAACCTAATTAAAGTAAACCTCGTTTTCCCAGGGGCGTAACCCCGTTAACACCTTTCTAGACACCTACTTGATCGGCTAATTGTAATGTGTAAAACTCTCCCAGGAGTAACTCTTACTCGCAGCGGGTATCGGGATCCAACTATCTCATAGAAGGTATGAAATCTCATTGCAAATTTCAACACTTGAAATTCCCGATAATATTTTGCCCCTAGCAACCTATGACCTTGACGGAGGCCAAACTACCCATAGTCCGCTAGTCAAGTTCAACCCGTCATTTTCTGATTGAATTAAACCCACCCGCACGACCCTTGACGGAGGCCAAACAACGCCGTACGAATACCCTAATCCAATCGCATCGTATGCTAGCAGATAAGCATTAGTTAGCTACCGTACACTACGCCTTGACGGAGGCCAAACTACCGCAGCACGAATACTAACTAGTATTTATCTGAAATGACGGAGGGCTACGACAGGTTTTTAAGAAAACCCTTTGCGTAATGAACTTGATATCGTTGTAGAATCGAGTGATTTGAAATGGAATGTTTTTTAGGCTTTTCTAGTTTTACTAAAGGGGTCACTCCCGGTGAAGGGATCGTCGGCCCTTTCCTCGTCGAATGAGGTGCGGGATATATCATATATATCACTGTGCAAAGCAGAAACTATAGAAGCAATCAAAAGACAAACCGAGGGTTGTAGCATCTGCCAGTTATTGCTAAAGGAGTCACTCCCGGTGAAAGGATCTCGGTCCTTTCCTTATCGAATAAGGTGCTGGATGTTCTACAAGGAACACCGCTATGCAAAGCAAGAACTAGAGCTACCAGTTTTAAACAAGTTTCTACAACATCTTAGGTTTCTTTTATTTCATTAATCTCATTAATGAAGTCCCATTTTATTATGCTTCACAAGCATCACATTTGAAAACGAAATCTGCAATATAACATATATCTCATATATATAATATAAACATTCGTCTCAGGCAGTAATATGATCTCATCACAGAACATTGCAGCAGAAGAACATATATGAAATATTGGATATACTAGGACGTCCGTGTTTTCAATATGAGCCTGTATAAAACACGGATTCCACTGTCGCGATGAATAGCCAAACCCACATCCCTAGACCCCTACGAGAGCGGCAAGTAACACTGCCAATTCTAGGGTTAGGAGACCCGGTCTCGACTCCTCGAGATGGTCTCCCACTGGACCCTAGAACCCGGTTACTTGTGCTCCCTCCTTGGGTCTACCTAATGCGGAAAAGTAAATAATATATTACGGTGACATCTTCCGCAACCTGGAAGTGCCCCAATAAAAGAATATTACATACAAGTTTTTACATGAATGAAAAAGAAAAACTCTCATCTCACATAAAACCCCCGGCTATTCAAACGCGACGATCCAATACAACATATCACAGCAACACATAATATCTCATATCATCAACGTAAGCAAGTATGCGTATCCCGATTGTCGTTGATGTATAGCAACGAAGCCGGCGATACACCACATACTACGCTTACGGTCACAGAAAAGAAAGTGTAAAACTACAAAAGTTGGAATCCGCAACCTCCTTAGACATCGCATGCCTAACCAAATGAATTCCTTAGACATCACATGCCTAACAATTATAAACCCCGCATTTTAGTCTCATTATCGAAAACTCTTTTCAATATCAAGTTGGGCAATTCAACAAGATTCCCGACGTCCTGATCGAATGCTCGTCGCAAACTTTAGTAGACGGCCGCACCCCCAGATGCCGTCGACGAAGTGCACTAAGGCGGAACACCGCTGCTGCGAGCACCCGAACGGATGCTTTCGGCGACGGGGTTCTCCTACAGTCACTTGGTCGGGGGTATGGGGCGTAGCTGTCTATTAAGTTTACCCGGCGAGTATCCGCGTACGCTACGTGATTGCGACGGACTTTTGATCATATCAAAATTCCGTGGCAACCGATCATCTGAGACTAAATTGCTATGTTTATAATATTCAAATCAGTTATCTCATAACAATGTGTGGATTCCAAATATTGTATCACATTCCAGATAAATAGACAAAGTTAAACTTTCCGATCGAATAATCAAACACCCAAGATTTCCCCAATATATCTCAACACTTGAAATCAGTTTAAAAACATCCATCACATGCCACAGTACCAATGGTCCAGCCGTAGAAGGGTCAAGCCAACGCCTCATATGTGGCACGCCGTACTGCCCCAAACCCTAAGGTTCAAAAGGCAGTTCAAGACGGTCACATAATCGAGTTAAGGTTTGTTGTCTTCTAGAGGGTCCACCACGTTACTTGCACGACTTAGAACATTCTTAAACACGAGAAAAAAAATCCAACTTTTGAAAAAATTTCCGACAGGGGAAAAAGTGAGTTATTGATATCCGTTCGAACTTTTTAACAGTTTCTAAAAGTTATCCGGACAAAACACAAAAGACGCAGTTAAAGTTCCCGATCGAATCATCGAATCCCCAATACAACCCAAAGAATTCAACAGTTGAATAAATATTAAAAATTCCCAGAAAATACAGTACTAAAAGATAAGAATTACTGTGCAAATTTGAAATAGTGAAGTGACTAAAGTGCCGCGGAACCGTCGCACAAGCCATGATTGTGCCGCAGTTCCGCCGCTCTTTGGTGGAATCAGGCGCACGTGCTTCACAGTAACTCTTGTATTTCCCTGCTGATTTTTTTGAAATTTGGAAAAAATCACAGTTTTGAAAAATTTCCAGAGAATGGGTTTTATCGGGTTTTCCGGGTTCGATCGAACTTTAAACTTCGCCTAGACTTCGCCTAAAGCTCTAGCTTGGTTCTGATACCACTGTAGGGTTGCTATGCACGCGCACAAGGGTCTACGAGGCATCAACCATGCCCGATTAAAAAATTAGCCGTGCCGAACAACCCGAAGCCGGATCTTTAAACTAGAGATTAGGCGAAAAATAGCATGTTAACAACTTTAACACTAAGTGAGAGGGATTACAACCTTTATAGATCTGGTCCTTCACATCATAAGCTCCGTGTTGTGGTCCCTTCGCTGCGATCATCGGGTTCCGGACTCTCGAGAGGTTCCACGAAGAGAAAGATGCAGTCTTGCTTCCGATCTTCGATACAAAGATGATCTACCTTGAAGTTTCATTAACACAAGCTAACACTTACTTAAATTGAGTGAACACTCTCATCTAAAGGGCAAGGGAAGATGAGGATGATGAAGTAGGATTTTTGCTCTCTTTATTTATCTTTTTCTCATATTTATTCATCACAAATATCAAAACAAGAAAGCTTTGCATGAAGAACACAAGGAAGAAGAAGAATAGTGATCCATTTTCTTTTGTGATGAATAATGAAAGGATTAATATGATAAATAATGCAACCATGGTTGACTTAACCATTGTAGAGAATTAACCAAGGGTTAGGGTTTGGGTTGAGTTAAGAACGAGTCACATGTAAATATCTTTTCCAAAACAAAAAAGAAAACCTTCTAGAATCTACTAGAAGTCATTAACCCAAATCAAACCCTAATCTTGATTAATATTTACTAAACATGTTGCATTAGTTATCATATCATGTTACAATATTATATATCACATATATAATATTTATTGTAACCAAATAAAATAATACAATTAACATATATCGCATATATATCAATGTATTACCCGAGTGAGAAAAAGAATCTTTTAGTGAGCTAATATTAGTTAATGTCATTTAATATATCATATATATTATTATACATTAAATTATCGAATCAACACTTGATCCGACAATCCGGCTATATCGCATATAACCGACTAATATTTATCCATACCGATTCATCGAATCAACACTTGATCCGATGACCCAGCTGATATCAAATATCGCGAGAATATAATACGGTATCACATATCGCATTATCCTCGGTCCCGCACATATCACATATATGCTCCTACTCCGTTTTGCCTGAGCCAAGAAACCTCTGTGTAGGACTCTAAAGAATCGTCAATACGCCAGCAGTAGGTGATGATCATATCAAACACCCACAAGCTGCAAGCGGTCAGCTAAACGTAACAGCTACTCAGGTATTGAGCGCTCAGAAGATCAACAAGCAAGCCTGTAACTTCTCCTGTGAATCCAAACAGTAACACTCCCGTACAGTCCGGTCTCGTCGTCTGATATGTTGCATATCTTGCCTAGGGGTGGTAAACGTCAGACCCCAGTAGCTCGATAAGTCGTGTCGATATGAGGTCTATAACAGTTCGATAAACTACTGATAACACTTACCAGTAAATCTCAGCAACCCTGGCCAGGGATTTCCGGTTATAGCCAATCGAACACTGCACAACATCAACTCCCTATACCAGGAGAGACGAATCCCCTCCTATCGCTTATTGCCTCCATGTGATTCGGGACTGTACCCAAAAGCCACCTTTTTGCACACCCTCTTGGACATGGTATGATGGAAATCAAAGCACAGTGGGAATCACACAAGACGCTATGACGATCTCGGGTCAACAGACTACTCTGTACCAGTGTCACCGAAGAACTGCCATGTGACGTGAGGTATAATACCATCTGGGAGTTCTCGGCGAGTCCTTCCAGTGTACCCAGTCTCTACTGAGCACCCATACACCATCCTTGATGTCAAACACCGATGGATATGGGATCATCCATCGCCCATCATATGGGTCAAGATGCGTATACACTAGTCTACTCTGGTGCATCGATGCCCTGTCTCGATACACCCTCGACTAGGAACAGTTATAGGATGTACTCGTCGACTACCGTGGCCTCACTAGTATGATCTCATCATAGTCCCAGTAGTCGAGTACATATCCTAAGGGCTTTATCAACATGTAACATAGAGACAATAAGAGTACATGTTAAGATAAAGTACAACCAGATAGCATACTATCATGTCGAGCAAGAAAGTCCTCCCTATATATGTCCTAGCATCCACTACAATATATATCGTATGTACAGTAATGGCCTCTAGGGCATACATATAACTAACAGATTTTGTGCACACCAGTGCACGTTTTGATGATTTGTGCACCCCGATGAACTTGATGTTGATTTTATGCACCCCGATGCACTTGAGATTGATTTTGTGCACCCCGATGCACTTGAGATTGATTTTGTGCACCCTGATCCACTTGATGTTGATTTTGTGCACCCTGATGCACTTGATGTTGATTTTGTGCACCCCGATGCACCTGAGATTTATTTTGTGCACCCCGATACACTTGATGTTGATTTTGTGCACCCCGATGCACTTGATGTTGATTTTGTGCACCCCGATGTACTTGAGATTTATTTTGTGCATCCCGATGCACTTGATGTTGATCTTGTTCACTCTAGATGCACTTGATATTGGCTCCATGCACATTCGATGCAGTGGATATTGTTTTCGTGCACACCTGTTGCACTTGGCACTGTTTTGGTTTTCATGCACACCCGTGTTATGTGGTTTAAAATTTTGTACAACCCGTTAGGGTTGATTACGTTTTCATGCATTGCACTTGATAAGATATATTATAGATTTGATTTAAATATTTTCGCTTGGTCGTGTGCCACAGATATTGTACTACGGCTAGGGCAATGGTCGTGTACTTGATATACACAATAGTTTTCGTATTTGGAATTATGCATCATAACTGGTGTAATTCTCATAGCAACAGCTAGAGTTACAGTTATGTGAGTTTTATATCTTTTTGAGTTTTCACACGCACGGTTGCGCTATTTTACGTCATAGCTCATGTAGGACTTCGGAGTTCCATTAATTTGAGCGGAATATATATTTTTAAAATTTGGACCCCGGCAATTTGATTTGAATTGATTTGATTTGACTGGGAAAAGTGTTTTAAGATGGGGTTAAATTTAAATTTAGGGACCGAATTTCTTTAAGGAGGGGATATTGTAACATTTTGAAAAATTATAAATATTAATTTATAATTTAAAATATGAATATAATGAGTTTACAAAAATGATATCGCATATGAATTTTGGTATCGGATTGATATCCGCAAAAATGTAATTATTTTGGTAAAAATAAAGAAAAAGGTGTGATATCATAAAAATGATATTTAAATTTTTTTTATATGATATGAGATTTTATTAAAAGGTTATGTTATTTAAGTATTATGATAAGTGTTCTATTTCTTTTAAAAACATGAATTTTGATTTAGCGTAACATGATGGTACTTACTTAAAAAGCTTTGTTTATATTTTGTATAAAGGTTAGGTAAATGTTTAGATTAGAATAACCCTCACAATCTCCACACCACACATACACTCTCACCTCCCTCCACCTCAGGCTACAACCCTCCACCTCATTCTTTCTACCTACCTCCTTCATATAATTACCCATATTCATTCTCCTTTTTCCCAAACTGAACCAATACTTCCTTCAAGCTCCAACACCAAAAACTTCAAGCATTCATCATATCAAAAGAGAAATGAGAGGGTTCCTTCATCAATATTGTTCATACCATCAAGTTAGAGCCACAACCACTTCAAGAAACCTCAAGC
This sequence comes from Agapanthus africanus, assembly GCA_030015575.1. Taxonomy (NCBI): domain Eukaryota; kingdom Viridiplantae; phylum Streptophyta; class Magnoliopsida; order Asparagales; family Amaryllidaceae; genus Agapanthus; species Agapanthus africanus. The sequence continues at coordinate 298,280,674 of CM057339.1, read as the reverse complement.
CACCAATTCTAGAGCTGGAATTCCCTTGTGCACCATCCTTATAGGTATATCTCACCTCCTTTCCAAGTTTCTTTTGGTTACATATCTGTTTTTGTGTACAAATATCTGAAAATGAGATTTTTATGATATTTGTATGGATAAATTTGAATCTGGAACTACTAGGTTAACCCACTAGAAAAACTAACAATACTAGGATACGGTGAGACCACTAGGAGACCACACTTAAAGCCCGAGCCCCTAATTCTCCTGTTCACCCGTCGGTTTTCCTCTTTTTCCCTTTGCCGCCGGCCTTTCAGGGTAATGATGTTTTGGGTTTCTTTCAGTAGATTTATTTGGTAATAATATAAGCTACTGTATTTTTTGATTTGTCCCAGATTTCATATAGAGAAATCTGGGAGTTTTCTAGTATTTTTTATCAATGTTTCTGATATTTTAATACGGTTTTTCGTATTTATGTACCGCGGCTGATATATTGACGTTCGTATGTTAATGTCAGTGGTATTTGGTCGTTTTTGGAGTAAGTAATCTATAGGTTCTAACAAATGTGTGCTTAGCTTCTTGTTTTGGTTTTGTTATGATATTTTACACCGATGTGCTATAACTACGACTGTAGGTGCGAATGTGGAGATTTTTAAGACGGCAAGGACGGACAAAGCAATCGTGGATTTCGACGAGCTCGACAAGTTGGTGAGTAGATTTATATCTACGGGGGAAGTCGGGTGGATGGCGTATAGCACCCCCGCAACCAATTAACTAGCTATCTAGTTAGATTTTAATTGTATGTTAGATAACATAGCTTTATTAGATTGATATTATTTCGTATCTAATAGGTTATACATGCGGTTATATTTGATATATATTTATGATGACATACGTACGTGACGATAGATCCGTATGATATGGATATGATACTGGATGGACATTGTATGAGGGATCATACCGTACTTGTGATTATGACGAGAGCATGCCGAGTGTCTTTTGGACTCGTGGAGTCATGAGTTATCCCGACTTGGGACGTTACGCTTGAGTGAGCTATACTCTTTTAAAAATCAATGATTCATATTCCATTTTAAATGATAAATGACAAGGATGTGATGCTATTTTCCAAAATGAATATCTATTTTAACTTAATGCAGCTTCCTTATTTCAAAATAACGTTTCGTTTCATTTTCAAAGATAATAGTATAGCTCATAGCAATTAGTTACGTTAATAATTACGCGATGCACGTAGATTTTTTTATAAGTTCGCGATACGCTTACCGATTGTCTACGTTATCCTTTATACGAACACACTGATAAAATACTGCACAACTACTAATGAGTACTATGTTGCACAAGCACAGACGCATATGTTACACTACACCTCATTGGTACTGCCATGACACTGTAGGACCGCTATACCACTCGATGTGTATTTAAATGCCGATACGAGGCGTTATGAATTTGCTATATCCCGGAAATTGTATTGTAATTATATGGTACGGATATGGGTAGAATTAATTTATGCTTTAAACACTTACAGAACACTTGCACAAATACTAATGATTGCCATGCAGCACGAGCACAGACGTGTATGCTACACTATACATCAGTAGTATTGCCATGACACAGTAGAACTATTACGTTTGTTTGCACGACTGACTATACTTACGTACGGTGCCTTTATCACCTGCTGAGTTATTACGGATACCAGTACCATGGGTATTCGTATTTGATCCTTATGAGTTTCTATGATGCTTTTACTTTCGATGATATATATCATTGGTATGGGACGCTGCTATATATATATATATATATATATATATATATATATATATATATCATCAGAGTGATATATGCAATTATTCTTCTTCTTTACTTAATATTTTTGGATACGATGAGTTGACGTCCACCGTACTTTTTATGTTTTCTGATTTGACTTTATTTCGATCCGAGTGGGGGACTATACGGTTACGGATGTGCTATATATCCGGACTGAGTGGAGGGGTATACAGTCAGATACATAGTGGACCCGGTCGAGACCGAGGGGCAGGAAAGCCGTGATAGAGGCAGGGAGCCTAGCGAAGAGACACGATACCGGAGATAATATGAGCATGGCAGATATCCAGGGGATACTGACCGGGGCTAGAAATATCGAAGGGCGACCGATCTGATGAGACGGTGTCGATGATATCTGGACTTGCGTGTTGGTGATGGACACGAGAGATTTGATAATTTTTCATGTTAGTGATGGACATGAGAGGTATGATGATTTAGGGTGTCGATGCTGGACACCCATATTTTGATATTTTGTGATCATTCAAGATATACCGTTATAGTTTATGCGTTATAGTAGCCGACCAGGATTGATCCGGGGGACAGTACCTAAATACTAACTTACCGGTTGATACATATAAAAAAAGGTTTCTTAACAAGCTATAGTCTCATTATTTTTGACATGCCTAGAATGACACAAGGATCATTAAAACTGTAAACCTCTTAAAACTCTTTACTAAATAGCGAGACGTTTATCTTAAATAAAATACATATAATACTTCATACTATTACATCTGCTTTTATGCCGGGGCATACGTATCCTGCGGCTATATTAAAAAGAGGTTATACATACATATTTTTGGGCTACCTTATAAGCTTATACCTGAATGCATGTTATATACATATGAGATCTTACAGTTACGTGATCGATAGTGATACATTTATTGTACTTATGCATTTTAAATATATTAGTGTGATATGATAGTACTACACTTTATGATATAGGATATCGTTGTGCATTTCGATTTCTAACTTGTGATATACTTTTATTCACTGAGTTGGCAACCCACCTCCGTTGTGCTCCGGTTTCTTGTAGGATATACCGCTCGGATCATCAGCGGCTTGCGGCACACACTTCTTTTCAGTGATTGTTTTGGTAGGTGGGCTACTATTGTATCGTACCTACACTTGTGTGTGTGTGTGTGTGTATATATATATATATATTCTTTTGTATCTAGTAAAACTCCATCGACCTAGAACTTGTATAATTGTGTACATAGAAGCGAGACTTAGAGTTATGTGTTTGTGGGCGTCGCACACGTTGGAGTCGACTTTTTATACTTGTTGATCTTGTTTCGCTTTGCTTTTCTTCGCCATTGGGCGTTGTATATTCTGCATGGTTGCTCCGCCGTTTGGGCATGGAAGCTAGCTCCCATTGGGATACTTTATATATTATTGTGCTTGTAGCGATTTTTATTCAAAATTTACAAAGAGGTGCTACCGATTTTTAAAACGTCAAAAATGCTTTTCAAACATACTTATTTAGACATAAATGTTTATTTTAAACTGGTTCCATCTATTGACTATTTTTAAACTTCACCTCCAATATTTTCATAAAAAGGTTTAGATTCTAGGCTTTCAGCTTACTTGAACCGCGTCGACGTCTTTAGATATCACGTGATTTAAGTACCGGTCATATGCCACTTTCGGGTCATGACACTTGCCTAGACTTGGTGCGAGTCGATAGAGAGAGATCGAGCAGCCGATCTTCCTTCGATTACTTGGGCAGAGTTTTCCGAGGTTTTTCTAGCCCGATTTCTTCCGCAGAGCATGAGAGACGCCAGAGCTTGCAGTTTTGAGGCATTATGCAAACCCGGGAGTATATCGATAGCCGACAATGATTTGCAGTTTACCCAACTGTCATATTATGCTCCGTACTTAGTTCCTACCGAGGAGCTTCGGGTGAAGAGATATGTGAGGAGTCTTGACACCCAGTTGTTCCTTTCTCTTAGCACCCAACACTTCGCTACATATGCCATGGCCATGGACGCAGCGATACAAGTAGAGGAGCGTCTGAATGAGACCATGGTTGTTCCGGAAGCGAAGAGGGTCTGCCCCAGTATTCCATCTTCCAGATAGAGAGGTCTTGGTGGATTCATTCCTAGACATGGTGGTGGCAAAGGTTGGACTCAGGGTCAGATGTACGACTCGTATCCTGAAGGGCAAAAGGTCACCGTCGACATGTTTTAGCTGCGGGAGCCTAGATCATTTCTACAGGGACTGTCCCACGAGACGTCAAGGTGGGAACATGTGTTTTCAGACCGCTTTACCCCTCCACCCCATCCTCAGATGGCCTTACTTACTCCGCCTGATGCTACTCCGCGCCAGACATTCGCTCCGAGAGGCCATGGTATTGGTGGTCATGCACAGAGAGGACATAGGGGAAGAAGCAGAGGACCCCAGGGAAGAGGTGGGGGCAGGCTACGGTTTTCTCCTTGACACCTCAGGATGCCCAGGCATCTAATGCGGTGGTTACAGGTACTCTTCAAGCATGTTCCTTTGATGCGCATGTTTTATTTGATTCTGGTTCTATGCATTCATATGTATCTTCACATTTTGAACTTACACTGGGTGGAGATTCGTCATTATTGGACCCACCATTAGTTGTTGTTACTCTAGTGGGAGATTCTTTCGTAGCCCGACACGTGTTCAGGTCAAGCTCCGTATAGATTGGTGACAAAGAGTCATTAGTCGATCTGATTCTTCTTGATATGCTAGACTTTGACGTACTTCTCGGTATGGATTAACTGTCCACTTGTTATGCGTACATTGATTACCGTGGGAAGTCGGTCAGATTCTGTTTTCCTGGTGATCCATTTTTTGTGGTGCATAGGTTCGCAGTGCTGCTCCTGCCAATGTGATTTCTGCACTTTGTGCTAATCGGCTTTTGAAGAAGGGATGTCGTAGGGTTTTAGCGTTTATTCGTGATATTGGAGCAGCAGAGGGTCTATTAGACCAAGTTCTGATTGTGCGAGGTTTCCTGACGTGTTCCCTGATGATCTACCACGATTGTCGCCAGATCTTGATCTTGAGTTCTGCATTGACCTGATACCCAGTGCGGGGCCTATTTCTATACCGCCCTATAGGATGGCCCCGACAGAGCTCAAGGATCTTAAGAATCAATTGCAGGAGTTTCTTGATAGAGTACTTGTTCGTCCTAGTGTATTGCCCTGGGGAGCTCCTGTCCTGTTCGTTAAAAAGAAGAAAGACAATATTAGATTGTGTATTGATTATCATCAGCTGAATCGTATTACGATGCGAAATAGGTATCCATTACCTTGCATTGACGATTTGTTTGATCAGCTGCAGGGAGCAGGATATTTCTCGAAGATTGATTTGCGGTCTAGGTATCATTAGTTGCGAGTTTGGAATGATGACATTCCGAAGACTACTTTTCGGACATGTTATGGACATTATGTGTTCTTGGTGATGTCATTAAAGCTCACCAATGCCCCAGCAGCGTTCTTGGATCTGATGAACCAGATCTTCAAGCCATTTCTTGATCAGTTTGTTATCGTTTTTATTAACGATATATTAATCTATTCTAGAATTCGAGAGGATCACAAGAAACATTTGAAGATTGCATTGCAAACATTGCGAGAGCATCAGCTGTTTGCCAAATTCTCGAAGTACCCTTTCTGGCTTGACAGTGTGGAATTCTTGGGTCACATCGTTACGAGAGACGGAATGCAAGTTGATCGGAAGAAGGTTGAGACGATACAGCGTTGGCCCCGACCTGTTTCAATGACCGAGATTCGTAGCTTTTTAGGCTTAGTGGGGTATTATCGTCACTTCATGCAGGATTTCTCTTGTATTGCGGCACCTATGACCGGTTTGACCCGGAATGGAGTTCCATTTTTGTGGACCGATGAGTGTGAGCAGAGCTTCCAGTAGTTGAAGACTCGTCTGATGACTGCGCCAGTTCTATCTTTACCTTCAGGATCAAGAGGTTGTGTCGTGTATTGTGATGCGTCTCGTGTGATTTTAGGTTGCGTATTGATGCAGCACAGCATAGTTATTGCTTATGCTTCTCGAAAGTTGAAGAAACACGAGTAGAACTGCCCTGCCCACGATCTAGAGATGGTCGCGATGGATTTTGCGCTTAAAATTTAGAGACATTACTTGTATGGAGAGTCGTGCCAGATTGATTGACACGAAAAAGTGTTTTTGTAGTTAACCGCAATCAGAACGGTGTCGCGTGTAGCTAGACCGAGATGAGTACGGGTCGTCCTCTGGGAAACGTGGAACCTTTTACTTTTACTTTATATGTGTTGAGAAAGAGAGGAGGGATAAAGAATTTTATAGAATGGTTTCTAGATCTACGTTAAACAAGAATATAAAATATAGATCTAGATTATTTTAGAGACTTAGATAATATAATAAGAAGGCTTGTAGGGTTCGTTAGGATTTAGTAGTTATGGACGATTAATTAAAAGTTACCATTTTTATCCATTAATAGATTTAGAACTAGAACGACGGTGATGCGTGTAGATTAGGGTTTCTGGAAGGAAAAGAAATCCCACTCTTAACCCTTATCTCGACACGGAACTCCGTTCATATCTAGCCTTTACCAAAACAATCATTAATCTAATCTCTAATCGCGGTCGGAACTAGCAAAGAATTGCTAGCGCGCCCGATTAGGATGTTAATGATTCTTTTGATAAAGTTCCTAAAATTTATAGGACTTAAAAAGGGTTTAGTTATTTTCATCGTCCATTAGCCTACCCTAATCCTACGAACCCTAACAAGCGGAGAATTACTCGCGCATGTTGGGAGAAGAAGATGAAAAGAAAGAGAGGGAAAACATAATGTAAAATGCAAAAAGAATTAAATAAAACAACTACCTTTATTAATCAACTTGAACAATCTACACTTTGATTCCTTAGAAAATGATTACAAAGACTAGTTTGCTTCTCGATCTCTTCCAAGGAGGTAGACAAACAGTTGATGATCAGCCTGGATGCGTGAGCCGTCTTGGACTTCGTGATCTCTTCGGTTTGATAACTTTTCCAAGAGGCTCTCGGTGCCCTTTTATAGTGCAAAGCCAGAATCTTTTAGTTGGAAACTTGGTAAAATTCAGCAAAGATTGATCTCCCAAAAGTTTAGCAATTGATCCTTCTAGAAGGCCGCGGATCCGCGGCCAACAGGGGGGTTTGGCCGCGGTTCCGCGGCCAATGGTGGAGATCATTTCATCATTTTTCTTGGGCTTTGTAATTGTGACATGTGGCAATCCTAGGCACCTTCAGATTTCAGAAATCTTCTCTCGGTTGCTTCCAGACTTGGTCTCCAAGTTTTGATTCTTAATTAGGCAAGTCTTCTTCAACAGATTGATTTCTTTGATATATTCTGCATAACAACTTGGAAAATTCTGCACCATAATCTCAAATAATATTTAGTAGACTTAGTTCTACAAGGATTTGGTCAATTAATTTATTTGCATACATTTTTCTACCAAATACTAATTAAAATATATTAACACATGGAAAATGGTGTCTTTACACATAAACCCTCATATGTATAATATATCATAATAAAGTCCTTTTTTAATATGAAAATAGTAGGAAAAAATGTAATACAAATGTGCAGTTTTATCAACTGAACAAATACCCCCAAACTTATCTTTGATCGTCCCGAGCAAACTAGTTTATTTAAGAGGAGAAAAAGAAAGGAGAAAACTAAGCACACTTTCGTAGGCAGACACGATTGCACTGAGCACGTGCAACAAGCCGTTAAACCTCTAGGTGTCCCTAGTAGGAGGAGTGTTGTCTCCTGAGGGTTTTCAGCGGATTACACCCACAAAATCGTATAATAAAAGAGAGATAGTGAAATTTACATATAAAAATAAGAACTATAAAATAAAGACTTTGAAAATAAGAGTTTCCAACTATACTAGCTTTTCAGTTGTCATGAGCCCTATCTTAATAGTCATGAAAAGATGTTAGAAATCACATTATCCCTCAATAAAACATCATCTTTATTCTTCATTCCTACCATTCATCCAAACATCGATCATATACCCCTACGTGTGTGTAATGGACATCCCTACACTCGGAGAATTCAATTCAAGCTATCATACTCTTGTCCATCTACCTTAGTACTTTTTAATCTGATGAATATTTAGGGTTGCTCACACACTTTCATGCGACCGTTAATACTTATTGAGGTACTAACCGACCGATTACTCATGTGCTTGCAGATTCGGTGATAATATTTTCCTCATCTTGCACCACCTAAGGCTTAGCAGTGACTCCCAGACCAGTTGACCTTAGGGCACTAGGTGAAGAGGCACCCTCGCTATATTTTTTTATTGCTGCCTTGGCGATAACAAAACCAGTGTTCATTTTTCTTTTCACCATTTTTATATTTTCTTCATTTTTTTTCTCTTCATACTTTGGCTTTTAGACAAGAGCATTTCAAGATATCCTCTACTATCCCGAGTTACAAGACGTGTGTAAGTGCATATAGTAGGGTATCAACATTCAAATGTTTAGCTTCCAGAATAGAAACTATTTTTCAGACTTATTTTATCCTCAGATTAGTGACTTCCTTCATCTTACTAACCCTTGGGACAACAGCTCATAACTACTTATTACTCGTTCGTTTAAGAAAACTTCTAATTTTCTTGGTTTTCGTAAACTATTCCTATCATTTGGATGTAATTTTTCACTTTCTACTCTTTTGTTATAAAAGAAATTTTTTTTTAAAATTTTTTGAAAATGTTTTGCTTATGCAAAGTATGATGCAAAGTATGTGTAAATAAGCACAAACCTCCCCCAAACTTATTTTCAACAGTGTCCTCACTGTTGGTATCTGCTGGATCACAAAAACCAGTAAGCTTGGGGGGGGGGAAATTATTAATGGGGGCAAAAATATATGAAAGTGAAAATCCTCCCCCAAACTTATTTTTGGCTCACAAATTTGAAGACAGAAGTTATGATCAAGAGCCAAAAATATACCCCCCCCCCCCTCAAACATGAGTTAGACAATACGAAATATTTTAAGAGGGGGTGAGTCATTTGGTCATAGTAAGACTTTACAAAGATCAAAAGTTAACACCAACCATTCAAAGATTTTATTAGTATATCGTATAGGTTGGTGGAAGAATGTGTTGTATCGAGTCAAGAAAAAGTGGGGAAGGGATAAGAGGTGGTTTGGAAAGGATTTGAAATTAGAGAAAAGAAAGAATGAGGATGAATGTGAATGATTAGGAAGAAGGAATGGTGACGGTTCAACCTCTATAGGTGGAGATCGATTAATCACAAAATCCGTATTGTTTAAAAATTCAAGTTCGTCAGCAAAAAGTTCTTCAAAACTTTTATCAATGGTATGATTGAACATTTTGCTGTCAAAGAGTTTTGTACCAGAATTTATCCTACTTGATTCATAAAAAATCATTGAGGTAGAGGACTCGAAAAATTCATCTACCTTATTTTCAAAAATATCCAAATCAAGTTGAATTTCTGGTATTATTGAACTTGAATTAACGGATTGTGATTTATCAAAACTCACTGAAACTATAGGAACAGAAGAAGAACCGGAGAAAGTAGAAGGTGAAATGGGTAAACAAATTGGTGTGTCGAGTGTTGCTGAACCAGATGTGGAAGATGGAGGCTGTATTTCGGTGTGATCTTCGGGTATACCATTATCATCAACTTCAAGACATATTTGGGGTTCGGGAAGAATTAAAGGCTCAAGATGATGACCACAAGGAAGTGAAAGGATTTGATGAGTTGGTGGGACAAAATCATCCAAAATTTAGGGTTCATCAATCAATATATCCCCAACGTCAATCACCTCATTCAACTGAAAGTTAAAATTCTCAAACACCTCATCAAAAGTATGGTTTTCAATCAGTTTTGGTTCAAGAGTGGAGGTGTAGAGATCACAAGGGTTGGGTGTGGTTTCACTTGAAATGGACCCTTCACAGTTGGGTATATCAAACACTACAAAGTCACACAACTTATCAGACATTGTACTTGATGAATCTATGAAACTAGAGTTGTGGATTTCAGTTTGGAACTGGAAGATTTGATTAGGGAGGGTGTATAATTCTGTCTTACTACGCAAATCCTTCATAATTTGATTCGTCAGTTCCATAAATTTTTCTAATGTCTGCTCCAGACTAGTCTTGGGTTGATAAGGGGTTTCAGTATAAGATTGAAATTCCTGTGGATAATTAAAACTCCCAAATGACTGATTAGAAGAACTGTCTAGAGTAGGTGGAAAAGTCGGATTGGATTGATAGGAACAGAATGGTTGCTGAACTTGGGTAGGAGTAGGATCAATATTATGATAAGAAGAATATTGATATGGGTTGGTTGGTTGGCTATATACAAACCGCATATCAAACTCTTCTCCGGACAGTGGTGGTGATGGTTGATATTGGTCCGGGTTGAAACTTTGGTCTCTAGACCTAGCTATGTGCTCAGCAATGGACATTCGTCTAGGGGATTCCTCACTCTGGGTATGAACTGAAACAGGTGTAGAATTATGATACGGTTGATAAGACCTAGACTGAGGTGGCCAACTGTTTCTTCCTGCTTGTTCTATATGATCTCTTAAGGACATGGAAGAGCCGGACGGTATACCAAAGGGATTTCTAAAACAAGAGATATCTGGTTGTGGACAGCAAAGCTCGGCGAGTGTTCTTCTGTTTAGGTCACCCATTATAAGAAGAGAAGAAGGGGGAAGGGGTAAAAAGGAGAGAAAGCAATTGGTTTGTTTTGAAAAATGACGGATTAAGACAAATCACACAAAAATGCACAACCCTAGAACTATGGTTACCTAGGTCCAGTCTCTAGACCGCTCCTAGACTTCCAAAGGACAAGCCGCAGGATCAATCCTCTACCGCCTCTGTACTACTCTTGTAGCCAGGTAAGTGCCAGGTAAGTGGGAAGGAACCACAGTAGTGGGCCTAATTAATAACCACTAGCCTTTGACACACTTGCCTAGGCACTACAAAAGTAATGCAGATAAACGATAGATTACCCACGACCTTCCTCTGTCCTTAATGAGCGCGACAGTCCTTAGAGTCTGGTCTAGATATTTTTTAATTTAATGAAGGGTTGATCTATATGCTCGGTTTGTGATTTGTGGGGCTTAGGAAGGGTGATGAAATCCCCACCTAATCTTGATTTGGTCTTTGTCCCTTAGAGTCCGTATTAAAATATGCAAAAAAAACCGCAAAACAAAACTTTGCAAAAAGATTTTTGAGCGGCGAATATTTTGCAAAGAATCCTGCAGAAAATAGATTTTATTGGATTTGAGAGGGGAGGGAAGGGGTTAAGAAAGATACCAGAGAAGTGTGAAACCCTAGATCTCCTGTTTCCTCGAGTCCGTGACTCCAGATTCCCTCGCAAAATTCACACACAAATCGTTAAATATGCAATTTGCAGTTTTGTTTTAATAATGATATGAATCGTCTAAGAATTCAACACAAATAGTAAGAATAAAAAATTACGCACGTTTCCCCGGCAACGGCGCCATTTGATTGACACGAAAAAGTGTTTTTGTAGTTAACCGCAATCAGAACGGTGTCGCATGTAGCTAGACCGAGATGAGTACGGGTCGTCCTCTGGGAAACGTGGAACCTTTTACTTTTACTTTAGATGTGTTGAGAAAGAGAGGAGGGATAAAGAATTTTATAGAATGGTTTCTAGATCTACGTTAAACAAGAATGTAAAATATAGATCTAGATTATTTTAGAGACTTAGATAATATAATAAGAAGGCTTGTAGGTTTCGTTAGGATTTAGTAGTTATGGACGATTAATTAAAAGTTACCATTTTTATCCATTAATAGATTTAGAACTAGAACGACGGTGATGCGTGTAGATTAGGGTTTCTGGAAGGAAAAGAAATCCCACTCTTAACCCTTATCTCGACACGGAACTCCGTTCATATCTAGCCTTTACCAAAACAATCATTAATCTAATCTCTAATCGCGGTCGGAACTACCAAAGAATTGCTAGCGCGCCCGATTAGGATGTTAATGATTCTTTTGATAAAGTTCCTAAACTTTATAGGACTTAAAAAGGGTTTAGTTATTTTCATCGTCCATTAGCCTATCCTAATCCTACGAACCCTAACAAGCGGAGAATTACTCGCGCATGTTGGGAGAAGAAGATGAAAAGAAAGAGAGGGAAAACATAATGTAAAATGCAAAAAGAATTAAATAAAACAACTACCTTTATTAATCAACTTGAACAATCTACACTTTGATTCCTTAGAAAATGATTACAAAGACTAGTTTGCTTCTCGATCTCTTCCAAGGAGGTAGACAAACAGTTGATGATCAGCCTGGATGCGTGAGCCGTCTTGGACTTCGTGATCTCTTCGGCTTGATAACTTTTCCAAGAGGCTCTCGGTGCCCTTTTATAGTGCAAAACCAGAATCTTTTAGTTGGAAACTTGGTAAAATTCAGCAAAGATTGATCTCCCAAAAGTTTAGCAATTGATCCTTCTAGAAGGCCGCGGATCCGCGGCCAACAGGGGGGTTTGGCCGCGGTTCCACGGCCAATGGTGGAGATCATTTCATCATTTTTCTTGGGCTTTATAATTGTGACATGTGGCAATCCTAGGCACCTTCAGATTTCAGAAATCTTCTCTCGGTTGCTTCCAGACTTGGTCTCCAAGTTTTGATTCTTAATTAGGCAAGTCTTCTTCAACAGCTTGATTTCTTTGATATATTCTGCATAACAACTTGGAAAATTCTGCATCATAATCTCAAATAATATTTAGTAGACTTAGTTCTACTAGGATTTGGTCAATGAATTTATTTGCATACATTTTTCTACCAAATACTAATTAAAATATATTAACACATGGAAAATGGTGTCTTTACACATAAACCCTCATATGTATAATATATCATAATAAAGTCCTTTTTTAATATGAAAATGGTAGGAAAAAATGTAATACAAATGTGCAGTTTTATCAACTGAACACAGATCTTTACTAACCACACCTGAAGTATATATTTCAGTAGCGGGATTTGAACTTGAGGCAGCGTCGTTGGATGGAGCTTGTGAAGGACTATGATTGTGAGATTCTTTATCATCCAGGTAAGGAAAATATAGTAGCTGATGCGCTGAGTCGAAGGCCTGGAGGTAGCTTGTCTTCTTTAGGCACAGTTCTGAGACAGTCAACTGCTGATTGGAAGATCTTGTGCGACAGTGGCATACGATTTGAATTTACATCCGTAGGCGGACAGTTCGCTCATGCTCGTCCATTTTTTCTCGATCGTATTAAGGAGGCACAGTCCGGAGATGCCCGTATATCTCAGATTAGGGATCAAGTCCGGCAGGGGAAAGATTCTGAGTTTGTGATCGACAGCGAGGAGCGTTGTGGTTTGTGACCCGTCTATGTGTGCCCGACTCTGATGGGCTGAGGTGTGAGATCTTAGAAGAGGCACATCGGTCTGCTTAAAGCGTTCATCCGGGGTCTACCAAGATATATCATGATTTGCGAGATGTGTTCTGGTGGGAAGGGATGAAACGAGATGCGTCAAACTTCGTTTCGAGATGCCTGACTTGTCAGCAAGTCAAGGCCGAGTATCAAAGGTCGGCAGAAGTATTACAGCCTTTACCCATTCCGGAATAGAAATGGGACCAGATCTCCATGGATTTTTACATGGGTCTACCTAGGTCCAGCAGAGGGTATGACTCTATCTGGGTGATTGTGGATCGGATGACGAAAGCGTCCAACTTTCTTCCGGTGGAGACCACTTTCAGATATGCTCAGTATGCCTAGATTTACATTGATGAGATTGTTCGGTTACACAGTGTTTCGACCTATATAGTTTTTGATAAAGGCACACAGTTTACCAATCGTCTCTGGCAGAAGCTTCAGGATGCTTTAGGCACTCGCTTGAGTTTCAGTATTGCCTTCTATCTGTAAGGATAGGGTGTGCTCGCTGGATGGGTTTTGACAAAATCTGCGGAAGCGTGAAATAAAAATTCCGAGCAAACACAATACCCTAACCCTAGAATCAACCAAAAACTATAACTTGTAAAGAAAAGAGCTAGAGTAGAAATTATACAACCTTTGATACTTCTTCATTTGCTCCAATGATGAAACTCCGGACTCCGCCTATGCTCTGAGGCGCTCTGGATCGTGTTTGGTTCCCTATCAGCTTGGTCCAAGATGATCTACATGAAGGCTCCTTTAGCTAGCTCCATGCTTCAACAACATGAAGCAACACTCATTCCAATTTTCTAGATGTGGAAATGAGAGATGGTGTAGAAAACATAAGTCATCCTCATCTTTCCCTGTTCATTCATCCTCTCTTTTCTTTCTCTCCTTTCTTTTTTCTTTTTATGAGAGAAAAACTTATGAAGTTATGGTTGGAGAATGAAAAATATACCTAGCCATAACCTCCTTTTTTCTCTTGATCAAACACTTGTCATAAGTGAATGGAGAGCAAGACACATAACTTCCACCTCACTTATGACCATGCAAAAAGAAGAAAATGAAAAAGAAAATATAATTACATATATATAATTAATTACACACATAATTAATCATGAACACATCATGTGTCATGTACATGATATGTACCATTACATAACATGTAGAAAATGAGAGAGAATATGAGAAAAAAATACAATACTTATACATGCATCATCATGTATATTTAATATCATTAAATCAACACTTAATTTAATGACCCGGTTCAATCATAAATCGGCTAGTAAAATCAATCATTCGATCAATATACATAATATTATATATACATATTTAACCAAACATCCGTACGCACCGCCGTACGCACTCTACACCTTTTCGCTAGAATCAGGAAAACCTCTGTGTGGAACTCTAAAGACTCGACAATACGCTGGCAGTAGGTAAGGATCATATCCAATTGATCTGAAACACTTTCAGATCAATCCCCTACCGGGTTAACCTACAAGCTCGTTAGCGGTACTAGCTATACATAATGGCTACCCAGGTAGTGAACGAACAGCCGATCGATAAGCAAGCTCGTCTATACCGTGCTAGATCCTATCCGTGAAATTAATTGTACAGTCCGGTCTCTTCGTCTATGATTGTCTCATACCGGGTCTGGGAGGTGGAAACCGTCAGACTCCCAATAACCTGATTAGTCATGCTGACGTCAAGCTCATGTCCATCTGAGAAATTACCGATAACATTTATCAGTAAATCCCATATACCTTGGCCAAGGATTTATGGTCATAGCTAGTTGTGCACAGTACGACATCAACTCCGTATACCGGGAGAGACAAATTCCATCGACCGCTCACTTCCTCCATGTGCTTCGGGACTGTACCCAACTAAAATTTGTTTGCACGACTCTTTAATGCCGTGGTAGGGTAGTAATCTAAGTACATTGGGAACACACACAAGACACTATGGCGATCTTGGGTCTAAGGACTACCATGTACTCATGTCACCAGAGACGATTGGTATAATACCATCTAGCAGTTCTCGGCGAGTCCGTCCAGTGTAACTCATCTAATAAGCACATGTATACAATCATCGGTGTCAAATGCCAATGGCTATGGGATCAGCCATCGCCCCGTACATGGTCATAAAATGTATATACTAGTCTAAACTGGAGTACCGATGCCCAGTCTCGATACTCCTATGACTAGAGACTTTTAAGGATGTGCTTATAGACTACCCAGGCCCCACTAGTATGATCCCTATCATAGTCCTGGTCATCAAGCAAAGATCCTAGGGGCTTTATCATCATGTAGCAGTGATACATTATACCAAGTATAACATATACTTATGAATGATAATTACAAACCAGATAGCGTACTATCATCTTGAACAAGACTGTTCTTGGTATAAGCCCTCCTCTAATTCAGTAATTTCATTCTTGCAACTACGATAATTTCCTTGAGAGCACCTATATCCAACACCAACCACAGAACGATAGCCAGTCAGAGCATACTATTCAGACTCTTGAGGATATGCTTCGAGCATGTGCACTAGATTTGGGTGGCAGTTGGGATCGTCACTTACCCTTGATTGAGTTCTCCTACAATAATAGCTTTTAGGAGACAATTCAGATGGCACCTTTCGAGGTGTTATATGGGAGAAAGTGCCGATCGTCGGTTTGTTGTACCGAGCTTAGCGAGAGCAGCCTTCCAGGACCTCAATTTGTTCAAGAGACTACCGAGAAGATCCAGTTGATTCGTGATAGGATGAGGACTGTCCAGAGCAGGGAGAAATCTTAAGCTGATCACTGTCACTGTAGATCTGAGTTCGCTGTGGGTGACCATGTGTTTCTTCGTGTTACTCTAATGAAGGGTGTGAAGCAATTTGGGAAAAAGGGGAAGCTCAGTCCCGGATATGTCGAACCCTTCGAGATTCTCAAGAGAGTGGATGCCGTAGTGTATCGGTTAGCACTCCCGTATAGCTTTCCAGATGTGCACCCTGTGTTCTATGTGTCCATACTTCACAAGTACCTTCAAGATCCTTCTCATGCTATTCAGTATAACACTATACAGCTAGAGCGTGATTTATTTTACACTGAGCAGTCGGTGACCATTCTTGACCGGCAAGTAGAGAAACTGAGATCTAGGGTACTCCCTTCTGTTAAGGTTCTGTGTCATGGACCGTCTTGCAAAGAGGTCACTTGGAAAGCCGAGGCTAAGATGAGAAAGAAATTTCCCCATCTCTTCGAAAGTACGCGTAGTTAAATTTTAAATTCGGAGCCGAATTTTCTTAATGGGAGATATTGTAACATTTTGAAAAAAATTTAAAATGTTATTTTAGAATTTTAAATAATGCTAAAGGAGGTTTATTAAAAATTATGGTAGTTAAGTGTAGCAGTAACTAATTATAAAAGGTTTTTATTTGTAAAAAGGGGTTTTATTTGCAAAAAGGTTTTTTATTTTAATAAGGGGTATAGTATATGATAAGGGAATTGATCATGCATACACATCACACACGTCACACTCACATATCACTCCACACACCTTCTCCTTATGATTTTCTCATTTTTCATTTGGATAACTCATTCTAAACTGAACCATCTCCCTCCTTAAAACATTCATCACACAAAAAAATCACTAGTTCATCACCTAGCCAAGACAAGTGAGGCTTCATGAAGATGTTTTCTCAAAAACTCATGCTATAGCTAATATCAAGTTCAAGATGATCCAAGTTGCAACCCATAAGCTTGGAAGTTCTGTAACCTCTCTTTAATTAGGTAAAATTTCATCTTTTACTAGTTTTTAAGTGCTTTAAGTTTCAAAGTTTTGGTATGATATCATAAAAAGTTATGTTTTGTAGGATTTTTGATATTAAATTGGTATCTGCTATAACAAATGAACTCTGAAAAATATTTTGAGAATATTTTGAGATGGTGAGAACAACTAGAGACCGCACCCAAAGCCTGTACCCAATTAGACCCCCCATGGCCACAAATTAATTGGAATTGCCCGCAAATTGCGGCTGGAACTAGGAGTTTGAGTGTGCGATTTTTACAGTATCATCATGATATCTTAACTAGACTATTGTATACTCTATTTTGTCCCAAGTCACTTGTAACAAAATATGGAACAAATATCCTATAAAAGTTCAATGTTTTACATTTTAAAAACTTAAGTTTTGATTTTTGTTATCGCCGGGGGTAGTTCAATACTGATAAAACACCTTAAAATACGTCAATCATACGTTCTGGTCTTTTTGCATTAGAAGTGTAGTAACGTTTGCATTTCAATTCTTATATATATACGCTTAGGGTAATATATAGGCTCGGTCACGGAGACGTCTGACACGGCGAGGAAGGGCAAGGCGTTCGCGAGCTTCGTCTAGTACAGATTGATATTAGGTGAGTAGGGGGACATTTACAAGTGGGAACTTGGGTGGATGGCGTATAGCATTCCCGACTACCAAAATCTTTATAAAACTCTGTATCGGTTTTTAAACACTATTAGCGATACGTAACCATATTTATGTTATATGCATTATATTGAGTACCATGCCATCTTTATTGTATATCATACTTTCTAGAATAGATATATTGAATAGAACACAAGAACAAATACCAATGATTGCTATGTTGCATAATCACATACGCATATATTATACTACACATCGTTGGTATTGCCATAACACTTCGAAACTGCTATGCTATTAGTATTTTAACGGCATCCATGCTAGTCGAAATGATTGTGTACTACGATTTTGATGTTTGAATATTATTGTCATATATATTCATGTGTTGTAGTTGCCTACTATTGCAAGACTGAACTGTTCATTATTGATATCATAGATTTGATGTTTTCTATGGATTTGAGAAACCATGGGTATCTTTTATAAAACGGATTATATTTTCAAAAGTGCAGTTTTCTCATGATATGATGATTTGGCTTCCACCATGAGTTTGGTTTTCATAATAATATATCTGAATCGAGGGAAAGGTTAACCAATTACGAAAACCTGATAGACCCGGTTCGACTCCGAGGGGACAGGAAGACCATAGGGAGGTACAGGGAGCCTAGCAAGGATGATCGATACCAGAGATGATATTGGAGCTCGGCTGATATCTGGAGGATTTCAACCATGGCTGAGTTAATATCAGGAGAGAATCGATTGATTGGACGGTGCCTATGATATTCAGATTTTATGTCGATGATGGACACGAGTTTTATGAGGATTTGATGATGATGAATATTATTATTATGAGATTTCATTCATATGGTACTTGCATTCATTATTCCGCATGTCATATTATATCTTATGATGTATACTTCTATTCACTGAGTTGGTAACTCACTCCCGTTGTGCCTTAGCTCCTTGCAAGGTAGACCGCACGGACGCATAGTAGCAACGTGGATTCATACTGTGGAGTATATCGCAGATTTTGCTAGGTGGGTTACACGTATAGTGACCGCCTCTTTTGTTATATTGTATCTTGTATCTAGTGTCACTCCATCAGACCACCTGTATATTCTTTTGACTTAGATCGAGTTTGTGACTTTATGTATATTCTTTTGGGTTGAACTCAGACAGAGTCGACTAGTTAGCTTTATTACGCAGTTCATTTTATATTTACTTATGATCCTTCATCTTTGAGCGTCGTATATAACTGCGTGGTTATGATTCCACTATTGAGCAATGAGATAGCTCCCAAATGGGGATGCCTTTATAATTATATGTAAATATACTTGTTTTTATCAGTAATTATAAAGGAGGTGCTGGCGAAATTTCAAATAACAAATACATTTTAACCCTATTTCAAAACACTTGACACATGCTTTTAAATAAACAATTTTTGTAACTAATTTGGGTTTCATAATAAATACCTTTCGAAAACTTCACCTTCTTTAAAATTTCATTTTAAAGGGTTTAGAACTTGGTTTTTGGCTTATTTGGGTCGCGTAGACATCTCTAGACGTCATGTGATCTAAGTGCAGGTCACGTGATAATTTAGGTCATGACAGGATCTCAAAAGAGTATTTTCTTCTATTGTATCGTAAGGATACATGAGTGGGTTTTCCACTTTTGGTTGCAACTTTTTTTTGCAGGTCACCCATGGATCGTATACGGTAGTCAATTTGGTGACAAGCCGCAGGGCAGCGATGGCTTAGAAAACAGGTTTAGATCCCTGTCGCCGAGGCTTTTCAAATTTATAAATCGTAAGGGTCTCATAAAGATATTTTCTTCTCACGAGTCGAGAAGATCTTATGAGTGGATTTTCTCCTTAGGAGTCGTGGGAACTCCTAAGTGTCTTTTCCCTCATGAGTCGTAAGGATCTCATAAGAATATTTTCTCCTTGCAAGTCGAGAGGACTCATAAGTGTCGTTTACCATGTTGGGACTATGGTCCGTCTCTGGTGGGACTTGGTCGAAACTTTTTCCGTTTCTTTTTCTTTCACGAGTTTGCGACCTTTCGGGTTTTCATAAACTCGCGTGCAGTTTTGCCTGTTTTTACTCACGGAACCCTTTCGGGTTTTCATTCATGCTTTTTTTTCTTGTGGATTACCTTTTGTATTCCATTTTAACGACTTAATAGTTGATTTTCTCTAATTGAACTGGCTTGTCAAGGAGATTTTGGTATGTAGTGGGTTTGGCGAAAGACAGGAATGGATAAACCTGTGATCACGAATCAAGGGTGCCTGTGAACATCCCAATAGCCGGAGCATCGGCAATCGGCCGTTCGCATTTTGAGGCGAGATTTCTCTACTGAATGGTATATTGGACCAGTGTTTCGTTTGATCTCCTCTCTTCATTGATTAGAGAAGAGATGGTAGTGTGCTTGCTCTCACTGACTAACCTCTGCGTGAAGAGCAGCTCCATGTCAGCGAAGGTCTCTATAAAGTCATTTGGGAGCTTCGTGTACCATTCAAAAGCAATATCCGCCAGCTGCTGACGAATTGCCGGAGGAGTAACTTATCATCGCCTCTGGTATTACCGCACATGGCTATAAACTGTACGATATGCTGGTGGGGATTCCCCTTTCCTTTGAAAACATTGAACTTCGGGATTGTATATCTTAAAGGGTAATGCTTATGGTCATACCATGCTGGATATGAATGACCTGTCTTGACCAACTTGGCGTTTACTTCATTGGCAGTAAGGAGTTTGACATGTTGGGCTATGTACTCGGTGAGCTGAGCTTTTGAGATCGCTTCATCTTTTGAGGTTTAAGGGGCCTGTAGAGTGTTTGTGGCACCTCCATTTTCATTATCAGGGACCACTAGCGGTTCTTCGTCCGGTGATTCTGACGATTGAACCATCATCCCACACATCTTCTATAGCCGAAGGGTCATTTTGTTCATGTTGGAGGCCATATCCTCCGCTTATTTTCTTTTCTTGTCAAGAGCACGTTTCAAAGAGTCAACTTCAGTCCTTTGTCTCTCAAGATCTTCTTCTTCGTCTTCCGGACACGTCTTGTGCGGCTGGCTGACGGGTGCTGCTGCTTGAGCTACCATTTATTGCAGCTACTATTGCCTTTGATCTTGAGTCAAGGACCGAATTTATGATCGATGACAGGTGGAAGAATTGTTTTCACGTCCGTTGATGTGAATCATTTGCATAGTATGGACTACTTCGACCTTCTGTGCGGAGCTTTTGACATTTCGCCTTTTAGAATTTTTCTTAGGCGATGGGGATTCTTGTGGCCTTTGTTGTTTAGGAATGGCCACTATGGACTTGGAAGATGAGCCGTCGGTTTTTAGCGGATTTCGAAGTTTCTTGGATTTTGGAGATGTGTCGCTGTCGATAACAGAGCCATAAACTTCTTTCCATACTTTATATATCATCGAGGAAAGTTTTGGCTTGAGCATTGGCTTTTCCTCACTTGATGCCCCCATAAGTGGGGGTCTTCTTTAGGACAACGATAAGCGAATTCTTCCTAACCTTTCTGAGCTGCTCGAAACAGTTTTTGGTCGAGACAGCTGCATCTATAGTGTGCATCGGTGGAGTTATCCATGAGGGGGAGATGCCCCTAGCCTGTCTTTGTCGACGCCGGTAACGACGTCAACCGCATCTTGAAACAGGAGCTTCTTCAGTTTTAGGAGCTTCATATACATGCCCCCTATGTGGCTTTGGATCTTTCGCAAGTGTCAGTGGCTTGAAAATTGTCTTCTTCGGTAGCACAGGAACATTTGGTGTCAGTCTGTGGAAGACAGACTGTCTTTGGGATAAAGCGTCTTTTGGCACTTCAGGAGTAGTATGAGCTATAGGGGTCAGCCTCTTGAAGACCGTCTCTTCTGGTTTTGCGGCTTCTTTGATGGGCCTACGGATCTTGAATTCAGCCTATTAAGGACTGAACTTTCTGGTTTTGCAGACTTCTCGGAAGGGCCTGCGGAGCTTGTTGCCAACCTATCGACGAATGAATTCTGTGAGACCTCCTCCTTCGGCGTTGTGGCACCAATGATAGTGAGGAGTAAAGGCATTTTTTCCAAATTGGAACCCGTTCCATTCTTGCATGAGTTGGGCTGTTGGTATGCTGATCAGTGGAGCTATAGTCTGCCCAGAGAAGATCAGCTGAAGCATGGTGGCCTTGGAGTTGTTGCAGAGTAACATTGAAGTCTGTATAGGGGAGAAAGCACTAGCTTCAGTCTTCCTCAGAATCCAAGAACAACCATAAACATAGTATACTGCGATTTTGTTCACAAAAACACGACACACGAAGCTGGCGGTATACTATGTTTATGGTTGTTTACCGCGGGAAATCATACTGAAGCGCGGAGAGCACGTCAAGCCTGAATCTGGGGGGTATATAGAACATGGAACATATCCATCCAACTCTCCAAAGATACCAAGTTGATTTATGGCACCATATATTGTAGGTTTGGATCTATGAGACCGATGTAGCTGACTTTTTAGATTTCGCTTCACGGATGAAGGGTTTATTGATTGTGGAGACGATTTTTCCTGTAGGCACAAACCCTTACAGTTAATTACATTATTTCCAAGTGATTATAACTTTCTACACTCCATGTTTATTCCTTTGTATCGTCGTGTTTTGGTTTATTTTGGGTTGCCCTTGGTTTGTATACGGAGACTAATTTATGTCGTCACCCGTAGGGCGCGAATTAGTCCAAATCCGTACATACTAAATTTAGAGGTTTGGGTCCATGTTGGTGTTTTTGTTTGCAGACGGGAGTTGAACTTAGAATGCATTTCTCATATCGATGAGGTCCGTCATTTCACGGGGTATTTGAATTTCATCTAAGGGTCGTTAGTCCTGTTTGAGACTAAGATCAACTTAAAGGGTTTGAGCATATGGGCTCAATCGATCATTTGATCTCATATGAAGCACAGGTTTCTATACTAAGCATATTTTGGCTAAGTTCCAACCTTTGGCTTGTCATCAGGTGCGCTTGTGCATTATAGATGCGCAAGACATCAGCGCATGTGCATAGTATGGGGTGCGCATGCTTCGCATAGTCTGTCAAGGGATAGGTATTGGCGCTTATGCCTTGACGATGCGCATGTATATGGCATATGGTGTGCATGTCCTCATGAAGGCTTCTTTCAGCTTGCACGCACATGCATATCACGTGGTGAAGCGCATGATGCGAACATCTAAATGGAATACGCCCAATATTGGGGTGTGATCGAATTTTCAAGCATTTATATTTCCTCTAAAGATATATACATATACATATACATATATGTATGCTTTTGTAGAACCAAGGCTCTGTTGTTCTTTGTTTTGATGGAACGCATGCACTTTATGGTGTGCATCTAAGGTTAAGACGTTCCTTATTTTGATGAAAGTTTTTATCTTTCAAGAAAACCTTAGTTTTCAATAGAGTCGAAACTCAACCAAGCCGAAGCTTTAAAAGGACGGGACAAGGAAGGAGGGCTCATTGGTTGTTGGGACCCTCCACCTCTCTGAAAATGTTGAGGAATTACAACACCGTACATCAAAGGTGTGGAAAGATATACTCTTGAACCAAATTCCGTTTATGAGGGAAGAAAATGTGTTGGAACATAAGTTTCGATTTGCCGAAAAGTGATCTTGGCAAACTTATATTTTATCTAAAAATCGTTATCCCTGTTTTGGACTGATATCAACTTAGAAGACTGGCTAAGGGTCGTTAGTCATATTAGAGACTAAGGTCAACTTAAAAATGGTGAGCATACACTACTACAAATAGGGGTTGCCCCTACAGATATATCCGTAGGAGCAAATCAATGCCCCTACGGCTATAGCCGTAGGGCTTGAAAATACGTCGTAGGTGCACACGTCGCAGGTGCAAGTCTTAGCCTTAAACATGCCCCTGCGGTTAAATACTTGCCCCTACAGATTAATGCATAGGTCCATCTGGCCCTACGGACATATCCGTAGGGCCAAAAAAGTTATTTAATTTATCGGTTTATAAAATAAAATAGTTGTCCCTACGGCCAAGTCCGTAGGGCCTACTTTTTGTCCCTACGGCTACATGCGTAGGTCCAGATATGTAGGAACAAAATATTAGGTATCCTGGTATTTTGTCCCTACGGATACCTGTATAGGGGCAAAGAAGGACCCTACGGATTAATCCGTAGGTGCAAAGTTTGGCCCTATGGATTAATCCGTAGGTGCATATTACTTTGCCCTACGGATTAATCCATAGGTGCATATTATCAGTTTTTTTTTAAAAAAGGGCTGCCTGTTTTTTCCTCGCCCTGTGCACAATAATATATACATCATATAAAAAAGTAATCAACACGCAGAATATATACCGCAGTATTCATAATCAACATCTCACGTATAATACATAAAAGAAATCAACAAGCAGAATACAATATCAATCTAAATCAATATGAACACGCAAACACCACCAATATCAATATCGTCCAAAATATATACAATATGTATCATATAAGTAAATACATGTTTAAAATATAAGAATAAAAAAACTACCCTAGCTCGGTCCAGCTCCACCTCTGATAAACGCCGTAATTTGGCACGCCTGCTCCTCGGATATACTTTGAGTCAATATCTCGAGCAATGCGGAGTGTGCGGGAGTCTGAGCAGGCTGTGGAGCTGTAGTAGTGGTTTACGCAACCGCAGCCGAGGTATTGGCTTGTGGAGCCGCAGCTGCGGGAGTCTGAGCGGGCTGTGGAGCTGTAGGAGTGGTCTGCGCAACCGCAGCCAAGGTAGTGGCTTGCGGAGCTGCAGCGGAAGGAGATGCATGTGGAGGCTCAGCCGAAGTACCCTGTCGTGTCTGTTCTGTTTTGTCTTTAATAAACGAGTAAGAACTGTGTATTGATCGAATTCGTATCATTATCAGGTTATTGCGAAACCCCAATCTATGTATACTTAGGGACTTAGGCCTCGTTTGGATATCTAGTTTGGAAAACCGTAGTTTATTTTAATTAGACAGTTCTATGTATGTATGATTAATCAAAGCTAAGTCTACAACCAAATAAGCTCAGGCTACGCACTAATATTGGATATGTTGCTATGTATAATATGATATAATATTTTACTATTATGTAGTATACATACCATCATCTCCTTCAACTCCTGGACGGTGGCCTTCTGGGCGTCCAGTTCTTGCTCTAGACGTCGCTCACGGGAGATAGAGGAAGTAACCGCCGGAGTGGAGTCCAATCTCATATGGGACCTGCTAAGACCCAGTCCCCGGCCTCTCTCCCTACCTCCGTGGTGCCCTCCGTATGCGGCTTCTAGGACTGGGGTCAGTAGCATCGGATCGTTCTGTCCAGTAAAATCGATCCGTGATGCCTCCGCCTCCTCAACCACCCACTCCTACACCCACATTAACCAGTAAAATATAATCATATCATTTAAATTTGAACCTTTCAAAACAAAAATTTCAAATAAGGGTTGAATAAATATTAACACTTACGTAATACTCCTGGGTAGCGGTGTCGGGGTATCGAAGCTCGTCCATGGCGGGATCTGTCGAGGTGCCGTGGACGGCAAGATACGTGGACAGCATGCTCGGTGTAACACCCTGCGCCAGGGTCTGAGCTCTCTGCAATTCGCCAAAAATTTACATATATTAAAAAATAACTCTTAATATTACATTATATCACAAAGGCCGGTCTATTGTAATTTACTGATAACTCCATGGCATGAGTAATATTCCTCGAGCCACCTGTATAAGTGGGGCGACCCCTCTTCGCCGACTTCCTATTCTCTTTATTTTGATCGGCCTGTTTCTGCACAACACATTTAGATTTAGTTTTCTAATTAAGCAACACAAAAAAATAAATTATATACTAAATAATGAATTAAATTTAAAATACATACATGTTTGCACCGAGAGTCGAAATATTGGCACAATAGAGGCCATGTATCTACGTCGACTCTCACAAAGGCCGGAGCATGTAGGAGGGCCGCTCTCTCTGCCTCGGGGGGCCGCCATCCATAGGGAATAGCAGTCGATCTTCAGCTCATTCCTATTGTATCGGACCTTCGATTGCATGTTCTTCATTAGGCCATAGTACAGAGCGTGAAGATCGAGCACCTTTCCAGGTTGATCAGGGTCGGGTACAGGCTGAAAATCGTTATCCAACTGAAAATACAAAAAAAAACAATATTATTAAATTGCAAGTGTTAATAATAAATATATTGGATAAATCAAATGAAAATATATATTAATACCCGAGCCTGATCCCAGAAGAGGGCGAATGAGCGCCGGTACTGGTCGCCCCACTCAACGTGAAGTGGATAGTTCTTCATGAGGCGGCTCTCATCCCCCATATACCGGCCGAATCTCTCGGCATAATCACCGGTATAGCGATAATCAGGGGCAAAAAAGAGGGGGAATGCTGCCTCCCCTCTAGCTTTGTCGGGCCTTAGTCTGTGGGACTGATTCGGGCCTCGAGTCCCCCTCTCAGGATGGGGAGGCCCTGCGTCTACAAGAAATATCAACACAATCAATATTAAGATAAATTGGTATTAAGAAATCAAGGTTTAACGAAAATTGAAGTGTGATATATACCTTCAGCGACTAAAGCACGAGCCTGGGCCCGGGCAGCAACACTAGCGGGACGATAGTTCCTCCGGTGAGGAACAGCCAGTGACCTGGACGTGGACTCGTCTCCAACTAGAAAATAAACATCGATAAAATTAAATGAAGTTCATGTTTATTCTTAAAGGATATGTAAAATGAATAAATATTTTATATTTATTCATACAAACCTGCAGACTGAGCGGAGGGTATAGAAGTGACGGGAGTGGCTCCTGCACCAGACGAGGACGCACCATCTATAATTAGACAATCAACTATCATCTATATAAGTAATTGCAAAAAGAATGCGTATATCAATAATATAACATTCTAAATCAATATGTATACACTATAGGATATATAAACATACCCGCAGGTGCGGTGGTGGGCTCTGCCCCTGATATAAGTACGTAAGATCAAAAAGAATGTATGTATATTTATGTTATAGCATTCTAAATCCTAAATGGAAGTCAGTGAAAAATGCCATAGATCTGCCCTAGCCAAGTCTCGTTCTACCGTTGCAGACCTCTTTCTCATGTTCTGTTCTTTCTGTCTCTCCGGGCTTCTCATCTCCTTTCCTGTCTGAACCCTTGTCTGCCGCACAATATACATGCGCTATATGATATATAAACATACCTAGAGGTGCGGGAGTGGCCTCTGTCCCTGACGTGGACGCACCAACAGCTAGACAATCAAACATTGACTATGTAAGTAATTTTGACATGAATATGCATGTATATCTATAATATTACATTCAAAATGAATATGCGTGCAACATACCTGGAGGTGCGGGGGTGGCCTCTGTCCCTGACGTGGACGCACCACCAACAACTAGACAATCAAACATTAACTATGTAAGTAATTTTAACATGAATATGCATGTATATCTATAATATTACATTCAAAATGATTATGCGTGCAATATACCTGGAGATGCGGCAAAGTCCACACGGAAGGAGGCATCCGAAGGAGTCTCCGATCGGGGTGCAAGACCGGCCCTCTGAAACTCCCTACGCAGCTCTCCGGGCGGCAAAGCCGCTCTGCCTCTGCCTCTACCTCTGCCGGTGCCATGGCTGGAGCTCCTACCGCCCCTCGCTGCTCCCGTCGTCGTCATCAAATCTAGATAAAACAGATCGTGGACGCATTAGACAATCATTACATATGCATGCTATATATGTATAGATCGTAAAATGTGAAATAATAATATAACATTACTGATAACCTTTTTCGTTTTGTGGACGCATTAGACATATCTACTTGGATTTCATCATCCATATCATTTCTAACCCACGTAACTTCATGATCAGCCGAAGATAACCCGTCTTTCGAAACAGATGGTCGGAGCACTATAAGTCTTCTCTCTTCTTCATACTCATCACTATCCTCGAATTCTGGGACATCGTAGACATCCTTGGGTTTCCAACGGCATACGACGCTCCATCCCGGATACTTCAAACACTGTGAGTAGTATACTTGGAATGCTTGGTTCGGAAAGATAAACAGATCTTCCTGACCGTAAAATCAAAGTGTGTTCACACCGGTCAATCCATATTCATCTTTCCAAGTCCTGAGATTGCTTCTCCACTTATCCGTAGCGGTTCGCGAATCGTACCAAGTACACTAAAATATATAAAAGGGTTCTGATCGTCCGGGATATTGGATGCCGAGTATACAATTTAAGTATCCATAATAAATCACAACATCCGATCCTACCATCGCAATCCCACTATTCTGAGTGGTTCTAAATATTTGTATGTCCTTAACTTCGAATTTGTATCCAAGAACACCGAATCCTTTATAATATGCAACCTCCATACTAGGAAACTGAGCTAAACATCTTGAATCACTCTCTAATGATGCAGAAAAGTTCGGATCGTGGATCTAACAAAACAAAATTTACGACAAATATATAACGATATAAGTTTAGATTAAAACTGATAGGAATAACATGTTATTCGAATAACATACATGATCTGCAATCCAATTGCAAAAATTATCCTGATGATATTTTTCCAATCGTTCATCGTTCCAATCAGGATGCCCCTCACGTACCTCGTTAAAATGAATTCTGTTCTCGACAATAAATTATGACATTAATATTATATTATTTCATACACACACAAACACAAATATAACAATTAATCTAAAAAAACCTACTCTCTAATTTTTTCAAGACATGCGCTGTTGAGCAAGATAAACCGGTATATCTTGTTGATAAATATAGTGTTTACCCTCTTATAATCGGCTTTACCATATAGCCCGTCTTGAATTCTTCGAGGCTGGTTAAGTCTCGTCTCAATGTTCTCGTCCAGATAGCGGGAACAAAATGTGGTTGTTTCATCTAGAAGAGAACCTTGCATGATAGAACTTTCTGGTCGATTTCTATTGCGTATATACTTTTCAAGAGTGTAGAGGTACCTAAATAAAATATGTTGAATAAATAAATACGGGCATACAGGACAACAATAATTTTAAAAATTGCGCGAAACAAAAAATTCCACGTACCTCTCGACGGGATACATCCATCGATATTGTACCGGTCCGGCTAACTTAGCCTCAGTTGCAAGATGAACTGTTAGGTGTATTATGATATCGAAGAATGACGGTAGGAAAATACGCTCAAACTTGCAAAGTATCAACGCAATAGAATTTTCTAGTTTCTTCAGCGTCACAACATCCAGTGTTTTAGCACATAACTCTCTGAAAAAACAACATAGGTCGTTGATTACTAAACCAACCGATTCGGGGAGGGAAGTCCTGAGGGCTAATAGGAGAAGGTTCTCCATGATAACATAGTAATCATGACTTTTCAACCCATCGATCTTGCCTTTCACAATTTTTATCTTCTTGCTGAATGATCCTGAGAAACCTGTGGGAACTTTCAAATCATGCAACTCCTGCAGGAATCTTTTCTTCTCCGGTTGTGACATATGATAAGCGGCATTGGGAAGTACAAATTTGCCTGGTTTACCCGCTACCAGTTTAGGATGCAATTCACTTCTAATTTCCCAGTCCTATAGATCCTTCCGAGTATTGAGGTTGTCTTTCGATTTCCCGTCTTTACAAAGAAGCAAGTTGAGTATGTGCTCGGATACTCCCTTCTCTATATGTATGACATCCAGACAATGACGCACTAAATTTTTTGACCAGTACGGAAGCTCGAAGGAAATGCTCAACTTGTTCCAGAATGGTGGTTTGACCTGTTTTGTCGGATCCATCCCAAAGGTCACATTATTGTAACCATCCCACTGAGTAGTCACGTCCTCTCCGGACAATGGAGCTGGAGGTCCATGAAGCTCATGATGACCATCAAAGTGAACAGCGTCTAACCTGTAGGGGTGGTCTAAAGGCAGGAAACATCGATGGCCGCAATAAAAAACCATTCTACTAAAATTCAAGAATTTCGATGTTGTATGTTGATGGCAATGAGGACATGCTTTGTAACCATGTACGAACCAACCTGATAGCATTCCATACGCAGGAAAGTCATTAATTGTCCACATTAAAGCCGCACGCAGTATGAAAGTTGTATTTGTGTTTGCATCGTAAGTCTCTACACCATCAATGAACAAAGATTTTAACTCCTCGATCAGAGGTCGGAGATAGAAGTCGATATTATTTCCCGGTGAGTTTGGTCCATCGATAAGAAGAAGCATCATAATGTATGATTGGTCCATAGCCAACCAAGGCGACAGATTATAAATTATCATTACAACGGGCCATGTGTTGTGGCTTCCAGCCATATAGTTGAATGGGCAGAAGCCATCACTAGCCAGTCCGAGCCTGACATTGCAAGGATCGCTACTGAATATTGCGTTCCTCCTATCGAAATCCTTCCATGCCGGTGAATCTCTTGGATGATTCATTTTTCCATCTTCACTTGGAGCAGCACGGTGATGCCAAATCATTGCCTCGGCTGTTTTCTTGCACCTGAATAGGCTCCGCAGCCTCTGTGTTATGGGAAAGTATCGTGCTATCTTGACGGGTTTATCTGGCTTCTTATCTGAATCTTTCGGCTTATACCTGGCCTCTCCGCATGTTGGACACTCTTTCAAATCTGAATTCTCTTTCCGGTACAACACGCAATTTTTAGGACATGCTTGAATCTTCTCACACTTTAGACCCAAATCAGACATCATCTTCTGGGCTCCGTACCAGCTGTCGGGCACGTTATTTCCCGGGGACATAGAATCTTTTAAGAACGAAAGAAGCATTGTGAATGACTTGTTGCTCTATCCATTTTGGCACTTAATCTGGAAAATTTGGATGAACCATGAGAGGATGAAATACTTTGCATTCTCATAAATTGGTTTTCAAGCATCATTCATGAAATTTTCATATTTATCCGCATGCGGTCCTTGACCGAAAGGAATGTCATCTTCGGTACGAATAGATTCACCTAGGTCAGACTCTACCATATCCTCCATTTCTTCTAATGGAAAGAAATTACCGTCTTCTTTTTCTGCCGCATTACCGTATTCTCCTTCTTCTCCTTCTTCTTCTACCGCATTACCGTGTTCTTCTCCTTCCCCGTGATATAGCCAAGTTGTATAAAGTCTAGTAAAACCATTTTTTACAATATAAAGCTCTGCCAATTCTACCTTCTGCCAGTACTTATTCCCACATCTATTGCACAGGCAGAGAATCTTCTCTATCACAATCTTATTATGTGTGCGTGCAAATTCAATAAAAGCAGCAACTCCTGCGACAAACTTAGGTTGCATACATTGTTGCCAATCTACATACATCCAGTCCTTAACTCTGACGTACTCATGGGCCATGTTAGACTCTATGACATATAAATTGTAGGTTATGATGACTATATTGAGAAATCTAAGAACGGGATGGTTACTGATAAAGGAGAAAATCCGTATATATGCTTTGTGTGTGCGTTTGTCGTTGAAAAGAATGAATTATCGATAATCAAAGTTAGATTTGAGGATGCTCATGTATGAGTTATATTCTATATATGTGTGTTTCAATTTATGATTTCGTTTAAGTGTAGGGTTGTTAGTGTGTATGTGTTGTGTGTGTGTTTGTTGTGTACTCGTGTTGTATGTGTGTGTTTCGGCTGTCGGGGGTAAGGCTTCTATCCCATTAGGAATGTATAGAGCGGACACCCATTCGCTTGTGCTTTCAACCGTTTCGAGTAAATTTCTGCTGTACCTCCCCACTGTTCTCCGAGTACACTGTAATAGAATAGATAATCATTTCAAAGCTGTGAAACAACATTGAAATGAACATCTAATCTATCTTTGTACATGGAGAACCAGCGGAAAAGTACCGACGAAATATCTCGAAACAGATGAAAACACAAGTGAATGAAGGTATTTGCTTTATACATTCCTAACTTGTCCACACGGGACAAATCTATCGGTTATCATACGATTGAATCTTCTCGTCACATAGACTACACGACGGTTGCTAGTACCGAGCTATACCGTCCGATATTTAACAACCTTCGTATAGTTATATGTCACGATGAACATCGAACGTATGTTAACCGATAGACGGGGACTAAGTGGCGCTTTGAGTTTCATATATGAGTATCGATGAGAATATGAAAGTTTCATATTATCATCGAGTATCATATATTGGTTTTAACTTGAACATCTTGAATCACTCTCTAATAATGCGTTTGTTGTGTATTATTGTTGTATGTGTGTGTTTCGGCTGTCGGGGGTAAGGCTTCTATCCTATTAAGAATGTATAGAGCGGACACTCATTCGCTTGTGCTTTCAACCGTTTCGAGTAAATTTCGGCAGCACCTCCCCGCTGTTCTCCGAGTACACTATAATAGAATAGATAATCATTTCAAAGCTATGAAACAACGTTGAAATGAACATCTAATCTATCTTTGTACACGGAGAACCAGCGGAAAAGTACCGACGAAATATCTTGAAACAGATGAAAACACAAGTGAATGAAGGTGTTTGCTTTATACATTCCTAACCTTTCCACACGGGACAAATCTATCAATTATCATACGATTGAAGCTTCTCGTCACATAGACTAAACGACGGTTGTTAGTATTGAGCTATACCGTTCGATATTTAACAACCTTCGTATAGTTCTATGTCACGACGAACATCGAGCGTATGTTAACCGATAGACAGGGACTAAGTGGCGCTTTGAGTTTCATATATGAGTACCAATGAGAATATGAAAGTTTCATATTATTATCGAGTATCATATATTGGTTTTAACTTGAACATTTAACATGAATAGGTTTACGTTTACGTTTCATTATTAAGAGTTTGAAATTTCAAGTTTAGGGTAAATTTTTCTTGCGTTTACGGTAAAGTTGTGCGTTTACGTTATCATCGAATATCCTACTGAATGAACTAATGCACCATAAACCCTAAATAACCCAAATTAACCTAATTAAGCATAATTAACCATAATCGTTACCCTAACACAAATTATCCCTACTTAACCTAATTTACCCACATTAACCTAATTAACTCTAATCAGGTCAAACTTAACCCAATTTACCCAAATTAACCTAATTAACCCTAATCAACACCCTAACCCTTTCAAATTATCACTAATTAACCCAAATTAACCCTAGACTCTAACCCTAAACCTGAAAAAAAAACCCTAACCCTAACCCTAACCCTAAGCCCAACTAATTAACCCTAACCCTAATCCTAGCCCTAACCCTAACCCTAACCCTAAGCCCAACTAATTAACCCTAACCCTAATCCTAGCCCCAACCCCAACCGAACCCCAACCCCAACCCCAACCTAACCCCAACCCCAACCGAACCCTAACCCCAACCCCAACCCCAACCTAACCCCAACCCCAACCGAACCCTAACCCCAACCCCAACCCCAACCGAACCCTAACCCTAACCCTGAACCCGATGCCTAACCCTAACCCTCACCCCTTTCCGAACCCTAAACCCTAGCCCTAACATCATCAAAATTATAAATAATTGGATATTTACTAACCTGTAGCGGGCGGTAGAGGAAACGACGGAGGAGATCGGTTGTCGACGACGCAATCGACGATGAGTCGCGGTGGTGGCGATGAGGAAGTCGACGAGGAAGTTCTAGGAACGAGGGCGGTGGCGGGCCACGGGCGGAGGGCGGTGGCGACGACGAGAAAATTCGAGACGAGATCAAGACGCGCGCGTGCGGGAGAGGAGAGAATTTTGGGAAGGATCGAGGCGTAGGGCTTTTCTGTGCCTTTTTTTAATTAAATACCCATTTATATACCCCTACGGATTTCACCGTAGGTCATTTGTTTGCAGCTCCGTGAGGCCAAACAATAAATTACAATTTAATATTTTTAAATTAAAAAGTTGGGCACCGTAGGGACAACCATTGGGAACTACGGATTAGTCCGTAGGGGAAATAAAAAGTGGCCCCTACGGATTCCGTTATCCGTAGGGGAAACCCCATATTTTACTAGTGATATGGATCTTTAGTCGTATTTAAGACTAAAATCGACTTAGGGTAAACATATGATCTTAAGATCTATCACTTCGCCAATTTAGGCTAAGATATAGACCCCAATATATGGTCTGGAGCATGTATGTTTGGTGCATGTTATCATGGGATTTTTGGTGCTCACATGTACATCACATGATGCGCAACCATTGCTTCCTGGTGCTCACGTGCAAATTATGTGGGCACAACCTCCTTTGCTTTTTGGCGCTCAAGTGCATATCACGTGAGCACATCTTCCTTAGAGATTAATCTCTATTTTTTAGAAAACTTAAGTTTTTTGAAGCTTGCGCTTCTGTTAATTGTATTTTGACCCTTAACGATGTCAAGATCAAGACTTTAATGATCTTGAATTCTATTTTTTGCATGGTTCATCATCATAAGGTCCTTCGAAATTAAACTTTATCTTTTCTCATTGATTTTTAAGATCTGAATGTCTGACATCGTTTTGGGTGGAGCTTTCTTAAATCTTTTCACAAACCTTAGATCTTAAGATCAAAGCAGATCTCTGTGAAAACTCAAGTTTTCTATAGGGAAGAATTAAATCCAGGGAGCTAAAGATCCAAGAAAAGAACTTATGTTCTTGATGTATATTAACTTTCTTTTTTTTCTTTGGAGATTTGTTGAAAGGGACTTTTAATTATTTTCTTAAACCCTGAATTTTAAGATCAAAACCCCTCTGTGAAAACTTAAGTTTTCGTGAGAAATCTGACTTAAGAATCTTAAGATCCAAGAAAAGAACTCAAGTTCTACGAAGGTTAACCTTCTTTAATGGAGATTTATCTCCTCTCTTTTTTACCTCGGTCGATGATGTGGAAGATGAAGAGGAATTTTGCAGAGGAAAATAACTTAAGTTCTGTTGTTCACCTTATGGAGTTGATTGTGTATTTTGAGATTAATCCCGAGGGTCCTTTGGGCAAGTAGATAATCTCTTTTTGAGATTTCTCCAATTGATTTTAAGATCAACCCGATTACTTAAGCATCGTTAGATTTTTTATCCAAGGATCCTTATTAACCAATTTTATACTTTTCATTGTTTAAAAAAGTATCCGGTTGATTTCTTGTTAACAAGATTGTATCTTTCTGTTTACGAAAGATACTGGAAATTAATTTCCAAAAGATAAAGCTTATGTTTTAATGAAGCAGGCACTTCAAGAATTGGCACTGCTTGTGCTAAGAAGTATTGGCGCTGCGTGCTTTGCACGTAATGCGCATGCGCGGCAGGCTTGGCAACTTGCGCCACATGCTTTGCACGTGGAGCATATGCACATGGGCTTGACACTTTTACCCTTAAGATTCAAGTGTCAAATTTTTGGCGGGAACAGCTATTAATAGCGCACACCCGCATATTAAGATATCGTTTGTCTCTTATTGTGTATGTGACATATAAATGACCGGTAAAAAAAGAATAGTTTTCAAGGTCAAACTTACGGCTACTATTTTCCTTCGGTCGAGTACAACCAACACAAAAATACTTGTTCGACATTCGTTCACGTGCATTTATACAAAATAAGTTAGTATTCATTTCTTTTGTTTTGATTTTCCCCCTTAATATTACTTTGTTAGAAAAACTTTAAATAAATGTATATTATAATTTCAAACCTTTTATGTGGGAATGATATATTATTCCGATTTAATCTATATTTCTAATAGATAATATAAAATTATTTAGTTTATTTTATTTGGTGTTTTATGGACATATTAAATCGAATTAAGTAAAAGATCCAAAATTACAAAATAAAGTTGTGAAAATTTCAAGGGCTGAGTTGCAAAGGCAATATTATCAAGGGTTAAGTTGTTAGGCATAAGTTTATTTTGATTGGGCACAATTTTGTAACCCATCCGAATAATCGCTATGTTAATTAAACATCTCAACTGATTTGTGTTACAAACGGTTTGGATTTCAAATCCAAAAGATGTTTCAACTGCTTTCGAAGAATTGAGACGCTACTTTTCAAAACAACGTTTGAAATTTAACCCGTTGCCTATACAACTAGTTAATAAGTCTATAAAAGGATTTCTACAAAGAAGAATAACAACAGACTTATCCCAAACAAACAAGCGTCCTTTTGTTCTCTGTTTGTGACTTCTGCAAACAGATATCAATTCTCTTCACACCATTTCCATACAATCCGATTTGAGAAATTCTACTGCATTATTTTTCACTGGATAATAATTGAGAACGATATCGAAACCAAGCTTCTCTTACGATTCGTACTCAACGGGGGAATCGGACGGGCTGAGAGTGTTGATCTTGAAAACGTGTAAATCGGCAAAACCTGTATAGAGGGTGGCTATACGTTTTTAGGGCAGCACAGTAAACTGTTAGAGATTTGGGTACAGAGACAGAATTAAAAGCTTAAGGTGTGTATGATACACTTTCCTAAAGGCGATATTGCCCAAACTATAAGGATTATAGTGGAATGCAATTGTCTCCAAGATGCAACAAACACCGAAACTCTCTTATGGAAATATGAGAAGAAAATAAAAATATGAAGAATTTGTGTTTCTTTTATTGAATTGAAAGTGTGCAAACCTGAAAGGTTATGGCTAATAGAAAAATTACTTTGTTGTTTTCTAACAACTTTTGACTTTAAATTTCATATTCAAAAATAGAATTTCGAGTAATTTCTGTTTTAATCATTCAAGCCCAAGATGCCCAAGTGCTAAATCTAGAAAATTAAATTATAAATATTGTCGGCTCTTTAGAATGAGGCCAATTTAAGATCTAACCCATTTTATCCAAATTTTCATACAACTTATGAGAACTTATTTAAAGGCTTACACTTTCTTCATTTCTTTCCATATGGGACTATTTCTCACATTTAAATACTACCAATATAAACAAACTACCAACATCAACTGCGTGTCTCATATCTTCATGCTCACATTCTAAGCTTTTTTTCGATTAATAGGTTAAAATTATTTTATGTGACTGTTTTCATGGGAAAATTTATTTTGAAAATAAATAATTTTATAAAAGTATTAATTTAACAATTATTTCAGTAATTTATCTAACAATTTCTCCATCTTTGTCTCAATTTTCTTGTTGTTTTAATTATAAAACTTGTTACACAACTTGAAAATTGATAATGTGAA
This sequence comes from Agapanthus africanus, assembly GCA_030015575.1. Taxonomy (NCBI): domain Eukaryota; kingdom Viridiplantae; phylum Streptophyta; class Magnoliopsida; order Asparagales; family Amaryllidaceae; genus Agapanthus; species Agapanthus africanus. The sequence goes on along the minus strand of CM057339.1, from coordinate 298,243,914 downwards.
AGCAATTTTTTCTTTCCAAATGATTTACAAAGAAGTTCAATGATGTGAGCAATGCAATTTTTTTTCCTAAAACTATTTACAAAGAAAATATGTTAATAAAATAAATTTGTCGCAATGCATACACAAATACGTAGACAAATCATGGTTTGATTTTAAAATAAATTCAAAATATACTTTTGGGTTTTTCCATAATTTGGGAACTTTGTAGGTTTGAAAATAAGTCACTCTTTAAAACTGGGCTTGGAAAGATTTCTTTTCTCTTTTTCATTGCTTTCCCTAATTTCTTTTCTGAACCATATCTTCTTTCTAAACCCATTTTCTTTATTATTGTTTGCTCTCTTTATTATTGCTTGTCCTTATTTGACTTCTTTATTATTTTCTTTTTTATTATTGATTGCCTTAGTTTTAGGCATCATGCATGAGAATGGAGATGTCGAAACCGGTGAGAAGATCGGGGGATTGGGAGCAGATATAGAGTAATCGAGGGAATTGGATTGGAAATTAAGAATTTGAATGGGGTGATGCAAAAATTAAAAGCGGAGATGAAGGAATCAGAGGAGTTAGATTAGAGATGAAAGATCTGGAAAAAGAGGAATGAGAAGCAAACCATAGCAGCTGCGAGAGTAAATTATATGACTATTTTTTTATAGAATAATCAATAAGGGTAAACCTTGATTTTTGCAAGAATATCCTATGTATAATAATACACACAATTTATTTTAGATTTGAAACATCCGTATTTTATAAATATTAGATATTTTCACAATTTTGAAAACAAATGGATTTAAAAATAAATCATCTTTTCAAACTGGACCGTAAACAAAATTTTCCTATAGAAAAGTTACTCCGTGATACCATGTTATGTATGCTAATCGGTGGTGTAAGCAAGCAGCTCGGGCTTCGGGTCTGGCTTAGGCCTGACCCGAAGACCCCAAACCCGAACCTAGCCCAGCCTATGACCTGGCTTGGGTCGTGTCGAGCTGGCCCGTTTTAAAATATGAATTTTTTTGAAAAAAAAATAATTAAGTTCTTAATTTTATGAAAAAAAATTGGAATTTTTTTAACCTGAACTTCGTTTACGTTCCAGGGCAGGCCTAGATATTTTATTAATTAAAAAATATTTTGAGGGGGAACATAAGTTGGCAAACCTTACCCCTCATACAATTGCTAAAAAAATTAAAAATACAATTCAATAAAAAAAACTAACTGGTTAGCTCCTATCAGTCTTTACTCTTCATCGGTGTCGGAGTTTTCAATCCTCTTAACGTGTTGTTGTCTAATTTCTGCATCGAACCAATATTTTTGGCACACTGCGATCTCTAATGAGTCATCCGACAGCCTCGCTCTCTTGTTACTCAGAATTCTGTTATCTGCACTAAAAGCATACTCCGAAACTACTATGAACACCGGAGTTGTAAATAAATCACGAGTCATGGCAGAAAGCACAAGATACATGTGTAATACCCAGTTCAATTGGTACCGTATCCGTATTTTTAATAAATAATTTCCCAATATTTTTCCCTAAATTTTCCTACATAAGTCTCTATATTTTTCCTAAAACCTAATTTCTAAACTTTTTACCTAAAACTATATCCTACTTCAAATTTAAAACCCTATAATCTAAATCCTAATTTTAACACCCAAGCAGCCAACCCCCAAACTTCTTTTCCCCATAACTTCTAAACCCTTGGTCCACAAAGCTCCAGCCCAACTAATCATTTCCCTCTTTCCCGAGCAGACCCGACCCGACACAATCCTACCCGACACGATCCTAATTTTAACCCCCTATTCTCCTCCTTCTTCTTCTCCTTCTCTTTTTCCGCCTCTCTCGCACTGAGCTCCCCACGACCCGCGCTCCTCCATGACCTCGTCCTCACCCTAACATCCCCGCGACCTCCGCGGCTACCTCCTTCTATCCACTCGCTTCTCTCTCTCCCTACGTAACGGCTGCCTCCGTTTCTCCCTCGTAACCTCCATGCGTGCCCTGCGCTACTTCACCCCCAAAGTCCCTCGTACGACACGCTCGCCTCATGAGCTTGCCTCCCCTTCAACTACTCCCGAGAGATCCGCACAACTCCTCTCATATCTCTCACTTCCTCTCTAGATCTACCTTCCAAACTCAACACCCCATTACCACCACCGGCCTCCATCGTCGCCGGAAACACCCTTAGCCTATCCCCATCTCCTCTACCGCCGACCGCCTCTCTCAGGCCAACACCACCAAGTTCCTCCAGCCCCACCGACCTCATCAAAGTCATCGTTGCCTCATCGTTGCGGTCGGTACCACCACCCACCATCATCGTCTACGCCAAAGCTCAACTTGATCGCTGCCGCCGAAGCTCCTCGATCGTCACCCACAATCATTGTCGTCGCCAAGGATCACCGCCATCGACTCTATCTTCCGCTTTAACCTAACCCATTGAACCTCGTTGAACCTCACTACAAGCCTTCCGGCAGACACCGGCACCACCCCAGCACCACCCATGACCACTCCATCACTGATAACCGCCATCATACACAACCACCAATTGCAACAGATCCCCCTCGTTGACGAGCTTCCGCCGACGAACCCTGGACCACCACTTTGCCGCTGCACTATGCCCACCACCGTGCCAGGACTGCATCATCCTGTTGTTGGCTATAGTGCCCTTAAGTCAATTATTGAATTGCAGGCACGCGATTGTGATGATTGAGAGAGGACCTATACCGGTAGAACAGTCTTACTCGAGATAATAATATACTGTCTGGTTTGTCTTTATCATCATGTACAGCATTAGGTGGCATTACAGATCACTATTATATATTGATAGAGCCCATAGGATTCTTGCTTGACAACCAGCATTATGATGGCGATCATATAAGTGGGAGTTGGGTGGTCTATATGCACATCCTTAAATGTCCCTAGTCGTGGGAGTATCGAGAGTGGGCATCGATACTCCGGAGTAGACTAGTGTAACTTATCGAGACCCCGACGAGGGGCGGTGGCCGGTCTCACAAGCCATTGGTGTGAGTTTGTCACCTAAGATAGTATACAGGTACTTATTGGGTTATGAGTACACTGGACGGACTCTCCAGGAACAAGATAGTTGGTATTGTTAGATAGCAGTTTCCAGGTGACATGAGTAAAGGTTAGTCTGTCGACCTAAGATCGTTATTTGTCTCGTGTGAGTTCCTACTATACTTTGATTACTACCCTACCATGGCTCAAAGGAGTCATACAAACAGGTTTTAGTTGGGTACAGTCCCAAGCCACATGGAGGCATTGAGCGGATCGTCGGGGATTCGTCTCTCCCGGTATTGGGGGTTGATGTCACGTTGTGCATGGGTGTCCATCACCAGAAATCCTCGGCTGAGGTGGACGAGAATTACTGATTTGGATCAGTAGATTCTCAGTGGGTGATGGGCTTCATACCAATACGAAATGTCGCGTTATTAGGGATCTGACTGTAACACCTTAGAATGTGTTTTGTGGATAATTATATTTTAATATATAGTTTTTAATAAAAAGTTTACCAAATTGGTTTTCAATTATTTTATCCTATTTAATGAATATTTTATTAGATTTTTCCTAGGATTGCACACACTTGTGCATGATAACTAGGGTGTTAATTTGGGGTTTAACCATTTCCTTAATCTAGTTTTAATTGTTTAAGTGTTATGGGTTTTAAGTGTGCATGGTTGTTTTAAAATGAAATGAAAATAAAAAGGGTTTTTAATTGGTTTGAAATGTTGACTTTGTGTGAGAGAGAGGGCATGGGGAGCATGGTGTGAGCCATGCCTCATTTATGAGGGGAGAGAGAGAGGGGGGGTCTTGGCTTTGTTCTCTCATTTCTCCTCTCATTTTCTCTTTCTCTCATTCTCTCTCATAAACACACACACACACACCTGCAGCAGTGGCAGCAGCAGCACCAGAGGCAGCACCAGAGGCAGCAACAACAACCTCAGCATCATCATCAACAACAACAGAGATAGCAGCAGCAGCCATCATCATCAGCAGCAGGCAGCAGCAGCAGGAGCAGGAGCTCCAGCTACTTACAGCAGCTCCTTCCACTTCTTCACCTGCCTTCTAGGGTTCATTAGGGTATATTTCTTGAACCCCATTTCATGGTTTGCTTAAGTTGTGTGTGGTTTAGTGTCGATTAGTGTTAAATAGTGAGTTTAGTGCTAATTAAGGTGATTTATGTGGAATGATGATTAAGTGTGATTGTGTTAGTTAACCTAGCTTATTTTAGTGTTGTTAGGGTTACTTTAACTAAGAATGGACCCAGATTACACTAAAATACCTTAGGTTTGTGTTTTGTGTAAAACTAGTGTTTTTAAAGCGATATATTAGCATTCTGAGATCTGCTATTGACCCGGACCCTTCAGGGTAAAATTGAGGAAACTGGGGCATGCACACTAGGTCTAGAACATACCACCAGAACACGAGCCCCTCATTCAAATTCCAGGCCACAGATTTAATAGGTTTGGCTGCAATTTGCGGCCAAGTTAGGGGCTGGGGTGTTGGGGTCTTGTCCAGGGTTCTCTGCTGTGTTATCTAGTATTTTGGCATGTATAGTTTTGTAAGATTTGACATGTAGGAAAATCTGGGATCAAATATCGTATTTCATGTCCGTTGTGTTTGCGCGATACGCGCGATACGTGAGTGGGTTCTGTGATCCAGCGTGTCGCGGTAGTTTTAGACGCGTATACACACGTTTTAGCGTATTGTGCACACGCGCGTTTAGTTCGCGACGCGAGTTTCTCGTTTATGTTCGATATCGCGTTTTGCGGAATATTTGGCTTATATATGATTTCTTTGTCTCATTTTCAGGTTTGCAGGCAGGGACTACGGACACTGCTACAGAGGGAGACATGTGGTAGGATTCACCTAGTATGGAGTGTAGGTGAGTAGATTTAACATCTACACGGGAATCGCCCGCATGGCGTTATGCGTCTGGGCCAGGATTCTAAAACTTGTTGCGTATTCTACGTCATTGTTAGAATTGCGCCTTACCCTATTTATTAGATATAATGGTACTGTAACTAGCAGCCGTAGGACACTACACATATTATTGACGGTTCATGTTGCACGAGCACGGATTGTATGCTACACACAATCCGTCAATAATTGCCATGTCATACACGAACCCCTTATAGATACTATATTGCTTATCACACATGACATCTAGCTTGTTGGTATACCAATAGTGTATCATACCATTAGTGATAGTATATACACCTTACGATACATGTAACACCCGAGCCCAATGCTACTATTTTCAGTTACTGTTTGAGCATAATGTTGTACTCATTTCATTTAACTTGCTTGTTAATTGCTTACTGTAAAATTTACCCGGCAAAGTCATTTCTACATATAACAAATTTTGGCATCTAAAATAAAATTGAAAATATTCATCTTGGTCTACTTGACATCCCTAGCCTCGTGGTAGCGTCCGTGCATTGTGTTCTCGTCCCGTTCAGTGAAACGGGCGAGTTTGGATGGCTACGTGCACGTACGTGTGTCCGTTTTGGGGGTTTGCTTTTTAATCATAAAACACTTAATTTTAAAATTTGGATCCCACTTAAAATCCTATTATTTCAATTTCAAATTTTTGGACTCGACCCGGGCGCGATTTGGAAATGTTTTATTTGGCGCCAAAATCCCAAATTTTAATATTATTAAAACCATCGCATATATTTTTCTAACTAACCTGATATCTTACTGTTCATTACCTATCTTTTAAATTTTTAAGTTAACCATATAATATTTTTACAATCTTTTATATCCTTCTCAATTTATTCTCTCAGCCAATCGTAACCTCCCCTTTAACCCCGTGGGCCCCACTTTCTCTCTCTCTCTCTCCACTTTTTTCTCTCTCTCTCCCTCATATATTCTCTCGTACTTCTCTTTATCATTCTTTCTCTTCTTGCTTCATGTCTCGTTTCTCATTTTTTTAACTGTTCTTTTGTTGCCGGAATTCCGTCGTGCCGGTGACGCTTCTCGACGTTCCAGCGAGGTACCCCGACCAGTGTGGTTCCTTTGTTCGTCGTTTGGGTTCATTCCGTGAACCGTGCGCCCATCGCGAGTTTTCCCCGCCGACGGTTAACGTTCCGTTTTCCCGATTCGCGACCCATCGAGGCAAGTTAATCTTGCTACATGCTATATAATTCATTTTATACCTATTTAAATAAATACCATACCTATAGTTTAAATCTAGTGCCCCATGTTTAATTTTATAACGTTTCGATGTTCCGTTTGCATCCGTTTATATCATATTAACTCTAGATCATGAAAACTTATCTTGTGACATACTAGATTACATTATGCTGCATCCATACCAATTAAAATATATATCGTCGTAATATTTCTTATTATTATCTTTAATTAGTTTATAATCTGCATTTTATAATATTATATATTTGAAAATATTATAGTTTACACATGAAACGTCGTTGAAAAAGTGGATACGACAAATCTGAAATTTACTGTACACATTACCTTATAAAATTCATTATAAATCATAGAAAAATCATTAGTATACGTTCTTTAGTTCGTTACGAAGCTAACTCAGAATACTATAACTCTATGAAATATTTACTTGCAAAATAAATTGTTTAAATAACTTAAAATGAAAATGAAAATTTCTCCAAACTGCTGTCCAGGAAAATTCCAGCAGCAAACTTTCAACTTTGAATGTTCATAACTTTTTGTAGGGACAACCTGAGATGCTTATACTTATAAAACTGAAAGCCTTATTGAATTATCTTTGTTTTGGTATAAGACACGTCTCTTTTGGAGAACGTTTGTTATTTTTAAGCTATTTTACAAATTAGGGTGACGCTGAATTTCTGAACGGAACTTTCTTGTGCATGGTTAATCAATACCACTTTTATAGTTATTAATTGCTTTGAATATGCTATCCATATCAATATTATTATATCAATATTATATCACATATTGCTTAGTTGTACATCCCACATTACCATTTTATAGTTTTATAACTTTTCGGATACCCGTTTGCATCCATCGCATTTAAGATACATATAATTGCATTCATAGATCACATTACTACATAATAATGTAATATTAACACTCCATGTTTAATAAATTGCATCCTAATTAATATTGGAACTATAAATGTAACCCTAATCGATAACTGTGCATCCATATTCTTGAAATTATATCTATTTGCATATCATATTACATGTTCCAGTTTATTGTTCTGATAGTACTCATGCTTGTTTATTTATACACATGCTTATGTCAGTTTGATTATGAGCACCCACATGACATCTTGTGCTTCCTGACATGACCTGTTACACTTCCTACTTGACCCGACATGGTACCGTATACTGCTTGACTTGACATGATGTACCATGACCTGCTCGTTACCTGATCTTGTGCCTAATGCCAACAAACCTGACATGTAGTCCTCATAGACCGTTCCTGTTGTCTATCCAGACAAACCTGTTTACCTGATCCTGTGTTGGCATTAGTTTCATGATTTTCGGGATACCTGACTTGACTTGCCCATATAACTTGGGGGTATGGAGAAATCAAAGGTGAAACCTGACTTGTAACTCGACAGTTCACTACCTGTCCTGAGTGTACACATTCCTGTTTTGTGCCTAGCGGCATGTCTCGGTTTAAGCCGAGAATATTGTGGCCGTGGTCCCGGGTATGTACGGGATACTATCGAGTGTACACATTCCTGTTTTGTGCCTAGCGGCATGTATCGGCTGCAGCCGAGAATATTGTGGCCGTGGTCCCGGGTATGTACAGGATACTATCGAGTTACATAGATGATTCATCAATTTGATTTCAAAGACTTTAGAATAGAAAACCTGATAGAACAGTTTAGTTTACCCACTGCACGCTACCCTGTACTGGTATGATTCATATTATTGTTATTCTTGCTGTATTCATGTTTATATTACATTGCCTGCTACACTGTTCATATTATATTACTTGATGACAGGACGCGCTGACGTCTAGGTTTTGCATGGCCCAGATTCTATACCGCTGTTGCAGTCCGAGCAGGAGTACTTCAGCCAGCAGGCTGAGCTGTGAGTTCAGTAGTAGTTAGTTTTATTTCCTGCATTTATTTCCTGATGTGAGCCCGCATTATGGGACACACTTTTCAGTTATTTGTATTGGATCATTTGCTTCCGCATTTATTTATTATTGACTCCTGTTATTCTGGATTATGGACATGTTTTAGATAGTTTTATCTTGTTCTTGATATCTCTACAGTCGTAATGTGACTGTGGATGGATACTTCCTACCCACAGTTAACATGGTTGGCTATATCACGTGCCCAATCTAGCGTACTCTGGGAAGCGGGGCGTGACAATATAGCTACAGGTATACCTTGCTCATGTTTTACTTATACCCAGGGGGGTATCCTACATATTCTAGTTATACCTAGGGGGGTATACGACATCTTTTACTTATAGGTAGACACCTATACTTAGCTGTACCTTATTGATTTCGCATACATCTAGTTTCAGCTACATATTCTCATTTATATGCTCGCATTTCAGATATATCGCATATATTTATTCCTGGATTTGCGCATTGTCTATTTGGATTTTACATGATGTTTTCTGGATTTGGGAACCGCGGGAGTTCATGAAATTATGAATACATTGAAAAACCCGGTTTTCTTGATATCATATTTGCGCAGCCACCATGAGATTTATCGGTTCAGATTATATACTCCATACGAGGTGTGGATGCCGTATGAGAGTACATGGTGGGGCCCGGTATGGTTCCCCTCGGCAAGATGATCGATGGACTTTGCCGATTGAGCCTGGAGGCGGGCGAGTACCTACCGGTGACAGTACTAATGACTCGGCGGGGATCATGGAGATACCGTTGGGAGTTATGCACATATGCATACGTCGAAAGGCGAGGGTCAGAGCTAGGCACTCGTGCTTTCGGGATAGCGTATGATACGTACCTATCAGGATTTCTGTGTCGATGCTTGGCACATTGTTTTCATGATATTTCTTTTAACACCTTTGTATATATAACAGGGAATTTAGCCGTTGTTATATATACCCTTACACCAATATTAGTGGAATGGGACGCTAATATATGTGTATTGACCCCATCATATTTACTTCTGCAAATATATACCTTTAGGATGTTAGAATTCTACTGGAGTTTTGATTTGGGATATTAGGTGATTCATTGAGATTGGATATTGGACATACATATGGAATTACTGATTTGTACATTCGGGATATAGGAGATTACTCGATATTGTACATTGAGGAGATGTGAGACTTCTATGATAAGAGAGCCCAACTTGGGGGCTGATTTGAGGAATTGGGATTTGAGTGTCTTGATGGATTGTGATCCTACCACGATGACAGGATTCCGTGGGATGACATGTTTCACCCCATACCTCACACTTACCTATTTATGCACAGTTTCATATATTAGGAGTACCTGTTAGTGTACCCTTCATGATTGCTACATATTTACATTCTCATATCCCTATTGCATGGTTATTGCATACTACTGTCATGTTATTATTGATTCACATATTGATTGTACCTGCTAGTGTACTTTCCATTATTCTGCATTCACATGACCTGTTATTACTGTAAATTGTATATCTTAGATTCATGCTGTACGTACATTCCTGCGATTACCTGCATATGTTATCTACTATTCACGAGTTGGCAACTCACCCCCGTCATGCCACAGGTGTTGCAGGTTGTTTCCCAGAGTAGTCGAGGCAGGCTATTCACCTATCATCTTTTGCTACAGATACCGCATCGGCTCATAGTATACTATTTTGCTTAGGTGGGTTAGATGATTATTTGTATTTCATATTGTACATTCGTTGTATCTTGTACTCTCCATCTACTATTATGTTGTTGACTTAGAGACTTGGTGAGGACGTTATTGTATATTATTTGTGAATTTGTTGTCTTTTATATACAGTTTCCTTCCTATTGTCTCTTATTTCTTCGCTACGGCGTCGTATATTTATGATGTGATTGTTTTCCGTCTTTGGGCTAGTTTTTACAAAAGGGGTGTTGCCAAAATTTTAAGGAAAGAAAGTGGGACTTTTGAAGAATTTGGGTTATGATTTCAAATGTTTCAAAATACTTCTATTATTTTTTCCGTATTTTCATGGTTTAGATTTCTGGGTTTGGCTTTCTTTTACTGCGTTACGTCTTTAAGCGTTGCGTAGTATTAGGGTCGTCACGTGCCAATTTCGGGTCGTGACAAAGTTGGTATCAGAGCGTTAGGTTTTACCTTTCGGAGTGTAGGATGACCTTAGTATGATGGAGTAGGTAGCTTAAGTAAAGTAACGTAGTGTGTGTATGTCTGCAGCATACCCACGATGCAATACTTCGCCTAAAGTGACCTAAGTACAAATTGTTTGAAATTCCTTCCTTGATGATTCATATCCTTGTGATTCGATTTCCTTATTCTTATCGAATCTTATATCCATTTTTAGCCTTGCCGCCGATGACTATGGGGACTCAGAGTGGTGCAGCGAGGGCCGAGGTCAGAGTTGGCTCGGGTAAGACGAGTACTGACCAGGATGGCACTCTAGTTGCACAGGTGCAGACGGATCAGCCTTCGACATATAGTATTGATAGGCTTTTGGCGGAGATGCAAGACTTCCGCCAGACGATGAGTTCATTGGTTGATGTCGTTCGGGAGCTACGACAGGAGGTTGTCACTCCTGTTACTCAGTTGTCACTTACGATCAGCATGCAGCAGTCCGTCACCTACATAGCACTAGTGGTTGCAGTTCCAGTTGACGAGGCGCATATTCCAGAGACTCTGAGAGTTCCAGGACAGTGGAGGACTCGCACCCGTGTACCATCCCAGAGACAGAGGTTTGGTCATCGAGACAGATTTCATGGCCGTCGTGGGAGTAGCAGAGGCTCAAGACGAGGACAGTCGTTCACCTCTCATCCCCAGGATGGTCAGCAGTCACCACGTGGATGTTTTCGATATGGGAGCCTTCAGCACTTCATCAAGGATTGTTCCTTAGCACCTCATCATGATCGTATTCAGAGAGGCCGTGGACGTGGAAGGTTCGCTTAGAGGGCTCAGTCTACCAGAGGAGTTCAGCCAGTTGCGGGTAGAGGGCAGACACAGGAGTTTGCTTCTATTCATCGGGACGCGCAGACGTCCAATGCAGAGTTTTCAGGTATCCTTAATTCGTATGTTCTTTGATGTACTCATTTGTTTTTCATACTTGTACCGTGGTTGGGTAGATTAGTCGTAGTTTGTGTTAACTTCTGTCAGCGATTCTTTTGTTGCGCGACACGTATTCAGTTGTGTGCTAATCGGATAAGAGATAGAGATTCGTCCGTCGTTTCGATCATTCTAGAGATGTTGGATTTGACGTTCTCCTGGGCACGGACTGGTTAGCTACGTGCTAGGCGTCTGTGGACTACCGTGAGGAAACAGTCAGGTTTGTTTTCCCCGGCAGGTCAATTCTTGTTGTGCAGGTGGATAGTTGTGCCGCCTCCTACAGCTTGAATTCAGCCTTTTTCGCTAGTCGGCTTTTGAGGAGATGTCGTGGATTCTTGGCATTCATTCGTGATACCGTAGCCACAGCGAGTTGTTGGACCGGTGTTCTTTTCGTGCGAGTGTTTTCCGACGTTGTTCCAGATGAGCCGGCGAAGCTTAGGGAGCTTAAGGATCAGCTGCAGAGTTGTTGTTTGGGGAATTTTGTGCGTATGAGTGTTTCGCTTTTGGAAGCTCCTATTTCTGTTCGTAAAAAAGAAAGACGGCAGTTTAGGGTTGTGTATCGACAGATCGTTAATTGAACCGGCTTACGGTGCGGATGGGTATCCTTTACCTCGCATTGACGATTTCTTCGATCAGCTCCAGAGTGCGAGACATTTTCTAAGTTTGTTTGGGACCGGGTCATCGTTATTGCGGATTCGGGGTGATGGCATTCCGAAGACTGCCTTATGCGTGCTACGGGCTTTGTGTGTCTTAGTGAGTCATTGGATTCACTGATGCCCTGGCAGCATTCGTAGATATGGTGAACCAGATTTCTTCAGGTCGTTCCTCGACCAGTTATTGTTGTGTTATTTACGACATTCTGGTCTATTTAATGTGTCCCGAGGGACAGTAGTAGCACTTGAGGATTTGTAATGCAGATACTGGGAGAGCACCAGCAGTTTGCTAAATTCTCGGAGTGTTTCTTCAGACTTGTTTTGTGTTGACTCCTAGGTCTTGTAGTCACGGGAGACGGTTTCGTATGGTTCCGAGGGAGATCGTGGCCGTACAGCTTAGGTCCAGACTTGTGTGCAGGACGAAGGTTCGCAGATTTTTGGGCTTAGCAGGTTCTTACCACCGTTTCGTGCAGGATTACTAGAGTAGTGCTGCACCGTCGACTAAATTGACCGGAAGGGAGGTTTCTTCTTTGGACTGAGGCATGTGTGCAGAGTTCTCGGCAATTGAAGATTCTGTTAACAACTGCACCAGTTCTTTCTTTTCTTTCTGGTTCGGGCGACCTTGTTGTTTAACTGTAATGTTTCTTGAGTTGGCTCGATTGTGTACTAAGGTGACACTATAGAGATATCACTTGTACTTCCCTACATTTGGAGGAAGTACGAGAAGGATATTCCACTCATGATCTGGAGATGGCCGCGGTGGTTTTGCGTTGGAGATTTGGAGACGCTACTGGTTTGAGAGTCGTGTCAGATTTTCACGGACCACCAGAGCTTAATGTACATCTTCCTGCAGCGGATTTTGATTGTTGTAATAATCTTCTGCAGATTTACAGTTCTTGTGTGATCGTTGAGTACAGTTTAAGTTCGTCTTTACGGAGGGGACAACTTGCTCATGTCCGCGCCAGACCGCTTTTCTTTAATCGTTTTCACGAGACACTGCCCGCCGATGCTCGTTCGTCAGAGATACTTGAGCATACTCAACTGGGTAATGATTCGGAGTCCTTGATTTGTGACGCGGGTGTGCTAAGTTAAGGACACGTTTGTATACCTGATGTTATCGGGTAGAGACGTGAAATCCTAGAGCAAGTACATCAGTCAACTCTCTGTATTCATTCAAGTTCCACCAACCTCGACATGACTTGTGAGATAGTTACGGGTGGACAGGGATGTAAAGAGAAGTTTCAGGTTTCGTTTCAGAGTGTCTGTCTTTTGGTGTGCTTGGGTTAAGCATCTGAGGCCGGCTGGAGAGTTGCAACCTTTAACCCTTCCGAAGTAGGAGTGGGAGCAAATCTCCACGAATTTCGTTATGGTTTCTACCCAGGGTTAGTCAGGGTGTGACTCCATTCGGATTCTTGTTGTCCGGTTATGCTCAGTGTGCTCAGTTGTTCTTTGTTAAGTTGTGCGTTTGTGTAATTGTTGTCAGCAGTTGGGGATCGTCACTCGCCATTGTTAGGGTTCTCCTTCGATAGTTGTTATCAGGAGACACTCCAATTGGCAACCTTTAGGTTTAGGGGTTAGGTCGTGTCGATCACCAGTCTGTTGTTTTTCTGACTCTGCGTAAGTAGGATTTTTGACCCCAGCTATGTCTAGAGACTTCGGAGATGATCCAATTGATTCAGGTCAGGATGAAAATTGTTCATTGCGGACAGAGGTCTTATGCGACCGTGTTGGTCGTAGACTTAAGTGCGCAATGGAAAACCATGTATTCCTGCGGATTTTTCCGATAAAAGACGTGTTGGATTTTGGGAAGCTTATCCCAGGATTTAGGTCCTTCTGAGATCCTATAAGCGGGCTAGTTTCGTTGCCTTTAATTTGGCACTTCCGCCCAGATTATTGAGTTTTCACGCCGTATTCCTTATGATGATACTTTACAATTACCTTCATGGCCTTTCTCACATGATTTGGCACCGGACCATTTGGCATGGACGCGATTGTTTCTCTCACCGGCAGTCATTTGTGTTAATGGCTCGGCAGGTGGAGAAACATCGGTCAAGGGTCTTGCCATCTGTGAAGGGTTTTCTTGGACGTAGCCGTATAGTGAGGTAATCACTTGGGAGACTGCGAGCGAGATTGGAGAGTTGTAATCTTCTCCTTGAAGGTACGCGTAGCAGTATATTTTTAAATTCGGGGACGAATTTCTTTTAAGGGGGGGGGGGGGGGAGATTGTAACACCTTAGAATGTGTTTTGTGGATAATTATATTTTAATATATAATTTTTAATAAAAAGTTTACCAAATTGGTTTTCAATTATTTTATCCTATTTAATGAATATTTTATTAGATTTTTTCTAGGTTTGCACACACTTGTGCATGATAACTAGGGTGTTAATTTGGGGTTTAACCATTTCCTTAATCTAGTTTTAATTGTTCAAGTGTTATGGGTTTTAAGTGTGCATGGTTGTTTTTAAAATGAAATGAAAATAAAAAGGGTTTTTAATTGGTTCGAAATGTTGACTTTGTGTGAGAGAGAGGGCATGGGGAGCATGGTGTGAGCCATGCCTCATTTATGAGGGAAGAGAGAGAGGGGGGTCTTGGCTTTGTTCTCTCATTTCTCCTCTCATTTTATCTTTCTCTCATTCTCTCTCACAAACACACACACACACCTGCAGCAGTGGCACCAGCAGCACCAGAGGCAGCAACAACAACCTCAGCATCATCATCAACAACAACAGAGATAGCAGCAGCAGCCATCATCATCGGCAGCAGTAGCAACAGCAGGCAGCAACAGCAGCAGCAGGAGCTCCAGCTACTTACAGCAGCTCCTTCCACTTCTTCACCTGCCTTCTAGGGTTCATTAGGGTATATTTCTTGAACACCATTTCATGGTTTGCTTAAGTTGTGAGTGGTTTAGTGTCGATTAGTGTTAAATAGTGAGTTTAGTGCTAATTAAGGTGATTTATGTGGAATGATGATTAAGTGTGATTGCGTTAGTTAACCTAGATTATTTTAGTGTTGTTAGGGTTACTTTAACTAAGAATGGACCCAGATTACACTAAAATACCTTAGGTTTGTGTTTTGTGTAGAACTGGTGTTTTTAAAGCGATATATTAGCATTCTGAGATCTGCTATTGACCCGGACCCTTCAGGGTAAAATTGAGGAAACTGGGGCATGCACACTAGGTCTAGAACACACCACCAGAACACGAGCCCCTCATTCAAATTCCAGGCCGCAGATTTAATAGGTTTGGCCGCAATTTGTGGCCAAGTTGGGGGCTGGGGTGTTGGGGTCTTGTATAGGGTTCTCTGCTGTGTTATCTAGTGTTTTGGCATGTATAGTTTTGTAAGATTTGACCTGTAGGAAAATCTGGGATCAAATATCGTATTTCATGTCCGTTGTGTTTGCGCGATACGCGCGATACGTGAGTGGGTTCTGTGATCCAGCGTGTCGCGGCGTGTCGCGGTAGTTTTAGACGCGTATACACACGTTTTAGCGTATCGTGCACACGCGCGTTTAGTTCGCGACGCGAGTTTCTCGTTTAGGTTCGATATCGCGTTTTGCGGAATATTTGGCTTATATATGATTTCCTTGTCTCATTTTCAGGTTTGCAGGCAGGGACTACGGACACTGCTACAGAGGGAGACAGGTGGTAGGATTCACCTAGCGTAGAGCGTAGGTGAGTAGATTTAACATTTACAGGGGAATCGCCCGCATGGCGTTATGCGTCTGGGCTTGGATTCTAATACTTGTTGCGTATTCTACGTCATTGTTAGAATTGCGCCTTACCCTATTTATTAGATATAATGGTACTGTGACTAGCAGCCGTAGGACACTGCACATATTATTGACGGTTCATGTTGCACGAGCACGGATTGTATGCTACACACTGTTAATAATTGCCATGTCACACACGAACCCCTTATAGATACTATATTGCTTATCACACATGACATCTAGCTTGTCGGTATATCTATAGTGTATCATACCATTAGTGATAGGTATATATACACATTACGATACAGCTACAGGTATACCTTGCCCATGTTTTACTTATACCCAGGGGGGTATCCTACATATTCTACTTATACCCAGGGGGTATACGACATCTTTTACTTATAGGTAGACACCTATACTTAGCTGTACCTTATTGATTTCGCATACATCTGGTTTCAGCTATATATTCTCATTTATATGCTCGCATTTCCGATATATCGCATATATTTATTCCTGGATTTGCGCATTGTCTATTTGGATTTTACATGATGTTTTCTGGATTTGGGAACCGCGGGAGTTCATGAAATTATGCATAGATTAAAAAACCCGGTTTCCTTGATATGATATTTGCGCAGCCACCATGAGATTTATCGGTTCAGATTATATACTCCATACGAGGTGTGGATGCCGTATGAGCGTACATGGTGGGGCCCGGTATGGTTCCCCCCGGCAAGATGATCGATGGACTTTGCCGATTGAGCCTGGAGGCGGGCGAGTACCTACCGATGGCAGTACTAATGACTCGGCGGGGATCATGGAGATACCATTGGGAGTCATGCACGTATGCATACTTCGAAAGGCGAGGGTCAGAGTTAGGCACTCGTGCTTTCGGGATAGCGTATGATACGTACCTATCAGGATTTCTGTGTCGATGCTTGGCATATTGTTTTCATGATATTTCTTTTAACACCTTTGTATATATAACAGGGGATTTAGTCGTTGTTATATATCTCTTACACCAATATTAGTGGAATGGGACGCTAATATATGTGAATTGACCCCATCATATTTACTTCTGCAAATATATACCTTTAGGATGTTAGAATTCTACTGGAGTTTTGATTTGGGATATTAGATGATTCATTGAGATTGGATATTGGACATACATATGGAATTACTGATTTGTACATTAGGGATATAGGAGATTACTCGATATTGTACATTGAGGAGATGCGAGACTTCTATAATGTGAGAGCCCAACTTGGGGGCTGATTTGAGGAATTGGGATTTGAGTGTCTTGATGGATTGTGATCCTACCACGATGACAGGATTCCGTGGGATGACATGTTTCACCCCATACCTCACACTTACCTATTTATGCACAGTTTTATATATTAGGAGTACCTGTTAGTGTACCCTTCATGATTGCTGCATATTTACGTTCTCATATCCCTATTGCATGGTTATTGCATACTACTGTCATGTTATTATTGATTCACATATTGATTGTACCTGCTAGTGTACTTTCTATTATTCTGCATTCACATGACCTGTTATTACTGTAAATTGTATATCTTAGTTTCATGCTGTACGTACATTCCTGCGATTACCTGCATATGTTATCTACTATTCACGAGTTGGCAACTCACCCCCGTCGTGCCACAGGTGTTGCAGGTTGTTTCCCAGAGTAGTCGAGGCAGGCTATTCACCTATCATCTTTTGCTACAGATACCGCATCGGCTCACAGTATACTATTTTGCTTAGGTGGGTTGGATGATTATCTGTATTTCATTTTGTACATTCGTTGTATCTTGTACTCTCCATCTACTATTATGTTGTTGACTTAGAGACTTGGTGAGGACGTCATTGTATATTATTTGTGGATTTTTTGTCTTT
Source organism: Agapanthus africanus (assembly GCA_030015575.1). Lineage (NCBI taxonomy): Eukaryota > Viridiplantae > Streptophyta > Magnoliopsida > Asparagales > Amaryllidaceae > Agapanthus > Agapanthus africanus. The sequence continues at coordinate 298,226,439 of CM057339.1, read as the reverse complement.
TATATACAGTTTCCTTCCTATTGTCTCTTATTTCTTCGCTACGGCGTCGTATATTTATGATGTGATTGTTTTCCGTCTTTGGGCTAGTTTTTACAAAATGGGTGTTGCCAAAATTTTAAGGAAAGAAAGTGGGACTTTTAAAGAATTTAGGTTGTGATTTCTAATGTTTCAAAATACTTTTATTATCTTTTCCGTATTTTCATGGTTTAGATTTCTGGGTTTGGCTTTCTTTTACTGTGTTACGTGTTTAGGCGTTGCGTAGTATTAGGGCCGTCACGTGCCAATTTCGGGTCATGACACTGACTTTATCCACCCCCTAGATCCGATATGCGATACTTTTCAACGAACAGACTGAACTGTATGGAGATTTTCACGTATAGGCTCAGTAGGGGTTTAGATGAGCTTGCTCGTCTGCCTTGCTTTCGCTCAATACCTGGGTAACCGTTACGTACAGCTAATGCCGCTGACATGCTTGTGGTTAAACCCACTGCCATCGTATTGATGAGTCTTTAGAGTCCTACATAGAGGGCTTCCCTGATTCTGGCAAAATAATGTAGTAGCCGTATTGGCTACGTGCAGGGTTCCGATCGATTGATTGTACTATATACCCGGACTTTCGATTGGACAATTGATAATACTAGCCGGCTCGGGTTTGAGCCGGATTATTAAATCAGGTATTGATTTAATAATTTACATATATGTATTTCGATACGTATATTCTAGTATTATATTCTTTGTGTTATTCTATCTCTTCGGGTATTCGTGTTTCGGTACGAATACAGGTATGTATATATAGTAGAATGTAATCCGGGTTTCTCCTCACCATTTTGTGCTTCACTCCTCTCTTGAGTTTCATGCTTTCCTCCACCTTCATCTTCCACCTCCTCTCAACCCTATCATGTGTTGAGAATCATAAGATAAGGTGAGATGAGATAGATAAACACTTAGTTCACTCACTACATCTTAGGTCCTAGAAACCCTAGTTGCATCACCTGCATTCTTTATGTGATGCTAAAGCCATGACTACATCCCTCTGGTGGATCATCTTCGACGGAGGAAGACCGGCGACCAAGTTCATTCGAGCACGCCTCAAGGAGCTTAAGAAGGTGATGGAAGACCGAAGCACTTGGTTCTTTTGGTATATCATTTGTAACCCTTTAGTTTAGCTTCTTTAGTTTGCTAGTATAGGTTTATGGTTTAGATCTTGGGCGGGTTTTGTTTGCGCCAAAAATTTTAAACGCCAGTTTTTGTTCCGCATCGGTCATGGTAGATGGCCAGGGAGCAGGAAAAACCCAACAATGGTATCAGAGCCACTCCATAAGCCTTAGTTAACTCATTGCGACATTAGAAATTCGCCGTTTTTGTCACGCAAAAATTGCTGACAAAAACAGTTCCAAAAATTGAACTTTTGAGAAGTGTGCACACCCCGCGGGCTCACAGTTTGAGCTGAGAAGCCGTGGGGTGGAGCATGGGCACCTCGGGGAGACCCCAGGGGGGACCGAACGTCTGGGCCCACTCCCCAAGACCACCACAAGGTGGTCTTGGCGGTGGGGACCCAAAACCGTCCCACCTTGGGCAGTTTCGGGTCTGCGTCACCCCCTGGCCACCTCGTGGTGGCCTTGGGGGTGGGGTACCCCTTCTAGGCCCTTCAACTCGAAGTTAATTTTATGCTCTAACTCCCCGTGAAGGTTCGGGCGCGTTTCTTTTTTATTCGGACTTCCGAATTAGCTTAAAACGGTTGGTTTTTGGAACTTTAGCTTACTGTTTTTTTTCATGGTTTTGGAAATTGGTTTAGTTTGCTAATTGCATGTGGAATTCTAATATCGTAGTTTTTAGTACATAAATTACTATCTGCGACTATGAATGTCATTAGAGCGGTACAACTCGTCTAACTGCTATATGCTCTTTTAGACGGGTTTGCGAACGTGACATTCACGTTGATGTTCTGTGTTGTGCTAATATTGTGATTGGATTATCATGGTGGATAGCCAGTGGTGCAATGACAGATAGTACAGTTCAGATTCATTTGTTTATTCAGTATTGTGGGGTGAGCATCCGACATGTGGACTGTCGTCTTTACCAGTTTGTATATTCTTTTATTAGGGCACGACCGGCTTGAGGTCGATGTCGCCATTGTATATACTTTTCTTTTCTGTACTAGAATTACCTCATGGTAGAGTGCTCGAGTAGCCGGGTTCTGGAGGGCAACGGGCCCGCATCTCATGGCGTTGAGAAGGAGGGGGCCTTACTCTAGAATTGTCGGGCTATTCGCCGCACTCGTTGGGGGTATAGGATGACCTACGGTGGAGTGCTCAAGTTACCGGATCCCGTGAAGTGCTGAGTGGCCCATTCACTTTGTTGATTGGGGTTGCCTCACTTCTGGGATTGGCGGGTAACTTGCCGCGCTCGTAGTGGTCCAGGATTACATTGCACAGGCTATCCACACGACTGGGGAACGTCGGGTTTCATTTGCGGTTCAAAGGAAACCCGGGACTCATAGATTATCTATTATTTTGTGATATTTCTGTGATGTTGCTTATATCATTCCTGGGACGAATGCTATATATATATATATACATACTAGTAGATGTTGTATATGTTTTTCATCCACGCTAGTCCAGCCCCCCCTCTGTCGTTAGTTAGGTAACCTAACGGGTGATGACGGGGCCCAGTGGTGAATGCAGATGGTATATACGTACATTTTATTTTCGTTCTTTTTCAATGATGTGATATGGATTAATTGATGTGACTGCATTGATTCTGATTAACGTAAGGAAAAATAAACCTATTTGATGTTGTTGGAACCAATTTTGAAAAACTGTTGTTGTAAGATGTTTCCTTTTGCTTTGCACAGTGGTATTCGGTTCAGAATATCCAGCACCTCATTCGACGAGGCAAGAGCCGAGATCCCTTCACCGGGAGTGGCCTCTTGGGCGAAAGTTTGCATATTTGTGATAACTGCTCTATAGTCGATTCTTTTACTTTGCACAGTGGTATTCGGTTCAGAATATCCTGAACCTCATTCGATGAGGAAAGACCCGAGATCCCTTCACCGGGAGTGACCTCTTTAGCAAAAGATTGCGCCACTATATATTTGTAAAAACCACTCGGTTTCTTCAACGAGATCAAGTTCATTACGTTAATGGTTTTTCTTTAAAAACCATCTGTAGCACTCCGTCTTTTCATATTAGTATTGCTTAGTATTCGTGCTACGTTTGTCGTTGCTATTCGCCGAGACGTAGTGTGCGGTAGCTCTGTAATGCTTTTCAGTCACATGGATATGTGGATTGGTTAGGACAGTCGTACGACTTTGTTGATCATTCATCAAGGGTCATGCGGGTGGGTTTAACGCAACCAAGATAATGACGGGTTGAATTTGACTAAGACCTTTTGATTTGTTGATTATTCGTCAAGGTCACTTGGGTCCTAGGGGTAAAAACCACATCGGGAGTTTCAAACATACAGGAAACTTTCCAGGCATGCGCATACGTTCTGGAGTGTGGTAACTTGAGTGGATTCCATCAAGTTATCATGCGATGATAGTTGGATCCCGATTCCCACTGATGAGTAAGTGCTACTCCTCGAGTGATTTTAGATGATTCCGACTAATTCTCCTTTTGTGTTTGAAGGAGAATTTGAGTAAACAGTGGGAGACACCCTGATTAGATAATGTGATTAACTAATCTAATATAGGTTAGAGTACACGCTGAGTGTTTCTTTTCTATCTCTGTCTCTGGCAGCGACCATGACCCGACCCTAAACTAAAATTCATGAACCAAGTTAACCGAACCTTCTTAAAACATTTTGGCTTTTGGATTGTTTTAGTCGCATAACTCATTGCTGCTCTAACTTTTCCTTTGTATTTCTCCGGAACATTCTGTATCAGTACGAAGATCCACATTTATTGGATATGCCATCGTATAGTAACATACGAACTCGAAGGAATTTGTTCCAGTTCGAGGATGGTTTCCGGTTCTGGAGAAATTGAATAAGATTATTCAGTTGTCTTTTCCCTTTATCTTCTCTCAGGTTGCGACGGCTCCTAATATTATGAGAGTACACCTATTACGCTTATTGGATAATCTTCTTCTAAACCTTTAAGCTGGTGCCGAAGGGTATGGAAGGAAGAAAACCAATCAGCCTAAATGTGGTGTACAAAAGTTAATGAGTAAAGACATATAAAGGGATTAGAGTGAGGGCAAAGGAAATTGCGACTGCTATCATTCACGACAAAACCGTGTATACCCCTGTCACTCTTACTTCACCTTTTCTTTTCTCCGGAACATTTCGAATCACTACGAAGATCCACATTTATATGCCATCGTATAGTTACATACGAACTCGAAAGAACTTGTTTCGGTTCGAGGATGGTTTCTGGTTCTGGAGAAATAGAATAAGGATTATTCGATTGTCTTTTCCCTTTACTTTCTCTCAGGTTGCGAAGGCTCCTGGTGTTAGGAGAGTATACCAATTAGGCCTATTGGATAGTCTTCTTCCAAACCTTAGGCTGGTGCCGAAAGATAGGGAAGGAAGAAAACCATTTAGCCTAAGTGTGGTGTACAGAAGATAATAAGTAAAGAAATATAAAAGGGATTGGAGTGAGGGCAAGTGTTTATCACAGAAAACTGCATTTTATTACCACTCATTCATTATCTGTTTTGTTATATATCGGTACTATTAACCAGTGTCTGCTCAGTAATAACAGATTACAGGTATCCGTGACAAAATACCGGAAATACACTTAAATTCAAGAATATAACGTTTGTGTGCTGACACTGCAACTGGAACTGAAAACCGACCGATATTCAAAGAGTTTTTGCAAATAAACAAGTGTACACAAATTTTGGTCCAACACATAGCAAGTGTGCACTAGCTCTTTGATGCATGGACCTAGAGAGGGGGCTGCCCAAAGCACAAGTGAGGTGATGTGTTATAAATGCAAAAAAAATGTAATGTGATGTATAGCTACAAGTTTCCCTCCAAAACCCTGAGTGCAACCCAAATTTATGTAGACAAATCTAGCAGCACCAGTGGACTTGTCAAGAGAACTCAAGACCACATCGCAAATACAAGCCCACTTGCTCGGATTTGGGCCAGCCACATGCCTCCAAAAACCGATCTGGCCGGCCCCCCTTGCCCCAAAGATCCCCAATTTTCTGTGATCCATCCCTTGCTACCGCGTCATCTTAATTTTATTGCTTGTTTATTTTTCTTTTGTGTCTATAAAAGCAGAACCATTGAGCAAGGGATGGGGGTCTTACATTGTCCAAGTTTTGTGCAACCCTTTGTTTCTCTTTTTGTTTTGTTCTTGTATATAGCTAGTCCCCCTTGAGTTCTTTGCCTTCTCTTGATCTTGCAACCTCTTCATTGAGCTTGCAACTTTAAGTTTTGGTTATTAATCCCAAGGGTTGTATCTTCATTTTGGAATCAATAAAGCTTTCTTTTTGCCTTCATTTGCCTTGTGTTCTTAGCCTTCTCTTGATCTTGCAATCTCTTCATTGAGCTTGCAAGTTTAAGTTTAGGCTATTGAACCTATGGTTTGTAATGTGTTATGTGGTTCTTAGTATCTTTATTTCTTACTTTACTTTCTTGCAATTCATTTACATGCTTTACTTACTTGCAATTTTATTACCATGTCATTTACTTTCTTGCAATGCACTTTTCTTTTCTTTGTATCTTTTTTTTGCTCTTTTTGTTTGTTGTTATGATTAGTTGTGAATATGTTGTTGTTAGGAATGAAAACGATATTGTAAGTTAAGATTTCTTTTCTCATTACCTTTTCCCGACCTTTTCCATTAAACTCCACCTAAGCCTTACGCAAGCGCTCCGTTCGGCACCTGACCCTACCAAGGTATCGGTGTTTCCTAACCGCGACCGGTTGCGTTCGGATTGGCCGGAGGCGAAAGCAAGAGACAAGAACGGACGGACAAGGGTCAATAAGCCGGATTTCATAAATACCATGCTTAAGCACACTAATTCACGTTGTTGCCGATTGCTCTAGCTTTAGTGGTCGAGCTCGGCTCAAAGGATTGAGTACGGATTTCCTTAACTTACACTATCCTATCAAATCCCAACAAACGTTTGCTTTGCATATAAACACATAGGTTAGAATCAAACCATTCCTCCTCGTGCATTAACTCGTGAAAACAAGAACGTGAAACGCTCCATCTTCCTACGGACGACCCGTACTCATCGCGGCTAGCTGCAAAATGGCACCGTCCTGATTGCGGTTAAATTTAAAACTCGACATGCCAAAAGCGTGCAATCAAATAGCGTCGTTGCCTGGGAGACGGTAACGTTTTATTCTTGTTATTTCGGGTTAATCTTGTTAATACCATCTAACACCATTATTTTTAAAAACAAACTAAAAATTTCAAAATTTCAATACCAAAACAAAAACTAACATTGATAACATTTTTGTTCTCTGGATTTCTGACCTGCTAGCATTTTGGATCTAAACGGAAAAGATAAACAATACCAGTGAGACACTAGTAGAACACTGAGATCGCTGTAGAAATTTGGAGGCCATATTCCACAAGAAAACCGGCGACACACACACCAAAAATCCGAGCTCGCCGGCCTGTTCATTCCCTTTTGTCCCATTTCTTCTCTGTGCTCCAGTGTTCTGTTTTTGTCCCATTTTTTTGCTTGTTTTTATAATTTTTAGTGTGCAGGTATTTGGGCATTCATATTACTTTTTCGCACTAAATCTGTTTTCCGACATTTTCAGATTTTTACGGATTTGCGAACTGCGATTGTGTGGAGCAAAGTATACATTCAAAGCTTAGGTGATTGTGAAGAACAATGCCAAAGATCCGGGTAGTTTGACCAGCGCAGGCGAACTTTTCAAGCTACTTGGACTCATTGAAGGGTTTTCCTTAGCACCACTACTAGAATTTTGTAGCATCACACATGCCATATTAAAAATTTATAAGGTGCTAAAGAAACTATCCTAAGGATCAAACTAGAAAAGTTAGGGTAACACTAAACATTAACACAATCCACAAGTAGTAAAGTACTAGGTTTAGATAATACAACTTTTGTAGCTCCCTTCGCTAGACTCCTTGGCTACTTGAGAGTTGAAAGAAGCTTGCTTGAAATCCTCCAAGTCCACGACGATCCACCCGGAGTCCTCTTTGTCCAAGCTCAAAGCTCCACTTGATCAAGATGATGAAGTTGAAGCTAAGACTCTAAACTAATGGGAAAGAGTAGTATAGAATGATGATGTGGCTTGTTTTCTCACTTCAAAACCCTAACTTGATCACTCTTTTGTTCACTATCAAAACTAAGAGAGCAAGAGAGTGAGGAAGAAGAAGATAGCAAATGAAAGAGCTCAAGATAATGATAAGTCTTGGGATAAAAATGAGAAGGGAATATATATATATATATATATATATATATATATATATTTTCTTCTTCTCATTCTTAACCCTAGTTAATAAATATCTAGATATTTATCTTTGGAGCACTAATGGACATAGAATAATAACTCATGGTTAAAGAGAGGTTTAGTGGAGGAATAAAATAATCAACCATGAGTAATTATCCATTTCCATTTATCTCAAAAATAAATATCAACATATTTACTAGCATGTGAGTCTTATATTGCCACCATCCAATGTATCAACAACCATGATAGAAATGTGTATGCATGTATGTGTGCATGCACATCCATATGTGCATCAATGTAAACATGTGCATACATGCATGCATACAACAAAAGACAGAAGGGTCTAAAGTGAAAATGCTAATGGTCAATGTTAAATCAACACTTGATTTAGCAAATCGGTCAAATCTCATACGACCCGACCAATAGCAAACCGCCCGATTAATATACGGTATCACATAAGCGCATTTAATCGGGTCCCCGCGCATATCTCATATGCACACCATATCATTTCGCCTGGACTAGGTAACTCCATTGTGGGACTCTAAGACTCGTCAATACGCCGGCAGTGGGTGATGATCATATCATGCACTCCAAGCCGCAAGAGGTCAGCTAAACGTAACGGCCACCCGGGTATTGAGCGATCAGAAGAAAACAAGCGAACCTGTCACAACTCCCGTCGAGCCAACCGGCAACACTACCGTACAGTCCGGTCTCTTCGTCAGATGTGCTGCGTATCGAGTCTAGTGATGGTAACGTCGACCCCAATAACTTAATAAGTCATGCTGAAGAATGGTCTATAACAGATCGAGAAACTACTGATAACACTTATCAGTAAATCTCAACAGCCCTGGCCAGGGACTTACTGATATATCCAATCGAGTACAGCACAGCATCAACTCCCAATACCGGGAGAGATGAAACCTCTCCTATCGGTCATCGTCTTCGTGTGTCTCGGGACTATACCCAAAATCCACCTTTTTGCACGACTTAGTAGAGCCATGGTAGGGTGGTAATCAAAGTGCAGTGGGAGAACACACAAGACTCTATGACGATCTCGGGTCTACAGACTAACCTGTACCAGTGTCACCTGAGAACTGCTATACGACGATAGATATAATACCATATAGGAGTTCTCGGCGAGTCCGTTCAGTGTACTCAATCTCAACTGAGCACCCGCATATGATCTCGATGTCAAACATCAATAGATGTGGGAACATCCATCGCCCATCATATAGGTCTAGTATCATATACGCTAGTCTACATTGGTATATCGATTCCCCGTCTCGATAAACCTACGACTAGGGACATTTCAGGATATGCTTATAAACTACAGACGTCCCACTAGTATGATCTCCATCATAATCACAGTATTCAAGCAAATATCCTCAGGGCTTTATCAACATGTGTAAATGAATAAAAGCATGATCAAGTCAACATGTCAGATAAAGAAGAACCAGATAGTATACTATCAGGTCGAGCAAGAATGTCTTCTGTTTATATTTACATGTATAAATACATCCACTATCATATAATGGCCTCTAGGGCATACATATATCCAACAATCCCATATTTGCACTAAGGCCAGTTATTAGCATATCTCATACCTAACATCTCAAAAAGTTGCTCATGCTGCGGCTGAGGGAGGGCCTTGGTGAGTTGATCCGCAGTGTTATTCTTTTTGTCTACTCTCCTAATCTCGATCTCACGGAGATCTACAATCTCCCGGATAAAATGAAAACCCCTCAGGATGTGTCTGGACCGCTGATGGGACCTAGGCTCCTTGGCTAATGCCATAGCCCCATTATTATCACAATACAATGGTATTGGATCAATAATGGTTGGAACTACTCCTAGCTCCGAGTCGAACTTCCTCATCCAGACGGCTTCCTTGGCGGCATCATTCGCAACAATGTACTTAGCTTCCATCGTAAAGTCTGCAACGGTATCCTGTTTGGAAGTCTTCCAACCTACCGCCCCTCCCTTGAGGGTAAATACAAACCCAGAGATAGATTTGCTATCGTCCTTATCACACTGGAAGCTCGAATCGGTAAAGGCCGCCATTTGGAGATCTCTATTACCATACACCAAGAACAATTCTTTAGTCCTTCGTAAGTACTTAAGAATGTTCTTCACAGCTATCCAGTGATTCTCCCCTGGGTTGGATTGATACTTGCTTACTACAATAAGTGTATAAGCTAAATCTGGGCATGTACATAACATCGCATACATTATAGATCCTACTGCCGAAGCATAGGGTATAATGCTCATGCGAGCTCTTTCTTCATCGGTCTTTGGGCAAAAGTCCTTGGAGAGGGTGACTCCTTGGCAAGCGGGTAAGGCACCCCGCTTGAAATCTTCCATACTAAACCTCTTTAGGATGGTGTTGATGTACCTGGTTTGGGACAATCCTAATAACCTCTTGGATATATCCCTATAGATCCGAATGCCCAGAATGTATGTGGCATCACCCAGGTCCTTCATGGAGAACCTTAGTGATAAGAAAGATTTGACCGACTGTAGCATAGGAATATCATTTCCTATCAGAAAAATGTCATCTACGTACAATACGAGGAATGTGACAGCTCTCCCTACAGTTTTCTTATAAACACAAGGTTCATCTGGATTTTTGATGAGATCAAACTCTTTGATAACATCATCGAAACAGATGTTCCAACTCCATGATGCCTGCTTTAATTAATAAATGGATTTAAGCAATCTACATGCTTTCCCGCTGCTCCCACTGTCAATGACGCCCTCTGGCTGATCCATATAAACGCATTCTTCTAAATCTCCATTTAGAAATGCAGTTTTAACGTTCATCTGACAGATTTCATAGTCGTAGTGAGCAGCAATAGCAAGTAGGATCCGAATGGATTTAAGCATGGCTACGGGAGAAAAAGTTTCGTCATAGTCCAGACCTGATCTTTGACGAAAACCCTTCACCACAAGTCTTGCCTTATAGGTCTCTACCTGCCCATCTACACCAATCTTTCTTTTAAAGATCCATTTGCACCCCACGGGTTTTACCCCAGGGGGTACAACGTCCAAAGTCCATACTTTGTTGGTGTACATAGACTCCATTTCAGATCTCATGGCATCCAGCCACTTCACAGAGTCTCCACTCGTGATAGCTTGCTGAAAACTGGTAGGATTATCACAATCCATGATGTTGTCTTCTCTATCACCATCAATGAGGAAACCGTAGTACCTCTCTGGTGGGCGAGAAGTCCTACCAGACCTACAGAGTGGTCGAGGTTCATCAGTTTCTGTTGCAACAGTCGGTTCAACCAAGTCACCATTTGTAATTTTTGTTTCTAGAACTTCTTCTAGGTCTACCACACTGCCATCTGTATCCTTGTAAAAAACTCTTTTTCTAAAAATGTGGCATGCTGAGAAACAAACACCTTTTATTCCTCCTTGTGGTAGAATAGATATCCATATGAATTCTTTGGATATACCAAAAAATTACACATGACTGACCGTGTCTCGAGTTTGTCCGGATTCTGCTTTTTAATATAGGCCGGACAACCCGAAATCTTAATTCGTTTAAGAGATGGTCTCTTCCCATGTCATATCTCATATGGTGTGGTAGACACGGTTTTGGTTGGGACCCTGTTCAGTAGAAACGCTACAGTCTCCAATGCATGCCCCCAAAATGAGACGGGTAACTCAGTAGCACTCATCATGGAACGGAACATATCTAATAGGGTCCGATTCCGTCGTTCTGACACACCGTTGTGCTGTAGTGTGTAAGGAGGAGTGAGCTGAGAGAGAAACCCATTCTCTTTTAGGAAGTTTGCAAACTCTGTACTGAGATACTCCCCACCTCGATCTGATCGAAGCATTTTGATACTCAAGCCGGTTTGTTTTTCTACTTCAAGTTTATATTCAATGAATTTCTTGAAAGCTTCGGACTTGTGCTTTAATAAAAATACATGACCGAATCTTGAGAAATCATCAGTGAAAGTAATGAAGTAAGAAAAACCGCCTCCAGCCTGTGTAGACATTAGCCGGCATACATCACTATGTATGAGGCCTAAGAGCTCAGTAGCTCTTTCTCCGTGTCCGGTAAACGGAGTTTTGGTCATTTTACCCTTGATACAAGACTGACAAGTTGCATAAGATTTATATTCAAAAGGGTTTAAATATCCATCTTTGTGTAACTTGTTTAGTCTTGTTTCGTTAATATGACCAAGTCTACAGTGCCAAAGAAAAACTTCATTTATTTCTGAAAGTTTTCTTTTATTAGTGTGTTGTATGCTGAAAACTGTGTGTTGATTTAGGATGTATATCCCATTATTAAGTGTACCATACCCAACCAACATTTGATTCAGATGAATGTTCATAACATTGTTCTGTAATACAAAATTATATCCTTCATTGTCTAACAAAGAAACAGATATTATATTACAAAGCATACTAGGTACATAATAACATGGGTTCAAAACCAATATATATCCAGATGGAAACCCTAAGTGATACTCTCCTACTGCAACTGTATGTACATTGGAACCATTTCCAACCCGGAGAGTATGGTCACCTGTCTTCAAAACCTTGCTATTTCTCAACCCCTGCATAGAATTACAAATGTGAGAACCTGAACCGGTATCTAATACCCAGGAAGCAGAGTTTATTGAAAAACAGTTTTCTTTCACAAACACACCTGAAGCGGAAGCATCCCCATGCTTCTTCTTCTTAAGCTCCAAGTACTCGGTGCAATTGCGCTTCCACTGTCCCGCTTTGTGGCAGTGATAACATTCCCCTTTCCCCGATTCCCTAGCCGTGGACTTGTCTTTCCCCTTAGCCTTTTTGACCCCACCCTTAGGTTTGGTGGGTTTCTTCTTCATCTTTCTCTTGGCCTTAGCCTTCGGGCAAGAGGAGGAAGATGTCCCAACACTCAAAACGGGAGTCTTCACTGACTTGAGCGTGCTCTCTACGCTCCTCGACATATTGAGGAGCTCAGGTAGCGACTTCTCCATGTTGTGCATGTTGAAGTTAACTACAAACTGAGCAAAGGCTGGGGGGAGTGACTGCAGAATGATATCAGTATATTGTTCGTTGTCCATTTCCTATCCGAGGTCCTTAAGCTCTTCTATAAGGGCTATCATCTTCAGAACATGGTCACTTACTGGTGTGCCATGGACCATCCGCATCTGAAACAGCTTTTTGGATGCTTCGTATCATAAGACACGAGATTGCTCTCCATACAACTCCTTTGTATGGAGAAATATGGCTTGGACGTCCATATTCTCGTGCTGCTTCTAATGTGTGTTATCCATCGATACAAACGCGAGGCATTTGGCCGTAGCACAGTCAGCGTCCCATGTCTTGCGGACTTCCTTATCCACAACCGAAGATTTAGGACCTGGGACGGGCGGGGCTAGAGCCGTGAGGACATATGATACCTTATCATAAGTCAAGGCAATGTTAATGTTCCTCAGCCAGTCTTTATAATTGGTCCCATTCAGTTTATTTTTATCTAATAGAAACTTGAGTCCTGTCATTGGTATCTGCTATTAAGAGAGAGAAAATAATACACTCAGCGAAAGCTCTTGCAAAGATCAGATTGGTTATTATCTTATTTAATCGATGTCTCACACTACTTTAATCAAGTTTTTCTTTCAAACCTTATAAAGAAAACTAGCCAGGATTAATTACAGTCTACAACTTCGCTAACCGTTCAGCCAGGCCAGTGTCGGCACTTGAGGGAGGTTCCCCGTGCTTTCGCACGGACCTAATTAATATAAACCTCGTCTTCCCAGAGGCGTAGCCCCGTTAACACCTTTCTAGACACCTAATAGGTTAGCTAATTATAAACTGCAAAACTCTCCTGGGAGCAACTATTGCCCACAGTGCGATCGGGATCCAACCATCATATGGAAGGTATGCAATCTCATTGCAAATTTCAACTCTTGAAATTCTCGATATGGTTTTTACCCCTAGCACTCATAACCTTGGCTATGGTCAACAAATCACAAGCACTAGTCAAGTTCAACCCCGTTGGATATGTATGCCCTAGAGACCATTATTGTATAGTACTAGTTTGAATAATATATTTTGGAAGCTTGGGATATATATACGGGTTTACGACAGTCTTACTCAATATAGTAGTATGCTACTTGGTTTGTTTCTATCTTAATATGTGTATATGTTTCTTTTAACATATTGCTAATACATATTGATGGAACCCTTAGGATCTTTGCTTGACTACCAGCGTTGTGATGGCGATCACACTAGTGGGGAATGGGTAGTCTATAAGCACATCCTTATACAGGTCCCTAGTCGTAGGATTATCGAGACAGGGCATCGATACTCCAGAGTAGACTGATGCATACGCTTCTCGTCCCAGCAGGGGAGATAGTCTGTCCCACAGCCATTAGTACGTCGTACTGGAGATAGTATGCAGGTGCTCGTTAGGTTACGAGTACACTGGACAGGACTCGTCGGGAACTGTTGGTTGGTATTATACTTATCGTCAGTTAACAGTTCCCAGGTGACATGAGTACAGCTTAGTCCGTTGGCTTGACACTGTCACTTCGCCTCGAGTGTGTTCCCACCGTTTTTAGAATACTATGCCACCACGGCTTTATTGAGTCGTGCAAACAGGTAGTAGTTGGGTGCAGTCCTGAAGCACTTGGAGGCAGTGGCAGTTAGACAGGATTCGTCTCTCCCGGTATTGGCGGTTGATATCGCGCTGTGTCTAGGAGAGCCATTACACAAAGTCCCTGAACAGGGCAAGCGAAATTTACTGGTAGTGTTTCCAGTAGTTTCTCAGGGTGTTCTGGGCTACACTCCGACATGACTTGTACCGCTTTTAGGGGTCTGACGTTTACCCCCTAGGCCCGACATGCGATACTCTCAGACGAACAGACCGGACTGTATGGAGATTGTCGCATTCAGGCTCAGTAGGAGTTCGGATGGGTTCACCCCATCGATCTTCTTATCGGCATCTACCTGGGGACCATTACGTACAGCTAGTACCGCTTGCGGCCTGTAGTTAGACCCACTGCCAGCGTAGTGTCGAGTCTTTAGAGCCCCATACAGAGGGTTGTTCACCTTTGGGCGAAACGAGATAGAGGTCGTATGGTTTTACGACAGGGTTCGTTCACATATGCGTACTTGTGCGTGTTCGGTGTTCGGGCAGTTGATACTAGTGGGCTTTGGTTTAAGCCAGATCCTAGTATTTAGTTTTGGGTTGGTTCGGTCTCATTGTATTCGTGTTCCTCGGAGCACGGATGTGGGTGTGTATACATAGTTGACAGAGGCAGAGGAACCTCATTAGGGTTTTGACCATTGACTTGATTAAAACCATAATGAGATGGAGGAAATTGATTAATGAGTTTTAATTAGAGATAATTGTATCATGGTTAATTGGTTTGACCATTTGACTTTGTTGACCCATGTTGACTTAGATATTTTTGTGAGCATACTTAGCATTAATTGTGACATGATAATGGTCAAATCAACATCAACCATGACAATTTATCCTAATTAAAATTATCATTATTCTTTTTCATCATATGAGAGCTATCTCCTCATTCTATCATGATACATCCTCTCTCAAAGCTCTCTTGTTTCATGAGTTGAAAAATCAAGAGTTTTGTGAGATCTAACCACTAAAACAACTCTCTACTAACTCTAGGGTTCTTAGTCTAGCACACCAAGAACCTTAGTTACTTCAAGATAGAGGTTGGAGCTCAAGGTAGAGGCCTTCGGGTGGATCTTTCTTTGACAAAGAGAAGACAGTGAGGAGGAGCCATCTACACCATTCCAAGGAGCTCACAACAAGGGGAAGCAACACAAGAATAGAAGGAGTTCAAGTTTGAGGTATAACTTTCTATCATAGTAGATAGAACCTTCTTGTGCTAGTTAGGTTTATGGTAAAGATCCGAGTTTAGTGTTATTCAAGCGCCAAGTCTTCGTTACCGCTACGAAATTTTTGTTCTGCATCTGGCCACGGAAGTTGGTCGGGGCGCTAGTGTAACCCTTCAAACCCGTCATTTCTTGATTAATTAGACCCTTTAACATGAACCTTGGCTAAGGTCAACAAAGTCATATGCCCGTCCCAATTAATCTGCATAATATGCATTGTAGAAAGACATCACTTAGCTACCGTACACTACGCCTTGGTTAAGGTCAACAAACGTAGCACGAATACTAAGTACTCTACTTCCTAAAATGATGGAGGGTTGCGGATGGTTTTTAAGAAAACCTTTAACGCTTTGAACTTGATATCGTCGTAGAATCAAATGGTTTTCAAAAGGAGTGGCTTAAGCTCCGCAGTTTTGAAATGTAGCTTTTTCTTAAAAAGCCGAGTGGTTTTCAAATCTGATTCTACAACATCTTTTTAGGTTTATTTTCTTTACATTAATCATATTAATGTTGTCCCATCATTTAAGTCCTTAAACCAATCACAGAAAAGAAACGAAAATACAACGTATGCTTATGCCATCCGCATTCGCCGCAATGTTCCGTTATGCACCGTTAGGTTATTTAACTAACGGCATACCGGGACGGGACTAGCGCAGGTGTAAAATATAAGCAACGTCTATTATATATCTCATATATAATATAGCATTCGTCTCAGATATATTAAGCGATCACATCACAGAATACAGGCAGCAAAAACACAGATATGATAATATAGGATATACTAGGACGTCCGTATTTAGTATTTAGCCAACAATAGAAAATATGGATTCCACGGTCATGACGAATAGCCAATCCCACACCCTAGAACCCTATGAGAGCGGCTAGCAACCCTACCAATTCTAGAGTTAGGAGACCCGGTTTCGACTCCTCAAGATGGTCTCCTACTGGACTCTAGAACCCGGTCACTTATGCTCTCCACCTTGGGTCTATCATAATGCGGAAAAGTAAATAATATACAACAATGGTGACATCATCCTCAACCCGGAAGTGCCCCAAATAAAAGAATATTACATTACAAATGAATTTTACATGAATGAAAAGAAAAACTCTCATCTAACATAAAACCCCGGCTATTCGATCAAGACAATCCTATACATCACAGCACAGCAAAACATAACATCACATGTCATCAACGTAAGCAAGTATACGTACCCCAATTGTCGTTGACAAATAGCAACGAAACCGGCGATACGCATACTATGCTTACGGTCGCAGAAAAAAGTATCACATACTACTAGGCGATGTTAAACCCTTCGATCGAATTAATGAACATCCGCATTCCCCAGCAAGCTCAACACTTGAGCACCGTCAAACAATACCCAAAGTCCATGCCACAGTATTTAATGGACGAGCTGTAGAAGGGCAAACCCAAGCCTCATTTGTGGCGCCACTAACTATGGTAAACCCAGAGGTTTAGTCGCGGTTTGGTGGTCACATCTCGAGTTAGGGTTTCATTCTTCTAGAGGGTCCATAGGAATACCTGCATTATATATCGAGTACGTTCAACCTGGAAAATACCAGTGTTTGATAATTCGTTCGACCTGTTTAACGTCGCCAAGGTTACCAATACAATACTAGAAAATAAGAATACGAAATACTCTGCAAAGAGCCCATTTCCAAACTAACATCACATGCAAATTTGGACTTCAACACAATACCAGAAACCCCAGATCATGAGTCACAAAGTACTGGTGCAATACGAGGAGGAGGGGAGCACAACGGACCGGCGTCGCTGGAAATCCTGGCCTAGGGATCGGCCAAAATCCGAGCCCCCCCACTCGTATTTCACCTGTGTTCTTGTATTATCATAAATGTCACTCTGCGGTTATTTAAATAATTTTTAGACCACTTTTTAAAAAATTTCCAGAGAGCATTTTCAAGGGTTTCTAAAACCGTATTTTTTGCGGAGGTTTTCGTTTTCAGATTATCGTAACATCGTTTAGGTTTCTAGTTAGGCTCTGATACCATGAAGGGTTTTCCTTAGCACCACTACTAGGGTTTGGTAGCATCACACATGCCATATTAAAAAATTATAGGGTGCTAAAGAAACTATCCTAAAGATCAAACTAGAAAAGCTAGGGTAACACTAAACTTTAACACAATCCACAAGTAGTAAAGTAGGTTTAGAGAATACAACCTTTGTAGCTCTCTTCGCTAGACTCCTTGGCTACTTGAGAGTTGAAAGAAACATGCTTGAGATCCTCCAAGTCCACGACGATCCACCCGGAGTCCTCTTTGTCCAAGCTCAAAGCTCCACTTGATCAAGATGATGAAGTTGAAGCTAACACTCTAAACTAATGGGCAAGAGTAGTATAGAATGATGATGTGGTTTGTTTTCACACTTCAAAACCCTAACTTGATCACTCTTTTGTTCACTATCAAAACCTAGAGAGCAAGAGAGTGAGGAAGAAGAAGATGGCAAATGAAAGAGTTCAAGATAATGATAAGTCTTGGGATAAAAATGAGAAGGGAAAAAATATATATATTTTCTTCTTCTCATTCTTAACCTTAGTTAATAAATATCTAGATATTTATCTTTGGAGCACTAATGGCCATAGAATAATAACTCATGGTAAAAGAGAGGTTTAGTGGAGGAATAAAATAATCAACCATGAGTAATTATCCATTTCTATTTATCTCAAAAATAAATATCAACATATTTACTAGCATGTAGTCTTATATTGCCACCATCCAATGTATCAACAACCATGATAGAAATGTGTATGCATGTATGTATGCATGCACATCCATATGTGCATCAATGTAAACATGTGCATACATGCATGCATACAACCAAAGACAAAAGGGTCTAAAGTGAAAATGCTAATGGTCAATTTTAAATCAACACTTGATTTAGCAAACCAGTCATATCTCATACGACCCGACCAATAGCAAACCGCCCGATTAATATATGGTATCACATACGCGCATTTAATCGGGTCTCCACGCATATCTCATATGCACACCACATCGTTTCGCCTGGACTAGGTAACTCCATTGTGGGACTCTAAGACTCGTCAATACGCCGGCAGTGGGTGATGATCATATCACGCACCCCCAAGCCGCAAGAGGTCAGCTAAACGTAACGGCCACCCGGGTATTGAGCGATCAAAAGAAAACAAGCTAACCTGTCACAATCCCCGTCGAGCCAACCGGCAACACTACCGTACAGTCCGGTCTCTTCGTCAGATATGCTGCATATCGAGTCTAAGGATGGTAGCGTCGAACCCAATAACTCAATAAGTCGTGCCGAAGAATAGACTATAATAGATCGAGAAACTACTGATAACACATATTAGTAAATCTCAACAGCCCTGGCCAGGGATGTATTGATATAGCCAATCAAGCACAGCACATCATCAACTCCCAATACCGGGAGAGACGAAACCCCTCCTATCGCTCATCGTCTACGTGTGTCTCGCGACTGTACCCAAAGGCCATATGTTTGCACGGGTCAGTAGAGCCATGGTAGGGTGGTAATCAAAGTGCAGTGGGAGAACACACAAGACTCTATGACGATCTCGGGTCTACAGACTAACCTGTACCAGTATCACGTAAGAACTGCTATCCGACGATAGATATAATACCATATAGGACTTTTCGGCGAGTCCGTCCAGTGTACCCAGTCTCCACTGATCACCCGCATATGATCTCGATGTCAAACATCAATAGATGTGGGAATATCCATCGCCCATCATATGGGTCTAGTATCATATACGCTAGTCTACACTGGTATATCGATGCCCCGTCTCGATACACCTACGACTAGGGACATTTCAGGATATGCTTATAAACTACAGACGTCCCACTAGTATGATCTCCATCATAATCACAGTAGTCAAGCAAATATCCTCAGGGTTTTATCAACATATGTAAATGAATAAAAGCATGATCAAGTCAACATGTCAGATAAAGAAGAACCAGATAGCATACTATCATGTCGAGCAAGAATGTCCTCTGTATATATATACATGTATAAATACATCCACTATCATATAATGGCCTCTAGGGCATACATATATCCAACACTCATTTCAACGGGGGTTTCTTAACCCGAAAACTTATTGGTACGTATTTCGTTAACACCTTCTTCTCAAATCCGATGCATCCAATATAATATCTTTGTAGGATTCTTCACAAGTTTGCTAGCAAATGCTAAAAACGACTAACCCGTATTTGTTGCAGTGTTGTGCTTAACATAAAAACGATTGTTTGATTCTTTGAATATTTTTTTTATTGAATTACGCATTGCATCCATTAATACGAATTTAAGGGCAAGCGAACCCCACAACATACGGTAAAGGATTTCATCCCATTTTCCGTGGCCCATAAATCACGAATTGGACATAACGTTTACCCGCACCAATTTTTAAAAGAAACTAGACTTTAAGCCTTTAAGGACTTCGCACTCATTAGAAGAAGTTAACTGTGTTTAGAACACCGCTTAACGGTATATCGTTTATGGGGTGTCTAGGATAGTGTTCACGGTGAAACCACCAAAAGAGAAAGGGTTATCAAATTAAGGACCTTCGCAAAAGCGTCGGAAAACCTCCTCTTATCTCTGCACTTACCTGGCCACGTGATCAGTATATCTTGAGCCCATTTCTTGACTCAGTTTACTTTAACAATCAAGTTCTTGAGCAGGTCTAATTGACCTAGGTGAACCCTAGACCGATTAGGTGTGTGGTATTGTGTCGTGATTGTTTTTTGTCCAGATTCTTTTTGTGTGTATATTTCATTCTTCTGTTAATAACTAACATAAAATAAAAATATAAAATAAATTCACATTCTTTTTCCCCTCTTTTTTCTCTCTTCCTCTCCTTCTCTTCATATCATAGGTACTCCACCCAGAAAAACTATTGCCGAACTTTGGTACCCACAACCGGACATTACTTCTTACGGTTCTTGCTTTAGTTGAATGTCGAACGATCCCTCCATGCCAAAAATTTCTTTGAAAAATCGGATAGACGCGTTTAGGACAACCAATTAGACTCTGCAATCCACTTTATATCAACCGTTTCAACCTTCCCTTCCTTCTTACGTTGATACCCTATTTGAGAGTCCTGTTGTAACTCCAAGACCTATGTCTATTGCTGAACGTATTAAACAATTTCGTAACCGATCTTTCAATCCTTTCACCACTACAACTTCTTTTGATCAACAATTCCAATACCTTCTTATCCGAATGTTGATCCTACTCCTGTCCAACCATTCGATTCCTACCAGTTCTACCCGACTTTTATGCCTTCCGTAGACATTGCTTCTACACAGTCATTTGGAAGTTTCATGTATCCAACCAATGTTGAATCTTTACTGAAACCCCTTCACAACCCATGTCTAGTTTGGAACAGTCGTTAGTAGACTTTCAGGTAGTGTCGTACCAACAGATGATGGATTTGAATGCGTCCATGGCCGCCTTCATACAACCTAGTGACCCGGTAGCTCGTTTTCAACCAGCTCCAAATTTTCCAATGTATGATGAGGCGGTAGGATAGATTGAGGAATTAAGTCGTGAGTGTGAGTAGTACACCCTTCCAAATCAAACCTATCCATTGCAAATTGAATCGCACAACTCCAGTTTTAAATGTATATCAAGAGTCCCAAATGATTTACCAATTAAAGATAGAATGTTTAATGAGTTGTGCGACTTTGTAGTATTTGATTTACCCGATTGTGAAGGGTCCATTCCAAGTGAAACCAATTCTAAACTTTTTGACCTCTACACCTCCACTCTAGAACTTGAATTGATTGAAATCCATGCTTTGAATGAGGTGTCTTAGAAATATGATTTTCACTTGATTGAGGATATCGACGCTGGAAATATTTTGGATAATGAACCCGCAGTTTTGGATGAGTTTTTCTCTCCAATTCATCATCCCGAGTCATTAACTATTTTTCCCGAACTCCATATACGTCTTGATATTGATGATGATAAATGCATGGATGAGTTAATTTTGGAGGAGAATTTTGAGGATAATATTGAGGATGAACCAGTTTTACTTGAAGAGTCGGATTTTCCAATTCATCCCGTCCCTTTCATTGACTGTGTACACCCTCCTGAACCCTTACCTATTATCCTTCCTTTATCACTCCCCTCCATCCTTTCTATCGTTCCGACTTTGCAAGACACCGTATCACTTTCATTTCCTGTGTCTGGTTTACCAAGTTCGGTCTACCCATGTTTTTTCACGAATCTTGAGGGATTTGACCCTATTTCTCGACGGGTTAATAGATTAGTACAATCGTTTTTTTCACATCGGTTATCACAAATTATACTAATTTATTCACTCTATTTTCACCCTCAAGTTCGTACTCCATTTCTTTTTCCCTTCCGCTATTCTTCTCCTCATATACCGAGACCGTATCCCGCTTCTATCCGCATACGGTCTCGCGTATTCTCCATTTCTTTCCTCTCCGCATTCTTTCATCAGCCGGGCCTTATCCCGATGAAATTTTTGAATGGTTTGTGCTCACTTTTGGCCTGTGTAAGGCCTTGTATAGATTGATATCATTCTTTCCCCTTAATCCTGAACTTCACCGACAATGGAAACACTGTTTCACTTAACATTGGGGGGGTTCTTTTTGTGTATATATTTTTAGTTTGCTTTGTATATATTTCTTTAGGGGAGCACCGGCAATTTTGACCCTCTTAGAGTAGCCTGACAGTGAGGGTACTGTCAAGTTTAAGTTTGAGGGTGTGCTCGGTAAGCCTTCTTCCTTCGCATTCATATGTATATTTCGCATTTGCATACTTATTTAAAAACCCATAAAAATAGAAAAATTTTACAAAAATATAAAAACTTTGTCATTAAGTTAGCTATTAGGGTAACTTAGATTTCTATTTTTGAAAGTTTAGTTGATACGTTAGAAATAACTAAATTCTAGGCTTAGAAATTGAAAACCGTAAAAATAACCCTCCTTGTATTTAATCTTCGTAATTATACGTCCTTACAGTTTTTTTTATAGAAGTAGGTAATCTTGAGTTCAGTTCTTGAGTTAAGTCAAGATGAAGGAAAAGTATTGAAACTTTACTGAAGGATAAGTCTGAAAAATAGTTTTTATTCTTGAGTTCAAATTTAGAAAATATATACCCTACAAACTGCACATACACGCACCTTGAAACTTTGGATAGTAGAGGATACCTAGAAATACTCTTTCCTAAAAACCTAGAATGAAAAAAAAAACGGTATTTAAAGCTAAACACCAAAAAAGAGCATCATTGAAAAATATATCCGGTTTTGAAAAAGAAAAAGAAGAAAAAAGAAGAAAGAAATAAATAAAGTCAACCAGAAAACTGCTATTTACACTTTAAGCTCGCACATTTAGTAATCGGCCATTAGTGCCTCAAGAAGCATTAATAGTCACATGAAAGGTGTGTGAGCAAAACCGTACATCATTAACGAAAAGAAATAGTATTAGCTATTAGGGCAAGGGTACTATAGCTTGAATTGAATTCTTGAGTGTAAGGGTGATATTTTACACACACGTAGGGGTATACAATCGATATTTGGAGGAAATATAGGAATAAAGAATAAGACTTATGTTTTCCGTAAAGTTGATAAAAATCCCTGATTGGAGACCGCACTTTAGAAGGAAAACTCAAGAGATACCGAGATCTTTCTAAACTGTAAAACATATAGGATTTAGGGTTAAATAAATAGGAGGCGTGAAACATAAGGGTTGAATATTTCTAATTTAGGATAATAGAATTTCTAACGTAGATACTAACCTATAGGAGTAGAATCAACGTTAACTTGTGAAACTAGGTTGACGGGATTTTGTGGGTGTAATCCGCTAAAACCCCTCAGGAGACAACACTCCTCCTACCAGGGACACCTAGAGGTTTAACGGTTTGTTGCACGAGCTCAGTGCAATCGCGTTCCCTGCGAAAGTGAGGCTAGGATTTTGTTTTGCTCGGGACGAGCAAAAGATAAGTTTGGGGGTATTTATTTATCACAGAAAACCGCATTTCAATACCACTCATTCATTATCTGTTTTGTTATATATCGGTACTATTAACTAGTGTCTGCTCAGTAATTACAGATTACAGGTATCCGTAACAAAATACTGGAAATACACTTAAATTCACGGATATAACGGTTGTGAGCCGATACTGCAACCGGAACTGGAAACCGGCCGATATTCAAAGAGTTTTTGCAAATAAACAATTGTACACACATTATGGTCCAACACATCGGAAGTGTGCACTAGATCTTTGATGCATGGACCTAGAGAGGGGGCTGCCCAAAGCACAAGTGAGGTGATGTGTTATAAATGCAAAAGGATGTGATGTGATGTATAGCTACAAGTTTCCCTCCAAAATCCTGAGTGCAACCCAAATTTATGTAGACAAATCTAGCAGCACCAGTGGACTTGTCAAGAGAACTCAAGACCACATCACAAATACGAGCCCACTTGCTCGGATTTGGGCCAGCCACATGCCTCCAAAAACCGATCTGGCCGGCCCCCCTTGCCCCAAAGATCCCCAATTTTCTGTGATCCATCCCTTGCTGCCACGTCATCTTAATTTTATTGCTTGTTTATTTTTCTTTTGTGCCTATAAAAGCAGAACCAGTGAGCAAGGAATGGGGGTCTTACATTGTCCAAGTTTTGTTCAACCCTTTGTTTCTCTTTTTGTTTTGTTCTTATATATAGCTAGTCCCCCTTGAGTTCTTTGCCTTCTCTTGATCTTTCAACCTCTTCATTGAGCTTGCAAGTTTAAGTTTTGGTTATTGATCTTAAGGGTTGTATCTTCATTTTGGAATCAATAAAGCTTTCTTTTTTCCTTCATTTGCCTTATGTTCTTAGCTTTCTCTTGATCTTGCAATCTCTTCATTGAGCTTGCAAGTTTAAGTTTAGGCTATTGAACCCATGGTTTGTAATGTGTTCTATGGTTCCTAGTATCTTTATTTCTTGCTTTACTTTCTTGCAATTCATTTACATGTTTTACTTTCAATTTTATTACCATGTCATTTACTTTCTTGCAATGCTCTTTTCTTTTCTTTGTATCTTTTCTTTGCTCTTTTTATTTGTTGTTGTGATTAGTTGTGAATATGTTGTTGTTAGGAAAGAAAACTATATTGTAAGTTAAGATTTCCTTTCTTATTTCCTTTTCCCGACCTTTTCCATTAAACTCCACCCAAACCTTACGAAAGCGCTCCGTTAGGCACCCGACCCTACCAAGGTATCGGTGTTTCCTAATCACGACCGGTTGCGTTCGGATTGGCCGGAGGCGAAAGCAAGCGACAAGAACGGACGGATAAGGTTCAATAAGCCAGATTTCACAAATACCGTGCTTAAGCACCCTAATCCACGTTGTTGCCGATTGCTCTAGCTATAGTGGTCGAGCTCGGCTCAAAGGATTGAGTACGGATTTCTTTAACTTACACTATCCTATCTAATCCTAACAAACCTTTACTTTGCATATAAACACATAGGTTAGAATCTAACCATTCCGCCTCGCGCATTAACTCGTGAAAACAAGAACGTGAAATGCTCCGTCTTTCTGCGGACGACACGTACTCATCGCGGCTAGCTGCAAAGCGACACCGTCCTGATTGCGGTTAAATTTAAAACTCGACATGCCAAAAGCGTGCAATCAGCAAGGTAGTATACGGTTACTGTCATGAATCTTGATAGTGGAAGAGGCATTACAAGGAATGCCCGGATACCTCTTCGAAACATTTTCATTTTTCATTTTTACTGTGCGATATTAATTGAAAACTATTTTTATAATTCGATTCTGACTCCAGGGTATGTATTTACCAGACTTGATTCTCACTTCTGTATGACGTTACAGATGCTTAGTGGGAGCAAGACATTGGGAATTGGATGATTAGATCCTCAATGTATATCAGAATTATTTGTAATTGGTGATATTTGAGGAAATCACCTGGGTTTTGCCTGATGGCAAATATTTGGTTTTGAATATCCGTCATTATGCACCAATTTCAAACTGATATATCTATACGTTTATTTTATAAAGTGGGATATAACTTTTTGAAATTATGTCTATGACATTTATCTATATCAGTTGATGGTTAGGTAAGGAACATTAAACAGCGGTGTAATTCTTCTTAACCATAGCACAGTTTTCAACCTATGACGCACAGAATTTGAGTTGTTAAACTCAGAGGACTTATACAGAGCATTGTATGTTGTCCTGTGTCCGTTAGGATAAAGTGGTTGGTACTTGAACTATATTCTGTTTACTCATGACTTCTCTAATTTTAGACAAGTATTTCGTTGAAATAAAAGGTCTAAGTTTTGAGAAGTTATAAGTGTTGGGTTACGGCAGTGCCCCGGCCATCAAACCGTGACCGAACAAAAATTTTCTAAACCGGCGCTACAACAACCCGATGCTCGGATCTACCCTAAACCCTATACTAACAAGAAAATAAAGAGGAGTTAGATGGTTATACCAAGTTGATCCAAGTCCTTCGGTCTTCAACCATCATCCCAAGCTCCTTGTGGTTGCGGATCGAATTTGGTCGCCAGTCTTCCTCCATCTACAATGATCCACCTTAGAGAAACGGCGCAAGCTTCAGCCTCGACGCTCCAAGGTTTCTATCAATGGAGAGTGGAGGTGTAGGAATGTGTCACTATAATTTTTCTCTTATCACATTTGCTCTATGAGCAACTCAAGAAGATGAAGGAGGTGAGGAAACATGTGGCATGAGCAACTACAGAAAAAAGGCTAAGTCTCACCAAGTAAAGAAAAGAAATGAGCAAGACATGTGTAGAATGGTGGCTGCCCCCCTCTCTCTCTCTCAATCATGCGCACAAAAAAATATATCCTCTCATTTTTCCAATAAACAAATATGTGCCATACCTCTCAACATGCCATCACCCATGCTCATGGCAACTCACCCTCCACCTCATTTCCATAATTGATTTTCTAAAATTAATTAATGAGGTGGCCAATCTTCTAGAAA
The DNA here is from genome assembly GCA_030015575.1 of Agapanthus africanus. Lineage (NCBI taxonomy): Eukaryota > Viridiplantae > Streptophyta > Magnoliopsida > Asparagales > Amaryllidaceae > Agapanthus > Agapanthus africanus. Next base: position 298,200,183 of record CM057339.1, on the reverse strand, counting down.
CAATTCTGTATAAATACGGAATACAGCCTGGTATACGTATCGAAATACATATACGCGTATTCGTACAAAAACACGAATAGCCAAGAGAGAAAATGAATAGTGAACAATAACACTAGAATACATATATATATATATATATATAAATATATATATAAATTATTAAATCAAAACTTGATTTAATAATCCGGCTCAATCCTAAGCCGCTAGTATTATCAACCGTCTGATTAAAGTCTATGCAGCATGTACACATATTTAATCGGACACCTGTATGTACCAACATACGTCATCTACACCATATCGCCTGAACCGTGAAAACCCTCTGTGTGGGACTATAAAGACTCATCAATACGATGGCTGTAGGTTTAACCACAAGCATGTCAGCGGCACTAGCTGTACGTAATGGCTACCCAGTTATTGAGCGAAAAGAAGGCCGACGAGCAAACTCATCCAAACCCCTACTGAGCCTGATAGTGACAATATTCTTATAGTCCGGTCTGTTCGTCTAAGAGTGTCTCATATTGAGTCTAGGGGGTAGATAAACTCAGACCCCTAATAACGCGATAATTAGTGTCGGTATGTAACCCATCACCACCTGAGAAATTATTGATCCTAGATCGGTAATTCTCGTCTACCCCGGTCGAGTATTTCTGGTGATGGCCACCCGTGCACAACGCAACATCAACCCCCAATACCAGGAGAGACGAATCCCCGACGATCCGCTCACTGCCTCCATGTGGCTCGGGATTGTACCCAACTAAAACCTGTTTGCACGACTTCTTTGGGCCGTGGTAGGGTAGTAATCAAAGCACAATAGGAATTCACAGGAGACAAATGACGATCTCAAGTCGACAGACTAACATGTACACAAGTCTCCAGGGAACAGCCATCTGACAATAGGTATAATACCAACTAACAGGTTCCCGGCGAGTCCGTCCAGTGTACTCATAACCCGATGAGCAGCTATATACTATCTTAGGTGAACAAACTAACACCAATGGCTTGTGAGACCAGGCCACCGCCCCTCATCGGGATCTCAATCAGTATACACTAGTCTACTCTGGAGTATCGATGCCCAGTCTCGAAACTCCAACGACTAGGGATATTTAAGGATTTTCTTATGGACCACCCAGCTCCCACGTATATGATCGCCATCATAATGCTCGTAGTCAAGCATAAATCTTATGGGTTCTATCAACATGTAATAGTGATCTGTAATACCACCTGAAGCATGTACATGATGATAGAGACAAACCAGATAGCATACTATCATCTGGAGTAAGACTATTTTACCGGTATAGGTCCTCCCTCAATCATCACAATCACGTGCATGCGATTCAATAATTGACTTGGAGCACTATAGCCAATAATCTCCCACTTACACTTAAAGCTAATTATTGCGGTGTCGCATACTCACAGCCCGTGTGATACCGAATACCCAACTTCTCAACTAATCAGTCTCGCAAAGCCCGTTTGCGAAACTATTGCTTTCGAGAAATAGCCTCGGTGAGTGGATCCGCTCCAGTGTTTCTAGCTTTATCTCTCTATATCTCAAATTCGCGGATTTGGACTATCTCCCGAAATGAGCAATACCTGTCTTAGAATTCGTTTGGATATCTGATGGGTCCCAGTTCACAAATGAACTCCAAATCCAACAAACTTCTTAGACTGTATCATCCACTGAATTTAATCAGTATCCTGCGCTATGCCTGCCTCAGTATCCCGTTGGACCACCCGTCCAACATACTACCCCTCAGAAGTGGGAAAACTATAACTCTGACAGTCACTCTGTCATCCAGGTCAGCTTGGAAGCCTGAAATGATAACCGCCTTCTGAAGGAAGCTGTCGTTACCAAATACCAAGAACATCCACTTATGTTCATAACTGATTCCCAATGTTTCTCCAGGATTGGATTAATATATGTTTATTGCACCTAGTGCAAAAGCAATATCTGGTTTGGTACTTGACATTTCATGAATAACTCAATTGCCTAAGCAAGTGATATGACAATTATGCAATTCCCTCTCCTCATCAGTATAGAAGACATCTCTGCAGAGAGGGTGACTCCATCACCTGCAGGTACAAAACCACGCCAAGAGTCATCCATTCTTAAACACTTTAGAATAGTGTCAAGTACCCAAATTGGGACACTTCCCAAATCTAGATCTAAAACCATAGATTTAGTGACCAGAAACCCTGATATTTTATCCAGATCTTATATGGAGAAACAACTGTGTGACAACCACAGTATAACCGATAATAGTATAGGAATTTCACTTCCTATAAAGTGCATGTCGTCCAAATACCAGGACAACACACCCTGCTACCTTCTTACCAGATCCATCTCCTATTCTGATGAAGTCAAGGCCTATGACTGTCACATAAAAAATAAACGATTTATCTCCGCTATACCGGCTTTAGTCTATAAAAAGACATAAGCTACTTGCCCACTGCGCTTCCGCTGCTCCTATTGACTACAAAAACCCTCCGGCATAGTCATATACACGTACACTTCTAATGATATTTCAAAATGACGTTATACTCATCCTCCTGCCGGGTCTCATAGTCTAGAACAAAAGCAATGGAAAGTTTGGATAAACAAGAACCTCTCTGTCACCGTCTCTGAGAAGACCGAAGTACCTTTCGGGTGCCTGAGATTACCCACCAAATCTGCGGAGTGGCTAAAGGAATGTCAAAACCAATTGAATCTTTAGGTTCTATTAAATTTTCAGTAATCGTTTGTAGTTCTGGAATCACTTCCAGTTCTACCATACTCCCACTAATGTTTTCTGAAAAGAATCCATTTTACTAAAACTGGTGGCGAGTCAAGAACAATATAACTATTGATCTTCCTGATGGTAGAAGGTTAACTCTCGTTAAAGCCCGGGATAACCCACAAACTGCCATTACTAAAATGTGCCTTGAGTTCGTCCAGATTCTGGTTTTAAGCATCAGCCGGACAACTCCATATACATGAATATCATTAAGATATGAACCATTCTATATACCATATAGAAACAGAGGCACTAATTTAATTGGAACCAGATTCAAATCATGCAACTGTCTCCAGTGCATGTCAACTAAGTGGAATGAGGCCAAGCAGCATTACTCATCTAGGAGTGTATCCACATATGAGTATCCTGAAAGAGAAGCAAGTTCTCAAAACCATTACTATCAACGGAATACCAAACACAAGTATCTACATCTTCGACTACCTTGAAGAATCCTGATACTTTGCAACATATGGTCCTCTACTTTATTCTTATACCTATAACTTCTCAAAACTTGGACCTTGTATTTCTACGAAATACTTGTCTAAAACTAGATAAGTCAAAAGTAAACAGAATATAGTACGAGTACCAACCCCTTTTATCCTAATGGACACTGGACAATATACAATACTCTGTATAAGTCCACTAAGTTTAACAACTCAAACCTTGTGCGCCGTAGGTTGAAAACTGTGCTATGGTTAAGAAGAATTACACCGCTGTTGAAAACACCTTACCTAACCATCAACTGATATAGATAAATGTCACAGACATAATTTCAAAATGTTATATCTCACTTTATAAAATAAACGTACAGATATATCAATTTGAAGTTGGTGCATAACAACGGATATTCAAAACCAAATATTTGCCGTCAGGCAAAACCCAGATGATTTCCTCAAATATCACCAATTACAACGAATTCCGATATAATGAGGATCTAATCACCCAATTCCCAATACCTTACTCCCAGTCACCATCTGTAAAAACATACAGATGTGAGAAACTAATATGGTAAATACATATCCTGGAGTTAGATTATAATTGGGGAAAAAGTTTTTAATTAACATTGCATAGTAAATCTGAAACATGAAAATGTTTCGAAGGGGTAACCAGATATTCCTAGTAATGTCGCTTCCACTATCCTGATTCATGACTGTAACCGTATACTTCCATGCCCTCACTTCAATCCCTTTATTATGTCTTTACTTATTACCTTTTGTACACCTTCTTTAGGCTAATTGGTTTTCTTAATTCCCTACCCTTCGGCACCAGCCTAAGGTTTGGAAGAAGACTATCCAATAAGCGTAATAGGTGTACACTCCTTATACCAGGAGCCCTCGCAACCTGAGAGAAGGTAATGGGAAAAGACATCTAAATAATCCTATTCTATTTCTCCTGAACCGGAAACCATCCTCGAATCTGGAACGAATTCCTTCGAGTTCGTATGTAACTATACGATGGCATATCCAATAGGAGTGGATATTCATAGTGATACGGAGTGTTCTGGCGAAATCCAAAGTGGATGTGGGAGTGGCAGGGGTATACAAGGTTTTGTCGTGAATGATAGTAGTCGCAATTTTCTTTGCCCTTATTCTAATCCCTTTATATGTCTTTACTTATTATCTTATGTACACCACACTTAGGCTAATTGGTTTTCTTCCTTCCCCACCTTTCGGCACCTGCCTATGGTCTGGAAGAAGACTATCCAATAAGTGCAATAGGTGTACCCTCTCCTAATCCTAGGAGCCCTCACAACCTGAGAGAAAGTAAAGGTAAAAGAAAACCGAATAATCTTATTCAATATCTCCTGAACCAGAATCCATCCTCGAATCTGGAACAAGTTCCTTCGAGTTCGTACGTAACTATACGATGGATTTATCCAATAGGAGTGGATGTTCGTAGTGATACGGGGTGTTCTGGAGATTTGCAAAGGTGATATAGAAGTGGAAATGATATATGCAACACCATGACATTCCAAAAGCCAAAGTGTTTTAAGAAGGTTCGGTTAACTAGGTTCATGAGTTTTTGTCTAGGGTCGGGTCATGGTTGCAGCCAGAGAGAGAGAGAGAGAGAAAAGAAGCACTCAGTGTCCACTCTAACCTAAATCAGAATGGTTAATCATTTTATCTAATCAGGATGGCTCCCACTGTTTCCTCGAATTCTCCTCCAAACCCAAAAGGAGAATTAGTCGGGATCATGTAAAATCACCCGAGGAGTAATCCTACTCATCAGTAGGAATCGGGATCCAACTATCATCGCATGATAACTTGATGGAATCCACTCAAGTTATCACACTCTAGAAGGTATGCACATGCCTGTCAAGTTTCCTGTATGTTTGAAACTCCCGATGTGATTTTTGCCCCATGCGGCTTATGACCTTGACAGAATTCAACATATCATAAGTCGCAAGTCAAGTTCAACCTGTCATTGTCCTGGATTAACTTAGACCTACCCGCACGAGCCCTTGAAAGAGGTCAACATAACCGTGCGACTATCCTAAATAATCGCATATCTATGCAACAAACAAGCATTACCCAGCTACCAAATACTATGCCTTGACAGAGGTCAACATACATAGCATGAATACTAAGTAATACTTGTAAGAAATGACAGAGGGCTACGACTGGTTTTTAGCGAAAAACCTTTAACGTAATGAACTTGATATCGTTGAAGGAATCCAAGCGGTTTTACAAATATATAGTGGCGAAAACTTTTGCTAAAGAGGTCACTCCCTGTGAAGGGATCTCAGCTCTTTCCTCGTAGAATGAGGTGCAGGATATTCCAAACTGAATACCACGATGTAAAACAAAAGAATCGACTATAGTGAAGTTATTATGCTGACACAAAATTTTGCTTAAGGGGTCACTCCCGATGAAGGGATCTCGGCCCTTGCCTCGTCGAATGAGGTGCAGGATATTCATAATCGAATACTACTGCGCAAAGCAAAAGAAAGCGTCTGTAATGTTAGTTTTAAATACTTGGTTCTAACAGAATCAACACAGTCCGATCAATTAATCACACCAGAAAAGAACGAAAATATGATGTACGTATATGCCATCCGCATTCGCCACTGGGTCCCGTCATCACCCGTTAGGTTACTTAACTAACGACAGAGCGGGCACTGGACTAGTGCGGGTGCAAAACATATACAATATCTACTAGTATATACATAAATATATATAACAATCGTCCCAGGCATGATATAAAGAAACATCACAGAAGTATCACAGAAGCAACACAGAATGGTGGATAATCTTGGAGCCCCGGGATTCACTTAAGCCTCAAGTGAGACCCGACGTTCCCCTGTCGAGTGGATAGCCTGTGCAATAAAACCTAGACCCCTACGAGTGCGGCAAGTTACCCGCCAATCCCAGAAGCGATGCAACCCCAATCAACAATGTGAGTGGGCCACCCAGCACTTCATGGAATCCGTTAACTTGGACACCCCTCCGTGGGTCAACCTATACCCCCTACGAGTGCGGCGAATAGCCCACCAATTCTAGAGTAAGATCCCCTCCGTCTCAACGCCATGAGATGCGGACCCGTTGCCCTCTAGAACCTGGCTATTCGTGCACTCCACCGTAGGGTAATCCTAGTACAGAAAAGAAAATAATATACAAGGGTGACATCGACCTTAACCCGGTCGTGCCCCAAACAAATAATATACAAACTGGCAGTGACAGCATTCCACATGTCGGACGCTCGCTCCGCAATATCAAATATACAAATGAAACTAAGCTTTACTAACATTGCACCCAAGCTATCCACCACGACGAGCTAACCATAACACAGCACAACACAGAACATCAACGTGAATGTCGTGTTCGCAAACTCGTCTAAAAGAACATATAGCAATTAGATGAGTTATACCGCTCGAATGACATTCACGGTCGCAGATAGTAATGCATGTACTATAAACATTTAAACAGTTTTAAATTATCGACTTCGAAACACCCCGAATTTCCCCTGAACAAATGATAACATAATATCCAAAAGGGGCAAAACAAGTAATACCACTGCACCAATATTCCAGAGACTAGAAAACACCAAAAAATTCAAATCCAAACTCCATTGCAAAACCGGCCTCACCCGTTTTTTTGCAAATCTCGCCTTGTCAAATCTGGCAGTTTGGGCTCGTATATGTGGTGTGTTGTAGTGGTCACTCAAGTAGTCTTCTGCAGTTGCTTAAAATTTTTTTTGAAAACTTTGAAAAATCGATAGAAACTGAAATATGCAATGTACTGTTTCGAGGTTGTTTCGGTTTTGATACTTTAACATTGTCTAAACTAGCTAGCTAAGGGTTAAGGGTTGGCTCTGATACCTTGTTGGGTTTTGCCGGCGCTTCGGCCATCAAACCGTGTCCAAATGCGGAATAAAAATTTTCAAAACTTTGGCGCAAACAAAACCCGCACAAGATCGAACCAAAAACCTATACTAGCAAACTTAAAGGAGCTAAACTACTAGGTTAGAAGGTTATACCGAATGAACCAAGTCCTTCGGACTTCAACCATCATCCCAAGCTTCTAGTGGTCGCGGATCGAATTTGGTCGCCGGTCTTCCTCCATCTACGATGATCCACCTGAGGGAAACGGCGTAAGGTTCAGCCTCGCAAAGAGAGGCAACCAATGCTCCAAGGTTGCTAGCAATAGAGAGTGGAGGTGTAGGAATGTGTCACAATAATTTTTCTTTCATCACAAATGCTCCATGAGTAACTCAAGAAGATGAAGAAGCAGGTGAGGAAACATGTAGTATGAGAAACTAAAGAAAAAAATGGCTAAGTCTCACCAAGTGAAGAAAAGAAATGAGCAAGGCATGTGTAGAATAGTGGATGCCCTTCTCTCTCTCAATCATGCACACAAAAAAATATCTCCTCTCATTTTTCCAATAAACAAATGTGTGCCATACCTCTCTAAATGCCATCACCCATGCTCATGCTAACTCACCCTCCACCTCATTTCCATAATTGATTTTCTAAAATGAAAATCAATTAATGAGGTGGCCAATCTTCCAGAAACAATTCCGTATAAATACGGAATACAACCTGATATACGTGTCGAAATACATATACGCATATTCGTACAAAAATACGAATAACCAAGAGAGAAAATGAATAGTGAACAATAATACTAGAATACATATATATATATATATATATACAAATATAAATTATTAAATCAAAACTTGATTTAATAATCCGGCTCAATCCTAAGCCGCTAGTATTATCAACCGTCCGATTAAAGTCTATAAAGCCTGTACACATAATTAATCGGACACCTGTATGTACCAATATATGTCATCTACATCATATCGCCTGAACCGTCAAAACCCTCTATGTGGGACTCTAAAGACTCGTCAATACGCTGGCAGTGGGTTTAACCACAAGCACGTCAGCGGCACTAGCTAGACGTAACGGCTGCCAAGGTATTAAGCGAAAGGAAGGTCGAAGAGCAAAGTCATCCAAACCCTTACTGAGCCTGACAGTGACAATATCCATACAGTCTGGTCTATTCGTCTAAGAGTATCGCATATCGAGTCTAGAGAGGGTGGATAAAGTTAGACCCCCTAATAACGCGATAATTAGTGTCGGTATATAACCCATCACCATCTGAGAAACTATCGATCCTTGATCGGTAATTCTCTTCTACCTCGGTCGAGGATTTCTAGTGATGGCCACCCGTGCACAACGTAACATCATCCCCCAATACCGGGAGAGACGAATCCCCGACAATCTGCACACTGCCTACATTTGGCTCGGGACTGTACCCAACTAAAACCTGTTTGCACGACTCCTTTGAGCCGTGGTAGGGTAGTAATCAAAGCATAGTGGGAACTCACACGAGAAAAATGACGATCTCAGGTCGACAGACTAACCTGTACACATGTTACCAGGGAACTGCCATCTGACAATAGGTATAATACCAACTAGCAAGTTCCCGGCGAGTCCGTCCAGTGTACTCATAACCCAATGAGTACCTGTATACTATCTTAGGTGAACAAACTAACATTAATGGCTTGTGAGACTGGGCCACCGTCCCTCATCGGGGTCTCGATCAGTATACACTAGTCTACTCTAGAGTATCGATGCCCAGTCTCGAAACTCCTACGACTAAAGATATTTAAGGATTTTCTTATAGACCACCCAGCTCCCACGTATATGATCGCCATCATAATGCTGGTAGTCAAGCATAAATCCTATGGGCTCTATCAACATGTAATAGTGATCTGTAATACCACCTGAAGCATGTACATGATGATAAAGACAAACCAGATAGCATACTATCATCTCGAGTAAGACTGTTCTACTGGTATAGGTCTTCCCTCAATCATCACAATCGCATGCATGCGATTCAATAATTGACTTGAGGGCACTATAGCCAACAATAAGAATAAAGTAGAAAACCATTTGTTGTAAGTATCAGGATTCTTCACGGTGATCGAAGATGTAGATACGTGTGCAAGATATTCTTTTGTAAGTAATAGTTTTGAGAACTTGCTTCTCTTTCAGGTTACACATACGTGGGTTCATTCCTTGATGAGTAATGCTGCTTGGCCTCCTTCCATTTAGTTGATATGCACTGAAAACGACTGCATGTATTTTGAATCTGGTTCCAATTAAATTAGTGCATTTGTTTCTATATGGATATAGAATGGTTTCATATCTTAACGATATTAAGGTATACAGGGTAGTCCGGCTGATACTTAAAACCAGAATCTGGAGAACCTCTAGGTACGTTTCAGTAAGGGCAGTTTGTGAGTTATCCCGGGCTTTGACAAGGGTTAACATTCTACCATTTGGAAGATCAATAGTTATATTGTTCTTAACTCGCCACCAGTTTTAGTAAAATGGATTCTTTTTAGAAAACATAAGTAGGAGTATGGTAGAACTGGAAGATATTCCGAAATCACAAACGATTACTGAAAATTTAGTATAACCTAAAGATTCAACTGGATTGGACAATCCATTAACCACTCTGCAGATTTAGTGGGTAAGCTCAGCCACCCATGAGGTACTTCGGTCTCCTCAAAGACGGTGACATGAAGGTTTTTGATTACCCAAACTTGCCACTACTGTTGTTCTAGACTATAAGATCTGGCAGGAGGATGAGTATAACATCGTTCTAAATTAGCTTTAGTAGTGCACGTATATATGACTCTGCCAGAGGGTTGTTGTAGTTAGTGGGAGCAGCGGAAGCATAGTGGGCAGGTAGCTTATGTCTATTTATAGACTAAAGCAGGTAGAGCGGAGATAGATCATCCAATTTTGATATGACAGTCATAGAGTTTGACTTCACCAGAATAATAAATGGATCTGGTAAGAAGGTAGTAGGGAGTGATGTCCTGGTTTTTGGAGGACATGCTCTTGATAGGAAGTGATATTCCTATACTATGATTGGTTATACTGTGGTTGTCATAAGTGGTTTTTCCACATAGGATATGGATAAATATTAGAGTTTCTGGTCACTAGATCTATGGTTTTAGATCTAGATTTGGGAAGAGTCCCAATTTGAGTACTTGACACTATTCTAAAAGTATATTAGAATGGACGATTCCTGGCATGGTAGTGTACCCGCAGGTGATGGAGTCAACCTCTCTAAAGAGATGTCTTCTAGACTGATGAGGAGAGGGATTTGCATGATTGACATATCACTTGCTTAGGCAATTAAGTTAATCATGAAATATCAAGTACCACACCAGATATTGCTTTTACACTGGATGCATTAAGCATATTTATTAATCCAATCCTGGAGAAACGTTGGGAAGCAGTTATGAACATAAGTGGATATTCTTGGTATATGGTAACGGCAGCCTCTTCAGGAGGCGGTTATCATTTTAGGCTTCCAAGATGACCTGGATGAAAGAGTGGCTGCCAAAGTTATAGTTTTCCCTCTTTTAAGGGACAGTATGTTAGACAGGTGGTCCAAGCGGATACTGAGGAGGACATGGAGCAGGTTACTGATTAAATTCAGTAAATGATACAGTCTAAGAAGTTTGTTGGATTTGGAGTTCATTTGTGAACTTGGTCCCATCAGATATCCAGACAAATTCTAAGACAAGTATCGCTCATTTCGGGAGATAGTTTTTCTCCGCGAAGTAAAGATATGGAGAGATAAAGATAGAAATGCTGGAGCGGATCCACTCTCTGAGGCTATTTCTCAAACGCAATAGTTTCACAAACGGTCTTTGTGAGACTGATTAATAGAGAAGTTAGGTGTTCGGTATCACACGGGCTGTGAGTATACGACACCGCAATAATTAGCTTTAAGTGCAAGTGGGAGATTGTTGGCTATAGTGCCCTCAAGTCAATTATTGAATCGCAGGCACGCGATTTGTGATTATTGTGGGAGAACCTATACCGGTAGAACAGTCTTACTCGAGATGATAGTATGTTATCTGGTTTGTCTTCATCATCATGTACAACATTAGGTGGCATTACATGTTTATAGAGCCCATACGATTCTTGCTTGACTACCAGCATTATGATGGTGATCATATAAGTGGGAGCTGGGTGGTCTATAAGCACATCCATAAATGTCCCTAGTCGTGGGAGTATCGAGACTGGGCATCGATACTCTGGAGTATACTAGTGTATACTTATAGAGACCCCGACGAGGGGCAGTGGCCGGTCTCATAATCCATTGGTGTCAATTTTTCACCTAAGACAGTATACAGGTGTTCATTGGGTTATGAGTACACTGGACGAACTTGCTTGGAACAAGCTAGTTGGTATTATACATATTGTCAGATAGTAGTTTCTAAGTGACATGTGTACAGGTTAGTCTGTCGACCTGAGATCGTCATTTGTCTCATGTGAGTTCCTACTGTGTTTTGATTACTACCCTACCACGGCTTAAAGGAGTCGTGCAAATAGGTTTTAGTTGGGTACAGTCTGGAGCCACATCAAGACAGTGAGCGGATCGTCAGAGATTTGTCTCTTCCGGTATTGGGGTTGATGTCGCGTTGTGCATGGGTGACCCTCACCAGAAATCCTCGCCCTATGTAGACGAGAATTACTGATTTGGATCAGTAGATTCTCAGTGGGTGATGGGCTTCATACCGACATGAAATGCCGCATTATTAGCTGTCTGACTATATCCACCTCCTAGACCCGATATGCAATACTCTTAGACGAACAGACAGGACTGTATGGAGATTGTCACGGACAGGCTCAGTAGGGGTTTGGATGAGCTTGCTCGGCGGCCTTACTTTCACTTAATACCTGGGTAGCCGTTACGTACAGCTAGTGCCGCTGATGTGCTTGTGGTTAACTCTACTGCAAGCGTATTGACGAGTCTTTAGAGTCCCATACAGAGGGTTTTCCTGGTTCTAGCGAAATGATATAGTAACCGTATTGGATACGTGCAGGGTTCCGATCGATTGATTATACTATATACCCGGACTTTCGATTGGACAGTTGATAATACTAGCCGGCTCGGGTTTGTGCCGGATTATTAAATCAGGTATTGATTTAATAATTTACGTATATGTATTTCGATACATATATTCTAGTATTATGTTCTTTGTGTTATTCTATCTCTTCAGGTATTCGTATTTCGGTACGAATACAGGTATATATATACAGTAGAATGTAATCCGTGTTTTTCCGGAAAACATTCTAGAAGGTGAACACCTCATTTTAGGATTTGAACATTTATTATAAATGGATAAATGAGGTGGCAATGATTTGATGAGAGTATGGTGAGGACCATGCTTGCATCGTATGCACAAATGAATTCTTAATTCATTTGTGCATACTATTCAAGTATGGGCACATTTTTAAAATGTAAGATATCATTTCACAAAACCAAGCATGCTCATTTTCTCTCTCCATGGTTAGCTCATTATTTTTGTGAGATGGTTCTTTTTCTTGAGCATGCCATCTTCTCGTTACATTTTGTGCTTCACTCCTCTCTTGAGTTTCATGCTTTCCTCCACCTTCATCTTCCACCTTCTCTCGACCCTCTCATGTGTTGAGAATCATGCGAGGGGGTGAGATGAGATAGATAAACACTTAGTTCACTCACTGCATCCTAGAATTTATCAATTAGCAACCTAGAAACCCTAGTTTCTTCACTTGAATTCTTTATATGAAGCTAAAGCCATGGCTACATCCCTCGGGTGGATCATTTTCGACGAAGGAAGACCGGAGGCCACGTTCGTTCGAGCATGCCTTAAGGAGCTTAAGAAGGTGATGGAAGAACGAAGGACTTGGTTCTTTTGGTATATCACTTCTAACCCTTTAGTTTAGCTTCTTTAGTTTGCTAGTATAGGTTTATGGTTTAGATCTTGTACGGGTTTTGTTTGTGCCAAAAATTTTAAACGCCAGTTTTTGTTCCGCATCTGCCATGGTAGATGGCCAGGGCACAGGCGAAATCCAGCACCAATGCCCGTAACCACTCCCGTGTCCAGCATCGTGTCACACCTTGTCGCACCGCCACACTACTCTGCACACCTGAACACGCTTTGCTGCGTTGCGCCGCCGCCTCATGTCGTGACCATGCCATGCCGAGCCAGGCAGTGCCCAGACCGCACCTTAGCACCGTGTCCTCGCTGTGCTGTCATGACCCGAAAATTTTAGCTCGTGACCGGCACTTAAATCACGCTACGTCTACAGGCATAACGTAATTCAAGTAAGCCAAAGCCTAAAAATCTAAACCCTTTTTAATGAAAATAAAAGAGGTGAAGTTTTGAAATAAAGGTATGATGAAATCAAAAGTTTTCTTAAATGCATAGATAAGGGAACATGAAAAATGCAAGTGGATTCACTAGTTGAAAAACATGTTTCGTCTTTTAAAAATTTTGGCAGCATCTCCTTTGTATATTTTGATCCAAAACCACATATGCATAATAATAATAAAGGCATCCCCAAGCGGGAGTTAACACTTCGCCAATCGGCGGAATCACAACCACGCAAGACAGAATATATGTATACGACGCCCAACGGCGAAGATCAACACAAAAAAAGATAAATAAAGCAAAACATCAAACCCACCAAGCGAACATATAACCCATCGCTCAAAGTTTCGCAACTACAAGTCTTGCTAAGTCTTACTACTTATACAAATACTAATTTCTGATTTGATGGAGCTAACTAGATACAACAGAATAGTAAATACAAGAGTGGTACGATCCAACATGTACCACCTACCAAAAGCAAAACACCCGAATGCGGCTGTGTGCCAGCGATGCCGCTACTGATCCATACGGTCAACCTGCAAGAACTGTGGCACAACGGGGGTGAGTTGCCAACTCGTGAGTAAAAAAACATCATCAGGTAGAAATCGAAATAAACAACAATTCTTAGGTCAACAATATCATAAAGGTAATACTATGATATCTAGGGTGACCGTATCTGCATATATGCCAACAATATAATCAACACCTCTTTGCGTGTGGATAACATCTACATGTCCCTCAATGACACAACAACATCATGCATGTAAATATCATAAAAGTATATGCATGAAAATATGAGGATATCAATCCGTGTGTCCATCAACGACACATCAAAATTCTGGAACCTGAGTGTCCAACATCGACACTCGAAACATCATGAAACCCGTGTCCAACATCCACACGTAAATCCTCATATCTCGGGCTCCGTCAGTCCGGATCGGCCCACGGGCTCCGTCTGCGGGATCGGCCCTCGGGCTTCGGTAGAACGAATCGGCCCATATCCATCTCTCAACTACAGTCGGTATCCTCCGGATAACCGCCAGGTCCAACCAATCACCGGTATGTAGTAGTCTCTCTGCCAGGCTAATTGTCTACTGTGCGACATCCCTTTCTTGCCCCGGGGTACCATACTGGATCCACCATGAACCCGCAAACAGATCATCCAACTCCTCGAATCGGGTTTCACATATCACACATCTCAGAACCGAGAAAACGCAAGGTGTACGCACTGAAACATCATATCAAGAGAAACCGGTTTTTTTAAAACAATACATACTTTCTTTTGAAATAACCACGGTTCTCAAATCCAGAAATCTCATGAAAACAGCAAATCTCAATGCGTATAATCATAAAGCATGATGTATGAAACATATGACAGAAATGTAAGAATATCCGTATCTCATGCAACATGGAACAGTGATGTGAATATAGCAAGTAAATCATGCAAGGAGTCATATCATGATGCTGCAAATCTACTGTGTAGTGACATAGCAATTATCGATGATGAAGTGTGTGAGCCGGCCAATCTGTGTAAGTGTAACATACGCATCATCGATAATGGTGTAGGTGTACTGGCACAGGTATATGTAATGCAATGAGAATGACATGAACGTAGCAGAAAGTATATCGTCAGCTAATTGCTATAAGGTATACGTATCTAACATGACCGAGTCGGTGAATCAATCAATCGGCATCCAGCCTCACAACATCACATATGGTATGATCCATCGTACGGCATCCTCTAGTCAAGGGTACAGATCAATCATCATAAAATTCATCACGTACGATAAATCATCATACGACGGCATAAAACCATCAGGGATCTTATCAACCTATATGACACTGAGGGTACGGACCTAACGTCTCGTACGGCATATCACTCATGATTCACAACATATATATCTATATACCTATATCCCAGGTCGCATCCATAACAATCTCATATCAGGGGACTGGCAAAGGTATCAATCCTCTCATATCGACTCGCATCCGTATACCGACATATCAATCAAGTCATCATATCACATCGTATATTATTTTCATTACATTTATATCACACATCAAGTCATTTACATATATATCCTATCTTATAAATCTCATGTCATGCTACTCTAAATCTCATACTTATTCTAGTGTAACTACATATCTATAAGTCGTGATTCACATTCACTTTTCATATCCCTAAAACTTTCATCTCATATCTCAATATATACATATATATATATATATATATATATATATATATCCACTCATTCATATCATCTCTGACTATCTTTCTAACTATATCCCTAGTTTTCTAATCTAGGTTTCTATGACTGTATCCTATAGATCGGTTTCCATCAAAAACTTGCGGGGGTGCTATACGCCATCCACCCGACTTCCCCCGTAGATATAGATCTACTCACCTTGATCCTTGCTAGTCGAAGTCGATGACGCTATGCTCCGTCGTCTCGGAATCCACGCGAAGGTACCTAAAATAAATACATAGTCGTAATGCTATTAAAATCAAGTCCGGAAAACCAATACGGCACGCGGTGCGCTCATAGGTTAGAACCTATAGCCTACGCATGCAAAACCAACCAAACAACACTCGTCGTTGACGTACAAACATCCAACGACCCAATACAATATCAAATACTAAAACCAAGAATTCAAAATACGTAAAACATAACCCCAAACCAAAACAACAACTCAAGAAATCACTCCTAGGTTTCATTTCAAGTAAAATGGAGCTAAAATAGCAATGCAGTGGGTTTGTATACGTAGTAAATGAGCTACAGACCAAACCTTGGTACCAAATACCACATTTTGGCCGGCCACTTTACCCAGAATTCCGGCCAACTTGGCCCAAAGTGCTCTGATAGGGTTCGTCTCCTCAGGGTGGTCTTCTAGTGTTCAGCCTAGGTCAATGGTATTGTTTGTTTTTCTCAGAAATTTCCTCGGTTGCTCCAGATTCCCTATAGGCCACAAAACGTCACAAAACCGACATGGGATGATTCCTAAGTCCGTATTCTCTGTTCTAGGCCAGTAAAAACACCACTCAAGTCTTGTAACAGCCCCTAAACATCACCAAATCCACACCATCACCCAACCCTTCTCTTGAAATTTCTAAATATCACATACCCTAACCAAATCACATTCTAAACTAAACTAGAATACAAGAAAACTCAAACTAAAATAAATGGAAGAAAATATACCTCACTTGGGCAACTCAAGAAAAACCCTAGCTTCCCAAAGTCTTCAAAATCTAACTTTGATTGGTCCAGAGTGTTGAGGATGAGGAGGGAATCAATTTTAATGAAAAGGGTTTAGGGTTTTGATGAGGGAATTGAGATGGGTTATAAGGGTAGAGGAGGTGGAAAAGTAGTTGAAGAAGGAGATGAAGAAATAATGGGGGTGAGGATAGATGGCAGCCCCCTCTCTCTCCCCTTCTTATTCTCACACACACTCTCAATTATTCAAGCCTAGTCACACACTCTCTCTCGCCCACTCCTATTATTCTATTCTATTCCCTTTTTCTTTTCTCACAAAACCCAATACAACATAAAACCAACAAATAACACAACATGCAACATAACATGGTGCACTAACCATGGAAAATGTAGAAATACGGATTTGGCTTAATCGCGATTAGTAGTGCACTAATCAATTTTTTTATCAAAACTGCATATAATTAATTATAAAAATGCCAAATCCAATAAATATATTTTTTAATGAATAAATCATTTTGATTTCTAATTATTTCATAATTATTGGTATATATTTATACCATTTTACGAAAACTCCAATTTCGCAAATCGGGTAGTTTTCGCGAATTATATTATTTTAATATTAAATTCCAAAAATAATATTTTATATTTTCTGAAAAGTTACAATCTTCCCCCCTTAAATAAATTCGGTTCCCGAATTTAAATTTAAATCCCCAAATACTAAAACATTTCAATAATCAACTGAAATCAACGGGGCTCCGAAATCACGGGAGATACAGAAACAACACAGCGCATCGCGTGCGCCTGCAAACGAGTATGAAACTCAAAATCGAACTCCGTCAAGCGTCACGAAAATCTTTGGATTTGCACGCATATCATTGGAGTTACAATGGAGATACAGATCTCGAAATCCACTACCGAAATCCAATATGCACTAGTCAAATACTATAATATGTATATAGTACGCATCCTTAGAAAAATCTCTTAAAACTGAATTAACTCATGAAAAATCTTTTCTGAATTGCCGTGTGATTCGTAACTCATGGAACAAGTGACGGACATTCATTGTAAGGTAATAAATATATGTTTATATAGGTTTTGCTAAAATATACGTTCCGCCCTTTTAAAAATATCCCAAAAGGTTTTCCTTTATAAACGTTCGTGTCGCTCACGGACACGTAGGAAATAGTGAGTCTATAGCTCCTTTTTGAAAAGCTCTTGTTAAACTTCTAATGCATGCAAAGTACTCAGGTACTGTCCTCAGATTAGTCCTATTCGGCTACTACATAACAAAATGCCCATCATGAAAACAAGGTGCTCAAGAGCAAAATCTGCCTCAAAAGGCGTATCCAACAATCACGTGCGTCTGGTGCGCACGGAAATCAAATCCAAATACAAGTGTTAAGAATGTGCACAAAACCAAACTAAGTGCAATGGGTGTGCACGAAAGCATCTGTCCAGTGCAACGGGTGTGCACGACAACAACGTCTAGTGCACCTATAGTGCATGAAAATCTCAATCCAGTGCAACTATCATGCACGAATGAAAATCCCAATTGAGTGCATCCGGTGTGCACAAAATCACATCTCATGTCATGCGCCCAACATACGCGAAAATCCAAATCAAGCGCATCTGTCACGCACAAATGAAATCTAAATCAAGTGCATCCGACATGCACGAATGAAACCTAAATCAAGTGCATTCGACATGCATGAATGAAATCTAAATCAAGTGCATTCATCGTGCACGAAACCCAATACCAAGCGCCTAATTTGCGCAAAAATCCAATCCAAGCACGTCAGGTCCGTAATAAGCATCGAGTGCAATAAAGCGCACGAAAACGAACGTCAAGTGAAAACGCGCACAAAAACATAAATCTGGCAAAACAAATGCTCAAAGAAATAAATCGGATGCAACCAAGGTACGGAGTATAAATCTAGTGCAACTAATGCACAAAATACCCATCCGGTGCAACAAATGAATGAAATGCAAATCTAGTGCAACAAATGCCCGAAACATGAATCTGGTGCAACAAATGCATAAAATACAAATCCGGTGCATCAAGTGCCCAAAATAAAAATCCAGTGCATCCAGTGCACGAAATACAAATCCAGTGCATCCAGTGCACGAAATAACAAATCCAGTGCATCCAGTGCACGAAATACAAATCCAGTGCATCCAGTGCACGAAATACCAAATCTGGCGCAACAAATGCACGGAAATTCATCAATAACTCAAATGCGTATAAAATGCAACACCGAGTGTACCAAGATGTATAAAATCATAAACGTGTGCACTGCGTACACAAAACACGTATCCATGCATTGCAAGCACATGTAAGCTATACCGAGTGCATAAATATAATCGAGTGCGTACAACATACACAAAATCAAATCAATCGTATGAAATCCATGAAATCATAAACACGTGCAGCCAAGGCACAAAATCAATATCAAGTGCAGTAGATATGCACAAATCGCAAACCAATGTAGCGGTGTAAAAACATAAATCAATTGCAATAACTATGCACAAAAATATAATACCCAGTAGGTGCAGCCATGGTGCACGAAAACAATATCATGAAACCCAATCATCAAAACTCAAATCCAAGCGATATAAGCGTAATGCTCGGATCACAAACGCAAATCGCAACAAATGACATTGAGGTACACCTCCTACAATGTCGAAAAATGTCGGTAGATCTGAGTAAGACTCTCCACACTGGAAATCTTCAACTCAACTGAGCCTGCGTCGGCGAATCAAATTTGACGAATCACCTTCGTCTCTCCACTCAAGATAGACTAGCTATCTACTGTCACATCTCTGCCTGGCAGCTCCAGCGATCTCAGCTCATAAGCTCTGGAAGTGACATCCCATCAATCTCAGCAACAACTGGGTCATCTGTCTACACGGTAGACGACATCACGATCTCTTAGGTAGGCTATACGTCATCAGTCCTCTCACAACAGGCAGCCTCTAACAATGGCCCGATCATCCGGTGCAAAACCGAACCCTCGCCTCAAACGAGAGGTCATAACACAAATACTAACTCGATACGTTCCCATGTCACCAGAAAAAACGATGGTCAGTCCTCGTCCACGAAGAGCTCGCCGTGACCGCAATACTAGCAGCAGCTCAATCTGCACTCAAACCATGGTGACAGGAACCTCAATCAAGTATCGACGAAAATAGCTCAAAGGGATGAAAAGAATCAACAGATCCTAAAATGGATACATGATCATAAGGAGGAACGGAATCAGTGAGAGTATGATCATGGAAATGAATATAATCAAGGATCTCAAATGGATGTATAATTATGGGTATGAAGAGAATCACAGATCTCAAAATATGTACATCCTAAGGTTTCTTAAGTGGAGTATCGTATCGTAAATATGCTGCGGAACATACGTACGGTACGTCACTCTACTCAAGCTACCTACTCTATCAATCAGGGTCAACCTATTAAACGAAAGTTTGGGTCTAATACCCCCAAGTTCAAGTCTAAGTTCCGAAAGTTCAAGCCTAGGTTCCGAAATAAAATTACGCCACAGACTCCACATAGTCAAACCTAGACTTGAACCAAGGTTAAACTTAGCACTCTGATACCAACTTTGTCATGACCCAAAATTATTAGCTCGTGACCGACACTTAAATCGCGCCACGTCTACAGGCGTAACGTAATTCAAGTAAGCCGAAGCCTAGAAATCTAAACCCTTTTTAAAGAAAATAAAAGATGTGAAGTTTTGAAATAAAGGTATGATGAAATCAAAAGTTTTCTTAAATGCATAGATGAGGAAACATGAAAAATGCAAGTGGATTTACTAGTTGAAAAATATGTTTCGTCTTTTAAAAATTTGGGTAGCACCTCCTTTATATATTTTGATCCAAAACCACACATACATAATAATAATAATAAAGGCATACCCAAGCGGGAGCTAGCTCTTCGCCAATCAACAGAATCACAACCACGCAAGACAGAATATATGAATACGACGCCCAACGGCGAAGATCTACACAAAAAAAGATAAATAAAGAAAAACATCAAACCCACCAAGCGAACATATAAATCATCGCTCAAAGTCTCGCAACTACAAGTCTTGCTAAGTCTTACTACTTTTACAAATACTAATTTTTGATTTGATGGAGTTAACTAGATACAACAGAATAGTAAATACAAGAGTGGTACGATCCAATATGTACCACCTACCAAAAGAAAAACACCCGAATGCGGCTGTGTGCCAGCAATGCCGCTACTAATCCATGCGGTCAACCTGTAAGAACTGTAACATAACGGGGGTGAGTTGCCAACTCATGAGTAGAAAACATCATCAGGTAGAAATCAAAATAAATAATGATTCCTAGGTCAACTATATCATAAAAGTAATACTATGATATCTAGGGTGACCGTATCTGCATATATGCCAACAATATAATCAACACCTGTATGCGTGTGGATAACATCTACGTGTCCCTCAATGACACAACAACATCATGCATGTAAATATCATAAAAGCATATGCATGAAAATATGAGGATATTAATCCATGTGTCTATCAACGACACATCAAAATCATGGAACCTGGGTGTCCAACATCGACACTCGAAACATCATGAAACCCGTGTCCAATATCGACACGTAAATCCTCATATCTCGGGCTCCGTCAGTCCGAATCGGCCCACGGGCTCCGTCTTCGGGATCGGCCTTCGGGCTTTGGCAGAACGAATCGGCCCATATCCATCTCTCGACTCTGGTCGGTATCCTCCGGATAACCGCCAGGTCCAACCTATCACCGATAGGTAGTAGTCCCTCTGCCAGGCTCATCGTCTACTGCGCGACATCCCTTTCTTTCCCCGGGGTACCATACCGGGTCCACCATGAACCCGCAAACGGATCATCCAACTCCTCGAATCGGATTTCACATATCACACGTCTCAGAACCGAGAAAACACATGGTGGACGTACTGAAATATCATATCAAGAGAAACCGGGTTTTCAAAACAATACATACTTTCTATTGAAATAACTACGGTTCTCAAATCCAGAAATCTCATGAAAACAACATATCTCAATGCGTATAATCATAAAGCAAGATGTAAGCAACATATGACAGAAATGTAAGCATATCTGTATCTCATACAACATGGAACAGTGATGTGAATATAGAAAGTAAATCATGCAAGGAGTCATATCATGATACAGCAAATCTACTGTGTAATGACATAGCAATTATCGATGATGAAGTGTGTGAGCCGGCCAATTTGTGTAAGTATAACATACGCATCATCGATAATGGTGTAGGTGTACTGGCACATGTATATGTAATGCAATGAGAATGACATGAATGTAGCATAAAGTACATCGTCAACTAATCGCTATAAGGTATACGTATCTAACATGACCGAGTCGGTGAATCAATCAATCGGCATCCAGCCTCACAATATCATGTGTGGTATGATCCATCGTACGGCATTCTCTAGCCAAGGGTACAGATCAATCATCATAAAACTCATCACGTACGGTAAATCATCGTACGGCGGCATTAAACCATCAGGGATCCTATCAACCTATATGATACTGAAGGTACGGACCTAACGTCTCGTACGGCATATCACTCATGATTCACAACATATATATCTATATATCTATATCCCAGGTCGCATCCATAACAATCTCATATCAGGGGACCGGTAAAGGTATCAATCCTCTCATATCTACTCCCATCCGTATACCGACATATCAATCAAGTCATCATATCACCTCTTATATTATTTTCATCACATTTATATCCCACATCAAGTCATTTACATATATATATATATATATATATATATATATATATATATATATATATATCCTATCTTATAAATCTCATGTCAAGCTACTCTAAATCTCATACTTATTCTAGTGCAACTACATATCTATAAGTCGTGATTCACATTCACTTTTCACATCCCTAAAACTTTCATCTCATATCTCAATATATATATTCAATCACTCATATCATCTCTAACCATCTTTTTAACCATATCCCTAGTTTTCTAATCTAGATTTCTCCGACTGTATCCTATAGATCGGTTTCCATCAAAAACTTGCGGGGGTGCTATATGCCATCTACCTGACTTCCCCCGTAGATATTAATCTACTCACATTGATCCTTACTTGCCGAAGTCGATGATGGCATGCTCCTTCGTCTTGGAATCCACGCGAAGGTACCTACAATAAATATATAGTCGCAATGCTATTAAAATCAAGTTCGGAAAACCAATACGGCACGCGGTGCGCTCATAGGTTAGAACCTATAGCCTACGCATGCAAAACCAACCAAACAATCCTCGTCGTTGACGTACAAACATCCAACGACCCAATACAATATCAAATACTAAAACCAAGAATTCAAAATACGTAAAACATAACCCCAAACCAAAACACCAACTCAAGAAATCACTCCCAGATTTCATTTCAGGTAAAATAGAGCTAAACAAGCAATGCAATGGGTTTGTATATGAAGTAAATGAGCTACAGACCAAACCTAGGCACCAAATACCACATTTTGGAAGGCAACTTTACCCAGAATTCCGGCCACCTTAGCCCAGAGTGCTCTGATGCGATTCGTCTCCTCAGGGCGGTCTTCTAGTGTTCAGCCTAGGTTAATGGTATTATTTGTTTTTCTCAGAATTTTCCTTGGTTCCTCCAGATTCCTTGTAGGCCACAAAACGTCACAAAACCGACATGGGATGATTCCTAAGTTCGTATTCTCTGTTCTAGGCCAGTATAAACACCACTCAAGTCTTGTAACAACCCCTAAACATCACCAAATCCACACCATCACCCAATCCTTCTCTTGAAATTTCTAAACATCACATACCCTAACCAAATCACATTCTAAACTAAACTAGAATACAAGAAAACTCAAACTAAACTAAATGGAAGAAAATATACCTCACTTGGGCAACTCAAGAAAAACCCTAGCTTCCTAAAGTCTTCAAAATCCAATTTTGATTGGTCCAAAGTGTTGAGGATGAATAGGGGATCAACTTTAATGAAATGGATTTAGGTTTTGATGAGGGAATTGAGATGAGTCATGAGGGTAGAGGAGGTAGAGAAGGAGTTGAAGGAGGAGATGAAGAAATAATGGGGGTGAGGATAGATGGCGGCCCTCTCTCTCTCCCCCCCTCTTATTCTCACACACACACTCTCTCTCTCAATTATTCAAGCCTAGTCACGCTCTCTCTCTTGCCCACTCATATTATTCTATTCTATTCCTTTTTTCTTTTCTCACAAAACCAAAAACGACATAAAAACCAACAAATAACACAACATGCAACATAACATGGTTCACTAACCATGGAAAATGTAACACGAATTTGGCTTAATCGCGATTAGTAGTGCACTAATCAATTTTTTTATCAAAACTGCATATAATTAATTATAAAAATGCCAAATCCAATAAATATATTTTTAAATGAATAAATCATTTTAATTTCCAATTATTTCACAATTATTGGTATATATTTATACCATTTTACAAAAACCCCAATTTCGCAAATCGGGTAGTTTTCGCAAAATATATTATTTTAATATTAAATTCAAAAAATAATATTTTATATTTTCTGAAATGTTACAAGTGCCTAGCTCCGTGCCTCATCGATGCCAAAATCGAGTTCCGTCATTTCATCGAGCACTTGCATCGATTGCCAATCGTCATTGTTCCGGTACCCGTCATCGTTGTCCAAACCGTGGCTTCAGTCTTTGTAGTCGTCACGGTTATCAATGCAGTCTCCGTCGCAACACCGCGCACATCCATTGTAGCCTGTATAGCGCTTGAGCCCCGCGTTGTGTCATGCCCGGTTCTGCGACATTTGTAGCCGCCTCATGTGTCGAGATGAATACTCGTCATGTGGTGTCGCTTCTATATCAATGAACGAGGCAAGTGAACTCCTCACTTGTTTACATGTTATTTTATTCATATCGATAAGTATAAAGAATATCGAAAAATTCCATAGCACTTTTTCATGATCGATTTGGAAATACTGTTTGGGACGTAATCAAGCTTATTATGTTGTAATTAACGGTTTATAGAAACCCATGAATTAATTTCGTATAGGTCAAATAATTGAATTGATTTTTCGACCGTTAATCGGTTGCTAAACCTATGTGTTCAATAGGAATCTTATGTGTAAACTTAATCAAATATGAAGGAATTTGTTATAGATAGATTTTTTTGCTGATAAAGAACATTATTTAGGAATTTGGGTTGAAAATAGTGAAGTTTATACCATGTGACGACGCCCCCAAAAGGCGACGTTGAATTTGGAATTCACCGCACATACCACGTTCTAAAATCTATATTAAACCGAATACAACTTGTAACCTAATGTTCTAGAGCTCTTATCGAAGCCAACAGATAAACCTACAGTATCACATAATTGATCTCTGAATTTTAATAAGTTATGCCAATAAAAATGAGGCGATTCACGGTTCCGGACTGCAGTCCAGGGCAAGAATCTCCGCCTTTGCTTGTTTTAGAACGAACATATCTCACCGTTTAAATGTACAAGTGTGCAGAACCATATATGGAAGCGTGAAGAATTGAATTATCTTTCTAACGGTACTGGTCTCATTACATTCTAGTGTCATATGATATTTATAATACTTTTTAAACCGTCGATGTGTGCTGCAGTTTCGTGCAGAACCAGAATGCATACCTTAACCTTAGACAGTGCATATCTCACTGCGTACAGAAGATATTATTGATCCGTATGATGCGTTAGAAAAATAATAGATAAATATAAATATTACCTAACTGTAGGGTCGCCTAATTATACTCCCAACAGGGAGTAAAATATGTTACAAAACGGACTTCTAGTTCAGAAACTGGATTTCCAGCGGTGAACACTTAAAATGAAATGACCATAACACACAAACATGATACCCGATTGAATCGAAACCAATTTTTCTTTAGAGATAATTTAATACACTATTTAAACTTTTTATATTGTTTTGCCAAATTATGCACGTGTGGTTTTATGTGATTTTTCTAATCCAACCGACACCGGTTGCTCATATGTATTCAGTAGTGCAGTTACTGTATTCCCATCATGTTGCATGACTGTTATACTCTTGTAATTAGTGTTCATTTGCATCGATATCTCAGTGTCCGTGTTACATTACCAAGTGATAAATATTAGTGATTGGATTATGGCAAGTACGTTAGTGTAAAAGTGTTGAATAATGGAAGTGATACGTACTTGTACACAATCAGCGGAACCGGTTAATTATTGCATTGTTAGCGCCTATGTGGAATATATAAGTGTAACTATAACTGGTATGGAATGGATATGGAAGCACTTATATTAGTGTCATAGGTAAGACATCAAGCACTGTCCATTTATCTTGGATACCAGTCGAGACATGCTTGATGGAGACCCTGTCTCCAACTCTAGCGTAGACTTGTCATGGAGTGACTAGTATCTAGATTCATGGTCGGTGTTGGATGTAGAACGCGGGGTGTGGGGTAATTTGAGTGTGAGTTCGATCAACGGAATCTCAGGAGTCTCACTGCTGGCATATATCATGATTTCGGGATTTGTTACTGATCGTGTTTCTGATTCTTACTGATCATGATTCGGGCCCGTGTTCCCTTACTCCTGGGGCTTACCCTTGGGTTGGGGATACTTTTGTGTTGGATGACGTTTACACTTGAACTGACGATAAGTTTAGTGACTTGGACATTGAGACTTAGAGACTGATTGCTTTAGTGATATGGACATTGCATTGATTATTGATCTGATACACCTGCTTTATCGTTACATGTACCGGTTATATTATGCTCGCGTCATTACTCTATGCTTACTGCTTTATGTTTATCATCGTTGCACATTATATATGTATATATTGGCATTGTGTCGCTCTGACGACCCGAGTATGCATGCTCAGAGTGAGAAATGGACTTAGCTCGGATCAAGATCCGTCTTATCTCGAGAGTACTGCGGACATCTAGATTAGTGACGTCAGCTCTATCCTTTCCTTTGACTCTATCTAGTTACTTTGACTCTATCTAGTTAATTTTATATCTGTTTTGATAGAATTAGTGACTGCATTTCTCATTACTTATGTTATGATTACTGATTACCACGTAATGCTAGAAGCCAAAGTGTGACTACGGTAGAATATTTTCTTGGCCGTAGGAGCATGGCTGGGCTTATCACCCCTCATATCCCGTATTTTGGGAAGCGGGGCGTGACAACATGTGTCCATGTGTTTTCCACCAATCCAAAATATCAAGATTATCTATTTGATCCACGGTGAGAAAATTACTGAAATCAGTTTGCAAATACATTATAAGCTCATTATAATTAGAAGAAGAAGAAACGGTTGTTCTTTATTTTTTCTGCTGTAAAAACTGAAATATTTCTGTTTTGGAAGTTTGCTGTGAAGAGGAAGATAATAAAAAGTTCTGTTTTGACTGTATTGTGTATCATTTATGGCATACAATTCATACAAATAAAAATCTAAAATATTTTTATAATCTCCTATATCAGTACCTAAGTTTTCATAGTATCCATCTAATAGAAAAATAAATTATCTTTTTTAAGTCTAGGATCAAAAACATATGCTAAAGAAAACAATGCAGAAATTTTTCGCCAATATTTATTCAATTTCGTAAGCATGCTATGTAACATTCCTGTAAATGTAATTTCAGCGTCAATTACATGCTCCTTAATAATCTTAGTAATATAAAATAATTGTTCTACTGCTAAACGTGTAGTAGAATAATAAACACAAGATAAATATTTAGTTACATTGTAAAATATTTCTAAAAATTTCAAAACATATTCATAAACAAACCAATCATAATTCTCTAAATTATTATTTGGCATTTGTTCCTCATAAAATAAAGTAATGGGCTCCCGATATTTTAAAACACATTTCAATATCTCATAAATGGAATTCTACCTAGTTGGAATGTTAAATTTGAAAAATCTAAATTTTAAATTTAACTGGGTACAAATTTGCTTAAAAATTTGTTTTCAGGGTTCAGAGGTTTCAATAAATATCATTGCATTTTTAAGTTTCGCTAAATGATGATCAATTATAGTAAAACCATAATGCACAATTAAATTTAAAATATGGCATGCACATTTTTGATGAAATAATTCTCTATTCAAAATAGGATTTAAATATTTTTTTAAAATTTCTATAGCAGAATTATCATTAGTAGCATTATCTAAACCAACAGAAAATATTTTATTTTGAATATTATATTCACATACAGTAGTCAAAATACAATTACTTATATTATTTCCACTATGTGGATACTCCATTTTTTAAAAACCAATAATTCTTTAATGTAAAAACCAATCATTATCAGTGAAATGTGCAGTAAAAAAATATAATGGATACCCCATTTTGTAGTCCAAAGATCAGAAATTAATGCAATTTTAATCTTAAAATTTGCAAAAATATCAATCAAATTGGTTTTACCATCATAAATTTTTTTTAAAAATCACTTCTAAGCATTGTTCTGGGTACTCTTTGAAATGTTGGATTATATGTATTTTTTATCAATCTATCAAATTTTTCGTTTTCTGTAAAACCAAATGGTTGTTCAGTATGTATGACATATCTTGCAAGTTCTTTTCTATTAATATCTTGCGAATAAGAAAAACTAGTAAAAAAATTAGACGACATATTTAGAGTCGTCTGCCGAGAATCAGTTTTTTCATGTTTGATTAAATATCTTTTTAGGTGGGTGGTTCCACCTAAACTGTGACAAGTTAAATCTGCTTGGCAATGAGCGCAAACTGCCCGCTCGTCTTTATCTGCAACGGTTTATACTTCAAAATATTTCCAAATATCAGAAGTTTTAGCTTTTTTATGTTTTGGGGCAGAAGCTCTTGCTTTAAGAACAGTAGAAGCAAAAATTTCTTCCGGGACATTATTTTGTGAAGCAGTAAGAATCTCATAATTAGAAGATTCATAGTTAGGAGAATAAGAATCAAAATTAGTTTGCAGTATATTGGTTAATTTATGTCTCTCTCGTGAATCCATAACGATTTGAAATGAACTTCTCCATGAAGATGAAGTACCCATGTTAACTTGTGAAGATGAACCTGATATTCTTAATTAAAAATATTAGTAACAGAAAAATAGAGATGATAAAAAATATACGGAAAAAATATATAATCAATATCAAAAAACCCTAATTCCAAATAGCAAAATCAGATTAGTGAAACTGAAGTGAAGATTGAGACTGCGGAAATGAAAATTGCGTGATTCCAATTTCAACAGTAAACTTCTCGGAAAATAAAGAGAGTGATTTGGAGATTGAAAATTTTGTTGTTGTGTATCGTGAGAAGAATGAGAAGCGTAGATAGGTATTTATAGAGTTTTAGATTATAGATATAGAAATGTATAATTTTAAGTGAGGGGGTTTTATATAATTTTACAACCCCATTGATTGATTGGAAAGATGAGTGTTTTTAGTTTAACCGCAATCAATAACGGTGTCGCGTGTAGCTAGACCGAGATGAGTACGGGTCGTCCTCTGGGAAACGTGGAACCTTTTACTTTTACTTTAGATGTGTTGAGAAAGAGAAGAGAGATAAAGAATTTTATAGAAAGATTTCTAGATCTACGTTAAACAAGAATGTAAAATATAGATCTAGATTATTTTAAAGATGTAATTAATATAATAATAGGGCTTGTAGGGTTCGTTAGGATTTAGTAGTTATGGACGATTAATTAAAAGTTACCCTTTTTATCCATTAATAGATTTAGAACTAGAACGACGGTGATGCGTGTAGATTAGGGTTTCTGGAGGGAAAAAGGAATCCCACTCTTAACCCTTATCTCGACACGGAACTCCGTTCATATCTAGCCTTTACCAAAACAATCATTAATCTAATCTCTAATCGTGGTCGGAACTAGCAAAGAATTGCTAGCGCGCCCGATTAGGATGTTAATGATTCTTTTGATAAAGTTCCTAAACTTTATAGGACTTAAAAAGGGTTTAATTATTTTCATCGTCCATTAGCCTACCCTAATCCTACGAACCCTAACAAGCGGAGAATTACTCGCGCATGTTGGGAAAAGAAGATGAAAAGATAGATAGGGAAAACATAATGTAAAATGCAAAAGAATTAAATAAAACAACTACCTTTATTAATCAACTTGAACAATCTACACTTTGATTCCTTAGAAAATGATTACAAAGACTAGTTTGCTTCTCGAACTCTTCCGAAGGAGATAGATGAACAGTTGATGATCAGCCTGGATGCGTAAGCCGTCTTGGACTTCGTGATCTCTTCGGCTTGATAACTTTTCCAAGAGGCTCTCGGTGCTCTTTTATAGTGCAAAGCCAGAATCTTATTGTTGAAAAGTTGGTAAAATTCTTTATAGATTTATGCCAAAAAATCTTGCTTCCCAATTCCCTAGAAGTGCGGCGGATCCGCGGCCCAAGGGGGGTTTTGGCCGCGGATCCGCGCTCAAAGGTGAGGATCTCTTGATCGAAATTCTTGGGCTTTCTTCTTGTGACATGTGGCAATCCTAGGCACCTTTAGAATTCAGAAATCTTCTCTCGGTTGCTTCCAGACTTGGTCTCTAAGTTTTGCTTCTTAATTAGGCAAGTTTTCTTCAACAAATTGATTTGTTTGTTAAATCCTTCATAACAACTTGGAAATATTCTGCACAACAACTCAAATAAGATTTTAGTAGACTTTGTTCTACTAGGATTAGACCAATAATATTATTTGCATACATTTTCCTACCAAATGATAATTAAATATATTAACACATGGAAAATAATGTTTTTACACATAAACCCTCATATGTATAATATATTATAATAAAGTCCTTTTTTAATATAAAAATGGTAGGAAAAATGTACTACAAATGTGCAGTTTTATCGACTGAACAAATACCCCCAAACTTATCTTTGATCGTCCCGAGCAAACTAGTTTATTTAAGAGGAGAAAAAAAGAAAGGAGAAAACTAAGCACACTTTCGTAGGCAGACACGATTGCACTGAGCACGTGCAACAAGCCGTTAAACCTCTAGGTGTCCCTAGTAGGAGGAGTGTTGTCTCCTGAGGGTTTTCAGCGGATTACACCCACAAAATCCTATAACAAAAGAAAGATGGTGAAATTTACATATAAAGACAAGAACCATGAAAGAAAGGCCTTGAAAAGAAGAGTTTCCAACAATACTAGCTTTTCAGTTGTCATGAGCCCTATCTTAATAGTCATGAAAAAATGTTAGAAATCACATCATCCCTCAATAAAACATCGTCTTTATTCTTCATTCCTACCTTTCATCCAAACATTGATCATATACCCCTATGTGTGTGTATAGGACATCCCTACACTCGGAGAATTCAATTCAAGCTATCATACTCTTGTCCATCTACCTTAGTACTTTTTAATTTGATGAATACTTAGATTTGCTCACACATTTTCATGCGACTGTTAATACTTCTTGAGGTACTAACCGACCAATTAGTCATGTGTTTGCTGATTAGGTGATAATATTTCCTCGTCTTGCACCACCTAAGGCTTAGCAGTGACTCCCAGACCAGTTGGCCTTAGGGCACTAGGTGAAGAGGCACCCTCGCTATATTTGTTTATTGCTGCCTTGGCGATAGAAAACCAGTGTTCATTTTTTTTCCATCACCATTTTTATATTTTCTTCATTTTTTTTCCCTTCATGCTTTGGCTTTTAGATAAGAGCATTTCAAGGTATCCTCTACTATCCCGAGTTTCAAGACGTGTGTAAGTGCATGTAGTAGGGTATCAACATTCAAATGTTTGGCTTCCAGAATAGAAACTATTTTTCAGACTTATTTTTATCCTCAGATTAGTGACTTCCTCCATCTTACTAACCCTTGGGACAACAGCTCATAACTACTTATTACTAGTTCGTTTAAGAAAACTTCTAATTTTCTTGGTTTCTTAAACTATTCCTATCTTTTGGATGTAATTTTTCACTTTCTACTCTTTTGTTATAAATTTTTTTTTAAAATTTTTGAAAATGTTGTGCTTATGCAAAGTATGATGCAAATTGATGTGTAAATAAGCACAAACCTCCCCCAAACCTGTTTACAGCAGTGTCCTCACTGATGTCATCCGTTAAGCTCAAAAATCTGTAGACTTGGGAGGAAATTATTAATGGGGGCAAGAATATATGAAAGTGAAAATCCTCCCCCAAACTTATTTTTGGCTCATAAATTTGAGGACAAAAGTTATGATCAAGAGCCAAAAATAGACCCCCCCTCAAACATGAGTTAGACAATATGAAGCATTTTAAGAGGGGGTGAGTCATTTGGTCAAAGTACGGCTTTACAAAGACCAAAAGTTAACACCAACCATTCAAAGATTTTATCAGTATATCGTATAGGTTGGTGGAAGAATGTGTTGTATCGACTCAAGAAAAAGTGGGGAAGGCATAAGAGGTGGTCTGGAAAGGGTTTGAAATTAGAGAAAAGAAAGAATGAGGATGAATGTGAATGATTAGAAAGAAGGAATGGTGACGGTTCAACCTCTAGAGGTGGAGATTGATCAATCACAAAATCCGTATTGTTTAAAAATTCAAGTTCGTCAGCAAAAAGTTCTTCAAAACTTTTATCAATGGTGTGATTGAACATTTTGCTGTCAAAGAGTTTTGTGCCAGAATTTATTCTACTTGATTCATAAAAAATCACTGAGGTAGAGGACTCGAAAAACTCATCTACCTCTTTTTCAAAAATATCCAAATCAAGTTGAATTTCCGGTATTACTGAACTTGAATTAACGGATTGTGATTTATCAAAACTCACTGAAACTATAGGAACAGAAGAAGAACCGGAGAAAGTAGAAGGTGAAATGGGTAAACAAATTGGTATGTCGAGTGTTGCTGAACCAGATGTGGAAGATGGAGGTTGTATTTCGGTCTGATCTTCGGGTATACCATTATCATCAACTTCAAGACATATTTGGGGTTCGGGAAGAATTAAAGGCTCAAGATGATGACCACAAGGAAGTGAAAGGATTTGATGAATTGGTGGGACAAAATCATCCAAAATTTCGGGTTCATCAATCAAAATATCCCCAACGTCAATCACCTCATTCAAGTGAAGGTTAAAATTCTCAAACTCCTCATCAAAAGTATGGTTTTCAATCAGTTTTGGTTCAAGAGTGGAGGTGTAGAGATCACAAGGGTTGGGTATGGTTTCACTTGAAAGGGACCCTTCACGGTTTGGTAAATCAAACACTACAAAGTCACACAACTTATCAGTCATTCTATTTGGTGTACTTGATGAATCTATGAAACTGGAGTTGTGGATTTCAGTTTAGAGGTACAGTTCTGTCTTACTACCCAAATCCTTCATAATTTGGTTCGACATTTCCATAAATTTTTTTAATGTCTGCTCCAGACTAGTCTTGGGCTGATAAGGGGTTTCAGTATAGGATTGAAATTCCTGTGGATAATTAAAACTCCCAAATGACTGATTAGAAGAACTGTCTAGAGTAGGTGGAAAAGTCGGATTGGATTGATAAGAATAGAATGGTTGCGGAACTTGGGTAGGAGTAGGATCAATATTATGATAAGAAGAATATTGATATGGGTTGGTTGGTTGGCTATTTTCAACAGACATCTTATATGCCACAAACCGCATATCAAACTCTTCTCCGGACAGTGGTGGTGATGGTTGATATTGGTCCGGGTTGAAACTTTGGCCTCTAGACCTAGCTATGTGCTCAGCAATGGACATTCGTCTAGGGGCATCCTCACTCTGGGTATGAACTGAAACAGGTGTAGGATTAGGATATGGTTGATAAGACCTAGACTGAGGTGGCCAACTGTTTCTTCCTGCTTGTTCTATATGATCTCTTAAGGACATGGAAGAGCCGGACGGTATACCGAATGGATTTCGAAAACAAGAGATATCTGGTTGTGGACAGCAAAGCTCGACAAGTGTCCTTCTGTTTAGGTCACCCATTATAAGAAGAGAAGAAGGGGGAAGGGGTAAAAAGGAGAGAAAGTAATTGGTTTGTTTTGAAAAATGACGGATTTAGACAAATCACACAAAAATGCACAACCCTAGAACTATGGTTACCTAGGTCCAGTCTCTAGACCGCTCCTAGACTTCCAAAGGACAAACCGCAGGATAAATCCTCTACCGCCTCCGTACTGCCCTTGTAGACAGGTAAGTGCCAGGTAAGTGGGAAGGAACCACGTCGTAGGCCTAATTAAAAACCACTAGCCTTCGACACACTTGCCTAGGCACTATAAAAATAATGCGGATAAACGATAGATTACCCACGACCTTCCTCTGTCCTTATTGAGCGCGACAGTCCTTAGAGTCTGGTCTAGATATTTTTTAAATTAATGAAGGGTTGATCTATATGCTTGGTTTGTGATTTGTGGGGCTTAGGAAGGGTGATGAAATCCCCACCTAATCTTGATTTGGTCCTTGCCCATTAAAGATCCGAATTAAAATATGCAAAAACAAACCGAAAAACAAAACTTTGCAAAAAGATTTTTGAGCGGCGATATTTTGCAAAGAATCCTGCAGAAAATCGATTTTATTGGATTTTAGAGGAGAGAGAAGGGAGTTAGAATCTTACCAGAGAAGTGTGAACCTTAGATCTCCTGTTTCCTCAAGTCCGTGACTCCAGATTTCCTCGCAAAAATTCACACAATAATCGTTAAATATACAATTTGCAGTTTTGTTTTAATAATGATATGACTCGTCGAAGAATTCAACACAAATAGTAAAAATAAAAAATTACGCACGTTTCCCCGGCAACGGCGCCATTTGATTGATTGGAAAGATGAGTGTTTTTAGTTTAACCGCAATCAATAACGGTGTCGCGTGTAGCTAGACCGAGATGAGTACAGGTCGTCCTCTGGGAAACGTGGAACCTTTTACTTTTACTTTAGATGTGTTGAGAAAGAGAAGAGTGATAAAGAATTTTATAGAAAGATTTCTAGATCTACGTTAAACAAGAATGTAAAATATAGATCTAGATTATTTTAAAGATGTAATTAATATAATAATAGGGCTTGTAGGGTTCGTTAGGATTTAGTAGTTATGGACGATTAATTAAAAGTTACCCTTTTTATCCATTAATAGATTTAGAACTAGAACGACGGTGATGCGTGTAGATTAGGGTTTCTGGAGGGAAAAAGGAATCCCACTCTTAACCCTTATCTCGACACGGAGCTCCGTTCATATCTAGCCTTTACCAAAACAATCATTAATCTAATCTCTAATCGTGGTCGGAACTAGCAAAGAATTGCTAGCGCGCCCGATTAGGATGTTAATGATTCTTTTGATAAAGTTCCTAAACTTTATAGGACTTAAAAAGGGTTTAATTATTTTCATCGTCCATTAGCCTACCCTAATCCTACGAACCCTAACAAGCGGAGAATTACTCGCGCATGTTGGGAAAAGAATATGAAAAGATAGATAGGGAAAACATAATGTAAAATGCAAAAGAATTAAATAAAACAACTACCTTTATTAATCAACTTGAACAATCTACACTTTGATTCCTTAGAAAATGATTACAAAGACTAGTTTGCTTCTCGAACTCTTCCGAAGGAGGTAGATGAACAGTTGATGATCAGCCTGGATGCGTGAGCCGTCTTGGACTTCGTGATCTCTTCGGCTTGATAACTTTTCCAAGAGGCTCTCGGTGCTCTTTTATAGTGCAAAGCCAGAATCTTATTGTTGAAAAGTTGGTAAAATTCTTTATAGATTTATGCCAAAAAATCTTGCTTCCCAATTCCCTAGAAGTGCGGCGGATCCGCGGCCCAATGGGGGGGGGGTTTGGCCGCGGATCCGCGCTCAAAGGTGAGGATCTCTTGATCGAAATTCTTGGGCTTTCTTCTTGTGACATGTGGCAATCCTAGGCACCTTTAGAATTCAGAAATCTTCTCTCGGTTACTTCCAGACTTGGTCTCTAAGTTTTGCTTCTTAATTAGGGAAGTTTTCTTCAACAAATTGATTTGTTTGTTAAATCCTTCATAACAACTTGGAAATATTCTGCACAACAACTCAAATAAGATTTTAGTAGACTTTGTTCTACTAGAATTAGACCAATAATATTATTTGCATACATTTTCCTACCAAATGATAATTAAATATATTAACACATGGAAAATAATGTTTTTACACATAAACTCTCATATGTATAATATATTATAATAAAGTCCTTTTTTAATATAAAAATGGTAGGAAAAATGTACTACAAATGTGCAGTTTTATCGACTGAACACCCATTTTAATTCAAATTTCCCCCCTTTATTAAAAAACCCACAATCATTCAAAAAAAAAAACTCATGCCAAGTATTTGACCGGCCCCCATCCCAAACCCTCCCAAGGTCAAATTCAAATTGAATTTGGCCGGGCCAGGGTCGGTCCATTACCGGGGTGGGCCGTCAGGCCGCCAACGGCTGGCGTGGGGTGAGCCGGCCCGAGCCCACCACGTGGCGCTAGGGCCGGGCCAGGCCATTTTTCTGGCTGGACCAGGCCGGCCTGTTAGACACCTTGACAAGCAGCACTCCTGCATGCATGCACTTAGTTTAAGAAAATAATGATATGTATAAAAATTGATAGAAATCATACATTAATAAATTTAATATATTTACAGATGTTGTGGCTTCTCATGAGTCATGACATGGCTTAACAACAACTGGGCAAGGCTCATCTCTATATATACAAGGTGTCTATATATATAAATATAATGTAGAAAGAAAGAAATTTGTACACAAATGGCATCATCCCTCACGTTAGTAATGCACCCGGCCCCTGGCATCTCTCTGGTATTTATCTATCTATATATTATATCACCATTTGTTTTGTTAAACTATTATGAAATGCATGAAAAATTTATTAAATCTAAATTAAAGTAAATAATCAACGCGGGGAACAATTTTTACATGCATTTTGTATTATTACAATATCTAGTGGAATATTATTAGATAATGTGTGTGTGTATACAGTGTGGATCCGTTAGCGAGAGTTCACGTTTTTTCAAATTCACGAACTTTTTCGTATGACGTTCTTTCGACGATCCGCTCCATTCAACTTGTTCTACACATTTTAGATAGTGTATGGACTTTTATATATTTTTTTTATCTAACACGGGCACTAGATGATGTAACGATCCTAAAATCCGTGTACCTTTATATTTCACTTTCTTTTTAAAAGCACTTTTTCTTTTCAAATGTTGGTATATATTTAATTCGTGTTGAATATATAGAAGAATAAGCTTGTATTCTATTGGTTAAGTCACTTCATCGTTGTTCCTTAGATCACTTTTTCAAATCTTGGATCTTGCAATTATTATTATCAGTCTTTTTAACACCTCTCATAACCAATAAATAAGACCTTTCAATTCTTTTTTTTAACTCCCAAAATAAATGCATCATAAATTAGAATTATGGTGAACATTCTAAGTTTTCTCCCTCCTCCTTCATTCTCTTCAAAACCTCCACTCTTAATTCTCTTCCTTTATTCTTAATTAAATGCTCTTAATTTCATTTCCGTTTTATTTTTTTCCTCTTCCTTTTCATAAGAAAAATTTAGAGAATAAAAACCCTTAATAAAATCTAGCCACCTTCATTCTCAAAGCTCTCATAATTCCAGCATCTTTAGAGTACTTCCGTTCACTAGGATTCAAAGTGAACCGACCAATTGTTCTTCCGACATCGTAAGTGTCCTCTCTTTTGTTTTGTTTCATTTATCTAAATCTTCCATAGAGAATATTTCAAGGGAACTAAGCTTTATCCTATCTTGATTGTTTAATCCTAGGCCATCAAGACTTGTTCCACCGCTAAGACCGAATCGGCAATACAGTTGCTATACCGTACTGCAAAGCGTGTAAGTCCCAATCCCTCTCCCTCTCTTGTCGTGTCTCCTCCATGAATTCGCTGCTTTTGTCACGCCGTAGTCCCTAATCGAGAATATAAATACAAATGTATATGTAAATATGGATATAATTACATATGCTTTTATTTAAACATATTATTTGTCTGCTTAATTTTCATGTTATTTCTTTACCTTTAAACACTTGTGTCCTTTTAAAATAACCTTGTAATAATTATTGTTAGATTTATTTGTTCAAGTTTTCTCTTTATTGTGTTGAATTCTTATATTATTTCTTATCATAGCTTAAACAGACGATTAGCGTATTCATATCAAGAAGGAGTGATTCTCGGTATGAATATGTCGTAGGATTTTCATCTCCCGTTCCTCGTCTTCTGGCATCTTCTCGGTGTGAATAGGATCTCTCCATATCTATGAAGGTTTCTACGGAGTCATTTAGGAGCTCTGAGTACCATTCGAAAGCAGTATCTGCTAGACTGCTGATGAACCGTCGAAGGAGTAGTTTATCATCGCCTCCTGTGTCACCACACATTGTTTTGAATTGTACGATTTGTTGATAGGGTTTCCAGTTCCCTTCAAAACATTGAACTTCGGGATCGTATATTCCGGAGGGTATTGCTTCTGGTCGTACCACGCTGGATATGGAAGACCGTTCTTGACCATCTTAGCGTTTACTTTACTGCCAATGAAGAGTTTGACCTGTTGGACTATATACACGTTGAGCTGTGCCTTCGAGATCAAATCTTCTTTTATGGCCGACGGGGCTTGGAGAGACCTTGTAGCCTCTCCTTTGTCATTATGAGGAACCACTGGCGATTCTTCGGTCGGCGGTTCTGGCGACTGAGCCATCATCCCGCACATCTTCTGCAGGAGGAGGGCCATCTGATTCATGTTGGCGGACATTTCCTCCGCTTCTTTATCTCTTTTATTGAAAGCACGCTTTAGAGAGTCCACATCAGATCCTTGATCTGCTTGGTCTTCTTGTTCATCTTCCGGACGCATCATGGACAGCAGGGTGACGAGTGCCGCTGCTTGTGTAGCTAGCTCTTACAACTCTTGATGCCTTTGCTGTACAGTCAAGGACTGGGTATGGGGTCTATGACTGTGGAAGCATTATTTTCACATCCGTTGAGATGTATCATCCTCACGGTGTGAACTATTTCAGTTTTGTGCGTGGAGCTTCTGACATTTCGCCTCTTGGGAGTTACCTTAGGCGACAATGATCTCTGCGGCCTTTGCCTTTTTAGGAAGACCTCTTTAGTCTTATGAGCTGGTTTATCAGCCTTTGGCCGATTCTTGAATTTCTCCTATTTCGGAGAAGTCTCGGTGGCAATGACAAAGCCACGAACTTCCTTCCAGACCTTATAGATTGTCGAGAAAAGTCGCAGCTTGACTGTTGGCTTCTGTTCATTGGATGCCCCTGCAGGTGGTGGGGACTTCTTTAAAACGGTGGTAGGAGAGTTTCGCCTAACCGTTCTGGGCGGTTCGAAATTGTTTTTGGTCAAGATAGCTGCATTTATGGTGGACTCGTACATAGGTGGAGTCAGCCCTGCTAGGGAGATGCCTCCAGCCTACCTTCGACGGTGCCAGTAACAACGTCGAGCGCCTCTTATAGTTACAACCTCTTCAGCTTTGGAAGTTTTATTATTATACCCCATGTGTGGACCTTGACCCTGGAAAGGCATTGGTCACTTGAAAACTGACGCTTTCGACAGCGTAGGACTATTGGGTGTCAGCATGTGGAAGACAGACCTTCTTGGAGGTGAAGCGTCTTTAGTACTTCGGAGCAGCATGGACCGGCCTTTTAAAGTTTGAGCTTTTGGAACCCACAGGCTTCTTTGCTGGGCCTATAGAGATTGATGCCAGCCTCTTAATGACTGAGCCTTCTGGTTTTGCGGGCTTCTTTGATAGGCCCACAGAGATTGAATTCAGCATGTAAAAGACCGAGCTTTAAGGTTTCACAAGCTTCTTGGCTGGGGCTGCGGAGCTTGTTGTCAGCCTCTTGAAGAACGAGCTTTTTGATTTTATAGGCTTCTTGGATGGGTCTGCGGAGCTTGGTGTCAGCCTATCAAAGCCTGTCTTCTTTAGAGCCTCCTCTTTTGGCATTGAGGCACTAGGAGTTGAGAAGGGAGGCATTTGCCCAAATTGGAGCTTCTTCCTCTCCTGCATTAGTTGAGCAGCTGGAATGCAGAGCAATGGGACCATGATTTGCCCGGACATGATCAACTGGGATGGGGGGTGTTGGAACAAGAGTTGCAGTTGCAGGATACTATTGAAATGATCTGGGAAGATAGAACACCAGTTTCAGTACCCCAAAATTCAAGAG
Source organism: Agapanthus africanus (assembly GCA_030015575.1). Lineage (NCBI taxonomy): Eukaryota > Viridiplantae > Streptophyta > Magnoliopsida > Asparagales > Amaryllidaceae > Agapanthus > Agapanthus africanus. The sequence continues at coordinate 298,160,333 of CM057339.1, read as the reverse complement.
CAACCATAAACTTAAGAGATCGCAATTTTATTCTAGAAAACATAATACACGAAGTGTGGAGTGGAAAGAGAAAACATATCCCACCGGGCGTGCTGGAATTTATTTACCGCCGAAAACCGGAGAGGACCGATGTTGGAACATCTTTCCTGAATTTAGGGGTAGATGCATTGGTTTGATCCATCCACCTCTCCAAAGACAGTAAGTTGATTTATAGCGCTGTATATCGGAGGTTTGGAAGGATGCGACCGATGTAACCAACTTCAGATTCCCTTTCATGAATGAGAGGTTTATTGATTGTGGGGGAAAAAATTTCCTACAAGCGCAATCCCTTATAGTTAATTACATCATCACGTACGACAACAACTTTCTGCACTCCAGATTCTTTGCTTCATGTTTCGTGTTTGTATGGTTTATTTGGTTTTCCCTTGGATTGTATACGGAGACTAATTTCATGATTTGGGTCAAGCATTTGCTTAACAAGTTCCACGTTGGTGTCTTGATTTGCCAACGGGAGTAACATTAGGTTTCAGTTTTCACATTTATGAGGTTCATCAATTCACATGAGAGCTTAAGCTCTATCTAAGGACATATTAGTCTCCTATGAGAACTAAGATCAAACTTAGACAATTTAGTCATATATTGATAGCTTTGTTTTCTATTGATCCTTAAATCATTGGCGAAACCTAGGATTCCATACTTAGCCAAATTGCTAAGTCTCAAGTGATGACTTAGCATCAAGCACACTTGCGCTATCATATTGTGCATGGTGCTTATTCACACTCGTTGCATGTGGTGCACATGCATTGCACTGCGCTTGGTGGGGACATGGCGCTTGTGCACTTGGCACAGCTTTTCTGGCTTGGCGCTAGCGCTCGGTGGGACATTGGCGCTTGGCGCAGCTTTTCTTGCTTGGTACTGGCGCTTAGTGGGACATTGGCACTTAGCGCTTGGCGCAACCCAATATTAAGAACTTAGGTTCTTACGCATCCAGAAGAGAGGGTAAGCATCATGGTTTTAGAACTTAAGCCATGTCTCCTTCATTTTGGTGCTAGTGTACTTAATGAACTTTGGCGCTGCATTAGGGTTATGGAAGATTAATCTCCATAAAATGGTTAACCTTTCAAAAACTTAAGTTCTCTGCCACAAAATGATCTTTTGATTATTAACATTCATAAAGATCATGATTTTATGATCTTGGGCTTAATTTGGTGTTCATGCGATCGTGGTCTTGGTGATTGGCATAGTTCTTGATGAGAACTTGGATCTTATGAAGCTTAAGTTTCAGTTTTCATGGTGATCATCATGATCGTTTTTTTTTGCTTTTGATGGAGGAGATGCTAAAGTTTTTCTTCAAATCCTTAGATCTTATGATCAAAATCTCCATAAGAACTTAAGTTCTCGGTTAGACCAAAGAGAATTTTATGATCATGGAACTTTGATCCAAAGGAAAAACTTTAAAGTTCCAAAGAAGCCTAAGATTCAGTGATGGAAAGGAAAAAAGGTCAAGAGAGGATTTTTATCTATCCCTTACCTAGGGTTTTGAGGAGAAAGAAGAGCTTTCTTTGTAAAGACTTAAGTCTTATTTTTTTTTACCTTATAGGGGTATTCTTTCTTTAGATATTAATTTCCTAAAATCTTATTTATAGAAGAAGAGAAAATTAATCAAGTTGAGAGAATCTCTTATTTGAAAGATCTCAATTGATCTTAAGATCAATCGGTGATGCTTAAGTATTGTTGGATCTTTTGCTCCAAAGGTTGTTTGTTAACAGCTAAAACATCTTTATTGTTTTAGAAAGATACATAGAAATTTTTTGTTAATAAGAGACATCTTTCTGTTTTAGAAAGATAAACGGGAAATTATTTTCCCAAAATGGAGCAAACGCTTCAATCAAATTTGGCATCGACGCCATGTGCCTTGCACACGATTGAGACTTTTTTAGTCTATAAATTTTAACCGTAAGTATACAGTTGTGCTATTATAATAATCTATGGATCGATCCATAGGAAGGCGTTGAGATTTTAAATAATTTTTTTTAAAAAGTTTAAATAAAGTTTGATTTAAAACTAAAATTAAATTGCAAGGAATTAAAAGGTGCAAGTAAATTAAACATGTGGGTTTTAAATAATAAAGCAAGCCCGGGGTTTTGAATTACCTTTACTATCATGGTGTTATATATAAATTCTATTCTTTTCTAAACCGCATGTTTAAATTCGTTACTATCCATTATATAAAAGAATAGAGTAATCTAGTTTCGTAATGAAATATCAATTAATGAAAGTATAAATCATACGTTTATAGATCTACCCTATCAATTATACAAAATCTGTTAGTGATGTAAGAATTCCTAGCGCCCTAGCCGCTAATTGCGGCCGTTGCAAAACTAAAAAATTTTAACTTTCAATAAACATGGCACTAAAAACAACTACCTAGAATCTAACCAAACATTAAACTAGTTAAAAAGAGTTTTAGCAACTATGTAAAGAGGGTTATACCAATAGGTTCGTGTCCTTCAGGTCTTGACTCCTCTTCTTAAGCTCCTTTTGGGGTCCTTGATCTAACTTGGTTGCCGGCCTCCACAATCCTAGATGATCCACCCGAAAGTTCTAGATTCAAGCTTCTACATTCAAAAGAAAGTAACTAAACTAGCTAGTTTGCTAATCTAGTTAGTTTAGATTATGTAGAGATGATTAGTAGTGATTTCTTCTATTTTAAAGCCCCATGGCTCTCAACTCATGAGAATGGTTGGGGTTGAGAATAAAGCTGAGATCAAGAGAGAAGAGAGAATGGTAATGTGAGAATGAGCTGAAGAATGGCTAGCTCCAAAAAAAATATCAAGCATTTATCTTTTTATTAAAATACTAGCCTTACTTCAATAGTATTCACAAATGAATAAATAAAAATAATAGCCATGGTTGAAACCATCTCACCTTTCCATCTTATTTTCTATTTTAATAAATAGAAAATATGCATAATGTGGTGTCATCTTCTTGAAGGTATTTTGTATAAATACAAAATACATTCTACCGTATATACATACCCGGATTCGTATCAAAATACGAATACCCGAGAGATAGAATGATACTACTAATATAATACTAGTATTAAATCAGTATCTGATTTAACAAACCGGTTTAATCCTTAGCCCGCTAGTATTATAATCCGTCCGATCAAATTCTGCGCAACTAGTTCACGTAATTGTTAGGAATATGTATGCCCTAGAGGCCATTATTGATGATATAATGGATGCTTGGACATATATATAGAGGACTTTCTTGCTCGACATGATAGTATGCTATCAGGTTACCTTTATCTTAACATGTAGACTGGTATTTATACTGTCTGTTTCTTACATGTTGATAAAGCCCTTAGGATATGTACTTGACTACCAGGATTATGATGAGATCATACCGGTGGAGACATGGTGGTCCAAAAGTACATCCTTTAATCAGTTCCTAGTCGAGGGAATATCGAGACTAGGGCATCAATATTCCAGAGTTGACTAGTGTATATGTTTCTTGTCCTTAGAGGGCGATGACTGATCCCACAGCTATTAGTGTGTGACATCAAAGATTGTACACAGGTGCTCATTGAAGAATGGGTACACCGAACAGGACTCTCCGAGGACTCCTATAGAGTAGTATACCTATCGTCAGATAGCAGTCCTCTGGTGACACTGGTACATGTTAGTCTGTAGACCCGAGATCGTTATTGAGTCTTGTGCGGCTCCCACTGTGCTTTGATTTCCTTCCTACCATGCTCAAAGGAGACGTGCAAACAGGTGGATTTTGGGTACAGTCCCGAGTCACATGGAGGCAATGAGCGATAGGAGGGGTTTCGACTCTCCCGATATTGGGGGTTGATGTTGCGCTATGATCGATTGGCTATAACTGGAAGTCTCTGGTCAGGGCTGCTTATGAGATTTACTGATAAGTGTTATCAGTAGTTTCTCGAACCGTTATAGGCCAGACATCGGCATGATTTATCATGTTACTGGGGACTGACGTTTACCACCCCTAAACATGATATGCGACATATCAGACGAAGAGACCGGACAGTACGGTAGTGTTACTGATAGGTTTCATGGAGACTATGAACAAGCTTGCTTGTTGATTTTCATATCGCTCAATACCCGGACAGCCGTTACATCCAGCTAGTACCGCTGACGGCTTATAGGCGACTGATGTGATCATCGCCTACTGCTGGCATATTGACGAGTATTTAGAGTCCCACACAAAAATTCCCGTGTTCAAGAGAAACGAAGTAGGACACATATGTGATATGTGTGTGGGCCTGATTAAATACATGTATGAGATGCCGTATTGTAATATGGCAGTTATCTGTTATCGGTTCGGTTATATATTATATAACTAGATTGTCGAATCAAGCGTTGATTTGATAATGTGATATACAAATAAATGATATTAGTCAGTCATATGTGATATAACCCGGGATTATTAAATCATGTGTTGATTTAATAATATGATATACATTATATGTGATATAATTATATCTTAACTAATATCATTGGCTCACTAATTATTCTTCATAATATATATATATTAATATATAATATATATATATATATATATATATAATAATAATGAAGCATGGCATAAAATTTCTATTTTTGAGAAAAATAGAAATGAGGTGGAAAATGAGAGCATGATTGCAAGTATGAGATTTATATTTGTTTATTTATCTTGAATCACTATTCAAGCATGGTTGCAATTTTATATTGCAAAATTCCATGCTTGAATGAGTGGGGGTCAATGTTAGGAATATATATGCCCCAGAGGCCATTATTGATGATATAGTGGATACTTGGACATATATAGAGAGACTTTCTTGCTCGACATGATAGTATGCTATCATGTTACCTTTATCTTAACAAGCAGACTGGTATTTATACTGTCTGTCTCTTACATGTTGATAAAGCCCTTAGAATATGTACTTGACTACCAGGATTATGACGAGATCATACTAAGTGGGGCCAGGGTGATCCATAAGTACATCCTTTAATAAGTTCCTAGTCGAGAGAATATCGAGACTAGGGCATCGATATTCCAGAGTAGACTAGTGTGTACATTTCTTGTCCCTTAGAGGGCGATGGTTGATCCCACAACCATTGGTGTGTGACATCAAAGATTGTACATAGGTGCTCATTGGAGAATGGGTACACCAATTAGGACTCGCCGAGGACTCCTATGTGGTAGTATACCCATCGTCAGATAGCAGTCCTCTTGGTGACACTGGTACAGATTAGTCAGTAAACCCGAGATCATCATAGAGTCTTGTGCGGCTTCCACTATGCTTTGATTTCCAAACAGGTGGATTTTGGGTACAGTCTCGAGTCGCATGGAGGCAATGAGCGATAAGAGGGGTTTCGTCTCTCTCGGTATTGGGGGTTGATGTTGCGCTACGCTCGATTGGCTATAACTGGATGTCCCTGTCCAGGGCTGGTTATGAGATTTACTGATAAGTGTTATCAGTAGTTTCTCGAACCGTTATAGGCCAGACATTGGCATGACTTATCACGTTACTGGGGTCTGACGCTTACCACCCCTATACATAATATGCAACATATCAGAAGAAAAGACCGGACTGTACGGTAGTGTTACTGATAGGCTTCATGGAGACTATGGACAAGCTTGTTTGTTGATCTTCATATCGCTCAATACCCGGGTAGCCGTTACATCCAGCTAGTACCGCCGAGGGCTTGTGGGGAACTGATGTGATCATCACATACTGCTGGTGTATTGACGGGTCTTCAGAGTCCCACACAGAAGTTCCCTAGTTCAAGAGAAACGAAGTAGGACATATATGTGATATGTGTGTGGGCCTGATTAAATATGTGTATGTGATACCGTATTGTAATCTGGCAGTTATCTGTTATCGAGTTAGGTTATATGTGATATAACCAGATTATTGAATCAAGTGTTGATTTGATAATATAATATACAGATAAATGATATTAGTCGGTCATATATGATATAACCGGATTATTAAATCAAGTGTTGATTTAATAATGTAATATATATTATATGTGATATAATTATATCTTAACTAATATCATAAGCTCAATAATTATTCTTCATAATATATATATTAATATATATGATATATATATTTATATAATAATGAAGCATGACATGATTTCTATTTTTGAGAAAAATAGAAATGAGGTGGAAAATGAGAGCATGGTTGCAAGCATGGGATTTATATTTATTTATTTATCTTGACTCACTATTCAAGCATGGTTGCAATTTTATATTGCAAAATTCCATGCTTGAATGAGTGGGGGTCAAGAGTTGCCTTTCATTCTTAGCTCATTCTCAACACTTATCCATTTTCTTGAGTTACTTTCATGGTTTCTCTCTAGCTTCTTCTTCTTCCTCAATTGTTATAGTTCAAGCTTCAATCCTCACATGTGATGTGAACCATGAAGTTTACACACAAACTTATGAGATTTTAACATCCCCTATTTCACCATCCTACACTTGACTAGCGATCGAGTGTAGCGTGTTTACTACGCTAAAGAGTTTAGTGTAGAGGTAGTTTGAGGTGGAGGTACTTCGCGTGGATCATCTTCGGCATTAAGGTCATCGGAGAAAGCTCATCCAAAGCCTCAAGTGGAGCCTAGTGGAGTCGCGGGACTGCTACATGGAGCATGTGAAGTAAAGGATTCAATGAACGAGGGTATAGCCATCTTTCACTTCTACTAGTTTTACTAAACACTAATATTCTAGTAATGATCTTGTATAGTCTAGCTTAGCACCTACTAAAAAATTAAAATTAGGCATACTTGATGCCATTAAAACCTCATGGTGGTGCTAGAGTCGACTTTCATGGTATCAGAGTCAAGCTAGAACATTAGGGTAGAGTATCATAGCTTGTAGCGACGTTAGAAATCTGCCGTTTTTGTCGTGCAAAAACTGTCGATAAAAAAAATTTCCAAAATGATGTTTTGAGTTGTTTTCACACCCCGCGGGCTCACGGTTTGAACCAAGAAGCCGCGGGGTGGAGCGTGCGTACCCCTGGGGGGACCAGAGGCTGGACCCACACCCCAAGACCACCATAAGGTAGCTTTGGAGGTGGGTGACCTAAAAGCACCCCGACTGGGTGCTCTCGGGTCTGCCTTCCCTTAGGGACCACTTTGAGGTGGCCCCCGAGGGTGGGTACCCCCTCCGAGGCCCCCCATTCGATAGTTAATTTTGGGATCTTCACCTCCATGAAGCTTCAGGCAGGTTTCGAGTTCGTTTCGACTCCCGGATTGGCTTAAAATGATCGGTTTTGGAACTTTAACTCACTGGATTTTTCATGTCTTGAAAAAATTGGTTTAGTTTGCTAATTGCGTGCGTAATTCTAATGTCGCGGTTACTTTACAATCTTTATGATGTATGATGCAATTATTAGAATCCGGATTAATTAGTTTTATGAAAACTAGTTAGTATATTGTAAACATAGCCCTTTAGTCTCAATTGATCGATTGCCACGAAGTTTTGATTCGGATAAAAAATCCGTCGCAATTGCGTATTGTACGCGATCACTAAGTCGGGAATCTTGTTGAATTATCCGACAACCAATTGAAAAGAGTTTTCAATTTGAGACTAAAATGCAAGTTTTATAAGTTAGGCATGAAATCCGGAATATAAGATATTCCGGGTTTATGATGTCTAAGGATATTGCAGATTCTAATTATTATAGTTTTCTGTTTTCTTTTCTGCGACCGTAAGTGTATTATGTGGGGTATCCCAATCTCGTTGCTATATGTCAATAAGTTTTAGGGATATGCATATTTGCTTATGTTAATGATATGTGATATCATGTGTTGTTGTTGATATGATTTATTGGATCGTCGTGAAAGAATAGCCGGGGGGTTCTATGTGGGATGGGAGTTTTTATTTTCATTCATGTAAAATCTGTATGTAATATTCTTTTATTGGGGCACTTCCGGGTTGAGGATGATGTCACCATTGCTGTATATTATTTACTTTTCTGCATTAGGATAGATCTAAGGCGGGGAGCACAAGTAACCGGGTTCTAGAGTCCAGTGGGAGACCATCTCAAGGAGTTGAGACCGGGTCTCCTAACTCTAGAATTGGCAGAGTTACTTGCCACTCTCGTAGGGGTCTAGGGAAGTGGGTTTGGCTCTTCATCACGACCGTGGAATCCGTGTTTTACATTACTGGCTAAATTTAAAACACATACATCCTAGTATATCCAATATTTCATATATTGCTTCTGCTGCTTGATTTTGTGATGTTGATCATATAACTGCGTGAGACGATTGTTGTATTATATATAGGATATATAATAAACGTTGCTTATGTTTTGCACCCGCGCTAGTCCAGCCCCCGCTCTGCCGGTAGTTAAGTAACCTAACGGTGCATGACGGGGCCCTATGACGAATGCGGATGGCATAAGCGTACCTTCTATTTTAGTTTCATTTTCTGTAATGTTTAGGAAACATTAATTGATGGGACTTCATTAATGAGATTAATGAAAAGAAAGAAACCTAAAGATGTTATAGAATCAAATTTTCAAAAAGGGTAGCTCTAGTTTTTGCTTTGCATAGTGGTAATCCTTGATGAATATCCAACAGCTCATTCGATGAGGAAAGAGCCGAGATCCCTTCACCGGGAGTGACCTTTTTAGCGAAACTAGCAAATGCTATGACCCACTCGGTTTTGTTTTTGATAGCTTCTCTAGTTCTTGCTTTGAATAGTGGTATTCCTGAATATCATGCACCTCATTCGATGAGGAAAGAGCCGATATCCCTTCACCGGGAATGACCTCTTTAGCGAGACTAGCAAAAGCCTCAAAAACACTCCTTTTCAAAATCATTAGATTCTACAACGATATCAAGTTCATTACGATCATGGTTTTCTTAAAAACCTGCGTAGCCCTCCGTCATTTCAGATAAGCACTATTTAGTATTCATGCTACGTTTGTTGACCATAACCAAGGCGTAGTGTGTGGTAGCTAATTAGTGCTTGTCTGCAGCATGTGATGCGATTGGATTAGTATAGTCATGCGGCTTTGTTGACTTTAGCCAAGGGTCACACGGGTGGGTTTAATTCAATCAAGAAATGACGGATTGAACTTGGCTAGCACTTATAATTTGTTGACCATAGCCAAGGTCATAAGTTGCTAGGGGTAAAAATCATTATCGGGAATTTCAAGTGTTGAAATTTGTAATGAGATTGCATACCTTCTATATGATAGTTGGATCGCGATACCCACTGCGAGTAAGAGTTACTCCTGGGAGAATTTTGTACTTTACAATTAGCTAATCCAGTAGGTGTCTAGAAAGGTGTCAACGGGGTTATGCCTCTAGGGAAACGAGATTTATTTTAATTAGATTCGTGTGAAAGTACGGGGAACCTCCCTCGGAGTACCGATACCTGCCTGGCCGAACGATTGGCGAACCTGTAGGGTGTAATTAATCCTGGCTAATCTTATCTTTTAGGGTTTGAAGGAAGATTTGATAAAAACAGTGGGAGCCATCCTGATTAGATAAAATAACCAATCTAATCTTGTAAAAAGCGCACACAAAGTGATTATCCTTCTCTCTCTCCTGATAGCGACCAATGACATGCCTTAATCGAGATAATAATATGGATATATTGACCGAACCAACTTATTATACCGGGCTAGGTTCCGCTCTATCTTATGATTGTCATAAGTCTGAGCAAGGAATAGGGGAATATCCGGATTCCCACGCCACCCAACGAAGAATAAGCATGTTGATGCATTGTCTTCGGGTGTGTTCGTAACCAAAAACTGTTTCTCAGTTACCTCTATGTCCTGTGTATTGGATACCAGATCAGGATTCTATATATGTAATTTGTTACATAGACTATAGAAAGGTGGAGAACTGGGAAATGGTGATATGTCTCTACGTAGTAGAGAATGGTGCAATTGTTGCAACCAAAGCAGTTGACAGATATCACCTAGTGTTACCAACTGGTAATACATTGATTCTAAGCGATTGTTATTCCGTACCAAAATATTGTGAATATTTTCCTGAATCAAATGTTGATTGGGAAAGGTACGTTGTATAACAGTGTACACGTTCTGAATCAAACCATAGTTCCAAACGTACAGAACACACACAAGAGGAATAGTTTAGAAATGAACGAAATCTTCTTGTGGCATTGTAGACTAGGTCATGTCGATGAAACAAGACTAGCTTAAGTTCCATAAGGATGCATATTTGAATCCGTTCGAATTTACATCTTATGAAACTTTCCAGTCATGTCTCAAAGATTAGGTGACCAAATCTCCATTTTCTGGAAACGATGAAAGAGCTACTGAACTCTTGGACAGATACATGTTGATGTATGCGGTCCTATGTCTACACATGCCAGGGATGGTTCCGCATACTTTATTACATTCACTGATATTCTCTTAAGATACGCACATGTGTTCTTGTTGAAACACAAATCTAAATCTTTTGAGAATTTCAAGGAATATAAGTGCGAAGAAGAGAACCAGATAGGTAAAGGTATTCTAGTTCTTCGATATGATCGGGGAAGAGAATACTTGAGCACGGAATTCCGGAATTATTTAAAAGAGAATGAGATTCTATCCCAGTTTACTCATCCGTATACACCACAACACAATGGTACATCGGGGTGGAGGAATCGCACCCTATGAGATATAGTGTGCTCTATGATGAGTACTGCTGAGTTGCCTATTTCCTTTCAGGAATATGCACTTGAGAAGATGCATACCTATTGAATAGAGTTTCGATCAAATCCGTTGCCTACCAATCCATATGAGATATGGAATAGGAAGAGACCATCTCTTAAACGAGTTAAGACATGGGGTTGTCCGGCCTATGTTGAAAAGCAAAATCCGGACAAGCTTGAGGCAAGGTCAGTTCTGTGAAAGTTTGTAGGATATCCCAACCATTCGCGAGGGTATATCTTCTACCACACCGAGGAACAAAAGATGTTTATTTCTCGACATGCCACCTTTTTAGATAAGGAATTTATTGTGGAAGAAATTAGTGCCAATGAGGTAGAACTGGAAGAAGTTCTAGCAACGCAAACTATAACTGACGATTTGGTGGAACCGGAGAATTCAATAGTCCCCGACGAACTGCAGCCACTCCGTTGATCTAGTTGGGTTCCTCATCCACCTGAGAGATACTACGGTTTTCTCGTAGATGGTGGGAGCGAGGATTGCATCATGGAGATGATGACCCAACTAGTTTCGAGCATGCCATCACAAGTAGAGACTATGTGAAGTGGCCGGATGCTATGCGATCTGAGATGGAATCCATATACACCAACAAAATGTTGACTTTGGATGTTGCTCCTGAAGGGGTAAAACCCATCGGGAGCATGAGAAAGATAATTTGGTGCAGATGGAAAAGTTGAGACTTTCGAAGCTAGTCTTGTAGCAAAAGGTTTTCGTCAATGACTTGGTGTCGACTATGATGAAACATTTTCTCCTGTCGCTATGCTTAAGTCCATCAGAATCCTACTTGCCATTGCTGCATATCATGACTACGAAATATGGCAGACTACACGTCAAAACCGCTTTTCCAAATGGTGATTTAGAAGAGAGCATGTATATGACACTGCCAGAGGGCTTCGTAGACAGTGGTGTAGGGTGTTTTTCGTCACCCCATTGAGATGGGAATACGCGCGGACTTGTCAGGCGCATTACAGATTCCCCCTACCTAGGGTAGGCAGGGGTTTATTGATTGTGGGGATCCGAATCTCTGGCAGCCGCGGACTAAGCTGCCGTTAATTACCCCTCACCTTTGGAGCGAGGGAACCTCCGATTAACGGGTTAAACTGGTCATGCGAACTCAATGTGCAGTGTACGCGTGTTTTTTTTTTGGAGGGGGCTTGGGATATCGGGAGCCACACAGAGTTTTTACGGGGGTCCCGCTATCCGGATAGCGGGCTGGGGGTCAAGAGGCTAGCAGCCCCCTTGCAGGGTGCACGGCAGCGCCCCGGCCCAAATTTTTTTTAGAGGGACGGTGTTGTGGAGTTTGTGAGTATATATACATATATATTTAACAAGAAAGGAAAGGGCATCCAAAGGATGCATGGGGAAAAGCGCTAGCGCTTTGAGCGCAAGAGCGCTAGTGCTTTGAGTGCTAGAGCGCCACGTGGGTGCTCGAGCGCTAGCGCTTTGAGCGCAAGGGAGCTAGCGCTTTGAGCGCTTGCACCCCACGTGTCAGCACGTGGGCGCTCGGGCACTAGCGCTTTAGGCGCTAACTCTCTAAGCGCAAGAGCGCTAGCGCTTTGAGCCCTAGCGCACCACGTGTCGGCACGTAGATGCTCGGGCGCTAGCGCACCACGTGTCGGCACATGGATGCTCGAGCGCTAGCGCTTTGGGTGCTAGCGCTCTGAGCGCAAGAGCGCTAGCGCTTTGAGCGCTAGGGCACCACGTGTCGGCACGTGGGCGCTCGGACGCTAGAGTTTTGGGCGCTAGCGCCCTACGTGTCAGCACGTGGGCGCTCGAGCAGCAAAAGGGAGTTGTACTCCCAGAAAGGAGCTCTTATTATTCTCATTATTTATATATATATATATATATATATATATATATATATATATATATATGAGGAGTTAAACTCCTAGGATGTTTTGAAGCTGATGAAGGGCTTCTCCCCATGAGCCCTAGTTCTTCCCCAAAGTGGGGTCTCTGGAGACGGGTCTCCTTCTTCCTCCTCTGTTGGCAGGATCTTGAAGATCAAGAGATGTGAGATTTTAAAAATCTCTTCTTTTTGAGATCTAATGGTAGATCCAAGTTCCATTTTGTGGGTTTTGTGGTGAAAAACTATTTAGTTTTGAAAAAGGAAGAGTAAAACTCTTGATTTAATTCAAAAAGAAAGAAGAAGGTTTTGGAACCTTGACGAAGGAGGAAGAGGCACAGGCCCTAATTTTTTGGGAATGAAAAGGTATCCTTTATTCATCATCATGTTTCCTTATATAGGCTTACACATTTACATATAGCCCTTTGGGCTTTACAAAATGGCATTTTGCCCATCCCATGGCTCATGTGCCATTTCTTTTTTGCACATAAGCCATGGGCTTACAAAATATTGGCTTTATGCCCATTTTGCATACATTCATGCATAAAAAAATACATAAAAAATATTTATCACATCATCTTTATTTTGGCATGGAGGAGGCTGGCCGCGGGCTCGACTTGGGTATAGGCCCGCTTGACCTAGGCTTGGGCCTATCTGGCTTGGGGCTGACCTTTATTTTGACTCGGTCAACCGGGGTGCAAATTTTGACCCCAACAAAGTGCCCCCCATCAATAAATGCACACCACACATTTGAGTTGTGTGCATGAAATTGATGGATCTTGAAGCTGAACTTCGAGGTGGAACATCTTTCCTGGGGCGGAGCATCCCTCGGGGAGCATGATTCCTGGGGATCAGAGCATCATTCCGATTTGCGGAGCTTAATTCCATGGTCGGAGTATCATTCTGGTAAGCGGAGAATGATTCCCATGGGTCGGAGCATGATTCCGAGGATCGGAGCATCATTCCGGAGAGCGGAGCATGATTCCAGGGATCGGAGCGTTATTCCAGGGATCGGAGCATCATTCCGAAGAGAGGAGCATGATTCCAAATATCGGAGCAGATCGGAGCATAATTCCAAGGATCAGAGCATCATTCCGAAGGGCGGAGCATAATTCCAAGGATCAGAGCATCATTCCGAAGGGCGAAGCATGATTCCAGAGTTCGGAGTATCATTCCGAAGGGCGGAGCATGATTCCAGGGATCGGAGCATCATTCCGAAGGGCGGAGCATGATTCCAGGGATCGGAGCATCATTCCGAAGGGCGGAGCATGATTCCAAGGATCGGAGCATCATTCCGAAAGGCGGAGCATGATTTAAGGATCGGAGCATCATTCCGAAAGGCGGAGCATGATTCCAAGGATCGGAGCATCATTCCGAAGAGCGGAGCATGATTCCAAGGATCAGAGCATCATTCCGAAGAGCGGAGCATGATTCCAAGGATCGGAGCATCATTCCGAAGAGCGGAGCATCATTCCAGAGGGATCGGAGCATCATTCCGAAGAGTGGCAGACTTTCTGATCGAAGCATAATTTCGATGCAGAGGTTAATTCCCAGGAGAAGCATAATTCCGACGGGGAAGGTAAATACTCTGAGGCGAAGCATGATTTCGACACGGGGTATATTCTGAGACGGAGCATGATTCCGGCGCAGAGCTTGTTGGCCGACTTGATTCCAAGATGATGCATAATTTCGACAGGGAAAGCAGATACACCGAGGCGAAGCATGATTTCGACACGGGGTGCACATTCTGAGACGAAGCATGATTCCGGCGCAGAGCTTGCTGGTTGACTTGATTCCGAGGCGGAGCATAATTCCGACGAGGAGGTCGTTGGTATATTCCAAGCCGAAGCACAATTCCGAAAGGGAAGGCAGATACACCGAGGCGAAGCTTGATTTCGACGCGGGGTACACTCTGAGACGGATCATGACTCCGACGTAGAGCTGGTTGGTTGATTTGATTCCGAGGTGGAGCATAATTCCGGCGGGGAAAGTAGATATCCCGAGGCGAAGCATGATTTCGACACGGGGTAAATTCTGGGACGGAGCATGATTCCGCCACAGAGGTTGTTGGTTTGATTTGATTTGGGTTGACATCAGCATCGCTATACTGGAATATGGTACCAGAGGCGAATCATCATTTGTCATGAGAGGATTTGGGAATTGGTTTTGGTTTGGCATCTGTATTGCTGCACTGGAATAATGCCAGGAGCAACTCATCATTTGCCCTGGGAGGATTTGGGAATTGGTTTTTGCTTGGCATCAGTATCGCTACACTGGAATATGGTACCAGGAGTGAATCATCATTTGCGCTTTCTTATTAGGAAGCGATGGCTTAGGAGATAGGTTTTAGGTCCCTATCACCTAAGACTTTTCAATTTTGTGAGCCGTAAGGGTCTCACAAAGCATTTTCTCCCTACGGGTCGTAAGGATCCCGTAGGTGTATTTTCTCCTTAGGAGTCATGGGGACTCCTAAGTGTGTTGCTCCTTTATGAGTCGTAAGGATCTCACGCGGGAATTTTCTCCTCACAAAGTCAAGAGGACTTTGTGAGTGCATTTCATCTCATTTTTACGAGTTTGCGCTCTTTCGGGTTTTCACAAACTCTCCGACAGCCCTGCTGTTTTTACTCACGGAGCCCTTTCGGGTTTTCATACGTGCCCATTTTGCTTGTGGACATACCTTTTTTTTTTGAATCTTCACCGCCGATGGGACTTTGAATGTGGTCTCACCGGTAGGACTTGGGAGGGATTGGGATTGTTTTACGCCCGTGGATTGTATACGGTTTTGCAGGATGTATGATCCAGACCGTAGGGCCGGAAAAATTTCGGGACTTTGTCGGCGTCTGCATCGCTGCACTGGAATATGGTACCAGGAGCGACTCATCATTCGCCGTTAGGGTATGGGATTTGAAATTTGGTTAGCGTCTGCATCGCTGCACTGGAATATGGTACTAGGAGTGACTCATCATTCGCCATTTAGGGATTGGGGAGCGATGGCTTAGGAGACAGGTTTAGATCCCTATCTCCTAAGGTTTTTCAATTTTATGGGCCGTAAGGGTCCCATAAAAGCATTTTCTCCCTATGAGTCGTAAGGATCCCGCAGGTGTATTTTCTCCTTAGGAGTTGTGAGAACTCCTAAGTGTGTTTTTCCTTTATGAGTCGTAAGGATCTCACAAAGGTTTGTTCTCCTCATGTATCGTGAGGACACATGAGTGGGTCTTCTCAATGGAGCATAATTCCAAAGGCGGAAACCAGCCGCGTAACTGGTGATTACGATGGGGCATGGGTATGATGAGAATTATTTGAGCCCGTGGATTGTATACGGTAGTCAATTTGGGGACTAACCGTAAGGCTGGGAGAATTTTGGAAATTTGAATTTTTGTTGGCGTCTGCATCGCTGCACTGGAATATGGTATCAGGAGCGACTCATCATTCACCTTTGTTTTGTTTTGTTTTTTTTGTTTTACCGCGATTGCTCTATCATTTCAGCTTTTCTTATCGCGAAGGTCGCAATTGCCCTATCATTTCGGCTATTTATTCGCGGTTGCCCCATCATTTCGGCTTTATTTTCATTTTCATTTTTACTCGCTGATTTTTATTGCGAGTTTCCCCATCCTTTCGGCTTTTCTTTTTATTTATTTATTTACACATTCCTTTTTTTATTTACACATTTTTTTTACATTCCTAGTTTAACGACTTAGAGGTCGATTATTCCCAGTTTAATGACATGGTGGTCAATTGTTCCCAGTTTAATGACGTGGTGGTCGATTGCTTTCAGAGAAAGGAAGATGTTTGAGAGAATCAGTTTCACGAAGAACTTCGGTCTCCGTTTGTATGAAATTGGCGGTCGCATCTGGACTGTTTGTTAACACGCCTTTAGACAGTTCTATCTCTCCTGCCTTGTATTGCTTTTCGACCCAATCTTTGAAGACGAAGCAGTCCTCAATGGCATGACCTATCACTCTGTGATAGAGGCAGTATTTGGGGTCGTCGGTCCTATTCGCTTCCTGCGGTCTTTTTGACTCTGGCAGTTGTAAACCGTTCCTCAGGGCGTCTTTGAATATTGTACGGATTTTGTCCCTTCTGAAGGAATAGACCTTGTCCAGCTTCTCTTTCAATGGAGATTCTCCTCCCTCTCCGAACATTGGCTTCCGAAGCTGGTTGGCATTAGGCCCACTCGACCCTTGCTTATTTCGGTTAGCCGAGGCATTGAAAGATTCAGTATCGTCGGAATTTCTTCCTTTGCGATTTTCGTCCTTTCGGTTTCTCTAGGACCTATTGTTATTTTGGGAGTTAGAAGAGGACTCCTGCTTTGAGTGCTCCAGCATCTGAACTTTCCTGGTCATCTCTTGGAATGTTTTGAGACCCGCGGTGCATAGAAACGGGGCCATCCAATTGTTGAGATTTCCGACAAGGAGACTGACAGATTGGTCTTGCTCTATCGGCGGTTCGCATTTGACGGAGAGATTGTGCCATCGGGTTATAGATCCGTGCTGCTTTCGTTGTTCTTGGGCTTGGTCCTTACGAGCTCGGCAATGGTGATCTTATCGCTGACGCTCATGAACCTTTGTCGAAACAAAGATTCCATTTGGACGAAAGTAGTAACGGAGCCATCCGGTATGCTCGCGTACCAGTCGAAAGCAACATCGGTCAAGCTATTAACGAACTGGCGGAGGAGAAGCGTATCATTGCCCCCAGTATTCCCGCATGAAGCTTTAAAATGGGCAACGTGCTGATTCACATTTCCCGTCCCATCAAATCTTCCGAATTTGGGGATGACGTAGCCGCTAGGAAATTCTACCAGATCATACTGAGCAGGATATGGTCTCCCACTACTGCTGATATCTTTTTGCGCTTCGTCTTCGGCTACCAAGGTTATGGCTTTGTCGGCAACCAAATCCATGATTTGATCTTGAGTTAGCGGACTACTGTCATCGGCGGCCAAGACATTTCCCGAGATAGGATGCGACTGATTTTCATGCGGTCCGCCCACTTTTGGATTTGAGGGAACGGGCGTCGGTTGTTTCGGGACACCGTTTTCCGGTTCATGAGAGCCCTGCGCCTGATTGGGCGGATGAGAGGCAAGTTGGGTCATGAGCTGTAAGACGACGTTTTTCAAGTCGTCAATTTTTGAATGGAGCTTGGCCATCTCCTTGTCTTTGCTTCTGAGCTGTTTTCGGAGCTTTTGGAGAAGTTGCTGCTCTGCGTTCTTGGGACGGAAGATTGGCTCATCTTCGCTTTCCGAGCCCGACTCCTCATGGACCGAAGGGTCTTTCTTCCTATCATCCTCATCGAGAGGGTTTTCATCATCCAGCGGAGGCGGCTGTTCTTGGGAAGCGGCAACCACATTCAAGCCAGATGGGATCTGAGATGTGGTGGCCCCGTCCTTGCTCTTGCTGCGCGTGCCCACCGTGTAGACAGTGTGGACCACATATCCAGCCATTTCCCCATCTTCGGCGGGGTAACCCTGTTCTTCGAACCCCATGAGGTTCAGCCTAGCAGGAGCCCTAGCCCTTTTGTTGGCTCTATATCTGAGCCTTTTCTGCCTTAGCTTCTCAATTTTAAGGGCTTGGCGGGCATCTGTTTCCTGGGAAGCCACCGTGAGTCGATTAGCGGGGAGCTTAGAGAAGACACCCGATCGAGCAGTTGTCAAGGGCACCGCCGGAGCTTGCTCGAGACGCCTTTTTGCTTTGTTGGTGTTGATGTCCTTGCCCCCAGCTGGGGCCAAGGAGAGTTGTTCGAACACCGACTTGCGTTTGAGTTGGGGCGCCTTCGAGACCACCACATTTGGCAACTTGCCTTTCGAGACCGGTTTGTCTGCCACCGGGGCTTGAGAAGATGGGATGGCATTAGCTGACACGAACAGGATAGAGCCGAATGGTAGCTGTGGCTCTTCCCATTGTCGCCCGAGACTGGCCGGAAGGACCGTCCTGGCGTCCATCTTCATCGTGTAGGAGATGGGAGCCGAGTTCGTCTTTGGAGACATCATTGAGAAGTGATTTCTTGAAAACCTGCATGAAAGGGCATTATTTTAGTATAAATATCGATATGTATATTGATTGAGTTCGCATGAATGCTTAAACCGAAATATGGGAGGAGAGACTTGTCCTACCGGGCGTGCCAGAATCTGTATGGTGTTTTTCGTTACCCCATTGAGATAGGAATACGCGCGCGCTTCTCAGGCGCATTACAGATTCCCCCTACCTAGGGTAGGCAGGGGCTTATTGATTGTGGGGATCCGAATCTCCGGCAGCTGCGGACTAAGCTGCCGTTAATTACCCCTCGCCTTTGGAGCTAGGGAACCTCCGATTAACGGGTTAAACTGGTTATGCGAACTCAATGTGCAGTGTACGTATGTTTTGTTTTGGAGGGGGCTTAGGTATATCGGGAGCCACGCAGAGTTTTTACGGGGGTCCCGCTACCCGGATAGCGGGCTGGGGGTCAAGGAGGCTAGCAGCCCCCTTGCAGGGTGCGGGGCAGCGCCCGGCCTAAATTTTTTTTAAAGGCACGGTGTTGTGGAGTGTGTGAGTATATATACATATATATATAACAAGAAATGAAAGGGCATCCAAAGGATGCGTGGGGAAAAGCGCCAGCGCTATGAGCGCAAGAGCGCTAGCGCGCCACGTGTCAGCACGTGGGCGATCGAGCGCTAGCGTTTTTGGGCGCTAGCGCTTTGAGCGCAAGGGAGCTAGCGCTTTGAGTGCTAGCGCCCCACGTGTAAGCACGTGGGCGCTCGGGCGCTAGAGCTTTGGGCTTTAACGCTCTGAGCGTAAAAGCGCTAGCACTTTGAGCGCTACCGTACCACGTGTCGGCACATGGGCGCTCGGGCGCTAGCGCTTTGGGCGTTAGCGCTCTGAGCGCAAGAGCGCGAGCGCTTTGAGCGCTGGCGCACCACGTGTCAGCAAGTGGGCGCTCGGGCGCAAGGGCTCTGAGCGCAAGAGCGCTAGCGCCCCACGTGTCAGCACGTGGGCGCTCGAGCGGCAAAAGGGAGTTGTACTCCTAGAAAGGAGCACTTATTATTCTCAGTATATATATATATATATATATA
The DNA here is from genome assembly GCA_030015575.1 of Agapanthus africanus. Classification (NCBI taxonomy): domain Eukaryota; kingdom Viridiplantae; phylum Streptophyta; class Magnoliopsida; order Asparagales; family Amaryllidaceae; genus Agapanthus; species Agapanthus africanus. The sequence goes on along the minus strand of CM057339.1, from coordinate 298,140,728 downwards.
TATATATATATATATATATATATATATATATATATATATATATATGAGGAGTTAAACTCCTAGGATATTTTGAAGCTGATGAAGGGCTTCTCCCCTTGAACCCTAGTTCTTCCCCAAAGTGGGGTCTCTGGAGACGGGTCTCCTTCTTCCTCCTCTGTTGGTAGGATCTTGAAGATCAAAAGATGTGAGATTTTAAAAATCTCTTCTTTTTAAGATCTAATGGTAGATCCAAGTTTCCCTTTATGGGTTTTGTGGTGAAAAACTATTTAGTTTTGAAAAAGGAAGAGTAAAACTCTTGATTTAATTCAAAAAGAAAGAAGAAGGTTTTGGAACCTTGACGAAAGAGGAAGAGGCACAGGCCCTAATTTTTTGGGAATGAAAAGGTATCCTTTATTCATCATCATGTTGCCTTATATAGGCTTACACATTTACATATAGCCCTTTGGGCTTTACAAAATGGCATTTTGCCCATCCCATGGCTCATGTGCCATTTCTTTTTTGCACATAAGCTATGGGCTTACAAAATATTGGCTTTATGCCCATTTTGCATACTTTCATGGATAAAAAAATACAAAAAAAATATTTATTACATGATCTATATTTTGGCATGGAGGAGGCTGGCCGCGGGCTCGACTTGGGTATAGGCCTGCTTGACCTGGGCTTGGGCCTATCTGGCTTGGGGTTGACCTTTACTTTGACTCGGTCAATCGGGGTGCAAATTTTGACCCCAACAAGTGGGAGCAGCGGAAGCATGTGCAAGCTACTTATAACCATCTCTGGGTTAAAGCAGGCATCGCGGAGATGGAACATCTGTTTTGATGAAGCTGTCAAAGAGTTTGACTTCATCAAAAAGGTAGATGAACCATGTATAAATAAGAAGGTTGTAGAGAGTATGGTAGTCTTTCTCGTATTGTATGTGGATGGCATACTCTTGATAGGAAACGGTGTTCCTATGCTACACTCGGTCAAGCACCTCTTATTACACAAGTTCTCCATGAAAGATCTAACTGATGTCTTCTACATCCTAGGGATATAGATCTATAGAGATAGATATAAATGGATTTGGGATTGTCCCAACCAGGTACATAGAGACCATGCTAAATGGGCTTATTAAGCGTGGTAATGTACCTGCTTGTTCACGAATCACTCTCTCCAAAGAGATGTCTCTCGAGACTGTTTTGGAGAGGGCTCGCAATAAGGAATACCCTATGCTTTGGCAGACGGGTCAATCATGTATGCGATGTTATGTACCAGACCAGATGTAGCTTACTCACTAGTTGTAGTGAATAAGTATCGAATAGATCTTTAGGAAAACCACTGGACAGCTGAAGAACATTCTTAAGTGCTTGAGAAGGACTAAAGAGATATTCTTGGTGTATAGTAACGGTGAACTCCAGATGGAGTCCTTTACCGATTCGAGCTTCCAGAGTGATAAGGACGACTGAAAGTCAGTCTCGGGTTTTGTCTTCACCTTCAGTGGAGGGACGGTATGTTGGAAGGGTTCCAAGCTATATACCGTAGCAGACTCGTTGATAGAGGCTAATTACATCGCTACCAAAGATGCTGCCAAAGAGGTTGTCTGGATGAAAAAGTTCATAGGATGAACTTGGTTCCTACCAATGAGCATCCAATACCTGTGTATTGTGATGATAATGGAGTTGTGATTTTGGCCTAGGAACCCCAGTCCCGTCAGCGATCCAGATATATTCTTAGACAGTATCACTTGATCAGGGAGATAGATGATCTCTGGGAGATCGAGGTCAGGAGAGTTGACACAGAGGATAACATAGCAGATCCACTCACCGAGGCCATCCCCCAGATGCTATTCGAGAGACTTTTAGGACGTTGGGTATGAGATACTACAACAACTGTCCTTAGTGTAAGTGGGATATTGTTAGAAATATGTATGCCTTAGAGGCCATTATTGAAGATATAGTGGATGCTTGGACATATATATAGAGGACTTTCTTGCTCGACATGATAGTATGCTATCAGGTTATCTTTATCTTAACATGTAGACTAGTATTTATACTGTCTGTCTCTTACATGTTGATAAAACCCTTAGGATATGTACTTAACTACCCGGATTATGATGAGATCATATTAGTGGGGCCAGGGTGGTCCAAAAGTACATCCTTTAATCAGTTCCTAGTCGAGGGAATATCGAGACTAGGGCATCGATATTTCAAAGTAGACTAGTATGTACGTTTCTTGTCCCTTAGAGGGCGATGGCTGATCCTACAGCCATTGGTGTGACATCAAAGATTGTACACCGGTGCTCATTGGAGAATGGGTACACCGAACAGGACTCGCCGAGGACTCCTATGTGGTAGTATACCTATCGTCTGATAGTAGTCCTATGGTGACACTGATACAAATTAGTCTGTAGACCCGAGATTGTCATAGAGTCTTGTGCGGCTCCCACTGTGCTTTGATTTCCTCCCTACCACGCTCAAAGGAGACGTGCAAACAGGTGGATTTTTGGTACAGTCCCGAGTCGCATGGAGGCAATGAGCGATAGGAGGGGTTTCGTCTCTCCCGGTATTGGGGGTTGATGTTGCGCTATGCTCGATTGGCAATAACTGGAAGTCCCTGGCCAGGGCTGCTTATGAGATTTACTGATAAGTGTTATCAGTAGTTTCTCGAACCGTTATAGGCCAGACATCGGCATGACTTATCACGTTACTGCGGAATGACGTTTACCACCCCTAGACATGATATGCGACATATCAGACGAAGATACCGGACTGTACGGTAGTGTTACTGATAGGCTTCATGGAGAATATGGACAAGCTTGCTTGTTGATCTTCATATCGTTCAATACCCAGGTAGTCGTTACGTCCAGCTAGTACCGCTGACGGCTTGTTGGTGACTGATGTGGTCATCACCTATTGCTGGCGTATTGACGAGTCTTTAGAGTCTAACACAGAAGTTCCCGTGTTCAAGCGAAACGAAGTAGGACACATATGTGATATGTGTGTGGGCCTGATTAAATACGTGTATGTGATGCCGTATTGTAATCTGGCAGTTATCTGTTATCAGTTCGGTTATATGTGATATAACCAGATTGTAGAGTCAAATGTTGATTTGATAATGTGATTTACAGATAAATGATATTAGTCGGTCATATGTGATATAACCGGATTATTAAATCAAGTGTTGATTTAATAATGTGATATACATTATATTTGATATAATTATATCTTAACTAATATCATTAGCACACTAATTATTCTTTATAATATATATATTAATATATATGATGTGTGTGTGTGTGTGTATTAATGAAGCGTGGCATTAAATTTCTATTTTTGAGAAAAATAGAAATGAGGTGGAAAATGAGAGTATGGTTGCAAGCATGGGATTTATATTTGTTTATTTATCTTGACTCACTATTCAAGCATGGTTGCAATTTTATATTGCAAAATTCCATGCTTGAATGAGTGCGGGCCAAGTGTTGCCATTCATTCTAAGATCATTCTCAACATTTAGCCATTTTTCTTGAGTTGCTCCCATGGTTGCTCTCTAACTTCTTCCTCAATTGCTATAGTTCAAGCTTCAACCCTCACATGTGATGTGAACCATGAAGCTTGAAGACAAACTTGTGAGTTTTTAACATCCCCTACTTCACTATCATATACCTGACTAGCAATTGAGTATAGCGTGTTTACTACGCTAATGAGTTTAGTGTAGAGGTAGCTTGAGTTGGTTGGACTTCGCGTGGAACATCTTCGGCATGAAGGTGATCAGAGAAGTTCATCCAAAGCCTTAAGTGGAGCCTAGTAGAGTCGCGGGACTATTACACGGAGCATGTGAAGTGAAGAACTCGATCTACGTTGGTATAACCTCCTTCCCTTCTTGATGGTTTTATAACAAACTCTAATATTCTAGCAAAGATCTTGTTTAGTCTAGCTTAGCACTATTAAAAATTTGAATTTGGCATGCTTGATGCTACTAAAACCTCATGGTGGTGCAAGGGTCGACTTTCAGTAATTAACCGGAACCCTGCACGTATAAACATACGGCCTCCACATCGTTTCACATGAACCAGGGAAACCCTCTATGTGGGACTTTAAACACTTGATAGTATACTGGAAGTGGATTTAACTATAAGCATATCAGCGGCACTAGTTGTACGTAACGGCTATCCAGGTATCTGTCGAAAAGAAGGCCGACGAGCAAACTCATCTGAACCCTTACCAAGCCTAACTGTGACAATATCCGTACAGTCCAGTCTTTTCGTCTAAGCGTATCGCATATCGGGTCTAGGAGAGTAGTTAACGTCAGACCCCTAGTAACCTGATAAGTCATGTTGGTGTGGCTCAAGACCATCCGAGAAACTACCGATCTAACTATCAGTAATTCTCAACTGCCCTGACCAGGGGCTTATGGTGTTGACCAATCAAACACAGTACAATATTAACTCCTTATACCGGGAGAGATGAATCCCTAACAATCACTCACTGCCTCCCTGTATCTCAGGACTGTACCCAACTAAAACCTGTTTGCATGACTCCTTTGTGCCGTGGTAGGGTAGTAATCAAAGCACAGTGGGAACTCATACGAGAAAAATAATGATCTCAGGTCTATAGACTACCTGCACACATGCCATATGAGAACTTCCATCTAACGCTTGGTATAATACCATCCAGCGGTTCCCGGTGAGTCCGTCCGGTGTACCCACCCACAGTGAGCACCTGTATACAATCTTAGGTGAAACAAACCAATGGCCGTAGTACTAACCATTATCCCTCGTCGGGGTCTAGAAATATATACACCAGTCTACTCTGGAATATCGATGTCCTCTCTCAATATTACTACGACAAGGGACACTTTAAGGATGTGCTTATAGACTACTCAGCCCCCACAAGTATTGTAACGTTTTGAAAATCGTTTCGGTGAAATTTCGAAAAAACGGTAAAATAAGGGGGTTTTCTGTAAAAAACCAAAATACAAATATCTTTATTATAAAATTAAATATACATATTCTAGCTATATAATTGCTAGTATTTGGTGTTTATTGACCCACTGGTGAAATTTCAAATTTTCTGAAATTTTTCCGAAATTAATTATTTTAATATTATTTTAAGCCGTCACTAATATATTTAATTAGGGAAAATTACAAATTGGAATGAGTTGAAAAATTTTTTGTGTATCATAAAAGTTTAAATAAAATTTTATCATGTTGTTTTTGAAACGAAATCGTTTGCCAAAACGGTTTAGAAATTATTGAAGAAAAATGCTTAAATAGTGAATTTAGTGTAAATGGATGTTTGGGGTATAGTATTTATCATTTTCCATCACCCCACACCCATACCCACACTCACACACACCCATTTTTCCTCCTCATTTCTGTTGAATTCAGCAGCCCTCCCCAAAGTTTCCCCCCACTTCTTTTGGTAAAAGAAAAGAAAAGAAAAGAAAAGAATAAAGAGAGAAGGGTTGTGTGTTGACTTGGGGTATCTTTCCTTGACTTAGACTTTCTTTCCCCACTCCCACACACCCCACACTCCCTCCCCATATTTGCTGGCCGAGCCCCCCCCCCCCCTCAATCAGCCCCATTATTTTTAACCCCATTTTCACTTCAAAAACCCTCACAAAATCCTTCCAAAATCAACACAAAAATCAAGCTAAATCAAAATCCAACTCCTACCCATTTTAGCTTACCCTAACATGCATGGATTGGGGTGACAAGAGAGCATTTTGGATGGCTAGATTTCAAATGAGATCTACAAAATTGTGGAGGTATAATGTTAACCTTGTAGTTAAATTGTTGATTAATACTTATGTTAGCTTAGTTAAGTGTTAATTGGGTTTTATAGGAATTCAAATTACATGGTTAAGGAATTCAAGTTAGGGTTTTGTTTTGGAAATGGGGTTGTGATCAATTGTGCATGGTTATGTGGTGTGGATTAGCATCTTAAGACTTGTTGAAAGCTAATCTAGTTGTTAATTACAAATCGTTAATTGTAAAATGTCCAAATTAAGCTTTTATGCAAACTAGGTTTTTGGTTTAATATAATTTAGCAAGATAAAAATCTAGTAAATGTTTATATGGCCTATTTAAGCTAATTAGTGAATATTGTAACCACTGTTTTTTCTAAAACATCAAGATTTGTATTAAAACGGTTAGCGACCGCTAACTAGGTTTTTGGAAAATAAAACGATTTCTTTAAATTTATGGTTTTGATGAATTTAACCATATTTCTTATACAGTTAGCGAGTTTTGAAACCATGATTGGTATGTTTGGTGTTTTTCTTGATCAATCGACATTTGTACGCCGATGTCGAGGGTTTTGGGGTTGATTTGTGAAAGCAACCATAGGTTTTGACCTATGTGGGATTCGTGTGTCGTTTTGGTCATGAGTCGGATTTTAATGTGATACGGTGCATTATGATATGTAGGTACCCCATGTGGACTTCGAGACGACATGCAAGCGCGTGGTGACGTCGGCACCGGCGAGCAAGGACCAGGTGAGTAGATTTATATCTACGGGGAGAAGTCGGGTGGATGGCGTATAGCACCCCCGCAGTCCGTGGTGGTGTATACGGATGCGTATACACACCAACAATTATTATATGTTATTTGGGATTAATAACGATGTTTAGGATGGATATTGGTGTGTTGGATTATTTTAGTGTTGCGAACCCTAGGGTAGTGTTGCACTACACATACATACATACATACTTGCATACATTCCTATTTATATGTGCTCATGGGATTCTTTATAGTTATGTGTTCACATGGGTATGGGATTATGTGTTCACATACGGATTTGAGGATGATACTTGGGTTTGAGCTGAGTCGATGAGATTTGTTTTGTGGTTGTGATATCGGTGATATGGCAGGATTCGTACTTGAGGTACGTTCTGGTGTTATAGCGGATCTTGGGGCGGCGATACGGGTGAATAGTGTTATAAATAAAATGGTCGACATGTGATCGTGATATGAGGTATGATATGCTAGGATTTTGATATTAGGCCGTATTGGGCGATGTATACCCCTTGATGATGATATGTGCTGACGATATCGGTTTGTACGAGATTGTCGATCAGTAGTCAGATCATGAGTATATTGAGGATATTAGTATTGTACTAGACATAGGTCAGTACCCTAGACTATGATCTTGGATAAAGAGGATACCAGAGGAATAGTGTGAGGAATATGATATTGACCCGTACCCAGATTTGGGGATGCCGTATGATGGATTTACGTACGAGCTATATCTTGATGATTGATCCCCACTCTTGACTTGGGATGTCTAATTATAGATATGGTATCGGATATGATATTATTGAGGCGGGATCACCGACTAATATATATACAGGTATGTATATGTATCGACTCAGATGTTAGGCGGTTTCCTTACCTGTAGTCTAGCTTGTAGCTTAGCCCTTTAGTTTAGTTAGTTGTTAGATTAGATTCGGTTCCTACCTATTTCAAAGCTTATGAATCGTGCGTATTTTAAAAGACAGGTCAAGGGATGCTACGGATATTTCAAAAACGTATCTTTTCATAAAAACACCGTAGCCCTATTTTCAAAACCCCACGATTCGTGTTATTTTCAAAAGGCACCATTGTAGGACTTATATTAGGTTAATGCAGATTAGTTATCACTGCGTCTAGTGTTCAGCTCCCGCTCATTATTGTTGTTCGCTCCGCATCACATGCTTATATTATGCTTCATATTCTTCTGTTGATATCTTGTGGTTAGAACACCAGCACCATTACCGATGATGCGTATGTACCACGTACACTTACTTGCCGGCTCACATACATCTTCATCGGTAATTGCCATGTCACGTACACCTTAGAAAATATTATTGCTTGACATAGCCTGTTAGCTAATAGTTTAGACATGATATTAGTGTACTTGCCTTATATGTTAGTTTAGACATTGTAGTTATTACCTGCTACTTCATGCATACTATTATTCATTGTTATGCCGCATTCATGGATTCTCATGCATATATTCACTTTTTACGTGCTATTGAGGTTTTGGATTCGGATTTCCATGAGATTTTCTAGATTTGGGGAAAACCGCAAAACATATACAAACTTCTTCTTTCTCTTTTTAAATGAAAAGTGCGGTTTTCCCATGATGTATGAGTCGTCCACCATGAGTTTGCTGATGGATTTCGAGACCCGATTCGAGGAGTGGAGGAACCGTTTCGGGTACATGGTGGGCCCGGTGCGGTACCCCGGGGCAAGAGGATCGTGTTGTTGACGTTGAGCATGGCAGGGGAGCACTACCGACCGATGATATTACCCGACGCGTCGGATATCCGGAGGATACCGTCGTGGTCTTGAGATGGATGGTAGGGGCCGGTCTAGACTGACGGCGCCCTAGATATTGAGATTGAGACATTGAGATTTCGAGATATTGAGGTACTGAGATTTGATGATACAGGCCAGTCCGGATAGCCGGAGCCTGAGATTTTGAGACATTGAGATTTATGTTTTGTGTCGATGCTAGACACTGTTGATGCTGATTTCATTATGATACCTCATTTTAAAAATACAAAGGAAATCTCACTAAATTATGAAAACAGTTTCTTCATTTACATGTATTCTGTTTTCATGCATTCATACCTCATTCATATGATATATTGCTACATGAGGCACTGACACGGGCACATGAGATTACACTCGGGTTAGATAATTACCCTAGCCATTGTTATAGGCTGCATGTTATATACATATTTGAGGATATATTATGATCATTGACCTAGGTTGCGTTATTTATGCGATTTCTGTGTGTAGATGTTTTTCTATTCACGAGTTGGCAACTCACCCCCGTTGTGCCCCAGTTTCTTGCAGGTTTGCCGTACAGGTTTCATTACGGCTTGCAGGCATAGTTTCCTTCGGGTGATTTGCTAGTAGGTGGGTTTACTTGTATCGTACCCCCCATTATATAACTTGTATATTATTACTCTGTTGTATCTAGAAGTTCCATCAACCAAACATGTATTTATTTTTGAGATAGAGACCAGTGATGTTATTCTTTCGACCTTAGAGTCGCGCGTATATTTCTGCGGATTTCTTGTGGTTTCGAGTTTCCTTTTGAGTTTTTGATCCTCGCCGTTGGCGTTGTATATTATATTGCTTGTGTGGTTATGACCGTCGATAGACGAAGAGCTAGCTCCCGCTTGGGGATGCTTTTTTATTGATTTCGTATGCTATTCATGTTGCATCCCGTTTGGGGGCCAATATTTACAAAGGAGACTCTGCCGAAATTTTTAGGAAATTTTTGATGTTTTTAAAAATCGCATAATTCGGCTTATGCTATTGAAACTACTTGCTTTAAGTTGGTTTTTCCTGCATTCTACATCTTTTCGTGGTTTGGATTTCTGGGTTTTCGGTTTACTTAGATTACGTACGCCTCGAGACGTTCGTAGTTTAAGTGCCGGTCATGTTCCGTACTTTCGGGTCGTGACAAGTATGATCGCAATCACAACGCTGGCAATCAAGCACATACTACGGGTTTTATCAACGTGTATAGGCAATACATAATAAATAGTAAAATATACGCACATGTTAGGATAAAGGCAAATCAGATAGCATACTATCATTTCGAGCAAGATTGTCATGTACATATATATATCCATAATATCCATTACAAATAATGGCCTCTAGGGCATACACATATCCTACAATCTCCCACTTGCACTAGGGACGGTTATTTGCATAGCGCATCCCCAACATCTCGAACAACCGCTCGAACTGTGTTTGAGGTAAGGCTTTCATGAATGGATCCGTTGTGTTGTCTTTTGTGTCCACTCTTTGAATCTCGATCTCCTTGCGATCCACGATCTTCCTAATCAAGTGATACCGCCTCAAGATGTGTCTGGATTTCTGATGGGACCTTGGTTCCTTTGCTAAAGATACAACCTCATTCTTAGCACAATACAATGGTATTGGATTGGTAATCGACGGAACCGCCTGAGGTTCAGAAATGGACTTTCTCATCCAGACTGCCTCTTTTATGGCATCGTTAGCAGCTGTATACTCAGCTTCCATCGTTGAGTCTGCGACGGTGTCCTGTTTGGAACTCTTCCAATATACTGCCCTTCCATTAAAGGTAAACACATAATCCGAGACGGATTTAGATTCATCCTTGTCACTTTGGAAGCCTGAGTTGGTAAAATCCTCGATCTGGAGGTCCCCATTATAGTACACCAAGAACATCTCCTTGGTCTTTCTCAGGTACTGGAGAATTTTTTTTACCGCTATCCAATACCTCTTGCCTAGATTTGATTGATACCTACTTACCACACTAAGTGCGTAAGCTACAACTAATCTGGTACATAATATCGCATACATTATAAATCCTACCGCCGAAGCGTAGGGTATAATGCTCATGCGGGCCCTCTCTTCATCAGTCTTTGGAGACATCTTTTTGGAGTGGGTGATCCCGTGACAAGCGGGTAAATTACCATGCTTAGAATTTTACATACTAAATCTCTTTAGTATGGTGTCAATGTACCTGGACTGTGAAAGTCATAACATTCTTTTAAACAAATCACGATAGATCTTAATCCCCAGAATGTAGGAGGCATCACCCAAGTCTTTTATGGAGAACTTCTGTGACAACAAGAGCTTGACTAATTGTAGCATAGGGATGTCATTCCCTATCAGGAGTCTGTCATCCATGTATAATACAAAGAAGACTACTGCTCCTCCTACAATCTTCTTATAAATGCATGGTTCATCTATATTTTTAATAAAGCCAAATTCTTTAATCGTCTCATCAAAGTAGATGTTCCAACTCCCCGATACTTGCTTTAATCCATAAATAAATTTAAGCAAGTTGCACACCTTTCCACTACTCCCACTGTCTAAAAGACCCTCTGGCTAATCCATGTAAACACACTATTCTAAATTTCCATTTAGAAAATCGGTTTTCATGTCCATCTGCTGGATATTATAATCATGGAAGGCAGCAATGGCAAGCAGGATCCGAATGGATTTAAGCAGAGCCACTAGAGAAAAGGTTTCATCATATTCCAATCCTGTTCTATGATAAAAACCTTTTGCAAAAAGTCTAGCTTTATAGGTTTCTACCTATCCATCTGCACCAATCTTCTTTTTGAAGATCCATTTGCATCCAACGGGTTTTATCCTAGGTGGAGCAACTTCCAAAGTCCATACTTTATTTGTGTACATGGATTCCATCTCGGATCTCATAGCATCTTTCCACTTCACCGAGTCTTTACTCGTGATAGCCTGCTGAAAACTAGTATGCTCATCATCGTTGATGATGCAATACTCTCGATCACCGTCTATGAGAAACCCATAATATCTCTCAGGTGGATAAGAATGCCTACTAGACCTGCAGAGTGGCGTCGGTTCGTCGGGCTCTATTGAAACTTAAGGTTCTACTAAGTCTTTACTAGTAGTTTATGGTTCAGGAATTTCTTCCTGTTCTACCGTGCTCCCACTAATTTCTTTTGCAAGAAATTCGTTCTCTAAAAAGACTATGTGGCGAGTGACAAACACCTTTTGTTCTTCAGTGTGGTAGACAAGATATCTCTTTGAATTCTTGGGGTATCCCACAAACTTGCATAAAACTGATCATGACTTGAGCTTATTCGGATTCTTCTTTTTAACAAAAGCTGGACACCCCCATATCTTAAGAAACTTAAGATATGGTCTCTTTCCACTCTATATCTCATATGGAGTGGTAGGCACAGACTTAGTTAGAACCCTATTCAATAGGTATGCTGCTGATTCAAGCGCAAAACCCCAGAAGGAAAGTTGCAACTCAATACTACTCGTCATGGAACGCACCATATCGAGTAGCGTGCGATTCCTTCTCTCTAATACACCGTTACGATGAAGTGTATATGGAGGAGTAAGCTGAGAGAAAATTCCATTTTCTTATAAGTATTCAAGGAAAATGGTACTTAAGTATTCTCCACCCCGATCAGATCGAAGTATCTTGATATTTTTAGCTGTTTGTTCCTCCACTTCATTCTTATACTCCTTGAATTTCTCAAAGGCTTCGGATTTATGTTTTATTAAGAATACATGTCCATACCTTAAGAAATCATCAGTAAAGGTGATGAAGTAGGAGTAACCGCCTCATGCATATGTAGATATCGGACCACATACATCACTGTGTATGAGTCCCAAGAGCTCAGTGGCTCTTTCTCCGTGTCCTGTGAATGGAGATTTGGTCATCTTTCCTTCTATACATGATTGACAAGTTGCATATGATATATATTCGAACGAATCCAAATATCCATGTTTATATAACCTAGTCAACCTTATTTCATTAATATGACATAGTCTACAATGGCATGAGAAGGCTTGGTTTGAATCTGGAGCCTTTCTTTTGAGTGTGTTTTAGACATTGAAAACTTGATGTTGATTGAGTACGTATATACTGTTATCCAGTGTGCCTGACCCAATCAGTTCTTGATTAAGGTGAATTTTCATAAAATTTCTTTCAAGTACAAAATTATATCCTTCATTAGACAACAAAGATATCGATATAATATTACACAGCATATTTAGTACGCAAAAACAGTTATACAACACCAAAATATGTCCCCTCGTCAAACCCAGGTGATAATCTCCTACTGCAAAAACATCTACATTTGCTCCGTTGCCAACCCTAAGGGTCATATCACCTCCCTTCAGCACTCTATGGTTTCTCAGTGCCTGCAATGAATTCTAGATGTGAGAACCAGAAATGGTATCTAGTACCCATGATGTAGAGTTAACTGAAAAACAGTTTTCAATCACGAACACACCTGAAGCCAAAGCATCAGCTTGCTTCGTATCCTTACCTTTGGCTTTGAAAGCCTTACAATCCTTCTTCCAGTGCCCCTTCTTGCGATAGTAGTAGCACTCATCCTTTCCAGCTTTTACTCTCCCTGGATTGTTCGTTCCTTGCACCTTCTTAACACCTCCTTTCAGCATGGTGGGGTTCTTCTTATTCTTCCCCTTAGTTTTCGCTTTGGATTTAGATGAGGAAGATTCCCTAACAATAAGAATAGGTGTCTTCTCCTTTTTCAAGAAGTTCTCAGCTACCCTCAACATATTGAGGAGCTTTGGAAGATCCGCTTCCATCCCGTGCATGTTAAAGTTCAACATAAACTAAGAGAAGGAATAAGGAAAGGACAGTAGAATCAAGTCAATATATAATTTGTTCTCTAACACGTTGTTAGTTATATGTATGCCCTAGAGGCCATTATTGTACATGTGATTTATATTATAGTGGATGATTGGATATATATAGAGAGGAATTTCTTGCTCGACATGATAGTATGCTATCTGGTTGCTCTTTGTTTTAACATATTGACTTGTATTAGTGATGTTGTCTTGCTCTTACATATTGATAAAGCCCTTAGGATGTGTACTTGACTACCAGGACTATGATGGATATCATACTAGTGGGGCCAATGGTAGTCCACAAGTACACCCTATAATTGTTCCTAGTCAAGGGTGTATCGAGACAGGGCATCGATATTCCAGAGTAGACTGGCGTATACGCATCTTGACCCATATGATGGGCGATGGATAATCCCACATCCATTGGTGTTTAACATCAAAGATGGTGTACGGGTGCTCAGTGGAGACTGGGTACACTGAACGGACTCACCGAGAACTCCTAGTTGGTATTATACCTATCATCATATAGCAGTTCTCTGGTGACACTAGTACAGGTTAGTCTGTAGACCCGAGATCGTCATAGAGTCTTGTGTGATTCCCACTGTGCTTTGATTTCCACCTTACCATGTTCAAAAGAACGTGCAAAACGGTGGCTTTTGGGTACAATCCTGAATCACATGGAGGCAATGAGCGATAGGAGGGGATTCGTCTCTCCCGGTATTGGGAGTTGATGTTGCGCTATGCTCGATTGGCCATAACGATAAGTCCCTGGCCAGGGCTGCTGCGGAGATTTACTGATAAGTGTTATCAGTAGTTTCTCGACCCGTTATGAGCCTTACATCGGCACGACTTATCGGTTACTGAGGTATGACGCTTACCACCCCTAGACTAGATATGCGACATATCAGACGAAAAGACCGGACTGTACGGTAATGTTACTGACAGGCTTTTCAGGAATAGGAGCAGGCTTGCTTGTTGATCTTCTGATCGCTCAATACCCGGGTAGCCGTTTCGTCCAGCTAGTACCGCTGACGGCTTGTGGGTGCTTTATATGATCATCACCTGCTGCCGGCGTATTAACGAGTCTTTAGAGTCCTACACATAAGTTTCACTGGCTCAGACAAAACGAAGTAAGAGCACATATGTGATATATGCGGGACCGAGATTAATACGAGTATATGATATCGTATTCTATTATCACGATATATGGTATCGATCGGTTATATGACATATAGCTGGGTTATCGAATCAAATGTTGATTCGATAAGTCGATACTGAATCGGTCGGTTATATGAGATATAGCCGGGTTATCGGACCAAGTGTTGATTCGATAAGTTGATACAAATTATATTAGTCGGTCATATGAGATATAGCCAGATTATTAAATCAAGTGTTGATTTAATTATTTGATATATTAATTTACATTAACTAATATTAGCTCACTTAAGCATTTCTTTTTCTCACATGCGCACACTTAATATATATGTGATATATATTAATTGTGTTTTCTTTTTGTGTCATTCTTGATGCCACATACAACATGGGTGTATGAGACTTACACCATGATAATGATAATGAAGGGTTTATTTATTTAGAGTAAATCAATTATTAGTTGGAAATTGGTCACATGGCATAAAGCTTGTAGAAGCTTGGAGATCCATTGACTTAGTCCACTAGTTTTGTCTTTACATTAGATATTTGTTAATCCAACCATTATCTAAACTCATGGTTAAGTCTCTACATGAGTTATATTAGATATTTTCTCACCCATGGTTGGGATTCACTCTCTCATCTATTATTTGCTTCTTCTTCCTCTTCACTTGAGAGAGCTCTCTAGGTTTATGAGAGAAGAACAAAATTAGTGAGAAAATTAATTCTAAAGTGAGCAAAAATCCTATTTCATCATCCTCTACTATATTAGCACTTTAATTTAGGATGTTAGCTTCACTAATCCCTAATTAGTGAAGAGCTAGCTTGGGTTAGTGACTCCTAGACGTAGATCATCTTCGGCCTCGAAGACTTCGTGCAAGTTCGTTCCTTTCTTCTTGTGAAGTCATGCTAATGTCCGAAAAATCATTACACAGAGCGAAGGGACTACTACAAGGAGCTACTGAAGTGAAGGACCGGTCTACAAAGGTTGTATTCCAAGTTCACTTAGTTGTAAAGTAGTTTACACTATGTTTCGTCTAAATCACTAGTTAAGATTCTAGGGTTAGGATTGTTTTGTACGGCAAATTTTTTTAAATGGCATGGACGATGCCTCCCGAAACATTGTTGTCGTGCCAAGCAATCCTACAGTGGTATCAGAGCCAAGTTAGATATTTAGACGATATTTGTAGAATTACGAAACCGAAACAACTCCGAAACACTCAAAACTAAAAACCCAGTTTCTGTAAATTTTTAAAGTCGTAGAAAATTCTTTTAGCAACTGCAGAATGTTACATGAGATGTAATATGAACACTGAGAAAATATGAACCCGTTCCACCCAAAATGACCCGAGCACATGCCCCTTAAAACTGAGCAGGCCGGCCCAGATGAAGCTTCTGGAGTTCGTATTTTTTTGGTGTTCTAGACTCTGGGTTTTGGTGTTTCAGGTGTTACTTGTTTTTTCTAAATTTGCATATGATATCTTTTTGCAAAGGAAATTCAGAGTGTTTCGTAGTCGTAATTCTAACTATATTTTGGGTTATGACGGTGTTAAAAAGTTTGAACGGATATCAAATACCCACTTTAACCCTTGCCGGAAAATTTTCCAAGAGTTGGATTTTTTCCAAGTTAAAGAACATTCAAATATCATGCAAGTAATACGGTGGACCCTCTAGAAGATCAAAACCCTAACTCGATTCTATGACCGTAAGAACCGCCACCAAATCCTAGGGTTTGCGGTAGTTCCGCGGCACCATAGGTGAGGCAAGGGTTGACCCTTCTACGGTTGGTCCATTGGTACTGTGGCATGTGATGAGTATTTTTAAACTGCGCTCAAGTGTTAAGGTTTTTGGGAAATTTTAGGTGTTTGTTGATTCGATCGGAATGTTTAACGTCGTCTAACTATTTGTGGAATGTGATACAATATGTGGAATTCATATAGTTGGGCATGAAATTCAAAGTATGTGATATTTTGGGTTTATGATGTCTAAGGTGATTGTGGATTCCAAATGTTGTAGTTTGACATTTTCTTTTCTGCGACCGTAAGTGTAATATGTGGTGTATCACCGTTTTCGTTGCTATATGTCAACAACAATTGTGATACACATATTTACTTACATTGATGACATGTGATATTATGTGTTGCTGGGATATGTTATATTAGATTGTCGTATTTTGAATAGCCGGGGGTTTTATGTGAGACGAGGGTTTTTTTTATTTTCATTCATGTAAAATTCATTATATATAATATTCTTTTATTGGGGCACTTCCGGGTTGAGGATGATATCCCCATTGTTGTATATTATTTACTTTTCTGCATTAGGATAGACCCAAGGAAGGGACCACAAGCAACAGGGTTCGAGAGTCCAATGGGAGACCATCTCGAGGAGTCGAGACCGGGTCTCCTAACTCTAGAATTGGTAGGGTTGCTTGTCGCTCTCGTAGGGGTCTAGGGATGTGGGTTTGGCTATTCATCACGACCGTGGAATCCGCGTTTTATACTGGCTTAATTTAAAACATGGAATTCCTAGTATATCCAATATTTCATATGTTATCTTCTGCTGCTGATATTCTGTGATGTGATCACTTTATATGTCTGAGACGAATGCTATATTATTGTATATATGATATATAATAAACGTTGCTTATCTTTTGCACCCGTGCTAGCCCCGCCCTGCTATGTTGTTAGTTATGTTACCTAACGGTGTATAACGGGACACTGTGGCGAATGCTGATGGCATAAGCGTACGTTGTATTTTTCGTTTCTTCTGTGATTCTTAGGAAGCATAAATGATGGGATTTCATTAATGAGATTAATGAAAAAGAAAAAGAAACCTAAAAGATGTTGTAGAATCGTATTTTCAAAAAGGGTAGCTCTAGTTTTTGCTTTGCATAGCGGTATTCCTTGTAGAATATCCACCACCTCATTTGATGAGAAAAGAGCCGAGATCCCTTCATCGGGAGTGACCTCTTTAGAAAAAGCTAGCAGATGATACAACCCACTCGGTTTTGTCTTTTGATTGCTTCTTTTAGTTCTTGCTTTGTATAGCGGTATTTATGAAATATCCTGCACCTTATTCGATAAGGAAAGAGCCAAGATCCCTTCGCCAGGTTTGAACTCTTTAGCAAAACTAGTAAAAAGCCTCAAAAACACTCCTTTTCAAAAATCACTTGTTTCTACAACAATATCAAGTTCATTACGCAAAAGGTTTTTCTAAAAACCTGTCGTAGCCCTCCGTCATTTCAGATAGGTGCTAATTAGTATTCGTGCTGCGTTTGTTGGCCTTTGTAAAAGCGTAGTGTGCGGTACCTGAATGGTGCTTATCTGCTTAAGCATGTGATGCGATTGGATTAGGGTATTCGTACGACCTTGTTGGCCTTTGTCAAGGGTCGTGCGGGTGGATTTAATTCAATCAGGAAATGACAGGTTGAACTTGACTAGCATCCTATGGTTTTTTAGACTTTGTCAAGGTCATACGGGATTAGGGGCAAAAGTATTATCGGGAATTTCAAGTGTTGAAATTTGCAATGAGATCGCATACCTTCTATGAGATAGTTGGATCCCGATACCCACTGCAAGTAAGAGTTCCTCCAACGAGGTTTATTTTAATTAGGTCCATGCGAAAGCACGGGGAACCCCCCTCAAATTACCAACACTGGCATGGCCGAAAGATTGGCGAACTTGTAAAGGTGTAATTAATCCCGACCAGTCCTACCTTTTAGGGTTTGAAGGAAGATTTGATAAAAACAATGAGAGCCATCCTGATTAGATAAGATAATAAACCAATCTAATCTTACAAGAGCATACGCTAAGTGTTTTCTTCTCTCTCTCTCTCTAGGTAGCGACCATGTCAGGCCTTAATCAAGATAATAATATGGATGTATTGACTGAACCCGCTTGTTATGCTAAGCAGGGGAACGTTGGTTCCGCTCCAACTTATAATTGTTATAAGTATGAGCAGGAAATAGGAATATATCCGGATTTCCACGCCACCCAAACGAAGAATGAGCATGTTGATGCATCTTCTTCGGGTGTGTTTGTCACCCAGAACCGTTTCTCAATATTCTCTATATCTTGGGTATTAGATACCGGATCGGGATCCCACATATGTAATATGTTACATAGGCTAAGGAAAGGTAGAGAACTGGGAATAGGTGATCATTCCGTATAAGTAGGGAATGGTGCAAATGTTGCAGCTAAAGTAGTTGGCGAATATCACCTTGTATTACCAAATGGGAATACATTGAATCTGAACGAATGCTATTACATACCGACCCTGATATGCAATCTTATATCAGTTTCTTTATTAAGTGAAGAAGGATATAATTTTGCAGTACAGGATAATGTTATGAACATCTTCCTGAATCAAAAGTTGATTGGATCAGGCTCGTTAAATAATGGCATATACATACTAAATCAAACCACAGTTCTTAACGTACAAACACACACAAGAGGAAGAGTTCAGAAATGAACGTATCCTTCTTATGGCATTGTGGACTAGGTCATATCAATGCGACATGACTAGCTAAGTTACATAAGGATGGATATTTGAATCCGTTCGAATTATCATCTTATGAAACTTGCCATTCATGTCTCAAAGGAAAGATGACCAAAACTCTGTTTACTGGACACGGAAAAAGAATTACGGAACTCTTGGGACTAATACATAGTGATGTATGTGGTCCCATGTCTACATATGCCAGGAATGGTTTCTCATATTTCATTACATTCACTGACGATCTCTCAAGATACTGACATGTGTTCCTGTTAAAACACAAGTCTGAAACTTTTGAGAAATTCAAAGAATATAAGCACGAATTCGAGAACCAAACGGGTAAAAGTATCAAAATCCTTCGATCTGATCGAGGAGGAGAATACTTGAGCAATGAGTTCCTGGACTATCTAAAAGAGAATGGGATTCTCTCTCAGCTTACTCCTCCATATACACCATAGCACAACAGTGTATCGGAACGGAGGAATCGCACCCTATTAGATATGGTGCGTTCTATCATGAGCACCGCTGGGTTACCTATTTCCTTTTGGAGTTATGCGCTTGAGACAGCTGCATACCTAGTGAATCAAGTTCCGTCTAAATCTGTACCTATTACACCATATGAGATATGGAGTGGAAAGAGACCATGTCTTAAACGAGTTAAGATATGGGGTTGTCCAGCCTATGTCAAAAGGCAAAATCCGGACAAACTCGAGGCACAGTCAGTTCTTTGTAAGTTTGTGGGATATTCTAAACATTCACATAGATATCATTTCTATCACAACGAGGAACAAAAGGTGTTTATTTCTCGACATGCCACTGTTTCCCCCAATCGGAGCAAAGCTCTGTTTGAATTTCAAAATTCAAAAATTGAAGCAACGCTTCAAATTCCTTGCGCTGAGCGCAACGCGCCACATGTCAAAAGATGATACGTCAGCACAGCGTCCAAGGCAGCGCGCCCAATCAGAGCAAGGCTCTATTTAAAAAAAAATTAAAAGAAGCAACGCTTCAGATGATCTGCGCTCTGCGCTGCGCGATACGTGGCAGCGCAGTTGCGCTGTGCTCTGCGCTGCGCGACACGTGGCAGCGCAGTTGCGCTGCGCTCTGCGCTGCGCGACACATGGCAGCGCAGTGGCGCTGCGCACTGCGCTGTGCGACACGTGTCAAGCGCTGGTGCATCTGCGCCAAACAGAATTAAAATTCCAGTAAGATCTTTCTGTTCTTGTTAAAACAAGAAGATTGTTTTCTGTAAAACATAAGCCCCTGGATCAAAGATCCAACGATGGGGAAAATTCCCCAAATCACTCAGAGAAGGATCTCTTTAACAAATTTAACAAATTAATGGGCACTATATAAAGGCCCCTAGACCCCAATTCAATGGACATCAACATCAAGATAAAAAACAACAGCACAGAAAATAAAGAGAACTCTGAAGAATTTTGAGAAAAAACTCAAGAAGAGAAAAAAAGGTAAAAACCTTTATAAAAAAAGAAGAATTTCTTCTGACTAGATCATTGATCTGTGAATATCTCAAAAGGTTCGGACTTGTGTTTCAACAGGAACATATGTCTGAATTTTGAGAGATCATCAGAGAATGTAATGAAGTACAAAGAGCCGGTCTTGGCATGTGTAGACGGGAGACTTTCATACATCAGCATGTATCAATCCCAAGAGTTCATTAACTCTTTCTCTGTTTCCAATAAACGGAGCTGTGGTCATCTTATCTTTGTGACATGAGCGGCAAGTTTCACAAGAAGTAAATTCAAACTAATTTAAATATGCATCTAAATATAATTTCAGCTAGTCGGGTCACATTGATAAGACCTAGTCTACAATACCTCAAGAAGGATTCGTTCATTTCTGAACTCTTCCACTTGTGTGTGTTCTGTATACTAAGAACTGTAGTTTGATTTAGAACGTCAATACTTTTAGATAACGTGCCTGAACCGATCAACTCTTGATATAGGAAATGTTCAAAACATTATCCATCAATACAAAATTATATCCTTTCTTTACTAATAAAGAGACTGATATGATGTTGTATATCAGGTTCGGTATCTAATAACATTTGTTCAGAATCAATGTATTCTGGTAATACAAGGTGATAGTGACCAACAGACTTGGCTGCAACACTTGCACCGTTTTCTATCTCATGAAACTTATCACCCGTTCTCAGTTCTCTACCTATCTGTAGCCCATGTAACAGATTATATATGCGGGATCCTAATCCGGTATCTCATACCCAGGACGTAAAGGATACTGAGAAATAGTTCTCTGTAATGAACACACCCGAAGATGATGCATCAACATGCACTTTCTTCGTTTGGGCAGCACGGGAAATCTGGTATTCCCCAATTTCCTGCTCTGTCTTATAACAATTATAAGTTGGAGCGGGACCAACGTTCTTCAGCTTAGTATAACAAGCGGGTTCGGTCAATACATCCGTATTATTATCTTGATTAAGGCGTGATATGGTCGCTACCTGGAGAGAGAGAGAAGAAAACACTCAGCGTATGCTCTTGCAAGATTAGATTGGTTATCTAATATATCTAATCAGGATGTCTCCCACTGTTTTAATCAAATCGTCCTCAAACCCTAAAAGGAAAGACTAGCCGGGATTAATCACACGCTACAAGTTCGCCAATCTTTCAGCCAGGCCAGTATTGGTACTTTGAGGGAGGTTCCCCGTGCTTTCGCACGGACCTAATTAATGTAAACCTCGTTTTCCCAGAGGCGTAACCCCGTTAACACCTTTCTAGACACCTACTTGATCGGCTAATTGTAATGTGTAAAACTCTCCCAGGAGTAACTTTTACTCGCAGTGGGTATCGGGATCCAACTATCTCATAGAAGGTATGCAATCTCATTGCAAATTTCAACACTTGAAATTCCCGATAATTTTGCCCCTAGCACCCTATGACCTTGACGGAGGTCAACAAACCATAGGCTACTAGTCAAGTTCAGCCCGTCATTTCTTGATTGAAGCAAACCCACCCGCACGACCCTTGACGGAGGTCAACAAGGTCGCATGACTACCCTAATCCAATCTGCATCATATGCATAAGCAGATAAATATTAGTTAGCTACCGCACACTACGCCTTGACGGAGGTCAACAAACGTAGCACGAATATTAAGTAGGACTTATCTGAAATGACGGAGGGCTACGACAGGTTTTTCTGAAAACCCATTGCGTAATGAACTTGATATCGTTGTAGAATCAAATGACTTTAAAATGGAGTGTTTTTTAGGCTTTTACTAGTTTCGTTAAAGAGCTCACTCCCGGTGAAGGGATCTCGGCTCCTTCCTCGTCGAATGAGGTGCAGGATATATCATATATATCACTGTGCAAAGCAAGAACTAGAAAAGCAATCAAAAGACAAAACCGAGGGGTGTAGCATCTGCCAGTTATTGCTAAAGGGGTCACTCCCGGTGAAGGGATCTCGGCCCTGTCCTTATCGAATAAGGTGTAGGATGTTCTACAAGGAACACCGCGATGCAAAGCAAGAACTGTTGCTACCTGTTTTTGAAAATTCGATTCCACGACATCTTTTAGGTTTCTTTTCTTTCATTAATCATATTAATGAAGTCCCATCATTTAAGTCACCTAAACATCACAGATAAATACGACGTACACTTATGCCATCCGCATTCGCCTCGATGTCCCCTCGTGCACCGTTAGGTTAGGTAACTAACGGCAGAACGGGGCAGGGCTAGCGCGGGTGTAAAACATAAGTAACGTCTATATAATATATCGTATATACTATATACAGTATCTATCACAACATATCAAATGATCACATCACAGATATCGCAGCAGAAGAAACATATATGAAATATTGGATATACTAGGACGTTCGTGTTTTCAATACGAGCCTATATAAAACACGGATTCCACGGTCACGATGAATAGCCAAACCCACATCCCTAGACCCCTACGAGAGCGGCAAGCAACACTGCCAATTCAAGGGTTAGGAGACCCGGTCTCGACTCCTCGAGATGGTCTCCCACTGGACCCTGGAACCCGGTTACTTGTGCTCCCCGTCTTGGGTCTACCTAATGCGGAAAAGTAAATAATATACAATGGTGACATCATCCTCAGCCCGGAAGTGCCCCAATAAAAGAATATTACATACAAATGAATTTTACATCAATGAAAAAGAAAAAAACTCTCATCTCACATAAAACCCCCGGCTATTCAAACGCGATGATCCAATGCAACATATCACAGCAACATATAATATCTCATATCATCAACATAAGCAAGTATGCGTATCCCGATTGTCGTTGATGTATAGCAACGAAGCCGGCGATACACCACATACTACGCTTACGGTCACAGAAAAGAAAGTGTAAAACTACAACAGTTAGAATCCGCAACCTTCTTAGACATCGCATGCCTAACCAAATGAATTCCTTAGACATCGCATGCCTAACAATTATAAACCCCGTATTTTAGTCTCATTATCGAAAACTCTTTTCAATATCAAGTCGGGCAATTCAACAAGATTCCCGACAACCTGATCGAATGCTCGTCGCAAACTTTAGTAGACGGCCGTACCCCCAGATGCCTCCGACGAAGTGCACTAAGGCGGAACACCGCTGCCGCGAGCACCCGAACGGATGCTTTTGGCGATGGGGTTCTCCTACAGTCACTTGGTCGGGGCTATGGGGCATGGCTATTGTTCATATCAGAAAACTGCATTCTAATACCGCCCATTCATTATCTATATGTTGTATTTATCGGTACTATTAACCAATGTCTGCTCAGTAATACAGATTACAGGTATCTATGATAAAATACTGGAAATACATTTAAAAGCATGGATATATCAATTGAGAGCCGACACTGAAACCAGAACCACAATCCGACCGATACTTCAGGAGTCCCTTTTTGCAACAAGTTTGTGTACACATTTTTCTATCTAAATGGTCCAACACAACAAATGTGTACACAAGACTTTTAGGCACATGTGGATATGCATTCAAGGCAAAATATTATATGCATTCAAGGCTAAACATCATGTGTTGATTTTTTCCTTCCAAAACTGAAATCAAATCAAAGTCAATCAAACAAATCAGCATGAGCCATAATGAGGCAGCCATGAATCAAGCCACATGTGGGAATGGAGTAATGAGCATTTAATGGTGAAGATTATGTGTGTGATTTAAAGATTCAAATTTCCTTCCAAAACTGAGTGCAAATCAAATTCAAATAGACAAATCAGCATATACCATGATGGGGAAGACAAGAATCAAGTCACAAATGGACATGAAGAAATGAGCATTCAATGCTAAAGATTTTGTGTTGATTTAAAAATTCGAATTTCCCTCCATTCTTTGGAGCCTATAAATACAGACCATGGGGCAAAGATTCAAAGGTCATTCTTTAGTCATTCTTTAGTCTTGGATTGTCATTCTTTGTCCAAGTTTTCTATTCTCCTTTCTTGTAAATAGCTTAGTCCCCTTGAAGTCTTAACCTTCTCTTGATCCTTCAACCTCTTCATTGAGCTTGAAGGTTTAAGGGTTGGTTATTGATCTCAAGGGGTTGTATCGTTCTTGATGATTAATAAAGGTTTTTTTTGTGCCTTCATTCACCATGAGTTCTTTGCCTCTTCTTGATCTTGCAACCTCTTCATTGAGCTTGCAAGTTTAAGATTTGGTTATTGAACCCATGTCTTGTTTTGGGTTCTATGGTTCTTAGTCTTTCTTACTCGCTCTTTTACTTACATGCATTTTCATTCTTGTCTTTTATTACTTGCAATTTATTACCATGTCATTTAATTACTTGTTTGTAGTCTTTTCTTTTCTTTGTAGCTTTTCTTTTTTCCTCTTTGTTGTTTTGTGAATGTTGGTGTGAATATTGTTGTTAGGAAAAGAGAAAGATTTTGTAAGTTAACATTTCGCTCCTCATTTCCTTTTCCCGTCTTTTCCCATTTGAAACTCCGCCCAAATCTTATGCAAACGCTCCGTTAGGCACCCTACCCTACCAAGGTAAAGGTGATTCCTAACCGTGACCGGTTGCATTCGGTTTGGCCGGAGGCGAAAGCAAGAGACAAGAACGGAAGGACAAGGGTCAATAAGCTGGATTCTATGAATACCGTGCTTAAGTCCCCTAATCCACGCTGTTGCCGATTGTTCTAGCTTCATGGGTTGAGTTCGGCTCAAAGTACTTGAATACGGAATCCATTAACTTACACTATCCTATCGTTTCCTAACAAGCTTTATACTTGAATATACACATAGGTTAGATAACGAACAAATCCGCCATGTTGTTAACTCGTTAGAACATGAACGTAAAACTTACCATCTCCCTGTGGATCGACCCGTGCTCATCGCGGCTAGCTGCAAAGAGACACCGTCCTGATCGCGGTTAAACTTTAGAACTTTAAATATCCGACACGCTTTTGGCGTGCGATCAGCTATCTATTAAGTTTACCCGGCGAGTATACGCGTACACTTCGTGATTGCAACGGACTTTTGATCACATCAAAATCCCGTGGAAACCGATCATCTGAGACTAAACTGCTATGTTTATAACATCAAATTAATTATCTCATAACTCTTTGTGGATTCCAAATATTGTATCACTTTCCAGATAAATAGACAATGTTAAACTTTCCGATCGAATAATCAAACACCCAAGTTTTCCCAAATAGCTCAACACTTGAGCGGAGTTCAAAAATATTCATCACATGCCACAGTACCAATGGTCCAGCCATAGAAGGGTCATGCCAACGCCTCACATGTGGCACGCCGTACTGCCCCAAACCCTAAGGTTCAAAAGGCAGTTCAAGACGGTCACATAATCGAGTTAAGGTTTGTTGTCTTCTAGAGGGTACATTGCTTTACTTGCACGACTTAGAACGTTCTTAAACAACGGAAAAATCCAACAATTGGAAATTTTCCGGGTCGGGAAAAAGTGAGTTATTGATATCCGGTCGAACTTTTTAACACGTTCTAAAATTATCCGGAAAAACTAAACGAAGTTAAATTATCCGATCGAATCATTAAGTCCCCATTACAACCCAGAAAACTCAACACTTGAGTGAAAAATAAAAATTCCCAGAAGAATCAGCAAGTACCAACGGTTATGACTGTGCAAACAGGAATTCATGAAGCTACTTTTCGGCCGCGGAACTGCCGCCAATGCTATGGTACGGCCGCGGTTCCGCGGCGCTTTAGTCGTATTACATGCATGTTTTTCACAGTAACTCTTGTATTTCCCTGCTGATGTTTTTGAGCATTTTTATTTCAGAAAAAATCAATGTTAGAAAATTTCTAGAGAAGGGGTTTTATCGGGGTTCTCGGGTTCGATCGGACTTTAAACTTCGTCTAGACTTCGCCTAAAGCTCTAGCTAGGCTCTGATACCACTATAGGGTTGCTAGGCAAGCTCATGAGGTTCTACGAGGTATCAACCATGCCCGATTTAAATTTTAGCCATACCGAACAACCCGTAACAAGATCTTTAGACTAGAGTTTAGGCGAAAACTAACATGTTAAACACTTTAACACTAAGTGAGAGGGATTACAACCTTTGTAGATCCGGTCCTTCACTTCATTAGCTCCGTGTAGATATCTCCATCGCTGCGATCGTGAACTCCGGACTCTAGAGAAGCTCCACAAGAAGAATGAACGTGCTTGCTACGATGACTTCGAGGCCGAAGATGATCTACGTCGGGGAGACACTAACTCAAGCTATTCCTTCACTAGGTCATGAACTTTGTGAAGAGAACACACTCTACTACATGGTAAATGGTAGAGGATGAAGAAGTAGGAAGTGGGCTCACTTTAGAATTGATTTTCTCACACTTTTTCTCATGGCACCATTAGAGCTAGTAAGCTTTTCATGGAGTTTGATGAAGAAGAAGATGAAGTGAATAATTCATCCAAATGAAAACTTATCCAATGAATTATTGCACCATGGTTGAGTTAAGCCCTCATGCTTAACTCATGTAGAGAATTAACCAAAGTATGAGGTTAAGGGTTGGGTTAACTAATATCCTAAGGAATGACAAAAGAGTTGACTTTGTCAATGTTTATCAAGTTTCATGAAGCTTGATAACTTTGACCAAAGTCTCATCTCTTTTGTTATTTGTTAGGAAATTATTAAACCCTAATTTAACCTTGACTTGGTTTAAGTCTCATACACCCAACTTGTATGTATCATCAAGCATGATACAAACATGTACACTTGCATATATCACATATAAACAATATGCACAATCTAGTGAGAAAATAAATCTTAAGTGAGCTAATACTAGTTAATGTAATGTAATATATCAAATATATAATTATACATTAAATTATTAAATCAACTCTTGATTTAATAATCCGGCTATAACCGACTAATATCAATAGTAACAACTTATCGAATCAACACTTGATCCGATAACCCGGCTATATCGCATACAACCGATCAATATCACGAATCGCGATAATAGAATACGGTATCTCATATCGTATTAATCTCGGTCCCGCACATATCACATATGTGCTCCTACTCCGTTTCGCTTGAGCTAGGAAACCCCTGTGTTGGACTCTAAAGACTCGTCAATACACCGGCAGTAGGTGATGATCATATCAAACACCCACAAGCCGCAAGCGGTCTGCTAAACGTAACGGCCACCCGGGTATTGAGCGATCAGAAGATCAGCAAGCAAGCCCGCTAATACTCCTGCGAATCCAATCAGTAACACTACCGCATAGCCCGGTCTGTTCGATATGAGGTCTATAACAGTTCGAGAAACTACTGGTAACACTTACCAGTAAATCTCAGCAACCCTGCTAGGGATTTCCAGTTATAGCCAATCGAATACAGCGCAACATCAACTCCCTATACCGGGAGAGACGAATCCCCTCCTATCGCTCATTTCCTCCATGTGATTCGGGACTGCACCCAAAAGCCACCTTTTTGCACGCCCTCTTGGACGTGGTATGATGGAAATCAAAGCACAGTGGGAATCACACAAGACTCTATGACGATCTTGGGTCAACAGACTAAGCTGTACCAGTGTCACCAGAGAACTTCCATCTGACGTAAGGTATAATGCCATCTGGGAGTTCTCGGCGAGTCCGTCCAGTGTACCCAGTCTCCACTGGGCACCCGTACACCATCCTTGATGCCAAACACCGATGGATATGAGATCATCCATCGCCCATCATATGGGTCAAG
Organism: Agapanthus africanus; assembly: GCA_030015575.1. Lineage (NCBI taxonomy): Eukaryota > Viridiplantae > Streptophyta > Magnoliopsida > Asparagales > Amaryllidaceae > Agapanthus > Agapanthus africanus. Next base: position 298,112,794 of record CM057339.1, on the reverse strand, counting down.
ATACGTATACGCTAGTCTACTCTGGTGCATCGATGCCCTGTCTCGATACACCCTCGACTAGGAACAATTATAGGATGTACTCGTCGACTACCATGGCCCCACTAGTATGATCTCATCATAGTCCCAGTAGTCGAGTACATATCCTAAGGGCTTTATCAACATGTAACATAGAGACAATCAGAGTACATGGTAAGATAAAGTACAACCAGATAGCATACTATCATGTCGAGCAAGAAAGTCCTCCCTATATATGTCCCAGCATCCACTACAATATACATCGTATGTACAGTAATGGCCTCTACGGCATACATATAACTAACAATCTCCCACTTGCACTAGGGCCATCTGTTGTGGTATCACATACCCAACAATTAGCTGTGGTTGAAGTATCTCATACTCAACCATCCCATAAAAGTCTCTACTGGGAAAAAGGCCTTTATGAGTGGATCCGCGCTGTTGTCTTCTATGTCTAATCTCCTAACCTCGATCTCCCTGGAGATCAACCATCTCCATGATCAGGTGATACTGCCTAAGAATTATATCTGGATTTCTGATGGGACGGTAGTTCCTTGGCTAAAGGCACAACTCTCTTGTCACACAATGGTAGGAACGAAGTTCATCTCATGAACTTATATATCCAGACTACCTCTTTAGTAGCATCTTTGGTAACGATGTATCTTGCCTTTAATCGTCTAGTAAGTCACGGTATCTAGCTTGGAACTCTTCCAAAATACCGTCCCTCCACTGAGGGTATAGACAATGCCTGCGACTGACATTCAGTCGTCCTTATCACCCTGGAACCTTTCCAGTGATTCTTCCCAAAATCGATTGATACCATCTCACTACAACTAGTGAGAATCCTAACATCCAATTAGATCTATCTCATAGATCCAAAATCCAGGATTCGGGAGGTATCACTATGATCCTATATGGAGAATCCTTGTGATAAGCGGAGATTGACCGAGCGTAGCATAGGAGACTCCTTCCCTATCAAGAGTATGTCATCCACGTACTCTACGAGGATCACCACCTTACTCCCTACTACCTTTTTGTATATACAAGGTTCATCTACCATTTTGATGAAGTCAAACTCTTTGACTACCACATCAAAACAGATGTTCCAACTCCGCGATGCCTGCTTTATCATATAAAACATCTTGCACACGTTTCCGCTGCTCCCACTGTCTACGAAGCCCTCTGGCTGTGTACTTATAGACGCTCTCTTCTAAAACATCATTTAGAAATGCAGTCATGACACCCAACCACCAGATATCGTAGTCATGGTATGTAGCCATGGCAAGTAGGATCTAGATGGACTTAAGCATAGCTTTGAAAGTCTCAACTTTTCCATGTACACCAAGTAACCTTCTCAAGATATACTCGCTCCTGATGGGGATTTAACCCTTCAGATAAAGCAACCAAAGTCCATACTTTGTTGGTGTATAAGGATTCCATCTCAGATCGCTAAGCATCCAGCCATTCTTACAGAGTCTCACTCCTGATGGCCAGCTCGAAACTAGTTGGGTCATCATCTCATGATGCAATCCTCGCTCCCACTGTCATAGAGAAAACCGAAGTATCTCTCAGGTAGGTGAGGAACCCTACTAGATCGGCGGAGAGGCTGAGGTTCGTTGGAAACTATTGAATCCTTTGGTTCTACCAAATCATCAGCTGCAGTTTGTATAGCCGGAACCATTCCAGTTCTACATAACAGACCTTGCCTCGAGCTTGTCCGGATTTTTCTTTTAGACATAGGCCGGACAACCCCAAATCTTAACCAACTTAAGATATGGGCTCTTCCCTTTCCATATCACATATTAAGTGGTAGGAAACTGATTTGATTCGAACCCTATTCAATAGGTATGCAGCTTCTCAAATGCATAACTCCCAAAAGGAAATAGGCAACTCAGTAGTACTCATCATAGAGCACACCATATCACATAGGGTGTGATTGCTCCGCCCCGATACACCGACGTGCTGTGGTGTATACGGACGAGTAATACTGAGAGAGAATCTCATTCTCCTTTAGAATAGTCCAGGAATTCCGTGCTCAAGTATTCTCCTCCTTGATCTCATCAAAGGACATAATACTCATACCCGTATTTTGGTTCTCTACTTCTAACTTACATTCTGTGAATATCTCAAAAGATTCGGACTTGTGTTTCAACAGGAACATATGTCTGAATCTTGAGAGATCATCAGAGAATGTAATGAAGTACAAAGAACCGGTCTTGGCATGTGTAGACGGGAGACTTTCATACATCAGCATGTATCAATCCCAAGAGTTCATTAACTCTTTCTCTATTTCCAATAAACGGAGTTGTGGTCATCTTATCTCTGTGACATGACCGACAAGTTTCACAAGATGTAAATTCAAACTAATTTAAATATGCATCTAAATGTAACTTCAGCTAGTCGGGTCACATTGATATGACCTAGTCTACAATACCTCAAGAAAGATTCGTTCATTTCTGAACTCTTCCTCTTGTGTGTGTTCTGTATACTAAGAACTGTAGTTTGATTTAGAACGTCATTGCTTTTAGATAACGTGCCTGAACCGATCAACTCTTGATATAGGAAATGTTCAAAACATTATCCATCAATACAAAATTATATCCTTTCTTTACTAATAAAGTGACTGATATGATGTTGTATATCAGGTTCGGTATCTAATAACATTTGTTCAGAATCAATGTGTTCTGGTAATACAGGGTGATAGTGACCAACAAACTTGGCTGCAACACTTGCACCGTTTTCTATCTCATGAAACTTATCACCCGTTCTCAGTTCTCTACCTATCTGTAGCCTATGTAACAGATTACATATGCGGGATCCTGATCCGGTATCTCGTACCCAGGACGTAAAGGATACTGAGAAACAGTTCTCTGTAATGAACACACCCGAAGATGATGCATCAACATGCACTTTCTTCGTTTGGGCGGCACGGAAAATCTGGTATTCCCTAATTTCCTGCTCTGTCTTATAACAATTATAAGTTGGAGCGGGACCAACGTTCCCCAGCTCAGTATAACAAGCGGGTTCGGTCAATACATCTGTATTATTATCTTGATTAAGGCGTGATATGGTCGCTACCTGGAGAGAGAGAGAAGAAAACACTCAGCGTATGCTCTTGAAAGATTAGATTGGTTATCTAATATATCTAATCAGGATGTCTCCCACTGTTTTAATCAAATATTCCATCAAACCCTAAAAGGAAAGACTAGCCGGGATTAATTACACGCTACAAGTTCGCCAATCTTTCAGCCAGGCCATGTCGGTACTTTGAGGGAGGTTCCCCGTGCTTTCGCACGAACCTAATTAAAATAAACCTCGTTTTCCCAGAGGCGTAACCCCGTTAACACCTTTCTAGACACCTACTTGATCGGCTAATTGTAATGTGTAAAACTCTCCCAGGAGTAACTCTTACTCGCAGTGGGTATCGGGATCCAACTATCTCATAGAAGGTATGCAATCTCATTGCAAATTTCAACACTTGAAATTCCCGATAATTTTGCCCCTAGCACCCTATGACCTTGACGGAGGTCAACAAACCATAGGCTACTAGTCAAGTTCAGCCCGTCATTTCTTGATTGAATCAAACCCACCCGCACGACCCTTGACGGAGGTCAAAAAGGTCGCACGACTACCCTAATCCAATCTGCATCATATGCATAAGCAGATAAATACTAGTTAGCTACCGCACACTACGCCTTGACGGAGGTCAACAAACGTAGCACGAATACTAAGTAGGACTTATCTGAAATGACGGAGGACTACGACAGGTTTTTCTGAAACCTATTGCGTAATGAACTTGATATCGTTGTAGAATCAAATGATTTTAAAATGGAGTGTTTTTTAGGCTTTTACTAGTTTCGCTAAAGAGGTCACTCCCGGTGAAGGGATCACGGCTCTTTCCTCGTCGAATGAGGTGCAGGATATATCATATATATCACTGTGCAAAGAAAGTACTAGAAAAGCAATCAAAAGACAAAACCGAGGGGTGTAGCATCTGCCTGTTATTGCTAAAGGGGTCACTCCCGGTGAAGGGATCTCGGCCCTTTCCTTATCGAATAAGGTGCAGGATGTTCTACAAGGAATACCGCGATGCAAAGCAAGAACCGTAGCTACCTGTTTTTGAAAATTCGATTCCACAACATCTTTTAGGTTTCTTTTCTTTCATTAATCATATTAATGAAGTCCCATCATTTAAGTCACCTAAACATCACAGATAAATACGACGTACACTTATGCCATCCGCATTCGCCTCAATGTCCCCTCATGCACCGTTAGGTTAGGTAACTAACGGCAGAGCGGGGCGGGGCTAGCGCGGGTGTAAAACATAAGTAACATCTATATAATATATCGTATATACTATATACAATATCTATTACAACATATCAAATGATCACATCACAGATATCGCAGCAGAAGAAACATATATGAAATATTGGATATACTAAGACGTTCGTGTTTTCAATACGAGCCTGTATAAAACACGGATTCCACGGTCGCGATGAATAGCCAATCCCACATCCCTAGACCCCTACGAGAGCGGCAAGCAACACTGCCAATTCAAGGGTTAGGAGACCCGGGCTCGACTCCTCGAGATGGTCTCCCACTGGACCCTGGAACCCGGTTACTTGTGCTCCCCGCCTTGGATCTACCTAATGCGGAAAAGTAAATAATATATAATGGTGACATCATCCTCAGCCCGGAAGTGCCCCAATAAAAGAATATTACATACAAATGAATTTTACATGAATGAAAAAGAAAAAACTCTCATCTCACATAAAACTCCCGGCTATTCAAACGCGACGATCCAATACAACATATCACAGCAACACATAATATCTCATATTATCAACGTAAGCAAGTACGCGTATCTCGATTGTCGTTGATGTATTGCAATGAAGCCGGCGATACACCACATACTACGCTTACGGTCACAGAAAAGAAAGTGTAAAACTACAACAGTTGGAATCCACATCCTTCTTAGACATCGCATGCCTAACCAAATGAATTCCTTAGACATCGCATGCCTAACAATTATAAACCCCGCATTTTAGTCTCATTATCGAAAACTCTTGTGAATATCAAGTCGGGCAATTCAACAAGATTCCCGACAACCTGATCGAATGCTCGTCGCAAACTTTAGTAGACGGCCGCACCCCAGATGCCTCTGATGAAGTGCACTAAGGCGGAACACCGCTGCCGCGAGCACCGAACGGATGCTTTTGGCGATGGGGTTCTCCTACAGTCACTTGGTCGGCGCTATGGGGCATGGCTGTCTATTAAGTTTACCCGGCGAGTATCCGCGTACACTACGTGATTGCAACGGACTTTTGATCACATCAAAATCCCGTGGCAACCGATCATCTAAGACTAAACTGCTATGTTTATAACATTCAAATTAGTTATCTCATAACTCTTTGTGGATTCCAAATATTGTATCACTTTCCAGATAAATAGACAATGTTAAACTTTCCGATCGAATAATCTAACACCCAAGTTTTCCCAAATAGCTCAACACTTGAGCGGAGTTCAAAAATATCCATCACATGCCACAATACCAATGGTCCAGCCGTAGAAGGGTCAAGCCAACGCCTCACATGTGGCACGCCGTACTGCCCCAAACCATAAGGTTCAAAGGTAGTTCAAGACGGTCACATAATAGAGTTAAGGTTTGTTGTCTTCTAGAGGGTCCATCGCGTTACTTGCACGACTTAGAACGTTCTTAAACAACGGAAAAATCCAACACTTGGAAATTTTCCGGGTCGGGAAAAAGTGAGTTATTGATATCCGGTTGAACTTTTTAACACGTTCTAAAATTATCCAGAAAAACTAAACAAAGTTAAATTATCCGATCGAATCATTAAGTCCCCAATACAACCCAGAAAACTCAACACTTGAGTGAAAAATAAAAATTCCCAGAAGAATCAGCAAGTACCAACGGTTATAACTGTAGGGTTGCTAGGCACGCGCACAAGGGTCTACGAGGCATCAACCATGCCCAATTAAAAATTTAGCCGTGCCGAACAACCCGAATACCGAACTTTAAACTAGAGATTAGGCGAAAACTATCATGCTAAACACTTTAACACTAAGTGAGAGGGATTACAACCTTTGTAGATCCGGTCGTTCACTTCATATGCTCCGTGTTGTGGTCCCTTCGCTGCGATCATCGGGATCCGGACTCTCGAGAGGTTCCACGAAGAGAAAGACGCAACCTTTGCTTCCGATCTTCGATACTAAGATGATCTACCTTGAAGTTTCTTAAACACAAGCTAACACTCATGAAATGATGTGAACACCCTTATCTAAATGGCAAGGGAAGATGAGGATGATGAAGTAGGATTTTTGCTCTCTTTATTTATCTTTTTCTCATATTTATTCATCACAAAAATCAAAGCAAGAAAGCATTTCAAGCAAAGAAGAAGAAGGAAGAAGATGAACAATATTAGAATTTCTTTTGTGATGAATAGGAAAAAGGAGATAATGATCAATTATACAACCATGGTTCACTTAACCATTGTAGAGAATTAACCAAGGGTTAGGGTTTTGGGTTGAGTTAAGAATGAGTCATAAGTAAATATCTTTTCCATGACAAAACAAAAACCTTCTAGAATCATCTAGAAACCATTAACCCAAATCAAACCCTAATCTTGATTAATCTTTACTAAACATGTTGCATTAGTTATCATATCATGTTACAATATTATATATCACATATATAATATTTATTGTAACCAAATAAAATAATACAATTAACATATATCGCATATATATCAATGTATTACCCGAGTGAGAAAAAGAATCTTTTAGTGAGCAAATATTAGTTAATGCAATTTAATATATCAAATATATTATTATACATTAAATTATCGAATCAACACTTGATCCGACAATCCGGCTATATCGCATATAACCGACTAAAATTTATCCGTACCGATTTATCGAATCAACACTTGATCCGATGATCCGGCTGATATCAAATATCGCAAGAATATAATACGGTATCTCATATCGTATTATCCTCGGTCCCGCACATATCACATATGTGCTCCTACTCCATTTTGCCTGAGTCAAGAAACCTCTGTGTAGGACTCTAAAGAATCGTCAATACGCCGGCAGTAGGTGATGATCATATCAAACACCCACAAGCTGCAAGCGGTCAGCTAAACGTAACAGCTACCCAGGTATTGAGCGCTCAGAAGATCAACAAGCAAGCCTGTACATTCTCCTGTGAATCCAAACAGTAACACTCCCGTACAGTCCGGTCTCGTCGTCTGATATGTTGCATATCTCGCCTAGAGGTGGTAAACGTCAGACCCCAGTAGCTCGATAAGTCGTGTTGATATAAGGTCTATAACAATTCGAGAAACTACTGATAACACTTACCAGTAAATCTCAGCAACCCTGGCCAGGGATTTCCGGTTATAGCCAATCGAACACAGCACAACATCAACTCCCTATACCGGGAGAGACGAATCCCCTCCTATCGCTCATTGCCTCCATGTGATTCGGGACTGTACCCAAAAGCCACCTTTTTGCACGCCCTCTTGGACATGGTATGATGGAAATCAAAGCACAGTGGGAACCACACAAGACTCTATGACGATCTCGGGTCAACAGACTACTCTGTACCAGTTTCACCGGAGAACTGCCTTCTGACGTATGGTATAATACCATCTGGGAGTTCTCGGCGAGTCCGTCCAGTGTACCCAGTCTCCACTGAGCACCCGTACACCATCCTTGATGTCAAACACCGATGGATATGGGATCATCCATCGCCCATCATATGGGTCAAGATGCGTATACGCTAGTCTACTCTGGTGCATCGATGCCCTGTCTCGATACACCCTCGACTAGGAACAGTTATAGGATGTACTCGTCGACTACCGTGGCCCCACTAATGTGATCTCATCATAGTCCCAGTAGTCGAGTACATATCCTAAGGGCTTTATCAACATGTAACATAGAGACAATCTGAGTACATGTTAAGATAAAGTACAACCAGATAGCATACTATCATGTCGAGCAAGAAAGTCCTCCCTATATATGTCCCAGCATCCACTACAATATACATCGTATGTACAGTAATGGCCTCTAGGGCATACATATAACTAACAATCTCCCACTTTCACTAGGGCCATCTGTTATGGTATCGCATACCCAACAATTAGCTGCGGTTGAAGTATCTCATACTCAACCATCCCATAAAAGTCTCTACTGGGAAAAAGGCCTTTGTGAGTGGATCCGCGCTGTTGTCCTCTGTGTCTACTCTCCTAACCTCGATCTCCCTGGAGATCAACCATCTCCATGATCAGGTGATAATGCCTATGAATTATATCTGGATTTCTGATGGGACGGTAGTTCCTTGGCCAAAGCCACAACTCCATTGTCACACAATGGTAGGAACGAAGTTCATCTTATGAACTTATATATATCCAGACTGCCTCTTTGGTAGCATCCTTGGTAACGATGTATCTTGCCTTTAATCGTCTAGTATGTCACGGTATCTAGCTTGGAACTCTTCCAACATACCGTCCCTCTACTGAGGGTAAAGACAATGCCTGCGACTGACATTCAGTCGTCCTTATCACCCTGGAAACTTTCCAGTGATTCTCCCTAGGATCGATTGATACCATCTCACTACAACTAGTGAGTATCCTAACATCTAATAAGATCTATCTCATAGATCCAAAAGCCAGGATTTAGGAGGTATCACCTTGGTCCTATATGGAGAATCCTTGTGATAAGAGGAGATTAACCGAGCGTAGCATAGGAAACTCCTTCCCTATCAAGAGTATGTCATCCACGTACTCTACGAGGATCACCACCATACTCCTTACTACCTTTTTCTATATACAAGGTTCATCTACCATTTTGATGAAGTCAAACTCTTTGACTACCACATCAAAACAGATGTTCCAACTCCGCGATGCCTGTTTTATCATATAAAACATCTTGCACACGTTTCCGCTGCTCCCACTGTCTACGAAGCCCTCTGGCTGTGTACTTATAGACGCTCTTTTCTAAAACATCATTTAGAAAAGTAGTAATGACACCCAACCACCAGATATCGTAGTCATGGTATGTAGCCGTGGCAAGTAGAATCTGGATGGACTTAAGCATAGCTCCTTAGAAAAGGTTTCATCATAATCCATACCTGGTCAATGATGCAAACCTTTAACAAGTCTAGCTTTGAAAGTCTCAACTTTTCCATGTACACCAAGTAATCTTCTCAAGATATACTCGCTCCTGATGGGGATTTCACCCTTCAGATAAAGCAACCAAAGTCCATACTTTGTTGGTGTATAATGATTCCATCTCAGATCAATAAGCATCCAGCCATTCTTACAAAGTCTCACTCCTGATGGCCAGCTCGAAACCAGTTGGGTCATCATCTCATGATGCAATCCTCGCTCCCACTATCATAGAGAAACCGAAGTGTCTCTCAGGTGAGTGAGGAACCCTACTAGATCGGCGGAGAGGCTGAGGTTCGTTGGAAACTATTGAATCGTTTGGTTCTACCAAATCATCAGCTGCAGTTTGTATAGCTGGAACCATTCCAGTTCTACATAACAGACCTTGTCTCGAGCTTGTCCGGATTTTTTCTTTTAGACATAGGCCAGACAACCCCAAATCTCAACCAACTTAAGATATGGGCTCTTCCCTTTCCATATCACATATGAAGTGGTAGGCAACCGATTTGATTTGAACCCTATTCAATAGGTATGCAGCTTCTCAAGCGCATAACTCCCAAAAGGAAATAGGAAACTCAGTAGTACTCATCATAGGGCACACCATATCACATAGGGTGCTATTGCTCCGCCCCGATACACCGAGGTGCTGTGGTGTATACGGAGGAGTAATGCCGAGAGAGAATCTCATTCTCCTTTAGAATAGTCCAGGAATTCCGTGCTCAAGTATTCTCCTCCTTGATCTCATCAAAGGACATAATACTTATACCCGTATTTTGGTTCTCTACTTCTAACTTATATTCTGTGAATATCTCAAAAGGTTCGGACTTGTGTTTCAACAGGAACATATGTCTGAATCTTGAGAGATTATCAGAGAATGTAATGAAGTACAAAGAACCGATCTTGGCATGTGTAGACAGGGGACTATCATACATCAGCATGTATCAATCCCAAAAGTTCATTAACTCTTTCTCTGTTTCCAACAAACAGAGTTGTGGTCATTTTATCTTTGTGACATGACCGGCAAGTTTCACAAGATGTAAATTCAAACTAATTTAAATATGCATCTAAATGTAACTTTAGCTAGTCTGGTCGCATTGATATGACCTAGTCTACAGTACCTCAAGAAGGATTCATTCATTTCTGAACTATTCCTCTTGTGTGTGTTCCGTATACTAAGAACTGTAGTTTGATTTAGAACGTCAATGCTTTTAGATAACGTGCCTGAACCGATCAACTTTTGATATAGGAAATGTTCAAAACATTATCCAACAATACAAAATTATATCACTTCTTTACTAATAAAGAAACTGATATGATTTTGTATATCAGGTTCGGTATCTAATAACATTCGTTCAGAATCAATGTATTCTGGTAATACAGGGTGATAGTGACCAACAGACTTGGCTGCAACACTTGCACCGTTTTCTGTCTCATGAAACTTATCATCCGTTCTCAGTTCTCTACCTTTCTGTAGCCCATGTAACAGATTACATATGCGGGATCCTGATCCGGTATCACATACCCAGGACGTAAAGGATACTGAGAAACGGTTCTTTGTAATGAACACACCCGAAGATAATGCATCAGCATGCACGGGAAATCTGGTATTTCCCAATTTCCTGCTCTGTCTTATAACAATTATAAGTTGGAGCGGGACCAACGTTCCCCTGCTCAGTATAACAAGCGGGTTCGGTCAATATATCCGTTTTATTATCTTGATTAAGGCGTGATATGGTCGCTATCTGGAGAGAGAGAGAAGAAAACACTCAGCGTATGCTCTTGCAAGATTAGATTAGTTATATAATATATCTAATCAGGATGTCTCCCACTGTTTTAATCAAATCTTCCTTCAAACCCTAAAAGGAAAGATTAGCCGGGATTAATTACACGCTACAAGTTCGCCAATCTTTCAGCCAGGCCAGTGTCGGTACTTTGAGGGAGGTCCCCCGTGCTTTCGCACGAACCTAATTAAAGTAAACCTCATTTTCCCAGAGGCGTAACCCCGTTAACACCTTTCTAGACACCTACTTGATCGACTAATTGTAATGTGTAAAACTCTCCCAGGAGTAACTCTTACTCGCAGCGGGTATCGGGATCCAACTATCTTATAGAAGGTATGCAATCTCATTGCAAATTTCAACACTTGAAATTCCCAATAATATTTTGCCCTAAGCGATCTATGACCTTGACTGAGTCAACAAACTATAGACCGCAAGTAAAGTTCAACCCGTCATTTCCCGATCGAATTAAACCCACCCGCACGACCCTTGACTGAGTCAACAAGGCCGCATGACTACCCTAATCCAATCGCATCATATGCTTTGCAGATAAGCACTAATCAGCTACCGCACACTACGCCTTGACTGAGTCAACAAACGCAGCACGAATACTAACTATTACTTATGTGAAATGACGGAGGGCTACGACAGGTTTTTAAGAAAACCCTTTGCGTAATGAACTTTATATCGTTGTAGAATCGAGTGATTTTAAATAGAGTGTTTTTGAGGCCTTTCTAGTTTTGCTAAAGGGGTCACTCCCGGTGAAGGGATCGTTGGCCCTTTCCTCGTCGAATAAGGTGCAGGATATATCATATATACCGCTGTGCAAAGCAAGAACTATAGAAGCAATCAAAAGACAAACCGAGTTTGTAGCATCTGCCAGTTATTGCTAAAGAAGTCACTCCCGGTGAAGGGATCTCGGTCCTTTCCTTATCGAATAAGGTGCTGGATGTTCTACAAGGAACACCGCGATGCAAAGCAAGAACTGTAGCTACCAATTTTTAAACAAGTTTCTACAACATCTTAGGTTTCTTTTATTTCATTAATCTCATTAATGAAGTCCCATTTTAATATGCTTCACAAGCATCACTTTTGAAACGAAATCTGCAATATAACATATATCTCATATATATAATATAAACATTCATCTCAGGCAGTAATATGATCTCATCACAGAACATTGCAGCAGAAGAACATATATGAAATACTGGATATACTAGGATGTCCGTGTTTTCAATACGAGCCTGTATAAAACACGGATTCCACGGTCGCGATGAATAGCCAAACCCACATCCCTAGACCCCTACGAGAGCGGCAAGTAACACTGCCAATTCTAGGGTTAGGAGACCCGGTCTCGACTCCTCGAGATGGTCTCCCACTGGACCCTAGAACCCGGTTACTTGTGCTCCCCGCCTTGGGTCTACCTAATGCGGAAAAGTAAATAATATACAACGGTGACATCTTCCGCTACCTGGAAGTGCCCCAATAAAAGATTATTAAATACAAATGAATTTTACATGAATGAAAAAGAAAAACTCTCATCTCATATAAAACCCCCGGCTATTCAAAACGCGACGATCCAATATAACATATCACAGCAACACATAATATCTTATATCATCAACGTAAGCAAGTATGCGTATCCCGATTGTCGTTGATGTATAGCAACGAAGCCGACGATACACTACATACTACGCTGACGGTCACAGAAAAGAAAATGTAAAACTACAATAGTTGGAATCCGCAACCTCCTTAGACATCGCATGCCTAACCAAATGAATTCCTTAGACATCACATGCCTAACAATTATAAACCCCGCATTTTAGTCTCATTATCGAAAACTCTTTTCAATATCAAGTCGGGCAATTCAACAAGATTCCCGACGTCCTGATCGAATGCTCGTCGCAAACTTTAGTAGACGGCCGCACCCCCAGATGCCGTCAATGAAGTGCACTAAGGCGGAACACCGCTGCCGCGAGCACCCGAACGGATGCTTTCGGCGACGGGGTTCTCCTACAGTCACTTGGTCGGGGCTAAGAGGTGTAGCTGTCTATTAAGTTTACCCGGCGAGTATCCGCGTACGCTACGTGATTGCGACGGACTTTTGATCACATCAAAATTCCGTGGCAACCGATCATTTGAGACTAAACTGCTATGTTTATAATATTCAAATTAGTTATCTCATAACTACCTGTGGATTCCAAATATTGTATCACATTCCAGATAAATAGAAAAAATTAAACTTTCCGATCGAATCATCAAACACCCAAGATTTCCCCAATGTATCTCAACACATGAAATCAGTTTAAAAACATCCATCACATGCCACAGTACCAATGGTCCAGCCGTAGAAGGGTCAAGCCAACGCCTCACATGTGGCACGCCGTACTGCCCCAAACCCTAAGGTTCAAAAGGCAGTTCAAGACGGTCACATAATCGAGTTAAGGTTTGTTGTATTCTAGAGGGTCCACCGAGTTACTTGCACGACTTAGAACATTCTTAAACCTAAGAAAAAATCCAACTTTTGAAAAATTTTCCGACAGGGGAAAAAGTGAGTTATTGATATCCGACCGAACTTTTTAACAGTTTCTAAAATTATCCGGACAAACTAAACAAAGTTATAATATCCGATCGAATCTTTAAGTCCCCAATACAACCCAGATAATTCAACAGTTGAATAAATATTAAAAATTCCCAGAGAACTCAGCACCAGAAAATAGGAATTACTGCACAAGCATCAATGCAATAGGAGACCGTACGACCGCGGAACTGCCGCACATGCCTAGCTCGTGCCGCGGTTCCGCGGTGGTTTAATTGAATTATGCCCCCGTATTTTGCAGTAATTCATATTAGACCCTGCTTAATTTTCTGCATATTTTTAATATGAAAAAATCACAGTTTTGAAAAAATTTCCAGAAACTAGGGTATATCGGGTTTTCCGGGTTCGATCGGACTTTAAACTTCGTTCAGACTTCGCCTAAAGCTCTAGCTTGGCTCTGATACCACTGTAGGGTTGCTAGATACGTGCACAAGGGTCTACGAGGCATCAACCATGCCCGATTAAAAATTTAGCCGTGCCGAACAACCCGAATACGGAACTTTAAACTAGAGATTAGGCGAAAACTATCATGCTAAACACTTTAACACTAAGTGAGAGGGATTACAACCTTTGTAGATCCGGTCCTTCACTTCATATGCTCCGTGTTGTGGTCCCTTCGCTGCGATCATCGGGATCCGGACTCTCGAGAGGTTCCACGAAGAGAAAGACGCAACCTTTGCTTCCGATCTTCGATACTAAGATGATTTATCTTGAAGTTTCTTTAACACAAGCTAACACTCATGAAATGATGTGAACACCCTCATCTAAATGGCAAGGAAAGATGAGGATGATGAAGTAGGATTTTTGCTCTCTTTATTTATCTTTTTCTCATATTTATTCATCACAAAAATCAAAGCAAGAAAGCATTTCAAGCAAAGAAGAAGAAGGAAGAAGATGAACAATATTAGAATTTCTTTTGTTATGAATAGGAAAAGGAGATAATGATCAATTATGCAACCATGGTTGACTTAATCATTGTAGAGAATTAACCAAGGGTTAGGGTTTTGGGTTGAGTTAAGAATGAGTCATAAGTAAATATCTTTTCCATGACAAAACAAAAACCTTCTAGAATCATCTAGAAACCATTAACCCAAATCAAACCCTAATCTTGATTAATCTTTACTAAACATGTTGCATTAGTTATCATATCATGTTACAATATTATATATCACATATATAATATTTATTGTAACCAAATAAAATAATACAATTAACATATATCGCATATATATCAATGTATTACCCGAGTGAGAAAAAGAATCTTTTAGTGAGCAAATATTAGTTAATGCAATTTAATATATCAAATATATTATTATACATTAAATTATCGAATCAACACTTGATCCGACAATCCGGCTATATCGCATATAACCGACTAATATTTATCCGTACCGATTCATCGAATCAACACTTGATCCGATGACCCTGCTGATATCAAATATCGCGAGAATATAATACGGTATCTCATATCGTATTATCCTCGGTCCCGCACATATCACATATGTGCTCCTACTTCGTTTTTCCTGAGTTAAGAAACCTCTGTGTAGGACTCTAAAGAATCGTCAATACGCCGGCAGTAGGTGATGATCATATCAAACACCTACAAGCTGCAAGCGGTCAGCTAAACGTAACAGCTACCCAGGTATTGAGCGCTCAGAAGATCAACAAGCAAGCCTGTACATTCTCCTGTGAATCCAAACAGTAACACTCCCGTACAGTCCGGTCTCGTCGTCTGATATGTTGCATATCTCGCCTAGGGGTGGTAAACGTCAGACCCCAGTAGCTCGATAAGTCGTGTCGATATAAGGTCTATAACAGTTCGAGAAACTACTGATAACACTTACCAGTAAATCTCAGCAACCCTGGCCAGGGATTTCCGGTTATAGCCAATCGAACACAGCACAACATCAACTCCCTATACCGGGAGAGACGAATCCCCTCCTATCGCTCATTGCCTCCATGTGATTCGGGACTGTACCCAAAAGCCACCTTTTTGCATGCCCTCTTGGACGTGGTATGATGGAAATCAAAGCACAGTGGGAACCACGCAAGACTCTATGACGATCTCGGGTCAACAGACTACTCTGTACCAGTGTCACCGGAGAACTGCCATCTGACATATGGTATAATACCATCTGGGAGTTCTCGGCGAGTCCGTCCAGTATACCCAGTATCCACTGAGCACCCGTACACCATCCTTGATGTCAAACACCGATGGATATGGGATCATCCATCGCCCATCATATGGGTCAAGATGCGTATACGCTAGTCTACTCTGGTGCATCGATGCCCTGTCTCGATACACCCTCGACTAGGAATAGTTATAGGATGTACTCGTCGACTACCGTGGCCCCACTAATGTGATCTCATCATAGTCCCAGTAGTCGAGTACATATCCTAAGGGCTTTATCAACATGTAACATAGAGACAATCTGAGTACATGTTAAGATAAAGTACAACCAGATAGCATACTATCATGTCGAGCAAGAAAGTCCTCCCTATATATGTCCCAGCATCCACTACAATATATATCGTATGTAGAGTAATGGCCTCTAGGGCATACATATAACTAACAATAACTGTGCAAACAGGAATTCATGAAGCTACTTTTCGGCCGTGGAACCGCCGCCAATGCCATGGTACGGCCGCGGTTCCGCGGCGCTTTAGTCGTATTACAAGCACGAATTTCACAGTAACTCTTGTATTTACCTGCTGATTTTTTTGAGCATTTTTATTTCAGAAAAAATCACAGTGTTAGAAAATTTCCAGAGAAGGGGTTTTATCGGGGTTTTCGGGTTCGATCGGACTTTAAACTTCGCCTAGACTTTGCATAAAGCTCTAGCTAGGCTCTGATACCACTGTAGGGTTGCTAGGCACGCTCATGAGGTTCTACGAGGCATCAACCATGCCCGATTTAAATTTTAGCCATGCCGAACAACCCGTAACAAGATCTTTAGACTAGAGTTTACGCGAAAACTAACATGTTAAACACTTTAACACTAAGTGAGAGGGATTACAACCTTTGTAGATCCGGTCCTTCACTTCATTGGCTCCGTGTAGATGTCCCTATCGCTGCGATCGTGAAATCCGGACTCTAGAGAAGCTCCACAAGAAGAATGAACGTGCTTGCTACGATGACTTCGAGGCCGAAGATGATCTACGTCGGGAAGACACTAACTCAAGCTATTCCTTCACTAGGTCATGAACTTTGTGAAGAGAACACACTCTACTACATGGAAAGTGGTAGAGGATGAAGAAGTAGGAAGTGGGCTCACTTTAGAATTGATTTTCTCACACTTTTTCTCATGGCACCATTAGAGTTAGTAAGCTTTTCATGGAGCTTGATGAAGAAGAAGATGAAGTGAATAATTAATCCAAATGAAAACTTATCCAATGAATTATTGCACCATGGTTGAGTTAAGCCCTCATGCTTAACTCATGTAGAGAATTAACCAAAGTATGAGGTTAAGGGTTGGGTTAACTAATATCCTAAGGAATGACAAAAGAGTTGACTTTGTCAATGTTTATCAAGCTTCATGAAGTTGATAACTTTGACCAAAGTCTCATCTCTTTTGTTATTTGTTAGGAAATTAGTAAACCTTAATTTAACCTTGACTTGGTGATTAGTCGAAAATAATGTATTTTTAACACGGCAATTTCCCTATCTTTTGCACTCATTTAGAAGTGTACGGTATTCAAATTTCACATATTAGCAAAACTGTCGCAAAATATCAGTTTGCATGTGTTAGACTTTAAAACCGGCACTTTAAAGGAAATTGACCGTATTTCATGGCATCGCATCATCCCTATACTGCGCAACACTTGTTTTGAGATCTATGCAGGAAAACCCAGAAGCAAAGCCAAAAGAGCTGATCAAACATTACGCTAACTCAATGATTTCAGTTCTGGTATCAATCCAAAGGGACAAATAAAATTCAACATATCAGATAAAGCCCCAAATAGCAGCCCAAGACCACACCAGAAGTTTAAAGCCCCAAGCCAATAAAGTGGCCACGGAACCGCGGCCTAAGCCGGCTTGAGCCGCGGTTCCGCGACGGTCTTGCCCCTTCATCACCTCAATTTTGGTGCACAATGTCTATCTCAGCTCCCACACTTCAGCAAAACATGTCAGTTTCCAGAAGACTCCAGAGATTTCTGCCAGATCAGCAAGCTTTGGGATCAACACTAAACTAGCCTTGTATTCTAGAAACTTCTCCCTAAACCCTAGCTTAAACCCTAAGCTAAGCCTAACTAACTACTTCTAGAAGTCTTTCAACAAACTTTTGGAGGGAACTTCTCAAGGCTTAGGGTTTGGGTGATCTATAAATAAGACCCTAGGCTCACTCGTAAAAAAAAAAGGAGAATTCAATCATCTCTTGGAATTCTATTCATTCAATAGATCCATTCACTCTCTTTCTTCATCTTCTTCCACAAGTCAAGTGACAAGGCTTGTGTGAAACCCTAACCCTAATTCCAATCAAAAGCCAAGATCCCGAGTACCCCATCAAGCAAGAAGCCTTACAACCTTTTATGAGTGGAGACGATCTTCAACAGAGCAAGTGATCCAAACCGACCCGCGACTCACGGAGCCGAGCGAAGCCAATTCGACAATTTAGTTCTTCCTCTTGTAGTTCTTGAGCGACTGCAATCAAATTGTTGATATAAATAAAAGGTGATATTCTTTTATCTTGTTTTCTTTAAATTCTTACATCATGATCCAATCTAAATTTCTAGCTGTAATTCTTGTTGTGATGCTTGAGTAATACTCCGCTCGTCGAGGAGTCGAGACGATCTATAGAATGATGATGTAATATATCTTAAATCGATTCTTGAATCCTACGAGTTTTGTAAACCCTAGCAAGTTCAAGAACCGACGACCCAATTCGTTGCGATGCTTTCTTGATTGACATCGCTCGAAATTGGGGAGTTACGATCGTTTCTTGAAATTGCTAGAGGCTAGAATGTGAATGATATCGACGAAAGAACAAGGGTTAAACGATGAAACCCTAGTTTCACGAGAAAGCCCTAACTCTCGTCGATCATCATCGATCTAGTATCAATTCTTTGAAGGACAAGAACACGATATCTTGAGATTTCATTATGTCTATAGATCCGATCGATTCCTACGAGCCTTATTTAGATTCTTGACATTTGGTTGGAAATTTTATCGAAACCCGATTCTCGATTGTTTATCAGTTTCTTGATTCTTGATTAGATTAGTGACACCTGAATCAATCGATAAAATCTTGAATCATGTTTTCTTTTCTTTTCGATTAACTTTTCAATTCAAACAAATCAAATATAAAAACGAATCGCACAATCCCTGTGGACGATCCGCACTCGCTTACGATCTACAACCGACACCGTAATTGATTGCGGTCAAATATAATTCTTTGATTGTGAATTTTATACAATTTTCTAATTACCAACACATAGAAACTTATTCGCTTTATTCGATTTACACAAACAAGAAATTTTACGAACAATCAAATGGCGCCGTTGCCGGGGACTATTTGATTTGATACACACAATCGGAATTTTCAACAATCAAATGGTGCCGTTGCCGGGGATTACGCGCTAATTCGTTTCATATTAAAGTTTGAATTGAAAGATTTATTCCATTGTTATTTTGAGATCAAAATTCGTGCAAACCCTAAACGATTTGTTGTGGTTCATTGCAAGGAAATCTGGAGCTGTTTGGAAATTGAAGAAATTTTTTGAAAAATTCCAGAGGACTGGGGAAGTGATCAGGAGTATTCTGCAAATTTTCTTTTCAAGAGATCACATTTTTCGTCCGCGGAAGGGCGGAAATAAGACCCATATGCGGCGGAACCGCGGTCTCCTTGAGGGATCACTGTACCATTTTTTCTCTGTAAGCTTCTTACCATCTCCTCTCTCCTCATTTTAGCTCCAACTAATAATTTTCTGCAGGATTCTTTGCAAATAATCGCAGCTCGCAAATTGCAAAATTAAATTTGTGCGTGATTTTGTTTCTTGGTTGTTTGTATTCTAAATACGGATATTAAGGGGCATGGCCAAATCCAAATTAGGTGGGGATTTCATTACCCTTCCTAGGCCCCGAAAACCACAAAACTTGCATCCGCATTGACCCACATTAACTAAAAAATATCTAGAGATGACTCTAAGGACCGTCGCGCTCACTTAGGACAAGAGAAGGCCGTGGGTAATTCATTGCTTATCCGCGTTTTCTTGTGGTGTCTAGGCAAGTGTGTCGAAGGCTAGTGGTTATTAATTAGGCCCACTACTTACGTAGTGGAGTACCTTCCCACTTACCTGGCACTTACCTGGCCACAGGGGGACAAAGAGGCAGTGGAGATTCTATCCTGCGACTTGTCTTTTGGCAGTTAGGAGCGGTCTAGAGCCGGACCTAGGTGACCACTAGATTCTAGGGTTTGTGTGCTGCATTTGTTGTGTCGCATCATTTTTTCAAAAAAAAAAAATCCGTCCCTTTTTCAAAGCAAACACCGCATTCATTCATTACCCCTAATTATAAGCCAACGCTGCCACTTGTACTGACCCTTTTTAGTACAAGATAGGCTGGACAAGAGATTCTAGTACCCGTTTAGTCCGCGTACCCTTTATCGACTCCGAAGTCGATATTTCTCCATTTACTTCTTCTTTACCCACTACCACACCCACACCGATGGATCCATCTCCATCAAACTTCTTTAACCCTAATCTGCCGCCGTCCGTTGGTGCGCAGAATCCACCCCGCATCTCTCTCCAAGAGAGGTGCTACCCTATTCGAGGTCCTCTTTCGACCTGCTTATCCACACCACCAGCCAATGGGGATAACTTTGAAATTAAACCCCAATACATCAACCTTTTACCCAAATTCCACGGACTCGAGACTGAGGACGCTTACGTTTTCATTACCAAATTTGAAAACGTATGCGCAATGATGGGAACGCCACAACTTTCAGTGGATGCAATGCGTCTACGACTTCTTCCATTTACATTGTGCGATATAGCCGAGAAGTGGCTATATAACACTACCGCACACTCTATTACGAATTGGGAAGAATTCGTAGCGGTATTCCTTAAGAAATTTTACCCAATACAAAAGACAGCTCGAATCCGTAACGAACTGAATCAATTTGCCCAGCTCCCTGCTGAACCATTCTCTAAATGCTTTGAACGTTTCAAGGATCTATTGGTTCAGTGTCCTCATCACGACATCCCGAGATGGGAATTGTGCCGAATCATTTATGAGGGCATTAGCCCAAACACTAAACAGCGCCTTGAAAACATGTGTCAAGGTACTTTTATGACCAAGGATGATGGGGAAGCTTGGAAGTATTTAGAAGAGTTCGCTGAAAAATCACTACAGTAGGAGAGTGGAACCCAACCATTGAATAGGGGTGGCGTACACCAAATAGATGTGTCCATAGGTGTTCGAGCTGAGATGGCAGCAATGCAAAAGAAGCTCGACGCTATGGAACACAAATTTGCAGCAGCCCCCCTAAACCCAATGTCGCTCCCCAAAACTGTTTGTGGGTGCTGTTCTGATCCGTCTCATTTAACGGAAGAATGTCCATTAAACTCTGCGTTTCAAGGTCATGAGCATTCTAATGCCGCATTTCAAAGACCTAGAAACGATCCATATTCTTCCACGTACAATCAGGGTTGGAGGAATCACCCGAATTTCGCTTGGAACCAAAACCAATCTCAAAACACGGTTCCAAACACGAATAATTTTCAAAGGGCTCTTCCTCCACCACAACAGCAACCCCTTCAACTCACTCAGCACCCCTACCAGTCACAAAATTTCCAAAACCAGGGCAACACTCCTGCACAGTCTAATCCTATGCAGTCGTCCTGTTCTGACAAATTCTCTCAATTCACTCAAACCATGAAATCACTTTTATCAAATTTCATAGAGGTTTCGACTGAGGTTTGATCTTCCGTCAGTGAGATAAAGAAAAACTCAGCGTCTCAAGCTGAGAGTATCAGATCGATGGAAGCTGAAATCGCACGCCTTAAAGCCGAAATGAGTGCGAGAGAAAAAGGGAAACTTCCCTCTCAACCCCTACAGAATCCTGGGCATTACAATGTAAATGCCGTCACAACGTTGAGATCGGGAAGAGTGCTGAATAATCATGTCGGGGAAGGAATTGATGATATTGGAAATCAAATTAACACCCCGGCTGAGACCTTTCCGCACACACACACTTCTAATTCTGATCCTTCTTCTTCTACCACACCACCTTCTCGCGAGCCTATTCTCCATTTCCCACTAGGCTCAACACCTGAACCCAACCCTTATAGTTCTCCACAGACGGTCCCCACACCTCTTTTGGGACCACGTCTACCCCCTCTTTCTTCTCCTATGATGGACCCGGCGCTTATTGCGAAAGCTCCTTATCCGAATCGGTTAAGGGGTAGTAGAACGAGTCCTCATATGGAGAAAATTATGGAAATGTTCAAATAGGTTAACATCAACATCCCTCTCCTAAATGCGATTCAACAAGTCCCCGCTTATGCGAAAATTCTTAAGGACTTGTGCACTAGGAAGAGGAAGACCCAAGTGCCGAAGAAGGTCTTCATGGCTAATAATATCATCACTGCTTTTATTCCCCAGCTACCAAAGAAACGAAAGGACCCAGGATGTCCTACAATATCGATTTCTATTGGGGGTAAAAACATAAATCGTGCTCTTTTAGACCTTGGCGCAAGTGTTAACCTACTTCCATATTCTGTATATGAGCAATTAGGGATTGGAGAGCTGAAACCTGCTCACTGCACTCTCCAGATGGCAGACCGATCAATCACCAAACCAAGGGGTGAATTAGAGAATGTGTTGATAAAGGTCGGGGAATTTGTTTTCCCTGTAGACTTCATTGTGCTCGACACACAGCCTGTAGCAAACCCCCGGGGCCAAATTCCGGTGATTCTGGGTGGTCCTTTCCTTGCCACTTCCAACGCTGTTATAAACTGTAGAAACGGTTCAATGAACTTATCATTTGGAAATATGACCATTGAACTAAATATCTACAAAGTTGGAAGTCAGCCATCAGAACCCTCTGCTCATATTTTAGATGTGTGCTCTGTCCATGAGATCGCTCCAGATAGTTGTGGAGCTGAGGAACTTTGCTTTACTGATCTCGATGACATTACCACATCTCTGTTTGACTTTACACAAGATCTTAGTGAGGACACTTTACCAACACTTGAGTCCTGCACTTCTGACTTTTCTCCACCCGAGTCTGTATCTTTCACAGGCTCTGAGCTTCTTTGTAAATCCAAAAATCACTCAATAATCCCTCCTTCTATCATTTCTTCGGCCGAATTAGATCTCAAAATTTTACCGTCTCATCTGAAATATGCTTATTTAGGTGAGAAGGAGTTCTTACCGGTTATAATATCCGCTTCTCTAGTATTAGATTAAGAGAATGCACTTTTATCGGTATTGAGATCTTACAAAGAGGCGTTTGGTTGGAGTATGGCGGACATCAATGGGATTAGTCCCTTGATAGTTGAACATCATATACATGTGATGGATGATGCCAGACCAACCCGAGAACCACAGAGACGGTTGAATCCCGTCATGAAGGAAGCTGTAATGAAAGAGATCGTCAAATGCTTAGATAATGGTATTATATACCCCATCTCCGATAGCCAATGGGTGAGTCCTATACATGTCATTCCTAAGAAATCCGGCATCACTGTTATAACCAATGAGGCAAATGAGTTGATTCAGACACGCGCCCAAACCGGGTGGCGTGTATGTATCGATTATAAAAAACTCAATGCTGCCACGAGGAAAGACCACTTTCTTCTACCATTCATTGATCAAATGCTGGAACGCTTAGCAGGACGAGAGTATTATTGTTTTATGGACGGATACTCAGGCTATAATCAGGTCCCCCCAAAAAGGATCAAGATAAAACCACTTTTACTTGTCCTTTTGGTACCTTTGCTTACAGTCGCATGCCCTTTGGGTTATGCAATGCTCCCGCTACCTTTCAGCGGTGTATGATGGGGATATTCTCTGATATGGTAGAGAATTTTCTGGAGATCTTTATGGACGATTTCTCGATTTTTGGAGACTCTTTTTCTGATTGCCTAGCGAATCTTGACGCTGTTCTTACTCGTTACAAAGAGAAGAACTTGACTTTGAACTGGGAAAAATGCCACTTCATGGTCCAAGAAGGAATTATACTTGGACATGTTATTTCACAGAAAGGCATTGAGATTGACAGAGCTAAGATAGATGTCATTCAAAACCTCCCTCATCCCAAAAGCGTCAAAGATATTCGATCTTTCCTTGGCCATGCGGGATTTTATAGGAGATTCATTAAAGACTTTAGCAAAATTGCTAGACCTTTAACTCTTCTCCTAGCCAAGGATACGACCTTCCATTTTGACTCGGACTGCGAGACAGCTTTCGACTCACTTAAACATTCACTCACTTCAGCCCCCGTTTTATCATCACCAAACTGGGACTACCCCTTTGAGCTGATGTGTGACGCATCCGACTTTGCAGTAGGTGCAGTCTTAGGACAGCACATCAAAAAGATGCCACACGTGATATACTATGCAAGTAAGACCCTGAATGATGCGCAAATCAATTATACAACCACAGAAAAAGAACTTTTAGCGGTTGTATTTGCATTAGAAAAATTCAGGCCTTACTTAATTGGCTCACCTATAGTTGTGTATACTGACCATTCTGCCTTAAAACATCTTCTGGTGAAGAAAGATGCAAAAGGTCGACTAATACGTTGGATCCTTCTGTTACAAGAATTCGATCTTGTTATCAAAGATAAGAAAGGATGTGAAAACGTAGTAGCTGACCATCTTTCACGCATCTCTTCTTCCCCTTTGACCCTGCCGATCAATGATTCGTTCCCAGATGAACAACTCTTGAGCGTATCCAATGAACCATGGTTCAGGGATATTGTGAACTATCATGCCACGGGACTGATACCCAGCGATTGGTCAAAACAGGACAAATACCGTTTTCTATCCCAAGTAAAACACTTTTACTGGGACAAGCCCTATCTGTTTAAATATTGTCCTGATCAGATCATTCGCCGGTGTGTCCCGAATGAAGAGTTTAAGAGTGTTCTTTCTTTTTGTCATGATCAGGCCTGTGGGGGTCACTTTGGTCCTAAAAAGATGGCGGAAAAGGTTTTGCAATGTGGATTTTATTGGCCGACCTTATTCAAGGACGCATTTGACCATTGCAAAACCTGCACACAATGTCAGTACATGGGTAGAATCTTCCAGAGGAATGAAATGCCTCAGCAACCCATCTTGGTTGTTGAAATATTCGATGTTTGGGGCATAGATTTTATGGGTCCCTTTCCCAACTCCTTTGGGAATTTATACATACTGCTGGCGGTTGATTATGTCTCAAAGTGGGTGGAAGCCATACCATGTCGCACTAATGACAGGAAAGTTATCATTAAGTTCTTGAAAGAGAATATCTTCTCGGGATTTGGACACCCACGCGCTATCATTAGAGATAATAGGACACATTTCTGCAACAGGTCTTTCGAGACTCTGATGCGGAAATACTCAATCAACCACCGACTTTCTACACCCTATCATCCCCAAACAAGCGGGCAGGCTGAAATCTCAAACAGACAAATCAAACTTATCCTGGAGAAAACTGTTGCTAAAAATAGAAAAGACTGGTCGACCAAACTGACGGATACTCTTTGGGCATTCCGAACTGTATATAAGACCGACCTAGGAATGTCTCCATATAGGATAGTGTTTGGAAAAGCATGTCATTTACCCGTCGAGATAGAGCATAAAGCATTGTGGGCTATTAAAGAAATAAATTTTGACCTAAACCTTACTTGCAACTTTCGGAAGCTGCAACTTAATGAGCTAAGCGAACTCCGCGATGAAGCTTATGATAGCGCTGTGATCACAAAGAATAGGACTAAGGTTTTTCACGATAAAAATATTTTGAGCAAAACATTTTCACCTGGTCAACAAGTCCTTCTTTATGATTCACGATTACACCTTCACGCGGGTAAGCTTCGATCTCGATGGAAGGGACCTTTTGTTGTGCGATCTGTATACCCGCACGGGGCAGTAGAAGTAGAAAATATGAAAAATGGCACCTTTTTCAAAGTGAATGGACATAGACTAAAGCATTATTTTTCCACTGACCCTATGGAGGAGCTCTTGTTCTTACAAGAGCCAGTTTATTTGGATTAAAATTCCTCCGTCTCACCTTCATATCCTGTATATCACTGCATCATTTTTTGAATGAAGGTGAGTGAAAAGAGTAAGTTTGGGAGAAGTTCTTCACTTATATATTTTGCCCCCACTAATAATTCCTCCCAGATTTACAGGTTTTATAGGTAAAGCGTTTGGCAACAGTGAGGACACTGTTGAAAACAAGTTTGGGGGAGGTTTGTGCTTATTTTTGCATAATTTGCATATCATTTGCATAAGCACAAAACATTTTTTTTAAAATCCATAAAAATTGAAAATTTTTCAAAACCCATAAAAATTTAAAATTTTTCAAAATATAAAAATATTTTAATATTTACACTTTTTTGTATATAAATAAGATAATAAAAGTTTAGATAGTGAAAAATTACATCCATGAGATTAGAAAAATTTAAGAAAACCAAGAAAATTAGAAGTTTTGTTATAAGAACTAGTAATAAGTAGTTATGAGCCGTTGTCCCAAGGGTTAGTAAGATGAAGAACGTCACTAATCTGAGGATAAAAATAAGTCTGAAAAATAGTTTCTATTCTGGAAGCCAAACATTTTGAACGTTGATACCCTGCTATTCGCACTTACACACATCTTAAAGCCTGGGATAGTAGAGAATACCTTGAAATGCTCGTCTTAAAGCCGATGTATGAAGGAAATAAAAATAAAAAAAAATGAAGAAAATATAAAGTGGTGAGAAAAATGGACAATGGTTTTGTTATCACCAAGGGCAATAAAAAATGTATTGCAAGGGTGCTTCTTCACCTAGTGCCCTAAGGCCAACTGGTCTGGGAGTCACTGCTATGCCTGAGGTGGTGCAAGACGAGGAAAATACACCAAGTAAGCAAGCACAGGAGTAATCGGTCGGTTAGTACCTCAAGATGTATTAACGGTCGCACGAAAGTGTGTGCGCAATCTCATCTAAATATTCATTAATTAAAAAGTACTGAGGCTGATGGGCAAGAGTATAATAGCTTGAATTGAATTCTCCGGGTGTAGGGATGTCTTTACACACATGCATGGTTATATGATCGATGTTTGGAAGAAAGATAAGAATGAAAAATAAGATGATGTTTTATTGAGAGAGGACGTGATTTCCAACATCTTTTCATGACCATTAAGATAGGGCTCATGATAACCGAAAAGCTAGCTTAGTTGGAAACCCTAATTTTCAAAGTCTTTCTTTTACAATTCTTGTCTTTAAATGTAATATTCATGATCTTTCTTTTATTATTGGATTTTGTGGGTGCAATCCGCTGAAAACCCTCAGGAGACAACACTCCTCCTACTAGGGACACCTAGAGGTTTAAAGGCTTGTTGCACGTGCTCTGTGCAATCGTGTTGCCTACGAAAGTGTGCTAGTTAGTTTTTCTCTTTCTTTATTTTCTCCTTCTCGTTTTAATAAAAAGTTCGCTCGAGACGATCGAAATTAAGTTTGGGGGAATTTGATTAGTCGAAAATAATGTATTTTTAACACGGCAATTTCCCTATCTTTTGCACTCATTTAGAAGTGTACGGTATTCATATTTCACATATTAGCAAAACGGTCGCAAAATATCAGTTTGCATGTGTTAGACTTTAAAACCGGCACTTTAAAGGAAATTGACCGCATTTCATGGCATCGCATCATCCCTATATTGCGCAACACTTGTTTTGAGATCTATGCAGGAAAACCCAGAAGCAAAGCCAAAAGAGCTGATCAAACATTACGCCAACTCAATGATTTCAGTTCTGGTATCAATCCAAAGGGACAAATAAAATTCAACATATCAGATAAAGCCCCAAATAGCAGCCCAAGACCACACCAGAAGTTTAAAGCCCCAAGCCAATAAAGTGGTCGCGGAACCGCGGCCTATGCCGGCTTGAGCCGCGGTTCCGCGGCGGTCTTGCCCCTTCATCACCTCAATTTTGGTGCACAATGTCTATCTCAGCTCCCACACTTCAGCAAAACATGTCAGTTTCCAGAAGACTCCAGAGACTTCTGCCAGATCAACAAGCTTTGGGATCAACACTAAACTAGCCTTGTATTCTAGAAACTTCTCCCTAAACCCTAGCTTAAACCCTAAGCTAAGCCTAACTAACTACTTCTAGAAGTCTTTCAACAAACTTTTGGAGGGAACTTCTCAAGGCTTAGGGTTTGGGTGATCTATAAATAAGATCCTAGGCTCACTTGTAAAAAAAAAAGAGGAGAATTCAATCATCTCTTGGAATTCTATTCATTCAATAGATCCATTCACTCTCTTTCTTCATCTTCTTCCACAAGTCAAGTGACAAGGCTTGTGTGAAACCCTAACCCTAATTCCAATCAAAAGCCAAGATCCCGAGTACCCCATCAAGCAAGAAGCCTTGCAACCTTTTATGAGCGGAGCCGATCTTCAACAGAGAAAGTGGTCTAAGCCGACCCGCGACTCACGGAGCCGAGCGAAGCCAATTCGACAATTTAGTTCTTCCTCTTGTAGTTCTTGAGCGGCTGTAATCAAATTGTTGATATAAATAAAAGGTGATATTCTTTTATCTTGTTTTCTTTAAATTCTTGCATCATGATTCAATCTAAATTTCTAGCTGTAATTCTTGTTGTGATGCTTGAGTAATACTCCGCTCGTCGAGAAGTCGAGACGATCAATAGAATGATGATGTAATATATCTTAAATCGATTCTTGAATCCTACGAGTTTTGTAAACCCTAGCAAGTTCAAGAACCGACGACCCAATTCATTGCGATGCTTTCTTGATTGATATCGCTCGAAATTGGGGAGTTACGATCGTTTCTTGAAATTGATAGAGGCTAGAATGTGAATGATATCGACGAAAGAACAAGGGTTAAACGATGAAACCCTAGTTTCACGAGAAAGCCCTAACTCTCGTCGATCATCATCGATCTAGTATCAATTCTTCGAAGGACAAGAACACAATATCTTAAGATTACATTACGTCTATAGATCCGATCGATTCCTACGAGCCTCATTTAGATTCTTGACATTTGGTTGGAAATATCATCGAAACCCGATTCTCGATTGTTTATCAGTTTCTTCATTCTTGATTAGATTAGTGACACCTGAATCAATCGATAAAATCTTGAATCATGTTTTCTTTTTTTTTCGATTAGCTTTTCAATTCAAACAAATCAAATATAAAAACGAATCGCACAATCCCTGTGGACGATCCACACTCGCTTACGATCTACAACCGACACCGTAATTGATTGCGGTCAAATATAATTCTTTGATTGTGAATTTTATACAATTTTCTAATTACCAACACATAGTAACTTATTCGCTTTATTCGATTTACACAAACAAGAAATTTTACGAACAATCAAATGGCGCCGTTGCCGGGGACTATTTGATTTGATACACACAATCGGAATTTTCAACAATCACTTGGTTTAAGTCTCATACACCGAACTTGTATGTATCATCAAGTATGATACAAACATGTACACTTGCATATATCACATATAAACAATGTGCACAATCTAGTGAGAAAATAAATCTTAAGTGAGCTAATACTAGTTAATGTAATGTAATATATCAAATATATAATTGTACATTAAATTATTTAATCAACTCTTGATTTAATAATCCGGCTATAACCGACTAATATCAATAGTAACAACTTATCGAATCAACACTTGATCCGATAACCCGGCTATATCGCATACAACCGATCAATGTCACGAATCGCGAGAATAGTATACGGTATCTCATATCGTATTAATCTCGGTCCCGTACATATCACATATGTGCTCCTACTCCGTTTCGCTTGAGCCAGAAAACCCCTTTGTAGGACTCTAAACACTCGTCAATACGCCGGCAGTAGGTGATGATCATATCAAACACCCACAAGCCACAAGCGGTTTGCTAAACGTAACGGCCACCCAGGTATTGAGCGATCAGAAGATCAGCAAGCCCGCTAGTACTTCTGCGAATCCAATCAGTAACACTACCGCACAGTCCAGTTTGTTCGTCTGATATGTCGTATA
This sequence comes from Agapanthus africanus, assembly GCA_030015575.1. NCBI lineage: Eukaryota > Viridiplantae > Streptophyta > Magnoliopsida > Asparagales > Amaryllidaceae > Agapanthus > Agapanthus africanus. The sequence goes on along the minus strand of CM057339.1, from coordinate 298,083,025 downwards.
TCTCGCCTAGGGGTGGTAAACGTCAGACCCCAGTAGCTCGATAAGTCGTGTCGATATGAGGTATATAACAGTTCGAGAAACTACTGGTAACACTTAACAGTAAATCTCAGCAACCCTGGCCAGGGATTTCCAGTTATAGCTAATCGAACACAACGCAACATCAACTCCCTATACCGGGAGAGACAAATCCCCTCCTATCGCTCATTGCCTCCATGTGATTCGGGACTGTACCCAAAAGCCACCTTTTTGCATGCCCTCTTGGACGTGGTATGATGGAAATCAAAGCACAGTGGGAATCACACAAGTCTCTATGACGATCTCGGGTCAACATACTAAGCTGTACCAGTGTCACCAGAGAACTACAATCTGACGTAAGGTATAATACCATCTGGGAGTTCTCGACGAGTCCGTCCAGTGTACCCAGTCTCCACTGAGCATCCGTACACCATCCTTGATGTCAAACACCGATGGATATGGGATCATCCATCGCCCATCATATGGGTCAAGATGCGTATACGCTAGTCTACTCTGGTGCATCGATGCCCTGTCTCGATACACCCTCGACTAGGAACAATTATAGGATGTACTCGTCGACTACCGTGGCCCCACTAGCATGATCTCATCATAGTCCCAGTAGTCGAATACATATCCTAAGGGCTTTATCAACATGTAACATAGAGACAATCAGAGTACATGTTAAGATAAAGTACAACCAGAGTAGACTATGGGCCTCAAGCGGCCTCTATCCTTGCTATGCCGGTGGAACAAGTGACCCAGGCCACCACCGGTCTGTTTTTCGGGACCATGCTCCCGCCTGCAAGCTTCACCATTCAAGTGCCCGCACCGGAAACGCAAAAGAAGTCGGTCTTCGATCGGCTTACTACTACCACGGCCCCTCTCAACGGGTCGTCCAACATCAAGCCGGTAACTTCTGTCTTTACCAGGCCGAACCAGAACTCTAGTGGGCCCGCCAAGAAGCCCATGAACCCTGAAGTGGCCATCCCGAGGAAGGTAACCACCTCTGCGCCTGAAGTCGTCAAGACGGCTTCTCCTGTTAAAGAGTCGGTCTTTTCAAGGCTGACTATTCCGGCTCCTGCTCTTACTCGAGGGTCTGTCTTTGACAGACTGAACATCGCCACTCAAAAGACAACATCAGTCTTTAAGAGGCTGGCACCAGCAGTGCCTCATTCGGACAGGGGGCAAGATGAAGTTGTCCCTATCGCCGAGCCAGTCCCAATGGCTCGTCACGCTCAACGTCGCCACTGGAGCCGAGTAAGGAAGGCCGGGGGCAACTCCCCCTCAGGGCTAACTCCACATGCTCCAGTGGTGGAAGTTAATGCTGCTGTTCCAACTGGGAACAGTTTTGAACCACTAAAGAGGATACGCAAGAACTCTCCGACTGCTACGCTAAAAAGATCTCCTTCACCTGCAGAGAGGGTTACAGAAACAAAGTTGGAGCAACCCCCTCAACGGCTGTCCTCCAAAATTTACAAGGTCTGGCGGAGGGTTCAAGATTCCGTAATTGATCAAGATCACTCTCGCCAGCAGAAGAGGGTGAAAGTGCAAGAAGAAAAGAACCGTCCCATCAAACAGCAAAGGACGACAACCGCCAGGGTGCCCACTGCAACGGCCCCTTCAACTTCAACGGCCCACAAGAGAAGAAGGCTGGAGAAGGTCCCTACGCCTGTGGCAAATGCCAAAGGCGGCGAGCCCAAACGCCCTAAGTCCGGGGGCATTGTAGTCCATACCGTCTACATGGCGTCTGGTAAAGAGGACAGCCGTGCATCTACAGGTCATAGACCGCTTACACGGTCAGTGACCAAAGATCAGGAGCAACAGCAGAAGCTCTAAGAAATGATGAACGTGATGGCCGCACTCACTGGGCCAAAAGAAAGCCCCGAAGCATCCTCGGATCAACGCCAGGAGCAAGAAACTGACGCTGAATTCCTTCGCAGGATACAGGAAAAGAAGGATAAAGAGGATGCGGAACAAGCAGCCAACATAAAGCGAATGGCCCTCCTGTTCCAGGATATGGTGGGTATGATGATTCAACAAGATCCTCCTGCTGAAGATCCTCCGATCGTCCTTTAAGACGACAGGGGAGAAATGTCAAATCCTCCGCCGGCTCTATCAACAGCCAAGGAGGAGACAATCTCCAAAGCTGACTTGGATGAATATATAGCTCAGCAGATCCGGGTTCATCAGGCGACCGAGGCAGCTGGTCAGGTCGTAAAAACGGGACGACCATATCCGAGCTTGTACGATCAGATCAAGTACCCGCCGGGCTATACAATACCGAAATTTCATGTCTATAAGGGAATGGGCAATCCCCACCAGCATGTTGCCCAGTTCAGGGCGCTTTGTGGCAACACCGGCGGTGATGATAAATTGTTGCTTCGCCAGTTTGTCGGTAGCTTATCGGATACAGCATTCGATTGGTAGTCCGAGCTCCCAAACAACTCTATCAAGACATTCGTGGAGATGGAACTGCTGTTTACCCAGCTTTTCTCAAGCGCCAGCGAACGCACCCCGATCACGGCATTGATTAATGCCAGAGTGAAGCCAGGCGAAACATGGGTTCAGTATGCGATACAGTGGTGGAACTTATGGTCAAAATGTGAGCAACGCATAGAAGAGGCTCCGGAAGTAGGCATGTTTGTGGGAACCCTCGATCCGCAGGCGACCATCTCGCAATTCATGATGTTCTTCAAGCCGACTACCTTCCAGGCCCTGATCGACAAGCTAGCTCAAATGGACCAGATGGGCCATAGACCGCCTCCTCCAAAGCCGAATTCTCGAAACGAGAAGGGGAAGGGAAAAGCGATCGTTGTCGCCAATGCTCAACAATAGCCGAGCAACTTGAAGCCGGTTGTCCGTCAAAACAATATGCGTCCGCACCTGTCCCTCGAGGAAAGGCTGGGGCGTCCTTACTCATTTCCCCGAGATAAAACGAGAAGATTGTTCGAGCCGGCCTTGCGCAACCGACTCATAAATCTGCCGGATCCAAGACGTCCGTCGCAGCCAAACAACGTCAATGATCCCAATTACTGTCTTTATCACCGAGTACTGGGTCATCCGATCGAGGATTGTTACGTCTTCAAAAATTGGATTGAGGACCAGTACCAACAGGGCAAGTTCGCGTTGTCCGACAGATGGAAGGTGAATCCGCCGCAGCCCCACACCCCTAAAAGGGTGAATACGCCGGAGGCAACGTGCTCCCTCGTTGAAGAAACTCCATGGGAGGTTGTGCTATCAGCCAAAACGAAGAGAATGCTGAACGATCTTCAAACATGCCCAGCGATCAGGTGGAAAAACCCGTTGGAACCTCAGATCATTGAAGGGATGTTGAAGCCGCGTCCAACTCCAAAGATCGATGGTGGTGGCCCAAGCACTCACAACCAGCCGTCAAAATCTTCAAAGAAAAAGGAGAAGAAATCCAAGAAGCCCGTGAAGCCTGGAGACAAGCGCACGGACTTACAAAAGCAGATTGACGCACTAGAGGAGTACAACCAGAAAGCACGGACTTCCATCACACTCCAGGAGTTCCTCAACTATGTCTTTCAAGAGGAAGATGAGGGAGAGAGTTCGTCGGATGAATCCGAGGAATACGTGGCGAGCTGTCATATGATTTCCCATTAATTTACAGACGATGAGGAAATTCCTTGCCCTGAGAAGCTGGGGGCAGATCCTAAACCGGAAATTCTGGGGCCATCAGATGAAACAATTGACGCATTCCTCAAAGAAGTTCTGTTGAAAAGTAAAGCTGATCGGGAACGCGAGATGGCCATATTTGAAAGGGCCAAGCGACAGCGACTTGATGAAAGAGTTGAGATACTCCCGCTGGAGCAAAGTACGTCCACCGCAGATAAAAGCAAATTCAAGATGAGGAAAATGTTTGCTAAAGCCATATCAATGTGTATGAAGCTACCACCCTCTGAAGGAAACACTACCGGCAAACCAGAAATGCACCCCTCCTACTGTTTGTATCATCGAAAGATTTCGCACCCCACCGAAGAGTGCAAAGCTTTCAATAGATGGTGGCAGGGATATATTGCTCAGCGACAACATTTTAAGCGGGAAAAGCGCAAAACTCATCGGGAGCGGAAAAATACGACCGAAGGGCTTAACAGAACTACCGGCAATTGTCGCATGGTTAACGCCAGGGGATCACAAGTGCTCACATTCGGGAGCGATTCTGACGAGGAGCTGGCTCTTAGCCCCCTCTTTAAAGAGTCCACCTCAGGAAAAGAAGAAGAGCCGAAGGTCTGCGAAAATATCAGGCCGCGTAATCGGACGCTACCCGAAAAGAATCTCGGACCCTTAAACAAGAAAGATAAAGGAAAAGAAAAGGTCTCTGAGGATATCGCCCTAGATGACCAAGTCATGGAAGAGCTAGCCTCCAAGGACCCGCCGAAGAAAAATAACGTGGATTATAACGTTCTAGCGCATCTGAGGAAGCTACCCTCGCAGCTCAGCATTCTTGACGCCCTTTTACTATCAAAAGAGGCGAGAGATTCGTTAATTAAGGCACTACAAGAGCCAGAGCAAATCCAATCTTTCCTTGCCAAAGAAAAGATGAAGGATGAGTTGGAAGAAGTGCACACGGCCGATGTCACTTTTGGCGATGAAGACCTTCTCCTAGGGACGTGCGAACACAATCGCCCCCTCTATGTCTCAGGGTATTGCCATTATATAAAGATAGGAAAAATCCTGGTCGACAATGGATCCTCCGTTAATCTCCTCAATGTGCGGGTGTTAAAGGAAATCTGCATGAGCGTCCAGCACCTCGCTCGGGATAAGATCACCATCTCCGGGTTCGACTCTCAATCATCAAGAACTCTTGGGTCTGTGATACTGACGCTATGCTTTGGGCTACTCATCACGGACATTAAGTTCCACGTTATAGACGCCAAGACGTGCTATAATGCTCTGCTCGGCCGACCATGGTTACACGAGTACAACATCATCTCTTCTACACAGCAACCGTGTATGAAATATTTTAGGGATGGTCTCGAGTATACCGTGACGGGAGAACTGAATCCTTTTTCCGTGAACGAAGTCCGTAAATATGAAGATGCCAAATACTTCTTACCGGATTTCGAGGACACGGAGAGGTGTCACAAGCTGGAGAACAAAGTCAACGCCACCATCCCTGTCTTCGGCAGTGATACCGAGGAGGAAGAGGAGATAGTTTATTCCGGTCCGCCCAAATACAACAAGCCAGGACCATCCGCTCCTACGTTGATCTTTGGTAGTGACTCGGAAGATGAGGTCCATGCTATATTCTCTGCTCGGCCTTCAATACAAACATTCGCTGACGAAGATCAAAGTCTGCAAGTCGCCATGGTGCCGCTTAAACATCATAAAGAACTAGATGCGCTCGATACCTACAGCGTAGAGGAGCTGCGGACGTTCTATGTCCCTCCCAGGCGAGAAGGCGAAAAGGCAATTCTATTCTACCGCTCTGAAGAAACCAAAATGGAGAAAGAAATTTGGCACGGTATGGATCTTACGCTTGACAAGCTTCAGCCCATCCGTCTACCCAGATATTATACAGAAGGCTTGAAGAGGTTGCTGAAGCGCCAGGGGATATCCTTCAAACAGACCGCTCGAAAAGCCAAATTCTATGACAGGGTCTGGAACGTTCCCGGGACTCAGCACAAGTTGCCTAATGGGAGAATGGAAACAATCGGGCTTGGTTACATTCGGTCCAAGAAACGAGAGCTACTCCATGATTGCTACGTCGTGCATGACTTCAATGAAAAAGCGGATGCTCAATGGGAGGACGCTAATCCTGAACCAGTAAAAGTTCCTGATGCAAAAGTGCCCAGTCCGTCGTTCGAAGAACAAATGGACAAGCTTATAAGGGAAGCTGGCCAAAAAGTCCGAGACGACCACAACCGCGAAATGGCCATCTACGAGAAAGCCAAAATGCAACGCCTCCTCTAACAGGCCGTGAAAGATGAAAGTGCCGCTCCCTGTCAACCTGTTAAAAAAAAGGCTCGACGCAGAGGCAGAAACAAGTCAAAAAGCGAAAGAGGCGCTTGACAGCAACAAAGCGGGACTAAGAAGCCACGCAAGCGGAAATCGAGCGGTCCAGATCTGTCCCTTGTGAAGAAGATGAGTCGAGCATACTCTTTTCCTCGGGACAAAGAGAAGAAGATACTTGACCGAGCTATAAAATATCAGATGCTTACACTGCCGGAGTCTAAACACCCCGAACAAGCAGGCGAAGTCTCACACCCAAACTATTGCTCTTATCACCGAGTAATAAGGCATCCTCTCGAAGACTGCTTCACCTTCAAGAACTGGGTGGAAGATCAGTATCAGTTCGGCAAGTTTGCTCTATCTGACAGTTGGAGGGTAACGCCGCCACATAAGCACGAACCCAAAGCCATGAAAGCAGAGCCAGACCCACATCGGTCTTCGAAGCGAGCTCGTACTTGTCATATGATAACAATATCAAAAGAAGAACCCGATAATATGGATAACCTTCCCTGGTGCTTCGAAAACAATGGTGATGAGGTAATCTCAGAGTTTCCACCGGCGCCCAAAGAGTTGGAAGATGGAATACACACTACTGCAGATAACCTCAAGAAGATTGATTTGGGAACGGCAAGCGACCCGCGACCCACATTCGTTAGCGAGCTGCTATCTGAAGAAAGGGTGGCCGCGTTAAAAGACGTGCTTATGCAGCATAGAGATTGCTTCGCATGGAACTATTCCGAAATGCCAGGACTAGATCCAGAGAATGTTGTCCACAAACTGACGATATCCCCGGACGTTAAGCCAATCAAACAAGCACCAAGAAGGATGCGGCTCGAGCTTGAGATGATCATCAACACCGAGGTCAAGAAGCTGATCGACTCTGGCTTCATCCAAGAGGTTCAGTACCCTGACTGGATCGCCAACATCGTCCCGGTGATGAAGAAAAATGGGACAATACGCATATGCATGGACTTCCGGGATCTCAAAAAAGCCTGCCCGAAGGACGATTTCCCAGTACCGGTCACTAAACTGATGATAGACAACACGTCCACTCATGAAGTCTTCTCCTTCATGGACGGATCGTCAGGATACAATCAAATAAAGATGCATCCTGAAGACCAGAAACATACCGCTTTCCGGACCCCTTTGGGTATATTCTGCTACAAGGTGATGCCCTTCAGTCTAAAGAACGCCGGTGCCACCTATCAGAGGGCCATGACGAAGATCTTCGATGACCTCATACATGAAATCGTCGAGTGCTATATCGATGACCTCGTGGTGAAAAGCAGATCATACGAGGAACATCTCGAGCATCTGAAGACTGTATTTCAACGCCTTCGACAATACAACTTGAAGATGAACCCTCTTAAGTGCGCATTCGGAGTTTCCTCAGGAAAATTCCTAGGATTCATCGTCCGACACCGAGGTATTGAAATAGATTCGTCAAAGATCAAGACGATCATGGAAATGCCTCCGCCAAGGACTCTCAAACAGCAGCGGTCTCTCCAAGGGAAGCTCGCGTATATACGACGATTTATAGCCAACCTTTCAGGCAAGTGCCGTCCTTACAGCCACCTGATGAAGAAGGGAACCCTGTTCATCTGGGATCAAAAATGCCAAAGCGCGCTGGACGAAATCAAGTAATACCTGCAGAACCCGCCAGTGTTGGCTGCTCCGGTCAAGGGAAAGCCCCTCATTCTTTATACAACCGCCCTCGAAGGTTCCTTAGGCGCATTATGGGCGCAAGAGAATGACCAAGGGAAAGAAAGAGCACTCTACTATTTGAGTCGGGTTCTACTGGGGGCAGAAAGCAACTATTCCCCCATTGATAAACACTGCCTGGCGTTGATCTTTGCGATAACCAAGCTCAGGCACTATGCGTTGGCACATGAAGTCCGTCTCATCCCCTTAAATATTTAATGTCGAAGGCCATATTGACAGGTCGGCTTGCTAAATGGGCCCTGCTCTTGATGGAGTTCTCGATAACTTATCAACCTCTTAAGGCAGTAAAAGGCCAGGCCATCGCCGACTTTCTCGCTAAGCATCTGATACCTTCCGATTCTCCTATGAATTGCGATCTGCCAGATGAACATGCGTTTGACGCGAGCGACGGAGGTGATACCCAATGAGAGCTTTATTTTGATGGAGCATCCTCCATGAAGAAGCGCAAACAAAGCACCCCTATAATCAAATCGGGGGTAGGCCTCATCTTCGTAACTCCACAAGGAGCGATAATGCGCTTTGCTTTCTCCTTAACAGAGCCGAGGACAAACAATGAAGCCGAATATGAAGCTTTGATAGCAGGCCTCGAGATCGCCATTGATATGGGAATTGAAAACCTCCTCATATACGGAGATTCTCAACTGGTCGTTAGTCAAGTAAACGGCGACTACCAGACGTGCAAGCCAGAACTGGTGAAGTACGGCGAAAAGGTGCAACAACTGTTGACCCAAATTCCTTCCTACACTTTGGAAAACATACCGCGTGCAGAGAATAGCAAGGCGGACGCGTTAGCCAAGCTCGCTAAGGAACTGGCTGATGAGAACCTCGATGACGTCAGAATCGTGGAACATAGCCGTCGGGTGCTCGCCCCAGCGGAAATATCTCCGGAATTACCCGAAGAGAAAGGAGCGACTGAGCAGACGACCCTGCAAATAAAACACCGGGAAAAGGCTCAGGATTGGAGAGAAGTCTTTATAGACTACTTCAAATACCATCGAACGCCTGAAGATGCGTCCTCAAGACATCAGCTTATGAAACGAGCTCTGTCTTTCGCCTTCGTCAATGATACTCTGTACAAGAGGTCGTTTGATTCTCTGTGGTTGAGAGGACCTGAAGAGGCAAAAAGAGTCGTTCAGGAAGTTCACGACGGACTCTGCGGTTCTCACCAAGCAAGCCCGAAGATGAAGTTGAAAATAAAATGGATGGGTTACTACTGGCCCACGATGATTCAGGACTGCCTCGAATATGCGAAGGAATGCCACTCGTGCCAAATCCATGGGGATTTCATCCACCAGCATCCAAATCCACTACATTCAACGGTGGCTAGCTTGCCGTTCGAAATGTGGGGAACTGACATAGTTGGCCCCATCGAACCAGCATCGTCTAGAGGACATCGTTTCATCCTGGCGACGACTGACTAATTCTCCAAATGGGCAGAAGCAGTACCGCTGAGGGAAGTGAAGACAGAGAATATCCTCCATTTCTTCAAGACGCACGTCATTTACCGGTTTGGAACTCCGCGACGGATCATCTCCGATAACGGGTCAGCCTACAGAAGCCACAGGATCAGTCGCTTCGCGCAGCAGCATAATATAGACTGGAGATATTCCTCGGTTTATAAAGCACGAGCTAATGGTCTAGCCGAGGCCTTCAACAAGACCTTGACAAAGATCATAAAGAAGACGGTGTCCCGAAATAAGAAGGACTGGCACGAGAGATTACAAGAAGCTCTCTGGGCGTATCGAACTACGTTCAAGACGGCCACGAACACAACGCCGTATGCGTTAGTATTCGGTACAGAAGCGGTACTCCCCCTCGAGATAGAGCTACATTCTCTACGAGTGACAGTCCACTACGAGCTGACGGACGAAGAAAATGCTCACCTTCGGCTTGAGGAGCTTGATGCCCTTGATGAAACACGGCTCATAGCGCAACAAAATCTGGAGACTTATAAAGCAAAGATGACGCGCTCATATGAAAGATTGACCAGGCCGAGGACATTCCGCCAAGGCGAACTCGTGCTAGTGGTCAAAAGGCCTATGATCCCCAATCGCGCCAAGCGGGGAAAATTCGAGCCGAACTAAGAAGGCCCATACATCATAGACAAGGTCTACCAGGGTGGAGCCTATATACTCATGGATATGCACGGTGAAAGGCCTTTCAGGCCAATAAATGGCCGCTTCCTAAAGAAATACTACGCTTAACGAGCCACAGCCTAGGTCAATGATAGATGACGACGACTATATCCGCTCGCTATCTTCCTAAGCCCAAACTCTATAAGTAGTAGCCGGCTTTCTTCAATGATGGACCGAAACGTCCTTAAACTAAGGACGGACCGAAACGTCCTTAAACTAAGGACGGACCGAAACGTCCTTAAACTAACGACGGACAGAAACGTCCTTAAACTAACGACGGACCGAAACGTCCTTAAACTAACGACGGACCGAAACGTCCTTAAACTAACGACGGACCGAAACGTCCTTAAACTAATGACGGACCACTATATCCTAAAACTAGTTGTTGACCGAGATGTAGATAAACTACGGTGGATTGAAACATCACAAAGCCGATATAAAAAAAATAAAAAAAAGAATAATAAAAAAAAAGAATAAAAAATAAACGGTATGTCCATAAGCAAAATGGGCACGGATGATGAAAACCTGAAAGGGCTCCGTGAGTAAAAACAGCAGGGCTACCGACGAGTGTTTGTGAAAACCCGGAAGGGCGCAACCTCGTTAAAAGTCACTTACAGGGTCCTCTTGACCTTATAAGGAGAAACCACCCGCATGAGATCCTTACGACTCACAAGAGAGCAACACACTTAGGGATTCCCACGATTCCTAAGGAGAAAATACACTTGCGAGATCCTCACGACTCGTAAGGAGAACTCTCTTATGGGACCATCACGGCTCATAAGATTTGAAAGTCTTAAGTTAAGAAACCTTAACCTGTTCTTAAGAAACTCCCACAACCTTCGATATTTCCCTACAAGTGGTTCAATACTGACGCTTGTATACAATCCACGGGCGCGAATAAACATTTCCCTAACCAAATCCCACCCATGACTGGGGATATGTTCGCATGGTGAACAACCCTTGTAAGTCCTCTCGACTTACAAGGAGAAAACCCTCTTGCAGGATCCTTATGACTTGCAGAGGAACATACACTTAGGAATCCTCACGATTCCTAGGGAGAAAACACACTTACAAGATCCTCACGACTTATAGGGAGAAATACCTTTGGGAGACCCTTACGGCTCATGAAGTCAAAAGCCTTAGTCGACAGGACCTTAACCATGTTCGCTAAGCCACCTTTGTTCGACATCGCTAGAGGCAAATGATGATTCGCTCCTGGCGATATCCCAGTTGTAGCGGTGCTGATGCCGAAATCGGTGCCTAATTTTAGGTTTACGGCGAAAAGCCAGTAGGTCGCACATGTATCCGAAATAGCCGAAATGATGGGGCAACTTGCAATAAAAAAACAGCAAGTAAAAACGTATGCATGCAAAACAGCCGAAATGATTGGGCAACCGCAATAAAAAGCAGCGAGTAAAAATAAAATAAATAGCCGAAATGATTGGGCACCGTGAAAAATAGCCGAAATGATTGGGCAATCGCGACATTCGCGATATAAAAACTGAAATGATAGAGCATCGCGAAAATAAAACAATAAAAAAAATATATGAAACTTTTGCCCTACAGTTGAGATCACATCGATCCCTGTATACAATCCAAGGGTACAAACAAAGACGGAACCATACCTTCCTAACAGGTTCCGTCAGAAAGCAAAGCCAAATCTCGACGGTTCACCAACAACCTAGAGACAACCATGACATTCGTTTCGATACAGCAGACGCAGTGCCAGCAAACGAAGCGAAGATCAGATTCCTAGCTTCACGGTTTTGACAGTAACTTATATAAAACATGAAAGACCGCCACAGATCAGTTCAATCCCCAGGGAAACCAGTGTCCCTGGCAAATACCTCAATTCAGGGAAACTAGCATCCTTAATGAGAGCTTCTTGATTCGTGTCGGCCCGCAGAGAAACCAGTGTCTCCGCAGGAATACCCCGATTCGTTTCAACCTCGAGGAAACCAGTGTCCTCGGCAAAATACTTCGACTCAGGGAAACCGGTGTCCTTGACGAGAACATCCTGATTCGCGTCGACCCGCAGAGAAACTAGCGTCTTTGCAGGAATACATCGATTCGTTTCAACCCCAGGGAAACCAGTGTCCCTGGAAAATACCTCAATTCAGGGAAACCAGTGTCCTTGATGAGAGCCTCCTGATTCGCGTCGACCCGCAGAGAAACCAGTGTCTCCGCAGGAATACTCCGATTCGTTTCAACCACGAAGAAACCAGTGACTTCGGCAAAATCCTTCGACTCAAGGAAACCAGTATCCTTGACGAGAACATCCTGATTCGCGTCGACCGGCAGAGAAACTAGCGTCTTTGCCGGAATACATCGATTCGTTTCAACCCCAGGGAAACCAGTGTCCGTGGCAAATACCTCAATTCAGTGAAACCAGTATCCTTGATGAGAGCCTCCTGATTCGCGTCGGCCCGCAGAGAAACCAGTGTCTCCGCAGGAATACTCCGATTCGTTTCAACCCCGAAGAAACCAGTGTCTTCGGCAAAATCCTTCGAATCAGGGAAACCAGTGTCCTTGACGAGAACATCTTGATTCGCGTCGACCCGCAGAGAAACTAGCGTCTCCGCAGGAACACCTCGATTCGTTTCAACCCAAGGGAAACCAGTGTCCTTGGCAAATACCTCAATTCAGGGAAACTAGCGTCCTTGATGAGAGCCTCCTGATTCGCGTCGGCCCGCAGAGAAACCAGTGTCTCGACAGGAATACTCTGATTCATTTCAACTTCGAGGAAACCAGTGTCCTCGGTAAAACACTTCGACTCAGGGAAACCAGTGTCCTTGACGAGAACATCTTGATTCGCGTCGACCCGCAGAGAAACTAGCGTCTTTGCAGGAATACATCGATTCGTTTCAACCCCAGGGAAATCAATGTCCTTGGCAAATACCTCAATTCAGGGAAACTAGCGTCCTTGATGAGAGCTTCTTGATTCGCGTCGAACCCCAGGGAAACTAGCGTCTCCGCAGGAATACATCGATTCGTTTCAAGCCCAGGGAAATCAGTGTCATTAGCAAATACCTCAATTCAGGGAAACTTGTGTCCTTGATGAGAGCCTCCTGATTCGCGTCGGCCTGCATAGAAACCAGTGTCTCCGCAGGAATACTCCGATTCGTTTCAACCTCGAGAAAACCAGCGTCCTCAGCAAAATACTTCAACTCAGGGAAATTAGTGTCCTTGACGGGAGCTGCTCGATTCGTCTCGACTCGTGAGGAAATTAGTGTCTTCGCGAGGACTTCCCGATTTGTCTCGACCTGCAAGATAAAGCCTTAGGCAACAGGGATTAAAAAACTTGTTTCCTAAGCACTGGGGCCCTGCAAGTCAGTCTAAAATGGTCTCTTGCATACTATCCACGGGTCTCACTCTCCAAAGTCGAATCTCGACAAGGAGAGAAACAACCACTTACGAGTCCTCTCGACTCGTAAGAGGGAAAATTCTCTTATAAGATCCTTACGACTTATAAGAGAAAACGCACTTAGGAATCCTCACGATTCCTAAGGAGAAAATCCACCTACGAGATCCTCTCGATCCGTAGGGAGAAAAGTCTCTATGAGACCCTCACGGCTCATAGAGTTGAAAAGTCTTAGGCAGCAGATCTGAACCTGCGGCCTAAGCCATCGAAGAAACCAAGATGCTTACTCTATTATTTGTCAACCATATTTATCAAGACAGCATTATGATAATAAGAGAAGGGAGAAACCAAAGAAATAATACAAGACATTGCAAAGGAAAAATGTGTATCTTTATTTATTAATTCAATCAAGTACAAGGTGAATCGTACAAAAGAATAAAGAATGGATACATCTTATTCGAAAAAGAAAATCTTTACAAGCATATTGATACAAGGGCAGCTACTGGGAAGGAAGCGTCTTAAATAGCCCTATCAGTTGTTCGCGCACTTCCTTCCACGCCTTTTCCTGATCGGCCGTCACCGCCAGTTCTGCTTCCACTTGAGCCCGCTGCTGCAAGAAGGATGCAAGCTGCTCCCCAACGGCCTGCTGAGCGGCTTCACGGCCTTGGGCATCACGCTCGGCGGCATCGAGCTTCCGCCTCAAGTTTAGCCCATTAGAGATACGCTCCAGAAGGCCCTCGAAGATAGCCTTCACCTGGGCAGCGTTCGCTTCAACCTCAGCGCGCAGATGAGCCGTCTCGTTTGAGGTCTCTTAGCATTCCCTCAGCCTTAAAGCCGCTTCTTGTTCCAAGTGACGAAAGTAAGAAGCACTTTGCTCAATCCATGATGCTCTTTGATTGCTTGCGGCTAAGGTCTCGGGAGCAGGGCGCATAAACTCCGTTTGATGCAGGCGGACCTCGATTTCCCAGCAGTGATTGACTCAAAGCCCAACGATGCCTCCATCGTGAAATTCACAAGCGCCGCCAACATTGGGTTGACCTCCGCAGCGAAATCCGCAGCAGATGGGAGCGCGTCTGCGTCAAGCTCCTCGACGTATCCGCTCATTACAGCATCCTTTGAAGACGGACGTCTCAGGAAGGGGCCTGTTGGCATTATAACGCCAGACTTAAAGGACGCCGGGATTGGAACGACAGCTGAAAAAACAAAATACGATTAGATGACGGTTCAAGAAATACAAAAAAGTCATCGATGTGATAGTTTACTATACCAGCTGCAGCAGGTGGCAAGGCCGGGAGGGCCGGTGGCGTGACCGATCTTTCAGCCCCTCCTTCGATTTGTAGCACTGCGTTCAGGATGAGGGAAAGTCAGAAATAATTCCATTACTGAAAAAAGAAAGACATCAAATGGAAATTATACTCACCAGCGCCACCGGAGGAAGAAGCGAGTTCAGATGGGAAGGAGAAGTGCGGGTGCAACACCTGATAGAGATGATCAAAAAGCACTCCTGAAAAGATGCAATAGTACGACATTAGTACATAAATTATGCGGCTGAAAGATAAAACTAATGGGTTGCAAATCCATACCTTCCAACATCTGCGATGGTACAAGGGAAGGCTGAGAGGTGACCACCGCCAAGGCAGTAGTTGACGGCGCTCCCTCGAGCAATGGAGCATCAGCACTGGCCGCACCTGCGTTGAAAACAAGGATAAACTTGTCAGAAAAGATTGCAAGATAAAAAAAAGGGACAGTAACTCGAAATTTACCTGATGAGCCGCCAGCCGAAATGGAGGCGTCTCCCTCCTCCATCGATACGAGTCTACCTCCCGTGGCCTCATCACCGGACTCGACAGGGGCTGTCGTCGTACTCGCCCGACCAGGAGACGGCGGAGGACCGTAGACAGGGAGAGCAATAATTGGAGCATTGCCAGACTCTTGAGAAAGATCGGCTGGCTTTTCCCCAAGAGTCGTACCCATCTCACCCGCTACTTCTTCGGGCTCGGCAGTCACCATTGTCTCGTCCGCCGTTACCATGGGGTTACCAGTCTCAGGTGCTCCGTCCGCCGCTGCCTCAGGCTCAGTTATAGCGGTCGTCTCATTTGCCGCTACATCAGGCTCGGCATCAACGACCTTCTCTGGTGCAGCTCCTCCAACCCCCAGCTCAGGTCCAGCAACCCCGGCGACGTCGCCCACCGTCGGCTCGGGTTCAGCCGGTGCCTCTTCCTCTGTCCCCTTAGGTTCGACGGTTTCCGCCTCCCCTTCGGTTGGACTTGGCCCTGCATGACAAGATATATAAAAACCGACAGGTTTACAATTCGTACAACAAAATTTTGGAAGATACATTACCTGAGGTGGACATATCGTTAGCCTCCCTATTTGCGTGCACCGCCTGTCTGTGAGCTGTAGACAAGGCGACCGGGGGCTCTTCTGAGGGAGTATCAACACGAGGGACGGTGCTTGGGCCCGCTCCCACGGCCAAAGCAGCCCTGCGTGCCTTTGCCTCGCACCTCAACCGCTTCCTCTCCTCCCGGGCCGTCGCGACAGACCTCTTCGACGCTTCCTTCATCAAGGTGTCGTCGTCCTCGTTTAGAGTTGCCTCCAGAGCCTTCAAGGCATCTCTCATCGGCTCTTCAAGTCGGGTCACTCGCGGTAGCCCCGAAGTGGTCGAAACATCAGTGGCTGGCCCGGGAAGAGTCTCTGCGTCACTTTGCGGGACCGGCATTGTGGTTCCTGTGATGAGAAAAAGAAAGGGTTAGATCGACCATAACAAAAGGAGAATAAAGACTTAATGAATCGAAACGTACCGAGGCCTAAGGATGCTCTGAGTCGTTCTTCCTCTTGAAAAGTTTTGAGGGAAGCAGCGATGGCTTCTTCAGTGGTGATGCCTGTTTGAAGAAAAGAAAGGAAAAGCATTAGTCAAAGACAATAATAAAAGTACGATGCAACAAAAAAAATGCGACTAGCAATTACCCGATTGTGCAAGCTTAGCTAGCCATGTGTCGCGCCTTGCCAATCGCTCTGAAGCTGCGATGGCGGCCGCCAGATCAGTGTCATCTGGCGGCATAACCAAGCCTCTATTGGTCCCGTACTCGCCCAAGCCCTCGCTATAGGGAGCGTGAGGTTCCTGACTGAACGCAACGTCAGCTGAGAAGAGCGACTTCTTCTTCCTCTTCTGCCCGCCGGCCTTAGGTGCACCCAAGATCAACTTGCATTTTGTAGGCACTTTAGGGCGGCGGGTCCCGATATCCTCGCCCACGCCGGACTCCGGCGAGACCACATTCACCGGCTCCATTGGAACACGGGGCGCGGGTGGCACGTCCGCGGTAGCACGAGGTAATCCGCGTGGAGGACTCAGCACACGCGGTGGTTCGGCTTCAGCATCTTTCAGCGGAGGGACTACGGGGGTCCTTGGCACCAGAGGAGCTTTGCGGTCGCTGCCGGGAGGCACACCCTTATGGTCGACCAACAAGCGCTTTTCTTCCTTTATAACGGCGCCCGTCGAATGCTGGTACCACGCTGTATATGTATTAAGGATTCGTGGGGCACAAGACGGCTCGCTGATGAAAAAATGAGAGCCCGTATTCAGACGCATGAAGTGATGCAGCGCGCTCCGCATCCCTTCTTTAGTGACAGCAGGGTCCAGCAAGAAAGCCTCCAACGGCACCCCTTGATTGTAGCTCAGTTGCTGGGCAAAACGATGCGGGTTGTATCTCATGAAAAGCGCCGCATCATTTTTCCTAAACACCAGGAAACCCGGTCTGATGGAATATAGATGCAGGGTCTCCCGGGCTGTCAGAACTGAGGCCCCATCTTTGAAAATGTCTTGCAATGACCGCACTGTGGTAGTAGACGCCTTTCCAATGGTCAGCACTTTGTCAGTAAAAGAAATCCCGTCTCCAATTGTGTGGGGACAAAGGAGCAAACCTCTGGCATTCCGTGGCGACGGAGTCACAATTGAGGCGCCGATCAATCGCATGATTCGAGGGAAGCTGCACCTGTCATAGAACGAAGGCCATTTGTGCATACCGAAGACGCCCAGTGTATGTAGCTCGAGCCATGATATGAAGTAATGCATCGGGAAGATCACGTGCAGTACTCCAGGTTCATTAGCATCCGCCGCTTGACTAAGGCCGTGATACAGGTGTGCCAAGCCAGCGATCCCGACGGCCACTTTTACCTCAATGGTCATCCGGTGAGCTGGGTAAAAGACAGAGGGCCTCATACGGCGAGAATGCATCGGGAGCGCAAACCAACTCAGCCATAGCCCAAGAAATCCTAAGAAGAACGTTTCCTCGTCCATCCTAGGGGCTGCAACCTCCGCAAAAGAGACCACCGGGGAGTTAGGAAGGAAAAAACCCTTTTGATCTACCTCCTTCGCTGGAAGGTTGTCCAAACCTAAACCGAAAGGGTCATCAAGCGTGCCAAACTTAGCAGCTTCTGCCGAGAGGACGTTTGCATGAAGGAATCGAGCGATGAAATCCTCGAAACTGACCCCGCGGCTCCCACATTCGATAAAAAGGGCCTCGTAGATGTTCAATACTTTGATCAAACTTGGAAACTGATGTTGAACAGCATTCTCCGGAGTGAGGCCCATCATTGCTGGCTTAGCACCGAAGACATATTCGTCTGTAGGAAGGAGCTCCTCATAATGCTCCCCTATGACCGGTAAGCCGGAAACCTCTGTGAACTCCTCTAAAGAAATCAACACTTCCCGGTCCAGTGCGAGGAAAGTGTGAGTAGGGATGTTCCACTGCTCCAAAAAGGCCTTAACCCACCAGGTGGGAAGCGTAGGATATTGGAAGAGGGAAACGTAAACAGCAGTGTACAACCCGAGCCTCATCAACTGCGACTTCTTCGCTGACAAAATGTAGCGAGCCCATGGCAGATAACCGATCGGATGACGGGGGATCAGACCTATATTGTATGATTGCCCCCAGGGTCGCGCCTCGCCTTGACAAATACGACGTCCCAAGATATCCAAAACCATAGGAGGCTGAACTGGAATCGCATCTATAGCGGGATGAAGAAGGCCCTTTGAAGTCCAATCGACCATCTCCACGGCATACTTCACCGGGGGTGGGTCTGCATAATAGATCTCCATGATAGGCTCTGATGGTACTGCGCATGAAAAGCTCTGTCGACCCCTGATAATTTGATTGTACCACGACCCTCAAAGGTGAAGATTCTTATATTCCGGATCGTAGTCCCTGATCAAAGCTAGGACCTCCTGGTCTATGGGTGCTCCGGGGAATCCTCCTTCCGAACGAACAAATGGGAATGAGGTATTGAAAGACATGTTTCCTGCAGAGGGACAAAAGTCAGCCGTCAGTGTTGTAATTCCAACGCTTGGCATTTTCAAAAAAAAATTATACCACATTGCAATGCAGTGGTAGGGGACAAAAGGGGAACCCACAAAATCTGGATAAGACATCCCTATCATTGGATGAGACTGTCAATTAATGAAGAGATCCCCAAGAGAATATTCACATTAATGGGAAATCCCTAGAGACAAGGAGAAAATCTCCTCTTTCAGAGCAAAGCTCTGTCACAGAGTGACATTTGTCAAACTCTGGTCTCAAGGGAATAAAATTTCCTAAAAAGAGCCTAGCTCTGTGGTAATAATGGAAAGATCCATCAAAGAAAATTTAACTTCTTGAAAGAATTAAAATTTTAGGATCTTAAAGATCCATGAAAACTCTTAGGAGTTCTTCATTTTCAGATCATAAAAAGATCTACATTTGATCCATGAGCAAAGCTCTGTTCATGGGTTTAAAACCCATGAACAAGATCTCTGTAGATCTATGGACTTTTGAGAGCAAGGCTCTGTGGATGAAACCCCAAAAGGATTTACTTTAGATCAATGATCTATGAGAGCAAGGCTCTGTTAATTAAGTTTAATTTAATTTAATTTATATTTTACCTAAGATGATTCTAGGTTTTGAACTCTGAAGTTCTTGGGAAGAAACGAGAGCAAGACTCTAAAATTCTTAAACAAGAGCAAGGCTCTGAAAACTCAAGTTCTTGAAAAATGGTAAACCATTTACTGAGGACCAAGGGTCCTATTTATAGGCGCTTGCGCCCCTTCAACTTTTCGGTTGATCCAATGGCTAGGATCTTGCCACCGCTGCACTCACGTGTGCACCACGTGAGCGCAACGGTGGGGGGCATTTGTTTCCCCCAATCAGCGCAAAGCTCTGTTTGAATTTCAAAATTCAAAAATTGAAGCAACGCATCAAATTCCTTGCGCTGCGCGCAATACGCCATATGTCAAAAGCTGATACGTCAGCGCAGCGCCCAAGGCAGCGCGCCCAATCAGAGCAAGGCTCTATTTAAAACAAAATTAAAAGAAGCAACGCTTCAGATGATCTGCGCTCTGCGCTGCGCAACACGTGGCAGCGCAGTTGCGCTGCGCGACACGTGGCTGCACAGTTGCGCTGCGCTCTGCGCTGTGCGACACGTGTCAAGCGCTGGTGCATCTGCGCCAAACAGAATTAAAATTCCAGTAAGATGTTTCTGTTCTTGTTAAAACAAGAGATTGTCTTCTGTAAAATAGAAGCCCTTGGATCAAAGATCCAACGATGGGGAAAATTCCCCAAATCACTCAGAGAAGGATCTCTTTAACAAATTTAACAAATTAATGGGCACTATATAAAGGCCCCTAGACCCCAATTCAATGGACATCAACATCAAGATCAAAAACAACAGCACAGAAAATAGAGAGAACTCTGAAGAATTTTGAGAAAAAACTCAAGAAGAGAAAAAAAAAAGGTAAAAACCTTTATAAAAAAAGAAGAATTTCTTCTGAATAGATCATTGATCTAAGAACAAGATAAATGATCTTCAATAAAAAATAAATAATAACAGTGCCTTGCACTTTTTTATGAACCATTGGTTTCTGGAATCTTAAAGATTCTTTTCTTGAATCCAAAATTGGATCAAGTTATTGAAACAGTGCCTTGCACTTGCAAAAACTGCACTGTTGCGCTCCTGGGTTGGCGCAAGTCACCAGAGAGCGCCACGTGTCAGCACTATAACCACTTGCGCTATGCGCTTTTAAAAAAATAGAGCATTGCTCTTTAAAGTTGGCACAACTCACCAGAGCGCGCCACGCGTCACAGCGCAACAGCGCAGCGCACTGGCACAGCGCACTGAGCTAGCGTGACACGTGTTACCTCCACATGCGCTTGCGCTCAATAATTATGCACTGCATTGTTTACAGAAGGGCCAAGCCCAATTAAAAAAAAGGCCTAACAGACCAAATTAAATGCAATGCATTATTTTAAAGAAGGGCAGAGCCCAAAAAGATGCTCTGCATCATTTATAAAGGGACAGAGCCTAAATCAAAAAGGCATAGCAGGCCAGAATGAAATGCAGTGCATTATTAAACAGGGGCAAAGCCCTAGCACAAGCCTAATAGGCCAAAGATAAAAACGTTGAATATTCTCAACTGGACTTAGCCCAATCATGGCCGTAAGTCCTCAAATTAAATTGATTGAGCAAGAGTGCTCTCTTAAATCAATTTACACCCGGTTTAAGAGTACATCTCCGAACTCCTCTGATATTTGTCATTGTAATCCTTCAACGTCTTCAGAGAGGTGACGGGTCCCGACAACCACACATCGATACGGACTGCGGGGTCCTTAAACTCATGGACCGAAACGTTCTTAAACTAATATTCTTCCCAAAATGGGAACGTTGGACCGAAACGTCCTTAAACTAATGTTCGTCCCCAAATGGGAATGATGGACCACCATGTCCCTAAACTGGAAATCGACCGCAATGTCATTAAACTAAACAATAGCGCCAATTGCTCTCTTGTCGGATCCAAATGATCCCATTAAGTTGATCTTAGTCTGCAGATTAGGCTAACGTATCCTTAACAAACGTTTAAGTTGATCTTAGCCTTAAATAGGGCTAACGTATCCTTAAACTAAAACACCAAACCCAAATCTAAGTAAATACGGATTTGGACTAATCCACGTCCTACGGGCGACGACATAAATTAGTCTCCGTATACAATCCAAGGGCAACCATAAATAAAACAAACACCCACGACACAGAGTGAAATTCTGGAGAAGGAGAAAGTTGTTACCGCGATGCGGTAGCGTAATTAACTGCAGGGGCTTGCGCCTACAGGGAAGAGCGTCCCCACAATCAAAAACCCCTCGAACGAGGGGGAATCTGACGAAGTCTGCTACATCGGCCGCATCCGTCTAAACCTTCGATACACGGTGTCATAAATCAACTTGGCATCTTCGGAGAGGTGGACGGATAAAACCAAATAGCATCTGCCCCGAATCTCAGGCAAGAAGTCTCTACGTCGCGCCGTCATGCGGAGGGGAACAACCATCTTTTTAGAAAAGGAATTTCTTGCAAAAGAAATTAGTGGCGAAGAGGTAGAGCTGGAAGAAGTTCCAGCAGCACAAACTACAACTGAAGATTTAGTAGAACCAGAGGATTCGATAGTCTCCAACGAACCTCAGCCTCTCCGCCGATCTAGTATGGTTCCTCATCCACCTGAGAGATACTACGATTTTCTCGTTGACGGTGGGAGCGAGGATTGCATCATGGTCGATGATGACCCAACTAGCTTCGAGCAGGCCATCACAAGTGGGGACTCTGTGAAATGGATGGATGCAATGCGATCTGAGATGGAATCCTTGTACACCAACAAAATATGGACTTTGGAAGTTGCTCCTGAAAGGGTAAAACCCATCGGGAGCAAATGGATTTTTAAGAAGAAACTTGGTGTAGATGGAAAAGTTGAGATTTTCAAAGCTAGACTTGTTGCAAAGGGTTTTCGTCAATGACCAGGTGTGGACTATGATGAAACCTTTTCTCTAGTGGCTATGCTTAAGTCCATCCGGATCTTACTTGCCATTGCTACATACCATGACTACGAAATCTGGTAAATGGATGTTAAGACCGCCTTTCTAAATGGTGATTTAGAAGAGAGCGTGTACATGACTCAGCCAGAGGGCTTCGTAGACAGTGGGAGCAGCGGGAAGGTGTGCAAGCTGCTTAAATCCATCTACAGGTTAAAGCAGGCATTGCAGAGTTGGAACATCTGTTTTGATGTGGTAGTCAAAGAGTTTGACTTCATCAAAAACATAGATGAACCTTGTATATACAGGAAGGTGGCAGAGAGTAAGGTTGTCTTCCTCGTATTGTACGTGGATGGCATACTCTTGATAGGAAATGATGTTCCTATGCTGTAATCGGTCAAGCTCTTCTTATCACAAAGATTCTTAATGAAAGATCTAGGTGATGCCTCCTACATCTTGGGAATTAAGATCTATAGAGATAGATCTAAACGGATACTAGGATTGTCCCAATCCAGGTACATTGACACCATACCAAAGAGGTTTAGTATAGAAGAATCCAAGCGTAGGAATTTACCCATGATCACAGGACTCACTCTCTCCAAAGAGATGTCCCCAAGACTGATTTAGAGAGAGCTCGCATGCAAGGGATACCCTATGCTTCGGCAGTAGGCTCTTGTTAGATATATATGCCCTAGAGGCCATTATTGTATAGTACTAGTTTGTATATTACATTTTGGAGGCTTGGGATATATATATATATATATATATATATATATATATATATATATATATATATATACAGGTTTACGACAGTCTTGCTCGACATAGTAGTATGCTACTTAGTTTGTTTCTATCTTAATATGTGTATATGTTTCTTTTAACATATCGCTAATACATAATGATGGAGCTCTTAGGATCTTTTCTTGACTACCGGCGTTGTGATGGAGATCACACTAGTGGGGGCTGGGTAGTCTATAAGCACATCCTTATTTTTGGTCCCTGGTCGTAGGATTATCGAGACAGGGCATCGATACTCCAGAGTAGACTGGTGCATACACTTCTCTTCCCAGCAGGGGAGATGGTCTGTCCCACAGCCATCAGTACGTCGTACTGGAGATAGTATGCAGGTGCTCGTTAGGTTACGAGTACACTGGACATGACTCGTCGGGAACTGTTGGTTGGTATTATACCTATCGTCAGTTAACAGTTCCCAGGTGATATGAGTACAGCTTAGTCCGATGACTTGACACTGTCACTTCGCCTCGAGTGTGTTCCCACTGTTATTAGATTACTACCCTACCACGGCTCTACTGAGTCGTGCAAACAGGTAGTAGTTGGGTGCAGTCCCGAAGCACTTGGAGGCAGTGACGGTTAGACAGGATTCGTCTCTCCCGGTATTGGGAGTTGATATCACGCTGTGTCTAGGAGAGCCATTACACATAGTCGTCCTTGTCCAGGGCAAGCGAGATTTGCTGGTAGTGTTACCAGTAGTTTCTCAGGGTGTTTTGGGCTACACTCCGACACGACTTGTACCGCTATTAGGGGACTGACGTTTACCGCCCCCCTAGGCCCGCCATGCGATACTCTCAGACGAACAGACCGGACTATACGGAGATTGTCACATACAGGCTCAGTAGGAGTTCGGATGGGTTCACCTCATCAGTCTTCTTATCGGCATCTACCTGGGGACCGTTACGTACAGCTAGTGCAGCTTGCGGTCTGTGGTTAAACCCACTGCCAGCATAGTGTCGAATCTTTAGAGTCCTACACAGAGGGTTATTCGCATTTGGGCAAAACAGAGTAGAGGTCGCATGGTTTTGCGACGGGGTTCGTTCACATCCGCGCACTTGTGCACGTTTGGTGTCTGGACAGTTTTTACTAGTGGGTTTTGGTTTAAGCCAGATCCTAGTATATGTTTTGGGGTTAGTTTTATCTCATTGTATTCGTGTTCCTCGGATCACGGATGCGGGTGTGTATGCATAGTTGACTGAGGCAGAGGCAGAGGATTCTCATTAGGGTTATGGTACGGGTGTGTATGCACAGTTGACTGTTGTCTTTTTCCAAACCCTAATGAGAATAGGAAATATGATTAATAATATTAGTTAACAATTATTGTGCCATGGTTGAGTTGAATTCTTAACTTTTGTTGACTTGTTGACTTAGTTGACCGGTTGACCAAAGTGGACTTGTTGACCATCATCATTTGTTTTCAAAGATGCTTCTTATTCTTTGCAAAAGCATTTAATGAATGAAATGATAATGGTCATTCATCAACTCACCATCACAAATTGTTAATTATTATTATTATTATCATTTTTCTAAATTATGAGAGCATGGTTGTAAAATGGTATCATTCTCACTTGCATCTTCTCTCTCATCCATTGCTCTCCTTCTTCCTCTAGCTTAAGGAAAATCCCTCTCATGAGTTGAGAACCATTTTCCTTTGAGATAAAACACCAAGACTACTCTCTACTCTTTCTAGGGTTCTAGGTTTAGCAAACCAAGCACCTTAGTTACCTCTAGGTTGAGGTAGGAGCTCAAGTTCGAACCCTCGGGTGGATCTATCTTCGACAAAGAGGAGACGACGAGGAGGAGCCGTACAAACTATTACAAGGAGCAAGTAAGGAGGAGAACAACAAGAAGAGAAGGAGTTCAAGACCTAGGTATAACCATTCTACATAGTAGTTAGAACTTGTAGATTTTGTGTTAGTTTTGTTTAGCCAAGATCCTTAATGAACGGTCCATGTTACCTATCGAGGAAAATTTTGATTTTTACCTATTCCGCCTCCCCGAAAGATCCGGGGTGGGTAACGTGGACCTAACAGCTCTATCATGTATGCGATGTTATGTACCAGACCCGATGTAGCATACTCACTAAGTGTAGTGAGTAGGTATCAAGCAGATCCAGGAGAGTGTCACTGGACAGCTGTGAAGAACATTCTCAAGTACTTGAGAAGGACTAAAGAGATGTTCTTGGTGTATGGTAACGGAGAACTCCAAGTGGAGTCCTTTACCAATTAGAGCTTTCAGAGTGATAAGGACGACTCTAAGTCAGTCTCGGGATTTGTCGTTACCCTCAATGGAAGGGCAGTTTATTGGAAGAGTTACAAACAGGAAACTGTGGCAGACTCGACGATGGAGACTGAATACATCGCTGCCAACGATGCTGCCAATTAGGCTGTCTGGATGAAGAAGTTCATAACTGAACTTGGAGTGGTTCCGTCTATTGAGCATCCAATACCTTTGTATTGCGATAACAATGGAGCAGTGGCCTTGGCCAAGAAACCCAGGTCCCATCAGCGATCCAGGCATATTCTGAGGCGGTATCACCTGATCCAGAAGATAGTTGATCGCCGTGAGATCGAGGTCAGGAGAGTTGACACGAAGAACAACACAGCGGATCCACTCACAAAAGCCATACCCCAGATACAATTTGAGAGACTCTTCAGGATGTTGGATATGAGATACTACAACAACCAGCCTTAATGCAAGTGGGAGATTGTTAGTTATATGTATGCCCTAGAGGCCATTATTGTACATGTGATGTATATTATAGTGGATGCTTAGATATATATAGAGAGGACTTTATTTCTCGACATGATAGTATGCTATATGGTTGCTCTTTTTCTTAACTTGTTGATTTGTATAAGTGATGTTGTCTTGCTCTCACATGTTGATAAAGCCCTTAGGATGTGTACTTGACTACCAGGACTATGATGGAGATCATACTAGTGGGGCTAATGATAGTCCACAAGTACACCCTATAATTGTTCCTAGTCGAGGGTGTATCAAGACAGGGAATCGATATTCCAGAGTAGACTAGCATATACGCATCTTGACCCATATGATGGGCGATGGATGATCCCACATCCATTAGTGTTTGACATCAAAGATGATGTACGGGTGCTCAGTGGAGACTGGGTACAATGAACGGACTCGCCAAGAACTCCTAGTTGGTATTATACCTATCGTCAGATAGCAGTTCTCTGGTGACACTGGTACAGGTTAGTCTGTAGATCCAAGATCGTCATAGAGTCTTGTGCGATTCCCACTGTGCTTTAATTTCTACCTTACCACGTTCAAAAGAACGTGCAAAACGGTGGCTTTTGGGTACAGTCCCAAATCACATGGAGGCAATGAGCGATAGGAGGGGATTTGTCTCTCCCGGTATTGGGGGTTGATGTTGCGCTGTGCTCGATTGGCCATAACGATAAGTCCCTGGCCAGGGCTGCTACGGAGATTTACTGATAAGTGTTATCAATAGTTTCTCGACCCGTTATGATCCTTACATCGGCACGACTTATCGGTTACTAGGGTCTGACGTTTACCATCCCTAGACTAGATATGTGACATATCAGACGAAAAGACCGGACTGTACGGTAGTGTTACTGATAGGCTTTCTTGTTGATCTTCTGATCGCTCAATACCCGGGTAGCCGTTACGTCCAGCTAGTACTGCTGACAGCTTATAGGTGCTTGATATGATCGTCACCTACTGCCTGCGTATTGACGAGTCTTTAGAGTCCTACACAGAGGTTTCACTGGCTCAGGCAAAAACGAAGTAGGAGCACATATGTGATATGTGCGGGACCGAGATTAATACGAGTATGTGACACCGTATTCTATTCTCGCGATATATGGTATCGATCGGTTATATGACATATAGCCGGGTTATTGAATTAAATGTTGATTCGATAAGTCGATACTGTATCTGTTTGTTATATGAGATATAGCCAGGTTATCGGATCAAGTGTTGATTCGATAAGTTGATACAAATTATATTAGCCGGTCATATGAGATATAGCTGGATTATTAAATCAAGTGTTGATTTAATGATTTAATGTATAATTATATATTTGATATATTAACTAATATTAGCTCACGTAAGCATTTCTTTTTCTCACATGTGCACACTTAATATATATGTGATATATATTAATTGTGTTTTCTTTTTGTGTCATGCTTAATGCCACATGCAACATGGGTGTATGAGACTTACACCATGATAATGATAATGAAGGGTTTATTATTTAGAGTAAATCAATTATTAGTTGAAAATTGGTCACAAGGCATCCAGCTTGTAGAATCTTAGAGATCCATTGACTTAGTCCACTCGTTTTGTCTTACACTAGATATTTGTTAACCCAACCATTATCTAAACTCAAGGTTAAGTCTCTACATGAGTTATATTAGATATTTTCTCACCCATGGTTGCGATTCACTCTCTCATCTATTATTTGCTTCTTCCTCCTCTTCACTTGAGAGAGCTCTCTAGGTTTATGAGAGAAGAACAAAATTTGTGAGAAAATTAATTCTAAAGTGAGCAAAAATCCTACTTCATCATCCTCTAATAGATTAGAACTTTAGTTTAGGGTGTTAGCTTCACTAATCCCTAATTAGTGAGGAGGTAGCTTGGGTTATTGACTCCTCGACGTAGATCATCTTCAGCCTCGAAGATTTCATGCAAGTTTGTTCCTTTCTTCTTGTGAAGTCATGCTAGAGTCCGAAAGATCACTATTTGGAGCGAAGGGACTACTACAAGGAGCTATTGAAGTGAAGAACCGGTCTACAAGGGTTGTATTCCTAGTTCACTTAGTTGTAAATTAGTTTACACTATGTTTCTTCTAAATCACTAGTTAAGATTCTAGGGTTAGGATTGTTTTCTACAGCAAACTTTTTAAAATGGCATAGGTGATGCCTCCCGAAACCATGCTGTCGTGCCAAGCAATCCTACACACGCATCCCAGCTTTGCGAGTTCTTCAATGAGACTGATCATCTTTAGGACGTGTTCTCCTACAGATGATCCGATAGCTAATCTCATCTGGAATAATTTCTTTGAGGTTTCGTACCTTGTGATACGAGAGTGCTTTCCATACAAATCCTTGCAATGAAGAAAAATGGATTTGATATCCATATTCTTGTGCTGCTTCTGAAGTTCATTATTCATTGAAGCCAGCATAATGGACCTAGCTTTTTCGCAATCTAGGTCTCACGTTTTGTGGACCTCGATGTCCAAAACTCTAGAATCCGACCCTGGGATAGGGGGAGCAGTAGTGGAGAGGACATATGGCACTTTTTCATAAGTGAGTGCAATATTGACGTTCCTCAGCCAATCATTATAGTTGGCCTAGTCAGAGTATTTTTTCGAGTAGTAGTTTAAGTCCCGTCATGGTTACTACCAGTGAGAGAGAAAATAAACACTCAGCATATGCTTTTGCAAGATTAGATTGGTTTATTATCTTATCTAACCAGGATGACTTCCACCGTTTCCTCAAATTCTCCATCAAACCTTAAAAAGAGAATTAGTTGAGATCATTTACACTTTACAAGTTCGCTAACCGTTCAGCCAGGTGGGTGTCGGTACTCCGAGGGAGGTTTCCCTTGCTCTCGCACGGACCTAATTAAAATAAACCATGTTTTCGCAGAGGCGTAGCTCCGTTAACACTTTCTAGACACCTGATAGGTTAGCTAATTGCGAAGTGAAAAAATATCTCCCAAGAGTAATCCTACTCATCAGTGGGATCAGGATCCAACTATCATCGTGTGATGACCTAGATGGAAGCCACTCTAGTCACCACACTCCATAAGGTATGCTAAATTTGCAAGTTTCCTTTATGTTTGAAACCCCCGATGTGGTTTTTGCCCCCATGCTCTTATGACCTTGACGAAGGCCAACAAATCATAAGACGCAAGTTAAGTTCTTCCCGTCATTGTCCTAATTGATTTAGACCCACCCATACCCGCCCTTAACGAAGGCCAACAAGGCTATACGACTATCCTAAACCAATGCATCTATCTATGCTACAAACTAGCAACACACCGCTACCATTTACTATTCCTTGACGAAGGCCAACAAACATAGCATGAATACGATGTGCTACCCATTTGAAACGACGGAGGGCTACTGCTGGTTTTTGCGAAAACCTTGAACGTGCTGAACTTGATAACGTTGTAAGAATGATAACTTTGAAAAGGAGTGGTTCAAGCTCCTCTTTTGATACAAGTGTTTTGAAAACAACCGAATAGTTTTTCAAATTGTTCCAACAATATCTTTTAGGTCTCTTATCTTGTATTAACGAGAATTAATGCAGTCCTATCAATTAATTCCTATCACACCAGAAAAGAACGAAAATAAAATATACGTATATGCCATCTGCATTCGCCATGGGGCCCCGTCATGCACCATTAGGTTACTTAACTAACGGCAGAGCGGGGGCAGGACTAGCGTGGATGCAAAACATATACAACATCTACTGGTATGTGTATAAATATATATAACCATTCATCCCTGATATAAGCAACATCACAGAAAAGCGATAAGCAAAATGAATAGCGGATAATCTAGGAGCGCCGGGTTTCATTTAAGCCATAAATGAAACTCGACGTTCCCGGTCATGTGGATAGCCTGTGCAATGAAGAACTAAGACCTCTACGAGCCTGGCAAGTTACCCGCCATTCCTGGAAGCGAGGCAACCCCAATAAACAAAGTGAATAGCCCGTGGGTCATCCTATACCCCTACGAGTTCAACGAATAGCCCGCCAATTGTAGAGTAAGGCACCCCGGTCTCAACGCCATGAGATGAGGGCCCGTTGCCTTCTAGAACCGAGCTACTCATGCACTCCACTGCGGGGTAATTCTAGTACAGAAAAGAAATAATATATACAACGGTGACATAAACCTCAACCCGGTTGTGCCCTAATAAAAGAATATACAAACTGGCGGTAACAGCAGTTCACATGTCAAACGCTCGCCCCGCAATAATGAATATACAAACGAATCAAAACTGTACAACTCCATTACACAAGGGGCTATCCAACACGACAATCCGAATGAACCATCATAGATATAAATATCACAGCAGCAGAAACAAGTATGTGCAACCCCGTCTAAATGACATATAGCAATTAGACGACGTTTGAAAACACATACACAACATTACAGAGATCAAAGATGCAAAAGTTTCAAGTTTGAAAGCTTTCCAAGTTACCCCAATACAAAGA
This sequence comes from Agapanthus africanus, assembly GCA_030015575.1. Classification (NCBI taxonomy): domain Eukaryota; kingdom Viridiplantae; phylum Streptophyta; class Magnoliopsida; order Asparagales; family Amaryllidaceae; genus Agapanthus; species Agapanthus africanus. The sequence continues at coordinate 298,052,996 of CM057339.1, read as the reverse complement.
TAACACTATGTGAAATCTGGGGGAAAACAAACAAGACAAAAAATACCAATTTCCAAAACCCAAGACACTGGATGAAAACATGGATCAAGGGAAACTAAAAAACCGCCGGTAGTGGGGATTTGAGGAATTCTGGCATTTTCTTCTTGGCAAATTTTCCTCGTTTTCATTGTGTGTCATTATCATATCATAAGTAAGCCTCTGCACTTGTTTAAAAAAAATTTCAGAGACCAAAATTTTTTCGAACAAAAAGTAGGTTTTGAAAATCGGATTTTTTCGGTTTTGAAACTTAGGTAACGTTTACTACTAGTTTAAAATGTTTGGGTGGCTCTGAAACCATGTAAGGATTCCTAACGCCCTAGCCGCTAATCGCGGTCGTTATGGAACTAAAAAACTTTAACTTTTCAATAAACTTAGCGCTAGAAACAACTACCTAGAATCTAACTATACATTAAACTAGTTAAAAGAAGTTCTAGCTACTATGTAAAGAGGGTTATACCTATAGGTTCGTGTCTTTCGGGTCTTGACTCCTCTTCTTAAGCTCCTTTTAGGGTCCTTGATCTATCTTGGTTTCCGGCCTCCTCAATCCTAAATGATCCACCCGAAGGTTCTAGATTCAAACTTCAACTTTCAAAAGAAAGTAACTAAACTAGCTAGTTTGCTAATCTAGTTATTTTTGATTATGCGGAGATGATTAGTAGTGATTTATTCTATCTCAAAGCCCCATGGCTCTCAACTCATGAGAATGGTTGGGGTTGAGGATGAAGGTGAGATCAAGATAGGAGAGAGAATGGCAATGTGAGAATGAGTTGAAGAATGGCTAGCTCCAAAAAATATATCAAGCATTTTTTCTTTTTATTAAAATACTAGCAATACTTCAATAGTATTCACAAATGAATAAATAAAAATAATCGCCATGCTTGAAACCATCTCACCTTTCCACCTCGTTTTCTATTTTCAATAAATAGAAAAAATGCATGATAGGATGCCATCTTCTAGAAGGTATTTTTTATAAATACAAAATATATTCTACTGTATATATATACCCGTATTCATATAAAAACATGAATACCCGAGAGATAGAATGATAATACTATTATAATACTAGCATTAAATCAATATCTGATTTAACAAACCGGATTAATCCTAAGTCAGCTAGTATTATAATCCGTCCGATCAAATTTCGCGCAACTAGTACACGTAATTAACCGGAACCCTGCACGTATAAACATACGGCCTCCATATCATTTCTTCTGAACTAGGAAAACCCTCTGTGTGGGACTCTAAAGACTTTACCGTATGCTAGCAGTAGGTTTAACCATAAGCACATCAGCGGCACTAGCTGTATGTAACGGCTACCCAGGTATCCGTCAAAAAGAAAGCCGACGAGCAAACTCATCTGAACCCCTACCGAGCCTAACCATGACAATTTTCGTACAATCCGATCTGTCTGTCTAAGAGTATCGAATATCGAGTCTAGGGGATGGTTAACGTTAGACCTTTACTAACCTGATAAGTCGTGTTGGTGTGGCTCAAGACTATATTAGAAACTACCGATCTAACTATCAGTAATTCTAAACTGTCCTGACCAGGGGCTTATAGTGTTGACCAACCAAACACAGTACGATATCGACTCCCTATACCGGAAGAGACGAATCCCTAATAATCACTCACTACCTCTATGTGGCTCGGGACTGTACCCAACTAAAACCTATTTGCACGACTCTTTTGAGCCGTGGTAGGGTAGTAATCAGAGCACAGTAGGAACTCACACGAGACAAATGATGATCTCAGGTCTACAGACTACCTGTACACATGCCACATGAGAACTGCCATCTGACGCTTGGTATAATACCATCCAGCAGTTCCTGGTGAGTTCGTCCAGTGTACACAACCACAACGAGCATTTGTATACAATTTTAGGTGAAACACACTAATGGCTGTGGGACTAACCATTGCCCCTTTTCGGGGTCTAGAAACGTATACACCAGTCTACTCTAGAATACCGAGGGACACTTTAAGGATGTGCTTATTGACTACCCAACCCCCACAAGTATGATCGCCATCACAACGCCGGTAATCAAGCACATCATACGAGCTTTATCAACATGTATAGGCAATACGTAATAACTAGTAAAATATATGCACATGTTAAAATAAAGGCAAACCAGATAGCATACTATCATTTCGAGTAAGATTGTCATGTACATATATAACCATAGCATCTATTACAAATAATAGCCTCTAGGGCATACATATATCCTACAAGTGATATATGCCCTAGAGGCCATTATTGTATAGCACTGGATTGTATATTATATTTTGAAAGCTTGAGATATATACAAATAAATGACAGTCTTTCTCAATATGATAGTATGCTATCTAGTTTGAATCTATCTTAATATGTGTTTATGTTTCTTTTAACATATCGCTAATACTTGTTTATAGAGCCCTTAGGATTTTTGCTTGACTACCAGCGTTGTGATGGCAGTCACACTAGTGGGGGCTCGATAGTCTATAAGCACATCCTTAAACTTGTCCTTAGTCATAGGATTATCGAGACTGGGCAATGATACTCCAGAGTAGACTAGTGTATACGCTTCTTATCCCCGTCAGGGAAGATGGCTTGTCCCACAGCCATTGGTAAACTGTACCAAAGTTAGTATACAGGTGCTCATTGGGTTATGAGTTACACTGGACGGACTCGCTGTAAACTGCTGGTTGGTATTATACCTATCGTCAGATAGTAGTACTCCGGTGACATGAGTACATGTTAGTCCATTGACTTGACATCACTATTCGTCTCGAGTGTGTTCCCACTGTACTTAGATTACTACCCTACCACGGCTCTAATGAGTCATGCAAACAGGTAGTAGTTGAGTGCTGTCCCGAAGCACTTGGAGGCAGTAGGGGACAGAAGGGATTCGTCTCTCCTGGTATTGGGATTTGATATCACGTTGTGTACGGTTGGCTAATACTACAAGGTTCTTGACCAGGAAAAATGAGATTTACTGGTAAGTACACTAGCAGTTTCTCTGGTTGTATTGGCCTCTACACAGAATCGACTTGTCACGCTATTAGGAGTTTGATGTTTACTACACCCTAACCCCGATATGCGATACACTTTGATGAACAGATTGGACTGTACGGAGAATGTCACCTATAGGCTCAGTAGGGTTTTCGGACGAGTTATCGTGTCGATCTTCCCTTCGACAGATACCTAGATAGCCATTACGTATAGCTAGTGCCACTGACGTGCTTGTGGTTAAACCCACTGTCAGCGTATTATCGATTCTTTAGAGTCCTACATAGAGAGTTTCTCGGTTCAGAAGAAACGGTGTAGTTTGCTTATTTCGATACGCTCGGGTGTTCGATTGAACACGTGTATTTATACACGTGCTTTAATCGGACGGTTTAGTAGTACTAGCAGGTTTGAAAGATAGCCAGTTTTGATGCTAATATTATATTGCTCTCTTCTGGGTATTTGTATTTTAACATGAATACGGTATTTATACGAATACGTGTATTTGTATAAATACGAGTATTTGTACTTTGATACAAATACATGTATTTCTTTCTAAATATGAATACGCGTATTTTATATTTTCGGTAAAAATACGGTATTCGTATTTTGATAGAAATACGGTATAATTATTTATTATAAATACAGATTTTAGGGTATACTTGATTATACACATACAAGTATTTGTATGTGTATGTATATCATGGTGAGGTGGTCTCTCTCTACACTCTTTCATATTCTTACCTCTTCTAGACTTGTGTAGGCTTGTGACTCACACTAGTGAGTCACAACCCTATCACCTACTTATTTTGTTTTATTTTTGAAGAGATAAGAATTGGTCAAGTGTATGATATTATCATGGTTGATATTTTTCTTGAGTTGCCATCTTCATCTCTCATCTTCTTCTTCCTCACTTCTCTTCTTGAGTTTTGAGAAAGTATAGAGAGCGTCTTGTTTTATAAACTACACCTTCATAAGCATTTTGTCCTAACAAGACTCGATCTTTAGTTGCTTCTGTTGAAGCTATCGCTTGAATCGGTATCCATGGGTGGATCTTCATTGACATGGGAAGTTCGACTTCGAGATCTCGATCCGAACATCTAAGAGCTTGAGGAGTGAATCTTTTAAGACCCGAAGGACTATCTACAAAGGTTGTAGTAATAACCTAGTAGTTAAACCTCTAGTTAGTTATGTTTAGTTTAGTGTTTGGGCTTGTATTCTAGGATTTTAGTGTATTGTGCTCAAGATTTTTAAAATTTTTGATTCCGCAAAGCCGTAGTAGTCACGGTAAGGAGAACCATATACTTACACTAGTATCATAGCCTATCCAAACACTTAACTAATGGTTTAGATGAAATTTAGAGTTTTAAAACCGAAATAACTCTGTATCGATAAAAACCTATATCCAAGTTGCTGTCGATTTTTAGGAGCTTCTAAAAATTTTTTAAACAATTGCAGAATACTCTTTGTATTGTAATTAGAACACCAGAGAAAAACGAGGCACTCGGTCCAAGAAAAAACCGCCAGAATTCATCATTTCCCCGCCATGGGCGATTTTTCTGGGGAATTGGGTCTAGTGTTTCTTATGGTATTTTATACTCTTAGATTTATGATTTATAGTATTGTTTGATTGTGTCCAGATTTCATCTAGTGTTATCTTTTTGCTTGGGCAATACTAAGTATTTCTAAGTTGAAATTTTAGCCCCGTTTATTCACTTTGCGTTCGTATATGTGTTTTTAAACGTCGACTAATTTCTATACGTCGATTAATAGGGGTTGCACATATCTAGTAGCTTGTTTGCGATGGTTTGTGGATATGAAGTATTGGATCGTCGTGATTGAATGGCATGGGGGATGTGAGAAGAGTGTTCTTTTCTTTCATTCATGTATTTATAAAGTGATGTAATATTCTTTTGCGGGGAATATCCGGGTTGAGGTTGTAGCAACCGTTGTATTATTTCATTTAATTTTCTTGCATCTAGGATAGACCCATGGTGGGGTGCATAAACTACCGGGTTCTTGAAGTGCCGAGTGGCATACTCATTCCATTAAGGGAAGTTGCTTCACTTTGGGGATTTGGCGGGTAGTTTGTCACACCCGTAGGGGTCTAGGGTAACGGTTTGGCTATTCATCACGACTGTGGAATCTGTTTTTTTTGTTTTAGGCTAAAACGAAACACGAAAATCCTAGTATATCCAATATTTTCATCCGTATTGCTTATGTTGTGATCTGTGATCTGTTATGACTATTATTGCGCGAGACGAATTGCTATATATACATTATATATAATAAACGTTACTTATGTTTTGCACCCTCACTAGTGCAGCCCCCACTCTGTCGTTAGTTAAGTAATCTAACGGTGCATAACGAGGCCCTATGGCGAATGCGGATGGTATACGCGTACATTCTATTTTTGTTTCTTCTGCAATGATATGGGTAAATGATGGATTAGTGCAAAGAAAACAAACCAAAAGCTTAAATCGTTAGAACAATTTAAAAACCCCTCAGTTTTCTTTAAAAATAACTTTTTAATGCGAAGCATAACCACTCCTTTTAAAAGCTATCTGGTTCTTTCGTCTATATCAAGTTCATTACGTTTACGGTTTTCGCCAAAACCAGTTGTAGCCCTCCGTCATTTCAGATGGGTATCCACTAGTATTCAAGCTATGTATTTTGACCTTCGCTAAAGCAAAGTGATTGGTAGCTATTAGGTATTCATCTGTAACATAGATAGATATGTTAATCTAAGACAGGCGTACAGCTATTTTGGCATTCGTCAAGGGTTTGTACGAATGGGTCTAGATTGTCTTGGACAATGACGGGTAGAACTTGACTTGTGTTTTATAATATATTGGCCTTCATCAAGATCATAAGCGCCTGGGGCAAAAATCCACAACGGGAGTTTCAAAGGAAAATGAAACTTGCTAGTTTTGCATACCATCTGGAGTGTGATGATTTTGGTAGGATTCCTTCAAAATTATCACATAATGGTAGTTAGATCCTGATCACACTATGAGTAATGATTATTACTCTTCGGGAGAGTTTTTCACTTTATAATCAGTGCTATAAACCAAGTAGGTGTCTAGAACGGTATTAGTAGGGTTACGCCTCCAAGGAAAAGAGCTTATTTAATTAAGGAACTTCATGAAAGCATTGTAAAACCTCTCTCAAAATACCGATACTAGCATGGCCGAAAGGTTAAAGCAAGAATTGTAGGGTGCGATTAATCCTGACTAATTCTTCTTCTATAGTTTGAAGGAGAATTCGAGGGAACGGTTGGAGCTATCCTGTTTAGATAAACTAAAATCCAATCCAAACTTGCAAGTGCATCATGCTGAGTGTTTCATCTCTCTCTCTCTCATAATTGCAGCGACCAAGTTGACCGGGATTAAGTTACTATTAGATAAAAATATACCGACGAGGCCGAACTATAAAGATTGGTTAAGGAATGTCCAGATGGCCATTACATATGACAAGCTAGGCTATCTCCTTACTACTAAAGCTCCCGCCATCCCAGGTCCAAAATCCACTGCTGCGGACATTGAGATCCGTGAGACATAGGATATAGAAAGTGTGAAAGACAAGTGCTTCATGCTGGTCTCTATAAATAATGAACACCAGAGACGGCACGAGAATATGGACCTTTCTTCCATATTCCTCCATACCAAAGATTTATATGGAGATCAATCTCGTATCGCAAGATACGAGAGCTCGAAAAAATTGTTTCAAGCGAGATTGGCTATCGGGTCATCTGTAGGGGACCATGTCCTTACGATGATCAACTACATTGAAGAGATCGCGAACCTTGGGACCATGTTGAAGAACGAGTTATACACAGACTTGATTCTACAGTCCCTCCCTTATACATATGCCTAGTTTATATTGAATTTCAATATACAAGATAAAAAAGTTACACTTCCAGAGCTCCTCAACATGTTGAGGAGTGCAGTGGGCACCCTGAAGGAATCCAGGGAGACACCCACTCTACTTGTTGGGGAGCCTTCTTCCTCCAGATCCAAGGTGAAAGAAAAGGGGAAGAAGAGGAAGAAGGCCCCCACCAAGTGATTGATCTCAAAAACTATCTATTAACCGCAATCAAGAACGGCGTCGCATGTAGCTAGCCGGTGAGTACGGGTCGGTCCACAGGGATGTTGTGAATTTCCTATTCGCTCAAACGAGTTAATTCCGAATGGTGTTCTGATTGATTATTAAATCTAAATCTATCTATATCTAAGTCTTGCTAGTGTTAGGTCTAGGTTAAGTTTGGAAAGTCTATAAATCTCACCGCTTTCTATACCCATATGAAGATCTAATTAGGTGTTATGGTAAATATTAATAAAAGGGATTAGCATGATTGGGAAGATTGTTATTCCTCTAGATCCTTGTCCTTCTTTTAGAAATCTTTACCCTAACCTCCATGGAAAACCTTAAAATCCGGGCCTTTAGACTACGGTATCACCGCTACCTTGTAGGTAGAATGCCGTAGGGAGCGGAAAAGAAGGTATGCATGGAGTTCTATGAAAATATATGACGGGCAAGAAAGGGGATGAGAGATCTTCGTCTCTCAAACCTTCCCCAGATCTAACCCTAACAAGCGAGGAGACTACTCACTCATTAGGGAATTGAAGTACATTTATCTATGGCAGAGAATAAAAATTACCTAGGGCAGGAATTGAAATCTAAACTAGGGCAAGGAATTAAATCTACTTACAGATGCATCTCTCCAATCATCAATGCAGGGTTGTCAGATCTGAATTCATGAATTGAAAAGAAACACCGATGCTCTCCATAAAGAATTCTGGATTTATTATTAAAAGGAGGCATAGGGAGGCATGAGAAAATACAAGGGTTTGGGTTCTATTTATAGGACATAGAAACCCTAGGGCTACTGCTGATCCGCATGTCTACAATTACAAATATACCCCTAGAAAATCTTTCCAAAGCCGCCAGAACATTATGGTAAAAAATTCTCAGAGTGAGGGCTTCATATGGCCGCGGAACCGCGGCAACGGCAGGCTTGGGCCGCGGTTCCGCGGCCCTTTAGTGAGATCTCCTGACACTTTTTTCTGGGCTTCTTTAGGTTTCTCTGGGCTTTTCGTTTATTTAGTCTTTTCTCCATTTGGGCTTCTACATTGATTCCAGATCTTCAGTGAACAGTTGTAGCGATCTTTTAACCGTTTGCCTTGATAATTTGGATCTTGCGTTGTCTTGTTGGTCTAGGCTTGACTAGGATCCTTCTATTTGTTGGTCAAAAGTCCTTTTTTCTGTCGTCTTTTGTCTTTTTCACTGTTTTCGCTCCAAAAACCTGTAACCTGTAACATGTAGCAGACATGGGTCAAAAGCACCTGTTTTCAATGTAAAATGCATAAGAATGGGGAATATAAAATGCAATATTATGGTGTGAACAAATACCCCCAAACTTATCTTTTGCTCGTTCTCGAGCAAACTTATTTTTTATTCTTGATAAAAATCTAACCTAGCCGCACTTTCGCAGGGAAACACGATTGCACTGAGCACGTGCAACAAGCCGTTAAACCTCTAGGTGTCCCTAGTAGAAGAAGTGTTGTCTCCTGAGGGTTTTCAACGGATTACACCCACAAAATCCTATCAATTTGGCTTTTCGACTTTTGTTCTCCAATTAAGTTTTCCAACAAAGAATTCTATTATCTTCGACTCATAAATTATCCACCCATATTCTTCACACTTCCTCATCATTTAACTTAAGATTATATATGTTCTGCAGACCTACTTAGCTTTTGGCATCTCTTAAGTTTTCCTTCTAGGGTTCCATCTCCACTTAGGAATTTTTATCAACTCTACTAAAGATACAAGTTCTATTCTTCATTCCTCTCTCTTATCTAAATCCCAATCACATATCCCTATGTGTGTGTATATATAACCCTTACACTCGGAAATTCAAATCAAGCAATCATACTCTTGTCCGTTGTCCAAAGCACTTATTAATTGGTGAATTTTTAATTGAATTTTTGTTTACACATCCTTCATGCGACCGTTAATACTTCTTGAGGTACCAACAACCGATTATAAGATGCGTTAGCACTTTAAAGCGTACTTCCTAGTCTTGCAACACCCAAGGCTTTAGCAATGACTCCCAAACCAGTTGGTCTAAGGCACTAAGTGATGAAGCACCCTCGCTAAATATTTTTCTATTTTTTTAGCCTTAAGTAATCACAAAAACCAGTGTTCATTTTTTTTTCTTTTATTTTCTTCGTACTAAGGACTTTAGACAAGAGCATTTAAAGGTCTCTTCTACTATTCCAAGTTTCAAGGTGCGTGATTGTGCAAATTGTAGGGTATACATTTTCAGAATCTAGACTTAAGCTAGGAATTATTTTTCAAACTCATACTCTAATAAAAATATCAATACTTTTCCTTTGCTTTGACGTAGCCCAAGACGTGAACTCAAAATTTGCCTATTTCTAAATAAACTACAAAGACATATACTTTCTACCGTTAAACTTTAAGGAAGGTTATTTTTAGGGTTTTTAATTTACTAAGTTTAAGATCTAGTTGTTCTTAGCTAGTTAACCTTTTGTCAAACTCAAGTTAATTAGGCCAAAATTGAATACATTAATTAATAGATAGTTTTTGAAAATTTTTAATTTTTTATGGGTTTTCAAATAAGTATGCAAATGCAAAATATGTACAAATGAATGCGAAGGAAGAAAACGTACCGAGCATACCCCCAAACTTGAACTTGACAGTGTCCTCACTGTCATGCTAAACCAAGAGGGTCAAAATTGTCGGCTCTCCCCTGTTTATTTATTTTTATTTTTTTTATTTTTATATTGTTTATATTTTTTTTTATAGAAAAAAGAAAACAAAAATATATATCCATATATACAACAAGATTCCCCCCAAACTTAAGCTTGGCCTTACACAAGCCAAAGGTTAGCACCAACCATTCAAAAATCTTATCGTGGTAATGGTATAGTTGGTGCAAGAATGGGGTGTGGAGGAAAGAAATGAGAAACACTCGAGACCGTGTGGAAAGAAGAATGGTAGAATATAGTCTCGGTGGGGGAGAAGAAGGGCGAAAAAGAGAAAGAAGTAGAGTACGATCTTGAGGGTGTAAATTGAGTGAATAAATTAGCACAATTTGTGATGACCGATATGCTAAAAGCGATTGTGCTAACTTATTAACCCGTCGAGAAATGGGGTCAAATTCCTCAAGATTCGTAAGAAAACATGGGTACGCCGAACTTGGTATAGGAGATGAAAGCGTAACGGTCTCTTGTACGGTCGGAACAATGGGAAAGACGAAAGGAAGTGAATTCGGGATAGTATCATTCTCACCGTAGTAAATTGTCTCGAACTTGAAAGATTCCATTAATGGTTCGAAACTACTGTAAGCAACCGAGTCTGATGGATTAACTAACTCATCTGAAAATGCAAAGGACTCAAACTCGGACGGTGAGACTTCAACATCGTCCGAAAAAGTGAAACACTCGTAAGTGTCATCGGCTGTGAGAACTGTGTCAGATTCAAAGGAAAAGTTTTCAAGCTCACAGTCTTCAAGTGTGATCGGAACGATGGAAAGGAGGGAGGGTGATTTAGGTAAAGGTTTAAGAGGATGAGCTGGAAAATCTGACACATCAAACAAGAATGGTTCAACCTCAATATGATCCTCGAAACTCTCCTCAATACTATCATCATAATTCTCCTCAAAATTCAACTCATCCATGCCATTATCATCAAAATCAAGACGCATATAAGGTTCGGGAGAAACATTTAATAACTCGGGATGATGATTTGAACATAAAATTTCAATTAAATCGACAGGTTCATCATCCGAAATATTCCCGGCGTCTATATCTTCAATCAAGTGAAAATCAATCTCTTTAGACACCTCATCAAAAGCATGGATATTTATCAATTTAGGTTCTAGAGTGGAGGTGTAAAGGTCAAACGGATTAGGTGCGGTTTCAGTCGAAGGGGGTTCTTCATAATTTGGCAAATCAAACACTACAAAATCACACAACTCGTTTTTATTTTGAACTTGTGAATCATTTGGAACAATCGATGGAAAACCGGAGTTGTGGGCTTCAATTGGGTAAGGGTAGGTTTGATTTGGAAATCCTCTCACATTCTCACTCTGTCCAACCGTCTCCTCATACATTGAAAAATTTGGAGCCAGCGGGAAACTAGCTACCGGTTCAGCAGGTTGCATAAGGGCGGCCACAGACGCTTCCACATTCTTAAACATTTTGTTTGTTGCTGCGATATACGCCTCCAACGACTCTTCCAAACTAGACTTGGGTGGTAGGGGGTTTCGGTAAAAGAGTCGAAATCGTGTGGATATGCAAAACTCCCAACAGGCTGTGTAGAAGCAGTGTCTAGTGAAGGTGGAAAGGTCGGGTAGGACTGGTAGGAAGTGGGTAGTTGGGCAGGGATAGGGTCAACATGTGGATAACAAGGTGAATAATCGTGTGGATCCCTATAACTATATAAGTGGAGAGGGATGAAAGATCGGCTGCTAGATTGAGCAATCTGCTCAGCAATGGACATCGGCTTAGTAGTGACAGAAGGACTTGAAGAAGTGGTGTCAACATATGGAGGTGGTAAAAATTGACTTGGTTGACACAAAGTGGGTTGAAAAGTCAAACTGTTTCTCCTAGACGCCTCTATTTGATCTTTCAAAGATATTTTAGGCAAGGAAGGATCGTCTTTAAATTGACCGAACAAATTGACGTACGACGCAAAATTAGGTTCGGGATACCAAAGTTCGGCAAGTGATTTATTATGTGGGGTACCCATGTTAGAAGAAAGGGGAAAAGAAAGAGGGTTGGGTGGTGGTGCAAAGATTTATTTGCGGCAAAAGTTTGCAAGTTCTCTAATAAAAATTTTCTTTTTTCTTTTTCTTTATTTGAAAATTGTTGCAGAATTTTTTTTTAATAAAAGATATGCAACAGAAAAATATTACTTGCAATCAGTTATTATTTTAAGCATATCACAAGAATCTTTATTTGGAAAAAAATTGTTGCAAAAAGATATTCGAGAAAAGATATGCAATAAAAAAGATTACTTGCAATCAATATCTAATTTAAGCGAGGCGAAAAAAATCCTGCACAAGATTTTTTATATGGAAGGGGATTTATTTTATAGCTCACGGAATCCTGCAGGAATTTTCAAAAAAGATATTTCAAAAATTACAGAGGAGAAACAGAAGATCTTACAGAAAATTTTTCAGAAGATGATGCCACCAGAGCGCCGCCCTTCCGCGGCAGTAAAGGTCTCATGCGGCGGAACCGCGGTCACATGTGCAAATCACGCCTTCAAATTCTCCTGACGTCACCAAAGAGCCGCCCTTCCGCGGTGGGAGCAGCCAAATGCGGCGGAACCGCGGTCTATGGAGCTGATCAATGCTTCGAATTTCTTCTGTGGTTATTTTAATAAAAACCTCCTCTGTTCTGATCTTCTGATTTTTGTTTTGCTTTCTGGAAATTTCCAGATCCGATTTTGTATATCCTGCAAAAATTCAAACAACAAAGTATCCCTTCCAAAAAATAACAGATGAAATATTTTTATATTTTTTATGATTTTTTAGATTTTTATGATTTTTTAAATTTTGATTAACCCGAAATTACGAAAAGGAAAGTTCTACGCCATCCCCGGCAACGGCGCCATTGATTGATCTCAAAAACTATCTATTAACCGCAATCAAGAACGGCGTCGCATGTAGCTAGCCGGTGAGTACGGGTCGGTCCACAGGGATGTTGTGAATTTCCTATTCGCTCAAACGAGTTAATTCCGAATGGTGTTCTGATTGATTATTAAATCTAAATCTATTTATATCTAAGTCTTGCTAGTGTTAGGTCTAGGTTAAGTTTAGAAAGTCTATAAATCTCACCGCTTTCTATACCCATATGAAGATCTAATTAGGTGTTATGGTAAATATTAATAAAAGGGATTAGGATGATTGGGAAGATTGTTCTTCCTCTAGATCCTTGTCCTTCCTTTAGAAATCTTTACCCTAACCTCCATGGAAAACCTTAAAATCCGGGCCTTTAGACTACAGTATCACCGCTACCTCGTGGGTAGAATGCCGTAGGGAGCGGAATAAGAAGGTATGCATGGAGTTCTATGAAAATATATGACGGGCAAGAAAGGGGATGAGAGATCTTCGTCTCTCAAACCTTCCCCAGATCTAACCCTAACAAGCGAAGAGAGTACTCACTCATTAGGGAATTGAAGTACATTTATCTATGGCAGAGAATAAAAATTACCTAGGGCAGGAATTGAAATCTAAACTAGGGCAAGAAATTAAATCTACTTACAGATGCATCTCTTCAATCATCAACGCAGGGTTGTCAGATCTGAATTCATGAATTGAAAAGAAACACCGATGCTCTCCATAAAGAATTCTGGATTTATTATTAAAAGGAGGAATAGGGAGGCATGAGAAAATACAAGGGTTTGGGTTCTATTTATAGGACATAGAAACCTAGGGCTACAGCTGATCCGCATGTCTACAATTACAAATATACCCGTAGAAAATCTTTCCAAAGCCGCCAGAACATTATGGTAAAAAATTCTCTGAGTGAGGGCTTCATATGGCCGCGGAACCGCGGCAACGGCAGGCTTGGGCCGCGGTTCCGCGGCCCTTTAGTGAGATCTCCTGACACTTTTTTCTGGGCTTCTTTAGGTTTCTCTGGGCTTTTCATTTATTTAGTCTTTTCTCCATTTGGGCTTCTACATTGATTCCAGATCTTCAGTGAACACTTGTAGCGATCTTTTAACCGTTTGCCTTGATAATTTGGATCTTGCGTTGTCTTGTTGGTTTAGGCTTGACTAGGATCCTTCTATTTGTTTGTCAAAAGTCTCTTTTTCTGTCGTCTTTTGTCTTTTTCACTGTTTTCGCTCCAAAAACCTGTAACCTGTAACATGTAGCAGACATGGGTCAAAAGCACCTGTTTTCATTGTAAAATGCATAAGAATGGGGAATGTAAAATGCAATATTATGGTGTGAACAAATACCCCCAAACTTATCTTTTGCTCATTCTCGAGCAAACTTATTTTTTATTCTTGATAAAAATCTAACCTAGCCGCACTTTCGCAGGGAAACGCGATTGCACTGAGCACGTGCAACAAGCCGTTAAACCTCTAGGTGTCCCTAGTAGGAGGAGTGTTGTCTCCTGAAGATTTTCAGCGGATTACACCCACAAAATCCTATCAATTTGGCTTTTCGACTTTTGTTCTCCAATTAAGTTTTCCAACAAAGAATTCTATTATCTTCGACTCATAAATTATCCACCCATATTCTTCACACTTCCTCATCATTTAACTTAAGATTATATATGTTCTGCAGACCTACTTAGCTTTCGGCATCTCTTAAGGCCATTGTTGTACATATGATGTATATTATGATGGATGCTTGGATATATACAGAGAGGACTTTCTTGCTCGTCATGATAGTATGCTATTTGGTTTCACTTTATCTTAACATGTTGACTTGTATTGCTTTACTGTCTTACTCTCACATGTTGATAAAGCCCTTAGGATCTGTGCTCGACTACTGGGATTATGATGAGATCATACTAGTGGGGCCACGGTAGTCAATGAGTACATCCTATAAATGTTCCTAGTCGAGGGTATATCGAGACAAGGCATCGATACACCAGAGTAGACTAGCGTATACGCATCTTGACCCATATGATGGGCGATGGATGATCCCATATCCATCGGTGTTTGACATCAGAGATAGTGTACGGGTGCTCAGTGGAGACTGGGTACACTGGACGGACTCACCGAGAACTCCCAGATGGTGATATACCACACGTCAGATGGCAGTTCTCCGGTGACACTGGTACAGGGTAGTCTGTAGACCCAATATCGTCATAGAGTCTTGTGTGATTCCCACTGTGCTTTGATTTACACCTTACCACGTCCAATAGGGCGTGCAAAACGGTGGCTTTTGGGTACAGTCCCGAATCACATGGAGGCAATGAGCGATAGGAGGGGATTCGTCTCTCCCGGTATAGGGAGTTGATGTTGTGCTGTGTTCGATTGGCTATAACTGGAAGTCCCTGGCCAGGGCTGATATAGAGATATACTGGTAAGTGTTACTAGTAGTTTCTCGACCTGTTATGAGCCTCACATCGACACGACTTATCGGTTACTGGGGTCTGACGTATACCACCCCTAGACTTGATATGCGACATATCAGACGAACAGACCGGATTGTACGGGAGTGTTACTGATTGGATTCACAGGAGAACGGACAGGCTAGCTTGTTGATCTTCTAATCGCTCAATACCTGGGTGGCTGTTACGTTTAGCTGACTGCTTGCAGCTTGTGGGTGTTTTGATATGATCATCACCTGCTACCGGCGTATTGACGATTCTTTAGAGTCCTACACAGAGGTTTCTTGGCTCAGGCAAAACGGAGTAGAGGCACATATGTGATATGTGCAGGACCGAGAATAATGCGATATGAGATACCGTGTTATATTCTCGCGATATTTAGATATGAATCGGGACATCGGATCAAGTGTTGATTCGATGAATCGGTACATGATTTATTAGTCGGTTATATTCGATATAGCCGGATCGTTGGATCAAGTGTTGATTCGATGATTTAATGTATAATGATATATATGATATATTGTATTACATTATCTAATATTGGCTTACTTTATTATTTCATTTTCTCACCGGATTAATACATTGATATATATGCGATATATGTTAATTGTATTATTTTCTTTTGTTGCAAATATATAATATATATGATATATATTATTGTGACATGATATGATTTATTATAAAACATGTTTAAGGATGATAAAAAGGGATTAGGGTTTGATTAGGGTTAGCTCATTCTTGTTCATTCTAGAAGCTTTGCTTTTGTCTTGGTTAAGATATTATGGTTGATATTTTTCCATGACTCATAACTTAACCTAACCAAACCCTAACTCTAGTTTATTCTCTACAAACTCTTAGCCTATCATCCTTGACCATGGTTCTATAATCAATCATATACATTTCTTTTCTATTCATCACAAAAGGATTATCTTTTCCATTATCATCCTCTTCTCTCTTGAGTTCTAAAAGAAAAGGCTTACTAGTTAATTCTTTTGTGATGATTTCTTGTGAGAAAGTGAATAAAAAGAATGCATAATTACTACTCCCTCATCCTCATCTAATCTAGCCCATTAGATTAGGGTGTTCATCTCTTTAGAATGAGAAAGCTTGGTTTAAAGCAACTTCGACGTAGATCATCGGAGAATCGGAACACTTCAAGCTAGCATGGATCGTTCGGGTTGTGGAGCCTCTCTTGAGTCCGGGAGATCATGGATCGCGGCGAAGGGACTTCTACTTGGAGCTTGTGAAGCGAAGGAGCAGACTACAAAGGTTGTAATCCCTCACACTTAGATAAAAAGATGTTATCTTGCATGCTAAACCCTAATAATCTAGCAAAGATCCTGTCTTTGGGTTGTTCGGCACATGTAAAATTTTATTCATGCATGTTTGATGCTTTATGAACCTTCACAAGTGTGCCTAGGAACCCTACAGTGGTATCAGAGCCTAGCTAGAGCATTAGGCGACGTGTATACGAAGTTAAAACTCCGATCGAACACAAACCGACGAAAATGAACCCCTCTCTGGATATTTTTCAAAAATGCGATTTTTTCTGAATTAAAAATACCTGAAAAATTCAGCATAGAGAAATAAGAATAACTGTGAAATTCGACGTGGTGATCCGTACATACTGCCGCGGATGCACGGCCGTACCCTGCTTGGGCCGCGGTTCCGCGGCAATAACGTTTGATTTGACTGTTTTGTTTTCACAGTAATTCTTTTTAAATGCTTATTTAGTTTCTGGTATTTTTATTTTGACTCAAGGGTTGAGTATTCTGGGGTTTGTTTTGTAATCGTAGATTCGATCGGGAATTTTAAATTCGTTATTGTTTTTCCGGATATTTAGAAACTGTTAAAAAGTTCGAACAGATATCATTAACTCACTTTTTCACGACACGGAAAATTTTCAAGTGTTGAATCTTTTCTCGAGTTTAAATCTTTCGGAAAAATTGTACAAGTTAAGCGGTGGACCCTCTAGAAGACAACAAAGCTTAACTCGATTATGTGACCATCTTGAACTGCCTTTTGAACCTTCGAGTTTGGGGCAGTACGGCGTGCCACATGTGAGGCGTTGGCTTGACCCTTCTACGGCTGGATCACTGGTACTGTGACATATTCTGGGATTATTTGAACTCCGCTCAAGTGTTGAGCACTTTAGGAAATTTTGGGTATTTGATTATCTGTTCGAAAAGTTTAATACTGTCTATTTATCTGGAATGTGATACAATATGTGGAATTCATATAGTTTAGGCATGAAATACGAAGTATGTGATATTTCGCATTTATGATGTCTAAAGAGAATGTGGATTCCAAATATTGTAGTTTTACAATTTCTTTTCTGTGACCGTAAGTGTAGTATGTAGTTGTATTGCCGGTTTTCGTTGCTATACATCGACGACGATCGGTGTATGCATACTTATTTACGTTGATGATATGAGATATTATGTGTTGCTGAGATATGATGTGCAGGATTGTCGCGATTGAATAGCCGGGGGTTTTATGTGAGATGAGAGTTTTATATTTTCATTCATGTAAATTCAAATGTAATGTAATATTCTTTTATTTGGGGCACTTCCAGGTTGAGGTTGATGCCACCAGTGTTGTATATTATTTACTTTTCCGCATTAGGATGGACCCAAGGAGGGGAGCACAGGTGACCGGGTTCTGGGTTTCAGTGGGAGGCCATCTCGAGGAGTCGAGACCGGGTCTCCTAAACTCCAGAATTGGTAGGGTCGCTTGCAGCTCTCGTAGGGGTCCAGGGTGTGGGCTTGGCTATTCATCGCGACTGTGGAATCCGTATTTTCTATTGTTGGCTAAATACTAAATACGAACGTCCTAGTATATCCCACATTATATCTATGTTTCTGCTGTGATATCTGTGATGTGATCATTTGATATGTTGTGATGGATACAGTATATAGTATATATGATATATTATATAGACGTTACTTATGTTTTACACCCGCACTAGCCCTGCCCTGCTCTGTCGTTAGTTAACTAACCTAACGGTGCACGAGGGGACATCGAGGCGAATGCGGATGGCATAAGTGTACGTCGTATTTATCTGTGATGCTTAGGAAGCATAAGGTGATGGGATTTTTATTAATGAGATTAATAAAAAGAAAAGAAACCTAAAAGATGTTGTAGAATCAAAACTTTATAAAAAGGGTAGCTACAGTTTTGCTTTGCATAGTGGTATATAAGATATACCCTGCACCTTATTTGATAAGGAAAGAGCCGAGATCCCTTCACCGGGAGTAACCTCTTTAGCGAAACTGGCAGATGCTAAAAAAATCGGTTTGTCTTTTGATTGCTTTTAGGGTTTTGCTTTGCACAGTGATATATATGATATGTCCTGCACCTTATTCGATGAGGAAAGAGCCGAGATCCCTTCACCGGGAGTGACCTATTTAGCAAAACTAATGAAAGCCTAAAAAAACACTCCATTTTAAAATATTACTTGATTCTACGACGATATCAAGTTCATTACGCAATAGGTTTTCAGAAAAACCTGTCGTAGCCCTCCATCATTTCAGATAAAGACTATTTAGTATTCGTGCTGCGTTTGTTGACCTCTGTCAAGGTGTAGTGTGCGGTAGCTAACTAGTAATTATCTATATAGCATGTGATGTGATTGGATTAGGGTAGTCGTACGACCTTGTTGACCTCTGTCAAAGGTCGTGCGAGTGGGTTTGATTCAATCAAGAAATGACGGGTTGAACTTGACTAGTGCACTATGGTTTGTTGACCTTTGTCAAGGTCATGGCACACTAAGGGGCAAAATATTATCGGGAATTTCAAGTGTTGAAATTTGCAATGAGATTGCATACCTTCTATGAGATAGTTGGATCCCGATACCCACTGCGAGTAAGAGTTACTCCTGGGAGAGTTTTACACAGGACAATTAGTCGATCAAGTAGATGTCTAGAAAAGTGTTAACGGGGTTACGCCTCTGGGAAAACGAGGTTTACTTTAATTAGGTCCATGCGAAAGCACGGGGAACCTCTCTCAAAGTACTGACACTGATCTGACTGAAAGATTGACGAAATTGTAGGGTGTAATTAATCCCGGCTAATCTTATCTTTTAGGGTTTGAAGGAAGATTTGATAAAAACAGTGGGAGACATCCTGATTAGATAAGATAATAACCAATCTAATCTTGCAAGAGCATACGCTAAAGTGTTTTCTTCTCTCTCTCTCCAGGTAGCGACCATGTCAGGCCATAATCAAGATAATAATATGGATGTATTGACTGAACCCGCTTATTATACTGAGCAGGGGAACGTTGGACCCGTTCTTTCTTATAAGAGTTATAAGACTGAACAGGGGATAGAAGAATATCTGGATTCTCAAGCCGCCCAAAAGAACATGCATGTTGATGCATCTTCTTCAGGTGTGTTAGTTATTGAGAACTGTTTCTCAGTTCACCCTACGTCCTGGGTATTAGATACCGGATCAGGATCCCACATATGTAAATTGTTACATGGGCTACGTAAAGGTAGAGAACTGGGAAAAGGTGATCATTCCGTTCAAGTAGGGAACGGTGCAAGTATTGCAGCCAAAACAGTTGGCGAATATCACCTAGCATTGCCAAGTCGTAATACACTGATTCTAAATGAGTGCTATTATATACCGAACATGATGTGCAACATTATATCAGTCTCTTTATTAAGTAAAGAAGGATATAATTTTGTATTAAAGGATAATGTTATGAACATATTCCTAGATCAAAAGTTTATTGCATTAGGATCGTTACATAATGGCATATTCATTCTAAATCAGAATATAGTCCTCAATATACAAAACACAGACAAGAGGAAAAGTTCAGAAATGAACGAATCCTTCTTATGGCATTGTAGACTTGGTTATATCAATGCGACACGACTGGCTAAGTTACATAAGGATGGTTATTTGAATCCGTTCGAATTATCTTCTTATGATACTTGCCATTCATGTCTCAAAGGAAAAATGACCAAAGCTCCATTTAGTGGATGCGGAGAAAGAGTTAATGAACTCTTAGGACTGATACATAGTGATGTATGCGGTCCCATGTCTACGCATGCCAGGAACGGTTCTTCCTACTTCATTACATTCACTGACGATCTCTCTAGATTCGGACATGTGTTCCTGATGAAACACAAGTCTGAAGCTTTTGAGAAATTCAGAGAATATAAGCACGAAGTAGAAAAACAAACGGGCAAAAGTATTAAGATCCTTCGATCTGATCGAGGAGGAGAATACTTAAGCAATGGGTTCCTAGATTATCTAAAAGAGAATGGGATTCTCTCTCAGCTTACTCCTCCTTATACACCACAGCACAACGGTGTATCGGAGCGGAGGAATCGCACCCTATTAGATATGGTGCGCTCTATGATGAGTACAGCTGAGTTACCTATTTCCTTCTAGGGGTATGCGCTTGAGACAGCAGCATACCTATTGAATCAAGTTCCAACTAAATCTGTACCTACCACACCATATGAGATATGGAGTGGGAAGAGACCATGTCTTAAACGAGTTAAGATATGGGGTTGTCTGGCCTATGTCAAAAGGCAAAATCCAGACAAACTCGAGGCACGGTCAGTTCTATGTAAGTTTGTGGGATATCCTAAACATTCAAATGGATATTTTTTCTACCACAGTGAACAACAAAAAGTGTTTATTGCTCAACATGCCACCTTTTTAGAAAAGGAATTTCTTGCAAAAGAGATTAGTGGCTCTGAGGTAGAACTGGAAGAAGTTCCAGAAACACAAACGGTAACTGAAGATTTAGTGGAACCAGAGGATTCGGTAGTACCCGACGAACCCCAGCCTCTCCGCCGATATAGTAGGGTTTCTCGTCCACCTGAGAGATACTACGGTTTTCTCATTGATGGTGGAAGCGAGGATTGCATCATGGAAGGTGATGACCCGACTAGTTTCGAGCAGGCCATCACGAGTGGTAACTCTATGAAATGGCTGGATGCAATGCGATCTGAGATGGAATCCATGTACACCAATAAAGTATGGATTTTGGAAAATGCTCCTGAAGGGGTAAAACCCATTGGGAGCAAGTGGATTTTTAAAAAGAAACTTGGTGTAGATGGAAAAGTTGAGACTTTCAAACCTAGACTTATAGCAAAGGGATTTCGTCAACGACCAGGTGTGGATTATGACGAAACCTTTTCTCCAGTGGCTATGCTTAAGTCCATCCGGATCTTACTTGCCATTGCTGCATACCATGACTACGAAATCTGGCAAATGGATATTAAGACTGTCTTTCTAAACGGTGATTTAGAAGAGTGCGTGTACATGAATCAGCCAGAGGGCTTCATAGATAGTGGGAGCAGCGGAAAGGTGTGCAAGCTGCTTAAATCCATTTATGGGTTAAAGCAAGCATCGCGGAGTTGGAACATCTGTTTTGATGTTGTAGTCAAAGAGTTTGACTTCATCAAAAACATAGATGAACCTTGTATCTATAAGAAGGTGGCAGAGAGTAAGGTTGTCTTCCTCGTATTGTACGTAGATGACATACTCTTGATAAGAAATGATATTCCTATGTTGCAATCAATCAAGCTCTTCTTATCACAAAGATTCTCAATGAAAGATCTAGGTGATGCCGCATGCATATTGGGGATTAGGATCTATAGAGATAGATCCAAACGGATACTGGGATTGTCCCAATTCAGGTACATTGACACCATACTAAAGAGGTTCAGTATGGAAGAATCCAAGCGTTGGAACCAACCCATGATCTCTGGACTCACTCTCTCCAAAAAGATGTCTCCCAAGACTGATTTGGAGAGAGCTCGCATGCAAGGGATACCCTATGCTTTGGCTGTAGGCTCTATCATGTATGCGATGCTATGTACCAGACCCGATTTAGTATACTCACTAAGTGTAGTGAGTCGGTATCAAGCAGATCCTGGAGAGAGTCATTGGACAGCAGTGAAGAACATTCTCAAGTACTTGCGAAGGACTAGAGACATGTTCTTGGTGTATGGTAACGGAGAACTCCGGGTGGAGTCCTTTACCGATTCCAGCTTCCAAAGTGATAAGGACGACTCTAAGTCGCACTCGGGATTTGTCTTTACCCTCAATGGAGGGGCGGTATGTTGGAAGAGTTCCAAACAGGATACCGTTGCAGACTCGACGATGGAGGCTGAATACATCGCTGCCAACGATGCTGCCAAAGAGGCTGTCTGGATGAAGAAGTTCATTAGTGAACTTGGTGTGGTTCCATCCATTGAGCATCCAATACCTCTGTATTGTGATAACAATGGAGCTGTGGCTTTGGCCAAGGAACCCAGATCCCATCAGAAGTCCAGACATATTCTGAGGCGGTATCACCTGATCAAGGAGATAGTTGATCGCCGGGAGATCGAGGTCAGGAGAGTAGATATGAAGGACAACACTGCGGATCCACTCACGATGGTCATTCCCCAGATACAGTTTGAGAGATTATTCAGGATGCTAGGTATGAGATACTACAGCAGCTGACCTTAGTACAAGTAGGAGATTGTTAGTTATGTATATGCCCTAGAGGCCATTGTTGTACATATGATGTATATTATGATGGATGCTTGGATATATATACAGAGAGGACTTTCTTGCTCGTCATGATAGTATGCTATTTGGTTTCACTTTATCTTAACATGTTGACTTGTATTGGTTTACTGTCTTACTCTCACATGTTGATAAAGCCCTTAGGATCTATGCTCGACTACTGGGATTATGATGAGATCATACTAGTGGGGCCACGGTATTCGTTGAGTACATCCTATAAATGTTCCTAGTCGAAGGTATATCGAGACAGGGCATCGATACACCAGAGTAGACTAGCGTATACGCATCTTGACCCATATGATGGGCGATGGATAATCCTATATCCATCGGTGTTTGACATCAGAGATGGTGTACGGGTGCTCAGTGGAGACTGGATACACTGGACGGACTCGCCGAGAACTCCCAGATGGTGATATACCACACGTCATATGGCAGTTCTCCGGTGACACTGGTACAGGGTAGTCTGTAGACCCGATATCGTCATAGAGTATTGTGTGATTCCCACTGTGCTTTGATTTCCACCTTACCACGTCCAATAGGGCGTGCAAAACGGTGGCTTTTGGGTACAGTCCCGAATCACATGGAGGCAATGAGCGATAGGAGGGGATTCGTCTCTCCCGGTATAGGGAGTTGATGTTGTGCTGTGTTCGATTGGTTATAACTGGAAGTCCCTGGCCAGAGCTGATATAGAGATATACTGGTAAGTGTTACTAGTAATTTCTCGACCTGTTATGAGCCTCACATCGACACGACTTATCGGTTACTGGGGTCTGACGTATACCACCCCTAGACTTGATATGCGACATATCAGACGAACAGACCGGATTGTACGGGAGTGTTACTGATTGGATTCACAGAAGAACGGACAGGCTAGCTTGTTGATCTTCTGATCGCTCAATACCTGGGTGGCTGTTACGTTTAGCTGACCGCTTGCAGCTTGTGGATGTTTTGATATGATCATCACCTGCTACCGGCGTATTGACGATTTTTTAGAGTCCTACACAGAGGTTTCTTGGCTCAGGAAAAATGGAGTAGAGGCACATATGTGATATGTGCAGGACCGAGGATAATGCGATATGAGATACCGTATTATATTCTCGCGATATTTAGATATGAATCGGGACATCGGATCAAGTGTTGATTCGATGAATCGGTACATAATTTATTAGTCGGTTATATTCGATATAGCCGGATCGTTGGATCAAGTGTTGATTCGATGATTTAATGTATAATGATATATATGATATATTGTATTACATTATCTAATATTGGATTACTTTATTATTTCATTTTCTCACCGGATTAATACATTGATATATATGCGATATATGTTAATTGTATTATTTTCTTTTGTTGCAAATATATAATATATATATGATATATATTATTGTGACATGATATGATTTATTATAAAACATGTTTAAGGATGATAAAAAGGGATTAGGGTTTGATTAGGGTTAGCTCATTCTTGTTCATTCTAGAAGCTTTGCTTTTGTCTTGGTTAAGATATTATGGTTGATATTTTTCCATGACTCATAACTTAACCTAACCAAACCCTAACTCTAGTTTATTCTCTACAAACTCTTAGCCTATCATCCTTGACCATGGTTCTATAATCAATCATATACATTTCTTTTCTATTCATCACAAAAGGATTATCTTTTCCATTATCATCCTCTTCTCTCTTGAGTTCTAAAAGAAAAAGGCTTACTAGTTAATTCTTTTGTGATGATTTCTTATGAGAAATTGAATAAAAAGAAAGCATAATTACTACTCCCTCATCCTCATCTAATCTAGCCCATTAGATTAGGGTGTTCATCTCTTTAGAGTGAGAAAGCTTGGGTTAAAGCAACTTCGACGTAGATCATCGGAGAATCGGAACACTTCAAGCTAGCATGGATCGTTCGGGTCGTGGAGCCTCTCTTGAGTCCGGGAGATCATGGATCGCGGCGAAAGGACTTCTACTCGGAGCTTGTGAAGCGAAGGAGCGGACTACAAAGGTTGTAATCCCTCACACTTAGATAAAAAGATGTTATCTTGCATGCTAAACCCTAATAATCTAGCAAAGATCCTGTCTTTGGGTTGTTCGGCACATGTAAAATTTTATTCATGCATGTTTGATGCTTTATGAACCTTCTCAAGTGTGCCTAGGAACCCTACAGAAGTGACCTTCTGGAGCAGGAGAAAGTGGTTACCGCGATGCGGTAACGTAATTAACTGCAGGGGCTTGCGCCTGCAGGGAAGAGCGTCCCCACAATAAATAAAAAACCCTCACAATGAGGGGGAATCTGACGAAGTCTGCTACAACGGCCTTACCCGTTTAAACCTCCGATACACGGTATCATAAATTAACTTAGCATCTTCGGAGAAGTGGACGGATAAAACCAAATAACATCCACCCCCAAAATTCAGGCCAGACGTCCCAACGTCCCGGTCGTGTCTTTCGGCGGCGAACAATGCCAATACATATCCTTGGTTCAAGTATGAGATTGTTAGTGATATATGCTTTAGAGGCAATTATTGTATAGTACTAGATAGTATACAGGTTAATACTTGTTGATAGAGCCCTTAGGATTTTTTCTTGACTACCAGCGTTGTGATGGCAGTCACACTAATGGGGGCTGGGTAGTCTATAAGCACATCCTTAAAATTTTCCCTAGTCGTAGGACTATCGAGACTGGGCATTGATACTCCAGAGTAGACTGGTGTATACGCTTTTTATCCCCTTCAGGGGAGATGACCTGTCCTACAGCCATTGGTATACGATACCAAAGGTAGTATACAGGTGCTCATTAGGTTATGAGTTACACTAGACGGACTCGCTGGAAACTGCCGATTGGTATTATACCTATCATTAGATAGAAGTTCTCCGGTGACATAAGTACAGGTTAGTCCGTTGACTTAACATCACTATTCGTCTCGAGTGTGTTCCCACTGTACTTAGATTACTACCCTATCACAGCTCTAATGAGTCATGTAAACAAGTAGTAGTTGGGTGTAGTCCCGAAACACTTGGAGGCAGTAGGGGATAGAAGGGATTCGTCTCTTCCGGTATTGGGAGTTGATATCGCGCCGTGTACGGCTGACCAATACTGCAAGGTCCCTGGCCAGAGCAAGTGAGATTTACTGGTAGGTACATAAGTAGTTTCTCAGGTTGTATTAGGCTGCACACGGACACGACTTGTCATGCTATTAGGGGTCTGACATTTACCACCCCCTAGGCCCGATATACTCTTTTATGAACAAACCGGATTGTACGAAGAATGTCATATATAGACTCAGTAGGATTTTCGAACGAGTTATCATGTCGATCTTTCCTTCGACAGATACCTAGGTAGCCGTTACGTACAGCTAATGCCACTGACGTGCTTGTAGTTAAAGCTACTACCAGCGTATTGTCATGCCTTTAGAGTCCTACACAGAGAGTTTCCCGGTTCAGGTGAAACGATATAGTTTGCGTATTTCGATATACTCGGGTGTTCGATTGAACATGTGTATTTATACACGTGCTTTAATCGGACGATTTAGTAGTACTAAAAGGTTTGAGAGATAGCCAGTTTTGATGCTAGTATTATATTGCTTTCTTTTAGGTATTTGTATTTTAACACGAATACGATATTTATACGAATACGTGTATTTGTATAAATACGGATATTTGTGCTTTGATATAAATACATGTATTTCTTTCTAAATATGAATACGCGTGTTTTGTATTTTCGGTACAAATACGGTATTTGTATTTTAGTAGAAATACGGTATACATATTTATTATGAATACGGGTTTTAGGGTATACTTAATTATACACATACAAGTATTTGTATGTGTATGTATACCATGGTGAGGTGGTCTCTCTCTAGACTCTTTCATATTCTTATCTCTTCTAGAGTTGTGTGGGCTTGTGACTCACACTAGTAAGTCACAACCCCATCACCCACTTATTTTATTTTATGTTTGAAGAGATAAGGATTGATCAAGTGTAGGATATTATCATGTTTGATATTTTTCTTGAGTTGCCATCTTCATCTTTCATCTTTTTTTTCCTCACTTCTCTTCTTAAGTTTTGAGAAAGTATAGAGAGTATCTTATTTTATAAAATATACCCTCCTAAACATCTTGCCCTAGCAAGACTCGATTTTTATTTGCTTCAGTTGAAGGTATCGCTTGAATCGGCATCCTCAGGTGGATTGTCTTTGACATGAGAAGTTCGATTTCGAGAGCTCGACCCGAACACCTAAGAGCTTGAGAAGTGAACCTTTCAAGACCCGAAGGACCATCTACAATGGTTGTAGTACTAATCTAGTAGTTAAACCTCTAGTTAGTTATTTTTAGTTTAGTGTTTGGGTTTGTATTCTAGGGTTTTAGTGTATTGTGCTCAAGATTTTTAAAAATTTTGATTCCGTAAAGCCATAGTAGTCATGGCAAGGAGCACCATACACTTACAACATCGACTAGCAAAAGAATTTAAATATAAAATTCTGGTTAACATAGCAATAGTTAAATCTACCTTTATACTAAATAAACACAAAGGTTGTCAATCAATGATTTATCTCGTTTTGTCGGCATAGCCTAATCTACCCTATATTAGGTAGGCCGAATCTACTTTGATAAAAATTCCATCTTTCATTCCCTAATTAGTTTTCTAGGTCGTCTATCTATCATTAAACTAATTAGTTTATATATAATATTACTTTTTTCTAAATAAGTTTCAAGAGCGTTAATCAATTATAAACAAGTTTAGTTTATCAGCATAACATCAAAAAGATTTAGTTTTTATCTTAGAGATTTATCATGAAGCATATAGAAAAAAAATCAGGGAAAATAAAAACCAATCATAGAAATAATAACTCAAAAACCGTACAAAATAGATTAGCTACTCATGATAGAAGAAAACAAAAAATTAAATAACTTCATATCAAAAATAAGTACAAAACTTGATCTCTCCAAAATAAAAACCCTAATTTTAAATCCTAGGGCGAGATGAAACCCTTATGGAGATTACAGAAGTATTTATAGGGCTTTTGGAAAATCAAAATGAACATTACAGAAGATACTGAAGAATACAATTTTTCCTAAAAATCTAAGCTCCTGGGCCAACAAAATTTTGGCTGAAAGTGCTAAATCCATGGTTTTGGCTGAAATTTTTGGAAATACATCTCCCCATTTTTTTTATCATGTTTTGTATTTCCATCTCAAGAATCTTAGCCTTCGTTCTGTTTTTGGTAATCTGTTGGCTTGTTTAAGTTTGGTTTTAATCAAGTCCACATCCAACGTACGTATCCGTCTTTTGCATACTTTTCCCTTTAAGCCCTGTAATCTGCATTTATTGACAAAACATATCCAGAACAGTATAAAATAGGCAAAATAAAGAAAAATATGCATAAAAATGCACGAATCAAACACCCATATACTTATCTTTTGCTAGTTCTCGAGTAAATCTAGGGTTTCAAACTCTAAACTAAAAATCTAACTAAAATCTACTCCTATACTCCTTTCACGGGCGTACGATTGCATTGAACATGTGCAACAATCCGTTAACCTCTAGGTGTCCCTAGTAGAAGGTGTGTTGTCTCCTGAGAGTTTTCAGCGGATACTACCCACAAAATCCTGAAAAGAAAAACAAAAAGAAAAATAAAAGAAATGAAAAATAAAGAAAAATAAAAATAAGAAAGTGAACTTTTTACAAAAACTAAGGAATTAAAGAAAAAGATAGAGTTTTGAATTTTCACCAGCTTTTCAGTTTTCACGAATTTTCATCCTAATACCCCCGCTCAATTACAGAAATTATCTCCTCCAACAATAAAACGTCATCTTATTCTTCCTTCCCTATCTCTCCTTCAAACGTCAATTCTATCCCCTACGTGTGTGTAAAAGATTCATACACTCAAGAATTCAATTCAAGCTATTGTATCAATGCCCTTGAACCCTCGTATGTTGATGTTAATATAAGTGAATGTACCCACACACATTTGTACGCTACCGCTAATGCTTCCCGAGCCACTAACCTACCGGTTACTCAATATATGAGTTTAAATTAAGCGTAATGTTTAAGTGATGTCTAGCCTTGCAACTACCTTGGACCTTCAACAGTGACTCCCAAACCAGTTGGTCAAAGGCACTAGGTGATAATGCACCCCTAAGCTGAAGTGATACTCGTGCCCTTAATAACCACAAGTCTACACTTATTATATTTAAGCTCATTTCTCTCTCTTTTTTATTCTCTTTTTTCCATTTATATTTTATTTTTTTATACATGGGCATTTTAGGCAATGATATTTCAAGGTATCCTCTACTATCTCAAGTCTTAAGATTCGTGTCTGTACAACTTGTAGGGTATATATTTTCTAAGTTTGAATTCAAGATGAGGAATTATTTTTCAAACTTATTTCTACCCTCAGATTTAATAATTCCCTTCATCTCACTTAACCTTTTGGATTCAAATTCATGATCACGTATTACTAGTTCGATTCAAAAACATCCTCTTTTTCCCTTTTTCCTTAAAAAAAATTTGAAAAAGAAGACCTAAAATATTTAGAGAAGAAAAACTAAAAATAAACCAAAAAATTGAAAAATGAAAAATAAAAGAAAAACAATTATGTATAAACCACCCTCACACTTATTTCAGACATTGTCCTCAATGTCTTTACTCATCTCTCTAGTCTTACATACTAATCAATAAGGAACAATCACTACTTTATTCAATGATAGTTATAAAGTAATGTAGTGAAATTAATTTAAACAAAGATAAATATTAAAATTAATAACAAGAAAAAAATTATAGAGCTTTAAAATTATGAAGATTCTTCCCTCATCAAGCCGCTAACTAGCGATGGCCAGTCGCTAATATACTATCTGATAATGGATTTCTTCTTCTTGCTTTAAACTGTATATACCTGCAACTTATTTCTTGGTTTTATTTTAGATGTTGGAGTCAAATAAAAGTGTTGAAATAAGCGGGAAAGAACAGGATGAATGTTTTTTTTATTTAAAAGAAATTAAAATCCTAAAAAAAATAAAAGAAGAAAAAGAAAAAGAAAAAATAAAAATAATTTAAATTCACATAACGCTTTGGCTAATTAAAAGGTTAATATCAATCACTCAAAAATTTTAACAAAGATCAAGCAGGAGCAGTAAAATAAGTTGTAGCAATAATATCAATAAACACCCCAAAATTGATAAGCATAAATAAAATATCCAGTCATAGGAGTTAATGACACAAATTTCTCTTGCTTTTCAATAGAATTGGTTTCAATGAGGAAAAAAAGTATTTGAGGGTTAGATTTAACCGTTAAAGGCTCATCTAAAATCATAAGTCCATCCTTAAATATTTTCTCAAAATTTTGGTCAAAATATCCATCTTCAAAATTAATCAGCTCCTTCTCATACATTTCTTTTATTATAATCGTTGAATCCTCTTCGAAAATGTCATCACATATCTCATCCAACAATTGTTTTTCCTTTTCCTTAAATTGATCTATGGGTTGACTTTTATTTTCCAAAAATGTGGGATCCCACTCTAAACTTTCTTAAAAAATTTCATTATTCGTTCCAACTAAAGGTGTGTGTTCCCTATCAATAATTCGTTTAAGCCAACACTATCAAAATCACAAGTATCATTTACAGAAGCAGTTTCTATATCTGAAACCTTTATAAAAAAAATTATCCGTTGATGTTGATTCATCAAAAACAACATCATCAAAAATTCTGCAATCATTTAAATCAAATATCTCAACCTCAAACGTATTATCAATTAAATCATTCTCATATAAATTCATTGTTGGAGGTGAAATTGGAATTTCAAAATTCTAAGGGTGGGTTTCAAACTGACTCGATGGAATCTCGTACTCTCATTCCTCACTTTCAATTGCAGCAGCTATCTGACCAATAAACATTTGAATATTCGCTAGTGCTTGTTTTAGTGGCGTAATTTTATTTTGCAGAACTGTATCTAACCGCTTTTCAACATAATCAACTTTTGTATCCTCATCATTATCAACGTCTAGTGAATGTGTGAATATTTGGTACGGTTGATAGGAATTGGATTGGATATGGTTGTAAGAAGGGTCAACATCATAGTATGGATATGATGAGAACTGTTGTTGGTCTATGAAACCGGGAGAAGTGAAAATTGGTTCATTTTGAATTGGATTGGATAGAGAATCATAATAAGAGTTTGGTTGGAACCGTTGGGCTAAATTATGGTTAGGAACTTCATAATACATGCCTTGATTCCAACGCTTATTTTGTTGGTTTCTCCAAAATAAAAGGACAATTTTCATAAGCATGAGATGTCTCTTGACAATTAGTGCAAAAAGATTGGCAAGGTGGATTATTAGGAACTTGGTAATTAACTTTTAATACCTCAACCTTTTGCCTAAGATCATATAGCTCTGCAGATAGCATATCCTCATTGTCGGTTGTGGATATGTAGGTGAATTATTGTTAGTTATATGTATTCCCTAGAGGCCATTACTGTACATTGGATGTATATTGTAGTGGATGCCGGGACATATATAGGGAGGACTTTCTTGCTCGACATGATAGTATGCTATCTGGTTACACTTTACCTTAACGTGTACACCGATTGTCTCTCTGTTACATGTTGGTAAAGCCCTTAGGATGTGTGATTGACTACCTGGACTATGATGCGGATCATACTAGTAGGGACAAGGTAGTCCATAAGTACATCCTTCAAAGTCCCTAGTCGTGGGTGTATCGAGACGGGGCATCGATATACCAGAGTAGACTAGCGTGTACCTTCTCGACCCATGCAGATGGGCGATGGATGATCCCATATCCATTGGTGTTTGACATCGGAGATGATATACGGGTGCTCAGTAGAGACTGGGTACACTGGACGGACTCGCCAAGAACTCCCAGATGGTATTATACCTTACGTCAGATGGCAGTTCTCTGGTGACACTGGTACAGAGTAGTCTGTTGACCCGAGATCGTCATAGAGTCTTGTGTGGTTCCTACTGTGCTTTGATTTCCACCTTACCACGTCCAAGAAGGCGTGCAAAACGGTGGTTTTTGGGTACAGTCCCGAATCACATGGAGGCAATGAGCGATAGGAGGAGATTCGTCTCTCCCGGTATAGGGAGTTGATGTTGCGCTGTGTTCGATTGGCTATAACCGGAAATCCCTGGCCAGGGTTGCTGAGATTTACTGGTAAGTGTTACCAGTAGTTTCTCGAATAATTATAGACCTCATATCGACACGACTTATCGAGCTATTGGGGTCTGACGTTAACCACCCCTAGGCGAGATATGCGACATATCAGACGATCAGACCGGACTGTACGGTAGTGTTACTGGTTGGATTCACTGGAGTGTGAGCGGGCTTGCTCGTCGATCTTCTGATCGCTCAATACCCGGGTGGCCGTTACGTTTAGCAGACCGCTTGCGGCTTGTGGGTGCTTGATATGATCATCATCTGCTGCCGGCGTATTGACGAGTCTATAGAGTCCTACACAGAGGTTTCCTGGCTCAAGCGAAACGAAATAGGAGCGCATATGAGATATGTGCGGGACCGAGAATGATTCGAGTATGTGATACCGTATTCTATTCTCGCGATGAATGTATCGAATGGTTGTATGCGATATAACCTAGTTATCGAATCAAGGATTGATTCGATAAATCGATACATTGTATACTAGTCGGTTGTGTGCGACATGACTGGATCATTGAATCAAGTGTTGATTTAATGATTTAATGCATAATTATATATTTGATATATTACTTTGCATTAACTAGTGTTGGTTCACTTTAAATGGATTTTCTCACTTGGATTGTGCACATTGTATATGTGATATACTTTTGTACATTAGTATGTATCATGTTTGATGATACATGCTAACTTGAGCATGTGTAAAGATTAAACCATGGTTGTGTAATGGTTAGGGTTTTCCTTTCATTTTCTTATTCATTTATTTATTTATTTATTCTTTATGGAAAATGATAAGCATAAAGAGAAAATGGTTGCTAATTTTGTTTCATTATGAAGCTTCATGAAGCTTTGACTTAGTGACCATTTTGTCTTATGCTTAACCCTAACCATTCCACTTAACCCTAGTCTATTCTCTACACTTGACCATGGTTACATTATGATAAGTATTCTTTTTATTTCCTTTTTGAATATACTCATCATAATATTCATCTTCTTCTTCTTCTTCATCACATGAAGAAAGCTTGCTTCAACAATGGCAAGTGAAGAAATCAAGTGAGAAATCCAATTCTAAAGTCTACCCACTTCCTATTTCTTCATCCTCTACCTCTTGCCAAGTAGTAGAGTGTGTTTTCTTCACAAGTTTCTTGACTTGGTGAAGTTGGAGCTTGATCTAGTGATGCCTCGACGTAGATCATCTTCGGCGTCGTAGTCGACGACCTAGCCCGGTCTTTTCTCCGATGAAACCACCGTGAGAGCCATGGTTTGATTGGGACAGCGGAGAGGACTTCATCACGGAGCTATGGAGGTGGAGAACCGGATCTACAAAGGTTGTATTTCCGTTTACCTAGTTAAGTTGTTAACTAGTTGCTTTGTCGCCTAAAATTCTAGCCAACAATCTTGTTAGGGTTTCTCGGCACCATTAAAATTGTAAATTGGCATGGTTGATGCCTTGTGAGACCTCTAGTGTGTGCATAGGAACCCTACAGTGGTATCAGAGCCTAGCTAGAGCCTTAGGCGAAGTCCAGACGGAGTTTGAAGTCCGATCGAACCGAAACCCTAATTCAAAACATGCTCTCTGTACATTTTTTAATTTCGGGGATTTTTCCACATTAAAAATATGCAGAAAATTAAGCAGGGAATTGTAAGAATTACTGTGAAGCCCGTACCCATGATTCCACTACAGTGCGGCGGAACCGCGCCATTAGCATGACTAATGCGGCGGTTCCGCTGCAATTTTGTCGCTTCTCACTGTACTTTTTGCACAGTAACTCTTAAATTTTAATGCTCAGTTTTCTGGGAATTTTTAATATTAATTCAAGAGTTGGATTTTCTGGGGTTGTTTTGGGGATTCGGTGTTTCGATCGGAGTATCAGATTTTGTCTATGTGTCTTTCCGGTTAAATTTTAGAATATGTTAAAAAGTTCGACCGGATATAAATACCCAATTTTTCCCCTGTCGGGAAATTTCCATGTGTTGGATTTTTCCGTAGTTTGACGACGTTCTAAGTAGTGCAAGTAACACGATGGTCCCTCTAGAAGACAACAAACCTTAACTCGATTATGTGACCGTCTTGAACTGCCCTTTGAACCTTCGGGTTTGGGGCAGTACAGCGTGCCACATGTGAGGCGTTGGCTTGACCCTTCTACGGCTGGACCGTTGGTACTGAGGCACGGACTGAATGTTGTTAGACTTATTTCATGTGTTGAGCTGTTTCGGGAAAACTTGGGTGTTCGAATGTTCAATCGAAAAGTTTAACATTTTCTGTTTATCCGAAATGTGATACAACAATTGGAATTCACAAAAGTTATGTGATAACTGAATGAATGTTATAAACATAGCAGTTTAGTCTCACTTGATCGGTTGCCACGGAATTTTGATGTGATCAAAAGTCCGTCGCAATCACGTAGCGTACGCGGATACTCGCCGGGTAAACTTAATAGACAGCCTCACTCCATAGCCCCGACCAAGTGACTGTAGGAGAACCCCATCGCCGAAAGCATCCGTTCGGGTGCTCGCGGTAGCGGTGTTCCGCCTTGGTGCACTTTGTCGACGGCGTCGGGGGTGCGGCCTTCTACTGAAGTTTGCGACGAGCATTCGATCAGGATGCCGGGAATCTTGTTGAATTACCCGACTTGATATTGAAAAGAGTTTTCGATAATGAGACTAAAATGCGGGGTTTATAATTGTTAGGCATGCGATGTCTAAGTATTTCATTTGATTAGGCATGTGATGTCTAAAGAGATTGCGGATTCCAACTGTTGTAGTTTTACACTTTCTTTTCTGTGACCGTAAGTGTAATATGTGATATCGCCGGTTTCGTTACTATATGTCAACTACAATTGTGATGGACATATTTACTTACGTTGATGACATGTGATGTTATGTGTTGCTGGATATGTTATATTGGATCGTCGTGTTTGAATAGCCGGGGGTTTTATGTGAGATGAGTGTTTTTTCATTTTCATTCATGTAAAAACTTGTATGTAATATTCTTTTTATTGGGGCGCTTCCAGGTTGCGGAAGTTGTCACCTTTTGTATATTATTTACTTTTCCGCACTAGGATAGACCCAAGGAGGAGGGCACAAGTAACCGGGTTATGGAGTCCAGTGGGAGACCAACTCAAGGAGTCGAGTCCGGGTCTCCTAACTCTAGAATTGGTAGGGTTGCTTGCCGCTCTCGTAGGGGTCTTGGGGTGTGGGTTTGGCTATTCATCACGACCGTGGAATCCGTGTTTTATACTGGCTCGTATTGAAAACACGGACGTCCTAGTATATCCAATATTTCATATGTTTCTTTTGCTGCGATATCTGTGATGTGATCATGTGATGTTCTGTGATAGATATAGTATATAGTATATATGATATATTATATAGACGTTACTTATGTTTTACACCCGTGCTAGCCCTGCCCCGCTCTGTCGTTAGTTACCTAACCTAACGGTGCACGAGGGGACATCGAGGCGAATGCGGATGGCATAAGTGTACGTTGTATTTATCTGTGATGTTTAGGTACTTTAAATGATGGGACTTCATTAATGAGATTAATGAAATAAAAGAAACCTAAGATGTTGTAGAATCGAATTTCAAAATAAAACAGTTAGCTACAGTTCTTGCTTTGCACAGCGGTATATATGATATATCCTGCACCTTATTCGATAAGGAAAGGACCGAGATCCCTTCACCGGGAGTGACTCCTTTAGCAATAACTGGCAGATGCTACACACTCGGTTTGTCTTTTTGATTGCTTTTAAGAGTTCTGCTTTGCACGGTGATATATATGATATATCCCGCACCTCATTCGACGAGGAAAGGACCGACGATCCCTTCACCGGGAGTGACTCCTTTAGCAAAACTAGAAAAGCCTAAAAAACACTCCATTTCAAAATTCATTCGATCCTACAACGATATCAAGTTCATTACGCAATAGGTTTTCAGAAAAACCTGTCGTAGCCCTCCGTCATATCAGATAAGTACTAGTTAGTATTCGTGCTACGTTTGTTGACTATGTTAAGGCGTAGTGTGCGGTAGCTAATTAGTGCTTATCTATATAAGCATATGATGCGATTGGATTAGGGTAGTCGTGCGAATTTGTTGACTATATTAAGGGTCGTGCGGGTGGGTTTAATTCAATCGGGAAATGACGGGTTGAACTTGACTAGCACTTATGATTTGTTGACTATGTTAAGGTCATATAGCTGCTAGGGGCAAAATATTATCGGGAATTTCAAGTGTTGAAATTTGCAATGAGATTGCATACCTTCTATGAGATAGTTGGATCCCGATACCCGCTGCGAGTAATTGTTACTCCTGGGAGAGTTTTACACATTACAATTAGCCGATCAAGTAGGTGTCTAGAAAGGTGTCAACGAGATTACGCCTCTGGGAAAACGAGGTTTACATTAATTAGGTTCGTGCGAAAGCACGGGGGACCTCCCTCAAAGTACCGACACTGGCCTGGCTGAAAGATTGGCGAACTTGTAGTGTGTAATTAATCCCGGCTAGTCTTTCCTTTTAGGGTTTGAAGGAAGATTTAATAAAAAGCAGTAGGAGCCATCCTGATTAGATAAAATAATAACCAATCTATTCTTGCAAGAGCGCACGCTGAGTGTTTTCTTCTCTCTCTCTCCAGGTAGCGACCATATCACGCCTTAATCAAGATAATAAAACGGATTATTGACCGAACCCGCTTGTTATACTGAGCTGGGGAACGTTGGTCCCGCTCCAACTTATAATTGTTATAAGACAAAGCAGGAAATTAGGGAATACCAGATTTCCCGTGCCGCCCAAACGAAGAAAGTGCATATGATGCATCATCTTCGGGTGTGTTCGTTACAAAGAACTGTTTCTCAGTATTCTCCGCATCCTGGGTATATGATACCGGATCAGGATCCCAGATATGTAATTTGTTACATAGGGCTACAGAAAGGTAGAGAACTGAGAACGGGTGATAAGTTTCATGAGGCAGAAAACGGGGCAAGAGTTGCAGCCAAGTCTGTCGGTCACTGTCACCCTGTATTACCAATACAATGATTCTGAACGAATGTTATTAGATACCGAACCTGATATACAAAATCATATTAGTCTCTTTATTAGTAAAGAAATGATAAAATTTTGTATTGTTGGATAATGTTTTGAACATTTCCTATATCAAAAGTTGATCGGTTCAGGCACGTTATCTAAAAGCATTGATGTTCTAAGTCAAACTACAGTTCTTAGTATACGGATCACACACAAGAGGAAGAGTTCAGAAATGAACGGATCCTTCTTAAGGTATTGTAGACTAGGTCATATCAATGCGACCCGACTAGCTAAGTTGCATAAAGATGCATATTTAAATCTGTTTGAATTTACATCTTGTGAAAACTTGCCAGTCATGTCACAAAGATTAGATGACCATAGCCCTGTTTATTGGAAACAGAGAAAGAGTTAGTGAACTCTTGGGATTGATACATGTTGATGTATGGAAGGCCCCCTGTCTACACATGCCAGGACTGGTTCTTTATACTTCATTACGTTCTCTGATGATCTCTTTAGATTCAGACATATGTTCTTGTTGAAACACAAGTCCGACCCTTTTGAGATATTCACAGAATATAAGTTAGAAGTAGAGAACCAAAATACGGGTATAAGTATTATGTCCTATGATGAGATCAGGGAGGAGAATACTTGAGCACAGAATTCTTGGACTTTTCTAAAGGAGAATGAGATTCTCTCTCGGCATTTCTCCTCCGAATACACCATAGCACGATGGTATATCGGGGCGGAGCAGATACACCCTATATGATAAGGTGTGCTCTATGATGAGTAATACTGAGTTACCTATTTCCTTTTAGGGGGTTATGCACTTGAGAAGCTGCATACCTATTGAATTAGGGTTCAAATCAAATCAGTTACCTACCACTTCATATGTGATATAGAAAGGGAAGAGCCCATATCTTAAGTTCCTTAAGGTTTGGGGTTGTCCGGCCTATGTCTAAAAAGAAAAATCCGGACAAGCTCGAGGCAATGTCAGTTATGTACAACTGGAAATGTTCCAGCTATACAAACTGCAGCTGATGATTTGACAGAACCAAAGGATTCAGTAGATACCAACGAACCTCAGCCTCTCCGCCGATCTAGCAGGGTTCCTCACCCACATGAGAGATACTTCGGTTTCTCTATGAAAGTGGGAGCGAGGATTGCATCATGAGATGATGACCCAACTAGTTTCGAGCTGGCCATCAGGAGTGAGACTCTGTAAGAATGGCTGGATGCTTAGCGATCTGAGATGGAATCCATATACACCAACAAAGTATGGACTTTGGTTGCTATATCTGAAGGGTTAAATCCCCATCAGGAGCAAGTATATCTTGAGAAGATTACTTGGTGTAAATGGAAAAGTTGAGACTTTCAAAGCTAGACTTGTTAAAGGTTTTCGTCATTGACCAGGCGTGGATAATAATGAAACCTTTTCCAGTAACTATGCTTAAGTCCATCCAGATCCTACTTGCCACGGCTACATATCATGACTACGATATCTGGTGGTTAGGTGTCATGACAGCTTTTCTAAATGATGTTTTAGAAGAGAGCATCTATAAGTACACAGCCAGAGGGCCTCGTAGACAGTGGGAGCAGCGGAAACGTGTGCAAGATGTTTTATAGGATAAAGCAGACATCGCGGAGTTGGAACGTCTGTTTTGATGAAGTAGTCAAAGAGTTTGACATCATCAAAATGGTAGATGAACCTTGTATAAACAAAAAGGTAGTAGGGAGTATGGTGACGATCCTCGTAGAGTACGTGGATGACATACTCAAGATAGGGAAGGAGTTTCCTATGCTACGATTGGTCAATCTCCGCTTATCACAATGATTTTCCATATAGGATCAAAATGATACCTACTAAATCCTGATTTTTGGATCTATGAGATAGATCTAATTGGATGTTAGAATACTCACTAGTTGTAGTGAGATGGTATCAATTTGTCCTGGGGAGAATCACTGGAAGGGTTCCAGGGTGATAAAGACGACGGAATGTCAGTCGCAGGCATTGTCTTTACCCTCAGTAAAGGGACGGTATGTTGGAAGAGTTCCAAGCTAGATACCGTGGCATACTAGACGATAAAGGCAGGATACATCGTTACTACAGATGCTACCAAAGAGGCTGTTTGGGTGTATATTGGTTCATGAGATGAACTACGTTCCTACCATTGTGTGACAATGGAGTTGTGGCTTATGCCAAGGAACGCCGGTCCCATCAGTGATCCAGACATATTCTAAGGCAGTATCACCTGATCATGGAGATAGTTGATCTCTAAGGGATCGAGATTAGGAGAGTAGACTCAGAGGACAACACGGCGGATCCACTCACAAAGGCCTATTCCCAGAGAGAGACTTTTATGGGATGGTTGAGTATGAGATACTACAACCACTGCTATCAGATGGCCCTAGTGCAAGTGGGAGATTGTTAGTTATATGTATGCCCTAGAGGCTATTACTGTACATTGAATGTATATTGTAGTGGATGCCGGGACATATATAGGGAGGACTTTCTTGCTCGACATGATAGTATGCTATCTGGTTACACTTTACCTTAACGTGTACACTGATTGTCTCTCTGTTACATGTTGGTAAAGCCCTTAGGATGTGTGCTTGACTACCTGGACTATGATGCGGATCATACTAGTGGGGACAAGGTAGTCCATAAGTACATCCTTCAAAGTCCCTAGTCGTGGGTGTATCGAGACGGGGCATCGATATACCAGAGTAGACTAGCGTGTACCTTCTCGACCCATGCAGATGGGCGATGGATGATCCCATATCCATTGGTGTTTGACATCGGAGATGATATACGGATGCTCAGTAGAGACTGGGTACACTGGACGGACTCGCCGAGAACTCCCAGATGGTATTATACCTTACGTCAGATGGCAGTTCTCTGGTGACACTGGTACAGAGTAGTCTGTTGACCCGAGATCGTCATAGAGTCTTGTGTGGTTCCCACTGTGCTTTGATTTCCACCTTACCACGTCCAAGAGGGCGTGCAAAATGGTGGTTTTTGGGTACAGTCCCGAATCACATGGAGGCAATGAGCGATAGGAGGGGATTCGTCTCTCCCGGTATAGGGAGTTGATGTTGCGCTGTGTTCGATTGGCTATAACCGGAAATCCCTGGCCAGGGTTGCTGAGATTTACTGGTAAGTGTTACCAGTAGTTTCTCGAATAGTTATAGACCTCATATCGACACGACTTATCGAGCTATTGGGGTCTGACGTTAACCACCCCTAGGCGAGATATGCGACATATCAGACGATCAGACCGGACTGTACGGTAGTGTTACTGGTTGGATTCACTGGAGTGTGAGCGGGCTTGCTCGTCGATCTTCTGATCGCTCAATACCCGGGTGGCCGTTACGTTTAGCAGACCGCTTGCGGCTTGTGGGTGCTTGATATGATCATCATCTGCTGCCGGCGTATTGACGAGTCTTTAGAGTCCTACACAGAGGTTTCCTGGCTCAAGCGAAACGAAATAGGAGCGCATATGAGATATGTGCGGGACCGAGAATGATTCGAGTATGTGATACCGTATTCTATTCTCGTGATGAATGTATCGAATGGTTGTATGCGATATAACCTAGTTATCGAATCAAGGATTGATTCGATAAATCGATACATTGTATACTAGTCGGTTGTGTGCGACATGACCGGATCATTGAATCAAGTGTTGATTTAATAATTTAATGAATAATTATATATTTGATATATTACTTTGCATTAACTAGTGTTGGTTCACTTTAAATGGATTTTCTCACTTGGATTGTGCACATTGTATATGTGATATACTTTTGTACATTAGTATGTATCATGTTTGATGATACATGCTAACTTGAGCATGTGTAAAGATTAAACCATGGTTGTGTAATGGTTAGGGTTTTCCTTTCATTTTCTTATTCATTTATTTATTTATTTATTCTTTATGGAAAATGATAAGCATAAAGAGAAAATGGTTGCTAATTTTGTTTCATTATGAAGCTTCATGAAGCTTTGACTTAGTGACCATTTTGTCTTATGCTTAACCCTAACCATTCCACCTAACCCTAGTCTATTCTCTACACTTGACCATGGTTACATTATGATAAGTATTCTTTTTATTTCCTTTTTGAATATACTCATCATAATATTCATCTTCTTCTTCTTCTTCATCACATGAAGAAAGCTTGCTTCAACAATGGCAAGTGAAGAAATCAAGTGAGAAATCCAATTCTAAAGTCTACCCACTTCCTATTTCTTCATCCTCTACCTCTTGCCAAGTAGTAGAGTGTGTTTTCTTCACAATTTTCTTGACTTGGTGAAGTTGGAGCTTGATCTAGTGATGCCTCGACGTAGATCATCTTCGGCATCGTAGTCGACGACCTAGCCCGGTCTTTTCTCCGATGAAACCACCGTGAGAGCCATGGTTTGATTGGGACAGCGGAGAGGACTTCATCACGGAGCTATGGAGGTGGAGAACCGGATCTACAAAGGTTGTATTTCCGTTTACCTAGTTAAGTTGTTAACTAGTTGCTTTGTCGCCTAAAATTCTAGCCAACGATCTTTTTAGGGTTTCTCGGCACCGTTAAAATTGTAAATTGGCATGGTTGATGCCTTGTGAGACCTCTAGTGTGTGCCTAGGAACCCTACAATTATAAC
Organism: Agapanthus africanus; assembly: GCA_030015575.1. Classification (NCBI taxonomy): domain Eukaryota; kingdom Viridiplantae; phylum Streptophyta; class Magnoliopsida; order Asparagales; family Amaryllidaceae; genus Agapanthus; species Agapanthus africanus. Next base: position 298,011,505 of record CM057339.1, on the reverse strand, counting down.
CGCTCTTATATTTATTTATTCTAATACAATCGGCAAGTGTTAGTTTAGCTGGATAACAAAATTCTTATAACGTTGGTTTCGCATGTTCATCACCTATATTAAAATGAAGTATTAAAAATTAAAATAAAAAGTATAAAAGGAAAAACTAAAACTAAAAACAAAAATAGAAAACCTGAAACCAAGAAAAGAACGCAGATCAAAATAGTAGACAAAATTTGGAACAACCAGAAAAGACCCAGAGCCCCAAACTCTTCAAAATTTCGGCTGAAATCACCAAATAAGAAATTTCAGCCGAAATTTAGCCGAACTAGGTCTCTAGAAAAGTTGCGTCGTCTACGGCATGCCCTAAGCTCCCTGGATGTATGTCTAGTTTCCTAAAATAAAAAACAAAAATTTTCAAAATTAAATAAAACTAAATTAACTCGAATTAAAATTCTACTGGCATCCCCGGCAACGACACCAAAAACATGATGGAGATTTTCTTAGTCTCTAAATTTTAACCGCATGTATACAGTTATGCAATTGTAGTACTTTACGGATCGACCCACACTGAGGCGTTGAGATTTTAATTAATTTTAAAAAAATGTTTAAATAAAGTTTGATTTAAAACTAAAACTAAATTGCAAGGAATTAAAAAGTGCAAGTAAATTAAAAATGTGGGTTTTAAATAATAAAGCAAGCCCAGGGTTTTAAATTACCTTTACTATCATGGTGTTCTATATAAATTCTATTCTTTTCTAAATCGCATGTTTAAATTCATTACTATCAATTATATAAAAGTATAGAGTAATCTAGTTTCGTAATAAAATATCAATCAATGAAAGCATAAATCATAAGTTTAGAGATCTACCTTATCAATTACACCATATCGTCTAGCAAAAGAATTTAAACATGATATTCTAATTAACATAGAATAGCTAGATCTACCCTTATATTAAAGAAAACACAAAGGTTGTCAATAAATGGTTTATCTCATTTTGCCGGCATAGCCTAGTTTATCCTATATTAATTAGGTTGAATCTAGTTTGACAAAAATTCCATCTTACCTTCCCTAATTAGTTTTCTAGATCATCTATCTATCATTAAATTAATTAGTTTATATGTGATATTACCTTTTTCTAAAAAAGTTTCAAGAGTGTCAATCAATCATAAATAAGTTTAGTTTATCAACATAGCATCAAAAAGACTTTAGTTTTTATCTTAGAGATCCATCATGATACACATAGAAAAGAAATAAATCAATGAGAACAAACACCGATTATAGAAAGAATAACTCAAAAACCCTAGAAAATAGATTAGCTACTCATAATAGAAGAAAGCATAAAATTAAATAACTTCATATAAAAAATAACTGCAAAACTTGGTCTCTCCAGAATAAAAACTCTAATTTTAAAGCCTAGGGAGAGATGAAACCCTAATGGAGATTACAGAAGCATTTATAGGCTTTTGGAAAATCAAAACGAACATTACAAAAGGTACTAAAGAATACAATTATTCCTAAAAATCCGAGCTCCCGAGCCTACAGAATTTCGGCTGAAAGTGCTAAATCCATGGTTTTGGCCGAAATTTTTAGAAATAGGTCTCCTAGTTTTTTTTTCATATTTTGTCTTTCCATCTCTAGAATCTTATTCTTCATTCTGTTTTTGAAAATTTATTCGCTTGTTTCAGTTTAGGTTTAATCAAGTCCACATCCAACGCACATAGTACGTCTTTAACATACTTTTCCCTTTAAACCCTGTAATTTGCATTTATTGACAAAAAATACCCGGAACAACATAAAATTGGCAAAATAAAGATAAATACGGTTATAAAAATATGCACAAAAATGCACCAATCAGCACATGAGGCGCATCCTAAAGATTTGACAATGGCGTCACATACATTGCATGTGTGGCGCAGGCACAAGGAAATGGCACTGGCACCATGTGCATTGCACGAGTGGCACCAGCGCCAGGGTTGGCATTGGCACAGCCTATGCCTAGGATGGAATCGGCTCGGCTTGCGTCAGGGTTAGCATTGGCACAGCCTGTGCCAAGGATGGCATCGGCTCTGCTTGAGCCAGGGTTTAGTGCATGTGCCATGTGCTTTGCACGTGGTGCTCTTGCACATAGGTCTGGCACTTGCACCACATGTTTTGCACATGGTGCGCTTGCGAGCAAGGGCCAATGCTTTTACCTTGGCGTTTTGGCCTTGGTGGATCTTAAGCTCCGAGTGCCAAATTTTGGCGGGAACAAGACGCATAGATCGAACAGATAAATCAAGTTCCGAAGAAGGTAGATGAGGAACAGGGATAGTAGAAGTAGGGTCTTTGACAGATGGTGAAAAATATGTCTGATTTTTTTAGAAGGTCTCATCATATGAAATACAAACTTTAGAAGTGGTGGGGTCAAAGCAAACATATCCTTTCTGACATCGTAAGTAATCTACAAATACCATGCGAGTAGCTCGAGAATCATGTTTGTCTACTTGAGGACCTAGAATATGAGGATAGCATAGGCAATCAAACACCTAAGGAGGAACAGGAAAAGGCTTCCTCTTTGGAAACAAAACAGAGAAATGGGGACTGGTTGCCTAGAACTAGAGAAGATACGCGATTGATATAAATGTTGGTTCTTCCGTTCAGTAATCCCATTTTGCCAAGAAATATAAGAACATGAAGTTCGATGCAATATGCCATGTGTCTAATAAAATGCAGAAAAGTTCTTGCTAATATATTTCTTAGCATTATATGAACGAGGAACCTTTATATAAACACCAAATTGGTTAGTAACCTCAGCTACGAAAATTTTAAAGGAAGACAAAAGTTCAGAGTTATTTCGCAAAAGATACAACCAAATCATGTGTGAATGATCATCGATAAATGTCACAAAATAATTATAACCAAACATAGTAGGGAATTTAAAAGGACTGCAAATATCGGAGTGAAATAAAGTAAAAGGTAAATTATTTCTTTTATTAACTGAAGGAAAAGAAGAGCGACAGTGTTTACCAAAAATACATGATTCACAACTGAATTCCGATAAATTAAGAGAATGCAATATAGTACGTAAAGAAAAAAGAGGAGGGTGGCCAAGTCTCCGATACTACTGGATAGTAGTAACGGCTGCAGACTTACTGGGAAGGTGATCAACGTAGTACAGTTCATTTTGTACATGCCCCTTATCAATCTGTTGCTTCGTCAGAAGGTCCTGTATTACAAAATAAGATGGATAAAATGTTACGGAGCAGTTAGAATCATTTGTAAGCTGACGAATGAAAGCAAGTTTTGTTTTAAAGATGTCACAATTATAGCATTTTTCAAGTGTAAAGATGAAGTGATAAATCAGCAGAGCCAGAAACAGGTGTGGTATTACCTTCAGCCATGGAAATAAACTTGTGAGGACTAGAAGTAAGATCAAACGGTCTATCACGAGACATGTGATGTGAGGCGCCGGAATCAGCGACCAATGAATTAGAATAAGAAAGGACCGATATACCTGACAGATTAGAAAATTTCGCTGGAGATAAAGAAGAGAGGAGACGACGCAACTGGACTCACTCAGCACTGGATAAAGGTATATGGCCGGCAAAAGAGGAAGGTTGGTCAGTAGAAACTGGTGTGAATGTCTAGCGAGCTGCAGGTGTATCATCAGGACAGCCATGCTTCTCCCAACACAATTCTATAAGGACGTCATGCTCACTGGATGGGCTTTTAAAACATTGCGGAAGAGAAAAATGAAAAATACCAAGTGAGCAAGACATCCTAACCCTAGAAAATATCCATAGACATATAGCTTGCAAAACACAAAATGCTAGAACAAGAAAATACAACCTTTGAAACACCTTCATATGCTCCAATGGATGATATTGGACTCCTTGCTAGGCTCCGAGACGCTCTGGATCTCGCTTGGTCTCCGATCGGCTTTGCCGAAGACAATCAATGCGAGGGTTTCTTTAGCTAGCTCCAACTTCAATAACTTGAAGCAACCACCACTTGAAATTTGCTAGATCTTAAATGAGAGATGGTGTAGGAAAAAAGTTCACTATCTACTCTCTCATGTTCTCTCGATTTCTCTTTCTTTTTCTCTTTTCTATAGATGAGAGAGAAAGATGAAAATGTTATGGATAGAGAATTCACATTCACTTATCCATATCATCCTTTCTTTTTCTCTAATCCAAACACATGTCCTGAGAGGTGAGATATGTTGACACCTTACCTCCACATCACCCTTTTAACATGAAAAAAGAGAAAATGAAAAGAAATAATTAATTACATATATAATAATATTATATATATAATTAAACATGAACATTTCATGTATCATGTACACTATATGTTATGTAACATAACATGTACTGAAAGAGAGAGTGTGTGAGAATAATACCATTATATATATATATATATATATATATATATATATGTATAATTAAATCAAAAACTTGATTTAATGACCCGGCTTAATCATAAGCCGAATAGTATTAACAACCGTCCGATTAATACATGTGTTATCACATACACATATTTAATCGAACATATGCATGTTCCGCCATACGCACAGTTTCGCTAGATTCGGCAAATTCTCTGTGTGGGACTCTAAAGACTCGACAATACGCTAGCAGTAGGTCATGATCATATTGAATTGATCTGAAAAACTTTCAGATAAATCCCCCACCAAGTTAACTTATAAGCACGTCAGCGGTACTAGCTGTATGTAACGGCTGCCCAGGTATTGAACGAAAATCCGGTCGACAAGCAAGCTTTTCCATACCCTGCTAGAGCCTATCAGTGAAATTTACCGTACAGTCCGGTCTCTTCGTCTAAGACTGTCGCATACCGTGTCTGGGAAGTGGAAACTGTCGGACTCCTAATAAATCGATAAGTCGTGCTGACGTCAAGATCATGACCATCTGAGAAACTACTGATAATACTTATCAGTGAATCTCGACTGCCTTGGCCAAGGACTTAAGGTCATAGCCAGCTGTGCACTGTATGACATCATCTCCCTATACCGGGAGAGACGAATTCTCTCGACCGCTCACTGCCTCCATGTGCTCGGGACTATACCCAACTAAAACTTATTTGCATGGCTCTTTAATGTCATGGTAGAGTAGTAATCAAAGTACAGGGGAACACACACAAGACACTATGGCGATCTTGGGTCTAAGGACTACCCTGTACTCATGTCACCAGAGAAATACTATCTGATGATTGGTATAATACCATATAGGAGTTCTCGGCGAGTCAGTTCAATGTAACTCATCCAATGAGCACCTGTATACAATCTTAGATATCAAACACCAATGGCTATTGGATCAACTATCGCCCCTTTTGGGATCAAGAAACCTATACACTAGTCTAAACTGGAGTACCAATACCCAGTCTCGATACTCCTACGACTAGAGACTTTTAAGGATGTGTTTATAGACTACCCAGGCCCTACTAGTATGGTCCATTCATAATCTTGATAGTTAAGCAAAGATACTATGGGATTTATCATCATGCATCAGTGATACGTTATAACGAGTAAAACGTATGCTCCAGAATGATAAATACAAACCAAATAGCATACTATAATCTCGAGTAAAACTGTTCTTGGTATAAGTCCTCATCGAAATTTAGTAATTGCATTCCTGCAACTACGATAATTGCCTTGAGGGCACCTATATCCAACACAGTCTTCACGATGATTAGGGCCGCCACAATAAGCACAATAAAAGCCGGCATAGCCACGACCACGTCCATAGGAACCACGACGACGAGCAGTCATAGGGGACGACCAAGCGATGCCCCACGACCTTTAGAGAAAGAATCAAAATCCATGATGAACGACGCAGAAGTAGATCACGAGAGAGGGAGATTAAGGTTTTCTAACACCCAAGCGAGTACAAGAGTAGCAAGACGATTTAATAGATCATCATCAGTAACTGAGAGGAGTGGAGATGAGTGAGGAAGTGGTGAACACTATTGGCGATGAAAAGCGGAGACGAAAGGGCTTCGTTAGTATGGAGGAGGGAATAAATCACGGCTACAGATCTAGAACATGAGCGGAAACGAGTAGTGTTTCGTCCCATTTCCCAAAGTACTGAAACGGTGACGCGGCACGGTCCGCAACCTAACTGTATAGAGGATGGTCTAACTTAATGTAGTTATGTTAAGCTTATAATTAACATGCAGGTAAATGTACCAAAACAATAATAAAAGCAAAAGCATTTATTTTCATTAACTAAAAACTTTATTACATCACAGGGTACTGAAAAAGAAAAGATTGTTTATTACATCAATGAAACGGGATGCAAGGCCCTAAATAGGTAGCCAACTGGAAAGGTAAAAGTGCTATCCGAAAATTCAGGCGTCAACTCCGCGTAATCTTCATCTGTGGGCTCCACTCCTTCGTCTTCTTCATGAACCTCGTCTTCATCTAATGGACATTCTAGGAAAAGAAAGAGAGGAAAAGGAAGTCCGTCAGCGAGTTGAACTCAAGCAGGATTGTCTCATAAAGAAAAGTAGGTAAAGACAAGTGTGTGAGATGCATGATGTCATGTGAGTATAGTGGCAAACCTGAATAGGTATCAACTAAAGATTATGATCGTTTTAGTTTGTTAAACAAGAGTACCGGGTTCTCGCGATTATTCCGTTTGGGTTACGCAACAACAGTATTGGGAGTGAATATTACTCGTTTCTCTTCCCGGACTACTGTCAATCAATAGAGGAATCCGAGACCCGTATACGACCTTGCCTAATCAAACTATCATGCCCTATTTTATTCAGTGATTACGGATTATTGTTAGCGTGTAGTTCATCTAGGCAAGGAATTTCAACATTTAACTGGTCATCCGTAATATCGGGATCTTCTTAAATACCGGTCACCAGTAATATCGGGATCTTCTTAAATACTGTTCACCCGTAATATCAGGATCTTCATAAAATATTCCATACCTAGGTTCACGCGTCTAATCCTAATCATACTAGATGTCGTTTCTTGTAGGATCTCTTGGTTATGTATGTGTCGATACACATGCAATTTTTGTTTCAGTAACGATATGAACTTACTCCGATAGGCAAGCAGAAGCGATCATTGTCTCCGGCTTCCTGAGGCTCAAGAGAAAAGATGACACTCGACCTATCTGCTACCTATATACTTGAACAATACTAAAATTAGAAATTCTAGGGTATTTAGTAGCTTTTGGAAAGTTAAGGATTATACTGCACATTATTATAATAGGTGATATAATATTTATTTTAGATCAACTTTTTCCATTCAAGATCGTGCTCTGTGAGAAGCTCTGCATCTTACTCTATTAGACCCCAAGATGCGCTTAAATCAGCGCCATCAACAACTGGTTTCCCTTAAAAAGAGTTGTAGAGGCAAAATGTGCAAAGGAAAAGGATAATTAACTTTTGTATGTCAATGGTATTTTTATGAAAACTTAACTTTTTAAAAGTAAAAGGCATTTTAAAGAAAATCTCAACTTTCACAAGTTAAAGGTATTTTATAGTAAATCTTAACTTTCAAAGCAAAGGGTATTTTGTGAAAACTTGACTTTTGAAGATTAAAGGCATTTTAATAAAAATCTAGCTTTTAGAAGGGTTATTGGTATTTTAGTGAAACCTAGCTTTTGAAAGTTAATGGTATTTTAGTGAAATTTGACTTTCAAAGGGTACTGGTAGTTTAATGAGAACTTGACTTTCAAAGGTGTCTAAGCATTTTTATTTTAAAGAAGTCTAACTTGGAAAAGTTATTAGTATTTTACAAAATTCTTACTTTTAAACATTGGTAAGCTTTTCCTCTTATATATATATATATATATATATATATATTCTTGGCATTTTACTGTGTCACAAAAGGTCGCATAACGACATATTACAATATGAGCAATCTAGATCGGGGGTAGGTCGTTACCTCGTGATTATTGTGTGCAAGAATTTTAATGAAAAGATCAAGGATTATTTATATTATCGACAAGGTTTTATCGTGTAGTACCTTTAATCTAGTATTAACAAGGAAATTCAACAAGATGGTCGTTTTAATATTTTTTTAGAGATTAACAGTAAGAAGGAGAAGGTGACGGGTGTAGAAGTGAGAGGTGGATCCTACCGTGAGTCGAGATATCGATATTTGAAGTTGGAACGTCACCTCGTACGGAAATGCGAGCCCATTTCTCGGATTTTTGCTAGAAAAATAGTAAGTACTACGGCATCAGCGTCGAAAAAGATCAAGGAATTTTTTCAGAATTTTTGGATGAATATTTTGTGAGAAAAATGGGTGAAAAATGGGGCTTTATTTATAAGGTTTTTTAGAATTAATTTGACCATTAATTTTCTCGGATCCAAGCTCGACCCATGCTCAGACCCCACACCCGAATCGCGCTCATCACATGTGAGCCAGTGAAGGCAAACAATGGTCGTTGGATATCTTGATCCGACGGGCCCAGCCCATACATGAGGGCGTGGACTACCCGCAAAGGGCCACATGCAAACATGTGGCTCCCACACGCCCAATCCCCCATGCGGAGAAATAGGGACCGTTAGATCCAACGGTCCCTGTTTCCCTGCGATTTGAATTTTTTTCTTTCTTGTTTTCCTTTTAAAAATTCGAAAAACAGTTTCTAAAATTGGATTTTTAATTTAGAAAAATTATTTTAAAATATTGGAAAATTAGGAAACATTCTAGAAATTCTATTTTAATGTTTTCTTTAATTTGTAATAAAATTTGGTCAAAATTAATTTTCTTTTCTGGTATTAAAAATATCTTATAAATTTTATCCTTTCCAAAAACTCAATTTAAATTCTTAAAAATTATATTAATTATAGAATAATATTTTTAAAGTGTTTTATATCAACAGAAGCGTTAAATAATTATTTTGACAAAGGAAAATTTGTAAAAAGTTTTTATTATGTATTCTGGAAACACAAACGTTACAATCTACACTCCTTGAAATAATTCCGTCCTCGAATTTACAGGGGTAGCAAGAAGAAGAAAGTTACAAAGGGGGAGTTACAAAAGGATGGGGGCAACACTCTCTCATCTCATCCTTTCTCTCCCACGTAGATTCGCCTGGGAATTTCTTTCTCCACATAACCCTAACAAGATGAATTGTTTTGTTCCTCAGGATCTTCTCTTTTCGGTCTAGGATTTCAATCGGTTGCTGCTCGTAGCTTAGGTTGACCCCCACACTGATTTCGGAATGATCCACAATGTGACTAGGGTCGCCAACATACTTCCTTAGCTGCGAGATGTGGAAGACGTTGTGCACACCCTCCAAGAGCGGTAGTAAGGCCAGCCAATAAGCGACTTCATCGACTCGTTCAAGGATATCAAACGGGCCGATGAATGGCGGGCTGAGCTTTTCGCTCTTCCCGGAACATATCACTCCTTGAATCAGGGAAATCTACAGGAACACATGGTCTCACGGTTGGAATTCTAGGTGCCTCTTCTTTGTATCAGGGAAATCTACAGGAACACATGGTCTCACGGTTGGAATTCTAGGTACCTCCTCTTTGTATCTACTGAGTGTTTCTGCCGATCCAGAGCTATCCACAACTGTTCCCTGATAGTTCTCATCACCTCCACTGTATCGACAATTATCTCTGGACTCAGAAATTCTCGATCCCTAATGTCATCCTAACTCAATAGAGATCTGCACCTTTTCCTATACAAGGCCGCAAATGGTGACATGCCGATGCTTGCCTGGTAGCTGTTGTTGTATGAGAACTCTACCAAGTACAAGCGATCTTCCCAAGACCTCTTGAAATTCAACATACAAGCTCGAAGCATATCCTCGAGGATCTGAATGACCCTCTCGGATTGGCCATCATTCTGAGGGTGATATGTCGTGTTGAAACTCAGGCTTGTTCCAAGACTTTCCTGCAGACTCTACCAGAACTGGCATAGGAATCAGGTGTCTCGATTGGAGACAATGCATACTGGTACCCCATCCGATCAGATAATCTCTTCCCTATACTTCTTGGCTAGGCTCTCGGTGGACTGGCCGACGTGGAAGGGAATGAAATGCATGGACTTAGCAAGCCGGTCCATAATTACCCACACTGCATCATTGCCTTTCGTGCTGCGAGAAAGCGTAGTCACGAAATCCATCATGATGTTTTGCCACTTCCATTCGGGTATGGGTAAGGGCTGATATAAATTGGCAGCTCTGTGGTGCTCAACTTTTACTTGTTGACAAACCAGGCACTTGGACACACTCTTTTCCACTTCCCGCTTCATTCTGTGCCACCAATATTTCTATCAGAAGTCCTTATACATCTTCGTTCCCCCTGAATGAACAGAGTATGGAGAACTGTGCTTCCTTTAGCAATTCCTCTCTGATTTCACTTATAGGCACAAAGATTCTGCTTCCATACCCTAGTGATCTATCCTCGTGTATAATAAAGTCTGTCCACAAATTTGCGTCAACCTTCTTTCGAATCTTTTGCAATCTGGCATCCCCAACTTTAGCTTCCTTAATCCGATCAACCAACGCAGACTGAATTTGTAGGTTCATAAGTTAAGCGAGTATCCCTGGCATGATTATCTATCTCTCTAACTCATTGAGATACTGTCAATTCCTCTAGTGAGTATTCAGACTCAAAGCCATGAGAATCTTATGGCCGGAATTATATCAAAATCTACCTTTACCTTCCCGGATGATACTGCAGATTTATAATAAAATCTGCCATTAATTCTAGCTATCTACTTTTCCTCATATTGAGCTCCTTCTGAGTGAAGATATACTTCCAACTCTTATGGCCAATGTAAATCTTCACTTTCTCCCCTAATAGATAATGCCTCCAAATTTTGAGTGCGAAGATTACCACGGCGAGCTCCAAATTATGTGTTTGGTAGTTGCGTTCATGGATCTTCAATTGTCATGATGCATATTCCACAACCTTGCCATGCTGATGTAACATGCAACCAAGTCCTTTCACCGAGGCATCGCAATGAATGTCGTAACCTTCGGTCCTTTCGGGAATAGTAAGAATAGGTGTTGTGGTCAAACAGGTCTTCAACTCCGAGAATGCTTCTCACAAGCCTCATACCATACATACGACACATCCTTCCGGGTCAAACTAATCAACGGCTTCACAATCCTGGAAAAATCTTCGATAAAGCGGCGGTAATATCCGGCAAGTCCTAAGAAGCTCCTGATCTCAGTAACTGTTTCTGGAGTCGGCCATTTTCGTATTGCGTCAATCTTAGCCGGGTCCACAAAAATTTCTTCACCGGTCACAATATATCCCAGAAAAGCTACCCACTCCAACCAAAACTCGCATTTACTGAGCTTTGCATACAGTCGATGCCGTCGCAAGGTTCCGAGCACAATGCGCAGATGCTCCGTGTGTTCCTCCTAACTCTTCGAATACACTATATTAGCGTCGATGAAGATGATGACAAACTTGTCCAGATATTCATAGAACATCTGGTTCATCAGGTTCATGAATATAGCTGGGGCATTGGTCACTCCGAAAGACATCACTAGAAACTCATAGTGCCCATACTTGGTCCTGAAATCCGTCTTGGGAATATCAGACGTCTTGACCTTGAGCTGGTGATAACCTGTCCTGAGATCTAACTTTAAGAACACCCGAGAACTTTCCAACTGGTCAAAAAAACCTTCAATTCTTTTTTCTAGACGGTGACCTTCTTTAGCTCCCGGTAGTCGATACACATTCGTCTAGTCCCATCCTTCTTTGGTACTAAGAGAATCGGAGCACCCCAAGGTGAGTTGCTCGGTCTAATAAATCCCCTCTAAATGAGGTCATCAATTTTTGTTCGAAGTTCTGTTAATTCAACTGGCCCTATCTTGTACCGTACCTTCGAAATCGGTTGAGTGCCTGGCATCAAGTCTATTATGAATTCGATTGCTCGATCAAGTGGTAAACCAGACACATCTGCGAACATGTCTTCAAACTCCCGAACTAACATAGTCATCTCTTCCTCCACCTGCAGGGTATTCAGCTCCTCGTCTTTTTTGGTATTGCTTTATAAGTTGCTAGATCTAAGGATCGACTTTCGCTCTCGAAAAAGAACATCGGATGAGCAGGGATCTTGAACACTACCCTCCTTTAGCGGTTGTTGATGGTAGTGTCTAATTTCCCCAACCAATCCATGCCTAAGACTACGTTGAAGTTTGGCATATCTATCACTATGAAGTTGGCGTAGAATCCTGACCACAGATCACCACAGGACATAGGTCGTATCCCGTTGTTGACTTAATCACACCATTTCCCATGTTGACATTCTATCCAGTAATAAGGGATGCTACTAGAATAGAGTGGACGGCCACAAACTTTTGTGCCATGAAGCAGTGGGAAGCGCCATAATCAAATAGTGCAAGTGCAGGTGTTGATGTTACTAAGAGGATACCTATGTTTTAAGAGAAAGGTTATAGGTGAGCCTAACTAGTATCGTAACGAAGGAATAAGTGCGGTACTAGAAGTAAGATTGATATTAAAAGGAAAATAAATTATTGGAAGGAAATGAACAATCAATGTCTATATAGATAACGAATTTTTGAAACACAAGATACAGGGAAAAATTGCTTGAAACTGAAATTTTATTATTCATAATTTCAAACAAAAGAGCACAACTGAAAAGGAAAGACGAGGCCCTACTTCTATACAATGTTTTATTTGGACAAAAAGGAAAAGAATTCTTATCAATCACGCAGGTGAAAGTTCAACATGTTATGATAGGCTCTTACGCTAAGATGAGCACGGCCATACCCAAAGCGCACTGCAGGGACTACTGCGTGAGGTTCCTCGGCCTCGAGTTCCTCTTCGCTCGTAGCTTCTTCATCAGAATCCTCGATTGGATCCTTGTTATCAGACTCTTCCCCCATAGGATTTTCGTCATCTGATCCCTCCTCTTCGGCGGAAACCTCTTCTTCAGCGTCTTCTTCCATAGGATCCGTGTATTCTGGATCCTCTTCTTCGGTGGCGGGAACCTCCACTTCGGGCTCTTCCTCATCTGGATTCTCTTCCTCATCTTCAGTGACATTGATCTCTAGAGCTGCGACTTCGACTCCTTTTTCCTCAGAGTCGCTATCGACAAAAATAACTTGTGGGTCCTCGACCTCGTCGTATGGACTTACTAGTACGGCATCAAAAGAAATCCAGGACTGAGTTTTCTCAACAAGAAAAGGTGCTGCTCCAGGGTTAGCCATGGCCTAAAAAAGGAAAGGACATAATAATATAACAGAACATGGAGGAAAATAATGACGAGTGATGTGGAATATATATGGAAATGATCAAGTACAAAAGATTCGAAAACATAATAAAGTCGGTTAATGTTTTTGTTTTAGTATATTTTGGACCGACATGGGCCACCACTAAAACCTGTCTTGTCCCGCTTCCCAAAGTACTGAAACGGTGACGTTGCACGGTCCACAACCTAACTGTATTGAAGGTGGTCTAACTCAATGCAGTTACATTAAGCATATAATTAACATGCAGGCAAATGTACCAAAACAATAATAAAAGAAAAAGCATTTGATTTCATTAACTGAAAACTTTATTACATCACAGGGTACTGAAAAAGAAAAGATTGTTTATTACATCAATGAAACGGAATGCAAAGCCCTAAACAAGTGGACAAATGGAAAGGTAAAAGTGCTATCCTAAAGGTTGGCCATCAGCTCCACGTAATCTTCATCTGTCGGATCCACTCCTTCGTCTTCTTCATGAACCTCGTCCTCATCTAACTGACATTTCAGAGATAAAGAGAAAGGAAAAGTAAGTCTGTCGGCGAGTTAAACTCGAGTTGGATTGCCTCATAAAGAAAATTAGGTAAAGACAAGTGTGTGCGATGCATGATGTCATGTGAGTGTATTGGTAAACTTGAATAGGTATCTATTAAGGATTATAATCATTTCAGTTTGTTAAACAAGGGTACCGGGTTCTCAAGATTAATCTGTTTGGGCCACCGAACAATAGCAGTGGGAGTGAATAGTACTCATTTCACTCTCCGGACCATAGTCAATCAATAGGGGAATCTGAGACCCGTATATGACCTTCTCTAATCAAACTACCCAGCCCTGTTTTATTCAGTGATTGTTGGATATAGTGCCCTCAAGTCAATTATTGTAATCGCAGGCACGCGATTGTGAAGATTGAGGGAGGACCTATACGGGTAAAACAGTCTTACTCAAAATGATAGTATGTTATCTGGTTTGTCTTTATCATCATGTATATGCATTGTGTTGTATTATAGATCACTATTACATGTTGATAGAGCCCATAGGATTTTGCTTGACTACCAGCATTATGATGGCGATCATATACGTGGGAGCTAGGTAGTCTATAAGCACATCCTTAAATGTCCCTAGTCGAGGAAGTATTGAAACTGGGCATCGATACTCCAGAGTATACTAGTGTATACTTTTTGAGACCCTGACGAGGGGTGGTGGCCGGTCTAACAAGCCATTGGTGTCAGTTAGTCACCTAAGATAGTATACACGTGCTTATTGGGTTATGAGTTACACTGGACGGACTCGCCAGAAACATGCTAGATGGTATTATACCTATTGTCAGATATCAGTTCTCAGGTGACATGAGTACAGGTTAGTTTGTCGACCTGAGATCGTCATTTGTCTTGTGTGAGTTCCCACTGTGCTTTGATTACTACCCTACCACAGCTCAAAGTAGTCGTGTAAACAGGTTTTAGTTGGGTACAGTCCTGAGCCACATAGAGGCAGTGAGCGGATCGTCGAGAATTCGTCTCTAATTGTATTGGGGATTGATGTCGCGCTGTGCACGGGTGGCCATCACCAGAAATCCTTGTCCAAGATAGACGAGAATTACTGATTTGGATCGGTAGTTTCTCAATGGCTGATGGGCTTCACACCGACACAAAATATTGCGTTATTAGTAGGTCTGACTTTATCTACCCCTAGACCCGATATGCGATACTCTTATATGAACAGACCGGACTATATAGAGATTGTCACAGGCAGGCTCAGTAGGGGTTCATATGAGTTTGCTCGTCGTCCTTCCTTTCCCTCAATATCTGGGTAGCCGTTGTGTACAGCTAGTGTCGCTAACGTGTTTGTGGTTAAACCCACTGCCGGCGTATTGACGAGTGTTTAAAGACCCACACAGAGGGTTTCCCTGGTTCAGAAGAAATGATATAGTATCCATATTTTGATACGTGCAGAGTTCCGATCGAATGATTGTACTAGTTACCCGGACTTTCGATCGGACGGTTGATAATACTAGCCGGCTAGGGTTTGAGATGGATTATTAAATCGGTTATTAATTTAATAATTTACGTATATATATTTCGATATGTATATTCTATCTCTTTAGGTATTCGTATTTTGGTACGAATATAGGTATGTATATACAGTTGAGTGTAATCCGTATTTATACGGAAAATATTTTAGAAGGTGAGCACCTTATTTTAGTTTTTCCATTTATTAAATTAAATGGAAATAAGGTGTAAAGGTGATGAAGAGAGAATGGTGAGAACCATGCTTGAATAGTGATGACAATTGAATTGTTAATCCATTTGTGCTAACTATTCAAGTATGATTGATATATTATATTTGGAAAATTGTGTTTTACAAAACCATGATTGAGGGTTTTCTCTCACTAGTTTTTCTTCACTTGTTTTTCCACTTGAGTTTTTGCATGGCTGGTTTTGAAACACTCTCACCATTTGCTTCTTCTCTCTTCACTACCTTTCTTGAGCTCCTCCTCCTTCTTCTTGATCTTCTATCGTACCATCTCATGTGTTGAGAATCAAGGATAGAAGAGAGATAGATACACACTTAGAGCTACTCATTACATCCCTAGGAACTCTAGATTAGCAACTTAGAGTCCCTAGTTGCTTCACTAGATTCTTAGTGTGGAGCTATGAGCTATATCTCTCGGGTGGACCAGCTTCGACGGAGGAGGACCGGCGGCCAAGCTCGATCGAGGAGACCTCAAAGAGCCAGAGAAGAGGGTAAAAGACCGAAGAACATGAATCATTCGGTATAACACTTCTATCTTTTATAGATAGTTTTAGGTTTATGGTTCAATTCTACGACGGGTTTTTTAGCGCCAAAATTTTTAAACGCCATTTTTGTTCTGCATCGGCCACGGTAGATGGCCAGGGTGCTAGAAAACCCCAACATAGTATCATGCCTAACATTGTAAATCTTACATTTGGGTCCCACTCATGAAAACACCTTTTCAAAAGAAATCGGGTAATTCAACAAGATTCCTGATTCCTCCTGAGACCGAAATATTAAATTTACAAGCAACTAATCAATTTTCATAAAATTAATTAGTGTAGATTCCAAATATTGTATCACATTCCAGAGATAGCTAGACGATATTAAACATTCTGATCGAATCAATAAACACCTAAAATTTCCCAAAGAGCTCAACACTTGAGCACAGTTAAGAAATATTCAGAACATGCCACAGTACTTATGGACCAACCGTAGAAGGGTTAACCCTTGCCTCACCTATGGTGCCGCGGAACTACCATAAACCCTAAGGTTTGGTGGCGGTTCTGACGGTCATAAAATCGAGTTAGGGTTTCTTTCTTCTAGAGGGTCCATACAATTACTTGCATGATTTTTGAATAATTTTAAACTTGGAAAAATCCAACTTTTGGAAAATTTCCAACGAGGGAGAAAATGGGTTATTGATATTCGTTCAAACTTTTTAACGTCGTCTAAATAACCCGAAATGATGTTAGAATTATGACTACGAAACACTCTGAATTGCCTTTACAGAAAGTTAATATCACATGCAATTTCAGTAAAAACAAGCAACACCTGAAACACCAAATCCCAGAGACCAGAACACCAAACAAAAATGAGGCAAAATGAAGCATCCAGAACCTGCCATGCCAGTCTTTCTTCACATGTCGCCGGGTCAAAATGGGTGAAAGGGTCTCTTTTTTGTCTGGTGTTCATGTTACATCTCATATAACATTCTGCAGTTGCTTAAAAAAATTTCGAGGGCTTTTAAAAAATGACAGAAACTAGGTTTTGTGTTTCAATGTTTCGGAGTTGTTTCGGTTTCGTAATTCTACAAACATCGTCTAATTCTCTAGCTTGGCTCTGATACCACTGTTGGGTTACATAGCACGACAGCAAGGTTTCGGGAGGCATCATCCATGCCGTTTTCAAAAAATTGCCATGCTAACCCTAGAATCTTAACTAGAGAATTAGACAATACATGCATGCAAACAACTTTACATCTAAGTGAACAGGGAATACAACCTTTGTACACCGGTCCTTCACTTCAATAGCTCTGTGTAGTAGTCCCTTCGCTCCAAGTAGGGATCTCCCGGACTCTAGAATAGCTCCACAAGATGAATGGAACAAGCTTGCTAGAAGATTTCGAGGCCGAAGATGATCTACGTCGAGGAGACACCAACTCAAGCTACCTCTTCACTAATTTGGAGTTAGTGAAGCTAAAAACCTAAACTAAATGGCTAGTCTAGTAGAGAATGATGAAGTAGGATTTTTGCTCAGTTTAGAATTAATTTTCTAACTAGTTTTCTTCACCTCTAAAAAATCTAGAGAGCTCACTCTTGATGAAGAAGAAGATGAAGAAGATTATTGTTTATTTCAACCATGGGTGGGAAATATCTCATATAACTCTTGTAGAGACTTAACCATGGCTTAAGATAATGGTTGGGTTAATAAATTTCTAATGTAAAACAAAACTACTGGACTAAGCCAATGGTTCTACAAGCTTCCACTAAACTTAAACCATGTGACTTATTTCCAACTATTTATTTTATTTACTTTAAATAAATAAACCCCACATTATCATAAGTATGTTATGAGTCTCATACACTCATGTAGCATGTATCATCAAGCATGACACAAAAAGAAATACAATTAATATATATCACACATATATATATATATATATATATATTAAATGAATAAGTGAGAAAAAGAAATGCTTAAGTGAGCTAATATTAGTTAATGTAAATTAATATATCAAATATACAATTATACATTAAATTATTAAATCAACACTTGATTTAATAATCCGGCTATATCATATATAACCGACTAATATCATATTTATCGAATCAACACTTGATTCGATAACCCGGTTATATCACATGTAACCGGCCGATATCACATATCGCGAGAATAGAATACGGTATCACATACTCGTATTAATCTCGGTCCCACACATATCACATATGTGCTCCTACTTCATTTTGCCTGAGCCAAGAAACCTCTGTGTAGGACTCTAAAGACTCGTCAATACGCCGGCAGTAGGTAATGATCATATCAGTCACCCACAAGCCGTCAGCGGTACTAGCTGGACGTAACGGCTACCCGGGTATTAAGCGATCGGAAGATCAACAAGCAAGCTTGTCTAAACTCCCGCAAAGCCTGTCAGTAACACTACCGTACAGTCTGGTCTCTTCGTCTGATATACCGCATATCTATTCTAGGGGTGGTAAACGTCAGACCCCAGTAACCGATAAGTCATGCCGATGTGAGGCTCATAACGGGTCGATAAACTACTGATAACACTTATCAGTAAATCTCCATATCAGCCCTGGCCAGGGACTTCCTATTATGGCCAATCGAGCACAACGCAGCATCAACCCCCATTACCGGGAGAGACGAATCCCCTCCTATCGCTCATTGCCTCCATGCGACTCGGGACTGTACCCAAAAACCACCGTTTTGCACGTTCTCTTGAACGTGGTAAGGTGGAAATCAAAGCACAGTGGGAATCACACAAGACTCTATGACGACCTCGGGTCTACAGACTAACCTGTACCAGTGTCACCAGAGAACTTCTATCTGATGCTAGGTATAATACCATCTAGGATTTCTCGGCGAGTCCTGTTCAATGTACCCAGTCTCCACTGAGCACCCGTATACCATTTTTGATGTCAAACACCAATGGATGTGGGACCATCCGTCGCCCATCATATGGGTCAAAAAGCGTATACGCTAGTCTACACTGGAATATTGATGCCCTGTCTCGATACATCCTCGATTAGGAACAATTAAAGGATGAACTTGTGGACTACCCTGGCCCCACTAGTATGATCTCCATCATAGTCCTAGTAGTCAAGTACTCATCTTAAGGGCTTTATCAACACGTGAGAGCAAGACAGTAACATAATACAAGTCTACATAATAAGACAAAGAGCAACCAGATAGCATACTATCATGTCGAGCAAGAATTCCCTCTCTATATATGTCTAAGCATCCACTATAATATACATAATATGTACAATAATGGCCTCTAGGGCATGCATATAACTAACAGAACCTTCTTAAAATACTTTGGCTTTTGGATTGTCATTAAGTCGCATATATCCATGCCGCTCCTACTTTCCCTTTGCAATTTTTCCAGAAAACTCTGTATCACTACGAAGATCCATATTGCTTGGATATTCCATCGTATAGTTACATACGAACTCAAAGAAACTTATTTCAGTTCGAGGATGGATTCTGGTTCTTGAGAAATTGAATAGGATCATTCGGTTGTCCTTTCTCTTTACCTTCTCTTATGTTGCGAAAGCTCCTAGTGTTAGAGGAGTACATCTATTACGCTTATTGGATAGTCTTCTTCCAAACCATAGGCAGGTGTCGAAAGGTAGGGAAGTAAGAAAACCAATTAGCCTAAGTGTGGTGTACAGAACGTAACAAGTAAATACATATAAAGGGATTAGAGTGAGGGCAAAGGAAATTGTGGCTACTATCGTTCACGATGAAGCCGCGTATATCCCTGCCACTCCTACTTCCCCTTTTCATTTCTCCAGAACACTCCGTATCACTACGAAGATCCATATTTCCTGGATATTCCATCGTATAGTTACATACGAACTCGAAGAAACTTGTTTCAGTTCGAGGATGGATTCCAGTTCTGGAGAAATTGAATAGGATTATTTGGTTGTCTTTTCTCTTTACCTTCTCTCAGGTTGTGAAGGCTCCTAGTATTAGGAAAGTACACCTATTACGCTTACTTCTTCCAAACCATAGGTTGGTGCTAAAAGGTAGAGAAGGAAGAAAACCAATTAGCCTAAATAAGGTGTACAGAAGGTAAGAAGTAAAGACATATAAAGGGATTAGAGTGAGGGCAAGGAAATCGCAACTATTGTCATGAATCTGAATAGTGGAAGAGGCATTACTAGGAATACCCAGCTACCCTTTCGAAACATTTTCATATTTCGGTTTTACTGTGCGGTGTTAATTGAAAACCGTTTTCCTAATTAGATTCTGACTCCAGGGTATGTATTTACCAGACTTGATTCTCATATCTGTATGGCGTTACAGATATTGAGTAGGAGTAAGATATTGGGAATTGGGTGATTAGATCCTCAATATATCAGAATTCTTTGTAATTGGTGATATTTGAGAAAATCACCTGGGTTTTGCCTAAAGGCAAATATTTGGTTTTGAATATCCGTTGTTATGCACCAATTTCAAAATCATATATCTGTACATTTATTTTATAAAGTGAGATATAACCTTTTGAAATTATGTTTATGACATTTACCTATATCAGTTGATGGTTAGGTAAGGTGCATTCAACAACGGTGTAATTCTTCTTAACCATAACACAAGTTTCAATCTACGACGCACAAGATTTGAGTTATTAAACTCAGAGGACTTATACAAACCATTGTATGTTATCCGACATCCATTAGGACAAAGGGGTTGGTATTCGTATTATATTCCGTTTACTTATGACTTCTCTGGTTTTTAGACACGCATTTCGTTGAAATGCAAGATCCAAATTTTGAGAAGTTATAGGCATAAGAATAAAGTAGAGAACCATATGTTACAAGTATAAAGATTCATCGAGGTGATTGAAGTTGTAGATACTTGTGCTAGGTATTCCGTCGTAAATAATAAATTTGAGAACTTGCTTCTCTTTCAGATTACTCATCTATGGGTACGCTCCTTGATGAGTAATGTTGCATGGCCTTCCTCCATTTAGTCGATATGCACTAGAAACAGCAGCATGTATTTTGAATCTGGTTCTAATTAAATTAGTGCTTTTGTTTCTATATTGGATATAAAATGGATTCATATCTTAACGACGTTAAGATATATGGAGTTGTCCGGCTTATGCTTGAACCCAGAATCCGGATAAACTCAAGGCATGTTTCAGTAATAGCAGTTCGTGGGTTATCCCGGGCTTTGATGAGGATTAACATTCTACCATTTTGAGGATCAATAGTTATATTATTCTTGTCTCGCCACCCGTTTTAGTAAAATGAAATTTTTTTCAGAAAACATTAGTGGGAGTATGGTAGAACTGGAAGTCATTCCAGAACCACAAATAATTATTGAAAATTTAGTAGAACCTAAATATTCAATTAGATTCGACAATCCATTAGCCACTCCGCAGATTTGGTGGGTAACCTCAGCCACCGGAGGAGGTACTTTGGTCTCCTTAAAGACGGTGACAGGGAGGTTTTAATGACCCAAGCTTGCCACTACTGCTGTCCTAGACTATGAGATCCTGCAGGTGGATGACTATAACGTCGTTCTAAATTTACTTTAGAAGTGCACGTGTATATGACTCTGCTAGAGGGTTGTTGTAGTCAGTGGGAATAGCGGAAGCATCGTGAACAAGTAGCTTATGTCTATTTATAAACTAAATCAAGTATAGAGGAGATAGATCGTCTATTTTTTATGTGACGGTCATAGAGTTTGACTTCATCAGAACAATAGATGGACCTGGTAAGAAGGGAGTAGGGAGTGATTTCCTGGTATTTGGATGACATGCTCTTGATAGGAAGTGATATTCCTATACTACGATCGGTTATACTGTGGTTATCATAAAGTATTTCTCTACATAGGATTTGGATAAAATATCAGGGATTCTGGTTACTAGATCAATGGTTTTAGATCTAGATTTAGGAAGTGTCCTAATTTGGGTACTTTGACACTATTATAAAGTGATTTAGAATGGACGACTCCCGGCGTGGTGGTGTACCCGCAGGTGATGGAATCACCCTCTCTAAAGAGATATCTTCTAGACTGATGATGAGAGAGATTTGCATGATTGGCACATCACTTGTTTAAGCAATTGAGTTAATCATGAAATGTCAAGTACCACACCAGATATTGCCCTTGCACTGGCTGCAATAAGTATATATTAATCCAATCCTGGAGAAACATTGGAAAGTAGTTATGAACATAAGTGGATGTTCTTGGTATATGGTAATAGCATCCTCCTTCAGAAGACGGTTATCATTTAAGACATCTAAGAAGACCGGGATGACATAGTGGTTGTCAGAGTTAATAGTTTTCCCTCTTTTGAGGGGCAGTATGTTGGACAGGTGGTCCAAGCGGATACTGAGAAAGGCATAGCGCATGTTACTGATTAAATTCAGTGGAATATACGGTCTAAGAAATTTGTTGGATTTGAAGTTCATTTGTGAACTGGGTCCTATCAGATATTCAGAAAAATTCTAAGACACGTATCGCTCAATTTGGGAGATATTCTTTCTCCCCGAGTTAAGATATAGAGAGAAAAAGATAGAAACATTGGAGCGGATCCACTCACTGAAGCTATTTCTTGAATGCAATAGTTTCACAAACATACTTTGCGAGACTGATTAGTAGAGAAGTTGGGTGTTCGGTATCACACGGGCTATGAGTATGCGACACCGCAATAATTAGCCTTAAGTGCAAGTGGGAGATTGTTGGATATAGTGCCCTCAAGTCAATTATTGTAATCGCAAGCACGCGATTATGATGATTGAGGGAGGACCTATACGGGTAGAACAGTCTTACTCAAAATGATAGTATACTATCTGGTATGTCTTTATCATCATATACATGTATTATGTAATATTACAGATCACTATTACATGTTGATAGAGCCCATATGATTCTTGCTTGACTAACAGCATTATGATGGCGATCATATACGTGGGAGCTGGGTGGTCTATAAGCACATCCTTAAATGTCCCTAGCGAGGGAGTATCGAGACTGGGCATCGATACTCCGGAGTAGACTAGTGTATACTTGTCGAGACCCCGACGAGGGGCGGTGGCCAGTCTTACAAGCCATTGGTGTCAGTTAGTCACATAAGATAGTATACAGGTGCTCATTGGGTTATAAGTTACACTGAACAGACTCACCGGGAACATGCTAGATAGTATTCTACCTATTGTCAGATAGCAGTTCTCAGGTGACATGAGTACAGGTTAGTCTGTCGATCTGAGATCGTCATTTGTCTTGTGTGAGTTCTCACTGTGCTTTGATTACTACCCTACCAAAGGAGTTGTGCAAACAAGTTTTAGTTGGGTACAATCCCGAGCCATATGGAGCCAATAAGCGAATCGTCGGGGATTTTTCTCTCGCGGTATTGGGGGTTGATGTCACGCTGTGCACGGGTGGCCATCACCAGAAATTCTTGGCCAAGGAAGACGAGGATTTCTGATTTGGATCAGTAGTTTTTCAGTGGGTGATGGGCTTCACACCGACACGAAATATCGCGTTATTAGGGGTCTAACTTTATCCACCTCTCTAGACCCGATATGCGATACTCTTAGACAAACAAACCGATATGTATGGAGATTGTTACAGACAGGCTTAGTAGGGGTTCGGATGAGTTTGCTCGTCGGCCTTTCTTTCGCTCAATACCTGAGTAGCCGTTACATACAGGTAGTGCCGCTGACGTGCTTGTGGTTAAACCCACTTCCACCGTATTGACGAGTCTTTAGAGTCCCACACAGAGGGTTTTCCTGGTTCAGGCGAAATGATGTAGTAGCCGTATTTTGATATGTGCAGGGTTCCGATCGAATTATTGTACTAGTTACCTGGACTTTCGATCGGACGGTTGATAATATTAGCCAGCTCGGGTTTGAGCCGGATTATTAAACTAGTTATTGATTTAATAATTTACGTATATATATTTCGATATGTATATTCTAGTATTATATTTTTTGTGTTATTCTATCTCTTTGGGTATTCTTATTTTGGTACAAATACAGGTATGTATATACAGTTGAGTGTAATCCGTATTTATATGAAAAACATTCTAGAAGGTGAACACCTTATTTTAGTTTTTCCATTTATTAAATTAAATGGAAATGAGGTGTAAAGGTGATGAAGAAAGAATAGTGAGAACCATGCTTGAATAGTGATGACAAATGAATTGTTAATTCATTTGTGCTAACTATCCAAGTATGGTTGATAAATTATATTTGGAAAATTGTGTTTTAAAAAACCATGCTTGAGGGTTTTCTCTCACTAGATTTTCTTCACTTTTTTTTCCACTTGAGTTTTTATATGGTTGGTTTTGAAACACTCTCACCAATTGCTTCTTCTCTCTTCACTACCTTTCTTGAGCTCCTCCTCCTTCTTCTTGTTCTTCTACCCTACCATCTCATGTGTTGAGAATCAAGGGTGGAAGAGAGATAGATACACACTTAGGGCTACTCATTACTGTTAGTTATATGTATGCCCTAGAGGCCATTACTATACACAGGATGTATATTGTAGTGGATGCTTGGACATATATAGGGAGGACTTTCTTGCTCGACATGATAGTATGCTATCTGGTTGATCTTTACCTTAACGTGTATACTGATTGTCTCTCTGTTACATGTTGGTAAAGCCCTTAGGATGTGTACTTGACTACCTGGACTATGATGCGGATCACACTAGTGGGGACATGGTAGTCCATAAGTACATCCTTGAAAGTCCCTAGTCGAGGGTGTATCGAGATGGGTCATCGATATACCAGAGTAGACTAGCGTGTACCTTCTCGACCCATACAGATGGGCGATGGATGATCCCATATCCATTGGTGTTTGACATCAGAGATGATGTACGGGTGCTCAGTAGAGACTGGGTACACTGGACGGACTCGCCGAGAACTCCCAGATGGTATTATACCTTACGTCAGATGGCAGTTCTCTGGTGACACTGGTACAGAGTAGTCTGTTGACCCGAGATCGTCATAGAGTCTTGTGTGGTTCCCACTGTGCTTTGATTTCCATCTTACCACGTCCAAGAGGGCGTGCAAAACGGTGGTTTTTGGGTACAGTCCCGAATCACATGGAGGCAATAAGCGATAGGAAGGGATTCGTCTCTCCCGGTATAGGGGGTTGATGTTGCGCTGTGTTCGATTGGCTATAATAGGAAATCCCTGGCCAGGGTTGCTGAGATTTACTGGTAAGTGTTACCAGTAGTTTCTCGAATTGTTATAGAACTCATATCGACACGACTTATCGAGCTATTAGGGTCTGACGTTTACCACCCCTAGGCAAGACATGCGACATATCAGACGATCAGACCGGAATGTACGGTAGTGTTACTGGTTGGATTCACAGGAGGGTGAGCGGGCTTGCTCGTCGATCTTCTCATCGCTCAATACCCGGGTGGCCGTTACGTTTAGCAGACCGCTTGCGGCTTGTGGGTGTTTGATATGATCATCATCTGCTGCCGGCGTATTGACGAGTCTTTAGAGTCCTACACAGAGGTTTCCTTGCTCAAGCGAAACGAAATAGGAGCGCATATGAGATATGTGCGGGACCGAGAATGATTCGAGTATGTGATACCGTATTTCAATTCTCGCGATCAATGTGTCGAATGGTTATATGCGATATAACCTAGTTATCGATTCAAGCGTTGATTCGATAAGCCGATACATTGTATACTAGTCGGTTGTGTGCGACATGACCGGATCATTAAATCAAGTGTTGATTTAATGATTTAATGTATAATTATATATTTGATATATTACTTTGTATTAACTAGTATCGGTTCACTTTAAATGGATTTTCTCACTTGGTTTGTGCACATTGTATATGTGATATACTTTTGTACACAAGATTGTATCATGTTTGATGATACATGCTAGTTTGGGTTTGTGTAAAGAATTAAACCATGGTTACTTAAGTGGTTAGGGTTTCATTTCCTTTTCTCATTTATTTATCTATTTATTCATTTTGGAAAAAGAAAAGCATAAAGAGAAAATGGTTGCTAACTTTGTTTTTATTATGAAGCTTCATGAAGCTTTGACTTAGTGACCATTTTGTCTCATGCTTAACCCTAACCATCCCACTTAACCCTAGTCTATTCTCTACACTTTACCATGGTTGCATTATGATAAGTATTCATTTATTTTCCTTTTTGGAAATACTTATCATAGTATTATCTTCATCTTCTTCTTCTTCTTCACTTGAAGAACCTTGCTCCATCAATGGCAACTTGAGATATCAAGTGAGAAATCCAATTCTAAAGTGAACCCACTTCCTATTTCTTCATCCTCTACCTCTTGCCAAGTAGTAGAGTGTGTTTTCTTCACAAGTTTCTTGACTTGGTGATGTTGGAGCTTGATCTAGTGATGCCTCGACGTAGATCATCTTCGGCACGAAGCCGACGACCTTGCCCGCCTATTTCTCCGATGAAGCTAACGCGAGAGTCCAAGATCGGATTTGTACAGCGGAGAGGAATTCTTCATGGAGCTATGAAGGTGGAGAAACGGATCTACAAAGGTTGTATTTCCGTTCTTGTAGTTAAGTGTTAACTAGTTTCATTTTATAGCCTAAAATTCTAGTTAACGATCTAATCTAGGGTTTCTCGGCACCGTTAAATTTGAAATCGGCATGGTTGATGCCTTGTGAGACCTCTTGAGAGTGCCTAAGAACCCTACAGTGGTATCAGAGCCTAGCTAGAGCCTTAGGCGAAATCTAGACGACGTTTGAATCCCGATCGAACCCGAAACCCCATTTTTCCCATGCTCTCTGTACTTTTTTCAAAACTGTGCATTTTTCCAAATTAAAAATATGCAGAAAACTCAGCAGGGAATTCTAAGAATTACGGTGCAAAATTTACTGTGGATGGAGCTAGCCAAAGAAGGAATGGGACTCATGAGTGAAGTCGGCGGCGGAACCGCGGCATAAGCCTAGCTTATACGGCGGTTCCGCGGCAGAAGTGTGACGTCAGCCCTAACAATTTGCACAGTAATTCATTGTTTCAGGTGCTGAGTTCTCTGGGTATTTTTAAAATTTATTCAAGAGTTGAATTTTCTGGAGTTGTTTTGGGGATTCGGTGTTTCGATCGGAGTATCAGATTTTGTCTAAGTGGCTTTCCGGATAATTTTTTGAATATGTTAAAAAGTTCGACCGGATATAAATACCCAATTTTTCCCCTGTCGGGAAATTTCCAAGTGTTGGACTTTTCCGTAGTTTAACAACGTTCTAAGTAGTGCAAGTAACGCGATGGACCCTCTAGAAGACAACAAACCTTAACTCGATTATGTGACCGTCTTGAACTGCCCTTTGAACCTTCGGGTTTGGGGCAGTACGGCGTGCCACATGTGAGGCGTTGGCTTGACCCTTCTACGGCTGGACCGTTGGTACTGAGACACGAACTGAACGTTTTTAGACTTGTTTCATGTGTTGATCTGTATCGGGAAAACTTGGGTGTTTGAATGTTCGATCGGAAAGTTTAACATTTTCTAATTATCTGGAATATGATACAATAATTGGAATTCACAAGTAGTTATGAGATAACTGAATGAATGTTATAAACATAGCAGTTTAGTCTCACTTGATCGGTTGCCATGGAATTTTGATGTGATCAAAAGTCCGTCACAATCACGTAGCGTACGCGGATACTCGCCGGGTAAACTTAATAGACAGCCTCACTCCATAGCCCCGACCAAGTGACTGTAGGAGAACCCCATCGCCGAAAGCATCCGTTCGGGTTCTCGCAGTGGCGGTGTTCCGCCTTGGTGCACTTTGTCGACGGCGTCGGGGGTGCGGCCGTCTACTGAAGTTTGCGACGAGCATTCGATCAGGATGCCGGGAATCTTGTTGAATTACCCGACTGGATATTGAAAAGAGTTTTCGATAATGAGACTAAAATGCGGGGTTTATAATTGTTAGGCATGCGATGTCTAAGTATTTCATTTGATTAGGCATGCGATGTCTAAAGAGATTGCGGATTCCAACTGTTGTAGTTTTACACTTTCTTTTCTGTGACCGTAAGTGTAATATGTGATATCGCCGGTTTCGTTGCTATATATCAACGACAATTGGGATGCATATATTTACTTACGTTGATGACATGTGATGTTATGTGTTGCTGGATATGTTATATTGGATCGTCGTGTTTGAATAGCCGGGGGTTTTTATGTGAGATGAGTGTTTTTCATTTTCATTCATGTAAAAACTTGTATGTAATATTCTTTTAATTGGGGCACTTCCAGGTAGCGGAAGTTGTCACCCTTTGTATATTATTTACTTTTCCGCACTAGGATAGACCCAAGGAGGGGAGCACAAGTAACCAGGTTCTGGAGTCCAGTGGGAGATCAACTCGAGGAGTCGAGTCCGGGTCTCCTAACTCTAGAATTGGTAGGGTTGCTTGCCGCTCTCGTAGGGGTCTACGGGTGTGGGTTTGGCTATTCATCGCGACCGTGGAATCCGTGTTTTATACTGGCTCGTATTGAAAACACGGACGTCCTAGTATATCCAATATTTCATATGTTTCTTCTGCTGCGATATCTGTGATGTGATCATGTGATGTTCTGTGATAGATACAGTGTATAGTATATATGATATATTATATAGACGTTACTTATGTTTTACACCCGCGCTAGCCCTGCCCCGCTCTGCCGTTAGTTACCTAACCTAACGGTGCACGAGGGGACATCGAGGCGAATGCGGATGGCATAAGTGTACGTCGTATTTATCTGTGATGTTTAGGTACTTAAATGATGGGACTTCATTAATATGATTAATGAAATAAAAGAAACCTAAGATGTTGTAGAATCGAATTTCAAAATAAAACAGGTAGCTACAGTTCTTGCTTTGCACAGCGGTATATACGATATATCCTGCACCTTATTCGATGAGGAAAGGACCGAGATCCCTTCACCGGGAGTGACTCCTTTAGCAATAACTGGCAGATGCTACACACTCGGTTTGTCTTTTGATTGCTTTTAAGAGTTCTGCTTTGCACAGTGATATATATGATATATCCCGCACCTCATTCGACGAGGAAAGGACCGACGATCCCTTCACCGGGAGTGACTCCTTTAGCAAAACTAGAAAAGCCTAAAAAAAACTCCATTTCAAAATTCATTCGATCCTACAACGATATCAAGTTCATTACGCAATAGGTTTTCAGAAAAACCTGTCGTAGCCCTCCGTCATTTCAGATAAGTCCTGTTTAGTATTCGTGCTGCGTTTGTTGACCTTGTCAAGGCGCAGTGTGCGGTAGCTAACCAGTATTTATCTGCTTAAGCATATGATGCGATTGGATTAGGGTAGTCGTGCGACTTTGTTGACTATGTTAAGGGTCGTGCGGGTGGGTTTAATTCAATCGGGAAATGACGGGTTGAACTTGACTAGCACTTATGATTTGTTGACTATGTTAAGGTCATATAGCTGCTAGGGGCAAAATATTATCGGGAATTTCAAGTGTTGAAATTTGCAATGAGATTGCATACCTTCTATGAGATAGTTGGATCCTGATACCCGCTGCGAGTAAGAGTTACTCCTGGGAGAGTTTTACACATTACAATTAGCCGATCAAGTAGGTGTCTAGAAAGGTGTTAACGAGGTTACGCCTCTGGGA
This sequence comes from Agapanthus africanus, assembly GCA_030015575.1. Classification (NCBI taxonomy): domain Eukaryota; kingdom Viridiplantae; phylum Streptophyta; class Magnoliopsida; order Asparagales; family Amaryllidaceae; genus Agapanthus; species Agapanthus africanus. The sequence continues at coordinate 297,981,985 of CM057339.1, read as the reverse complement.
AAATGAGGTTTACATTAATTAGGTTCGTGCGAAAGCACGGGGGACCTCCCTCAAAGTACCGACACTGGCCTGGCTGAAAGATTGGCGAACTTGTAGTGTGTAATTAATCCCGGCTAGTCTTTCCTTTTAGGGTTTGAAGGAAGATTTGATAAAAAGCAGTGGGAGCCATCCTGATTAGATAAAATAATAACCAATCTATTCTTGCAAGAGCGCACGCTGAGTGTTTTCTTCTCTCTCTCTCCTGGCAGCGACCATGTCACGCCTTAATCAAGATAATAATACGGAAAATTGACCGAACCCGCTTGTTATACTGAGCTGGGGAACGTTGGTCCCGCTCCAACTTATAATTGTTATAAGACAGAGCAGGAAATTGGGGAATACCAGATTTCCCGTGCCGCCCAAACGAAGAAAGTGCATGTTGATGCATCATCTTCGGGTGTGTTCATTATACAGAACTGTTTCTCAGTATCCTCCGCATCCTAGGTATATGATACCGGATCAGGATCCCAGATATGTAATCTGTTACATAGGGCTACAATAGGGTAGAAAAACTGAGAACGGGTGAAAAGTTTCATGAGGCAGAAAACGGGGCAAGAGTTGCAGCCAAGTCTGTCGGTCACTGTCGCCCTGTATTACCAATACATTGATTCTGAACGAATGCTATTAGATACCGAACCTGATATACAAAATCATATCAGTCTCTTTATTAGTAAAGAAATGATAAAATTTTGTATTGTTGGATAATGTTTTGAACATTTCCTATATCAAAAGTTGATCGGTTCAGGCACGTTATCTAAAAGCATTAATGTTCTAAATCAAACTACAGTTCTTAGTATATGGAACACACACAAGAGGAAGAGTTCAGAAATGAACGAATCCTTCTTGAGGCATTGTAGACTAGGTCATATCAAAGCGACCCGACTGGCTAGAGTTACATAAAGATGTATATTTAAATTAATTTGAATTTACATCTTGTGAAACTCGCCAGTCATGTCACAAAGATAAGATGACCATGGCTCCTTTTATTGGAAACAGAGAAAGAGTTAGTGAACTCTTGGGATGATACATGTTGATGTATGTAAGGTCCCCAGTCTACACATGCCAGGATTGGTTCTTTATACTTCATTACGTTCTCTGATGATCTCTTTAGATTCAGACATATGTTCTTGTTGAAACACAAGTCCGAACCTTTTGAGATATTCACAGAATATAAGTTAGAAGTAGAGAACCAAAATACAGGTATAAGTATTATGTCCTTTGATGTGATCAAGGAGGAGAATACTTGAGCACGGAAATCCTAGACTATTCTAAAGGAGAATGAGATTCTCTCTCAGAATTACTCCTCCGTATACACCATAGCACGATGGTATATCGGGGCGGAGCAATAACACCCTATGTGATATGGTGTGCTCTATGATGAGTACTACTGAGTTACCTATTTCCTTTTGGGAGTTATGCACTTGAGAAGCTGCATACCTATTGAATAGGGTTCCAATCAAATCAGTTGCCTACCATTTCATATGTGATATGGAAAGGGAAGAGCCCATGTCTTAAGCTAGTTAAGATTTGGGGTTGTCCGGTCTATGTCTAAAAGCAAAATCCGGACAAGCTCGAGGCAAGGTCTGTTATGTACAACTGGAAATGTTCCAGCTATACAAAATACAGCAGATGATTTGGTACAATCAAAGGATTCAGTAGATGCCAACGAACCTCAGCCTCTCCACCGATCTAGTAGGGTTTCTCACCCACCTAAGAGATACTTCAGTTTCTCTATGACAGTGGGAGCGAGGATTGCATCATGAGATGATGACCCAACTAGTTTCGAGCTGGCCATCAGGAGTAAGACTCTGTAAGAATGGCTGGATGCTTAGTGATCTGAGATGGAATCCATGTACACCAACAAAGTATGGACTTTGGTTGCTATATCTGAAGGGTTAATTCCCTATCAGGAGCAAGTATATCTTGAGAAGATTACTTGGTGTAGATGGAAAAGTTGAGACTTTCAAAGCTAGACTTGTTAAAGGTTTTCGTCATCGACCATGCGTGGATAATGATGAAACCTTTTCCAGTACCTATGCTTAAGTCCATCCAGATACTACTTGCCACGGCTACATACCATGACTACGATATCTGGTGGTTGGGTGTCATGACAGCTCTTCTAAAATGATGTTTTGGAAGAGAGCGTCTATAAGTACACAGCCAGAGGGCTTCGTAAACAATGGGAGCAGCGGAAACGCGTGCAAGATGTTTTATGTGATAAAGCAGGTATCGCGGAGTTGGAACATCTGTTTTGATGAGTTAGTCAAACAGTTTGACATCATCAAAATGGTAGATGAACCTTGTATATACAAAAAGGTAGTAGGGAGTATGGTGGTGATCCTCGTAGAGTACGTGGATGACATACTCTTGATAGGGAAGGAGTTTCCTATGCTACGCTCGATCAATCTCCGCTTATCATAATGATTCTCCACATAGGATCAAAGTGATACCTACTAAATCCTGGGTTTTGGATCTATGAGATAGATCTAAAAGGATATTAGGACACTCACTAGTTGTAGTGAGATGGTATCAATTTGTCCTGGGGAGAATCACTGGAAGTGTTCCAAGGTGATAAAGACGACAGAAAGTCAGTCACAGGCGTTGTCTTTACCCTCAGTAAAGGGACGGTATGTTGGAAGAGTTCCAAGCTAAATACCGTGGCATACTAGACGATAAAGGCAGGATACATCGCTACTTAAGATGCTACCAAAGAGGCTGTTTGGGTGTATATTGGTTCATGAGATGAACTATGTTCCTCCCATTGTGTGACAATGGAGTTGTGGCTTATGGCAAGGAACGTCCGTCCCATCAGTGATCCAGACATATTCTAAGGCAGTATCACCTGATCATGGAAATGGTTGATCTCCAGGCTGATCGAGGTTAGGAGAGCAGACTCAGAGGACAACACGGCGGATCCACTCACAAAGGCCTATTCCCAGAGAAAGACTTTTATGGGATGGTTGAGTATGAGATATTTCGACCACTGCTACAGATGGCCCTAGTGCAAGTGGGAGATTGTTAGTTATATGTATGCCCTAGAGGCCATTACTATACACAGGATGTATATTGTAGTGGATGCTTGGACATATATAGGGAGGACTTTCTTGCTCGACATGATAGTATGCTATCTGGTTGATCTTTACCTTAACGTGTATACTGATTGTCTCTCTGTTACATGTTGGTAAAGCCCTTAGGATGTGTACTTGACTACCTGGACTATGATGCGGATCATACTAGTGGGGACATGGTAGTCCATAAGTACATCCTTGAAAGTCCCTAGTCGAGGGTGTATCGAGATGGGGCATCGATATACCAGAGTAGACTAGCGTGTACCTTCTCGACCCATACTGATGGGCGATGGATGATCCCATATCCATTGGTGTTTGACATCAGAGATGATGTACGGGTGCTCAGTAGAGACTGGGTACACTGGACGGACTCGCCGAGAACTCCCAGATGATATTATACCTTACGTCAGATGGCAGTTCTCTGGTGACACTGGTACAGAGTAGTCTGTTGACCCGAGATCGTCATAGAGTCTTGTGTGGTTCCCACTGTGCTTTGATTTCCATCTTACCACGTCCAAGAGGGCGTGCAAAACGGTGGTTTTTGGGTACAGTCCCGAATCACATAGAGGCAATGAGCGATAGGAGGGGATTCGTCTCTCCCGGTATAGGGGGTTGATGTTGCGCTGTGTTCGATTGGCTATAACAGGAAATCCCTGGCCAGGGTTGCTGAGATTTACTGGTAAGTGTTACCAGTAGTTTCTCGAATTGTTATAGACCTCATATCGACACGACTTATCGAGCTATTGGGGTCTGACGTTTACCTCCCCTAGGCAAGAGATGCGACATATCAGACGATCAGACCGGACTGTACGGTAGTGTTACTGGTTGGATTCACAGGAGGGTGAGCGGGCTTGCTCGTCGATCTTCTCATCGCTCAATACCCGGGTGGCCGTTACGTTTAGCAGACCGCTTGCGGCTTGTGGGTGTTTGATATGATCATCATCTGCTGCCGGCGTATTGACGAGTCTTTAGAGTCCTACACAGAGGTTTCCTGCTCAAGCGAAACGAAATAGGAGCGCATATGAGATATGTGCGGGACCGAGAATAATGCGTGTATGTGATACCGTATTTCAATTCTCGCGATCAATGTGTCGAATGGTTGTATGCGATATAACCTAGTTATCGATTCAAGCGTTGATTCGATAAGCCGATACATTGTATACTAGTCGGTTGTGTGCGACATGACCGGATCATTAAATCATGTGTTGATTTAATGAATTAATGTATAATTATATATTTGATATATTACTTTGCATTAACTAGTATCGGTTCACTTTAAATGGATTTTCTCACTTGGTTTGTGCACATTGTATATGTGATATACTTTTGTACACAAGATTGTATCGTGTTTGATGATACATGCTAGTTTGGGTTTGTGTAAAGAAGTAAACCATGGTTACTTAAATGGTTAGGGTTTCATTTCCTTTTCTCATTTATTTATCTATTTATTCATTTTGGAAAAAGAAAAGCATAAAGAGAAAATGGTTGCTAACTTTGTTTTTATTATGAAGCTTCATGAAGTTTTGACTTAGTGACCATTTTGTCTCATGCTTAACCCTAACCATTCCACTTAACCCTAGTCTATTCTCTACACTTTACCATGGTTGCATTATGATAAGTATTCATTTATTTTCCTTTTTGGAAATACTTATCATAATATTATCTTCATCTTCTTCTTCTTCTTCACTTGAAGAACTTTGCTCCATCAATGGCAACTTGAGATATCAAGTGAGAAATCCAATTCTAAAGTGAACCCACTTCCTATTTCTTCATCCTCTACCTCTTGCCAAGTAGTAGAGTGTGTTTTTCTTCACAAGTTTCTTGACTTGGTGAAGTTGGAGCTTGATCTAGTGATGCCTCGACGTAGATCATCTTCGGCACAAAGCCGACGACCTTGCCCGCCTATTTCTCCGATGAAGCTAACGCGAGAGTCCAAGATCGGATTTGTACAGCGGAGAGGACTTCTTCATGGAGCTATGGAGGTGGAGAAACGGATCTACAAAGGTTGTATTTTCGTTCTTGTAGTTAAGTGTTAACTAGTTTCATTTTATCGCCTAAAATTCTAGTTAACGATCTAATCTAGGGTTTCTCGGCACCGTTAAATTTGAAATTGGCATGGTTGATGCCTTGTGAGACCTCTTGAGAGTGCCTAGGAACCCTACAATTACATCCCTAACCACTCTATATTAGCAACCTAGAGTCCCTGATTGCTTCACTAGATTCTTAGTGTGGAGCTAGAGCCATGAGCTACATCCCTCGGGTGGATCATCTTCAACGGAGGAGGACCGGCGGCCAAGCTCAATTAAGGAGACCTCAAGGAGCCAAAGAAGAGGGTAGAAAACCGAAGGACATGAATCATTCAGTATAACACTTCTATCTTTTGTAGCTAGTTTTAGATTTATGGTTCGATTCTAGGACGGGTTTTTTAGCGCAAAAATTTTTAAATGCCATTTTTATTCCGCATCGGACACGGTAGATGGACAGGGCACTAGCAAACCCCAACAATGATTATGGATTAGTGTTATCGCATAGTTCATCTAGGCATGGAATTTCAACAGTTATACTGATTACCCATAATATCGGGATGTGCTTAAATACTGGTCGCCCGTAATATCGGGATCTTCTTAAATTCTGGTAACCCATAATATCGGGATCTTCATAAAGTATTCCATACTTAGGTTAGTGCATCTAACCCTAACCGTACTAAATGTCCTGTCATGTAAGATCTCTTGGTTATGTATGTGTCGATACTCATGCAATTTGGTTTCAGTAATGATATAAACTTACTCCGTTCGTATAGGGAGATAGTAAAGTGGAAGCGATCGTTGTCTCCGGCTCTCAAAGGCTCAAAAGAGAAGATCCCACTCGACACATCTACTACCTATATACTTGAACAATACAAACTTAGGAATTCTAGGGTATTTAGTATCTTTGGAAGTTAAGGGTTATACGGCACATTATAATAATAGGTGATATAATATTTATTTTAGATCCACTTTTTATTTTTAAGGCCGCGCTCTATTAGAAGCACTGCATCTTACTCTTCTAGACCTTAAGATGTGTTTTAACCAGCACCATTCATAACTAGGTTTCTCTAAAAAGGGTTGTAGAGGCAAAATGTGCAAAGGAAACTTTTGTATGTCAATGGTATTTTTATGAAAACTTAACTTTTTAAAAGTTAAATGCATTTTAAAGAAAATCTTAACTTTCATAAGTTAAGGGTATCTTATTGTAAATCTTAACTTTCAAAGTTATGGGTATTTTGTGAAAACTTGAATTTTGAAGATTACATGTATTTTAATAAAAAATCTAGCTTTTAGAAGGGTTAATGGTATTTTAATGAAACCTAACTTTTGAAAGTTAATGGTATTTTACTGAAACTTGACTTTCGAAGGTTAATGGTAGTTTAATGAAACTTTACTTTCAAAGGTATCAAGTATTTTTATTTTAAAGAAGTCTAACTTGGAAAAGTTATTAGTACTTTTACAAAATTCTTACTTTTAAACACTGGTAACCTTTTTCTTATAAGCTATTTATATATATATTATTCTTGGGGTTTTACTGTGTTATAAAAGGTCACACAATGACGTATTACAATATAAGCAATATAGATTGGGGGTTTGTCGTTACCCTGTGATTATTGTGTGCAAGAATTTTAACGAAAAGATCAAGGATTATTTATATTATCGACAATGTTTTATCGTGTCTTACCTTTAATATAGTATTCACAAGGAAATTCAACAAGATGACCATTTTAATATTTTTTTAGAGATTAACAGTAAGAAAGAGAAGGTGATGAGTGTAGAAGTAAGAGGCGGATCCTATCGTGAGTCAGGATATCGATTTTTGAAGTCAGAACGTCGCCTTGTACGGAAACGTGAACCCCTCTCTCCTCGAATTTTTGTTGGACAAACGGTCTATACCACGGCGTCGGCGTCAAGAAAACGAAGATCGGGGAATTTTTTTCAGAATTTTTGGATGAATATTTTGTGAGAAAAATGGATGAGAAAGGGGCTCCATTTATAGGTTTTTTAGAATTAATTTGACCATTAATTCTCCGGATCCGAGCCCGGACCCGCACCCGAATCGCGCTCATCACACATGCGCCAGCGTGGGCGAACGATGACCGTTGGATCTTTTGATCCGATGGTCCCAGTCCACGCACATAGGTGTGGGCTTCTTGCGTGGGGCCACACGCAACGCGTGGCTCCCACACGCCTAATCCCCTATGCGGGGAAATGGGGACCATTGGTGTTTTCCTGCAATTTGAATTTTTTTTCTTTTAAAAATTCTAAAAACAGTTTCTAAAATTGAATTTTTAATTTAGAAAAGTTATTTTTAAATAGTTTAAAATATTGGGAAAATTCTAGAAATTCTATTTTAATGTTTTCTTCAATTTGTAATAAAATTTGGTCAAAAATAATTTTCTTTTCTGGTATTAAAAATAATCCTTTTCCAAAAAACTCGATTTAAATTCTTAAAAATTATATTAATTAGTTTTAATTATAGAAAAATATTTTTATAGTGTATTTTTAACTACAGAAGCGCTAAAATAATTATTTGACACAGGAAAAATTGTAAAAAGCTTTTATTAGGTATTTGAAAAACACAAACGTTACAATAGGTTGCCACGGCTAGGGCAAACGGCAAGAAGCAAGCGGTGGAGGTGTGGCATGGTTCGGACCAGGGTACGGCGTGGTGCTTCGTGGTGCGGAGCAGGGGGTTGCATGGTGTGGGTGCAAAGCAGGGTGCAGGTGCAGGCGTCATGCAGGGCGGGGTGAGGACTGTGGAGAAGGGAAGAAGTGAGGAGGCGGCTAGGGCTAGGGCTCGGGCTAGAGGATCAGGGTTAGGCTTTGGGAAAGAGCATTAGGGTTAGGGTTTTAGTTTTAAGAAATTAAGCTTTCCTCTCAATTCTTTTCAAAACTCTGATACCATGAAAAGAATAAAAAAAATTATTTTTATTAGCATAATAATATGAGAGTTCCTACTATATATATATATATATATATATATATATATATATATAGTGTGTGTGTATTAGACCACTTCTTCTATTACAGGAAATATGAGACTAAAGACTAAAGATAATTATATTCATAACAATCCCGACTTCTCTATCACCACTCCCAATCCCCACTCTACCATTTGTTTCTGGCATCTTCACTCCTATGATACCTGAGTCTTGGACAATCGATAATAAAAAAAATGAATAATAAAGAAATTAAAAACTAGGACAAGCAAATAAATAAAGAGAGTAAGCAATAAAAAAGAAGACAGGTTTAGAAAAAAAAGGTTTTTTTTCAAAATAGGGTGTAATAATATTAAATTTATTATAATAATAGGGTTTAAATTATATTTAGCAGAGTAGGACGGTTTCCCACCCCACCTCACAAGAGAGCGGGTTACTAGAACCCGCCCCCACCCTCGTAAAGAAGAGGGCGGGTTCCTAGAACCTGCCCTCTTCTATAAGAGGGTGGGGGGTTCTAGGAACCCGCCCTCTCCTTTATAAAGGAGAGGGCGGGTTCCTAGAACCCGCCATATTTAATTTTTAAAAAAAAATTAAAAATAGAATTTTAAAAATCTCGTTTAAAAAACCTGAATAAATAATAAGGTTGTTGTTTTTGTTAAGAACAGGTGACAATTGTTATTACATTTCATATAGAATTACTATAAATATGAAACTTGTATACACTCCATTAACAAAATGAATCCGGCAAAATTATAATACAAAAAAATCATATCATACTAAAATGTAAATTGTACAAGTTTCTTTACAAGCGCTAACCGGTTTTCCTCCCGTGCACTTGTCACGATCTCGAAGGTCCCGCACCTGTTGACTGTCCTGGACATCAGGTCCTATAATGACCTGGTTGTTTGCATAGGCTACATCTGACATGCCTTTGCTGAGGATCAGCATCCATTATCATTCAATCTCGACGTACCTTATGTCTTCTGGGTCCTATATTTTTGTCTGGCGGTAATACGGTCGGTGTTTGTATGTTCCCAGTATAATAGTTCCACTAGCGACTGTCTAGTATAAGATGAAATTTTGGATCGTATGCGCCTTGGTAATTGAAAATTGTATAGTAACGGGAAGCAAAATTGTAATGTGAGTTATGCATGCTGCTCGCAGCAACAATTGTATGGGCAAAAGGTAAATTTTGTTGCTGGAAAACACCGGATGTGCACGAAGAGATCCCTTCATCTCTAAAATTTACGGTATATTGATTCCCATTACTCCCCATAACTTGAAACTCCGCTGTGTCAAACCTTTCAGATCTGTAGTATTGTGATCTGCGCTCTCTTTTCTGGAATATATCTTCGTAATGCGCGGTGAGTGGAGTCTCCATCGCCAAAGACTTTTCCCTTCTTTGCACAAAGTAAGTATTCACTCTGAAAAAGGTTCGAACAATCAACCCCTGTATCGGTAAGCCTCTAACATCTTTAAGGACCCTGTTGAAACTTTCAGACATATTAGTGGTCATTAGTAGATATCTGCATCCATTATCTTATGCTTGTAACCACATGCGTACTGGATACTCATCTAACCACATTTTCGTTGTTTGACTCATCTCTCCAATTTGCGTTATGTACATGTCATGAACATTAGGGTTAGACGCTTCACCGACTTTGTACATAAGCTTATGTAAATCTGAATTTTTAAATTTTCTATCAAAATTTTGTCTGAAGTGCTGCAGGCAAAACCTATATGGGGTCATCGGAAAGACAGCTCTCATTGCAGCTAATATTCAAAGATGACTATCAGTTATGATGAATAAATTTGTTTTATCAATAACAGATGGGATACTTTTGAGTTGACGAAAAAACCATGACCAGGATGATATATTTTCACCATCGACAATAGAAAATCCCAACTGAAATATACCGTTATTAGTATCAACACATGTAGCAATTAACATGCAACCTCTGTACTTACCATATAGATGCGTCTCATCCACGCACAATACCGGCCGGCAGTGTGTGAAACCAGCCGCACAAGGAGCAAAGCACCAGAAAATTCTTTGAAACTTGACACAGCCATCGACATCTGTTTCTATGGTTTTTAATCAGTATACAGACCCCGGAATTGATGCTTTTTAAATGAGAGGGCGGGTTCTTGTAACCCGCTATTCCCTTGTGACAAATTCGATTTGACAATACAATGGGTCAGAGTCATGGCTTGGGTTAAGAGTCATGGGCTATTTACATTTCTTATTTTTAATTTAGAGGGCGCGTTCCAAGAACCCGCCTTCTCCTTTTTAAATAAGAGGGCGGGTTCTTGTAACCCGCTATTCCCTTGTGACAAATTCGATTTGACAATACAATGAGTCAGAGTCACGGCCTAGGTTAAGAGTCACGGGCTATTTACATTCCTTATTTTTAATTTAGAGGACGGGTTTCAAGAACCCTCCCTCTCCTTTTTAAATGAGAGAGCGGGTTCTTGTAACCCGCTATTCCCTTGTGACAAATTCGATTTGACAATACAATGGGTCAGATTCATGGCCTGGGTTAAGAGTCACGGGCTATTTACATTCCTTATTTTTAATTTAGATGGCGGGTTTTAGGAACCTGCTGGCATAAAATTATTGAAGGGGATGTGTTTCTAGAACCCGCCCTCTACTTTGCAAAATGAGAGAGCGGGATCAGGGAATAGATTTGACAACACACTTTTAAAAAAAAACAAAACTATGATTTGACAACACACTTTAAAAAAACCAAAGGTATGATTTGACAACACCTATGATTAATTTTCAAAAGTAAGATTTGACATCAGAATATGAAAAAACAAAAGCATGATAAGAAAAAACAGAAGGATTCTGTGGGCAAAGGTGAGGGCGGGTTCTTAGAACGCGTCCTCTTTTCCCTATAAAACCCTGTGTTCATCACAGGAAACTGCATTTTAATACTGCTCATTCATTATCTATTTTGTTATATATCGGTACTATTAATCAGTGTCTTCTCAGTAATTACAGTTTACAGGTATTCGTGATTAAATGCTGGAAACACATTCAATATCATGGATATAGCGTTTGGGAGCCGACACTGCAAAAAGAACAGAAAACCGACAGATATCCAAAGAATTCTTTTTGCAATACAAGTGTGCACACAACTCTTTGGCATGGACTATGGTGGGGCTGCCCATGGCACACACAAATGATGGTTTGTAAAAATGGGGGGACATGGGTAATAAATGCTAAAAGTTTTGATGTGATACATTGCTTCAAGTTTCCCTTCAAATCTCTGAATGCAAACAAGGTTATTATAGACAAATCAAACAGCACCAGGATGATGTTGGAGTTGACACGAGACCACCACATTAATACGAGCCCATTATCTCGGAATTTGGCCGGCTACACACCCAATAAAACCGAGCTCGCCGGCCTCCCTTGCCTCGTTTGTCCCCATCTTTCGTCTGTCCCTCCCTTGCAGTCACATCACCTTATTTTTATTACTTGTTTAATCTTTTTTGGTGCCTATAAAAACCAGATCGGTGAGAAAGGGGAGGGTCTCACATAGTGTGCATATATTTTTATAGTTTCATTTATTTTTGGTTTAGGCTTGAGAGTTGTGTGAGTTTTAATTTGGTCTCTTCTTCTTCTTCTTCCTTCTTGAAGCTTTCTCTTGAGAGCTTCATTATGGAGGTTGAACAAGTTACCAATATCTTGTACCACAACTTCAAGTGTTAATAATATTGTTGTTTCTTTGATTACTTACTTCTTTTTCTTATTTGCTTTTCTTTTTATCATACTTAACTAATATTTTTGGTTGTGGTAATGGTAAGGAAGTGAGATGAAAGGTTTTGCCTCCTCCTCCTCTTGTTAATGTTTAATGTGCTTATTTATATGATTCTAACTTAAAGATTGTTTATGTATTGATGTGATATGGTATTTTGAAACATTGTTATTTTGTAACCTCCTCATATACCATATTCACTCTCTTTCCCCATTTCAATGTTTAAGTTAAAATCAATTTAGTGTTAAGGTTGCTAGGTTTAGATATGGTATTTTATGATCAAGTGCTTGACAATCTCTTGGTTTCATATACTATATACTATCACAAACACTTAGCAAACTCAACACTAAAATCATTTGCTCTCATTAACTAATTTATATTTTTGATGTTGTGGTATGCTTGCTAACTCTTGTGTTTAGTGTTGATACCTCAAGCTTGGACATACAAACGGTAAGTGAACAAAACGGACTCGATTCGTGTTTTATGGAGAATATCGGAATTTAATGATTTGTGCTTCGCAACCGCCTTAACAAGTTATGCTTCATGGCAGGATCGACATAAGGACAGACAATTCATGATCAAGGGAGCATCGAAGGAATCGTCGCAATTCGACCTTCCAAGCCAAAGCCGGAACCACTTCTTTCTTATCTTCTTTCTTTTTTCTTGTTTTCGTATTTTTTCTATTTTTTTTTATGACAACCAACCCAATTCGTTATTTGTTGAATCTTAAACAACAAGACCTAATACACAATTCCCTGCGGATCGACCCGTACTTGCCGGCTTGCTACAACGCGCCGTGCACTTGCGGTTTATAAATTTTAAAACGAGAACGATCTCGCGTTCGCATCCATTTCTTAAAATCATATCTGTTTCCAAAACATACTCGTTTGCGCGCGGGGGTGAGTCCCTAACACCCCGCCCTCTATTTTCTCTGATTTACGCTATCTCTATCCAAATTCACTTCGAAACCCACCAATTGTCTCAATCTTTCAGAAATTTAATATCAAAATAATTTAAATGGAGAATCAACCATTCAACAAATCGCTGCTCGTAAATCAAAACGACCATAGATCTTTCCGAATATTACACGGGGAGGAATGATTCAAAACTTATTAAATTTTTTTAATTCCCCATTTCTTTTATTCTAATAGTTGAAAATAATATGATAAAATTTTGCAGGGTGGAGATAATCTTACAGTCGTCGGTCATAGTTCTGACAAGTGGCAAGTTACTGATTATCGTATAATCGAGCGGATTCGAAGAGCCGAATTTTATGAAGCTTCATTGCTTCGTCATATCCAAATCGACCACAGTCTAGTTATCTCTCTTGTTGAGCGTTGGAGAAAAGAGACTCACACTTTTCATCTTAGATAGGGTGGGGCTACTATCACACTCCAGAATATTGGCCTTCTACTTGGTTTACGGGTGAATGGCCTTGGATTGGTCGGAGGTACAATTGTGGGTCCAGATACCGAGCACCCATATTGGGATACATATATTGAGTCTGCTCTCGGACAAGTATAATTCATAATTTTTTTAATCAAAAGTTGAAGTATGTTTGTTGGGAATTCACTCACGCGAGCAAACGCGTATGTTTTGGAAATGGAATCGTTTTAAGGAAATGGATGCGCACGCGAGCTCATTCTCTTTTTAAAATTTATAAACCGCAAGTGCACGCCGTGTTGTAGCAAGCCGGCAGGTACGGGTCGATCCGCAGGGAATTGTGTATTGGGTTTTGTTGTTTAAGGTTCAACAAATAACGAATGGTTTTGTTTGTCACAAAAATATAAAATACGAAAACAAGGAAAACAAGTTAAGAAAGAAGTGGATGTGACTTTGGCTCGGAAGGTCGAATCGCGACGATTCTTTCGACGCTCTCTTGATCATAAGTTGTCCGTCCTTATATCGATCCAGGCATGAAGAATGACTTATCAAGACGGTTGCAAAGCACAAATCATCAAATTCCGATATTCGCCGCAAAACACGAAACGAGTCTGTTTTGTTCACTTATCGTTTGTATGTTCAACCTTGGGGAATCAACACTAAGCATGAGGGTTAGCAAGTATACCACAATATCAAAAACACAAATTAGAGAGTGAGAGCAAATGATTTTAGTGATGAGTTTGCTAAGTATTTGTGATAGTATATCGTATATGATACCAAGCGATTGTCAAGCACTTGATCACAAAATACAATATCTCAACTTAGCAAACTTAACACCAAATTGATTTTAACTTAAATATTGAAATAGGGAAAGAGAGTGAATATGGTATATGAAGAGGTTACAAAGTAACCATGTTTCAACATACCATATCACATTAATACATAAATAATCTTTAAATTAGAATCATATATATAAGCATATTAAACATTAACAAGAGGAGGAGGAGCCAAAGCCTTTCATCTCATTTCCTCACCATTACCACAACCATAGAAAAGATTAGTTACACATCATAATGAAAAGAAAAGCAAGTAAACAAAAGAAACAAGTAAACAAAAACAATAACAGTAATATTAACACTTGAAGAAGTTTAGGTACAAGATATTCGTAGCTTGTTCGAGCTCCATAATGAAGCTTTCAAAAGAATGCTTCAAGAGAGAAGAAGAAGAAAAAACCAAGTTAAAGCCCACTCAACTCTCAAGCTAAACCAAGACTAAACAAAAATGGAAAAAAGTATAATATCTATGCACACCTTTGGCTTTAATCTATTCTGCTATTTATAAGCATCAAAATAGAATTAAAAAACAATATAGAAGGGATGATGTGATGCCTATAAAGTGCCAGAAGAAAAATGGGGATGTTTGGAGACAGAAGACCCGGCGGCGCCGGTTTTCTTAGGAAAGTCGCCGGTCTAGTTGTGGGAAAATATGCTCGTATTCGTGTGGTAATCTCGAGTGCACTCCAATATCTTCCTTATGTTGTTTGATTTCTTTATAACCCCATGGTTTGTGTCCAGTAGAATTAGAGGGAAACTTTCACTTTATATCAAATCACAACTTTTTCTTCATTAATCACACATGCCCACTTGTGCCCACCACTTGCACAATTCATCATTTGTGTGTGCCAGGGCAGCCCCACCATGGTCCATGTACCAAAGAGATGTGCACACTTGCATTGTGTTGGACAAAAAATATGTACACATGTTTATTTGCAAAAGAACTCTTTAGACATCGATCGGTTTTCTGTTTTGATTGAAGTGTCGGCTCTCAAACGTTATATCCGTGATTTTGAGTGTGTTTCCAGTATTTTATCACGAATACCTGTAAACTGTAATTACTGAGCAGACACTGATTAATAGTACTGATAAATAACAAAATAGATAATGAATGAGCGGTATTATATTGCAGTTTTCTGTGATGAACAAATACCCCCAAACTTATCTTTTTCTCGTCCCGAGTAAAACAAAAAATTATAGCCTCACTTTCGCAGGGAACACTATTGCACTGAGCACGTGCAACAAGCCGTTAAACCTCTAGGTGTCCCTAGTAGGAGGAGTGTTATCCCCTGAGGGTTTTCAGCGGATTACACCCAGAAAATCCAGTCAAGTTAGCGTTGTGGAGAAACTGTTGATTCTAATCTTAAGTTAGAGATCAAAATTAGAAATTCTATCACCCAAGTCAGAAATGTTAAACCCTATTTTTCACTCTTCACAATTTCTTTAACATAAGCTTATACACGTCTTTACGTAGTTGTGCAAGTAGTGTCGACAAGTTTTTTAAGAATTTGATTAGGATCATCATGTCATAAATATGGACCAGATAGACTTCTAAAGGATCACAAAAGTTTGAAAGGAGTTAAGAATTTCTCAAGTTTCATTTTCCAGTTCGGTTTCAAGTCAGAATTTATATCGTTTTTAACAGAGAACCTAAGTCTTATTCTTCACTCCTACCTTTCACCTGTTTTTGTTCATACACACCCAAGTTATCGTGCAAAACGTATTTTATAAATATACCTTCATATCTCCACGAAAAAAACTGTATTAATAGAAAACTCGTCTCCGCCAAGATTTTTCTCCCACAAAGAACCATGAGGACATTTCACTCGGAGAGAACACTTGCTTAGCTTGCTTTATTTGGTGATTGGAAACTTAGCGAGCTTTGGGTCAATGACTCCCAAACCAGATGGTTTTAGGGCATTAGATGTGGAGACACCCCAAGGAATTAATTACCCAAGTTACCAAGGCCACAAAACAAAAGACTCATTTTATTTAAAATATTCTGAACTTAGTGAAAACAGAGATATAGCCAGCATTTCTTTTAAATCTAAAGACGTTACATGTGGTTAAGGTGTGTAATTACTCCAATAAGATTCCAGATGGGTTATTTTTCAGACTTATATCTTCTATTAAAATGTCAATAATATCCTTCATATCTACTTCACTGTATGAACAAATCTTGATATTGCTTAACTCAGAACAAACTTGTTTGATCCTAACGATGTTTATCAAATTTTCAAAGTTTTTCAGACATGTCTGACTTTCATCAAATTCTCAAACACATAAGACACGTGTAAAGTGTTATAAAAGACGTATATTAGCTATGGTTAAAACTCAAAGGAGGGTTATCTTTCGGGTTTCAATCTCTCAAAAAGGATTTAGTTATTTCTATCTTATCACCCGAACCGTCAGATTTCGAGTCTAAGTTCCCCCACTAGCTAATCATGATGAAAAAAGTTTTTATTTTTTTGAAATTTTCAATATTTATGGGTTTTTTAATATGTATGCAATGCAGAATATACACATGATGCAGCAAAAAAAAAAAACGCAGTGCTCACCCCTAAACCTGAATTTTACGATGTCCTCATCGTTGCTCCCGTCTCCGATAGCTAAACTTAGACATCATGGTGAAAATTTTATTTAATGAAAAATAAAAAACCTAAGATTAATTACAACATATACAAGTTAAAAGATTGGGTTAGTCCAGAAATTAATACCGGCCATTTAAAAATTTTATCGATATAATGCAATGGCTGGTAAAAGAATACGTATAGAAAAAAGAAAAAGAAAAAAAATGTGTTAGTTGTTAGTGAAGGGCATGGGTTTTTGTAAGTAGGGATCGGAAGACACTGAATGTGTAGATGAAGTTTTGAAGGAATCAAAGATTTATTGCCCGAATGAATTGAATATTCAAGAAACATGTGTTGAGTTTCGAGGTCAGGTTCACTTAAAAACTAGAGTTCATCCTCAAAAAATTTAGAAAAGGAAAGGTTCATGGGATGTTCCCGAATTGATCCTGACCCAAACTCACCTAGGATATCAAGTTCATCTGCAAATAATTCCTCAAAACTTTGTATGAAAGACCGTTTTTCCAGGCTGTCTTCCTCCCTATAATCCTGCACAATCCTACACTCACTGCTATACCTCATTATTCCCAAAACGAGTTCTCCTTCCTCACATTCAGATCTGGGTAGGTTCATATCATCTAAAAAATTAGGTTCCCACACTAACGTTTCTTCCGATACAATATCAACAGATGATACAAAAATTATCGGTTCATGATCATTGATCTCCTCTAACAATCTATCCCAACCATACCCGTCAAATTCACAAGCTCCCTCCTTTAAAGTCGGAGCGCAAAAATCAGTCCGTTCATGAATTTCCTCTTCAAGTAGTACTTTGGTTAAATCAACCTCTAAATGACTAGTGACAAGGGGTTCAATTGGTACCTGAAGGCTAGTGTCGGACTGACTCGGAGGGTTTCTTGTTTGTCCTGATAACACTCAGTCAATTCAATTACATCATCATCTATGAAGTCATCAAAATTTGTTTGTTCATTTATCTCACTCAGGTGTCTTTCTAAATGACAGACATCGACATTATTAGGTTCTAATTGACGGTGTTCACTCTTTAGAATCACTACAGCTACATGCTCTTCAATTCTAGCCAAAGATTGAGCTTGAACGTGAAACAATTGAACAGGGCTAGCATCACAATTGTTTGATTCTCGACCGCAGTCATTACTTCAATACCCTTCTCTAAAGCGGTCAACCTAGTATCCATCTCACTGTCATACTCTAATGATGGGTCGGTTGTTTCAGGAAGGGAGGGTTATGACGGTGGTGATGCTAAAGTTGTTACCCTGTCGACCTCTTTCTCTAAATTTTCAATCATTTGGTCCATAATTGAAGTGGGACTGGGTTCAAGAATGTTAGGTGGGTGACCATCATCAAAATTCTGGGATGGTTGGTCACCCCCTAAGAAAAGACAGCTTTCATGAATGTGGAAAGAATCTTTGCAATTTGAACAAAAGTATTGGGAATGAGTATAAATAAAAGAATAAGAATCGTGAAAAATCGAATCGAACTGCGTATCACCCATATTAACAAGAATTCAAAAAAAATTACAAAAACAAAGAATATCATACCCCTAGCAGTCTATGTTATGCTAAATCAACTAGGCCTGCTCATGAACCTGATTGTCAAAGTAAAACTGTGTCGAGAAACGGGCTCAAGATATACGAATCACGAAGCCAGGTAAGTGGAGAGATAAGGGGATGTTTTCCAACGCTTTCGTGAAGTTCCTTAATTAAAATAACCCTTTTCTCTTTTAGCGGTTTCGCCATGAACACTTACCTAGACACCCTGTGAATGATATACCGTTAAGCGGTGTTCTAAACACAGTTAACTTCTCCTAATGAGCCCGATGTCCTTAAAGTCAGAGTTCTAATTGATTTTAAATTACTTTGGGTATGCAAGAATGCAGTTTTGTGATTTGTGGGCTACGGAGAAAGGTGACGAAATCCTTTACCGTATCTTGTTTGGTCGTGCCCTTAACATCCGTATTTAAGATGCAAATGCGCAATTCAATAAAAGAATTTAAGAAATAAAGAAATTTAAGCAATTCTTTTTCGTTTAGGCTTAAGAGCTGCAACAAATACGGGTTAGTTCTCTGTGTAATTGGTGGAAAGTTTATGCGAAGAATCCTGCAGAAGATAGAGTATTGGAATGCGTCGAATTTGAGCGAAGGTATTAGAAAATACGTACCGATGTGATTGTGGGTTTTAGAAACCCTTTTGAAGTGATTACGGGTATTTTAATGTTCGCTTGCGCGGGTCAAACTATCCGGATCTTTGGCACTATACTTCACTAATGTTTTGGAATTGAATTTGATCCTTGCTCCACACGATCGCTTGTCGTAATTCCTTAAAAATCTGAAATGTCGGAAAATACGATATTTAGTGTCAAAAAGCGATATATCTGCCCCAATTCCTGCACACTAAAAATTATAAAAATCATACAATACCACAAGAATACCAACAAGCCACTGGAGGTCACACAAAAAGAAAAACCAAAAATACCATACATTACCCGGCGGCGCCGGATTTTTCAGGGTTGTCGCCGGCCAAATGAGGTCCAATGGTGATAGAATTTTGTGTGTAATTTCTAGGCTATATTAGTAATCTATTGGTATACTTTGACTTTTTAATTTAATTGCAGAGTGATACCATGTTGCAAAGACAGAGAACAAAGTGTTTGAATCGTATTTTGTTAGCTTTGAAAAAATTGAGTTAGTAGTTAGTTTGTTAGTACGAACCGGAAATAATAATACCTAATAACTACCAACTCTCCGGCAACGGCGTCAAAAACTTGTTGGGAATTCACCCGTGCACGCAAACGCGTATGTTTTGGAAATGGAATCGTTTTAAGGAAATGGATGCGCACGTAGACTCATTCTCGTTTTAAATTTATAAACCGCAAGCGCACGGCGTGTTGTAGCAAGCCGGCAGATACGGGTCGATCCGCAGAGAATTTTGTATTATATTTTGTTGTTTAAGGTTCAACAAATAATGAATGGTTTTGTTTGTCACAAAAATATAAAATACGAAAACAAGGAAAACAAGTTAAGAAAGAAGTGGTTGTGATTTTGGCTCGAAAGGTCGAATCGCGACAAGTCCTACGACGCTCCCTTGATCATGAGTTTTCCGTCCTTACGTCGATTCAGGCATGAAGCATGACTTGTTAAGACGGTTGCGGAGCACAAATCATCAAATTCCAATATTCGTCGCAAAATATGAAACGGGTCTGTTTTGTTCACTTACTGTTTGTATGTCCAAGCTTGGGGTATCAACATTAAACACGAGGGTTAGCAAGCATACCATAATATCAGAAACACAAATTAAAGAGTGAGAGCAAATGATTTTAGTGTTGAGTTTGCTAAATGTTTGTGATAGTATATCGTATATGAAACCAAGCGATTGTCAAACACTTGATCACAAAATACCATATCTCAACTTAGCAAACTTAACACCAAATTGATTTTAACTTAAATATTGAAATGGGGAAAAGGAGTGAATAAGGTATATGAAGAGGTTACAAAGTAACCATGTTACAACATACCATATCATATCAATACATAAACAATCTTTAAGTTAGAATCATATATATAAGCACATTAAACATTAACAAGAGGAGGAGGAGGCAAAGCCTTTCGTCTCATTTCCTCACCATTACCACAACCAAAGAAAGATTAGTTACACATAATAATGAAAAGAAAAGCCAGTAAAGAAAAGAAACAAGTAAACAAAAACAATAACAACAATATTAACACTTGAAGAAGTTTAGATACAAGATATTGGTAGCTTGTTCAACCTCCATAATGAAGCTCTCAAAAGAAAGCTTCAAGAGGGAAGAAGAAGAAACCAAATTAAAACCCACTCAACTCTTAAGCTAAACCAAGACTAAGCAAAAATGGAAAAAAGTATAATATCTATGCACACCCTTGGCTTTAATCTTTTCTGATATTTATAGGCATCAAAATAGAATAAAAAACAATATAGAAGGGATGATGTGATGCCTATAAAATGCCAGAAGAAAAATGGGGATGTTTGGAGACAGAAGACCCGGCAGCGCCGGTTTTCTTGGGAATGTCGTCGGTCTAGTTGTGGGAAAATAGGCTCGTATTCGTGTGGTGATCTCGAGTGCACTCCAACATCTTCCTTATGCTGTTTGATTTCTTTATAACCCCAAGGTTTGTGTCCAGTAGAATTGGGGGGAAACTTTCACTTTATATCAAATCACAACTTTTTCTTCATTAATCACACATGCCCACTTGTGCCCACCACTTGCACAATTCATCATTTGTGTATGCCAAAGCAGCCCCACCGTGGTCCATATACCAAAGAGCATGTGCACACTTGCATTGTGTTGGACCAAAAATGTGTACATATGTTTATTTGCAAAATAACTCTTTGGACATCGATCAGTTTTCTGTTCTGATTGCAGTGTCGGCTCTCAAACGTTATATCCATGATTTTGAGTGTGTTTCTTGTATTTTATCACGAATACCAGTAAACTGTAATTACTGAGCAGACACTGATTAATAGTACCGATAAATAACAAAATAGATATTGAATGAGCGGTATTAAATTGCAGTTTTCTGTGATGAACTAATACCCCCAAACTTATTTTTTGCTCGTCCCGAACAAAACAAAAAATCCTAGCCTCACTTTCGCAGGGAACACGATTGCACTGAACACATGCAACAAGCCGTTAAACCTCTAGGTGTCCCTAGTAGGAGGAGTGTTGTCTCCTGATGGTTTTTAGCGGATTACACCCAGAAAATCCAGTCAGGTTAGCGTCGTGGAGAAACTGTCGATTCTAATCTTAAGTTAGAGATGAAAGTTAGAAGTTCTATCACCCAAGTCAGAAACGTTAAACCTTATTTTTCACTCCTCATAATTTGTTTAACATAAGCTTATACGCCTCTTTACGTTGTTGTGCAAGTAGTGTCGACAAGTATTTTAAGAATTTGATTAGGGCCATCATGTCATAAATATGGACCAGGATAGACTTCTAAACGATCACACGAGTTTGAAAGGAGTTAAGAAATTCTCAAGTTTCGTTTTCCAGTTAGGTTTCAAGTCAGAATTTATATCGTTTTTAAAAGAGAACCTAAGTCTTATTCTTCACTCCTACCTTTCACCTGTTTTTGTTCATGCACACCCAATTTATCGTGCAAAACGTCTTTTATAAATATACTTTCATATCTCCGCGAAAAAAACTGTTTTAATAGAAAACTCGTCTCCGCCAAGATTATTCTCCCACAAAGAACCATGAGGAACTTTAGGTCAATGACTCTCAAATCAGATGGTTTTAGGGCATTAGGTGTGGAGACATCCCAAGGACTTAATTACCCAAGTTACCAAGGCCACAAAACAAAAGACTCATTTTATTTAAAATATTATGAACTTAATGAAAACGGAGATATAACAAGCATTTCTTTAAAATCCGAAGACGTTACATGTGGTTAAGGTGTGTAATTACTCCAACAATGTTCCGCATGGGTTATTTTTCAGACTTATAGCTTCTATTAAAATGTCGATAATATCCTTCATATCTACTTCACCGTTATATTGCTTAACTCAGAACAAACTTGTTTGATCCTAACGATGTTTATCAATTTTTCAAAGTTTTTCAGACATGTCTGACTTTCATCAAATTCTCAAACACTTACGACACGTGTAAAGTGTTATATAAGACGTATATCAGCTATGTTTAAAACTAAAAGGAGGGTTATCTTTCGGGTTTCAATCTCTCAAAAAGGATTTAGTTATTTCTATCTTATCACCCGAACCGTCAGATTTCGAGTTTAAGTTCCCCCGCTAGCTAATCATGATGAAAAAAGTTTTTATGTTTTTGAATTTTTCAATTTTTATGGGTTTTGTAATATGTATGCAATGCAGAATATACACATGATACAGCAAAATAAACGCAGTGCTCACCCCCAAACCTGCGTTTTACGATGTCCTCATCGTTGCTCCCATCTTCGGTAGCTAGACTTAGACATCGGGGTGAGAATTTTATTTAAAGAAAAAGAAAAAACCTAAGATTAATTATAGCATATACAAGTTAAAAGATTGGGTTAGTCCAGAAATTAATACCATCCATTTAAAATTTTTATCGATATAATGCAATGGCTGGTAAAAGAATACGTATAAAAAAAAGAAAAAGAAAAAGAATGTGTTAGTTATTTGTGAAGGGCATGGGTGTTTTTAAGTAGGGATCGGAAGACGCTGAATGCGTAGATGAAGTTTTGAAGAAATCAAGGAATTGTTGTCTGAATGAATTGAATGTTCAAGAAGCATGTGTTGAGTTCCGAGGTCAGGTTCGCTTAAAAACTGGAGTTCATCCTCAAAAAATTTAGAAAAAGGAAGGTTCATGAGATGTTCCCAAATTAGTCCTGACTCAAACTCACCTAGGATATCAAGTTCATCTGCAAATAATTCCTCAAAACTCTGTATGAAAGACCGTTTTTCCAGGCTGTCTTCCTCCCTATAATCCTGCACAATCCTACACTCACTGTTATAGCTCATTATTCCCAAAACGAGTTCTCCTTCCTCGCATTCAGATCTGGGTAGGTTCATGTCATCTAAAAAAGTAGGTTCACATACTAACGTTTCTTCTGAAACAATATCAACAGGTGATACAAAAATTGTGGGTTCCTGATCATTGATCTCCTCTAACAATCTATCCCAACCATACCCGTCAAATTCACAAGATCCCTCCTTTAAAGTCAGAGCGCATAAATCAGTCCGTTCATGAATTTCCTCTTCAAGTAATACTTTGGTTAAATCAATCTCTAAATCACTAGTGACAAGGGGTTCAATTGGTACCTGAAGGCTAGTGTCAGACTGAGTCGGAGGGTTTTCTTGTCTGTCCTGATAACACTCAGTCAATTCAATTGCATCATCATATATGAAGTCATCAAAATTTGTTTGTTCGTTTATCTCACTCAGGTGACTTCCTAAATGACAGATATCGACATTATTAGGTTATAATTGATGGTGTTCACTCTTTAGAATCACTACAGCTACATGCTCTTCGATTCTAGCCAAAAATTGAGCTTAAGCGTGAAACAATTGCTCAGACTGCTGTATGGACAGGGCTAGTGTCGCAGCTGTTTGATTCTCGACCGCGGTCATTACTTCAATACCCTTCTCTAAAGCGGTCAACCTAGCATCCTTCTCACTATCACACCCTAATGATGGGTCAGTTGTTTCAGGAAGGGAGGGTTGTGACAGTAGGATACTAAAGCTGTTACCATGTCGACCTCTTTCTCTAAATTTTCAATCATTTGGTCTATAATTGAAGTGGGACTGGGTTCAAGAGTGTTAGGTGGGTGACCATCATCAAAATTCTGGGATGGTTGGTTACCCCCTAAGAAAGAACAGTTTTCATGAATGTGGAAAGAATCTTGGCAATTTGAACAAAAGAATTTGGAATGAGTATAAACAAAAAAGATAAGAATCGTGAAAAATCGAATCGAATTGCGTATCACCCATATTAACAAGAATTCACAAAAATCACAAAAACAAAGAATATCATACCCCTAGCAGTTTATGTTATGCTAAGTCAACTAGAGCTGCTCAAGAATCTGATTGTCAAAGTAAAACTGTGTCTAGAAACGGCCTCAAGATATGCGGATCACGAAGCCAGGTAAGTGTAGAGATAAGGGAAGGTTTTCCAACGCTTTCGCAAAGTTCCTTAATTAAAATAACCCTTTTCTCTTTTAGTTGTTTCGCCGTAAACACTTGCCTAGACACCCCGGCAACGGCGCTAAAAACTTGTTCGGAATTCACCCATGCTCGCAAACGCGCATGTTTTGGAAATGGAATCGTTTCAAGGAAATGGATGCGAACACGAGCTCATTCTCGTTTTAAAATTTATAAACCGCAAGTGCACGGCGCGTTGTAGCAAGCCGGCAGGTACGGGTCGATCCGCAGAGAATTGTGTATTAGGTTTTGTTGTTTAAGGTTCAACAAAGAACGAATGGTTTTGTTTGTCACAAAAATATAAAATACGAAAACAAGGAAAACAAGTTAAGAAAGAAATGGTTGTGGTTTTGGCTCAGAAGATCGAATCGCGACGATTCTTTCGACGCTCCCTTGATCATGAGTTGTCTGCCCTTACGCCGATCCAGGCATGAAGCATGACTTGTCAAGGCGGTTGCGAAGCACAAATCATCAAATTCCGATATTCGCCGCAAAACACGAAATGAGTCTGTTTTGTTCACTTAGCGTTTGTATGTCCAAGCTTGGGGTATCAACACTAAGCACGAGAGTTAGCAAACACACCACAACATAAAAAAAAACAAATTAGAGAGTGAGAGCAAATGATTTTAGTGTTGAATTTGCTAAGTGTTTGTGATAGTATATCGTATATAAAACCAAGCGATTGTCAAGCACTTGATCACAAAATACCATATCTCAACTTAGCAAACTTAACACCAAATTGATTTTAACTTAAATATTAAAATGGGGAAAGGGAGTGAATATGGTATATGAAGAGTTTACAAAGTAACCATGTTTCAATATACCATATCATATCAATACATAAACAAAATTTAAGTTAGAATCATATATATAAGCACATTAAATATTAATAAGAGGAGGAGGAGGCAAAGCCTTTCATCTTATTTACTCACCATTACCATAACCAAAGAAAGATTAGTTACACATCATAATGAAAAGAAAAGCAAGTAAAGAAAAGAAACAAGTAAATAAAAACAATAACAATAATATTAACACTTGAAGAAGTTTAGGTACAAGATATTGGTAGTCTGTTCAACCTCCATAATGAAGCTCTCAAAAGAAAGCTTCAAGTGGGAAAAGAAGAAGAAACCAAGTTAAAGCCCACTCAACTCTGAAGCTAAACCAAGACTAAACAAAAATGGAAAAAGTATAATATTTATGCACACCCTTGGATTTAATCTGTTCTGGTATTTATAGGCATCAATATAGAATAAATAAATAATATATAAGGGATGATGTGATGCCTATAAAGTGCCAGAAGAAAAATGGGGATGTTTGGAGTTTTCTTGGGAATGTTGATCAGTCAAAAATATTGCATTTTTAGCACATCAATTTCCCTACTCTTTGCAATCATCTAAAGGTGTTTGGTATAAATATAGCACATATTAGCAATTTGTCTGCAAAATACCAAATAACATGTGTTATACATTATTGCACGCATGATCTTTGTATATCGCAACACTTGTCTCGAGATTGTGTGCAGGAAATTCCAGGTAAAAGAGCCGGAACTACTAAAAGTGCTGATAAAATACGTCAAGTCCAAGACTTGTGATCTGGCAGTAAACAAGAAAGTATAAAAATATTCCAGACACTAGAAAAGTGCCACAAAGCCAACAACAGAGTATCCTGAGAATTCCATGAAGCAAATACACCAAACGGCCGCGGATCCACGGCCGAGTTGGCCAATCCGCAGCGGATCTGCGGCTAGTTGGACACGTCAGCTTTCAAATTCCTCCACGTGGCTTCTTGTAACGGCCAAGCTTCCAGAAGACTCTCAAAGACCACGTGGCTTTTTCCAGAAGGCTCTGCATAACAAACTCATTCTAGAAGGATCCCTCCAACAAGATTCTTCTAGAAGTCTCCTTGTAACAACCTTCCTCTAGAATATTCCTTCTAACAACCTCATTCTAGAATATTCCCTCTAACAAACTTATTCTAGAAGGCTCCCTCCAACAACCTTATCCTAGAATATTCCTTATTCTAGAATATTCCCTCCAACAAACTTCTTCTAGAAAACTCTCTTTAACAACCTAGCTTTGGAGGGAAGATTTAAATGAGTGGTTATAAAAATGGATCTAGATCTAGAATTTGGAGGTTGTTGAAATTGGAGGGAAAAATTGTAGATTCAAATCAAATCTAAATCAAATTGAGTGACACAATTTGATCCAAATCAAGATCCACCGAGTACCGAGCCCAAGAAAGCCTTCAATAAGCCTTTTGAAGCGATGTCGATCTTCATCCGAGTAAGAGATCCACGACGATCCGCAACTCAAGAAGACGATGCGAAGCTAGTTTCGACGATTGAGTTCTCTCCTCAAAATCTTGTAATCTTTGAGCGAATTGTAACTAAACGTTGATTTATAAAAGGTGAAAATTCTTGATCTTGCTTTTCTTTACATTTGAGCATTATGATGAGTTACCAATTCTTGATTGTTATCTTTTTCATGATGTTTGAGTGAAAACTCCGCTTGTGGAGAAATCGAGAAAATAGGTCGATGGTGATGAATAAATTCTTGAACGATTCGTAAGACTTATGAGTTTTGTAAACTTTAGGAAATTGAATCATCGACAACCTAATTTGAGCGAGATACTTTCTTGAATGTTTTCGCTCCAAATTAGAGATCAACGATCGACGATTGAATTTCCTAGAGGCTAGAATTTGAATGCTAATCAACGAAAGGATATGGGAAAGAAGGAGAAACCCTAGTTTTTTCAATAGATCCCTAATCCTCATTGATCGTCATCGATCTAGCAACAAATCATCAATAGATAATAATTTGTAATCATAATTCTTCATCATCACTATCATTTGGATCGATTTCTACAACCATCTTTACAAATCTTGATAATTTATTCAATTTGGACATCTTCTTGAACATTATTAATTCTTGATTCTAGATCTATATTCTTTATGTTTCTTGAATTGAAATCTTTCAAATCTTGAATCAACTTTCTTGCATTTTCTTTTACATTTTCATTTCGACTCATCTAAAACAAAATCGATCAAAACACACATCTCAGTGGACGATCCGTATTCATTAACGCGCTACATCGACACCGTTAATTGATTGCGGTATAAATTTCTTTGGTTGTGATTAAAACTTTTCCAAATACACTCAAAGATGATCAATCAAATGGCGCCGTTGCCGGGGATAGTGTGCTAATTTGTTCGTTTTCGTTATTTGAGTTGAAAAATTTATTATTCCATCAGAATTTTTTTTAGATCAAATTCGCATCAAGTGCTTAACAATTAGTTGTGAATTTTTTCACGAGGGAATCTGGAATTTGTGGAGCGAGAGGAAAAATTTTCAGAGCATCTCAGAGAGTTCAGTGAGTGAACAGGAACATTTTTTGAAAGTTTTGTGCAGGGATCTCGTCATAAGACCGCTGAACCGCGGCCGTAGAGAACATATCGCGGAGGAACCGCGGCCTTCCTAGGGCTTCGCTGCACTAAAAATTCTAGGTGAATTTCTGACTTTCTTATCTCATCCCTTCTCTGCTCCATTGACCAATTTCTGCAGGATTCTTTGCAAAAATTCGCAGCGCCGCAAAAAGAAAAATTGTTGCGTGTTTGCATTTTTAATACGGAAATTAAGGGGCAAAGACCAAATTCAGATTAGGTGGGGAGTTCATTACCCTTCCTAAGCCCCAAAAACCACAAAACTGCATCCGCATTACCCCATTAACTAAAAAAGATCTGGACATGACTCTAAGGACCGTCGCGCTCACTTAGGACAGAAGGAGCTCGTGGGTAATCTATTGCTTATCCGCGTTTCTTTTGTTGTGTCTAAGGCAAGTGTGTCTAAGGCAAGTAGTTACTTAATTAGGCTCACTACTTACGTAGTGGAGAACCTCCCACTTACCTGGCACTTACATGGCCACAGAAGGGGCAAAGAGGCAGTAGAGGATTTATCTTGCGACTTGTCTTCTAGAAGTCTAGGAGCGGTTTAGAGCCTTGACCTAGGTGACCACTAGATCTAGGGTGGTGTGTGTATTTTTTTTTGTGATTTGATTTTTCAAAAATCATATTTTTCAAAACAAACACCAACCAACTTTTCCCCTAATTATCACAACGCTGCCACTTGTGCCAAACCCTTTAGTGCAAGCTCGGCTGGACACGGGATTCTAGTGCCCGTCTTGTCCGCGTTTCCCCTATCGACCCCAAAGTCGGTATTTCTACATTTTCTTTTTCCCACCACCCACCACCACCGCGATGGACGGATTTCCATCATATTTTAACACCACTCTGCCACCGCCCGCAGGTGCGCAGAATCCTCCATGCATTTCTCTCCAAGAGAAATGCTATCCTACACGTGTTCCCCTTCCCACCTGTCTTTCTATACCACCTGCCAACGGAGAAAATTTTGAAATCAATCCCTAATTTATCAAACTGTTACCCAAATTTCACGGTCTTGAGTCTGAAGACGCATACGTTTTTATATCCAAATTTGAAAATGTATGCGCAATGATTGGAATGTCACAACTATCTTTGGATGCTCTGCGTTTACGTTTTCTCCCATTTACGTTGTGCGATTTAGCCGAGAAGTGGCTTTATAATACAACCGCACATTCTATTTCAAAATGTGATGAATTTGTTGCAGTATTCCTTAAGAAATTTTATCCCAATCATAAGACAGCCCGTGTTCGGAGTGAAATCTTCAAATTTACCCAACTTCCCAATGAACCCTTTTGGAAATGCTTTGAACGGTTCAAGGATCTTCTTTTACAATGCCCTCATCACGGAATCCCCAGATGGGATTTATGTCGGATTCTTTATGAGGGTATTGATCTCACGACTAAACAGATGCTTGAAACCATGTGTCATTGCCAATTCCTATCTAAAGATGATGGTGAAGCTTGGAAATATCTAGAAGATTTAGCTCAAAACACATTACAATGGGAAAGTGTTAGACCACCATCACCTAGGGAAAGTATCAATCAGCTTGATGTTTCCGTCATAATGAGAGCCGAAATGGCCGCAATACAAAGGAAACTCGACGCTCTAGAAAACAAGTTCTCTTCAGCCTCCCTAAACCAATACACACTTCCTAAGACCGTGTGTGGATGCTGTTCAAATCCATCACATTTGACGGAAGAATGTCCTTTGAATATACCGTTTCAAGGTCACACTAATGCTGCATTTTAGCAAAGACCTGGAAACGATCCTTCTTCTTCCTCATATAATCAAGATTGGAGGAATCACCCTGATCTTTCTTGGATCCAACACCAAACTCAATACACGGATCCAAACCATAATAACTTTCAATGGGTCCCTCCACAGCAACAGCAACCACCACCAATGAGTCAGCACCCCTTCCAACCACAAAATTTTCAAAACCCGGCCAACAACTTTGATCCTTTTTTGCCGGTACAAATAACACCTCTGCACTTGAACAAACCATGAGTTTGCTTCTAACAAATTCTATTCAAATGTCGGCTGATTTTAAGTCTTCTATCGATGATATAAAGAAAACTACCGCCACCCAAGGTGAGATTATTAAATCGATGGAAGCACAAATTGCACAGTTAACAGCCGAAATAAGTGCTAGAGAGAAATGGAATCTTCCATCTCAACCTCTACGTGATCCTGGACCTTCACATTACACTAATGTGAATGCACTTACCATGTTGAGATCTAGAAGAGTGCTAGACAATCATATGGGTGAACAGACTGATGTTGAGGAATCAATTGAACCCCAGGCGCTCACTTCCACTTCCACTCCCACTTCTACTTCTTACCCTATTTCGTCTAATTTACCTTCTTCTTCCGAGCATATTCTCCGTTTTCCCAAAGGCTCGAACCCTCCACCCATTTCATCCCTTCCACCCCCACAACCTTCTCCATAAATGTGGGACCCAACACTTATTGATAGAGCTCCATTTCCGGAAAGGTTGAGGCCCAACAAACCCAATGCCCAAATGGAGAAGCTTGTGGAAATGTTTAAGCAAGTTAACATCAACATCCCTCTCCTAGATGCTATACAACAAGTTCCGTCCTATGCAAAAATTCTTAAGAACTTGTGCACTAGGAAGAGGAAGACTCAAGTGCCTAAAAAAATTTTCATGTCGAGTACTGTAGACACGGCTTTTCCCCAACAATTACCAAGGAAACATAAGGACCCTGGCTGTCCTACTATTTCTATTTCTATTGGGGATAAATACATTAACCGTGCTTTACTTAACCTTGGCGCTAGTGTTAACTTGCTTCCATATTCAGTCTATGAGAAATTAGGTATCGGAGTGTTAAAGCCCTCGAACATAAACTCTCCAGATGGCCGACCGATCAATCACCAAACCTAGGGGTGAACTTCAGGATGTGTTGATAAAAATTGGGGAATTTGTATTCCCTGTGGACTTTATTATTCTTGATACACAGCCTGTAGCAAACCCACGGAACCAAATTTCGGTGATTTTAGGTCGTCCCTTTTTGGCTACTTCCAACACTGTAATCAACTGTAGAAACGGCTCTATGAACCTATCTTTTGGGAATAGGTCAATTGAGCTCAACATTTAAAAGTTGGGAAGTCAACCCTCCGATCCTCATGCTCGAGTATGTTCTGTCGAATTAATGGATGTTGACGGCAGCGAATTTGATCAACTTCATGATACTGATCTAGACTCTTTTCATATGTTGTTGTTTGACCTAACTATGTATCATACATATACAGACTCTTCCACTGAGCTGTCCGGGTCAACATCTAACACTGTTTATGAGCCGTTTTTGGAGTCTGAAAATCACCCCGCGCTTTTTGATGACATTATTCTTCGGGGTATCGATGAGAGTTTTGAGGAAATTTTCGCTGATGAACTCGCATTTTTAAAAGACACGGGTGTTGAGATGAATCACCCTCAATACAAAGAAATTGAACCTCCACCCCTTCTTCTGGGCTATAAAGAGAATGCGAGTAATCCATCACAATCACTGTGTCGTTCTCCAAAACGAGACGCAAACACATTCTATCCCACCACTTATCTTTTCCCCACCTCTTCCTGGCTCCTTATAACATGTTCTTCCACCAACCGATGCACTACACTGATAAAATCTTCGAATGGTTGGTATTGACTTTCGGTCTTTGCAAAGCTTGGCATTGACCAGTAATTTTTGACCCCCTCTTATGATTTTCAATTCACATTATTTAACTCAAGTTTGGGGGGTTATATTTTTTGCTCTTGAAAATAAAAGTTGTCCTCAAAAATTGTGAGCCAAAAATAAGTTTGGGGGAGGATTTTTCACTTTCACTTATTCTTACCCCATTAATAATGTCCTCCCAAGCTTACAGGTTTTTTGAGGTTTAGCAGAAGGCAACAGTGAGGACACTATTGTAAACAAGTTTGGGGGAGGTTTGTGCTTATTTACGCATCACTTTGCATCATACTTTGCATAAGCACAAAACATATAATGAAAAAAATTAAAATAAAATTTAAAAAACATTAAAAAAAATTGTACGTAAATAAGATAATAAAAGATTAGATAGTGAAAAATTACATCCAAAAGATTGGAAAAATTTAAGAAAACCTAGTAAGTTAGAAATTTTATTAAACGAAACTAGTAATAAGTAGTTATGAGCCGTTGTCACAAGGGTTAGTAAGATGAAGGAAGTCACTAATCTGCGGATAAAAATAAGTCTGAAAAATAGTTCATATTCTGGAAGCCAAACATTTGAACGTTGATACCCTACCATATGCACGTACACACGTCTTGAAACTCGGGATAGTAGAGGATACCTTGAAATGCTCTTGTCTAAAAGCCAAAGTATGAAAAAAATAATAAATGAATAAAATATATAAAATGGTATAGAAAAATGAACACTGGTTTTGTTATCGCTAAGGCAGCAATAAAAAAATATAGCGAGGGTGCTTCATCACCTAGTGCCTTAGACCAACTGGTCTGGGAGTCACTGCTAAGTCTTAGGTGGTGCAAGACGAGGAAAATACTAATACACCTAATCAGCAAGCACATGAGTAATCGGTCGGTTAGTACCTCAAGAAGTATTAACGGTCGCATGAAAAATGTGTGAGCAATCTCATCTAAATATTCATCAAATTAAAAAGTACTGAGGTAGATGGACAAGAGTATGATAGCTTGAATTGAATTCTCCGAGTGTAGGGATGTCTTTTATATACACGCAGGGCTATATGATCGATGTTTGGAAGAAAGATAGGAATGAAGAATAAAGACGATGTTTTATTGAGGGATGATGTGATTTCTGACATCTTTTCATGACTATTAAGATAGGGCTCATAACAACCGAAAACCTAATATTACTTGGAAACTCTGATTTTCAAAGTCTTTCTTTTATAATTCCTATCTTTATATGTAACTTTCACGGACTTCCTTTTATTATGGGATTTTGTGGGTGCAATCCGCTAAAAACCCTCAGGAGACTACACTCCTCCTACTAGGGACACCTAGAGGTTTAAAGGCTTGTTGCACGTGCTCAGAGCAATCGTGTTTCTTACGAAAGTGTGCTAGTTAGTTTTTCTTTTTCTTATATTTTCTTTTTCTCTTTCTAATAAAACAAGTTTGCTCGAGACGAACAAAATTAAGTTTGGGGGAATTTGATCAGTCGAAAATATTGCATTTTTAGCACATCAATTTCCCTACTCTTTACAATCATCTAAAGGTGTTTGGTATAAATATAGCACATATTAGCAATTTGTCTGCAAAATACCAAATAACATGTGTTATACATTATAACCGGCATTTTGAGGGAAATTGTGTGTTCATTATTGCACGCATGATCTTTGTATATCGCAACACATGTCTCGAGATTGTGTGCAGGAAATTCCAGGAAAAAGAGCCGGAACTACTAAAAGTGCTGATAAAATACGTCAAGTCCAAGACTTGTGATCTGGCAGTAAACAAGAAAGTATAAAAATATTCCAGACACCAGAAAAGTGCCACAAAGCCAACACCAGAGTATCCTGAGAATTCCATGCAGCAAATACACCAAACGGCCGTGGATCCACGGCCGAGTTGGCCAATCCGCAGCGGATCTGCGGCTAGTTGGACACGTCAGCTTTCAAATTCCTCCACGTGGCTTCTTGTAACGGCCAAGCTTCGAGAAGACTCTCAAAGACCACGTGGCTTCTTCCAGAAGGCTCTGCATAACAAACTCATTCTAGAAGGATCCCTCCAACAAGATTCTTCTAGATGCCTCCTTGTAACAACCTTCCTCTAGAATATTCCTTCTAACAACCTCATTCTAGAATATTCCCTCTAACAAACTTATTCTAGAAGGCTCCCTCCAACAACCTTATCCTAGAATATTCCTTATTCTAGAATATTCCCTCCAACAAACTTCTTTTAGAAAACTCTCTTTAACAACCTAGCTTTAGAGGGAAGATTTAAATGAGTGGTTATAAAAATGGATCTAGATCTAGAATTTGGAGGTTGTTGAAATTGGAGGGAAAAATTGTAGATCCAAATCAAATCTAAATCAAATTGAGTGACACAATTTGATCCAAATCAAGATCCACCGAGTACCGAGCCCAAGCAAGCCTTCAACAAGCATTTTGAAGCGACGCCGATCTTCATCCGAGCAAGAGATCCACGACGATCCGCTACTCAAGAAGACGATGCGAAGCTAGTTTGGACGATTGAGTTCTCTCCTCAAAATCTTGTAATCTTTGAGCGAATTGTAACTAAATGTTGATTTATAAAAGTTGAAAATTCTTGATATTGCTTTTCTTTACATTTGAGCATTATGATGAGTTACCAATTCCTGATTGTTATCTTTTTCATGATGTTTGAGTGAAAACTCCGCTTGTGGAGGAATCGAGAAAATAGGTAGATGATGTTGATTAAATTCTTGAACGATTCTTAAGTCTTATGAGTTTTGTAAACTTTAGGAAATTGAATCATCGACAACCTAATTTGAGCGAGATGCTTTCTTGAATGTTTTCGCTCCAAATTAGAGATCAACGATCGACGATTGAATTTCCTAGAGGCTAGAATTTGAATGCTAATCAACGAAAGGACAAGGGATAGAAGGAGAAACCCTAGTTTCTTCAATAGATCCCTAATCCTTGTTTATCTTCATCGATCTAGCAACAAATCATCAATAGATAAGAATTTGTAATCATAATTCTTCATCGTCACTATCGATTGGATCGATTCCTATAAGCCCCTTTACAAATCTTGATAATTCATTCAATTTGGACATCTTCTTGAACATTATTAACTCTTGATTCTAGATCTATATTCTTTATGTTTCTTGAATTGAAAATTTTCAAATCTTGAATCAACTTTCTTGCATTTTCTTGTACATTTTCATTTCGACTCATCTAAAACAAAATCGATCAAAACACACATCTTAGTGGACGATCCGTATTAATTAACGCGCTACATCGACACCGTTAATTGATTGCGGTATAAATTTCTTTGGTTGTGATTAAAACTTTTCCAAATACACACAAAGATGATCAATCAAATGTCACCGGTCTAGTTGTGGGAAAATAGACTCATATTCGTATGGTGATCTCGAGTGCACTCCAATATCTTCCTTATGCTGTTTGATTTCTTTATAACCCCATGGTTTGTGTCTAGTAGAATTGGAGGGAAACTTTCACTTTATATCAAATCATAACTTTTTCTTCATTAATCACACATGCCCACTTGTGCCCATCACTTGCATAATTCATCATTTGTGTGTGCCAAAGCAGCCCCGCCATGGTCCATGTACCAAAGAGCATGTGCACACTTGCATTGTGTTGGACCAAAAATGTATACACATGTTTATTTACAAAAGAACTCTTTAGACATCTATCGATTTTCTGTTCTGATTGCAGTGTCGGCTCTCAAACGTTATATCCGTGATTTTGAGTGTGTTTCCAGTATTTTATGACGAGTACCTGTAAACTGTAATTACTGAGCAGACACTGATTAATAGTACCGATAAATAACAAAATAGATATTGAATGAGCGGTATTAAATTGTAGTTTTCTGTGATGAACAATGTTACGGTGATATTAATTAACAATTATTTATAAAATACAGGTGCCAGGAGGCTATACTAAGGGGTATAAGATCAGTTTAAACTGGCTCAAAGAAACATTTACTAATATCCCTGATGAAGCTACCGATGATGTCTTGGATAGACATGCACGTGCCAACATTCTGTACATGATCGGTTCGTGATTGATGTGGGACCAATTTGCAACGCATGTCCATCCTTTATACTTTGGGTTTCTTATAGACTTTGGTGTGTGTGGCTGTTCACCGTCGAAAGATGCGACCGGGATGTTGGGACTTTCTGGCCTGAATTTTGGAGGCATATGCTATTTAGGTTTATCCGTCCACCTCTCCGAAGATACCAAGTTGATTTATGGCACCGTATATCGGAGGTTTGGGAGGATGCGGTCGTTGTAGTAGACTTCGTCAGATTCCCCCTCGCTTGCGAGGGGTTTTTGATTGTGGGAACGCTCTTCCCTGCAGGAGAAAGCCCCTGCAGTTAATTACATTATCGGGTTACGATAACTACTTTCTCCTTCTTCAGATGTTCACTTTGTGTCGTGTGTGTTTGTTTTGTTTTTGGTTGCCCGTGGATTGTATACGGAGACTAATTTGTTTTATCGCCCTTAGGGCGTGGATTAGTCTAAATCTGTATTTTCTTAGATTTGGATTTGGTTGATTTAAGAATCGCTAACCTCGTTTGAGATTAAGATCAACTTAAATGTTTTTTTAAGGATACGTTAGTCTAAGCTTTAGACTAAGATCTACTTAACGGGGGTTCAGGATCATTTTTGATCCAACGAAAGAGCATTTGGGCTCTATCGTTTTAGTTTAGGGACGTTACGGTCCGTTGGGTTTAAAGACATCATAGTCCATAGTTTAAGGACATCATAGCCCATAGAGTTTAGTTTAGGGATGTTGCGGTCCATTGGGTTTAAGGACATCATAGTCCATAAAGATTAGTTTAAGGACATAACGGTCCATAGTTAGTTTAAGGACATTACGGTCCATTGGTTTGTATCCATGGGTTTGGAAATGTACCAAAAAGTTGTTGGTTGTCGGGACCCGCCACCTCCCTGAAGACGTTGAAGAATTACAACGATATATATCAGAGGTGTGGAGAGATGTACCCTTGAACCAATGTCCCGACTGAGGGGATATCGGATGAACATCATTTTAGATGCCATCTGTTAAGAGCTCATTAGCTATCTTTAAGACTGAGATCGGTTTTGGAGACCCTGAGCATAAGGGGCTCAATCGATGGTCCTCGGGAGATTTGGTCTGAGTTTGGCTAATATTGGCCTTTTATAGTGTTAAACACTATTATATGCTCAGCGCTCGCGTGCTCCCACGTAAGGCGCTTGAAATAGTGTTAAACACTAAAAATTTGAGGCGCTCACGTAAGGCGCTTGAAGTAGTGTTAAACACTAAAAATTTGAGGCGTTATTTCTTTGGGTTTACTCCCTTGTTCTTTTCTGAGCACTAAGCGCTATTGGGTCACGTGAGATCACGTGAGGCGCCCCCAAAAATGGAAATTGCCTTTGATTTATTGCCTTTTTGCTTTATAAGTGCTAGGCACTACTTGGGGGTCACGTGAGCCAATCTCGGTTGTCCTCTTTTGTTCATCAAGGGTGCTCATGTAGGAGCACGTGATCGGCCATTATCATGTTAGGTGCCAATCTTTTTTCGTGCATGGATATCCTGAGTTTCGAGACTTTCAAGCCCACTGCTTTGTAAGAATTAAATTCTTAAGAATTAGTTTTCCTCTTAGGTTTGGGATCTGCATGGCAGAATCTTCCCGATGAGAATTGAATTCTCAACTTGTAGGAAGATCTGCTTCTGCAGATCTTTCACTATAAGGAAGAAACAAGTTCTTATATGAAGGTTTAAACCCTTGTTTTATCAGAGGAATTAAATTCCTAAATACTTTTTAGGAGAATTAAATTCTCTGAACTTAGATCTTCCCCTAGGTTTTGGATCTGCATGGCAGAATCTCCCTGATGAGAATTAAATTCTCAACTTGTAGGGAGATCTGCTTCTGCAGATATCAACCAGAGGAAAAACTAAGTTCTTTTTAGAAGAGTTAAACTCTTATGGAGGTGAAAAAGAGATGAGATATTCTCTGTGTTTTGTTCCTTCTCTTACCTAGAATTTCTTTTTCTCTTTTAGGACGTCTTCTTCTTTCTGGAGAATTAAATTCTCTTTTCTTTTAAGCTTACGAGGGGGTTTCTCTCTTTCTTTTCTGTATCTCGGGGGTTCTTCTGTACCAGACTTGAAGTCTTGGGTCATTTATATAGGAGAGGCTGATTTGTTGATTCAGTTAAGGAAATCTTTCATTGAGATTTCTTAATTGATTTGAGAGATTTATCCACCGTTGGATCTTTGATCCCAGGACTTCTGTTTTACAGAAGACATTTCTCTTGTTTTTTAACAAGATTGGAAAAATATTTTCCCATACAGAACTTATTCTGTATCTTGGTGATTTTTAATCACCATTGGATCTTTGATCCAACGGTGCTCTGATTTACAGAGCGCAATCTTTCTTGTTTAGAAATATTGAGAAAATATTTTCCAAATAGGATTTGGATCCTTGTATTTAGAATTTAATTATATCGAATCAGAAGGCATTTGAGATCTCTCACGTGCAGCACGTGACCCTTCACAGAATTAACTTGTTCGTTTGTATGCAGCAGTCCAAACAGAGAGAAGGCATCATGTGGTAACACGTGAGCTTTTCTGCTCTCTGTTTGTTTTATAACCGGGTCCTACACGTTTTGTGTGAAAGACGATCACGTGCTTGCACGTGAGGATTTAATTGCTGCTTACTAAGTAGAGCCGCTTACTCTGTATACAGATACATCACGTGCTTGCATGTGATGCTCCACTAGCAGGAAGTTTTTCCTTTCCCTCTCTAAGTCTCTTTATAAGGGATCGATGATCACGTGCTTACACGTGATACTTCCATTAGTGGGGAATTTTCCCTTCCCTTTTCTTTCTGAATTTTTATAAGGAAACAAATGCCCCCACATCGTTATTCTTACGTGGCTTGCACGTAAGTGCAACGCTGTCACCTTTGTAGCCGTTGGATCTGCCAAGGGAACGAGGAAGTCTTCTCTCAAACCCTCCTTACATGACTGCGGGTATGTAAAGGTTTTATCTTTGGCATTGATTTGCCTATTCCATGTTTGTGGTTCTCACTGACTGTTCACAAATCTTGACAGCTCTGCCGACCCTAACTCCGTTGGAATCTCGGATCTTCATTCCACCGGGTCCCTATGCCCGGCGTGCGTCCGAAAGGATGGCGAGACAAAGCATCTACTCCCTGACGGCTCTCATTGAAGACCTTCGCATTGGTACCTTTGTCCCGGCCGAAGAATTTGCTGTCGAAGCCAATGCTTCCTTGTCCGTTCTTACCACCTATCATGATGAAGCATTGGTAAACGTCTGGGTTGAGTATTGTCGCTGAGTGGAAGTGTGCCTACACGGGCTTGAATGCATCCGCCTTCCCTCCGACATCTTAATCGTGAAATCAAGTCTGCGGGGATGGATCTAACGGTGCGCGGCCAATCTGCAATCGTGAAAGAAGAGGCTCAATTGGATGTTTTTGGAGAGGGAGTTGATTCGAATGCTTTGGGGCAACTTCAAGCTCAACTCACTACTAAGACTACTCATGCGTACGAACTTTGGAGGGTGCTTCAAGAAGCTATCACGGAGGTGGTATCTCTTGATAAAGCCATTATCTTTACCCGCGAGATGGTTGAAGCTCACAAAGTTGCTGAAAGGGAGCTTGAGAGTCGGCTCGCCTCGTATCAGGCTCAACAGTCTCAAGCGGAGACCCATCTTGTGGCCATAACAAAGCTTGAAGCTGAGGCCCAGCGGAAGAATGACTAATTGACGAACTTATTGCATCGTCCGCCGGCTTGAAGATATATATGTTTTTCTTATATTCTCCTTTTTGTATTTACTCCTGAATGAGAGTATCTTTTGATTCTTTTATGAAATGTACTTTGTATTCATTTAGATTCATGAATAAAAGACATATTTTGTTTCATAGTGATGTGTCCTTTTTAGCAAATGCATTTTGTAGATAGTCTATCTTGATCTCTTCGTAGGACAGCGACGGCTTAGGAAATAGGTTCAGATCTTCCGCCTAAGACTTTTCAACTTTATGAGCCGTGAGGGTCTCATAAAGACTTTTCTCTCTACAAGTCGAGAGGATCTCATAGGTATATTTTCTCGTTAGGAATCGTGAGGATTCCTAAGTATATATTTTTCTCTCGAGAATCGTAAGGTTCTCACAAGAGAATTTTTCCCCCTTACAAGTCGAGAGGACTCGTAAGTGGTTGTTTCCCTCCTTGTCGAAATTCGACTTTGGAGAGTGTGACCCGTGACTAATATACAATGGCCCATCTTGGGTCGACTTGCAGGGTCCCAATGCTTAGGACACGGGTCCTTATCCCATTGCCTAAGGCTTTACCCTATGGATCGAGATGAACCGAAGGATTATTGGTTGACTTGGTTCCGCTTTCTGCGGTGTCAGGATTGACTTGCTTCGCTTTCTGCGGTGTTGTGGTTGTTTTGTTCCTCTTTCTGTAGTGTCGGGGTTGACTTGCTCCGCTTGCTACAGTGTCGTGGTCGACTTGCTCCGCTTTCTACGGTGTCAGGATTGACTTGCTCCGCTTGCTGCGGTGTCATGGTCGACTTGCTCCGCTTTCTACAGTGTCATGGCTGACTTGCTCCACTTTCTGCGGTGTCGTGGTTGACTTTCTCCGCTTTCTGCAGTGTCAGGGTTGACTTGCTTTGCTTTCTGTGATGTCAGGTTTCTACGGTGTCAGGGTTGACTTGCTCTGCTTTCTGCGGTTTCAGGGTTCGACTTGCTCAGCTTTCTGCGGTGTCGGGGTCGACTTGCTCAGCTTTCTGCGGTGTCGGGGTCGACTTGCTCAGCTTTCTGCGATGTCGGGGTCGACTTGCTCCGCTTTCTGCGGTGTCGGGGGTCGACTTGCTCCGCTTTCTGCGGTGTCATGGTTGACTTTCTCCGCTTGCTGCGGTGTCGTGGTTGACTTTCTTCGCTTGCTGCGGTGTCGTGGTTGACTTGCTCCGCTTGCTGCAGTGTCAGGGTTGACTTGCTCCGCTTTCTGCGGTGTCAGGGTTTGACTTGCTTCCCTTTCTGCGGTGTCAGGGTTGACTTGCTCCGCTTTCTGCGGTGTCAGGGTTGACTCTAGGTTGTCTGTGAACCGTGGAGTCTTAGAACTAGGGACTTTGCCATGGCTCCAATTGGTGGTGTCGCGTCTGTATCCTGTTGGAATAAGGAGGAAGGCCGTTGCTAATCTCTATGCTATAGGTGTTGCCGTCGAGATCTAACTCTCCCTTTGACAGAGTCTGGTGGGGAAATGTGGTTTCCTTTTTGTTTATTCCCATGGATTGTATACAGGGGTCAATATGGACTCGTCTGCATAGCAAAAGTTTCATTCTTTCATTTTTTTATTTCTTTCCATGATGCTCTATCTTTTCAGATTTTTATATCGCGAAAGTCATGATTACCCAATCATTTCGGCTATTTTTCGCGGTGCCCAATCATTTCAGCTATTTTTCTTTTTCTTTACTCGCTGCTTTTTATTGCGAGTTGCCCCATCATTTTGGCTATTTTTGTATGCATATATTTTACTCCCTGATTTTTATTGCGAGTTGCCCCATCATTTCGGCTATTTCATATCCATTTTTGGCTCGCCAATTTTGTTGCGAGTATGACGGTCAAGACCTTATACCAAACTTAGCATCAGCATCGCTGCGACTGGAATATTTCCAGGAGCGAATCATCATTTTCCGTGAAAGGGCTTGGAATTTGTGACCGATTTAGGCATCAGCATCACTACAACTAGGATATTGCCAGGAGTGAATCATCATTTGCCTGTGTCGATTTGAACAAAGGTGGCTTAGCAAACAGGTTTAGGATCCTGTCGACTAAGGCTTTTGACTTCATGAGCCGCAAGGGTCTCATGAAGGTGTTTCTCCCTATGAGTCGTAAGGACCTCGTAGATGTGTTTTCTCTTTAGGAATCATGACGATTCCTAAGTGTATGTCCTCTTATAAGTCGTAAGGATCTTACAAGAGTGTTTTCTCCTTATAAGTCGAGAGGACTTACAAGTGTCGTTCACTACCTAAGGACATTTCACACCATTGGTGGAACTTGGTGAGGGAACGTTTATTTGTGCTTGTGGATTATATACAAGGATCAATATTGAACCGCTTGTAGGGAAATCTGGGAAATGTGATGACTTAAGAACAGGTTCATATCCCTGTAGCTTAAGGATTTTGAATCCTATGAGCCGTGAGGGTCTCATAAGGGAATTCTCCTTACGAGTCGTAAGGATCTCGTAAGTGTAATTCCTCCTTAGGAATCGTGGGGATCCCTGGGTGTGTTTCTCCCTTGTGAGTCGTAAGGATCTCACGCAGGTATTTTCTCCTTACAAGGTCGAGAGGACCTTGCAAGTGTGCATGAATTTTTTTTTACGAGTCTGTGCCCTTTCGGGTTTACACAAACTCGCCGGTAGCCCTACTATTTTTACTCACGGAGCCCTTTCGGGTTTTCAACCATGCCCATTTCGCATATGGACGTACCGTTTTTTTTGCCGCGTTAGCCTGAGAATGCTGCGGTTCGTAGTAGTTTAAAGACGTTTCGGTCCGTAGCTAGTTTCAGGACATTGCAGTCCATAGCTAGTTTTAGGACATTGCGGTCCGTTGTTAGTTTAGGGACGTTTCAGTCCATAGCGATTTTGAGGTAAGGTTTCGCTGGATACTACTTATAGAGTTTGGGCTTGGGAAGATAGCGAGCGGACATATGCGTCGTCATCTATCGTTGACCTAGGCCGTGACTCGTCAGGCGTAGTATTTTTTTAAGAACCGGCCGTTTATTGGCATGAAGGGTATTTCGCCATGCATGCCCATGAGCAAGTAAGCCCCGCCTTGGTAGACTTTGTCTATGATGTACGGACCCTCATAGTTTGGCTCAAATTTTCCCCGTTTGGCACGATTAAGGATCATAGGTCTTTTGATGACTAGCACAATTTCGCCTTGGCGGAATGTTCTCGACCTAGTCAGTCTTTAGTATGAGGGCGTCATCCTTGCTTTGTAAGCTTCTAGATTTTGTTGCGCCATGAGACGAGCTTCATCAAGGGCGTCGAGCTCCTCAAGCCGAAGATGAGCATTCTCTTCATCTGTTAGCTCGTAATGAACCGCCACTCGTAGAGAGGGTAGCTCTATCTCCAAAGGGAGTACTGCTTCCGTGCCAAATACCAACGCAAATGGCGTTGTATTTGTGGTCGTTTTGAATGTGGTCCGGTATGCCCAGAGAGCTTCATGCAGTCTCTCATGCCAGTCCTTTTTATTTTTGGACACCGTCTTCTTTATAATCTTCATCAAGGTTTTTTTGAAAGCCTCAGCTAGACCGTTAGCTCGGGGATTATAGACCGAAGAGTATCTCCAGTCTATATTATGTTATTGTGCGAAGCGGCTGATTCTGCGACTTTCTGTAGGCCGGCCCGTTGTCGGAGATAATCCGTCGTGGAGTGCCGAACCGATAGATGACGTATGTCTTGAAGAAATAGAGAATATTCTCCGTCTTCACTTCTCTTAGCGATAGTGCTTCTGCCCACCTAGAGAAGTAATCGGTTGTCGCCAATATGAACCGATGTCCTTTGGATGACGCTGGTTCGATGGGCCCAATTATGTTGGTTCCCCACATTTCGAACGGCCA
Organism: Agapanthus africanus; assembly: GCA_030015575.1. NCBI lineage: Eukaryota > Viridiplantae > Streptophyta > Magnoliopsida > Asparagales > Amaryllidaceae > Agapanthus > Agapanthus africanus. The sequence continues at coordinate 297,938,910 of CM057339.1, read as the reverse complement.
GCTAGCCACTGTTAAGTGTAGCGGGTTTGGATGCTGGTGGATGAAGTCTCCATGAATTGGCACGAGTGGCACTGCTTCGCGTATTCAAGGCAGTCCTGAATCATCGTGGGCCAATAGTAGCCCATCATTTTAATCTTTAGCTTCATCTTTGGCCCAGCTTGATGAGAACCACAGAGTCCGTCGTGAGTTTCTTGGATGACTCTCCTTGCTTCTTCTGGTCCCAGGCATCTCAGCCATAGAAAGTCGAACGATCTCTTATACAGAGTATCATTGACGAAGGCAAAAGACAGAGCTCTTTTCATGAGCTGATGTGTTGAGGACACATCTTCAGGTGTTTGACGGGATTTAAAGTAATCTATAAAGACCTCTCTCCAATCCTTAGCTCTTTCTTGATCTTCAATTTGTAGGGTTGTTTCCTTGGTCACTTCCTTTTCTTCAAACGACTCCAGAGATATTTTCGCTGGTGCAAGAACCCGACAGCTTTGTACAATGATCCTTACGTCATCGAGATTTTCGACAGCCAGTTCTTTAGTGAGTTTAGCTAATGCATCCGCCTTGCTATTTTCCGCGCGCGGTATGGTTTCTAAGACGTAGGGAGGGATTTGGGTCAGCAATTGTTGCACTCTCTCGCCGTACTTTACCAACTCTGGTTTGCACGTTTGATAGTCGTCGTTTACTTTACTAACGACTAGCTGGGAGTCTCCGTATATAAGGAGGTTTTCGATTTCCATATCGACAGCGATCTCAAGAACTGCTATCTAAGCCTCATATTCTGCTTCATTGTTTGTCTTTGGCTTTGTTAGGGAAAAGGCAAAGCGCATTATCCCTCCTTACGGAGTCACGAAGATAAGGCCTACCCCCGATTTGATTATAGGGGTGTTGTGTTGTTGCTTCTTTATGGAAGATGCTCCGTCGAAGTAGAGTTCCCATCGGGTATCACTCCCTCCTCTCTCCTCATCGATCATGTCAAACGCGTGCTCGTCTGGCAATTCGCAGTTTAGGGTGAATCGGCAAGTATCGGATGCTCAGCGAGGAAGTCGGTGATGGCCTGGCCTTTCACTACCTTGAGAGGTCGGTATGTTATCGAGAATTCCATTAAGAGTAGGGCCCATTTAGCGAGCCGTCCCGTTAGTATGGCTCTTGACATCAAATATTTGAGAGGATCTACTTTTGATATGAGATGGACCTCATGCGCCAAAGCATAAAACCGAAGCTTCGTTATAGCGAAGATTAACGCCAAGAAGTGTTTTTCGATAGGGGAGTAGTTGTTTTCTGCCCCTAGTAGAACTTGACTCAAATAGTAGAGGGCTCTCTCCTTTCCTTGGTCGTTCTCCTATGCCCATAGCGCGCCTAATGAACCTTCGAGGGCGGTTGTGTACAGGATGAGGGGTTTTCCCTTGATCTGAGCGGTCAGTACCGGCGGATTCTGCAAGTATTGCTTGATTTCGTCTAGTGCACTCTGGCATTTACGATCCCAAATGAACGGGGTTCCTTTCTTTATCAAGTGACTGTAGGGGCGGCATTTGCCGGAGAGGTTAGCTATGAACCGCCGGATATACGTGAGCTTTCCTTGGAGAGACCGCAGTTGCTTGAGGGTTCTTGGCAGAGGCATTTCCATAATTGCCTTGATCTTTGACAGGTATATTTCAATGCCTCTATGTCATACGAGGAATCCTAGGAATTTGCCTGAGGAAACTCCGAACGCGCATTTCAGAGGGTTCATCTTCAGGTTGTATTTTCGAAGGCGCTGGAACACTATCTTCAGATACTCACAGTGCTCCTCATACGATTTGCTTTTCACCATAAGGTCATCAATATAACATTCGACAATCTCGTGTATGAGGTCATCAAAGATCTTTGTCATGGCCCTCTGGTAGGTAGCGCCGGCGTTCTTTAGACCGAAAGGCATCACTTTGTAGCAGAATATGCCCAGAGGAGTCCGGAAAGCGGTATGCTTCTGGTCTTCGAGATGCATCTTTATTTGATTGTACCACGATGATCCGTCCATGAAGGAGAAGAATTCATGAGTGGACATGTTATCTATCATCAGCTCGGTAACCGGCACGGGAAAGTCATCCTTCGGACAGGCTTTGTTGAGGTCCCGAAATTCCACATAGATGCACACTGTCCCATTTTTCTTCATCACTGGGACAATGTTGGCGATCCAGTCAGGGTATTGAACTTCTTGGATGAAGCCGGAGTCTATTAGCTTCTTGACTTCGGCATTGATACTCATTTCAAGTTCGAGCCATATCCTTCTTGGCGCTTGTTTGACTGGCTTGACATCCGGTGATATCGCCAATTTATGCACCGCTATTTCTGGATCTAGCCCCGGCATCTCAGAGTAGTTCCATGCGAAGCGGTCTTTATACTGCATGAGCATATCTTTTAGCATAGCCACCTGCTCTTTAGACAGCAACTCACTGACAAACGTTGGTCGCGGGTTGTTTGCCATCCCCAAGTCGATTTTTCTTAGGTTATCCGCAGTAGTGTATATTCCATCTTCCAATTCTTTTGGCGCCGGTGGCAATTCTGAAATCAACTCATCTTCATCCTCATTTTTGAAGCACCAGGAGAGGTCATGCATATTCTTGTGCATTCCTCTTTCCGACAGCTTATCGCGTGACAGGTACGAGTTCGTTTCCAAGACCTATGTTGATCTGGCTCTACTCTCGCCATATACATTGCTTTTGGCACATGCCCTTGCGGTGGGGTTACCCTCCAACTGTTGGATAGAGCGAACCGCCGAGTTGATATTGGTCTTTGACCCAGTTTTTGAAGGTGAAGCAGTCTTTAAGAGGATGTCCTACTGCTCGATGATAGGAGCAATAATCCGGGTGACGAACCTCATTTGCTTGATCGGGGTGCCGAGACTCCGGGAGTGTCATCATTTGATATTTCATGACAAGGTTGAATATCTTCTTCGTCTTGTCTCGAGGAAAGGAATATTCCCGATCCATCTTCCTCATCAGTGATGGATTTTGGCTGACCTTCTCTCGATTGCGTAGCCTTTTGGATCCATTTTTCCGTCTCGGAATGTCGTCCCCGTTCTTGACCTTATCATTGCTTCTGCGCCGGGCTTTCTTTTTTCCATGGGAGCGCACAGCGGGTTGGGGGTAAAAGGGATCGTCATCCTCTGTAGCCTGCTGAATGATACGTTGCGTCTTGGCTTTCTCGTAAATGGCCATTTCGCGGATATGGTCATTCCGAACTTTTTGACTCGCTTCTCTTATTAGCTTGTCCATCTGTTCTTCAAACGACGGACTCGGCATTTTTATGGCAGTTCTGTGTTCTAGTTCAGCGTCAGCGTCTTTTAAGAGAGCATCATGTTCTTCATTGAGGTCCTTTATGACATGGCAGCCATGGAACTGCTCCCGTTTCTTGGACTGGGCATATCCAAGACCAATCGTTTTCATTTTTCCGTTGGGCAATTTTCGCTGAGTTCCGGGGACGTTCTAGATCCTGTTGTAGAATTGGGCATGTCGCGCGATTTGCTTAAAGGCCACACCTTTGCATCTCAATAACCTTTTCAATCGCTCTGCGTAGTATCTGGGCAAACGGATTGGTTGGAGCCTGTCGAGCGCAAAATCGACACCATGCCAAACTTATCTTTCGACGTTAGTCTCCGTGGATCGGTAGAATAGGATCGCCTTTTCACCTCTTCGCCTGGGAGGGACGTAGAACGTCTGTAGCTCTTGCACCCTATATGTCTCGAGCGCATCAAGCTCTCTGTAGTGTAGTCGTGGAACAATGGCAATTTGCAAACTCTGAGCATCTCTAGTGAGGGCCTGCATTAATGGACGGACCGAGAACACTGCGTTGACTTTGTCTTAAGAGTCACTTCCAAAGACCAGAATAGGGGTAGATGGTCCCAGCCTGTTGCATTGGGACGGCCCCGAATAGACTATCTCTTCTTCCACTTCGGTATCGCTCCTGAAGACCGGAATAGTGGTGATAGCTTTTTGGTTATTCTCCGGTTTATGGCATTTTCCATGTCTTCAAAGTCTGGTAGGAAATACTTAGCGTCTTAATACTTGCAGACTTTATTTACGGAGAATGGGTTTAATTCCCCCGTCACGGTATACTCGAGACTATCTTTGAAATACTTCATACACTGATGTTGTGTAGAAGGGATGATGTTGTACTCGTGCAACCAAGGCCTACCGAGTAAAGCGTTGTAGCAGGTCTTGGCGTCAATGACATGAAATTTGATGCTAGTGACGAGCAGCCCAAAGCGTAACGTCAAAATCACAGACCCGAGCATCCGTGATGACTGGGAGTCGAACCCGGAGATGGTGATTTTATCCTGAGCGAGGTGTTGAACGCTCATGCAGATTTCTTTTAGCACCCTTACATTTAGGAGGTTGACAGAGGACCCGTTGTCAACTAAGATCTTCCCTATCTTGATATCATGGCAGTACCCAGTGACATACAGGGGACGGTTGTGCTCACACGTTCCGAGGAGGAGATCTTCATCACCGAAAGTGTAGTCAGCTGTGTGCACTTCTTCCAGCTCTTCCTTCATCTTTTCTTCGGCAAGGAAAGCTTGAAACTGCTTGGGCTCTTGTAATGCCTTGATTAAAGAATCTCGTGCCTCCTTAGACAATAGAAGGGCGTCCAAAACGCTTAGCTGTGAGGGTATTTTGCTCAGGTGCTCTAGGACATTGTAATCTACTTTGCTTTTCTTGGGTGGGTCCTTGGCTGTCAGCTCTTCGACGACTCGATCATCAAAGGCGATATCCTCAAGGACTTTTCTTTCCCCTTATCTTTTTTGTTCGATCTCTTGTTTGTAGGTCCAAGATTATTTTCGGGCAATGTACGATTGCGCGGCTGAATATTCTCATAGTTCTTCATCTCTTCCTCTTTTCCTGAGGTGGATTCTTTGAAGAGAGGGCCGAGAGCTATTTCTTCATCAGAATCGCTTCCGAAGGTGAGAACTTGCGATCCCCCGGAATCAACCATGTGATAGTTGCCGGAAATTCTTTTGCGCTCATCTATCGTGTTTCTCTGCTCCCGATGAGTTTTGCGCTTCATCCGTTTAAAATGTTGTCGATGAGCAAGGTATCCCTGCCACCATTTTTTAAGGGCCATGCATTCTTCGGTAGGGTGTGCAACCCTTCGATGGTACAAGCAATAGTTAGGGTGTACATCTGCTTCGTCAAGGTATATGCCGCCAGGAGTATTTCCTTTGGGAGATGGCAGCTTCATTCCTATTGACATGGCTTTAGCGAACCGTTTCCTTGCCTTAAGCTTGCTTTTGTCTGCCGCGGGTGTGCTTCGATCTGGTTAGAGCGCTTTGCGATTCATCCCTACTATGACTTCTTCAGCTTGATGCCGACGCCTGGCTCTTTCGAATGTGGCCATTTCACGCTCTTGATCAGCTTTGCTCTTCTGACGGGCTTCGTTCAGTAGCATGTCGATCATCTCATCTGACGGTCCCAAGGATTTTGGCACCGATCTTTCCCCCAGCTCCTCTACATTATCTTCTGATGCCAAGTGAGCTTCTTCGTTATTTAGCGATGAATGAGAGATCATGTGGCAACTTGCCGTATAATCTTCGGGTTCCTCTGACGAGTTGTCTCCCTCATCATTGTCGTTATCTCCACTTTCAAGGATATGGTTGAGAAACTCTTGGAGTGTGACTATAGTTTGCGCCTTCTGGTTATATTCTTCCAGCGCGTCAATATGCTTTTGCAGGTCCGTGCATTTGTCGTCAGGCTGCGCAGCTTCTTGGTCTTCTTCTTTTTCTTCGAAGACTTTGACGGCTGGGCCTGGGTGTTTTGCCCATCATTACCGATTCTCGGTGATGGGCACGGTTTCAGCATCCCTTCAATGATTTCTGGCTCTAGCGGGCTTCTCCACCTGATTGCCGGGCATGCTTGAAGATCCTTCAGCATTCTCTTAGATTTTGCCGAGAGAACAACTTCCCATGGAGCTTCCTCTATAAATGAGCATGATGCCCCCGGCGTGTCCATCTTTCTCGGAGCGTGCGGTTGTGGCGGGTTCAACCTCCAGTTTTCAGACAGCGTGAATTTGCCTTGCTGGTACTGGTCCTCAATCCAGTTTTTAAAGACGAAACAATCTTCGATTGGGTGGCCTATTATTCGATGGTAGGGGCAATAGTTGGGACTGTTGATGTCACCGGGCTGCAGTGGGAATTTCGGATCTGGCAGGGTGATGAGCCTATTGCGCACTGCTAGTTCGAACAGTCTCCTCATTTTATCCCAGGGAAACGAGTAAGGACGTCCCAATTTCTCGTCGAGGAATCGCGATTTGTTGCCTTGGTGAGCAGCAGGTTTTGGATCACTCGGCTGTTGCTGAGCGTTGGCGACAAAGGTCGCTTTCCCTTTGCCTTTTTCATTTCGAAGCTCCATTTTCGAGGAGGGCGGTCTATGGCCCATCTGGTCCATTTGGGCCAGCTTGTCGATCAAGGCCTGGAAAGTGGTCGGCTTGAAAAACATCATAAACTGGGATATAGTCGCCTGCGGATCCAGGGTCCCCACGAACATGCCTATGGCAGGAGCTTCTTTTATGCGTTGTTTGCATCTCGACCATAGGTTTCGCCACCGGATTGCATACTGAACCCATGTCTCTCCCGGCTTCACTCTGGCATTGATCAACACCGTGATCGGGGTGCGTTCGCTGGCGCTTGCGAAACGCTGGGTGAATAGCAACTCCATTTCTGTAAACGTTTTGATGGAGTCATTCGGAAGCTCCGAGTACCATTCAAAAGTTGTCTCTGCTAAACTGCCGACAAACTGGCGAAGTAGCAATTTGTCGTCACCTCCAGTATTGCCATAGAGAGCCCTAAACTGAGCGACGTGCTGATGGGGGTTTTCTGTCCCCTTCTATACGTGAAATTTAGGGATCGTATATCCCGGCAGGTACTTAATTTGATCATACCAACCTGGATATGGTCACCCAGTTCTTACGACTTGGCCAGCGGCTTCGCTTGTCTGATGAGCTCGTATTTGCTGAGCTATGTAGTCATCAAGCGCAGCTTTCAAGATCGTCTCCTCCCTGGCTGCTGATAAAGCCGGAAGAGGGTTTGATGTTTCCCCTCTGTCGTCTTCAATAATTATTGGGGGATCTTTGGCTGTAGGGTCCGGCTGGATCATCATCCCCACCATATCTTGGAACAGGAGCGCCATTTGTTTTATATTAGCTGCTTGTTCCGCGGCTTCTTTATCTTTCTTTTCGAGCATTCTTCGGAGAAACTCGTTGTCGATTTTCTGCTCCTGGCGTTGATCCAACGATACTTCCGGGCTTTCCTTTTACCCAGTGAGTGCGGCCATTTTCGTCAGCATCTCTTGGAGTTTCTGTTGTTGCTCCTGAGTTTTAGTCACAGACCGTGTCAGTAGTCGATGACCCATAGAAGTACGGCTTTCCTCTTTTCCGAAAGCCATGTAGATAGTGTGCACCACCATGCCCCTAGACTTAGGGCATTTATATTCAACGCCTTTGAGATTTGTCATGGACACGGGGATCTTCTCCGGCCTTCTCCTTTTATGAACAGTCAAAGTTGAAGGGGTTGTTGCAGCCGATGCTTTCCATGGTACGACGGCGGTGAGATGGTCCTCCTCTTGCCGAGCCTTCGTCTTCTTTAGCCGGCAAGGGTAGTCTTTGTCGATTACAGATTCTTGGACTATTGGCCAAACCCTATGGACTTTGGAGGACAGCTGCTAAGAAGGCTGCTCCGGCTTCGCCTTAATAACATTTTCAGTGGGTGGAGGAGACCTTTATAGTACGGCAATTGGAGAGTTCTTGCGCACCCTCCTAAGCAGCTCAAAGTTGTTCCTAGTTGGAATAGCAGCATCAATTTCCACCATTGGAGTTGGTGGAGTCAGTCCAGAGGGAGAGCTACCCCCATTATTCCTCACTCGGAGCCAGTGGCGATGTCGAGCATGTCATGCGGATGGGACTGGCTCAGTTACGAGGGTGGCTTCATCATGCCCCCTGTTCTGGTGAAGGGCTGCTGTTGGTGCCAGCCTATCGAAGACAGACGTCCGCTGAGAAGAAACATCCAACCTGTCGAAGACTGACTTTCAAGTAGGGGAAGCACTAGTAACGACCTCACCCGCGGTAGAAATCGGGAGGACTATCCTTTTTGGGATAGCCTTCTCTGGTATCATGAGCCTCTTTGCAGGCCCACTGGAGCATTGGCTCAGCCGGTTGAAGACTAAGACGTTGGAATTGGACGACCCGTTGAGAGGGCCGTGGTAGTTGTAAGCTGGTCGAAGACCGACTTCTTTGGAGCCTCCTATGACGGTATTAGAGCGTTGAAGCTCATTGGCGGGAGCATGGTCCCGAAGAACAATCCAGTGGTGTCCTGTCTCACCTGTTCCACCGGCATTGCAAAGATGGAGGCCGCTTGGGGCCCATAAGTCACTCCTCCAGCAGGGACGGAGTGGAAGTTGCTATTGCATTTGGTGCAGTTGGAAGCCATTGACACCGTCTTCTCTTCTGCACGGAGAAAGACACCAAATCTTAGTACCTCGAATCCATAAGCAACCATAGAAGACCGCGATTTGTTCGTGAAACACAACACACGAAGTGCGGAGTGGAATGAGGAAAAAGTCCTACCGGGCGTGCCAGAATCTGTTCACCGCCGAAAGACGCGACCGAGATGTTGGGACGTTCTGGCCTGAATTTTGGGGGCAGATGCTATTTGGGTTTATCCGTCCACCTCTCCGAAGATGCCAAGTTAATTTATGGCACCGTATATCGGAGGTTTGGACGGATGCGGCCGTTGTAGCAGACTTCGTCAGATTCCCTCTCGCTTGTAAGGGTTTTTTTTATTGTGGGGACGCTTTTCCCTGCAGGCGCAAGCCCCTGCAGTTAATTACGTTAACGAGTTACGATAACCACTTTCTCCTTCTCCAGATGTTCACTTTGTGTCGTATGTGTTTGTTTTGTTTTTGGTTGCCCGTGGATTATATACGGAGACTAATTTGATTTGTCACTCTTAGTGCGTGGATTAGTCCAAATCCGTATTTTCTTAGATTTGGGTTTGGTTGATTTAAGGATCGTTAACCTCGTTTGAGATTAAGATCAACTTAAATGTTTGTTAAGGATACGTTAGTCTAAGTTTTAGACTAAGGTCTACTTAACGGGGATTCAGGATCATTTTTGATCCAACGAAAGAGCATTTGGGCTCTATCGTTTTAGTTTAGGGATGTTATGGTCCGTTGGGTTTAAGGACATCATAGTCCATGGTTTAAGGACATCATAGTCCATAGAGTTTAGTTTAGGGACGTTGCAGTCCATTGGGTTTAAGTACATCATAGTCCATAAAGATTAGTTTAAGGACATTACGGTCCATAGTTAGTTTAAGGACATTACGGTCCATTGGTTTGTATCCATGGGTTTGGAAATGTACCAAAAAGTTGTTGGTTGTCGGGACCCGCCACCTCCCTGAAGACGTTGAGGAATTACAACGACATGTATCAGAGGTGTGGAGAGATGTACTCTTGAACCAATATCCCGACTGAGGGGGAATGAGATGAACATCATTTTAGATGCCATCTGTTAAGAGCTCATTAGATATCTTTGAGACTGAGATCGGTTTTGGAGACCCTGAGCATGAGGGGCTCAATCGATGGTCCTCGGGAGATTTGGTCTAAGTTTGGTTAATAATGGCCTTTCATAGTGTTAAACACTAGTATATGCTCATTGTTCACGTGCTCCCACATGAGGCGCATGAAGTAGTGTTAAACACTAAAAATTTGAGGCGCTCGCGTGGGGTCAAGTGAGGCGCTTGAAATAGTGTTAAACACTAAAAATTTAAGGCGCTGTTTCTTTAGGTTTACTCTCTTGTTCTTTTCTAAGCGCTGAGCGCTATTGGGTCACGTGAGATCACGTGAGGAGCCCTGAAAAATGGAAACTGCCTTTGATTTATTCCTTTTTTGCTTTATAAGTGCTAGGCACTACTTGGGGTCACGTGAGCCAATCTCGGTTGTCCTCTTTTGTTCATCAAGGGTGCTCACGTGGGAGCACGTGATCGGCCGTTATCATGTTGGGTGCCAATCTTTTTACGTGCATGGAGATCCTGAGTTTCGAGACTTTCAAGCCCACTGTCTTATAAGAATTAAATTCTTAGGACTTAGTTTTCCTCTTAGGTTTGGAATCTACATGGCAGAATCTCCCTGATGAGAATTGAATTCTCAACTTGTAGGGAGATCTGCTTCTGCAGATCTTTCACTATAAGGAAGAACCAAGTTCTTATATGAAGGGTTAAATACTTGTTTTATCAGAGGAATTAAATTCCTATATACTTTTTGGGAGAATTAAATTCTCTGAACTTAGATTTTCCCCTACATTTTAGATCTGCATGGCAGAATCTCCCCGATGAGAATTAAATTCTCAACTTGTGGGGAGATATGCTTCTGTAGATCTCAACCAGAGAAGAAAAACTAAGTTCTTTTTAGAAGGGTTAAACTCTTATGAAGGTGAAAAAGAGATGAGATATTCTCTGTTTTTTGTTCCTTCTCTTACCTAGAGTTTCTTTTTCTCTTTTAGGACGTCTTCTTTTATCTGGAGAATTAAATTCTCTTTTCTTTTAAGCTTACGAGGGGGTTTCTCTCTTTCTTTTCTATATCTTGGGGGGTTCTTCTGTACCAGACTTAAAGTCTTGGGTCCTTTATATAGCGGAGGCTGATTTGTTGATTCAGTTAAGAAAATCTCTCATTAAGAGATTTCTTAATTGATTTGAAGAATTTATCCACCGTTGAATCTTTAATCGCAGGACTTCTGTTTTACAGAAGACGTTTCTCTTGTTTTTTTAACAAGATTGGGAAAATATTTTCCCATACATAACTTATTCTGTATCTTGGAGATTTTTAATCATCATTGGATCTTTGATCCAACGGTGCTCTGATTTACTAAGCACAATCTTTCTTGTTTAAAAAGATTGAGAAAATATTTTCCAAATAGGATTTGGATCCTTGTATTTAGAATTTAATTCTATCGGCTCAGAAGGCATTTGAGATCTCTCATATGCAGCACGTGACCCTTCACAGAATTAACTTGGTTCGTTTGTATGCAGCAGTCCAAATAGAGAGAAAGTATCATGTGATAACACGTGAGCTTTTCTGCTCTTTGTTTGTTTTATAACCGGGTCCTACACGTTTTGTGTGAAAGACGATCGCGTGCTTGCACGTGACTCTTTAATTGCTGCTTACTAAGTGGAGCCGCTTACTCTGTATACAGATGCATCACGTGCTTGCACGTGATGGTCCACTAGCGGGAAGCTTTTCCTTTCCCTCTTTGAGTCTCTTTATAAGGGATCAATGATCACGTGCTTACATGTGATGCTTCCATTAGTGGGGAATTTTCCCTTCCCCTTTTCTTTCTGAATTTTTATAAGGGAACAGTGGCCAGTATGCTTAAAGAGTAGGGATCATGGCCTATCTTTACACGGAACTAGATAAGGCATGTGCTCTTACGAAGAATAAAATTTGTGGCTGTATTATATTACTTCAGGTACATAATATTTTTTAACAGCTACACATTTGCAAAATTGTAATATTGGTTCTTTCTCTTAATATCTGACACTTTATATATAGATTTGGTCATGGGAGCACATGTGTATGGAAAGACCAGATCGATCGCATTAATATTTCTACCGTGGATACCCCTGGAAAGTCTCTCGGCTCTTGGTGCAGTGGCAAGAAATCATATAAGGCTCCTCGTCGAGTACTTAAATATTATAGAGATGAGTTGGATCGCATGGAGACGACTCAGGTAACCATACATTAGGTCATTAACTTTGTTTAAAAATTGTAAAATAGCTTCATAACAGTTTTTGTATTATGTTATTTGCACAGTTCACGTGGACGCCTTATATAGCAGATCGTCTGTAAGGATTACCCGGCATCTGTATCGAAGGAGAGCCGGTTTGGCGGACTCGATGCCCACTACTATGCATTAATATCGTGGTCATGCACCTACCGGAAAGGGTGTTGCGACAGTTCAGTAGATTGCAACATATTCCTGTTCCGCCATCTGCGCCTTTGACAATAGAGGAAGGCATGCGAGGAGAAAAGACGGAACGTGATTGGAGAGATCATCATCATCAATATTTGCTGAGATGGGAGGATAGGCAGCGTAATATTGCCTTACAGCAAATAGGTGACCAAACAACCACCGACGCTACAGAAACATATCTACAATGGTATAAGCGTGTCACTGTAAGATATCTTTCTGCTCCCCCTAACAACTTTCCAAACATCCGGCAGTACGGGCTTAGAGGCCACGTGGAACGAGAAATGGTAAGTTAAATTCTTTAAATTATATTACTTTTTAACATCCGGCGGTATGAGTCAATAATTATATCTTATTTTTAATGTAATGACAGGCTCGTGGGTTGCATCATATACAATCAATGATACAGGATCTATATCCGACTGATACTTGTCCAGATACTTAGGCTTTATTTTCTACTGTAGACTCATATATTAGTGGTATATTCAGTTCATATAATATGCTTTTATATTTATCGTCGTCGCTAGAGCAGCAGCATGAGTTGGCACCAGAGCCGCAGCATGAGCCGGCACCACAGCAGCAGTATGAGCCAGAACCAGAGCCGCAGCATCAGGGAGATCCAGAGCAGCGGGATCAGTGATTCGGAACACCATACTGTCAGCAGCAACCCTGGCATATTGAACAGGCGCAACAACAGGAGCAACAACAGTTTTGGGGGACAAGTTTTGTGCAACAACAGCAGTCTTGGGGTTCAGGTTTTGCGCAACAACAGCAGTCTTGGGGGTCAGGTTTTGCGCAACAACAGCAGTCTTGGGGGTCAGGTTTTGCGCAACAACAGCAGTCTTGGGGAACAGGTTTTACGCAGCCATGGTGGCCAGGTTTTGTGCAATAGCAGCAGCATGGTACCAGGACAGGTTTTTCGCAACAACAGCCCAGTTGGGATACGGATTTTTCGTCCTGCATACAGTTGTTGGGAGGCTATCCGACACCTGTCCCACATTCAGGAATTGTGGAACAACAACATGTTCAAGACGATGCTGAAGACGAAGCAGAAGAGCAGACGCCGCCGCCATTTACCCAAGAAACGGGAGGGTCTTCCAGTCATTCCAAGAGGCATAGGCTTATGTCAAGCCTCCTCGGATTGAGAAAGGGAAATGGATAATTGTATACTTTTACAAATGGATGTATAATTATATTATAATTTTGCCGGATTCATTTTGTTAATGGAGTGTATATATACAAGATTCATATTTTTAGTAATTCTATATAAAATGTAATAACAATTGTTACCCGTCCTTAACAAAAACAGCAATCTTATTATTTATTCAGGTTTTTTAAATGAGATTTTTTAAATTCTATTTTTAATTTATTTTTTATAAAAAAAATTAAATATGGCGGGTTCTAAGAACCCGCCCTCTCATTTATAAAGTAGAGGGCGGGTTCCCAGAACCCGCCCCCACCCTGTTATAGAAGAGGTAGGAACCCGCCCTCTCCTTTATAAAGGAACCCGCCCTCTTCTTTACGAGGGTGGGGGCGGGTTCTAGTAACCCGCTCTTTTTTGGGGTGGAGTGCGGAACCGTCCTACTCTGCTAAATATAATTTAAACCCTATTATTTTAATAAATTTAATATTATTACACCCTATTTCAAAAAAAAACAGGAAAAAAATTGGTTTAGAAAAGAAATTAGGACAAGTAATGATATAGAGAGAACAATAAAGAAGTCATGAAAACCTATAGTCACATAATAAAAATTTCATGTTTTAATATCTTGAGAAATCCAAAAAATTCTATGTTCAAATATCTTAAAAAATATTAAAACGGTATTATAGGCAGTGCATACATATATACGTATACAAATCAGGGTTTGGGTTTAAAATAATGTCAAAGAATATGTTTGGTTTTCTTACAATTTTGAAACTTCGTGGATTTAAAAATGATACAATTGTGGATACCGCCATTGTACTATGGAGGGTTGAGCATTTATACCTCCTTAAGCATCATAATAAGCGCTTTTAACCTCTCTGAATGAAAAATGTTTTTCTAATTCCCATTATATCCTTTTGCCCTTTCTCTTCAAGTATGAATAACTCATAGCCTTAATAATTCAATAAAAAAAATCTTAGCAAAAGCTAAAGAAAATGTTAATAAAATAAAATTGAAAAATACTCATCTTGAATTTCTTTCTCCTCCTTGAATTAATTATGGAGAGAATATGTTAAATATCAAGTTTTTAGATTAGGGTTAAAAACTTAAGTACGCTCGAGCTAATAGAAATTTTTTTGGATGTGTAATGGAAGAAAATGCAATATCAAGATTTTAGATTGGGGCTAAAATATTAAAGAATGGTTATTTTATAGTATATGAGAGGAAGAAAGGGGTAAAATGGGTATTTGGAAAATATCTATTAACCATAGAAGGTGTAGGTGCTTATTATTATAATTCAGGGATATAAATGCTCAAACCCAAATAGTTTAGAGGGTTTATATGCAATTAACCGTTTAAAAATAAATCATCTTCTTGAATTGGGTCGGGAAACAATTTTCCTTTTTTTTTGGGAAATGGCTCCAACAGGTAAGCCCGCAGCCTAAGTAGTTCCTGTCCAGAAAACAACGTTAGCCTCTGACCTCTGGATCGCGAAAAATTATTTGTATAATTAGTTTCTAATTATATATCCTATATATTTTATATTTTAGAGATAATATCCTGTTATATACTGATAAATGCAAACGTTATTTCAAACCTACGCAACCAAACCTTAAATATAATACAAATGACATTATATTTCTCCCATTTGGATTAGTTTTTTTTTTGTTTTGGCTTCGATGTTCTGGCCTTTTCCTTGCTTCCAAAACTCACAACAACTTCAACTGACATCTTGCTCTCATCTGCTACATAATTACTTTTAACAAAGTGTTAAGAATAAAGTGAGGAGTTTATTATAGTAAAAAAGGATATAGTGCAATGCATGTAACTCATTTGTATTTCACAAATCTAAATCAAGTTTATTTTATTTTCAGATTGTTATCATTTATACGGTTAAAAATTTGATAAAGTAAATATATTAAAATCGATTATTTTAATCCACCGATATATATATAGGGTTCATATTAATTAATTGACAGGTATATATTGATTTATATATATATGTGTACTGGTCAGATACTAGTATATATAGCATTAAATTAATGCTAGTTCTTCAAACATGCAAGCATTAGTTTGTAGAGCAATGGGCATTGCCTCACTATAAAGATCTCTATGAAGCTAAGAATTGCACATATATACTATTATTAATTATAAACCTAAATGGCTCTTATTTTTCTTCTCTTCCCCCTTACATTATCCTACCCCTCTCTATATATATTCTCTTCCTTCCCTTCTCAAACTCAACTCAATTTAATTTTCTTTCCCATTTTCCCATTTTCGATCAATTTTTATATGCAGATAGAGTTAGTATGACTCTAATTGATAGAGGATAATTAAGCCCTCAATCCTTTATACAAATTAAACCAACACATTTACTTAAGCTTCTATTCAACTCTTTATCTTCCAAAAAATTCAGTGTGTTGGCTAGTCTCATCATCAAAAAGAGAGAAACATGAAAAGATCAAGAAGGTACCAGACGTCTTCCTTTTCCCCTTTCTTTCCGTCTTTTTTTTTAAAGTTCGCAGACCATGCATGTATTAGATTAAACGTTTTAAATCATGTGTCATGCATGTTATGATCTTGTAATATACGACTCACTTTCAATTACATTCACTTGGTATTTAAGTTTCTCTTTTTTCTTTTTTCTATAAAAAGTACAGCAAAGATATAAAAAAATTCTTTCTAAATGGAGAGAGCGGGGAGTTTCAAAGAATTAGAAGAGAAAAAGAAGCTGATCCTCAAAACACTAGAACTATGCAAGTCCCTTGGTCACAAGAAACGGTACTCACATGCAGCTCACGTGCCCGAGGCCAGGCCCTGTCCTCGGGTTGGGTATGTGACGGTCTATGTTGGACCCGATAAGGAGCGGTTCGAGATTCGAACTGAGTGTGTGAACCACCCGCTATTTAAGGAGCTACTCGATGAGGCTGAGGACGTGTATGGCTACGCCTGTGCGGGTCCCATTGAGCTGCCCTGCCACATGGACTGCTTTGATAGGGTGCTTTGGGAGATTGATGCTTGTGGAGAAGAGCAGCGAGCTCACCGCAGTGTGGGTTCCCTGCTTCGCCCCTTTGCAGGTTTGCTAAGGTGCATGCGGGTTATCGAGTTCTCAACCCGTCTCGGCTTGTCATCGGGTCGGGTCGTTGAGGCGGTGTTATGAAATTATGATGTTCTGTTTGATACATCTTAGATGGAATGTATTAATTGATATTACTGTATAATAAGTTTTGGTGTGTAATTTTGTTATAAATATTTCATTAAAATTATGAAATGAAACAAATTACAAGATAAAAATAAAAAGATGGATGCGAAAATGGATGTGGATATGTCTTTTAACAGGTTATCTTATCTCGGTCCATATGACAGATTCACGAAATCATTGATTGGATCCCCAAGAGGGTGACTAAACCGTTTTCAGATCTTCAATAGTAATCTTACTATTATCATGATTTTGTATGCATCGCCTTGAACCAGAGTTGATGTCTATGTAATCCTTATCCCGACTATTACAATAAGGAAATAGTTGCTTATTGATAATGCTAGATATTGGCAATCCCCACGATCAGGACACGTGGCGGATGGCACGACCCAGAACACTGAAGAAAGGGCCCATAAAAGCCGATCAGGCCACCCCTGTACCTGACCTGCCAACATAAGCAAGCCCTCCTCGGGGCTCCCTGCAGATTGGCCTCCTCGGTCTCTCAGCTCGTCCTGAGCCGCCACAAGACCAAGTCCCCTTGGCCTCCTCGCTCTTCTCCGAGCCCCTTGGCCGAGGCCGTCTCCCACGGTCCTCCGATCAGCTCCACCGCCCACGGGCGTAACCGACGCTCCACGAATCTCGCCATGCGCGGATTCTCCGCCAGCAACATCCCACGTTCCACGCCTTCACGATCCCGATTTATAGGCGATCCGCTCTCTGCGCGGGCGTGACATCGGGAGCGTAACTGCCGGCGAGATTCTCGCGCCTGCTGCTGCGCGCCTCCACCACTATATAAACCCCCATCACGGATGGGTCAAGTAAGCCATTTTTACTCCACTTAGCCATTACGCTACTCGGATCTAGTACTAACTTGATCATCGGAGGGTCCTCGGTGGTATCAAACCACCCCGGGACTTCTTTGCAGGTACTTGGCGTCCAACTCCTCCAATCATCAAATCTCCTCAAAACTGTCACGACCCGAAATAGCACGTGACTGGCACTTGAATCATATGACGTTTATAGGACCCCATCTAATCCAAGTAAACCAAACGCCCAGAAATCTAAAACCATTTTAAGGAGTAAATAAAGAAAACTGGTTTTTAAGAAGTATGAAAACATGTTTTAAAATAAGGGTTTTTAAATAACATAAGCCGAATATGCATTTTAAAAAATCACATGTCTTTTCTGAAAATTTCGGCAGAGTTTCCTTTGTAAATACTGGCCCCGAACGGGATACAACATGAATAATATATATGCAATGATAAAAGGCATCCCCAAGCGGA
Organism: Agapanthus africanus; assembly: GCA_030015575.1. NCBI lineage: Eukaryota > Viridiplantae > Streptophyta > Magnoliopsida > Asparagales > Amaryllidaceae > Agapanthus > Agapanthus africanus. The sequence continues at coordinate 297,921,302 of CM057339.1, read as the reverse complement.
AGCTAGCTCTTCGTCAATCGACGGTCACAACCACGCAAGCAATATAATATACAACGCCAAAGGGAGAGGATCAAAACTCAAAGGAAAACTCAAATCAGATTGAAAATCATAATACTACAACGCGCGACTCTAAGGTCGAAATAATACCCAACTGGTTTTCTAAGTCTGAAACACAAGTTTGGTTGATGGAATTACTAGATACAAATGAATAATACATATACAATGGTGGTTCTGATGCAAAAGAACCCACCTACCAATGCAATCACCCAGAAAGAAAGCAGTGTGCCAGAAAAGCCGCAATGGAACCTGTACGGCAAAACCTGCAAGAACTGTGGCACAACGGGGGTGTGTTGCCAACTCGTGAATAGAAAATATCACAGAGCAGAAATCGTATGTATGATACAATCCTAGGTCAATACGATCATATATATATATATATATATATATATATATATATATATATATATATATATATAAACCTCAAATGAATAAGTCTGAAGCATGATAAGGTGGCAATGTAACATCTATACATGAGTATAGTGCCAAGTGCTTGTGCAAGTGCCTCAGGTAATAACATATCATAAATATGAGGTATGATCAATGTCGGCTATATCATGAAGTCTATGAATATGTGGGTATCATCCACTGTGTGATCAATATCATCAATGTCAATATATATAGGTGGAAATCGTCCACGTGTCACCCAATGAAAATAAGCATCATGCATGTAAATATCATAAAGCATATGCATGGAAGTATGAGGATGTGAAACAACGTGTGTCGCTCGCGACATATCAAAATCATGGAACCTGAGTGTCAAGCATCGACACTCGAAAACATCATGAAACCCGTGCCCAGCATCGGCACGTAAATCCTTATATATCTCAGGCGCCGCACACCCTGGTCGGCCCTCATATCCATCTCATGACTCCGGTTGGTATCCTCCGGATAACCGACGGGTCCCAAATACTATCACCGATAGGTACTAGCCACTCTGCCAGGCTCATCGTCTGCTCCACGAAAAACATTTCTCGCCCCGGGGAACCATACCGGGTCCACCTTGTACCCGCAATCGGCCTCATCCGCCTCCTCGAATCGGGTTTCACATGTCGCTCTCAGCACCGAGAAAACACATGATGGACGCACTGAAATATCATATCAAGGGTAACCGGGTTTTTAAAACGATTACATACTCTCTTTTGAAATATCCGCGGTTCCCAAATCCAGAAATATCATGGAAATAACATATCTCAATGCGTATAATCAAAAGCATGATATATGCGACATGTAAAAGAAATGTAAGCATATCAGTATATCATGCAATATGGAATAGTAATATGCACATATTGAGGGAAACCGCTCTTTTAAAATGAATCAGTTTTAAAGAGTATCTTGCGGTTCCCAAATCTCCAAATCCAGCGAGAATCATCTATGTATGTGCGAATATGTATGTATGCACGTATGGGTGTACAATAGGTATGTACACAAGTATGCAATGCAAGGGATCATATCCTGAATGCAACAGTACTACAGTGTAGTGACATGGCAATTATCGATGATGAAGTGTGTGAGCTGGCAAGCAGGTGTACGTGGAACATACGCATCATCGATAATGGTGCCGGTGTCCTAACAGCATGATTTTTATATAACAATAACCAATTGCACATGCAATGTGATGCGAATAACAAGAGTATGCAGAGATCGACTAATAAATGCAACAGTGACGCATCTGCATCAATATAAAAAGTCATACAGTTTGCCTTTTGAAATAAGACGAATCGGGGTTTTTAGTAAAATAAGGGCTACGGTGTTTTAAGAAAAGATGCGTCTTTTGAAAATATCCGTAGAATCCTTTTGCCTGTCTTTAAAATACTCCTGATTCGTTAGTTTTGAAATAGGTATGATATCGGCCTAGCCTAACATCTACTAGCAAAACTACAGCTCTAACTAACAAGTCAATCGGGAGGGGTATGGAAACCATCTAAATCTGAGTCGATATATATATATAATAGTCGGTGATCCCGCCTCAAAGGTACCGTGTACGATACAATATCATATGACATTCTCGAGTCATGAGTGCGGATCTATCATCAATATAAAGCTCGTACGGCATCCCAAAAGCTGGGTATGGGTCAATATCACCTTCATCTCATCAATTATCTGGTATCCTTATCATCATATCTCATGATCTGGGGTACTGATCTAAGTCTAGTACAAATCGACACCTTCTGTATAAATATAAATGCGTGTGTGAAACACACGTCTAAAGGCCCGCTAAAATCACATGTCATATCCTAAATACGAATCACATCATATCACCGATCTCATGGCACTCTGCCCAATATCATCGACTCATCTCCAAATATCATCCACTATCCTCATTATCCAGGTATAACTATAACAAGTAAGCATGTGTGTGTGTGTGGGTGTAAACCTATTCTAGTGTTCGCAACTAGGAACTATACTAGTTTACTTCTAAATCCTAATCTATCCATAATACACCTAATCTCATCTCAATATCCACGACACACAATAAGCTATCATATATAGTATATCTATACTATACCAAACATCGAACTGCGGGGGTGCTATACGCCATCCACCCGACTTCCCCCGTAGATATAATCTACTCACATTGATTTTGTTTGCCGATGTCGATGTCGCCACATCTTCTTCATCGTCTCGAATCGTCGTGGGGGTACCTACATGTCACACGTATCGCATCGCATTAAAACCAAATCGAAGACGAAACGACACACGAAAACCAAAACGATACGCTTAAAAGCCTATAGTTTAGAACCTATGGACGACGCCTTCAAAATCACCAATCAACACCTGATATAGACGTACAAACGTCAAGTGATCGAATACAATACCAAATATCCAAAACTTGAATTCAAACATACGAAAAACATAAGGCAGCAACTTATAAAAGTGTTCCCAGATTTTGTCTCAGGTGAAACCAAGGTTCCAAAACAACACTAGGGTGATATATAGGGTACATATGACCTACTGAAGCAACCTGGACCCACCCCCTCACCAAGTGGCCGATCCCTTCCCCCTAAATTCCGGCCAGGCCGACCATGCCTGCTTCAATGGGGTTCGTCTTGCTACAGGGGGTTCCTAGGATCTCAAATTGGTCTCTGGACTTGTTTATTTTTCTAGTAAAAATCCCAGTTCATTCCAGATTTCTCTGCACCCGCTAAGTTCTCACAAAACCCGACATTTCAGTTTCTGTAAATCCGTATTTTGGTTTTCAGGTTTGCTAGGTCTGGGTTTTGGGCAATTGGGGTATTTAGGGTCACAACTAAAGTCCAATTACATAACCACAACTCAAGAATCCCACAACCCTCTCTAGAAATCTTCAAACTTTACCAAACTTCGCCAAAACGATTTTAAACATGAAATGAGGCTAAAGAACTTGAAACACTACAATAATTGTGAAAGGGTTTACCTCATTTAGCTCCCATGAATCCTCACAGCGCCAAAATGAAGACTTTCTTGGTCCATTGGGTAGTTAGGGGGCTTGTGCACCATTTTTGTGAAGTGGGAATGAGGTTTTGGAGTGTTTTTCATGGAGTTTTTGTGGCTTGAAGATGGAGGAGGAGGGGGAGGCAGCGGCACAAGGGGAGAGGGAGAGAGGAAATGATGAAGAGAGATGAGAGAAGCAAGAGAATGGTCAAGGTCAAATACCCCCCTCACCTTTCTCTCTCATGCCCATGCCTATATATTCTATTCTTTCTTTTTCTTTTCTTTTCTTTTCCCCTCTCTAATAAATCAATAACCGTGATATAAAACATGTAGGAAAGCCATAAGAACATGTAACAAGTGAAAAAAATATGGTGCATGTTTTGCACAAATATGCTAAAAATCCGATTAGCGATTTTTAATCGCGATTAGCACTAAATTAGCATATAAATAATCAAAAAAGCTTAAAATTTTCATAATTCACATATAAAACACTCTCTTTTAGTAATTTCTATAATTTTCCAAATTTCCCCCCATTTATCGGTATTTAATTATACCGAAATATTAAAATATTCATTAAAATTAATATTAAATTCTAAAAATTCCCAAAAATAATATTTTATTTTTTTGAAATGTTACAATCTCCCCCCCTAAATAAATTCGGTCCCCGAATTTAAATTTAAACCCCTCAAATACTAAAACATTTCAGTAAAAAGTCTAAGACGTCGGGGTTCCGAAATCATCAATACATAAAACGCATCATAGCGCAATGCATGCGCGTGAGTAATGAGCAGATAACTCGAAAACAAAACTCCGTCAAGCATCCCGCAATTATCGGAGTCATGGTAAAGACATAAATGTCAAATTCAAAACAAAACCAATACGATATATATATCAAAGTTATACATGTAGACATCGAATCTATACATGTAAATAACTGAAGGAAATGCATGCCAAACCTTTTTAAGTTGCTGTGCGATGCGCATAGCACGGCACAGTGGAGGACGTCTAATGTAAGAAAATAACCATATATGTATATATCTTTTGTTTAATAGGTACGTTCCGCCGTTTTGAAAACAATTTAGAAGGGTTTCCTTATTTTAAACGTTTCGTGTCATATCAGACATGTAGGTAAATACTGAGACTATAGCCTGCCTTTTGGAAATCCCTTCGATAACTATCAATGCATGCAAAATATATCCAGGTATTGTCCTCTGACTAGTCCTGCTCAGTACGAAAACAAATAACAATATCATAAAAACGTACTGCTCCATAAGAAATCAATCCCAAAATGTATATAAGAATACCCTGTGCGTCTGGTGTGCACGGAAATCAAAATCCATATATATGCCATACATATGCACAGAAACAATGTCTAGGTGCAACGGGTGTGCACGAAACATCTGTCATAGGCAACGTGTGTGCCTGACAGCAAAATCAGGTGCATCTGACATGCACGAAGAATCCCGATTTAGTGCATCTGGTGTGCACCAAAATCGCATCTCAAAACATGCGCTCAACACGCGTGAAAATCCAAATCAAATGCACGGAGTGCAAGAAATCAACATCAATATCAGAATCAAAATCGACGGTATACAATACGGATCAATCAAAATCAGGTATACCGCGATATATAAGCTCACAACCATGTGCATCAGCGTGCACAAATCAAATCAAAACACTAAAAGTGCATGTAAACAATATCGAAGGCATAAGTCAAATCGCCCGCATAACATGTGCACAAAATCATCCCAACGGTAAGAAATCCATGAAGTCATAAGCATGTGCAATCAAGGCACAAAAACGATATCAGGTGCACTAACTGTGCACAAATATGAATATCCAGTAGGTGCAACCATGGTGCACGAAAACAGAAATCATGGAACTCAGCCATCAAGGCTAAATCATGCGAATAGATCGCCCAAAATACCGAAATCCAAAGTGACGGATACGTGATAATCTAATCACCAAATCACCAATCATAAATACCGCCGTCGATATTTCCTCCTTCGCAGTCGAGAAGGTGTCGGAGCATCCAATGCTAGCAGCGCAAGATATCTACTTGCCTCTTGCTCACGGTCTGGCATCCTCTGTCTCTGGGCCCTTATCTTCTTGGTGGATTACCAATCTCGCAATCAATCGGCTCATCGGCCCTGTCAGGTGTGCTAACGGGGACGATTCCGTCCTGGCACTTCTCTGGTCATCTCTCGGTCAATCCTTACGACTACTAGTAAAGCAGCACGTCATTGGCGCCGACCTCTGGTCCTCTGAATGCACATCACACATCTGCTCCTAGGTGCAAATCTTATTGCAGTAGTGTCCTGGAAGGAATCCTGCTCAAGGTCTCTTCCGATCTCGCCAATGCCGGACTGTACGGAGGCTGGTACTCTTGCATGATCTTTTCTCGCTCTCTGGACATCTGCGTCCTCAGCACATCATTTTCTCGGAAATTGGTCGCATCCAAACGCCTCTGTATACATATCGCATCTCTGATGTTAGCGGAGTGGAACGTTATCTCATGCGAACTCTTTACTTCACTCTGCTCCAATGTCGACTGATTCGGACTCGTCTTCTCGTGGCTGCATGGATTGTGCTCCAACGGCTATACTCGTATCTGGAGTCTCCCAAGCAATGCATCCCATCACATGATATCCGAAAGATGTCGAACCTTTCGATCGATTCGTCAAAACCTCATGATCCCCCAAGAGCTCAACATCTTGGGTACAGTTTAATAGTATCGAGTACATACCACAACATCGGTAGACCAGCCGTAGAAGGGCAAACCCAAGCCTCACTAATGGCACCGCGGAACTGCCGCAAACCCTAAGGTTCAAAGGCTTTCACACGGTCATTATGTCGAGTTAGGGTTTCATTCTTCTAGAGGGTCCATAGAATCGCTTGCATGTCTTTCCGAATACTTTAAACTTGGAAAACGGGCTCATGACATTCGATCGTCTCTATCGACTCTCAACGAATCTGCGTGAAGTCGTCTGTAGCTGGAATCAATCTATCTGATGACCTCGCATCGGGGTAAGCGAACGAACCACATGTCCTAGTCATTCATCCTCGGGTGACTAGCGACCTTTCATCATATCTCTAAGTATATGCTCATGCTGCAGTAGCTCCAACATCTGGGCGATAACTCGTCATTTGCAGCAACAACTGGCTCATTCTGCTATACGCTGAACAGCGCCTCAATCATCATGAATAAGTGATATATCAATGGTCATCACATTCTGGCTGGCCTCTAGCAGTAGCCTGATCCTCTGGTGCCGATCAGCACATCCGGGAAATCTTGTAACAGCGATCTGTCAAACGCTCTTGGCGCGAAAACACAATAAGACGACGCCTCCATATGCAATCGTATGTCTCTAGAATCACGCCCTGTTCAATCCTCGTCCTTGACGAGCTCATGCTGATGCAACTCTAGCTGTAGCCCTCTCTGCCCGTGTAATCGTGGCAGCAAAATCATAACCAGTATCGATGAGGATAGATCATAGGAATGAATATAATACTGTGCAAGGAAATGTACATCCTAAGGTTTCTTAAGCGGAGTAGCGTATTGTAAATATGACGCGGAACATACGTACGGTACGTCACTCTACTCAAGCTACCTACTCCATCAACCAAGGGTCATCCTACGCGACGAAAGTTCGGGTATAATACCCCCTCGACTAAGTCTAAGTTCTGTAAGGTCAAGCCTAAATTCCGTATATATATAAACGCTCTAGGCTCCACATAGTCAAACTTAAAATCGAACCAAGGTTAACATAGCGCTCTGATACCAATTTTTTCACGACCTGAAATAGCACGTGACTGGCACTTGAATCATATGACGTTTATAGGACCCCATCTAATCCAAGTAAACCAAACGCCCAGAAATCTAAAACTATTTTAAGGAGTAAATAAAGAAAACTAGTTTTTAAGAAGTAGGAAAACATGTTTTAAAACAAGGGTTTTTAAATAACATAAGCCGAATATGCATTTTAAAAAATCACGTCTTTTCTGAAAATTTCAGCAGAGTTTCCTTTGTAAATACTGGCCCCGAACGGGGTACAACATGAATAATATATATGCAATGATAAAAGGCATCCCCAAGCTGGAGCTAGCTCTTCGTCAATCGACGGTCATAACCACGCAAGCAATATAATATACAATGCCAAAGGGCGAGAATCAAAACTCAAAGGAAAACTCAAATCAGCTTGAAAACCATAATACTACAACGCGCGACTCTAAGGTCGAAATAATACACAACTGGTTTTCTAAATATGAAACAATATACAAGTTTGGTTGATAGAATTACTAGATACAACTGAATAATACATATACAATGGTGGTTCTGATGCAAAAGAACCCACCTACCAATGCAATCACCCAGAAAGGAAGCAGTGTGCCAGAAAAGCCGCAATGGAACCTGTACGGCAAAACCTGCAAGAACTGTGGCACAACGGGGGTGAGTTGCCAACTCGTGAATAGAAAATATCACAGAGAAGAAATCGTATGTATGACACAATCCTAGGTCAATACGATCAGATATATATATAAACCTCAAATGAATAAGTCTGAAGCATGATAAGGTGGCAATGTAACATCTATACATGAGTGTAGTGCCAAGTGCTCGTGCCATTGCCTCAGGTAATAACATATCATAAATATGAGGTATGATCAATGTCGGCTATATCATGAAGTCTATGAATATGTGGGTATCATCCAACTGTGTGATCAATATCATCAATGTCAATATATGTAGGTGGAAATCGTCCACGTGTCACCCAATGACAATAAGCATCATGCATGTAAATATCATAAAGCATATGCATGGAAGTATGAGGATGTGAAACAATGTGTGTCGCTCGCGACATATCAAAATCATGGAACCTGAGTGTCAAGCATCGACACTCAAAAACATCATGAAACCTGTGTCCAGCATCGGCACGTAAATCCTCATATATCTCAGGCGCCGCACACCCTGGTCGGCCCTCATATCCATCTCATGACTCCGGTCGGTATCCTCCGGATAACCGACGGGTCCCAAATACTATCACCGGTAGGTACTAGCCACCCTGCCAGGCTCATCGTCTGCTCCACGAAAAACATTTCTCACCCCGGGGAACCATAACGGGTCCACCATGTACCTGCAATCGGCCTCATCCGTCTCCTCGAATCGGGTTTCACATGTCGCTCTCAGCACCGAGAAAACACCTACTGAAGCAACCTGGACCCACCCCCTCACCAATTGGCCGATCCCTTCCTCCTAAATTCCGGCCAGGCCGGCCATTCCTGCTTCAATGGGGTTCGTCTTGCTACAAGGGGTTCCTAGGGTCTCAAATTGGTCTCTGGACTTGTTTATTTTTCCAGTAAAAATCTCAGTTCATTCCAGATTTCTCTGCACCCTCTAAGTTCTCACAAAACCCGACATTTCAGTTTCTGTAAATCCGTATTTTGGTTTTCAGGTTTGCTAGGTCTGGGTTTTGGGCAATTGGGGTATTTAGGGTCACAAGCTAATGTCCAATTACACAACCACAACTCAACAATCCCACAACCCTCTCTAGAAATCTTCAAACTTTACCAAACTTCGCCAAAACGATTTTAAACTTGAAATGAAGCTAAAGCACTTGAAACACTACAATAATTGTGAAAGGGTTTACCTCATTTAGCTCCCATGAATCCTCACAGCGCCAAAATGAAGACTTTCTTGGTCCATTGGGTAGCTAGGGGGCTTGTGCACCTTTTTTGTGAAGTAGGAATAAAGTTTTAGAGTGTTTTTCATGGAGTTTTTATGGCTTGAAGATTGAGGAGGAGGGGGAGGCAGCAGCAGCAGTAGCACAAGGGGAGAGGGAGAGAGGAAATGATGAAGAGAGATGAGAGAAGCAAGAGAATGGTCAAGGTCAAATACCCCCTCACCTTTCTCTCTCATGCCCATGCCTATATATTCTATTCTTTCCTTTTCTTTTCTTTTCTTTTCCCCTCTCTAATAAATCAATAACCATGATATAAAACATGTAGGAAAGCCATAAGAACATGTAACAAGTGAAAAAAATATGGTGCATGTTTTGCACAAATATACTAAAAATCCGATTAGCGATTTTTAATCGCGATTAGCACTAAATTAGCATATAAATAATCACAAAAGCTTAAAATTTGCATAATTCACATAAAACACTCTCTTTTAGTAATTTCTATAATTTTCCAAATTTCCCCTCATTTATCGGTATTTAATTATACCGAAATATTAAAATATTAATTAAAATTAATATTAAATTCTAAAAATTCCCAAAAATAATATTTTATTTTTTTGAAATGTTACAAAAACTCATTGAGATCCACACACAACAGGGGATCCCCTCCAGAATCCACCGGGAGATCGACGGAAGACAACATCTGAAGGAGATCTGAAAAGGACCTCCATCAGTTGGCGCCGTCTGTGGGAAAGCAAACTCCACAAAAACAAAGTTGTCCTTCCGATCTCTGCCCACATGGAAAGCGACCATCCTGAAGATTCGGGTACCAGCCGCCGCCTTCCCCTCACCGGAGGCGCGGATGAACCCCCTACGGCGACCATCATCCACGCCCTTGCCAGCCAAATAGATCGGCTACAGACCCTTGTGGAGGCACTCGTCCACGCCAAAACGGCCGGGCCTGGGCCCCAGATCGTCGCTCCTCCACCCCCGGAACACTCTGCCCCCGTCGGCACGGCCGACCACCGGCAGGCTGCTACTCCTGACCATGGATCTTACGGACCGATACTCTCTGAAGCCCATTGGGCGCCTCGCGGCTCCACCCCAAGGTCCGCCGCCGGAGCACCACACCTTGAACCTCCTCGCGACCCTTGCCCCCCTGAGGAGATGTAGGTCACCTCGCCTGCCTACAGGCATTACCGGCACCCTCTTCCCCGATGGGGTCATGCAGAAGGGGCTCGCCACGACGGCTCGAGAGCCTCCATGCCTGGGGATATGAGGAACCTCGTCGAAAGGAACCGGAGCCATACCCGGACGCAGGTCTCCCACACCAGAGTCCAGGGATCATGAAACGCCGAGTCCTCGGGGTACCACGGCCAACTCGACTCCCTCGAGAAGAAGATCGAGGGCATGCGCCGGGAAGGTCATCTCTCGGCCGACGGGGCCGAGTATGCCGCCGACTCGCTCACCAAACCGTTCACCGAGGAACTGCTCGCTGTCCACGACTCCTCGCGTAACAAACCCCCGAAGGTCTCCCTGTTCGACGGGAAAACCGACTGTTCCCGCCAAAAATTTCTGCGCAAAAGAGCCCAAGGTATCAAATGGCGGCGATACGCTTAAGAAAATGGGAACCAGTATCTTCCGGGCTATTTTTTGACAAACTTCCGCATGAGAAACAGATAAATTCTGATGGTATCGAAAGCGGCTCGAAAAACCCTTCGATTTGATATATTATGGGCCTCGTAATTCATCCGGGATCAAAAGTTATGAGGAATTACGTGTCCACACGTGATGGCCTTTTAAGAACCCGCTGGAGGAGTTAAAAAATACAGTAAAAACTCAGAAAAGACCCCAATGGGGCATCACGTGCTCACACGTGACCATGGGTCACGTGCAGACATGTGATGGGCTTTTAAAGCCACTAAAATAATGAATAGAATTTAATTCTAAAAGTCAGAAAATACCTCAACGAGGTATCACGTGCTTACACGTGACCAATGGTCACGTGTTGACACGTGATGGTTAAAACTGAAACATAAATAAGCGGCTGAGAAAGGAACCCAATTGGGGGTCACGTGCTCACACGTGACCAAAGGTCACGTGACTGGCTTTAAAAGCATTATAATTTAATAGAATTAAATTCTAAAAGTTTCTGAATCTTTCCAAATGGAAAAGGGTCATGGGGAACCGTTGGATTAAAAATTCAAGGGTGATTAAAAATCACCAATTTATAGAAAAATCTTAAATAAGGAAAGATCTCCCTAAATCTCACCGAAATAACAAACATAATATCTTTGGATTTAAAATCCAATGGTGAATAAAATTCACTTAACAATCTAAAGGCCCAGATTAATGATGAATGCAAATCAAATCTCTCAACATACAAATCAAATCTCTCAATGAGAGATTTGCTAAACAAATTTATTCTCTTCCTCCTCCTATAAATAGGAGCCAAGAGAAGAGAAGAGGGATCTACCTTGGGGGAGAGAAGAAACAGAGAGAGGAGAATTTAATTCTCTGCAAAAGAAAAACCCTAGGTGAGAAAAGGGAAAAGATTAACTTCAAAAAGAGAATTTAATTCTCAAAATTCAAGAGTTTAACTCTTATAAAAAAAATAAAGAAGAACTTAGTTCATCTTCTGGTTGAAGATCTGTACAGAGCACATCTCCCCATAGGATGAGAATTTAATTCTCATCGGGTTGAGATCCTGCCATGCAGATCCTAAACTTAGAAGGGGAATTGAGTTTTGAGAGTTCAATTCTCCTAAAACAAAACTAGGGTTTAACCCTAATCAAGAATTTAATTCTTTTACATATCTGGAAATTTAATTCCTTTGAAAAGAAATCAGGGTTTTATCCTAAATAAGAATTTAATTCTTTCACGATAGGAATTTAATTCCTCCAAAATCATAATTAGGGTTTAACCCTACAAAGAATTCAATTCTTAAAAGATCTCTGTTCATGAAAAGAACTAGGGTCACGTGCCCCCACGTGACCCTTGAAAAGATCCCCTGCAAAGAACTTTGAAGCATCACCCCACGTGCTCCCACGTGACTCCCAGAACGCAGAAAGAAAAAGCAAAGGGAATGAAAGCTTTGGGCGCTCTCACGTGTTATCACGTGACCCCTCAGCAAATGCTTTAACAATTGGCGCACAGATCCCTATCACGTGCCAACACGTGATGCTCTAAAATAAAAATGAAAGTGTTTAACACTTAATGGCAAAACAAAAGAAAAGAAGCTTTGGGCGCTCTCACGTGTCCCTACGTGACCCCTCAGCAAGTGCTGTAATATTCGATGCATAAACCCCCATCACGTGCCAACACGTGATGCTCTAAAATAAAGATGAAAAGTGTTTAACACTTATTCACAGATTTGAGGATAAAACAAAGGAGATCTGGCTCCGCATTTAGGGCGCTCTCACGTGTCCACACGTGACCCCTCTCTCCTTAGTGTTTAACACTAATCTGGAGACTTTGTTCCCAGTGTTTAACACTGATTTTCTTTAGTGTTTAGCACTAATTTGAAATCTCTGATTACCAGTGTTTAACACTAATTTGCATTAGTGTTTAACACTAATTTGAAAACCCCGTTGCTAGTGTTTAACACTGATTATCTTTTAGTGTTAAACACTAACTTGCTAATCTTAATTCCAGTGTTCAACACTGTTGGTCTTTAGTGTTTAACACTAGCTTTAGCCCAATTGGCTAAGTTTCTAAAGGCAAAGCCTCTCTTTCAATGAGCCAACAGAGGGCCAATATTTCAAACATAATTGGACTTAGCCCAAACTGGCCATAAGTCCTCAAATCATCTTGAACTGAGCACATCTGCTCTTTCAACCAACTCAGTGGTTCAAGGGTACATCTCTGAACTCCTCTGATATTTGTCATTGTAATCCTTCAACGTCTTCAGAGAGGTGACGGGTCCCGACAACCACACATCAACACGGACTGTGGGGTCCTTAAACTCATGGACTTATGCGTCCTTAAACCAAGATACGGACTGCGGGGTCCTTAAACCCGTGGACTTATGCGTCCTTAAACTAACGGACTAATGCGTCCTTAAACACACCCATATGGACTGTGGGGTCCTTAAACCCATGGACTTATGCGTCCTTAAACTACCAATGGACCGCAATGTCCTTCAACTACCAATGGACCGCAATGTCCTTAAACTACCATCGGACCGCAATGTCCCTAAACTGGCAATGGACCACCACGTCCCTAAACTGGTAATGGACCACTATGTCCCTAAACTGGAACAATAGAGCCCCCAAATGCTCTCTTGTCGGATCTAAACGATCCCGTTAAGTCGATCTTAGTCCCAAACTGGACTAAAGTATCCTTAACAACCGTTTAAGTTGATCTTAGCCTCAAATATGACTAACGCATCCTTAAACCTTCAAACAGACTGGACTATGAATCCCTCCAATCAACTTTGCTTCAAGGGTACATCTCGGAACTCCTTTGACACCTGTCGTTGTAATCCTTCAACGTCGTCAGAGAGGTAACGGGTCCCGACAACCATACATTCAATGGACCACTATGTCCCTAAACTGGAACAATGGAGCCCAAATGCTCTTTTGTTGGATCTAAACGATCCCGTTAAGTTGATCTTAGTCTCAAATTAGACTAATGTATCCTTAACAAACGTTTGAGTTGATCTTAGCCTCAAATATGGCTAACGTATCCTCAAACCAAACCCCCAAACCCAAATCTAAGATAATACGGATTTGGACTAGTCCACGCCCTACGGGCGACGACATAACTCAGTCTCCATAAACAATCCACGGGCAACAAAACACAAAACAAACACCCACGACACGAAGTGACCAGCTGGAGAAGGAGAAAGTTGTTACCGCGATGCGGTAGCGTAATTAACTGCAGGGGCTTGCGCCTGCAGGGAAGAGCGTCCCCACAATCAAAAACCCCTCAAACGAGGAGGAATCTGATGAAGTTTGCTACATCGGACGCATCCGTTTAAACCTTCGATACATGGTGCCATAAATCAACTTGGCATCTTCGGAGAGGTGAACGGATAGCACCAATTAGCATCTGCCCCGAATCTCAGTACCAAGACATCGCAGTCTTGTGCACCGTCTTTCGGAGGGGAACAGATTCTGGCACGCCCGGTGGGACCTTTTCCTCTTTCCACTCCACACTTCGTGTGTCGTGATTCGCGAACCAATCGCGGTTCGCTAATGGTTGCCCTTGGGTTTCAAGATACTAAGAATTGGCGTCTTGCCTATTGCAGAAAACAAAGGATCGATGGCTGCTACTTCCGCGAAGTCCTTCAACTGCTCAAACTGCAATTGCGACCAACGCTCTACCTCGCCAGGAGGTATAGCCTATGGACCCCAAGCTGCTTCGTTGTTCACAATGCCGGTGGACCAAGTGACTCAAGCCACTACCGGATTGTTCTTTGGGACTATACTCCCCCCATCAAGCTTCGTGACACCGGTGCCGACAAAGGAAGCTCTCAGGAAGCCGGTCTTTGATCGTCTTACCCCTGCCGCGGCTCCTCTCAACGAGTCGCCCAACGCCAACGCCTCGGTCTTCTCTAGATTGGGCCAGAAATCTTGCGAACTTATCATGGAGCCTACAATCTCAGAGGAGGCTACTTCTAAGAAAGTGGCCGCTCCTACCCCCGAAATCGCCAAGGTGGCTTCTCCGGCCAAAAAGTCAGTCTTTACAAGATTGACGGCTTCGGCTCCCGCTCCTACTGCCCAGAAGACATCGGTCTTTGACAGTCTAACACCAACGACAACCCCCCACCCACACAGGGGGCAAGACAAGACCATTCTTACCGCTGAACCAGCGCCGTCCGCTCGACGCGCTCAACGTCGTCATTGGCGCCGAATAAGGAAGGCTGGGGGCGATTCTTCCTCCGGATTGACTCCACCAGCCCCGGTGGCAGAAGTTAATGCTGCTGTTCCAACTGGGAACAGCTTCGAAATGCTAAACAAGGTGCGAAGAAATTCTCCTACTGCAGTGCTGAAGAGGTCTCCTCCCCCATTAAAGAAGGTTGCGGAAATAAAACCAGAACAACCCCAATCTCCTCAACGGCTGTCTTCCAAAATCTATAAGGTTTGGCGACAGGCCCGAGACTCGACCATCGATCCAAACTTCTCCCGCCAGCACAAGAAGCTGAAAATCCAACCGGAAGCTGGCCACCAGGCTGAACCCCGAAAGGTTGTCGGGACGCCCACCTCAACGGCCCCCTCAACCTCCATGGCTCATAAAAGGAGGGAGCCAGAGAAGACCCCTCAGTGTGCAACGACGGCTAAAAACACTGAGCCTAGACGCCCTAAGTCTGGGGGCATGATGGTCCACACAGTATACATGGCCTCTGGAAAGGAGGAGAGCCGCACTTCTACAGGCCACCGACCACTTACCCGATCCGTGACGAAAGCCCAGGAGCAGTAACAAAAGCTCCAAGAAATGATGAATGCTATGGCCACACTTACCGG
The DNA here is from genome assembly GCA_030015575.1 of Agapanthus africanus. Lineage (NCBI taxonomy): Eukaryota > Viridiplantae > Streptophyta > Magnoliopsida > Asparagales > Amaryllidaceae > Agapanthus > Agapanthus africanus. The sequence continues at coordinate 297,905,689 of CM057339.1, read as the reverse complement.
GCCAAAAGAAAGCCCATAAACATCCTCAGACGCGCGCCACGAGGAAGAAACCGACGCTGAATTCCTTCGCCGGATACTGGAGAAAAAGGACAAAGAGGCTGCTGAACAAGCATCCAACATACAACGTATGGGCCTTCTCTTCCAAGATATGATAGGAATGATGATCCAGAAGGACTTACCCGCCGAAGATCCCCCAATCGTTCTTGAAGACGACCGAGGAGAAACATCGAATCCACTGCCGGCCCTCTCAACGGCCAAGGAGGAGGCAATCTCTAAGGCAGACTTGGCTGACTACATAGCCCAGCAAATCCGGGTCCATCATGCGACTGAGGCAGCTGGTCAAGTCGTGAAGACGGGGCGGCCGTATCCAAGCTGGTACGACCAAATCAAATACCCGCAAGGCTATACGATACCAAAATTCCACGTATACAAGGGGACCGGCAATCCCCATCAACATGTCGCCCAGTTCCGGGCCCTCTGCGGTAACACCGGCGGTGATGATAAACTGTTGCTTCGACAGTTCGTGGGCAGCTTATCAGAAACAGCGTTCGAATGGTATTCGGAACTCCCGAATGATTCTATCAAAACGTTCGCTGAAATGGAGTTTTTATTCACTCAGCGATTCGCAAGTGCCAGCGAACGCACTCCAATAACCGCTTTGATTAACGTCAGGGTAAAACCAGGCGAAACCTGGGTCCAGTATGCTATACGCTGGCGGAATTTGTAGTCGAGATGCGAACAACGCATTGAGGAGGCACCCGCAGTTGGCATGTTCGTGGGAACTCTAGACCCCCACGCAACTATCTCTCAGTTTATGATGTTCTTTAAGCCAACCACATTCCAGGCTTTAATCGACAAGTTGGCTCAGATGGACCAGATGGGTCATAGACCACTTCCCCCGAAGTCGGAATCTCGGAATGACAAGGGTAAAGGGAGGGCGACCTTCGTCGCAAATGCCCAACAGCAACCTAACGCCCCGAAATCAGCAGATCAATTGGAAGAAAGACGCCGATATTATAATGAGAAGATGAAACGTCCCTACTCGTTCCCACGAGACAAGACGAAACGGCTATTTGAGCTGGCAATACGCAACAGACTTATAAACCTGCCGAGTCCAAGGCGACCGCCACAACCCACCGAGGTGAATAACCCTAGTTATTGCCCTTACCATCAAACGGTAAGTCACCCGATTGAAGATTACTTCGTCTTCAAAGGATGGATTGAAGATCAATACCTCCAGGGGAAGTTTGTACTGTCTGAGAAGTGGAAGGTGAGCCCACCACAACCGCATACTCCTAAGAAAACAGATACATTGGGGGCAACCTACTCCTTTATTGAAGAAGCTCCATGGGAGGTCGTGTTATCAACGAAAACAAAAAGAATGCTGAGAGACCTCCACGCGTGCCCTGCGATCGAATGGAAAGACCCTCTTGAACCTCAAATTATCGAGGGGATGTTGAGACCCTGCACAACTACGAAGACTCGTGATAAGGGCCCGAATACTCACGCCCAGCCGTCAAAAGCTTCGAAGAAAAAGAAGAAGAAATCCAAGAAGCCCGCGAAGCTTGGAGACGAGCGCACGAAATTGCAGAAGCAAATCGACGCGCTGGAAGAATATAATCAAAAGGCGCGAACCCCTGTCACACTGCAAGAGTTCCTCAACCACATCTTTCAAGAGGGAGATGATGAAGAGAGCTCATCGGATGAATCCGAAGAGTATGTGGCGAGTTGTAACGTAATCTCCCACTCGTTTACCGATGATGAGAAAACTCCTAACACTAAGAAGCTGGAGGCAGAACCTGAACCAGAGCGTGCGTGGCTGACAAATGAAATGATCAATTCCTTTCTAGACGAGATTCGTCTAAAAAGTAAAGCGGATCAGGAGCGTGAGATGGCAACGTCAGAAAGAACCAAATGCAGGCGACTGAATGAAAGAGTTGAACTACCCCCGCCAGATCAAAAGGCGTCCGAAGTAGACAAAAAGATATTCAAGACAAGGAAAAGGTTTGCCAAAGCCATGTCAATGGGGATGAAGCTACCACCCTCAGAAGGAAATACACACGATGGGGCGGAGAGGCACCCTAATTATTGCGCATATCATCGGAGAATCTTACACCCTACGGAGGAGTGCGACGCCTTTAAAATATGGTGGCAAGGATATGTTACTCGTCAGCAACATTTTAAGCGCATGAAACGCAAGAGCCGTCGGGAGCGAAGAAGTACTGTCGAAGGGCACAACAAGACTACTGGCAACTGTTACATGGTTAACGCTGGGGGGTCACAAGTTCTCACCTTTGGGAGCGACTCTGATGAAGAAATGGCTCTGGGCCCTCTATTTAAAGAATCCGTTTTAGGGAAAGAGGAGGAATCGGAGGCCTGTGAGAACATCCAGCTGCGCAATCGCACACTTCAGAAAAGAATCTCGGGCCCGTGAGCAGAAAAGATAAGGGAAAGGAAAAGGTCATTGAAGATATCACTTTAGATGACCAGGTCACGAAAGAACTAACTACCAGAGACCCTCCTAAGAAGGGTAAGGTGGACTATAACATCCTCGCGCACTTAAGGAAGCTACCTTCTCAGCTTAGCATCCTTGATGCTCTCCTATTGTCAAAAGAATCGCGAGACTTGCTAATTAAGGCGTTGCAAGAACCTGAACAATTCCAAGCCTTCCTCGCCACTGAAAAGATGAAGGATGAACTGGAGGAAGTGCATACAGCCGACATCACTTTCGGTGATGAAGACCTCCTTCTCGGGGTGTGCGACCATAACCGTCCCCTATATGTCTCTGGATACTGCCATGACATCAAGATAGGCAAGATCCTGGTGGATAATGGATCCTCCGTCAATCTCCTTAACGTTCGGGTGTTGAAGGAAATCTGCATGAGTGTGCAACACCTCGCTCATGACAAAATTACTATCTCCGGTTTCGATTCACAATCGTCACGGACTCTCGGATCTGTGATACTAACATTACGCTTTGGACTTCTCGTCACAGACATCAAATTTCATGTCATTGACGCCAAAACCTGCTACAACGCCTTGCTCGGTCGTCCTTAGCTACACGAATACAACATCGTCCCTTCTACACAACACCAGTGTATGAAGTACTTTAAGGATGGTTTCGAGTATACCGTAACAGGAGAGTTGAATCCATTCTCCGTGAACGAAGTCCGCAAATACGAAGATGCGAAGTACTTTTTGCCAGATTTCGAGGATACAGAAAGGTGTCGCAACTCGGAGAACAAAGCCACCGCCACCATCCCTGTTTTCGGAAGCGATACCGAAGAAGAGGAAGAGATAGTTTATACAGGGCCATCTCAGCGTAACAACCTGGGGACGCCCGCCCCCGTGTTGGTCTTCGGAAGTGATTCAGAAGATGAAGTTAATGCCGTATTCTCCAATCGGCTGTCAATGCAAGCACCCCTTGGCGATGACCAAAGTTTGCAAATCACCATGGTACCGCGAGAACACTACAAGGATCTCGACACGCTTCAAGCTCATAATGTGCAGGAGCTGCAAACATTTTACATCCCTCCCAGGCAAAGGGGTGAGAAGGTGATCCTATTCTACCGATCCTCAGAGTCGAAAATAGAGAAAGAGATCTGGCATGGCGCAGATGCTACATGCGACAGACTCCAACCCATCCGTCTGCCCAGATACTATACAAATGGATTAAAGAAGCTATTGAAGCGCCAAGGAGTACCCTTAAAACAAACCGTTCGACAGGCTCGGTTCTACAACAGGATTTGGGATGTCCCTGGGACCCAACGCAAATTGCCCAACGGGAAAATGGAAACACTTGGGCTTGGATACGCGAGAACCGGAAAACGGGAGCGGGCCCACAGCAGCTACGCTATATACACCTTTGATGAAGAAGAGGACGCCCTGTCAGGAGATGCCGACCCCTCATCAAAACTAGACCCCGCGATTGAAGCGCCAAGTCCGTCGTCTGAAGAACGAATGGGCAAGCCTATCAGGAAAGTGAGTCAGAAAGCTCGGGAAGACCACAGCCGCGAAATGGCCATCTACGAGAAGGCCAGGACGCAACGTCTATTTCAACGGACTGCAAAAGACAAAGATGTTCATTCTTGTCAACCCGTTGTGCGAAAGGCCCGATGCGGAAGCGGAAATAAATTAAGAAGCGGGAAGAGGAGCCGACAACAACGACGTAGGATTAGAGGGTTACGAGTACTGCGCGGCTCGGATTCGTCCCTCATGGAAAAGATGAGTCGAGCGTACTCCTTCCCCCGAGACAAGACGGAGAAGTTACTCAAGCTCGCTTTAAAACATCAAATGATCGCGCTTCCAGAGTCTAGACACCCTGAGCAAGCCAACAAGGCTTCTCGTTCGAGCTATTGCTCTTATCACCAAGCCATAGGACATCCTACCGAAGACTGCTTCACCTTCAAGAACTGGGTCGAGGACCAGTACCGACGTGGCAGATTCGCTTTATCCAACAGCTGGAGGGTAACGCCGCCGCAAAAGCATGAACCCAAGGCCGCAAGAGCAGAACCGGATCCACCTCAGTCCCGGGAGCGGATTCGCACCTGTTATACGATTACGATATTAAAAGAAGAGCCCGAGAACGTGGATGACCTTCCCCAATGCTTTGAGAACGGCGATGACGAGGTGATCTCAGAATTTCCGCCAGCTCCGAAAGAACTGGAAGACGGTATACATACTACGGCAGAAAACCTCAGGAAGATTGAGTTGGGATCGGCGGATGACCCACGACCGACATTTGTCAGCGAGCTACTCTCTGAAGAAAAGGTGGCCGTGTTAAAGAACGTGCTTCTACGGCATAAAGACTGCTTCGCGTGGAACTACTCTGAGATGCCAGGATTAGATCCGGAGGTGGCCGTACATAAATTAGCAATATCCCCAGATATCAAGCCAGTCAAGCAGGCGCCAAGAAGGATGCGACTCGAGTTAGAGATGAGCATCAACGCCGAAGTCAAAAAGCTGATCGATTCTGGATTTATTCAAGAAGTTCAATATCCCGATTGGATCGCCAATATCGTCCCGGTAATGAAGAAGAATGGGACGGTACGCATATGCGTGGATTTCAGGGATCTCAATAAAGCCTGTCCAAAGGATGATTTCCCAGTACCGGTAACCGAGCTGATGATAGATAACATGTCCACTCACGAAGTTTTCTCCTTTATGGACGGTTCGTCAGGATACAATCAGATAAAGATGCATCCCGAAGACCAGAAGCACACCGCTTTCCGGACCCCTTTGGGTATATTCTGCTATAGGGTTATGCCCTTTGGTCTAAAGAACGCTGGCGCTACCTATCAAAGGGCCATGACAAAGATCTTCGATGACCTCATACATGACATCGTTGAATGCTATATCGATGACCTCGTAGTAAAGAGCATGTCATACGAAGAGCATTTAAATCATCTGGAGACTGTATTTCAACGCCTTCGGCAATATAATTTGAAAATGAATCCCCTCAAATGCGCGTTTGGAGTCTCCTCGGGCAAATTCCTGAGATTCATCGTTCGACACCGAGGTATTGAAATAGATCCATTAAAGATTAAAGCGATCATGGAAATGCCTCCGCCAAGAACTCTCAAACAGTTGCGGTCTCTCCAAGGGAAGCTCGCATACATCCGGCGATTTATCGCCAATCTTTCCGGCAAATGCCGTCCTTACAGCCACCTGATGAAAAAGGGAACTCCATTCGTTTGGGATCACAAATGCCAAAGTGCACTAGACGAGATCAAGCAGTACCTGCAGAACCCTCCGGTGTTGGCTGCGCCGGTCAAGGGAAAACCCCTCATTCTTTATACAACCGCCCTCGAAGGTTCCTTGGGCGCATTATGGGCGCAAGAGAACGATCAGGGAAAAGAGAGAGCACTCTACTACTTAAGTCGAGTTCTGCTGGGGGCAGAACGCAACTACTCTCCCATTGAAAAACATTGCTTGGCATTAATCTTCGCGATAACAAAGCTCAGACACTATGCGTTGGCGCATGAAGTCCGTCTTATTTCAAAAATGGACCCACTTAAATACTTGATGTCGAAAGCCATATTGACGGGACGACTCGCTAAATGGGCCCTACTCTTGATGGAGTTCTCGGTAACGTACCAACCTCTCAAGGCGGTGAAAGGCCAGGCCATTGCCGATTTCCTTGCCGAGCACCCGATACCGGCCGATTCTCCTCTGAACTGTGCTTTGCCGGACGAGCATGCCTTTGACGCGATTGGCGGCGGTAGCGCCCGATGGGAACTCTATTTCGATGGAGCGTCCTCCGTAAAGAAACAGAAACAAGGTATCCCAATGATCAAATCGGGGATAGGCCTCGTCTTTGCAACCCCACAAGGAGGGATAATGCGCTTCGCCTTCTCCTTAACAGAGCCGAGGACAAACAACGAAGCTGAATACGAAGCTCTGATAGCAGGCCTCGAAATCGCCATCGACCTGGGAATTGAAGACCTCCTTATATACGGGGATTCTCAACTGGTTGTTAGTCAAGTAAATGGTGATTACCAAACGTGCAAACCGGAGTTGGTAAGGTACGCCGAAAAGGTGCAACAACTATTGATCCAAATTCCCTCCTATACTTTGGAGAATATACCGCGCGCGGAAAACAGTAAAGCAGACGCGTTAGCCAAACTTGCTAAAGAACTGGCGGACGAAAACCTCGATGATGTAAGAATCGTGGTACAAAGCCGTCGAGTGCTTGCCCCGGCAGAAATACCTCCGAGATTGTATAAAGAGAAGGGAGCGACTGAGCAGACGACCCTACAAATAAAAGACCATGAGAAGGCCGAGGACTGGAGGGAAATCTTCATAGACTACTTTAAGTCCCACCAAATGCCAAAAGATGCATCCTCAAGGCATCAACTCATGAAACGAGCTCTATCTTTCGCCTTCGTCAACGATGCTCTATACAAGAGGTCATTCGATTCTCTGTGGCTGAGATGCCTAGGACCTGACGAAGCGAGAAGGGTCATACAAGAAGTTCACGACGGACTCTGCGGTTCCCACCAAGCAGGCCCTAAGATGAAGTTGAAGATAAAACGGATGGGTTACTACTGGCCCACGATGATCCAGGACTGCCTTGAGTATGCGAAGCAATGCCACTCGTGCCAGATTCATGGAGACTTTATCCACCAACATCCAAATCCACTACACCCAACGGTGGCTAGTTGGCCATTCGAAATGTGGGGGACTGACATAGTCGGCCCCATCGAGCCAGCATCATCCCGGGGACATCGTTTTATCCTGGCGACAACTGATTACTTCTCCAAATGGGCAGAAGCAATACCACTGAGGGAAGTAAAGACGGAGAATATCCTCCATTTCTTCAAGACGCACGTCATCTATCGGTTCGGAACCCCACGGCGGATTATCTCCGATAATGGGCCAGCCTATCGAAGCCATAAGATTAGCCGCTTCGCGCAGCAGCACAATATAGACTGGAGATATTCTTCAGTTTACAATCCACGAGCTAACGGTCTGGCCGAGGCCTTCAATAAGACCTTGACGAAGATCATAAAAAAGACCGTTTCCCGGAATAAGAGAGACTGGCACGAGAGGCTGCAAGAAGCCCTTTGGGCTTATTGAACTACATTCAAGACAGCCACGAACACAACGCCGTACGCATTGGTATTTGGGACGGAAGCAGTGCTCCCCCTCGAAATAGAGTTACCCTCTCTACGAGTAGCAGTCCACCACGAGCTGACGGACGAAGAAAATGCTCACCTTCGGCTTGAGGAGCTTGATGCCCTCGACGAAACCCGACTCATAGCGCAACAACATATGGAAGCCTACAAAGCAAAGATGACGCGCTCGTACGAGAGATTGACCAGGCCGAGGACATTCCGCCAAGGCGAACTCGTGCTAGTGGTCAAGAGACCTATGATCCCCAATCGTGCCAAGCGGGGAAAATTTGAGCCAAACTACGAAGGCCCTTACATCATAGACAAGGTCTACCAGGGTGGAGCCTATCTACTCATAGACATGCACGGTGAAAGACCTTTCAGGCCAATAAACGGCCGCTTCTTAAAGAAATACTATGCTTAATGAGCCACAGCCTGGGTCAATGATAGATGACGACGACTATATCCGCTCGCTATCTTCCTAGGCTCAGACTTTACAAGCAGCAGCCGGCCTTCCCATAACGACGGACCGAAACGTCCTTAAACTAACGACGGACCGAAACGTCCTTAAACTAAAGACGGACCGAAACGTCCCTAAACTAACAATGGACCGAAACGTCCTTAAACTAACGACGGACCGAAACGTCCTTAAAACTAAAGACGGACCGAAACGTCCCTAAACTAACAATGGACCGAAACGTCCTTAAACTAACGACGGACCGAAACGTCCTTAAAACTAAAGACGGACCGAAACGTCCCTAAACTAACGATGGACCGAAACGTCCTTAAACTAACGACGGACCGAAACGTCCTCAGACTAACGACGGACCGAAACATCCCCAAAACTACTACCGCAGCATCGTCAGGCTGACGAGATGAGAAAGAAAAAATAAAAAATATATATGAAAAAGAATAAAAAAAACGGTATGTCCATAAGCAAAATGGGCACGGATGAAAACCCGAAAGGGCTCCGTGAGTAAAAACAGCAGGACTACCGGCGAGTGTTTGTGAAAACCCGAAAGGGCGCAACCTCGTTAAAAGACACTTATAGGGTCCTCTCGACCTTGTAAGGAGAAACCACCCGCGTGAGATCCTTACGACTCACAAAAGAGCAACACACTTAGGGATCCTCACGATTCCTAAGGAGAAAATACACTTACGAGATCATCACGACTCGTAAGGAGAACTCTCTTGTGGGACCCTCACGGCTCATAAGACTTGAAAGTCTTAAGTTACAGAAACCTAAACCTGTTCTTAAGCAGATCCCCCACAACCTTCGATATTGCCCTACAAGCGGCTCATACTGACCCTTGTATACAATCCACGGGCGCGAATAAACATTTCCCCAGCAAAGTCCAACCCTTGTAGGTCCTCTCGATCCATAAGGAGAAAGCCCTCTTGTAGGATCCTTACGACTTACAGAAGAGCACACACTTAGGAATCCTCACGATCCCTAAGGAGAAAATACACCTGCAAGATCCTCACGACTTGTAGGGAGAAATACCTTCGTGAGACCCTTACGGCTCATGAAGTCAAAAGCCTTGGTCGACAGGACCCTTAACCCTGTTTGCTGAGCCACCTTTGTTCATCATCGACAAAGGCAAATGATGATTCGCTCCTGGCAACATTCCAGTTGTAGCGGTGCTGATGCCGAAATCGGTGCCATGGGGAGATACATATCACCAAGGCTCGGCGATACATATCACCAAGAGTCGAACCTCCATCCCGTGAAATGCGGATACAATCAACAAAATTCCTGGTCACGTGGAACGCGGATAATGTCACTCTTTGACCCCGTGGAAAACGTCCAGAGCGGATCCTGGTCCTCGCAGAGAACGGCAGTGAACCTGTGTGAAGCATCCAGAGCGGAGCCTAGTCCTCGCCTAACGCGGCAGCGAACCCGTGTGAAGCATCTAGCGCAAAATTCCTGGTTACGTGGAACGCGGATAATGTCACTCTTTGACCCCGTGGAAAACGTCCAGAGCGGATCCTGGTCCTCGCAGAGCACGGCAGTGAACCCGTGTGAAGCATCCAGAGCGGAGCCTAGTCCTCGCCTAACGCGGCAGCGAACCCGTGTGAAGCATCTAGCGCAAAATTCCTGGTTACATGGAACGCGGATAATGTCACTCTTTGACCCCGTGGAAAACGTCCAGAGCGGATCCTGGTCCTCGCAGAGCACGGCAGTGAACGCGTGTGAAGCATCCAGAGCGGAGCCTAGTCCTCGCCTAACGCGGCAGTGAACCCGTGTGAAGCATCTAGTGCAAAATTCCTGGTCACGTGGAACGCGGATAATGTCACTCTTTGACCCCGTGGAAAGCATCCAGAGCGGATCCTGGTCCTCGCAGAACACGGTAGTGAACCCGTGTGAAGCATCCAGAGCGGAGCCTAGTCCTCGCCTAACGCGGCAGTGAACCCGTGTGAAGCATCTAGTGCAAAATTCCTGGTCACGTGGAACGCGGATAATGTCACTCTTTGACCCCGTGGAAAACGTCCAGAGCGGAGCCTAGTCCTCGCCGAGCATGGTAATGAACCCGTGTGAAGCATCTAGCGCAAAATTCCTGATTACGTGGAACGCGGATAATATCACTCTTTGACCCCGTGGAAAACGTCCAGAGCGGATCCTGGTCCTCGCAGAGCACGGCAGTGAACCCGTGTGAAGCATCCAGAGCGGAGCCTAGTCCTCGCCTAACGCGGCAGTGAACCCGTGTGAAGCATCTAGTGCAAAATTCCTGGTCACGTGGAACGCGGATAATGTCACTCTTTGACCCCGTGGAAAGCGTCCAGAGCGGATCCTGGTCCTTGCAGAACACGGCAGTGAACCCGTGTGAAGCATCCAGAGCGGAGCCTAGTCCTCGCCTAACGCGGTAGTGAACCCGTGTGAAGCATCTAGTGCAAAATTCCTGGTCACGTGGAACGCGGATAATGTCACTCTTTGACCCCGTGGAAAACGTCCAGAGCGGAGCCTAGTCCTCGCCGAGCATGGTAATGAACCCGTGTGAAGCATCTAGCGCAAAATTCCTGGTTACGTGGAACGCGGATAATGTCACTCTTTGACCCCGTGGAAAACATCCAGAGCGGATCCTGGTCCTCGCAGAGCACGGCAGTGAACCCGTGTGAAGCATCCAGAGCGGAGCCTAGTCCTCGCCTAACGCGGCAGTGAACCCGTGTGAAGCATCTAGCGCAAAATTCCTGGTTACGTGGAACGCGGATAATGTCACTCTTTGACCCCGTGGAAAACATCCAGAGCGGAGCCTGGTCCTCGCCAAGCACGGCAGTGAACCCGTGTGAAGCATCCAGAGCAAATACCGGATTGTGGAGTCCTTAAAATCCACGGACTATGATGTCCTTAACCTCGACCGTGATGTCTTAAAACTAACGATCAACCACCCCGATTCCCTACGGATTCTGCCTTGGTTTAAGGGTACATCTCTTCACTCCTTTGATACCTGGCGTTGTAATTCCTCAACGTCTTCAAAGAGGTGACGGGTCCCTGCAACCAAACATCGGACTGTGGAGCCCCTAAATCCACGGACTATGAGGTCCTTAACCTTGACCGTGATGTCTTAAAACTAACATCGGACTGTGGAGTCCCTAAATCCACGGACTATGAGGTCCTTAACCTTGACGTCTTAAAACTAACATCGGACTGTGGAGTCCTTAAATCCACGGACTATGAGGTCCTTAACCTTGACCGCGACGTCTTTAAACTACGATACCCGGAGAAACCCCTGACTCCGTAAAACACGGACAAGGGTGACCACATCCAGCACTTACAAGTCCTCACGACCCGTAAGGAAGAAAAAACTCTCTTGTGAGATCCTTACGACTCTCAAGGGAAACCCGCTTAAGAATCCTCACGACTCTTAAGGAGAACTTACACCTATGGGATCCTCTCGACCTATAGGGAGAAAAACTCTATATGAGACCCTCGTGGCTCGTAAAATGCAGAAGTCTTAGGAAGCAGATCTTAACCCTGAATCCTGAGCCATCGCTGTCCTGCAAGGAGATCAAGATAGAATATCCGCAGAATGCATTCAATAAAAAGGGGACACACCATTGAGAAGAAAAATGTATCTTTTATTCATAGACCAAAATGGATACAAAATACAATTTATGAAAGAAACAAAAAGGAAGATACTCTTATCCATGAGTATGTACAAAAAAAAGGGAGAAAAGATACAAGTCCTTAAGCCGGCGGGCGGTGCAATAATTTTACCAGCTCATCGTTCTGTTGCTGAGCCACGGCTTCATGACGCAAGATCTCCAGAAGACGAGCCTCCGCCTGAGCTTGCTGAGCCTGATACGAAGCAAGCCGAGCTTCGAGCTCTTTCTCGGTGGCTTTATGAGCCTCGACCCTCTCACGAGTGAACGTGGCGGCTTTATCGAGAGCCACCACCTCTTTGATGGATTCCTGTAGCACCTGCCACAGTTCATACGCTTTATTGGCCCTGACTGTGAGATTGTCTTGAAGCTCGCCCAACGCCTTAGAGGCTAGCTCCCTCTCCGAGAATTTGCGGCCAAGCCTCTTCTCACATGACGTCATGTTTGCCGCACATCGTGCTATCAGACCTCGCAACTCCGCTTTTGCAGCCACGGCTTCTGAGGAAGGGCGAGAACATTCAAGAGCATACAAACAAGCCTCCACCTTCCTACAGAACTCCACCCAGACCCGCACCACCTCCTCGCTAAAATAGGTGGCGAGAAAAGGAAGAGAGCCGTTAGCTTCAGCGACAAACGCTTCGGATGTGGTCGCACTACCAGCACGGAGCTCCTTGACGAAAGAAGATAGGGAGAGAAGGCTCAATTGGGCCAAGCGTTCTGAAGCCCGCAAAGCGTAGGGGCCGGGCGGCATCACAATGCGCGATTCCAAAGCCATGGAGACTGGCAGGGCTGTTCAAATTTGGCAAATGTTGGTAAAACTCTTAAACGCAGAACGAACGGGAGTATAATAAAATGTCACTCACCGACAGTCATGCAAGTAGGAGCTGAAGGTTCCCCTGGCCCTTCAACGACCTCGACCTCATCATCGGCTTCCAAAACTAGAAGAGACATCAACGTCATTTCGCAAAATAGTAACAAGGCTATGGTAAAAAAAAAAATGGCGAATGACACTAACCTTGCCCAGAGGAAAGGACAATACGCTGAGGAGGGATCGCCTGCGGAGCTGCCATCTCCAATAAACGCTGAAATGATTGACGAGGCGATAGATCCGCGATCGTGGCTGCCAAACCGCGCAATTCTGGGAAAGATAAAAGATTTCAGACTATGAAGGGGTTACTAAATTAAAACGCAGAGGGATACCTTCAACACTCCTCCCATTCTGAGCCGGGGGGATAGCAGCCTCAACGGTCTCCGCCGTGACCTTAGGCTCCAACAAAGGGAGAGTAGTCCCGACTACCTCGCTTCCAGCCTTTGGGCCACCCTCAGCAAGAGTCATTGGGATGGGGGCCTCCAGGAGAGCATCCCCCAAAGGGGCAGGCACCCCCTGATCAAGAACCGCCACTGGAGGTTCTATCATGAGAGGAGCAGCCTCGTCAACCCTCTCCACATCCGGCAAAGCTTCATTAAGAACTTCGGCGGGCTTCAGCTTTAATGGGCCAGTAGGGAGCTCCCCCAACATCGAAGATTCTGCACGATTCAAACAAAAATAATGATACATGCCCACGAGTATAAATAATCGACAGGATTATAGGATAAGCACAACATACCTATACGCAAAGAAGCCCTCAATATGGCTTCTCCAAACCGCTTCTCCTTCTCAAGGAGATAAGCTCGCCGAGGTTCAAGAGTAGACTCATGACCGCCGGTCCATAAAGAAAGTGCATCAGCTGCGTCCTCTGAAGCGGCCTGCTTCAAAGCCCTTTCCCCCCATTCCTCCAAAGGGCCGATAAATCGCCGCCGAATCCACGAAGGGTCTTCGTAAAAAATTACAGCGGGATAAGACTTCTTCGGAACCTTGGCGTTATGGGATGCATCTTTTGAACGCCGTATGGCCTCAGCCAACTGTGCAGCCTCCTCATCAGCCGAACTCGGGAAGAGAAGTCCAGCGCTTGACTCTTGCAAGGCCAATGGTTCGTCTTCGAGGATAAGCTCAGACTCCACCACGGAATCAAGCGGGGCGGTAGCCGCTTTCCTCCGCCGTTTAGACCCAGAACCGGTCGCTGAGGATGACCGCTTCCTCCCTCGCGAAGCCTTAGGGCGACGCTGGCCCACATCGCCTTCAACACCCTCGTCCCTGTTACCCTCACTCGGTGCCACAACCGAGGACGACATCGCCAGTGTCGACGCCACGGGGGACGATACCGCCGCCGGCAGAGGTGCTACTACTGGAGCCCGTTTACCCCACGATTGGGAACCCAAGGGCATACCAGCTGTTGGAGTAAGGTCTACCCCTGACTCCCCTGGAATGAGGGCGGTGCCAATCTCCCTCAAAGGGAAGCGGACTGGAACCCTCGGTCGCAGCTTAGCTCCCGAAACCTGAGGAGGGGAGTCGTGACCAAGAAGAACCCTTCTTTCTTCAGCAATAATTGGGGTGATTCGATGAAGATACCAGCCCGTGAATGCACCTACGCATCGGGGCATGTACTCGGCTTCAGGGACCATGAAATAAGAGCCGGTGTTCAACCGCATGAAATGATGAGCGGCATCGCGAACAGCGTCAAGCGAAGGGATCAGGGCGACCATAAAAGCCTCAAAAGGAACACCCTGGTCGTATCCAAGCTGCCGAGCAAATCGATGCGGATTGTACCGCATAAAAAGAGCTGCACTGTCCTGGCGAAACACCAAGTAGCCCGGTCTAATTGAATACAAATGCGTGGCCTCTCGGGGCTTCAGAGAAGGCGCGTTGTCCTTTGACTGGTCCCAAAGTTGCTGAACGGGACCTGAAGGAGTAGACAGAACCCGATCGTTAAAAACCAACCCGCCAGCGGTGGCATGAGGAGAGATCAGCACCCGAATAGCCCCAAATTGAGTTGGGTCAGCAGCAGAAGCACCCACCAATCGCATGAGTCGCGGGAAGGGATAGGCGTCGTAAAAGGCGGGCCTCTGATGCATAGCAAAAGACCCCAGCACATGCATTTCGATCCACGACGTGAAATAATGAAGTGAAAAGTTCACTACGTCCACACCAGGCGTAGAAGTATTAGCTGCGGTGCCAAATCCGTTATAGAGGTGCGCCAAGGCCGGGATGCCGATAGCCAACCTCATCCCCTCAGCAATACGATGAGCCGGGTAGACGACCGAGGCTCTCATGAAGCGGCGATGCATGGGGATAACAAACCAACTGAGCCAGACGCTAACGAACCCCACAAAGAACGTCTTCTCGTCCATGCCTGGAGCAGCAATGGATTCAAAAGAGATCGGCGATATAATAGGGATGTAATACTGAGGTAGATCTGATTCGTCGGTCGGCAACCTCTTCGGGCCAAACCCAAAAGGGTCCCCAATGTTGGCAAACTTCGGGGCTGTCTTCGATAAGGCGTCCTCACGAAGGAAACGAGCAATGAAGCTCTTGAAAGTGACACCCTGCTCCTCGGACTCGGTGAATAATTGGTCGAAGATGCCTAGGGCCTTAATTAAACTGGGGCGCTTGTGGCGAACAGCATTCTCAGCAGACAGACCGTCAACCGGGGCGAGCTCAGGCTCAAAAACATACTCGTCAGGAGGTAACAACTCCTCATACAAATTACCCCTTATCGGCAACCCCGAGATATCATAAAATTCGGTCAGAGAAATCGAAACCTCGCGATCTCCCAGAATGAAAGTATTAGTGGGAAGATTCCACTGGTTCAAAAACGCCTTGACCCACCAGGCATGCGGGGACTTGTAATGGAATAGCGACGCGTATATGGCCTGATAAAGCCCGACTTTCTGCAACCGCGCCCGATGGGCAGAAAGGATATAGCGAGCCCAGAGAAGGTAGCCCGTAGGATGCCTAGGAGTGAGCCCTATCTTATAAATTTGCCCCCACGGGTGGGCCTCACCCTGGCAGATACGCCGTCCCAAAATGTCTATGGCCGGGATCGGATGGTTCGGAATGCCGGTCATCGAAGGCTCTAGCCTCCCTGTTGGAGTCCAGTGGGGCATTTCCACAGCAAAAGCTGTCCTTGGAGGATCCATTGGTAAAAATGGGAAAGTGGGCTCCATCGGCATGGAGCAAAGAAAGCTCCGGCGACCCTGAATAATCTGATTGTACCAAGGTCCCCATTGAAGAAGATTGGTGCAGTTCGGGTCATGGGCCCGAATCATCGCCATCGCTTCCTCATCAGACGGCGACTGAGGAAAAGCAGCCTCTGAGCGAGAAAAGGGAAAGCGCGGAACAGAAGCCATCGCACCTGAAATCCAATAAAGGAAGACCATTAGAAGAAAAGTCAGCAACGTATATTCATGCATAAACATGAAGACTAGTTAAAGAAAGTAACAGCATAGTTTTTTGGAGTCATTAGCTACAAAACATATGGGTCCCACAGAATCCAAATGACGGCTCATTAATAATGAGGCTAAAGCGTTACAATAAAACAAAGGGAATATCCTCAAAGAATGACGACCATGCACATTTCCCCCCAACAGAAGCTGTCTCGGGCTCTACAATGAATCTAGCAAGATCAAAGGAATTAAATTCCCACTAAAAGACATCATTACAAAGCCCCCATCGCATTAATTGCAGGAAGAACCACCTAGGGCCAAAAGACCTCAGGAAGCCTCCATGCGAAGAGACTGAGTTCTTCATAGGAATTAAATTCCTTATTAAGAAAAGGGAATTAAATTCCCAGAAATATTTTTGATGGAATTAAATTCCATGGGTTGAAACGCCATCATCATCTCCCCAAAGATCACCTAAACCCTAAGAGATCTACAGTTCGAAAGTTAGGTGGTTTCCTGTTCTTATGGAAAAACTTGAAGAAAAATGGGTTCTCTGCGAAACCCTTAATGCGGATTTAAAATCCAAAGAGTTCTTTTAAAGACGAAGGCGCTTCGGCCGTTCAACATTATTACCTGAGGAAAAGGGATCCGCCAACAGAGTTAAACTCTGGAAAATGTCAAGACAGAGAACTAAGCTCTGAAAGCGAGAATTAAATTCTCAAAGAAAAAGTTCTCAAAGGAAGAAGATGAGCAAAGTGAAGGCTCCTATGAAGAGACATCGGTATTTATAGAAAACAATGGAAACGTTTCATCTCCCAAATCCCTAAATGAATCCAACGGTCGCAAAGATGACAGCGTTGCACTCACATGCAGACACGTGAGAACAACGCTGTGGGGGCATTTGTTTCCTGATTTAAAATCAGAAAAGCTTATGGGAAAAGCTTCAGAAAGAGGGGTCACGTGCTCACACGTGACCAGCAGTCACGTGTTGACACGTGACATATAAAAGCAGTGGAAAAGGGCTCATTGATTCGCTGGTCAAGTCAGAGAAAAGGTTTCTTAATCAAGTCAAGAAAAAGGGCTTCAGATGAGGTCACGTGTTGGCATGTGACGCTCAAAGGAGAGGACCCGTGCTACAGTTGAGTCAAGGAAAGGGGCTCCTAACAGGGGGTCACGTGTTCACACGTGACCAATGGTCACGTGTTAACACGTGATGGCTAAAACGGCAACCAGAAGACAGCGCAGAAAGAAAGAAGAATCTTCATTCCAAAGAGGGTCACGTGTCCACACGTGACCATGGGTCACGTGGTCACACGTGACCGGCTTTCAAAGCCCATTTTGACGACAGAATTAAATTCTGAGGCAGATTTGAATCTTTCCAAAGGAAAGTGAGTATCTGAGACCAATCGAATTAAAGATTCGGAAGTGATTTAAATATCATCTATCAATGGAAAATCTCGGGTTTGGAAAGATTTCCCCCTTAAATCTAACCAAAATAACAAGGGAGAATCTCTGGATTTAAAATCCAATGGTGAATAAAATTCACCTAATAATCCAAAGGTCCAGAACGAATGAAGGATGCAAATCAAATCTCTCAATGAAGATTCGTCACAAAACTAATTTATTCGGCTGCTTCTCCTATAAATAGGAGCGAGGAGATAAAAAAAGAATATACATGCGCAGAGAAGAAAAGAAAGAAAAAAGGAGGAGAGCTTTGATACTTTGAAAAGACTCGGATCTTCTGCAAAAACCCTAGGTATGAAAGGGAATGCCTTTTGAAAGAAAGAGAATTTAATTCTCAACAGAGTTTAACTCTGATACATAAAACAGAAGAGCATATTTCTTCTCTCTTTGATAGAGGATCTGCAAAGTGCACATCTCCCCTTAAGGTTGAGAATTTAATTCTCAATGGGTCGAGATCCTGCCATGCAGATCCAAAACATAGAGAAGGAATGCAAGCATGAGAATTTAACTCTCACAGAACTATAGGAATTTAATTCCTTTAAAATAAAATTAGGGCTTGACCCTGTATCATGGGAATTTAATTCCTTCAAAACAAAAGAAACAGGGTTGAACCCTAATTAAGAACATAGTTCTGTTAAAACAGCGGGAATTTAATTCCTTTAATCATAATTCCCTGAAATGGGAGTTTAATTCCTTAAAAGCTTTTGTTAGGGTTTAACCCTATTTGGATCTTCACATATATGAGGAATTTAATTCCCACAGAAAATTCAGAGTTAAACTCTATTCCAGAATACAAGTCTTCGAAAGGAAGTAGGAATTTAATTCCTCGGAAATTTGCAGCTCGAGGAATGTAATTCCTGAAAAAGATTAACAGATCCTCTAAAAACATACATAGAGGCAGGGTCACGTGTTACCACGTGACCCCCCAAAGAGATCTACAGAAAGTCCCTTTGAGGCAGCACCCCACGTGATCCACGTGACCCTTGATAGAAGTTCTAATACATAGGCATTTGAATGCCCATCACGTGATGGCACGTGATGCTCTGAAAGACGCGATAATTTCAGCAGAACAAACGAAGGGAGGGCGCTCTCACGTGATCCACGTGACCCCTCTTGCCTTAGTGTTTAACACTAAATTAAAACTCTCAAACCCAGTGTTAAAACACTGTTGGGCCCTAGCATTCAACACTGATTAAAAAGCCTTATTTGCAGTGTTCAACACTGAGCTGTTTTAGTGTTTAACACTAATTTGAAAAGCCTTGTTGCTGGTGTTTAACACCAATTATCTTTTAGTGTTAAACACTAACTTGTTAATCTCATTCCCAGTGTTCAACACTGACTGCTCTGTAGTCTCTAACACTAGGCTTTGACCCAATTGACTTAAATGGATAGAGGCAAAGCCTCTCCTGATTGGACTTAGCCCAAGATGGCCATAAGTCCTCAATTTGTGATTAATTGGGCCAATGGACTCATAACATAATTAATTCGTCTTGACCCCAAATTGGGCCAAGGACTATTTAAGCCACTCCGGTTCTAGGGTACATCTCTTCACTCCTTTGATACTTGGCATTGTAATCCCTCAATGTCTTCAAAGAGGTGACGGGTCCCGACGACCACACATTGATATGGACTGTGGGGTCCTTAAACCCATGTCTAATGCAAAATTCCTGGTTACGTGGAACGCGGATAACGTCACTCTTTGACCCCGTGGAAAACGTCCAGAGCGGAGCCTAGTCCTCGCCGAGCACGGCAGTGAACCCGTGTGAAGCATCTAGTGCAAAATTCCTGGTTATGTGGAACGTGGATAACGTCACTCTTTGATCCCACGGAAAACGCCCAGAGCGGAGCCTGGTCCTCGGTAAGCACGGCAGTGAACCCGTGTGAAGCATCCAGAGCACATACCGGACTGTGGAGTCCTTAAACCCATGGACTATGACGTCCTTAACCTTGACCGAGATGTCTTAAAACTAACAATGGACCGCAATGTCCTTAAACTACCCATGGACCGCAATGTCCTTAAACTACCCATGGACCGCAATGTCCTTAAACTAGAACAATAGAGCCCCATATGCTCTTTTGTCGGATCTAAACGGTCCCGTTTAAGTTGATCTTAGCCTCAAAAATGGCTAACGAATCCTTAAACCTTCAAGCAGACTGGACTATGAATCCCCCCAATTAACTCTGGCTCGAGGGTACATCTCTGAATCCCTCTGACACCCGTCGTTGTAATCCTTCAACGTCGTCAGAGAGGTGACGGGTCCCGACGGCCATACACATACGATGGACCACTATGTCCCTAAAACTGGAACATTGGAGCCCAAACGCTCTTTTGTCGGATCCAAACGATCCTGTTAAGTTGATCTTAGTCTCAAATCGGACTAACGTATCCTTAACAAACGTTTGAGTTGATCTTAGCCTCAAGCATGGCTAACGTATCCTCAAACCAAACCCCCAAACTAAAATCTAAGATAACTCGGATTTGGACTAGTCCACGCCCTACGGGCGACGACATAACTCAGTCTCCGTAAACAATCCACGGGCAACAAAACATAAAACAAACACACACGACACGAAGTGACCATATGGAGAAGGAGAAAGTTGTTACCGCAATGCGGTAGCGTAATTAACTGCAGGGGCTTGCGCCTGCAGGGAAGAGCGTCCCCACAATCAAAAACCCCTCAACGAGGGGGAATCTGACGAAGTCTGCTACATCGGTCGCATCCGCTTAAACCTTCGATACATGGTGCCATAAACCAACTTGGCATCTTCGGAGAGGTGAACGGATAGCACCAATTAGCATCTGCCCCGAATCTCAGCGCCAAGACATCGCAGCCTTGCGCGCCGTCTTTCGGAGGGGAACACCGACCCCAAAGACCATTTGGATGCTTTCACCGCGGGAATGAGCTTCCAGGACCATTCTGATGCCGCCCAGTGCAGGGCCTTCCCTGCCACCCTCATCCGTTCTGGTCGGGACTCGAGCCTCGCTCAATCTCGACCTTCGACGAGCTGGCCACTCGGTTCCTTGGCCACTTCGTTTGGAACCGTCGGCAGAAGCACACGGTCGACTACCTCTTCACAATTAAGAGTGGAGACAAGTAGACGTTCAAGGCTTACATCACTCGCTTTTACAACGCCCTCCTCGAGGTTCCCGAGCACCGGGACGAGACCATCATCACGGCACTCAGATCTGGTCTGAGGCACAAGGAGTGGATGCGCTCCTTCGCGTTGGTACAACCTAAGACCATGGCCGTGGTCAAGGCGTGGACCGAGCGCGAGGTTCAGCTAGAGTCCGAGGTGAACGCGAACCTTCCCCGGGCAGAACGATCCGACCAGAAGAAAAGGGCTCGGGAGGAGAGGCCAGAGCGTCAGCAGCCCTATCACCCGAAGTTCCAGGAGTACACCCCGCTCAACGTCTCCCTCACAGTGTTACTAGAGGAGGCCCAAGGCGAAGGGTTCTTCAAGTTCTCTCCAATCCCGCGTCAGGCCTCAAAGCTGACCCGGGGCCCTTACTGCGCCTTCCACCGTACGCTGGGCCATGCCACCGAGGATTGCATGCAGCTCCGGGATTACATCGAGGAGCTCATCCGATCGGGGCACCTCGCCGCCTACTTAAGGGATAAACGCCAGGCCGATCGCGAACAAGAGCAGCGTCCTCCTCTTGCCGAGCTGACCATTGGCCAGATCATGCTTGTCTCCTCAGACGACCAGTCCGGCGCCTAGAAAGCCCCGTACCCGGTGCCAGGCACGGAGACCAGCAAGCCGCCAGGAAGCTCGGGCCACACTGACAGGGTCATCTATTAGTATGTACTTTTCTTTTGAGGCAATGTAAACTCTCCATAGGGCCTATTGTCAAGTTAATAAAGATCAGCAGAACATTGCGAAGAAAGTAGAAAAGTTCTTATTTATTCAAAAAATAGGTGGGGTATTATGGGCTCCTTAGCCGTACATGCAAAAAGAAAAAAAATTATTATTACAACAGTGGGGGAACGGGATGCAGAAGCACTGCTCGTGATACTCGGTGAAGATCTCCGCCAGCCGAGGCCTCGCGAGATCCGACCTCTCCCCTCGGTTCCCCCCACGCGCGTCGATCCCGAAACTCAACTCATAGCACTCGCGGACGAGCGCCTCCGAGTGAGCCAGCCGGTTCGCGGAGATGAGGCCGAAGCGCCTCAAAGACCGCAGCTTGCCCATGGCCTCGTCATAGATCTGCTCGGATAGGAGGTTGTAAAGCCCCGGCGACGCCCTCCAGATGGAGTACATCAGCAGATGCAGCAGGGAAGAACGTCGGGGGAGCAACCGACCGAAGTGGTCCTCGATGCTCCTGTACACCAACTGCACCATGTCCTCGGTGCAGTTATGGTCATACAGGTACACATCTTCGAAATTGATGATCTCGGGGATGGTAAAGGGGAAGTCCTGCATTCTTAACACTCTATTTGTAAGGGAAGGAAGGTCTAGTACTCCTTCAGCCTTATATAGCCCACTGCGCCCCCAGAGGAACTCAACGGCCACCCGCTCTCGTCTAAGGAGTCGCCTCCACGTAGCGACCCTTAAGCCTCCTCCAACGGAATCGAAGCGACGCAGCCCTGGCGCTTCACCTCCCCCCGCATTCAATGCGCATGCTAACCGTTCCTGTTCCCCAAATGTATTGTCGGGCGAAACCTCTTGAAGATTCGGCCGAGCGGTTGTTCTGCCCGGTTATCCTCAGCCGGCCTCCTCAGGCCCCCCTAGCGCTAAAGGTCAAAGCCCTCACCAAGAGGCAACCCGGCAGCCGCCCTGCTCGGTTATCCTTGGCGGGTAGCTTGCCTACCGCAACGCCAGGGATCGGAAAGTCCTCCCAGAGGCAACCTAGCAGCTGCCCTGATCGGTCATCCCCGGCGGGTAGCTCCCCTACCGCAACGCCAGGGATCAAAGCCCTCACCAAGAGGCAACCCAGCAGCTGCCCAGCTCAGTTATCCCTGACGGGTAGCCTCCCTGCCACAACGCCAGTGACCGAAGCCCTCACCAAGAGGCCACCTAGCAGCTGCCCTGCTCGGTCATCCCCGGCGGATAGCTCCCCTACCGCAACGCCAAAGATCAAAGCCCTCACCAAGAGGCAACCCAGCAGCTGCCCTGCTCAGTTATCCCTGACGGGTAGCTCCACTACCGCAACGCCAGGGATCAGAAAGTCCTCCCAGAGGCACTCGGGCCCAACCATCGCTCGGCTATCCCTGGCGGGTAGCTTCCCTTCCGCAACGCCAGGGATCGGACAGTCCTCCCAGAGGCAGTCGAGCCCAACCATCGCTCGGTTATCCCTGGCGGACAGCTTCCCTACCTCAACACCAAGGATCAGAAAGCCCTCCCAGAGGCAGTCGAGCCCGAGGATCCCTCGCTCGGCTATCCTTCAGGACAAAAGCCCTCGCCAAGAGGCACCGGGCAGTAACCCTGCCCAGCCAAGGGTCCTTGGTAGGCTCCTACAGCCCCTCCCGCGCCAAGGACCAAAGTCCTCCTAGAGGCAGTCGAGTCCTTGCTCGGCTATCCCCGGCTGGTAGCACCCTACCACAACCGATAAGGATCAAATTCCTCGCCAAAAGGTACTGGGTAGTAATCATGCTCGGTCCCCGTCCTGAAGGATCAAAGACCTCGCAAGAGACAACCGGGCAGCTACCCTGCCCGGTCATCCCAGGCTGGTAGTTACCTACCCATGGCACCAGAAATCAGAAGCCCTTGCCAAAGGGCAACGGAGCAGCTTCCATCCATCCTCGGCGCAAATAGGGCGGACAACCCTCTGCCCACCACACGCAGAGGATCCGAGCTGCCAACTAAGGGCATCAGGTCTATCCAAGTCTCGAGCGATCCCCCATCGACTTCGGGGCCCTGGAGACGCCTCTTTCTCGGCAACGCTTGGCATGCTCGACAAGTGATCAAAACCAACTCGATGGATGGTCCTTAGGCAAATAACCGACCTGACATAGAATCCAAACAGCGCGAGAAGGAAAATTCTTACAAGCAAGCCAATGAAACCATAGAAAGAGTTTTATTACTAAAAGGCGGTCTTTACAGAGGGTATTTTTGGCTCCCCAGCCTAACAAAATGCCCGGAGGCTTACAAAGTTCCAAACGCAGCAAAATAAAAAGGAGGAGGAAGACGGGGGCTTTAGGCCTCGGGGCCAGGAGCGACCTCGGGACCCTCAACATCCACCACGAGGCGAGCTGGGTCCTCGACGACTTCCTCGCCATTAATCTCCTGCCCCTGCCCGCTGGTGTCTGCGAGGGGGTACTAGGCCCGGAGCTCTTCATCGGCGAACCCCGGCACCCGGGCCTTAACAGCATCGAGGGCCTCGTTCCAGATGAGGGTCGTGGCGACGGCCATGTCATCATAGTAGTCTTTCGACTTCTTGTAGCCCTCCATCGCCTTCGCCGCCGAGAGGGCGGCCACTTGGAAGTGGCCGCCCTCAGGTCGGCCGACTTCCCCCACTCGGCCGCCGCCCCCAGCTCCTTCCGGAGGGTTTTCACTGTCTTCTTCAGGTTGCCGGCCAGCACCTGAGCGTCCTCAAGCTTGGCCTCAGCAACCGCGGCGGCCTCGCGGTGCCGGGTAACCTCCTGCTTCCTGGCCTCCACCTCACCCTCCAAGGAGACGACCCTCGCCTTCATCGCCTCCAGCTCCCGCTTGGAGCTCTCTTCCAGCGAGGCGAGCTGGCCCGCAGCTTCCATCGCTGGGGATACCACCTCGGCCTCCATGCGCAAGGCGAGGGCGATGTGCTGAAGGACCTGAAAAGCAGAAGAGAGATCAGGAAGATGAGAGAGGTATCGAACCTCGAATATAATAATAATAAAAGGCAAGCGCTTACCTGCACGGACTCCTGGGTGATGGATGCCAGCTGAGCCCTGAAAGTCCCCCCGGGGACTCTACCCCCGGCCGATGTCTCTATCTCATGCAGCAGGCTATCCGCAATGGATAGCCCCGAAGGCACGGCGAACTGGAGACCGCCTTCCTCCACCGTGATCGGTGAAGACGGTCCCCGGGCAGATCTCATCTTGAGCGGCCTTATGGGAGAGCCGGCCTCCTCCTCCGAGGCCGGGTCCTCCAAAATCCGAGCCCATCTCCGACCCGACGTTCTGCTGGGCCCCAGAGCGAGATCCGCCTCCGAGCGCTCGCGGGGCACTACCGCCGGGGGAGAAAGAGCCGGGGCAGGCTGTGAACGGGAAGATCCGACGCCCCCAACCTTCGCAACTGGCCTCGGCTGGCGCATTGAAGCCCGGAGCGAGTCCATGTCCATAGGTCCTGCACAGAACCAAGTGTAAAGGGAGTCAACGACACAGGCGATATACGAACCAAAAAAGAAAATCTAAACTTACCGACGAACTCAACGGGGCTGAGCCCGGCCCAACTCAGAACGCTCTCAGACAATAGCACGTCGAAACAGGGGATGGGCTCCCACGACGCCACTCTCACCGCGACGGGGTCACAGGACTGGTTCCCCGGCAAGTGCTTCTCCCTCGACCACTCTGTAGGCATGGGCCAGTCCTCGCCCTCGGGAGGGGAAACGAAGAAGAACTTCTTCTTCCAGTCGTGAATGGAAGAAGGCAAGGCCACGATCCCCGTCCTGGCGGCGCCCCCTGGTCGCTTTCTGAAAGAGAGATAGACCCATCTCGGGTCGCCCGCTAGACCACCGGGGTGATTTTTGAAGACGAGAGAAGAATCAAGGAGGGAAAGGCTGAAGGGGATCGCCTGTAATTTCAGGCGGACCAGGAACCCGGGGAGAATCCTCCACGAATTTGGCACCAACTGACCGGGGGCTAACCCGAAGAAGTTCAACGCTTCAACGACCTCAGGAGAGAAGGGCAGACGCATTCCACCCCAAAATGCTTCCAAATACAGGGCGATCTCCCTGCCCCGTACTTGGTCTGCCCTCTCTCCCTCCTTGGCCAGAAGGAGCGTATAGCGTTAAGGGATGTGGAAGCGAGCCCGAGCGTTGGCAAGCTCGTCCTCATGCCTTATCCAACACAAGGCGCCAGGGGCAGCATCTACCGCCTCCTCCCTGGGGGCTGCCCCCGCCACATGATCCCGGGAAGAGGGGCCAACCCCTGCTCCCCGGGAGGACTCAGGCTTACCTAAAGGGTTCCTAGAACCTACTTCAACGACATCTACTGACTCGATAAGAGAAAACATCTAACCTTGGGAAGAATGATCCTCGGGGAACGAAAGTGGAAGGAAGAAGACGAGCGCCGAGCAACCGAGACTTAGAACGGGAAATATGAAGGAGTAGGGGCCCTGGAACGGGCCCCACTTTTACTTATCGCCACATGCGACCTCACCCAACGGCGCCCTTCATATCCCGCCAAGACGCCTCCTCGCATCCAACGGCTCTGATTACTCCACTTGTCGTCCCCGCACTGGAACGCACCCTTTCAGGCGTCGCAGGTCTGCACACATCGCGTCAGCCAACCGACGCTCGACACGTGGGCCGTCACTTCAAAGGCAAGGTACACGAACCGGCGCACCCTCCTTAAATGCAGAGATCTCGTGCTGATTCGCTAGCAGAAAAGACAGCTCACGGCCCAGGGACGCGTCCTAATGAAATCTTAGGAGGGAGCTCGCCCCGGGCGGCCCGGCAGTCCACTCCTGACCCGACCCACTAGCTGGTCGGGACAAGAGTGGGGGGATAATGATAATGCTCGATATTGGCAATCCCCACGATCAGGACACGTGGCGGAAGGCACGTCCCAGAACACAGAAGAAAGGGCCCACAAAGGCCGACTAGGCCACCCCTGTACCCGACCTGCCAGCACAAGCTAGCCCTCCTCGGGTCTCCCTGCAGATTGGCCTCCTCGGTCTCTCAGCTCGTCCTGAGCCGCCACGAGACCAAGTCCCCTCGGCCTCCTCGCTCTTCTCCGAGCCCCTTGGCCGAGGTCATCTCCCACGGTCCTCCGACCAGCTCCACCGCCCACGGGCGTAACCCCCGCTCCGCGAATCTCGCCATGCACGGATTCTCCGTCAGCAGCATCCCACGTTCCACGCCTTCACGATCCCCATTTATGGGCGATCCGCTCTCTGCGCGGGCGTGACGTCGGGAGCATAACTGCCGGCGAGATTCTCGCGCCTGCTGCTGCGCGCCTCCACCACTATATAAACCCCCATCACGGAAGGGTCAAGTAAGCCATTTTTACTCCACTTAGTCGTTACGCTGCTCGGATCTAGTACTAACTTGATCGTCGGAGGGTCATCGGTAGTATCAAACCACCCCGGGACTTCTTTGCAGGTACTTGGCGTCCAACTCCTCCAATCACCAAATCTCCTCAAAACCCATTGAGACCCACACAAAACTGGGGATCCTCTCCAGAATCCATCGGGAGATTGACGGAAGACAACATCTGAAGGAGATCTGAAAAAGGACCTCCATCACTTATAAATATATGTTGTGAGCTAATCCAATGTTGTTTGTGTAAACATTGACATGTAATATAGCATATAGAGATTTTACAAAGATAATCAAAACCTATCTAAATAAATTTATTTTCATCTTTTCCTTTTTCGATATGCATTATATCGAAAGTTATTCATAATTTCTTCATTACTATAAAACATATGCTAAATTTCTTTCCTTCTGTTTCCATTCTTTTTCTAGTAAGCCAAAACTATATTATAACCGTGGTCCTATGACTACCAGTACCCCCAAAAAAGGGGGGGAAACAAAAGAATTAACCCCCAAAAATGGAGGAAAAAGACAACAAATTAAAATAGTGCAAATTAAGTATCACAAATCCAACCACCCATTTCCAATATTTCTCTGCATATAGACCATCAACAACAAAATAAAATTGTCTATCAACGTTCCTTTCATTTGTAGAGAGCTGACAAAATCACATTGAACCTAAGTAAAGGGGTTGACGAAAACTTCAGGTTCGGCCCAAAATCTCTAAATGATGTGCATGCCTCAAGTGATGAACCCAAGGTCGTATCTGGTTTATTTGTTGTTTTCTCTGTTTTAGAACCTCATGCCTCTCCCTCCCTCCCTCTCTCTCTCGAACTCCCGAAAAATTATTCCATGTGCTGGCGTATACATCCGGACAAAAGAGAAAAGAAATAGCCTACAGGCTGTCCAAGGCTGTCCGAAGCTCTTCCCTTTCTCTCACCCCTGCCCGGATGCATTACACCCGGCACAACGAATAATTTCTCCTCCCCCTCCGTGTGTGTTGGCACACACTTTGTTGTTATTGGTACAGATTGGTGGTCCCTCAAGTCACTCTTCTAAATAAGATTCTATTATTCTGTTGGGAGCTGGTCTTATATGAAGTTAATGTTTCAAAAAGAGAGTCCCCAAGTATTTTTTATCAATCTGTATAATTATCATAATCCATATGATTTGAATTCCTCTTGTATGGAATCACTAGATTCGGAGATACTCTTATCACATCCATTAGGTGATTGCATTTTCTCGTATATCGAAAAATGATCATTTCTAAGTGCATTTGATGGATGTGTTGGAAGTCTTAGAGGCCTTCCAATCTCATGATTTTTCGTATATATGATTTTAAACTATGTACACATCGTTACAGTTGGAAGTTTGAACAAAGGGATTATTAGATTACTTCCACATAGGAATCAACAAAAAAAATACACATATGTATGCATAAGATTTAATAAAGAACCTTATCATTATTGTTCATACAGCTGGTTTTAAATTATGTAGGTCATTATCGTTGGAAGTTGAAATAAAAGGATTGTTAGAATAGTTCCATTTAGGAAACAAGAAAAAATACACATATGTATAAGATATAGTAAAGAATCTTATCATTTGACTAAGGCTTTTGAATCTAACCCTAAATATATCGAAAGTCTACGTGCACCTCATCTTAAAATCTAATGGCTTGTTCAATTTCAATGAACAAATAAGTTTGATGTATTTAGCATTTTTTTTCATGTGTTGAATGGGTAAATTGCCAAAGCCCATCCTTAAGCCCACATCTGAATTGTAAGAACCTCTATGGGCTCTCTTTTCAACGAGATATTATTCCCTAATGCCGAGAGTAATACATCTGACATAGGAAAGCGGGGAGGGGGATTTCAGGCGACCTTTTGGACCCACATTTCTAATTTTTCTCTCTTTTGCCCAAATATATACCGTTGGCTGAGAGAATAATTTTGCCTTTCCAATAGCCCAAACAATTAATTTGGAAGGGACTTCCACAAATGCCTCTTTTCCTCTGAACTCTCTCTTTCTCTCCTCTCTGCTCTCCTCCGTCCGCTTCCTCCTCTGTCTTCCTCTTCCTCGTTCACCGCTCCTCTCCTCTCTCTGTTCCTCTTTCGCCGGAGCTCGAGCTCCTCCTCCTCCCTCCTTCGTTGGAGCTCCTCCTCCCTCATC
This sequence comes from Agapanthus africanus, assembly GCA_030015575.1. Classification (NCBI taxonomy): domain Eukaryota; kingdom Viridiplantae; phylum Streptophyta; class Magnoliopsida; order Asparagales; family Amaryllidaceae; genus Agapanthus; species Agapanthus africanus. The sequence continues at coordinate 297,876,907 of CM057339.1, read as the reverse complement.
TGTCGCTCCTTCTCTCCTCCTTCCGCTTTTTCCCCGCGGCTTCTCCTATCCCTTCGCAACCACTCTGATCGAGCTCCTCCTCCCTCCCATCCTCTCTTCTTGTAACGATCCTAAAATTTGTGTACCGTCACTTTTGTTTTAATTAATCAAAGAGTTAGTTTTCAGTTCATATATTGAGTTATAAGTAATTCTTGATAAATAAGTGCAAGAAACAACTTGTAGCCCATCGGTTAAGTCCTTACACTGCTTTCATAGAATCTGTGTGTTTGAATCCTTGCAACACAATTATTTTATTTTAATTTCTTTTTGTCTTTTTTTAATCCTGAAAGTTTCACGAGCGATAAACGGAGTTTTGAGAGTTTATAAAAGAAACGAAACATGTTTTTGGACCGAACAAGTAAACACGAGCCTGGAGTTCAAAGATCGAGCGCATTGGACACGGTCAAACCGACCCGGGCGGCCTTAACAGTGCTTCGGACGGTGTTCATCACGAAAAACTGTATTTCAATACCACGCATTCATTATCATTTTTGTGATATATCGGTACTATTAATTCGTGTCTGCTTAATAAATACAGATTACAGATATTCGTGTCAAAATACTGGAAACACAGGCAAATACACGAATACGACATTTGTGATCCGACACTGCAACTGGAACAGAAAACCGATCAATATTTAAAGAGTTTTGCAAAACAATTCATGTGTACACATTTTTATTCAAGAATGGTCCAATATGATGCAACATGATACAGCTGTGAACACAAACTCTTTTGATGTATGAACCATGGTGGGACAGCCTAGCACAAGTGGGCACACAAGTTGACTATACAAATCATGACTTGTGCAAGTTGATAAGATAAGTGGGTGTGTGATGAGTGAAGCAAAAATGTGTGATGTGATTTAAAATCATAGTTTCCCTCCAAATCTACAGATTGCAAACCAATCTTATATTAAAAAATCAAATAATACTAGGGAGATTATGGAGAGGTTATAAGATCATCATAAGAAGACGGGCCCCACCACTCAACATAAAACCGGCAGAAATCCATAAAAATCGCTACCGCCGGTCCCACCAAGTCCAAAGAGCTCCAACTTTCTTCTGGTCATTCCATATTGTCACATCATCACATTTTTATTGTTTGTTTTTGTTGATTTTGTGTCTATAAATACCAGAACAGAGAGCAAGCTCAAGGCCATACTTTTTTCAAAGTTTCAATCTCCACTCTACATTTTTGTTTTAGTTCTTGTACATAATAGATAGGTTTAGTCATGAGCTCTTTAGTTTTATCTCATTTTGCAATCTCTTAATTGAGCTTGTAAGGATAGATTTTAGTATTTGAGTTCATTATCTTGTACTCTCATTTTGAACTTGAATGAAGTTTTTATTTTTGCGCTTGGGTTCTTAGTATTCTCTCTAACTTTACTTATTTACAATTTACTTTCTTACTATTTGCTAATGTGTAATGTTGTTTTCTTTGATCTCTTCTCCTTTTGTACTTTCTTTTGGTGTTGGTTATGAATTGTGAATAGTGTATCCTGTTAGGAAAAGAGAATGGTTATTTAAGTTAAGTTTTTATTTTACTCATTTATTTTTTCCTTTAATTGCTAATCGAACTCTGTCCAAAACTCACGCAAGCGCTCCGTTAGGCACCTGTTTATCACAGAAAACTGCATTTCAATACCACTCATTCATTATCTGTTTTGTTATATATCAGGACTATTAACCCGTGTCTTTTCGGTAAATACAGATTATAGATATCCATGACACAATATTGGAAACACATTCAAAATCACGGATATAACGTTTGTGAGCTGACACTGCAACCGGAACTGCAAACCGATCGATATCCAAAGAGTTATTTTGCAATAAATAATGTGCACATAATTTTGGTCCAACACATAGCATGTGTGCACTAGCTCTTTGATGACTTGGACCATGATAGGGCTGCCATGCCATGATGAAATTGTGCAAGGGGGACAAGAATGATAAATGCAAAAGGTGTGATGTGATATAAAGCATAATGTTTCCCTTCAATCTACTGAGTACAAACCAGACTTCTACAAAGAAATCAAACAATACCAGTGGAGTTGTCGAGAGAACACAAGACCACCACACCAACACGAGCCCAATTGCTCGGACCAAGCCCGGCGACATGCTTCAAATTGCCGGCCCCACCGGTTTTTGCTTGTCTAAATGTCCCTAATTTTTCTTTGGCCTTCCCTTGCAGTCACATCATCCATATTATATTGCTTGTTTAATCTTATTTTGGGCCTATAAAAGGCAGATCAGTGAGCAAGGGAAAGGGGTCATACATTTGGATAAAAACACTTTTGTTTTCTTTTTGTTCTTGTACATAGTTAGTTTCCCTTGAGCTCTTTGCCTTCTCTTGATCTAGCAACCTCTTCATTGAGCTTGTAAGTTTAAGTTTTGGTTATTGAACTCAAGGTTTGTATCACTTGGACATAATAAAACTTTCATTTTGCACTTTGGGTTCTTAGTATTTCTCTTCCTTTACTTACTTGCTTGTTTCATTACTTGCCATTTCATTACTTGCCATTTACTTACTTGCTCTTTTATTTCCTTGCCATTTACTTTCTTCCAATGTTGTTTATTCTTTTATTTGTATCATTTCTTTGCTCTTTTTCTTTGTTGTTGTGATGGTTTGTAAATATTGGTGTTGTTAAGAAAATGAATGGTTGTGTAAGTTAAGGTTTTCGTTTCTCATTTTCTTTGTTCGATATTTTCTATTTGAACTCCGCCCAAACCATACGCAAGCGCTTCATTAGGCACCTTACCCTACCAAGGTATCGGTGATCCCTAACCGCGATCGGTTTCGTTCGGTTTGGAAAGAGGCGAATGCCAAGAGACAAGAACGGAAGGACAAGGGTCAATAAGCCGGATTTCACTAATACCGTGCTTAAGCACCCTAATCCACGTTTTTGCCGATTTCTCTAGCTTCAATGGTTAATTTCGGCACAAAGGAATGAGTACGGGCTTCACTAACTTACACTATCCTATCTAATCCTAACAACTTATACTTTGCATATATACACTTAGGGTTAGAAACAAACATTCCGATCTGCACATTAACTCGTGATAACAAGAACGTAAAACGCACCGTCTCCTTGCGGACGACCCGTACTCATCACGGCTAGCTACACGCGATGCCGTCCTGATTACGGTTAACTTTAGAACTTAAAATATAACGCATGAAAGCGTTGTCAATCAAATGGCGCCGTTGCCGGCGAAAGCATTGTCAATCAAACAGCGCCGTTGTCAATTTCAATATCACTCATTTTTTTTTGTATATTTCATTATTTTGTTAATAACTAACATAAAAAAATAAAAACAATAAAAAAAACACACATTCTTTTTCCTCTCCTTCTCTTCATATCATGGGTACCCCATATAGACCAACTCTTGCCGAACTTTGATACCCACAACCAGATATTACTTCTTACGGTTCTTGCTTTGGTCGAACTTCGAACGATCCCTCCATACCCAAACTTTCTTTGCAAGATCGGATAGACGCGTCTAGGACAAACAATTGGACTCCGCAATCTACTTTGTATCAACCGTTTCAACCTACCCAACCTTCTTACGTTGATACCCCTTTTGAGAGTCCTGTTGTAACTCCAAGACCTATGTCTATTGCTGAACGTATTGAACAATCCCATAGCCGATCTTTCACTCCTTTCACCACTTCTAATTCTTTTGATCAACAATTCCATTTACCTTCTTATCATAACGTTGATCTTAACCCTGTCCAACCATTCGATTCCTATCAATCCTACCCGACTTTTACACCTTCCCTAGACATTGCTTCTGAACAGCCATTTGGGAGTTTCCAGTATCCAAACGAGTTTGAATCTTTTACTGAAACCCCTTCACAACCCATGTATAGTCTGGAACAGTCATTGAAAGACTTTCGGGTAGCGTCATACCAATAGATGATGGATTTGAATGCGTCCATGGCCGCCCTCATACAACCTAACGACCCGGCAACGAGTTTCCAACTAGCTCCAAATTTTTTTATGTACGATAAGGCGATATAACAGATTAAGAATTTGAGTGGTGAGAATGAACATTACACCATTCTAAATCAAACCTACACGTTACAAATTAAATTCCACAACTCCAGTTTTGAAAGTCTATCAAATATTCCAACTGATTCACCAATTGAAGATAGAATGTTTAATGAGTTGTGCGACCTTGTAGTGTTTGATTTACCCGACTGTGAAGGGACCTTGTCAAGTGACACCACACCCAATCCCTTTGACCTCTATACCTCCATCCTAGAACCTGAATTGATTGATATCCATGGTTTTGATGGGGTGTCTGAGAAATTTAATTTTCACTTGATTGAGGATATCAACGCTGGGAATATTTTGGATGATGAACCCAAAGCATTGGATGAGTTTTTCTCACCAATTCATCATGTCCTTTCACTTCCGCGTGGATATCATCCCGAGTCATTGCCTGTCTTTTCCGAACTCCTATGCGTCTGGAAATTGATGATAAATGCATGAATAAGTTGAATTTTGAGGAGATTTTTAAGGATGGACCAGTTTTACTTGATAAGTCGGATTTTCCAATTTATCTTATCCCTTTCATTGACTGTGTACAACCTCCTGAATTTTTAACCGATACCATTCCTCGATCACTCCCCTCCATCCTTTCCATCATTCCGATCTTGCAAAAAACCGTATCACCTTCATTTCTTATGTCTAGTTTACCAAGTTCGGTCTACCTATATTTTCTCACGAATCTTGAGAATTTGATCCTATTTCTCGACGGGTTAATAGATTAGTACAATCGCTTTTTACACATCGGTCATTACAAATTGTACTAATTTATTCACTCCATTTTCACCCTCAAGTTCGTACTCCATTTCTTTTTCCCTTCCACCATTCTTCTCCTTATATACCAAGACCGTATCCCGCTTCTATCCGCATACGGTTTCACGTATTCTCCATTTCTTTCCTCTCCGCATTCTTTCACCAACCTGCACATTATAGCGATAGAATTTTTGAATGGTTGGTGCTCACTTTTGGCCTGTGTTAAACCTTGTATAGATTGATAATGTTCTCTTCCCCCCTAACTTTGAACTTCAACGCTTAACAGTGGAAACACTGTTTTATTTAAGTTTGGGGGGGGGGGTTGTATATATATTTTGTTTTCTTTTTTCTGTTCATAAAAAAAAGGGGGATCGCCGACAATTTTGACCCTCTTGGTGTAGCCTAACAGTGAGGGCACTGTCAAGTTTATGTTTGGGGGTGTGCTCGGTAAGTTTTCTACCTTTGCATTCATATGTATATTTTTCATTTGCATACTTATTTAAAAACCCATAAAAATCGAAATTTTTTACAAAAATATAAATACTTTGTCATCAAGTTAGCTAATAGGGTAACCTAGATTTTAATTCCAAAACTCTAGTTGATACGCTAGAAATAACCAAATCTTAGGCTTAAGAATTGAAAACCCTAAAAATAACCCTCATTCTTGTTTAACCTTGGTAAGTATACGTTCTTGCAGTCGAGATGAAGGGAAAGTATTGAAAGATTTACTGAAAGATAAATCTGAAAAAAATTTCTATTCTTGAGTCCAAATTTAGAAAGTATATACCCTACAAACTGCACATACACGCACCTTGAAACTTGGGATAGTAGAGGATACCTAGAAATACTCTTGCCTGAAAGCCTAGTATGAAAGAAAAAAAAGGTATTTAAAGCTAACCACCAAAAGAGCATCATTGAAAAATATATCCGGTCTTGAAAAAGAAAAATAAAGAAAAGAAAAATAAATAAATAAAGTCAAGACCTGAAAACAGCTATTTACGCTTTAAGCTCACATATTCAGTAATCGGCTGTTAGTGCCTCAAGAAGCATTAACAGTCGCATGAAAGGTGTGTGAGAAAAACCGTCCATCATTAACGAAAAGAAGTAGTATTATGTATTAGGGAAAGAGTACTATAGCTTGAATTGAATTCTTAAGTGTAGGGGTGAAATTTTACACACACATAGGGGTATACAATCGATGTTTTGGAGGAAAGATAGGAATAAAGAATAAGACTTCTGTTTTCCGTAAAGTCGATAAAAATTCCGGATTGGAAACCGCACTTTAGAAGGAAAACTCAAGAGAAATCGAGTTCTTTTTAAACTGTAAAAACGTATAGGATCCGAGGTTGAATAAATTAGAGGCGTGAAACATAAGGTTTGAATATTTCTAACTTAGGATGATAGAATTTCTAACCTAGATACTAAACTGTAGGAGTAGAATCGACGTTAACTTATGAAACTAGCTTGACGTGATTTTGTGGGTGTAATCCGCTGAAAACCCTCACGAGACAACACTTCTCCTACTAGGGACACCTAGAGAGTTAACGGTTTGTTGCACGAGCTCAGTACAATCGCGTTCCCTGCGAAAGTGAGGCTAGGATTTTTTATTTTACTCGGGACGAGCAAAAGATATGTTTGGGGGCATTTGTTTATCACAGAAAACTGTATTTCAATACCACTCATTCATTATCTGTTTTGTTTTATATCGGTACAATTAATCAGTGTCTGCTCAGTAAATATAGATTACAGGTATCCGTGACACAATACTGGAAACACATTCAAAATCACGGATATAACGTTTGTGAGCCGACACTGCAACTGGAACTGCAAACCGATCGATATCCAAAGAGTTATTTTGCAACAAATAATGTGCACACAATTTTGGTCCAACACATAGCATGTGTGCACTAGCTCTTTGATGACTTGGACCATGGTATGGCTGCCATGACATGATGAAATTGTGCAAGGGGGATAAGAATGATAAATGCAAAAAGGTGTGATGTGATATAAAGCATATTGTTTCCCTCCAATCTACTAAGTACAAACCAGGCTTCTGCAAAGAAATCAAACAATACCAGTGGAGTTGTCGAGAGAACACAAGACCGCCACACCAACACGAGCCCACTTTCTCAGACCAAGCCCGGCGACATGATTCAAATTGCCGGCCCCACAGGTTTTTGCTTGTCCAAATGTCCCCAATTTTTCTCTAGCCTTCCCTTACAGTCACATCATCCTTATTATATTTCTTGTTTAATCTTATTTTGGGCCTATAAAAGGTAGATCAGTGAGCAAGGGAAATGGGTCATACATTTGGATAAGAAACACTTTTGTTTTCTTTTTGTTCTTGTACATAGCTAGTTTCCCTTGAGCTCTTTGCCTTATCTTGATCTTGCAATCTCTTCATTGAGCTTACAAGTTTAAGTTTTGGTTATTGAACTCAAGATTTGTATCACTTGGACATAATAAAGCTTTCATTTTGCACTTTGGGTTCTTAGTATTTCTCTTGCTTTACTTACTTGCTATTTCATTACTTGCCATTTACTTGCTCTTTTATTTCATTACCATTTACTTTCTTGCAATGTTGTTTATTCTTTTCTTTGTATCATTTCTTTGCTCTTTTTCTTTGTTGTTGTGATGGTTTGCAAATATTGGTGTTGTTAGGAAAATGAATGGTTGTGTAAATTAAGATTTTCGTTTCTCATTTCCTTTGCCCGATATTTTCTATTTGAACTCCGCCAAAACCTTATGCAAGCGCTCCGTTAGGCACCCTATCCTACCAAGGTATCGGTGATCCCTAACCGCGACCGATTGCGTTCGGTTTGGCCAGAGGTGAAAGCCAAGAGACAAGAACGGACGGACAAGGGTCAATAAGCCGGATTTCACTAATACCGTGCTTAAGCACCCTAATCCACGTTGTTGACGATTGCTCTAGTTTCAATAGTTAATTTCGGCACAAAGGAATGAGTACGGACTTCACTAATTTACACTATCCTATTTAATCCTAACAACTTATACTTTGCATATATACACTTAGGGTTAGAAACAAATATTCCGACCCGCGAATTAACTCGTGATAACAAGAACGTAAAACACACCGTCTCCCTGCGAACGACCCGTACTCATCGCAGCTAGCTACACGCGACGCCGTCCCGATTGCGGTTAACTTTAGAACTTAAAATACGACGCGCGAAAGCGTTTTCAATCAAATGATTACAGGTCGTCCACAGGGAGACGGTGAGTTTTACGTTCTTGTTATCACGAGTTAATACATGGGTCGGAATGTTTGTTTCTAACCCTAAGTGTATATATGAAAAGTATAAGTTGTTAGGATTAGATAGGATACCGTAAGTTAGTGAAGTCCGTACTCATTCCTTTGTGCCGAAATTAACCATTGAAGCTAGAGCAATCGGCAACAACGTAGATTTGGGTCCTTAAGTACGGTATTAGTAAAATCCGGCTTATTGACCCTTGTCTGTCCGTTCTTATCTCTTGGCTTTCGCCTCTGGCCAAATCGAACGCAACCGGTCGCGGTTAGGGATCACCGATACCTTGGTAGGGCAGGGTGCCTAACGGAGAGCTTGCGTAAGGTTTGGGTGGAGTTCAAAACCCAGAGTGCTTGCAGGACAAAAACATCTGATTTTCACATATTAATGTCCAGGGAAGGTGCAAAAGTTGGGTAAGATTAACCGTCCACAGGGAGACTGTGCGTTTCACGTTCTTGTTATCACGACTTAAGCACGGTATTAGTGAAATCCGGCTTATTGACCCTTGTCTGTCCGTTCTTGTCTCTTGGCTTTCTCCTCCGGCCAAACCAAACACAACCGGTCGCGGTTAGGGATCACCGATACCTTGGTAGGGTAGGGTGCCTAACGGAGCGCTTGCGTAAGGTTTGGGCGGAGTTCAATTGGAAAATATCGAGCAAAAGAAATGAGAAACGAAAACCTTAACTTACATAACCATTCTTTTTCCTAACAACATCATATTCACAACCATAAAAACAACAAGGAAAAAGAGCAAAGAAATGATACAAAGAAAAGAATAAACAATATTTCAAGAAAGTAAATGGCAAGAATATAAAAGTGCAAGTAAGTAAATGACATGAATATAAAAGAGCAAGTAAGTAAAGCAAGAGAAAATACTAAGAACCCGAATGCAAAAAGAAAGCTTTATTAATTTTCAAGTGATACAAATCTTGAGTTCAATAACCAAAACTTAAACTTGCAAGCTCAATGAAGAGATTGCAAGAGCAAGAGAAGGCAAATAGCTCAAGGGGAACAAGCTATGTACAAAAACAAAATGAAAAGAGAAATAAAATGTGTATGAAGTATTGGATATATGAGAGATTATGTGAGACCTCTTCTCTTGCTCACTGATCTGCCTTTTATAGGCACCAAATAAGATTAAACAAGTAATAAAATTAAGTTGATGTGATAGCAAGGGAAAGCCAGCAAAAAAGGGGCAAAATGGACTTGGTGGGGCCGGCGAGATCGGATATTTTGAGGGTGTCTCCGGGTCAAGTCCGAGAAATTGGGCTCGTATGGTGTGGTAGTCTTGTGTTCTCTCGAAAATTCCACTGGTATTGCTTGATTTCTTTGTAGAAACCTGGGTTGTACTCAGTAGATTGGAGGGAAACTTTATGCTTTTTAAATCACATCAAAACTTTTAGCATTTATCACACATCACTTCTCATGTGCCCACTTGCACCAAGGCAGCCCCTTCCCTAGGCCTAAGCCATAAAAGAGCTAGTGCACACTTGCTATGTGTTGGACCAAAATTGTGTACACTTTATTGGTTGCAAAAGAACTCTTTGAATATCGATCGGTTTGCAGTTCCGGTTGCAGTGTTAGCTCACAAACGATATATCCATGATTTTGAATGTGCTTCCAATATTGTGTCATGGATACCTGTAATCTGTATTTACTGAGCAGACACTGGTTAATATTACCGATATATAACAAAACAGATAATGAATGAGTGGTATTGAAATGCAGTTTTCTGTGATAAACAAATATCGCCAAACTTATCTTTTGCTCGTCCCGAGCAAAACAAAATCTTAGCCTCACTTTCGCAGGGAACGCGATTGTATTGAGCTCATACAACAAGCCGTTAAAGCTCTAGGTGTCCCTAGTAGGAGGAGTGTTGTCTCCTGAGGGTTTTCAGCAGATACTACCCACAAAATCCCGTCAAGCTAGTTTCATAAGTTAACGTTGATTTTACTCCTACAGTTTAGTATCTAGGTTAGAAATTCTATCATCCTAAGTTAGAAATATTTAACCCTTATGTTTCACGCATCTGATTTATTCAATCTCAGATCTTATACGTTTTACAGTTTACAAAGATCTCGGTTTTTCTTGAGTTTTCCTTCTAAAGCGCAGTCTCCAATCCGGAATTTTTATCAACTTTACGGAAAACATAAGTCTTATTATTTATTCCTATCTTTCCTCCAATCATCAATTGTATACCCCTACGTGTGTGTATAATTTTATCCTTACACTTAAAAATTCAATTCAAACTATAGTACCCTTACCCCAATACCTAATAGTACTTCTTTTCGTTAATGATGGATGGTTTTGCTCACACACTTTTCATGCGACTATTAATGCTTCTTGAGGCACTAACAGCCGATTATTGAATGTGTGAGCTTAAAACGTAAATAGCAGTTTCCAGGTCTTGACTTTATTTATTTTTTCTTTTTTGTTTTTGTTTTTTTCTTTTTCAAGACCGGATATATTTTTCAATGATGCTCTTTTGGTGGTTAGCTTTAAATACCGTTTTTTCTTTCATACTAGGTTTTCAGGCAAGAGTATTTCTAGGTATCCTCTACCATCCTAAGTTTCAAGATGCGTGTATGTGCAGTTTGTAGGGTATATACTTTCTAAATTTGAATTCAAGAATAGAAACTATTTTTCAGACTTATCCTTCAGTAAAGCTTTCAATACTGTCCCTTTGTTCCCCGCCGAAAGACGCGCGGAAGACGCGGTAAACGCCTCGCCTGAATTTCGAGGGCAGATGCTAATTGGTGCTATCCGTCCACCTCTCCGAAGATGCCAAGTTGATTTATGGCACCGTGTATCGAAGGTTTAAACGGATGCGGCCGATGTAGCAGACTTTGTCAGATTCCCCCTCGTTTGAGGGGTTTTTGATTGTGGGGACGCTCTTCCCTGCAGGTGCAAGCCCCTGCAGTTAATTAGGCTACCGCATCGCGGTAACAACTTTATCCTTCTCCAGATGCCACTTCGTGTCGTGGGTGTTTGTTTTGTTTTTGGTTGCCCGTGGATTGTATACAGAGACTAATTTATGTTGTCGCCCGTAGGGCGTGGATTAGTCCAAATCCGTATCTTCTTAGATTTGGGTTTGAGGGTTAGGTTTAAGGATACGTTGGCCTCATTTGAGACTAAGATCGACTTAAACGTATGTTAAGGATACGTTAGTCTAATTTTAGACTAAGATCAACTTAACGGGATCGTTTAGATCCAACAAAAGAGCATTTGGATTCTAATGTTTAGTTTAGGGACATTGCGGTCGATTAGTTTAAGGACATTACGGTCCATTGTTAGTTTAAGGACATCTCAGTCCAATGTTAGTTTAAGGACGTCTCGGTCCAGGTTAAGGACATCATAGTCCGTGAGTTTAAAGACCTCACAGTCAAGGTTAAGGACATCGTAGTCCGTAAGTTTAACGACCTCACAGTCAAGGTTAAGGACATCATAGTCCGTGGGCTTAAGGACCCCACATTCCGTGAAATGTGTGGTTGTCGGGACCCGTCACCTCTCTGAAGACGTTGAAGGATTACAACGACAGATATCAGAGGAGTAAAGAGATGTACCCTCGAACCGATGTGAGTTGGTTGAAAGATCTGTAGTCCAATTTGGGACTAAGATCTGTTAAATATTCATGAGCAAATGAGCTCAATTAAATATAAGTTGAGGACTTATGGCCAATATTGGGCTAAGTCCAATAAATGTTTAACATTTTATTTTGGGCTGTTGAGCCTTTATTTGGGCTTGACCCTTTTAACAATGTTTTTATCTTGTATTGAATGCAGAGCATTCATCAGAGCTCTGGGCTTATTAAAGAGCAATTTTTGTTCTGTCAGTGCAACACGTGGTGCGCTAGGCGCTTTGCGCCAATTAAAGAGCGCAATGCGCTTCTGCCAAGTAGCGCACATGTGGATGACACGTGGCGCGCCAGGCGCTTTGCGCCAGTTAAAGGGCGCAATGCGCTTCTGCCAAGTAGCGCACACATGGTTGACACGTGTCGCGCTTGGCGCTTTGCGCCAGATGATGAGCGCATGATGCCAATTTATGAGCGCAGAGCGTTAGTTTAATGGCGCACAAGTGAGTGATACGTGGTGCGCTTGGCGCTGAGCGCCAGCCTATGAGCGCAGTGCTCTATTTCAGAAGCGCAAAGCGTAAGTCGTTTAATTGGCGCACACGTGGTTGACACGTGGCGCATTTGGCGCTGAGCGCCGGTCCAGAGAGCGCAGAAGTGCAGTTTAAGAGCGCAAGGCGCATTTCAAGAGCGCAAGGCGCATTTCAAGAGCGCAAAGCGCATTTGATCAAGTTTATGATCTGGGAACAAATTTATGTTCTTTTAGAAGAGACTTTGTCTCAAGATTTAAGAACAACAGTTCTTATTTTGCTGGAGAGATTTTCAATCTCTTATTTTGATAAAAGGCTTTGCTTTTATAGATCAATGATCTGTGAGAAAAATTATGTTTTTCTTTTATTGTGTGAGAGATCTTTCGATCTCTTTTATGAAAGACTTTGGTCTTTGTAGATCTATGATCTTTTAAGAAGATAATTCTTCTTTTTGTGAGATGATTTCATCTCTGTGTTCATCACCTTTCTTTTTACCATGAAGAAAAAATCTTCTTTTGCTGAGAGCTATGCTTCTCTTCCTTTGGAATTTTCAAAGTTTAGGGGGGGGGGTTTCTCTATATCAGACTTGAAGTCTTGGGGCCTTTATATAGGGCAAGTTGATTTGTTGAATCGGTTAAAGAGATCTTTATCTGATTGATTTGGGGATATTTCCCCACCATTGGATATTTGATCCTAGAGTTTCTTTTTTTATAGAAGGCAATCTTCTTGTTTTTAACAAAATTGGAAAATCTTTCCATAAAAGAATTTAATTCTGATTAATTAATGATTTATCATTATTATTAGATCTTTTGATCTAACGATGGGGAATTTTTTAATTCCAACGCTGGCGCACCCATGCTTTGCACGTGGTGCGCTGCTCAGAGCGCAGCGCACTTTGCGCTAGCGCACCTGTGTTTGACACGTGGCGTGTAGCACGCCTAGCTCTAGCGTACCCATGGTGCACTGCCTAGGGCGCAGCGTACCTGGCGCTGGATCTGAAGCGTTGCTTCAATTTTTGAAATTCGAATTTCAAATATAGCTTTGCTCTGATTGGGGGAAACGAATGCCTCCCCACCGTTGCGCTTACGTGGCCCACACGTGAGTGCAACGGTGGCAACATCTCCGCCATTGGATCAACTCTTTGGAAGTTGAAACGGCTGTCAATGCCTATAAATAGGGCCTTTGGCCCTCTGAGATGACCATTGTTCATCTTCTTTCTGAGAATTATCTCTTCTTCAGAGCATTGCTCTCTTTTTAAAGAAAGTTAAGAGTTAAAACTCTGTCAGATTTTTTCTAGGTAAAGATTAATCTTTAAAGGGATTAGTTAATAATCTAGAGTTTCACTCATTATCAGAGCTTTTTGCTCTACTTAGATCATAGATCTTCAAGAAAACCTTTTTAGGGTTTCTTAACAGGGCTTTTCCCTCGTTAGATCTTAGATCCTAAGAGATCTTTTAAGTATTCTGATGGGTTATTCCATCATCTTTACAGAGCATGGCTCTTTAGAATTCTCGGGGTATTTTTAAATTGCCCTCATAATTAACTTTAACAGGTGTCACTCCTGTTTGCAGAGCATTGCTCTCGAGGAGTTTAACTCCTTGGCCCGAGAGGCCCTTTTTTTTATTAAATACGAAATTCTCTTTAGGATTTTTCTCTTAACTTCACAGAATTAAATCCATCGGGTGATTTAAGTAGCACTTATTCCCACCCTGGGGATATCAAGAGTTGTGTAAATCCCGTATCTGTTTCAATGAGCTTTTCTAATCAGCCTGTCTACTAACTCTCCCTGATTTTCTTTTTCAGAAGTTATGGCTGCTCATTTGTATGATCTTGATGAGATTATCTAATACGGAGACATCCGCTCACTCGGCCGTTTCCAAAACCAAGAGTTCACAAACACCCAGTGTGCCGAAATCATGAGTCGCTTTAACGCATACAATGGTCGACTGCTTCCTCGACGTTCCTCTCTCTTGAAGGTTATTGTGGGAGCGATCTGGGGAGCACTTCCTCTATTCTGTGCTGACATGCCGCTTAAGGCATTGGATGATGCCGAAGACAAGGTGCACTCGGTGTTTCTTATGGGCTTAATCTCAAAGAAAAGGCGAGACAATCTTGTTGATCTTCTTCATCAGGTTTTTCAACAGGCGGCAATACTTGCTGCCTATCGAAGGGTGGAGGACATCCGTGAGGATCCCGACGCTTGTGACCGCGAGAGAAAGCATATTAGGATGGTTCGAAAGGCCTGGAACATTTTAGATGGCCTCACTTTTGAGTTTCTCAATCCATGCCCTGGATTTGATGTCGTGCCTTTGTAAACATTCCAGTTATGTTTTTACTTGCTGTTTTTTTTAATGTAGGCATTTTCTGAAGTATGAATAGCAAGCCTTTTCATTTCTATGTGTTTATTTTATACGTCAAACTTTTTCGCACATACATGAATGGTTATGCCTTAAACGCTTAACTGAATGTGAATAAAATGTTCTCTTTTCTTTGTTGCCGGCATGTTATCTTAGTAAGCGTAGCCTATAGATGATAGAGAGCATTCCGTGTTAAACTCTTCGAGAGGTAGTGTTCACACCATAATATTGCATTATTATATTCCCCATTCTTATTCTTTTTATAAATAAACAGGTGCTTTTGACGCATGTCTGCTACATATTACAGGTTACAGGTTCTTGGAGCGAAAACAGTGAAAAAGACAAAAGACGACACGAAAAGGGACTTTTGACCAACAAATAGGAGGATCTTAGTCAAGCCTAGACGAAGAACAGTTCACAATCAATAAGGCAATGCAAAGTCCAAAATGTCAAGGCAAACGGTTAAAAGTCCCCTACAAATGTTCACTGAAGATCTGGAGAAGATTTAGAATCCAAATGAAGAAAAGAACCAAAGAATTACAAAGCCCAGAAGTCCCACAAGCAGAACACAAAACCTCACATTTTAATGCCACTAATGGGCCGCGGAAACGCGGCCCAAACCTTACCCAGGCCGCGGTTCCGCGGCCATATAAAGCCCGGGGTTCGTGAATTTTGGTGGCGGTGCGTGTAGTGTTGAATAGGTCTTTTTATAGAGGGCTATTTTCGTAAATGCAGATATGCGAGTCATTGTAACCCTAGGGTTTCCTATTCTTTATAAATAGGAACTCTAAAGATTGTATTTTCTAATGCCTCCTTTTAATAATAAATTCAGAATTCTTTATGAAGAGCATCGGTGTTTCTTTTCAATTCATGAATTCAGATCTGACAACCCTGCATTGATGTTTGGAGAGATGCATCTGTAAGTAGATTTAATTCCTTGCTCTAGTTTAGATTTCAATTCTTTGCCCTAGGTAGATTTAATTTCTTGCCGTAGATAAATTGTTTAGAGTTAGCTTTGGGGAAGGATTTTGAGAGATGAGATCTCTCATCCCTTTCTTACCCATTATATATTTACAATAGGACTCCATGCATACACGCACACACCGCGCCCTACGGCACCCTATCCCTCGAGGTAGCGGCGATACCGTAGTATAAAAGCCCGGTTGCGCGCGTTTTCCATGGAGGTTAGGGTAAGGATCTCTAAAGGAAGGACAAGAACCTAGAGGAAGGAACACCTTCCCGAATGGATCTAACCCCCTTTATTGATAATTACCATAACTCCTCATAGATCTTCATTTGGGTATAGAAAGCGTTGAGATTTACTTGCATTTCCAAACCATCCCTAAACCTAAACCTAACAAGAATAGATCTAGATAATCATAGTATAGATAGAATTAGGTTTTTAGATTTAATAATCAATCCGAACACCCTTCGGAATTAACTCGTTAGCGCGATTAGGAGATTCACAACATCCCTGTGGACCGACCCGTACTCACCGGCTAGCTTCATGCGACGCCGTTCTTGATTGCGGTAATAGATAGTTTTTGAGATCAATCAAATGGCGCCGTTGCCGGGGATGGCGTGTTATTTCCTTTTTGCAATTTCGGGTTAATTAAAATTAAAAAAAATCATAAAAATCTGAAAAATCCAAAAAATATAAAAATATATTATCTGTTGTTTTTGGAAAGGGTACTTTGTTGTTTGAATTTTGCAGGATCTACAATCGAAAGACGGATATGGAAATCTACAGAAAGCGAATCAGAAAATAACAGATCAGAACAGAGGGAGATTTGGAGAACAGGAGAGCAAAAAAAAAAAAAAAATTCTCGCCGCGCGACCAAAACGCGGCGGAACCGCCGCGCGACCCCCATTACGGCTGCGGAACCGCCGCGCCCTGGTGACATCACCAGAGAAGAAAAAAAATGGGCTGAGACGCGGTGTAAAAAAAATAAAATCTGTAAGTCTTATGATCTCTTTTCTGAATCTTTTGATATATCTTTTGTTAAATCTCCTGCAGAATTCTTTGTGCTTAAAAAAAATCTTCCCCTTTCTGAATAACAAATCTTGTGCAAGATTCTTTGCGCCGCGCATAAAATAAAAATATTTGATTGCAAGTGATTTAATGTTTTGCATATCTTTAATTGGACTTTAAGGGGATTTTTGACCAATTCAGATTGGGTGGGGATTTCATCACCCTTCTCAGGACCCCAGAAATCACTTAAAGCATTTGCATTGACCATTATTAATTAAAAAATACTAGACTCAGCCCTAAGGACTTCGAGCTCAATAGGACAGAGGACTAGTTATAGGCATCGACCGTTTATCCTAACTTGACTTTGCGGTGTCTAGGAAAGTGTGTCTAAGGCAAGTGGTTACTTAATTAGGACCGCTACTTGTAGCGGGGAGCCTCCCACTTACCTGGCACTTACCTGGCCGCAATTGGCGGTGAAGATGCGGTTTGAGGTCCTATTTCTAGCCCTTTGGAACAGTTAAGAGCTGTCTAGCTGACCTAGGTGACCCTAGATCTAGGCCTGATTGTGCATTTTTGGTTGATTGAAAGTGTGTCTTAGCTCTTTTCTCGAAAATCTTTTTGCAAACAGTTCTAAATAAAGAGAAAAAGGAAAAAGGAATTTTTTTTATAAAAACTTGCAAAATTTTGTCGCTAAGAAATCCTTGCACCCCACTTACACCCACCTTCTTTCTTTTCTCCTTCTGACATCATGGGTACCCCACATCACAAATCTCTTGCCGAACTTTGGTATCCCGAACCTAACTTTGCTTCGTATGTCAATTGTTTCGGTCGATTTAAAGCAGATCCCTCCATGCCCAAAATTTCTTTGAAAGATCAAATAGAAGCTTTTAGGAGAAACAGTTTTACTTTACAATCCACTTTGTGTCAACCAAGTCAACCTTTACCACCTTCATATGTTGATACCACTTTTTCGAGTCCAGCTGTAACTCCTAAACCGATGTCCATTGCTGAGCATATTGCTCAATCTCGTAGTCGATCTGTCACCTTTCTCCACTCATCTAGTTCTATGGATCCATACGACTATTCACCTTTTTATCCATATGTTGACCCTACACATGCCCAACCATCCACTTTCTACCAGTCCTACCCGACTTTTCCACCGTCACTAGACACTGTTTCTACACAGCCTTTTGGGAGTTTCACATATCCAAATAATTTCGAATCTTTTACCGAAACCCCCTTACCACCAAAGTCTAGTTTGGAAGAGTCGTTGGAAGCTTATATTGCTGCAACAAACAAAATGGTTAGGAATGTGGAAGCGTCCATGGCTGCCCTTATGCAACCTGCTGAACCGGTAACTAGTTTCCCGCTAGCTCCAAATTTTTCAATGTATGAGGAGGCGATTGGACAGAATGAGAATTTGAGAGGATTTCCAAATCAAACCTACCCTTACCCAATTGAACCCCACAACTCCAGTTTTCCATCGAATGTCCTAAATGATTCACAAGTTCAAAATAAAAACGAGTTGTGTGATTTTGTAGTGTTTGATTTGCCAAATTGTGAGGAACCCCTTTCGAGTGAAACCGCACCTAATCCTTTCGATCTTTTCACCTCCCATCTAGAACCTAAATTGATAGATATCCATGCTTTTGATGAGGTGTCTAAGAAAATTGATTTTCACTTGATTGAGGATATAGACGCCGGGAATATTTCGGATGATGAACCTGTCGATTTAATTGAGATTTTATGTTCAAATCATCATCCTGAGTTATTAAATGTTTCTTCCGAATCTCATATGCGTCTTGACTTTGATGATAATGGCATGGATGAGTTGAATCTTGAGGAGAATTATAAGGATAGTATTGAGGAGAGTATTGAGGATATTATTGAGGTTGAACCATTTTTGTTTGATGTGTCGGATTTTCCAATTCATCCTCCTGAACCTTTAACTGTTATATCACCCTCCCTCCTTTCCATCGTTCCGACCACGCACAAGATCACTCTTGAAGACTGTGAGCTTGAAAATTTTTCCTTTGAATCTGACACAGTTCTCACAGCCGATAACACGTACGAGTGTTTCACTTTTTCTGACGATGTTGAAGACTCACCGCCCGAGTTTAAGTCCTTTACATTTTCAGATGAGTTAGTTGAACCATCAGACTCGGTTTCTTATAGTAGTTTCGAACCATTGATGGAATCTTTCAAGTTCAAGACAGTTTACTACGGTGAGAATGATACTATCCCTAATTCACTCCCTTTCGTCCTTCTTATTGTTCCGACCGTACAAGAGACCGTTCCGCTTTCATCTCCAATACCAAGTTCGGCGTACCCATGTCTTCTTGCGAATCTTGAGGGATTTGACCCCAT
This sequence comes from Agapanthus africanus, assembly GCA_030015575.1. NCBI lineage: Eukaryota > Viridiplantae > Streptophyta > Magnoliopsida > Asparagales > Amaryllidaceae > Agapanthus > Agapanthus africanus. The sequence goes on along the minus strand of CM057339.1, from coordinate 297,858,009 downwards.
TTCTCGACGGGTTGATAGGTTAGCACAATCGCTTTTAACACATAGGTCATCACAAATTGCGCTAATTTATTCACTCGATTTACACCCTCAAGATCGCTCGACCCTTCTTTCTCTTTTCTGCCATTCTTCTCCCCCACCGAGACCATATTCTACCATTCTTCTTTCCACACGGTCTCGCGTGTTTCTCATTTCTTTCCTCTACACCCCATTATTTCACCAACTCGGCCATTACTACGATAAGATTTTTGAATGGTTGGTGCTAACCTTTGGCTTGTGTAAGGCCAAGCCTAAGTTTGGGGGGAACCTTTGTATATATGTATATATATTTTTGTTTTCTTTTTCTATAAAAAAAATAAAATAAAAATTCAAAACAAAAAAAAAATAAAAAAATTATAAATAAATAAACAGGGGAGTACCGGCATTTTTGACCCTCTTGGTTTAGCATGACAGTAAGGACACTGTCAAGTTTAAGTTTGGGGGTATGCTCGGTACGTCTTCTTCCTTCGCATTCATTTGTACATATTTTTGCATTTGCATACTTATTTGAAAACCCATAAAAATTGAAAAAATTTCAAAAATTATAAAAATTAAGGTATTCAATTTTGGCTTATTTGACTTGAGTTTGACAAATAGGTTAACTGGTTAGGAACAACTAGATCTTAGATTTAGTAAATTAAAAACCCTAAAAATAACCTTCCTTAAAGTTTAACGGTAGAAAATATATGTTTTTTTATAGTTTATTTAGAAATAGGCAAATTTTGAGTTCACTTCTTGGGCTAAGTCGAAACAAGGGAAAAGTATTGACGTTCTTATTAGAGTATAAGTATGAAAAATAGTTCCTAGTTTAAGTCTAGATTCTGAAAATGTATACCCTACAATCTGCACAATCATGCACCTTAAAACTTGGAATAGTAGAGGAGACCTTGAAATGCTCTTGTCTAAAGTCCTTAGTACGAAGAAAATCAAAGAAAAAAAAGTGAATAAAGAAAAGAAAAAAATGAACACTGGTTTTTATGATTACTTAAGGTTGTAAAAATAGAAAAATATTTAGCGAGGGTGCTTCATCACCTAGTGCCTTAGACCAACTGGTTTGGGAGTTACTGCTAAAAGCCTTGGGTGTTGCAAGACTAGGAATTACGCTTTAAAGTGCAAACATATCTTGTAATCGGTTGTTGGTACCTCAAGAAGTATTAACGGTCGCATGAAGGATGTGTAAGCAAAATTCATTTAAATTCACCAACTAATTAGTACTTTGGACAACGGACAAGGGTATGATTGCTTGATTTAAATTTCCAAGTGTAGGGGTGACTTATACACACACGTAGGGATATGTGATTGGAGTTTAGATAAGAGAAAGGAATGAAGAATAGAACTTGTATTTTTAGTAGAGTTGATAAAAATTCCTAAGTGGAGATGGAACCCTAGAATGAAAACTTAAGAGATGCCGAAATCTAAGTAAGTCTATAGAACATATATAATCTTAAGTTTAATAATGAGGAAGTGTGAAGAATATGGGTGGATAATTTACGAGTCGACGATAATAGAATTCCTAGTTAGAAGACCTAATTGGAGAATTAAAGTCAATGGGCCGAATTGATAGGATTTTGTGGGTAGTATCCGCTGAAAACCCTCAGGAGATAACACTCCTCCTACTAGGGACACCTAGAGGTTTAACGGCTTGTTGCACGAGCTCAGTGCAATCGCGTTTCCCTGCGAAAGTGCTGTTAGGATTTTAGTGAATAAAAATAAGTTTGCTCGAGGACGAGCAAAAGATAAGTTTGGGGATATTTGTTCACACCATAATATTTCATTATTATATTCCCCATTCTTATTCTTTTTATAAATAAACAGATGCTTTTGACGCATGTTTGCTATACATTACAGGTTACAGGTTCTTGGAGCGAAAACAGTGAAAAAAACAAAAGACGACACGAAAAGGGACTTTTGACCAACAAATAGGAGGATCTTAGTCAAGCCTAGACGAAGAACAGTTCACAATCAACAAGGCAATGTAAGGTCCAAAATGTCAAGGCAAACGGTTAAAAGTCCCCTATAAATGTTCACTAGAGATCTGGAGAAGATTTAGAATCCAAATGAAGAAAAGAACCAAAGAATTACAAAGCCCAGAAGTCCCACAAGCATAACACAAAACCTCACATTTTAATGCCACTAATGGGCCGCGGAACCGCGGCCCAAACCTTACCGAGGCCGCGGTTCCGCGGCCGTATAAATCCCGGGGTTCGTGAATTTTGGTGGCGGTGCGTGTAGTGTTGAATAGGTTTTTTTATAGAGGGCTATTTTCGTAAATGCAGATATGCGAGTCATTGTAACCCTAGGGTTTCCTATTCTTTATAAATAGGAACTCTAAAGATTGTATTTTCTAATGCCTCCTTTTAATAATAAATTCAGAATTCTTTATGGAGAGCATCGGTGTTTCTTTTCAATTCATGAATTCAGATCTGACAACCCTGCATTGATGTTTGGAGAGATGCATCTGTAAGTAGCTTTAATTCCTTGCTCTAGTTTAGATTTCAATTCTTTGCCCTAGGTAGATTTAATTTCTTGCCGTAGATAAATTGTTTAGAGTTCGCTTTAGGGAAGGATTTTGAGAGATGAGATCTCTCATCTCTTTCTTACCCATTATATATTTACAATAGGACTCCATGCATACACGCACACACCGCGCCCTATGGCACCCTATCTCTCGAGGTAGCGGTGATACCGTAGTATAAAAGCCCGGTTGCGCGTGTTTTCCATGGAGGTTAGGGTAAGGATCTCTAAAAGAAGGACAAGAACCTAGAGGAAGGAACACCTTCCCGAATGGATCTAATCCCCTTTATTGATAATCACCATAACTTCTCATAGATCTTCATTTGGGTATAGAAAGCGTTGAGATTTACTTGCATTTCCAAACCATCCCTAAACCTAAACCTAACAAGAATAGATCTAGATAATCATAGTATAGATAGAATTAGGTTTTTAGATTTAATAATCAATCCGAACACCCTTCGGAATTAACTCGTTAGCGCGATTAGGAGATTCACAACATCCCTGTGGACCGACCCGTACTCACCGGCTAGCTTCATGCGACGCCGTTCTTGATTGCGGTAATAGATAGTTTTTGAGATCAATCAGGTAGTGATGGCTTATGAAGCAGGTTCAGATATGCTACCTAAGACTTTTCAACTTCATGAGCCGTGAGGGTCTCATAAAGACTTTTCTCCCTACGAGTCGAGAGGATCTTGTAGGTGTATTTTCTCCTTAGGAATCATGAGGATTCCTAAGTGCGTTTTCCCTTATTAGTCGTAAGGATCTTACAAGAGAGTTTTCTTCCTTACGAGTCGAGAGGACCCGTAAGTGTTTAATAAGATTGACATTATCCGAATTTCACGGCGTCAGAAGTTGCTCCGGACGTTTCCCACGGGGTCATGGTTAACTTTGGCTGTGTTCCACGGAGTCATTGGGTGACGTATTTCCGAGGCGGGGTCATGTGGATGACGTATTTCCGAGACGGGGTCATTTAGATAACGTATTTCCGCGATGGGGTCATGTGGATGACGTATTTCTGCGACGGGGTCATGTGGATGACGTGTTTCCGCAACGGGGTCATGTGGATGATGTATTTCCGCGAAGGGGTCATGTGGATGATGTATTTCCGTGACGGGGTCATTTGGATGACGTATTTCTGCGACGGGGTCGTTTGAATGACGTATTTCCGTGACGGGGTCATGTGGATGACGTATTTCTGCGACGGGGTCATGTGGATGACGTATTTCCAAGACGGGGTCATGTAGATGACGTATTTCCGCGACGGGGCCATTTGGATGATGTATTTCCGAGACAGGGTCATGTGGATGACGTATTTCCGCGACGGGGTCATTTGGATGACGTGTTTCCACGACGGGGTCATGTAGATGACGTATTTCCGCGATGGGGTCTTGTGGATGACGTGTTTCCGCTACGGGGTCATGTGGATGACGTGTTTCCGCGACGGGGTCATTTGGATGACGTGTTTCTGCGACGGGGTCATATGGATGACGTATTTCCGCGACGGGGTTATGTGGATGATGTATTTCCGTGACGGGGTCATGCGGATGACGTATTTCCGCGACGGGGTTGTTTGGATGACGTATTTCTGCGACGGGGTCATTTGGATGACGTATTTCCGCGACGGGGTCATCTGCCGCATCTCTCCGCATCTTTCGGCGGGGAACAAATTCTGGCACACCCGGTGGGACATTTTCCTCTTTCCACTCCACACTTCGTGTGTCGTGTTTTTCCCGCGATCAGATAATCGCGGTGTGTATGTTTTTGGTTGCCCTAAGAGGAGTGGATACTGAAGCCGGCATTTCGTCTCTATGAAGAATGGCGTTTGCTTCCACTCTAGCAACTTAGGCTCTGTCATATCCGGTGGAGTCAAGTATGGGTCACTTGCAGCCTCAAATCTCTGCAATCCGGCTCTTCAAGAAATCAACGGGTTTCTTTTTGGGTCGATACTCCCACCTCCCACCCTCGGTGCCTCAACGTCGAAGGAGGAAGCCCAGAAGAAGTCTGTCTTCTATAGGATGGCTCCTCAAGCAGCATCTTTGCCGATGGAATCAGTCTTCAAACAACTGGCACATGCCAATGACCAAGGGCGACGCTGGGGGCAGAATATTCGAGCTCTCAAAGGAAACAGGGGGCAGGCTCGGCAAAATCCTGAAGCTAATCAAATCCCGGCCGTAAGAAACGGTCGACGTCGATATCAGCGTTATACAAAATGAGCTGAGAGCAGTTCTCCGTATGGTCCTGTTTCAACACCAGTAGTGAATGTTGTTGTTCCAACTGGGAACAACTTCAAATTGTTGTGAAGTTCTCCTACCGCAATATTGAAGAAGTCTTCGCAGCCCATGGAGATCCCACGAGAGCAGAAACCAGTTCGCTCCCTGAGACAACTTTCCTCTTCTATATATAAGGTGTGGAAGCAGGTGAAGGGGACTCACCCCAAGACGGATCCTGATACAGCGGTTCCTCCCAAAACCAAAGCGGCTTTTTACAACAAGAAGCCCAATAAAGCTCAAGTGCCCAAAGCAAACTCCAAAGGCCTAAAAACTCCAAACATCCCAAGGCTGGGGGCATGGTAGTTCACATAGTCTATGTGGTGAATTCCAAAGACGAAGTTCGAGCTTCTACTAGTCACCGACCTCAAACTCGGTCCTTAACAAAAGTTCAACTGCAACGTGAAAAGATGCAGGAGATGCTTGCTCAGGTGGCACCACTCGCTAATCCATCGTCTAAGGCAAATCTCGAAGAAGCACCTAGAGAAAGAAATATGGCATGGCGCTGATTCTACGCTTGACAAGCTCCAGCCCATCCGTCTGCCCAGATACTATACGGGGTGGGGTAGGGTTAAAAAGGCTGTTGAGGTGCCAAGGCGTACCCTTCAAACAGACTGCTCGAAAAGCTATGTTCTACAACAGGATCTGGAGCGTCCCTGGAACTCAACGAAAGTTCCCCAATGAGAGAATGGAAACGATCGGGCTTGGATATGTTCGATCCAAGAAACGGGAGCTGTTCCCCGACTACTACGTCATACATGACTTTGTTGGAGAAGGAGATGCTCTGTGGAAAGATGCTAACCCTAAATCAGAAAGAGCTCCCGCCGTGAAAATGCCCAGTCTGTCGTTCGAAGAACAAATGGACAAGCTTATAAGGGAAGCAGGTCAAAAGGTTCGAGACGATCATAACCGTGAAATGGCCATCTACGAGAAAGCCAGGACGCAACGCCTCCTTCAACAGGCTGTGAAAAATGAAAATGCTCCTCCTTGTCAACCCGTTGTACAAAAGGCCCGACGCAGAGGCAGAAACAAACCAAAGAACGGGAAAGGCGTTCGACAGCGAAAAAGTGGGTCCAAGAAGCCACGCGATCAGGAATCGAGCAGTCCGGATTCGTCTCTTATAAAAAAGTTGAGTCGAGCATATTCTTTTCCCCAAGACAAGACAAGGAAGATATTCGATCTTGTCATAAAACATCAGATGATGACACTCCCGGAGTCTAAGCAGGCGAAGTCTCTCACCCGGACTATTGCTCCTATAACAGGGCAATAGGACATCCTCTCGAAGACTGCTTCACATTTAAGGACTGGGTAGAAGACCAATATCAACAAGGCATGTTCGCTCTATCCAGCAGCTGGAGGATAACCCCGCCGCAGAAGCATGAACCCAAAATCACGAGAGCAGAACCAGATCAACATCGGTCTTAGAAGCGATCTCGTACCTGCCACGTGATAATGCTGTCCGAAGAAGAGCCTGAGAATACGGATGACCTCCCCTGGTGCTTCGAAAACGATGATGACGAGGTAATCTCAGAGTTTCCACCGGTGCCAAAAGAGCTGGAAGATGGAATACATACTACTGCAGATAACCTCAAGAAAATTGATTTGGGGATAGCAAGTGACCCGCGACCGACATTCGTCAGTGAGCTGTTGTCTGAAGAAAGGGTAGCTACGCTAAAAGACGTGCTCATGCAGCTTAAAGATTGCTTCGCATGGAACTATTCCGAGATGCCAGGACTAGATCTAGAGATTGCTGTACACAAATTGGCAATATCCCCGGACGTCAAGCCGATCAAATAGGCACCGAGAAGAATGCGGCTCGAGCTTGAGATGAGCATCAACGACGAGGTCAAGAAGCTAATCAACTTTGGCTTCATCCAAGAGGTTCAATATCCTGACTGGATCGCCAACATCGTCCCAGTGATGAAGAAGAATGGGACGGTGCGCATATGTGTGGACTTTCGAGATCTCAATAAAGCCTGCCCGAAGGACGACTTCCCAGTACCGGTCACCGAGCTGATGATAGACAATACGTCCACTCATTAAATTTTCTCCTTCATGGCCGGCTCATCAGGATATAATCAGATAATGATGCATCCCGAAGACCAGAGACACACTGCTTTCCGGACCCCTTTGGGCATATTCTGCTACAAGGTGATGCCCTTCGGTCTAAAGAACGCCGGCGCCACCTATCAGAGGGCCATGACGAAGATTTTCGACGACCTCATACATGAAATCGTCAAATGTTATATCGATGACCTCGTAGTTAAAAGAAAATCATACGAGGAACATCTAGAGCATCTGAAGATCGTGTTTCAGCGCCTCTGGCAATACAACTTGAAGATGAACCCTCTCAAGTGCGCGTTTGGAGTTTCCTCGGGCAAATTCCTAGGATTCATCGTCCGACACCGAGGCATCGAGATAGATCCATCAAAGATCAAGGAGATTATGGAAATGCCTCCGCCAAGGACCCTCAAGCAATTGCGGTCTCTCCAAGGGAAGCTCGCGTATATCCGGCGATTTATAGCCAATCTCTCAGGAATGTGCCGTCCTTTCAGTCACCTGATGAATAAGGGAACCGCGTTCGTCTGGGATCACAAATGCCAAAGCGCACTGGACGAAATCAAACAATACCTACAGAATCCTCCAGTGCTAACCGCTCCGGTCAAAGGAAAGCCTCTTATTCTGTATACAACCGCCCATGAAGGTTCCTTAGGCGCATTATGGGCACAAGAGAACGACCAAGGGAAGGAGAGAGCCCTCTACTATTTGAGTCGAGTTCTCCTGGGGGCAGAAAGCAATTACTCTCCCATTGAAAAACACTGCCTGGCGTTGATCTTCGCAATAACGAAGCTCAGACACTATGCATTGGCACACGAGGTCCATCTCATATCAAAGGTGGATCCTCTCAAATACTTGATGTCGAAGGCTATATTAACAGGGCGGCTTGCAAAATGCGCCCTGCTGTTGATGGAGTTCTCGATAACTTATCGGCCTCTTAAGGCAGTGAAAGGCCAGGCCATCGCCGACTTCCTCCCTGAGCATCCAATACCTGCCGATTCTCCTTTGAATTGCGAACTGCCAGACGAACATGTGTTTGACACGATCAACGGGGATGATACCCAGTGGGAACTCTATTTTGATGGAGCGTCTTCCATAAAGAAGAGCAAACAAAGCACCCCTATAATCAAATCCGGGGTAGGCCTCATCTTCCTGACTCCACAAGGAGGGATAATGCGCTTTGCCTTCTCCTTAACAGAGCCAAGGACAAACAACGAAGCCGAGTATGAAGCTTTGATAGCGGGTCTCGAGATCGCTATCGACATGGGAATTGAAAACCTCCTCATATATGGAGACTCCCAACTGGTCGTTAGTCAAGTAAACGACGATTATCAAACGTGCAAACCAGAGCTAGTGAAATACGGCAAGAGAGTGCAACAGCTGCTGACTCAAATTCCTTCCTACGCCTTGGAAAATATACCGCGTTCGGAAAATAGCAAGGCGGATGCACTAGCCAAGCTATAAAAAGAACTGGCCGATGGAACCTCGATGACATGAGGATCGTAGTGCAAAGCCGTCGGGTTCTTGCACCGGCAGAAATATCTCCGGAGTCGTCCGAAGAAAAGGGGGCGACCGAGCAAATGACTCTGCAAATAAAAGACCAGGAAAAGGCTACGGATTAGAGAGAAGTCTTTATAGACTACTTCAAATCCTGTCGAACACTTGAAGATGCATCCTCGAAACATCAGCTTATGAAACGAGCTCTGTCTTTCTCCTTCGTTAATGATACTTTATATAAGAGATCATTTGATTCTCTGTGGCTAAGATGCCTAGGACCTGAAGAGGCAAAGAGAGTCGTCCAAGAAACTCACGACGGACTCTGCGGTTCTCACCAAGCCGGGCCGAAGATGAAGCTGAAGATCAAACGGATGGGTTATTATTGACCCACGATGATCTAGGACTGCCTCGAATACGCGAAGCAGTGCCACTCGTGCCAGATTCACGGGGACTTTATCCATCAGCATCCAAATCGACTGCATCCAATGGTGGCTAGCTGGCCGTTCGAAATGTGGAGGACTGACATAATCGGCCCCATCGAACCAGCATCGTCCAGAGGACATCGATTCATTTTGGCGACAACTTATTAATTCTCCAAATGGGCAGAAGAAGTACCGCTGAGGGATGTGAAGACGGAGAATATCCTCCATTTCTTCAAGACACACGTCATTTATCGGTTTGGCACTCCGCGACGGATTATCTCCGATAACGGGCCAGCCTACAGAAGCCATAAGATCAGCCGCTTCGCATAACAATATAACATAGACTGGAGATACTCCTCAGTCTATAATCCCTGAGCTAACGGTCTAGCTGAGGCTTTTAACAAGACCTTGACGAAGATCGTAAAAAAGACGGTGTCGCGAAATATGAAGGGAAGCTCTCTGGGCGTATCGAACTACGTTCAAAACGGCCAGGAACACAACGCCGTACGCATTGGTATTCGGTACAGAAGAGATACTCCCCCTCGAGATAGAGTTACCCTCTCTATGAGTGGCAGTTCATTACGAGCTAACGGACGAAGAGAATGTTCACCTTCAGATTGAGGAGCTCGATATCCTTGATGAAACCCGGCTCATAGCGCACCAAAATCTGGAGGCTTATAAAGCAAAGATGACGCGCTCATACGAAAGATTGACTAGGCCGAGGACATTCCGCCAAGGAGAACTCGTGCTAGTGGTCAAAAGACCTATGATCCCTAATCGCGCCAAGCGGGGGAAATTTGAGCCGAACTATGAAGGACCGTATATCATAGACAAGGTCTACCAGGGTGGGGCCTATCTATTCATGGACATGCATGATGAAAGACCTTTCAGGCCAATAAACGGTCGCTTCCTAAAGAAATACTATGCCTGACGAGTCACGGTCTAGGTCAATGATAGATGACGACGACTATGTCCGCTCGCTATCTTCCTAAGCCTAAACTCTATAAGTAGTAGCCGGCTAACGGACCGAAACGTCCTTAAACTAACAACGGACCGAAACGTACTTAAAGCTAACATTGGACCGAAACATCCTTAAACTAACAATGGACCACTATGTCCTAAAACTAACAATGGACCGAAACGTTCTTAAACTAACAACAGACCGAAACATCCTTAAACTAACGATGGACCACTATGTCCTAAAACTAACTGCTGACCGAGACGTCGATAAACTATTGTAGACTGCGGCATCCCAAGGCTGATACAAAAAAGAAAGAGAAAAGAATAAAAAAAAAAAGAAAGAAAAAGAAAAATGGTATGTCCATAAGAAAAAAGGGCACGGATGAAAACCCGAGAGGGCTCCGTGAGTAAAAACAGTAGGGTTACCGGCGAGTTTTGTGAAAACCCGAAAGGGCGCAATCTCGTTAAAAGACACTTGCAAGGTCCTCTCGACCGTGTAAGGAGAAACCACCTGCGTGAGATCCTTACGACTCACAAGGCAGAAACACACTTAGGGATCCCCACGATTCCTAGGGAGAAATTACACTTGCGAGATCCTCACGACTCGTAAGGAGAACCCTCTTATAAGACCCCCACGGCTCATAAGATTCAAAAGTCTTAAGCTACAGGGATCCGAACCTGTTTTTAAGCGGCCACCACAACCTCCAACACTGCCTGACAAGCGGCTCAATGCCGACCTTTGTATACAATCCACGGGCGCGAATAAACATTTCCCTAACAAAGTCCTACCCACGACTAGTGATATGTCTACATGGTGAACAACCCTTGTAAGTCCTCTCGACTTATAAGGAGAAAACACTCTTGTAAGATCCTCACGACTTATAAGAGAACACACACTTAAGAATCCTCATGATTCCTAAGGAGAAAACACACCTACGAGATGCTCACGAATCGTAGGAGAAAAACCTTTATGAGACCCTTACGGCTCATGAAGTCGAAAGCCTTAGTCGACAGGATCCTAACCCTGTTCGCTAAGCCACCTTTGTTCGATATCGACAGAGGCGAATGATGATTCGCTCCTGGAAATATCCCAGTTGTAGCGGTGCTGATGCCGAAATCGGTGTCTAATTCCAAGCTTGAAGCGAAAAGCCAGCAAGCCACACATGCATACGAATTAGCCGAAATGATGGGGCAACTTGCAACAAAATCAGCAAGTAAAAATGTATGCATGCAAAATAGCCGAAATGATTGGGCAACTCGCAATAAAAAGCAGCGAGTAAAAATAAAATAAATAGCCGAAATGATTGGGCGTCCAGAAAAATAGCCGAAATGATTGGGCAATCGCGACCTTCGCGATATGAAAGCTGAAATGATAGAGCATCGCGGAAAGAAATGAAAAAAATGAAAAATGAAATTTATGTCTTACAGATGATATCACCTTAATCCCTGTACACAATCCAAGGGCGCAAACAAAGAAGGTATCACACCTTCCCTCCCCAGGCTCCATCAGAAGAAGAAGCCAGATCTCAACGGTTCACAGACAACCTAGAAACCACTTTGATATTTGTCTCATTACAACAGACGCAACGTCGTCCACATGACCCCGTCGCGGAAATACGTCATCCAAATGACCCCGTTGCGGAAATACGTCATCCACATGACCCCATCGCGGAAATACGTCATCTACATGACCCCGTCGCGGAAATACGTCATCTACATGACCCCGTCTCGGAAATACGTCATCCAAATGACCCCGTCACGGAAAGACGTCATCTACATGACCTCGTCGCGGAAATACGTCATCTACATGACCCCGTCTCGGAAATACGTCATCCAAATGACCCCGTCTCAGAAATACATTATCTACATGACCCCGTTTCAGAAATACGTCATCTACATGACCCCGTTTCGGAAATACGTCATCCACATGACCCCGTCTCGGAAATACGTCATCCAAATGGCCCCGTCACGGAAATACGTCATTTACATGGCCCCGTCTCGGAAATACGTCTTCTACATGACCCCGTCGCGGAAATACGTCATCCACATGACCCCGTCACGGAAATACGTCATCCAAATGACCCCGTCACGGAAATATGTCATCCACATGACCTCGTCGCGGAAATACATCATCCACATAATTTCGGGGGCAGATGATAATTGGAGCTATCCGTCCACCTCTCCGAAGATGCCAAGTTGATTTATGTCACCGTGTATCGAATTTTTAAACGGATGCGGCCGATGTAGCAGACTTTTTCAGATTCCCCCTCGTTTGAGGGGTTTTTGATTGTGGGGACGCTCTTCCCTGCAGGCGCAAGCCCCTGCAGTTAATTACGCTACCGCATTGCTGTAACAACTTTCTCCTTCTCCAGATGGTCACTTCGTGTCGTGGGTGTTTGTTTTGTTTTTGGTTGCCCGTGGATTGTATACGGAGACTAATTTATGTTGTCTCCCGTAGAGCGTGGATTAGTCCAAATCCATATCTTCTTAGATTTGGGTTTGAGGGTTGGTTTTAAGGATACGTTAGCCTCATTTGAGACTAAGATCAATTTAAACGTATGTTAAGGATACACTAGTCTAATTTTAGACTAAGATCAACTTAACGGGATCGTTTAGATCCAACAAAAGAGCATTTGGACTCTAATGTTTAGTTTAGGGACATTGCGGTCGATTAGTTTAAGGACATTATGGTCCATTATTAGTTTAAGGACATCTCGGTCCAATGTTAGTTTAAGGACGTCTCGGTCCAGGTTAAGGACATCAAAGTCCGTGAGTTTAAAAACCTCACAGTCAAGGTTAAGGACATCGTAGTCCGTGAGTTTAACGACCTCACAATCAAGGTTAAGGACATCATAGTCTGTGGGCTTAAGGACCCCACAGTCCGTGAAATGTGTGGTTGTCGGGACCCGTCACCTCTCTGAAGACGTTGAAGAATTACAACGACAGATATCAGAGGAGTAAAGAGATGTACCCTCGAACCGGTGTGAGTTGGTTGAAAGATCTATAGTCCAATTTGGGACTAAGATCTGTTAAATATTCATGAGCAGATGGGCTCAATTAAATATAAGTTGAGGACTTATGGCCAATATTGGGCTAAGTCCAATAAATGTTTAGCATTTTATTTTGGGCTGTTGAGCCTTTATTTGGGCTTGGCCCTTTTGACAATGTTTTTATCTTGTATTGAATGCAAAGCATTCATCAGAGCTTTGGGCTTATTAAAGAGCAATTTATGTTCTGTCAGCGCAACACGTGGTGCGCTAGGCGCTTTGCGCCAATTAAAGAGCGCAATGCGCTTCTGCCAAGTAGCGCACATGTGGAGGACGCGTGGCGCGCCAGGCGCTTTGCGCCAGTTAAAGAGCGCTATGCGCTTCTGCCAAGTAGCGCACACATGGTTGACACGTGTCGCGCTTGGCGCTTTGCGCCAGATGATGAGCGTTTGATGCCAATTTACGAGCGCAGAGTGCTAGTTTAATCGCGCACACGTGAGTGACACGTGGTGCGCTTGGCGCTGAGCGCCAGCCTATGAGCGCAGTGCTCTATTTCAGAAGCGCAAAGCGCAAGTCGTTTAATTGGCGCACACGTGGTTGACACGTGGCGCATTTGGCGCTGAGCGCCAGTCCAGAGAGCGCAGTTTAAGAGCGCAAGGCGCACAAGAGCGCAAAGCACATTTGATTAAGTTTATGATCTGGAAACAAATTTATGTTCTTTTAGAAGAGACTTTGTCTCAAGATTTAAGAACAACAGTTCTTATTTTGCTGGAGAGATTTTCAATCTCTTATTTTGATGAAAGGCTTTGCCTTTATAGATCAATGATCTGTGAGAAGAATTATGTTCTTCTTTTATTGTGTGATGAGATCTTTCGATCTCTTTTATGAAAGACTTTGGTCTATGTAGATCTATGATCTTTTAAGAAGATAATTCTTGTTTTTATGAGATGATTTCATCTCTGTGTTCATCACCATTCTTTTTACCTTGAAGAAAAAATATTCTTTTGCTGAGAGCTATGCTTCTCTTCCTTTGAATTTTTCAAAGTTTATGGGGGGTTTCTCTATATCAGACTTGAAATCTTATGGCCTTTATATATGGCAAGTTGATTTGTTGAATCAGTTAAAGAGATCTTTCTCTGATTGATTTGGGGATGTTTCCCCACCATTGGATCTTTGATCCTAGGGCTTCTGTTTTACAGAAAGCAATCTTCTTGTTTTTAACAAGATTGGAAAATCTTTCCATAACAAAATTTAATTCTGATTAATTAATGATTTATCATTATTATTAGATCTTTTGATCTAATGATGGGGAATTTTTTAATTCCAGCGCTGGCACACTCGTGCTTTGCACGTGGTGCGCTGCTCAGAGCGCAGCGCATTTTGCGTTAGCGCACCTGTGTTTGACACGTGACGCGCAGTGCGCCTAGTGATTGATGTCAAAAATATAAAAGTTTACCGCAATCAAGAAACGGCGTCGCTTCGCAGCTAGCCGGTGAGTACGGGTCGATCCACAGAGACGGGTAAATTCCTTTTATGTGTTTTAACGAGTTGATTCAAAATGTTGTTTTGATTGGTTTATAAAAATCTATAAAAACTGGATCTAATTAATCTAATTAAGAGTCTTGCTAGGGTTAGGCTTAGGGGAAGTTTTGGATATTAATGTTTTTCCTCACCGCTTTCAATACCTTCTTTTTTTTAGATCTATTAGATGTTAAGGTAATTATTAATAAAGTGGATCCAAATCTTTTGGGAAGATTTTTCTTCCTCTAGATTTGTATCCTTCCTTTGTTGATAATTATCCTAACCCTCACGGAAAACGCGCGCAACCGGCCCTTTATACTACGGTTCATCGTTACTTCGAAGGGTAGGATGCCGCAGGGAGCGGTTGTGCTCGTATGCGTGAAGTTCTAATTCATTAGGTGAAGGTGGCATTGAAAGGGGCGAGAGATCTCATCTCTCAACCCTTTCCCTAAGGCTAACCCTAACAAGCGAGGAGATTACTCGCTCATTAGGGGATGAGAAAACATTTTAATTAAAAGAAACAGAAATAAAATACCTTCCTAAGTTGACGGCTCCCTCCAAACAAGAAGAACAGATCTAAAAATAACTCCCAGAAAGTTTGAATTTTATTGATTGAAAAGAGGCATAGGGTTTTACAATTTTGAGATTACAATTTATAAGTAAACAGGAGAATTAGGGTTTCAGAGTCTCGCACATGCGCAATTACTGATTTGACCTCTAAAAATCCCAACACCCGAACCGTCGCGGCAACAGAAGAAAAATCCACCGACACGGGCATTAGACGGCCGCGGATCCGCGGCCCTTTGGTGGTCTTGGGCCGCCAAACTTTTGGGCTTTCTTCAGTGGTTCTTGGGCTCTGTATTTTTATATGTATTTTCTCTGTTGGGCTTCTGGGTCTTCTCCAGATCTTCAGTGAAAACTTGTTCGTTTCTTTTGACCGTTCACTTGACATTTTGGATCTTGTGCTGTTCTTCGTTTAGGATTGACTAGGATCCGTCTAATAGTTGGTCAAAAATCCCTTTTTCTGTTGTTTTGTGTCTTTTTCACTGTATCTGCTCCAGAAACCTGTATCCTGTAATATGCAACAAACGTGCGTCAAGAGTACCTGTTTATTTATAAAAAGGATAAGAATAGGGGAATGAAAGATGCAATATTATGGTCTAAACAAATATCCCCAAACTTACCTTTTGCTCTTCCTCGAGCAAACTTATTATTTATTCACTAAAATCCTAACCGCACTTTCGCAGGGAAACGCGATTGCACTGAGCACGTGCAACAAGCCGTTAAACCTCTAGGTGTCCCTAGTAGGAGGAGTGTTGTCTCCTGAGGGTTTTCAGCAGATTACACCCACAAAATCCTATCAACTCAGCCCATTGACTTTTGTTTTCCAATTAGGTTTTCTAACAAGGAATTCTATTATCTTTTACTTGTAAATTATCCACCCATATTCTTCACACTTCCTCATCATTTAACTTAAGATTATATATGTTATGTAGATCTACTTAGC
Source organism: Agapanthus africanus (assembly GCA_030015575.1). NCBI lineage: Eukaryota > Viridiplantae > Streptophyta > Magnoliopsida > Asparagales > Amaryllidaceae > Agapanthus > Agapanthus africanus. Next base: position 297,842,240 of record CM057339.1, on the reverse strand, counting down.
TTTCGGCATCTCTTAAGTTTTCCTTCTAGGGTTACATCTCCACTTAGGAATTTTCTATCAACTCTATTAAAGATACAAATTTTATCTTTCATTCCTCTCTCTTATCTAAATTCCAATCACATACCCCTACGTGAGTGTATAGATCACCCCTACACTTGGAAATTCAAATCAAGCAATCGTACTCTCGTCCTTTGTCCAAAGCACTTATTAATTAGTGAATTTTTAAATGAAATTTGCTTACACATCCTTCATGCGACCGTTAATATTTCTTGAGGTACCAACGACCGATTACAAAATGCGTTTGCACTTTAAAGCGTACTTCCTAGTCTTTGCAATACCCAAGGCTTTAACAGTGACTCCCAAACCAGTTGGTCTAAGGCACTAAGTGATAAGGCACCCTCGCTAAATATTTTTCTATTTTTTACAGCCTTAAGTAATCACAAAAACCAGTGTCCATTTTTTTTCTTTTCTTTATTCACACCCTTTTTTATTTATTTTCTTCGTACTAAGGACTATAGACAGGAGCATTTCAAGGTCTCTTCTACTATTCCAAGTTTCAAGGCGCGTGATTGTGCAAATTGTAGGGTATACATTTTCAGAATCTAGACTTAAGCTAGGAACTATTTTTCAAACTTATACTCTAATAAGAACATCAATACTCTTCCCTTGATTCGACTTAGCCCAAGAAGTCAACCCAAAATTTGCCTATTTCTAAATAAACTACAAGGCATATACTTTCTACCGTTAAGCTTTAAGGAAGGTTATTTTTAGGGTTTTTAATTTACTAAGTCTAAGATCTAGTTGTTCCTAACCAGTTAACCTATTTGTCAAACTCAAGTCAAATAAGCCAAAATTGAATACGATAATTTTATAATTTTTCAAATTTTTCAAATTTTTATGGGTCTTCAAATAAGTATGCAAATGCAAAAATATGTACAAATGAATGCGAAGGAAGAAGACGTACCGAGCATACCCCCAAACTTGAACTTGACAGTGTCCTCACTGCATGTTAAACCAAGAGGGTCAAAATACCGGCACTCCCCTGTTTATTTATTTATAATTTTTTTTATTGTTAAACAAAAATATATACAAAAAGACCCTCCCCCAAACTTCATTTAAACTATGTTAGACTTACTGCCAAACTTTGCATCGGCCAAAAGTCAACACCAACCAGTTGAAAAATTTATCAGTAAAGAATATTGGTTGGTGGAAAAATAAGTTGTGGTGGTCCGCAAAGAATTGGGGAAGATAGAAGTAGTGGTCTGGGAGGTGTGGAGGTAAATATACAGGTGATGGTGATGCATCGAAACGAGAATGGAAATGATCAGCAATCAGTGGAGTGTTGGCATTCTCGTACCTTATTAAAAGAAATGGGGGTATTTCAACTTCTAAGGGAGGAGGTTGACTCACCACAATACCCCCAAGATGTTCCTGTGGGTCCTCTAGTGACCTGGCATTATCCATCAATTGTGTATGATATTCAATTATGAGGGAACTGATCTCCTCGATGTCCGCCATAGTCCAACTGAAAACTTGCCGCCTATCTTGTAAGACTTTTAAAATAGCGTTCTCTTGCTCGAAGGCTAGAGAGGCTGATATGATAATGGGAAAAGTCTCATTCTCACCTATGTAAGCATATTTAAGGTGAGGCGGTAAGGACATTAGTTCGAGTTTCGGAGGCGAAAGAATCATTGCGGAATCTACCTCGAACTTAAAGGACTCCAACACAGGTTCGAAATCACTGCAAACAACCGATTCGGATGGTTCGACTAATTCATCCAAAAATTCAAAAGACTCATATTCGGGCTGTGAGTCGTCGTCATCCGAAAAAGTGAAACATTTATAATCAATGTCGGTTGTGTCAATGGTGGTAGGCTCAAGGAGGGACGCACTAGTGGCGTCAAAACTGTTTTCATCAAATAGAAATCTTTCAAGCTCGCAGTCCTCCTGTGTGATTTCGTGAATAGAGCAAACTTCTCGTGTACTAGTTTTAGGTACGGGGGGCAGACTTCCCATCTTATAAATATTGAACTCACTAGACCTCTTTCCGAAGGATAGAGTCATGGAGCCATTGCGACAATTTATTACGGCATTGGAAGTGGCCAAAAATGGTCGACCAAGAATCACCGGAATTTGGTTTCTTGGGTTAGCAACAGGTTGTGTATCCATAACGATAAAATCAACGGGGAATATGAACTCCCCGACTTTGATCAACACATCCTCTAGTTGACCCCTTGGATGGGTGATTGATCGATCAGCCATTTGGAGAGTGCAACGAGTGGGTTTCAACTCTCCAACCCCTAATTGTTCGTACACGGAGTAGGGAATCAGGTTAACACTAGACCCAAGATCTAAAAGTGCTCGATTAATTTTCTTATCCCCAATTGTGATTGAAATCGTAGGACAGCCGGGGTCCTTTCGTTTTTGGGGTAAGGTTTGATGTTGGTTAATAGCATTGCTCACTACACTAGCCACTAGCACCTTCTTGGGTACTTGAGATGCCTTTCTCTTCGAAGTGCATAAGCCTTTTAAGATTTTCGCGTATGAAGGGACTTGTTGGATAGCATCCAAGAGAGGTATATTTATGCTAACCTGCTTAAATATCTCCACAATCTTCTCCACTTGTGCATTTGGTTTATTAGGACTCACCCTGTTTGGGAATGGAGCATTCTGAAAATTTGTTGAGTCAAAAGTCTGTGGAGTAGAATGTGGAGTAGGAACGGATCCCAGTGTGGATGTGTTCGTGTTGTGAGAAATGGGTCCGTTCGAGTCAGAAGAAGTAGAGCCGTGTGAAGGGTGGAGAATAGGCTCTAAAGAAAAAGGTGAAGAAGGAAGTGAAGAAAATGAAGAAGGGGAAGATGACGATGGAGAAGACGAAGAAGAACCACCGGCGGGGATGTCATCATGAGTGCCCACATTATTTTGCAACTCTCTTCCGGATCTCAACGTGGTCACCGCATTTACATTGTGATTGGGATATGCGTTTTGCGTGTGACCGGGATTGGGTAATGGTTGAGATGGAAGCTTTCCTTTTTCTCTCTCGCTCAACGCAGCAGTTAATTGTGCAATTTGTGCCTCAATAGATTTGATACTTTGATCGTGTGAGGCATTGTTATTCATTAAAGATTGAACATAACTTTCAAATCTTGCTGCGGATTCTGTAGTTTGCTTAAGAAATGCATCTAGACTTTTTTCGAGCGAGATAACCTTATCATCATTTGGTTGAACCAAATTGTTCGTTTGATTTGTATAAGGTTGTTGTTGGAAAGGTTGCTGGTTTTGAGTTTGTAAAGGTGCTTGTTGTTGTTGTGGAGGAGGTCTTTGAAAATTGTTAATCCCTTGGAACTGTTGATTTGGGTGACTCCTCCACCCCTGATTGTATGCCGAAGAGTACGGATCTTTTCTTTGTCGTTGCTGAAATGCAGCATTGACTTGATCCCGTCCTTGAATAGGTGCATTATAAGGACACTCTTCGGTTAGATGTGATGGATCAGAACAACAAGCACAAACAGTTCGTGTGGATAGAGTAGGGGCAGGAGAAGACAATGAGATTTTGGTCTCAATGGCTTCTAGCTTTTTCATAAGTGAGGACATCTCGGCCTTCATAGCAATCGACATATCTACTTGATGTATGCCTGCCCTAGATTGACCAACAGAAGAAGAAGATGTGGTCTTGGTACTCTCCCACTGAATTGTTTGCTCACTTAAATCCTCAAGAAACTGCCATGCTTCGTCACTAGACTTGGAGAGAAAATGACCTTGACATATAGTTTCTAGCAACTGCTTCGTTGCTGCGTTTAATCCCTCGTATAATGTTTGGCAAAGTTGCCAACTTTCTATCCCATGATGAGGGCATTGAATAAGTAGGTCTTTAAATCTCTCGAAGCACTTCCAGAATGGTTCGGAAGGAAGCTGTGAAAATTGTATAATCTCGTTACGGATTCTAGCAGTTTTGTGATGAGGATAGAACTTTTTCAGAAAAGCTCTCACAAACTCGTCCCAATTTCTAATGGAATGTGATGCGGTGCTATATAGCCACTTCTCGGCTAGGTCACATAAGGTGAAAGGAATGACCCTTAGCCTTATTGCGTCATCACTTAATTGGGTTGTCTTCATCATGGCGCAAACGTTTTGGAATTTATTAATGAAAATATATGCATCTTCGGATTCCAAACCATGAAATTTAGGCAGCATATTGATGAAGTGTGGTTTTATTTCGAAGTTGTCCCCTTTTGCCGGTGGGGGTGAAAGACATGTAGGTAAAGAAGTGCGGACGGGGTAGAAGAGATCCTGGAGCGCAACTCGTGCGGGCGCTACAACAGGCGGAAGATTCGGGTTATTCACACCTGGCAGAGGTGGAATCATTCCCGTCGGTAAGGTATCGTTGGGGTTGAATCCCGACATACATTCGAAAGAAGAATTTGAAGATGGAGGTAAGGAGATGGAGGGAACGTCGATGAAGGGTTCGTCGAAGGGTTCGTTGAGACGGGTAAATTCCTTAATGTGTTTTAACGAGTTGATTCAAAATGTTGTTTTGATTGGTTTATAAAAATCTATAAAAACTGGATCTAATTAATCTAATTAAGAGTCTTGCTAGGGTTAGGCTTAGGGGAAGTTTTGGAGATTAATGTTTTTCCTCACCGCTTTCAATACCTTCTTTTTTTTAGATCTATTAGATGTTAAGGTAATTATTAATAAAGTGGATCCAAATCTTTTGGGAAGATGTTTCTTCCTCTAGATTTGTATCCTTCCTTTGTTGATAATTATCCTAACCCTCACGGAAAACGCGCGCAACCGGCCCTTTATACTACGGTTCATCGTTACCTCGAAGGGTAGGATGCCGCAGGGAGCGGTTGTGCTCGCATGCGTGAAGTTCTAATTCATTAGGTGTAGGTGGCATTGAAAGGGGCGAGAGATCTCATCTCTCAACCCTTTCCCTAAGGCTAACCCTAACAAGCGAGGAGATTACTTGCTCATTAGAGGATGAGAAAACATTTTAATTAAAAGAAACAGAAATAAAATACCTTCCTAAGTTGACGGCTCCCTCCAAACAAGAAGAACATATTTGAAAATAACTCCCAGAAAGTCTGAATTTTATTGATTGAAAAGAGGCATAGGGTTTTACAATTTTGAGATTACAATTTATAAGTAAACAGGAGAATTAGGGTTTCAGAGTCTCGCACATGCGCAATTACTGATTTGACCTCTAAAAATCCCAACACCCGAACCGTCGCGGTAACAGAAGAAAAATCCACCGACACGGGCATTAGACGGCCGCGGATCCGCGGCCCTTTGGTGGTCTTGGGCCGCCAAACTTTTGGGCTTTCTTCAGTGGTTCTTGGGCTCTGTATTTTTATATGTATTTTCTCTGTTGGGCTTCTGGGTCTTCTCCAGATCTTCAGTGAAAACTTGTTCGTATCTTTTGACCGTTCACTTGACATTTTGGACCTTGTACTGTTCTTCGTCTAGGCTTGACTAGGATCCGTCTAATAGTTGGTCAAAAGTCCCTTTTTCTGTTGTTTTGTGTCTTTTTCACTGTATTTGCTCCAGAAACCTGTATCCTGTAATATGCAACAAATGTGCATCAAGAGTACCTGTTTATTTATATAAAGGATAAGAATAGGGGAATGAAAGATGCAATATTATGGTCTAAACACCTAGCGCTAGCGTACCCATGGTGCATTGCCTAGGGCGCAGCGCACCTGGCGCTGGATCTGAAGCGTTGCTTCAATTTTTAAAATTCGAATTTTAAACAGAGCTTTGCTCTGATTGGGGGAAACACCCTTTATCTCGACTTAACTTAAAAACTGAACTCAAGATTACCTACCTCTATAAAAAAACTGTAAGGACGTATAATTACCAAGGTTAAACAGAAGGAGGGTTATTTTTAGGGTTTTCAATTCCTAATCCTAGGATTTAGTTATTTCTAACGTATCAACTCAACTTTGGGAAATAGAAATCTAAATTACCTTATTAACTAACTTGACGACAAAGTTTTTATATTTTTGTAAAATTTTTCGATTTTTGTGGGTTTTAAAATAAGTATGCAAATGCAAAATATACACATGAATGCGAAGGTAGAAAGCTTACCGAGCACACCCCCAAATTTAAACTTTACAGTGCCCTCCTTGTCAGGCTACACCAAGAGGGTCAAAATTGCTGGCGCTCCCCTGTTTTTTTCTTTTTATATACATAAAACAAAAAGCAAACCAAAAATATATACACAAAAAGACCCCCCCCAAACTTATGTAAAACAGTGTTTCCACTGTTTAAACGGTGAAGTTCAGGATTAGGGGGAGAGAACAGTTTCAATCTATAAAATGCCTTACATAGGCCAAAAGTTAGCACAAACCATTCAAAAATTCTATCATGATATGACCACAGTTGGTGGAAGAATGCAGAGAGGAAAGAAATGGAGAATACGCGAGACCGTATCGGTAAGGAAGTGGTATATGGTCCCGGTATCTGAGGAGAAGTATGGCGGAAGGGACAAAGAAATGGAATACGAACTTGAGGATGGAAATGGAGTGAATAAATTAGTACAATATGTAATGACCGATGTGTAAAGAGTGCTTGTACTAATCTATCAACCCACTGAGAAATGGGGTCAAACCTCTCAAGATTCGTGAGAAAACATGGGTAGACCGAATTTGGTAAACCAGACATAGGAATTGAAAGTGATACGGTATCTTGCAAGATCGGAACGATGGAAAGGATAGAGGGGAGTGATTGGGGAACGGTATCGGTTAAATATTCAGAAGTGTGTACACAGTCAATGAAAGGGACATGATGAAGTGAAAAATCCGACTCGTCAAGTAAAACTGGTTCATCCTCAATACTATCCTCAAAATTCTCCTAAAAAATCAGCTTATCCATGCATTTTTCATCAATATCTAGACGCATATGAAGTTCCGGAAAAATAGTTAATGACTCATGATGATGTCCATACGGAAGTGAAAGGACATGATGAATTGGTGAGAAAAACTCATTCAAAAATGCGGGTTCATCATCCAAAATATTCCCAGCGTCGATATCCTCAATCAAGTGAAAATCAAATTTCTCAGACACCTCATCAAAAGCATGGATTTTAATCAATTCAGGTTCTAGAATGGAGGTGTAGAGGTCAATGGGATTGGGTGTGGTTTCACTTGACAGGGTCCCTTCACAATTGGGTAAATCAAACACTACAAAGTCGCACAACTCATTAAATGTTCTATCTGTAATTGGTGAATCATTTGGGACACTCGATAGACTTTCAAAAACGGAGTTGTGGAATTCAACTTGCAACGGGTATGTTTGATTTGGAAGGGTGTACTGCTCACTCTCACCACTCAAATTCTCAACAAGTCCTATCGCCTCATCATATATTGGAAAATTTGGAGCTAGTTAGAAACTAGCTACCGGTTCGTTAGGTTGTATGAGGGCGGCCATGGACGCATTCAAATCCATCTTCTGTTGGTACGACGCTACCCGAAAGTCTTCCAATGACTGTTCTAGACTAGACATGGGTTGTGAAGGGGTTTCGGTAAAAGGTTCAAACTTGTTTGGATACGTGAAACTCCCAAAAGGTTGTTCGGAAGCAATGTCTAGGAAAGTGCAAAAGTTGGGTAGGATTGATAGGAATCGAATGCTTGGACAGGAGTAGGATCAACATTCGGATAAGAAGGTGATTGGAATTGTTGATCAAAAGAATTGGAAGTGGTGAAAGGAGTGAAAGATCGGCTATGAAATTGTTCAATATGTTTAGCAATAGACATAGGTCTTGGAGTTACAACAGGACTCTCAAAAGGGGTATCAACCTAACAAGGTGGGGTAGGTTGAAACGGTTGATACAAAGTGGATTGCGGAGTCCAATTGTTTATCCTAGACGCGTCTATCCGATCTTTCAAAGAAAGTTTGGGTATGGAGGGATCGTTCGAAGTTCGATCAAAGCAAGAACCGTAAGAAGTAATGTCTGGTTGTGAGTACCAAAGTTTAGCAAGAGTTCTTCTATGTGGGGTACCCATGATATGAAGAGAAGAAGAAAAGGAGAGGAAAAAGAATGTGAATTTTTTTAATTATTTTTTTAAGTTAGTTATCAACAAAAGAATAAAATATACACAAAAAATAATCACGACACACAATACCACAGCTAATCGGTCTAGGGTTCACCTAGGTCAACTAGACCTGCTCAAGAACTTAGTTGTCGAAATAAAACTGTGTCGAGAAACGGGCTCAAGATATACTGATCACGAGGTTAGGTAAGTGCAGAGATAAGCGAAGGTTTTCCAACGCTTTCGTGAAGGTCCTTAATTAGATAACCCTTTCTCTTTTGGCTATTTCACCGTGAACACTTTCCTAGACACCACGTGAACGATATACTGTTAAGCGGCGTTCTAAATACAGTTAACTTCTCCTAATGAGCGCGAAGTCCTTAAAGGCTTAAAGTCTAGTTTCTTTTAAAATTTCTGCGGGTAAACATTATGCTCAATTTCGTGATTTGTGGGCCACGGAAAAGGTGATGAAATCCTTTACCGTATGTTGTGGAGTTCGCTTGCCCTTAACTCCGTATTAATGGATGCAATGCTCAAATCAATGAAAAGGTTGTTAAAAACCTTAAAAAATTGATTTTTATGCTTAAGCACGGAACTGCAACAAATACGGGTTAATCAATTTTAGCGTTTGAGAGCGAACTTGCAAAGAATCTTGCAATGATAGAATATTGGATGCGTTGGATTTGAGAAGAAGGTGTTAGGAAATAAGTACCGATAAGTTTTTGGGTTAAAAAACCCTTGTTGAATTGAATCCGGTTTGCTTGAAAGTTCACTTGCGCGAGTCAAACAACTCGGATCTTTGGCACTGTATTTCACAATCACCTTAATCTTGAATGTACAGTTTGCTCTATACCATCGTAGTTCGCAAATCCGTAAAAATCTGAAAATGTCGGAAAAACCGATTATTAGTGCGAAAAAGCGATATGAATGCCCAAACTCCTGCATGGTAAAAATTATAAAAATCATGCAATAAAATTGGGACAAAATTAGAACACTGGAGCACAGAAAAAAAATTGGAAGCAAATGGAGATGAAACGGCCGGCGGCGCCGGAATTTTTGGGAAAGTCGCCGGGCTCCTTGGGGCAGATGGGCTCCAATTTTCTTCTGGTGTCTTAATGTTATGCCAGTGTCTTAATATTATTGTTTATCTTCTTTGTTTAGTTCCAGATTGCTTGCAGGTCAATAATCCAGAGAGCAAAAATGTAAGATTTGTTAATTTTTGTTTTGGTTTTGAATTTTTTTCTATTCTTAATTTGTTTTTAAGAATGATGTTAGAGATATAAACAAGATGTACAGAGATTAACCCGAAATAACAAGAATAAAGACGTTACCGTCTCCCCGGCAACGACGTCATTTGATTGAAAGAATTTTATTTACCGCAATCAGGACGGTTTCGCTTGGTAGCTAGCCGCGATGAGTATGGGTCATCCGTAGGGAGACGGTACATTTCACGTTCTTGTTATCACGAGTTAATGAGCGACAGTCGGAGATGTTCGTTTGATCGAACTTCATTTTCACCCTAAAAATCAAAATTTTTTCAAAACCAAACAAAAACGGTTCGTTTACACTTTATTTTATTTTTTTTCTATTTTTCTTTTTCAAGACCGGATATATTTTTCAATGATGCTCTTTTTGTGGTTAGCTTTAAATACCGTTTTTTCTTTCATACTAGGTTTTCAGGCAAAATTATTTCTAGGTATTCTCTACCATCCTAAGTTTCAAGGTGCGTGTATGTGCAATTTGTAGGGTATATACTTTTTAAATTTGAACTCAAGAATATAAACTATTTTTCAGACTTATCCTTCTGTAAAGCTTTCAATACTTTCCCTTCATCTCGACTTAACTCAAGAACTGAACTCAAAATTACCTACTTCTATAAAAAAAACTGTAAGGACGTATAATTACCAATGTTAAATAGAAGGAGGGTTATTTTTAGGGTTTTCAAATCCTAAGCCTAGGATTTAGTTATTTCTAACATATCAACTCAACTTTCGGAAATAGAAATCTAAGTTACCCTATTAGCTAACTTGACGACAATTTTTTTATATTTTTGTATAAATTTTCGATTTTTATGGGGTTTTAAATAAGTATGCAAATGCAAAATATACACATGAATGCGAAGGAAGAAAGCTTACCGAGCACACCCCCAAACTTAAACTTGACAGTGCCCACACTGTCAGACTACACCAAGAGGGTCAAAATTTGTCGGTGCTCCCCTGTTTTTTTATATACATAAAAGAAAAAGCAAATCAAAAATATATATACACAAAGAAGTCCCCCCAAACTTAAGTAAAATAGTATTTCCACTATTTAAGCGGTGAAGTTTAGGATTAGGGGGGAGAGAACAATATCAATCTATACAAGGCCTTACATAGGCCAAAAGTGAGCACCAACCATTCAAATTTTTTATCGGGATAAGGCCCGGGCTGGTGAAAGAATGCGGCAAGGAAAGAAATGGAGAATACGCGAGACCGTATGGGGATAGAAGTGGTATACGGTCTCGGTGGAGGAGAAGAATGGCGGAGGGGAGAAAGAAATGGAATAAGAACTTGATGGTGGAAATGGAGTGAATAAATTAGTTCAATTTGTAATGATCGATGTGTAAAAAGCGATTGTACTAATCTATTAACCCGTCGAGAAATGGGGTCAAACCTCTTAAGTTTCGTGAGAAAACATGGGTAGACCTAACTTGGTAAACCAGACATAGGAAATGAAAGTGATACGGTGTCTTGCAAGGTTGGAACGATGGAAAGGATGGAGGGGAGTGATTGAGGAACGGATCGGTTAAAGATTCAGTAGGGTGTACACAGTCAATGAAAGGGACATGAATTGGAAAATACGACTCATCAAGTAAAACTCGTTCATCCTCAATACTATCCTCAAAATTCTCCTAAAAAATCAGCTCATCCATGTATTTATCATCAATATCTAGACGCATATGAAGTTCCGAAAAAACAGTTAATGACTCAGGATGATATCCACACAGAAGTAAAAGGACATGATGAATTGGTGAGAAAAACTCATCCAAAACCGCGGGTTCATCATCCAAAATATTCCCAGCGTCAATATCCTCAATCAAGTGAAAATCAAATTTCTTAGACACTTCATCAAAAGCATGGATTTTAATCAATTCAGGTTCTAGAATGGTGGTGTAGAGATCAAAGGGATTTGGTGTGGTTTCACTTGACAGGGTCCCTTCACAATCTGGTAAATCAAACACTACAAAGTCGCACAACTCATTAAACGTTCTATCTGCAATTGGTGAATCATTTGGGGCACTCGATAGACTTTCAAAACAAGAATTATGGAATTCAACTTGCAACAGGTATGCTTGACTTGGAAGGGTGTACTGCTCACTCTCACCACTCAAATTCTCAACCTGTCCTATCGCCTTAGTTGGAGACTAGCTACCGGTTCGTTGGGTTGTATGAGGGCGGCCATGGACGCATTCAAATCTATCATCTGTTGATACGACGCTAGCCGAAAGTCTTCCAATGACTGTTCCAGACTAGACATGGGCTGTGAAGGGATTTCAATAAAAGATTCAAACTTGTTTGGATACTTGAAACTCCCAAAAGGTTGTTCGGAAGCAATGTCTAGGGAATGTGCAAAATTTGGGTAGGATTGATAGGAATCGAATGGTTGGACAAGAGTAGGATCAACATTCAGATAAGAAGGTGATTTGAATTGTTGATCAAAAGAATTGGAAGTGGTGAAAGGAGTGAAAGATCGGCTATTAGATTGTTTAATACGTTCAACAATAGACATAGGTCTTGGAGTTATAACAAGACTCTCAAAAGGGGTATCAACGTAAGAAGGTGGGGTAGGTTGAAACAGTTGATACAATGTGGATTGCGGAGTCCAATTGTTTGTCCTAGACATGTCTATCCGATCTTTCAAAGAAAGTTTGGGTATGGAGGGATCGTTCGAAGTTCGACCAAATCAAGAACCGTAAGAAATAATGTCTGGTTGTGGGTACCAATGTTCGGAAAGAGTTCTTCTATGCGGGGTACCCACCCATGACATGAAGAGAAGAAGAAAAGAAAAAGAGAGGAAAAGAATATGGGTTTTTTATTTTTTATGTTAGTTATTAACAAAAGAATGAAATATAAACACAAAAAAAATAATTACGACACAAAATACCACACACCTAATTGGTCTAAGGTTCACCTAGGTCAACTAGACCAGCTCAAGAACTTGATTGTTGAAGTAAAACTGTGTCGAGAAACGGGCTCAAGATATACTGATCACGAGTCCAGGTAAGTGCAAAGATAAAAGGAGGTTTTCCAATGCTTTCGCGAAAGTCCTTAATTAGATAACCTTTTCTCTTTTGGCGGTTTCACCGTGAACACTTTTCTAGACACCCCGTGAACAATATACCGTTAAGCGGTGTTCTAAACACAGTTAACTTCTCCTGATGAGCACGAAGTCCTTAAAGGCTTTAAGTCTAGTTTCTTTTAAACTTTGTACGGGTAAACGTTATGCTCAATTTCGTGATTTGTGGGCAACGAAAAAGGTGATGAAATCCTTTACAGTATGTTGTGGGGTTCGCTTGCCCTTAAGTCCGTATTAATGGATGCAATGCGCAATTCAATGAAAAGGTTGTTAAAAACCTAAAAAAAAAATCGATTTTATGTTTAAACACAGCACTGCAACAAATACGAGTTAGTAAATTTTAGCGTTTGACGGCGAACTTCCAAAGAATCCTGCAAAGATAGTATATTGGATGTGTCGGATTTGAGAAGAAGGTGTCAGGATATACGTACCGATAAGTTTTCGGGTTAAGAAACCCTCGTTAAATTGAATCCGGTTAGCTTGAAAAGTTCGCTTGCACGGGTAAAACTACCCGGATCTTTAGCACTGTACTTCGCAATCAACTTAACTTTGAATGTACACTTTGCTCCACACGATCGTAGTTCGTAAATCCGTAAAAATCTAAAAATGTCGGAAAAACAGATTATTAGTGCGAAAAAGCGATATGAATGCCCAAAATCCTGCACACCCAAAGTTATAAAAATCAAACAATAAAATTGGGACAAAATTAGAACACTGGAGCACAGGGAAAAAATTTGGAGCAAAAGGGGTGGAGCGGGCCGGCGTCGCCGGATTTATTGGGCAACTCGCCGGGCAACTTGGGGAAGTTGGGCTCCAATTTTCTTCTGGTGTCTTAGTGTTATACTAGTGTCTCAATGTTATTGTTTATCTTTTTTAATTATTCCCAGAGTGCTTTCAGGTCAAAAATCCAGAGAACAAAAAAAAGTTAGATATGTTAATTTTTGTTTTGGTTTTGAAATTTTTTGATTTTTTGTTTTGTTTTTAAAAATTGTGTTAGATGATATAAACAAGATTACTCCGCAATAACAGGAATAAAAACGTTACCGTCTCTCTGGCAACGGCGCCATTTGTTTGACAGCGTTGTGTCGTATTTAAAGTTCTAAAGTTAACCGCAATCAGGACGGTGTCGCGTGTAGCTAGCCGCGATGAGTATGGGCCGTCCCCTACCACGGTAGCGGTGATCTGTAACCGTGACCGATTGCGTTTGGTTTGGCCGGAGGCAAAAGATAAGAGACAAGAACGGAAGGACAAGGGTCAATAAGCCGGATTTCTCGAAATACCATATTTAAGTACCCTAATCCACGTTGTTGCCGATTACCATAGCTTCAATAAGTCAAGTAAGGCAGAAAGAAACAAGTACATATTTTCCTAACTTAAACCAACCTTTCTTTATTCCTAACAAGCGTTTCGTTGCATATATACATAACAATTAGATTAAAATTGAACTATTCGGACTTTCGTCTTAACTCGTGAGAATAAGAACTTAAAATGCACCATCTCCCTGCAGACGACCCGTACTCATCACGGCTAGCGACACGCGATACCGTCTTGATTGCGGTTAACTTTAAAGTTAGATACAACATGCGAAATACCTATTGATCAAATGGCGCCATTGCCGGGAAGACGGTAACGTTTTTATTCCTGTTATTTCGGGTTAACTTGTATATATCTTGTGTATAAATCTAACACTATTCTGAAAAACAAACAAAAAATCAAAAAAAGTCTAAAAACCAAAACAAAGATTTAACGTTTTTTTATTTTTGCTCTCTGTTATTGTGACCTGCTAACACTCTGTAATTAATTCGGAAAGTTAAACAATACTATTGGGACAAAATTAGAACATAGAGAACACTGTAGAAATTTGAAGCCTCAAATCCTTAAAAAAACTGGCAAAATCCCTCATTTTACCGCCACCGGCGTTCCACTCTTCATGAAATGCTCCAATCTTTTGCTGTAGGCTCCAATGCATTATTATTATCCTATTTTTATTGTTTGATTTTCATAATTTTGTGTGTGCAGGAGTTTGGGCACTCATATCGCTTTTTCGCACTAAATATCCGTTTTTCCGACATTTTCAGATTTTAAGCAATTGCGAACTGCGAACTGCCATCGTGCGTAACAAAGTGTGTTGGATATAGTGCCCTCAAGTTAATTAATGTAATCGCAGGCACGCGATTGTGATGATTGAGGATGGACCTATACGGGTGGAACAATCTTACTTAAAATGATAGTATGCTATCTGGTTTGTCTTTATCATCATGTACATGCATTATAAGGTATTATAGATCACTATTACATGTTGATAGAGACCATATGATTCTTGCTTGACTACCAGTGTTATGATGGCGATCATACATGTGGGGGCTGGGTAGTCTATAAGCACATCCTTAAATGTCCCTAGTCGTGGGAGTATCAAGGCTGAGCATCGATATTCCGGAGTAGACCGGTGTATACGTTTCTAGACCCCGACGAAGTACGATGGTTGGTCCCACAGCCATTGGTCTTTCGCACCTAAGATCGTATATAGGTGCTCACTGGGGATGAGTGCACTGGACGGACTCGCCGGGAACATACTAGATGGTATTATACCTATTGTTAGATAGCAGTTCTCAGGTGACATGAGTACAAGTTAGTCCTTCGACATGAGATCGCCATTTGTCTCGTTTGAGTTCATACTGTACTTTGATTACTATCCTACCACGGCTGAAAGGAGTCGTGCAAACAGGTTTTAGTTGGGTACAGTCCCGAGCCACATGGAGGCAGTGAGCGGATCGTCGGAGATTCGTCTCTCCCGGTATTGGGGGTTGATATCGCGCTGTGCACGGGTGACCATCACTAGAAATTCTTGGCCAAGGTAGATGAGAATTACTGATTTGGATTAGTAGTTTCTCTGTCGGGTGATGGGTTTCACATCGACACGAAATATCGTGTTATAAGGAGTCTGACTTTATCCACCCACTAGACCTGATATGCGATACTCTTAAATGAAGAGACCGGACTGTACATAGATTGTCACAAATAGGCTCAGTAGAGATCCGGATGAGTTTGCTCATCGGCCTTCCTTTTCGAAAGGTACTTGGGTAGCCGTTACGTACAGCTAGTGTCGCTAACGTGCTTATGGTTATGGATTTATCCAGTAACTCACTGCCAACGTATTGTCGAGTCTTTAGAGTCCCACACAGAGTGTTTCCCTGGTTCAAACAAAATGATGTAGTAGCCGTATTTTGATACGTGCAGGGTCCCGATCGAATGATTGTACTAGTTATCCAGACTTTCGATTGGACGGTTGATAATACTAGCCGGCTTAGGATTGAGCTAGATTATTAAATCAGGTATTGATTTAATAATTTACGTATATATATTTTGATATGTATATTTTAGTATTATGTTCTTTGTGTTATTCTATATCTTTGGGTATTCGTATTTTGATACGAATATTGGTATGTATATACAGTTGAGTGTATTTCGTATGTATACGGAAAAAATTCTAGAAGGTGGACACCTCATTTTGGTTTATCCATTTATTAATTTAAATGGAAATGTGGTGTAAAGGTAGTGAAGAGAGAATGGTGAGAACCATGCTTGAATAGTGTTAACAAATGAATTGTAAATTCATTTGTGCAAACTATTCAAGGATGGTTGCTTTATTTTATTTGGAAAATGGGTTTTACAAAACCATGCTTCATATCATACTCTCATTTGGATGTTGGATGAACACTTGGTTGGTTTTTTGGATGAAAATCACTTTCACCATTTGCCTCATCTCTCCTCACTTGCCTTTCTTGAGCTCCTCCTCCTCCTTCTTGATCTTCCACCCTACCATCTCATGTGTTGAGAATCAAAGGTGGATGAGAGATAGAAATACACTAAGAACAACTCATTACATCACTAGAAATTCTAGATTAATAACCTAGAGTCCCTAAATGCTCCACTAGATTTTTTGTGTGGAGCTAGAGCCATGAACCACATTTCTCGGGTGGATCATCTTCAACGAAGGAAGACCGGCGGCCAAGCTCGATCAAAGAGATCTCAAGGAGCTAAGAAAGTTGGTAGAAAACCAAAGGACATGGATCTTTTGGTAAAACAATTCTATCGCTGTAGATAACCTCTTTGTAGCTTGCTAGTTTCATGTTTGTTTTCGATTCTAGGTATTTGTTTCTAGCACCATGTTTTTAAACAACAAAATTTTTCGTTCTGCAACGGCCGTGACCGAGGGCCAGGGTGCTAGGAACCCCAACATGGTATCAGAACCCCCCAAACATTAGAAACTAGTAGTAGACGATGCATTAGTTTCAAAACCGAAAATTTCCGATTTCAAAACCCACTTTTTGTTCTGAAATTTTTTTGGTCTCTAAATTTTTTTTATACAAGTGTAGAGACTTAGTCTAGATATGTATGTGACACACAATGAAAACGAGGACATTCCTTCAAGATTTGGCCGGCCAAATTGCCAAAATTCCCGATACTGTCTTTTTACTATTCACCAATGAACCTGGTTTTCATACGGTGTCTGGGGTTTTGAGAACTGGTATTTTTGGTCTTGTTTGATTTCCCCAGATTTCACTTAGCATTGTTTTTGCTTTGGGGGAAACTTGGAAACTTTCAAAACTTGAAATTTTGCATCGTTGATATCTGTGATGTGGTGTATGTGTTTTTCAAATGTCGTCTATTTGCTATATGTCATTTAGACGGGGTTGCACATACTTTTTTATACTGCCGTGATGTTGATATCTGTGATGGAATGTTCGGATTGTCGTGTGGTATAGCCTCTAGTGCAATGCTAGTTGTACAGTTTAGATTCATTTGTATATTCATTATTGCGGGGCGAGCATCCGACATGTTGACTGCCGTTTCCTCCAGTATATATATTCTTTTATTGGGGCATGACCCGGTTGAGGTCGATGTTGTTGGGTTACGGCAGCGCCCCGGCCATCAATCCGTAGCCAAACGCGGAACAAAAACTTTTAAAATCCGGCGCTATCGGAACCCTAATCGATGGATCGTACCATTAACCCTATACTAGTTCTATAAAAGGAGTTTCGAGAGGTTATACCGATAGATTCGTGTCCTTTGGTCTTCAACCTCTGTCCCAAGCTCCTTGCGGCTTCCCTGATCAAGTTTGATCTCCGGCCTCCCTCCGTCGAAGAAGATCCACGTCAAGGGTTCGCAATACGGGCTCCCGCCTCTAAACCGAAGCAACTCGGGAATCCAGTTTGCTAGCCTAGATACCCAAGATGAAGTAGAGATAGTGTGTGGTTACTATGTCTCAAAACACCCAAGGATTCTCAACTCATGAGAGGGTATGAGTGGAGGATGAAGAAGATGCCCATGGGTGAAGAGTGTGAGCTCAAGAAAAAGCAAGTGAAGAAAAATGAGTGAAGTGTGATCTTTTGTGAAGTGAGCCACTTGGAGAAAATTCCCCACTCATAAAATGATCTTCATCCTCACACAATATCACACAAAAAAATATCCTAGCCTTGACCAATGAATCAACACATGACCCAAGACCATGAGTCACCAAGTGCATGTGCCATGAATCAATACTTAAGGCCAAAACTCACACTCACACTTTTCACCACAATAAACATTTAAACTAAATGTTTAATCCAAAAAATAAATGGCATCAACTAAAAAAATCTTGTAACAAATTACAAGAATATCCCTCATCCGTATATACATACCCGCATCCGTATTGCGACTGAATACGAATACAACAAGACGAAAGTAATCCAACAATATAATACTAGAATCTGGCTTAAACCAAAGCCCACTAGTATAATCCATCCGATCATGATCCTTATACAAGTGCACGTATATGATTGAACCCTGCCATAAAGCCATACGTCCTCTACAACGTTTCGCCCGAACCAAGAAAACCCTCTGTGTGGGACTCTAAAGACTCGTCAATACGCTAGCAGTGGGTTTAACCACATACACGTCAGTAGCACTAGCTGTACGTAACGGCTACCCAGGTATTGAGCAAAAGGGAGGCCGACGAGCAAACTCATCTTGAAACCCTAATGAGCCTCACAGTGACAATATCCGTACAGTCCGGTCCGTTCATAAATGAGTATCATATATCGAGTCTAGGGGGTGGATAAAGTCAGACCCCTAATAACGCGACATTTAGTGTCGGTATGAAACCTATCACCACCTGAGAAACTACCGATCCTAGATTAGTAATTCTCGATTACCTTGGACAAGGATTTCTGGTGATGTCCATCCGTGCACACCGCGACATCAACCCCCAATACCGGGAGAGACGAATCCCCTGACGATCTGCTCACTGCCTCCATGTAGCTCGGGACTGTACCCAACTAAAACCTGTTTGCATGACTCCTTTGAGCCATGGTAGGGTAATAATCAAAGCATAGTGGGAACTCACACGAGACAAATGACGATCTCAAGTCGATAGACTAACCTGTACACATGTTACCTGGGAACTGCTATCTAACAATAGGTATAATACAAACTAGCATGTTCCCGGCGAGTCTGTCCGGTGTACTCATAACCCAATGAGCACCTGTATACATCTTAAGTGAACCAACTGACACCAATGGCTTGTGAGACCGGCCACCGCCCCTCGTCGGGGTCTCGATCCGTATACACTAGTCTACTCTTGGAGTATCGATGCCCAGTCCTGAAACTCTCACGACTAGGGATTTTTTAAGGATGTGCTTATAGACCACCCAGCTCCCATGTATATGATCGCCGTCAAGCAAGAATCCTATTTTCTCTATCAACATGTAATAGTGATCTGTAATGTCACCAGAAGCATGTAAGACCGTTCTACCGGTATATGTCCTCCCTCAATCATTGCAATCACCTGCCTGCGATCTAATAATTGACTTGAGGGCACTATAGCCAACAATCTCCCACTTGGACTTAAGGCTAATTATTATGGTGTCGCATACTCACAGCTCGTGTGATACAGAACACCCAACTTCTCAACTAATCAGTTTCATAAATCTCGTTTGTAAAACTATTGCGTTCGAGAAATAGCCTCAGTGAGTGGATCCGCTCTAATGTTTCTTTCTATGTCTCTCATTATCTTAAGTTCGCGGAGAATGCCTTCTCCCGAAATGAGAAATACCTGTCTTAGAATATGTCTGGATATCTGATGGGACCTAGTTCACAAATGAACTCCAAATCCAGCAAAACTCCTTAGACTGTATCGTCAACTGAATTTAATCAGTATCCTGCACCATGCCTCCCTCAGTATCCGCTTGGACCACCTGTCCAAACTACTGCCCCTCGTTAGAGGGAAAACTATAACTCTCTGTCATCCAGGTCACCTTGGAAGCCTGGAATGATAACCGTCTCCCGAAGGAGGCTGCCGTTACCAAATCCCTAGAACATCCATTTATGTTCATAAACTGCCTCTGAACGTTTCTCCAGGATTGGATTGATATATAAACTTATTGCATCTTGTGCAAAAACAATATCTGGTGTGGTACTTGACATCTCATGATTGACTCAATTGCCTAAGTAAGTGATATGCCAATCATGCACATCCCTCTCCCCTTTAGTCTGTAAGACACCTTTAGAGAGGGTGACTCAATCACCTACAGGTATACCACCATGCCAGGAGTCGTCCATTCTAAAACACCTTTAGAATACTGTCTAAGTACCCATATTAGGAAACTACCCAAATCTAGATCTAAAACCATAGATCTAGTAACCAGAATACCTGATATAATATCCATATCTTATGTGGAGAAACCACTGTGTGACAACCACAGTATAACCGATCATAGTATAGGAATTTTACTTCCTATAAAGTGGACCCTACTACCTTCTTAACAGATTCATCACCTATTCTGATGAAGTCAAAAAACCTATGACTGTCATATCAAAAATAGATGATCTATCTCCTCCATACCTGCTTTAGTCTATGAATAAACACAAGCTACTTGTCCACTATGCTTCTGCTGCTCCCACTGACTACAAAAACCCTCTGTCAGAGTCATATACACGTGCACTTCTAAAGTAAAGTTTAGAACGAAGCTATACTCATCCTCCTTCCTGGTCTCACAGTCTAGAACAGCAGTAATGGCAAGTCTGGGTAAACAAGAACCTCCATGTCACCGTCTTTGAGGATACCGGAGTACTTCTCGGGTGCCTGAGGTTACCCACTATATCTGCGGAGTGGCTAATGTAATGTCAATCCTGATTGAATCTTTAGGTTCTATTAAATTTTCAGTAATCGTTTGTGCTTCTGGAATCACTTCCAGTTCTACCATACTCCCACTACTGTTTTCTGAAAAAGTCCATTTTACTAAAACCGTGGCGAGTCAAGAACAATATCACTAGTGATTTTCTAGATGGTAGAAAGTTAACTCTCGTCAGAGCCCGGGATAACCCACAAACTGCCATTTCAGAAACGTGCCTTGAGTATGTCCAGAGTCTGGTTTTAAGCATAAGCGAGACAACTACATATACCTTAACATCGTAAAGATATGAACCATTCTATATAAATATAGAAACAGAGGCACTGATTTAATTTGAACCGGATTCAAATCATGCAGCTGTCTCTAGTGCATGTCAACTAAATGGAGAGAGGCCGATCAACATTACTCAACTTAGGAGTGCATCCAGATATGAGTAACCTGAAAGAGAAGCTAGTTCTCAAAACCATTACTATCAACTGAATACCAAACACAAGCATCTACATCTTCGATCACCTTGAAGAATTATGATACTTGCAATACATGGTTCTCTACTTTATTCTTGTACCTATAACTTCTCAAAACTTTTACCTTGTATTTCTACGAAACACTTGTCTAAAATTGGAGAAGTCACAAGTAAACAGAATAAAGTATGAGGACCAACCCCTCTGTCCTAATGACACTAGACAACATACAATACTTTGTATAAGTCCCCTAAGTTGAATAACTCAAACCATATGCGTCGTAGGTTGAAAACTGTACTTTGGTTAAGAAGAATTACACCGATGTTTAATACTCCTTACCTAACCATCAACTGATATAGGTAAATGTCATGGACATAATTTCAAAAAGTTATATCTCACTTTATGAAATATATGTACAGATATATCAGTTTGAAATTGGTGCATAACAACGGATATTCAAAACCAAATATTTGCCGTCAGGCAAAACCCCAGGCGATTTCCTCAAATATCACCAATTACAACGAATTCCGATATAATGAGGATATAATCACCTAATTTCCAATAACTTACTCCCACTCATCATCTGTAAAACCATACAGATGTAAGAATCAAGTCTGGTAAATACATATCCTGGAGTAAGGATCTAATTGGGAAATCAGTTTTCAATTAACAACGCATAGTGAAACTGAAACATGCAAATGTTTCGAAGGGGTATCCGGGTATTCCTAATAATGCCTCTTCCATTATCCAGATTCAAGACTGTAACCGTATATTTCCTTGCCGTCTCTCCAAATCCCTTTATTTGGCTTTACTCATTACCTTTTGTACACCACCCTTAGACTAAATGGTTTTCTTCCTTCCCTACCGTTCGGCACCAGCCTATGGTTTGGAAGTAGACTATCCAATAAGCGTAATAGGTGTACTCTCCTAATCCTAGGAGTACTCGCAACCTGAGAGAAGGTAAAGATAAAAGACAACTGAATAAACCTTATTCTATTTCTCCTAAACCAGAATCCATCCTCGAACTGGAACAAGTTCCTTCGAGTTCGTATGTAACTATACGATGGATTATCCAATAAATGCGGATCTTCGTAGTGATATGGGGTGTTCTGGAGAAATACAAAGGTGAAGTAGGAGTGGTGATGATATACGCGGTTTGGTCATGAATGATAGCAGTGGCAATTTACTTTGTGGCAATTTACTTTGCGCTCTTTCTAATCCATTTATTTGTCTTTACTTATTATCTTCTGTACACCACACTTAGGCTAATTGATTTTCTTCCTTCCCCACCTTTCGGCCCCTGTCTATGGTTTGGAAGAAGACTATCCAATAAGCGTAATAGGTTTACCCTCTCCTAATTCTAGGAGCCCTCACAACCTGAAAGAAGGTAAAAGGAAAAGACAACTGAATAGTCCTATTCAATTTCTCCAGAACCGGAAACCATCCTGGAATCTGAAACAAGTTTCTTCGAGTTCGTATGTAACTATATGATGGTCATATCCAAAAAATTTGGATCTTCGTAATGATACAGAATGTTTCGGAGAAAAGAAAGGGTAAAAGTAGGAGTGGCAATGAAGTATGCAACTCTGACAATCCAAAAGCCAGTGTTTTAAGAAAGTTCGGTTAACTTTGTTACTGAGTCATAGTCTAAGGTCGGGACATGGTCGATGCCAAAGAGAGAGAGAGAAAAGAAACACTCAGCGTGCACTCTAACCTAGATCAGAATGGTTAATCACTTTGTCTAATCAGGATGTCTCCAACTGTATCCTTAAATTCTCCTCCAAACCCGAAAGAAGAATTAGTTGGCATCATCTAAAATCACCCGAGGAGTAAATCAACTCATCAGTGGGTATCGGGATCCAACTATCATCATATGATAACCTGATGGAATCCACTCACGTTATCACACTCCAGAAGATATGTGCATGCCTGGCAATTTTCCTGTATGTTTGAAACTCCCGATGTGATTTTTACCCCATGCTCTTATGACCTTGACGAAGGCCAACAAATCATAAGTCACATGTCAAGTTCTACCCGTCATTGTCCAGGTTAATTTGAACTTTCCCGTACATACTGTTGACGAAGGCCAACAAAGTAGTACGACTGTCCCAAACCAACGCGTCTACCTATGCAACAGAAAGGTAACAAGCTGCTACCATATACTATGCCTTGACGAAGGCCAACAAACATAGCATGAATACTAAGTGCTACCCATCTGAAATGACGGAGGGCTACGAATGGTTTTTGGCGAAAATCCTTTAACGTAATGAACTTGATATCGTTGAAGGAACCGGATACCTTTTTACAAATATATAGTGGCGAAAACCTTTGCTAAAGAGGTTACTCCCGGTGAAGGGATTTCGGCTCTTTTCTCGTAGAACGAGGTGCAGGATATTCCCACTGAATACCGCGATGCAAAGCAAAGAGTAATCGACTATAGTGAAGTTATTACCCTGACGCAAACTTCTGCCCAAGAGGTCACTCCCGGTGAGGGGATCTCGGCTCTTTCCTCGTCGAATGAGGTGCTGGATATTCATAACCGAATACCGTTGTGCAAAACAAAAGAAAACGTTGTTGTAATAACAGCTTTTTAAAATTGTTCCAACAACATCGAATAGGTCTGTTTTCCTTGCATTGATCTGAATCAACGCAGTCCCATCAATTAATCACACCACAAAAGAGCGAAAATATTATGTACGTATATGCCATCCGCATTCGCCACTGGGTCCTGTCATCACCCATTAGGTTACTTAACTAACGACAGAGCAGGGACTGGACTGGCGCGGGTGTAAAACATATACAACATCTACTAGTATATATATAACAATATATAATTATCGCTCCAGACGTGATAAATGCAACATCACAGATAAGCAATAAGATCACAGAACAATAAAGATAATCTGGGAGTCCCGGGTTTCCTTTGAGCCGCAAGTGAAACCCGACGTTCCCCTGGTCATGTGGATAGCCTGTGCAATGAAAACCTAAACCCCTATGAGCGCGGCAAGTTACCCGCCAAGACCAGAAGTGAGGCAGCCCCCTTCATTAAAGTGAATGGGCAACCCGGCAGTTCGCGGAATCCGGTAACTTGAGCACCCCACCTTCGGTCAACCTGTACCCCCTATGAGTGCGCCGAATAGCCTGCCAATTCTAGAGTGAGGCCCCCTCCGTCTCAATGCCATGAGATGCGGACCGGTTGCCCCCTAAAACCTGGCTATCCGTGCACTCCATCGAGGGGTAATCCTAGTACAGAAAAGAAAATATATACAACGGTGACATCGACTTCAACCCGGTCATGCTCCAAACAAATAATATACAAGCAGGCAGTGACGACATTCCACATGTCGGACGCTCGCCCCGCGATATCAAATGTACAAATGAAACTAAATTGTACTATCATTGCAACCAAGCTATCCACCACGACGATTCTGCATCAAATACTGCACAACACAGAACATCAACGTGAATGTCACGTTCGCAAACCCGTCTAAAAGAACTATAGCAATTAGACAAGTTGTACCGCTCTAATGACATTCACGGTCGCAGATAAAAATGTATGTACTGTAAACTTTAAACAATGTTAGAAATATCGACTTCGAAAACACCCCGAATAGCCCCCAAACAACTGGATAAAACCATATCCAAACTGGGCTAAACAAGCAATAGCATTGAACTAATATTCCAGAGACTAGACAGCACACCAAAACTCAAGTCCCAGATCCACTAAAAAACCAGCCAGGCCGGATTTTACATCAATGTGGCCGGTCCAATAGTGGAGTTAGGGGCTCGTGTTTGGTGTGTAGTCTAGTTGTCACCTAAGTAGTCTTTTGCAGTTGCTGAAATATTTTTAGAAGACCATTAAAAATCGACAGAGAATAGAATATTCAGGGTATTAATTTGGAGTTGTTTCGGTTTCGATACTTTAACATCGTCTAAACAAACTAGTATGCGGTTAATGGGTTGGCTCTGATACCATGTTGGGTTACGGCAGTGCCCCGGCCATCAATCCGTTGCCAAACGCGGAACAAAAACTTTTAAAATTCGGTGCTATCGGAACCCTAATCGACGGATCGTACCATTAACCCTATACTAGTTCTATAAAAGGAGTTTAGAGAGGTTATACTGATTGATCTGTGTCCTTCGGTCTTCAACCTCTGTCCCAAGCTCCTCGCGGCTTCCCCAATCAAGTTTGATCTCCGGCCTCTCTCCGTTGAAGAAGATCCACGTCGAGGGTTTGTAATATGGGCTCCTGCCTCTAAACCGAAGCAACTCGGGCATCCAGTTTGCTAGCCTAGATACCCAAGATGAAGTAGAGATAGTGTGTGATTACTATGTCTCAAAAAATCCAAGGATTCTCAACTCATGAGAGGGTATGGATGGAGGTTGAAGAAGAAGCCAATGGGTGAAGAGTGTGAGCTCAAGAAAAAGCAAGTGAAGAAAAATGAGTGAAGTGTGATCATTTGTGAAGTGAGCAACTTGAGAAAATTCCCCACTCATAAAATGATCTGACTCCTCACACAATATCACACAACAAAATATCCTAGCCTTGACCAATGAATCAACACATGTCCCAAGACCATGAGTCACCAAGTGCATGTGCCATGAATCAATGCTCAAGGCCAAAACTCACACTCACACTTTTCACCACAATAAACATTTAAAATAAATGTTTAATCCAAAAAGTAAATGGCATCAACTAAAGAAATCTTTTAACGAATTACAAGAACACCCCTCATCCGTATATACATACCCGCATCCGTATTCCGACTGAATACGAATACAACGAGACGAAAGTAATCCAACAATATAATACTAGGATCTGGCTTAAACCAAAGCCTACTAGTATTATCCGTCTGACCATGATCCTTGCACAAGTCCAAGTATATGATCGAACCCTGTCATAAAACCATACGACCTCTACAACGTTTCGCCCGAACCAGGGAAATCCTCTGTGTGGGACTCTAAAGACTCGTCAATATGCTGGCAGTGAGTTTAACCACAAGCACGTCAGTGGCACTAGCTGTACGTAACGACTGCCCAGGTATTGAGCAAAAGGGAGGCCGACGAGCAAACTCATCCTGAAACCCTACCGAGCCTGACAGTGACAATATCCGTCCGGTCCGGTCCGTTCGTCTATGAGTATCGCATATCGAGTCTAGGGGGTGGATAAAGTCAGACCCCTAATAACGCGACATTTAGTGTCGGTATGAAACCTATCACCACCTGAGAAACTACTGATCCTAGATCAGTAATTCTCGACTACCTTGGCCAAGGATTTCTGGTGATGGCCATCCGTGCACACCGCGACATCAACCCCTAATACCGGAAGAGATGAATCCCCTGACGATCCGCTCACTGCCTCCATGTGGCTCGGGACTGTACCCAACTAAAACCTGTTTACACGACTCTTTTGAGCCATGGTAGGGTTGTAATCAAAGCATAGTGGGAACTCACACGAGACAAATGATGATCTCAGGTCGATAGAATAACCTGTACACATGTCACCTGGGAACTGCTATCCGACAATAGGTATAATACCAACTAGAATGTTCCTGGCGAGTCTGTCCGGTGTACTCATAACCCAATGAGCACATGTATACATCTTAGGTGAACCAACTGACACCAATGGCTTGTGAGACCGGCTACCGCCCCTCGTCGGGGTCTCAATCCGTATACACTAGTCTACTCTTGGAGTATCGATGCCTAGTCTAGAAACTCCCACGACTGGGGAACTTTTAAGGATGTGCTTATAGACCACCCATCTCCCACGTATATGATCGCCATCATACTGCTGGTAGTCAAGAAAGAATCCCATGGGCTCTATCAACATGTAATAGTGATCTGTAATGTCACCTGAAGCATGTACACGATGATAAAGACAAACCAAATAGCAAACTATCATCTCGAGTAAGACTGTTCTACCGGTATATGTCCTCCCTTAATCATTGTAATCACGTGCCTGCGATCCAATAATTGACTTGAGGGCACTATAGCCAACAGATGTCATTTGTAAATATGTTTTTCTTTTCTATACTACGATTACCTCATGGTGGAGTGCTCGAGTAGCCGGGTTCTAAAAGGCAACGCGCCCGCATCTCATGGCGTTGAGACGGAGGGGGCCTCACTCTAGAATTGGAGGGCTATTCGCCGCACTTGTAGGGGGTATAGGATGACCCACGGAGGGATGGTCAAGTAATCGGATTCCGTGAAGTGCTGGGTGGCCCATTCACTTTGTTGATTAGGGTTGCCTCACTTCTGGGAGTGGCGGGTAATTTGCCGCACCCGTAGAGGTCTTGGTTATACATTGCACATGCTATCCACATGACCGGGGAACGTCAGGTCTCATTTGCGGTTCAAATGAAACCCGGGGCTCCTAGATTATCCGTTATTCTGTATTTCTTATCGCTTTTCTGTGATGTTGCTTATATCATTCCTGGGGCGAATATTATATATATACTAGTAGATGTTGTATATGTTTTGCACCCGTGCTAGTCCAACCCCTGCTCTGCCGTTAGTTAAGTAACCTAATGGTGCATGACGGGCCCCCATGGCAAATGCGGATAGCATATATGTACATTGTGTAAGGTTTACCTAGCACCTCATGAAGGGTTTGCAAGCATCACATGTCTCAAAATTAAATTTTTAAGGTGCTAAGTGAACATGCAAAGAATCATCACAACAATTTTAGGGTTTCTTAAACATATACATCATCATAAGTAGATAAAGCTAGGGTTTTGAGAGTACAACCTTTGTAGCTCCCTATGCTAGACTCCTCGGCTACTTGAGGGTTGGAAAACGTCCGCTTGAGAACCTCTAGGTCCACGATGATCCACCCGGAGTCCTCTTTGTCCAAGCTTGTAACTTCGCAAGATCAAGATAAGAAAATGGAAGCTAACACTCTTCACAAGTGGGCAAGACTAGTGTAGAATGGTGTTGTGGTTGGTTTTCTCACTTCAAAATCCTAACTTGATGAGTGTTTTTCACACTTGAGAAATCTAGAGAGCAAAAGAGCAAGGAGGAAGAAGATGATGGCTTTTGAAATATCAAGAGAATGATAATTGTGTTTTGAAAAATAGAAAATATAAGTATATATATTTTCCACTCTTCATCTCAAACCATAGTTACATTATATGGATATTATTGCACTTGAGTTAAAACATAAAAGAAAGATTAACACATGGTTAAAAAGTAGGTGAACATGGTTAGTTCAAAGAAGAGTGTAGAAGATAATCATGTATTAACCTTTTTCTTTTCTTTTGTTTTAAAACAAATGCAATATATATCCATATATATAATTATAAGGTGTGAGTCTTATATTGCCACCATCTCCTATATATACAACCATGATAACCTTTATGTATGCATGTATGTGTGCATGCACATCCTATGTGCATGAATGAGAATGAATGAGAATGAGTGCATACATGCATGCATAAAGACAAGAAAGGATTTCAAGTGAGAAACTAATGGTTAAATGATAAATCAACACTTGATTTATCAACCCAGTCATATCACATACGACCCGACCAAAAGCAAGCCGCCCGATTAATATACGGTATCTCATACGCGCATTTTAACCGGGCCCACGCACATATCGCATATGCGCACCATAAATTTTCTCCTGGACTAGGTAACTCCTTTGTAGGACTCTAAGACTCGTCAATACGCCGGCAGTAGGTGATGATCATATCAAGCACCCCCAAGTCGTAAGCGGTCAGCTAAACGTAACGGCCACCCGGGTATTGAGCGATCAG
Organism: Agapanthus africanus; assembly: GCA_030015575.1. NCBI lineage: Eukaryota > Viridiplantae > Streptophyta > Magnoliopsida > Asparagales > Amaryllidaceae > Agapanthus > Agapanthus africanus. Next base: position 297,813,486 of record CM057339.1, on the reverse strand, counting down.
AAGAAAACTAGCGAACCTATTACAACTCCCGTCGAGCGAACCGACAACACTACCTTACAGTCCGGTCTCTTCGTCAGATATGCTGCATATCGAGTCTAGGGATGGTAACGTTGACCCCAATACCTTACTAAGTCGTGCCGATGAAAGGTCTATAACAGATCGAGAAACTACTGATAACACTTATCAGCAAATCTCAACAACCCTGGCCAGGGACTTACTGATATAGCCAGTCGAGCACAGCACAACATCAACTCCCAATACCGGGAGAGACGAAACCCCTGCTATCGCTCATCGCCTTCGTGTGTCTCGGGACTGTACCCAACGGCCACCTGTTTGCACGACTCAATAGAGCCATGGTAGGGTGGTAATCAAAGTACAGTGGGAGAACACACAAGACTCTATGACGATCTCGGGTCTACAGACTAACCTGCACCAGTGTCACCTGAGAACTGCTATCCGACGATAGATATAATTCCATATAGGAGTTCTCGGTGAGTCCGTCCAGTGTATCCAGTCACCACTGAGCACCCGTATATGATCTCGATGTCAAACATCGATAAATGTGGGAATATCCATCGCCCATCATATGTGTAGTATCATATACGCTAGTCTACACTGGTATATCGATGCCCCGTCTCGATACACCTACGACTAGGGATATTCTAGGATATGCTTATAAACTACTGATGTCCCACTAGTATGATCTCTATCATAATCACAGTAGTCAAGTCAATATCCTCAGGGCTTTATCAACATATATGAATGAATAAAAGCATGATCAAATCAACATGTCAGATAAAGAAGAACCAGATAGCATACTATCATGTCGAGCAAGAATGTACACTGAATATATATATATATATATATATATATATATATATATATATATATATAAATACATCCACTATCACATAATGGCCTCTAGGGCATATATATATCCAACAATCTCCCACTTGCACTAAGGCCAGTTATTGGCGTATCTCATACCCAACATCTCAAAGAGTCGCTCATGCTGCGGCTGAGGGAGGGCCTTGGTGAGTGGATCCGTGGCGTTATTCTTTGTGTCAACTCTTTTAATCTCGATCTCACGGCGATCAACAATCTCCCGGATTAAATGAAAGCGCCTCAGGATGTGTCTGGACCGCTGATGGGACCTGGGCTCCTTGGCTAACGCCATAGCCCCATTATTATCACAATACAATGGTATTGGATCAATAATGGTTGGAACTACTCCTAGCTCCGAGACGAACTTCCTCATCTAGACCCATTATTATCACAATACAATGGTATTGGATCAATAATGGTTGGAACTACTCCTAGCTCCGAGACGAACTTCCTCATCTAGACGGCTTCCTTGGCGGCATCATTTGCAGCAATGTACTCAGCCTCCATCGTAGAGTCTGCAGCGGTATCCTGTTTGGAACTCTTCCAACTTACCGCCCCTCCATTGAGGGTAAATACAAACCCTGAGATAGATTTGCGGCCATCCTGATCCCTCTGGAAGCTCGTATCGGTAAAGGCCTCCATTTGGAGATCTCCATTGCCATACACCAAGAACAATTCTTTAGTCCTTCGCAAGTACTTAAGAATGTTCTTCACAGCTATCCAGTGATTCTCCCCTGGGTTGGATTGATACCTGCTTACAACACTAAGTGCATAAGCTACATCTGGGCGTGTACATAACATCACATACATTATAGATCCTACTGTCGAAGCATAGGGTATAATGCTCATGCGAGCTCTCTCTTCATCGGTCTTTGGACAAGAATCCTTAGAGAGAGTGACCCCATGGCAAGCGGGTAAGGCACCCCGCTTGGAGTCTTCCATACTAAACCTTTTTAGGATGGTATTGATGTACTTGGTTTGGGACAATCCCAATAACCTCTTGGATCTATCCATATAGATCCTTATGCCCAGGATGTATGTGGCATCACCCAGGTCCTTCATGGAGAACCTTAGTGATAAGAAAGATTTGACCGACTGTAGCATAGGAATATCATTTCCTATCAGAAGAATGTCATCCACGTACAATACGAGGAATGTGACAGCTCTTTCTACAGCCTTCTTATAAACACAAGCTTCATCTGTATTTTTGATGAAATCAAACTCTTTGATAACATCATCGAAACAGATGTTCCAACTCCGTGATGCCTGTTTTAACCCATATATGGATTTAAGCAATCTACATGCTTTCCTACTGCTCCCACTGTCAATGAAGCCCTCCGGCTGATCCATATAAACGCATTCTTCCAAATCCCCATTTAGAAATGCCGTTTTAACGTCCATCTACTAGATTTCATAGTCATAGTGAGCAGCAATAGCAAGTAGGATCCGAATGGATTTAAGCATGGCTACGGGAGAAAAAGTCTCGTCATAGTCCAAACCTGGTCTTTGACGAAAACCCTTCGCCACAAGTCTTGCCTTGTAGGTCTCTACCTGCCCATCTACACCAATCTTTCTTTTAAAAATCCATTTGCATCCCACAGGTTTTACCCCAGGGTGTACAACGTCCAAAGTCCAAACTTTGTTGGTGTACATAGACTCCATTTCGGATCTCATGGCATCCAGCCACTTCACAGAGTCACCACTCGTGATAGCTTGCTGAAAACTGGTAGGATCATCATCCTCTATGATGCAGTCTTCTCTGTCACCATCAATGAGGAAACCGTAGTACCTCTCCGGTGGGCGAGAAGTCCTACCAGACCAACGGAGTGGCCGAGGTTCCTCAGTTTCTATTGCAACAGCCGGTTCAACCAAGTCGTCATTTGTAGTTTGTGTCTCTAGAACCTCTTCTAGATCCACCACATTGCCATCATCTTTATCTGTGAAAAACTCTTTTTCTAAGAATGTGTCATACTGAGAAACAAACACCTTTTGTTCCTCCTTGTGGTAGAATAGATATCCATAAGAGTTCCTTGGATATCCCACAAAGTTACACATGACTGACCGTGTCCCGAGTTTGTCCGGATTCTGCTTTTTAACATAGGTCGGGCAACCCCAAATCTTAATTCTCTTAAGAGATAGTCTCTTCCCATGCCATATCTCATATGGCGTGGTAGATACGGTTTTGGTTGTAACCCTGTTCAAAAGAAACGCTGCAGTCTTTAATGCATGCCCCCAAAATGAGACAGGTAACTCAGCATCACTCATCATGGATCGGACCATATCTAATAGGGTCCTATTCCGTCGTTCAGACACACCGTTGTGCTGTGGTGTGTAAGGAGGAGTGAGTTGAGAGAGAATCCCATTCTCTTTTAGGAAGTTTGCAAATTCTGTACTGAGGTACTCCCCACCTCGATCTGATCGAAGCATCTTGATACTCAAGCCGGTTTGTTTTTCTATTTCTTGTTTATATTCAGTGAATTTCTCGAAAGCTTCGGATTTGTGCTTTAATAAAAATACATGACGGAATCTTGAGAAATCGTCAGTGAAAGTAATGAAGTAAGAAAAACCGCCTCTAGCTTTTGTAGACATTGGCCCACATACATCACTATGTATGAGTCCTAGGAGCTCGGTAGCTCTTTCTCCGTGTCCGGTAAACGGAGTTTTGGTCATTTTACCCTTGATACAAGACTGGCAAGTCGCATAAGATTTATATTCAAAAGGGTTTAAATATCCATCTTTGTGTAACTTGTTTAGTCTTGTTTCGTTAATATGACCAAGTCTACAGTGCCAAAGAAAAGCTTCATTTATTTCTGAAAGTTTTCTTTTATTAGTGTGTTGTATGCTGAAAACTGTGTGTTGATTTAGGACGTATATCCCGTTATTAAGTGTACTATACCCAACCAACATTTGATTCAGGTGAATGTTCATAACATTGTTCTGCAATACAAAATTATATCCTTCATTGTCTAACAAAGAAACAGATATTATATTACAAAGCATATTTGGTATAAAATAACATGGGTTCAAAAACCAATATACACCCAGATGGCAACCCCAAGTGATACTCTCCCACTGCGACTGTATGTACATTGGAACCATTTCCAACACGGAGAGTATGGTCACCTGTCTTCAAAACTTTGTTATTTCTCAGCCCCTGCATAGAATTGCAAATGTGAGAACTTGAACCGGTATCTAATACCCAGGAAGCAGAGTTTATTGAAAAACAGTTTTCTGTCACAAACACACCTGAAGCGGAAGCATCCCCATGCTTCTTCTTGAGATTCAAGTACTCCGTACAGTTGCGCTTCCAATGTCATGTTTTGTGGCAATGAAAACATTCCCCTTTCCCCGAGTCTCCAGCTTTGGACTTTTCCTTTCCCTTCACCTTTTTAACTCCACCCTTAGGATTGGTAGGCTTCTTCTTTTTCTTTCCTTTGGCCTTAGCCTTTGGGCGAGAAAAGAAAGATTGTCCAACAGTCATAACGGGAGTTTTCACTGATTTCAGTGTGCTCTCTGCACTCCTTAACATATTAAGGAGTTCAGGTAGTTCCCTCTCCATGTTGTGCATGTTGAAGTTAACTATAAACTGAGCAAAGGTGGAGGGGAGGGACTGCAGAATAATATCAGTATATTGTTCATTGTCCATTGTCCATCCAAGGTCCTCAAGCTCTTCTATGAGAGCTATCATCTTCAGAACATGGTCTTCTACTGATGTGCCAGGGGCCATTCGCATCTGAAACAATTTCTTTGATGCTTCGTATCGTAATACTCGGGATTGCTCTCCATACAACTCCTTTGTATGGAGAAATATGGCTTGAATGTCTATATTCTCGTGCTTCTTTTGATGTGTGTTGTCCATCGATGCGAGCGCGAGGTATTTGGCCGTGGCACAGTCAGCGTCCCATGTCTTGCGGACTTCTTTGTCCGCAACTGAGGATTTTTGACCTGGGACGGGCGGGGCCGAAGCCGTGAGGACATATGATACTTTATCATAAGTCAAGGCTATTTTCAGATTCCTTAGCCAGTCTTTATAATTGGTCCCATTCAGTTTGTTTTTATCTAGTAGAAGCTTGAGTCCAGTCATTGGTATCTGCCATTAAGAGAGAGAAAAGAATACATTCAGCGAAAGCTCTTGCAAAGATCAGATTGGTTATTATCTTGTCTAATCGATGTCTTCCACTGCTTTAATCAAGTTTTTCTTTCAAACCTTAAAAAGAAAACTAGCCAGGATTAATTACAGTCTACAAGTTCGCTAACCGTTCAGCCAGGCCAGTATCGGTACTTGAGGGAGGTTCCCCGTGCTTTCGCACGGACCTAATTAAAGTAAACCTCGTTTTCCCAATGGCGTAGCCCCGTTAACACCTTTCTAGACACCTAATGAGTTAGCTAATTGTAAACTGCAAAACTCTCCTAGGAGCAACTATTGCCCACAGTGGGATCGGGATCCAACCATCATATGGAAGGTATGCAATCTCATTGCAAATCTCAACACTTGAAATTCCTGATGTGATTTTTACCCCTAGTACTTATAACCTTAACTATGGTCAACAAATCATAAGTACCAATCAAGTTCTACCCGTCATTTCTTGATTAATTAGACCCATCCATATGACCTTTAACTATGGTCAACAAAGTCGCATGAATGTCCTAATCAATCTGCATCATATGCAGTATAGGAAGACATCACTTAGCTACCGTACACTACGCCTTAACTAAAGTCAACAAACGTAGTACGAATACTAAGTACTCTACTTCCTAAAATGACGGGGGGTTGCGGATGATTTTTAAGAAAATCTTTAACGCTTTGAACTTGATATCGTCGTAGAATCAAATAGTTTTCAAAAGGAGTGGCTTGTGCTCCGCAGTTTTTGAAATATAGATTTTTCATAAAGAGCCGAGTGGTTTTCAAATCCGATTCTACAACATCTTTTTAGGTTTATTTTCTTTACATTAATCATATTAATGTAATCCCATCATTTAATTCCTTAAGCCAATCACAGAAAAGAAACGAAAATACAACGTACGCTTATGCCATCCGCATTCGCCACAATGTTCCGTTATGCACCGTTAGGTTACTTAACTAACGGCATACCGGGACGGGACTAGCGCGGGTGTAAAACATAAGCAACGTCTACTATATATCTCATATATAATATATCATTCATCTCAGATATCACAGAACACAGGCAGCAGAAACATATATATAATGTGGGATATACTAGGACGTCCGTATTTAGTATTTAGCCAATAATAGAAAATACGGATTCCACAGTCGCGATGAATAGCCAAGCCCACATCCTAGACCCCTACGAGAGCGGCAAGCGACCCTACCAATCCTGGAGTTTAGGAGACCCGGTCTCGACTCCTCAAGATGGCCTCCCACTGAACCTCAGAACCCGGTCACTTCTGCTCCCCTCCTTGGGTCTATCCTAATGCGGAAAAGTAAATAATATACAACACTGGTGACATTAACCTCAAGCCGGAAGTGCCCCAAATAAAAGAATATTACATTACATTTGAATTTTACATGAATGAAAAATAAAACTCTCATCTCACATAAAACCCCCCGGCTATTCGATCGCGACAATCCTGCACATCATATCTGAGCAACACATAATATCATATATCATCAACGTAAGTAAGTATGCGTACCCCGATTGTCGTTGATGTATAGCAACGAAAACGGCGATATCGACATACTACACTTACGGTCACAGAAAAGAAAGTGTAAAACTACAACATTTGGAATCCATATTCACTTTGGACATCGTAAATCCGAGATATCTCATACCTCGCATTTCATGCCTAACTATATGAATTCCACATATTGTATCAAATTCCAGATAAATAGACAGTATTAAACATTTCGATCGAATAATCAATACCCAAAATTTCCTAAAGCTCAACACTTGAGCGGAGTTCAAAAAACCCGGAATGTGTCACAGTAGTAGCGGTCCAGCCGTAGAAGGGTCAAGCCAACGCCTCACATGTGGCACGCTGTACTGCCTCAAACCCTAAGGTTCAAAAGGCAGTTCAAGACGGTCACATAATCGAGTTAAGGTTTGTGGTCTTCTAGAGGGTCCACCATAAAACTTGGACGTATTTCCGAAAGATTTAAACCCCGTGAAAAAGTGAGTTAATGATACTCGTTCGAACTTTTTAATACTTTCTAAATTACCCGGAAAAAAGCACGAAATTAAAATTCCGATCGAATCATAGAATCCAAAACAATCTCCAGAACATATATCACTGAAACCAGATTAAAAATACCCAAAAACATCTATAAGCAGACAAGAAGATCACTGTATAAAAACGAGGCCTTAATAGGACTGTACGGCCGCGGAGCCGCGGCCCAAGCAAGCTTTGGCCGCGGTTCCGCGGTGGGGTATAAGGATTAGGGCTTCGTTTTTTACAACAACTCTTATAATTCCCTGCTGAATTTTTTACATATTTTTAATTCTGGAAAAACGACAGTTTGAAAAAATGTCCAGAGAGTGTTCTAAAAGTCCGTATTTTGGTTCGATCGGAGTTTTAACATCGTTAAAATATCGCCTAAAGTTCTAGGTCGGCTCTGATACCAATCTAAGGTTTACCTAACACCTCATGAAGGGTTTGCAAGCATCACATGTCTCAAAATTAAAATTTTAAGGTGCTAAGTGAACATCCAAAGAATCATCACTAGAATTTTAGGGTTTCTTAAACATATACATCATCATAAGTAGATAAAGCTAGGGTTTTGAGAGTACAACCTTTGTAGCTCCCTACGCTAGACTCCTCGGCTACTTGAGGGTTGGAAAACGTCCGCTTGAGAACCTCTAGGTCCACGATGATCCACCCGGAGTCCTCTTTGTCCAAGCTTGTAACTTCGCAAGATCAAGATAAGAAAATGGAAGCTAACACTCTTCACAAGCGGGCAAGACTAGTGTAGAATGGTGTTGTGGTAGGTTTTCTCACTTCAAAATCCTAACTTGACGAGTGTTTTGCTCACTTGAGAAATCTAGAGAGCAAAAGAGCAAGGAGGAGGAAGATGATGGCTTTTGAAATATCAAGAGAATGATAATTGTGTTTTGATAAATAGAAAATATAAGTATATATATTTTCCACTCTTCATCTCAAACCATAGTTATATTATATGGATATTATTGCACTTGAGTTAAAACACAAAAGAAAGATTAACACATGGTTAAAAAGTAGGTGAACATGGTTATTTCAAAGAAGAGTGTAGAAGATAATCATGTATTAACCTTTTTCTTTTCTTTTGTTTTAAAACAAATGCAATATATATCCATATATATAATTATAAGGTGTGAGTCTTATATTGCCACCATCTCCTATATATACAACCATGATAACCTTTATGTATGCATGTATGTGTGCATGCACATCCTATGTGCATGAATGAGAATGAATGAGAATGAGTGCATACATGCATGCATAAAGACAAGAAAGGATTTCAAGTGAGAAACTAATGGTTAAATGATAAATCAACACTTGATTTATCAACCCGGTTATATCACATACGACCCGACGAAAAGCAAGCCTCCAGATTAATATACGGTATCTCATACACGCATTTTAACCGGGCCCACGCACATATCGCATATGCGCACCACAACTTTTCGCCTGGACTAGGTAACTCCTTTGTGGGACTCTAAGACTCGTCAATACGCCGGCAGTGGGTGATGATCATATCAAGCACCCCCAAGCCGCAAGCGGTCAGCTAAACGTAACGGCCACCCGGGTATTGAGCGATCAGAAGAAAACAAGCGAACCTGTTACAACTCCCGTCGAGCCAACCGGCAACACTACCGTACAGTCCGGTCTCTTCGTCAGATATGCTGCATATCGAGTCTAGGGATGGTAACGTTGACCCTAATAACTTAATAAGTCGTGCCAATGAAAGGTCTATAACAGATCGAGAAACTACTGATAACACTTATCAGCAAATCTCAACAGCCCTGGCCAGGGACTTACTGATATAGCCAGTCGAGCACAGCACAGCATCAACTCCCAATACCGGGAGAGACGGAACCCCTCCTATCGCTCATCGCCTTCGTGTGTCTCGGGACTGTACCTAACGGCCACCTGTTTGCACGACTCAATAGAGCCGTGGTAGGGTGGTAATCAAAGTACAGTGGGAGAACACACAAGACTCTATGACGATCTCGGGTCTACAGACTAACCTGCACCAGTGTCATCTGAGAACTGCTATCCGACGATAGATATAATTCCATATAGGAGTTCTCGGTGAGTCCGTCCAGTGTACCCAGTCACCACTGAGTACCCGTATATGATCTCGATGTCAAACATCGATGAATGTGGGAACATCCATCGCCCATCATATGGGTCTAGTATCATATACGCTAGTCTACACTGGTATATCGATGCCCCGTCTCGATACACCTACGACTAGGGACATTCCAGGATATGCTTATAAACTACTGATGTCCCACTAGTATAATCTCTATCATAATCACAGCAGTCAAGTCAATATCCTCACGGCTTTATCAACATGTATGAATGAATAAAAGCATGATCAAATCAACATGTCAGATAAAGAAGAACCAGATATCATACTATCATGTCGAGCAAGAATGTATACTGAATATATATATATATATATATATATATATATATATATACATGTATAAATACATCCACTATCACATAATGGCCTCTAGGGCATACATATATCCAACACATTGTATTTTCGTTCTTTTCTGGTGTGATAGGGATTGATTGATGGGACCGAACCTTCTTAAACACTTTGGCTTTTGGATTGTCATGATTCAAGATAAAGACGCATATATCCCTGCCGCTCCAACTTTCCCTTTGCATTTTTCTAGAACACTCCGTATCACTACGAAGATTCATATTGCTTGGGTATGCTATCGTATAGTTACATACGAACTCAAAGAAACTTGTTTCGGTTCGAGAATGGTTTTTTTACAATAATGGCCTCTAGGGCATACATATGACTGACAAATTAACACCGCACAGTAAGACTGAAACATAAAAATGTTTTGAGGGGTGGCCGGGTATTCATAGTAATGTCTCTTCCACCATCCAGATTCATGACAATAGTCGCAATTTTCCTTTCCCTCACTGCAATCCTTTTATATGTCTTTACTTCTTACCTTCTGTACACCATATTTAGGCTAATTGGTTTTCTTCCTTCCCTACCTTTTGACACCTGCCTATGGTTTGGAAGAAGACTAGCCAATAAGCGTAATAGGTGTACTCTCCTAATACTAGGAGCTCTCGCAACCTGAGAGAAGGTAAAGAGAAAAGACAATCGAATAATCCTATTCAATTTCTCCAGAACCGGAAACCATCCTCGAACTAAAACAAGTTTCTTCGAGTTCATATGTATCTATACGATAGCATACCCAAGCAATATGGATCTTCGTAGTGATCGTAGTGTTCTGGAGAAATGCAAATGGGAAGTAGGAGTGGCAGGGATGTATGCGGCTTCGTCGTGAATGATAGTAGTCGCAATTTCCTTTACCCTCACTCTAATCCCTTTATATATCTTTACTTATTACCTTCTGTACACCATACTTAGGCTAATTGGTTTCCTTCCTTTCCTACCTTTCGGCACCTGCCTATGGTTTGGAAGAAGACTATCCAATAAGCGTAATAGGTGTACTCTCCTAATACTAGGAGCCCTCGCAACCTGAGAGAAGGTAAAGAGAAAAAAAAACCGAATAATTTATTCAATTTCTTATATATTATTGTGGATGCTTGGACATATATATAGAGGGCTTTCTTACTCGACATGATAGTATGCTATCTAGTTGCTCTTTATCTTAACATGTACACTAGTATTATTATACTGTCTCTCTGATATATGTTGATAAATCCCTTAGAATGTACTTGACTACCAGGACTATGATGCAGATCATACTAGTAGGGCCAGAGTGGTCCACAAGTACATCATTTAATTGTTTCTAGTCGAGGGAGTATCGAGATAGGGCATCGATATTCTAGAGTAGACTAGTGTGTACGTTTCTTGACCCTGTATAGGGCGACGGATGATCCCACATCTATTGGTGTTTGACATCAAAGATTGTACACAGGTGCTCATTAGAGAATGGTACACTGAACAGGACTCGCCGAGAACTCCTAGATGGTACTATACCTATCGCCAGATAGCAGTTCTCTGGTGACACTTGTACAGGTTAGTCTGTAGACCCGAGATCGTCATAGTGTCTTGTTTGGTTCCCACTTTGCTTTGATTTCCTTCCTATCACGGCTTAAAGGAGTCGTGCAAACATGTGGATTTTGAGTAAAGTCCTTAGTCACATGGAGGCAGTGACGATAGGAGGGGTTTCGTCTCTCCCGGTATTGGGAGTTGATGTTGTGCTATACTCGATTGGCTATAACAGGAAGTCTTTGGCCACGGCTGATGATGAGATTTACTGGTAAGTGTTATCATTAGTTTCTCGAACCGTTATCAGCCACACATCGGCATGACTTATCAAGTTACTGGGGTCTGACGTTTACCACCCCTAGACTTGATATGCGACATACAGACGAAGAGACCGGACTGTATGGTAAGTGTTACTTATAGGCTTCATTGGAGTTTGGACAAGTTTGCTTGTTGATCTTCTATTCGCTCAATACCTGAGTAGCCGTTACGTCCAGCTAGTACCGCTGACGGCTTGTGGGTAACTGATATGATCATTATCTACTGCTGGCATATTGACGAGTCTTTAGAGTCCTATGTAGAGGTTTCCTAGCTCAAGCGAAACGAAGTAGGTTTTATATGTGATATGTGCGGGACCTTGATTAAATACGAGTATGTGATACTGTATTATAATCAAGTAATGTTTTATATTAGTCAGTTATATATGATATAGCCGGATTATTAAATCAAGTGTTGATTTAATAATTTGATATATATATATATATTAATATATTTGATAAATAAATATATATTAACTAATATTAGCTCACTAAAGAATTTCTTCTCTTATATTTATATATATGTTGATATATATAATTATGTGATATATATAATTATGTGATATATATGTTGATATATATAATTATGTGATATATATATATATATATATATATATATATATATATATATATATATATATTAAACACACTATTGTGTCATGGTGGATGATACATAGGACATGGGTGTATGAGACTTACACCAAGCCAAGGATAATGTTGGGTTTCATTATTTAAAGTAAATCCAAAATTAAGTGGAAAATGAGCATGACTTGGATGCTTGTAGAAGCATGTAGAAACCATGACTCATTCCACTAATTTTGTTTTACGTGAGATATTCTATAACATAACCATTATCCTTAGCCCATGGTTAACATTCTACATTATATCTTGGAGATATTTCTTCACCCATGGTTCTTGATAATTCTTCATGAGTTCATCTTCTTTCTCCTCTTGAAAATTTTAGAGAGAAAAAGATAAAGAGAAATAAAATTCTTAAGTGAGCAAAATTCCTACTTCATCAACCTACTCTTATCTAGCCCATTAGTGTAGCTTGTTTGCTTCACTAATTTCTTAATTAGTGAAGAGGTAGCTTGAGTTAGTGATACTTCAAGGTGGATCATCTTCAGCCTCAAAGATCTTTAAACAAGCTCGTTCCTTTCGCCAAGTGTAGCCTACGAAGAGTTCTAGGGACTACTACTTGGAGCTTTAGAAGTGAAGGACCGGTCTACAAAGGTTGTATTCATTTTTCACTTAGTGTAAAGTTTGTTCACATGCTTACTAACCCTAATTCTCTAGTTCGATTCTAGGATAGCATGCATTAGCACACTAGATTTTTTAAATTGTATACTTGATGCTTGTTAAAACCTAGTAGTGGTGCTAAGGCATACTTTCATGGTATCAGAACCTAGCTAGAGCATTTAGAGTGGCCCAGACGACGTTAAGTGTTCGATCATACTTCGAAACCCGTCAAATTCCTAGTTTCTGGAAAAAATTTCAAAAGCTGTAATTTTTAAGATTAAAAATATACAGAAAATCGTGCAGGGTATATAATGGAGCCCCAAGAAATTCGAGGGCCCAACTCCACCATTTGTTCGTGGAATCGCGGCCTAACCTAGGATTTAGCCGCGGTTGCGCGGCAACATTGGTGAGTTATGGACTCATTTTTCTTTTGCTGCTCCATAGTGATATTTGGCACTTTCGGGGTATTTTTTCTGAGTCTCAAGTTGTTGAGGTCTCTGTGATTTATGGGTGTTTGATAATTTGATCAAAATGTTTAACATCGTCTAGATTATATTGATATGTGATACAATATTTGGAATCCACAATAATTAGTTTTGTGAAAACTAGTCAGTGTTTTGTAAATCTAGCAATTTAGTCACTTTTGATAGATTGCCACGGAGTTTCGATTCAGATCAAAACTCCGTCGCAATCTTGTATAGTATGCGAACACTCGCCGGGTAACTCTACTAGATAGCCATGCCCCATAGCCCCGACCAAGTGACTATAGGAGAACCCTGTTGCCAAAAGCATCAACTCGGGTGCTCGCGGCCGCGGTGTTCCGCCTAAGTGCATTTCGTCGATGGCATCGGGGGTGCGGCCATCTACTAAAGTTTCTGACGAGCATTCGATCATTTGTTGGGAATCTTGTTGAATTACCCGACTGGTTATTGAAAAGTGTTTTCAATTCGATACTAAAATGCGAAATTTATAGTGTTAGGCATGAAATTCGAAGTATGAGATATTCTGGGTTTATGATGTCTAAGGATGTTGCGGATTCTATTTATGGTAGTTTTCATTTCTTTTCTGCGACCGTAAGTGTAATATGTGGTGTATCGCCGATTTCATTGCTATACGTCAAGAACAATCAGGATACTCATATTTACCTACGTCGATGACATGTGATGTTTATGTGTTGCTGTGATATGTTATATTGGATCGTCGTGTTTGAATAGCCAGGGTTTTTGCATGAGATGAGAGTTTTTCATTTTCATTCATGTAAAAATTGTATGTAATATTCTTTTATTAGGACACTTTTGGGTTGAGGATGATGTCGCCATTGATGTATATTATTTACTTTTTCGTATTAGGATAGACCCAAGGAGGGGAGCACAAGTAACCTGATTCTAGAGTCCAGTGGGAGTCTATCTCGAGAAGTCGAGATCGGGTTTCCTAACTCTAGAATAGGCTGGGTTGATTGCCACTCTTGTAAGGGTCTAGGGATGTGGGTTTGGCTATTCATCATGTCCATGGAATCCATGTTTTTTATCGGCTTAATTTAAAACACGGACCTCCTAGTATATCCTATATTTCATATGTTGACTTCTGTTGCTATGTTCTGTGATGTGATCATATAACTGCGTAAGACGAATGCTTTATATTATATATATGATATATAATAAACTTTGCTTATGTTTTGCACCCGCGCTAGTCCAGCTTCTGCTCTACCGTTAGTTAAGTAACCTAACGGTGCATGACGGGCCCCCGTGGTGAATGCAGATGGCATAAGCGTACGTTCTATTTTTGTTTCTTTTGTGATGTTTAGGAAACATAAATGATGGGATGCCAGTACCGAGATTAATCAAAAAGAAAGAAACCTAAAGATGTTGTAGAATCAAAATTTTCAAAAAGGTAGCTTTAGTTCTTACTTTGCATAGCAGTATTCCTTTATGAATATCCAGCACCTCATTCGATGAGGAAAGTGCCTAGATCCCTTCACCGAAGTGACCTTTTTAGAAAAAGCTAGAAAATTCTACAACCCACTCGGTTTATTTTGAAAAACACTCGATTTTAAAAGCACAGATTAAACCACTCTTTTTCAAATCACTCGGTTCTACAACAATATCAGGTTCATTACGCAAAAGGTTTTCTTAAAAACCCGTCGTTAGATAAGGACTATTTATTATTCATGCTGCGTTTGTTGACATTGTCAAGGCGTAGTATGCAGTAGCTGATTAGTGCTTATCTGTAACCATATGATGCGATTGGATTAGGGTAGCCGTACGGCCTTGTTGACCTTGTCAAGGGTCATACGGGTGGGTTTAATTCAATATGGAAATGAACGGGTTGAACTTGACTTGCGGTTTTTGGTTTGTTGACTTTGTCAAGGTCATAAATTGATTGGGGGCAAAAACAGATATTGGGAATTTCAAGTGTTGAAATTTGCAATGCGATTGCATACCTTCTATGAGATAGTTGGATCCCGAAACCCACTGCGAGTAAGAGTTACTCCAGGGAGAGTTTTCCACTTTACAATTAGCCGATCCAGTCGGTGTCAAAGAAAGGTGTTAACAGGGTTATGCCCCTGCGGAAATGAGGTTATTTAATTAGTTCCACGCAAAAGCATGTGGAGACTCCCTCGGAGTACCAATACCTGTTTGACTGATCGATTGGTGAACTTGTAGGGTGTAATTAATCCCGGCTAGTCTTACCTTTTAGGTTTTGAAGGAAGATTTGATAAAAATAGTGGGAGCCATCCTGATTAGATAAGATAATAACCAATCTAATCTTGCAAGAGCATACGCTAAAGTATTTTTCTTCTCTCTCTTTTCAGGTAGCGACCATGACACTCCTTAATCAAGATAATAATATGGATGTATTGACCGAACCCACTTATTATACTGAGCCGGGGAACGTTGGTTCCGCTCTACCTTATGACTTTCATAAGACCGAGCAAGGAATAAGGGAATACCCGGATTCCCACGTGACCCGAACGAGGAATGAGCATACTGATGCATCTTCTTCGGATGTGTTCGTAACCGAGAACTGTTTCTCAGTCTGCTCTACATCCTGGGTATTAGATACCGGATTAGGATCCTACCTATATAATTTGTTACATAGGCTAAAGAGAGGTAGAGAACAGGGAGAGGGTGATAAGACTGTAAGAGTAGGGAATGGTGCCCTTATTGCAGCCAAAGCAGTTGGCGAATATCACCTAGTATTACCAAGTGGTAATACAATGATTCTGAATGACTGTAATTACATACTGAACCTGATATGAAATATTATATTAGTTTCTTTATTAGCTAAAGAAGGATATAACTTTGTATTAGAGGATAATGTTATGAACATTTTCCTAAATCAAGTGTTGATTGGATTTGGTACGTTATGTAGCGGTATATACATTCTAAATCAAACCACAATTCTTAACATACAGAACACACACAAGAGGAAAAGTTCAGAAAGGAATGAAGCCTTCTTGTGGCACTGTAGACTGGGTCATATCAATGCGACTAGACTAGCGAAGTTGCACAAAGATGGATATTTGAATCCATTCGAATTTACATCTTATGAAACTTGTAAGTCGTGTCTCAAAGGTAAGATAATCAAAACTCCGTTTACTGGACACGGAGAAAGAGCTACTGAACTCTTGATACTGATACATACTGAATGCAGTCCTATGTCTACACATGCCAGGAATGGTTTCTCGTACTTTATTACATTCACCGATGATCTCTCAAGATTCGGACATGTGTTCTTATTGAAACTCAAATATGAAGCTTTTGAGAAATTCAAGGAATATAAGTACAAAGTTGAGAACCGGACGGGTAAAAGTATTAAAGTACTTCAATCTGATCGAGGAGGAGAATACTTGAGCACGGAATTCCGAGATTACTTAAAAGAGAATGGGATTCTCTCTCAGCTTACTCCTTCGTATACACCATAGAACAATGGAGTTTCGGAGCGGATGAATCGCACCCTGTTAGATGTGGCGCGCTCTATGATGAGTACTGCCGAGTTACCTATTTCCTTTTGGGGTTATGCGTTTGAGACATCCGCATATCTATTGAATCAAGTTCCATAAAAATCGGTGCCTAAATCACCATATGAGATATGGAGTGGAAATAGACCATATTTTAAACGAGTTAAGATATGGGGTTGTCCGACCTATGTCAAAAAGAAAAATCCGGACAATCTCGAGGCAAGGTCAGTTCTTTGCAAGTTTGTGGGATATCTAAAGAATTCACATGGATATCTATTCTACCATAGTGAGGAACAAAAGATGTTTGTTTCTCATTATGCCACCTTTTAGAAAAGGAATTTCTTGTGAAAGAAATTAGTGGCAATGAGGTAGAACTGGAAGAAGTTCCAGCTACACAAACTACAACTGATGATTTGGTGGAACCGGATGATCCAATAGTCCACAATGAACCTCAGCCTCTCCGCAGATCTAGTAGGGTTCCTCATCCACCTGAGAGATACTACAGTTTTCTCATAGACGGTGGGACTGGGGATTGTATCATGGAAGATGATGACCTAACTAGTTTCGAACAGGTCATCACAAGTGGGGACTCTGTGAAATGGCTAGATGCTATGCGATCTGAGATGGAATCCATGTACACCAACAATGTATGGACTTTGGAAGTTTCTCCTGAAGGGGTAAATCCCATTGGAAGCAAGTTAATCTTTAAGAAGAAACTTGGTGTAGATGGAAAAGTTGAGACTTTCAAAGAAAGACTTGTAGCAAAAGGTTTTCATCAACGACTTGATGTCGATTATGATGAAACCTTTTCCCCAGTGGCTATGCTTAAGTCCATCAGGATCCTACTTGACATTGCTGTATACCATGACTACGAAATCTGGCAGATGGACGTCAAGACCAATTTTCTAAATGTTGATTTAGAAGAGAGCGTGTACATGACACAGCCAGAAGGCTTCGTAGACAGTGGGAGCAGCGGAAAGGTGTGCAAGCTGCTTAAATCAATTTATGAATTAAAGCAGGCATCGCGGAGCTGGAACATCTGTTTTGATGTGGCAATCAAAGAGTTTGATTTCATCAAAAATGTAGATAAAACTTGTATATACAAGAAGGTTGTAGAGAGTAAGGTTGTCTTCCTCATATTGTACGTGGATGCCATACTCTTGATAGGAAATGATGTTCCTATGCTACACTTGGTCAAGCTCTTCTTATCACAAAAATTCTCCATGAAAGATCTAGGTGATGCCTCATACATCCCGGGGATTAAGATTTATAGAGATAGATCTAAACGGATGTTGGGATTGTCCAAATCCAGGTACATTGATACCATACTAAAAAGGTTTAGTATGGATGATTCTAAGAGTGGTAATTTACCCACTTGCTCAGGAATCACTCTCTCCGAAAAGATGTCTCCCAAAACTGATTTGAAGAGGGCTTGCATGAAAGGGATATCCTATGCTTCGGCAGTCGGGTCTATCATGTATGCGATGTTGTGTACCAGACCAGATGTAGATTACACGCTTACTGTGGTAAGTTGGTATCAATTGGATCCTGGGGAGAATCATTGGACAGCTATGAAGAACATTCTTAAGTACTTGAGAAGGACTAAAGAAATGTTCTTGGTGTATGGTAACGGTGAAATCCAGGTGGAGTTCTTTACCGATTCGAGCTTCCAGAGTGATAAGTATGACAGTAAGTCAGTATCGGGTTTTGTTTTTACCCTCAATGAAGGGATGGTATATTGGAAGAGTTCCAAGTAAGACACCGTGGCAGACTCGACGATGGAAGCTGAATACATCGCTGCCAACAATGCTGCTAAAGAGGCTGTCTGGATGAAGAAGATCATAGATGAACTGTCACGCCCCGCTTCCTAAAATATGGAATACGTGGGGTTAACAAGGCCAGCCATGCTCATACGATCAAGAAAACGTCCTGCCGTAGTCACACTTCGGCTTCTAGCTTTACGTGGTAATCAGTAATCAATGCACAGGTAATGAGAAATGCAGTCACTAAATCAAAACAAATACAAAAACTAACCAAATAGAGATCAAGGAAAGATAGCGTTGAGTCGCTGATCCAGATATCCGCAATGTCCTCGAGGTATGTCAGGTCCTGGTCCAAGATAAATCCACTTCTCACTCTGAGCATGCATACTCAGGTCATCAGAGTGACACAATAGCAATAAATAGAAATACACGTATAACAAGTGTAATAATGATGAATATGAAACAACACGCATAAAGTAATGATATGAACATGAAGGAGCCAGTGCAGGTAAACGGTAAAGCAAGTAAATAGTATGGCAGGTATATCAGTCAGTAATCAATGCATGCCACTAAACCTATCAGTCTCTAAGTCTTACTATCCAGGTTGCTAAACCTATCGTCAGTCCAAGTGTGAGAGTCAACCACTCGTGAGTATCCCCCACCCAAGGGTAGTGCCCCAGGGGAAAGGGAATACGGGCCCGAGTCGCTAGCTAATAATCAATAATATCACCCATATAACTCTTGAATCGCTGTGTATGCCGGCAATGGGACTCCCGAGATTCCGTTGAACTCACACTCAAACTACCCCACACCCCGCGGTCAACATCAAACACTAACCATAAACTCAAATACTAGTCGGTCCATGACAAGTTTACGCGAGAACTAGAGACAGGATCGCCATCAAGCATGTCTCGACTGATACCCAAGATAAATGGACAGTGTTTGGTGCCTTACCTATGACACCCATATAAGTGCTTCCATAATCGTCCCATAGACGTCGACAATGCAATAAATCAATATGGTCCGCTGATTGTGTACAAGTACGTGTCACTTCGCTTATTCATTCACACTTTAACACTAATGTACTTGCCATAATCAAAACACTAATATCTAAAACTGGATAATGTACACGAACACAAGGTTACCAATGCAATGACATCTACATGATATGATGAGAATACGATAATTTCGATATGAATAGAATATCATCAATCAGTGTCCGAACACTTGCATAATTCACAATAAATCATACATGCAAAATTAAATGAAACAATGTAAAAGGGGTAAGCAGTATGTTTAATTATCTATCCATAAAAATTGGTTTCGCGCCAATCGGGTTTCAGGTTTGCAAGATACGGCCATTTCAATTTAAGTGTTCACTGCTGGAAATCCGATTTCAGAATTGGAAGTCCGTTTCGTAACATATTTTAGTCCTAGTGGGGATCGTAATTAGGCAACTCTATAGTTGAACAATATTTAGGGTTGTAAGTTAGGTTTCCAACGCAATTGGCGGATCAGTAGTATGCTATATCAACAGGGTGTTATGGTCAGGTTAAAATTGATGTGTAAAATCTGTCACTGCAGAATTCAGCTAGACGCGTCGACATTATAAAATATGTTAAAAATATCATACAGAACAGGAGTCCAGTGAAACAAGTGGAGTAAGAAAGCTAACTTAATTTTCTACGTAACGATATAGGTTTCCGCATATTTTCACATTTGAGGAAGGATATACAGAGATTTAAAAACAAGGGTTAACTGGGATTACTTCTCTAGACTACAGTCCAGAATCGTAATTCTCCATAATTTTCTCTATCGTAACTAGTTCAAATTTAGGTATCAAAAGTAGGTTCTGTAGATTATTCTATTGGCTTCGATACAAGCCAGGGAACGCCAAAAACCGATCCGTAAAAGATTTAATGTGAATTTAACGGTCTAGCATGTTCAGGAAATTCTGGTTTCGTAATGATTATCGGGATTAAGATTTCATAAGTGAAGCGACCGTGGTTTCGAACCAAATTTCTACAGCACATCGGTAAATAGTATACAGGTCTAATGATCACATGTTCCGCCATTTAAAGACAGGTTTTTACATATAGTTTTGTATGAAACACTTGCATTCATTGGCTCGCACGAGGCGTACATGTACGATATAAACTTGAAACTGAATTTAATACGAATTAATAGCATGAAGCAAGTAATATACTTTCCTAGCGATGTGTCGACGACGTTACGGCGGCGGCAATGGCACGATCACGCCACGAACACGGCACGGTGACGACTAGGCTCAAGCTCGACTGCGACTGCGACCAGGAAGCGTCGATGGTGGCGGGGTTGCTTGCTGTGGTGGTGGCCGGAAGAGGGTGCAGCGAGGGGGTCGAGGCTCGAAGCTTGGGTGTAGTGAAGGGAGTGAAGTAGTGGAGAGGGACTCGGGGTAGTAGGAGGTGATGGTGATGATGCTGAGGGATCGATGAGGTGGCCGGCGGCGAGAGGGGACGGCGACGAGGTCGGAGGTGGTGGCTAGCGGCGAGCTCTGGTGTGCAGGTGAGAGGGTGTGCTCGGGGCTTTCTCTGGAGAGAGGAGAGAGAGAAGGGCTCGGGGTTTTGGAGAGGGTAGCGGGGTGATCGCCGGCGGCGAGAGGGTTCGCAGGGGAAGCTCGGTGGTAATGGGGCGACGGTGAGGGGTCTCCGGCGAAGGGCGATGTGGGCTCAGGTTTGGAGGGAAGAGGTGAGTAGGGGTTTGAGGAGGAGGCGAGGGCGTTGGAGGAAAGAGGTGGGATTGTCGAGGATGTGGGTGATGAGAAGAGGTGAGGTGGGGAGGAAGTGGGTGAGGCGATGGAGGTGATCGGGGGATGATTTACGACGACAGGAAGGGAGATGGTGCTCGGAAGTTGAGAGGGAGAACGAGAGTGAGGAGGGAGGAGAGAGAGAGAGAGAGGAGAGAGTGAGGGAGTGAACAGGGATAGCGAGAGTGAGGGGGAGGGAGGAGAGAGAGAGATGCAAGCAATGGGGGTCGCGGCAGTTGCAGGAAGAAGGGACGTGGCTGAGTCATGGCGAGCGGGCGTGGGAAGCGGGAGCCGCTTGGGGAGGGGACGTTGAGGATGTGGAGGAGTTCGGTGCTAGAAAGGGGAAAACTTTGGGGCGAAGATGGGTTCGCGATGGTGCGGGGACATGGTCGCGGCGACGTGGGGAAAGAGGGGGAAAGGAGCGGGAAAAGATTTCGAGGAAGGAAGGGAAGAATCGGGTCGGGTTTGGGGAAGAGTTGGGCCGGACGTGGGTTCTCGGGCCAGAAGGGAATTTGAAAGAGAGATAGAGAGGGAGTGGGCTGGGCCGAGGAAAAGAATTAAAAGAGAGGTGGAGGGAAAGGTGGGCTGGGCTGAGAGAATAAAAGGAAAATAGGGTTAGGGTTTGGGTAGTGTTAGGGAAGAAAAATAGAAATTAGAAATATGTTAATTGGGAAAGATAAAATATTTATTTATAAATACGAGAATTGCTTTTAAAGGAACTGGGTATTACATCATACCACCCTTACAAAAATTTCGTCCTCGAAATTTAAAATAACGATTAGCTATAAAACACTATGCGAAAAGCCACAAAATCCAATACTACTATATAGCGATTTATGCAGAAGCAAATAGATGGAAATTAAGATTTATATAAAAATTTGCGCAGCTAAATAGGGTAATCATAAGTAAGCACAAGGCAGAACCATCTATAATGATAAACTATATGCACAATACCAGAAAATAAAATAACAATAACAAACAATAGTGAAGGATTTGCCGATAGGCCAAAATGTTTTAGAATAAATATATCGATCAATCAATTTAAAATAACTTGAGAAAACTCATATGGTGAAATAAGAAAAATAGTATGTGCGGCATATATTTGCGCTATTGAAAATATGACGAATAGTAGAGTATTCAGAATAAGTAAAACGGAAGTACTTGATAGCATACAATCTTTATTTTATTTTTTTTGTAAACACAAAATAGTGAGAACTAGATTTCGAATAACTATGTCACTGAATGTAATCATAGTAATAAGGAATAGCACTAATAATGTATAGGGGCTAGTCAGGGTAGGGATTACAATAGAGTATGGTCCATTCAAAAAGGTCGGGATACGGCACTTCAACCTGATAGTCGAAGAGGCTGGGGTCGGGTCAGCACAAGGTGTAAGGGTGAATAGTAATGAATCTCAGGAGGGAAAGAAATTTATTGGGGAGGGAAAACAGTCAATGCATCATGCGAATCAATACACAAAAGATTAGAGAACTCAGAAACTTTATTATTATTCTAGAAAATTTCAAACAAGGCATTCTCAAAAGACAAAAAGTGGCCCTAAACTATACATAGATTTATTTGGCCAGAGGAAACAAAAGATAGATCACGTCAAACGCGGTTATGGAAGTTCAGCAGATTACGGTAAGCTCGCGCGCTAAGATAGGGGCGTCCATTTCCAGAGCGCCTCGCAGCGATTGCCACTGGAGGTTTTTCTGCCACGGGGTCTTCTTCTCCTGGTCCTTCTTTCTCGGCTGGAGCTTCTTCATCGTGGTATGCTTCCATGTGATTCACCTCTTCTGGATCTTCTTCCACGGGATTTTCTTCCACTGGATTCTCCTCAGGGTCTTCCTCGGGATCTTCCTCTATCGGGTCCTCCTCGGGGTCCTCTTCTTCGTTGTCAGAGTCGCTGATCATGTCGACTGCTGGGGCTGCGACTCCCTCGCCCTCGGAATCGTTGTTGCCGAAAATAACCTGTGGGACGTTGATCTCATCATCTGAACTCACCAGCATGCAGTCTAAGGAAACGCATGATCGAGTGTCCTCATCGATAGGCGGTGTTGCTCCAGGATTGGCTATGGCCCGAAAAGAAAGAGTCATGATCAGACAGTGGAACACACCAAGAGGATAACTAAGGATATAGAGCACAAGGAACATATACGGTAGGTAAGAACTGAAAATCAAAATTTAGAATACTGATGCAATAAGCAGTATGAAGAAAATGAGTGGCAAGGGGACGATACATACATCACAACTCACAATTTTATTGCATTCAACCTAAAAGTTCAACGGATACAGGATTTTAAACGAAAGAAAACGTTTACTAAAGAGTGACAATGTTTTTATTGGAAGCAGAAAAGGTGGTAGTTCTTTGTTGATATCTAGACTGCTGCATTCTCGTCAAGCGAGTGGAATCCTGCGCTGGGCCCGTACTATCCTCGAAGCTCAAACTACGAAATAACCAAGTCACTTAGCAGGAGTGGAGAGTGTGGACGAATCTCCTTCTTGCAGCTCCTTCCTTCTAGGGCAACCATTGACAAGATGTTCGTCGGATCCATAAATCAAGCACTTCCCTTTGGCGCTGCGACAGTCTCTCTGAAGGCGTTCTGGTCTTTTACAGTATCCACAACGTTGAGTACTTCGTTGCTTCTGTTGCTGAGGAACAAATGGGCGCTTCATCTTCACGTCTTTTCCTTGTTTAACAGGGATTCCCTTACGATTTGAGGCTTCCGCTGGCGCTTGAGCCATTTGCCTTCTTAATCCTTCCGCTAAAAGGTCGTTCATTCGCTCCTGGGCTTCCTTCAAGCCTTGCAGTACACCCAAAATCTCGACGGTCTGACTCTGAGGAGTAGAGATGGAAGAAGCGTCGTTGGAAGACATGGTCCTGAAACAACGATTTTTGGATGGCATAAGGTATAAGATATAAGAATCAGAATAAGATGTAAAACGAAGCAAGAATAGGTGGTGAGTGGAACTCAGTCGAGCGGGAATCAAGTGTAGAACTCCAAGTCACTCAAATAGAGTACAGTATTGTAACTATGCTGCAGTTCATAATTACAATCACATAACTCTACTAAGTCACCCAAAACTCTAGCGGATGGATCAAACATGTAGCAGAACACACTAAGGGAATCATAATCAAGGATAACAAGTTTACAATCTAAACCGAAGGATGTCTTAGATTGTCAAGCCCTACATGGAAACTGTAGTCCTATTCTAGACCAAACCTGGCTCTGATACCAACAAAACCATGTCACGCCCCGCTTCCCAAAATACGGAATACGAGGGGTTAACAAGGCCAGCCATGCTCATACGATCAAGAAAACGTCCTGCCGTAGTCACACTTCGGCTTCTAGCTTTACGTGGTATTCAGTAATCAATGCACAGGTAATGAGAAATGCAGTCACTAAATCAAAACAAATAAAAAAACTAACCAAATAGAGATCAAGGAAAGATAGCGTTGAGTCGCTGATCCAGATATCCGCAATGTCCTCGAGGTATGTCAGGTCCTGGTCCAAGCTAAATCCACTTCTCACTCTGAGCATGCATACTCAGGTCGTCAGAGCGACACAATAGCAATAAATAGAAATACACGTATAACAAGTGTAATAATGATGAATATGAAACAACACGCATAAAGTAATGATATGAACATGAAGGAGCCAGTGCAGGTAAACGGTAAAGCAAGTAAATAGTATGGCAGGTATATCAGTCAGTAATCAATGCATGCCACTAAACCTATCAGTCTCTAAGTCTTACTATCCAGGTTGCTAAACCTATCGTCAGTCCAAGTGTGAGAGTCAACCACTCGTGAGTATCCCCCACCCAAGGGTAGTGCCCCAGGGGAAAGGGAATACGGGCCCGAGTCGCTAGCTAATAATCAGTAATATCACCCATATAACTCTTGAATCGCTGTGTATGCCGGCAATGGGACTCCCGAGATTCCGTTGAACTCACACTCAAACTACCCCACACCCCGCGGTCAACATCAAACACCAACCATAAACTCAAATACTAGTCGGTCCATGACAAGTCTACGCGAGAACTGGAGACAGGATCTCCATCAAGCATGTCTCGACTGATACCCAAGATAAATGGACAGTGTTTGGTGCCTTACCTATGACACCCATATAAGTGCTTCCATAATCGTCCCATACCAATTATAGTTACACTTATACATGTCCTATAGACGTCGACAATGCAATAAATCAATAGGGTCCGCTGATTGTGTACAAGTACGTGTCACTTCGCTTATTCATTCACGCTTTAACACTAACGTACTTGCCACAATCAAAACACTAATATCTAACACTGGGTAATGTACACGAACACTAGGTTACCAATGCAATGACATCTACATGATATGATGAGAATACTATAATTACGATATGAATAGAATATCATCAGTCAGTGTCCGAACACTTACATAATTCACAATAAATCATACATGAAAAATTAAATGAAACAATGTAAAAAGGGAAGAAGTATGTTTAATTATCTGTCCATCAAAATTTGTTTCGCGCCAATCGGGTTTCAGGTTTGCTAGATACGTCCATTTCAATTTAAGTGTTCACGGCGGGAAATCCGTTTTCAGAATTGGAAGTCCGTTTCGTAATATATTTTAATCCTAGTTGGGATCGTAATTTGGCGACACTATAGTTGAAAAATATTTAGGGTTGTAAGTTAGGTTTCCAACGCAATTTGTGGATCAGTAGTATCCTATATAAACATGGAGTTATGATCAGGTTAAGGTTGATGTGTAAAATTTGTCACTGCATAATTCAGCTAGACGCGTCGACATTATAAAATGTGTTAAAAATATCATACAAAACAGTAATCCAGTGAAACCAGTGGATTAAGAAAGGTAACTTAAATTTATACGTAACGATATAGGGTTTCACACATTTTCGCATTTTAGGAAGGATATACAGAGATTTAAAAACAAGGGTTAACTGGGATTACTGCTCTGGACTGCAGTCCAGAATCGTAATTCTCCGCAATTTTCTCTATCGTAACCAGTTCAAATTTAGGTATAAAAAGTAGGGTTCTGTAGCTTATTCTGTTGGCTTCGATACAAGCCAGGGACTCTTAAATCCGATTCGTAAAAGATTTAATGTGAATTTAACGGTCTAGCATGTTCAAGAAATTCAGGTTTCGTAATGATTATCTGGATTAACATTTCATAGGTGAAGCGACCGTGGTTTCCAACCAAATTTCTGAAGCCCATCGGTAAATAGGAGACGGGTCTCCGCCATTTAAAGACAGGTTTTCACATATAGTTTCGTATCAAACACTTGCATTCATTGGCTCGCACGAGGTGTACATATACGATATAAACTCGAAACTGAATTTAATACGAATTAATAGCATGAAGCAAGTAATATACTTGCATAGCGATGTGTCAACGACGTTACAGCGGCGGCAACGGAACGATCGCACCACGAACACTTCACGGCGACGACTAGGCTCAAGCTCGACTGCGACGAGGAGGCGTCGATGGTGGCGGGGTTACTTGCTGTGGTAGTGGCCGGAAGAGGGTGCAGCGAGGGGGTCGAGGCTCGAAGCTTGGGTGTTGTGAAGGGAGTGAAGCAGTGGAGGGGGCTCGGGGTAGTAGGAGGTGATGGTGACGATGCCGAGGGATCGACGAGGTGGCCGGCGGCGAGAGGGGACGGCGACGAGGTCGGAGGTGGTGGCTAGCGGCGAGCTCTGGTGTGCATGTGGGAGGGTGTGCTCGGGGGTTTCTCTGGAGAGAGGAGAGAGAGAAGGGCTCGGCGTTTTGGAGAGGGGAGCGGCGTGATCGTTCATGGCGAGAGGGTTCGCAGGGGAAGCTCGGTGGTAATGGGGCGACGGTGAGGGGTCTCCGGCGAAGGGCGATGGGGGCTCGGGTTTGCAGATAAGAGGTGAGTGCGGGTTTGAAGAGGAGGCGAGGGCGTTGGAGGAAGGAGGTGGGATTGTCGAGGACGAGGGTGATGAGAACTGGTGAGGTGAGGAGGAAGTGGGTGAGGCGATGGAGGTGATCGGGGGATGATCGACGACGACCACGAGGGGCGATGGTTCTCGGAAGTTGGGAGGGAGAACGAGAGTGAGGGGGGAGGAGAGAGGGAGAGGAGAGAGTGAGGGAGTGAACAGGGAGTGCGAGAGTGAGGGGGAGTGTTATGTTGATAAAACTGCACATTTAATATGACTTTTTTCCTACTCTTTCTATATAATAAAGGTGTTTATTATAATATATGATACATATGAGGGTCTATCTGTAAAAATACCATTTTCATGTGTTTATATATTATAATTAACATTATGTAGGAAAAAGTAAGAATATAATATCCATGTAACATTTGGCTCATTTAAATATGCTTACCTTATTAAATACCTTTGACCAATTCTTAATGGTTAAGTTAATATCTCAATAGAACAAACTCTACTAATATTATTTGTTGAGTTATTGTGCAGAATTTTCAGGACTGAAATCAAGGAAATCAAAGTTGGCAAAACAAACCTGCCTAATTAAAAAAGTAAACTAAAGAAATCAATTCTGGCAGTGACAATGAGAAGATTTTTAGTTTCCAGAGATGTGAAAAGATCACCACGTGTCATCAAGATAAAGCCCCAGAAAAACAATGTGACGATCCCCCAACTCGGCCGCGGAATCGCGGCCAAATCCACCAATTGGCCGCGGTTCCGCCGCGTATTTGAGGAGTTAAGATATGGGATTTTGGTGGTTAGGATCCTAACAACTAGTTTCCATATTAGGAAACTAGGGTTCTGACTCTGGGACTATAAATAAGAATCGAGAGCCTCTTGGAAAAATCATCAAGCTGAAGAGATCACGAAGTCCTTGACAGGCTCACACATCCAGGCTGATCATCAACTGTTCATCTACCTCCTTAGAAGAGATCGAGAAGCAAACTAGCATTTTGTAATCATTTTCTAAGGGAACAAAGTGTAAATGATTTTTGTTGATTAATAAAGGTTGTAGTTTTCTTATTCTATCTCTTTGTAGTTTTTAATATGATTTCCCTCTCCATCTCTTCTTCTCCTAACATGCGTGAGTAATTCTTCGCTTGTTAGGGTTCATGGGATTAGGGTAGGTTAATGGATGATGAAGATCCTTAAACTCTTTTTAAGTCCTATAAAGTTTATAAACTTTATCAAAAGAATAGTCAACATCCTAATTAGGCGCGCTACCAATTCATTGCTAGTCTCGACCGCGAATGGAGATTAGATTAACAATTATTTTCGTAAAGGCTAGATATGAACAGAGTTCCATGTCGAGATAGGGGTTAAGAGTGGGAACCCTTTTCCCTCCAAAAACCCTAATCTACATGCATCACTGTCGTTCTAGTTTTAAATCTATTAAAGGATAAAAAGAGTAATGTTTAATTAATCATCCATAACTACTAAATCCCAATGAACCCTACAAGCCCCTTTCTACTATAAAACCTACATCCGTAGTTAATCTAGATCTATATTTTGCATCCTTGTTTAACGTAGATCTAGATCCTACAACCATTCTTCACCATTCTTTATTCTTCCTCCTCTCCTAATCAACACACCTAAAGTAAGAATAAAATATTCAACGTTTCCCAGAGGACGACCCGTACTCATTTCGGTCTAGCTACACGCGACACCGTTATTGATTGTGGTTAACTACTACACTTAAAAAGAAGACCAATCAAATGTTCGATCCAAAACAGATTGATCAAGCTCCATTTCCAAGCAGATTAAGGGCCAACAGACCTAACCCACAAATGGAGAAGATTCTGGAAATGTTTAAGCAAGTTAACGTTAATATTCCTCTCCTAGATGCTATTCAACAAGTCCCATCTTATGCAAGAATCCTTAAAGACTTGTGCACTATGAAGAGAAAAACTCAAGAGCCTAAAAAAGTTTTCATGACGAGTAATGTGAGCACAGCTTTTACTCAGCAAATACCAAAGAAACGTAAGGACCCTGGCCGTCCTACCATCTCTATTTCTGTTGGGGGTAAAAATATTAATCGTTCTTTACTCGACCTTGGCGCTAGCGTTAACTTGCTTCCATATTCCGTATATGAGTAGTTAGGGATTGGAGAATTGAAACCCGCCCATTGTACTATCCAAATGGCAGACCGATCAATCACCAAACCTCGGGGTGAACTAGAGGATGTGTTAATTAAAGTTGGGGAATTCATATTCCCTATGGACTTTATTGTTTTAGATACACATCCTGTGGAGAACCCACGCAATCAAATCCCGGTGATACTCGGTCGACCCTTCCTAGCAACTTCTAACGCTGTAATTAATTGTCGTAACGGTTCTATGAACTTATCTTTCGGGAAGATGACAATTGAGCTTAATATTTACAAGCTAGGAAGTCAACCATCTGAACCTTCTGCTCATTTGCTTGATTTTTTTCCATCCATGAGATAGCTTCCGAAAGCTGCATGGATGAGGAACTTTGCTTTGATGATCTCGACAACACTAGTGAGATATCGTTTGATCTTGCACAACTTCATAGTGAGGATATGTTCAATGAGTCCATCCCAGAGTTTGAATCCGTTGACTCGTCACAAAAGTCAGTAGCACTTTCCGAGTCAATACCCTATGCAAGTTTTGAACCTTTCAGAGAGTCCGAATATCATTCCTTTACCCTACCTTCGATTGTCTCTCCGCCAATACTTGATCTCAAACCGCTACCTTCTCATCTTAAATATGCATATCTAGGTGAGAATGAGACTCTGCCCGTAATTATATCCGCTTCTCTAGCCTTAGAGCAAGAGAACGCACTTTTGGCAGTGTTGAGATCAAATCGGCAAGCATTTAGTTGGACAATGGCTGACATCAAAGGGATTAGTCCCTTAATTGTTGAACATTATATACATCTGATGGATGAAGCCAAACCAACCCGAGACCCACAAAAACGGTTAAATCTCGTTATGAAGGAGGCGGTAAAGAAAGAAATCGTCAAGTGCCTTGATAGTGGCATAATTTACCCTATATCTGATAGCCAATGGGTAAGTCCTATTCACGTGGTCCCTAAAAAGTCTGGCATCACGGTCATAACTAATGAGGCTAATGAGTTGATCCAAACACGCACCCAAACTGGGTGGCGCGTATGTATTGATTACAGAAAACTCAATGCCGCGACGAGGAAAGATCACTTCCCTCTATCTTTCATTGACCAGATGTTAGAACGATTAGCTGGACATGAATACTATTGTTTCATGGACGGATACTCTGGCTATAACCAGGTCCCCATCGCAGAAAAGGATCAAGATAAAACCATATTTACTTGTCTTTTTGGTACTTTTGCTTATAGACTCATGCCCTTTGGGTTATGCAACGCTCCTGCTACATTTTAGCGGTGTATGATGGGGATATTCTCAGATATGGTTGAGAATTTTCTGGAGATATTTATGGACGATTTCTCCATATTTGGGGACTCCTTTGAGGACTGCCTTCGTAATCTTGACGCGGTTCTTACCCGCTGTAAGGATAAGAATTTAACTTTGAATTGGGAGAAATGTCATTTTATGGTCCAAGAAGGTATTGTCCTTGGACAAATAATTTCACGAAAAGGCATTGAGGTTGACAGAGCTAAAATTGATGTCATCCATAACCGCCCTCATCCCAAATGCATCAAAAATATACGATCCTTCCTTGGCCATGCAGGATTTTATAGGAGATTCATTAAGGACTTTAGAAAAATTTCTAGACTCTTAACTCTTCTATTGGCCAAGGATACTACATTTCACTTCGATTCGGATTGTGAGGCTGCTTTTGAATCATTTAAAGGATCTCTCACTACAGCCCCGTTCTATCATCTCTGGATTGGAACCACCCATTCGAGCTTATGTGTGATGCATCCGATTTTGCTATTGGTGCAGTTTTAGGACAACACATTGATAAGATGCCACATGTAATTTACTATGCAAGTAGGACCTTGAACGATGCACAAATAAATTACACAACTACCGAGAAAGAACTCTTGGCAGTTGTATTTGCATTAGAAAAATTCAGGCCCTACTTGATTGGCTCGCCAATTGCGGTTTACACTGATCACTCCGCCCTACGACACCTTTTATCGAAGAAGGATGCTAAGGCCAGGCTAATATGTTGGATCCTGTTATTACAAGAATTTGATCTTGTCATCCGAGACAAGAGTGGATGTGAAAACGTTGTAGCCGACCATCTTTCACACATCTCTTCTTCACCAACATTA
Organism: Agapanthus africanus; assembly: GCA_030015575.1. Taxonomy (NCBI): domain Eukaryota; kingdom Viridiplantae; phylum Streptophyta; class Magnoliopsida; order Asparagales; family Amaryllidaceae; genus Agapanthus; species Agapanthus africanus. The sequence goes on along the minus strand of CM057339.1, from coordinate 297,782,189 downwards.
ACCGTGCCGATAAATGACTCATTCCCTGACGAACAGCTCTTGACTATATCCTACGAACTTTGGTTCGTGGATATTGTGAACTATCTTGCGACAAGACTTATTCCTATCAATTGGTTGAAACAAGACAAACTTCGATTTCTATCCCAAGTAAAATACTTTTACTGGGATGAACCTTATCTGTTTAAGTATTGTTCCGATCAAATCATTCGCAGGTGTGTCCCTAATGATGAATTCAAGAGTGTGTTATCATTTTGTCATGATCAGGCATGCGGCGATCATTTTGGTCCTCGAAAAACGGCGGAGAAAGTTTTTCAATGTGGCTTTTATTGGCCAACATTATTTAAAGATGCATATGATCATTGCAAAACATGCCCGCGGTGTCAGCATTTGGGTCGGATTTCACGAAGAAATGAGATGCCACTCCAACCTATATTGGTTGTGAAAATATTCGATGTTTGGGGTATTGATTTTATGGGCCCTTTTCCCTACTCTTTTGGGAATTTATATATCTTGTTAGCGGTTGATTACATCTCGAAATGGGTGGAAGCAATACCGTGTCGCACTAATGACAAAAAAGTTGTCATTAAGTTCCTTAAAGTAAATATCTTTTTGCGATTCGGACACCCTCACGCTATAATTAGCGACAACGTGACACATTTTTGTAATCGGTCTTTCGAGGCTTTGATGCGTAAATATTCAACCACTCACAAATTTTCTACGCCCTATCATTCCCAAACAAGCGGGCAAGCTGAGATCTCGAATAGGCAAATCAAACAAATTTTGGAGAAGACGGTTTCTAAAAACTGTAAAGATTGGTCAACCAAATTGACGGATGCGCTTTGGGCATTTCGCACCGCTTATAAGACCGATCTTGGTATTTCTCCATACCGCCTTGTGTTTGGGAAGGCATGGCACCTTCCTGTCGAGATCGAACATAAGGCAATGTGGGCCATTAAAGAGCTTAACTTTGATTTTGATCAAGCTTGCAGCTATCGGAAGCTGCAATTGAATGAGCTAAGCGAACTCCGCGATGAAGCTTACGATAATGCGGTGATAGTAAAGAACCGGACTAAAGTGTTCCACGATAAAAATCTTTTTAGAAAAACTTTCACAACGGGGCAACAAGTCCTTCTTTACAATTCCCATCTCCATCTTCACCCGGGTAAGCTTAAATCTTGTTGGGAAGGACCTTTTGTGGTGCGGTATGTACACCCGCACGGGGCAGTAGAAGTTGAAAATTTGAAAAACGGTTCAATTTTTAAAGTAGGCATAGATTAAAACCGCATTTCTCTGCTGACCCAACGGAGGAGCTCCTGTTTTTACAGGAGCCGCTTTATCAGAACTGAATTTCCTCCTCCTCACCTCCATGTTTTGGTAACATTTTCTCGTTTTAAGAATGGAGGTGAGTGAAAATGGACTTAACCGAATATCTGTGCGTGCCAAAGAACAAGTTTGGGGGTAGTTTTAATTTAACTATTATTTTACCCCTATTTTTGTCTCTCCCCAAGTCTACAGGTACATGCTCTCAAATGACAACATCAGTACGGACACTGCTGAAAACAGGTTTGGGGGGGGGTTGTATTCACTGAATTATCTTTGGCACTGGGCATTTTAAAAAAAATTAAATAATTTTTTTTATAATAAAAGAGTAGAAAGTGAAAAATTATATACGAAAGATAGGAATAGTTTAAGAAAAACAAGAAAGTTAGATATTTTCTTAAATGAAACTAGTAATAAGTAGTTATGAGCAGTTGTCTCAAAGGTTAGTAAGATGAAGGAAATTATTAATCTGAGGATAAAAATAAGCCTGAAAAATAGTTTCTATTCTGAAAGCCAAATATTTGAACGTTGATACCCTACTATACACACTTACACACATCTTGAAACTCGGTATAGTAGATGATACCTTGAAATACTCTTGTCTAAAAACCAAAGTATGAAGAAAATAAAAGTGGAGAATAAAAGATAAAATGGTGAAAAGAAAAATGAACACTGGTTTTGTTATCACCAAGGCAGCAATAAAAAAATATAGCGAGGGTGCTTTATCACCTAGTGCCTTAGAACAACTGTGGGAGCCACTGCTAAGCCTTAGGTATTGCAAGACGAGGAAAAGCACCTAATTAGCAAGCACATGAGTAATCGGTCGGTTAGTACCTCAAGAAGTATTAACGGTCACATGAAAAATGTGTGAGCATATTCCATCTAAATATCGATTAAAAAGTACTAAGGTAGATGGACAAGAGTATGATTGCTTGAATTGAATTCTCCGAGTGTAGGGATGTCCATCACACACGTAGGTGTATATGATCAATGTTTGGAATAAAGATAGGGAGGAAGACTAAAGGCGATGTTTTATCGAGGGATGATGTGATTTTATCATGACCATTAAGATATGGCTCATAGCAACCGAAAAGCTGGTATAGTTGGAAACTCTTATTTTCAAGTTTTTTCTTTTATAGTTCTTATCTTTATATATAACTTTCACCATCTTTTTTTTATTATAGGATTTTGTGGGTGTAATCCGCTGAAAACCTTCAGGAGACAACACTCCTCCAACTAGGGACACTTAGGGGTTTAACGGCTTGTTGCACGTGCTCAGTGCAATCGTGTTGCCTACGAAAGTGTGATACTTAGTTCTTCTTCTTTTTCTCCTTCTCTTGAATAAACTAGTTTGCTCGGGACGATCAAAGATAAGTTTAGGGGTATTTGTTCAGTTGATTAAACTGCACATTTAATATGACATTTTTCCTACTCTTTCTATATAATAAAGGTGTTTATTATAATATATGATACATATGAGGGTTCATCTGTAAAAATACCATTTTCATGTGTTTATATATTATAATTAACATTATGTAGGAAAAAGTAAGCATATAATATCCATGTAACATTTGTCCCATTTAAATATGCTTACCTTATTAAATACCTTTGACCAATTCTTAATGGTTAAGTTAATATCTCAATAAAACAAACTCTACTAATATTATTTGTTGAGTTATTGTGCAGAATTTTCAGGTCTGAAATCAAGGAAATCAAAGTTGGCAAAACAAACCTGCATAATTTAGAAAGTAAACTAAAGAAATCAATTCTGGCAGTGACAAAGAGAAGATTTTCAGTTTCCAGAGATGTGAAAAGATCACCACGTGTCATCAAGATAAAGCCCCAGAAAAACAATGTGACGATCCCCCTACTTGGCCGCGGAACCGCGGCCAAACCCACCAATTGGCCGCGGTTCCGCCGCGTATTTGAGGAGTTAAGATATGGGATTTTGGTGGTTAGGATCCAAACAACTAGTTTCCATATTAGGAAACTAGGGTTCTGACTCTGGGACTATAAATAAGGACCGAGAGCCTCTTGGAAAAATCATCAAGCTGAAGAGATCACGAAGTCCACGACTGGCTTACGCATCCAGGCTGATCATCAACTGTTCATCTACCTCCTTAGATGAGATCGAGAAGCAAACTAGCATTTTGTAATCATTTTCTAAGGGAACAAAGTGTAAATGATTTTTGTTGATTAATAAAGGTAGTAGTTTTCTTATTCTATCTCTCTGTAGTTTTTAATATGATTTCCCTCTCCATCTCTTCTTCTCCTAACATGCGTGAGTAATTCTTCGCTTGTTAGGGTTCATGGGATTTGGGTAGGTTAATGGATGATGAAGATCCTTAAACTCTTTTTAAGTTCTATAAAATTTATAAAATTTTATCAAAAGAATAGTTAACATCCTAATTGGGCGCGCTACCAATTCATTGCTAGTCACGACCGCGATTAGAGATTAGATTAACAGTTGTTTTGGTAAAGTCTAGATATGAATGGAGTTCCATGCCGAGATAGGGTTAAGAGTGGGAACCCTTTTCCCTCCAGAAATCCTAATCTACATGCATCACTGTCGTTCTAGTTTTAAATCTATTAAAGGATAAAAAGAGTAATCTTTAATTAATCATCCATAACTACTAAATCCCAATGAACCCTACAAGCCCCCTTCTACTATAAAATCTACATCCGTAGTTAATATAGATCTATATTTTGCATCCGTGTTTAACGTAGATCTAGATCCTACAACCATTCTTCACCATTCTTTATTCTCACTCCTCTCCTAATCAACACGCCTAAAGTAAGAATAAAATATTCAACGTTTCCCAGAGGACGACCCGTACTCATCTCGGTCTAGCTACACGGGACACCGTTATTGATTGCGGTTAACTACTACACTTAAAAACAAGACCAATCAGGGAGGGAGGAGAGAGAGAGATGCAGGCGAGGGGGGTCGTGGCGGTTGCGGGAAGAGGGGACGTGGCTGAGTTGTGGCGAGCGGGCGTGGGAAGCGGGAGCCGTTGGGGGATGGGATGTTGAGGAGGTGGAGGAGTTCGGCGCAAGAAAGAGGAAAACGTTGGGGCGAAGATGGGTTCGCGATGGTGCGGGGACATGGTCGCGGCGACGTGGAGAAAGAGGGGGAAATGAGCGGGAAAAGATTTCGAGGGAGGAAGGAAGGGAAGAATCGGGGCGGGTTTGGGGAAGAGTTGGGCCGGGCGTGGGTTCTAGGGCAAGAAGGGAATTTGAAAGAGAGATAGAGAGGTAGTGGGCTGGGCCGAGGAAAAGAATTAAAAGAGAGGGGGAGGGAAATGTGGGCCGGGCTGGGAGAATAAAGGGAAAATAGGGTTAGGGTTTGGGTAGTGTTGGGGAAGAAAAATAGAAATTAGAAATATGTTAATTGGGAAAGATAAAATATTTATTTATAAATACTAGAATTGCTTTTAAAGGAATTGGGTATTACATGAACTTGGTGTGGTTCCATCCATTGAGCATCCAATACCATTGTATTGTGATAACAATGGAGCTGTGGCTTTACCCAAGGAACCCCGGTCCCATCAGCGATCCAGACATATTCTTAGGCGGTATCACCTGATCAGGGAGATAGTAGATTGCCGGGAGAATGAGATTAGGAGAGTTGACATGAAGAATAACACGGCGGATCCACTCACAAAGGCCCTATCCCAGACGCAATTCAAGAGACTTTTTATGATGTTGAGTATGCGATACTACAACAATTGGTCTTAGTACAAGTGGGAGATTGGTAGTCATATGTATGCCCTAGAGGCCATTATTGTACATGATTGCATATTATAGTGGATGCTTGGACATATATATATAGAGGACTTTCTTGCTCGACATGATAGTATGCTATTTGGTTGCTCTTTATCTTAATATGTACACTAGTATTATTATACTGTCTCTCTGATACATGTTGATAAAGCCCTTAGAATGTACTTGACTACCAGGACTATGATGCAGATCATACTAGTGGGGCCAGGGTAATCCACAAGTACATCCTTTAATTGTTTGTAGTCGAGAGAGTATTGAGACAGGGCATCGAAATTCCAAAGTAGACTAGTGTGTATGTTTCTTGACCCTGTATGGGGCGATGGATGATCCCACATCCATTGGTATTTGACATCAAAGATTGCATACAGGTGATCATTGTAGGGTTATTTATCATGACAGCAAGGTTTCGGATGGCATCATCTATGCCAATTTAAAATTTTGTCATGTTTAAACAACCCTAACCCTAGATCTTTAACTAGAGAATCAAACTAAAACATCAAGTAAACATCTTTACTACTAAGTGATAGGGATTATTACCTTTGTAGTCCATTCCTTCGCTTCATAAGCTCCGAGTTGAGGTCCCTTCGCTGCGATCATCAAGCTCCCGGACTCTAGAGAGGCTCTATGAGGTGAATGAGATATCCTTTCTTGAAGACTTTACAATCCAAGATGATCTACCTCAAGGAAACACAAACACAAGCTATCACTTCACTAATGAGGTATTAGTGAAGCAAACACACTAATCTAAGTGGTTAGAATAGATGAGGATGATGAAGTAGGATTTTCTCTCTCTTTATATTTCTTTTTCTCTCTTTATTCATCACCTAGAAAAAAACAAGCAAGCTCCTTTTTTTTGGAGGAAGAAGAAGATGAGCAAGTGATGAAAAAATGAATTATTGTTAAGGTTAGAAAAACAACCATGGGTTATGCATGACATGCTTAACCCTTATAGAGAATAGACCATAGGCTAGGCTTAAAAGGTTAGCTTAACAAATATCTAGTAAATATCTAAAGAGTGGACTAAGTCAAGGCAAAGAAATATCTCAATATTAATCCATTATTTAGAATTAACTAAAATAAAATGTTAACCATAATCTAAAGCCTAGCATGGTTTAATCTCATAAACCCTAGTTGTATTTGTAACTTAGCATGTTACAATTATACATATCTCATATATACAATATTGTAACCAAAAAAAATTAATACAATTAACATATATCATATATATATCAATGTATCACCAAGTGAGAAAAAGAATCATTTAAGTGCGCTTATATTAGTTAATGCAATGTAATATATCACATATATAATTATACATTAAATTATTACATCAACACTTGATTTAATAATCCGGCTATACTACATATAACCGACTAATATAATATGTATCAATCAACACTTGATCCGATACCCCGGCTATATCACATATATCCGGCCGATATCACATATCGCGTGAATAGAATACGGTATCACATACACATATTGTTCTCAGTCCCGCAAATATCACATATGTGCTTCTACTCCGTTTCGCCTGAGCCAGGAAACCTCTGTGTAGGACTCTAAAGACTCCTCAATACGCCGGCAGTAGGTGATGATCATATCAAACACCCACAAGCTGCAAGCAGTCAGCTAAACGTAACAGCCACCCGGGTATTGAGCGATCAGAAGATCAACAAGCAATCCTGCACACACTCCTGTGAATCCAATCAGTAACACTACCGTACGGTCCGGTCTCTTCGTCTGATATATTGCATATCCAGTCTAGGGGTGGTAAACGTCAGACCCCAGTAACCGATAAGTCGTGTCGATATGAGGCTCATAACGGGTCGAGAAACTTCTGATAATACTTACCAGTAGATCTCCAAATCAGTCCTGGCCAGGGAATTCCAGTTATAGCCAATCGAACACAGCGCAACATCAACCCCCAATACCGGGAGAGACGAAACCCCTCCTATCGCTCATTGCATCCATGTGATTCGGAACTGTACCCAAAAGCCTCCTTTTTGCACGTTCTCATGAACATGGTAAGGTGGAAATCAAAGCACAGTGGGAATCACACAAGACTCTATGACAATATCGGGTCTACAGACTAACCTGTACCAGTGTCACCAGAGAACTGTTGTCTGACGATAGGTATAATACCATCTAGGAGTTCTCGGCGAGTTCGTTCAGTGTACCCAGTCTCCACTGAGCACCCATACACCATCTTTGATGTCAAACACCAATGGATGTGGAATCATCCATCGCCAATCATATGGGTTAAGATGCGAATACGCTAGTCTACTCTGGAGTATCGATGCCCTATCTCGATACACCCTCGACTAGGAACAATTATAGGATGTACTCATAGACTACCCTGGCCCTACTAGTATGATATGCATCATAGTCCTAGTAGTCAAGTATATATCCTAAGAGTTTTATCAACATGTGAGAGCAATACAGTAAACCAATACAAGTCAACATGTTAAGAAAAAGTGAAACCAGATAGCATACTATAATGCTGAGCAAGAAAGTCCTCTCTATATATATCCAAGCATCCACTATAATATACATCATATGCACAGCAATGGCCTCTAGGGCATATATATAACTAACAATCTCCTACTTGCACTAAGGCCAGCTATTGTAGTATCTCATACCCAACATCCTGAAGAGTCTCTCAAATTGTATCTGGGGTATGGCCTTCATGAGTGGATCCGTAGTGTTGTCCTTCGTCTCAACTCTCCTGACCTCGATCTCTCGGCGATCAACTATCTCCCGGATCAGGTGATACCGCCTTAGAATATGCCTGTATCTCTGATGGGACCTGGGTTTCTTGGCCAAAGCCACAGCTCGATTGTTATCACAATATAAAGGTATTGGATGCTCAATGGACGGAACCACACCAAGTTCAGTTATGAACTTCATACAGACAGCATCTTTGGCAGCGATGTATTTAGCCTCCATCGTCGAGTCTGCCACGGTTTTCTGTTTGGAACTCTTCCAACAAACCGCCCCTCCATTGAGGGTGAAGACAAATCCCGAGTGCGACTTAGAGTCGTCCTTATCACTTTGGAAGCTCGAATCGGTAAAGGACTCCACCTGGAGTTCTCCGTTACCATACACCAAGAACATTTCTTTAGTCTTTCTCAAGTACTTCAGAATGTTCTTCACAGCTGTCCAGTGACTCTCTCCTGAATCTGCTTGATACCTACTCACTACACTTATTGAGTATGCTATGTCGGGTCTGGTATATAGTATCGCGTACATGATAGAGCCTACCGCCGAAGCATAGAGTATCCCTTGCATGCGAGCTCTCTCCAAATCAGTCTTAGGAGACATCTCTTCAGAGAGAGTGAGTCCAGAGATCGTGGGTAGATTCTCACGGTTGGACTCTTCCATACTAAACCTCTTCAGTATGGTGTCAATGTACCTGGATTGGGACAATCCCAGTATCCTTTTAAATCTATCTCTATAGATCTTAATCCCTAAAATGCAGGAGGTATCACCTAGATCTTTCATTGAGAATCTATGTGATAAGAAGAGCTTGACCGAGTGCAGCATAAGAACATCATTTCCTATCAAGAATGTCATCCACGTACAATACGAGGAAGACAACCTTACTCTCTGCAACCTTTTTGTATATACAAGGTTCATATACGTTCTTGATGAATTCAAACTCTTTGACTGCAACATCAAAGCAGATGTTCCAACTCCGCGATGCCCGCTTTAACCCGTAGATGGATTTAAGCAGCTTGCATACCTTTCCGCTGCTCCCATTGTCTATGAAACCCTCTGGCTGAGTCATGTACACGCACTCCTCTAAATCACCATTTAGAAATGCGGTCTTAACATCCATTTGCCAGACTTCGTAGTCATGGTATGCAGCAATGGCAAGTAAGATCCAGATGGACTTAAGCATAACCAGTGGAGAAAAGGTTTCGTCATAATCCATACCTGGTCGTTGACGAAAACCCTTTGCAACTAGTCTAGCTTTGAAAGTCTCAACTTTTCCATCTACACCAAGTTTCTTCTTAAAGATCCATTTGCTCCCAATGGGTTTTACCCCTTCAGGAGCAATTTCCAAAGTCCATACTTTGTTGGTGTACAATCAATTCGTTTTTTTACTTTAAATGTGGCACTGCAACAAATACGGTTAGTCTTTTCTTTGGCTTTTTGTGGCGATGTTGCTAAGAATCCTACAAAGACAAGGATATTGGAGCGTCGGGTTTGAGAAGAGGAAGTGTTTAGAGAAATACATACCAAAAGTGTCGAGTTTAAGAAAACTCGTGTCGATATTGCCTCCGAGTGGTCGAATGGTTCGCTTGCGCAGGTCCAACTACCCGGATCTTTGGCACAAAGTGTTCACTCCCCTTGCACTTGAAAATTCCCCCTTGTTCCGCACGATCGCTGCTCACAATCCGTCAAATCTGCAAATATCGGAAAAATACGGATATTTGAGCCAAAAAGCGATATGGATAGCCAAAATTCTGAACACAAATAATTAAGAAAATCAAACAATAAAAATGGGATTCTATTAGAACACTGAAGGCAACACAAAAAACCACAAGTGAAAAGGGCACCAAACGTCCGGTGAGCTCGGAAAACAAGGGTGTGTCATCGGTGTTTGTGTGAGGGAATGGGCTCAAATTTTGTGTGTTTTCTCAGTGAAGTAATATCATTCCACTTTTATAACTTGATTAATTTATTTAAACCTCAGAGTGTTAGCAGAATACAAATCCAGAAAAGAAAAAAATTAAATGTTATTGTGTGGTTTTAAAAAGAATGGTTTTATCCGTTTGAATGTGTTAGAAAGTTTATTTTTATAAAAAATATGCACAAATTAACTCGAGACTACAAGTATAAAAGCGTTACCGTCTTCCCGGCAACGGTGCCATTTGATTGTTACGTTTTTACCGTGTCGTATTTAAAGAGAGATTTGAAATTACCACAATCAAAACGGTGTCGCGAGTAGCGAGCCGCGATGAGTACGGGTCGTCCGCAGGGAGACGGTAAGTTTTTACGCTTGTTTTAATGAGTTAACAACGTGTTTTGATTTGTTGGTTAAGCTAAATGTCGTAACAAGGATATGTATAATAAAAAGACTTGTTAAGGGAAGTAATAGGTTAGATTGTATGAAGGTGATGTTTGTCGATTTCTTGTAGCCCCAACTTTGGTATCGACACTAAAGCAATATGTAACAACGCAGATTAAGGAACTTGAAATATGGTATTTGCGGCATATCGCTAAATCCGTCTTCCTTGTCCCTTGTCCTTCCGTTGTTATCTCTTGATTTTAGCCTTTGGCAAACCACTAGCAATCCGGTCACGATTATGGATCATCGCTATCGTGGTAGGATAGTATGCCTAGCGGAGCGGAATTGCAAGAGATTTGCACGAAGTTTCAATTGCAAAGTTTAAGGTTTTTAAAGTTTTAGCAAAGAACATCTTCAAATACAATCTAACCATATTCTACCCTTAACAAGTAAATAGATTACTCTCATATTCACAAAGTAAAAATAAAGAAAAGAGACAAGAAGAAGAAACATAATGAACGATGCAAGAAAAGAAAGATAAAGAGAGAACCAATGAATCCAAGTGCGAATATCTTCAAGTGTTTTAAAGCTCGGTGCAATGTGAAATCCAATACCAAACTTTAAGGTTGCAAGCTCACTTAAGAGGTTGCAAGATCAAAGTAGAGCAAGAATTTCATAAGTTCAAATATGTAAAACAAGACATATAAATGAAAATGAGGATTTTATTGAACTACAACAAGATACAACTAATCTTGAAGTCAAGAACCTAAGCCTTAAGCTTGCAAGTTCTATGAAGAAGTTGCAAGGTCAAGACAAAAGGGCCAGAGCTCAAGAATTACAAAGAGAAGCAATCTTACAAATTACAAGAATTCTAAAACAAAGCTAAAAAAAAAAGTATCCACATCCCTTGCCCTCTGGTCTGTATTTATAGGCTCAAAAATTGAATAAAAAAATAATAAAAATGAGCTGATGTGGCATCAAGGGAGAGCCCACAGAAGTTTGGAGGCATTTGGAGGCAGGGGGGCCGAGGTTGCCGGTTTTGGCAAGGAAGTGCTCGGCCCAAATCCGAGCCCTCTGGCTCGAACTTGGTGTGTTGACTTGTATGCTCTCCAATATCATTCTGGTGTTGTTTGTTTTGTCTGTAAAGGCCTTGGATGCACTCAGGTATTTTGGAGGGAACTTGTAGCTTCAAATCACATCAACTCTTTTTGCATTAAATGCATATTACACTCATGCCAACTTGCACCAAGTCATCTTGCCATGGGAAGCCTTCTTTACTAGGTTCATGAACCAACAAGCTGGTTGTACCACTTGTATGTGTTGGACCATTTGTTTAAAAAGTGTGTATACATGAATGTTGCAAAACGAAACTTATGAAGTATTGGTCGGTTTGCTGTTCTGGTTGCAGTGTCGTCTCACAAATGATATATCCATGATTTTATGCATATTTCCAGTATTTTGTCACGGATACCTGTAATCTGTAATACTGAGCAGACACTGGTTAATAGTATCGATATATACAAAAAATGGATAATGAATGAGCGGTATTAAAATGCAATATTTTGGTATGAACAAATACCCCCAAACTTATCTGTTTCTCGTCCCGAGCAAAACAAAAAGAAAAGAATCCTGACCTCACTTTCGCAGGGAACGCGATTGCACTGAGCTCGTGCAACAAGCCGTTAAACCTCTAGGTGCCCCTAGTAGTAGGAGTGTTGTCTCCTAAAGGTTTTTAGCGGATTGCACTCACAAAATCACGTCAAGATAGTTTTGCGAAATAACTATGATTCTAACCCTAAGGTTTTGTTTTAAAGCTAGCAATTCTATTATCCTAAATTTAGAACAATCGAACTTTTATTTTTCACACCTCGCTTCTTATTTAACTTTAGATCCTATATGTCTTTACATGCAGTGCAAATAGTGTCGTTAAGTTTCAAAAGGGTCGATTAAAGTCGTCATGTCACAAAATAAAGCCCAGATAAAATTTAAAAAGGATCACACAAGTTTTATAAAGAGTTAAGTACATCTCAAGTTTCGTTTCCCAGTTAGGTTTCAAATTCAGAATTTCTATCTTCCTTAACAGGAAACCAGGTCTTATTTTTCACTCCACCTTTTTCTTGTTTTCGTTTCATACACACCACTGTGAACGTGCAAAAGTCTTTATCATAGGATAAAACCTTCATATCTCCGTTAGAAATATTTTTTTTATAAAAATCCTGTCTTTTGTCAAGATTATTTTCACACAAAGAACCGTTAGGAATTTTAACTCGGAGAGAACACTTGCTTGACTTTGTTTTAATTTGGACTTTCTAGGTTTCTTACTGAGCTTTGGTCCAATGCACCCAAACCGGTTGGTTTTAGGGCATTAGGTGTAGAGATACCCCGGCGGACTTAATTACTCAAGTTACCTAGGTCCTAAAACAAAAGGCCAATTTTAGCGTGAAAATCATAACGATTTAATGCGAACGGAGATATAACCGGTAGTTCAATTATTTTATTTTATTTTATTTTGGATAAAAGACGTGTTTAGTGGGTTAGGTGTGTAATCACTCGAATCAAGTTTAAGATGGGTTATTCTTCAGAATTAGTTCCAATTAAGGCATCAATAACATCCTTTCATATCTGCTTCACTTCATAAACTATTCTTGATATTACTTATTTCAGAACAAACCTATTTGATCCTCAGAAAATAGTTTATCAATTAAAAAGTTTTCAGACATAATAGACTTGTCATCTAATTTTCAAAACTCACGACACATGTAGTGTGATGTAAAGACGTATATTAGCTATAGTTAACATCAAAGGATTAGCTATAGTTAACATCAAAGGAGGGTTATCTTTTAGGTTTTCAAAATCTAAAAATAGGATTTAGTTGTTCCTATCTTATCAAACAAAACCGTCGAAATATTGAATCTAAGTTCTTCCACTAGCTATCTTAACGACAAAGTTTTTATGTTTTTAGAAAATTTTCTGATTTTTATGGGTTTTAGTATGCAGATGCAAAATATACATATGAATGTGAAGGTTAGAAATGCGTACCGAGCGTACCCCCAAACTTAAACTGGATAGTGCCCCCACTGTCATTGTACATCAAGAAGGCAAATTTATTGAAGGGTCAAAATCGTCGGTTATATATACAATTTTTTTTTGAAATGAAAATGAAAACTGAGCATCACCAGACAATATTGCTCGTAAAAACTGGATATGCACCGGACAAGAATATCCAGATATATATACAAAAAGCAGTATATACATACCCTCAAACTTATTTGAAATAGTGTCCACTATTTTTGGCTGGATAACCGAAGTTTGGTGGTAGGCAGAGGAAGATTATGCAGGGTAAACCGGCTCCTGTAAGACCAGGAGCTCCTCTGATGGTTCAGCGCTAAGGTACGGTTTCAGTCTGTGTTCGTTTACTTTGAAAAACGATCCGTCCTTTGGATTCTCCAAATCAACAGCGCCGTGCGGAAATATAGTCCGCACAAAAAAGGGTCCCTTCTAGCGAGATCTGAGCTTACCGGGATGGAAATGTAGTCGGGTGTCGTAGAGAAGTACCTGTTGACCAGGTGTGAAAGTTTTGCACGTAAGATGTTTATCGTGAAACACCTTCGTTCGGTTCTTTACAATAACCACGTTGTCGTAAGTTTCATCCCGAAGCTCGTTCAATTCGTTCAGCTGCAGCTTCCGATAGCTGCCCGCATCTTCGAGAGATAGATTCATCTCCTTTATCGCCCAAAATGCGCGATGCTCGTTTTCCACTGGAAGGTGGCAAGCCTTCCCATAAACAAGCCGATAAGGAGACATGCCAAGATTAGTCTTATAAGCAGTTCGAAATGCCCAAAGGGCATCAGTGAGTTTTAAAGACCAATCCTTACGGTTCTTGGAAACCGTCTTCTCTAAAATCTGTTTGATTTGCCGATTATACACTTCGTCTTGCCCACATGTTTGGGGGTGGTAGGACGTAGATAGCTTATGATTAATGGAATATTTCCGCATCAAGGCCTCGAAAGTCCTATTACAAAAATGTGTTCCATTGTCACTAATGATCGCGCGGGGGTGTCCAAACCGGGAAAAGATGTTTTCCTTAAGAAATCTAATGACAACCTTGTTGTCGTTAGTCCGGATGGGCACGGCCTCGACCCATTTAGAGACGTAATCAATAGTAAGAAGAATATACAGGTTCCCAAAAGAGCTGGGAAACGGCCCCATGAAGTCAATACCCCAAACATCGAAAATATCGACAACCAAGATTGGTTGGAGCGGCATCTCGTTTCTCCTCGATATCCGGCTCAAGTGTTTGCACCGGGAGCAAGTCTTGCAGTAATTATGAGCGTCTTTGAAGAGTTGTGGTCAGTAGAAGCCACACTACAAGATCTTCTCGGCTGTCTTTCTAGGACAAAAATGCCCGCCACACGCTTGATCATGGAAAAACGACAGCACACTCTTGAATTCATTGTCATGGACACACCGACGAATAACCTGGTCGGGACAGTACTTGAACAGATAAGGTTCGTCCAAGTAAAAGTGTTTACTTGGGATAAGAATCGAAGTCTGTCCTGACTTGACCATTCATTCGGTAGTAGTCCTATGGCCAAATAGTTCACAATATCTGCGAACCAGGGTTCGCATGATACTGTCAAGAGTTGTTCATCTGGAAAAACGTCGTTGATCGGAATTCAAAGCAACGGCGAAGAAGGAAGTCGTGAGAGATGGTCGGCGACTACGTTTTCATATCCTCTTTTGTCCTTGATGACAAGGTAAAACTCTTGAAGCAAGAGGATCCAACGTATCAACCGAGATTTTTCATCCTTCTTTGCAAAAAGATGGCAAAAAGCTGAATGGTCCGTGTAGACGATGACCGGAGAGCCGATCAAGTAAGGCCTGATCTTTTCTAAAGCAAACACAACAGCCAAGAATTCCTTCTCGGTTGTTGTGTAGTTCGGTTGGGCATCATTCAGGGTTTGGCTAGCATAATAGATTACGTCCGGCATCTTATTGATGTGCTGTCCAAGGACAGCACCGATGGCAAAGTCGGATGCATCGCACATAATCTCAAATGGATACGTCCAGTCAGGAGAAGAGAGAACGGGAGCAGAAGTGAGTGAGCTTTTTAATGACTCGAACGCAGTCACACAGCTCAAGTTGAAGTCGAATGTCGTGTCCTTAGCCAGCAGAAGAGTCAAGGGCTTAGAAATCTTGCTAAAGTCCTTGATGAACCGTCTATAGAAACCGGCATGGCCAAGGAAGGCTCGGATGTCTCTGACGCATTTGGGAGGAGGGAGATTGGAAATGACTTCAATCTTTACTTTATCTACCTCAATGCCATTTTCCGAGATGATATGTCTTAGGACAATACCTTCGCGTACCATGAAGCGGCACTTTTCCCAGTTTAAAGTGAGGTTCTTATCTTTACACCGGGTAAGGAAAGCGTCGAGATGCAGCAAACACTCATCAAAGGAATCGCCGAAAATGGAGAAATCATTCATGAAGATCTTAAGGTATCCATCAAGACAAAGGGGCAAGAGCTCAAGAATTACAAAGAGAAGCAAGCTTACAAATTACAAGAATTCTAAAACAAAGCTAAACAAAAAAAAGTATCCACAACCCTTGCCCTCTGGTCTGTATTTATAGGCTCAAAAACTGAATAAACAAACAATAAAAATGAGCTGATGTGGCATCAAGGGAGGGCCCAAAGAAGTTTGGAGTCATTTGGAGGCAGGGGGGCCGAGGTCGCCGGTTTTGGCAAAGAAGTGCTCGGCCCAAATCCGAGCCCTCTGGCTCGAACTTGGTTTGTTGACTTGTATGCTCTCCAATATCATTCTGGTGTTGTTTGTTTTGTCTGTAAAGGCCTTGGATGCACTCAGGTATTTTGGAGGGAACTTGTAGCTTCAAATCACAACAACTCTTTTTGCATTAAATGCATATCACACACTCATGCCAACTTGCACCAAGTTATCATGCCATGGACAACCCTCTTCACTAGGTTCATGAACCAACAAGCTGGTTGTACCACTTGTATGTGTTGGACCATTTGTTTAAAAAGTGTGTATACATGAATGTGCAAAAAGAAACTTATGAAGTATTGGTCGGTTTGCAGTTCTGGTTGCAGTGTCAGCTCACAAATGATATATCCATGATTTTAAGCGTATTTCTAGTATTTTGTCACGGATACCTGTAATCTGTAATACTGAGCAGACACTGGTTAATAGTACTGATATATACAAAAAATGGATAATGCATGAGCTGTATTAAAATGCAATATTCTGGTATGAACAACATCTATATTATTATCTTGATTAAGGCCTGACATGGTCGCTACCTGGAGAGAGAGAGAGAAGAAAACACTTTAGCGTACGCTCTTGCAAGATTAGATTGGTTATTATCTTATCTAATCAGGATGACTCCCACTGCTTTTATCAAATCTTCCTTAAAACCCTAAAAGGTAAGTCTAGCCGGGATTAATTACACCTTAGAAGTTTGCCAATCTTTCAGCCAGATCAGTGTTAGTACTTTGAGGGAGGTTCCCCGTGCTTTCACACGGACCTAATTAAAATAAACCTCGTTTTCCCAAAGGCATAACCCCGTAAACAATTTTCTAGACACCTACTTGATCGACTAATTGTCATGTGTAAAACTCTCCCAGGAGTAACTCTTACTCGTAGTGGGTATCAGGATCTAACTATCTCATAGAAGGTATGGAATCTCATTGCAAATTTCAACACTTGAAATCCCCGATAATACTTTTACCCCTAACGTCGTATGACCTTGACGGAGGCCAAACTACCCATAGGGCGCTAGTCAAGTTCAACCCGTTCATTTCTTGATTGAATTACCCGCACGACCCTTAACAGAGGCCAAACTACGCCGTACGAATACCCTAATCCAATCGCATCTCATGTTACAGATAAGTACTAATCAACTACCATACACCACGCCTTGACGGAGGCCAAACTACTATATCATGAATACTAAATAATACTTATCTGAAATGACAGAGGGCTACGACAGGTTTTTCAAAAAACCATTCGCGTAATGAACTTGATATCGTTGTAAAAACAAGTGGTTTTGAAAAGGAGTGTTTTTGAGGCTTTTGTCAGTTTTGCTAAAGAGGTCACACCCGGAGAAGAGATCTCGGCTCTTTCCTTATCGAATAAGGTACAGGATATTTCTCAAATACCGCTATGTAAAGCAAGAACTATAAAAGCAATCAAAAACAAAACCGAGTGAGTTATAGCATCTTCTAGTATCTCTAAAGAGGTCACTCCCGGTGAAGGGATCTCGGCTCTTTCCTTATCGAATAAGGTGCTGGATATTCTACAAGGAATACCGCTATGCAAAGAAAAAACTAGAGCTATCCTTTTTATAAATTTGATTCTACAACATCTTTTAGGTTTCTTTTTCTTTCATTAATCTCATTAATGAATTCCCATCATTTATGCTTCCTAAGCATCACAAAAGAAACAAAAATACAACTTACACTTATGCCATCCGCATTTGCCACAGTGTCTCGTTATGCACCGTTAGGTTACTTAACTAACGGCATACCGGGACGGGACTAGCGTGGGTGCAAAACATAAGCAACTTTTATTATATATCATATATACAAGAATAAAGCATTCTTCTCACACATATAAAATGATCACATCACAGTATATCAGCAGCAGAAGATAACATATGAAATATTGGATATACTAGGAGGTCCGTGTTTTATTGTGGGCCTGTATAAAACACGGATTCCACGGTCGCGATGAATAGCCAAACCCACATCTCTAACCCCTACGAGAGCGGCAAGCAACCCTCCTAATTCTAGGGTTAGGAGACCCGGTCTCGACTCCTCGAGATGGCCTTCCACTGGACCCTAGAACCCGGTTACTTGTGCGCCCCACCTTGGGTCTATCCTAATGCGGAAAAGTAAATAATATACAATGGTGATATCATCCTCAACCCGGAAGTGCCCCAATAAAAGAATATTACATATAATGAATTTTACATGAATGAAAATAAAAACCCTCATCTCACATAAAACCCCGGCTATTCAAAACACGACGATTCAATATTACATATTACAGCAACACATAACATCGCATGTCATCAACGTAAGTAAATATGCGTATCCCAATTTTCGTTGATATATATTAACGAAACTGGTGATACACCACATATTACACTTACGTTCACAGAAAAGAAAGTGAAAAACTATAACATTTGGAATCCACAATTACCATAGACATCATAAACCCGAAATATCACATATTACGGATTTCATGCCTAACTATATGAATTCCACATATTGTATCACATTTCAGAAAAAGCTAGACGACGTTAAACATTCCGATCGAATCAACAAACACCTAAAATTTTCCAAAAGCTCAACATTTGAGCGTAGCGTAGTTCAAAAAGTCCCAGAACATGCTACAGCTCCTATGAACCTGCCGTAGAAGGGTCAACCAAGGCCTCACATGTGGCACCGCTAAACTACCATAAACCCTAGGGTTTGTGGCAGTTTTGACGGTCACATAATTGAGTTAAGGTTTCGTTCTTCTAGAGGGTTCACAGAATCGCTTGCATGATTTTCTGAAAGTTTTAAACTAAGGAAAAATCCAACACTTGGAAAAATTTCCAGCAAGGGAAAAAGTGAGTTATTGATATCCGTTCGAACTTTTTAACACCGTCTAAATAACCCGAAAACAAACTAGAATTACGACTACGAAACACTCTGAATTGCCTCTATAAAAAGATAACATCACATGCAAATTTAGCAAAAACAAACAACACCTGAATTACCAAACCCCAGGGACTGGAACACCACCCAAAACCCACACCCAAAAGCCTCTAGATAGCCGAGCAGGACGGAAAAATGGTGAATGTGGCCGTCCAAAATCCGGCGAGGTGGGGTGAGTTTTGTACAGTGTTCATTATGTATCTCATACATCATTCTGCAACAGTTTAAAAAAAAAATTGACACCTGAAAAATTTCGACAGAAACTAGGGTTCCTATTTGGGTGTTTCAGAGTTGTTTCGGTTTCGTAATCCTACAGTTATCCGTTTAATTCTCTAGCTAGACTCTGATACCACTGTAGGGTTATTTATCACGACAGCAAGGTTTCAGCTGGCATCATCCATGCTAATTTAAAATTTTGTCATCTTTAAACAACCCTAGCACTAGATCTTTAACTAGAGAATCAAACTAAAACATCAAGTAAACATCTTTACTACTGAGTGATAGGGATTACAACCTTTGTAGTCCGTTTCTTCGCTTCATAAGCTCCGAGTTGAGGTCCCTTCGCTGTAATCATCAAGCTCCCGGACTCTAGAGAGGCTCCATGAGGGAATGGGGCATTCTTGCTTGAAGACTTCATAATCCAAGATGATCTACCTTGAGGAAACACAAACCCAAGCTATCACTTCACTAATGAGGTATTAGTGAAGCAAACACCCTAATCTAAGTGGCTAGAATACATGAGGATGATGAAGTAAGAATTTTTCTCTCTTTATATTTCTTTTTCTCTCTTTATTTCATCACCTAGAAAAAAAAGCAAGCTCCTTTTGTTTTGGAGGAAGAAGAAGATGAGCAAGTGATGAAAAAATGAATTATTATTAAGGTTAGAAAAACAACCATGGGTTAAGCATGACATGCTTAACCCTTGTAGAGAATAGACCATAGATTAGGGTTAAAAGGTTAGGTTAAAAAATATCTAGTAAATATCTAAAGAGTGGACTAAGTCAAGGCAAAGAAATATCTCAACATTAATCCATTATTTAGAATTAACTAAAATAAAATGTTAACCCTAATCTAAACCCTAGCATGGTTTAATCTCATAAACCCTGGTTGCATTTGTAATCTAGCATGTTGCAATTATACATATCTCATATATACAATATGGTAACAAAAGAAAATAATACAATTAACATATATCACATAATATCAATGTATCACCAAGTGAGAAAAAGAATCATTTAAGTGAGCTTATATTAGTTAATGTAATGTAATATATTACATATATAATTATACATTAAATTATTAAATCAACACTTGATTTAATAATCCGGCTATATTACATATAACCGACTAATATAATATGTATCATTTTATCGAATCAACACTTGATCTGATACCCCGGCTATATCACATATACCCGGTCGATATCACATATCGCGAGAATAGAATACGGTATCACATACACGTATTATTCTCGGTCCTGCACATATCACATATGTGCTCCTACTCCGTTTCGCCTGAGCCAGGAAACCTCAGTATAGGACTCTAAAGACTCATCAATACGCCGGCAGTAGGTGATGATCATATCAAACACCCACAAGCTGCAAGCAGTCAGCTAAACGTACCAGCTACCCGGGTATTGAGCGATCAGAAGATCAACAAGCTAGCCTGCACACACTCCTGTGAATCCAATCAGTAACACTACCGTAAAGTTCGGTCTCTTCGTCTGATATGTCGCATATCCAGTCTAGGGGTGGTAAACGTCAGACCCCAGTAACCAATAAGTCATGTCGATATGAGGCTCATAACGGGTCGAGAAACTACTGATAACACTTACCAGCAGATCTCCAAATCAGCCCTGGCCAGGGACTTCCATTTATAGCCAATCGAACACAGCGCAACATCAACCCCCAATACCGGGAGAGATGCCTCCATGTGATTCGGGACTGTACCCAAAAGCCACCGTTTTGCACGTTCTCATGAACGTGATAAGGTGGAAATCAAAGCACAGTGGGAATCACACAAGACTCTATGACGATCTCGGGTCTACAGACTAACCTGTACCAGTGTCACCAGAGAAATGCTATCTGACGATATGTATAATACCATCTAGGAGTTCTCGACGAGTCCGTTCTGTGTACCCAGTCTCCACTGAGCACCCGTACACCATCTTTGATGTCAAACACCAATGGATGTGGGATCATCCATCACCCATCTTATGGGTCAAGATGCGAATACGCTAGTCTACTCTGGAGTATCGATGCCCTGTCTCGATACACACTCGACTAGGAACAATCATAGGATGTACTCGTGGACTACCCTGGCCCCACTAGTATGATCTACATCATAGTCCTAGTAGTCAAGTACATATCCTAGGGGCTTTATTAACATGTGAGAGCAAGACAGTAAACCAATACAAATCAACACGTTAAGACAAAGTGAAACCAGATAGCATACTATCATGTCGAGCAAGAAAGTCCTCTCTATATATATCCAAGCATCCGCTATAATATACATCATATGTAAGACAATGGCCTCTAGGGCATATATATAACTAACAATCATTAGAGAATGGGTACATCGAACAGGATTCGCCAAGAACTCCTAAATGGTACTATAGCTATCGTCGGATAGCAGTTCTCTGGTGAAATTGGTACAGGTTAGTCTATAGACCCGAGATCGTCATAGTGTCTTGTGTGGTTCCCACTGTGCTTTGATTTCCTCCCTACCACGGCTCAAAGGAGTCGTGCAAACAGGTGGATTTTGGGTACAGTCCCGAGTCACATAAAGGCAGTGAGCGATAGGAAGAGTTTCGTCTCTCCCTGTATTGGGAGTTGATGTTGCGCTATACTCGATTGGCTGTAACAGGAAGTCCCTGGTCACGGCTGATGATGAGATTTTCTGGTAAGTGTTATCAGTAATTTCTCGAACCATTATGAGCCACACATCAGCATGACTTATCAAGTTACTAGGGTCTGACGTTTACCACCCCTAGACTTGATATGCGACATATCAGACGAAGAGACCGGACTGTACGGTAAGTGTTGCTTATATGCTTCATGGGAGTTTGGACAAGTTTGCTTGTTGATCTTCTATTATTTCAATACCTGGGTAGCCGTTATGTCCAGCTAGTACCGCTGACGGCTTGTGGGTAACTGATGTGATCATTATCTACTGCTGGCGTATTGACGAGTCTTTAGAGTCCCACACAGAGGTTTCCTAACTCAAGAGAAACAAAGTATATGTGATATGTGCGGGACCTTGAATAAATACGAGTATGTGATACCGTATTCTAATCAGGCTATATTTTATATTAGTCGGTTATATATGATATAGCTGGATTATTAAATCAAGGGTTGATTTAATAATTTGATATATATATATATTAATATATTTGATATATAAATATATATTAACTAATATTAGCTCACTAAAGAATTTCTTCTCTTATATTTATATATATGTTGATATATATAATTATGTGATATATATATATATATATTTGTATATATATATATATATATATTACACATACTATTGCGTCATGGTGGATGATACATAGGACATGGGTGTATGAGACTTACACAAATACAAGGATAATGTTGGGTTTCATTATTTAAAATAAATCCAAAATTAAGTGGAAAATGAGCATGACTTAGATGCTTGTAGAAGCATGTAGAAGCCATGACTCATTCTACTAATTTTGTTTTACTTAAGATATTTTATAATCTAACCATTATCCTTAGCCTTTGGTTAACTCTCTACATTATACCTTAGAAATATTTCTTCATCCATGGTTCTTGATAATTCTTCATGAGTTCATCTTCTTTCTTCTCTTGAAAATTCTAGAGAGAAAAAGATAAAGAGAAATAAAATTCTTAAGTGAGAAAAATTCCTACTTCATCAACCTACTCTCATCTAACCCATTAGTGTAGATTGTTTTCTTCACTAATTTCGTAATTAGTGAAGATGTAGCTTGAGTTAGTGATATTTCAAGGTGGATCATCTTCAGCCTCGAAGATCCTTAAGCAAGCTCGTTCCTTTCGCCATGTGGAGTCTACGAGGAGTTTTAGGGACTACTACTTGGAGCTTTAGAAGTGAAAGATCGGTCTAAAAAGGTTGTATTCCTTTTTCAACTAGTGTAAAGTTTGTTCACTTTCTTACCAACCCTAATTCTCTAGTTCGATTCTAGGATAACATACATTATGTTGGGTTATGCAAGCACCCCGGCCATCAAACCCTGGCCATTGCGGAACAAAAAATTTCAAAAACCGGTGCTAGAACAACCCGATAACCCGGATCTACCCATATGCCCTAGATAACAAAACATGCAAATGAGTTAGAATGGTTATACCGAATAGATCCGTGTTCTTCGTTCTTCAACCATCATCCCAATCTCCTAGGGGCTTCCTGATTGGTGTGATTTAGCGTGCTTGCGCTTTCTAAAAGATAGATCAAAAATATTTGTAACCGCAATCAAGAACGGCGTCGCTTTGCAGCTAGCCGGTGAGTACGGGTCGGTCCACAGGGATGTTGCGAATTTCCGATTCGTTCTTACGAGTTAATTCCGAAGGGTGTTCGGAGTTATTAAATCTAAAAAACCTAATTATTCTAATGCAATTAACTAAATCTATTCTTGCTAGGGCTAGGTTTAGGGATGATTTGGAAATGGTAGTAAATCTCAACGCTTTCTTTACCCGAATGAAGATCTGTGAGAAGTTATGGTAATTATCAATAAAGTGGATTAGATCCGTTCGGGAAGGTGTTTCTTCCTCTAGGTTCTTGTCCTTCCTTTAGAGATCCTTACCCTAACCTCCATGGAAAACATCACACCCGGGCCTTTATACTACGGTATCACCGCTACCTCGAGGGATAGAGTGCCGTAGGGAGCGGTATGTGCATGTATGCATGGAGTCCTATTGTAAATATTTGATGGGTAAGAAAGGGATGAGAGATCTCATCTCTCAAAATCCTTCCCAAAAGCTAAACCCTAAACAAGTTCCTAGGGCATGAAATTAAATCTACCTAGGGCAAGGAATTAAAATCTACTCTAGGACAAGAAATTAAAACTACTTACAGATGCATCCCTCCAATCTTCCATGCAGGTTTGTCAGATCTGAATTTCTGAATGGAGAAGAAACACCGATGCTCTCCAAAAGATTACTAAATTTTATTAATGAAGGGAGGCATAAAGTTTACAATGAATTAGAGTCCCTATTTATAGAAGATAGGAAACCCTAGGGTTATAATGACTTGCATGTTTGCATTTACAAAAATAGCCCTCTAGGAATACCGGTCATCAAAGCCACTGAATTTTGGTAAAAAAAATAATTCTCTTTTTGTCTTCTTCTGGCCGCGGAACCGCGGCAATGGTGGGCTTGGGCCGCGGTTCCGCGGCCCTTTAGTTGGCTCACATGCTGAAATTTCATGGTTTTGTTCTTGGTCCTTTTTGGCTTCTGGTTCTTTGGTTCTTTTATAAATTGGGCTTCTACATTATCTCCAGATCTTCAGTGAATAATTATGGTGAACTTTAACCGTTGCTTTGTGTTGACGTTTTGAACCTAACTTTGTGAACTGTTTTTTATGTAGGCTTGATCAAGATCTTCTGTTCATTGGTTAAAATTCACTTTTTCATCGTCTTTACCTCGTTTTCACTGTTTTCTGTCCAAGAACCTGTAACCTGTAACATGTAGCAGACATGCGTCAAAAGCACCTGTTTTCATTGTAAAATGCATAAGAATGGGGAATATAAAATACAATATTATGGTGTGAACAAATACCCCCAAACTTATCTTTTGCTCGTCCTCGAGCAAACTTATTGTTTTATTCTCTACAAAAAACCTAACCGCACTTTCGCAGGGAAACGTGATTGCACTGAGCTCGTGCAACAAGCCGTTAAACCTCTAGGTGTCCCTAGTAGGAGGAGTGTTGTCTCCTGAGGGTTTTCAGCGGATTACACCCACAAAATCCTATCAACTCGGCCCATTGACTTTTGTTCTCCAATTAGGTTTTCTAACAAGGAATTCTATTATCTTTTGACTCGCAAATTATCCACCCATATTCTTCACACTTCCTCATTATTTAACTGAAGATTATATATGTTATGTAGACCTACTTAGCTTTCGGTATTTCCTAAGTTTTCCTTCTAGGGTTACATCTCCACTTAGGAATTTTTATCAACTCTACTAAAGATACAAGTTCTATTCTTCATTCCTTTCTCTTATCTAAACTCTAATCACATATCCCCACGTGTGTGTAAATATCACCCCTACACTTGGAAATTCAAATCAAGCAATCGTACTCCCGTCCATTGTCCAAAGCACTTATGAAATTTCGCTTTCACATCCTTCATGCGACTGTTAATACTTCTTGAGGTACCAACAACCGATTACAAGATGCGATAGCACTTTAAGGCATACTTCCTAGTTTTGCAACACCCAAGGCTTTAGCAGTGACTCCCAAACCAGTTGGTCTAAGGCACTAGGTGATGAAGCACCCTCGCTAAATATTTTTCTATTTTTACAGCCTTAAGTAATCACAAAAACCAGTGTCCATTTTTTTTCTTTATCCACTTTTTTTTTTCTTTTTCATTGTGCTAAGGACGTTAGACAAGAGTATTTCAAGGTCTCTTCTACTAATCCAAGTTTCAAGGTGCGTGTTTGTGCATTTTGTAGGGTACATGTTTTCAGAATCTAGACTTAAGCTATGAACTATTTTTCAAACTTATACTCTAATAAGAACATCAATACTTTTCCCTTGTTTCGACTTAGCCCAAGAAGTGAACCCAAAATTTGCCTATTTCTAAATAAACTGCAAGGCATATACTTTCTACTGTTAAACTTTAAGGAATGTTATTTTTAGGGTTTTTAATTCACTAAGTCTAAGATCTAGTTGTTCCTAGCCAGTTGACCTATCTATCAAACTCAAGTCAATTAGCCAAAATTGAATACAATAATTTTTATAATTTTTGAAATTTTTCAAATTTTTATGGGTTTTCAAATAAGTATGCAAATGCAAAAAAATATGTACAAATGAATGCGAAGGAAGAAGACGTACCGAGCATACCCCCAAACTTGAACTTGACAGTGTCCTCACTGTCATGCTAAACCAAGAGGGTCAAAATACCGGCACTCCCCTGTTTATTTATTTACATTTTTTTTGTATTTTTAATGTTTTGAATATTTTTTTTTTATTTAGAAAAAGAAAACAAAAAATATATACATATATACAAAGGTTTCCCCCAAACTTAAGCTTGGCCTTACACAAGCCAAAGGTTAACACCAACCATTCAAAAATCTTATCGTGGTAATGGTATAGTTGGTGCAAGAATGGGATGTGGAGGAAAGAAATGAGAAACACGCAAGACCGTGTGGACAGAAGAATGGTAGAATATGGTCTCGGTGGGGGAGAAGAATGGAGAAAAGAAGAAGAAAGTGGAGTACGATCTTGAGGGTGTAAATCGAGTGAATAAATTAGCGCAATATGGGATGACCGAGATGTTAAAAGCGATTGCGCTAACCTATCAACTCGTCGAGAAATGGGATCAAATCCCTCAAGATTCGCAAGAAAACATGGGTACACCGAACTTGGTATAGGAGATGAAAGCGTAACGGTCATATGTTCGGTCGGAACAATGGGAAAGACGAAAGGAAGTGAGCGAGGAAGGGTATCAGTTAAGGATTTAGGAGGGTGTATTGGAAAATTCGACACATCAAACGAAAATGGTTCAACCTCAATATTATCCTCAGTACTATCCTCATAATTCTCCTCAATATTTTCCTTAAAAATTTGCTTATCTATGCCAATATCATCAAAATCAAGACGCATATGAAGTTCGGGAGAAACATTTAATAACTCGGGATGATGATTTGAACATAAAATTTCAATTAAATCGACAGGTTCATCATCCGAAATATTCCCGGCGTCTATATCCTCAATCAAGTGAAAGTCAATTTCTTTAGACACCTCCTCAAAAGCATGGATGTTTATCAATGTAGGTTCCACAGTGGAAGTGTAAAGTTCGAAAGGATTAGGTGCGGTTTCACTCAAAGGAGGTTCCTCACAATCTGGCAAATCAAAAACTACAAAATCACACAACTCATTTTTATTTTCAACAGGTGAACTATTTAGGGCAATCGATGGCAAACAGGAGTTGTGGGCTTCAATTGGGTAAGGGTAGGTTTGATTTGAAAATCCTCTCTCATTCTCACTCTGTCCAACTGCCGCCTCATACATTGAAAAATTTGGAGCTAGCGGGACACTAGCTACCGGTTCACTAGGTTGCATAAGGGTGGCCACGGACACTTCCACATTCCTAACCATTTTGTTTGTTGCGGCGATATACGCCTCCAACGCCTCTTCCAAACTAGACTTTGGTGGTAAGGGGGTTTCGGCAAAAGATTCGAAATTGTTTGGATATGCAAAACTCCCAAATGGCTGTGAAGAAACAGTGTCTAGTGAAGGTGGAAAAGTCTGGTAGGACTGATAGGAAGTGGGTGGTAGGACAGGGGTAGGGTCAACATATGGATAAGAAGGTGAATAGTCGTGTGGATCCCTAGAACTAGATGAGTGGAGAGGGGTGAAAGATCGACTGCGAGCTTGAGCAATATGCTCAGCAATGGACATCGGCCAAGGAGTTACAGCAGGACTTGGAAAAGTGGTGTCAACATATGTAGGTGGTAAAGGTTGACTAGGTTGACACAAAGTGGGTTGAAAAGTCAAACTGTTTCTCCTAGACTCCTCTATGTGATCTTTCAAAGATTTTTTAGGCATGGAAGGATCGTCTTTAAATTGACCGAACACATTGACATATGACGCAAAATTAGTTTCGGGATACCAAAGTTCGGCTAATGATTTTTTATGTGGGGTACCCATGTTAGAAGAAAGGATGAAAGAAAGAAAGTTGGGTGATGGTGCAAGGATTTATTTGGGGCTAAAAAATTTTGCAAGTTCTATAAAATATTTGTCCTTTTTATTTTCATTTTTTCCTTTCTCTTTATTTGGGAAAATTTTTGTTGCAAAAAGATTTTAGAGAAAAGATATGCAACAGCAAAATATTTTATAGAAAAGATATGCAACAGCAAAATATTACTTGCAATCAATCATTATTTTAAGCATATCAGAAGAATCTTTATTTGGAAGGAATTGTTGCAAAAAGATATTCGAGAAAAGATATGCAACAACAAAATATTTCTTGCAATCAATTTAGTTCAAGCGGGGCCCAAAAAATCCTGCACAAAATTGTTATTTGGAAGCGGAAATATTTTTATAGCGCACGGAATCCTGTAGGAATATTTCAGAAAAGATATAGCTAGATCTCCATAGAAAGACCAGAGAAGCTTACAGAGGAATTTTCACCTGATGACGTCACTGTGGAGCCGCCCTTCCGCGGCAAATCCTGGTTCCCACCGCGGTTCCGCGCTCCTTTTGATGCCACAGATCCCCACAAAATTTTTGGTGCAACGAATCGTCAAGACGGCCGCGTTTCCGCGGCCTAAGGTGGGTATTGGCCGCGGAATCGTGGCGGGATGGGGAGTTTAGGGCTTCAAAATTTTTCTGCCTCTCTATTTTGAAAATCCCCCTCTGTTCCAATCTTTTGATTTCTGTTTCGCTTTTTGGATTTTTCCAGATCCTTCTCGATTGTTCCTGCAAGATTCACACAACAAAGTACCCTTTCCAAAAAAAATAACAATTGATATATTTTTATAATTTTTGGGTTTTTTAGATTTTTATGATTTTTTAAATTTTATGATTAACCCGAAATTGCGAAAAGAAAATTCTACGCCATCCCCGGCAACGGCGCCATTTGATTGGTGTGATTTAGCGTGCTTGCGCTTTCTAAAAGATAGATCAAAAATATTTGTAACCGCAATCAAGAACGGGGTCGCTTTGCAGCTAGCCGGTGAGTACGGGTCGGTCCACAGGGGTGTTGCGAATTTCCGATTCGTTCTTACGAGTTAATTCCGAAGGGTGTTCGGTTGATAAATCTCAACGCTTTCTATACCCAAATTAGGATCTAAGAGGAGTTATGGTAATTATCAATAAAGGGGATTGAATCCATTCGGGAAGGTGTTCCTTCCTCTAGGTTCTTGTCCTTCTTTTAAAGATCCTTACCCTAACCTCCATGGAAAACATCACACCCGGGCCTTTATACTACGGTATCACCGCTACCTCGAGGGATAGGGTGCCGTAGGGAGCGGTATGTGCATGTATGCATGGAGTCCTATTGTAAATATTTGATGGGTAAGAAAGGGATGAGAGATCTCATCTCTCAAAATCCTTCCCAAAAGCTAAACCCTAAACAAGTTCCTAGGGCATGAAATTAAATCTACCTAGGGCAAGGAATTAAAATCTACTCTAGGGCAAGAAATTAAAACTACTTACAGATGCATCCCTCCAATCTTCCATGCAGGTTTGTCAGATCTGAATTTCTGAATGGAGAAGAAACACCGATGCTCTCCAAAAGATTACTAAATTTTATTAATGAAGGGAGGCATAAAGTTTACAATGAATTAGAGTCCCTATTTATAGAAGATAGGAAACCCTAGGGTTACAATGACTTGCATGTTTGCATTTACAAAAATAGCCCTCTGGGAAGACCGGTCAACAAAGCCACTGAATTTTGGTAAAAAAAAATAATTCTCTTTTTGTCTTCTTCTGGCCGCGGAACCGCGGCAATGGTGGGCTTGGGCCGCGGTTCCGCGGCCTTTTAGTTGGCTCACATGCTGAAATTTCATGGTTTTGTTCTTGGTCCTTTTTGGCTTCTGGTTCTTTGGTTCTTTTACAACTTGGGCTTCTACATTAGCTCCAGATCGTCAGTGAATAATTATGGTGAACTTTAACCGTTGCTTTGTGTTGACGTCTTGAACCTTGCTTTGTGAACTGTTTCTTATGTAGGCTTGATCAAGATCTTCTGTTCATTGGTTAAAATTCACTTTTTCATCGTCTTTACCTCGTTTTCACTATTTTCTGTCCAAGAACCTGTAACCTGTAACATGTAGCAGACATGCGTCAAAAGCACCTGTTTTCATTGTAAAATGCATAAGAATGGGGAATATAAAATACAATATTATGGTGTGCTTGCGCTTTCTAAAAGATAGATCAAAAATATTTGTAACCGCAATCAAGAACGGCGTCGCATGAAGCAAACCGGTGAGTACGGGTCGGTCCACATGGATTTTGTGAATTTCCGATTCGTTCTTACGAGTTAATTCCGAAGGGTGTTCGGTTGATTATTAAATCTAAAAATTGATTCTATCTAAAAACTAAATTAATCTAGATCTAAATCTTGCTAGGGTTAAGTTTAGGAATGGTTTGAAAATGTAAATAAATCTCAACGCTTTCTATACCCAAATTAGGATCTAAGAGGAGTTATGGTAATTATCAATAAAGGGGATTGAATCCATTCGGGAAGGTGTTCCTTCCTCTAGGTTCTTGTCCTTCTTTTAGAGATCCTTACCCTAACCTCCATGGAAAACATCACACCCGGGCCTTTATACTACGGTATCACCGCTACCTCGAGGGATAGGGTGCCGTAGGGAGCGGTATGTGCATGTATGCATGGAGTCCTATAGATTCTATGTGATGAGTAAGAAAGGGATGAGAGATCTCATCTCTCAAAAGCCTTTCCCAAAGCTAATATCTAAGGCAAGGAATTAAAATCTAAACTAGGGCAATTAAATAAAACTACTTACTGATGCATCTCTCCAATCATCCATGCAGGGTTGTCAGATCTGAATTTCTGAATGGAGAAGAAACACCGATGCTCTCCAAAAGATTTCTAAATTTTATTCATTAAAGGGAGGCATAAAGTTTACAATGAATTAGAGTCCCTATTTATAGAAGATAGGAAACCTTAGGGTTACAATGACTTGCATGTTTGCATTTACAAAAATAGCCCTCTATGAAGACCGGTCAGCAAAGCCACTGAATTTTGGTAAAAAATAATTCTCTTTTTTGTCTTCTTCTGGCCACGGAACCGCGGCAATGGTGGGCTTGGGCCGCGGTTCCGCGGCCCTTTAGTTGGCTCACATGCTGAAATTTCAGGGTTTTGTTCTTGGTCCTTTTTGGCTTCTGGTTCTTTTGTTCTTTTACAAATTGGGCTTCTACATTAGCTCCAGATCTTCAGTGAATAATTATGGTGAACTTTAACCGTTGCTTTATGTTGACGTCTTGAACCTTACTTTGTGAACTGTTTCTTATGTAGGCTTGATCAAGATCTTCTGTTCATTGGTTAAAATTCACTTTTTCATCGTCTTTACCTCGTTTTCACTGTTTTCTGTCCAAGAACCTGTAACCTGTAACATGTAGCAGACATGCGTCAAAAGCACCTGTTTTCATTGTAAAATGCATAAGAATGGGGAATATAAAATACAATATTATGGTGTGAACAAATACCCCCAAACTTATCTTTTGCTCGTCCTCGAGCAAACTTATTGTTTTATTCTCTACAAAAAACCTAACCGCACTTTCGCAGGGAAACGCGATTGCACTGAGCTCGTGCAACAAGCCGTTAAACTTCTAGGTGTCCCTAGTAGGAGGAGTGTTGTCTCCTGAGGGTTTTCAGCGGATTACACCCACAAAATCCTATCAACTCGGCCCATTGACTTTTGTTCTCCAATTAGGTTTTCTAACAAGGAATTCTATTATCTTTTGACTCGCAAATTATCCACCCATATTCTTCACACTTCCTCATTATTTAACTTAAGATTATATATATCCTATAGACTTACTTAGCTTTCGGCATCTCTTAAGTTTTTCTTCTAGGGTTTCCATCTCCACTTAAGAATTTTTATCAACTCTATTAAAGATACAAGTTCTATTCTTCACTCCTTTCTTTTATCTAAACTCTAATCACATATCCCCTACGTGTGTGTATATATCACCCCTACACTTGGAAATTCAAATCAAGCAATCGTACTCTCGTCCATTGTCCAAAGTACTAATTAGTTGGTGAATGAAAATTGCTTACACATCCTTCATGCGACCGTTAATACTTCTTGAGGTACCAACGACCGATTATAAAATACGTTTGCACTTTAAAGCGTACTTCCTAGTCTTTGCAACACCCAAGGCTTTAGTAGTGACTCCCAAACCAGTTGGTCTAAAGCACTAGGTGATGAAGCACCGTCGCTAAATATTTTTCTATTTTTACAGCCTTAAGTAATCACAGAAACCAGTGTCCATTTTTTTTCTTTATCCACTTTTTTTTTTCTTTTTCATTATGCTAAGGACGTTAGACAAGAGTATTTCAAGGTCTCTTCTACTAATCCAAGTTTCAAGGTGCGTGTTTGTGCATTTTGTAGGGTACAGGTTTTCAGAATCTAGACTTAAGCTAGGAACTATTTTTCAAACTTATACTCTAATAAGAACATCAATACTTTTCCCTTGTTTCGACTTAGCCCAAGAAGTGAACCCAAAATTTGCCTATTTCTAAATAAACAACAAGGCATATACTTTCTACTGTTAAACTTTAAGAAATGTTATTTTTAGGGTTTTTAATTCACTAAGTCTAAGATCTATTTGTTCCTAGCCAGTTGACCTATCTATCAAACTCAAGTCAATTAGCCAAAATTGAATACAATAATTTTTATAATTTTTGAAATTTTTTAATTTTTATGGGTTTTAAAATAAATGTGCAAATGCAAAAATATATACAAATGAATGCGAAGGAAGAAGACGTACCGAGCATACCCCCAAACTTGAACTTGACAGTGTCCTCACTGTCATGCTAAACCAAGAGGGTCAAAATACGGGCACTCCCCTGTTTATTTATTTACATTTTTTTTTGTATTTTTAATGTTTTGAAATTTTTTTTTATTTTTTTATTTAGATAAAGAAAACAAAAAATATATACATATATACAAAGGTTCCCCCCAAACTTAAGCTTGGCCTTACACAAGCCAAAGGTTAACACCAACCATTCAAAAATCTTATCGTGGTAATGGTATAGTTGGTGCAAGAATGGGATGTGGAGGAAAGAAATGAGAAACACGCGAGACCGTGTGGACAGAAGAATGGTAGAATATGGTCTCGGTGGGGGAGAAGAATGGCGAAAAGAAGAAGGAAGTGGAGTACGATCTTGAGGGTGTAAATCGAGTGAATAAATTAGCGCAATATGGGATGACCGAGATGTTAAAAGCGATTGCGCTAACCTATCAACTCGTCGAGAAATGGGATCAAATCCCTCAAGATTCGCAAGAAAATATGGGTACACCGAACTTGGTATAGGAGATGAAAGCGTAACGGTCATATGTTCGGTCGGAACAATGGGAAAGACGAAAGGAAGTGAGCGAGGAAGGGTATCAGTTAAGGATTTAGGAGGGTGTATTGGAAAATTCGACACATCAAACGAAAATGGTTCAACCTCAATATTATCCTCAGTACTATCCTCATAATTCTCCTCAATATTTTCCTTAAAAATTTGCTTATCAATGCCAATATCATCAAAATCAAGACGCATATGAAGTTCGGGAGAAACATTTAATAACTCGGGATGATGATTTGAACATAAAATTTCAATTAAATCGACAGGTTCATCATCCGAAATATTCCCGGCGTCTATATCCTCAATCAAGTGAAAGTCAATTTCTTTAAACACCTCCTCAAAAGCATGGATGTTTATCAATGTAGGTTCCAGAGTGGAAGTGTAAAGGTCGAAAGGATTAGGTGCGGTTTCACTCGAAGGAGGTTCCTCACAATCTGGCAAATCAAAAACTACAAAATCACACAACTCATTTTTATTTTCAACAGGTGAACTATTTAGGGCAATCGATGGCAAACAGGAGTTGTGGGCTTCAATTGGGTAAGGGTAGGTTTGATTTGAAAATCCTCTCTCATTCTCACTCTGTCCAACTGCCGCCTCATGCATTGAAAAATTTGGAGCGAGCGGGACACTAGCTACCGGTTCACTAGGTTGCATAAGGGTGGCCACGGACGCTTCCACATTCCTAACCATTTTGTTTGTTGCGGCGATATACGCCTCCAACGCCTCTTCCAAACTAGACTTTGGTGGTAAGGGGGTTTCGGCAAAAGATTCGAAATTGTTTGGATATGCAAAACTTCCAAATGGCTGTGAAGAAACAGTGTCTAGTGAAGGTGGAAAAGTCTGGTAGGACTGATAGGAAGTGGGTGGTAGGACAGGGGTTGGGTCAACATATGGATAAGAAGGTGAATAGTCGTGTGGATCCCTAGAACTAGATGAGTGGAGAGGGGTGAAAGATCGACTGCGAGCTTGAGCAATATGCTCAGCAATGGACATCGGCCTAGTAGTTACAGCAGGACTTGGAAAAGTGGTGTCAACATATGTAGGTGGTAAAGGTTGACTAGGTTGACACAAAGTGGGTTGAAAAGTCAAACTGTTTCTCCTAGACTCCTCTATGTGATCTTTCAAAGATTAGGCATGGAAGGATCATCTTTAAATTGACCGAACACATTGACATATGACGCAAAATTAGGTTCGGGATACCAAAGTTCGGCTAATGATTTTTTATGTGGGGTATCCATGTTAGAAGAAAGGATGAAAGAAAGAAAGTTGGGTGATGGTGCAAGGATTTATTTGGGGCTAAAAAATTTTGCAAGTTCTATAAAATATTTGTCCTTTTTATTTTCATTTTTTCCTTTCTCTTTATTTGGAAAAATTTTTGTTGCAAAAAGATTTTAGAGAAAAGATATGCAACAGCAAAATATTTTATAGAAAAGATATGCAACAGCAAAATATTACTTGCAATCAATCATTATTTTAAGCATATCACAAGAATCTTTATTTGGAAGAAATTGTTGCAAAAAGATTTTCGAGAAAAGATATGCAACAACAAAATATTTCTTGCAATCAATTTAGTTCAAGCGGGGCCCAAAAAATCCTGCACAAAATTGTTATTTGGAAGCGGAAATATTTTTATAGCGCACGGAATCCTGCAGGAATATTTCAGAAAAGATATAGCTAGATCTCCATAGAAAGACCAGAGAAGCTTACAGAGGAATTTTCGCCTGATGACGTCACTGTGGAGCCCCCTTCCGCGGCAAATCCTGGTTCCCACCGCGGTTCCGCGCTCCTTTTGATGGCACAGATCCCCACAAAATTTTTGGTGCAACGAATCGTCAAGACGGCCGCGTTTCCGCGGCCTAAGGTGGGTATTGGCCGCGGAATCGCGGCGGGTTGGGGAGGTTGGGGCTTCAAAAAATTTTTCCTTTTTTGTTGTTCAAAATTGCTTCTGTTCCGATATTTTGTTTCCTGTTTTGCTTTCGGGAAATCTCCAGATCCGAATTTGTATATCCTGCAAAAATTCAACCACAAAGTATCCCTTCCAAAAATAACAAATGATATATATTTTTATATTTTTTTGATTTTTTTTCTTCAGATTTTTATGATTTTTTAAATTTTATGATTAACCCGAAATTACGAAAAGAAAATTCTACGCCATCCCCGGCAACGGCGCCATTTGATTGAATGATTTAACGTGCTTGCGCTTTCTAAAAGATAGATCAAAAATATTTATAACCGCTATCAAGAACGGCGTCGCATGAAGCTAGCCGGTGAGTACGGGTCGGTCCACAGGGATTTTGTGAATTTCCGATTCGTTCTTACGAGTTAATTCCGAAGGGTGTTCGGTTGATTATTAAATCTAAAAATTGATTCTATCTAAAAACTAAATTAATCTAGATCTAAATCTTGCTAGGGTTAAGTTTAGGAATGGTTTGAAAATGTAAATAAATCTCAACGCTTTCTATACCCAAATTAGGATCTAAGAGGAGTTATGGTAATTATCAATAAAGGGGATTGAATCCATTCGGGAAGGTGTTCCTTCCTCTAGGTTCTTGTCCTTCTTTTAGAGATCCTTACCCTAACCTCCATGGAAAACATCACACCCGGGCCTTTATACTACGGTATCACCGCTACCTCGAGGGATAGGGTGCCGTAGGGAGCGGTATGTGCATGTATGCATGGAGTCCTATAGATTCTATGTGATGAGTAAGAAAGGGATGAGAGATCTCATCTCTCAAAAGCCTTTCCCAAAGCTAATATCTAAGGCAAGGAATTAAAATCTAAACTAGGGAAATTAAATAAAACTACTTACTGATGCATCTCTCCAATCATCCATGCAGGGTTGTCAGATCTGAATTTCTGAATGGAGAAGAAACACCGATGCTCTCCAAAAGATTTCTAAATTTTATTCATTAAAGGGAGGCATAAAGTTTACAATGAATTAGAGTCCCTATTTATAGAAGATAGGAAACCTTAGGGTTACAATGACTTGCATGTTTGCATTTACAAAAATAGCCCTCTATGAAGACCGGTCAGCAAAGCCACTGAATTTTGGTAAAAAATAATTCTCTTTTTTGTCTTCTTCTGGCCGCGGAACCGCGGCAATGGTGGGCTTGGGCCGCGGTTCCGCGGCCCTTTAGTTGGCTCACATGCTGAAATTTCAGGGTTTTGTTCTTGGTCCTTTTTGGCTTCTGGTTCTTTGGTTCTTTTACAAATTGGGCTTCTACATTAGCTCCAGATCTTCAGTGAATAATTATGGTGAACTTTAACCGTTGCTTTGTGTTGACGTCTTGAACCTTGCTTTGTGAACTGTTTCTTATGTAGGCTTGATCAAGATCTTCTGTTCATTGGTTAAAATTCACTTTTTCATCGTCTTTACCTCGTATTCACTGTTTTCTGTCCAAGAACCTGTAACCTGTAACATGTAGCAGACATGCGTCAAAAGCACCTGTTTTCATTGTAAAATGCATAAGAATGGGGAATATAAAATACAATATTATGGTGTGAACACTTCCTTGATCAAGCTTGATCCTTGGTCTCCCTCCATCGAAGATGTTCCACCCGAGAGTCTATGGAACGAGCTCCAACCTCATATCCGAGGCAACTAGGGCACCTAGATCGCCACTCTAGATACCGTAGATGAAGTAGAGAGTGATGATGGATTAGTTTGTCTCAAGACACCCAAGTATTCTCAACTCATGAAAGGGGAGCTAGAGGAAGAAGAAGATGCCAAGAGAATGATGTGTTGAGAGCAACTAAAGAAAGAGAAAAAAGAAATGAATAATGGCTTGTGTTTTTATTTGTTGTTTGAGTGTGATAAAAAATAATGGAGCCATCACATAAATGTCCATGTTTCCAAAATATCTTAGTCAACAAAAAATATCTCAAGTCAACATAATCTCACAACAAACAAAAACCCTAAGCATGGTAGAATAGTAACCATGGGTCACTAATTAGCCATGCCACAAAAATGCAATAAACACCACATCCTACACCTCAATAAACTTTTAATCCAAAAAGGTCTAAACCATGATGAGGTGTAATCTTCTAAAATTAATCTTGTAATAAATTACAAGAATACCCCTCAACCCTATATACATACCCGCATCCGTATTCCGAACAATACGAATTCAAAGAGACGAAAATAATCCAACAAATATAATACTAGGATCCGGCTTAAACCAAAGCCCACTAGTATTATCCGTCCGAACATCATCCGTGGACAAGTACACGTATGTGATCGAATCCTACCGTAAAACCATACAGCCTCTACATCGTTTCGCCCGAAGCAGAGAAACTCTTTGTGCGGGACTCTAAAGACTCGTCAATACACTGGCAGTGGGTTCAACCACAAGCACGTCAGCGGCACTAGCTGTACGTAGGTATTGAGCGAAAGGGAGGCCGACGAGCAAACTCATCCTGAAACCCCTACTGAGCTTGACAGTGACAATATCTGTACAGTCCGGTCCGTTCGTCTATGAGTATCGCATATCGAGTCTAGGGGGTGGATAAAGTCCGACCCCTGATAACACGACATTTAGTGTCGGTATGAAGCCCATCACCACCTGAGAAACTTCCGATCCTAGATCAGTAATTCTCAATTACCTTGGCCAAGGATTTCTGGTGATGTCTACCCATGCACAATCGCGACATCAACCCCCAATATCGGGAGAAACGAATCCCCCGACGATCCGCTCACTGTCTCCATATAGCTCGGGACTGTACCCAACTAAAACCTGTTTGCACGAATCCTTTGAGCCGTCATAGGGTCGTAATCAAAGCACAGTGGGAACTCACACAAAACAAATGACGATCTCAGGTCGATAGACTAACCTGTACACATGTCACTTAGGAACTGCTATCTGACAAAAGGTATAATACCAACTAGGATGTTCCCGGCGAGTCCGTCCGGTGTACTCATAACCCAATGAGCACCTGTATACATCTTAGGTGAACAAACTAACACCAATAGCTTGTGAGACCGGCCACCGCCCCTCATTGGGGTCTCGATGAGTATACACTAGTCTACTCAGGAGTATCGATGCCCAGTCTCGAAACTCTCTTTACTAGGGACATTTAAGGATGTGCTTATAGACCACCCAGCTCCCACGTATATGATCGCCATCATACTGCTGGCAGTCAAGCAAGAATCCTATGGGCTCTATCAACATGTAATAGTGATTTGTAATGCCACCTAATGCTGTACATGATGATAAAGACAAACCAGATAGCATACTATCATCTCGAGTAAGACTGTTCTACCCGTATAGGTCCTCCCTCAATCATCATAATCACCTGTTTGCGACTATGATAATTGCCTTGAGGGCACTATAGCCAACAATCTCCCACTTGTACTTAAGGCTAATTATTGCGGTGTCGCATACTCATAGCCCGTGTGATACCGAACACACAACTCATCTACTAATCTGTTTCACAAAGCTCGTTTGCAAAACTTTTGTGTTCGAGAAATAGCCTCAGTGAGTGGATCCGTTCCAATGTTTCTTTCGGTATCTCTTTATATCTCAACTTCGCGGAGAAAGCTATCTCCCGAAATGAGCAATACCTATCTTAGAATATGTCTGGATATCTGATGGGACCCAGTTCATAAACGAACTCCAAATCCAGTAAACTTCTTAAATTGTATTGTCTACTGAATTTAATCAGTATCCTGCACCATGTCTTCCTCAGTATTCGCTTGGACCACCTTTCCAAACTAAAAGAGGAAAAACTGAAACTCTGACAGTCACTCTGTCATCCAGGTCATCTTGGAAGCCTGGAATGATAGCCGTCTTCCGAAGGAGGCTACTGTTACCATATCCCATAAACATCCACTTATGTTCATAAACTTCTTCCCAACGTTTCTCCAGACTTGGATCAATATAAACTTATTGCAGCTCGTGCAAAAACAACATCTGGTGTGGTCCTTGACATCTCATGATTGACTCAATTGCCTAAGCAACTGATATACTAATCATGCACATCCATCTCTCCTTTAGTCTGTAAAACACCTTTAGAGAGGATGGCTCCATCACCTGCAGGTACACCACCATGCCAGAAGTCGTCCATTCTAAAACACCTTTAGAATAGTGTCAAAGTACCCAGATTGGGAAACTACCCAAATCTAGATCTAGTTACTAGAATGCCTGATATATTATCTATATCCAATGTGGAGAAACCACTATGTGACAACCACAGTATAACTGATCATAGTATAGAAATTTCACTTCCTATAAAGTGCATGTCATCCAAATACCAAGACATCACACCCTACTACCTTCTTAACAGATCTATCTCTTATTCTGATGAAGTCAATGTTAGTTATATGTATGCCCCAGAGGCCATTACTGTACATGAGATGTATATTGTAGTGGATGCTTGGACATATATAGGGAGGAATTTCTCGCTCGACATGATAGTATGCTATCTGGTTACTCTTTATCTTAACATGTACACTGATTGTCTCTCTGTTACATGTTGGTAAAGCCCTTAAGATGCGTACTTGACTATCTAGATTATGATAGAGATCATACTAGTAGAACAAAGGTAGTCTGTGAGTACATCCTTTAATGTCCTTAGTCGTGGGTGTATCGAGACGGGGCATAGATATACCAGAGTAGACTAGCGTATAGCTTCTCGACCCATATAGATGGGCGATGGATGATCCCATATCCATTGGTGTTTGACATCAGAGATGATATAAGGGTGCTCAGTGAAGACTGAGTACACTGGACGGACTCGCTGAGAACTCCCAGATGGTATTATACCTCACGCCAGATTCCAGTTCTCTGGTGACACTGGTACAGGTTAATCTGTCGACCCGAGATCGTCATAGTGTCTTGTGTGATTCCCATTGTGCTTTGATTTCCACCTTACCACGTTCATGAGAACATGCAAAACGGTGGTTTTTGGGTACATTCCCTAGTCACGTGGAGGCAATGAGCGATATGAGGGGATTCGTCTCTCCCGGTATTGGGGGTTGATGCTGCGCTGTGCTCGATTGGCTATAACAGGAAGTCCTTGGCCAGGGATATTTATGAGATTTACTGGTAAGTGTTATCATTAGTTTCTTGACCCGTTATGAGCCTCATATCGGCATGACTTATCGAGTTTTTGGGGTCTGACGTTTACCACCCCCAGACGAGATATGCGACATATCAGACGAAGAGACCGGACTGTACGGTAGTGTTACTGATTGGATTCGCAGGAGTATGAGCAGGCATGCTTGTTGATCTTTTGATTGCTTAATACCCAGGTGGCCATTACGCTTAGCAGACCGCTTGCGGTTTGTGGGTGTTTGATATGATGATCGCCTACTACCGGCGTATTGACGAGTCTTTAGAGTCCTACACAGTGGTTTCCTGGTTCATGCGAAGTGAAGTAAGAGCACATATATGATATGTACGGGACCGAGATTAATGCGCATATGTGATACCGCATTCTATTCTCGCGATATGTGACATCGGTCGGTTATATGTGATATATCTGGGTTATCGGATCAAGTGTTAATTCGATAATTTGTAACATTTGATATTAGTCGGTTATATGAGATATAGCCGGATTATTAAATCAAGTGTTGATTTAATAATTTAATGTATAATTATATGTTTTATATATTAATTTACATTAACTAGTATTGGCTCACTTAAGTTTTCTTTTCTTGATTTTGTGCATATAATATATATGTGATATATATTAATGTACATTAATTGTGTCATGCTTGATGATACACACTACATGGGTGTATGAGACTTACACCAAGCTAATTATAATGTAGGTTTTAAATATTTAAAGTAAATCTAAATTAGTTGAAAATTAGTCACATGCATGAAGCTTGTAGAAGCTTGTGGATGCATTGACTTAGTCCACTAATTTTGTTTTACTTAAAATATTTATTAACTTAACCGTTATCACTTAGCCATGGTTATGTCTCTACATGAGTTAAGTGTATGACACTAACTCACCCATGGTTGTTATTCTCACCTCATTAGTTCATTCTCTCTTCTTCATTCTCCATCTTCTTCTTCATTGAAAAAGCTTGCTAGCTTTTTTCTAAGTGAGAAAATAATGTGAGAAAATTAAATCTAAAGTGAGTCCATTTCCTACTTCATCATTCTCTACTACTTTCCATTTAGTTTAGGGTGTTTGCTCACAATTAGTGAAGAGGTGGTATAAGCTTGAGTTTCCTCGACGTAGATCATCTTCGGCCTCGAAGACATTGAGCAAGCTCGTTCATTTCTTCATGTGGATCGTTTCTAGATTTTGGGTGATCACTACGTGGAGCGAAGGGACTACTACACGGAGTTTTAGAAGTGAAGGACCGGTCTACAAAGGTTGTATTCCTCATTCACTTAGTGTAATGTTTGATTACATGCTAGTGTAACTCCTAATTTTCTAATTAGATCCTTTGCATGGGTTGCATAGCTCTCTAGGTTTTTAAAATTGTATACTTAATACCCCAAAAAATCCTAGTTAGGGTGCTATGGAACCCATCAGTGGTATCAGAGCCAAGCTAGAGCATTAGGCGTTGTGTAGGCGAAGTTAAAAGTCCGATCGAACCCCGAAAACACAAGTTTGCACCCCTCTCTGGAAATTTTCCAAAAAGTTGGATTTTTCCATATTAAAAATACTCTAAAAATCATGCAGGTAATTCTATGGACCCACCTGAAGAACGAGTCCCTAACTCTTCTAAGTGACCGCGGAAGCGCGGCCAAAATATGGTTTTGGCGGCGGTTCCGCTGCGCCACTTGAGAGGCTTGGGACAGGCCTTCAGCTGCTGGTCCATAGGCACTGTGGTATGGTTCTGGGTACTTCTAACACTGCTCAAGTGTTGAGATCTCTAGGAGAATTTGAGAATTCGTTGATTCGATCGAAACATTTAACATCGTCTAGCTATCAGCGATTGTGATACGATATTTGGAATCCATATAATTATTTATATGATAACTAGTTTGAATTTTATAAATCTAGCAATTTGGTTTCAATTCATCGGTTGCCACAGAATTTTGATGTGGATCAAAAGTCCGTCGCAATCACGTAGCGTACACGGATACTCGTCGGGTAATATTATTAGATAGCCACGCCCCATAGCCCCGACCAAGTGACTGTGTAACAACCCTAAATTTCCTGTACAACATTCTGTAGAATTTTTTCAAAATTTAAAGAAAGGGGTACTTTTGCCTGAGCACAAGTTAAATATTTGTTTTGCTAATTAATTACAAGAAGGAGCATGCAGCTCATTGGTAAGACTTTGCACTGCTCAACCAAGCCACCAGAGTTCAAATCCCACACCCCACATTATTTTTAATATTGTTTTATTTTGAATTTTTAGAATACCAAGGGTTTACACGTGCATATATCACAAAAACCCCACTACACATAAAAATCTAATAGTACCAGAGGCTATGTGAAGCGTCAAGGGCGATTTCGGCTGCCTGACTCGGCCGGAATCGGCGAACTCGGCCGGCGGACCGACCGACTCGGGCCGCCTCCGCCGGCCGAAGTAGCCGATTCCGGTGAGTCACCAACATGGAAGATTTGTCTTTTCACCACCCCTACACACCTGTATAGTTTAAATACCTAGACCAGTAACAGAGCCTTCATTAAACCCCAATTACTCCACTTTTAATACATTTTAATATATTTTATCACATTTTTTTCTTTTTAACCTTTCACCTACCCTAACCCTATAAATACAACCCCTACACACTACTCCCTCACTCTAAAATTTTGAGCAAACTCTCAAGAAATTTCCTAGAACCCTAGTGTGCTTTGAAGTGAGCAAAGAGGCGAAGCTCCGACTAATCTTCCGACGACAACCTTAGGAGATCTCGGCGACGAAACAACGCACCGGCGAAATCTACCGTTCCCTCTCCCTCTCCTCTTTAATCTAAACCCATAAGTCCCACCTCCCTCTCTCTTTTGCTACTCTAAAAATATCTTTTAATAAAACCCGACGGAATCGGAGTCCAACCGATTTCAGATTCGGTTTCTTTCTAAAAATTCCACTTTTCTTAAACACAACTCTATTAAACCATTACATGTTGACTATTAATCATTAAAAAACATGTTGAACAAGTTTCATGACAATCTATATTATTTTGTAACTTTTATCACTCTTTTTCAGTAAAATACCATGTAGTTTCATTTTGACATTAAATCATCACAATCCTGCTATACCTTTAAGTTAGATCACGAGTTAATGACCTACCTCCTCACACCACTCATATGAAATATAGCACAATACTTTTTGGGAACATAGAATACGGGAAACGAAACTTTACATATAAATACCCTTTACTAATAAAACCATTTTTACAAGATTTAGTATTTTTAAACAAATCTTTGCAAAGCGCCGCTACAACCCATTTTGGGGAACCCGATTGGGATGGTGCGGATTATCGCACATCCCTGAGCTTAGTAGTGCGAGATGCAGACCCCCGCAAGGGGCATTCGGTCTCGAAAGGTTTACAAAATACAAAATCTTAAGAAAATGAGATTTCTAGAAATATAATATATATTAAAAATTATTTTATATATATATATATGTATAATTAAAATATCAATTTTGTAATAATATAAATATTCCAACTTTTTTCTAAAATCACAAGGATCATTTTACATTAAAATACCATGAATTCCATACAAGTACAATATTACAAATAAATACCATATATTATGAAAGTAGGTTATTCTCACTAGAAATATCACAAATATAAAATCTACAATTATTACAACTCTAAACATGATAATTAAATACTTGGGGTGTATTTTGAAAAGTATATAAAAGTAATTTTACATAAAACCCCTTCAAGTTCTATAAATTACCCTAAGGACCCTAGTAAACATAGGTTTAAGCGGGACCAGTCTCTTGAGCCTCAGGGAGCCATAGAAGTGGGTGCTTCCCTATTTAAGGTAGATAACTTAACAACGGTGTTATCAATACGGTAATCGTTTTTGAAAAAGACACAAATCCTGCCGCCCATGTGCAGCGGTTACCGATAACATAAAAAACAATCAGGACTTCAATTTACTTTTCTAATTGTCTGACTCAGACTGAGTCTTCTCATTAATAATCCGACTTGAATATGATTCAAATACAATCTACAATCTACAATTCAACATGAATCCATGAATACATATATTCAATCAATATTGACCGGACCGAACAATGGATATACTTCCATTTACATGATTCTCCAGTTATATCCATTTACTGATATCATGGTTTCAGCAAGTCATCCAATTATACAATCTATATCATAAGACAACACAATACAAACACGATATCGTGGGGTTTAAGGGGTAGATTGGTACGTTAGGTGTTAGAAGTGGCATGGGACAGTAAGATTTAACACACCTAACCTGAATCCAGTTGCTGTTGTACCGTGGCATAAACTGTT
Source organism: Agapanthus africanus (assembly GCA_030015575.1). Lineage (NCBI taxonomy): Eukaryota > Viridiplantae > Streptophyta > Magnoliopsida > Asparagales > Amaryllidaceae > Agapanthus > Agapanthus africanus. The sequence continues at coordinate 297,737,691 of CM057339.1, read as the reverse complement.
CTTTGTACTACACTTGCCTCTAGTCTCTGTCATATAGAGACTCCTCTCGTATACACTGGCATCCTTCTGTACCAAGCTACAAACAACAGCGTTAACACTAAATACAACATTATAACAATATAATACAACTTAAAAGCTACACTCTCTCTCTTACTCTCTGTCGATTCTATTTCTCCCTTATCTTTGGGACTTACCGAGCGATTTTTTCGCTGACGACATTCTCTTTCTTTCTTCTTTGAATGTCGTCAGGTGATCTGGACACTCTGGAGATCGAGCCCACTAATGAAGACTTGGACCACTTCATTGAAGACCCAGAGCTTTAGTTCATTGTACACTTTTATTTCAGTACCTTTCCTTTTCTGTTATGCCATTGTTTAGGCATTGCTTTCATTCAGTTGTATTTACTTTTCCATCTATTGTACAGAAAGAATGTGAATAAATAAAGTTGTTGTTTTATTATATCTTGTCTCTTATGTATTTACTCTTATATTGCTTAGATACGCTTAGCGTATTTACTTCAGAGTAAATACGTAGCGGCATCGTTGCGTCCTCTGCCCGTACAATGGGAAGTGGGGCGTGACAGGTTTTGTTGGTGGCCCATGTAGGTCCGAGCTGTATGAAACGCTATCATGCAATTCTGTTCTGCGTGAACAACCTAAGCAATATAACACAAGAAATAGCAACTAAAACATTCTTTACAATTCATGTTCCTTGAATCTTACAATTTCATATTCCTTGAATCATATACTTTGAATCTGTCCTAACCTAAATTTTTCATTCAAGGTTATGGATTCACCGAACAACACCGGCACCAATGTCAACAACACACCTCCACCACTACCACTCACCCTTGCCGTCCCTGCTCCGCTCAACGAGCAGATGGTTCTGCTTGAGGAAATCCGAAGCCTCCTAGTTGGACTGCAGCAGCAGACTGCTATATTAGTGAACCGATCAGAAGCAGAAGAAAACGGTATAAACCACTCTGCCACCCAGATGGCAAGAGGAGCCTGCACTACACAACCTTCTGAACCCAAGAAACAGAAAGAAACAATTAACCAGTCAAGTCCAGGTTTTTGTTACTACTGCCATAGGGATGGACACTTCTGGAAGGACTGTAGGTGCGCAAAAGGCATGTGCCAAGATTGTGGTGCATTCGATCATAGAATTGGAGACTGTCCCTATAGACGCAACTCAGCTTCCACACCCACTAACTACCCGCAGCGACCGACTATCCAGGCTCCTGCACCTAGTCTTGCTCTCCCAGCACCACCTCCACATGGACCACCTCTACCTAGTCAGGCATCGAGTTACCGGCATACCCAGAAAAATGTGCCAAGATGCCAAGCTTACACCTTAGCAGCCGTAGAAGACAAGACAGTTGACCAAGGTAACACCAGTAAGTCTCTTTCATATTTTTAAACCCTTGTATCACTTTTTTATTTTTTTTCATACACTATCAGTACTTTAGTCACCAAATTTTCTTTGAATCCGTTACATTTTCCTTCTACAAATTTCGAGAACGAAATTTTTATAAGGAAGGTAGAATGTAACAACCCTAAATTTCCTGTACAACTTTCTGTAGAATTTTTTCAAAATTTAAATAAAGGGGTACTTTTTCTTGAGCACAAGTTAAATATTTGTTTTGCTAATTAATTACAAGAAGGAGCTTGTAGCTATTTGGTAAGACTTTGCACTGCTGAACCAAGCCACCAGACTTCAAATCCCACACGTCACATTATTTTTAATATTGTTTTATTTTGAATTTTTAGAATACCAAGGGTTTATACGTGCATATCTCATAAAAACCCCACTACACATAAAAATTTAACAGTACCATAGGACATGTGAAGCGTCGAGGGCGATTTCGGCCGCATGACTTGGCCGGAATCGGTCAACTCGGCCGGCGAACCGGCCGACTCGGGTCGCCTCTGCCGGCCGACTCGGGTCGCCTCTGCCGGCCGGAGTAGCCGATTTCGGTGGGTCACCAACATGGAAGATTTTTCTTTTCACCTCCCCTGCACACCTGTATAGTTTAAATACCTAGACCAGTAACAGAGCCTTCTTTAAACCCCAATTACTCCACTTTTAATATATTTTAATAGATTTTATCACATTTTTTCTTTTTAATCTTTCACCTACCCTAATCCTAGCCTAACCCTATAAATACAACCCCTACACACTACCCCCTCACTCCAAAATTCTGAGCAAACTCCCAAGAAATTTTCTAGAACCCTAGTGTGCTTTGAAGTGAGCAAAGAGGCGAAGCTCCGGCGAATCTTCCGACGACAACCCTAGGAGATCCCGGCGACGAATCAACGCGCCGGCGAAGTCTACCGTTCCCTCTCCCTCTCATCTTTAAGCTAAACCCGTAAGTACCACCTCCCTCTCTCCTTTGCTACTCTAAAAACTGTTGGAGATAGTGCCCTCAGAGTCAATTATTGGATCACAGGCACGTAATTGCAATGATTGAGGGAGGACCTATCCCGGTAGGACAGTCTTACTCGAGATGATAGTATGCTATCTGGTTTATCTTTATCATCGTGTACTGCTTTAGGTGACCTGACATGTCGCTATTACACGTTGATAGAGCCCCTAGGATTCTTGCTTGACTACCAGCAGTATGATGGCGATCATATACGTGGGAGCTGGTAGTCTATAAGCACATCCTTAAAAGGTCCCTAGTCGTAGGAGTCTCGAGACAGGGCATCGATACTCCATTAGTAGACTAGTGTATACAGTCGAGATCCCGACGAGGGGCGGTGGCCGGTCTCACAAGCCACTGGTGTCAGTTGGTTCACCTAAGATGTATACAGGTGCTCATTGGGTTATGAGTACACCGGACAGGACTCGCCGGGAACATGCTAGTTGGTCTTATACCTGACGTCAGATAGCAGTTCCCTGGTGACATGTGTACAGGTTAGTTCATCGACCTGGGGATCGTCATTTGTCTCGTGTGAGTTCCCACTGTACTTTGATTACTACCCTACCACGGCTCAAAGGAGTCGTGCAAACAGGTTTTAGTTGGGTACAGTCCCGAGCCACATGGAGGCAGTGAGCGGATCTTCAGGGGTTCGTCTCTCCCGGTATTGGGGGTGAGGTCGCGCTGTGTCTAGGAGAGCCATTACGCAAAGCCCTCGGCCGAGGCAGGAGATTTACTGGTAGGTATTCCAGTAGTATCTCAGGGCGTTCTGGGCTACACTCCGACACGACTTGTACCGCTTTTGGGGGTCTGACTTTTACCAACCCCCTAGGCCCGACATGCGATGCTCATAGACGAACGGACCAGACTGTACGGATATTGTCACTGACAGGCTCAGTAGGGTGTCAGGATGAGTTCGCTCATCGACGTCCCTTTTGGTCAATAGCTGGTGGCCCGTCACGTATTGGCTAATACCTCTGACGTGCTAGTGGTTAAATCCACAGCCATAGTATTGACGAGTCTTTAGAGTCCACCACACTTATAGTTACTCAAGCTTTCGGGCGAAACGCTGTAGAGGCCGTATAGAGATATGGCAGGGTTCGATCTGATACGTGCGGTATTGCACGGATCAAGATCGGATGGATATTACTAGCCGACTTTGGTTTAAGCCGGTCCTAGTTTAGTACAGTGTAGATTTTGTCTCATTGCATTTGTTTCCGGTCGGAATACAGATGCGGGTGTGTATGCACAGTATCGGGGTTTTTCCTGTAATTTATTACGGGACCAGTTTTCTGGAGTTGCCAGTTTGCATTCCGTTCCGGCCGGTTTTCCTTTGTTCTTTCCCGGCCGGACTTTTCCGATGGAGGGGGTTATTTGCAATTGTGCAAATAACATTTGTAGAAGGGGGTTTCTTGCAAATATATTCATTATGATATGTTTAGCATCTTTCATCCATGATGGTGCATTTATGAGATTTGAAGTGATTAGATGTATTAAGCATGGTTGGTATTCTCATTCCTCCACCATATTCTTCTCACTAGATGAAAGAAAGCTTCACTTGAGAGAAAGAAAAGAATGAGAGAGTTCATCTTTGTTATGTGAGGAATTCTTCATCTCCTTCTTCTTCTTGTTTTAGAAAAATGAACGCACCATTTTTCCTAACCCCATTCCTCCATCAAGGCAACTACAAACCCCAAATGAGACTAGCATGATCTACTACACATTCTACAGCATATCTTGAGCATGTCGAGTTGCCGGCTTCATGCCTGAGTTGCCTCGGTATCGAGGCGGGAGCCCGTAAAAGACGCAGGCAATGTGGTGCCCTTCCGGCGAGGAGGCGACGATGTGGAGACAAGACTTTCCGCGGGAGATCGGGACGATGACGAGAAGACCAGAGGATTCGGATCACTCGGTATACTTCTCTTCCCATCTCTTGTTAGCTAGCATTAGGTTAATGGTTACGATCCGGGTATATTGTCCACGGTAGCGCCGGTTTAAAAGATAAGAAAAGTTTGATTCCGCAATTTGGCCTCGGATAGACGTCCGGGGCGCTGCCGTGGCGCAACATGGTATCAGAGCCACGCCATTAACCTTGCCTAGCTTGTTCTAATGCGTTTTACTTATCCGATCGACCGAAATTCCAAAAACCTCATTTTTGTTCACATCAGTTTCTGTTGAAAATTTTTGGTGTCTAAAAATTTTTCAGGTTGTATAAAACTGATGTACAAGCAATTCTAAGACATCTGTAAAAATTCGACACATTCAGTCGATGACTGTAGCGCGGAACCGCGGCCAAACCCCCCTTGGGCCGCGGTTCCGCCGCACATTGGTCTCTTCACTGTGTCCAATTTGTACAGTGGGCTTGTGGGCTGCTTTTGTGGGTTTTGGGATATTAAATTTGGGCCCAGATCTTCTGTGACTGCTACAGTTTTACTTGGGGGCCCACTTGTTAATTTTTGATCGATTGGATATTTTAAACACATTATTTCACAGTATTTACATTATATCTGCGACCGTGAATGTCACTTGATCGGTAAATCCCGTCTAACTGCTATAGCCCGGTTAGACGGATTTGCGAACGTGACTTTCACGTTGATGTTCTATGTTTATGCTGTGTTGTTGCGGATCGGTCGTGGGGGATAGCCTGGATGCAATGGTAGTACAGTTTTGTTTTATATGTACTTTTGATATTGCGGGGCGAGCGTCCGACATGTGGACTGCCGTCACTGCCTGTTTGTATTATTCTTTTGGGGCACGACCTGGTTGCGGTCGATGTACCCGGTGTATGTATATTTTACTTTCTGTACTAGGATTACCCCGTGGAGGGGTGCACGGATAGCCGGGTTCTAGAGGGCAATGGGCCCGCATCTCACGGCATTGAGACGGAGGGGGCTTCACTCTAGGATTGGCGGGCTATTCGCCGCACTCGTAGGGGGTACAGGTTGACCCAGGAGGGGCGCCCAAGTTACCGGATTCCGTGAAGTGCTGGGTGGTCCATTCACGGTGCTGAAGGGGGCTGCCTCGCTTCGGGTTTTGGCGGGTGACTTGCCGCGCCCGTAGGGGTCTAGGATTTCATTGCACAGGCTATCCACACGACCAGGGGAACGTCGGGTTTCAGCAGCGGCTCTGTGAAACCCGGGGATCCCAGATATCTGTATTGTTCTGTGATGCTGTACATTTCTGTGATGTTGCATTCTTATCACGCCTTGAGCGAATATAATATATTGGTATATATATTAGTAGATGTTGTATATGTTTTGCATCCGCGCTAGTCCAGTCCCCGCTCTGTCGTTAGTTAAGTAACCTAACGGGTGATGACGGGACCCAGTGGCGAATGCGGATGGCATATACGTACATTAGTATATTTTCGTTCTTTGTGGTGTGATCAATTGATGGGACTGCGTTGATTCGGATCAATGGAAGATAAACAAACCTATTCTGATGTTGTTGGAACAATTTTTTCAAAAAGCTGTTATTGCAAGGACGTTCACTTTTGTTTTGCATCGTGGTATTCATTTGGAATATCCTGCTCCTCAGTCGACGAGGCAAGGGCCGAGATCCCTTCACCGGTAGTGACCCTTTGGACAGAAGTTTGCGTCAGGGCATTAACTTCACTATAGCCGATTACTTTTGCTTTGCATCGTGGTATTCAGTTGGAATATCCTGCACCTCATTCTACGGGGAAAGAGCCGAGATCCCTTCATCGGGAGTGACCTCTTTAGTAAAGGTTTTCGTCACTATATTTTCTAAAAGGCTATGCAGTTCCTTCAACGATATCAAGTTCTTTACGTTAAAGGTTTTTTGCCAAAAACCAGCCATAGCCCTCTGTCATTTCCTACAGGTATTATTTGGTATTCGTGCTGCGTTTGTTGACCTAGTCAAGACGTAGTGTTCGGTAGCTAAGTGGTACTTGTTTGTTACATAAGTGGGATTGGTTAAGACAGTCGTGCGGCCTTGTTGACCTAGTCAAGGGCACGTACGGGTGGGTTTAATGCAATCCAGAATAATGATGGGTTGAACTTGACTGGCGGTTTATGGTTTGTTGACCTAGTCAAGGTCATAAACCGCTTGGGGTAAAAATCACATCGGGAGTTTCAAAAGAACTGAAACTTGCCAGGCATGCGCATACCTTCTGGAGTGTGGTGACTTGAGTGGATTCCGTCAAGTTATCATGCGATGATAGTTGGATCCCGATTCCTACTGATGAGTTGGTTTACTCCTCGGGTGACCCCGACTAATTCTTCTTTCAGGTTTGGAGGAGAATTTGAGGTACAGTGGGAGGTTTCCTGATTAGATAAATTGGTAACCATTCTGATCTAGGTTAGAGTGCACGCTGAGTGTTTCTTTTCTCTCTCTCTTTGGCAGCGACCATTGACCCGACCCTGGACTATGACTCAGTGACCAAGTTGACCGAACTTTCTTAACACTGGCTTTTGGATTGTCAGAGTTGCAGACCTCATTGCCACTCCTACTGTTACCCTTTTCTCCAGGACACCCCGCATTACTGCGAACGTCCACTTCCATTGGACAAAACCATCGTATGGTTATATACGAACTCGAAGGACTTCGAGGATGGTTTCTGGTTCTGGAGAAAACGAATAGGATTATTCAGTTGTCTTTTCTTTTCACCTTCTCTCATTGCGAGTACTCCTTGGTTTAGGAGATATTACACCTATTACGTAAATTGGATAGTCTTCTTCCAAACCTTAGGCTGGTGCCGACCGGTAGGGAATGAAGAAAACCAATTAGCATAACGATGGTGTGCAGAAGGTATTAAGTTAAGACAAAGTAAGGGATTAGTAAGAAGGCAAAGTAAATTGCGACTTCTATTCACGACCGAACCAAGTATTTCTTCGCCAATCCTAAATCACCTTTGTATTTCTCCAGGACACTCCGTATCACTACGAAGATCCACAGTTTATTTGGATACTCCATCGTATGGTTATATACGAACTCGAAAGGAACTCGTTCCAGTTCGGGGATGGACTCTGGTTCAGGAGAAATAGGAATAAGGTTTATTCGGTTGTCTTTTATCTTCACCTTCTCTCGCTATGCGAGTGCTCCTAGGATTAGGACAATACACCTTTTATGCTTATTGGATAGTCTTCTTCCAAACCATAGGCTGGTGCCGAACGGTAGAGACGGAAGAAAACCATTTGGCCTAAAGGGGTGTGCAGACGGTAATGACTAAAGACATATAAAGGGATTTGGACAGATGGCAAAGAGATATACGGTTACAGTTGTGAATCTGGATAATGGAAGAGGCATTACTTAGAATGCCAGGATACCCCATCGAGACATTTCGATGTTTCAGTTTCACTGTGTACTGTTAAAAGAAAACTGATTTCCCGATTAGATACTTACTCCAGGGTATGTATTTACCAGGTATGATTCTCACATCTGTATGGTTTTACAGATGATGAGTGGGAGTAAGTTATTGGGAATAGGGTGATCATCCTCATTATATCGGGATTCGTTGTAATCGGTGATATTTGAGGAGATCATCTGGGCTGTTTGCCGGTCGGCAAATATTTTGTTTTGAATATCCGCTGTTGTGCACCAATTTCAAATTGATATATCTGTACGTCTATTTTCATAGAGTGAGATATACCTTTTGATATTATGTCGATGACATTTACCTATATCAGTGGATGGTTAGGTAAGGAGCATTAAACAGCGGTGTAATTCTTCTTAACCATAAGTTCAGTTTTCAACCTACGACGCACAGTGAAAGAGTTGTTAGACTCAGCGGACTTATACAGAGTATTGTATGTTGTCCAGTGTCCATTAGGACAGAGGGGTTGGTCCTCATACTATATTCTGTTTACTTTTAACTTCTCTAGTTCTTAGACATGTGTTTCGAAGGAACACAGGGTCTAAGTTTTGAGGAGTTATAGGTATTTGAATAGAGTAGAGAACCAGGTGTAGCAAGTATCGGGATTCTTCAAAGTGATCGAAGATGTAGGTACTTGTCTATGGTATTCAGTTGATAGTAATGATAAAGAGAAATTGCTTCTCTTTCAGGTTACTCATAAGCGGAAGCATTCCTAAGTTGAGTAACGCTGATCGGCCTCCTTCCATTTAGTTAACATGCACTGGAGACAGCTGCATGATTTGAATCTGGTTCAATTAAATCAGTGCCTCTGTTTCTATATTGGATATAGAACAGTTCATATCTTAACGATGTTAAGGTACGGGGAGTTGTCCGGCTTATGCTTAAAACCAGACACTGGACAACTCAAGGCACGTTTCTGTAATGGCTGTTTGCGGGTTGACCCAGGCTATGACGAGGGTTAACTTTCTACCATCTGGAAGATCAATAGAGATATTGTTCTTGACTCGCCACATTTTTAAAAGAAATGGATTTTTAGAAAACTGTAGTGGGAGTATGGTAGAACTGGGAGTGATTCCAGAACCGCAAACGATTACTGAAGATTTGATAAGGAACCTAAAGATTCAATCTGTTTTGACATTCCATTGGCCACTCCGCAGATACGGTAGGTAACTTCAGGCACCCGAGAGGTACTTCGGTAGCCTCAAGGACGGTGACAGGGAAGTTCTTGTTTACCCACACTTGCCATTGTTGTTGTTCCAGGCTGCGAGACCCGGCAGGAGGATGAGTATAGCGTCGTTCTAAACTATCTTTAGAAGTGCACGTCTATATGACTCTGCCAGAGGGTTGTCGTAGTCAGTGGGAGCAGCGGAAGCATTGGTGGACATCAGGCTTATGTCTATTTATAGACTAAAGCAGATGTAGCGGAGATAGATCATCTATTTCTGATGTGACAGTCATAGGTTTGACGTCATCAGAATAGGGGATGGATCTGTTGAGAAGGTAGTAGGAAGTGATATTCCTATACTATGATCAGTTATACTTTGGTCGTCACACAGTGGTTTCTCCACAAAGGACTTGGACATTATATCAGACATACTGGTTACTAGATCTATGGTTTTAGATCTAGATTTGGGTGGTTTCCTAATCTGGGTACCTTGACAGCATTCTATGAGTATTTAGAATGGAAGACTCCTGGCACGGTAGTACACCTGCAGGTAATGGAGTCACCCTCTCTAAAGGTGTCTTACAGACTAAAGGGGTGAGGGATACGCATGATTGACAGATCACTTGCTTAGGCAATTGAGTCAATCATGAGATGTCAAGTACCACACCAGATGTTGTTCTTGCAGTAGATGCAATAAGTTGATATTGATCCAATCCTGGAGAAACAGTCGGAAGCAGTTTTAGAACATAAGTTGATGTTCTAGGGATATGATAACGGCAGCCTCCTTTAGGAGACGGTTATCATTCCAGGCTTCCAAGGTGACCTGGCTGTCAGAGTTATAGTTTTCCCTCTGACGAGGGGAGTATTTTGGACAGGTGGTCCAAGGCAATACTGAGGGAGGCATGGCGCTGGGTACTGATTAAGTTCAGTTATCGATACAGTCTAAGAAGTTTGGATTTAGAGTTCATTTATGAGCTAGGTCCCATCAGATATCCAGACATACTCTAAGACAGGTATTGCTCATTTCGGGAGATGGTTTTCTCTGCGAACTTGAGATATAGAGAGACATAGAAAGAAACATCACAGCGGATCCACTCACTGAGGCTATTCCTCGAACGCAATAGTTTCGCAAACAAGTTTTGTGAGACTGACAAGTAGAGGAGTTGGGTGTTCGGTATCACACGGGCTGTGAGTATGCGACATCGCAATAATTAGCCTTGAGTGCAAGTGGGAGATTGTTGGAGATAGTGCCCTCAGAGTCAATTATTGGATCACAGGCACGTGATTGCAATGATTGAGGGAGGACCTATCCTGGTAGGACAGTCTTACTCGAGAAGATAGTATGCTATCTGGTTTATCTTTATCATCGTGTACTGCTTTAGGTGACCTGACATGTCGCTATTACACGTTGATAGAGCCCCTAGGATTCTTGCTTGACTACCAGCAGTATGATGGCGATCATATACGTGGGAGCTGGTAGTCTATAAGCACATCCTTAAAAGGTCCCTAGTCGCAGGAGTCTCGAGACAGGGCATCGATACTCCATTAGTAGACTAGTGTATACAGTCGAGACCCCGACGAGGGGCGGTGGTCGGTCTCACAAGCCACTGGTGTCAGTTGGTTCACCTAATATGTATACAGGTGCTCATTGGGTTATGAGTACACCGGACAGGACTCGCCGGGAACATGCTAGTTGGTCTTATACCTGACGTCAGATAGCAGTTCCCTGGTGACATGTGTACAGGTTAGTTCATCGACCTGGGGATCGTCATTTGTCTCGTGTGAGTTCCCACTGTACTTTGATTACTACCCTACCACGGCTCAAAGGAGTCGTGCAAACAGGTTTTAGTTGGGTACAGTCCCGAGCCACATGGAGGCAGTGAGCGGATCTTCAGGGGTTCGTCTCTCCCGGTATTGGGGGTGAGGTCGCGCTGTGTCTAGGAGAGCCATTACGCAAAGCCCTCGGCCGAGGCAGGAGATTTACTGGTAGGTATTCCAGTAGTATCTCAGGGCGTTCTGGGCTACACTCTGACACGACTTGTACCGCTTTTGGGGGTCTGACTTTTACCAACCCCCTAGGCCCGACATGCGATGCTCATAGACGAACGGACCGGACTGTACGGATATTGTCACTGACAGGCTCAGTAGGGTGTCAGGATGAGTTCGCTCATCGATGTCCCTTTTGGTCAATAGCTGGTGACCCGTCACGTATTGGCTAATACCTCTGACGTGCTAGTGGTTAAATCCACAGCCATAGTATTGACGAGTCTTTAGAGTCCACCACACTTACAGTTACTCAAGCTTTCGGGCGAAACGCTGTAGAGGCCGTATGGAGATATGGCAGGGTTCGATCTGATACGTGCGGTATTGCACGGATCAGGATCGGACGGATATTACTAGCCGGCTTTGGTTTAAGCCGGTCCTAGTTTAGTACAGTGTAGATTTTGTCTCATTGCATTTGTATCTGGTCGGAATACAGATGCGGGTGTGTATGCACAGTATCGGGGTTTTTCCTGTAATTTATTACGGGACCAGTTTTCTGGAGTTGCCAGTTTGCATTCCGTTCCGGCCGGTTTTCCTTTGTTCTTTCCCGGCCGGACTTTTCCGATGGGGGGGTTATTTGCAATTGTGCAAATAACATTTGTGGAAGGGGGTTTCTTGCAAATATATTCATTATGATATGTTTAGCATCTTTCATCCATGATGGTGCATTTATGAGATTTGAAGTGATTAGATGTATTAAGCATGGTTGGTATTCTCATTCCTCCACCATATTCTTCTCACTAGATGAACGAAAGCTTCACTTGAGAGAAAGAAAAGAATGAGAGAGTTCATCTTTGTTATGTGAGGAATTCTTCATCTCCTTCTTCTTCTTGTTTTGGAAAAATGAAAGCACCATTTTTCCTAACCCCATTCCTCCATCAAGGCAACTACAAACCCCAAATGAGACTAGCATGATCTACTACACATTCTACAGCATATCTTGAGCATGTCGAGTTGCCGGCTTCATGCTCGAGTTGCCTCGGTATCGAGGCGGGAGCCCGTAAAAGACGCAGGCGATGTGGTGCCCTTTCGGCGAGGAGGCGACGATGTGGAGACAAGACTTTCCACGGAAGATCGGGACGATGATGAGAAGACCGGAGGATTCGGATCACTCGGTATACTTCTCTTCCCATCTCTTGTTAGCTAGCATTAGGTTAATGGTTACGATCCGGGTATATTGTCCGCGGTAGCGCCAGTTTAAAAGATAAGAAAATTTTGATTCCGCAATTTGGCCTCGGATAGACGGCCGGGGCGCTGCCGTGGCGCAACAAAAACACCTTTTAATAAAACCCGACGGAATCGGAGTTAAACCGATTTCCGATTCGGTTTCTTTCTAAAAATCCTAATTTCCTTAAACACAACCCTATTAAATCATTACATGTTGACTACTAATCATTAACAAATATGTTGAACAAGTTTTATGACAATCTATATCATTTTGTAACTTTTATCGCTCTTTTTTAGTAAAATACCATGTAGTTTCATTTTGACATTAAATCATCGCAATCTTACTATACCTTTAAGTTAGATCACGAGGTAATGACCTACCTCCTCACAACACTCATATGAAACATAGCACGATACTTTTTGGGAACATAGAATACGGGAAACGAAGCTTTACATATAAATACCCTTTACTAATAAAACCATTTTTTCAAGATTTAGTATTTTTAAACAAATCTTTGCAAAACGCCGCTACAACCCATTTTGGGAAACCCGACTGGGATGGTACGGATTATCGCACGTCCCTGGGCTTAGTAGTGCGAGATGCAGACCCCCGCAAGGGGCATTCGGTCTCGAAAGATTTACAAAATACAAAATCTTAAGAAAATGATATTTCTAGAAATATAATATATATTGAAAATTATTTTATATAAATATAAATATAGATATATATATATATATATGTATAATTAAAATATCTATTTTGTAATAATATAAATATTCCAACTTTTTTCTAAAATCACAAGGATCACTTTACATTAAAATACCATGAATTCCATACAAGTACAATATTACAAATAAATACCATATATTACGAAAGTAGGTTATTCTCACTAGAAATATCACAAATATAAATATCTACAATTATTACAACTCTAAAGACGATAATTAAATACTTGGGGTGTATTTTGAAAAGTATATAAAAGTATTTTTACATAAAACCCCCTCAAGTTCTATAAATTACCCTAAGGACCCCAATAAACATAGGTTTAAGCGAGACCAATCTCTTGAGCCTCAGGGAGCCGGAGAAGTGGGTGCTTGCCTATTTAAGGTAGATAACTTAACAACGGTGTTATCAACACGGTAATCGTCTTTGAAAAAGACGCAAATTCTGCCGCCCATGTGCAGCGGTTACCGACAACATAAAAAACAATCAGAACTTCAATTTACTTTTCTAATTGTCTGACCAGACTAAGTCTTCTCATTAATAATCTGACTTGAATATGATTCAAGTCCACAATCTACAATTCAACATGAATCCATGAATACATATATTCAATCTATATTAACTGAACCGAACCTTGGATATACTTCCATTTACATGATTCTCCAGTTACATCCATTTACTGATATCACGGTTTCGGCAAATCATCCAATTATACAATCTATATCACAAGACAACACGATACAAACAATACAAACAAGATATCGCGGGGTTTAAGGGGTAGATTAGTACGGAAGGTCTTAGAAGTTGCACGAGATAGTAAGATTTAACACACCTAACCTTAATCCAGTTGCTGTTGTACCGTGGCATAAACGGTTTCTTGTACTACACTTGCCTCTAGTCTCTAGCATATAGAGACTCCTTTCGTATACACTGGCATCCTTCTGTACCAATCTACAAACAACAGCGTTAACACTAAATACAACATTGTAATAATATAATACAACTTTAAAATCTACACTCTCTGTCTTACTCTCTGTCTATTCTATTTCTCCCTTATCTTTGGGACTTACCGAGCGATTTGTTCGCTGACGACATTCACTTTCTTTCTTCTTTGAATGTCGTCAGGTGATCTGGACACTCCGGAGATCGAGCCCACTAGTGAAGACTTGGACCACTTCATTGAAGACCCAGAGCTTTAGTTCATTGCACACTTTTATTTCAGTACTTTTCCTTTTCTGTTATATCATTGTTTAGGCATTGATTTCATTCAGTTGTATTTACTTTTCCATTCATTGTACAAAAAGAATGTGAATAAATAAAGTTGCTATTTTATTATATCTTGTCTCTTGTGTATTTACTCTTATATTATTTAGATACGCTTAGCGTATTTACTTCACAGTAAATACGTAGCGGCATCGTCGTGTCCTCTGCATGTATAATGGGAAGTGGGGCGTGACAGACTGTAGGAGAACCCCGTTGCCTAAAGCATCCGTACGGGTGCTCACGGCCGCAGTGTTCCGCCTAAGTGCACTTCGTCGTCGGTATCGGGGGGTGCGGCCGTCTACTAAAGTTTCTTATGAGTATTCGATCAGGATGTCGGGAATCTTGTTGAATTACCCGACTTCATATTGAAAAGTGTTTTCAATATTAAGACTAAAATGCGGGGTTTATAATTGTTAGGCATGTGATGTCTAAGGAATTCATTTAGTTGGGCATGAAATCCAAAGTATGTGATACATTGGGTTTATGATGTCCAAGGTGGTTGCGGATTTCAATTGTTGTAGTTTTTCACTTTCTTTTCTGCGACCGTAAGTGTAATATATAGTGTATCGCCGGTTTCATTGCTATACATTAACGACAATTGGGATACGCATATTTACTTACGTTGATGACATGTGATGTTATGTGTTGCTGGGATATGTTACATTGGATCGTCGTGTTTGAATAGCCGGGTTTTTTTTATGTGAGATGAGAGTTTTTCATTTTCATTCATGTAAAAGCTTGTATGTAATATTCTTTTATTGGGGCACTTCCGGGTTGAGGAAGATGTCACCGTTGATATATATTATTTACTTTTCCGCATTAGGATAGACCCAAGGAGGGGAGCACAAGTAACCGGGTTCTAGAGTCCAGTGGGAGACCATCTCGAGGCGTCGAGTCCGGGTCTCCTAACTCTAGAATTGGTAGGGTTGCTTGCCACTCTCTTAGGGGTCTAGGGATGCGGGTTTGGCTATTCATCGTGACCGTAGAATCCGTGTATTATACAGGCTTAATATAAAACCCGGAAATCCTAGTATATCCAATATTTCATATGTTGTTTTCTGCTGCGATATCTGTGATGTGATCATTTGATATGTTGAGATAGATATTGTATATAATATATATGATATATTATATATATAGACATTGCTTATGTTTTACACCCGCGCTAGCCCTGCCCCGCTCTGTCGTTAGTTACCTAACTTAACGGTGCATGACGGGACATCGAGGCGAATGCGGATGGCATAAGCGTACGTTGTATTTATCTGTGATGTTTAGGTAACTTAAAATGATAGGACTTCATTAATGAGATTAATGAAAGAAAATAAACCTAACGATATTGTGGAATCGAATTTTCAAAAACAGGTAACTCTAGTTGTTGCTTTGCATAGCGGTATTCCTTGTTTAATATCCAGCACCTTATTCGATAAGGAAAGAGCCGAGATCCCTTCACCGGGACTAACTTCTTTAGCAATAACTGGCAGATGCTACAACCCTCGGTTTCGTCTTTTGATTGTTTTTCTAGTTCTTGCTTTGCATAGTGGTATTGTGAATATCCTGCATCCCATTCAACGAGGAAAAAGCCGTGATCCCTTCACCGGGAGTGACCTCTTTAGCAAAACTAGCAAAAGCCTAAAAAACACTCCATTTTCAATCATTTGATTCTACAACGATATCAAGTTCATTACGCAAGATGTTTTCTTAAAAACCTGTCGTAGCCCTCCGTCATTTCAGATAAATACTTCATAGTATTCGTGCTACGTTTGTTGGCTTTCGTCAAGGCGTATTGTGCGGTAGCTATTTATGCTTATCTGCAAAAGCATATGATGCGATTGAGTTAGGGTAGTCGTACGACTTTGTTGGCTTTCGTCAAGGGTCGTGCGGGTGGGTTTAATTCAATCATGAAATGTACGGGTTGAACTTGACTAGCAGCCTATGGTTTGTTAGCTTTCTTCAAGGTCATAGGATGCTAGGGAAAAATTATCGGGAATTTCAAGTGTTGAAATTTGCAATGAGATTGCATACCTTCTATGAGATAGTTGGATCCCGATACCCACTGCGAGTAAGAGTTACTCCTGCGAGAGTTTTGCACATTACAATTAGCCAATCAAGTAGGTGTCTAGAAAGGTGTCAACGGGGTTACTCCTCTGGAAAAACGAGGTTTATTTTAATTAGGTCCGTGCGAAAGCACGGGGAACCCCACTGAAAGTACCGGCACTGGCCTGGCTGAAAGATTGGTGAACTTGTAGGGTGTAATTAATCGCGGCTAGTCTTTCCTTTTAGGGTTTGAAGAAAGATTTGATAAAAACAGTGGGAGCCATCCTGATTAGATAAAATTATAACCAATCTGATCTTGCAAGAGCGTACACTGAGTGTTTTCTTCTCTCTCTCTCTCCAGGTAGCGACCATGTCACGCCTTAATCAAGATAATAATATGGATGTATTAACTGAACCCGCTTGTTATACTGAGCTGGGGAACGTTGGTCCCGCTCTACCTTACAATTGTTATAAGACTGAGCAGGAAATAGGGGATTACCAAGATTCCTGTACAGATGTGAGAATCAAACCTGGTAAATACATACCCTGGAGTAAGAATCTAATTGGGAAATCAGTTTTCAATTAACAACTCACGGTGAAACTGAAACATGAAAATGTTTCGAAGGGGTATCCGGGTATTCTTAGCAATGGCTCTTCCACTGTCCAGATTTATGACTGTAACCGCATATTTCCTTGCCATCTCTTCAATCCCTTTATTTGTCTTTACTTATTACCTTCTGTATACTGTACTTAAGCTAAATGGTTTTCTTCCTTCACAACCGTTCGGCACCGGCCTATGGTTTGGAAGAAGACTATCCAATAAGCGTAATAGGTGTACTCTCCTAATTCTAGGAGCCCTCGCAACCTGGGAGAAGGTAAAGATAAAAGACAACCGAATAATCCTTATTCTATTTCTCCTGAACCAGAATCCATTCTCGAACTGGAACATGTTCCTTCGAGTTCATATGTAACTATACGATGTATTATCCAATAAATATGGATCTTTGTAGTGATACGGGGTGTTCTGGAGAAATGCAAAGGTGAAGTAGGAGTGGCGATAATATATGCGGTTTGGTCATGAATGATAGTATTCGCAATTTACTTTGCCTTCTTTCTAATCCCTTTATTTGTCTTTACTTATTACCTTCTGTACACCTCACTTAGGCTAATTAGTTTTCTTCCTTCCCCACCTTTCGGCACTTGCCTATGGTTTGGAAGAAGACTATCCAATAAGCGCAATAGGTGTACTCTCTCCTAATCCTAAGAGCCCTCACAACCTGAGAGAAGGTAAAAGGAAAAGACAACTAAATAGTCCTATTCAATTTCTCTATAACCGGAAACCATTCTCGAATCTGAAATAAGTTTCTTCGAGTTCGTATGTAACTATACAATGGTAACATCCAATAAATGTGGATCTTCGTAGTGATACGAAATATTCCGGAGAAAAGCAAAGGGTAAAAGTAAGAGTGGCAATGAAGTATGCAACTCTAACAATCCAAAAGCCAGTGTGTTTTAAGAAGGTTCAGTTAACTTGGTTTATGAGTTCTACCCTAGGGTCGGGCCATGGTCGCTGCCAAAGTGAGAGAGAGAAAAGAAACACTCAGCATGCACTCTGACCTAGATCAGAATGGTTAATCACTTTATCTAATCAGGATGTCTCCCACTGTATCCTCAAATTCTCCTCCAAACCCAAAAGAAGAATTAGTCGGGATCATCTAAAATCACCGGAGGAGTAAACCAACTCATCAGTGGGAATCGGGATCCAACTATCATCGCATGATAACCTGATGGAATCCACTCAAGTTATCACACTTCAGAAGGTATGCGCATGCCTGGAAAGTTTCCTGTATGTTTGAAACTACCGATGTGATTTCTGCCCCATGCTCTTATGACCTTGACGAAGGCCAACATATCATAAGTCACATGACAAGTTCTACCCGTCATTATCCATGTTAATTTGAACCCATCCGTATATACCCTTGACAAAGGCTAACATAGTAGTACGACTGTCCCAAACCAACGCATCTATCTATACTACATAAAAGTAACAAAAAGCTACCTTACACTATGCCTTGACGAAGGCCAACATACATAGCATGAATACTAAGTGCTACCCGTCTGAAATGATGGAGGGCTACGAATGGTTTTTTGGCGAAAAACTTTTAACATAATGAACTTGATATCGTTGAAGGAACCGGATAGTTTTACAAATATATAGTGGCGAAAACCCTTGTTAAAGAGGTCACTCCCTGTGAAGGAATCTCGGCTCTTTCCTCGTCGAATGAGGTGCAGGATATTCCTAACTGAATACTTCGATGCAAAGCCAAAAAGTAATCAACTATAGTGAAGTTATTACCCCGACGCAAACTTCTGCCCAAGAGGTCACTCCCGGTGAAGGGATCTCGGCTCTTGCTTCGTCGAATAAGGTGCTGGATATTCATAACCGAATACCGCTGTGCAAAACAAAAGAAAACGTCCTTGTAATAACAGCTTTTGAAAATTGTTCCAACAACATCATATAGAGGTTTGTTTTATCTTTGCATTGATCAGAATCAACGCAATCCCATCAATTAATCACACCAGAATAGAACGAAAATATGATGTACGTATATACCATCCGCATTCGCCACTGGGCCCTGTCATCACCTGTTAGGTTAACTAACGACAGAGCGGGGGCTGGACTAGCGCGGGTGCAAAACATATACAACATCTACTAGTATATATATAACAATATATAATAATCGTTCTAGGCATGATATATGCAACATCACAGATAAGCGTTAAGTATCATAGAACAATACTAATAATCTGGGAGCCCCAGGTTTCCTTTGAACCGCAAGTGAAACCTGACGTTCCCCTGGTCGTGTGGATAGCATGTGCAATGAAAACCTAGACCCCTATGAGCACGGCAACTTATCCGCCAATCCCAGAAGTAAAGCAACCCCAATCAACAACGTGAACGGGCCACCCGACACTTCACGGAATCTGGTAACTTGAGCACCCTCCTTGGGTCAACTTGTACCCCTTACGAGTGCGGCAAATAGCCTGCCAATTCTAAAGTGAGACCCCGTCCGTCTCAAAGCTATGAGATGCGTGCCCGTTGCCTTCTAGAACCCGGCTATTCATGCACTCTACCGCTGGGTAATCTTAATACAGAAAAGAAAATAAGTACAAGGGTGAGATCGACCTCAACCCGGTCGTGCCCCAAACAATAATATACAAACGGGCAATGAAGGAGGTCCACATGTCGGACACTCGCCCCGCAATATCAAATGTAAAAATGAAACTAAATTGTACTACCATTGCACCCAAGCTATCCACCACGATGATCCAACCACAACCACAGCACAACACAGAACATCAACGTGAATGTCACGTTCGCAAACCTGTCTAAAATTCATATAGCAATTAGACGAGTTGTACCGCTCTAATGACATTCATGGTCCCAGATAGTAATGTATGTACTGAAAACTACGACAATAGAATTCCGCACGCAATTAGAAAACTAAACCAATTTCCAAAACCATGAAAAACCAGTGAGCTAAAGTTCCAAAAACCGACCGTTCAAAGCCAATTCAGAAGTCTGAATCAAAACAAAACGTGCCTGAACCTTCACAGGGAGTTAGAGCACGAAATTAACTTCGAGTCGGGGGGCCTAGAGGGGGTACCCCATCCCTGAGGCCACCACGAGATGGCCAGGGGGTAAGGCAGACCCGAAACTGCCCAAGGTGGAGCAGTTTCGGGTCCCCACTGTCAAGACCACCTTGTGGTGGTCTTGGGGAGTGAGCCCGCGGGGTGTTCAAACATCTCAAACTTTCAGTTTTTGGAACTATTTTTGTCGGCAGTTTTTGCACTTCAAAAGCGACGGATTTTTAAAGTCGCAATGAGTTAACTAAGGCTTATGAAGTGGATCTGATACCATGTTGGGTTATGCAAGCGTCCCGGCCATCAAACCGTCGCCATTGCGGAACAAAAAATTTCAAAAACCGGCACTAAAACAACCCGATAACCTGGATCTACCCAGAAGCCCTAGATAACAAAACATGCAAAGGAGTTAGAATGGTTATACCGAATAGATCCGTGTCCTTCGTTCTTAAACCATCATCCCAAACTCCTAGGCGCTTCCTTGATCAAGCTTGATTTCCGGTCTCCCTCCATCGAAGATGATCCACCCGAGAGTCTATACAACGAGCTCCAACCTCATATCTGAGGCAACTAGGGCACCTAGATCGCCACTCTAGATACCGTAGATGAAGTAGAGAGTGATGAAAAATTTAATTTGTCTCAAGACACCCAAGGATTCTCAACTCGTGAGAGGGTTTGGGTGGAGCTAGAGGAAGAAGAAGATGCCATGAGAATGAGGTGTTGAGAGCAACTCAAGAAAAAGAAAAAAGAAATGAATAATGGCTTGTGTTTTTATTTGTTATGTGAGTGTGATAAGAAATAATGGAGCCATCACATAAATGTCCATGTCTCCAAAATATCTTAGTCAACAAAAAATATCTCAAGTCAACAAAATCTCACAATAAACAAAAACCCTAAGAATGGTAGAATAGTAACCAAGGGTCACTAATTAGCCATGCCACAAAAATGCAATGAACACCTCATCCTATACCTCAATAAACTTTTAATCCAAAAAGGTCTAAACTATGATGAGGTGTAATCTTCTAAAAGTAATCTTGTAATAAATTACAAGAATACCCCTCAACCGTATATACATACCCGCAACCGTATTCCGAAGAATACGAATACGAATACAAAGAAACGAAAATAATCCAACAAATATAATATTAGGATCCGGCTTAAACCAAAGCCCACAAGTATTATCCGTCCGAACATCATCCGTGCATAAGTACATGTATGTGCTCGACCCCTGTCGTAAAACCATACGGCCTCTACATCGTTTCGCCCGTAGTAGGGAAACCCTCTGTGTGGGACTCTAAAGCTCGTCAATAAGCTGGCAGTGGGTTCAATCACAAGCACGTCAGCGGCACTAGCTGTACGTAACGGCTACCCAAGTATTGAGCGAAAGGGAGGCCGATGAGCAAACTCATCCTTGAATCCCTGCTGAGCCTGATAGTGACAATATCCGTACAGTCCGGTTCGTTCGTTTATGAGTATCACATATCGAGTCTAGGGGGTGGATAAATTCGGACCCCTAATAACATGACATTTAGTGTCGGTATGATGTCCATCACCACCTGAGAAACTACCGATCCTAGATCAGTAATTCTCGATTATCTTGGCCAAGGATTTCTGGTGATGGCCACCCGTGCACAACCGCGACATCAACCCCCAATACCGAGAGAGATGAATCCCCCGACGATCCGCTCACTGCCTCCATGTGGCTCGGGACTGTACCCAACTAAAACCTGTTTGCACGACTCTTTTGAGCCATGGTAGGGTAGTAATCAAAGCACAGTGGGAACTCACACGAGACAAATGACGATCGTAGGTCGATAGACTAACCTGTACACATGTCACCTGGGAAATGCTATCTGACAATAGGTATAATACTAACTACATGTTCCCGGCGAGTCCGTCCGGTGTACTCATAAACCAATGAGCACATGTATACATCTTAGGTGAACAAATTAACACCAATGGCTTGTGAGACCGGCCACACCCCTCGTCGGGGTCTCGATCAATATACACTAGAGTATCGATGCCCAGTCTCGAAACTCCCTCGACTAGGGATATTTAAGGATGTGCTTATAGACCACCCAGCTCCTACGTATATGATCGCCTTCATACTGCTGGCAGTCAAGCAAGAATCCTATGGGCTCTATCAAAATGTAATAGTGATCTGTAATGCCACCTAATGCTGTACATGATGATAAAGATAAACCAGATAGCATACTATCATCTCGAGTAAGACTGTTCTACCGGTATAGGTCCTCCCTCAATCATCATAATCACCTGCCTGCGACTATGATAATTTCCTTGAGAGCACTATAGCCAATACATTAGCACACTAGATTTTTTAAAATTGTTTACTTGATGCTTCTTAAAATTAGTAGTCACTACTACAATATGGGGTTGCCCCTACGGATACAGGAATCTGTAGGGGCAACGTTTTCTTGCCCCTATGGACTAATCCGTAGGTCCCAATGGTTATCCCTACGGTACCCTACGTTTTAATTTGAAAATATTAAATCGTAATTTGTTGTTTGGCCCTACGGAGCCGCAAAAAAATGACCTACGGTGAAGTACGTAGGGGCATATAAATGGGTATTTAATAAAAAAAAGGCACAGAAAAGCCCTACGCCTCGATCTCGTTGCCAAAATTCTCTCTCTCAATCTCTCCCGTGTCTCGATCTCGTTCCCGCGCCTCCAATTTTTTCCTCGTCGCTACCGCCCTCCGCCCGTGGTCCGCCACCGCCCTCGTTCCCAAAACATCCTCATCGCCACCGCCCGCGACTCGTCGCCGATTGCGTCGTCGACCACCGGTCTTCTCCACCGCCCGCTACAGGTTAGTAAATCTCCAATTATTTATAATTTTGATGATGTTAGGGCTAGGGTTCAGGGTTCAAGGTTCGGGTAGGGGTGAGGATTAGGGTTAGGCATCAGGTTCAGTTTAGGTTTAGGTTAGGGTTAGGGTTCGGTTGGGGTTGGGGTTGGGGTTCGGTTGGGGCTGGGGCTGGGGTTAGGGTTCGGTTGGGGTTGGGGTTGGGGTTGGGGCTATGGTTAGGGTTAATTAGTTGGGCTTAGGGTTAGGGTTAGGGTTTGGTTCAGGTTTAGGGTTAGAAGCTAGGGTTAATTTGGGTTAATTAGAAGGTATGGTTAATTTTGGTTAATTAGTGATAATTTGAAAGGGTTAGGGTGTTGATTAGGGTTAATTTGGTTAACTTGGGTAAATTGGGTTATGTTTGACCTGATTAGGGTTAATTAGGTTAATTTTGGTAAATTGGGTTAAGTTTGGGTTAATTAGGGATAATTTGTGTTTGGGTAACGATTATGGTTAATTGTGGTTAATTTGGGTTATTTAGGGTTAGGGTTTATGGTGCACTAGTTCATTCAGTAGGATACTCGATGATAACGTAAACGTGCAACTTTACCGTAAACGCAAGAAAAATTTACCCTAAACTTGAAATTTCAAACCCTTAATAACGAAACGTAAACATAAAACCTATTCATGTTAAAAAAAATATATGATACTCGATGTTAATATGAAACTTTCATATTTCGATACTCATATATGAAACTTAAAGCGCCACTTAGTCCCCGTCTATCGGTTAACATATGTTCGATGTTCGTCGTGATATAGAACTATACGAAGCTTGTTAAATATCGGACGGTATAGCTCGGTACTAACAACCGTTGTGTAGTCTATGTGACGAGAAGATTCAATCGTATGATAACCGATAGATTTGTCCCGTGTGGACAAGTTAGGAATGTATAATGCAAACACGTACATTCACTTGTGTTTTCATCCGTTTCAAGATATTTCGTCAGTACTTTTCCGCTGGTTCTCCGTGTACAAAGATAAATTAGATGTTCATTTCAACGTTGTTTCACAGCTTTGAAATGATTATCTATTCTATTACAGTGTACTCGGAGAACAGCGGGGAGGTGCTGCCGAAATTCTCGAACGGTTGAAAGCACAAGTGAATGGGTGTCTGCTCTATACATTCTTAATGGGATAGAAGCCTTACCCCCGAAAGCCGAAACACACACATACAACACGAATACACAACAAACGCATCATTATAGAGTGATTCAAGATGTTCAAGTTAAAACCAATATATGATACTCGATGATAATTTGAAACTTTCATATTCTCATCGATACTCATATATGAAACTCTAAGCGCCACTTAGTCCCCGTTTATCGGTTAACATATGTTCGATGTTCATTGTGACATAGAACCATACGAAGGTTGTTAAATATCGGCAAGCCGAAACACACACATACAACACGAATACACAACAAACGCATCATTATAGAGTGATTCAAGATGTTCAAGTTAAAACCAATATATGATACTCGATGATAATTTGAAACTTTCATATTCTCATCGATACTTATATATGAAACTCTAAGCGCCACTTAGTCCCCGTTTATCGGTTAACATATGTTCGATGTTCATTGTGACATAGAACCATACGAAGGTTGTTAAATATCGGACGGTATAGTTCGATACTAACAACCGTCGTGTATTCTATGTGACGAGAAGATTCAATCGTATGATAACCGATAGATTTGTCCCGTGTGGAAAAGTTAGGAATGTATAAAGCAAACACCTGCATTCACTTGTGTTTTCATCCATTTCAAGATATTTCGTTGGTACTTTTCCGCTGGTTTTCCATGTACAAAGATAGATTAGATGTTCATTTCAACGTTGTTTCACAGCTTTGAAATGATTATCTATTCTATTACAGTGTACTCAGAGAACAGCGGGTAGGTGCTGCCGAAATTTACTCGAAACGGTTGAAAGCACAAGCGAATGGGTGTCTGCTCTATACATTCTTAATGGGATAGAAGCCTTACCCCCGACAGCCGAAACACACACATACAACACGAATACACAACAAACGCATCATTATAGAGTGATTCAAGATGTTCAAGTTAAAACCAATATATGATACTCGATGATAATTTGAAACTTTCATTTTCTCATCGATACTCATATATGAAACTCTAAGCGCCACTTAGTCCCCGTTTATCGGTTAACATATGTTCGATGTTCATTGTGATATAGAACCATACAAAGGTTGTTAAATATCGGACGGTATAGTTCGGTACTAACAACCGTCGTGTATTCTATGTGACGAGAAGATTCAATCGTATGATAACCGATAGATTTGTCCCGTGTGGAAAAGTTAGGAATGTATACAGCAAACACCTGCATTCACTTGTGTTTTCATCCATTTCAAGATATTTCGTTGGGTGTCTGCTCTATATATTCTTAATGGGATAGAACCCTTACCCCCGACAGCCGAAACACACACATACAACACGAATACACAACAAACGCACACACATCATATACACACTAACAACCCTACACTTAAGCGAAATCATAAATTGAAACACACATATATAGAATACAACTCATACATGGGTATCCTCAAATCTAACTTTGATTATCGATAATTTATTCTTTTCAACAACAAACGCACACACAAAGCATATACACGGATTTTCTCCTTTGTCAGTAACCATCCCGTTCTTAGATTTCTCAATATAGTCATCATAATGTACAATTTATATGTTATAAAGTATAATATGGCCCATAAGTACGTCAGAGTTAAGGACTGGATGTATGTGGATTGGCAACAATGTATGCAACCTAGTTTTGTCGCAGGAGTTGATGCTTTTATTGAATTTGCACGCGCACATAATAAGATCGTGATAGAGAAGATTCTCTGCCCGTGCGATATATATGGGAATAAGTACTGGCAAAAGGAAGAATTTGCAGAGCTTTATATCATTAAATATGGTTTTACTAGACTTTATACAACTTGGCTATATCATGGGTAAGGAGAAGAACATAGTAATGCGGCAGAAGAAGAAGGAGAAGACGATAATGCGGCAGGAGAAGAAGGAGAAGACGGTAATGCCGCAGAAGAAGAAGACGGTAATTTCTTTCCATCAGAAGAAATGGAGGATATGGTAGAGGCTGCCCTAGGTGAATCTATTCGTACCGAAGATGACATTCCTTCCGGTCAAGGACCGTGTGCGGATAAGTACGAAAATTTCATGAATGATGCTAGAAAACCAATTTATGAGAATGCAAAGTATTCCACCCTCTCATGGTTCGTCCAACTTTTCCAGATTAAGTGTTTAAATGGATGGAGCAACAAGTCATTCACAATGCTTCTTTCATTCTTGAATGATTCTATGCCCCCGGGAAATAACGTGCCTGACAGCTGGTACGGAGCCCAGAAGATGATATCTGATTTGGGTCTGAAGTGTGAGAAAATTCAAGTATGTCCTAAAAATTTCGTATTGTACCGGAAAGAGAATTCAGATTTGAAAGAGTGTCCAACATGCGGAGAGGCCAGGTATAAGCCGAAAGATTCTGATAAGAAGCCCGATATACTTGTCAAGATAGCACGATACTTTCCCATAACACAGAGGCTGCAGAGGCTATTCAGGTGCAAGAAAACAGCCGAGGCAATGATTTAGCATCACCGTGCTCCTCCAAGTGAAGATGGAAAAATGAGTCATCCAAGAGATTCACCGGCATGGAAGGATTTCGATAGGAGGCACGCAATATTCAGTAGCGATCCTCGCAATGTCAGGTTCGTACTGGCTAGTGATGGCTTTTGCCTATTCAACTATATGGCTGGAAGGCACAACATATGGCCCGTTGTAACGATAGTTTATAATCTGTCGTCTTGGTTGGCTATGGACCAATCATACTTTATGATGCCTCTTCTTATCGACGGACCAAACTCACCGGGAAACAATATCGACGTTTATCTCCGACCTCTGATCGAGGAGTTAAAATCTTTATTTATTGATGATGTAGAGACTTACGATGCAAACACAAATACAACCTTCATACTGCGCGCGGCTTTAATATGGACAATTAATGACTTTCCTGTGTATGTAATGCTATTAGGTTGGTCCGTACATGGTCACAAAGCATGTCCTCATTGCCATCAACATACAATATCAAAATTCTTGAATTTTAGCAGGAAGGGTTGTTATTGCTTCCATCGACGTTTCCTGCCTCTAGACCACCCCTACAGGTTAGAAGCTGTTCACTTTGATGATCATCAGGAGCTTCTTGGACCTCCAGCCCTATTGTCCGGAGAGAACGTGACTGTTTAGTGGGATGGTTACAATAATGTGACCTTCGGGATGGATTCGACAAAACAGGTCAAACCACCATTCTGCAACAAGTTAAGCTGTAACATTTCAGAAAAATAAAATATTATTTTTAGGATTTTTTATAATTAAATAATAAATATTATGAATATTTTAATAATGCGGTATAATTAAATACCGATAAATTGGGAAATATTTGGAAAATTATAGGAATTACGGAAATGAGGACGTTTTATTGGATTTAAGCAAATTATGAATTTTTATAATTAATTATATACAATTTTAATGCTAATTGCAATTAAATATCGCTAATCTTGCATTAATCCTGTTTTGTGCACATGACATGCACCATGTCACATTTTTCACACTTATTGTATTTCCTACATGGCTTTTCTTTGTTTTGGTTTGAGTTTTAAAATGAGAGAGAAAAGAAAAAAGAAAAGAAAAGAAAAAGGAAAAGGAAAATGATAAAGAATGGGGGTATGGGCAAGAGAGAGAGGGGGTGAGGGGTCAACCATGGGCTTGGATCATTCTCACTTCACTCATTCCTCTCTCCTTCTCCTTCATCATGGCAGCCCCATCTCCCTCCTCCACAAAATCCTCTAAAACATCACCAAAAACAACCCAAAATATCATCCCCACTTCATTAAAAACATGCACAAGCTTCTTACAAACATTTTGGACCAAGAAAAATCAGATTTTAAAGACTTGGGGCAACTCAGGAATTTTCTTGGGTTGCCAAATAAGATAATTTTTGCACCATTAGTGTAATATTTCAATTCCTTAAGCATCCATACATGTTTAGTATCGATATCGAGTGGTTTTGTGAACTTATAAAATTCCTAGATAGGGTTTGAGGGATTCTTGAGTTGCTATGGTATAATTGAGGTTAGTAGAGACCATACAACCCCTTTAAGGTGTGATTAGAGACTTAAACCATAGACTTAAACCCTGCAACACGAACCTAGAAACCCCGATACCGTATTTTTCTGGAAATTGTGAAGCGAAATTGATATCTGCTAACACCCGGAGACACTAGGATTTATTTTGCAGGCACCCAGGAAGCTACCACAGAGACTCGAGCCCCAATGCCCTCCACTTGGCCACAATTTTATTCATCATGGCCGCAAATTGCGGCCAGGTTAGGATGGTTTGGCTCCTTGTTTCATCTGTAGCTCCTAAATCAGTTAATTAGACCCCTCCTGTATGCAAAATGTCCAAATTGTCACTTGAGGAAAATCTGGAAGTGTTTTACATAGTTTCTGAAATTGTTTTGCGGCTTTTATTGAATTGGAATTTGGTATTTGAGTTTTATATCGGTCAATTCACATTTATACGTTGATCGTCGAGAGTTGTTTGGTTATTCGTGAATGCATAGATCATAGGTTTTAACCTATGTGTGATATGCGTGCCGATTTGGTTTTCGTGTGCGATTTCGATTTACGACAATATGTGTGATATTTAGGTACCCCCACGTGGACCTTTGAGACGAAAAGGATGAGCGTGGCGTCATCGACTCCAGGAAGCGAGGATCGAGGTGAGTAGATATATATATATATACGAGGGAAGTCGGGTGGATGGCGTATAGCATCCCGCAGTTCATAGTGTAGTGTATGGTATATATTATATGGATATATTTATATGTTTATTTTGAGATTATGATTATCTAGATAGACTTTGAGAGTCATGGATAATTTTAGTATAATTGGATGATAGTGTCGTTAGTTAGTTTAGTCGCGAACCCTAGAATAAGGTTTACACCCCCACGCACACACATGCTTATATTGTTTTACTTGTGCGTATATGGGGATATGTATACACACACACACACAGGTATGGGACTATGTGTGTGTGTATATATATATATATATATATATATATATATATATATATATACGTATACCTATACATGGATGATGAGGATTGTCCATGGTACTTGGAGATGAGTCGATGAGATTAGGCATGATGCCACGAGATCGGTGATATGTATTGATTCGTATTATGAGAATATAGCGGGCCCTTTAGGCGGCTATTTTCATACACGCATATATATGCAGATGGTATCAGTTTATACTAGGTTTAGATCAATACCCCTAATACAGGATATGATGATAAGGATACTAGATAAATGATGAAATAAATGTGAGATTCGACCCGTACCCAGATTGGGATGTCGTACGATGGATTTACCGTACGAGCTTTATATTGATGATAGATCCGCACTCTTGACTCGAGGATATCATGTTATATATTGTATCGTATGTGACACTATTGAGGCGGGATCACCGACTATTATATTTATATGTATCGACTCAGATTTAGGTGGTTTCCGTACCTTTTCGATCAGCCTGTTAGTTTAGTCTTGTGGTTACTTGTTGATATTAGACTAGACTCGAGTCATACCTATTTCAAAAACTAACGAATCGTGAGTATTTTAAAGAAAGGAAAAGTGATTCTACAGATATTTCAAAGGACGTGCCTTTTCTTAAAAACACCGTAGTCCCTAGTTACCAAAAACACCACGATTCGTGTTATTTCAAACGTCAAAACTGTATGACTCAACTATATTGATGTAGATTATTTATTGTTGCGTGTATTATTCATTTTTCGCAGATTCTTACTATTCGCGTCGCATTGCATGTTTAAATGTGTTTATTGTTATATTAAACCCATGTTATCAGGACACCAGCACCATTACCGATGATGTGTATATCTATGAACACTTACTTATCGGCTCACACACTTCATCATCGATAATTGCCATGTCACTACACAGTAGAATTGCTGCAATCATGATATGAATCTTTGCATAATTTACTTGCTATAGATACATATACACTTTTATACGACGTTTCATTCGACTTTGGAAAAATTGGGAACCGCAAGATATATTTTAAAACTGGATTCATTTGAAAGAGCGGTTTTCCTTTGATATGTGCATATTATTGTTCCATGTTGCGTGATATACAGATATGCTTACATTCTGTTATATTTCGCATACATCATGCTTTATGATTATACGCATTGAGATATGTTGTTTTCATGAGATTTCTGGATTTGAGAACCGTGGTCATTTCAAAAGAAAGTACGTATTATTTTAAAATCCCGGTTTCTCTTGATATGATATTTCAGTGCGTCCACCATGCGTTTTCTCGGTTCTGAGACGTGTGATATGTGAAACTCGATTCGAGGAGGCGGATGATCCGTTTGCGGGTTCATGGTAGACCCGGTATGGTACCCCGGGGCGAGAGAGATTTCGTGGGGATGACGATGAGCCTGGCAGAGGGACCACTACCTACCGATGATAGTATTTAGATCTGGCGGTTATCCGGAGGATACCGACCGGAGTCATGAGATGGATATAGGCTGATCCGTACTGCCGGAGCCCGCAGGCCGTTCCCGCAGATGATCCGGAGCCTGAGATATATAAGGATTTATGTTTCGATGCTAGACACGGGTTTCATGATGGTTTGAGTGTCGATGCTGGACACTCAGGTTCTATGATTTTGATGTGTCGCGAGGGACACACGTTGATTTATATCCTCATACTTTCATGCATATGCTTTTATGACATTTACATGCATGATGTTGTTGTGTCATTGGTTGACACGTGGACGAGTTCCACATGCATACATGCATTGATTACATAGTTGGATGATATCCACATACTTATAGACTTGAGTATATAGTTGACACTTATTTCATGTTGATTACATTGATCATAACTCATATTTATGATATGTTGCTACCTGAGGCACTGACACGAGCACTTAGTATTACACTTATGTATAGATGTTTACCCTTGCCGCCTTATCATGCTTCAGACTTTATCATATTGAGGATATATATATTACTGATCGTATTGACCTAGGATTTAGTCATACATACGATTTCTACTCTGTGATGTTTTCTACTCACGAGTTGGCAACTTACCCCCGTTGTGCCACAGTTCTTGCAGGTTTTTTGCCGTACAGGTTTCGTAGCGGCTTTGCTGGCACACTGATTTCATTCCGGGTGATTGCTTTGGTAGGTGGGTTCACTTGCATCGTGACCACCGTTGTACTTTATTTATTCAGTTGTATCTAGTAACTCCATCAATCAGACTTATATATTTATTAGACTTAGAAGACCAGTTGTATATTATTTCGACCTTAGAGTCACGTGTTGTATTATTATGGGTTTTCTTGGTGATTTTGAGTTTCCTTTTGAGTTTTGATCCTCGCCCTTGGCGTTGTATATTATATTGCTTGCGTGGTTGTGACCGTCAATTGACGAAGAGCTAGCTCCCGCTTGGGGATGCCTTTATTCATTTTATTCTTGTTGTACCACTTTTGGGGCCAGTTTTTACAAAGGAAACTCTGCCAAAATTTTTAGAAAAGACTTGAAGATTTTAAAAAATGCAATACTTCGGCTTACGTTATTAAATCCACTTGTTTAAAAACGAGTTTTCTTCACTTTTTCCTTAAAATGGTTTAGATTTCTAGGATTTTTGGCTTACTTGAATTAGATGGGTTCCTATAGACTTCATATGATTCAAGTGCCAGTCACGTGCCATTTCGGGTCATGAAAAAATTGGTATCAGAGCGCTAGGTTAACCTTAGTTCGAGTCTATGTTTGACTATGTGGAGCCTAGGGCGTTTGTATTTATAAGGAATCTAGGCTTGACCTTACGGAACTTAGACTTAGTTGAGGGGGTATTAGACCCGAACTTTCGTCGTGCAGGTTGACCTTGGTTGATGGAGTAGGTGACTTAAAGAGAGTGACGTACCGTGTGTATGTTCCATGGCATACTTACGATACCCTACTCCGCTTAAGAAGCCTTAGGATGTACATTCCCTTACATAGTATTATATTCATTCCTATGATCTATCTTCATCGATATCGTTTATGGTTTTTGCTGCCACGATTACACGGGTAGAGAGAGCTACGGCTAGAGTTGCGTCAGCACGAGCTCGTCACGGACGAGGACTGACCGTGGCATGATTCCAGGGACACACGATTGCATAGATGTATCGTCCTATTGTATTTTCGCGCCATGAGCGTTTGATGGATCGCTTTTACAAATTTCTCGGACGTGCAGATCAGCATCAGAGGATTGGGCTACTGCTAGAGGACAGCCAGAATGTGATGACCGTCAATGCAACGATTATTTGATGATTGAGGCACTGTTCAGCGTGCAGACGAATAATTCAGTTGCTGCTGCGACTGATGAGATGTCGCCCAGATGTTTGAAGCTAACGCTGCATGAGTTGTACTTGGAGATATGATAGAAGATCGCTAGTCACCCAAGGAGGAATGACTAGGACATATGATTCGTTGCCTACCCTAATGCGAGGTCATCAGGTTGATTGATTCCAGCTAGAAACGACTTCACGCAGGTACATTGAGAGTCGATAGAAGACGATCGAATGTCAGAAACCTATTTTTCCATGTTTAAAGTATTCGGAAAAACATGCAAGTAATTCCGTGGACCCTCTAGAAGAATGAAACCCTAACTCGATATAATGACCATGAGAATGCTTTGAAACCTAAGGGTTTGCAGCAGTTCAGCGGTGCCATTAATGAGGCTTGGGTTTGCCCTTCTACGGCTGGTCCATAGGTACTGTGGCATGTACTGGAATACTATTAAACTGTACTCAAGTTGTTGAGCTCTTGGGGGATTATGGAACTTTGATTACTCGATCGAAAGGTTCGACGTCGTTCGGATATCATGTGATGGGATACATTGCTTGGGAGACTCTAGATATGTGTATAGCCATTGGAGCGCAGTCCATGCAGCCACGAAGAGACGAGTCCGAATTAGTCGACATTAGAGAAAGTGGAGTAAGAGGTTTGTACGAGATCTTGATGAGATGACGTTCCACTCCGCTGACATCAGAGATGTGATACGCATGCAGAGGCGTTGTATATGGATATATCTTCCAGAAGGAGTCGCGATGAGTATACAGCCGTTCCGGAACAAGAAATAGATTTAGTAAGGGGTTATAACTTCCGGGCAGTTCGGCAGAAACGAGATTTGGGGGAGACTTCGACAGAACCTTTCTGGAATACTATACGAAAAGACTTGGACCCAGGATCGGTCATATTACGCACACCCAGTAGGCCAGAGTTCGGCATCGTCGATGAGATATGTTATGAGTGACCATGACAGTTGGCCAGAGATCTTTGGAGGATGTGCTAGAGCGGGACTGTTTCCGTCACCTTTGATTTCGGTATTTTGGGCGATTTATTTGCATGATTTAGATTTTGTGCACCGCGGTTGGACTTGACTTCGATTTGATGTCATTCGAGATGTTGATTTTGATTTCATGCCTATGATATGCATGTGATTTGACTTGTGCTTTCGGTATAGTTTTCATGCACTTTTAGTATTTTGATTCGATTTGTGCACATTGATGCACATGGTTGTGAGATTATATACCATGGTATACCTTATTTGGATTTGGATTGAAATGTGTTTTATACCGTCGATTTCGATTGTGATACTCGATATTCATTTTCGTGCACCTTGTGCACTTGATTTGGATTCTTACGCATGCTTGGGCGCTTGGTACCATTTTTGTGCACACCAGATGCACTAAATCGATATTCTTCGTGGATATCAGATGCACCTGATATTGCTGTCAGCCACTCTCGTTGCCTTTGACAGGTGTTTCGTGCAGACCCGTTGCAGTTAGATTTTGTTTCTGTGCACATGTATGGCACATTCATTGATTTTGATTTTTGTGCGCACCAGACACACGTGGCAGTCTTATATACATTTTGGGATTGATTTCCTTTGAGCGGTATGTTTTATGATATTTACTATTTGGTATAGTAGCTGAGCAGGACTAGTCAGAAGACAGTACCTGAATATGTTTTTACATGCATCGATAGTTATCGAAGGGATTTCTAAAAGGGAGCTATAGTCTCAGTATTTACCTACGTGTCCGAGATGACACGAAACATTTATAAAAGGGAACTCTTCTAAATTATTTTTAAAAAAACGACGGAACGTATGTTAAACAATGGATATATATATATATATATATATATATATATATATATATATATATATATATATATTTTCCCCCTTACAATAGACGTCCGCCACTGCGCAGTGATATGCACATCGCACATCGACTTGAAAAGGTTTAGCATGCATTACTTCCAGGTGTTTTAATGATGTTTACATGTATAGTTTTGATGTATATCATGTTGGTTTTCGTAATGGATTTAGACACTGGTGTCTTCACCATAACTCCGATGATTGCAGGATGCTTGACGGAGTTTTGATTTTGGTTTATGTACTCGTTTTTCATGCACATGTATTGCGCTACGCTATGTTTTATGTATTTATGATTTGGGAGCCCCGACGACGGGATCATTTTACTAGAATGTTTTAGAAATTATGGGAGTTCAAATTTAAATTCGGGGATCGAATTTCTTTAAGGGGGGAAGATTGTAACATTTCAGAAAAATAAAATATTAATTTTTGGGAATTTTTATAATTAAATAATAAATATTATGAATATTTTAATAATGCGGTATAATTAAATATCGATAAATTGGGAAATATTTGGAAAATTATAGGAATTACGGAAATGAGGACGTTTTACTAGATTTAAGTAAATTATGAATTTTTATAATTAATTATATACAATTTTAATGCTAATCGCGATTAAATATCGCTAATCTTGCATTAATCCGGTTTTGTGCACATGACATGCACCGTGTCACATTTTTTACACTTATTGCATTTTCCTACATGGCTTTTCTTTGTTTTCGTTTGGGTTTTAAAATGAGAGAGAAAAGAAAACAGAAAAGAAAAGAAAAAGAAAAAGGAAAATGATAAAGAATGGAGGTATGGGCAAGAGAGAGAGGGGGGCTGAGGGGTCAACCTTGGGCTTGGATCATTCTCACTTCACTCATTCACTCATTCCTCTCTCCTTCTCCTTCATCATGGCAGCCCCATCTCCCTCCTCCACAAAACCCTCTCAAACATCACCAAAAACAACCCAAAACATCATCCCCACTTCATTAAAAACATGCACAAGCTTCCTACAAACACTTTGGACCAAGAAAAATTGGATTTTGAAGACTTGGAGCAACTCAAGAATTTTCTTGAGTTGCCAAATGAGGTAATTTCTGTACCATTAGTGCAGTATTTCAATTCCTTAAGCATCAATACATGTTTAGTATCGATATTGAGTGGTTTTGTGAACTTAGAAAATTCCTAGTTAGGGTTTGAGGGATTCTTGAGTTGCTATGGTGTAATTGAGATTAGTAGAGACCATACAACCCCTTTAAGGTGTGATTAGAGACTTAAACTATAGACTTAAACCCTTCAACACGAACCTAGAAACCCCGATACCTTATTTTTCTGGAAATTGTGAAGGGAAATTGATATCTACTAACACCAGGGGACACTAGGATTTATTTTGCAAACACTATGAGTTATGCAGGCACCCAGGAAGCTACCACAGAGATCCGAGCCCCAATGCCCTCCACTTGGCCATAATTTTATTCATCTTGGCCGCAAATTGCGGCCAGGTTAGGATGGTTTGGCTCCTTATTTCTTCTGTAGCTCCTAAATCAGTTGATTAGACCCCTCCTGTATGCAAAATGTCCAAATTGTCACCTGAGGAAAATCTGGAAGTGTTTTACATAGTTTCTGAAATTGTTTTGCGGCTTTTAATGAATTGGAATTTGGTATTTGTGTTTTATATCGGTTGATTCACGTTTATACGTCGATCGTCGAGAGTTGTTTGGTTATTCGTGCATGCATAGATTATAGGTTTTAACCTATGTACGATACGCGTGCCGATTTCGTTTTCGTGTGCGAATTCGATTTACGACACTATGCATGATATTTAGGTACCCCCACATTGATTTCGAGATGACGAGGATGAGCATGGCATCATCGACTCCAGCAAGCGAGGATCGAGGTGAGTAGATATATATCTACGAGGGAAGTCGAGTGGATGGCGTATAGCACCCCGCAGTTCATAGTTTAGTGTGTGGTATATATTATATGGATATATTTATATGTTTATTTTGAGTTTATGATTATCTAGATAGACATTGAGAGTCATGGATAATTTTAGTATAATTGGATGATAGTGTAGTTAGTTAGTTTAGTCACGAACCCTAGAATAAGGTTTACACCCACACGCACACACATGCTTACTTTTTTTTACTTGTGCGTGTATGGGGATATGTATATATATATATATATATATATACACACACACACATATAGGTATGCGACTATGTATATATATATACGTATACCTATACATGGATGATGAGGATTGTACATGGTACTTGGAGATGAGTCGATAAGATTAGGCATGATGCCATGAGATCGGTGATATGTTTTGATTCGTATTATGAGATACGACATGAGATTATAGCGGGCCTTTAGGCGGGTGTTTTCATACACGCATATATATGCCGATGGTATCAGTTTGTACTAGACTTAGATCAGTACCCCTAATACAGGATATGATGATAAGGATACCAGATAAATGATGAGATAAATGTGAGATTCGACCAGTACCCATATTGGGATGCCGTATGATGGATTTACCGTACGAGCTTTATATTGCTGATAGATCCGCACTCTTGACTCGAGGATGTCATGTTATATATTGTATCGTATGTGACACTATTGAGGCGGGATCACCAACTATTATATTTATATGTATCGACTCAGATTTAGGTGGTTTCCGTACCTTTTCGATTAGCCTGTTAGTTTAGTCCTGTAGTTACTTGTAGATGTTAGACTAGACTCGAGTCATACCTATTTCAAAAACTAACGAATCATGAGTATTTTAAAAATAGGACAAGGGATTCTACGGATATTTCAAAGGACGTACCTTTTCTTAAAAACACCGTAGACCCTATTTACCAAAAACACCACGATTCGTGTTATTTCAAACGTCAAAACTGTGTGACTCACATATATTGATGTAGATTCTTTTTTGTTGCGTGTATTATTCATTTTCCGCCGATTCTTACTATTCGCGTCGCATTTCATGTTTAAAGGTGTTTATTGTTATATTAAACCCATATTATCAGGACACCAACACCATTACCGATGATGTGTATTCTACGAACACTTACTTGCCGGCTCACACACTTCATCATCGTTAATTTCCATGTCACTACACAGTAGAATTGATGCAATCATGATATGAGTCTTTGCATAATTTACTTGCTATAGTTACATATACACCTTTATACGATGTTGCATTCGACTTTAGAAAAATTGGGAACCGCAAGATATATTTTAAAACTGGATTCATTTGAAAGAGCGGTTTTCCCTTGATATGTGCATACTACTATTCCATGTTGCGTGATATACGAATATGCTTACATTTTGTTATATGTCGCATACATCATGCTTTATAATTATACGCATTGAGATATGCTGTTTTCATGAGATTTCTCGATTTGAGAACCGTGGTCATTTCAAAAGAAAGTACGTATTGTTTTAAAAACCCGGTTTCTCTTGATATGATATTTCAGTGCGTCCACCATACGTTTTCTTGGTTCTGAGACGTGTGATATGTGAAACCCGATTCGAGGAGGCGGATGATCCGTTTGCGGGTTCATGGTGGACCCAATATGATACCCCGGGGCGAGAGAGAGAGAATTCATGGGGATGACGATGAGCCTGGCAGAGGGAGCACTACCAACCGGTGATAGTATTTGGACCTGGCAGTTATCCGGAGGATACTGACCGGAGTTATGAGATGGATATAGGCCGATACGTACCGCCGGAGCCCGCGGGCCGATCCCGCAGATGTTACGGAGACTGAGATATATGAGGATTTACATGTCGATGCTGAACACGGGGTTCATGATGTTTTGAGTGTCGATGCTGGACACTCAGGTTCCATAATTTTGATATGTCGCGAGGGACACACGTTGATTTATATCCTCATACTTTCATGCATATGCTTTTATGACATTTACATGCATGATGTTGTTGTGTCATTAGTTGACACGTGGACGAGATCCACATGCATACAGGCATTGATTACATAGTTGGATGATATTCATATACTTATAGACTTGAGTATATAGTTGACACTGATTTCATGTTGATTACATTGATCATACCTTATATTTATGATATTTTGCTACGTGAGGCATTGACACGAGCACTTGGTATTACACTTATGTATAGATATTTACCTTTACCGCCTTATCATGCTTCAGACTTTATCATATTGAGGATATATATATTACTGATCGTATTGACCTAGGATTGAGTCATACATACGATTTCTACTCTGTGATGTTTTCTACTCACGAGTTGGAAACTCACCCCCGTTGTGCCACAGTTCTTGCAGGTGTTTGCCGTACAGGTTTCGTAGTGGCTTTGCTGGCACACTGCTTTCATTCTGGGTGATTGCTTTGGTAGGTGGGTTCACTTATATCGTGACCACCATTGTACTTTATTTATTCAGTTGTATCTAGTAACTCTATCAACCAGACTTGTATATTTATTAGACTTAGAAGACCGGTTGTATATTATTTTGACCTTAGAGTTGCGCGTTGTATTATTATGGGTTTTCTTGGTGATTTTGAGTTTCCTTTTGAGTTTTGATCCTCACCCTTGGCTTTGTATATTATATTTCTTGCGTGGTTGTGGCCGTCAATTGACGAAGAGTTAGCTCCCGCTTGGGGATTCCTTTATTCATATTATTCTTGTTGTACCCCTTTTGGGGCCAGTTTTTTCAAAGAAAACTCTGCCGAAATTTTCAGAGAAGACTTGAAGATTTTAAAAAATGCAATACTTCGGCTTACGTTATTAAAACCACTTGTTTAAAAACGAGTTTTCTTCACTTTTTCCTTAAAATGGTTTAGATTTCTGGGATTTTTGGCTTACTTGAATTAGATGGGGTCCTATAGACTTCATATGATTCAAGTGCCAGTCACGTGCCATTTCGGGTCGTAACATAAGCATTTTCTTCGAGCTTCCATACTGGTCAACAAATTTAGTGCATCATTGTCTGGACGTCATTCACATAGAGAAGGGAGTATCCGAGCACATACTCAACTTGCTTCTTTGTAAAGACGGGAAATCGAAAGACAACTTCAATACTCGGATGGATCTACAGGACTGTGAAATTAGAAGTGAATTGC
Organism: Agapanthus africanus; assembly: GCA_030015575.1. NCBI lineage: Eukaryota > Viridiplantae > Streptophyta > Magnoliopsida > Asparagales > Amaryllidaceae > Agapanthus > Agapanthus africanus. The sequence continues at coordinate 297,698,624 of CM057339.1, read as the reverse complement.
ATCCTAAACCGGTGGCGGGTAAACCATGCAAGTTTGTACTTTCCAATGCCGCTTATCATATGTCACAACCAGAGTAGAAAAGATTCCTGCAGTTGTTGCATGATTTGAAAGTTACCACAGGTTTCTCAGAATCATTCAGCAAGAAGATAAAAACTGTGAAAGGCAAGATCGATGGGCTGAAAAGTCATGATCACCATGTTATTATGGAGCACCTTCTCCCATTAGCCCTCAGAACTTTCCTTCTCGAATCGGTTGGTCTAGTAACCAATGACTTATGTTGTTTTTTCCAGAGAATTATGCGCTAAAACACTGGAAGTTGTGACGTTGGAGAAACTAGAAAATTCTATTGCGTTGATACTTTGCAAGTTTGAGCGTATTTTCCTACCGTCATTCTTCGATATAATACACTTGACGGTTCATCTTGCAACTGAAGCTAAGTTAGCCGGACCGGTACAATATCGATGGATGTATCCCGTCGAGAGGTACATGGAATTTTTCGTTTCACGCAATTTGTAAAATTATTGCTGTCCTGTATGCCCGTATTTATTTATTTGATATATTTTTCTTTAGGTACCTATACACTCTTAAAATGTATATACACAATAGAAATCGACCAGAGGGTTCTATCATGCAAGGTTATCTTCTAGATGAAACAACCACATTTTGTTCCCGCTATCTGGACGAGAACATTGAAACGAGACTTAACCGGCCTCGAAGAATTCAGGACGGGCCATATGGTAAAGCCGATTATAAGAGAGTAGACACTATGTTTATCAACAAGATATACCGGTTTATCCTCCTCAATAGCGCATGTCTTGAAAAAATTAGAGAGTAAGTTTTTTTGGATTAATTGTTATATTTGTGTTTGTGTGTGTATGAAATGATATAATATTAATGTTATAATTTATTGTCGAGAAAAGAATCCATTTTAACGAGGTACGTGAGGGGCATCCTGATTGGAACGATGAACGATTGGAAAAATATCATAAGGATAATTTTTGCGATTGGGTTGCAGATCATGTAAGTTATTCAAATAACATATTATTGCTATCAGTGTTAATCTAAACTTATATCGTTATGTATTTGTCGTAAAATTTGTTTTGTTAGATCCACGATCCAAACTTGTCTGCATCATTAGAGAGTGATTCAAGATGTTTATCTCAGTTTCCTAGTATGGAGGTTGCATATTATAAAGGATTCGGTGTCATTGGATACAAATTCGAAGTTAAGGATATAAAAACATCTAGAACCACTCAGAATAGTGGGATTGCGACGGTACGATCGAATGGTGTGATTTATTATGGATACTTAAATTGTATACTCGGCATCCAATATCCCAGAAGATCAGAACCCTCTTATATATTTCAGTGTACTTGGTACGATACACGAACCGATACGGATAAGTGGAGAAGCAATCTCGGGACTTGGAAAGATGAATATGGATTGACCAGTGTGAACACACTTCGATTTTACGGTCAGGAAGATCCGTTTATCTTTCCGAACCAAGCGTTCCAAGTATACTACTCACAGTGTTTGAAGTATCCGGGATGGAGTGTCGTATGTCGTTGGAAACCCAGAGATGTTTACGATGTCCCAGAATTCGAGAACAGCGATGAGGATGAAGAAGAGAGAAGACTTAGAGTGCTCCGACCGTCTGTTTCGAAAGACGGATTGTCTTTGGCTGATCATGAAGTTGCGTGGGTTAGAAATGATATGGATGATGAAATCCAAGTAGATATGTCTAATGCGTCCACGAAACGAAAAATATTATCAGTTATATTATTACTTTACATTTTACGATCTATACATATATAGCATGCATATGTAATGATTGTCTAATGCGTCCACGAACCGTTTTATCTACATTTATGATGACGACGGGAGCAGCGAGGGGCGGCAGGAGCTCCAGCCGCAACACCGACGAAGGTAGAGGCAGAGGCAGAGCGGTTCTGCCGCCCGGAGAGCTGCGTAGGGAGCTTTAGAGGGCCGGTTTTGCACCCCGATCGGAGACCCCTTCGGATGCCTCTTTCCCTGTGGACTTTACCACACATCCAGATATATTGCATGCATATTCATTTTGAATGTAAGATTATAGATATACATGCATATTCATGTCAAATTTACTTACATAGTCAATGTTTGATTGTCTAGTTGGTGGTGGTGCGTCCATATCAGGGACAGAGGCCACTCCCGTACCTCCAGGTATGTTGCACGTATATTCATTTTGAATATAATATTATAGATATACATGCATATTCATGTCAAAATTACTTACATAGTCAATGTTTAATTGTTTAGCTGTTGGTGCATCCACATCAGGGACAGAGGCCACTCCCGCATCTCCAGGTATGTTTATATATCATATAGTGCATGTATATTGATTTAGAATGCTATATCATAAATATACATACATTCTTTTTGCTCTTATGTCCTTACATCAGGGGCAGAGCCTACCACTGCACCTGCGGGTATGTTTATATATCCTATATTGTATACATGTTGATTTAGAATGTTATATTATCGACATACGCATTCTTTTTGCAATTACTTATATAGTCAATGTTTGATTGTCTAATTATAGGTGGTGCGTCCACGTCTGGTGCAGGGGGCACTCCCGTCACTTCCATACCCTCCGCTCAGTCTGCAGGTTTGTATGAATAAATATAAAATATTTATTTATTTTACATATCCTTTAAGAATAAACATGAACTTCATGTAATTTTATCGATGTTTATTTTCTAGTTGGAGGGGATGCGTCCACGTCCGGGTCACCGGCTGTTCCTCACCGGAGGAACTATCATCCCGCTTGTGCTGCTGCCAGGGCCCAGGCTCGTGCTTCTGTCGCCGGAGGTATATATCACACTTCAATTTTCGTTAAACCTTGATTTCTTAATACCACTTTGTCTTAATATTGATTGTCTTGATATTTCTTGTAGACTCAGGGCATCCCCATCCTGAGAGAGGGACTCGAGGCCTGAATCAGTCCCACAGGCTGAAGCCCGAAAGAGCTAGGGGGAGGTAACATTCCCCCTCTTCTTTATCCCTGATTATCGCTATACCGGCGATTATGCCGAGAGGTTTGGTCAGTATATGGAGGATGAGAGCCTCCTCATGAAGAACTATCCACTTCACGTTGAGTGGGGCGACCAGCACCGGTGCTCATTCGCCCTCTTCTGGGATCAGGCTCGGGTATTAATATATATTTTCATTTGATTTATCTAATATATTTATTATTAACACATGCAATTTAATAACATTGTTATTTGTGTATTTGCAGTTGGATTACGATTTTCAGCTTGTACCCGACCCTGATCACCGTGGGAGGGTGCTCAATCTTCACGCTATGTACCATGGCCTGATGTAGAACATGCAATCGAAGGTCCGATACAATAGGAACCAGCTGAAGATCGACTGCTATTCCCTATGGATGGCGACCCCCGAGGCAGAAAGAGAGGCCCTCCTACATACTCCGGCCTTTGCGAGAGTCAACGTAGATACATGGCCTCTATTGTGCCAATATTTCGACTCTCAGCGCAAACAGGTATGTATTTTAAATGTAATTCATTATTTAGTATATAATTTATTTTTTTGTGTTGCTTAATTAGAAAACTAAATCTGAATGTGTTTTGCAGAAATAGGCCGATCAAAATAAAGAGAATAGGAAGTCGGCGAAAAGGGGTCGCCCCACTTATACAGGTGGCTCGAGAAATATTACTCGTGCCATGGAGTTATCGGTAAATTACAATAGACCTGCTGTGATATAATGTAATATTAAGAGTTATTTTCTAATATATGTAAATTTTTTGTGAATTGCAGAGAGCTCAGACCCTGGCGCAGGGTGGTACACCGAGCGTGCTGTCCGCGTATCTTGCCGTCCATGGCACCTCGATAGATCCCGCCACGGGCAAGCTTCGATACCCCGATACCGCTACCCTGGAGTATTGCGTAAGTGTTAATATTTATTCAACCCCTATTTGAAATTTTTGTTTTGAAAAGTTCAAATTTAAATGATATACTTATATTTTACTGGTTAATGTGGGTGTAGGAGCGGGTGGTTGAGCAGGCGGAGACATCGGGGATCGATTTTACCGGACAGAATGATCCGATGTTGCTGATCCTAGTCCTAGACGACGCACACGTAGGGCACCACGGAGGTTGGGAGAGAGGCCGGGGACTGGGTCCTAGCAGGGCCCATATGAGGTTGGACTCCACTCCGGCGGTTACTTCAACTATCTCCCGTGAGCGACGTCTAGAGTAAGAAATTGACACCTTGAAGGCCACCGTCCAGGAGTTGAAGGATATCGTGGTATGTATACTACTTAATAGTAAAATATTATGTCATATTATAGATAACAACATATCCAATATTAGTACGTAGACTGAGCTTATTTGGTTGTAGACTTAGCTTAGATTAATCATACATACATAGAACTGTCTAATTAAAATAAACTACGGTTTTCCAAACTAGATATCCAAACGAGGTCTAAGTCCATAAGTATTCATAGATTGGGGTTTCACAATAACCTGATAATGATACGAATTCGACTAATACTAATACACGGTTCTTACTCGTTTATTACACGCAAAACTGAACAGACGCGACAGGGTACTTCAGCTGAGGCTCCACATGCATCTCCTTCAGATCCATAGCCCGCTCAGACCCCCGCAGCTGCGGCTCCGCAAGCCACTACCTCGGCTGCGGTTGCGCAGACCACTCCTACAGCTCCACTGCCCGCTCAGACTCCCGCACCTTTCGCATTGCTCGAGTTGTTGACTCAGGGTTTATCCGAGGAGCAGGTGCGCTAGATTACGGCGATTATCAGAGGTGGAGCTGGACGGAGCTAGGGTAGCTTTTTGATTTTTATATTTTAAACATGTATTTACTTATATGATACATATTGTATCTATTTTGGACGATATTGGTGATGTTTGCGTGTTCATATTGATTTAAATTGATGTCGTATTCTGCTTGTTGAATTCTTTTATATATTATGCGTGAGATGTTAATTATGAATACTGCAGTATATATTCTGCTTGTTGATTACTTTCATATATGATGTATATATTATTGTGCACAGGGCGAAGAAAAATGGGCAGCCCTTTTTTTAAAAGAAAAACATGATAATATGTCCCTACGGTTTAATCCGTAGGGACACATGTTGCACCTACCGTTTACTCTGTAGGGTCCCTATTTGCTCCTACACATTTATCCGTAGGGATAAAATATCAGGATACCTGATATTTTGACCCTATGGACTCAGTAACAGGTGTTAGGATTATCCCTATGGAGTAATCCGTAAGGGCATTGGCTTTACCCCTACACATTTCCCTGTAGGGACAAAATATCAGGATACCTGATATTTTGCCCCTATACATGTGGACCTACGCATCAATCTGTAGGGGCATGTAGTTGTCCCTACGGATATATCCGGAGGGGCAACTATTTTATTTTATAAACCGATAAATTAAATAAATATTTTGTTCCTACGGATTAATCCGTAGGGACCAGTGGACCTAGGCATTAAGCCATAGGGGCAGTTATTTCTCCGTAGGGGCATATTTAAAGCTAAGACTTGCACCTGCGGAGTGTGCACATACGGCGTATTTCTGTGCCCCTACGAATATAGCCGTAGGGGCTGCGGTTTGCTCCTACAGCTTTATCCATAGGGGCAACCCCTATTTGTAGTAGTAAGTGGTGCTAAGAGATACTTTCATAATTGAAAACTGCTTTTCCAATTAGATTCTGACTCCAGAGTATGTATTTACCAGACTTTATTCTCACATATGTAAGGCATTACAGATGCTGAGTGGGAGTAAAATATTGGGAATTGGATGATTAGATCCTCAATATATCAGAATTCTTTATAAGTGGTGATATTTGGGGAAATCACCTAGATTTTGCCTAAAGGCAAATATTTGGTTTTGAATATCTGTTGTTGTGCACTAATTTCAACTGATATATCTGTACGTTTATTTTATAAAGTGAGATAAAAATTTTTGAAATTATGTTTTTGACGTTTACCTATATCAGTTCATGGTTAGGTAAGGTTTATTTTGATATGTATATTCTAGTATTATGTTCTTTATGTTATTCTATCTCTTTGGGTATTCGTATTTTGATACGAATACGGGTATGTATATACAGTTGAGTATATTCCGTATTTATATAGAAAACATTCTAGAATGTGAACACCTCATTTTGATTTATCCATTTATTAATTTAAATGGAAATGAGGTGTAAAGGTAGTGAAGAGAGAATGGTGAGAACCATACTTGGATAGTGTTGACAAATGAATTGAAAATTTTTATAAAAAAGAAAGAAAGAAGGTGGACACCTCATTTTGGTTTATCCGTTAAAATTACTTTTATAAAAACTTGTCTTTTGTCAAGATTATTCTCACATAAGGAACCGTTAGGAATTTTAACTCGGAGAGAACACTTGCTTGACTTTGTTTTAATTTGGACTTTTTGGGTTTCTTAGGGAGCTATGGGCTAATGCTCCCAAACCAGTTGGTTTTAGGGAATTAGGTGTAAAGACACACCGGCGGACTTAATTGCTCAAGTTACCTAGACCCTAAAACAAAAGACCAATTTTCGCGTGAAAATCATAACGATTTAATGCGAACGGAGATATAACCAGTTGTTCAATTATTTTTAGGATAAAAGACGTGTTTAGTGGATCAGGTGTCTAATCACTTCAATCAAGTTCTAAATGGGTTATTCTTTAGAATTAGTTCCTATTAAGGTATCTATAATATCCCTTCATATCCACTTCACTTTCAAAACTATTCTTGATATTGCTTATTTCAGAACAAATCTATTTGATACTCAAAAAATAGTTTATCAATTTAAAATTTTTCAGACATATTAGACATGTTATCTAATTTTCAAAACTCACGACACGTGTAGTGTGATGTAAAGACGTATATTAGCTATAGTTAAACTCAAAGGAGGGTTTTCTTTCAGGGTTTCAAAATCTAACAATAGGATTTAGTTGTTCCTAACTTATCAAACAAAACTATCGAAATATCGAATCTAAGTTCTCCCACTAGCTAACTTGACGATAAAGTTTTTATATTTTTGTAATTTTTTTTCAATTTTTATGGGTTTTTAAATATGTATGCAAATGCAGAGTATAGAAATGAATACGAAGGGAGAAAGATTACCGAGCATACCCCCAAACTTAAACTGTACAGTGCCCTCACTGTCAATGTATATTAAGAGGGCAAAATTATTGAAGGGTCAAAAGCGGCGGTTCTCCCTGAACTTTTTTATTTTTATTTTTATGAACAAAGACCGAGCATCACCAGACAAGATTGCTCGTCAAAAAGAAAAATGGATATGCACAAAACAAGAATATTTACATATATATAACAAAAAATAGTATATACATACCCCCAAACTTATTTGAAACAGTGTTTCTACTATTTATGGCTGGATAACCGAAGTTTGGTGGTAAACAGAGGAAGATTATGCAGGGTAAACCGGCTCCTGCAATATCAGGAGCTCCTCTTATGGTTCTGTGCTAAGAAACGGTTTCAATCTGTGTCCGTTTACTTTGAAAAATGAACTGTCCTTCGGATTCTCCAAATCCACTGCGCCGTGGGGGTACACACACTGCACAAGAAAAGGACCCTTCCAGCGAGATCGAAGTTTACCGGGATGAAAATGGAGTCAGGTGTCATAAAGAAGTACCTGTTGTCCAGGCGTGAAGGTTTTGTGCGTAAGATGTTTATCATGAAACACCTTCGTTCGGTTCTTTATAACAACCGCGTTGTCATAAGCCTCATCCCGAAGCTCGTTTAGTTCGTTCAGTTGCAGCTTCCGACAGCAGCCCGCATCTTCAAGATTGAGATTCAGCTCTTTGATCGCCCAAATAGCACGATGTTCGATTTCCACAGGGAGGTGGCAAGCCTTTCTATACACAAGCCGATAGGGAGACATTCCGAAATCATTTTTGTACACAGTTCGAAATGCCCAGAGGGCATCGATTAATTTCAAAGACCAATCTTTACGGTTCTTGGAAACCATTTTCTCCAGAATCTGCTTAATCAGCCGATTTGAAACTTCGGCTTGCCTACATGTTTGGAGGTGGTAGGGTGTGGATAGCTTATGATTGATTGAGTATTTCCGCATCAAGATCTCGAAAGACCTATTGCAGTAATGCGTCCCATTGTCGCTAATGATAGCGCGACGTTGTCCGAACCGGGAAAAGATGTTTTCTTTCAGGAATTTAACGACAATCTTGTTGTCGTTAGTCCGGCTTGACACTGCCTCGACCCATTTGGCGAAATAATCAACAGCTAAGAGAATTTATAGGTTCCCAAAAGAGTTGGGAAACGGGCCCATGAAATCTATCCCCCAAACATCGAACATCTCAACAACCAAGATTGGTTGGAGCGGCATCTCATTTCTTCTGGAAATCCGGCCTAAATGTTGGCACCGAGAGCAAGTCTTGCAGTATTCATGTGCATCTTTGAAAAGTTTTGGCCAGTAAAAGCCACATTGCAAGACTTTCTCAGTTGTCTTTCTTGGGCCTAAGTGCCCGCCACATGCTTGATCGTAGCAAAAAGACAACACACTCTTGAATTCGTTTTCCAGAACACACCGTTGGATGATTTGGTCTGGACAGTACTTGAACAGGTAGGGCTCGTCCCAGTAAAAGTGTTTTACTTGGGATAAAAATCTAAGTCTTTCCTTACTCGACCAATCGTCAGGTATGAGTCCAGTCGCCAGGTAGTTCACAATATCTGCGAACTAGGGTTCGTAAGATACCGTCAAGAGTTGTTCATCAGGGAAAGTGTCGTCGATTGGGAGAGGAAGCGTCGGCGAAGAAGGAAGTCGTGAAAGATGATCGGCTACTACGTTTTCACATTCTCTTTTGTCCTTAATGACAAGGTCAAATTCTTGAAGTAAGAGGATCCAACGTATTAACCGAGATTTTTCATCCTTTTCGCAAAAAGATGTCACAGAGCTGAATGATCGGTGTAGACAATGATTGGGGAGCTGATCAGATAGGGCCTGAATTTCTCTAAAGAAAACACAACAGCCAAGAACTCTTTCTCGGTTGTAGTGTAATTTATTTGGGCGTCATTCAGGGTCCGACTCGCATAGTAGAATACGTGCGGCATCTTATCGATGTGTTGTCCTAAGACCGCACCGATAGCAAAGTTAAATGCATCGCACATAATCACGAAAGGATGCATCCAGTCGGGTGAAGAAAGAACGAAAGCAGTGGTGAGAGAGCTTCTCAGTGATTCGAAAGCAGTCAAACAGCTCGAGTCGAAGTTGAACGTGGTATCCTTGGCCAGAAGAAGAGTCAAGGGTCTAGCAATCTTGCTAAAGTCCTTGATAAACCGTCTATAAAAACCGGCGTGGCCAAGGAAGGATCGGATATCTCTGACGCATTTGGGAGGAGGGATGTTGGAAATGACATCAATCTTTGCTTTGTCAACCTCAATGCCATTCTGCGAAATGATATGTCCTAGGACAATACCTTCACGCACCATGGAGTGGCATTTTTCCCAGTTTAAAGTGAGATTTTTATCCTTACATCGGGTAAGGACAGCGTCAAGATGTTGCAGACACTCATCGAAAGAATCGCCAAAGATGGAGAAATCATCCATGAATATTTCCAAAAATTTATCAACCATGTCAGAGAAAATTCCCATCATACACCGATGGAAGGTAGCAGGAGCATTGCATAGCCTAAAGGGAATGCAGCGATACGCGAACGTGCCGAAAGGACAAGTGAAAGTGGTCTTGTCCTGGTCTTTCTCGGCGATGGGAATCTGGTTGTAGCCTGAGTAACCGTCCAGAAAACAGTAATACTTATGTCCAGCTAATCTTTCGAGCATTTGGTCAATGAATGGTAGTGGAAAGTAATCCTTCCACGTTGCGGCGTTGAGTTTTCGAAAATCAATGCATACTCGCCACCCGGTCTGGGTGCGAGTAGGGATCAACTCATTCGCCTCGTTTGTGATGACCGTAATGCCTGACTTCTTAGGGACAACGTGTATAGGACTGATCCATTGGCTATCTAAAATAGGGTAAATGATACCACTATCCAGATATTTGACGATTTCCTTTTTCATGTCCTCCTTCATGATTATATTTAACTTCCTCTGTGGATCCCTAGCTGGTTTGGCATCATCCATCAGGTGAATGTGATGTTCAACGATCAGGGGACTACTCCCCTTGATGTCTGCCATCGTCCAACCGAAAGCTTGCTGATTGGATTGCAAGACTGTGAGAAGGGCTTTCTCTTGCTCTAGAGCTAGAGAAGCCGAGATGATGACTGGGAGGGTCTCATTTTCACCTAAGTAAGCATACTTGAGGTGAGACGGTAGAGGCTTGAGTTCGAGCGTAGGAGGTGAAATGACTGAAGGCAACATTGGAGAAAATGTCTCGAACTCAAAAGATTCCAACAGGGGCTCAAAGTGAGTGTATACGACCGAGTCGGATGGTTCAACTAACGCATCCGAAAACTCAAAAGATTCAAACTCGGGCGGCGACAAGCCAAGATCGTTCGAAAACGTAAAGCACTCGTAATCGTTGTCGGGAGCGGAAGCAACAGGTTCAAAGAGGGACGCACTAGTGGTGTCAAGATCACTGTGATCAAACAAGAATTCCTCAAATTCACAGTCCTCGGGGGTGATCTCCTGGATGGAACAAACATCTAGTATATAAGAACTTGGTTTGGATGGCTGATTCCCTAACCTAAAAATGTTGAGTTTAATTGTCATGTTGCCAAAAGTTAGGTTCATCGAAACATTTCGACAATTGATCACATCATTTGAGGTTGCATGGAATGGGCGACCGAGTATCACCGGAATTTGATTTCGGGGGTTAGCTATAGGTTGTGTATCGAAAACAATGAAGTAAACGGGGAATATGATGTCCCCAAACTTTATTAACGCATCCTCTAGCTCACCCCTTGGATGGGTGATAGATCGGTCGGCCATTTGAAGAGTACAATGTGTAGGTTTCAGTTCTCCTACACCTAGTTGCTCATATACAGAATAAGGAAGCAGGTTAACACTGGCACCAAGATCCAAAAGAGCGCGGTGGATGTTCTTATCCCCAATGGTTATTGAAATCGTAGGACATCCAGGGTCTTTCCGTTTTTGTGGTAAATTTTGGGTAAGAGCATCACTCACGTTACTAGCTAGGAAAACCTTCTTTGGTACCTCCTTTTCTTAGTGCACAAGTCTTTCAAGATTTTTGCATAGAAGGGGAATTGTTGGATTGCATCTAAGAAGGGAATGTTGATGTTAACCTCTTTGAACAACTCCAGAATCTTCTCCATTTGTGGATTTTGTTTATTGGACCTCAACCGGTTTGGAAATAGAACATTTTTAAAATTGGTTGAGTCCAATGCTTGTAGAGGAGATTGTGGACTTGGAACGGATCCCAAAACTGGAGTTTGAGTGGAGTGAGAAGTGGATCCGTTCGGAGCAGCAATTGAAGAAGAAGAGCCTTTTGATGAATGGATAATAGGCTCAGAAGAAGAAGAAGGAATAGAAGAAATGGCCGGAGTGTCATCTATCCGTGTGCCAATGTTGTTGTGCAGCATCCTTCCAGATCTCAATGTAGTCACGGCACTCACATTATGGTTCTGTTGTTCAAGATCAACATGTACATTATGTGGGTGACCAGGATTTGGGAGTGGTTGAGATGAAAGCTTACATTTCTCTCGCTCGCTTAAAGCTGTGTTCAGCTGTGCAATCTGGGCTTCGATGGTCTAGATGCTTTGCCCGTGTGCAGCGGTGTGTTGCACCAGAGACTTAATTGAAGACTGGATGTTGGTGGTGGATTGAGTCGATTGCTTTACAAAAGCCTCTAGACTCCGTTCTAGCAAGGAAACCTTATCGTTGTTTGATGGAGCAAAGTTGTTTTGAGGAAAAAGAATTGTTGCAGGGTGCAAGGTTGTTCGTCAGATTCTGAAAAGGTTGGGGTTAGAAAGGCTGCTGAAATTGTTGTTGAGTTTGTTATTGAGGAGGAGGAGGCCTCTGGAAGTTGTTGTGGCCTTGGAATTGATGTTGATTCTGATTCCAGGTGAAATTGAGATGGTTCCTCCAACCGGGATTCTATATGGAAGAGTATGGATCATTTCTTGGTCTTTACTGAAATGCAACATTAACCTGATCTTGTCCTTGAGAAGGTGGATTGTAAAGACACTCTTCGGTTAAATCGGATGGATCCGAACAACAAGCGCAAATGGTACGAGGGGAAGAGCAGGGGAAGGAGAAGGAGATGAGAATTTGCTCTCAATTGCTTCCAGTTTCCGCGTGATTGCAGCCATCTCGGCCTTCATTACAATTGAGATGTCGAGTTGATGAACTCCTACCCTAGAGAGACCTGAAGAAGAAGAAGTTGAGGTGTTCGGTCGGGTGCTCTCCCACTGAAGCTTCTATTCCGTAAGATCATCAAAGAATTGCCAGGCTTTCTTGTCAGATTTGGATAGGAAGTGGCATTGACAAATGGTTTCTAGCAACTGCTTAATTTTTGGATTTAGGCCCTCATATAAAGTTTGGCAAAGTTTCCATCTCTCAATACCGTGATGATGAGGGCACTGAACAAGAAGGTCTTTGTATCGGTCAAAGCACTTCCAAAAAGGTTCAGTAGGAAGCTAGGAGAATTGGTTAATTTTGTTTCGAATCCATGCGGTCTTATGATTTGGGTAGAATTTTTTTAGAAACGCTTTCACAAACTCGTCCCAACTGGTTATCGAATGAGATACGGTGCTATACAGCCACTTTTCAGCAAGGTCGTACAAAGTGAAAGGAATAACAAGTAGCCATATAGCATCATCAGACAGTTGGGTTGTCTTCATCATCGCACAAACGTTATGGAATTTATTGATGAATATATACACATCTTCGGATTCAAGCCCATGAAATTTGGGCAACATGTTGATGAAGTGGGGATTAATTTCGAAATTATCTCCATTGGCCGGTGGAAGTGAAAGACAGGTAGGGAGTGCGGCGCGGGTAGGATAGAATCGATCTTGGAGCGCAATTCGCTGTGGCGTTTCAACAAGAGGTGGTCGCGGGTTATTAGCACCTAATGGAGGTGGAATAACTCCCGGGGGAGGTAAAGGGATGTTAAGAGGAAATCCCGACATCTCGAATGAAGAGTCTGGTGAAAATGAAGGTGAAGAAGTATGGACAGAATCACAGTCAACGTCGGAGTTGACCGGCAAGGGTAAAGGTGAAAGAGGCGTGGAAAGAGTTTCGACTGCGGTGTCGATCATGTAGTCCGTAGCGACTAATGAAACGCGGAATAAACGGACACTAGGGTCCCTAGTCTAAGCGGACATACACTAAACGATTTTAGTGCAGTCAAAGTGTAGAATGTGAGGGTAAGAACATGAAAGTGGAGAAAAATTGGGTGAAGGTGGTAAAAATGGCGAATTTGTGTTTGTTTCGCAAGAATGGGAAAATGAAATGACAGTTCAACAAATACAATCACAAATGCATAGTCACAAATGCACAATCAATACCTAGAGTAGGGTTCTCTAAGTCCAATAGAGCTGCTCCTAACTGTTCCAAAGTGACAAATTGTAAGATAACCCTCAAATCGCCTCTTCACAGCCAGTTGTTAAGCACAAGTGAGGTAAGAAGGGTTCTGCTCACGAATCACCGTGAGACGGGCCTTTTAAAGTTATCTCCTCACTTTTCTAACCTAGGCACCACAAAAGTCATGTTTAGATAAATGACCGAATGCTCACAATCTTCCTTGTCTTTTTTAGCACGACAAGTCCTTAGTTGGCTGAGTCTAGATATTTTTTATTAAGCTTGAGGTGACACTTATGCAATTAGTGATTTCCGGGGTCTTAGGAAGGGTGATGAAATCCCCACCCAATCTGAATTTGGTGTTATAGCCCCTTAAGTCTGTATTAACGATGCAATGCGCAAATTAACAAAGTTTTGTTATCAAACAATCAATGAATTTTTTTTTTAAAATGTGGCGCTGCAACAAATACAGTTAGTTTTTCTTTGGCTATTATGGCGATGTTGCAAAGAATCCTGCAAAGATAGGAATAGTGGAGCGTCGGATTTGAGAAGAGGAAGTTTAGAAAAATACGTACCAAAAAAGTTGAGTTTAAGAAACTCGTGTCGATATTGCCTCCGAGTGTTTGAATGGTACGCTTGCGTGGGTCACACTACCCGGGTCTTTGGCACTAAGTGTTCAATCTCCTTATACTTGAAAACGCCCCTTGCTCCGCATGATCGCTGCTCGACAATCCGTCAAATCTGCAAACGTCGGAAAAATACGGATATTTGAGCTAGAAAGCGATATAGATAGCCAAAGTTCTGAACACAAATAATTAAGGAAATAAAATAATAAAAATAGGATACTAACTGAACACTAGAGGCAACACAAAAAACAATTTTTTAAAAACCCACAACAGAGCCGGTGAGATCGGGAAATATCAATATCTCGCCGGTCTATTTTGCAAATTTGGTGCTCAAATTTTGTGTAATTCCTCTGTGTAACAATAGTAATCCATTCTTATACTTTGATTTTTATTTTAAATCACAGTGTGTTAGCAGAACAGAAATCCAGAGAACATTCTTGTTTTAAGTTTTCGTGTTGGTTTGAAAAGAATATGTTTTATCCGTTGAATGTGTTAGAATGTTAGTTTTTATACAAAATATTCACAAATTAACCCGAGACTACAAGTGTAAAAGTGTTACCGTCTCCCCGGCATGGGCGACACTTGATTGGTACGTTTTTACCGTATTGTATTTAGAAAGAATTTGAAATTACCGCAATCAAACACGGTGTCGCGTGTAGCGAGCCGCGATGAGTACGGGTCATCCGCAGGGAGATGGTAAGCTTTTAAACTTGTTTTAACGAGTTAATTCCGTAACTAAGTTGTTGTTTATGCTAAGTGTCGTAACTAGGATATGTTTAATAAAAAGACTTGTTAAGGGTAGTTTTAGGTTAAGTTGCGTGAGGATGATGTTTGCCCGTTCTTTAGAGACCCAATTTTGATATTGACACTAAGGTAATAGGCAACAACGTAGATTAGAGAACTTGAAATACGGTATTTGCGATTTTGAGCTAAATCCGTATTCCTTATCTCTTGTCCTTCCGTTGATGTCTCTTGACCTTAGCCTTCGACAAACCACTTGCAATCCGGTCACGATTAGGATTCACCGCTATCGTGGTAGGATAGGATGCCTAACGGAGCGGAATTGCGAGTGGTTTGCCTGGAGTTTCAATTGCAAAGTTAATGTTTTTAATGTTTTAGAAAAAACATCTCCTAACACAAACTAACCATATTCTAACCTTAACAAGTAAATAGATTACTCACACATATTTACGATACCAAAATAAAAACAAAGAAAAGTGTAAGGCAACATAAAAAAAATAGCAAGAAAAGCAAAGTTAAAGTTAAAGAGTTAAGAACCGGTAAATTCAATGTGCAAATATCTTCACTTGTTCTTTAATCCCGTACCAATGTGAAATCAAAATACCAAACTTTAAGATTGCAAGCTCGCTTAAGAGCTTGAAGATCAAAATAATGCAATGATTTCACAAGTTCAAAGTATGTAGAAAGCAAGACATATGCAATGAAATGAGAACTTTATTGAATTTCAAACAAGATACAACTAATCTTGAAGTCAAGAACCTAAATCTTAAGCTTGCAAGTTCAATGAAGAAGTTGGAAGGTCAAGACAAAGGGGCAAGAGCTCAAGAGTTCAAAGGAAAAGAAAGTTACAAATTACAAGTGTTCTAAAAAAAACTAGAGAAAAAGTATCCTCTCCCCTTGCCCATTGATCTAGTATTTATAGGCACAAAAGAAAATTAAATAAGTAATAAAAAATAGGATGATGTGACTGCAAAGGGTAGCCAGAACAAAAATGGGGCTAATAAAATCGGTGGGGCCGATTTGAGAGCATCTCGCCGGGTTTGGTCCGAGAAAGTTGGCTCGTATTGGTGCGGTGGTCTCATGTGCACTCCACAAGTCTATTGGCATTGTTTGATTTCTTCATTTCAGCTTGGGTTATACTCAGTAGTTTTGGAGGGAACTTGATGCTTCAAATCACATCATATCTTGTAGCATTTTTACACATCACACTAACTTGTGCTTTAGGAAGCCCCCACCTAGGTCCAAGCATCAAAGAGTTGTGTGCACACTTGTATTGTGTTGGACCAAAATTGTGTACACATTTATTTGTTGCAAAAGAACTCTTTGGATATCGATTGGTTTATAGTTCCGGTTGCAGTGTCGGCTCACAACGTTATATCCGTAATCTTGAGTATGTTTCCAGTGTCGTGTCACGGATACCTGTAATCTGTATTTACTGAGCAGACACTGGTTAATAGTACCGATATATAACAAAACAGATAATGAATGAGTGGTATTGAAATGTAGTTTTCTGTGAAAAACAACTTGATATCGTTGAAGGAACCTGAGAAGTTTTGAAAAAGGAGTGGTTTAGGCTCCGCTTTTGAAAACTTGTGGTTTTAAGAAAACCGAGTAATCTTCAATATAGACTTTTGATCAAGAGGTCGGTTCTTGCTTCCTTGAATGAGGTGCTGGATATTCACAATTGAATACCACTATGCAAAGCGAAAGAATATAACTATAGTTTTTCGAAATTTGTTCCAACAACATCTTTTAGGTTTATTATCTTGCATTAATAAAAATTAATGCGGTCCCATCAGTTAAAGCCTATCACACCAGAAAAGAACGAAAATACAATGTACGTATATGCCATCCGCATTCACCACTGGGCCCCGTCATCATCCGTTAGGTTACTTAACTAACGACAGAGCGGGGGCTGGACTAGTGCAGGTGCAAAACATATACAACATGTACTAGTATATATATATAAATATATATAACATTCGTCCCAGGCATGATAAAAGCAACACCACAGAATCTTAGCAAGCAACACAGAATGGTGGATAATCTTGGAGCCTCGGGTTTCATTTGATCCGCAAATGAGACCCGACGTTCCCGATCGTATGGATCGCACGTGCAATGGAAACCTGGACCCCTACGAGCGCGGCAAGTTATCCGCCAATCCCAGAAATGAGGCAACCCCAATCAACAAAGTGAATGGGCCACCCAGCACTTCACGGGATCCGGTAACTTGAGCACCCCTCCGCAGGTCATCCTATACCACCTACGAGTGCGGCAAATAGTCCGCCAATTCTATAGCGAAGCCCCCTCCGTCTCAACGCCATGAGATACAGACTTGTTTCCTTCTAGAACCCGGCTATTCGAGCACTCCACCGCGGGGTAAGCCTAGTATAGAAAATGAAAATATATACAAAGGTGACATCGACCTCAACCCGGTCGTGCCCCAATAAAATAATATACAACACGGCAGAAATGACAGTCCATATGTCGGACGCTCGCTCCGGAATAACAAATGTACAAATGAATATAAACTGTACTAAACCATTGCACCACTGGCTATCCACCATGACAATCCAACCACAATATCAGCACAATCACAGAACATCAACGCGAATGTCATGTTTGCAAACCCGTCTAAAAGAACATATAGCAAATAGACGGGATATACCGATCAAATGACATTCACGGTCACAGACAGATGCTAAACGAAGTACTGATAATAACACGTATTTAAAAATTTTGATAAACTAAACTTTCCAAATAGGCCCCAAATGCTAATCCAGTACTCAAATAAATCTGGGCCCAATAACTAAATATTCCATAAATCACAATACCAAATATAATAGTACCAGAAGAAAAATTGTGCACAATAGCCCTAAAACGGTGGCGGAACCGTGGCAAACATGGATATTATGCCGCGGTTCTGTGACGTTTTTGTGGGTTCATGGGCTCAATTTTCTTCTGTAGTCTTATAAAAGCCTGCACGAATTTTTCATCCACTGAAAATGATTTTTGGAAGACTATAACAATTCGACAGAAACTGCATTTTTTGGAATTGCGGTTTCGAAAATTTTGGTCGATCGATATTTCAAACACGTTAGAACTAGCTAGTATAGGTTTTGTGGGGTGGTTCTGATACCATGTTGGGTTACCCTAATGCCCAAGCTATCAAACGTGGCGGTTTGCGGAACAAAAATTTCTTACAAGTTTAAAAAAGGCGCTAGAATAACCCATTAAACCGGATTTAACCATAAACCTAACTAGATAAATTAGGAGTACTATCTACTATTATAATAAAGCCTCACCAAACGATTCTTGTCCTTCGGTCTTCATTCTTCATTATGTGCTCGTAGTGGCCACCTTGAACAAGCTTGATCTTCTTTTCCCGCTCCATCGGTTCTCCAGGATCGAGCTTGTTCTCTGGTCCTCCTTTTTCATAGATGATCCACCCGAGGGATGCGATCCATGGCTCTAGCTCCTAACAAAGTATCAATAGGAGAAACTAGAGAACTTGGGATGCTAAACCAAGAACTCTAGGATGTAGTGTGGAGTTTTAAGTGTTCTACTATCTCTTTCTTGCCTCCTCTCTTGTTTCTCAACACATGAGAGTGTAGAGAGGAGGAAGATGATGAAGGTGGAGGAACCTTACAGGAGGAGAAGGAAGTGAAGAAAAATGGTGAGATGAAAAAAATGAGCAAGCATGTGAGAGAAATTCAATCACCATGGTTTTGTGTATGAATTTCAATGAATAAACAAGTGTAGCCATGTTTCAATAGTTGCCACAAATGAATAAAGAATTCATTTGTCAACTATTGAAGCCATGGCTCTCACCATACCTCCTCCTCTTTTTCAATTTCCACCTAATTTCAATTTATCAATAAATGGAAAAATCCATGATGAGGTGTCCACCTTCTAGAAGGTTATCCGTAATAAAATACGGATTACAGTCTACTGTATATACATACCTGCATTCGGATAAAAACACGAATGCCCAAAGAGATAGAATAACACGAAGAACGTAATACTAGAATATACATATCGAAATACATATATGTAAATTATCAAATCAATACCTGATTTAATAATCTGGCTCAACCCGAGCCGGATAGTATTACCAACTGTCCGATTGAAAGTCCGGGTAAAAAGTAAATCAATCAATCGGAACCCTGCACGTATCCAATAGGCTACTACATCATCTCCTGAACCAGGAAAACCCTCTGTGTGGGACTCTAAAGACTCGACAGTATGCCGGCAGTGAGTTACTGGATAAATCCATAACTACAAGCACGTCAGCGGCACTAGCTGTACGTAACGGCTACCGGGTACCTGTCGAAAAGGAAGGCCGACGAGCAAACTCATCTGGATCTCTACTGAGCCTATCTGTGACAATCTCTGTACAGTCCAATCTCTTCGTCTGAAAGCATCGCATATCGGGTCTAGGGGGTGGTAAACGTCAGACCCTAATAACCCGATAATTCATGCTGATACGGCTCAGGACCAATCCGGGAAACTACTAATCAACCTATCAGTAAATCCCAACTGCCTTGGCCAAGGTCTTGTGGTCCTGACCAATCGAACACAGTGCGATATCGACTCCTAATACCGGGAGAGACTAATCCACGACAATCGCTCACTGCCTCCATGTTGCTCGGGATTGTACCCAACCAAAACCTGTTTGCACGACTCAGTAGAGCCGTAGTAGGGTAGTGATCAAAGTACAGTAGGAACTCATACGAGACAAATGACGATCCCAGGTCTAAAGACTAACTTGTACTCTTGCCACCTGAGAACTTCCACCTGATGATAGGTATAGTACTATATGGAAGTTCTTGGAGAGTCCGTCTAGTGTACTCATCCCCCAGTGAGCACCTGTATACGATCATAAGTGCAAAAGACCAATGGTTGCGGGACCGTACCATCACCCCTCGTCAGGGTCTAGAAATGCATATACTAGTCTACTCCAGAATATCGATGCCCAATCTCGATATTCCCATGACTAGGCACAATTAAGTGCGTACCGACTACCCAGCTCGCATAAGTATGATCGCCATCACAACGCAGGTAGTCTAGCAATGATCCTACGGGCTTTATCAACATTTATAAATGATACGTAACAGCAAGTAAAATATATGCACATGTTAAGATAAAAATAAACCAGATAGCATACTATCATATCGAGCAGGACTGTCCTGTACCTATATATGTCCAAGCATCCACGTGTATACATATACAATAATGGCCTCTAGGGCATACATATCCAACACTTGGAAGATTAGATTTTAGTATTTGAGTTCATTATCTTGTACTCTCATTTTGAATTTGAATGAAGCTTTCATTTTTGCACTTGGGTTCTTAGTATTCTCTTTAAATTTACTTATTTGCAATTTACTTTCTTGCTATTTGCTTATGTGTAATATTGTTTTCTTTGATCTCTTCTCTTTTTGTACTTTCTTTTGGTGTTCGTTATAAATTGTGAATAGTGTATTTTGTTAGGAAAATAGAATGGTTATTTAAGTTAAGTTTTTCATTTACTCATTTCTTTTTCCCATTAATTGCTAATCGAACTCTGCCCAAAGCTCACGCAAGCGCTCTGTTAGGCATCCTACCCTTCCACGGTAGCGGTGATCTCTAACCGTGACCGATTGCGTTTGGTTTGGCTAGAGGCGAAAAATAGGTGACAAGAACGGAAGGACAATGGTCAATAAGCCGGATTTCTCGAAACACCGTGTTTAAGCACCCTAATCCACGCTGTTGCTGAATACCATAGATTCGATAAGTCAAGTAAGGCACAAAGAAACGAGTACGGAGTTTCCTAATTTAAACCAATTTATCTCTATTCCTAACAAGCGTTTCGTTGCATATATTGTTAGTGTATATGCCCTAGAGGCCATTACTGTATCATACTAGCTTGTATATTACTTAATGGAAGCTTAGGATATTCACAGTTGTATAGACAATCTTGCTCAAAATGGTAGTATGCTACTTGGTTTGTTTCTTCTTTAATGTGTGCATGTGTTTCTTTTAGCATATCGCTTTTACACATTAGTGGAGCCCTTAGGATCTTTGCTTGATTACCAGCGTTGTGATGGCAGTCACACTCGTGGGGGCTGGGTAATCTATAAGCACATCCTTATGCAGGTCCCTAGTCGCAGGGCTATCGAGACAGGGCATCAATACTCCGGAGTAGACTAGCGTATGCGCTTCTTATCCCAGCTTGGGAGACTGTCTGTCCCGCAGCCGTCAGTACGTCGTACTTGAGATAGTATGCGGGTGCTCGTTAGGTTATGAGTACACTGGACAGGACTCGTCGGGAACTATTGGTTGGTATTATACCTATCGTCAGTTATCAGTTCCCAGGTGACATGAGTACAGCTTAGTCCGTTGACTTGACACTGTCACTTCGCCTCGAGTGTGTTCCCACTGTTCTTTGATTACTACCCTACCACGGATCAAAGGAGTCGTGCAAACAGGTAGTAGTTGGGTGCAGTCCCGAAGTACTTGGAGGCAGTGACGATTAAACAGGATTCGTCTCTCCCGGTATTGGGGGTTGATATCGCGCTGTGTCTAGGAGAGCCATTACACAAAGTCCCTGGCCAGGGCAAGCGAGATAGACTGGTAGGTTTCCAGAGTTATCTCAGGTGTTCTGAGCTACACTCCGACACGACTTGTACCGCTAGTAGGGGATTGACGTTTACTGCCCCCTAGGCCCGCCATGCGATGTATCATACGAACAGACCGGACTGTACGGAGATTGTCACATTCAGGCTCAGTAGGAGTTCAGATGGGTTTACCTCGTCAGTCTTCTTATCGGTATCTACCTGGGGACCGTTACGTACAGCTAGTGCAGCTTGCGGTCTGTAGTTAAACCCACTGCCAGCGTAGTGTCGAGTCTTTAGAGTCCCACACAAAGGGTTATTCGCCTTTGGGCAAAACAGAGTAGAGGTCGCATGGTTTTGCGACAGGGTTCGTTCACATCCGCGCACTTGTGCACGTTTGGCGTCCGGACAGACATTACTAGCGGGCTCTGGTTTGAGCCAGATCCTAGTATATGTTTTGGGGCTATTTTTATCTCAAAGTATTCATGTTCCTCGGAACACGAATGCTGGTGTGTATGCACAGTTGATTGAGACGGAGGAAGAGGTTTTTCATTAGGGTTTTGGAACGGGTGCGTATGCACAGTTGACAGTCGTCTTTTTCCAAACCCTAATGAATTTGTGATATATCAATTAATAATATTAATTAAATGAAATTGTGTCATGGTTGGGTTTGTTGACTTGTTGACCAAGGTTGACTAGTTGACCATGGTTGAAACTTTGACCATCATCATTTCTTTTTCAAGATGCTCTTTGATCTTTGCAAAAATATTTAATGTGAAATGATAATGGTCTTATCAAACCAACCATCACCTTTTTCATTTTGGATTAATATTATTAATTTGATAATTCACATATATTGTTATGGTTGTAAAACTATTCTCATTCTATGATAACCATTCTCTCTCCTCTGTTCATCTTCCTCCTCTAGTTCAAGGAGAATCATTCTCATGAGTTTAGAAACCTCTCCTTAGAGATAAAACACCCTAAGTTACTCTCTACTCTTCCTAAGGTTGAAGTTCTAGCAAGCCGGAGACTTTAGTTTTCTCAAAGTTCGAGAAAAGAGCTCAAGGAAGAAACCCTCTGGTGGATCCATCTTCGACAAGAGAAGGCAACGAGGAAAGCATCATCCGACCACTACAAAGAGTCTAAGAAGAAGGAGTTCAAGTTGAGGTATAACCCCTAACCGAGCAGATAACTCTTTTGTTAGTTGCTAGTGTGTAGTTTAGCCAAGATCCGGCTTTTAGTCCATGTTGCCTTTGCGCCAAAAATTGTTTTTCGCCGTTTCCGCCTCCCCGTAAGAACCGGGGTGAGCAACGTGGACTTACAGTTGTATCAAAGCCTAACTAAACACACCCTAGCATGTTAGCAAAGTATCTAGAATTTCGACCGGATAAAAAACCGCGAAGCACCCCGGAAAATCCTAGTTTTTGCCGATTTTTATTTCTGCTCCAAAAATAATAAATCATGTCTTAAAAATCGGCTCAGGCTTTTTAATGAACAGGCAAGAAAAACGATCCAGCGAACCGACCGACTCACCGCGGTTCCGCGGCCGAGTTGACTCGGTCGTGGATCGTTTCTCCTGCAGTTTGTCTCTGGTGGTATTTTGTGATTTTTGAGATGGTTTGTTTCTGCCCTGATTTTCCAGAGAACAAGTTTGTTTTTGGGGTGGTTACAAATCCGTATTTTGGTCGATTTTTTGTAGACTTTGGCTAATGGGTTGTATCTGTAATGTTATATATGTATTGAACGTCTGCTAATCGCTATACGTCGATTAGTGGGGGTTATACATATCTGTGATCTATAATGTTGATGGTATGTGTATATGAATTCGTTGGATTGTCGCGGATGAATAGCCGGGGGGAATTGTGAGATGAGAGTTTTGTTTATCTTTCAATTCTTGTAATATTTAAATTGATGTAATATTATTTGTATGGCCGCACAACCGGGTCGGGGTTGTAGCCGTCATTGTATAATTTCTTTTTACTGTTTTTGCTCCTAGGATAGACCCAAGGAGGGGTGCACAAACTACCGGGTACCTCGAACTGCCGAGTGGCCTACTCACGTCGTTGAGGGAGGTTGCTTCACTTCAGATACTTGGCGGGTAGTTTGCCGCACCCGTAGGGGTCTAGGGTGGGGTTTGGCTATTCATCGCGACCATGTAATCCGCTCTTCGTTACAGGCTCGTACGAATTGCGGATTCCTAGTATATCCAATGTATTCATCTGTGATCTGGAATGGCTATCATTGCATGTGACGAATGTTTATACATATTTATATGATATCTATTTAGGCGTTGCTTATGTTTTGCATCCACGCTAGTCCAGCCCCCACTCTGTCGTTAGTTAAGTAACCTAACGGGTGATGACGGGACCCCATGGCGAATGTGGATGGCATAAGCGTACGTCATATTTTCGTTGTTTTCTGCAATGGTAGGATTAAATGATGGGACGCATTGGAATTAATGCAAGAAAAAATAAACCAAGTAAAAGTCGTTGGAACACTTTGAAAACCACTCGGTTCTTTTCAAAACCAAACTTTTAAATGCGGAGCTTGAACCACTCCTTTTGAAAGCTATCTCGTTCCTTCGATTATATTAAGTTCACTACGTTCACGGTTTCGCCAAAACCATTCGTAGCCCTCCGTCGTTTCACATGAATGGTCAATAAGTATTCAAGCTATGTATGTTGGCCAAAGTCAAGGCATAGTGATTGGTAGCTATTGGGTATTCATGTGCAGCATAGATAGATGTGTTGGTTTGGGGCAGTCGTTCTACCATTTTGGCCAAAGTCAAGGGTATGTGCGGGTGGGCTTAAATTAACCTGGAGAATGACGGGTAGAACTTGACATGTGACTTATGATATTTTGGCCAAAGTCAAGGTCATAAGAGCTTGGGGCAAAAATCCACATCGGGAGTTTCAAAAGAACTGAAACTTGCTAGCACTGCATACCATTTGGAGTGTGATGATTCTGGTAGGATTCCTTCGGTTTTGTCACGCGATGATATTTGGATCCCGATCCTATTGTGAGTATATGCTACTCCTCTGGAACTTTCTCACTTAACGATCAATGCTATAAACCAAGTAGGTGTCTAGAAAGGTGTTAGCGGGGCTATGCCCACAGGAAAAAGAGGTTATTTAATTAAGGAACTTCGTGAAAGCGTTGGAAAACCTCCCTCGAAGTACCGACACCAGCCTGGCTGAACGGTTAAGCAAGTATTGTACGGTGAGATTGATCCCGACTAATTCTTCCTTTATGGTTTGAGGAGGGATTCGAGAGACAGTGGGAGCCATCCTGTTTAGATAAATTAAAAACCAATCTAAACTTGCAAGAGCATCATGCTAAAGTGTTTTCTTCTCTCTCTCTCTTAATTGCAGCGACCCAGTGACCAGACATAGGTTACATCTAGATAATAAAATGACTGAATCTGACTGTTTTGACTGGCAAAGGTCTGTCTAGATGTCCATTGCCCATGATAAGCTGGGACACCTCTTCACTGATCCAACCCCTGCCGTCTCAGGTCCAGTTTTCCCTGTCATGGATATTTATATCCGCAAGACATTGGAAAAAGACTGTGCGAAAGCCAAGTGCCTCGTGTTAGCCTCAGTTGATGGTGCATACCAGAGGCAGCACGAGAAGATGGACTTAGTTTCTATCTTCCTCCATAACAAAGATTTATATGGAGAGCAATCTCGTATCGCAAGATATGAGACCTCGAACAAATTTCTGCCAGCGAGATTGGCTATCGGGTCATCTATAAGGGGCAATGTCCTTATAGAGACCAGCTCTTTTGAGCTCACGGACCTGAAGACCACGTTGAAGAACGGGTCAGACGCTGACTTAGTTCAACAGTCTCTACCTACTACCCTGAAGGAAACCAGGGAAGTAGAAAGAAAGAGAAGGGCAGAAGTTTCGGGACTGGATGTAGTAAAAGAAGGATGTTCCTATTGTTACAGGAATGGACATTGGCAGAAGGATTGCAGGGCTTGTATAGCCAGTAGCCAGAATTCGAAGCATGTTGTGGTTTCGGCTTCGGGTGTGTTTGTAATAGAGAACTGTATGTCAGTTAACCCTACTTCCTGGGTATTGGATACCGGATCAGGATCTCATATCTATAATTCGTTACAGGCTCTGAGAAACCGTAGGGTTATCAGGAAAGGTGATATGACTCTCAGGGTTGCTAACGGAATGAGCATGTATGCTGAATTCGTTGGGGAATATCATCTAGGACTGACAACTGGGCAGATATTGATTCTGCGTAATTGTTTTTATGTACCAGGTGCGACTTGTAATATCATATCTGTATCCTTACTTTCCAGGGAAGGATATGATTTTACTTTTGTAAGCGATGTAGTAAACATCCACCTAAATCAAGTTCTGATTGGGTCAGGTACATTAGAAAACGGTATATACGTATTAAATCAAGCTCAGATTTTCAGTGTCTAGAACACACTTAAAAGAAAGTCTCCGGAAACAAATCAGGCTTTCTTATGGCATTGTAGACTGGGTCACATTAATGAGACATGGTTAACAAAGTTACATAAAGAGGGATACTTGAATCCGTTCGAGTATCTGTCTTATGCCACTTGTGAATCTTGTCTCATGGGAAAGATGACAAAGACTCCGTTCACTGGACACGGAGAAAGAGCAAGCGAGCTCTTGGGACTCATACACAATGATGTGTGTGGTCCAATGTCTACACATGCGCGGAGTGGTTATTCATACTTCATTACTTTCACAGATGATTTCTTTAGGTATGGACATGTCTTCTTAATGAAGCACAAATCCGAGGCCTTTGAGAAATTTCTGGAATACAAGAATGAAGTTGAAAAAAAAACAGGCAAAAGTATCAAGATACTGAGATCTGATCGAGGTGGTGAATACTTGAGTGCCGAGTTTCTGGGCTACTTAAAAGAGAATGGAATTCTCTCTCAGCTTACTCCTCCATACACACCACAACACAACGGTGTATCGGAAAGGCGGAATCAAACCTTATTAGATATGGTTCGTTCCATGATGAGTAAGGCTGAGTTGCCGCGATCCTTCTGGAGTTATGCACTAGAAACAGCTGCATATCTTTTGAACCAAGTTCCTATTAAGTCTGTGCCTACCACACCTTATCAGATGTGGAGTGGGAAGAAACCCTGTCTTAAACACTTTAAGACATGGGGGTATCCAGCTTTTGTTAAAAAGCAGCATGCGGACAAGCTCGAGGCACGTTCAGTACAGTGTAAGTTTGTGGGATACCCAAAGAACTCCAAGGGGTATCTTTTCTTTTACGCAGAGGAACAAAAGGATTTTGTTTATCGTCATGCCCGCTTCTTGGAAACTGAATTTTTGGAAAATCAGATAAGTAGGAGCGCAATAGAACTGGAAGAAATTCCAGAACCATAAGCTATTACTGAAACCTTAGTGGAACCAGAAGGTTCAGGAGAACCGGACATCCCAGCGCCACTCCGCAGGAGTAGTAGGCAGTCTCATCCGCCCGAGAGATACTACGGTTTTCTTATAGACGGGGATAGAGAGGATTTCACTATTGATTATGGTGAGCCTACTAGCTTCCAGCAAGCCATTCAGAGCGGTGACTCGGTAAAATGGCTGGATGCAATGCGGACCGAGATGGAGTCCATGTACACCAACAAATTTTGGACTTTGGACTTTTCTCCAGAAGGGGTAAAACCCGTAGGCTGCAAATAGATCTTCAGAAAGAAGATTGGTGTAGATGGGCAGGTTGAAACCTATAAAGCTAGACTTGTAGCAAAGGATTTTTGTCAAAGACCTGGTTTGGACCATGACGAGACCTTTTCTCCAGTGGATATGCTCAAATCCATTCGGATCCTCCTTGCCATTGCTTCCTTCCACGATTATGAGATCTGGCAGATGGACGTAAAGACAGCTTTCCTAAATGGAAATTTGGAAGAGTGCGTCTTTATGGATCAGCCGGAGGGATTCATTCAAAGTGGGAGCAGCGGTAAAGTGTGCAAGTTGCTCAAGTCCATCAATGGACTGAAGCAGGCATCGTGGAGTTGGAACATCTGCTTTGATGATACTGTCAAGGAATTCGACTTTATCAAAAACCCAGAAGAACCATGCATTTACATTAAGATTGTAGGGAGAACTGTGGTATTCCTCGTCTTGTACGTGGATGGCATTCTCCTAATAGGAAATGATATTCCTATGCTACAGTCAGTCAAAGGATTCTTGTCACAGAGGTTCTCCATGAAGGACCATGCAACTACATTCTGGGGATCCAGATCTATCGTGATAGATCTAAGAGGATGTTGGGAATTTCACAGTCGAGGTATATTGACACCATACTAAAACGATTTAGTATGGAAGATTCCAAGCGCGGTAATCTACCGGCTTGTCATGGAATCACCCTCTCCAAAGAGATGTCTCCCAAGACTGATTTGGAAAGGGCTCGCATGTCATCTATACCCTACGCATCTGCGGTAGGCTCTATAATGTATGTGAGGTTATGCACCAGACCAGATGTAGCATACGCATTAAGCGTTGTAAGCCGGTATCAGTCGAACCCAGGGGAGAAACACTGGATAGCAGTAAAAAACATTCTCAAGTACCTGAGAAGGACTAAGAAGATGTTCTTGGTGTATGGCGGAAAAGACCTCCATATCGAGGCCTTTGCTGACTCCAGCTTCCAGAGTGACAAGGATGACTCCAAGTCCATGTCGGGTTATCTCTTTACCCTCAATGGAGGGGCGGTTTGCTGGAAGAGCTCCAAGCAGGAAACCGTTGCTGACTCAACTACGGAAGCGGAGTACATAGCTGCTTGCGATGCCGTAAAAGAAGCTGTCTGGATGAAGAAGTTCCTCACGGAGCTTCAGGTGGTTCCTACCAGTGTTGATCCAATACCGCTGTATTGTGACAACAACGGCGCTATAGCTTTAGCGAAGGAACCCAGGTCCTATCAGAAGTCCAGGCACATTTTGAGGCGGTACCACCTGATCAGGGAGATCGTAGATCGCCGGGAGATCAAGGTGAAGAGAGTAAATACAGAAGATAACACTGCTGATCCATTCACGAAGGCCATACCCCAGACTCAGTTCCAGCGGCTGATTGAGATGATAGGTCTTCGATACGCCAGTACATGGCCCTAGTGCAAGTGGGAGATTGTTAGTGTATATGCCCTAGAGGCCATTACTGTATCATACTAGCTTGTATATTACTTAATGGAAGCTTGGGATATTCACAGTTGTATAGACAATCTTGCTCAAAATGGTAGTATGCTGCTTGGTTTGTTTCTGCTCTAATGTGTGCATGTGTTTCTTTTAGCATATCGCTTTTACACATTAGTGGAGCCCTTAGGATCTTTGCTTGATTACCAGCGTTGTGATGGCAGTCACACTCGTGGGGGCTGGGTAATCTATAAGCACATCCTTATGCAGGTCCCTAGTCGCAGGGCTATCGAGACAGGGAATCGATACTCCGGAGTAGACTAGCGTATGCGCTTCTTATCCCAGCTTAGGAGACGGTCTGTCCCACAGCCGTCAGTACGTCGTACTTAAGATAGTATGCGGGTGCTCGTTAGGTTACGAGTACACTGGACAGGACTCGTCGGGAACTATTGGTTGGTATTATACCTATCGTCAGTTATCAGTTCCCCGGTGACATGAGTACAGCTTAGTCCGTTGACTTGACACTGTCACTTCGCCTCGAGTGTGTTCCCACTGTTCTTTGATTACTACCCTACCACGGCTCAAAGGAGTCGTGCAAACAGGTAATAGTTGGGTGCAGTCCCGAAGCACTTAGAGGCAGTGACGGTTAGACATGATTCGTCTCTCCCGGTATTGCGGGTTGATATCGCGCTGGGTCTAGGAGAGCCATTACACAAAGTCCCTGGCCAGGGCAAGCGAGATAGACTGGTAGGTTTCCAGAGTTATCTCAGGTGTTCTGGGCTACACTCCGACACGACTTGTACCGCTAGTAGGGGACTGACGTTTACCGCCCCCTAGGACCGCCATGCGAACTATCAGACGAACAGACCGGACTGTACGGAGATTGTCACATTCAGGATCAGTAGGAGTTCAGATGGGTTTACCTCGTCAGTCTTCTTATTGGCATCTACCTGGGGACCGTTACGTACAGCTAGTGCCGCTTGCGGTCTGTGGTTAAACCCACTGCCAGCGTAGTGTCGAGTCTTTAGAGTCCCACACAAAGGGTTATTCGCCTTTGGGCAAAACAGAGTAGAGGTCGCATGGTTTTGCGACAGGGTTCGTTCACATCCGCGCACTTGTGCACGTTTGGCGTCCGGACAGACATTACTAGCGGGCTCTGGATTGAGCCAGATCCTAGTATATGTTTTGGGGTTAGTTTTATCTCAAAGTATTCATGTTCCTCGGAACACGAATGCGGGTGTGTATGCACAGTTGATTGAGGCGGAGGAAGAGGTTTTTCATTAGGGTTTTGGAACGGGTGCGTATGCACAGTTGACAGTCGTCTTTTTCCAAACCCTAATGAATTTGTGATATATCAATTAATAATATTAATTAAATGAAATTGTGTCATGGTTGGGTTTGTTGACTTGTTGACCAAGGTTGACTAGTTGACCATGGTTGAAACTTTGACCATCATCATTTCTTTTTCAAGATGCTCTTTGATCTTTGCAAAAACATTTAATGTGAAATGATAATGGTCTTATCAAACTAACCATCACCTTTTTCATTTTGGATTAATATTATTAATTTGATAATTCACATATATTGTTATGGTTGTAAAACTATTCTCATTCTATGATAACCATTCTCTCTCCTCTCTTCATCTTCCTCCTCTAGTTCAAGGAGAATCATTCTCATGAGTTGAGAAACCTCTCCTTGGAGATAAAACACCCTAAGTCACTCTCTACTCTTCCTAAGGTTGACGGTCTAGCAAGCCGGAGACTTTAGTTTTCTCAAAGTTCGAGAAAGGAGCTCAAGGAAGAAACCCTCACGTGGATCCATCTTCGACAAGAGAAGGCAACGAGGAAAGCATCATCCTACCACTACAAAGAGTCTAAGAAGAAGGAGTTCATGTTGAGGTATAACCCCTAACTGAGTAGATAACTCTCTTGTTAGTTGCTAGTGTGTAGTTTAGCCAAGATCCGGTTTAGTAGTCCATGTTACCAAAACCCTAAAAATCGTTTTTCACCATTTCTGCAAGCCCGAAAGAACCGGGAGAGGTAACGTGGACTTACATATATATATAACGCTTCGGTTAGAATTGAACTATTCAGACCTTGTGCTTAACTCGTGAGAACAAGAACTTAAGACACACCATCTCCCTACGGACGACCCGTACTCATCACGGCTAGCTACACGCGACGCCGTCTTAATTGTGGTTAACCTTAAACTTAGATATGGCACGCGAAATCCCTATCGATCAGGCGACCAGGCTTACACCAAGTATGCTCCGCCCGTGAGCTTGCGACCTTTGAACTCTTGACTGTTCGTTTTCATATTCTGAAACCCCCCCACCCCAACCAGAGTGCTGCCACCCCTTCAATTCCTATTTAAATCCCTTTTGATGTATTTAAACTCCCTTTTAATTCATCATGTCTTCATTCATTTCTCCAATATAAAACCAAGTCAGTCCAAGTTTCCTCCCCCTCTGAAATATTCTGCAAATTCTCCAAATTTCATTGAAGGTCTCTCCAAGCTTCTTCCTCCCTCTCCATTGCTCCATAAGTAGCTAAAGGAAAGTCAGAAAATCAAGATCGCCACCTCTTCGAGTTAGCAGTCTCGGTTCTTCAAATCGAGGCTTCCTCTCCTTCAACTTTTTCACAAATTAGCACGAGAAAAAAACTATAAGTCTCCTTCTCCTCCTCCTCTAATTTCACTTTTTTCTTTCTTCTTGTTAAATCTCCTCATTTGCTTTATCACCACTCTTTTTCATTTGTACCTACGTTAAGTCCCTGATACATAGAAATCCATACTTAGTTTCTAATGCACTAATTATAATACACACATACACACATAGATTTCATGTGCTTGTGTTTGTATTCAAGACTACTCATTTTTTTTCCTATATCTATTGACCAAATTTATATGCCTTGGATAATAAATTATGCCATAGTTATATTCTCTAGATAATTCACCACTTTAAATTACTAGTTGATATCATAATCTTGTCACATCTAGAAAGAAAATAATATAGCAAATAAATACCATGTATTTTCATTTTTAAAATACTATTTTGGTGATAGGTTATTTGTTAAACATTATTGTAGATAGCGCATGGGGCAACCACCTACCCCACACGCACTCTTGAAATCCTAAATCCACTAAAATTTATATTAATTTCTAAAGAATAGACTTGCGCTAAAATACCCTCGAAGTTTTAAAATAGAATTAAAGGTTATCCTTTCCTCTTTACGTATTTCATCTTTACAACCCTCTTAGCATATTATTGGGTTAGTGTAGTAAGATGCAGAGTTTTTCACGGAGCTCGGACTTGAAAGGGAAAATACGAATCTAAAACAAAATAAACAATAAAGGGATGAATTAAACTATTTGGGTCTATATCCATTAGTTATCATTTATGTTAGGTTAAAAGAAAATTTTCAAACGTTAATCTTTATACAAAATACCACTAACTTTCCAAATTAAATTTTTATAAAATACCCGTAACTTTGAAAATGATAAGTTTTATTAAAATACCCTAAATTTGCAAAATTTATGATTTTG
Source organism: Agapanthus africanus (assembly GCA_030015575.1). Taxonomy (NCBI): domain Eukaryota; kingdom Viridiplantae; phylum Streptophyta; class Magnoliopsida; order Asparagales; family Amaryllidaceae; genus Agapanthus; species Agapanthus africanus. The sequence goes on along the minus strand of CM057339.1, from coordinate 297,666,468 downwards.
TCAAAACACCCTTGATATTTTAAATAATATATTTTAACAAAACACCCTCGAGATTTTAAAATAAAGTATTTTTACATAAAACCCTAATAGACTATTTTTTACATAAATACCATGAAGTTTTCAATTGTCGTATTTTCACATAAAACCTTCGAATTTCTAAGACTAGTAATTTTCAAGTAACTAGATAGCAGATGGGTTTAAGTGGTATCTTCTCTCTTGAGTCTCCGGGAGCCAGAAATAATGAGTGCTATCGCTTGTCTATCTCCATATATACGCACAGACTGAATACTTAGCTTCATGGAATTAAATTACATGAATATCGACTCAAACATTACCCAACATATGCTACTTTACATGACTTGTGCTAAACCATTGCATGCTCCACTTGACTTGACTCGAACAAAAAATAAAACTTAACATGACTACAATTTAACATGAATACTTGAACTTGACATGAATACATGCAAATTACATGAACTCAACTTGAAACATGAAATTATACACTCTCTATTGTATTCATGGATTCGATCATGGCTTATGACATTAATTAGTGACTAATATACGTGGGGTGTTGGGGTAGTTTAAATGTGAATCCAATGGAATATCAGGAGTGCCCCTAGTTCATGAGTCTGTGTCTACCAACACAATATACAATCATGAGGGCCTGTGTTTCTAAGTCTCTGAGGCCATACTCTTGGGTTTGGAATACTTTGACAATGGTTGAAGTCCCGTTACTAACACTTGATTCGGGCTCGTGATTCCTTGCCCCAGGGTCCCTACCCTTGGGTTCGAGAATACTTTTGAGATTGGTTGACATTCACATTTGAACCGTCGTTAAGATAGATTGTCTTGTAGACACCTTTTAGGATACATTGACATTCACTTCATATTCACCATACACGCTTATCATATGCTTATGAAAATCAATCCTATGCTTATACTGAACTGCCATGATTACGTAATTTGTCATGTTTAAATAGTTGCCACGCTTACCTGTGTTTACCTGTCAACATATCACCGTAATTTATTATTATATATGTTATTTGGGGACTTACCGAGTGCAAGTTTGCTGACTGGAATTCCACCCTGTTTCTTTCTTTGGGATGTTCATCAGATGACTTAGGAACAGAAGAGGTGGAACCGACTGGAGATAATTACAACCAGTTTGCATTACAAGCAGCTTCTTAGTCTATTTCAGCTTTCCTTTCTGTATGCCTCATGTTTAAGGCTTCTTATTATTTGTACTTTTGTTTTAAAGACATCTTGTTATAAGTTGAAACTTGTGGATCTTGAATGTAATAAAATAGTTGTTGAAATTTTTATCTTTTGTTAATTCTTATTATACTTTATATTGATTTTTAACGTATTTGTTATGAGAAATGACCTTCTCTGAACAAATACGTCGCGAGCTTGTCACGTGATCGTTACCATTCTTTTGGGAAGCGGGGTGTAACACTTCTCCTCTCCCTCTTCCACTGAAGCTCCTCATTTATCTTCCTCTTTCGTAATTCCTCTTCAATATAATAGGCAACTAACCGCCTAGATATTAAAATGAACTTTTCAGATATTACAAGCAAGTCATCAGATATTATAAGCAAATGCTTAGATAGTTTAAACAACCTAATATTAAACATTATTAATAGGGCTAAAACATTGTAAAATAGATGATTGGGCCATAATGAGAGAAGTTAATGGGAAAATGAAGGGTAACAGTGTCACGACCCATCCCCAAACACAGATGGTATTGTTCGCTTTCACCGAAACCGCACGGTTTTATCCCTTTGAATGAACCGGACTAAAGAAAGGGGCTACTTCCTAGTAGGTCACCCATCCCAGAATTTCTCTAGCTCAAGCACGCTTAACTACGGAGTTTTTCAAACTCCGAAGTTCCGATTCATCCAAAAGGCGCCTCTATGTTATTGGAGTGGTATCATTCCATTTATAGTTCCGATCGTGCCCTCTTTCGGAATGGAATTCGATACTCCCCATTATTCTACAGTGGGTCCCCGTATGTATCCGTATTGGTTACAACCCTACCTCGATACCGGATAACATCTCACTTCTCACGGGGTAGGTGGTATTCATTCCCAACTCCACCTGGGGTATTACATTCCCCCCAATTAAAACAATGGTTCGTCCTCGAACCACAGACTTACTTTTGAGGGACCGGCTCTGATACCATATTTGTCACAACCCACCCCCAAACACAGATGGTATTGTCCGCTTTGACTGAAACCGCACGGTTTTGTCCCTTTGAATGAACCGGACTAAAGAATGGGGCTACTTCCCAGTAGGTAACCCATCCCAGAATTTCTCTAGCTCAAGCACGCTTAATTACAGAGCTCTTCAAACTCCGGAGTTTCGATTCATCCAAAAGGCTCCTCTGTGTTGTAGGAGTGGTATCATTCCATTTATAGTTCCGACCGTGCTCTCTTTCGGAATAAAATTCGATACTCCCCATTGTTCTACAGTGGGTCCCTGTGTGTATCCGTATCGGTTACATCCACACCACGATACCGGATAACATCTCACTTCTCACGGGGTAGGTGGTATTCATCCCCAACTCCACCTGGGGTATTACATATAAAGTACGGCGAAAGAGTGCAGCAACTGCTGACACAAATCCCCTCCTACATCGTGGAGAGTATACCGCGTGCAGAAAACAGCAAGGCGGATGCATTAGCCAAATTGGCTAAGGAACTGGCTGATGAAGACCTCGATGACGTAAAGATTATTGTGCAAAGCCGCAAGGTTCTCACGCCAACAGATATATCTTCGGAAGACTTAATATAGCCATCCGAAAAAAAGAAACGACCGAACAAGTAGCCCTTCAAATAGAGGATGAAGAGAAGGTCAAGGATTGGAGAGAAGTCTTCATAGACTACTTCAAATCCCAACGAACGCCCAAAAATGCGTCGTCTAGACATCAGCTCATGAAACGAGCCCTGTCCTTCGCCTTCATCAATGATACTCTATATAAGATATCATTCGATTGTCTGTGGCTAAGATGCCTGGGACCAGAAAAAGCGAAGAAAGTCGTCCAAAAGACTCACGATTGCGGTTCTCATCAGGCTGGGCCAAAGATGAAGCTGAAGATAAAAAGAATGGGTTACTATTGGCCTACAATGATTGAGGACAGTCTCAAATATGCGAAGCGGTATCACTCGTGCCAAATCCACGGGGACATCATCCACCAACACACAAATCCGCTACATCCAACAGTAGCCAGTTAGCCGTTCGAAATGTGGGGAACCGATATAATTGGCCCCATTGAACCGGTATCGTCCAAAAGACATCGGTTCATACCGGCAACGACCGACTACATTTCTAAGTGGGCAGAAGCAGTACCACTAAGGGAGGTGAAGACGGAGAATATTTTCCATTTCTTCAGGACATATGTCATCTATCGGTTCGGCACTCCACGACGAATTATCTCGGATAATGGGCCAGCTTATAGAAACCATAAAACCAGCCGCTTCACACAACAACATAAAATAGATTGGAGATACTCTTCAGTCTATAATCCTCATGCCAACAGTCTAGTTGAAGCCTTCAAAAATACCTTGACAAAGATTATAATGAAAACAGTGTCCAGAAACAAAAGAGGCTGGCACGAAAGGCTGCACAAAGCTCTCTAGGCATATCGAACAACATTCAAAATTACTACGAATACAACACCATGCGTGTTGGTATTCGGCACGGAAGCAGTGCTTCCCCTGGAAATAGAACTCCCCTCTCTATGAGTAGCGGTTCGGTACGAGCTGACAGATGAAGAAAATGCTCATCTTCGGCTTGAGGAGCTCGACGCCCTTGAAGAAACTTGCCTTATAGCACAGCAAAACCTGGAAGCTTATAAGGTGAGGATGATGCGGTCATATGAAAAACTGACCAGGCCGAGAACATTCGGCCAATGCGAACTCATGCTAATCGTCAAAAGACCCATGATCCCCAATCATGCAAAATGGGGAAAATTCGAGCCGAACTATGAAGGCTCGTACATCATAGACAAGTCTAATAAGATGGAGCCTACCTGCTCATGGATATGCATGGCGAAAGACCCTTCCGGCCAATAAACGGCCGATTTCTTAAAAAATACTACTCTTGACAAGTCACGACTTAGGTCAATGATAGATGACGACGCTCGTGTCCGCTCGCTATCTTTCTGAGTCAGAACTCTGAGGGTAGTATACAAAAAAAAAAAATTTGTCCGCCCCAAAAAACGGCGACAACGGACCGAGAAGTCCTTAACCTAACAATCCGCCTCAAATATTTCGATAATGGGCCGAGATGTCCTTAAACTAAATATCCGCCTCAAACATGGCGATAACAGACCGAGAAGTCCTTAAACTAACGATCCGCCTCAAACATGGCGATATTGGACTGAGATGTCCCTAAACTAATAATGAACTGAGAGGTCCCTAAACTAACAATGGACCGAGATGTCCCTAAACTAAAACTTCACCTCAAACATGGCGCAATGGACCGAAATGTCCCTAAACTAGCACATCGCCCCCAAATACGGTGATATGCTCCCTTGAGATCTATATTGCAATCGAAATCTTAGCAGGAAAGATTGCAACTCAAGTCCCACTGGCTATATAGCTACTCCTGCAATGAAGCCATCCCAAAATCCCACCGGCAAATAGGTGGGTCACCTGTGATGAAGCTACTTTCAAGAGTTTCGACATTAAAAAAAAAATGGTATGTCCACAAGCAAAATGGGCACGGATGAAAACCCGAAAGGGCGGCATAAGTAAAAACAGAAGGACTTCCAGCAAGTTTATGAAAACCCGAAAAGGGCGAAAACTCGTAAAATAAAAAAATTCATGTGCACTTGCAAGGTCCTCTTGACCTTGTGAGGAGAAAATATCCATGTGAGATCCTTACGACTCATAAAGGAGCAACACACTTAGGAATCCCCATGATTCCTAAGGAGAAAGTACACTTATGAGATCCTCACGACTCGTAAGGAGAGTGCCCCTCTATGAGACCCTCACGGCTCATAGAATTCAAAAGCCTTAGGTTACAGGGATCTAAACCTGTTCTTAAGCCATCATATCCCTCAAGATACCCTACAGGCTGTCCAATATCGACCCTTGTATACAATCCACGGGTATAAATAAATATATCCCCCACCAAGTTCCACCAATGACAAGAAATGTCCCCATATAGTGAACGACACTTGTAAGTCCTCTCGATTTATAAGGAGAAAACACTCTTGCAAGATCCTTACGACTTACAAGAGAAAATATCACTTAGGAATCCTCACGATTCCTAAGGAGAAAATATACTTACGAGATCCTCTCGACTCATAAGAAGAAATACCTTTGTGAGACCTTTACGGCTTATAAAGTCAAAAGCCTTAGTCGGCAGGATCCTAACCCTGTCTAGTAAGCCATCTTTGTTCAAATCGATAAAGGAAAATGGTGATTCGCTCCTGGCGACATTCCAGTTGTACCAATGCTGATGCCTGAACTGGTGTCAAACTCCAAGTCTTCTCACGGCAAATGATGATTCGCTCCTAGCAATATTCCTATTGCAACAATATTGATGCCAAGATTGGTATCAAATCTCAAGTTCCTAACTCGTAATAAAACTCAACGAGTCGCAAAAAAAATGCATATGAAAAAACCGAAATGTTTGAGCAACTCGCAATAAAAAGCAAAGAATAAAAAATAAAAAATTCATAGCCGAAATGATTGGGCAACTCGCGATAAAAAGCAGCGAGTAAAAACAAAAACAGCCAAAATGATTGGGCACCGCAATAAATAGCTGAAATGATTAGGCAATCGTGACTCTCGCTATATAAAAAACTGAAAATATAGAGCATCACGGAAATAAAAAATAAAATAAAATAAAATTTCCTCTGCACTGCAGGTAGGTCCACACAAACCCCTGTATACAATCCATGGGCACAAATAAATGAAAGGGAACCATATTTCCCCACCAGGCTCTGTCAAAGGGAGAGCCAGATCTCGACGGCAACATTTACAACATAGAGTTCAACTTGACGATCTTCTCATTCCAACAGGATGCAGACACAACGTCAACAAAAGACCTAAGGGTCAAAGCAAAAATAGAGTAACGGCAAAATCCTAACTCCAAGTCTTGACGGTACACATACAACCTAGAGACTATCGCGGCTTTGCCTCTTATTTTAGCAGGATGCGGATGCGACTATCAAACAAAATTAGGGCAATGGCATATTCCTAACTCCGGGTTTCAATTGCAATGCATACAACAAAGAGGTCCTACAGATGTCTACCCTACTTCAGCAAAGAAACAACACGACATCGTCAAAGAAAAAAATGAAGTGACGGCATATTCCCAGCTTCGGGTCTCGAATACAACTCATATAAAACCTAAAAGACAATCGGAGATCAGCCCACACTAGAGCAGAGTGGTTATGACTCATTGGGGCTCCAAATAGAGCCTAACCTCAAGTAAAAGCGTCATGGCAAATTTCTAACGCTTGCTCCGCCGACGGTAATATGACCTGAAGAGATTACTTGAAGTCGTCTTGTCCAGCCCCTGAAAGGATCAGAGATACGACAGTCCCGGGGTTACTCGAACAACAGCTTAAAGACTGCATATCGAGGAATATATCAGCTAACACGACGGCACCACAGACTAAAACCCTAGTACCACAAACCTAACGGACCTCTATCATAAAGAATGGGGGTTATCTACATACAACGTTAGGAAAAGTTTACCTGTAAAGCCAAGGGAGGTAAACTAAAGATACTTCGAAATGAGTGAATAAACTACAAACTCCGAAATGAGTACATAAACTAGAGACTCCGAAACAAGTGAATAAATTATAAACTCCGAGATGAGTACTTAAACTAGAGACTCCGAAATGAGAGAAGAAACTAGAGACTCCGAGACGAGTGAATAAACTAATTGGCGAAAACACAGAGGAGCGCATGCAAAAAAAATGTATATCCTTTATTCATGAATCAAAGTTCTTGAGACATACAATTTAAATAAAAAGGGGGGATACAATTTTAGCCATTAAGAAGGCGAGGCTTTCAATAAATTGGCAACCCGCTCACTCAATTCCCGCAGCCCCTCCTCGCGCGCTACTATTGCAGCCAGCATCGCTTCAACTCAGGCCCTTTGTTGCAAGCATGATGAAATCTTTTCGGCAATTCCCTACTTAGCCACTTTGCAATCTTCCATTCCCTTCTCGGTAGAGTCGAGGTGCTGCCTCAGCGCCATTCCCTTAGAAACGCATTGCTGGATATTCCCAAAAATAATTTGCAGCTGCGCGGTGTTCGCTTCGACCTGGACACATAATTGGCTAGATTTGCCACAACGAGTCTTATGTTCTCTCTACATTAAGGCCAACTTCTGCTCAAAGTATTGAAGGAAAGAGGGACTTTGCTCGATCCATGCGATCAATTGAGCTTTCGAGTTTAATGCTTCAGGCGTAAGACATTTGTGCTCGATTTCGTGAAGAAAAGCCTCAATGCGCCTACAATAGTCAACCCAAATGCCGACGAAATCCTCGTTGTAGAAAGTCATAAACATCGCCAGCATAGGATTGACCTCGTTCACAAAGTCCACAGCGGAACTGAGAGCTTCAACGTTGAGGTCTTCGATAAACTCTCTTAGCATCTGCCTGCTATTTACCGCAGCCCTAGAGGACTGACGCTTAGCGAACGGCCCCGCAGGCATAGATATATGAGACTCAAAAGGAGCCAAAGCCGGTGTAGCTGCTGTAGAATAAAGCATGCAAAAAGTAGGGTCAAATTTTGACCTAAGAACTAAAAAGGACGATGACGAATGAGATCAGGAAGCTTGGGAGGCTCTGCTATTCCTTCGTTTTCTCCCTCGAGCCGTAAGACTGTCGCCAATACGAGAAAGCATAGCGATAGAGAGATCACTGGTGAAAAGATGAAATGAGAGATGAAGTGTATACTAACCGACGCTCGAAGCAGGAACGAATTCTGATTGGAAGGCGAAGTGCGAGCTTAGCATTTGGCATAAGCGGTCAAAAAGCACTCCTGCAATATCGTAAAAATATATGTTAAAGAAATTAATCCAAGAAAAAATATCTATACTGAAACAAGGAATTGAAAAATATTTACCTTTCGTTATTAGACCTGAAGAACTCCGGGGGCACAAAAGAGAGATGGGGAACAGCGACAGTCGAAGCGGCTGTTGGATATGTATGCCCTAGAGGCCATTATTGTATATGTATACATATGGATGCTTGGACATATATATGTACAGGACAGTCTTGCTCGATATGATGGTATGCTATCTGGTTTGTCATTATCTTAACATGTGCATGTTTTACTTGCTATTACATATCTTTTATACATGTTGATAAAGCCCATAGGATCATTTCTAGACTACCTGCGTTGTGATGGCGACCATACTTGTAGGAGCTGGGTAGTCGGCACACACATCCTTAAATGGTCCCTAGTCGTGCGAGTATCGAGACTAAGCATCGATATTCCAGAGTAGACTAGTGTATACGTTTCTAGACCCCGACGAGGGGCGATGGTTTGATCCCGCAACCATTGGTCTTTAGACCTAAGATCATATACAGGTGCTCACTGGGGGTGAGTACACCGGACGGACTCGCCGAGGACTTCCAGATGGTACTATACCTATCGTCAGATGGAAGTTCTCAGGTGATATGAGTACATGGTAGTCTTTAGACCTGAGATCGTCATTTGTCTCGTGTGAGTTCCCACTGTGCTTTGATCACTACCCTACCACGGCTCTACTGAGTCGTGCAAACAAGTTTTGGTTGGGTACAGTCCCGAGCCACATGGAGGCAGTGAGCGATTGTCGTGGATTCGTCTCTCCCGGTATTGGGAGTCGATATCACACTGTGTTTGATTGGTCAGGACCATAAGAACTTAGCCAAGGTAGTTGGGATTTACTGATAGGCTGATCAGTAGTTTCCCGGATTGGTCCTGAGCCGCATCAGCACGAATTACCAGGTTATCAGGGTCTGACGTTTACCACCCCCTAGACCCGGTATGCGATACACTCAGACGAAGAGACTCGACTGTACGGAGATTGTCACAGATAGGCTCAGTAGGGATTCGAATGAGTTTGCTCGTCGGCCTTCCTTTTCGACAGGTATCCGGGTAGCCGTTACATATAGCTAGTGCCGCTGACGTGCTTGTGGTTATGGATTTATCTAGTAACTCACTGTCGGCATACTATCGAGTCTTTAGAGTCCCACACAGAGGGTTTCCCTGGTTTAGGCGAAATGATGTAGTATCCATATTGGATATGTGCAGGGTCACGATCGATTGATATACTTTGTACTCGGACTTTCGATCGGACAATTGGTAATACTAGCTGGCTCGGGTTTGAGCTGGATTATTAAATCAGGTATTGATTTAATAGTTTACATATATGTATTTCGATATGTATATTCTAGTATTACGTTCTTCGTGTTATTCTATCACTTTGGGCATTCGTGTTTTTATCCGAATGCAGGTATGTATATACAGCAGACTGCAATCCGTATTTATTACAGATTACCTTCTAGAAGGTGGCCACCTCATTATGCTTTTTCCATTTATTTGATAAATGGAAAATGAGGTGTAAAGTGTGAGGTATGGGAGGAATGGTGATAACCATATTTCAATATTTAACAAATGAATTTTTAATTCATTTGGAGTTACTATTGAAGTATGGTTGTTGATTGTTTATTCAATAAATTCATACACAAAACCTTTGTGAGGATTTTCTCTCTCATGGATACTTCATTATTTTCTTGAGCTCCCATTTCTATTCATCTCCTCCGTCTTCTTGAGTTTCCCCCACCTTCATCATCTTCCTCTTCACTACCCTTCTCATGAGTTGAGAAACAAGTGAAGAGGCAAGAAAGAGATATGAAACACTTAGATCTTCACGCTATATCCTAAACTATTTAGTTTAGCAACCCAATTTCTCTAGTTGCTCCACTTGATATATTGTGAGGAGCTAGAGCCATGGATCATATCTCTCAGGTGGATCATCTACGACAAAGGAGGACCGGAGAACAAGCTCGATCCCGGAGAACCGATGGAGCGGGAAAAGAAGATCAAGCATGTTCAAGGTGGCCACTTGGAGCAAAAGATGAAGAAAGAAGACCGAAGGACTTTGTTCGTTTAGTGAGATTTCTTCATCATAGTAGATAGCTCTCTTTATTTAGCAAGTTAGGTTTACAGTAAGATCCGGGTTAAAAGTTATTCTAGTGCCATGTTCTAATCGTTAGAAAAAAATTTATTCCGCATATGGTCATGGTAGTTGGCCGGGGCACTAGCGTAACCTTTCATGGTATCAGAGCCAGCCCATAAACCCTACACTAGCAAGTTTAAACAATGTTAAAACAACGAAACCGAAACAACTCCTTAATAATGAAACCAAACTGCAGTTTCTGTCGAATTTTTAAAGGCTTCAAAAAACAATTTTTAGCAAGTGCAGCGTGCTCTTTACACTGTGAGATGAACACTGACAAAAAACGACACGATTCCTACCTTTTTTGGCCGGCCAAAACTATCAAAAAACCGAGCTCACCGGTTTTCTTAAGGGGGATTGCGTCGTACTTTGGCCAGTGTTCTTGTCTCTTGAAGTTTGGGTTTCGGGTGTTGCTAGTTTTTGCCCAAGTTTGAATTTCTGTTGTTTTCAGTTGGGGAAACTTGGAGTGTTTCGAAATCATTGTATTTGACACTGTTTAATTGTTTACATTATATTCACTTTTATCTGCGACCGTAAATGTCATTCGATCGGTACAACTCGTCTGATTGCTATATGTTCTTTTTGACGGGTTTGCGAACGTGACATCCGCGTTGATGTTTTGTGCTTGTGCTGTGATTGTGGTTGGATAGTCGTGGTGGATAGCATGTGGTGCAATGTTAGTGGTACAGTTTAAGATTCATTTGTATATTCATTTGCGGGGTGAGCGTCCAACATGTGGGCTGTCGGCTTTGCCGGGTTCTATATTATTTGTTTGGGGCACGACCGGGTTGAGGTCGATGTCACCATTTGTACATATTATTTTCATTCTGTGTACTAGGATTACCCCACGATGGAGTGCACGAATAGCCAGATTCTAGAAGGCAACAAGCCCGCATCTCATGGCGTTGAGATGGAGGGGGATTCATTCTAGAATTGGCGGGCTATTCGCCGCACTCGTAGGGGGTATAGGATGACCCACGGAGGGGAGCCCATGTTACCGGATTCCGTGAAGTTTCGGGTGGCCCATTCACTTTGTTGAAGGGGGTTGCCTCACTTCTGGGATTGGCGGGTAACTTGCCGCGCTCGTAGAGGTCCAGGTTTTCATTGCACAGGCTATCTACACAACCGGGAACGTCGGGTTTTATTTGCGGCTCAAATGAAACCCGGGGCTCCAAGATTATCCACCTTTCTGTATTGTTGGCTGAGATTCTGTGATGTTGTTTATTATCATGCCTGGGACGAATGTTATATATACTTATATATATACTAGTAGATGTTGTATATGTTTTGCACCCGCGCTAGTCCAGCCCCCACTTTGTCGTTAGTTAAGTAACCTAACGGGTGATGACGGGTCCCCATGGCGAATGCGGATGGCATATACGTACATCGTATTTTCATTCTTTTCTGGTGTGATAGGTTTAAACTGATAGGACCGCATTAATTTTGATTAATACAAGATAATAAACCTAAAAGATGTTGTTGGAACAGATTTCGAAAAACTGTAGTTATAATCTTTTGCTTTGCACAGTGGTATTCAGTCATGAATATCCAGCACCTCATTCCAGGAGGTAAGAGCCGAGATCCCTTCACGGGGAGTGACCTCTTGAGCGAAATTCTATCCTTAGATTACTCGGTTTTTCCAAAAACAGAAGTTTTTCAAAAGAGGAGCTTAAACCACTCCTTTTTAAAACTACTCAGGTTCCTTCAACTATATCAAGTTCATTACGTTAACGGTTTTTTCGCCAAGAACCCAGTCGTAGCCCTCCGTCATTTGATTTGGATTTTCGCGCATGTTGGGAGCATGATATGAGATGTGATTTTGTGCACACCGGATGCACTCGATTGGGATTTTCATTCGTGCATGTTAGTTGCACTGGATTGAGATTTTCGTGCACTCTAGATGCACTTGATATTGTTGTCATGCTCACCCGTTGCATTTGACAGATGCTTTTGTGCACACCGATTGCACTTAGTTTGGGTTTTGTGCACATTCATAGCACTTGTATTTGGCTTCGATTTCCATGCGCACCTGACGCACGTGATTGTTGGATATGCCTTTTCAGGTTGACTTTGCTCTTGAGCACTTTGTTTTCATGATGGGCACTATATTTTGTAGTAGCCGAACAGGACTGGTCAGAGGACAGTACCTGAGTACTTTGCATGCATTAAAATTTTAACAAGAAGTTTTCAAAAAGGAGCTATAGTCTCTCTATTTCATGGGTGTCCGTAAGTGACACGAAAATTTACAAAGAAAACCTTCTGGGATATTTCAAAAGGCGGGACGTATAATTTGAGCAAAAACATATATAGATATATTTATTATTTTACAATTGAGCGTCCTCCACTTGTGCCGTGAGTTACGCATCACACGACGATTCAGAAAAAGATTTTACATGTGTTTTATTCAGTTTTAGAAGATTTTTCAAGGATGCGTACTATATACGTACCATAGTATTCGACTACTGTATATTGGATTTCAGTAGTGGAATTCGAGATCTGTATCTCCATTGTAACTCCAATGATTGCGTGACGCTTGACGGAGTTCGATTTTGAGTTTCATACTCATTTTCAGGCGCACACGATGCGCTGTGGTATTTCTGTATCTTCCATGATTTCGGAACCCCGTGATTTGAGCTGATAATTGAAATGTTTTAGTATTTGGGGGTTTAAATTTAAATTCGGGGACCGAATTTATTTAACGGGGGAAGATTGTAACATTTCAGAAAATATAAAATATTATTTTTGGAATTTAATATTAAAATAATATATTTCGTGAAAACTAGTCGATTTGCGAATTTGGGGTTTTCGTAAAATGGTATAAATATATAACAATATTTATGAAATAATTAGAGATTAAAATGATTTATTCATTTAAAAATATACGTATTGGATTTGGCATTTTTATAATTAATTATATGCTTGTTTAAATTAAACTCGATTAGTGTACTACTAATCACGATTAGACCAAATCTGTATTTTTAATTAGTCATGACTAGTACAGCATGACATGTTGCATTTTGTTGCATGTTTGTTTCATTTTATTTGTGTTATGTGCTTGGTTTTTAAATGAGTAAGGGAAAAAGAAAAGAAAAAGAAAGTGAAGATAAGAGAGAATAATTGAGGAGAGAGATGGGGGACCCATGATGGCATGGCATGCCATATGACAGAGTGAGAGTGAGAGAGAGAGAGAGAGAGACCTTGGCCTCATTATTTTCCCTTCATCATCTTCATCTCCTTCTTCATCTCCTTCTTCATCTCTTCCTCCACCTTCTCTACCCCATGAAATCATCTCAATTTCTTCACCAAAACCCTATACTCCCTTCATTAAAAGGATGCACAATTTCATCCTCAACACTTTAGACCTTTCAAAGTTGGATTTTGAAGACTTTAAGAAACTCAAGAAAATTCTTGAGTTGCCAAATAAGGTATATTTCCTATCTTTTAGTAAGTGATTATGTTTAGTGTATCCTAGGGGTAGTTTGGAGTTAAACAAGTGTGGATTAGTGATCTTGGAATTTTCCAAGTTGAGCTTTAGTGGGAAACTTGACTTGTAATTAGAAAATTGAGGTGTAATTGGTGACTACAAACCCTTTGGGTGTTAAAACCTATCCCAAACCAGAGCCTAGGCCATGAAACTTGAGTTTGGAACTTTCAATGTCGGTTTAGTGTATAAATTGTGGACTACAGGAAATTTGGGATGACCTGAAACCTTTACAAGAAAAACTAGCAACCCCAGAGACCTAGATGGGCCACTAGAAGACCACCCTGAGAAGACGAACCCAAACAGAGACGGTAGGGCCGAGCAAGCCGGATTTTGGGCTTATGTCGCCGGTTGAAACATGGGTGATGGTGTCTAGATTGGTTATGTAGCTCACATACCCCATATTCTACCCCACTGTACTGCTTGTTTATCCCTATTTCACCTGACCAAAAATATGGGACCAGTTTTCTCAGTTGCTGTTTTATGTTTTGTGGGTTTTAATAACTCAAGTTTTGATATTGGTGTTTTGTCTTGGTCGATTGGCGTTTGTACGTCGATGTCGAGGGTTATTGGTTCTTTTTGCATACGGAGGCCATAGGTTTTAACCTATGTACGATTCGTGTGCCGTTTTGGTTTTCGTGCGCGATTCTGTTTACGATACTGTGTGTTTATATATGTAGGCATCTTCATGTGGTCTTCGGATAACAAGGAAGAGCATGGCGACATCGATTTCGGCAAGCGAGGATCAAGGTGAGTAGATTTCTATCTACGGGGGAAGTCGGGTGGATGGCGTACAGCACCCCGACAATTAATAAATGGAAACCGATATTTAGAATATAGTCGAAGAAACCTATACTAGGAACCCACGGATGTGATTAAAGGTTTAGTATGAAATGATTTGATTGATAAGGATGTCTCGAAGTGATATATAAGGATGTGAAATGTAAATGTGAATCACGATATATAAATATATGTAGTTGCAAGAGAATAAGTGTGAGATTTATAAGATGACTTGATGTGATGAAAAGAGCATACGATGAGATATGATGACTTGGTTTGATATGTCGTTATACGGATGCGAGTCGATATGAGATAATTGATACCTTGGTCGGTCCCACGATATAAGATTGATACGAAGGTGACCTAAGATATAGGGGTATATATATATATATATGTGATTATGTGAATGATGAGTGATATGCTGTACAATACTTTAGATTCGTACCCTCATTGTCATATAGGTTGATAGAATCCCTAATTGTTTAATGCTGCAGTACGATGAATTATATCGTACGTGATACTGTGAGGCTGGATTGCCGATTGATAGATTCACGACTCGGATATGTTATAGACATTGCTGATCCTTATCTACCCTGCTTAGTTTAGCCTTTATGTAGATGTTTGATTAGATATGCATACCTGTGCTTCCATTATTGTTATGATATCGTCGGTTAGTACACCTGCACAATTATCAATGATGCGTATGTTACACTTACACAGATTGCCGGCTCACACACTTTCATCATCAGTAATTGCTATGTCACTTACACAGTCAAATTGCTATATCATGCTATTGCTCTTAATTGTTTAGTATTATCACATGACTCGTTTGCATGATATACTGATATGCTCACATCATTATGCTATGTTGCATGATATACTTTCTATGCTCACATCACTATACCATATTACATGATATACTTGATATGCTCACATTTCTGTTCTATGTTTGCATACATCATGCTTTATGATTATACGCATTGAGATGGTGTTTTCATGAGATTATGGATTTGAGAATCGTGGTTATATTTCAAAAGAAGTTATGTATTGTTTTAAAAACCCGGTTTCTCTTGATATGATATTTCGAGACGTCCACCATGTGTTTTCTCGGTTCTGAGATTGGTATGTGAAATCCGTTTTGAGAAACGGTAGGCACCATCTGCGGGTACATGGTGGACCCAGTGAGGTACCCCGGGGTAAGAAGATCGTATAGTTAGGCGGTGAGCCTGGCAGGGGAGCACTACCTACAGGTGATAGTATTTGGACTCGGCGGTTATCCGGAGGATACCGACCGGAGTCGTAAGATGGATATGAGGGCCGACCAGAGTATGTTGCGCCTGAAGGCCGATCTGAGGATGCGGCGCCTGTGATATGAGGATTTACGTGTCGATGCTGGACACAGGTTTCATGATGTTTCGAGTGTCGATGTTGGACACTCAGGTTCCTTGATTTTGATGTGTTGTTGATGGACACACGTTGGTTGATACCCTCATATTTACATGCATATGCTTTCATGATATTTACATGCATGATGTTGTTGCGTTATTGATGGACACATGGATGTTATCCACATGCAGATAGGCATTGATTATATTGTTGGCACATATGCAGATACGGTCACCATAGATATCATAATATTACCTTTATGATATAGTTGACCTAGGAATCGTTGTTTTATTCGATTTCTACCTGATGATGTTTTCTACTCACGAGTTGGCAACTCACCCCCGTTGTGCCACAGTTCTTGCAGGTTGACCGCATGGATCAGTAGCGGCATCGCTGGCATACAGCTTGCATTCGGGTGATTTGCTTTGGTAGGTTGGACATCGTGGATCGTGCCACTCTTGTATTTATTATTCCTGTTGTATCTAGTCAACTCCATCAATCAAAAATAGTATTTGTATAAATAGTAAAACTTAGAAAGACTTGTGGTTGCGATACATAGAGTGTTGGGTTATATGTTCGCTTGGTGGGTTTGATGTCTTGCTTTACATTTTCCTTTTGTGTCGATATTCGCCGTTGGGCGTCGTATGCTTATATTTTTGTCTTGCGTAGTTGTGATTCCACCGATTGGCGAAGAGCTAGCTCCCACTTGGGGATGCCTTTTATATTATCATGTATGTGTGGTTTTGGATCAAAATATACAAGGGAGGTACTGCCCAAATTTTTAAAAAGACGAAACATGTTTTCAACTAGCATAACCCACTTGCATTTTCATGTTCCATTATCTATGCATTTAAGAAAACATTTGATTTCATAATACCTTTATTTCAAAACTTCACCTCTTTTATTTTCTTTAAAAGGTTTAGATTTCTGGGCTTCGGCTTACTTGAATTACGTTACGCCTTTAGACGTTGCATGATTTAAGTGCCGGTCACGAACTAATAAATTTTAGGTCGTGACACTAATAACCAATCTAATCTTGCAAGAGCGCATGCTGAGTGTTTCTTTTTATCTCTCTAGGTAGCAACCAATTCACGCCCTAATCAAGATAATAAAATGTATTGCTTGACCGATCCGAAATCTTATTCGGGGCTGGGGAACGTCGGTTCGGCTCTAACTTTTGACAATAGTCATGAGTATGAGTAAGGGAAAGACGATTGTTTGAATTCCTTGATGACCCTATTGAAGAAGAAACATACTATTGTGTCTTCTTCAGGTGTTCTTGTTATTGAGAACTGTTTTTCGGTCAGTCCTACCTTCTGGGTACTAGATACCGGATCAGGATCTCATATCTGTAATTTATTGCAGAGACTGAGAAAAAGTAGGATAGTTGGACCAGGTGATATGTCCCTCAAAGTAGGGAATGGAGCACAAATTGATGCTGCTGCCATCGGTGAATATCACTAGCATTGACAAATGGCAATACTATGATTTTGAACAATTGCTACTATATACCTTCTATGGTTTATCACGACCCGAAAGTACGGAACATGACCGGTACTTAAACTACGAACGTCTCGAGACGTACGTAATCTAAGTAAACCGAAAACCCAGAAATCCAAACCAAGAAAAGTAGTAGAGTGCAGGAAAAACCAACTTAAAGCAAGTAATTTCAATAGCATAAGCCGAATTATGCGGTTTTTAAAACATCAAAAATTTACTGAAAATTTCGGCAAAGTCTCCTTTGTAAATACTGGCCCCCAAACGGGATACAACATGAATAGTATACGAAATCAAGAAAAAGGCATCCCCAAGCGGGAGCTAGCTCTTCGTCAATCGACGGTCACAACCACACAAGCAATATAATATGCAACGCCAACGGCGGGGATCAAAACTCAAAAGGAAACTCAAAACCACCAGAAATATAACGAGCGACTCTACGGTCGAAAGAATAAACAACACTGGTCTCTATCTAAAAAAAAACATGTTTGGTTGATGGAATTTACTAGATACAACGGAATAATATTATACAAGGTAATATGATGGGTACGATATAAGAAAAACCCACCTACTAGCAAGTCACCCGAAGGAAACTATGCCCGCACAGCCGTAAAGAAACCTGTACGGGAAACCTGCAAGAAACTGGGGCAAAACGGGGGTGAGTTGCCAACTCGTGAATAGAAAAACATCTACGCACAGAAATCGCATAAATAACGCAATCCTAGGTCAATGATCATAATATATCCTCAAAAATGTATATAACATGCATCCTAACAATGGCTAGGGTAAATATCTAACCCGAGTGTAAACTCATGTGCCCGTGTCAGTGTCTCAGGTAGCAATATATCATATGGATGATGTATGAATGCATGAAACAGAATGCATGTACTGAATAAAACCGGTTTCATAAATCAGTGAGATTTCTGTATTTAAAAGAAATGAGGTACCATATATGAAATCAGCATAAAACAGTGCCCAGCATCGACACAAAACAAGTGTCCAAATACCTCGATATGTCTGTGTCACAATCTATGTACCTCAAGTCTCAATCACAATATCTAGGGCGCCGTCAGTCCAGACCGGCCCCTACCATCCATCTCAAGACCACGACGGTATCCTCCGGATATCCGACGCGTCGGGTAATATCACCGGTAGGTAGTGCTCCCCTGCCAGGCTTACATCGTCATCATCACGCGCTTCTTGCCCCGGGGTACCTTATCGGGTCCACCATGTACCCGAAACGGTTCATCCATCTCCTTGAATCGGGTCTCAAAATCCATCAGCAAACTCATGGTGGACGACTCATACATCATGGGAAAACCGCACTTTTTTATTTTAAAAGAGAGAAACGGTTTATTTATGTTTTTGCGGTTTTCCTCCAAATCCAGAAAATCTCATGGAAATCCGAATCCAAAACCTCAATAATACGTAAAATAGTGAATATATGCATGAGAAACCATTAATGCGGCATAACAATGAATAACAGTATGCATGAAGTAGCAGGTAATAACTACAATGTCTAAACTAACATATGAGGCAAGTACACCAATATCATGTCAAATTACTAACTAACAAGCTAAGTCAAGCAATAATATTTTCTAAGGTGTACGTGACATGGCAATTACCGATGAAGATGTGTGTGAGCCGGCAAGTAAGTGTACGTGGCACATACGCATCATCGGTAATGGTGCTGGTGTCCTAACAGCATAATATCAACAATGCACTATGAAATAACAATGTAAGTATGCGATGCGGAGCGAGTAACCAAAATGAGCGGGAGCTAAATATTAAACACTGGTGCCATTTGAAATAACATGAATCGTGGGGTTTTGAAAATAGGGCTACGGCAGTTTTAAGAAAGGATACGTCTTTTGAAATATCCATAGATCCCTTGACCTGTCTTTTAAAATACCCACGATCCGCTAGTTTTGAAATAGGTAGGAGTCTAATCTAATCTAATAACTAAACTAAACTAAAGGGGTAAGCTAACAAGCTGGACTACAGGTAAGGAAACCGCCTAACATCTGAGTCGATATATATACATACTTGTATATATATTAGTCGGTGATCCCGCCTCAATAATATCATATCCGATACCATATCTATAATCAGACATCCCAAGTCAAGAGTGCGGATCAATCATCAAAATATAGCTCGTACGTAAATCCGTCGTACGGCATCCCCAAATCTGGGTACGGGTCAATATCATATTCATCACACTATTCATTTGGTATCCTCTTTATCAAAGATCACAGTCTAGGGTACTGACCTATGTCTAGTACAATACTAATATCATCAATATGGTCATGATCTGGCTACTGATCGACAGTCTCGTACAAACTGATATCATCAGCACATCATCATCAAGGGGTATACATCGCCCAATACGGCCTAATATCAATATCCTAGCATATCATGTCTCATATCACGATCATATGTCGACCATTTTATTTATAACACTATTCGCCTGTATCGCCACCCCAAGATCCGCTATGACAGCAGGACGTACCTCAAGTACGAATCCTGCCATATCACCGATATCACAACCTCAACACAAATCTCATCGACTCATCTCAATCCCAAGTATCATCCTCAGATCCGTATATGAACACATTGTCCCATACCCATGTGAACACATAACTATATATATATTCCCGTAAACACAAATGGAAGAAGAATGTATGCAAGTATGGGTGGGTGGGTGCATGTATGGTGCGACCACTACTCTAGGGTTTCGCGATACTAAACCATCCATATTTATCATCAATAAACTCAAACAATATATAATCAATAAATGTGTGTATACGTATTCGTATACATCCCCACGAACTGCGGGGGTGCTATACGCCATCCACCCGACTTCTCCCCGTAGATATAAATCTACTCACCTGATCTTCGCTCGCCGGTGCCGACGTCGCCACGTTCTTGCTTGTCGTCTCGAAGTCCACATAGGGTACCTACATATCATAACGCACCGTATCGCATTAAAATCCGACTCATGACCAAAACGACACACGAATCCCATATAGGTCAAAACCTATGGTTGCTTTTCACAAATCAACCCAAAAACCCTCGATGTCGGCGTACAAACGCCAAACCATCGAGAAAAAGCCAAATACACTCATTTTCATATTCACGAACTCTAATTTTAATATAAAATAGCTTAAAACTCACAAAAACCCCAATTTCACTTAAGAGTCATTTTTCCGAAAAAACTAGCAAGCACAATTCGCCGTTTTTTTACATAACATGATGTTTAAACAAATCTAGAGGCCACAATATTCACTAAATATATTAAATAAGTCAAAAAAATGATTCCCATAATTTAATCTCATTAAATTCCATAGACCCCAAAAACCTAGTTTACAAATTATCCAATTTTAACAATTTTCAAGCAAAAATTCTCGATTTAAGAATCAAGCTTAGATTTTCATAACCTAAGGTATTAAACCACTCATTATAATGTTAATAATGCTATGAAACCATAATTAGATTTTTAAACCTAATTATTAGACTAATTATAAAAACCTAGTTAGCAATTAGCAAAGTTATCACAATTTTAAATTAACAAATTAGCAAATAGCAATTAACTTAGATTTTGCATACAACTACATGTTAATCTCGTCATTACAACTATAAACAAATGATAAAAACCTCACTTGATCACAAACCCTAATCATTAATTCAAAACTCTTCTCTTGAATTTTAATTCAAGAACCTAGAACTAATTAAAAAAACCTAATTAAGCTAACATGAAACAATTAGCACAATTTAAGAAAATGTTAGAATTATACCTCATGATCAAGAGATCAAATATGAAAATCAAGCCTCTAAAATGCCAACTTGCTCCCTAGATCCATGCAAGAATAGCAAATGAAAAATGGGTAGGAGTTGGATTTTAATTTTGCTTTGATTTTGAAGGGATTTTGATGCATTTTGAGTGGATTTTTTATTAGAAATGAGATGAAGAATTGAAGGGGCTGAAGAAAGGGGGAGGCTTGGCCATTGTGCAGGTGGGGAAAGTGTGGGAGAGAGTGAGGTGTTGATTAGAGAAAGAGAAAGTCAAAAACCCATACCTCAAGTCAACACACTCATTCTTTATTCTTTCATTTCTTTTCTTTTGTTTTCTTCTCTTTTCTTTTCGAAGTGGGGAAAAGAGTGGGAATGGGGCAGCAAGGGTTCAGCCATCATGATGGGGAAATGGGGGTTGGGTATGTGTACGGGTGTGGGGTGATGAAAAATGATGAATACAATACCCCAAACATCCATTTACGCTAAAAAAAGCCTTTTTTCTTCAATAATTTCTAAACCGTTTTGGCAAATAATTTCGTTCCAAAAACCACATGATAAAATTTTATTTAATATTTTATGATGCACAAAATTTGTTTCAACTCATTCCAATTTGTAATTTTCCCTAATTAAATGTATTAGTGACGGCTTAAAATAATAATAAAATAATATTTTTTCAGAAAATTTAAAATTTCACCAGCGGCTCAATAAACACCAAATAATAGCAATTACATAGCTAGAATATGTATATTTAATTTTTATAATAAGATATTTGTATTTTGACTTTTTACAGAAAACCCCCTTATTTTACCGATTTTTTTCGAAATTTCACCGAAACGATTTTCAAAACGTTACAGGTTTGCAACATCATATCAGTTTCTTTATTTGATAAAGATGGATATAAGTTCATTCTTGATAGAAATATCATGAACATTTACCTTAATCAGGTATCGATTGCAGAAGGTACACTGTGTAATGGTATCTATGTTCTTAATCAAAACATAGTTCTCAGTATACAAAACAGACGCAAGAGGAAGAGTTCAGATGTGAATGAATCATACTTGTGGCATTGTAGACTTGGTCATATCGGAGAGAAAAGACTGAGTAAGTTGCATAAAGGTGGACTTTTGGATACGTTCGAATTTTCATCTTATGAAACCTGTCAATCTTGTCTCAAAGGAAAGATGACCAAATCCCCGTTCACCAGACACGGAGAAAGAGCAGCAGAGCTCTTGGGACTCATACACAGTGATGTATATGGTCCAATGTCTATACATGCAATGGGTGGGTTCTCGTACTTCATCACATTCACTGACGATCTCTCTAGGTTCGGATATGTGTATCTCATGAAAAACAAATCTGAAGCTTTTGAGAAATTCAAAGAATTCAGAAACGAAGTAGAGAACCAGACTGACAAAATTATCAAGATCCTCTGATCTGATAAAGGAGGGGAGTACTTAACCACGAAATTCTTAGAATATCTAAAAGAGAATAGAATTCTCTCTCAGCTTACTCCTCCGTATACACCACAGCACAACGGTGTATCGGAGCGAAGAAATCGTACCGTATTGGATATGGTTCTCTCCATGATGAGTAACGCCGAGTTACCTCTTTCGTTTTGGGGACTTGCACTCGAAGCAGTAGCATACCTATTGAATCAGGTTCTGTCTAAATCAGTGCCTAAGACTCCATATGAAATATGGAGTGGTAAAAGACCATTTCTTAAACGTATTAAGATATGGGGTTGTCCGGTCTATGTTAAAAAGCAGACAGACAACCTTCAGGCACGATCAGTTCTATGTAAATTTATGGGATATCCAAAGCATTCAAATGGATATCCGTTCTACCACACCGAGGAACAGAAGATGTTTGTTGCTCAGCACGCCACCTTTTTTGGTTGGCAATTTCTTGCAAAAGAAATAAGTGGGAGAACGGTAGAACTGGAAGAAAATTCTGAACCACAAAATGTGACTGGGGATTTGGTAGAACCTCAAGATTCAATAACCCCGGACGAGCCTCAGCCACTCCACAGATCTGATAGGATTTCTCATCCGCCCGAGAGATACTACGGTTTTCTCATAGACGGGGATCGAGAGGATTGCATCTTGGAAGAAGATGATCCTACTAATTTCAGGCAGGCCGTTATCAGTAGGGACTCTAATAAGTGGCTGGATGCTATGCGATCTGAAATGGAGTCCCTGTACACAAATAAAGTGTGGACCTTGGATATTGCTCCCCCTGGGGTAAACCCCTTGGATGCAAATGGATCTACAAAAGGAAATTTGGTGTAGATGGGCAGGTGGAAACCTATAAAGCTAGACTTGTTGCAAAAGGTTTTCGTCAAAGACCAGGTGTGGACTATTACGAAAATTTTTCTCCAGTGGCTATGCTCAAATCCATTCGGATCCTACTTACCATTGCTGCCTTCCATGACTATGAGATCTGGCAGATGGACGTGAAAACGGCTTTTCTGAACGGATGTTTAGAAGAGTGCGTTTATATGGATCAGCCGGAAGGTTTCATAGACAGTGGGGGCAGCGGGAAGGTGTGTAAGTTACTTAAATCCATTTATGGATTGAAGCAGGCATCACGGAGCTGGAACATCTGGTTTGATGAAACAGTCAAGGAATTTGACTTCATCAAGAACGAGGATGAGCCTTGTATTTATAAGAAGATTGTAGGACGAACTGTCGTGTTTCTAGTCTTGTACGTGGACGACATTCTTTTAATAGGAAATGACATTCCTATGCTACAATCAGTAAGCTATTCTTATCACAAACGTTCTCCATGAAAGACCTAGGTGATGCCTCGTACATTCTGGGGATCAAGTCTACAGAGATAGATTTAAGTGATTACTAGGTCTTTCGCAGTCCAGGTACATAGAGACCGTACTAAAAAGATTTAGTGTGGAAGATTCCAAGCGTGGTAACATACCCGCATTGCACGGAATCACCCTCTCCAGGGAGATGTCTCCTAAGACTAACGAGGAGAGGGTTCGCATGAGCACTATACCCTACGCTTCGGCAGTAAGATCTATAATATATGTGATGCTATGTACAAGGCCAGATGTAGCTTATGCGCTAAGCGTGGTGAGCCGATATCAGTCGAACCCAGGTGAGGACCACTCGACAGCAGTAAACAACATTCTCAAATACCTGAGAAGGACTAAGGAGATGTTCTTGGATTACGGTAATGGAGACCAAAAGGTTGAGTCCTGTTCATGTCAGAAAACTACATTTTAATATCGCTCATTCATTATCTATTTTTTGTATTTATCGGTACTATTAACCGGTGTTTGCTCAGTAATACAGATTACCGGTATCCGTGAGAAAATAATAGAAATACATCCAGAATCACGGATATTACAGTTGTGAGCGGACACTGCAACCAGAACCGCAAACCGACCGATATCCAAGAGTTTTTTTGCTAACAAATAATGTGTGCACAATATTTTGGTCCAACACATAGCATGTGTACACACTAACTCTTGGAGTTGCACTAGGACCTAGGGGGCAGCCATGGCATGATGGTTTGAGCAAGTGGGCACATATAGTGTGATGTGCATTTATTGCATAAAGTAGTGATGTGATTTGTATCTTCAAGTTTCCCTCCATATCCAAGAGTGCAGACCAGGTTAAATTAGAGAAATCAAGTTGCACCACTGGACTTCTGGGGACAACACAAGACCACACTACAAGCACGAGCCCCATCCCTCAGAATTGACCCGAGTACATGCCTGTTCCATCCGAGCTCGCCGGCCCTACAGTGCCCATTGGGTACCATTCTTCTCCTGGCCCTCCATTGCTGCCTTTTCATCATTATTTTATTGTTTGTTTATTTAGTTTTTGAGCCTATATATAGCAGGCAGTGAGCAAGGGGTGAAGGGTCTCACTTAGTCCATGTTTGCTCATTCTTTTCATACACTTTGTAACTCTTTTTGTTTCTTTAGTTCTTGTACATTGCTTTCCCTTGAGTTCATGCCCTTCTCTTGATCTTGCAACCTCTTTAGTGAGCTTGCAAGTTTAAGTTTAGGGTATTGATCTCAAGGTTGTATCTTGGACATAATAGAACTTTCATTTTGCACACCTGGGTTCCTAGTTCTCTTTATCTTGCTCTTTTATTACTTGCATTTTTCTTTCTTGCTCTTTTAATTCTTGCTTTACTTACCTTGCAATTTATTACCATGCTTTACTTTCTTGCTCTTTAATTCCATGCCCTTTAATTACTTGCTTGTAGTCTTTTCTTTTCTTTGTTTCTCTTTTCTTTGCTCTTTTTTGGTTTGTTTTTGAGATGGTTGTAAATATGTGTTGTTAGGCAAGAATACGATATTGTAAGTTAATGTTCCGTTTCTCATTTCCTTTTCCCGTATTTTCCATTGAACTCCATCCAAACGTTACGCAAGCGCTCCGTTAGGCACCCTACCCTACCAAGGTAATGGTGATTCCTAACCGCGACCGGTTGCGTTCGGTTTGGCCGGAGGCGAAAGCAAGAAACAAGAATGGACGGACAAGGGTCAATAAGCCGGATTCCACGAATACCGTACTTAAGCACCCTAATCCACGTTGTTGCCGATTGCTCTAGCTTCAATCGTTAAGTTCGGCTCAAAGGTTTTAGTGTGGATTTCCTTAGCTTACACTATTGTATCTTTTCCTAACAACTTTACTTTGCATATACACATAGGATAGATAAGAATAAATTCCGTCGCGTGCGTTAACTCGTTACGACAAGAACCATAAACTCTCCATCTCCCTGTGGATCGACCCGTGCTCAACTGGCTAGCTGCAAAGTGACACCGTCTTGATTGCGGTTAACTTTAATTCTTTCAATCAAATGGCGCCGTTGCCGGGGAGACGATAACGTTTTTATTTTTTTTTATTTCGGGTTAATCATTATACATCTCATTTATACAACTGACCCTATTTTCAAAACAAACTAAAAATTTCAAAAAACAAAAACAAAAACAAAAACTAACTTTCCTTACCATTTTTTTCTCTGGATTTTTACCTGCTAGCACTCTGAATCTCAACAGAAAAAATAAGCAAGAAATTTGAGACACTAGTACAGCACTTGGACAGGAGAAGAAATTTGGAGCTCTATCTCCAAGTAAAAACCGGCGACATCACCTCCATGTCCGGCGTCGCCGGCCTCTTCACCTCCTTCTGCCTCCAAATTTTTCTCTGTGCTCCAGTATTCTGTTTTTGTCCCATTTTTATTGTTTGTATTTTTTATAATTTTTAGTGTGCAGGTATTTGGGCATTCATTTCTCTTTTCCGCACTAATATCCATTTTTTCCGACATTTGTAGATTTTTACTGATTTGCGAACTGCGATTGTGGGGAGCAAAGTGCACATTCAACGCTAAGGTAATTGTGAAATACAGTGCCAAAGATCCGGGTAGTTTGACCCGCGCAAGCAAACTTTTCAAGCTACATGGATTTAACATCAACGAGGGGTTCTTAACCCGAAAATTTATCGATACGTATTTTGCTAACACCTTCTTTCTCAAATCTGACGCATCCAATTTTCTATCTTTACAGGATTCTTTGCAAGTTCGTTGGCAAACGCTAAACTTGACTAACCCGTATTTGTTGCAGTGCTGAGCTTAAACTAAGAAAAAACAATTGTTTGATTCTTTATAGAATTTTTATTGAATTGTGCATTGCAACAATTAATACGGACTTAAGGGCAAACGAACCCCACAACATACGGTAAAAGATTTCATCACCTTTTCTGTGGCCCACAAGTCACGAACTTGAACATAACGCTTACCCGCACAAATTTTTAAAAGAAACTAGACTTTAAGCCTTAAGGACTTCGCGCTCACTAGGAGAAGTTAACTGTGTTTAGAACACCGCTTAACGGTATATTGTTTACAGGGTGTCTCGGAAAGTGTTCACGGCGAAACCACCAAAAGAGAAAGGGTTATTTAATTAAGGACCTTCACGAAAGCGTCGGAAAACCTCCCTTTATATCTGCACTTACCTGGCCTCGTGATCAGTATATCTTGAGCCCGCTTCTCGACACAGTTTTACTTCAATAATCAAGTTCTGGAGCAGGTCTAGTTGACCTGGGTAAACCTTAGACCGATTAGGTGTGTGGTATTTTTGTGTCGTGATTGTTTTTATCCAGATTCTTTTTTGTATATTTCATTCTTTTTTTTAATAACTAACTTAAAATTTTTTAAAAATTTAAAATACCCCACATTCTTTTCTCCTCTTTTTCTCTTATTCTTCTTCCTCTCTTCATATCATAGGTACCCCACCTCGAAAAACCCCTGCCGAACTTTGGTACCCACAACCAGACATCACTTCTTACGGTTCTTGCTTTGGTCGAACATCGAACGATCCCTCCATGCCCAAAATTTCTTTGAAAAATCGGATAGACGCGTCTAGGATGAACAATTGGACTCTGCAATCCACCTTGTATCAACCATTTCAACCTTCACCATCTTCTTACGTTGATACTCCTTTTTCGACTCCTGTTGTAACTCAAAGACCTATGTCTATTGCTGAACATATTGAACAATCTCCTAGCCGATCTTTCACCCCTTTCACCACTGCGAATTCTTTGGATCAACAATTCCATTCACCTTCTTATCCGTATGTTGGTCCTACCCCTGTCCAGCCATTCAATTCTTATCAATCCTACCCGACTTTTACACCTTCTCTAGACATTGCTTCTGAATAGCCTTTTGGGAGTTTCCAGTATCCAAAAAAGTTTGAATCTTTTACTGAAACCCCTTCACAACCTAGTTCTAGTCTGGAACAGTCGTTGGAAGACTTTAGGGTAGCGTCATGCCAACAAATGATGGATTTGAATGCGTCCATGCCACCATCATACAACCTAGTGATCCGGTACCTAGGTTCCAAATTTTCCAATGTATGATGAGGCGGTAGGACAGGCTGAGAATTTGAGTGGAGAGAGTGAGCTGTACACCCTTCCAAATCAAACCTACCCATTGCAAATTGAATCCCACAACTCCGGTTTTGAATGTCTATCTAGTGTTCCAAACGATTCACCGAATGAAGATAGAAGGGTTAATGAGTTGTGCGAGTTTGTAGTGTTTGATTTACCCGATTGTGAAGGGTCTTTTTTGAGTGAAACCATACCCAATCCTTTTGACCTCTACACCTCTATCTTAGAACCAGAATCGATTGAAATCCATGCTTTTGATGAGGTGTCTGAGAAAATTGATTTTCACTTGATTGAGGATATTGATACTGAGAATATTTTGGATGATGAATCCACTGCTTTGGATGAGTTTTTCTCTCCAATTCATCATCCCGAGTCATTAACTATTTTTCCCGAACTCCATATGCGTCTTGATTTTGATGAAATTTGCATTGATAAACTGAATTTTGAGGATATTTTTGAGGATGAACCAGTTTTGCTGGATGAGTCGGATTTTCCAATTCATCCTATCCCTTTCATTGACTGTGTACACCCTCCTGAACCTTTGACTGATACCCTTCCTCGATCACTTCCCTCCATCCTTTCCATTGTTCCGACCTTGCAAGAAATCGTATCACTTTCACTTCCTGTGTCTGGTTTACCAAGTTCGGCGTACCCATGTTTTCTCACGAATCTTGAGGGATTTGACCCCATTTCTCGATGTGTTGATAGATTAGCACAATCGCTTTTTACACATCGGTCATTACAAATTGTGCTAATCTATTCACTCCATTTTCACTCTCAAGTTCGTACTCCATTTCGTTTTCCCTTCCGCCATTCTTCTTCTTATATACCGAGACCATATCCCACCTCTATTCACATACGGTCTCGCGTATTCTCCATTTCTTTCCTCTCTGCATTCTTTCACCAACCAGCACACAACAGAGATAGAATTTTTGAATGGTTGGTGCTCACTTTTGGTCTGTGTAAGGCCGTGTATAGATTCATATTGTTCTTTCCCCCCAATCCTGAACTTCAACGCTTAACAGTGGAAACACTGTTTCACTTAAGTTCGGGGGGATCCTTTTGGTGTATATATTTTCGGTTTTCTTTTTTGTTTTGTATAAATTTGTTTTTGGGAGCGCCGACAATTTTGACCCTCTTGGTGTAGCCTGACATTGAGGGCACTGTCAAGTTTATGTTTGGGGGTGTGCTCGCTAAACTTTCTTCCTTCGCATTCATATGTATATTTTGCATTTGCATATTTATTTAAAAAACCACAAAAATAAAAAAAATTACAAAAATATAAAAACTTTGTCTTCAAGTTAGCTAATAGGGTAACTTAGATTTTTTCCGAAAGTTTAATTGATACGTTAGAAATAACTAAATCCTAGGCTTAGGAATTGAAAACCCTAAAAATAACCCTCATTCTGTTTAAACTTGGTGATTATACGTCCTTACCAATTTTTTTATAGAAGTAAGTAATCTTGAGTTCAGTTCTTGAGTTAAGTCAAGATGAAGGGAAAGTATTGAAGCTTTACTGAAGGATAAATCTGAAAAATAGTTTCTATTCTTGAGTCCAAATTTAGAAAGTATATACCCTACAACTGCACATACACGCACCTTAAAACTTAGGATAGTAGAGGATACCTAGAAATACTCTTGCCTGAAAACCTAGTATGAAAGAAAAAACGGTATTTAAAGCTAAATACCAAAAAGCGCATCATTGAAAAATATATCCGGTCTTGAAAAAGAAAAATAAAGAAAAGAAAAATAAATAAATAAAGTCAAGACCTGGAAACTGCTATTTACGCTTTAAGCTCACACATTCAGTAATCGGCCGTTAGTGCCTCAAGAAGCATTAATAGTCGCATGAAAGGTGTGTGAGCAACACCGTCCATCATTAATGAAAACAAGTAGTATTAGGTATTAGGGCAAGGGTACTATAGATTGAATTGAATTCTTAAGTGTAGGGGTGAATATTTTACACACACGTGGGGGTATACAATCGATATTTGGATGAAAGATAGAAATAAAGAATAAGACTTATGTTTTCCGTAAAACTGATAAGAATCCCTGATTTAAGACTGCACTTTTAGAAGGAAAACTCGGGAGATACCAACATCATTCTAAACTTTTTTGGAACGTATAGGATCTGAGGATAAATAGAAAGGAGGTGTGAAATATAAGGGTTGAATATTTCTAAGTTAGGATAATAGAATTTCTAACCTAGATACTAAACTATAGGAGTAGAATCAACGTTAACTTTTGAAACTAGCTTGACGAGATTTTGTGGGTAGTATCCGCTGAAAACCCTCAGGAGACAGCACTCCTCCAACTAGGGACACCTAGAGGTTTAAGGGCTTGTTGCACGCGCTCAGTGCAATCGCGTTCCCTGCGAAAGTGAGGCTATGATTTTTGTTTTGCTCGGGACGAGCAAAAGATAAGTTTGGGGGTATTTGTTCATACCAGAATATTGCATTTTAATACCGCTCATTCATTATCTATTCTTTGTATTTATCGGTACTTTTAACCGGTGTTTGCTCAGTAATACAGATTACAGGTATCCGTGACAAAATACTAGAAATACATCCAGAATCATGGATATATCATTTGTGAGCCAACACTGCAACAAGAACTGGAAATCGACCGATATCCAAAGAGTTTTTACGAATAAAATGTGTGCACAATATTTTGGTCCAACACATAATATGTGTGCATACATGCTCTTTGGCACATGGACCATGATGGGGAAGCCATGAATCATGGCACAAGTGGGCATGGTGTGATGTACATTAATGGTGCATTCAATGCATAAAGTGTTGATGTGATTCATAGCTACAAGTTTCCCTCCAAGCCCTGAGTGCATCCAAAGCCTCTACTCACCAAGAAAATAACATCAAAGTGATGTGGGGGACAAATCAAGCCAACACACAAAGAACGAGCCTAGGAGCTCGGATTTGACCCGAGATGAGCACCATTGTGGCCGGCCACTTTTTCCCCAAATGCCCCTAGTTTTCTGTGGGCCCCCCTTGCTGCCTTGTCATCGCATTTTTATTGTTTGTTTATTCAGTTTTTGAGCCTATAAAAGCAGAACTAGGCAACGAGGATGAGGGTCTCATATTGTATCTTTCATTTTATGCTTCAACTCTTTTGTTTTCTTTTGATCTCTTGTACATAGCTAACCCCTTGAGTTCTTTGCCTTAACTTGATCTTGCAACCTCTTCTTTGAGCTTGCAAGGTTAAGCTTTGGTTATTGCACTCAAAGGTTGTATCATTACTTTGGTATGAATAAAGCTTTCTTTTTGTGCCTTCATTCACCATGAGTTCATTGCCTCTTCTTGATCTTGCAACCTCTTAATTGAGCTTGCAAGTTTAAGATTAGGTTATTGAACCCATGTCTTGTATTTTGATCTTTGGTTCCTAGTTCTTTCTTACTTGCTTTTGTAGGGTTGCTAGGCACACACACAAGGGTCAACGAGGCATCAACCATGCCCGATTAAAATTTTAGCCATGCCGAACAACCCAAAGCCGGATCTTTATACTAGAGTTTAGGCGAAAATAAGCATGTTAAACATTTTAACACTAAGTGAGAGGCATTACAACCTTTGTAGATCCGGTCCTTTCCTTCAATAGCTCCGTGTAGATGTCCCCTTCGCTGCGATCGTGAACTCTGGACTCTAGAGAAGCTCCATAAGAAGAACGAGCGTGCTTGCTTCGATGACTTCGAGGCCGAAGATGATCTACGTCGGGGAGACACTAACTCAAGTTATTCCTTCACTAGGTCATGAACATTATGAAGAGAACACACTCTACTACATGGCAAGTGGTAGAGGATGAAGAAGTAGGAGGTGGGTTCACTTTAGAATTGATTTTCTCACACTTTTTCTCAAGGCACCATTAGAGCCAGCAAGCTTTTCATGGAGCTTGATGAAGAAGAAGAACGATTAATATCATCATATGAATTATCCTCCATCATGTAACCATGGGTGAGTTAAGCTATCATGCTTAACTCATGTAGAATTAACCAAGATATATGGTTAAGGGTTGGGTTAACTAAATATCCTTAAGAATGACAAAAGAGTTGACTTTGTTAATGTTTCCACAAGCTTCATGAAAGCTTGAGAATTTTGACAAAGTCTTTCTCTTTTGTTATTCTTAAGATATAAACAAAACCCTAATCTTTACTCTAATCTTGGTATAAGTCTCATACACCCATCTTTGATGTATCATCAAGCATGACACAATCATATGTACACAAATATATATCACATATACACTCATGCACAATCAAGTAAGAAAATAAATTTTAAGTGAGCTAATACTAGTTAATGTAATGTAATATATCAAATATATAATTATACATTAAATTATTAAATCAACTCTTGATTTAATAACCCGGCTATAACCGACTAATATCATGTGTAACAACTTATCGAATCAACACTTGATCCGATAACCCAGTTATA
The DNA here is from genome assembly GCA_030015575.1 of Agapanthus africanus. Classification (NCBI taxonomy): domain Eukaryota; kingdom Viridiplantae; phylum Streptophyta; class Magnoliopsida; order Asparagales; family Amaryllidaceae; genus Agapanthus; species Agapanthus africanus. The sequence goes on along the minus strand of CM057339.1, from coordinate 297,633,982 downwards.
TCGCATACAACCGATCAATGTTACAAATCTCGAGAATAGAATACGGTATCTCATATCGTATCAATCTCGGTCCCGCACATATCACATATGTGCTCCTACTCCGTTTCGCTTGAGCCAGGAAACCCCTGTGTAGAACTCTAAAGACTCGTCAATACGCCAGCAGTAGGTGATGATCATATCAAACACCCACAAGCCGCAAGCGGTCTGCTAAACGTAACGGCCACCCCGGTATTGAGCGATCAGAAGATCAACAAGCAAGCTTGTACATTCTCCTGTGAATCCAATCAGTAACACTCCCGTACAGTCCGGTCTCCTCGTCTGATATGTCGCATATCTCGCCTAGGGGTGGAAAACGTCAGACCCCAGTAGCTCGATAATTCGTGTTGATATGAGGTCTATAATTGTTCGAGAAACTACTGATAACACTTACCAGTAAATCTTAGCAATCCTGGCCAGGGATTTCCGGTTATAGCCAATCGAACACAGCACAACATCAACTCCCTATACCGGGAGAAATGAATCCCCTCCTATCTCTCATTGCCTCCATGTGATTCGGGACTGTACCCAAAAGCCACCTTTTTGCAAGCCCTCTTGGACGTGGTATGATGGAAATCAAAGCACAGTGGGAATCACACAAGACTCTATGACGATCTCGGGTCAACAGACTACTCTGTACCAGTATCACCTAAGAACTGCCATCTGACGTAAGGTATAATACCATCTGGGAGTTCTCGGTGAGTCCGTCTTGTATACCCAGTCTCCACTGAGCACCCGTACACCATCCTTGATGTCAAACACCGATGGATATTGGATCATCCATCGCCCATCATATGGGTCAAGATGCGTATACGCTAGTCTACTCTGGTGCATCGATGCCCTGTCTCGATACACCCTCGACTAGGAACAGTCATAGGATGTACTCTTCGACTACCGTGGCCCCACTGGTATGATCTCATCGTAGTCCCAGTAGTCGAGTACATATCCTAAGGGATTTATCAACATGTAACATAGAGAAAATCAGAGTACAAGTTAAGATAAAGTACAACCAGATAGCATACTATCATGTCGAGCAAGAAAGTCCTCCCTATATATGTCCTAGCATCCACTACAATATACATCATATGTACAGTAATGGCCTCTAGGGCATATATATAACTAACAATCTCCCACTTGCACTAGGGCCATCTGCTGTGGTATCACATACCCAACAATTAGCTGCGGTTGAAGTATCTCATACTCAACCATCCCATAAAAGTCTCTACTAGGAAAAAGGCCTTTGTAAGTGGATCCACGCTGTCGTCCTCTGTGTCTAGTCTCCTAACCTCGATCTCCCTGGTGATCAACCATCTCCATGATCAGGTGATACTGCCTAAGAATTATATCTAGATTTCTGATGGGACGGGGGTTCCTTGGCATAAGCCACAACTCCATTATCACACAATGGTAGGAACGAAGTTCATCTCATGAACTTATATATCCAGACAGCCTCTTTGGTAGCATCCTTGGTAACGATGTATCTTGCCTTTAATCGTCTAGTATGTCATGGTATCTAGCTTGGAAAACTTCCAACATACTGTCCCTCCACTGAGGGTAAAGAAAATGCCTGCGACTGACATTCAGTCGTCCTTATCACCGTGGAACCTTTCCAGTGATTCTCTCAAGGATCGATTGATACCATCTCACTACAACTGGTGAGTATCCTAACATCCAATTCGAACTATCTCATTGATCCAAAACCCAGGATTTAGGAGGTATCATTTTGATCCTATATGGAGAATCATTGTGATAAGCGGAGATTGACCGAGCGTAGCATAGGAAACTCCTTCCCTATCAAGAGTATGTCATCCACGTACTTTACGAGGATCACCACCATACTCCATACTATCTTTCTGTATATACAAGGTTCATCTACCATTTTGATGAAGTCAAACTCTTTGACTACCACATCAAAACAGACGTTCCAACGCCGCGATGCCTGTTTTATCACATAAAACATCTTGCACACGTTTCCGCTGCTCCCACTATCTACGAAGCCCTCTGGCTGTGTACTTATAGACGTTCTCTTCTAAAACATTATTTAGAAAAGCAGTCATGACACCCAACAACCAGATATCGTAGTCATGGTATGTAGCCGTGGCAAGTAGGATCTGGATGGACTTAAGCATAGCTTTGAAAGTCTCAACTTTTCCATGTACCCCAAGTAATCTTCTCAAGATATACTCGCTCCTGATGGGGATTTAACCCTCCAGATAAAGCAACCAAAGTCCATACTGTGTTGGTGTATAAGGATTCCATCTCAGATCACTAAGCATCCAGCCATTCTTACAGAGTCCCACTCCTGATGGCCTGCTCGAAACTAGTTGGGTCATCATCTCATGATGCAATCCTCGCTCCCACTGTCTTAGAGAAACCAAAGTATCTCTCAGGTGGGTGAGCAACCCTACTAAATCGGCGGAGAGGCTGAGGTTCGTTGGAAACTATTGAATCCTTTGGTTTTACCAAATCATCAGCTGCAGTTTGTATAGCTGGAATCTTTCCAGTTCTACATAACAGACCTTGCATCGAGCTTGTCCGGATTTTTCTTTTTGACATAGTCCGGACAACCCCAAATCTTAACAAACTTAAGATATGGGCTCTTCCCTTTCCATATCATATATGAAGTGGTAGGCAACTGATTTGATTTGAACCCTATTCAATAGGTATGCAGCTTCTCAAGCGCATAACACCCAAAAGGAAATAGGAAACTCAGTAGTACTCATCATAGAGCACACCATATCACATAGGGTGCTATTGCTCTGCCCCGATACACCGACGTGCTGTGGTGTATACGGAGGAGTAATTTTGAGAGAGAATCTCATTCTCCTTTAGAATAGTCCAGGAATTCCGTGCTCAAGTATTCTCCTCCTTGATCACATCAAAGGACATAATACTTTTACCCGTATTTTGGTTCTCTACTTCTAACTTACATTCTATGAATATCTCAAAAGGTTCGGACTTGTGTTTCAACAGGAACATATGTCTGAATCTTGAGAGATCATCAGAGAATGTAATGAAGTACAAAGAACCGATCTTGGCATGTGTAGACGGGAGACTTTCATACATCAGCATGTATCAATCCCAAGAGTTCACTAACTCTTTCTTTGTTTCCAATAAACAGAGCTGTGGTCATCTTATCTTTGTGACATGACCGGCAAGTTTCACAAGATGAAAATTCAAACAAATTTAAATATGCATCTTAATGTAACTTCAGCTAGTCGGGTCGCATTGATATGACATAGTCTACAATGCCTCAAGAAGGATTCGTTCATTTCTGAACTCTCCCTCTTGTGTGTGTTCCGTATACTAAGAACTGTAGTTTGATTTAGAACGTTAATGCTTTTAGATAATGTGCCTGAACCGATCAACTCTTGATATAGGAAATGTTCAAAACATTATCCAACAATACAAAATTATATCCTTTCTTTACTAATAAAGAGACTGATATGATGTTGTATATCAGGTTCGGTATCTAATAACATTCGTTCAGAATCAATGTATTCTGGTAATACAGGGTGATAGTGACCAACAGACTTGGCTGCAACACTTGCACCGTTTTCTGTCTCATGAAACTTATCACCCGTTCTCAGTTCTCTACCTTTCTGCAGCCTATGTAACAGATTACATATGCGGGATCCTGATCTGGTATCTCATACCCAGGATGTAAAGGATACTGAGAAACAGTTCTCTGTAATGAACACACCCGAAGAAGATGCATCAGCATGCACTTTCTTCGTTTGGGCGGCACGGGAATTCTGGTAATCCCCAATTTCCTGCTCTGTTTTATAACAATTATAAGTTGGAGCAGGACCAACGTTCCCCAGCTCAGTATAACAAGCGGGTTCGGTCAATACATCCGTATTATTATCTTGATTAAGGCGTGATATGGTCGCTACCTGGAGAGAGAGAGAAGAAAACACTCAGCGTATGCTCTTGCAAGATTAGATTGGTTATCTAATATATCTAATCAGGATGTCTCCCACTGTTTGAATCAAATCTTCCTTCAAACCCTAAAAGGAAAGACTAGCCAGGATTAATTACACGCTACAAGTTCGCCAATCTTTCAGCCAGGCCAGTGTCGGTACTTTGAGGGAGGTTCCCCGTGCTTTCGCACGGACCTAATTAAAGTAAACCTCGTTTTCCCAGAGGCGTAACCCCGTTAACACCTTTTTAAACACCTACTTGATCAGCTAATTGTAATGTGTAAAACTCTCCCAGGAGTAACTCTTACTCGCAGCGGGTAGACTACCCTAATCCAATCTGCATCATATGTATAAGCAGATAAATACTAGTCAGCTACCACACACTACGCCTTGACGGAGGTCAACAAACGTAGCACGAATACTAAGTAGGACTTATCTGAAATGATGGAGGGCTACGACAGGTTTTTAAGAAAACCCTTTGCGTAATGAACTTGATATCGTTGTAGAATCGAGTGATTTTAAATGGAGTGTTTTTGAGGCTTTTCTAGTTTTGCTAAAGGGGTCACTCCCGGTGAAGAGATCGTCGGCCCTTTCCTCATCGAATAGGGTGCAGGATATTTCACAAATATCACTATGCAAAGCAAGAACTATAGAAGCAATCAAAAGACAAACCGAGTTTGTAGCATCTGCTAGTTTCACTAAAGAGGTCACTCCCGGTGAAGGGATCTCGACTCTTTCCTTATCGAATAAGGTGCTGGATGTTCTACAAGGAACACCGCTATGCAAAGCAAGAACTAGAGCTACCAGTTTTTAAACAAATTTCTACAACATCTTTATGTTTGTTTTAGTTTCATTAATCTCATTAATGAAGTCCCATTTTATTATGCTTCACAAGCATCACATTTGAAACGAAATCTGCAATATAACATATATCTCATATATATAATATAAACATTCGTCTCAGGTAGTAATATGATCTCATCACAGAACATTGCAGTAGAATAACATATATGAAATATTGGATATACTAGGACGTCCATGTTTTCAATACGAGCCTGTATAAAACACGGATTCCATGGTCGTGATGAATAGCCAAACCCACATCCCTAGACCCCTACGAGAGTGGCAAGCAACGCTGCCAATTCTAGGGTTAGGAGACCCGGTCTCGACTCCTCGAGATGATCTCCAACTGGACCCTAGAATCCGGTTACTTGTGCTCCTCGCCTTGGGTCTACCTAATGCAGAAAAGTAAATAATATACAACGGTGACATCATCCTCAGCCCGGAAGTGCCCCAATAATAGAATATTACATACAAATGAATTTTACATGAATGAAAAAGAAAAAACTCGCATCTCACATAAAACCCCCGGCTATTCAAAACGCGACGATCTAATATAACATATCATAGCAACACATAATATCTCATATCATCAACGTAAGCAAGTATGTGTATCCCGATTGTCGTTGATGTATAGCAACGAAGCCGGCGATACACTACATACTACGCTTACAGTCACAGAAAAGAAAGTGTAAAACTACAACAGTTGGAATCCGCAACCTCCTTAGACATCGCATGCCTAACCAAATGAATTCGTTAGACATCGCATGCCTAACAATTATAAACCCCGCATTTTAGTCTCATTATCGAAAACTCTTTTCAATATCAAGTCGGGTAATTCAACAAGATTCCCGACATCCTGATCGAATGCTCGTCGCAAACATTAGTAGACGGCCGCACCCCCGGATGCCGTCGATGAAGTGCACTAAGGAGGAACACCGCTGCCGCGAGCACCCGAACGGATGCTTTTGGCGACGGGGTTCTCCTACAGTCACTTGGTTGGGGCTATGGGGGCATGGCTGTCTGTTAAGTTTACCCGGCGAGTATCCGCGTACGCTACGTTATTGCGACGAACTTTTGATCACATCAAAATTCCGTGGCAACCGATCATCTGAGACTAAACTGCTAGATTTATAACATTCAAATTAGTTATCTCATAATTACCTGTGGATTCCAAATATTGTATCACATTCCAGATAAATAGACAATGTTAAACTTTCCGATCGAATAATCAAACACCCAAGATTTCCCCAATATATCTCAACACTTGAAATCAGTTTAAAAACATCCATCATATGCCACAACACCAATGGTCCAGCCGTAGAAGGGTCAAGCCAACGCCTCACATGTGGCACGCCGTACTGCGCCAAACCCTAAGGTTTAGAGGCAGTTCAAGAGGGTCACATAATCGAGTTAAGGTTTGTTTTCTTCTAGAGGGTCCACCGCGTTACTTGCACGACTTAGAACGTTCTTAAACTCGAGAAAAATTCCAAATTTTGAAAAAATTTCTGACAGGGGAAAAAGTGAGTTATTGATATCCGTTCGAACTTTTTAACAGTTTCTAAAAATTAGCCGGACAAATTAAACAAAGTTAAATTATCCGATCGAATCAACGAGTCCACAATACAACCCTAGAAAACTCAACACTCGAGTGGAATTAAAAAATTCCCATAAAAAAATGACAAGAAAGGACCTAAGGATAAATATATGAAGTTACCGGGACTAATTCATAATTTTGGCCGCGGAACCGCCGCTAAACCCTTGGTTTGGCCGCGGTTACGCGGTCATATGAGCGAATTAGTGGGCCGTACTTCACAGTAATTCTTAGTTTTTCCTGCTTGTTTTTCTGAGTATTTTTTATACTGAAAAAATCACATTTTTAGAAAATGTATAGAGAGGGGTATAAACCGAGTATTCGGAGTTCGATCGGACTTTAAACTTCGCCTAGACTTCGCCTAAAGCACTAGATTGGCTCTGATACCACTGTAGGGTTGCTAGGCACACGCACAAGGGTCTACGAGGCATCAACCATGCTCGATTAAAATTTTAGTCGTGCCGAACAACCCAAAGCCGGATCTTTATACTAGAGTTTAGGTGAAAACAAGCATGTTAAACATTTTAACACTAAGTGAGAGGGATTACAACCTTTGTAGATCTGGTCCTTCCCTTCAATAGCTCCGTGTAGATGTCCCCTTCGCTGCGATCGTGAACTCAGGACTCTAGAGAAGCTCCACAAGAAAAACAAACGTGCTTGCTTCGATGACTTCGAGACCGAAGATGATCTACGTCGGGGAGACACTAACTCAAGCTAGTCCTTCACTAGGTCATGAAATTTGTGAAGAGAACACACTCTACTATATGGAAAGTGGTAGAGGATGAAGAAGTAGGAGGTGGGCTCACTTTAGAATTGATTTTCTCACACTTTTTCTCAAGGCACCATTAGAGCTAGCAAGCTTTTCATGGAGCTTGATGAAGAAGAAGAAGAAGAAGAAGTACTAATATCATCATATGAATTATCCTCCATCATGTAACCATGGGTGAGTTAAGCTATCATGCTTAACTCATGTAGAGAATTGACCAAGGTATATGGTTAAGGGTTGGGTTAACTAAATATCCTTAAGAATGACAAAAGAGTTGACTTTGTCAATGTTTCCACAAGCTTCATGAAAGCTTGAGAACTTTGACAAAGTCTTTCTCTTTTGTTATTCTTAAGATATAAACAAAACCCTAATCTTTACCCTAATCTTGGTATAAGTCTCATACACCCATCTTTGATGTATCATCAAGCATGACGCAATCATATGTACACAAATATATATCACATATACACTCATGCACAATCAAGTGAGAAAATAAATCTTAAGTGAGCTAATACTAGTTAATGTAATGTAATATATCAAATATATAATTATACATTAAATTATTAAATCAACTCTTGATTTAATAACCCGGCTATAACCGACTAATATCATGTGTAACAACTTATCGAATCAACACTTGATCCGATAACCCGGTTATATCGCATACAATCGATCAATGTTACAAATCGCGAGAATAGAATACGGTATCTCATATCGTATCAATCTCGGTCCCGCACATATCACATATGTGCTCCTACTCTGTTTCGCTTGAGCCAGGAAACCCCTTGTGTAGGACTCTAAAGACTCGTCAATACGCCGGCAGTAGGTGATGATCATATCAAACACCCACAAGCCGCAAGCTGTCTGCTAAACGTAACGGCCATCTGGGTATTGAGCGATCAGAAGATCAACAAGCAAGCCTGTACATTCTCCTGTGAATCCAATCAGTAACACTCCCGTACAGTCCGGTCTCCTCGTCTGATATGTCGCATATCTCGCGTCGGGGTGGTAAACGTCAGACCCCAGTAGCTCGATAAGTCGTGTTGATATGAGGTTTATAACTATTCGAGAAACTACTGATAACACTTACCAGTAAATCCCAGCAACCCTGGCCAGGGATTTCCGGTTATAGCCAATCGAACACAGCACAACATCAACTCCCTATACAGGGAGAGACGAATCCCCTCCTATCGCTCATTGCCTCCATGTGATTCGGGACTGTACCCAAAAGCCACCTTTTTTGCACGCCCTCTTAGACGTGGTATGATGGAAATCAAAGCACAGTGGGAATCATATAAGACTCTATGACGATCTCGGGTCAACAGACTACTCTGTACCAGTGTCACCTGAGAACTGCCATCTGATGTAAGGTACAATACCATCTAGGAGTTCTCGGCGAGTCCGTCCAGTGTACCCAGTCTCCACTGAGCACCTATACACCATCCTTGATGTCAAACACCGATGGATATGGGATCATCCATCGCCCATCATATGGGTCAAGATGCGTATATACTAGTCTACTCTGGTGCATGTCTCGATACATCCTCGACTAGGAACAGTTATAGGATGTACTCGTCGACTACCGTGGCCCCACTAGTATAATCTCATCATAGTCCCAGTAGTCGAATACATATCCTAAGGGCTTTATCAACATGTAACATAGAGACAATCAGAGTACATGTTAAGATAAAGTACAACCGGATAGCATACTATCATGTCGAGCAAGAAAGTCCTCCCTATATATGTCCTAGCATCCACTACAATATATATCGTATGTACAGTAATGGCCTCTAGGGCATACATATAACTAACAGCTTTTACATTCATGCAATTTATTACCATGCTTTACATTCTTGCTCTTTTCATTCCATGCAATTTACTTACTTGTATTGTTTTCTTTTCTTTTCTTTGCTTATCTTTTCTTTGCTATTTTAGTTTGTTATTGTAATGGTTGTAAATATGGTGTTGTTAGGAATAAATACAATATTGTAAGTTAAGGTTTCTTTGCTCATTTCCTTTTCCCGTATTTTCCATTGAACTCTGTCCAAACATTATGCAAGCGCTTCGTTAGGCACCCTACCCTACCAAGGTAACGGTGATTCCTAACCGCGACCGGTTGCGTTTGGTTTGGCCAGAGGCGAAAGCAAGAGACAAGAACGGACGGACAAGGGTCAATAAGCCGGATTCTACGAATACCGTGCTTAAGCACCCTAATCCATGTTGTTTCCGATTGTTCTAGCTTCAATCGTTAAGTTCGGCTTAAAAGTTTTAGTGCGGATTCCTTAGCTTACACTTTTGTATCTTTTCCTAACGACTTTATACTTGCATATACACATAATATAGATAAGAACAAATCCTCCCACGAGCATTAACTCGTGAGAACAGGAACATAAAACGCTCCATCTCCCTGTGGATCGACCCGTGCTCATCGCGGCTAGCTGCAAAGCGACACCGTCCTGATCGCGGTTAAACTTTAGAACTTAAAATACACTACACGCCAAAAGCATGTGATCAAATGGCACCATTGCCGGAGAGACGGTAACATTTTAATTCTTGTTATTTTGGGTTAATCTTTGTACATCCCATTTATACATCTAACCCTATTTTCAAAACAAACTAAAAATTTCAAAATTTCAAAAACCAAAACAAAAACTAACTTTGCTAACCATTTTGCTATATGGATTTCTTACCTGCTAGCACTCGGGATCTCAAATAAAAAGATAAACAATACCGGTGAGATAATAGTAGAACAGTGGGATCACAGAAGAAGTTTGGAGCCCCAACTCCAAGGTAAAACCGGTGACCACCCCTTAAAATCCGAGCTCGCCGGTCCTATTGCCCCCTTTTCCCTCCAAATTTTCCTCTGTGCTCCAGTGTTCTGTTTTTGTCCCATTTTTATTGTTTGTTTTTTTTATAATTTTTAGTATGCAGGTATTTGGGCATTCGTATCGCTTTTCCGCACTAATATCCGTTTTTCCCGACATTTGTAGATTTTTGCGGATTTGCGAACTGCGAGTGTGGGGAGAAAAGTGTACATTCAAGGATAAGGTGATTACGAAGTACAGTACCAAAGATCTGGGTAGTTTGACCCACGCAGGCGAACTTTCAAGCAAACTGGATTTACTTCAACGGGGGTTTCCTAACCCAAAACTTATCGGTACGTACTTTACTAACACTTTCTTCTCAAATCTGATGCATCCACTATTCTATTTTTGCAGGATTCTTTACAAGTTCGCTACCAAACGCTAAAAATGACTAGCCCGTATTTGTTGCAGTGCTGTGCTGAAACAAAAAACGATTGTTTGATTCATTGAATAATTTTTTATTGAATTGCGCATTGCATCAATTAATACGGACTTAAGGGCAAGCGAACCCCACAACATACGGTAAAGGATTTCATCACCTTTTCCGTGGCCCACAAATCACGAACTTGAACATAACGCTTACCCTCACAAATTTTTAAAAGAAATTAGACTTTAAGCCTTAAGGACTTCGCGTTCACTAGGAGAAGTTAACTTTGTTTAGAACACCGCTTAACGGTATATTATTTACGGGGTGTCTAGGAAAGTGTTCACGGCGAAACCGCCAAAAGAGAAAGGGTTATTTAATTAAGGACCCTCGCGAAAGCCTCAAAAGAGTCAGTCCGGGCAACCAACGTCTGGCAGAGTGAATAAGAATCCATAGTGTCTAAGGGTTTCAGTCCAATCGAGAAAAGAAGTAAATGAAAAAGCGGCGCCCAAAGGTGCTTACAGGCGCAGAAAGAATGTTTCCTGTAATCCCTTGCTGGACTAGGCTTGTTAGAGCATATGTTGTCGGAAAACCTCCTCTTATCTCTGCACTTACCTGGCCTCGTGATCAGTATATCTTGAGCCAGTTTCTCGACACAGTTCTGCTTCGACAATCAAGTTCTGGAGTAGGTCTAGTTGACCTAGGTGACCTAGGTGAACCCTAGACCGATTATGTGTGTGGTATTTTTGAGTCGTGATTGTTTTTGTACGGATTCTTTTTTGTATATTTCATTCTTTTGTTAATAACTAACTTAAAAATAAAAAAATTCACATTCTTTTTCCCCTCCTTTTCTTCTTCTTCTCTTCATATCATGGGTACCCAACCTCGAAAAACTCTTGCCGAAGTTTGATACCCACAACGACACATTATCTCCTACGGTTCTTGCTTTGGCCGAATTTCGAACGATCCCTCCAAGCCCAAAATCTCTTTGAAAGATCGGATAGACGCTTCTAGGACGAACAACTGAACCCGGCAATCCACCTTATATCAACCATTTCAATCTTCACCACCTTCTTACGTTGATACCCCTTTTGAGAGTCCAGTTGTAACTCCAAAACCTATATCTCTTGCTGAACATATTGAACAATCTCGTAGCCGATCTTTCACTCCTTTCAACACTTCCAGTTCTTGGGATCAACAATTCCATTCACCTTCTTATCCAAATGTTGATCGTACTCCTGTCCAACCATTCAATTCCTATCCATCCTACCCAACTATTGCACCTTCCCTAGACATTACTTCTACACAGCCATTTAGGAGTTTCACATATCCAGATAACTTTGAATCTTTTACTGAAACCCCTTCACAACCCATGTCTAGTCTAGAACAGTCGTTGGAAGACTTTCGGGTAGCATCGTACCAATAGATTATGGATTTGAATGCGTTTATGGACGCCCAAAAGCCAGTTTCCAGCTAGCTCTAAATTTTCCAATGTATGATGAGGCGGTTGGAAAGGTTGAGAATTTGAGTGGAGAGAGTGAGCTGTATACCCTTCCAAATCAAACCTACCCGTTTCAACTTGAATCCCACAACTCCAGTTTTGAATGTCTATCAAGTGTTCCAAATGATTCACCAGTTGAAGATAGAACGTTTAATGAGTTGTGCGACTTTGTAGTGTTTGATTTACCTGATTGTGAAGGGTCCCTTTCGAGTGAAACCATCACCAATCCTTTTGACCTCTACGCTTCCATCTTAGAACCACAATTGATTGAACTCCATGCTTTTGATGAGGTGTCTGAGAATATTGATTTTCACTTGATTGAGGATATCGACGGCGGGAATATTTTGGATGATGAACCCACAGTTTTGGATGAGCTTTTCTCTCAAATTCATCATCCCGAGTCATTAACTGTTTTTCCCGAACTTCATATGCGTCTTGATTTTAATATTGAATGCATGGATGAAATAATTTTTGAGGAGACTTTTGAGGATAGCTTTGAGGATGAACCAGTTTTAATTGATGAGTCGGATTTTCCAATTCATCTTATCCCTTCCATTGACTGTGTACACCCTCCTGAACCTTTAACCGATGACCTTCCTCAATCACTCCCCTCCATCCTTTCCATCGTTCCGACCTTGCAAGAAACCGTATCACTTTCATTTTCATTGTTTGGTTTACCAAGTTCATCTTACCCATGGTTTCTCATGAATCTTGAGGGATTTGACCCCATTTCTCGACGGGTTAATAGATTAGCACAAACGCTTTTTACACATTGGTCATTACAAATTGTGCTAATTTATTCACTCTATTTTCACCCTCAAGTTCGTATTCTACTTCTTACTCCCCTCCGCCATTCTTCTTCTCATATACCAAGACCGTATAGCACCTCTATTCGCATACGGTCCCGCGCATTCTCCATTTCTTTCCACTCCTCATTCTTTCACCAACCAGCACACTACAGAGATAGAATTTTTGAATGGTTGGTGCTCACTTTTGGCCTGTGTATGGCCTTGTATAGATTGATATTGTTCTTTCCCTCCTAATCCTGAACTTCAACGCTTAACAGTGGAAACGCTGTTTCACTTAAATTTGGGGGAACCTTTTTGTGTATATATTTTTTAGTTTTCTTTTTGGTTTGTATATAATTTGTTTTTGGGGAGCGCCGACAATTTTGACCGTCTTGGTATAGCCTGACAGTGAGGGCACTGTCACGTTTAAGTTTGAGAATGTGCTCGGTAAGCTTTCTACCTTCGCATTCATATGTATATTTTGCATTTGCATACCTTATTAAAAACCCACAAAAATCAAAAAAAAAAATCCAAAATTTAAAAACTTTGTTGTCAAAGTTAGCTATTAAGGTAATTTAGATTTTATTCTGAAAGTTTAGTTGATACGTTAGAAATAACTAAATTCTAGGCTTAGAAATTAAAAACCCTAAAAATAACCCTCTTTTTGTTTAACCTTGGTAATTATATGTTCTTGCTGTTTTTTTTGAGAAATAGGTAATCTTGAGTTCAGTTCTTGAGTTAAGTCAAGATGAAGGGAAAGTATTGAAGCTTTACTGAAAGATAAATCTGAAAAATAGTTTCTATTCTTGAGTCCAAATTTAGAAAGTATATACCCTACAAACTGCACATACACGCACCTTGAAACTTAGGATAGTAGAGGATACCTAGAAATACTCTTGCCTGAAAACCTAATATGAAAGAAAAAATGGTATTTAAAGCTAACCACCAAAAGAGCATTAGTGAAAAAATATATCCGGTCTTGTAAAAGAAAAAAATAAAAAAAAATTAAATAAAGTCAAGACCTGAAAACTGCTATTTACGCTTTAAGCTCACACATTCAGTAATCGGCCGTTAATGCCTCAAGAAGCATTAATAGTCACATGAAAAGTGTGTAAGCAGCACCGTCCATAATTAATGAAAAGAAGTAGTATTAGGTATTAGGGCAAGGGTACTATAGCTTGAATTGAATTCTTAAGTGTAGGGGTGAAAAATTTACACACACGTAGGGGTATACGATCGATGTTTGGAGGAAAGATAGAAATAAAGAATAAGACTTATGTTTTCCGTAAAACTGATAAAAATCCCTGATTTAAGACCACACTTTTAGAAGGAAAACTCAGGAGATACCAACATCTTTCTAAACTTTTTTGGAATGTATAGGATCTAAGGTTAAATAGACAGGAGGTGCGAAACATAAGGGTAGGGTATTTCTAACTTAGGATGATAGAATTTCTAACTTAGATGCTAAAATATAGGAGTAAAATTGACGTTAACTTATGGACTAACCTGACGGGATTTTGTGGGTAGTATCCGCTGAAAACCCTCAGGAGACAACACTTCTCCTACTAGGGACACCTAGAGGTTTAACGGCTTGTTGCACGCGCTCAGCGCAATCGCGTTCCCTGCGAAAGTGAGGCTGGGATTTTGTTTTGCTCGGGATGAGCAAAAGATAAGTTTGGGGGTATTTGTTCATATCAGAAAACTGCATTTTAATACCGCTCATTCATTATCTATTTGTTGTATTTATCGGTACTATTAACCGGTGTTTGCTCAGTAATACAGATTACAGGTATTCGTGACAAAATACTAGAAAATAAATCCAGAATCACAGATATTGCAGCTGTGGGCTGACATTGCAACCAGAACCGCAAACCGACCGATATCCATGAGTTATTTTGCAAACAAATAATGTGTGCACAATATTTTGGTCCAACACATAGCATGTGTACACACTAACACATGGAGTTGCACTAGGACCTAGGGGACAGCCATGGCATGATGGTTTGAGTAAGTGGGCACATATGGTGTGATGTGCATTTATTGCATAAAGTAGTGATGTGATTGTATCTTCAAGTTTCCTTCCATATCCAAGAGTGCAGACCAGGTTAAATTAGAGAAATCATGTTGCACCATTGGACTTCTGGGGACAACACAAGACCACACTATAAACACAAGCCCTATCCCTCGGTATTGACCCGAGCACATGCATGTTCCATCCGAGCTCGTCGGCCCTACAGTGCCCATTGGGTCCTATTCTTCTACTGGCCCTCCATTGCTTCCTTTTCATCATTATTTTATTGTTTGCTTATTTAGTTTTTGAGCCTATATATAGCAGGCAGTGGGCAAGGGGTGAAGGGTCTCACTTAGTCCACGTTTTCTCATTCTTTTTCATACACTTTGTAACTCTTTTTGTTTCTTTAGTTCTTATACATAGCTTTCCCTTGAGTTCATGCCCTTCTCTTGATCTTGCAACCTCTTTAGTGAGCTTGCAAGTTTAAGTTTAGGGTATTGATCTCAAGGTTGTATCTTGGACATAATAGAACTTTCATTTTGCACACTTGGGTTTCTAGTTTTCTTTATCTTTCTCTTTTATTACTTGCATTTTTCTTTCTTGCTCTTTTAATTCTTGCTTTACTTACCTTGCAATTTATTACCATACTTTACTTTCTTGCTCTTTAATTCTATGCCCTTTAATTACTTGCTTGTAGTCTTTTCTTTTCTTTGTTTCTCTTTTCTTTGCTCTTTTTTGGTTTGTTTTTGAGATGGTTGTAAATATGTGTTGTTAGGCAAGAATACGATATTGTAAGTTAACATTCCGTTTCTCATTTCGTTTACCCGTATTTTCCATTGAACTCTGTCCAAACGTTACGCAAGCGCTCCGTTAGGCACCCTACCCTACCAAGGTAACGGTGATTCCTAACCGCGATCGGTTGCGTTCGGTTTGGCCGGAGGCGAAAGCAAGAGACAAGAACGGACGGACAAGGGTCAATAAGCCGGATTCCACAAATACCGTGCTTAAGCACCCTAATCCACGTTGTTGCCGATTGCTCTAGCTTCAATCGTTAAGTTCGGCTGAAAAGTTTTAGTGCGGATTTCCTTAACTTACACTATTGTATCTTTTCCTAACAACTTTACTTTGCATATACACATAGGATAGATAAGAACAAATTCCGCCGCACGCATTAACTTATTACGACAAGAACCATAAACACTCCGTCTCCCTGTGGATCGACCCGTGCTCAACCGGCTAGCTGCAAAGCGACACCATCTTGATTGCGGTTAACTTTAATTCTAACAATCAAGTCATTTACCGATTCAAGCTTCTAGAGTGATAAGAATGACAACAAGCCTGTCTCGGGTTTTTTGTTTACCCTCAACTGAGGGGCGGTGTGTTGGAAGTATTGGATCGTCGTGGATGAATAGCCTTGGGATGTGAGAAGAGTGTTTTCTTTTCTGTATTGTGATGGTTTGTGTATATGAAGTATTGGATCGTCGTGGATGAATAGCCATGGGATGTGAGAAGAGTGTTTTCTTTTCTTTCATTCATCTAAATTTGTAAATTTATGTAATATGCTTTTGCGGGGCACATCCGGGTTAAGGTTGTAACCACCGTTGTATTATTTCATTTACTTTTCTTGTATCTAGGATAGACCCACGGTGGGGTGCACAAACTACCGGGTTCTTGAAGGTACAAGTGGCCTACTCATTTTATTGAGAGAGGTTGCTTCACATCGGGAATTTGGCGGGTAGTTTTCCACACCCATAGGGGTCTAGGGTGGGGTTTGGCTATTCATCACGGCCGTGGAATCCGTCTTTCGTTCTAGGCTAAAATGAAACACGGAATTCCTAGTATATCCAATATTTTCATCTGTGATCTGGAATGCCTATTATTTCATAAGACGAATGGTTATATATATATATATATATATATATATATATATATATTAATAAACGTTGCTTAAGTTTTGCGCTCGTGTTAGTCCAGCCCCCGCTCTGCCGTTAGTTAAGTAAGCTAACGGTGCATGAAGGGGCCCCATGCCGAATGCGGATGGCATAAGCATACGTTCTATTTTCGTTTCTTTTCTGCAATGATAGGGTTAAATGATGGGACCGTATTAATATTGATTAATGCAAGGAAAACAAACAATGTTTAAATCGCTGGAACAATTTCAAAACCTCTTGGTTTTCTTAAAAAACAACTTTTAAACGCGGAGCCTAAACCACTCCTTTTAAAATCTATCATGGTTCTATCGACTATATCAAGTTCATTACGTTCACGGTTTCGCCAAAACCATCCATAGCCCTCCGACATTTCAGATGGGTATTCAGTAGTATTCAAGCTATGTATTTTGACTTTAACCAAGGCATAGTGATTGGTAGCTGCTGGGTATTCATCTGTAGCATAGATAGATGCGTTGATTTAGGACGGTCATACTCCTATTTTGGCCTTCGTCAAGGGTTTCTACGAATGGATTCAAATTAACTTGGATAATGACGGATAGAACTTGACTTGCGTCTTATGATATGTTGGCATTCATCAAGGTCATAAGCGCCTGGGGCAAAAATCCACATCGAGAGTTTCAAAGGAAAATAAAACTTGCTAGTGTTGCATACCATATGGAGTGTGATGATTTTGGTGGGATTCCTTCAAGATTTTCACACGATGATATTTGGATCCCGATCCTACTGTGAGTATACGCTAATCTTCGGGAGATTTTTTCACTAAAACAATCAATGCTATAAACTAAATAGGTGCCTAGAATGATGTTAGCGGGGCTACGCCTCCAGGGAAAAGAGGTTATGTAAATAAGGAACTTCGCGAAAGTGTTGGAAAACCTCTCTCGAAGTACCGACACTAGCCTGGCCGAAAGGATAAGCAAGAATTGTAAGAGTGAGATTAATCCTGACTAATTCTTCTTTTATGGTTTGGAGGATTTGAGAAACAGTGGGAGCCATCCTGTTTAGATAAACTAATAGCCAATCTAAACTTGCAAGAGTATCATGCTGAGTGTTTATTCTCTCTCTCCTGACAGCAGCGACCAAAATGACTGGGCTTAAGTTACTAGATAATAATAAATTGACCGGGCCAAACCATAAAGATTGGCTAAGAAATGTCCAGATGACCATTACTTATGACAAGATGGGCTACCTCCTTACTACAAAACCCCCGCCTTCCCAAGTCCAGATTCCATCGTCGCGGATATTGAAATCCGTAAGACATGGAAAATAGATAGTGCGAGAGCCAAGTACCTCGTGTTGGTCTTAATGGATAATGAACGCCAGAGACGGCATGAGAAGATGGACTTAGCTTCCATCTTCCTCCATACCAAAAATTTATATATAGAGCAATCTCGTATCGCAAGATATGAGACCTCGAAAAAATTGTTTCAGGTGAGGTTAGCTGTCGGGTCATCTGTATGGGACTATGTCCTTAAGATAATTAGCAATATTGAAGAGCTCGCGGACCTTGAGACCACGTTGGAGAACGAGTTATATACTGACTTGATTCTACAGTCCCTCCCTTCTACCTACGCCCAGTTTATCTTGAATTTCAACATTCAAGGGAAGGAAGTTTCACTTCCAGAACGCTTCAACATGTTGAGGAGTGTTGAGGGCACCGAGTAGAAATCCAGGGAGACACCCGCTCTGCTTATTGGGTAATCTTCCTCTTCTAGATCCAAGACGAAAACCAAAGGGAAGAAGAAGAAGGCCTCCACCAAGCCGAAAGGCTGTGTCAGTAAGATAGAGGGAAAGGGCAGGGCAAAAGTTTTGGGGCTGAAAGTAGAGAAGGATGAATGTTTCTATTGTCACGGGAAAGGGCATTGGAAGAAGGACTGCAGGGCTTGGAAAGCCAGAAACCATGATTCAAAGCATGTTGTGGCTTCGGCTTTAGGTGTGTTTATGATTGAAAACTGTCTGTCAATTAACTCTACTTCCTGGGTACTGGATACCGGATCAGGATCTCATATCTGTAATTCATTACAGGCTCTCAGAAACCGTAGAGTTATCAAAGAAGGTGATATGACTCTCAAGGTTGCTAACGGAATGAGCTGGATTCTGTATCCGTAGGGGAATATCACCTAGGATTGACAAAATGGCAGATTTTGATTTTGTATAACTGTTTGTTTGTACCTAGTTTGGCATGTAATATCATCTCTGTATCTTTAGTATCTAAAAAAGGTTATGATTTTACATTTGTAAGCGATGTCCTCCAGATCCACCTTGATAAAGCTTTGATTGGGTCAGGTACACTAGATAACGGTATATACGTATTAAATCAAGCTTATGTTTTCAATGTCCATAACATACTTAAAAGAAAGTCTCCGGAATTATATCAGGATTTCTTATAGCATTCTAGACTGGGTCACATCAATGAAACACGGTTGATGAAATTACATAAAGAGGGATATTTGGATCCATTTGAATATCAGTCTTATGCAACTTGTCAATAATGTCTCAAAAGAAAGATAAAAAAGACTCCGTTCACTAGACACGGAGTAAGAGCAAGTGAGCTTTTGGGACTCATACACAGCGACGTGTGTGGTCCAATGTCTACATATGCAAAAAGTGGTTAATCCTACTTCATTACTTCTACGGTCGATTTCTCAAGGTACTGACATGTGTTCTTGATGAAACATAAATCCGAGACCTTTGAGAAATTACGGAAATACAAGAATAAAGTGGAAAAACAAACCGGCAAAGTATCAAGACACTTAGATGTGATCGAGATTGGGAATACTTAAATGCCGAGTTCCTGGAATACTTAAAAGAGAATGGAATTCTCCCTCATCTTACTCCTCCATACACACCTCAATAAAATGGTGTATCGGAAAGGCAGAACCGAACCTTATTGGATATGGTACGTTCCATGATGAGTAACGCTGAGTTACCGCGATCCTTCTGGGATTATGCACTAGAATCAACTGCATATTATTTGAACAAGGTTCCTACTAAGTCTGTGCCTACTACACAATATCAGATGTGGAGTAGGAAGAAACCTTATCTTAAGTATCTAAACATATGGGGATGTCCAGCATTTGTAAAAAATCAGCATGCGGACAAGCTCGAGACACGTTCAATACTATAAGTGTATCCTAGCACCACCACAAGGTTTTAACCGGCATCAAGCATGCGATTTTAAAAATTTCTTAGTGCTAACCTACACTAAACTAGAATATTAGGGTTAACATGATCATAGAGTAAAATCTACACTAAGAGAAAGAAAACTGCAACCTTTGTAGACCAAGTCCTTCTCTTCTAAAGCTCCGGGTAGTAGTCCCTATGTAACATTTCGAAAATTTAGATAATAAATTAATTTAGTTAATTAAATAATAAAATGTTAATTTAAAAAGTTATTGAAACAAAATAGGATATTTCATTAGTGGTATGTGAAACTAATTAAATTGGAAGTTTAGTTTGTAATATTAATAAATCACAAGGGTTTTAGTGAAAAGATTAGCTTCATGTGTAATATGATATAGTATGGGGGGTTATGTGAAAAGGTTAGTTTCTTTATGCAAATTAGAATTTGTTAAGGGTTGTTATGCAAAAAGGGGTAGGAATTGGTTAAGCTTAAGTTAAACCCTTTAATATAGCATAACACCATGAAGACACCTCCTTCTTACACATTTACACCTCATGCACACACCTCACCCATGCATGAAAACCCCACCAATTTTGTGCACACACCTCACCCTTGCATGAAACAATCACCTCCCTTTTGGTGACACCTCCTCCTACCACTCTCACTCATTTACCTTATATGGTTCAGATCATATATCTTAGGAATTTAGGAATCAACTGAATTAGAAAAGAAAAAGGGGAAAAAAATTAGAACACATAAGGAGAAAAGAAAAGAGAAGTGAAAAGAAGATCTAAGTTCTAAGATTTTCCTCACCCTCAAGCTAGGAACTAGGAGCTTGTGCATCTTGGAGGAAGATCTTCCAGCAATCCTTTGTAGGTATAATCTTTAAACACTGTAGGATTTGAGTTCAGTAACTGTTTTAATTTAGAAATCGAATATCGGTAATATCGTATTTTAGGCAAAGTGTAGCTCTGTGAAAATCTGCTATAGTTTAGATGATAACTAAATTAATCAAACAGTACCTTAATCATATAAATTAGACCTAGAATTAACCATAGGAAAACGAACCAGGGTGCTCGGATTTTGGCCGGCGACCATCACAAAAATTCCGAGCTCGCCGGACTTCTTAGTGAGTTAGGGTTTTTGGTTTTTAGGGTAGGTCTGTGTGTGTGGATTAATCTATTTGGTATTTTTTATATATGTTATTTTAGCAGTAGGTTAAATCTGTAAGCTAGTATCAGTTTTGGAGTAAAATTCTATATACGACACGTTATAGGGTTCCTAGGCACTCTTGTGAAGGTTCAAAAGGCATCAAACATGCCCGGATAAAATTTTAGACGTGCCGAACAACCCAAAGCCGGGATCTTTGCTAGATTATTAGGTTTAAACATGCAAGATGATAACTTTTATCTAAGTGTGAGGGATTACAACCTTTGTAGTCCGCTCCTTCACTTCACAAGCTCCGAGTAGAAGTCCCTTTGC
This sequence comes from Agapanthus africanus, assembly GCA_030015575.1. NCBI lineage: Eukaryota > Viridiplantae > Streptophyta > Magnoliopsida > Asparagales > Amaryllidaceae > Agapanthus > Agapanthus africanus. The sequence continues at coordinate 297,612,740 of CM057339.1, read as the reverse complement.
CGCGATCCACGATCTCCCGGACTCATGAGAGGCTCCACGACTCGAACGATCCATGCTAGCTCGAAGTATTCAAAATCTCCGATGATCTACCTCGAAGTTGCAAAGACTCAAGCTTTCTCACTCAAAAGAGATGAACACACTAATCCCATGGGCTAGATGAGATGAGGATGAGAGAGTAGTAATTTTGCTTTCCTTTTATATCATTTTCTCATATTTATTCATCACTTAAGCATTTTCTAGCAAGCTTTTCAAGAGAGAAGAAGATGATAATGGAAAATCAATAATCATATTAATCCTTTTGTGATGAATAGAATAGAAGTGTATATGATTGATATATAAACCATGGTTAAGGATGAGTTGATAAGAATGTGTAGAGAAACAACTAGAGTTAGGGTTTGGTTAGGTTTAGAAATGTGTCATCACAAAATATCTAAACCATGACAAAATAAAATGCTTCTAGAAGGTGCATGAAGCAACTAACCCTAATCAAACCCTAACCTCAATTAATCATCCTTAAACATGTTTAACAATTAATCATATCATGTCACAATAATATATATCACATATATATAATATATATTTGCAACAAAAGAAAATAATACAATTAACATATATCGCATATATATCAATGTATCATCCAATGAGAAAATGAAATAATAAAGCGAGCCAATATTAAATAATGTAATACAATATATCATATATATTATTATACATTAAATCATCGAATCAACACTTGAATCGATGATCCGGCTATATCGAATATTACCGACTAATATATCATGTACCGATTCATCGAATCAACACTTGATCCGATGTCCCGGTTCATATCTAAATATCACGAGAATATAATACGCTATCCCATATCGCATTATTCTCGGTCCTGCGCATATCACATATGTGCCACTACTCCGTTTCGCCTGAGCCAAGAAACCTCTGTGTAGGACTCTAAAGAATCGTCAATACGCCGGTAGCAGGTGATGATCATATCAAACACCCACAAGCTGCAAGCGGTCAGCTAAACGTAACAGCCACCCAGGTATTGAGCGATCAGAAGATCAACAAGCTAGCCTGTGCGTTCTCCTGTGAATCCGATCAGTAACACTCCCGTACAGTCCGGTCTGTTCGTCTGATATGTCGCATATCAAGTCTAAGGGTGGTATACGTCAGACCCCAGTAACCGATAAGTCGTGTCGATGTGTGGCTCATAACGGGTCGAGAAACTACTGGTAACACTTACCAATAAATCTCTATATCATCCCTGGCCAGGGACTTCCAGTTATAGCCAATCGAACACAGCACAACATCAACTCCCTATACCGGGAGAGACGAATCCCCTCCTATCGCTCATTGCATCCATCTGATTCGGGACTGTACCCAAAAGCCACCGTTTTGCATGCCCTCTTGGACGTGGTAAGGTGGAAATCAAAGCACAGTGGGAATCACACAAGACTCTATGACGATCTCGGGTCTACAGACTACCCTGTACCAGTGTCACCGGAGAACTGCCATCTGACGTGTGGTATATCACCATCTGGGAGTTCTCGGTGAGTCCGTCCAGTATACCCAGTCTCCACTGAGCACCCGTACACCATCTCTGATGTCAAACACCGATGGATATGGGATCATCCATCGCCCATCATATCGGTCAAGATGCGTATACGCTAGTCTACTCTGGTGTATCGATGCCCTGTCTCGATATACCCTCGACTAGGAACAGTTATAGGATGTACTCATCGACTACCGTGGCCCCACTAGTATGATCTCATCATAGTCCCAGTAGTCGAGTACAGATCCTAAGGGCTTTATCAACATGTGAGAGTAAAACAGTAAACCAATACAAGTCAACATGTTAAGATAAAGTGAAACCAAATAGCATACTATCATGACGAGCAAGAAAGTCCTCTCTGTATATATCTAAGCATCCATCATAATATACATCATATGTACAACAATGGCCTCTAGGGCATATACATAACTAACAATCTCCCACTTGCACTAAGGCCAGCTGCTGTAGTATCTCATACCTAGCATCCCGAATAATCTCTCAAACTGTATCTGGGGAATAGCCTTCGTGAATGGATCCGCAGTGTTGTCCTTCGTATCTACTCTCCTGACCTCGATCTCCCGGCGATCAACTATCTCCCTGATCAGGTGATAGCGCCTCAGAATATGTCTGGACTTCTGATGGGACCTGGGTTCCTTGGCTAACGCCACAGCTCCATTGTTATAGCAATACAGAGGTATTGGATGCTCAATGGATGGAACCACACCAAGTTCACTAATGAACTTCTTGATCCAGACAGCCTCTTTGGCAGCATCGTTGGCAGCGATGTATTCAGCCTCCATCGTTGAGTCTGCAACGGTATCCAGTTTGGAACTCTTCCAATATACCGCCCCTCCATTGAGGGTAAAGACAAAACTCGAATGCGACTTAGAGTCGTCCTTATCACTTTGGAAGCTGGAATCGGTAAAGGACTCCACCTGGAGTTCTCCATTACCATACACCAAGAACATCTCCTTAGTCCTTCGTAAGTACTTGAGAATGTTCTTCATAGCTGTCCAGTGACTCTCTCCAGGATCTGCTTGATACCGACTCACTACACTTAGTGAGTATGCTACATCGGGTCTGGTACATAGCATCGCATACATGATAGAGCCTACTGCCGAAGCATAGGGTATCCCTTGCATGCGAGCTTTCTCCAAATCAGTGTTGGGAGACATTTCTTTGTTGAGAGTGAGTCCAGAGATCGTGGGTTGGTTCCCACGCTTGGATTCTTCCATACTAAACCTCTTTAGTATGGTGTCAATGTACCTGGATTGGGAAAATCCCAGTATCTGTTTAGATCTATCTCTATAGATCATGATTCCCAATATGCAGGAGGCATCACCTAGATCTTTCATTGAGAATCTCTGTGATAAGAAGAGCTTGACTGATTGCAGCATAGGAATATCATTTCCTATCAAGAGTATGTCATCCACGTACAATACGAGGAAGACAACCTTACCCTCTGCTACCTTCTTATAGATACAAGGTTCATCTATATTTTTGATGAAGTCAAACTCTTTGACTACAACATCAAAACAGATGTTCCAACTCCGCGATACTTACTTTAACCCATAAATGGATTTAAGCAGCTTGCACACCTTTCCGCTGCTCCCACTATCTATGAAGCCCTCTGGCTGAGTCATGTACACGCTCTCTTCTAAATCACCGTTTAGAAAGGCGGTCTTAACATCCATTTGCCAGATTTCGTAGTCATGGTATGCAGCAATGGCAAGTAAGATCCGGATGGACTTAAGCATAGCCACTGGAGAAAAGGTTTCGTCATAATCCATACCTGGTCGTTGACGAAAACCCTTTGCTACAAGTCTAGCTTTGAAAGTCTCAACTTTTCCATCTACACCAAATTTCTTTTTAAAAATCCACTTGCTCCCAATGGGTTTTACCCCTTCAGGAGCATTTTCTAAAATCCATACTTTATTGGTGTACATGGATTCCATCTCAGATCGCATTGCATCCAGCCATTTCATAGAGTCACCACTCGTGATAGCCTGCTCGAAACTAGTCGGGTTATCATCATCCATGATGCAATCCTCGCTTCCACCATCAATGAGAAAACCGTAGTATCTCTCAGGTGGATGAGAAACCCTACTAGATCGGCGGAGAGGCTGAGGTTCGTCGGGTACAACTGAATCCTCCGGTTCAACCAAGTCTTCTGTTATAGTTTGTGTTGCTGGAACCTCTTCCAGTTCTACCTCAATACTACTATTCTGTTTCATAAGAAAACCTTTTTCTAAGAAAGTAGCATGTCGAGAAACAAACACCTTTTGTTCCTCGGGGTGGTAGAAGATATACCCTTGTGAATTTCTGGGATATCCTACAAACTTACATAAGACTGATCTTGCCTCGATTTTGTCCGGATTTTGTCTTTTGACATAGGCTGGACAACCCCATATCTTAACATACTTAAGAGATGGTCTCTTCCCTTTCTATATCTCATATGGAGTGGTAGGCACTGATTTAGTAGGAACCATATTCAATAGGTGTATGGCTGTCTCCAGCGCATATCCCCAGAAGGAAATAGGTAATTCAGCTGTACTCATCATAGAGCGCACCATATCTAATAGGGTGCGATTCCTCCGCTCCGATACACCGTTGTGCTGTGGTGTATAAGGAGGAGTAAGCTGAGAGAGAATCCCATTCTCTTTTAGATAATCTAGGAACTCATTGCTTAAGTATTCACCTCCTCGATCAGATCGAAGAATCTTAATACTTTTGCCCGTTTGGTTCTCTACTTCGTGCTTATATTCTCTGAATTTCTCAAAAGCTTCAGACTTGTGTTTTATTAGAAACACATGTCCGTATCTAGAGAGATCGTCAGTGAATGTAATGAAGTAGGAAGAACCGTTCCTGGCATGCGTAGACATGGGACCTCATACATCACTATGTACCAGTCCTAAGAGTTCGGTAACTCTTTTTCCGTGTCCACTAAACGGAGCTTTGGTCATTTTTCCTTTGTGACATGAATGGCAAGTATCATAAGATGATAATTCGAACGGATTCAAATAACCATCCTTATGTAACTTAGCCAGTCGTGTCGCATTGATATGACCAAGTCTACAATGCCATAAGAAGGATTCGTTCATATCTGAACTTTTCCTCTTGTGTGTGTTTTGTATATTTAGAACTGTATTCTGATTTAGAATGAATATGCCATTATGTAACGAGCCTGATGCAATCAACTTTTGATCTAGGAATATGTTCATAACATTATCCTGTACTACAAAATTATATCCTTCTTTACTTAATAAAGAAACTGAAATAATATTGCACATCATGTTCGGTATATAATAGCACTCATTTAGAATCAGTGTATTATGACTTGGTAATACAAGGTGATATTCGCCAACTGCTTTGGCTACAACATTTGCACCGTTCCCTACTTGGACGGAATGATCACATTTTCCCAGTTCTCTACCTTTTCGTAGCCCATGTAACAATTTACATATGTGGTATCCTGATCCGGTATCTAATACCCAGGACGTAGGGTGAACTGAGAAACAGTTCTCAATAACTAACACACCCGAAGAAGATGCATCATTATGCATGTTCTTTTGGGCGGCGTGAGAATCTAGATATTCTCCTGTTTCCTGTTCAGTCTTATAACTCTTATAAGAAAGAACGGGTCCAGCGTTCCCTTACTCAGTACAATAATTAGGTTTAGTCAATACATCAATATTATTATCTTGATTATGGCCTGACATGGTCGCTACCTGGAGAGAGAGAGAAGAAAACACTTTAGCGTATGCTCTTGCAAGATTAGATTGGTTATTATCTTATCTAATCAGGATGTCTCTCACTGTTTTTATCAAATCTACCTTAAAACCCTAAAAGGTAAGATTAGCCGGGATTAATTACACCCTACAATTTCGTCAATCTTTCAGCCAGATCAGTGTCGGTACTTTGAGGGAGGTTTCCCGTGCTTTAACACGGACCTAATTAAGGTAAACCTCATTTTCCCAGAGGCGTAACCCCGTTAACACTTTTCTAGACACCTACTTGAATGAGTAATTGTCCTGTGTAAAACTCTCCCAGGAGTAACACTTACTCGCAGTGGGTATCGGGATCCAACTATCTCATAGGAGGTATGCAATCTCATTGCAAATTTCAACACTTGAAATTCCCAATAATATTTTACCCCTAGTGTTCTATGACATTGACGAATGCCAAACAACCCATAGTCCACTAGTCAAGTTCAACCCGTACATTTCTTGATTGAATTAAACCCACCCGTACGACCCTTGACGAATACCAAACAACGCCGTACGAATACCCTAATTCAATCTGCATCATATGCATAAGCAGATAAATACTAGTTAGCTACCGTACACTACGCCTTGACGAATGCCAAACTACCATAGCACGAATACTAAGTAGTACTTATCTGAAATGACGGAGGGCTACGCAGGTTTTTCAGAAAACCTTGAGCGTAAAGAACTTGATATCGTCGTAGAATCATGTGTTTTTGAAAAGGAGTGTTTTTGAGGCTTTTCTTAGTTTCGCTAAAGGGGTCACTCCCGGTGAAGGGATCGTCGGCCCTTTCCTCATCGAATAAGGTGCAGGATATATCATATATACCGTTGTGCAAAGAAAAACACTAAAAGCATTCAAAAGACAAACCGCATTTTGTAGCATCCGCCTGTTTTGCTAAAGGAGTCACTCCCGATGAAGGGATCTCAGTCCTTTCCTCATCGAATAAGGTGCAGGACATATCATATATATCACTGTGCAAAGCAAAATTGTAGCTACCCCTTTTTATAAAGTTTTGATTATACAACATCTTTAGGTTTCTTTTTTTTTATTAATCTCATTAATAAAAATCCCATCAGCTTATGCTTCCTAAGCATCACAGAAGAAACGAAAGCAGTAGTATTTATATATCAGCATATATATATAGTATAAGCATTCGTCTCAGGCAGTAATATGATCTCATCACAGAACATTGCAGCAGAAGAACATATATGAAATATTGGATATTCTAGGACGTCCGTGTTTTCAATACGAGCCTGTATAAAACACGGATTCCACGGTCACGACGAATAGCCAAACCCACATCCCAAGACCCCTACGAGAGCGGCAAGTAACACTGCCAATTCTAGGGTTAGGAGACCCGGTCTCGACTCCTCGAGATGGCCTCCCACTGGACCCTAGAACCCGGTTACTTGTGCTCCCCTCCTTGGGTCTACCTAATGCGGAAAAGTAAATAATATACACTGGTGACATCAACCGCAACCCGGAAGTGCCCCAAATAAATGAATATTACATTACAATTGAATTTTACATGAATGAAAATAAAAACCCTCATCTCACATAAAACCCCCGGCTATTCTGATCGCAACGATCCAATATAACATATCACAGCAACACATAATATCTCATATCATCAACGTAAGTAAATATGCGCATCCCAATTGTCGTTGACATATAGCAACGAAACCGGCGATATCACATATTATACTTACGGTCACAGAAAAGAAAGTGTAAAACTACAATATTTGGAATCCACGATCACTTTAGACATCGAAAATCCGAAATATCACATACTCCGCATTTCATGCCTAACTGTATGAATTCCACATATTGTATCACATTCCAGATAAATAGACAGTATTAAACTTTCCGAACAGATAATTAAACACCCAAAATTTTCCAAAGTGCTCAACTCTTGAGCGGAGTTCAAATGATCCCAGAATATGTTACAGTACCGGTGATCCAGCCGTAGAAGGGTCAAGCCAACGCCTCACATGTGGCACGCCGTACTGCCCCAAACCCGAAGGTTCAAAAGGCAGTTCAAGACGGTCACATAATCGAGTTAAGGTTTGTTGTCTTCTAGAGGGTCCACAGCTTAACTTGTACAATTTTTCCGAAAGATTTAAACCCAATAAAAATTCAACACTTGAAAGTTCGCCGTACCAGAAAATAGTAAGTTAATGATATCCGTTCAAATAATTTAACAGTTTCTAAATATCCGGAAAGAAATACGAACTTAAATATTCCGATCGAATCTACTATTACAAAATAAACCCCAGATTTAAACAACTCTGGAATCACTGTTAAAAATATCCAGAAGCATCAACAAGCACCTACGGACATTACCAGAAAAGCCACGTGTCACAATCCTATCAATCCGCCGCGGAACCGCCGCGCAAGCATGCTTGCGCCGCGGTTCCGCCGCCGTTTGATCGAATTGGGGGCTCGGGTTTTATGGTAATTCTTAGAATTCCCTGCTGATTTTTTACATATTTTTAATTCAGAAAAATCCCAAAATTTAAAAAATTTCCAGAGAGGGGTCTAGTTTCGTCGTTTCGGGTTCGATCAGAGTTTTAACTTCATAAACACATCGCCTAATGCTCTAAGCTGGCTCTGATACCACTGTAGGGTTCCTAGGCACTCTTGTGAAGGTTCAAAAGGCATCAAACATGCCCGGATAAAATTTTAGACGTGCCAAACAACCCAAAGCCGGGATCTTTGCTAGATTATTAGGTTTAAACATGCAAGATGATAACTTTTATCTAAGTGTGAGGGATTACAACCTTTGTAGTCCGCTCCTTCACTTCACAAGCTCCGAATAGAAGTCCCTTTGCCACGATCCACGATCTCGCGGACTCATGAGATGCTCCACGACTCGAACGATCTATGCTAGCTCGAAGTATTCCAAATCTCCGATGATCTACCTCGAAGTTACAAAGATTCAAGCTTTCTCACTCAAAAGAGATGAACACACTAATCCCATGGGCTAGATGAGATGAGGATGAGAGAGTAGTAATTTTGCTTTCCTTTTATATCATTTTCTCATATTTATTCATCACTTAAGGATTTTCTAGCAAGCTTTTCAAGAGAGAAGAAGATGATAATGAAAAATCAATAATCATATTAATCCTTTTGTGATGAATAGAATAGAAGTGTATATGATTGATATATAAACCATGGTTAAGGATGAGTGGATAAGAATGTGTAGAGAAACAACTAGAGTTAGGGTTTGGTTAGATTTAGAAATGTGTCATCACAAAATATCTAAACCATGACAAAATAAAATGCTTCTAGAAGGTGCATGAAGCAACTAACCCTAATCAAACCATAACCTCAATTAATCATCCTTAAACATGTTTACCAATTAATCATATCATGTCACAATAATATATATCACATATATATTATATATTTGCAACAAAAGAAAATAATACAATTAACATATATCGCATATATATCAATGTATCATCCAATGAGAAAATGAAATAATAAAGCGAGCCAATATTAGATAATGTAATACAATATATCATATATATTATTATACATTAAATCATCGAATCAACACTTGAATCGATGATCCGGCTATATCGAATATTACCGACTAATATATCATGTACCGATTCATCGAATCAATACTTGATCCGATGTCCCGGTTCATATCTAAATATCGCGAGAATATAATATGCTATCCCATATCGCATTATTCTCGGTCCTACGCATATCACATATGTGCCACTACTCCGTTTCGCCTGAGCCAAGAAACCTCTGTGTAGGACTCTAAAGAATCGTCAATACGCCGGTAGCAGGTGATGATCATATCAAACACCCACAAGCTGCAAGCGGTCAGCTAAACGTAACAGCCATCCAGGTATTGAGCGATCAGAAGATCAACAAGCTAGCCTATGCGTTCTCCTGTGAATCCGATCAGTAACACTCCCGTACAGTCCGGTCTGTTGTCTGATATGTCGCATATCAAGTCTAGGGGTGGTATACGTCAGACCCCAGTAACCGATAAGTCGTGTCGATGTGTGGCTCATAACGGGTCGAGAAACTACTGGTAACACTTACCAGTAAATCTCTATATCAGCCCTGGCCAGGGACTTCCAGTTATAGCCAATCGAACACGGCACAACATCAACTCCCTATACCGGGAGAGACGAATCCCTTCCTATCGCTCATTGCCTCCATGTGATTCGGGACTGTACCAAAAAGCCACCATTTTGCACGCCCTCTTGGACGTGGTAGGGTGGAAATCAAAGCACAGTGGGAATCACACAAGACTCTATGACGATCTCGGGTCTACAGACTATCCTGTACCAGTGTCACCGGAGAACTGCCATCTGACGTGTGGTATATCACCATCTGGGAGTTCTCGGCGTGTCCGTCCAGTGTACCCAGTCTCCACTGAGTACCCGTACACCATCTCTGATGTCAAACACCGATGGATATGGGATCATCCATCGCCCATCATATGGGTCAAGATGCGTATACGCTAGTCTACTCTGGTGTATCGATGCCCTGTCTCGATATAACCTCGACTAGGAACAGTTATAGGATGTACTCATCGACTACCGTGGCCCCACTAGTATGATCTCATCATAGTCCCAGTAGTCGAGTACAGATCCTAAGGGCTTTATCAACATGTGAGAGTAAAACAGTAAACCAATACAAGTCAACATGTTAAGATAAAGTGAAACCAAATAGCATACTATCATGACGAGCAAGAAAGTCCTCTCTGTATATATCTAAGCATCCATCATAATATACATCATATGTACAACAATGGCCTCTAGGGCATATACATAACTAACACACGTAGCATGTTTAGTTTGTGCAGTATCATAAACTGGAATTTTGTGATATCTAGCTCATTGCAATTGAATCTGGAACCGATAGGTATAAGCACCACAAAAACTAGCAACATCATAAGCATCACATGACCACTATAAGACTTAACTTAAAAGACCAAGCCCCAAGTCATTGGTTGAACCGGCGACATCTAGGACTTTTCCGGCGACGCCGACCCCCTTGTGGGTTTTGGTGTTGGTTTTTCCTCCAGTAGCTTTGTGTTGATATTTGATAAGTTTTTGTATTGTTTGTTTTATCTAAATATTTACACAGTAAAATCTGGGAATGTTTAGTAAAGGTTTTATCAAATTTCTGATATTACGATACGGGTTTTTCGTATTTCGTATTGCGACCAAAACATCGATGTTCATACGTAGATTTCAGTGGCATATTATTGTTTTTTGGTTATGTATACTGTAGGTTCTAACCTACGGGTGCTTAGCTCGTTGTTTTGGTTTTCAATATGATATTTACATCGATGTGATTTTAAATACGATTATAGGTGCGATCGCGAAGGATTCCGAGACGGAGTTGACGAACTTAGCAGCATGGATTTCAGCAAGCTCATCAAGTTGGTGAGTAGATTTACATCTACGGGAAAAGTCGGGTGGATTGCGTATAGCACCCCCGCAACCTTATAACTAAAGTAGTATGATATCTAATTAGGAGTTAATGTTATTGATATAGTACCATATATAGTATGTCTTCCAATTGCATATAGTTTCATGCATAGTTTCAAATGACATACGAACGAGACGTTAGATCCTTATGATATGGATATGAGTTGATGGATTTGTACGAGAAATCATGTCGTACTTGAAATGATACAAATACAGTGATACAATGAGGTATTATACAAGAAATGGTATGTATGGGAAATGATGAGATTTATATGCCGAATAACGGCCAAGTTTTCCTTTAGACTCGTAGAGTTAGATTATATTCCGTTTTAGGATATAATACGGGTGTAAGCTATATTCTTTTAAAAACTATGATTTGTTTCTCTTTTAAATAATAAAATACAACGATGTGGTGCCAATTTCCAAAACGAATATCTATTTTAATCTAGGGCAGCTTCCTTATTTCAAACTTAACGTTTCGTTTCGTTTCATTTCTAAAGATAATGGTATAGCTCATAGTAAGTAACTACCATAGTTACGTTTAGATTACTTTACATGTTTGCATTATATTATCGATGTTATCCGTTTCTGCGATACGAACACTCTGATAGAACACTGCACAATTACCAATGAGAATTATGCTGCACAAGCACGTAAATATATGTTACACTATACCTCATTGGTATTGTCATGTCACTGTAGAGCCGTTCTGTTATAGATGTGTTAAATATAAATAGATTGTTACACCGTAGAACACTTGCACAAATACTAATGATTGCCATGTTGCACGAGCACAGACGCGTATGCTACACTACACATCATCAGTATTGCCATGACACGGTAGAATTGAGATCATTATGCCTATGTGATATAATTATGTAGTCTTCCTTTATTCTTGTTGTAAATTACGAATATTAGTACTATAGATGTTGTATTTGATTCCTATGGATTTTCTGGATATTTTACTCCTGATGATATATATCGGTGGTATGGGACACTGTTATATATGTATATATATAATATATCATCAATATAATCTATGCAAGTATTCTTATTCCTTACCCGATATTTTTGATATGATGAGTTAAACGTCCACCATGAGTTTTGTATTTTCTGATTTTGATTCCGAACCGAGTTGGGGGTCATACGGTTACGGATTTACAAGTTATCCAGACTGAGTCGGGGGGCATACAGTTGGATACATGGTGGACCCGGTTCGAGACCGAGGGGCAGGATAGCCGCATTATAGGAGGGGAGCCTAACGAGGATACTCGATATCGGAGATAGAGATGAGCACCGCAGATATCCAGGGGATACTGACTGGGACCAGATTGGGCACGGCGGATATCCAGGGGATACCGATCGTAGCCAGGGATATCGGGTGGCAATCGTCTATTGAGGTGGTGTCGACGATACCTGAATTTACGTGTCGATGTTGGACACGAGAGATTTCTGATTTCGATGTCGATGCTGGACATCCATATAGATATATTGATATGATTGTTATCATGTGGTACAGAGTTAGATACCATTATTGGATTCAACTAGGACTGATCTGGGGGACAATACCTATATATATATATTCTACTTCGGATTGCATGACAGTTAGTGTTGTATTATGATACATACACATATCATATTATATTTGTACAGATTATTGTAGTACTATATTTATGACCTAGGTATCGTCATGTATTTTGATTTCTATCTTTAGATGTACTTTTATTCACCGAGTTGGCAACTCATCCCCGTTGTGCCACAGTTTCTTACAGGTTTTACAGCTTGGATTATCAGCGGCTTGGGCACACATTCCTTTCGGTGATTGATTGGTAAGTGGGTTATTATTGTATCGTACTCACTCTTGATTATTCTTATATTCTTGTATCTAGTGGAAATTCAATAAACTTAGAAATGATATATTGTGAACTTAGAAGCGAGACTTAGAAATTCTGAGGTCACACTCTTTAGAGTCGACTTCTGATATAGATTTTTTGGCTGTTCCGTCTTTTGGACGTGAAAGCTAGCTCCCTTTGGGATGCTATTTTATTGTTATAGTTGTATCGAGTTTTTATATAAAATTTTCAAAGGAGGTGCTGTCAGATTTTCAAAACGTCATAGATGCTTTTCAAACATACTTAGTTAAATTTAAATGTTTTTTAAATTGATTCCATTTGATGACTATTTTAAACTCACATCCAATATTTTCAAAAGGGTTTAGATTCCGGGTTTCGGCTTACTTGAACCGCATCGACGTCTTTAGATATCACGTGATTTAAGTGCCAGTCACGTGCCACATTTGGGTCTTGATACCCTACGACTTCTCTAGGCTCCACTTGATGAAGTGCACGAACTTGCTTTGCGATCTTCGTGTCGATGATGATCCACCCGAAATTCCTCTAGGTCAAATTAGCTCTTCACTAATCTAGTATTAGTGAAGTAAACAATCTAGTCTAAAGTGCTAATCTAGACTAGGATGATGAAGTAAGGTGTTTAGCTCACTAAGTAGTCTCACAAGTCCTAGGATTCACAACGAATGTGAGGGTTAGGACTTGGAAGGAGGAGGAGGAAAATGAGAGAGCTAGAGAGAAAAATGAGCTTGGGTTGCAAATGAACAAGTGTAGAATGGCTTCTCTCTTAACCTCACTTATTGAAGCATGGATTATTTACACATAAATAATTCAAACCATGCTTCAATAGTGAGTCAAGACAAACAAACAAATGAAAATGCCATGCCTCATCCATGTCACAAATATCTCCAATTTTCCACCTCATCATTTCTATTTTTTTAAAATAGAAAATGTAATATATATATATCACATATTTACATATAAATATATATTAAGATAATAATAACTTAAGTGAGCAATACTATTAGTTAACATATAATTATATCAAATACAAATATATATCAAATTATTAAACCAACACTTGATTTAATAATCCAGTTATATCATATATAACCGACTAATATCATTTAACGCCAGATTAGAATACGGTATCGCATACTCGTATTTAATCAGGCTCCCGCACATATCAGCATATGTGCCCTACTTTGTTTCGCTTGAACTATGAAACATCTGTGTGGGACTCTAAATACTCGTCAATACGCCGGCAGTAAGTAATGATCACATCAGTTACCCACAAGCCGTTAGCGGTACTAGCTGGACGTAACGGCTACCCAGGTATTGAGCGAATAGAAAATTAACAAGCATGCTTGTCCGAAATCCAATGAAGCCTATAAGTAACACTTACCGTACAGTCCGGTCTCTTCGTCTGATATGTCGCATATCAAGTCTAGGGGTGGAATCGTCAGACACCAATAACTTGATAAGTTATGCCGATGTATGGCTCATAACGGTTCAAGAAACTACTAATAACACTTACCAGTAAATCTCATCAGCCCTGGCCAGGCACTTACTGTTATAAGCAATCGAGCATAGCGCAACCTCAACTCCCAATACCCGGAGAGACGAAACCCTTCCTATCGCTCACTGCCTCCATGTGACTCGGGACTGTACCCAAAATCCACCTGTTTGCATGACTCCTTTGAGCCGTGGTAGGGAGGAAATCAAAGCACAGTAGGAACCACATAAGTCACTATGGCGATCTCGGGTCTACAGACTAACCTGTACCAGTGTCACCAGAGAACTGCTATCTGACGATAGGTATAGTACCATCTAAGAGTTCTCGGCGAGTCCTATTCAGTATACCCATTCTCCAATGACCACTTGTATACAATCTTTGATGTCAAACGCCAATGGTTATGGGATCAAGCATAACCCCCTACAGGGTCAAGAAACGTACACACTAGTCTACTCTGGAATATCGATGCCCTGTCTCGATACTCTCTCTACTAGGAACAGTTAAAGAATGTGCTTGTAGACTACACAAGTCCCAGTAGTATGATCTGCATCATATTCCAGATAGTCAGCCAAACATCCTAAGGGCCTGATAGTAGCTCGTTGTTTTATAGGCTTTCTCATATTCAGTCGGAAGAGTTTAGTTCTTTTATGACAGGCTCTGTTTATCACGATCGAAGCCTTTCATATCGGATTTTTCATCGTCCGGATTCCCGATTCGCCTATTATTCGGTTCGATGTCGTTTTTCCCGCCGATTGAGCTGACTGACAGTATAATAATACAAGTGTACATGTTAAGATAAAGAGCAACCAGATAGCATACTATCATGTCGAGCAAGAATGTCCTATATATATGTCCAAGCATCCACTCTATCATACAATAATGGCCTCTAGGGCATACAAATTCCTAACAATCTCCCACTTGCACTAAAGCCAGTTGTATCTCATACTCAACATCCCAAAAAGTCTCTCAAACTGTGCATGGGGAAGGGCCCCCGTGAGTGGATCCACTGCATTGTCCTTCGTGTCAACTCTCCTGACCTCGATCTCCTGTCGATCTACGATCTCCCGGATCAGGTGATACCGCCTAAGAATATGTCTGGATCGCTGATGGGACCGGAGTTCGTTGGCCAAAGCCAGAGCTCCATTGTTATCACAATACACAGGTATTAGATGCTCAATGGATGGAACCACACCAAGTTCAGCTATGAACTTCTTCATCTAGACAACCTCTTTGGCAGCTTCATTGGCAGCGATGTATTCAGCCTCCATTATCGAGTCTTCTACGGTATCTTACTTGGAACTCTTCCAACATACCGTCCCTCCATTGAGAGTGAAGACAAAACCTGAGACCGACTTACTATCGTCCATATCACTCTGGAAGCTCGAATCGGTAAAGGACTCCACCTGGAGTTCTCCGTTACCATACAATAAGAACATTTCTTTAGTCCTCAAGTACTTAAGAATATTCTTCACAACTGTCAGGTGTTTCTCCCCAGGATCTGATCGATACCTACTCACTACACCTAGTGAGTAAGCTACATCCGGTCTGGTACATAACATCGCATACATGATAGACCCGACTACCGAAGCATAGGGTATCCCTTGCATGCGAGCCCTCTCCAAATCAGTCTTGGAAGATATCTCTTTGGAGAGAGTGATTCCTGAACAAGCGGGTAAATTACCACGCTTAGAATCTTCCATACTAAACCTCTTTAGTATGCTGTCTATGTACCTGGATTGGGACAATCCCAACATCCGTTTAGATCTATCTCTATAAATCTTTATCCCAGGATGTAGGAGGTGTCAACAGATCTTTCATGGAGAACTTGTGTGATAAGAAGAGCTTGACCAAGTGTAGCATAGGAACATCGTTTCCTATCAAGAGTATGCCATCCATGTACAATACGAGGAAGACAACCTTACTCTCTACAACCTTCTTGTATATAAATGATTCATATACATTTTTGATGAAGTCAAACTCTTTGATGGCTTCATCAAAACAGATGTTCCAGCTCCACGGTCCCTGCTTTAATCCATAGATAGATTTAAGTAGCTTGCACACCTTTCCGCTGCTCCCACTGTCTACGAAGCCCTCTGGCTGAGTCATGTACATGCTTTCTTTTAAATCACTATTTAGAAAAGCACTCTTGACGTCCATCAGCCAGATTTCGTAATTATGGTATGCAGCAATGGCAAGTAGGATCCTGATAGACTTAAGCATAGCGACAGGAGAAAAGGTTTCATCATAGTCGATACCAGGTCGTTGACGAAAACCTTTTGCTACAAGTCTAGCTTTGATGGTCTCAACCTTTCCATATACACAAATTTTATTCTTAAAGATCCACTTGCTCCCGATAGGTTTTACCCCTTCACGAGTAACTTCCAAAGTCCATACTTTGGTAGTGTACATGGATTCCATCTCAGATCGCATAGCATCCAGCCATTTCACAGAGTCCCCACTTATGATGGCCTGCTCGAAACTAGTTAGGTCATCATCTTCCATGATGCAATCCTCGCTCCCACCTTTGAGAAAACCGTAGTAACTCTCAGGTGGATGAGGAACTCTACTAGATCTACGGATTGGCTGAGGTTCGTCAGAGACTATTGGATCCTCTGGTTCCAAAAATCAGAAGTTGTAGTTTGTGTGGCTGGAACTTCATCCAGCTCTATCTCTTTACCACTAATTTCTTTCACTAGAAATTCCTTTTCTAAAAAGGTGGCATATTGAGAAACAAACACCTTTTGTTCCTCAGGGTGGTAGAAGATATATCCATGTGAATTCAACACCTGGAAGTTTTAAACTAAGGAAAAATCCAACAGTATCGCTTGCATGATTTTCTGAAAGTTTTAAACTAAGGAAAAATCCAACACTTGGAAAATTTTCCGGCAAGGGTTAAAGTGGGTATTTGATATCCGATCGAACTTTTTAACACCGTCTAAAATAACCCAAAAAACTATTAGAATTACAACTACGAAACACTCCGAGTTGCCTTTGCATAAAGTTAGCATGACATGAAAATTTATTAAAAACAAACAACACCTGAAACACCAAAACCAAGAGCATGAAGCACCAAACCAAGATGAACCCCAGAATCATTGTTTGGGCTGGCCAGCTCGGAAATTTGGCATGTCCAGCCGGCTAAAAACATGCCAAATTGGTTCGTCTTGGTTCAGTGCTCATGTTACATCACATGCAACATTCTGCAGTTGTTTAAAAAAAAAATTGACGGCTTTAAAAAATCAACAGAAACTGGGTAATCTTGTTTCAAGTTTCGGAGTACTTTCGGTTTCGTAATCCTACACAATACGTCTAATTCTCTAGCTAGGCTTTGATACCACTGTAGGGTTCTTATGCACAACAGCAAGGTTTCCGGAGGCATCTTCCATGCCATTTTTAAATTTTTGTCGTGCTAAAGAACTCTAACCTAGGATGTTTAACTAGAGAATCATACGAAACATATTGTAAACTACTTTACAACTAAGTGAACTAGAAATACAACCTTTGTAGACCGGTCCTTCACTTCAATAGCTCCGTATAGTAGTCCCTTCGCTCCAAGTGGTGATCTTCCGGACTCTAGCATGGCTTCACAAGAAGAAAGGAATGAAGTTGCTTGAAGACTTCAAGGCCGAAAATGATCTATGTCGAGGTAACACTAACCCAAGCTACTACTTCATTAATGAGAGATTATTAAAGCTAACACCCTATACTAAAATGCTAATCTAGTAGAGGATGATAAAATAGGATTTTTGCACACTTTAGAATTGTTTTTCTCACTATTATTTCTCATTTGCTCAAATGCTAGAGAACTCTTGAGCTTGAAGAAGAAGATGAAGAGAAATAATGTTGTAAGAGTGAATGGCAACCATAGATGAGAAAATATCTAATATTACTCATGTAGAGACTTAACCATGAGTTTAGATAATGGTTGGGTTAATAAATATCTAGTGTAAGACAAAACTAGTGGACTAAGTCAATGGATCTCAAAGCTTCATGAAGCTTCATGCCATATGACAAATTTCCAACTAATAATTGAATTATAATAAATAAATAAACCCTATATTATCTTTATCATGGTGTAATTCTCATACACCCATGTTGCATGTATCATCAACCATGACACATAATAAAACACAATTAATATATATCACATATATATTAAGTGTGCACATGTGA
Organism: Agapanthus africanus; assembly: GCA_030015575.1. Classification (NCBI taxonomy): domain Eukaryota; kingdom Viridiplantae; phylum Streptophyta; class Magnoliopsida; order Asparagales; family Amaryllidaceae; genus Agapanthus; species Agapanthus africanus. The sequence goes on along the minus strand of CM057339.1, from coordinate 297,594,425 downwards.
GAAAAATAAATATTTAAGTGAGCTAATATTAGTTAATGTAAACTAGTATATCAAATATACAATTATACACTAAATTATCAAATCAACACTTGATTTAATAATCCGGCTATATCACATATAACCGACTAATATTATTATACCAACTTATCGAATCAACACTTGATTCGATAACCCGGCTATATCACATATAACCGACCGATAAAAATATCGCGAGAATAGAATACGGTATCATATACTCATATTAATCTCGGTCCCGCACATATCACATATATGCTCCTACTTCGTTTTTCCTGAGCCAGTAAAACCTCTATGTAGGACTCTAAAGACTCGTCAATACACCGGCAGTAGGTGATGATCATATCAAGCACCCACAAGCCGTCAGCGGTACTAAGTGGACGTAACGGCTATCCGGGTATTGAGCGATCAAAAGATCAATAAGAAATCCCGCTCTAGCTTTTGTAAAGCTTGTCAGTAACACTACCGTACAGTCCGGTCTCTTCGTCTGAGATGCCGCATAGAAGTCTAGGGGTGGTAAACGTCAGACCCTAATAACTCGATAATTCATGCCGATACGAGGCTCATAACGGGCCGAGAAACTACTGATAACACTTACCAGAAAATCTCTAAATCAGCCCTAGCTAGGGACTTTCAGTTATAGCCAATCGAGCACAACACGACATCTACCCGCAATACCGGGAGAGACGAAATCCCCTCATATCGCTCATTACCTCCATGTGATTCAGGACTATACCTAAAAACCACCATTTTGCACATCCTCTTGAACGTGGTAAGGTAGAAATCAAAGCACAGTGGGAATCACATAAGACTCTATGGCGATCTCGGGTCCACAGACTAACCTGTACCAGTGTCACCAAAGAACTGCTATCTGACGTCAGGTATAATACCATCTAGGTGTTCTCGGCGAGTCCGTCCAGTATTGTAACACCCGAGCCCAATAATACTATTTCTATTGCTAGTTGAGTGTTTTATATTGCTCTTTCCAATTATTTTGATTATCTGATGTTTATTGCTAAATTTTAACCGGCTAAGTCATTTTGGCACATAACAAATTTTAACACCGAAAATGAAATTAAAAATATCCATGTTGGCCTACTCGTCGCCACTAGTCGCGTGGTAGCGTCCGCGTGTCGAGATTTCTTCCCGTTCGGCTAAACGGGCAAGTTTGGACGTCTAAGCGCGCGTACAAGTGTCCGACTTGGGGGCATGCATTTTAATCACTAAACACCTCTTTTCAAAATTTGGAACTCGCTTAAAATCCTACAATTTGAATTTGAAACATTTGGGCGCAAACCGGGCGCGATTTGGAAATGTTTCATGTAGCGCCGAAAATGCCCATTTAATTAAATATCATAAAATTAAAATATATACGTATATAATCTTCTAAACCGTTAAATCTTTTAAAATCCTTTCAAATCTCCTTTTAAATTTTTCCCCAGCCAATCATCACGAGGGCTTTACCCTCGTGGGCCCCCTTCCCCTCTCTCTCTCTCCGTCTCTCTCTGTCTCTCTCTATTCTCTTTCTCTAACAACTTCTCTCTCTCTCCCCATATATATAATTATCGCAGCCGCCTCCTTCCTCTTCCCCATCCCGAGAAACCCCACGAGAACCTCCAAGCCCTAACCCTAGCCTCCTCGTGCTTGCGCCGCCGACCTCCCCGCGACCTCGCCGTCGCCGTCAACACCTCCTCAGCCTAGCCGCACCCTCCTACCTCCTTCCTCCGTCTCTTTCCGCGCCTGCACCCAACCCCGACGCCATCACCAGCCACAGACCTCGCCGCCTCCCATCGCCGACGACACCCAAATCCTCCTCCCTTCACCCTCGTCCCGACCTCGTCGTCGCCTTCCTCCTCCCCTCGCCGGACCACCAGAACCCGAGCCCGACCCTAGCACCAACCCCCGGGTCGCCGGAAAACGTGCCGTCGACCCTCGTCGACGTCACCCGCGCCACCTCCGACCACCTCCTCTCCCCTGCGACCAGAACCCGGCCCTTACATCCCCTCATCGCACAGTACCACCCTCTTTCCAGCGAACAAGGAAATTCCACCCATCGCCGCATCTTCTGTTTGCCGCCGGCGCGTCCATCGCCGTCGGGCCCGTCGTAGTTGCCCTTGTTTCTTCCCTGTAAGCATCCCTTTAGCTTTCCATTCATGTTTAATCCCTCGCTGGTCTTTGTTGCGTATATCGTCTTTACTAACTTCGTTGCTTTGACTTTTGCCGGATTCTGACCGTGCCGTCGTTTGAACCCGACGCTCCAGCGAAGTACCCTGGTCCGTGTGGTCCCGCTGTTCGCTGTTGGGACTCGATCCGTGGTCCGTGCACCCGACTCGTGTTTTCTGCCGACATTGCATCCGTGCTTTCCGGTTTGCAAAACCGTCGAGGCAAGATTTCTTGCTACATGCTACATTAACCAATTAAATGTTTGACTCACAAACTTGCTATATCAACTAAGTATTGCTACTTGTCTCATTGGACTGAATATGATATACATTACATTACTGCCACCTAAATCGTATTTTGCTACCGTAACCTTAGTAACAACTACCTGCTAATCGTTTTACTATTTAGAGGATAATAGTCGCACACTTAAACCTTTATTGCCTGCTGTTATTAATATTGCGCTACACTGTGATTATTGCACCCCAAGGGTGCTTGAACCTGTGAATAAGAGAATACAAAGCATCACTGTGTTTACATGGAATAATGTTGTTATTTGCTGTTCCTGCTGTTGTTCCTTATTCGTCACTATACCTGTTATCAGCATACATTTGATTGCATTACATATTGACCGATCTTGATACTCCTGACACATGTACTGATACACCGGACATGACACCCTGTACATATCAACTCAACCTATTGAAACGTGACCTGACCTGTTACCTGATTTCATGCCTAATGCCGACAAACCTGACCATTCCTGTTGTTTATCCAGACAGACTTACTTTACCTGATTTTGTGTTGGCATTAGTCCCTGACTACTGAATACCTGACCTGACATACATAGCTTGGGGGTATGGGGAAATCAAAGGTGAAACCGACTTGTAACTCAACAGTTCGATACCGGTTCTGATCAGTCTTACGGGCTTGGCCTGCCCCGGAGTGATGATGCTGACATCACTCATCCATCCAGCTACCTATTACTGCTTAGCGGCACGTCTCGGATTCAGCCCCGAGAACCTTGACCGTGGTCCCGGGCACGCACGGGATACTATTGAGTTACATCGACGATTCATCAATTGATTTCAAAGACTATAGAGTAGAAACCTGATAGAACAGTTTAGTCACCACTGCACATTACCCTGCTCTGTTATTTCTTAGTACTGCTTTATTCATGTTCATACCTGCATTGCTTATTACTATGTTTATATCATATAATTTGGTTGACATGACGCGCTGACGTCTGGGTTTTGCATGACCCAGATTCCTTACCACTATCGACGACCGAGCAGGAGTACTTCAGCCAGCAGGCTGAACTGTGAGTTCCTTAGGGTTTAGTTTATTTATTTCTTTTCATTTCCAGATGTGAGCCCGTATTATGGGACGTACTGTTTATTGTATTGGATCATTTGCTTCCGCACTTATTGTTTATTGATTCTTGTCATTATGGATTTGGACATGTATTAGATTAGTTTATTATCTTGTTCTTGATATCTCTACAACCGTAATGTGACTGTGGATGGACATTTCCTACCCACAGGTAGCATGGTTGGCTATGTCACGTGCCCAATCTTGCGTACTCTGGGAAGCGGGGCGTGACATGGTTCTTTTGGTATCCGAGCCATAGGTTAATTGGGTTGATTCTTTGTAGTTGGGTATTGCACCCGATACACGAATCATAATACCCGTGACTAGGAAACATGTCCTGCCACTTTGACCGTTTTACCATCCTTGAATCATTCTTCCGGATCATGTCGACATGCAAACTTACTTTGCATTATCAATTTGAAAACCTAATTCCTTGTTATCTCTAGGACTTAGGCGACTTGGGTGGAGTTAAGTAATTGCGGCTATGATACCGCGGCATAGCTACAATGCAGTACTCTATTTAAGTATCTTGGAGTTCTAGCTTGAATTTATATATTGAATCTATCATCATGCTAACGTTGTTTGTTTTGATTTCAGGACCATGGTAGATAAGAATTTCAAGACGTATCAGAGGCGTGTGGATGAAGCCGCCATGTTGGGAGTGATACGTGGGATGTTGGAAAATCAGAAGAGGCAAACTGAGCTGATCCAGCAGCAAGCAGATTCATTTCAGGAGGGTTTGCAGGCTATTCAGCAGTCTGTAAACACCGCTGTAGCGAAGCCAGTTGACCGAGTAGGGACCGTGGCAGATTTCAGACGATTGGGTCCTACTACTTTCACTGGTCTGGAGGAGCCGTTGCCAGCCGAGCAGTGGCTAGTGGACACGGAGAATTAACTGATTGCGGCACAGATCCCAGAAGACAAGAGAGTTGATGTGGTGTGCATTCAGCTGGTGGATTACGCCCGAGAGTGGTGGCTTGTGGAGGAGACCCGCTTGTCCAAGACAACCAGTTGGGCGGATTTCTCTAAAAGTTTCTTGGAGAAGTTCTTCCCGCGGACTGCACGGGAGGAAATGGAGGAGAAATTTATTGGGCTGAGACAAAATGGAGCAGCTGTGGATGTACATGCAGCGGAATGGACGAGACTCAGCCGCTTCGCTGGACCCTTAGTCGCCAAGGAGGCAGACAGGGCGCGAAGGTTCTTGCGCAGTTTGGATGTGGACATCCAGAGGCAGATTGTCTCCCTGGGTTTGACCACTTTCTCGCAGGTTCTAACGGCAGCCAGAGAGCAACAGAGTTTATCAGGATCGAAAGGGAACCTTCACCAGACAACAGTTGCGGCTAGGAAGCCTGCATTTGTACCTAACCGAGATCATGGGCGCAGAGGTATTCCAGTGGACCGTCGAGGTGTAGCAACCATGAAGAAACCTGTGATCGTTGACCGAAGGAAGAGCGTGATTTGTGACTACTGCCGTTTACCTGGACACGTGCAGAAGGATTGTCGAAGGAGACTGGGACTTTGCCTGGTGTGTGGAGCGGCCGATCACGCAGTTGGTGCCTGTCCGTTGAAGCTTCGCACGAGAGATGATATACAGAAGCCTCCGCAGAGACCGTTCCAAGGGCAGAAACAGCTGACTCAAGGACCAAAGCAGGCTCGAGCTTTCACGTTGACAGCTGAGGAAGCCAAGGCATCAGGAGAAGTGGTTTCAGGTACTTTGCTCGTTCATGGTTTTCCCGCATTGGCATTATTTGATTCCGGAGCATCCCACTGTTTTATGTTATCCAAATTTATAACTATACACTCGATTACCTGCACGACCCTGTCTAGTTTCTGGGACATACACACTGGGAATGGGAAAATCATGGCTAGTAAGGAGTGTAGAGATTGTGCAGTTGTTGTTTGCGGACGGGAGCTTTTTAAAGATTTCTTGGTGATAGATACGGGCAGTTATGAAGTAGTCTTGGGAATGGATTTTCTGGGCACTTTCCACGCCCATATTGACTGTAGGGCAAGGAAGGTAATTTTCCAGATTCCCGGACACCCTGAGTTTACCTTCACTGGGGGAAGCAGTTCTGTCGGGCCAGTCGAGTTTAGGGCTAGGCCGACAAACAGTGTTCTTGCAGCAATGGTAGTGGATAGTAATGAAGAGCCGGCAGTTGTTCGCGACTTTATGGATGTATTTACAGATATTTCGGGCTTACCGCCGAAGCGAGATGTGGAGTTTGCGATTGACCTTATTCCTGGTGCAGCGCCAGTATCAAAATCTTATTATCCGATGGCACCGGTGGAATTGGAAGAAGTTAATAAACAAGTTGGTGAATTACTCGAGAAAGGTTGGATTCGAAGCAGCAACTCGCCTTGGGGAGCTCCAGTTCTTTTAGTAAAGAAGAAGGATGGCACGAGAAGGATGTGCATTGATTATCGAGAATTGAATCGAGTGACTATTAAGAACAAGTACCCGATCCCTCGCATTGGAGAACTTTTTGAGCAGCTTAGTTGCGCGAAGGTATTCTCGAAACTGGATTTGCGATCAGGATATCATCAGGTCCGAGTGAAAGCAGAAGACATTTGCAAGACGGCGTTTCGAACTCGATATGGACATTTCGAGTATCTAGTGATGCCCTTCGGAGTGACGAATGCGCCGGCAATATTCATGGATTTGATGAACATGGTCTTTTCACCATACCTGGACCAGTTTATTGTGGTATTCATTGACGATATTCTGGTGTACTCGAAGAGTCCGGAGGAGCATGCTGAGCATTTAAAGATCGCCCTGCAGACGCTGAGACAGGAGAAATTATTCGCGAAAATGAGTAAGTGCGAATTTTGGCTGGAAGAAGTGAAGTTTCTGGGGCATGTCGTGTCGGGCAATGGAATCGCCGTCGATCCCGAAAAGATTGCAGCAGTTCGAGATTGGCCTATTCCAAAGAATGTTGCGGAGATAAGAAGTTTTCTTGGACTCGCCGGATACTACAGAAGATTTGTGGAGAACTTCGCTCGTGTAGCTGAGCCGTTAACCATGCTCACGCGCAAGGAGGTACCGTTTGTTTGGACGGATGAGTGTGCATTGGCCTTCGAGACGTTGAAGCAAAAGTTGATAACCGCCCCGATCCTGACCGTACCAGATAATTCAGGAGGACTAGTGATACACAGCGACGCATCCGGAAAAGGATTGGGATGTGTTCTGATGCAGAATGGGAAAGTCGTCGCCTACGCATCGAGACAACTGAAGACTCATGAGAAGAATTATCCGACTCATGACTTGGAGCTGGTAGCCGTGATCTTCACCCTGAAAATTTGGAGACACTACCTTTTGGGCGAGAGAGTCGAAGTCTTTACACATCACAAGAGTTTGAAGTATGTATTCACTCAGAAGGAGTTGAACATGAGGCAACGCAGATGGTTGGAGCTGATGGCCGACTACGACCTTGATCTTAAGTACCATCCGGGAAAAGTTAACGTCGTGCCAGATGCGCTAAGTCGGCTACCAGCAATTCAGATATTGACTGCACAGAGGGAGATCATTGCGGATTTTCGGAGATTTGACTTGGAGGTTGTGCTACCACATGCAACGGGGCAGTTGATGCAATTGCAAGTACAATCGTCCTTAGTTGAGAAGATTAAAGTGGCGCAATCGCAGGATCCTAGGCTGCAAAAGTTTCGAGAGCAGGTTGAAGCCGGACTACGAACCGATTTACTGATCCATGAAGACGGTTCGTTGAGATATGGTAGCCGTGTGTGTGTGCCAAAAGGAGATGTGCGTGAAGAGCTTATGAAGGAGGCACACAGTTCAGCTTACTCTGTACATCCAGGAGGGACAAAGATGTACCGAGATGTTCGACAGCACTTCTGGTGGGAGGGTATGAAACGGGAGATTGTTCGCTTCGTGGCTAAGTGCTTGGTGTGTCAGCAAGTCAAGGCTGAACACCAAAGGGTTGCCGGTTTATTGCAACCACTTCCGATTCCTCAGTGGAAGTGGGAACATATAACCATGGATTTCTTGACGGCTTTACCGCGGAGTCCAAAGGGCAACAATGCAGTATGGGTGATTGTCGATCGGTTGACCAAAGCAGCTCACTTTATTCCTTTTCGGGTTGGTCAATCGACGGAGACTTTGGCAGAGCGATACATGCAGGAGATTGTCAGATTGCATGGAGTGCCGGTAAGCATCGTGTCCGATCGGGACACTCGGTTCTTGTCGCACTTCTGGAGGAGTTTACAAGAAAGTTTGGGGACTCGATTGAAGTTTAGCACAGCTTATCATCCTCAAACTGATGGACAATCGGAGAGAACGATCCAGACCCTTGAAGATATGTTGAGGGCTTGCATGTTAGACTTCAAAGGTTCTTGGGAGGATCATCTACACCTGGTGGAGTTTTCGTACAACAATAGCTTCCAAGCGACAATTCAGATGGCTCCGTTTGAAGCGTTGTATGGTCGTAAGTGCCGTTCACCGGTTTGTTGGGATGATGTTGGTGAACGAAGGTTACTAGGACCAGATTTGGTGGTACAGACAGTCGAGAAGGTGAATACAATCAGGAAGCATATGAAGGCAGCTCAAGACAGACAGAAAAGTTGGGCCGACACGTCAAGAAGACCTCTAGAGTTCGCCGTGGGTGATTTGGTATTCCTGAAGATATCACCGACTAGAGGGGTGATTCGCTTTGGAAGTCGGGGAAAGCTTAGTCCTCGATTCGTTGGACCCTTCGAGATATTGGAGCGTGTTGGAGAGGTAGCGTACCGTTTGGCGTTACCACAGTCATTGGCAGGAGTGCACGATGTGTTTCATGTGTCTCAACTACGGAGGTATGTTCGTGATGAGACTCATGTCTTGGATCATTCGGAGTTGACTGTACGGGAGGACCTAACTTTTGACGAGCGACCAGTTGAAATCAAGGATCGAAGAGAAAATATCTAATATTACTCATGTAGAGACTTAACCATGAGTTTATATAATGGTTGGGTTAACAAATATCTAGTGTAAGACAAAACTAGTGGACTAAGTCAATGGATCTCAAAGCTTCATGAAGCTTCATGCCATATGACAAATTTCCAACTAATAATTGAATTATAATAAATAAATAAACCCTATATTATCTTTATCATGGTGTAAGTCTCATACACCCATGTTGCATGTATCATCAACCATGACACATAATAAAACACAATTAATATATATCACATATATATTAAGTGTGCACATGTGAGAAAAATAAATGTTTAAGTGAGCTAATATTAGTTAATGTAAACTAGTATATCAAATATACAATTATACACTAAATTATCAAATCAACACTTGATTTAATAATCCGGCTATATCACATATAACCGACTAATATTATATATACCAACTTATCGAATCAACACTTGATTCGATAACCCGGCTATATCACATATAACCGACCGATAAAAATATCGCGAGAATAGAATACGGTATCATATACTCATATTAATCTCGGTTCCGCACATATCACATATATGCTCCTACTTCGTTTTTCCTGAGCCAGTAAAACCTCTGTGTAGGACTCTAAAGACTCGTCAATACACCGGCAGTAGGTGATGATCATATCAAGCACCCACAAGCCGTCAGCGGTACTAGGTGGACGTAACGGCTCTCCGGGTATTGAGCGATCAAAAGATCAATAAGAAATCCCGCTCTAGCTTCTGTAAAGCTTGTCAGTAACACTACCGTACAGTCCGGTCTCTTCGTCTGAGATGCCGCATAGAAGTCTAGGGGTGGTAAACGTCAGACCCCAATAACTCGATAATTCATGCCGATACGAGGCTCATAACGGGCCGAGAAACTACTGATAACACTTACCAGAAAATCTCTAAATCAGCCCTAGCCAGGGACTTTCAGTTATAGCCAATCGAGCACAACACGACATCTACCCCCAATACCGGGAGAGACGAAATCCCCTCATATCGCTCATTACCTCTATGTGATTCGGGACTATACCTAAAAACCACCATTTTGCACATCCTCTTGAACGTGGTAAGGTAGAAATCAAAGCAAAGTGGGAATCACATAAGACTCTATGGCGATCTCGGGTCTACAGACTAACCTGTACCAGTGTCACCAAAGAACTGCTATCTGACGTCAGGTATAATACCATTTAGGTGTTCTCGGTGAGTCCGTCCAGTATTGTAACACCTGAGCCCAATAATACTATTTCTATTGCTAGTTGAGTGTTTTATATTGCTCTTTCCAATTATTTTGATTATCTGGTGTTTATTGCTAAATTTTAACCGGCTAAGTCATTTTGGCACATAACAAATTTTAACACCAAAAATGAAATTAAAAATATCCATGTTGGCCTACTCGTCGCCACTAGTCGCGTGGTAGCGTCCGCGTGTCGAGATTTCTTCCCGTTCGGCTAAACGGGCAAGTTTGGACGTCTACGCGCGCGTACAAGTGTCCGACTTGGGGGCATGCATTTTAATCACTAAACACCTCTTTTCAAAATTTGGAACTCGCTTAAAATCCTACAATTTGAATTTGAAACATTTGGACGCAAACCGGGCGCGATTTGGAAATGTTTCATGTAGCGCCGAAAATGCCCATTTAATTAAATATCATAAAATTAAAATATATACGTATATAATCTTCTTAACCGTTAAATCTTTTAAAATCCTTTCAAATCTCCTTTTAAATTTTTCCCCAGCCAATCATCACGAGGGCTTTACCCTCGTGGGCCCCCTTCCCCCCTCTGTCTCTCTCTCCGTTTCTCTCTGTCTCTCTCTATTCTCTTTCTCTCTCTCTCTCTAACAACTTCTCTCTCTCTCCCCATATATATAATTATCGCAGCCGCCTCCTTCCTCTTCCCCATCGCGAGAAACCCCATGAGAACCTCCAAGCCCTAACCCTAGCCTCCTCGTGCTTGCGCCGCCGACCTCCCCGCGACCTCGCCGTCGCCGTCAACACCTCCTCAGCCTAGCCGCACCCTCCTTCCTCCTTCCTCCGTCTCTTTCCACGCCTGCACCCAACCCCGATGCCATCACCAGCCACAGACCTCGCCGCCTCCCATCGCCGACGACACCCAAATCCTCCTCCCTTCACCCTCGTCCCGACCTCGTCGTCGCCTTCCTCCTCCCCTCGCCGGACCACCAGAACCCGAGCCCGACCCTAGCACCAACCCCCGGGTCGCCGGAAAACGTGCCGTCGACCCCCGTCGACGTCACCCGCGCCGCCTCCGACCACCTCCTCTCCCCTGCGACCAGAACCCGGCCCTTACATCCCCTCATCGCACAGCACCACCCTCTTTCCAGCGAACAAGGAAATTCCAGCCATCGCCGCATCTTCTGTTCGCCGCCGGCGCGCCCATCGCCGTCGGGCCCGTCGTAGTTGCCCTTGTTTCTTCCCTGTAAGCATCCCTTTAGCTTTCCATTCATGTTTAATCCCTCGCTGGTCTTTGTTGCGTATATCGTGTTTACTAACTTCGTTGCTTTGACTTTTGCCGGATTCCGACCGTGCCGTCGTTTGAACCCGACGCTCCAGCGAAGTACCCTGGTCCGTGTGGTCCCGCTGTTCGCTGTTGGGACTCGATCCGTGGTCCGTGCACCCGTCTCGTGTTTTCTGCCGACATTGCATCCGTGCTTTCCGGTTTGCGAAACCGTCGAGGCAAGATTTCTTGCTACATGCTACGTTAACCAATTAAATGTTTGACTCACAAACTTGCTATATCAACTAAGTATTGCTACTTGTCTCATTGGACTGAATATGATATACATTACATTACTGCCACCTAAATCGTATTTTGCTACCGTAACCTTAGTAACAACTACCTGCTAATCGTTTTACTATTTAGAGGATAATAGTCGCACACTTATACCTTTATTGCCTGCTGTTATTAATATTGCGCTACACTGTGATTATTGCACCCCAAGGGTGCTTGAACCTGTGAATAAGAGAATACAAAGCATCACTGTGTTTACATGGAATAATGTTGTTATTTGTTGTTCCTGCTGTTGTTCCTTATTCGCCACTATACCTGTTATCAACATACATTTGATTGCATTACATATTGACCGATCTTGATACACCTGACACATGTACTGATACACCGGACATGACACCCTGTACATATCACCTCAACCTATTAAAACGTGACCTGACCTGTTACCTGATTTCATGCCTAATGCCGACAAACCTGACCATTCCTGCTGTCTATCCAGACAGACCTACTTTACCTGATTTTGTGTTGGCATTAGTCCCTGACTACTGAATACCTGACCTGATATACATAGCTTAGGGGTATGGGGAAATCAAAGGTGAAACCGACTTGTAACTCAACAGTTCGATACCGGTTCTGATCAGTCTTACGGGCTTGGCCTGCCCCGGAGTGATGATGCTGACATCACTCATCCATCCAGCTACCTATTACTGCTTAGCGGCACGTCTCGGATTCAGCCCCGAGAACCTTGACCGTGGTCCCGGGCACGCACGGGATACTATTGAGTTATATCGACGATTCATCAATTGATTTCAAAGACTATAGAGTAGAAACCTGATAGAACAGTTTAGTCACCACTGCACATTACCCTGCTCCGTTATTTCTTAGTACTGCTTTATTCATGTTCATACCTGCATTGCTTATTACTATGTTTATATCATATAATTTGGTTGACATGACGCGCTGACGTCTGGGTTTTGCATGGCCCAGATTCCTTACCACTATCGACGACCGAGCAGGAGTACTTCAGCCAGCAGGCTGAACTGTGAGTTCCTTAGGGTTTAGTTTAGTTCTTTCATTTCATTTTCAGATGTGAGCCCGCATTATGGAACGTACTGTTTATTGTATTGGATCATTTGCTTCCGCACTTATTGTTTATTGATTCTTGTCATTATAGATTTGGACATGTATTAGATTAGTTTATTATCTTGTTCTTGATATCTCTACAACCGTAATGTGACTGTGGATGGATATTTCCTACCCACAGGTAGCATGGTTGGCTATGTCACGTGCTCAATCTTGCGTACTCTGGGAAGCGGGGCGTGACAAGTATACCCAGTCTCCACTAAGCACACGTATACCATCTTTGATGTCAAACACCAATGGATATGGGATCATCCATCGCCCATCTCATGGGTCGAGAAGCGTATACGCTAGTCTACTCTAGTATATCGATGCCCTATCTCGATAAACCCATGACTAGGAACATTAAAGGATGAACTAATGGAGTACCATGGCCCCACTAGTATGATCTGCATCATAATCCTAGTAGTCAAGTACACATTCTAAGGGCTTTACAAACATGTAACCATGAGACGGTATCAAGAGACAAGTATACATGTTAAGATAAAGAGCAACCAGATATCATAATATCATGTCGAGCAAGAAAGTCCTCTCTATCTATGTTCAAGCATCCACTATAATATACATCATATGTACAATAATGGCCTCTAGGGCATACATACAACTAACAATCTCCCACTTGCACTAGGGCCAACTGTTGTAGTATCGCATACCCAACATCCCGAAGAGTCTCTCGAACTGTATCTGGGGAATGGGCTTCGTGAGTGGATCCGTTTTTTTGTTCTTCGTGTCAACTCTCCTGACCTCTATCTCCCGGCGATCAACTATCTCCCGGATCAGGTGATACCACCTCAGAATATGCTTGGATCGCTGATGGGACCTGGGTTCCTTGGCCAAAGCCACCGCTCCATTGTTATCACAGTACAAATGTATTAGATACTGAATGGATGGAACCACTCCAAGTTCAGTTATGAACTTCTTCAATCAGACAGCATCTTTAGCAGCATCGTTGGCAGCGATGTACTCAGCCTCCATCGTCGCGTCTACCACGGTTTCCTGTTTGGAACTCTTCCAACAAACCGCCCCTCCATTGAGGGTAAAGACAAAACTCGAATGCGACTTAGAGTCGTCCTTATCACTTTGGAAGCTGGAATCGGTAAAGGACTCCACCTGGAGTTCTCCATTACCATACACCAAGAACATCTCCTTAGTCCTTCGTAAGTACTTGAGAATGTTCTTCATAGCTGTCCAGTGACTCTCTCCAGGATCTGCTTGATACCGACTCACTACACTTAGTGAGTATGCTACATCGGGTCTGGTACATAGCATCGCATACATGATAGAGCCTACTGCCGAAGCATAGGGTATCCCTTGCATGCGAGCTCTCTCCAAATCAGTCTTGGGAGACATCTTTTTAGAAAGAGTGAGTCCTGAGATCGTAGGTAAAAACGCACGCTTGGATTCTTCCATACTAAACCTCTTTAGTATGGTGTCAATGTACCTAGATTGGGACAATTCCAGTATCCGTTTAGATCTATCTCTATAGATCTTAATCCCCAAGATGTAGGAGGCATCACCTAGATCTTTTATTAAGAATCTTTGGGATAAGAAGAGCTTGACCGATTGCAGCATAGGAATATCATTTCCTATAAAGAGTATGTCATCCACGTATAATACGAGGAAGACAACCTTACTCTCTGCCACCTTCTTGTATATACAAGGTTCATCTATATTTTTGACAAAGTCAAACTCTTTGACTACGACATCAAAACAGATGTTCCAACTCCGCGATACCTGCTTCAACCCGTAGATGGATTTAAGCAGCATACACACCTTTCTGCTGCTCCCACTGGCTACGAAACCCTCTGGCTGAGTCATGTACATGCTCTCTTCTAAATCACCATTTAGAAAGGCGGTCTTAACATCCATTTGCAAAATTTCATAGTCATGGTATGTAGTAATGGCAAGTACGATCTGAACCCACTGGAGAAAAGGTTTCGTCATAATCCACACCTGGTCGTTGACGAAAACCCTTTGCAACAAGCCTAGTTTTGAAAGTCTCAACTTTTCCATCTACACCAAGTTTCTTCTTAAAGATCCATTTGCTCCCAATGGGTTTTACCCCTTTAGGAGCAACTTCCAAAGTCCATACTTTGTTGGTGTACATGGATTCCATCTCAGATCGTATTGCATCCAGCCACTTCACAGAGTTTCCACTCGTGATGGCCTGCTCGAAGCTAGTTGGGTCATCATCTTCCATGATGCAATCCTCGCTCCCACCATCAACGAGAAAACCATAGTATCTCTCAGGTGGATAAGGAACCCTACTAGATCGACGAAGAGACTGAGGTTCGTTGGGTACTATCGAATTCTCTGGTTCCACCAAATCTTCTGTCGTAGTTTGTATAGCTGGAACCTGTTCCAATTCTACCTACTTACCACTAATTTCCTTTGCAAGAAATTCCTTTTTCTAAAAAGGTGGCATTGTGAGAAACAAACACCTTTTGTTCCTCAGAATGGTAGAAGATATACCCACGTGAATTTTCAGGATATCCAACAAACTTACACAGAACTGACTTTGCCTCGAGCTTGTCCGGATTTTGCGTTTTTACATTAGCCGAACAACCCAATATCTTAATATAATTAAGACACGGTCTCTTCCCCTTCCATATCTCATATGGAGTGGTAGGCACAGATTTGGTAGGGACCATATTCAATAGGTGTATGGTTGTCTCAAGTGCATACCCCCAAAAAGAAATAGGTAACTCAGCGGTGCTCATCATAGAGCGCACCATATCTAATAGGGTGCGATTCCTCCGTTCCGATACACCATTGTGTTGTGGTGTATATGGAGGAGTAAGCTGAGAGAAAATACCATTCTCTTTTAGATAGTCGCGGAATTCCGTGCTCAAGTATTCGCCTCCCCGATGAGATCGAAGGATTTTAATACTTTTACCCGTTTGGTTCTCTACTTCGTGCTTATATTATTTGAATTTCTCAAAAGCTTCAGACTTGTGTTTCAACAGGAACACATGTCCGTATCTTGAGAGATCGTCAGTGAATGTAATGAAGTATGAGGAACCATTCCTGGCATGTGTAGACATGAGACCACATACATCACTATGTATCAGTCCCAAGAGTTTCGTAACTCTTTCTCCGTGTCCACTAAACGGAGTTTTGGTCATTTTGCCTTTGAGACATGACTAGCAAGTTTCATAAGATGAAAATTTGAACGGATTCAAATATTAATCCTTATGTAACTTAGCTAGTCGTGTCGCATTGATATGACCTAGTCTACAATACCACAAGAAGGATTCGTTCATCTTTGAACTCTTCCTCTTTTGGGTGTTTTGTACATTAAGAATTGTGGTTTGATTTAGAATGTATATGCCATTATTTAACGAGCCTAATCCAATCAACTTTTGATCCAGGAAGATGTTCATAACATTATCATGTACTACAAAATTATATCCTTCTTTACTTAATAAAAAAACTGATATAAGATTGCATATCAGGGTCGGAATGTAATAGCAATCGTTCAGAATCAATGTATTACCATTTGGTAACACAAGGTGAAATTCGCCAACTGCTTTGGTTGCAACATTTGCACCATTCCCTACTCTTACGGAATGATCACCCATTCCCAGTTCTCTACCTTTCCTTAGCCCATGTAACATATTACATATGTGGGATCCCGATCCGGTATCTAATACTCGGGACGTAGAGTGAACTGAGAAACAGTTCTCGATGACTAACACACCTGAAGAAGATGCATCAACATGTTTATTCTTCGTTTGGGCGGCATGGGAATCCGGATATTCCCCTATTTCGTGCTCAATCTTATAACAATTATAAGAAAGAACGGAACCAACGTTCCCCAGCTCAGTATAACAAGCGGGTTCGGTCAATACATCCATATTATTATCTTGATTAAGACATGATATGGTCTCTACCTGGAGAGAGAGAGAGAAGAAAACACTTTAGCGTATGCTCTTGCAGGATCAGATTGGTTGTTATTTTATCTAATCAGGATGGCTCCCACTGTTTTTATCAAATCTTCCTTTAAACCGTAAAAGGAAAGACTAGCCGGGATTAATTACACCCTACAATTTCGCCAATCATTCAGCCAGAACTGTTCCGGTACATTGAGGGAGGTTCCCCATGCTATCGCACGGACCTAATTAAAGTAAATCTCGTTTTCTCAGAGGTATAGCCATGTTGACACCTTTCTAGACACCTACTTGATCGGCTAATTGTAAAGTGCAAGACTCTCTCAGGAGCAACACTTACTCGCAGTGGGCATCGGGATCTAACTATCTCATAGAAGGTATGCAATCTCATTGCAAAATTCAACACTTGAAATTCCCGATAATATTTTACCCCTAGCAACCTATGACCTTGACGAATGCCAACAAACCATAGGCCGCTAGTCAAGTTCAACTCATGCATTTCATGATTGAATTAAACCCACCCACACAACTCTTGACGAAGGCCAACAAAGTCGCACGACTACCCTAATCCAATCGCATCACATGCTATAAGCAGATAAGTACTAATCAGCTACAGCTCACTACGCCTTGACGAAGGCCAACAAACGTAGCACGAGTACTAACTAGTGCTTATCTGAAATGACGGAGGGCTACGAAAGGTTTCTAAAAAAACCTTTTGCGTAATGAACTTGATATAGTTGTAGAAACAAGTGATTTTTGAAAAGGAGTGTTTATTAGACTTTCACTAGTTTTGCTAAAGAGGTCACTCCCGGTGAAGAGATCTCGGCTATTTCCTTATCGAATAAGGTGCTGGATATTTCATAAATACCACTATGCAAAGCAGAAACTATAAAAGCAATCAAAAGACAAACTGAGTGGGTTTTAGCATCTGCTAGTTCTCTAAAGTGGTCACTCCCGGTGAAGGGATCTCGGCTATTTCCTTATTGAATAAGGCGCTGGATATTCTACAAGGAATACCGCTATGCAAAGCAAAAACTAGAGCTACCCTTTTTGAAAATTTGATTCGACAACATCTTTTAGGTTTCTTTTCTTTCATTAATCTCATTAATGAAGTCCCATTATTTATGCTTCCTAAGCATCACAGAAAATGAAACGAAAATACAACGTACCCTTATGTTATCCGCATTCTCCACAGTGTCCCGTTATGCACCGTTAGGTTACTTAACTAACGGCATAGCGGGACGGGACTAGCGCGGGTGCAAAACATAAGCAACATATATTATATATCTCATATATAATATATAGCCATTTGTCTCAGAATCCATAGTGATCACATCACAGAGCAGCAGAAGAAACATATGAAATATTGGATATACTAGGAGGTCCGTGTTTTATTTTATGCCTGTATAAAACACGGATTCCAGGGTCGCGATGAATAGCCAAATCTACATCCCTAGACCCCTACGAGAGCGGCAAGCAACCCTACCAATTCTAGAGTTAGGAGAACCGGACTCGACTCCTCGAGTTGGTCTCCCACTAGACTCTAGAACCCGGTTACTTGTGCTCCCCTCCTATGGTCTATCCTAATGCAGAAAAGTAAATAATATACAACAATGGTGACATCATCCTCAACCCGGAAGTTCCCCAATAAAAGAATATTATATACAATGAATTTTACATGAATGAAAATAAAAACTCTTATCTCACATAAAACCCCCGGCTATTAAAAACACGACGATCCAATATAACATATCACAACAACACATAACATCACATGTCATCCATGTAAGTAAATATGCGTATCCCAATTGTCGTTGACATATAGCAATGAAACCGGCGATACACCACATATTACACTTACGGTCGTAGAAAAGAAAATGTCAAATTATAACATTTGGAATCCATAATAACCTTAGACATCATAAACCCAAAATATCTTATACTTTGGATTTCATTCCTAACTATATAAATTCCACATATTGTATCACATTCCAGAAAAAGCTAGACGACGTTAAACATTCCGATCGAATCAACAAACACCCAAAATTTCCCCAAAAGCTCAACACTTTAGCATAGTTTAGAAATACTTAGTACATGCCACAGCTCCTATGAACCAGCCGTAGAAGGGTCAACCAATGCCTTACATGTGGCATCTCTAAACTACCACAAATCCTAGGGTTTAGTGGCGGTTCTAATGGTCACATAATCGAGTTAAGTTTTCATTATTCTAGAGGGTCCACGGTATCGCTTGCTTGATTTTCTGAAAGTTTTAAACTAAGGAAAAATCCAACACTTGGAAAATTTTCCGGCAAGGGTTAAAGTGGGTATTTGATATCCGATCGAACTTTTTAACACCGTCTAAAATATCCAGAAAAACTGTTAGAATTACGACTACGAAACACTCCGAGTTGCCTTTGCAGAAAGTTAACATCACATGAAAATTTTGCAAAAACAAACAACACTTGAAACACCAAAACCCAGAGCCTGAAGCACCAAACCAAGATGAACCCCAAAATCATTGTTTAGTCCGGCCAGCTCGGAAATTTGGCATGTCTGGCCGACTTAAAACAGGCCAAATTGGTTCGTCTTGGTTCAATGCTCATGTTACATCACATGCAACATTCTGCAATTGTTTTAAAAAAAATTTGATGACTTTAAAAAATCAACAGAAACTGGGTAATCTTGTTTCAAGTTTCAGAGTTGTTTTGCTAGCGTAATCCTACACAATACGTCTAATTCTCTAGCTAGGTTCTGATACCACTGTAGGGTTCTTATGCAGCAAGGTTTAAGGAGGCATCTTCCATGCCATTTTTAAATTTTTGTCGTGCTAAAGAACTCTAAGCTAGGATGTTTAACTAGAGAATCATACGAAACATATTGTAAACCACTTTACAACTAAGTGAACTAGGAATACAACTTTTGTAGACCGGTCCTTTACTTCAATAGCTCCATGTAGTAGTCCCTTCGCTCTAAGTAGTGATCTTCCAGACTCTAGCATGGCTTCACAAGAAGAAAGGAACGAAGCTGCTTGAAGTCTTCGAGACCGAAAATGATCTACGTCGAGAAGACACTAACCCAAGCTACTACATCACTAATGAGAGATTAGTGAAGCTAACACCCTATACTAAAGTGCTAATCTAGTAGAGGATGATGAAGTGGGATTTTTGCTCACTTTAGAATTGTTTTTCTCACTATTATTTCTCACTTGCTAAAAAGCTAGAGAGATCTTGTGCTTGAAGAAGAATATGAAAAGAGATAATGTTGTGAGAGTGAATGGCAATCATGGGTGAGAAAATATCTAATATTACTCATGTAGAAACTTAACCATGAGTTTAGTTAATGGTTGGGTTAACAAATATTTAGTGTAAGACAAAACTGGTAGATTAAGTTAATGGATCTCAAAGCTTCATGAAGCTTCATACCATGTGACAAATTTCCAACTAATAATTGAATTACAATAAATAAATAAACCCTACATTATCTTTATCATGGTGTAAGTCTCAAACATCCATGTTGCATGTATCATCAACCATAACACATAATAAAATACAATTAATATATATCACATATATATTAAGTGCACATGTGAGAAAAATAAATGCTTAAGTAAGCTAATAATAGTTAATGTAAACTAGTATATCAAATATACAATTATACACTAAATTATCAAATCAACACTTGATGTAATAATCCGGATATATCACATATAACCGACTAATATTATATGTACCAACTTATCGAATAAACACTTTGATTCAATAACCCGGCTATATCACATATAACCGACCGATACAAATATCGCGAGAATAGAATACGATATCATATACTCGTATTAATCTCGATCCCGCACATATCACATATGTGCTCCTACTTCGTTTTGCCTGAGCCAGTAAAACCTCTATGTAGGACTCTAAAGACTCGTCAATACGTCGGCAGCAGGTGATGATTATATCAAGCACCCACAGGCCGTCAGCGGTACTAGCTGGACATAACGGCTACCCGGGTATTGAGTGATCAGAAGATCAACAAGAAAGCCCGCTCTAGCTTCTGTAAAGCCTGTCAGTAACACTACCGTACACTCCGGTCTCTTCGTCTGAGATGTCGCATATCAAGTCTTGGGGTGGTAAATGTCAGACCCTAATAACTTGATAAGTCATGCCGATATGAGGCTCATAACGGGTCGAGGAACTACTAATAACACTTACCAGTAAATCAATAAAACAGCCCTGGCCAGGGACTTCCAGTTATAGACAATCGAGCACAACACGACATCTACCCCCAATACCGGGAGAGACGAAATCCCCTCTTATCGCTCATTGCCTCCATGTGACTCGGGACTGTACCTAAAAACTATTGTTTTGCACGTCCTCTTGAACATGGTAAGGTGGAAATCAAAGCACAGTGGGAATCACACAAGACTCTATGACGATTTCGGGTCTACAGACTAACATGTACAAGTGTCACCAGAGAACTGCTATCTGACGTCAGGTATAATACCATCTAGGAGTTCTCGGTGAGTCCATCCAGTGTACCCAGTCTCCACTGAGCACCCATATACCATCTCTGATGTCAAACACCAATAGATATGGGATCATCCATCGCCCATCTCATGGGTCGAGAAGCGTATACGCTAGTCTACTCTGGTATATCGATGCCCTATCTCGATACACCCACGACTAGGAACATTAAAAGATGAACTTATGGACTACCATGGCCCCACTAGTATGATTTGCATCATAATCCTGGTAGTCAAGTACACATCCTAAAGGCTTTACCAACATGTAACCATGAGACAGTATCGAGAGACAAGTATACATGTTAAGATAAAGAGCAACCAGATAGCATACTATCATGTCGAGCATGAAAGTCCTCTCTATATATGTCCAAGCGTTCCCTATAATATACATCATATGTATAATAATGGCCTCTAGGGCATACATACAACTAACATTAGACGCAGATTTTGATGGAACTTGATTCAATAGATATGCACATGTCTCAAGTGCATAACTCTAAAAGGAAATAGGTAACTCAGCATTATTCATCATAGAGCGCATCATATCTAATAGGGTGCGATTCTTCCGCTCCGATACACCGTTGTATTGTGGTGTATACGGAGGAGTAAGCCGAGAGAGAATCCCATTCTCTTTTAGATAGTCTCGGAATTCCATCTTCAAGTATTCTCCTCCCTAATCAGATCATAGGACTTTAATACTTTTACCCGTCTAGTTCTCAACTTCGTACTTATATTCCTTGAATTTCTCAAAATCTTCAGATTTGTGTTTCAACAAGAACATATGTCCGAATCTTGAGAGATCATCGGTGAATGTAATAAAGTACGAGGAAACATTCCTGGCATGTGAAAACATAGGATCGCATACATCACTGTGTATCAGTCCCAAGAGTTCAATAGCTCTTTCTCCGTGTCCAGGAAACGGAGTTTTGGTCATCTTGCCATTGAGACATGACTGGCAAGTTTTATAAGATGTAAATTCAAACGTATTTAAATATCCATCTTTATGCAACTTAGCTAGTCTTGTCGTGTTGATATGACCTAGTCTACAATGCCACAAGAAGGCTTCGTTCATTTATGAACTTTTCCTCCTGTGTGTGTTTTGTATGTTTAGAACTGTAGTTTGATTTAGAATGTATATACCGTTACATAGCGTACCAAACCCAATCAACACTTGATTTAGGAAAATATTCATAACATTATCCTCTAATGCAAAATTATATCCTTCTTTATGTAACAAAGAAACTGATATAATATTGCACATCATTTTTGGTATGTAATAACAGTCGTTCAAAATGTATTACCACTTGGTAATACAAGGTGATATTCGCTAACTGCTTTGGATGCAACAATTGCTCCATTCCCTACTTTTAGAAACATATCACCCTTTCCCAGTTTTCTACCTCTCCTTAGCCTATGTAACAAATTACATACGTGGGATCCTGATCCGGTATCTAATACCCAGGACGTAGAGCAAACTGAGAAACCGTTCTTGGTTATGAACATACCAGAAGAAGATGCATCATCATGCTCTATCTTCGTTCGGGTTGCGTGGGAATCCTGATATTCCCCTATTTTTTGCTCAGACTTATGACAATCATAAGAAAAAGTGGAACCAACGTTTCCCAGCTCAGTATAATAAGCGGGTTCGGTCAGTACATCTATATTATTATCTTGATTAAGGTGTGTCATGGTCGCTACCTGGAGAGAGAGAGAAGAAAACGCTTTAACGTGCACTCTTTGCAAGATTATAATGGTTATTATCTTATCTAATCAAGATGGATCCCACTGTTTTTATCAAATCTTCCTTCAAACCATAAAAGGTAAGATTAGCCGAGATTAATTACACTCTACAAGTTCGCCAATCGGTCAGCCAGGCAGTTATTAGTACTCCGAGGGATTCTCCCCATGCTTTCGCATGGAACAAATTAAATAATCTAATTTCCGCAGGGGCATAACCCCTTTAACATCTTTCTTAAAAACCTACTGGATGAGCTAATTGTAAACTGGAAAACCCTCCCAAAAGTAGCACTTACTCGCAGTGGATATCAGGATCCAACTATCTCATAGAAGGTATGTAATCTCATTGCAAATTTCAACACTTGAAATTCGCAATATCTATTTTTACCCCTAGCAATTTATGACCTTAACAAGGTCAACATATTATAAGCGCTAGTCAAGTTCAACCCGTCATTTTGTGATTGAATTAAACCCACCCGTACGACCCTTAACAAGGTCAACAAAACCGTACGACTACCCTAATCCAATCGCATCGCATGCTGCAGATAAGCACTAATCAGCTACTGTACACTACGCCTTGACAAGGTCAACAAACACAGCATGAATACTAAATAGCACTTATCTGAAATGACGGAGGGCTACGAATGGTTTTGATGAAAACCTTTAACGTAATGAACTTGATATCGTTGTAGAATCTTAAGATTTGAAAAGGAGTGTTTTTTGTAGCTTTTACTAGTTTCGCTAAAGAGGTCACTCCCGGTGAAGGGATCTTCGCTCTTTCCTCATTGAATGAGGTGCTGGATATTCATCAAGGAATACCACTATGCAAAGCAAGAACTAGAGAAGCTATTAAAACAAAACCGAGCGGGTTATAGCATTTGCTAGTTTTGCTAAAGAGGTCAACCCCGGTGAAAAGATCTCGGCTCTTTCCTCATCGAATGAGGTGCTGGATATTCATCAAGGAATACCACTATGCAAAGCAAGAACTAGAGCTAACTTTTTAAAAATTTTGATTCTACAACATATTTAGGTTTCTTTTCTTTCCATTAATCTCATTAATGAAGTCCCATCATTTATGTTTCCATAAACAACATTTATGATTCAATGGAGCATCACAAGATAAACGATCCCAAAATACCCCAAACACTCGGCGGAACCGCAGCTAAACATGGGGTTAGGCCGCGGTTCCGCCGCACATTGATAGAATTAGGGCTTCGAATTTCTTGGGGTTCCATTAAATACCCTGCACAATTTTCTGCATATTTTTAATCTCGAAAATTTCAACTTTTGAAAAATGGACAGAAACTTGGCAAAAATTTGGGTTTCAAAGTTCGATCGAACACTTTAACTTCGTCTAGACTTACCCTAATGTACTAGCATGGCTCTGATACTATGAAAGTGTATCCTAGCAGCACCACAAGGTTTTAACCGGCATAAAGCATGCAATTTTAAAAATTTCCTGGTGTTAAGCTACACTAACCTAGAATCTAACTAGAATATTAGGATTAACATGATCATAGAGTAAAATTTACACTAAGAGAAAGAAAACTACAACCTTTGCAGGCCAAGTCCTTCTCTTCTAAAGCTCCGGGTAGTAGTCCCTACAAGTCCTCTAAGCTCCACTTGAAGAAGTGCACGAACTTGCTTCGCGATCTTCGTGTCAAAGATGATCCATCCGAAGTTCCTTTAGGTCAAGCTACCTCTTTACTAATCTATTATTAGTAAAGTAAACATCCTAGTCTAAAGTGCTAATCAAGACTAGGATGATGAAGTAGGGTGTTTAGCTCATTAATTAGTCTCACAAGTCCTAGGGTTCACAACTCATGTGAGGGTTAGGACTTGGAGGAAGAAGGAGGAGGAAAATGAGAGAGCAAGAGAGAAAAATGAGCTTGTGTTGCAAATGAACAAGTGTAGAATGGCTTCTCTCTTAACCTCACTTATTGAAGAATGGATTATTTACTCGTAAATAATTCCAACCATGCTTCAATAGTGAGTCAAGACAAATAAATAAATGAAAATGCCAGGCCTCACCCATGCCACAAATATCTACCATTTTCCACCTCATCATTTCTATTTTCTTAAAATAAAAAATCTAATATATATATATATATATCACATATATACATATAAATATATATTAAGATAATAATAACTTAAGTGAGAAATAATATTAGTTAACATATAATTATATCAAATATATATATATATATATATATCAAATTATTAAATCAACACTTGATTTAATAATCCGATTATATCATATATAACCGACTAATATCATTTATCGCCATATTAGAATACGGTACCACATACTCGTATTTAATCAGGCTCCCGACATATCAGCATATGTGCCTTACTTCGTTTCACTTAAACTATGAAACCTCTGTGTGGGACTATAAAGACCCGTTAATACGCCAGCAGTAGGTAATGATCACATCAGTTACCCACAAGCCGTTAGCAGTACTAGCTGGACGTAACGGCTACCCAGTTATTGACCGAATAGAAGATCAACAAGCAAGCTTGTCCAAACTCCCATGAAGCCTATAAGTAACACTTACCGTACAATACGGTCTCTTCGTCTGATATGTCGCATATCAAGTCTACGGGTGGAATCGTCAGACCCCGGTAACTTGATAAGTCATGCCGATGTATGGCTCATAACGGTTTGAGAAACTACTGATAACACTTACCAGTAAATCTCATCAGCCCTGGCTAGGAACTTACTGTTATAACCATTCGAGCATAGCGTAAGCTCAACTCCCAATACCGGGAGAGACGAAACCCCTCCTATCACTCACTGCCTCCATGTGACTCGGGACTGTACCCAAAATCTACCTGTTTGCATGACTCCTTTGAGCCGTGGTATGGAGAAAATCAAAGCACAGTGGGAACCACGCAAGACACTATGACGATCTCGGGTCTACAGACCAACCTGTACCGGTGTCACCATAGAACTGTTATCTGACGATAGGTATAGTACCATCTAGGAGTTCTCGGCGAGTCCTGTTTAGTGTACCCATTCTCTAATGACCACCTGTGTACAATCTTTCAGTCAAACACCAATGGTTATGGGATCAACCATCGCCCCCCACAGGGTCAAGAAACGTACACACTAGTCTACTGTAGAATATCGATGCCCTGTCTCGATATTCCCTCGACCAGGAACAATTAAAGGATGTGTTTGTAGACTACATAAGTCCCAGTAGTATGATCCAAATCATAGTCCTGGTAGTCAACCAAACATCCTAAAGGCTTTATCAACATGTATCAGAGAGAAAGTATAATAATACAAGTGTACATGTTAAGATAAAGAGCAACCAGATAGCATACTATCGTGTCGAGCAAGAAAGTCCTCTATATATATGTCCAAGCATCCACTATATCATACAATAATGGCTTCTAGGGCATACATATTCCTAACAAGTACTGTTTAAGTTTGTGGGATACCCAAAGAACTCCGGGGGGTATCTTTTCTATTACGCGGGGGAACAAAAGGTCTTTGTTTCTCGGCATGCCTACTTTTTGGAAACTCAATTTCTTGAAAAAGAAATAAGTGTGGGGGCAATAGAACTGGAAGAAATTCCAGAACCACAAGCTATTACTGAAAGCATGGAGGAATCAGTAGTTTCGAAAGAACCGGACATCCCTACGCCACTCCGTAGGACTAGTAGGAAGTCTCATCCACCCGAGAGATACTATGGTTTTCTCATAGACGGAGATAGAGTGGATTGCATCATCGACGATGATGAGCCAACTAGTTTCCAGCAAGAAATTAGGAGCCGAGACTCGGTAAAATGGCTGGATGCAATGCGGACCGAAATGGAGTCTATATACACCAACAAAGTATGGACTTTGGACATTGCTCCAGAAGGGGTAAAACCCGTAGGCTGAAAATGGATCTTCAGAAAGAAGATTGGTGTAGATGGATAGGTTGAAACCTATAAGGCTAGACTTGTTGCAAAAGGTTTTCGTCAAAGACCTAATTTGAACTATGATGAAACATTTTCTCCTGTAGCTATGCCCAAATCCATTCGGATCATTCTTGCAATTGCTGCATTCCACGATTATGAAATTTGGAAGATGGACGTAAAGACCACTTTTCTGAATAGAAATTTGGATGAGTGTGTTTATATGGATCAGCCGGAGGGTTTCATAGAGAGTGGGAGCAGCGGAAGACTGTGCAAGTTGCTTAAGTCCATTTATGGATTAAAGCAGGTACTGCGGAGTTGGAACATCTGTTTTGATGAGATGGTCAAGGAATTCGACTTTATCAAAAATCCAGATGAACCAAGTATTTATAGTAAAATTGTAGCAAGAACTGTTGTATTTCTCGTCTTGTACGTGGATGAAATTCTCCTGATAGGAAATGAAATTCCTATGCTACAATCAGTCAAAAGATTCTTGTCACAAAGGTTCTCCATGAAGGACCTGGGTGATGCCTCCTACATTCTGAGGATCCAGATCTATCGTGATAGATCTAAAAGGATATTGGGACTTTCACAGTCAAGGTACATCGACTGTTAGTGATATATGCCCTAGAGACCATTATTGTATCATACTGGATTGTATATTACTTAATGGGAGCTTGGGATATACACGGATATAATAACAGTCTTGCTTGAAATGGTAGTATGCTACCTGGTTTGTTTCTACCTCAATATGTGCATGTGTTTTCTTAGCATATCGCTTATACATATTGGTAGAGCCCTTAGGATCTTTTCTTGATTACCATTGTTATGATGGCAGTCATACTAGTGGGGGCTGGGTAATCTATAAGCACATTCTATACAGGACTCTATTCGTTGGATTATCAAGATGGGGTATCGATACTCCACAGTAGACTAGTGTATACACTTCTCATCCCAGCAGGGGGGATGATCTGTCCCACAGCCATTAGTACGTCGTACTGGAGATAGTATGCAGGTGCTTATTAGGTTATGGGTACACTGGACAGGACTCATCGGGAACTGCTGGTGGGTATTATACCTATCGTCGGGTAGCAGTTCCCACATGACATGAGTACAAATTAGTCCGTCGATTTGACACTGCTACTTCACCTCGAGTGTGTTCCCACTGTAATTTGATTACTACCCTAGCACGGCTCAAAGGAGTCGTGCAAACAGGTAGTAGTTGGGTGCAGTCCCGAAGCACTTGGAGGCAGTGGCGGTTAGGTAGGATTCGTCTCTCCCGGTATTGGGGGTTGATATCGCAAGCTATGTTCAGAAGGCCATTACACAAAGTCCTTGGCCAAGGCAAGCGAGATTTACTGGTAGGTATTCCAGTAGTTTCTCAGGGTGTTTTGGGCTACACTCCGACACGACTTATTGAGCTATTAGGGGCCTGACGATTACCGCCCCCTAGGCCCGATATGCGATACTCTTAGATGAACAGAACTGACTGTACGGAGATTGTCACATACAGGCTTAGTAGGAGTTCGGATGATTAGCTCATCAGCCTTCTTAACGACACATACCTGGGTAGCCATTACGTGCAGGTAGTACCGCTTGCGGCTTGTGGTTAAACCCACTGCCAGCGTAGTGTCGAGTCTTTAGAGTCCCACATGGAGAGTTTCCCTGCACCGGGCAAAATGTGTAGAGCCCATATGGTTTTTACAGCAGGGCTTCGATCACTTACGTGCACTTATGCGTGTATGATGATCAGGCAGATAATACTAGTGGGCTTTGATTTAAGCCGAATTCTAGTATTACGTTGATGGATTATTTTCGTCTCTTTATATTCGCATTCTTCAGAATGCGGATACGGGTATGTATATACGGATGAGGGGCATTCTCGTAATTTGCGGGAAAGCTTCTAAAAGAGACACCTCATTATGTTTTCTTTTTTTCATTTGGATTAAAGAATAATGAGGTGGAGGAAATGAGGTGTAAACTTGACAAAAGATCAAGCATGACTCACTACGTAGATATTTTCAAGCTTGCTTGATATTTGTGAGATATTTTTTATCTCATCAATAATTAGCATGCTTGAAGATTCTATTCTTGAGCTAAGCCATTCTTTAGTTGCTTTCACACTCTCTCTTCCTTAAGTGACCTTCTTCTTCCTCCTAACCGTATAACTCTCATGAGTTGAGAAACCTAGGGTTCCAAGAGACAAATCACTCCATCTTCTCACTCTACACAACCTATGACATCTAGTTTAGCGAGCTAGATGCCATAGTTATCTTGGATTTGCGGTAGGAGCTCTGACTATAGAATCTCGGGTGGATCATCTGTGACTCGAAGAGGCCGTTGATGTTGCTTCGATCCGTTCCGATCCTTGGAGCTGACGACGAGGTGGAGAACAGCGACGAAGACCCGAAGGACTTGTTATCGTGAGGTATAACTTCTATCTGAGTAGTTAAACCTCATTGCTTGTTAGCTAGTTAGGGTTTAGTATCGATCCTGGAGTTCAAGTCGGTGTTGCGAGCTTTGAAAAATCGTCTTTTGCATATTCCTCCTCCCCGCGGACACGCAAGGTGCGCGACATCGACTTACACTGGTATCAGAGCCTAGTAAACCATTGCTAACTATTTAGACGAAGTGTAAAACTATGAAACCGAAATAACTCCGAAACATCGAAATCTAAATCCAAGTTTCTGTCAAATTTTGCCGAGCCTCTAAAATTTTTTTAAACAATTGCAGAGGGCTCTACTTCTTGTGAGATGAACATACACAAAAAAACGAGGCATTTTCATCTGATTTGGACCGGCCACATTAGCAAAAAAACCGGTGTCACCTTTTTTGTTGTGGTGAAATGCTTTGAATTTTGGTCTGTGTTCTAGTTGCTTGGATCTAAGGTCTCAGCTGTTGTTTGTTTTTTCCAATTTTGGATATACTATTATCCTTTTACTGTGGCAATACGGAGTGTTTCGAAGTCATAGTTTTAACTTCATTTAAAGTTTTAAGATGTGATATATGTGTTTGGAAACGTCGACTAATTGCTATACATCGATTAGTCGAGGTTGCACATATCTGTGTTGTTGTTCTTGTTGGTTTGTGTATATGAACTTTATTGTATCGTCGTGGATGAATAGCTGAGGATGTAAGATGAGGGTTTTCATTCTTTCATTCGATGTAAATTTGTAAAGTGGTGTAATATTATTTTGCGGGGCACATTTGGGTTGAGGTTGTAGCCACCGTTGTATTATTTTCTTTTACTGTTTTCTGCTCTTAGGATAGACCCAAGGTGGGGTGCACAAACTATCGGATACATTGAAGTGCCTAGTGGCCTACTCACTTTGATGAGGGAGGTTGCTTCACTTTGGGTATTTGGCGGGTAGTCTGCCGCACCCGTAGGGGTCTGGGGTGGGGTTTGGCTATTCATCACGACCGTGGAATCCGTCTTTCGTTACAGGATTAAACGAAATGCGGAATTCCTAATATATCCAATATGTTCATCTGTGATCTGGAATGCCTATTATTGCGTCAGACGAATGTTTATTATATATATCTATATAGTAGACGTTGCTTATGTTTTTCATCTGTGCTATTCCAGCCCCCGCTCTGGCGTTAGTTAAGTAACCTAACGGTGTTAGACGGCGCCCAGTGGCGAATGCGGGTGGCATAAGTCGACGTGGTATTTTCATCTTTTCTGTGATGGTAGGTGTAAATGATGGGACTGCATTAGATTAATGCAAAGCAAACAAACCAAAGCTGAATCGTTGGAACAAATTTTAAAACCACTTGGTTATTTTAAAACAGGAGACTTTTAAATGCGGAGTTTAAACCACTCCTCTTAAAAGCTATCAGGTTTCTTCGAATATATCAAGTTCACTACGTTCACGATTTCGCCAAAACCATTCGCAGCCCTCCATCATTTCAGTTGAATATTCAGTAGTATTCAAGCTATGTATTCTGACCTTCGCCAAGGCATAATGATTGGTAGCTGCTGGATATTCATCTGTAGCATAGATAGATGCGTTGGTTTGGGACAGTCTTACTACTATTTTGGCCTTTGTCAAGGGTATGTACGGGTACGTTCAAATTAACCTGGACAATGATGGGTAGAACTTGACATGTGACTTATGATATGTTGGCCTTCGTCAAGATCATAAGAGCATGGAGCAAAAATCCACATCGGGAGTTTCTAAAGAAACTGAAACATGCTAGTGTTGCATACCATTTGGAGTGTGATAATGTCGGTAGTATTCCTTTAGGATTATCACACAATGATATTTGGATCCCGATCCTCCTGTGACTATCCGCTACTCCCCGGGAGATTTTTCACTTAACGATCAATACTATAAACCAAGTAGGTGTCTAGAACAGTATTAGCGGGGCTACGCCTCTAGGGAAAAGAGGTTATTTAATTAAGAAACTTCGCGAAAGCGTCGTAAAACCTCCCTCGAAGTACCGACACTAGCCTGGCCGAACGGTTAAGCAGGTATTGTACGGTGAGATTAATCCTGACTAATTCTTCTTTTATGGTTTGAGGAAGGATTCGAGAAACAGTAGAGGCCTTCCTGTTTAGATAAATTAAAAACACATCTAAACTTGCAAGAGTATCATGCTCAGAATTTTCTTCTCTCTCTCACCTAATTGCAGCGACCAAGTGACCAGATTAGGTTACGGTTAGATAATAAATTGACTGAGTTATACTATAGTGACCGACAAAGGTTTGTCCAGATGTCCATTACCTATGACAAGCTGGACCACCTCATTACCACTCAAGCACCCGCCGTCCCAGGTCCTGTTTCCACCGCCGCGGATGTTAATATCCGTAAGAAAAGGGAAAAAGTACAGTGTGAATACCATGTGCCTCGTATTGGCCTCAGTTGATGGTGTATACCAGAGGCAGCACAAGAAAATAGACTTAGTTTCCATCTTCCTCCATAACAAAGATTTATATGGAGAGCAATCTCGTATCGCAAGGTATGAGATCTCGAAGGAATTTCTTCAAGTGATGTTGGCTATCGGGTCATCTGTAGGGGACCACGTTCTTATAATGATCAGCTGTATTAAACAGCTCATGGACCTGGAGACCACGTTGGAGAACGAGTCATGTATTGACTTGATTCTACAGTCCATACCTCCTACATACGCCCAGGGGAAGAAAGTTATACTTCCAGTTGAGGGCACTCTGAATGAAACCAGGGAGATACCCGCTGCTTATTGGGGAACCTTCCCCTTCTGGATCCAAGGCGAAAGCCAAGGGTAAGAAGAAGAAGACCTATACAAAGCCGATAGGCGGTGTCAGTAATGTAGAAGGAAAGGGCAGGGCAAAAGTTTTGGGGTTAACAGTCGGGAAAGAGGATTGTTCCAAAGTCACGGAAAAGGGCATTGGCAGAAGGAATGCAGGTCTTGGAAAGCCAGAATCCAGGATCCGAAGCACGTTGTGACTTCGACTTCGGGTGTGTTTGTGATTGAAAATAGTCTATCAATTAACTCTACTTCCTGGGTACTAGATACCGGATCAGGATCTCATACCTGTAATTTATTACAGGCTTTGAGAAACCGTAGAGTTATTTGGGCAGGTGATATGACTCTCGAGATTACTAACGGAATGAGCGTGGACGTTGTATCCGTAGGGTATATCACCTAGAATTGACAAGTGGTAGATATTGATTTTACATAACTGTTTGTATGTACCTAGTCTAGTTTGTAAGCGATGTAGCCCACATCCACCTAAATCAAAGTTTGATTGGGCCAGGTACACTAGAGGACAGTATATACGTATTGAATCAACCTCAGGTTTTCAACGTCCAGAACACACTTAAAGAAAAGTCTCCAGAATTAAATTAAACTTTCTTATGGCATTGTAGACAGGGTCACGTCAATGAAACAAGGTTGTCGAAGTTACATAGAGAGGGAGATCTGTTCGAATATCAGTCGTATGCAACTTGTCAATCTTGTCTCATAGGAAGGATGACAAAGACTCCATTCACTGGACATGGAGTAAGAGCGAGCAAGCTCTTAAGACTCATACACAACGACGTGTGTAGTCCAATATCTACAGATGCACGAAGTGGTTATTCCTATTTCATCACTTTTACGGATAATTTCTCTAGGTTAGGACATGTCTTCTTGATGAAGCATAAATCCGAGACTCTTTGAGAATTCCGGGAATATAAGAATGAAGTGGAAAAACAAACAGGAAAAAGTATCAAGACACCGAGATCCGATCGATGTGGTGAATACTTAATTGCCAAGTTCATGGATTACTTAAAAGAGAATGGAATTCTCTCTTAGATTACTCCTCTGTACACACCACAACACAGCGGTGTATTGGAAAGGCGGAACAAAACCCTATTGGATATGATACGTTCCATTATGAGTAATGCTGAGTTACCGCGATCCTTCTGAGGTTATGCACTAGAATCAGCTGTATATCTTTTGAATAAGGTTCCTACCAAGACTTTGCCTACCACACCATATCAAATGCGGAGTGGGAAGAAACCCTATCTTCAGTATCTGAAGATATAGAGATGTCCATCTTTTGTCAAAAAGCAGTGTGCGGACAAGTTCGAGGCACCCTAAGTACTGTATAGGTTTGTGGGATACCCAAAGAATTCCACGGGGTAGCTTTTCTTTTACGTAGAGGAACAAACGGGTTTTTGTTCCTCGTCATGCCCACCTTTTATAAAATCATTTTTTGAAGAAGGAAATAGTGGGAGCGTAATAGAGCTGGAAGAAATTCCAGAACCATAAACTATTACTGAATGTATGGTAGAACCAGAGATTTCAAAAGAACAGGACATCCCTGCGCCAATCCGCGGGACTAGTAGGAAATCTCATCCACCCGAGAGATAATACGGTTTTCTCATAGATGGGGATAGAGAGGATTACATCAATGACAATGATGAGCTAACTAGCTTCTAGTAAGCAACTCAGAGCGGCGACTCGGTAAAATGGCTAGATGCAATGCGGACCGAAATGGAGTCCATGTACACCAACAAAGTATGCACTTTGAACATTGCTCCAGAAGGGGTGAAACCCATAGGCTGCAAATGGATCTTCAGAAAGAAGATTAATGTTGATGGATAGGTTGAAACCTATAAGGCTAGACTTGTTGCAAAAAGTTTTCGTCAAAGACCTGGTTTGGACCATGATGAAACCTTTTCTCCACTTTCTATGCTCAAATCCATTCGGATCCATCTTGCTACTGTTGCCTTCCAAGATTATGAGATCCGGCAGATGGACGTAAAGACGGCTTTTCTAAATGGTTATTTGGAAGAGTGCGTCTATATGGATCATCCAGAGGTTTTCAATCAGAGTGGGAGCAGCGGGAGAGTGTGCAAGTTGCTAAAGTACATTTATGGGCTAAAGCAAGTATCGCGGAGTTGGAACATCTTTTTTGATGAGACGGTCAAAAAATTCGACTTTATCAAAAATCCAGATGAACCATGCATTTATAGTAAGATTGTAGGGAGAACTGTGGGATTCCTCGTCTAGTACGTGGATGACATTCTCTTGGTAGGAAATGACATTCCTATGCTACAATCAGTAAAAGGATTCTTGTCACTAAGGTTCTCCATGAAAGACCTAGGTGATGCCAATTACATTCTGGGGATCCAGATCTATCGCGATAGATCAAAGAGGGTGGTTGGACTTTCACAGTTAAGGTATATCAACACCATACTGAAAATATTTAGTATGGTTGATTCTAAGCGTGGTAGTCTACCGTCTTGTCACGAAATCATCCTCTCCAAAGAGATGTCTACTAAGACTGATTTTGAAAGGTCTTGCATCACATCTATACCCTACGCTTCTGCAATAGGATCTATAATGTATGCGATGTTGTGTACCAGACCAGATATAGCTTATGCACTGAGCGTTGTAAGCAGGTATCAGTCAAACCCAAGGAAGAAGCACTGTACAACAGTTAAGAATATTCTCAAGTACCCGAGAAGAACTAAGAAGATGTTCTTGGTGTATGGCGGAAAAGACCTCCAGATCGAGGCTTTTGCTGACTCCAGCTTCCAGAGTGATAAGGATGAATCCAAGTCCATGTCGGGTTATGTCTTTACCCTCAGTGGAGGGGCAGTATGTTGGAAGAGCTCTAAGGAGGACACCGTTGCAGACTCGACGTTGGAAATGTTGGGTTGTCTAGCACGGCAGTAGGGTTTCAGGAGGCATCGTCCATGCCAATTTCAAAAATTATCGTTCTAGATAACTCTAACCTTAGAATCGTTACTAGAAAATGCGACGATACTAAATGTAAACACTTTACATCTAAGTGAATGAGGGAATACAACCTTTGTAGACCGTTCCTTCACTTCTAAAGCTCCATGTCGTAGTCCATTCGCTGCAAGTTGTGAAGACCTGAACTCTAGAAAGGGTTCACTTGAAGAAATGAACAAGCTTGCTCAATGTTTTCGAGGCCGAAGATGATCTATGTCGAGGAGACTCGAGCTCATGCTACCTCTTCACTAATTATAGATTAGTGAAGCAAACACCCTAAACTAAATGGCTAATAGTAAAGGATGATGAAGTAGGAAGTGGGCTCACTTTAGATTTATTTTTCTCACAATATTTCTTCTCATCTCCAAACCCTAGAAAGCTTTTTGAGCTCATGAAGATGATGAAGATTGAAGAAGAGAGAATGAATTCATGAGGTTAGAAATGCAACCAAGGGTGAGTTAGTATCATACACCAACTCATGTAGAGAGCTAACCATGGTGTAAGGTTAATGGTTAGGTTAGAAAATATCTTAAGCAAGACAAAGGAGTGGACTAAGTCAATGAAGACTACAAGCTTCTACAAGCTTTGAACCATGACAAATATCTCCACAATTTTGAATTTTCTTGAAATAAATATAAATCCTAACTTAGCCCTAGAATGATATAAGTCTCATACATACATGTTGCATGTGTAACCTAGCATGACACAACAATATATATCACATATATATTTTTTGTACAAAAAGAAAATAATACAATTAACATATATCACATATATATCAATGTATCATCAAGTGAGAAAAAGTAATACTTAAGTGAGCTAATATTAGTTAATGTAATGAAATATATCAAATATATAATCATACATTAAATTATTAAATCAACACTTGATTTAATAATTCGGCTATATCACATATAACTGACTAATATCAAATGTATCATTTTATCGAATCAACGCTTGATCCGATAACCCGACTATATCACATATAACCAATCGATACATATATCACGAGAATAGAATGCGGTATCACGTACGCGCATTAATCTCGGTCCCGCACATATCACATATGTGCTCCTACTCCATTTCGCATGAACCAGGAAACCTCTGTGTAGGACTCTAAAGACTCGTCAATATGCTGGCAGTAGGTGATGATCATATAAAACACCCACAAGCCGCAAGCGGTCTGCTAAACGTAACGGCCACCCGGGTATTGAGCGATCAGAAGATCAACAAGCAAGCCTGCTTGTACTCCTGCGAATCCAATCAGTAACACTACCGTACAGTCCGGTCTATCGTCTGATATGTCGCATATCATAGCCTAGGGCGGTATAACGTCAGACCCCAATAGCCTGATAAGTCATGCCGATGCAAGGTCCATAACGGTTCGAGAAACTACTAATAACACTTACTAGTAGATCCCAGCAACCCTGGCCAGGGATTTCCTGTTATGGCCAATCGAGCATAGCGCAACATAAACTCCCAATACCGGGAGAGAAGAAACCCCTCCTATCGCTCATTGCCTCCATGTGACTCGGGACTGTAACCCAAAACCACCTTTTTGCATGATCGCTTGACCGTGGTATGGTGGAAATCAAAGCACAGTGGGAATCACACAAGACTCTATGCCGATCTCGGGTCTACAGACTAACCTGTATCAGTGTCACCAGAGAACTGATATCCGACGATAAGTAAAATACCATCTAAGAGTTCTCGGCGAGTCCGTTCAGTGTACCCAGTCTCCACTGAGCACCCGTATACCTTCTCTGATGTCAAACACCAATGGATATGGGATCATCCATCGCCCATCACATAGGTCGAGAAGCGTATACACTAGTCTACTCTGGAGTACCGATGCCCTGTCTCGATACTCCCACGACTAGGTACAATTATAGGGTGTACTTGTGGACTACCCTTGGCCCCACTAGTATGATCTCCATCATAGTCCTGGTAGTCAAGTACACATCCTTAGAGCTTTATCAACATGTGAAAGAGAGGCAATAAGTGTACATGTTAAGATAAAGTGCAACCAGATAGCATATTATCATGTCGAGAAAGAAAGTCTTCCCTATATATTATGTCCAAGCATCCACTACAATATACATCACATATACAGTAATGGCCTCTAGGGCATACATATAACTAACAATCTCCCACTTGCACTAAGGCCATCTGTTGTAGTATCCAATACCCAACAATACAGCAGTGGTTGTAGTATCCCATACTCAACCATCCCAAAATCTCTTAAATAGTATTTGGGGAAGCATGCCTTAGTGAGTGGATCCGCCGTGTTAACCTCAAAATCTACTCTTCATACCTCAATCCCTAGGAGATCAACTATCTCCCTGATCAGGCGATACTTGCCTCAGAATATGTCTGGAACGCTGATGAGACATGTGTTCTGATCAGTCGAAAATATTGCATTCTTAACACATCAATTTCCCTACTTTTTGTAATCATTTAAAGGTGTTTGGTATAAATATAGCACATATTAGCAATTTGTCTGCAAAATATCAAATAACATGTGTTATACATTATAACCGGCATTATGAGGGAAATTGTGTGTTTATTACTACACGCATGATCTTTATATATCAACACTTGTCTCGAGATTGTGTGCAGGAAATTTTCCAGGTACAAGAGCGGGAACTGCTAAAAGTGCTGATAAAACGCATCAGGTCCAAGACTTGTGATCTGGCAGTAAACTAGAAAGAACTATAATATTCCAGGCATCAAAAGAAAACCCTAAAGACAACATCAGAATTACCCTGGAAAAATCATGCAGAGATCACCTCAAACGACCGTGGATCCGCGGCCGAGTCAGGCCGATCCGCCGTGGATCCGCGGCCGAGTTGACTCGTCGGCGGTTAGAAACTTTTTACAGAGGTCTCTTTTAACGGCCAAACTTCTTCTAGACGCTTCAAATCTCCAGAAGTTTCCCTCCAACAGAAAGGCTTCTCATGCAAGCTAGCTAACTACCTTAATCTAGAAACTTCTACCTAGCTTCCTATGCAAGTCTCATAACAACCAAGCTTCTAAGGGAAGCTAGACCTAGCTTCTAGGGGAAGCTAAAGGGAAAACTATAAAAGAGTACCTATGGCTTCATTACAAAGGTTGTTCATGAATTGAGTGGTTGAATATTGAGCCAAATTTGCGCAAGTTGAGTGACACAACTTGCAACTCAAAACCCTAGCCTAAATCCAATTCCAAAGCCAAATCAAGATTCATCGAGAAGCGAATCAAGCAAGCCTTTGAAGCAACGCCGACCTTCATCCGAGCAAGAGATCCATGACGATCCGCGACTCAAAAAGATCAATACAAAGCTAATTTCGGCAGATCTAGTTACCTCCTCAAATCTTGTAACCTCGAGTTGAGTGAATTGTACCTAATCGTCGATTAATAAAGGTGAATATTGTAAATCTTGCTTTTCTTTACATTCTTGCATTATGAAAAGATACTGATTCTTGATTCTTTCCTTTTTCATGATGTTTGAGTGAAATCTCCACTTGTGGAGGAATCGAGAGAATAGGTAGATGATGATGATTAAATTCTTGACCAATTCTTAAGTCTTATAAGTTTTGTAAACTTTATGAAATTGAATCATCGAAGACCTAATTTGAGCGAGATCACTTTCTTGAATTTTTTCGCTCCAAATTAGAGATCAATGATCGGTGGTTTAATTCGCTAGAGGCTAGAATTTGAATGATAAACAATGAAAGAACAAGGGATGATGAAGGAGAGACCCTGGTTTCTTCAATAGTTCCCTAATTCTCGTTGATCGTCATCGATCTAGCAACAAATCCTCAATAGATAAGAATTAGTAATCATTAGTATTCATCATCACTATCAATTTGATCGATTCCTATAAGCTACTTTACAAATCTTGATAACTAAATTGATTGGGACATTTCTTGATTCTAGATTCTAGATCTTTATTTTCTTTATGTTTCTTGAAATGAAAACTCACAAATCTTGAATCAATTTTCTTGCAATTTCTTTTATCTTTTCATTTCGACTCATTTAAAACGATTCCGAACAAATCACACTTTCTCAGTGGACGATCCGTTCTCATTGACGAAACTACAATAAACACCGTCAATTGATTACGGTATAAATTTCTTTGGTTGTGAAACATTTCTAAACCCACACGAAGATGATCAATCATGTTCCTAGGCCAAAGCCACAACTCCATTGTTGTCACAATAACAGTTATTGGACGCTCAATGGTAGGAACCTTGTTCATCTCATGAACAAGAAATGCCCAGACAGCCACTTTGGCAGCATCAATGGTAGCAATGTATTCAGCCTTTATCATCTAGTATGTCACGGTATCTATCTTGGAACTCTTCCAACATACCGTCCATCCACTGAGGGTAAAGACAATTCCTCTGACTGACTCTTAGTCGTCCTTATCACTTTGGAAGCTCGAACCAAGAACTTTCTTTTAGTGCTTCTCAAGTACTTAAGAATGTCTTCCACGGCTTTTCAGTGATTCTCCCAAGATCCGATTGATTCCTGATCACTACACCTAATGAGTTATCTACATCTGGTCTCGTACATAATATCGCACACATGATAGAGCCTACTATAACACCTTAGAATGCGTTTAGTGGTTAATTAAGCGAAAATATGGTTTTTAGTAAAAAGGTTTACCAAATAGGTTTTTAAATATTTTATAAAAATTAATGAATATTTTACTAGAATTTAATTGGGCTTGCACACACATGTGCATGATAACCTAGGGCTAATTTGGGGTTAAACCATGCTTAGTAGCCAAGGTGGTTTAACCATTTCATTAGATAAAATATGTATTTAAATTAAGTATTTTAGTTTCAAAAAAAAATTTTGAATTTCCTTTTGGGTTGACTTAGAGGAGGAGGAGAGAGAGGGCATGGGATACAAAGCATGCTTGGCATTAAATGAGGGGAGAGAAAATGCTATGCTTTGTCCCCTAACCCCCCCTCTCACTCTCTCTACTTTTTTTCCAAAATTCTTATTTTCCTCACCTCACACAATTCTCTCTCCCTCTTTAATTTCTGCTCAGCAGCAGCAGCCCCCCTATCTCTCATCATTCTTCTTCTTCTTCCCTTCATTCAAGTCCCAATCTCCATAAAAAATCCCTTCCCTCTTCACTAAACCTCTTGTTTAAGCACTTCTTATGGGTTCTTGAGACAAATCTTTGCCTTTGAAGGCAAGGTTAGCAAGTTGAGCCATCACTAAACCCCTTTGAGGTATAAAGCTTATCCTAATCCTTTTCTTTGCTAAACATTTAATTATTTAACTTAATTTATGGTTTAAGTGGTGTATTAGTGCTAATTATGTGATTTATGTGTAGATTAGGTCAAGTAATGGTTTTTATAGCCATATTAGCTTAACTTTGGGATATTAGTGTTGTTAAATCCAAGTTTTTGCACCTGGTTACACTAAAACCCCCTAATGTACTAATTTTAGTGTTTAATTAGTGTTTAGTTAAGATTTATTGTCATTTTGGGATCTGCTGTAACTCCCGATACTTCAGGGAAAAGTTGAGTTTACTGGAGCATGTTCACTAGACCTAGACCACACACACGGAGCACGAGACCCTAATCCCCACTCCTGGCCGCAGAAAAATTCATTCTGGCTGCAAATTGCGGCCAGAGGGATGAGTTGGGTGTCGGGGTTTGGGCTGGGGGAGTTTGCTACATATTTAAGGTGTTAGGTATATGCAACTTTTCTTAATTTAGCTCGTATCAAAATTAGGAACCTAATTCCTTGTTTTAATGTTTCTAAACTTGAGCGACACGTACGTTTTGTGAGTTGGTTTGGTGGTTGCTGTGTGTCGCAGCGTGTCAGGGTAGTTTCAGACGTTTGTACATACGTTTTGGTGTATCGGCTGCATACGCGTTTAACTTGCGATGCGAGTTTCTCGTTTGGTTTTGATATCGCGTTTTTGCAGGATTTTATCTTTTGTGTATTATTTTATATAAATTCTAGGGTCGCAGGCGGGTACTTCGGACGCCGCGAAGAAGGGGAAGCGGGTGGTCGGATACACGAAAATCGAGATCACTGTGGGTAGATTTAACATCTACGGGGGAATCGCCCGTATGGCGTTAAGCGTCAGGCCTTGATAGGATATTGTAGTCACGTGTTATATATATATATATATATATATATATATATATATATATATATATATATATATATTGGTTGTGCATATGTACCGTTGTAGCGTACCTCTCTTTTGTTGCATATAGACATGGTATTTATGAAACACCGCACTGTTACTAACGGTTCATGCTGCACGAGCATTAATTGTATGTTACACACACAGCGTTAGTAATTGTCATGACACTCGCACTATAGACTTGCTGCGAACCATACATCGTTTAGATTATCTCATCATTGATGATTAGTCATGATTCTGTCCCTTTATGTGCATACATGCTTGTGTATATACCACTTGTACATCCATATTGGCACATATACATTTTGTACACTCATGCTTGCGTATAAACCACTTGTATATCTATATTGGTACATATACATATTGTACACTCATGCTTGCGTATATACCACATGTACATCCATATTGGTGCATATACATATTGTACATTCATGCTTGCGTATATACCACCTGAACATCCATATTGGCACATATACATATTGTACACTCATGCTTGCGTATATACCACCTGTACATCCATATTGGCACATATACATATTGTACACTCATATTTGCGTATATACCACTTGTACATCCATATTGGCACACATACATATTGTACACTCATAAATGCGTGTATACCACTTGTGCATCCATACCTACATACATACTTATTGCACATACAAAGATGATGCTGGCTTTGGTTTTGGAGAATTGGGGACCGCATAAGATATTTTCAAAACTGGATCTTTTTAAAAGAGCGGTTTTTCTCTTAATATGTCATATCACTGTTCCATGTTGCATGATATTCGGATTTGGTTACATTTTTATCATATGCAGTATACATCATGCTTTATGATTCTACGCACTGAGATATGATGTTTTCATGAGATTTCTGGATTTGAGAACCGTGGCTATTTCAAAAGATAGCATGTACTGTTTTAAAAACCCGGTTTCTCTTAATATGATATATTAGTACGTCCACCATGCGTTTTCTTGGTTCTGAGACGTGTGACATGTGAAACCCGAGTCAAGGAGCTGGATGAAACCGATTGCGGGTACATGGTGGACCCGGTATGGTACCCCGGGGCGAGAACGGATTGTTGTGCTGTAGACGATGAGCCTGGCAGAGGGACTACTACCTACCGGTGATTGGTTGGACCTGGCAGTTATACAGAGGATATTGACCAGAGTTGAGAGATGGATACGGGCCGACCTGTACTGCCGGGGCCGAGGGCCGATTCCGCAGACGGAGCCCGTGGGCCGATCCGGACTGACGGGGCACGATATATGAGGATTTGCGTGTCGATGCTGGACACGAGTATTTCATGATGTTTTCGGATGCCGATGTTTGGCACCCGGTTTGTTTGAGATTTATAGGATTGAGGGCCGGATAGAGTGACAACGCCTGAGTTATCTGGATTTTGGGGGTGTTTTTGGTAGACACTAGGGTTTTCCACGATGATGATTCGTGTAGATGATATTCTATCCCATGCTCAGCATTCATTGTTATGCATTGCATTATGTAGTCGTAGTACCTGATAGAGTACTTTGCATGATTACTGCGTACCCATTTCATTATATAGATATTATTAGATTGCACATGTTAGAGTATCGCAGTACGTGCATACTCGCGATTACCCTTATATATTATTTACTATTCACGAGTTGGCAACTCACCCCCGTTGTGCCACAGTGTTTTTAGGTCAACCCTCAGAGTAGTTGCGGCAGGGCTACCTCATTGTATCTTTTTGGCTACGGATACCATTGCAGTTGGCGAGTGAGCCATTTTGCCTTTAGGTGGGTTTTGGGATATCCGTTTATTTCCATTGTACTCTCTGTTGTATCTAGTACCCTCCATCTACCATTTCATGTATTGACTTAGAGACCAGTTGTGAGGATGATGTATATTATTTTGTACTCTGGCTGTCGAGCTCGTGTGAGCCGGCTTTATTTATGCAGTTTTATCTTTTATGTTGTCTTCACTTATATTGCTCATTTCTTCGCTACGGCGTCGTAAACTATTATTGTGGTGGTTGTTTCCGCCGTTGGGCGTGATTGCTCCCGTTTGGGGATGCTTTATTCTTATTGTATGTCATTTTACTTATATCATGTCTTGTACCCGATTTCGGGCTAGATTTTACGAAGGAGGTGCTGCCGAAATTTTTAAGAAAATAACTCAAACTTTAAAGATTTTTTCTCGAGTTTTCTAAATGTTTTAAACCAATGTTTTCAACACTCACTACTTTTAATGGTTTTGATTTCTGGGTTTCGGCTTACTTAATCGTGTTACGCCTGTAG
Organism: Agapanthus africanus; assembly: GCA_030015575.1. NCBI lineage: Eukaryota > Viridiplantae > Streptophyta > Magnoliopsida > Asparagales > Amaryllidaceae > Agapanthus > Agapanthus africanus. Next base: position 297,551,361 of record CM057339.1, on the reverse strand, counting down.
ACGTTACGTGGTTAAGTGCCGGTCACGAGCCGAATTTTGGGTCGTGACAAAGTTGGTATCAGAGCGAGGTTTTACCTTTCGGAGTGTAGGATGACCTTGGTATGATGGAGTAGGTAGCTGAAGCAGAGTGGCATAGTGTGTGTATGTTCCGCGGTATACTCACGACACGGTACATCGCCTAAGTGACCTTAGGACTTATTGGTTGAAATTCTTTCGTGATTATATACATTCTTGTGATTCGATTTCCGCATTCTTATCTAATCTTGTTTCATTTCCAGCCATTATGCCGCCGAAGACTACGAGGGCGCAGAGAGCGGCCGCGAGAGCCAAGATTAGAGTTGACTCGTCTGAGACGAGGACTGACCCAAGCAGTACATCCGTTGTACCGTAGTAGACTGTTCCCCCTTCGACAGACCAGATCTCTATGCTAGGGGCCGGTATGCAGGAGATGTGCCAAATGATGTGGTCGTTAGTTGGGGCCATTCGAGCACAGAGACAGGAGGTTGTCCCACCTGCTATGGGGACCGCGATGGTACCTACAGTTCGGGCAGTTGCACCTGCGACTACAGAGGTGATCGCAGTTTCGTTATCTGAGTTCATGAGGCTGAAGCCTCCGGTCTTCACAGGCACCGATGCAGCCGAGGACCCGCAGTCATTTATCGATAGGATGGCCAGGATATGTCATTCACTGAGGTGCTCCAACGCGAGATAGGTTGAGTTCGCGAGCTTTCGCGTGGAAGGTCTTGCACAGAAGTGGTGCAAGTCGATAGAGAAGGGAAGAGCAGCAGGTCTTCCTCGCATGACCTGGGCCGAGTTTGTAACGGTATTTCTTGCCCGCTTCCTTCCACAGAGTGTCCGAGATGCTCGAGCACACAGTTTTTAGTCATTATGACAGACTCCGGAGATGACAGTGGCAGAGTACGACGTACTGTTTACGGAGCTATCGACGTATGCCCCGTATTTGGTAGCTACTAAGGAGATGCGGATCAAGAGGTTTGTTCGAGGATTGCTTACCCCGTTGTTTCTCGCCATCAGCGCACAGCACTGTGATACCTATGCAGCAGCAGTAGATGCAACCCTATTAGTCAAGGAGCGTATTGCCAAGACTTCGGTATTTCTAGGACCGAAGAGGGTTCGTACCGATACATCAACACAGAGACGGCCGTTTAGGCGCCGCGACATACTTCATGCAGGTGGCAGAGACTTGGGGCGAGGCCGATTATTTAGCTCTTATCCCCAGGAGGGTCAGCAGCAGACACTGTCTAGTTGTTTCCGGTGCGGGAGTACTTATCATCGTGTTCGAGATTGTCCGGAGCCATGTGAGGGAGAGACAGCTGTACCATATGTTACTTTACCACCTTATCTACCTCAGAGGGCTTTGCCTCTTGCACCTGCTATTGTTCCGCGTCGGACTTACGCATAGAGAGGTCGTGGTCACGGAAGGTTTGCTCAGAGAGGACGAGGTGGCCGAGGCAGAGGACAGCCAGTTGCCGGCAGAGGACAGCCAGTTACCAGTACAAGACCGCCAGCCGTAGGTGGAGGGCAGGCACAGGTTTTTGCTTTGACGCACCAGGATGCACAGGCGTCCAATGCAGTGGTCTCAGGTACTCTTTCAGTATGGTCTGTTGACGCACACGTGTTGTTTGATCCGGGATCTAAACACTCGTACGTTTCCACACACTTCATGCCGAGTCTTGTTTGCTTGATCAGCTGCTTGTTGTGACCCCTCCTGTGGGAGAGTCATTTATTGCTAGAAACGTGTTCCGGTCGTGTGTTGTCCGTATTGGTGAGAGAGAGTCGTCCGTCGACTTGATCTTTCTTGAGATGTTGGAGTTCGACGTTCTCCTAGGCATGGACTGGTTAGCCACATACTACGCGACTGTAGACTTCCGCGAGAAGACAGTTTGGTTTTGTTTTCCATGCGAGTCGGTTTTTGTTGTGCAGGGGGACCGTGGAGCCGCCCCTCACAGTTTGATTTCAGCCCTTCATGCTAGTCGGCTTTTGAGGAGGGGATGTCAGGGATTCTTAACTTCTATTCGTGATACCGGAGCCACAGTAGATTCGTTGGACCGGGTTCCTGTCGCGCGAGGGTTTTCTGACGTCTTTCCCTATGAGTTGCCTGGATTGCCTCCAGAGCGTGAGATAGAGTTTTGCATTGATCTGATTCCCGGCATGGGGCCGCTTTCTATACCGCCTTACCGGATGGCCCCGGCGGAGCTTAGGGAGCTGAAGGATCAGTTGCAGGAGTTGCTAGATAGAGGACTTGTATGTCCGAGTGCTTCGCTGTGGGGTGCTCCTGTCCTGTTCATTAAGAAGAAGGACGGCAGTTTGCGTTTGTGTATTGATTACCGTCAGCTGAACCGGGTTACTATACGGAACATATATCCCTTGCCTCGTATCGATGATTTGCTCGACCAGCTTCAGGGTGCGGGGTGCTTCTCGAAGATTGACTTACGATCAGGCTACCATCAGTTGCAGGTTCGGCAGGAGGATATTCCGAGCACGGATTTTCGCATGCTTTACGGCCATTATGAGTTTTAGGTGATGTCGTTCGGACTCACCAACGCCCCAGCAGCGTTTATGGACTTGATGAACCGTGTCTTCAGGCCGTTTCTTAACCAGTTCATCATCGTATTCATCAACGATATCTTGGTGTACTCCCGGAGCCGAGTGGAGTACGAGCAGCACTTGCGTATTACGTTGCAGACCTTGAGGGAGCATCTGTTGTTCGCTAAATTCTCCAAGTGCGCATTCTAGCTCGACAGTGTAGACTTCTTGGGTCACGTGGTGATGAGAGATGGCATATGTGTGGACCCAAAGAAGATCGAGGCCGTTCAGCATTGGCCCAGACCAGCATCAGTTACGGAGGTCCGCAGCTTCATAGGACTGGCTGGCTACTACCGACGATTTGTTCAGGACTTCTCCCGTATCGCTGCACCGTTGATCGGGTTGACCCGGAAGGGGGTTCCTTTTGATTGGACGGAGGCGTGCGAGCATAGCTTTCAGCAGTTGCAGACTCGTTTAACTACGGCGTCGGTGTTATCTTTGCCTTCGGGATCGAGCGGATTTGTGGTCTATTGCGATGCTTCTCGAGTAGGGCTAGGGTGTGTATTGATGCAGCATGACAGGGTTATCGCTTATGCTTCTCGGCAGCTGAAGAAACACGAACAGAACTACCCCACTCACAATTTAGAGATGGCTGCAGTGGTGTTTGCACTCAAGATCTGGAGGCATTACCTATACGGCGAGGCGTGCCAGATATTCACGGACCACAAGAGCTTGAAGTACATATTTCAGCAGCGAGACCTGAATCTGAGACAGCGCCGTTAGATGGAGCTAGTGACGGACTACGATTGCGAGATCCTTTATCATCCGGGCAAGGAAAATGTAGTGGCGGATGCTTTGAGTCGGAGGCCCGGAGGTAGTCTATCTTGTTTGAGCGCAGTGCAGAGGCAGTCATCGGCAGATTAGCAGACTCTATGCGACAGCCGAGTGCAGTTCGAGTTTACTTCGACCGGGGGACAGCTTGTACATATTCATGCACGTCCACAGTTGCTTGACCGTATCCGTAAGGCGCAGTCCAGTGATGACCGTCTTTTAGAGATCAGGGAGCAGGTTAGGCAGGGCAGAGACTCCGAGTTCATGATCGATGATCAGGGGATACTGCGATTTGGGACTCGACTGTGCTTACCAGATTCAGAGGGACTGAGGCGAGAGATTCTCGAGGAGGCACATCGATCATTATACATTGTTCATCCAGGTTCCGCCAAGATGTACCATGATCTGAGAGATGTTTACTGCTGGGAAGGGATGAAGAGGGGCGTTACAGACTTCTTTTCAAGATACTTGACTTGTCAGCACGTCAAGGACGAACACCAGAGGCCCGCAGGAGAGCTACAGCTGTTACCCATTGCGGAGTGGAAATGGAAGCAGATATCTATGGACTTCATCGTAGGTCTACCCAGGACAAGTCGAGGGTACGACTCCATTTGGGTGATCGTGGATCGATTGACGAAAGCGGCTCACTTTCTGCCGGTGAAGACCACTTTTGGATTCGCTCGGTATGCCCAGATATATATCGACAAGATTGTAAGATTGCATGGCGTCCCGACTTGTATCGTGTCCGATCGAGGTACCCAGTTCACTAGCCGACTATGGCAGAGACTTCAGGAGGCTTTGGGCACCCGCTTGAGTTTCAGCACAGCATTCCATCCACAGACCGACGGCAAGTCAGAGCGGACTATTCAGACTCTTGTGGACATGCTTCGAGCTTTTATTCTAGATTTCGGTGGCAGCTGGGATCGTCATTTACCCTTGGTTGAGTTCTCCTACAATAATAGATTCCAGGATACGATTCAGATGGCACCTTTCGAGGCTTTATATGGGAGGAGATGTCGATCGCCCGTCTGTTGGATATAGCTCAGCGAGAGCAGTATTTTGGGGCCGCAGATCGTAAATGAGACGACATAGAAGATACAGTTGATTCGAGATAAGATGAGGACAGCTCAGAGCAGGCAAAAATCGTATGCTGACAAACGCCGTCGCAGACTCGAGTTCGCCGTTGGTGATCATGTTTTTCTGAGGGTCTCTTCGATGAAGGGCGTGATGAGATTTGGGCGGAAAGGGAAGCTTAATCCCAGATTTATAGGTCCCTTCGAGATCCTCGAGCGTGTGAGCGCAGTGGCTTATCGTTTGGCTCTTCCACCAAACTTTCCGGATGTTCTCCCCGTGTTCCATGTGTCGATGCTTCGCAGATACCTTCATGACCCTTCTCACATGATTCAGCACCAGACCGTCCAGCTTGAGCGCGATCTTTCGTTCACCGAGCAGCCAGTAGTGATATTGGACCGGCAAGTGAAGAAACTTCGATCAAAAGTCTTGCCATTTGTGAAGGTTCTTTGGCGAAGCCCGAATGGTGAAGGGATCACTTGGGAGGCTGAGGGCGAGATGTGGAAGAAATTCCCTCATCTCTTTGAAGGTACGCGTAGCTATATTTTAAATTCGGGAACGAATTTCTTTAAGGGGGGAAGATTGTAACACCTTAGAATGCGTTCAGTGGTTAATTAAGCGAAAATATGGTTTTTAGTAAAAAGGTTTACCAAAATGGTTTTTTAACATTTTATAAAAATTAATGAATATTTTATTAAAATTTAATTGGCCTTACACACACATGTGCATGATAACCTAGGGCTAATTTGGGGTTAAACCATGCTTAGTAGCCATGGTGCTTTAACCATTTCATTAGATAAAATATGTATTTAAATTAAGTATTTTAGTTTCAAAAAAAATTTTGAATTTCCTTTTGGGTTGACTTAGAGGAGGAGGAGAGAGAGGGCATGGGAGACAAAGCATGCTTGGCATTAAATGAGGGGAGAGAAAATAGAATGCTTTGTCCCCTAACCCCCCCGTCTCACTCTCTCTACTCTTTTTCCAAAACTCTCATTTTCCTCACCTCACACAATTCTCTCTCCTTCTCTAATTTCTGCTCAGCAGCAGCCCCCCCTCTCCCTCATCATTCTTCTTTTTCTTCCCTTCATTCAAGCCCTAATCTCTATTAAAAATCCCTTCCCTCTTCACTAAACCTCTTATTTAAGCACTTCTTGTCGGTTCTTAAGGCAAATCTTTGCCTTTGAAGGCAAGGTTAGCAAGTTGAGCCATCACTAAACCCCTTTGAGGTATAAAGCTTACCCTAATCCTTTTCATTGCTAAACTTTTAATTATTTAACTTAATATAGGGTTTAAGTGGTGTATTAGTGCTAATTTGGTGATTTATGTGTAGATTAGGTCAAGTAATGATTTTTATAGCCTTATTAGCTTAACTTTGGGTTATTAGTGCTGTTAAATCCAAGTTTTTGAACCTGGTTACTCTAAAACCCCCTAATGTATTAATTTTAGTGTTTAATTAGTGTTTAGTTAAGATTTATTGCCATTTTGAGACCTGCTGTAACTCCCGATACTTCAGGGAAAAGTTGAGTTTACTGGAGCATGTTCACTTGACCTAGACCACACACACGAGACCCTAATTCCCACTCCAGGCCATAGAAAAATTCATTCTGGCCGCAAATTGCGGCCAGAGGGATGAGTTCGGTGTCGGGGTTTGGGCTGGGGGAGTCTATTACATATTTGAGGTGTTTGGTATATGCAACTTTTCTTAATTCAGCTCGTATCAAAATCTGGAACATAATTCCTTATTTTAATACTTTTAAACTTGCGCGACACATACGTTTTATGAGTGGGTTTGGTGGTTGCTGTGTGTCGCAGCGTGTCAGGGTAATTTCAGACGTTTGTACACACGTTTTCGTGTATCGGCTGCACACGCGTTTAGCTTGCGACGCAAGTTTCTCGTTTGGTTTTGATATAGCGTTTTTGCAGGATTTTATGTTTTGTGTATTACTTTGTGTAAATTCTAGGGTCGTAGGCGGGGACTTCGGACGCCACGAAGAAGGGGAAACAGTTGGTCGGACACACGTAGATCGAGATCACTGTGAGTAGATTTAACAACTACGGGGAAATCGCCCGTATGGCGTTAAGCGTCAGGGTTTGATAGGATATTGTAGTCGCGTGTTATATTCATATATATATCTTGGTTGTGCATATGTACCATTGTAGCGTACCCTTCTTTTGTTCCATATAGACATAGTATTTATGAAACACCGCACTGTTAGTAACAATTCTGTAAGTCCATGCTACCTCTCTCGGTACTTTCGGGCATGCAGAATTTGATGAAAAACGATTTTCTTAGAGGTGGTAACATGGACTTAAAACCCGGATCTTTGTTAAACATCTAACTAACAACCTAACTACGAGTTGCTAACTACTCGGTTAGGGGGTTATACATTTCTTTTACTCGAACTCCTTCATCTTCAAGCTTCGATGGTCGTCCGAATCGGCTTCTCCCCGTCGTCTCCTTGCGCCGAAGATAGATCCACCTGAAAGCCTCAACCTTTGGCTCCTTCTTCGAACTTTGAAGAAACTAGTTCACTCGGTTTGCCAAACCTTGTGAACTAGAGTGAGTAGAGAAGAGTTTGTATGTGATTTTATCAATGGTTCTTCGTTCTCAACTTATGAGACAAGTGAACCATAGAGTCAAGAGAGGAAGAGCAAGAGGAGGAGATGAGAGCTCAAGAACAAGAGAGAGAATGAGCATGAAAGAATAAGAGAAGACTTTTCTCATTTGGCTCTCATAATCCAAAACAATCATAACACATCATATCAATCAAGTATTATGTGATGGTTTAAGCAACCATAGCCATATCATTTCATGCACTCATTTTGCACAAAAGAGCAAGCAAGCAAAAGTCTTTGCCATGAAATGATAGCTATGGTTATCATGATGGTCAACTAGTCAAGCCTAGTCAACCGGTCAACAAAGTCAACAAAGTCAACCCCTCAGCAACCATGTCACCATAATACTTAATTAATATAATTGTTAATCACATATCAAATTCTTATTAGGGTTGAGCAAAAAGTCAATAGTCAACAGTCAACGGTCAACAACCCTAATGAGAATCCTCTGCCTCTGTCTCTCCGTCAACTGTGCATACACAACCGCATCCGCATTCCGAGGTACACGAATGCATACTGGATAAATCCAATCCCAAAAGGTACACTAGGATCTGGCTTAAACCAAAGCCCGCTAGTGTAAACTGTCCGGACACTGTACGTGCACAAGTGCACGGATGTGACCGAACCCTTTCGCAAAACCATGCGACCTGTCGCAAAACCATGCGACCTCTACTCTTTTGCCTAAAGGCGAATAGCTTTCTGTATGGGACTCTAAAGACTCGACACTACGCTAGCAGTGGGTTTAACCACAGACCGCAAGCGGCACTAGCTGTGCGTAACGGTCCCCAGGTAGATGCCGACAAGAAGACCGACGAGGTGAAACCCATCTGAACTCCTACTGAGCCTGAATGTGACAATCTCGGTACAGTCCGGTCTGTTCGTCTGATACATCGCATGGCGGGCCTAGGGGGCGGTAAACGTCAGTCCCCCAATAGCGGTACAAGTCGTGTCGGAGTGAAGCCCAAAACACCCTGAGATAACACTGGAAGCCTACCAGTATATCTCGTTTGTCCTGGCCAGGGACTACTCGTGTAATGGCTCTCCTAGACACAGCGCGATGTCAACCCCCAAAACCGGGAGAGACGAATCCTGTCTAACCGTCACTGCCTCCAAGTGCTTCGGGACTGCACCCAACTACCACCTGTTTGCACGACTCCTTTGAGCCGTGGTAGGGTAGTAATCAAAGTACAGTGGGAACACACTCGAGGCGAAGTGACAGTGTCAAGTCAGCGGACTAAGCTGTACTCATGTCACCTGGGAACTGATAACTGACGATAGGCATAATACCAACTAGTCAGTTCCCGACGAGTCATGTCCAGTGTACTCGTAACCTAACGAGCACCCACATACTATCTCAAGTACGACGTACTGACGGCTGTGGGACAGACCGTCTCCCACATTGGGATGAGAAGTGCATGCGCTAGTCTACTCCGGAGTATCGATGCCCTGTCTCGATAGTCCTGCGACCAGGGACCTGCATAAGGATGTGCTTATAGATTACCCAGCCCCACTAGTGTGACTGCCATCACAACGCTGGTAATCAAGCAAAGATCCTAAGGGCTCCACTAATGTGTATAGGCGATATACTAAAATAAACACATGTACACATTGAAGTAGAAACAAACCAAGTAGCATACTACTATTTTGAGCAAGATTGTATATACAAGGTGAATATCCCAAGCTTCCATTAAGTAATATACAAACTAGTATGATACAGTAATGGCCTCTAGGGCATATACACTAACAATCTCCCACTTGCACTAAGGCCATGTACTGGCGTATCGAAGACCTATCATCTCGATCAGCCGCTCGAACTGAGTCTGGGGCAAGGCCTTGGTGAATGGATCTGCAGTGTTATCTTCTGAAGCGACTCTCCGAACTTCGATCTCCTGGCGATCCACGATCTCCCTGATCAGGTGATACCGCCTCAAGATGTGTCTGGATCTCTGATGGGACCTGGGTTCCTTCGCTAAAGCTATAGCCCCGTTGTTGTCGCAATACAGAGGTATTGGATCAACAATGGACGGAACCACCTGAAGTTCTTTCAAGAACTTCCTTATCCAGACAGCTTCTTTTGTGGCATCAGATGCAGCGATGTATTCCGCTTCCATCGTCGAGTCTGCAACGGTTTCCTGTTTGGAACTCTTCCAACACACCGCCCCTCCATTGAGGGTAAAGACAAAACCCGACATGGACTTGGAATCATCCTTGTCACTCTGGAAGCTGGAGTCAGCAAAGGCCTCGATCTGGAGGTCTTTTCCGCCATACACCAAGAACATCTCCTTAGTCCTTCTCAGGTACTTGAGAATGTTCTTTACCGCTATCCAGTGTTTCTCCCCAGGGTTTGACTGATACCGGCTTACCACACACAGTGCATAAGCTACATCCGGTCTGGTACACAACATCGCATACATTATAGAGCCTACCGCAGAAGCGTAGGGTATAATAGACATGCGATCCCTCTCCAAATCAGTCTTGGGAGACATCTCTTTAGAGAGGGTGATCCCGTGACAAGCCGGTAGGTTACCGCGCTTGGAATCTTCCATACTGAATCTTTTCAGTATGGTGTCGATGTACATGGACTGTGAAAGTCCTAATATCCTCTTGGATCTATCACGATGGATCCGGATCCCCAGGATGTATGAGGCATCACCCAGGTCTTTCATGGAGAACCTGTGTGACAAGAACCCCTTGACAGATTGTAGCATAGGAATGTCATTTCCTATTAAGAGAATGCCATCCACGTATAAAACGAGGAATACTACAGTTCTCGCTACAAATCTACTATAGATGCATGGTTCATCTGGATTTTTGATAAAGCCAAATTCCTTGACCGTCTCATCAAAACAGATGTTCCAACTCCGCGATGCCTGCTTTAGTCCGTAAATGGACTTAAGCAACTTGCACACCTTTCCGCCGCTCCCACTCTGAATGAAACCCTCTGGCTGGTCCATATAGACACACTCCTCTAAATTTCCATTTAGAAAAGCTGTCTTTACGTCCATCTGCCAAATCTCATAATCGTGGAAGGCGGCAATGGAAAGAAGGATCCGAATGGATTTCAGCATAGTTACTGGAGAAAAGGTCTCGTCATAGTCCAAACCAGGTCTTTGACGAAAACCCTTTGCAACCAGTCTAGCTTTATAGATCTCAACATGTCCATCTATACCAATCTTCCTTTTGAAGATCCACTTGCATCCTATGGGTTTTACCCCGTCTGGAGCAACTTCCAACGTCCATACTTTGTTGGTGTACATGGACTCCATTTCGGTCCGCATTGCATCCAGCCATTTTACCGAGTCGACGCTCTGAACGGCTTGCTGGAAGCTAGTAGGCTCATCATAATCTATGATGCAATCCTCTCTATCCCCGTCTATGAGAAAACCGTAGTATCTCTCGGGTGGATGAGACTGCCTACTACTCCTGCGGAGCGGCGTAGGAATGTCCTGTTCTTTTGAACCCTCTGGTTCCACTAAGCTTTCAGTAATAGTCTGTGGTTCTGGAATTTCTTCCAGTTCTACTGCGCTCCCACTTATTTCCTTTTCTAAGAACTGGTGTTCTAGAAAGTGGGCATTACGAGAAACAAGGACTTTTTGTTCCTCTGCGTGGTAGAAAAGATACCCCCTGGTGTTCTTTGGATATCCCACAAACTTGCACAGTACTGAGCGTGCCTCGAGCTTGTCCGCATGCTGCTTTTTGACAAAAGCCGGACATCCCCAGATCTTCAGATATTGAAGATAGGGTTTCTTCCCACTCCACATTTCATAGGTAGGCACAGTCTTAGTCGGAACTCGGTTCAAAAGGTATGCAGCTGATTCTAGCGCATCCCCCAGAATGATCGCGGTAACTCAGTGTTACTCATCATGGACCGAACCATATCCAATAGGGTTCGGTTCCGTCTCTCCGATACACCGTTATGTTGCGGAGTGTATGGAGGAGTAAGCTGAGAGAGAATTCCGTTCTCTTTTAAATAATCCAGGAACTCGGCACTCAAGTATTCTCCACCTCGATCCGATCTTAGAATCTTAATACTTTTGCCGGTTTGTTTTTCTACTTCATTCTTATATTCCTGGAACCTTCCAAAGGCTTCGGACTTATGTTTCATTAAGAAGACATAACCGTACCTTGAAAATTCATCCGTAAAAGTAATGAAGTAAGAATAACCGCACACGTCGCTGTGTACGAGTCCCAAGCGCTCGCTCGCTCTTACTCCGTATCCAGTGAACGGAGCCTTTGTCATCTTTCCTTTGAGACAGGATTAACAAGTGGCATACGATTGATATTCGAACGGATTCAAATATCCTTTTGTATGTAACTTCGTCAACCTTCTCTCATTGATGTGACCCAGTCTACAATGCCATAAGAAAGTCTGATTTATATCCGGAGACTTTCTTTTGTGTGTATTCTGGACATTGAAAATCTGTGGTTGGTTTAATACGTATATACCATTGCTCAATGTACCTGACCCAATCAGAACTTGATTAAGGTGAATGTTTACAACATTACTTACAAACGCAAATTCATAACCTTCTTTAGAAACTAAAGATACAGAAATGATATTACAAGTTGCGTTGGGTACAAAAAAGCAATTACGCAAAACCAAAACATGTCCATCTGACATTCCCAGGTGATAGTCCCTCACGGCTTTAGCATCCATGCTAGCTCCGTTCGCAACTCTGAGGGTCATGTCACCTGCTTTCAAAACACTACGGTTTCTCAACGCCTGCAAAGAATTACAGATATGAGATCCTGATCCGGTATCCAATACCCAGGAAGTAGAGTTTATTGAAAGACAGTTTTCAATAACAAACACACCTGAAGCTGAAGCTGCAACCTGCTTCAATTCCTGTGTTCTGGCCTTCCAGGCCCTGCAATAATTCTTCCAGTGTCCTTTCTTATGACAGTAGAAGCATTCTTCCTTATCCACAAGCTTCCCCGCTATCTTTGTTGATTTAGCTTTTCCCTTCGTATCCACTTTACTAACACCGCCTCTTGGTTTGGCGGGGGCTTTCTTCTTCTTTCCCTTGGTTTTCGCCTTGGACCTAGAAGAAGATGATCCTCCTACAAACAAAGTGGATGTTTCCCTACCTTTCTGTAGGGTGCCCTCTGCGCTCCTCAGCATGTTGAGGAGCTCTGAAAGTTCAACTTCTTTTTCTTGTAAGTTGAAGTTCAGTATAAACTGGGCGTAAGTGGAAGGAAGGGACTGGAGAACTAAGTCTGTATAGAGCTCACTCTCCAATGTGGTCCCTAGGTCCGCGAGCTCCTCAATGTAGCCGATCATTTTAAGCACGTGTTCTGCTACTGATGATCCGACGGCCATCCTTTCCGAAAATAACTTTTACGACGCTTCGTATCTTGCGATACGAGATTGCTCTCCATACAGTTCTTTTGTATGAAGAAATATGGATTCCAAGTCCATATTCTCGTGCCTCCTCTGATGTTCATTGTCCATCGAGGCAAGTACGAGGCACTTGGCCTTCGCGCTATCAATCTCCCAAGTCTTACGGATTTCCTTATCCGCGACGCTGGAAGTGGGACCAGGGACAGGGGGAGCTTTGGTGGTAAGAAGATACCCCAGCTTGTCGTAAGTGATTGCCATTTTGACATTCCTGAGCCAATCTTTGTAGTTTGGACCTGTCAGTATGTTTTTATCTAGAAGTAACTTAAGTCCAGTCATTTCGATTGGTCGTTGCAATTAGGAGAGAGAAGAAGAAACACTTAGCATGATGCTCTTGCAAGTTTAAAGTGGTTTTTAGTTTGTCTAAACATGATGGCTCCCACTGTTTCTCGAATCCCTCCTTAAAACCAAAAAGGAAGGATTAGTCAGGATCAATCTCACCGTACAATACTTGCTTAACCGTTCGGCCAGGCTGGTGTCGGTACTTCGAGGGAGGTTTTCCAACGCTTTCACGAAGTTCCTTAATTTAAGAACCTCTTTTCCCTGGGGGCGTAGCCCCGCTAACACCTTTCTAGATACCTACTAGGTTTATAGCATTGATCGTTAAGTGAGAAATTTCCCGAAGAGTAGCATATACTCACAGTAGGATCGGGATCCAAATATCATCGCGTGACGAAACTGAAGGAATCCTACCAGAATCATCACACTCCAAATGGTATGCAACACTAGAAAGTTTCAGTTCTTTTGAAACTCCCGATGTGGATTTTTTCCCCATGCTCTTATGACCTAGGCGTGAGGTCAAAATGTCATAAGTCACATGTCAAGTTCTTCCCATCATTATCCAGGTTAATTTGAATCCACCCGTACCTACCCTTGACGTAGGCCAAAATGGTAGTACGGCTGTCCCAAACCAACGCATTCTATCTATGCAACAGATAAATATCCGGCAGCTACCAATCACTATGCCTTGGCGTGAGGTCAAAATACATAGCTTGAATACTACCGAATATTTAACTGAAATGATGGAGGGCTACGAATGGTTTTGGCAAAACCGTGAACGTAGTGAACTTGATATAAACGATGGAACGAGATAGCTTTTAAAAGTAGTGGCTCAAACTCTGCATTTAAAAGTTAGTTTTGAAAAGAACCGAGTGGTTTTTCGAAAGTTTTCCAACGACTTTTACTTGGTTTATTTTCTTGCATTAGTTCTTTTAATGCGTGATATTCTTGCATTAGTTCTTTTAATGCGTCCCATTATTTAATCCTACCATTGCAGAAAACAACCAAAATATGACGTACGCTTATGCCATTCGCATTCGCCATGGGGTCTCGTCATTACCCGTTAGGTTACTTAACTAACGACAGAGCGGGGGCTGGGCTAGCGCGGCTGTAAAACATAAGCAACGCCTAAATAATATCATATATTGATATATTGCAATGATAGAAATTTCATATCACAGATGAACACATTGGATATACTAGGAACCCGCAATTCGTACGAGCCTGTAACGAAAAGCAGATTACACGGTCGCGGTGAATAGCCAAAACCCTACCCAAGACCCCTACGGGTGCGGCAAACTACCCGCCAAGTACCCGAAGCGAAGCAACCTCCCTCATCCCCGTGAGTAGGCCACTCGGCACTTCGGCATACCCGGTAGTTTGTGCACCCCCTCCATGGGTCTATCCTAGGACCAAAAACAGTAAAAAGAAATTATACAATGACGGCTACAACCCCGACCCGGTTGTGCGGCCATACAAATAATTATTACATCAATTTACAAATTTACATGAATTGAAAGAAAAGAAAACTCTCGTCTCACAACCCCCGGCTATTCACCCGTGACAATCCAATGAATTCATATACACATTCCAATAACATTACAGATCATAGATTTGTATAACCCCCACTAATCGACATATAGCGATTAGTAGACGTTCAATACAAATATCACATCACAGAAAAACCCGTCAGCATAAGTCTTTTAGAAGTTCGATCAAAAATACAGATTTATAGGCCCTAAACACAAAATTTTCGTTCTGGAAAATCTGGGCAGAAAATACATATTCCAAAAATCCCAAAACAACCCCAGAAATACACTGCACCAACTTTGGACCCCGACCGAGTCAACTCGGCCGCGGAACCGCGGCGGGAGCGTTCTCCCGCCGCTTTTCCGCGGCGCTTTGAATCGATCGTTGGACCAAATTTGGTGGTTATCCAAATAAAAGCCTGAGCCGATTTTTAAGATGAAAATTATCAACTTTTGAACAGAATAAAATTCGGCAGAAACTTGACAGTTTTGGGTTCGTTTTGCGACTTTTCTTTGATCGATCTTCTAGCTACTTTGCTAACATGTTAGATAGAGTTTAACTAGGCTCTGATACCACTGTAAGTCCATGCTACCTCTCCCGGTACTTTCGGGCATGCGGAATTTGATGAAAAACGATTTTCTTAGAGGTGGTAACATGGACTTAAAACCCGGATCTTTGTTAAACATCTAACTAATAACCTAACTACGAGTTGCTAACTACTCGGTTAGGGGGTTATACCTTTCTTTTACTCGAACTCCTTCGTCTTCAAGCTTCGATGGTCGTCCGAATCGGCTTCTTCCCGTCGTCTCCTTGCGCCGAAGATAGATCCACCTGAAAGCCTCAACCTTTGGCTCCTTCTTCGAACTTTGAAGAAACTAGTTCACTCGGTTTGCCAAACCTTGTGAACTAGAGTGTGTAGAGAAGAGTTTGTATGGGATTTTATCTATGATTCTTAGTTCTCAACTCATGAGACAAGTGAACCATAGAGTCAAGAGAGGGAGAGCAAGAGGAGGAGATGAGAGCTCAAGAACAAGAGAGAGAATGAGCATGAAAGAATGAGAGAAGACTTTTCTCATTTGGCTCTCATAATCAAAAACAATCATAAGACATCATATCAATCAAGTATTATGTGATGGTTTAAGCAACCATAGCCATATCATTTCATGCACTCATTTTGCACAAAAGAGCAAGCAAGCAAAAGTCTTTGCCATGAAATGATTGCTATGGTTATCATAATGGTCAACTAGTCAAGCATAGTCAACCGGTCAACAAAGTCAACAAGTCAACAAAGTCAACAAGTCAACAAAGTTAACAAGTCAACAAAGTCAAAAAGTCAACAAAGTCAACCCCTCAACAACCATGTCACCATAATACTTAATTAATATAATTGTTAATCACATATCAAATTCTCATTAGGGTTGAGCAAAAAGTCAATAGTCAACAGTCAACGGTCAACAACCCTAATGAGAATCCTCCGCCTCTGTCTCTCCGTCAACTGTGCATACACACCCGCATCCGCGTTTCGAGGAACACGAATACATACTGGATAAATCCAATCCAAAAAAGTACACTAGGATCTGGCTTAAACCAAAGCCCGCTAGTGTAAACTGTCCGGACACTGTACATGCACAAGTGCACGGATGTGACCGAACCCTGTCGCAAAACCATGCGACCTGTCGCAAAACCATGCGACCTCTACTCTTTTGCCTAAAGGCGAATAGCTTTCTGCGTGGGACTCTAAAGACTCGACACTACGCTGGCAGTGGGTTTAACTACAAACCGCAAGCGGCACTAGCTGTGCGTAACGGTCCCCAGGTAGATGCCGACAAGAAGACTGACGAGGTGAAACCCATCTGAAATCCTACTGAGCCTGAATGTGACAATCTCGGTACAGTCCGGTCTGTTCGTCTGATACATCGCATGGCGGGCCTAGGGGGCGGTAAACGTCAGTCCCCCAATAGCGGTACAAGTCGTGTCGGAGTGAAGCCCAAAACACCCTGAGATAACACTGGAAGCCTACCAGTATATCTCGTTTGCCCTGGCCAGGGACTACTCGTGTAATGGCTCTCCTAGACACAGCGCGATATCAACCCCCAATACCGGGAGAGACGAATCCTGTCTAACCGTCACTGCCTCCAAGTGCTTCGGGACTGCACCCAACTACCACCTGTTTGCACGACTCCTTTGAGCCGTGGTAGGGTAGTAATCAAAGTACAGTGGGAACACACTCGAGGCGAAGTGACAGTGTCAAGTCAGCGGACTAAGCTGTACTCATGTCACCTGGGAACTGATAACTGACGATAGGTATAATACCAACTAGTCAGTTCCCGATGAGTCATGTCCAGTGTACTCGTAACCTAACGAGCACCCGCATACTATCTCAAGTACGACGTACTGACGGCTGTGGGACAGACCGTCTCCCACACTGGGATGAGAAGTTCATGCGCTAGTCTACTCCGGAGTATCGATGCCCTGTCTCGATAGTCCTACGACCAGGGACCTGCATAAGGATGTGCTTATAGATTACCCCGCCCCACTAGTGTGACTGCCATCACAACGCTGGTAATCAAGCATAGATCCTAAGGGCTCCACTAATGTGTATAGGCGATATACTAAATTAAACACATGTACACATTGAAGTAGAAACAAACCAAGTAGCATACTACTATTTTGAGCAAGATTGTATATACAAGGTGAATATCCCAAGCTTCCATTAAGTAATATACAAACTAGTATGATACAGTAATGGCCTCTAGGGCATATACACTAACAGGTTCATGCTGCATGAGCACTAATTGTATGTTACACACACCGTTAGTAATTGCCATGACACTCGCACTATAGAATTGCTACGAACCATACATCGTTTAGATTATCTCATCATTGATGATTAGACATGATTCTGTCCTTTTGTGTGCATACATGCTTGCGTATATCCCACTTGTACATCTATATTGGCATATATACATATTGTACACTCATGCTTGCGTATATACCACTTGTACATCCATATTGGTACATATACATATTGTACACTCATGCTTGCATATATACCACTTGTACATCCATATTGGTACATTTATATATTGTACACTCATGCTTGCGTATATACCACTTGTACATCCATATTGGTGCATATATATATTGTACACTCATGCTTGCGTATATACCACTTGTACATCCATATTGGCACATATACATATTGTACACTTATTCTTTGCGTATATACTACTTGTACATCCATATTGGCACATATATATATTGTACACTCATACTTGTGTTTATTCCACTTGCACATCAATATGGGCACAAATACATATTGTACACTCATACATGCGTATATAGCACTTGTGCATCCATACCTACATACATACTTATTGCACATACATAGATGATGATGGCTTTGGTTTTGGAGAATTGGAGACCACATGAGATATTTTCAAAACTGGATCAATTTAAAAGAGCGGTTTTTCCCTTAATATGTCATATCACTGTTCCATGTTGCATGGTATTCGGATATGCTTACATTTTTATCATACGTAGTATACATCATGCTTTATGATTTTACGCACTAAGATATGCTGTTTTCATGAGATTTCTGGATTTGAGAACCGTGACTATTTCAAAAGAAAGCATGTACTGTTTTAAAAATCCGGTTTCTATTGATATGATATTTCAGTACGTCTCTCGGTTCTGAGACGTGTGACATGTGAAACTCGAGGAGCTGGATGAGGCCGATTGTGGGTACATGGTGGACCCGGTATGGTACCCCGCGGCGAGAACGGATTGTTGTGCTGTAGACGATGAGCCTGGCAGAGGGACTACTACCTACCGGTGATTGGTTGGACCTGGCGGTTATCCGGAGGATACTGATCAGAGTCGAGAGATGGATACGGGCCGACCCGTACTGCCGGGGCCAAGGGCCGATTCCGCAGACGGAGCCCGTGGGCCGATCCGAACTGACGGAGCCCGATATATGAGGATTTGAGTGTCGATGCTGGACACGAGTATTTCATGATTTTTTCGGGTGCCGATGTTGGGCACGCCGTTTCTATGAGATTTACTGGATTGAGGGCCGGATAGAGTGACAGCGCCTGAGTTATCGCGATTTTAGGGTGTTTTTGGTAGACACCGGGGTTTTCCACGAGGATGATTCGTGTAGAAAATATTTTATCCTATGCTCAGCATTCATTGTTATGCATTGCATCATGTAGTCGTAGTACCTGATAGAGTACTTTGCATGATTACTGCGTACCCAGTTCATCATATAGATGTTATTAGATTGCCATATTAGAGTATCGCAACACGTGCATACTCGCGATTACATTTATATGTTATTTACTCTTCACGAGTTGGCAATTCACCCCCGTTGTGCCACAGTATTTACAGGTCGACCCTAAGAGTAGTTGCGGCAGGACTACCTCATTGTATCATTTTGGCTACGGATACCATTGCAGTTGACGAGTGAGCCGTTTTTCCTTTAGGTGGGTTTTGCGGTATCCGTTTATTTCCTTTGTACTCTCTGTTGTATCTAGTACTCTCCATCTACCATTTCATGTATTGACTTAGAGACCAGTTGTGAGGACGATATATATTATTTTGTACTCTGGATGTCGAGCTCGTGTGAGCTGGCTTTATTTTTGCAGTTTTATCTTTTATGTTGTCTTCACTTATATTGCTCATTTCTTCGCTACGACATCGTATACTATTATTGTGGTGGTTGTTTCCGCCGTTGGGCATGATTGCTCTCTTTTGGGGATGCTTTATTCTTATTGTATGTAATTTTACTTATATCATGTCTTGTACCCGATTTCGGGCTAGTTTTTACAAAGCAGGTGCTGCCGAAATTTTTAAGAAAATAACTCAAACTTTAAAGGTTTTTACTCGAGTTTTCTAAATGTTTTAAACCAATGTTTTCAACACTCACTACTTTTAATGGTTTTGATTTCTGGGTTTCGGCTTACCTAATCGCGTTACGCCTATAGACGTTACGTGGTTAAGTGCCGGTCACGGGCCGAACTTTGGGTCGTGACACCTACTGCCGAAGCATAGGTTATCCCTTACACGTGAGCTCTCTCCAAATCAGTCTTGGAAGACATCTTTTTAGAGAGATTGATTTCTCAGTAAGTGGGTAAACCACCACGCTTAGAATCTTCCATACTAAACTCCTTTAGCATGGTATTAATGTACTTGGATTTGGGACACTCCCAACATCCACTTAGATCTATCACTATAGATCATAATTCAGAAGATGTAGTAGGTATCATCCAGATCTTCCATTGAGAATCTTCGTGATAAGAGGATCTTGACCGAGTGTAGCATAGGAAACCATTTCCTATCAAGAGTATGCCATCTACGTACAATACGTGGAAGACTACCTTACTCTCTACAATCTTCTTATATACACAAGGTTCATCTACCATTTTGATGAAGTAAAACTCTTTGACTGTCACATCAAAACAGATGTTCCAACTCTGCGATGCATGCATTGATCCTGATGAACTTAAGCATAGCTTTGAAAGTCTCAACTTTTCCATCTACACCAAGAATCTTCTCAAGATCCATTTGCTCCCAATGGGTTTTACCCCTTCAGGTGCAACATGCAAAGTCATACTTTGTTGGTGTATATGGATTTCATCTTTGATTGTATTGTATCCAGCCTTTTCACAGAGTCGCCATTCGTGATGGCCTGCCTGAACCTAGTAGGGCCGTCATCTATCATGATGCAATCCTCGCTCCCACTTTCACCAAGAATACCACAGTATCTCTCATGTTGATGAAGAACCCAACCAGATTCGTGGAGAGGCTGAGGTTCGTTGGAGACTATTGAATCCTTTGGTTTCACCAAATCATCAGCTGTTAATTTGTCTAGCTGGAACACCATTCAGTTCTACCTCATGACCACAAATTTCATCATAAGAAATACCTTTTCTATAAAGGTGGTATGCTGAGAAACAAAACATCTTTTGCTCCTCAGAGTAGTAGAAGATATTCCTTCACAAATGTTTGGGATATCCTAACAAACTTATACAGAACTGACCTTGCCTCGAGCTTTTCCGGATTTTTGCTTTTCAACATAGGTCGTACAACCCATATCTTAACTCTTTTAAGACATGGTCTCTTCCCATTCCATATCTCATATGTAGTGGTAGGCCCTGATTTGGATAGAACCTCATTCAATAGGTACTCAGCTTCTCAAGTGTATAACTCCAAAAGGAAACAGGTAACTCAGCAATACTCATCATAGAGTGCACCATATCTCATAGATACCTCCGTCTCGATACACCGTTGTATTATGGTGTAATCGAAAGAGTAAGCTGAGAGAGAATCACATTCTCCTTTTAGAAATTCCAGGAATTCCATGCGCAAGTATTCTCCTCCTCGATCACATCGAAGGACTTAATACTTCTACCCTTTCGGTTCTCAACTTCAAACTTATATTCCTTGAATTTTTCAAAAGTTTTAGAATTGTGTTTCAACAGGAACATATGTCTGAATCCTGAGAGAGGATCAGTGAATATAATGAAGTACGAAGAACCAACCCTAGCATTTATAGACATAGAACCGTATACATCATCATATATCCGTCCCAAGAGTTCACTAACTCTTTCTCTGTTTCCAGTAAACGGAGTATAGATTATTTTACCTTTGAGACAAGACTGGCAAGTATCATAAGATGAAAATTCGAATAGATTCTCACATTCATCCTTTTGTAACTTAGCTAATCATGTCGCATTGATATGACCTAGTCTATAATGCCTCAAGGAGGATTCGTTCATTTCTGAACTACTCCTCTTGTTTGTGTTCTATATACTTTGAACTATAGTTTGATTTAGAACGTGTATGCCATTTCATAACGTGCCTGATCCAATCAACTCTTGATTAAGAAAAATGTTCATAACATTATCCTCCTATACAGAATTATATCCTTCTTTAACTTAATAAAGAAACTGATGTAATGTTGTATATCAAGTTCAGTATCTAATGAAATTTGTTCAGAATCAATGTATTAATATAAGGTGATATCTGCTAACAGACTTGGCTGCAACACTTGCACCATTCTCTACACTTAGAGACATATCACACATTCTCAGTTCTCTACCTATCTTTAGCCCATGTAACATATTTCATATGAGGGATCCTGATTCAGTATCACATACCCAGGACGTAGAGAATACTGAGAAACAGTTCTTGGTAATGAACACACTCGAAGAATATGCATCAACATGCCCATTTTTCGTTTGGGTTGCGTGGAAATCCGGATATATCCCTATTTCCTGCTCGGACTTATAATAGTTATAAGATAGAGCGGAACCAACGCTCCCTTTCTCGGTATAATAAGCAGGTTCGGTCAATGCATCCATATTATTATCTTGATTAAGGCGTGACATGGTCTCTACCAGGAGAGAGAGAGAAGAAAACACTCTGTGTGCTCTCTTGCAAGATTAGATTGGTTATTAGTTTATCTAATCAGGATGGCTCCCACTGTTTTAGTCAAATCTACCTTCAAACCCTAAAAGATAAGACTAGCCGGGACTAATTACACCCTACAAGTTCGCTAATATTTCGGCTAGGCCAGTGTCGGTACTTTCAGGGAGGTTCCATGTGCTTTCGCACGTACCTAATTAAAATAAACCTCGTTTTCCCAGGGGCGTAACCACATTAACACCTTTCTAGACACCTACTTGATCGGCTAATTGTAATGTGTAAAACACTCCTAGGAGTAACTCTTACGCGCAATGGGTATCGGGATCCAACTATCTCATAGAAGGTATGTAATCTCATTGCAAATTTCAACACTTGAAATTCCCGATAATATTCTGCCTCTAGCGTCCTATGAACTTAACGCGGGCCAACAAACCATAGTCCGCTAGTCAAGTTCAACCCGTACATTTCATGATTGAATTAAACCTACCCGCACGACCCTTGACGCAGGCCAACAAAGTCACACAACTACCCTAATCCAATCGCATCGTATGCTGCAGATAAGCACTACTTCGCTACCGCACACTACGCCTTGACGCAGGCAAACAAACGTAGCACAAATACTAAGTACTACTTATCTGAAATGACGGAGGGCTACGACAAGCAAAAACTATAGAAGCAATCAAAAGACAAACCGAGTGGGTTGAAGCATCTGCTAGTTTTTCTAAAGAGATCACTCCCGGTGAAGGGATCTCGGCTCTTTCCTTATCGAATAAGGTGCAGGATATTCTACAAGGAATATAGCTATGCAAAGCAAGAATTAGAGCTACCAGTTTTTAAAACAAGTTTCTACAACATCTTTTAGGTTTCTTTTATTTCATTAATCTCATTAATGAAGTGCCATTTATTATGCTTCCCAAGCATCACATATGAAATAAAAGCAGCAATATTAATTATATCTCATATATATAATATAGGCATTCGTCTCAGAACATATCAAGTGATCACATCACAGAATATCAGCAGCAGAAGAATCACATATGAAATATTGGATATACTAGGAATTCCGTATTTTAAATTAAGCCAGTATAAAACACGGATTCCACGGTCGCGATGAATAGCCAAACCCACATCCCGAGACCCCTACGAGAGCGTCAAGAAACCCTACCAATTCTAGAGTTAGGAGACCCGGTCTCGACCCCACGAGATGATCTCCCACTGGACCCTAGAACCAGGTTACTTGTGCTCCCCGCCTTGGGTCTATCCTAATGCGGAAAAGTAAATAATATACATCAATGGTGACGTCATCCTCAACCCGGAAGTGCCCCAATAAAAGAATATTACAAACAAGCTTTTACATGAATGAAAATGAAAAACTCTCATTTCACATAAAAAAACCCCGGCTATTCATAACACGACGATCCAATATAATATATCACAGCAACACATAATATCACATGTCATCAACGTAAGTAAATATGCGTATCCCAGTTGTCGTTGACATAGAGCACCGAAACCGGCGATACACCACATATTACACTTACGGTCCCAGAAAAGAAAGTGAAAAAACTACAACAGTTGGAATCCGCAACCACCTTAGACATCATAAACCCAATGTATCTCATGCTTTGGATTTCATGCCTAACCAAATGAATTCCTTAGACATCACATGCCTAACAATTATAAACCCCCCATTTTAGTCTCGATATTGAAAACACTTTTCAATAACCTGTCGGGCAATTCAACAAGATTCCCGATAACCTGATCGAATGCTTGTCGGAAACTTTATTAGACGGCCGCACACCCGATGCCGTCAACGAAGTGCACTAAGGCGGAACACCGCTGCCGCGAGCACCCGAACGGATGCTTTTAGCGACGGAGTTCTCCTACAGTCACTTGGTCGGGGGCTATGGGGCGTGGCTATCTAGTAAGGTTACCCGGCGAGTATCCGCATACACTACGTAATTACGACGGACTTTTGATCAACATCAAAATCCCGTGGCAACCAATCAAATGAGACTAACTTGCTAGATTTATAAAATTCAAACTAGTTATCTCATAACTAATTATGTGGATTCCAAATATTGTATCACAATCACATATAGCTAGATGAAGTAAAACTTTTCGATCGAATAAACAAGCACCCAAAATTTCCCAACAAGCTCAACACTTGAGCGGAGTTCAAAAAGTACCCAGAACATGCCACAGCTCCTATGAACCAGCCGTAGAAGGGTCAACCAATGCCTCACCTGTGGCACCGCTGAACAAACCCTAGGGTTTGATGGCGGTTCTGAAGGTCACAGAATCGAGTTAAGGTTTCGTTCTTCTAGAGGGTCCACAGAATCGCTTGCAAGATTTTCTGAAAATTTTAAACTCATAAAAAATCCAACACTTGAAAATTTTCCAGCGGGGGAAAAATTGGGATATTGATATCCGTTCGAACTTTTTAACATCGTCTAAATAACCCGAATAAATGTTAGAATTACGAATATGAAACACTCCGAATTTCTTTTGCAAAAATTTAACATCTCATGAAAATTTAGCAAAAACAAACAACACCTGAAACACCAAAACCTAGACCCTGGAACACTGAAAAAATTTGAAGCCCAGAAACTAACATGAGGCCAGCCTGCTCGGTTTTTCCACTGATGTGCTCGGCCAAATTCCGAGCAATTTGGTTCAAATTTCTCCTGTGTTCATATTGCATCTCATACAACATTCTGCAGTTGTTTAAAAAAATTTTAGAAGACTTTTTAAATTCGACAGAAACCAAGTTTTCGTATCGGATATTTCGAAGTAGTTTCAGTTTCGTAATCCTAACAAACATCGTCTATTTTCTAGCATGGCTCTGATACCACTGTTGGGTTGTCTAGCACGGAAGCAAAGTTTCAGGAGGCATCATCCATGCCAATTTCAAAAATTGTTGTTCTAGCTAACCCTAACCCTAGAATCGTTACTAGAAAATGCGACGATACTAAATGTAAACACTTTACATCTAAGTGAATAAGGGAATACAACCTTTGTAGACCGGTCCTTCACTTCTAAAGCTCCATGTCGTAGTCCCTTCGCTGCAAGTTGTGAAGACCCGGACTCTAGAGAGAGTTCACTTGAAGAAACGAACAAGCTTGCTCAATGTTTTCGAGGCCGAAGATGATCTATGTCGAGGAGACTCGAGCTCATGCTACCTCTTCACTAATTGTAGATTAGTGAAGCAAACACCCTAAACTAAATGGTTAATAATAGAGGATGATGAAGTAGGAAGTGGGCTCACTTTAGATTTATTTTTCTCACAATATTTCTTTTCATCTCCAAACCCTAGAAAGCTTTTTGAGCTCATGAAGAAGATGAAGATTGAAGAAGAGAGAATGAATTCATGAGGTTAGAAATGTAACCAAGGGTGAGTTAGTGTCATACACTAACTCATGTAGAGAGTTAACTATGATGTAAGCTTAATGGTTACGTTAGAAAATATCTTAAGCAAGACAAAAGAGTGGACTAAGTCAATGAAGACTACAAGCTTCTATAAGCTTTAAACCATGATAAATACCTCCACAATTTTGAATTTGTTTGAAATAAATATAAACTCTAACTTAACCTTAGCATGGTATAAGTCTCATACATACATGTTGCATGTGTAACCTAGTATGACACAATAATATATATCACATATATATTTTGTGTGCAAAAAGAAAATAATATAACTAACATATATCACATATATATCAATGTATCATCAAGTGAGAAAAAGCAATACTTAAGTGAGCTAATATTAGTTAATGTAATGTAATATATCAAATACATAATCATACATTAAATTATTAAATCAACACTTGATTTAATAACCTGGTTATATCACATATAACCGACTAATATCAAATGTATCCTTTTATCGAATCAACATTTGATCCGATAACCCGGCTATATCACATATAACCAATCTATACATATATCGCGAGAATAGAATGCAGTATCACATACGCGCATTAATCTCGGTCCCGTACATATCACATATGTGCTCCTACTCCGTTTCGCATGAACCAGGAAACCTCTATGTAGGACTTTAAAGACTCGTCATTACGCCGGCAATAGGTGATGATCATATCAAACACCCACAAGCCGCAAGCGGTCTGCTAAACATAATGGCCATCCGGGTATTAAGCGATCAGAAGATCAACAAGCAAGCCTACTCGTACTTCTGAGAATCCAATCAGTAACACTACCGTACAGTCCGGACTCTTCGTCTGATATGTCGCATATCATAGACTGGGGGCGGTATAACGTCAGACCCCAATAGTCTGATAAGTCATGCCGATGCAAGGTCTATAACAGTTCGAGAAACTACTAATAATATTTACCAGTAGATCTCAGCAACCCTGGCCAGGGATTTCCTGTTATGGCCAATCGAGCATAGCGCAACATCAACTCCCAATACCAAGAGATATGAAACCCCTCCTATCGCTCATTGCCTCCATGTGACTCGGGACTGTACCCAAAAACCATATTTTTGCACGATCTCTTGACCGTGGTATGGTGGAAATCAAGGCACAGTGGGAATCACACAAGACTCTATAACGATCTCGGGTCTACAGACTAACCTGTACCAGTGTCACCAGAGAACTGCTATCCGACGATAGGTATAATACCATCTAGGAGTTCTCGGCGAGTCCGTTCAGTGTACCCAGTCTTCACTAACACCCGTATACCTTCTCTGATGTCAAACACCAATGGATATGGGATCATCCATCGCCCATCACATGGGTCGAGAAGCGTATACGCTAGTCTACTCTGGAGTATCGATGCCCTGTCTCGATACTCCTACGACTAGGAACAATTATAGGGTGTACTTGTGGACTACCCTTTGCCCCACTTGTATGATCTCCATCATAGTCCTGGTAGTCAAGTACACATCCTAAGGGCTTTATCAACATGTGAGTGAGAGACAATAAGTGTACATGTTAAGATAAAGTGCAACCAGATAACATACTATCATGTCGAGCAAGAAAGTCTTCCCTATATATGTCCAAGCATCCACTACAATATACATCACATGTACAGTAATGGCCTCTAGGGCATACATATAACTAACAGGAAACGGACTAGTTCGCTACATGAGACGCCGCAAAAGAGGCAGTCTAGATGAGGAAGCTCTTAATGTAACTTCAGGTGGTTCCTTCCATTGTTGGTCCAATACTTTAGTATTGTAACAACCAACGGCGCTATAGCTTTAGGGAAGGATCGCAGGTCCCATCAGAGATCCAGACATATCTTGAGGTGGTACCACCTGATTAGGGAGATCGTTGATCCCCAGGGGATCGAGGTGAGGAAAGTGTTGGAGATAGTGCCCTCAGAGTCAATTATTGGATCGCAGGCACGTGATTGCAATGATTGAGGGATGACTTATCCTGGTAGGACAGTCTTACTCGAGATGATAGTATGCTATCTGGTTTATCTTTATCATCGTGTACTGCTTTAGGTGACCTGACATGTCGCTATTACACGTTGATAGAGCCCCTAGGATTCTTGCTTGACTACCAGCAGTATGATGGCGTTCATATACGTGGGAGCTGGTAGTCTATAAGCACATCCTTAAAAGGTCCCTAGTCGTAGGAGTTTCGAGACAGGGCATCGATTCTCCAGAGTAGACTAGTGTATACAATCGAGACCCCGACGAGGGGCGGTGGCCGGTCTCATAAGCCACTGGTGTCAGTTGGTTCACCTAAGATGTATACAGGTGCTCATTGGGTTATGAGTACACCGGACAGGACTCGCCGGGAACATGCTAGTTGGTCTTATACCTGACGTCAGATAGCAGTTCCCTGGTGACATATGTACAGGTTAGTTCATCGACCTGGGGATCGTCATTTGTCTCGTGTGAGTTCCCACTGTCTTTGATTTCTACCCTACCACGGCTTAAAGGAGTCGTGCAAACAGGTTTTAGTTGGGTACAGTCCCGAGCCACATGGAGGCAGTGAGCGGATCTTCAGGGGTTCGTCTCTCCCGGTATTGGGGGTGAGGTCGCGCTGTGTCTAGGAGAGCCATTACGCAAAGCCCTCGGCCGAGGCAGGAGGTTTACTGGTAGGTATTCCAGTAGTATCTCAGGGCGTTCTGGGCTACACTCCGACACGACATGTACCGCTTTTGGGGGTCTGACTTTTACCAACCCCCTAGGCCCGACATGCGATGCTCATAGACGAACGGACCGGACTGTACGGATATTGTCACTGACAGGCTCAGTAGGGTGTCAGGATGAGTTCGCTCATCGACGTCCCTTTTGGTCAATAGCTGGTGGCCCGTCACGTATTGGCTAATACCTCTGACGTGCTAGTGGTTAAATCCACAGCCATAGTATTGACGAGTCTTTAGAGTCCACCACACTTACAGTTACTCAATCTTTCGGGCGAAACGCTGTAGAGGCCGTATGGAGATATGGCAGGGTCCGATCAGATACGTGCGGTATTGCACGGATCAGGATCGGACAGTTTTGTACTAGTGGCCGTATAGTTATATGGCAGGGTTCGATCTGATACGTGCGGTATTGCACGGAACAGGATCGAACGGATATTACTAGCCGGCTTTGGCTTAAGCCGGTCCTAGTTTAGTACAGTGTAGATTTTGTCTCATTGCATTTGTATCCGGACGGAATACAGATGCAGGTGTGTATGCACAGTATCGGGGTTTTCCTGTAATTTATTACAGGACCAGTTTTCTGGAGTTGCCAGTTTGCATTCCATTCCGGCCGGTTTTCCTTTGTTCTTTCCCGGCCGGACTTTTCTGATGGAGGGGGTAATTTGCAGTTTTGCAAATTACATTTGAGGAGGGGGTTTCTTGCATATGTATTAATTATGATAGCATCTTTTTTATTCCTTTCTTTTCTATCATCATTTCTTGTAAAAGGTGATTAGGATTGATTTGGTTTTGATGTGAGATTGTGATGATAATGTTTGGCTATGGTCACCACTTGCTTTTACTACCATTACCTTCCTTCTATGGTTGTGGTTTTGTATTCCCTCCTCCACCATTCTCATTTTAGAGAGGATAGAACTCACTTGAGAAAAAAAGAGAAGAAGAGGTTTTCATTCTTGAGAGTTTTCATTCTTGATCTCATTTTTCATGCTAGAAAAATGCAAGCACCATTTTTCTAATCTTGATTCCTCCATCATCTTCAAAGGCAACTACATAAACTCCAAGAGATAAAGTTTCTACACTACATTCTACAGCATTTCTTGGGCATGTCGACTTGCCGGCTTCATGCTCGAGTTGCCTCGGTATTGAGGCGGGAGCCCGTAAAAGACACAGGCGATGTGGTGTCCTTCCGGCGAGGAGGCGACGATGTGGAGACAAGACATTCCGCGGGAGATCGGGACGATGAAAAGAAGACCGGAGGACTCGGATCACTTGGTATACTTCTTTTCCCATCTCTTGTTAGCTAGCATTAGGTTAATGGTTAACGATCTGGGTTTCATTGTCCGCGGTAGCGCCAGTTTCCAAGTAAGGAAAATTTTTGATTCCGCATTTTAGCCTCGGTAAGACGGCCGGGGCGCTGCCGGGGCGCAACATGGTATCAGAGCCACGCCATTAACCTTGTCTAGCTTGCTCTAACGTGTTTACAAGTTCGATCGATCGGATTTTCCAAAAACCACATTTCCATGTCGCACTTTCTGTCGATTTTTTCCTTGCTCTAAAAATTATTTGGTACATTGGAAAATTACGTGCAGGGTTTTTTATGAATTCTGTGAAAATTTGGTACGCTGATGTTACTGTAGAGCGGCGGTTTAGCGGCCAAAACCACGTTTTGGCCGCGGAACCGCCGCCGTTTTGTGGCCAAACCGTACCAAATTTCTACAGTGGTTTATTGACATGAAAATGGGGTTTCTGGTATATTCTTTTTGGGCCCAGATGTTTTTGAGTGCTACAGTTGTGCTTGGGGCCCACTTCGGAAAATTCAGTCGATCGAAAATTTTAAACATGTTAGTTCACAGTATTTACATTATATCTGCGACCGTGAATGTCACTTGATCGGTAAATCCCGTCTAACTGCTATAGCCCGGTTAGACGGATTTGTGAACGTGACTTTCACGTTGATGTTCTGTGTTTATGCTGTGATGTTGCGGATCGGTCGTGGGGGATAGCCTGGATGCAATGTTAGTACAGTTTTTTTTATATGTACATTTGATATTGCGGGGCGAGCGTCCGACATGTGGACTGCCGTCACTTCCTGTTTGTATTATTCTTTTGGGGCACGGCCTGGTTGCGGTCGATGTACCCGTTGTATATATATTTTACTTTCTGTACTAGGATTACCCCGCGGAGGGGTGCACGGATAGCCGGGTTCTAGAGGGCAACGGGCCTGCATCTCATGGCATTGAGACGGAGGGGGCTTCACTCTAGGATTGGCGGGCTATTCGCCGCACTCGTAGGGGGTACAGGTTGGCCCAGGAGGGGTGCCCAAGTTACCGGATTCCGTGAAGTGCTGGGTGGTCCATTCACGGAGCTGGAGGGGACTGCCTCGCTTCAGGTCTTGGCGGGTGACTTGCCGCACCCGTAGGGGTCTAGGATTTCATTGCACAGGCTATCCACACGACTAGGGGAACGTCGGGTTTCAGCAGCGGCTCTGTGAAACCCGGGGCTTCCAGATATCTGTATTGTTCTGTGATGCTGTACATTTCTGTGATATTGCATTTTATCACGCCTTGAGCGAAATATAATATATTGGTGTATATATTAGTAGATGTTGTATATATTTTACATCCGCGCTAGTCCAGTCCCCTCTCTGTCGTTAGTTAGCTAACCTAACGGGTGATGACGGGACCCAGTGGCGAATGCGAATGGCATATACGTACATTAGTATATTTTCGTTCTTTGTGGTGTGATTAATTGATGGGACTGCATTGATTCGGATCAATGCAAGATAAACAAACCTATTCTGATGTTGTTGGAACAATTTTTCAAAAAGCTGTTATTGCAAGGACGTTCACTTTTGTTTTGCACAGTGGTATTCAGTCAGAATATCCTGCTCCTCAGTCGACGAGGCAAGGGCCGAGATCCCTTCACCGGGAGTGACCCCTTGGACAGAAGTTTGCGTCAGGGTAATAACTTCACTATAGCCGATTACTTTTGCTTTGCATCGTGGTATTCAGTTGGAATATCCTGCACCTCATTCTACGGGGAAAGAGCCGAGATCCCTTCACCGGGAGTGACCTCTTTAGTAAAGGTTTTCGTCACTGTATTTTTATAAAAGGCTATGCAGTTCCTTCAACGATATCAAGTTCATTACGTTAAAAGTTTTTCGCCAAAAACTAGACGTAGCCCTCCGTCATTTCTTACAAGTATTACTTAGTATTCGTGGTGCGTTTGTTGACTGTGTCAAGGCGTAGTGTGCGGTAGCTAAGTAGTGTTTGTTTGTAGCATATTAATGGGATTGGTTAGGACAGTCGTGCGGCCTTGTTGACTGTGTCAAGGGCTCGTACGGATGGGTTTAATGCAATCCAGGATAATGACGGGTTGAACTTGACTAGGACTCTTTGATTTGTTGACTGTGTCAAGGTCAGTTGGGTCCTAGGGGTAAAAATCACATCGGGAGTTTCAAAAGAACTGAAACTTGCCAGGCATGTGCATACCTTCTGGAGTGTGGTGACTTGAGTGGATTCCGTCAAGTTATCATGCGATGATAGTTGGATCCCGATTCCCACTGATGAGTTAGTTTACTCCTCGTGTGACCCCGACTATTTCTTCTTTCAGGTTTGGGGAAGAATTTGAGGTTACAGTGGGAGGTTTCCAGATTAGACAAAGTGATAACCATTCTGATCTAGGTTAGAGTGCACACTGAGTGTTTCTTTTCTCTCTCTCTTTGGCAGCGACCATTGACCCGACCCTAAGACTATGACTCAGTGACCAAGTTGACCGAACTTTCTTAACACAGGCTTTTGGATTGTCAGAGTTGCAGACCTCATTGCCACTCCTACTTTTACCCTTTTCTCCAGGACACCCCGTATTACTACGAACGTCCACTTCCATTGGACAAAACCATCGTATGGTTATATACGAACTCGAAGGACTTCGAGGATGGTTTCTGGTTCTGGAGAAAACGGATAGGATTATTCAGTTGTCTTTTCCCTTTTACCTTCTCTCAAGTTCTGAGTACTCCTTGGTTTAGGAGATAGCACACCTATTACGCAAATTGGATAGTCTTCTTCCAAACCTTAGGCTGGTGCCGACCGGTAGGGAATGAAGAAAACCAATTAGCCTAAACGGTGTGCAGAAGGTATTAAGATTAAGACAAAGCAAGGGATTAGTAAGAGGGCAAAGTAAATTGCAACTGCTATTCACGACCGAACCAAGTATTTCTTCGCCAATCCTAAATCACCTTTGTATTTCTCCAGGACACTCCGTATCACTACGAAGATCCACAGTTTATTTGGATACTCCATCGTATGGTTATATACGAACTCGAAAGGAACTTGTTCCAGTTCGGGGATGGATTCTGGTTCAGGAGAAATAGGAATAAGATTTATTCGGTTGTCTTTTATCTTCACCTTCTCTCGCTTTGCGAGTGCTCCGAGGATTAGGACAGTACACCTTTTCTGCTTATTGGATAGTCTTCTTCTAAGCCATAGGCTGGTGCCGAATGGTAGGGAAGGAAGAAAACCATTTGGCCTAAAGGGGTGTGCAGACGGTAATGACTAAAAGACATATAAAGGGATTTGGACAGATGGCAAAGAGATATACGGTTACAGTTGTGAATCTGGATAATGGAAGAGGCATTACTAAGAATACCGGAATACCCCACCGAAACATTTCAATGTTTCAGTTTCACTGTGTAATGTTAAAAGAAAAACTGATTTCCTGATTAGACACTTACTCCAGGGTATGTATTTACCAGGTATGATTCTCACATCTGTATGGTTTTACAGATGATGAGTGGGAGTAAGTTATTGGGAATTGGGTGATCATCCTCATTATATCGGGATTCGTTGTAATCGGTGATATTTGAGGAAGTCACCTGGGTTGTTTGCCGGACGGCAATTATTTGGTTTTGAATATCCGTGGTTATGCACCAATTTCAAATTGATATATCTGTACGTCTATTTTTATAGAGTGAGATATACCTTTTGAAGTTATGTCGATGATATTTACCTATATCAGTGGATGGTTAGGTAAGGAGCATTAAACAACGGTGTAATTCTTCTTAATCATAAGTACAGTTTTCAACCTACGACGCACAGTGAAAGGGTTGTTAGACTCAGCGGACTTATACAGGGTATTGTATGTTGTCCAGGGTCCATCAGGACAGAGAGGTTGGTCCTCATACTATATTCTGTTTACTTTTAACTTCTCTAGTTCTTAGACATGTGTTTCGTAGAAACACAGGGTCTAAGTTTTGAGGAGTTATAGGTATTTGAATAGAGTAGAGAACCAGGTGTAGCAAGTATCGGGATTCTTCAAAGTGATCGAAGATGTAGATACTTGTGTATGGTGTTCAGTTGATAGTAATGATTAAGAGAACTAGCTTCTCTTTCAGGTTACTCATAATTGGAAACATTCCTAAGTTGAGTAACGCTGATCGGCCTCCTTCCATTTAGTTGACATGCACTGGAGACAGCTGCATGATTTGAATCTGGTTCAATTAAATCAGTGCCTCTGTTTCTATATCGGATATAGAACAGTTCATATCTTGACATTGTTAAGGTACGGGGAGTTGTCTGGCTTATGCTTAAAACCAGAAACTGGACAACTCAAGGCACGTTTCTATAATGGCTGTTTGTGGGTTGACCCAGGCTATGACGAGGGTTGACTTTCTACCATCTGGCAGATCAATAGAAATATTGTTCTAGACTCGCCACAGTTTTATTAAAAATAGATTTTTCAAAAACAGTAGTGGGAGTATGGTAGAACTGGAAGTGATTCCAGAACCGCAAACGATTACTGAAGGTTTGATAAGGAACCTAAAGATTCAATCTGGCTTGACATTCTATTGGCCACTCCGCAGATACGGTGGGTAACTTCAGGCACCCGAGAGGTACTCCGGTAGCCTCAAGGACGGTGACAGGGAAGTTCTTGTTTACCCACACTTGCCATTGCTGTTGTTCCAGGCCGCGAGACCCGGCAGGAGGATGAGTATAGCGTCGTTCTGAACTAGCTTCAGAAGTGTACGTGTATATAACTCTGCCAGAGGGTTGTCGTAGTCAGTGGGAGCAGCGGAAGCATTGGTGGACAGGTGGCTTAAGTCTATTTATAGACTAAAGCAGATATAGCGGAGATAGATCATCTATTTCTGACATGACAGTCATAGGTTTGACGTCATCAGAATAGGGAATGGATCTGTTAAGAAGGTAGTAGGGTGTGATGTCCTGGTTTTGGATGACACACACAGAGTAGGAAAGGAAACTCCTATACTACGATCGGTTATACTTTGGTTGTCACACAGTGGTTTCTCCACACAGAACTTGGATATTATTTCAGACATTCTGGTTACTAGATCTATGGTTTTAGATCTAGATTTGGGTAGTTTCCTAATCTGGGTACCTTGACAGCATTCTATGAGTATTTAGAATGGACGACTCCTGGCACGGTAGTACACCTGCAGGTAATGGAGTCACCCTCTCTAAATGTGTCTTACAGACTAAAGGAGAGAGGGATACGCATGATTGACAGATCACTCTCTTAGGCAATTGAGTCAATCATGAGATGTCAAGTACCACACCAGATGTTGTTCTTATAGTAGATGCAATAAGTTGATATTAATCCAATCCTGGAGAAACAATCGGAAGCAGTTTTAGGACATAAGTGCGTGTTCTAGGGATGCGATAACGACAGCCTCTTTTAGGAGACGGTTATCACTCCAGGCTTCCAAGGTGACATGGATGGCAGAGTGACTGTCAGAGTTATAGTTTCTCCTTCTGACGAGGGGCAGTATTTTGGACAGGAGGTCCAAGGCAATACTGAGGGAGGCATGGCGCTGGGTACTGATTAAGTTCAGTTACCGATACAGTCTAAGAAGTTTGGATTTGGAGTTCATTTATGAGCTAGGTCCCATCAGATATCCAGACATATTTTAAGACAGGTATTGCTCATTTCGGGAGATAGCTTTCTCTGCGAACTTGAGATATAGAGAGACATAGAAAGAAACATCCTGCGGATCCACTCACTGAGGCTATTCCTCGAACGCAATAGTTTCGCAAACGGGTTTTGTGAGACCGACTAGTAGAGGAGTTGGGTGTTCGATATCACACATGCTATGAGTATGCGACATCGCAATAATTATCCTTGATTGCAAGTGGGAGATTGTTGGAGATAGTGCCCTCAGAGTCAATTATTGGATCACAGGCACGTGATTGCAAGGATTGAGGGATGACCTATCCCGGTAGGACAGTCTTACTCGAGATGATAGTATGCTATCTGGTTTATCTTTATCATCGTGTACTGCTTTAGGTGACCTGACATGTCGCTATTACACGTTGATAGAGCCCCTAGGATTCTTGCTTGACTACCAGCAGTATGATGGCGTTCATATACGTGGGAGCTGGTAGTCTATAAGCACATCCTTAAAAGGTCCCTAGTCGTGGGAGTTTCGAGACAGGGCATCAATTCTCCAGAGTAGACTAGTGTATACAATCGAGACCCCGACGAGGGGCGGTGGCCGGTCTCATAAGCCACTGGTGTCAGTTGGTTCACCTAAGATGTATACAGGTGCTCATTGGGTTATGAGTACACCGGACAGGACTCGCCGGGAACATGCTAGTTGGTCTTATACCTGACGTCAGATAGCAGTTCCCTGGTGACATGTGTACAGGTTAGTTCATCGACCTGGGGATCGTCATTTGTCTCGTGTGAGTTCCCACTGTCTTTGATTACTACCCTACCACGGCTTAAAGGAGTCGTGCAAACAGGTTTTAGTTGGGTACAGTCCCGAGCCACATGGAGGCAGTGAGCGGATCTTCAGGGGTTCGTCTCTCCCGGTATTGGGGGTGAGGTCACGCTGTGTCTAGGAGAGCCATTACGCAAAGCCCTCCGCCGAGGCAGGAGGTTTACTGGTAGGTATTCCAGTAGTATCTCAGGGCGTTCTGGGCTACACTCCGACACGACTTGTACCGCTTTTGGGGGTCTGACTTTTACCAACCCCCTAGGCCCGACATGCGATGCTCATAGACGAACGGACCGGACTGTACGGATATTGTCACTGACAGGCTCAGTAGGGTGTCAGGATGAGTTCGCTCATCGACGTCCCTTTTGGTCAATAGCTGGTGGCCCGTCACGTATTGGCTAATACCTCTGACGTGCTAGTGGTTAAATCCACAGCCATAGTATTGACGAGTCTTTAGAGTCCACCACACTTACAGTTACTCAAGCTTTCGGGCGAAACGCTGTAGAGGCCGTATGGAGATATGGCAGGGTCCGATCAGATACGTGCGGTATTACACGGATCAGGATCGGACAGTTTTGTACTAGTGGCCGTATAGTTATATGGCAGGGTTCGATCTGATACGTGCGGTATTGCACGGATCAGGATCGAACGGATATTACTAGCCGGCTTTGGCTTAAGCCGGTCCTAGTTTAGTACAGTGTAGATTTTGTCTCATTGCATTTGTATCCGGACGGAATACCGATGCAGGTGTGTATGCACAGTATCGGGGTTTTCCTGTAATTTATTACGGGACCAGTTTTCTGGAGTTGCCAGTTTGCATTCCGTTCCGGCCGGTTTTCCTTTGTTCTTTCCCGGCCGGACTTTTCTGATGGAGGAGGTAATTTGCAGTTTTGCAAATTACATTTGAGGAGGGGGTTTCTTGCATATGTATTAATTATGATAGCATCTTTTTTATTCCTTTCTTTTCTATCATCATTTCTTGTAAAAGGTGATTAGGATTGATTTGGTTTTGATGTGAGATTGTGATGATAATGTTTGGCTATGGTCACCACTTGCTTTTACTACCATTACCTTTCTTCTATGGTTGTGGTTTTGTATTCCCTCCTCCACCATTCTCATTTTAGAGAGGATAGAACTCACTTGAGAAAAAAAAAGAAGAAGAGGTTTTCATTCTTGATCTCATTTTTCATGCTAGAAAAATGCAAGCACCATTGTTCTAATCTTGATTCCTCCATCATCTTCAAAGGCAACTACATAAACTCCAAGAGATAAAGTTTCTACACTACATTCTACAGCATTTCTTGGGCATGTCGACTTGCCGGCTTCATGCTCGAGTTGCCTCGGTATTGAGGCGGGAGCCCGTAAAAGACACAGGCGATGTGGTGCCCTTCCGGTGAGGAGGCGACGATGTGGAGACAAGACATTCCGCGGGAGATCGGGACGATGAAGAGAAGACCGGAGGACTCGGATCACTTGGTATACTTCTCTTCCCATCTCTTGTTAGCTAGCATTAGGTTAATGGTTAACGATCCGGGTTTCATTGTCCGCGGTAGCGCCAGTTTCCAAGTAAGGAAAATTTTTGATTCCGCATTTTGGCCTCGGTAAGACGGCCGGGGCGCTGCCGTGGCGCAACGGAAAGTAGATACGGAGAAAAATATTGCAGATCCATTTACAGAGGCCATCCCTCAGACAGTATTCGAGAGGCTGTTCGAGATCTTCGGTCTACGATATGCCAGTATATACCCTTAGTGCAAGTGGGAGATTGTTAGTGATATATGCCCTAGAGGACTTTATTGTATCATAATGGATTGTATATAGGAGCTTGGGATATACACGGATATAATAACAGTCTTGCTCGAAATGGTAGTATGCTACCTGGTTTGTTTCTACCTCAATATGTGCATGTGTTTTCTCAGCATATCGCTTATATATATTGGTAGAGCCCTTAGGATCTTTGCTTGATTACCAGCATTGTGATGGCAGTCATACTAGTAGGGGATGGGTAATCTTTAAGCACATCCTATACAGGTCCCTAGTCGTAGGATTATCGAGACGGGGTATCGATACTCCATAGTAGACTAGTGTATACGCTTCTCATCCCAGCAGGGGAGATGGTCCCATAGCCATTAGTACGTCGTACAGGAGATAGTATGCAGGTGCTCATTAGGTTATGAGCACACTGGACAGGACTCATCCGGAACTGCTGGTGGGTATTATACCTATCGTCGGGTAGCAGTTCCCAGGTGACATGAGTACCGCTTAGTCCGTCGACTTGACACTGCTACTTCGCCTCGAGTGTGTTCCCACTGTACTTTGATTACTACCCTACCACAGATCAAAGGAGTCGTTCAAACAGGTAGTAGTTGGGTGCAGTCCTAAAGCATTTGGAGGCAGTGGTGGTTAGTTAGGATTCGTCTCTCCCGGTATTGGGGGTTGATATCGCGCTGTGTTCGGAAGGCCGTTACACAAAGTCCTTGGCCAAGGCTAGCGAGATTTACTGGTAGGTATTCCAGTAGTTTCTCAGGGTATTTTAGGTTACACTCCGACACGACTTATTGCGCTATTAGGGGTCTGACGATTACCGCCCCTCCAGGCCCGATATGCGATACTCTTAGACGAACAGACCGGACTGTACAGAGATTGTCACATACAGGCACAGTAGGAGTTCGGATGAGTTAGTTCATCGGCCTTCTTATCGACACATACCTGGGTTGCCGTTACGTGCAGCTAGTACTGCCTACGGCTTGTGGTTAAACCCATTGCCAGCGTAGTATCGAGTCTTTAGATTCCCACATAGAGAGTTTCTCTGCACCGGGAAAAAGGTGTAGAGGTCGTATGGTTTTCACGGCAGGGCTTTGATCACGTGCGTGTACTTGTGCACGTATGATGATCGGGCGGATAATACTAGTGGGCTTTGGTTTAAGTCGGATCCTAGTATTACATTGATGGATTATTTTCGTCTCTTTGTATTCGTATTCTTCGGAATGCGGATACGAGTATGTATATACGGATAAGGGGCATTCTCGTAATTTTTGGGAAAGCTTCTAGAAGAGACACCTTATTAGGGTTTCTTTTTTTCATTTGGATTATAGAATAATGAGGTGGAGGAAATGAGGTGTAAACTTGACAAAAGATCAAACATTACTCACTACTTAGATATTTTCAAGCATGCTTGATATTTATGAGATATTTTTTATCTCATCAATAATTTGCATGCTTGAAGATTCTATTCTTGAGTTAAGTCATTCTTTAGTTGCTTTCACACTCTCCATTTCTCAAGTGACCTTCTTATTCCTCAAAACCCTAGAACTCTCATGAGTTGAGAAACCTAGGGTTCCAAGAGACAAATCACTCCATCTTCTCACTCTACACAACCTACGACATCTAGTTTAGCGAGCTAGATGCCGTAATTATCTCGGATTTGAGGTAGGAGCTCGGACTATAGACTCTCGGGTGGATCGTCTTTGACTCGAGGAGGCCGTTGCTTTGATCCATTCCGATCCTTAGAGCCGACGACGAGGTGGAGGACAGTGATGAAGACCCAAAGTACTTGGTATCGTGAGGTATAACTTCTATCCGAGTAGTTAAACCTTATTGCTTGTTAGCTAGTTAGGGTTTAGTATCGATCCTGGAGTTCAAGTCGGTGTTGCGAGCTTTGAAAAATCATTTTTTGCATATTCCTCCTCCCCGCGGACACGCGGGGTGCGCGACATCGACTTACATCGACAACATATGGAAAATATTTAGTATGGAAAATTCAAAGCGTGGTAATCTACCGGCTTGTCATGGAATCATCCTGTCCTAAGAGATTTCTCCCAAGACTGATTTGGAAAGGGATCGCATTACTATTACACCCTACACTTCTATGGTAAGCTCTATAATGTATGTGATGTTGTGTACCAGACCAGATATAGCTTATGCACTGAGCGTTGTAAGCAGGTCTCAGTCAAACCCAAGGGAGATGCACTGGACAGCAGTTAAGAACATTCTCAAGTACCTGAGAAGGATTGAGGAGATGTTCTTGGTGTATGGCAGTGAAGACCTCCAGATCGAGGCCTTCGCCGACTCTAGCTTCCAAAGTGACAAGGATGACTCCAGGTCCATGTCGGGTTATGTCTTTACCCTCAATGGAGGGACAGTCTATTGGAAGAGCTCCAAGCAGCACACCGTTGCTGACTCGACGATGGAAGCGGAGTATATCGCTGCATGTGACGCCGCGAAGGAAGCAGTCTGGATGAAGAAGTTCATTACAGAACTTCGGGTGGTTTCGTCCATTGTTGATCCAATTCCTCTATATTGTGACAACAACGGGGCTATAGGTTTAGTGAAGGAACCAAGGTCCCATCAGAAGTCCAGACATATCTTAAGGCGGTACCACCTGATCAGGGAGATTGTTGATCGCCGGGAGATCGAGGTGCGGAGAGTAGAGATAGAGAACAACACTGCAGATCCACTCACAAAGGCCATCCCTCAGAAATAGTTCGAGAGGCTAATCGAGATGATAGGTTTACGATATGTCAATACCTGGCCTTAATGCAAGTGATAGATTGTTAGTGATATATGCCGTGAAGGCCATTATTGTACAGTACTTGATTGTATATTACATTTTGGAACCTTGGGATATTCACAGATATAATAACAGTCTTGCTCAAAATGGTAGTATGCTACTTGGTTTGATTCTACCTCAATATGTGTATATGTTTCTTTTAGCATATCGCTAATACATATTGGTAGAGCCCTTAGGATCTTTGCTTGACTACCAGCGTTGTGATGGCAGTCACACTAGTGGGGGATTGGTAGTCTATAACCACATCCTTATAAAGGTCCCTAGTCGTAGAATTATCGAGATAGGGCATTGATACTCCAGAGTAGATTAGTGTATACGCTTCTCATCCCAGCAGGGAGATGGTTTGTCTTACAGCCATTGGTATGTTGTACCGAAGATAGTATACTGATTGTGTGTCAAAAACTATCTAGTAACCGTAATCAAGAACGGCGTCGCTTGGTAGCTAGCCGGTGAGTACGGGTCGGTCCACAGGGATATTGTGAATTTCCTATTCGCTCAAACGAGTTAATTCCGATTGTGATCGGATTGATTATTAAATCTAAAAACTAAATTAATCTATATCTAAGTATTGCTAGGGTTAGGTCTAGGTTAAGTTTGGAAAGTCTATAAATCTCACCGCTTTCTATACCCATATGAAGATCTAATTAGGTGTTATGGTAATTATTAATAAAAGGGATTAGAATCATCGGGAAGATGTTTTCTTCCTCTAGTTTCTTGTCCTTCCTTTATCAATCCTTACCCTAACCTCCATGGAAAACATCACAACCGGGCCTTTATACTACAGTATCACCGCTACCTCGAGGGATAGGGTGCCGTAGGGAGCGGTATGTGCATGTATGCATAGAGTCCTATGAAAATATGATGGGCAAGAAAAGGGATGAGAGATCTTCGTCTCTCAAACCTTCCCCAGATCTAAGCCTAACAAGCAAGGAGACTACTCACTCATTAGGGAGTTAAAATACATTTATCTAGGGCAGAGAATAAAAGATTAACTAGGGCATGGAATTAAATTTAACTAGGGCAAGAATAGAAAATTAACCTAGGGCAGAAAATAAAGAACTTACAACTTGATGCTCTCCAAAAGAATTCTGAAATTTATTAATGAAGGGAGGCATAGAAAAATACAATGATTTGGGTTCTATTTATAGGAGGTAGAAACCCTAGGTTTACAATTGATTCGCACGTCTACATTTACCAAAATATCCTTAGGAAGACCTAGTCAAAGTAGACTCCAAGCTTTGGTAAAATTTTATGTCTCTGTCTCTTTAAAAGGAAGTTTTGGGCCTTGAAATTTCCTTTGTGGACTCTTCTGTCTTTGGGCTTCCTTATTATTTGGTTCTTTTATTAAAATAGCTTCTATGTTTCTTCCAGATCTCCAGTGAATAATTGCGGTGGAATTTTACCCGTTCGTTTTGTAATCTTAGACCTTGCATTGCCTTGTACTTTATGAATTTTATCTTTGATGTAGGCTTGATCAAGAGTCTTCTGTTTGTTGGTCAAAGTCCACTTTTGCATCTTCTTTTCATCGTTTTCACTGTTTTCTTTCCAATAACCTTTAACCTGTAATATGTAGCAGACATGCTTCAAAAGCACCTGTTTATTTATAAAACGAATATGAATGGGGAATATAATAATACAATATTATGGTGTGAACAAACACCCCCAAACTTATCTTTTGCTCGTCCTCGAGCAAACTTATTTTTATTCTCTACAAAAAACCTAACCGCACTTTCGCAGGGAAACGCGATTGCACTGAGCTCGTGCAACAAGCCATTAAACCACTAGGTGTCCCTAGTAGGAGGAGTGTTGTCTTCTGAGGGTTTTCAGCGGATACTACCCACAACATCCTATCAATTCGGCCAACTAACTTTAATTCTCCAATTAGGTCTTCTAACAAGGAATTCTATTATCGTCGACTCGTAAATTATCCACCCATATTCTTCACACTTCCTCATTATTTAACTTATGATTATATATGTTCTATACACTTACTTAGCTTTCGGCATCTCTTAAATTTTCATTCTAGGGTTCCATCTCCACTTAGGAATTTTTATCAACTCTATTAAAGATACAAGTTCTATTCTTCATTCCTTTCTCTCATCTAAACCCCAATCACATACCCCTACGTGTGTGTTTAAATCACCCCTACACTTAGAAATTCAAATCAAGCAATCATACTCTTGTCCGTTGTCCAAAGTACTTATTAATTGGTGAATTTTTAAAAGAATTTTGCTTACACTTCCTTCATGCGACCGTTAATACTTCTTGAGGTACCAACAACCGATTACAAGATATGTTTGCACTTTAAAGCGTAATTCCTAGTCTTGCAACACCCAAGGCTTTTAGCAGTGACTTCCAAACCAGTTGGTCTAAGGCACTAGGTGATGAAGCACTCTCGCTAAATATTTTTCTATTTTTTGCAGCCTTAAGTAATCACAAAAACCAGTGTTCATTTTTTTTTCTTTATTCACTTTTTTTTCTTTTATTTTCATTGTACTAAGGACTTTAGACAAGAGCATTTCAAGGTCTCTTCTACTATTCCAAGT
The DNA here is from genome assembly GCA_030015575.1 of Agapanthus africanus. Classification (NCBI taxonomy): domain Eukaryota; kingdom Viridiplantae; phylum Streptophyta; class Magnoliopsida; order Asparagales; family Amaryllidaceae; genus Agapanthus; species Agapanthus africanus. The sequence goes on along the minus strand of CM057339.1, from coordinate 297,508,690 downwards.
TTCAAGGTGCGTGATTGTGCAAATTGTATGGTATACATTTTCAGAATCTAGACTTAAGCTAGGAATTATTTTTCAAACTTATACTCTAATAAAAATATCAATACTTTTCCCTTGTTTCGACTTAGCCCAAAAAGTGAACCCATAATTTTGCCTATTTCTAAATAAACTACAAAGAAATATACTTTCTATCGTTAAACTTTAAGGATGGTTATTTTTAGGGTTTTTAATTTACTAAGTCTAAGATCTAGTTGTTCTTAGCCAGTTAACCTATTTGTCAAACTCAAATCAAAATAAGGCCAAAGTTGAATACAATAATTTTTATAATTTTTGAAATTTTTAATTTTTTATGGGTTTTAAAATAAGTATGCAAATGCAAAAATTTGTACAAATGCGAAGGAAGAAGACGTACCGAGCATACCTCCAAACTTAAACTTGACAATGTCCTCACTATCATGCTATACCAAGAGGGTCAAAATTGTCGGCACTCCCTTGTTTATTTATTTACAAAATATTTTTTAATATTTTTTTAATGTTTTGAATATTTTTCTTTTAATTTTTTTTATAGAAAAAGAAAACAAAAAATATATATACATATATACAAGAAGGTTCCCCCCAAACTTAAGCTTGGCCTTACACAATCCAAAAGTTAGCACCAACCATTCAAAAATCTTATCGTGGTAATGGTCGAGTTAGTGAAAGAATGGAGTGGAAAGAAAGGAAATGAGAAGTACACGAGACCGTGTGGAGGTAGAAACGGGATACGGTCTCGGTGGGGGAGAAGAATGGCGGAAAAGATAAAGAAGTAGAGTACGATCTTGAGGGTGTAAATCAAGTGAATAAATTAGCACAATTTGTGATGACCGATGTGTTAAAAGCGATTGTGCTAACCTATCAACCCGTCGAGAAATGGGGTCAAATCCCTCAAGATTCGCAAGAAAATATGGGTACGCTGAACTTGGTATTGGAGACGAAAGCGTAACGGTCTCTTGTACGGTCGGAATTATAGGAAGGATGAAAGGGAGTGATTTAGGGATAGTCGTAATCTAACCTAAGTAATCTGTCTCGAACCTGAAGGATTCCATCAATGGTTCGAAACAACTGTAAGCAACCGAGTCTGATGGTTCGACTAACTCATCTGAAAATGTAAAGGACTCAAACTCGGGCGGTGAGTCATCAACATCGTCCGAAAAAGTGAAACACTCGTAAATGGTATCAGCTGTGAGAACTGTGTCAGATTCAAAGAGAAATTTCTCAAGCTCACAGTCTTCAAGCATGATCTTGTGCGTGGTCGGAACGATGGAAAGGAGGGAGGGTGATTTAGGTGAAAGTTCAAGAGGATGAATTGGAAAATCCGACACATCAAACAAAAATGGTTCAACCTCAATATTATCCTCACTACTCTCCTCAATACTATCCTCATAATTCTCCTTAATACTTATCTCATCCATGCCATTATCATCAAAATCAAGACTCATATGAAGTTCGGGAGAAACAATTAATGACTCGGGATGATGAATTGGACATAAAATTTCAATCAAATCGACAGGTTCATCATCCGAAATAGTCCCGGCGTCTATATCCTCAATCAAGTGAAAATCAATATTTTCTGACACCTCATCAAAAGCATGGATATTTATCGATTTAGGTTTTAGAGTGGATGTGTAAAGTTCAAACTGATTAGGTGCGGTTTCACTCGAAAGGGGTTCCTCACAATTTGGCAAATCAAGCACTACAAAATCGCACAACTCACCATTTTGGACACATGTTTGAAAATTGGAGTTGTTGGATTCAATTGGGTATGGGTAGGTTTGACTTGGAAATCCTCTCACATTCTCACTCTGTCCAACCGCCTCCTCATACATTGAAAAATTTGAAGCTAGTTGGAAACTAGCTACCGGTTCAGCAGGTTGCATAAGGGCGGCTATGGACGCTTCCACATTCCTAGTCATTTTGTTTGTTGCTGCAATATAAGTTTCCAACGACTGTTCCAAACTAGACTTGGGTGGTAAGGGGGTTTCGGCAAAAGATTCGAAATTGTTTGGATACGTGAAACTCCCAAATGGCTGTGTAGAAACAGGGTCTAGTGAAGGTGGCAAAGTCGGGTAGGACTGGTAGGAATTGGATGGTTGGACAGGAGTAGGGTCAACATGCGGATAAAAAGGTGAATGGACTTGTTGATCCCTAGAACTAGATGTGTGGAGAGGGGTGAAAGATCGGCTACGAGATTGAGCAATATGCTCAGCAATGGACATCGGTTTAGGAGTTACAGCAGAACTTGGAAAAGTGGTGTCAATGTACGAAGTTGGTGAAGGATGACATGGTTGACACAAAGTGGGTTGCAAAGTCAAACTGTTTCTCCTAGACGCTTCTATTTGATCTTTCAAAGATATTTTTGGCATGGAGGGATCTTCTTTAAATCGACCGAAACAATTGACGTATGACGCAAAGTTAGGTTCGGGATACCAAAGTTCGGTAAGAGATTTATGATGCGGGGTACCCATGATAGAAGAAAGAGAAGATGAAGAAGGTAGGTGGTAGGGTGCAAGGATTTTACGCGACAAAAGTTGCAAGTTTTTTTTTAATAAAAATTTTCCTCTTATTTTTTATTTGTTTTGCAAAAAAAAAAATCGATAAAGGGCTTAGACACAAATGCAATCAACTAGAAATGCACAATCAGGCCTAACTCTAGGGTCACCTAGGTCAGCTATACAGCTCCTAACTGTTCCAAAGGGCGAGAGATAGGACTTCAAACCGCCTCTTCACCGCCAATTGCGGCCAGGTAAGTGCCAGGTAAGTGGGAGGATCCCCGCTACAAGTAGCGGTCCTAATTAAGTAACCACTTGCCTTGACACACTTGCCTAGACACCGCAAAGTCAGGTTAGGATAAACGGCTGATGCCTATAACTAGTCCACTGTCCTATTGAGCGCGATGTCCTTATGGCTGAGTCTAGTATTTTTTAATTAAATATGGTCAATGTAAATGCCTTGTGTGATTTCTGGGGTCCTGGGAAGGGTGATGAAATCCCCACCCAATCTGAATTAGTCAAAAGCCCCTTAAAATCCGATTAAAGATACGCAAAACAGTAAATCACTTGCAATCAAATCTTTTTTTTATGAATTTCAAAGTTTGCAAGTTTTCTAATTAAAATTTTCCTTTTTCCGCTTGCTCTTTATTTGGAAGTTTTGCAAAAAGATTTTCGATAAAAGATATGCAAAACAAAAAATATTACTTGCAATCAATTTCTATTTTAAGCGAGCGCAAAGAAACCTGCACAAAATTTGTTATTTGGAAGGGGAAAGATTTTTAAAGCGCAAGAATTCTGCAGAAGATTTGGCAAAAAGATATATTTTAGGTTACAGAGGGGAGAAAAATAAAACAAACAGTGAAAATTTTGCGCGATGACGTCAGCATGACGCGGCGGTTCAGCGGCGGGAGCGTGCTTACGCGGCGGAATGGCGGCGGTACGGAGGCTTCAGGTCTCCAAAAAAATTATGCTGTTCTTATTTTCCAACCTCTTTCTGTTCTAATATATCTTTTTCTGTTTCGAACTCTGGATTTTTCCAGATCCGTCTCAATTGTAGATCCTGCGGAATTCAAACAAAAAATACCCTTCACAAAATACAAAGATGATAAATTTTTATATTTTTTTGATTTTTCAGATTTTTATGATTTTTTTAATTTTGATTAACCCGAAATTGCAAAAAGGAAATAACACGCCATCCCCGGCAATGGCGCCATTTGATTGTGTGTCAAAAACTATCTAGTAACCGTAATCAAGAACGGCGTCGCTTGGTAGCTAGCCGGTGAGTACGGGTCGGTCCACAGGGATATTGTGAATTTCCTATTCGCTCAAACGAGTTATCCGATTGTGATCGGATTGATTATTAAATCTAAAAACTAAATTAATCTATATCTATGTCTTGCTAGGGTTAGGTTTAAGTTAAGTTTGGAAAGTCTATAAATCTTACCGCTTTCTATACCCATATGAATATCTAATTAGGTGTTATGGTAATTATTAATAAAAGGGATTAGAATCATCGGGAAGATGTTTTCTTCCTCTAGTTTTTTGTCCTTCCTTTATCAATCCTTACCCTAACCTCCATGGAAAACATCACAACCGGGCCTTTATACTACGGTATCACTGCTACCTCGAGGGATAGGGTGCCGTAGGGAGCGGTATGTGCATGTATGCATAGAGTCCTATGAAAATATGATTGGCAAGAAAGGGGATGAGAGATCTTCGTCTCTCAAACCTTCCCCAGATCTAACCCTAACAAGCGAGGAGACTACTCACTCATTAGGGAATTAAAATACATTTATCTAGGACAGAGAATAAAAGATTAACTAGGGCAAGGAATTAAATTTAACTAGGGCAAGAATAGAAAATTAACCTAGGGCAGAAAATAAAGAACTTACAACTTGATACTCTCCAAAAGAATTCTGAAATTTATTAATGAAGGGAGGCATAGAAAAATACAATGATTTGGGTTCTATTTATAGGAGATAGAAACCCTAGGTTTACAATTGATTCGCACGTCTACATTTACCAAAATATCCTTAGGAAGACCTAGTCAAAGTAGACTCCAAGCTTTGGTAAAATTTTATGTCTCTGTCTCTTTAAAAGGAAGTATTGGGCCTTGAAATTTCCTTTGTGGGCTCTTCTGTCTTTGGGCTTCCTTATTATTTGGTTCTTTTATTAAAATAGCTTCTATGTTTCTTCCAGATCTCCAGTGAATAATTGCGGTGGACTTTTAACCGTTCGCTTTGTAATCTTAGACCTTGCATTGCCTTGTACTTTGTGAATTTTATTTTTGATGTAGGCTTGATCAAGAGTCTTCTGTTTGTTGGTCAAAGTCCACTTTTGCATCTTCTTTTCATCGTTTTCACTGTTTTCTGTCCAAGAACCTGTAACCTGTAATATATAGCAGACATGCGTCAAAAGCACCTGTTTATTTATAAAACGAATAAGAATGGGGAATATAATAATACAATAGTATGGTGTGAACATATACAGGTGCTCATTAGGTTATGAGTTACACTGGATGGACTCATTGGGAACTGCTGGTTGGTATTATACCTATCGTCAGGTAGCAGTTCCCGGGTGGCATGAGTACAGATTAATCCGTTGACTTGACATCACTATTCGTCTCGAGTGTGTTCCCACTGTACTTAGATTACTACCCTACCACGGCTCAAAGGAGTCGTGCAAACAGGTAGTAGTTAGGTGCAGTCCCGAAGCACTTGAAGGAAGTAGCGGTTAGATAGGATTCATCTCTCCAGGTATTGGGGTTGATATCGCGCTATGTTTGGAAAGCCATTACACTAAGTTTCTGGCCAGGGCAAGTGAGATTTACTGGTAGGTACTCCAGTAGTTTCTCAAGGTGTATTGGGCTCTACCACGACATGACTTATTGTGCTATTAGGGGTCTGACGGTTTACATCCTCCTAGACCCGATATGTGAGTATCTTAGACAAACAGACCGGACTGTACGGAGATTGTCACAGATGAGATCGGTAGGAGTTCGGATGAGTTTGCTCATCGGCCTTCTTATTGACAGATACCTGGGTAGCCGTTACGTGCGGCTAGTACCTATTGGGTTATGCCAGCTCCCTGGCCATCTACCGTGACCGTATGCGGAACGAAAATTTTATAAACTGGCGCTAGAACAACCCAATAACCCGGATCTACCATAAACCTATAAGCTAGCAAACTAAAAAGGAGTTAGAATGGTTATACTGAATGATCTGAGCCCTTCAGTCCTCTACAATCTTCCTAAGCTCCTGGAGGACTCCATGATCAAGCTTGATCATCAGTCTCCCTCGGTCGAAGATGATCCACCTGAGGATTTGTAGTTCGAGCTCCAACCTTAAAGCCGAGGTAACTAGGGTACCTAATTCGCTAAACTAGATAGCCTAGAGGATGTAGAGTTTAATGATGGATTAATATGTCTAATAACACCCTAGGTTTCTCAACACATAGGACTTTTAGGGTGGAGGTAGAAGAAGAAAGCATGAGGAGATGAGAGTGTTGTGTTCATCATTTTTTTCATCCAAGAAAAAATATCTCCAAGTCTTGTGAATTATTGAAGCGTCCACTTAATTCAACACATGAATCAAGCATGCCTCAACAGTCACCAAAGCATGAGTCACCCCATGAGTCACCAAGTGAGCCATGCTTCAATAAATGATAATAACACCTCATCCTCCACCTCATTAACCATTTTATCAAAAATGGTTATAAACAAATGAGGTGTCTTCTTCTAGAAGCACCATTGTAATAAATTACAAGAATCCCCTCACCATATATATATACCCATATCCGTATTCCGAAAAAATACGAATACAAAGAGATGAAAATAATCCAATAATCTAATAATAGGATCCAGCTTAAACCAAAGCCCACTAATATAAACCGTCTGAATGATAATCCATGCACAAGTGCATATATATGATCAAACCTTGTCGAAAACTATACGGCCTCTACATCGTTTCTCCCAAAGCAGGGAAACCCTCTGTATGGGACTCTAAACACTCGTCTATATGCTGGCAGTGGGTTTAAACACAAGCACGTCAGCGGCACTAGCTGTACGTAAAGGCTACCCAGGTATTGAGCGAAAGGAAGGACGACAAGCAAACTCATCAAAACCCCTACTGAGCCTGTCTGTGACAATCTCTATACAGTCCGTTCTGTTCGCCTAAGAGTATCGCATATCGGGCTAGGGGGTGAATAAAGTCAGACCCCTAATAACGCGATATTTCGTGTCGGGGTGCAGCCCATCACCAACTGAGAAACTACTGATTCAAATCAGTAATTCTCGACTACCTTGGCCAAGGATTTCTGGTGATGGCCACCCGTGCACTGCGTGACATCAACCCCTAATATCGAGAGAGACGAATCCCCGATGATCCGCTCACTGCCTCCATATGGCTCGGGAGTGTAGCCAACTAAAACCTGTTTGCACGACTTCTTTGAGTCTTGGTAGGGTAGTAATCAAACAACAGTGGGAACTCACATGAGACAAATGAAGATCTCGGTTCGACAGACTAACCTGTACACATGTCGCATAGGAACTGCTATCTGACAATAGGTATAATACCAACTAGCATGTTCCCGGCGAGTTCGTCCAGTGTACTCATAATCCAATGAGCACATGTATACTATCTTAGGTGACTAACTAATACCAATGGCTTATGAGACCGGCCACCACCCCTCGTCGGGTTCTCGATAGGTATACACTAGTCTACTCCGGAGTATCGATGCCCAGTCTTGATACTCCTTCGACTAAGGACATTTAAGGATGTGCTTATAGACCACTCAGCTCACACGTATATGATCGCCATCATAATGCCGGTTGTCAAGCAAGAATCCTATGGGATCTATCAACATGTAATAGTGATCTGTAATACCACATAAAATATATACATGATGATAGAGGCAAACTAGATAGCATACTATCATCTCGAGTAAGACTGTTCTATCCCTTTAAGTTCTCCCTCAATCATCACAATCGCATGCCTGCGATCACAATAATTTACTTGATGGCACTATAACCAACAGTACCGCTGATGGACATATGGTTAAACCCACTTCCAGTATACTGTCGAGTCTTTAGAGTCCCATACAGAGGGTTTTCCTACTTCGGGCGAAACGATGTAGAGGCTGTATGGTTTTACGGCAGGGTTCCGATCACATACGTGTACTGGCTACACGGATGTTGCTCGGACGGATAATACTAGTGGGCTTTGTTTTAAGCCGGATCCTAGTATTATATTATTGGATTATTATTATCTCATTATATTCGTATTTTTTGGAATACGAATACGGGTATGTATATACAATGAGGGCATTCTTGTAATTTCATAAGAGATGCTTCTAGAAGGGGACGCCTCATTATTTGGATTTATCTATTTTGCAAATAGTTTAATGAGGTGGAAAATGGAAATATTTGTGGTATGGAGTGAAGCATGGCTTATGGTTTATTTTATTGGTTTGGACTCACTATTCAAGCATAGTTGATATTTTCAATTTGAAAATATTGCATGCTTGAGTGAGATGAGTGTAAGAGCCATTCATCACTTTCCTTCTCACTAGTTCATTTGCTCATTTTGTTTCTCTCTCCATTTTTTCTCTCCTTCTTTGTCAAGACCCTAATCATTCACATGAGTTGTTAACCATACGGTCAAGTGAGATTAAATACTCCATTAGACACTCTACATGTTTTAAGCTACCTTGCTTAGCAAACTAGGTACCTTAGTTACCTCGGTTTAAAGGTTGGAGCTTGAGGTATTGTTACGACCCGAAATGGCACGTGACTGGCACTTGAATCATATGAAGTCTATAGGACCCCATCTAATTCAAGTAAGCCAAGAAAACCCCAGAAATCTAAACCATTTTATGGAAGAAGTGAAGAAAACATATTTTAAAACTAGTTTGAATAACATGTGCCAATGTATTGCATTTTTAAAACATTAAGTCTTTTCTGAAAATTTTGACAGAGTTTCCTTTGTAAATACTGGCCCCAAAAGGGTACAACATGCATAATATGAATAAAGGCATCCCCAAACGGGAGCTAGCTCTTCGTCAATCGACGGTCACAACCACGCAAGTAATATAATGTACAACACCGAAGGGCGAGGATCAAAACTCAAAAGGAAACTCAAAATCAACATGAAAACCATAATAATACAAGCGCGGCTCTAAGGTCGAAATAATATATAACTGGTCTCTAAGTCAAATAAATAATACAGTTTGGTTGATGGAGTTTACTAGATACAACTGAAATATAATAAAGGTACAATGGTGGTCACAATGCGAGTGAACCCACCTAACAAAGCAATCACCCGGAATGGAAGTAGTGTGCCAGAAAGCCATAATAAAACTTGTATGGCAAAAACCTGCAAGAACAGTGGCACAACGGGGGTGAGTTGCCAACTCATGAGTAGAAAACATCACAGAGCAGAATTCGTATGTATGACTCAATCCTAGGTCAATACGATCAGTAATATACATCCTCAATATGATAAAGCCTGAAGCATGATAAGGTGGCAGGGGTAAACATTTATACATAAGTGTAATACCATGTGCTCGTGACAGTGCCTCAGATAGCAACATATCATAAATATGAGGTATGAATGCATCGAAATAAAAACAGAATACATCATGAAAGGAAAACTGTTTTCATAATATAGTGAGATTTCTGTATATTTAAAATGATATATCATCAATGAAATCAACATAAATCAGTGTTAACATCGACACAAAACATATATCCCAATATCCAATATCCCGGGCTCCGGCTATCCGGACTGACCCATATCATAAAACCTCAAATACCTCAAATCTCAATATCTAGGGCTCCGGCTATCCGGACTGGCCTCTATCATAAAATCACAAAACCTCAGGCTCCGGATATCCAGACTGGCCTGTACTCTGATCGGTATCCTCCGGATATCCGTCGAGTCACAATAAAATCACCGGTCAGTAGTGCTCCCCTGTCACAGGCTCAACGCCATCATCTACGACCTTCTCGCCCCGGGGTACCGCACCGGGTCCACCATGCACCCACATACGGTTCCTCCTCCTCCTCGAATCGGGTGTATGATATCGCTCAAGAGCCGAGAAAACTCATGGTGGACATATCTCAAATCATATCATGAGAATACCGCACTTTTATCTTTTAAAATGATAATGAGTTTATAAAATCTTGCGGTTTCTCCAAATCCAGAAATCTTATGGAAAATCCGAAATCCAAACTGAAAAGTTAATAATAATGAATACTGGGCTCCTGCAATCCGGACTGGCCTTTATAATATTGCATGACTAATAAATATAAAAATATGCACGACATATCAAGCAATGAATGCAATAATGAACTAACATATGGAACAATAACATATAGGAACTATAAGCTAGCAAGCTATATCAATGAAATAATATTCTCTAAAGTGTACGTGACATGGCAATTACCGATGATGATGTGTGTGAGCCAGCAAGCAAGTGTATGTGGAGCATACGCATCATCGGTAATGGTGCTGGTGTCCTGACAGCATGGTTTCATAATCACTAAGGTACACTATAAACATGCAATGCGATGATAACAACATAATAAATAGCAAATGAAATGTAAATGCAACAATAATAATATGCGGAAAAAGAATAATAACGTAACAATAAGGAATCTACATTTCTATATATGTGTCATACTGTTTTGCCATTTGAAATAATATGAATCATGGTGTTTTGAAAATAAGGACTACGGTGTTTTAAGAAAAGATACGCCCTTTGAAATATCCGTAGAATCCCTTGGCCTGTCTTTAAAATACTCACGATTCGTTAATTTTGAAATAGGTATAACCCGGGTCTAGTCTAACATCTACAAGTAAACTACAGGACTAAGCTAACAGGTAATCGAAAAAGGGTAAGGAAACCACCTAAGTCTGAGTCGATATACACACACACACAATAGTCGGTGATCCCGTCTCAATAGTATCTCATACGATACACTATATAATATGACATCCTCGAGTCAAGAGTGCGGATCTATCATCAATATAGCTCGTACGGTAAATCCATCGTACGGCATCCAAATCAGGGTACGGGTCAAATATCATATTTATCTCATTATTCATCTGGTATCCTTATTATCACATATCGTGAACTGGGTACTTATCTACATCTATTACAATACCGATACCATCTACATAAGTATATGCGTGTGTACGAAACACATCGCCCAAGGACTAATATCATGCCGTATCTCATAATACGAACCATGTCTCATATCACCGATCTCATGGCACCATGCCCAATCTCATCGACTCATCTCCAAATACCATTTACTATCCTCATCATCCCTATATATGTATACGTATATATATATATACACACACATAGTCCCATACCTATGTGTCTGTATATATATACATATCCCTATATACGCACAAGTAATAAAAGTATGCAAGTGTGTGCGTGTGTGCGTGTATGCAAATCACTACTCTAGGGTTCGCGACTAATAAACTAACTAAACACTATCTTACAAGTACACTATACTAACCCAAATTCATTTCATATCACATCCGTGTGTGTGTGTGTGTGTGTAATTATAATGCATTCGCGTTCTATACTACGAAACTGCGGGGGTGCTATACGCCATCCACCCGACTTCCCCCGTAGATATATATCTACTCACTTGATCCTTGCTTGCCGGAGTCGATGTCTCCACGCCCATCCTTGTTTCTCCGAGTCCACTCGAGGGTACCTATATGTATATCACATGACATCGTAAATAGAAATCCCACACGAAAACCAATTCGGCACGCGTATCACACATAGGTTAAAACTTATCGTTTACGCATGCAAGAATAACCAAGAACCCTCGACGATCGACGTATAAACGTGAATCGACCGAGATAAAACACAAATACAAAGTTCAAGTCATGGAAAGTTATAAAACAAAGCAGCAACCTATGAAAACTGATCCCAGATTTTGTTTCAGGTTAAATTAAGGTAAGCAAACAGTACTAGGGTGTTGTATAGAGGGCATATGACCTATAGAAGCAACCTGGACCAAACCACCCACTGCATGGCCCGACACAAGACCCCAAATTCCAGCCACCTCTGTTCCAGAGGCTTGGATGGGGTTCGTTTTGTCAGGGTGGTCTCATGGTGTCTTAATTTGGTCTCTGAAGTTGTTTGCTTATCTCGTAATCATCCCAGGTTACACCAGATTCCCCTGCACCCACTATATTTTCACAAAACCAACATGACAAGTTTCTATTTTAGGTTTTCAGTTTAGGTTAGGTCTGGGTTTCTAACACCATGGGGGGTTTAAGGTCACTACTAAAGCCCAATTACACTATCTCAATTCAAATCACACCCTAATCCCCAACTTGTAATTTTCAAAGTTCGCTAAACACCACTTAATCACATCTAAACTTGCATGAAAGCTAAAGTAAACCGAATACTACACTAGAGGTGAAGGAAATATCTCATTTGGCAACTCAAGGATTTTCTTGAGTTGCCTCCAAGTGCTCAAAATCCATCCTTTCATGGTCCAAAGTGCATCTAGTGAGCTTGTGCATGTTTTTAATGAAGTGGGGATGGGGTTTTTGTGTGTTTTTGGGTGTGAAATGAGGTGTTTGAGGTGGTGGGAGAGGGAGCGCTGCCATGAGAAGATGAAGGAAGAAGAAATGATGAGGATGATAAATGAAACAAAGGCCATGACCATGGTTTGACCCTTCACCTCTCTCTTCTCTCTCATGCCCATACCCATTTCTTTATTCATTTTCTTTTCTTTTTCTTTTCCTTTATCTTTTCTTTTCTTTGAATTAAAACCATGCATGAAAAGGAAAAAGCCATGACAAAATGTAACAAGTGCTAAAATGTGACATGGTGCATGTCATGTGCACAAAACTAGCTTAATGCACGATTAGCGATAATTAATCGCGATTAGCATTAAAATTGTATATAATTAATCATAAAAATTCATAATTTGCCTAAATCACATAAAGCATCCTCATTTCAGAAATTTCTAAAATTTTCCAAATATTTTCCAATTTATCGGTATTTAATTATACCGCATATTAAAATATTCATAATATTTATTATTTAATTATAAAAATTCCCAAAAACAATATTTTATTTTTCTGAAATGTTCCAGGTATAGTCACTCGGGTGGATCATTTTCGACACGAGGAGGCCGACGATCAAGCGTGATTCGGATTTTCGAGGAGCTTAAGAAGAGGAGGAGGAGAAGACCCGAAGGACTAGAATCAAGGAGGTATAAATACTAACATAGTAGTTAGAACCTCCTAGTAGAATATAGCTAGTTAAGATTTCCGTAAAGATCCTGGAGTTAAAGTCGGTGTTGCGAAGTAAGAAAAATCGTTTTTTTATAAATTTCGCCTCCCCATAAGTGCGTGGGGTGTGCGATATAGACTTACAATGGTATTAGAGCCTAATAAATCTTAACTAGCTAGTTAGAAAGTGATTAGAACTTCGATCAACGGAAAATTACCCGAAATTAAATTTCCGAGATATGCTTGCTGTCGATTTTTTTAGACTGTTCAAAAAATTATTACAGTGACCTTAAAAATGCATGCAGGCATTTCTAAGACCTAAAAAAAATTGAGCACCTGACTCATCAACTTTGCGGTGGAATAGCCGCCAAATAGGTCATTTGGTGGTTGAACCGACGCCGAGTTGCTCCCAATTTTTTCTATGGTTTTGGTTCTTAGAATTATGATTTTTGGTATATTTTGTTTTTACCCAGATTGTTTGTTTACTGGTTTGTGCATAGGATAAACACGGATAAGTATTATCGATCGAAATTCTAAGTTCTTGGTTAATTGGTGTTTCTGTGTTTATATATGTGTTGCTAAACGTCAGCTAATCGCTATATGTCGATTAGTAGGGGTTGCACATATCTGTATTGTGATGGTTTGTTTATATGAAGTATTGGATCGTCATGGATGAATAGCCGGGGGATGTGAGAAGAGTTTTTTTCTTCTTTCATTCATGTAAATTTGTAAATTTATATAATATTCTTTTGCGGGGCATATCCGGGTTGGGGTTGTAGCCACCGTTGTATTATTTCATTTACTTTTACTTGCACCTAGGATAGACCCAAGGTAGGGTGCACAAACTACCGGGTTCTTGAAGTGTCGAGTCGCCTACTCATTTATTAATAGAGGTTGCTTCACTTCGGCAATTTGGCGGGTAGTTTTCCGCAACCGTAGGGGTCTAGGGTGGGGTTTGGCTATTCATCATGACGGTAGAATCCGTCTTTTGTTCTAGGGTAAAATGAAACACGGAATTCCTAGTACATCCAATATATTCATATGGGTATTCAGTTGTATTCAAGATGTGTATTTTGACCGTCGCCAAGGCATAGTGATTTGTAGCTGCTGGGTATTCATCTGTAGCATAGATAGATGCATTGATTTGGGACATTCGTACAGCTATTTTGGCCATCGTCAAGGGTTTGTACGAATGGGTTCAAATTAACCTGGATAATGACGGGTAGAACTTGACTTGCGTCTTATGATATGTTGGCCTTCGTCATGGTCATAAGCACTTGGAGCAAAATTCCACATCGAGAGTTTCAAAGGAAAATGAAACTTGCTAGTGTTGCATATGTTGGGAATTCACCCGCGCACGCAAACGCGTATGTTTTGGAAACGGATATGATTTCAAGGAAATGGAATGTGCACGCGAGATCGTTCTCGATTTAAAATTTATAAACCGCAAGTGCACGGCGCGTTGTAGCAAGCCGGCAAATACGGGTCGATCCACAGAGAATTGTGTATTAGGTCTTGTGATTTAAGGTTCAACAAATAACGAATGGTTTTGTTTGTCACAAAAATGAAAGAATACGAAAACAAGAAAAGCAAGCAAAGAAGCTAAGAAAAAAGTGGTTGTGGTTTTGGCTCGAAAGATCGAATCGCGACGATTCTTTCGACGCTCCCTTGATCATGAGTTGTCCGTCATTACGTCGATCCCGGCATGAAGCATGATTTATAAAGGCGGTTGCGAAGCACAAATCATCAAATTCCGATATTCGCCGTAGAACACGAAATGAGACCGTTTTGTTCACTTACCATTTTGTATGTCCGAGCTTGGGGTATCAACACTAAGCACGGGGGTTAGCAAGCTTACCACAACATCAAAACACAAATTAGCTAATGAGAGCAAATGATTTTAGTGTTGAGTTTTCTAAGTGTTTGTGATAGTATATAATATATGAAACCAAGAGATTGTCAAGCACTTGATCACAAAATGCCATATCTAAACCTATCAACCTTAACACTAAATTAATTTTAACTTAAACATTGAATAGGGGAAGGGAGTGAATATGGTATATGAGGAGGTTACAAAGTAACCATGTTTCAAAATACCATATCACATCAATACATAAACAATCTTTATGTTAGAATCATATATATAAGCACATTAAACATTAACAAGAGGAGGAGGAGGCAAAGCCTTTCATCTCACTTTCTTACCATTACCACAACCAAAGAGATTAGTTAAGCATGATAAAAAAGAAAAGCAAATAAGAACAAGAAGCAAGTAATAAAAGAAATAACAAATATTATTAACACTTGAAGAAGAGGTATATGATATTGGCAACTTGTTCAACCTCCATAATGAAGCTCTCAAGAGGGAAGAATAAGAAGAGACCAAGTAAAGATCACCCACTCTCAAGCCTAAACCAAAAAACAAAAGAAACTATCAAAATGTGATATATGTGTGAGTATGAGAGAATATGAGAGAGCCCTTCCCTTGCTCACTGATCTCGCTTTTATAGGCACCAAAAAAGATTAAATAAGTAATAAGAATGAGGTGATGTGACTGCAAGGAAGGGACAGGGAAAAGATGGGGACAAATGGAGTAAGGGGGCCGGCGAGCTCGGATCATGTGATGGTGTGGCCGGTCCAAATCTGAGCGTAGAGGCTCGGGTTGATGTGGTGGTCTCTTATCAACTCCAATATCATCTTGGTGCTTTTTGATTTGTCTCTAATAACCTGGTTTGCATTCAGACATTTGGAGGGAACATGATGCCACACATCACATCAAAACTTTTAGCATTTATTACCCATGTCCCCCCATTTGCACAAGCCATCATATCTTGTGTGCCATGGGCAGCTCCACCATGGTCCTAGTGCCAAAGAACATGTGTACACTTGCATTGTGTTGGACCAAAATTGTGTGCACATATTTATTTTGCAAAAGCTCTTTGGATATCGGTCGGTTTTCTGTTCCATTTGTAGTGTCGGCTCCCAAACGCTATATCCGTGATATTGAGTCTGTTTCTAATATTTAATCACGAACACCTGTAAACTGTAATTACTTAGCAGACACTGATTAATAGTACCGATATATAACAAAATAGATAATGAATGAGCGGTATTAAAATGCAGTTTTCTGTGATGAACAAATACCCCCAAACCTATCTTTTGCTCGTCCTGAGCAAAACAAAAAATCCTAGCCTCACTTTCGCAGGGAATGCGATTGCACTGAGCATGTGCAACAAGCCGTTAAAACCTCTAGGTGTCTCTAGTAGGAGGAGTGTTATCTCCTGAGGGTTTTCAGCGAATTACACCCACAAAATCCAGTCAAGTTAGCGTCGTGGAGAAACTGTTGATTCTAATCTTAAGTTAGAGATCAAAGTTAGAAGCTCTATTACCCAAGTCAGAAACGTTAAACCCTAATTTTCACTCCTCGCAATTTGTTTAACATAAGCTCATACACGTCTTTTACGTGATTTGTGCGGATAGTGTCCATAATGTTTTAAGAACTTTGATTAGGGTCATCATGTCATAATTACGGACCAGGATATATTTCTGAAGGATCACACGAGTTTGAAAGGAGTTAAGATTTTCTCATGTTTTTGTTCTCCGGTTACGTTTCAAGTAGAATATATATCATTTTTAATAGAGAACCTAAGTCTTCTTTTTCACTCTTACCTTTCACCTGTTGTTATTCATACACACCCTTCGTTATCGTGAAAAACGTCTTATATAAATATATTTTCATATCTCCGCGAAAAAACCGTTTTAATAGAAAACTCATCTCCGCCAAGATTATTCTCCCATAAAGAACCGTGAGGACTTTTAATTCGGAGAGAACACTTTCTTAGCTTGTTTTATTTAGCGATTGGAAACTTAGCGAGCTTTGGGTCAATGACTCCCAAACCAGATGGTTTTAGGGCATTAGGTGTGGAGACAGCCCAAGGACTTAATTGCCTAAGTTACCAAGGACACAAAATAAAAGACTCATTTTATTTTTAAATTTTTTAAAACTCAGCATATTCTTTTAAATCCGAAGACGTTACATGTGGATAAAGTGTGTAATTACTCCAACAGGGGTCCAGATGGGTTATTTTTCAGACTTATAGCTTCTGTTAAAAGCTCAATAATATCCTTCATATTTACCTTACTTTATAAACTATTCTTGATATTACTTAACTCAGAACAAACCTGCTTGATCCTAAAGATATTTATCAATTTTAAAAGTTATAGACATGTCAGACTTTCATCAAATTCTCAAAAACATACGACACGTGTAAAGTATTATAAAAGACGTATATCGGTTATGGTTAAACACAACGGAGGGTTATTTTTCAGGTCGTCGGTCTCACAAAAAGGATTTAGTTATTTCTAACTTATCAACCGAACCGTTAGACTTTGAATCTAAGTTCCCCCGCTAGCTAACATGAAAAAGTTTTTATATTTTTAGGAATTTTTTTTTAATTTTTATGGGTTTTTAAATATATATGCAATGCAGAATATACACATGATACAGCAAAATAAACGCAGTGCTCACCCCCAAACCTAAGTTTTACGATGTCCTCATCGTTGCCCCCGTCTCCGGTAGCTTGACTTAGACATCAGGGTAAGAATTTTATTTAAAGAAAAAAAGAAAAAAAAAACTAAGACTAATTACAACATTTACATGTTAAAATATTGGGTTAGTCCAGAAATTAATACCAACCATTAAAAGATTTTGTCTATATAGTGTAATGGCTGGTAAAAGAATATGTATATAAAAAGAAAAAGGAAAAGGTATATGTTAGATGTTAGTGAAGGGCATGGGAGAGAAAAAATAGAGATCGGAAGACGTTGAAGGTGAAGATGAAGTTCTGAAGAGATTAAAGAATTGTTTCCTGGATGAATTGAATGTCCAAAAAGCACATGTTGAGTTTCAAAGTCAAGTTCGTTCAAAAACTGGAGTTCATCCTCAAAAAGTTCAGCAAAATAAAGGTTCTTAGGATGTTCCCAAATTGATCCTAACTCGAACTCACCATGAATATCAAGTTAATCAGCAAATAGCTCCTCAAAACTAGACAAGAAAGAATATTCTTCAAGACTGCCTTCCTCCCTAGGATCTTCCACAATCCTATTCTTATCACTATAGTTTACTGACTCTCCCAATACAATTTCTCCCTAATCACATTCATACCTGGGTAGGTTCATGTCATCTAAAAAGGTAGGTTCCCACAATAACGTTTCTTCCGAAACAATATCACTAGGTGATACAAAAATTGTGGGTTCCTGATCATTGATCTTTTCAAACAATCTATCCAAACCATACCCGACAAATTCACAAGGTCCCTCTTTTAAAATCGAAGTGCAAAATTCAGTCGGTTCAAGAATTTCCTCATCAAGTATAATTTCGGTTAAATCAATCTCTAAATCACAAGTGACAAGAGATTCAGTGGATACCTGAAGGTTAGTGGTGGACTGGCTTAGAGGGTTTTCCTGTGTGTCCTGGTAACACCCAGTCAATTCATTTGCATCATCATCTATGAAACCATCAAAATTCGTTTGATCGTTTATCTCACTCGGATGACTTCCTAGATAACAGACATTAACACTATTGGGTTCCGATTGACTGTGTTCACTCCCTAGAATCCCTACAGCTAAATGTTTCGCGTGTTCCTCTATTCTAGCCAATGATTGGGCTTGAGCAAGAAACAATTGCTCAGATTGCTGTATGCACAGGGCTAGTGTAGAAACTGATTGATTCTCGACCGCAGTCATTACTTCAATACCCTTCTCTAAAGTGGACAACCTAGCATCCATCTCACTATCATTCCCTAATGATGGTTCAATTGTTTCAGGTTGGAGGGGTTGTGATGGTGGTGATGCTAAAGCAGTCAATCTGTCGATCTCTTTCTCTAAATTTTTAATCATTAGGTCTCTAATTGAAGTGGGACTAGGTTCAAGACTGTTAGGTGGGTGACCATTATCAAAAATCCGGGACGGTTGGTCACCCCCTAGAAAAGGACAATTTTCATGAATGTGAAGAATCGTGGCAATTTGAACAAAAGAATTGGGACTGAGTATAAACAAAAGAAAAAGAATCATGAGAAATTTAATTAAATTGTGTATCACCCATATTAACAAGAATTCACAAATATCATAAAAACAAAGAATATCACACCGCTAGCAGTTTATGTTATACTAGTCAACTAGACCTGCTCAAGAACCTGATTGTTGAAGTAAAGATGTGTCGAGAAACGGGCTCAAGATATACGGATCACGAAGCCAGGTAAGTGCAAGAGATAAGGGGGGTTTCCAACGCTTTCGCGAAGTTCCTTAATTAGATAACCCTTTCTCTTGAACACTTGCCTAGACACCCCATGAACGATATACCGTTAAGCGGTGTTCTAAACATAGTTAACTTCTCCTAATGAGCGCGAAGTCGTTAGAGTCAAAGTCTAGTTGATTTTAAATTACTGTGGGTATGCAAGAATGCTGTTTTGTGATTTTTGGGCAACGGAAAAAGGTGATAAAATCCTTTACCGTATCTTGTTTCGTCGTGCCCTTAAATCCGTATTTAAGACGCAAATATGCAACCAATAAAAGAATTCAAAAAATCAAGCAATTAAGCAATTCTTTTTCTGTTTATGTTTAAGCGTTGCAACAAATACGGTTAGTTCTCTGTGCAATTGGTGGCAAGCTTGTGCGAAGAATTCTGCAGAAGATAGAATAGTGGAATGCGTCGGATTTAAGAGGAATGTGTTAGGAAATACGTACCGATGTGATTTGGTTAAGAAAACCCCTTTTTGAAGTGATCCGAGTCTTTGATTGTTCGCTTGCGCGGGTCAAACCACCCGAATCTTTAGCACTATACTTCACCAACATCTTGAAATTGAAATTGAGCCTCGCTCGGCATGATCGGTCGTAATTTCGTGAAAAACCTGAAATGTCGGAAAATACGATATTTTGTGTCAAAAAGCGATATATATGCCACAATTCCTGCACACTCAAAATTATAAAAAATCAAATAATACCGCTAGAGTACTGACAACACACTGGAGATCACACAAAAAGAAAAAATCCAAAACACCCTGATTGGGCCGGCGAGCTCGGATTTCTTACTGATGTCGCCGGCCCAATGATGAGAATTTATGCTCGCATTTTGTGTGAATCTTCCAGGCTATATTAGTATTCTATTAGTATACTTTGATTTTTAAGTTGGATTATAGAGTGATTGCAGGTTTTAAGGACAGAGAACAAATTAGAAAAAATTGTGTTTTGTTAGTTTTGAAAAAATTGAGTTAAAAGTTAGTTTTGTTAG
This sequence comes from Agapanthus africanus, assembly GCA_030015575.1. Lineage (NCBI taxonomy): Eukaryota > Viridiplantae > Streptophyta > Magnoliopsida > Asparagales > Amaryllidaceae > Agapanthus > Agapanthus africanus. Next base: position 297,488,603 of record CM057339.1, on the reverse strand, counting down.
TAAGAACCAGAAATAACAATATCCAATACTGCCAACTCCCCGGCAACGGCGCCAAAAACTTGTTGGGAATTCACTCGCGCGTGCAAACGTGTATGTTTTGGAAACGGATATGATTTTAAGGAAATGGAATGCGCACGCGAGATTGTTCTCGTTTTAAAATTTATAAACCGCAAGTGCACGGCGCGTTGCAGCAAGCCGGCATGTACGGGTCGATCCGCAGGGAATTGTGTATTAGTTCTTGTTATTTAAGATTCAACAAATTGCAGGGTTGCCTAGCACGGCAGCAAGGTTTCAGGAGGCATCTTCTATGCCAAATTAAAATTTTAGCCATACTAGCTAACCCTAACCAAGAATCGTATACTAGAAAATACGACGAATCAAATGCAAACATCTTTGCAACTAAAGTGAACAAGGAATACAACTTTTGTAGACCGGTCCTTCACTTCATTAGCTCTGTGTAGTAGTCCCTTCGCTGCGATCGTGAACTCCAGGACTCTAGAGAGGCTCCCATGAAGAAATGAACAAACTTGCATCGAAGTCTTCGAGGCCGAAGATGATCTATGTCGTGGAGAAACTAACCCAAGCTATCTCTTCACTAATTGTGGAATTAGTGAAGCAAACACCCTAAACTAAATGGAAAGTAGTAGAGGATGATGAAGTAAGAAGTGGGTTCACTTTAGATTTTTTTTTCTCACTAAAAATCATCAGTTGATCACAAGCTAGAAAGCAAACTCAATAGGAAGAAGAAGATGAAGTCAAGTGATGAATGAATAATTCATGAGGTTAGAAATGCAACCATGGTGAGTTATTATGTCATGCCTAACTCATGTAGAGAATAAACCATGGTCATGGTTAATGTTGGGTTAACAAATATCTTAAGCAAGACAAACAAGTGGACTTGGTCAATGGTTATCAAGTTTGCACAAATAATCAACCATGACAAATTACAAATCACTAGTAAAATAAGGGGTTGCCCCTACGGATAATATCATCCGTAGGGGCAATAAAAGTTTGGCCCTACGGATTAATCCGTAGGGCAAAGTGGTTGCCCCTACGGTCGTTCAATATTTATTTAAAATTTATTAAATCTTAAAGTGTTTTTTGCCCCTACGGTGGCGCAAACCAAGCACCTACGGGTATATCCGTAGGGGCATATAAATAGGGATTTAAGAGATCGATCCCTACGCTGATTATTTCTTTTTCCTATTCTCGCGCGAAACCAAATTTTCCCAAATCGAGATCGTCGTCGTCGCCGCCGCCGCAGTGATCTCGTCGTCACCGAATCCAAGCCGAATCATCGTCGCCACACCTGCGCAGTGATATCGTGGTCGCCACCGTGCTCCGTTCTCGTTGTCGTCACCGCCCTTGTCGTCGCCGATTGCGTCTCCGTCGTCGCCTACAGGTAATTAGTTAAACATTATTACAATGATGTTAGGGTAGCGATCAATGAGGGTTAGGATTAGGTATCGGTTGTGGTTAGGGTTAGGATTAGGGTTAGGGTACGGGTTCGATCGGCGGTTGGGGTTCGACGACTGGTGTTGGGGTTAGGGTTAGGGTTAGGGTTTCGGTTGGGGTTTGGTGTTGGGGTTGGGGTTCGGCTGGGGCTGGGTTGGAGTTAGGGTTAGGCCGGGTTAGGGTTTGGTGTTGGGTTGGGGTTCGGCTGGGGCTGGGTTGGGGTTAGGATGAGTTGGAGAGATTGAAGGCGAGCTGGGTTTTGGGAGAAGAGAAGGAAATGGCACTGCTTGCTGCTTCAATTTTTTGATATAGATAGATAAGGTTCTTTTGGGATTTTGGAGGGGTTTTAATTTGGGGGAAATAAATAGCTTTGGAGATGAAATGGGGCATTTCGGTAATCTGATTCTCTGTTACAAATATTATTTATCAATATATTTAATTATATATATTAAATAAAATAAAATAAACTATAAATAATATGAAACCAATATATGATACTCGATGATAATATGAAACCTTCATATTCCCATCGATACCCATATATGAAACTAAAAGCGCCACTTAGTCCCCGTCTATCTGTTAACATACGTGCGATGCTCGTCGTGACCTAGAACTATACGAAAGTTGTTAAATATCGGACAGTATAGCTCGATACTAACAATCGTCGTATAGTCTACGCGACGAGAAAATTCAATCGTATGGTAACCCATAGATTTGTCCCGTGTGGACAAGTTAAGAATGTATAAAGCAAACGCCTTCATTCACTTGTGTTTTCATCCGTTTCGAGATATTTCGTCGGTACCTTTCCGCTGGTTCTCCGTGTACAAAGATAGACTAGATGTTCATTTCAATGTTGTTTCACAGCTTTGAAATGATTATCTATTCTATTACAGTGTACTCGGAGAACAGCGGGGAGGTGCTGCCGAAATTTACTCGAAACGGTTGAAAGCACAAGTGATGGGCGTTCGCTCTATACATTCTTAATGGGATAGAAGCCTACCCCCGACAGCTGGAACACATACATACAAACGCATAATTAGAGAGCGATTCGAGATGTTCGGGTTAAAACCAATATATGATACTCGATGATAATATGAAACCTTCATATTCCCATCGATACCCATATATGAAACTAAAAGCGCCACTTAGTCCCCGTCTATCGGTTAACATACGTGCGATGCTCGTCGTGACCTAGAACTATACGAAGGTTGTTAAATATCGGACAGTATAGCTCGATACTAACAACCGTCGTATAGTCTACGCGACGAGAAAATTCAATCGTATGGTAACCCATAGATTTGTCCCGTGTGGACAAGTTAAGAATGTATAAAGCAAACGCCTTCATTCACTTGTGTTTTCATCCGTTTCGAGATATTTCGTCGGTATCTTTCCGCTGGTTCTCCGTGTACAAAGATAGATTAGATGTTCATTTCAACGTTGTTTCACAGCTTTGAAATGATTATCTATTCTATTACAGTGTACTCGGAGAACAGCGGGGAGGTGCGGCCGAAATTTACTCGAAACGGTTGAAAGCACAAGTGATGGGCGTTCGCTCTATACATTCTTAATGGGATAGAAGCCTACCCCCGACAGCCGGAACACATACATACAAACGCATAATCAGAGAGCGATTCGAGATGTTCGGGTTAAAACCAATATATGATAATATGAAACCTTCATATTCCCATCGATACCCATATATGAAACTAAAAGCGCCACTTAGTCCCCGTCTATCGGTCAACATAACATGCGATAATTTATTCTTTTCAACGACAAACGCACACACAAAGCATATACATGGATTTTCTCCTTTGTCAGTAACTATCCCGTTCTTATATTTCTCAATATAGTCAGCATAACCTACAATTTATATGTTATTCAGTCTAACATGGCCCATGAGTACGTCAGAGTTAAGGACTGGATGTATGTGGATTGGAAACAACGTATGCAACCTAAGTTTGTCGCAGGAGTTGCTGCTTTCCTTGAATTTGCACGAGCACATAATAAGATCAAAATAGAGAAGATTCTCTGTCCGTGCGATAGATGTGGCAATAAGTACTGGCAGAAGGTAGAATTGGCAGAGCTTCATATTGTAAAACATGGGTTTACTAGACTTTATTCAACTTGGAAATATCACGGGGAAGGAGAAGAATGCAGTACTGCGGTAGAAGAAGGAGAACACGATAATGCGGCAGGAGAAGAAGAAGAATTCGGTAATACGGCAGGATACGGAAATTTATTTCCATCAGAAGAAATGGAGGATATGGTAGAGGCTGCCCTAGGTGAATCTATTCGTACCGAAGATGACATTCCTTCCGGTCAAGGACCGCGTGCGGATAAATATGAAAATTTCATGAATGATGCTAGGAAACCAATTTATGAGAATGCGAAGTATTCCACCCTCTCATGGTTCGTCCAACTTTTCCAAATTAAGTGCCTAAATGGATGGAGCAACAAGTCATTCACAATGCTTCTTTCGTTCTTGAAAGATTCTATGCCTCCGGGAAATAATGTGCCCGAAAGCTGGTACGAGCCCAGAAAATGATGTCTGATTTGGGTCTAAAGTGCGAGAAGATTCAAGCATGTCCTAAAAATTGCGTGTTGTACCGGAAAGAGAATTCAGATTTGAAAGAGTGTCCAACATGCGGAGAGGCCAGGTATAAGCCGAAAGATTCTGATAAGAAGCCTGATATACCTGTGAAGATAGCACGATATTTTCCCATAACACAGAGGCTACAGAGGCTATTCAGGTGCAAGAAAACAGCCAAGGCAATGATTTGGCATCACCGTGCTCCTCTAAGCGAAAATGGAAAAATGAGCCATCCAAGAGATTCACCGACATGGAAGGATTTCGATAGGAGGCACGCAATATTCAGTAGCGATCCTCGCAATGTCCGGCTCGGACTGGCTGCCGATGGCTTCTGCCCATTCAACTATATGGCTGGAGGTCACAGTATATGGCCCGTTGTAATGATAATTTATAATCTGTCGCCTTGGTTGGCTATGGACCAATCATACTTTATGATGCCTCTTCTTATCGACGGACCAAACTCACCGGGGAACAATATCGACGTCTATCTCCGACCTCTGATTGAGGAGCTGAAAACTTTGTTCATTGATGGTGTAGAGACATATGATTCAAACACAAATCTGTAAGTCTACGCTAGCGCCCCGGCAGTCTACAGACGCCAAATGCGGAACAAAAAACTTTTAACTGGCGCTATCGTATACTTTAACCCGGATCTGCCATTATTGCTAAACTAACAAACTGTAAAGAGTGTAGAAAGATTGTACCGAACGATCCGAGTCCTTCGTTCTTCAACCATCATCCCACGCTCCGTTGCGGCTGCTCCGATCTCGTCTATCTCCGTTATCCTCGTCGAGGTGGCACCACATCACCGATTCTTTAAACGGGCTCCCGCCTCTGACTCGAGGCAACTCGATCGTCAAGTTTGCCAAAAGAGACGACCAAGAATGATGCAGAGAATGAGTAGATGACTTTGTCTCACTTCGTCCAAATCCGTGGACGATCGGTTAATGAAGTTGCCGTGGAAATCGGGTGATGGAATGAAATGAACTGTAAAATTCCATACACCGATAAAACCTATCATAATCTTTTCTAGCAAATGAAAACTCAAGTGAGAGAGAGAATGAGGAGAGAGAGAGAGGGCCGGCCATATATAGCAAGAGGGAGGTGACCGTAGGAGAGGGGGGTGACCTTAAGCATAAAGCTTATCATGAAGAAAATATCTTAAGGAAAACAAAAAGCTTTAATAACAAAGCATGAGTCATTATGCATTAATTGAACCATTAAAGAAACCAATGAAAATCCAACACCAATTAACCCTAGTCACCTCATCTAAAAACTTCTAGAAGAATCCACACTCATCTCAAGAAAAGATAAATCCGTTTTTAACCGAATGTTAAAAGACGGCTGATAGAAAACTGGCAACTTCCAAAAGTGATCCTGAAACAACTTTCAGGATAACCCCGAAACTGTATAAATATACCCGCATTTGTATTACGACCGAATACAAATGCAACTGAGACAAAGATATTATACCTACTCAATATAATACTCGGATCCAGCTTAAACCAAAGCCGACCAGTATCATCTGCCCAAAAACTGACACGTGCGTAAACGCACGTGCATTTTCCGAACCCTGCCATAAAACCATACGGCCTCTACAACGTTTCGCCCGAACTTGGGAAACTGTCTGTGGGGGACTCTAATTACTCTTCAGTACCCTGACAGTGGGTTTAACCACAAACCGCCAGCGGCACTAGCAATGCGTAACGGCTGCCCACGGACTGACCTCAAGGGAGGCCGATGAGCACACTCAAGGGAGGCCGATGAGCGAACTCATCCAGAAACCCTACTGAGCCTAACAGTGACAATGTATATACAGTCTGGTCCGTTCGTCAATGAGTATCGCATATCCGCCTAGGGGACTAGTAACGTCAGACCCCCAATAGCAGTATAAGTCGTGTCGGAGTGAAGCCTCAATACACCCTGAGATACTACTGGAGTACCTACCAGTAAATCTCCTACCATGGTCATGGATTTATGTAATGGCTCTCCTAGACACAGCACGACCTCGCCCCCAATACCGGGAGAGACGAATCCCCTGCCGATCCGCTCACGTGCCTCCATATGGCTCGAGACTGTACCCAAAAGCTACCTGTTTGCACGACTCCTTTGAGCCGTGGTAGGGTAGAAATCAAAGCACAGTGGGAACTCACACGAGACAAATGAAGACCTCAGGTCGATGAACTAACCTGTACACATGTCACCAGGGAACTGCTATCTGACGGTATATATAATACTAACTAGCAGATTCCCGGCGAGTCCTGTCCTGTGTACTCATAACCCAATGAGCACCTGTATACATCTTAGGTGATCCAACTGACACCAGTGGCTTGTGAGACCGGCCACCGCCCCTCGTCGGGGTCTCGACTGTACACACTAGTCTACTCCGGAGTATCGATGCCCTGTCTCGAAACTCCCACGACTAGGGACCACAATTAAGGATATGCATATAAACTACCCAACTCTCACGTATATGATCGCCATCATACTGTTGGTATTAAAGCAAGATCCTAAGGGCTCTATCAAAGTGTAACATGCAATCAGTCACCTGAACATGTACACGACTGATAAAGGCAAACCGGATAGCATACTATCATCTTGAGTAAGACTGTCCTACCGGGATAGGTCCTCCGCAATCATTGCAATCACGTACCTGCGATCCAATAATTGACTATGAGCGCACTATCTCCAACAAAATACAACCTTCATACTGCGTGCGGCTTTAATGTGGACAATTAATGACTTTCCTGCGTATGGAATGCTTTCAGGTTGGTCCGTACATGGTCACAAAGCATGTCCTCATTTCCATGAACACACAACATCAAAATTTTTGAATTTTAGCAGGAAGGTTTGTTATTGCGGCCATCGACGTTTTCTGCCTCCAGACCACCCCTATAGGTTAGACACGGTTCACTTTGATGGTCATCAGGAGCTTCTTGGGCCTCCATCCCCATTGTCCGGAGAGGACGTGACTGCTAAATGGGATGGTTACAATAACGTGACCTTCGGGATGGATCCGACGAGACAGGTCAAACCACAATATTGGAACAAGTTAAGCATTTTCTTCGAGCTTCCGTACTGGTCTACAAATTCAGTGCGTCATTGTCTGGACGTCATGCATATAGAGAAGGGATTATTAGAGCACATACTTAACTTGCTTCTGTGTAAAGACGGGAAATCGAAAGACAACATGAATACCCGGATGGATCTACAAGAGTGGGGAATAAGAAGTGAACTGCACCCTAAACCGGTAGCGGGTAAACCGGGCAAGTTTGTACTTCCCAATGCCGCTTATCATATGTCACAACCGGAGAAGAAAAGATTCCTGCAGGTGTTGCATGATTTGAAAGTCCCCACATGTTTCTCAGGATCATTCAGCAAGAAAATAAAAATTATGAAGGGCAAGATCGATGGGCTGAAAAGTCATGACCACCATGTTATCGTGGAGCACCTTCTTCCATTAGCCCTCAGGACTTCTCTCCCCGACTCGGTTGGTCTAGTAATCAACGACCTATGTTGTTTTTTCAGGGAGTTGTGTGCTAAAACACTGGAGGTTGCGACGCTGGATAAACTAGAAAATTCTATTGCGTTGATACTTTGCAAGTTTGAGCGTATTTTCCCACCGTCATTCTTCGATATCATAATACACTTGACGGTTCATCTTGCAACTGAGGCGAAGTTAGCCGGACCGGTACAATATCGATGGATGTATCCCGTCGAGAGGTACGTGTAATTTTTCGTTTCGCGCAATTTATAAATTTATTTTTGTCCTATATGCCCGTGTTTATTTATTCAACATATTCTCATTAGGTACCTTTACACTCTTAAGAAGTATATACGCAATAAAAATCGACCAGAGGGTTCTATCATGCAAGGTTATCTTCTTGATGAAGTAAGCACATTTTGTTCCCGCTATCTGGACGAGAACATTGAGACAAGGCTTAACCGACCACGAAGAATTCAAGACGGGCCATATGGTAAAGCCGAGTATAAGAGGGTAGACAATATGTTTATCAACAAGATATACCGGTTTATCTTGCTTAATTGCGCATATCTTGAACAAATTAGAGAGTAAGTTCTTTTGGATTAATTGTTATATCTGTGTTTGTGTGTATGAAATGACATAATATTAATGTCACAATTATTTGTCGAAAACAGAACTCATTTTAACGAGGTACGTGAGGGGCATCCTGATTGGAACGAAGAGCGTTTGGAAAAATACCATCAGGATAATTTTTGTGATTGGGTCACAGAGCATGTAAGTTATTCGAATTACATTTTATTGCTATCAGTTTTAATCTAAACTTGTATCGTTATGTATTTATCGTAAAATTTGTTTTGTTAGATCCACGATCCGAACTTGTCTGCATCATTTGAGAGTGATTCAAGATGTTTAACTCAATTTCCTAGTATGGAGGTTGCATATTACAGAGGATTTGGTGTCCTTGGATACAAATTCGAAATTAAGGACATAGAAACATCTAGAACCACTCAGAATAGTGGGATTGCGACGGTAGGATCGGACGGTGTGATTTACTATGGGTACTTAAATTGTATACTCGGCATCCACTATCCCGGACGATCAGAACCCTTTTATATATTCCACTGTACTTGGTACGATCCTTGAACCGAAACAGACAGGTGGAGAAGCAGTCTTGGGACTTGGAAAGATGAATATGGATTGACCAGTGTGAACACACTTCGATTTTACGGTCAGGACGATCCGTTTATCTTTCCGAACCAAGCGTTCCAAGTATACTACTCACAGTGTTTGAAGCATCCGGGGTGGAGTGTTGTATGCCGATGGAAACCTAGAGATGTCTACGATGTCCCAGAATACGAGGACAGCGATGAGGACGAAGAAGAGAGAAGGCTTAAAGTGCTCCGACCGTCTGTTTCGAAGGACGGGTTGTCTTCGACCGATCATGATGTTACGTGGGTTAGAAATGACATCGACGATGAAATCCAAGTAGATATGTATGATGCGCCCACGAAACGAAAAAGGTTATCAGTAATGTTATATTATTACTTCACATTTTACGCTCTAGATCATATATAGTCAATACTTTTAATGATTGTCTAATGCGTCCACGAACCGTTTATCTAGATTTGATGACGATGTCGGGAGCAGCGAGGGGCGGCAGGAGCTCCAGCCGCGGCAGAGGCAGAGGCAGAGGCAGAGCGGTTCTGCGCCCGGAGAGCTCCGTAGGGAGATTCAGAGGGCCGGTCTTGCACCCAGATCGGAGACCCCTTCGGATGCCTCCTTCCGTGTGGATTTTGCCACACCTCCAGGTATACTGCATGCATATCCATTTTCAATGTAATATTACAGATATTTATGCATGTTTATGTCAAAATTACTTATATTGTCAATGTTTGATTGTCTAGTTGTTGGTCCTGCGTCCACATCTGGGACAGAGGTCACCCACGCTCCTCCAGGTATGTTTATATATCATATAGTGTATGTATATTGATTTAGAATGCTATATCATAAATATACATTCCTTTTGCTCTTACTTAGCAATTTTTATTATTGTCTAGCTGTAGGTGGTGACACCACCGCACCTGCGGGTATGTTTATATGTCCTATAGTGCATGCATATTGATTTAGAACGTTATATTATTGATCTACACATTCTTTTTGCAATTACTTATAAAATCTATTTTTAATTGTCTAGTTGTTGGTCCTGCGTCCACATCTGGGACAGAGGCCACCCCCGCTCCTCCAGGTATGTTTATATATCATATAGTGTATGTATATTGATTTAGAATGCTATATCATAAATATACACATTCCTTTTGCTCTTACTTAGCAATTTTTATTATTGTCTAGATGTAGGTGGTGACACCACCGCACCTGCGGGTATGTTTATATGTCCTATAGTTCATGCATATTGATTTAGAACGTTATATTATTGATCTACACATTCTTTTTGCAATTACTTATAAAATCTATTTTTAATAGTCTAATTATAGGTGGTGCGTCCACACCTTCCACAGGGGCCACTCCTGCCGCTTCCATACCCTCCGCATCGTCTACAGGTTAGTATGAATAAATTTAAAATATTTATTTATTTTACATATGCTATATAGAATAAATATGAACTTCATGGAGATTTAGCGTCGATGTTTATTTTATAGTTGGAGGGGATGCGTCCGGGTCCGGGACCCCGGTTGTTCCTCACCGGAGGAACTATCGTCCCGCTCATGCTGCTGCTCGGGCCCAGGCTCGTGCGCTAATCACCGGAGGTATATATCACACTTGAATTTTTGTTTAACCTTGATTTCTTAATACAACTTTGTCTTATTATTGATTGTCTTGATATTTCGTGCAGACGCAGGGCCTCTCCATCCCCAGAGGGGGACTCGAGGCCCGAATCAGTCCCATAGGCTGAGGCCTGATAGAGCTAGGGGGGAGGCAGCATTCCTCCTATTTTTTACCCTTGACTATCGCTATACCAGTCCTCATGCCGAGAGGTTCGGCCGGTATTTGGGGGACGAGAGCCGGATCGTGAAGAACTATCCACTTCACGTTGAGTGGGGCGAGCAGCACCAGCGCTCATTCGCCCTCTTCTTTGATCAGGCTCGGGTATGTATTAATATATATTTTCATTTGATCTATCCAATATATTTATTATTAACACTAGCAATCTAATAACAATGTTTTTTTTTGTATTGTCAGTTGGATTACGATTTTCAGCCTGTAGCCGACCCTGATCACTCGAGGAGGGTGCTCGACCTTCATGCTCTGTACAATGGCCTGATGAAGAACATGCAGGCCAAGGTTCGATACAACAGGAATGAGCTGAAGGCCGACTGCTACTCCTTGTGGATAGCGACCCCCGAGACAGAGAGAGCGGCCCTCCTATCTACTCCGGTGTTTGCGAGAGTCGACGTAGAGACATGGCCTCTATTGTGCGCTTATTTCGACTCCGAACGCAAACAAGTATGTATTTTAAATTTAATTCATTATTTATGATATAATTTATTTCTTTGTGTTTCTTAATTAGAAAACTAAATGTTAATGCGTTGTGCAGAAACAGGCCGCTCAGAATACGGAGAACAGGAAGTCGGCGAAGAGGGGTCGCCCCACTTACACAGGTGGCTCGAGGAACATTACTCGAGCCATGGAGTTATCGGTAAATTAAGAGTTATTCTCTAATATTCTGCAATATTAAGAGTTATTCTCTAATATTTCTAATATTAAGAGTTACTTTCTAATATTGCAGACATCTCGGACCGTGGCGTCAGGTGGTACACCGAGCGTGCTGTCTGCATATCTTGCCGTCCACGGCACCTCGACAGATCCCGCCACGGGCGAGCTTTGATGTCCCGACGTCGCTACCCAGGAGTACAGCGTAAGTGTTAATATTTTTTCTACCCAAATTTGAAATTTTAGTTTTGGAAGGTTCAAGTTTAAATTTTATACTTATACTTTACTGCTTAATGTGGGTGTAGGAGCGGGTGGTTGAGCAGGCCCAGGCCTCGGGGATCGATTTTACCGGACAGAACGATCCGAGGCTGCTGACCCCAGTTCTGGACGCCGCACACGGAGGGCACCACGGAGGTTGGGAGAGAGGCCGGGGATTGGGCCATAGCAGGGCCCATATGAGGTTGGACTCCACCCTGGCGGTTACTTCCTCCGTCTCCAGTGACCGGCATGTCCATCAGGAACTGGATAGCTTGAGGGCCACCGTTCAGGAGTTGAAGGAGATGCTGGTATGTATACTACTTTATAGTAAAATATCATTTCATATTATATACATATCAACATATTCATAATTAGTACGTAGCTTGAGCTTATTTGGTTTTAGACTTAAGTTTGATTAATCATACATACATATGTAATTAAAATAAACAACGCTTTTCCAAACTAGATATCCAAACAGGGTTTCGAAATAACTTAATAATGAAACGAATTCGAATAATACACAGTTCTTACACGCTTCTTACACACGTTATGTCCAGACGCGACAGGGTAGATCGGCCGAGCCTCCACATGCATCTCCTTCGGCTGCGGCTCCGCAAGCTACTACATCGGCTGCGGTTCCGCAGACAGCTCCTGTAGCTCCACCGCCCACTCAGACTCCCGCAGCCGCGGCTCCGCAAGCGACTACCTCGACGGCGGCTGCGCAGACCACATCGCCAGCTCCACATGCCGCTCAGACTCCCTTATATGTAGCATTGCAGAGTGTATTGACCGAGGAGCAGGCGCGCGTTATTCTAATGTTATTCGGAGGTGGAGCTGGACCGAACTAGGGTAGCTTTTTGGTTCTTATTTTTTGAAACATGTATTTATATCACATTGTACTACATTTTGAAACGATATTGATATTGGTTTGTATTTATATCATATTCAGTTTTTGGGTTTCTTTTGTATATTATATATATGCGTGAGATGTGATTATGAATACTGCAATATATGATTTGATTGATGTATATAGTATTGTGCACAGGGCGGGAAAAAATCTAGCAGCCCATTTTTTTAAAAAAAATACAGACAATATGTACCTACGGATTAAGCCGTAGGTACATACGTTGCCCCTACGGCGTTATCCGTAGGGGCAAACTATCAGCAAACCTGATATTTTCCCACCTGATATCAGTGCAGGGTGTTGGGGGTGCCCCTACGGATATGTCCGTAGGGGCCACTGTTTATCCCCTACGGATAAATTCGTAGGGGCAAAATATCAGGTTTCCTGATATTTTTCCCCCCGATCTCAGTGCAGGGTGTTGGGAGTGGCCCCTACGGACTTATCCATAGGGGCTACTTTTTATTCCCTATGGAGGTATCCGTAGGGGTAGAAAAAGGACCTACGGATATATCCGTAGGTATATACAATATATTCAAAAAAAATTACATATATGATTTTATTATCCCTACGGGGTACTCCGTAGGGGCTATAACACCTACTGATATATCCGTAAGGGCTTGAATTTGACCGTAGGGGCAAGTTCAGGGCCTCAACTTGCACCTGCGGCCTTTGCACCTACGGGGTCTTTTTTCGTCCCTACGTACATATCCGTAGGGGCAACCCTTATTTGTAGTAGTGAATGTTTGAATTACTTAATAAATATAAACCCTAACATAAACCCTAGCATGCCATGAGTCTCATATGTACATGTTGCATGTGTAACCTAGCATGTCACAATGATATATATCACATATATATATTAGTGTGCAAAAAGAATACAATTAACATATATCACATATATGTCAATGTATCAAATGTGAGAAAAAGAATTACTTAACTGAGCTAATATTAGTTAATGTAATGAAATATATCAAATATATAATTATACATTAAATTATTAAATCAATACTTGATTTAATAATCCGGCTATATCTTATATAACCGACTAATATCTAATGTATCCTTTTATCGAATCAACACTTGATCCGATAATTCGGCTATAGCGCATATAATCAATCGATACATTTATCGTGAGAATAGAATGCGGTATCATATACTCGCATTAATCTCTGTCCCGCACATATCACATATGTGCTCATACTCCGTTTCGCTTGAGCCAGGAAACCTCTGTGTAGGACTCTAAAGACTCGTCAATACGCCGGCAGTAGGAGATGATCATATTAAACACTCACAAGCCGCAAGCGGTATGCTAAACGTAACGGCCACCCGGGTATTGAGCGATCAGAAGATCAACAAGCAAGTATGCTCACACTCCTGCGAATCCAATCAGTAACACTACCGTACAGTCCAGTCTTTTCGTCTGATATGTCGCATATCTCGTCTAGGGGTGATAAACGTCAGACCCCAAAAACTCGATAAGTCGTGTCGATATAAGGCTCATAACGGGTCAAGAAACTACTGATAACACTTACCAGTTTATCTCTGAATTAGCCCTGTCTAGGGACATCCTGTTATAGCCAATCGAGCACAGCGCAACATCATCCCCTAATACCGGGAGAGACGAAACCCTTCCTATCGCTCATTGCCTCCATGTGATTCGGGACTGTACCTAAAAGCCACCGTTTTGCACGTTCTCTTGAACGTGGTAATGTGGAAATCAAAGCACGGTGGGAATCACATAAGACTCTATGATGATCTCGGGTCTACAGACTAACATGTACCAGTGTCACCAGAGAACTGCTATCTGACGATAGGTATAATACCATCTAGGAGTTCTCGGCGAGTCCGTTCAGTGTACCCAGTCTCCACTGAGCACCCATATATTATCTCTGATGTCAAACACCAATGGATATGGGATCATCCATTGCCCATCTACATGGGTCGAGAAGCTATACGCTAGTATACTCTGGTATATCGATTCCCTGTCTCGATACACCCACGACTAGGAACATTTGAAAGATGTACTTACCGACTACTCTATCCCCACTAGTATGATCAGCATCATAATCCTAGTAGTTAAGTACTAATCCTAAGGGCTTTATCAACATATAATAGAGAGACAATAAGTGTACATGTTAAGATAAAGAGCAACCAGATAGCATACTATCATGTCAAGCAAGAAAGTCCTCCCTGTATATGTCCAAGCATCCACTACAATATACATCGTATGTACAGTAATGGCCGCTAGGGCATACATATAACTAACAATCTCCCACTTGCACTAGGGCCATCTGTTGTAGTATCCAATACCCAATAATCGGCAGTGGTTGTAGTATCTCATACACAACCATCCCATAAAAGTCTTTTTTGGGAAAAGGCCTTTGTGAGTAGATCTGCCGTGTTGTCCTCTGTGTCTACTCTCCTATCCTCAATCTCCCTAGAGATCAACCATCTCCATGATCAGGTGATACTGCCTTAGAATATGTCTGGATAACAGATGGAGCGGGGGTTCCTAAGCATAAGCCACAACTCCATTGTCACACAATGGTAGGAACGAAGTTCATCTTATGAACTTATATACACCAAGACTGCCTCTTTGGTAGTATCGTTGGTAGCGATGTATCGAGCTTTTATCGTCTAGTTTGTCATGGTATCTAGCTTGGAACTCTTCCAACATACCGTCCCTCCACTGAGGATAAAGACAATGCCTGTGACTGACATTCAGTCGACCTTATCATCCTGGAAGCTATCCAGTGATTTTCCCCAGGATCGATTGATACCATCTCACTACACCTATTGAGAATCCTAACATCCACTTAGATCTATCTCATAGATCCAAAACCCAGGATTTAGGATGTATCACCTTGATCCTTTATGGAGAATCCTTGTGATAAGAGGAGATTGACCGAGTGTAGCATAGAAAACACCTTTCCTATCAAGAGTGTGTCATCTATGTACAATACGAGGAAGACCACCTTACTCTCTACTACCTTTTCTATATACAAGATTCATCTACCCTTTTGATGAAGTCAAACTCTTTGACTACCGCATCAAAACAGATGTTCCAACTCCGCGATGCATGCTTTATCCCATAAAGCAACTTGCACACGTTTCTGCTGCTCCCACTGTCTACAAATCCCTCTGGCTGTGTACTTATAGACGCTCTCTTCTAAATCACTATTTAGAAAAGCAGTCAAGACACCCAACCTCCAGATATCGCAGTCATGGTATATAGCAATGTCAAGTAGGATCTGGATGGACTTAAGCATAGGCACTAGAAAAGGTTTCATCATAATCCACACTTGGTCGATGACGAAAACCTTTTACAACGTGTCCAGCTTTGAAAGTCTCAACTTTTCCATCTACACCAAGTAATCTTTTCAAGATATACTTGCATCTGATGGGGATTTAACCCTTTATATAAAGCAACCAAAGTCCATACTTTGTTGGTGTATATGGATTCCGTCTCAGATCACTTAGCATCCAGCCATACTCACTGAGTTTTCACTCTTAATGGCCTGCTCAAAACTAGTTGGGTCATCATCTCATGATGCAATCCTTGCTCCCACTGTCATAGAGAAAACCGAAGTATCACTCAGGAGGATGAGGAACCCTACTAGATCGGGGGAGAGGCTGAGGTTCGTCAGGAACTATTGAATCCTCCGGTTCTACCAAATTATCAGCTGTAGTTTGTATAGATGGAACTCCTTCCTGTTCTACCTCATGACCACAAATTTCTTTCCAAAATAAATTCCTTTTCTAAAAAGGTGGCATGTCGAGAAATAAAACACATTTTGTTCCTCGGTACTGTAGAAGATATTCCCTTGCGAATGCTTGGGATATCCAACAAACTTCCACAGAACTGACATTGTCTCGAGCTTGTCCGGATTTTGCTTTTGACATAGGACAGACAACCCCAAATCTTAACTTACTTAAGAGATGGGCTCTTCCCATACCATATCTCATATGGAGTGGTAGGCACCTGATTTGGTTGGAACCCTATTCAATAGGTATGCAGCTTTCCAAGTGCATAAGCCCCTAAAAGGAAATAGGCAACTCAGTAGTACTCATCATAGAGCGCACCATATCTAATAGGGTGCGATTGCTCTGCCCCGATACACCGTATGCTCTAGTGTATTCGGAGGAGTAATGCTGAGAGAATCTCATTCTCCTTTAGAATAGTCCAGGAATTCCGTGCTCAAGTATTCTCCTCCCTGATCACATTAAAGGACATAATACTTATACCCGTTTTGGTTCTTTACTTCTAACTTATATTCTTTGAATTTCTCAAAAGCTTCAGACTTGTGTTTCAACATGAACATATGTCCGAATCTTGAGAGATCATCAGTGAATGTAATGAAGTACAAAGAACTAGTCCTGACATGTGTAGACAGAGGACTTACATACATCATCATGTATCAATCCCAAGAGTTCACTAACTCTTTCTCTGTTTCCAATAAACGGAGCTATGGTCATCTTATCTTTGTTACATGACTGGCAAGTTTCACAAGATGTAAATTCAAACTGATTTAAATATGCATCTTAATGTAACTTAGCTAGTCGGGTCGGATTAATATGACCTAGTCTACAATGCTTCAAGAAGGATTCATTCATTTCTGAACTATTCCCCTTATGTGTATTCTGTACGTTAAGAACTGTGGTATGATTTAGAACGTATATGTTTTTAGATAACATGCGAGAACCGATCAACTCTTGATATAGGAAAGGTTCAAAACATTATCCAACAATAAAAAATTATATCCTTCTTTAGTAAATAAAGAGACTGATATAATGTTGTATATCAGGTTCGGTATCTAATAACATTCGTTCAGAATCAATGTACTTGATAATACAGCGTGATAACCGCCAACAACTTGGCTGCAACACTTGCACCGTTTCCAACTCTTGAAACTTATCACCCATTCCCAGTTCTCTACCTATCTGTAGCCCATGTAACAGATTACATATATGGGATCCTGATCCAGTATCTCATACCCAGAACGTAGAGGATACTGAGAAACAGTTCTCGGTAATGAACATACCCGAAGAAGATGCATCAGCATGCACTTTCTTTGTTTGGGCGGCACGGGAATCCTGGTATTTCCCTATTTCCTGCTCGGTCTTATAACAAATATAAGTTGGAGCGGGACCAACGTTCTCCAGCTCAGTATAATAAGCGGGTTCGGTCAATACATCCATATTATTATCTTGATTAAGGCGTGACATGGTCTCTATCTGGAGAGAGAGAGAGAAGAAAATACTCTACGTATGCTCTTGCAAGATTAGATTGGTTATTATTTTATCTAATTAGGATGGCTCCCACTGTTTTAGTCAAATCTTCCTTCAAACCCTAAAAGGAAAGACTAGCCGTAATTAATTACACCCTACAAGTCCGCCAATCTTTCGGCCAGGCCATTGTCAGTACTTTGAGGGAGGTTTCCCATGCTTTCGTACGGACCTAATTAAAATAAACCTCATTTTCCCAGGGGCGTAACTCCGTTAACACCTTTCTAGACACCTACTTGATCGGCTAATTGTAATGTGTAAAACTCTCCCAGGTGTAACTCTTACTCCTAGTGGGTATCGGGATCCAACTATCTCATAGAAGGTATGCAATCTCATTGCAAATTTTAACACATGAAATTCCCGATAATATTTTGCCTCGAGTGATCTATGACCTTGACAATGTCAACAAACCATAGATCGCAAGTCAAGTTCAACCCGTCATTTCCTGATTGAATTAAACCCACACGCATGACCCTTGATAAGGTCAACAAGGTCGCACGACTACCCTAATCCAATCGCATCATATGCTTGCAGATAAGCACTAATCAGCTACCACACACTACGCCTTGACAAGGTTAATAAACGCAGCACGAATACTAATTATTACTTATCTGAAATGACGGAGGGCTACGACAGATTTTTAAGAAAACCTTTTGCGTAATGAACTTGATATCGTTGTAGAATCGAGTGATTTTGAAAAGGAGTGTTTTTGAGGCTTTTACTAGTTTTGCTAAAGTGGTCACTCCCGGTGAAGGGATCTCGACTCTTTCCTCATTGAATGTGGTGCAGGATATTTCACAAATACCACTATGCAAAGCTAGAACCAGAGCTACCATTTTTTCTACAACATCTTTTAGGTTTCTTTTATTTTATTAATCTCATTAATGAAGTCCCATCATAATATGCTTCCTAAGCATCACATATGAAAAGAATGCAACAATATATAATATATATCATATATATATAATATAAGAATTCGTCTCAGCATATACACAGTGATCACATCAAAGAGCAGCAGAAGAACATATATGAAATATTGGATATACTAGGATTTCCGTGTTTTAGATTAAGCCTGTATAAAACACGGATTCTACGATCATGATGAATAGCCAAACCCACATCCCTAGACCCTTACGAGAGCGGCAAGCAACCCTACCAATTCTAGAGTTAGGAGACTAGGTCTCGACTCCTCGAGATGGTCTCCCACTGGACCCTAGAACCCGGTTACTTATGCTCCCCTCCTTGGGTCTATCTTAATACGGAAAAGTAAATAATATACATCAACGGTGACATTTTCCTCAACCCGGAAGTGCCCCAATAAAAGAATATTACATACAAGTTTTTACAAGAATGAAAATGAAAAACTCTCATCTCACGTAAAAACCCCTGGCTATTCAAACACGACGATCCAATATAACATATCCCAGCAACACATAACATCACATGTCATCAACGTAAGTAAATATGCATATCCCAATTTTCGTTGACGTATAGCAACGAAACTAGCGATACACCACATATTACACTTACGGTCGCAGAAAAGAAAGTGAAAAACTACAACAGTTGGAATCCGCAACTACCGTAGACATCATAAACCCAATGTATCACATACTTTGGATTTCATGCCTAACCAAATGAATTATTTAGACATCACATGCCTAACAATTATAAACCTCGCATTTTAGTCTCGATCTCGAAAACACTTTTCAATATCAAGTCGGGCAATTCAACAAGATTCCCGACATCCTGATCGAATGCTCGTCGGAAACTTTAGTAGAAGGCCGCACCCCCCGATGTCGTCGACGAAGTGCACTATGGCGGAACACTGCGGCCACGAGCACCCGAACGGATGCTTTTGGCGACGGGGTTCTCCTACAGTCACTTGGTCGGGGCTATGGGGCATGGCTATCTAATAAGGTTACCCGATATGTATCCGCGTACCCTACTTGATTGCGACGGATTTTGATCACATCAAAATCCCGTGGTAACCGATCAAATGAGACTAAATTGCTAGATTTACAAAATTCAAATTAGTTTGGATTCCAAGAATTGTATCCCATCATATGCTATCCGGACGAAGTTAAACTTTTCGATCGATTCATCAAAGTCCCACAATTCCTCGAGAACTCAACACTTGAGCACAGTTTAATAATACCCAGATCATGCCATAGTACCTATGCACCAGCCGTAGAAGGGCAGACCCAAGCCCCACTCATGTCGCCACGGAACTGCAGCAAACCCTAGGGTATGACCGCGGTTCCGCGATCTAAAAAGGCGAGTTAGGGTTTCATTCTTCTAGAGGGTTCACAGAATTACTTGCATGTTTTTCCGAATACATTAAACTTGGAAAAATAGGTTTTTGACATTCGATCGAACTTTTTAACTTCGCCTAGACAACATGCAACTGCCCGAAACAATGTTAAAACTACGAATATGAAACACTCCAAATTGCTTATAGTGTAAGATCACATCTCATACAAACTTAGAAAAAACAAACAATATCTGAAACACCAAACCCCAGTGCCTGGAACACCCTGAAAATTTCAAGTCAAAACTTCACTAGATGGCCGGCCTCCTCGGATTTTCTACACTTTTGCTCGGCCAAATTCTGAACAAACTCCCTGAAATTTCCATGGTGTTCATGATATATCTCATATAACATTCTGCAGTTGTTTAAAAAAATTTTGAAAACCTTTTAAAATCGACAGAAACTAGGTATTCGTGTTTCATGTTTCGGAGACGTTTCGGTTTCGTAATCTAACAAAATCCGTCAAATTTTCTAGCATGTCTCTGATACCACTGCAGGGTTGCCTAGCACGGCAGCAAGGTTTCGGGAGGCATCTTCCATGCCAAATTAAAATTTTAGCCGTGCTAGCTAACCTTAACCAAGAATCGTATACTAGAAAATGCGACGAATCAAATGCAAATATCTTCGCAACTAAAGTGAACAAAGAATACAAACTTTGTAGACCGGCCCTTCACTTCATTAGCTCCGTGTAGTAGTCTCTTCGCTGTGATTGTGAACCCCCGGACTCTAGAGAGGCTCCCATGAAGAAATAAACAAACTTGCGTCGAAGTCTTCGAGGCTGAAGATGATCTACGTCGAGGAGACACTAACCCAAGCTATCTCTTCACTAATTGTGGAATTAGTGAAGCAAACACCCTATACTAAATGGCAAGTAGAAGAGGATGATGAGGTAGGAAGTGTAAGTCTACGGTAGCGCCCCGGCCGTCTATTCAAGGACAAAAATGCGGAAACAAAAACTTTTCATAAACTTGAAACTGGCGCTAACGCAGACTTTAATCTGGATCAAACCATTAACATTAAACTAGCAATCTAGAAGAAGGTTAGAAAGGCTATACTAATCGATCCGTGTCCTTCGGTCTTTAGCCACCAGCTTTAGCTCCTTGCGGCATCTCCGATCTCGCTCGATCTCCGGTCTCCTCGTCGGAAAGGGCACCACATCTTTGAATCCTTTTACGGGCTCCCGCTTCGAACCGAAGCAACTCGGACATGAAGTTTGCTATCCGACATGTCCAAGGTGAAGTAGAGAATGTGTGTGATAACTTTGTCTCTTGACACTCTAGGATTCTCAACACATGAGATGGGTAGAGTAGAGGTAGAAGAAGAATCCATGGATAAGGAACTTGTGAGCTCAAGAGAAGAAAAGAGAAGAAGAGCTTTTGTTATTCTTGTGTGAGATAATGTTGTGAGTAGTTAGAAAAAATAATCCAAGTGCTTACCCCAATATAGTGTGGCTGCCCTCTCTCTCCTCCCATCACAATCTCAAATCAACCATGAAATGATGGCATGCACATAGAATAATACCATGAGTCACTACCCTTGGACATGCCACATTTAATGCACTCCATCATGACTTTGAGCTCACAATTTCCATTTGCAAACATTAATCCAAATGTTTGCAACAATAAAAAGAGAATGGCATCTACTAAACTAAACTCGTGATGGATCACAAGAGTACCCCTCACCTGTATATACATACCAGCATCCGCATTCCGACTGAATGTGAATGCAATGAGACTAAAGTAATCCAACAAATCTAATACTAGGTCCGTCTTAAACCAAAGCCCACAAGTATGATCCGTCCGATCATGATCCGTACACGACTGCATGTATATGATCGAACCCTGCCATAATACCATACGACCTCTACAACGTTTCGCCCGAAACTTGAGAAACTGTCTGTGGGGGACTCTAAAGACTCGTCAATACTTTGGCTATGGATTTAACCACTAGTACGTCAGTGGTACTAGCTGTACGTAACGGGATACCAGGTATTGACCAAATGGGAGGTCGATGAGCGAACTCATCCTGACACCCTACTAAGCCTGTCAGTGATAATATCCGTACAGTCCGGTCCGTTCGTCTATAAGTATCGCATGTCAGGCCTAGGGGGTTGGTAAATGTCAGACCCCCAAAAGCGGTACAAGTCGTGTCGGAGTGTAGCCCAGAACACCCTGAGATACTACTGGAATACCTACCAGTAAATCTCTTGCTTTGGCCAAGGACTTCGTGTAATGGCTCTCCTAGACACAGCGCGATCTCACCCCCAATACCGGGAGAGACGAAACCCTGCCGATCCGCTCACTGCCTCCATGTGGCTCGGGACTGTACCCAACTAAAACCTGTTTGCACGACTCCCTTGAGCCGTGGTAGGGTAGTAATCAAAGCACAGTGGGAACTCACACGAGACAAATGACGATCTCAGATCGATGAACTAACCTGTACACATGTCACCAGGGAACTCTATCTGACGTCAGGTATAATACCAACTAGCATGTTCCCGACGAGTCTTGTCCGGTGTACTCATAACCCAATGAGCACCTGTATACATCTTAGGTGATCCAACTGACACTAATGGCTTGTGAGACCGGCATCCGCCCCTCGTCGGGGTCTCGACTGTATACACTAGTCTACTAATCGAGTGTCGATGCCTTGTCTCGAAACTCCCACGACTAGGGACCACTTTAAGGATGTGCTTATAGACTACCCAGCTCTCACGTATATGATCGCCATCATACTGCTGGTAGTCAAGCAAGAATCCTAAGGACTCTATCAACGTGTAATAGTGATCTGTAAGGTCACCTGAAGCGTTACACGATGATAAAGATAAACCAGATAGCATACTATCATCTTGAGTAAGACTGTCCTACCGCCATAGGTCATCCCTCAATCATTGCAATCACGTGCCTGCGATCCAATAATTGACTTTGAGGGCACTATATCCAACAATCTCCTACTTGCACTCAAGTCTAATTATTGCGATGTCGCATACTCACAGCCCGTGTGATACCGAACACCCAACTCCTCTACTAATCAGTTTCACAAAGCTCGTTTGTAAAACTATTGCTTTTGAGGAATAGCCTCAGTGAGTGGATCCGCCATGATGTTTCTTTCTATGTCTCTCTTTATCTCAAGTCCGTGGAGAAAGCCATCTCCCGAAATGAGCAATACCTGTCTTAGAATATGTCTAGATATCTAATGGGACCTAGTTCATAAATGAACTCCAAATCCAAACTTCTTAAACTGTATCGTCAAACGAACTTAATCAGTATCCTGCGCCATGCCTCCCTCAGTATCCGCTTGGACCTCCTGTCCAAACTATTGCCCCTCTTCAGAGGGAAAACTATAACTCTGACAGTCACTCTGTCATCCATGTCACCTTGGAAGCCTGGAATGATAACCGTCTCCCGAAGGAGGCTGTTGTTATCATATTCCTAGAACATTCACTTATGTTCTAAACCTGCTCCCGAATGTTTCTCCAGGATTGGATTAATATAAACTTATTGCATCTAGTGCAAAAAACAACATCTGGTGTGGTACTTGACATCTCATGATTGACTCAATGGCATAAGAAAGTGATACGTCAATCATGCACATCCCTCTCCCCTTTAGTCTGTAAGACACCTTTAGAGAGGGTGACTCCATCACCTGTAGGTACACCACCATGCCAGGAGTCGTCCATTCTAAAACACCTTTAGAATACTGTCTAAGTACCAAGATTGGGACATTTCCCAAATCTAGATCTAAAACCATAGATCTAGTAACCAGAATGTCTAATATAATATCCAAGTCCTATGTGGAAAAACCACTGTGTGGCAACCAAAGTATAACCGATCGTAGTATAGGAATTTCACTTCCTACTCTGTGTATGTCATCCAAATACCAGGACATCACACCCTACTACCTTCTTAACAGATCCATCCCCTATTCTGATGAACTCAAACCTATGACTGTCACATCAAAAATAGATGATCTATCTCCGCTATATCCGATTTATTCCATAAATAGACATAAGCTACTTGTCCACTATGCTTCCGCTGCTCCCACTGACTATGACAACCCTCTGGCAAAATCATATACACGTGCACTTCTAAAGCTAGCTTAGAACGACGCTATACGCATCCTCCTGCCGGGTCTCATAGCTTGGAACAACAGTAGTGTCAAGTCAGGATAAACAAGAACCTCCCCATCACCGTCCTTGAGGCTATCGGAGTACCTCTAGGGTGCCTGTGGTTACCCACCATATATGCGGAGTGGCTAATGAAATGTCAATCCTGATTGAATCCTTAGGTCCCCATTAAATTTTCAGTAAACGTCTGTGGTTCTGGAATCACTTCCAGTTCTACCATACTCCCACTATTGTTTTCTGAAAAAATCCATTTTTATCAAAACTGTGGCGAGTTAAGAATAATATCACTATTGATCTTCTAGATAGTAGAAAGTCAACCCTCGTCATAGACCGGGTCAACCCACAAACAACCATTACAGAAATGTGCATTGAGTTATTCACAGTCTGGTTTTAAACATAAGCCGGACAACTTCATATACCTTAACATCGTTAAGATATGAGCCATTCTATATCTAATTATAGAAACAGAGACACTGATTTAATTGGAACCAGATTCAAATCATGCAACTGTCTCCAGTGCTTGTCAACTAAATGGAAGGAGGCCGATCAGCGTTACTCAACTTAGGAATGCATCCAGATATGAGTATCCTGAAAGAGAAACAAGTTTCTCAAAAACATTACTATCAACTGAATACCGAATACAAGTATCTACATCTTCGATCACCTTGAAGAATCCTGATACTTGCAACACCTGGTTCTCTACTTTATTCTTATACCTATAACTTCTTAAAACTTAGACCTTGCATTTCTACGAAACACTTGTCTAAAAAACTAGAGAAGTCACAAGTAAACAGAATATAGTACGAGGACCAACCCCTTTGTCCTAATGGACACTGGACAATATACAATACTTTGTATAATTCCGCTGAGTTGAATAACTCAAACCCTGTGCGTCGTAGGTTGAAAACTGTACTATGGTTATGAAGAATTACACCGCTGTTGAATGCTCCTTACCTAAACATCAACTGATATAGGTAAATGTCATGGACATAATTTCAAAAGGTTATATCTCACTTTATAAAAATAAACGTACAGATATATCAATTTGAAATTCGTGCATAACAACGGATGTTCAAAACCAAATATCTGCCGTCCGGCAAACAGCTCAGGAGATTTCCGCAAATATCACCAATTACAACGAATTCCGATATAATGAGGACAATCACCTAATTCCCAATAACTTACTCCCACTCATCATCTGTAAAACCATACAGATGTGAGAATCATACCTGGTAAATACATACCCTAGAGCAAGGACTAATTGGGAAATCAGTTTTCTATTAACAATACACAGTGAAACTGAAACATGAATATGTTTCGAAGGGGTATCCGGCTATTCCTAGTAATGTCTCTTCCATTATCCAGATTCATGACTGTAACCGTATATTTCTTTGCCATCTCTCCAAATTCCTTTATATGTCTTTAGTCATTACCTTCTGTACACCATCGTTAGGCTAAATGGTTTTCTTCCTTCCCTATCGTTCGGCACCAGCCTATGGTTTGGAAGAAGACTATTCAATAAGCATAATAGGTGTACTCTCCTAATCCTAGGAGTACTCGCAACCTGAGAGAAGGTAATGTTAAAAGACAACTGAATAAACCTTATTCCTATTTCTCCTGAACCAGAATCCATCTCCGAACTGGAACAAGTTCCTTCGAGTTCGTATATAACCATACGACGGATTATCCAATAAACTATGAATCTTCGTAGTGATACGGAGTGTTCTGGAGAAATACAAAGGTGAAGGAGGAGTGGCAATGAAATACTTGGTTTGGTCGTGAATAGCAGTCGCAATTTACTTTGCCCTCTTTCTAATCCCTTTATTTGTCTTTACTTATTACCTTCTGTACACCTTACTTAGGCTAATCGGTTATCTTCATTCCCCACCTTTCGGCACCAACCTATGGTTTGGATGATGACTATCCAATTAGCGTAATAGGAGTACCGTCCTAATCCATGGAGCACTCGCAACCTGAGAGAAGGTAAAAGGAAAAAGACAACTGAATAGTCCTATTCATTTTCTCCAGAACCAGAAACCATCCTCGAATCTGGAATAAGTTCCTTCGAGTTCGTATATAACCATACGATGGTTTTATCCAATGGAAGTGGATGTTCGTAGTAATATGGGGTGTTCTGGAGAAAAAGGTAAAAGTAGGAATGGCAATGAGGTATGCAACTCTGACAATCCAAAAGCCAGTATTTTAAGAAGGTTCGGTTAATCTTGGTCACTGAGTCATAGTCTAGGGTCGGGCCATGGTCGCTGCCAAAGAGAGAGAGAAAAGAAACACTCTGCGTGCACTCTAACCTAGATCAGAATGGTTATCAATTTATCTAATCAGGATGTCTCCCACTGTATCCTCAAATTCTCCTCCAAACCCGAAAGAAGAATTAGTCAGGATCACCCGAGGAGTAAACCAACTCATCAGTAGGAATCGGGATCTAACTATCATCGCATGATAACTTGATGGAATCTACTCAAGTCACCACACTCCAGAAGGTATGCGCATGCCTGGAAAGTTTCAGTTTCTTTAGAAACTCCCGATGTGATTTTTACCCTTAGGACCCAAGTGATCTTGACGGAGTCAACAAATCAAAAAGTCCTAGTCAAGTTCAACCCGTCATTATCTTGATTGCATTAAACCCACCCGCACGAGCCCTAGACGGAGTCAACAAGGCCGTACGACTGTCCTAACCAATCGCATATCCATGCTACAAACAAGCACCACTCAGCTACCGTACACTACGCCTTAACGGAGTCAACAAACGCAGCACGAATACTAAGTAATACTAATCTGAAATGATGGAGGGCTACGGCTGGTTTTTGGCGAAAAACCTTTAACGTAATGAACTTGATATCGTTGAAGGAACCGAGTGGTTTTACAAATATACAGTAGCGAAAACTTTTGCTAAAGAGGTTACTCCCGGTGAAGGGGTCTCGGCTCTTTCCCCGTAGAATGAGGTGCAGGATATTCTAACTGAATACTGCGATGCAAAGCAAAAATTAATCGACTAAAGTAAATTTATTACCCTGACGCAAACTTCTATCCAAGGGGTCACTCCCGATGAAGGGATCTCGGCCCCTGCCACGTCGAATGAGGTGCTGGATATTCATAACCGAATACCTCTGTGCAAAACAAAAGAGAACGTCCTTGTAATAAAAGCTTTTTAAAATTTGTTCCAACAACATCAAACAGGTTTGTTTTTATTGCATTGATCCGAATCAACGCAGTCCCACCAATTAATCACACTAAAAAGAACAAAAATATGATGTACGTATATGCCATCCGCATTCGCCACTGGGTCCCGTCATCACCCGTTATGTTACTTAACTAACGACAGAGCGGGGACTGGACTAGCGCGGATGCAAAACATATACAACATCTACTAGTATATATATCAACATATAATATTAGCTCATGGCGTGATAAAATGCAACATCACATAGAGTAATAAACATCACAGAACAATACAGATAATCTGGGATCCCCGGGTTTCTTTTGAGCCGCAACTGAAACCCGACGTTCCCCTGGTCGTGTGGATAGCCTGTGCAATGAAATCCTAGACCCCTACGGGTGCGGCAAGTTACCCACCAAAACCAGAAGCGAGGCAGCCCCCTTCAACAAAGTGAATGGACCACACAACACTTCACGGAATCCGGTAACTTGAGCACCCCTCCTTGGGTCAACCTATACCCCCTACGAGTGAGGCGAATAGCAGGCCAATTCTAGAGTAAATCCCCATTCGTCTCAAAGCCATGAGATGCGGGCCCTTTGCCCTCTAGAACCCAGCTATCCGTGCACCCCACCGCGGGGTAATCTTAGTACAGAAAGTAAAATATGTACAACGGGTACATCGACCTCAACCCGGTCGTGCCCAAAAAGAATAATATACAAACAGGCAGTGACGGAAGTTCACATGTCAGACGCTCGCCCCGCAATATCAAATGTACAAATATAACCAAACTATACTACCATTGCTCCAGGCTATCCACCACGACAAATCCGCAACATCACAGCACAACACAGAACATCAACGTGAATGTCACGTTCGCAAATCCGTCTAAAAGGGCTATAGCGATTAGACAAGATTTACCGATCAAATAACATTCACGGTCGCAGATATAATGTAAAGCACTGTAAACTTTAAACAATATTATAAAATATCGAATCCGAAATAACCCCCGGAATAGCCCAGAAAAACTGATAAAACCATATCCAAATTGGGCCAAACAAACAATACCACTGCACCAACTTCCCAGAGACCAGAGAAAAGCCCAAATACGAAGCCCAAACATTTCAATTCGGCCGGCCTAGCCGGAATTTTAGGCTTGGCGACCGGTTTTTTCAGGTGGGGTAGGGCTCGTTTTTGGGCAGTGGTCATGTGGTCTCTTAGGTGATCTTCTGCACTTGTTTAAATATTTTTCTGAACACTTTAAAAAATAACAGAGACTTGGACTGCAGTGGGATTGTCCGGGTTTAGTTCGGGTTTCGATACATTAACATTGTTTAAACAAGCTAGCTAAGGTTAATGGCGTGGCTCTGATACTATGTAAGTCTACGGTAGCGTCTCGGCCGTCTATTCAAGGCCAAAAATGCGGAAACAATTTTTTTTCATAAACTTGAAACTGGTGCTAACGCAGACTTTAATCCCGGATTGAACCATTAACATTAAACTAGCAATCTAGAATAAGGTTAGAAAGGCTATACCGATCGATCCGTGTCCTTCGGTCTTTAGCCACCATCTTTAGCTCCTTGCGGCATCTCCGATCTCGCTCGATCTCCGGTCTCCTCGTCAGAAAGGGCACCACATCTTCGAATCCTTTTACGGGCTCCTGCTTCGAACCGAAGAAACTCGGACATGAAGTTTGCTAGCCGACGTGTCCAAGGTGAAGTAGAGAATGTGTGTGATAACTTTGTCTCTTGACACTCTAGGATTCTCAACACATAAGATGGGTAGAGTGGAGGTAGAAGAAAAAGCCATGGATAAGGAACTTGTGAGCTCAAGAGAAGAAAAGAAAAGAAGAACTTTTGTTATTCTTGTGTGAGATAAGTTTGTGAGTGCTTAGAAAAAATAATCCAAGAGCTTACCCCAATATAGTGTGGCTGCCCTCTCTCTCCTCCCATCAAAATCTCACACAATAATCAACCACGAAATGATGGCATGCACAAAGAATAATACCATGAGTCACTACCCTTGCACATGCCATATTTAATGCACTCCATCATGAATTTGAGCTCACAATTTCCATTTGCAATCATTAATCCAAATGTTTCCAACAATAAAAAGAGAATGGCATCTACTAAAGTAAACTCGGGACGGATCACAAGAGTACCCCTAACCTGTATATACATACCTGCATCCGCATTCTGACTGAATGCGGATGCAATGAGACTAAAGTAATCCAACAAATCTAATACTAGGATCCGGCTTAAACCAAAACCCACTAGTATGATCTGTCCGATCATGATCCGTGCACGACTTCACGTATATGATCGAACCCTGCCATAATACCATATGGCATCTATAACGTTTCGCCCGAAACTTGAGAAACTGTCTGTGGGGGACTCTAAAGACTCGTCAATACTTTGGCTGTGGATTTAACCACTAGCACGTCAGTGGTACTAGCTATACGTAACGGGTTACCAGGTATTGAACAAAAGAGAGGTCGATGAGCGAACTCATCCTGACACCCTACTGAGCCTGTCAGTGACAATATCCGTACATTCCGGTCCGTTCGTTTATGAGTATCGCATGTCGGGCCTAGGGGGTTGGTAAAAGTCAGACCCCCAAAAGGGTACATGTCGTGTCGGAGTGTAGCCCAGAACACCCTGAGATACTACTGGAATACCTACGAGTAAATATCCTGCCTTGGCCAAGGACTTCGTGTAATGGCTCTCCTAAACACAGCGCGATCTCACCCCCAATACCGGGAGAGACGAAACCCCTGCCGATCCGCTCACTGCCTCCATGTGGCTCGGGACTGTGCCCAACTAAAATCTGTTTGCACAACTCCCTTGAGCCGTGGTAGGGTAGTAATCAAAGCACAGTGGGAACTCACACGAGACAAATGACGATCTCAGGTCGATGAACTAACCTGTACACATGTCACTAGGGAACTGCTATCTGACGTCAGGTATAATACCAACTAGCATGTTCCCGGCGAGTCCTGTCCGGTGTACTCATAACCCAATAAGCACCTGTATACATCTTAGGTGATCCAACTGACACCAATGGCTTGTGAGACCGATCCCCGCCCCTCTTCGGGGTCTCGACTATTAGTGTATATGCCCTAGGGGCCATTATTGTATCATATTAGTTTGTATATTACTTAATGGAAGCTTGGGATATTCACAGTTATATTAATAGTCTCGTTCATCATAGTAGTATTCTACTTGGTTTATATCTATCTTAATATGTGTATATGTTAGCATATCGCGAGTACATATTGATAGAGCCCTTAGGATCTTGCTTGACTACCAGCGTTGTGATAGCAGTCACACTAGTGGGGCTGGGTAGTCTACAAGCACATCCTTTTTCAGGTCTTTAGTCGTAGGATTATCGAGACAAGGCATCGATACTCCAGAATAGACTAGTGTGTACGCTTCTCATCCCAGCAGGGGAGATGGTCTGTTCCATAGCAATTAGTACGTTGTACTGGAGATAGTATGCAGGTGCTCGTTGGGTTACGGGTACACTGAACAGGACTCGTAGGGAACTGTTGGTTGGTGTTATACCCGTCGTCAGTTAACAGTTCCCAGGTGACATGAGTACAGCATAGTCCGTTGACTTGATACTGCTGCTTCGTCTCAAGTGTGTTCCCACAGTTCTTAGATTGCTACCCTACCACGGCTCAAAGGAGTCGTGCAAACAGGTAGCAGTTGGGTGCAGTCCCGAAGCACTTGGAGGCAGTGGCGGTTAGATAGGATTCGTTTCTCCCGGTATTGGGAGTTGATATCGCACTGTGTTTAGAGAGCCATTACGCAAAGTCCCTGGCCAGGGCAAACGAGATTTACTGGTAGGATTTCCAGTAGCTTCTCAAGTTGTAATGGGCTTTGCTCCGACACGACTTATACAGCTTTTAGGGGACTGACGCTTGCCGCCCCCTAGGCCCGATATGCGATCATATTAGACGAACAGACCGGACTGTACGGAGATTGTCACATCAGGCTCAGTAGGAGTTCGGATGGCTTTCCTCATCGGCCTTCTTATCGACATCTACCTGGGGACCGTTACGTACAGCTAGTGCCGCTTGCGACCTGTGGTTAAACCCACTGTCAGCGTAGTGTCGAGTCTTTAGAGTCCCACACAGAGAGTTTTCCTGCTTCAGGCGAAACGATATAGAGGTCGTATGGTTTTACGACAGGGTTCGGACACATACGTGTATTTATGCACGTACGATGTTCGGGCAGATAAAACTAGCAGGCTTTACTTTAAGCCAGATTCTAGTATTGGATTATTGGATTTGTACAGTCTCGGTATTTCCGTGTTTTTACGGATGGGAGGGGCATTCTCGTAATTAGTCGAGAAGCTTCTAGAAGAAAGGTGAGGTGGAGAGCTTAGGTGTAATTTGCATTAAATGATTTTGTGACTCATGAAGTAATTCATCCAAATGAGTTAATAAAGCATTTATTGCTTAATGACTCATTAGATGATTCATTCATTTGTATTAAATGAAGCATGGTTGAAATTATCTTTATGTTTTATTTGATAATTATTATGCTTCATTATATACGTAATGAGTTATATTTTCATTTCATTATAACAAACACTTTCTCTCTCCTCAAGCTCTCTCTCCTCAAAACCTAACCCTAATTCTCTCATGTGTTGAGATCCCAAGGGTTAGCAAGACTAATAGATCCCTAATCCACTTCTATATCTTCTAGGTCACTTGGATTAGCAATCCTAGCCACTTAGTTACCTCAAGTGAGAGGTTAAAGCTTAGAGAAGAAACTCTCGGGTGGATCTTCTATCACATCGAGGTGGCCGACGAGGAGGTGAACAACAAGAACAAGAAGGACTAGAATCTTGAGGTATAATCATCTATCATAGTAGTTAATCACTTCTAGATAGTTGTTAGTTAGGGTTTAGCAAAGATCCGTAAAGTTAGTTGATGTTAACTTGAACAAAATGATTGTTTTACCTATTCCGCCTTCCCGCATCATGTGGGGTGTCTAACGTCGACTTACAGTAGTATCAGAGCCTAGCTAAACCATAACTAACATGTTAGCAAAGTCTTTAGAAATTCGATCGCAAAACGAATCCGAAAATACGACGTTTTCACATGGTTTCTTCCGTTTTTAAAATGGGGTCTAAAAATTTTTCAGGGACCCTTAAAAATACAAGCAGGGTGTTTTAAGAATTGTGAAGAAATTTGGGATCGTAACTCGACCATAGCACAGAGGGACCGCCGCCGATCCAAGCGATCCGTCGCGGTTCCGCGGCCGAGTTGACTCCGAGTCAACCCAAATTTGCTCAGTTATTCTTCTGTGTTGATGTTGTATTTTCTGGGATGTTTTGTTTCTGCTCAGGTTTTATGTGCACAGAGAATTGTTTGGAGTGGTTTCAAAAGTATTGCTTGATCGAAATTCTATGATGTTTAGCTAACTGGATTATATCTGTGTTGTGTTTAATGTGTTCGTAAACCTCCCCTAACTGCTAGTATGTCGGTTAGCAGGGGGTTGCATATTTCTGTAATGGTTTTTACTGGCTTGTGAATATGAACATGTTGGATTGTCGTGAATGGATAGCCGGGGATGTGAGACGAGTGTTTCTTTCATTCAAATGTAAATTGTAATTTGTTGTAATATTCTTTTGCGGGACACATCCGGGTTGAGGTTGTAGCCACCATTGTATTATTTCATTTACTGTTTTCTGCTCCTAGGATAGACCCAGGATGGGGTGCACAAACTACCGGGTACTTTAAAGTGTTTAGTGGCCTACTCACGTCGTTGAGGGAAACCGCTTCACTTCGGGTACTAGACGGGTAGTTTGCCGTACCCGTAGGGGTCTAGGGTGGGGTTTTGGCTATTCATCGCGACTATGTAATCTTTCTTTCTTTGCAGGCTCAAAAGGAATGCGGATTCCTAGAAAATCCAATATGTTCATCTGTGATCTGGAATGCCTATTATTGCGTCTGACGAATGTACAATATCTATAAATGATATCTATTAGGTGTTACTTATGTTTTACACCCGCTCTAGCCCATCCCCTGCTCTGTCGTTAGTTAAGTAACCTAACGGGTGAATGACGGGGACCAGTGGAGAATGCGTATGGCATAAGAGGACGTTGTATTTTCGTTGTTTTCTGCAATGATAGGTTAATTGATGGGACACATTATTTTAATGCAAAGAAAATAAACCAAAGTTGAATCGTTGGAACAGTTTAAAAGAAACCACTCGGTTATTTTAAAACAGAAGATATTTTTTTAATTGTGGAGCTTAAACCACTCCTTTTAAAAGCTATCAGGTTCCTTCGATCATATCAAGTTCACTACGTTCACGGTTTTGCCAAAACCATTCGTAGCCCGCCGTCATTTCATTTGGGTATTCAGTAATATTCAAGCTATGTATTTTGACCAACGGCAAGGCATGGTGTTTGGTAGCTGCTGGGTATTCATTTGTTGCATAGATAGATGAGTTAGTTTGGGACAGTCGTACTTCCATTTGGCCAACGTCAGGGGTATGTACGGATGGGTTCAAATTAACAAGATAATGATAGGTAGAACTTGACATGTGACTTATGACATTTTGACCAACGCCAAGGTCATAAGAGCATGGGGCAGAAATTGATATCGGGAATTTCTAAAGAAACTGAAATTTGCTAAGTGTTGCATACCATTTGGAGTGTGAAAATTTTGGTAGGATTCCTTCAGCTCTATCACACGATGATATTTGGATCCCGATCCTACTGTGAGTATCCTCTACTCATCAGGAGATTTGTCACTTAATGATCAATGCTATAAACCAAGTAGGTGTCGAGAAAGGTGTCAGCGGGGCTACGCCCCCAGAGAAAAGAGGTTATTTAATTAAGGAACTTCGCGAAAGCGTCGTAAAACCTCCCTCTAAGTACCGACACCGTCCTGGATGAACGGTTAAGCAAGTATTGTACGGTGAGAATAGTCCTGACTAGTTCTTCCTTTATGGTTTGAGGAGGGATTCGAGAAACAGTGGGAGCCATCCTGTTTAGATAAACTAAAAACCACTCTAAACTTGCAAAAGCATCATGCTAAAGTGTTCCCTCTCTCTCTCATTGCAGCGACCCAGAACATGACAGGCCTTAAGTTATTATTAGATAAAAATATTTTGATAGGGCCAAACTATAAAGATTGGTTCCGGAATGTTAAGATGGTTATTACCTATGACAAATTGGGGTATGTCCTTACTACAAAGGCCCCTGCCGTCCCAGGTCCTGAATCCAGTGTCGCA
The DNA here is from genome assembly GCA_030015575.1 of Agapanthus africanus. Taxonomy (NCBI): domain Eukaryota; kingdom Viridiplantae; phylum Streptophyta; class Magnoliopsida; order Asparagales; family Amaryllidaceae; genus Agapanthus; species Agapanthus africanus. The sequence continues at coordinate 297,454,098 of CM057339.1, read as the reverse complement.
GATAAGGAAATCCGCAACACCTGGGAGTTAGATTGCGCGAAGGCCAAATGCATCGTGCTTGCCTCTATGAATAATGAACATCAGAGGAGGCATGAGAATATGGATCTTGAATCCATATTTCTCCATACCAAGGAACTGTAAGGAGAGCAATCTCGTATAGCTAGATACGAGACCTCGAAGAACTTGTTTCAGCCGAGGATGGTCGTCGGATCATTTGTAGGGGAACATTTCCTTAAGATGATTGGCTATATTGAAGAGCTCGCAGACCTCGGGACAACATTAGAGAACGAGCTGTATACAGACTTGATTCTCCAGTCCCTTGTTTCCACTTACGCCCAGTTTATCTTGAATTTCAACATTCAAGATAAAGAAGTTGAACTTCCAGAACTCCTTAACATGTTGAGGAGTGCAGAGGGTGAAGGGTTACACTATCATCCCGGCCAACTTCCGTGGCCAAATACGGAACAAAAATTTTACGACGAACATAAACTTGGCGCTAGAATAACACTAAAACCCAGATCTTTACCATAAACGTAACTAGCAAAAGAAGAGTTCTATCTACTATGATAGAAGGTTATACCTTAAATTTGAACTCCTTCTTCTCCTTGTTGTGATCTCCTTGGAATGATCTTGATGGCTCATCCTCACCGGCTTCTCTATATCGAAGAAGATCCACCCGAAGATCTCCACCTTGAGCTCCTACATCAACCATGAAGTAACTAGAGTGCTTTGCTTGCTAGACTAAGAACCCTAGAGTGAGTAGAGAGTTGTTTTAGTGGTTAGATCTTACAAAGCTCTTGATTTTCAACTCATGAAACAAGAGAGCTTTGAGAGAGGAAGAGGAGAGAGCTAGCAAGAGAGAGAAAATGAATGAGAGAATGAGAATGAAAAATGAACCTTGCTCTCATATGAACAAAAAGAATAATGATAATTTTAATTAGAATAAATTGTCATGGTTGATGTTGATTTGACCCTTATCATATCATAATTAATGCTAAGCATGCTCACAAAAATATCCAAGTCAACATGAGTCAACTAAGTCAAAAGGTCAAACCACTTAACCATGATACAATTATCACTAATTAAAACTCATTAATCAATTTCCTCAATCTCATTATGGTTTTAATCAAGTCAATGGTCAAAACCCTAATGTGGTTCCTCTGCCTCTGTCAACTGTGTATACACACCCGCATCCGTGTTCCGAGGAACACGAACACAATGAGACAAGACAAATCCCAAAGCAAATACTAGGATCTGGCTTAAACCAAAGCCCACTAGTAATAACTTCCCGGACAGCAAACGCGCACAAGTACGCATATGTGAACGAACCCCGTCGTAAAACCATACAACCTCTACTCGTTTCGCCCAAAGGTGAACAACCCTCTGTGTGGGACTCTAAAGACTCGACACTACGCTGGCAGTGGGTTTAACCACAGGCCGCAAGAGGTACTAGCTGTACGTAATGGTACCCAGGTAGATGTCGATAAGAAGACCGATGAGGTGAACCCATCTGAACTCCTACTGAGCTTGAATGTGACAATCTCCATACAGTCCGGTCTGTTCGTCTAAGAGTATCTCATGTCGGGCTTAAGGGGGCGGTAAATGTCAGACCCCTAATAGCGGTACAATTCGTGTCGGAATGTAGCCCAGAACACCCTGAGAAACTCCAGGAAACACTACCAGTAAATATCGCTTGCCCTGGCCAGGGACTTTGTGTAATGTCTCTCCTAGACACAGCGCGATATCAACTCCCAATATCGGGAGAGATGAATCCCGTCTAACCGTCACTGCCTCCAAGTTCTTCGGGACTGCACCCAACTACTACCTGTTTGCACGACTCAATAGAGCCGTGGTAGGGTAGTAATCTAAGAACAGTGGGAACACACTCGAGGCGAAGTGACAGCGTCAAGTCAACGGATTAAGCTGTACTCATGTCACCTGGGAACTGTTAACTGACGATAGGTATAATACCAACCAACAGTTCCCGACGAGTCCTGTCCAGTGTACTCGTAACCTAACGAGCACCTGCATACTATCTCCAGTACGACATACTGATGGCTGTGGGACAGACCATCTCCCCTGCTGGGATGAGAAGCGTATGCACCAGTCTACTCTGGAGTATCGATGCCCTGTCTCGATAATCCTACGACTAGGGACCTGTATAAGGATGTGCTTATAGACTACCCAGCCCCCACTAGTGTGATTGCCATCACAACGCTGATAGTCAAGCAAAGATCCTAAGGGCTCCATCAATATCTATTAGCGATATGTTAGAAGAAACATATACACATATTAAGATAGATACAAACCAACTAGCATACTACAATATCGAGCAAGACTTTCGTCAATCCATGTATATATCCCAAGCTTCCAAAATATAATATACAAACTAGTACTATACAATAATGGCCTCTAGGGCATACATATCCAACAATCTCCCACTTGCACTAAAGGCCAGTAATTGGTGTACCGCATACCCAACGTCTGCACTAAGGCCAGCTGCTGGTGTACCGCATACCCAATAGCTCAAAAAGTCGCTCGAACTGTGTTTGAGAGAGGGCCATTGTGAATGGATCCGCCGTGTTGTCTTTAGTGTCCACTCTCCGTACCTCAATCTCCTGGCGATCAATGATCTCCCTGATCAGGTGGTACCGCCTTAAAATGTGTCTGGATTTCTTATGGGACCTTGGTTCCTTCGCTAAAGCTATAGCCCCATTGTTATCACAATACAAAGGTATTGGGTCAACAATGGACGGAACCACCTGAAGTTCACTAATGAACTTCTTAATCCAGACCGCCTCTTTTGCGGCATCGCTTGCAGCAATGTATTCAACCTCCATCATCGAGTCTGCGACGGTATCCTGTTTGGAACTCCCCCAACACACCGCCCCTCTGTTGAGGGTAAACACAAAACCCGAGACAGACTTGCTGTCATCCTTTTCACTCTGGAAGCTTGAATCGGTAAAGGACTCGACCCTGAAGTCTCCATTACCGTAAACTAGGAACATCTCCTTAGTCCTTCTCAGGTACTTGAGAATGTTCTTCACTGCCGTCCAGTGGTTCTCACCTGGGTCTGACTGATACCGGCTCACCACGCTCAGCGCGTAAGCTACATCTGGTCTTGTACATAGCATCGCATACATTATAGATCCTACCGCCGAAGCGTAGGGTATAGTGCTCATGCGAACCCTCTCCTCGTCAGTCTTGGGAGACATCTTCTTGGAGAGGGTGATTCCGTGCAATGTTGGTATATTACCGCGTTTGGAATCTTCCATACTAAATCTCTTTAGTATGGTCTCTATGTACCTGGACTGCAAAAGTCCCAGTAATCTCTTAGATCTATCTCTGTAGATCCTGATCCCCAGTATGCATGTGGCATCACCCAGGTCCTTCATGGAAAACCGTTGTGACTTGAATAGCTTAACCGATTGTAGCATAGGAACATCATTTCCTATCAAAAGAATGTCATCCACGTACAAGACTAGGAACACGACAGTTCGTCCTACAATCTTCTTATAGATACAAGGTTCATCTTCGTTCTTGATGAAATCAAATTTCTTGATTGCCTCATCAAAACAGATGTTCCAGCTCTGCGATGCCTGCTTTAATCCATAAATGGATTTAAGCAACTTGCACACCTTCCCGCTGCTCCCACTGTCTACAAAACCTTTTGGCTGATCCATATAAACGCACACTTCCAAACTGCCGTTTAGAAAAGCCGTTTTTACGTCCATCTGCCAGATCTCATAGTCATGGAAGGCAGCAATGGCAAGTAAGATTCGAATGGATTTGAGCATAGCCACTGGAGAAAAAGTTTTGTCATAGTCCACACCAGGTCTTTGACGAAAACCTTTTGCAACGAGTCTAGACTTATAGGTTTCCACCTGCCCATCTATACCAAGTTTCCTTTTGTAGATCCATTTGCATCCAACGGGTTTTACCCCAGGTAGAGCAATATCCAAGGTCCACACTTTATTGGTGTACATGAACTCCATTTCGTATCACATAGCATCCAGCCACTTATCAGAGTCCCTACTGATAATGGCCTGACTGAAACTGGTAGGGTCGTATTCTTCCAAGATGCAATCCTCTCGATCCATGTCTATGAGAAAACCGTAGTATCTCTCGGGTGGATGAGAAATCCTACCAGATCTGCGGAGTGGCTGAGGTTCGTCTGGGGTTATTGAATCCTAAGGTTCTGTCAAATCTTCAGTTTCGGTTTGTGGTCGCTGAATCTCTTCCAATTCTACCGTGCTCCCACAAATTTCTTTTGCAAGAAACTCCGTTTATAAGAAAACGGCATGCTGAGCAGCAAACACCTTCTGTTCCTCGGTGTGGTAGAACAGATATCCATAACCATTCTTTGGATATCCCATAAACTTACACAAAACTGACCGCGCCTCTAGTTTATCTGGTTTATGCTTTTTAACATAAGCTGGACAATCCCATATCTAAAATCTTTTAAGATATGGCATTTTTCCATTCCATATCTCGAATGGAGTCTTAGGCACTGATTTAGACGGATCATCATTCAATAGATATGCCGTTGTTAAAAGCGCATGTCCCCAAAATCAAAGAGGTAACTCAGCACTACTCATCATGGAGAGAATCATATCCAACAGGGTACGGTTCCTCCACTCCGATACACCATTATGCTGTGGTGTGTACGGAGGAGTAAGCTGAGAGAGAATACCATTCACTTTTAAGTAATCTAGGAATTCCGTGCTTAAGTACTCCCCTCCTCTATCAGACCGGAGGATCTTGATACTTTTGCCTATCTGGTTCTCCACTTCGTTTATGAATTCTTTGAATTTCTCAAAAGCTTCAGATTTGTGTTTCATCAGATACACATATCCGAACCTAGATAGATCGTCAGTGAATGTGATGAAGTACGAGAACCCACCCCTTGCATGTATAGACATTGGACCACATACATCACTGTGTATGAGTCTCAACAGCTCTGTTGCCCTTTATCTATGTCCGGTGAACGGAGATTTGGTCATCTTTCCTTTGAGACAAGACTGAAAAGTTTCATAAGATGAAAACTCGAACGTATTCAAGAGTCCATCTTTATGCAACTTACTTAGTCTTTTCTCTCCGATATGACCAAGTCTACAATGCCACAAGTAGGATTCGTTCGTATCTGAACTCTTCCTCTTGCATGTGTTTTGTATATTGAGAACTGTATTTTGATTTTGAACATAGATACCATTACACAGTGTACCTTCTGCAACCAGTACCTTATCAAGTAAATGTCCATGATATTTCTATCAAGAACAAAGTTATATCCATCTTTATCAAGTAAAGAAACTGATATGATATTGCAAACCATGGAAGGTACATAGTAGCAATTGTTCAAAATCATAGTATTGCCATTTGGCAACACTAGGTGATATTCACCGCGGCTGCAGCATTAACTTGTGCTCCGTTCCCTACCCTGAGGGACATATCACCAGGTGCAACTTTCCTACTTTTTCTCAGTCCCTGCAATAAATTACAGATATGAGATCCTGATCCGGTATCTAGTACCCAGGAGGTAGGATTGACCGAAAAGCAGTTCTCAATTACAAGAACACCTGAAGTAGATGCAATAGTATGCTTCTTCTTCAACTGGGTCTCCTTGGAATCCATACAATCCTCTTTCCCTTGCTCACACTTATGACTGTTGTCATAAGTTAGAGTCGAACCAACGTTCCCCAGCCCCGAATAAGAATTCGGATCGGTCAAGCGAAACATTTTATTATCTTGATTAGGGCGTGAAATGGTTGCTACCTGGAGAGAGAGAAAAGAAACACTCAGCGTGCGCTCTTGAAAGATTAGATTGGTTATTAATTTATCTAACTAGGATGGCTCCCACCGTTTTCTCAAATTCTTCTTTAAACCCGAAAAGAAGAACTAGTCAGGATTTAATCGCATGTCACAATACTTGCTTAACCTTTCAGCCATGCTAGTGTTGGTACTTCGAAGAAGGTTTTCCAACGCTTTCGCAAAGTTCCTTAATTACATAACCTCTTTTCCCTGGAGACGTAGCCCCGCTAACACCGTTCTAGACACCTACTTGGTTTATAGCATTGATTGTTAAGTGAAATAATCTCCTGAGAGTAATCCAACTCATCAGTGGGATCGGGATCCAACTATCATTGTGTAATGACCTAGATAGAATCCATTCTAGTCACTACACTCCAGAAGGTATGCTAAATCTGCAAGTTTCCTGTATGTTTGAAACTACCGATATGATTTTTACCCCTAACGGTTTATAACCTTGACTAGGTCAACAAACCATAAACCGCTAGTCAAGTTCTACCCGTCATTATCTTGATTGCATTAAACCCACCCGTACGTGCCCTTGACTAGGTCAACAAGGCCGTACAACTGTCCTAACCAATCAGATTTGCAATGCACAGAAAAATATCACTTGGCTACCGTTCACTACGCCTTGACTAGGTCAGCAAACGCAGCACGAATACTAAATAATACCAATCTGAAATGACGGAGGGCTACGGATGGGTTTTTGGTGAAAAACCCGTTAACATAATGAACTTGATATCATTGAAGGAACCTGATTGCCTTTTAAAATATATAGTGGCGAAAACTTTTGCTAAAGAGGTCACTCCCTGTGAAGGGATCTCGACTCTTTCCTCGTCGAATGAGGTGCAGGATATTCCAAACTGAATACCATTATGCAAAGCAAGAATAATCGACTATAGTGAAAGTATTACGTTGACACAAACTTTTACTCAAGGGGTCACTCTCGATGAAGGGATCTCGGCCCTTGCCTCGTCGAATGAGGTGCTGGATATTCCAAACTGAATACCACTGTGCAAAGAAAAAGAGAACGTCTGTAATGTCTGTTTTTAAAACTTGGTTCCAACAACATCTTTTAGGTTTGTTTTTCTTGCATTAATCAAAATTATTGTTGTCCCATCAATGTAACCTACCACACCAGAAAAGAACGAAAATACAATGTACGTATATGCCATCCGCATTCGCCACTGGGCCCCGTCATCACTCGTTAGGTTACTTAACTAACGACAGAGCGGGGGCTGGACTAGCACGGGTGTAAAACATATACAACATCTACTAGTATATATATAAGTATATACAACATTCGTCCCAGGCATGATAGTAAACAACATCACAGAAACACAGCCAACAATACAGAATGGTGGATAATCTTAGAGCCCCGGGTTTCATTTGAGCCACAAATAAAACCCGACGTTCCCTATCGTGTAGATAGCCTATGCAATGAAAACCAGTACCCCCTACGAGTGCGGAGAATAGCCTGCCAATTCTAGAATGAAACCCCTTCCGTCTCAACACCATGAGAAAGAATCCCCTCCGTCTCAACGCCATGAGAAAGAAGCCCCCTCCGTCTCAACTCCATGAGATGCGGGCTTGCTGCCTTTCTAGAACCAGGCTATTCATGCACACCACCACGGGGTAATCCTAGTACAGAAAAAGAAAATAATATGTACAAACGGTGACAACGACCTCAACCTGGTCGTGCCCCAAAATAATATACAACCCGGCAAAGACGGCAGTCCACATGTCGGACGCTCGCCCCGCAATAACAAATGTACAAATGAATATAAATTGTAGTACAAACATTGCAACACTTGCTATCCATCACGACTATCCAACCAACATTACAGAACAAGCACACAACATCAACGCGAATGTCACGTTCGCAAAACCCGTCTAAAAGAACATATAGCAATCTGACGAGTTTTACCGATCGAGTGGCATTCCCGGTCACAGATAAAAGTGAATGTACTGTAAAATACACATTTAAATTTTCGATCGACTAAACTTTTCCAAATAGGCCCCAAAAGCAAATCCAGCACTCAAATAAATCTGGGCCAAAACTATATATCACAAATATCATATTTTCATGAGATAGAGCCCCGGAAAAAAAAATTCGGTACTGTAGCCCAAAAAGCGTAGCGGAAGCGCCGCCAAATGAGCCATTTTGCTCACTTTCCGTGGCGGAATTTTGGAGTTAGGCCCCCAAATTTTTTCTGTAGCTATATTTTCGCCTGCATGTAATTCTAAGATACTCAGAAAAATTTTAGGACAACTTCGAAAATCGACAGCAAGCTCATGAACATAGATTCGTGATTCGGAAAAATTTGTCAATCGAGATTTTAACTTTGTTCAAACTAGCTAGTAGGGTTTATGGATAGGCTCTGATACCATGAAGAATTACACTAGCGTCCCGGCCAACTTCCATGGCCAGATGCGGAACAAAAATTTTACGATGAACATAAACTTGGCCCTAGAATAACACTAAAACCCGGATCTTTACCATAAACCAAACAAGCAAAAGAAGAGTTCTATCTACTATGATAGAAGGTTATACCTTAAACTTGAACTCCTTCTTCTCCTTGTTGTGAGCTCCTTGGAATGATCTTGATGGCTCCTCCTCACCGGCTTCTCTATATCGAAGAAGATCCACCCGAAGGCCTCTACCTTGAGCTCCTACCTCAACCATGAAGTAACTAGAGTGCTTTGCTTGCAAGACTAAGAACCCTAGAGTGAGTAGTGAGCTATTTTAGTGGTTAGATCTCACAAAACTCTTGATTTTCAACTCATGAAACAAGAGAGCTTTGAGAGAGGAAGAGGAGAGAGCTAGCAAGAGAGAGAAAAGGAATGAGAGAATGAGAATGAAAAATGAACCTTGCTCTCACATGAACAAAAAGAATAATGATAATTGTTGGGGTAAAAATTTACACCCCGGTTGACCAAGTCAAAATCAAAGTCAACCCTAAGCCAAGCCCAGATCCAGTGGGCCCATGTCCGGGTCGAGCCCGAACATGAAGCGGCCGGCTTCCCCCCATGCCAGGATAAAAATTTTGTAATAAATAATTTTGTTGTATTTCTTTTATTTTATTTTTGGATAAATGTAAGAAAAATAGGCATAAATCCAAATTTTTGTAAAGCTCATGGCTTATGTGCAAAAAGAAATGGCACATGAGCCATGAAATAGGCAAAATGCCATTTTGTGAAGCCCAATGGGCTATGTGTAAAGTGTATAGCTTATAAAGGCAAAGATAATGAAATATCTCAACAACTTTTTTTCTCTCTCCAAAAAAGTTTCAGATCTGAGATCTTTCTTCCTTCTTCAAGGTTTCAAAACCTTCTTCTTTCTTTTGAATTAAATCAAGAGTTTTACTCTTCCTTTTTCAAAACTAAATAGTTTTCCACCACAAAACCCATAAAGGGGAACTCAGATCTTCCATTAGATCTCAAAAAGAAGAGATTTTTAGATCTCACATCTCTTGAGCCAGCCAACAGAGGAGGAAGAAGAAGAACCCATTTCCCCAACGAAAACATTCTTCTTTTTTTTCAGGAGTTTAAGTCCACTAATTTCTCTTCCAAGAGTTTTTGGGGCTAAAAGCCATCTTTTCCTCTCCAGCGCACTGCGCCCGAGCGCAAAGCGGCCACGTGCCGATACGTGGTGCGCGCGCTTGCGCTCCAGCGCGCTTGCGCTCCAGCGCGCTTGCGGCACTCATGCGCAAAGCGCCCAGGTGCTGACACGTGGCGCGCTTGCTTGCGCTCCAGCGCGCTTGCGGCACTCATGCGCAAAGCGCCCAGGTGCTGACACGTGGCGCGCTTGCTTGCGCTCCAGCGCGCAGCGCTCATGCGCAAAGCGCCCGCGTGCCGACACGTGGCGCGCGCGCTTGCGCTCCAGCGCGCAGCGCTCATGCGCAAAGCGCCCGCGTGCCGACACGTGGCGCGCGCACTTGCGCTCCAGCGCGCAGCGCTCATGCGCAAAGCGCCCGCGTGCCGACACGTGGCGCGCGCGGTTGCGCTCCAGCGCGCAGCGCTCATGCGCAAAGCGCCCGCGTGCCGACACGTGGCGCGCGCGGTTGCGCTCCTGCGCGCTGCGCTCATGCGCAAAGCGTCCACATGCCGACACGTAGCGCGCTTGCGCCTGAGCGCACAGCGCCCAAGGTGCTGCCCCACGCATCCTTTGGATGCCTTTTCCCTTTTTTTTTATTTTTTTTATATATAACATATGCATACACATGTATAGATACGCACACACTCAACAATACTGTCCTCCTCAAAAAATTTTGGGCCGGGACGCTGCCCCGCATCCCGTAAGGGTGCTGCTAGCCCCCTTGACCCCCAGCCCGCTATCCGGGTAGCGGAACCCCCGTAAAAACTCTGCGTGGCTCCCGATATATCCAAAACCTCCTTTCAAAACAAAACACACGCACACTGCACATTGAGTTCGCATGACCAGTTTAACCCGTTAATCGGAGGTTCCCTCGCCCCAAAGGCGAGGGGTAATTAACGGCAGCTTAGTCCGCGGCTGCCGGAGATTCGGATCCCCATAATCATTAAACCCCGGCCTACCTTAGGCAGGTGGAATCTATAGTACGCCTGAGATGCGTGCGCGTATTCCCATCTCAATGGGTTGACGAAAAACACTCTACAGATTCTGGCACGCCCGGTGGGACCAATCTCTCCTCCCATATTTCGGGTTAAACGTTCATGCGAACTCAATCAATATACATATCGATTGCTTATACTGAAATGATTTTTTTTTCCCGTGCAGCAATCAACCTCCGACGACAATGTCTCCCCAGACGAATTCAATTTCCAATGCGACCCCGATTCCGTACGTGGTCAAGATCAACGCTCGTGTGGTTCTCCCCGCAAATCTCAGTCGACAGTGGGAGGAACCACCCCGCCAGTTTGGTTCCGTCATCATCTACCCTGCCGGAAGCGCTCATCTGGCGGAAATCCCGACGGAACAGGTGGTCAAGCCGGTCCCAAAGGGCAAGAGGCCGAATGTTGTGATTGCTAAGGCACCACAACCGAAACTTAAGATGGTGTCTGAACGACTCCCTGGCGCTCTAGCTGGGGGCAAGACTTCTAATGCGAAGGGCAACATCAAATGTTGCGGACAAGCTCAGGCGATGACTCCAACAAATGCACAATCGAGCGTATCTCCAAGGCTCTCTATCGACCGGTCTGCGGCGTCTTCCCAAAGAGCCGAAGTCTGCCAGGTGCTTAGAACAGAAAAGTTAAGGCAGAAGCGGCTCAGGTATCGAGCCAACAAAAGGGCCAAGGCTTCGGCCAAATGGAATCGTGTGAAGTTCTAAGTGCAGGGTTGCCCCGCGACGACGGCTGAGTCGGACGTAAGAATCAGCAATTCCTTCGAGCCTCTAAAGTGGGTTCAGAAAAATTCCATGACCGCCAGAATCAAGAAGACAGCGGTTCGAACAGTGCCATAAAGAGACGTGTCCCGGCCTCAACAGAAAAAGTACGACACTATCTCTTCAAGAGTCTATCAAGCACTCTGTGTCGCACGAAAGCAGCGGGGAAAACCCAGAAAAGAAGCGCCAGCACCATTCAAGAACCTGGTTAGGCCAGCCACTTTCAATCGACTACCAGCTACCGAAACAAGGGGGTCAAGACAGCGATCCGTGAAATCAGCTGCCAATGATAGAAAGACGTCCGGATATACCATCCATACGGTCTATATGGCGGGCGGGCGCCCCAGCGATAACTTTCGCAGCAAAAGCAAGGATGGGGCCACCGCATCTCAAGCCCAATCTAGCCTGAATGTGGTTGCCGCAACCCAAGAACAGCCGCCCCCGCTGGATGAAGAAAACCCTCTCGATGAGGATGATAAGCAGAAAGACCCCTCGATCCATGCAGAGTCAAGCTCTGCGGAGCAAGAGCTGCTTCAAGAGCTTCGAAAACAGCTCAGGAGCAAAGATAAAGAGATGGCCAAGCTCTATTCGAAGATTGACGACTTAACGAACGTGGTGATGCAGCTTACAGCTCAAATTGCTCGAGCGCATCCCAATCAGACACAAACCGCTACTAATCAGCCGGGTGATGACAATCCGAGGCAGCCAATGCCTGTTCCATTGGGACCAAGACTGGTTGAGCCGCATGAAAGCTGGCCGCATTCCGCTTCTGGCGACGCCTTGGCCCCAGATAGCACTATCCCGCTAACACAGGATCGGATAATGGATTTGGTCACCAGCAAGGTTAAAACATTGGTGGCCGAAGCTGAAGCTCAGAAAGAAATCGGCAGTAGTGGACAGCCATATCCCGCGCAGTATTATCTGATTGAGTTCCCAAGCGGCTACGTCATTCCTAAGTTCGGAAGATTTGATGGAACGGGCAATGCAAACCAGCACGTCGCCCACTTCAAAGCATCGTGCGGAAATACAGGGGGCAATGACGCACTCCTTCTTCGTCAGTTTGTCAACAGCCTGACCGGCGTTGCCTTCGACTGATATGCGAGTATACCGGACGGGTCCGTCATTACCTTTGCCCAAATGGAGTCCCTGTTTCGGCAAAGGTTCATGAGTGTCAGTGATAAAATCTCCATTGCCGACCTTGTGAGGACCAAGCCGGGGAAGAATGAAAGAAACACCGAATTTATCGCCCGATCGCGCAATCTCACAGTCAAGTGCGAACCGCCGCTGGAGCAGGACCAGTCCGTCAGCCTTCTCATTGGGAACCTCAGCAATTGGATGGTCCCATTCTTGTGTACGGCGGGCCTCAAGACATTTCAAGAGCTAACCAAGAAAGTCCAAATGCTGGAACGCTCGAAGCAAGAGTCCCCGCCGGACTCTCGGAGAGACAAAACCTGGAAAAGCAAGCGGGACGACAACCGTAGATGCGAGAGTTCCAGCAGTACCAATGTCTTCAATGCCTCCGACAATGAAGAAAAGCGAAGGGCGGGCGAATCCAAAATCAACCGGTCTCGAAAGCCATTGCTGGGAGGAGATGGGCCTTCCCTAGAGGAGAAAAAGAAATTCAGAAGGGACAAGGTCCGCAAGATATTTAAAGATGCCTTGAACAATGGCCTACAATTGCCGGAGTCGAAAAGACCCCAAGAAGCATAAATGACCGACAATCTTCTGTATTGCCCGTACCACCGAGTAGTGAGCCATGCGATCGAGGATTGCTATATCTTCAAAGACTGGGTTGAGAAGCAGTACAAGGCTGGAGAGATCGAGCTGTCCAAAAGCGTGTTGGTGAACAATCAAGTTGCAACCGCCAACTTTATACAGACAGAAGTTGAAGCCTTCTGGGAGCAGACAGCTGAACCTGCTGCCCTGAAAAAAGAAACTGACTCATCGCGGCCTCCGTGGAGTACGCACATATCTAATAAGACAAAGAAGATGCTAAAGCTACTCCAGAAAGAGCCCAGGATGGAATGGGAAGGACAGAAGAAGCCTACCAGTCCTGCTGCCAATGCGGCTCCATCAGGCTCAAAATCCAAGAAGCTCAAGAGGAAGAAAAGTGCAGCTCGGCGCGAAAAAGAGTCTGCAGGGAGATTGACCATTCAAAAATATATCGATTCCCTCGAAGCATATGAACAAAAAGAAAGAACATTGATTCAATTGAAGGAGTTCTTCCCTATACAAGCGGCTGAAATTCTGGAGGACTTAGAAGAAGACTCCAATGAAGAGATCCCAGTAGTGACCTGCTACGCCATCCTTCTTGGCAGCGACTCCGAGGATGATCTCTGTTTTCCGGAAGAGGACGAGGAGCTCACCACAAAGGCCAATCAAATCCAGCTCAGAAGCGGCAGGGCTCTACCGCAAAATCAAGGCAACACCCCAAAAGGGAAGGAAAAACATGTCGTTAATGAAGAAGATGGCAGAGAACCGGCCGATGAAAACATAAGTCCTTCCTCGGTGGACTATAATGTCTTGGCACATCTCCGGAAGCTTCCATCTCTCCTGAGCATCCACGACGCCTTGGTCCTATCTAAGGAGCTTAGAGATGTTCTCATTCACGCTCTACAAAACCCTGAGCGGTATCAGGCTCACTTTGCGGAAATTAATATGAAAGAAGCCCAGCACGCTTTGCATGCCGCCGCAGTCACATTTAAGGATGAAGCCTTGCTACTGGGAACGGCTGAGCATAATCGGCCGCTTTACGTAACCGGGTACAGCGACGGAGATCGAATTAATCGTATATTGATTGATCCGGGATCCTCAGTGAGCATCATGAACTTGCGAACTCTGAAGAGTTTGTCAATGGACGTCCGACACCTGTCAAGGGAAAATATTGTCATTCAAGGCTTCAACCAAAATTGCCAGCAAGTTCTGGGATCTATAGCTTTGCCAATCAAATTTGGGGATCTGCAAACTGAAGCTAAGATATACGTGATCGACGCCGACACATCTTATAAGATTCTCTTGGGGCGGCCGTGGCTCCACGATTACGGCATCATTCCGTCAACTCTCCATCAATGCATGAAGTATACTAAAAATGGCGAAGAAAGACGCATTGACGGAGACATCCAGCCGTTCGGTGTGCATGAAGTCCGATATGAAGATTCTCGGTACTTTACGTACCACCAAAATGTTAATCCACAACTGACTGAGTATAGAACGGCCCCAAGACTCAAAAGCAAATCTGCACCGGCTATCACTTTCAAAAGCAAAAATACCCAAGTGCGCCCGCATTTCGGTAGCGACACTGATGAGTCCGACGCTGGAAGCCCGTCCTTCCGCAAAACTCGCCCTCATTTCGGCAGCGATACGGACGAATCTGTTACTGAAGGCCCATCTAGCAGCAAAGTCCGCCCTCATCTTGGCAGTGACACTGAAGAGTCAGAAGAAGAGGACCTTCCGTGCAACAGCTGTGCAGATTGGCCCCCTATGCAGCAAGCGAAACTACGAGAGACCTTCGAAGTCGCAGAAGGGTCCCTGGCCATCACAAGGGTGCCGGAACGGATGTGCAAAGAGCTCGACGCATTGTCAGTCTCTACCGTGGACCAGCTGAAAACTTTCTACATGCCCGGGAGGAAAAATGGACAGAAGGGCATCCTGTTTTACAGGTCAAACCCCGTTGTGCACCCGGACGATCTTTCTGTCGCATGCCTTCCCTATGAGAGAGGCATAAGAGTTGTCCTCAATCCCCGATACTATGAGCCCGAGATGCGGGAATACTTTAAGAACTGCGGATGCCGGTTATATCAAACGGAGTCCGAAGCAAAGTTTTACGAAGGGCTATGGTATCCCTCCCAGGTCCGAGCACTCATCGATGGACGAATTCCAGATAGACGGGGCATAGGCCACATTCAACCTGATTCCAAGCGTGCTACATGATCCATGTTGGTGAGGCCAGTGAAAGATCGAATAATGATGATGAGATAGCCGAGCCAGAAGAAGCTCCTCAAGAGCTCGAAGATGGCGGACAAGCAACCTTTGATGAGCTAACCGAGATTGACTTAGGAACGCCCGATAATCCAAGGCCGACGTACATCAGCTCACTCTTGTCGGAGGAAATGAAAGAGCAGATAATTGCCCTACTGCGTGAGTTCGTCGACTGCTTCGCGTGGACGTACAAAGAAATGCCTGGCCTTTCCCCTGAGGTAGCCGTGCATAAGCTGGCTATATCTCCTGATGCTAAGCCAGTCAAACAAGCTCCTCGAAGAATGAGAAGGGAGTTGGAAGAAAAGGTCATCGAGGAAACCAAGAAACTCATCGATGCTGGCTTCATCAGGGAAGAGAAATATGCAGACTGGATCGCATGCATAGTCCCAGTGAAGAAGAAAAATGGGCAGATCCGAGTTTGTGTCGATTTCAGGGACCTCAACAAGGCATGTCCTAAAGACGACTTCCCGCTACCGGTCATGGAAATGATGGTCGATGACACCTCAAATTACGAACTGTTCACCTTTATGGACGGCTCATCTGGATATAATCAGATCAAGATGTCGCCTGAGGATGAGAAGCACACATCATTTCGAACCCCGATCGGAATATATTGTTACAAGGTAATGCCATTCGGACTGAAGAACGCAGGTGCTACATATCAAAGGGCAATGACTAATATCTTTGATGACCTAATCCATAAAGTCGTCGAATGTTATGTTGATGATCTGGTCGTCAAGACTAAAGCCAAGGCCGATCATATCCAAGATCTCAGGACCGTTCTCACCAGACTGAGGGAATACGCTCTGAAGATGAATCCTCTGAAGTGCGCTTTTGGCGTGTCATCGGGAAGATTCCTGGGCTTCATAGTCCGACATCGAGGGATCGAAGTTGACCCATCAAAGATAAAGGCCATCATGGAGATGCCCCCTCCGAAGAGTCTGACGCAGCTAAGATCCTTTCAAGGCAAGCTTGCTTATATACGGAGGTTTATCTCAAATTTATCGGGGAGATGTAGGCCCTTCTCAAAGCTCATGAAGAAAGGAGCTGCTTTTATCTGGGATGCCGAATGTCAAGCAGCGTTCGAAAGCATCAAACAATACTTGTTGCACCCTCCAGTGCTGGCCGCTCCCATTCCAAATAAACCGTTGATTCTCTACACTGCCGCGCTGGACGAGTCACTCGGTGCGCTCCTTGCCCAGAATAACGAGGAGGGAAAAGAAAATGCCCTCTACTACCTCAGTCGAACTCTAGTCGGGGCGGAACACAACTACTCCCCAATCGAAAAGCAATGCCTGGCTCTGATATTTGCTGTGAAGAAGCTGAGGCACTATCTGCTCGCTCATCGGGTTATGCTGATCTCCAAGGTCGACCCGCTCAAACATTTGATGACCAAAGCAAGCCTAGCCGACAGAATGGCAAGATGGGCTGTCATGCTACTTGAGTTTGACATAGTTTATACCCCTCAGAAAGCAGTAAAAGGGCAAGCTATTGCAGACTTTCTCGCCGCTCATCCCACGCCAGAAGGGTCGCCGCTAAATTGTGAGTTACCCGATGAACAAGTGCTGCGCCTCGAGGAAGATGAGCCATGTTGGGAGCTCTACTTCGATGGAGCCTCGTCAATAAGGACCTCCAGTAAATCAAGCGTCCCGGAGATAAAAGCAGGGATAGGATTGGTGTTCAACACACCATTAATGGGAACCCTACGGCATTCTTTTGCTCTCACCGAGCCTCGGACAAACAATGAAGCTGAGTATGAAGCTCTGATAGCTGGTTTGGAGCTTGCCGTAGAAATGGAAATCCGTCGGCTACGAGTCTACGGTGACTCCCATCTTGTCGTCAACCAAGTAAGCGGCGACTATAAGGTATACAAACCCGAGTTAGTTCGGTACAGAGGTCGAGTGGTGGAACTCATGAAACGGTTCACTCAAATTGAACTAACGAGAGTCCCTAGAGCGTTGAACGGAAAGGCTGATGTACTCGCTCGCTTGGCCAAGGAGCTGGCTGATCCTGACATGGACGAAATTATGATCACAGTCAGGAGCCGGCAAATTCTACCCCCAGTCTCTCTACGAGAAGAGGAAAGCGCAGAACAGAAGAGCAGTCCTACGGAAGAAGCTTCGATCATCCAAGACGAGCCCGATTGGAGAGAACCCTTCATAGAGTACCTCCGATACGACAAGCTGCCCGAAGAAAAATCTGCGACGATTCAGCTGAAGAAAAGAGCTCTCCGATACGTGTTTGTAAATGACACGTTATACTGCAGGTCATATGACCAACTCTGGATCATGTGTCTGTCATTGTCCGAAGCCCAAAAGGTCATGAAAGATGTCCACTCGGGCGTTTGCGGTGCTCACCAATCTGGCCCCAAGATGCGACTTCAAATCAAACGGCTTGGGTATTACTGGCCCACTATGATACGGGATTGCGGAGAGCATGCAAAGAAATTTTATATCTGCCAAATTCACGGTGATTTTATTCACAAGCATCCCAATCCATTGCATCCTACACTGGCGTCGTGGCCCTTCGAAGTCTGGGGCACCGACATTGTTGGCCCAATTGATCCGCCGTCATCTAAAGGCCACCGGTTCATACTGGCCGCGACAGACTACTTCTCCAGATGGGCTGAAGCTGTCCCGCTAAAAGAAGTCAAGACAAAAGATATTATGACGTTCTTCCAGCATAATATTCTATACCGCTTCGGTACACCAAGAAGAATCATTTCTGACAACGAGCCTTCTTTCAAGAGCTTCAATGTCTCAAGGTTCGCTACTCAGCACAAGATAGACTGGAGATATTCCTACATCTATAATCCAAGAGCCAATGGGCTAGACGAAGCCTTCAATAAGACTCTATTCAAGCTCTTGAGGAAAAATGCTTCAGCCAACAAGAGAGACTGGAATCTCAAGCTTCACGAGGCGTTGTGGGCATATCGTACCACGCACCGTACTCCAACTCAGTCCACTCCATACTCATTGCTCTTCGGAGTGGAGGCGGTCCTCCCCCTCGAAGTCGAAGTTCCAAGCTTAAGAATGGTCGTTCAGCATGAGTTGACGGAGGAGGAAAACGTGCTCCTTCGACTTGAAGAACTCGATGCCCTCGAAGAAAAGAGGCTCGCGGTGCAGCAAAGTCTGGAGCTATACCGAGCCCAAATGTCACGGGCCTATGATAAGATAACCCGTCTCCGCGCTTTCAAGAAAGGTGAATTGTTGTTGGTCCACAAAAGACCGATAATCCCCAATCGACATGCCAAGGGAAAATTCGAGCCAAACTGGGAAGGACCATACGTCATCGAGAAAGTGTTCGACGGAGGATCCTACCAACTAATAGTGCAGAGGGAGAAAGGCCTATGCCACCCATCAATGGACGATATCTCAAGAAATACTACACATGAATGCTCCAAGTCGCAGGCGAATTGAGCACATCAGCCCTACGGTCTGGATCAGACATCCTGCAAAACCGTATACAATCCACGGGCGTAAATGACCCCTATTTCTCCCAAATCCTGCCGGTGAGACTACTTTTAAAGTCCCACCAGCGGCAAAAAAAAAGGAAAAAAAAATAAAAGAAATAAAAAAATAAACGCTATGTCCACAAGCAAAACGGGCACGGATGAAAACCCGAAAGGGCTCCGTGAGTAAAAACAGCAGGACTACCGGCGAGTCTGTGAAAACCCGAAAGGGACGCAAACTCGTGAAAAGAGATGAAATACACTCGCAAAGTCCTCTCGACCTTGTGAGGAGAAAACCCCGGCGTGAGATCCTTACGACTCACAAAGGAGCAACACACTTAGGAATCCTCACGATTCCTAAGGAGAAAATACACCTGCGGGATCCTTACGACTCGTAGGGAGAAAATGCTTTTATGGGACCCTCACGGCCCATAAAATTGAAAAGCCTTAGGTGGTAGGGACCCAAACCTATCTCCTAAGCCATCATTCCCCAACGGGCAACGGCAAATGATGAGTCGCTCCTGGCATTTCGCTTCAGTGTTAGCGGTGCTGATGCCGACCAAAAACCCAAATCCCAAGTCCTCCCAAGGCAAATGATGAGTTATTCCTGATATTATTCCAGTGCAGCAATGCTAATGCCGGATAAGATCCAAATTCCAAGTCCCCAAACGGCGAATGATGAGTCGCTCCTGGTGCCACATTCCAGTGCAGCGATGCAGACGCCAACCAAAATCCAATTTCTCAAAATTCTCCCAGCCCTACGGTTGGTCCCCAAGTTGACTACCGTATACAATCCACGGGCTCAAATAATTCTCGTCATACCCATGCCCCACCACAATTACCAGTTACGCGGCTGGTCTCCGCCTTTGGAATTATGCTCCATTGAGAAGACCCACTCATGTGTCCTCACGATACATGAGGAGAACAAACCTTTGTGGGATCCTTACGACTCATAAAGGAAAAACACACTTAGGAGTCCTCACGGCTCTTAAGGAGAAAATACACTTGCGGGATCCTTACGACTCGTAGGGAGAAAATGCTTTTATGGGACCCTCACGGCCCATAAAATTGAAAAGCCTTAGGCGATATGGATCTAAACCTGTCTCCTAAGCCATCGCTCCCCAATCCCCAAATGGCGAATGATGAGTCGCTCCTGGTACCATATTCCAGTGCAGCGATGCAGACGCCACCCAAATTCCAAATCCCATACCCCAACGGCGAATGATGAGTCGCTCCTGGTACCATATTCCAGTGCAGCGATGCAGACGCCGACAAAGTCCCGAAATTTTTCCGGCCCTACGGTCTGGATCATACATCCTGCAAAACCGTATACAATCGACGGGCGTAAAACAATCCCAATCTCTCCCGAATCCTCTCGGGGAAAATGATGAGTTTCTCCTGGCATTATTCCAGTGCAGCGATGCAGATGCCAAATAAAAAAAAAACAATTCCCAAATCCTCCCGGGGCAAATGATGAGTTTCTCCTGGCATTATTCCAGTGCAGCAATGCAGATGCCAAACAAAAACCAAAATCCCAAAATCCTCTCCACGACAGATGATGATTCGCTCCTGGTACTATATTCCAGTATAGCGATGCTGATGTCAACCCAAATCAAAATCAACAAGTCAACTTCCACTCCGACGCCACAGAAAGCGGAGCAAGTCAGAATCCAATCTCGACACCGCAAGAAGCGGAGCAAGTAAAGTCTACCCCTGACACTGCAGGAAGCAGAGCAAGTCAAATCAAGCACCGACCGTCCACGTCGCTAAAAGGGCAGCATCGACCGTCCAAGTCGCAAAAAGGGCAGCATCGACCTTCCACGTCGCTAAAAGGGCAGCACCGATCGTCCAAGTTGCTAAAAGGGCAGCATCGACCGTCCACGTCGCTAAAAGGGCAGCACCGACCGTCCAAGTCGCAAAAAGGGCAACAACGACCGTCCACGTCGCTAAAATGGCAGAACCGACCGTCCAAGTCGCGAAAAGGGCAGCATCGACCGTCCACGTCGCTAAAATGGCAGCACCGACCGTCCATGTCGCAAAAAGGGCAGACCCGACCGTCCAAGTCGCAAAAAGGGCAGCATCGACCGTCCACGTCGCTAAAATGGCAGAACCGACCGTCCAAGTCATAAAAAGGGCAGCATCGACCGTCCACGTCGCTAAAAGGGCAGCACCGACCGTCCAAGTCGCAAAAAGGGCAGCATCGACCGTCCACGTCGCTGAAAGGGCAGCACCGACCGTCCACGTCGCTCAAAGGGAAGCATCGACCGTCCACGTCGCTAAAAGGGAAGCACCGACCGTCCACGTCGCTAAAAGGGAAGCAACGACCGTCCAAGTCGCTAAAAGGGCAGCACCGACCGTCCAAGTCGCAAAAAGAGCAGCGCAGGATTCCTACAAAGCGGGAACCAGATAACTCCAGGCCAGGGAAAAAGTCTATCACGGACACTCCGTCTCGGAGACATGTCAAGCAACGACCGTCCATGTCGTAAAAAGGGCAGTGCCAGCTTCCCAAAAAGCGGGAACCAAATCAAGTCGTCTCCACCTGAAAGAAAATCCATCAATTTAATGCACACGACCCACATATGTGGTGTGCATTTATTGATGGGGGGCAATTTGTTGGGGTAAAAATTTACACCCCGGTTGACCAAGTCAAAATCAAAGTCAACCCCAAGCCAAGTGGGCCCAAGCCCAGATCCAGTGGGCCGATGCCCGGGTCGAGCCCGAACATGAAGCGGCCGGCCTCCCCCCATGCCAAGATAAAAATTTTGTAATAAATAATTTTGTTGTATTTCTTTTATTTTATTTTTGGATAAATGTAAGAAAAATAGGCATAAAGCCAAATTTTTGTAAAGCCCATGGCCTATGTGCAAAAAGAAATGGCACATGAGCCATGAAATAGGCAAAATGCCATTTTATGAAGCCCAATGGGCTATGTGTAAAGTGTATAGCCTATAAAGACAAAGATAATGAAATATCTCAACAACTTTTTTTCTCTCTCCAAAAAAGTTTCAGATCTGAGATCTTTCTTCCTTCTTCAAGGTTCCAAAACCTTCTTCTTTCTTTTGAATTAAATCAAGAGTTTTACTCTTCCTTTTTCAAAACTAAATAGTTTTCCACCACAAAACCCATAAAGGGGAACTCAGATCTTTCATTAGATCTCTAAAAGAATAGATTTTTAGATCTCACATCTCTTGAGCCAGCCAACAGAGGAGGAAGAAGAAGAACCCATTTCCCCAACCAAAACATTCTTCTTTTTTTTTAAGGAGTTTAACTCCACTAATTTCTCTTCCGAGAGTTTTTGGGGCTAAAAGCCCTCTTTTCCTCTCCAGCGCACTGCGCCCGAGCGCAAAGCACCCACGTGCCGACACGTGGCGCGCGCGCTTGCGCTCTAGCACGCAGCACTCATGCGCAAAGCGTCCATGTGCTGACACGTGGCGCGCTTGCTTGCGCTCCAGCGCGTAGCGTTCATGCGCAAAGTGCTCACGTGCCGACACGTGGCGCGCGCGCTTGCGCTCCAGTGCGCTTGCGCTCCAGCGCGCAGCGCTCATGCGCAAAGCGCCCACGTGCCGACACGTGGCAGGCGCGCTTGCGCTCCAGCGCGCAGCGCTCATGCGCAAAGCGCCCACGTGCCGACATGTGGCGCGCACGCTTGCGCTCATGCGCAAAGCACCCACGTGCCGACACGTGGCGCGCTTGCGCCTGAGCGCACAACACCTAAGCACACAGCGCCCAAGGTGCTGCCCCACGCATCCTTTGGATGCCTTTTCCCTTTTTTTTAATTTTTTTTATATTTAACATATGCATACACATGTATAGATACGCACACACTCCACAATACTGTCCTCCTCAAAAAACTCTGCGTGGCTCCCGATATATCCAAAGCCCCCTTTCAAAACAAAACACACGCACACTGCACATTGAGTTCGCATGACCAATTTAACCCATTAATCGGAGGTTCCCTCGCCCCAAAGGCGAGGGGTAATTAACGGCAGCTTAGTCCGCGGCTGCCGGAGATTCGGATCCCCACAATCATTAAACCCCGCCTACCCTAGGCAGGGGGAATCTGTAATACGCCTGAGACGCGTGCGCGTATTCCCATCTCAATGGGGTGACGAAAAACACCCTACAATAATTTTAATTAGAATAAATTGTCATGGTTGATGTTGATTTGACCCTTATCATATCACAATTAATGCTAAGCATGCTCACAAAAATATCCAAGTCAACATGGGTCAACTTAGTCAAAAGGTCAAACCACTTAACCATGATACAATTATCACTAATTAAAACTCATTAATCAATTTCCTCAATCTCATTATCATTTTAATCAAGTCAATGGGCAAAGCCTTAATGAGGTTCCTCTGCCTCTGTCAAATGTGTATACACACCCGCATCCGTGTTCCGAGGAACACGAACACAATGAGACAAGACCAATCCCAAAACAAATACTAGGATCTGGCTTAAACCAATGCCCACTAGTAATAACTGCCCGGACAGCAAACACGCACAAGTACGCATATGTGAACGAACTCCGTCGTAAAACCATACGACCTCTACTCGTTTCGCCCAAAGGTGAACAACCCTCTGTGTGGGACTCTAAAGACTCGACACTACGCTGGTAGTAGGTTTAA
Organism: Agapanthus africanus; assembly: GCA_030015575.1. Taxonomy (NCBI): domain Eukaryota; kingdom Viridiplantae; phylum Streptophyta; class Magnoliopsida; order Asparagales; family Amaryllidaceae; genus Agapanthus; species Agapanthus africanus. The sequence goes on along the minus strand of CM057339.1, from coordinate 297,430,873 downwards.
CCACAGGCTGCAAGCGGTACTAGCTGTACGTAACGGTCCCCAGGTAGATGTCGATAAGAAGACCGATGAGGTGAACCCATCTGAACTTCTACTGAGCCTGAATGTGACAATCTCCGTACAGTCCGGTCTGTTCGTCTAAGAGCATCGCATGTCGGGCCTAAGGGGGCGATAAACATCAGACCCCTAATAGCGGTACAAGTCGTGTCGGAGTGTAGCCCAGAACACCCTGAGAAACTACTGGAAACACTACCAGTAAATCTCGCTTGCCCTGGCCAGGGACTTTGTGTAATGGCTCTCCTAGACACAACGCTATATCAACTCCCAATACCGGGAAAGATGAATCCTGTCTAACCATCACTGCCTCCAAGTGCTTCGGGACTGCACCCAACTACTACCCGTTTGCACGACTCAATAGAGCCGTGGTAGGGTAGTAATCTAAGAACAGTGGGAACACACTGTTGGGTGTAGTGCCCTCAAAGTCAACTATTGGATCGTAGGTACGTGATTGCAATAATTGAGGGAGGACCTATACCGGTAGGACAGTCTTACTCGAAATGATAGTATGCTATCTGGTTTGCCTTTATCAGTCGTGTATAGGTTCAGGTGACTGATCGCTATTACACGTTGATAGAGCCCTTAGGATCTTGCTTGACTTCCAACAGTATGATGGCGATCATATACGTGAGAGTTGGGTAGTCTATAAGCACATCCTTAAAAGTGGTCCCTAGTCGTGGGAGTTTTGAGATAGGGCATCGATACTCCGGAGTAGACTAGTGTATACAGTCGAGACCACAACGAGGGGCGTTGGCCGGTCTCACAAGCCACTGGTGTCAGTTGGATCACCTAAGATGTATACAGGTGCTCATTGGGTTTTGAGTACACCGGAAAGGACTCGCCGGGAACCTGCTAGTTGGTATTTATACCTAGCGTCAGATAACAGTTCCCTGGTGACATGTGTACAGGTTAGTTCATCGACCTGAGGTCGTCATTTGTCTCGTGTGAGTTTCCACTGTGCTTTGATTTCTACCCTACCACGGCTCAAAGGAGTCGTGCAAACATGTTTTTTTTGGGTACAGTCCCGAGCCACATGGAGGAAAGTCAGCGGATCGGCAGGGGATGATGGCAATAGTGCCCTCAAGTCAATTATCATAGTCGTGGACTTGTGATTATGATGATTGAGGCAGGACCTATACCGATGAAACAGCCTTACTCAAGATGATAGTATGCTATCTGGTTTGTTTTTATCATCATGTATATGTTGATAGATCCCATAGGATTCTTGCTTGACTGCGAGCATTGTGATGGCGATCACATACGTGGGAGCTGGGGGTCTATAAGCACATCCTTAAATGTCCCTAGTCGTAGGAGTATCGAGACCGGGCATCGATACTCCACTGTAGACTAGTGTATACTGATTGAGACCCCGACGAGGGGCGGTGGCCAGGTCTCACAAGCCATCGGTGTTAGTATGTTCACCTAAGATGGTATACAGGTGCTCATTAGGTTATGCGTATACTGGACGGACTCGCCGGGAACCTGCTAGTTGGTATTATACCTATTGTCAAATAGCAGTTCCCAAGTGACATGTGTACAGGTTAGTCTGTCGACCTGTGATCGTCATTTGTCTCGTGTGAGTTCCCACCGTGCTTTGATTACTACCCTACTACGGCACAAAGGAGTCGTGCAAACAGGTTTTAGTTGGGTACAGTCCCGAGCCACATGGAGGCAGCGATCGGATCGTCGGGGATTCATCTCTCCCGGTATTGGGGGGTTGATGTCGTGTTGTGTACAGATGGCCATCACTATGAATCTGTGGCCACGGTGGACGAGAACTACCGATCTAGGATCGATAGTTTCTCAGGTGGTGATGGGGTTTCATACCGACACTAAATGTCGCGTTGTTAGGGGTCTGAGTTTATCCACCCCCTTAGACTCGATATGCGATACTCTTAGACGAACAGACCGGACTGTACGGATATTGTCACTGTCAGGCTCAGTAAGGGTTCTGCATGAGTTTTCTCGTCGGCCTCCCTTTCGCTCAATACCTGGGTAGCCGTTACGTATAGCTAGTGCCGCTAACGTGCTTGTGGTTAAACCTACTGCCAGCGTATTGACGAGTCTTTAGAGTCCCACACAGAGGGTTTCCCTGGTTCTGGAGAAATGATGTAGTAGCCGTATTGGATACGTGCAGGGTTCCGATCGATTGGTGTACTTTATACCAGGACTTTCGATCGGATAATTGATAGTACTAGCCGACTCGGACTTGAGCCGGATTATTAAATCAGGTATTGATTTAATAATTTACGTATATGTATTTCGACACGTAAATTCTAGTATTATATTCTTTGTGTTATTCTATCTCATTGGGTATTCGTATTTCGGTACGAATGCAGATATATTTACAGTATAATGTAATCCGTATTTTTTACCGGATAACATTCTAGAAGGTGCCACCTCATTTCTTGATTTGACCATTTACATAAAATGGTTAATGAGGTGGATATTTGGAAATGGAGGTATGGTGAGAACCATACTTGAAACAGTGCAGAAAAATGAATTGTTAATTCATTTGTGTCCACTATTCAAGTATGGGAGGATTTTAAAATTGGAAAAATTGTTTTTACAAAACCTATCATGCTATTTTCTCTTTCCTAGGAGAGCTCATTTTTGAAGCATGATAGTTTTTCTTCACTTGGATTTTCTTCTTGAGCTCCTCCCTCACCATTTGCTTCACCTCCTCTAGATTTCCATGGATGCTATCACCTTCTTTGTTTTGAGATAGCTAACACTAAAGATACTACACACTACATCCTAGGCTCTCTAGGGTAGCATCCTAGAAACCCTAGTTTCTCCATATGCATCGTGTTGAGGAGCTAGAGCCGGAGTTACATCCTTCGGGTGGATCATCGGAGATGAAGGAAGACCGGCGACCAAACCACATCAAGGAACCGCTAGGAGCTTGGAATGAAGACCAAAGGACATGGATCAACTCGGTATAATGATTCTAACTCTTAGTTTAGCTTGCTAGTTTAGGGTTTAAGGTCGATCCGGGATTCGGGTAGCGGTAGCGCCGGTTTGATAAATTTTTGTTCCTCATTTTGGCCGCGTTTCGATGGCCGGGGCGCTGCCGGAACCCTACATGGTATCAGAGCCACCCTTTAAACCCCTTGCTAGCTTGTTTAGACGTGCTTAAAAGATCGATCGACGGATTTTACCGAAATCACGATTTCATTTTTCAGTTTGCTGTCGTTTTTCAAAAGTGTTCAAAAAATTATTTGCAGTAGCTTAAAAATCCGTGCTGGCCATTCTAAGGGTACAGAAAAAATTTGAGCCCCTGAAACCTCTAAAGCGTCGCGGAACCACCGCACTAACCCCCTATTGGCGGCGGATACGCGGCTATTTAGTGGCGACGGGCTTCAAAATTTTTCCTGTAGCCCCCTGATTTAAAATTGTGATTTTTAAGATATTCTGTTTTGGCCCAGGTTTCTGTGCAGTATTGTTTTTGCTATTGGGGCCAATTTGGAACTTAGTCGATCGATATTTTAAGCGTGCGTTTGACAGTACATACATTATATTCTGCGACCGTGAATGTCATTTGATCGGTAAACCCATCTAACTGCTATATGTCTTTTAGACGGGTTTGCGAACGTGACATTCACGTTGATGTTCTGTGTTGTGTTGTGATGTTGGTTGGATCGTCGTGGTGGATAGCCATGGTGCAATATTAGTACAGTTTTATTTTATTTATACATTTGATATTGCGGGGCGAGCGTCCGACATGTGGACTGCCGTCACTGCCAGTTTATATATTATTCTTTTGGGGCACGACCGGGCTGAGGTCGATGTCACCCTTGTATATTATTTTATTTTCTGTACTAGAATTACCCCGTGGTGGGGTGAACGAATAGCCGGATTCTAGAGGGCAACGGGTCCGCATCTCATGGCGTTGGGACGGAGGGGACCTTACTCTAGAATTGGCGGGCTATTCGCCGCACTCGTAGGGGGTATAGGTGACCCAGGAGGGGTGCTCAAGTTACCGGATTCCGTGAAGTGCTGGGTAGTCCATTTACGTTGCTGAAGGGGCTGCCTCACTTCTGGTTTTGGTGGGTAACTTTCCGCGTTCGTAGGGTTCTAGGTTTCATTGCACAGGCTATCCACACGACAGGGAACGTCGGGTCTCACTTGCGGCTCAAGTGAAACTCGGGGCTCCAGGTTATCCACCATTCTGTGTTGCTTCTGTGATGTTTTCTGTGATGTTGCTTTATATCATGCCTGGGACGAATGTTATATATATAATTATATATACTAGTAGATGTTGTATATGTTTTGCACCCGCTCTAGTCCAGTCCCCGCTCTGTCGTTAGTTAAGTAACCTAACGGATGATGACGGGACCTAGTGGCGAATGCGGATGGCATATACGTACATTTTATTTTCGTTCTTTTCTGGTGTGATTAATTGATGGGACTGCATTGATTCTTATCGATGCAAGAATAAAACAAACCTATTTATATGATGTTGTTGGAACCAAGTTTTTAAAAACTGACATTACAGACGTACACTTTTGCTTTGCATCGTGGTATTCATTTGGAATATCCTGCACCTCATTCGACGAGGCAAGGGCCGAGATCCCTTCATCGGGAGTGACCCCTTGGGTAAAAGTTTGCGTCAACGTAATAGCTTTACTATAGTCGATTATTTTTGCTTTGTATCGTGGTATTCAGTTTGGGATATCCTGCACCCCATTCGACGGGGAAAGAGCCAAGATCCCTTCACCGGGAGTGACCTCTTTAGCAAAAGTTTTCGCCACTATATATTTATAAAACCACTTGGATTCCTTACGATATCAAGTTCATTACGTTAAAGTTTTTTCGCCAAAAACCAGCCGTAGCCCTCCGTCACTTCAGATTTGTATTGCTTAGTATTCGTGCTACGTATGTCGTGCTTAGCCGAGGCGTAGTGTTCGGTAGCTATGTAGTGCTTTTCTGTTGCATGGATATGCGATTGGTCAGGACAGTCGTACGGTCATTTTGGCTCAGTCAAGGACTCATGCGAGTGGGTCTAATGCAATCAAGATAGTGACAGGTTGAACTTGACTAGGATCCTTTGATATGTTGGCTTAGACAAGGTCACTTGGGTCATAGGGGTAAAAACACACATCGGGAGTTTCAAACATACAGAAAACTTGCCAAGCTTGCGCATACCTTCTGGAGTGTGGTGACTTGAGTAGCTTCCATCAAGTTGTCATGCGATGATAGTTGGATCCCGATTCCCACTGCTGAGTAGGATTACTCCTCGGGTGATTCCGACTAATTCTCCTTTTGGGTTTGGAGGAGAATTCGAGGAAACAGTGGGAGCCATCCAGATTAGATAAAATGATTAACCATTCTGATCTAGGTTAGAGTGCACGCTGAGTGTTTCTTCTCTCTCTCTCTCTGGCTGCGACTTTGACCCGACCTTTGACTAAAACTCATGAACCAAATTGACCGAACCTTCTTAAAATGCTTTTGGCTTTTGGAATGTCACGGTGTCGCATACATCATTGCTATTTCTATATCACCTTTGCATTTTTCCAGAATACCCCGTATCACTACGAAAATCCACTTCCATTGGATAAATCCATCGTATGGTTATATACGAACTCAAAGGAACTTTTTCGAGGATGGATTCTGGTTCAGGGGAAATTGAATAGGATTATTCAGATGTCTTTTCACTTTAACTTCTCTCAGGTTGCGAGGGCTCCTAGGATTAGGAGAGTACACCTATTACACTTATTGGATTGTATTCTTCCAATCCTTAGGCTGGTGCCGAAGGGTAGGGAATGAAGAAAACCAATTAGCGTAAAGGAGGTGTACAGAAGGTAATAAGTAAAGACATAATAAAGGGATTGCAGTGAGGGCAGGTAAGTATATGGTTACTGTCATGATTCAAGATAATGGAAGAGGCGTTACTAGGAATACCAGTTAACCCTTTTGAAACATTTTCATGTTTCAGTTTTACTGTGCGATATTAATTGATAACTGTTTTCCCAATTGGAATCTAACTCCAGGGTATGTATTTACCAGATCAGTTTCTCACATCTGTATGTTATTACGGATGGTGAGTGGGAGTAAGATATTGGGAATTGGGTGATTAGATCCCCATTATATCGGAATTCGTTGTAATTAGTGATATTTGAGGAAATCATCTGGATTTTGCCGGACGGCAAATATTTGGTTTTGAATACCCGTTGTTTTGCACCAATTTCAAACTGATATATCTGTACGTTTATTTTTATAAAGTGAGATATAACTTTTTGATATTATGTCTGTAACATTTACCTATATCAGTTGGTTATTAGGTAAGGTGGATCTAACAGCGGTTTAATTCTTCTTAACCATACTACAGTTTTTCAACCTACGACGCACAGGGTTTGAGTTATTGAACTCAGGGGACTTATACAAAGTATTATATGTTGTCCAGTGTACATTAGGACAAAGGGGTTGGTACTCATACTATATTATGTTCACTTATGACTTCTCCAGTTGAAATGCAAGGTACGTGTTGTTAGATTTTGATATTCGGGGACCGAATTTCTTTAAGGGGGTAGATTGTAACACTTTGAATTTTCGTTAGAATGTTTTTCATGATAATTAGTAATTGTGCGTGTTCTTATATATGTGTACATAGGATTATTAGTTATATTTAGTCGTATTAACAAATTGGGAAATCTTCCTTATGTAGCATGCACATGCACACTTAGCCATTTTGTGACTTAGGTTCAAGGGTGTAACATGTTAACCATTATCTTTCATTGCATGGCTCATTATCCCCACCCTTTTTCCAAGTCAAACCCCTTTAAAGAATTCAAAATTTTATGGAAAATTAGAGGTATGGAGGTTAGGTGAGGGTTTGACTTGTTGGACCATTTTCATCTCTCTCTTTTCTCTCTTTCTCTCATTGAAGAATTTCTGCAGTAAGGCAGCAGCAAACAACACCATTTCATCATCTTTTCACTTCCCAATTGAGTTATGCTTAAACCCTACACAAAACAACCCATTTTCTTCACAAAAACCCTTATAATGGTGGTTCTTTTGAGGTGTTTGGTGGCAAATCTGTACATTTGAGGAAGGAGCTAGGATTTGTGGTTTTCCTAAGGCTTTTGGGAGGTATATAACTCTTATTTAACACCCTTTTTCCATATCTTGTAGTAGTTTAGCTAGAAATCATGTTTTATGTGCATGTTTGGTGGTATTAAAGGATATTTGTGATGCATATCTTAGATTGGGATTTTGTTAGCTTAATTAGCTTGGTAATGAGTTGTTAGTGTAGTTTTAGACTTGGGTTTGCTTCAGATTTCAGAAAAATACCCTAAATTATCATTTTAGTGTAAAAATACGGTTTTTAACTAGAATTAAGGCTTTGTAGGATCTGCTACTACCCGAGATATTTCAGAGTGAAATTGGAATTACTGTAGCATACACAGGGGGTATAGAGTGCACACACCAAACCCGGGGGCCCACCTCCCTACCCAGGCCGCCGAAAAATGAGTTCTGGCCGCAAATTGCGGCCAGATTAGTGAACTGAGGGTTGGGGTTTGGGTCACAGGAGTCTGCTGCTATGTGGAGTGTTTTGGTATATCTATTTTTATAATATCTGTTCTGTAGCAAAATCTGGAGTAGAATACCCTATTTCCCATATTTTTAATCTTTCGCGACATGCGTGATACGTGTGTGTGGGTTTGGGGCTTTTGCGTATCGCGACGCGTCGGAGCGACTTCAGGCGCATAATCACACGTTTTAACGTATCGCGCACACGCGCGCTTGGTTTGCGACACGGGTTTGTAGTTGACCTTAAATGTCGTGTTTGCATGGTTTTGAGCTTATGTGTGATATTCTGTGGAATTCTAGGTTCGCAGGCGAGTGCGACGGACGCCGCGAAGAAGGGGAAACAAGTCATCGGCTATACCTAGCGAGAGACTACGGTGAGTAGATTTAACATCTACGGGGATATCGCCCGCATGGCGTTCTACGTCAGGGCTGATAGGATCTTGTAGCTACATTTCCATACATTGACTATTCAAGGCTACTATTTAGTGCATACCACATTCCCGGATATATGTATATAAACAAGAATTAATAGAACACCGCACCATTACTAACGGTTCATGTTGCACGAGCACTATCCTGCATGCTACACACACACCGTTAGTAATTGTCATGACACTAACACTGTAGAACTTGACATGATATTTATACTTGATGCATATATCACATCGGATCATTATGTTGTAGCTCATCTTTATGTGACTTTACATGATATTCATACTGGATGCATATATCACATCACATTCACATGCATATTGGTTTGGATTACATGTGATTTCTGGATTTGGGAACCGTGACTATTTCAAACCTGTAATCATTTAAAAACCCGGTTCTCTTGATATGATATTTCGGTGCGTCTACCCTATGTTTTCTCGGTGCTAGAACGAGATATATATGAGATAGAGAGGGCTGACCCGGACTGACGGATGCCCGATAGATATATATGAGATAGAGAGGGCCGACCCGGACTGACGGTTGCCCGATAGACATATGAGAGAGGGGCTGACCCGGACTGACGGATACCCGATAGATATATATGAGATAGAGATGGCTGACCCGGACTGACGGATGCCCGATAGACATATGAGAGAGGGGGCTGACCCGGACTGACGGATTCCCGATATAGGAAGATTTGCGTGTCGATGTTGGACACGAGTATTTATGATATTTGGGTGCCGATGTTGGGCACTCGTGATTCTCAGAGATTTACAGGATTGGAGGGCCGATGAGAGTGCCGGCGCCTGAGCTATTTGGGGGATCTGGGTGCATTGATGGACACCGATTATATATATTCCACGTTGACATTCCGTGTAGATGTTATGTTCCCATGCTCAGCATTCATTATTGTATCTCATCCTGTAGTTATATTACCTGATAGAGCACTTGCATGATTATTGCACATACTGCTTATCACGCATTGATATCATCTACTGGCATACGATAGAGTAGCGCAGTATGTGCATGCTCGCGATTACTTTTATATGTTATCTCTATTCACGAGTTGGCAACTCACCCCCGTTGTGCCACAGTGTTTGCAGGTTGCCCGTCGGAGTAGTCACGGCAGGCTGCGTTTTGCATCTTTTGACACAGATACCCCCATAGTTGATGTACTAGCTCTTTTGCTGATAGGTGGGTTTTGTGCGGTATCTGTTTATCTTTCAGTTATGTATATTGTTGTATCTAGTATTCTCCATCTACCATGTATGTATTTGACTTAGAGATAGTGTGAGGACGATGATGTCTATTATTTGTATTCTGGTGTCGAGCTCGTTGTGAGCCGACTGTACTTGCAGCTTATTCTATCTGTGATGTTCCCACTTGTGGATCATGATCTTCACTACGGCGTCGTATATTGCTATCTTGGAGATTGTTTACTGAAGATTTCTTATCACTTCTAAATGCTTCCTTTAAAACTTAAAACACTCTATATTTTTACTGGTTTGGTTTCTGGGTTTTCGGTTCACTTAGTCGCGTTACGCCTGTAGACGTTACGTGGTTAAGTGTCGGTTACGTGCCAATCTTTGGGTCGTGACAAAGTTGGTATCAGAGCGTAGGTTTTACCTTTCGGAGTGTTCCTAGGATGACCCTGGTATGATGGAGTAGGTAGCTGAAGAAGAGCGGCGTAGCGTGCGTATGTTCCGCGGCATTCTCACGACACGGTACTCTGCCATAGCGACCTTAGGACTTTTTGATTTAAATTCCTTCTTGAGTTTATGCATTCTTGCGATTCGATTTCTGTATCCTTATCGAATCCTATTGTTCCTTTCAGCCATTATGCCGCCAAAGACTACGAGGGCGCAGAGAGCGGCCGTAAGGGCCGAGATTCGAGTTGACTCGTCCGAGACGAGGACTGATCCGGATAGTACACCGGTTGTGCCCGAGCAGGCTGTTCCTGCCGTGACAGATCAGATTGCTAGGTTAGGGGCTGGTGTGCAGCAGATGCGATAGACGATGGGATCCAATATGCAGGAGATGCGCCAGATGATGGGATCTCTAGTTGAGACACTTCGAGCACAGCGACCAGAGGTAGTTCTACCCGTTGCAGATACCGCGGTGGTACCCACAGTATAGGCAGTTGCCCCTGCAGCTATAGAGTTTATCTTGGTATCGTTATCATAGTTTATGATGCTGAAGCCTCCGGTCTTCACAGGCACCGATATAGACGAGGACCCATAGTCTTTCATTAATAGGATTGCGCGGATATATCGTTCACTTAGATGCGCAGATGCGAGATGGGTTGAGTTCGCGAGCTTTCACCTGGAAGGTCTCGCACAGAAATGGTGTGAATCAGTCGAGAAGGGTAGAGCAGTAGGTCTTCCTCCTATGACCTGGACAGAGTTCGTGGCGCTATTCCTTGGCCATTTTCTTCCACTGAGCGTCAGAGATGCTAGAGCTCGCCGGTTCGAGTCCTTACGTCAGACTCCGGTGATGTCAGTGGCAGAGTATGACGTCCTGTTCACCGAGCTGTCAGTGTATGCTCCGTACCTAGTGGCTACTGAGGAGTTGCGAGTCAAGAGATTTGTCCGAGGCTTGCTTACACCACTGGTTCTAGCGATCAGCACATAGCATTACGAGACATATGCAGCAGCTGTAGACGCAGCTCTATTAGTCGAGGAGCGCCTTGCTGAGACTTCGGTAGTTCCAGAGCCGAAGAGAGTTCGTGCGGATACATCAGCGCAGAGACAGCCTTTTCGGCGCCATGATAGACATCTTGCAGGTAGCAGAGATTCGGGGCGAGGAAGGTTGTTTAGCTCCTATCCCCAGGAGGGTCAGCGACCATCATCGGGATGTTTTCGTTGCGGGAGTTCTTATCATCATGTACGAGATTGTCCTGAGATACCCCGGAGGGAGGCAGCAGCACCGCACGTCACACTACCACCTTCACCACCCCAGACGGCATTGCCTATTGTACCTACTGTTACTCCGCGCCAGACTCATGCATAGAGAGGTCACGGTCATGGAGGATTTGTTCATAGAGGACGAGGTGATCGAGGCAGAGGACAGCCAGCGGCCGGCAGGGGACAGTCAGTCACAGGTGGAGGACAGGCGCGAGTTTTTGCTTTGACGCATCAGGACGCGCAGGCGTCCAATGAGGTGGTCTCAGGTATCCTTCCAGTATGCTCTGTTGGTGCACATGTGTTATTCGATCCCGGATCCATGCACTCGTACGTATCCATACACTTTGTGTCGAGTTTGGGTAGAGAGTCCGGTTTGCTTGATCAGCCGCTTGCTGTGACTACTCCTGTGGGAGAGTCGTTTGTCGCTAGTGACATGTTCCGATCCTGTACCGTCCGTATTGGCGAGAGTGAGTTGCCGGTCGATTTGATCCTTCTTGAGATGTTGGACTTCGACGTTCTTTTGGGCATGGATTGGTTAGCCATGTGCTATGCTTCTGTTGACTGCCGCGATAAGACAGTTAGATTTTGTTTTCCCGGCGAGTCGGTTTTTGTTGTGTTGGGGGACCGTGGTGCCACCCCTCACAGTGTGATTTCTTCTTTATGCGCTGGACAGCTTTTGAAGAAGGGATGTCAGGGGTTTCTCGCCTATGTTTGCGATACTAGAGCTACAGAGGTTCTGTTGGATCAGGTTCCGGTTGTTAGCGAGTTCCCTGATGTGTTCCCTGATGAGCTTCCTGGGCTACCGCCCGAGCATGATATTTCTTTCTGTATTGATTTGGTTCCTGGCTCGGGGCCTATTTCTGTACCGCCTTATCGGATGGCCCCGGCGGAACTTAGAGAATTGAAGGGTCAGTTGCAAGATTTGCTGGATAAGGGACTCATTCGACCCAGTGTTTCTCCTTGGGGTGCTCCAGTCCTGTTTGTTAAGAAGAAGGACGACAGTATGCGTTTGTGTATCGACTACCGTCAGCTGAACAGGGTGACAGTGCGGAATAGGTATCCTTTGCCACGCAACGACGATTTGTTCGACCAGCTTCAGGGGGCAGGATACTTTTCGAGGATCGATTTGCGATCAGGCTACCATCAGCTGCGGGTTCGACAGGAGGATATTTCTAGGACAGCTTTCCGCACGCGCTACAGCCATTATGAGTTTTTGGTGATGTCGTTCGGACTCACCAACGCACCAGCAGCATTCATGGACTTGATGAACCGCATTTTCCGGCCGTATCTTGATCTGTTCATCATAGTATTCATTGACGATATCTTGGTGTACTCTCAGAGTAGAGAGGAGCACGAGCAGCACCTGCGGATTACACTGCAGACCTTGAGGGAGCATCAGCTTTTCAACAAATTCTCCAAGTGTGCTTTCTGGCTGGACAGCGTAGATTTCTTGGGGCACGTGATTACACGAGATGGTATATGTGTAGACCCGAAGAAGATTGTGTTAGTGTATGTTGCATGCTCCCACAACTCTTGTGGCGCGGCGGAAGCGGTGAACAAAAATTTTCTTGGCATACAACACGCACTTAAGAAAAACCTAACTAGAGATCTTATCTACTATGTTAGGGATTATACCTCAATGATACGGTCCTTCGGGTCTTCTCTTTGATGAACTCCTTAGCTCCTTTTGACGTTGCCGATGTCTTCGATCTCCGGCCACCCAAGACCTAGATGATCCACCCGAGAGTTGTCGTGCGAGCTAGAAACTCTTCACAAGAGTTTAACCTAGAGACCAATTTTGCTAGAATAGGTCACTAGGATTATGTAGAGATGAATGTATTGGATTAGCTTGAAATCTATGGCATTTCCTTTTCTTAACCTTCTCTTGATTCACTTAACATTCACATCTCATGTGAAGCTATTTATAAGAAGAATGAGAAGGAGAAGATGAGAAGGAGTGAATGTTTATCATAATGAAAGTGTTCAAGCATGATGAATAAAAATATAGCACTAAGAGAATTAATTGAAGCATGCATTATATAAATTAGTATCATGCTTCAATAGTAACTCCATAACAACAACCTCATCATGCTTGTACCTTTTAATTTCCACCTCATTTTATTTTTCATAAATGATGTCATTATTATGTCATTATGAGGTGGCACCTTCTAGAAGGCATTCTTGTAACAATTACAAAAATACCCCTCCTCCGTATACCGTATACCGTATACTGTATACCCGCATCCGAATTCCGAAAAATACGAGTACCATTAATCCAATAATATAATACCGGTATCTGGCTTAAACCAAAGCCCACCAGTATTATCCTTCCGATTATTATTCCTGTAAAAATTACATGAATAAAATCGAAACCCTGCCGTAACAGCTTACGGCTTCCATAACAACTTACAGCCTCTACATATTTCGCCTGAACGAGGGAACTCTCTGTGTGGGACTCTAAAGACTCGACAGTACGCTGGCAGTGGGTTTAACCACAAGCATGTCAGCGGCACTAGCTGTGCGTAACGGCTACCCAGGTACTTGATGAAAAGATGGCCGACGAGCGAACCCATCACAACCCTTACGAGCCTGCAAGCAACACTTACCGTACAATCCGGTCTCTTCATCTGATACGTCGCATATGAAGTCTAGGGGTGGTAAATGTCAGACCCCAGTAACTTTATAAGTCATGCTGATTTATGGCTCATAACAGTTCGAGAAACTACTGATAACACTTATCAGTAAAACCTCGAGAACCCTGGCCAGGGATTTAGGTGTTATAGCCGATCAAACATAGCGCGACATCAACTCCCTATACCGGGAGAGACGAAACCCCTCCTATCGCCCACTGTCTCCATATGATTCGGGACTGTACCCAAAATCCACCTGTTTGCATGACTCAGTAGAGCCGTGGTAGGGAGGAAATTAAAGTACAATGGGAATCACACAAGACTCTATGACGATCTCGGGTCTACAGACTAACCTGTACAAGTATCACTAAAGAACTGCTATCTGACATTAGGTATATATACCATCTAGGAGTTCTCAGCGAGTCCTGTTCGGTGTACCCATTCTCCAATGGGCACCTGTGTACAATCTTTGATGTCAAACATCAATGGTTGTGGAATCAACCATTGCCCCCAGGGTCAAGAAACGTACACACTAGTCTAATCTGGTAATACCGATGCCTTGTCTCGATATACCCTCGACTAGGAACTATTGAAGGATATGCTTGTAGACTGCCCAGGTCCCACCAGTATGATCTCATCATAATCCTGGTAGTCAAGCATAGTCCTAAGGGCTTCATCAACACATCACATGTTATGATAAAGATAAACCAGATAGCATACTATCATTTTGAGCAAAGATTGTTTCTGTACATATACATGTCTAGTATCCTATACAATACAGGCCTCTAGGGCATACATATCCAACAATCTCCCACTTGAACTAAGGCCTGTAATTAATGCAATAAGTACCAGCTAGAACCAGTTTCCGGCGTACCGCATGCCCAACAGCTCAAACAGTTTCTCAAACTGTACTTGAGGGATAGCCTTAGTGAATGGATCTGCTGTGTTGTCTTTCGTGTCTACTCTCCGTACCTCGATTTCCTGGCGATCCACTATCTCCCTGATGAGGTGATACCGCCTCAAGATATGTCTGGATTTCTGATGGGACCTCGGTTCCTTTGCCAAAGCAATGGCTCTATTGTTATCGCAATACAGAGGTATTGGATTAGATATGGATGGAACCACTTGAAGTTCTGAAATGAACTTCCTCATCCAGACCGCTTCTTTTGCGGCATCATTAGCAGCAATATACTCAGCTTCCATCGTGGAGTCAGCGACGGTATCTTGTTTGGAACTCTTCCAACATACCGCCCCTCCATTTAGAGTAAATACAAACCCTGAGATGGACTTACTATCATCCTTGTCGCTCTGGAAGCTGGAGTCGGTAAAGCCCTCCATTTGGAGATTTTCGTTACCATATACCAAGAACATTTCATTAGTTCTTCTCAAGTACTTTAGAATGTTCTTCACAGCAGTCCAGTGTTTCTCCCCTGGGTTGGATTGATACCTGCTTACTGCACTTAGTGCAAAAGCTACATCTGGTCGAGTACATAACATCGCATACATTATAGATCCTACTGCCGAAGCATAGGGTATAATGCTCATGCGAGCCCTCTCCTCATCAGTCTTTGGAGATATCTCTTTGGAGAGGGTGATCCCATGACAAGCGGGTAAATTACCCCTCTAGGAATCTTCCATACTAAACCTCTTTAGTATGGTGTCAATGTATCTCGATTGGGACAATCTCAATAATTTCTTAGATCTATCTCTATAGATCTTAATCCCCAGAATGTACGAGGCATCACCCAGGTCTTTCATGGAGAACCTCTGCGATAAGAATAGTTTGACCGATTGTAGCATAGGAATATCATTTCCTATCAAGAGAATATCGTCCACGTACAATACGAGAAATGTAACAGTACTCTCTACAATCCTTTTATAAATACATGGTTCATCCATATTTTTGATAAAACCAAACTCTTTGATTGTATCATCAAAGCAGATGTTCCAACTCCGTGATGCCTGCTTTAATCCATAGATGGATTTAAGCAGCCTGCATGCTTTTCCGCTGCTCCCACTATCAATGAAGCCCTCTGGCTGATCCATAAAAACGCATTCTTCTAAATCACCATTTAGAAATGCCGTTTTAACATCCATCTGCCAGATCTCATAATCATAGTAAGCAGCTATAGCAAGCAAGATCCGAATGGATTTGAGCATCGCGACTGGTGAAAAAGTTTCATCATAGTCCAAGCCCGGTCTTTGACGAAATCCTTTTGCTACCAGCCTAGCTTTATAGGTCTCCACCTGACCATCCACACCAATCTTTCTTTTAAAGATCCATTTGCACCCTATGGGTTTTACTCCAGAAGGTGCAGCCTCCAAAGTCCATACTTTGTTGGTGTGCATGGATTCCATTTCGAATCTCATGGCATCCAACCATTTCACTGAGTCACTACTCGTGATAGCTTGCTGAAAACTAGTAGGGTCATCATCATTCATGATGCAATCTTCTTTATCGCCGTCAATTAGAAAACCGTAGTATCTATTAGGTGGGCGAGAAGTCCTACTAGATTTACGGAGTGGCTGAGGTATGTCAGGTTCTATTGAAACCTCAGGTTCAATCAAATCATCGGTAATGGTTTGTGCATCTGGAACTTCTTCCAGTTCTACCGCATTGCCAACATTATCATTTGTAAAAAATTCATTTTCTAAAAATGTGGCATACTGAGAAACAAACACCCTTTGTTCCTCCTTGTGGTAGAATTGATATCCATATGAGTGTTTTGGATATCCCACAAATTTACACAAAACCGATCATGTCTCAAGTTTGTCTGGATTCTGCTTTTTCACATAAGACGGACAACCCCATACCTTAACTCTGTTAAGAGATGGTCTCTTCCCATACCATATCTCATATGGAGTGGTAGACACGGTTTTGGTCGGAATCCTATTCAATTGATAAATCGCAGTCTCCAATGCGTGCCCCCAAAAAGATATTGGTAACTCAGCATCACTCATCATGGATCGTACCATATCTAATAATGTGCGATTCCTCCTTTCCGATACACCGTTGTGCTGTGGTGTATACGGAGGAGTGAGCAGAGAGAGAATCCCATTCTCTTTTAGAAATCTAGAAACTCTGAGCTTAGATACTCACCTCCACGATCCGATCGAAGTTTCTTGATACTTAAGCCTGTTTGTTTTTCTACTTCAGATTTATACTCCTTGAACTTTTCAAAGGCTTCGGACTTATGTTTCAACAAGAACATGTGCCCGAATCTCGATAAATCATCAGTGAAGGTTATGAAGTATGAAAAACCATCTGCAGCATGTGTAGACATTGGTCTACATACATCACTATGTATGAGGCCTAAGAGTTCAGTAGCTCTCTCTCCGTGTCCAGTAAACGGAGTTTTGGTCATTTTACCTTTGATGCAAGATTGGCAAGTCGCATAAGATTTATATTCAAACGAGTTTAAATATCCATTTTTATGTAGCTTGGTTATTCTTGTTTCATTAATATGACCAAGTCTACAATCCCAAATGAAAGCTTCATTTATGTCTAAAACCTTTCTTTTGTTTCCGTGTTGTATATGAAAAACTGTATGCTGATTTAGGATGTATATCCCGTTATTTAATGTTCCATACCCAATCAACTCTTGATTAAGATTAATGTTCATAACATTAGATTGCAATACAAAATTATATCCAGCATTGTCCAACAACGATACAGATATAATATTACATAACATCGAAGGTACAAAATAACATGGGTTCAAAACCAATATATTACCCATCAGCAAACCAAGATGATACTCTCCCACTGCAGTAGCATGTACTGAGGAACCATTCCCAACCCGGAGAGTGTGATCACCTTTCTTCAACAACCTGCTATTTCTCAACCCCTGCATACAATTGCAGATATGAGATCCTGATCCAGTATCTAATACCCAGGAAGCAGAGTTAATTGAAAAACAGTTTTCTGTTACAAACACACCTGAAGTGGAAGCATCACCATGCTTCTTCTTCTGAAGGTCGGCCAAGTATTTAGCACAGTTTCTCTTCCAGTGCCCATTCTGGTGGCAGTGGAAACATTCCCCATGACCTGTCGCAGCATCCCCTTTCTTGTCCCTTCCCGATGCCTTTTTCACTCCGCCTCTCTGCTTGATAGGATTCTTCTTCTTCTTCTTTCCCTTGGCCTTGGCTTTCGAGATGGAGGAAGAAGATGGCCCAGCAATAAGAGCGGGAGTTTTCGCTACCTTTAGCGTGCTCTCTGCACTCCTCAACATATTGAGGAGTTCTGGTAAAGACTTCTCCATTATGTGCATGTTGAAGTTTACAATGAATTGAGCAAAGGCAGGGGAAAGGGACTGCAGAACAATATCAACATATTGCTCGTTCTCCATGGTCCAACCCAGGTCCTCAAGTTCTTCGATAAGTCCAATCATCTTCAATACATGGTCACCTACAGACGTGCCAGCAGCCATCCGCATCTGAAACAACTTTCGAGATGCCTCGTATCGGAGAGTACGAGATTGCTCTCCATACAACTCCTCTGTATGGAGAAAGATGGATTGGACATCCATCTTCTCGTGCTGCTTCTGATGTTCATTGTTCATAGAAGCTAGCGCGAGGCACTTGGCTGTTGCGCAGTCTGTATCCCATTTCTTGCGGATTTCTTTATCCGCAACTGAAGAATCAGGGCCTGGGCTAGGAGGGGCTGGAGTAGTCAGGACGTATGCGACCTTATCATATGTCAGAGCAATATTCACGTTCCTTAGCCAATCATTGTAATTCGGTCCAGTGAGTTTGTTTTTGTCTAATAAAAGTTTAAGTCCCGACATTGGTATCTGCTATTAGGAGATAGAAAAGAAGTCATTCAGCGATTGCTCTTGCATAATTAGATTGGTTATTAATCTTATCTAATTGTTGTCTCCCACTGCTTTTTATCAAATTTTCCTTCAAACCTAAAAAGAAAACTAGCCAGGATAAATTGCAATCTACAAGTTCGCGAACCGAAAAGTGAAAAATTCTCCTGGCAGTAACTTTTACTCACAGTGGGATCGGGATCCAACTATCATATAGAAGGTATGCAATCTCATTGAAAATCTCAACTCTTGAAATTCCCGATATGATTTTTACCCCTATTGACTTATGACCTTAACTATGGTCAACAAATCATAAGTACTAGTCAAGTTCAACCCGCCATTTCGTGATTGATTTAGACCCACCCACATGACCCTTAACTATGGTCAACAAAGTCATGAGAATGCCCTAATCGATCGCATCAAATGCTTTGTAAGAATTCACCACTTAGCTACCGTACACCACGCCTTAACTATGGTCAACAAACGTGGCACGAATACTAAGTACTCTGCTTCCTAAAATGGCGGAGGACAACGGATGGTTTTTATGAAAACCTTTAACGTTTTGAACTTGATATCGTTGTAGAATCGATTGGGAAAGAGTGGTTTAAGCTCCAGTTTTTAAAAATCGAATGGTTTTGTAGTATCTTTCTAATTTTGCTAAAGAGGTCACTCCCGGTGAAGGGATCTCGGCTCTTTCCTTATCGAATAAGGTGCTGGATATGAAAATACCATGATGCAAAGCAAAGTTAGATCAACTATAAAATCAAATCGAGTTCTTTGTAACATTTTCCAGTTTCGCTAAAGGGGTCACTTCCGGTGAAGGGATCTCGGCCCTTTCCTCATCGAATGAGGTGCAGGATATTCAAGAATACTGCTATGCAAAACAAAAGCTAGAGTTACCCTTTTTCTTAAAAAATTTGATTCTACAACATCTTTAGGTTTCTTTCTCTTATCATTAATCACATTAATGTAGTCCCATCATTTACATTTCCTAAACATCACAGAAAAGAAACGAAAAAATAGAACGTACGCTTATGCCATCCGCATTCGTCACTGGGTCCCGTCATGCACCGTTAGGTTACTTAACTAACGGCAGAGCGGGGACTGGACTAGTGCGGGTGCAAAACATAAGCAACGTTTATTATATATCTCATATATATAAATATAACCATTTCAGATCACAGATGAATGCATTGGATATACTAGGAATTCCGTATTTCATTCAAGCCCTTAATGGAAGACGGATTCCACGGTCGTGATGAATAGCCAAACCCCCCCTAGACCCCTACGGGTGCGGCAAACTACCCGCCAAATTCCCGAAGTGTAGTAACCTTCCTCAACAATTGAGTAGGCCACTCGACACTTTGAAAACCCGATAGTTTGTGCACCACACCTTGGGTCTATCCTAGGAGCAAAAACAGTAAAAAGAAATTATACATCGGTGGCTACAACCTCATCCCGGATGTACCCGTTAAAACAATATTACAAAGCTTTTTACAAATTACATGGAATGAAAGAAAAGAAAAAACGCTCTTCTCACACCCCCGGCCATTCATCACGACGATCCAACACATTCATATACACATACCATCTCATGATATCCATATGTGCAACCCCCACTAATCGTCATATAGTAATTAGCGGACGTTTCAAACACATATCACAAAATCGAAAAACCCGATTAGCCAAACACTATTAGAATTTCGATCGATAATTTTAAACCATGCCAACACTTGACATGTTCCTGTACAAACACCTTTTTAAAATTCTTTATATCCCAGAAACCCTAATTCTGCAATATATGAACAATGTAGAAAACCGAGTTGACAAGGCCTCAACTCGGCGGCGGATCCGCGGCCAAACCATGGGTTTGGCGGCGGATCCGCGGCGCTTTGGTCGAGTTAGGACTCCGGATTTATACAGTGTTCTTATAAAACCCTGCTTGTATTTTTAAGACATGTCAAATTAATTTTGGAACACTTTCAAAAACTGACAGTAGCAAGGGCAGAATACGAGTTTTCGGGAGAAAAAACTGTCGATCGAGCTTCTAACTTTTGGCTAACATCTAATTGTGGTTTAGTTAGGCTCTGGTACCATGTTAGTGTATGTTGCAATCTCCCACAACTCTTGTGGCGCGGCGGAAGCGGTGAACAAAATTTTTCTTGGCATACAACACGCACTTAACCGAAGATCTTGTCTAAACCACAACTAGAAAAACCTAACTAGAGATCTTATCTACTATGTTAGGGATTATACCTCAATGATACGGTCCTTCGGGTCTTCTCTTTGATGAACTCCTTAGCTCCTTTTGACGTTGCCGATGTCTTCGATCTCCGGCCAACCAAGACCTAGATGATCCACCCGAGAGTTGTCGTGCGAGCTAGAAACTCTTCACAAGAGTTTAACCTAGAGACCAATTTTGCTAGAATAGGTCACTAGGATTATGTAGAGATGAATGTATTGGATTAGCTTGAAATCTATGGCATTTCCTTTTCTTAACCTTCTCTTGATTCACTTAACATTCACATCTCATGTGAAGCTATTTATAAGAAGAATGAGAAGGAGGAGATGAGAAGGAGTGAGTGTTTATCATAATGAAAGTGTTCAAGCATGATGAATAAAAATATAGCACTAAGAGAATTAATTGAAGCATGCATTATATAAATTAGTATCATGCTTCAATAGTAACTCCATAACAACAACCTTATCATGCTTGTACCTTTTAATTTCCACCTCATTTTATTTTTCATAAATGATGTCATTATTATGTCATTATGAGGTGGCACCTTCTAGAAGGTATTCTTGTAACAATCTCAAAAATACACCTCCTCCGTATACCGTATACCGTATACTGTATACCCGCATCCGAATTCCGAAAAATACGAATACCATTAATCCAATAATATAATACCGGTATCCGGCTTAAACCAAAGCCCACCAGTATTATCCTTCCGATTATTATTCCTGTAACAATTACATGAATAAAATCGAAACCCTGCCGTAACAGCTTACGGCTGCCATAACAACTTACAGCCTCTACATATTTCGCCTGAACGAGGGAACTCTCTGTGTGGGACTCTAAAGACTCGACAGTACGCTGGCAGTGGGTTTAACCACAAGCACGTCAGCGGCACTAGCTGTGCGTAACGGCTACCCAGGTACTTGATGAAAAGGTGGCCAACGAGCGAACCCATCACAACCCTTACGAGCCTGCAAGCAACACTTACCGTACAGTCCGGTCTCTTCGTCTGATACGTCACATATGAAGTCTAGGGTTGGTAAATGTCAGACCACAGTAACTTTATAAGTCATGCTGATTTATGGCTCATAACAGTTCGAGAAACTACTGATAACACTTATCAGTAAACCTCGAGAACCCTGGCCAGGGATTTAGGTGTTATAGCCGATCAAACATAGCGCGACATCAACTCCCTATACCGGGAGAGACGAAACCCCTCCTATCGCTCACTGTCTCCATATGATTCAGGACTGTACCCAAAATCCATCTGTTTGCTTGACTCAGTAGAGCCGTGGTAGGGAGGAAATTAAAGTACAGTGGGAATCACACAAGACTCTATGACGATCTCGGGTCTACAGACTAACCTGTACAAGTATCACTAGAGAACTGCTATCTGACATTAGGTATATATACCATCTAGGAGTTCTCAGCGAGTCCTGTTCGGTGTACCCATTCTCCAATGGGCACCTGTGTACAATCTTTGATGTCAAACATCAATAGTTATGGAATCAACCATTGCCCCCAGGGTCAAGAAACGTACACACTAGTCTAATCTGGTAATACCGATGCCCTGTCTCGATATAACTTCGACTAGGAACTATTGAAGGATATGCTTGTAGACTGCCCAGGTCCCACCAGTATGATCTTATCATAATCCTGGTAGTCAAGCATAGTCTTAAGGGCTTCATCAACACATCACATGTTATGATAAAGATAAACCAGATAGCATACTATCATTTTGAGCAAAGATTGTTTCTGTACATATACATGTCTAGTATCCTATACAATACAGGCCTCTAGGGCATACATATCCAACAGATTGAGGCCGTTTGGAGTTGGCCTAGACCCACGTCAGTGACGGAGGTTCGCAGCTTTCTAGGGCTGGCAGGCTATTACAGGCGATTCGTGCGGGACTTCTCCCGCGTTGCTACACCTTTGACCGGGTTGACCCGGAAGGGAGTTCGTTTCGATTGGACGGAGGAGTGTGAGCACAGCTTTCAGCAGCTACGGGCTCTACTGACTACGACACCAGTGCTATCATTGTCTTCAGGATCAGGCGGATTTGTGGTCTACTGTGACGCTTCACGAGTGGGGCTAGGGTGCGTTTTGATGCAACATGACAGGGTGATCGCGTATGCTTCGCGGCAATTAAAGAAACATGAACAGAATTACCCCACTCATGATTTGGAGATGGTTGCAGTGGTCTTTGCACTTAAGATCTGGCGACATTACCTATATGGAGAGTCGTGCCAGATATTCACTGATCACAAGAGCTTAAAGTATATATTCCAGCAGCGAGACCTGAACCTTAGACAGCGCTGATGGATGGAGTTAGTGAAGGACTACGATTGTGAGATCTTGTATCACCCGGGCAGGGCGAATGTAGTGGCGGATGCTTTGAGCAGGAGGCCCGGTGGTAGTCTATCTTGTTTGAGCGCAGTACAGAGGCAGTCGTCGGCAGATTGGCAGATCTTATGCGACAGCCGGGTACAGTTCGAGATTACGCCGATCGGAGGACAGATTGCGCATGTTCATGCACGCCCAAAGTTGCTTGACCGTATACATGAGGCACAGCACAGTGATGACCGATGTTCAGAGATCAGGACACAGATGGGACAGGGCAGATTTTCCGAGTTCGTGATCGATGATCAGGGGATACTACTATTTCGGGCTAGACTGTGCATACCAGATGCTGAGGGATTGCGGCGCGAGATTCTCGAGGAGGCACATCTATCGGTATATAGTGTTCATCCCGGTTCCACCAAGATGTACCATGACATGAGAGGTGTTTACTGGTGGGATGGAATGAAGAGAGACATCGCAGATTTTGTGTCGAGATGCCTGACTTGTCAGCAAGTCAAGGCTGAGCACCAGAGGCCCGCGGGAGAGCTACAGCCGTTACCCATTCCGGAGTGGAAATGGGAACAGATATCTATGGACTTCATTGTGGGTCTACCCAGGACTAGTCGAGGGTATGACTCCATCTGGGTGATCGTGGATCATTTGACGAAAGCGACTCACTCCCTACCGGTGAAGACGACTTTCGGATTTGCTCGGTATGCCCAGATTTACATTGATGAGATTGTATGACTGCACGGACTTCCGACATGTATTATGTCCGACAGAGGCACCCAGTTTACCAGTCGGCAATGGAAGAGGCTTCAGGAGGCTTTGTGTACTCGCTTGAGTTTCAGCACAGCATTCCATCCGCAGACCGACGTACAGTCAGAGCGGACTATTCAGACTCTCGAGGACATGCTCAGAGCATGCGTATTAGACTTCGGAGGTAGCTGGGATCATCATTTACCCTTAGTAGAGTTCTCCTACAACAACAGCTACCAGGAGACTATTCAGATGGCACCGTTTGAGGCTCTTTATAGGAGGAGATGCAGATCGCCCACCTGTTGTACAGAGCTCAGTGAGAGCAGTATCTTAGGGCCACAGATTGTGGAGGAGACGACCGCGAAGATCCAGTTGATTCGCGATAGGATGAGAGCAGCCCAGAGTAGGCAGAGATCTTATGCGGACCGTCGGCGGCGCAGACTTGAGTTTTCTGTTGGTGACCATGTTTTCTTAAGGGTCTCCCCAATGAAAGGTGTGATGAGATTTGGGAAGAAGGGGAAGCTTAGTCCTAGATATGTGGGCCCCTTCGAGATCCTCGAGCGTGTTGGTGCAGTCGCGTATTGGTTGGCCCTTCCGCCCAGTTTTCCAGACATGCACCCCGTATTTCACGTTTCGATACTCCGCAGATATCTTAATGATCCTTCGCATGCGATTCAGCACCCGACGATCCAGCTTGAGCGTGACCTTTCCTATGCAGAGCAGCCGGTGATGATCTTGGATCGACAAATGAAGAAATTGAGGTCGAAAGAGATACCTTCCGTCAAGGTACTTTGGCGTGGTCCAAGCAGAGAGGAGGTCAATTGGGTGACCGAGAGCGAGATGAGGAAAAGGTATCCCCACCTTTTTGAAGGTACGTGTAGTTAGATTTTTAAATTCGGGGACCGAATTTCATTAAGGGGGGTAGATTGTAACACTTTGAATTTTCGTTAGAATGTTTTTCGTGATAATTAGTAATTGTGCGTGTTATTATATATGTGTACATAGGATTATTAGTTATATTTAGTCATGTTAACAAATTGGGAAATCTTCCTTATGTAGCATGCACATGCACACTTAGCCATTTTGTGACTTCGGTTCAAGGGTGTAAAATGTTAACCATTATCTTTCATTGCATGGCTCATTATCCCCACCCTTTTTCCAAGTCAAACCCCTTTAAAGAATTCAAAATTTTATGGAAAATTAGAGGTATGGAGGTTTGGTGAGGGTTTGACTTGTTGGACCATTTTCCTCTCTCTCTTTTCTCTCTTTCTCTCATTGCAGAATTTCTGCAGTAAGGCAGCAGCAAACAACACCATTTCATCAACTTTTCTTCCCTTTTCACTTCCCAATTGAGTTATGCTTAAACCCTACACAAAACAACCCATTTTCTTCACAAAAACCCTTATAAAGGTGATTCTTTTGAGGTGTTTGGTGGCAAATATGTACATTTGAGGAAGGAGCTGGGATTTGTGGGTTCCTAAGGCTTTTGGGAGGTATATAACTCTTGTTTAACACCCTTTTTCCATATCTTGTAGTAGTTTAGCTAGAAATCATGTTTTATGTGCATGTTTAGTGGTATTAAAGGATATTTCTGATGCATATGTTAGATTGGGATTTTGTTGGCTTAATTAGCTTGGTAATGCGTTGTTAGTGTAGTTTTAGACTTGGGTTTGCTTCAGATTTCAGAAAATACCATAAAGTATCATTTTAGTGTAAAAATGTGGTTTTTAACTAGAATTAAGGCTTTGTAGGATCTGCTACTACCCGAGATATTTCAGTGTGAAATTGGAATTACTGTAGCATACACAGGGGGTATAGAGTGCACACACCAAACCCGGGGGCCCACCTCCCTACCCAGGCCGCCGAAAAATGAGTTCTGGCCGCAAATTGCGGCCAGATTAGTGAACTGAGGGTTGGGGTTTGGGTCACAGGAGTCTGCTGCTCTGTGGAGTGTTTTGGTATATCAATTTTTATAATATCTGTTCTGTAGCAAAATCTGGAGTAGAATACCCTATTTCCCGTATTTTTAATCTTTCGCGACACGCGTGATATGTGTGTGTGGGTTTGGGGTTTCTGTGTATCGCGACGCGTCGGAGCGACTTCACGCGCGTAATCACACGTTTTAACGTATCGCGCACACGCGCGCTTGGTTTGCGATACGGGTTTGTAGTTGACCTTAAATGTCGTGTTTGCATGGTTTTGAGCTTATGCGTGATATTCTGTGGAATTCTAGGTTCGCAGGCGAGTGCGACGGACGCCGCGAAGAAGGGGAAACAAGTCATCGGCTATACCTAACGAGAGACTACAGTGAGTAGATTTAACATCTACGGGGATATCGCCCGCATGGCGTTCTACGTCAGGGCTGATAGGATCTTGTAGCTACATTTCCAAACATTGACTGTTCATGGCTACTATTTAGTGCATACCACATTCCCTGATATATGTATATAAACTAGAATTGATAGAACACCGCACCATTACTAACGGTTCATGTTGCACGAGCACTATCCTGCATGCTACACACACACCGTTAATAATTGCCATAACACTTACACTGTAGAACTTGACATGATATTCATACTTGATGCATATATCACATCAGATCATTATGTTGTAGCTCATCTTTATGTGACTTGACATGATATTCATACTTGATGCATATATCACATCACATTGACATGCATATTGGTTTAGATTACATGGGATTTCTGGATTTGGGAACCGTGGCTATTTCAAACCTGTAATCATTTAAAACCCCGGTTCCCTTGATAAGATATTTCGGTGCGTCTACCCTATGTTTTCTCGGTGCTAGAGCGAGATATATATGAGATAGAGAGGGCTGACCCGGATTAACGGATGCTTGATAGATATATATGAGATAGAGAGGGCCGACCCGGACTGACGGATGCCCGATAGACATATGAGAGAGGGGGCTGACCCGGACTGACGGATGCCCGATAGATATATATGAGATAAAGAGGGCTGACTCGGACTGACGGATGCCCGATAGACATATAAGAGAGGGGGCTGACCCGGACTGACGGATGCCCGATATAGGAAGATTTGCGTGTCGATGCTGGACACGAGTATTTATGATATTTGGGTGCCGATGTTGGGCACTCGTGATTCTCAGAGATTTACAGGATTGGAGGGCCGAAGAGAGTGCCGGCGCCTGAGCTATTTTGGGGATCTGGGTGCATTGATGGACACCGATTATATATATTCCACGTTGACATTCCGTGTAGATGTTATGTTCCCATGCTCAGCATTCATTATTGTATCTCATCCTGTAGTTATATTACCTGATAGAGCACTTGCATGATTATTGCACATACTGCTTATCACGCATTGATATCATCTGCTGGCATACGATAGAGTAGCGCAGTACGTGCATGCTCGCGATTACCTTTATATGTTTTCTCTATTCACGAGTTGGCAACTCACTCCCGTTGTGCCACAATGTTTGCAGGTTTCCCGTCGGAGTAGTCGCAGCAGGCTGCGTTTTGCATCTTTTGACACAGATACCCCCATAGTTGATGTACTAGCTCTTTTGCTGATAGGTGGGTTTTGTGCGGTATCTGTTTATCTTTCAGTTATGTATATTGTTGTATCTAGTATTCTCCATCTACCATGTATGTATTTGACTTAGAGACAGTGTGAGGACGATAATGTATATTATTTGTATTCTGGTGTCGAGCTCGTTGTGAGCCGACTGTACTTGCAGCTTATTCTATCTGTGATGTTCCCACTTGTGGATCTTGATCTTCGCTACGGCGTCGTATATTGCTATCTTGGAGACTGTTTACTTAAGATTTCTTATCACTTCTAAATGCTTCCTTTAAAACTTAAAACACTCTATATTTTTACTGGTTTAGTTTCTGGGTTTTCTGTTCACTTAGTCGTGTTACGCCTGTAGACGTTACGTTGTTAAGTGCCGGTTACGGGCCAAACTTTGGGTCGTGACAGCATGATTTTGAATCTGATTCAAATTAGATTAGTGCTTTTGTTTCTATATTAGATATATATAGAATCAATTTATATCTTAACGGTGTTAAGGTATAGGGAGTTGTCCGGCTGATGCTTAAAACCAGAATCCGGATAAACTCGAGGCACGTTTCAGTAATGGCTGTTTGTGGGTTATCCCGGGCTTTGACGTGGGTTAACTTTCTACCATCAGGAAGATCGATATTTATATTGTTCTTGACTCGCCACAGTTTTAGTAAAATGGACTTTTTCAGAAAATAGTAATGGGAGTATGGTAGAACTGGATGTGATTCCAGAACCAAAAACGATTACTGAAGATTTAATAGAACCTGAGGATTCAATTGTTTTCGACGTTCCATTAGCCACTCCGCAGATTTGGTGGGTAACCTCAGGCACCCGAGAGGTACTTCGGCCTTCTCAGAGACGGTGACGGGGAGGTTCTTGTTTACCCTGACTTGCCATTGTTGCTGTTCTAGACTATAAAACCCGGCAGGAGGATGAGTATAGAGTCATTCTAAACTAGTTTTAGAAATGTATGTATATATGACTCTGCCGGAGGGTCGTTGTAGTCAGTGGGAGCAGCGGAAGCATAGTGGGCAAGTAGCTTATGTCTATTTATAGACTAAAGCTGGTATAGCTGAAATAGATCATCTAACTTTTGATGTGAGAGTCATAGGCTTTGACCTCATCAGAATAGGAGATGGATCTGGTAAGAAGGTAGTAGAGAGTGATGTCCAGGTATTGGGATGACATCACTTGATAGGAAGAGATATTCCAATACTACGATCGGTTGTACTATGGTTGTCACAAAGTTGTTTTCTGCACATAGGATATGGATATAATATCAGGTTTTCTGGTCACTAGATCTATGGTTTTAGATCTAGATTTAGGAAGTATCCTAATCTGGGTATTTTAACATTAAATGGATGACTCCTGGCATGGTGGTGTAACTGCAGGTGATGGAGTCACCCTCTCTAAAGGTGTCTTACAGACTAAAGGAGAGAGGGGTCTGCATGATTAGCACATCACTTGCTTATGCAATTGAGTTAATCATGAAATGTCAAGTACCACACCAGATATTGCTTCTGCACTAGATGCAATAAGCAGATATATTAATCCAATCCTGGAGAAACATTGGGAATCAGTTATTGAACATAAGTGAATGTTCTTGGGAAATGATTAAGGCAGCTTCCTTCGGGAGACAGTTATCATTTTAGGCTTCCAAGGTGACCTGGATGACAGAGTTACTGTCAGAGTTATAGTTTTTCCCTTTTTTTTTGAGGGACAGTATGTTGGACAGGTGGTCCAAGCGGATACTGAGGAAAGGTAAGGCACAGGATACTGATTAAATTCAGTGGACGATACGGTCTAAGTAGACTGCTGGATTTGGAGTTCTTTTGTGAACTGGGTCCCATCAGATATCCAGACAAATTCTAAGACAAGTATTGCTCATTTCGGGAGATAGTTTTCTCCGCGAAGTTGAGATATAGAGAGATACAGAAAGAAACATTAGAGTGGATCCACTCACTAAGGCTATTTCTCGAACGCAACCATTTTCGGAAATGGGCTTTGTGAAACTGATTAGTAGAGAAGTTGGGTGTTCGGTATCACACGGGCTGTGAGTATGCGACATCGCAATAATTGGCCTTGAGTGCAAGTGGGAGATTGATGGCTATAGTGCCCTCAAGGAAATTATCATAGTCGTGGACTTGTGATTATGATGATTGAGGCAGGACCTATACCGATGAAACGGTCTTACTCAAGATGATAGTATGTTATCTGGTTTGTCTTTATCATCATGTACATGTTGATAGAGCCCATAGGATTCTTGCTTGACTGTCAGCATTGTGATGGCGATCACATATGTGGGAGCTGGGGGTCTATAAGCACATCCTTAAATGTCCCTAGTCGTAGGAGTATCGAGACCGGGCATCGATACTCCAGTGTAGACTAGTGTCTACTGATCGAGACCCCGACGAGGGGCAGTGGCCAGGTCTCACAAGCCATTGGTGTTAGTATGTTCACCTAAGATAGTATACAGGTGCTCATTAGGTTATGAGTACACAGGACGGACTCGCCGGGAACCTGCTAGTTGGTATTATACCTATTGTCAGATAGCAGTTCCCAGGTGACATGTGTACAGGTTATTCTGTCGACCTAAGATCGTCATTTGTCTCGTGTGAGTTCCCACTGTGCTTTGATTACTACCCTACCATGGCTCAAAGGAGTCGTGAAAACAGGTTTTAGTTTGGTACAGTCCTGAGCCATATGGAGGCAGCGATCGGATCGTCGGGGATTCGTCTCTCCCGGTATTGGGGGGTTGATGTCGCGTTGTGTATGGATGGCCATCATCATAAATCCGTGGCCACGGTGGACGAGAACTATCGATCCAGGATCGATAGTTTCTCAGGTGGTGATGGGGTTTCATACCGACACTAAATGTCGCGTTGTTAGGGGTATGAATTTATTCACCCCCTTAGACTCGATATGCGATACTCTTAGACGAACAGACCGGACTGTACGGATATTGTCACTGTCAGGCTCAGTAAGGGTTCTGCATGAGTTTGCTCGTTGGCCTCCCTTTCGCTCAATACCTGGGTAGCCGTTACGTACAGCTAGTGCCGCTGACGTGCTTGTGGTTAAACCCACTGCCAGCGTATTGACGAGTCTTTAGAGTCCCACACAGAGGGTTTTCCTGGTTCTGGAGAAATGATGTAGTAGCCGTATTGGATACGTGCAGGGTTCCGATCGATTGGTGTACTTTGTACCAGGACTTTCGATCGGACAATTGATATACTAGCCGACTCGGACTTGAGCCGGATTATTAAATCAGGTATTGATTTAATAATTTACGTATATGTATGTCGATACGTATATTCTAGTATTATATTCTTTGTGTTATTCTATCTCATTGGGTATTCGTATTTCGGTACGAATGCAGATATATTTACAGTAGAATGTAATCCGTATTTTTTACCGGATAACATTCTAAAAGGTGCCACCTCATTTCTTGATTTGACCATTTACATAAAATGGTTAATGAGGTGGATATTTGGAAATGGAGGTATGGTGAGAACCATACTTGAAATAGTGCACATAAATGAATTGTTAATTCATTTGTGTCTACTATTCAAGTATGGGAGGATTTTAAAATTGGAAAAATTGTTTTTACAAAACCTATCATGCTATTTTCTCTTTCCTAGGAGAGCTCATTTTTGAAGCATGATAGTTTTTCTTCACTTGGATTTTCTTCTTGAGCTCCTCCCTCACCATTTGCTTCACCTCCTTTAGATTTCCATGGATGCTATCACCTTCTTTGTTTTGAGATAGCTAACACTAAAGATACTACACACTACATCCTAGGCTCCCTAGGGTAGCATCCTAGAGATCCTAGTTGCTCCATATGCATCGTGCTGAGGAGCTAGAGCCGGAGCTACATCCTTCGGGTGGATCATCGGAGATGAAGGAAGACCGGCGACCAAACCACATCAAGGAACCGCTAGGAGCTTGGAATGAAGACCGAAGGACATGGATCAACTCGGTATAACGATTCTAACTCTTAGTTTAGCTTGCTAGTTTAGGGTTTAAGGTCGATCCGGGATCCGGGTAGCGGTAGCGCCGGTTTGATAAATTTTTGTTCCGCATTTTGGCCGCGTTTCGATGGCCGGGGCGCTGCCGGAACACTACAGGGGATTCTCCTCTCCCGGTATTGGGGGTGATATCGCGCTGTGTCTAGGAAAGCCATTACACCAAGTCCTTGGCCAAGGCAGGTGAGAATTACTGGTAAGTATTCCAGTATTTTCTCAGGGTGTTCAGGGCTTGTCTCCGACACGACTTATACCGCTATTAGGGGTCTGACGTTACCATCCCCCTAGGCCCGATATGCGATACTCATAGACGAACAGACCGGATTGTATGTATATTGTCACTTTTAAGCTCAGTAGGGTTCCAGGATGAGTTCGCTTATCGGCTTCCCTTGAGGTCAGTACATGGGCAGCCGTTACGCATTGCTAGTTCCGCTGACGTGCTTGTAGTTAAACCCACTGCCAGGGTACTGATGAGTCATTAGAGTCCCCCACAGATAGTTTCCCAAGTTCGGGCGAAACGTTGTAGTGGCCGTATGGTTTTATGGCAGGGTTCAGAAAATGCACGTGTATTTATGCACGTGTCATATTTCGGGTAGATAATTCTGGTGGGATTTGGTTTAAGCCGGATCCATATATTATATTGAGTCGGAATATTTCATGTATTCTACTCGTTGTCTACTTCACCTTGGTCATCTCTTTTAGCAGACTTGATGACCGAGTTGCCTCGGTATAGAGGAGGGAGCCCGTTTGAAGATCCATAGATGTGGTGTCACCTCGACGAGGAGCAAAGAGATCGGAGTCGCAGCAAAGGAGCGTGGGATGATGGCTTAAGACCGAAAGACTCGGATCGATCGGTATAGCCTTTCTACCTCTTTACAGTTTGTTAGTTTAGCGTTAATGGCAAGATCCGGGTTATAGTATGCGATAGCGCCAGTTATAATAGTTTTTGTTCCGCGTTTGGCGTCAGAATGACGGCCAGGGCGCTACCGTAGACTTACATGGTATCAGAGCCACGCCATTAACCTTTACTAACTTGTTCTAACGCGTTTAAAATATCGATCGAACGAAATTTCGAAAACCGCATTTTTCAGTGTAAAGTTTCTGTCGATTTTAAAAACTGGTCTAAAAATCATTTTGAGCATCTCAGAAAATCGAGCTGGCTTTTTTAAGAATTCTGATGAAATTTGGTCGACTGACTCTACAGTACTGCCGCGGAACCGTCGCAGAAACCAAGGTTTGGCCGTGGTTCCGCCGCAGGTTTGGAGCATCAGACTACCATTTTTCTACAGTAACCTCCTGCATAGAAAATTGTGGTTTCTGGAATATTTTTTTTGGGCCCAGATTTTATTTGTGTATTGCTGATGTACGTAGGGCCCACTTCGGGAAGTTTTGTCGATCAGAATTTTAAACTTGTTAGTTTAATGTACTTGCATTATATCTCCGACCGTGAATGTCATTCGAGCGGTAAATTGCGTCTAATTGCTATAGTCCTATTAGACGGATTTTCGAACGTGACATTGGCGTTGATGTTCTGTGTTGTGCTGTGATGTTGCGGATTTGTCGTTGTGGATAGCTGTGTGCAATGGTAGTGCAGTTTGGATTTATTTGTACATTTGATATTGCAGGGCGAGCGTCCAACATGTGGACTGTCGTCACTTCCTGTTTGTATAATATTCTTTTGGGGCACGACCGGGCTGAGGTCGATGTACCCGTTGTACATATTTTTCATTTCTGTACTAGGTTTATCCCGCGACGGAGTGCACGGATAGCCAGATTCTGGAGGGCAACGGGTCCGCATCTCATGGCTTTGAGAGACAGAGGGGCTCACTCTAGAATTGGCAGACTATTCGCCGCACTCGTAAGGGGTACAGGTTGACCCAAGGAGGGGTGCTCAAGTTACCGGATTCCGTGAAGTGCAGGGTGGTCCATTCATTTTGCTGTAGGGGGCTGCCTCGCTTCAGGTTTTGGCGGATAACTTGCCACACCCGTAGGGGGTCTAGGTTTCATTGCACAGGCTATCCACACGACCAGGGGAACGTCGGGTTTCAGCAGCGGCTCTGTGAAACCCGTGGATCCCAGATTATCTGTAATTTTTTGTGATGCTTATTACTTTTCTGTAATGTTGCATATTATCACGCCTGGAGCGATTATTGTATATTGGTATATATACTAGTAGATGTTGTATATGTTTTACACCCGCGCTAGTCCAGTCCCCGCTCTGTCGTTAGTTAAGTAACCTAACGGGTGATGACGGGACCCAGTGACGAATGCGGATGGTATATACGTACATTATATTTTCGTTCTTTTCTGGTGTGATTAATTGATGGGACTGCGTTGATTCTGATCAATGCAAAGGAAAACAAACCTGTTTGGATGTTGTTGGAACAGTTTTAAAAAGTGTTATTACAAAGACGTTTTCTTTTGTTTTGAATAGTGGTATTCAGTTGGAATATCCTGCACCTCATTCGACGAGGCAAGGGCCGAGATCCCTTCACCGGGAGTGACCCCTTGGGAAGAAGTTTGTGTCAGGGCAATAACTTCACTATAGTCGATTACATGTTGCTTTGCATCACGGTATTCAGTTAGAATATCCTGCACCTCATTCCACGAGGAAAGAGCCGAGATCCCTTCACCGGGAGTGACCTTTTTAGCAAAGGTTTTCGCCACTATATTTTTTTAAAAAAAAGCTATCAGGTTCCTTCAAAGAGATCAAGTTCATTACGTTAAAGGTTTTCGCCAAAAACCAGCCGTAGCCCTCCGTCATTTCATATGAATGGTCAGTAGTATTCAAGCTATGTTGGTTTGGCCCTTAGCGAAGACATAGTGATTGGTAGCTGCTGGGGTGTTCACATGTTGCATAGATAGATGCGTTGGTTTGGGAAAGCCGTACAACCTTGTTGGCCCTTAGTCAAGGGAGAGTACGGGTGGGTTCAAATTAACAAGATAATGATGGGAAGAACTTGACATGCGACTTATGATTTGTTGGCCGTTAGTCAAGGTCATAAGAGCATGGGGTAAAAATCATATCAGGTGTTTTTAAAGAAACTGAAACTTGCCAGGCATGCGCATACCTTCTGGAGTGTGATAACGTGAGTGGATTCCGTCACGTTATCATGCGATGAGAGTTGGATCCCGATTCCCACTAATGAGTTAGTTTACTCTTCGGGTGATCCCGATTGATTCTTCTTTCAGGTTTGGAGGAGAATTTGACAGTACAGTGGGAGGTTTCCTTATTAGATAAAGTAATAACCATTCTGATCTAGGTTAGAGTGCACGCAGAGTGTTTCTTTTCTCTCTCTTTAGCAGCGACCTTTGACCGACCCTAGACTATGACTCAGTGACCAAGTTGACGGAACCTTCTTAAAATACTGGTTTTTGGATTGTCTAAGTTGCATAAGTCATTGCCGCTCTTTCTTTTACCCTTTGCATTTCTCAGAACACCCCGTATTACTACGGACATCCACTTCCATTGGATAGATCCATCGTATAGTTATATACGAAATCGAAAGGACTTCTTCGAGAATGGATCCAGGTTCAAGAGAAATTGAATTGGTTTATTCGTTTGTCTTTTATCATCACCTTCTCTCAAGTTGCGAGGGCTCCTTAGTTTAGGAGAGTACACCTATTACGCTTATTGGATAGTCTTCTTCCAAACCATAGGCAGGTGCCAAATGGTAGGGAATAAAGAAAACCAATTAGCCTAAGTAGGGTGTACAGAAGGAAATGAATAAAGACAAAATAAAGGGATTAGAAAGAGGGCAAAGTAAATTGCGACTGCTATCATTCACGACCAAACCGCGTACTTCATCGCCACTCCTACTTCATCTTTGCTTTTTTCCCCGGTTCGGGAGAAATAGAATAAGGTATTATTCAGTTGTCTTTTATTATCACCTTCTCTCAGGTTGCGAGTACTCCTTGGTTTAGGAGGGTACACCTATTACGCTTATTGGATAGTCTTCTTCCAAAACATAGGCTGGTGCCGAACGGTAGGGAAGAAAGAAAACCACTTAGCCTAAAGGGGTGTACAGAAGGTAATGAATAAAGACAAATAAAGGGATTTGGAGAGATAGCAAAGAAATATATGGGTATAGTCATGAATTGGATTATGGAAGAGGCATTACTAGGAATACCAGGATACCCTTACGAAACATTTTCATGTTTCTGTGCATTGTTAAAGGAAAACTGATTTCCCGATCAGACACTTACTCCAGGGTATGTATTTACCTGGTATGTTTCTCACATCTGTATGGTTTTACAGATGATGGGTGGAAGTAGGTTATTGGGAAAATGGTGATCATCCTCATTATATCGGAATTCGTTGTAATTGGTGATATTTGAGGACATCGCATGGGTTTATGCCAGACGGTAAGTATTTAGTTTTGAGTATCCATTGTTCTGCACCAATTTCAAAATGATATATCTGTACGTTTATTTTTATAAAGTGAGATATAACTTTTTGAAATTATGTCAGTGACATTTACCTATATCAGTTGTCGATTGGGTAAGGAGCATTGAACAACGGAGTAGTTCTTAACCATAAGTACAGTTTTCAACCTACGATGCACAGGTTTTGAGTTATTTGACTCAGGGGACTCATACAGAGTTTTGTATGCTGTCCAGTGTCCATCAGGATAAAGGGATAGGTCCTCGTACTATGTTCTGTTTACTTATGACTTCTCTAGTTTTAGACAAGTGTTTCGTAGAACTACAAGGTCTAAGTTTTGAGAAGTTGTGGGTATAAGAATAATGTAGAGAACCAGGTATCGCAAGTATCGGGATTCTTCAAAGAGATCAAAGATGTAGATATTTGTGATTGGTATTCAGATGATAGTAATGGTTTTGAGAAACTTGTTTCTCTTTCGGGTTACTCATAATTGGATGTATTCCTAAGTTGAGTAATGCTGATTAGCCTCTCTCCATTAAGTTGATATACACTGCAGACAGCTGCATGATTTGAATCTGGTTCCAATTAAATAAGTGCCAAAGTTTCTATATTGGATATAGAATGGTTCATATCTTAACGATGTTAAGGTACGGGGAGTTGTCCAGCTTATGTTTAAAACCAGACTCTGGATAACTCAAGGGACGTTTCTGTAATGGCAGTTTGTGGGTTGGCTCAGGCTATGACGAGGGTTGACTTTCTACCATCTGGAAGATCAATAGTGATATTCTTCTTGACTCCCACAGTTTTAGTAAAATGGATTTTTTCAGAAAACAGTAGTGGGAGTATGGTAGAACTGGAAGTGATTCCAGAACAGCAAACGATTATGGAAAATTTAATAGGACCTAAAGATTCAATCAGATTTGACATTCCATTAGCCACTCCACAGATATGGTGGGTAACCTCAGACACCCGAGAGGTACTCCGGTAGCCTCAAGGACGGTGACAGGGAGGTTCTTGTTTACCCAGACTTGACACTACTGTTGTTCCAAGCTATGAGACCCGGCAGGAGGATAAGTATAGCGTCGTTCTAAACTAGCTTTAGAAGTGCACGTATATATTATTCTGCCAGAGGGTTGTTGTGGTCAGTGGGAGCAGCGGAAGCATAGTGGGCAAGTAGCTTATGTCTATTTATAGCCTAGAGCAGATATAGCGGAGATAGATCATCTAATTTTGATGTGATAGTCATGGCTTTGACTTCATCAGAATATGGGATGGATCTGTTAAGAAGGCAGTAGGGTGTGATGTCCTAGTATTTGGATGACATACACAGAGTAGGAGGTAAAATTCCTATACTACGATCGGTTATACTGTGGTCGTCACACAGTTGTTTCTCCATAAAGGATATGGATATAATATCAGACATTCTGGTTATTAGATCTATGGTTTTAGATCTAGATTTGGGTAGTTTCCCAATATAGGTACTTTGACAGTATTCTAAAAATATTTAGAATAGATGACTCCTGACATGGTGGTGTACCTGCAGGTGGTGGAGTCACCCTCTCTAAATGTGTCTTACAGACTAAAGGGGAGAGGGATGCACATGATTGGCAGATCACTTGCTTAGGCAATTGAGTCAATTGTGAGATGTCAAGTACCACACCAGATGTTGTTTTTGCACTAGATGTGATAAGTTTATATTAATCCAATACTGAAGAAACATAAGGAAGCAGTTTTAGAACATAAGTGAATGTTCTACGGATTTGATGACGGCAGCCTCCTTCGGGAGACGGTTATCATTCCAGGCTTCAAAGGTGACATGGATGACAGAGTGATTGTCAGAGTTATAGTTTTCCCTCTGACGAAGAGGGCAGTATTATGGACAGGTGGTCCAAAAGGATACTGTGGGAGGCATGGTGCTGGATACTGATTAGTTTCAGTTATCGATACAGTCTAAGAAGTTTGGATTTGGAGTTCATTTATGAACTAGGTCCCATCAGATATCCAGACATATTCTAAGACAGGTATTACTCAATTCGGGAGATGGCATTCTCCGCGAATTTGAGATTAAGAGAGACCTAGAAAGAAACATCAGGGCGGATCCACTCACTGAGGCTATTTCTCGAACACAAGAGTTTGACAAACGATCTTTGTGAAACTGATTAGTAGAGGAGTTGGGTGTTCGGTATCACACGGGCTGTGAGTATGCGACATCGCAATAATTAGCCTTAAGTGCAAGTGGGAGATTGTTGGGTGTAGTGCCCTCAAAGTCAATTATTGGATCGCAGGTACGTGATTGCAATGATTGAGGGAGGACCTATACCGGTAGGACAGTCTTACTCGAGATGATAGTATGCTATCTGGTTTGCCTTTATCAGTCGTGTATAGGTTCAGGTGACTGATCGCTATTACACGTTGATAGAGCCCTTAGGATATTTCTTGACTACCAACAGTATGATGGCGATCATATACGTGAGAGTTGGGTAGTCTATAAGCACATCCTTAAAAGTGGTCCCTAGTCGCGGGAGTTTTGAGACAGGGCATCGATACTCCGGAGTAGACTAGTGTATACAGTCGAGACACCGACGAGGGGCGGTGGCCGGTCTCACAAGCCACTGGTGTCAGTTGGATCACCTAAGATGTATACAAGTGCTCATTGGGTTATGAGTACACCGGACAGGACTCGCCGGGAACCTGCTAGTTGGTATTTATACTTAGCGTCAGATGGCAGTTCCCTGGTGACATGTGTACAGGTTAGTTCATCGATCTGAGGTCGTCATTTGTCTCGTGTGAGTTCCCACTGTGCTTTGATTTCTACCCTACCACGGCTCAAAGGAGTCGTGCAAACAGGTTTTTTTTTGGTACAGTCCCGAGCCACATGGAGGCAAGTGAGCGGATCGGCAGGGGATTCGTCTCTCCCGGTATTGGGGGTGAGATCGCGCTGTGTATAGGAAAGCCATTACACCAAGTCCTTGCCCAAGGCAGGTGAGAATTACTGGTAAGTATTCCAGTAGCTTCTCAGGGTGTTCAGGGCTTGTCTCCGACACGACTTATACCGCTATTGGGGGTCTGACGTTACCAGCCCCTTAGGCCCGATATGCGATACTCATAGACGAACGGACCGGACTGTATGTATATTGTCACGGTTAGGCTCAGTAGTGTTCCAGGATGAGTTCGCTCATCGGCTTCCCTTGAGGTCAGTACATGGGCAGCCGTTACGCACTGCTAGTGCCGCTGACGTGCTTGTGGTTAAACCCACTGCCAGGGTACTGATGAGTCATTAGAGTCCCCCACAGATAGTTTCCCAAGTTCGGGCGAAACGTTGTAGAGGCCGTATGGTTTTATGGCAGGGTTCGAAAAATGCACGTGCATTTATGCACGTGTCATAT
Organism: Agapanthus africanus; assembly: GCA_030015575.1. Classification (NCBI taxonomy): domain Eukaryota; kingdom Viridiplantae; phylum Streptophyta; class Magnoliopsida; order Asparagales; family Amaryllidaceae; genus Agapanthus; species Agapanthus africanus. The sequence goes on along the minus strand of CM057339.1, from coordinate 297,391,828 downwards.
TTCGGGCAGATAATACTGGTGGGCTTTGGTTTAAGCCGGATCCATGTATTATATTGAGTCGGAATATTTTAGTCTCTCGTATTCGTATTCGGTCGGATTACGGATACAGGTATGTATATACAGGCGAGGGGTATTTTCGTAATCCGTTACGAGAATATTTTAGAAGATGCATTTCTTTTTGGATTAATCATTTTGGTTTAAATGATTATTTGGTTTTGGAAATGGTGACTCATTATGGATGACACATTATTCTAGCATGGTCATTAGTGACTCATGTAAATGAGTCACTAAGTGAGTCATGAAGAATTAATGGTGTTTTGTTTTGTGAAGAGATATTTGTGGTTGTTTTGTGAGATATTTTTATAAGATATTTTTCTTTTGGGTTTTAAAAGAAAACAACCTCATTCATCTATTCACATGAGAAGGAAATAGAACACAAGTTTATGAGATTTGATTTTCTTTTGCTCACTAGTGTTTCTTGAGTTCACCATTTCCAAACCCTAGTATCTTCTTCAACCTCCACTCTTACCCTCTCATGTGATGAGAACCAAAGATTGTTTGAGACAAAGTATTCTACTCGTTGTCTACTTCACCTTGGTCATCTCTTTTAGCAGACTTGATGACCGAGTTGCCTCGGTATAGAGGCGGGAGCCCGTCTAAAGATCCGTAGATGTGGTGTCACCTCGACGAGGAGCAAAGAGATCGGAGTCGCCGCAAAGGAGCATGGGATGATGGCTAAAGACCGAAGGACCCGGATCGATCGGTATAGCCTTTCTACCTCTTTACAGTTTGTTAATTTAGCGTTAATGGCAAGATCCGGGTTATAGTATACGATAGAGCCAGTTATAATAGTTTTTGTTCCGTGTTTGGCGTCAGAATGACGGCCGGGGCGCTACCGTAGACTTATACACACTCGAGGCGAAGTGACAGTGTCAAGTCAACGGACTAAGCTGTACTCATGTCACCTGGGAACTGTTAACTGAGGATAAGTATAATACCAACCAACAGTTCACGACGAGTCCTGTCCAGTGTACTCGTAACCTAACGAGCACCTGCATACTATCTCCAGTACGACGTAGTGATGTCTGTGGGACAGACCATCTCCCCTGCTGGGATAAGAAGCGTATGCACCAGTCTACTCTGGAGTATTGATGCCCTGTCTCGATAATCCTACGACTAGAGACCTGTATAAGGATGTGCTTATAAACCACCCAGCCCCCACTAGTGTGATCGCCATCACAACGCCGGTAGTCAAGCAAAGATCCTAAAGGCTCCATCAATATGTATTAGCTATATGTTAGAAGAAACATATACACATATTAAGATAGATACAAACCAAGTAGCATACTACAATATCGAGCAAGACTGTCGTCAATCCATGTATATATCCCAAGCTTCCAAAATGTAATATACAAACTAGTACTATACAATAATGGCCTCTAGGGCATACATATCCAACAGAGGGCACCTTGCAGAAGGCAAGGGAAACACCCACTATGTTTGTGGTGCTTCCTCTTCCAGGTCCAAGGCAAGGGCCAAAGGAAGGAAGAAGAAGGCCGCTACCAAACCGAGAGGTGGTGTTGGTAAGGTGGGAATCAAGGAAAAGGCAAAGGTTGTGGTGCCAGTAGTGGCAAAGAACGAGTGCTTCCACTGTCGTAGGAAAAGCCATTGGAAGAACGATTGCCAAGAACCAGGACCCGAGGCAAGTTGTGGCTTCGGCTTCAGGTGTGTTTGTAATTAAAAATTGTCTGTCAATCAACTCTACTTCCTGGATATTGGATACCGGATCAGGATCTTATATATTCAATTCATTGCAGGCACTGAGAAACCGTAGAGTACTGAAGGTTGGTGATATGACCCTCCAGGTTGCTAACGGAGCTAGCGTGAATGCTGTGTGCGTAGGGGATTATCATCTTGGATTGACGAGTGGGCATATTTTGGTTTTGCACAACTGTTTTTTTGTATACCTAGTTTAACGTGTAATATCATATCAGTATCGTTGTTATCAAAAGAAGGTTATGATTTCACGTTTGTAAGCGATGTTGTTAACAACCACCTTAATCATGGTTTGATTGGGTCCGGTACACTAGATAACGGTATATACGTGTTAAACCAATTACAGATTTTCAATGTCCAGAACACACTAAAAAGAAGGTCTCCAGATATAAATCAGGCTTTCTTATGGCATTGTAGACTAGGTCACATCAATGAGACAATGTTAACTAAGTTACATAGAGAAGGATATTTAGATCCGTTCAAATATCAATCTTATGCCACTTGTCAATCATGTCTCAAAAGAAAGATGGCAAAGACTCCATTCACTGGACATGGAGTAAGAGCAAGCGAGCTCTTAGGACTCATACACAGCGATGTATGTGGTCCAATGTCTACACATGAAAGAGGCGGTTTTTCATATTTCATTACTTTTACGGATGATTTCTCTAGGTATGGATTCATTTTCTTGATGAAACATAAATCCGAGGCTTTTGAGAAATTCCAAGAATATAAGAATAAAGTAGAAAACCAAACCGGCAAAAGTATCAATACACTAAGATCTGATCGAGGTGGTGAATACTTAAGTGCCGAGTTCCTGGGTTACCTAAAAGAGAAAAGAATTCTCTCTCAGCTTACTCCTCCATACACTCCACATCATAACAGTGTATCGGAAAGACGGAACCGAACCTTGGTAGAAATGGTACGTTCCATGATGAGTAATGCTGAGTTACCGCGATCTTTCTAGGGTTATGCGCTAGAATCAGTTGCATATCTTTTGAACAGGGTTCCTACCAAGACTGTGCCTACCACACCATATCAGATGTAGAGTGGGAAGAAACCCTATCTTCAGTATCTGAAGATATGGGGATGTCGAGCTTTTGTTAAAAAGCAGCATGCGTACAAACTCGAGGCACGATTAGTACAGTGTAAGTTTGTGGGATATCCAAAGAACTCCAAGGGGTATTTTTTCTATTACGCAGAGGAACAAAAGGTTTTTGTTTCTCGTAATGCCTATTTTCTAGAGCAGCGGTTTTTATAAAAGGAAACAAGTGGGAGCGCAATAGAACTGGAAGAAATTCCAGAACCACAAACTACTACTGAAACTTTGATAGAACCAGAAGTTCAAGAAGAACAGGACATTCCCGCACCCCTCCACAGGAGTAGTAGGCCGTCTCATCCGCCTGAGAGATACTACGGTTTACTCATAGACGGGGATAGATAGGATTGCGTCATTGTTAATGATGAACCTACTAGCTTCCAGCAGGCCATCCAGAGCGGCGACTCGGTAAGATGGCTGGATGCAATGCGGACCGAGATGGAGTCCATGTACACCAACAAAGTATGGACTTTGGACTTTGCTCCAGATGGGGTAAAACCCATAGGATGCAAGTGGATCTTCAAGAAAAAGATTGGTGTAGATGGACAGGTAGAAACCTATAAGGCTAGACTTATTGCAAAGGGTTTTCGTCAAAGACCTGGTTTGGACTATGACGAAACTTTTTCTCTAGTGGCTATGCTCAAATCCATTCGGATCCTTCTTGCCATTGCCGCCTTCCATGATTATGAGATCTGGCAGATGGATGTAAAGACGGCTTTTCTAAATGGTAATTTAGAAGAGTGCGTCTATATGGATCAGCCAGAATGGTTCAATCAGAGTGTGAGTAGCAGGAAAGTATGCAAGTTGCTTAAGTCCATTTATGGACTAAAGCAGGCATCGCGGAGTTGGAACATCTGTTTTGATGAAACGGTCAAAGAATATGACTTTATCGAAAATCCAGATGAACCATGTATATATAGTAAAATTTTAACATGAACTGTCGCATTCCTCGTCTTGTACGTGGATGACATTCTCTTGATAGGAAATGACATTCCTATGCTACAATCTGTCAAAGGATTCTTGTCACACAGCTTTTCCATGAAAGACCTGGGTGATGCCTCTTACATTCTGGGGATCCTGATCTGTCGTGATAGATCTAAGAGGATGTTGGGACTTTCGCAGTCCAGGTATATCAACACTATACTGAAAAGATTCAGTATGGAAGATTCTAAGAGCGGTAATTTGCCGGCTTGTCACGGAATCACCCTCTCCAAAGAGATGTCTCCCAAGACTGATTTGGAAAGGGATCGCATGTCGATTATACCCTACGCTTCTGCGGTAGGCTCTATAATATATGCGGTGTTGTGCACCAGACCAGATGTAGCTTAAGCACTAAGCGTGGTGAGCCGGTATCAGTCAAACCCAGGAAAGAAGCACTGGATAGCAGTAAAGAACATTCTCAAGTACCTGAGACGGACTAAGGATATGTTCTTGGTTTATGGCGGAAAAGACCTCCAGATCGAGGCTTTTGCCGACTCCAGCTTCCAGAGTGACAAGGATGAATCCAAGTCCATGTCAGGTTATGTCTTTACCCTCAATAGAGGGGCGGTGTGCTGGAAGAGTTCCGAGAAGGACACCGTTGCTGACTCGACGATGGAAGCGGAGTATATCGCCGCTTGCGATGCCGCAAAAGAAGCAGTCTGGATGAAGAAGTTCCTAACAGAACTTCAGGTGGTTCCTACCATTGTTAATCCAATACCGCTGTATTGTGACAACAACGGCGCTATAGCTTTAGAGAAGGAACCCGGGTCCCATCAGAAGTCCAGACACATCTTAAGGCGGTATCACCTGATCAGGGAGATCATAGATCGCCAGGAGATCGAGGTCCGGAGAGTTGCTACAGAGGAGAACACTGCAGATCCATTCACAAAGTCCTTACCTCAGACATAGTTCGAGAGGCTATTCGAGATGATAGGTCTTCGATACGCCAGTATATGGCCCTAGTGCAAGTGGGAGATTGTTAGTGTATATGCCCTAGGGGCCATTATTGTATCATACTAGTTTGTATATTACTTAATGGAACCTTAGGATATTCACAGTTATATTAACACTCTCGCTCAACATAGTAGTATGCTACTTTGTTTATATCTATCTTAATATGTGTATATGTTAGTAAATCGCGAATACATATTGATAGAGCCCTTAGGATCATGCTTGACTACCAGTGTTGTGATGGCAGTCACACTAGTGGAGGCTGGGTAGTCTACAAGCACATCCTTTTTCAGGTCCCTAGTCGTAGGATTATCGAGACAGGGCATCGATACTCCAGAGTAGTCTAGTGTGTACGCTTCTCATCCCAGCAGGGGAGATGGTCTATTCCACAGCAATTAGTACGTTGTACTGGAGATAGTATGCTGGTGCTCGTTGGGTTACGGGTACACCGGACGGGACTCGCAGGCAACTGTTGGTTGGTATTATACCCATCGTCAGTTAACAGTTCCCAGGTGACATAAGTACAACATAGTCCGTTGACTTGATACTGCTGCTTCGTCTCAAGTGTGTTCCCACTGTTCTTAGATTGCTACCCTACCACGGCTCAAAGGAGTCGTGCAAACATGTAGCAGTTGGGTGCAGTCCCGAAGCACTTGGAGGCAGTGGCGGTTAGATAGGATTCGTCTCTCTCGGTATTGGGAGTTGATATCGCACTGTGTTTGGAGAGCCATTACGCAAAGTCCATGTCCAGGGCAAACGAGATTTACTGGTAGGATTTCCAGTACCTTCTCAAGGTGTAATGGGCTTCGCTCCAACACGACTTATACAGCTTTTAGGGGACTGACGATTGCCGCCCCCTAGGCCCGATATGCAATAGTATTAGACGAACAGACCGGAATGTACGGAGATTGTCACATCAGGCTCGGTAGGAGTTCGGATGGGTTTCCTCATCGGCCTTCTAATCGACATCTACCTGGGGACCGTTACGTACAGCTAGTGCCGCTTGCGGCCTGTGGTTAAACCCACTCCCAGCGTAGTGTCGAGTCATTAGAGTCCCACACAGAGAGTTTCCCTGCTTCAGGTAAAACGATATACAGGTCGTATGGTTTTACGACAGGGTTCGGACACATACGTGTATTTATGCACGTATGATGTTCGGACAGATAATACTAGCGGGCTTTAGTTTAAGCCAGATTCTAATATTGGATTATTGGATTTATACAGTCTCGGTATTTCTGTGTTTTTACGGATGGGAGGGGCATTCTCATAATTAGTCGAGAAGCTTCTAGAAGAAAGGTGAGGTAGAGAGCTTAGGTGTAATTTGCATTAAATGATTTTGTGACTCATGAAGTAATTCTTCCAAATGAGTTAATGAAGCATTTATTGCTTAATGAATCATGAAATGATTCATTCATTTGTATTAAATGAAGCATGGTTGTAATTATCTATATGTTTTATTTGATAATTATTATGCTTCATTATATACATAATGAGTTATATTTTCATTTCATTATCACAAACACTTTCACTCTCCTCAAGCTCTCTCTCTTCAAAAACCTAACCATAATCCTCTAATGTGTTGAGATCCCAACGGTTAGCAAGATTAATAGATCCCTAATCCACTTCTATATCTTCTAGGTCACTTGGATTAGCAATCCTAACCACTTAGTTACCTCAAGTGAGAGGTTAAAGCTTGGAGAAGGAACTCTCGGGTGGATCTTCTATCACATCGAGGAGGCCGACGAGGAGGTGAACAATAAGAACAAGAAGGACTAGAATCTTGAGGTATAATCATCTATCATAGTAGTTAATCACTTCTAGATAGTTGTTAGTTAGGGTTTAGCAAAGATCCATAAAATTAGTCGATGTTAACTTGAACAAAATGATTGTTTTACCTATTTCGCCTCCCCGCATCATGTGGGGTGTCTAACGTCGACTTACATCGAATGTATACACTAGTATACTAATGGAGTGTCGATGCCCAGTCTCAAAACTCCCACGACTAGGGACCACTTTAAGGATGTGCTTATAGACTACCCAACTCTCACATATATGATCGCCATCATACTGCTGGTAGTCAAGCAAGAATCCTAAGGGCTCTATCAATGTGTAATAGTGATCTGTAAGGTCACCTGAAGCAGTACACGATGATAAAGATAAACCAGATAGCATACTATCATCTTGAGTAAGATTGTCCTACCGGCATAGGTCCTCCTTCAATAATTACAATCACGTGCCTGCGATCCAATAATTGAGTTTGAGAGCACTATATCTAATAGGAAGTCAAGCTAGAGAGCAAGCTAGAGAGCAAACTCAATAGAAAGAAGAAGATGAAGTCAAGTGATGAATGAATATTTCATGAGGTTAGAAATGCAACCATGGTGAGTTATTATGTCATGCCTAACTCATGTAGAGAATAAACCATGGTCATGGGTTAATGTTGGGTTAACAAATATCTTAAGTAAGACAAACAAGTGGACTTGGTCAATGGTTATCAAGTTTGCACAAATAATCAACCATAACAAATTACAAATGTTTGAATTACTTAATTAATAGAAACCCTAGCATGGCATGAGTCTCATATGTACATGTTGCATGTGTTACCTAGCATGTCACAATGATTTATATCACATATATATTAGTGTGCAAACAGAATACAATTAACATATATCACATATATGTCAATGTATCAAATGTGAGAAAAAGAATTACTTAAGTGAGCTAATATTAGTTAATATAATGTAATATATCAAATATATAATTATACAATAAATTATTAAATAAATACTTGATTTAATAATCCGGCTATATCTCATATAACCGACTAATATCTAATGTATCCTTTTATCGAATCAACACTTGATCCGATAACCCGGCTATATCACATATAACCAATCGATACATTTATCGCGAGAATAGAATGCGGTATCACATACTCGCATTAATCTTGGTCCCGCACATATCACATATGTGCTCCTACTCCGTTTCGCTTGAGCCAGGAAACCTCTGTGTACAGGACTCTAAAGACTCGTCAATACGCCGGCAGTAGGTGATGATCATATCAAACACTCACAAGCCGAAAGCGGTCTGCTAAACGTAACGGCCACCCGGGTATTGAGTGATCAGAAGATCAACAAGCAAGCCTGCTCACACTCCTACGAATCTAATCAGTAACACTACCATACAGTCCGGTCTCTTCGTCTGATATGTCGCATATCTCGTCTAAGGGTGGTAAAGGTCAGACCACAGTAACTCGATAAGTCGTGTCGATATTGTAACAAGCCTAATTTCTTATACACTTTTTCCTATACAGAATTTTTTCAAAATATTTTTTTTTAAAATCCACAAAGGGGTATTTTAGCCTGAGCACAAGATTTAGGTAATTATTTTTGTTTTTAATTATAAGCTACAAGAATGAAATAACTCCATTTTTAGTGTACAAGAAATTACTTTAAAATTTAATCTATACTTGGAGTATTTACTCTTGCTGCTATCATTTTAAGTAATTAAATAACACAATAATTACAAGAAGGAGCTTGTAGCTCATTGGTAAGACCTTGCACTGCTGAACCAAGCTACCAGAGTTCGAATCCCAAGCCCCACATTATTTTTAGATTATTCTTCTTTTAAAATTCTTGGAAGCCCAACAGTCCACAGGCCATAACTCCCAAATGTTGAATTGAACCCCAAAAACGGAGTATGCCATAAGCCCCACCAGAAGATTCCCTACATTTCGGTCGCCGGACTCGGCTGGGATCGGCCGAGTCGGCCGGCCGGACTCAGTCGGACGGCCGAGGTCCCAAGACAAAAATGTTGTCTTTTCGTATTCTAAACCCCCCTGTTTACTCCATTTTATTATATCAGTTTCTGAGTGTTAAATATAACCAATTTAATACAAATTTTAATGTTTTTTTAATTAAATTTTTAAATAAACAAAACCCTTCATCTACCCTACCCTAACTACCCTATAAATAGACCCCTATCCCCTACCTTCTCATTCCAAAACCATAGAATTACTCTCTTGAAATTTCCACAAGAAAAGTGTGTGTTGAAATCAAGTGCATGGCGAAGCGCTGACGGATTCCGGCGACGTTCTTTGAAGCAACCGGCGACGAAACCACACCTCGGCCTTTTTCCCTAGTTCCTCTTTACTCTTTAGAAGAGTTTGAAACCCGTAAGTCCCGTTCTTCTCTCTTTTCTACTTCTCAAAATACGACTTTATGAAACCCGACGGAAATCGGAACAAACCGATTTCCGATTCGGTTTTTCTACAAAATCCCGCTTGTCACCTAATCCATAACACTTAAACATATTCATGATGACTATTAATCACATAAAAATCAATTTAGACAAAGTTTCTCACATGAAATGATAACTTTCTTGTAATATCGTATTCTTTTCACAATAATACCATAAAGTTTATTTTTCTTATTCTAATCAATTTCCTCATACCTAAACATGTTCATCTTGATCACTAAACTTGTAAAAATCAATTTGAATGAGTTTTCACACATGAAATGATAACGTTTTCAAATACCGTAATCATACACTTAAATACCCTTATGTTTAAATTAGCATGTTTAACCTCTAAACTACACTAAACCTTAAAATAAGTCACGAGGTAATGACCTACCTCCACACACACGCAAATACAACCTTAATTGATATTCCCAAAATTTAGAATACGAAAATACAAGACCTTACATTAAAATACCATAATCTTCATAAAACCATTCTTAAAGATTTCAGATTTGTTTCACATTTTAGTAAATGGTTCTTACTAGGAAAATACGATAAGTTGTGGACATCGATCGTTTATCTAAACTCACTTTGTGGTGTCTAGGCAAGTGTGTCTAGGCTAGTGGTTTTTAATTAGGCTCACTACTGTGGTTCCTTCCCACTTACCTGGCACTTACCTGGCCGCAATTGGCGGTGAAGAGGCGATTTGAGGCTTCTAATGACTTGTCGTTTAGACCTTAGAAATAGGCTAGTTGGCTTAGGAAACCCTAGAAACTAAAATACGGAAATTTACATCCTTTACAAATAAATACCTTATCTTTATAAAACCGTTTTCTAAATGGATAGTATTTATTAAATCTTTGCAAAGCGCCTCTACAACCCATCTTTGGGGAACCCGTTAGGGATAGTACGGTTCATCGTGCACCCGCGGGCTAGTAGTGCGAGATTCAGACCTCCGCAAGGAGCATTCGGTCTCGAAAGGTTTAAAATACGACATTTAAGAAAAATGAGATTTTGGAAAATAAAATATTTATTTAAAATTATTCTTGTATTAATATATATAATTATCATTTAAACACCTATTTTATCATAAGATAAAGTTTCCATATTTTTCTAAAAAAATACAAGATTAAAAGTTACATTAAAATACCATGAATTTCAAATAAATCAATATTATAAATTAATACTTTTATTAGGATATATTCACTAGAATAACACAAATAAAATCCACACTCATTATAACTATAAAGATGAATAATAAATTCTTGAGGTGTATTTTGAAAACTATACAAAAGTACTTTTTACATAAACCCCCCTCAAGTTCTATAAATTACAATAAGGACCCTAACAATTATAGAACTTCAAATTACTTTTCTTTTAGTCTGACTCGGGTTTGAGTCTGACTATTTCTGACTTGAATATGATTCAAGTCAATCTATATTCTTTAATATTCCAACTCAATATGAACACATGAATCCCAGAATTCTGTTAACAATCATTACAACTTGACTGAACCGAACCATGGATATATTCCTTTTACATATTTCCCAGTATTCCATTTACATGACTCTACGATTATAACCGTTTCCTGATATCATGGTTTCGGTCAGTCAATCAATCGATCATGCAATCTATACAATTTTACAATACAACAATACTGTTAAAACACTACGGGGTTTAAGGGGTAGATTGGTACGGAAGGTGTTAAAGGTGGCACGAGGTGGTCAGATTAAGACACCTAACATATATTCCGTTGCTGTTGTACCGTGGCTTAACGGTTCCTTGTACTTTTCGTTTGTCCTGGTCTCTAGCATATAGAGACCCCCCTCGTAAACACTGGTATCCTTCTGTACCAAGATACAAACAATAGTGATAACATAACATTACAACAATAGTTTACATTTTAAAAATGTATCTTCTCATTCTGTCTTCTCTACTTCCCTCTTACCTTTGGGACTTACCGAGCGATCTGTTCGCTGACGACATTCTGTTTCTCTCTTCTTTGAATGTCGTCAGGTGACTTGGACCCGGCAGAAGTTGAGCCATCACAAGAAGACTTGGAGCACTTTACTGAAGACCCTGAAGTATAATTTCATTGTACACTTTTCTTTCCAGTACTTTATATTTCCTGTTATGCCACTGTTTAGGCATCTTTATTTCAGTTGTATTTTCCTTTCCATGTATTGTATAAAGAATGTTAATAAATAAAAGTTGTTGTTCTTTTTATACTCTCGTCTCTTGTGTATTTATTTTATATTGCTTAGCTACGCTTAGCGTATGTACTTCTGAGTACATATGTAGCGGACCTCGTCGCGTCCCCTTCGCCATACACTGGGAAGCGGGGCGTGACAGATATAAGGCTCATAACGGGTCGAGAAACTACTGATAACACTTACCAGTATATCTCTGAATCAGCCATGGCCAGGGATTTCCTGTTATGGCCAATCGAGCACAGCGCAACATCAATTCCCAATACCGGGAGAGACGTAACCCCTCCTATCGCTCATTGCCTCCATGTGACTCGGGACTGTACCCAAAAACCACCTTTTTTGCATGATATCTTGACCGTGGTATGGTGGAAATCAAAGCACAGTGGGAATCACACAAGACTCTATAACGATCTCGGGTCTACAGACTAACCTGTACCAGTGTCACCAGAGAACTGCTATCTGACGATAGGTATAATACCATCTAGGAGTTCTCGGCGAGTCCGTTCAGTGTACCCAGTCCCCATTGAGCACCCGTATATTATATCTGATGTCAAACACCAATGGATATGGGATCATCCATCGCCCATCTACATGGGTCGAGAAGCTATACGCTAGTCTACTCTAGTATTGATTCCCAGTCTCGATACACCCACGACTAGGAACATTTGAAGGATGTACTTACCGACTACTCTGTCCCCACTAGTATGATCCGCATCATAATCCTGATAGTCATGTACTAATCCTAAGGGCTTTATCAACATGTAATAGAGAGACAATAAGTGTATATGTCCAAGCATCCACTATAATATACATCGTATGTACAGTAATGGCCTCTAGGGCATACATATAACTAACACAAATAACGAATGGTTTTGTTTGTCCCAAAAATGAAAGAATACGAAAACAAGAAAAGCAAGCAAAGAAGCTAAGAAAGAAGTGGTTGTGGCTTTGGCTCGGAAGATCGAATCACGACGATTCTTTCGACGCTCTCTTGATCATGAGTTGTCTGTCCTTATATCGATCCCGGCATGAAGCATGATTTGTCAAGGCGGTTGCGAAGCACAAATCATCAAATTCCAATATTCGCCGTAAAACACGAAATGAGTCCGTTTTGTTCACTTACCATTTTGTATGTCCAAGCTTGGGGTATCAACACTAAGCACGGGGGTTAGCAAGCTTACCACAACATCAAAAATAAAAATTAGTTAATGAGAGCAAATGATTTTAGTGTTGAGTTTGCTAAGTGTTTGCGATAGTATATAGTATATGAAACCAAGAGATTGTCAAGCACTTGATCACAAAATACCATATCTAAACCTAGTAACCTTAACACAAAATTGATTTTAACTTAAAAATTGAATTGGGGAAAGGGAGTGAATATGGTATATGAGGAGGTTACAAAGTAACCATGTTTCAAAATACCATATCACATCAATACATAAACAATCTTTAAGTTAGAATCATATATATAAGCACATTAAACATTAACAAGAGGAGGAGGAGGCAAAACCTTTTATCTCACTTCCTTACCATTACCACAACCAAAGAGATTAGTTAAGCATGATAAAAAAGACAAGCAAATAAGAAAAAGAAGCAAGTAAAAAAAGAAACAATAAATATTATTAACACTTGAAGAAGAGGTACAAGATATTGGTAACTTGTTAAACCTCCATAATGAAGCTCTCAAGAGAAAGCTTCAAGAGGAAAGAAGAAGAAGAGACCAAGTAAAGCTTACTCACTCTCAAGACTAAACCAAAAAACAAAAGAAACTATCAAAATGTGATATATGTGTGAGTATGAGAGAATATGAGAGAGCCCTTCCCTTGCTCACTGATCTCGCTTTTATAGGCACCAAAAAAGATTAAACAAGAAATAAGAATGAGGTGATGTTACTGCAAGAAAGGGACAGGAAAAAGATGGGGACAAATGGGGCAAGGAGGGCCGGCGAGCTCGGATCATGTGAGGGTATGGCCGGTCCAAATCCGAGCGTAGAGGCTCGGATTGATGTGGTGGTCTCTTGTCAACTCCAATATCATCCTGGTACTGTTTGATTTGTCTCTAATAACCTGGTTTGCATTCAGACATTTGGAGGGAACATGATGCCACGCATCACTTTTAGCATTTATTAACCATGTCCCCCCATTTGCACAAGCCATCATATCTTGTGTGCCAAAGAGCATGTGTACACTTGTATTGTGTTGGACCAAAATTGTGTGCACACATTTATTTTGCAAAAGCTCTTTGGATATCCGTCGGTTTTCTGTTTTGTTTGCAGTGTCGGCTCCCGAACGCTATATCCGTGATATTGAGTTTGTTTCCAGTATTTAAACACGAACACCTGCAAACTGTAATTACTAAGCAGACACTGATTAATAGTACCGATATATAACAAAATAGATAATGAATGAGCAGTATTAAAATGCAGTTTTCTGTAATGAACAGCATACCATTTGGAGTGTGATGATTTTGGTAGGATTCCTTCAAGGTTATCACACGATGATATTTTGTTCCCGATCCTACTGTGAGTATCCTCTACTCTTCGGGAGTTTTTTCACTAAAACAATCAATGCTATATACCAAGTAAGTGCCTAGAACGATGTTAACGGGGCTACTTCTCCATGGAAAAGAGGTTATGTAATTAAGGAACTTCGTGAAAGCGTTAGAAAACCTCTCTCGAAGTATCGACACTAGCCTGGCTGAAATGATAAGCAAGAATTATAAGAGTGAGATTAATCCTGACTAATTCTTCTTTTATGGTTTGAAGGAGGATTTTAGAAACAGTGGGAGCCATCCTGTTTAGATAAACTAATAACCAATCTAAACTTGCAAGAGCATCACGCTGAGTGTTTCTTCTCTCTCTCTCTCTCCTGACAGCAGCGACCAAAAAAACCGGGCTTAAGTTACTGCTAGATAATAATAAATTGACTGGGCAAAACTATAAAGGATTGGTTAAGGAATGTCCAGATGGCCATAAACTATGACAAGTTGGGCTACCTCTTTACTACTAAAGCCCCCGCCGTCCCAGGTCTAGATTCCACCGTCACGGATATTGAAATCCGTAAGACATGGGAAATAGACAGTGCGAGAGCCAAGTGCCTCGTGTCGGCCTCAATGGATAATGAACACCAGAGGCGGTATGAGAAGATGGAATTAGCTTCCATCTTCCTCCATACCAAAGATTTATATGGAGAGCAATCTTGTATCGCAATATATGAGATCTCGAAGAAATTGTTTCAGACGAGGTTGGCTGTCGGGTCATCTGTAGGGGACTACGTCATTAAAATAATTAGCTATATTGAAGAGCTTACGAACCTTGGGATCATGTTGGAGAACGAGTTATATACTGACTTGATTCTACAGTCCCTCCCTTATACCTACGCCTAGTTTATCTTGAATTTCAACATTCAAGGGAAGAAAGTTTCACTTCCAGAACACCTCAACATGTTGAGGAGTGCTGAGGGCACCCTGTAGAAATCCAGGGAGACACCCGCTCTGCTTATTGGGGAATCTTCCTCTTCTAGATCCAAGAAGAAAACCAAGGGGAAGAAGAAGAAGGCCTCCTCCACCAAGCCGAAAGGTGGTGTCAGTATGGTAGAGGGAAAGGGCAGGGCAAAAGTTTCGGGGCTGACAGTAGGGAAGGAGGAATGTTTCTATTGTCATGGGAAAGGGCATTAGAAGAAGGAATGTAGGGCTTGGAAAGCCAGAAACCAGGATTCGAAACACGTTCTGGCTTCGGCTTCACTTGTGTTTATAATTGAAAACTGTCTGTCAATGAACTCTACTTCCTGGGTACTGGATACCGGATCACGATCACATATTTGTAATTCATTACAGGCTCTGAGAAACCGTAGAGTTATCAAGGCAGGTGATATGACTCTCAGGGTTGCTAACGGAATGAGCATGGATGCTGTATCCGTAGGGAAATATCACCTAGGATTGACAAGTGGGCGGATTTTGATTTTGCGTAACTGTTTGTGTGTACCTAGTTTGGCATGTAATATCATCTCTGTATCTTTACTATCTAAAGAAGGTTATGATTTTACATTTGTAAGCGATGCCGTCCACATCCACCATAATCAAGTTTTGATTAGGTCAGGTACACTAGATAACGGTATATACGTATTAAATCAAGCCCAGGTTTTCAATGTCCAGAACACACTTAAAAGAAAGTCTCTGGAATTAAATCAGGCTTTCTTATGGCATTGTAGACTGGGTCATATCAATGAAACACGGTTGATGAAGTTACATAAAGAGGGATATTTGGATCTATTTGAATATCAGTCTTATGCAACTTGTCGATCATGTCTCAAAGGAAAGATGACAAAGACTCCTTTCACTGGACACGGAATAAGAGCAAGCGAGCTCTTGGAACTCATACACAGCGACGTGTGTGGTCCAATATCTACACATGCAAGAAGTGGTTATTCCTACTTCGTTACTTTTACAGATGATTTCTCAAGGTACGGACATGTATTCTAGATGAAACATAAATCCGAGGCCTTTGAGAAATTCCGGGAATACAAGAATGAAATGGAAAAACAAACTGGCAAAAGTATCAAGACACTTAGATCTGATCGAGATGGTGAATACTTAAATACTGAGTTCCTGGATTACTTAAAAGAGAATGGAATTCTTTCTTGGCTTACTCCTCCATACACACCTAAACACAAAGGTGTATCGGAAAGGAGGAACCGAACCTTATTGGATATGATACGTTCCATGATGAGTAACGTTGAGTTACCGCGATCCTTCTGGGGTTATGCACTAGAATCAGCTGCATATCTTTTGAACAAGGTTCCTACTAAGTCTATGCCTACCACACCATATCAGATGTGAAGTAGGAAGAAACCCTATCTTAAGTATCTAAAGATATGGGAATGTCCAGCTTTTATAAAAAAGCAGCATGCGGACAAGCTCAAGGCACGCTCAGTACTGAAAGTGTTTCCTAGAACCACCACAAGGTTTTAACCTGCACCAAGCATGCAATTTTAAAAATTTCTTGGTGCTAAGCTACATTAACCTATAATCTAACTAGAATATTAGGGTTAACATGATCATAGAGTAAAATCTACACTAAGAGAAAGAAAACTACAACCTTTGTAGACCAAGTCCTTCTCTTCTAAAGCTCCGGGTAGTAGTCCCTATGACTCTTTTAAGCTCCACTTGAAGAAGTGCACGAACTTGCTTCGCGATCTTCGTGTCGAAGATGATCCACCTGAAGTTCCCATGGGTTTAGCTACATCTTCACTAATCTAGTATTAGTGAAGTAAACAATCTAGTCTAAATTGATAATCTAGACTAGGATGATGAAGTAGGATATTTAGCTCACTAAGTAGTCTCACAAGTCCTAGGGTTCACAACTCATGTGAGGGTTAGGACTTGGAGAAAAAAGGAGGAAAATTAGAGAGCTAGAGAGAAAAATGAGCTTGGGTTGCAAATGAACAAGTGTAGAATGGCTTCTCTCCTGACCTCACTTATTGAAGCATGGATTATTTACACATAAATAATTCCAACCATGCTTCAATAGTGAGTCAAGACAAATAAACAAATGAAAATGCCATGCCTCACCCATGCCACAAATATCTCCTATTTTCCACCTCATTATTTCTATTTTCTTAAAATAGTAAATCTAATATATATATATATATATATATATTAAGATAATAATAACTTAAGTGAGCAATAATATTAGTTAACATATAATTATATCAAATATAAATATATATCAAATTATTAAATCAACTCTTGATTTAATAATCCGATTATATCATATATAACCGACTAATATCATTTATCGCCATATCAGAATATGGTATCACATACTCGTATTTAATCAGGTTCCCGCACATATCAGCATATGTGCCGTACTTCTTTTCGCTTGAACTATGAAACCTCTATGTGGGACTCTAAAGACTCGTCAATATGCCAGTAGTAGGTAATGATCACATCAGTTACCCACAAGCCGTCAGCGGTACTAGCTGGACGTAACGGCTACCCAGGTATTGAGCGAATAGAAGATCAACAAGCAAGCTTTTCCAAACTCCCATGAAGCCTATAAGTAACACTTACCGTACAGTCTGGTCTCTTCGTCTTATATATCTCATATCAAGTCTAGGGATGGAATCGTCAGACCCCAGTAACTTGATAAGTCATGCCGATGTATGGCTCATAACGGTTCGAGAAACTACTGATAACACTTACCAGTAAATCACATCAGCCCTGACCTGGAACTTACTGTTATAGCCAATCGAGCATAGCTCAACATCAACTCCCAATACCGGGAGAGACGAAACCCCTCCTATCGCTCACTACCTCCATGTGACTCGGGACTGTACCCAAAATCCACCTGTTTGCACGACTCCTTTGAGCCGTAGTAGTGAGGAAATCAAAGCACAGTGGGAACCACACATGACACTACGACGATCTCGGGTCTACAGAATAACCAGTACCTGTGTCACCAGAGAACAGATATCTGACGATAGGTATATTACCAACTAGGAGTTCTTGGCGAGTCCTGTTCAGTGTACTCATTCTCTAATGACCACCTATGTATAATCTTTGATATTGAACATCAATGGTTATGGGATCAACCATCGCCCCCTACAGGGTCAAGAAACATACACACTAGTCTACTCTGGAATATCGATGCCCTGTCTCGATACTCCCTCGACTAGGAACAGTTCAAGGATGTTCTTATAAACTACACAAGTCCCAATAGTATGATCCGCATCATAGTCCTAGTAGTCAAGCAAACATCCTAAGGACTTTATCAACATGTATCAAAGAGACAATATAATAATACAAGTATACATATTAAGATAAAGAGCAACCAGATAGCATACTATCATATCGAGCAAGAAAGTCCTCTATATATGTGTCTAAGCATCCACTATATCATACAATAAGGGCATCTAGGGCATACATATTCCTAACAATCTCCCACTTGCACTAAGGCCAGTTGTTGTGGTATCTCATACCCAACATCCCAAAAAGTCTCTCAAACTGTGTCTGGGGGAGGGCCTTCATGAGTGGATCCGCTGCGTTGTCCTTCGTGTCAACTATCCAACCTCGATCTCCTGTCGATCTACTATCTTCCGGATCAAGTGATACCGCCTAAGAATATATCTAGATCGCTGATAGGACCAGGGTTCCTTGGCCAAAGCCACAGCTCCATTATTATCACAATACACAGGTATTGGATGCTCAATGGATGGAACCACACCCAGTTCAGCTATGGAATTCATCAAGATAGCCTCTTTGGCAGCATCGTTGGCAGCGATGTATTCGGCCTCCATCGTTGAGTCTACTATGGTATCTTGCTTGGAACTCTTCCAACATACCATCCCTCCATTGAAAGTGAACACAAAACCCTAGACGGACTTACTGTCGCCCTTATCACTCTGGAAGCTCGAATCGGCAAAGGACTCCACCTGGAATTCTCCGTTACCATACACCAAGAATATTTCTTTAGTCCTCAAGTACTTAAGAATGTTCTTCACAGCTGTCCAGTGATTCTCCCCGGGATCTGATTGATACCTACTCACTACACCTAGTGAGTAAGCGACATTCGGTCTGGTACATAACATCACATACATGATAGACCCGACTGCCGAAGCATAGGATATCCTATTCATGCGAGCCCTCTCCAAATCAGGCTTGGAAGACATCTCTTTGGAGAGATTGATTCCTGAACAAGCGGGTAAATTACCACGCTTAGAATCTTCCATACTAAACCTCTTTAGTATGTTCTCTATGTACCTGGATTGGGACAATCCCAACATCCGTTTAGATCTATCTCTATAGATCTTTATCCCCAGGATGTAAGAGGCATCACCTAGATCTTTCATGGAGAACTTGTGTGATAAGAAGAGATTGACCGAGTGTAGCATAGGAACATCGTTTTCTATCAAGAGTATGTCATCATATAGTGCCCTCAAGTCAATTATTGGATCACAGGCACGTGATTGCAATGATTGAGGGGGGACATATACCGGTAGAACGGTCTTTCTTGAGATGATAGTGTGCTATCTGGTTTGTCTTTATCATCGTCTTCATGCTTCAGGTGACATTACAGATCACTATTACATGTTGATGGAGCCCATAGGATTCTTGCTTGACTACCATCAGTATGATGGTAATCATATACGTGAGAGTTGGGTGGTCTATAAGCACATCCTTAAAGTGTCCCTAGTCGTGGGAGTTTCGAGACTAGGCATCGATACTCCAAGAGTAGACTAGTGTATACGGATCGAGCCCCTGACGAGGGGCGGTGTCCGGTCTCACAAGCCATTGGTGTTAGTTGGTTCACCTAAGATGTATACAGGTGCTTATTGGGTTATGAGTACACCGGACGGACTCGCCGGGAACATACTAGTTGGTATTGTACCTATTGTCAGATAGTAGTTCCTTGGTGATATGTGTACAGGTTAGTATATCGACCTGAGATCGTCATTTGTCTCATGTGAGTTCCCATTGTGCTTTGATTACTACCCTACCACGGCTCAAAGGAGTCGTGCAAACAGGTTTTAGTTGGGTACAGTCCCGAGCCACATGGAGGCAGTGAGCGGATCGTCAGTGGATTCGTCTCTCCCGGTATTGGGGGTTGATATCGCGGTGTTCACGGGTGACCATCACCAGATATTCTCGGCCGAGGTAAAAGAGAATTACCGATCTTGGATCGGTAGTTTCTCAGTTGGTGATAGGTTTCATACCGACACTAAATGTCGCGTTATTAGGGGTCTCACTTTATCCACCCCCTTAGACTTGATATGCGATACTCATAGACGAACGGACCGGACTGTACGGATATTGTCACTGTCAGGCTCAGTAGGGTTTCAGAATGAGTTTGCTCATCGGTCTCCCTTTCTCTCAATACCTGGGTAGTCGTTACGTACAGCTAGTGCTACTGACGTGCTTGTGGTTAAACCCACTGCCAGCGTATTGACGAGTCTTTAGAGTCCCACACAGAGGGTTTCCATGGTTCAGGCGAAACATTGTAGAGGTCGTATGGTTTTATGGCAGGATTCGATCATATTCATACACGTGTGCACGGATCATGATCGGACGGATAATACTAGTAGGCTTTGGTTTAAGCCGGATCCTAGTATTATATTGTTGGATTATTTTCGTCTCGTTGTATTCGTATTCAGTCGGAATACGGACGCGGGTATGTATATACGGATTTGGGGTATTCTTTGAATTCGTTACAAGATTACTTTAGTAGATGCCATTTCTTTTTCTTGGATTAAACATTTAGGTTAATGTTTATTGTATGGAAAGTGTGAGTGCAAGTCTTGGCATTGTGCATTGATTGGTGCATGTTGTCTTGGTGACTCATGGTATTGGGTCATGGGATTGTTTGGTTTTGTTAAGATATTTTTGTGTGAGATTTTTTGGTGTGAAGGGGCAGCTCATTTCTAGTGAGCTTTTCTTTAGTTGCTCTTGCTCACAACAATAAATAACACACACAAAACACTTTTAAAAAACACTCAAAAAAAAAGCAGACACTTTTCTTCACTTACTCTTTTCTCTTGAGCTCACACTTTTCCTTCATGGCTTCTTCTTCAACCTCCACCCATACCCTCTCTTGAGTTGAGAATCTTTGGGTGTTTTGAGACAAAATATTCACACACTCTCTACTTCATCTTGGCTATCTAGGCTAGCAAACTAGATACCCGAGTTGCTTCGGTTTTGAGGCGGGAGCACGTATTAATAATCCTCGACGTGGATCGTCTTCTACGAGGGAGACCGGAGATCGAACTAGATCGAAGAAGTCACGAGGAGCTTGGGACAGAGGTTGAAGACGGAAGGACACAGATCGATCGGTATAACCTCTCTAAACTCTTTTCATAGAACTAGTATAGGGTTAATAGTATGATCCATCGATTAGGGTTCCGTTAGCGCCGGGTTTTATAAGTTTTTGTTCCGCGTTTGGCCATGGATTGATGGCCGGGGCACTGCCATAACCCTACATGGTATCAGATCCAACCCATTAACCACATACTAGTTGGTTTAGACGATATTAAAGTATCAAAACCGAAACAATACCTGATATATTCTAGTTTCTGTCATTTTTTTCCGAGTCTTCTAAAAATATTTTAGCAACTGCAGAAGACTACTCAGGTGACTACTAGAACACACACCAAACATGAGCCCCAAATTCCTCTACTGGGCCGGCGAGATTGCCAGAAAATCCAGCATGGCCGGTTTTTGTGAGGTGTTTGGACTTGAGATTTTGCGTGTGGTCTAGTCTATGGAATATTGGTTTAGTGGTATTGCTTGTTTAGCCCGGTTTGGATATGGTTTTATCTAGTAGTTTGGGGCTATTCGGGGTTATTTCGAAGTCGATATTTCTAAGTGTTGGATATATGTATGCCCTAGAGGCCATTATTTGATAGTGGATGTATTTTTACATGTATGTATGTATGTGTGTGTGTGTGTGTGTGTGTGTGTGTGTATATAAGTGTTGGATATATGTATGCCCTAGAGGCCATTATTTGATAGTGGATGTATTTTTACATGTATGTATGTGTGTGTGTGTGTGTGTGTGTGTGTGTGTGTGTGTATTCAGGGGACTTTCTTGCTCGACATGATAGTATGCTATCTGGCTACTCTTTATCTGGACATGTTCACTTGATCATGCTTTTATTCATTTGGTACATGTTGATAAAGCCCTGAGGATATTTGCTTGACTACTGTGATTATGATGCAGATCATACTAGTGGGACGTGTGTAGTTCATAAGCGTATCCTGAGATGTCCCTAGTCATGGGTGTATCGAGACGGGGTATCGATATTCCAGAGTAGACTAGCGTATACGATTCTTGACTCATGTGATGGGCAATGAATGATCCCATATCCATTGGTGTTTAACACCAAGATTGTAGACGGGTGCTCAGTGGGGACTGGGTACACTGGACAGACTCATTAATAACTCCTATATGGTATTATATCTATTATCGGATAACAGTTCTCAGGTGATACTGGTACAGGTTAGTCTGTAGACCCGAGATTGTCAAGGAGTCTTGTGTGTTCTCCCACTATGCTTTGATTTCCACCCTACCACGGCTCTACTGAGTCGTGCAAACGGGTGGCTTTGGGGTACAGTTTCGAGACACATAGAGGCAATGAGCGATAGGAGGGGTTTCGTCTCTCCCGGTATTGGGGGTTGATGTTGAGCTGTGCTCGATTGGCTATATCAGCAAGTCCCTGGCCAGAGCTGATGAGATTTACTGATAAGAGTTATCAGTAGTTTCTCGATCTGTTATAGGCCATACATCGGCATGACTTATTGAGTTATTGGGGTCCACGATGCCATCCCTAGACTCGATATGCAGCATATCTGACGAAGAGACCGGACTGTACAGTAAGTGTTACCGGTTGGCTCGACAGAAGTTTTGACAGGTTCGCTTGTTTTTCTTCTGCTCGCTCAATACCCGGGTGGCCATTACGTTTAGCTGACCGCTTGCGGCTTGTGGGTGTTTAATATGATCATCACCTACTGACGGTGTATTGACGAGTTTTAGAGTCCCACAAAGGGGTTACCTAGCTCAGGCAAAACGATGTGGGGGGCATATGGTGATATGCGTGAGTGCTTGATTAAATACGTGTATATGATAACGCATTATAATCCGGCGGTTTTCGATTGGTCGGGTCGTATGTGATATAACCGGTTTATTAAATCAATTGTTGATTTAATAATATGTGACCATTAGCCTTCTTACTTAAAGCCTATTTCTTTATGATGCATGCATGAGTGTATGTATATATTGATATGGATGCACACATGCAAGCATACATGTGTCATGGTTGATGATACATTGGTGGTGGCAATGCAAGACTCACATGGTTATATATTTAGATATTTTGATTATTTGAGAAAAGCAAAATGGGATTAAAATCATGGTTGACTATTCAACTCTCTTGAGTTGACAAAAGTCAATGGTTTCATTGCCCATAGTTTTAGCCCATGGTTTTGCTTAAACTCAAGTTACAAAATATCTTGATATTTTGTAACCATAGTTTAACATGGATGACTCTCACTTACTCTCTTGAGTTTAGAGTGGGTTATCATATTATTCTCTTGAGCCAAGTTTAGCTCCCATCTCCTTCTTCCTCTCTCTCTCTCCCCAAAACCTCTCTAGGTTTTGAAAAGAAAGAGAAAGAATCAAAAATAAAAGGCTTTTGAGTGAGATTAAAACCCACATCACCATTCTACTTTAGTCTAGCCCACTAGTGTGGAGTGTTTTCTTCATCATCATCCTTAATCAAGTGGAGCTTGGAGCTTGAGCAAAGGAACTCCGGGTGGATCGTCGTGGACAACGAAGGATTCAAGCGGACCGGTTCAAACTCTTGTTGTTCCAAGGGGTCTAGTAAGGAGGTCTACAAAGATTGTATTCTTCTCTACATAGTGTTAGATACTAGATTTAGTTTGTGATACTATGTCGTTGCTACCCTAATTTCTAGTTTGATCCTAGGTAGGTTTACTTAGCACCCCAAAATTTTAATTGCAGCATGTTTGATGCAAGACAAACCCTTGTGTGGTGCCAGGAAAACTCTACAGTGGTATCAGAGCCAAGCTAGATTATTATGTGTAGCCTAGACGAAATTAAAATTCCGAAACGAACTCCGAATAACCGTAACTACCTGCTTTCTGGAAATTTTCAAAAAGTTTAGATTTTTCCATGTTAAAAATTCTCAGAAAATCATGCAGGTTATTTTATGGACCCACCTGAAGAACGAGTCCCTAACTCGCTTTAGTGACAATGGAACCGCAGCCAAAACATGGTTTTGGAGGCGATTCCGCGGCGCCACTATGGAGGCAAGGGATGACCCTTCAGCTGCGGTCCATAGGTACTGGGGTATGTCTCCGGGTATTTCTAACACAGCTCAAGTGTTGAGCCCTCTGGGAATTTCGGGAATTCGTTGATTCGATCGAATTATTTAACGTCGTTTAGTTTTCCATGATTATGTTACAATATTTGGAATCCACAATAATTAGATTTGTGAAAACTGATTGGTATTTTATAAATCTAGCAATTTAGTCTCAATTCATCGGTTGCCACTGAATTTTGATATGGATCAAAACTCCGTCGCAATCACATTATGTACGCGGATACTCGCTGGATAACATTAATAGATAGCCACTCCCCATAGCCCCGACCAAGTGACTGTAGGAGAACCACGTTGCCAAAAGCATCCGTCCGGGTGTTCGCGGCCGCTGTCTTCCTCCTAAGTACACTTCGTCGGCGGTATCGGGGGGGTGTGGCCGTCTACTAAAGTTTCCGACGAGGATTCGACCAGGAGGTTGGGAATCTTATTGAATTGCCCAAATTGATATTGAAAAGTGTTTTCGATATCGAGAATAAAATGTGGGGTTTATAATTGTTAGGCATATGATGTCTATGGTTGTTGCGAAATCCAACTATTGTAGTTTTTTCACTCTATTTTTCTGCGACCGTAAGTGTAATATGTGGTGTATCGCCGGTTTCGTTGCTATATGTCAACGACAATTGGGATACGCATACTTGCTTACGTTGATGACATGTGATGTTATGTGTTGTTGTGATATGATGTATAGGATTGTCGTGATTGAATGGTCGGGGGTTTTATGTGAGAAGAGAGTTTTCTTTTTCATTCATGTAAAATTCATTGTATGTAATATTCTTTTATTGGGGCACATCCGGGTTGAGGATGATATTACAGTTGATGTATATTATTTACTTTTCCGCATTAGGATAGACCCAAGGTGGGGAGCACAAGTGACCGGGTTCTAGAGTCCAGTGGGAGGCCATCTCGAGGAGTCGAGACCGGGTCTCCTAACTCTAGAATTGTTAGGGTCACTTACCGCTCTCGTAGGGGTCTAGGGTGTGGGATTGGCTATTCATCGCGACCGTGGAACCCGTATTTTCTATTGTTGGCTAAATACAAAATACAGAATTCCTAGTATATCCTATATATTCATTTAAGTGCTTCTGTTGTTGATATTCTGTGATGTGATCACTTTATATGATGAGACGAATGGTATTATTATATATATGATATATAATAAGCATTGCTTATATTTTACATCCGCGCTAGTCCCGCCCCACTATGTCGTTAGTTAAGTAACCTAACGGTGCATAACGAGACACTATGGCGAATGCGAATGGCATAAGCGTACGTTCTATTTTCGTTTCTTTTCTGTGATGGCTTAAGGACTTAAATGATGAGACTACATTAATGTGATTAATGTAAAGGAAAATAAACCTAAAATATGTTGTAGAATCGAATTTGAAACCTACTCGGTTTTTTACGAAAAAGCTATATTTCAAAATTGCGGAGCTTAAGCCACTCCTTTTGAAAACTATTTGATTCTACAACGATATCAAGTTCAAAGCGTTAAAGGTTTTCTTAAAAACCATCCACAACCCTCCGTCATTTTAGGAAGTAGAGTACTTAGTATTCGTGCTACGTATGTTGATTATAGTCAAGGCGTAGTATACGGTAGCTAAGTGATGTCTTTCTACAGCGCATATGATGCAATTAATTAGTACATTCATGTGATTATGTTGATTATAGTCAAGGGTCATATGAGTGGGTCTAATTAATCGAGAAATGATGGGTAGAACTTGACTAATGCTTATGATATGTTGATTATAGTCAAGGTCATGAGTGCTAGGGGTAAAAACCATATCGGGAGTTTCAAGAGTTGAAATTTGCAATGAGATTGCATACCATCCATATGATGGTTGGATCCCGATCCCGCTGTGAGCACGAGTTGCTCCCAGGAGAGTTTTGCACTTTATAATTAGCTAACCTATTAGGTGCCTAGAAAGGTGTCTACGGGGCTACGCCTCTGGGAAAATGAGGTTTGTTTTAATTAGGTCCGTGCGAAAGCACGGGGAACCTCCCTCAAATTACCGACACTGGCCTGGCTGAACGGTTAGCGAAGTTATAGAATGTAATTAATCCTGTCTAGTTTTCTTTTTGAGGTTTAAAGGAAAATTTGATAAAAGCAGTGAGAGACATCGATTAGATAAGATAATAACCAATCTGATCTTTGCAAGAGCTTTCACTGAGTGTATTCTTTTCTCTCTCTTAATGGCAGATACCAATGATAAGAATTAAGCTTCTACTAGTGAAAAATAAACTGAATGGGACCAATTATAAAGACTGGCTGAGGAATATTAACATTGCCCTAACTTATGATAAGGTATCATATGTCCTCACAGCTCCAGCCCCATCCGTCCCAGGCCCTGAATCTTCAGTTGCGGATCGGGAGATCCGCAAAACATGGGATATTGACCGTGCCACGGCCAAATGCCTCGCGCTTGTATCGATGGGTAACACACATCAAAAGCAACACGAGCTGATGGATGTTCAATCCATCTTTCTCCATACAAAAGAGTTATATGGAGAGCAATCTCGGACCATGAGATATGAAACATCTCGAAAGCTGTTTCAGATACGAATGGCTCCTGGCACACCAGTAGGTGACCACGTCTTGAAGATGATAGCTCTTATTGAAGAGCTTGAGAACCTTGGATAGACAATGGAGAACGAACAATATATAAATATTGTTATACAGTCTATCCCCCTGCTTTTGCTCAATTTGTAGTAAATTTCAACATGCACAACATGGAGAAGTCACTACCTGAACTTCTCAAAATGTTGAGAAATGCAGAGAGCACACTCAAAGTAGTGAAGACTCCTGCTTTGATTGCTGGGACATCTTCCTCCTCTAGCCCAAAGGCCAAGGCCAAGGGAAAGATGAAGAAGAAACCCACCAAACCTAAAGGTGGAGTTAAAAAGGCTAAGGGGAAAGACAAGTCCACGGCTGGGGAATTAGGGAAAGGGGAATGTTATTACTGCCACAAAGCGGGACACTGGAAGCGCAACTGTGCTGAGTACCTGGATCTCAAGAAGAAGAAACATGGTGATGTTTCCGCTTCAGGTGTGTTTGTAACAGAAAACTGTTTTTCTATAAACTCTACTTCTTGGATATTAGATACCAGTTCAGGTTCTCACATATGCAATTTTATGCAGGGAGTGAGAAATAGCAGAGTTTTGAAGACAGGTGACCATACTCTCCTGGTTGGAAATGGTTCCACTGTACATGCGGTTTCAGTGGGAGAGTATCACCTAGGGTTGCCATCAGGGTGTATATTGGTTTTGAACCCATGTTATTATGTACCTAGTATGCTTTATAATATAATATTTGTTACTTTGTTAGACAATGAAGGATATAATTTTGTATTGTAGAACAATGTTATGAACATTAACCTGAATCAAATGTTGGTTGGGTATGGTACACTTAATAACGGGATATACGTCCTAAATCAACACACAGTTTTCAGCATACAACACACTAATAAAAGAAAATTTTCAGAAATAAATGAAGCTTTTCTTTGGCACTGTAGACTTTGTCATATTAACGAAACCAGACTAAACAAGCTAAATAAAGATGGTTATTTGAATCCTTTTGAATATAAATCTTATGCGACTTGCCAGTCTTGTATCAAGAGTAAAATGACCAAAACTCCGTTTACAGGACACGGAGAAAGAGCTGCTGAACTCTTAGGCCTCATACATAGTGATGTATGCGGGCCAATGTCTACACAGGCTAAAGGCGATTTTTCTTACTTCATAACTTTTACTGATGATTTCTTAAGATTCGGTCATGTGTTTTTAATAAAGCATAAGTCTGAAGCTTTTGAGAAATTCACTGAGTACAAACTTGAAGTAGAAAAACAAACCGGATTGAGCATCAAGATACTTCGATCGGATCGAGGTGGAGAGTATCTCAGTACAGAGTTTTCAGATTTTCTAAAAGAGAATGGAATTCTCTCTCAGCTCACTCCTCCTTACACACCACAGCACAACGGTGTTTCTGAACGACGAAATCGGACCCTATTAGATATGGTACGTTCCATGATGAGTGATGCTGAGTTACCTGTCTCATTTTTGGGGCATGCATTAGAGACTGCTGTGTTTCGATTGAACAGGGTTCCAACCAAAGCCGTGTCTACTAAACCATATGAGATATGGTATGGGAAGAGACTATCTCTTAAACGAGTTAAGATTTGGGGTTGTCCGGCCTATGCCAAAAAGCAGAATCCGGACAAACTCGAGACACGGTCAGTCATGTGTAAGTTTGTGGGATATCCAAAACGCTCATATGGATATCTTTTCTACCACATGGAGGAACAAAAGGTGTTTGTTTCTCAACATACCACATTTTTAGAAAATGAACTTTTTACAAATACTGATGGCAATGTGGTAGATCTAGAAGAGGTTCTAGAAACACAAGTTACAGATTAAGACATGGTTGAACCTGTTGTTGCAACAGAAACTGATGAACCTCAGCCACTCCATAGATCTAGTAGGACTTCTCGCCCACCGGAAAGATACTACGGTTTCCTCATTGATGGTGATAGAGAAGATTGCATCATGGAGGATGATGATCCTACTAGTTTTCAGCAAGCTATCACGAATGGTGACTCTGTGAAGTGACTGGATGCTATGAGATCTGAGATGGAGTCTATGTATACCAAAAATGTATGGACTTTGGACGTTTTACTCCCTGGGGTAAAACCCGTAGGGTGCAAATGGATCTTTAAAAGAAAGATTGGTGTAAATGGGTAGGTGAAGACCTATAAGGCAAGACTTGTGGCGAAAGGATTTCGTCAAAGACCGGGTCTGGACTATGACGAAACTTTTTCTCCCGTAGCCATGCTTAAATCCATTAAGATCCTACTAGCTATTGCTGCTCACTACGACTATGAAATCTAGCAGATGGACATTAAAACTGCATTTCTAAATGGTAATTTAGAAGAATGCGTTTATATGGATCAGCCAAAGGGCTTCGATGACAGTGGGAGCAACAGGAAAGCATATAGATTGCTTAAATCCGTTTATGGATGAAAGTAGGCATCACGAAGTTGGAACATCTGTTTTGATGATGTTATCAAAGAGTTTGATTTCATGAAAAATCCAGATGAACCTTGTGTTTATAAGAAGACTGTAGGGATAACTATCGCATTCTTCGTATTGTACGTGGATGCCATTCTTCTGATAGGAAATGATGTTCCTATGCTACAGTCGGTCAAATCATTCTTATCACAAAGATTCTCCATGAAGGACCTGGGTGATGCCATGTACATATTAGGCATCAAGATTTATAGGGATAGATCCAAAAGGTTATTAGGATTGTCCCAAACCAGGTACATCAACACCATCCTAAAGAGATTTAGTATGGAAGACTCCAAGCGGGGTGCCTTACCCGCTTGCCATGGAGTCACTCTCTCCAAGGAATTTTGCCCAAAGACTGATGAAGAGAGAGCTCACATGAGCATTATTCCCTACTCTTCAGCCGTAAGATCTATAATGTATGCGATGTTGTGTACACGCCCTGATGTTGCTTATGTACTAGGTATAGTAAGCAGGTATCAGTCCAACCCAGGGGAGAATCATTGGAGGGTTGTGAAAAACATTCTTAAGTACTTGCGAAGGACTAAAGAATTGTTCTTGGTGTATAGTAACTCCAAATGGAGCCCTTTACCGATTCGAGCTTCCAGAGTGATAAGGACGACAACAAATCTATCTTTGGGTTTGTATTTACCCTCAATGGAGGGGCGATGTGTTGTAAGAGTTCCAAACAGGATACCGTTGCAGACTCTACGATGGAAGCTAAGTAAATTGCTGCAAATGATGCCGCTAAGGAAGCCGTCTGGATGAGGAAGTTCGTCTCAGAACTAAGAGTAGTTCCAACCATTATTGATCTAATACCATTGTATTGTTATAATAATGGGGTTATGGCGTTAGCCAAGGAGCCCAGGTCCCATCAGTGATCCAGACACATCCTGAGGCGATTTCATCTGATCCGGGAGATAGTATATCGCGGCGAGATCGAGATTCGGAGAGTAGATACAAAGAATAACACCGCGGATCCACTCACCAAGGCCCTCCCACAGCCGCAGCATGAGCGACTTTTTGAGATGTTGGGTATGATATACGCCAATAATTGGCCTTAGTGCAAGTGAGAGATTGTTGGATATATATATGTCCTAGAGGCCATTATTTGATAGTAGATGTATTTTTACATGTGTGTATATATATATATATTCAGGGGACTTTCTTGCTCGACATGATAGTATGCTATCTGGTAACTCTTTATCTGGACATGTTCACTTGATCATGCTTTTATTCATTTGGTATATGTTGATAAAGCCCTGAGGATATTTGCTTGACTACTGTTATTATGATCCAGATCATACTAATGGGATGTGTGTAGTTCATAAGCATATCCTGAGATGCCCCTAGTCGTGGGTGTATCGAGACAGGGCATCGATATTCCAGAGTAGACTAGCGTATACGATTCTTGACCCATGTTATGGGCGATGGATGATCCCATATCCATTGGTGTTTGACACTAAGATTGTATACGGGTGCTCAGTGGGGACTGGGTACACTGGACAGACTCACCGAGAACTCCTATATAGTATTATATCTATTATCGGATAGCAGTTCTCATGTGACACAGGTAAAGGTTAGTCTGTAGACCCGAGATCGTCATGGAGTCTTGTGTGTTCTCCCACTCTGCTTTGATTTCCACCCTACCACGGCTCTACTGAGCTGTACAAACGGGTGGCTTTTAGGTACAGTACCGAGACACATGGAGGCAATGAGCGATAGGAGAGGTTTCGTCTCTCCCGGTATTGGGGGTTGATGTTGCGCTGTGCTCGATTGGCTATATCAGCAAGTCCCTGGCCAGGGCTGATGAGATTTACTGATGAGAGTTATCAGTAGTTTCTCAATCTGTTATAGGCCATACATCGGCATGACTTATTGAGTTATTGGGGTCGACGATGCCATTCCTAGACTCGATATGCAGAATATCTGACGAAGAGATCGGACTGTACGGTAAGTGTAACCGGTTTCCCGACAGGAGTTTTGACAGGTTCGCTTGTTTTTCTTCTGCTCGCTCAATACCCGGGTGGCCGTTACGTTTAGCTGACCGCTTGCGGCTTGTGGGTGTTTAATATGATCATCACCTACTGTCGGCGTATAGACGAGTCTTAGAGTCCTACAAAGGGTTTACCTAGCTCAGGTGAAACGATGTGGGTGCATATGGTGATATGCGTGAGTGCTTGATTAAATGCGTGTATATGACACCGCATTATAATCCGGCGGTTTTCTATTGGTCGGGTCGTATGTGATATGACCGGTTTATTAAATAAATTGTTGATTTAATAATATGTGACCATTAGCCTTCATACTTAAAGCCTATTTCTTTATAATGCATGCATTAGTGTATGTATATGTTGATATGGATGCACACATGCAAGCATACATTTTCATGGTTGATGATACATTGGTGGTGGCAATGCTAGACTCACATGGTTACATATTTAGATATTTTAATTATTTGAGAAAAGCAAAATGGGATTATAATCATGGTTAACTATTCAACTCTCTTGAGTTGACAAAAGTCAGTGGTTTCATTGCCCATGGTTTTGCTTAAACTCAAGTTACAAAATATCTAGATATTTTGTAACCATAGTTTAGCATGGATGACTCTCACTTACTCTCTTGAGTTTAGAGTGGGTTATCATATTATTCTCTTGAGTCAAGTTTACCTCCCATCTCCTTCTTCCTCTCTCTCCCCCCAAAAGCTCTCTAGGTTTTGAAAAGAAAGAGAAAGAATCAAAAATAAAAGGCTTTTGAGTGAGATTAAAACCCACATCACCATTCTACTTTAGTCTAGCCCACTAGTGTGGAGTGTTTGCTTCATCTTCATTCTTGATCAATTGGATCTTGGAGCTTGAGCAAAGGAACTCCGGGTGGATCGTCGTGGACAACGAAGGATTCAAGCGGACCGGTTCAAACTCTTGCTGTTCCTATGGGTCTAGCAAGGAGGTCTACAAAGGTTGTATTCTTCTCTACTAAGTGTTAGACACTAGATTTAGTATGTGATACTATGTCTTTGCTACCCTAATTTCTAGTTTGATCCTATGTAGGTTTACTTAGCACCTCAAAATTTTAATTGTTGGATATATATATGCCCTATAGGCTATTATATGATAGTGTATGTACAGATATGTGTATATATATATTCAGAGGACAGTCTTGCTCGACATGATTGTATGTTATCTGATTAATCTTTATCATATGTTCACTTTATCATGATTTTACTCATTTGATACTTGTTGATAAAGCCCTTAGGATATTGGCGTGACTACTGGGATTATGATGTAGATCATACTAGTGGGACACCTGTAGTTTATAAGTATATCCTTGAAATGTTCCTAGTCGTAGGTATATCGAGACAGGGCATCGATATTCCATAGTAGACTAGCGTATACCATTCTTGTTCCATATGATGGGCGATGGATGATCCCATATCCATCTGCTGTGGTGACACCAAAGATTCTATATGGGTGCTCAGTGAGACTGGGTACACTGAACGGACTCACCGAGAACTCCTATATGGTATTATATCATACGTAGGATAGCAGTTCTTAGGTGACACTGGTACAGGTTAGTCTGTCGACCCGAGATCGCCATAGAGTCTTGTGTGTCCTCCCACTGTACTTTGATCTCCACCCTACTACGGCTCTACTGAGTCGTACAAACAGGTGGATTTTGGGTACAGTCCCGAGTCACATGGAGGCGATGAGCGATAGGAGGGGTTTCGTCTCTCCCGGTATTGGGGGTTGATGTTGCGCTATGCACGATTGGCTATAACAGGAAGTCCCTGGCCAGGGCTGCTGAGATATTACTGATAAGTGCTATCAGTAGTTTCTCGATCTGTTGTAGACCATATACCGGCAAGACTTATTGAATTATTTGGGTCGACGTTAACATCCCTAGACTCGATACGCAGCATATCTGACGAAGAGACCGGACTGTACGGTAAGTGTTGCTAGTTGGATTGACAGGAGTTTTAACAGATTCGCTTGTTCTTCTTCTGATCGCTCAATACCCGGGTGGCCATTATGTTTAGCTGACCGCTTGCGGCTTGTAGGTGTTTGATGTGATCATCACCTACTGCCGGCGTATTGACGAGTTTTAGAGTCCCACACAGAAGTTTTTCTAGCTCAGGCAAAACGATGTGGTGTGCATATGAGATATGCGTGGGAGCTCGATTAAAATACGTGTATGAGATACCGTATATTAATCGGGCGTTTACTATTGGTCGGGTCTTATGTGATAGGACCGGTTTATTAAATCAAGTGTTGATTTAATAATGACTTTTAGCTCACTTTTATTAAACCTTTTTTTATGGATGTATGCATATATGTATATAGATACACATGATGATGTGTATGCACACATACATACATACATACAAGTGTATCATGGTTGATGATACATGGATGATGGCAATGCAAGACTCACATGGTTCAAATTAATATGTGTATTTTTATTTTGAGATAAAAGAAAAAGGAAATTAACAAATGACTCATTCTTTCTACACTCTTCTAGGGTTGACCATTGACTTAACCCTAGGTTTATTTCCTTTGTTCTTTTAACTCATCACAAAACATCTAGATATTTCTTTTAACCATGGTTGGATGTGAGAGTGTCTCACATATATATCCTTTTGTTTTTATTTTAAAACATAACAATTATCATTATCTTGAAAAAAGCTTTGCCATTTTCATCTTCCTCCTTCTTCAAGCTCTCTTGAGTTTCTTTGAGTGTGAGGAAAAGAAAAAGAAAGGGTTTTTAAGTGAGATAACAAACCACACAATCATTCTATACTAGTTTAGCCTATTAGTTTAAAGTGTTTGCATCACTTCCTCATTGATCAAGTGAATCAAGGAGCTTTGGGCAAAGGGACTTCAGGTGGATCGTCGTGGACTAGGAAGGATTCAAGCGAGCCGTTACAAACTCTAGGAGATCCAAGGAGTCACTCAAGGAGGTCTACAAAGGTTGTAGTCTCACCACTTAGTGATAGATTATTTATAGTATGTGATACTATTAGTTGTTACCCTAAATTTCTAGCTCGATTCCTTGGTTAGTTTGCTTAGCACATCTTAAAATTTAAATTGTGGCATGTGTGATGCTTCCAAACCCTATATGAGGTGCTATGGAAACCCTACAGTGGTATCAGAGCCAAGCTAGAGCTTTAGAGTAACCTAGACGACGTTAAAAACCTCGAACGAACGAAATACGACGCCCGAAGGGTCCTCACTGGAAACTTTTCAAAAAGTTGGATTTTTTCACATTAAAAATACTCAGAAAATCGTGCAGGGTATTTTATTGGCCTGCAAGACGAACGAAGCACTAACTCGACTATACGACCGCGGAACCGCGGCCAAAATGATAATTTTGCGGCGGTTCCGCGGCGCTGTTGGTGAGGCTTGGATTGTGCCTTCTTGTAATGGACCGTATGTACTTGTTGCAGTCTCTTGTATATTTTAAAACTGCGCAGGTGTTGAGCTTTCTGAGAATCCTTTGGGTGATTGATCGTTCGATCGAACGTTTTAACTGCGCCTAGTATATGTCTATGTGATACAATAATTGGAATCTACAAATTTGTTTGTTGTGTGTAAATCTAGCATTTCGGTCTCAGGAGTAATCGGAAATCTTGTTGAATTATTCGACTTATTTTGAAAAGGTGTTTTCATGGGTGAGACCTAAATGCGAGCTTTACATTGTTAGGCATGAAATCTTGGATATATGATATCCCGGGTTTGTATTGTCTAAGGGCAGTTACGATTCCAATTGTTGTAGTTTTTCATTTTATTTCTCTATGACCGTAAGTGTAGTATGTGGTGTATCACCGTTTTCGTTGCTATACATCAACGACAATCGGGGTACGCATACTTACTTACATTGATGATATGTGATATTATGTGTTGCTGAGATATGATGTGCAGGATTGTCGTGATTGAATAGCCGGGGGGTTTTATGTGAGATGAGAGTTTTCTTTTCATTCATGTAAAATTCATTGAATAGCCGGGGTGCCTTACCCGCTTGCCATGTGAGATGAGGGTTTTATGTGTATATTCAATTCATTGCAGGCACTGAGAAACCGTAGAGTACGGAAGGTTGGTGATATGACCCTCCAGGTTGCTAACGGAGCTAGCGTGAATGCTGTGTGCGTAGGGGATTATCATCTTGGATTGACGAGTGGGCATATTTTGGTTTTGCGCAACTGTTTTTTTGTGTACCTAGTTTAACGTGTAATATCATATCAGTATCGTTGTTATCAAAAGAAGGTTATGATTTCACGTTTGTAAGCGATGTTGTTAACAACCACCTTAATCATGGTTTGATTGGGTCCGGTGCACTAGATAACGGTATATACGTGTTAAACCAATTACAGATTTTCAATGTCCAGAACACACTAAAAAGAAAGTCTCCAGATATAAATCAGGCTTTCTTATGGCATTGTAGACTAGGTCACATCAATGAGACAATGTTAACTAAGTTACATAGAGAAGGATATTTAGATCCGTTCAAATATCAATCTTATGCCACTTGTCAATCATGTCTCAAAAGAAAGATGGCAAAGACTCCATTCACTGGACATGGAGTAAGAGCAAGCGAGCTCTTAGGACTCATACACAGCGATGTATGTGGTCCAATGTCTACACATGCAAGAGGCGGTTTTTCATATTTCATTACTTTTACGGATGATTTCTCTAGGTATGGATTCATTTTCTTGATGAAACATAAATCCGAGGCTTTTGAGAAATTCCAAGAATATAAGAATGAAGTAGAAAACCAAACCGGCAAAAGTATCAATACACTAAGATCTGATCGAGGTGGTGAATACTTAAGTGCCGAGTTCCTGGGTTACCTAAAAGAGAAAAGAATTCTCTCTCAGCTTACTCCTCCATACACTCCACATCATAACGGTGTATCGGAAAGACGGAACCGAACCTTGGTAGAAATGGTACGTTCCATGATGAGTAATGCTGAGTTACCGCGATCTTTCTAGGGTTATGCGCTAGAATCAGTTGCATATCTTTTGAACAGGGTTCCTACCAAGACTGTGCCTACCACACCATATCAGATGTAGAGTGGGAAGAAACCCTATCTTCAGTATCTGAAGATATGGGGATGTCGAGCTTTTGTTAAAAAGCAGCATGCGGACAAACTCGAGGCACGATTAGTACAGTGTAAGTTTGTGGGATATCCAAAGAACTCCAAGGGGTATTTTTTCTATTACGCAGAGGAACAAAAGGTTTTTTTTCTCGTAATGCCTATTTTCTAGAGCAGCGGTTTTTATAAAAGGAAACAAGTGGGAGCGCAATAGAACTGGAAGAAATTCCAGAACCACAAACTACTACTGAAACTTTGATAGAACCAGAAGTTCAAGAAGAACAGGACATTCCCGCACCCCTCCATAGGAGTAATAGGCCGTCTCATCCGCCTGATAGATACTACGGTTTACTCATAGACGGGGATAGATAGGATTGCGTCATTGATAATGATGAACCTACTAGCTTCCAGCAGGCCATCCAGAGCGGCGACTCGGTAAGATGGCTGGATGCAATGCGGACCGAGATGGAGTCCATGTACACCAACAAAGTATGGACTTTGGACTTTGCTCCAGATGGGGTAAAACCCATAGGATGCAAGTGGATCTTCAAGAAAAAGATTGGTGTAGATGGACAGGTAGAAACCTATAAGGCTAGACTTATTGCAAAGGGTTTTCGTCAAAGACCTGGTTTGGACTATGACGAAACTTTTTCTCCAGTGGCTATGCTCAAATCCATTCGGATCCTTCTTGCCATTGCCGCCTTCCATGATTATGAGATCTGGCAGATGGATGTAAAGACGGCTTTTCTAAATGGTAATTTAGAAGAGTGCGTCTATATGGATCAGCCAGAATGCTTCAATCAGAGTGTGAGTAGCAGGAAAGTATGCAAGTTGCTTAAGTCCATTTATGGACTAAAGCAGGCATCGCGGAGTTGGAACATCTGTTTTGATGAAACGGTCAAAGAATATGAGTTTATCGAAAATCCAGATGAACCATGTATATATAGTAAAATTTTAACATGAACTGTCGCATTCCTCGTCTTGTACGTGGATGACATTCTCTTGATAGGAAATGACATTCCTATGCTACAATCTGTCAAAGGATTCTTGTCACACAGGTTTTCCATGAAAGACCTGGGTGATGCCTCTTACATTCTGGGGATCCTGATCTGTCGTGATAGATCTAAGAGGATGTTGGAACTTTCGCAGTCCAGGTATATCAACACTATACTGAAAAGATTCAGTATGGAAGATTCTAAGAGCGGTAATTTGCCGGCTTGTCACGGAATCACCCTCTCCAAAGAGATGTCTCCCAAGACTGATTTGGAAAGGGATCGCATGTCGATTATACCCTACGCTTCTGCGGTAGGCTCTATAATATATGCGGTGTTGTGCACCAGACCAGATGTAGCTTATGCACTAAGCGTGGTGAGCCGGTATCAGTCAGACCCAGGGAAGAAGCACTGAATAGCAGTAAAGAACATTCTCAAGTACCTGAGATGGACTAAGGATATGTTCTTGGTTTATGGCGGAAAAGACCTCCAGATCGAGGCTTTTGCCGACTCCAGCTTCCAGAGTGACAAGGATGAATCCAAGTCCATGTCAGGTTATGTCTTTACCCTCAATAGAGGGGCGGTGTGCTGGAAGAGTTCCGAGAAGGACACCGTTGCTGACTCGACGATGGAAGCGGAGTATATCGCCGCTTGCGATGCCGCAAAAGAAGCAGTCTGGATGAAGAAGTTCCTAACAGAACTTCAGGTGGTTCCTACCATTGTTAATCCAATACCGCTGTATTGTGACAACAACGGCGCTATAGCTTTAGAGAAGGAACCCGGGTCCCATCAGAAGTCCAGACACATCTTAAGGCGGTATCACCTGATCAGGGAGATCATAGATCGCCAGGAGATCGAGGTCCGGAGAGTTGCTACAGAGGAGAACACTGCAGATCCATTCACAAAGTCCTTACCTCAGACATAGTTCGAGAGGCTATTCGAGATGATAGGTCTTCGATACGCCAGTACATGGCCCTAGTGCAAGTGGGAGATTGTTAGTGTATATGCCCTAGGGGCCATTATTGTATCATACTAGTTTGTATATTACTTAATGGAACCTTAGGATATTCACAGTTATATTAACACTCTCGCTCAACATAGTAGTATGCTACTTTTTTTATATCTATCTTAATATGTGTATATGTTAGTATATCGCGAATACATATTGATAGAGCCCTTAGGATCATGCTTGACTACCAGTGTTGTGATGGCAGTCACATTAGTGGGGGCTGGGTAGTCTACAAGCACATCCTTTTTCAGGTCCCTAGTCGTAGGATTATCGAGACAGGGCATCGATACTCCAGAGTAGACTAGTGTGTACGCTTCTCATCCCAGCAGGGGAGATGGTCTGTTCCACAGCAATTAGTACGTTGTACTGGAGATAGTATGCTGGTGCTCGTTGGGTTACGGGTACACCGGACGGGACTCGCAGGGAACTGTTGGTTGGTATTATACCCATCGTCAGTTAACAGTTCCCAGGTGACATAAGTACAGCATAGTCCGTTGACTTGATACTGCTGCTTCGTCTCAAGTGTGTTCCCACTGTTCTTAGATTGCTACCCTACCACGGCTCAAAAGAGTCGTGCAAACATGTAGCAGTTGGGTGCAGTCCCGAAGCACTTGGAGGCAGTGGCGGTTAGATAGGATTCGTCTCTCTCGGTATTGGGAGTTGATATCGCACTGTGTTTGGAGAGCCATTACGCAAAGTCCATGTCCAGGGCAAACGAGATTTACTGGTAGGATTTCCAGTAGCTTCTCAAGGTGTAATGGGCTTCGCTCCAACACGACTTATACAGCTTTTAGGGGACTGACGATTGCCGCCCCCTAGGCCCGATATGCAATAGTATTAGACGAACAGACCGGAATGTACGGAGATTGTCACATCAGGCTCGGTAGGAGTTCGGATGGGTTTCCTCATCGGCCTTCTTATCGACATCTTCCCGGGGACCGTTACGTACAGCTAGTGCCGCTTGCGGCCTGTGGTTAAACCCACTGCCAGCGTAGTATCGAGTCATTAGAGTCCCACACAGAGAGTTTCCCTGCTTCAGGTAAAACGATATACAGGTCGTATGGTTTTACGACAGGGTTCGGACACATACGTGTATTTATGCACGTATGATGTTCGGACAGATAATACTAGCGGGCTTTAGTTTAAGCCAGATTCTAATATTGGATTATTGGATTTATACAGTCTCGATATTTCTGTGTTTTTACGGATGGGAGGGGCATTCTCATAATTAGTCGAGAAGCTTCTAGAAGAAAGGTGAGGTAGAGAGCTTAGGTGTAATTTGCATTAAATGATTTTGTGACTCATGAAGTAATTCTTCCAAATGAGTTAATGAAGCATTTATTGCTTAATGAATCATGACATGATTCATTCATTTGTATTAAATGAAGCATGGTTGTAATTATCTATATGTTTTATTTGATAATTATTATGCTTCATTATATACATAATGAGTTATATTTTCATTTCATTATCACAAACACTTTCACTCTCCTCAAGCTCTCTCTCT
Source organism: Agapanthus africanus (assembly GCA_030015575.1). Lineage (NCBI taxonomy): Eukaryota > Viridiplantae > Streptophyta > Magnoliopsida > Asparagales > Amaryllidaceae > Agapanthus > Agapanthus africanus. The sequence continues at coordinate 297,352,030 of CM057339.1, read as the reverse complement.
TCAAAAACCTAACCATAATCCTCTCATGTGTTGAGATCCCAACGGTTAGCAAGATTAATAGATCCCTAATCCACTTCTATATCTTCTAGGTCACTTGGATTAGCAATCCTAACCACTTAGTTACCTCAAGTGAGAGGTTAAAGCTTGGAGAAGGAACTCTCGGGTGGATCTTCTATCACATCGAGGAGGCCGACGAGGAGGTGAACAACAAGAACAAGAAGGACTAGAATCTTGAGGTATAATCATCTATCATAGTAGTTAATCACTTCTAGATAGTTGTTAGTTAGGGTTTAGCAAAGATCCGTAAAATTAGTCGATGTTAACTTGAACAAAATGATTGTTTTACCTATTTCGCCTCCCCGCATCATGTGGGGTGTCTAACGTCGACTTACATCGAATGTATACACTAGTATACTAATGGAGTGTCGATGCCCAGTCTCAAAACTCCCACGACTAGGGACCACTTTAAGGATGTGCTTATAGACTACCCAACTCTCATCTATATGATCGCCATCATACTGCTGGTAGTCAAGCAAGAATCCTAAGGGCTCTATCAATGTGTAATAGTGATCTGTAAGGTCACCTGAAGCAGTACACGATGATAAAGATAAACCAGATAGCATACTATCATCTTGAGTAAGATTGTCCTACCGGCATAGGTCCTCCTTCAATCATTACAATCACGTGCCTGCGATCCAATAATTGAGTTTGAGAGCACTATATCTAATAGGAAGTGGGCTCACTTTAGATTTATTTTTCTCACTAAAAATCATCACTTGATCACAAGCTAGAGAGCAAACTCAATAGAAAGAAGAAGATGAAGTCAAGTGATGAATGAATATTTCATGAGGTTAGAAATGCAACCATGGTGAGTTATTATGTCATGCCTAACTCATGTAGAGAATAAACCATGGTCATGGGTTAATGTTGGGTTAACAAATATCTTAAGTAAGACAAACAAGTGGACTTGGTCAATGGTTATCAAGTTTGCACAAATAATCAACCATGACAAATTACAAATGTTTGAATTACTTAATTAATAGAAACCCTAGCATGGCATGAGTCTCATATGTACATGTTGCATGTGTTACCTAGCATGTCACAATGATTTATATCACATATATATTAGTGTGCAAACAGAATACAATTAACATATATCACATATATGTCAATGTATCAAATGTGAGAAAAAGAATTACTTAAGTGAGCTAATATTAGTTAATATAATGTAATATATCAAATATATAATTATACAATAAATTATTAAATAAATACTTGATTTAATAATCCGGCTATATCTCATATAACCGACTAATATCTAATGTATCCTTTTATCGAATCAACACTTGATCCGATAACCTGGCTATATCACATATAACCAATCGATACATTTATCACGAGAATAGAATGCGGTATCACATACTCGCATTAATCTTGGTCCCGCACATATCACATATGTGCTCCTACTCCGTTTCGCTTGAGCCAGGAAACCTCTGTGTGCAGGACTCTAAAGACTCGTCAATACGCCGGCAGTAGGTGATGATCATATCAAACACTCACAAGCCGAAAGCGGTCTGCTAAACGTAACGGCCACCCGGGTATTGAGTGATCAGAAGATCAACAAGCAAGCCTGCTCACACTCCTACGAATCTAATCAGTAACACTACCATACAGTCCGGTCTCTTCGTCTGATATGTCGCATATCTCGTCTAAGGGTGGTAAAGGTCAGACCCCAGTAACTCGATAAGTCGTGTCGATATTGTAACAAGCCTAATTTCTTATACACTTTTTCCTATACAGAATTTTTTCAAAATATTTTTTTTAAAAATCCACAAAGGGGTATTTTAGCCTGAGCACAAGATTTAGGTAATTATTTTTGTTTTTAATTATAAGCTACAAGAATGAAATAACTCCATTTTTAGTGTACAAGAAATTACTTTAAAATTTAATCTATACTTGGAGTATTTACTCTTGCTGCTATCATTTTAAGTAATTAAATAACACAATAATTACAAGAAGGAGCATGTAGCTCATTGGTAAGACCTTGCACTGCTGAACCAAGCTACCAGAGATCGAATCCCAAGCCCCACATTATTTTTAGATTATTCTTCTTTTAAAATTCTTGGAAGCCCAACAGTACACAGGCCATAACTCCCAAATGTTGAATTGAACCCCAAAAACGGAGTATGCCATAAGCCCCACCAGAAGATTCCCTACATTTCGGTCGCCGGACTCGGCTGGGATCGGCCGAGTCGGCCGGCCGAATCGGCCGGCGCCGCCGGCCGGACTCGGTCGGACGGCCGAGGTCCCAAGACAAAAATGTTGTCTTTTCGTATTCTAAACCCCCCTGTTTACTCCATTTTATTATATCAGTTTCTGAGTGTTAAATATAACCAATTTAATACAAATTTTAATGTTTTTTTAATTAAATTTTTATAAATTTTTAAATAAACAAAACCCTTCATCTACCCTACCCTAACTACCCTATAAATAGACCCCTATCCCCTACCTTCTCATTCCAAAACCATAGAATTACTCTCTTGAAATTTCCACAAGAAAAGTGTGTGTTGAAATCGAGTGCATGGCGAAGCGCTGACGGATTCCGGCGACGTTCTTTGAACCAACCGGCGACGAAACCACACCTCGGCCTTTTTCCCTAGTTCCTCTTTACTCTTTAGAAGAGTTTGAAACCCGTAAGTCCCGTTCTTCTCTCTTTTCTACTTCTCAAAATACGACTTTATGAAACCCGACGGAAATCGGATCAAACCGATTTCCGATTCGGTTTTTCTACAAAATCCCGCTTGTCACCTAATCCATAACACTTAAACATATTCATGATGACTATTAATCACATAAAAATCAATTTAGACAAAGTTTCTCATATGAAATGATAACTTTCTTGTAATATCGTATTCTTTTCACAATAATACCATAAAGTTTATTTTTCTTATTCTAATCAATTTCCTCATACCTAAACATGTTCATCTTGATCACTAAACTTGTAAAAATCAATTTGAATGAGTTTTCACACATGAAATGATAACGTTTTCAAATACCGTAATCATACACTTAAATACCCTTATGTTTAAATTAGCATGTTTAACCTCTAAACTTCACTAAACCTTAAAATAAGTCACGAGGTAATGACCTACCTCCACACACACGCAAATACAACCTTAATTGATATTCCCAAAATTTAGAATACGAAAATACAAGACCTTACATTAAAATACCATAATCTTCATAAAACCATTCTTAAAGATTTTAGATTTGTTTCACATTTTAGTAAATGGTTCTTACTAGGAAAATAAGATAAGTTGTGGACATCGATCGTTTATCTAAACCCACTTTGTGGTGTCTAGGCAAGTGTGTCTAGGCTAGTGGTTTTTAATTAGGCTCACTACTGTGGTTCCTTCCCACTTACCTGGCACTTACCTGGCCGCAATTGGCGGTGAAGAGGCGATTTGAGGCTTCTAATGACTTGTCGTTTAGACCTTAGAAATAGGCTAGTTGGCTTAGGAAACCCTAGAATCTAAAATACGGAAATTTACATCCTTTACAAATAAATACCTTATCTTTATAAAACCGTTTTCTAAATGGATAGTATTTATTAAATCTTTGCAAAGCGCCTCTACAACCCATCTTTGGGGAACCCGTTAGGGATAGTACGGTTCATCGTGCACCCGCGGGCTAGTAGTGCGAGATTCAGACCTCCGCAAGGAGCATTCGGTCTCGAAATGTTTAAAATACGACATTTAAGAAAAATGAGATTTTGGAAAATAAAATATTTATTTAAAATTATTCTTCTATTAATATATATAATTATCATTTAAACACCTATTTTATCATAAGATAAAGTTTCCATATTTTTCTAAAAAAATACAAGATTAAAAGTTACATTAAAATACCATGAATTTCAAATAAATCAATATTATAAATTAATACTTTTATTAGGATATATTCACTAGAATAACACAAATAAAATCCACACTCATTATAACTATAAAGATGAATAATAAATTCTTGAGGTGTATTTTGAAAACTATACAAAAGTACTTTTTACATAAAACCCCCTCAAGTTCTATAAATTACAATAAGGACCCGAACAATTATAGAACTTCAAATTACTTTTCTTTTAGTCTGACTCTGGTTTGAGTCTGACTATTTCTGACTTGAATATGATTCAAGTCAATCTATATTCTTTAATATTCCAACTCAATATGAACACATGAATCCCAGAATTCTGTTAACAATCATTACAACTTGACTGAACCGAACCATGGATATATTCCTTTTACATGTTTCCCAGTATTCCATTTACATGACTCTACGATTATAACCGTTTCCTGATATCATGGTTTCGGTCAGTCAATCAATCGATCATGCAATCTATACAATTTTATAATACCACAATACTGTTAAAACACTACGGGGTTTAAGGGGTAGATTGGTACGGAAGGTGTTAAAGGTGGCACGAGGTGGTCAGATTAAGACACCTAACCTATATTCCGTTGCTGTTGTACCGTGGCTTAACGGTTCCTTGTACTTTCCGTTTGTCCTGGTCTCTAGCATATAGAGACCCCCCTCGTAAACACTGGTATCCTTCTGTACCAAGCTACAAACAACAGTGATAACATAACATTACAACAATAGTTTACATTTTAAAAATGTATCTTCTCATTCTGTCTTCTCTACTTCCCTCTTACCTTTGGGACTTACCGAGCGATCTGTTCGCTGACGACATTCTGTTTCTCTCTTCTTTGAATGTCGTCAGGTGACTTGGACCCGGCAGAAATTGAGCCATCACAAGAAGACTTGGAGCACTTTACTGAAGACCCCGCAGTATAATTTCATTGTACACTTTTCTTTCCAGTACTTTATATTTCCTGTTATGCCACTGTTTAGGCATCTTTATTTCAGTTGTATTTTCCTTTCCATGTATTGTACAAAGAATGTTAATAAATAAAAGTTGTTGTTCTTTTTATACTCTCGTCTCTTGTGTATTTATTTTATATTGCTTAGCTACGCTTAGCGTATGTACTTCTGAGTACATATGTAGCGGACCTCGTCGCGTCCCCTTCGCCGTACACTGGGAAGCGGGGCGTGACAGATATAAGGCTCATAACGGGTCGAGAAACTACTGATAACACTTACCAGTATATCTCTGAATCAGCCCTGGCCAGGGATTTCCTGTTATGGCCAATCGAGCACAGCGCAACATCAATTCCCAATACCGGGAGAGACGTAACCCCTCCTATCGCTCATTGCCTCCATGTGACTCGGGAATGTACCCAAAAACCACCTTTTTGCATGATATCTTGACCGTGGTATGGTGGAAATCAAAGCACAGTGGGAATCACACAAGACTCTATAACGATCTCGGGTCTACAGACTAACCTGTACCAGTGTCACCAGAGAACTGCTATCTGACGATAGGTATAATACCATCTAGGAGTTCTTGGCGAGTCCGTTCAGTGTACCCAGTCCCCATTGAGCACCCGTATATTATATCTGATGTCAAACACCAATGGATATGGGATCATCCATCGCCCATCTACATGGGTCGAGAAGTTATACGCTAGTCTACTCTGGTATTGATTCCCAGTCTCGATACACCCACGACTAGGAACATTTGAAGGATGTACTTACCGACTACTCTGTCCCCACTAGTATGATCCGCATCATAATCCTGATAGTCATGTACTAATCCTAAGGGCTTTATCAACATGTAATAGAGAGACAATAAGTGTATATGTCCAAGCATCCACTATAATATACATCGTATGTACAGTAATGGCCTCTAGGGCATACATATAACTAACACAAATAACGAATGGTTTTGTTTGTCCCAAAAATGAAAGAATACGAAAACAAGAAAAGCAAGCAAAGAAGCTAAGAAAGAAGTGGTTGTGGCTTTGGCTCGGAAGATCGAATCACGACGATTCTTTCGACGCTCTCTTGATCATGAGTTGTCTGTCCTTATATCGATCCCGGCATGAAGCATGATTTGTCAAGGCGGTTGTGAAGCACAAATCATCAAATTCCAATATTCGCCGTAAAACACGAAATGAGTCCGTTTTGTTCACTTACCGTTTTGTATGTCCAAGCTTGGGGTATCAACACTAAGCACGGGGGTTAGCAAGCTTACCACAACATCAAAAATAAAAATTAGTTAATGAGAGCAAATGATTTTAGTGTTGAGTTTGCTAAGTGTTTGCGATAGTATATAGTATATGAAACCAAGAGATTGTCAAGCACTTGATCACAAAATACCATATCTAAACCTAGTAACCTTAACACAAAATTGATTTTAACTTAAAAATTGAATTGGGGAAAGGGAGTGAATATGGTATATGAGGAGGTTACAAAGTAACCATGTTTCAAAATACCATATCACATCAATACATAAACAATCTTTAAGTTAGAATCATATATATAAGCACATTAAACATTAACAAGAGGAGGAGGAGGCAAAACCTTTTATCTCACTTCCTTACCATTACCACAACCAAAGAGATTAGTTAAGCATGATAAAAAAGACAAGCAAATAAGAACAAGAAGCAAGTAAAAAAAGAAACAACAAATATTATTAACACTTGAAGAAGAGGTACAAGATATTGGTAACTTGTTAAACCTCCATAATGAAGCTCTCAAGAGAAAGCTTCAAGAGGGAAGAAGAAGAAGAGACCAAGTAAAGCTCACTCACTCTCAAGACTAAACCAAAAAACAAAAGAAACTATCAAAATGTGATATATGTGTGAGTATGAGAGAATATGAGAGAGCCCTTCCCTTGCTCACTGATCTCGCTTTTATAGGCACCAAAAAAGATTAAACAAGAAATAAGAATGAGGTGATGTTACTGCAAGAAAGGGACAGGAAAAAGATGGGGACAAATGGGGCAAGGAGGGCCGGCGAGCTCGGATCATGTGAGGGTATGGCCGGTCCAAATCCGAGCGTAGAGGCTCGGATTGATGTGGTGGTCTCTTGTCAACTCCAATATCATCCTGGTACTGTTTGATTTGTCTCTAATAACCTGGTTTGCATTCAGACATTTGGAGGGAACATGATGCCACGCATCACTTTTAGCATTTATTAACCATGTCCCCCCATTTGCACAAGCCATCATATCTTGTGTGCCAAAGAGCATGTGTACACTTGTATTGTGTTGGACCAAAATTGTGTGCACACATTTATTTTGCAAAAGCTCTTTGGATATCCGTCGGTTTTCTGTTTTGTTTGCAGTGTCGGCTCCCAAACGCTATATCCGTGATATTGAGTTTGTTTCCAGTATTTAAACACGAACACCTGCAAACTGTAATTACTGAGCAGACACTGATTAATAGTACCGATATATAACAAAATAGATAATGAATGAGCAGTATTAAAATGCAGTTTTCTGTAATGAACAGCATTCCATTTGGAGTGTGATGATTTTGGTAGGATTCCTTCAAGGTTATCACACGATGATATTTTGTTCCCGATCCTACTGTGAGTATCCTCTACTCTTCGGGAGTTTTTTCACTAAAACAATCAATGCTATATACCAAGTAAGTGCCTAGAACGATGTTAGCGGGGCTACTTCTCCATGGAAAAGAGGTTATGTAATTAAAGAACTTCGTGAAAGCGTTAGAAAACCTCTCTCGAAGTATCGACACTAGCCTGGCTGAAATGATAAGCAAGAATTATAAGAGTGAGATTAATCCTGACTAATTCTTCTTTTATGGTTTGAAGGAGGATTTTAGAAACAGTGGGAGCCATCCTGTTTAGATAAACTAATAACCAATCTAAACTTGCAAGAGCATCACGTTGAGTGTTTCTTCTCTCTCTCTCTCTCCTGACAGCAGCGACCAAAATAACCGGGCTTAAGTTACTGCTAGATAATAATAAATTGACTGGGCAAAACTATAAAGGATTGGTTAAGGAATTTCCAGATGGCCATAAACTATGACAAGTTGGGCTACCTCTTTACTACTAAAGCCCCCGCCGTCCCAGGTCTAGATTCCACCGTCACGGATATTGAAATCCGTAAGACATGGGAAATAGACAGTGTGAGAGCCAAGTGCCTCGTGTCGGCCTCAATGGATAATGAACACCAGAGGCGGTACGAGAAGATGGAATTAGCTTCCATCTTCCTCCATACCAAAGATTTATATGGAGAGCAATCTTGTATCGCAAGATATGAGATCTCGAAGAAATTGTTTCAGACGAGGTTGGCTGTCGGGTCATCTGTAGGGGACTACGTCCTTAAAATAATTAGCTATATTGAAGAGCTTACGAACCTTGGGATCATGTTGGAGAACGAGTTATATACTGACTTGATTCTACAGTCCCTCCCTTATACCTACGCCCAGTTTATCTTGAATTTCAACATTCAAGGGAAGAAAGTTTCACTTCCAGAACACCTCAACATGTTGAGGAGTGCTGAGGGCACCCTGTAGAAATCCAGGGAGACACCCGCTCTGCTTATTGGGGAATCTTCCTCTTCTAGATCCAAGAAGAAAACCAAGGGGAAGAAGAAGAAGGCCTCCTCCACCAAGCCGAAAGGTGGTGTCAGTATGGTAGAGGGAAAGGGCAGGGCAAAAGTTTCGGGGCTGACAGTAGGGAAGGAGGAATGTTTCTATTGTCATGGAAAAGGGCATTAGAAGAAGGAATGTAGGGCTTGGAAAGCCAGAAACCAGGATTCGAAACACGTTCTGGCTTCGGCTTCACTTGTGTTTATAATTGAAAACTGTCTGTCAATGAACTCTACTTCCTGGGTACTGGATACCGGATCAGGATCTCATATCTGTAATTCATTACAGGCTCTGAGAAACCGTAGAGTTATCAAGGCAGGTGATATGACTCTCAGGGTTGCTAACGGAATGAGCATGGATGCTGTATCCGTAGGGAAATATCACCTAGGATTGACAAGTGGGCGGATTTTGATTTTGCGTAACTGTTTGTGTGTACCTAGTTTGGCATGTAATATCATCTCTGTATCTTTACTATCTAAAGAAGGTTATGATTTTACATTTGTAAGCGATGCCGTCCACATCCACCATAATCAAGTTTTGATTAGGTCAGGTACACTAGATAACGGTATATACGTATTAAATCAAGCCCAGGTTTTCAATGTCCAGAACACACTTAAAAGAATGTCTCTGGAATTAAATCAGGCTTTCTTATGGCATTGTAGACTGGGTCATATCAATGAAACACGGTTGATGAAGTTACATAAAGAGGGATATTTGGATCTATTTGAATATCAGTCTTATGCAACTTGTCGATCATGTCTCAAAGGAAAGATGACAAAGACTCCATTCACTGGACACGGAATAAGAGCAAGCGAGCTCTTGGAACTCATACACAGCGACGTGTGTGGTCCAATATCTACACATGCAAGAAGTGGTTATTCCTACTTCGTTACTTTTACAGATGATTTCTCAAGGTACGGACATGTATTCTAGATGAAACATAAATCCGAGGCCTTTGAGAAATTCCGGGAATACAAGAATGAAATGGAAAAACAAACTGGCAAAAGTATCAAGACACTTAGATCTGATCGAGATGGTGAATACTTAAATACCGAGTTCCTGGATTACTTAAAAGAGAATGGAATTCTTTCTTGGCTTACTCCTCCATACACACCTAAACACAAAGGTGTATCGGAAAGGAGGAACCGAACCTTATTGGATATGATACGTTCCATGATGAGTAACGTTGAGTTACCGCGATCCTTCTGGGGTTATGCACTAGAATCAGCTGCATATCTTTTGAACAAGGTTCCTACTAAGTCTATGCCTACCACACCATATCAGATGTGAAGTAGGAAGAAACCCTATCTTAAGTATCTAAAGATATGGGAATGTCCATCTTTTATAAAAAAGCAGCATGCGGACAAGCTCAAGGCACGCTCAGTACTGAAAGTGTATCCTAGAACCACCACAAGGTTTTAACCTGCACCAAGCATGCAATTTTAAAAATTTCTTGGTGCTAAGCTACATTAACCTATAATCTAACTAGAATATTAGGGTTAACATGATCATAGAGTAAAATCTATACTAAGAGAAAGAAAACTACAACCTTTGTAGACCAAGTCCTTCTCTTCTAAAGCTCCGGGTAGTAGTCCCTACGACTCTTTTAAGCTCCACTTGAAGAAGTGCACGAACTTGCTTCGCGATCTTCGTGTCGAAGATGATCCACCTGAAGTTCCCATGGGTTAAGCTACATCTTCACTAATCTAGTATTAGTGAAGTAAACAATCTAGTCTAAATTGATAATCTAGACTAGGATGATGAAGTAGGGTATTTAGCTCACTAAGTAGTCTCACAAGTCCTAGGGTTCACAACTCATGTGAGGGTTAGGACTTGGAGAAAAAAGGAGGAAAATTAGAGAGCTAGAGAGAAAAATGAGCTTGGGTTGCAAATGAACAAGTGTAGAATGGCTTCTCTCCTGACCTCACTTATTGAAGCATGGATTATTTACACATAAATAATTCCAACCATGCTTCAATAGTGAGTCAAGACAAATAAACAAATGAAAATGCCATGCCTCACCCATGCCATAAATATCTCCTATTTTCCACCTCATCATTTCTATTTTCTTAAAATAGTAAATCTAATATATATATATATATATATATATATATATATATATATATTAAGATAATAATAACTTAAGTGAGCAATAATATTAGTTAACATATAATTATATCAAATATAAATATATATCAAGTTATTAAATCAACTCTTGATTTAATAATCCGATTATATCATATATAACCGACTAATATCATTTATCGCCATATCAGAATATGGTATCACATACTCGTATTTAATCAGGTTCCCGCACATATCAGCATATGTGCCGTACTTCTTTTCGCTTGAACTATGAAACCTCTATGTGGGACTCTAAAGACTCGTCAATATGCCAGTAGTAGGTAATGATCACATCAGTTACCCACAAGCCGTCAGCGGTAATAGATGGACGTAACGGCTACCCAGGTATTGAGCGAATAGAAGATCAACAAGCAAGCTTGTCCAAACTCCCATGAAGCCTATAAGTAACACTTACCGTACAGTCTGGTCTCTTCGTCTTATATATCTCATATCAAGTCTAGGGATGGAATCGTCAGACCCCAGTAACTTGATAAGTCATGCCGATGTATGGCTCATAACGGTTCGAGAAACTACTGATAACACTTACCAGTAAATCTCATCAGCCCTGACCTAGAACTTACTGTTATAGCCAATCGAGCATAGCTCAACATCAACTCCCAATACCGGGAGAGACGAAACCCCTCCTATCGCTCACTACCTCCATGTGACTCGGGACTGTACCCAAAATCCACCTGTTTGCACGACTCCTTTGAGCCGTAGTAGTGAGGAAATCAAAGCACAGTGGGAACCACACATGACACTACGACGATCTCGGGTCTACAGAATAACCAGTACCTGTGTCACCAGAGAACAGATATCTGACGATAGGTATATTACCAACTAGGAGTTCTTGGCGAGTCCTGTTCAGTGTACTCATTCTCTAATGACCACCTGTGTATAATCTTTGATATTGAACATCAATGGTTATGGGATCAACCATCGCCCCCTACAGGGTCAAGAAACATACACACTAGTCTACTCTGGAATATCGATGCCCTGTCTCGATACTCCCTCGACTAGGAACAGTTCAAGGATGTTCTTATAAACTACATAAGTCCCAGTAGTATGATCCGCATCATAGTCCTAGTAGTCAAGCAAACATCCTAAGGACTTTATCAACATGTATCAAAGAGACAATATAATAATACAACTATACATATTAAGATAAAGAGCAACCAGATAGCATACTATCATATCGAGCAAGAAAGTCCTCTATATATGTGTCCAAGCATCCACTATATCATACAATAAGGGCATCTTGGGCATACATATTCCTAACAATCTCCCACTTGCACTAAGGCCAGTTGTTGTGGTATCTCATACCCAACATCCCAAAAAGTCTCTCAAACTGTGTCTGGGGTGGGCCTTCATGAGTGGATCCGCTGCGTTGTCCTTCGTGTCAACTATCCAACCTCGATCTCCTGTCGATCTACTATCTTCCGGATCAAGTGATACCGCCTAAGAATATATCTAGATCGCTGATAGGACCAGGGTTCCTTGGCCAAAGCCACAGCTCCATTATTATCACAATACACAGGTATTGGATGCTCAATGGATGGAACCACACCCAGTTCAGCTATGGAATTCATCAAGATAGCCTCTTTGGCAGCATCGTTGGCAGCGATGTATTCGGCCTCCATCGTTGAGTCTACTATGGTATCTTGCTTGGAACTCTTCCAACATACCATCCCTCCATTGAGAGTGAACACAAAACCCTAGACGGACTTACTGTCGCCCTTATCACTCTGGAAGCTCGAATCGGCAAAGGACTCCACCTGGAATTCTCCGTTACCATACACCAAGAATATTTCTTTAGTCCTCAAGTACTTAAGAATGTTCTTCACAGCTGTCCAGTGATTCTTCCCGGGATCTGATTGATACCTACTCACTACACCTAGTGAGTAAGCGACATTCGGTCTGGTACATAACATCGCATACATGATAGACCCGACTGCCGAAGCATAGGATATCCTATTCATGCGAGCCCTCTCCAAATCAGGCTTGGAAGACATCTCTTTGGAGAGAGTGATTCCTGAACAAGCGGGTAAATTACCACGCTTAGAATCTTCCATACTAAACCTCTTTAGTATGTTCTCTATGTACCTGGATTGGAACAATCCCAACATCCGTTTAGATCTATCTCTATAGATCTTTATCCCCAGGATGTAAGAGGCATCACCTAGATCTTTCATGGAGAACTTGTGTGATAAGAAGAGATTGACCGAGTGTAGCATAGGAACATCGTTTTCTATCAAGAGTATGTCATCATATAGTGCCCTCAAGTCAATTATTGGATCACAGGCACGTGATTGCAATGATTGAGGAGGGACATATACCGGTAGAACGGTCTTTCTTGAGATGATAGTGTGCTATCTGGTTTGTCTTTATCATCGTGTTCATGCTTCAGGTGACATTACAGATCACTATTACATGTTGATGGAGCCCATAGGATTCTTGCTTGACTACCATCAGTATGATGGTAATCATATACGTGAGAGTTGGGTGGTCTATAAGCACATCCTTAAAGTGTCCCTAGTCGTGGGAGTTTCGAGACTAGGCATCGATACTCCAAGAGTAGACTAGTGTATACGGATCGAGCCCCTGACGAGGGGCGGTGTCCGGTCTCACAAGCCATTGGTGTTAGTTGGTTCACCTAAGATGTATACAGGTGCTTATTGGGTTATGAGTACACCAGACGGACTCGCCGGGAACATACTAGTTGGTATTGTACCTATTGTCAGATAGTAGTTCCTTGGTGATATGTGTACAGGTTAGTATATCGACCTGAGATCGTCATTTGTCTCATGTGAGTTCCCATTGTGCTTTGATTACTACCCTACCACGGCTTAAAGGAGTCGTGCAAACAGGTTTTAGTTGGGTACAGTCCCGAGCCACATGGAGGCAGTGAGCGGATCGTCAGTGGATTCGTCTCTCCCGGTATTGGGGGTTGATATCGCGGTGTTCACGGGTGACCATCACCAGATATTCTCGGCCGGGGTAAAAGAGAATTACCGATCTTGGATCGGTAGTTTCTCAGTTGGTGATAGTTTTCATACCGACACTAAATGTCGCGTTATTAGGGGTCTCACTTTATCCACCCCCTTAGACTCGATATGCGATACTCATAGACGAACGGACCGGACTGTACGGATATTGTCACTGTCAGGCTCAGTAGGGTTTCAGAATGAGTTTGCTCATCGGTCTCCCTTTCTCTCAATACCTGGGTAGTCGTTACGTACAGCTAGTGCTACTGACGTGCTTGTGGTTAAACCCACTGCCAGCGTATTGACGAGTCTTTAGAGTCCCACACAGAGGGTTTCCTTGGTTCAGGCGAAACATTGTAGAGGTCATATGGTTTTATGGCAGGATTCGATCATATTCATACACGTGTGCACGGATCATGATCGGACGGATAATACTAGTAGGCTTTGGTTTAAGCCGGATCCTAGTATTATATTGTTGGATTATTTTCATCTCGTTGTATTCGTATTCAGTCGGAATACGGATGCGGGTATGTATATACGGATTTGGGGTATTCTTTGAATTCGTTACAAGATTACTTTAGTAGATGCCATTTCTTTTTCTTGGATTAAACATTTAGGTTAATGTTTATTGTATGGAAAGTGTGAGTGCAAGTCTTGGCATTGTGCATTGATTGGTGCATGTAGTCTTGGTGACTCATGGTATTGGGTCATGGGATTGTTTGGTTTTGTTAAGATATTTTTGTGTGAGATTTTTTGGTGTGAAGGGGCAGCTCATTTCTAGTGAGCTTTTCTTTAGTTGCTCTTGCTCACAACAATAAATAACACACACAAAACACTTTTAAAAAACACTCAAAAAAAAAGCAGACACTTTTCTTCACTTACTCTTTTCTCTTGAGCTCACACTTTTCCTTCATGGCTTCTTCTTCAACCTCCACCCATACCCTCTCTTGAGTTGAGAATCTTTGGGTGTTTTGAGACAAAATATTCACACACTCTCTACTTCATCTTGGCTATCTAGGCTAGCAAACTAGATACCCGAGTTGCTTCGGTTTTGAGGTGGGAGCACGTATTAATAATCCTCGACGTGGATCGTCTTCTACGAGGGAGACCGGAGATCGAACTTGATCGAAGAAGTCACGAGGAGCTTGGGACAGAGGTTGAAGACGGAAGGACACAGATCGATCGGTATAACCTCTCTAAACTCTTTTCATAGAACTAGTATAGGGTTAATAGTATGATCCGTCGATTAGGGTTCCGTTAGCGCCGGGTTTTATAAGTTTTTGTTCCGCGTTTGGCCATGGATTGATGGCCGGGGCACTGCCATAACCCTACATGGTATCAGATCCAACCCATTAACCACATACTAGTTGGTTTAGACGATATTAAAGTATCAAAACCGAAACAATACCTGATATATTCTAGTTTCTGTCATTTTTTTCCGAGTCTTCTAAAAATATTTTAGCAACTGCAGAAGACTACTCAGGTGACTACTAGAACACACACCAAACATGAGCCCCAAATTCCTCTACTGGGCCGGCGAGATTGCTAGAAAATCCAGCATGGCCGGTTTTTGTGAGGTGTTTGGACTTGAGATTTTGCGTGTGGTCTAGTCTATGGAATATTGGTTTAGTGGTATTGCTTGTTTAGCCCAGTTTGGATATGGTTTTATCTAGTAGTTTGGGGCTATTCGGGGTTATTTCGAAGTCGATATTTCTAAGTGTTGGATATATGTATGCCCTAGAGGCCATTATTTGATAGTGGATGTATTTTTACATGTATGTATGTATGTGTGTGTGTGTGTGTGTGTGTGTGTGTGTGTATATATCTAAGTGTTGGATATATGTATGCCCTAGAGGCCATTATTTGATAGTGGATGTATTTTTACATGTATGTATGTGTGTGTGTGTGTGTGTGCGTGTGTGTGTGTGTGTATATATATATATTCAGGGGACTTTCTTGCTCGACATGATAGTATGCTATCTGGCTACTCTTTATCTGGACATGTTCACTTGATCATGCTTTTATTCATTTGGTACATGTTGATAAAGCCCTGAGGATATTTGCTTGACTACTGTGATTATGATGCAGATCATACTAGTGGGACGTGTGTAGTTCATAAGCGTATCCTGAGATGTCCCTAGTCATGGGTGTATCGAGACGGGGTATCGATATTCCAGAGTAGACTAGCGTATACGATTCTTGACTCATGTGATGGGCGATGGATGATCCCATATCCATTGGTGTTTGACACCAAGATTGTAGACGGGTGCTTAGTGGGGACTGGGTACACTGGACGGACTCATTAATCACTCCTATATGGTATTATATCTATTATCGGATAACAGTTCTCAGGTGACACTGGTACAGGTTAGTCTGTAGACCCGAGATTGTCAAGGAGTCTTGTGTGTTCTCCCACTTTGCTTTGATTTCCACCCTACCACGGCTCTACTGAGTCGTGCAAACGGGTGGCTTTGGGGTACAGTTTCGAGACACATAGAGGCAATGAGCGATAGGAGGGGTTTCGTCTCTCCCGGTATTTGGGGTTGATGTTGCGCTGTGCTCGATTGGCTATATCAGCAAGTCCCTGGCCAGGGCTGATGAGATTTACAGATAAGAGTTATCAGTAGTTTCTCGATCTGTTATAGGCCATACATCGGCATGACTTATTGAGTTATTGGGGTCGACGATGCCATCCCTAGACTCGATATGCAGCATATCTGACGAAGAGACCGGACTGTACAATAAGTGTTACCGGTTGGCTCGACAGAAGTTTTGACAGGTTCGCTTGTTTTTCTTCTGCTCACTCAATACCCGGGTGGCCATTACGTTTAGCTGACCGCTTGCGGCTTGTGGGTGTTTAATATGATCATCACCTACTGACGGTGTTTTGACGAGTCTTAGAGTCCCACAAAGGGGTTACCTAGCTCAGGCAAAACGATGTGGGGGGCATATGGTGATATGCGTGAGTGCTTGATTAAATACGTGTATATGATACCGCATTATAATCCGGCGGTTTTCGATTGGTCGGGTCGTATGTGATATAACCGGTTTATTAAATCAATTGTTGATTTAATAATATGTGACCATTAGCCTTCTTACTTAAAGCCTATTTCTTTATGATGCATGCATGAGTGTATGTATATATTGATATGGATGCACACATGCAAGCATACATGTGTCATGGTTGATGATACATTGGTAGTGGCAATGCAAGACTCACATGGTTACATATTTAGATATTTTGATTATTTGAGAAAAGCAAAATGGGATTAAAATCATGGTTGACTATTCAACTCTCTTGAGTTGACAAAAGTCAATGGTTTCATTGCCCATAGTTTTAGCCTATGGTTTTGCTTAAACTCAAGTTATAAAATATCTTGATATTTTGTAACTATAGTTTAACATGGATGACTCTCACTTACTCTCTTGAGTTTAGAGTGGGTTATCATATTATTCTCTTGAGCCAAGTTTAGCTCCCATCTCCTTCTTCCTCTCTCTCTCTCTCCCCAAAACCTCTCTAGGTTTTGAAAAGAAAGAGAAAGAATCAAAAATAAAAGTCTTTTGAGTGAGATTAAAACCCACATCACCATTCTACTTTAGTCTAGCCCACTAGTGTGGAGTGTTTTCTTCATCATCATCCTTAATCAAGTGGAGCTTGGAGCTTGAGCAAAGGAACTCCGGGTGGATCGTCGTGGACAACGAAGGATTCAAGCGGACCGGTTCAAACTCTTGTTGTTCCAAGGGGTCTAGTAAGGAGGTCTACAAAGATTGTATTCTTCTCTACTTAGTGTTAGATACTAGATTTAGTTTGTGATACTATGTCGTTGCTACCCTAATTTCTAGTTTGATCCTAGGTAGGTTTACTTAGCACCCCAAAATTTTAATTGTAGCATGTTTGATGCAAGACAAACCCTTGTGTGGTGCCAGGAAAACTCTACAGTGGTATCAGAGCCAAGCTAGATTATTATGTGTAGCCTAGACGAAGTTAAAATTCCGAAACGAACTCCGAATAACCGTAACTACCTGCTTTCTGGAAATTTTCAAAAAGTTTAGATTTTTCCATGTTAAAAATTCTCAGAAAATCATGCAGGTTATTTTATGGACCCACCTGAAGAACGAGTCCCTAACTCGCTTTAGTGACAACGGAACCGCAGCCAAAACATGGTTTTGGAGGCGATTCCGCGGCGCCACTATGGAGGCAAGGGATGACCCTTCAGCTGCGGTCCATAGGTACTGGGGTATGTCTCTGGGTATTTCTAACACAGCTCAAGTGTTGAGCTCTCTGGGAATTTCGGGAATTCGTTGATTCGATCGAATTATTTAACGTCGTCTAGTTTTCCATGATTATGTTACAATATTTGGAATCCACAATAATTAGATTTGTGAAAACTTATTGGTATTTTATAAATCTAGCAATTTAGTCTCAATCCATCGGTTGCCACGGAATTTTGATATGGATCAAAACTCCGTCCCAATCACATTATGTACGCGGATACTCGCTGGATAACATTAATAGATAGCCACTCCCCATAGCCCCGACCAAGTGACTGTAGGAGAACCACGTTGCCAAAAGCATCCGTCCGGGTGTTCGCGGCCGCTGTCTTCCTCCTAAGTACACTTCGTCGGCGGTATCGGGGGGGTGTGGCCGTCTACTAAAGTTTCCGACGAGGATTCGACCAGGAGGTTGGGAATCTTATTGAATTGCCCGACTTGATATTGAAAAGTGTTTTCGATATCGAGACTAAAATGTGGGGTTTATAATTGTTAGGCATATGATGTCTATGGTTGTTGCGAATTCCAACTATTGTAGTTTTTTCACTCTATTTTTCTGCGACCGTAAGTGTAATATGTGGTGTATCGCCGGTTTCGTTGCTATTTGTCAACGACAATTGGGATACGCATACTTGCTTACGTTGATGACATGTGATGTTATGTGTTGTTGTGATATGATGTATAGGATTGTCGTGATTGAATGGTCGGGGGTTTTATGTGAGATGAGAGTTTTTTTTTCATTCATGTAAAATTCATTGTATGTAATATTCTTTTATTGGGGCACATCCGGGTTGAGGATGATATTACCGTTGATGTATATTATTTACTTTTCCGCATTAGGATAGACCCAAGGTGGGGAGCACAAGTGACCGGGTTCTAGAGTCCAGTGGGAGGCCATCTCGAGGAGTCGAGACCGGGTCTCCTAACTCTAGAATTGTTAGGGTCACTTGCCGCTCTCGTAGGGGTCTAGGGTGTGGGATTGGCTATTCATCGCGACCGTGGAACCCGTATTTTCTATTGTTGGCTAAATACAAAATACAGAATTCCTAGTATATCCTATATATTCATTTAAGTGCTTCTGTTGTTGATATTCTGTGATGTGATCACTTTATATGATGAGACGAATGGTATTATTATATATATGATATATAATAAGCATTGCTTATATTTTACATCCGCGCTAGTCCCGCCCCACTATGTCGTTAGTTAAGTAACCTAACGGTGCATAACGGGACACTATGGCGAATGCGAATGGCATAAGCGTACGTTCTATTTTCGTTTCTTTTCTGTGATGGCTTAAGGACTTAAATGATGAGACTACATTAATGTGATTAATGTAAAGGAAAATAAACCTAAAATATGTTGTAGAATCGAATTTGAAACCTACTCGGCTTTTTACGAAAAAGCTATATTTCAAAATTGCGGAGCTTAAGCCACTCCTTTTGAAAACTATTTGATTCTACAACGATATCAAGTTCAAAGCGTTAAAGGTTTTCTTAAAAACCATCCACAACCCTCCGTCATTTTAGGAAGTAGAGTACTTAGTATTCATGCTACGTATGTTGATTATAGTCAAGGCGTAGTATACGGTAGCTAAGTGATGTCTTTCTACAGCGCATATGATGCAATTAATTAGTACATTCATGTGATTATGTTGATTATAGTCAAGGGTCATATGAGTGGGTCTAATTAATCGAGAAATGATGGGTAGAACTTGACTAATGCTTATGATATGTTGATTATAGTCAAGGTCATGAGTGCTAGGGGTAAAAACCATATCGGGAGTTTCAAGAGTTGAAATTTGCAATGAGATTGCATACCATCCATATGATGGTTGGATCCCGATCCCGCTGTGAGCACGAGTTGCTCCCAGGAGAGTTTTGCACTTTATAATTAGCTAACCTATTAGGTGCCTAGAAAGGTGTCTACGGGGCTACGCCTCTGGGAAAATGAGGTTTGTTTTAATTAGGTCCGTGCGAAAGCACGGGGAACCTCCCTCAAATTACCGACACTGGCCAGGCTGAACGGTTAGCGAAGTTATAGAATGTAATAAATCCTGTCTAGTTTTCTTTTTGAGGTTTAAAGGAAAATTTGATAAAAGCAGTGATAGACATCGATTAGATAAGATAATAACCAATCTGATCTTTGCAAGAGCTTTCACTGAGTGTATTCTTTTCTCTCTCTTAATGGCAGATACCAATGATAAGACTTAAGCTTCTACTAGTGAAAAATAAACTGAATGGGACCAATTATAAAGACTGGCTGAGGAATATTAACATTGCCCTAACTTATGATAAGGTATCATATGTCCTCACAGCTCCAGCCCCATCCGTCCCAGGCCCTGAATCTTCAGTTGCGGATCGGGAGATCCGCAAAACATGGGATATTGACCGTGCCACGGCCAAATGCCTCGTGCTTGTATCGATGGGTAACACACATCAAAAGCAACACGAGCTGATGGATGTTCAATCCATCTTTCTCCATACAAAAGAGTTATATGGAGAGCAATCTCGGACCATGAGATATGAAACATCTCGAAAGCTGTTTCAGATACGAATGGCTCCTGGCTCACCAGTAGGTGACCACGTCTTGAAGATGATAGCTCTTATTGAAGAGCTTGAGAACCTTGGATAGACAATGGAGAACGAACAATATATAAATATTGTTATACAGTCTCTCCCCCTGCTTTTGCTCAATTTGTAGTAAATTTCAACATGCACAACATGGAGAAGTCACTACCTGAACTTCTCAAAATGTTGAGAAATGCAGAGAGCACACTCAAAGTAGTGAAGACTCCTGCTTTGATTGCTGGGACATCTTCCTCCTCTCGCCCAAAGGCCAAGGCCAAGGGAAAGATGAAGAAGAAACCCACCAAACCTAAAGGTGGAGTTAAAAAGGCTAAGGGGAAAGACAAGTCCACGGCTGGGGAATTAGGGAAAGGGGAATGTTATTACTGCCACAAAGCGGGACACTGGAAGCGCAACTGTGCTGAGTACCTGGATCTCAAGAAGAAGAAACATGGTGATGTTTCCGCTTCAGGTGTGTTTGTAACAGAAAACTGTTTTTCTATAAACTCCACTTCCTGGATATTAGATACCAGTTCAGGTTCTCACATATGCAATTTTATGCAGGGAGTGAGAAATAGCAGAGTTTTGAAGACAGGTGACCATACTCTCCTGGTTGGAAATGGTTCCACTGTACATGCGGTTTCAGTGGGAGAGTATCACCTAGGGTTGCCATCAGGGTGTATATTGGTTTTGAACCCATGTTATTATGTACCTAGTATGCTTTATAATATAATATTTGTTACTTTGTTAGACAATGAAGGATATAATTTTGTATTGTAGAACAATGTTATGAACATTAACCTGAATCAAATGTTGGTTGGGTATGGTACACTTAATAACGGGATATACGTCCTAAATCAACACACAGTTTTCAGCATACAACACACTAATAAAAGAAAATTTTCAGAAATAAATGAAGCTTTTCTTTGGCACTGTAGACTTTGTCATATTAACGAAACCAGACTAAACAAGCTAAATAAAGATGGTTATTTGAATCCTTTTGAATATAAATCTTATGCGACTTGCCAGTCTTGTATCAAGAGTAAAATGACCAAAACTCCGTTTACAGGACACGGAGAAAGAGCTGCTGAACTCTTAGGCCTCATACATAGTGATGTATGCGGGCCAATGTCTACACAGGCTAAAGGCGATTTTTCTTACTTCATAACTTTTACTGATGATTTCTTAAGATTCGGTCATGTGTTTTTAATAAAGCATAAGTCTGAAGCTTTTGAGAAATTCACTGAGTACAAACTTGAAGTAGAAAAACAAACCGGATTGAGAATCAAGATACTTCGATCGGATCGAGGTGGAGAGTATCTCAGTACAGAGTTTTCAGATTTTCTAAAAGAGAATGGAATTCTCTCTCAGCTCACTCCTCCTTACACACCACAGCACAACGGTGTTTCCGAACGACGGAATCGGACCCTATTAGATATGGTACGTTCCATGATGAGTGATGCTGAGTTACCTGTCTCATTTTTGGGGCATGCATTAGAGACTGCTGCGTTTCTATTGAACAGGGTTCCAACCAAAGCCGTGTCTACTAAACCATATGAGATATGGTATGGGAAGAGACTATCTCTTAAACGAGTTAAGATTTGGGGTTGTCCGGCCTATGCCAAAAAGCAGAATCCGGACAAACTCGAGACACGGTCAGTCATGTGTAAGTTTGTGGGATATCCAAAACGCTCATATGGATATCTTTTCTACCACATGGAGGAACAAAAGGTGTTTGTTTCTCAACATACCACATTTTTAGAAAATGAACTTTTTACAAATACTGATGGCAATGTGGTAGATCTAGAAGAGGTTCTAGAAACACAAGTTACAGATTAAGACATGGTTGAACCTGTTGTTGCAACAGAAACTGATGAACCTCAGCCACTCCATAGATCTAGTAGGACTTCTCGCCCACCGGAAAGATACTACGGTTTCCTCATTGATGGTGATAGAGAAGATTGCATCATGGAGGATGATGATCCTACTAGTTTTCAGCAAGCTATCACGAATGGTGACTCTGTGAAGTGACTGGATGCTATGAGATCTGAGATGGAGTCTATGTATACCAAAAATGTATGGACTTTGGACGTTGTACCCCCTGGGGTAAAACCCGTAGGGTGCAAATGGATCTTTAAAAGAAAGATTGGTGTAAATGGGTAGGTGGAGACCTATAAGGCAAGACTTGTGGCGAAAGGATTTCGTCAAAGACCGGGTCTGGACTATGACGAAACCTTTTCTCCCGTAGCCATGCTTAAATCTATTAAGATCCTACTAGCTATTGCTGCTCACTACGACTATGAAATCTAGCAGATGGACATTAAAACTGCATTTCTAAATGGTAATTTAGAAGAATGTGTTTATATGGATCAGCCAAAGGGCTTCGTTGACAGTGGGTGCAACAGGAAAGCATATAGATTGCTTAAATCCGTTTATGGATTAAAGTAGGCATCACGAAGTTGGAACATCTGTTTTGATGATGTTATCAAAGAGTTTGATTTCATGAAAAATCCAGATGAACCTTGTGTTTATAAGAAGACTGTAGGGATAACTATCGCATTCTTCGTATTGTACGTGGATGCCATTCTTCTGATAGGAAATGATGTTCCTATGCTACAGTCGGTCAAATCATTCTTATCACAAAGATTCTCCATGAAGGACCTGGGTGATGCCATGTACATATTAGGCATCAAGATTTATACGGATAGATCCAAAAGGTTATTAGGATTGTCCCAAACCAGGTACATCAACACCATCCTAAAGAGATTTAGTATGGAAGACTTCAAGCGGGGTGCCTTACCCGCTTGCCATGGAGTCACTCTCTCCAAGGAATTTTGCCCAAAGACTGATGAAGAGAGAGCTCACATGAGCATTATTCCCTACTCTTCAGCCGTAAGATCTATAATGTATGCGATGTTGTGTACACGCCCTGATGTAGCTTATGTACTAGGTATAGTAAGCAGGTATCAGTCCAACCCAGGGGAGAATCATTGGAGGGTTGTGAAGAACATTCTTAAGTACTTGCGAAGGACTAAAGAATTGTTCTTGGTGTATAGTAACTCCAAATGGAGCCCTTTACCGATTCGAGCTTCCAGAGTGATAAGGACGACAACAAATCTATCTCTGGGTTTGTATTTACCCTCAATGGAGGGGCGATGTGTAGTAAGAGTTCCAAACAGGATACCGTTGCAGACTCTACGATGGAAGCTAAGTAAATTGCTGCAAATGATGCCGCCAAGGAAGCCGTCTGGATGAGGAAGTTCGTCTCAGAACTAAGAGTAGTTCCAACCATTATTGATCTAATACCATTGTATTGTTATAATAATGGGGTTATGGCGTTAGCCAAGGAGCCCAGGTCCCATCAGTGATCCAGACACATCCTGAGGCGATTTCATCTGATCCGGGAGATAGTATATCGCGGCGAGATCGAGATTCGGAGAGTAGATACAAAGAATAACACCGCGGATCCACTCACCAAGGCCCTCCCACAGCCGCAGCATGAGCGACTTTTTGAGATGTTGGGTATGATATACGCCAATAATTGGCCTTAGTGCAAGTGAGAGATTGTTGGATATATATATGCCCTAGAGGCCATTATTTGATAGTAGATGTATTTTTACATGTGTATATATATATATATATATATATATATATATATATATTCAGGGGACTTTCTTGCTCGACATGATAGTATGCTATCTGGTAACTCTTTATCTGGACATGTTCACTTGATCATGCTTTTATTCATTTGGTATATGTTGATAAAGCCCTGAGGATATTTGCTTGACTACTGTTATTATGATCCAGATCATACTAATGGGATGTGTGTAGTTCATAAGCATATCCTGAGATGCCCCTAGTCGTGGGTGTTTCGAGACAGGGCATCGATATTCCAGAGTAGACTAGCGTATACGATTCTTGACCCATGTGATGGGCGATGGATGATCCCATATCCATTGGTGTTTGACACTAAGATTGTATACGGGTGCTCAGTGGGGACTGGGTACACTGGACAGACTCACCGAGAACTCCTATATAGTATTATATCTATTGTCGGATAGCAGTTCTCATGTGACACAGGTAAAGGTTAGTCTGTAGACCCGAGATCGTCATGGAGTCTTGTGTGTTCTCCCACTCTGCTTTGATTTCCACCCTACCACGGCTCTACTGAGCTGTACAAACGGGTGGCTTTTAGGTACAGTACCGAGACACATGGAGGCAATGAGCGATAGGAGAGGTTTCGTCTCTCCCGGTATTGGGGGTTGATGTTGCGCTGTGCTCGATTGGCTATATCAGCAAGTCCCTGGCCAGGGCTGATGAGATTTACTGATAAGAGTTATCAGTAGTTTCTCAATCTGTTATAGGCCATACATCGGCATGACTTATTGAGTTATTGGGGTCGACGATGCCATTCCTAGACTCGATATGCAGAATATCTGACGAAGAGACCGGACTGTACGGTAAGTGTAACCGGTTTCCCGACAGGAGTTTTGACAGGTTCGCTTGTTTTTCTTCTGCTCGCTCAATACCCGGGTGGCCGTTACGTTTAGCTGACCGCTTGCGGCTTGTGGGTGTTTAATATGATCATCACCTACTGCCGGCGTATAGACGAGTCTTAGAGTCCTACAAAGGGTTTACCTAGCTCAGGTGAAACGATGTGGGTGCATATGGTGATATGTGTGAGTGCTTGATTAAATGCGTGTATATGACACCGCATTATAATCCGGTGGTTTTCTATTGGTCGGGTCGTATGTGATATGACCGGTTTATTAAATAAATTGTTGATTTAATAATATGTGACCATTAGCCTTCATACTTAAAGCCTATTTCTTTATAATGCATGCATTAGTGTATGTATATGTTGATATGGATGCACACATGCAAGCATACATTTTCATGGTTGATGATACATTGGTGGTGGCAATGCTAGACTCACATGGTTACATATTTAGATATTTTAATTATTTGAGAAAAGCAAAATGGGATTATAATCATGGTTAACTATTCAACTCTCTTGAGTTGACAAAAGTCAGTGGTTTCATTGCCCATGGTTTTGCTTAAACTCAAGTTACAAAATATCTAGATATTTTGTAACCATAGTTTAGCATGGATGACTCTCACTTACTCTCTTGAGTTTAGAGTGGGTTATCATATTATTCTCTTGAGTCAAGTTTAGCTCCCATCTCCTTCTTCCTCTCTCTCCCCCCAAAAGCTCTCTAGGTTTTGAAAAGAAAGAGAAAGAATCAAAAATAAAAGGCTTTTGAGTGAGATTAAAACCCACATCACCATTCTACTTTAGTCTAGCCCACTAGTGTGGAGTGTTTGCTTCATCTTCATTCTTGATCAATTGGATCTTGGAGCTTGAGCAAAGGAACTCCGGGTGGATCGTCGTGGACAACGAAGGACTCAAGCGGACCGGTTCAAACTCTTGCTGTTCCTAGGGGTCTAGCAAGGAGGTCTACAAAGGTTGTATTCTTCTCTACTAAGTGTTAGACACTAGATTTAGTATGTGATACTATGTCTTTGCTACCCTAATTTCTAGTTTGATCCTATGTAGGTTTACTTAGCACCTCAAAATTTTAATTGTTGGATATATATATGCCCTATAGGCCATTATACGATAGTGTATGTACAGATGTGTGTATATATATATTCAGAGGACAGTCTTGCTCGACATGATAGTATGTTATCTGATTAATCTTTATCATATGTTCACTTTATCATGATTTTACTCATTTGATACTTGTTGATAAAGCCCTTAGGATATTGGCGTGACTACTGGGATTATGATGTAGATCATACTAGTGGGACACCTGTAGTTTATAAGTATATCCTTGAAATGTTCCTAGTCGTAGGTATATCGAGACAGGGCATCGATATTCCATAGTAGACTAGCGTATACCATTCTTGTTCCATATGATGGGCGATGGATGATCCCATATCCATCTGCTGTGGTGACACCAAAGATTCTATATGGGTGCTCAGTGAGACTGGGTACACTGAACGGACTCACCGAGAACTCCTATATGGTATTATATCATACGTAGGATAGCAGTTCTTAGGTGACACTGGTACAGGTTAGTCTGTCGACCCGAGATCGCCATAGAGTCTTGTGTGTCCTCCCACTGTACTTTGATCTCCACCTTACTACGGCTCTACTGAGTCGTACAAACAGGTGGATTTTGGGTACAGTCCCGAGTCACATGGAGGCGATGAGCGATAGGAGGGGTTTCGTCTCTCCCGGTATTGGGGGTTGATGTTGCGCTATGCACGATTGGCTATAACAGGAAGTCCCTGGCCAGGGCTGCTGAGATATTACTGATAAGTGCTATCAGTAGTTTCTCGATCTGTTGTAGACCATATACCGGCAAGACTTATTGAATTATTGGGGTCGACGTTACCATCCCTAGACTCGATACGCAGCATATCTGACGAAGAGACCGGACTGTACGGTAAGTGTTGCTAGTTGGATTGACAGGAGTTTTAACAGATTCGCTTGTTATTCTTCTGATCGCTCAATACCCGGGTGGCCATTACGTTTAGCTGACCGCTTGCGGCTTGTAGGTGTTTGATATGATCATCACCTACTGCCGGCGTATTGACGAGTTTTAGAGTCCCACACAGAAGTTTTCTAGCTCAGGCAAAACGATGTGGTGTGCATATGAGATATGCGTGGGAGCTCGATTAAAATACGTGTATGAGATACCGTATATTAATCGGGCGTTTACTATTGGTCGGGTCTTATGTGATAGGACCGGTTTATTAAATCAAGTGTTGATTTAATAATGACTTTTAGCTCACTTTTATTAAACCTTTTTTTATGGATGTATGCATATATGTATATAGATACACATGATGATGTGTATGCACACATACATACATACATACAAGGGTATCATGGTTGATGATACATGGATGATGGCAATGCAAGACTCACATGGTTCAAATTAATATGTGTATTTTTATTTTGAGATAAAAGAAAATGGAAATTAACAAATGACTCATTCTTTCTACACTCTTCTAAGGTTGACCATTGACTTAACCCTAGGTTTATTTCCTTTGTTCTTTTAACTCATCACAAAACATCTAGATATTTCTTTTAACCATGGTTGGATGTGAGAGTGTCTCACATATATATCCTTTTGTTTTTATTTTAAAACATAACAATTATCATTATCTTGAAAAAAGCTTTGCCATCTTCATCTTCCTCCTTCTTCAAGCTCTCTTGAGTTTCTTTGAGTGTGAGGAAAAGAAAAAGAAAGGGTTTTTAAGTGAGATAACAAACCACACAATCATTCTATACTAGTTTAGCCTATTAGTTTAAAGTGTTTGCATCACTTCCTCAATGATCAAGTGAATCAAGGAGCTTTGGGCAAAGGGACTTCAGGTGGATCGTCGTGGACTAGGAAGGATTCAAGCGAGCCGTTACAAACTCTAGGAGATCCAAGGAGTCACTCAAGGAGGTCTACAAAGGTTGTAGTCTCACCACTTAGTGATAGATTATTTATAGTATGTGATACTATTAGTTGTTACCCTAAATTTCTAGCTCGATTCCTTGGTTAGTTTGCTTAGCACCTCTTAAAATTTAAATTGTGGCATGTGTGATGCTTCCAAACCCTATATGAGGTGCTATGGAAACCCTACAGTGGTATCAGAGCCAAGCTAGAGCTTTAGAGTAACCTAGACGACGTTAAAAACCTTGAACGAACGAAATACGACGCCCGAAGGGTCCTCACTGGAAACTTTTCAAAAAGTTGGATTTTTTCACATTAAAAATACTCAGAAAATCGTGCAGGGTATTTTATTGGCCTGCAAGACGAACGAAGCCCTAACTCGACTATACGACCGCGGAACCGCGGCCAAAATGATAATTTTGCGGCGGTTCCGCGGCGCTGTTGGTGAGGCTTGGATTGTGCCTTCTTGTAATGGCCCGTATGTACTTGTTGCAGTCTCTGGTATATTTTAAAACTGCTCAGGTGTTGAGCTTTCTGAGAATCCTTTGGGTGATTGATCGTTTGATCGAACGTTTTAACTGCGCCTAGTATATGTCTATGTGATACAATAATTGGAATCTACAAATTTGTTTGTTGTGTGTAAATCTAGCATTTCAGTCTCGGGAGTAATCGGAAATCTTGTTGAATTATTCGACTTATTTTGAAAAGGTGTTTTCATGGGTGAGACCTAAATGCGAGCTTTACATTGTTAGGCATGAAATCTTGGATATATGATATCCCGGGTTTGTATTGTCTAAGGGCAGTTACGATTCCAATTGTTGTAGTTTTTCATTTTATTTCTCTATGACCGTAAGTGTAGTATGTGGTGTATCACCGTTTTCGTTGCTATACATCAACGACAATCGGGGTACGCATACTTACTTACATTGATGATATGTGATATTATGTGTTGCTGAGATATGATGTGCAGGATTGTCGTGATTGAATAGCCGGGGGGTTTTATGTGAGATGAGAGTTTTCTTTTCATTCATGTAAAATTCATTTGTATGTAATATTCTTTTATTTGGGGCACTTCCGGGTTGAGGATGTTGTCACCATTGTTGTATATTATTTACTTTTCCGCATTAGGATAGACTCAAGAAGGGGGCACAAGTGACCGGGTTCTAGGGTTCAGTAGGAGACCATCTCGAGGAGTCGAGACCAGGTCTCCTAAACTCTAGAATTGGTAGGGTCACTTGCCGCTCTCATAGGGGTCTAGGGGTGTGGGCTTAGCAATTCATCGTGACCGTGGAATCCGTATTTTCTATTGATGGCTAAATACAAAATACGGACCTCCTAGATATCCTATATTATATGTGCTTCTGCTGCTTATATTCTGTGATGTGATCATTTGATATATCTAAGACGAATGGAATATTATATATATGATATATAATAGACGTTACTTATGTTTTGCACCCGCGCTAGCCCCTTCCCGGTATGCCGTTAGTTAAGTAACCTAACGGTGCATAACGGGACACTGTGACGAATGCGAATGGCATAAGCGTACGTTATATTTTCGTTTCTTTCTGTGATGGATTTAGGACTTAAATGATGGGACTACATTAATGAGATTAATGTAAAGAAAAATGAACCTAAAAAGATGTTGTAGAATCGGATTTAAAACCCACTCGGCTTTTTATGAAAAACCAAGTTTTCAAAGTGCGGAACTTAAGCCACTCCTTTTAAACCCATTGGATTCTACAACGATATCAAGTTCAAAGCGTTAAAAGTTTTCTTAAAAACTATCTGCGGCCCTCCGTCATTTTAGGAAGTAGAGTACTTAGTATTCGTGCTGCGTATTTTGACCTTAGTTAAGGCGCAGTGTACGGTAGCTAAGTGATGTCTTCCTACACCGCATATGATGCGGATTAGTTAGGACATTCATATGATTGTGTTGACTTTAGTTAAGGGTCATGTGGGTGAGTCTAGTTAATCACGAAATGACGGGAAGAACTTAACTAGTGCTTATGATATGTTGACCATAGTTAAGGTCATAAGTGCTTGGGGTAAAAACAATATCGGGAGTTTCAAGAGTTGAAATTTGCAATAAGATTGCATACCTTCTATATGATAGTAGGATCCCGATCCCACTGTGAGCAAGAATTGCTCCCGGGAGAGTTTTGCACTTTACAATTAGCTAACCCATTAAGTGTCTAGAAAGGTGTCAACGGGACTACGCTTCTGGGAAAATGAGGTTTATTCTAATTAGGTCCGTGCGAAAGCACGGGGAACCTTCCTCAAAGTACCGGCACTGGCCTGGCTGAACGGTTAGCAAAGTTGTAGAATGTAATTAATCCCGGCTAGTTTTCTTTTTAAAAGGTTTTAAAGAAAATTTGATAAAAATAGTGGAAGACATTGATCAGATAAGATAATAACCAATCTGATCTTTGCAAGAGCTTTCGCTGAGTGTATTCTTTTCTCTCTCTTAATGGAATACTAATGACAGGCCTTAAGCTTCTACTAGATAAAAACAAGCTGACCGGACCAAACTAGAAAGACTGGCTAAGGAACATAAACATTGCTCTAACATATGATAAAGTATCATATGTCCTCACTGCCAAAGCCCCGCCCGTCCCAAGCCCTAAATCTTCTACTGCGGATAAGGAAATCCGCAAAACGTAGGATAGTGATTGTGCTACTGCCAAATGCCTTGCGCTTGTATCGATGGACAATACACATCAAAAGCAACACGAGCAGATGGATGTTCAATCTATCTTTCTCCATACAAAAGAGTTGTATGGGGAGCAATCTCGGATCCTGATATACGAAGCATCTCGAAAGTTGTTTCAGATGCGGATGGCTCAAGGCACATCAGTAGGCGATCACGTTTTGAAGATGATAGCTCTTACAAAAGAGCTTGAGGACCTCGGTTGGACAATGGATAACGAACAGTATACTGATATTGTTCTACGGTCTCTTCACTCCGCCTTTGCTCCATTCATAGTGAACTTCAACATGTATAACATGGAGAAATCACTACCCGAACTTCTCAATATGTTGAGAAGTGCGGAGAGCACGCAGAAATCGAAGTCCCCCTCTATGCTTGTTGGACAATCTTCCTCTTTCGTCCCAAAAGCCAAGGCCAAGGGAAAGAATAAGAAGAAATTCACCAAACAGAGAGGAGGAATAAAGAAGGCGAAGGGGAAAGACAAATCCAAAGCTGCGGAGTCGGGGAAGGGAGAATGTTTCCACTGCAAGAAGACGGGGCACTAGAAGTGGAACTGTACTGAGTACCTTGAACTCAAGAAAAAGAAGCATGGTGATGCTTCATCTTCAGGTGTGTTCGTGATTGAAATTTTTTTTTCTATTAACTCTGCTTCCTGGGTATTAGATACCGGTTCGGGTTCTCATATTTGCAATTCTGTGCAGGCGTTGAGAAATAGCAGAGTTTTGAAGACAGGTGATCATACTCTCCAGGTTGGAAATGGTTCCAATGTACATGCAGTTTCAGTGGGAGAGTATCACCTAGGGTTGCCGTCAGGTTGTATATTGGTTTTGAACCCATGTTATTTTATGCCAAGTATGCTTTGTAATATTATATCCCTTTCTTTGTTAGACAATGAAGGATATCATTTTGCTGTGCAACACAATGTTATGAACATTAGACTAAATCAAGAGTTGATTGGTTGTGGTACACTTAATAACGGGATATACGTCCTTAATCAACACACAGTTTTCAACATTCAACACACAAGTAAAAGAAAATTTTCAGATATAAATGAAGCTTTTCTTTGGCATTGTAGACTTGGTCATATTAATGAAACAAGACTAAACAAGCTTCATAAAGATAGATATTTAAATTCTTTTGAGTATAAATCTTATGCGACTTTCCAGTCTTGTATCAAAGGTAAAATGACCAAAACTCCGTTTACTGGACAGAAAGAAAGAGCTACTGAGCTCCTAGGCCTCATACATAGTGATGTATGTGGGACAATGTCTACACATGCAAGAGGCGGTTTTTCTTACTTCATAACTTTTACTGATGATTTCTCAAGATTCGGTCATGTGTTTTTAATAAAGCATAAGTCTGAAGCCTTCGAGAAATTCAAAGAGTACAAACTTGAAGTAGAAAACCAAACAGGAATGAGAATCAAGATACATCGATCAGATCGAGGTGGAGAGTACTTGAGTACTGAGTTCTTAGACTTCCTAAAAGAGAATATGATTCTCTCTCAGCTCACTCCCCCTTACACACCACAGCACAACTGTGTGTCAGAGCGGTGGAATCGTACTCTATTAGATATGGTACGATCTATGATGAGTGATTCTGAGTTACCCCTCTCCTTTGGGGGCATGCATTGGAGAATGCAGCTTTTCTATTAAACAAAGTTCCAACCAAGACCGTGTCTACCACTCCATATGAGATATGGTATGGGAAGAGACCATCTCTTAAACGAGTTAAAATTTGGGGTTTTCCGGCTTTTGTCAAAAAGCAGAATCCAGACAAACTCGAGACACGATCGGTCAAATGTATATTTGTGGGATATCCAAAACATTCGTTTGGGTATTTTTTCTACCACAAAAAAAGAACAAAAGGTGTTTGTTTCTCAGTATGCCACATTTTTAGAAAATGAGATTTTTCCAAATGATGCTGATGGCATTGTGGTAGATCTAGAAGATGTTCTAGAAACACAAGTTACAAATGACGACTTGGCTAAACCTGATGTTGCAACAGAATCTAATGAACCTCAGCCACTCCGTAGATCTGGTAGGACTTCTCGCCCATGTTAGTTATATGTATGCCCTAGAGGCCATTACTGTACATACGATGTATATTGTAATGGATGCTTGGACATATATAGGGAGGACTTTCTTGCTCGACATGATAGTACGCTATATGGTTGTACTTTATCTTAATATGTACTCTGATTGTCTCTATGTTACATGTTGATAAAGCCCTTAGGATATTACTCGACTGCTGGGACTATGATGAGATCATACTAGTGGGGCCACGGTAGTCGACGAGTACATCCTATAACTGTTCCTATTCGAGGGTGTATCGAGACAGGGCATCGATACACCAGAGTAGACTAGCGTATACGCATCTTGACCCATATGATGGGCGATGGATGATCCCATATCCATCGGTGTTTGACATCAAGGATGGTGTACGGGTGCTCAGGGAGACTGGGTACACTGGACGGACTCGCCGAGAACTCCCAGATGGTATTATACCTCACGTCAGATGGCAGTTCTCCGGTGACACTGGTACAGAGTAGTCTGTTGACCCGAGATCGTCATAGAGTCTTGTGTGATTCCCACTGTGCTTTGATTTCCATCATACCACGTCCAAGAGGGCGTGCAAAAAGGTGGCTTTTGGGTACAGTCCTGAATCACATGGAGGCAATGAGCGATAGAAGGGGATTCGTCTCTCCCGATATAGGGAGTTGATGTTGTGCTGTGTTCGATTGGCTATAACCGGAAATCCCTGGCCAGGATTGCTGAGATTTACTGGTAAGTGTTATCAGTAGTTTCTCGAACTGTTATAGACCTCATATCGACACGACTTATCGAGCAACTGGGGTCTGACGTTTACCACCCCTAGGCGAGATATGCAACATATCAGACGACGAGACCGGACTGTACGGGAGTGTTACTGATTGGATTCACAGGAGAATGTACATTCTTGCTTGTTGATCTTCTGAGCGCTCAATACCTGGGTGGCTATTACGTTTAGCTGACCGCTTGCAGGTTGTGGGTGTTTGATATGATCATCACCTACTGCCGGCGTATTGACGATTCTTTAGAGTCCTACATAGAGGTTTCTTGGCTCAGTCAAAACGGAGTAGGGGCACATATGTGATATGTGCGGGACCGAGGATAATACGATATGAGATACCGTATTCTATTCTCACGATATTTGATATCTGCCGCGTCATCGGATCAAGTGTTGATTCGATGAATCGGTACGGATAAATATTAGTCGGTTATATGCGATATAGCCGGATTGTCGGATCAAGTGTTGATTCGATAATTTAATGTATAATAATATATATGATATATTAAATTGCATTAACTAACATTAGCTCACTAAAAGATTCTTTTTCTCACTCGGGTAATACATTGATATATATGCGATATATGTTAATTGTATTATTTTATTTTGTTACGATAAATATTATATATGTGATATATAATATTGTAACATGATATGATAACTAATGCAACATATTTAGTGGAGTTTAAACATATTAGGGTTTGGATTAGGGTTAACACTTCTAGTTGATTCTAGAAGCTTTTCTTTTGTCATGATAAAGATATTTGTGTTGATTTTTATCTATGACTCATACTTAACCCAACCCAAACCCTAACCCTAGTTAATTCTCTACATGAGTTTAGTTGACCATGGTTGCATTATTCATCACAAAAGGTTTGATGATTATTCATCACAAAAGGTTTGATGATTATTCATTATCTTCTTCCTTCTTCTTCTTTGCTTAAAAAGCTTTCTTGCTTTGATATTTGTGATGAAATATGTGAGAAAAAGATAAATAAAGAGAGCAAAAATTCTACTTCATCATCCTCATCTTCCCTTGCCATTTAGATGAGGGTGTTCACATCATTTCATGAGTGTTAGCTTGTGTTAACGAAACTTCAAGGTAGATCATCTTTGTATCGAAGATCGGAAGCAAAGGTTGCATCTTTCTCTTCGTGGAACCTCTTGAGTGTCCGGAACCCGATGATCGCAGCGAAGGGACCACAACACGGAGCATATGAAGTGAAGGACCGGATCTACAAAGGTTGTAATCCCTCTCACTTAGTGTTAAAATGTTTAGCATGTTAGTTTTCGCCAAATCTCTAGTTTAAAGATCCGTATTCGTGTTGTTCGGCACGGCTAATTTTTTAATCGGGCATGGTTGATGCCTCGTAGACCCTTGTGCGCATGCCCAGCAACCCTACAGTGGTATCAGAGCCAAGCTAGAGCTTTAGGCGAAGTCTAGATGAAGTTTAAAGTCCGATCGAACCCGGAAAACCCGATAAAACCCCTTCTCTGGAAATTTTTCAAAACTGTGATTTTTTCCATATTAAAAATACCTAAAAAATTCAGCAGGGAATTTTAAGAAATACTGTGAAGCACGTGCGCCTGATTCCACCAAAGCGCGGCGGAACCGCGGCACAAGCATGGCTTGTGCGGCGGTTCCGCGGCCATTTAGTCACTTCAGCATTTGAAATTTGCACAGTAATTCTTATCTTTTAGTGCTGTAGTTTCTGGGAATTTTTAATATTTATTCAACTGTTGAATTTTCTGGGTTGTATAGGGGACTTAAAGTTTCGATCGGATATTTTAACTTTGTTTAGTTTTGTCTGGATAACTTTTAGAAACTGTTAAAAAGTTCGAACGGATATCAATAACTCACTTTTTCCCCTGTCGGAAAATTTTTCAAAAGTTGGATTTTTCCTCGAGTTTAAGAACGTTCTAAGTCGTGCAAGTAACGCGGTGGACCCTCTAGAAGACAACAAACCTTAACTCGATTATGTGATCGTCTTGAACTGCCTCTGAACCTTAGGGTTTGTGGCAGTACGGCGTGCCACATGTGAGGCGTTGGCTTGACCCTTCTACGGCTGGACCATTGGTACTGTGGCATGTAATGGATGTTTTTTAAACTGATTTCAAGTGTTGAGATATATTGGGGAAATCTTGGGTGTTTGAATATTCGATCGAAAAGTTTAACTTTGTCTATTTATCTGGAATGTGATACGATATTTGGAATCCACAGGTAGTTATGAGATAACTAATTTGAATGTTATAAACATAGAAGTTTAGTCTCAGATGATCGGTTGCTACGGAATTTTGATGTGATCAAAAGTCCGTCGCAATCGCGTAGCGTACGCGGATACTCGCCGGGTAAACTTAATAGACAGCCATGCCCCATAGCCCCGACCAAGTGACTGTAGGAGAACCCCGTCGCCGAAAGCATCCGTTCGGGTGCTCGCGGCAGCGGTGTTCCGCCTTAGTGCACTTCGTCGACGGCATCTGGGGGTGCGGCCGTCTACTAAAGTTTGCGACGAGCATTCGATCAGGTTGTCGGGAATCTTGCTGAATTGTCTGACTTGATATTGAAAAGAGTTTTCGATAATGAGACTAAAATGCGGGGTTTATAATTGTTAGGCATGCGATGTCCAAGGAATTCATTTGGTTAGGCATGCGATCTCTAAGGAAGTTGTGGATTCCAACTGTTGTAGTTTTACACTTTCTTTTCTGTGACCGTAAGCGTAGTATGTGGTGTATCGCCGGCTTCGTTGCTATACATCAACGACAATCGGGATACTCATACTTGCTTACGTTGGTGATATGAGATGTTATGTGTTGCTGTGATATGTTATATTGGATCGTCGCGTTCTAAATAGCCGGGGGTTTTATGTGAGATGAGAGTTTTTTCTTTTTCATTCATGTAAAAACTTGTATGTAATATTCTTTTATTGGGGCACTTCCAGGTTGCGGAAGATGTCACCGTTGTATATTATTTACTTTTCCGTATTAGGTAGACCCAAGGCGGGGAGCACAAGTAACCGGGTTCTAGGGTCCAGTGGGAAACCATCTCGAGGAGTCGAGACCGGGTCTCCTAACCCTAAAATTGGCAGTGTTACTTGCCGCTCTCGTAGGGGTCTAGGGATGTGGGTTTGGCTATTCATCGCGACCGTGGAATCCGTGTTTTATACAGGCTCGTATTGAAAACACGGACGTCCTAGTATATCCAATATTTCATATATGTTCTTCTGCTGCAATGTTCTGTGATGAGATCATATTACTGCCTGTGACGAATGTTTATATTATATATATGAGATATATGTTATATTGCAGATTTCGTTTCAATAGTGATGCTTGTGAAGCATAATAAAATGGGACTTCATTAATGAGATTAATGAAACTAAAAGAAACCTAAGATGTTGTAGAAACTTGTTTAAAAACTGGTAGCTACAGTTCTTGCTTTGCATCGCGGTGTTCCTTGTAGAACATCCTGCACCTTATTCGATAAGGAAAGGACCGAGATCCCTTCACCGGGAGTGACTCCTTTAGCAATAACTGGCAGATGCTACACACTCGGTTTGTCTTTTGATTGCTTCTATAGTTCTTGCTTTGCATAGTGGTATATGTGATATATCCTGCACCTTATTCGATGAGGAAAGGGCCGACGATCCCTTCACCGGGAGTGACCCCTTTAGCAAAACTATAAAAGCCTAAAAAACACTCCATTTAAAATCACTCGATTCTACGACGATATCAAGTTTATTACGCAATAGGTTTTCTTAAAAACCTGTCGTAGCCCTCCGTCATTTCAGATAAGTCCTACTTAGTATTCGTGCTACGTTTGTTGACCTCCGTCAAGACGTAGTGTGCGGTAGCTGACTAATATTTATCTGCTTATGCATATGATGCAGATTGGATTAGGGTAGTCGTGCGGCCTTGTTGACCTCCATCAAGGGTCGTGCGGGTGGGTTTAATTCAATCAGGAAATGACGGGTTGAACTTGACTAGTAGCCTGTGGTTTGTTGACCTCCGTCAAGGTCA
This sequence comes from Agapanthus africanus, assembly GCA_030015575.1. NCBI lineage: Eukaryota > Viridiplantae > Streptophyta > Magnoliopsida > Asparagales > Amaryllidaceae > Agapanthus > Agapanthus africanus. Next base: position 297,314,563 of record CM057339.1, on the reverse strand, counting down.
TAGGACGCTAGGGGTAAAATATTATTGGGAATTTCAAGTGTTGAAATTTGCAATGAGATTGCATACCTTCTATGAGATAGTTGGATCCTGATACCCGCTGCGAGTAAGAGTTACTCCTGGGAGAGTTTTACACATTACAATTAGCCGATCAAGTAGGTGTCTAGAAAGGTGTTAACGGGGTTACGCCTCTGGGAAAACGAGGTTTACTTAATTAGGTTCATGCGAAAGCACGGGGGACCTCCCTCAAAGTACCGACACTGGCCTGGCTGAAAGATTGGCGAACTTGTAGCGTGTGATTAATCCCGGCCAGTCTTTCCTTTTAGGGTTTGAAGGAAGATTTGATTAAAACAGTGGGAGACATCCTGATTAGATATATTAGATAACCAATCTAATCTTGCAAGAGCATACGCTGAGTGTTTTCTTCTCTCTCTCTCCAGGTAGCGAACATATCACGCCTTAATCAAGATAATAAAACGGATATATTGACCGAACCCGCTTGTTATACTGAGCTGGGGAACGTTGGTCCCGCTCCAACTTATAATTGTTATAAGACAGAGAAGGAAATTGGGGAATACCAGATTTCCCGTGCCGCCCAAACGAAGAAAGTGCATGTTGATGCATCATCTTCGGGTGTGTTCATTACACAGAACCGTTTCTCAGTATTCTTTACGTCCTGGGTATGAGATACCGGATCAGGATCCCACATATGTAATCTGTTACATGGGCTACAGATAGGTAGAGAACTGAGAACGGGTGATAAGTTTCATGAGATAGAAAACGGAGCAAGCGTTGCAGCCAAGTCTGTTGGTCACTATCACCCTGTATTACCAGAATACATTGATTCTGAACAAATGTTATTAGATACCGAACCTGATATACAACATCATATCAGTTTTTTTATTAGTAAAGAAGTGATATAATTTTGTATTGTTGGATAATGTTTTGAACATTTCCTATATCAAGAGTTGATCGATTCAGGCACGTTATCTAAAAGCATTGACTTTCTAAATCAAACTACAGTTCTTAGTATACAGAACACACACGAGAGGAAGAGTTCAGAAATGAACGAATCCTTCTTGAGGCATTGTAGACTAGGTCATATCAATGCGACCCGACTGGCTGAAGTTACATTCAGATGCATATTTAAATTAGTTTGAATTTACATCTTGTGAAACTTGCCAGTCCTGTCACAAAAATAAGATGACCACAGCTCTGTTTATTGGAAACAGAGAAAGTGTTGGTGAACTCTTAGGAATGATACATGATGATGTATGAAAGTCCCCTGTCTACACATGCCAAGACCGGTTCTTTTTACTTCATTACATTCTCTGATAATCTCTCAAGATTCAGACATAGTTTCTGTTGAAACACAAGTCCGAACATTTTGAGATATTCACAGAATATGAGTTAGAAGCAGAGAACCGAAAAATACGGGTAAAAGTATTATGTCCTTTGATACAATCAAGGAGGAGAATACTTGAGCACGGAATTCCTGGACTATTCTAAAGGAGAATGAGATTCTCTCTCAGCATTACTCCTCCGTATACATCACAGCACGTCGGTGTATCGGGGTGGAGCAATAGCACCCTATGTGATATAGTGTGCTCTATGATGAGTACTACTGAGTTTCCTATTTCCTTTAGGGAGTTATGCACTTGTGAAGTTGCATACCTATTGAATATGGTTCAAATCAAATTAGTTACCTACCACTTCATATGTGATATGGAAAGGGAAGAGCCCATATCTTAAGTTTGTTAAGATTTGGGGTTGTCCGGCCTATGTCTAAAAGCAAAATCCGGCCAAGCTGGAGGCAAGGTCTGTTATGTAGAACTGGAATGGTTCCAGCTATACAAACTGCAGCTGATGATTTGGTAGAACCAAAGGATTCAATAGTTTCCAACGAACCTCGGCCTCTCCGCCGATCTAGTAGGGTTCCTAACCCACCTGAGAGATACTTCGGTTTCTCTATGACAGTGGGAGTGAGGATTGCATCATGAGATGATGACCCAACTAGTTTCGAGCTGGCCATCAGGAGTGGGACTCTATAAGAATGGCTGGATGCTTATCGATCTGAGATAGAATCCTTATACACCAACAAAGTATGGACTTTGGTTGCTTTATTTGAAGGGTTAAATCCCCATCAGGAGCAAGTATATCTTGAGAAGATTACTTGGTGTACATGGAAAAGTTGAGACTTTCAAAGCTATGCTTAAGTCCATCCAGATCCTACTTGCCATGGCTACATACCATGACTATGATATCTGGCGGTTGGGTGTCATGACTGCTTTTCTAAATGATGTTTTAGAAAAGAGCGTCTATAAGTACACAGCCAGAAGGCTTCGTAGACAGTGGGAGCAGCGGAAACGTGTGCAAGATGTTTTATATGATAAAACAGGCATCGCGGAGTTGGAACATCTGTTTTGATGTGGTAGTCAAAGAGTTTGACTCCATCAAAATGGTAGATGAACCTTGTATATATAAAAAGGTAATAGGGAGTATGGTGGTGATCCTCGTAGAGTACGTGGATGACATACTCTTGATAGGGAAGGAGTTTCCTATGCTACGCTCGGTCAATCTCCGCTTATCACAAGGATTCTCCATATAGGATCAAAGTGATACCTCCTAAATCCTGGGTTTTTGGATCTATGTGATAGATCTAATTGGATGTTAGGATTCTCACTAGTTGTAGTGAGATGGTATCAATTGATCCTGGGGAGAATGACTGGAAAGGTTCCAGGGTGATAAGGACGACTGAATGTCAGTCGCAGGCATTGTCTTTATCCTCAGTGGAGGGACGGTATGTTGGAAGAGTTCCAAGCTAGATACCGTGACATACTAGACGATTAAAGGCAAGATGCATCGTTACCAAGGATGCTACCAAAGAGGCAGTCTGGATAGATATCAGTTCATGAGATGAACTTCGTTCCTACCATTGTGTGACAATGGAGTTGTGGCTTATGCCAAGAAACTACCGTCCCATCAGAAATCCAGATATAATTCTTAGGCAGTATCACCTGATCATGGAGATGGTTGATCTACAGGGACATCGAGGTTAGGAGAGTAGACACAGAGGACAACAGCGCAGATCCACTCACAAAGGCCTTTTTCCCAGTAGAGACTCTTATGGGATGGTTGAGTATGAGATACTTCAACCGCAGCTAATTATTGGGTATGCGATACCACAACAGATGGCCCTAGTGCAAGTGGGAGATTGTTAGTTATATGTATGCCCTAGAGGCCATTACTGTACATACGATGTATATTGTAATGGATGCTTGGACATATATAGGGAGGACTTTCTTGCTCGACATGATAGTACGCTATCTGGTTGTACTTTATCTTAACATATACTCTGATTGTCTCTATGTTACATGTTGATAAAGCCCTTAGGATATTACTCGACTGCTGGGACTATGATGAGATCATACTAGTGGGGCCACGGTAGTCGACGAGTACATCCTATAACTGTTCCTAGTCGAGGGTGTATCGAGACAGGGCATCGATACACCAGAGTAGACTAGCGTATACGCATCTTGACCCATATGATGGGCGATGGATGATCCCATATCCATCGGTGTTTGACATCAAGGATGGTGTACGGGTGCTCAGGGGAGACTGGGTACACTGGACGGACTCGCCGAGAACTCCCAGATGGTATTATACCTCACGTCAGATGGCAGTTCTCCGGTGACACTGGTACATAGTAGTCTGTTGACCCGAGATCGTCATAGAGTCTTGTGTGATTCCCACTGTGCTTTGATTTCCATCATATCACGTCCAAGAGGGCGTGCAAAAAGGTGGCTTTTGGGTACAGTCCCGAATCACATGGAGGCAATGAGCGATAGGAGGGGATTCGTCTCTCCCGGTATAGGGAGTTGATGTTGTGCTGTGTTCGATTGGTTATAACCGGAAATCCCTGGCCAGGGTTGTGAGATTTACTGGTAAGTGTTATCAGTAGTTTCTCGAACTGTTATAGACCTCATATCGACACGACTTATCGAGCTACTGGGGTCTGACGTTTACCACCCCTGGGCGAGATATGCAACATATCAGACGACGAGACCGGACTGTACGGGAGTGTTACTGATTGGATTCACAGGAGAATGTACAGGCTTGCTTGTTGATCTTCTGAGAGCTCAATACCTGGGTGGCTATTACGTTTAGCTGACCGCTTGCAGCTTGTGGGTGTTTGATATGATCATCACCTACTGCCGGCGTATTGACGATTCTTTAGAGTCCTACACAGAGGTTTCTTGGCTCAGGCAAAACGGAGTAGGGGCACATATGTGATATGTGCGGGACCGAGGATAATACGATATGAGATACCGTATTCTATTCTCGCGATATTTGATATCTGCCGGGTTATCGGATCAAGTGTTGATTCGATGAATCGGTACGGATAAATATTACTCGGTTATATGCGATATAGCCGGATTATCGGATCAAATGTTGATTCGATAATTTAATGTATAATAATATATATGATATATTAAATTGCATTAACTAATATTAGCTCACTAAAAGATTCTTTTTCTCACTCGGGTAATACATTGATATATATGCGATATATGTTAATTGTATTATTTTATTTTGTTACGATAAATATTATATATGTGATATATAATATTGTAACATGATATGATAACTAATGCAACATGTTTAGTGGAGTTTAAACATGATTAGGGTTTGGATTAGGGTTAACACTTCTAGTTGATTCTAGAAGCTTTTCTTTTGTCATGATAAAGATATTTGTGTTGATTTTTATCTATGACTCATACTTAACCCAACCCAAACCCTAACCCTAGTTAATTCTCTACATGAGTTTAGTTGACCATGGTTGCATTATTCATCATATTAATCCTTTCATTATTCATCACAAAAGGTTTGATGATTATTCATCATCTTCTTCCTTCTTCTTCTTTGCTTAAAAAGCTTTCTTGCTTTGATATTTGTGATGAAATATGTGAGAAAAAGATAAATAAAGAGAGCAAAAATCCTACTTCATCATCCTCATCTTCCCTTGCCATTTAGATGATGGTGTTCACATCATTTCATGAGTGTTAGCTTGTGTTAACGAAACTTCAAGGTAGATCATCTTTGTATCGAAGATCGGAAGCAAAGGTTGCATCTTTCTCTTCATGGAACCTCTCGAGAGTCCGGAACCCGATGATCGCAGCAAAGGGACCACAACACGGAGCATATGAAGTGAAGGACCGGATCTATAAAGGTTGTAATCCCTCTCACTTGGTGTTAAAATGTTTAGCATGTTAGTTTTCGCCAAATCTCTAGTTTAAAGATCCGTATTCGGGTTGTTCGGCACCGCTAATTTTTTAATCGGGCATGGTTGATGCCTCGTAGACCCTTGTGCGCGTGTCCAGCAACCCTACAGCCCACCGGAGAGATACTACGGTTTTCTCATTGATGGTGATAGAGAAGATTGCATCATGGATGACGATGACCCTGCCAATTTTCAGCAATTAATCACGAGTGGTGACTCTGTGAAATGGCCGGATGCCATGAGATCCGAAATGGAGTCCATGTACACCAACAAAGTATGTACTTTAAAGGATGTACCCTATGGGATAAAACCTGTAGGCTGCAAATGGATCTTTAAAAGAAAGATCGGTGTAGATGGACAGGTGGAGACCTATAAGGCAAGGTTGGTAGCGAAAGGCTTTTGTCAAAGACCAGGCTTGTACTATGACGAAAATTTCTCTCCGGTAGCCATGCTTAAATCCATTCGGATCCTACTTGCTATTGTTGCTCACTACGACTATGAAATCTGGCAGATGGACGTTAAAACTGCATTTCTAAATGGTGATTTAGATGAATGCGTTTATATGGATCAGCCAGAGGGCTTCATTGACAGTGGGAGCAGCAGAAAAGCATGTAAGTTTCTTAAATCCATTTATGGATTAAAGCAGGCATCACGGAGTTGGAACATCTGTTTTGATGATGTTATCTAAGAGTTTGATTTCATCAAAAATCCAGATGAACCTTGTGTTTATAAGAAGACTGTAGGGAGAACTGTCGCATTCCTCATATTGTACGTAGATGACATTCTTCTGATAGGAAATGACATTCCTATGCTACAGTCGGTCAAATCATTCTTATCACAAAGGTTCTCCATGAAGGACCTGGGTGATGCCACGTACATATTGGGCATACGGATCTATAGGGATAGATCTAAATGGTTATTGGGATTGTCCCAAACCAAGTACATCAACTTCATCCAAAAGTGGTTTAGTATGGAAGACTTCAAGCGGGGTGCCTTACCCGCTTGCCACGGAGTCACTCTCTCCAAGGACGATTGCCCAAAGTCTGATGAAGAGAGAGCTCGCATGAGCATTATTCCCTATGCTTCGGCCGTAGGATCGATAATGTATGCGATGTTGTGTACACGCCCTGATGTAGCTTATGCACTTAGTGTAGTAAGTAGGTATCAGTCAAACCCAGGGGAGAATCACTGGACTGCTGTGAAGAACATTCTTAAGTACTTGCGAAGGACTAAAGAATTGTTCTTGGTGTATGGTAACGGGGATCTCCAAATGGAGGCCTTTACCGATTCGAGCTTCCAGAGTGACAAGGATGACAGTAAATCTATCTCAAGGTTTGCATTTACCCTCAATGGAGGGACGTTAAGTTGGAAGAGTTCCAAACAGGATACCGTTGCAGACTCAACGACGGAAGCTGAGTACATTGATGCAAATGATGCTGCCAAGGAAGCCGTCTGGATGAAGAAATTCATCTCGGAGCTAGGAGTAGTTCCAACCATTATTGATCCAATACCTTTGTATTGTGACAATAATGGGGCTATGGCGTTGGCCAAAGAGCCCACGTCCCATCAGAAGTCCAGACACATCCTGAGGCGATATCATTTGATCCGGGAGATAGTTGATCGCCACGAGATCGAGATTAAGAGAGTAGATACAAAAGACAACACCGCGGATCCATTTACTAAGGCCCTCCCTCAGCCGCAGCATGAGCGACTTTTTGAGATGTTGGGTATAAGATACGCCAATAATTGGCCTTAGTGCAAGTGGGAGATTGTTGGATACATGTATGCCCTAGAGGCCATTATATGATAGTGTATGTACTGATGTGTGTGTGTGTGTGTGTGTGTGTGGGTATATATATATATATATATTCAGAGGACAGTCTTGCTCGACATGATGGTATGCTATCTGATTGCTCTTTATCATATGTTCACTTGATCATGCTTTTACTCATTTGATACATGTTGATAAAGCCCTTAGGATATTGGCTTGACTACTGGGATTATGATGTGGATCATACTAGTGGGACACATGTAGTTTATAAGCATATCTTTGAAATGTTCCTAGTCGTAGGTATATCGAGACCGGGCATCGATATTCCAGAGTAGACTAGCATATACCATTCTTGTTCCATATGATGGGCGATGGCTGATCCCATATCCATCTGGTGTGGTGACACCAAAGATTGTATACGGGTGCATAGTGAGACTGGGTACACTGAACGGACTCACTGAGAACTCCTATGTGGTATTATATCATACGTCGGATAGCAGTTCTCACGTGACACTGGTACAGGTTAGTCTGCAGACCCGAGATCGCCATAGAGTCTTGTGTGTCCTCCCACTGTACTTTGATCTCCACCCTACTACAGCTCTACTGAGTTGTACAAACAGGTGGATTTTGGGTACAGTCCCGAGGCACATGGAGGCGATGAGCGGTAGGAAGGGTTTCGTCTCTCCCGGTATTGGTGGTTGATGTTGCGCTATGCGATTGGCTATAACAGGAAGTCCCTGGCCAGGGCTGCTGAGATATTACTGATAAGTGTTATCAGTAGTTTCTCAATCTGTTGTAGACCATATACCGACATGACTTATTGAGTTATTGGGGTCGACGTTACCATCCCTAGACTCGATATGCAGCATATCTGACGAAGAGACCGGACTGTACGGTATGTGTTGCCAGTTGGATTGACGGGAGTTTTGACAGGTTCGCTTGTTCTTGTTCTGATCGCTCAATACCCGGGTGGCCGTTACGTTTAGCTGACCGCTTGCGGCTTGAAGGTGTTTGATATGATCATCACCTACTGCCAGCGTATTGACGAGTCTTAAAGTCCCATATAGAAGTTTCCTAGCTTAGGAAAAACGATGTGGTGTGCATATGAGATATGCGCGGGATCTCGATTAAAATTCGTGTATGAGATACCGTATATTAATCGGGCGTTTACTATTGGTCGGGTCGTATGTGATATGAGCGGTTATTTAAATCAAGTGTTGATTTAATAATGACTTTTAGCTCACTTTTATTAAACCTTTTCTTTATGGATGTAAGCATATATGTATATACATACACATGATGATGTGTATGCATACATACATACATACATACAAGTGTATCATGGTTGATGATACATGGATGATGGAAATGCAAGACTCACAATGTTCAAATTAATATGTGTATTTTTGTTTTGAGATAAAAGAAAAAGGAAATTAACAAATGACTCATTCTTTCTACACTCTTCTAAGGTTGACTATTGACTTAACCCTAGGTTTATTTCCTTTGTTCTTTTAACTCATCACAAAATATCTAGATATTTCTTTTAACCATGGTTGGATGTGAGAGTGTCTCACATATATATCCTTTTGTTTTTATTTTAAAACATAACAATTATCATTATCTTGAAAAAAGCTTTGCCATCTTCATCTTCTTCCTTCTTCAAGCTCTCTTGAGTTTCTTTGAGTGTGAGGAAAAGAAAAAGAAAGGGTTTTTAAGTGAGATAACAAACCACTCAATCATTCAATACTAGTTTACCCTATTAGTTTAGAGTGTTTGCATCACTTACTCATTGATCAAGTGAAGCAAGGAGCTTTGGGCAAAGGGACTTCGGGTGGATCATCGTGGACTAGGAAGGATTCAAGCGAGCCGTTCCAAACTCTAAGAGATCCAATGAGTCACTCAAGGAGGTCTACAAAGGTTGTAATCTCTCTACTTAGTGATAGATTATTTATAGTATATGATACTATTAGTTGTTACCTGTTCATATCATAATATTGCATTATTATATTCCCCATTCTTATTCATTTTAAAAATAACAGGTGCTTTTGACCCATGTCTGCTACATAGTTGCAGGTTACAGGTTCTCGGAACAAAAACAATGAAAACGATGAAAAGATGATACAAAAGTGAGACTACGACCAACAAACGGAAAGATCTGGATCATGCCTACAGTTTGAAGACTAAACGAAGATCAACAAACAGGTTCACAAAGCACAAAGGCAGCGCAAGGTTCAAAGACTTCAACACGAAGCGAACGGTAAAGTCCACTACCTTATTCACTGTAGAAATCTGGAAGAGAACCAAAAGATATTCTGAAGAAAAAGTGAAGAAAACAAATTTTAAATACAACAAGAAAGGACCCCAGAGAAATTGAGCCCATAAGCCCATTACTTGGCCGCGGAACCGCGGCCATGACACACCCGTGTCGGTGGAAAATTCTTGAGGCGGCTGCGAGCGTTGACTAGTTCTTTTTCTTAGAGGGTAAATTTGTAAAAACAGATATGACGCCATTGTAACCTAGGGTTTCTATGAATCTATGAATAGAACCCTAAAAACCTGTTTTAGGTCATGCATCTTTTTATTCATCTATTTCAGAAATTAAATCCTGTGTAAATGTTTGGAGAGAGCCATCAATAAAATTAGTATGTTTTCTTTTCATTTCCCTAGTATAATTTTCTTATCTGCCCTAGTTAAATTAATTAGAAATGTTTTTCAATTCCCTAATGAGCGAGTGGTCTCCTCGCTTGTTAGGGTTAGATTTGGGGAAGGCTTGAGAGATGAAAATCTCTCACCCCTTTCTTGACCATCATAAGTTTTTATAGGACTCCATGTATACATAACACACCGTTCCCTATGGCACCCTATCCCCCGAGGTAGCGGTGATACCGTAGTATAAAGGACCGGTTGTATATGTTTTCCATGGAGGTTAGGGTAAGAATTAAGAAAGGAAGGACAAGAACCTAGATGAAGAAATATCGTTTCTTCCCGATGGTACTAATCCCCTTTATTAATTGTTACCATAACACCTAGTAGATCTAAATTAGGGCATTGAAAGCAGTGGGAAATCTTTACATTTCCAAACTTAACCTAAACCTAACCCTAGCAAGACTCTAGTCTAGATAAAACTTAGTTTTTAGATTTAATCAATCCGACAACAATCGGAATTAACTCGTTAGAACAAATTAAGAAATACACAACATCCCTATGGACCGACCTGTATTCACCGGCTAGCTACCAAGCGATGCCGTTCTTGATTGCGGTTAAAAATATTTTTGATTTATCTTTTGAAAGCGCATAAGCACGCTAAAAACACTAACAATCAAATGGCGTCGTTGCCGGGGATGGCGTATTATTTTCTTTTTGTAATTTCGGGTTAATATAAATCAAAAAAATCATAAAAACTGAAAAATAAAAAAATATAAAAAAAAATCATCTTGTTATTTTGTGAAGGGTATTTTCGTGTGAATTTTGCAGGATCGACGAACAAGTTCGGATCTGGAAAAATCCAGAGATCAAACTAGAAAACCCTAGATCTTAACAACAGAGGATTTCCACAACAGAACAACAGAAGAAATTTGGAGGGCCGAGTCAACAGGACGACCTCCCTCCCGCCGCAGAACCGCCGCCTCCTGGTGACGTCAGCACGAGGAAAAACCACTGTGAGCTTTCTCTCTCCACATCTGAACCCTCTGATATCACCTCTTTAAATTTGCCTGCAGGATTCTTTGCGCTAAAAATCACTCCCCCTTCCAATAATTGATCTTGTGCAGGATTCTTTGCGCCGCGCTAAAAATATAAAAAAAAAATTGTTGAAAGTGATTGTTTACTGCTTTGCATATTTTTAATCGGACTTTAAGGGGCTTGAAACCAATCCAGATTGGGTGGGGATTTCATCACCTTTCTCAGGACCCCAGAAATCACATAAGGCATATTGCATTGACCATCTTTTAATTAAAAAATATTAGACTCGGCCCTAAGGACATCGCGCTCAATAGGACTGAGGACTAGTTGTAGGTATCGACCATTTATCCTAACCTGACTTTGTGGTGTCTACGCAAGTGTGTCTAAGGCGAGTGGTTACTTAATTAGGGCCACTACTTGTAGTGGAGAGCCTCCCACTCACCTGGCACTTACCTGGCCGCAATTGGCAGTGAAGAGGCGGTTTGAGGTCCTATTTCTAGCCCTTTGGAACAGTTAGGAGCTGTCTAGCTGACCTAGGTGACCCTACATCTAGGCCTGATTGTGCATTTGTGGTTGATTGCATTTATGTCAAAGCCTTTTATCGAAAATCTTTTTGCAAAAACCTCCACATAAAAAAAAGGAAAATTTTTTTACAAAAACTTGCAACTTGTCGCTAAAGAAATCCTTGCACACCTCTCACACCCACTTTCTTCTCATTGACATTTTCTTACCCCCACATTCTGTTTTTCACCTTTTTGACTACACTACCTCTTTAGTGTATGTCCGTTTGGACTAGGGACAGTAGCTCCCGATTAGTCCGTGTCTCGTTGGTATCGACCGACGAAGCTTTCGACTCCGAAGTCGAAATTCTTTCCACTTCCTCACCTTCACCTTCAAATTCTTCATCCGAAGGTATGTCGGGATATAATCCTAACAACACCTTACCCACGGGACTGATTCCATCTCCGTTAGGTGCGAATAACCCGCAACACCCGCCTGTTGAAGCGCCCCAACGAATCGCGCTCCAGGATCTTTTCTATCCAATCCGCACCGCCTTACCTACTTGTTTTTCACTCCCACCGGCAAATGGGGACAATTTTGAGATCAAACCCCACTTCATCAATATGCTGCCAAAATTTCACGGACTGGAATCCGAAGATACCTACATCTTCATAAACAAATTCCAAAACGTTTGCGCAATGATGAAAACAACCCAATTATCAAATGATGCTATAAGGCAAAGGGTCATTCCTTTCACCTTATGTGACTTAGCCGAGAAGTGGTTATACAGCACAACATCACATTCAATTAAAAATTAGGAAGAGTTTGTTAAAGCTTTCCTTAAAAAAATTTATCCTCATCACAAGACTACGAGAATTCGCAATGAGATTATACAATTTTCCCAGCTTCCTTCCGAACCATTTTTAAAGTGTTTTGAAAGATTCAAAGTCCTACTTGTTCAATGCCCTCATCATGGTATCGAATATTGGCAACTTTGCCAAACATTATACGAGGGATTGTACCCAGCAACAAAGCAGTTGCTGGAAACCATTTGTCAAGGTCACTTTCTAAACAAATTTAGTGAGGAAGCTTGGCAGTTTCTCGAGGATCTTACTAAACAAACACTTCAGTAGGAAAGCACTAAGACCACTCATCTTCTTCTGTTGGTCAATCTAGGGCAGGCATAGAACAAATAGATATGTCGATAACAATGAAGGCCGAGATGGCCGCACTTACGAAAAAGCTAGAAGCAATTGAGACCAAAATCTCATCGCCTTCTCCTGCCCCTGCTTTACCCCCACGAACTGTTTGTGCTTGTTGTTCGGATCCATCACATCTTACCGAAGAGTGTCCTTACAATCCACCTGTTCAAGGACAAGATCAAGTCAATGCTGCCTTTCAGCAACGACAGAGAAATGATCCATACTCTTTGACTTATAATCCGGGTTGGAGGAGTCACCCAAATTTTGCTTGGAATCAAAATCAACAATTCCAAGGAAACAACAACTTTCAAAGGCTTCCTCCTCCACAACAACAAGCACCACAACAAACTCAATACCAGCAACCTTTCCAACCACAACCTTACCCAAATCAAACGAACAATTTTGTGCCAAACAACTTGTACCATCAAAACAATTCTGTTCAACCAAATGATGATAAGGTTATCTCGCTAAAAAGAAGTCTAGATGCGTTTCTCAAACAATCTACACAATCCGCAGCAAGGTTGGAGACTTCCATTCAGTCTTTGATGCACAACAATGCTTCACACGATCAAAGCATCAAATCTATTGAGGCACAAATTGCACAACTAACTGCTGCGTTGAGCGAGCGAGAAAAAGGAAAGCTTCCATCTCAACCATTGCCAAATCCCGGTCACACACACAATGCACATGTTGCATATGAACAACAAAATCATAATGTAAATGTTGTGACCACGTTGAGATCTGGAAGAGTGTTGCATAATAACGTGGGTAATAGTGATGACACCCCTGCCGGTGGTTCTTCTTCATCATCTTCTTCTTCTTCTTCATCTTCTTCGTTAGAGCCTATTCTTCATTCATCACAAGGATCTACTTCTTCTAGTTTGCACGGACCCACTTCTCACTTCACGAACACACCACCACTGGGATCCGTTCCAACTCCGCAATCTACTCCACAGACATTGGACTCACCAGATTTTCAAAATGCTCCTTTTCCAAACAGGTTGAGATCCAATAAACCAACTCCACAAATGGAGAAGATTGTGGAGTTGTTTAAACAGGTTAGCATAAATATACCTCTCTTGGATGAAATCCAACAAGTACCTTCTTACGCGAAAATCTTAAAGGGCTTATGCTCCTCGAAGAGAAAATCTCAGACACCCAAGAAAGTGCTAGTAGCTAGTGCCGTGAGCAATGCTATTAACCAACGTCAACCTTTACCCCAAAAACGAAAGGACCCTTGCTGTCCTATAATTTCAATAACTATTGGGGATAAGAACATCAATAGAGAACTTTTAGATCTTGGGTCTAGTGTTAACTTGCTTCCCTACTCCATGTACGAGCAATTAGGTGTTGGAGAGTTGAAACCCACTCGTTGTACTCTCCAAATGGCTGATCGATCAATCACCCATCCTAGGGATGAGTCATAGGATGTGTTGATCAAAGTAGGGGACTTCATATTCCCCGTTGATTTTATTGTTATGGACACACAACTTGTTGCTAACCCACAAAACCAAATTCCGGTGATCTTCGGTCGACCATTTTTGGCCACTTCCAATGCCGTAATAAATTGTCGCAATGGCTCTATGACTCTATCCTCTGGAAAGATGTCAAGTGAGTTCAATATTTATAGGATAGGAACTCTGCCCCCCCCCCGTGCCTAAAACTAGTACACGAGAAGTTTACTCTATTCACGAAATCACGCAGGAGGACTGCGAGCTTGAAAGATTTCTGTTTGATGACAACAGTCTTGACGCCACTAGTGCGTCCCTCCTTGAATCTAACACAGTTGGCACAACCGATATTGATTACGAATGTTTCACCTTTTCGGACGATTTTGACGACTCACCGCCCGAATATGAGTCTTTTGAATTTTTGGATGAGTTAGTTGAACCATCCGATTCGGTTGTTTGCAGTGATTTCGAACCAGTGTTGGAGTCCTTTGAGTTCGAGGTAGATTCCCCACTTTTACATTTGATTGTTTCGCCTCCGAAACTCGAACTCAAGCCCTTGCCGTCTCACCTTAAATACGCTTACCTTGGTGAGAATGAGACATTTCCCGTTATCATATCGGCCTCTCTAGCCCTCGAGCAAGAGAAAGCCCTTTTAATGGTTTTACAAGAAAAGCGGCAAGCTTTCGGCTGGACTATGGCGGACATCGAGGAGATTAGTTCCCTCATAATTGAATATCGTATGCATATGATGGATGATGCCAAGTCCATAAAGAATCCACTGAAACATCTTGGGGATTGTGTGGATAATCAACCTCCTCCTTTAGAAGTTGAACCACCCCCTTTTCTTTTAATAAGCTATGAGAATGCCAATATTCCACTGATTTCTGATCATTCACATTCTCGTTTTGATTCATCATCACCTCCTATCTATTCACTTCCACGTGCATACAGACACTTTCCATACCACCACTTATCTCTTCCCCAAATCTTTTTGGCTCGGTACAACATGTTCTCCCACCGACCGATACTCTACACAGATAAATTTTTCAACTGGTTGGTGTTGACGTTTGGTCTTTGCAAAGTTTGGCAATAACATGTAACATCGTTTGACTTAAGTTTGGGGGGACCTTTTTGTATATATTTTTGGTTTTTCTTTTAACGTAAAAAATATATATCTATATATAAAATAATAATAACATGGGAGTGCCGACATTTTCAACCCTCTTGGTATAGCCTGACAGTGAGGACACTGTCAAGTTTAAGTTTGGGGGTATGCTCGGTAAGCTTTCTTCCTTTGCATTCATATGTACATTTTTGCATTTTCATATTTATTTTAAAACCCATAAAAAATTGAAAATTTCAAAAATTATAAAAATTGAAAAGTTCAATTTTGGCTATATTTGACTTAAGTTTGACATAAAGGATAACTAGTTAGGAACAACTAGATCTTAGATTTCATAAATTAAAAACCCTAAAAATAACCTTTCTTAAAATTTAACGGTAGAAAGTATATGTCTTTGTAGTTTACTTAGAAATAGGCAAATTTCAAGTTGACTTCTTGAGCTAAGTTAAAACAAGGGAAAAGTATTGATATTTTTATTAAAGTATAAGTTTGAAAAATAATTCCTAAGCTTAAGTCTAAATTCTGAAAATATATACCCTACAAATTGCACAAATACAAACCTTGAAACTTGGAATAGTAGGAGAGACCTTGAAATGCTCTTGTCTAAAGTCCCTAGTACGAAGAAAAATAATATAAAAATACAAGTGTGAATAATGAGATAATAAAAAAATGAACACTGGTTTTGTGATTGCTTAAGGCTGTATTAATAGAAAAATATTTAGCAATGGTGCTTCATCACCTAGTGCCTTAGACCAACTGGTTTGGGAGTCACTGCAAAAGCCTTAGGTGTTACAAGACTAGGAATTATGCTTTAATATGCATACACATTTTGTAATTGGTTGTAGGTACCTCAAGAAGTATTAACGATCGCATGAAGGATGTGTGAGCGAAATTCATCTAAAAATTCACCAATTAAGAAGTGCTTTGGACAACGGACAAGAGTATGATAGCTTGATTTGAATTTCCAAGTATAGGGGTGATATATACACACACGTAGTGTAAGTCCACGTTGCCCACCCCGGTACTTGCGGGGAGGCGGAAAACATAATAAAAAACGGATTTTTAATGACTTAGGCAACATGGACCAAGCTTGTGAGGATCTTTGCTAAACTAAAACTAGCTAACCCTAACTACAAAGTAGCTAAGTGATGGAAAGGTTATACCTTTGGTCTTTAGTCCTTCTCTCCTTGCTCGTCGGAACGGTAGAAAGGCCTCACCTTGCTAGTCTCCTTCCGTCAAAGAACGATCCACCCGAAAGCCTCGACCTTTAGCTTCAACTCCAAGCTAGGAGTAACTAGAGTGCAAGAAATGCTAAGACTTGAACCCTAGAAGTGAGTAGAGAAGATCAAGTGAAGGTTTTTCTCAAGCTTTTTGTTTCTCAACACATGAGAGGGAGAGAGCTTGAGGGAGAGGATGAACAAGAGAGAGAAAAGATATGATAGAATGAAATAATAGTGAGCCATTCTCACTAATATGTGTGAGTTATTTTAATTACATAATTAGCTAGAAAATTGTCATGGTTTAATCAAGAGGTGACCATTATCATTTCACCATTAATGCAAATTGCAAGGATCAAAGAGCATCTTCCAAATGAAATGATCATGGTCAAATTGTCAACTTGGTCAACAAGTCAACAAGGTCAAAGTGTCAACAACAACAACCATGCACAATAATTAAGCTAATTATTAATTAACAATAATACACACAAAAGCAATAGGGTTAATAAAATGACAATAGTCATTAACCCTAAACAAGGTCCTCTCCCTCAATCTCAAGCAACTGTGCATACGCACCCGCATTCGTGATCCGAGGAACACGAACACAATGAGAAAAACCAATCTCAAAACATATACTAGGATCCGGCTTAAACCAAAGCCCGCTAGTATAAACTGTCCGGACAGCAACCGTGCACAAGTGCGCGGATGCGAACGAACCCTGTCGCAAAACCATGCGACCTCTACTCGTTTTGCCTAAAGGCGAATAGCTCTCTGTGTGGGACTCTAAAGACTCGACACTACGCTGGCAGTGGGTTTAACCACAGACCGCAAGCGGCACTAGCTGTACGTAACGGTCCCCAGGTAGATGTCGATAAGAAGACTGACGAGGTGAACCTCATCTGCACTCCTACTGAGCCTGTATGTGACAGTCTCCGTACAGTCCGGTCTGTTCGTCTGATACATCGCATGGCGGGCCTAGGGGGGCGGTGAACGTCAGTCCCCTAATAGCGGTACAAGTCGTGTCGGAGTGAAGCCCAGAACACCCTGAGATAACACTGGAAGCCTACCAGTATATCTCGCTTGCCCTGGCCAGGGACTACTCGTGTAATGGCTCTCCTGGACACAGCGCGATGTCAACCCCCAATACCGGGAGAGACGAATCCTGTCTAACCGTCACTGCCTCCAAGTGCTTCGGAACTGCACCCAAAAACTACCTGTTTGCACGACTCCTCTGAGCCGTGGTAGGGTAGTAATCAAAGTGCAGTGGGAACACACTCGAGGCGAAGTGACAGTGTCAAGTCAGCGGACTAAGCTGTACTCATGTCACCTGGGAACTGATAACTGACGATAGGTATATTACCAACCATCAGTTCCCGACGAGTCCTGTCCAGTGTACTCGTAACCTAACGAGCACCCGCATACTATCCCAAGTACGACGTACTAACGGCTGTGGGACAGACCGTCTCCTATACTGGGATGAGAAGCGCATACGCTAGTCTACTCCGGAGTATCGATGCCCTGTCTCGATAGTCCAACGACCAGGGACCTGTATAAGGATGTGCTTATAGATTACCCAGCTCCCACGAGTGCGAGCGCCATCACAACGCTGGTAATCAAGCAAAGATCCTAAGGGCTCTACTAATATGTATACCAGCAATATGCTAAAAGAAACACATGCACATATTAAAGCAGAGACAAACCAAGTAGCATACTACCATTTCGAGCAAGATTGTATATACAACTGTGAATATCCCAAGCTTCCATTAAGTAATATACAAACTAGTATGATACAGTAATGGCCTCTAGGGCATATACACTAACAATCTCCCACTTGCACTAAGGCCATGTACTGGCGTATCGAAGACCTATCATCTCGATCAGCCGCTCGAACTGAGTCTGGGGCAAGGCCTTGGTGAATGGATCTGCTGTGTTATCCTCTGATGCAACTCTCCGGACCTCAATCTCCTGGCGATCTACAATCTCCCTGATCAGGTGATACCGCCTTAAGATGTGTCTGGATTTCTGATGGGACCTGGGTTCCTTCGCTAAAGCTATAGCCCCGTTGTTGTCGCAATACAGAGGTATTGGGTCAACAATGGACGGAACCACCTGAAGTTCTTTCAAGAACTTCCTCATCCAGACAGCTTCTTTTGCGGCATCAGATGCAGCGATGTATTCCGCTTCCATAGTCGAGTCAGCAACGGTTTCCTGTTTGGAGCTCTTCCAACACACCGCCCCTCCATTGAGGGTAAAGACAAAACCCGACATGGACTTGGAATCATCCTTGTCACTCTGGAAGCTGGAGTCAGCAAAGGCCTCAATCTGCAGGTCTTTTCCGCCATACACCAAGAACATCTCTTTAGTCCTTCTCAGGTACTTGAGAATGTTCTTTACTGCTATCCAATGTTTCTCCCCAGGGTTTGACTGATACCTGCTTACCACACTCAGTGCATAAGCCACATCCGGTCTGGTACACAACATCGCATACATTATAGAGCCTACCGTAGAAGCGTAGGGTATAATAGACATGCGATCCCTCTCCAAATCAGTCTTGGGAGACATCTCTTTGGAGAGGGTGATCCCGTGACAAGCCGGTAGATTACCGCGCTTGGAATCTTCCATACTGAATCTCTTCAGTATGGTGTCGATGTACCGGGACTGAGAAAGTCCCAATATCCTCTTGGATCTGTCACGGTAGATCCGGATACCCAGAATGTATGAGGCATCACCCAGGTCTTTCATGGAGAACCTGTGTGACAAGAACCCCTTGACAGATTGTAACATAGGAATGTCATTTCCTATTAAGAGAATGTCATCCACGTATAAAACGAGGAATACTACAGTTCTCGCTACAAATCTACAATAGATGCATGGTTCATCCGGATTTTTGATAAAGCCAAATTCTTTGACCGTCTCATCAAAACAGATGTTCCAACTCCGCGATGCCTGCTTGAGTCCATAAATGGACTTGAGCAACTTGCACACCTTTCCGCTGCTCCCACCCTGAATGAAACCCTCTGGCTGATCCATATAGACAGACTCCTCTAAATGACCATTTAGAAAAGCTGTCTTTACGTCCATCTGCCAGATCTCATAATCGTGGAAAGCAGCGATGGCAAGAAGGATCCGAATGGATTTCAGCATAGCTACTGGAGAAAAGGTTTCGTCATAGTCCAAACCAGGTCGCTGACGAAAACCCTTTGCTACCAGTCTAGCTTTATAGGTCTCAACCTGTCCATCTACACCAATCTTCCTTTTGAAGATCCACTTGCATCCTACGGGTTTCACCCCGTCTGGAGCAATGTCCAACGTCCATACTTTGTTGGTGTACATGGACTCCATCTCGGTCCGCATTGCATCCAGCCATTTTACCGAGTCGACGCTCTGAATGGCTTGCTGGAAGCTAGTAGGCTCATCACAATCTAGGATGCAGTCTTCTCTATCCCCGTCAATGAGAAAACCGTAGTATCTCTCGGGCGGATGAGACTGCCTACTACTCCTGCGGAGTGGCATAGGAATGTCCTGTTCTTTTGAACCTTCTGGTTCCCCTAAGCTTTCAGTAATAGTTTGTGGTTCTGGGATCTCTTCCAGATCTATTGCGCTCCCACTTATTTCTTTTTCTAAAAACTGATGTTCCAGAAAATGGGCATTACGAGAAACAAGGACTTTTTGTTCCTCTGCGTAATAGAAAAGATACCCCCTGGAGTTCTTTGGGTATCCCACAAACTTGCACAGTACTGAGCGTGCCTCGAGCTTGTCCGTATGCTGCTTTTTGACATAAGCTGGACATCCCCAAATCTTCAAGTATTGAAGATAGGGTTTCTTCCCACTCCATAACTCATATGGTGTGGTAGGCACAGTCTTAGTGGGAACACGGTTCAAAAGATATGCAGCTGTTTCTAGTGCATATCCCCAGAGCGATCGCGGTAACTCAGCGTTACTCATCATGGACCGTACCATATCCAATAGGGTCCGGTTCCGTCTCTCCGATACACCGTTATGTTGCGGAGTGTATGGAGGAGTAAGCTGAGAGAGAATTCCATTCTCTTTTAAGTAATTCAGGAATTCGGCACTTAAGTATTCTCCTCCTCGATCCGATCTTAGGATCTTGATACTTTTGCCGGTCTGTTTTTCTACTTCATTCTTATATTCCTGGAACTTATCAAAAGCTTCGGATTTATGCTTCATTAAGAAGATGTGTCCGAATCTTGAGAAATCATCCGTAAAAGTAATGAAGTAAGAAAAACCGCTTCGCGCATGTGTAGACATTGGACCGCACACGTCGCTGTGTACGAGTCCCAAGAGCTCGCTCGCTCTTTCTCCGTGTCCAGAAAACGGAGCCTTTGTCATCTTTCCTTTGAGACAGGATTGACAAGTTGCATACGATTGATATTTGAACGGATCCAAATATCCTTCAGTATGTAACTTAGTCAATCTTCTCTCATTGATGTGACCCAGTCTACAATGCCATAAGAAAGTTTTATTAATTTCTGGAGACTTTCTTTTGTGTGTATTCTGGATATTGAAAACCTGCGGTTGGTTTAAAACGTAAATACCGTTGTTCAATGTACCTGACCCAATCAAAACTTGATTAAGGTGAATGTTCACTACATTACTTACAAATGCAAATTCATAACCTTCTTTAGATAATAAAGATACAGATATGATATTACAGGTTGCATTTGGTACATAATAACAACTACGCAAAACCAAAAAGTGTCCATCAGATAATCCCAGGTGATAGTCCCCAACGGCCTCTGCATCCATGCTAGCACCGTTCGCAACTCTGAGGGTCATGTCACCTGCCTTCAAAACTCTACGCTTTCTCAACGCCTGCAAAGAATTACAGATATGAGATCCTGATCCGGTATCCAATACCCAGGATGTAGAGTTTATTGATAGACAGTTTTCAATAACATACACACCTGAAGCTGAAGCTGCAACTCGCTTCAAATCCTGTGTTCTGGCTTTCCAAGCCTTGCAATCTTGTTTCCAGTGACCACTTTTGTGACAATAGAAGCATTCTTCCTTCCCCACCATCTTCCCCGCTACTTTTGTTGCTTTACCCTTTCCCTTCGTATCCACTTTACCGACACCGCCTCTTGGTTTGGCGGGGGCTTTCTTCTTCTTGCCCTTGGCTTTCGCCCTGGACCTAGAAGAGGAAGATCCTCCTACAAACAAAGTGGATGTCTCCCTACCCTTCTGTAGGGTGCCCTCAGCAGTCCTCAACATGTTCAGAAGCTCGGCAAGTTCAACCTCCTTTCCTTGCATGTTGAAGTTAAGAACGAACTGGGCGTAAGTGGAAGGAAGGGACTGGAGAATCAAATCGGTATAGAGTTCATTCTCCAACGTGGTCCCGAGGTCCGCGAGCTCCTCTATGTAGCCGATCATCTTAAGCACGTGGTCCGCTACCGATGATCCGACGGCCAACCTTGCCGAAAAAAGCTTCTTCGACACTTCGTATCTAGCGATACGAGACTGCTCTCCATACAGTTCTTTTGTATGGAGAAATATGGACTCTAGGTCCATATTCTCGTGCCTCCTCTGATGTTCGTTGTCCATCGAGGCTAGTACGAGGCATCTGGCCCTCGCGCAATCTATCTCCCATGTCTTACGGATTTCTACATCCGCGACGCTGGAGGTGGGACCTGGGACGGGGGGAGCTTTGGTGGTAAGTATATACCCCAGCTTGTCATAAGTGATAGCCATCTTGACATTCCTGAGCCAATCTTTGTAGTTTGGCCCTGTCAATATATTTTTATCTAACAGTAACTTAAGTCCGGTCATGTTGAATGGTCGCTGCAATTAGGAGAGAGAAAAGAAACACTTTAGCATGATGCTCTTGCAAGTTTAGAGTGGTTTTTAGTTTGTCTAAACTGGATGGCTCCCACTGTTTCTCGAATCCCTTCTCAAACCATAAAGAAAAGGATTAGCCGGGATCATTCTCACCGTACAATACTTGCTTAACCGTTCAGCCAGGCCAGTGTCGGTACTTCGAGGGAGGTTTTCCAACGCTTTCGCGAAGTTCCTTAATTAAATAACCTCTTTTCCCTGTGGGCGTAGCCCCGCTAACACCTTTCTAGGCACCTACTAGGTTTATAGCATTGATCGTTAAGTGAGAGTTTTCCCGAGGAGTAGCATATACTCACAGTAGGATCGGGATCCAAATATCATCGCGTGATAAAACCGAAGGAATCCTACCAGGATCATCACACTCCAAATGGTATGCAACGCTAGCAAGTTTCAGTGCTTATGAAACTCCCGATGTGGATTTTTGCCCCATGCTCTTATGACCTTGGCGTGAGGTCAAAATGTCATAAGTCACATGTCAAGTTCTTCCCATCATTATCCTGGTTAATTTGAACCCACCCGTACCTACCCTTGACGTAGGCCAAAATGGCAGTACGACTGTCTCAAATCAACGCATTCTATCTATGCAACGGATAAATATCCGGCAGCTACCAATCACTATGCCTTGGCGTGAGGTCAAAATACATAGCTTGAATACTACCGAATATTTACCGAAATGATGGAGGGCTACGGATGGTTTTGGCAAAACCGTGAACGTAGTGAACTTGATATAATCGATGGAACGAGATAGCTTTTAAAAGGAGTGGTTCAAGCTCCGCGTTTAAAAGTTTAGTTTTGAAAAGAACCGAGTGGTTTTCAAAATGTTCCAATCGACTTTTACTTGGTTTATTTCTTGCATTAGTTCTTTTAATGCGTCCCATCAATTAATCCTATCATTGCAGAAAACAACCAAAATATGACGTACGCTTATGCCATTCGCATTCGCCACGGGGCCCCGTCATCACCCGTTAGGTTACTTAACTAACGACAGAGCGGGGGCTGGGCTAGCGCGGCTGTAAAACATAAGCAACGCCTAAATAGTTATATATATATAAATATACAGCAATGATAGACATTACAGATCACAGATGAATACATTGGATATACTAGGAATCCGCAATGCGTTCGAGCCTGCAACGCAAAGCGGATTACACGGTCGCGGTGAATAGCCAATACCCCACCCAAGACCCCTACGGGTGCGGCAAACTACCCGCCAAGCACCCGAAGCGAAGCAACCTCCCTCACCACCGTGAGTAGGCCACTCGGCACTTCGAGTACCCGGTAGTTTGTGCACCCCCTCCATGGGTCTATCCTAGGAGCAAAAACAGTAAAAAGAATTATACAATGACGGCTACAACCCCGACCCGGTTGTGCGGCCATACAAAGAATATTATTACATCAATTTACATGTTACAAATGAATGAAAGAAAAACAACGCTCATCTCACATCCACCCCGGCCAGTCACCCGCGACAATCCAATCCATTCATATCCACAAACCAATAGCAATCACAGATCATGTATAACCCCGACTAATCGTCTTATAGCGATTAGCCGACGTTCAATACATGCAAGCATTACAGATATAACCGATGTAGTTAAAGTGTAGTGAAGTTCCGAAAAAATACGGATTTATAGGCCCCCAAAAGTAAATTTTAGTTCTGGAAAATCTGGGCATATAATATATATCCTAAAAATCCCAAAATCAACACAGTAAGACACTGCACGAAAAACGATGCAGAGAAGACATCAAACCGCGGCGCTTCCGCGGCACAAGCCTACCTCGTGCGGCGGAAGCGCGGCGGTTTGGATGAATCTCTGCGTCGTTTTTCATGGGTGTTTTTAAAAAACCCTGAGATGAATTTACAAATATAAATTTTTCTATTTTGAGCAGAAAAAATTTCAACAGAAACTAGGGTTTTTCAAAGTTCGGTTTTTGGATTTTTCGGTTTCGAAACTTCGTTACACTTCACTACCTCGCTAGTTCGAGTTTAGTTAGGCTCTGATACCACTGTAAGTCCACGTTGCCCACCCCGGTACTTGCGGGGAGGCGGAAAACATAATAAAAAACGGATTTTTAATGACTTAGGCAACATGGACCAAGCTTGTGAGGATCTTTGCTAAACTAAAACTAGCTAACCCTAACTACAAAGTAGCTAAGTGATGGAAAGGTTATACCTTTGGTCTTTAGTCCTTCTCTCCTTGCTCGTCGGAACGGTAGAAAGGCCTCACCTTGCTAGTCTCCTTCCGTCAAAGAACGATCCACCCGAAAGCCTCGACCTTTAGCTTCAACTCCAAGCTAGGAGTAACTAGAGTGCAAGAAATGCTAAGACTTGAACCCTAGAAGTGAGTAGAGAAGATCAAGTGAAGGTTTTTCTCAAGCTTTTTGTTTCTCAACACATGAGAGGGAGAGAGCTTGAGGGAGAGGATGAACAAGAGAGAGAAAAGATATGATAGAATGAAATAATAGTGAGCCATTCTCACTAATATGTGTGAGTTATTTTAATTACATAATTAGCTAGAAAATTGTCATGGTTTAATCAAGAGGTGACCATTATCATTTCACCATTAATGCAAATTGCAAGGATCAAAGAGCATCTTCCAAATGAAATGATCATGGTCAAATTGTCAACTTGGTCAACAAGTCAACAAGGTCAAAGTGTCAACAACAACAACCATGCACAATAATTAAGCTAATTATTAATTAACAATAATACACACAAAAGCAATAGGGTTAATAAAATGACAATAGTCATTAACCCTAAACAAGGTCCTCTCCCTCAATCTCAAGCAACTGTGCATACGCACCCGCATTCGTGATCCGAGGAACACGAACACAATGAGAAAAACCAATCTCAAAACATATACTAGGATCCGGCTTAAACCAAAGCCCGCTAGTATAAACTGTCCGGACAGCAACCGTGCACAAGTGCGCGGATGCGAACGAACCCTGTCGCAAAACCATGCGACCTCTACTCGTTTTGCCTAAAGACGAATAGCTCTCTGTGTGGGACTCTAAAGACTCGACACTACGCTGGCAGTGGGTTTAACCACAGACCGCAAGCGGCACTAGCTGTACGTAACGGTCCCCAGGTAGATGTCGATAAGAAGACTGACGAGGTGAACCTCATCTGCACTCCTACTGAGCCTGTATGTGACAGTCTCCGTACAGTCCGGTCTGTTCGTCTGATACATCGCATGGCGGGCCTAGGGGGGCGGTGAACGTCAGTCCCCTAATAGCGGTACAAGTCGTGTCGGAGTGAAGCCCAGAACACCCTGAGATAACACTGGAAGCCTACCAGTATATCTCGCTTGCCCTGGCCAGGGACTACTCGTGTAATGGCTCTCCTGGACACAGCGCGATGTCAACCCCCAATACCGGGAGAGACGAATCCTGTCTAACCGTCACTGCCTCCAAGTGCTTCGGAACTGCACCCAAAAACTACCTGTTTGCACGACTCCTCTGAGCCGTGGTAGGGTAGTAATCAAAGTGCAGTGGGAACACACTCGAGGCGAAGTGACAGTGTCAAGTCAGCGGACTAAGCTGTACTCATGTCACCTGGGAACTGATAACTGACGATAGGTATATTACCAACCATCAGTTCCCGACGAGTCCTGTCCAGTGTACTCGTAACCTAACGAGCACCCGCATACTATCCCAAGTACGACGTACTAACGGCTGTGGGACAGACCGTCTCCCATACTGGGATGAGAAGCGCATACGCTAGTCTACTCCGAAGTATCGATGCCCTGTCTCGATAGTCCAACGACCAGGGACCTGTATAAGGATGTGCTTATAGATTACCCAGCTCCCACGAGTGCGAGCGCCATCACAACGCTGGTAATCAAGCAAAGATCCTAAGGGCTCTACTAATATGTATACCAGCAATATGCTAAAAGAAACACATGCACATATTAAAGCAGAGACAAACCAAGTAGCATACTACCATTTCGAGCAAGATTGTATATACAACTGTGAATATCCCAAGCTTCCATTAAGTAATATACAAACTAGTATGATACAGTAATGGCCTCTAGGGCATATACACTAACACGTAGGGGTATGTGATTGGGGTTTAGATAAGAGATAGTAATGAAGATTAGGACTTGTATCTTTATTAATGATGATAAAAATTCCTAAGTTGAGATAGAACCCTTGAAAGAAAACTTTGTTAGTTATATGTATGCCCTAAAGGCCATTACTGTACATACGATGTATATTGTAGTGGATGCTAGGACATATATAGGAAGGACTTTCTTGCTCGACATGATAGTATGCTATCTGGTTGTACTTTATCTTAACATGTACTCTGATTGTCTCTATATTACATGTTGATAAAGCCCTTAGGATATGTACTCGACTACTGGGACTATGATGAGATCATACTAGTGGGGCCACGGTAGTCGACGAGTACATCCTATAACTGTTCCTAGTCGAGGGTGTATCGAGACAGGGCATCGATACACCAGAGTAGACTAGCGTATACGCATCTTGACCCATATGATAGGCGATGGATGATCCCATATCCATCGGTATTTGACATCAAGGATGGTGTACGGGTGCTCAGTAGAGACTGGGTACACTGGACGGACTCGCCGAGAACTCCCAGATGGTATTATACCATAGGTCAGATGGCAGTTCTCCGGTGACACTGGTACAGAGTAGTCTGTTGACCCGAGTGTAAGTGCACGGCGGCGCCCCGGCCGTCAATCCGACGGCCAAATGCGGAAGTGGTGATAAACTTTAATTTTGCGGACTTAGCAAACCGGCACCACCGCGCACTAAACCCCGGATCGTGCCATTAAACTAGATCTAGCAAAGTACAAGAAAGGGAAGAGATATGCGGAATGATCCGAGTCCTTCGGTCTTCGTCTCCACTCCGATCTCCCGCGGACGCTTCGTCCTTCATCTCCTCGTTGTCGCCTCTTCGCCGGAAGGGCACCACATCGCCTGCATCTTTTACGGGCTCCCACCTCAATACCGAGGCAACTCGGGCGCGAAGCTGGCGAGTCGACGCGTCCAAGATTTGCTGTAGGAAGTGTAGTATAGAGGCTATGTCTCATTTGGGTTCGTTGCCATTTGAAGATGATGGAGGAAACAAGATAAGAAAAATGGTGCTTGCATTTTTCTTAACATGAAAAGAGATCAAAATGCTACACTCTCAAAATGAAGCTCTCATCTTCTTCTCTCTCAAACATGAAAAAACTTCTTATCTTAGAAATGGTGCAGGAAAGAATATGAAGCATGAAAGGAGGTGATGGTAGGAGCACAAGTGGTGACCACATCCAAAACATCATCATAACCATCTCACATCAAACTCTAATCACTTCTAATCAACAAAAAGCAAGTGATAATGATGGATAAGAATGGTATCAAAAGATGCTTTCATAATAAATACATTTGCAAGAAAAACCTCCACAATGTGTTATTTGCAAACTTGCAAATAACCCCCTCCATCGAAAAAGTCCGGCCGGGAAAGAACAAAGGAAAACCGGCCGGAACGGAATGCAAACTGGCAACTCCAGAAAACTGGTCCCGTAATAAATTACAGGAAAACCCCGATACTGTGCATACACACCCGCATCTGTATTCCGACCGGATACAAATGCAAAGAGACAAAATCTACACTGTACTATACTAGGATCCGGCTTAAACCAAAGCCGGCTAGTAATATCCGTTCGATCCTGATCCGTGCAATACCGCACGTATCTGATCGAACCCTGCCATATATCCATACGGCCACTAGTACAAACCGTCCGATCCTGATCCGTGCAATACCGCACGTATCTGATCGGACCCTGCCATATCTCCATACGGCCTCTACAGCGTTTCGCCCGAAAGCTTGAGTAACTGAAAGTGTGGTGGACTCTAAAGACTCGTCAATACTATGGCTGTGGATTTAACCACTAGCACGTCAGAGGTATAAGCCAATACGTGACAGGCCACCAGCTATTGACTAAAAGGGACGTCGATGAGTGAACTCATCCTGACACCCTACTGAGCCTGTCAGTGACAATATCCGTACAGTCCGGTCCGTTCGTCTATGAGCATCGCATGGCGGGCCTAGGGGGTCGGTAAAAGTCAGACCCCCAAAAGCGGTACAAGTCGTATCGGAGTGTAGCCCAGAACACCCTGAGATACTGCTGGAATACCTACCAGTAAATCTCCTGCCTTGGCCAAGGACTTCGTGTAATGGCTCTCCTAGACACAGCGCGACCTCACCCCCAATACCGGGAGAGACGAACCCCTGAAGATCCGCTCACTGCCTCCATGTGGCTCGGGACTGTACCCAACTAAAACCTGTTTGCACGACTCCTTTGAGCCGTGGTAGGGTAGTAATCAAAGCACAGTGGGAACTCACACGAGACAAATGACGATCCCCAGGTCGATGAACTAACCTGTACACATGTCACCTGGGAACTGCTATCTGACGTCAGGTATAAGACCAACTAGCATGTTCCCGGCGAGTCCTGTCCGGTGTACTCATAACCTAATGAGCACCTGTATACATCTTAGGTGAACCAACTGACACCAGTGGCTTGTGAGACCGGCCACCGCCCCTCGTCGGGGTCTCGACTGTATACACTAGTCTACTCTGGAGAATCGATGCCCTGTCTCGAAACTCCCACGACTAGGGACCTTTTAAGGATGTGCTTATAGACTCCAGCTCTCACTTATATGATCGCCCTCATACTGCTGGCAGTCAAGCAAGAATCCTAAGGGCTCTATCAACGTGCAATAGCGACCTGTCAGGTCACCTAAAGCAGTACACGATGATAAAGGTAAACCAGATAGCATACTATCATCTCGAGTAAGACTTTCCTCCCGGGATAGGTCCTCCCTTAATCATTGCAATCACGTGCCTGTGACCCAATAATTGACTCTGAGGGCATTATCTTCAACAATCTCCCACTTGCACTCAAGGCTAATTATTGCGATGTCGCATACTCACAGCCTGTGTGATACCGAACACCCAACTCCCCTACTAGTCAGTCTCACAAAATCCGTTTGCGAAACTATTGCGTTCGAGGAATAGCCTCAGTGAGTGGATCCGCCTAGAAGTTTCTTTCTATGTCTCTCTATATCTCAAGTTCGCGGAGAAAGCCATCTCCCGAAATGAGCAATACTTGTCTTAGAATGTCTGGATGTCTGATAGGACCTAGCTCATAAATGAACTTCAAATCCAAACTTCTTAGACTGTATCGTCAACTGAACTTAATCAGTATCCTGCGCCATGCCACCCTCAGTATTGCCTTGGACCACCTGTCCAAAATACTGCCCCCCCCTCGTCAGAAGGAAAACTAAAACTCTGACAATCACCCTGTCGTCCATGTCACCTTGGAAGCCTGGAGTGATAACCGTCTCCTAAAGGAGGCAACCGTTATCATATCCCTAGAACATTCACTTATGTTCTAAAATTGCTTCCGACTGTTTCTCCAGGATTGGATGAATATCAACTTATTGCATCTAGTGCAAGAACAACATCTGGTTTGGTACTTGACATCTCATGATTGACTCAATTGCCTAAGCAAGTGATCTGCCAATCATGCATATCCCTCTCTACTTTAGTCTATAAGACACCTTTAGAGAGGGTGACTCCATCATTTGCAGGTACACTACCGTGCCAGGAGTCGCCCATTCTAAATACTCTTAGAATGCTGTCTAAGTACCCAGATTGGGAAACCACCCAAATCCAGATCTAAAACCATAGATCTAGTAACCAGTATGTCTGATATAATGTCCAAGTCCCATGTGGAGAAACCACTGTGTGACGACCAAAGTATAACCGATCGTAGTATAGGAATATCACTTCCTACTTTGTGTATGTCATCAAATACCAGGACATCACACCCTACTACCTTCTCAACAGATCCATCCCCTATTCTGATGAAGTCAAACCTATGACTGTCATATCAGAAACAGATGATCTATCTCCGCTACATCTGCTTTAGTCTATAAATAGACATAAGCCTGATGTCCACCAATGCTTCCGCTGCTCCCACTGACTACGACAACCCTCTGGCAGAGTCATATAGATGTGCACTTCTAAAGCTAGTTTAGAACGACGCTATACTCATCCTCCTGCCGGGTCTCGCAGCCTGGAACAACAACAATAGCAAGTGTGGGTAAACAAGAACTTCCCTGTCACTGTCCTTGAGGCTACCGGAGTACCTCTCGGGTGCCTGAAGTTACCCACCTTATCTGCGGAGTGGCCAATGGAATGTCAAATCAGATTGAATCTTTAGGTTCCTTATCAAATCTTCAGCAATCGTTTGCGGTTCTGGAATCACTTCCAGCTCTACCATACTCCCACTACTGTTTTTGAAAAAAAACCATTTTTAATAAAACTGTGGCGAGTCTAGAACAATATTTCTATTGATCTGCCAGATGGTAGAAAGTCAACCCTCATCATAGCCTGGGTCAACCCACAAACAGCCATTACAGAAACGTGCCTTGAGTTATCCAGAGTCTGGTTTTAATCATAAGCCGGACAACTCCCCGTACCTTAACAATGTTAAGATATGAACTGTACTATATCCAATATAGAACTAGAGGCACTGATTTAATTTAACCAGATTCAAATCATGCAGCTGTCTCCAGTGCATGTCAACTAAATGGAGAGAGGCCGATCAGCGTTACTCAACTTAGGAATGCTTCCAATTATGAGTAACCTGAAAGAGAAGCAATTTCTCTTTATCATTACTATCAACTGAATACCATACACAAGTATCTACATCTTCGATCACTTTGAAGAATCCCGATACTTGCTACACCTGGTTCTCTACTCTATTCAAATACCTATAACTCCTCAAAACTCAGACCCTGTGTTTCTACGAAACACATGTCTAAGAACTAGAGAAGTTAAAAGTAAACAGAATATAGTATGAGGACCAACCCCTCTGTCCTAATGGACACTGGACAACATACAATACTTTGTATGAGTCCGCTGAGTCTAACAACTCTTTCACTGTGTGTCGTAGGTTGAAAACTGTACTTATGGTTAAGAAGAATTACACCGCTGTTTAATGCTCCTTACCTAACCATCCACTGATATAGGTAAATGTCATCGACATAATATCAAAAGGTATATCTCACTCTATAAAAATAGACGTACAGATATATCAATTTGAAATTGATGCACAACAGCGGATATTCAAAACCAAATATTTGCCGACCGGCAAACAGCCCAGGTGATCTCCTCAAATATCACCGATTACAACGAATCCCGATATAATGAGGATGATCACCCTATTCCCAATAACTAACTCCCACTCATCATCTGTAAAACCATACAGATGTGAGAACCAAACCTGGTAAATACATACCCTGGAGCAAGTGTCCAATCGGGAAATCAGTTTTCTTTTAACATTACACAGTGAAACTGAAACATTGAAATGTTTCGGTGGGGTATCCCGGTATTCTTAGTAATGCCTCTTTCATTATCCAGATTCACAACTATAACCGTATAATTCTTTGCCACCTCTCCAAATCCCTTTATATGTCTTTAGTCATTACCTTCTGCACACCCCTTAGGCTAAATGGTTTTCTTCCTTCCCTACCGTTCGGCACCAGCCTATGGTTTGGAAGAAGACTATCCAGTAAGCATAATGGGTGTACTGTCCTAATCCTAGGAGCACTCGCAACGCGAGAGAAGGTGAAGATAAAAGACAACCGAATAAACCATATTCCTATATCTTCTGGACCAGAATCCATCCCCGAACTGGAACAGGTTCCTTTCGAGTTCGTATATAACCATACGATGGAGTATCCAATAAACTGTGGATCTTCGTAGTGATACGGAGTGTCCTGGAGAAATACAAAGGTGATTTAGGATTGGCGAAGGAATACTTGGTTTGGTCGTGAATATCAGTCGCAATTTACTTTGCCCTCTTACTAATCCCTTTCTTTGTCTGAACTTAATACCTTCTGTACACCGTTTAGGCTAACTGGTTTTCTTCATTCCCTACCGGTCGGCACCAGCCTATGGTTTGGAAGAAGACTATCCAATTTGCATAATAGGTGTACTACTCCTAAACCAAGGAGTACTCACAACCAGAGAGAAGGTGAAAAGAAAAGAAAACTGAATAATCCTATTCGTTTTCTCCAGAACCGGAAACCATCCTCGAATTCCTTCGAGTTCGTATCTAACCATACGATGGTTTTGTCCAATGGAAGTGGACGTTCGTAGTAATACGGGGTGTCCTGGAGAAAAGGGTAAAAGTAGGAGTGGCAATGAGGTTTGCAACTCTGACAATCCAAAAGCCAGTGTTAAGAAGGTTCGGTCAACTTGGTTACTGAGTCATAGTCTAGGGTCGGGTCAATGGTCGCTGCCAGAGAGAGAGAGAAAAGAAACACTCAGCGTGCACTCTAACCTAGATCAGAATGGTTACCAATTTATCTAATCTGGAAACCTCCCACTGCACCTCAAATTCTCCTCCAAACCTGAAAGAAGAATTAGTCGGGGTCACCCGAGGTGTAAACCAACTCATCAGTGGGAATCGGGATCCAACTCTCATCGCATGATAACGTGACGGAATCCGCTCACGTCAGCACACTCCAGAAGGTATGCGCATATCTGGCAAGTTTCAGTTCTTTTGAAACTCCCGATGTGATTTCTGCCCCATGCTCTTATGACCTTGACGAAGGTCAACAAATCATAAGTCACATGTCAAGTTCCACCCGTCATTGTCCAGGTTAATTTGAACCCACCCGTACAAGCCCTTGACGAAGGTCAACAAGGCTATACGACTGTCCCAAACCAACACATCTATCTATGCAGCAGAAAGGCAACAAGCAGCTACCATGCACTATGCCTTGACGAAGGTCAACAAACATAGCATGAATACTACGTGCTACCCGTCTGAAACGACGGAGGGCTACGAATGGTTTCTGGCGAAAACCTTTAACGTAATGAACTTGATATCGTTGAAGGAACGGATAGCTTTTAGAAAATATAGTGACGAAAACTTTTGCTAAAGAGGTCACTCCCGGTGAAGGGATCTCGGCTCTTTCCCCGTAGAATGAGGTGCAGGATATTCCAACTGAATACCACGGTGCAAAGCAAAAGTAATCGGCTATAGTGAAGTTAATGCCCTGACGCAAACTTTTTGTCCAAGGGGTCACTCCCGGTGAAGGGATCTCGGCCCTTGCCTCGTCGACTGAGGAGCAGGATATTCCAAATGAATACCATGATGCAAAACAAAAGTGAACGTCCTTGCAATAACAGCCTTTTAAAAAGTGTTCCAACAACATCAGAATAGGTTTGTTTTAACTTGCATTGATCCGAATCAACGCAGTCCCATCAATTGATCACACCACAAAGAACGAAAATATACTGACGTACGTATATGCCATCCGCATTCGCCACTGGGTCCCGTCATCACCCGTTAGGTTAGCTAACTAACGGCAGAGCGGGGACTGGACTAGCGCGGATGAAAAACATATACAACATCTACTAATATATATACCAATATATTATATTCGCTCAAGGCGTGATAAAATACAACAACACAGAAATGTACAGCATCACAGAACAATACAGATATCTGGGATCCCCGGGTTTCACAGAGCCACTACTGAAACCCGACGTTCCCCTGGTCGTGTGGATAGCCTGTGCAATGAAATCCTAGACCCCTACGGGCACGGCAAGTTACCCGCCAAAACCTGAAGCGAGGCAGCCCCCTTCAGCTCCGTGAATGGACCACCCAGCACTCCACGGAATCCGGCAACTTGGGCACCCCTCCTGGGTCAACCTGTACCCCCTACGAGTGCGGCGAATAGCCCGTCAATTCTAGAGTGAAGCCCCCTCCGTCCCAATGCCATGAGATGCAGGCTTGTTGCCCTCTAGAACCCGGCCATCCATGCACCCCACCGCGGGGTAATCCTAGTACAGAAAGTAAAATATACATACACCGGGTACATCGACCGCAACCAGGTCGTGCCCCAAAAGAATAATACAAACAGGCAGTGACGGCAGTCCACATGTCGGACGCTCGCCCCGCAAAATCAAATGTACATAATACAACAGAAACTGTACTAGCATTGCATCCAGGCTATCCCCCACGACCGATCCGCAACATCACAGCAAAATCACAAAACATCAACGTGAAAGTCACCTTCGCAAATCCATCTAACCGGGCTATAGCAGTTAGACTGGATTTACCGATCGAGTGACATTCACGGTCGCAGATATAATGTAAATACTGTGAAAAAATGTGTTTAAAATATCCGATCGATCAAATAATTAACAAGTGGGCCCCCAAGCAATACTGTAGCACTCACAGAAATTCTGGGCCCAAATTTAATATTCCAAAACCCCTAAAATTAGCCCAGAAGCCCACTGGAAAAAAATGATACAGTGACGACACCAATGTGCGGCGGAACCGCGGCCCAAGGGGGGTTTGGCCGCGGTTCCGCGCTCTGGTAGTGGACTGACTGTGTCGATTTTTTCCAGTAGTCTTAGAATTTCAAGTACATTAGTTTTCTACAACCTGAAAAAATTTTTGAGCAAGAAAAAATTCAACAGAAAACTGATGTGAGGGAAAATGTAGATTTTGGATTTTTGGTCGATCGGAAATGCAAAACACATCAAACAAAGCTAGACGAAGTTAATGGCGAGGCTCTGATACCAGTGTAAGTGCACGGCGGCGCCCCGGCCGTCAATCCGACGGCCAAATGCGGAAGCGGTGATAAACTTTAATTTTGCGGACTTAGCAAACCGGCACCACCGCGCACTAAACCCCGGATCGTGCCATTAAACTAGATCTAGCAAAGTACAAGAAAGGGAAGAGATATACCAAATGATCCGAGTCCTTCGGTCTTCGTCTCCACTCCGATCTCCCGCGGACGCTTCGTCCTTCATCTCCTCGTTGTCGCCTCTTCGCCGGAAGGGCACCACATCGCCTGCATCTTTTACGGGCTCACACCTCAATACCGAGGCAACTCGGGCGCGAAGCTGGCGAGTCGACACGTCCAAGATTTGCTGTAGGAAGTGTAGTGTAGAGGCTATGTCTCATTTGGGTTCGTTGCCATTTAAAGATGATGGAGGAAACAAGATAAGAAAAATGGTGCTTGCATTTTTCTTAACATGAAAAGAGATCAAAATGCTACACTCTCAAAATGAAGCTCTCATCTTCTTCTCTCTCAACCATGAAAAAACTTCTTATCTTAGAAATGGTGGAGGAAAGAATATGAAGCATGAAGGGAGGTGATGGTAGGAGCACAAGTGGTGACCACATCCAAAACATCATCATAACCATCTCACATCAAACTCTAATCACTTCTAATCAACAAAAAGCAAGTGATAATGATGGATAAGAATGGTATCAAAAGATGCTTTCATAATAAATACATTTGCAAGAAAAACCTCCACAATGTGTTATTTGCAAACTTGCAAATAACCCCCTCCATCGAAAAAGTCCGGCCGGGAAAGAACAAAGGAAAACCGGCCGGAACGGAATGCAAACTGGCAACTCCAGAAAACTGGTCCCGTAATAAATTACAGGAAAACCCTGATACTATGCATACACACCCGCATCATTATTCCGACCGGATACAAATGCAAAGAGACAAAATCTACACTGTACTATACTAGGATCCGGCTTAAACCAAAGACGGCTAGTAATATCCGTTAGATCCTGATCCATGCAATACCGCACGTATCTGATCGAACCCTGCCATATATCCATACGGCCACTAGTACAAACCGTCCGATCCTGATCCGTGCAATACCGCACGTATCTGATCGGACCCTGCCATATCTCCATACGGCCTCTACAGCGTTTCGCCCGAAAGCTTGAGTAACTAAAAGTGTGGTGGACTCTAAAGACTCGTCAATACTATGGCTGTGGATTTAACCACTAGCATGTCAGAGGTATAAGCCAATACGTGACGGGCCACCAGCTATTGACTAAAAGGGACGTCGATGAGTGAACTCATCCTGACACCCTACTGAGCCTGTCAGAGACAATATCCGTACAGTCCGGTCCGTTCGTCTATGAGCATCGCATGGCGGGCCTAGGGGGTTGGTAAAAGTCAGACCCCCAAAAGCGGTACAAGTCGTGTCGGAGTGTAGCCCAGAACACCCTGAGATACTACTGGAATACCTACCAGTAAATCTCCTGCCTTGGCCAAGGACTTCATGTAATAGCTCTCCTAGACACAGCGCGACCTCACCCCGAATACCGGGAGAGACGAACCACTGAAGATCCGCTCACTGCCTCCATGTGGCTCGGGACTGTACCCAACTAAAACCTGTTTGCACGACTCCTTTGAGCCGTGGTAGGGTAGTAATCAAAGCACAGTGGGAACTCACACGAGACAAATGACGATCCCCAGGTCGATGAACTAACCTGTACACATGTCACCTGGGAACTGCTATCTGACGTCAGGTATAAGACCAACTAGCATGTTCCCGGCGAGTCCTGTCCGGTGTACTCATAACCCAATGAGCACCTGTATACATCTTAGGTGAACCAACTGACACCAGTGGCTTGTGAGGCCGGCCACCGCCCCTCGTCGGGGTCTCGACTATATACACTAGTCTACTCTGGAGAATCGATGCCCTGTCTCGAAACTCCCACGACTAGGGACCTTTTAAGGATGTGCTTATAGACTCCAGCTCTCACTTATATGATCGCCCTCATACTGCTGGCCGTCAAGCAAGAATCCTAGGGGCTCTATCAACGTGCAATAGCGACCTGTCAGGTCACCTAAAGCAGTACACGATGATAAAAGTAAACCAGATAGCATACTATCATCTCGAGTAAGACTGACCTCCCGGGATAGGTCCTCCCTCAATCATTGCAATCACGTGCCTGTGACCCAATAATTGACTCTGAGGGCACTATCTCCAACACCGAGATCGTCATAGAGTCTTGTGTGATTCCCACTATGCTTTGATTTCCATCATACCACGTCCAAGAGGGCGTGCAAAAAGGTGGCTTTTGGGTACAGTCCCGAATCATATGGAGGCAATGAGCGATAGGAGGGGATTCGTCTCTCCCGGTATAGGGAGTTGATGTTGTGCTGTGTTCGATTGGCTATAACCGGAAATCCCTGTCCAGAGTTGCTGAGATTTACTGGTAAGTGTTATCAGTAGTTTCTCGAACTGTTATAGACCACAAATCGACACGACTTATCGAGCTACTGGGGCCTGACGTTTACCACCCCTAGGCGAGATATGCAACATATCAGACGACGAGACCGGACTGTACGGGAGTGTTACTGTTTGGATTCGCAGGAGAAGTTACAGGCTTGCTTGTTGATCTTCTGAGCGCTCAATACCTGTGTAGCTGTTACGTTTAGCTGACCGCTTGCAGCTTATGGGTGTTTGATATGATCATCACCTATTGCCGGCGTATTGACGATTCTTTAGAGTCCTACACAGAGATTTCTTGACTCAGGCAAAACGGAGAAGGAGCACATATGTGATATGTGCGGGACCGAGGATAATGCGATATGTGATACCGTATTCTATTCTCGCGATATTTGATATCAGCCGGGTCATCGGATCAAGTGTTGATTCGATGAATCGGTACGGATAAATATTAGTCGGTTATATGCGATATAGCCGGATTGTCGGATCAAGTGTTGATTCGATAATTTAATGTATAATAATATATTTGATATATTAAATTGCATTAACTAATATTTGCTCACTAAAAGATTATTTTTTTCACTCGGGTAATACATTGATATATATGCGATATATGTTAATTGTATTATTTTATTTTGTTACGATAAATATTATATATGTGATATATAATATTGTAACATTATATGATAACTAATGCAACTTGTTTAGTGGAGTTTAAACTTGTTTAGGGTTTGGATTAGGGTTAAACCTTCTAGTTGATTCTAGAAGCTTTTCTTTTTGTCATGATAAAAATATTTTCAAGTGAGTCATGCTTTAACCAAACCCAAACCCTAACCCTAGTCAATTCTCTACAATGGTTAAGTGAATCATGGTTGCATAATTCTATCATATTATTATTTTCCTATTCATCACAAAAGAATAATGATTATTCATTCATCTTCTTCCTTCATTTTCTTTAATGGAAAAAGCTTTCTTGATTTTTCCAAGTGATGAATAATTGTGAGAAAAATATAAATAAAGAGAGCAAAATTCCTACTTCATCATCCTCATCTTCCCTTGCCATTTAGATGAGGGTGTTCACATCATTTCATGAGTGTTAGCTTGTGTTAAAGAAACTTCAAGGTAGATCATCTTAGTATCGAAGATCGGAAGCAAAGGTTGCGTCTTTCTCTTCGTGGAACCTCTCGAGAGTCCGGATCCCGATGATCGCAGCGAAGGGACCACAACACGGAGCATATGAAGTGAAGGACCGGATCTACAAAGGTTGTAATCCCTCTCACTTAGTGTTAAAATGTTTAGCATGCTTGTTTTTGCCTAATCTCTAGTTTAAAGTTCCGTATTAGGGTTGTTCGGCACGGCTAAATTTTTAATCGGGCATGGTTGATGCCTCGTAGACCCTTGTGCGCGTGCCTAGCAACCCTACAGTGGTATCAGAGCCAAGCTAGAGCTTTAGGCGAAGTCTAGACGAAGTTTAAAATCCGATCGAAACCCGAAACCCCGTTAAAACCCGCTCTCTGGACTTTTTCTAAAAACTGGGATTTTTCCAAATTAAAAATGCTCAAAAAATTCAGCAGGGAATTCTAAGAATTACTGTACAAAATTTTTTTGATGAACAGTACAACTCGCGGCGGAACCGCGGCAGAAGCATGCCTTCTGCGGCGGTTCCGCGGCTCAATGCTGACGTCATCAACTACTGTTTGCACAGTAACTTCTATTTAATTATGCTGGATTTTCTGGGAATTTTTATTATTTATTCAAGAGTTGAATTTTCTGAGGTTATTTTGGGGATTCGATGTTTCGATCGAAGTATTAGATTTTGTCTATGTGGCTTTCCGGATAACTTTTAGAAACTGTTAAAAAGTTCGAACGGATATCAATAACTCACATTTTCCCCTGGCGGAAAATTTTTCAAAAGTTGGATTTTTTTTCTCGTATTAAAGAATGTTCTAAGTTGTGCAAGTAACTCGATGGACCCTCTAGAAGACAACAAACCTTAACTCGATTATGTGACCGTCTTGAACTGCCTTTTGAACCTTAGGGTTTGGGGCAGTACGGCGTGCCACATATGAGGCATTGGCTTGACCCTTCTACGGCTGGACCATTGGTACTGTGGCATGTGATGAATGTTTTTAAACTAATTTCAAGTGTTGAGATATTTTGGGGAAATCTTGGGTGCTTGATGATTCGATCGGAAAGTTTAACTTTTTCTATTTATCTGGAATGTGATACAATATTTGGAATCCACAAGTAGTTATGAGATAACTGATTTGAATATTATAAACATAGCAGTTTAGTCTCAGATGATCGGTTGCCACGGAATTTTGATGTGATCAAAAGTCCGTCGCAATCACGTAGCGTACGCGGATACTCGCCGGGTAAACTTAATAGACAGCCTCACTCCATAGCCCCGACCAAGTGACTGTAGGAGAACCCCGTCGCCGAAAGCATCCGTTCGGGTGCTCCCGGTAGCGGTGTTCCGCCTTGGTGCACTTCGTCGACGGTATCGGGGGTGCGGCCGTCTACTAAAGTTTGCGACGAGCATTCGATCAGGACGTCGGGAATCTTGTTGAATTGCCCGACTTGATATTGAAAAGAGTTTTCGATGATGAGACTAAAATGCGGGGTTTATAATTGTTAGGCATGCGATGTCTAAGGAATTCATTTGGTTAGGCATGCGATGTCTAAGGAGGTTGCGGATTCCAACTGTTGTTGTTTTACACTTTCTTTTCTGTGATCGTAAGCGTAGTATGTGGTGTATCGCCGGCTTCGTTGCTATACATCAATGACAATCGGGATACGCATACTTGCTTACGTTGATGATATGAGATATTATGTGTTGCTGTGATATGTTATATTGGATCGTCGCGTTTGAATAGCCGGGGGTTTTATGTGAGATGAGAGTTTTTCTTTTTTCATTCATGTAAAATTAATTTGTATGTAATATTCTTTTATTGGGGCACTTCCAGGTAGCGGAAGATGTCACCGTTGTATATTATTTACTTTTCCGCATTAGGTAGACCCAAGACGGGGAGCACAAGTAACCGGGTTCTAGGGTCCAGTGGGAGACCATCTCGAGGAGTCGAGACCGGGTCTCCTAACCCTAGAATTGGCAGTGTTACTTGCCGCTCTCGTAGGGGTTTAGGGATGTGGGTTTGGCTATTCATCGCGACGGTGGAATCCGTGTTTTATACAGGCTCGTATTGAAAACACGGACGTCCTAGTATATCCAATATTTCATATATGTTCTTCTGCTGCAATGTTCTGTGATGAGATCATATTACTGCCTGTGACGAATGTTTATATTATATATATGAGATATATGTTATATTGCAGATTTCGTTTCAAAAGAGATGCTTGTGAAGCATAATAAAATGGGACTTCATTAATGAGATTAATGAAATAAAAGAAACCTAAGATGTTGTAGAAAATTGTTTATAAAAACTGGTAGCTCTAGTTCTTGCTTTGCATAGCGGTGTTCCTTGTAGAACATCCAGCACCTTATTCGATAAGGAAAGGACCGAGATCCCTTCACCGGGAGTGACTCCTTTAGCAATAACTGACAGATGCTACAAACTCGGTCTGTCTTTTGATTGCTTCTATAGTTCTTGCTTTGCACAGTGATATATATGATATATCCCGCACCTTATTCAATGAAGAAAGGGCCGACGATCCCTTCACCGGGAGTGACCTCTTTAGCAAAACTAGAAAAGCCTCAAAAACACTCCATTTAAAATCACTCGATTCTACAACGATATCAAGTTCATTACGCAAAGGGTTTTCTTAAAAACCTGTCGTAGCCCTCCGTCATTTCAGATAAGGACTGTTTAGTATTCGTGCTGCGTTTGTTGGCCTTTGTCAAGGCGTAGTGTGCGGTAGCTGAATAGTACTTATCTGCTTATGCATATGATGCAGATTGGATTAGGGTAGTCGTGCGACCTTGTTGGCCTTTGTCAAGGGCCGTACGGGTGGGTTTACTTCAATCAAGAAATGACGGGTTGAACTTGACTAGCAGCCTATGGTTTGTTGGCCTTTGTCAAGGTCATAGGAGGCTTGGGGTAAAATATTATCGGGAATTTCAAGTGTTGAAATTTGCAATGAGATTGCATACCTTCTATGAGATAGTTGGATCCCGATACCCACTGCGAGTAATTGTTACTCCTGGGAGAGTTTTACACATTACAATTAGCCGATCAAGTAGGTGTCTAGAAAGGTGTTAACGGGGTTACGCCTCTGGGAAAACGAGGTTTACATTAATTAGGTTCGTGCGAAAGCACGGGGGACCTCCCTCAAAGTACCGACACTGGCCTGGCTGAAAGATTGGCGAACTTGTAGCGTGTAATTAATCCCGGCTAGTCTTTCCTTTTAGAGTTTGAAGGAAGATTTGACTAAAACAGTGGGAGACATCCTGATTAGATATATTAGATAACCAATCTAATCTTGCAAGAGCATACGCTGAGTGTTTTCTTCTCTCTCTCTCCAGGTTGCGACTATATCACGCCTTAATCAAGATAATAGAACGGATATATTGACTGAACCCGCTTGTTATACTAAGCTGGGGAACGTTGGTCCCGCTCCAACTTATAATAGTTATAAGACAGAGCAGGAAATTGGGGAATACCAGATTTCCCGTGCCACCCAAACGAAGAAAGTGCATGCCGATGCATCATCTTCGGGTGTGTTCATTACAGAGAACTGTTTCTCAGTATCCTTTACGTCCTGGGTATGTGATACCCGATCAGGAT
This sequence comes from Agapanthus africanus, assembly GCA_030015575.1. Taxonomy (NCBI): domain Eukaryota; kingdom Viridiplantae; phylum Streptophyta; class Magnoliopsida; order Asparagales; family Amaryllidaceae; genus Agapanthus; species Agapanthus africanus. The sequence continues at coordinate 297,272,650 of CM057339.1, read as the reverse complement.
CCTGTATATGTAATATGTTACATGGGCTACAGATAGGTAGAGAACTGAGAACGGGTGATAAGTTTCATGAGGCAGAAAACGGTGCAAGTGTTGCAGCCAAGTCTGTTGGTCACTATCACCCTGTATTACCCGAATACATTGATTCTGAACAAATGTTATTAGATACCGGACCTGATATACAAAATCATATCAGTCTCTTTATTAGTAAAGAAAGGATATAATTTTGTATTGTTGGATAATGTTTTGAACATTTCCTATATCAATAGTTGATCGGTTCAGGCACGTTATCTAAAAGCATTGATGTTCTAAATCAAACCACAGTTCTTAACGTATAGAACATACACAAGAGGAAGAGTTCAGAAATGAACAAATCCTTCTTGAGGCATTGTAGACTAGGTCATTTCAATGCGACCCGACTGGCTGAAGTTACATTTAGATGCATATTTAAATCTGTTTGAATTTACATCTTGTGAAACTTGCCAATCATGTCACAAAGATAAGATGACCACAGCTCTGTTTATTGGAAACAGAGAAAGAGTTAGTGAACTTTTGGGATTGATACATGCTGATGTACGAAAGTCCCCTGTCTACATATGCCAAGATTGGTTCTTTGTACTTCATTACATTCTCTGATAATCTCTCAAGATTCAAACATATGTTCCTGCTGAAACACAAGTCCGAACCTTTTGAGATATTCACAGAATATAAGTTAGAAGTAGAGAACCAAAATACGGGTAAAAGTATTATGTCCTTTGATATGATCAAGGAGGAAAATACTTGAGCACGGAATTCCTGGACTATTCTAAAGGAGAATGAGATTCTCTCTCAGCATTACTCCTCCGTATACACCACAGCACGTCGGTGTATCGGGATGGAGCAATCACACCCTATGTGATATGGTGTGCTCTATGATGAGTACTACTGAGTTTCCTATTTCCTTTAGGGAGTAATGCACTTGTGAAGTTACATACCTATTGAATAGGGTTAAAATCAAATCAGTTGCCTACCACTTCATATATGATATGGAATTCGAAGAGCCCATATCTTAAGTTTGTTAAGATTTGGGGTTTTCCGGCTTGTGTCTAAAAGCAAAATCCGGACAAGCTCGAGGCAAGGTCTGTAATGTAGAACTGGAAAGGTTCCAGCTATACAAAAACAGCAGATGATTTGGTAGAACCAAAGGATTCAATAGTTTCCAACGATCCTCAGCCACTCCGCCGATCTAGTAGGGTTCCTCACTCACCTGAGAGACACTTCGGTTTCTCTATGATAGTGGGAGCGAGGATTGCATCATGAGATGATGACCCAACTAGTTTCGAGCTAGCCATCAGGAGTGGGACTCTGTAAGAATGGCTGGATGCTTATCGATCTGAGATGGAATCCTTATACACTGACAAAGTATGGACTTTGGTTGCTTTATCTGAAGGGTTAAATCCCCATCAGGAGCAAGTATATCTTGAGAAGATTACTTGGTGTACATGGAAAAGTTGAGACTTTCAAAGCTAGACTTGTTAAAGGTTTGGATCATAGACCAGGTATGGATTATGTTGGAACCTTTTCTAAGGATCTATGCTTAAGTCCATCCAGATCCTACTTGCCACGGCTACATACCATAACTACGATATCTGGTGGTTGGGTGTCATGACTGCTTTTCTAAATGATGTTTTAGAAAAGAGCGTCTATAAGTACACAGCCAGAGGGCTTCGTAGACAGTGGGAGCAGCGGAAACGTGTGCAAGATGTTTTATATGATAAAACAGACATCGCGGAGTTGGAACATCTGTTTTGATGTGGTAGTCAAAGAGTTTGACTTCATCAAAATGGTAGATGAACCTTGTATATACAAAAAGGTAGTAGAGAGTATGGTGGTGATCCTCGTAGAGTACGTGGATGACATACTCTTGATAGGGAAGGAGTTTCCTATGCTACGCTCGGTCAATCTCCGCTTATCACAAGGATTCTCCATATAGGATCAAAGTGATACCTCCTAAATCCTGGGTTTTTGGATCTATGAGATAGATCTAAATGGATGTTAGGATACTCACTAGTTGTAGTGAGATGGTATCAATCGATCCTGGGAAGAATCACTGGAAAGGTTCCAGGCTGACAAGGACGACTGAATGTTAGTCGCAGGCTTGTCTATACCCTCAGTGGAGGGATGGTATGTTGGAAGAGTTCCAAGCTAGATACCGTGACTTACTAGACGATTAAAGGCAAGATACATCGTTACAAAGGATGCTACCATTGTGTGACAATGGAGTTGTGGCTTTAGCCAAGGAACTACCGTCCCATCAGAAATCCAGATATAATTCTTAGGCAATGTCACCTGATTATGGAGATGGTTGATCTCCAGGGAGATCGAGGTTAGGAGAGTAGACACAGAGGACAACAGCGCGAATCCACTCACAAAGGCCTTTTTCCCAGTAGAGACTTTTATGGGATGGTTGAGTTTGAGATACTTCAACCGCAGCTAATTGTTGGGTATACGATACTACAACAGATGGCCCTAGTGCAAGTGGGAGATTATTAGTTATATGTATGCCCTAGAGGCCATTACTGTACATACGATGTATATTGTAGTGGATGCTAGGACATATATAGGAAGGACTTTCTTGCTCGACAGATAGTATGCTATCTGGTTGTACTTTATCTTAACATGTACTCTGATTGTCTCTATATTACATGTTGATAAAGCCCTTAGGATATGTACTCGACTACTGGGACTATGATGAGATCATACTAGTGGGGCCACGGTAGTCGACGAGTACATCCTATAACTGTTCCTAGTCGAGAGTGTATCGAGACAGGGCATCGATACACCAGAGTAGACTAGCGTATACGCATCTTGACCCATATGATGGGCGATGGATGATCCCATATCCATCGGTGTTTGACATCAAGGATGGTGTACGGGTGCTCAGTAGAGACTGGGTACACTGGACGGACTCGCCGAGAACTCCCAGATGGTATTATACCATACGTCAGATGGCAGTTCTCCGGTGACACTGGTACAGAGTAGTCTGTTGACCCGAGATCGTCATAGAGTCTTGTGTGATTCCCACTGTGCTTTGATTTCCATCATACCACGTCCAAGAGGGTGTGCAAAAAGGTGGCTTTTGGGTACAGTCCCGAATCATATGGAGGCAATGAGCGATAGGAGGGGATTCGTCTCTCCCGGTATAGGGAGTTGATGTTGTGCTGTGTTCGATTGGCTATAACCGGAAATCCCTGGCCAGGGTTGCTGAGATTTACTGGTAAGTGTTATCAGTAGTTTCTCGAACTGTTATAGACCACAAATCGACACGACTTATCGAGCTACTGGGGTCTGACGTTTACCACCCCTAGGCGAGATATGCAACATATCAGACGACGAGACCGGACTGTACGGGAGTGTTACTGTTTGGATTCGCAGAAGAAGTTACAGGCTTGCTTGTTGATCTTCTGAGCGCTCAATACCTGGGTAGCTGTTACGTTTAGCTGACCGCTTGCAGCTTGTGGGTGTTTGATATGATCATCACCTACTGCCGGCGTATTGACGATTCTTTAGAGTCCTACACAGAGGTTTCTTGACTTAGGCAAAACGGAGTAGGGGCACATATGTGATATGTGCGGGACCGAGGATAATGCGATATGTGATACCGTATTCTATTCTCGCGATATTTGATATCAGCCGGGTCATCGGATCAAGTGTTGATTCGATGAATCGGTACGGATAAATATTAGTCTGTTATATGCGATATAGCCGGATTGTCGGATCAAGTGTTGATTCGATAATTTAATGTATAATAATATATTTGATATATTAAATTGCATTAACTAATATTTGCTCACTAAAAGATTCTTTTTCTCACTCGGGTAATACATTGATATATATGCGATATATGTTAATTGTATTATTTTATTTTGTTACGATAAATATTATATATGTGATATATAATATTGTAACATGATATGATAACTAATGCAACTTGTTTAGTGGAGTTTAAACTTGTTTAGGGTTTGGATTAGGGTTAAACCTTCTAGTTGATTCTAGAAGCTTTTCTTTTTGTCACGATAAAGATATTTTCAAGTGAGTCATGCTTTAACCAAACCGAAACCCTAACCCTAGTCAATTCTCTACAATGGTTAAGTGAACCATGGTTGCATAATTCTATCATATTATTATTTTCCTATTCATCACAAAAGGATAATGATTATTCATTCATCTTCTTCCTTCATTTTCTTTCATGGAAAAAGCTTTCTTGATTTTTCCAAGTGATTAATAATTGTGAGAAAAATATAAATAAAGAGAGCAAAATTCCTACTTCATCATCCTCATCTTCCCTTGCCATTTAGATGAGGGTGTTCACATCATTTCATGAGTGTTAGCTTGTGTTAAAGAAACTTCAAGGTAGATCATCTTAGTATCGAAGATCGGAAACAAAGGTTGCGTCTTTCTCTTCGTGGAACCTCTCGAGAGTCCGGATCCCGATGATCGCAGCGAAGGGACCACAACACGGAGCATATGAAGTGAAGGACCGGATCTACAAAGGTTGTAATCCCTCTCACTTAGTGTTAAAATGTTTAGCATGCTTGTTTTCGCCTAATCTCTAGTTTAAAGTTCCGTATTCGGGTTGTTCGGCACGGCTAAATTTTTAATCGGGCATGGTTGATGCCTCGTAGACCCTTGTGCGCGTGCCTAGCAACCCTACAAACTTAAAAGATGCTAAAAGCTAAGTAAGTTTACAGAACATAGATAATCTTAAGTTAAATGATAAGGAAGCGTGAAGAATACGGGTGGATGATTGATGAGTCGAAGATAATAGAGTTCTTGTTAGAAAACATAATTGAAGAATAAAAGTCGATAAGCCAAATTGATAGGATTTTGTGGGTAGTATCCGCTGAAAACCCTCTGGAGACAACACTCCTCCTACTAGGGACACCTAGAGGTTTAACGGCTTGTTACACGAGCTCAGTGCAATCGCAATTCCCTGCGAAAGTGAGGTTAGGATTTTGTCGAGAATAAAACTAGTTTTGCTCGAGGACGAGCAAAAGATAAGTTTGGGGGTATTTGTTTATATCTTAATATTGCATTATTATATTGCCCATTCTTATTCATTTTACAAATAAACAGGAGCTTTTGACCCATGTCTGCTACATAGTTGCAGGTTACAGGTTCTCGGAACAAAAACAGTGAAAACGATGAAAAGATGATACAAAAGTGAGACTACGACCAACAAACAGAAAGATCTTGATCATGCCTACAGTTTGAAGACTAAACGAAGATCAACAAACAAGTTCACAAAGCACAAAGGCAGCGCAAGGTTCAAAGACTTCAACACGAAGCGAACGGTAAAGTCCACTACATTATTCACTGTGGAAATCTGGAAGAGAACAAGAAGATATTCTGAAGAAAAAGTGAAGAAAACAGATTTTAAATGCAACCAGAACGGACCCCAGAGAAATTGAGCCCATAAGCCCATTACTTGGCCGCGGAACCGCGGCCAAACAGGGCCTACGGCCGTGGTTCCGCGGCCATGACACACCCGTGTCGGTGGAAAATTCTTGAGGCGGCTGCGAGCGTTGACTAGTTCTTTTTCTTAGAGGGTAAATTTGTAAAAACAGATATGACGCGATTGTAACCTAGGGTTTCTATGAATCTATAAATAGAACCCTAAAAACCTGTTTTAGGTCATGCCTCTTTTTATTCATCTATTTCAGAAATTAAATCCTGTGTAAATGTTTGGAGAGAGCCATCAATAAAATTAGTAAGTTTTCTTTTCATTGCCCTAGTATAATTTTCTTATCTTCCCTAGTTAAATTAATTAGAAATGTTTTTCAATTCCCTAATAAGCGAGTAGTCTCCTCGCTTGTTAGGGTTATATTTGGGGAAGGCTTGAGAGATGAAAATCTCTCACCCCTTTTTTGCCCATCATAAGTTTTTATAGGACTCCATGCATACATAACACACCGTTCCCTACGGCACCCTATCCCCCGAGGTAGCGGTGATACCGTAGTATAAAGGACCGGTTGTATATGTTTTCCATGGAGGTTAGGGTAAGAATTAAGAAAGGAAGGACAATAACCTAGAGGAAGAAACATCGTTTCTTCCCGATAGTACTAATCCCCTTTATTAATTATTACCATAACACCTAGTAGATCTAAATTAGGGCATTGAAAGCAGTGGGAAATCTTTACATTTCCAAACTTAACCTAAACCTAACCCTAGCAAGACTCTACTCTAGATAAAACTTAGTTTTTAGATTTAATCAATCCGACAACAATCGGAATTAACTCGTTAGAACAAATTAGGAAATACACAACATCCCTGTGGACCGACCCGTATTCACCGGCTAGCTACCAAGCGACGCCGTTCGTGATTGCGGTTATAAATATTTTTGATTTATCTTTTGAAAGCGCATAAGCACGCTAAAAACACTAACAATCATTACCCTAAATTTCTAGCTTGATTCCTTGGTTAGTTTGCTTAGCACCTCTTGAAATTTAAATTGTGGCATGTGTGATGCTTTCAAACCCTATATGAGGTGCCATGGAAACCCTACATTAATTGTAGCATGTTTGATGCAAGACAAACCCTTGTGTGGTGATAGGAAAACCTTACACTAACACTGTTTAAAGTTTACAGTACATGCATTACTATCTGCGACCGTGAATGTCATTAGAGCGGTACAGCTTGTCTAATGCTATAGTTCTTTTAGACGGGTTTGCGAACGTGACATTCACGTTGATGTTCTGTACTGTTGTGGATTTGTCACGGTGGATAGCTTGAGTGCAATGATTGTACAGTTTAGTTTCATTTGTACATTTGATATTGCGGGGCGAGCATCCGACATGTGGACTGCTGTCACTGCCTGCTTGTATATTATTTGTTTGGGGCACGACCGGGTTGAGGTCGATGTCACCGTTGTACATATTTTTCTTTTCTGTACTAGGATTACCTCGCGATGGAGTGCACGGATAGCCGGGTTCTGGAGGGCCACAGGTCCGCATCACATGGAGTTGAGAAGGAGGGGGCCTCACTCTAGAATTGGCGGGCTATTCGCCGCACTCGTAAGGGGTACAGGTTGATCCAAGGAGGGGTGCTCAAGTTACCAGATTCCGTGAAGTGCTGGGTGGCCCATTCACTTTAATAAAGAGGGCTTCCTCGTTTCTGGTTTTGGCGGGTAACTTGCCGCACTCGTAGGGGTCTTGATTATCATTGCACAGGCTATCCACACGTCCAGAGGAACGTCGGGTTTCACTTGCGGCTCAAAGGAAACCCAGGGCTCCCAGATTATCTGTATTGTTCTGTGATACTTATTGCTTATCTGTGATGTTGCATTTATCATACCTAGAGCGATTATTATATATTGTTATATATATACTAGTAGATGTTGTATATGTTTTACACCCGCGCTAGTCCAGTGTCACGCCCCGCTTCACGGTATACGGCGAAGAGGACGGGACTAGTCCGCTATGTATTTACTGTGAAGTAAATACGCCAAGCGTATTTAAGCAATATAAAAGTAAGCACAAGAGACAAGAGATATAAACTGAACAGCAACTTTATTTATTAACATTCTTTTGTACAATGCATGAAAAGTAAATACAACTGAATAAAAAGCAATACCTAAACAATGGCATAACAGAAATGAAAGTACTCAATGGAAAGTGTACAATGACTAGAGCTCAGGGTCTTCACTGAACTGGTCCAAGTCTTCAGCGCTGGGCTCGACCTCTGATGTGTCCAGATCACCTGACAATATTCAAAGAAGAAAGAAAGAGAATGTCGTCAGCGAACAGGTCGCTCGGTAAGTCCTAAAGATAAGAGAGAAGTAAAATAGACAGAATAAGAAGGTAGCATTTAAAGTTGTATTATATTGTTATAATATTGTATTTAGTGTTAACGTTGTTGTTTGTAGCTTGATACAGAAGGATGCCAGTGTATACGATAGGAGTCTCTATATGCCAGAGACTAGAGGCAAATGAAAGTACAAGGCTCCGTTATACAACCCGGAACAACGGCAATTGGATTCATGTTAGGTGTCTTAATCTTGCAGTCTCATGCCACTTTTAACACCTTCCGTACCAATCTACCTCTTAAACCCCGTGTTATCTCGATTGTATTATTGTATTGTAAATTGTATTGATTACATAATTGGATGACTGACCGAAACCATGATATCAGTAAACGGATGTAACTGTAGAATCATGTATGTAACTGGAGAATCATGTAAACTGGATGATCATGTAAATGGAATGTATATCCATGGTTCGGTTCGGTCAAGTTGTATAGATTGATAATTGGATTCATCAATTCATGTTGAATTGTAATATTGAAGATTGTAGATTGTACTTGAATTATATTCAAGTCAGATTATAATGAGACACAATTTCAGCCAGACAATTAGAAAATTAAATTGAAGTCCTGATTGTTTTGATGTTATCGGTAACCGCTGCACATGGAAAGCAGGACTTGTGTCTTTTTCAAAGACGATTACCATATTGATAACACCATTATTAAGTTGTCTACCTTAAATAGGCAAGCACCCACTTCTCTGGCTCCCTAAGGCTCAAGAGATTGGTCCCGCTTAAACCTATGTTTACTAGGGTCCTTAGGGGAATTTATTGAACTTGAAGGGGTTTTAGATAAAAATACTATTATATACTTTTCAAAATACATCCCAAGTATTTATTATTCGTTTTTTAGAGTTGTAATGAATGTAGATTTCATATTGTGTATTTCTAATGAAAATATCCCAATTTCATAACTAAAGGTATTTATTTGTAATATTGATTTGTATGGAATTCATGGTATTTTAGTGTAAAATGATTCTTGTGACATTTTTAGAAAAAGTGGAATATTTGTAATAATTCAAAATAGATATTTTTATGTTACATATACATATATTTATATGAAAATAATTTTAGTATATATATAATATTCTAGAAATCTCATTTTTTTAAGATGTCGTATTTTAAATCTTTCGAGACCGAATGCTCCTTGTGGAGGTCTACATCTCGCAGTACTAAGCCCAGGGATGTGCGGTAATCCGCACTATCCCGAATGGGTTCGGTGCTTTGCAAAGATTTGTATAAAAACTAATCATTAAGGAAAAACGGTTTTATTAGTTATGGTATTTATTTGTAAAGATGTCGATTTCCCGTATTCTATGTTCTAGGGTCTCCTAAGTCAACTAGTCTGCTCCTAACTGGTCCAAAGCGACAAGTTGTGAGATATCCCTCAAATCGCCTCTTAACCGCCAATTATGGCCAGGTAAGTACAAGTGAAGAAAGGAGGGTTCCGCTCACTAATCACCGTGAGACGGGCCTTTTAAAGTTACCTTTCTCACTTGTCTAACCTAGGCACTACAAAGTCAGGTTTAGATAAACGACTGAATGCCCACAACCTTCCTCTATCCTAATGAGCGTGACAGTCCTTAATTGGCTGAGTCTAGATATTTTTTTTTATTAGCTCAAAGGTTATTTATTTGTAAAGATGTCAATTTCCTGTATTCTATGTTCCCGAGGGTATCGTGCTATGTTGGATATGAGTGTGTGAGGGGGTAGGTCGTTACCTCGTGATCTACTTAAATGTATAACAAGTTTAATGGTTTAAATGTCGCAAAAGGAACTATGTGGTATTTAAATGAAAAAATATGGTAAAAGGAACTAGCAATTATTTTGTGATATGAAATTTGATCAATTTGGTTGATTAGTGTTTAATAGTCAACATGAGAGAGTTTAAGCATGATTATATTAACGAGAAGTGAAGTTTTATAAAGAAACCGAATCGGAAATCGGATTGGTTCTGATTCCGTCGGGTTTTGTAAATCTGTATTTTAGAAAAGAAAAGAGAGGTAGAATTTAGGGACTTACGGGTTTAGAACAACAAAGAGAGGGAGGTGGAACGGGAGGAGTCGCCTGTGCGTCGTTTCGTTGCCGGGAGCTCCTAGGATGATCGTCGGAAGTTCGCCGGAAAATTCGCCGTAGCTTCGCCTCGTGCTCGATTTCAAAGTACACAAGGTTTCTTGGAAATTTTTGAGAGTTGGCTCAGAGTTTGGGATGAGAGGGTAGAGGGTAGGGGTGGTAGTTATAGGGTTAGGGTAGATGAAGGGTTTTAATTTAAAAAATGTAAAAATGTAGGAAAAATATATTAAAAATGGAGTAAATGAGTGTTAATGGGCTCTCTGGAAATGAACTCAAAAATTAAAGTATGCAGGGGAGTTGGAAAAGTGAAGAGACATAATTTTGAAGAAGGGGACTCGGCCGTCCGGCCGAGTCCGGCCGGCGGCGCTGGCCAAAGTCGGTCGGTCCGCTGGCCGACTCGGGCCGAGTCGAGGGCTGAGGAGGTAGGGGGTCTCAGGATGTATGCTCTGGTGGATTTACATTTTGAGGTGTAGTGGGAAATTCTGGAGTTATCACGTGTTGACTGTTGGGCTTCTATAAAATTTAAAACAAATAAATATTAAAAATAATGTGGGGTATGGTATTTGAACTCTGGTTACTTGGTTTGGCAGTGCAAGGTATTACCAATGACCTACAAGCTCCTTCTTGTAATTAAATTGCTAATTATTTACTTATCTTGTGCTCGGGCAATAAATACCCCTTTATGAATTTTGAAAAATATTTTGAAAAAATTTGTCTAGGAAAACTAGGGTTGTTACATTCTACCCTTCTTATAAAAATTTCGTCCTCGAAATTTGTAAAAGGAAAGTGTAACGGATTCAAGAAAAGTTTGGTGACTGGAGTACTGACAGTGTGTGAAAAAAATAACAAAGTGGTGCAAGGGTTTTTAAAAATGTGAAAAATGTGTGAAGGAATGAAAGAATGCGAAGGTTTTGGTAAGATTGTAAAATAGGCGAGGGAGTTTTGGGTTAGAATAAATTCAAAGTATATGATTCAAAAAATATGAAAGATAAGATTCAAGGAACTTGATTGTAAAGAATGTTTTAGTTGTTGGTTCTTATGTTTTATATTGCTTAGGTTTCCATACAACTCTGACCTGCATGGGCCACCAACAAAAACCTGTCACGCCCCGCTTCCCGGTATACGGCGAAGAGGACGGGACTTGTCCGCTACGTATTTACTGTGAAGTAAATACGCTAAGCGTATCTAAGAAATATAAAAGTAAGCACAAGAGATATAAACTGAACAACAACTTTATTTATTAACATTCTTTTGTACAATGCATGAAAAGTAAATACAACTGAATAAAAAGCAATGCCTAAACAATGGCATAACAGAAATGAAAGTACTAAATAGAAAGTGTACAATGACAAGAGCTCGGGGTCTTCAGTGAACCGGTCCAAGTCTTCAGCGCTCGGCTCGACCTCTGATGTGTCCAGATCACCTGACGACATTCAAAGAAGAAAGAAAGAGAATGTCGTCAGCGAACAGGTCGCTCGGTAAGTCCCAAAGATAAGAGAGAAGTAGAATAGACAGAATAAGAAGGTAGATTTTAAATTTGTATTATATTGTTATAATATTGTATTTAGTGTTAACGGTGTTGTTTGTAGCTTGATACAGAAGGATGCCAATGTATACGAGAGGAGTCTCTATATGCCAGAGACTAGAGGCAAATGAAAGTACAAGGCTCCGTTATACAACCTGGAACAACGGCAATTGGATTCATGTTAGGTGTCTTAATCTTGCAGTCTCATGCCACTTTTAACACCTTCCGTACCAGTCTACCCCTTAAACCCCGTGTTATCTTGATTGTATTGTTGTATTGTAAATTGTATTGATTGTATAATTGGATGACTGGCCGAAACCATGATATCAGTAAACGGATGTAACTGTAGAATCATGTATGTAACTGGAGAATCATGTAAACTGGATGATCATGTAAATGGAATGTATATCCATGGTTCGGTTCAGTCAAGTTGTATAGATTGATAATTGGATTCATGAATTCATGTTGAATTGTAATATTGAAGATTGTAGATTGTAGATTATAGATTGTACTTGAATCATATTATAATGAGACTCAAACTGAGTCAGACAATTAGAAAAGTAAATTGAAGTCCTAATTGTTTTGATGTTATCGGTAACCGTTTCACATGGACGGCAGGACTTGTGTCTTTTTCAAAGACGATTACCGTATTGATAACACCATTATTAAGTTGTCTATTTTATGTAGGCAAGCACCCACTTCTCCGGCTCCCTGAGGCTCAAGAGATTGGTCCCGCTTAAACCTATGTTTACTAGAGTCCTTAGGAGAATTTATAGAACTTGAGGGTTTTTTTTGTAAAAATACTTTTATATACTTTTCAAAATACACCCCAAATATTTATTATTCGTCTTTAAAGTTGTAATGAATGTAGATTTTATATTGTGATATTTCTAGTGAAAATATCCTAATTTCATAAATAAAGGTATTTATTTGTAATATCGATTTGTATGGAATTCATGGTATTTTAGTGTAAAATAATTCTTGTGACATTTTTAGAAAAATTGGAATATTTGTAATAATTCAAAATAGATATTTTTATGTTACATATACATATATTTATATGAAAATAATTTTAGTATATATATAATATTCTAGAAATCTCGTTTTTTTAAGATGTCGTATTTTAAATCTTTCGAGACCGAATTCTCCTTGTGGAGGTCTGTATCTCGCACTACTAAGCCCAGGGATGTGCGATAATCCGCACCATCCCGAACGGGTTCCCCAAATGGGTTGTAGCGGCGCTTTGCAAAGATTTGTATAAATACTAATCATTAAGGAAAAACGGTTTTATTAATTATGGTATTTATTTGTAAAGATGTTGATTTCCCGTATTCTATGTTCTAGGGTCTCCTAAGTCAACTAGTCTGCTCCTAACTGGTCCAAAGAGACAAGTTGTGAGATATCCCACAATTCGTCTCTTCACCGTCAATTGTGGCCAGGTAAGTACAAGTGAAGAAAGGAGGGTTCTGCTCACGAATTACCGTGAGACGGGCCTTTTAAAGTTACCTTTCTCACTTGTCTAGCCTAGGCACCTGTTCAGTTAATAAAACTGCACATTTGTTATTACATTTTTCCTACTATTTCCATATTAAAAATATCTTTATTATAATATATCATACATATGAGGGTTTATCTGTAAAAATAATATTTTCCATGTGTTAATATATTATAATTAGCATTTGGTAGGAAAATGTATGCAAATAATATCATTGACCAAATCTTAACTCTACTAAATATTATTTGAGTTGTTGTGCAGAATTTTCAGGTCTAAAATCATGGAAATCAAGTTGTTAAAGAAAACCTGCCTAATTAAGAAATCAAGTCTGGCAGCAACTACGAGAAGATTTCCAAGTTCCAAAGCTTCCAAAGATTGCCACATGTCACAAGGATCTACCCAAAGAAAAATGATGAAGAGATCTTGACCATTGGCCGCGGATCCGCGGCCATACCCCACCTTGGGTCGCGGATCCGAGGCATGATTGAAGAGATAGAGAGTGCGCTTTCTGTAGGTGAATCTTTACAGTTTCCTTCCTAATTTGGAAGCAAGGGTTCTGGCTTTAGGGACTATAAATAAAGACCGAGAGCCTCTTGGAAAAATCATCAAGTCGACGAGATCACGAAGTCCAAGACGGCTCACGCATCCAGACTGATCATCAACTGTTCGTCTACCTCCTTAGAAGAGATCGAGAAGCAACTAGAAATTGTAATCATTTTCTAAGGAATCAAAGTGTAATGAATATTGTTGATTAATAAAGGTAGCTCTTTTTCCTATTCTATTTCTTTATAGTTTAATAATGCACTTTCTCTCCATCTCTTTTTCTCCCAACATGCGCGAGTAATTCTCCGCTTGTTAGGGTTCGTAGGATTAGGGTGGGCTAATGGATGATGAACATCCTTAAACCCTTTTTAAGTCCTATAAAGTTTATGAACTTTATCAAAAGAATCATTAACATCCTAATCGGGCGCGCTAACAATTCTTTGTTAGTCCCGACCGCGATTAAAGATTAGATTAATGATTGTTTTGGTAAAGGCTAGATATAAACGGAGTTCCATATCGAGATAGGGGTTAAGAGTGGGAACCCTTTCCCCTCCAGAAACCCTAATCTACATGCATCACTGTCGTTCTAGTTTTAAATCTATTAAAGGATAAAAGGGTAACTTTTAATTAATCATCCATAACTACTAAATCCTAATGAACCCTACAAGCCCTCTTATTATATAAACTTACATCCGTAGTTTATCTAGATCTATATTTTTCATCTTTGTTTAAACGTAGATCTAGATCCTACAACCATTCTACAACATTCTTAATTCTTCATCCTCTCTTTCTCAACACATCTAAAGTAAGAATAAAAGGTTCCACGTTTCCCTGAGGATGACCCGTACTCACCTCGGTCTAGCTACGCGCGACACCGTTCTGATTACGGTTACTACACAAACACTTTTTCATACAAATCAAATGGTGCCGTTGCCGGGGCTACGTGCATAATTTTTTATTCTTACTGTTTGTGTTGAATTCTTATTTGATCCATATTATAATTGAAACAAAACTGCAAATTGCATATTTAACGATTTGTGCGTGAATTTTTGCAAGGAGATCTGGAGTCACAGACTTAAGGAAACAGGAGACAGAGACATTCTTAGAGATCCAGAGGAGCAAAGGGGGGCACAGAAAAAATTTCATCAACAGATCCTTCTCTCCTGCGGCGGAACCGCGGCAAAGGAGAGCATCTGCGGCGGAAGCGCGGTGCAATTGGGGGATCTAGTGTTCACACTTCTCTGGTATCTTTCTCAACTCATTCTCTCTCCTCTAAAATCCAATAAAATCTATTTTCTGCAGGATTCTTTGCAAAACAGCGCCGCTCAAAAATCTTTTTGCAAAAGTTTTGTGATTAGTTTTGTTTTGCATATTTTAATACGGACTTTAAGGGGCAATGACCAAATCCAGATTAGGTAGGGATTTTATCACCCTTCCTAAGCCCCACAAATCACAAACCGAGCATCTGCATCAACCCTACATTAATTTAAAAAATATCTTGACCAAACTCTAAGGACTGTCGTGCTCATTAAGGACAGAGGAAGGTCGTGGGTAATCTATCGCTTATCTGCAATACTTTTGTGGTGCCTAGAAAAGTGTGTCTAAGGCAAGTGGTTACATAATTATGGCCCGCTATTTTCGGTGATTCGTATAGCGGATACCTCCCACTTACCTGGCCACAAGAGTAGTAAAGAGGTGGTAGAGGATTGATCCTGCGGCTTGTCCTTTGGAAGTCTAGGAGCAGTCTAGTGACTGGACCTATGTAACCTTAGTTCTAGGGTTATTTGTGCATTTTTTGTGTGATTTGTCCTAAAGTCCTACTTTTTCAAAACAAACCAATTTTAAAGCACACACACGCTGCCACTAGCACTAAACCCACTTAGTGCATGCTTGGCTGGACACGGGATTCTAGTGCCCGTCTTGTCCGCGTTCCTGCTATCGACGATGAAGTCGGTACTTCTTCATCTTCTTTTCCACCACCACACACCACAACCGAGATGGATGGTGCTCCATCACACTTCAACACCACGCTGCCACCGCCCGTAGGTGAGCAGAATCCACCTCGCATCTCTCTCCAAGAGAGATGCTATCCTATCTGTGGTCCTCTTCCCACTTGTCTATCTATTCCACCAGCTAACGGGGATAATTTTGAAATTAAACCCCACTACATCAATCTGTTGCCCAAATTTCACGGGCTTGAGTCGGAAGACGCGTACGTTTTCATCACCAAATTCGAAAACGTATGCGCAATGATGGGTACTTCACAATTGACTGTGGATGCTATGCGCTTGCGTCTTCTCCCATTCACACTGTGCGACTTGGCAGAAAAATGGCTTTGTAATACTGCCGCACACTCTATCACTAATTGGGATGAATTCATAATAGCATTTCTTAAGAAGTTTTACCCAAACCATAAGACCGCCCGTGTTAGGAGCGAGATCAACCAGTTCACCCAGCTTCCCAATGAACCATTTTGGAAGTACTTTGAACATTTCAAAGATCTTCTTGTCCAATGTCCTCACCATGGAATCAATAGATGGGATTTTTGCCGAATTATATATGAGGGCATTAATCCAGCGACAAAGCAGATGCTTGAAACAATGTGTCAATGCAATTTCATGTCCAAAGACGATGGCGAAGCTTGGAAGTATCTGGAAGACCTCGCTGAAAACACTTTGCAGTGGGAAAGCGTAAGACCACCTTCATCTAGGGGAGGTATTCACCAGCTCGATGTTTCCATCGCAGTAAAAGACGAAATGGCAGCGATGCAGAAGAAACTCGACGCTATTGAGAACAGATTCTCATCAGTCTCCCTAAATCAGGTCACGCTACCCAAGACCGTCTATGGTTGTTGTTCAGATCCTTCACACTTAACGGAAGAATGTCCTGTGAATGCATCGTTTCAAGGTCACGAGCAAACCAAAGCTTCTTTTCAGCAGCGACCTAGAAACGATCCTTATTCTTCCACGTACAATCAAGGATGGAGGAATCATCCTAACTTTGCTTGGAACCAAAACCAACAAAGCAATTATCAAAGACCTCCTCAATAGCAACCACAACCACAAAGTCAGCTCTCCTTTCAGTCACAAAATTTCCAAAATCCGGCCAACACTTGTACACCACAAGTGTCCGGTACTGATAACTCTTCACACGCACAAACTTTGGATATGTTTATGAAACATTCCATGCAAATGTCGGATGATATGAAGTCTTATATTGATACCCTAACGAAAAACTCTGCCTCCCACGGTGAGAGTATTAAATCAATAGAAAACCAAATTGCACAGTTGAACGCCGCAATGAGTGCGAGAGAGAAAGGGAAACTCCCATCTCAACCCATACCTAATCCTGGCCACTCATAAAGTTATAATATGAGTGTCGTTACTACGTTGAGATCGGGAAAAGTGCTGAATAACCGAGTGGGTGAGCAATGTGATGATGTTAGTGACAATGATACCCCAGCTTCTTCTTCTTCCCCTAATTCGTCTAGTCTCCCATCTTCATCCGAGCCTATTCTCCGTTTTCCCCAAGGCTCGAACCCTTCGCCCATTTTCTCGAATCTACCTAAAACGATCCCCACTCCAATTCTGGGATCCACTCCATCCCCATAATCCTCTCCAATGTTGGACCAAACCCTTATTGATAAAGCACCTTATCCAAACAGGTTAAGGGGCAACAGACCAAGTACACAAATGGAGAAGATTGTGGAAATTTTTAAGCAAGTTAACATAAACATTCATCTCCTAGATTCTATTCAACAAGTTCCGTCATATGCGAAAATCCTTAAGGTCGTGCACTAGGAAGAGAAAAGTTCAAGTACCTAAAAAAGTTTTCCTTGCGAGTAATGTGAGCACTGCTTTTACACAATAATTACCCAAGAAATGAAAGGACCCCGGAAGTCCTACAATTTCTATTTCTATTGGGGGTAAAAATATCAATCGTGCTCTACTCGATTTAGGTGCTAGTGTTAACTTGCTTCCGTATTCTGTTTATGAGCAATTAGGGATCGGAGAGTTAAAACCGGCGCATTGCACTCTTCAGATGGCCGATCGATCTATCACCTAGGGATGAGCTGGAGGATGTGTTAATCAAAGTCGGGGAATTTATATTTCCTGTGGACTTTATCGTTATTGATACACAGCCTGTAGCGAACCCACGGAATCAAATTCCGGTGATCCTTGGTCGACCCTTTTTGGCCACTTCCAACGCAGAAATCAATTGTAGAAACGGCTCTATGACCCTATCCTTTGGAAAGAAGTCAATTGAGCTTAACATTTACAAGTTGGAAAGTGAGCCCTCCGAACCCTATGCTCATGTGTGTTCTGTCAAATTAATGGATGTCGACAGCAGCGAATTTGATCAACCTCATGATACTGACTCTTTTCATATGTTGTTGTTTGACCCAACCATGTATTATACATACACGGACTCTTCGACCGAGTTGTCCGGGTCAACATCTAACGCTGATGATGAACTTTTTATAGAGTCTGACGATCATCCTGTTTTTCCTGATGACATTATTCTTCGGGGTATCGATGAAATCTTTGAGGAAATTTTCGCTGATGAACTCGCATTTTTAAAAGATACGGGTGTTGAGATGAATCAACTACAAGATAAAGAAATTGAACCTCCACCCCTTCTTCTGGACAATCATGATGATGCGAGTGATCCATCATTACTATCACTGTGTCGTCTCTCCAAGTTGAGACGCAATCCTTTTCCATTACACCTCTTATCACCTCCCCCCTTCTTCACGTCGAAAGATGACATGTTCTTCCACCAACCTGTTGGAGATAGTGACCTCAGAGTCAATTATTAGATCATAGGTACGAGATTGCAATGATTGAGGGAGGACCTATACCGGTAGGACAGTCTTACTCAAGATGATAGTATGCTATCTGGTTTATCTTTATCATCGTCTACTGCTTTAGGTGACATTACAGGTCACTATTGCACGTTGATAGAGCCCCTAGGATTCTTGCTTGACTGCCAGCAGTATGAGGGCGATCATATACGTGGGAGCTGGGGTCTATAAGCACATCCTTAAAAGGTCCCTAGTCGTGGGAGTTTCGAGACAGGGCATCGATACTCCAGAGTAGACTAGTGTATACAGTCGAGACCCCGATGAGGGGCGGTGGCCGGTCTCACAAGCCACTGGTGTCAGTTAGTTCACCTAAGATGTATACATGTGCTCATTGGGTTATGAGTACACCAAACAGGACTCGCCGGGAACATGCTAGTTGGTCTTATACCTGACGTCAGATAGCAGTTCCCTGGTGACATGTGTACAGGTTAGTTCATCGACCTGAGATCGTCATTTGTCTCGTGTGAGTTCCCACTGTGCTTTGATTAATACCCTACCACGCTCAAAGGAGACGTGCAAACAGGTTTTAGTTGGGTATAGTCCCGAGCCACATGGAGGCAGTGAGCGGATCTGCAGGGGTTCGTCTCTCCCGGTATTGGGGGTGAGGTCGCGCTGTGTCTAGGAGAGCCATTACATGAATTCCTTGGCCAAGGTAGGAGATTTACTGGTAGGTATTCCAGTAGTATCTCAGGGTGTTATGGGCTACAATCCGACACGACTTGTACCGTTTTTAGGGGTCTGACTTTTACCAACCCCCTAGGCCCGCCATGCGATGCTCATAGATGAACGGACCGGACTATACGGATATTGTCACTGACAGGCTCAGTAGGGTGTCAGGATGATTTCGTTCATCGATGTCCCTTTTGGTCAATACCTGGTAGCCCGTCACGTATGGCTAATACCTCTGACGTGCTAGTGGTTAAATCCACAACCAAGGTGTTGACGAGTTTTTAGAGTCCCCCACAGACCGTTTTCTCAAGTTTCGGACGAAACGTTGTAGAGGCCGTATGGAGATATGGCAGGGTTCGATCAGATACGTACGGTATTGCACGGATCGTGATCGGACGGATTTTACTAGCGGGCTTTGGTTTAAACCGGATCCTAGTATTAGACAGTGTAGATTTTGTCTCTTTGCATTTGTGTTCAGTGGGAATACAAATGCGGGTATGTATATACAGTCGTGGGGTTTTCCTGTAATTTATTACGGGATTAGTTTTCTGAAGTTGCCAGTTTTCATTCAGTTCCGGCCAGTTTTCCTTTGTTCCTTCACGGCCGGATTTTTCTGATGGAGGGGCTAATTTGCAAGTTTGCAAATTAGCTATTGTGGAGGGTTTATTTGGATATGGAAAGATTATGATAGCATCTTTTCTTTTCATGCATCATTTCCTTTGCATTAAATGAGATTAGAAAGGATTAGAAATTGATTTGATATTGTTATCATCACTTTTGGATGTGGTCACCCTTTTGCTTTTCCTACATTCACCTCCCTTCATGTTTGATTCTTTTTTTTTCCTCCACCATTTGATTATGAGGGGGCCGGCCACTTTAGGGAGAAGGGGATTCATTTTGAGTGGTGATTTTCTTGATCTCATATCATCATTCCTTGCTAGAAAAATGAGAGCACCATTTTCCTCCAAAGTTCATTGTTTAATTCCTCCATCAAAGGCAACTTCACCCCATTGAGACAAAGTGATTCTACACTAGCCTACAACATTTTTTGGGCACGTCGGATCGCCAACTTCGTGCCCGAGTTGCCTCGGTCCAGAGGTGGGAGCCCGTAAAAGAACCCGGCGATGTGGTGCCCGTTTCGACGAGGAGGTGACGACCGGAGATTCCGCGAGGAGATCGGAGTGGAGGCAAAGACCGAAGGACACGGATCAATTGGTATAGCTTCTCTACTCTTTCTATTGTTTGCTAGGATTAGGTTAATGGCCCGATCCGGGATTCTAGTGCGCGGTGGTGCCGGTTTTCTAGTTTGAAAAGTTTCGTTTCCGCACTCCGGCATCGGATTGACGGTCGGGGCGCCGCCGTGCACTTACAGTGGTATCAGAGCCTCGCCATTAACCTAGTCTAGCTTGCTCTAGTATGTTTAGAACTCGATCGAACAAAAATCCCAAATACCATATTTTCTAGTGCACAAGTTTCTGTCGAAATTTTTTAGGCTCGAAAATTTTTTTAGTACATTGCAGAAACATGTGCAGGGAATTGTAAGCATTCTGCAAAAATTTGGTAAGTTGATACTTTAGTATGACCGCGGAAACGCGGCCTAACCCCTGGTTTGGCCGCGGTTCCGCGGTGGAAAAGAGTCAACGCCGTACACAATTTTTCCAGCGGGCTTCTGGGATGGAAATGGGGGTTTTGGGATATTCTTTTTGGGCCCAGATATTCTTTGAGTGCTACAGTAGTGTTTGGGGCCTACTTCAGTAAATTTGATCGATCGAAAATTTTAAATATGTTAGTTCACAGTATTTACATTATATCTGCGACCGTGAATGTCATTCGATCGGTAAATCCAGTCTATCTACTATAGCCCTTTTAGACGGATTTGCGAACGTGACATTCACGTTGATGTTCTGTGTTGTGCTGTGATGTTGCGGATTGGTCATGGGAATAGCCTGGATGCAATGGTAGTACAGTTTGGTTTATTTATGTACATTTGATATTGCGGGGCGAGCGTCCGACATGTGGACTGCCGTTACTGCCTGTTTGTATATTATTCTTTTGGGGCACGACCGGGCTGAGGTCGATGTACCCGTTGTATGTATATTTTACTTTCTGTACTAGGATTACCCCGCTGTAGGGTGCATGGATAGCCGGGTTCTAGAGGGCAACGGGCCCGCATCTCATGGCATTGAGACGGAGGGGGCTTTACTCTAGAATTGGTGGGCTATTCGCCGCACTCGTAGGGGGCACAGGTTGACCCAGGAGGGGTGCCCAAGTTACCGGAATCCCTGAAGTGCTGGGTGGTCCATTCACGTTGTTGAAGGGGGCTGCCTCTCTTCAGGTTTTGGCGGGTAACTTGCCGCGCCCGTAGGGGTCTAGGATTTCATTGCACAGGCTATCCACACGACCAGGGGAACGTCGGGTTTCAGTAGCGGCTCTATGAAACCCGGGGATCCCAGATATCTGTCTTGTTCTGTGATGCTGATTACATTTCTGTGATGTTGCATTTTATCACGCCTTGAGCGAATATTATATATTGATATATATACTAGTAGATGTTGTATATGTTTTGCATCCGCGCTAGTCCAGTCCCCGCTCTGTCGTTAGTTAAGTAACCTAACGGGTGATGACGGGACCTAGTGGCGAATGCGGATGGCATATACGTACATCATTATTTTCGTTCTTTATTGGTGTGATCAATTGATGTGACTGCGTTGATTCGGATCAATGCAAGCTAAACAAACCTATTCTGATGTTGTTGGAACATTTTTCAAAAAGCTGTTATTGTAAGGACGTTCACTTTTGTTTTGCACAGTGGTATTCAGTTGGAATATCCTGCTCCTCAGTCGACGAGGCAAGGGCCAAGATCCCTTCACCGGGAGTGACCCCTTGGACTGAAGTTTGCGTCAGGGCAATAACTTCACTATAGACGATTACTTTTGCTTTGCATCGTGGTATTCAGTTGGAATATCCTGCACCTCATTCTACGGGGAAAGAGCCGAGATCCCTTCACCGGGAGTGGCCTCTTTAGCAAAGGTTTTCGCCACTATATTTTTAAATGCTATCCGGTTCCTTCAACGATATCAAGTTCATTACGTTAAAGGTTTTTCGCCAAAAACCATTCGTAGCCCTCCGTCATTTCAGAGAGGTAGCACTTAGTATTCATGCTATGTATGTTGGCCTTCGTCAAGGCATAGTGTATGGTAGCTATTTGTTACTTTTCTGCAGCATAGATAGATGCGTTGGTTTGGGACAGTCGTACTACTATTTTGGCCTTCGTCAAGGGTATGTACTGGTGGGTTCAAATTAACCTGGACAATGACGGATAGAACTTGACATATGACTTATGATATGTTGGCCTTCGTCAAGGTCATAAGAGCATGGGGTAAAAATCACATCGGGAGTTTCTAAAGAAACTGAAACTTGCCAGATATGCGCATACCTTCTGGAGTGTGATAACGTGAGCGGAATCCATCACGTTATCATGTGATGATAGTTGGATCCCGATTCTCACTGATGAGTTAGTTTACTCCTCGGGTGATCCCGACTAATTCTTCTTTTAGGTTTGGAGGAGAATTTGATGGTACAGTGGGAGGTTTCCTGATTAGATAAAGTGATAACCATTCTGATCTAGGTTAGAGTACACGCTGAGTGTTTCTTTTCTCTCTCTCTTTGGCAGCGACCATGACCCGACCTTTGACTATGACTCAGTGACCAAAATTAACCGAACCTTCTTAAACACTGGCTTTTGGATTGTCAGAGTTGCAAACCTCATTGCCACTCTTATTTTTACCCTTTTCTCCAGGACATCCCGTATTACTACGAACGTCCACTTCCATTGGACAAAACCATCGTATGGTTATATACGAACTCGAAGGAATTTATTTGAGGATGGTTTCCGGTTCTGGAGAAAACGAATAGGACTATTCAGTTGTCTTTTCCTTTTACCTTCTCTCAGGTTGCGAGTACTCATTGGTTTAGGAGATAGTACACCTATTACGCAAATTGGATAGTCTTCTTCCAAACCTTAGGCTGGTGCCGAACGGTGGGGAATGAAGAAAACTAATTAGCATAACAATGGTGTACATAAGGTATTAAGAAAAGACATATCAAGGGATTAGTAAGAGGGCAAAGTAAATTGCGACTGCTATTCACGACCAAACCAAGTATTTCTCCGCCTATCCTAAATCACCTTTGTATTTCTCCAGGACACTCCGTATCACTACGAAGAACCACGGTTTATTGGATACTCCATCGTATGGTTATATACGAACTCGAAAGGAACTTGTTCCAGTTCGGGGATGGATTCCGGTTCAGGAGAAATAGGAATAAGGTTTATTCAGGTGTCTTTTATCTTCACCTTCTCTCGCGTTGCGAGTGCTCCTAGGATTAGAAAAGTACACCTATTATGCTTATTGGATAGTCTTCTTCCAAACCATAGGCTGGTGCCGAACGGTAGGGAAAAAAGAAAACCATTTGGCCTAAAGGGGTGTACAGAAGGTAATGACTAAAGACATATAAAGGGATTTGGAAAGATGGTAAAGAAATATACGGTTACAGTTGTGAATCTGGATAATGGAAGAGGCATTACTAGGAATACCCGAATACCCCTATGAAACATTTTAATGTTTCAGTTTCACTGTGTACTGTTAAAAGAAAACTAATTTCCCAATTAGCCCTAGCTCCAGGGTATGTATTTACCAGGTATGATTCTCACATCTGTATGGTTTTACAGATGATGAGTGGGAGTAAGTTATTGGGAATTAGGTGATTATCCTCATTATATCGAAATTCGTTGTAATTGGTGATATTGGAGGAAATCACCTGGGTAGTTTGCCGGACGGCAAATATTTGGTTTTGAATATCCGCTGTTATGCACCAATTTCAAATTGATATATCTGTACGTCTATTTTTATTAAGTGAGATATACCTTTTTGAAATTATGTCCATGACATTTACCTATATCAGTGGATGGTTAGGTAAGGAGCATTAAACAGCGGTGTAATTCTTCTTAGCTATAAGTACAGTTTTCAACCTACGACACACAGGGAATGAGTTATTAGACTCAAGGGACTTGTACAGAGTATTGTATGTTGTCCAGTGTCGATTAGGACAGAGGGGTTGGTCCTCGTACTATATTCGGTTTACTTATGACTTCTTTAGTTTTTAGACAAGTGTTTCGTAGAAACACAAGGTCCAAGTTTTAAGAAGTTATAGGTGTAAGAATAGAGTAGAGAACCAGGTGTTGCAAGTATCGGGATTCATCAAGGTGATCGAAGATGTAGATACTTGTGAAAGGTATTCAGTTGATAGTAATGATTAAGAGAACTTGCTTCTCTTTCAGGTTACTCATAATTGGAAGCATTCCTAAGTTGAGTAACGCTGATCGGCTTCCTTCCATTTAGTTGACATGCACTGGAGACAGCTGCATGATTTGAATCTGGTTCAATTAAATCAGTGCCTCTGTTTCTATATTGGATATAGAACAGTTCATATCTTAACGATGTTAAGGTACGAGGAGTTGTCCGGCTTATGCTTAAAACCAAACTCTGGATAACTCAAGGCACGTTTCTGTAATGGCTGTTTGTGGGTTGACCCAGGCTATGACGAGGGTTGACTTTCTACCATTTGGAAGATCAATAGTGATATTGTTCTTGACTCGCCACAGTTTTATTAAAAATGGATTTTTTCAGAAAAACAGTAGTGGGAGTATGGTAGAACTGGAAGTGATTCCAGAACCGCAAACGATTACTAAAAATTTGATAAGAACCTAAAGATTCAATCTGGCTTGACATTCCATTGGCCACTCCGCAGATATGGTGGGTAACCTCAGGCGCTCGAGAGGTACTTCAGTATGCTCAAGGACGGTGGCAGGGAGGTTCTTGTTTACCCAGACTTGCTATTGCTGTTGTTCCAGACTGTGAGACCCAGCAGGAGGATGAGTATAGCGTCGTTCTAAACTAGCTTTAGAAATGCACGTATATATGACTCTGCCAGAGGGTTGTCGTAGTCAGTGGGAGCAGCGGAAGCATTGGTGGACAAGTGGCTTATGTCTATTTATAGACTAAAGCAGATATAACGAAGATAGATCATCTGTTTCTGATGTGACAGTCATAGGTTTGACTTCGTCAGAATGGGGATGGATCTGTTAAGAAGGTAGTAGGGTGTGATGTCCTGGTATTTGGATGACATACACAGAGTAGGAAGTGAAATTCCTATACTACGATCGGTTATATTTTGGTTGTCACACAGTGGTCTCTCCACATAGGAATTGGATATTATATCAGACATTCTGGTTACTGGATCTATGGTTTTAGATCTAGATTTGGGAAGTGTCCCAATCAGGGTACTTGACAGCATTCTAAGAGTATTTAGAATGGAAAACTCCTGGCATGGTGGTGTACCTGCAGGTGATGGAGTCACCCTCTCTAAAGGTGTCTTACAGACTAAAGGGGAGAGGGATGTACATGATTGGCAGATCACTTGCTTAGGCAATTGAGTCAATCATGAGATGTCAAGTACCACACCAGATGTTGTTTTTGCAGTAGATGCAATAAGTTGATATTGATCCTATCCTGGAGAAACATTCGGAAGCAGCTTTAGAACATAAGTGGATGTTCTAGGGATATGATAACGGCATCCTCCTTCGAGAGACAGTTATCATTCCAGGCTTCCAAGGTGACCTGGATGACAGAGTGGCTGTCAGAGTTATAGTTTTCCCTCTGACGAGGGGCAGTATTTTGGACAGGTGGTCTAGGTGGATACTGAGGGAAGGATGGCGCAGGATACTGATTAAGTTCAGTTGACGATACAGTCTAAGCAGTTTGGATTTGGAGTTCTTTTATGAGCTAGGTCCCATCAGACATCCATACATATTCTAAGACAGGTATTGCTCATGTTGGGAGATGGGTTTCTCCGCGAACTTGAGATAAAGAGAGACATAGAAAGAAACATCACAGCGGATCCACTTACTGAGGCTATTCCTCGAACGCAATAGTTTCACAAACGAGCTTTGTGAGACTGACTAGTAGAGGAGTTGGGTGTTCGGTATCACACGGGCTGTAAGTATGCAACATCGTAATAATTAGCCTTGAGTGCAAGTGGGAAATTGTTGGAGATAGTGCCCTCAGAGTCAATTATTGGATGACAGGCACGTGATTGCAATGATTGAGGGAGGACCTATACCGGTAGGACAGTTTTACTCAAGATGATAGTATGCTATCTGGTTTATCATCGTGTACTGCTTTAGGTGACATTACAGGTCACTATTGCACGTTGATAGAGCCCCTAGGATTCTTGCTTGACTGCCAGCAGTATGAGGGCGATCATATACGTGAGAGCTGGGGTCTATAAGCACATCCTTAAAAGGTCCCTAGTCGTGGGAGTTTTGAGACAGGGCATCGATACTCCAGAGTAGACTAGTGTATACAGTCGAGACCCTGACGTGGGACGGTGGCCGGTCTCACAAGCCACTGGTGTTAGTTGGTTCACCTAAGATGTATACAGGTGCTCATTGGGTTATGAGTACACCGGACAGGACTCGCCGGGAACATGCTAGTTGGTTTTATACCTGACGTCAGATAGCAGTTCCCTGGTGACATGTGTACAGGTTAGTTCATCGACCTGAGATCGTCATTTGTCTCGTGTGAGTTCCTACTGTGCTTTGATTACTACCCTACCACGCTCAAAGGAGACGTGCAAACAGGTTTTAGTTGGGTACAGTCCCGAGCCACATGGAGGCAGTGAGCGGATCTACAGGGGTTCGTCTCTCCCGGTATTGGGGGTGAGGTCGCGCTGTGTCTAGGAGAGCCATTACACGAAGTCCTTAGCCAAGGCAGGAGATTTACTGGTAGGTATTCCAGTAGTATCTCAGGGTTTTATGGGCTACACTCCGACAAGACTTGTACCGCTTTTGGGGGTCTGACTTTTACCAACCCCCTAGGCCCGCCATACGATGCTCATAGACGAACGGACCGGACTGTACGGATATTGTCACTGACAGGCTCAGTAGGGTGTCAGGATGAGTTCGCTCATCGACGTCCCTTTTGGTCAATACCTGGTAGCCCGTCACGTTTGGCTAATACCTCTGACGTGCTAGTGGTTAAATCCACAACCAAGGTGTTAACGAGTCTTTAGAGTCCCCCACAGATCGTTTTCTCAAGTTTCGGGCGAAATGCTGTAGAAGCCGTATGGAGATATGGCAGGGTTCGATCAGTTACGTGCGGCATTGCACGGATCGTGATTAGACGGATTTTACTAGCGGGCTTTGGTTTAAGCCGGATCATAGTATTAGACAGTGTAGATTTTGTCTCTTTGCATTTGTGTTCAGTGGGAATACAAATGCGGGTATGTATATACCGTCGCGGGGTTTTCCTATAATTTATTACGGGATTAGTTTTCTGAAGTTGCCAGTTTGCATTCCGTTCCGGCCAGTTTTCCTTTGTTCCTTCACGGCCCGATTTTTCTGATGGAGGGGCTAATTTGCAAGTTTGCAAATTAGCTATTGTGGAGGGTTTATTTGGATATGGAAAGATTATGATAGCATCTTTTCTTTTCATGCATCATTTCTTTTGCATTAAATGAGATTTGAAAGGATTAGAAATTGATTTGATATTGTTATCATCACTTTTGGATGTGGTCACCCTTTTGCTTTTCCTACACTCACCTCCCTTCATGTTTGATTCTTTTTTTTTCCTCCACCATTTGATGATGAGGGGGCCGGCCACTTTAGGGAGAAGGGGATTCATTTTGAGTGGTGATTTTCTTGATCTCATATCATCATTCCTTGCTAGAAAATTAGAGCACCATTTTCCTCCAAAGTTTATTGTTTCATTCCTCTATCAAAGGCAACTTCACCCCATTGAGACAAAGTGATTCTACACTAGCCTACAGCATTTCTTGGGCACGTCGGATTTCCAACTTCGTGCCCGAGTTGCCTCGGTCCAGAGGTGGGAGCCCGTAAAAGAACCCGGCGATGTGGTGCCCGTTTCGACGAGGAGGTGATGACCGGAGATTCCGCGAGGAGATCGGAGTGGAGGCAAAGACCGAAGGATACGGATCGCTTGGTATAGCCTTCTATCCCATCTTGTAGTTTGCTAGAGTTAGATTAATGGCCCGATCCGGGATTCTAGTGCGCGGTGGTGCCGGTTTTCTAGTTTGAAAAGTTTCGTTTCCGCACTCCGGCGTCGGATTAACGGCCGGGACGCCGCCGTGCACTTACCCAACCTTGGTGCTTCATCGATAAAATTATTGAATGGTTGGTATTGACTTTTGGTCTTTGTAAGGCTTTACTTTGACCAATAACCTTGACCCCCTCGTATGATTTTAAAAGATTAACATTGTTTAACTCAAGTTTGGGGGGGTATATTTTGGCTCTTGAAAGAAAATGATTTTTAATATTGTGAGCCAAAAATATGTTTGGGGGAGGATTTCACTTGCATTATTTCTTGTCCCCTTTTTCCTCCCAAGTCTACAGGTTTTTGAGCTTAACGGATGACTTCAGTAAGGACACTGCTGTAAACAGGTTTAGGGGAGGTTTGTGCTTATTAACACATCAATTTGCATCATACTTTGCATAAGCACAACATTTTCAAAAATTTTAAAAAATTTTCTTTTATAACAAAAGATTAGATAGTGAAAAATTACATCCAAAAGATAAGAATAGTTTAAGAAAACCAAGAAAATTAGAAGTTTTCTTAAACGCACTAGTAATAAGTAGTTATGAGCTGTTGTCCCAAGGGTTAGTGAGATGAAGAAAGTCACTAATCTGAGGATAAAAATAAGTCTGAAAAATAGTTTCTATTCTGGTGGCCAAACATTTGAATGTTGATACCCTACTATATGCACTTACACACGTCTTGAAACTCGGGATAGTAGAGGATACCATGAAATGCTCTTGTCTAAAAGCCAAAGTATGAAGGAAATAAAAAAATGAATAAAATATAAAATGGCGAAGAAAAAAAATGAACAATGGTTTTGTTATCGCCAAGGCAGCAATAAAAAAATATAGCAAAGGTGCTTCATCACCTAGTGCCTTAGACTAACTGGTTTGGGAGTCACTGCTAAGCCTTAGGTGGTGCAAGACGAGGAAAATACTATCACCTAATCTGCAAGAATATAAGTAATCGGTTGGTTAGTACCTCAAGAAGTATTAACGGTTGCATGAAAATGTGTGAGCAAATCCTTAAGTATTCATCAAATTAAAAAGTACTGAGGTAGATGGACAAGAGTATGATAGCTTGATTTGAATTCTCCGAGTGTAGGGATGTTCTATTCACACACGTAGGGGCATATTATCGATGTTTGGATGAAAGGTAGAAATGAAGAATAAAGACGATGTTTTATTGAGAGATGATGTGATTTCTAACATCTTTTCATGACTATTAAGATAGGGCTCATGACAACTGAAAAGCTAGTGTAGTTGGAAACTCTAAATTTTCAAAGTATTTCTTTTATGGTTCTTATCTTTATATGTAAATTTCACTATCTCTCTTTTATTATAGGATTTTGTGGGTGTAATCCGCTGAAAACCCTCAGGAGACAACACTTCTCCTACTAGGGACACCTAGAGGTTTAACGGCTTGTTGCACGTGCTCAGTGCAATCGTGTTTGCCTACGAAAGTGTGCCTAGTTTTCTCCTTTCTTTTTCTCCTTCTCTTGATTAAACTAGTTTGCTCGGGACGATCAAAAATAAGTTTTGGGGTATTTGTTCAGCTGATAAAACTGCACATTTGTTATTACATTTTTCCTACTATTTCCATATTAAAAAAGGTCTTTATTATAATATATCATACATATGAGGGTTTATCTGTAAAAATAATATTTTCCATGTGTTGATATATTATAATTAGCATTTGGTAGGAAAATGTATGCAAATAATATCATTGACCAAATCTTAACTCTACAAAATAATATTTGAGTTGTTGTGCAGAATTTTCAGGTCTAAAATCAAGGAAATCAAGTTGTTAAAGAAAACATGCCTAATTAAGAAATCAAAATTAAGAAATCAAGTCTGGCAGCAACTACGAGAAGATTTCCAAGTTCCAAAGCTTCCAGAGATTGCCACATGTCACAAGGATCTACCCAAAGAAAAATGATGAAGAGATCTTCACCATTGGCCGCGGATCCGCGGCAAAACCCCACCTTGGGCCGCGGATCCACGGCATGATTGAAGAGATAGAGGGTGCGCTTTCTGTGGGTGAATCTTTACAGTTTCCTTCCTAATTTGGAAGCAAGGGTTCTGGCTTTGGGGACTATAAATAAAGACCGAGAGCCTCTTGGAAAAATCATCAAGTCGACGAGATCACGAAGTCCAAGACGGCTCACGCATCCAGGCTGATCATCAACTGTTCGTCTACCTCCTTAGAAGAGATCGAGAAGCAACTAGAAATTATAATCATTTTCTAAGGAATCAAAGTGTAATGAATATTGTTGATTAATAATGGTAGCTCTTTTTCCTATTCTATTTCTTTGTAGTTTAATTATGCATTTTCTCTCCATCTCTTTTTCTCCCAACATGCGCGAGTAATTCTCCGCTTGTTAGGGTTCGTAGGATTAGGGTAAGCTAATGGATGATGAACATCCCTAAACCCTTTTTAAGTCCTATAAAGTTTATGAACTTTATCAAAAGAATCATTAACATCCTAATCGGGCGCGCAAACAATTCTTTGTTAGTCCCGACCGCGATTAGAGATTAGATTAATGATTGTTTTGGTAAAGGCTAGATATGAACGGAGTTCCATGTCGAGATAGGGGTTAAGAGTGGGAACCCTTTTCCCTCCAGAAACCCTAATCTACATGCAACACTGTCGTTCTAGTTTTAAATCTATTAAAAGATAAAAATGGTAACTTTTAATTAATCATCCATAACTACTAAATCCTAATGAACCTTACAAGCTCTTTTCTTATATAAACTTACATCCGTAGTTAATCTAGATCTATATTTTTAATCTTTGTTTAAATGTAGATCTAGATCCTACAACCATTCTATAACATTCTTAATTCTTCCTCCTCTCTTTCTCAACACATCTAAAGTAAGAATAAAAGGTTCCACGTTTCCCTGAGGACGACCCGTACTCACCTCGGTCTAGCTACGCGCGACACCGTTCTGATTGCGGTTACTACAAAAACACTTTTTCATATAAATCAGCACCACAAAGTCAGGTTTAGATAAACGACTGAATGCCCACAACCTTCCTCTGTCCTAATGAGCGCGACAGTCCTTAATTGGCTGAGTCTAGATATTTTTTTTATTAGCTCAAAGGCTATATATTTGTAAAGATGTCGATTTCCTGTATTCTATGTTCCCGAGAGTATCATGCTATATTGCATATGAGTGTGTGAGGTGGTAGGTCGTTACCTCGTGATCTACTTAAAGATATAACAAGTTTAATAGTTTAAATGTCGCAAAAGGATTATTTAAATGAAAAAAATACGGTAAAAAGAACTAGCAATTATTTTGTGATATGAAACTTGATCAATTTGGTTGATTAGTGTTTAATAGTCAACAAGAGAGAGATTAACCATAATTGTATTAACGAGAAGTGAAGTTTTATAAAGAAACCGAATCGGAAATCGGATTGGTTCCGATTCCGTCGGGTTTTGTAAATCCGTATTTTAGAAAAGAAAAGAGAGGTAGAATTTGGGGACTTACGGGTTTAGGACAACAAAGAGAGAGAGGTGGAATGGGAGGAGTCGCCGGTGCGTCGTTTCGTCGCCGGGAGCTCCTAGGATGATCGTCAGAAGTTTGCCGGAAAATTCGCCGTAGTTTTGCCTCGTGCTCGATTTCAAAGAACACAAGATTTCTTGGAAATTTTTGAGAGTTGGCTCAGAGTTTGGGGTGAGAGGGTAGAGGGTAGGGGTGGTATTTATAGCGTTAGGCTAGAGTTAGGGTAAATGAAGGGTTTTAATTTAAAAAATTTAAAAATGTAGGAAAAAATTCTTTAAAATGGAGTAAATGAGTGTTAATGGGCTCTCTGGAAATGATCTCAAAAATTAAAGTATGCAGGGAAGTTGTAAAAGTGAAGAGACACAATTTTGAAGAAGGGGACTCGGCCATCCGGCCGGCGGCGCCGGCACGAGTCTACCGGTCCGCCGGCCGACACGGCCAAGTCGGGCCGAGTCGCGGGCAAAGGAGGTGGGGGGTCTCAGGATGTAGGCTCTGGTGCATTTACATTTTGAGGTGTAGTGGGAAATTCTGGAGTTATCGCGTGTTGACTGTTGGGCTTCTATAAAATTTAAAACAAATAAATATTAAAAATAATGTGGGGTATGGAATTTGAACTCTGGTTACTTGGTTCGGCAATGCAAGGTATTACCAATGAGCTACAAGCTCCTTCTTATAATTAAATTGCTAATTAATTACTTATCTTGTGCTCAGGCAATAAATACCCCTTTATGGATTTTGAAAAAATTTGTATAGGAAAATTATGGTTGTTACATTCAGCCCCCGCTCTGTCGTTAGTTAAGTAACCTAACGGGTGATGATGGGGCCCAGTGGCGAATGCGGATGGCATATACATACATCATATTTTCGGTCTTTTATGGTGTGATTAATTGATGGGACTAAGTTGATTCAGATCAATGCAACGAAAACAGACCTAATTGATGTTGTTGTAATAATTTTCAAAAGATGTTATTATAAGGACGTTTTCTTTTGTTTTGCACAGCGCTATTCGGTTATGAATATCCAGCACCTCATTCCACGAGGCAGGAGCCGAGATCCCCTCACCGGAAGTGACCTCTTAGGCAGAAGTTTGCGTCAGGATAATAACTTCATTATAGTCGATTACTTTTTTGCTTTGCGTCGTGGTATTCAGATGGAATATCCTGCACCTCATTCCACGAGGAAAGAGCCGAGATCCCTTCACCGGGAATGACCTCTTTAGCAAAAGTTTTTGCCACTATATATTTGTAAAAAGCTATCCGGTTTCTTTAACGATATCAAGTTCATTACGTTAAAGGTTTTTCGCCAAAAACCATTCGTAGCCCTCCATCATTTCAGACGGGTAGCACTTAGTATTCATGCTATGTTTGTCGGCCTTCGTCATGGCATAGTGTATGGTAGATGTTTGTTGCTTTTCTGTTGCATAGATAGATGCGTTGGTTTGGGACAGTCGTACTACTATTTTGTCCTTCGTCAAGGGTATGTACGGGTGGGTTCAAATTAATCAGGACAATGATGGGTAGATCTTGACATGTGACTTATGATATGTTGGCCTTCATCAAGTTCATAAGAGCATGGGGTAGAAATCACATCGGGAGTTTCAAACATACAGGAAACTTGCCAGACATGCGCATACCCTCTGGTCGGTGATAACTTGAGTGGATTCCATCAGGTTATCATGCGATGATAGTTGGATCCTTATTCCTACTGATGAGTTGGTTTACTCCTCGGGTAATTTTATATGATCCCGACTAATTCTTCTTTTGGGTTTGGAGGAGAATTTGAGGATACAGTGGAAGACATTCTGATTAGATAAAGTGATCAACCATTCTGATCTAGGTTAAAGTGCACGCTGAGTGTTTTTTCTCTCTCTCTCTTTGGCAGTGAACATGTCCCGACCCTAGACTAGAACTCATAAACCAAGTTAACCTAACATTCTTAAAACACATTGACTTTTTGGATTGTCAGAGTTTCATACTTCTTTGCAACTGTCCGGAACATTCCGTATCACTACGAAAATACACATTTATTGGATATGACCATCGTATAGTTACATACGAACTCAAAGAAACTTGTTTCGGAGTCGAGAATGGTTTCCGGTTCTGGAGAAATTGAATAGGATTATTCAGTTGTCTTTTCCTTTTACCTTCTCTCAGGTTATGAGGGCTTCTGGGATTAGGAGAGCGTACACCTTTTGCGCTTATTGGATAGTCTTCTTCCAAACTATAGGCAAGTGCCGAAAGGTGGGGAAGGAAGAAAACCAATTAGCTTAAGTGTGGTGTACAGAAGGTAATAAGTAAAGACAAATAAAGGGATTAGAAAGATAGCAAAGTAAATTGCGACTGCTATCATTCAGGACCAAACCGCATATCTCATCGCCACTCGTACTTCACTTTTGCATTTCTCCAGAACACCCCGTATCACTACGAAGATCCGCATTTATTGGATAATCCATCGTATAGTTATATACGAACTCAAAAGAACTTGTTCCAGTTTGAGAATGGATTCTGGTTCAAGAGAAATAGAATAAGGTTTATTCAGTTGTCTTTTATGTTTACCTTCTCTCAAGTTACGAGTACTCCTAGGATTATGAGAATACACCTATTACGCTTATTGGATAGTCTTCTTCCAAACCATAGGCTGGTGCCGAACTGTAGGGTTCCTAAGCACCGCAGCAAGGTTTCGGGTGGCATCAACCATGCCAAGTTAAAAATTTTGCCATGCTTAAACAACCATAACCTAAATCTTTAACTAAAGAATCAAATGGAAACATAATGTAAACAACTTTACTTCTAAGTGATAGGGATTACAACCTTTGTAGTCTGTTCCTTCGCTTCATAAGCTCAACGTTGTGGTCCCTTCACTGCAATCTTCAAGCTGCCGGACTCTTGAGAGGCTCCATGAGGTGAATGATGCATGCTTGCTTGAAGTCTTCACAATCCAAGATGATCTAATTTGAGGAGACACAAACTCAAGCTATGACATTACTAATTAAGGATTAGTGAAGCTAACACCCTAAACTATATGGCTAGTATAGAAGAGGATGATGAAGTAGGAATTTTGCTCTCTTTAGTTTTCTTTTTCTCACTTTATTTCATCACATGAAAAAATCTAGCAAGTTTTTTGTGAGGAAGAAGAAGATGAACAGGTGATGAAAGAATAAAATGTGCTTTGGTTAAAATGCAACCATGGTGAGTTAGTAAATATCATGGCTAACTCATGTAGAGAATAAACCATAGGCTAGGGTTAAAGTTAGGTTAACAAATATCTTAGGCTTGACAAAAGAGTAGACCAAGTCAACTAAGAAAAATATCTTAGCATAAACCCATAATTTTGAATTATCTAAAATAAAATATAAACCATAATCTTAACCCTAGCATGGTATAAGTCTCTCACATCCATGTTGCATGTGTAACCTAGCATGTTACAATTATACATATCACATATATATAATTTTGTAACAAAAGAAAAGAATACTTTTAACATATATCACATATATATCAATGCATCCTAAGTGAGAAAAACAATTACTTAAGTGAGCTTATATTAGTTAATGTAATATAATATATCACATATATAATTATATATTAAATTATTAAATCAATACTTGATTTAATAATCCGGCTATATTACATATAACCGACTAATATAATATGTATCATTTTATCGAATCAACACTTAATCCGATAACCCGGCTATATAACATATACCCTGCCGATATCACATATCGTGAGAATAGAATACGGTATCACATACACGTATCAATCTCGGTCCCGCACATATCACATATGTGCCCCTACTCCGTTTCTCCTGAGCTAGGAAACCTCTGTGTAGGACTCTAAAGACTCGTCAATACGCCGGCAGTAGGTAATGATCATATCAAACACCCACAAGATGCAAGCGGTCAGCTAAACGTAACAGCCACCCGGGTATTGAGTGATCAGAAGATCAACAAGAAAGCCTGTACATACTCCTGCGAATCCAATCAGTAACACTACCGTACAGTCCGGCCTCTTCGTCTGATATGTCGCATATCCAGTCTATGGGTGGTAAACGTCAGACCCCAGTAACCGATAAGTCGTGCCGATGTGAGGCTCATAACGGGTCGAGAAACTACTGATAACACTTACTAGTAGATCTCCCTAGCAGCCCTGGCCAGGGACTTCCAGTTATAGCTAATCAAACATAGCGCAACATCAACCCCCAATACCGTGAGAGACGAAACCCTTCCTATCACTCATTGCCTCCATATGATTCAGGACTGTACCTAAAAGCCACCGTTTTGCACGTTCTCATGAACATGGTAAGGTGGAAATCAAAGCACAGTGGGAATCACACAAGACTCTATGACGATCTCAGGTATACAGACTAACCTGTACCAGTGTCACCAGAGAACTGCTATCTGACGATAAGTATAATACCAACTAGGAGTTATCGGCAATTCCGTTCAGTGTACCCAGTCTTCACTGAGCACCCGTATACCATCTTTGATTTCAAACACCAATGGATCTGGGATCATCCATCGCCCATCATATGGGTCAAGATGCGTATACGCTAGTCTACTCTGGAGTATCGATGCCCTGTCTCGATACACCCTCGACTAGGAACAGTTATAAGATGTACTTGTGGACTACCCTGGCCTCACTAGTTTGATCTGCATCATAGACCTAGTAGTCAAGTACACATCCTAAGGGCTTTATCAACTTGTGAGAGCAAGACAATAACACAATACAAGTCAACATGTTAAGACAAAGAGCAACCAGATAGTATACTATCATATCGAGCAAGAAAGTCCACTCTCTATATATATCCAAGCATCCACTATAATATACATCATATGTACAACAATGGCCTCTAGGGCATATACATAACTAACAATCTCCCACTTGCACTAAGGCCAGCTGTTGTAGTATCTCATACCCAACATCCCGAAGAGTCTCTCAAATTGTATCTGGGCTATGGCCTTCGTGAGTGGACCCGCAGTATTGTCCTTCGTGTCAACTCACCTGACCTCGATCTCCCGGCGATCAACTATCTTCCGGATCAGGTGATACCGTCTCAGAATATGCATGGATCTCTGATGGGACCTGGGTTCCTTGGCCAAAGCCACGGCTCCATTGTTATCACAATACAAAGGTATTGGATGCTCAATGGACGGAACCACTCCAAGTTCGTTTATGAACTTCTTCATCCAGACAGCCTCTCTGGCAGCATCGTTGGCAGCGATGTATTCAGCCTCCATCGTCGAGTCTGCCATGGTTTCTTGTTTGGAACTCTTCCAATAAACCGCCCCTCCATTGAGGCTAAAGACAAATCCCGAGTGCGACTTAGAGTCGTCCTTATCACTTTGAAAGCTCAAATCGGTAAAGGACTCCACCTGGAGTTCCCCGTTACCATACACCAAGAACATCTCCTTAGTCCTTCTCAAGTACTTGAGAATGTTCTTCACGGCTATCCAGTGACTCTCACCTGGATCTGCTTCATACCTACTCACTACACTTAGTGAGTATGCTACATCGGATCTGGTACATAGCATCGCGTACGATAGATCCTACTGCCGAAGCATAGGGTATCCCTTGCATGCGAGCTCTCTCCAAATCAGTCTTGGGAGACATCTCTTTAGAGAGAGTGAGTCCAGAGATTATGGGTAAGTTCATACGCTTGGATTCTTCCATACTAAACCTATTTAGTATGGTGTTAATGTACCTGGATTAGGACAATCCCAGTATCCGTTTAGATCTATCTCTATAGATCTTAATCCCCAAGATGCAGGAAAAATCACCTAGATCTTTCATTGAGAATCTTTATGATAAGAAGAGCTTGACCGAGTGCAGCATAGGAACATCATTTCCTATCAAGAGTATGTCATCCACGTACAATACGAGGAAGAAAACCTTACTCTCTGCCACCTTCTTGTATATACAAGGTTCATCTACGTTCTTGATGAATCAATTTGACTACCACATCAAAACAGATGTTCCAACTCCGCGATGCCTGCTTTAACCCGTAGATAAATTTAAGCAGCTTGCACACCTTTTCGCTGCTCCTACTGTATACAAAGCCCTCTGACTGAGTCATGTACACGCACTCTTCTAAATCACCATTTAGAAAGGCGGTCTTAATATCCATTTGCCAGATTTCGTAGTCATGGTATGCAGCAATGGCAAGTAGGATCCAGATGGACTTAACCATAGCCACTGGAGAAAAGGTTTCATCATAATCCACACCTAGTCGTTGACAAAAACCCTTTGCAACAAGTATAGCTTTTAAAGTCTCATCTTTTCCATCTACACCAAGTTTCTTCTTAAAGATCCATTTGCTCCCAATGGGTTTTACCCCTTCAGGAGCAACTTCCAAAGTCCATACTTTTTTGGTGTACATGGATTCCATCTCAGATCGCATTGCATCCAGCCATTTCACAGAGTCCCCACTCGTGATGGCCCGCTCGAAGCTAGTTGGGTCATTATCTTCCATGATGAAATCCTCTCTCCCACCATCAATGAGAAAACCGCAGTATCTCTCAGGTGGATGAGGAACCCTACTAGATCGGCGGAGCGGCTGAGGTTCGTCGGGAACTACTGAATCCTCTGGTTCCACCAAATCTTCTGTTGCAGTTTGTGTGGCTGGAACTTCTTCCAGTTCTACCTCCTTACCACTAATTTCTTTTTCAAGAAATTCCTTTTCTAAAAAGGTGGCATGTCGAAAAACAAACACCTTTTGTTCCTCAGTGTGGTAGATATACCCGTGCGAATGTTTGGGATATCCAATAAACTTACATAGAAAAGACCTTGCCTCGAGCTTGTCCGGATTATGTGTTTTCACATATGACGGACAACACCATATCTTAACATAATTAAGATATGGTCTCTTTCCTTTCCATATCTTTTATGGAGTGGTTGGCACGGATTTGGTGGGAACCATATTCAATAGGTCTGCAGTTGTCTCCAGAGCATATCCCCAAAAGAAAATAGGTGACTCAGCGGTGCTCATCATAGAGCGCACCATATCTAATAGGGTGCGATTCCTCCATTCCGATACACCGTTGTGCTGTGGTGTATACGGAGGAGTAAGCTGAGAGAGAATCCCATTCTCTTTTAGATAGTCCAGGAACTCATTGCTCAAGTATTCTCCTCCTCGATCAGAACGAAAGATCTTAATACTTTTACTCGTTTAGTTCTCGACTTCATGCTTATATTCTTTGAATTTCTCAAAAGCTTCAGACTTGTGTTTCAACAGGAACACATGTCTGTATCTTGATAGATCGTCAGTGAATGTAATGAAGTACGAGGAACCATTCCTGGCATGTGTAGACATGGGACCGCATACATTACTATGTATCAGTCCTAAGAGTTCCGTAACTCTTTCTCCGTGTCCACTAAACGGAGTTTTGGTCATTTTGCCTTTGAGACATGACTGGCAAGTGTCATAAGATGAAAATTCAAACGGTTTCAAATATCTGTCCTTATGTAACTTAGCTAGTCGTGTCACATTGATATGACCTAGTCTACAATACCACAAGAAGGATTCGTTCATTTCTGAACTCTTCCTCTTGTGTGTGTTTTGTACATTAAGAACTGTGGTTTGATTTAGAACATATATGCCATTATTTAACGAGCCTGATCCAATCAACTTTTGATTCAGGAAGATGTTCATAACATTATCCTGTACTACAAAATTATATCCTTCTTTACTCAATAAAGAAACCGATATAAGATTGCATATCAGGGTCGAAATGTAATAGCATTCATTCAGAATCAATGTATTACCATTTGGGAATACAAGGCGATATCCGCCAACTGCTTTGGCTGTAACATTTGCACCATTCCCTACTCTTATGGAATGATCACCCTCTCCTAGTTCCCTACCTTTCCTTAGCCCATGTAACATATTACATATGTGGGATCCCGATCCGGTATCTAATACCCAGGACGTAGAGTGAACTGAGAAATAGTTCTCGATAACTAACACACCCGAATAAGATGCATCAACATGCTTATTCTTCGTTTGGGCGGCGTAGGAATCCGGATATGTCCCTATTTCATGCTCAGTATTATAACAATTATAAGAAAGAACGAAACCAACATTCTCCTGCTCAGTATAATAAGCGGGTTCGGTCAATACATCCATATTATTATCTTGATTAAGGCCTGTCATGGTCTCTACCTGGAGAGAGAAAGAGAGATGAAAACACTTTAGCGTATGCTCTTGCAAGATTAGATTGGTTATTATCTTATCTAATCAGGATGGCTCCCACTGTTTTATCAAATCTTCCTTCAAACCCTAAAGGTAAGACTAGCCGGGATTAATTACACCTTACAAGTTCGCCAATTTTTCAGCCAGGCCAGTGTTGGTACTTTGAAGGAGTTTCCCCGTGCTTTCGCACGGACCTAATTAGAATAAACCTCGTTTTCCCAGGGGTGTAACCACTTTAACACCTTTCTAGACACCTACTTGATCGGCTAATTGTCATGTGTAAAACTCTCCCAGGAGTAACTCTTACTCGCATTGGGTATCAGGATCCAACTATCTCATAGAAGGTATGCAATCTCATTGCAAATTTCAACACTTGAAATTCCCGATAATGCTTTTGCTCATAGCGTCCTATGACCTTGACGCAGGCCAACAAACCATAGTCCGCTAGTCATGTTCAACCCGTCATTTCCTGATTGAATTAAACCCACCCGCACGACCCTTGACGCAGGCCAAAAAAGTCGCACGACTACCTTAATCCAATCTCATCTTATGTTACAGATAAACAGTAGTTAGCTACCGTATACTACGCTTTGACGCAGGCCAACAAACGTAGCACGAATACTAAATATTACTTATCTCAAATGACGGAGGGCTACACAGGTTTTTAAGAAAACCATGAGCGTAATGAATATGATATCGTTGTAGAAACAAGTGATTTTGAAAAGGAGTGTTTTTTAGGCTTTTACTAGTTTCGCTAAAGAGGTCACTCCCGGTGAAGGGATTTCGACTCTTTCCTTATCGAATAAGGTGCAGGATATTTCATAAATACCGCTATGCAAAGCAAGAACTATAGATGCAATCAAAAACAAAACCGAGTGAGTTGTAACATCTGCTAGTTTCGCTAAAGAGTTCACACCCGGTGAAGGGATCTCGGCTCTTTCCTTATCGAATAAGGTGATGGATATTCTACAAGGAATACCGCTATGCAAAGCAAAAACTAGAGCTACCCTTTTTATAAATTTGATTCTACAATATCTTTTAGGTTTCTTTTTCTTTCATTAATCTCATTAATAAAGTCCCATCATTTATGCTTCCTAAGCATCACAGAAAAAACGAAAATACAACGTACGCTTATGCCATCCACATTCGCCACAGTGTCCCGTTATGCACCGTTAGGTTACTTAACTAACAGCATACCAGGGCGGGACTAGCGCGGGTGCAAAACATATGCAACGTTTATTATATATCATATATACAATAATAAAGCATTTGTCTAACGCATATAAAATGATCACATCACAGAATATCAGCAGCAGAAGATAACATATGAAATATTGGATATACTAGGAGGTCCGTGTTTTTTTGAGCCTGTATAAAACACGGATTCCACGGTCGCGATGAATAGCCAAACCCACATCCTTAAACCCCTACGAGAGCGGCAAGCAACCCTACCAATTCTAGGGTTAGGAGACCCGGTCTCGACACCTCGAGATGGCCTCCCACTGGACCCTAGAACCCGGTTGCTTGTGTTTTCTTCCTTAGGTCTATCCTAATGCGGAAAAGTAAATAATATACAATGGTGACATCATCCTCAACCCGGAAGTGCTTCAATAAAAGAATATTACATATAATGAATTTTATATGAATGAAAATAAAAACTCTCATCTCATATAAAACCCCTGCTATTCAAATCACGATGATCCAATATAACATATCATAGCAACAGATAACATCACATGTCATCAACGTAAGTAAATATGCGTATCACAATTTTCGTTGACATATAGAAACGAAAACGGCGATACACAACATATTACACTTACGGTCGCAGAAAAGAAAATGTCAAACTACAATATTTGGAATCCACAATCACCTTAGAC
The DNA here is from genome assembly GCA_030015575.1 of Agapanthus africanus. NCBI lineage: Eukaryota > Viridiplantae > Streptophyta > Magnoliopsida > Asparagales > Amaryllidaceae > Agapanthus > Agapanthus africanus. The sequence continues at coordinate 297,230,915 of CM057339.1, read as the reverse complement.
ATCATAAACGCGAAATATCACATATTACGGATTTCATGCCTAACTATATGGATTCCACATATTGTATCACATTCCAGAAAATGCTAGACGACTTTAAACATTCTGATCGAATCAACAAACACCCAAAATTTCCCAAAAAGCTCGACACTTGAGCGTAGTTTAAAAATACTCAGCACATGTCACAGTACCAATGAACCAGCCGTAGAAGGGTCAACCAATGCCTCACCTGTGGCGCCGCGGAACTACCACAAATTCTAGGGTTTAGCGGCGGTTCTTACTGCACAGAATAGATTTAGGATTTCGTTCTTCTAGAGGGTCCACCGCATTACTTGCATGATTTTTGAATGTTCTTTAACTATGGAAAAATCCAACTCTTGAAAATTTTCCGGCAAGGGTTAAAGTGGGTATTTGATATCCGATCGAACTTTTTAACACCGTATAAAATAACCCGAAAACAAACTAGAATTACGAATATGAAACACTTCGAATTGCGTTTGTAAAAAGATAACACCACATGCAAATTTAGCAAAAACAAACAACACCTGAAATACCAAACCCCAGAGACTAGAACACAGTAGAAATTTCATCCCAAAATTCCACAGAGGGGCCGAGCAGGCCTGTTTCCCTAGCATAGTAGCCGGCCAAAATCCGGCAAGATGGGGTGAAATTTTCACTGTGTTCATGTTGCATCTCATACAACATTCTGCAACTGTTTAAAAAAAATTGACTCTCAGAAAATTTGGCAGAAACTAGGGTTCGTATTCGGGTGTTTCAGAGTTGTTTCGGTTTTGTAATCCTACAAAATCCGTCTAATTCTCTAGCTAGGCTCTGATACCACTGTAGAGTTCCTAAGCACCGCAGCAAGGTTTCGGGTGGCATCAACCATGCCAAGTTAAAAAAAATTCCATGCTTAAACAACCCTAACCTAGATCTTTAACTAGAGAATCAAATGGAAACATAAAGTAAACAACTTTACTTCTAAGTGATAGGGATTACAACCTTTGTAGTCCATTCCTTCGCTTCAAAAGCTCCAATTTGTGGTCCCTTCACTGCAATCATCAATCTCCCGGACTCTTGAGAGGCTCCATGAGGTGAATGATGCATGCTTGCTTGAAGTCTTCACAATCCAAGATGATCTACTTTAAGGAGACACAAACTCAAGCTATGACTTCACTAATTAAGGATTAGTGAATCTAACACCCTAAACTATATGGCTAGTATAGAAGAGGATGATGAAGTAGGAATTTTGCTCTCTTTAGTTTTCTTTTTCTCACTTTATTTCATCACATGAAAAAATCTAGCAAGCTTTTTGTGAGGAAGAAGAAGATGAACAAGTGATGAAAGAATAAAATGAGCTTTGGTTAGAAATGCAACCATGGTGAGTTAGTAAATATCATGGCTAACTCATGTAGAGAATAAACCATAGGCTAGGGTTAAAGTTAGGTTAACAAATATCTTAGGTTTGACAAAAGAGTGGACCAAGTCAACTAAGAAAAATATCTTAGCATAAACCCACAATTTTGAATTATCTAAAATAAAAATATAAACCCTAATCTTAACCCTAGCATGGTATCAGTCTCTCACATCCATGTTGCATGTGTAACCTAGTATGTTACAATTATACATATCACATATATATAATTTTGTAACAAAAGAAAAGAATACATTTAACATATATCACATATATATCAATGCATCCTAAATGAGAAAAAGAATTACTTAATTGAGCTTATATTAGTTAATGTAATGTAATATATCATATATATAATTATACATTAAATTATTAAATCAATACTTGATTTAATAATCCGGCTATATTACATATAACCGACCAATATAATATGTATCAGTTTATCGAATCAACACTTGATCTAATAACCCGGTTATATCACATATACCCGGCCGATATCACATATCATGAGAATAGAATACGGTATCACATACACGTATCAATCTCGGTCCCGCACATATCATCGGAGCCAGGAAACCTCTTTGTAGGACTCTAAAGACTCGTCAATACGCCGGCAGTAGGTGATGATCATATCAAACATCCACAAGCTACAAGCGGTCAGTTAAATGTAACAGCCACCCGGGTATTGAGCGATCAGAAGATAAACAAGCAAGCATGTACATACTCCTGCGAATCCAATCAGTAACACTACCGTACAGTCCGGCCTCTTCGTCTGATATGTCGCATATCCAGTCTAGGGGTGGTAAACGTTAGACCCCAGTAACCGATAAGTCGTGCCGATGTGAGGCTCATAACGGGTCGAGAAACTACTAATAACACTTACCAGTAGATCTCCATCGCAGCCCTGGCTAGGGACTTCCAGTTATAGCCAATCGAACAAGGCTGTCACGCCCCGCTTCCCAAAATACGGAATACGAGGGGTTGACAAGGCCAGCCATGCTCCTACGGTCAAGGAAATATCCTGTCGTAGACACACTTCGGCTTCTAGTTTTACGTGGTAATCAGTAAACAATGCACAGGTAATGAGAAATGCAGTAACTAAATCGAAAGAACTAACCAGATGGAGATCAAGAGAGTATAGCTCTGGGTAACTGATCAAGATGTCCGCGATGTCCTCGAGGTACGTCAAATCCTGGTCCAGGCTAGATCCACTTCTCACTCTGAGCATGCATACTCAGGTCGTCAGAGCAACACGATAGCAATATATATATATGGATACAAATGGTAACTCGTACAATAATAATGAATATGTAATAGTAAATGAAGAGAGTAAAGACGTGAACATGAAGTAGCCGATGCGGGTGTCTAAAAGAGCAGGTGAACAGGAAAGCAGTAAAATAGTATGTCAGGTGTGTTGATCCAATAAGCAATGCATGTCAATGTCACTATCCCTATCAGTCTCTAAGTCTCACTGTACAGGTCACTAAGCCTATCGTCAGTCCAAGTGTGAGAGTCAACCACTCGTGAGTATCCCCCACCCAAGGGTAGGACCCAAGGACAAAGGAACACGGGCCCGAGTCGCTCGCTAATAATCAGTGATATCCCTATATATCTCCATATGTGCCGGCATGGGACTCCCGAGATTCTGTTGAACTCACACTCAAACTACCCCACACCCCGTGGTCTACATCAAACGCCAACCATAAACTCAAATATCAATCGGTCCATAACGAGTCTACGCGAGAACTGGAGACAGGAACTCCATCAAGCATGTCTCGACTAATACCCAAGATAAATGGACAGTGTTTGGTGCCTTACCTGTGACACCCATACAAGTGCTTCCATAATTGTCCCATACTAATTATTGTCACACTTATAAACGTCCCACAGACGTCGACAATGCAATAAATCAATAGGGTCCACTGATTGTGTACAAGTACGTGTCACTTTCATTTATCCGTTCATGCTTAAACACTAACGTACTTGCCACAATCAAACACTAATATCTAACACTGGGAAATGTACATGATCACTAGGTTACCAATGCAATGACATATATGGAATGTGATGAGAATACATTAATTAAGGCATGCTTAAGATATCATCAGTCGGTGTCCTACAACTTATATAATTTATCATAAATCATACATGCAAAATTTAGCGAAACTCTGAACAGGGGATAAGCATTAAGTTTAAATATCTAACCATCAAAATTGGTTTCACGTTAATCGGGTTTCAGGATCACTAGATATGGCCATTTCATTTTAAGCGTTCACTGCTGGAAATCCGGTTTCAGAATCGGAAGTCCGTTTCGTAACGCATTTTAATCCCAGTTGGGATCAGAATTTAGCGACGCTACAGTTGAATAAAATTTAGGGTTTTCAATAAGATTTCCAACTCACCAGACGAATTCTCAATCTCCTATCTACGTCAGAAGTTATGCACTGTTCAACACTAAGGTATCAGTTCTGTTTCTATTTGGGACTGCTATACGTCCTGCCCTTTTAAATTGCAGTTTAAGTAGTAAACGACGATAAGAAGGGGTGAAATCACTTGCGTTATTTATCTAACAGATTCACCTTCAATAAAGTGTACGGTTCCGCAACATACAAGTTCAGGCAGCAAAGTAGTAAGCCTTACGGGATAGAAATCAACAGCCGGAGCTGCTCTGGACTGCAGTCCGGGGCTGCTCTGGACTGCAGTCCAGAGCCGCTCTCCGGATCATTTCTAGTCATATTCTCAGTACAGAAACAATGTAAAAATTATATAGAGTTCCAGTTCGTCGAGTCGGCTTCGATTTGAGCCCTCGAACGCATCATTTCAATATGTACACGATTAATTATGATTTTAACAAGTTTCAGGTATGGGAAATTCTCAGTTTTTACGGGTGTAATTGGGGTGATCGTTTAAGCCAGTAACGATCAAATCTTCCAGTCAAATTTAACCACAAAGTTCATTGCCACACGGGCCAGCATATATAATCAAGTTCCGTCTGTTTAATGAAAGGTTTTCGTTCGGGTTTTGCATCAAGCACTTATGTCATATAAGGTTTCACGAAACGTAAACATGGAATTTATAGTATTTTGAATTGTAACGGATATAATATAGCATGCAGCAAGTAAGGTACTTGCCTGGAGACGCTTTGGCAATGCACGGCAGCGGCAGCGGCACGAACGCGCAACGAACGGTACGGTTAAGGTTCGCGGCCTCGGCTCGAGCTTGGGCTCAGTTAAACACTTGCTCGAGACGACGGTCACGACGGCGATGGATGTAGTCACTGTGATATGGCAACAAGGCGATCGACGTGGCGACTGTAACTACGGTTGGAACTGTGTCAAAAAGCCGGAAAGACCATAGTAGCGACTGGAACTCCTTTAACTGAACTGCAGCGACGGCTGCGGAGGCGGCGCTTAACGAAGTCATCAGCGACGAGGTGGCTGGAGTTGGATCGTTGGGTGTTGCTGCGAAGGAGAGGATGGAGCTCGGTTAAGGTGCTCGGCTGGGGTTTGTTGCATGGGTCTCGAGTTGATTTGTGGGTCTCAGTTGAGGGAGTTCTCGCCGGTGATGGTGTCTTGGGGAAGAAGGCGATGGGTTCTCAGTGATGGAGTTAGGAGATACAATCGATGGTGATTGAAGATGGAGGATGGCGTCGAGGTGATCTCGGTGGTCGAGTGATGGGTTCGAAGGGAGGACGAAGGTGATGTCGATGGTGGTGGACGGAGTTGAAGAGGAGATGTGGGTTCGGTTGTCGTGAAGGTAAAGACGAGGGAGACGGTGACGATGCTTGGGTCGATGGTGAGGCGACGATGAAGGCAAGGTCTAGGGCACAGTGGGTTTCTTGCGGCGGGGAAGAATGAGAAAGAGAAATATGGAAAGAAAGTGGAGGGAGTTAGAGTGATGAGGAAGGGTGAGCGAGATGGATACGGGGTCACGGGCGCGCGCGCAAACGTGGGTCGGGATCGTGGGTCGCGACGAAGGCGGGGCGTCGGCGACGTGAGGCGCGCAAAGGAAAATGAGCGGGAAACCGAGTGGAGTGGGGAAGAAGGGATACTGGGTCGGGTACGGGTCAGGTTTGGATTGTAGGCACGGGCGTGGGAATGGGATGGGCCGGCTAAGGGTAAAGAGTTGGGAATTTAATTATATGTTTAGTTAAAATTGGTTTTATTCTATTAGGCTTTAGGGAATTGGGTTAGGAATTAAATGGAAAAAGAGAATTAAATGAAATTGGAGAATTTGGGCCGGTCTTGGGAAGAAATGGGGAAATGATTTAAAAGAAATTTAAAGGGAATATGAAGGAGTGGGCTGGGGTAGTTTAAGGAAAAATTAATGAAAGGAAAAGGAAATATGGTTAGGGTTTGGGTTAGGGAAATATAAAAGGAAAGTGAGGTTAGAAAATAGGGTTAGGGTTTTATTTAAAATACTTAAAATAATTAGAAGCCTCAATAAGTAAATTTTGTATGTGACCCTTATAAGAAATACGGAAAATTTGTAGTAAATTTTTAGGGGGAAAAACCTGGAGACCTATTATTTAAATTCGCTAATTACATATAGGGACTGGGTATTACATCATACCACCCTTACAAAAATTTCGTCCTCGAAATTTAAAACAACCGGTAAGCTATATAAAATAACCTGCGAAAAGCTATGACCTCGAAAATTCGCATAAAGTGGTTTACTTAGAACAGTTAAAAGGAAAAAGAAATCGAAGGTCTAAGTAAGTATAAGGAAGAAATCAACTATAAGAGAAAACTATATGTATAAGAGAATAAAAATAGCAATAACGAACAATAACACCCGAGGCATGCTAGATAAAATCGAGATCCTAAGTATATGCATACACACGCATATCAAAATAGCGCAGCTAAAATAATGGCATCAGGCATAACCATTTATACTAGCGAACTATAAGCACAATACCCGGGGAAATAAAGTAACCGTAATAAAATAGTGAAGGATTTGCTGATAGGTTAAAACATTCTAGTATAATGTATCGATCAAAAAGAAAAATAAATTTTAAAGTAACTTAGAAAATCCACATGGTGAAAATACGAAACATAGCATAAAATAATATGTGCAACATATGGTCGCGCTCGAAGAAAATGGGAAGATTAGTAGTGTACTCAACATGCATAAAACGGAAGTACTTAATAACACACACTTTTCGATACATACAAAATAATGAAAGCTAAATTTTCGAATGACGATGTCCCTAAATATAGTTAGGGTAATAGGGGATAACACAAAACGTATAGGGGCTAGCCAGGGTAGGGATTACAATAGAGTAAGGCCCATTCAAAAGATCGGGGTGTAGCACTTTTAATCTAAGCGAGGGTCAAAACAACACAAGGTGCAGGGGTGGATAGTCAGGGATCTCAGGAGGAAAATAAATGTATCGGGGAAACAGTCAAGCATCATGTGAACCAAAAATATCAAAAGATTAGTGAACTCAGCAAATTTATTTCATTCCAGAAATTCTAAACAAGGCATTCTCGAAAAGTAAAAGATGGCCCTAAACTATACATAGATTTTATTTGGCCAGAGGAGACGAAAGCTAAATCACGTCAGTCGCGGTTATGGAGATTCAGCAGGTTACGATAGGCTCGTGCGTTCAGATAGGGGCATCCATTTCCATATCGCCTCGCAGGATTCGCCACTGGAGATTCTCCTGCCGCCGGGTCTTGTTCTTCTGGTCCTTCTTCCTCGACTGGAGATTCTTCATCGTGGTATGCATCCTCGTGATTCGCCTCTTCTGGATATTCTTCCACACGATTTCCTGCCGCTGGATTCTTCTCGAGATTTTCCTCTCTTCGATTTTCTCCTATCGAGTCCTCCTCGGAATCTTCCTCTATTGGGTTCTTCTCTATTAGGTCTTCTTCGGGGTCCTCTTCTTCGTCGTCAGAGTCACTGATCATGTCAACTTCTGGGGCTACGGATCCCTCACCCTCGGGATTGCTGTTTCTGAAAATAACCCGTGGGCCGTTGATCTCGTCATCTGAACTCACCAGCATGCAGTCCAAGGAAACGCACGATCGTGTGTTCTCATCTCGAGGCGGCGCTGCTCCAGGGTGAGCCATGGCCAGAAAGAAAGGGTCGTGATTAGACATTGGAACACATCGAGGAAAATCAAGGATACGAAGTACAAGGAAACTATGTGGTAGGTAAGGACTGAAAAAATCAAATTTTAGTATGCTGGTGCAATAAATAGTATAAGGAGGATAAGTGGCAAGGGGACGCTACATACATCACAACTCAGAATTTTTATTACATTCAACTAAAAGTTCAACGGATACAAGATTTTAAACGAAAGAAAATATTTACAAAAGTGTGGCAACATTTTTTTTTTGAAAGCAGAAAACGCGATAACTCTTCTTGGATTTCTAGACCACCGCAATCTCATCACGCGAGTTGAATCCTGCGCTGGGTCCGTACTATTTCTCGAAGCTCGAACTACGAAATAACCATCACTTAGCAGAAGTGGAGAGTGTGTGTTAGTGTATATGCCCTAGAGGCCATTACTGTATCATACTAGTTTGTATATTACTTAATGGAAGCTTGGGATATTTACCTTGTATAGACAATCTTGCTCAATATAGTAGTATGCTACTTGGCTTATTTCTGCTTTAATGTGTACATGTGTTTATTTTAGTATATCACCTATACACATTAGTGGAGCCCTTAGGATCTTTGCTTGATTACCAGCGTTGTGGTGGCAGTCACACTAGTGGGGGCTGGGTAATCCACAAGCACATCCTTATGCAGGTCCCTAGTCATAGGACTATCGAGACAGGGCATCGATACTCCGGATTAAACTAGCGTATGCGCTTCTCATCCCAGTGTGGGAGACGGTCTGTCCCACAGCCGTCGGTACGTCGTACTTGAGATAGTATGCGGGTGCTCGTTAGGTTACGAGTACACTGGACAGGACTCGTCGGGAACTGTTGGTTGGTACTATACCTATCGTCAGTTATCAGTTCCCAGGTGACATGAGTAAAGCTTAGTCCGCTGACTTGACATTGTCACTTCGCCTCGAGTGTGTTCCCACTGTACTTTGATTACTACCCTACCACGGCTCAAAGGAGTCGTGCAAACAGGTAGTAGTTGGGTGCAGTCCCGAAGCACTTGGAGGCAGTGACGGTTAGACAAGATTCGTCTCTCCCGGTATTAGAGGTTGACATCGCGCTGTGTCTAGGAGAGCCATTACACAAGTCGTCCCTGGCCAGGGCAAGAGAGATATACTGGTAGGTTTCCAGTGTTATCTCATGGTGTTCTGGGCTACACTCCGACACGACTTATACCGCTATTAGGGGACTGACATTTACTGCCCCCTAGGCCCGCCATGCGATGTTATCAGACGAACAGACCGGACTGTACGGAGATTGTCACATTTAGGCTCAGTAGGAGTTCAGATGGGTTTCACCTCGTCAGTCTTCTTGTCGGCATCTACCTGGGGACCGTTACGCACAGCTAGTGCCGCTTGCGGTCTATGGTTAAACCCACTGCCAGCGTAGTGTCGAGTCTTTAGAGTCCCACACAGAGAGCTATTCGCCTTTAGGCAAAAGAGTAAAGGTCGCATGGTTTTGCGACAGGTCGCATGGTTTTGCGACAGGGTTCGGTCACATCCGTACACTTGTGCACGTTTAGTGTCCAGGCAGTTAACACTAGCGGGCTTTGGTTTAAGCCAGATCCTAGTGTACGTTTTGGGATTGGTTTTATCTCGTTTGTATTCGTGTTCCTCGGAACGCGGATGCGGGTGTGTATGCACAATTGACAGAGAGACAGAGGCAGAGGATTCTCATTGGGGTTGTTGACTGTTGACTATTGACTTTTGCTAAACCCTAATAAGAATAAGAAATATTATTAATGATAATATTAATTAAGTATTATTGTGTCATGGTTGAGATGAAGGTTTGACTTTGTTGACTTGTTGACTTTGTTGACCGGTTGATTAGGTTGGACTAGTTGACCACCATCATTACAATGGCTATCATTTCATGGCAAAGACTTTTGCTTGCTTGTTTCTTTTTGCAAAATGAGTGCATGAAATGATATGGCCATTTTGACTTGAACCATCACATAATACTCAATTACTATTATGAGTTATCATGATTTTGGATTATGAGAGCATGGGAGCCAAAAGTCTTGCTCATTCTTTGATTTGCTTTCTCTCTCTTGAGCTCTCTCATTCTCAAGCTCTCTTCCTCTTCCTCTTGCTCTCTCTCTAGCTCAAGGCAACACCCTCTCATGAGTTGAGAAACATTGCCTTAGAGATAAAAGAAAACCCATATCACTTCTCTACTCATCCTAGTTCACAAGGTTTAGCAAACTAAGTGTTCTAGTTTCTTCTAGTTCGAAGAGAAGCCAAAGGTAGAAGCTTTCAGGTGGATCCATCTTCGGCGCAAGGAGACGACGAGATGAGGCCGATCCGAACACCGCAAGGAGTTGAAGACGAAGGAGTTTAAGTAAGGTATAACCCCCTAACTGAGTAGGTAAAACTCCTAGTTAGGTTGTTAGGTAGTTGTTTAACAAAGATCCGTATTTTGAGTCCATGTTACCACCTATAGAAAAATCGTTTTTCATCATTTCCGCAAGCCCGTAAGTACCGGGAGAGGTAACATGGACTTACAGTGTGGACGAACCGCCTCCTTGTAGCTCCTTCCTTTTAGGGCAACCATTGATAAAGTGTTTGCTGGATCCGCAAATCAGGCATTTCCCTTTGACACGGTGACAATCTCTCTGAAGGTGTCCTAGCTTCTTGTAGTACCCACAACATTGGGTCTTCTGCTGCTTCTGTCGCGGGGGAACAAGTAGGCGCTTCATCTTCACCTTTTTTCCTCGTCTAACAGGGATCCCTTTACGATTGGAGACTTCCGCTGTTGCCTGAGTTATCTGCCTTCTTAGTCCTTCAGTTAACAGGTCGTTTGTTCGCTCCTGGGCTTCCTTCAGACTTCGCAGTGCATTCAGAATCTCTACGGTCTGATTATGGGGAGTGGAGATAGGAGAGAGTCGTTGGAAGATATGGTCCTGAAACAACAATTTGAGGACGATATAAGGCACAAGCTATAAGAATTAAAATACAATATGGGTTAGGCAAGGAATCAAGAATATAGGGTGCGGTGAAATTCAAACAAGTGGGAATCAACTGTAGGACTCCTAGTCACTTAAACAGAGTACAGTATTGTAACTATGCTGCAGTTCACAATTACAACCACGTAAGTCTATTAAGTCACCCAAAACCCTAGCGAATGGATCAAAATGTATAGCAGAACACACTATGCGAATCAAGATTGAGAATAACAGATTTATAATCTAGACCGAAAGATGTCTTAGATTGCCAAGCACTACACGGAAACTGCAATCCCAAATGAAGCAAAACATGGCTCTGATACCAACAAAACCATGCCACGCCCCGCTTCCCAAAATACGGAATACGAGGGGTTGACAAGGCCAGCAATGCTCCTACGGACAAGGAAATATCCTGTCGTGGTCACACTTCGGCTTCTAGCTTTACGTGGTAATCAGTAAACAATGCACAGGTAATGAGAAATGTAGTAACTAAATTGAAAGAACTAACCAGATGGAGATCAAGAGAGTATAGCTCTGGGTAACTGATCAAGATGTCCGCGATGTCCTCGAGGTACGTCAGATCCTGGTCCAGGCTAGATCCATTTCTCACTCTGAGCGTGCATTCTCAGGTCGTCAGAGCGACACGATAGCAATATATATGGATAAAAATGGTAACTCGTACAATAATAATGAAAATGTAACAGTAAATCAAGAGAGTAAAGACGTGAACATGAAGTAGCCGATGCGGGTGTCTAAAAGAGCAGGTGAACAGGAAAGCAGTAAAATAGTATGTCAGGTGTGTTGATCCAGTAAGCAATGCATGTCAATGTCACTATCCCTATCAGTCTCTAAGTCTCGCTGTACATGTCACTAAGCCTATCATCAGTCCAAGTGTGAGAATCAACCACTCGTGAGTATCCCCCACCCAAAGGTAGGACCCAAGGACAAAGGAACACGGGCCCGAGTCGCTCGCTAATAATCAGTGATAGCCCTATATATCTCCATATATCTCTATATATGCCGGCATGGGACTCCCGAGATTCTGTTGAACTAACACTCAAACTACCCCACACCCCATGGTCTACATCAAACGCCAACCATAAACCCAAATACCAGTCGGTCCATGACGAGTCTACGCGAGAACTGGAGACAGGGTCTCCATCAAGCATGTCTCGACTGATACCCAAGATAAATGGACTGTGTTTGGTGCCTTACCTGTGACACCCATACAAGTTCTTCCATAATTGTCCCATACCAATTATAGTCACACTTATACACGTCCCACAGACGTCGACAATGCAATAAATCAATAGGGTCCACTGATTGTGTACAAGTACGTATCACTTTCACTTATCCGTTCATGCTTAAAACCTAACGTACTTGCCACAATCAAACACTAATACCTAACACTGGGTAATGCATATGATCACTAGGTTACCAATTGTTCGAAACCCACGGTGACGTGCTTTTGGAAAATAAGGTCAATATCGGATATGTCGGTTTTTGTCGGAAAAATAGTGCACGACGTGAGTATCGAGTTTAATAATACCGCAAGTGCACGGTGTGTTGAAGCAAGCCGGCAAGCACGGGTCGAACCACAAGGAGTGGATATCACGACATCAAATTGAGTTATGGATCAATAAGTTGGAAAATGGTGTTTTGTCACGTTTTAGTGTAATATCTAAAAGAAATAAGGTTTTGGGGTACGAAAACTTAGGCTAAGGTTCAGCAAGAGTGAAATATGACATTTACCCCCAACTCTCCATTTTGATTCAAGATTCATTTCTTTTTAGTTTCCATTACAATAGCGAAAGCATGCCGTATTTATCCGGAAAATGTATCGGGATGAAATACGATATCAATATTAGAAAAATAGAAACTAACAAGAATGAGATTGAGAATGGAGTGGATATGGACTTAGTTAAGTGAAGTAGCAAGCATAGAATATATGCAAGAATGATATATCTCCTATCTAGCTAGTTGCGACACATAACGTAATTCCGTATTCACGCCTACTTCAAATCGTAACATAGCAACGATAAAATGTAAATAAAGAATAGGATATATGTTAAAGGTTGATTTGCAACCATTAAAACGATATATCCTATCAAGCAAAACATAATAAACTTGCGATGTTAAGAAAAGAAGTGAAAAAATGCAAGAATCAAAAGGGAGGGGTTGGAAGTAAAGTCATTCCAATATCCTACCTCACCATAGCCCAAGAATAACTACTCACACATCATCATAGCAATACACAACTGAATAATGAAAAGAATGACAAAATAAGAAAAAGAGATACAAGAATCAAACTTGAATAAAATGGAGATTTATTGCAATGGTTCAAAATACATGTAAATGAGTTCAAATACCAAAATCTAATCTTGCAAGCTCAAAAAGAGAGGTTGCAAGACCAGAGGAAGGCAAAGAACTCAAGTTAATTCCAAGAGCTACAAGAATTTTTAACAAGAGTTTACAAGTATGCAAAAATTGTTAGTTATATGTATGCCCTAGAGGCCATTACTGTACATACGATGTATATTGTAATGGATGCTTGGACATATATAAGGAGGACTTTCTTGCTCGACATGATAGTATGTTGTCTGGTTGTACTTTATCTTAACATGTACTCTGAATGTCTCTATATTACATGTTGATAAAGCTCTTAGGATATGTACTCGACTACTGGGACTATGATGAGATCATACTAGTGGGGCCACGGTAGTCGATGAGTACATCTTATAACTGTTCCTAGTCGAGGGTGTATCGAGACAGGGCATCGATACACCAGAGTAGACTAGCGTATACGCATCTTGACCCATATGATGGGCGATGGATGATCCCATATCCATCGGTGTTTGACATCAAGGATGGTGTACGGGTGCTCAGTAGAGACTGGGTACACTGGACGGACTCGCCGAGAACTCCCAGATGGTATTATACCATACGTCAGATGGCAGTTATCCGGTGACACTGGTACAGAGTAGTCTGTTGACCCGAGATCGTCATAGAGTCTTGTGTGATTCCCACTGTGCTTTGATTTCCATCATACCACGTCCAAGAGGGCGTGCAAAAAGGTGGCTTTTGGGTACAGTCCCGAATCACATGGAGGCAATGAGCGATAGGAGGGGATTCGTCTCTCCCGGTATAGGGAGTTGATGTTGTGCTGTGTTCGATAGGCTATAACCGGAAATCCCTGGCCAGGGTTGCTGAGATTTACTGGTAAGTGTTATCAGTAGTTTCTCAAACTGTTATAGACCTCATATCGACACGACTTATCGAGCTACTGGGGTCTGACGTTTACCACCCCTAGACGAGATATGCAACATATCAGACGACGAGACCGGACTGTACGGGAGTGTTACTGTTTGGATTCACAGAAGAATGTACAGGCTTGCTTGTTGATCTTCTGAGCGCTCAATACCTGGGTAGCTGTTACGTTTAGCTGACCGCTTGCAGCTTGTGGGTTATTGATATGATCATCACCTACTGTCGGCGTATTGACGATTCTTTAGAGTCCTACACAGAGGTTTATTGACTCAGGAAAAACGGAGTAGGAGCACATATGTGATATGTGCGGGACCGAGGATAATGCGATATGTGATACCGTATTATATTCTCGCGATATTTGATATCAGCCGGGTCATCGGATCAAGTGTTGATTCGATGAATCGGTACGGATAAATATTTGTCGGTTATATGCGATATAGCCGGATTGTCGGATCAAGTGTTGATTCGATAATTTAATGTATAATAATATATATGATATATTAAATTACATTAACTAATATTTGCTCACTAAAAGATTCTTTTTCTCACTCGGATAATACATTGATATATATGCGATATATGTTAATTGTATTATTTTATTTTGTTACAATAAATATTGTATATGTGATATATAATATTGTAACATATTATAATTATTAATGCAACATGTTTAGAGGAGTTTAAACATGATTAGGGTTAAACCTTCTAGTTGATTCTAGAAGGTTTACTATGTCTTTGTTAAGATATTATGATAGATATTTCTTTGTGACTCACCCTTTAACCTAACCCAAACCCTAACCCTAGTAAACTCTCTACAATGGTTACTACAACCATGGTTGCATAAATGATTATGATAACATTTTATTATTCATAAAAAATCATTATTCATCTTCTTCTTCCTTCATTCTTTCATGAAAAAGCTTACTAGTTTTTCAAAAGGTGATGAATAAATATGAGAAAAAGATAAATAAAGAGAGCAAAAATCCTACTTCATCATCCTCATCTTCCCTTGCCATTTAGATGAGGGTGTTCACATCATTTCATGAGTGTTAGCTTGTGTTAAAGAAACTTCAAGGTAGATCATCTTAGTATCGAAGATCGGAAGCAAAGGTTGCATCTTTCTCTTCATGGAACCTCTCGAGAGTCCGGAACCCGAGGATCGCAGCGAAGGGACCACAACACGGAGCATATGAAGTGAAGGACCGGATCTACAAAGGTTGTAATCCCTCTCACTTAGTGTTAAAGTGTTTAGCATGATAGTTTTCGCCTAATCTCTAGTTTAAAGATCCGTATTCGGGTTGTTCGGCACGGCTAAATTTTTAATCGGGCATGGTTGATGCCTCGTAGACCCTTGTGCACGTGCCTAGCAACCCTATAGTGGTATCAGAGCCAAGCTAGAGCTTTAGGCGAAGTCTAGACGATGTTTAAAGTCCGATCGAACGCCGAAACCCCGACACGGAACCCTCTCTGTCCATTTTTCAAAAATGTGGTTTTTTCTGAATTAAAATTTCTCAAAAAATTAAGCAGGAAAAACTAAGAATTACTGTGAAGTACGGACCTCTAAATCGAAAATTTGACCGCGGAACCGCGGCGAAACCATGGGTTTTGCGGCGGTTCCGCAGCCAAAATTTGACTTAGTCCCTGAAATTTCATGTAATTATTTTTAGGCACTTTCTTATTAATTTTTTCTGGGAATATTTTAATTCCACTCAAGTGTTGAGTTTTCAAGGGTTGTATTGGGGAATCGTTGATTCGATCGGATAATTTAACTTTGTTTAGTTTGTCCGGATAATTTTAGAAACTGTTAAAAAGTTCGAACGGATATCAATAACTCACTTTTTCCCATGTCGGAAAATTTTTCAAAAGTTGGATTTTTTCTCGTGTTTAAGAATGTTCTAAGTCATGCAAGTAACGCGGTGGACCCTCTAGAAGACAACAAACCTTAACTCGATTATGTGACCGTCTTGAACTGCCTTTTGAACCTTAGGGTTTGGGGCAGTACGGCGTGCCACATGTGAGGCGTTGGCTTGACCCTTCTACGGCTGGACCATTGGTACTGTGGCATGTGATGGATGTTTTTAAACTAATTTCAAGTGTTGAGATATATTGGGGAAATTTTGGGCGTTTGATGATTCGATCGGAAAGTTTAACTTTGTCTATTTATCTGGAATGTGATACAATATTTGGAATCCACAGGTAATTATGAGATAACTAATTTGAATGTTGTAAATCTAGCAGTTCAGTCTCAAATTGATCGGTTGCCACGGAATTTTGATGTGATCAAAAGTCCGTCGCAATCACGTAGCGTACGCGGATACTCGCCGGATAAACTTAATAGACAGCTACACCTCTTAGCCCCGACCAAGTGACTGTAGGAGAACCCTGTCGCCGAAAGCATCCGTTCGGGTGCTCGCGGCAGCGGTGTTCCGCCTTAGTGCACTTCGTCGACGGCATCTGGGGGTGCGGCCGTCTACTAAAGTCTGCGACGAGCATTCGATCAGGACGTCGGGAATCTTGTTGAATTCCCGGCTTGACATTGAAAAGTGTTTTCGATAATGAGACTAAAATGCGGGGTTTATAATTGTTAGGCATGCGATGTCTAAGGAATTCATTTGGTTAGGCATGCGATGTCTAAGGAGGTTGCGGATTCCAACTGTTGTAGTTTTACACTTTCTTTTCTGTGACCGTAAGTGTAGTATGTGGTGTATCGCCGGCTTCGTTGCTATACATCAACGACAATCGGGATACGCATACTTGCTTACGTTGATGATATGAGATATTATGTGTTGCTGTGATATGTTATATTGGATCGTCGCGTTTTGAATAGCTGGGTTTTTTTTATGTGAGATGAGAGTTTTTCTTTTTCATTCATGTAAAATTCATTTGTATGTAATATTCTTTTATTGGGGCACTTCCAGGTAGCGGAAGATGTCACCGTTGTATATTATTTACTTTTCCGCATTAGGTAGACCCAAGGCGGGGAGCACAAGTAACCGGGTTCTAGGGTCCAGTAGGAAACCATCTCGAGGAGTCGAGACCGGGTCTCCTAACCCTAGAATTGGCAGTGTTACTTGACGCTCTCGTAGAGGTCTAGGGATGTGGGTTTGGCTATTCATCGCGACCGTGGAATCCGTGTTTTATACAGGCTCGTATTGAAAACACGGACGTCCTAGTATATCCAATATTTCATATATGTTCTTCTGCTGCAATGTTCTGTGATGAGATCATATTACTGCCTGAGACGAATGTTTATATTATATATATGAGATATATGTTATATTGCAGATTTCGTTTCAAAAGAGATGCTTGTGAAGCATAATAAAATGGGACTTCATTAATGAGATTAATGAAATAAAAGAAACCTAAGATGTTGTAGAAACTTGTTTAAATTAAAAACTGGTAGCTCTAGTTCTTGCTTTGCATAGCGGTGTTCCTTGTAGAACATCCAGCACCTTATTCGATAACGAAAAGACCGAGATCCCTTCACCGGGAGTGACTCCTTTAGCAATAACTGGCAGATACTATAAACTCGGTTTGTCTTTTGATTGCTTCTATAGTTCTTGCTTTGCATAGTGATATTTGTGAAATATCCTGCACCTTATTCGATGAGGAAAGGGTCGACGATCCCTTCACCGGGAGTGACCCCTTTAGCAAAACTGGAAAAGCCTAAAAAACACTCCATTTAAAATCACTCGATTCTACAACGATATCAAGTTCATTACGCAATAGGTTTTCTGAAAAACCTGTCGTAGCCCTCCGTCATTTCAGATAAGTCCTACTTAGTATTCGTGCTACGTTTGTTGGCCTCCGTCAAGGCGTAGTGTGCGGTAGCTGACTAATATTTACCTGCTTATGCATATGATACAGATTGGATTAGGGTAGTCGTGCGGCCTTGTTGGCCTCCGTCAAGGGTCGTGCGGGTGGGTTTAATTCAATCAAGAAATGACGGGTTGAACTTGACTAGTAGCCTATGGTTTGTTGACCTCCGTCAAGGTCATAGGACGCTGGGGGCAAAATATTGTTGGGAATTTCAAGTGTTGAAATTTGCAATAAGATTGCATACCTTCTATGAGATAGTTGGATCCCGATACCCGCTGCGAGTAAGAGTTACTCCTGGAAGAGTTTTACACATTACAATTAGCCGATCAAGTAGGTGTCTAGAAAGATGTTAACGGGGTTACGCCTCTGGGAAAACGAGGTTTACTTTAATTAGGTTCGTGCGAAAGCACGGGGGACCTCCCTCAAAGTACCGACACTGGCCTGGCTGAAAGATTGGCGAACTTGTAGCGTGTAATTAATCCCGGCTAGTCTTTCCTTTTAAGGTTTGAAGGAAGATTTGATTAAAACAGTGGGAGACATCCTGATTAGATATATTAGATAACCAATCTAATCTTGCAAGAGCATACGCTGAGTGTTTTCTTCTCTCTCTCTCCAGGTAGCGACCATATCACGCCTTAATCAAGATAATAAAACGGATATATTGACCGAACCCGCTTGTTATACTGAGCTGGGGAACGTTGGTCCCGCTCCATCTTATAATTGTTATAAGACAGAGCAGGAAATTGGGGAATACCTGATTTCCCGTGCCGCCCAAACGAAGAAAGTGCATATTGATGCATCATCTTCGGGTGTGTTCATTATAGAGAACTGTTTCTCAGTATCCTTTACGTCCTGGGTATATGATACAGGATCAGGATCCCGCATATGTAATCTGTTACATGGGCTACAGATAGGTAGAGAACTGAGAACGGGTGATAAGTTTCATGAGATAGAAAACGGTGCAAGTGTTGCGGCCAAGTCTATTGGTCACTGTCACCCTGTATTACCAGAATACATTGATTCTGAACAAATGTTATTAGATACCGAACCTGATATACAAAATCATATCAGTCTCTTTATTAGTAAAGAAAGGATATAATTTTGTATTGTTGGATAATGTTTTGAACATTTCCTATATCAAGAGTTGATCGGTTGAGGCACGTTATCTAAAAGCATTGTCGTTCTAAATCAAACTACAGTTCTTAGTATACGGAACACACACAAGAGGAAGAGTTCAGAAATGAACGAATCCTTCTTGAGGTATTGTAGACTAGGTCATATCAATGCGACCCGACTAGCTAAGTTACATATAGATGCATATTTAAATTAGTTTGAATTTACATCTTGTGAAACTTGCTGGTCATGTCACAAAGATAAGATGACTACAGCTCTGTTTATTGGAAACAGAGAAAGAGTTAGTGAACTCTTGGGATTGATACATGTTGATGTATGTAAGGTCCCCTGTCTACAAATGCCAAGATCGGTTGTTTCTACTTCATTACATTCTCTGATAATCTCTTAAGATTCAGACATATGTTCCTGTTGAAACACAAGTCCGAAAATTTTGAGATATTCACAGAATATAAGTTAGAAGTAGAGAACCAAAATACGGGTAAAAGTATTATGTCCTTTGATGTGATCAAGGAGGAGAATACTTGAGCACGAGATTTCTAGACTATTCTAAAGGAGAATGAGATTCTCTCTCAGCATTACTCCTCCGTGTACACCACTGCACGTCGGTGTATTGGGGCGGAGCAATAGCACCCTATGTGATATGGTGTGCTCTATGATGAGTACTACTGAGTTTTCTATTTCCTTTTGGGAGTTATGCACTTGAGAAGCTGCATACCTATTGAATAAGGTTCAAATCAAATCAGTTGCCTACCACTTCATATGTGATATGGAAAGGGAAGAGCCCATATCTTATGTTTGTTAAGATTTGGGGTTGTCTGGCCTATGTCTAAAAGAAAAATCTGGACAAGCTCGAGGTAAGGTCTGTTATGTAGAACTGGAAAGGTTCCAGCTATACAAAATGCAGCTGATGATTTGGTAGAACCAAAAGATTCAATAGTTTCCAATGAACCTCAGCCTCTCCGCCGATCTAGTAGGGTTCCTCACCCACCTGAGAGATACTTCGGTTTCTCTATGACAGTGGGAGCGAGGATTGCATCATGAGATGATGACCCAACTAGTTTCGAGCTGGCCATCAGGAGTAGGACTCTGTAAGAATGGCTGGATGCTTATCGATCTGAGATGGAATCCTTATACACCAACAAAGTATGGACTTTGGTTGCTTTATCTGAAGGGTTAAATCCCCATCTGGAGAAAGTATATCTTGAGAAGATTACTTGGTGTACATGGAAAAGTTGAGACCTTCAAAGCTATGCTTAAGTCCATCCAGATCTACTTGCCACGGCTACATACCATGACTACGATATCTGGTGGTTGGGTGTCATGACTGCTTTTCTAAATAATGTTTTAGAAGATAGCGTCTATAAGTACACAGCCAGAGGGCTTCGTAGACAATGGGAGCAGCGGAAACGTGTGCAAGATGTTTTATGTGATAAAACAGGCATCGCGGAGTTGGAACATCTGTTTTGATGTGGTAGTCAAAGAGTTTGACTTCATCAAAATGGTAGATGAACCTTGTATATACAAAAAGGTAGTAGAGAGTATGGTGGTAATCCTCATAGAGTACGTGGATGACATACTCTTGATAGGGAAGGAGTTTCCTATGCTACGCTCGGTCAATCTCCGCTTATCACAAGGATTCTCCATATAGGATCAAAATGATACCTCCTAAATCCTGGGTTCTTGGATCTATGAGATAGATCTAATTGGATGTTAGGATACTCACTAGTTGTAGTGAGATAGTATCAATCGATCCTGGGGAGAATCACTGGAAAGGTTCCAGGGTGATAAGGACGACTGAATGTCAGTCACAGGCATTGTCTATACCCTCAGTGGAGGGACGGTATGTTGGAAGAGTTCCAAGATAGATACCGTGACTTACTAGACGATTAAAGGCAAGATACATCGTTACCAAGGATGCTACCAAAGAAGCAGTCTGGATATATATAAGTTCATGAGATGAACTTCGTTCCTACCATTGTGGGACAATAGAGTTGTGGTTTTAGCCAAGGAACTACCGTCCCATCAGAAATCCAGATATAATTCTTAGGCAGTATCACCTGATCATGGAGATAGTTGATCTCCAGGGAGATCGAGGTTAGGAGAGTAGACACAGAGGACAACAGCGCGGATCCACTCACGAAGGCCTTTTTCCCAGTAGAGACTTTTATGGGATGGTTGAGTATGAGATACTTCAACCGCAGCTAATTGTTGGGTATGCGATACCACAACAGATGGCCCTAGTGCAAGTGGGAGATTGTTAGTTATATGTATGCCCTAGAGGCCATTACTGTACATACGATGTATATTGTAATGGATGCTTGGACATATATAGGGAGGACTTTCTTGCTCGACATGATAGTATGCTATCTGGTTGTACTTTATCTTAACATGTACTCTGAATGTCTCTATGTTACATGTTGATAAAGCCCTTAGGATATGTACTCGACTACTGGGACTATGATGAGATCATACTAGTGGGGCCACGGTAGTCGATGAGTACATCCTATAACTGTTCCTAGT
Organism: Agapanthus africanus; assembly: GCA_030015575.1. NCBI lineage: Eukaryota > Viridiplantae > Streptophyta > Magnoliopsida > Asparagales > Amaryllidaceae > Agapanthus > Agapanthus africanus. The sequence continues at coordinate 297,209,701 of CM057339.1, read as the reverse complement.
CGAGGGTGTATCGAGACAGGGCATCGATACACCAGAATAGAATAGCGTATACGCATCTTGACCCATATGATGGGCGATGGATGATCCCATATCCGTCGGTGTTTGACATCAAGGATGGTGTACGGGTGCTCAGTAGAGACTGGGTACACTGGACGGACTCGCCGAGAACTCCCAGATGGTATTATACCATACGTCAGATGGCAGTTCTCCGGTGACACCGGTACAGAGTAGTCTGTTGACCCGAGATCGTCATAGAGTCTTGTGTGATTCCCACTGTGCTTTGATTTCGATCATACCACGTCCAAGAGGGCGTGCAAAAAGGTGGCTTTTGGGTACAGTCCCGAATCACATGGAGGCAATGAGCGATAGGAGGGGATTCGTCTCTCCCGGTATAGGGAGTTGATGTTGTGCTGTGTTCGATTGGTTATAACCGGAAATCCCTGGCCAGGGTTGTTGAGATTTACTGGTAAGTGTTATCAGTAGTTTCTCGAACTGTTATAGACCTCATATCGACACGACTTATCGAGCTACTGGGGTCTGACGTTTACCACCCCTAGGCGAGATATGCAACATATCAGACGACGAGACCGGACTGTACGGGAGTGTTACTGTTTGGATTCACAGGAGAATGTACAGGCTTGCTTGTTGATCTTCTGAGCGCTCAATACCTGGGTAGCTGTTACGTTTAGCTGACCGCTTGCAGCTTGTGGGTGATTGATATGATCATCACCTACTGCCGGCGTATTGACGATTCTTTAGAGTCCTACACAGAGGTTTATTGACTCAGGAAAAACGGAGTAGGAGCACATATGTGATATGTGCGGGACCGAGGATAATGCGATATGTGATACCGTATTATATTCTCGCGATATTTGATATCAGCCGGGTCATCGGATCAAGTGTTGATTCGATGAATCGGTACGGATAAATATTTGTCGGTTATATGCGATATAGCCGGATTGTCGGATCAAGTGTTGATTCGATAATTTAATGTATAATAATATATATGATATATTAAATTACATTAACTAATATTTTCTCACTAAAAGATTCTTTTTCTCACTCGGATAATACATTGATATATATGCGATATATGTTAATTGTATTATTTTATTTTGTTACAATAAAAATTGTATATGTGATATATAATATTGTAACATATTATAATTATTAATGCAACATGTTTAGAGGAGTTTAAACATGATTAGGGTTTGGATTAGGGTTAAACCTTCTAGTTGATTCTAGAAGGTTTACTTTGTCTTTGTTAAGATATTATGATAGATATTTCTTTGTGACTCACCCTTTAACCTAACCCAAACCCTAACCCTAGTAAACTCTCTACAATGGTTACTACAACCAAGGTTGCATAAATGATTATGATAACATTTTATTATTCATAAAAAATCATTATTCATCTTCTTCTTCCTTCATTCTTTCATGAAAAAGCTTACTAGTTTTTCAAAAGGTGATGAATAAATATGAGAAAAAGATAAATAAAGAGAGCAAAAATCCTACTTCATCATCCTCATCTTCCCTTGCCATTTAGATGAGGGTGTTCACATCATTTCATGAGTGTTAGCTTGTGTTAAAGAAACTTCAAGGTAGATCATCTTGGTATCGAAGATCGGAAGCAAAGGTTGCATCTTTCTCTTCATGGAACCTCTCGAGTGTCCGGAACCCGATGATCGCAGCGAATGGACCACAACACGGAGCATATGAAGTGAAGGACCGGATCTACAAAGGTTGTAATCCCTCTCACTTAGTGTTAAAGTGTTTAGCATGATAGTTTTCGCCTAATCTCTAGTTTAAAGATCCGTATTCGGGTTGTTCGGCACAGCTAAATTTTTAATCGGGCATGGTTGATGCCTCGTAGACCCTTGTGCACGTGCCTAGCAACCCTACAAAAATTTCTCCCCTGGCCTCATGTCTGGATCTGCTATTTATAGAGAAATCAAAACCAAAAGTTGCAGGTGACAATAGACTAAAGTGACCACCACGGACCCACACAATTTGAACGAGCCAAAATGGAGCCCACTTGGCCGCAATTTGCGGCCAATCTGAATATATTTGAGGCCGAGAAGTTGAGTCTGGGGCCCACCAAGCTTCAGTAGTCTTCTGGTCAAATGGGTATCTCATGGTATTTTCAATTTTTTATATGTAGCACATGTGTGAATTCTGGAGCTAAATCACAGAGAAGGGGTGAAGTGGGTGAGTGTGTGTTCACACTTCAAATCATATGTCAATCACTTTTTTACCACTTGCACCACTCATCATTATTGTACCAAACCAGCTCCCAAGGCTCATGCATCTTCACAAAGGTTCACACAAGTATGTGTTGGACCATTTCACACTAAAACTTTGTACATACACATGTTTATGTTGCAAACTCATTTCAATTCTGGATCTGTATTCCGTCTTGTTTGCAGTTCAGCTAAAAATCCGTCATTTTGTGCATGTCGCGTACAAAAACCCATGTATCCGTTTGCATACCTGTACTCTGTATAAATGAGCAGACATGGATTAAATAGCACTGTTTATTGACAAAATGATAAAAAAAAAATGGGCGGTATTAAAATGTAATAAATTGTGCCGAACAAATACCCCCAAACTTATCTTTTGCTCATCCCGAGCAAAACAAAAATTCCTAGCCTCTTTTTCGCAGGGAACGCGATTGCACTGAGCACGTGCAACAATCCGTTAAACCTCTAGGTGTCCCTAGTAGGAGGAGTGTTGTCTCCTGAGGGTTTTCAGCAGATTGCACCCACAAAATCCGGTCAAGTTAGTTTTGCTAGAAAACAGTTGATTCAAATCATGAGGTTAAGTATCAAAGCTAGAACATCTATCACCCAAGTTAGAAACATTAAACCCTATTCTTCACTCCTCGCAATTTGTTTAACAAGCTAATATGCGTCTTCTCGTGATAGTGCGGTAGTGTCGTCATGTTTTTAAGAACTTGACTAGGGTCATCATGTTAAAAGTTACAGACCAAGGTAAACATCAAAAGGATCACACAAGTTCGAAAAGAATTAAGATTTTCTCAAGTTTTATTCTCCAGTTAGGCTTCAAGTCAGAATATATATCGATTTTAACAGAGAACCATAGTCGTAATGCTCACTCCTATCTTTCACCTGTTTTTGTTCATACACACCTTTCAATATCGTGCAAAACGCCTTCATAAATACAAACCTTCATATCTCCGCGAAAAACTGTTTTACTAGAAAATTTGTTACCGCCAAGATTATTCTCCCACAAAGAACCGTAAGGACTTTTAACTCGGAGAGGACACTTGCTTAGCTTGTTTTATCTGGCGATTAGAAACTTAGCGAGCTTTGGGTCAATGACTCCCAAACCAGATGGTTTTAGGGCATTAGGTGTGGAGACACCCCAAAGACTTAATTACCCAAGTTACCAAGACCACAAAACAAAAGACTCATTTTATTTTAAATTTTTAGCACTTTTTAGTAAAACGGAGATATAGCCAGCTCTTTCTTTTAAAACTAGAAGACGTTACATGTGATAAGGTGTGTAATTACTCCATAAGGTTCCAGATGGGTAATATTACGAACCTATAGCTTCTGTAAAAGCCTCTATAAAATTCTTCATATCTACTTCACTGTATGAATTATCTTTGATATTACTCAACTCAGCCAAACATGTTTGATCCTAAGGATGTTTAACAATTTAAAAGTTTTTACAGACATGTCAGACATTCATTAAATTCTCAAAAACATACGACACGTGTAAGTGATATAAAAGACGTGTATCAGCTAAGGTTTAAACGCACAGGCGGGTTATTTTTCAGGTTGTCAATCTCAATTCTTGAATTTAGATATTTCTACCTTATCAATTTAACCGTCAGATTTTGAATCAACATTTCCATGCTAGCCAACCTGACCAAGTTTTTCTAATTTTCAGGGATTTTTTTCAATTTTTATAAATTTTTCAATTTTTATACAATGCAGTACAAAAGCAGATATGAAATGCAACTACATGCAAAAGAAAAGAAAAATACAATAAGTAAATACTGAAATACAGGAAATATGCAAATGCAAACTATATGCTACCACCCCCAACTTGAAACTTTCATTGTCCTCAATGTCTGCTTGCTTTTCCCTTGCCCTTCTTGCTTCCACTAGTGTCGTCCTGCAATGCCTGTTGAGCCGCTTCAATCCTGTCTAGCTGCTCCTGCATTTTCTGTTGTTTCTTGAGTATGTGGCGAATACTCCTAAATGTTAGGCACTGCAGGTCCTTCTCGTTATCTGGTTCTGGCTCATTCAAAAGTGCCTCTGTCGAGTTTTCGGGACCCGGATGTTCGCTTGGGTCTTCCCTTGTCCAATTTTTCTGCTCATAGTGGCCGCCGGTGTATCCTTGTGATATTCTCTCTATTTCGACCGGCCAATGTGCATAAACAGTCGCATATCCCTCAAACTCAATCACATCCATGTAGTACTTTGCAAGCTGGGTTACTAGCACTGGCAGCAGGGGTTTGTTCTGGACCACCCCCTCCATAATTGTGTTGAACAGCTGTGTTGCAACACAGAAATATTGGTCCTTCTCGATCAAGCAATGCACAATATGACCCACCCCATCCGGAAAGGAAGAAACACGGCTCTTTCCCCTGATGTTGCGGTTTGCCCATCGGCAAACCATAAGCACGTTTCTGTACATCTGGGCTGGATTCAGCCCCTTATCTTTCAATTCCACAAAGTCCCCCAACACTGATCTATAAACCGCCAATTCTCTTGGTTATTGATTTTCGGCTCTCATGGGGATACCTGTAACCCAAGAAATGGTTTTTGCCTGAAAAATCCTACGTCGGCCCTGGAAAAAATTTTACGAAGCTCGATTCTGATTTGCCATGTCTTAATGCTTCGTAAAAATCCTCTACCAATTCCCTCACAGCAAACAAATCATTGCCTCTGTAGATTAAATAATCCCACCCTCTTTGACAGATTTCATCGTAGAAATACTGTCCATAGGTTGCGTCGGAGAAAATCTCAAAGAAATTTTTCTCACAATCGAAAGCTACCATTTTAGATCTGAAATTCTGCGTGGAAATTAAAGCAGAAGAGAGGAAATCTTACAGAGGAGAAAGGAGATCGGGGCTGTCGGAGTAGATCAGGCTGCAATTTGCGGCTTCCTGGGATTTTTCGGCGGCCGGAGATGGAGATCTGGGGCTGATTCTTTGAGTTAGGGTTTCTTATGAGGAGAGAGCTTCAGGGTTTTGGCAAAATCAGAAGCGGAGTCTCGGGTTGGGGTTGGGACTGGTTATAAAGGGTTATTTACAAAGACACCCCTTTATAAAAAGAATTGGTAAAAGAAAACTAAAAATTTACAAAAAGGCTCAAAAAAATAGTATGTACAGGAAAACAACATGGGGGGGTGTTTTAATCGATGTAACGTGGCTCATGTAAAAACATGAGCTCCCCCGTTTCCGCGGGCAATTCTAAAAATGGTTTTAGCCGTTAGCCATTGACTTTGAATATATTGCCTGATTGCTGATCTTCAATTTCGACAGCACCGTGCGAAAAAACGGTGCGCACAAGAAATGGGCCTGTCCATCGTGATTTCAACTTCCCAGGAAATAAATGTAGCCGGGAGTCATAGAGCAGAACCTTTTGCCCTACGGTGAACGTTTTCCTGAGAATTGCCTTGTCATGAAAGACTTTCGTCTTTTCCTTGTATAGTTTGGCATTCTCGTACGCATCATTGCGTATCTCGTCAAGTTCATTTAATTGAAGTTTTCGCACTTCGCCGGCTTTTTCTAAGTCGATATTGAGCTGTTTGATTGCCCAAAAAGCGCGGTGCTCTAATTCAACAGGCAAGTGACATGCCTTTCCAAAGATGAGTCTGTATGGGGACATACCTAGGTTCGTTTTGAAGGCTGTGCGGAATGCCCAGAGCGCGTCACTTAACTTCAACGACCAATCCTTGCGGTTATTGTTGACAGTCTTTTCCAAAATTTGTTTAATTTTTCTGTTGGAGACTTCAACCTGACCGCAAGTTTGAGGATGATAGGGTGTTGACAATTTGTGGCTGATGGAATACTTTTTCATTAGAGATTCAAAAGATCGGTTGCAGAAATGCGTTCCATTATCACTAATGATGGTGCGAGGCGTACCGAACCGAGAAAAAATGTTTTCTTTTAAGAATTTTACGACAACCTTGTTGTCGTTGGTTCAACAAGGGATGGCCTCCACCCATTTGGACACATAGTCCACAGCCAGCAAAATGTACAAATTCCCAAAAGAGTTTGGGAATGGCCCCATGAAATCAATGCCCCAGACATCAAAAATTTATACAATCAGAATGGATTATAGGGGCATTTGATTCCGTTTTCCAATCTTGCCCATGTGTTGGCATCGGTTGCAGGTTTTGCAGTATTCGAAAGCATCCTTGAAAAGTGTCGGCCAGTAAAAGCCGCTCTGCAAAACCTTTTCAGCTGTTTTTCTGGGTCCGAAATGGCCCCCGCAGGTTTGGTCATGGCAGAAGGACAAAACACTTCTTGTCTCAGAGTTAGATATGCAGCGTCTAATGATCTGGTCAGGACAATATTTGAACAAGTATGGTTCATCCCAGTAAAAGAATTTGACCTGGGAGAGAAATTTATACTTGTCCTGATTTAACCAAAAAGATGGTGTTTCTCTGGTGACTAAAAAGTTCACGATATCAGCGAACCATGGTTCGCTTGATACAGAGAGAAGTTGTTCGTCCGGAAAATGCTCATTGATTGGAATTTCCTCATTTGGTGCATTTGGTATGGGAGACAGATGATCGGCTACAACATTGTCGGTCCCCTTTTTATCTTTGATGGTTAAGTCAAATTCCTGAAGAAGGAGGATCCAACGTATCAATCTGGCCATGGCATCTTTTTTTGCAAAGAGGTGCTTAAGCGCAGAATGATCAGTGTAAATAGTGACGTAGGTCTCGATCAAATAGGGACGGAATTTCTCAAGTGCGAACACAACAGCTAAGAGTTCTTTTTCAGTCATGGTGTAATTTAGCTGTGCGTCATTCAACGTCCTGCTCGCATAATGGATAACATGCGGCTTCTTTTCAAATCGCTGTCCTAAGACAGCTCCTATTGTTCGCTCCAGTCTGGTGCGCTTAAAATCGGAGCGGAAGTGAGTTCCGACTTCAGAAGCTTGAACGCGTGAAGGCACTTAGAGTTGAAATCAAAGGGTGTTTCTTTGGCCAGTAAAGAAGTCAAGGGTCTAGCCAGTTTGCTAAAATCCTTGATGAAACGCCTGTAAAACCCGGCGTGGCCTAAGAATGCCCTAATGTCACGGACAGTCCGTGGAGGTGGGAGGCTTAAGATAACGTCGATTTTTGCCCTATCGACTTCAATTCCTTTTTCAGAAATGATATAGCCTAACACGATACCGTGTTTGACCATAAAATGACACTTCTCCCAGTTGAGTGTGAGGTGCTTTTCTCTACATCGTAGCATTACTAGCTCTAGATGCATCAAACACTCAGAAAATGAATCTCCAAAGACAGAGAAATCATCCATGAAAACCTCTAAAAATCGCTCTACCATATCAGAGAAGATGCTTATCATGCACCGCTGAAATGTTGCGGGTGCATTGCACAGCCCAAAGGGCATGCGGCGGTAGGCGAAGGTACCAAAAGGACAAGTGAAGGTTGTTTTGTCCTGGTCCTCTGGATCAATCAGGATCTGATTATAGCCGGAGTACCCATCTAAGAAACAATAGTAGGCGTGTCCGGCTAGGCGTTCAAGCATCTGATCAATGAAGGGCAGCGGGAAATGATCCTTGCGAGTTGCTGCGTTGAGCTTTCTGTAATCAATACAGACTCTCCATCCCGTTTGTGTGCGGGTTGGGATTAGCTCATTTGCTTTATTCATGACAACGGTGAGTCTCGATTTCTTTGGTACCACGTGAATAGGGCTTACCCATTTGCTATCAGATATGGGATAAATGATCCCATTATCCAGACACTTCAGCATTTCATTCCTTACCGCTTCTTTCATTACCGGGTTAAGCTGGCATTGAGGATCTTTGAAGGGTTTGGAATCATCAGTCATATGGATTCTGTGCTGGCAGATAGCAGGGCTGATTCCTTTGATATCAGCCATTGACCACCCAATCGCTTCCATGTTCTTTCTCAGAACATCCATGAGGGCCGACTCTTGCTCTGGCGCAAGGTCGGATGCAATTATTACTGGAAGAGTTTCATCATTTCCCAAGTACGCATACTTGAGGTGGTCAGGAAGAACTTTGAGGTCAAGTTTCGGTGGCTCCTCTACAGATGGTCGCACTTCAGGGGCTGGTTCGTTGCGAAGAGGTTCAAATTGGGGCCCCTAATGTGCGTAGGATGCCTGTTCAGGATTTAGCTTCTCAAGGAAAAGAAGCTCCTCAGAAAACAGTTCTTCAAAAGTCTCGTCCAGACACTCATTTTTGAAGTCAAATGTCCCCTCCTCAGACATATCGTATACAGCGTTGACTTCAAAAGTATCATCGTGTTTCTCACTCACCTGGTTTCCTAGCGTGAAAATGTTGAGGTCCACTGTCATGTTCCCAAAAGAAAGTTTCATGGATCCATTACGACAGTTTTTCAACGCGTTGGATGTGGCTAGGAAAGGCCGTCCCAGTATGACTGGAATTTGACCGCTGGGATTGGTGACGGGCTCAGTCTCCAACACAATGAAGTCTACGGGGAATATGAATTCCCCGACCTTGATTAGAACATCATCAATTTCTCCCCTCGGTACTTTTGTTGAACGATCTGCCAGTTGCAGAGTCACTCTGGTCGGCTTGAGTTCTCCCAATCCTAGTTGTTTGTAAACTGAGTAGGGAAGGAGGTTCACACTTGCCCCTAAGTCTAACAAGGCCTGGTTAATTTGTTTGCCCTAGGTGCAAGAAATAGTAGGACAACCTGGGTCCTTATATTTCACAGGAATGGACTTGGACAAAACATCGCTCAGAGTGGCGACCAAGAAGACGGTTTTTGGGACATTTGTGCGTCGTTTCTGGGTGCACAAGTCCTTCAGAAATTTTGCGTATGCCGGAACTTGTCGGACGATGTCCAACAAAGGAATGTTGACCTCACAGCGTTTAAAAACCTCTAACACATTTTCCATGTTTGCAGAAGGCTTCTTTGATTTCAACCTATTAGGATAGGAAGCCTTAGGTCCAAACGCTGAGTTTGGAGAAGTTGCAGATGGAATAGGTGCAGAAGACGGGAATGTTTTTGCTGGATCATCAGTGTGGTTGTGTGGCGAATTCTCAAGTTGCTTTGAAGGATGTGCAGCAGACGACGAAGAAGAAGAAGAAGTAGGATGAGGAGAAGAAGAAGGAGGTGATAAAGATGACGATGGATCACAATGAGGAGCAGAAGATGAACTACGTGCTGGTAAACTGACAACCACACGCTTGGATGAGTCGCTAGGGTTGACAACCTTGTTGTCAAATGTTCGTCCTGATCTGAAGACGGTGACGGCGTTCGCATTCTCAATATTGTTCGTCTGAACAACATGAGCGTTGTTGTTTCTCTGCTCTCTTGGGTTCACCACGGGTTGAGAGGGAAATGTTCCCTTCTCACGTTCATTAACTGCTGCAGCCAGTTGACTGATTTGGATTTCTAATCTGGCTATCGCTTGAGTGTTAGCGCTATGCAACTGATCGGATGTTTGCATAAAAATAGCCAGACTAGATGAAGTCTGCGCAGAAGTTTTAATCAAAGCTTCTAACCCTTTTTCGATGGATGTCACCCTCTTGTCGTCTTGGGCGAACCCAGGGGGTGTAAAGGTTGGGTTGTGCTGATTCAGCTGTTGGGTTTGCTGGGGCTGGTTAGTTGAATATCCCAATTTTTGGTTTTGAAAATTTGAATTTTGAAATTGTTGGAAAGGCGGGTTTGAACTGTTGTTTTGAAAAGGGGCCTGATTCCAAGAAAAATTGGGATGATTCTTCCAACCAGGGTTGTACATCGGTGCGAAGGGGTCGTTCCTGGGGCGCTGGTTCTGATACAGCGCATTAACGTTTTCAGGTCCCTGGGACCCAACGAGAAACGGACATTCTTCCGTTATGTGGTTAGGATGCTGACAGTTAGCGCACAAAGTCGGAGAAATTTGATTGATTGGTAGCGGTGAATTTTTGCCCCTCTAAAGCTTCCATTCGCCATACAAGAGCGGCGATTTTTGCTTCAGCAGCTATAGAGGTGTCAACAATGTGTACACCACTCCTCGTCACTGATGGTTTCTCACTCACACTCTCCCACTCTATGGTTTTGTCAGCCAGTTCTTCCAAAAAGTTCCATGCGTCCTTAGCACCATAGCTCAGGAATTTACACTGACACGTGGATTCTAACATCATGCGTGAACTGGAATCTAACCCCTCATAGACAATCTGACATAACCTCCACTGTTCTAACCCGTGATGGGGACATTTGATTAAGATGTCTTTAAATCTTTCTAAGCATTTCCAAAAAATTTCACCCTCTTTTTGTTTAAAATTGTGGAGTTCGTTGCAAATTCGCACGGTTTTATGAATAGGGTACATTTTTTTAAGAAAAACCTTTACAAAGTCATCCCATGTCGTGATCGATCTAGCTGGTAAACTGTTTAACCAGCTTTTCGTTATCCTTAAGCGCAAAGGGAATGAATTTGAGCTTAATGACATCCTCTCCCACTCCGTGAATCTTCATCATCGCACATACTCCTTCAAATTCACTGATTAATAGGTAAGCATCTTCAGACTCGAGTCCATGGAATTTGGGGAGTAGTGGTATGAATTGCGGTTTGCTCTCATAGTTGTTTGCCGTAATGGTGGGCAATACTATGCATGAAGGAAGGGATGAACGGTGTGGGTAACATCTGTCCTGTAATGCCGCCTCCTGTTGTTCAACGATCGTTTGCTCCGTCATTGTTGGTGGTGTAGGAGAAGAAAGTGAAGGTGTAGAATCGGACGGCTCCGATGAGGCAGAAGGTAAGAAGGTCTCGGAAGGGTCCGAGGAATCAGAAGGTGAAGAAGAGTCGGAAGATACAGGCACAAACCGGACTAATCGAGATTGTGAATCTCTAGTCCAAGCTGACATGCACTATCCGGAAGTGGTTGGAAAGACTGAGAAAATGGAAAAAAAACGTTTTTTCAACCAAAATATTCACAACAAATATCACACAAAAGGTACAACAAGATCACAAACAAGACACACTGCACACACCTAATCAGTCTAGGGTTGCCTAGGTCAACTAGACCTGCTCAAAAAAAAACTTGCCATTTGAAGTAAAAATGTACTGCGAAACGGGCCCAAGATAGACTGATCGAGAAGCCAGGTAAGTGCAGAGAGGAAGGGAGGTTTTACCTTACTTTCGCGAGGTTCCTTAATTAGAGTAACCTTCTCTCTTCTGGCGGTTGCGCCTTTCACACTTTCCTAGACACTTCAAGAACAATGTACCGATGGGCGGTGTTCGAAATACACTTAACTTACCTTAGTGAGCGCGAAGTCCTTAGAGGCTGAAAGTCTAATTTCTTTTAAAGTTAATGAGGGTGTGAAAATGCTCGTTCTTTGTGGTTTGTGGGCCACGGAGAAGGCTGGTAAAATCCCTTACCGTATCTTGTTGGGGTTCTTTGCCCTTAAGTCCGTATTAAATTCATGCAATGCGCAAACAATAAAAGTTTTTCAAATCATCAATCAATCATTTTTTATGTTATAAGCGGCGCGCTACAAAAAAAATACGGTTAGTTTCTTTTTGGCACTTATGCAGCGGAGTTTACGAAAGAAATCCTGCACAAAAATTGAAGTATTGGAGCGTCGGGCTTGAAGAGAAGGGGTTAGAAAAATGCGTACCTTGAATTTTTGAGTTTAGAAACTCTCGTTGACTTGATCCGTGATCACTTGACTGTTCGCTTGTACGGGTCGATCTACCCGGATCTTTGGCACCGTTAACTTCGTAACGCCTTTCTCCAGAGTTCCGTTCTCAGCTCCGCACAATCGTAGTTAGTATTTCAGTTGAAATCTGGATTTTTGAAAAAAAAATACGATATTTAGTGCATAATACGATATTTATGGCCAAAGTTCTGTAGATATAAAATTATACAATTTTGCATATAAAAATGGACTAATAACAGAGAAGTAAAGAAGTGACAGAAAATTTGGGGCAAAAGACCAGGGTTAGGCCGCAAATTGCGGCCAATATGGATATATTTATGGCCTGGTCCTGGTAATATTGCTCCAATTTCTCTGTGTCTTCTTAAATTTCTAGTAGTATCCCCTTTCTGTAAGCAAAATATTTTTAGCACAACAATATCAACAGTAGAACAGAAAACACAGAGAGCAACAAGTCGGATATTTGAGGTGTTTTTTGGTGTTTTGTTTGTTCTATACAAAGTATGTACAGAGATAACTCAAAATAATCTTCGTGTTGTTGCCACTCCCCGGCAACGGCGCCAAAAACTTGTTCGAAACCCACGGTGACGTGCTTTTGGAAAATAAGATCAATATTGGATATGTCGGATTTTGTCGGAAAAATAGTGCAAGACGTGAGTATCGAGTTTAAAAATACCGCAAGTGCACAGTGCGTTGAAGCAAGCCGGCAAGCACGGGTCGAACCACAAGGAGTGGATATCACGACATCAAATTGAGTTATGGATCAATAAGTTGGAAAATAGTGTTTTGTCACGTTTTAGTGTAATATCTAAAAGAAACAAGGTTTTGGGATACGAAAACTTAGGCTAAGGTTTAGCAAGAGTGAAATATGACATTTACCCCCAACTCTCCATTTTGATTCAAGATTCATTTCTTTTTAATTTCCATTAGAATAGCGAAAGATTGCCGTATTTATCCGGAAAATGTATCGGGATGAAATACGATATCAATGTTAGAAAAACAGAAACTAACAAGAATGAGATTGAGAATGGAGTGGATATGGACTTAGTTAAGTGAAGTGGCAAGCATAGAATATATGCAAGAATGTTATATCTCCTATCTAGCTAGTTGCGACACATAACGTAATTCCGTATTCACGCCTGCTTCAAATCGTAACATAGCAACGATGAAATGTAAATAAAGGATAGGATATATGTTAAAGGTTGATTTGCAACCATTCAAAACAATATATCCTATCAAGCAAAACATAATAAACTTGCGATGTTAAGAAAAGAAGTGAAAAAATGCAAGAATCAAAAGGGAGGGTTTGGAAGTAAAGTCATTCCACATACTACCTCACCATAGCCCAAGAATAACTACTCACACATCATCATAGCAATACACAACTGAATAATGAAAAGAATGACAAAATAAGAAAAAGAGATACAAGAATCAAACTTGAATAAAATGGAGATTTATTGCAATGGTTCAAAATACATGTAAATGAGTTCAACTACCAAAATCTAATCTTGCAAGCTCAAAAAGAGAGGTTGCAAGACCAGAGGAAGGCAAAGAACTCAACTTAATTCCAAGAGCTACAAGAATTTTAACAAGAGTTTACAAGTATGCAAAAAGTTCTCCCCTGGCCTTATGTCTGAATCTGCTATTTATAGAGAAATCAAAACCAAAAGTTGCAGGTGACAATAGACTAAAGTGACCATCAGGGACCCACACAATTTGAACGAGCCAAAATGGAGCCCACTTGGCCGCAATTTGCGGCCAATCTGAATATATTTGAGGCCGAGAAGTTGAGTCTGGGGCCCACCAAGCTTCAGTAGTCTTCTGGTCAAATGGGTATCTCATGGTATTTTCAATTTTTTATATGTAGCACATGTGTGAATTCTGGAGCTAAATCACAGAGAAGGGGTGAAGTGGGTGAGTGTGTGTCCACACTTCAAATCATATGTCAATCACTTTTTTACCACTTGTATTGTACCAAACCAGCTCCCAAGGTTCATGCATCTTCACAAAGGTTCACACAAGTATGTGTTGGACCATTTCACACTAAAACTTTGTACACACACATGTTTATGTTGCAAACTCATTTCAATTCTGGATCTGTATTCCGTCTTGTTTGCAGTTCAGCTAAAAATTCATCATTTTGTGCATGTCGCATACAAAAACCCATGTATCCATTTGCGTACCTGTACTCTGTATAAATGAGCAGACATGGATTAAATAGCACTGTTTATTGACAAAATGATAAAAAAAATGGGCGGTATTAAAATGTAAGAAATTGTGCCGAACACCAATACAATGACATATATGGAATGTGATGAGAATACAGTAATTAAGGCATGCTTAAGATATCATCAGTCGGTGTCCTACCAATCGTATAATTTATCATAAATCATACATGCAAAATTTAGCAAAACTATGAACAGGGGATAAGTAGTATGTTTAAATATCTAACCATCAAAATTGGTTTCACGTTAATCGGGTTTCAAGATCACTAGATATGGCTATTTCATTTTAAGCGTTCACTGCTGGAAATCCGATTTCAGAATCGGAAGTCTGTTTCGTAACTCATTTTAATTCCAGTTGGGATCAGAATTTAGCGACTCTATAGTTGAATTAAATTTAGGTTTTTTAATAAGGTTTCCAACGCACCAGACAGATTCTCAATCGCGTCTCTACGTCAGAAGTTATGCACTGTTCAACACTAAGGTATCAGTTCTGTTTCTGTTTGAGACTGCTATACGTCCTACCCTTTTAAATTGCAGTTTAAGTAGTAAACGATGATAAGAAGGGGTGAAATCACTTGCGTTATTTAGCTAACAGATTCACCTTCAATAAAATGTAGGGTTCCGCAACATAAAAGTTCAGGCTGCAAAGTAGTAAGCCTTACGGGATAGAAATCAACAGCCGGAGCTGCTCTCGACTGCAGTCCAGAGCCGCTCTCCGGATCAGTTCTCGTCATATTCTCAGTACAGAAACAATGTAAAACTTATATAGGGTTCCAGTTTGTCGAGTCGTCTTCGATTTGAGCCCTCGAACGCATCATTTCAATTTGTACACGATTAATTATGATTTTAACAAGTTTCAGGTACGGGAAATTCTCAGTTTTTACGGGTGTAATTGGGGTGATCGTTTAAGCCAGTAACGATCAAATCTTCCAGTCAAATTTCACCACAAAGTTCATTGCCACACGGGCCAGCATATATAATCAAGTTCCGTCAGTTTAATCTAAGGTTTTCATTCGGGTTTTGCATCAAGCACTTATGTCATATAAGGTTTCACGAAATGTAAACATGGAATTTATAGTATTTTGAATTGTAACAGATATAATATAGCATGCAGCAAGTAGGGTACTTACCTGGAGACGCTTTGGAGATGCTCGGAAGCGGCAACGGCACGAACGCGCAACGAACGGTACGGTTAGGGTTCGCGGCCTCGGCTCGAGCTTGAGCTCAGTTAAACACTTGCTCGAGACGACGGTCACGACGGCGATGGATGTAGTCACTGTGATATGGCAACAAAGCGATCGACGTGGCGACTGTAACTTCGGCTGGAACTGTGTCAAAAAGCCGGAAACACCATAGTAGCGACGTCGACTGGAACTCCTTTAACTGAACTGCAGCGACGGTGGCAGAGGCGGCGCTTGGCGAAGTCGTCAGCGACGAAGTGGCTGGAGTTGGATCGTTGGGTGTTGCTGCGAAGGAGAGGATGGAGCTCGGTTAAGGTGCTCGGCTGGGGTTTGTTGCATGGGTCTCGAGTTGATTTGTGGGTCTCAGTTGAGGGAGTTCTCGCCGGTGATGGTGTCTTGGGGAAGAAGGCGATGGGTTCTCAGTGATGGAGTTAGGAGATACAATCGATGGTGATTGAAGATGGAGGATGGCGTCGAGGTGATCTCGGTGGTCGAGTGATGTGTTCGAAGGGAGGAAGAAGGTGATGTCGATGGTGGTGGATGGAGTTGAAGAGGAGATGTGGGTTCGGCTGTAGTGAAGGTAAAGACGAGGGAGACGATGACGATGCTTGGGTCGATGGTGAGGCGACGATGAAGGCGAGGTCTAGGGCATAATGGGTTTCTTGCAGCGGGGGAAGAATGAGAAAGAGAAATATGGAAAGAAAGTGGAGGGAGTTAGAGTGATGAGGAAGGGTGAGCGAGATGGAGAAGGGGTTGCGGCCGCGCGCGCAAACGTGGGTCGGGGTCGTGGGTCGCGACGAAGGCGGGGCGTCGGCGACGTGGGGCGCGCAAAGGAAAATGAGCGGGAAACCGAGTGGAGTGGGGAAGAAGGGATAATAGGTCGGGTACGGGTCGGTTTTGGGTTGTGGGTTCGGGCGTGGGAATGGGCTGGGCCGGCTAAGGGGAAAGAGTTGGGAATTTAATTATATGTTTAGTTAAAATTGGTTTTATTCTGTTGGGCTTTGGGGAATTGGATTGGGAATTAAATGGAAATAGAGAATTTAATGGAAAAAGAGAATTATATGAAATTGGAGAATTTGGGCCGGGCTTCGGAAGAAATGGGGAAATGATTTAAAAGAAATTTAAAGGGAATAGGAAGGAGTGGGCTGGGGTAGTTTAGGGAAAAATTAATGAAAGGAAAAGGAAGTATTGTTAGGGTTTGGGTTAGGGAAATATAAAAGGAAAGTGAGGTTAGAAAATAAGGTTAGGGTTTTATTTAAAATAATTAGAAGCATCAATAAGTAAATTTTGTAAGTGACCCTTATAAGAAATACGGAAAATTTGTAGTAAATTTTTGGGGGGGATAACCTGGAGACCTATTTATTAAAATTCTCTAATTACATATAGGGACTGGGTATTACAACGGCGCAACATCAAACCACAATACCGAGAGAGACGAAACCCCTCATATCGCTCATTGACTCCATATGATTCGGGACTGTACCCAAATGCCACCGTTTTGCACGTTCTCATGAACGTGGTAAGGTGGAAATCAAAGCATAGTAGGAATCACACAAGACTCTATGACGATCTCGAGTCTACAGACTAACCTGTACCAGTGTTACCAGAGAACTGCTATCTGACGATAGGTATAATACCAACTAGGAGTTCTTGGAGAGTCCGTTCAGTATACCCAGTCTCCTTAAGCACTCGTATACCATCTTTGATGTCAAACACCAATGGATGTGGGATCGTCCATCACCCATCATATGGGTCAAGATGCGTATACGCTAGTCTGCTTTGCAGTATCGATGCCCTATCTCAATACACCCTCGACTAGGAACAGTTATAGGATGTACTTGTGGACTATCCTGGCCCCACTAGTATGATCTGCATTATAGACCTAGTAGTCAAGTACACATCCTAAGGGCTTTATCAACATGTGAGAGCAAGACAGTAACACAATACAAGTCAACATGTTAAGATAAAGAGCAACCAGATAGCATACTATCATATCGAGCAAGAAAGTCCTCTCTCTATATATATCCAAGCATCCACTATAATATACATCATATGTACAACAATGGCCTCTAGGGCATATACATAACTAACACGAACGGTAAGGAAGGGAGAAAACCATTTAGCCTAAGGGTGGTGTACAGAAGGTAATGAGTAAAAACAAATAAATTGATTTGGAGAGATGGCAAGAAAATATACGGTTACAGTCATGAATCTGGATAATGGAAGAGGAATTACTAGGAATACCTGGCTGCCCCTTCGAAACATTTTCATGTTTCAATTTCACTATGCGTTGTTAATTAAAAACTGATTTCCCAATTAGATCCTTACTCCAGGGTATGTATTTACCAGGTTTGATTCTCACATCTGTATGGTTTCAGTTCCCTGCTGACATGTGTATAAGTTAGTTCATCGACCTGAGATCGTCATTTGTCTCGTGTGAGTTCCCACTGTGCTTTGATTACTACCCTACCATGGCTCAAAGGAGTCATGCAAACAGGTTTTAGTTGGGTACAGTCCCGAGCCACATGGAGGCAGTGAGCGGATCGGCATGGGTTTCGTCTCTCCCGGTATTGGGGGTGAGATCGCGCTATGTCTAGGAGAGCCATTACACGAAGTCTTTGGCCAAGGCAGGATATTTACTAGTAGGTATTCCAGTAGTATCTCAGGGCGTTCTGGGCTACACTCCGACACGACTTGTACCGCTTTTGTGGGTCTGACTTTTACCAACCCCCTAGGCCCGACATGCGATACTCATAGACGAACGGACCGGACTGTACAGATATTGTCACTAACAGGCTCAGTAGGGTGTCAGGATGAGTTCTCTCATCGACCTCCCTTTTGGTCAATACCTGGTGGCCCGTTACGTACAGCTAGTACCACTGACGTGCTGGTGGTTAAATCCACAGCCAGTATACTGACGAGTCTTTAGAGTCCCCCACAGACAGTTTCTCATGTTTCGGGCGAAACGTTGTAGAGGCCGTATGGATTTATGGCAAGGTTCGAACATATGCGTGCACTTGTGCACGTGTCATGGTTCGGACGGATAATACTAGCGGGCTTTGGTTTAAGCCGGATCCTAGTATTATACTGTGTAGATTTTGTCTTATTGCATTTGTATTCGGTCGGAATACAAATACGGGTATGTATATACAGTCGCGGGGTTATCCTGTAATTTATTACGGGATCGCTTTTTGAAGTTGCCAGTTTGCATTCCGTTTCGGCCATTTTTCTTTCTTTCCTTCTTTGCTGATTTTTGCATTGAAAGGGGGCTTATTTGCAAAGTGGGGATTTATAAAAGGAGAGGGTTTTCTATGGTCACGGGGCTCCAGAAATTTCCAGCAACTTCTTGATGTGTCTTGATTGAGATTGATTCATTTGGTGCATTTATTGCTTTGGAGATGTGAGAGGATTTTTTGCTTATGGTCACGCTCTCTTTTACTCCTACACTCACCACCACCATTCCAATTTTATTGCCATGGCCGAGCATTATTTAGGCAGCCCCCAATTTGTGTGTGGTGATTGATTAATCTCATTCTTGCAACAAAATCCTTAGTTCATCTCCAAAGTTCATTTCTCCATCTTCACTACAAATGGCAACTTCCATTAACCATCATCCATTAGCTTGGATGACTTGAGACAAAGGGTTCTACACTTACTCTACTTCAACCTTGGACATGTCGGCTAGCAAACTTCGTGTCCGAGTTGCTTCGGATGAAGCGGGAGCCCGTAAAAGGACTCATTGATGTGGTGCCCTTCCGACGAGGAGACCGAAGATCGGGAGATGCCACGAGGAGTTTGGGATGGTGGCCAAAGACCGAAGGACACGAATCGATCGGTATAGCCTTTCAACCCTTCTCTAGTTAGCTAGTTTGTGTTAATTGTTCGATCCGGATTTATAGTATACGTTAGCGCCAGTTTCAAATTTATGAAAAAGTTTTGTTTCCGCATTTTGTCCTCGGATGGACGGCCGCGGCGCTACCGTAGACTTACATGGTATCAGAGCCACGCCATTAATCTTTACTAGCTTATTCTAACGTATTTAAAACATCGATCTAACAAAATTTCCGAAACCGCATTTCCAATACTAAAGTTTCTGTCGAATTTATTTTTTCGTCGAAAAATTATTTTGGGTATATCAGAAAATCAGGCAGGCTTTTTTAAGACCACTGCAGAAATTTTGTAGAATGATCTCACTGTAACGCCGCGGAACCGCGGCCTTACCTACATTTTGGCCGCGGCTCCACCGCAGTTCTGGGGCTTCATTGCACAATTTTTCTTGTGGTGGTCTTCTGTGTGGAAATGTGGTTTCTGGAATTTTTATTTTGGACCAGATTATTTTGAGTACTGGGAATTGTACTTGGGGCCCACTTCGGGAAATTTTGTCGATCGAAAATTTTAAATATGTTAGTTCATAGTGCTTACTTTATATCTGCGACCGTGAATGTCATTCGAGCTGTAAATCTTGTCTAATTGCTATAGCTCTTTTAGACGGATTTGCGAACGTGAAATTCACGTTGATGTTCTGTGTTGTGCTGTGATGTTGCGGATTTATCGTGGTAGATAGCTTGGTGCAATGGTAGTACAATTTGGTTATATTTGTACATTTGACATTGCGGGGCGAGCGTCCGACATGTGGACTGCCATCACTGTCTGTTTGTATATTATTCTTCTGGGGCACGACCGGGCTGAAGTTGATGTACCCGTTGTATATATTTTACTTTCTGTACTAGGATTACCCAGCGGTGGGGTGCACGGATAGCCGGGTTCTAGAGGGAAACGACCCCGCATCTCATGGCTTTGAGACGGAGGGGGCTTCACTCTAGAATTGGCGGGCTATTTTCCGCACTCATAGGGGGTATAGGTTGACCCAAGGAGGGGTGCCCAAGTTACCGGATTCCTTGAAGTGCTGGGTGGTCCATTCACTTTGTTGAAGGGGGCTGCCTCACTTTAGGTTTTGGCGGGTAACTTGCCGCACCCGTAGGGGTCTAAGATTTCATTGCATAGGCTATCCACACGACCAGGGGAACGTCGGGTTTCAGTTGCGGCTCTATGAAACCCGGGGCTCCCAGATTATCTGTATTGTTCTGTGATGCTTATTACATTTCTGTGATGTTGCATTTTATCATGCCTTGAGCGATTATTATATATTGATATATATACTAGTAGATGTTGTATATGTTTTACATCCGCGCTAGTCCAGTCCCCGCTCTGTCGTTAGTTAAGTAACCTAATGGGTGATGACGGGACCTAGTGGCGAATGCGGATGGCATATACGTACATCATATTTTCGTTCTTTTGTGGTGTGATCAATTGATGGTACTGCATTGATTCAGAGCAATGCAAGCTAAACAAACCTATTCTGATGTTGTTGGAACATTTTTCAAAAAGCTGTTATTGCAAGGACGTTCTCTTTTGTTTTGCACAGTGGTATTCGGTTATGAATATCCAGCACCTCAGTTGACGAGGCAAGGGCCGAGATCCCTTCACCGGGAGTGACCCCTTGGACAGAAGTTTGCGTCAGGGTAATAACTTCACTATAGTCGATTTCTTTTTGCTTTGCATCGCGGTATTCAGTTGGAATATCCTGCACCTCATTCTACGGGGAAAGAGCCGAGATCCCTTCACCGGGAGTGACCTCTTTAGCAAAGGTTTTCGCCACTATATTTTTATATAAAAAGCCATCCGGTTCCTTCAACGATATCAAGTTCATTACGTTAAAGGTTTTTCGCCAAAAACCATTCGTAGCCCTCCGTCATTTCAGACGGGTAGCACTTAGTATTCATGCTATGTTTGTTGGCCAAAGTCAAGGCATAGTGTATGGTAGCTATTTGTTACTTTTCTGTTGCATAGATAGATGCATTGGTTTGGGACAGTCGTACTGCTTTGTTGGCCAAAGTCAAGGGTAGGTACGGGTGAGTTCAAATTAACCTGGATAATGATGGGTAGAACTTAACATGTGACTTATGATTTGTTGGTCAAAGTCAAGGTCAGAAGATCATGGGGTAAAAATCACATCGAGAGTTTCTAAAGAAACTGAAACTTTCCAGGCATGCGCATACCTTCTGGAGTGTGATAACGTGAGTGGATTCCATCACATTATCATGCGATGATAGTTGGATCCCGATTACCACTGATGAGTTGGTTTACTCCTCGGGTGATCCCGAGTAATTCTTCTTTCAGGTTTGGAGGAGAATTTGAGGTTACATTGGGAGGTTTCCTAATTAGATAAATTGGTAACCATTCTGATCTAGGTTAGAGTGCATGCAGAGTATTTCTTTTCTCTCTCTCTTTGGCAGCGACCATGGCCCGACCCTAGACTATGACTCAGTGACCAAGTTGACCGAACCTTCTTAAAACACTGGCTTTTGAATTGTCAAAGTTGCATACCACATTGTCACTCCTACTTTTACCCTTTTTCTCCGGAACATTTGGTATCACTACGAATGTCCACTTCCATTGGATAAAACCATCGTATGGTTATATACGAACTCGAAGGAACTTGTTCTTGATTCGAGGATGGTTTCCGGTTCTGAAGAAAATGAATAGGACTATTCAGTTGTCTTTTCCTTTTACCTTCTCTCAGGTTGCGAGGGCTCCTTGGATTAAGGGGATAGTACACCTGTTATGCTTATTGGATAGTCTTCTTCCAAGCCATAGGCAGGTGCCGAAAGGTGGGGAAGGAAGAAAACCAATCAGCCTAAGTGAGGTGTACAGAAGGTAATAAGTAAAGACAAAATAAAGGGATTGGAAATAGGGCAAAGTAAATTGCGACTGCTATTCACGACCAAACCAAGTATTTCATCGCCACTCCTACTTCACCTTTGTATTTCTCCGGAACACCCCGTATCACTACAAAGATCCACAGTTATTTGGATAATCCATCGTATGGTTATATACGAACTCGAGTGGACTTGTTCCAGTTCGGGGATGGATTCTGGTTCAGGAGAAATAGAATAAGGTTTATTCAGTTGTCTTTTATCTTTACCTTCTCTCGAGTTGCGAGTGCTCCTAGGATTAGGACAGTACACCTATTACGCTTATTAGATAGTCTTCTTCCAAACCATAGGCTGGTGCTGAACGGTAGGGAAAGAAGAAAACCATTTAGCCTAAGAGGGTGTACAAAAGGTAATGAGTAAAGACAAATATAGGAATTTGGAGATATGGCAAAGAAATGCATGGTTACGGTCATGAATCTGGATAATGGAAGAGGCATTACTAGGAATACCCGGATACCCCTTCGAAATATTTACATGTTTCAGTTTCACTGTGTATTGTTAAAAGAAAACTGATTTCCCAATTAGCCCTTACTCCAGGGTATGTATTTACCAGGTTTGATTCTCACATTTGTATGGTTTTTACAGATGATGAGTGGGAGTAAGTTATTAGGAATTAGGTGATCATCCTCATTATATCAGGATTCATTGTAATTGGTGATATTTGAGGAAATCGCATGGGCTGTTTGTCGGACGACAAATATTTGGTTTTGAATATCTGTTGTTATGCACCACTTTCAAATTGATATATCTGTACGTTTATTTTTATAAAGCGAGATATAACTTTTTGAAATTATGTCCATGACATTTACCTATATCAGTTGATGGTTAGGTAAGGAGCATTCAACAGCGGTGTAACTCTTCATAACCATAGTACAGTTTTCAACCTACGACACACAGGGAATGAGTTATTAGACTCAGGGGACTTATACAGAGTATTGTATGTTGTCCAGTGTCTATTAGGACAGAGGGGTTGGTACTCGTACTATATTCTGATTGCTTGTGACTTCTCTAGTTCTTAGACATGTGTTTCATAGAAATACAAGATCCAAGTTTTGATAAGTTATAGGTATATGAATAAAGTAGAGAACCAGGTATTGCAAGTATCAAGATTCTTCAAGGTGATCGAAGATGTAGATACTTGTGTATGGTATTCAGTTGATAGTAATGATTATGAGAACTTGCTTCTCTTTCAGGTTACTCATATCTGGATGTATTCCTAAGTTGAGTAATATTGATCAGCCTCTCTCCATTTAGTTGACATGCACTGGAGATAGCTGCATGATTTGAATCTGGTTCTAATTAAATCAGTGCCTCTGTTTCTATATTGGATATAGAATAGTTCATATCTTAACAATGTTAAGGAACGGGGAGTTGTCCGGCTTATGCTTAAAACCAGACTCTGGATAACTCAAGGCACGTTTCTGTAGTGGGTGTTTGTGGGTTGACCCGGGCTATGACGAGGGTTGACTTTCTACCATCTGGAAGATCAATAGTGATATTGTTCTTGACTCGCCACAGTTTTAGTAAAATGGTTTTTTTCATAAAACAGTAGTGGGGGTATGGTAGAACTGGAAGTGATTCCAGAACCGCAAACGATTACTGGAAATTTGATGAGAACCTAAAGATTCAATCAGGTTTGACATTCCATTGGCCACTCCGCAGATATGGTGGGTAACCTCAAGCACCCGAGAGGTACTCCGGTATCCTCAAGGATGGTGACAGGGAGGTTCTTATTTACCCAGACTTGACACTACTGTTGTTCCAGACTATGAGACCCGGCAGGAGGATGAATATAGCGTCGTTCTAAACTAGCTTTAGAAGTGCATGTGTATATGACTCTGCCAGAGGGTTGTCGTAGTCAGTGGGAGCAGCGGAAGCATAGTGGGCAAGTAGCTAATGTCTATTTATAGACTAAAGCAGATATAGCGGAGATAGATTATCTATTTCTTATGTGACAGTCATAGATTTGACTTCATCAGAATAGGGGATGGATCTGTTAAGAAGGTAGTAGGGTGTGATGTCCTGGTATTTGGATGACATACACAGAGTAGGAAGTGAAATTCCTATACTACGATCGGTTATACTTTGGTTGTCACACAGTGGTTTCTCCACATAGGATATAGATATAATATCAGACATTCTGGTTACTAGATCTATGGTTTTAGATCTAGATTTGGGTAGTTTCCCAATCTGGGTACTTAGACAGCATTCTACAGGTGTTTTAGAATGGACGACTCCTGGCATGGTAGTATACCTGCAGGTGATGGAGTCACCCTCTCTAAAGGTATCTTACAGACTAAAGAGAAAAGGGATGTGCATGATTGGCAGATCACTTGCTTAGGCAGTTGAGTTGATCATGAGATGTCAAGTACCACACCAGATGTTGTTTTTGCACAAGATGCAATAAGTTGATATTAATCCTATCTTGGAGAAACATTCAGAAGCAGTTTCAGAACACAAGTGGATGTTCTAGGGATATGATAACGGCATCCTCCTTCGGGAGACAGTTATCATTCCAGGCTTCCAAGGTGACATGGATGACAGAATGACTGTCAGAGTTATAGTTTTCCCTCTGACGAGTGGCAGTTGTTTGGACAGGAGGTCCAAGAGGATACTGAGGGAGGCATGGCGCAGGATACTGATTAAGATCAGTCGACGATACAGTCTAAGAAGTTTGGATTTCGAGTTCATTTATGAACTAGGTCCCATCAGATATCCAGACATATTCTATGACAGGTATTGCTCATTTCGGGAGATGGCTTTCTCCGCGAACTAGAGATTAAGAGAGTCACAGAAAAAAACATCAGGACGGATCTACTCACTGAGGCTATTCTTCGAATGCCGTAGTTTCACAACCGGGCTTTGTGAGACTGATTAGTAGAGGAGTTGGGTGTTCGGTATCACACGGGCTGTGAGTATGCGACATCGCAATAATTAGCCTTGAGTGCAAGTGGGAGATTGTTGGATATAGTGCCCTCAGAGACAATTATTGGATCATAGGCACGTGATTGCAATGATTGAGGGAGGACCTATGCCGGTAGGACAGTCTTACTCGAGATGATAGTATGCTATCTGGTTTATCTTTATCATCGTGTACTGCTTGAGGTGACCTTACAGATCACTATTGCACGTTTATAGAGCCCTTAGGATTCTTGCTTGACTGCCAGCAGTATGATGGAGATCATATACGCGGGAGCTGGGGTCTATAAGCACATCCTTAAAAGGTCCCTAGTCGAGGGAGTTTCGAGACAGGGCATCGATACTCCAGAGTAGACTAGTGTATACAGTCGAGACCCCGACGAGGGGCAGTGGCCGATCTCATAAGCCATTGGTGTCAGTTGGTTCACCTAAGATGTATACAGGTGCTCATTGGGTTATGAGTACACCGGACAGGACTCGTCGGAAATATGCTAGTTGGTATTATACCTGACGTCAGATAGCAGATCCCTGGTGACATGTGTACATGTTAGTTCATCGACCTGAGATCATCATTTTTCTCGTGTGAGTTCCCACTGTGCTTTGATTACTACCCTACCACGGCTCAAAGAAGTCGTACAAACAGGTTTTAGTTAGGTACAGTCCCGAGCCATATGGAGGCAGTGAGCGGATCGGCAGGGGTTTCATCTCTCCCGGTATTGGGGGTGAGATCGCGCTATGTCTAGGAGAGCCATTACACGAAGTCCTTGGCCAAGACAGGAGATTTACTGGAAGGTATTCCTGTACTATCTCAGGGTGTTCTGGGCTACACTCCGACACGACTTGTACCGCTTTTGGGGGTCTTACTTTTACCAACCCCCTAGGCCCGACATGCGATACTCATAGACGAACGGACCGGACTGTACGGATATTGTCACTGACAGGCTCAGTAGGGTGTCAGAATGAGTTCGCTCATCGACCTCCCTTTTGGTCAATACCTGGTGGCCCGTTACGTACAGCTAGTACCACCGACGTGCTGGTAGTTAAATCCACAGCTAGTATACTGACGAGTCTATAGAACCCCCCACAGACAATTTCTCAAGTTTCGAGCGAAACATTGTAGAGGCCGTATGGATTTATGGCAGGGTTCGAACATACGCGTGCACTTGTGCACGGTTATGGTTCGGACGAATAATACTAGTGGGCTTTGGTTGAAGCCGGATCCTAGTATTATTCTGTGTAGATTTTGTCTCATTGCATTTGTATTCGGTCGGAATACAAATGCTAGTATGTATATATAGTCTTGGGGTTATCCTGTAATTTATTACGGGATCGCTTTTTGAAGTTTCCAGTTTGCATTCCGTTTCGGCCATTTTTCTTTCTTTCCTTCTTGGCTGATTTTTGCATTGAAAGGGGGCTTATTTGCAAAGTGGGGATTTATAAAAGTAGGGGGGTTACTGTGGTCACCGGGGCTCCAAAAATTTCCAGCAACTTATTGATGTGTCTTGATTGAGATTGATTCATTTGGTGCATTTATTGCTTTGGAGATGTGTGAGGATTTTTTGCTTATGGTCACTCTCTCTTTTAATCCTACACTCACCACCACCATTCCAATTTTATTGCCATGGCCGAGCATAATTTGGGCAGCCCCCAATTTGTGTGTGGTGATTGATTAATCTCATTCTTGCAACAAAATCCTTAGTTCATCTCCAAAGTTCATTTCTCCATCTTCACTACAAATGGCAACTTCCATTAACCATCATCCATTAGCTTGGATGACTTGAGACAAAGGGTTCTACACTTACTCTACTTCAACCTTGGATACGTCGGCTAGCAAACTTCGTATCCGAGTTGCTTCGAATGAAGCGGGCGCCCGTAAAAGGACTCATTGATGTTGTGCCCTTCCGACAAGGAGACCGAAGATCGGAGATGCCGCGAGGAGCTTGGGATGGTGGCCAAAGACCGAAGGACACGGATCGATCGGTATAGCCTTTCAACCCTTCTCTAGTTAGCTAGTTTGTGTTAATGGTTCGATCCGGGTTTATAGTATACGTTAGCGCTAGTTTCAAGTTTATGAAAAAGTTTTGTTTCGACATTTTGGCCTCGGATCGACGGCCGCGGCGCTACCGTAGACTTACAAAATATTTGGTTATGAATATCAGTTGTTATGCACCAATTTCAACCTGATATATCTGTACGTTTATTTTATAAAGTGAGATATAACTTTTTGAAATTACGTCCATGACATTTACCTAAATCAGTTGATGGTCAGGTAAGGAGCATTAAACTGCAGTGTAATTCTTCTTAACCATAGTACAGTTTTCAACCTACGACGCATAGGGTTTGAGCTATTCAACTCAGGAGACTTATAAAAAGCATTGTATGTTGTCCAGTGTCCATTAGGACAAAGGGGTTGGTGCTCATACTATATTCTGTTTACTTACGACTTCTCCAGTTTTAGACAAGTATTTCGTAGAAATACAAGGTCCAAGTTTTGAGAAGTTATAGGTACAAAAATAACGTAGGGAACCACGTGATGTAAATATCAGGATTCTTCAAGGTGATCGAAGATGTAGATACTTGTATTTAGTATTCAGTTGATAGTAATGGTTTTGAGAACTTGCTTCTCTTTCAGGTTACTCATATCTGGATGCACTCCTAAGTTGAGTAATGTTGATCGGCCTCATTCCATTTAGTTGACATGCAGTGGAGACAGCTGCATGATTTGAATCTGGTTCCAATAAAATCGGTGCCTCGGTTTCTATATTGTATATAGAATGGTTCATATCTTAACGATGTTAAGGTATATGGAGTTGTCCGGCTTATGCTTAAAACCATACTCTGGATAACTCAAGGCACGTTTCTGTAATGGCAGTTTGTAGGTTATCCCGGGCAATGACGAGGGTTAACTTTCTACCATCTGGAAGATCAATAGTGATATTGTTCTTGACTCGCCATAGTTTTAGTAAAATGGACTTTTTCAGAAAATAGTAGTGGGAGTATAGTAGAATTGGAAGTGATTCCAAAACCACAAACGATTACTGAAAATTTAATAGAACCTAAAGATTCAATCGGGTTTGATATTCCATTAGCCACTCCGAAGATATGGTGGGTAACCTCAAGCACCCGAAAGGTACTTCGGTATCCTCAAAGACGGTGACAGGGAGGTTCCTGTTTACCCAGACTTGCCATTGCTGTTGTTCTAGACTATGACACCCGGCATGAGGATGTGTATAGAGCCGTTCTAAACTAGCTTTAGAAGTGCACGTGTATATGACTCTGCCAGAGGGTTGTTGTAGTCAGTGGGAGCAGTGGAAGCATAGTGGAAAAGTAGCTTATGTCTATTTATAGACTAAAGCATGTATAGCAGAGATAGATCATCTAATTTTGATGTGACAGTCATGGGCTTTGAATTCATCAGAATAGGAGATGGATCTGTTAAGAAGGTAGTAGGGTATGATGTCATGGTATTTGGATGACATACACTTTGTAGGAAGTGAAATTCCTATACTACGATCGGTTATACTGTGGTTGTCACACAGTGGTTTCCCCACATGGGATTTGGATATTATATCAGGCATTCTGGTTACTAGATCTATGGTTTCAGATCTAGATTTGGGTAGTTTCCCAATCGGGTACTTAGACAGTATTCTAAAGGCGTTTTAGAATGGACGACTCCTGGCATGGTGGTGTACCTGCCGGTGATGGATTCACCCTCTCTGAAGGTGTCTTACAGACTAAAGGGGAGAGGGATGTGCATGATTGACATATCACTTGCTTAGGCAATTGAGTCAATCATGAGATGTCAAGTACCACACCAGATGTTGTTTTTGCACTAGATGCAATAAATTGATATATTAATCCAATCCTGGAGAAACGTTCGGAAGCAGTTTATGAACATAAGTGGATGTTCTAGGGATTTGGTAATAGTAGCCTCCTTCGGGAGACGGTTAACATTCCAGGCTTCCAAGGTGACCTGAATGACATAGTGACTGTTAGAGTTATAGTTTTCCCTCTTTTGAGGGGCAGTAGTTTGGACAGGTGGTCCAAGCGGATACTGAGGGAGGCATGGCGTAGGATACTGATTAAATTCAGTTGACGATACTGTCTATGAAGTTTAATGGATTTGGAGTTCATTTGGGGACTAGGTCCCATCAGATATCTAGACATATTCTAAGACAGGTATTGCTCATTTCAGGAGATGGCTTTCTCCGCGAACTTGAGATAAAGAGAGACATAAAAAGAAACATTGGAGCGGATCCACTCACTGAGGCTATTTGTCAAACGTAATTGTTTTACAAACGATCTTTATAAAACTGATTAGTAGAGAAGTTGGGTGCTCGGTATCACACGGGCTGTGAGTATGCGACACCGCAATAATTGGCCTTAAGTTTAAGTGGGATATTGTTGGCTATAGTGCCCTCAAGTCAATTATTGGATCACAGGCACGTGATTGCAATGATTGAGGGAGGACCTATACCGGTAGAACAGTCTTACTCGAGATGATAGTGTGCTATCTGGTTTGTCTTTATCATCGTGTACATGCTTCAGGTGACATTACAGATCACTATTACATGTTGATGGAGCCCATAGGATTTTTGCTTGACTACCAGCAGTATGATGGCAATCATATACATGAGAGTTGGATGGTCTATAAGCACATCCTTAAAGTGTCCCTAGTCATGGGAGTTTCAAGACTGGGCATCGATACTACAAGAGTAGACTAATGTATACGGATCGAGACCCCAACGAGGGGCGGTGGCCGGTCTCACAAGCCATTGGTGTTAGTTGGTTCATCTAAGATGTATACAGGTGCTTATTGGGTTATGAGTACACCGGACGGACTCGCCGGGAACATGCTAGTTGGTATTATACCTATTGTCAGATAGCAGTTCCCTGGTGACATTTGTACAGGTTAGTCTATCGACCTGAGATCAACATTTTTCTCGTGTGAGTTCCCATTGTGCTTTGATTACTACCCAACCACGGCTCAAAGGAGTCGTGCAAACAGGTTTTAGTTGGGTACAGTCTTGAGCCACATGGAGGCAGTGAGCGGATCGTCAAGGGATTCGTCTCTCCCGGTATTGGAGGTTGATATTGCGGTGTTCATGGGTGACCATCACCAGATATCCTCGGCCGGGGTAGACGAGAATTACTGATCTAGGATCGGTAGTTTCTCAGTTGGTGATAGGTTTCATACAGACACTAAATGTCGCGTTATTAGGGGTCTGACTTTATCCACCCCCTTAGACTCGATATGCGATACTCATAGACGAACGGACCGGACTGTATGGATATTGTCACTTGCAGGCTCAGTATGGTTTCAGGATGAGTGTGCTCGTCGGCCTCCCTTTCGCTCAATACCTGGATAGCCGTTACGTACAGCTAGTGACACTGAAGTGCTTGTAATTAAACCCACTACCAGCGTATTGATGAGTCTTTAGAGTCCCATACAGAGGGTTTCCCTGGTTCAGGCGAAACGTTGTAGAGGTCGTATGGTTTTATGACAGGGTTCAATCATATTCGTACACTTGTGCACGGATCATGATCGGACGGATAATACTAGTAGGCTTTGGTTTAGGCCGGATCTTAGTATTATATTGTTGGATTATTTTCATCTCGTTGTATTCGTATTCAATCGGAATACGGATGCAGGTATGTATATACGGATGAGGGGTATTCTTGTAATTCGTTACAAGATTACTTTAGTAGATGCCATTTCTTTTTCTTGGATTAAACATTTAGGTTAATGTTTATTGTGTGGAAAGTGTGAGTGCAAGTCTTGGCATTGTGCATTGATTGTTACATGTGGTCTTGGTGACTCATGGTATTGGGTCATGGGATTGTTTGGTTTTGTTAAGATATTTTTGTGTGAGATATTTTGGTGTGAAGGGGCAGCTCATTTCTAGTGAGCTTTTCTTTAGTTGCTCTTGCTCACAACAATAAATAACACACACAAAACACTTTAAAAAACACTCGAAAGAAAAAAGTGTAAGTGCACGGCGGCGTCCCGGCCGTCAATCCGACGGCCAAATACGGAAACGGTGATAAACTTTAATTTTGCGGACTTAGCAAACCGGCACCACCGCGCACTAAACACCCGGATCGTAACCATTAACAAGTCTAAGCTAACTAGAAGATGGGTTAGAGATATACCGACTGATCCGAGTCCTCCGGTCTTCATCTCCACTCCGATCTCCTCGCGGGATCTCCATCCGTCGCCTCCTCGCCGGAAGGGCACCACATCGCCGGCATCTTTTACGGGCTCCCACCTCAATACCGAGGCAACTCGGGCGTGAAGTTGGCTGGCCGACGCGTCCAAGATTTGCTGTAGAATGTGTAGTGTAGAGGCTATGTCTCATTTGGGATTTGTTGCCTTTGAAGATGATGGAGGAATCAAGATAAGAAAAATGGTGCTTGCATTTTTCTAGCATGAAAATGAGATCAAGAATCAAACTCTCAAGAATGAAAAACCTCTTCTTCTCTTTTCTCAAAATGAAACCTTATCATGTAAAAATGGTGGAAGAAAGAATATATGAAACATAACAAGAAGGGAGGTGAGTGTAGGAGAAGAGAATGGGTGACCACAACCAAACATCATCATAACAAAACTCACATCAACTCCAAATCAACCCTAATCACCATTAATGCAAAAGGTTGATGTAAAGAGAATCAAAATGATGGTGGAAAAGAAAAGATGCCATCATAATCAATACATTTGCAAGAAACCCCTCCACAATGTGTTATTTGCAAACTTGCAAATAACCCCCTCCATCGGAAAAGTCCGGCCGGGAAAGAACAAAGGAAAACCGGCCGGAACGGAATGCAAACTGGCAACTCCAGAAAATTGGTCCCGTAATAAATTACAGGAAAACCCCGATACTGTGCATACACACCCGCATCTGTATTCCGACCGGATACAAATGCAATGAGACAAAATCTACACTGTACTAAACTAGGATCCGGCTTAAACTAAAGCCGGCTAGTAATATCCGTCCGATCCTGATCCGTGCAATACCGCACGTATCTGATCGAACCCTGCCATATAACCATACGGCCACTAGTACTAACCGTCCGATCCTAATCCGTGCAATACCGCACGTATCTGATCGGACCTTGCCATATCTCCATACGGCCACTACAGCGTTTCGCCCGAAAGTTTGAGTAAGTGAAAGTGTGGTGGACTCTAAAGACTCGTCAATACTATGGTTGTGGATTTAACCACTAGCACGTCAGAGGTATAAGCCAATACGTGACGGGCCACCAGCTATTGACCAAAAGGGACGTCGATGAGCGAACTCATCCTGATACCCTACTGAGCCTGTCAGTGACAATATCCGTACAGTCCGGTCCGTTCGTCTATGAGCATCGTATGTCGGGCCTAGGGGGTTGGTAAAAGTCAGACCCCCAAAAGCGGTACAAGTCGTGTCGGAGTGTAGCCCAGAACACCCTGAGATACTACTGGAATACCTACCAGTAAATCTCCTGCCTTGGCCAAGGTCTTCGTGTAATGGCTCTCCTAGACACAGCGCGACCTCACCCCCAATACCGGGAGAGACGAACCCCTGAAGATTCGCTCACTGCCTCCATGTGGCTCGGGACTGTACCCAACTAAAACCTGTTTGCACGACTCCTTTGAGCCGTGGTAGAATAGTAATCAAAGTACAGTGGGAACTCACACGAGACAAATGACGATCCCCAGGTCGATGAACTAACCTGTACACATGTCACCAGGGAACTGCTATCTGACGTCAGGTATAAGACCAACTAGCATGTTCCCGGCGAGTCCTGTCCGGTGTACTCATAACCCAATGAGCACCTGTATACATCTTAGGTGAACCAACTGACACCAGTGGCTTGTGAGACCGGCCACCGCCTCTCGTCGGGGTCTCGACTGTATACACTAGTCTACTCTGGAGTATCGATGCCCTGTCTCGAAACTCCCACGACTAGGGACCTATTAAGGATGTGCTTATAGACTACCAGCTCCCACGTATATGATCGCCCTCATACTGCCGGTAGTCAAGCAAGAATCCTAGGGGCTCTATCAACGTGCAATAACGACCTGTCATGTCACCTAAAGCAGTACACGATGATAAAGGTAAACCAGATAGCATACTATCATCTCGAGTAAGACTGTCCTCCCGGGATAGGTCCTCCCTCAATCATTGCAATCACGTGCCTGTGACCCAATAATTGACTCTGAGGGCACTATCTCCAACAATCTCCCACTTGCACTCAAGGCTAATTATTGCGATGTCGCATACTCACAGCCTGTGTGATACCGAACACCTAACTCCCCTACTAGTCAGTCTCACAAAATCCGTTTGCGAAACTATTGCGTTCGAGGAATAGCCTCAGTGAGTGGATCCGCCTGTGGTGTTTTTTTCTATGTCTCTCTATATCTCATGTTCGCGGAGAAAGCCATCTCCCGAAATGAGCAATACCTGTCTTAGAATGTCTGGATGTCTGATGGGACCTAGCTCATAAATTAACTCCAAATCCAAACTTCTTAGACTGTATCGTCAACTGAACTTAATCAGTATCTGGCGCCATGCCTCCCTCAGTATTGCCTTGGACCATCATTCCAAAATACTGCCCCTCGTCAGAGGGAAAAATATAACTCTGACAACCTCCTTGTCGTCCAGGTCACCTTGGAAGCCTGGAATGATAACTGTTTCTCGAATGAGGCTGTCGTTATCATATCCCTAGAACATCCACTTATGTTCTAAAACTGCTTCCGACTGTTTCTCCAGGATTGGATCAATGTCAACTTATTGCATCTAGTGCAAGAACAACATCTGGTGTGGTACTTGACCTCTCATGATTGACTTAATTGCCTAAGCAAGTGATCTGCCAATCATGCGCTTCCCTTTCTACTTTAGTCTATAAGACACCTTTAGAGAGGGTGACTCCATCACCTGCAGGTACACTACCGTGCCAGGAGTCGTCCATTCTAAATATTCTTAGAATGCTGTCAAAATACCCTGATTGGGAAACCACCCAAATCTAGATCTAAAACCATAGATCTAGTAACCAGTATGTCTGATATAATGTCCAAGTTCTTTGTGGAGAAACCACTGTGTGACGACCAAAGTATAACCGATCGTAGTATAGGAATATCACTTCCTGCTACCTTCTCAACAGATCCATCCCCTATTCTGATGACGTCAAACCTATGACTGTCACATCAGAAATAGATGATCTATCTCCGCTACATCTGCTTTAGTCTATAAATAGACATAAGCCTGATGTCCACCAATGCTTCCGCTGCTCCCACTGACTACGACAACCCTCTGGCAGAGTCATATAGACGTGCACTTCTAAAGCAAGTTTAGAACGACGCTATACTCATCCTCCTGCCGGGTCTCGCAGCCTGGAACAACAACAATGGCATGTGTGGGTAAACAAGAACTTCCCTGTCACCGTCCTTGAGGCTACCGGAGTACCTCTCGGGTGCCTGAAGTTACCCACCTTATCTGCGGAGTGGCCAATGGAATGTCAAATCAGATTGAATCTTTAGGTTCCTTATCAAATCTTCAGTAATCGTTTGCGGCTCTGGAATCACTTCCAGTTCTACCATACTCCCACTACTATTTTTGAAAAAATCCATTTTTAATAAAACGGTGGCGAGTCTAGAACAATATTTCTATTGATCTGCCAGATGGTAGAAAGTCAACCCTCGTCATAGCCTGGGTCAACCCACAAACAGCCATTACAGAAACGTGTCTTGAGTTATCCAGAGTCTGGTTTTAAGCATAAGCCGGACAACTCCCCGTACCTTAACAACGTTAAGATATGAACTGTTCTATATCCAATATAGAACCAGAGGCACTGACTTAATTGAACCAGATTCAAATCATGCAGCTATCTCCAGTGCATGTCAACTAAATGGAAGGAGGCCGATCAGCGTTACTCAACTTAGGAATGCTTCCAATTATGAGTAACCTGAAAGAGAAGTAATTTCTCTTTATCATTACTATCAACTGAATACCATACACAAGTATCTACATCTCCGATCACTTTGAAGAATCCCGATACTTGCTACACCTGGTTCTCTACTTTATTCAAATACCTATAACTCCTCAAAACTTAGACCCTGTGTCTCTACGAAACACATGTCTAAGAACTAGAGAAGTTAAAAGTAAACAAAATATAGTATGAGGACCAACCCCTCTGTCCTAAAGGACACTGGACAACATACAATACTCTGTATAAGTCCGCTGAGTCTAACAACTCTTTCACTGTGTGTCGTAGGTTGAAAACTGTACTTATGGTTAAGAAGAATTACACCGCTGTTTAATGCTCCTTACCTAACCATCCACTGATATAGGTAAATGTCATCGACATAATATCAAAAGGTATATCTCACTCTATGAAAATAGACGTACAGATATATCAATTTGAAATTGGTGCACAACAGCGGATATTCAAAACCAAATATTTGCCGACCGGCAAACAGCCCAGGTGATCTCCTCAAATATCACCGATTACAATGAATCCCGATATAATGAGGATGATCACCCAATTCCCAATGACTTAATCCCACTCATCATCTGTAAAACCATACAGATGTGAGAATCATACCTGCTAAATACATACCCTGGAGTAAGTATCTAATCGGGAAATCAGATTTCTTTTAACAGTACACAGTGAAACTGAAACATTGAAATGTTTCGTTGGGGTATCCTGGTATTCCTAGTAATGCCTCTTCCATTATCCAGATTCACAACTGTAATCGTATAATTCTTTGCCACCTCTCCAAATCCCTTTATATGTCTTTAGTCATTACCTTCTGCACACCCCTTTAGGCCAATTGGTTTTCTTCCTTCCCTACCGTTCGGCACCAGCCTATGGTTTGGAAGAAGACTATCCAATAAGCATAATGGGTGTACTGTCCTAATCCTTGGAGCACTCGCAATGCGAGAGAAGGTGAAGATAAAAGACAACCGAATAAACCTTATTCCTATTTCTCCTGGACCAGAATCCATCCCCGAACTGGAACAAGTTCCTTTCGAGTTCGTATATAACCATACGATGGAGTATCCAATAAAATGTGGATCTTCGTAGTGATACGGAGTGTCCTGGAGAAATACAAAGGTGATTTAGGATTGGAGAAGAAATACTTGGTTTGGTCGTGAATATCAGTCGCAATTTACTTTGCCCTCTTACTAATCCCTTGCTTTGTCTTAATCTTAATACCTTATGCACACCGTTTAGGCTAATTGGTTTTCTTCATTCCCTACCGGTCGGCACCAGCCTAAGATTTGGAAGAAGACTATCCAATTTGCGTAATAGGTGTACTATCTCCTAAACTAAGGAGTACTCGTAACTTGAGAGAAGGCAAAAAGGAAAAGACAACTGAATAAATCTTATCCGTTTTCTCCAGAACCAGAAACCATCCTCGAAGTCCTTCGAGTTCGTATATAACCATACGATGGTTTTGTCCAATGGAAGTGGACGTTCGTAGTAATACGGAGTGTCCTGGAGAAAAGGGTAAAAGTAGGAGCGGCAATGAGGTCTGCAACTCTGACAATCCAAAAGCCAGTGTTAAGAAGGTTCGGTCAACTTGGTCACTGAGTCATAGTCTAGGGTCGGGTCAATAGTCGCTGCCAGAGAGAGAGAGAAAAGAAACACTCAGCGTGCACTCTAACCTAGATCAGAATGGTTATCACTTTATCTAATCTGGAAACCTCCCTCTGTACCTCAAATTCTCCTCCAAACCTGAAAGAAGAATTAGTCGGGGTCACCCGAGGAGTAAACCAACTCATCAGTGGGAATCGGGATCCAACTATCATCGCATGACAACGTGATGGAATCCGCTCACGGTATCACACTCCAGAAGGTATGCGCATATCTGGCAAGTTTCAGTACTTTTGAAACTCCCGATGTGATTTCTGCCCCATGCTCTTATGACCTTGACTTTGGCCAACAAATCATAAGTCACATGTCAAGTTTTGCCCGTCATTCTCCAGGTTAATTTGAGCCCACCCGTACAAGCCCTTGACTTTGGCCAACAAGGCTATACGACTGCCCCAAACCAACGCATCTATCTATGCTGCATATGAATAACCAACAGCTACCAAACACCGTGCTTTGACTTTGGCCAACAAACACAGCTTGAATACTATTGACTACCCATATGAAACGACGGAGGGCTACGAATGGTTTCTGGCGAAAACCTTTAACGTAATGAACTTGATATCATTGAAGGAACGGATAGCTTTTTAGAAAAATATAGTGACGAAAACCTTTACTAAAGAGGTCACTCCCGGTGAAGGGATCTCGGCTCTTTCCCCGTAGAATGGGGTGCAGGATATCCCAAATGAATACCAAGATGCAAAGCAAAAGTAATCAGCTATAGTGAAGTTAATGCCCTGACGCAAACTTTTGTCCAAGGGGTCACTCCCGGAGAAGGGATCTCGGCCCTTGCCTCGTCGACTGAGGAGCAGGATATTCCAAATGAATACCACGATGCAAAACAAAAGTGAACGTCCTTGCAATAACAGCTTTTTGAAAAGTGTTCCAACAACATCAAAATAGGTTTGTTTTAACTTGCATTGATCCGAATCAACGCAGTCCCATCAATTGATCACACCACAAAGAACGAAAATATACTGATGTACGTATATGCCATCCGCATTCGCCACTGGGTCCCTTCATCACCCGTTAGGTTAGCTAACTAACGGCAGAGCGGGGACTGGACTAGCGCGGATGAAAAGCATATACAACATCTACTAATATATATACCAATATATTATATTCGCTCAAGACGTGATAAAATGCAACATCACAGAAATGTACAGCATCACAGAACAATACAGATATCTGGGATCCCCGGGTTTCACAGAGCCACTACTGAAACCCGACGTTCCCTTGGTCGTGTGGATAGCCTGTGTAATGAAATCCTAGACCCCTACGGGCGCGGCAAGTTACCCGCCAAAACATGAAGCGAGGCAGCCCCCCTTCAGCGCCGTGAATGGACCACCCAGCACTTCACGGAATCCGGTAACTTGGGCACCCCTCCTGGGTCAACCTGTACCCCCTACGAGTGCGGCGAATAGCCCGCCAATCCTAGAGTGAAGCCCCCTCCGTCTCAATGCCATGAGATGCGGGCTTGTTGCCCTCTAGAACCCGGCTATCCGTGCACCCCTCCGCGGGGTAATCCTAGTACAGAAAGTAAAATATACATACAACGGGTACATCGACCGCAACCAGGTCGTGCCCCAAAATAATAATACAAACTGGCAGTGACGGCAGTCCACATGTCGGACGCTCGCCCCGCAATATCAAATGTACATATAAAACAAAACTGTACTAACATTGCATCCAGGCTATCCCCACGACCGATCCGCAACATCACAGCAAAATCACAAAACATCAACATGAAAGTCACGTTCGCAAATCCGTCTAACCGGGCTATAGCAGTTAGACCGGATTTACCGATCGAGTGACATTCACGGTCGCAGATATAATGTAAATACTGTGAAAAATGTGTTTAAAATATCCGATCGAACAAAAATTAACAAGTGGGCCCCAAAGCAATACTGTAGCACTCACAGAAATTCTGGGCCCAAAATTAATATTCCAAAACCCCTAAAATAAGCCCAGAAGCCCACTGGAAAAATACGAAGCATTGACCCCACCAACTTACGGCGGAACCGCGGCAACAAGGGGGGTTTTGCCGCGGTTCCGCGCTTACACAGAGGGATCATTGTCTCGAATTTTCCCAGAGTTCTTAGAACTCCATGCACATCATTCTGAGACCACCTGAAAAATTTTTTTAGACTTCAAAAAATTTCAACAGAAACTGATGCGAAGGAAAAATACGGTTTTTGGAAATTTTGGTCGATCGGAAATGCAAACACATCAAATGAAGCTAGACGAAGTTAATGGCGAGGCTCTGATACCACTGTAAGTGCACGGCGGCGCCCCGGCCGTCAATCCGACGGCCAAATGCGGAAACGGTGATAAACTTTAATTTTGCGGACTTAGCAAACCAGCACCACCGCGCACTAAACACCCGGATCGTAACCATTAACAAGTCTAAGCTAACTAGAAGATGGGTTAGAGATATACCGACTGATCCGAGTCCTCCGGTCTTCATCTCCACTCCGATCTCCTCGCGGGATCTCCGTCCGTCGCCTCCTCGCCGAAAGGGCACCACATCGCCTGCATCTTTTACGGGCTCCCACCTCAATACCGAGGCAACTCGGGCGCGAAGTTGGCTGGCCGACGCGTCCAAGATTTGCTGTAGAATGTGTAGTGTAGAGACTAT
The DNA here is from genome assembly GCA_030015575.1 of Agapanthus africanus. Lineage (NCBI taxonomy): Eukaryota > Viridiplantae > Streptophyta > Magnoliopsida > Asparagales > Amaryllidaceae > Agapanthus > Agapanthus africanus. The sequence continues at coordinate 297,170,478 of CM057339.1, read as the reverse complement.
GTCTCATTTGGGGTTTGTTGCCTTTGAAGATGATGGAGGAATCAAGATAAGAAAAATGGTGCTTGCATTTTTCTAGAATGAAAATGAGATCAAGAATCAAACTCTCAAGAATGAAAAACCTCTTCTTCTCTTTTCTCAAAATGAAACCTTATCATGTAAAAATGGTGGAAGAAAGAATATATGAAACATAACAAGAAGGGAGGTGAGTGTAGGAGAAGAGAATGGGTGACCACAACCAAACATCATCATAACAAAACTCATATCAACTCCAAATCAACCCTAATCACCATTAATGCAAAAGGTTGATGTAAAGAGAATCAAAATGATGGTGGAAAAGAAAAGATGCCATCATAATCAATACATTTGCAAGAAACCCCTCCACAATGTGTTATTTGAAAACTTGCAAATAACCCCCTCCATCGGAAAAGTCCGGCCGGGAAAGAACAAAGGAAAACCGGCCGGAACGGAATGCAAACTGGCAACTCCAGAAAACTGGTCCCGTAATAAATTATAGGAAAACCCCGATACGGTGCATACACACCCGCATCTGTATTCCGACCGGATACAAATGCAATGAGACAAAATCTACACTGTACTAAACTAGGATCCGGCTTAAACTAAAGCCGGCTAGTAATATCCGTCCGATCCTGATCCGTGCAATACCGCACGTATCTGATCGAACCCTGCCATATAACCATACGGCCACTAGTACTAACCGTCCGATCCTGATCCGTGCAATACCGCACGTATCTGATCGGACCCTGCCATATCTCCATACGGCCTCTACAGCGTTTCGCCCGAAAGCTTGAGTAAGTGAAAGTGTGGTGGACTCTAAAGACTCGTCAATACTATGGTTGTGGATTTAACCACTAGCACGTCAGAGGTATAAGCCAATACGTGACGGGCCACCAGCTATTGACCAAAAGGGACGTCAATGAGCGAACTCATCCTGACACCCTACTGAGCCTGTCAGTGACAATATTCGTACAGTCTGGTCCGTTCGTCTATGAGCATCGTATGTCGGGCCTAGGGGGTTGGTAAAAGTCAGACCCCCAAAAGCGGTACAAGTCGTGTCGGAGTGTAGCCCAGAACACCCTGAGATACTACTGGAATACCTACCACTAAATATCCTGCCTTGGCCAAGGTCTTCGTGTAATGGCTCTCCTAGACACAGCGCGACCTCACCCCCAATACCGGGAGAGACGAACCCCTGAAGATCCGCTCACTGCCTCCATGTGGCTCGGGACTGTACCCAACTAAAACCTGTTTGCACGACTCCTTTGAGCCGTGGTAGGGTAGTAATCAAAGTACAGTGGGAACTCACACGAGACAAATGACGATCCCCAGGTCGATGAACTAACCTGTACACATGTCACCAGGGAACTGCTATCTGACGTCAGGTATAAGACCAACTAGCATGTTCCTGGCGAGTCCTGTCCGGTGTACTCATAACCCAATGAGCACCTGTATACATCTTAGGTGAACCAACTGACACCAGTGGCTTGTGAGACCGGCCACCGCCCCTCGTCGGGGTCTCGACTGTATACACTAGTCTACTCTAGAGTATCGATGCCCTGTCTCGAAACTCCCACAACTAGGGACCTATTAAGGATGTGCTTATAGACTACCAGCTCCCACGTATATGATCGCCCTCATACTGCCGGTACTCAAGAAAGAATCCTAGGGGCTCTATCAACGTGCAATAGCGACCTGTCATGTCACCTAAAGCAGTACACGATGATAAAGGTAAACCAGATAGCATACTATCATCTCGAGTAAGACTGTCCTCCCGGAATAGGCCCTCCCTCAATCATTGCAATCACGTGCCTGTGACCCAATAATTGACTCTGAGGGCACTATCTCCAACAAAAAGCAGACACTTTTCTTCACTTGCTCTTTTCTCTTGAGCTCACACTTTTCCTTCATGGCTTCTTCTTCAACCTCCACCCATACCCTCTCATGATTTGAGAATCCTTGGGTGTTTTGAGACAAAGTATTCACACACACTCTCTACTTCATCTTGGCTATCTAGGCTAGCAAACTAGATACCCGAGTTGCTTCGGTTTTGAGGCGGGAGCCCGTATTACAAATCCTCGACGTGGATCGTATTCGACGAGGGAGACCGGAGATCGAACATGATCGAGGAAGCCGCGAGGAGGTTGGGACAGAGGTTGAAGACCGAAGGACATGGATCGATCGGTATAACCTCTCTAAACTCTTTTCATAGAACTAGTATAGCGTTAATGGTACGATCCGTCAATTAGGGTTCCGTTAGCGCCGGGTTTTAAAAGTTTTTATTCCGCGTTTGGCCACAGATTGATGGTCGGGGCGCTTCCGTAACCCTACACCACGTACAACACAAGGAAGATAACTTTACTCTCTACAACCTTCTTATATATACATGGTTCATCTACATTTTGATGAAGTCAAACTCTTTGATGGCTTCACCAAAACAGATATTCCAGCTCCGCGATGCCTGCTTTAATTCGTAGATGGATTTAAGTAGCTTGCACACCATTCTGCTGCTCCCACTGTCTACGAAGCCCTCTGGCTAAGTCATGTACACGCTCTCTTCTAAATCACCATTTAGAAAGCACTCTTGACGTCCACTTGCCATATTTCGTAATCATGTATGCAGCGGTGGCAAGTAGGATCTTGATGGACTTAAGCATAGCGACAGGAGAAAATGTTTCATCATAGTCAACACCAGGTCGTTGACGAAAACCTTTTGCTACAAGTCTAGCTTTGAAGGTCTCAACCTTTCCATCTACACCAATTTTCTTCTTAAAAATCCACTTACTCCCGATGGATTTTACCCCTTCAGGAGAAACTTCCAAAGTCCATACTTTGTTAGTGTACATGGATTCCATCTCAGATCGCATAGCATCCAGCCATTTCATAGAGTCCCCACTTATGACGGCCTGCTCGAAACTAGTTGGGTCATCATCTTCCATGATGCAATCCTCGCTCCCACCGTCTATGAGAAAACCATAGTATCTCTCAGGTGGATGAGGAACCCTATTAGATCAGCGGAGTGGCTGAGGTTCGTCGAAAACTATTGAATCCTCCGGTTCTGTCAAACTATAAGTTGTAGTTTGTGTAGATAGAACTTCATCCAGTTCTACCTCTTTACCACTAATTTCTTTCACAAGAAATTCCTTTTCCAAAAAGGTGGCATATTGAGAAACAAACACCTTTTGTTCCTCAGTGTGGTAGAAGATATATCCATGTGAATTCTTTGGATACCCCACAAACTTGCAAAGAACTGGCCTTGCCTCGAACTTGTCCGGATTTTTCTTTTAGACATAGGCCGGACAACCCCATATCTTAACTCGTTTAAGATATGATCTCTTTCCACTCCATATCTCATATGGTGTTTTGGGTACAGATTTTGACGGAACTTGATTCAATAGGTATGCAGCTGTCTCAAGTGCATAACTCCAAAAGGAAATAGGTATTTCAGCATTAATCATCATAGAGTGCACCATATCTATTAGAGTGCGATTCCTCCGCTCTAATACACCGCTGTGCTATGGTGTATACGGAGGAGTAAGCTGAGAGAGAATCCCATTCTCTTTTAGATAGTCTCGGAATTCCATGCTCAAGTATTCTCCTCACTGATCAGATCGTAGGAATTTAATACTTTTACCCGTCTAGTTCTCAACTTCGTACTTATATTCCTTGAATTTCTCAAAAGCTTCAGATTTGTATTTCAACAAGAACACATGTCCGAATCTTAAGAGATCATCGGTGAATATAATAAAGTACGAGAAACCATTCCTGGCATGTATAGAAATAGGACCGCATACATCACTATGTATCAGTCCCAAGAGTTCAGTAGCTTTTTCTCCGTGTCCAGTATACGGAGTTTTGGTCATCTTGCCTTTAAGATATGACTGGAAAGTTTCATAAGATGTAAATTCAAACGGATTTAAATATCCATCTTTATGCAACTTGGCGAGTCTTGTCGCATTGATATGACCTAGTCTACAATGCCACAAGAAGGCTTCGTTCATTTTTGAACTTTTCCTCTTGTGTGTGTTTTGTATGTTTAGAACTGTAGTTTGATTTAGAACGTATATACCGTTATATAACGTACCAAACCCAATCAACGCTTGATTTAGGAAAATGTTCATAACATTATCCTCTAATGCAAAGTTATATCCTTCTTTATGTAGCAAAGAAACTGATCTAATATTGCACATCAGTTTTGGTATGTAATAACATTCGTTCAAAATCAATGTATTACCACTTGGTAATACAAGGTGATATTCGCCAACTGCTTTGGCTGCAACAATTGCTCCATTCCGTACTTTTAGAGACATATCACCCTTTCTCAGTTCTCTACCTCTCCTTATCCCATGTAACAAATTACATACGTGGGATCATGATCCGGTATCAAATACCCAGGACGTAGAGCAAACTGAGAAACAGTTCTCGGTTATGAACACACCTGAAGAAGATGCATCAGCATGCTCTATCTTCGTTCGGGTTGTGTGGGAATCCTGATATTCCCCTATTTCTTACTCAAACTTATGACAATCATAAGAAGAAGCGGAACCAACGTTTCCCAGCTCAGTATAATAAGCGGGTTCAATCAATACATGTATATTATTATCTTGATTAAGGCGTGTCATGATCGCTACCTGGAAAGAGAGAGAAAGAAACGCTTTAGCATGCACTCTTTGCAAAATTAGATTGGTTATTATCTTATCTAATTAGGATGGCTCCCACTGTTTTTATCAAATCTTCCTTCAAACCATAAAACTTAAGATTAGCCGGGATTAATTACACCCTACAAGTTCGCCAATCGGTCAGCCAGGCAGGTATTGGTACTCCGAGGGAGTCTCCCAATGCTTTCGCATGGAACTAATTAAATAATCTCGTTTCTGCAGGGGCATAACCCCTTTAACACCTTTCTTAGACATCTACTGGATCAGCTAGTTGTAAAGTCGAAAACTCTCCCAGGAGTAACACTAAGTGGATATCGGGATCCAACTATCTCATAGAAGGTATGCAATCTCATTGCAAATTTCAACACTTGAAATTCCCAATATCTATTTTTACCCCTAGCAACTTATGACCTTAACAAGGTCAACAAATCATAAGCGCTAGTCAAGCCCAACCCGTCATTTCGTGATTGAATTAAACCTACCTGTATGACCCTTAATAAGGTCAACAAAGCTGTACGACTACCCTAATCCAATCACATCACATGTTGCAGATAAACACTAATCAGCTACCGCACACTACGTCTTAACAAGGTCAACAAACGCGGCACGAATACTAAATAGAACTTATCTGAAATGACGGAGGGATACGACTGGTTTTGATGAAAACCTTTTGTTAGTTATATGTATGCCCTAGAGGCCATTACTGTACATAGGATGTATATTGTAGTGGATGCTGGGACATATATAGGGAGGACTTTCTTACTCGACATGATTGTATGCTATCTGGTTGCTCTTTACCTCAACGTGTATACTGATTGTCTCTCTATTATATGTTGGTAAAGCCCTTAGGATGTGTACTTGACTACCTGGACTATGATGCGGATCATACTAGTAGGGACATGGTAGTCCATAAGTACATCCTTGAAAGTCCCTAGTCGTGGGTATATCGAGACGGGGCATCGATATACCAGAGTAGACTAGCGTATACCTTCTCGACCCATACAGATGGGCGATGGATGATCCCATATCCATTGGTGTTTGACATCAGAGACGATGTACGGGTGCTCAGTAGAGACTGGGTACACTGGACGGACTCGCCGAGAACTCCCAGATGGTATTATACCTTACGTCAGATGGCAGTTCTCTGGTGACACTGGTACAGAGTAGTCTGTTGACCCGAGATCGTCATAGAGTCTTGTGTGGTTCCCACTATGCTTTGATTTCCATCTTACCACGTCTAAGAGGGCGTGCAAAACGGTGGTTTTTGGGTATAGTCCCGAGTCACATGGAGGCAATGAGCGATAGGAGGGGATTCGTGTCTCCCGGTATAGGGGGTTGATGTTGCGCTGTGTTCGATTGGCTATAATAGGAAATCCCTGGCCAGGGTTGCTGAGATATACTGGTAAGTGTTACCAGTAGTTTCTCGAATTGTTATAGACCTCATATCGACACGACTTATCGAGTATGTGACATATCAGACGACGAGACCGGACTGTACGGTAGTGTTACTGGTTGGATTCACTGGAGTGTGAGCGGGCTTGCTCGTCGATCTTCTGATCGCTCAATACCCGGGTGGCCGTTACGTTTAGCAGACTGCTTGCGGCTTGTGGGTGCTTGATATGATCATCATCTGCTACCGGCGTATTGACGAGTCTTTAGAGTCCTACACAGAGGTTTCCTAGCTCAAGCAAAACGAAATAGGACCGCATATGAGATATGTGCGGGACCGAGAATAATGCGTGTATGTGATACCGTATTTCATTCTCCCGATGGATGTATCGAATGGTTATATTCAATATAACCTAGATATCGAATCAAGGATTGATTCGATAAGCCGATACATTGGATACTAGTCTGTTATATGCGATATGACCGGATCGTTAAATCAAGTGTTGATTTAATGATTTAATGTATAATTATATATTTGATATATTACATTGCATTAACTAGTATTGGTTCACTTTATATGGATTTTCTCACTTGATGTGCAAGAAGTATATGTGATATACTTTTGTGCACATATTTGTATCATGTTTGATGATACTTGATCATTTGTTAAGTGTAAAGAATTTAAACCATGGTTAAGTGTTGATTAGGGTTTTGCATATTCATTTATTTATTTATTTATTTATTTGAAAAGGATTATGATGAGAATGGTGGCTTTCTTTGTTTTAAGTTGAAGCTTCATGAAGCTTTGACTTTTGTAACCATTCTTGTCATCATGCTTAACCCTAACCCTCTCAAGTAACCATGCTCTATTCTCTACACTTAACCTTAGTTATTGAATGATAAGTATTGATTTATTTTTCATTTATCAACAATACTTATCATATTCTATCTACATCTTCTTCTTCTTCTTCTTCTTCTTCTTCATATGAAGAAGCTTGACTTCATCAATGGTGGATTGATGAAATGAGTGAAAAATCCAATTTTAAAGTCTACCCACTTCCTATTTCTTCATCCTCTACCTCTTGCCAAGTAGTAGAGTGTGTTCTCTTCACAAGTTTCATGACTTGGTGAAGTGGGAGCTTGATCTTGCGATGCCTCGACGTAGATCATCTTCGGCACGAAGCCGACGACCTTGCCCGCCCATTTCTCCGATGAAGCCGACGCTAGAGCCCGGGTTTCCATTTGGACAGCGAGGATACTTCATTGCGGAGCTATGGAGGTGGAGAACCGGATCTACAAAGGTTGTATTTCCGTATTCTAGTAGTTAAGAGTTAACTAGTTTCTTTTGTCGCCTTGAAATCTAGCCAACGATCCGTAGTCTAGGGTTTCTCGGCACCGTATATTTTGAAATTGGCATGGTTGTGTTAGTGTATATGCCCTAGAGGCCATTACTGTATCATACTAGTTTGTATATTACTTGATGGAAGCTTGGGATATTCACAGTTGTATATACAATCTTGCTCGAAATGGTAGTATGCCACTTGGTTTGTCTCTGCTTTAATATGTGCATGTGTTTCTTTTAGCATATTGCTGATATACATATTAGTAGAGCCCTTAGGATCTTTGCTTGATTACCAGCGTTGTGATGGCGCTCGCACTCGTGGGAGCTGGGTGATCTATAAGCACATCCTTATACAGGTCCCTAGTCGTTGGACTATCGAGACAGGGCATCGATACTCCGGAGTAGACTAGCGTATGCGCTTCTCATCCCAGTGTGGGAGACGGTCAGTCCCACAGCCGTTAGTACGTCGTACTTGGGATAGTATGTGGGTGCTCGTTAGGTTACGAGTACACTGGACAGGACTCGTCGGGAACTGTTGGTTGGTAATATACCTATCGTCAGTTATCAGTTCCCAGGTGACATGAGTACAGCTTAGTCCGCTGACTTGACACTGTCACTTCGCCTCGAGTGTGTTCCCACTGCACTTTGATTACTACCCTACCATGGCTCAAAGGAGTCGTGCAAACAGGTAGTTTTTGGGTGCAGTCCCGAAGCACTTGGAGGCAGTGACGGTTAGACAGGATTCGTCTCTCCCGGTATTGGGGGTTGACATCGCGCTGTGTCCAGGAGAGCCATTACACGAGTAGTCCCTGGCCAGGGCAAGCGAGATATACTGGTAGGTTTCCAGTGTTATCTCAGGGTGTTCTGGGCTACACTCCGACACGACTTGTACCGCTATTAGGGGACTGACGTTCACCGCCCCCTAGGCCCGCCATGCGATGTTTCAGACGAACAGACCAGACTGTACGGAGACTGTCACATACAGGCTCAGTAGGAGTGCAGATGGGGTTCACCTTGTCAGTCTTCTTATCGACATCTACCTGGGGACCGTTACGTACAGCTAGTGCCGCTTGCGGTCTGTGGTTAAACCCACTGCCAGCGTAGTGTCGAGTCTTTAGAGTCCCACACAGAGAGCTATTCGCCTTTAGGCAAAATGAGTAGAGGTCGCATGGTTTTGCGACAGGGTTCGTTCGCATCCGTGCACTTGTGCACGTTTGCTGTCCGGACAGTTCTTGCTTTGCACAGTGATATATATGATATATCCTGCACCTTATTCGATGAGGAAAGGACCGAGATCCCTTCACCGGGAGTGACTCCTTTAGCAATAACTGGCAGATGCTACACATTCGGTTTGCCTTTTGATTGCTTTTAAGTATTTTTGCTTTGCACAGTGATATATATGATATATCCCGCACCTCATTCGACGAGGAAAGGACCGACGATCCCTTCACCGGGAGTGACTCCTTTAGCAGAACAAGAAAAGCCTCAAAAGCACTCCATTTTAAATTCATTCGATCCTACAACGATATCAAGTTCATTACGCAATAGGTTTTCAGAAAAACCTGTCGTAGCCCTCCATCATTTCAAATAAGTTATATATAGTGTTCGTGCTGCATTTGTTGGCTTTCGTCAAGGTGCAGTGTGCGGTAGCTATATGCTGCTTATCTGCAGCATACGATGCGATTGGATTAGGGTAGTCGTGCGGCTTTGTTGGCTTTCGTCAAGGGTCGTGCGGGTGGGTTTAATTCAATCAAGAAATGACGGATTGAACTTGACTAGCGGGCTATGGTTTGTTGGCTTTCGTCAAGGTCATAGCACGTTAGGGGCAAAATATTATCGGGAATTTCAAGTGTTGAAATTTGCAATGAGATTGCATACCTTCTATGAGATAGTTGGATCCCGATACCCGCTGCGAGTAATTGTTACTCCTGGGAGAGTTTTACACATTACAATTAGCCGATCAAGTAGGTGTCTAGAAAGGTGTTAACGAGGTTACGCCTCTGGGAAAACGAGGTTGACATTAATTAGGTTCGTGCGAAAGCACGGGGGACCTCCCTCAAAGTACTGACACTGGCCTGGCTGAAAGATTAGCGAACTTGTAGTGTGTAATTAATCCCGGCTAGTCTTTCCTTCTAGGGTTTGAAGGAAGATTTGATAAAAAGCAGTGGGAGCCATCCTGATTAGATAAAATAATAACCAATCTATTCTTGCAAGAGCGCACGCTGAGTGTTTTCTTCTCTCTCTCTCCTGGTAGCGACCATATCACGCCTTAATCAAGATAATAATACGGAATATTGACCGAACCCGCTTGTTATACTGAGCTGGGGAACGTTGGTCCCGCTCGAACTTATAATTGTTATAAGACAGAGCAGGAAATTGGGGAATACCAGATTTCCCGTGCCGCCCAAACGAAGAGAGTGCATGATGATGCATCATCTTCGGGTGTGTTCGTTACACAGAACTGTTTCTCAGTATCCTCTGTATCCGGGGTATTTGATACCTTACATAAGGCTACAAAAGGGTAGAAAAACTGAGAACGGGTGATAAGTTTCATGAGGCAGAAAACGGGGCAAGAGTTGCAGCCAAGTCTGTCGGTCACCGTCACCCTGTATTACCGATACATTGATTCTGAACGAATCTTATTAGATACCGAACCTGATATACAAAATCATATCAGTCTCTTTATTAGTAAAGAAATGATAAAATTTTGTATAGTTGGATAATGTTTTGAACATTTCCTATATCAAAAGTTGATCGGTTCAGGCACGTTATCTAAAAACATTAATGTTCTAAATCAAACTATAGTTCTTCGTATACAGAACACACACAAGAGGAAGAGTTCAGAAATGGACGGATCCTTCTTGAGGTATTGTAGACTAGGTCATATCAATGCGACCCAACTAGCTTCGAGCTGGCCATCAGGAGTGAGACTCTGTAAGAATAGCTGGATGCTTAGCAATCTGAGATGGAATCCATATACACCAACAAAGTATGGACTTTGGTTGCTATATCTGAAGGGTTAAATCCCCATCAGAAGCAAGTATATCTTGAGAAGATTACTTGGTGTACATGGAAAGGTTGAGACTTTCAAAGCTAGACTTGTTAAAGGTTTTCATCATCGACCAGGCGTGGATAGTGGTGAAACCTCTTCAAGTAGCTATGCTTAAGTCCATCCAGATCCTACTTGCCACGGCTACATACCATGACTACGATATCTGGCGGTTGGGTGCCATGACTCCTTTTCTAAATGATGTTTTAGAAGAGTGTGTCTATAAGTACACAGCCGAGGGTCTCGTAGACAGTGGGAGCAGCAGAAACGTGAGCAAGATGCTTTATCTGATAAAGAAGGCATCGCGGAGTTGGAACATCTGTTTTGATGGATGAATCAAAGAGTTTGACATCATCAAAATGGTAGATGAACCTTGTATAAACAAAAGGGTAGTAGGGAGTATTATGGTGATCCTCGTAGTATACGTGGATGACATGCTCTTGATAGGAAAGTAGTTTCCTATGCTACGCTCGATCAGTCTCCGATTATCACAAAGATTCTCGAAATAGGATCAAAGTGATACCTACTAAATCCTGGATTTTGGATCTATGAGATAGATCTAATTGGATGTTAGGAATCTCACTAGCTGTAGTGAGATGGTATCAGTTGATCCTGGGGAGAATCACTGGAAGTGTTCCAGGGTGATAAAGACGACTGAATGTCAGTCGCAGGCATTGTCTTTACCTTCAATCGAGGGACGGTATGTTGGAAGAGTTCCAAGCTAGATACCGTGACATACTAGACGATAAAGGCAGGATACATCGCTACTTAAAATGCTACCAAAGAGGCTGTTTGGATGTATAATGGTTCATGAGATGAACTATGTTCCTACCATTGTGAGACAATGGAGTTGTGGCTTATGCCAAGGAACGCCGGTCCCATCAGTGATCCAGACTTATTCTAAGGCAGTATCACCTGATCATTGAGATGGTTGATCTCCAAGGTGATCGAGGCAAGGAGAGTAGACTCAGAGGATAACACGGCGGATCCACTCACGAAGGCCTATTCCCAGAGAGAGACTTTTATGGGATGGTTGAGTATGAGATACTTCGACCACTGCTACAGATGGCTCTAGTGCAAGTGGGAGATTGTTAGTTATATGTATGCCCTAGAGGCCATTACTGTACATAGGATGTATATTGTAGTGGATGCTGGGACATATATAGGGAGGACTTTCTTGCTCGATATGATAGTATGCTATCTGGTTGCTCTTTACCTCAACGTGTATACTGATTGTCTCTCTATTACATGTTGGTAAAGCCCTTAGGATGTGTACTTGACTACCTGGACTATGATGCGGATCATACTAGTGGGGACATGGTAGTCCATAAGTACATCCTTGAAAGTCCCTAGTCGTGGGTATATCGAGACGGGGCATCGATATACCAGAGTTGACTAGCGTATACCTTCTCGACCCATACAGATGGGAGATGGATGATCCCATATCCATTGGTGTTTGACATCAGAGATGATGTACGGGTGCTCAGTAAAGACTGGGTACACTGGACGGACTCGCCGAGAACTCCCAGATGGTATTATACCTTACGTCAGATGGCAGTTTTCTGGTGACACTGGTACAGAGTAGTCTGTTGACCCGAGATCGTCATAGAGTCTTGTGTGGTTCCCACTGTGCTTTGATTTCCATCTTACCACGTCCAAGAGGGCGTGCAAAATGGTGGTTTTTGGGTACAGTCCCGAGTCACATGGAGGCAATGAGCGATAGGAGGGGATTCGTCTCTCCCGGTATAGGGGGTTGATGTTGCGCTGTGTTCGATTGGCTATAACAGGAAATCCCTGGCCAGGGTTGCTGAGATATACTGGTAAGTGTTACCAGTAGTTTCTCGAATTGTTATAGACCTCATATCGACACGACTTATCGAGCTATTGGGGTCTGACGTTTACCACCCCTAGGCAAGATATGCGACATATCAGACGACGAGACCGGACTGTACGGTAGTGTTACTGGTTGGATTCACTGGAGTGCGAGCGGGCTTGCTCGTCGATCTTCTGATCGCTCAATACCCGGGTGGCCGTTACGTTTAGCAGTCCGCTTGCGGCTTGTGGGTGCTTGATATGATCATCATCTGTTACCGGCGTATTGACGAGTCTTTAGAGTCCTACACAGAGGTTTCCTGGCTCAAGCGAAACGAAATAGGAGCGCATATGAGATATGTGCGGGACCAAGAATAATGCGTGTATGTGATACCGTATTTCATTCTCGCGATGGATGTATCGAATGGTTATATTCGATATAACCTAGATATCGAATCAAGGATTGATTCGATAAGCCGATACATTGGATACTAGTCGGTTATATGCGATATGACCGGATCGTTAAATCAAGTATTGATTTAATGATTTAATGTATAATTATATATTTGATATATTACATTGCATTAACTAGTATTGGTTCACTTTATATGGATTTTCTCACTTGATGTGCAAGAAGTATATGTGATATACTTTTGTGCACATATTTGTATCATGTTTGATGATACTTGATCATTTTGTTAAGTGTAAAGAATTTAAACCATGGTTAAGTGTTGATTAGGGTTTTGCATATTCATTTATTTATTTATTTGAAAAGGATTATGATGAGAATGGTGGCTTTCTTTGTTTTAAGTTGAAGCTTCATGAAGCTTTGACTTTTGTAACCATTCTTGTCATCATGCTTAACCCTAACCCTCTCAAGTAACCATGCTCTATTCTCTACACTTAACCTTATTTAGTGAATGATAAGTATTGATTTATTTTTCATTTATCAACAATACTTATCATATTCTATCTACATCTTCTTCTTCTTCTTCATATGAAGAAGCTTGACTTCATCAATGGTGGATTGATGAAATGAGTGAGAAATCCAATTTTAAAGTCTACCCACTTCTTATTTCTTCATCCTCTACCTCTTGCCAAGTAGTAGAGTGTGTTCTCTTCACAAGTTTCATGACTTGGTGAAGTGGGAGCTTGATCTTGCGATGCCTCGACGTAGATCATCTTCGGCACGAAGCCGACGACCTTGCCCGCCCATTTCTCCGATGAAGCCAACGCTAGAGCCCGGGTTTCCATTTGGACAGCGAGGATACTTCAATGCGGAGCTATGGAGGTGGAGAACCGGATCTACAAAGGTTGTATTTCCGTATTCTAGTAGTTAAGAGTTAACTAGTTTCTTTTGTCGCCTAGAAATCTAGCCAACGATCCGTAGTCTAGGGTTTCTCGGCACCGTATATTTTGAAATTAGCATGGTTGATGCCTTGTGAGACCTCTAGTGTGTGCCTAGGAACCCTACACCTTTAACGTAATGAACTTGACATCGTTGTAGAATCTTGTGATTTGAAAAGGAGTGCTTTTTGTAGCTTTTGCTAGTTTCGCTAAAGAGGTCACTCCCGGTGAAGGGATCTCGGCTCTTTCCTCATCGAATAAGGTGTTGGATATTCATTAAGGAATACAACTATGCAAAACAAGAACTAGAGAAGCTATCAAAACAAAACCGAGTGGGTTGTAGCATTTGCTAGTTTTTCAAAAGAGGCCACTCCTGGTGAAGGGATCTCGGCTCTTTTGTCATCGAATGAGATACTGGATATTCATCAAGGAATACCACTATGCAAAGCAAGAACTAGAGCTATCTTCTTAAAAAATTTGATTCTACGACATCTTTAGGTTTCTTTTCTTTCCATTAATCTCATTAATGAAGTCCTATCATTTATGTTTCCATAAACATCACAGAAAAGAAACGAAAATAGAACGTATGCTTATGCCATCCGCATTCGCCATGGGGCCCCGTCATGCACCGTTAGGTTACTTAACTAACGGTAGAGCGGGGGCTGGACTAGCACGGGTGCAAAACATAAGCAACGTTTACTATATATATATATATAAACAACATTCCTCTCACGCATTTATATGATCACATCACAGAACTCAAACAGTAGAAGTCAACATATGAAATATTGGATATACTAGGAGGTCCATGTTTTAAATTTAGCCAGTAATAAAAAACACGGATTCCACGGTCGTGATGAATAGCCAAACCCACATCCCTAGACCGCTACGAGAGTGGCAAGCAACCCTGCCAATTCTAGAGTTAAGAGACTCGGTCTCGACTCCTCGAGATGGTCTCCTACTGGACTCCAGAACCCGGTTACTTGTGCTCCTCACCTTGGGTCTATCCTAATACGGAAAAGTAAATAATATACATCAACTGTGACAACATCCTCAATCCGGAAGTGTCCCAATAAAAGAATATTACATACATTTTTATATGAATGAAAATTAAAAAAACTCTCATCTCACGCAAAAAAAAAACCCGGTTATTCAATCACGACGATCCAATATAACATATCATAGCAACACATAACATTATATGTCATCAACATAAGTAAATATGTGTATCCTTAATTCCGTTGACATATAGCAACAAAATCGGGGATACCCCACATATTACACTTACGGTCGCAGAAAATAAATAAAAAACTAAAATCTTTAGAATCCGCAAATACCTTAAACATCATAAACCCGGAATATCTCATATTCCGAATTTCATGACTAACCTATAAACCTTGTATTTAAGTCTCAAATTGAAAACTCTTTTCAATAACCAGTCGGATAATTCAACAAGATTCCCGACTAAGTGTTCGCGTACTATACACAATTGCGACAGAGTTTTGATCCGAATCGAAACACCGTGGTAATCGATCAACTGAGACTAAAACGCTAGATTTATAAAACACTAGCTAGTTTTCTCAAAACTAATTGTTGTGGATTCCAAATTTTGTATCATATATCATCAAAATCTAGACGACGTTAAACATTTCGATCGAATTATGAAACACCCAAAAAACCCAGAGACCTCAACAACTTGAGTCTCATTAAAAACATCCAGAAAGTGTCAAATATTATAATGGAGCAGCATAAGATAAATGATCCCAAAATACACTAAACATGCGGCGGAACCTCGGTCAAACATAGGGTTAGGCCGCGGTTCCTCCGTGCTTTGATGTATTTAGGGCTTCGAATTTCTTGGGGCTCCATTAAATACCCTGCACAATTTTCTGCATATTTTTAATATCGAAAATTTCAACTTTTGAAAAATGGACAGAAACTTGGCAAAAATTTGGGTTTCGAAGTTCGATCGAACACTTTAACTTCGTCTAGACTTCCCCTAATGTTCTACCTTGGCTCTGATACCATGAAAGTGTATTCTAGCACCACCGCAAGGTTTAAACCGGCATCAAGCATGCAATTTTCAAAATTTCTTGGTGCGAAGCTACACTAACCTAGAATCTAACTAGAATATTAGGGTTAACATGATCATAGAGTAAAATCTACAATAAGAGAAAGAAAACTACAACCTTTGTAGACCAAGTCCTTCTCTTCTAAAACTCCGGGTGGTAGTCCCTATGACTCCTCTAGGCTCCGCTTGAAGAAGTGCACGAACATGCTTCGCGATCTTCGTGTCGAAGATGATCCATCCGAAGTTCCTCTAGGTCAAGCTGCCTCTTCACTAATCTAGTATTAGTGAAGTAAACAACCTAGTCTAAAGTGCTAATCTACACTAGGATGGTGAAGTAGGGTGTTTATCTCACTAAGTAGTCTCACAAGTCCTAGGGTTCACAACTCATGTGAGGGTTAGGACTTGGAGGAAGAAGAATGTGGAAAATGAGAGAGCTAGAGAGAAAAATGAGCTTGGGTTGCAAATGAACAAGTGTAGAATGGCTTCTCTCTTGACCTCACATATTGAAGGATGGATTATTTACACATAAATAATTCCAACCATGCTTCAACAGTGAGTCAAAACAAATAAACAAATGAAAATGCCATGCCTCACCCATGCCACAAATATCTCCCATTTTCCATCTCATCATTTCTATTTTCCTAAAATAAAAAATCTAATATATATATTTATATCACATATATACATATAAATATATATAAAGATAATAATAACTTAAGTGAGAAATAATATTAGTTAACATATAATTATATCAAATATAAATATATATCAAATTATTAAATTAACACTTGATTTAATAATCCGGTTATATCATATATAACCGACTAATATCATTTATCGCCAGATTAGAATATGGTATCACATACTCGTATTTAATCAAGCTCCCGCACATATCAGCATATATGCCCTACTTCGTTTTACTTGAACTATGAAACCTCTGTGTGGGACTCTAAATACTCGTCAATACGCCAACAGTAGGTAATGATCGCATCAGTTACCCACAAACCGTCAGCGGTACTAGCTTGACGTAATGGCTACCCAGGTATTGAGCGAATAGAATATCAACAAGCAAGCTTGTCCAAACTCCCATAAAGCCTATAAGTAACACTTACCGTATAGTCCAGTCTCTTCGTCTGATATGTCGCATATCAAGTCTAGGGGTGGAATCGTCAGACCCCAGTAACTTGATAAGTCATGCCGATGTATGGCTCATAACGGTTCGAGAAACTACTAATAACACTTACCAGAAAATCTCATCAGCCCTGGCCAGGGATTTACTGTTATAGCCAATCGATCATAGCGCAACATCAACTCCCAATACTGAGAGAGACGAAACCCCTCCTATCCCTCACTGCCTCCATGTGAATCGGAACTGTACCCAAAATCCACCTATTTGCACGAATCCTTTGAACCGTTGTAGGGAGGAAATCAAAGCACACTGGGAACCACAAAAGACACTATGACGATCTCGGGTCTACAAACTAACATGTACCAGTGTCACCAGAGAACTGCTATCTGACGATAGGTATATTACCATCTAGGAGTTCTCGGCGAGTCCTGTTCAGTGTACCCATTCTCTAATGACCACCTGTGTATAATGTTTGAGGGCAAACATCAATGGTTATGGGATCAACCATCACCCTCTACAGGGTCAAGAAACATACACACTTGTCTATTCTGGAATATCAATGCCCTATCTCGATACTCCCTCGACTAGAAACAGTTCAATGATGTGCTTGTAAACTACACAAGTCCCAGCAGTATGATCTGCATCATAGTCCTGGTAGTCAAGAAAACATCCTAAGGGCTTTATCAACATGTATCAGAGAGACAGTATAATAATACAAGTGTATATGTTAAGATAAAGAGCAACCAGGTAGCATATTATCTTGTCGAGCAAGAAAGTCCTCTATATATATGTCCAAGCATCCACTATATCATACAATAATGGCCTCTAGGGCATACATATTCCTGTCAAGTACTGTGTAAGTTTGTGGGATACCCAAAGAACTCTAAGGGGTATCTTTTCTATTACGCGGGGGAAAAAAGGTCTTTGTTTCTCGGCATGCCCACTTTTTGGAAACTCAATTTCTTGAAAAAGAAATAAGTGGGAGCGCAATAGAACTGGAAGAAATTCTAGAACCACAAGCAATTACTGAAAGCATGGAGGAACCGGTAGTTTCGAAAGAACCGGACATCCCCACGCCACTCCGCTGGACAAGTAGGCAGTCTCATCCGCCCGAGAGATACTATGGTTTTCTCATAGACAGGGATAGAGTGGATTGCATCATTGACGATGATAAGCCAACTAGTTTCCACCAAGCCATTAGGAGCAGAAAATCGGTAAATGGCTGGATGCAATGCAGACCGAAATGGAGTCCATGTACACCAACAAAGTATGGACTTTGGACATTGCTCCAGAAGGGGTAAAACCCGTAGGCTGCAAATGGATCTTCAGAAAGAAGATTGGTGTAGATGGACAGGTTGAAACCTATAAGGCTAGACATGTTGCAAAAGGTTTTCATCAATGACCCGGTTTGGACTATGATGAAATCTTTTCTCCAATGGCTATGCTCAAATCTGTTCGGATCATTCTGCCATTATTGCCTTCCACGATTATGAAATTTGGCAGATGGATGTAAATACCGCTTTTCTGATTGGAAATTTAGAAGAGTGTGTTTATATGGATATGCTGGGTTCCCTAGGTTGCCGCTGGGTTTTGGGAGGTATCGACCATGCCATTTTATAAAAATTGGCGTGCTAAAGAACCCTAACATAGAATCTTAACTAGAGATTTAGACGATACTAGAATGCAAACACCTTTACATCTAAGTGAACAAGGAATACAACCTTTGTAGACGGGTCCTTCACTTCAATAGTTCCGTGTAGTAGTCCCTTCGCTCAAAGTAGTGAACTCCCGGACTTTAGAAAGTCTCCACAAGATGAACGGAACAAGCTTGCTTGAAGTCTTCGAGGCCGAAGATGATCTACGTCGAGGAGACTCAAACCCAAGCAACCTCTTCACTAAATTAGGGTTTAGTGAAGCAAACACCCTAAACTAAATTGCTAATGTGGTAGATGATGATGAAGTAGGAATTTTGCTCACTTTGGATTATTTTTCTCATAATATTTCTTCACCCCACATGAAGCTAGAAAGCTTGAGGAAGGAGATGAAGAAAGCTCTCATGGATGAAGCAAGTGAAGAAAGAATAATGAGTGAGAATAGCAACCATGGGTGAGTTAGTGTCATACACTAACTCATTTAGAGAATAAACTATGGCTAAGGATAATAGTTAGGTTAATAAATATCTTAAGTAAAACAAATTAGTGGACAAAGTCAGTGGACAGAACAAGCTTCTCCAAGCTTCTAGCCAGGACAAATTTCCACTTATTTGTGAATTACTAAAATAAATAAAAACCTTTAATTATCAAGAGCATGGTGTGAGTCTCATACACCCATGTAGCATGTGGCATCAAGCATGACACAAAATAATGTACATTAATATATATCACATATATACTATATGCACACATGTGAGAAAAAGAAATGTTTAAGTGAGCAAATATTAATTAATATAAATTAATATATCACATATATAATTATACATTAAATTATTAAATCAACACTTGATTTAATAATCTGGCTATATCACATACAACCGGCTAATATCAAATGTTACAACTTATCGAATCAACACTTGATCCGATAACCCGGCAATATCACATATAACCGACTGATATCACATATCGCGAGAATAGAATGCGGTATCACATACGCGCATTAATCTCGGTCCCGCACATATCACATATGTGCTCCTATTTCGTTTCGCTTGAGCCAGAAAACCTCTGTGTAGAACTCTAAAGACTCGTCAATACGCCGGTAGTAGGTGGTGATCATATAAGTCGCCTACAAGCCGCAAGCGGTGTGCTAAACGTAACGGCCACCCGGAGCGATCAGAAGTTCAACAAGAAAGTCTGTTCATACTCCTGCGAATCCAATCAGTAACACTACCGTACAGTCCGGTCTCTTCGTCTGATATGTCGCATATCACAGCCTGGGGGTGGTATAACGTCAGACCCCAATAGCCTGATAAGTCATGCCGATGCAAGGTCCATAATGGTTTGAGAAACTACTGATAATACTTACCAGTAGATATCAGCAACCCTGTCCAGGGATTTCCTGTTATGGCCAATTGAGCATAGCGCAACATCAACCCCCAATACCGGGAGAGACGAAATCCGCTCCTATCGCTCATTGCCTCCATGTGGCTCGAGACTGTACCCAAAAACCACCATTTTGCACGATCTCTTGAACATGGTAAGGTGGAAATCAAAGCACAGTGGGAATCACACAAAACTCTATGATGATCTCGGGTCGACAGGCTAACCTGTACTAGTGTCACCAGAGAACTGCTATCTGACGATAGGTATAATACCATCTAGGAGTTCTCGGCGAGTTCATTCAGTGTACCTAGTCTCCACTGAGCACCCGTATACCTTCTCTAATGTCAAACACCAATGGATATAGGATCATCCATCGCCCATCATATGAGTCGAGAAGCGTATACGCTAGTCTACTCTGGAATATCGATGCCCCGTCTCAATACTCCCATGACCAGGAACAATGGAAGGATGTACTTACCGACTACCTCTGCTTCACTATTATGATCTGCATCATAATCCTGGTAGTCAAGAACTCATCCTAAGGGCTTTATCAACAAGTAATAGAGAGAAAATAAGTGTACATATTAAGATAAAGAGCAACCAAATAGCATACTATCATGTTAAGCAAGAAAGTCCTCCCTATATATATCCAAGCATCCACTACAATATACATCATATGTATAGTAATGGCCTCTAGGGCATACATATAACTAACAATCTCCCACTTGCACTAAGGCCATTTGTTGTACTATCTCATACTCAACGTCCTATGGAAGTCTCTCTAGGGAAAGGCCTTTGTGAGTGGATCTGCCGTGTTATCCTTCGCGTCAACTCTCCTTACCTCGATACCCCGGAGATCAACCATCTCCCTGATCAGGTGATACTTGCCTCAGAATATGTCAAGAACGCTGATGGGACCTGTGTTCCTAGGCCAAAGTTACAACTCCATTATTGTCACAATAACAGTTATTGGACGCTCAATGGTAGGAACCATGTTCATCTCATGAACAAGAAATATCTAGACAACCTCTTTGGTAGCATCGTTGGTAGCGATGTATTCATCCTTTATCATCTAGTTTGCCATGGTATCTAGTTTGGAACTCTTCCAACATACCGTTCCTCCACCGAGGGTAAAGACAAAGCCTGTGACTGACTTTCAGTCGATCTTATCACTCTGGAAGCTCGAATTGGTAAGGACTCCCACTAGAGTTCACCGTTACCAAAACCATAAGAACATTTCTTTAGTGCTTCTCAAGTACTTAAGAATGTCCTTCACAGCTGTCCAGTGATTCTCCCAAGATCCGATTGATTCCTGATCACTGCACCTAGTGAGTTAGCTACATCTGGTCTAGTACATAACATCGCATACATGATAGAGCCTACTGCCGAAGCATAGGATATCCCTTTCACGTGAGCTCTCTTCAAATCAGTCTCGGAAGACATCTTTTTGGAGAGAGTGATTTCTGAGTATGTGGGCGAACCACCACGCTTAGAATCTTCCATACTAAACCACTTAGAACTGGAAGGAGTTCCAGTTCTACCTCATGACCACTAATTTCTTCATAAGAAATTCCTTTTCTAAAAATGTGGCATGATGAGAAACAAAACGCCTTTTGCTCCTCAGTGTGGTAGAAGATATACCCTCACGAATGTTCGGGATATCCAACAAACTTATACATAACTAACCTTGCCTCAAGTTTGTCCGGATTTTGCTTTTCAACATAGGCCGGACAATCCCATATCTTAACTCGTTTAAGACATGGTCTCTTCCCATACCATATCTCATATGGAGTGGTAGGCACTGATTTGTATGGAACCCCATTCAATAGGTATGCAGCTTCTCAAGTGCATAACTCCTAAAAGGAAACGGGTAACTCAGCAGTACTCATCATAGAGCGCGCCATATCTCGTAGGGTGCGATACCTCCGTCCCGATACACCGTTGTGTTGTAGTGTACTCGAAGGAGTAAGCTGAGAGAGAATCACATTATTCTTTCAATAATCCAGGAATTCCATGCCTAAGTATTTTCCTCCTCGATCACATCGAAGGACGTTAATACTTCTACCCGCCTGGTTCTCAACTTAAAGCTTATATTCCTTGAATTTCTCAAAAGTTTAAGACTTGTGTTTCATCAGGAACACATGTCCGAATCTTGAGAGATCGTCAATGAATGTAATGAAGTACAAAGAACCAACCTTAGCATTTGTAGACATAGGACCGTGCACATCATCATGTATGTGTCCCAAGAGTTCAATAACTCTTTCTCTGTTTCCAGTAAACGGAGTATTGGTCATTTTACCTTTATGACAAGACTGGCAAGTATCATAAGATGAAAATTCGAACAGATTCTCATATTCATCCCTATGTAACTTAGCTGGTCGTGCCGCATTGATATGACCTGGTCTACAATGCCACAAGAAGGATTCGTTCATGTCTGAACTACTCCTCTTGTGTGTGTTCTACATACTTTGAACTGTGGTTTGATTTAGAACGTATATGCTATTATATAACATGCCCGATCCAATCAACTCTTGATTCAGGAAAATGTTCACAACATTGTCCTGCAATACAGAATTATATCCTTCTTTAACTTAATAAAGAAACTGATGTAATATTGTATATCAGGTTCGGTATCTAATAACATTTGTTCAGAATCAATGTATTTACCACTTGGTAATACAAGGTGATATCTGCCAACTGATTTGGCTGCAACAATTGCACCATTCTCTAACACTTAGAGACAGATCACCAAATCTCAGTCCTCTACCTTTCTATATCCCATGTAACTTTACATATGTGGGATCCTAATCCGGTATCTCATACCTAGGACGTAGAGGATACTGGGAAATAGTTCTCGATAACAAAACACACCCGAAAAAGATACATCAACATGCACATTCCATGAATGGGTGACATAGGAATCCGGATATTCCCCTATTTCCTGCTCGGACTTATAACAATTATAAGATAGAGCGGAACCAACGTTCCCCAGCTCAGTATAATAAGCAGGTTCGGTCAATGCATCCATATTATTATCTTGATTAAGGCGTGATATGGTCGCTGCCAGGAGAGAGAGAGAGAAGAAAACACTCAGCGTATGCTCTTGCAAGATCAGATTGGTTATTATTTTATCTAATTAGGATGGATCCCACTGCTTTTATCAAATCTTCCTTCAAACCCTAAAAGGAAAGACTAGCCGGGATTAATTACACCCTACAAGTTCGCCAATTTTTCGGTCAGGCTAGTGTCGGTACTTTGAGGGAGGTTCCCTATGATTTTGCACGGACCTAATTAAAATAAACATCGTTTTTCCATAGGCGTAACCCCGTTAACACCTTTCTAAACACCTAATTGATCGGCTAATTGTAAAGTGCAAGACTCTCCAAGGAGTAACACTTACTCGCAGTGGGTATCGGGATCCAAGTATCTCATAGAAGGTATGCAATCTCATTGCAAATTTCAACACTTGAAATTCCCGATAAAATTCTTCCCCTGGCGTCCTATGACCTTGACGAAAGCCAACAAACCATAGTCCGCTAGTCAAGTTCAAGCCATACATTTCATGATTGAATTAAACCCACCCGCACGACCCTTGACGAAAGCCAACAAATTCGTACGACTACCCTAATCCAATCGCATCATATGCTTAAGCAGATAAGCACTAATCAGCTACCGTACACTACACCTTGACGAAAGCCAACAAACGTAGCACGAATACTAAATACTACTTATCTGAAATGACAGAGGGCTACGGCAGGTTTCTAAGAAAACCTTTTACGTAATGAACTTGATATCGTTGTAGAATCGAGTGATTTTAAAAAGGAGTGTTTTTTAGGCTTTTATTAGTTTTGCTAAAGAGGTCACTCCCGGTGAAGGGATCTCGACTCTTTCCTTATCGAATAAGGTGCAGAATATTTCACAAATACCACTATGCAAAGCATGAACTAAAAAAAGCAATCAAAACACAACACCGAGTGGGTTGTAGCATCTGCTAGTTTCGCTAAATAGGTCACTCCTGGTAAGGGATCTCGTCTCTTTTCTTATCGAATAAGGTGCGGATATTCTACAAGAAATACCGTTATGCAAATCAAGAACTAGAGCTACCGGTTTTTAAACAAGTTTCTACAACATCTTTAGGTATCTTTTATTTCATTAATCTCAATAATGAAGTCCCATCATTTATGCTTCCTAAGCATCACAGAAGAAACAAAAGCAGCAATATTTATTATATATCATATATATAATATAAGCAATCGTCTCAGAATATCAAGTGATCACATCACAGAATATCAGTAGCAGAAGAACACATATGAAATATTGGATATACTAGGAATTCCGTGTTTTAAATTAAGCCAGTATAAAACACGGATTCCACGGTCGCGATGAATAGACAAACCTACATCCCTAGACCCCTACGAGAGCGGCAAGCAACCCTACCAATTCTAGAGTTAGGAGACCCGGTCTCGACTTCTCGAGATGGTCTCCTACTGGACCCTAGAACCCGGTTACCTGTGCTCCCTACCTTGGGTCTATCCTAATGTGGAAAAGTAAATAATATAAATCAATGGTGACATCATCTTCAACCTGGAAGTGCCTCAATAAAAGAATATTACATACAAGCTTTTGAATGAATGAAAATGAAAAACTCTCATCTCACGCAAAAATCCCCGGCTATTCAAAACACGACGATCCAATATAACATATCACAGCAACACATAACATCATATGTCATCAACGTAAGTAAATATGCGTATCCCAATTATCGTTGACATATAGCAATGAAACCGGTGATACACCACATATTACACTTACCGTCGCAGAAAAGAAAGTGAAAAACTACAATAATTGGAATCCGCAACCACCTTAGACATCATAAACCAAATGTATCACATACTTTGGATTTCATGCCTAACCAAATGAATTCCTTAGACATCACATGCCTAAAAATTATAAACCCCACATTTTAGACTCGATATTGAAAACACTTTTCAATAACCAGTCGGGTAATTCAACAAGATTCCTGACAACCTGATCGAATGCTCGTCGGAAACTTTAGTAGACGGCCGCACCACCCGATGCCGTCGACGAAGTGCACTTAGGCGGAACATCGCGGCCGTGAGCACCCGAACGGATGGTTTTGGCGATGGGGTTCTCCTACAGTAACTTGGTCGGGGCTATGGGGCGTGACTATCTAGTAAGGTTACCCGGCGAGGATCCGCGTACGCTACATGATTGCGACGGAGTTTTGATCCACATCAAAATTCTGTGGCAACCGATAAAATGAGACTGAATTGCTAGATTTATAAAATTCAAATTAGTTTTCACAAAACTAAATATTGTTGATTTCAAGTATTGTATCATAATCACAGATAGCTAGACAATGTTAAACTTTTCGATCGAATCAACAAACACCCAAAATTTTCCAAAGAGCTCAACATTTGAGCGGAGTTTAAAAAAATACCCAGAACATGCCACAGCACCTATGAACCATCCATAGAAGGGACGACCCATGCCTCACTCATGTCGCTGCGGTACTGCCGCAAACCCTAGGTTATGACCGCGGTTCCGCGATCCAAAAAGTCGAGTTTGGGTATCGTTCTTTTAGAGGGTCTACAGAATCGCTTGCATGATTTTCTGAAGATTTTAAACTTGGAAAAAATTCAACTCTTGGAAAATTTCCAGCGAGGGAAAATATTGGTTATTGATATCCGTTTGAACTTTTTATCGTCGTCTAAATAACCCAAATAGATGTTAGAATTACGACTACGAAGCACTCCGAATTGCCTTTGCACAAAGATGACATCACATGCAAATTTAGCAAAAACAAACAGCACCTGAAATACCAAAACCCAGAGACTGGAACACCCTAGAAAATTCAACCCAGTACAAAACCGAGCTGGACGGTTTTAATAGCAATGTGGCCGGCCAAAATCCGGCGAGAGGGGTTGAATTTTATACTGTGTTCATGTTACATCTCATACAACATTCTGCAATTGCTTAAAAAAAATTAGACACTCTGAAAATTTCGACAGAAACTAGGTTTTTATTTCGGGTGTTTCGAAGTTGTTTCGGTATCGTAATTCTACAAACATCGTCTAATTCTTAAGCATGGCTCTGATACCACTGTTGGGTTCCCTAGGTCGCCGCTGGATTTTGGGAAGTATCGACCATGCCATTTTATAAAAATTGGCGCGCTAAAGAACCCTAACATAGAATTTTAACTAGAGATTTAGACGATACTAGCATGCAAACACCTTTACATCTAAGTGAACAAGGAATACAACCTTTGTAGACCGGTACTTCACTTCAATAGCTCCGTATAGTAGTCCCTTCGCTCTAAGTAGTGAACTCCCGGACTCTAGAAAGGCTCCACAAGATGAACGGAACAAGCTTGCTTGAAGTCTTCGAGACCGAAGATGATCTACGTAGACGAGACTCAAACTCAAGCTACCTCTTCACTAAATTAGGGTTTAGTGAAGCAAACACCCTAAACTAAATGGCTAATGTAGTAGAGGATGATGAAGTAGGAATTTTGCTCACTTTGGATTTATTTTTCTCACAATATTTCTTCACCCCACATGAAGCTAGAAAACTTGAGGAAGGATATGAAGAAAGCTCTCATGGATGAAGCAAGTGAAGATGGAATAATAAGTGAGAATAGCAACCATGGGTGAGTTAGTGTCATACACTAACTCATTTAGAGAATAAACTATGGCTAAGGATAATGGTTAGGTTAAAAAATATCTTAAGTAAAACAAATTAGGGGACTAAGTCAATGGACACAACAAGCTTCTCCAAGACTCTAGCCATGATAAATTTCCACCAATTTGTGAATTACTAAAATAAATAAAAACCTTTAATTATCAAGAGCATGTGTGAGTCTCATACACCCATGTAGCATGTGGCATCAAGCATGACACAAAATAATGTACATTAATATATATCATATATATACTATATGCACACAAGTGAGAAAAAGAAATGTTTAAGTGAGCAAATATTAGTTAATGTAAATTAATATATCACATATATAATTATACATTAAACTATTAAATCAACACTTGATTTAATAATCCGGCTATATCACATACAACCGGCTAATATCAAATGTAACAACTTATCGAATCAACACTTGATCCGATAACCCTTCTATATCACATATAACCGACCGATATCACATATCACGAGAATAGAATGCGGTATCACATACGCGCATTAATCTCGGTCCCGTACATATCACATACGTGGTCCTACTTCGTTTCGCTTGAGCCAGGAAACCTCTGTGTAGGACTCTAAAGACTCGTCAATACGCCGGTAGTAGGTGGTGATTATATCAGTCACCCACAAGCCGCAAGCGGTCTGCTAAACGTAACGGCCACCCGGGTATTGAGCGATCAGAAGATCAACAAGAAAGCCTGCGCATACTCCTACAAATCCAATCAGTAACACTACTGTACAGTCCGGTCTCTTCGTCTGATATGTCGCATATCACAGCCTGGGGGTGCTATAACGTCAGACCCCAATAGCCTGATAAGTCATGCCGATGCAAACTCCATAACGGTACAAGAAACTACTGATAACACTTACCAATAGATCTCAGCAACCCTGGCCGGGGATTTCCTGTTATGGCTAATCGAGCATAGCGCAACATCAACCCCCAATACCAGGAGAAACGAAATCCCCTCCTATCGCTCATTGCCTCCATGTGACTCGGGACTGTACCCAAAAACCACCGTTTTACACTATCTCTTGAACGTGGTAAGGTGGAAATCAAAGCACAGTGGGAATCACACAAGACTCTATGACGATCTCGGGTCGACAGACTAATCTATACCAGTGTCACCAGAGAACTGCTATCTGACGATAGGTATAATACCATCTAGGAGTTCTCGGCGAGTCCGTTCAGTGTACCCAGTCTCCACTGAGCACCCGTATACCTTTTCTGATGTCAAACACCAATGGATATGGGATCATCCATTGCCCATCATATGGGTCGAGAAGCGTATACACTAGTCTACTCTGGAATATCGATGCCCCCTCTCGATACTCCCATGACTAGGAACAATTGAAGGATGTACTTACCGACAACCTCTGCCCCACTAGTATGATCTGCATCATAATCCTGGTAGTCAAGTACTCATCCTAAGGGCTTTATCAACATGTAATAGAGAGACAATAAGTGTATATATTAGGATAAAGAGCAACCAGATAGCATGCTATCATGTCGAGCAAGAATGTCCTCCCTATATATGTCCAAGCATCCACTACAATATACATCGTATGTACAGTAATGGCCTCTAGGGCATACATATAACTAACAGGATCGGCCGGAGGGTTTCATAGAGAGTAGGAGCAACGGAAGAGTGTGCAAGTTACTTAAGTCCATTTATGGATTAAACCAGGTATCGCGGAATTGGAACATCTGTTTTGATGAGACGGTCACGGAATTCGAATTTATCAAAAATCCAGATGAACCGTGTATTTATAGTAAAATTGTAGCGAGAACTATGGTATTCCTCGTCTTATATGTAGATGACATTCTCCTGATAGGAAATGAAATTCCTATGCTACAATCAGTCAAAGGATTCTTGTCACAAAGGTTCTCCATGAAGACCTGGGTGATGCCTCCTACATTCGGGGGATCCAAGATCTATTGTGATAGATCTAAAAGGATATTGGGAGTTTCACAGTCAAGGTACAATGGCACCATACTGAAAAGATTTAGTATGGAAAATTCGAAGAGCGGTAATCTACCGGCTTGTCACGGAATCACCATCTCCAAAGATATGTCTCCCAAGACTGAATTGGAAAGGGATCGCATGACTATTATACCCTACGCTTCTGCAGTAGGCTCTATAATGTTTGCGCTGTTGTGTACCAGACCAGATGTAGCTTACGCACTGAGCGTTGTAAGTAGGTATCAGTCAAACCTAGGGGAGAAGCACTGGACAACAGTTAAGAACATTCTCAAGTACCTGAGAAGGACTGAGGGGATGTTCTTGGTGAATGGCAGTGAAGACCTCGAGATCGAGTCCTTCGCCGACTCCGGCTTCCAGAGTGACAAGGATGACTTCAGGTCCATGTCGGGTTATGTCTTTACCCTCAATGGAGGGGCGGTCTATTGGAAGAGCTCCAAGAAGGACACCGTGGCTGACTCGACGATAGAAGCGGAGTATATCGCTGCATGTGACGCCACGAAGGAAGCAATCTAGATGAAGAAGTTCATTACAGAACTTCAGGTGGTTCCATCCATTGTTGATCTAATACCTCTGTATTGTGACAACAACGGGGCTATATCTTTAATGAAGGAACCAAGGTCCCATCAAAAGTCCAGAAATATCTTGAGGCCGTACCACCTGATCAGGGAGATCGTTAATCACCGGGAGATCGAGGTGCGGAGAGTAGAGATAGAGAACAACACTGTAGATCCACTCACAAAGGCCATCCCTCAGACACAGTTCGAGAGGTTAATCGAGATGATAGGTCTACGATATGCCAATACATGGCCTTAGTGCAAGTGGGAGATTGTTAGTGAAATATGCCCTAGAGGAAATTTAGAAGAGTGTGTTTATATAGAACTGCTGGGTTCCCTAGGTTGTCGTTGGGTTTTGGGAGGTATCGACTATGCCATTTTATAAAAATTGGCGTGCTAAAGAACCCTAACATAGAATCTTAGCTAGAGATTTAGACGATACTAGAATGAAAACACCTTTACATCTAAGTGAACAAGGAATACAACCTTTGTAGACCGGTCCTTCACTTCAATAGCTCCGTGTAGTAGTCCCTTCGTTCTAAGTAGTGAACATCCGGACTCTAGAAAGTCTCCACAAGATGAATGGAATAAGCTTGCTTGAAGTCTTCGAGGCCGAAGATGATCTACGTCGAGGAGACTCAAACCCAAGCTACCTCTTCACTAAATTAGGGTTTAGTGAAGCAAACACCCTAAACTAAATGGCTAATGTAGTAGAGGATGATGAAGTGGGAATTTTTCTCACTTTGGATTTATTTTTCTCATAATATTTCTTCACCCCACATGAAGCTAGAAAGCTTGAGGAAAGAGATGAAGAAAGCTCTCATGGATGAAGCAAGTGAAGATGGAATAATGAGTGAGAATAGCAACCATGGGTGAGTTAGTGTCATACACTAACTCATGTAGAGAATAAACTATGGCTAAGGATAATAGTTAGGTTAATAAATATCTTAAGTAAAACAAATTAGTGGACTAAGTCAATGGACACAACAAGCTTCTCCAAGCTTCTAGCCATGACAAATTTCCACCAATTTGTGAATTACTAAAATAAATAAAAACCTTTAATTATCAAGAGCATGGTGTGAGTCTCATACACCCATGTAGCATGTGGCATCAAGCATGACACAAAATAATATCACATATATACTATATGCACACAAGTGAGAAAAAGAAATGTTTAAGTGAGTAAATATTAATTAATGTAAATTAATATATCACATATATAATTATACATTAAATTATTAAATCAACACTTGATTTAATAATCTGGCTATATCACATACAACCGGCTAATATCAAATGTAACAACTTATCGAATCAACACTTGATCCGATAACCCGGCAATATCACATATAACAGACTGATATCACATATCGTGAGAATAGAATGCGGTATTTGTAAACTTTAAATCACAAAATCAAATGTAACAACTTTTCTTGTTTTCGTATTCTTTCTTTTATTTTTGTGACAAAACCAATTCGTTATTTGTGGAACTTCAAATCACAAAACCAAATACACAATTCCATGCGGATCGACCCGTACTTGCCGGCTTGCTACAACACCCCGTGCACTTGCGGTTTATAAATATTTAAAACGAGAACGATCTCACGTACGCATTTTGTTTCCTTAAGAGTCATATCGGTTTCAAAACATGCGTGTTTGCGCGCGCAGGTGAGTTGCCAACAAATTTTTGGCGCCGTTGTCGGGGAGTTGGTAAGTATTGGGTATTGTTATTTCTGGTTCTTACTGACTCAATTTTTCAAAACTAACGCAAACTAACAAATTCTTTCATTTTGTTGTCTGTCCTTCAGACCTTCTATCACCCTGAACTTAAACTAAAAAATCAAGTTAGACCATTAGAATACTAATATAGCCTAGAGAACCCACCAAAAATTTTTGCACCTAACTCTTTGAAAACACCGGCGACACCCCTTGAAGATCCGAGCTCGCCGGCCTATTTGTTTGAGTTTGAGTTTTTTCATTTTTTGGTGATCTCCAGTGCAGTGTCAGTGTTCTAGTAGTATTGTTTGATTTTTATAATTTTAAGTGTGTAGGAATTGGGGCATATATATCGCTTTTTGATACTAAATATCGTATTTTTCCGACATTTCAGTTTTTAAGGAATTACGACCAGCGATCGTGCGGAGCGAGGCTTAATTTCAATTGTAAAACGTTAGTGAAGTACAGTGCTAAAGATCCGGGTAGTTCGACTCGCGCAAGCGAACATTCAAATACCCGTAATCACTTCAAAGGGGTTTCTTAACCCAAATCGTATCGGTACGTATTTCCTAACACATTCTTCTCGAATCTGACACATTCCAATATTTCTATCTTCTGCAGGATTCTTCGCACAAACTTGCCGCCAATTGAACAGATAACTAACCGTATTTTTTGCAGCGCTTAAATTAAAACGAAAAAGAATTGCTTAAATTTCTTGATTTCTTGAATTCTTTTATTGATTGCGCATTTGCATCTTAATTTGGAATTAAGGGCAAAAAGACCAAACAAGATACGTTAAAGGATTTCTTCACTTTTCTCCGTAGCCCACAAATCACAAAACTGCATTCTTGGATACCCACAGTAATTTAAAATCAACTAGAACTTTGACTCTAAGGACTTCGTGCTCATTAGGAGAAGTTAACTATGTTTAGAACACCGTTTAACGGTATATCGTTCATGGGGTGTCTAGGCAAGTGTTCAAGAGAAAGGGTTATCTAATTAAAGAACTTCGCGAAAGAGTTGGAAAACCTCCCCTTCTCTCTTGCACTTACCTGGCTTCATGATCCGTATATCTTGAGCCCGTTTCTCAACACAGTTTTATTTCAACAATCAGGTTCTTGAGCAGGTCTAGTTGACTAGCATACCATAGACTGCTAGGGGTATGATATTCTTTATTTTTATGATATTGGTGAATTCTTGTTGATATGGGTGATACACAATTTACTTCAATTCTCACGATTCTTATTCTTTTGTTTATACTCATTCCCAATTCTTTTGTTCAAACTGTCATGATTCTTCCCACATTCATGAAAATTGTCCTTTTCTAGGGGGTGATCAACCGTCCCAGATTTTTGATAATGGTCACCCACCTAACACTCTTGAACCCAGTCCCACTTCAATTAGAGACGTAATGATAGAGGATTTAGAGAAAGAGGTCGACAGATTGATGGCTTTAGCATCACCACCGTCACAACCCTCTTTACCTGAAACAACTGACCCATCCTTAGGGAATGATGGTGAGACAGATGCTAGGTTGACCACTTTAGAAAAATGTATTGAAGTGATGATTGCGGTCGAGAATCAAACAGCTGCAATGCTAACCCTGTGTATACAGCACTCTGAGCAATTGTTTCACGCTCAAGCTTAATCTTTGGCTAGAATTGAAGAGCATGTAGCTGTAGTGATTCTAAAGAGTGAACACGGTCAATTAGAACCACATAATGTTGATATCTGCCATGTAGGAAGTCACCCAAGTAAAATAAACGATCAATTGAATTTTGATGATTTCATAGATAACGATGCAATTGAATTGACTGAGTGTTACCAGGATACACAAGAAAGTCAACTGACTGATTTTGCATTCCAATTTTTGAGGAGGAATCTTGTGATTGTGACGGGTATGGTTTGGATAGAGTGTTAGAAGAGATCAATGATCAAGAACCCATGATTTTTGTATCACCTAGTGATATTGTTTCGGAAGAAACGTTAGTGTGGGAACCTACTTTTTTAGACGTCATAAACCTACCCATTTGTGAATGTGATGAGGAAGAAATGATATTGGGAGAGTTAGAAAACCATAGTGATAAGAATAGGATTGCGAAAAATCATAAGAAGGAAGACAACATTGAAAAACATTCTTTCATGTCTAGTTTTGAGGAGATATTTGCAGATAAACTTGATATTCTTGGTGAGTTTGAGTTAGGAACAATTTGGGATCATCCTAGGATCCTTTCATTTTCTAAACTTTTTGCGGATGAACTCCAGTTTTTACACGAACCTGAATTCGGAACATCCTAGGAACCTTTCATTTTCTAAACTTTTTGTGGATGAACTCCAGTTTTTACACGAACCTGACTTCGGAACTCAACATATGCTTCTTGAACATTCAATTCATTAAGAAAACAATTTTTTGACCACTTCAAAACTTCATTTTCACTTTCAACATCTTCCGATCCTTACTTTTACACACCCATGCCCTTTACTAAAATCTAACTTATACCTTTTCTTTTTCTTTTTTCTTTATATATACATATTCTTTTACCAGCTACTACATTATATTGACAAAATAAATTTGTGGCTGGTATTAATTTCTGGACTAACCATATCGTTAAGCTTGTAAATATTGTAATCTTTGTTTTTTCTAGTTTTTTTTTAAAATAAGATCGCACCCGTTAGTGGGTGAGTGCTGATTTTTGGGGACAAAGATGATTTCACTTTTCGTTTGGGTATGATTGTAAATAGATAGGTTTTCTTGTTGTGTTGGGGGGGTTTGTAAAAGTGTCATTTATATTGCCTACTTCCCAACCCGAGCCCTTATTTCTTAGATCTCAAACAGAACCCTCTTCTTTCTCTTTGTCCCCTCTGCCTCCTCCAAAAACCCTAGCCTCTTTCCTCGGATCTTGGCCGGCGATCTCCTCAAAAAATCCGGCGAGCTCGGCCTGCTTGTCTCCGATCTCCGATTTGCTTCCTCAGTGCTGTAAGCTTTTCACTTCCCCCCTCTCCTGTACTGTTGATTTTTCTGAAAATTCCCCAGCCCACAGAAAAATGGCCCCCTTCGAATTAGAACGAAATTTTGTCGCTATTTTTTCCCATGAAATGTTCGAAAGCTATTTTTATGATGTGATCCGATAGTTGGGGTAGGAATTTCTGTTGTATGGGGAAGATGGGTTATGCGCTTGTGAACACTTGGTTGATGAGTTCTATGATGTGCTTAGAAATGGAGAGATACTCCAGGATTGGATTAAGTTTCGCTTTCAGGGTAGACATAGGGTATTTTCAGCTGATACAATATCCAACGTCACCAATATCCCGATCTGATCTGGTTTTCAAAACCATTAGAGCTGGCCCAGTATAAGACGATTATGGGTGACAGGTGCGAGCTACGAGATGTTAGGCTAAATGCCCGGCAGATTTATAGGAACGTCTATACGGCTTGCAGCTGGGCGTACCGCAACGTCAGGGGGATCGCTCACGTCTCATCTTTTCCGGCGATTATAGAGCACATGGTTCATTGCTTGATCACCAGGGATTACCAATTTTTCATGGCGAGCATGCTATTCGCCACGATCAAGGAGAGTGTCGCCGCGCGCAAATCTTTACTTCCCGTCCTCGTTACCCAGATTTTCCGATATTATATGGAGGACGATGACTTCGCGGCCTGTCTCACGATGTATGACACATTCCCGGTGGAGATAGAGAGGATCTCACCGGGCTACACAGACCCCAGGAGTGAGCAGCAGATTTGGTCCCCCACCGACCCTAGCGAGCACGCGGCTCCGCAGACTTCATCAAAGATCTACTTGGGAGAGGATGTTCCGACTGATCCCTACAAACTACACAGGATGGAGGTCCGCGGCATCAAGACTTTGATCAGGCAAAATAAGAAAATCAAATACCAACTTTGCCAAATCTTAGCAAACCAGGACGAGGCGAGCGGAAGCAGCAGAGCCAAGGGCAAAGCCAAGCGACGATGAGGACATCGTCAGATTCAGTTTGAGGGTGGAGCTTTTTGATTGTATTTTGTATCTGCATATAGTTTGCATGTGCATATTTCCTGCATTTCAGTACTTACATTACGTGTTTTTCTTTTCTTTTGCATGTAGTTGCATTTCATATCTGCTTTTGTATTGCATTGTATAGAAAAACTTGAAAAACTTATAAAAATTGAAAAATTCTTGAAAAATATAAAAACTTTGTCATATTGGCTAGCGGGGGAACTTAGATTCAAAGTCTGATGGTTCGGTTGATAAGTTGAAATAACTAAATCCTTTTTATGAAACCGACAACCCGAAAAATAAACCCTCCTGTGTGTTTAACCATAGCTGATATACGTCTTTTATAACACTTTACACGTGTCATATGTGTTTTGAGAATTTGATAAATGTCTGATATGTCTGAAAAACTTTTAACTTTGATAAACATCGTTAGGATCAAGCAGGTTTGTTCTAAGTTAAGCAAAATATCAAGAATAGTTTATGCAGTGAAGTAGATATGAAGAATTTTACAGAGGTTTTAACAGAAACTATAAGTCTGAAAAATAACCCATCAAAAACCTTGTTGGAGTAATTACACACCTTATCCACATGTAACATCTTTGGATTTACAAGAAAAGGCTGGCTATATCTCCGTTTTCACTGAGTGCGGAATTATTTAAAATAAAATGAGTCTTTTATTTTGTGGCCATGGTAACTTGGGTAATTAAGTCCTTGGGGTGTCTCCACACCTAATGCCCTAAAACCATCTGGTTTGGGAGTCATTGACCCAAATCTCGCTAAGTTTTCAATCGCCAGATAAAAAAAGCTAAGCAAGTGTTCTCTCCAATTTAAAAGTCCTAACGGTTCTTTATGGGACAATAATCTTGGCGGCGTCGAATTTTCTATTAAAACATTTTTTTTGCGGGGATATGAAGATTTGTATTTATTAAGACGTTTTGCACGATAGCTTTGGTGTGTATATACAAAAACAAGTGAAGGGTGGAGTGAAGTATAAGACTTAGGGTCTGTGTTAAAATTGATATATATTCTGACTTGAAACCTAACTGGAGAATAAAACTTGAGAAAATCTTAACTCTTTTCAAACTCGTGTGATCCTTCAGAAGTTTATCCTGGTCTGCAATTATAACATGATGACCCTAATCAAAATTCTTAAAACTTTATGAACACTATCCGCACAATCACGTAAAGACGCGTATGAGCTTATTGCGAGGTGTGAAAAATACGGTTTAACGTTTCTGACTTGGGTAATAGAACTTCTAACTTTGATCTCTAACCTTAAGATTAGAATCAACAGTTTCTCCACGATGCTAACTTGACTGGATTTTGTGGGTGTATTCCGCTGAAAATCCTCAGGAGACAACACTCCTCCTACTAGGGACACCTAGAAGTTTAACGGATTGTTGCACATGCTCAGTGCAATTGTGTTCCCTACGAAAGTGAGGTTAGAATTTTTTGTTTTTCTTGGGACGAGCGAAAAATAAGTTTGTGGGTATTTATTCATCTCAGAAAATTGCATATTAATACCGCTCATTCATTATCTATTTTGTGATTTATCAGTACTATTAACCAGTGTCTGCTCAGTGATTACAGATTACAGGTGTTCGTGATTAAATACAGGAAACAAACTCAATATCACGGATATAGAATTTTGGAGCCGACACCGCAAACAAAATAGGAAGACGACCGATATCCAAAGAGTTCTTTTGAAAATAAACTTGTGTACACAATTTTGGTCCAACACAATTCAAGTGTACACACAACTCTTTGGCATGGACCATGACATGGTGGGGCTACCCATGGCATAAAAGAAATGATGGTTTGTGCAAGTGGGTGTGATGTGCATTGAATGTGCATTGAATGCTTAAAGTTTTGATGTGATTTAAAGCACCAAGTTTCCCTCCAAATCTCTGAAGGCAAACCAAATTATAACAGATAAAACAAACAGCATAAGAATGATTGTGGAGAGCACACATGTACGCCACACCAAGACGAGCCCATGTGCTCGGTTACCCAAGATCGGACATACAACGGTAAGTGAACAAAACAGACTAGTTCGTGTTTCGCGGAGAATATCGGAATTTGACGACTTATGCCTCGCAATCGCTTTGACAAGTCGTGCTTTATGCCGGGATCAACGTGAGGACGGACAACTCATGATCAAAGGAGCGTCGAGGGAATCGTCGTGATTCAACCTTCCGAACCAAAGCCACGACCATTCTTTCTTAACTTGTTTCTTGCTTTTCTTGTTTTCGTATTCATTCTTTTATTTTTTTGACAAAACCAATTCGTTATTTGTTGAACCTTAAATCACAAAACCCAATACACAATTCCCTACGGATCGACCCGTACTTTCCGGCTTGCTACAACACCCCGTGCACTTGCGGTTTATAAATATTTAAAACGAGAACGATCTCGCGTGCGCATTTTGTTTCCTTAAAAGTCATATCCGTTTCAAAATCTACGCGTTTGCGCGCGTGGGTGAGTTGCCAACAAAAGCCATTACACAAATTCCTTGGCCAGGGCAAGCGAGATTTACTGGTAGGTGCTCCAGTAGTTTCTCAGGGTGTATTGGGCTCTACCCCAGCACGACTTATTGCACTATTAAGGGTCTGACGGTTACCATCCCCTTAAGCGCGATATGCGAGTATCTTAGACGAACAGACCGGGTTGTACAGAGATTGTCACAAATAGGCTCAGTAGGAGTTCGGATGAGTTTACTCATCGGCCTTCTTATCGACAGATACCTGAGTAGCCGTTACGTGCAGCTAGTACCGCTGACGGACTTGTGGTTAAACCTACTGCCGGCGTATTGTCGATTCTTTAGAGTCCCACACAAAGGGTTTCCCGGCTTCGGGCGAAACAATGTAGAGGCCGTATGGTTTTACGGCAAGGTTTCGATCACATATGTGTACTGGCTATACGGTGTTATTCGGATGGATAATACTAGTGGGCTTTGGTTTAAGTCGGATCCTAGTATTATATTATTGGATTATTATTATCTCATTGTATTCGTATTTTTCGGAATACGAATACGGGTATGTATATACGGTGAGAGCATTCTTGTAATTTCACAAGAAATGCTTCTAGAAGAGGACACCTCCTTATTTGGATTTATCTATTTTGCAAATAGATTAATGATGTGGAAAATGGAGATATTTATGGCATGGAGTGAAGCATGGCTCAGGGTTTATTTTATTGGTTTGGACTCACTATTCAAGATGTTTGATATTTTCAATTAGAAAATATTGCATGCTTGAGTGAGATGAGCGTAGGAGTCATTCTTCACTTTCCTTCTCACTAGTTCATTTACTCATTTTGTTTCTCTCTCTATTTTTTCTCTCCTTCTTCCTCAAGACTCTAATCCCTCACATGAGTTGTGAACCATAGGGTCAAGTGAGATTAAATACTCCATTAGACACTCTACATATTCTAAGTTACCTACCTTAGCAAACTAAGTACCTTAGCTGCCTCGGTTTAGAAGTTGGAGCTTGAGATATAGACTCTCGGGTGGATCATCTTCGACACGTGGAGGCCGACCATTAAGCACGATTCGGATCTTCGAGAAGCTTAAGAAGAGGAGGAGAAGAAGGCCCAAAGGACTAGAATCAAGGAGGTATAAATACTGACATAGTAGTTAGAACCTCCTAGTAGAATATAGCTAGTTAAGGTTTCCGTAAAGATCCTGGAGTTAAAGTTGGTGTTGCGAAGTAAGAAAAATCATTTTTTTTTTGTAAATTCCGCCTCCCCACAAGTGTGTGGGGTGTGCGATATCGATTTACAAATACGACGTCAGCTGAGAATAACAACTTCTTCTTCTGCGAACCAGCGCCCGACGGCAAAAGTTTGCGCTTAACGGGCTTCTTCGGACGGCGAGTTCCGATCTCCGAGCCGATAACTGACTCAGGGGACGCCACAGCCACCACATTCATGGGAGCACTTACATCCGGTCATATTTTATCTAGAAAGGCTCGTGGAATTACAGACGTGGCACCCTCTCTTAAAGAAGGACGGACAACTGCTCGTCACCTCAGCGGGACCGCAGGATTACTGGCCGGGACAGAATCCTTATGGTCGAAAAGCATCCGCCTTTCCTCTTTGATGATAGCACCTATGGCATGCTGGTACCAAGAGATGAAAGCATTTGACGCCTTCGGGATGTGGCTCGGCTCACTAATCAGGAAATGAGACCCCGTATTTAGCTGCATGAAGTGATGCGCCATGTTGCGAACGCTCTCTTTTGTAGCAACCTGGTTGACGAGGAACGCTTCAAGGGGAACGCCTTGGTTATAACTGGATTGCTGAGCGAAACGATGTGGGTTGTGTCTTATAAATAACACTGAGGCATCCTGTCTGAACACGAGGAAACCCAGTCTGATGGAATATAAATAAATGATCTCCCAGGACCTCAACACAGAAGCTCCATCCTTGAAGACACCGTAGAGCGGCTGGATTACCTTGGAAGATTCCTTGCCAATGGTTAGGACCCTGTCGACGAAGGTCATGCTATCCTCAACCATGCGCAGGCGAAGAAGCAATCGCCGAGCTTCTCGCTGGGTTGGGTCTGGAGAAGAAGCATTGACCAATTGCTTGACCCGAGGAAAATTATATCCTTCATAAAATCTAGGCCGTTTATACACACCAAAAGCACCCAGCACGTGCATCTCGATCTATGAGGTAAAATAGTGTAATGGGAGATTTACGGGCTTCAAACCGAGCCGAGTGGTATCGGCCGCTAAGCTCAGACCGTGATATAGGTGAGCCAGTCCTGCGACCCCGATAGCCATGTGCATCCCCGCGGCAATGCGATGAGCTGGATAAAAGACGGATGGTCTCATGTAGCAAGGGTGCATTGGAAGCGCAAACCAACTCAGCCACAAGCTGATAAACCCTATGAAGAACGTCTCCTCATCAATGTCCGGAGCGGCAATCTCTGCGAAGGGGACGACTGGAGTATCTGGAATAAAGAATTTCTTTAAATCTGCATCCACAGTCAGCAGTTTGTCCAAACCAAATTCGAATGGATCATCGAGTTTGGCAAACTTCACAGCTTGCTTCGATAGAGCCTCCTGATGAAGAAAGTGGGCAACAAAGTCCGTAAAGCTAACTCCATGCCTCTCGAACTCTAAGAATAAGCTCTCATATATGTTCAACACTTTGGTCAAGCTCGAAAACTTGTGTCGAACGACATTCTCTGGGGTAAGACCCATAACCACCGATTCAGTAGCAAAGACGTATTCATCAGGAGGAAGTATATCCTCATAATGCACTCCTCTGGCGGATAACCCAGATATCTCCGTAAATTCTTCCAGCAAGATTGACACCTCCCGATCCGATAAGGGAAATGTGTGGGTCAGGATATTCCATTACTCCAGAAAGGATTTAACCCACCACATATGAAGAGTGTGGTAATAAAAGAGGGATGCCTAGATCGCTGGATATAGCCCGATCTTCAGCAGCAGTGACTTCTTCGCCAACAGAATGTAATGGGCCCACTACAGATAACCAGCCGGATGACGGGGGGTCACTCCTATCATATAGACCTGGCCCTAAGGAAGTACTTCTCCTTGGCATATACGATGTCCCGGAATGTCTAGGGCCATCGGTGGCTGCACTGGTATCGATGCCATGGATGGTTGGAGACGACCTTCCGAGATCCAGTTGACCTCTTCCACTGCATAAGCGACCTGCAGAGGGTTCGCATAACAAATCGACGGGATCGGTTCTGACGGCGCTGCACAAGTAAAACTGCGTCGGCCCCGGATAATGTAATTTTACCATGACCCCCACAAATAAAGAGACTTCTGCTCTGGTTCATAGTCCCGAATTAGCGCAAAGAATTCCCGATCCGTAGGCGCATTGGAGAAAGCGCTCTCCGAGTGAACGTAGGGGAAGGAGGAATCGGAAGCCGTAGTACCTAAAAAATAGAGGGTTAGTTATCGACACAATGAAATCAACTACAATTAAAGGCCTTAGCATTTTCAGTACATCCAAGTTTGTACTTTATTCTGGCATATTAAAGTCACCACAGTCCAAAGAAAAAGGGACAATGGGCCCCACAAAATCAAGGTAATGCCCCATCAATGATGAGGCAGGCACTCATTGTAAGAATCCAAAAGGATTCTTATTTAATGAAAAATCTCATTGAACAGTGGAGTTCAAGACTCCTGTTTCCCCCAATCAGAGCAAAGCTCTGTTTGAAATTTAAATTTCAAAATTGAAGCAACGCTTCAGATGATGCGCCAAGTGCGCTGCGCCCTAGGCAGCGCACCATGTATGCGCTAGCGCTAGGTACGCTGCGCTCTAAGCAGCGCACCACATGTCAAACATGTGTGCGCTAGCGCAGGGTGCACTGAGCTCCGAGCAGTGCACCACGTGTTAAACACGGGTGCGCTAGCGCAGGGTGCGCTGCGCTATGAGCAGCGCACCACGTGCAAAGCATGGGTGCGCTAGCGCTGGAATTAAAAAACTCCCCACCGTTAGATCAAAAGATCTAATAATAATGATAAATCATTAATTAATCAGAATTAAACTCTGTTATGGAAAGATTTTCCAATTTTTTTAAAAACAAGAAGATTGCCTTCTGTAAAACAGAAGCCCTAAGATCAAAGATCCAATGGTAGAAAACATCCCCTAATCAATCAGAGAAAGATCTCTTTAACTGATTCAACAAATCAGCTTGCCTAATATAAAAGCCCCAAGACTTCAAGTCTTATATAGAGAAACCCCCCCCCCAATAAACTTTGAGAAACTCAAAGATAAAGAGCAAGCTATTGCAAGAAGTTATTTCTTCAAGGTAAGGATGAAGGATGATGAACACAGAGATGAAAACATCTCATGATTAAGAAAGAAGAATTCATTTCTTAAAAAAGATCATAGATTTACAAAGACCAAAAGTCTTTCACAAAGAGATCAAAAGATCTCATCATAAAATAAAATAAGAAGATCATAATTCTTCTCATGGATCAAGGATCTATAAAGGCAAAGCCTTTCATCAAAATAAGAGATTGGAAATATCTCCTGCAAAATAAGAACTGTTGTTCTTAGATCTTGAGATAAAGTCTCTTTTAAAAGAACATAAATTTGTTTCCCAGATCATAAAATTGATCAACTGCGCTTTGCACTCTTGAACTGCGCTTCTGCGCTCTCTGGACTGGCGCTCGGCGCCAAATGCGCCACGTGTCAACCATGTATGCGCCAATTAACAACTTGCGCTTTGCGCTTCTGAAATAGCGCACTGCGCTCATAGCCTAGCGCTCAACGCCAAGCGCACCACGTGTCACTCACGTGTGCGCCACTAAACTGAAAGCGCAATGTGCTCATGAATTAGCGCTCAGTGCTCATAAATTGGCATCGTGCGCTCATCATCTGGCGCCTAACGCTGAGCGCGACACGTGTCCCTTATATGTGCGCCACGTGGCAGAAGCGCACTGCGCTCTTTGACTTGCGCCAAGCGCCTAGCGCGCCACGTGTTGCGCTGACAGAACATAAATTGTTCTTTAATAAGCCAGAGCTCTGATGAATGCTCAGCATTCAATGTAAGACAAAAAACATTGTCAAGATATAATGCTCAGCATTGTTAAAACGGCCAAGCCCAAATAAAGGCTCAACAGCCCAGAATAAAAATGTTAAACATTTATTGGACTTAGCCCAAGATTGGCCATAAGTCCTCAACTCATATTAGTTGAGCTCATCTGCTCATAAATATGATAACAGATTTTAGCCCCAAATTGAACTACAGATCTTTCAACCAGCTCACATCGGTTTGAGGGTACATCTCTGAACTCCTCTGATATTTGTCGTTGTAATCCTTCAACGTCTTCAGAGAGGTGACGGGTCCCGACAACCAAACATTCTATGGACTGTGGGGTCCTTTAAAACCCATGGACTATGATGTCCTTAACCTTGACTGTGAGGTCTTTAAACTCACGGCCAATGATGTCCTAAACCTTGACTGTGAGGTCTTTAAACTCATGGACTATGATGTCCTTAACCTTGACTGTGAGGTCTTTAAACTCACGGACTATGATGTCCTTAACCTTGACTATGAGGTCTTTAAACTTACGGACTATGATGTCCTTAACCTTGGACCGTAATGTCCCTAAACTAATCGATCGCAATGTCCCTAAACTAAACAATAGAGCCCAATTGCTCTTTTGTTGGATCTAAATGATCCCGTTAAGTTGATCTTAATCTAAAATTGGACTAACGTATTCTTAACAAACGTTTGAGTTGATCTTATTCTCAAATGAGACTAACGTATCCTTAAACCCAACCCCGAAACCCAAATCTAAGAAAATACGGATTTGGACTAATCCACGCCCTACGGGCGACAATATAAATTAGTCTCCGTATACAATCCATGGGCAACCAAAAACAAAACAAACACCCACGACATGAAGTGACCATCTGGAGAAGGAGAAAGTGGTTACCGCGATGCGATAGCGTAATTAACTGCAGGGGCTTGCGCCTGCAGGGAAGAGCGTCCCTACAATCAAAAACCCCTCAAATGAGGGGGAATCTGACGAAGTCTGCTACATCGGCCGCATCCGTTTAAACCTTCAATACACGGTGTCATAAATCAACTTGGAATCTTCGGAGATGTGGATGGATAGCACCAATTAGCATCTGCCCTCGGAATTCAAGCCCCGATGTCCCAACGTCCCGGTCGCGTCTTTTGGCGGAGAACAGATTCTGGCACGCCCGGTGGGACCTTTTCCTCTTTGCACTCCACACTTCGTGTGTCGCGTTCGCGAACGAATCGCGGTTTGATATGGTTGCCCTTGGATTCGAGATACTAAGATTTGGTGTCTTGCTCGGTGCAGAAAACAAAAGATCAATGGCGTCTACCTGCAAAAAATGCTCCAGCTGCAACTGCAACTCCCGTTCCGCCTCATCTGGAGGTGTAACTTACGGGCCCCAGGCGGCCTCCCTTTTCACAATGCCGGTAGAGCAGGTAACGCAGGATACCACCGGGTTGTTCTTCGGGACCATGCTCCCACCAGTGAGCGTTAACATCCCGCTGCCGCAAGAAGCGCAGAAGAAGTTGGTCTTTGATCAGCTCACTGCCACCACGGCCCCTCTCAACGGGTCATCCAATGCCAAGCCAACAGCATCAGTCTTCGATAGGCTGAGCCTGAACTCCAATGGGCACGTCAAGAAGTCCACGATACCTGAAGCGGCCATCCCAAAACGGATAGCCATTCCTGCTCTCGAGGTCACCAAAGTAGCTTCTCCTGACAAGAAGTCAGTCTTCACAAGGCTGGCCCTTCCGGCTCCGGCTCCAGGCGAAGTCACCTCTGCCCATAGATCTGTATTCGATAGGTTGGACATTACTTCTCGGCGAACATCGAGCTTTAAGAGGCTGACGCGGGTGACAACTCTTTGCCAACACGAGGAGCATAACGAAACTAACCCTACAGCTGAGACAATTCCATCCGCACGACATGCTCGACGTCGCCACTGGCGCCGAGTAAGGAAGGCCGAGGGCAACTCCCCCTCTGGGCTAATTCCGCCAGCTCCGATGGTGGAAATCAATGTTGTTGTTCCAACTGGGAATAGCTTTGAACCGCTTAAGAGGATTCGCAAGAACTCTCCGACTGCCGTGCTGAAGAGATCTCCTCCACTTATAGAGATTACTACAGAA
Organism: Agapanthus africanus; assembly: GCA_030015575.1. Taxonomy (NCBI): domain Eukaryota; kingdom Viridiplantae; phylum Streptophyta; class Magnoliopsida; order Asparagales; family Amaryllidaceae; genus Agapanthus; species Agapanthus africanus. The sequence goes on along the minus strand of CM057339.1, from coordinate 297,126,024 downwards.
AAGAAGCCGGAGCAGCCTCCTCAGCGGCTGTCCTCCAAAATTTATAAAGTCTGGCGACACGTTCAGGATTCGGTAATTGATCAAGATTACTCTCGCCAACAAAAAAAGATAAAAGTTCGGCAAGAAAAGGACCATCTTGTCAAGCCACAAAAGGCGACAGCTACCTGGTTGCCCGCTGCAACGGCCCCCTCGACTTCAACTGCTCACAAGAGAAGGAGGCCAGAGAAAGCCCCTGTGACCGCGGCGAACCGCAGAGACACCGAACCTAGACGCCCCAAGTCTGGGGGTATGATGGTGCATACTGTTTATATGGCTTCCGAAAAAGAAGAAAGCCGTGCTTCTACAGGACATCGACCGCTTACCTGGTCAATAACGAAGGCTCAGGAACAACAGCAGCAGAAGCTTCAGGAGATGCTGACTGCAATGGCCGCACTCACTGAGCCAAAAGAAAATCCAGATACCTCGGAGCAGCGTCAGGAACAAGAAACTGACACCGAATTCCTCCGAAGAATGCTCGAGAGGAAAGAAAAAGAGACTGCGGAACAGGCAGCCAATATAAAACGAATGACTCTCTTATTCCAAGACATGGCTGGGATGATATTACAGCCGGAACCTTCAGCTGAAGACCCCCTATCATCATTGAAGACGACAGAAGGGAGACATCAAACCCTCCTCCGGCTTTTTCAGTAGCCAAAGAGGAAACCATCTCCAAGGCCGCTCTGGATGATTATATTGCCCAGCAAATACGAGCTCACCAGGCGAATGAAGCGGTCGACCAAATTATTAAAACTGGACGACCATATCCAGGCTGGTATGACCAAATAAAGTACCCTCCAGGATATACGATCCCTAAATTTCATGTATATAAAGGGACGGGCAATCCCCGCCAGCATGTCGCCCAGTTAGGGCTCTATGTGGCAACACTGGGGGTGACGATGAACTGCTACTTCGCCAGTTCGTTGGTAGCTTGTCGGAGACGGCATTCGAGTGGTATTCTGAACTTCCAAACGACTCTGTCAAGACATTTGCGGAGATGGAACTGCTGTTTACGTAGAGATTCGCGAGCGCTAGAGAGCGTACTCCGATTACCGCATTAATTAATGCCAGGGTGAAGCCAAGCGAAACTTAGGTACAATACGCGATACGGTGGCGGAATCTATGGTAAAAATGTGAGCAGCGCATCGAAGAAGCGCCGGCAGTGGGCATGTTCGTGGGCACTCTGGACCCTCAGGCAACTATTTCCCAATTCATGATGTTTTTCAAGATGACCACGTTCCAGGCCTTGATTGACAAACTGGCCCAAATGGACCAGATGGGTCATAGACGGTCTCCTCCAAAGCCGGAGCCGCGAAACGAAAAGGGTAAAGGAAAGGCGACATTAGTTGCGAATACTCAACAGCAGCCCAATGGTCCAAAATTAACGGATCTCCTAGACGAGAGGCGGCAATTCTATAATGAGAAGATGAAGCGCCCTTATTCGTTTCCCCGGGACAAAACGAAGAGATTGTTCGAGCTAGCGGTGCGCAACAGGCTCATCAATCTGCCGAATCCAAAATGACCATGGCAACCCGGCGAGGCTAATAGTCCCAATTATTGCCCCTACCATCAAACGGTAAGCCATCCAATTGAAGATTGCTTCGTCTTCAAGGGCTGGATTGAAGACCAGTATCAACAGGGCAAATTTTCCCTGTCCGAGAACTGGAAAGTGAACCCGCTTCAGCCACACGCTCCCAAGAAGACGGACACACCGGGGGTATCATGCTCTTTTGTATAAGAAGCTCCATAGGAGGTCGTTCTTTCAGCCAAGACTAAAAGAATGCTGAAGGATCTCCAAACATGCCCGGCAATCAGGTGGAAGAATCCACTGGAACCCAAGATCATCGAGGGAATGCTAAAGTCGCGCCCAACTCCAAAAATTGGTGGTGATAGTCAAAGAGCTCACACCCAGCCATCAAAGTCTTTGAAAAAGAAGAAGACCAAAAAGCCCGTGAAGCACGGTGACAAGCGCACGGACCTGCAAAAACAGATTGACGCGCTGGAAGAATATAACCAGAAGGCGCGGACCCCAGTCACACTCCAAGAATTTCTCAGCCACGTCCTTAAGGACGGAAGCGATGATAATGGAGAAGACTCGTCAGATGAATTTGAAGATTATGTGGCAAGTTGCCATGTGATCTCTCACTCGTCGATAAATGATGAAGAAGCTCCTTACGCAGAGAAACTGGGGGCAGATCCTGAGCCTGAATTCCCAGGACCATCAGACGAAATGATTGACGCGTTCCTAAATGAAGCTCTTTCGAAAAGCAAAGCTGATCGGGAGCGTGAGATGGTCATATTTGAAAAGGCCAAACGCCGGCGACTGGACGAAAGGGTTGAAACACTCCTGCCAGATCAAAGTACATCCGCCGTAAATAAAAGCTGGTTCAAAACGAGAAAGAGGTTCGCCAAAGCCATATCGATGGGAATGAAGCTGCCACCCTCCGAAGGAAACATTCTCGGTGAAGCGGAAACACATCCTAGCTACTACTTATATCACCGAAAGATTGCGCACCCTACTGAAGAGTGCAACGCTTTTAAAAGATGGTGGCAAGGATATGTTGCTCACCGGCAATATTTCAAGCGGATGAAGCGCAAAGCTCGTCGAGAGCAAAGAAATACGATCGAGGAGCGTAAAAGAACTACCGGCAGCTGTCACATAGTCGACGCTGGGGGACCGCAAGTTCTCACCTTCGGGAGCGACTCTGACAAAGAAATGACTCTTGGCCCTCTCTTTAAAGAGTCCACCTTGGAAAAAAAGGAAGAACCGAAGACCTGTGAAAATAGTCAGCTGCGCCATCGTACGCTGCCCGAAAAGAATCTTGGGCCCTCGAACAGTGGGTCAAATAGAAAAGACAAGGGGAAAGAAAAGATCCCTGAGGATATCATCCTTGATGACCAATCCGTCAAAGAGCTGACAGCCAAGGACCCACCAAAGAAAAGTAAGGTGGACTACAACGTTCTGGCACACTTGAGAAAGCTACCCTCGCAGCTCAGCATTCTCGAAGCCCTTCTGCTATCAAAAGAAGCAAGAGAGTCTTTGATCAAGGTACTTCAAGAGCCCGAGCAATTCCAAACTTTCCTCGCCGAGGAAAAGATGAAGGACGATCTGGAAGAAGTGCACACAGCGGATATCACCTTCGGCGATGAAGATCTTCTCCTCTGGACGTGTGAGCATAATCGTCCCCTTTATGTCTCCGGATACTGTTATGATATCAAGATAGGCAAAATCCTGGTCGACAATGGGTTCTCCGTCAATCTCCTCAATGTGAGAGTGTTGAAGTAAATCTGCATGAGCATTCAGCACCTCGCTCATGATAAAATCACCATCTCCGGGTTTGACTCTCAGTCATCACGGACGCTCGGGTCTGTAATATTGACAGTACGCTTTGGGTTGCTCGTCACAGACATTAAATTTCACGTCATTGTCGCCAAGACATGGTACAATGCTTTGCTCGGCCGGCCTTGGTTACACGAGTACAACATCATCCCTTCTACACAACACCAGTGTATGAAGTATTTCAAGGATGGTCTCGAGTATACCGTAACAGGGGAGCTTAACCCGTTCTTCATAAACGAAGTCCGCAAATATGAGAATGCAAAATACTTCCTGCCAGATTTCGAAGACACGGAAAGATGTCGAAAATCAGAGGACAAGAACAAAGCTATCACCACTATTCCGGTCTTCAGGAGTGACACCGAGGAGGAAGAAGAAATAGTTTATTCAGGTCCGACCCAGTGCAAAAAACTGGGACCGTCCACTCCTATGCTGATCTTCGACAGCGACTCGGAAGATGAGGTCAATGCCGTATTCTCTGCTCGGTCATCAATTCAATCCTTCGCTGATGAAGATCAAGGTTTGCAAGTTGCCATAGTTCCACCAAAGCATCATAAAGAGCTAGACGCGCTTGATACCTACAGTGTGGAAGAACTACAGACATTCTACGTCCCTCCCAGGCGAAAAGGTGAAAAGGCGATCCTATTCTACCGATCCGGGAAACCAAAGTGGAGAAAGAAATTTGGCATGGTGAAGATTCTACACTTGACAGGCTCCATCCCATTCGTTTGCCCAGATATTACACAGACGGACTAAAGAGACTCTTGAGACGCCAAGGTGTACCCCTTGAGAAACTGTGCGACAAGCACGGTCCTATAACAGGATCTGGAACGTTCCCGGAACTCAACGAAAGTTGCCCAACGGGAGGATGGAAACGATCGGGCTTGGATATATTCAATCCAAGAAACGGGAGCTATTCCGCGATTGCTACGTCATACATGACTTTGATGAAGAAGGAGATGCTCAATGGGAAGATGCTAACCCTGAACCAGAACTAGCTCCCGCCGTAAAAATGCCAAGCCCATCGTTCGAAGAACAAATGGACAAGCTTATAAGGGAAGCGGGTCAAAATGTTCGAGATGACCATAATCACGAAATGGCCATCTACGAGAAAGCCAGGACGCAACGCCTGCTTCAACTTGGGCTCGTTGCTGCAAGTAGGACGAAAGTTGCTCTTCGACGGCCCGCTGAGCTGCCCCATGATTCTGTGCATCCCACTCGATGATGTCGAGCTTCTGCCTCAGTGTTAGTCCGTCAGAGATGCATCTCAGAAGTCCTTCAAAGATAGCTTTCAACTGTGCAGCATTTGCATCAACCTGAGCGTGCAGCCGGGCAGATTCGCTTGAAGTCTCTTCGCACTCCTTATGTTTTAAGGCCGCCTCCTGTTCAAGATGACGAAAGTAGGGAGTGCTCTACTCAACCCATGCAGCCCGTTGAGAGTTCACAGCGAAGATCTCAGGAGCAGGACGTCCGAATTCGAGATCATGCAGACAGGCATCAATCTCCCTGCAGTGATTAACCCAAGACTCAACGACGCCCTCACTATGAAAGTTCACGAGCGTCGCCAGCATAGGATTAACCTCCGCGGAAAAATCTACAGCGAATGTGGGAGCCTCCACATCAAGCTCTTCGATGTAGTTGCTCAACATGTGCAGACTATTCACAGCGCCTTTGGAAGATGAACGTCGAGAAAAAGGGCCTGCTGGCATTACGACTCGAGATTCGAACGGAGCTGAAGTCGGTATCACCGCTGCAAAACAAATCACAGTCAAATGACGGTTCAAGAAATAGAGGAGGTTCAAGAATAATGGAGTTTACTATAACGGCTGCAGCAGGTGGCAAGGCCGGGAGTACCAGTGGCGCAACTGTTCTTTCTTCTCCTCCTTCGATCTATAATGCTGCAATCAAAACAAAGAATAATTAGAAATGATTTGGCTTCCCGGAAAAGAAGAGACATTAGCTGAAGGCTGTACTCACCAGCGCCACTAGATGAGGCAATCTCTGACTAGAAAGAGAAGTGTGGGTGTAGCACCTGATACAGGTGATCAAAAAGGACTCCTGCAAGGACGCAGTAATGCAATGTCAGTACATAAAGTATACAGCCTACAATGAAACTGATGGGTCACAAATCCGCACCTTCCAGCATTTGAGATGGTATGAGAGAAGGTAGAGGAGCGGTCACCCTTAAAGCAGCAACTGGAGATGCTTCCTAGGGTGGCACAACCCCAACGCTCATCATAACTGCATTAGAAATAAGAGAAACGCTGTCAAAAAAGAAATTAAAGGGGATCACAGAATAAAGGGGACAGTAATGACCCAAAATCTACCTGGTGAGTCGCCGGTCGAGACCGCGACAAGGACGTCACTGGAGGCAACAAATGCTTCACCCTCCTCCATCAGAATGGTCTCACCACCCGTAGCCTCATCCCCTGATTCCACGAGAATCATCGTGACACTCGCAGCGCCCGGCAAGAGTAAGGAGCCGTAAGGGGAAAGAGCGACGATTGAAGCAGTGCCCAACTCTTGAGAAAGAGTGGCTACCTCGGGCTCGGCGACTGTAGCCATCTCACCCACCGCTACCTCGGGCTTGGCGATTGTAGCCATCTCACCTACCGCTACCTCGGGCTCGGCGATTGTGGCTATCTCACCTGCCGCTACCTCTGGCTCGGTGATTACCGCCACTTCGTCGGCAAGACTCGGCCCTGCAAGATAGGATATATAAGAACCTGAAAGTTAAAACTTTGACAAAAGAACCAAATGTCACGTTACCTTGAGTCGGTTTTCCGATTGCTTCCCGAGCCGCACGTGCTTCCTGTCTGTGGGCGGTGGATAAGGCAGCCGGAGCATCCTCTGAAGGAGTAGGGGAAAGGGTAACAACGCTTGAACCAGCACCCGCATCCAAGGCGGCGGTACGCTCCCTTGCCGCACGCATCCTACGCTTCCTCTCCACCCGGGCCGTGAGGGCAGATCTTTTAAAGACCTCCTTCAACAGGACATCCTCGTCTGCGCCAATAGTTACCTTTGGAGCCGTTATGGCATCCGTCATCGGTTGCTTAAGTGAAGCTTCTTTCGGCAATACCGGCGGAACTGAGATAGCCAACCCGGGAAGCGTCTCCGCACCACCCTGTGAAGTCAGTGCCACGCTTGGAATAACCTGAGTAGAGGTAGTTCCTGTGATAAGAAGAAACAGGAGGGTCAGATTACCCATAAGAAAAGGGAGCGGAGACACGATGAACCGAAATGTACCGATGCCTAAGGATGCTCGAAGTCTTTCCTCTTCCTTAAAAGTCTTGAGAGAAGCTGTGAGAGCTTCTTCGGTGGAAATGCCTGTTAAAGAAGGAAAAGTGTCAGTCAAAACATGATGATAGAAATATGATGCAATGACGAAAGATACAGCTGATGGTTACCTGATTGCCCGAGGATAGCCAGTCCCGCTTCGTGGCTTGCGAATTGCTCTGAAGCTGCAATGGCAGCCTCCAGATCAGTATCATCTGGCGGCATGATTAGACCCTCGTTTGTCTCATACTCGCTCAAACCCTTGCCATAAGGAGCGTGAGGCTCCTGGCCGAGTACAACGTCGACAGAAAGGATCGAATTTTTCTTCCTCTTCTGCGAGCGAGCTCCGGTCGCAGCTAGCATAAGCTTATGCTTTCTAGGCACTTTGGGGCGACGAGTCCCGATGTCTGAACCCATGCCAGAATCGGGGGAGGCTACAGTCACCTTTTCTAAAGGAGCCCGGGGTATCGGTAGCTCGGGCCTGTCATGCGGAACTTCGATCACCGCAGCTTCTCTTAAGGGAGGCGGGACAATAGTCCGTCGCTTCAGAGGGACATTTCGATCACCAGCAGAGGGTGAACCTTTGCGATCGAGCAGCAATCGCTTCTCTTCCCTGATAACGGTGCCCATTGAATGTTGGTACCAGGCCACGTGTACATTAAGGGCTTTCGGGACACATCTCAGTTCGCTGATAAAGAAGTGAGACCCTGTGTTCAGGTGCATAAAATGATGCAGCGCGCTCCGCATTCCCTCTTTGGTAGCAACAGGTTCTGCCAAAAAGGCCTCAAGTGGGACGCCCTGATTATAACTCAGCTACTGGGCGAAACGATGCGGGTTGTATCTCATGAATAATGCCGCATCATTTTTCCTGAATACGAGAAAGCCCAGCCTGATAGAGTACAAATGAAGAATCTCCCGGGCTTTCAACACAGAGGCCCCGTCTTTAAAGATGTCTTGCAATGGCAGCACCACTTTTGAAGTTTCCTGGCCGATGGTCAAGACTTTGTCTATGAAAGACATACAATCTCCAACCGTGCGCGGACTAAGGAGCAAGCCCCTAACATCCCGCGGTGACGGACTCACGATGGAGGCGTCAACCAGCCGCATTATCCGAGGGAACCTGCATCTGTCGTAAAAAGAAGGTCTTTTGTGGATACCGAAGACCCCAAGCACGTGCAGCTCCATCCATAAAGTGAAGTAATGCATTGGGAAGTTGGCAGGATGCACCCCTGGTTCAGTGGTATCCGCTGCTAAGCTAAGGTCGTGATATAAGTGGGCTAACCCGGCGATCCCGATGGCTACTTGTATTCCGGCAACCATGCGATGCGCGGGGTAGAAGACAGAAGGCCTCATGTAACGAGGGTGCAGAGGAAGCGCGAACCAGCTTAACCATAAACTGAGAAACCCGAGAAAGAACGCTTCCTCATCAATACCCGGAGCGGCGATTTCTGACAGGGGGACGATCGCAACGTCGGGAAGAAAGAAACCCTTTTGATCGGCTTCCAGTATTGGCCGACGGTCCAAGCCAAAGCCGAAAGGATCATCAAGTTTAGCAAACTTTTCGCCTTGTCGCGACAAAATTTCTGGGCGAAGAAAACGGGCAATGAAGTCTGCAAAGATGACCCCCAGCCTCCGGATTCAAGAAAGAGGCTCCCATACATGTTCAACACTTTTATCAGACTTGGGAACTGGTGCTGAATGGCGTTCTCTGGGGTAAGACCCATCACCACTGATTTGGTGGCAAAAACATACTCATCCGGAGGAAGCAGCTCCTCGTAGTGCTCCCCCTAACTGGTAAACCAGAAACCTCGGCAAATTCTTCCAAGGAAATGGAGACCTCTCTATCCAATAGGAAGAAGGTATGGGTCGGAATGTTCCACTGCTCTAAAAATGCCTTGATCCACCATGTGGGAGGTGTAGAATACCGGAACAAGGAAGCGTAGTCCGTAGGGTATAAGCCAAGCTTCAGCAGCTACGATTTCTTTGCCGATAAGATATATCGGGCCCACTGCAAGTATCCGGCCGGATGACGGGGATTTAGCCCGATGTTGTAGGGTTGTCCCCAAAGGCGCGACTCACCCTGACATATGCGCCGCCCTAGGATGTCTAAAGCCACCGGCGGCTGCACGGGTACTGCGGAAATAGAAGGCCGAAGGAGACCTTCTGAAGTCCAATTTACCTCCTCTACAGTATAATTGATCGGGGGTGCATCGCCATAAGGGATCACAAAGATAGGCTCCGAAGGCGTCGCACAAGAAAAGCTCCGGCGGCCACTGATAATTTGATCATACCATCTACCCCATAGGTGAAGATTCTTGTATTCTGGGTCGTGGTCTCTGATCAACGCAAGAACCTCTCGGTCTACAGGCGCCTCAAGAAATCCGCCTTCTGAGCGGATGAACGGAAAAGAAGTGTCGAAAGACATGTCGCCTACGCGAAAAGGGACAAAAGTCAACTGTCAGTGCTATAATTTAATTTAAATTCTAACACTTGGTACTTTAGAATTTGTACCACACTGCAATGAAGTGGAGAGGGACCAAAGGGGGCCCACAAAATCTAGATGACAATTCATCATTAATAAAACAGCCTCATCATTTGATGAGGCTATCATTAAATGGGGAAATCCTCAAGAAAATTCTCATTAAATGAGAGATCTCTCGGCAGAGGAGTAAATCTCCCTTTGAGAGCAATGCTCTATGATAGAGTGACACTTGTCAAATTCTGATCATGAAGGAATAAAAATTTCTCAAGAGCCATGCTCTGAAAAAATGATGATGAAAGAATCCATCCGAAAAATTAAAATCATTTTTTTATGAATTAAATATTCTGAGATCTTCAAGATCTATGAACAAACTCTAAGAGTTCTTTATGAGCAAAGCTCTGTTCATGAGTTAAGAAACCCTGAAAGAAGATCTCCTTAGATCTATGGGTTCAAGAGAGCAAAGCTCTGTTAATGAAACCCTAAAAAGGGTTTTCTTTAGATCAAAGATCTATGGAGAGCAAGGCTCTATTAATGGGTGAAACCCTAGATTCTTAAAATGATCTTTTAAAAGATTTAATCTTTACCAAGATTTTAACAGAGTTTTGACTCTTGAAAAGTTCTTAAGCAGAAGAGCTATGCTCTGAATAAAAATTCTCAAAAGAAGAAGATGAACAGAATCATCTAAAGGACCGAAGGTCCTGTTTATAGGCATTGAAATGCCTTTTCAACTTCTGAGTCGATCCAAGGGCACAGATGCTGCCACCGCTGCACTCACATGTGGACCACGTGAGCGCAACGGTGGGGGGGGAATTTGTTTCCCCCAATCAGAGCAAAGCTCGGTTTGAAATTTAAATTTCAAAATTGAAGCAACGCTTCAAATGCAGCGCCAAGTGCGCTGCGCCCTAGGCAGCGCACCATGTGTGCGCTAGCGCTAGGTGCGCTGCGCTCCGAGCAGTGCACCACGTGTCAAACACGGGTGCGCTAGCGCAGGGTGCGCTGCGCTCCTAGCAGCGCACCATGTGTCAAACACGGGTGCGCTAGCGCAAGGTGCGCTGCGCTCTGAGCAGCATACCACATGCAAAGCACGGGTGCGCTAGTGCTGGAATTAAAAAAACTCCCCACCGTTAGATCAAAAAGCCTAATAATAATGATAAATCATTAATTAATCAGAATTAAATTCTGTTATGGAAAGATTTTCCAATCTTGTTAAAAACAAGAAGATTGCCTTCTGTAAAACAGAAGCCCTAGGATCAAACCTCCAATGGTAGGAAACATCCCCAAATTAATCAGAGAAAGATCTCTTTAACTGATTCAACAAATCAGCTTGCCCTATATAAAGGCCCCGAGACTTCAAGTTGTTAGTGTATATGCCCTAGAGGCCATTACTGTATCATACTAGTATGTATATTACTTGATGGAAGCTTGGGATATTCACAGTTGTACAGACAATCTTGCTCAATATAGTAGTATGCTACTTGGTTTGTCTCTGCATTAATGTGTACATGTGTGTTTCTTTATTATATCACCTATACGCATTAGCAGAGCCCTTAGGATCTTTGCTTGATTACCGGCGTTGTGATGGCATCACACTCGTAGGGGTTGGGTAATCCACAAGCACATCCTTATTCACGTCCCTAGTCGTAGGATTATCGAGATAGGGCATCGATACTCCGGAGTAGACTAGCGTATGCGCTTCTCATCCCAGCACGGGAGACGGTCTGTCCCACAGCCGTCAGTACGTCGTACTTGAGATAGTATGCGGGTGCTCGTTAGGTTACGAGTACACTGGACAGGACTCGTCGGGAAATGATGGTTGGTATTATACCTATCGTCAGTTATCAGTTCCCAGGTGACATGAGTACAGCTTAGTCCGCTGACTTGACACTTTCAGTTCGCCTCGAGTGTGTTCCCACTGTTCTTTGATTACTACCCTACCACGGCTCTACTGAGTCATGCAAATAGGTAGTAGTTGGGTGCAGTCCCGAAGCACTTGGAGGCAGTGACGGTTAGACAAGATTCGTCTCTCCTGGTATTGGGGGTTGACATCGCGCTGTGTCTAGGAAAGCCATTACACGAGTAGTCCCTGGCCAGGGCAAGCAAGATATACTGGTAGGTTTCCAGTGTTATCTCAGGGTGTTCTGGGCTTCACTCCGACACGACTTGTACCGCTATTAGGGGACTGACATTTACCGCCCCCCTAGGCCCGCCATGCGATGTATCAGACGAACAGACCGGACTGTACGGAGATTGTCACATACAGGCTCAGTAGGAGATCGGATGGGTTTACCTCATCGGCCTTCTTATCGACATCTACCCGGGGACCGTTACGTACAGCTAGTGCCGCTTGCGGTCTGTGGTTAAACCCACTACCAGCATAGTGTCGAGTCTTTAAAGTCCCACACAGAGAGTTTCCCTGCACTGAGCGAAACATGTAGAGGCCGTATGGTATTACAGCAGGGCTGCGATCACTTACGTACACTTGTGTGCGTGTGGTGTTCGGGCAGGCAATACTAGTGGGCTTTAGTTTAAGCCGGATCCTAGTATTGTACAGATGGATTTGTTTTGTCTTCTGTGCATCCGCATTCTTCGGAATGCAGATGCAGGTGTGTATGCAAAGTTTTCCGGAGCGATGAAGGAGAAGGTGCCTCATTAGGGTTTGGCCAGTTGGTTCGGCCAAAATCGTTATGTGGCAGGCTCATTAGGGCTTTGACAGTTGATTCGGTCAAAACCATATTAAGGCGGACTCATTAGGGTTTTGGCAATTCGTTTGATCAAAACCATTATGAGCCGCGGACATCATTTACTAATCCTTTTAGTGATAATTTTATGATGGCTAATTGCATTGACCATTTGACCACCTTGACCTCTCTTGACTTTGTTGACCGGTTGACCGTGTTGACCATTGACTTTCAAGAGAGATCTACACTCTTCTTTTCTTTTTCTTTTTCTATTTTGATTATGATAATGGTCATTTCAATGTAGCCATCAAACTTTATCTTGATGGGATTAGTAATGATATTGTTTTTGCATTATTGAACCATGGTTCATTTTCTTATGCTCATAATTTCTTTCTCATTCTCTCTCTTGCCTTTTTCTAGTGAGAAGAAAAGAAATGCACCATGGTTGCTAGCTCCTCCTTCTTCCTCCTCTTGATTCATCTTTTGATCTCATGTGTTGAGAGATAAAAATCCCACAAAGACAAAACCATCCCTCTACCACTTCTACACAACCTAGGGCTTCTAGACTAGCAATCTCTTTGCCCTAGTTACCTCGGCTCGAGGTGGAGCTCGGTGTACATCTCTCGGATGGATCGTCTTCGACTCAAGGAGGCCGCGGAGGTGACCAAAGTCCGGATCAACCCTCGGAGCAAGCAAGGAGAAGAACAACAAGAAGAGAAGGAGTTCAAGTTGAGGTATAACCCCTAACCGAGTAGATAAATCTCTAGTTAGGATGCTAGTGTGTTGTTTAGCAAAGATCCGACTTTTACGGTCCATGTTACCATGTTTAGAAAAAAATTTGTTTTACCGTTTCCGCAACCCCGAAAGTACCGGGAGAGGTAACATGGACCTAACAGTGGTATCAGAGCCTAACTAAACACACCCTAGCATGTTAGCAAAGTATTTGGAATATCGACCGGACGAAAAACCGCAAAAACACCCCGAGAAATTCAGTTTCTGCCGATTTTTAGATCTGTTCCAAAATTAATAAATCATACACTAAAAATCGGCTCAGGCTTTTTGTAGACCACTGCAGAAAAATGATCCCCCAACTCGGTTAAAGCGCCGCGGAACCGCGGCCGAGTTAACTCGGTTTGGGATCCTGTTTGCTGCAGTGTTCTTGTTTGTGTATTTTGTGATTTTTGGTATATGACTTTTCTGCCTAGATTTTCCAGAAAGCAAAATTTGTTTTTGGGGCTCAAAAATCCGTATCTTTTGGTCGATGTTCTGTAGACTTTGGCTAATGGTTATATCTGTAATGTTATATGTGTATTGAACGTCTACTAATCGCTATACGTCGATTAGTGGGGGTTATACATATCTGTGATCTGTGTTGTTGATGGTTTGTGTATATGAACTCGTTGGATTGTCGCGGATGAATAGCCGGGGTGGATGTGAGATGAGAGTTTCTTTTTCTTTTATTCATGTAATAAATTTGTAAATTGATGTAATATTATTTGTATGGCCGCACAACCGGGTCGGGGTTGTAGCCGTCATTGTATAATTCTTTTTACTGTTTTTGCTCCTAGGATAGACCCATGGAGGGGGTGCACAAACTACCGGGTATCTCGAAGTGCCGAGTGGCCCACTCACGGCGTTGAGGGAGGTTGCTTCGCTTCGGGTACTTGGCGGGTAGTTTGCCGCACCCGTAGGGGTCTTGGGTGGGGTATTGGCTATTCATCGCGACCGTATAATCCGCTTTTCGTTGCAGGCTCGAACGAATCGCGGGTTCCTAGTATATCCAAAGTGTTCATCTATGATCTGGATTGGCTATCATTGCTATATATCTATATATAATAACTATTTAGACGTTGCTTATATTTTTCAGCCGCGCTAGCCCAGCCCCCGCTCTGTCGTTAGTTAAGTAACCTAACGGGTGATGACGGGGCCCCGTGGCGAATGCGAATGGCATAAGCGTACGTCATATTTTGGTTGTTTTCTGCAATGGTAGGATTTAAATGATGGGACGTATTAAAAGAACTAATGCAAGAAAATAAACCTAAAAGACGTTGTTGGAACAATTTTTCAAAAAAGCTGTTATTACAAGGATGTTCACTTTTGTTTTGCATCGAGGTATTCGGTTATGAATGCCCAGCACCTCATTCGACGAGGCAAGGGCCGAGATCCCCTCATCGGGAGTGACCCCTTGGACAAAAGTTTGCGTCAGGGTGATAACTTCACTATAGTCGATTATTCTTGCTTTGCATCGAGGTATTCATCTTATGAATGCCCAGCACCTCACTCGACGAGGAAAGAGCCGAGATCCCTTCACAGGGAGTGACCTCTTTAGCAAAAAGTTTTCGCCACTATATTTTCAAAAAGATTACCAGGTTCCTTCAACGATATCAAGTTCATTGCGTTAACGGGTTTTTTCTCCAAAAACCCAGCCGTAGCCCTCCGTCATTTCTTACAAGTAACACTTAGTATTCGTGCTGCGTTTGTTGACTCCGTCAAGGCGTAGTGTACGGTAGCTAAGTGCTGCTTGTTTGTATCGGTATATGGGATTGATTAGGACAGTCGTATAACCTTGTTGACTCCGTCAAGGGTTATGCGGGTGGGTTTAATACAATCAAGATAATGACGGGTTGAACTTGACTAGGACTCTTTGATTTGTTGACTCCGTCAAGATCACTTGGGTCCTAGGGGCAAAAAACCACATCGGGAGTTTCTAAAGAAACTGAAACTTGCAGATTTAGCATACCTTCTGGAGTGTGGTGACTAGAGTGGATTCCATCTAGGTTATCACACAATGACAGTTGGATCCCGATCCCACTAATGAGTTGGATTATTCTCGGGAGATTATTTCACTTAACGATCAATACTATAAACCTAGTAGGTGTCTAGAAAGGTGTTAGCGGGGCTACGCCCCCAGGGAAAAGAGGTTCTTAAATTAAGGAACTTCGCGAAAGCGATGGAAAACCTCCCTCGAAGTACCGACACTAGCCTGGCTGAAAGGTTAAACAAGTATTGTGACGTGAATTAAATCCCGGCTAGTTCTTCTTTTAAAAGGTTTTAAGAAAGAATTTGAGGAAACAGTGGGAGACATCCTGGTTAGATAAACTAATAAACCAATCTAATCTTGCATGAGCGCACGCTGAGTGTTTCTTTTCTCTCTCTCCAGGTAGCAACCATTTCACGCCCTAATCAAGATAATAAAATGTATCGCTTGACCGATCCGAATTCGTATTCGAGGCTGGGGAACGTTGGTTCGGCTCTAACTTGTGACAACAGTCATAAGTATGAGCAAGAGAAATGGGATTGTATGGATTCTAAGGATACCCAGTTGAAGAAGAAGCGTGGTTTTGCATCTGCTTCAGGTGTTCTTGTAATTGAGAACTGTTTTACGGTCAGCCCTACCTCCTGGGTACTTGATACCGGATCAGGATCTCATATCTGTAATTTATTACAGGGACTGAGAAAAAGTAGGAAAGTTGCACCGGGTGATATGTCGCTCAGAGTAGCGAACGGAGCACAAGTTAATGCGGCAGCCGTCGGTGAATATCACCTAGTATTGCCAAATGGCAAGACTATGATTTTGAACGATTGCTACTATGTACCCTCCATGGTTTGCAACATCATATCAGTTTCTTTACTCGATAAAGATGGATATAACTTTGTTCTTGATAGAAATATCATGAACATTTACCTTCATAAGGTACTGGTTGCAGAGGGTACACTGTGTAATGGTATCTACGTTCTAAATCAGAATACAGTTCTCAATATACAAAACACACGCAAGAGGAAGAATTCAGATACGAATGAATCCTACTTATGGCATTGTAGACTTGGTCATATCGGAGAGAAAAGACTGAGTAAGTTGCATAAAGATGGACTCTTGAATACGTTCGAGTTTTCATCTTATGAAACTTGTCAGTCTTGTCTCAAAGGGAAGATGACCAAATCTCCGTTCACCGGACATGGAGAAAGAGCAACAGAGCTCTTGGGACTCATACACAGTGATGTATGTGGTCCGATGTCTATACATGTAAGGGGTGGGTTCTCGTACTTCATCACATTCACTGACGATCTCTCTAGGTTCGGATATGTGTATCTGATGAAACACAAATCTGAAGCTTTTGAGAAATTCAAGGAATTCAGAAAGGAAGTAGAGAACCAGACTGGCAAAAGTATCAAGATCCTCCAGTCTGATAGAGGAGGGGAGTACTTAAGCACGGAATTCCTAGATTACTTAAAAGAGAATGGTATTCTCTCTCAGCTTACTCCTCCTTATACACCACAGCACAACGGTGTTTCGGAGCGGAGGAATCGTACCCTATTGGATATGGTTCGCTCCATGATGAGTAGTGCCGAGTTGCCTCTTTCATTTTGGGGACATGCGCTTCAGACAGCAGCATACCTACTGAATTATGTTCCTTCCAAATCTGTGCCTAGGACTCCATATGAAATATGGAGTGGGAGAAATCCGAATATCAAGCGATTTAAGATATGGGGTTGTCCGGCCTATGTGAAAACACAGAAACCGGACAAACTAGAGGCACGGTCAATTCTGTGTAAATTTGTAGGATATCCTAAAGACTCACTAGGATATCTGTTCTACCACACTGAGGAACAGAAGGTGTTTGTATCTCGCCACGCTACCTTCTTAGAAAGGGAGTTTCTTGCAAAAGAAACTAGTGGGAGTTCGGTAGAACTGGAAGAAATTCAGCGACCATAAAATATAACTGAAAATTTGGAGGAACCGCTAGATTCAATAACCCCAAACGAACCTCAGCCACTCCGCAGATCTGGTAGGATTTCTCATCCGCCCGAGAGATACTACGGTTTTCTCATAGACGGGGATCGAGAGGATTGCATCTTGGAAGAAGATGACCCTACCAGTTTCAGGCAGGCCATTATCAGTAGGGACTCTGATAAGTGGAAGGAAGCAATGCAATCCAAAATGGAGTCCATGTACGCCAATAAAGTGTGGACCTTGGATATTGCTCCACCTGGTGTAAAACCCGTTGGATGCAAATGGATCTACAAAAGGAAACTTGGTGTAGATGGGCAGGTGGAAACCTATAAGGCTAGACTCGTTGCAAAAGGTTTTCGTCAAAGACCTGGTTTGGACTATGATGAAACTTTTTCTCCGGTGGCTATGCTCAAATCCATTCGGATCCTACTTGCCATTGCTGCCTTCCATGACTATGAAATCTGGCAGATGGATGTTAAAACGGCTTTCCTAAACGGTTGTTTGGAAGAGTGCATTTACATGGATCAGCCAGAAGGTTTCGTAGACAGTGGGAGCAAAGGGAAGGTGTGCAAGTTGCTTAAATCCATTTATGGATTAAAGCAGGCATCGCGGAGCTGGAACATCTGTTTTGATGAGGCAATCAAGGAATTTGATTTCATCAAGAACGAAGATGAACCTTGTGTCTATAAGAAGATTGTAGGACGAACTGTCGTATTCCTAGTCTTGTACGTGGAAGACATTCTTTTGATAGGAAATGACATTCCTATGCTACAATCGGTCAAGCTATTTTCGTCACAACGGTTCTCCATGAAGGACCTGGGTGATGCCTCGTACATTCTGGGGATCAAGATCTATAGAGATAGATCCAAGAGACTACTCGGACTTTCGCAGTCCAGGTACATAGATACCGTACTAAAGAGATTTAGTATGGAGGATTCCAAGCGTGGTAACATACCCGCATTGCACGGAATTACCCTCTCCAAGAAGATATCTCCTAAGACTGACGAGGAGAGGGTTCGCATGAGCACTATACCCTACGCTTCGGCGGTAGGATCTATAATGTATGCGATGCTATGTACAAGACCAGATGTAGCTTACGCACAGAGCGCGGTAAGCCGGTATCAGTCAGACCCAGGTGAGGACCACTGGACAGCAGTGAAGAACATTCTCAAGTACCTGAGAAGGACTAAGGAGATGTTCCTGGTTTACGGTAATGGAGACCTCAGGGTCGAGACCTTTACCGATTCAAGCTTTCAGAGTGACAAAGATGAAAGCAAGTCTGTCTCGGGTTTTGTGTTTACCCTCAACGAAGGGGCGGTATGTTGGAGGAGTTCCAAACAGGATACCGTCGCAGACTCGACGATGGAGGCTGAATACATTGCTGCAAGCGATGCCGCAAAAGAGGCGGTCTGGATGAAGAAGTTCATTTGTGAACTTCAGATGGTTCCGTCCATTGTTGACCCAATACCTTTGTATTGCGATAACAATGGGGCTATAGCCTTAGCGAAGGAACCAAGGTCCCATCAGAAATCCAGGCACATCTTAAGGCGGTATCACCTGATCAGGGAGATCATTGATCGCCAGGAGATCAAGGTGCGGAGAGTGGACACAAAGGACAACACAGCGGACCCATTCACGAAGGTCTTGCCCCAAACTCAGTTCGAGCAGCTGATCGAGATGATAGATCTTCGATACGCCAGTACATGGCCTTAGTGCAAGTGGGAGATTGTTAGTGTATATGCCCTAGAGGCCATTACTGTATCATACTAGTATGAATATTACTTGATGGAAGCTTGGGATATTCACAGTTGTACAGACAATCTTGCTCAATATAGTAGTATGCTACTTGGTTTGTCTCTGCTTTAATGTGTACATGTGCGTTTCTTTATTATATCACCTATACGCATTAGCAGAACCCTTAGGATCTTTGCTTGATTACCGGCGTTGTGATGGCGATCACACTCGTGGGGGCTGGGTAATCCACAAGCACATCCTTATTCACGTCCCTAGTTGTGGGATTATCTGTTAGTGTATATGCCCTAGAGGCCATTACTGTATCATACTAGTTTGTATATTACTTAATGGAAGCTTGGGATATTCACCTTGTATAAACAAACTTGCTCAATATAGTAGTATGCTACTTGGTTTGTTTCTACTTCAATGTGTACATGTGTTTATTTTAGTATATCACCTATACACATTAGTGGAGCCCTTAGGATCTTTGCTTGATTACCAGCGTTGTGATGGCAGTCACACTAGTGGGGGCTGTGTAATCTATAAGCACATCCTTATACAGGTCCCTAGTCGCAGGACTATCGAGACAGGGCATCGATACTCCGGAGTAGACTAGCGTATGCGCTTCTCATCCCAGTATGGGAGATGGTCTGTCCCACAGCCATCAGTACGTCGTACTGGAGATAGTATACGGGTGCTCGTTAGGTTACGAGTACACTGGACAGGACTCGTCGGGAACTGACCGGTTGGTATTATACCTATCGTCAGTTATCAGTTCCCAGGTGACATGAGTACGGCTTAGTCCGCTGACTTGACACTGTCACTTCGCCTCGAGTGTGTTCCCACTTTACTTTGATTACTACCCTACCACGGCTCAAAGGTGTCGTGCAAACAGGTAGTGGTTGGGTACAGTCCCGAAGCACTTGGAGGCAGTGACGGTTAGACAGGATTCGTCTCTCCCAGTATTGGGGGTTGACATCGCGCTGTGTCTAGGAGAGCCATTACACGAGTAGTCCCTGGCCAGGGCAATCGAGATATTCTGGTAGGCTTCCAGTGTTATCTCAGGGTGTTTTGGGCTTCACTCCGACACGACTTGTACCGCTATTAGGGGACTGACGTTTACCGCCCCCCTAGGCCCGCCATGCGATGTATCAGACGAACAGACCGGACTGTACGGAGATTGTCACATTCAGGCTCAGTAGGAGTTCAGATGGGTTTCACCTCGTCAGTCTTCTTGTCGGCTTCTACCTGGGGACCGTTACGCACAGCTAGTGCCGCTTGCGGTCTGTGGTTAAACCCACTGCCAGCGTAGTGTCGAGTCTTTAGAGTCCCACACAGAAAGCTATTCGCCTTTAGGCAAAAGAGTAGAGGTCGCATGGTTTTGCGACAGGTCGCATGGTTTTGCGACAGGGTTCGTTCACATCCGTGCACTTATGCACGTACAGTGTCCGGACAGTTAACACTAGCAGGTTTTGGTTTAAGCCAGATCCTAGTGTACGTTTTGGGATTGGATTTATCCAGTATGTATTCGTGTTCCTCGGAACGCGGATGCGGGTGTGTATGCACAGTTGACGGAGAGACAGAGGCAGAGGATTTTCATTAGGGTTGTTGATCGTTGACTGTTGACTATTGACTTTTTGCTCAACCCTAATGAGAATATGATATATGATTAACAATAATATTAATTAAGTATTGTGGTGACATGGTTGTTGAGGGGTTGACTTTGTTGACTTGTTGACTTTGTTGACCGGTTGACTAGGTTTAACTAGTTGACCATCATGATGACAATGGCTATCATTTCATGGCAAAGACTTTTGCTTGCTTGTTCTCTTATGCAAAATGAGTGCATGAAATGATATGGCTATTGTAGCTTAAACCATTTTACACAATACTTGATTGCTATTTTTATGATGATGGTTTTGGATTATGAGAACCAAGAGAGAAAAGTCTTGCTCATTCTATCATTCTCATTCTCTCTCTTGTTCTTGAGCTCTCATCTCCTTCCTCTTGCTCTCTCTCTCTTTTTGTTTATGGTTCACTTGTCTCATGTGTTGAGAACCAAGAACCATAGAGTAAAATCCCAACACACTCTTCTCTACTCACTCTAGTTCACAAGGTTTAGCAAACCAAGTGAACTAGTTTCTTCAAAGACCGAAGAAGAAGCCAAAGGTGGAAGCTTTCGAGGTGGATCTATCTTCGGCGCAAGGAGACGACGGAGTGAAGCCGATCCGGACAACCATCGAGAGTCAAAGAAGAAGGAGTTCAAGAAAGAAAGGTATAACCCCCTAACCGAGTAGTTAACAACTCCTAGTTAGGTTGTTAGTTAGATGTTTAACAAAGATCCGGTTTTGAGTCCATGTTACCACCTTTAGAAAAATTGTTTTTCACCAAATTCCGCATGCCCGAAAGTACCGGGAGAGGTAGCATGGACTTACATTATCGAGATAGGGCATCGATACTCCGGAGTAGACTAGCGTATGCGCTTCTCATCCCAGCACGGGAGACGGTCTGTCCTACAGCCGTCAGTACGTCGTACTTGAGATAGTATGCGGGTGCTCGTTAGGTTACGAGTACACTGGACAGGACTCGTCAGGAACTGATGGTTGGTATTATACCTATCGTCAGTTATCAGTTCCCAGGTGACATGAGTACAGCTTAGTCCGCTGACTTGACACTGTCAGTTCGCCTCGAGTGTGTTCCCACTGTTCTTTGATTACTACCCTACCACGGCTCTACTGAGTCATGCAAACAGGTAGTAGTTGGGTGCAGTCCCGAAGCACTTGGAGGCAGTGACGGTTAGACAGGATTCGTCTCTCCCGGTATTGGGGGTTGACATCGTGTTGTGTCTAGAAGAGCCATTACACGAGTAGTCCCTGGCCAGGGCAAGCAAGATATACTGGTAGGTTTCCAGTGTTATCTCAGGGTGTTCTGGGCTTCACTCCGACACGACTTGTACCGCTATTAGGGGACTGACGTTTACCGCCCCCTAGGCCTGCCATACGATGTATCAGACGAACAGACCGGACTGTACGGAGATTGTTATATACAGGCTCAGTAGGAGATCGGATGGGTTTACCTTATCGCCTTCTTATCGACATCTACCCAGGGACCGTTACATACAGCTAGTGCCGCTTGCGGTCTGTGGTTAAACCCACTGCCAGTGTAGTGTCGAGTCTTTAGAGTCTCACACAGAGAGTTTCCCTGCACTGAGCGAAACGTGTAGAGGCCGAATGGTTTTACGGCATGGCTGCGATCACTTACGTACACTTGTGTGCGTGTGGTGTTCGGGCAGGCAATACTAGTGGGCTTTGGTTTAAGCCGGATCCTAGTATTGCATAGATGGATTTGTTTTGTCTTCTGTTCATCCGCATTCTTCGGAATGTGGATGCAGGTGTGTATGCACAGTTTTCCGGAGCGATGAAGGAGGAGGTGCCTCATTAGGGTTTTGGCAGTTGGTTCGGCCAAAACCGTTATGTGGCAGGCTCATCAGGGTTTTGACAGCTGATTCGGTCAAAACCATATTGAGGCGGACTCATTAGGGTTTTGGCAATTCGTTTGGTCAAAACCATTATGAGCCGCGGACATCATTTACTAATCCTTTTAGTGATAATTTTATGATGGCTAATTGCATTGACCATTTGACCACCTTGACCTCTCTTGACTTTGTTGACCGGTTGACCGTGTTGACCATTGACTTTCAAGAGAGATCTACACACTTCTTTTCTTTTTCTTTTTCTTTTTCTATTTTGATTATGATAATGGTCATTTCAATGTAGCCATCAAACTTTATCTTGATGGGATTAGTAATGATATTGTTTTTGCATTATTGAACCATGGTTCATTTTCTTATGCTCATAATTTCTTTCTCATTCTCTCTTTTGCCTTTTTCTAGTGAGAAGAAAAGAAATGCACCATGGTTGCTAGCTCCTCCTTCTTCCTCCTCTTGATTCATCTTTTGATCTCATGTGTTGAGAGATAAAGATCCCACAAAGACAAAACCATCCCTCTACCACTTCTACACAACCTAGGGCTTCTAGACTAGCAATCCCTTTGCCCTAGTTACCTCGGCTCGAGGTGGAGCTCGGTGTACATCTCTCGGGTGGATCGTCTTCGACTCAAGGAGGCCGCGGAGGTGACCATAGTCCGGATCAACCCTCGGAGAAAGCAAGGAGAAGAACAACAAGAAGAGAAGGAGTTCAAGTTGTGGTATAACCCCTAACCGAGTAGATAAATCTCTAGTTAGGATGATAGTGTGTTGTTTAGCAAAGATCCGACTTTTACGGTCCATGTTACCATGTTTAGAAAAAATTTTGTTTTACCGTTTCCACAACCCCGAAAGTACCGGGAGAGGTAACGTGGACCTAACACAAGTCTTATATAGAGAACCCCCCCCTAAACTTTGAGAAACTCAAAGATAAAGAGCAAGCTCTTACAAGAAGATATTTCATCAAGGTAAGGATGAAGGATGATGAACACAGAAATGAAATCATCTCATGATTAAGAAAGAAGAATAAATTTCTTTAAAAAGATCATAGATTTACAAATGTAGGGTTTTATAGCACGACAACAAGGATTAGCAAGGCATCACACACATGCCATTTTATTAAAAAATTGGGGTGCTATGTAACCCAAACCAAGATCTTAACTAGAGAATTAGGGTAAACAATACAAGTATACAACTTTACTTCTAAGAGTTAGGGATTACAACCTTTGTAGTATGTTCCTTCGCTTCATAAGCTCCGTGTTGAGCTCCCTTCGCTGCGATCATCAAGTACCCGAACTCTAGAAAGGCTCCATGAAGAGAAAGATGCAAGCTTACTTCCAATCTTCAACAACTAAGATGATCTACCTTGAAGAAACTCAACCGAAGCTATTGCTTCACTAATCAAGTATTAGCAAAGAAAACACTATAACCTAAGTGGCTAGAATAGATGAGAATGATGAAGTAGGAATTTAGCTTTCTTTTGTTTTCAATTTCTCACTTTATTTCATCACATCACAAAAAGCTAGAAAGCTTTTTTCAAGAGGAAGAAGAAGAAGAATTTCATTTGTGATGAATAATGAATTGTTGTGTGAGGTTAGAATTGCAACCATGGGTTAAAGATCACATCCTTAACCCTTGTAGAGAATAAACCATGGGTTGAGATTTGGGTTGGGTTAACAAATATTTTCACAAAATATCAAAGGATGAAGACTAAAGTCAAAGCTTCAAGAAGCTTCCACAAAGCTTGTCCATAACATTAACCCTAATCCAAACCCTAACATGTTTTATTCTCAAAATCTTAGTTGCAATTTTAACCCTAACATGTTACAATATTATATATCACATATATAATATATATAGTAACAAAAGAAAATAATACAATTAACATATATCGCATATATATCAATGTATTATCCATGTGAGAAAAAGAATCTTTAAGTGAGCTTATATTAGTTAATGTAATGTAATATATCAAATATATAATTATACATTAAATTATCAAATCAACACTTGATCTGATAATCTGGCTATTTAACAAATAACCGACTAATATAATCTGTATCAGTTCATCGAATCAACACTTGATCCGATGACCCGGCTATATCACATATACCCGGCCGATATCACATATCGCGAGAATCTAATACGGTATCGCATACACGTATTATTCTCAGTCCCGCACATATCACATATGTGCTCCTACTCCGTTTTGCCTGAGCCAGGAAACCTCTGTGTAGGACTCTAAAGAATCGTCAATATGCCGGCAGTAGGTGATGATCATATCAAAACACCCACAAGCTGCAAGCGGTCAGCTAAACGTAACAGCCACCCGTGTATTGAGCAATCAGAAGATCAACAAGCAAGCCTGTACATTCTCCTACGAATCCAATCAGTAACACTCCCGTACAGTCCGGTCTCTTCGTCTGATATGTCGCATATCCAGTCTAGGGGTGGTAAACGTCAGACCCCAGTAACCGATAAGTCGTGTCGATATAAGGTCCATAACAGTTCGAGAAACTACTGATAACACTTACCAGTAAATCTCAGCAACCCTGGCCAGGGATTTCCAGTTATAGCCAATCGAACACAATGCAACATCAACTCCCTATACCGAGAGAGACGAAACCCCTCATATCGCTCATTGCCTCCATGTGATTCGGGACTATACCCAAAAGCCACCGTTTTGCACGCCCTCTTGGATGTGGTATGATGAAAATCAAAGCACAGTGGGAATCACACAAGTCTCTATGACGATCTTGGGTCTACAGACTAACCTGTACCAGTGTCACCAGAGAACTGCCATCTGACGTGAGGTATAATACCATCTGGGAGTTCTCGGCGAGTCCGTCCTGTGTACCCAGTCTCCACTGAGCACCCGTATACTATCTCTGATGTTAAACATCAATGGATATGGGATCATCCATCGCCCATCTACATGGGTCAAGAAGCATACGCTAGTCTACTCTGGTATATCGATGCCCTGTCTCGATACACCTACGACTAGGAACATTTGAAGGATGTACTTAGCGACTACACTGTCCCCACTAGTATGATCTGCATCATAGTCCGGGTAGTCAAGTACTCATCCTAAGAGCTTTATCAACATGTAACATAGAGACTATGAGAGTACATGTTAAGATAAAGAGCAACCAGATAGCATACTATCATGTCGATGTTCATAACAGAATACTGCATTTTATACCGCCCATTCTTATGCTCGTGTGTTTATAGGTAGGTGCTTTTAATCCGTGTTTGTTGCATATTTACAGAGTACAGGTTTCCAGTCCAAATATTGCAAATCAAGACAAAATCTCCACAGTTACGCCAAAAGCAGAACATCTGTTGACAGCAGATAAAAGCCGGGTTCCGGTCATCCATATCCGTCCAGTGCCGAGTACCAGTTCCTGAGACAAGACATATGACAGTGGTCATTCGTGTCTGGGACAAGCACAGAGCACGAGGGGGGCAGCACAAGAATCAATGGGTTCGCGGAGCTCGAGAGAGATAGAAGTCAAAAGTGAAGAAAAGATAGCAATCCTGGACTAAGAATTCTGAAGATATTCTGGAAAGATTATCAGAAAATACATGTACTAGACAACAGGGGACAGCAAACCAGGGACTCCGACCAAAACCCACTGCCCAACTCCCCTATACGAGGCCGCGGAACCGCGGCCGTACGGTCTCCTCTCTGTGTCGTTTTTCTGGGGCAGTTTTGTACTTTTATATAGAGCCATATTCTTGCCCTAGATTTCCAGCTCCCTGCCTATAAATACTCCAGAACTGAGCTAAGACAAGAGTCCAATTTTGTGTTCATTCTTTTGTAGTTTTATTTCTTCTTCTTCTTCTTCTTCTTCTTCTTCTTCATTCTTCCTCCATGGAAATGTAGTGAGAGCATTAAGTGGATGTTAATGAAGATGAGGGTTTTTTTTTATCTTTCTTGTTAGTTTAACTTCCCCTTGAGATTCTTGCTTCCTCTTGATCTTTCAACATCTTCATTGAGCTTGAAAGGTTAAGGGTTAGTTATTGATCTCAAGGGTCATATTTTCTTATGAAATTAGCACTTCATTTCACATGCGTTCTCTACCCTTCTCTTGATCTTGCAGCCTCTTGATTGAGCTTGCAAGTTTAAGGGTTGGCTATTGATCACATGCTTGTCTTGAGTTCTTGTTTCTAATTCTTTTTATTGCTTATTTATTACTTGCTTTTTATTACCTTGCTTTACTTTCTTGCAATTTATATTCATGCACTTAATTACTTGTAATCTTTTCTTTTCTTTGTTCTTTTCTTTTTGTTCTCTCTTTTTGGTTCTTTTTTGTGAATGAATGTAATTATCGTTGTTAAGAATAAATACGGTATTGTAAGTTAAGATTTTCTTTTCTCATTTCGTTTTCCCGTTATTTTCCATTGAACTCCGCCCAAACCATACGCAAGCGCTCCGTTAGGCACCCTACCCTAACAAGGTAACGGTGATTCCTAACCGCGACCGGTTGCGTTCGGTTTGGCCGGAGGCGAAAGCAAGAGACAAGAACGGAAGGACAAGGGTAAATAAACCGTATTCCACGAATACCGCGCTTAAATCCCCTAATCCACGTTGTTGCCGATTGCTCTAGCTTCAATTGGTCAAGACTCAGCTCAAAGGTTTTGAGTACGGATTTCTTTAGCTTACAATTTCGTATCTTTTTCTTAACAACTTTATACTTGCAAATAATACACATAGGATAGTCTCGAACAAACACATACAATTCTTTATTGACTCATCTAAAACAAGAGCGGAAATACAACCATCTCCCTGTGGATCGACCCGTGCTCAACCGGCTAGCTGCATAGCGACACCGTCCTGATCGCGGTAAACTTTAGAACTCTTAAAACTCGACACGCCAAAAGCGTGAGATCAAATGGCGCCGTTGCCGGGGAGACGGTAGCGTATTTTCTTTCTTATTATTCGGGTTAATATTCTTTTTGTATATATTTATAAAAAAAAATCTTTTTGTTATTATTGATAATTTTTGTGGGCAAGTGTGCAGATTTTTGCGTATTTGCAAACTGCAATTGTGGGGAGCAAAGTGTACGTTCAAGGTTAAGGTGATTACTAAGTACAGTGCCAAAGATCCGGGTAGTTTGACCCGCGCAAGCGAACTTTTCAAGCTTACCGGATTTGATTCAACGGGGGTTTCCTAACCTAAAACTTAACGGTACGTATTTTACTAACACCTTCTTCTCAAATCCGACGCATCCAATATACTATTCTTTGCAGGATTCTTTGCAAGTTCGCTAGCAAACGCTAAAAATTGACTAACCCGTATTTGTTGCAGCGCCGCGCTTAAACTAAAAAACGATTGTTTGATTCTTTATAGAATTTTTTTGAATTGCGCATTGCATACATTAATACGGACTTAAGGGCAAGCGAACCCTACAATATACGGTAAAGGATTTCATCACCTTTTCCGTGGCCCACAAATCACGAACTTGAGCATAACGTTTACCCGCACAAAATTTAAATGAAACTAGACTTTAAGCCTTAAGGACTTCGCGCTCACTAGGAGAAGTTAACTGTGTTTAGAACCTCGCTTAACGGTATATTGCTTACGGGGTGTCTAGGAAAGTGTTAACGGCGAAACCGCCAAAAGAGAAAGGGTTATTTAATTAAGGAACTTCGTGAAAGCGTTGGAAAACCTCCCCTTATCTCTGCACTTACCTGGCCTCGTGATCAGTGTATCTTGAGCCCGTTTCTCGACACAGTTTTACTTCGACAATCAAGTTCTGGAGCAGGTCTAGTTGACCTAGGTGTACCCTAGAACGATTAGGTGTGTGGTATTTTTGTGTCGTGATTGTTTTTGTCCTTATTCTTTTTGTGTGTATATTTCATTCTTCTGTTAATATATAAACTAAAATAAAAAATAAAAAAATATAACATTCTTTTTCCCCTCCTTTTCTCTACCTTTCTTTCTCTCTCTTCATATCATGGGTACCCCACCTCGAAAAACTCTTGCCGAACTTTGGTACCCACAACCAGACATTACTTCTTACGGTTCTTGCTTTGGCCGAATATCGAACGACCCCTCCATGCCCAAAGTTTCACTGAAAGATCGCATAGCAGCGTCTAGGACAAACACTTGCACTCCTCATTCCACTTTGTATCAACCTTTTCAACCTCCCGCACCCGCTTATGTTGATACCCCTTTTGCAAGTCGTCCTTTGTCCATCGCTGAACGTATTGAACAATCCCGTAGCCGATCTTTCACTCCTTTCACCACTTCAAATTCTTGGGATCAACAATTCCATTCACCTTCTTATCCAAATGTTGATCCTGCTCCTGTCCAGCCATTCAATTCCTACCAATCCTACCCTACTTTTGCACCTTCCCTAGACATTGCTTCAGAACAGCCTTTTGGGAGTTTTCAGTATCCAAACAACTTTGAATCTTTTACTGAAACCCCTTCACAACCCATGTCTAGTCTGGAACAGTCGTTGGAAGACTTTAGGGTAGCGTCAAGCCAACAGATGATGGATTTGAATGCGTCCATGGCCGCTCTCGTACAACATACTGACCCGGTAGCTAGTTTTCAACCAGCTCCTAATTTTTCAATGTATGATGAGGCGGCAGGACAGGCTGTAAATTTGAGTGGAGAGAGTGTGCTGTACCCCCTTCCAAATCAAACCTACCCGTCCCAAGTTGAATCCCACAACTCTTGTTTTGAAAGTCTATCGAGTGTCCCATATGCTTTATCAATTGAAGATTGAATGATTAATGAGTTGTGCGACTTTGTAGTGTTTGATTTACCTGATTATGAAGGGACCATGCCAAGTGAAACCAATCCTAATCTTTTTGACCTCTACACCTCCACTTTAGAACCTGAATCGATTGATATCCATGCTTTTGTTGAGGTGTCAGAGAATTTTGATTTTCACTTGATTAAAGATATTGACGCGGGGATATTTTGGATGATGAACCCGTAGATTTGGCTGAGTTTTTCTCTTCAAATCATCATCCCGAGTCATTAAATGTTTTTCCCGAACCCCATATGCATCTGGATTTTGAAGAAAAGTGCATGGATGAGCTTAACTTTGAAGAGAATATTGAGGATATTTTTTAGGATGAAACAGTTCTAGATGATGAGTCGGATTTTCCAATTCATCCTATTCCTTTCATTGACTGTAAATCCTTAACCGATACCCCTCCTCGATCACTTCCCTCCATCGTTCCGACCTTGCAAGAAACCATCTCACTTTCATTTCGTATGTCTGGTTTACCGAGTTCGGCGTACCCATAGCTTCTTACGAATCTTGAGGGATTTGACCCAATTTCTCGCCATATTGATAGATTAGTACAATCCATCTTTTCACATCGATCATTACAGATTGTACTAATTTATTCAATCCATTTCCACCCTCAAATTTGTATTCCATTTCTCTCTCCCTTCCAACATTCTTCTTCCCATATACCGAGACCGTATCCCGCTTCTATCTCCATACGGTCTCGCGTAGTCTCCATTTCTTACCTCTCCGCATTCTTTCACCAGCCACTGCATTATAGAGACAAAATCTTTGAATGGTTGGTACTCACTTTTGGCCTGTGTAAGGCCTTGTATAGCTTGATACTGTTCTTTCCCCCCTAATCCTGAACTTCAACGCTAAACAGTGGAAACACTGTTTTACTTAAGTTTGGGGGGGCACCGTTTTTGTATATATTTTTTGTTTTCCTTTTTGTATATAATTTGTTTTTAGGGGGAGCGCCGACAATTTTGACCCTCTTGGTATAGCCTGACAGTGAGGGCACTGTCAAGTTTAAGTTTGGGGGTGTGCTCGGTAAGCTTTCTTCCTTCGCATTCATTTGTATATTTTGCATTTGTATACCTTATTAAAAACCCACAAAAATCGAAAATTTTCCAAAAATATAAAAACTTTGTCGTCAAGTTAGCTAATAGGGTAACTTAGATCTTTATTCCGAAATATTAGTTGATATGATGGAAATAACTAAATTCTAGGCTTAGGAATTGAAAACCCTAAAAATAACCCTCATTCTGTTTAAACTTGGTAAGTATACGTCCTTACAGTTTTTTTTTGAGAAATAGGTAATCTTGAGTTCAGTTCTTTAGTTAAGTCAAGATGAAGGGAAAGTATTGATGCTCAACTGAAGGATAAGTCTGAAAAATAGTTTCTTTTCTTAAGTTCAAATTTAGAAAGTATATACCCTACAAACTGCACTTACACGCATCTTGAAACTTGGGATAGTAGAGGATACCTAGAAATACTCTTGCCTGAAAGCCTAGTATGAAAGAAAAAACGGTATTTAAAGCTAAACACCAAAAGAGCATATTGAAAAATATATCCGGTCTTGAAAAAAAGAAAAAAAGAAAAAGAAAAAGAAAAATAGAATAAAGTCAAGACCTGGAAACTGCTATTTACGCTTTAAACTCACACATTCAGTAATCGGCTGTTAGTGCCTCAAGAAGCATTAATAGTCGCATGAAAGGTGTGTGAGCAAAACCGTCCATCCTTAATGAAAAGAAGTAGTATTAGGTATTAGGGCAAGGGTATTATAGCTTGAATTGAATTCTTGAGTGTAGGGGTGCAAATATACACACACGTAGGGGTATACAATTGATGTTTGAATAAAAGATAGAAATAAAGAATAAGACTTGTGTTTTCTGTAAAGTTGATAAAAATCCCTGATTTGAGGCCGCACTTTAGAAGAAAAACTCAGGAGAACCAACATCTTTCTAAACTTTTTTGGAACGTATAGGACCTAAGGTTAAATAGATAGGAGGTGTGAAAAATAAGGGTTGGATATTTCTAACTTAGGATGATAGAATTTCTAACGTAAATACTGAACTGTAGGAGTAGAATCAATGTTAACTTATGACACTAGCTTGACAGGATTTTGTGGGTAGTATCCGCTGAAAACCCTCAGGAGATAACACTCCTCCTACTAGGGACACCTAGAGGTTTAACGGCTTGTTGCGCATGCTCAGTGCAATCGCGTTCCCTGCGAAAGTGCGGTTAGGATTTTATTTTTGTGAATAATTGGTTTTGCTCGGGACGAGCAAAAGTTAAGTTTGGGGGTATTTGTTCATAACAGAATACTGCATTTTATACCGCCCATTCTTATGCTCGTGTGTTTATAGGTAGGTGCTTTTAATCCGTGTTTGTTGCATATTTACAGAGTACAGGTTTCCAGTCCAAATATTGCAAATCAAGACAAAATCTCCACAGTTACGCCAAAAGCAGAACATCTGTTGACAGCAGATAAAAGCCGGGTTCCGGTCATCCATATCCGTCCAGTGCCGAGTACCAGTTCCTGAGACAAGTCATATGACAGTGGTCATTCGTGTCTGGGACAAGCACAGAGCACGAGGGGGGCAGCACAAAAATCAATGGGTGCGCGGAGCTCGAGAGAGATAGAAGTCAAAAGTGAAGAAAAGATAGCAATCTTGGATTAAGAATTCTGAAGATATTCTGGAAAGATTATCAGAAAATACATGTACCAGACAACAGGGGACAGCAAACCAGGGACTCCGACCAAAACCCACTGCCCAACTCCCCTATACGGCCGCGGAACCGCGGCCGTACGGTCTCCTCTCTGTGTCGTTTTTCTGGGGAAGTTTTGTACTTTTATATAGAGTCATATTCTTGCCCTAGATTTCCAGCTCCCTGCCTATAAATACTCCAGAACTGAGCTAAGCCAAGAGTCCAATTTTGTGTTCATTCTTTTGTAGTTTTAGTTCTTCTTCTTCTTCTTCTTCCTCATTCTTCCTCCATGGAAATGTAGTGAGAGCATTGAGTGGATGTTAATGAAGATGAGGGTTTTTTTATCTTTCTTGTTAGTTTAACTTCCCCTTGAGATTCTTGCTTCCTCTTGATCTTTCAACCTCTTCATTGAGCTTGAAAGGTTAAGGGTTAGTTATTGATCTCAAGGGTCATATTTTCTTATGAAATTAGCACTTCATTTCACATGCGTTCTCTACCCTTCTCTTGATCTTGCAACCTCTTGATTGAGCTTGCAAGTTTAAGGGTTGGCTATTGATCACATGCTTGTCTTGAGTTCTTGTTTCTAATTCTTTTTATTGCTTATTTATTACTTGCTTTTTATTACCTTGCTTTACTTTCTTGCAATTTATATTCATGCACTTAATTACTTGTAATCTTTTCTTTTCTTTGTTCTTTTCTTTTTGTTCTCTCTTTTTGGTTCTTTTTTGTGAATGAATGTAATTATCGTTGTTAAGAATAAATACGGTATTGTAAGTTAAGATTTTCTTTTCTCATTTCCTTTTCCCATTATTTTCCATTGAACTCCGCCCAAACCATACGCAAGCGCTCCGTTAGGCACCCTACCCTAACAAGGTAACGGTGATTCCTAACCGCGACCGGTTGCGTTCGGTTTGGCCGGAGGCGAAAGCAAGAGACAAGAACGGAAGGACAAGGGTAAATACGCCGTATTCCACGAATACCGCACTTAAATCCCCTAATCCACGTTGTTGCCGATTGCTCTAGCTTCAATTGGTCAAGACTCAGCTCAAAGGTTTTGAGTACGGATTTCTTTAGCTTACAATTTCGTATCTTTTTCTTAACAACTTTATACTTGCAAATAATACACATAGGATAGTCTCGAACAAACACATACAATTCTTTATTGACTCTTCTAAAACAAGAGCGGAAATACAACCATCTCCCTGTGGATCGACCCGTGCTCAACCAGCTAGCTGCATAGCGACACCGTCCTGATCGCGGTAAACTTTAGAACTCTTAAAACTCGACACGCCAAAAGCGTGCGATCAGTCGAGCAAGAAAGTCCTCTATATATATGTCCAAGCATCCACTAAAATATACATCGCATGTACAGTAATGGCCTCTAGGGCATACATATCACTAAAAATCTCCCACTTGCACTAGGGCCATCTGTTGTAGTATCTCATACCCAACAATCAGCTGTGGTTGAAGTATCTCATACTCAACCATCCCATAAAAGTCTCTACTGGGAAATAGGCTTTTATGGGTGGATCCGCGTTGTTGTCCTCTGTGTCTACCCTCCTAACCTCGATCTCCCTGGAGATCAACATCTCCATGATCAGGTGATATTGCCTAAGAATATGTCTGGATCTCTGATGAGACGGGGGTTCCTTGGCAAAAGCCAAAACTCCATTGTCACACAATGGTAGGAACGAAGTTCATCTCATGAACTAGTGTACATCCAGACTATTTCTTTGGTAGCATCCTTGGTAGTGATTTATCCTGCCTTTATCATCTGGTATGTCACGGTATCTAGCGTGGAACTCTTCCAACATACCGTCCTTCTACTGAGAGTAAAGACAATGCCTGTGACTGACATTCAGTCGACCTTACCACCCTGGAAGCTTTCCAGTGATTCTTTCCAGGATCGATTGATACCATCTCACTACATCTAGTGAGAATCCTAATACCAATTAGATCTATCTCATAGATCCAAAACCAGGATTTATGAGGTATCACCTTGATCCTATATAGAGAATCCTTATGATAAAAGGAGATTGACCGAGTGTAGCATAGGAAACTCCTTTCCTATCAAGAGTATGTCATCCACGTACAATACAATGATCACCACCATACTCTCTACTACCCTTTTGTGTATACAAGGTTCATCTACCATTTTGATGAAGTCAAACTCTTTGACTACCACATCAAAACAGACGTTCCAACTCCGCGATGCCTGATTTATCCCATAAAACAACTTGCACACGTTTCCGCTGTTCCCACTGTCTATGAAGCCCTCTGGCTGTGTACTTATAGACGCTTTCTTCTAAATCATCATTTAGAAAAGCAGTCATGACACCCAACCGCCAGATATCGTAGTCATGGTATGTAGCAGTGGCAAGTAGGATCTGGATGGACTTAAGTATAGCTTTGAAAGTCTCTACTTTTCCATATACACCAAGTAATCTTCTCAAGATATACTTGCTCCTAATGGGGATTTAACCCTTCAGATAAAGAAACCAAAGTCCATATTTTGTTGGTGTATATGGATTCCATCTCAGATCGCTAAGCATCCAGCCATTCTTACAGAGTCCCCACTCTTGATGGCCTGCTCCAAACTAGTTGGGTCATCATCTCATGATGCAATCCTCGCTCCCACTGTCATAGAGAAACCGAAGTAACTCTCAGGTGGATGAGGAACCCTACTAGATCGGCGAAGAGGCTGAGGTTCGTTGGGATCTATTGAATCCTCCGGTTCTACCAAATCATCAGCTGCAGTTTGTATAGCTGGAACTCCTTTCAGTTCTACCTCATGACCACTAATTCCTTCACAAGAAATTCCCTTTCCAAAAGGTGGCATGCTGAGAAACAAAACACCTTTTGTTCCTCGGTTCCATAGAAGATATTCCCTTGCGAATACTTGGGATATCCAACAAACTTCCACAGAATTGACCTTGCCTCGAGTTTGTCCGGATTTTGCTTTTGACATAGGCCGGACAACCCCAAATCTTAACATCATTAAGAGATGGGCTCTTCCCATACCATATCATATATGAAGTGGTAGGCACTTGATTTGATTTGAACCCTATTCAATAGGTATGCAGCTTCACAAGTGCATAACTCCCAAAAGGAAATAGGCAACTCAGTAATTCTCATCATAGAGCACACCATATCACATAGGGTGCGATTGCTCCGCCCCGATATACCAATGTATTGTGGTGTATTCGGAGGAGTAATGCTGAGAGAGAATCTCATTCTCCTTTAGAATAGTTTAGGAATCCCGTGCTCTAGTATTCTCCTCCCTGATCACATCAAAAGACATAATACATATACCCATTTCGGTTCTCTACTTCTGAATTTACAAAGAACCATTCCTGGCAAGTGTAAACAGGGGACCTCATACATCATTATGTATCAATCCCAAGAGTTCACTAACTCTTTCTCTGTTTCCAATAAACAGAGCTTTGGTCATCTTATCTTTGTGACATGACTGGCAAGTTTCACAAGATGTAAATTCAAACTAATTTAAATATGCATCTAAATGTAACTTAGCTAGTCGAGTCACATTGATATGACCTAGTCTACAAAACCTCAAGAAGGATTCGTTCATTTCTAAACTCTTCTTCTTGTGTGTGTTCTGTATATTAAGAACTGTGGTTTGATTTAGAACGTCTATGCTTTTAGATAACGTTCCTGAACTGATCAACTCTTGATATAGGAAATGTTTAAAACATTATCCAACAATACAAAATTATATCCTTCTTTATTAAATAAAGATACTGATATGATGTTGTATATCAGGTTCGGTATCTAATAACATTCGTTCAGAATCAATGTATTTGTTAATACAGGGTGATAACTACCAACAGACTTGGCTTGCAACAATTGCACCGTTTCCAACTCTTGAAACTTATCACCCGTTCTCAGTTCTCTACCTATCTGTAGCCCATGTAACAGATTACATTTGCGGGATCTCGATCCGGTATCTCATACCCAGGACGTAAAGGATACTGAGAAACAGTTCTCGGTAATGAACACACCCGAAGAAGATGCATCAGCATGCACTTTCTTCGTTTGGGCGGCATGGGAATTCTGGTAATCCCCTATTTCCTCCTCGTTCTTATAACATTTATAAGTTGGAGCGGGACCAACGTTCCCTAGCGCAATATAACAAGCAGGTTCGGTCAATACATCCGTATTTTTATCTTGATTAAGGCGTGACATGGTCGCTACCTGGAGAGTGAGAGAGAAGAAAACACTCAGCATATGCTCTTACAAGATTAAATTGGTTATTAATATATCTAATCAGGATAGCTCCCAGTGTTTTAGTCAAATCTTCCTTCAAACCCTAAAAGGAAAGACTAGCCGGGATTAATTACACGCTACAAGTTCGCCAATTTTTCAGCCAGGCTAGTGCCTGTACTTTGAGGGAGGTTCCCCATGCTTTCGTACGGACCTAATTAAAGTAAATCTTGTTTTCCCAGAGGCTTAACCCCGTTGACACCTTTCTAGACACCTACTTGATCGGCTAATTGTAATGTGTAAAACTCTCCTAGGAGTAACTCCTACTCGCAGCGAGTATCGGGATCCAACTATCTCATAGGAGGTATGCAATCTCATTGAAAATTTCAACGCTTGAAATTCCCAATAATATTTTACCCCTAGCGTCCTATGACCTTGACGGAGGTCAACAAACCATAGGTTGCTAGTCAAGTTCTACCCGTCATTTCCTGATTGAATCAAACCCACCCGCACGACCCTTGACGGAGGTCAACAAGGCCGCACGACTACCCTAAAACAATCGCATCATATGCAGCAGATAAATACTAGTCAGCTACCACACACTACGCCTTGACGGAGGTCAACAAACGTAGCACGAATACTAAGTAGGACTTATCTGAAATGACGGAGGGCTACGACAGGTTTTTAAGAAAACCCTTTGCGCAATGAACTTGATATCGTTGTAGAATCGAGTGGTTTTAAATGGAATGTTTTTGAGGCCTTTTTCTAGTTTTGCTAAAGAGGTCACTCCCGGTGAAGGGATCGTCGGCTATTTCCTTATCGAATAAGGTGCAGGATATTTCACAAATATCACTATGCAAAGCAAAAACTATAAAAAACAATCAAAAGACAAACCGAGTTTATAGCATCTGCTAGTTTCGCTAAAGAGGTCACTCCCGGTGAAGGGATCTTGGCTCTTTCCTTATCGAATAAGGTGCTGGATATTCTACAAGGAATACCGCTATGCAAATCAAGAACTAGAGCTATCAGTTTTTAAACAAGTTTCTACAACATCTTTAGGTTTCTTTTATTTCATTAATCTCATTAATGAAGTCCCATTTTATTATGCTTCACAAGCATCACATTTGAAATGAAATCAGCAATATAACATATATCTCATATATATGATATAAACATTCATCTCAGGCAGTAATATGATCTCATCACAGAACATTGCAGCAGAAGAAACACATATGAAATATTGGATATTCTAGGAATTCTGTGTTTTAAGTTAAGCCAGTATAAAATACGGATTCCACGGTCGCGATGTATAGCCAACCCCACATCCCTAGACCCCTACGAGAGCGGCAAGCAACCCTCTCAATTCTAGAGTTAGGAGACCCGGTCTCGACTCCTCAAGATGGTCTCCTACTGGACCCTAGAACCCGGTTACTTGTGCTCCCCGCCTTGGGTCTATCCTAATGCGGAAAAGTAAATAATATACAATGGTGACATCATCCTCAATCCGGAAGTGCCCCAATAAAAGAATATTACATACAATTAAATTTTATATGAATGAAAAAGAAAAACTCTCATCTCACGTAAAAAAAAACCGGCTATTCAAAACACGACGATCCAATATAACATATCACAGCAGCACATAACATCGCATATCATCAACATAAGTAAATATGTGTATCCCAGTTGTCGTTGACATATAGCACCGAAACTGGCGATACACCAATTATTACACTTACGGTCGCAGAAAAGAAAGTGAAAAACTACAACATTTGGAATCCACAATCACTTTAGACATCTTAAATCCGAAATATCACATACTTCGCATTTCATGCCTAACTATATGAATTCCACATATTGTATCACATTCCAGATAAATAGATAATGTTAAACTTTCCGATTGAATAAACAAACACCCAAGATTTCCCAAATAGCTCAACACTTGAGCGGAGTTCAAAAAAGCCCCAGAACATGTCACAGCCGCTATGAACCAGCCGTAGAAGGGTTAAACCAACGCCTCACATGTGGCAACGCTAAACTACCACAAACCATATGGTTCAGTGGCGGTTTTGACGGTCACATAATCGAGTTAAGGTTACGTTCTTCTAGAGGGTCCACAAATTCGTTTGCATGATTTTCTGAAAGTTTTAAACTCGGGAAAAATCCAACACTTGAAAGTTTTCCGACAAGGGAAAAAATGAGTTATTCATATCCGTTCGGACTTTTTAACACGTTCTAAATTACCCGGAATACTAAACGATGTTAAACTTTCCGATCGAAT
This sequence comes from Agapanthus africanus, assembly GCA_030015575.1. Classification (NCBI taxonomy): domain Eukaryota; kingdom Viridiplantae; phylum Streptophyta; class Magnoliopsida; order Asparagales; family Amaryllidaceae; genus Agapanthus; species Agapanthus africanus. The sequence continues at coordinate 297,088,298 of CM057339.1, read as the reverse complement.
CAACGACTACTTAAGATCTCCAGAAAACTCAACACTTGAGTAATATTAAAAATTCCCAGAAGCATGATGTAATACATACGCATCACCTGTTGAATTACGATCCCTCAATCCTCATGTTCTGTCGCGGAACCGCCGCCAATAGCTTGGTTTGGCCGCGGTTCCGCGGTGGCTTGATGGATTCAAGGAGTCGTACTTCTCAGATATCCATAGAATCACCTGCTTAAGTTTCTGAGTATTTTTAATATGGAAAAAACCAACTTTTTAGAAAATTTCCAGAGAGGGGGTCAATAATGATGTTTCGGGGTTCGATCGGATTTTTAAGTTCGTCTAGACAACGCCTAATGCTCTAGCTTGGCTCTGATACCACTGTAGGGTTGTATAGCACGACAACAAGGTTTAGCAAGGCATCAGACATGCCATTTTATAAAAAAATTGGGGTGCTATGTAACCCTAACCAAGATCTTAACTAGAGAATTAGGGTAAACAATACAAGTAAACAACTTTACTTCTAAGAGTTGGGGATTACAACCTTTGTAGTCCGTTCCTTCGCTTCATAAGCTCCGTGTTGAGCTCCCTTCGCTACGATCATCAAGTACCCGGACTCTAGAAAGGCTCAATGAAGAGAGAGATGCAAGCTTGCTTCCAATCTTCAACAACTAAGATGATCTACCTTGAAGAAACTCAAACCCAAGCTCTTGCTTCACTAATCAAGTATTAGCAAAGGAAACACCCTAATCTAAGTGGCTAGAATAGATGAGAATGATGAAGTAGGAATTTAGCTCTCTTTTGTTTTCAATTTCTCATTTTATTTCATCACATCACAAAAAGCTAGAAAGCTTTTTTCAAGAGGAAGAAGAAGAAGAATTTCATTTGTGATGAATAATGAATTGTTGTGTGAGGTTAAAATTGCAACCATGGGTTAAAGATCATATCCTTAACCCTTATAGAGAATAAACCATGGGTTGAGGTTTGGGTTGGATTAACAAATATCTTCACAAAATATCAAAGAATGAAGACTAAAGTCAAAGCTTCAAGAAGCTTCCACAAAGCTTATCCATAACATTAACTCTAATCCAAACCCTAACATGTTTTATTCTCAAAACCTTAGTTGCAATTTTAACCCTAACATGTTACAATATTATATATCACATATATAATATATATAGTAACAAAAGAAAATAATACAATTAACATATATCGCATATATATCAATGTATTATCCATGTGAGAAAAAGAATCTTTAAGTGAGCTTATATTAGTTAATGTAATGTAATATATCAAATATATAACTATACATTAAATTATCAAATCAACACTTGATCTGATAATCCGGCTATTTAACAAATAACCGACTAATATAATCTGTATCAGTTCATCGAATCAACACTTGATCCGATGACTGGGCTATATCAAATATACCCGGCCGATATCACATATCGCGAGAATCTAATACGGTATCGCATACACGTATTATTCTCGGTCCCGCACATATCACATATGTGCTCCTACTCCGTTTTTCTTGAGCCAGGAAACCTCTGTGTAGGACTTTAAAGAATCGTCAATATGCCGGCAGTAGGTGATGATCATATCAAAACACCCACAAGCTGCAAGCGGTCAGCTAAACGTAACAGCCACCCGTGTATTGAGAAATCAGAAGATCAACAAGCAAGCCTGTACATTCTCCTGCGAATCCAATCAGTAACACTCCCGTACAGTCCGGTCTCTTCGTCCGATATGTCGCATATCCAGTCTAGGGGTGGTAAACGTCAGACCCCAGTAACCGATAAGTCGTGTTGATATGAGGTCCATAACAGTTCGAGAAACTACTGATAACACTTACCAGTAAATCTCAGCAACCCTGGCCAGGGATTTCCAGTTATAGCCAATCGAACACAGCGCAACATCAACTCCCTATACCGAGAGAGACGAAACCCCTCCTATCGCTCATTGCCTCCATGTGATTCGGGACTGTACCCAAAAGCCACCGTTTTGCGCGCCCTCTTGGACGTGGTATGATGGAAATCAAAGCACAGTGGGAATCACACAAGACTCTATGACGATCTCGGTTCTATAGACTAACCTGTACCATTGTCACCAGAGAACTTCCATCTGACGTGAGGTATAATACCATCTGGGAGTTCTCGGCGAGTCCGTCCAGTGTACCCAGTCTCCACTGAGCACCCGTATACTATCTCTGATGTCAAACATCAATGGATATGGGATCATCCATCGTCCATCTACATGGGTCAAGAAGCATACGCTAGTCTACTCTGGTATATCGATGCCCTGTCTCGATACACCTGCGACTAGGAACATTTGAAGGATGTACTTAGCGACTACACTGTCCCCACTAGTATGATCTGCATCATAGTCCTGGTAGTCAAGAACTCAACTTAAGGGCTTTATCAACATGTAACATAGAGACTATCAGAGTACATGTTAAGATAAAGAGCAACCATATAGCATACTATCATGTCGAGCAAGAAAGTCCTCCATATATATGTCCAAGCATCCACTACAATATACATCGCATGTACAGTAATGGCCTCTAGGGCATACATATCACTAACAACAAAGACCAAAAGTCTTTCACAAAGAGATCAAAAGATCTCATCATAAAATAAAAGAAGAAGAACATAATTCTTCTCACAGATCATGGATCTATAAAGGCAAAGCCTTTCATCAAAATAAGAGATTGGAAATATCTCCTGCAAAATAAGAACTGTTGTTCTTAGATCTTGCGATAAAATCTCTTTTAAAAGAACATAAATTTGTTTCCCAGATCATAAAATTGATCAACTGCGCTTTGCGCTCTTGAACTGCGCTTCTGCGCTCTCTGGACTGGCGCTCAGCACCAAATACGCCACGTGTCAACCACGTATGAGCCAATTAACAACTTGCGCTTTGCGCTTCTGAAATAGCGCACTGCGCTCATGGGCTGGCGCTCAGCGCCAAGCGCATCACGTGTCACTCACGTGTATGCCACTAAACTGAAAGCGCAATGCGCTCATGAATTAGCGCTCAGCGCTCATAAATTGGCATCGTGTGCTCATCATCTGGCACCTAGCGCTGAGCGCGACACGTGTCCCTTACATGTATGCCACGTGGCAGAAGTGCACTGCGCTCTTTGACTGGCGCAAAGCGCCTAGCGTGCCACGTGTTGCGCTGATAGCACATAAATTGTTCTTTAATAAGCCAGAGCTCTGATGAATGCTCGGCATTCAATGTAAGACAAAAAACATTATCACGATATAATGCTCAGCATTGTTAAAAGGGCCAAGCCCAAATAACGGCTCAACAGCCCAGAATAAAAATGTTAAACATTTATTGGACTTAGCCTAAGATTGGCCATAAGTCCTCAACTCATATTAGTTGAGCTCATCTGCTCATAAATATGTTAACAAATCTTAGCCCCAAATTGGACTACAGATCTTTCAACCAGCTCACATCGGTTCGAGGGTACATCTCTGAACTCCTCTGATATTTGTCGTTGTAATCCTTCAACGTCTTCAGAGAGGTGACGGGTCCCGACAACCAAACATTCTACGGAATGCGGAGTCCTTTAAAACCCATGGACTATGATGTCCTTAACCTTGACTTTGAGTTCTTTAAACTCACGGACTATGATGTCCTTAACCTTGACTGTGAGGTCTTTAAACTTACGGACTATGATGTCCTTAACCTTGACTATGATGTCTTTAAACTCACGGACTATGATGTCCTTAACCTTGGACCGTAATGTCCCTAAACTAATCGACCACAATGTCCCTAAACTAAACAATAGAGCTCAATTGCTCTTTTGTTGGATCTAAATGATCCCGTTAAGTTGATCTTAGTCTAAAATTGGACTAGCGTATCCTTAACAAACATTTAAGTTGATCTTAGTCTCAAATGAGACTAACGTATCCTTAAACCCAACTCTCAAACCCAAATCTAAGAAAATACGGATTTGGACTAATCCACGCCCTACGGGCGACAACATAAATTAGTGTTCGTATACAATCCACGGGCAACCAAAAACAAAACAAACACCCACGACACGAAGTGACCATCTAGAGAAGGAGAAAGTAGTTACCGCGATGCGGTAGCGTAATTAACTGCAGGGGCTTGTGCCTACAGGGAAGAGCGTCCCCACAATCAAAAACACCTCAAATGAGGGGGAATCTGACGAAGTCTGCTACATCGGCCGCATCCGTTTAAACCTTCGATACACGGTGTCATAAATCAACTTGGCATCTTTAGAGGGTGGATGGATATCACCAATTAGCATCTGCCCTTGGAATTCAGGCCCCGACGTCCCAACGTCCCGGTCGCGTCTTTCGGCGGAGAACAACTCCCAATGTCCTCGAAAAACGTGTTCTGCAACAGACCGGAATAAAATTCCCAAAAATTTTCAAAAGAAATTTTCTCAGAGCTAAGCTCTGTAGAAAAAACTGAAATTGAATTCCTCTAATGATGGGATTAAATCCCAGAAATCCCTATGGAAAATACACTGGAATTAAATTCCAGAGAACCCTTAAGGATCAGAGTAATAGGGTAAAACCCCAAGATCTCTAAGACCCACGGTCTCCCTAAATAAAGTTTTTTTTAAGATCTCTAAGAGATCATTTCAAGAAAAAGAGCCAAGCTCTATTGATGGGTTAAAAACCCAAAAAAAAAAGAGTTTCTTTTAAGAGTTAAAAAGTTGGTCATAATTCTTACCAATTTTCTTAAATAGAGTTCAAACTCTAAGAGTTTTTTTGGGCAGAGGTCTAAACTCTGAGAAGAGAATTAAATTCTCAAGGAGGAAGAAGGGAGATGACGAAACGACAGTCATCTCAAGGGCTAAAGGCCCTATTTATAAAATGTGAAGGGAAGATTCAACTCCATAGAAGATCCAACGGCGAAAAAAGGTGACACTGTTGCACCTACGTATAAGCCACATGAGAGCAACGGTGGGGGGCATTTATTTTCCCAATATTTAAACATATTAAAAGAGCAAAGCTCTGTTGGAATTTAATGAGATGGCGCCTCACGTTCTCTCCACGAGGATGCCAGCGTCAGAGCCAATCTTATAGGATTAAATCCTATGGTGGCGCCTCACGTGCTCCTCACACAGGTGCCATTGTGCAAAGCACAAGAGAATTTATTACATAATAGTTAGACTCTTATATGGCACCGCACGTGCCCATCACATGGACGCCAATGTGCAAAGCACAGGAATACCCATCTTAAGAATTAAATTCTTAAGTGGGCCTACGTACACAACACGTGAGCGCCGGCACCTAAGTAGAATTAAATTCTACGATACTCTCTGTTAAACAGAGTCGTCGGATCAGATATCCAATGGAGATGATAAATCATCAAAATATAGAATCAAATTCTATTAGGAGAAAATATTTCCCAATTCTTTCTAAATAAGAAAGATACTCTCGGTTGGATCAATGATCCAATAATGGAATAAAATTCTATTTTGAGAATATATTCCCTCAATCTTTCCAAACAAAAAGATTGCTCTCTGTAAAACAAAGAACCCTTGGATTAAAAATCCAATGGTGATTAAAAATTACCACTTGACAGAATGAATTATGTATATGGGAAAATATTTCCCCAATCTTGTTAAGAACAAGAACAACATATTCTGTAAAAACAGAAGTCCTTGGATCAAACATCCAACGGTGGGTAAAATTCCCCAAATCAATTTTGAGACCAATTAAATCAATTAGAATCTCTCAATGAGAGATTTTCTCAAAACTAACCAATAATCTGCCTCCACTATATAAAGGACCCGAGACTTTAAGTCATACACATACAGAGGCACATAGAGAGACGAGAGACACACGGGAAGATTAAAAAAAACCTATAAGCTCCTGCCAAAATATAGTGAGCCCTTGAGAGAATAAAGAATTTAATTTTCAAAGAAGAAGACCTTCCTTCCCAAAACCCTACGTAAAGAAAAGAGACCAATTTATCTCTATCACATCTAAGGGTTTAACCCTTTTAAAAGAACTTAGTTCTTTCTCTGGATTTTCTATGGATCTGAGATCCACAAGACAAGTCTCTCACAAGTTGAGAATTTATTTCTCATCGGGAAGATCTTGTTCTTGAGAATCAAAGATTTAAGGAAGAACAAATTTAAAAAGGAAGAAAATGGAGTCCATAATACTCCAAGAACTCAGTTCCTTCAAATCAAGAACTTGGTTCTCTTAAAACTCAACCCGAAATCCTCAAAAATAATGATTTTGGTGAGCGTTAATGGTCAAAATACCATTGACAGAGAACCTCTCTGAAAACATCAACAGAGATTAAATCTCCATAAAAAATAAATAAAAATAAAAATAAAGACTAGCGCCTCACGTGCTTCCCACGTGGGCGCCCTTTTAACAGTGCCTAGTGCCTCACGTGAAAAACACGTGGGCGCCCAAAACAGAAGGCCAGCGCCTCACATGAAACACACGTGGGCGCTAAATTAAAGTACTCAGCACTCCATATACAGCCGAAGACAGCTAAGTGCTTGTTCACACCAGAATATTGCATTTAATACCGCCCAGTCTTCTGCTCGTTTGTTTATAGGCAGGTGCTTTTGATCCGTGCTTGCTACATATTTATAGGTTACATGTTCCTAGTACAAAATAACGCAAATCATACAAAATCTCCACAGTTACGCCAAAATCCAGAACTTCTGTTACCGACAAATAAAATCCGGGTTCCGGTCACCCGTATCCGTCCAGTACCGATTACCAGTTTAAGAGACAAGACAAAGAACAGTGGTCATTCGTGTCTCGGACAAGAACAGAGCACGAGAGGGGCAGCATAAGATTCAATGGGTGCGCGGAGCTCGAGGGAGATAAGGTCAAATGAATTAAAAGTGAAGCCCATTTTGACTGTTGCAAATCTGAAAAAACTTTGGAAGTATTTTGCAATTTGGGACATGTAGAGAAACAGAAGAAAGCAGCGTGGAGAAGCCCTAGAAAAATCACCTCATGAATCCGCTAAAGCGCCGCGTAACCGCGGCCAATATGGCCATTATGCGACGGTTCCGCGGCCGAGTTGACTCGGTGTCTGAAGATATTTTGGGGGTAGTTTTGTAACTTCGTATGGGCTCAGAATTGGTCCCTAGGGTTTCAGCGCTCTGAGTATAAATAGCCCAGTTTTGTGGCAAGGGATGAGGTTCTTCTTTTGTTAGATTTTAGTAAAGGTTAGTTTGTATCTTCTTCTTCCTCTTCATCTATTCTCCATTAATGTGTAGTGAGAGCTCTTGAGTGGAAAATCAATGAAGATGAGGGTTTTTATTTAACTTGTATCTTTTATTTTTCTTGTATTGTAATTTCATTTCTTGTCTTGTAATTTTCATTCCTAGTGTAATTTTATTACTTGTTGTTAATTAGTTGTTGTTATTTCTTGTGTTATTTTCCTTTTCCTCTTATCCGCATTTTCAAGCCATGATACTCGATAGAGTTCCTTGCTTAGGTGAGGACCCAAATAGTTAGCTTATAAAACCGTATTTTTCCTTTCTTTCTTTGCTTCTTTCTTTTCTTGTTTTCTTTTCCTTTTTAAATGTGTGAATAACTTCCACTTGTTAGGGGCTAAGGAAAGTTAGAATGAGAGACGGAAAAATCCCTTGTGCTTCTCTTCGCCAAACATCTTGAAACGAGCCTAGTCTAAACAAACGCAACCCCCTCACTTAGGCGTGCTATACGTGACATATAGCCGCGACCTAAATCGAGAAGTCCTTTGGGCGCACTATAACGTGACATGTAGTTGTGACCCAATTGGATACATGGTTGCGGTTGTTTGGCCTAGGGTTGGAAATAAGCGCATTTGGCGGATGGATAAGGGGCACTAGGAATGGATTTAGAGTTGGAAACCTTGCTTAAACTCGCAAATCCCATTCCTATGTCCTCCTAATTTCCACTACTTTCGATTATCCCAACATCATTTTAAGAATGGCAAAAGACAATACAAGACTGATCCGAACTCTACTAACCAAGCTTAACCCTAACAAGCTTACTTGAATATACATACAAATACTTAGGATATGTTGGATGTATATGCCTAGAGGCCAGTATTGTAAGGTGACCTGTGCTCAACCCCATCTCCTTACGGACGACCCATGCTCAACCGGCAAGCTGCAAAGTGACACCGTCTTAATTGCGGTAAGTAGAACAAATAGGATAAGGCGGAACGCACGCTTCCGCTCTTTCAATCAAATGGCGTCGTTGCCGAGAACACGGTAACGTATTTTCTTTCTTGTTATTCGAGTTAATATTTTTTTATATATATAATAAAATAAATATATAAAAAAAAACTTTTTTGTTATTTTTAATATTTTGTTGTGTACAAGTGTGCAGGCTATCTGGAGCAAGTACAGAATTCAAATAAAGAGATAGAGGTTTTTATTCTGTCGTACAGAGAAAGAGGAGTGTAGGGACCCAAGTTTCAGGCGCCAATTCAACATTTTGACGCGGAACCGCGGTCAAAGCTTGAGTTGTGCGGTGGTTCCGCGGTTATATTGTGGTTTCTTGGCCTCAATTTTTTTTCCACCACTTCTCTTCCCTCCAATCTTCTCTGTGAATTCCACTAAACTGTATTTTATGTAGGTTTCTTTGCACAGATTGCACCGCCACCAATAAAATTATATATATATATATTTTTTGTTGTTTTAGATTTTGTTTGTTTATACGCTTTGTATATAATAATACGGACATTAAGGAGCTTGAACACCAATTAAGATTGGGTGGGGATTTCATCACCCTTTCTAAGACCCCACAAATCACAAAAATCATACGCATTACCTTGAGTTAATAAAAAATATCTAGACCAAATCTATAAGGGCTTGTCGCACTCATTTAGGACAAATGAAGGTTGCGGGGAATCGGTCGTTTATCTAAACTTGACTTTGTGGTGCCTAGGCTAGACAAGTGAAGAGGTAATTTTAAAAGGCTCGTCTCACGGTGATTCGTGAGCGGAACCCTCCTTACCTCACTTATGCTTAACTGGCCACAATTGACAGTGAAGAGACGATTCGAGAGTTATCCTGCAACTTGTCGTTTGGAAGTCTAGGAGCAGTCTAGTTGGACTTTGAAGACCCTAGCTCCAGGTGTTGTTTGTGCATATTGTGATTGTGCTTGTGCTTATGTATAGTTTAGTCCCATAATTGTCACGACCCGCTTCCCAGTATATGGCGAAGGGGACGCGGCGAGGTCCGCTACGTATGTACTCAGAAGTACATACGCTAAGCGTAGCTAAGCAATATAGAGTAAATACACAAGAGACAAGAGTATAAAAAGAACAGTAACTTTTATTTATTAACATTCTTTGTACAATACATGAAAAGGAAAATACAACTGAAATAAAGATGTCTAAACAGTGGCATAACAGGGAATGGAAAGTACTGAAAAGAAAAGTGTACAATGAAATTATACTGCAGGGTCTTCGGCAAATTGCTCCAAGTCTTCTTGTGTTGGCTCAACTTCTGCCGGGTCCAGATCACCTGACGACATTCAAAGAAGAGAGAAACAGAATGTCGTCAGCGAACAAGTCGCTCGGTAAGTCCCAAAGGTAAGAGGGAAGTAGAGAAGACAGAATAAGAAGATACATTTTAAAGTGTAAACTATTGTTGTAATGTTATGTCAACGATGTTGTTTGTAGCTTGGTACAGAAGGATGCCAGTGTATACGAGGGGGGTCTCTATATGCTAGAGACCAGGGCAAATGGAAAGTACAAGGAACCGTTATGCCACGGTACAACAGCAATGGGATTCAGGTTAGGTGTCTTAATCTGACCACCTCGTGCCACCTTTAACACCTTCCGTACCAATCTACCCCTTAAACCCCGTAGTGTTTTAACAGTATTGTTGTATTGTTTTATGTAAGTTGGGTGACTGACCAAAACCATGATATCAGTAAACATGTTGTAACTGCATAATCAGGTAAATGGAATAACAGGATAATGGATGTATATCCATGGTTTGATTCAGTCAAGTTGAATAGGTTGTTAACTGGATTCAGGAATTCATGTGTTTATATTGAGTTGGATTATTAAGGAATATAGATTGACTTGACTCATATTCAAGTCAGAAATAGTCAGACTCTAACCCGAGTCAGACTAAAAGAAAGGTAATTTGAAGTTCTGTACTTGCTAGGGGCCTTATTGTAATTTATAAAACTTGAGGGGGTTTTATGTAAAAAGTACGATTGTATAGTTTTCAAAATACACCTCAAGTATTTATTATTCGTCTTTATAGTTATAATGAGTGTAAATTTTATTTGTGTTATTCTAGTGAATATATCCTAATAAAAGTATTAGTTTATAATATAGATTTATTTGAAACTCATGGTATTTTAATGTAACTTTTAATCTTGTAATTTTTAGAAAAAGTGGAAACTTTATCTTATAATAAAATAGGTGTTTAAATGATAAATATACATATGTTAATATAAGAATAATTTTATATAAATATTTTATTTTCCAAAAATCTCATTTTTCTTAAATATCGTATTTTAAACCTTTCGAGACCGAATGCTCCTTGCGGAGGTCTGAATCTCGCACTACTAGCCCGCGGGTGCACGATGAATCGTACTATCCCTAACGGGTTCCCCAAAGGTGGGTTGTAGTGGCGCTTTGCAAAGGTTTAATAAATACTATTCATTTAGAAAAACGGTTTTATAAATATAAGGTAGTTATTTGTAAATTTCCGTATTTTAGTTTCTAGGGTTTCCTAAGCCAACTAGCCTATTTCTAAGGTCTAAACGATAAGTCATTAGAAGCCTCAAATCGCCTCTTCACCGCCAATTGTGGTCAGGTAAGTGCCAGGTAAGTGGGAAGGAACCACAATAGTGGGCCTAATTAAAAACCACTAGCATTGACACACTTGCCTAGACACCACAAAGTCAGTTTAGATAAACGATCGATGTCCACAACTTATCGTATTTTCCTAGTAAGAACTATTTACTAAAAAGTTGGCTTTTTGCATTCCATAACCCCCTGCATACTCCATTTTAATAGTTCGGTTCCAGAATTTTAAATACACCCTAATTACTACAAATTTTAATGATTTTCTTTCAAAATCAAACAATTTCGAAAACTACAAAAACAAAAACAAAATTTAAAAAAAATTATAAAAAAATTTATAAAAATTTTCCACTTCCACCCTCCCCGCTTTTCATAACATGGATACCCCAAAACGACCAACTCTTGCCGAACTTTGGTACCCACAACCAGACATTTCTTCTTACAGTTCTTGCTTTGGCCGAATTTCGAACGATCCATCCATGCCCGCAATTTCTTTGAGAGATCGGATAGACGCATCTAGGGCTAGCAATTGGACATCGCACTCCACTTTGTATCAACCATTTCAAACTTTCACCCCTTCTCATGTTGATACCCCATCTGAGAGTCATGTTACGACTCCGACATCCATGTCCATTGCTGAACATATTAAACAATCTCGTAACCGATCTTTCACTCCTTTCACCACTTCAAATTCTTTTGATCAACAATTTAGAATGTTGATCCTAATCCTGTCCAACCATTCGATTCCTATCACTCCTACCTGACTTTTGCACCGTCCCTAGACATTGCTTCTACACAGCCATTTAGGAGATTCACATATCCAGATAACTTTGAATCTTTTACTGAAACTCTTTCACAACCCATGTCTAGTCTGGAATAGGCATTAGAAGATTTTAGGGTAGCATCATGCCAAATGGAGGAAGTGAATGCGTCCATGGATGCCCTCATACAACTTAACGAACCAGTAGCCAGTTTCCAACTTGCTCCTAATTTTCCAATGTATGATGAGGCAATAGGACAGTTTGAGAATTTGAACAGTGAGAGTGAGCAGTACACCCTTCCAAATCAAACCTACCCATTGCAAATTGAATTCCACAACTCTGGTTTTGAATATCTATCGAGTGTTCCAAATGATTCACCAATTGACGATAGACCATTTGATGAGTTGTGCAACTTTGTAGTGTTTGATTTGCCCGATTGTGAAGGGTCCCTTTCGAGTGAAACAGCACCCAATCCTATTAATCTCTACACCTCCACTCTAGAACCAGAAATGATTGAAATCCATGCTTTTGAGGAGGCGTCTGAGAAGTTTGATTTTCACTTGATTGAGGATGTCGACGCTGGGAATATTTTGGATGATGAACCCGCAGTTTTGGATGAGTTTTTCTCACCAATTCATCATGACCTTTTACTTCCGTGTGGACATCATCCCGAGTAATCAACTGTTTTTCCCGAACTTCATATGCGTCTTGATATTGATGATAATAAATAAATGGATGAGCTAATTTTTTAGGAGACTTTTGAGGATGGTATTGAGGATGAACCAGTTTTACTTGATGGGTCAGATTTTCCAATTCATCATGTCCCTTTCATTGACTGTGTACACCCTCCTGAACCTTTACCTGATACCCTTCCTCGATCACTCCCCTCCATCCTTTCCATCGTTCCGACTTCGCAAGAAACCATATCACGTTCATTTCTTATGTCTAGTTTACCAAGTTCGGTCTACCCATGTTTTCTCACGAATCTTGAGGGATTTGACCCCATTTCTCGACGGGTTAATAGATTAGTACAATCGCTTTTTACACATCGGTCATTATAAATTGTACTAATTTATTCACTCCATTTCCACTCTCAAGTTCATACTCCATTTCTTTTTCCCCTCCGCCATTCTTCTCCTCTACCGAGACCGTACATCGTTTCCGTCCCCACACGGTCTTGTGTATTCTTCATTTCTTTTCTATACGCCTTCTTTCACCAACCGCTGCATTATCACAATAAAAATTTTGAATGGTTGGTGCTAACTTTTGGCCTGTGTAACGCCTTGTATAGATTGATACCGTTCTCTCCCCCCTAACTCTGAACTTTAACGTTTAAACAGTGGCAACACTGTTTCACTTAAGTTTGGGGGGACCTTTTCGTGTGTATATATTTTTTGGTTTGCTTTCTGTTTTGTATAAATAATATAAAAAAAAGGGGAGCGCCTACAATTTTGACCCTCTTGGTGTAGCCTGACAGTAAGGGCACTGTCAAGTTTAAATTTGGGGGTGTGTTCGGTAAGCTTCCTACCTTCGCATTCATATGTATATTTTGCATTTGCATACTTATTTAAAAACCCATAAAAATCGAAAAAAATTCCAAAAATGTAAAAACTTTGTCGTCAAGTTAGCTAATAGGGTAACTTAGATTTTTATTCCGAAAGTTTAGTTGATACGTTAGAAATAACTAAATCCTAAGTTTAGGAATTGAAAACCCTAAAAATAACCCTCCTTCTGTTTAACCTTGGTAAATATACGTCCTTACAGTTTTGTTTTTTTTTTTAGAAGTAGGTAATCTTGAGTTCAGTTCTTGAGTTAAGTCGAGATGAAGGGAAAGTATTGAAAGTTTTATTGATAGATGAGTCTGAAAAATAGTTTCTATTCTTGAGTCCAAATTTAGAAAGTATATACCCTACAAACTGCATTTACACGCATCTTGAAACTTGGGATAGTAGAGGATACCTAGAAATATTCTTATTTGAAAGCCTAGTATTAAACAAAAAAGGGTATTTAAAGCTAACCACCAAAAGAGCATCATTGAAAAAAAATATATCCAGTCTTGAAAAGAAAAAAAAGAAAAAAGAAATAAATAAAGTCAAGACCTGAAAACTGCTATTTACGCTTTAAGCTCACACATTCAGTAATCGGCTGTTAGTGCCTCAAGACGCATTAATAGTCGCATGAAAGGTGTGTGAGCAAAATCCGTCCATTTTTAACGAAAAGAAGTAGTATTAGGTATTAAGTCAAGGGTACTATAGCTTGAATTGAATTCTTAAGTGTAGGGGTAAAATTTTACACACACGTAGGGGTATACGATCGATATTTGGAGGAAAGATAAGAATAAAGAATAAGACTTATGTTTTACGTAAAGATGATAAAAATTCCGGATTGGAGACTGCACTTTAGAAGGAAAACTCAAGAGATACCGAGATCTTTCTAAACTGTCAAAATGTATAGGATCCGAGGTTGAATAAATAGGAGGTATGAAACATAAGGGTTGGATATTTCTGACTTAGGATGATAGAATTTCTAACCTAGATACTAAACTGTAGGAGTAGAATCAACGTTAACTTATGAAACTAGCTTGACGGAATTTTTATGAGTAGTATCCGGAGAAAACCCTCATGAGACAACACTCCTCCTACTAGGGGCACCTAGAGGTTTAACGGCTTGTTGCACGAGCTCAGTGCAATCGCGTTCCCTGCGAAAATGAGATTAGGACTTTTTGTGAATAATTGATTTTGCTCGGGACGAGCAAAAATTAAGTTTGCGGGTATTTGTTCACACCAGAATATTGCATTTAATACCGCCCATTCTTCTGTACATTTGTTTATAAGCAGCTTCTTTTGATCCGTGTTTGCTACATATTTACAGGTTACAGGTTCCTAGTTCAAAATAACGCAAATCATAAAAAATATCCACAGTTACGCCCAAATCCAGAACATCTGTTGCCGACAGATAAAATCCGGATTTCGGTCATCCGTATCTGTCCAGTGCCACTTACCAGTTTAAGAGATAAGACAAAGAACAGTGGTCATTCGTGTCTCGGACAAGCACAGAGCACGAGAGGGGCAGCACAAGATTCAATGGGTGCGCGGAGCTTGAGGGAGATAAGGTCAAATGAATTAAAAGTGAAGCCCATTTTGACTGTTGCAAATCTGAAAAAACTTTGGAAGTATTTTGCAATTTGGGACATGTAGAGAAACAGAAGAAAGCAGCGTGGAGAAGCCCTAGAAAAATCACCTCATGAATCCGCTAAAGCGCCGCGGAACCGCGGCCAATATGGCCATTATGCGGCGGTTCCGTGGCTGAGTTGACTCGGTGTCTGAAGATATTTTGGGGGTAGTTTTGTAACTTCATATGGGCTCAGAATTTGGCCCTAGGGTTTCAGCTCTCTGAGTATAAATAGCCCAATTTTATGGCAAGAGATGAGGTTCTTCTTTTGTTAGATTTTAGTATAGGTTAGTTTGTATCTTCTTCTTCCTCTTCATCTATTCTTCATTAAAGTGTAGTGAGAGCTCTTGAGTGGAAAATCAATGAAGATGAGGGTTTTTATTTAACTTATATCTTTTATTTTCCTTGTATTGTAATTTCATTTCTTGTCTTGTAATTTTCATTCCTAGTGTAATTTTATTACTTGTTGTTAATTAGTTGTTGTTATTTCTTGTGTTATTTTCCTTTTCCTCTTATCCGCATTTTCAAGCCATGATACTCGATAGAGTTCCTTGCTTAGGTGAGGACCCAAGTAGTTAGCTTTTAAAACCGTATTTTTCCTTTCTTTCTTTGCTTCTTTCTTTTCTTGTTTTCTTTTCCTTTTTAAATGTGTGAATAACTTCCACTTGTTAGGGACTAAGGAAGGTTAGTATGAGAGACGGAAAAATCCCTTGTGCTTCTCTTCGCCAAACATCTTGAAATGAGCCTAGTCTAAACAAACGCAACCCCCTCACTTAGGCGCGCTATACGTGACATATAGCCGCGACCTAAGTCGAGAAGTCCTTTGGGCGCACTATAATGTGACATGTAGTTGTGACCCAATTGGATACATGGTTGCGCTTGTTTGGCCTAGGGTTCGAAATAAGCGTATTTGGCGGATGGATAAGGGGCACTAGGAATGGATTTAGCGTTGGAAAGCTTGCTTAAACTCGCAAATCCCATTCCTATGTCCTCCTAATCCCCGCTACTTTCGATTATCCCAACATCATTTTAAGAATGGCAAAAGACAAGTACAAGACTAATCCTAACTCTACTAACCAAGCTTAACCCTAACAAGCTTACTTGAATATACATACAAATACTTAGGATATGTTGGATGTATATGCCTAGAGGCCAGTATTGTATATGTATACATATGGATACTAGGGATATGTATGTACAGAACAATCTTGCTCAGTTTTATAGTATATTATTTGACTTGTCTTTATCGGGATATGTGTATTTATTGTTATTATATCTGGTTTGCACATATTGAAAAAGACTCGATACGGTAGTATACTATTATGGTTTGTCTTTATTATAACATGGCATATGTCATACTCGTTATTACATATTGCGGTTACATGTTGATAAAGCCCATAGGATCTTGCTTGACTACCTGCATTGTGAAGGCGATCATACTTGTGGGAGCATGGTAGTCCATAAGCACATCCTTAAATGGTCCCTAGTCGCGTGAGTATCGAGACTGGGCACTGATACTCCAGAGTAGACTGGTGTGTACGTTTCTAGCCCCGTCGGGGGATGGTTGGTCCCCCAGCCATTGGTCTGATGCACCTAAGATCGTATACAGGTGCTCACTGGGTTTGAGTACACTGGACGGACTCGCCGAGAACTTCCATATGGTACTATACCTATCGTCAGATGGAAGTTCTCAGGTGACATGTGTACAGGTTAGTCTTTGGACCCGAGATCGGCATTTATCTCGTGTGAGTTCCCACCGAACTTTGATCACTACCCTACCATGGCTCTACTAAGTCATGCAAACAGGTTTTGGTTGGGTTCAGTCCCGAGCCACATGGAGGCAGTGAGCGATTGTCGGGGATTCGTCTCCCCCGGTATAGGGAGTCGATATCGTACTATGATTCGATTGGTCAGGACCATAAAACCTTGGCCAAGGCACTTGGGATTTACTGATAGGTTGATCAGTAGTTTCCCGGATTGGTCCTGAGCCACATCGGCACGACTTATCAGGTTGTTAGGGTATGACGTTCACCATCTCCTAGACCCGGTATGCGATACTCTTTGACGAAGAGACCGGACTGTATGGATATTGTCACGGATAGGCTCAGTAGGAGATCCGGATGAGTTTGCTCGTCGGCCTTCCTTTTCGACAGGTACCTGGGCAGCCGTTACGTACAGCTAGTGTCGCTGACGTGCTTGTGGTTAAACTCATTGCCAGAGTACTGTCGAGTCTTTAGAGTCCCACACAGAGGGTTTCCCTGATCCAGGCAAAACGATGTAATAGCCATATTGGATACGTGCAGGGTTCGAACGATTGATGTACTTGGTACTCGGATTTTCGATCGGACAGTTTGTATTACTAGCCGGCTCGGGTTTGAGCCGGATTATTAAATCAGGTATTGATTTAACAATTTACATATATGTATTTCGAGATATATATATATATATATATATATATATATATATATATATATATTCTAGTATTACGTTCTTCGTGTTATTCTATCTCTTTTGGATGTTCGGATTTTTATCCGATTGCCGGTATATTTGTACAGTAATTGGAAATCCGTATTTATTACAGTTTTCCTTCTAGAAGGTGGCCACCTCATTTTGGATTTTCCTTTTATTTGATAATTGGAAATGAGGTGTAAAGTAAAAGGTATGGGAGGAATGGTGATGACCATGCTTTAATAATTCACAAATGAATTTATAATTCATTTGGAGTTACTATTGAAGCATGGTTGTTAATTGTTTATTGAAAGAATTCACACACAAAACTAAGGTGTGTGATTTTCTCTCACTTGATGCTTCATTTCTCTTTAAGCTCTCATTTTTCTTGAGTTCCTCCCTCCTCTTGCTTTCTTCCATCTTCATCTTCTTCCTCTTCACTAAAATTCTCATGTGTTGAGAAACAAGTGAAGAGATTAGAAAAGAGATAGCAAACACTTATACACCCTCCACTACATCCTAGATTACTTGGACTAGCATCCTAAGTTCTCTAGTTGCTCTTTTGATATATTGCAAAGAGCTAGAGCCATGGATCATACTCCCCGGGTAGATCATCAAGGACCAAGGAAGGCCGGAGAACAAGCTCGATCCCAGAGGACCGACGGAGTAAGGAAAGAAGTTCAAGCATGTTCAAGGCGCTTGCTAGGAGCTAAGGATGAAGAAAGAAGACCGAAGAACTTGGTTCGTTTGGTGAGGTTTCTATCATAGTAGATAGCTCTCTTAGTGTAGCTAGTTAGATTTATGGAAAGATCCGGTTTTAGGGTTTAGTCTAGCTTCAAGTTTTATTCATAAGAAATTTTTTTGTTCCGCATTTGGCCACGTGAGATGGCTGGGGCGCTAGGGTAACCCTTCATGGTATCAGAGCCACCCATAAAAAGCTACCCATAAAACTTACACTAGCTAGTTCAAACTTGTTTAGAATAACGATCGACCGAAAATTTCAAAAACTACTGATTGGTTCGAAAGAGTGTTTGTAGTTAACCGCAATCAATAATGGTGTTGCGTGTAGCTAGACCGAGATGAGTACGGGTCGTCCTCTGGGAAACGTGGAACCTTTTACTTTTACTTTAGATGTGTTGAGAAAGAGAGGAGAGATAAAGAATTTTATAGAATGGTTTCTAGATCTACGTTATACAAGAATGTAAAATATAGATCTAGATTATTTTAGAGACTTAGATAATATAATAAGAAGGCTTGTAGGGTTCGTTAGGATTTAGTAGTTATGGATGATTATTTAAAAGTTACCATTTTTATCCATTAATAGATTTAGAACTAGAACGACGGTGATGCATGTAGATTAGGGTTTCTGTAGGGAAAAGGAATCCCACTCTTAACCCTTATCTCGACACGGAACTCCGTTCATATCTAGCCTTTACCAAAACAATCATTAATCTAATCTCTAATCGCGGTCGGAACTAGCAAAGAATTGCTAGCGCGCCCGATTAGGATGTTAACGATTCTTTTGATAAAGTTCTTAAACTTTATAGGACTTAAAAAGGGTTTAGTTATTTTCATCGTCCATTAGCCTACCCTAATCCTACGAACCCTAACAAGCGGAGAATTACTCACGCATGTTGGGAGAAGAAGATGAAAAGAAAGAGAGGGAAAACATAATGTAAAATGCAAAAGAATTAAATAAAATAACTACCTTTATTAATCAACTGAACAATCTACACTTTTATTTCGTAGAAAATGATTACAAACTAGTTGCTTCTCGATCTTTCCTAAGGAGGTAGATGAACAGTTGATGATCAGCCTGGATGCGTGAGCGTCAGGGGCTTCGTGATCTCTTCGGCTTGATAAATTTTCCAAGAGGATCTCGGTGCCCTTTTATAGTGCAAAGCTAGAATCTTTACGTTGGAAACTTGGTAAAATTCAGCAGTGATTGATCTCCTAAAATTGTAGCAAAAGATCTCTCTAGATTGCCGCGGATCCGCGGCCAACAGGGGGGTTTGGCCGCGGTTCCGCGGCCAATGGTGAAGATCATTTCATCAAATTTCTTTGGCTTTATCTTTGGGACATGTGGCAATCCTAGGCACCTTCAGAATTCAGAAATCTTCTCTCGGTTGCTTCCAGACTTGGTCTCCAAGTTTTGCTTCTTAATTAGGCAAGTCTTCTTCAACAACTTGATTTCTTTGATATATTCTGCATAACAACTTGGAAAATTCTGCACAATAATCTCAAATAATATTTAGTGGACTTAGTTCTACTAGGATTTGGTCAATGAATTTATTTGCATACATTTTTCTACCAAATACTAATTAAAATATATTAACACATGGAAAATGGTGTTTTTACACATAAACCCTCATATGTATAATATATTATAATAAAGTCCTTTTTTAATATGAAAATGGTAGGAAAAATATAATACAAATGTGCAGTTTTATCAACTGAACAAATACCCCCAAACTTATTTTTGATCGTCCCGAGCAAACTAGTTTATTCAAGAGGAGAAAAAGAAAGGAGAAAACTAAGCACACTTTCGTAGGCAGACACGATTGCACTGAGCACGTGCAACAAGCCGTTAAACCTCTAGGTGTCCCTAGTAGGAGGAGCGTTGTCTCCTGAGGGTTTTCAGCGGATTACACCCACAAAATCCAATAACAAAAGAGAGATGGTGAAATTTACATATAAAGATAAGAACCATAAAAGAAAGGCCTTGAAAAGAAGAGTTTCCAACTATACTAGCTTTTCAGTTGTCATGAGCCCTATCTTAATAGTCATGAAAAAATGTTAGAAATCACATCATCCCTCAATAAAACATCGTCTTTATTCTTCATTCCCACCTTTCATCCAAACATTGATCATATAACCCCACGTGTGTGAAATGGACATCCCTTCACTCGGAGAATTCAATTCAAGCTATCATACTCTTGTCCATCTACCTTAGTACTTTTTAATTTGATGAATATTAAGATTCGCTCACACATTTTCATGCGACCGTTAATACTTCTTGAGGTACTAACCAACCGATTACTCCTGTGCTTGCTGATTAGATGATAATATTTTCCTCGTCTTGCACCACCTAAGGCTTAGCAGTGACTCCCAGACCAGTTGGCCTTAGGGCACTAGGTGAAGAGGCACCCTCGCTATATTTTTTTATTGCTGCCTTGGCGATACAAAACCAGTGTTCATTTTTTTCTTTTCACCATTTTTATTTTTTCTTCATTTTTTTCACTTCCTTCATACTTTGGCTTTTAGACAAGAGCATTTCAAGGTATCCTCTACTATCCCGAGTTTCAAGACGTGTGTAAGTGCATATAGTAGGGTATCAACATTCAAATGTTTGGCTTCCAAAATAGAAACTATTTTTCAGACTTATTTTTATCCTCAGATTAGTGAATTCATTCATCTTACTAACCCTTGGGACAACCGCTCATAACTACTTATTACTAGTTCGTTTAAGAAAACTTCTAATTTTCTTGGTTTTCTTAAACTATTCCTATCTTTTGGATGTAATTTTTCACTTTCTACTCTTTTGTTATAAAAGAATTTTTTTTTTAATTTTTGAAAATGTTGTGCTTATGCAAAATATGATGCAAATTGATGTGTAAATAAGCACAAACCTCCCCCAAATCTGTTTACAGCAGTGTCCTCACTGATGTCATCCGTTAAGCTCAAAAACCTGTAGACTTGGGAGGAAATTATTAATGGAGGCAAGAATATATGAAAGTGAAAATCCTCCCCCAAACTTATTTTTGGCTCACAAATTTGAGGACAAAAGTTATGATCAAGAGCCAAAAATATATCCCCCCTCAAACATGAGTTAGACAATACGAAGCATTTTAAGAGAGGGTGAGTCATTTGGTCAAAGTAAGACTTTACAAAGACCAAAAGTCAACACCAACCATTCAAAGATTTTATCAGTATATCGTATAAGTTGGTGGAAGAATGTGTTGTATTGAGTCAAGAAAAAGTGGGGAAGGGATAAGAGGTGGTCTGAAAAGGGTTTGAATTTAGAGAAAAGAAAGAATGAGGAGGAATGTGAATGATTAGGAAGAAGGAATGGTGACGGTTCAACCTCTATAGGTGGAGATTGATCAATCACAAAATCCGTATTGTTTAAAAATTCAAGTTCGTCAGCAAAAAGTTCTTCAAAACTTTTATCAATGGTGTGATTGAACATTTTGCTGTCAAAGAGTTTTATGCCAGAATTTATTCTACTTGATTCATAAAAAATCACTGAGGTAGAGGACTCGAAAAACTCATCTACCTCTTTTTCAAAAATATCCAAATCAAGTTGAATTTCTGGTATTACTGAACTTGAATTAACGGATTGTGATTTATCAAAACTCACTGAAACTATAGGAACAGAAGAAGAACCGGAGAAAGTAGAAGGTGAAATGGGTAAACAAATCGGTGTGTCGAGTGTTGCTGAACCAGATGTGGAAGATGGAGGCTGTATTTCGATCTGATCTTCGGGTATACCTTTATCATCAACTTCAAGAAATATTTGGGGTTCGGGAAGAATTAAAGGCTCAAGATGATGACCACAAGGAAGTGAAAGGATTTGATGAATTGGTGGGACAAAATCATCCAAAATTTCGGGTTCATCAATCGATATATCCCCAATGTCAATTACCTCATTCAAGTGAAGGTTAAAATTCTCAAACTCCTCATCAAAAGTATGGTTTTCAATCAGTTTTGGTTCAAGAGTGGAGGTGTAGAGATCACAAGGGTTGGGTACGGTTTCACTTGAAAGGGACCCTTCACAGTTGGGTAAATCAAACATTACAAAGTCACACAACTTATCAGTCATTCTATTTGGTGTACTTGATGAATCTATGAAACTGGAGTTGTGGATTTCAGTTTGGAAAGGGAAGGTTTGATTTGGAAGGGTGTACAGTTCTGTCTTACTACGCAAATCCTTCATAATTTAATTCGTCAGTTCCATATATTTTTCTAATGTCTGCTCCAGATTAGTCTTGGGTTGATAAGGGGTTTCAGTATAAGATTGAAATTCATGTGGATAATTAAAACTCCCAAATGACTGATTAGAAGAACTGTCTAGAGTAGGCGGAAAAGTCGGATTGGATTGATAGGAACAGAATGGTTGCTGAACTTGGGTAGGAGTAGGATCAATATTATGATAAGAAGAATATTGATATGGGTTGGTTAGTTGGCTATAAACAAACCGCATATCAAACTCTTCTCCGGACAGTGGTGGTGATGGTTGATATTGGTCCGGGTTGAAACTTTGGCCTCTAGACCTAGTTATGTGCTCAGCAATGGACATTCGTCTAGGCGCTTCCTCACTCTGGGTATGAACTGAAACAGGTGTAGGATTAGGATACGGTTGATAAGACCTAGACTGAGGTGGACAACTGTTTCTTCCTGCTTTTTCTATATGATCTCTTAAGGACATGGAAGAGCCGGACGGTATACCGAAGGGATTTCGAAAACAAGAGATATCTAGTTGTGGACAGCAAAGCTCAGCAAGTGTTCTTCTGTTTAGGTCACCCATTATAAGAAGAGAAGAAGGGGGAAGGGGTAAAAAGGAGAGAAAGTAATTGGTTTGTTTTAAAAAAAGGACGAATTTAGACAAATCACAAAAAATGCACAACCCTAGAACTATGGTTACCTAGGTCCAGTCTCTAGACCGCTCCTAGACTTCCAAAGGACAAGCCGCAGGATAAATCCTCTACCGCCTCCGTACTACCCTTGTAGCCAGGTAAGTGCCAGGTAAGTGGG
Source organism: Agapanthus africanus (assembly GCA_030015575.1). Classification (NCBI taxonomy): domain Eukaryota; kingdom Viridiplantae; phylum Streptophyta; class Magnoliopsida; order Asparagales; family Amaryllidaceae; genus Agapanthus; species Agapanthus africanus. The sequence goes on along the minus strand of CM057339.1, from coordinate 297,065,391 downwards.
AAGGAACCACGTTGTGGGCCTAATTAAAAACCACTAGCCTTCGACACACTTGCCTAGGCACTACAAAAATAATGCGGATAAACGATAGATTTCCCACGACCTTCTTCTGTCCTTATTGAGCGCGACAATCCTTAGAGTCTGGTCTAGATATTTTTTTAAATTAATGAAGGGTTGATCTATATGCTTGGTTTGTGATTTGTGGGGCTTAGGAAGGGTGATAAAATCCCCACCTAATCTTGATTTGGTCCTTGCCCCTTAAAGATCTGTATTAAAATATGCAAAAACAAACCGAAAAACAAAACTTTGCAAAAAGATTTTTGAGCGGCGATATTTTGCAAAGAATCCTGCAGAAAATAGATTTTATTGGATTTTAGAGGAGAGTGAAGGGAGTTAGAATCTTACCAGAGAAGTGTGAACCCCAGATCTCCTGTTTCCTCAAGCCCGTGACTCCAGATTTCCTCGCAAAAATTCACATAATAATCGTTAAATATACAATTTGCAGTTTTGTTTTAATAATGATATGACTCGTCTAAGAATTCAACACAAATAGTAAAAATAAAAAATTACGCACGTTTCCCCGGCAACGGCGCCATTTGATTGGTTCGAAAGAGTGTTTGTAGTTAACCGCAATCAATAACGGTGTCGCGTGTAGCTAGACCGAGATGAGTACGGGTCGTCCTCTGGGAAACGTGGAACCTTTTACTTTTACTTTAGATGTGTTGAGAAAAAGAGGAGGGATAAAGAATTTTATAGAATGGTTTCTAGATCTACGTTATACAAGAATGTAAAATATAGATCTAGATTATTTTAGAGACTTAGATAATATAATAAGAAGGCTTGTAGGGTTCGTTAGGATTTAGTAGTTATGGATGATTATTTAAAAGTTACCCTTTTTATCCATTAATAGATTTAGAACTAGAACGACGGTGATGCATGTAGATTAGGATTTCTGGAGGGAAAAGGAATCCCACTCTTAACCCTTATCTCGACACGGAACTCCGTTCATATCTAGCCTTTACCAAAACAATCATTAATCTAATCTCTAATCGCGGTCGAAACTAGCAAAGAATTGCTAGCGCGCCCGATTAGGATGTTAATGATTCTTTTGATAAAGTTCTTAAACTTTATAGGACTTAAAAAGGGTTTAGTTATTTTCATCGTCCATTAGCCTACCCTAATCCTACGAACCCTAACAAGCGGAGAATTACTCGCGCATGTTGGGAGAAGAAGATGAAAAGAAAGAGAGGGAAAACATAATGTAAAATGCAAAAGAATTATATAAAATAACTACCTTTATTAATCAACTGAACAATCTACACTTTTATTCCGTAGAAAATGATTACAAACTAGTTGCTTCTCGATCTTTCCTAAGGAGGTAGATGAACAGTTGATGATCAGCCTGGATGCGTGAGCGTCAGGGGCTTCGTGATCTCTTCGGCTTGATAACTTTTCCAAGAGGCTCTCGGTGCCCTTTTATAGTGCAAAGCTAGAATCTTTACGTTGGAAACTTGGTAAAATTCAGCAGTGATTGATCTCCCAAAATTGTAGCAAAAGATCTCTCTAGATTGCCGCGGATCCACGGCCAACAGGGGGGTTTGGCCGCGGTTCCGCGGCCAATGGTGAAGATCATTTCATCAAATTTCTTTGGCTTTATCTTTGGGACATGTGGCAATCCTAGGCACCTTCAGAATTCAGAAATCTTCTCTCGGTTGCTTCCAGACTTGGTCTCTAAGTTTTGCTTCTTAATTAGGCAAGTCTTCTTCAACAACTTGATTTCTTTGATATATTCTGCATAACAACTTGGAAAATTCTGCACAATAATCTCAAATAATATTTAATGGACTTAGTTCTACTAGGATTTGGTCAATGAATTTATTTGCATATATTTTTCTACCAAATACTAATTAAAATATATTAACACATGGAAAATAGTGTTTTTACACATAAACCCTCATATGTATAATATATTATAACAAAGTCCTTTTTTAATATGAAAATGGTAGGAAAAATGTAATACAAATGTGCAGTTTTATCAACTGAACAACTACTTTTCAAATCATGGGTTTTCTGTCGATTTTAAAAGTGCTCGAAAAATCAATATTTTGCTCTCAGAAAATCATGCAGGCTTTTTTAAGACCACAGAAGAAAAATTATCACGTGATCCCTCTAAACCGCCGCGGATCCGCCGCGCAAACCTCCTATTGGCGGCGGATCCACGGCCGTTTTTGGGACCACGTGGTCAAATTTCTTCTGGGCCTCATTTTTTGGAAATTGTGGTTTCTGGAATAATTACTTTTTGGGCCCAGATTTGTTACAGTGTTGGTTTAATACTTGGGGCCCACTTGGAAAGTTTAGTCGATCGTAATTTTAAGATACGTGTTTTAATTATCAGTACATTCACTTTTATCTGCGACCAGGAATGTCACTCGATCGGTAAAACTCGTCTGATTGCTATATGTTCTTTTAGAGGGTTTTGCGAACGTGACATTCGCGTTGATGTTGTGTGCTTGTGCTGTGATTGTGGTTGGATTGTCGTGGTGGATAGCATGTGGTGAAATATTAGAAATACAGTTTATAATTCAATTGTACATTTGTTATTGCGGGGCGAGCGTCCGACATGTGGACTGCCGTCTTTGCCGTTTGTATATTATTTTGGGGCACGACCAGGCTGAGGTCGATGTCACCGGTTGTATATATTTTTTTAATATTATGTACTAGGATTACCCCATGGAGGAGTGCACGGATAGCTGGGTTCTGGAAGGCAACAAGCCCGCATCTCATGGCGCTGAGACGGAGGGGGCTTCGTTCTAGAACTGGCGGGCTATTCGCCGCACTCATAGGGGGTACAGGTTTTCATTGCACGGGCTATCCACACGACAGGGAACGTCGGGTTTTATTTGCGGCTCAAATGAAACCCGGGGCTCCAAGATTATCCGCCATTCTGTAATGTTATCTGTGATGTTGTTTAGTATCATGCCTAGAACGAATGTTATATATACTTGTAGATGTTGTATATGTTTAGCACCAGCACTAGTCCATCCCCCGCTCTGTCGTTAGTTAAGTAACCTAACGGGTGATGACGGGGTCCCGTGGCGAATGCGGATGGCATATACGTACATTTTATTTTCGTTCTTTTCTGGTGTGATAGGTTACAAATTTGATGGGGCCGCTTTAATTTTAATTAATGCAAGATAAAAACCTAAAAAGATGTTGTTGGAACCAGATTTTAAAAACTGACATTACAGATGTTCTCTTTTGCTTTGCATAGTGGTATTCAGTTTGGAATATCCTGCACCTCATTCGATAAGGCAAGGGCCGAGATCCCTTCACCGGGAGTGACCCCTTGACTAAAAGTTTGTGTCAAGGTAATAAATTTAATATAGTCGACTATTTTTGCTTTGCATCGAGGTATTCAGTTTGGAATATCCTGCACCTCATTCGACGAGGAAAAAGCCGAGATCCCTTCACAGGGAGTGACCTCTTTAGCAAAGGTTTTCGCCACTATATAAATTTACAAAACTACTCAGGTTCCTTCAACGATATCAAGTTCGTTACGTTAACGGGTTTTTTGCCAAAAACCCAGCCGTATCCCTCCGTCGTTTCAGATAATTACTACTTAGTATTTGTGCTGTGTTTGTTGATTATTCGTCAAGGCACAGTGAACGGTAGCTGAGTAATAGTTCTCTGTTGCACAGATAGATGCGATTGGTTAGGACGGTCGCATGATTTTGTTGATTATTCGTCAAGGATCATGCGGGTGGGTCTAATGCAATCCAGGATAACGACGGGTTGAACTTGACTAGGACCTTTTGATTTGTTGATTATTCGTCAAGGTCACTTGGGTCCTAGGGGTAAAAACCACATCGGGAGTTTCAAATATACAGGAAACTTGCAGATTTAGCATACCTTCTGGAGTGTGGTGACTAGAGTGGATTCCATCTAGTGCATCACACAATGATAGTTGGATCCCGATCCCACTGATGAGTAGGATTACTCTCGGGAGATTATCACACTTAACAATCAATGCTATAACCAAGTAGGCGTCTAAAAAGGTGTTAGGGGGGCTACGCCTCCAAGGAAAAGAGGTTATGTAATTAAGGAACTTCGCGAAAGCATTGGAAAACCTCCCTCGAAGTACCAACACCGGCCTGGCTGAAAAGTTAAGCAAGTATTGTGACGTGCGATTAATCCTGACTAGTTCTTCTTTTAGGGTTTGAAGAAGAATTTGAGGAAACAGTGGGAGCCATCCTGGTTAGATAAAATAAACCAATCTAATCTTGCAAGAGCTCACGCTGAGTGTTTTCCCTCTCTCTCTCCAGCTAGCAACCATTTCACGCCCTAATCAAGATAATAAAATGTATCGCTTAACCTATCCGAATTCTTATTCGGGGCTGGGGAACGTCGGTTCGGCTCTAACTTACGACAACAGTCATAAGTATGAGCAAGGAAAAGAGAAAAGTTTGAATTCCTTGATAAACCCTTCGAAGAAGAAACATACTGTCGCGTCTTCTTCACGTGTTCTTGTTATTGAGAACTATTTTTCGGTCAGTCCTACCTCCTGGGTACTCGATACCGGATAAGGATCTCATATCTGTAATTTATTGCAGGGATTAAGAAAAAGTAAGATAGTTGCACCTGGTGATATGTCCCTCAGAGTAGGGAACGGAGCATAAGTTAATGCTGCGGTCGTCGGTGAATATCACCTAGTATTGCCAAATGGCAATACTATGATTTTGAACAATTGCTACTATGTACCTTCCATGCTTTGCAACATAATATCAGTTTCTTTACTTAATAAAGATAGATATAACTTTGTTCTTGATAGAAATATCATGAACATTTACCTTGATAAGGTATTGGTTGCAGAAGGTACACTGTGTAATGGTATTTATGTTCTAAATCAGAATACAGTTCTCAATATACAAAACGCACGCAAGAGGAAGAGTTCAGACACGAACGAATCCTACTTGTGGCATTGTAGACTTGGTCATATCGGAGAGAAAAGACTGAGTAAGTTACATAAAGATGGACTCTTGAATACGTTCGAATTTTCATCTTATGAAACTTGTCAGTCCTGTCTCAAAGGAAAGATGACCAAATCTCCGTTCACTGGGCATGGAGAAAGAGCAGCAGAGCTCTTAGCACTCATATACAGTGACGTGTGTGGTCCAATGTCTATACATGTAAGGGGTGGGTTCTCGTACTTCATCACATTCACTGACGATCTCTCTAGGTTCGGGTATGTGTATCTCATGAAACACAAATCTGAAGCTTTTGAGAAATTCAAAGAATTCAGAAAGGAAGTAGAAAACCAGATTGGCAAAAGTATTAAGATCCTCCGGTCTGATAGGGGAGGGGAATACTTGAGCACGGACTTCCTAGATTACTTAAAAGAGAATGGAATTCTCTCTCAGCTTACTCCTCCTTACACACCACAGCACAACGGTGTATCGGAGCGGAGAAATCGTACCCTATTGGATATGGTTCGCTTCATGATGAGTAATACTGAGTTGCCTCTTTCATTCTGAGGATATGTACTTCAGACAGCAGCATACCTTTTGAATCAAGTTCCGTCCAAATCTGTGCCCAACACTATGGAGTAGCAAGAAACCATGTCTTCAATTTATTAAGATATGGGGTTGTCCAGCCTATGTGAAAACACAGAAACCGGACAAACTAGAGGAACGGTCAGTTCTATGTAAATTTGTGGGATATCCTAAGGATTCACTAGGATATCTATTCTACCACACCGAGGAACAGAAGGTGTTTGTATCTCGCCATACTACCTTCCTAGAAAGGGAGTTTCTTGCAAAAGAAACTAGTGGGAGTACGGTAGAACTGGGAGAAATCCATGAACCACAAAATGTAACTGAAGATTTGGAGGAACCACTAGATTCAGTAATCCCAGACGAACCTCAACCACTCCGCAAATCTAGTAGGATTTCTCATCCGCCCGAGAGATACTACGGTTTTCTCATAGATGGGGATCGAGAGGATTGCATCTTGGAAGAAGATGATCCTACTAGTTTCAGGCAGGCCATTATCAGTAGGGACTCTGATAAGTGGCTGGATGCTATGCAATCTGAAATGGAGTCCATGTACACCAATAAAGTATGGACCCTGGAAGTTGCTCCACCTGGGGTAAAACCCGTTGGATGCAAATGGATCTACAAGAAGAAACTTGGTGTAGATGGGCAGGTGGAAACCTATAAGGCTAGACTCGTTGCAAAAGGTTTTCGTCAAAGACCAGGAGTGGACTATGACGAAACCTTTTCTCCAGTGGCTATGCTCAAATCCATTAGGATCCTGCTTGCCATTGCTGCCTTCCATGACTATGAGATCTGGCAGATGGACGTAAAAACGGCTTTTCTAAACGGAAGTTTAGAAGAGTGCGTTTATATGGATTAGCCAAAAGGTTTTATAGACGGTCGGAGCAGCGGGAAGGTGTGCAAGTTACTCAAATCCATTTATAGATTAAAGCAAGCATCGCGGAGCTGGAACATCTATTTTGATGAGACAGTCAAGGACTTTGACTTCATCAAGAACGAAGATGAGCCTTGCATATATAAGAAGATTGTAGGATGAACTGTCGTGTTCCTAGTCTTGTACGTGGATGACATTCTTTTGATAGGAAATGACATTCCTATGCTACAATCGGTCAAGCTATTCTTGTCACAAAGGTTCTCTATGAAAGACCTAGGTGATGCCTCGTACATTCTGGGGATCAAGATCTACAGAGATAGGTCCAAGAGACTACTGGGACATTCACAGTCCAGGTACATAGAGATTGTACTAAAGAGATTTAGTATGGAAGATTCCAAGCGCGGTAGCATACCCGCATTGCACGGAATCACCCTCTCCAAGGAGATGTCTCCCAAGACTGACGAGGAGAGGGTTCGCATGAGCACTATACCCTACGCTTCGGCGGTAGGATCTATAATGTATGCGATGCTATGTACAAAACCAGATGTAGCTTACGCGCTAAGCGTGATGAGCCGGTATCAGTCGGACCCAGGTAAGGACCACTGGACAGCAGTAAAGAACATTCTCAAGTACCTGATAAGGACTAAGGAGATGTTCCTGATTTACGGTAATGGAGACCTCAGGATTGAGTCCTTTACCGACTCAAGCTTCCAGAGTGACAAGGATGACAGCAAGTCTGTCTCGGGTTTTGTGTTTACCCTCAACGGAGGGGCGGTATGTTGGAAGAGTTCCAAACAGGATACCGTCGCAGACTCGACGATGGAGGTTGAATACATTGCTGCAAGCGATACCGCAAAAGAGGCGGTCTGGATGAAGAAGTTCATAGCTGAACTTCAGGTAGTTCCGTCCATTGTTGATCCAATACCAGTGTATTGTGATAACAATGGGGCTATAGCTTTAGCGAAGGAACCACGGTACCATCAGAAATCCAGGCACATCTTAAGGCGGTATCACCTGATCAGGGAGATCATAGATCGCTAGGAGATCGAGGTCTGGAGAGTGGATACGAAAGACAACACGGCGGATCCATTTACAAAGGCCCTCCCTCAAGCACAGTTCGAGCGACTTTTTGGGATGTTAGGTATGCGGTACGCCAGCAGCTGGCCTTAGAGCAGACGTTAGGTATTCGGTATGCCAATCACTGGCCTTTAGTGCAAGTGGGAGATTGTTGGATGTATATGCCATAGAGGCCAGTATTGTATATGTATACATATGGATACTAGGGATATGTATGTACAGAACAATCTTGCTCAGTTTTATAGTATATTATTTGACTTGTCTTTATCGGGATATGTGTATTTATTGTTATTATATCTGGTTTTCACATATTGATAAAGACTCGATATGGTAGTATACTATTGTGGTTTGTTTTTATTATAACATGGCATATGTCATACTCGTTATTACATATTGCGGTTACATGTTGATAAAGCCCCTAGGATCTTGCTTGACTACCTGCGTTGTGATGGCGATCATACTTGTGGGAGCAGGGTAGTCTATAAGCACATCCTTAAATAGTCCCTAGTCGCGTGAGTATCGAGACTGGGCACTGATACTCCAGAGTAGACTGGTGTGTACGTTTCTAGCCCCGTCGGGGGATGGTTGGTCCCCCAGCCATTGGTCTGATGCACCTAAGATCGTATACAGGTGCTCACTGGGTTTGAGTACACTGGACGGACTCGCCGAGAACTTCCATATGGTACTATACCTATCGTCAGATGGAAGTTCTCAGGTGACATGTGTACAGGTTAGTCTTTGGACCCGAGATCGGCATTTGTCTTGTGTGAGTTCCCACTGAACTTTGATCACTACCCTACCATGGCTCTACTGAGTCATGCAAACAGGTTTTGGCTGGGTTCAGTCCGGAGCCACATGGAGGCAGTGAGCGATTGTCGAGGATTCGTCTCTCCCGGTATAGGGAGTCGATATCGCACTATGATTCGATTGGTCAGGACCATAAGACCTTGGCCAAGGCACTTAGGATTTACTGATAGGCTGATCAGTAGTTTCCCGGATTGGTCCTGAGCCACATCGGCACGACTTATCAGGTTGTTAGGGTCTGACGTTCACCATCCCCTAGACCCGGTATGCGATACTCTTTGACGAAGAGACCGGACTGTACGGATATTGTCACGGATAGGCTCAGTAGGAGATCCGGATGAGTTTGCTCATCGGCCTTTCTTTTCGACAGGAACCTGGGCAGCCGTTACGTACAGCTAGTGTCGCTGACGTGCTTGTGGTTAAACCTACTGCCATAATACTGTCGAGTCTTTAGAGTCCCACACAGAGGGTTTCCCTGATTCAGGCAAAACGATGTAATAGCCGTATTGGATACGTGCAGGGTTCGATCGATTGATGTACTTGGTACTCGGATTTTCGATCGGACAGTTTGTAATATTAGCCGGCTCGGATTTGAGCCGGATTATTAAATCAGGTATTGATTTAATAATTTATATATATGTATTTCGATATATATATATATTCTAGTATTACGTTCTTCGTGTTATTCTATCTCTTTTGGGGGTTCGGATTTTTATCCGATTGCCGGTATATTTATACAGTAGTTGGAAATCCGTATTTATTACAGTTTTCCTTCTAGAAGGTGGCCACCTCATTTTGGATTTTCCTTTTATTTGATAATTGGAAATGAGGTGTAAAGTAAAAGATATGGGAGGAATGGTGATGACCATGCTTTAATAATTCACAAATGAATTTATAATTCATTTGGAGTTACTATTGAAGCATGGTTGTTAATTGTTTATTGAAAGAATTCATACACAAAACTAAGGTGTGTGATTTTCTCTCACTTGATGCTTCATTTCTCTTTGAGCTCTCATTTTTCTTGAGTTCCTCCCTCCTCTTGCTTTCTTCCATCTTCATCTTCTTTCTCTTCACTAAAATTCTCATGTGTTGAGAAACAAGTGAAGAGGTTAGAAAAGAGATAGCAAACACTTAGACACCCTCCACTACATCCTAGATTACTTAGACTAGCATCCTAAGTTCTCTAGTTGCTCTTTTGATATATTGCAAAGAGCTAGAGCCATGGATCATACTCCCCGGGTGGATCATCAAGGACCAAGGAAGGCCGAAGAACAAGCTCGATCCCGGAGGACCGACGGAGCAAGGAAAGAAGTTCAAGCATGTTCAAGGCGCTTGCTAGGAGCTAAGGATGAAGAAAGAAGACCGAAGGACTTGGTTCGTTTGGTGAGATTTCTATCATAGTAGATAGCTCTCTTAGTGTAGCTAGTTAGTTTTATGGAAAGATCCGGTTTTAGGGTTTAGTCTAGCGCCAAGTTTTATTCATAAGAAATTTTTTTGTTCCGTATTTGGCCACGGGAGATGGCCGGGGCGCTAGGGTAACCCTTCAGGATTGTTTTGAACAAACACGTACACATTCTTTATTGACTCGTCTAAGATAAGAACGGACATATTACCATCTCCCTGCGGACGACCCGTGCTCAACCGGCTAGCTGCAAAGTGACACCATCTTGATTGCAGTAAGTAAAACAAATATGATAAGGCGGAACGCACACTTCCGCTCTTTCAATCAATGCTTAGCACTGATTGGGCAGCGCCCAACGCCACATGTGCTCCTCACGTGGGCGCCATATAAAAAGTGCTTAGCACTTCATATGTAGCCAAAACGGCTGAGTGCTTAGCACTAATTGGGCAGCGCCGCACGTGCACCTTACGTGGACGCCATAGAAAGTGCTTAACACTTCACATTTATTCAAAATAACTAAAGTTGGGCAATGCCCATGACTGAATGCTTCACATATATGTAAGCATCAGAGCTCAAACATGTGCTTAGCACTTTCATATAAAATGAAAGGGCTGAACAAACAGAGCCCAAATAAATGCTTAGCACTTTTAGAAGGAAAAAAAGACTAGGTAGACTGAGCCCAAATTGGCTAAGTCTCTAAATTTTTCTTGCAGCTGAGCCCAAATGCTCTTTTGCTGGATCTCAAATAAAAATGATCCCAAAATGTTGTTAAGTTGATCTTAGTCCCAAACAAGACTAAAGTATCCTTAGTGAAAACAAACTGAGCCCAAATGCTCACTTATACATTTAAGTTGATCTTAATCTCAAACCAGATTAACGGTACTTAAATAAACCAAATACCCAAATCTAAAATATACGGATTTGGACTAATCCGCTCCCTACGGGCGACGAAATAAACTAGTCTTCGTATATAATCCACGGGCAACCAAAACAAACAAATCATACACACGACACGAAGTGAACTGCCGGAGCAGGAGAAAGTGGTTATCGCAATGCAGTAACGTAATTAACTATATGGGCTTGCGCCTGCAGGGAAGAGCGTCCCCACAATTAAAAACTCCTCATAAAATGAGGGGGAATCTGATGAAGTTGTTGGATATAGTGCCCTCATAGTCAATTATTGAATCGCAGGCACGTGATTGCAATGATTGAGGGAGGACCTATACCGGTAGGACAGTCTTACTCGAGAGCTTTGTATACTATCTGGTTTGTCTTTATCATCGTGTACAGTTCACTATTACACGTTGATAGAAAATAGTATACTAGCTGGTTTATCTTTATCATCGTGTACTTCTTTAGGTGATGGTACAGATCACTATTGCACGTTGATAGAGCCCTTAGGTTTCATGCTTGACGACCAGCAGTATGATGGCGATCATATACGTGGGAGCTGGGGTCTATAAGCACATCCTTAAAAGGTCCCTAGTCGTGGGAGTTTCGAGACTGGGCATCGATACTCCATTAGTAGACTAGTGTATACATTCGAGACCCCGACGAGGGGCGGTGGCCGGTCTCACAAGCCATTGGTGTCAGTTGGTTCACCTAAGATATATACAGGTGCTCATTAGGTTATGAGTACACCGGACAGGACTCGCCGGGAACATGCTAGTTGGTATTATATCTGACGTCAGATAGCAGTTCCCTGGTGACATGTGTACAGGTTAGTTCATCGACCTGAGATCGTCATTTGTCTCGTGTGAGTTCCTACTGTACTTTGATTACTACCCTACCAAGACTCAAAGGAGTCGTGCAAACAGGTTTTAGTTGGGTACAGTCCCGAGCCACATGGAGGCAGTGAGCGGATCTGCAGGGGTTCTTCTCTCCCGGTATTGGGGGTGAGGTCGCGCTGTGTCTAGGAGAGCCATTACACGAAGTCCTTGGCCAAGGCAGGAGATTTACTGGTAGGTATTCCAGTAATATCTCAGGGTGTTCTGGGCTACACTCCGGCACGACTTGTACCGCTTTTGGGGGTCTGACTTTTACCAACCCCTTAGGCCGCCATGCGATGCTCATAGACGAACGGACCGGACTGTACGGATATTGTCACTGACAGGCTCAATAAGGTGTTAGGATGAGTTCGCTTATCGACGTCCCTTTTGGTCAATACTTGGTAGCCCGTTACGTACGGCTAATACCTCTGACGTGTTAGTGGTTAAATCCACAGCCAAAGTATTGACGAGTCTTTAGAGTCCCTCACAGACAGTTACTCAAGTTTCGGGCGAAACGCTGTAGAGGCCGTATAGGTTTATGGCAGGGTTCGAACATACGCGTGCACTTGTGCACGTGTAGTGTTTCGGACGGATAATACTAGCGGGCTTTGGTTTAAGCCGGATCCTAGTATTACACAGTGTAGATTTTGTCTCATTGCATTTATATTCGGTTGGAATACAAATGCGGGTATGTATATACAGTCATGGGGTTTTGTTGTAATTTATTACGGGATCGCTTTTTTTGAAGTTGCCAGTTTGCATTCCGTTTCGGCCATTTTCCTTTCATTCCTTCTTGGCTGAAATTCCTTTGATGGAGGGGGTTCTTTTGCAAAAGTGCAATTTATAATGGAGTAGGTTTTTGTGGCACATGGTTGCTTCATGATGGTTCATCATCACTTGCTTTTTGAGATGGGATTGGAAACTGGATTGATGATGATTATGAAGTGAGGTTTTGCTTTTGGCTTGTGGTCACCTCTTGCCTTTTTCCTACACTCACCTTCCTTGTTTGCCTCTCCCTCTCTATATTGGCCGGCCACTATTTTGGGCAGCACACAAGTGTGTGTGTGTGAGGATTTGTATCTCATTTGGCTCACACAAAATTGATTAGTTCCATTTTCAAAGCTCATCTCCAAAGTTCATTCCTCCATCTCCATTGTGGAAACTTCTTTAACCCCTTGAGAAAAACCGTTCTACACTCAGTCTACAGCAATCTTGGACACGTCGGCTTGCCAACTTCGTGTCCGAGTTGCCTCGGTTCAGAGGTAGGAGCCCGTAAAAAGACTTGGTGATGTGGTGCCCTTTCCGACGAGGAGATCGAGACCGGAGATGCCGCGGGGAGATCGGGATGGTGGCCGAAGACCGAAGGACACGGATCGCTTGGTATAGCTCTCTACCCTTTCTCTAGTTAGCTAGTAGTAGGTTAATGGTCCGATCCGGGATTATAGTCCGCGGTAGCGCCGGTTTCTAAGTTAAGAAAAGTTTCTTGTTTTCGCATTTTGGCCTCGGAAAGACGGCCGGAGGCGCTACCGTGGTCCTACATGGTATCAGAGCCACGCCATTAACCTTTACTAGTTTGCTCTAACGTGTTTAGAACTTCAATCGAACGAAAATTTCAAAAACCGCATTTCCAAGCATCAGTTTCTGTCGATTTTTCCCTGTGGTCAAAAAATTATTTGGTATATTGCAGAAATATGTGCAGGTTGTTTTAAGAGAACTGATAAAATTTGGTGGGCTGATTTCACTGTAGCGCGGCGGATCCGCGGCCGTAATCACGTTTTGGCCACGGATCCGCGGCCGTACTGTAGCCACAGTGCACCAAATTTCTTCAGTAGGTCTCTGTGTTGGAATTGGGGTTTTTGGTATATTCTGTTTGGGCCCAGATTTATTTTGAGTGCTACAGTTGTGCTTGGGGCCCACTTCGGGAAATTTTTTCGATCGAAAATTTTAAAACATGTTAGTTCACAGTATTTACATTATATCTGCGACCGTGAATGTCACTTGATCGGTAAATCCTGTCTAAGTGCTATAGCCCTTTTAGACGGATTTGCGAACGTGACATTCATGTTGATGTTCTGTGTTGTGCTGTGATGTTGCGGATTCGTCGTGGTGGATAACCTGGATGCAATGTTAGTACAGTTTGGTTGTATATGTACATTTGATATTGCGGGGCGAGCGTCCGACATGTGGACTGCCGTTACTGCCTGTTTGTATATTATTCTTTTGGGGCACGACCGGGCTGAGGTCGATGTACCCGTTGTATATTTTACTTTCTGTACTAGGATTACCCCGCGGTGGGGTGCACGGATAGCCGGGTTCTAGAGGGCAACGGGCCCGCATCTTATGGCTTTGAGATGGAGGGGGCTTCACTCTAGAATTGACGGGCTGTTCGTCGCACTCGTAGGGGGTACAGGTTGACCCAAGGAGGGGTGCCCAAGTTACCGGATTCCGTGAAGTGCTGGGTGGTCCATTCACGTTGTTGAAGGGGGCTACCTCGCTTCAGGTTTTGGCGGGTAACTTGCCGCGCCCGTAGGGGTCTAGGATTTCATTGCACAGGCTATCCACACGACCAGGGGAACGTCGGGTTTCAGTAGCGGCTCTATGAAACCCGGGGATCCCAAACTATCTGTATTGTTCTGTAATACTTATTACATTTCTATGATGTTGCATTTTATCATGCCTTGAGCGAATATTATATATTGATATATATACTAGTAGATGTTGTATATGTTTTACACCCGCGCTAGTCCAGTCCCCGCTCTGTCGTCAGTTAAGTAACCTAACGGGTGATGACGGGACCCAGTGGCGAATGCGATAGGCAATACGTACATCGTATTTTCGTTCTTTTGTGGTGTGATTAATTGATGGGACTGCGTTGATTCGGATCAATGCAAGCTAAACAAACCTATTCGTATGCTGTTGGAATAATTTTCAAAAAGCTGTTATATTCCCCCAATCTGAGCAAGGCTCATTTGAATTCTGAAGATTCAAATTTTCTGAAGCAACGCTTCAAATTCCGTGCGTTGCGCAATGCGCAAACGATCCACAGTGCGATACGTGTCTGCGCAGTTGCGCAAACGCACCGCTGCGCGACACGTGTCTGCGTAGTTGCGCAAGCACTGTTGCGCAATTGCACCACTGCGCGACACGTGTCTGCGCAGTTGCGCAAACACTGTTGCGCAAGCGCACAGCTACGCGACACGTGTCTGCGCAGTTGCGCAATCGCAACTGCGCAAGCGCACGGCTGCGCGACACGTGTCTGCGCAGTTGCGCAAGCACTGTTGCGCAAGCCTTCCACTGCGTGACACGTGTCATTCATTGGGGAGTTGCGTAGAAACAGAATGAAAATTTAAATGAAATCTTTTCTGTTCTTTCCAAAACCAGAAGATTTGCTTCTGCCTTTGGATCAAAGATCCAGCGGTGGGAAAATTCCCAAAATCATTCAGAAAAGATCTTGTTAACAAATTCAACAAATTTGTGAGCACTATAAATAGGACCCCAGACCTCATTCGAAGGGGGATCAACTTGAAGAATCAACTTCTGGCATAAAAAATAAGAGAAGAGAAAGAACTCTTAAAGATTAATCAAGAACATAAAAGAGGTAAAAACTTCTTTTGAAGAAGAGAAAAATCTCTGAAGAACAGAGGATTAAAAAGTGAATAATCCAATAAAAATAAAAAAATAGTGCTTTGCACTTGTTGTGAACCCTTGGTTCTGTGAAATCAGGGAAAACAAGAAGAAAAACTTGTTTTCCTTTGATCCAAATTTGGATCAAAAGTGCTGTGCACTTTTGTTCTTAAAACTGAAAAATTCTTGAGGTTCTGCACAAATGCAACCCATTATTTAAAAGGGCCTGGCCCAAATCAAATTGCAAAATAATAAAGGGGCAGAGCCCTGTTTGGAAAATTCTTGAGGTTCTGCACAAATGCAACCCATTATTTAAAAGGGCCTGGCCCAAATCAAATTGCAAAATAATAAAGGGGCAAAGCCCTGTTTGGATCGACTTTCTAGTCGGGCAAAGCCCAAAAATAAATAAAAAAAAATTGGACTTAACCCAATTCTGGCTGTAATTCCTTAAATTAAATGGATTGAGCAAAATGGCTCTCCTAAACCAATTCACGACCGGTTCGAGGGTACATCTCCGAACTCCTTTGACATTCCTCGTTGTAATTCCTCAACGACATCAAAGAGGTGACGGGTCCCAACGACCACACATCCAAATGGACCGTAACGTCCCTAAACTAATATCGGACCGAAACGTCCCTAAACTAATATCGGACCGAAACGTCCCTAAACTAATATCGGATCGAGACGTCCCTAAACTAATGATGGACCACTACGTCCCTAAACTGGCGTTGGACCGAAACGTCCCTAAACTAATGACGGACCACTATGTCCTTAAACTGGCGACAGACCGAGATGTCCTTAAACTAATAATGGACCACTACGTCCCTAAACTAGAACAATAGAGCCAATCGCTCTTTCGCTGGATCTAAACGGTCCCGTTTAAGTTGATCTTAGCCCCGAACACGGCTAACGTATCCTTAAACATTCAAATGAACTATAAAACTCCAAATAAACTCTAGTCCTAGGGTACATCTCTGAACTCCTCTGACATTTATCGTTGTGATCCTTCAACGACGTCAGAGAGGTGACGGGTCCCGACGGCCATAAATTAAACAGATCACTACGTCAAGTTGATCTTAGTCCAAAACAGGACTAACGTATCCTTGATGAACGTTTAAGTTGATCTTAGCCGCAACGCGACTAATGCATCCTTAAACTAAAAACACCAAACCCAAATCTAAGTAAATACGGATTTAGACTAATCCACGTCCTACGGGCGACGGCATTACTCAGTCTCCGTATACAATCCACGGGCAACCACAAACAAAACAAACACACACGACACGAAGTGAAATTCTGGAGAAGGAGAAAGTTGTTACCGCGATGCGGTAGCGTAATTAACTGCAGGGGCTTGTGCCTGCAGGGAAGACCGTCCCCACAATCAAAAACCCCTCAAGGGTGGGGGAATCTGATGAAGTCTGCTACATCGGCTGCATCCGTCTAAACCTCCGATACAAGGTGCCATAAATCAACTTGGCATCTTCAGAGAGGTAGACGGATAAAACCAAATAGCATCTGCCCCGAATCTCAGCGCCAGGACCAAGCAGTCCTGCGCGGCCGTCTTTCGGAGGGGAACAGATTCTGGCACGCCCTGTCGGACCTCTTCCTCTTTCCACTCCACACTTCGTGTGTCGTCTTCGCGAACCAATCGCGGTTTGTTAAATGGTTGTCTTCGGATTTCAAGTTGCTAAGATTTGGTCTTTTACCTGGCGCAGAATTCAAGATTCAATGGCCACCAACTGCACCAACTGCTCGAAATGCCACTGCAACGGACGCTCCACCTCACCGAGAGGTGTAACATATGGGCCCCAAGCGGCATCTTTCCTCGCTCTGCCGGTTGAACAGGTGACCCAGGCCACCACTGGCCTGTTTTTCGGGACCATGGTCCCACCTACAAGCTTCTCTATGCCGACGCCTGCACCGGAAGTGAACAAGAAGTCGGTGTTCGACCGGCTCACTGCTACCACGACCCCTGTCAACGGGTCGCCTGCTACTAAACCAACAGCCTCCGTTTTCACCAGGCTAGGTCAAAACTATAAAGTGGCCGTCCCAAAGAGGGCAACGGCCGCTGCTTTGGAAGTCGTTAAAGCGGCTTCTCCCATCAGAGAGTCGGTCTTCACAAGATTGACGGTTCCCACTCCTCCCCCAGCTGGTCAAAAGGCATCAGTCTTCGAGAGGCTGACATCGGCGGTTACCCCACACTCAAACAGGGGGCAGCAAGAAACCATCTCAATTTCCGAGCCACTCCCAACGGCTCGTCGTGTGCGACGTCGCCATTGGCAACGAGTAAGGGAAACAGGGGGCAACTCCCCTTCAGGGCTAACCCCACCTGCTCCAGTGGTGGAGGTCAATGCTGCTGTTCCAACTGGGAACAGCTTTGAATTGCTGAGAAAGGTGAGAAAGAACTCTCCGATTGCTACATTGAAAAGATCTCCTCCGCCTATGGAAAAAGCTCCGGAGACAAAGCAGGAACAGCCCCCTCAACGGCTGTCGTCAAAAATTTATAAAGTTTGGCGGAGGATTCAAGACTCCGTGATTGACTCAAACCACTTCCGTCGCCAGAAAAGGGCAAAGGTGGAAAAGGACAAAAACCGCCCCATTAAACAGCAGGGGGCAACAAATGCTAGGATGCCCACTTCAACGGCTCCTTCAACCTCAATGGTCCACAAAAGAAAAAGGCCAGAGAAAGCTCCTGTGACACTGACAAAGTTTAAAAGCGGTGAACCTAAACGCCCCGAGTCAGGGGGCATAACAGTTCATACGGTTTATATGGCTTCTGGAAAGGAAGAAAGTCGTGCTTCTACGGGTCACCGACCGCTTACCCGATCAGTGACCAAGGCTCAGGAGAAGCAACAAAAGCTCCAGGAGATGATGACTACAATGGCTGCACTCACGGAGCCAAAAGAGAACCCTGGGACGTCCTTAGACGAACGCCAAGAGGAAGAGACCGACGCCGAGTTCCTCCGCCGAGTACTGGAAAAGAGAGACAAAGAGGCTGCTGAACAAGCAGCCAATATACAGCGTATGGGCCTCCTCTTCCAGGACATGATAGGGATGATGATACAACAAGATCCCCCGACTGAAGAACCCCCGATTGTCCTTGGGGATGATAGGGGAGAGACATCAAACCCTCAGCCCGTTCTATCAACGGCTAAAGAGGATACAATCTCTAAAACTGATCTGGACGAATATATAGCCCAGCAAATAAAGGTTCATCACGCGGCCGAAGCAGTCGGCCACGTCGTAAAAACGGGGCGACCGTATCCAGGCTGGTATGACCAAATCAAGTACCCGCCAGGTTATACAATTCCCAAGTTTCATGTCTACAAAGGGACCGGCAATCCCCATCAACATGTTGCCCAGTTCAGGGCGCTTTGCGGTAACACCGGCGGCGGCGACAAGCTTTTGCTTCGCCAGTTTGTTGGAAGCTTATCAGATACGGCCTTCGAATGGTATTCTGAGCTCCCCAATGACTCTATTAAAACCTTCACGGAGATGGAGCTGCTCTTCACCCAACGTTTTGCAAGTGCCAGCGAGCGTACCCCGATGACGGCACTGATTAATGCCAGGGTAAAACCCGGCGAGACATGGGTTCAGTACGCTATACGGTGGCGTAATCTATGGTCTAAGTGTGAACAGCGCATAGAAGAAGCCCCTGCGGTGGGAATGTTTGTTGGAACCCTTGATCCACGAGCAACCATCTCACAGTTTATGATGTTCTTCAAGCCGACTTCCTTCCAGGCTTTGATCGACAAATTAGCGCAGATGGACCAGATGGGCCATAAACCCCCTCTCCCGAAGCCGGACTCCCGAAACGATAAAGGGAAGGGAAAAGCGATCATTGTCGCTAATGCCCAACAACAACCGAGCGAATCGAAGCCGGTTGCTCGTCCAAACAATACACGCCCATACGTACCCCTTGAGGACAGGATGGGACGCCCTTACTCCTTCCCCCGCGATAAAACAAGGAGGCTATTCGAGCTGGCGTTGCGCAACAGACTCATAAATCTGCCAGATCCAAAACGCCCGTCGCAACTAAGCGACGTCAACGAGCCCAACTATTGCCCTTACCATCAAGTGCTAGGACATCCGATCGAAGACTGTTACATTTTCAAAAATTGGCTTGAAAACCAGTACCGCCAAGGCAAATTTGCGCTATCCGACAAATGGAAGGTGAATCCCCCACAGCCCCACACCTCTAAGGGGATGAATGCGCCGGGGGCAACATGCTCCGTCATTGAAGAAGCTCCCTGGGAGGTTGTATTATCAGCCAAAACGAGGAGAATGCTAAACGATCTTCAGACCTGTCCAGCGGTCAAGTGGAAGAACCCCTTGGAGCCGCAGGTTATTGAGGGGATGTTGAAGCCACGTCCGACTCCGAAGACCGATGGTGGTAGTTCAAGCGTTCATAACCAGCCGTTAAAATCTTCGAAAAAGAAGAAGAAGAAATCTAAGAAGCCCGTGAAGCCTGGCGACAAGCGTACGAACTTACAGAAGCAAATCGACGCACTGGATGAGTACAACCAAAAGGCGCGGACTCCCATTACGCTCCAAGATTTCCTTGATCACGTCTTTCAAAAAGAAGATGAGGGGGAAAGTTCATCGGATGAATCCGAGGAATATGTGGCGAGCTGTCATATGATCTCCCACTCGACCTCGAACGATGAAGGGACTTCTGGCACTAAAACGCTGGGGGCAAATGCCGAATCAAGGACTCCAGGGTTATCAGTTGAAATGATTGGCGCGTTTCTTAATGAAGCTAGATTGAAAAGTAAAGCTGATCGAGAACGCGAGACGGCTGTATTCGAAAGGGCCAAGCGCCAGCGACTTGAGGAAAGAGCTGAGATGATCCCGCTGAAGCAAAATTCCCCCACCGCTGACAAAAGCCAATTCAGGATAAAAAAGAAGTTTGCTAAGGCCATATCGATGGGCATGAAGCTACCAACCTCTGAAGAAAAAGTTACTGGCGTGGTAGAAATGCAACCCTCTTATTGCTTATATCATCAGAAGGTCTCGCATTCCACCCAGGATTGCAAAGCTTTCGATAGATGGTGGCAAGGATACGTCGCTAATCAACAACGCTTTAAACGGGAAAAGCATAAAGTTCGTCGGGAGCAAAGAGACACGACCAAAGAGCTTGAAAGAACTGCCGGCAATTGTCACATGGTTAACACTACCGGGTCACAAGTGCCTACATTTGGAAGCGACTCTGATGAGGAGCTAGAGCTTGCCCCTCTCTTTAGAGAGTCAACTTCGGGAAAAGAAGAGGAGCCAGTGGTTTGCGAAAATATCCGGCTGCGGAATCGGACACTGCCTGAAAAGAACCTCGGAACCTCGAATAGAAAAGATAAAGGGAAAGAAAAGGTCTCTGAAGACATCGTCTTAGATGACCAAGTTCTGGAAGAGCTAAACGCCGAAAACCTGCCGAAGAGAAGTAAGGTGGATTACAACGTTCTGGCACATCTGAGGAAACTGCCCTCTCAGCTCAGCGTCCTTGATGCCTTGTTACTATCAAAGGAGGCGAGAGACTTAAGGCGCTACAAGATCCGGACCAGTTCCAAGCCTTCTTAGCCGAAGAAAAGATGAAAGACGAATTAGAAGAAGTGCACACAGCCGACGTTGCTTTTGGTGATGAAGACCTTCTCCTCGGGACGTGTGAACACAATCGCCCCATTTATGTCTCAGGATACTGCCATGACATAAAGATAGGTAAAATCTTGGTCGATAACGGATCGTCTGTCAATTTACTCAATGTGCGAGTATTAAAGGAGATTTGCATGAGTGTCCAACACCTCGCCCGAGACAAGATCACTATCTCCGGTTTCGACTCTCAATCCTCAAAGAATCTTGGATCTGTGATATTGATGCTACGCTTCGGGTTACTCGTCACAGACATCAAATTCCATGTTATAAATGCCAAGACGTGCTACAATGCTCTGCTCGGCCGACCATGGCTACACGAGTACAATATCATCCCTTCTACACAGCATCAGTGCATGAAGTATTCTAGGGATGGCCTCGAGTACACAGTGGCGGGAGAGTTGAATCCGTTTTCCGTAAACGAAGTTCGCAAGTATGAAGATGCCAAATACTTCTTACCGAGTTTCGAAGACACGGAAAGATGTCACAAATCGGAGAGCAAAACTAATGCCACCATCCCTGTCTTCGGCAGTGACACCGAGGAGGAGAAGGATATAATTTATTCAGGTCCATCCCAATCCACCAGGCCAGGACCATCCGTTCCTTCGCTGATCTTCGGTAGTGATTCAGAGGATGAAGTTCATGCTGTAGCTGCTCGGCCTTCGATACGGGTTTCTGCTGATGAAGAGCGAAGTCTGCAGATAACCATGGTGCCGCTTGAACATTACAAAGAACTGGATGCACTCGACACTAACAGCGTAGAAGAATTGCAGACATTCTATATCCCTCCCGGACGAAAAGGCGAGAAGGCAATCCTATTCTACCGTTCTGAAGAAAACAAGGTGGAAAAAGAAATTTGGCATGGCACGGATCCTACGCTCGACAGGCTTCAGCCTATCCGCTTTCCCAGATATTATACCGAAGGTTTAAAGAAACTACTGAAACGCCAGGGGATGTCCTTCACACAGACCGTTAGAAAAGCCAAATTCTATGACATGGTCTGGAACATTCCCGGGACTCAATGCAAACTGCCTAACGGGAGAGTAGAAACAAAAGGGCTTAGGTACATCCGGTCAAAGAAACGGGAGCTAGTAAACAGCTGTTATGTTATGTATGACTTCGATGAAGAGGCGGACGCTCAATGGGAGGATGCTAATCCTGAGCCAGCAAAAGTTCCTGATACAAAACCGCCCGGTCCATCGTTTGAAGACCAGATGAGCAAACTTATAAGGGATGCGAGTCAAAAAGCCCGAGATGATCACGATCGTGAAATGGCAATCTATGAGAAAGCCAAGACACAGCGCCTCCTTCAACAGGCGGTGAAGGATGAAAAAGCCGCTCCTTATCAACCTGCTACAAAAAGGTTCGACGCGAAAGCAAAAACAAGTCGAAAGGCAAGAAAGGCGCTCGACAACTACAAAGCAGAGCTAAGAAGCCACGCATCCGAGAGTTGAGCGTTATTGACCTAGCCCTCATGAAGAAAATGGGTCGAGCATACTCATTTCCTCGGAACAAAACAAGGAAAATACTTGATCTTGCTCTAAAACATCAAATGCTTACACTGCCAGAGTCTAAACACCCTGAGCAAGCGGGCGAAGTCTCCAACCCAAAGTATTGCTCGTACCATCGAGTAGTAGGGCATCCGCTTGAAGATTGCTTCACCTTTAAGAATTGGGTTGAGGACCAATATCAGCTTGGCAAATTCGCGTTGTCTGACAACTGGAGGGTAGCGCCGCCGCAAAAGCACGAACCCGAAAACACGAGGATAGAACCAACTCCGTATTGGGATTGGCAGAAAATTTGCACTTGCCACGTGGTAACAATATTAAAAGAAGAGTCCGAGGACATGAACAGCCTTCCTTGGTGCTTTGAAAACAGCAGCGATGAGGTAATCTCAGAATTTCCCCCAGCCCCGAAAGAACTGGAGGATGGAATCCATACCACTGCAGATAATCTCAAGAAAATTGAGTTGGGGACGGTAAATGATCCGCGACCGACATTCGTCAGCGAGCTGCTGTCTGAAGAGAGGATGGCTGCGTTAAAAGACGTCCTTGTGCAGCATAAAGATTGCTTCGCATGGAACTATTCCGAAATGCCGGGACTAGATCCAGAAATTGCTGTGCACAAATTGGCGATATCCCCAGACGTCAAGCCGGTCAAACAGGCGCCGAGAAGAATGCGACTCGAGCTTGAGATGAGCATAAATACCGAAGTCAAAAAGTTAATCGACTCCGGCTTCATCCAAGAAGTTCAGTACCCTGAATGGATCGCCAACATCGTCCCCGTGATGAAGAAAAATGGGACAGTGCGCATATGCGTAGACTTCCGGGATCTTAATAAAGCTTGCCCGAAGGATGATTTCCCAGTACCAGTCACTGAACTGATGATAGACAATACATCCACTCATGAAGTCTTCTCTTTCATGGACGGCTCATCGGGGTATAACCAGATAAAAATGCATCCAGAAGACCAGAAGCACACAGCCTTCAGGACTCCTCTTGGTATATTTTGTTATAAAGTGATGCCCTTCAGTTTGAAGAACGCCGGTGCTACTTATCAGAGGGCCATGACAAAGATCTTCGACGACCTTATACACAAAATCGTTGAATGTTATATCGACGACCTCGTGGTTAAAAGCAAATCGTACGAGGAACATCTCGAGCATCTGAAGACCGTATTTCAACGCCTTCGGCAATACAACTTGAAGATGAATCCTCTTAAATGTGCGTTCGGGGTTTCCTCGGGCAAATTCCTGGGATTCGTTGTTCGACACCGAGGTATTGAAATAGATCCGTCAAAGATTAAAGCGATCATGGAAATGCCTCCGCCGAGGACTCTCAAACAGTTGCGGTCTCTCCAAGGGAAACTCGCATACATACGGAGATTTATAGCCAACCTTTCAGGAAAGTGCCGTCCTTATAGTCACCTGATGAAGAAGGGAACCCCATTCGTTTGGGATCAAAAATGCCAAGGCGCACTGGACGAGATCAAGCAATACCTGCAGAACCCGCCAGTGTTGGCTGCTCCGGTTAAGGGGAAGCCTCTCATTCTTTATACGACCGCCCTCGAAGGTTCCTTAGGCGCATTATGGGCACAAGAGAACGATCAAGGGAAAGAAAGAGCACTATACTACTTAAGTCGAGTTCTGCTGGGGGCAGAAAGCAACTACTCTCCCATTGAAAAACACTGCCTGGCGTTGATCTTCGCAATAACAAAGCTTAGGCACTATGCGTTGGCGCACGAGGTCCGTCTTATTTCAAAAGTGGACCCTCTCAAATATCTAATGTCAAAAGCCATATTCACAGGGCGACTCGCTAAATGGGCCCTGCTCTTGATGGAATTTTCGATAACATATCAACCTCTCAGGGCAGTAAAAGGCCAGGCCATCGCCGACTTCCTTGCTGAGCATCCCATACCTGCCGATTCTCCTTTAAATTGCGATTTGCCAGACAAACATGCGTTTGACACGATCGACAGTGGTGATACCCGTTGGGAGCTTTATTTCGATGGAGCATCTTCCATGAAAAAGCACAAACAAAGTACGCCAATGATCAAATCGGGGGTAGGACTCATCTTTATGACTCCACAAGGAGGAATAATGCGCTTCGCCTTCTCCTTAACAGAGCCGAGAACGAATAATGAAGCTGAATATGAAGCTTTGATAGCAGGCCTCGAGATCGCCATTGATATGGGAATTGAAAGCCTCCTCATATATGGGGACTCCCAACTGGTCGTCAGTCAAGTGAACGGCGATTACCAAACATGCAAACCGGAATTGGTAAAATACGGTAAAAAAGTGCAGCAACTGCTAACCCAAATTCCCTCATACACGTTGGAAAGTATACCGCGCACGGAAAACAGCAAAGCGGACGCACTGGCCAAACTTGCTAAAGAATTGGCTGACGAGAACCTCGATGACGTGAGAATCGTGATACAAAGCCGTCGAGTGCTCGCCCCAGCAGAAATACATCCAGAATCATACAAAGAAAAGGGAGCAACTGAGCAGGTGACCCTACAAATAAAAAACCATGAAAATACCGAAGACTGGAGAGAAGTCTTCATAGATTACTTCAAGTTCCATCGAATACCTGAAGAAGCGTCCATAAGACATCAGCTCGTGAAACGAGCTCTGTCTTTCGCCTTCGTCAACGACACTCTATACAAAAGGTCATTCGATTCTCTGTGGTTGAGATGCCTAGGACCTGACGAAGCGAGAAAGGTCATCCAAGAAGTTCACGACGGACTTTGCGATTCCCATCAAGCAGGCCCTAAGATGAAGTTGAAGATAAAACGGATGGGCTACTACTGGCCCACGATGATGCAGGATTGCCTGGAATACGCGAGGCAATGTCATTCATGCCAAATTCATGGGGACTTCATCCATCAGCATCCCAATCCACTGCATCCAACAGTGGCTAGTTGGCCATTCGAAATGTGGGGAACTGACATAGTCGGCCCCATCGAACCAGCATCGTCAAAGGGACATCGTTTCATCTTGGCGACGACTGATTACTTCTCCAAATGGGCAGAGGCGGTACCGTTGAGGGAAGTGCATCCTTCACTTCTTCAAAACGCATGTCATATACCGGTTTGGAACCCCAAGAAGGATCATCTCTGATAATGGGCCAGCCTACCGAAGTCATAAAATTAGCCGCTTCGCACAGCAGCACAATATAGACTGGAGATATTCCTCAGTTTATAATCCGCGAGCTAACGGTCTAGCTGAGGCCTTCAACAAGACCTTGACGAAGATCATGAAGAAAACAGTGTCACGAAATAAGAGAGATTGGCACGAAAGATTGCAAGAGGCTCTTTGGGCGTATCGAACTACATTTAAAACGGCCACAAACACAACGCCGTACGCGTTGGTATTTGGGATGGAAGCAGTACTCCCTCTCGAGATAGAATTACCCTCTCTACGAGTGGCAGTCCACTACGAGCTGACAGACGAAGAAAATGCTCACCTTCGGTTTGAAGAGCTTGACGCCCTTGATGAAATCCGGCTTCTAGCACAGCAAAATCTGGAAGCTTATAAAGCAAAGATGACGCGCTCATACGAAAGATTGACCCGACCGAGGACATTTTGTCAAGGCGACCTTATGCTAGTGGTCAAAAGGCCTATGATCCCCAATCGCGCCAAGCGGGGAAAATTCGAGCCAAACTATGAAGGCCCGTATATCATAGATAAAGTCTACCAGGGTGGAGCCTATCTACTCATGGACATACACGGTGAAAGGCCTTTCAAGCTAATAAACAGTCGCTTCCTGAAGAAATACTACGCTTAATGAGCCATAGTTTAGGTCAATGATAGATGACGACGACTATGTCCGCTCGCTATCTTCCTAAGCTTAAGCTTTATAAAAGTAGCCGGCCTTTTCCGTGACGGACCGAAACGTCCTTAAACTAGCGACGGACCGAAACGTCCTTAAACTAACGATGGACCGAAATGTCCTTAAACTAATATCAGACCGAAACGTCTTTAAACTAACACCGCAGCATCCTTAGGCTGACGAGATAAAAAAAACACATATAAAAATAAAATAAAATAAACGGTATGCCCATAAGCAAAAAGGGCACGGATGAAAACCCGAAAGGGCTCCGTGAGTAAGAACAGCAGGGCTGCCGGCGAGTGTTCGTGAAAACCCGAAAGGGCGCGACCTCGTAAAAAAAAAGAAAATAAAAGAAAAACGGTATGTCCATAAGCAAAATGGGCACAGATGAAAACCCGAAAGGGCTCCGTGAGTAAAAACAGCAGGACTACCGGCGAATGTTTGTGAAAACCCGAAAGGGCACAACTTCGTAAGAGAACCCTTATGGAGTCCTCTCGACCTTGTAAGGAGAAACCACCTGCGTGAGATCCTTACGACTCACAAAGGAGCAACACACTTAGGAATCCCCACGATTCCTAAGGAGAAAATACACTTGCGAGATCCTCACGACTCGTAAGGAGAACTCTCTTATGGGACCCTCACGGCTCATAAGATTTGAAAGTCTTAAGTTACAGAGATCTAAACCTGTGCTTAAGCAAACCCCCACAAACTTCCAATATTGCCCTACGAGTGGCTCAATACTGACCCTTGTATACAATCCACGGGCGCGAATAAACATTTCCCTAACCAAGTCTCATCCGTGACTGGGGATATGTTGGCATGACCCTTGTAAATCCTCTCGATTTATGAGGAGAAAACCCTCCTGTAGGATCCTTACGACTTACAGAGGAAACGAACACTTAGGAATCCTCACGAGTCCTAAGGAGAAAATACACCTACAAGATCCTCACGATTTATAGGGAGAAATAACTTCGTGAAACCCTTACGGCTCATGAAGTCAAAAGCCTTAGTCGACAGGACCCTAACCCTGATCGCTAAGCCTCCTTTGTTCGACAATGACAGAGGCAAATGATGATTCGCTCCTGGCAATATCCCAGTTGCAGCGGTGCTGATGCCAAAATCGGTGTCCAATTTCAGGTTTACGGCGAAAGCCAGTATGCCGCTCATGCATACGAAATAGCCGAAATGATAGGGCAACTTGCAATAAAAAGCAGCAAGTAAAATGTATGCATGCAAAATAGCCGAAATGATTGGGCAACTCGTAATAAAAAGCAACGAGTAAAGATAAAATAAATAGCCGAAATGATTGGGCACCGCGAAAAATAGCCGAAATGATTGGGCAATCGCGACCTTCACAATATAAAAGCTGAAATGATAGAGCATCGCGGAAATAAAATAAAATAAAAAGAAGAAATGATAAAACTTCGGCCCTACAGTTAAGATCACATCAATCCCTGTATACAATCCAAGGGCGTAAACAAAGAAGGAACCATACTTCCCCAGCGGATTCCGTCAAACGACGAAGCCAAACCTCAACGGTTCATTTCAACCGAAGAAGCCGGTGACTTCAACAAAAAATCCTCGACTCACGGATACAAACACTCCTTGACGAGAGCCTTCTGATCCGCGTCGACTCGCAGAGCTACCAGCGCCTCCGTGGGAACCCTCGACTCGTTTCAAACCCCAAGGACACAAATAATCCTTGGCGCTCGGGAAACAAATAATCCCTAGCAAAATCCTCAACTCACGAATACAAACACTCCTTGACGAGAGCCTTCTGATCCGCGTCGACTCGCAGAGCCACCAGCGCCTCCGTGGGAACCCTCGACTCGTTTCAAACCCTAAGGACACAAATAATCCTTGGCGCTTGGGAAACAAATAATCCCTAGCAAAATCCTCGACTCACGGATACAAACACTCCTTGACGAGAGCCTTCTGATCCGCGTCGACTCGCAGAGCCACCAGCGCCTCCGCGGGAACCCTCGACTCGTTTCAAACCCCAAGGACACAAATAATCCTTGGCGCTTGGGAAACAAATAATCCCTCGCAAAATTCCTCGACTCACGGATACAAACACTCTTTGATGAGAGCTTCCTGATCCGCGTCGACTCGCAGAGCCACCAGTGCCTCCATAGGAACCCTCAACTCGTTTCAAACCCCAAGGACACAAATAATCCTTGGCGCTTGGGAAACAAATAATCCCTCGCAAAATCCTCGACTCACGGATACAAACACTCCTTGACGAGAGCCTCCTGATCCGCGTCGACTCGCAGAGCCACCAGCGCCTCCGTGGGAACCATCGACTCGTTTCAAACCCCAAGGACACAAATAATCCTTGGCGCTTGGGAAACAAGTAATCCCTCGCAAAATCCTCGACTCACGGATACAAACACTTCTTGACGAGAGCCTTCTGATCCGCGTCGACTCGCAGAGCCGCCAGCGCCTCCGTGGGAACCATCGACTCGTTTCAAACCCCAAGGACACAAATAATCCTTGGCGCTTAGGAAACAAATAATCCCTCGCAAAACTTCTCAACTCACGGATACAAACACTCCGTGACGAGAGCCTCTTTGACTCACATCTCGGGCAGTAAGGATTCAAAGACTTGCTTCCTGAACAATGGGACCCTACAAGTCAATCCTAAATGGTCTCTTGCATACTATTCACGGGTCTCACTCTCTGAAGTCGATTCTCGACAAAGAGGGAAACAACCGCTTACGAGCCCTCTCGACTCGTAAGAGGGAGAAATTCTCTTATAGGATCCTTTCGACTTATGAGAGAAAACCACACTTGGGAATCCTCACGATTCCTAAGGAGAAAATCCACTTACGAGATCCTCTCGATCCGTAGGGAGAAAAGTCTCTATGAGACCCTCACGGCTCATGGAGTTGGAAAGTCTTAGGCAGCAGATCTGAACCTGCGGCCTAAGCCATCGCTATTTCTTAAGAAAGTCAAGATGCGTGCTCTGTTAACCATGTTTATCAAGATAGCATGCCGATAGTAAGAGAAAGAAGAAAGCTACAGAAGGAACATCCGATTTACGTTTGATCGAGCATTCGAGACACACTCATTCATGCGCAAGCAAAAGACTCAGAACAAAAAAATAAAGACAAGCTGGGATAAAAAAATTCCATTAATATGGCCAATGGTTCTTACAATCATAAAAGTGATAAACGAAGAAACATCATTACAAGGGAATAACCTCGAACCCAGGACATGGATTGAGGAACTCGAAAGCAACCCTATCTATGACTTTCCAGACCTCGCGGACCATCCTAATATGCTTTCTCTCGCGAGCACAAGCGTCAGGGTCCCCCCTGATGTCTTCCACCCTCCGATAAGCGGCGAGTATGGCAGACTGTTGAAAGACCTTGTGCAAGAGATCGATGAGACTGTCTCGCCGTCTCTTTGAGATAAAGTTCAACAGGTACACCGAGTGCACCTTATCCTCAGCGGCATCCAGCGCCCTAAGCGGCACACCGGAACAAAACAGGGGAAGCGCTTCCTAGATGGCTCCCACGATAAGCTTAAGAAGGGAGGAACGTCGGGGAAGCAGGGGACCGTTGTATGCGTCGAAGCGGCTCATTATCTCAGCGCACTCCTCGTTCGTGAACTCTCGATTCTGAGAGCGGCCAAGTCGGCGGATGTCCCCGTAAGAGATGATCTCGTTAAGAGCATACATATGGGCGTCCATTGTTCCTGTAAAAGAAGATCGACAACAATCAGCAACCCTTAAAAGTTATGTTATATAATTTAAAAGGAGCAAAGCTCCATTAATGAATCAAGAAATTATAAATGAAAATCTTTCGGAGAGCAAAGCTCTATTAATGGAACCCTAACAGGGTTATCCTTAATCCTCTTTAGACCCCTTTAGAGCAAAGCTCTACTAAATGAAACCCTAAATGGGTCTTCTTTAGATCAGGGATCTATTGAGAGCCAGGCTCTGTCAATGAAAATTAATCTAATTTAATTTAATTCAAATTAAAATTTTCACCTAAAAGTTTTAAGAGTTAACTTTTGAAGTTCTTGAAAATAAAGAGCAGGGCTTTAAGGTTCTGAAGATAAAATTTTTGGAGATGATGATCATCTGTGAAGGACCAAAGGTCCCATTTATAGGCACTAAGTGCCCTTCCAACTTCCAAAAGCCACCGCGACGGTTGGGATTCTGCCACCGTTGCGCTTGCGTTTGGAGGCCACGTAAGTGCAACGGTGGGGGGGCATTTGTTTACCCCAATCAGAGCAAAGCTCTGTTCAAATTCCAAGGCGGGAGATGAAGAAACGCTTCATCTTCCCCCAATCAGAGCAAAGCTTTGCTTTAAAAATTTAAACTTTAATAAATGAAGCAACGCTTCAGATTCTTTGCGCTGCGCGCAATGCGCCACGTGTCAGAAGTTGACACGGCAGCACAACGCCCAAGGCGGCACGACCGATCAGAGCAAGGCTCTTTAAAAACATAAATAACACTTAACTGCGCAAGCGCACGGCAGCACGACACGTGTCTGCGTAGTTGCGCAAGCACTGTTGCGCAATTGCACCACTGCGCGACACGTGTCTGCGCAGTTGCGCAAACACTGTTGCGCAAGCGCACAGCTACGCGACACGTGTCTGCGCAGTTGCGCAATCGCAACTGCGCAAGCGCACGGCTGCGCGACACGTGTCTGCGCAGTTGCGCAAGCATAACTGCGCAAGCGCACGGCTGCGCGACACGTGTCTGCGCAGTTGCGCAAGCATAACTGCGCAAGCGCACGGCTGCGCGACACGTGTCTGCGCAGTTGCGCAAGCACTGTTGCGCAAGCCTTCCACTGCGTGACACGTGTCATTCATTGGGGAGTTGCGCAGAAACAGAATGAAAATTTAAATGAAATCTTTTCGGTTCTTTCCAAAACCAGAAGATTTGCTTCTGCCTTTGGATCAAAGATCCAGCGGTGGGAAAATTCCCAAAATCATTCAGAAAAGATCTTGTTAACAAATTCAACAAATTTGTGAGCACTATAAATAGGACCCCAGACCTCATTCGAAGGGGGATCAACTTGAAGAATCAACTTCTGGCATAAAAAATAAGAGAAGAGAAAGAACTCTTGAAGATTAATCAAGAACATAAAAGAGGTAAAAACTTCTTTTGAAGAAGAGAAAAATCTCTGAAGAACAGAGGATTAAAAAGTGAATAATCCAATAAAAATAAAAAAATAGTGCCTTGCACTTGTTGTGAACCCTTGGTTCTGTGAAATCAGGGAAAACAAGAAGAAAAACTTGTTTTCCTTTGATCCAAATTTGAATCAAAAGTGCTGTGCACTTTTGTTCTTAAAACTGAAAAATTCTTGAGGTTCTGCACAAATGCAACCCATTATTTAAAAGGGCCTGGCCCAAATCAAATTGCAAAATAATAAAGGGGCAGAGCCCTGTTTGGAAAATTCTTGAGGTTCTGCACAAATGCAACCCATTATTTAAAAGGGCCTGGCCCAAATCAAATTGCAAAATAATAAAGGGGCAAAACCCTGTTTGGATCGACTTTCTAGTCGGGCAAAGCCCAAAAATAAATAAAAAAAATTGGACTTAACCCAATCCTGGCTGTAAGTCCTTAAATTAAATGGATTGAGCAAAATGGCTCTCCTAAACCAATTCACGACCGGTTCGAGGGTACATCTCCGAACTCCTTTGACATCCCTCGTTGTAATTCCTCAACGACATCAAAGAGGTGACGGGTCCCAACGACCACACATCCAAATGGACCGTAACGTCCCTAAACTAATATCGGACCGAAACGTCCCTAAACTAATGATGGACCGTAACGTCCCTAAACTAATATCGGACCGAAACGTCCCTAAACTAATGATGGACCACTACGTCCCTAAACTGGCGTTGGACCGAAACGTCCCTAAACTAATGACGGACCACTACGTCCTTAAACTGGCGACAGACCGAGATGTCCCTAAACTAATAATGGACCACTACGTCCCTAAACTAGAATAATAGAGCCAATCGCTCTTTCGCTGGATCTAAACGGTCCCGTTTAAGTTGATCTTAGCCCCGAACACGGCTAACGTATCCTTAAACATTCAAATGAACTATAAAACTCCAAATAAACTCTAGTCCTAGGGTACATCTCTGAACTCCTCTGACATTTATCGTTGTGATCCTTCAACGACGTCAGAGAGGTGACGGGTCCCGACGGCCATAAATTAAACAGATCACTACGTCAAGTTGATCTTAGTCCAAAACAGGACTAACGTATCCTTGATGAACGTTTAAGTTGATCTTAGCCGCAACGCGACTAATGCATCCTTAAACTAAAAACACCAAACCCAAATCTAAGTAAATACGGATTTGGACTAATCCACGTCCTACGAGCGACGGCATTACTCAGTCTCCGTATACAATCCACGGGCAACCACAAACAAAACAAACACACACGACACGAAGTGAAATTCTGGAGAAGGAGAAAGTTGTTACCGCGATGCGGTAGCGTAATTAACTGCAGGGGCTTGTGCCTGCAGGGAAGAGCGTCCCCACAATCAAAAACCCCTCAAGCGAGGGGGAATCTGATGAAGTCTGCTACATCGACCGCATCCGTCTAAACCTCCGATACAAGGTGCCATAAATCAACTTGGCATCTTCGGAGAGGTAGACGGATAAAACCAAATAGCATCTGCCCCGAATCTTAGCGCCAGGACCAAGCAGTCCTGCGCGGCCGTCTTTCGGAGGGGAACATGTTATTGCAAGGACGTTCTCTTTTGTTTTGCACAGTGGTATTCAGTTATGAATATCCCGCACCTCAGTCGACGAGGCAAGGGCCGAGATCCCTTCACCGGGAGTGACCCCTTGGACAGAAGTTTGCGTCAGGGCAATAACTTCACTATAGCCGATTACTTTTTGCTTTGCATCGTGGTATTCAGTTGGAATATCCTGCACCTCATTCTACGGGGAAAGAGCCGAGATCCCTTCACCGGGAGTGACATCTTTAGCAAAGGTTTTCGTTACTATATTTATAAAGAGCTATGTGGTTCCTTCAACGATATCAAGTTCATTACGTTAAAAGATTTTTCGCCAAAAACCAGTCGTAGCCCTCCGTCGTTTCTTACAGGTATTACTTAGTATTCATACTATGTATGTTGACCAGACAAGGCACAGTGCTTGGTAGCTGGGTAATACTTGTTTGTTGCATAAATGGATTATTTAGGACAGTCGCACGGTCATTTTGACCTCTGTCAAGGGCACGTGCGGGTGGGTCTAAGTTAATCAAGGACAATGACGGGTTGAACTTGACTTGCGACTTATGATATGTTGATCTCTGTCAAGGTCATAAGCCGCTTGGGATAAAAATCACATCGGGAGTTTCTAAAGAAACTGAAACTTGCCAGGCATGCGCATACCTTCTGGAGTGTGATAACGTGAGTGGATTCCATCATGTTATCATGCGATGATAGTTGGATCTCGATTCCAACTGATGCGTTGGTTTACTCCTCGGGTGATCCCGACTAATTCTTCTTTCAGGTTTGGAGGAGAATTTGAGGTTACAGTGGGAGGTTTCCTGATTGGATAAAGTGATAACCATTCTGATCTAGGTTAGAGTGCACGCTGAGTGTTTCTTTTCTCTCTCTCACTTTGGCAGCGACCATGACCCGACCCTTGACTATGACTCAGTGACCAAGTTAACCGAACCTTCTTAAACACTGGCTTTTGGATTGTCAGAGTTGCATACCTCATTGCCACTCCTACTTTTACCCTTTTCTCCAGAATACCCCGTATTAAAACCATTGTATGGTTATATAAGAACTCGAAGGAATTTATTCAAGGATGGTTTCCGGTTCTGGAGAAAACGAATAGGACTATTCAGTTGTCTTTTCCTTTTACCTTCTCTCAGGTTGCGAGTGTTCCTTGGATTAGGACAGTGCACCTATTACGCTTATTGGATAGTCTTCATCCAAACCATAGGCTGGTGCCAAACGGTAGGGAATGAAGAAAACCAATTAGCCTAACGAAGGTGTGCAGAAGGTATTAAGTAAAGACAAATAAAGGGATTAGTAAGAGGGCAAAGTAAATTCGACTGCTATTCACGACCAAACCAAGTATTTCATTACCACTCCTACTTCACCTTTGTATTTCTCCAGAACACTCCGTATCACTACGAAGATCCACAGTTTATTTGGATACTCCATCGTATGGTTATATACAAACTCGAAGGAACTTGTTCCAGTTCGGGGATGGATTCTGGTTCAGGAGAAATAGGAATAAGGTTTTATTCAGTTTTCTTTTATCCTTACCTTCTCTCGCGTTGCGAGTGCTCCTAGGATTAGGACAGTACACCTATTACGCTTAATGGATAGTCTTCTTCCAAACCATAGGCTGGTGCCGAACGGTAGGGAAGGAAGAAAACCATTTAGCCTAAGGGGGTGTACAGAAGGTAATGACTAAAGACATATAAAGGGATTTGGAGAGATGGCAAAGAAATATACGGTTACAGTTGTGAATCTGATAATGGAAGAGGCATTACTAGGAATACCCGGATACCCTTTCGAAACATTTACATGTTTCAGTTTCACTGTGTATTGTTAAAGGAAAACTGATTTCCCAATTAGACACTTGCTCCAGGGTATGTATTTACCAGGTATGATTCTCACATCTGTATGGTTTTATAGATGATGAGTGCGAGTAAGTTATTGGGAATTTGGTGATCATCCTCATTATATCGGGATTCGTTGTAATTGGTGATATTTGAGGAAATCACCTGGGTTGTTTGCCGGACGGCAGATATTTGGTTTTGAATATCCGTTGTTATGCACCAATTTCAAATTGATATATTTGTATGTCTATATTTTTATAGAGTGAGATATAACTTTTTAAGATTATGTCTGTGACATTTACCTATATCAGTGGATGGTTAGGTAAGGAGCATTAAACAGCGGTGTAATTCTTCTTAACCATAAGTACAGTTTTTAACCTACGACACATAGGGAATGAGTTATTAGACTCAAGGGACTTATACAGAATATTGTATGTTGTCCAGTGTCCATTAGGACAAAGGGGTTGGCACTCGTACTATATTCTGTTTACTTGTGACTTCTCTAGTTCTTAGACATGTGTTTCGTAGAAATGCAAGGTCTAAGTTTTAAGAAGTTATAGGTATATGAATAAAGTAGAGAACCAGGTATTGCAAGTATCAGGATTCTTCAAGGTGATCGAAGATGTAGATACTTGTGTATGGTATTCAGTTGATAATAATGATTATGAGAAACTTGCTTCTCTTTCAGGTTACTCATAATTGGAAGCACTCCTAAGTTGAGTAATGTTGATCGGCCTCTCTCCATTTATTTGACATACACTGGAGACAGCAGCATGATTTGAATCTGGTTCCAATTAAATCAGTGCCTCTGTTTCTATATTGGATATAGAACGGTTCATATCTTAACGATGTTAAGGTACGGGGAGTTGTCCGGCTTATGCTTAAAACCAGACTCTGGATAACTCAAGGCGCGTTTCTGTAATGGCTGTTTGTGGGTTGACCCGGGCTATGACGAAGGTTAACTTTCTACCATCTGGAAGATCAATAGTGATATTGTTCTTGACCCGCCACAGTTTTAATAAAAATGGATTTTTTCAGAAAACAGTAGTGGGAGTATGGTAGAACTAGAAGAGATTCCAGAACCGCAAACGATTACTGAAAATTTGATAAGAACCTAAAGATTCAATCTGGATTGACATTCCATTGGCCACTCCGCAGATATGGTGGGTAACCTCAGGCACCCGAGAGGTACTTCGGTAGCCTCAAGGACGGTGACAGGGAGGTTCTTGTTTACCCAGACTTGCCATTGCTGTTGTTCCAGACTGTGAGACCCGGCAGGAGGATGGGTATAGCATCGTTCTAAACTAGCGTTAGAAGTGTACGTATATATGACTCTGCCAGAGGGTTGTCGTAGTCAGTGGGAGCAGCGAAAGCATAGTGGACAAGTAGCTTATGTCTATTTATGGACTAAAGCAGATATAACGGAGATAGATCATCTATTTCTGATATGACAGTCATAGGTTTGACTTCATCAGAATAGGGGATGGATCTATTAAGAAGGTAGTAGGGTGTGATGTCCTGGTATTTGGATGACATACACAGAGTAGGAAGTGAAATTTCTATACTACGATCGGTTATATTTTGGTTGTCACACAGTAGTTTCTCCACAAAGGACTTGGATATTATATCAGACACTCTGGTTACTAGATCTATGGTTTTAGATCTAGATTTGGGTAGTTTCCCAATCTAGGTACTTAGACAGCATTCTAAAGGTGTTTTAGAATGGACGACTCTTGGCACGATAGTGTACCTGCAGGTGACTAAAGGTTTCTTACAGACTAAAGGGGAGAGGGATGTGCATGATTGGCAGATCACTCGCTTAGGCAATTGAGTCAATCATGAGATGTCAAGTACCACACCAGATGTTGTTTTTGCAGTAGATGCGATAATGTGATATTAATCCTATCCTGGAAAAACGTTCGGAAGCAGTTTTAGAACATAAGTGGATGTTCTAGGGATATGATAACAACCGTCTCTTTTAGGAGACAGTTATCATTCCAGGCTTCCAAGGTGACCTGGATGACAGAGTGACTGTCAGAGTTATAGTTTTTCCTCTGATGAGGGGCAGTATTTTGGACAGGTGGTCCAAGCGGATACTGAGGAAGGCATGGCGCAGGATACTGATTAAGTTCAGTTGACGATACAGTTTAAGAAGTTTGGATTTGAAGTTCATTTATGAGCTATGTCCTATCAGATATCCAGACATATTCAAAGACAGGTATTACTCATTTCGGGAGATAGCTTTCTCCGCGAACTTAAGATGAAGAGAGACATAGAAAGAAACATCAGGGCGGATCCACTCACTGAGGCTATTCCTCGAATGCAATAGTTTCGCAAACGGGTTTTGTGAGACTGATTAGTAGAGGAGTTGGGTGTTCGGTATCACACGGGCTGTGAGTACGCGACATCGCAATAATTAGCCTTGAGTGCAAGTGGGAGATTGTTGGATATAGTGCCCTCAGAGTCAATTATTGAATCACAGGCACGTGATTGCAATGATTGAGGAAGGACCTATACCGGTAGGACAGTCTTACTCGAGAGCTTTGTATACTATCTGGTTTGTCTTTATCATCGTGTAAAGTTCAGTATTACACGTTGATAGAAAATAGTATACTATCCGGTTTATCTTTATCATCGTGTACTGCTTTAGGTGATGGTACAGATCACTATTGCGCGTTGATAGAGCCCTTAGGATTCATGCTTGACGACCAGCAGTATGATGGCGATCATATACATGAGAGCTGGGGTCTATAAGCACATCCTTAAAAGGTCCCTAATCGTGGGAGTTTCGAGACTGGGCATCGATACTCCATTAGTACACTAGTGTATACAGTCGAGACCCAGACGAGGGGCGGTGGCCGGTCTCACAAGCCATTGGTGTCAGTTGGTTCACCTAAGATGTATACAGGTGCTCATTGGGTTATGAGTACACCGGACAGGACTCGCCGGGAACATGCTAGTTGGTATTATACCTGACGTCAGATAGCAGTTCCCTGGTGACATGTGTATAGGTTAGTTCATCGACCTGAGATCGTCATTTGTCTCGTGTGAGTTCCCACTGTACTTTGATTACTTCCCTACCACGGCTCAAAGGAGTCGTGCAAACAGGTTTTAGTTGGGTACAGTCCCGAGCCACATGGAGGCAGTGAGCGGATCTGTAGGGGTTCGTCTATCCCGGTATTGGGGGTGAGGTCGCACTGTGTCTAGGAGAGCCATTACACGAAGTCCTTAGCCAAGGCAGGAGATTTATTGGTAGGTATTCCAGTAATATCTCAGGGTGTTCTGGGCTACACTCCGACACGACTTGTACCGCTTTTGGGAGTCTGACTTTTACCAACCCCCTAGGCCCGCCATGCGATGCTCATAGATGAACGGACCAGACTGTATGGATATTGTCACTGACAGGCTCAGTAGGGTGTCGGGATGAGTTCGCTCATCGACGTCCCTTTTGGTCAATACTTGGTAGCCCGTTACGTACGGCTAATACCTCTGACATGCTAGTGGTTAAATCCACAGCCAAAATATTGACGAGTTTTTAGAGTCCCCCACAGACAGTTCTCAAGTTTCGGGCGAAACGCTGTAGAGGCCGTATAGGTTTATGGCAGGGTTCGAACATACGTGTGCACTTGTGCACGTGTAGTGTTTCGGACGGATAATACTAGCGGGCTTTGGTTTAAGCCGGATCCTAGTATTACACAGTGTAGATTTTGTCTCATTGCATTTGTATTCGGTTGGAATACAAATGCAGGTATGTATATACAGTCGTGGGGTTTTCCTGTAATTTATTACAAGATCGCTTTTTTTGAAGTTGCCAGTTTGCATTCCGTTTCGGCCATTTTCCTTTCATTCCTTCTTGGCTGAAATTCCTTTGATGGAGGGGGTTCTTTTGCAAAAGTGCAATTTATAATGGAGTAGGTTTTTGTGGCACATGGTTGCTTCATGGTTCATCATCACTTGCTTTTTGAGATGGGATTGGAAACTGGATTGATGATGATTATGAAGTGAGGTTTTGCTTTTGGCTTGTGGTCACCTCTTGCCTTTTTCCTACACTCACCTTCCTTGTTTGCCTCTCCCTCTCTATATTGGCCGGCCACTATTTTGGGCAGCACACAAGTGTGTGTGTGTGAGGATTTGTATCTCATTTGGCTTACACAAAATTGATTAGTTCCATTTTCAAAGCTCATCTCCAAAGTTCATTCCTCCATCTCCATTGTGGAAACTTCTTTAACCCCTTGAGACAAACCGTTCTACACTCAGTCTACAGCAATCTTGGACACGTCGGCTTGCCAACTTCGTGTCCGAGTTGCCTCGGTTCAGAGGTGGGAGCCGTAAAAAGACTCGGTGATGTGGTGCCCTTTCCGACGAGGAGATCGAGACCGGAGATGCCGCGGGGAGATCGGGATGGTGGCCGAAGACCGAAGGACACGGATCGCTCGGTATAGCTCTCTACCCTTTCTCTAGTTAGCTAGTAGTAGGTTAATGGTCCGATCCGGGATTATAGTCCGCGGTAGCGCCGGTTTCTAAGTCAAGAAAAGTTTTTTGTTTCCGCATTTTGGCCTCGGAAAGACGGCCTGGGGCGCTACCGTGGTCCTACAGAAGTCTGCTACAACGGCCGCATATATCCAAACCTCCGATATATGGTGTCATAAATCAACTTGGTATTTTCGGAGAGGTGCATGGATAAGTCCAAATAGCATCTGCCCCCAAACTCAGGCGAGACGTCCCCACGTCTCGGTCTCTGTCTTTCGGCGGTGAACAATGTGGTCCCGCCAATTAACCTTATCATTGCAGAAAGAAACGAAAATAGAATGTATGCTTATGCCATCCGCATTCGCCATGGGGCCCCGTCATGCACCGTCAGGTTACTTAACTAACTGCAGAGCGGGGGCTAGACTAGCGCGGGTGCAAAATATAAGCAATGTTTATTATATATATAATATATATACCCATTCGTTTCACACAATAATATCCATTCTAGATCACAGATCACAGCACAAGCAACACAGATGAATATATTGGTAATATTAGGATTTCTGTGTTTCGTTTTAGCCTATAACGAAAAACAGATTCCACGGTCGTGATGAATAGCCAAACCCTCACCCTAGACTCCTACGAGTGCGGCAAACTACCTGCCAAATTCCCGAAGTGAAGCAAGCTTCCTCAATGAAATGAGTAGGCCACTTGGCACTTCAAAAACCCGGTAGTTTGTGCACCCCACCTTGGGTCTATCTTAGGTACAAGAAAAAGTAAATGAAATAATACAACGGTTGCTACCTCAACCCGGATGTGCCCCACAAAAGAATATTACATCAATTTACAAATATGCATGAATGAAAGAAAAGAACAATCTTCTCACATCCCCTGGCTATTCATTCACGACGATCCAATACTTTATATCCACAAACCATAAACAAGATACAAAATATGTGCAACCCCCATTAATCGACATATAGTAATTAGTAGACGTTTAGAAACACATATACGAACTAAAAACGAATAAACGATGTTAAAATTTCGACTTCGAAATACTACGTATTGCCCAAGCACAAAAATAACAGAATATGAAATATGGGCAAAATCAAACAATACCATAAATCTTAAATCCAAAAGTACAAAACACCACAAGAAACTCGAGACCAAACTCCATAAGAAAACCGACGACGGCGAGAAAAAGGCCAATTCCGGCGGTTCAACCTTAGAGTTTGTGCCTCATTTTTCTCTGGTGTTCTAGTTACTATATAAAAAGCACTCTGCAATTGTTTAAAAAAATTAAAGGCTCCAGAAAAATTGACAGAAACTTGGACTTTGAATTCATCGATTCGAAGTTATTTCAGTTTCTAAACTTCGTCTAATGAGTTAGTTAAGATTTGCGTAGGCTCTGATACCAGTGTAAGTCGATGTCACACACTCCACGTAGTTTGTGAAGAAGAGGAGTTTACAAAAAACAATTTTAATACAAGTAACATCGACTAAACTTCCAAGATCATTCAAAAACCTTAACTAACTAAACTCATAAAGATTCTAAGCTACTATAATAGTGATTTATACCTTTAAGATACAAGTCCTTTGGGTCTTCTTCTCCTCTTCCTTAGCTCCTAGATAGTACGGATCGCACTTGATCGTCGACCTCCTCGTGTCGAAGACGATCCATCCGAGAGTCTATGGTTCAAGCCTTAACCTCAAGAATGAGGTAACTAAAGTACCTAGTTTGCTAATCTAGGTAGCTTAGGAGATGTAGAGAGTTAATTGGACTAGTTTATCTCAAAAAACCCTAGGTTTCACAACATATGTAAGGGTTAAGGTTTGAGGAAAAATAAGAAGAGCAATGGAGAGAGAATGCAAAGTGTAGAATGAGTGTAGAATGAGCAAGTGAAGAATAGCTAAGTCTTTTTCCAAAAATCAAGCATGCATTATTTTTCCATAGAAAAATGCAACCATGTTTGAATAGTAAGAGCAAATGAATAAATAAAAGGATTAGTCATGCATTATCCCATGCTCTAAATATCTCCATTCCTCCACCTCATTTTCTATTTTCCAAAAAATGATATATCCAAAATAATGTGTCCCTTTCTAGAAGCACATCTTGTAAAATTACAAGTATTCCCTCACCGTATATACATACCCGTATTCATACTGCAAAAAATACGAATACC
The DNA here is from genome assembly GCA_030015575.1 of Agapanthus africanus. Taxonomy (NCBI): domain Eukaryota; kingdom Viridiplantae; phylum Streptophyta; class Magnoliopsida; order Asparagales; family Amaryllidaceae; genus Agapanthus; species Agapanthus africanus. The sequence goes on along the minus strand of CM057339.1, from coordinate 297,024,109 downwards.
AAGAGATAAAGATAATCCAATAATATAATACCATAATGCAGCTTAATCCTAAGCCCACTAGTATTATCCGTACGAACAACATCCGTGTAGCTAGTACACGTATATGATCGGAACTCTGCACGTAAAACCATACGGCCTCTAAATCGTTTCGCCTGAACCAGGAAAACCCTCTGTGTGAGACTATAAAGACTCGACAATACGCTGGCAGTGGGTTTAACCACAAGTCCGTCAGTGGCACTGGCTGTACGTAATGGCTACCCAGGTACCTGTCGAAAAGAAGGCCGACAAGTAAACTCATCTGAACCCCTACTGAGCCTGTCCGTGACAATCTCCGTACATTCTGGTCTGGTCATCTAAGAGTATCGCATACCGAGTCTAGGGGGTAGATCATGTCAGACCCCTAATAACCTGACAAGTCCTGCCGATATGGCTCAAGGCCATCCGAGAATCTACTGGTCTAACTACCAGTAATTCTCAATCCGCCCTGGATAGGGACTTATGGTGTTGGCCAACCGAACACAGCGCGACATCGACTTCCTATACCGAGAGAGATGAATCCCCAACAATCGCTCACTGCTTCCATGTGGCTCGGGACCGTACCCAACTAAAACTTGTTTGCACGACTCAGGAGAGTTGTAGTAGGGTAGTAATCAAAGCACAGTGGGAACTCACACGAGACAAATGACGATCACAGGTCGACAGGCTATCTGCACTCATGTCACCAAAGAACTGCTATCTGACGTTATGTATAATACCATCTAGCCAGTTCTCGGCGACTCCGTCCAGTGTACTCATCCCCAGTGAGCACATGTATACAATCCTAGGTGCACCACACTAATGGCTGCGGGACCAGCCATCGCCCCTCGTCAAGGTCTAGATATGTATACACTAGTCTACTCTGGAGTATCGATGCCTAGTCTCGATACTCCCATGACTAGGGGCATTTTAAGGATGTGCTTATCGACTACCCAGCTCCCACCAGTATGATTGCAATCACAACACTGGTAGTCAAGCAAGAATCCTATGGGTTTTATCAACATGTATACGAAATATGAAATAACAAGTAAAATATATCACATGTTAAGATAAACACAAATCAAATAGTATACTATCATATCAAGCAAGATTGTCCTGTACATACATATCCCTATCATCCTATACAATGAAGGCCTTTAGGGCATACATATCCAACACCAGTCATGAATATATGTATCTTGTACTTATTGAGCAGACATGGATTAAAAGCACCGATATTTACAAAAAAAATGATAACGAATGAGCGGTATTAAAATGCAGTTTTTCGTGATGAACACATCTATAACAATTGACTGTAACTTCTAATAAGTTGCCTGTAACATCTATAAAAGTTGCCTGTAACTTCTAAGCAGTTGCATGTAAGCTCTAATAAGTTGCCTGTAACCTCTGAAATGTACCGTATCTCCCACCTGATGTCCGGTTAAGAAATCGAAGAATTCGAAGCGGGAAATCGAAATGTTGTTAGTATGGTCAAATGGTATTTGCCTTCGATAAAATACGCTACTTCAAAAAAGCGTCAACGGCCCTATATATCTTTCCGAGCTCATCGATGTGTTCTATTACGAGATAAGCGACAAAGCTAAAGCAGAAGTTCCAATTTAAATTAACCATTGGCCAGCAAGGCCAAATATTAGAAAAGCATTCAATCAAACACTTAGCACTCATTTTCTAGACATCTCCTAACAACTCAATCAAACATTTTAGGGTAAAATTACAGAACATAAGTGATGAAGGTTAATGGGTCAAAACATTTGAGGAGAAGCTTGAGATTTTGGGTTGCCAACATGAAATATTTAATTTGTTTTAAAACCTCACGTTCATGTTTCTCTTTTCTAATGTCCTCGTTAGCTTAAATGTTAGAAAAATTCTAGGTTCAGAACACAATGAAGTTACTCAAAACCTATGCATTAAAACAAATAGTGCCCAAAAACCAAAATAATTACAAGAGCACAACTAATTTTTTCCAATCAAGATACTCACAAAGCTCTATATTACCTGCCACACTGCACCACTCAAAATCAGCTCAAAATTCAAAGCTAACGACTAAAATCATCGAATCAATGGACGAAACCCTGACCCTAAGCAGTCAGGAGGCAATCGTGTCCGCCGCGCTCGAACCTAGCCATGGTCTCATACGACCGCTGCTACTTCTGGGAGCCACATGTCCCAATGTGATGGAGGATGTCGAAATTCTTAATGATAGTTAGTTGTATTCACCAATTTTCGCAATAATAGCTTCCTTCACAGCAGGATTAACCACATTTTATATATTTCGAATGTATTTACTTACGTTTGATGGACATTTGAGCATTTTTTTTAATTACAGTAGCACTAAAAATAGTTCTTTCTATTCAATATCTTTATGGGGAAAAGAAGTATCCAAAGCAGTTAATAGAAATTTACTTTTATCAACAATGATTCGAATACACATTAATTCTCGAGCTCCGCTGTTATCTGCTATATTCAAAAGGGTCTGAGGTTGAATCATATCATTTTTATTTGAATCTGTTATTTCAATGCAAAGATTGAGGAAAAAAAGAAATAGTAGTGACAGATCTCATAGAGGCTTAGGCATTGTAGGGTTCCTTCCATGTCAAAGACGACACCTCTCAAGCTAGGCTTTCCGCTACCGCCGATGAGAACCGACATCGATGCGAGAAGACGACAACGGGGACAGAGTGAGGAGATGGAGGGTGAGAAGAACAAGCGTTTAAACATTGGTGATAGGCGATGGTGGATGCAATTGATTTTGGATGCAGAGAGTGAAGAATGGTGGAAATCAATTGATTGAGAAAAAGAGTAATTTGGGAACTTCATCTAAATTGTAATACCAAGCCCAATTCATATACACTCTCTCACAAACATTTGTGAATAATAGGCCCTTCCCAACCGTTTTGCAAATACCAGGGAATTTTTGACAACTTCTAAGTGGGCCAGGGGCTTTTTGACAATTTACCCTTCACCTTTTGCACTGCCCAAATGCAACATGGAAACAAGTATACCAACAAAATACACAAAATAAAAAACCAAATACAGAACAACTCAATAAAAAAACCACACAAATCACAAACACGACCGAAGCAACCCCCCTCTCTAAATCTCCATCAACTCCTGAAATGTAAGCATAGCAGAAGCAGGGAGTCCCAGCAACACATTGATACTCTTCCTCTCTTTCCCATGAGACAAGAACAGAATCACCTCCTTTTCCGGTAAAACCACGGGCCCGGACTGCACGGGCTCACCCCACCCGAAATCGGTAGTGTGGAACGACAACTTTGACCAAGTCGTGATCAACAATGTAGCAGCTAAAGAAGGCCTGGCCCTAGTCACCTCAAAATAATCGATCGCAGATTTCATGTAAGCATCCGTCACCATCCGAACCGCTTCCTGGACCCGCTCCACCGCGAACCCAAGCGGCCGATCCAATAATGGGCCTGACTCACACAACGCGTTGGTAAGAACAATTCCGTTCCCAAAATACCCTTTGGGCAGTTTCGGCTCGAAGCGGGCCCTACCATCAACTGCAAATAATAGTTTTGTTTGTTGATCGGGCCGCATGTTTAGGGCCCGGGTCCGGGCCCGCCATACAAAACCCGACAGCGCTTCAAAAGTCGTGCAACCTGAAATCGTACCATCTTCAGTGGCAAGTCTTTTTAGATTGGCGAGTTTTTCGGGGTCAAAGGTGAAGGATCGATAGATCATTTGTACTTGGTATAGTGCGGCGGTGTCTGAAATGTCTTCGATTTGGGCGAACTCGTGATGTTTGAAATCGATCGAGGGTGGAGTACGGGATTTGAGGATTGAGCGGTCGACGTATGGGGGTGTGGTTAAGGGGAGGTTTCTGGCTGTTTCGCCCCAAGAGTTGACGAACTCCATGGCGCCAAGGCCATCGAACATGCAGTGGTTCATGGAGAGGCCGAGGATGAAGCCTCCACATTTGAATTTGGTGACCTATTTCAGATTGTTTATGTTAGGGATATTTTAATCAGCAATAGAAATGTGCATGTAATTGATTTCGTCAAAAAAAAAAAACTCTGCTTCTTTTCACTAAACTACCTTAGACTTATTTTAGCACATCAATCTCCATTAAACTTTTGTTTTAAGGGGTTTTCCCACTAAAATACCCTGAAATGCAGCAATTTAAGGGAGTAAACTATGACCCCAAAAAAAACTTGGTTGTTTAATGTAAGAAATGGTATAAAAGGGTATTTTGGGGTAACTTTAAGGAAGTTATGCATAACAAAACAAGTTTACAAGTGTTTACTGAAAAAGAGTGGAATTATCCCTTTATGCAATATGAGGACAATAACTCATAATATGCAGAGAAATAGAGTTCTGCAGTTGCAAGCTTTACTTGTGTATTTCTAGCATTGTTTTTGGGTGGCGATATTGCCAAACCTTTATTTGATAAATCCACGCTCATGCACAATGCACAAGTTGTGTGTGGATTTATCAAATAAAGGTTTGGAAATATCGCCACCCATTTTTAGTGTATTTCACATTTTCATTTACAACCATATAATATCGAAAATAACAAAAACAGGACAACTAATTCGTTAGCTTCAATAGTCATCCAAAGGAGGACAACAAACTCAACCAAACCCTACCAACTTATATTTTAAACTTTATATTTAAGAAGAAGAAAAAAGTTAGCTCAACACCAGAGTAATAGTGAAGGGCTGCATGGGCTAAAGCAAATCATATATAAAATGCATATTTATTCATTACTTGATTAAGGGGATAATCAAAAAAGGGTTACAAGGAACACTACACATATCTAAAATATGTTCATCATGAAATTTTATTGGTGTGTTTTGGGCTGTTAGATATAGTTCATAAAATCAGCCTTCCACTAAAAATTTCAAAAAGTTCATTCTTTTTAGATCTAAATCTTTTTTCAGAATAACATGGAAAAAAGGATTAAAGAGGATTAAAGCAAAAACCTGAGCAACCAATGGGGGAATCTCCAGTATGTTCTTGGCTCCTGGAATGTTATAAACAAGCTTCCCAAGCATTGCAGGATCAGGCTTCGCAATGTCTCCAATCTCATCCATATCACACTCAGCCTCAGCCTCAACAAACACAGCCCCTTCTTCAGTACAATCCACAATGAGCTTCCCCTCAGGGCTTATAGTTAATCTCCCAGCCAAAGGATAGTAATGGACCAAAACCTTTGCTAATGCTTCCTTCATAACTTCAGCAGCCCTCTCATTTCCTTTGTCCTCAGATTTAAAGCAGTAGATAGTTTGAACTATAACCGCGATGTTTTGGTCAAGGTTCGACAGGAAGTAGAGGCCCTTTGGGGTTTCTTCTGACGGGGGGGCGAGTGTCGGTTCGCTTTTCTTGACATCGAGTGATCCTTTGGTGTTTCCATTGATGGAGTTCTCCACAACTGCAACCTGTAACATAGAAACTTGACACGGTGAGAAAAGGAGCTTAAATTTCTATGCCATTGAACCAAAACTCTGAAGTTATGGTGAGGTTCCGAGACATATTTTGAAGGAGAACAAAAGGAAGAACAATGAGAACTTTGTAAAAACTGGGTAGGGACCAAATAGTACCATTTTGTGAGGATTCTGAAGGCACAGATGAGAAGGAAAGGGTTTAATAGATGAAAAGGAGCAGATTGTGTTGGGGAGCAATGTAATGGCATTACATTTATATAGAGAGAGAGGCTAAAAGGGAGAAGATAGACATTTTCTTAGAAAAATATGATGTTATGGCGATTGGAAAAGGACATTTTGGTGAGACAGTTGAAGTTGGATGGTAACATCTGATGAATCCAAGTGATGAAAGTTGTAATGCATCTTGACATTGGACTGTAAAGGAGGGTCCCACAAAAGTAGGTCCTATGTGTCAGTGAGAGGGCATGCTTGAGGGTGATGCAGCAAATGTGAGCAATTTAGATTATTTGGTTGAGGGTTGGTTACTGGTTCCTAAACCAAACATTACCAGTCAAAGATTTTCCTGTAATATAGTGTAGCTGGTAGGTAAGGTTGGCCTCCAAATCTTACTTGTTCTATTTAGAAGAATATAACTATCTAGTGAGTACTTCTCATGGTGATCAGAAATAGTACGGTTTGATAGAGATAGTTTAGCTTTCATACTCATAACAACACTCATCTAAACAGAGATTAAGAACTCGATTTCAGAACCATCGAATTTGGTTAGTTTCCATAGGTTATATAGTAAATGGGTAAAGGGGGCTATAGGGTCTGTGTAGGAAGCACCTTATAGAGGAGCTTAGATCTGCTTTTATTAGAGTTGGCACTTATGCATTACATTTTGTGAAATAAGAAAAGAAAAGGGAGGGCTTAAGTGCAAAATACAATGAAATATATCACATAGTCCTCATTGTATCTAAAAAAAGGTTTTATATAATTCAAATGCCTATATATATCATAAGATAATATATAAGGTATCATATAAGAGAGAGTGGTAAGATTGGTAAGATTTGTCCCTTCCCTTTGTTTCACCACATGTGAACTCACATGCCTACATATCGGTCAAAATGAGGGAAGGATAAACTGAGAGAATATTTGTCCTCTTCCCATTAGCAACAAGTTGTCTGAAATCCTTTGTCAAAAGAAAGTTTGAAATCATTTTGGCCGAAACCTCAATAGTTGACCCCAAAAAATGTTTATTTTGTCCATCCCTTTTTCTGTTTTTCTTTTCCTTTGGGATATGTTTGTAGATGACAGTTCAAAATATTATACACAGAACAGTTCTTAAACTCATCATCTGCTTGTACTTCGAAGCTGCCTACATTTGTTAAGAGTGAAAATTTTGGTTATCCTCTATTTACTTCATCATTCTCAAGATACAACATAGTATCTGAGGAGGCATGACATATATATGTGGTTTAACCACCACATTACAGAGAAGTTTTCGCACTATGAATAGAATCCACCCGTCTCTCGCAAAAGACGTTATTCGCGGAGTCGTTAAATCTCTCCAAATGTTTAAGAATCCCCTCTCACCCCCAACCCAACCCCCACCGCCAAAAAAACAAAAAACAAAATAAAATCTTTCAAGAATATTTAAGAAATGTTATCTATAGCATGATTGACAGTTTTATCATCTAATGTATAGTCCAAACATGAGTTTAAACAACGTACCTTCAACCGCAATTTTTATTAAAAAATAAAGAGCACCTTATTTACAACACTTATTATAGAATATCCGTTTCTTACCTACACCAAAACAAAAACTTAATTCACAACACTTGTGTAAGCAAGTACTCTATTTTTCTCTTTTTCATATTTCATTAGTATCAATGCCTATTTCTGTAGTTCTATAACTAATTCGTAGTTCCATGATAATAACCACTATAACTATTTTATGGTTTCATGACAATAACCACCATAATTATTTTATGCTCATATGATTTATATTAATGGATGTGTAGAGTCACACATAATGTTAAATCTAAAATATTTAGCGAAGGAAGCAACCTGACCTTTGTGCCAATTTTCTGTCCAGACATGCAATAGTAAATTTTGCAAATTTTGCTCCATGCTCAAGATGCTTAGAATTTAGATCACCATCCGATTTCCTACCAAACCATTTGCATGTAGATTCTGAAAAGAGAACAAATTAAGTAACTAGGATAGTTATATCCAGTACCCAATTTCTCATTAAATGCTCTTAATGAAACAAATAAATAGCATGTATCTGGCACATCATGCCTGTACATAAATAGAATATGATAGTCCTAAGCACAATACAAACGCTGGCCAGCTAATACAATTGAAACCAATTAGTCTTTGCATTATGCATGAAAAATAGAAAATTTCACATAAATGCATGACAAGGAGATGTTATTAATGTTGTAATGACAATTATTATGACAATTAGCTATTCTGAGAGGTTGTTGATGCTGACTGATGCTGATGTATCATCAATTCTGTAACGAGTCTCGTGTGTGTATATATATATATAAGTATTCTAGTGCCAGAGAACCAAGTGTGTGGTGATATGAAGTAAAATCTAGCTATTTAAGAGATTGATACACAGATAGAAAATTCAGAGACAAGCAGTACTTTTATTGCAATACAAGGAAACGATCCAAACCTCCAAGTGAAAACCAATTTATAACCTAAAATCACATCCATTGAAATTTAAACTCTCAAACAGCAAAAAACGGTTGCACATTAATTGAGCTTATTCAAAGCAATAACTTAGGCGCACATTGAACTATATGATTTGTTTTGCCACTATACGGAAGACAGATAAGCATGTGAGAAATATAAAAAAAGCTACCAGATTCATACCAAACGTCATCACCATCATCTGACTCTTTGCTGTCCATCTGCAGTGTTACCTTTGTCTTTCTCGTAATCTGTAACATACAGGCCCTTATATATGGTTTTCAACTCAGATCAACATATCAGATTGGACAGGTATAATAGTGCAGACCCAACAATCCTAGTTCCCAATGCCATCTTTCTTTTTTATTGATAAATTATATATTCTTTATGAATGGGTGTTATTGATTGGAAAAAACATTGCATGCACTATGTATGGTATCATCATAGCATGTGCATGCTTTATGATTTGGTACAGGAAAGGGGAACACACACACACACACACAAGATCTCTCTCTCTCCTCATAATATCAGCAATAGTTGCCTGCACCAGGAACAATATTAATTTCCAATAAAAGCAAGAGTCCAGCTGACAATACCTAATTACCTCATAATATCAGCAATAGTTGCCTGCACCAGGAACAATATTAATTTCCAATGAGTAAAACTATGCGACACGAATCAGAGACTACTAACATCTTCAATGACGTTTTCTTTCATGAAGAAATCAGCAACTGCAGGAAGTGTATTCTCTCTGCTATGTCCCTCGTTGGCTTTCCCCTGAACCTTCATTTTCCCTTGTGTCGTGCCGCGCAATTCTTAGAAAAGGATTTTGCAATGCTACAGTTTCAAGAAAGACATCAAGCTAATAGTAAGATAAAAACCCTCTGAACAACACCTAACTAACTTATTCAAGTTTTTGGCCCTTGCATGATGTTGCTAGGATTTTGAAACAGCTTATCTTACTTCAATACTGTACTATTGCAATGTCAAGATATTCATAAACTTGAAATTGTAAATGTGCAGGGTTCATGACAGAACCGAAACTCAACTATTAAGTAAATAGGGTGCATATATGAGTCCAGTTCATGGTTTTTTTAATATCACATGTCGTTTTGTCGGTGTCTATTATAAGATCTTCATTAATTACAGTACATTCTACAGGAATATCATAACATTAAATATCTTTCAATTCTGGCATTTGAGAACCTTTATCCATAAAAATTACTGAGAAAAATTGAGTAGTGCATCCGGGGAAAATGGGCAATGAAAAGAACTGATGTTAGAACTATCAACTTCATAATTACACACAATATGTAAAGTTTGTGTGAAACTTCTCACTTGTATTTTAAGTTGAAGTATAGTTTATCCAAACTGGAGTTTGTAAGGGTCTAATTCCAATAAAATTATGAATATGGCTATCTTATATAGTATTTTTCAGGTTCTAAGTTACTGTAACCCAAAATGATTCTTTTCTTCCCTTCTCTAAATTTACGATAAAGTAGGTTCAATGTGGATATCAGACAGCTCTAGTTCTCTCACATATGGGATCGAGGTGACTCCAAAGCCAAACAATACCTTAGCACATTTCACAAAGTAATTTACTCAAATATTCTTTACACTATGAAGAATTGAGCTTGGGCTTGGAAATTCTGCGGCGTCGGTAAGAAAAAGAGCCCTTGACTAGTCAAGAATACGTAGCGACAACAGTGCAAATTGAACGTGCTCTGCTGCATGGCTCAAGGGAGCAGCGACATGCACAGAGTTTTGGCAGAGCGAATGGAACGGTGGCGCATGGCAAGGGAAGCTAGTGAGCATGGATCACAACAAAAACAAGGATCCCAAAAGCGACAGAAAAGGAAAGGGGAAGACGGTTATGGATGGGATGGAACAACAACTTTATGGTTCTTGCAATTTGAGATTGGCCTTGGAAATTCATTAAGGGTCGTATTATTGTATGAGAAATTAAAAGAACAGCAAGAGCATACTTGGGCCTCAGCAGATCCGATTTTAAAAGACATCATGCAGGAGGGACTGTCGTCAAGTGGAGTGCAGCTCTCGGGCATGCAATTGGGATCTTTGCATGAGTAATGTAAGAAATTGGGATGATATGGAGCATGATAATGGAATGATGACTAATGAAATGTGCAAGGAAAATGTAATTGAGAATCTTATTCCAATCCAACTAGGTGATTCACCGGAAAAAGGGATTAACGACAACATATATAGGGGTCAGTTGATGCTACGTGTGAGGAGCGGATTGGCGATTTGATTTCCAGGATGTTAGAAAATATTTTTTCTTCCAATCTGCAGGATATCCTTCGGTTAGGAATCCAAGATGCAGTTTCGAAAGTAATAATTTCGATGATGTCAATGGCCGATGGGACATTGGATGAGCATGGTACTAATATTGTGAAGAACGCGGATAAAAAAAAGTGACCTGTGTGTCAAATGTAGGTGATGAGACACATAGGGAGGTGGACTTAGCGCCAACGCTGGAAGGGGTCGGGTACTGAGAAAGAAGATCAAAAGGCGGTTGATGTAATGGAAATGTAGGTGTTTGGTTCCCCGGACTACTATAGTTGTTTCCTATTTCTTTTTATCCTTTTTTTTAGCACTTTTGTAGTTTCATTGAAATTTTCTTTTAATGAAACACGGGGTTTTCACCTTTGTTTAATCCAAAAGAAAATTATTTACAATACGATGGTATAAAAGGGGGAAATTACAATATTAGTTCTAGAAAATTGCATTGATTTCGCTAAGAAACATATTCCTGACTCTCAATAATGCTAATTTTAATTTACAATAATTTTCCGCATATCAAAATTACAAATATATAGATCCGTACCATTTGGGATGTCCCAAGGCTTCATCCAGGGCCCTGGAGAAAGGGGGAAAAAGCTTATTCCCATCAAAACCCTGGCTTTAAACTCCAAATATACCAAATCAACAAACCGTTAACAAAGGAGATCAGGATTAAAAAGGGAAAAGAAACCAAAAAAAACTCAAGATAAAAGGTTCACCAATTTCTCTTGCCTGCTCGATCGTTCGTCACTCTTCGCTCTATTCGATATCTTCGCATTCCTCTTTGATGAATCGCATCTTTCTGTTCTCTTCATGATTCTTCGCTTCCATTGAGATTTGCCATAGAGCGAGGATTTTGAAACCCTAGGAGAGAGAAAGAAATGGCGGGGGACAACTGAAACGATGGTTTGGGAATTTGAAATTGGGCTTTTCACTTTATATCTCTTTGGTAATGGGCCAAGCTTGGGCCGCTTTAAAAATCTGGGTTTGTGTGCTAAATTGCAGGAAACTCCCTTGCTCTTTGCACGAATAGAAAAACTATGACATTACCACCCACAATCCAATTACGATAATACTATAAATTCTATAAATTTTGCCCATAATGCTTATGAACTTCTATCAATTTTCTGTCGTTCTTTCTATAGCTGGTCATAATTAAAACTACAACCGAGACATATTTTAGGGAATATTGGCTTAAAAGAAACTGAAAAGGTTAGACCTCGTTAAAGTAAGGGGTAGGTGATTTTTTTTTCCAAACTGAGGATTGTAACTTGCTAAATAGAACAATAAATGAAGAGGGTTTCCCGCATGATTGATGTGGAAAAGTGTTTTTGTAGAATAACCGCAATCAATAACGGTGTCACGTGTAGCTAGACCGAGATGAGTACGGGTCGTCCTCAGGGAAACGTTGAATCTTATACTTTTACTTTAGATGTGTTGAAAAAGAGGAGGAATAAAGAATTTTGTGAAATGGTTTCTAGATCTACGTTAAGCACTAATGCAAAATATAGATCTAGATTATTTATGGATGTAGTTAATATAATAAGCGGGCTTGTAGGGTTCGTTAGGATTTATTAGTTATGGACGATTAATTAAAAGTTACCATTTTATCATTTAATAGATTTAAAACTAGAACGACGGTGATGCGTGTAGATTAGGGTTTCTGGAGGGAAAAGGAACCCACTCTTAACCCTTATCTCGACACGGAACTCCGTTCATATCTAGCCTGTACCAAAACAATCATTAATCTAATCTCTAATCGCGGTCGGGACTAACAAAGAATTGTTAGCGCGCCCGATTAGGATGTTAATGATTCTTTTGATAAAGTTCATAAACTTTATAGGACTTAAAAAGGGTTTAGGGATGTTCATCATCTATTAGCCTACCCTAATCCTACAAACCCTAACAAGCGGAGAATTACTCGCGCATGTTGGGAGAAAAAGAGATGGAAAGAAATTGCATAATTAAACTACGAAGAAATAGAATAAGAAAAAAGAAAGCTACTTTTATTAATCAACAATATTCATTACACTTGAATCCTTAGAAAATGGTTACAATTTCTAGTTGCTTCTCGATCTCTTCTAAGGAGGTAGACGAACCGTTGATGATCAGCCTGGATGCGTGAGCCGTCTTGGACTTCGTGATCTCGTCGGCTTGATATTTCTGGCCTTGCATCTTCATGACATGTGGTGATCAATGGAATCTTTGTAAACTGGAAATCCTTTCTTTGTTTCTGCCAGATTTGATTTCTTTAGTTTGCTTTCTTAATTAGACAGGTTTGCTTTAACAACTTGATTTCCTTGATTTTAGACCTGAAAATTCTGCACAACAACTCAAATAATATTTAGTAGAGTTAAGATTTGGTCAATGATATTATTTGCATACATTTTCCTACCAAATGCTAATTATAATATATCAACACATGGAAAATGTTATTTTTACAGATAAACCCTCATATGTATAATATATTATAATAAAGACCTTTTTAATATAGAAATAGTAGGAAAAATGTAATAACAAATGTGCAGTTTTATCAACTGAACAAATACCCCCCAAACTTATGTTTGATCGTTCCGAGCAAACTAGTTTATTCAAGAGGGGAGAAAAAGAAAGGAGAAAACTAAGCACACTTTCGTAGCCAGACACAATTGCAATGAGCACGTGCAACAAGCCGTTAAACCTCAAGGTGTCCCTAGTAGGAGGAGTGTTGTCTCCTGAGGGTTTTCAGCGGATTACACCCACAAAATCCTAGAATAAAAGAGAGATGGTGAAATTTACATATAAAGATAAGAAGCATAAAAGAAAGACTTTGAAAATAAGAGTTTCCAACTACACTAGCTTTTCAGTTGTCATGAGCCCTATCTTAATAGTCATGAAAAGATGTTAGAAATCACATTATCTCTCAATAAAACATCGTCTTTATTCTTCATTCCTACCTTTCATCCAAACATCGATCATATAACCCTACGTGTGTGTAATGGACATTCCTACACTCGGAGAATTCAATTCAAGCTATCATACTCTTTTCCATCTACCTCAGTACTTTTTAACTTGATGAATATTTAGATTTGCTCATACATTTTCATGCGACCGTTAATACTTCTTGAGGTACTAACCGACCGATTACTCATGTGCTTGCTGATTAGGTGATAGTATTTTCCTCGTCTTGCACCACCTAAGGCTTAGCAGTGACTCCCAGACCAGTTGGTCTAAGGCACAAGGTGATGAAGCACCCTCGCTATATTTTTTTATTGCTGCCTTGGCGATAAAAAAACCGGTGTTCATTTTTTCTTTTCACCATTTTTATATTTTCTTCATTTTTTTCCATTTCCTTCATACTTTGGCTTTTAGACAAGAGCATTTCAAGGTATCCTCTACTATCCCGAGTTTCAAGACGTGTGTAAGTGCATATAGTAGGGTATCAACATTCAAATGTTTGGCTTCCAGAATAGAAACTATTTTTCAGATTTATTTTTATCCTCAGATTAGTGACTTCCTTCATCTTACTAACCCTTGGGACAACGGCTCATAACCACTGATTACCAGTTCGTTTAAGAAAACTTCTAATTTTCTTGGTTTTCTTAAACTATTTCTATCTTTTGGATGTAATTTTTCACTTTCTACTCTTTTGTTATAAAAGATTTTTTTTTTAATTTTTGAAAATGCTGTGCTAATGCAAAATATGATGCAAATTGATGTGTAAATAAGCACAAACCTCCCCCATACTTGTTTTCAACAGTGTCCTCACTGTTGCCATCTGCTGGATCACAAAAACCTGTAAGCCTGGGAGGACATTATTAATAGGGGCAAAAATATATGAAAGTGAAAATCCTCTCCCAAACTTATTTTTGGCTCACAAATTTGAGGACAAAAGTTATGTTCAAGAGCCAAAAATATACCCCCTCCCTCAAATATGAGATAGACAATACGAAATATTTTAAGAGGGGGTGAGTCATTTGGTCAAAGTAAGACTTTACAAAGACCAAATGTTAACACCAACCATTCAAAGATTTTATCAGTATAGCGTATAGCTTGGTGGAAGAATGTGTTGTATTGAGTCAAGAAAAAATGGGGAAGGGATAAGAGGTGGTCTGGAAAGGGTTTGAAATTATAGAAAAGAAAGAATGAGGATGAATGTGAATGATTAGGAAGAAGAAATGGTGACGGTTCAACCTCTATAGGTGGAGATTGATCAATCACAAAATCCGTATTGTTTAAAAATTCAAGTTCGTCAGCAAAAAGTTCTTCAAAACTTTTATCAATGGTGTGATTGAACATTTTGCTGTCAAAGAGTTTTATGCCAGAATTTATCCTACTTGATTCATCAAAAATCATTAAGGTAGAGGACTCGAAAAACTCATCTACCTCATTTTCAAAAATATCCAAATCAAGTTGAATTTCTGGTATTATTGAACTTGAATTAACGGATTGTTATTCATCAAAACTCACTGAAACTATAGGAACAAAAGAAGAACCGGAGAAAATAGAAGGTGAAATGGGTAAACAAATTGGTGTGTCGAATGTTGTTGTACCAGATGTGGAAGATGGAGGCTGTATTTCTTCGGGTATACCTTTATCATCAACTTTAAGACATATTTGGGGTTCGAGAAGAATTAAAGGCTCAAGATGATGACCACAAGGAAGTGAAAGGATTTGATGAATTGGTGGGACAAAATCATCCAAAATTTCGGGTTCATCAATCAATATATCCCAAACATCAATCACCTCATTCAAGTGAAGGTTAAAATTCTCAAACACCTCATCAAAAGTATGGTTTTCAATCAGTTTTGGTTCAAGAGTGGAGGTATAGAGATCACAATGGTTGGGTATGGTTTTACTTGAAATGGACCCTTCACAGTCAGGTAAATCAAACACTACAAAGTCACACAACTTATCAGACATTCTATTTGGTGTACTTGATGAATCTATGAAACTGGAGTTGTGGATTTCAGTTTGGAATGGAGAGGTTTGATTAGGAAGGGTGTACAGTTCTGTCTCATTATCCAAATTCTCATTTTGTCCTATACCCGAATCATATACTGAAAATTTTTGGGCAGGTTTGAAATTCTTTGCTTGCATCTACTCTGTTGTTTCCTTCCTAATTTGGTTCGACAATTCCAGAAATTTTTCTAATGTCTGCTCCAGACTAGTCTTGGGTCTATAAGGGGTTTCCGTATAAGATTGAAATTCCAGTGGATAATTAAAACTCCCAAATGACTGATTAGAAAAACTGTCTAGAAAATGTGGAAAAGTCGGATTGGATTGATAGGAATAGAATAGTTGTGAAAATTGGGTGGGAGTAGGATCAATATTATGATAAGAAGAATATTGATATGGGTTGGTTGGTTGGCTATTTTCAATAGACATCTTATATGCCACAAACCTCCTATCAAATTCTTCTTTGGACAGTGGTGGTGATGGTTTATATTGATCCGGGTTGAAACTTTGGCCTCTAGCCCTAACTATATGCTCAGCAATGGACATTCGTCTAGGGGCTTCCTCACTCTGGGTATGAACTGAAACAGGTGTAGGATTAGGATACGATTGATAAGACCTAGACTGAGGTGGCCAACTGTTTCTTCCCTCTTGTTCTATATCATCTCTTAAGGACATGGAAGAGCCGGACGGTATACCGAAGGGATTACGAAAACAAGAAATATCTGGTTGTGGACAGTAAAGCTCGGCAAGTGTTCTTCTGTTTAGGTCACCCATTATAAGAAGAGAAGAAGGGGGAAGGGGTAAAAAGGGAAGAAAATAATTGGTTTGTTTTGAAAAATGACGAATTTAGACAAATCATACAAAAATGCACAAACAACCCTAGAACTATGGTTACCTAGGTCCAGTGTCTAGACCGCTCCTAGACTTCCAAAGGACAAGCAGCAGGATCAATCCTCTACCGCCTCTTCGCTACCCTTGTAGCCAGATAAGTGCCAGGTAAGTGGGAAGGTACCACAGTAGTAGGCCTAATTAATAACCACTAGCCTTCGACACACTTGCCTAGATACTACAAAAGTAATGCGGATAAGCGATAAATTACCCATGACCTTCCTCTATCCTTATTGAGCGCGACAGTCGTTAGAGTCTGGACTAGATATTTTTTAAATTAATGTAGGGTTGATGCAGATGCTCAATTTATGATTTATGGGGCTTAGGAAGGGTGATGAAATCCCCACCTAATCTGGATTTTGGTCTTGCCCCTTAAAAATCCGTATTAAAATATGCAAAAACAAACCGCAAAACAAAACTTTGCAAAAAGATTTTTGAGCGGCGATATTTTGCAAAGAATCCTGCAGAAAAGATATTTTATTGGATTTCAGAGGAGAGAGAAGGAGGTTAGAATCTTACCAGAGAAGACTGAAGCCCTAGATCTCCTAACTGGCCGCGCTTCCGCTGCCGATGTGCACTTCCGGCCGCGGTTCCGCCGCAGACTTGAGGGATCAGGTGATGAGTTTTGCTATGTGGCCTCCTGTACTCTTCTGGATCTTGATGAATGTCTCTTTCTCTCTGTATCCTTAAGTATGTGACTCCAGATTCCCTCGCAAAATTCAACACAAATAGTAAGAATAAAAAAATTACGCATGTATCCCCGGCAACGACGCCATTTGATTGAGGTGGAAAAGTGTTTTTGTAGAATAACCGCAATCAATAACGGTGTCGCGCGTAGCTAGACCGAGATGAGTACGGGTCATCCTCAGGGAAACGTTGAATCTTATACTCTTACTTTAGATGTGTTGAAAGAGGGGAGGGATAAAGAATTTTGTGGAATGGTTTCTAGATCTACGTTAAGCACTAATGCAAAATATAGATCTAGATTATTTATGGATGTAGTTAATATAATAAGGGGGATTGTAGGGTTCGTTAGGATTTAGTAGTTATGGACGATTAATTAAAATTTACCCTTTTTATCCTTTAATAGATTTAAAACTAGAACGACGGTGATGCGTGTAGATTAGGGTTTCTGGAGGGAAAAGGAACCCACTCTTAACCCTTATATCGACACGGAACTCCGTTCATATCTAGCCTTTACCAAAACAATCATTAATCTAATCTCTAATCGCGGTCGGGACTAACAAAGAATTGTTAGCGCGCCCGATTAGGATGTTAATGATTCTTTTGATAAAGTTCATAAACTTTATAGGACTTAAAAAGGGTTTAGGGATGTTCATCATCCATTAGCCTACCCTAATCCTACGAATCCTAACAAGCGGAGAATTACTCGCGCATGTTGGGAGAAAAAGAGATGGAAAGAAATTGCATAATTAAACTACGAAGAAATAGAATAAGAAAAAAGAAAGCTACCTTTATTAATCAACAATATTCATTACACTTGAATCCTTAGAAAATGGATACAATTTCTAGTTGCTTCTCGATCTCTTCTAAGGAGGTAGACGAACCGTTGATGATAAGCCTGGATACGTGAGCCGTCTTGGACTTCGTGATCTCGCCGGCTTAATTTTTCTGGCCTTGCATCTTCATGACATGTGGTGATCAATGGAATCTTTGTAAACTGGAAATCCTTTCTTTGTTTCTGCCAGTTTTGATTTCTTTAGTTTGCTTTCTTAATTAGGCAGGTTTGCTTTAACAACTTGATTTCCTTGATTTTAGACCTGAAAATTCTGCACAACAACTCAAATAATATTTAGTAGAGTTAAGATTTGGTCAATGATATTATTTGCATACATTTTCCTACCAAATGCTAATTATAATATATCAACACATGGAAAATGTTATTTTTACATATAAACCCTCATATGTATGATATATTATAATAAAGACCTTTTTAATATAGAAATAGTAAGAAAAATGTAATAATAAATATGCAATTTTATCAACTGAACACCGCAATTTAGTCTGTTTTTGTTGTCTCCGGTTGCCGCCCAACCTGATTTAAAATGAGTCTTTGATATTGATAATACCTGATATTAGACACCTCCAAGATCATGACACGTGGTGTGCGACGTGTCCCAGAACTCAGAAGGCAGGGCCCGCAGGGGCCGACCAGGCCACCCTGTACCCGACCTGCAAGCACAAAGCTGGCTCACCTCGGGGCCCCCTGCAAATTGACCTCCTCGGCCTTTAGCTCGCGCTGAGCTGCCACAAGACCAAGACTCCTCGGCCCCCTTCGCTCGTCCCCGAGCTCCCCAGCCGAGGCCGTCTACCTCGGTCCCCCGACCAACTCCACCGCTCACAGGCGTAACCGCCGCTCCGCGAATCTCGCCATGCCCGGATTCTCCGTTAACAACATCCCACGTTCCACGCCATCATGATCCCCATTAATGGGCGATCCGCTCTCTACGCGGGCGTGACGTAGGGAGCGTAACTGCCGGCGAGATCTTCGCGCCTGCTATTATGTGCTACCGCCACTATATAAACCCCCATCACAGAGGGGTCAAGTAAGCCATTCTTGACACTTACGCCGTTACTCTGCTCAGATCTTGTTACTGGCTTGAGCGTCGAAGGGTCCTCGGTGGTACCAAACCACCCCAGGACTTCCTTGCAGGTACCCGGCGGCAACCTCCTCATCCTACCTCGTCCTCTCAAAACCCATTGAGACCCACACACAACGAAGGACAATCAACCCGGTTCACTTCGAGATCAACGGAAGGCAACATCTGACGGAAGCCCGAAAAGGAGCTCCATCAGTTGGCGTCGTCTGTGGGAACCCAAATTCCACAAAATACAAAGTTGACTTTCCTATCTCCTCTCTCATGTCGGACGACCATCCTTGGGATCCCGGAACCAGCCGCCGCCTTCCGCTCACCGAAGGCAGGGACGAACCTTCCCCCATGACCGTAATCAACGCCCTCGCAGGCCGGATAGATCGCCTGCAATCCCTCGTGGAAGCCCTCGTCCGTGTCCAAACGGCCGCGCCAGGGCCCCAGATCGCTGCACCGCCACCGCCAGAAGGCTCCTCCCCTGTCTGGACGGCCAACCACCAGCAGGCTGCATCCCCTCGCCACCGGTCCCTCGAACCGGTGCTCCCTGAGGCCCACTGGGCACCCCAGGGCTCCACGCCGAGATCCGCCGCCAGGGAGCCTCCTCGCGACCCTTACCCTCCTGAGGAGATGTCGGTCACCTCTCCTATCCACAAGCATGGCCGACCCCATCATGGTCGGCGGGAACGCACGGAAGGGGTCCGTCCCGGCGACTCGAGGGCTTCCCCGTCATAGGACCTGAGGCACCTCATCGGGAGAAACCGGGACCGCTCCCATACACAGTCTGCCCGCAGCGGGGCCCGGGAATCCCGAGGTGCCGATTCCTCAAGGTACCACGGTTGGCTCGACGCCCTCGAGAAGAAGATCGAGGGCATGTGCCGAGAAGCTCACTTCTCGAGCGACGGGGCTAAGTACGCCTCCGACTCGCTCATGAAGCCATTCACCGAGGAACTGCTCGCCGTACGCGTCTCCTAGCGCAACAAGCCCCCGAAGGTCTCTCTGTTCGACGGGAAAACTGACCCGAAGGACCACTTGGACGCCTTCACTGCGGGGATGAGCTTCCAAGATCACTCTGACGCCGCCCAGTGCAGGGCCTTCCCGGCCACCCTGATCCGCGCGGGTCGGGACTGGTTCCGGGGGCTCGAGCCCCACTCAATATCAACTTTCGACGAGCTAGCCACCTAGTTCCTCGGCCATTTCGTGGGAAACCGTCGACAGAAGCGCACAGTCGACTACCTCTTCACGGTCAAAAGCGGGGACAAGGAAACGTTCAAGGCCTACATCACCCGCTTCTACAATGCCCTCCTCGAAGTGCCCGAGCACTGGGACGAAACCGTCATAACGGCGCTCAGGTCTGGTCTGAGGTGCAAAGAATGGTTGCGCTCCTTCGCACTAGCTCAACCTAAGACCATGGCCGAAGTCAAGGCGTGGACCGAGCGAGAGGTTCAGCTGGAATCCGAGGTGAATGCCAACCTTCCTCTTGCGGATCCACCCGACCAGAAGAAGAGGATTCGGGAGGATGGGCCGGCGCGTAAGCAGCCCTACCACCCGAAATTCCAAGAGTACACCCCCGTCAACGTCCCCCTCGCGGTGTTGCTGGAGGAGACCCAGAATGAGGGGCTCTTCAAGTTTCCCCCGGTCCCATGCCAGGGCGCCAAGCGAGGCCGGGGCCCCTATTGCGCTTTCCATTGGGTGTCGGGCCACGCCACAGAGGACTGCAAACAATTGAGGGACTACGTTGATGTCACGACCCGAAAGAGCACGTGACTGGCCCTTGAATCCTATGAAGTCTATAGGACTCCATCTGATCCAAGTAAGCCAAAAGCCCAGAAATCTAAAACCATTTTTAAGAATAAGTAAAGAAACTGGTTTAAAGAGGTGAAGAAAACATGTTTGAAAATCAAGTTCTTAAATAACTAAGCCGAATATGTATTTTTAAAATGTGTAATATTTTCCGAAAATTTCGGCAGAGTTTCTTTTGTAAAAACTGGCCCCGAACGGGGTACAACAAGAACAATATATATATCATGATAAAAGGCATCCCCAAACGGGAGCTAGCTCTTCGTCAATCGACGGTCACAACCACATAAGCAACAACAATATACAACGCCAAAGGACGAGGATCTAAACTGAAAAGAACTCAAAAACAGCTAGAAAACCGCAATACTACAAGCGCGACTCTAAGGTCGAAATAATACAACACTGAAGTCTGAGTCTGAAACAATATACCAGTTTTTGGTTGATGGACATTTCTAGATACAATAAATAATACATGAACAATGGCGGTTCTGATACAAAAGAACCCACCTACCAACGCAAGTCACCCATATGGAAGCAGTGTGCCAGAAAATGCCGCTATGGAATCTGTACGGCAAAAACCTGCAAGAACTGGGGCACAACGGGGGTGAGTTGCCAACTCGTGAATAGAAAGATATCTACAAGCAGATATCGAATGCATGACCCATCCTAGGTCAATACGATCAAAATATAACCTCAAAAATATAACCAGCAGCCTATAACACGGCTAGGGTAAATATCTAACCCGAGTGTAATCTCATGTGCCCGTGTCAGTGCCCAAGGGTAGCAATATATCATATGAATGAGGTATGAATGCATGAAAACAGAATACAAGTAAATGAAGAACTGTTTTCATAATTTAGTAAGATTTCCTTTGTATTTTTAAAATGAGGTATCATAATGAAATCGGCATAAAACAGTGCCTAGCATCGGCACAAAACATAATCCCAATATCTCGGTATCTCTGTATCACAGTCTCTGTACCTCAAAATCTCGAAATCTCAATGTCTCGATCATAATATCTAGGGCGCCGTCAGTCCAGACCGGCCCCTACCATCCATCTTAAGACCACGACGGTATCCTCCGGATATCCGACGCGTCGGGTAAAATCACCGGTAGGTAGTGCTCCCCTGCCAGGCTCACATCGTCATCACCACGCGCTTCTTGCCCCGGGGTACCTCACCGGGTCCACCATGTACCCGAAACGGTTCATCCGTCTCCTCGAATCGGGTTTCCAAATCCATCAGCAAACTCATGGTGGACGACTCATACATCATGGGAAAACCGCACTTTTTATTTTAAAGAGAGAAAGAAGTTTATATAAGTTTTGCGGTTTTCCCCCAAATCCAGAAAATCTCATGGAAATCCGAATTCAATCCTCAATAGTATGTAAACAGTGCATATAGGCATAAAAATCCATGAATAATAGCATGCATGATGTAACAAGTAATAATTACAATGTCTAATCTAGCATATAAGGCAAGTACACTAATATCATGTCTAAATTATTAGATAACAACCTATGTCGATGCAATAATATTTTCTAAGGTGTACGTGACATGGCAATTACCGATGAAGATGTGTGTGAGCCGGCAAGTAAGTGTACGTGGTACATACGCATCATCGGTAATGGTGCTGGTGTCCTAACAGCATAACATCAATAATGGAGTATGAAACATAATATAAGCATGCGATGCGAAGCGATCCACAATAATGAACGGGAGCTGAATACTAGATGCAACTATAACTAATCTGCATTAATCTAATACAAGTCCTACAAATGGTGCCTTTTGAAATAACACGAATCATCGGGTTTTGAAAATAGGGGCTACGGTGTTTTTATGAAAAGATACGTCTTTTGAAAATATCCGTATAACCCTTCTGCTTATCTTTAAAATATCCCCGATTCGTTAGTTTTGAAATAGGTATGACTCGGTCTAGTCTAATGTCTACCAAGTAATCTAGATAGGAGGGGTATGAAACCACCTAAATCTGAGTCGGTATATATATATATATATACAGATATGATAGTCGGTGATCTCGCCTCAATAACATATCGTAAGATATCCTCGAGTTATGAGTGCGGATCTATCATCAATATCGGCTCGTACGGTAGATCGTCGTACGTCATCCCAATAGCTGGGTAGGGGTCAATATCACCCAATCACATCACATATCAGGTATCACTATCATCAGATCGCACAATCTGGGGTACTACTCTAAGTCTAGTACAAATCGATACCATCTATCAAAGTATGAATGCGGGTAAAGCACATGTCCAAAGGCCCGCTAAAACTATCATATCGCACCTTAAAGGCAACTATGTCACATCGCCGATCTCACGGCCTCACATCAAGTATCATCTCAAACCCACGTATCATCATCAACCTGTATATGAACACATAGTCCCATACCCATGTGTAGATATACGCACCATCAAATGAAAGAATGAATGCAAGAATGTGTGTAAATGTATGTGTGGGTGCAACCACTACTCTAGGGTTCGCACTATACTAAACCAATACATTCTTATCATCAAAATACCATTATTTCCATTACTAATCTAAACCACACATAATAAATATACGTGTATATACGTATTCGTATACAACACCACGGACTGCGGGGGTGCTATACGCCATCCACCCGACTTCTCCCCGTAGATATAAATCTACTTACCTGTATCCTGCGTGTCGGTGTCGATGTCACCGTCATCTTCTGCATCGCCTCGGATCGTCGCGGTGTACCTACACATATCACACGTATCGCATCGCATCAAAACCACATCAAAACTTGAAACGACACGCTAAATCCAATACGATACGCTAAAAGGCCTATAGGTTAGAACCTACGGTTAGCCTTCGCAAAATAACCCGAAATCACTCGATGCAGTCGTACAAACGTCACACGATCGAGATAACGTACAAACACCAAAATGTGGAAATCAAAATACGTAACACCAAATACTGAAAGTAAGGCAGCAACCCAAGAAAACGATCCCAGATTTCATCTCAGGCCAAATCAGGGCAAATAAACAACTCTAGGGTGCTATATATGATGTATTTGAGCTACTGGACCAACCCCGATGCATTCCATCACCACTTGGCCGGCCACAACACTCCCAAAACCGGCCTCGCCGGCCCTCCTATGCCCAATGGGGTCCGTCTGGTCAGGATGGCCTCCTATGGTCTCAATTTGGTCCCTGGTATTGTTGAATTTGCCTGAAACAGTCCCAGTACATTCCAGATTTCCCTGCACACTCTAAACACTCACAAACCGACATGAAAGTCCCGTAATTCCGTATTTTTGGGTTTCAGGTTGTGTCAGGTCAGGGGCTTGGTCAAAATAGGGTCTAAGGTCACCATTAGAGTCCAATTGCAAAGTCACATCTCAACTTTACCCTAATCCTCTCTAATTTTGTCCAAAGTGCACCAATTCACACGATATCGATATGAAACTTGAATTAAAGCTTAAGAACAAGAATTAACACTCTAATTGTGAAGGAATTACCTCACAAGACCCTCATGAATCCTCAACAGCACCAAAACACCATCTTTCTTGGTCCATAGCATAGATCTTGGGCTTGTGTGCATGTTTTGTGAAATGAGTGTGAGGTTTTGAGTATGTTTGTGAGATGATTTGAGAGGGTTTTGTGGAGGGGGAAATGGGGCAATAGCAGCAGCAGCAGCAGCTCAAGAAGGAGAGGGAGGAAATGAGAGGAAAACCAAGGGAATGGCCAAGTCAAATACCCTCATCTACCCTCACTCTCTCACCATACCTATATCTCATTTTCTTTTTCTTTTCTTTTCCTTTTTCTCTTTTAATCCCAAACCTTCTCACATCAATAGTAAACCCAAAGTAACATGGCTAGAAAAATGTAACACAAGTCCAAAAATGATATGTGCACAATTTTGCACAAAAAGCCAAAAAAATCCGATTAGCGATTTTTAATCGCGATTAGCGCTAAATTAGCATATAAATGATCACAAACACTTAAAAATGGCATAATTCCAATAAATAACCCATTTTAGAATTTTCCATAATTTTTCTCCATTTATTTGCATTTAATTATTAATTTATTATTAAAATAATCAATAAAATAATATTAAATTATAAAAATTCCTAAAAATAATATTTTATTATTTTGGAAATGTTACAATCTACCCCCCTTAAAGAAATTCGGTCCCCGAATTTAAATTCAAAACCCCCAAGTACTAAAACATTTCAATACAAATTTCCAAGTCGTCGGGTCTCCGAAATCATCAATACATAAAACGTCACAGCGCAATGCATGCGCAGGAGTAATGAGCAGATAACTCAAAAACAACGCTCCATCAAGCATCCCGCAATCATCGGAGTCAAGGTAAAAAAACACAATGTCAAATCCAATACAAAACCGATATGATATGGATCAGAACTACACATGTAGACATCCAATCTATACATGTAAATAGCTGATGCAAAAGCATGCCAAATCTTTTTAAGTCGCTGTGCGATGCACGTAATACTGCACAGTGGCGGACGTTTTTCATAAGAAAATAACTATATATGCGTATATATATATCCTTTGTTTAATAAGCACGTTCCGCCGTTTTGAAAACAATCAGAAGGGTTTCCTTGTTTTAAAACGTTTCGTGTCATATCGGACACGTAAGTATATACTGAGACTATAGCTCACGCTTTGGAAATCCCTTTGACAATCAATGCATGCAAAATATATCCAGGTACTGTCCTCTGACTAGTCCTGCTCAGTATGAAAGAAAATATCCAATATCATAAAAATGTACTGCTCCAAGAGGAATAAATCTCAAAAATATACATAACACAATCCCGTCCTTCTGGTGCGCACGGAAATCAAAAATCCATATATGTGCTAAACAGGTGCATAAATCAACATCTAGGTGCAACGGGTGTGCACGAAGCATCTGTCATAGGCAACGTATATGCCTGACAGCCACAAATCCGGTGCATCTGACGTGCACGAAGAACCTCGATTTAGTGCATCGGGTGTGCACCAAAACCGTACCTCAAAACATGCGCCCAACATGCGTGAAAATCCAAATCGGTGCATCCATTGTGCACGAATGAAAATCTAAACCCTGCGCACTCAACATGCACGGAATCACGAAATCCAATAGCAAACGCCGAACATGCGTAAGTCAAACCAAAAGCACGGAGTGCAAGAATCAATCATCAATGTCAGGGTCAAAATCGACGATAAAGTGTGGCTCAATCAAAATCAGGTGTACCGCAATGGAAAATCTCACAACCGTGTGCATCAGCGTGCACAAATCAAATCAAAACACTGGAAATACATGAAAACTCTGCTGGAGGCATAAATCAAATCACTGGCATAAACTAAGCATGAAATCGCAATCAACACCTCAGGAGTAATAACTATGT
This sequence comes from Agapanthus africanus, assembly GCA_030015575.1. Classification (NCBI taxonomy): domain Eukaryota; kingdom Viridiplantae; phylum Streptophyta; class Magnoliopsida; order Asparagales; family Amaryllidaceae; genus Agapanthus; species Agapanthus africanus. The sequence goes on along the minus strand of CM057339.1, from coordinate 296,998,047 downwards.
GCAAGGTATAAATACCCAGAAAGTGCAATCATGGTGCACGAAAACAGAGATCATAGAACTCAGTCATCGAAACCAAATCATGAAAACTGATCGCCAAAATACCGAAATCCCAAACTGACAGATACGTGATAGTCGAATCACAAAACCACAAAGCATAAATACTGTCGTCGGTATATCCTCCCTCGAAGTCGAGAAGGTGCCGGCACATCCAATTCTAGCGGCGCAAGACCTCCACTTGCCTCTTGCTCGCGGCTGGCGTCCTCTGCCTCTGGTTCCTGATCTTTCCTGTAGAATACCAATCTCGCAATCCATCGGCTCACCGGACCGGTCAGGAGTGCTGACAGGAACGATTCCGTTCTGGCACTTCCTTGGAAATCTCTCGGTCAATCCTCACGACCGCTCGTAAAGCAATATGTCACTAGCATCGGCCTCCGGCTCTCTGAATGCACATCACATGTCTGATCCTGGGTGCAAACATCATTGCGGCAATGTCCTGGAAGGAATCCTGCTCAAAGTCTCTGCCGATCTAGCCTATGCCGATCTGTAAGGAGGCTGGTACTCTTGCATAGTCTCTTCTCGTCCAATGGACATCTGTGTCCTCAGCACAGCAATTTCTCGGAAATTGATCGCATCCCTACGCCTCGGTAAGCATATCCGGCCTCTGGTCTCGACGGAAAGTAATGACAGCTCATCAGCGTCTCGCACGAACCTCTTGTTCCGCTTGTCTGTATCGTCGTCCACTATGACGTCACGCCATGCTATCTACGCACTGCACTGTTCTCGGCCACGGTCAATCTGAAGTCTCTCGCACGGACTCGAAATCGCGTACTCTGTAGTTTCATCATTCTGTAGAAGATGTCAGGCCGAATAGGTCCTCGGGAACACGTCCCAACCATCGGAGGAATACTCGTCACTCGTCCGTCCTTAATCAATTCACAACGCATCTGGGTAAGTTCCTTTATCCGAACCTGGTCAACTACCTCGTCGACAATGCCGAACTCTGTCCTGCTGGGTGCGCGCAAAACGACCACTCCTGGGTCTAGGTCTTCTCGTATCGCTTTCCAGAAGGGTCCTGTCGAGGTCCCTTCCTCAAATCTCAATCCTGCCGAATTGCCCGGAAGTCATCATCTAATGCTGAAGCTAGAGCTTATTCCGGAACGGCTGCATACTTATCGCGCTTCTTTCTGGAAGATATATCCATATACCACGCCTCGGGGTGCATATCACATCTCTGATGTCAGCGGAGTGGGACGTCATCTCATCGAAATCTCGTGCGAACTCTTTACTTCACCTTGCTCCAATGTCGACCGATTCGGACTCATCTCATCGTGGCTACACGAACTGCGCTCCGACGGCTATGCTTGCATCTGGAGTCTCCCAAGCAGTGTCCCATCACAATGTCCGAAAGATGTCGAACCATCCGATCGACTCGTCAGAACCTCATAATCCCCCAAGAGCTCACACCTCGGGTACAGTTTAATAGTATCGAGTACATGCCACAGCGTCGGTGGTCCAGCCGTAGAAGGGCAAACCCAAGCCTCGCTAATGGCGCCGAGGAACTGCCGCAAACCCGAAGGTTCAAAGGCTTTCACACGGTCATTAAGTCGAGTTAGGGTTTCATTCTTCTAGAGGGTCCATAGAATCACCTGCATGTCTTTCCGTATACTTTAAACTTGGAAAATAGGCTCCCGACATTCGATCGTCTCAATCGACTCTCAACGAATCTGCGTGAAGTCGCCTCTAGCTGGAATAAATCCACCTGATGACCTCGCATCGGGGTAAGCGAACGAACCACACGTCCTAGTCATTCCTCTTCGGTGACTAGCGACTCACCATCACGTCTCCAAGAACATGCTCATGCTGCAGTAGCTCCAACCATCTGGGCGATATCTCATCATTCGCAGCAACAACTGGCTCATTCGTCCGTACGCTGAACAACGCCTCAATCATCCTGAATAAGCGATAATATCGACGGTCATCACAACCTGGCTGGCCTCTATCAGTGGCTCAATCCTCTGGTGCCGATCAGCACACCCGGGAAATCTCGCAACAACGATCTGTCAAACGCTCATAGTGCGGAAACACAAAAAGACGACGCCTCAAAATGCAATCGTATGCCTCGGGAATCATGCCCTGGTCAGTCCTCGTACACGACGAGCTCATGCTGACAACTCGAGCCGTAGCTCACTCTGCCCGTGCAGTCGCGGCAGCAAAACCACAACCAGTATCGATGAGGATAGATCATAGGAAGGAATATAATACAGTGCAAGGAAATGTACAACCTAAGGTTTCTTAAGCGGAGTGGCGTGTCGTAAGTATGCCGCGGAACATACCAACGGTACGTCACTCTACTTTAGTCACCTATTCCATCAACCAAGGGTCATCCTAATACGACGAAAGTTCGGGTTTAACACCCCCTCGACCAAGTCTAAGTTCCGTAAGGTCAAGCCTAAGTTCCGTATATAGATAACGCCCTAGGCTCCACATAGTCAAACTTAGACTCGAACCAAGGTCAACCTAGTGCTCTGATACCAACTTTGTCACGACCCGAAAGAGCACGTGACTGGCCCTTGAATCCTATGAAGTCTATAGGACTCCATCTGATCCAAGTAAGCCAAAAGCCCAGAAATCTAAAACCATTTTTAAGAATAAGTAAAGAAACTGGTTTAAAGAGGTGAAGAAAACATGTTTGAAAATCAAGTTCTTAAATAACTAAGCCGAATATGTATTTTTAAAATGTGTAATATTTTCCGAAAATTTCGGCAGAGTTTCTTTTGTAAAAACTGGCCCCGAACGGGATACAACAAGAACAATATATATATCATGATAAAAGGCATCCCCAAACGGGAGCTAGCTCTTCGTCAATCGACGGTCACAACCACATAAGCAACAACAATATACAACGCCAAAGGACGAGGATCTAAACTGAAAAGAACTCAAAAACAGCTAGAAAACCGCAATACTACAAGCGCGACTCTAAGGTCGAAATAATACAACACTGAAGTCTGAGTCTGAAACAATATACCAGTTTTTGGTTGATGGACATTTCTAGATACAATAAATAATACATGAACAATGGCGGTTCTGATACAAAAGAACCCACCTACCAACGCAAGTCACTCATATGGAAGCAGTGTGCCAGAAATGCCGCTATGGAATCTGTACGGCAAAAACCTGCAAGAACTGGGGCACAACGGGGGTGAGTTGCCAACTCGTGAATAGAAAGATATCTACAAGCAGATATCGAATGCATGACCCATCCTAGGTCAATACGATCAAAATATAACCTCAAAAATATAACCAGCAGCCTATAACACGGCTAGGGTAAATATCTAACCCGAGTGTAATCTCATGTGCCCGTGTCAGTGCCCAAGTGTAGCAATATATCATATGAATGAGGTATGAATGCATGAAAACAGAATACAAGTAAATGAAGAACTGTTTTCATAATTTAGTGAGATTTCCTTTGTATTTTTAAAATGAGGTATCATAATGAAATCAGCATAAAACAGTGCCTAGCATCGGCACAAAACATAATCCCAATATCTCGGTATCTCTGTATCACAGTCTCTGTACCTCAAAATCTCGAAATCTCAATGTCTCGATCATAATATCTAGGGCGCCGTCAGTCCAGACCGGCCCCTACCATCCATCTCAAGACCACGACGGTATCCTCCGGATATCCGACGCGTCGGGTAAAATCACCGGTAGGTAGTGCTCCCCTGCCAGGCTCACATCGTCATCACCACGCGCTTCTTGCCCCGGGGTACCTCACCGGGTCCACCATGTACCCGAAACGGTTCATCCGTCTCCTCGAATCGGGTTTCCAAATCCATCAGCAAACTCATGGTGGACGACTCATACATCATGGGAAAACCGCACTTTTTATTTTAAAGAGAGAAAGAAGTTTATATAAGTTTTGCGGTTTTCCCCCAAATCCAGAAAATCTCATGGAAATCCGAATTCAATCCTCAATAGCATGTAAACAGTGCATATAGGCATAAAAATCCATGAATAATAGCATGCATGATGTAACAAGTAATAATTACAATGTCTAATCTAGCATATAAGGCAAGTACACTAATATCATGTCTAAATTATTAGATAACAACCTATGTCGATGCAATAATATTTTCTAAGGTGTACGTGACATGGCAATTACCGATGAAGATGTGTGTGAGCCGGCAAGTAAGTGTACGTGGTACATACGCATCATCGGTAATGGTGCTGGTGTCCTAACAGCATAACATCAATAATGGAGTATGAAACATAATATAAGCATGCGATGCGAAGCGATCCACAATAATGAACGGGAGCTGAATACTAGATGCAACTATAACTAATCTGCATTAATCTAATACAAGTCCTACAAATGGTGCCTTTTGAAATAACACGAATCATCGGGTTTTGAAAATAGGGGCTACGGTGTTTTTATGAAAAGATACGTCTTTTGAAAATATCCGTATAACCCTTCTGCTTATCTTTAAAATATCCCCGATTCGTTAGTTTTGAAATAGGTATGACTCGGTCTAGTCTAATGTCTACCAAGTAATCTAGATAGGAGGGGTATGAAACCACCTAAATCTGAGTCGGTATATATATATATATATATACAGATATGATAGTCGGTGATCTCGCCTCAATAACATATCGTAAGATATCCTCGAGTTATGAGTGCAGATCTATCATCAATATCGGCTCGTACGGTAGATCGTCGTACGTCATCCCAATAGCTGGGTAGGGGTCAATATCACCCAATCACATCACATATCAGGTATCACTATCATCAGATCGCACAATCTGGGGTACTACTCTAAGTCTAGTACAAATCGATACCATCTATCAAAGTATGAATGCGGGTAAAGCACATGTCCAAAGGCCCGCTAAAACTATCATATCGCACCTTAAAGGCAACTATGTCACATCGCCGATCTCACGGCCTCACATCAAGTATCATCTCAAACCCACGTATCATCATCAACCTGTATATGAACACATAGTCCCATACCCATGTGTAGATATACGCACCATCAAATGAAAGAATGAATGCAAGAATGTGTGTAAATGTATGTGTGGGTGCAACCACTACTCTAGGGTTCGCACTATACTAAACCAATACATTCTTATCATCAAAATACCATTATTTCCATTACTAATCTAAACCACACATAATAAATATACGTGTATATACGTATTCGTATACAACACCACGGACTGCGGGGGTGCTATACGCCATCCACCCGACTTCTCCCCGTAGATATAAATCTACTCACCTGTTTCCTGCGTGTCGGTGTCGATGTCACCGTCATCTTCTGCATCGCCTCGGATCGTCGCGGTGTACCTACACATATCACACGTATCGCATCGCATCAAAACCACATCAAAACTTGAAACGACACGCTAAATCCAATACGATACGCTAAAAGGCCTATAGGTTAGAACCTACGGTTAGCCTTCGCAAAATAACCCGAAATCACTCGATGCAGTCGTACAAACGTCACACGATCGAGATAACGTACAAACACCAAAATGTGGAAATCAAAATACGTAACACCAAATACTGAAAGTAAGGCAGCAACCCAAGAAAACGATCCCAGATTTCATCTCAGGCCAAATCAGGGCAAATAAACAACTCTAGGGTGCTATATATGATGTATTTGAGCTACTGGACCAACCCCGATGCATTCCATCACCACTTGGCCGGCCACAACACTCCCAAAACCGGCCTCGCCGGCCCCCCTATGCCCAATGGGGTCCGTCTGGTCAGGGTGGCCTCCTATGGTCTCAATTTGGTCCCTGGTATTGTTGAATTTGCCTGAAACAGTCCCAGTACATTCCAGATTTCCCTGCACACTCTAAACACTCACAAACCGACATGAAAGTCCCGTAATTCCGTATTTTTGGGTTTCAGGTTGTGTCAGATCAGGGGCTTGGTCAAAATAGGGTCTAAGGTCACCATTAGAGTCCAATTGCAAAGTCACATCTCAACTTTACCCTAATCCTCTCTAATTTTGTCCAAAGTGCACCAATTCACACGATATCGATATGAAACTTGAATTAAAGCTTAAGAACAAGAATTAACACTCTAATTGTGAAGGAATTACCTCACAAGACCCTCATGAATCCTCAACAGCACCAAAACACCATCTTTCTTGGTCCATAGCATAGATCTTGGGCTTGTGTGCATGTTTTGTGAAATGAGTGTGAGGTTTTGAGTATGTTTGTGAGATGATTTGAGAGGGTTTTGTGGAGGGGGAAATGGGGCAATAGCAGCAGCAGCAGCAGCTCAAGAAGGAGGGGGAGGAAATGAGAGGAAAACCAAGGGAATGGCCAAGTCAAATACCCTCACCTACCCTCACTCTCTCACCATACCTATATCTCATTTTCTTTTTCTTTTCTTTTCCTTTTTCTCTTTTAATCCCAAACCTTCTCACATCAATAGTAAACCCAAAGTAACATGGCTAGAAAAATGTAACACAAGTCCAAAAATGATATGTGCACAATTTTGCACAAAAAGCCAAAAAAATCCGATTAGCGATTTTTAATCGCGATTAGCGCTAAATTAGCATATAAATGATCACAAACACTTAAAAATGGCATAATTCCAATAAATAACCCATTTTAGAATTTTCCATAATTTTCCATAATTTTTCTCCATTTATTTGCATTTAATTATTAATTTATTTTTAAAATAATCAATAAAATAATATTAAATTATAAAAATTCCTAAAAATAATATTTTATTATTTTGGAAATGTTACAGTTGAGGAGCTCATCCGGTCTGGGCACCTCGCCTCCTACCTAAGGGACAAACAGCAGGCCGACCGTGAGCAAGAGCAGCCTTACCCTCCCACTGACCTGACCATCGGCTAGATCATACTTGTTTCAGCGGACGGCCAACCTGGGGCCCAGGGAGCCCCATGCCCTATGCCCAGCACGGGGGCCGACGGCCCTCCAGGGAGCTCGGCCCTTGCCAATAAAGTCATCATTTAGCCTGTACCCCTTTTTTTATTTTGTTATTTTGTTTTCTTTTTTTTAGTGCGAGTTCTTCCCAAGATCTACTGTTAAGTTTGATAAAGATCAATGAAGCATTGCGCAAAATAAAGAAAAGCGTTGTTTTATTTGAAGGGTATTATGGGCTCCTCAGCCATACATAAAAAAAAGAAGAAAAAAAGGAGGGAGTTACAATAGTGGGGGAACGGGGTGCAGCGAGTACTGTTCGTGGTACTCGATGAAAATCTCCAACAGCCGGGGACTCGCAAGTTCCAGCCATTGCCCCCGGTTCCCCCCGCGGGCATCGACCCCGAGCCTCAGCTCGTAACATTCGCGGACGAGCGCCTCTGAGCGGGAGAGCCGGTTCACGGAGATTAGGCCAAAGCGCCTCAAACACCGCAGCTTTCCCACGACCTCATCGAAGAGCAGCTCCGACACGGGGTTGTGAAGCCCTGGTGATGCCCTTCAGATGGAGTACATCAGTAGCTGCAGCAGGAAGGAGCGTCTGGGGAGCAACCGGCTGAAGTGATCCTCAATGCGCCCGTAAACCAACTACACCGTGTCCTCGGTGCAATAGGGGTCGTAGAGGTACACATCTCCAAAGTTGACGATGTTGGGGATGGTGAACGGAAAATCCTCCATTCTCGATGGCCTGTCTGTGAAAGGAAGGGGCTAGTACTCCTTATATAGCCCGATGCACTGACTAACAGTCGCCCTCTTTCGCCTAGGGAGTCTCTGCCGCGCGGCGTCTATCGAGCGTTATCTGGTGAGAACGAAGCGACGCGTCCCTGTCGCTTCGCCTCCCCCCCGCATTCAATGTGATGGCTGCAAACGTCGTTGCCCCGACCGTTCCCATCCCGCACCTACAGCTGACGGTCAGGCTGTGCCTCGTCAAGCCCGAGGTTCCCTCGCTTAGCTATCCCCCGCGGGCAGCTTCCCTGCCACAACGCCGGGGATCGAAAATCCCTCTCTGGGGCAGTTGAGCCCAAGCTTCCATCACTCGGCTTTCCCCAGCAGACAGCTTCCCTGCCTCAACGCGGGGGATCGAAAAAGCCCTCCCAGAGGCAGTCGAGCCCGAGCTTCCCTCGCTCGGCTATCCCCAGCAGGCAGCTTCCCTGCCTCAACGCTGGGGATCAAGAAAGCCCTCCCAGAGGCAATCGAGGCCCGAGGTTCCCTCGCTCGGCTATCCCCCGCGGGCAGCTTCACTGGCACAACGTTGGGGATAAAAAAAAATCTCTCTCAGAGGCAGTCGAGGCCCGAGGATCCCTCACTCGGCTATCTTTCAGGACAAAAGCCCTCGCCAAGAGGCACCGGGCAGCAACCCAACCCGGCCAAAGGTCCTTGGCAGGCTTCTTACAGCCCTATAGCTTTTTCTCGCTCCAGGGACCAAAGTCCTCCCAGAGGCAGCCAGGTCTCTACCCGGCTATCCTCGGCTGGTAGCTTCCTACCACAACCGACAGGGATCAAAGTCCTCGCCATGAGGCACTGAGCAGTAACCCTGCTCGGTCCCCGTCCTGAAGGATCAAAAAGCCTTCCCAGAGGCAGTCGAAGCCCGAGGTGTTGGATATAGTGCCCTCAAAGTCAATTATTGGATCACAGGTACGTGATTGCAATGATTGAGGAGGACCTATACCGGTAGTATAGTCTTACTCTAGATGATAGTATGCTATCTGATTTTCCTTTATCAGTCGTGTACAGGTTCAGGTGACTGATCACTATTACACGTTGATAGAGCCCTTAGGATCTTGCTTGACTCCCAACAGTATGATGGCGATCATATACGTGAGAGTTGGGTAGTCTATAAGCACATTCTTAAAAGTGGTCCCTAGTCGTGGGAGTTTCGAGACAGGGCATCGACACTCCGGAGTAGACTAGTGTATACAGTCGAGACCCCGACGAGGGGCGGTGGCCGGTCTCACAAGCCACTGGTGTCAGTTGGATCACCTAAGATGTATACATATGCTTATTGGGTTATGAGTACACCGGACAGGAATCGCCGGGAACCTGCTAGTTGGTATTATACCTAGCGTCAGATAGCAATTCCCAGGTGACATGTGTACATGTTAGTTCATCGACCTAAGGTCGTCATTTTTCTCGTGTGAGTTCCCACTGTGCTTTGATTTCTACCTTACCACGGCTCAAAGGAGTCGTGCAAACAGGTATTTTTTGGGTACAGTCCCGAGCCACATGGAGGCAAGTGAGCGGATCGGCAGGGGATTCGTCTCTCCCGGTATTGGGGGTGAGATCGTGCTGTGTCTAGGAAAGCCATTACACCAAGTCCTTAGCCAAGGCATGTGAGAATTACTGGTAGGTACTCCAGTAATTTCTCAAGGTGTTCAGGGCTTGTCTCCGACACGACTTATACGGCTATTGGGGGTCTGACGTTACCAGCCCCTTAGGCCCGATATGCGATACTCATAGACGAACGGACCAGACTGTATGTATATTGTCACTGTTAGGCTCAGTAGGGTTCCAGGATGAGTTCGCTCATCGGCTTCCCTTAAGGTCGGTACATGGGCAGCCGTTACGCACAGCTAGTGCCGCTGACGGCTTGTGGTTAAACCCACTGCCAGGGTACTGACGAGTCATTAGAGTCCCCCACAGATAGTTTCCCAAGTTTGGGCGAAACGTTGTAGAGGCCGTATGGTTTTATGGGAGGGTTCGGAAAATGTACGTGCTTTTACGCACGTGTCATATTTCGGGCAGATAATACTGGTGGGCTTTGGTTTAAACCGGATCCATGTATTATACTGTGTAGATATAATATTTTTGTCTCAGTTGCATTTGTATTCGGTCGTAATACAAATGCGGGTATGTTTATACTGTTACAAGGTTATCCTGAAATTCGTTTCGAGATTGCTTTTGGAAGTTGTCAGTTTTCTATCACCCGTCTTAAACATTCGGTTTAATACGGATTTATCTTTTCTTGAGGTGAGTCATGAGTGTGGAGGGTTCTAGAAGGTTCTAGATGGTGACTAGATTTCATGACTCATTAGTGCATTAAATGATGGATGATGACTAGGTTAATGATTCATTGTATGCAATTAATATTTATGCAAGGTGTTTAAATGACTCATTCACTCATTTAATGTTATGGTCACCCCCATTTCCTACACTCACCTCCCTCCTCTCTTTTAGTGGCCGACCCATTCATTTGGGAAGGATTAAGGTTGTTTGGAAAAAAAGATTATGATGTTTTTGGGTTCATGGAAATTAGATTGCTCATTTCTCATTTCATTCAATTCAAAAGGCAACTTCATTAACCGTTCAAGCATGGTTTTGGATGTAACGATACAAAATGTTCTACTCATTCTCTACATCAATCTTGGTCATCTCTTTTAGCAAACTTGATGACCGAGTTGCCTCGGTTCAGAGACGGGAGCCCGTTTAAAGATCCGTTGACGTGGTGCCACCTGGACGAGAAGACTGGAGATCGAGGAGATCGGAGCAGCCGCAACAAAGCGTGGGATGATGGTTAAAGACCGAAGGACTCGGATCGTTCGGTATAACAATTCTACCCACTTTGTAGTTTGTTAGTTTAGCAATAATGGCAGATCCGGATTATAGTATACGATAGCGCAGGTTATAAATGTTTTTGTTCCGCATTTGGCGTCTGAAAGACGGCCGGGGCGCTACCGTAGACTTATATTGGTATCAGAGACACGCCATTAAGCTTTACTAACTTGTGCTAACGTGTTTAAAATATCGATCGAACGGAATTTCGAAAACTACAATTTTCAGTGTTAAAGTTTCTGTCGGTTTTAAATCTGGTCTAAAAATTATTTTGAGTATCACAGAAAATCTTGCAGGCAATTTTTAGAACACAGAAGAAATTCGATCCACTGTTTCGACCGTACGGCCGCGGAACCGCCGCCAAAGCCTAGCTTTGGCCGCGGAACCGCGGCCGTCTTGGTGACTCAGTGGGCAAGTTTTCTTCTGGGGATTCTACATTGAAAATTGTGATTTCTGGAATATTTCTTTTGGGCCCAGATTTTGTTACTGTACAGCAGATGTACGTGGGGCCCACTTCGGGAAGTTTTGTCGATCGAAATTTTAAACTTGTTAGTTAACAGTACTTACATTATATTTCCGACCGTGCATGTCATTTGAGTTGTAAACTGCGTCTAATTGCTATAGTCCTTTTAGACGGGTTTGCGAACGTGACATTCGTGTTGATGTTCTGTGTTGTGCTGTGATGTTGCGGATTTGTCGTGGTGGATAGCAGTGTGCAATGGTAGTGCAGTTTGGATTTATTTGTACATTTGATATTGCGGGGCGAGCGTCCAACATGTGAACTGCCGTCACTGCCTGTTTGTATAATATTCTTTTGGGGCACGACCGGGCTGAGGTCGATGTACCCGTTGTACATATTTTTCATTTCTGTACTAGGTTTAGCTCGCGACGGGGTGCACAGATAGCCGGGGTTTGGAGGGCAACGGGTCCGCATCTCATGGATTTAAGAGGCAGAGGGGCCTCACTCTAGAATTGGCAGACTATTCGCCGCACTCATAGGGGATACAGGTTGACCCAAGGAGGGGTGCTCAAGTTACCGGATTCCGTAAAGTGAAGAATGGTCCATTCACTTTGCTGTAGGGGGCTGTCTCGCTTCAGGTTTTGGCGGGTAACTTGCCGCACCCGTAGGGGTCTAGGTTTCATTGCACAGGCTATCCACACGACCAGGGGAACGTCGGGTTTCAGTAGCGGCTCTGTGAAACCCGGGGATCCCAGATTATCTGTATTGTTCTGTGATGCTTATTACTTTTTCTGTAATGTTGCATATTATCACGCCTGGAGCGATTATTGTATATTGGTATATACTATTAGATGTTGTATATGTTTTACACCCGCGCTAGTCCAGTCCCCGCTCTGTCGTTAGTTAAGTAACCTAACGGGTGATGATAGGACCCAGTGACGAATGCGGATGGCATATACATACATTTAATTTTCGTTCTTTTCTGGTGTGATTAATTGATGGGACTGCGTTGATTCTGATCAATGCAAAGGAAAACAAACCTGTTTGGAGTTGTTGGAACAGTTTTAAAAGGTGTTATTACAAAGACGTTTACTTTTGTTTTGCATAGTGGTATTCAGTTGGAATATCCTGCACCTCATTCGACGAGGCAAGGGCCGATATCCCTTCACCGGGAGTGACCCCTTGGGCAGAAGTTTACGTCAGGGTAATAACTTCACTATAGTCGATTACAAGTTGCTTTGCATAGTGGTATTCGATTGGAATATCCTGCACCTCATTCTACGAGGAAAGAGCCGAGATCCCTTCACCGGGAGTGACCTCTTTAGCAAAGGTTTTCGCCACTATATTTTTATAAAAAGCTATCAGGTTCCTTCAGCGATATCAAGTTCATCACGTTAAAGGTTTTTCGCTAAAAACCAGCCGTAGCCCTCCGTCATTTCTTTTGGGTATTCAGTGGTATTCAAGCTATGTATTTTGACCTAACGCCAAGGCATAGTGTTTGGTAGCTACTTGGTATTCATTTGTTGCATAGATAGATGAGTTAGTTTGGGACAGTCGTATTATCGTTTTGGCCGAACGTCAAGGATATGTACGGGTGGGTTCAAATTGACAAGATAATGATGGGTAGAACTTGGCATGTGACTTATGACATTTTGACCTAACGCCAAGGTCATAAGAGCATGGGAGTTTCTAAAGAAACTGAAACTTGCCAAGTATGCGCATATCTTCTGGAGTGTGATAACATGAGTGGATTCCGTCACGTTATCATGCGATAAGAGTTGGATCCCGATTCCCACTGATGAGTTGGTTTACTCTTCGGGTGATCCCGATTGATTCTTCTTTTAGGTTTGGAGGAAAATTTGACAGTACAGTGGGAGATTTCCTGATTAGATAAAGTGATAACCATTCTGATCTAGATTAGAGTGCACGCCGATTGTTTTTTTTCTCTCTCTCTTTGGCAGCGATCTTTGACCGACCCTAGACTATGACTCAGTGACCAAGTTGACCGAACCTTCTTAAAATACTGGCTTTTGGATTGTCTAAGTTGCATAAGTCTTTGCCACTCCTTCTTTTACCCTTTGCATTTCTCAGAACACCCCGTATTACTACGGACATCCACTTCTATTGGATAGATCCATCGTATGGTTATATACGAACTTGAAGGGACTTCTTCGAAGATGGATCAAGGTTCAGGAGAAATAGAATTGGTTTATTCAGTTGTCTTTTATTATCACCTTCTTTCAGGTTGCGAGGGCTCCTTAGTTTAGGAGAGTACACCTATTACGCTTATTGGATAGTCTTCTTCCAAACCATAGGCAAGTGCCGAAAGTTAGGGAATGAAGAAAATCAATTAGCCTAAGTAGAGTGTGCAGAAGGTAATATGTAAAGATAAAATAAAGGGATTAGAAAGAGGGCAAAGTAAATTGCGACTGTTATCATTCACGACCAAACCGCGCACTTCATAGCCACTCCTATTTCACCTTTAATAGAATAAAGTATTATTCAGTTGTCTTTTATCATCACCTTCTCTCAAGTTGCGAATACTCCTAGGTTGAGGAGGGTACACCTATTATGCTTACTGGATAGTCTTCTTCCAAACCATAGGCTGGTGCCGAACGATAGGGAAGGAAGAAAACCATTTATCCTAACGATGGTGTACATAAGGTAACGACTAAAGACAAATAAAGGGATTTGGAGAGATGATAAAGAAATATACGGTTAAAGTCATGAATTGGATAATGGAAGAGGCATTGCTAGGAATACCAGGATACCCCTACGAAACATTTTCATGTTTCAGTGCATTGTTAAAGGAAAACTGTTTTCCCGATTAGATACTTACTCCAGGGTATGTATTTACTATGTTTCATTCTCATATCTGTATGGTTTTACAGATGATGAGTGGAAGTAAGTTATTGGGAATTAGGTAATCATCCTCATTATATCGGAACTCGTTGTAATTGGTGATATTTGAGGAAATCTCCTGGGTACAGTTTTCAACCTATGACACACAGGTTTTGAGTTATTCGACTCAGCGGACTTATACAGAGTATTGTATGTTGTCCAGTGTCCGTCAGGACAAAAAGGGTTGGTCCTCGTACTATGTTCTGTTTACTTATGACTTCTCTAGTTTTTAGACAAGTGTTTTGTAGAAATACAAGGTCTAAGTTTTGAGAAGTTGTGGGTATAAGAATAAAGTAGAGAACCAGATGTCGCAAGTATCGGGATTCTTCAAAGAGATCGAAGATGTAGATTCTTATGATTGGTATTCAGTTGATAGTAATGGTTTTGAGAAACTTGTTTCTCTTTCAGGTTACTCATAATTGGATGGATTCCTAAGTTGAGTAATACTGATTAGCCTCTCTCCATTAAGTTGATATGCACTGGAGACAGCTGCATGATTTGAATCTGGTTCCAATTAAATAAGTGCCAAAGTTTCTATATTGGATATAGAATGGTTCATATCTTAACGATGTTAAGGTACGGTGAGTTGTCCAGCTTATGCTTAAAACCAGACTCTGGATAACTCAAGGCACGTTTCTGTAATGGCAGTTTGTGGGTTGGCCCTGGGTATGACGTGGGTTGACTTTCTACCATCTGGAAGACTAATAGTGATATTGTTCTTGACTCGCCACAGTTTTAGTAAAATGGATTTTTTTTCAGAAAACAGTAGTGGGAGTATGGTAGAACTGGAAGTGATTCCAGAACTGCAAACGATTACGGAAAATTTAATAGGACCTAAAGATTCAATCAGGTTTGACATTCCATTAGCCACTCCGCAGATATGGTGGGTAACCTCAGACACCCGAGAGGTACTCCGGTAGCCTCAAGGACGGCGACATGGAGGTTCTTGTTTACCCAGACTTGACACTACTGTTGTTCCAGGCTATGAGACCCGGCAGGAGGTTAAGTATAGCGTCGTTCTAAACTAGCTTTAGAAGTGCACGTATATATTATTCTGCCAGAGGGTTATTGTGGTCAGTGGGAGCAGCGGAAGTATAGTGGGCAAGTAGCTTATGTCTATTTATAGACTTGAGCAGATATAGAGGAAATAGGTCATCTATTTTTGATGTGACAGTCATGGGTTTGACTTCATCAGAACAAGGGATGGATCTATTGAGAAGGTAGTAGGGTGTGATGTCCTGGTATTTAGATGACATACACAGAGTAGGAAGTAAAATTCTTATACTACGATCGGTTGTACTGTGGTCGTCACACAGTTGTTTCTCCACAAAGGATATGGATTTAATATCTGACATTTTGGTTACTAGATCTATGGTTTTAGATCTAGATTTGGGTAGTTTCCCAATGTGGGTACTTTGACAGTATTCTAATAGTATTTTAGAATAGATGACTCCTGGCATGGTGGTGTACCTGCAGATGATGGAGTCACCCTCTCTAAAGGTGTCTTACAGACTAAAAGGGAGAAGGATATGCATGATTGGCAGATCAATTGCTTAGGCAAATTGAGTCAATCGTGAGATGTCAAGTACCACACCAGATGTTGTTTTTGCACTAGATGCGATAAGTTTATATTTATCCAATCCGGAAGAAATATAAGGAAGCAGTTTTAGAACATAAGTGCATGTTCTACGGATTTGATGACGGCAGCCTCCTTTGGAGACGGTTATCATTCCAGGCTTCAAAGGTGATATGGATGACAGAGTGATTGTTAGAGTTATAGTTTTCCCTCTGACGAAGGGGGCAGTATTATGGACAGGTGGTCCAAGAGGATACTGTGGGAGGCATGGTGCAGGATACTGATTAGGTTCAGTTATCGATACAGTGTAAGAATTTTGGATTTGGAGTTCATTTATGAACTAGGTCCCATCAGATATCCAGACATATTCTAAGACAGGTATTACTCAATTCGGAAGATGGCTTTCTCCACGAACTTGAGATTACGAGAGACATAGAAAGGAACATCGGGGCGGATCCACTTATTGAGGCTATTTCTCGAACACAAGAGTTTTACAAACGGGCTTTGTGAAACTGATTAGTAGAGGTGTTGGGTGTTCGGTATCACATGGGCTGTGAGTATGCGACATCGCAATAATTAGCCTTAAGTGCAAATGGGAGATTGTTGGATATAGTGCCCTCAAAGTCAATTATTAGATTGCAGGTACGTGATTGCAATGATTGAGGATGACCTATACCGGTAGTACAGTCTTACTCGAGATGATAGTATGCTATCTGATTTGCCTTTATCAGTCGTGTACAGGTTCAGGTGACTGATCACTATTACACGTTGATAGAGCCCTTAGGATCTTGCTTGACTCCCAACAGTATGATGGCGATCATATACGTGAGAGTTGGATAGTCTATAAGCACATCCTTAAAAGTGGTCCCTAGTCGTGGGAGTTTCGAGACAGGGCATCGATACTCCGGAGTAGACTAGTGTATACAGTCGAGACCCCGACGAGGGGCGGTAGTCGGTCTCACAAGCCACTGGTGTCAGTTGGATCACCTAAGATGTATACAGGTGCTCATTGGGTTATGAGTACACCGACAAGACTCGCCGGGAACCTGCTAGTTGGTATTATACCTAGCGTCAGATAGCAGTTCCCAGGTGACATGTGTACAGGTTAGTTCATCGACCTGAGGTCGTTATTTGTCTCGTGTGAGTTCCCACTGTGCTTTTATTTCTACCCTACCACGGCTCAAAGGAGTCGTGCAAACAGATATTTTTTGGGTACAGTCCCGAGCCACATGGAGGCAAGTGAGCGGATTGGCAGGGGATTCGTCTCTCCCAGTATTGGGGGTAAGATCGTGCTGTGTCTAGGAAAGCCATTACACCAAGTCCTTGGCCAAGGCAGGTGAGAATTACTGGTACGTACTCCAGTAGTTTCTCAGGGTGTTCAGGGCTTCTCTTAAGGTCAGTACATGGGCAGCCGTTACGCACAGCTAGTGCCGCTGACGGCTTGTGGTTGAACCCACTGCCATGGTACTGACGAGTCATTAGAGTCCCCTACAGATAGTTTCCCAAGTTCGGGCGAAACGTTGTAGAGGCCGTATGGTTTTATGGCAGGGTTCGGAAAATGCACGTGCGTTTACGCACGTGTCATATTTCGGGCAGATAATACTGGTGGGCTTTGGTTTAAACCGGATCCATGTATTATACTGTGTAGATATAAAATCTTTGTCTCAGTTGCATTTGTATTCGGTCGTAATACAAATGCGGGTATGTTTATACTGTTACGGGGTTATCCTGAAATTCGTTTCGGGATCGCTTTTGGAAGTTGTCAGTTTTCTATCACCCGTCTTAAACATTCGGTTTAATACGGATTTATCTTTTCTTGAGGTGAGTCATGAGTGTGGAAGGTTCTAGAAGGTTCTAGATGGTGACTAGGTTTCATGACTCATTAGTGCATTAAATGATGGATGATGACTAGGTTAATGATTCATTGTATGCAATTAATGTTTATGCAAAGTGTTTAAATGACTCATTCACTCATTTAATGTTATGATCACCCCCCTTTCCTACACTCACCTCCCTCCTCTCTTTTAGTGGCCGGCCCATTCATATGGGAAGGATTAAGGTTGTTTGGAAAAAAGATTATGATGTTTTTGGGTTCATGGAAATTAGATTGCTCATTTCTCATTTCATTCAATCCAAAAGGCATCTTCATTAACCGTTCATCCATGGTTTTGGATGTAACGAGACAAAGTGTTCTACTCATTCTCTACATCAATCTTGGTCATCTCTTTTAGCAAACTTGATGACCGAGTTGCCTCGGTTTAGAGACGGGAGCCCGTTTAAAGATCCGTTGACGTGGTACCACCTGGACGAGAAGACTGGAGATCGAGAGGATCGGAGCAGCCGCAACAAAGCGTAGGATGATGGTTAAAGACCGAAGGACTCGGATCGTTCGGTATAACAATTCTACCCACTTTGTAGTTTGTTACTTTAGCAATAATGGCAGATCCGGGTTATAGTATACGATAGCGCGAGTTATAAAAGTTTTTGTTCCGCATTTGGCGTCTGAAAGACGGCCGGGGCGCTACCGTAGACTTACACGAGGTTCCCTCGCTCGGTTATCCCCCACGGGCAGCTACCCTGCCACAACGCCGGGGATCAAAAAGCCCTCATACTGAGGCCCCTGAGCAGCTATCCTGCTCGGTCAAACAACGGCTCCTACCCTCTACACCAGGGATCAAAAGACCCCACAAGAAGCATCGGAACAACTACCCCGCCCAACCCCCGACCGCGCAGCTACCCTGACCGATCACCCCAAGATGACGGCCGACACTCTAGCTAAAAACCGAGGTCAGGGCTGTTCAAATCTAAACGATCTCCCCTCGTCTCCGGGGCCCATAGAGATACCTCCTCGGAAACGCTCGTCGGCAAGCGATTGCAGTCAACTCGACGGACGATTGTCAGACAGAGGGCCAACCTGACAGGAATGGATGACGGCGCAGGATAAATATCCCAAAACGAGTATTCATCGCAGACAGATGGCAAAAAGGAAAACTTTATCACATCTGAAGAAGAAAAACTCTACCTCTACTGACAAACATAAGTTTTTTTTACAAAAGTATTCTCTGGCTCCTCAGCCTTACAAAATTCAAAAGAAAACAAGATAAATACTGGAGGGCGGGGGCTCTACACCTCGGGCCCGGGCCCGGGCACGGCCTCGAGGTCCTCAACCTCCACCACTGAAGGCGCTGTGTCCTCGGCCCCTTCCCCGCCGGGAGCCTCTTCCTCTTGCCCGTCGGCGCCCACGAGGGGGAACTCCGCCCGGAGGTCCGTGTCGTCGAATTCCGGCATCCTGGACTTCACGGCGTCAAGGGCGTCGTGCCAGATGCGGGTCGTGGCCACAGCCAGGTCATTGTAAAAATCCATCGACCCCTTATAGCTCGCCACTGCCTTCGACCCAGCCGACTTGAGGGCCTCGGCCGACGCCCCCAGCTCCTTCCGGAGGGTCTTCATTGTCTTCTTCAGGTTGCCGGAGAGCACCTGGGAGTCCCCGAGCCTGCCCTCGGCGATCGCGGCAGCCTCGCGATGCCGGGCGATCTCTCTCTTCTCGGCATTCACCTCACCCTCCAGGGAGGCGATCCTCGCCGACATCGCCTCCTGCTCCCGTCTGGAGCTCTCCCGCAGCGCGGAAAGTTGGCCCGCGGCCTCCATCGCCGGTGCTACCACCTCGGTCTCCATGCGAAGGGCAAGGGCCACGTGCTGGAGAGTCTGGGAAGACACAAAAAGGGGAAGGATAAGGAATATGAAGGAGAACACTAAATCTTGCCGCGCACTGAGGGCTTACCTGCACGGCTTCCTGGGCGATCGACGCCAGCTGGGCCTTGAAGGTTCCCCCAGGAACCCGACCCCCAGCTGAGGTCTCTATCTCGTGGAGGAGGCTGTCCGCGACCGACAGCCCGGATGGCACTGTGAACTGGAGCCCCCTTCCTCCACCACGGTCGGCGAAGACCGGCCCCGGGAAACTCTCCGGGAACTCCTCCTAAGCGGCTCCAGCGGGGAGCCGATCTCCTCTTCCGAGGCCGTGTCCTCCACGATCAGGGCCCGCTTCCGGCCTGACACTCTGCTAGGGCCCGGGGAGGGGTCAGCCACCGGGCGTCTTCGGGGCAACGCCACCGGGGCGGCGGGAGAAGGGGCAGCCTGCGCTCTGGAAGAGCTGGCGCCGCCGGCCCTAGCAGGCTGCCTCGGCTGGCGCATTACATCCCTGAGAGCTTCGAAGGCCATAGATCCTGCACGAAACGAACACCCCACTTATCAGTAGCACGAGTAAAACATAAACCCAGAAAACAAGCCTAACTTACCGACGAACTCGATGGGGCTAAGCCCGGCCCAGCTCAGAACCCTCTCGGACAGCAGCACGTCGTATCGAGGGATAGGTTCCCACGACGCCACTCTTACCGTGGCGGGGTCATCGGACAGGTTCCCCGGCAGACTCTTCTCCCTCGACCACTTGGAGGGCACCGTCCAGTCCTCGCCCTCGGGAGGGGAGATGAAGAAAAACTTCTTCTTCCAATCGTGAATGGAGGAGGGCAAGGCCACGACCCCAGCCCCGGCGGCGACCCCGGGCCGCTTCCTAAAGGTAATATAGACCCACCTCGGGTCGCCAGCTCGACCGCCGGGACGACTCTTAATAGCAAGGGAGGAGTTGAGAAGGGAAGGCTGAAAGGAACCGCCTGCAGTTTCAGGCGGATCAGGAACCCGAGGAGGATCCTCCATGCGTTCGACACTAATTGGCCGGGGGCCAAGCCGAAGAAATTCACATCGGCGACGACCTCAGGAGAGAAGGGCAGGCGCATTCCATCCCCAAAAGCATCCAAATACAAGGCAATCTCCCTGCCCTGTACCTGGTCTGCCCTCTCCCCCTCCTCGGCCAGACGAAGCACGTAATGCGGAGGAATGTGAAAGCGAGCTCGAGCATTGGCGAGCTCGTCCTCGTGCCTCACCCAGCACGGGGTGCTGGGGGCTACATTTACCGCCTCCTCCCCGGAGGCGGCCCCCGCCTCACGGCATCGAGGGAAGGGCCCAGCCCCCGTTCCCCGAGGGGACTCGGACACATCTAAAGGAACCCTAACATCTACTCCTACGACGTGTACTGATTCTACAGAGGAAGACATCTAACCTGGGAAGGAAACTCTTCAAGGGTTGGAAACGAGAGAGGGGAGAAACGAGCGCCGAGCAGCTGGGGCTTGAGTATGAGGAATGTGAGAGAGTAAGGCTTCCAGGACGGGCCCCACCCATATTTATTACCGTATATGGCCTCATCCAATGGTGCCTATCGTCTCCCGCCGAAACGGTCCCTCGCGCCCAGCGGCCCCAATCACTCCACGTGGCAGCACAACGATCGCCCGCGTCCCGTCAGATGCCGCAGACCTGCGCACGTCATGTCAGCCGGTTGGCGCTCGACACATAGACTGCCGATTCAACTGCAGAGAGCACGAACCGGCGCACCCTCCTTAAATGAAAAGATCTTGTCTTGATTCGCTGGCGAAAAGGACAACCGATGACCCAAGGACTCATCCCGAAGAAACCCTAGAAGGGATCTCACCTCGGAAGGCCCGGCAGTCCACTCCTGACCCGACCACTATCTGGTTGGGATAAGAGTGGGGGGCTAATGATAATATCTGATATCGGACACCTCCAAGATCATGACACGTGGCGTGCGACGTGTCCCAGAACTCAGAAGACAGGGCCCGCAGGGGCCGACCAGGCCACCCTGTACCCGGCCTGCAAGCACAAAGCTGGCTTACCTCGGGGCTCCCTGCAAATTGACCTCTTCGGCCCTTAGCTCGCACCGAGCTGCTACAAGACCAAGACTCCTCGTCCCCCTTCGCTCGTCCCCGAGCTCCCCAGCCGAGGCCGTCTTCCTCGGTCCTCCGACCAACTCCACCTCTCACGGGCGTAACCGCCGCTCTGCGAATCTCGCCATGCGCAGATTCTCCGCCAGCAACATCCCATGTTCCATGCTATCACGATCCCTATTAATGGGCGATCCGCTCTCTACGCGGGCGTGACGTCGGGAGTGTAACTGCCGGCGAGATCTTCGCGCCTGCTATTGTGTGCTACCGCCACTATATAAACCCCCATCACAGAGGGGTCAAGTAAGCCATTCTTGACACTTACGCCGTTACTCTGTTCGGATCTTGTCACTGACTTGAGCGTCGGAGGGTCCTCGGTGGTACCAAACCATCCCGGAACTTCCTTGCAGGTACCCGGCGGTAACCTCCTCATCCCACCTCGTCCTCTCAACCCATTGAGACCTACACACAATGAAGGACAATCAACCCGGTTCATCTCGAGATCAACGGAAGACAACATCTGACGGAAGCCCGAAAAGGAGCTCCATCAGATATTAAGCCCTGATTAAAACTCAAAATTTGAATAAAATGAAACTTGGCTGCTTGGTCTGTTCTTTTACTTATCCCCTTTCTTAAGGTTGAGGCAGTTCCCTGCTGTTTTCCTTTGATTTCCAAAGGCTTCTTGCAAAAAATTAAAAATTACGGAATATATATATATATATATATATATATATATATATATATTTTAAGATGCCAAATTTTTCTTCTTTATTGATGGACAAGACCATATGCATAAAAATTGAAATTAAATGTCCTGTCAGTTCTAATGATAAAGACGGGGATTGAGTGTTTGGTGGTAGGCCTTCTCTAGAACATTGCAATGGCAGATTCTTTACATTTTATCCATATGTCGTCATAAGAATTAAGAACAGCATTTTAATCACATACACCACTTTATTTGTTTTTCAACATGTTGCCCTTACAAAAAGAGAGAATGATTCACGAATATATTAACCGGCCTTAAGTCTACATAAGGAAATCATTATAAACTCTCTGTTTTCATTGAGTAAACCTTTGAATCTATACCGTATAAAATTATTTTTAATTAAATGCATGCAACTCACGATGAAATACATTAATTATTCAAGAAGATACATTTAGAAAATAAAATAAAAAAGAACTCAAAAATGTATGGGTTAATTGCTTAATAATCCCATAATATTTCACCCTTTCTGCGGAATAATTCCATAATGTTTTTTCTCTGCATTTAGATACCACAATATTTAGATTTTCCTAACGGTGTTAACATAAGTTACAAAAGGACCAAATTACCCCTGGTTGTATTTAGATTTAAAAAATAAAAAATCAGCCTAACCGAATTACTTAGCCTCAACCCTCACCTTAATTAGTTCAGCCTAACCCAAACCTATGGTCACCACCTCCACCGCCACACATCGCCGCCTCAACCTCCATCTCATCCCATGGCCACCACCGCTCCGCTCCATGGCCACCTCAGCCTCCATCTCGCATCCATGGCAGCTGCATCCTCTTCCCCTTCTCATCACCATCCCCCCCTCCGGCGATCATCAACCGTCCATGGCCGCCACCTCCTCCTTCTTTTCCCCATTGCCGCTATCATCTCAACCTCCACTTCTGTAACCTCCAGATCCTGATATACATGTATTGGTAATCCCAAGTGTGTGTAGAATTTTAGCACTTGTATTCGTATTTGAAAATATGAATTTTTTTGAAATTAGAAAAATACTCGTATTTGTATTTGAAAAATATTTTTGAAATTTCTGATATTTTAAAACTAATAGTATTTTTGATAAATAAGTTTCCTTCATGAATTTTTAAATGTAAATTTTTTTTACATATTTTTACTGAAGGATGTTTTAATGCAAAGAATTGGAGGTTATGTGTAATTTTGATAATTTGAGGGAGTAATTGCAAAACAACATAACCTAGAAATTTCTTTTAAATTCTAATATTTTCATTTTATTTACTTTACTTCAATTCCAAGGAATGGCTTTATTAATTAATTTTCTTTGGTTTTCTTTTTCTTCTTTACTTTATCTTCAAGTTTCTTTCTTCTTTTTTTTCCAAGCTTCTCGACTCTTTATCATTTCTTTATCTCTTCATTTCCTCTTCTTCTCATTTTCTTCTCTTTTATCCATTAATCCAATCGAAAACTTTCACAAAAATTTTCAAGAAGGAAAGAGAAGATAATTTTGTAGATAGAAGCAAGTGTTTTAACTTGGTTTTTTTATAATTGTTTACTTGATTATTATGCAAATGTTTCTTTTTTTGATTGTTTTCTTAATTGATTACTTGATTACTAATCAAAAAGTATAAGAAAAGTGTTTAGTTTAATTCTTATCTGAATAATTGTTAGTTTGAAGTTAATCAATTGATTTACTTAATATTGATATGGAAATTTATTCTTGGTCTTTGTTTACTTTGATAATTGAAAGTGTGATTAGTTAATGTTTAAATGTTTTCTTAATTCATCATCCATATCTACCGAACCGTGTTTCAAAGTATAGTGTTATGAAAAATAAGGTAAATCTAATTTCCTCACACACACACACACTAAGTTTTAACATATTCCAAAACCTAAACTTCTCATCATAAAACTTCTCTTTCCTAAATTTCTCTAGTGTATGAAATTAGATTCTACCTAGTGGCCTTCTACAAGCTATGGATGATTATTTTTGCTCTCAAATTATTGTAAAGATCCGATCTTTGATAAGTTCTAAACCTGGTTTATTTGTAAAACTAGTGTAGGGTTCCCTAACACGACAGCAAGGTTTCGGGAGGTATCGTCCATGCCAATTTCAAAAATTTGCAGTTCTAAAGAACCCTAACCTAGAATCTTAATTAGAGATTTAAACGAATAAGCAATACAAACAACTTTACATTGCTTGTTCGTCTAAATCTCTAGTTAAGATTCTAGGTTCTTATTGAATTACCCGACAGGTTATTGGAAAGTGTTTTCAATATCGAGACTAAAATGCGGGGTTTTTAATTGTTAGGCATGTGATGTCTAAGGAATTCATTTGGTTGGACATAAAATCCAAAGTATGTGATACATTGGGTTTATGATGTCTAAGGTGCTTGTAGATTCCAATTGTTGTAGTTTTTCATTTTCTTTTCTGTGACCGTAAGTATAATATGTGATGTATAGCCTGTTTCAGTGCTATATGTCAACGACAATTGGGATATGCATATTGACTTACGTTGATGACATGTGATGTTATGTGTTGCTGTGATATATTATATTGGATCGTCGTATTTGGAATAGCCGGTTTTTTTTTATGTAAGATGAGAGTTTTTCATTTTCATTCATGTAAAAGCTTGTATGTAGTATTCTTTTATCTGGATACTTCCGGGTTGAGGATGATGTCACCATTGATGTATATTATTTACTTTTCCGCATTCGGATAGACCCAAGGAGGAGAGCATAAGTAACCGGGTTCTAGGGTCTAGTGGGAGACCATCTCGAGGAGTCGAGACCGAGTCTCCTAACTCTAGAATTGGTAGGGTTGCTTGCCGCTCTCGTATGGGTCTAGGGATGTGGGTTTGGCTATTCATCGCGACCGTGAAATCCGTGTTTTATAATGACTTAATTTAAAACATGGAACTCCTAGTATATTCAATATTTCATATGTGTTCTTCTGCTGCTGATATTCTTTGATGTGATTACTTTATATGTTGAGACGAATGCTTATATTATATATATATGATATATAATAAATATTGCTGCTTTCGTTTCTTCTGTGATGCTTGGAAAGCATAAATGATGGGACTTCATTAATGATATTAATGAAAGAAAAAGAAATCTAAAGATATTGCAGAAATTGTTTAAAAACTGATAGCTCTAGTTCTTGCTTTGCATAGCGGTATTCCTTATAGAATATCCAGCACCTTATTTGATAAGGAAAGAGCTGAGATTCCTTCACCGGGAGTGACCTCTTTAACGAAACTGGCAGATACTACAACCCACTCGGTTTGTCTTTTGATTGCTTCTATAGTTTTTACTTTGCATAGTGGTATTTGTAAAATATCTTGCACCTTATTCAATAAGGAAAGAGCCGAGATCCCTTCATCGGGAGTAACCTCTTTAGAAAAATTAGTAAAACCCTCATAAACACTCCTTTTAAAATTCACTCGATTCTACAACGATATCAAGTTCATTACACAAAGAATTTTCTTTAAAACCTGTTGTAGCCCTGTAACAACTCTATTTTTAGTGTACAAAAATTTACTTTAAAATTAATGTATACTTGGAGTATTTAATTTTGCTGTTATCACTTTAAGTAATTAATTAACTCAATAATTACAAGAAGGAGCTTGTAGCTTATTGGTAATACCTTGCATTGCTGAACCAAGCCACCAGAGTTCAAATCACATACCCCACATTATTTTTAATTTTATTTTGGTTTAAATTTTTTAGAAGCCCAACAGTCAACACGTGATAACTCCCAAATTTCCCACTTCACATGAAAATGTTAATGCACCAAAGGCTACATCAGGCGACCCCCCACCTCCCGAGCTCCCGACTCGGGCCGGCGACGCCGGCCGGACTAGACCGGTCGGCTAAGTCGTCAATAGGAAAATCCTGGCTTTTGGTCTTCTCATACCCCCTGCACACTCCATTTAATTAGATCGGTTTCAGAAACACCATTAACCCCCATTTACTCCATTTTTAATGATTTTTTAATACATTTTTACATTTTTTAAAATTAAAACCCTTCATCTAGCCTAACCCTAGCCTAACCCTATAAATACCAACCCTACACACTACCCCCTCACCCCAAACTCTGAGCCAACTCTCAAGAATTTTCAAGAAAGCTTGTGTACTTTGAAAACGAGCAAGAAGCGGAGCTACGGCGAATTTTCCGGCAAACTTCCGACGACCATCTTAGGAGCTTCCGGCGACGAACCGGCGCACCGGCGACTCCTCCCAATCCATCTCCCTCTCCTTGTTGTCCTAAACCCGTAAGTCCCCATTTCTATCTTTCTTTTCTTTCTAAAAAATACGAAATTACAAAACCCGACAGAATCGGAACAAATCCGATTTCCGATTCGATTTTCTTTATAAAACTTAACTTTTCTTCAATACAATTATGCTTAAACCCTTTCATGTTGATTATTAAATACTAATCAACCAAATTGATCAAATTTCATATCATAAAAATAATTGCTATTTCATTTTACCGTATTTTTCATTTAAATATTACATAGTTTCAATTCTACATTTAACATCACAAAACTTGCTATACCTTTAAATAGATCACGAGGTAATGACCTACCTCCTCACACACTCATATTCAACATAGCACAATACCCTTGAGAATATAGAATACGGGAAAACGACATCATTGCAAATAAATACCATTTACTTAATAAAACCGTTTTCTAAAGGATTTAGTATTTATACAATCTTTGCAAAGCGCCGCTACAACCCATTTTAGGGTACCCGTTCGGGATAGTGTGGATTATCGCACATCCTCGGGCTTAGCAGTGTGAGATTCAGACCTCCGCAAGGAGCATTCGGTCTTGAAAGATTTAAAATACGACATCTTAAGAAAACGAGATTTCTAGAATATTATAGATATATACAAAAATTATTTTCATATAAATATATGTATATGTAACATAAAAAATATCTATTTTGAATTATTATAAATATTCCACTTTTTGCTAAAAATATCACAAGAATCAATTTTGCATTAAATTACCATGAATTCCATACAAAACCAATATTACAAATAAGTACCTTTTATTATGAATTTAGGACATTCTTATTAGAATTGTCACAAATATAAAATCTACATTTATTACAACTCTAAAGACGATAATAAATACTTGGGGTGTATTTTGAAAACTATACAAAGTATTTTTACGTAAACGCCCCTCAAGTTCTATAATTTACCCTATGGACCCTAGTAAATATAGGTTTAAGCGGGACCAATCTCTTGAGCCTCAGAGAGCCGGAGAAGTGGGTTCTTGCCTATGTAAGGTAGACAACTTAACAACGGTGTTATCAATACGGTAATCGTCTTTGAAAAGATATAAATCCTGCCGCCCATGTACAGCGGTTACCGATAACATCAAAACAATCAGGACTTCAATTTACCTTTCTAATTGTCTGACTCAGTTTGAGTCTCATTATAATCCGACTTGAATATAATTCAAGTACAATCTAAAATCTACAATCTACAATTTACAATCTACAATATTCCAATTCAACATGAATCCATTATTCCATATATTCAATCTATCAATCTATACAACTTGACCGAATCGAACCATGGATATACATTCCATTTACATGATTCTCCAGTTACATCCATTTACATGATTCTACGGTTACATCCGTTTACAGATATCATGGTTTTGGTCAGTCAATCAATTATACAAGTTACAATACAATACAATACAAACAAGATATCTCGGGGTTTATGGGGTAGATTGGTACGGAAGTGTTAGAAGTGGCACGAGACAGTAAGACTTAATACACCTAACATGAATCCAGTTGCTGTTGTATCGTGGCATAAAAGGTTCCTTATACTATACTTGCCTCTAGTTTCTGGCATATATAGACTTCTCTCGTATACACTGGCATTCTTCTGTACCAAGCTACAAACAACAGCGTTAACACAACATTACAACAATATAATAAAACTTTAAAAGATACTTTCTTATTCTGTCTATTCTATTTCTCCCTTATCTTTGGGACTTATTGAGCGACCAGTTCGCTGACGACATTCTCTTTCTTTCTTTTTTGAATGTCGTCAGGTAATCTGGACACATCAGAGATCGAGCCCAGCACTGAAGACTTGGACCGGTTTAGTGAAGACCCCGAGCTCTAGTTCATTGTACACTTTTCCATTTCAGTACTTTTCTTTTCTGTTATGCCATTGTTTAGGCATTGCTTTTTATTTCAGTTGTATTTACTTTCCATGTATTGTACAGAAAGAATGTGAATAAATAAAGTTGTTGTTTTATTATATCTTGTCTCTTTTGCTTTACTTTTATATTGCTTAGATACGCTTAGCTTATTTACTTCAAAGTAAATACGTAGCGGCCTCGTCGCGTCCTCTGCACGTATACTGGGAAGCGGTGCGTGACGGGTTTTGTTGGCGTTTCCCAGAGGACGACCCGTACTCATCTCGGTCTAGCTACGCGCGACACTGTTATTGATTGCGGTTAACTACAAACAAACACTCTTTCGAGACCAATCAAATGGCACCGTTGCCGGGGAGATCACGAAGCTCCCGACGCTCACGCATCCAGGCTGATCATCGACTGTTCGACTACCTCCCTAGGAAAGATCGAGAAGCAAATCAAGTTTTGTAATCATTTTCTATGGATTAAAAGTGTAGTTGAAGGAGTTGATTAATAAGGCAAATCAAGTCTTTGATCGTCCCGAGCAAACTAGTTTATTTAAGAGGAGAAAAAGAAAGGAGAAAACTAAGCACACTTTCGTAGGCAGACACGATTGCACTGAGCACGTGCAACAAGCCGTTAAACCTCTAGGTGTCCCTAGTAGGAGGAGTGTTTTCTCCTGAGGGTTTTCAGCGGATTACACCCATAAAATCCAATAACAAAAGAAAGATGGTGAAATTTACATATAAAGACAAGAACCATAAAAGAAATACTTTGAAAAGAAGAGTTTCCAACTATGCCAGCTTTTCAGTTGTCATGAGCCCTATCTTAATAGTCATGAAAAGATGTTAGAAATCACATCGTCCCTCAATAAAACATCGTCTTTATTCTTCATTCCTACCTTTTATCCAAACATTGATCATATAACCCCACATGTGTGTAAAGAACATCCCTACACTCAGAGAATTCAATTCAAGCTATCATACTCTTGTCCATCTACCTCAGTACTTTTTAATTTAATGAATATTAAGATTAGCTCACATATTTTCATGCGACCGTTAATACTTCTTGAGGTACTAACAGACCGATTACTTATGTGCACAGATTTTCATGCGACCGTTAATACTTCTTGAGGTACTAACAGACCGATTACTCATGTGCATGCTGATTAGGTGATAATATTTTCCTCGTCTTGCACCACCTAAGGCTTAGCAGTGACTCCCAGACCAGTTGTCCTTAAGGCACTAGGCGAAGAGGCACCCTTGCTATATTTTTTTTTGCTGCCTTGGCGATAACAAAACCAGTGTTCATTTTTTTTCTTTTCACCATTTTTATATTTTCTTCATTTTTTTATTTCCTTCATACTTTGGCTTTTAGACAAGAGCATTTCAAGGTATCCTCTACTATCCCGAGTTTCAAGACGTGTGTAAGTGCGTATAGTCGGGTATCAACGTTCAAATGTTTGGCTTCCAGAATAGGGACTATTTTTCAGACTTATTTTTAGGTATCAACGTTCAAATGTTTGGCTTCCAGAATAGGGACTATTTTTCAGACTTATTTTTATTCTCAGATTAGTGACTTCCTTCATCTTACTAACCCTTGGGACAACAGCTCATAACTACTTATTACTAGTTCGTTTAAGAAATCTTCTAATTTTCTTGGTTTTCTTAAACTATTCCTATCTTTTGGATGTAATTTTTCACTTTCTATTCTTTTGTTATCAAAAAAAAAATTTGTGCTTATTTATAGTATAATGCAAAGTATGTGTAAATAAGCACAAACCTCCCCCAAACTTGTTTTCAACAGTGTCCTCACTGTTGCTGTCTGCTGGATCACAAAAACCTGTAAGCTTGGAAGGACATTATTAATAGAGGCAAGAATATATGAAAGTGAAAAATGCTCCCTAAAACTTATTTTTGGCTCACAAATTTGAGGATAAAAGTTATGATCAAGAGCCAAAAATATACCCCCCCTTAAACATGAGTTAGACAATATGAAGCATTTTAAGAGGGGGTGAGTCATTTGGTCAAAGTAAGGCTTTATAAAGACCAAAAGTTAACACCAACCATTCAAAGATTTTATCAGTATATCATATAGGTTGGTGGAAGAATGTGTTGTATCGACTCAAGAAAAAGTGGGGAAGGCATAAGAGGTGGTCTGGAAAGGGTTTGAAATTAGAGAAAAGAAAGAATGAGGATGAATGTAAATGATTAGAAAGAAGAAATGGTGACGGTTCAACCTCTAGAGGTGGAGATTGATCAATCACAAAATCCGTATTGTTTAAAAATTCAAGTTCGTCAGCAAAAAGTTCTTCAAAACTTTTATCAATGGTGTGATTGAACATTTTGCTGTCAAAGAGTTTTGTGCCAGAATTTATTCTACTTGATTCATAAAAAATCACTGAGGTAGAGGAATCGAAAAACTCATCTACCTCTTTTTCAAAAATATCCAAATCAAGTTGAATTTCCGGTATTACTGAACTTGAATTAACGGATTGTGATTTATCAAAACTCACTGAAACTATAGGAACAGAAGAAGAACCGGAGAAAGTAGAAGGTGAAATGGGTAAACAAATTGGTATGTCGAGTGTTGCTGAACCAGATGTGGAAGATGGATGTTGTATTTCGGTCTGATCTTCGGGTATACCATTATCATCAACTTCAAGACATATTTGGGGTTCGGGAAGAATTAAAGGCTCAAGATGATGACCACAAGGAAGTGAAAGGATTTGATGAATTGATGGGACAAAATCATCCAAAATTTTGGGTTCATCAATCAAAATATCCCCAACGTCAATCACCTCATTCAAGTGAAGGTTAAAATTCTCAAACTCCTCATCAAAAGTATGGTTTTCAATCAGTTTTGGTTCAAGAGTGGAGGTGTAGAGATCATAAGGGTTGGGTATGGTTTCATTTGAAAGGGACCCTTCACAGTTGGGTAAATCAAACACTACAAAGTCACACAATTTATCAGTCATTCTATTTGGTGTACTTGATGAATTTATGAAACTGGAGTTGTGGATTTCAGTTTGGAGGTACAGTTCTGTCTTTTTACCCAAATCCTTCATAATTTGGTTCGACATTTCCATAAATTTTTCTAATGTCTGCTCCAGACTAGTCTTGGGCTGATAAGGGGTTTCAGTATAAGATTGAAATTCCTGTGGATAATTAAAACTCCCAAATGACTGATTAGAAGAATTGTCTAGAGTAGGTGGAAAAGTCGGATTGGATTGATAGGAACAGAATAGTTGCTGAACTTGGGTAGGAGTAGGATCAATATTATGATAAGAAGAATATTGATATGGGTTGGTTGGTTGGCTATATACAAACCGCATATCAAACTCTTCTCCGGACAGTGGTGGTGATGGTTGATATTGGTCCGGGTTGAAACTTTGGCCTCTAGACCTAGCTATGTGCTCGGCAATGGACATTCGTCTAGGGGCTTCCTCACTCTGGGTATGAACTGAAACAGGTGTAGGATTAGGATATGGTTGATAAGACCTAGACTGAGGTGGCCAACTGTTTCTTCCTGCTTGTTCTATATGATCTCTTAAGGACATGGAAGAGCCGGACGGTATACCGAAGGGATTTCGAAAACAAGAAATATCTGGTTGTGGACAGCAAAGCACGGCAAGTGTTCTTCTGTTTAGGTCACCCATTATAAGAAGAGAAGAAGGGGGAAGGGGTAAAAAGGAGAGAAAGTAATTGGTTTGTTTTGAAAAATGACGGATTTAGACAACTCACAAAAAAATGCACAACCCTAGAATTATGGTTACCTAGGTCCAGTCTCTAGACAGCTCCTAACTAAGGCTAGAAATAGGACCTCAAACCGCCTCTTCACGGACAAGTACGGCCAGGTAAGTGGGAAGGAACCACCACTACAGTGGGCCTAATTAAAAACCACTAGCCTAGACACCGCAATGTCAGTTAGGATAAACGGCCGATGCCTATACTAGTCTTTTTCCTATTGAGCTCGACAGTCCTTAGAGTCTGGTCTAGATATTTTTTAAATTAATGAAGGGTTGTTCTATATGCCAGGTTTGTGATTTGTGGGGCTTAGGAAGGGTGATGAAATCCCCACCTAATCTTGATTTGGTCCTTGCCCCTTAAAGTCCGTATTAAAATATGCAAAACAAAACCAATCACAAAACTTTTGCAAAAAGATTTTTGAGTGGCGCTATTTTGCAAAGAATCCTGCAGAAAATAGATTTTATTGGATTTGAGAGGAGAGAGAAGGAGTTAAGAAAGATACCGGAGAGGTGTGAAACCCTAGATCTCCTGTTTCCTCAAGTCCGTGACTCCAGTTTCCCTCGCAAAATTGACGCACAAATCGTTAAATATGCAATTTGCAGTTTTGTTTTAATAATGATATGAATCGTCTAAGAATTCAACACAAATAGTAAGAATAAAAAATTACGCACGTATCCCCGGCAACGGCGCCATTTGATTGATACGAAAAAAGTGTGTTTATGTAGTTTAACCGCAATCAGAACGGTGTCGCGCGTAGCTAGACCGAGATGAGTACGGGTCGTCCTCAGGGAAACGTGGAACCTTTTATTTTTACTTTAGATGTGTTGAAAAAGAGAGGAGGAAGAAATAATTTTGTGAAAATTTTCTAGATCTATTTTAAACAAGAATGTAAAATATAGATCTAGATTATTTTAGAGATGTAATTAATATAATAAGAGGGCTTGTAGGGTTCGTTAGGATTTAGTAGTTATGGACGATTAATTAAAAGTTACCCTTTTTATCCATTAATAGATTTAGAACTAGAACGACGGTGATGCGTGTAGATTAGGGTTTCTTGAGGGAAAAGGAATCCCACTCTTAACCCTTATCTCGACACGGAACTCCGTTCATATCTAGCCTTTGCCAAAACAATCATTAATCTAATCTCTAATCACGGTCGGAACTAGCAAAGAATTGCTAGCACGCCCGATTAGGATGTTAATGATTCTTTTGATAAAGTTCCTAAACTTTATAGGACTTAAAAAGGGTTTAATTATTTTCATCGTCCATTTGCCTACCCTAATCCTACGAACCCTAACAAGCGGAGAATTACTCGCGCATGTTGGGAGAAAAAGAGATGGAGAGAAATTGCATAATTAAACTACGAAGAAATAGAATAAGAAAAAGAACTACCTTTATTAATCAACAAGATCAAGTACACTTTGATTCCTTAGAAAATGATTACAAAAACTTGGTTTGCTTCTCGAACTCTTCCGAAGGAGGTAGATGAACAGTTGATGATCAGCCTGGATGCGTGAGCCGTCTTGGACTTCGTGATCTCTTCGGCTTGATAGCTTTTCCAAGAGGCTCTCGGTGCCTTTTTATAGTGCAAAGCCAGAATCTTATTGTTGAAAACTTGGTAAAATTCAGCAGAGAATAATGCCCCAAAATCTTGCACTCCAATTCCATAAGATTGCGGCGGATCCGCGGCCAAAGAGGGGGTATGGCCATGGATCCGCGGCCAATGGTTGAGATCTTTTGATCATATTTCTCTGGCTCTCTGATTTTGACATTTGGCAATCCTAGGCATCTTTAGAATTCAGAAATCATCTCTCAGTTGCTTCCAGACTTGGTCTCTAAGTTTTGCTTCTTAATTTGGCAAGTTTTCTTCAACAAATTGATTTGTTTGTTAAATTCTTCATAACAACTTGGAAATATTCTGCACAACAACTCAAATAAGATTTTAGTAGACTTTGTTCTACTAGGATTAGGTCAATGAATTTATTTGCATACACTTTCCTACCAAATGATAATTAAAATATATTAACACATGGAAAATGGTGCTTTTACACATAAACCCTCATATGTATAATATATTATAATAAAGTCCTTTTTTAATATGAAAATGGTAGGAAAAATGTAATACAAATGTGCAGTTTTATCAACTGAACAGTGGCCCATGCAGGTCAGAGCTGTATAGAACCATACTATGCAGTTCTGTTCTGCGTGAACAACTTAAGCAATATAACACAAGAACTGGCAACTAAAACATTCTTTACAATTCATGTTCCTTGAATCTTATCATATGTCCTAACCCAAATTTTTCTTCAAGATTATGGATTCCCCAAACAACACAAGCTCCAACTTCAACAACACTCCACCTACACTACCAATCGTTCCTACTGTTCCTGCTCCACCCACCGAGCAAATGGTGCTACTTGAGGCGATCTGCAGCCTCCTTGAGGGACAACAACAGCTTTTGAACCGTCCTGAGACTGACGCACCTAGGATAAAGCAATTCAGAGCTTTGCATCCCAAACAGTTCTCCGGAAAGGGAAGCCCACTTGAAGCTGAGGAATGGGCACAGAGTATAGAAGATGATCTGGCGGAGGCACAAGTGCCAGACATAGCTTGGGTCCGTGTGGAGAAACTGCAGCTCACAGACAATGCTCGCAACTGGTGGAAGGCGGAAGAAAGCCATCTTGAACAGCCTATAGAATGGAAGAAATTTCGCGATAAGTTTGACGCGAAGTACCTTCCTGTGACTGCCAGGTTCGATATGGAACAGCGGTTTATTCATCTATAACAAGGTTCTACGTGGGTCAAGTCAGTAGATGAGTATGACACTGAATTCACCATGCTCAGTCGGTAAGATATGTCGTAATAGTTCAATTTTTAAATATCACATACTACACAGCTAACACAATCCTTTAAACAGATTCACGGCACATTTGACACCGACAGACGAGATCAGAGCCCGTCGTTTTCAATAGGGGTTGGACACGGAAATTCAGGCTGCACTAGCCACAGGGAAATTTCCA
The DNA here is from genome assembly GCA_030015575.1 of Agapanthus africanus. Classification (NCBI taxonomy): domain Eukaryota; kingdom Viridiplantae; phylum Streptophyta; class Magnoliopsida; order Asparagales; family Amaryllidaceae; genus Agapanthus; species Agapanthus africanus. The sequence continues at coordinate 296,963,152 of CM057339.1, read as the reverse complement.
ACTCATGAGGATGCTCTGGAAGCTGCCCGCAGTTATGAGGCAGTGATAAAAGCGAGGGGCAGACCTCAGTCTGCAGGAGTTAAGCGCCCTGCCAACCAGATGGCAGGAGGAGCCTCGACCAGACCACCTTTTGTGCCAAGGCGTCCAGAAGTACCTAACAACAGGCCCAGCCCAACCTTTTGTAACTACTGTAAGAGAAATGGGCATCTGGCGAGAGATTGCCGGCGTGCAAACAACCTTTGCTTGATCTGCGGCTCAGCTGCTCATGGTATTGGGTCTTGTCCTCATAAACAAGATCCAATTGCTGCACCCAGGCCAACAAACAATTATCCACAGCGCCCGGCCATCCAAGTACCTGCTCCAAGACTTGCACTACCTGCACCACCTAGAGGACCACAAGCTGCACCACCTCCTCGTTAGTTCCATCAAGCTCAAAGGAACGTTCTGAGGAATGCTCCTCAGGCCAGGAGGAATGTACTAAGGTGCCAGGCTTTCACGATGATAGTGGAAGAAGCTGAGGCCATCGGCCAAGTTATCACTGGTAAACTTTTCTTCTCAAACCTTTCTTTTCAATCTAGCTACTTAGCTACATACATTTCCCTATACCTAAAACAAATCCCACATACCTTAGGTACAATCTTAGTATCCTCAATACCTGCACTAGTACTGTTTGATACTGGAGCATCTCACTGCTTTATGTCGCAACGGTTTGTTCGAACCCATGCGATTCCAGTCTCACCGCTTGTATCCAGCCGGAATGTCAGTTCAGGAAATGGTGTTCTAAAGGAAACAATGGGATATAACTTGTGTCCAGTAGTCGTCTGTAGCAGAGAATTTTATGCTGACTTCAAAGTGCTGGACATACCGAACTTCGATGTGGTTCTATGTATGGATTGGCTTGGAACTTTTTATGCTACCATCGGTTGTCGTCAAAGGAGGGTAGTATTCGAGATTCCGTACCACTCGGTCTTCTATTTCAAAAGAAGAGACCGTACCCTGGAGCCAAGTACCTACAAAGCGAAGCCAAGGGAAGCAATAGTTGCAGCAGCTCAAGCGGAGGACGAATCCAGACCATATGTGGTTCGAGAGTTCGACGATGTGTTTCCTGACGATATATCAGGTTTGCCTCCCGATCAAGCTCTTGAATTCAGCATTGATTTAGTACCAGGAGAACAACCGGTGATCAAAGCACCCTATCGATTAAGTCCGGAAGGTTTGAAGGAAATCCGAACACAGTTGGACGAATTATTGGCGAAAGGATGGATTCGTCCCAGCACTTCAAGTTGGGGATCACCTGTACCACTTGTGAAGAAGAAGGAAGGTTCATACAGAATGTGCATCGATTACAGAGTCTTGAACGGAGTAACTATAAAGAATAAGTATCCACTCCCACGCATCGACGATTTATTCGATCAGCTAAGTGGATCTTGTGTTTTCTCTAAATTGGATCTTCATTCAGATTATCATCAAGTGAAGGTCAATGAAGCTGATATTCACAAAACAGCTTTCAGAACTCGCTATGGACATTACAAATTTCTAGTGATGCCATTTGGAGTGACCAACGCACTAGCAATATTCATGAACCTAATGAATCAAGTTTTCCGGGAGTACTTAGACAGGTTTGTTGTCATCTGTTAGTTGTATATATGCCCTAGAGGTCATTGTTGTACATATGATGTATATTATAGTGGATGATTGGATATATATAGAGAGGACTTTCTTGCTCGACATGATAGTATGCTATTTGGTTTCACTTTATCTTAACATGTTGACTTGTATTGGTTTACCGTCTTGCTCTCACATGTTGATAAAGCGCTTAGGATATGTACTCGACTATTAGGACTATGATGCAGATCATACTAGTGGGGCCAGGGTAGTCAAAGAGTACATCCTATAACTGTTCCTAGTCGAGGGTGTATCGAGACAGGGCATCGATACACCAGAGTAGACTAGCGTATACGCATCTTGACCTATATGATGGGCGATGGATGATCTCATATCCATCGGTGTTTGACATCAAAGATGGTGTACGGGTGCTCAGTGGAGACTGGGTATACTGAACGGACTCGCCGAGAACTCTTAGATGGTATTGTACATATCGTCAGGTAGCAATTCTCTGGTGACACTGGTACAGGTTAGTCTGTAGACCCGAGATCGTCATAGAGTATTGTGTGATTCCCACTGTGATTTGATTTACACCTTACCACGTCCAAGAGGGCATGAAAAACAGTGGCTTTTAGGTACAGTCCCGAATCACATGGAGGCAATGAGCGATAGGAGGGGTTTCGTCTCTCCCGGTATAAAGAGTTGATGTTGTGCTATGTTCGATTGGCTATAACTGGAAGTCCCTGACCAGGACTGATATGGAGTGCTACTGGTAAGAGTTATCAGTAGTTTCTCGACCTGTTATGAGCTTCACATCGACACGACTTATCGGTTACTGGGGTCTGACGTTTACCACCCCTATACTTGATATGCGACATATCAGATGAAGAGACCGGACTATACGGTAGTGTTACTGATTGGATTCACAGGAGAATGTACAGTCTTTCTTGTTGATCTTCTTATCGCTCAATGCATGGGTGGCTGTTACGTTTAGCTGACCGCTTGCAGCTTGTGGGTGTTTGATGTGATCATCACCTATTGCCGGCGTATTAACGATTCTTTAGAGTCCTACAAAGAGCTTTCCTGGCTCAGGAAAAACGGAGTAGGAGCACATATGTGATATGTGCGGGACCGAGAATAATACGATATAAGATATCGTATTCTATTCTCGTGATATGAGATATCGGCAGGGTATATGTGATATAGCCGGGTCATCGGATCAAGTGTTGATTCGATGAAATGGTACATGTTATATTAGTCGGTTATATGCAATATAGCCGGATTATCAGATCAAGTGTTGATTCGATAATTTAATGTATAATTATATATGTGATATATTACATTACGTTAACTAATATAAGCTCGCTTTATTGATTCTTTTTCTCACTGGATAATACGTTGATGTATATGCGATATATGTTAATTGTATTATTTTCTTTTTGTTACAAAATATATTGTATATGTGATATTGTAAGTCCACGTTGCCGACCCCGGTTCTTGCGGGGAGGCGTAAACGGTATAAAAATCAAAATTTTAGCGTACGAGGCAACATAGACTAACAAAAGTCGGGATCTTTTCTAAACAAAACTAGCTACCAAGCTAAAGAGAGTTAGCTACTCGAAAAAGATGTTATACCTCACTTGAACTCCTTCTTCTTGAAACCTTTGTAGAGGTTGGATGGTGCTTTCCTCGTCGCCTTCTTTCGTCAAAGATGGATCCACCTGAGGGTTCAACCTTGGGCTCATTTTTCGAACTTTGAGAGAACTAAGGTCTTTGGCTTGCTAGACCTTCAACCCTAGAGTGAGTAGAGGGTGGTTTAGGGTATTTTTATCTCAAGGAGAGGTTTCTCAACACATGAGAATGAATCTCCTTGAACTAGAGGAGGAGGAAGAAGAAGAGAGGAGAGAGAGTGAATATGATAGAATGAAAATGGTTTTCTTACAACCATAACAATATCTAGTGAATTATCAAATTAATAAAAATTAATCTAAATGAAAAGTTGATGGAAGGTTTGATAAGACTATTATCATTTCACATTAAATGGTTTTGCTAGAATCAAAGAGCATCTTTGATGTGTAATGATGATAGTCAATGTTTCAACCATGGTCAACAAGTCAACCTTGGTCAGAAAGTCAACAAAACCAACCATGACACATTTTCATTTAATTAATATTATTAATTGATAATTCATAAATTCATTAGGGTTTGGAAAAAGACGACTGTCAACAGTGCATACACACCCGTTCCGAAACCCTAATGAAAATCCTCTTCCTCCGCCTCAATCATCTGTGCATACACACCCGCATTCGTGTTCCGAGGAACATGAATACTATGAGATAAAACTAACCCCAAAACATATACTAGGATCTGGCTCAAACCAGAGCCCGCTAGTAATATCCGTCCGGACTCCAAACGTGCACAAGTGCGCGGATGAAAACGAACCCTGTCGCAAAACCATGCGACCTCTACTCATTTTGCCCAAAGAAGAATAGCCCTCTGTGTGGGACTCTAAAGACTCGACACTACGCTGGCAGTGGGTTTAACCACAGACCGCAAGCGGCACTAGCTGTACGTAACGGTCCCCAGGTAGATGCCGACAAGAAGACTGACGAGGTGAACCCCATCTGAACTCCTACTGAGCCTGAATGTGACAGTCTCCGTACAGTCCGGTCTGTTCGTCCGATACATCGCATGGCGGGCCTAGGGGGCGGTAAACGTCAGTTCCCTAATAGTGGTACAAGTCGTGTCGGAGTGAATCCCAGAACACCCTGAGATAACACTGGAAACCTACCGGTATATCTCGCTTGCCCTGGCCAGGGACTACTCGTATAATGGCTCTCCTAGACACAGCGCGATGTCAACCCCCAATACCGGGAGAGACGAATCCTGTCTAACCGTCACTGCCTCCAAGTGCTTCGGGACTGCACCCAACTACTACCTGTTTGCACGACTCCTTTGAGCCGCGGTAGGGTAGTAGTCAAAATACAGTGGGAACACACTTGAGGCGAAGTGACAGTGTCAAGTCAGCGGACTAAGCTGTACTCATGTCACCTGGGAACTGATAACTGACGATAGGTATAATACCAACCATAAGTTCCCAACGAGTCCTGTCCAGTGTACTCGTAGCCTAACGAGCACCCGCATACTATCTCAAGTACGACGTACTGACGGCTTTGGGACAGACCGCCTCCCGCATTGGGATGAGAAGCGCATACGCTAGTCTACTCCGGAGTATCGATGCCCTGTCTCGATAATTCTACGACTAGGGACTTGTATAAGGATGTGCTTGTAGATTACCCAGCCCCCACGAGTGTGACTGCCATCACAACGCTGGTAATCAAGAGAAGATCCTAAAGGCTCTACTAATGTGTATAGATAATATGCTAAAAGAAACACATGTACACATTAAAGTAGAAACAAACCAAGTAGCATACTACCATCTTGAGCAAGATTGTATATACAACTGTGAATATCCCAAGCTTTCATTAAGTAATATACAAACTAGTATGATACAGTAATGGCCTCTAGGGCATATACACTAACAATCTCCCACTTGCACTAAGGCCATGTACTGGCGTATCGAAGACCTATCATCTCGATCAGCCGCTCGAACTGAGTCTGGGGCAAGGCCTTGGTGAATGGATCTGCAGTGTTATCTTCTGAAGCAACCCTCCGAGCCTCGATCTCCTGGCGATCCACGATCTCCCTGATCAGGTGATACCGCCTCAAGATGTGTCTGGATTTCTGATGGGACCTGGGTTCCTTCGCTAAAGCTATAGCCCCGTTGTTGTCGTAATACAGAGGTATTGGATCAACGATGGACGAAACCACCTGAAGTTCTTTCAAGAACTTCCTCATCCAGACGGATTCTTTTGCGGTATCAGATGCAGCGATGTATTCCGCTTCCATAGTCGAGTCTGCAACGGTTTCCTATTTGGAACTCTTCCAACACACCGCCCATCCATTAAGGGTAAAGAAAAACCCGACATGGACTTGGAATCATCCTTGTCACTTTGGAAGCTGGAGTCAGCAAAGGCCTCGATCTGGAGGTCTTTTCCGCCATACACCAAGAACATCTCCTTAGTCCTTCTCAGGTACTTGAGAATGTTCTTTACCGCTATCCAGTGTTTCTCCCCAGGGTTTGACTGATACCTGCTTACTACACTCAGTTCATAAGCTACATCTGGTCTGGTACACAACATCGCATACATTATAGAGCCTACCGCAGAAGCGTAGGGTATAATAGACATGCGATCCCTTTCCAAATCAGTCTTGGGAGACATCTCTTTGGAGAGGGTGATCCCATGACAAGCCGGTAGATTACCGCGCTTGGAATCTTCCATACCGAATCTTTTCAGTATGGTGTCGATGTACTTGGACTGTGAAAGTCCTAATATCCTCTTGGATCTATCACGATAGATCCGGATCCCCAGAATGTAGGAGGCATCACCCAGGTCTTTTATGGAGAACCTGTGTGACAAGAACCCCTTGACAGATTGTAGCATAGGAATGTCATTTCCTATCAACAGAATGTCATCCACGTACAAAACGAGGAATACGACAGTTCTTGCTACAAATCTACTATAGATGCATGGTTCATCTGGATTTTTGATAAAGCCAAATTCTTTGACCGTCTCATCAAAACAGATGTTCCAACTCCGCGATGCCTGCTTTAGTCCATAGATGGACTTAAGCAACTTGCACACCTTTCCGCTGCTCCCACTCTGAATGAAACCCTCTGGCTGGTCCATATAGACGCACTCTTCTAAATTTTCATTTAGAAAAGCGGTCTTTACGTCCATCTGCCAAATCTCATAATCGTGGAAAGCAGCAATGGCAAGAAGGATCCGAATGGATTTCAGCATAGCCACTGGAGAAAAGGTTTCATCATAGTCCAAACCAGGTCTTTGACGAAAACCCTTTGCAATGAGTCTAGCCTTATAGGTCTCAACCTGTCCATCTACACCAATCTTCCTTTTGAAGATCCACTTGCATCCTACGGGTTTTACCCCATCTGGAGCAACGTCCAATGTCCATACCTTGTTGGTGTACATGGACTCCATTTCGGTCCGCATTGCATCCAGCCATTTTACCGAGTCAACGCTCTGAATGGCTTGCTGGAAGCTAGTAGGCTCATCACTATCAATGATGCAGTCCTCTCTATCCCCGTCTATAAGAAAACCGTAGTATCTCTCGGGCGGATGAGACTGCCTACTACTCCTGCGGAGCGGCGTAGGAATGTCCTGATCTTTCGAACCCTCTGGTTCTACTAAGCTTTCAGTAATAGCTTGTGGTTCTGGAATTTCTTCCAGCTCTACTGCGCTCCCACTTATCTGATTTTCCAAAAACTCAGTTTCCAAGAAGTAGGCATGACGAGAAACAAAAACCTTTTGTTCCTCTTCGCAATAGAAGAAATATCCCTTGTAGTTCTTCGGATATCCCACAAACTTGCACTGTACTGAGCGTGCCTCGAGCTTGTCCGCATGCTGCTTTTTGAAAAAAGCCGGACATCCCCATGTCTTAATGTGATTAAGATAGGGTCTCTTCCCACACCACATCTGATATGGTGTAGTAGGCACAGTCTTAGTAGGAACTCGGTTCAAAAGGTATGCAGCTGATTCTAGCACATATCCCCAGAATGATCGCGGTAACTCAGCGTTACTCATCATGGACCTTACCATATCCAATAGGGTTCGGTTCCGTCTCTCCGATACACTGTTATGTTGCGGAGTGTATGGAGGAGTAAGCTGAGAGAGAATTCCATTCTCTTTTAAGTAATTCAGGAACTCGGCACTCAAGTATTCACCACCTCGATCAGATCTCAGTGTCTTGATACTTTTGCCTGTTTGTTTTTCTACTTCATTCTTATATTCCTGGAATTTTTCAAAGGCTTCGGATTTACGTTTCATCAAGAAGACATATCCGTACCTTGAAAAGTCATCCGTAAAAGTAATGAAGTAAGAAAAACCGCTTCGTGCATGTGTAGACATTGGACCGCACACGTCGCTGTGTATAAGTCCCAAGAGCTCGCTCGCTCTTTCTCCGTGTCCAGTAAACGGAGTCTTTGTCATCTTTCCTTTGAGACAGGATTGACAGGTTGCATAAGATTGATATTTGAACGGATCCAAATATCCTTCTGTATGTAACTTAGTCAACCTTCTCTCATTGATGTGACCTAGTCTACAATGCCATAAGAAAGCCTGATTGATATCAGGTGACTTCCTTTTGTGTGTATTCTGGACGTTGAAAATCTGTGGTTGGTTTAATACGTATATACCGTTGCTTAATGTACCTGACCCAATCAGAACTTGATTAAGGTGAATGTTCACAACATTACTTACAAATGCAGATTCATAACCTTCTTTAGATAATAAAGATACAGAAATGATATTACAAGTTGCATTTGGTAAAAAATAACAACCACGCAAAACCAAAAAATGTCCATCTGACAAACCCAGGTGATAGTCCCCCACGGCCTCAGCATCCATGCTAGCTCCGTTTGCAACTCTGAGGGTCATGTCACCTGCTTTCAAAAACCTACGCTTTCTCAACGCCTGCAAAGAATTACAGATATGAGATCCTGATCCGGTATCCAATACCCAGGAAGTAGAGTTTATTGATAGATAGTTTTCAATAACATACACACCTGAAGCTGAAGCCGCAACCTGCTTCAGATCCTGTGTCCTGGCTTTCCAAGCCCTGCAATCCTTTTTCCAGTGTCTACTTTTGTGACAGTAAAAGCACTCTTCTTTCCCCACAAGCTTCCCTGCTATCTTTGTTGCTTTTGTCTTTCCCTTCGTATCCACTTTACTGACACCGCTCCTTGGTTTGGCGGGGGTTTTCTTCTTCTTTCCATTGGCTTTCGCTTTGGACTTAGAAGAGGAAGATCCTCCTACAAACAAAGTGGATGTCTCCCTACCCTTCTGTAGGGTGCCCTCAGCAGTCCTCAACATGTTCAGAAGCTCGGGAAGTTCAACCTCCTTTCCGTGCATGTTGAAGTTTAGGATGAACTGGGCGTAAGTGGAAGGAAGGGACTGGAGAATCAAGTCCGTATAGAGTTCATTCTCCAACGTGGTCCCAAGGTCCGCGAGCTCCTCAATGTAGCCAATCATCTTAAGTACGTGTTCCGCTACCGATGATCCGACGGCCAATCTTGCCGAAAATAACTTCTTCGACACTTCGTATCTTGCGATATGAGATTGCTCTCCATACAGTTCTTTTGTATGGAGAAATATGGATTCATGGTCCATATTCTCATGCCTCCTCTGATGTTCGTTGTCCATCGAGGCAAGCACGAGGCACTTGGCCTTCGCGCAGTCTAGTTCCCAGGTCTTATAGATTTCCTTATCTACGACACTTGTTTTGGGACCTGGGACAGGGGGAGCTTTGGTGGTAAGAAGATACCCCAACTTGTCATAAGTGTTGCCATCTTGACATTCCTGAGCCAATCTTTGTAGTTTGGCCCTGTCAGTATGTTTTTATCTAGTAATAACTTAAGTCCGGTCATCTTGAATGGTCGCTGCAATTAGGAGAGAGAAAAGAAACACTCAGCATGACGCTCTTGCAAGTTTAGAGTGGTTTTTAGTTTGTCTAAACAGGATGGCTCCCACTGTCTCTTGAATCCCTCCTCAAACCATAAAGGAAGAATTAGTCGGGATCAATCCCACCGCACAATACTTGCTTAACCGTTCAGCCAGGCTAGTGTCGGTACTTCGAGGGAGGTTTTCCAACGCTTTCGCGAAGTTCCTTAATTTAAGAACCTCTTTTCCCTGGGGGCGTAGCCCCGCTAACACCTTTTTAGACACCTACTAGGTTTATAGCATTGATCGTTTAGTGAGAGATTTCCCGAGGAGTAGCATATACTCACAGTAGGATCGGGATCCAAATATCATTGCGTGACAAAACTGAAGGAATCCTACCAGAATCATCACACTCCAAATGGTATGCAGTGCTAGCAAGTTTCAGTACTTATGAAACTCCCGATGTCATTTTTGCCCCATGCTCTTATGACCTTGACTTTGGCCAACAAATCATAAGTCACATGTCAAGTTCTACCCATCATTATCCAGGTTAATTTGAACCCACCCGTACCTACCCTTGAATTTGGCCAACAAGGCAGTACGACTGTTCCAAATCAACGCATCTATCTATGCTGCACATGAATATCCAATAGCTACCAATCACTGTGCCTTGACTTTGGCCAACAAACATAGCTTGAATACTATTGACTATTCATGTGAAATGACGGAGGGCTACGAATGGTTTTGGCTAAACCGTGAACGTAGTGAACTCTATATAATCGATGGAACGAGATAGCTTTTAAAAGGAGTGGCTCAATCTCCGCATTTAAAAGTTTAGTTTTGAAAAGAACCGAGTGGTTTTCAAAGTGTTCCAATCGACTTTTGCTTGGTTTATTTTCTTGCATTAGTTCTTTTAATGCGTCCCATCAATTAATCCTACCATTGCAGAAAACAACCAAAATATGACGTACGCTTATGCCATTCGCATTCGCCACGGGGCCCCGTCATCACCCGTTAGGTTACTTAACTAACGACAGAGCGGGGGCTGGGCTAGCGCGGCTGTAAAACATAAGCAACGCCTAAATAGTTATTATATATAAGTATATAGTAATGATAGACATTACAGATCACAGATGAATACATTGGATATACTAGGAATCCGCAATCCGTTTGAGCCTGCAACGAAAAGCGGATTACACGGTCGCGGTGAATAGCCAATACCCCACCCAAGACCCCTACGGGTGCGGCAAACTACCCGCCAAGTACCCGAAGCGAAGCAACCTCCCTCAACCCCGTGAGTAGGCCACTCGGCACTTCGAGATACCCGGCAGTTTGTGCACCCCTCCATGGGTCTATCCTAGGAGCAAAAACAGTAAAAAGAATTATACAATGACGGCTACAACCCCGACCCGGTTGTGCGGCCATACAAATATTATTACATCAATTTACATATTACATGAATGAAAGAAAAAGAAACACTCATCTCACATCCACCCCGGCTATTCACCCGCGATAATCCAACGCATTCATATACACATACCATCATCAAACACAGATCACAGATATGTATAAACCCCACTAATCGACATATAGCGATTAGCCGACGTTCAATACATAAAAACATCACAGATATAACCGGTTAGTCAAAGTATAGTGAAGTTCGATCAAAAATACGGATTTATAGGCCCCCAAATACAAATTTCTTTTCTGGAAAATCTGGGCTGAAATAAAACATCTTAAAAATCCCAAAACCACAACCTAAAAACACTGCACCAAACTCGGTCATGATCCGAGTCAAAACGGCGGCAGTTCCGCGGCAAATGTATACCCATTGCCGCGGAACCGCGGCGCTTTGAAGGGATCACTCGACCGTTTTTGGTGGGCTTCTTCACAAAACCCTGAGATGATTTTTGGAGTATGACCTTTTATTTTTAGAGCAGAAAAAATTTTAACAGAAACTTAGGGTTTTGCATGTCGTAGTTTTGCGATTTTTCCGATCGAACTTCTATACACTTTACTACCTAGCTAGTTTATGTTTAGTCTGGCTCTGATACCACTGTAAGTCCACGCTGCCGACCCCGGTTCTTACGGGAAGGCGGAAACGGTATAAAAATCAAATTTTTAGCGCACGAGGCAACATGGACTAACAAAAGTCGGGATCTTTTCTAACCAAAACTAGCTACCAAGCTAAAGAGAGTTAGCTACTCGGAAAAGATGTTATACCTCACTTGAACTCCTTCTTCTTGAAACCTTTGTAGAGGTTGGATGGTGCTTTTCTCGTCGCTTTCTTTCGTCAAAGATGGATCCACCTGAGGATTTAACCTTGGGCTCCTTTCTCGAACTTTGAGAGAACTAAGGTCTTTGGCTTGCTAGACCTTCAACCCTAGAGTGAGTAGAGAGTGGTTTAGGGTATTTTTATCTCAAGGAGAGGTTTATCAACACATGAGAATGAATCTCCTTGAACTAGAGGAGGAGGAAGAAGAAGAGAGGAGAGAGAGTGAATATGATAGAATGAAAATGGTTTTCTTACAACCATAACAATATCTAGTGAATTATCAAATTAATAAAAATTAATCTAAATGAAAAGTTGATGGAAGGTTTGATAAGACTATTATCATTTCACATTAAATGGTTTTGCTAGAATCAAAGAGCATCTTTGATGTGTAATGATGATAGTCAATGTTTCAACCATGGTCAACAAGTCAACCTTGGTCAACAAGTCAACAAAACCAACCATGACACATTTTCATTTAATTAATATTATTAATTGATAATTCACAAATTCATTAGGGTTTGGAAAAAGACGACTGTCAACAGTGCATACACACCCGTTCCGAAACCCTAATGAAAATCCTCTTCCTCCGCCTCAATCATCTGTGCATACACACCCGCATTCATATTCCGAGGAACATGAATACTATGAGATAAAACTAACCCCAAAACATATACTAGGATCTGGCTCAAACCAGAGCCCGCTAGTAATATCCGTCCGGACTCCAAACGTACACAAGTGCGCGGATGAGAACGGACTCTGTCGCAAAACCATGCGACCTCTACTCATTTTGCCCAAAGGCGAATAACCCTCTGTGTGGGACTCTAAAAACTCGACACTACGCTGGCAGTGGGTTTAACCACAGACCGCAAGCGGCACTAGCTATACGTAACGGTCCCCAGGTAGATGCCGACAAGAAGACTGACGAGGTGAACCCCATCTGAACTCCTACTGAGCCTGAATGTGACAGTTTCCGTACAGTCCGGTCTGTTCGTCTGATACATCGCATGGCGGGCCTAGGGGGGCGGTAAACGTCAGTCCCCTAATAGCGGTACAAGTCGTGTCGGAGTGAAGCCCAGAACACCCTGAGATAACACTGGAAACCTACCGGTATATCTCGCTTGCCCTGGCCAGGGACTACTCGTATAATGGCTCTCCTAGACACAGCGCGATGTCAACCCCCAATACCGGGAGAGACGAATCCTGTCTAACCGTCACTGCCTCCAAGTGCTTCGGGACTGCACCCAACTATTACCTGTTTGCACGACTCCTTTGAGCCGCGGTAGGTAGTAGTCAAAATACAGTGGGAACACACTTGAGGGAAGTGACAGTGTCAAGTCAGCGGACTAAGTTGTACTCATGTCACCTGGGAACTGATAACTGACGATAGGTATAATACCAACCATCAGTTCCCAACGAGTCCTGTCCAGTGTACTCATAGCCTAAGGAGCACCCGCATACTATCTCAAGTATGACGTACTGACGGCTGTGGGACAGACCGCCTCCCGCACTGGGATGAGAAGCGCATACGCTAGTCTACTCCGGAGTATCGATGCCCTGTCTCGATAATCCTATGACTAGGGACTTGTATAAGGATGTGCTTGTAGATTACCCAGGCCCCACGAGTGTGACTGCCATCACAACGCTGGTAATCAAGCGAAGATCCTAAAGGCTCTACTAATGTGTATAGATAATATGCTAAAAGAAACACATGTACACATTAAAGTAGAAACAAACCAAGTAGCATACTACCATCTTGAGCAAGACTGTATATACAACTGTGAATATCCCAAGCTTCCATTAAGTAATATACAAACTAGTATGATACAGTAATGGCTTCTAGGGCATATACACTAACAGATATATAATATTATAACAAGTTAGGGTTACAAATGCAACAATGATTTAGAGATTAAACCTAGTTAGGGTTTGGATTAGCTTTTTCATGAAGCTTTCCTTTGTCTTTAGTTTTGATATTTTGTGTAGATATTTGTTAACCCAATCCAAATCATTAACTCTAGTTTATTCTCTACATGAGTTAAAACCCTTCATGCTTAACTCATGGTTGAATAAGTAACCACAACAATAATTCATTATTCAACACAAAAGGAAAAAGGCTTCATCTTCTTCTTCTTCTTGCTCTTGCCAAAGCTTTCTAGCTTTTTGAGTTGTTGTGAATATTAGTGAGAAAATGAAAACAAAAGAGAGCAATATTCCTACTTCATCATCCTCATCTATTCTAGCCACTTAGATTAGGGAGTTCACTTCTCTAATTACTTCATTAGTGAAGTGTAAGCTTGGGTTTGAGATTCTTCAAGGTAGATCATCTTAGATCATGAAGACTACAAGCAAGGTGCCTCATTCACCTCATGGAGCCTCTCTAGAGTCGGAGTTCTTGATGATCGCAGCGAAGGGACCTCAACACGGAGCTTATGAAGCGAAGGAACGGACTACAAAGGTTGTAATCCTACTCTCTTTACTTCTTTGTATGAGATGCAAACTTGTTACCCTAGTAATTCTAGCTTAGATTCATGGTTTGCTTGCTTTGCACCTCTCTAAATTTTAAAGTGGCATGAGTGATGCTACCAAACCCTAGACTACTTGCAAGGGAAGCCCAACAGTGGTATCAGAGCCAAAATAGAATTCTTGATACGGTGTTATAATAATTACGAAAACGAAAATCACTTCGAAATACGGTATTAGGAAACCCCATTCTTGCTCTCTGGAAATTTTACAAAAAGTCCTTTAAAAATTTTCCAAACAAGTGCAGAATGCAGTATGGGAAATTATAAGAACATGGGTGAAATACGGAGGGAGAGGGTCGGTTTTTGGCCGATCCCCAAGTCTTAAATTCCGGCCAGGCCGGTCCTGAGGGCTCTTCTGCCCCCCGTATTCCTCCTATGCTCTTTTGGCTTCATTTTGGGTTTCCTGGTATTGTTTATTTAGCCCAATTTTCATGTGATGATTTGTTTGACCTGGGGATAATTCGTAGTGCTTCGTAGTCGTATAACTTAATACTGTATTGGTAATCTTGACTATTTTTAGCAGTTCGATCGAACTTCGCACACCGCATTTTGTACCCCGCTGAAATTTCCAAGTGTTGTAATTTTCTGAAGTTGATTGTACTTGTAAAATCGTGCAAGTACCCCTATGGACCCCCTAGAAGACTATAGTAACCTTAACTCGATTCTATGCCCACGGAACCACGTTTGAACCTTCGGGTTTGCCGTAGTTCCGTGGTGTCATAGGTGAGGCGTTGGTTAACTCCTTCTACGGCTGGTCCATGGACACTGTGGCACGGTTTTAGAGTGTTTTGAGTTTGCTCAAGTGTTGAGCTCACGGGGGTAATTTGTGAGTGTATGTTGATTCGATCGAAACGTTAAACATCGTCATGATATTCTGTGATTGTGATACAATATGTGGAATTCATATAGTTAGGCATGAAATCCGTAATATGTGATATTTCGGGTTTACGATGTCTAAGGAGATTATGGATTCCAAATTTTGTAGTTTTACACTTTCTTTTCTGCGACCGTAGGTGTAGTATGTGGGGTATTGCCGGCTTCATTGCTATATATCAACGACAATCGGGATACGCATACTTGCTTACGTTGATGATATGAGATATTATATATTGCTGTGATATGTTATATTGGATTGTCGTGTTCTGAATAGCAGGGGGTTTTATATGAGATAAGGGTTTTCATTTTCATTTATGTAAAATTCATTGTATGTAATATTCTTTTATTGGGGCACTTCCGGGTTGAGGATGATGTCACCATTGTATATTATTTACTTTTCCGCATTAGGTAGACCCAAGGAGGGGAGCATAAGTAACCGGGTTCTAGGGTCCAGTGGGAGGCCATCTCGAGGATTCGAGACCGGATCTCCTAAACATAAAATTAGCAGCGTTACTTGCCGCTCTCGTAGGGGTCTAGGGATGTGGGTTTGTCTATTCATCGCGACCTTGGAATCCGTGTTTTATACAGGCTCGATATAAAACATGGACCTCCTAGTATATCCAATATTTCATATGTTTCTTCTACTACTGATATACTGTGATATGATCATATTATATGCGTGAGACGAATGCTTTATTATTGTATATATGATATATAATAAACGTTGCTTATATTTTGCACCCGCGCCAGTCCCGTCCCGCTATGCCGTTAGTTAAGTAACCTAACGGTGCATAACGGAACATTGTGGCGAATGCGGATGGCATAAGCGTACGGTGTATTTTCGTTTCTTCTGTGATGCTTAGGAAGCATAAATGATGGGATTTATTAATGAGATTAATAAAAGAAAAGAAACCTAAAAGATGTTGTAGAATCAAATTTTCAAAAAGGGTAGCTGCAGTTTTTGCTTTGCATAGTGGTATATGTGATATACCCTGCACCTTATTCGATGAGGAAAGAGCCGAGATCCCTTCACTGGGAATGACCTCTTTAGCAAAACTGGCAGATGCTACAAACTCACGGTTTAGTTTTTAATTGCTTCTATAGTTCTTGCTTTGCACCGCGGTATTTGTGAAATATCATGCAACTTATTCGATAATAAAAGAGCCGAGATCCCTTCACCGGGAGTGACCTCTTTAGAGAAACTAGAAAAGCCTCAAAAACACTCGTTTTCAAAATCACCTATTTCTACAACGATATCAAGTTCATTACGCTCATGGTTTTTCTGAAAAACTTGCGTAGCCCCCCGTCATTTCAGATAAGTACTACTTAGTATTCGTGCTACATTTGTTGACTATGTTAAGGCGTAGTGTGCGGTAGCTAATTAATGCTTATCTTCTAAAATATGAGATGTGATTGGATTAGGGTAGTTGTACGACTTTGTTGACTATGTTAAAGGTCGTGCGGGTGGGTTTAATTCAATCGGGAAATGACGGGTTGAACTTGGTTAGCAATTATGATTTGTTGACTATGTTAAGGTCATAAGTTGCTAGGGGAAAAAGTATTATCAGGAATTTCAAGTGTTGAAATTTGCAATGAGATTGCATACCTTCTATGAGATAGATGGATCCCGATACCCACTGCGAGTAAAAGTTACTCCTGGGAGAGTTTTACACATGATAATTAGCCGATCAAGTAGGTGTCTAGAAAGGTGTTTATGGGGTTATGCCTCTGGGAAAACGAGGTTTACTTTAATTAGGTCCGTGCGAGAGCACGGCAAAACTCCCTCAAAGTACCAACACTGGCCTAGCCGAAAGATTGGTGAACTTGTAAAGTGTAATTAATCTCGGCTACTCTTACCTTTTAGGGTTTTAAGGAAGATTTGATAAAAAGCAGTGGGAGCCATACCGATTAGATAAGATAATAACCAATCTAATCTTGCAAGAGCATACGCTAAAGTGTTTTCTTCTCTCTCTCTCCAGGTAGCGACTATATCAGGCCTTAATCAAGATAATAATATGGATGTATTGACTGAACCCACTTTTTATACTGAGCAGGGGAACGTTAGTCCCGCTTCAACTTATAATTGTTATAAGTCCGAGCAGAGAATAGTAGAATACCTGGATTCTCACGCCACCCAGACGAAGAATAAGCATGTTGATGCATCTTCTTCAGGTGTGTTAGTTATCGAGAACTGTTTCTCAGTTCACTCTACGTCTTGGGTATTAGATACCGGATCAGGATCCCACATATGTAATATGTTACATGGGCTACGTAAAAGTAGGGAACTGGGAGAGGGTGATCATTCCGTAAGAGTAGGGAATGGTGCAAATGTTGCAGCCAAAGCAGTTGGCGAATATCACCTTGTGTTACCAAATGGTAATACATTGGTTTTTAACGAATGCTATTACATTCTGACTCTGATATGCAATCTTATATCAGTTTCTTTATTGAGCAAAGAAGGATATAATTTTGTAGTACAGGATAATGTTATGAACATATTCGTGAATCAAAAGTTGATTGGATCAGGATCGTTAAATAATGGCATATACGTTCTCAATCAAACTACAGTACTTAATGTACAAAACACACACAAGAGGAAAAGTTCAGAACTGAACGAATCCTTCTTGTGGCATTGTAGACTAGGTCATATCAATGCGACGCGGCTAGCTAAGTTACATAAGGATGGATATTTGAATCCGTTCGAATTTTCATCTTATGATACTTGCCAGTCATGTCTCAAAAGAAAAATGACCAAAACACCGTTTAGCGGACACGGAGAAAGAGTTACAGAACTCTTGGGACTGATACATAGTGATGTATGTGGTCCCATGTCTACATATGCCAGGAACGGTTCTTCCTACTTCATTACATTCACTGACGATCTCTCAAGATACGGACATGTGTTCCTGTTGAAACACAAGTCTGAAGCTTTTGAGAAATTCAGAGAATATAAGAACGAAGTGGAGAACCAAACGGGCAAAAGTATTAAGATCTTTCGATCTGATCGAGGAGGATAATACTTGAGCAATGATTTTCTGGACTATCTAAAAGAGAATGGGATTCTGTCTCAGCTTACTCCTCCCTATACACCACAGCACAACGGTGTATCGGAGCGGAGGAATCCCATCCTATTAGATATGACGCGCTCTATAATGAGCACCGTTGAGTTACCTATTTCCTTCAGGGGTTATGCGCTTGAGACAGCGACATACCTATTGAATCAAGCTCCATCTAAATTTGTACCTACCACACCATATGAGATATGGAGTAGGAAGAGACCATATCTTAAACGAGTTAAGATATGGGGTTGTCCGGTTTATGTCAAAAGGCAAAATCCGGACAAACTCAAGACACGATCAGTTCTTTGCAAGTTTGTGGGATATCCTAAGAATTTCCAAGGATATATTTTCTACCACGCTGAGGAACAAAAAGTGTTTGTTTCTCAATACGCCAACTTTTTAGAAAAGTAATTTTTTATAAAAGAAATTAGTGGTGAAGAGGTAGAGCTGGAAGAAGTTCCAGCACCACAAACTACAACTGAAGATTTAGTGGAACCAGATAATTCATTAGTTCCCAACGAACCCCAGCCTCTCCGCCGATCTAGCAGGGTTCCTCATCCACCTGAGAGATACTACGGTTTTCTCATTGATGGTGGAAGCGAGGATTGCATCATGGAAGATGATGACCCGACTAGTTTCGATCAGGCCATCATGAGTAGGGACTCTGTGAAGTGGTTGGATGCAATGCGATCTGAGATGGAATCCATGTACACCAACAAAGTATGGACTTTGAAAGTTGCTCCTGAAGGGGTAAAACCCATTGGGAGCAAGTGGATCTTTAAGAAGAAACTTGGTGTAGATGGAAAAGTGGAGACTTTCAAAGCTAGACTTGTTGCAAAGGGTTTTTGTCAACGACCAGGTGTGAATTATGACAAAACCTTTTTTCCAGTGGCTATGCTTAAGTCCATCCGGATCTTACTTTCCATTGATCATACCATGACTACGAAATCTGGCAAATGGATGTTAAGACCGCCTTTCTAAATGGTGATTTAGAGGAGTGCGTGTACATGACTCAGCCAGAAGGCTTCGTAGATAGTGGGAGCAACGAAAAGTTATGCAAGCTGCTTAAATCCATCTACGGGTTAAAGCAGGCATCGAGGAGTTGGAACATCTATTTTGATGTTGTAGTCAAAGAGTTTGACTTCATCAAGAACGTAGATGAACCTTGTATTTACAAGAAGGTTGCAGAAAGTAAGGTTGTCTTCCTCGTATTGTACGTGGATGACATACTCTTGATAGGAAATGATGTTCCTATGCTGCACTCGGTCAAGCTCTTCTTATCACATAGATTCTCAATGAAAGATCTAGGTGATGCCTCTTGCATTTTGGGAATTAAGATCTATAGAGATAGATCTAAACGGATACTGGGATTGTCCCAATCCAGGTACATTGACACCATACTAAAGAGGTTTAGTCTGGAATAATCCAAGCGTGGTAACCAACCCACGATCTCTGGACCCACTCTCTCCAAAGAGATGTCTCCCAAGACTGATTTGGAGAGAGCTCGCATGCAAGGGATACCCTATGCTTCGGCAGTAGGCTCTATCATGTACGCGATGCTATGTACCAGACCCGATGTAGCATACTCACTAAGTGTAGTGAGTAGGTATCAAGCAGATCCAGGAGAGAGTTATTGGACAGCTGTGAAGAACATTCTCAAGTACTTGAGAAGGACTAAGGAGATGTTCTTGGTGTATGGTAACGGAGAACTCCAAGTGGAGTCCTTTACCGATTCAAGCTTCCAAAGTGATAAGGATGACTCTAAGTCGCACTCGGGATCTGTCTTTACCCTAAATGGAGGGGCGGTTTGTTGGAAGAGTTCCAAGCAAGAAACCGTGGCAGACTCGACGATGGAGGCTGAATACATCGCTGCCAACGATGCTACCAAAGAGGCCGTCTGGATGAAGAAGTTCATCACTGAACTTGGTGTGGTTCCTTCCATTGAGCATCCAATACCTTTGTATTGTGATAACAATGGAGCTGTGGCTTTGGCCAAGGAACCCAGGTCCCATCAGAAGTCCAGACATATTCTGAGGCGGTATCACCTGATCCGGGAGATAGTTGATTGCCGCGAGATCTAGGTCAAGAGAGTTGACACGAAGGACAACACTGCGGATCCACTCACAAAGGCCATTCCCCAGATACAATTTGAGAGACTTTTCGGGATGTTGGGTATGAGATACTACAACAGCTGGCCTTAGTGCAAGTGGGAGATTGTTAGTTGTATATATGCCCTAGAGGCCATTGTTGTACATATGATATATATTATAGTGGATGCTTGGATATAAGTAGAGAGGACTTTCTTGCTCGACATGATAGTATGCTATTTGGTTTCACTTTATCTTAACATATTGACTTGTATTGGTTTACTGTCTTACTCTCACATGTTGATAAAGCCCTTAGGATATGTACTCGACTACTAGGACTATGATGCAGATAATACTAGTGGGGCCAGGGTAGTCAAAGAGTACATCCTATAACTGTTCCTAGTCGAGGGTGTATCGAGACAGGGCATCGATACACCAGAGTAGACTAGCGTATACGCATCTTGACCCATATGATGGGCGATGGATGATCCCATATCCATCGGTGTTAGACATCAAAGATGGTGTACGGGTGCTCAGTGGAGATTGGGTACACTGAATGGACTCACCGAGAACTCCCAGATGGTATTATACCTATCGTCAGATAGCAGTTCTCCGGTGACACTGGTACAGGTTAGTCTGTAGACCTGAGATCGTCATAGAGTCTTGTATGATTCACACTGTGCTTTGATTTCCACCTTACCACGTCCAAGAGGGCATGAAAAACGATGGCTTTTGGGTACAGTCCCGAATCACATGGAGGCAATGAGCGATAGGAGGGGTTTCGTCTCTCCCGGTATAGGGAGTTGATGTTGTGCTGTGTTCGATTGGCTATAACTGGAAGTCCCTGGCCAGGGCTGATATGGAGTGCTACTGGTAAGAATTATCAGTAGTTTCTCGACCCGTTATGAGCCTCACATCGACACGACTTATCGGTTACTGGGGTCTGACGTTTACCACCCATAAACTTGATATGCGAGACGAAGAGACCGGACTGTATGGTAGTGTTACTGATTGGATTCACAGGAGAATGTACAGGCTTGCTTGTTGATCTTTTTATCGCTCAATACCTGGGTGGCTGTTATGTTTAGCTGACCGCTTGCAGCTTGTGGGTGTTTGATGTGATCATCACCTACTGCCGGCGTATTGATAATTCTTTAGAGTCCTACACAGAGCTTTCCTGGCTCAGGAAAAACGGAGTAAGAGCACATATATGATATGCGCGGGACCGAGAATAATACGATATGAGATACCGTATTCTATTCTCGTAATATGAGATATCGGACGGGTATATGTGATATAGCCGGGTCATCGGATCAAGTGTTGATTCGATGAAATGGTACATGTTATATTATTCTGTTATATGCAATATAGCCGGATTATCGGATCAAGTGTTGATTCGATAATTTAATGTATAATTATATATGTGATATATTACATTACGTTAACTAATATAAGCTCGCTTTATTGATTCTTTTTCTCACTGGATAATACATTGATGTATATGCGATATATGTTAATTGTATTATTTTCTTTCTGTTACAAAATATATTGTATATGTGATATATAATATTGTAACAAGTTAGGGTTACAAATGCAATAATGATTTAGAGATTAAACCTAGTTAGGGTTTGGATTAGGGTTTGCTTTTGGGTTAGCTTTTTCATGAAGCTTTATGAAGCTTTCCTTTGTCTTTAGTTTTGATATTTTGTGTAGATATTTGTTAACCCAATCCAAACCATTAACTCTAGTTTATTCTCTACATGAGTTAAAACCCTTCATGCTTAACTCATGGTTGAATAAGTAACCACAACAATAATTCATTATTCAACACAAAAGGAAAAGGCTTCATCTTCTTCTTCTTCTTGCTCTTACAAAAGCTTTCTAGCTTTTTGAGTTATGGTGAATATTAGTGAGAAATTGAAAACAAAATAGAGCAATATTCCTACTTCATCATCCCCATCTATTCTAGCCACTTAGATTAGGAAGTTCACTTCTCTAATTACTTCATTAGTGAAGTGTAAGCTTGGGTTTGAGATTCTTCAAGGTAGATCATCTTAGATCATGAAGACTACAAGCAAGGTGCCTCATTCACCTCATGGAGCCTCTCTAGAGTCGGAGTTCTTGATGATTGCAGTGAAGGGACCTCAACACGGAGCTTATGAAGTGAAGGAACGGACTACAAAGGTTGTAATTCTGCTCTCTTTACTTCTTTGTATGAGATGAAAACTTGTTACCCTAGTAATTCTAGCTTAGATTCATGGTTTGCTTGCTTTGCACCTCTAAATTTTAAAGTGGCATGAGTGATGCTACCAGACCCTAGACTAGGTGCAAGGGAAGCCCAACATCATCTTCATCGATGACATCCTGGTGTATTCAAGGAGTCGGAAAGAGTATGCAGAGTACCTAAGAATTGTCCTAGAAACTCTTCGACAACATCAGCTCTATGCCAAGTATAACAAATATGAGTTTTGGCTAAAGCAAGTTGGTTTTCTTGGACATATCGTATCAGGAGAAGGAATCTCTATAGATCCAGCAAAAGTTTCAGCTGTTAGCGAATGGCCGACACCAAAGTCATTGAAGGACATTCGGAGTTTCTTGGGTTTAGCTGGATATTACAGAAGGTTCATTGAAGGCTTTTCGAAGATAGCAACACCCCAGACCAAGCTCACATGTAAAGATGAAGATTTTGTGTGGTCAGAAGCATGCGAACAAGATTTCGTAGAACTCAAGTCAAGGTTGACATCAGCACCTATTCTCGTCATACCGGATCAATCTGGAGGATTCGAAGTGCATTGTGATGCATCCGGTAAGGGATTAGGATGTGTTCTATATCAGCACGGGAAAGTTGTGGCTTATGCTTCAAGACAGTTGAAGATTCATGAGCGCAATTATCCGACGCATGATCTGGAGTTGGCAGCCGTCATCTTTGCTCTAAAAATTTGGCGCCACTATCTACTTGGTGAGCGAGTGAACATATACACAAATCACAAGAGCTTGAAATATGTGTTTACTCAGAAGGAGTTGAATATGCGGTAGAGAAAATGGTTAGAACTCATGGCGGACTTTGACATCAATTTACAATATCACCCAAAGAAGGTGAATGTGGTACCTAATACTCTTAGTCGCCAATCTTTATCGATGAGTCTCACCGCACAGTGGAAGCTTCAACAAGACTTGCATCAGATAGAGATTGAAGTAGTCATGCCAGGTAATGCTTCAAGTTTGATGAATTTACAAGTTCAATCAACCATTGTCAATCAGATCAAAGCAGCTCAAGTAAGTGATGCTAAGTTGCAAAAGATCAGAAAACAAGTGTAGAATAGACTCAGAACCGATTTCATCATCCATGAAGACGGATCTTTGAGATACGGCAGCAGATTGTGTGTACCAAAAGGTCCTGTTCGGGAAGAGTTAATGAAAGAAGCTCACAGCTCTCCCTATTTAGTACACCGTGGAGGTACCAAAATGTACAAAGATCTACGTCAGAATTATTGGTGGTATGGAATGAAGCGTGAAGTAGCCAGAAGTGTCATAAAATGCTTGGCGTGTCAGCAAGTAAAGACTGAACATCACAGGACAGCTGGACTACTTCAACTGTTACCAATCCCAGAATGGAAGTGGCAACACATCATGATGGATTTTGTGACTGCTCTTCCTCGCAACACAAAGGGTAACGATGCCGTATGGGTCATTGTGGATCGACTCACAAAGTCGGCTCACTTCATCCCATTTCGAGTTGGCCAATCAACTAAGACATTAGTATAGAAGTACATAGAGGTAATAATCTATTTAAAGATTTAAACTCTTCATAATGTACTATCTCTGATACCCATGAACTGTTCCCCTCCGAAAGACGGCCGAGACTGAACGTCTCGCCTGAGATTCGGGGCGGATGCTAATTGGTGCTATCCGTCCACCTCTCCGAAGATGCCAAGTTGATTTATGGCACCGTGTATCGAAGGTTTAAACGGATGCGTCCGATATAGCAGACTTCGTCAGATTCCCCCTCGCCTGAGGGGTTTTTGATTGTGGGGACGCTCTTCCCTGCAGGCGTAAGCCCCTGCAGTTAATTACGCTACCGCATTGCGGCAACAACTTTCTCCTTCTCCAGATGGTCACTTCGTGTCGTGTTTGTTTGTTTTATGTTTGGTTGCCCGTGGATTGTTGATTGGTAGAGATTCTGCGTGTTCAAGTTTAGTTAATTACCGCAATCAAAACGGTTTCGCTTGTAGCTAGCCGGTTGAGTACGGGTCGTCCGCAGGGAGATGGGAATCTTTTTCTGTGTGTTTTAACGAGTTAAGTCCGAAAGTACAGATTTGTTTGTGATTAACTAAGTGTTAAAATGATATGTAAAGAGAGCTTGTTAGGGTTAGGATTAGGTTAGTTTGAGTTAGGAGTCGCTCACTTCTTTCGTTGCCACTCTTAATATCGGTGTTACGGTAATCGGCAACAACGGAGATTAGCACGACTAGGAAGGAACTTGCGAGTATAAGCTAGGCTTTCCAACGCTTAAGTTCTTCCTTTTGGTGCTTGTCCGTCCGTTCTTGGCTCTTAGCCATAACCTCCGGTTAATTCAACCACAACCGGTCTCACTACGGAATCACCGCTATAATGTTGGATAGGGTGCCGTAGGGAGCGGATTGCGGTTCAATTAACGGGAGTCGATTTAAGATGTTGGGCAAGAAAAGAGTGAGAGAGATTTCCTTCTCTCAAACTTCCCTTATCCTACCCTAACAAGTATGAAACTACTCACCCATTATACGGAAAAGAAAATAAAACAAAAGAGGAAGATAGAAAGAAGGAGATTAGAAGATAACAACTTAGCTATTTGCGACCTCATCTTGGCAAGGATCAAGCGTAAGCATCATGGTTGTTTAAGGATAAAGGAAAAGAGAAAAGAAAGAAACAAACACAAATAACAACAACTAAGTTAACAAATGAAAATTACAAGCAATAATAATTTTAACTAGAGAACAAGACAAGCATGATAAGTAAAAAGAACTTCTTTATTCATCATTCTTCACTCACAAAAGCTCACTACAAGTTTTAATGGAGAAGAGATGACAAGAGGAAGAAGAACAACATGTATTCTAAAACCTAAAAATACAAGATTAAGCACACTTGGCTTCACAAGGTTCTGGGCTATTTATAGGCAGGGAAAAGGAGATCTAGGGCAACAATCAGAATAAATGTGAACAGACCAATCTGCCCCTGAAAAATCACCATCTGCGGCGCCAATACGGCCGCGGAACCGCCGCCTAGACCCCCTATTGGCCGCGGTTCCGCGGCCGTATAGGGGAGTTGGGCCCTCCGGTTTTCTGTGCTTCCCTGGTCCTTTTTTGTCTGTAGTTTGGCACATGTTTTTTTCTGATAATCTTTTCACATCTCTTCCAGAATTCTAGTAGATCAAAAGGTGATTGGACATGGATCTTTTGTCATGATTTTCTTGAGCTCCGTGTAGATTTCTTGGATCTTGTGTTGCCATTGAGCCTTGTGCATGAAACTGACATTGATTTGCCATTTTGTCTCTTAAACTGGTGTGTGGCAACAGACGGATAAAGAGCGGAGACCCGTGTTTTATCTGTGGTTGGCAGGAACCCGGATTTTGTCGTGTTTTCCATGAATTTCACCGTTTAGAGCCGAGAACCTGTATCCTGCAATTGACTAGCAAACACGGCTCAAGTGTACCTACCGATAAGCAATGTGATAAAAATTGGGCGGTATAAAAATGCAAAAATCTGATATGAACAAATACCCCCAAACTTATCATTTGCTCGTCCCGAGCAAAGCCAATTTATTCACAAAAAATTTCCTAACCTCACTTTCGCAGGGAACGCGGTTGCACTGAGCATGTGCAACAAGCCGTTAAACCTCTAGGTGTCCCTAGTAGGAGGAGTGTTGTCTCCTGAGGGTTTTCAGCGGATACTACCCATAAAATCCGGTCAAGCTAGTTTTGCGAAATTACTATGATTCAGACCCCTAAAGTTTTGTTTCAGAAAATAACAATTCTATTATACTAAATCTAGACTATCGAACCTTTATTTTTCACACCTCGCTTCTTATTTAACTACAGATTTTATATGTCTTTACGTGCAGTGCAAATAGTGTCGTTAAGTTCCAGAAAGGTCGAATAAAGTCCTTATGTCACACAATAAAGCCCAGATAAGAATTTTGAAAGGATCACATAAGTTTTATAAAGAGTTAAGTATTTTTCAAGTTTCGTTTTCCAGTAAGGTTTCAACTTCAGAATTTCTATCTTTCTTAACAGGAAACTAGGTCTTATTTTTCACTCCACCTTTTTCTTGTTTTCATTTCATACACACCTCTGTGAACGTGCAATAGTCTTTATCATAGAATAAAACCTTCATATCTCCGCTAAAATTTTTATAAAAGCCTGTCTTTTATCAAGATCATTCTCACACAAAGAACCGTTAGGAATTTTAACCCGGAGAGAACACTTGCTTGACTTTGTTTTAATCTGGACTTTCTAGGCTTCTTAGCGAGCTTTGGGCCAATGCACCCAAACCAGTTGGTTTTAGGGCATTAGGTGTAGAAACACCCCAGCGGACTTAATTACTCAAGTTACCTAGGTCCAAAAACAAAAGACAGTTTGGCGTGAAAATCATGATGATTTAATACGAACGGAGATATAACCGGCAGTTCAATTATTTTTTTGGATAAAAGACGTGTTTAGTGGGTTCGGTGTGTAATCATTCCAATCAAGTTTCAGATGGGTTATTTTTCAGACTTAGTTCCAATTAAGGCATCAATAACATTCCTTCATATTCACTCACTTCATAAACTATTTTTGATATTACTTATTTCAGAACAAACCTATTTGATCCTCAGAAAATCATTTATCTATTTAAAAGTTTTTAAACATAAAAGACTTGTCATCTAATTTCCAAAACTCACGACACGTGTAGTGTGATGTAAAGACGTATATCAACTATAGTTAACTTAAAAGGAGAGTTATTTTTCAGGTTTTCAAAATCTAAACATAAGATTTAGTTATTCTTATTTTATCAAAAAAAAACCGTCGAAATGTTGAATCAGAGTCCTCCCACTAGATAACTTGACAGAAAAGTTTTTATGTTTTTAGAAAATTTTCAGTTTTTTATGGATTTTATGGATTTTAATATGCAGATGCAAAATATACATATGAATGCGAAGGTAAGAAATGCGTACCGAGCGTACCCCCAAACTTAAACTGGACAATGTCCTCACTATCATCGCATGAAGAGATCATTTGAAGGGTCAAAATTGTCGGTTAGATAAATACAAATTTTTTTTATTGTTTTTGTTTTTAAAGAAAAGAAAAAAAAAGAATAGAAAAGAATATCCACAAATATATACAAAATGGTATATACATACCCCCAAACTTATTTGGAACAGTGTCCACTGTTCTTGGCTGGATAACCGAAATTTGGTGGTAGGCAGAGGAAGATTATGCAGGGTAAACCGGCTCCTGTAAGACCAGGAGCTCCTCTGTTGGTTCGGCGCTAAGGTACGGTTTTAGTCGGTGTCCGTTTACTTTGAAAAATGAACCGTCCTTTGGATTCTCCAAATCCACAGCGCCCTGCGGATACACATTCCGCACAAAATACGGCCCTTTCCAGCGAGATCTGAGCTTTCCTGGATGGAAGTGTAGGAGGGTGTCGTAAAGCAGTACCTGCTGACCAGGTACGAAGGTTTTGCGCAAAAGGTGTTTATCGCGAAACACCTTCATTCGATTCTTAACGACAACCGCGTTATCGTAAGTCTCATCCCTAAGCTCGCTCAGTTCGTTCAACTGCAGCTTCCGATGGCTGCCCGCATCTTCGAGAGACAGATTCACCTCCTTTATCGCCTAAAATGTGCGATGCTCTATTTCGACAGGTAGGTAGCAAGCCTTTCCGTACACAAGCCGATAGGGAGACATGCCAATATCGGTATTATAAGCGGTTCGAAAGGCCCAAAGGGCATCAGTGAGTTTCAGCGACCAATCCTTACGGTTCTTGGAAACCGTCTTCTCCAGTATCTGCTTGATTTGCCGATTTGAAACTTCGGCATGCCCGAAGGTTTGGGGGTGGTAGGGCGTAGAGAGATTATGATTAATGGAATATTTCCGCATCAAGGCCTCGAAAGTCTTATTGCAGAAATGAGTTCCATTGTCGCTAATGATCGCACGGGGGTGCCCAAAACGGGAGAAAATGTTTTCTTTAAGAAACCTAACGACAACCTTGTTGTCGTTAGTCCGGCTGGGCACAGCCTCGACCCACTTAGAGACGTAATCAACAGCGAGAAGGATGTACAAGTTCCCAAAAGAGCTGGGAAACGGCCCCATGAAATCTATCCCCCAAACATCGAAAATCTCCACAACCAAGATTGGTTGGAGCGGCATCTCGTTCCTCCGGGATATCCGGCCCAAGTGTTGGCACCGGGAGCAAGTCTTGCAATAGTCATGAGCGTCTTTGAAGAGTTGTGGCCAGTAGAAACCACATTGCAAGATCTTCTCAGCTGTCTTTCTGGGGCCAAAATGCCCGCCACATGCTTGATCGTGGCAAAATGACAGCACACTCTTGAATTCATCGTCAGGGACACACCGACGAATAATCTGGTCGGGACAGTACTTGAACAGATAGGGTTCATCCCAGTAAAAGTGTTTTACTTGGGATAAGAAGCGAAGTCTGTCCTGACTTGACCATTCAGTCGGTAGTAACCCTGTGGCCAAATAGTTCACAATATCTGCGAACCAGGGTTCGCAAGATACTGTCAAGAGCTGTTCATCCGGGAAAACGTCGTTGATCGGAATTGGAAGCGAAGGCGAAGAAGGAAGTCGTGAGAGATGGTCGGCAACTACGTTTTCACATCCTCGTTTGTCCTTAATGACAAGGTCAAACTCTTGAAGCAAGAGGATCCAACGAATTAGCCGAGATTTTTGCATCTTTCTTCGCAAAAAGATGGCGCAGAGCAGAATGGTCAGTGTAGACAATGATTGGAGAGCCGATGAGGTAGGGCCTGAACTTTTCTAAAGCAAATACAACAGCCAAGAATTCCTTCTCAGTTGTTGTATAATTGAGTTGGGCGTCGTTCAGGGTTCGGCTCGCATAATAGATTACGTGCGGCATCTTGTTGATGTGTTGTCCAAGGACAGCACCAATGGCAAAGTCGGATGCATCGCACATAATCTCAAATGGGTGCGTCCAGTCAGGTGAAGAAAGAACGGGAGCAGAAGTGAGTGAGCTTTTCAATGACTCGAATGCAGTTACACAGCTCGAGTTGAAGTCGAATGGCGTGTCCTTGGCCAGCAAAAGAGTCAAGGGCCTAGCAATCTTGCTAAAGTCCTTGATGAACCGTCTATAGAAACCGGCATGGCCAAGGAAGGCTCGGATATCTCTGACGCATCGTGGAGGATGGAGATTGGAAATGACCTCAATCTTCGCTTTGTCAACCTCTATGCCATTTTGCGAAATGATATGTCCTAAGGCAATACCTTCGCGTACCATGAAGTGGCACTTCTCCCAATTCAAAGTGAGGTTCTTGTCCTTACATCGGGTAAGGACAGCGTCGAGATGCAGCAGACACTCGTCAAAGGAATCGCCGAAGATGGAGAAATCATCCATGAAGATCTCCAGAAATTTTTCCACCATGTCTGAGAAGATTCCCATCATACACCGCTGGAAGGTAGCGGGCGCATTGCATAACCCAAAGGGCATGCGACGATATGCAAACGTGCCGAAAGGACAAGTGAATGTGGTCTTGTCCTGGTCTTTTTCGGCGATGGGAATTTGATTATAGCCGGAGTAGCCATCAAGAAAGCAGTAGTACTCGTGTCCGGCCAATCGTTCAAGCATTTGGTCAATAAAAGGTAGCGGAAAGTGGTCTTTCCGCGTTGCGGCGTTGAGTTTTCTGTAATCAATGCATACTCGCCACCCAGTTTGGGTGCGAGTAGGGATTAACTCGTTCGCCTCGTTAGTGATGACCCATATACCTGATTTCTTGGGGACAACGTGAATGGGGCTAACCCACTGGCTATCAGAGATAGGGTAAATGATACCACTATCTAGACATTTTACGATTTCCTTCTTCACAGCCTCTTTCATGACTGGGTTGAGACGTCTTTGTGGTTCCTGGGCTGGTTTGGCATCATCCATCAGATGAATGTGATGTTCAACGATCAGGGGACTAATCCCCTTGATGTCCGCTATGGACCAGCCAAAAGGTTGCCTGTTGCTGTGCAAGACCACAAGAAGGGCTTTCTCTTGCTCCGGAGCTAGAGAAGCCGAAATGATGACAGGGAGGGTCTCGTTCTCACCTAAGTAAGCATACTTAAGGTGAGACGGCAAAGGCTTGAGTTCGAGCGATGGAGGTGAAACGATTGAAGGTAAGATTGGTGCAAAGGTCTCGAACTCAAAGGACTCCAGCAAAGGTTCAAAACGAGTGTAGGCGACCGAGTTGGATGGTTCAGGTAACTCATCCAGAAATTCGAAGGATTCAAACTCGGGTTGTGAGCGGCTAAGATCGTTCGAGAACGTGAAACACTCGTAGTCGTTGTCGGGCGCAGAAACAGTAGCAGGTTCGAAGAGGAACGCACTAGTGGCGTTAAGGTTATCGTGATCAAACAGAAACTCCTCGAATTCACACTCTTCTGGGGTGATCTCCTAGATCGAGCAGACGTCTAGTATATGAGCATTAGGTTCGGAGGGCTGATTCCCCAACCTAAAAATGTTGAGTTCAATTGTCATGTTTCCAAAAGAGAGGTTCATCGAACCATTGCGACAATTGATCACAGCATTTGAGGTTGCAAGGAATGGGCGACCGAGTATCACCGGAATTTGATTCCGGGGGTTAGCTACAGGCTGTGTGTCTAATACAATGAAGTCAACGGGGAATATGAAGTCCCCGACTTTGATTAACACATCCTCTAGCTCACCCCTAGGATGGGTGATCGATCGGTCGGCCATTTGGAGAGTACAGTGTGTGGGTTTCAGCTCTCCTACGCCTAATTGCTCGTATACTGAGTACGGAAGCAGGTTAACACTGGCACCAAGATCTAATAGTGCGCGGTTGATGTTCTTATCCCCAATGGTAATTGAAATCGTAGGACAGCCAGGGTCCTTCCATTTTTGTGGTAAAGATTGGGTAAGAGCATCACTCACAGCACTAGCCAAGAAAACTTTCTTGGGTACCTGAGACTTCCTCTTTTTCGTGCACAAGTCCTTTAAGATTTTCGTGTAGGACGGGACTTGTTGGACAACATCTAAATGAGGAATGTTAATGTTAACCTGCTTAAATAACTCCAGAATCTTCTCCATTTGTGGATTTTGTTTATTGGACTTCAACCGGTTTGGAAATGGAACGTTTTTAAAATTGGTCGAGTCCAATGCTGGAGGAGGAGATTGTGGAGTTGGAACGGATCCCAGAACAGATGTTTTCGTGGAGTGAGAAGTGGGTCCGTTCAGAGCAGAAGAAGAGGAAGGAGAGCCTGTTGAAGAATGGAGAATAGGCTCAGAAGACGAAGAAGCAGCAGAAGAAGAAGAAGTAGAAGAAGAAGCGGCCGGGGTGTCATCGTTGATCCGTGTGCCAATGTTGTTTTGCAGCATCCTTCCCGATCTCAATGTGGTCACGGCACTCACATTATGGTTCTGTTGTTCAAGAGCAACATGTACATTATGTGGGTGACCGGGATTTGGGAGTGGCTGGGACGGAAGCTTCCCCTTCTCTCGCTCGCTCAAGGCCGCATTCAGCTGTGCAATCTGGGCCTCGATGGTCTTGATGCTTTGCCCGTGTGCGGCAGTGTGTTGCACTAAGGACTGAATGGAAGACTGGATGTTGGCAGTGGATTGTGTCGATTGTTTAACGAATGCCTCCAGACTTCGTTCGAGTGAGGAAACCTTATCGTTGTTTGACGGAACAAAGTTGTTTGGTGGAAAAGAATTGTTGGGTGCAAAGTTATTCGTCTGATTTTGGAAAGGTTGGGGTTGGAAGGGCTACTGAAACTGCTGTTGAGTTTGTTGTTGCGCTTGTTGTTGCGAAGGAGGGGGCTTCTGGAAATTGTTGCCTTGGAATTGATTCTGATTCTGATTCCAGGAGAAATTGGGGTGGTTCCTCCAACCGGGATTGTAAGTGGAAGAGTATGGATCATTCCTCGGTCTTTGCTGAAATGCAGCATTAACCTGATCCTGTCCTTGCGATGGTGGATTGTAAGGACACTCTTCGGTTAAGTGAGAAGGATCGGAACAACAACCGCAAATGGTACGAAGGGGAAGAATAGGGGCAGGAGCAGGAGAAGAAAATTTGCTCGCTATCGCTTCAAGCTTTCTCGTTATTGCAGCCATTTCAGCTTTCATCGCAATAGAGACATCAAGTTGGTGAATTCCTACCCTAGACTGACCGGTAGAAGTGGAGGTAGAAGAAGAAGAAGTCGGTCTGGTGCTCTCCCATTGTAGTGTTTGCTTCGCAAGGTCGTCAAAGAATTGCCACGCTTCCTCGTCAGATTTCGATAGGAAGTGACCCTGACAGATAGTTTCCAACAACTGCTTCGTTGCTGGGTTCAGGCCCTCGTATAAGGTTTGGCAAAGTTGCATTTCTCTATACCGTGGTGAGGACACTGAACAAGATGGTCTTTGTACCGGTCAAAGCACTTCCAGAAGGGTTCAGAAGGAAGCTGAGAGAATTGGTTGATTTCATTACGAATCCTTGCGGTTTTATGATTCGGATAGAATTTTTTGAGAAACGCTTTAACAAACTCGTCCCAACTGGTTATGGAGTGGGAAGCGGTGCTATACAACCATTTTTCAGCAAGATCGCATAAAGTGAACGGAATGACCCGTAGACGTATAGTATCGTCCGACAGCTGGGTGGTTTTCATCACGGCACAAACGTTTTGAAATTTATTGATGAAGATATAGGCATCTTCAGATTCAAGCCCATGAAATCGCGGAAGCATGTTGATGAAGTGGGGCTTAATTTCAAAATTATCCCCATTGGCCGATGGAAGAGAAAGGCAGGTGGGAAGTGCAGAACGGGTGGGATAGAAACGGTCCTGGAGCGCGATTCGCTGCGGCGCTACAACAGGCGGTGGTGGTGGGTTATTGGTCTCCGTAGGAGGTGGAGCCAATCCATGGGTAGTCAAAGAGATGTTCGGATTAAATCCTGACATCGCGGAAGAAGAGGTTGGTGATGGTGAAGGTGAAGATGTATGAACAGAATTCCGGTCAACGTCGGAGTTGGCCGGCAAAGGTAAGGGTGAAAGAGGCGTGGACGGAGTTTCGACGTTTGAGTCGATCGCGTAGTCGGTAGCGACTAACGTAACGCGGACTAGACGGGCGCTAGTGTCCCGAGTCTAAGCGGACATAGACTAAACGAGTTTAGTATAGTCAAAGCGGAGAAGGTGAGGGTAAGAAAACGTCAATGGAGAAATACGATGGGTGGTGGGTGAAAAATGGGTTTGGCGACAAAGGGCAAGTTTTTATAAAAGTTTTTGATTTTTTCTTCTTTTTTTTTATTTTTTAGAAAGAGCTTTACAGGAATATGTACGGACTTGCGGCTTTAAGTAATCACAAACAAGATATGCACAGTCACACCTAGATCTAGGGTCACCTAGGTCTTGCTAGACAGCTCCTAACTGTTCCAGAGGGCTAGAAATAGGACCTCAAACCGCCTCTTCTCCGTCAATTGCGGCCAGATAAGTGCCAGGTAAGTGGGAGGTTTTCCAACGCTTTCGCGAAGTTCTTTAATTAAAAACCACTTACCTTCGACACACTTGCCTAGACACCGCAAAAGTCAAATAGGATAAACGGCCGATGCCTGTAACTACTCCTCTGTCCTATTGAGCGCCAAGTCCTTAGGGCTGAGTCTAGTATTTTTTAATTAACAATGGTCAATGCATATGCTTTTGTGATTTCTGGGGTCCTGGGAAGGGTGATGAAATCCCCACCCAATCTGAATTGGTTTCAAGCCCCTTAAGTCCGTATTAATGAATGCAAAGCGGTAACAAATCAACTGCAAACAATTTTTATTTTTAGCGCGGCGCAAAGAATCCTGCACAAAAACAATTTATTGGAAGGGGGAAGAGAGTTTGCGCAAAGAATGCTGCAGAAAACACAGTTTATTGGAGTCCAGAGGAGTGGGGGAGAGAAAAGGAGGACTGACAGAAATTTTGGCAGCCCGAAGGCACCAAACGGCCGCGGTTCCGCGGCCTAAGCCTCCTTATGCCGCGGTTCCGCGGCGGTTTGTTGGCCTTGCTGCTTGATTTTTCTTGTCGGTGCTTCCTTGGTTGTCCTCTGTTTATCTGGATTTCCTGAATCTTGATTTACTCAATGCAGCTACTCCAGATTTTTCAGTAGACCGTTTTTTTTCCGTTTTGAATCTGTCGTGGTGTAGCCGCGAGATATGGGTCTATCTTCCCACGTCTTTGGCACTGAACTCGAACTTCGTATTACCCTGCACACTTGCACAAAAACTAATCAAAAATAACAAAAAGATTTTTTTTACAATGTATATATATTTTTTTGTTTTTCGGTTAGATTTATATTCACAAATTAACCCGAAATTACACAAAGAAATAAACTACCGTCTCCCCGGCAACGGCGCCATTTGATTGGTAGAGATTCTGTGTGTTCAAGTTTAGTTAATTACCGCAATCAAAACGGTTTCGTTTGTAGCTAGCCGGTTGAGTACGGGTCGTCCGCAGGGAGATGGGAATCTTTTTCTATGTGTTTTAACGAGTTAAGTCCGAAAGTCCAGATTTGTTTGTGATTAACTAAGTGTTAAAATGATATGTAAAGAGAGCTTGTTAGGGTTAGGATTAGGTTAGTTTGAGTTAGGAGTCGCTCACTTCTTTCGTTGCCACTCTTAATATCGGTGTTACGGTAATCGGAAACAACGGGGATTAGCACGACTAGGAAGGAACTTGCGAGTATAAACTAGGCTTTCCAACGCTTAAGTTCTTCCTTTTGGTGCTTGTCCGTCCGTTCTTGGCTCTTAGCCATAACCT
Source organism: Agapanthus africanus (assembly GCA_030015575.1). Taxonomy (NCBI): domain Eukaryota; kingdom Viridiplantae; phylum Streptophyta; class Magnoliopsida; order Asparagales; family Amaryllidaceae; genus Agapanthus; species Agapanthus africanus. The sequence continues at coordinate 296,928,228 of CM057339.1, read as the reverse complement.
CCGGTTAATTCAACCACAACCGGTCTCACTACGGAATCACCGCTATCATATATGATAGGGTGCCGTAGGGAGCGGATTGTGGTTCAATTAACGGGAGTCGATTTAAGATGTTGGGAAAGGAAAGAGTGAGAGAGATTTCCTTCTCTCAAACTTCCCTTATCCTACCCTAACAAGTATGAAACTACTCACCCATTATACGGAAAAGAAAATAAAACAAAAGAGGAAGATAGAAAGAAGGAGATTAGAAGATAACAACTTAGCTATTTGCGACCTCACCTTGGCAAGGATCAAGCGTAAGCATCATGGTTGTTTAAGGATAAAGAAAAAGAGAAAAGAAAGAAACAAACACAAATAACAACAACTAAGTTAACAAATGAAAATTACAAGCAATAATAATTTTAACTAGAGAATAAGACAAGCATGATAAGTAAAAAGAACTTCTTTATTCATCATTCTTCACTCACAAAAGCTCACTATAAGTTTTAATGGAGAAGAGATGAGAAGAGGAAGAAGAACAACATGTATTCTAAAACCTAAAAATACAAGATTAAGCACACTTGGCTTCACAAGGTTCTGGGCTATTTATAGGCAGGGAAAAGGAGATCTAGGGCAACAATCAGAACAAATGTGAAAAGACCAATCTGCCCCTGAAAAATCACCATCTGCGGCGCCAATACGGCCGCGGAACCGCCGCCTAGACCCCCTATTGGCCGTGGTTCTGCGGCCGTATAGGGGAGTTGGGCCCTCCGGTTTTCTGTGCTTCCCTGGTCCTTTTTTGTCTGTAGTTTGGCACATGTTTTTTTCTGATAATCTTTTCACATCTCTTCCAGAATTCTAGTAGATCAAAAGGTGATTGGACATGGATCTTTTGTCATGATTTTCTTGAGCTCCGTGTAGATTTCTTGGATCTTGTGTTGCCATTGAGCCTTGTGCATGAAAATGATATTGATTTGCCATTTTTTCTCTTAAACTGGTGTGTGGCAACAGACGGATAAAGAGCGGAGACCCGTGTTTTATCTGTGATTGGCAGGACCCCGGATTTTGTCGTGTTTTTCTATGAATTTCATCGTTTAGAGCCAAAAACCTGTATCCTGCAATTGACTAGCAAACACGGCTCAAGAGTACCTACCGATAACAATGTGATAAAAATTGGGCGGTATAAAAATGCAAAAATCTGATATGAACAATTGTATACGGAGATTGAGTTATGTCGTCGCCCGTAGGGCATTGACTAGTCCAAATCCGTATTTTCTTAGATTTGGTTTTGGGGGTTTTGGTTTAAGGATACGTTAGCCGTATTTTAGACTAAGATCAACTTAAACGATCGTTAAGGATACGTTAGTCCAGTTTGAGACTAAGATCAACTTAACGGGATCATTTAGATCCGACAAAAGAGCATTTGGGGCCTCTATTGTTCCAGTTTAGGGACATAGTGGTCTATTGAATGTATGGCGGTCGGGACCCGTCACCTCTCTGACGACGTTGATGGATTACAACGACAGATGTCAGAGGAGTTCAAAGATGTACCCTTGAACCAAGGTTGATTGGGTGATCCATAGTCCAATTTGGGACTAAAGTCTATTTGAAGGTTTAAGGATACGTTAGCCATATTTGGGGCTAAGATCAAGTTAAACAGGATCGTTTAGATCCGACAAAAGAGCATTTGGGGCTCTATTGTTCCAGTTTAGGGACATAGTGGTCCATTGCCAGTTTAGGGACATGGGGGTCCCTGTTCCAGTTTAGGGACATAGTGGTCCAATACCAGTTTAAGGACATAGTGGTCCATAAAATGTATGGCTGTCGGGACCCATCACCTCTCTGAAGACGTTGAAGAATTATAACGACAAATATCAGAGGAGTTCAGAGATGTACCCTCGAACCAATGAGTTGGTTGAAAGAGCAGATGTGCTCAGTTCAAGATGATTTGAGGACTTATGGCCAGTTTGGGCTAAGTCCAATTATGTTTGAAATATTGGCCCTTTGGGCCATTAGACATTTGTCTGGGTTCAGCCCCTCATCATTCAGCAGTGCTAAACAGAGGTTTGAGGGCTCTGACAACATTTTGTCTTTGATTTCCTCAATTTTGAGATTCATTTGGAGGATGGACTTTTGCCTCTGGAAAATTAGCCAGTTTGGCTAAAAGTAGTGTTAAATATTAGAGAACAACAGTATTAAATACTGGAGGTAGAACTCTCGAATTAGTGTTAAACACTAAAAGACAATCAGTGTTAAACACTGAAAATATAATCTTCAATTTAGTGTTAAACACTAGAAACAATCAGTGTTAAACACTGCAAACAGAGATCTCAAATTAGTGTTAAACACTAAGGAAAGAGAGGTCACCTGTGGACACGTGAGAGCGCCCTGATTCCCCTTATTTTGTTCTGCCAAAAGTACTGAATACTTTCTATACTTGATTTTGGAGCATCACGTGCTGTCACGTGATGGGGATTTGGGTATTTGACTGTTAAAGCTCTTGCCAAGGGGTCACGTGGTAGCACGTGAGAGCGCCCATAACTTCGGTTTCTTTTGCTTTTTCTTTGTGTGCTTCAGGGGGTCACGTGGAGCACATGAGGCGTTGCCTCAAAGTTCTTTTTCTGTGGATCTTTATAGGGGTCACGTGGTAGCACGTGACCCTGGTTCTTTGTTTAAAGATCTGTTTATCTTTTAAGAATTAAATTCTCTGTAGGGTTAAACCCTGATCATGATTTTGGAGGAATTAAATTCCTATTGTGCAAGAATTAAATTCTTAAGTAGGGTTAAACCCCAATTTCTTTTTAGAGGAATTAAATTCCCTATACATGTAAAGAATTAAATTCTGGCATAGGGTGAAACCCTAATTTCTTTTTTAAGGGAATTAAATTCCTGTGAGAATTAAGTTCTCAATTAGGGTTAAACCCTAGTTCTGTCCATTCTGAAGGAATTAAATCCCTAGGGTTAAACCCTAATTTTATTTTAAAGGAATTGAATTCCTATCATTCTGTGAGAATTAAATTCTCAAAGCTCAATTCCTCCTCTATGTTTTAGATCTGCATGGCAGGATCTCAACCCAATGAGAATTAAATTCTCAATTCAAGGGGAGATATGCACTTTGCAGATCCTCAACAAGAGAAAGAACTAAGTTCTTTATTTGCAGAAGAGTTAAACTCTTAAATTTTGAGAATTAAATTCTCTTTTTGAAGTTGATCTTTTTCCCTTTTCTCATCTAGGGTTTTCTTTTGTTGAGAATTAAATTCTCCTTTCTTTTCTCTCTGCATTTTCAAGATCCTAGAATTCTCTCCAAAGTTTTCTTTCTCAAAATTCTCCCTCCTATTCTCCCCTTGGCTCTTATTTATAGGAGGAGGAAAAGAATCAATTTGTTTAGCAAATCTTTCATTGAAAGATTTGATTTGTTTTCATAATTAATATGATCCTTTAGATCATTCAGTGAATTTTATTCACCGTTGGATTTTAAATCCAAAAGATATTCTGTTTGTTATTTTCGGTGAGATTTCGGGGAATCTTTCCTTGTCTAAGATTTTCCCATAAATTGGTTATTTTTAATCACCCTTGGATCTTTAATCCAACGGTCCCCATAATCCTTTTCCATTTGGAAAGATTTAGAGAAATTTAGAATTTTAATTCTATTTGGAAAGATTTAAATGATCTTTTTCAGAATTTAATTCTGTTGAACAGCAAGGCTTTTACAGCTAGTCACGTGTTGCCACGCGACCTTTGATCACGTGTGAGCACGCGACCCCCTAAATGGGCTCCTCTTCTGCGCTCTGTCCTTTGCCGCTGCTTTAACCATCACGTGTCAACACGTGACCATTGGTCACGTGTGAGCACGTGATACCTCATTGAGATAATTCCTGATTTTTAATCAGGGAATAGCGCATAGCACATTTGCTTATAACTTTTGATCCCGGATGAATTATGAAGCCCATAATATATCAAATCGAAGGGTTTTTCGAGATGCTTCCAATATCATCAGAATTTAGCTGTTTCTCCTTCGGGGGTTTATCAAAATATAGGCCGGAAGATACTGGTTCGCATTTCCTTAAGCGTATCGCTGCCATTTGATACCTTGGGCTCTTTTGCGCAGAAATTTTTGGCGGGAACAAATGCCCTCCCACTACTTTGCCCACATAAGTATGTACGTGGGTGAAGTAGTGCAGAGTTATGCATAGCGTATGGCCAGTTTCGGGTTGGTATATAATTTTCAGAATCTTGATCTGAGAAGATAACGAGCGGGCACAAGCGTCTTCATTTATCATTGACTCAAATCTCGACTCTTAAGAAATATAGTTCCAAACCCTTAACTCCACGAGCCGCACCCTTCTATCTCTTTATGTCTTACTCTGGCGTGAAGTAGTTTATATGCTCATGAGTAACTTTTCCATTTTAGTGGCATGTAGCTTTGGCAAGTGTGGCTCATAGATGGTCCATCTTGACCTCTTTGCAGGGAAGTGATGACTTAGGGGACAGGGGTAGGATCTGCCACCTAAGACTTTTCAACTTTATGAGCTGTGAGGGTCTCATAAATACTTTTCTTCCTACGAGTCGAGAGGATCCCGTAGGTGTATTTTCTCCTTAGGAGTCGTGAGGACTCCTAAGTGCGGTTTCTCTTGAGAGTCGTAAGGATCTCACAAGAGAATTTTCCCCCTTACAAATCGAGAGGACTCGTAAGTGGTTGTTTCCCTCCTTGTCGAGATTCGACTTTGGAGAGTGTGGTCTATGAATAGTATGCAAGAGTCCATTTTAGACCGACTTGCAGGGCCCCAGTGCTTAGGAAACAGGTTTTTTAATCCCCGCTGCCTGAGGCTTTTCCTCACGAGTCGAGATGAATCGAGCATTTCTCGCAAGGATGTCCTAACGTAACAGTTAACCTCTGCTCTTTACGACAAAGGTCCATTAGGGTCTGTGGTACTAGGATTTTGTCCGTCGTACCGTCGCGTTGGCTGATGTATTCCTCGATAGGCAATCTTGCTGTTCGAGTAGCCTTGCGACTGTCGTGTCTCTGATCCCTTCGGGGGCTGGACAAGACGTCTTCAAGCAATCTTCCTAGGCAGTTTGACCGTCGGAAGAGCAAGCGTTAGGAATTTTTCCATACCGCTTTTTACTTGAGGTTAGGCTCATTTTGGAGAGCCCCGATCACCTACATATTATGGAGTTATCGTACAACAACAGCTATCAAGCAAGCATAGGAATGACACTTTTTGCAACATTGTATGGAAGGAAGTGTTGATCGCCATTAAGTTGGGACGACATCGGAGATAGGGAACTTCTCAGACCATAGATGATAGTAGCGACTGTTGATGTGGTTCGTACTATCAGGGAAAGGATGAGCATAGCCCAAGATCGACAGAAGCACTGGGCTGATGCAAAGAGACGTCATTTGGAGTTCCAGCCAGGAGATCATGTGTTCTTAAAGATATCTCCGAACCGTGGAGTGATCCGATTTAAAGACAGGGTAAGCTAAGTCCGAGATACATTGGACCGTTCGACATACTCGAACGAGTCGGTGAAGTGGCATGCCACTTAGCGCTTCCACCTTCATTGGAAGGTGTGCATAATGTGTTCCACATATCCCAACTCAGAAGGTATGTAAGTGACCCCAGCCATGTTCTCGATCATTCCGAGCTCACTATACAGCCCAACTTATCTTGTGAGCAACAGCCTGTGGAGATCCTGGATAGGAAAGTGAAGACACTTCGGCACAAGGAAGTCAACTTGGTCTGAGTGATGTGGAGAAAAGACACTCCAGGAGAGTCCACTTGGGAAGGGGAAGATGAAATGCGTGCAAGATATCCACACCTCTTTGTAAACTAGTCCTCAAATAAAAGTTGTAAATTTCGAGGACGAAATTTTTGTAAGGAGGGCAGACTGTAACAACTCCATTTTTAGTGTACAAAATTTTACTTTAAAATTAATGTATACTTGGAGTATTTACTTTTGCTGTTATTATTTTAAGTAATTAATTAAATCCATAATTACAAGAAGGAGCTTGTAGCTCATTGGTAATACCTTGCATTTCTGAACCAAGCCACCAGAGTTCAAATCTTATACCCCACATTATTTTTAATTTTATTTTGGTTTAAATTTTTTAGAAGCCCAACAGTCAACACGTGATAACTCCCAAATTTCCCACTACACATGAAAATGTTAATGCACCAGAGGCTATATCAGGAAACCCCCCCACCTCCCGAGCTCCTGACTCGGCCGGCGGACCGGCCGACTCGGGCTGGTGCCGCCGGCCGGACTAGGCCGGTCGGCCGAGTCGTCAACAGGAAAATCCTGACTTTTGGTCTTCTCATACCCCCTACACACTCCATTTAATTAGATCGGTTCCATAGACACCATTAACCCTTATTTACTCCATTTTTAATGACTTTTTAATACATTTTTACATTTTTAAAAATTAAAACCCTTCATCTACCCTAACCCTAGCCTAACCCTATAAATACCAACCCTACACACTACCCCCTTATCCTAAACTCTAAGCCAACTCTCAAGAATTTTCAAGAAACCTTGTGTACTTTGAAAACGAGTAAGAAGCGAACCTACGGCGAATTTTCCGGCGAACTTCCGACGACCAACCTAGGAGCTCCCGGCGACGAAACGACGCACCGGTGGCTCCTCCCGATCCATCTCCCTCTTCTTATTGTCCTAAACCCGTAAGTCCCCATTTATATCTTTCTTTTCTTTCTAAAAAATACGGAATTACAAAACCCGACGGAATCGGAACAAATCCGATTTCCGATTCGGTTTTCATTATAAAACTTCACTTTTCTTTAATACAATTATGCTTAAACCCTTTCATGTTGACTATTAAACACTAATCAACCAGATTGATCAAGTTTTCTATCATAAAAATAATTGTTATTTCATTTTACCGTATTTTTCATTTAAATACCACATAGTTTCAATTCTACATTTAACATCACAAAACTTGCTATACCTTTAATTAGATCACGAGGTAATGACCTACCTCCTCACACACTCATATGCAACATAGCACAATACCCTTGGGAATATAGAATACGGGAAAACGACATCATTGAAAATAAATACCATTTATTTAATAAAACCGTTTTCTAAAGGATTTAGTATTTATACAATCTTTGCAAAGCGCTGCTACAGCCCATTTTAGTGAACCCGTTCGGGATGGTGCAGATTATCGCACATCCTCAGGCTTAGTAGTGCGAGATTCAGACCTCCGCAAGGAGCATTCGGTCTCAAAACATTTAAAATACGACATCTTAAGAAAACGAGATTTCTAGAATATTATAGATATACACAAAAATTATTTTCATATAAATATATGTATATGTAACATAAAAAATATCTATTTTGAATTATTATAAATATTCCACCTTTTGCTAAAAATATCACAAGAATCAATTTTACACTAAATTACCATGAATTCCATACAAAACCAATATTACAAATAAATATCTTTTATTATGAATTTAGGATATTCTCATTAGAATTGTCACAAATATAAAATCTATATTTATTACAAATTTAAAGACGATAATAAATACTTGGGGTGTATTTTGAAAACTATACAAAGTATTTTTATCTAAAACCTCCTCAAGTTCTATAATTTACCCTAAGGACCCTAGTAAATATAGGTTTAAGCGGGACCAATCTCTTGAGCCTCAGGGAGCCAGAGAAGTGGGTGCTTGCTTATTTAAGGTAGATAACTTAACAACGGTGTTATCAATACGGTAATCGTCTTTGAAAAGACACAAATCTTGCCGCCCATATGCAGCGGTTACCGATAACATCAAAACAATCAGGACTTCAATTTACCTTTCGAATTGTCTGACTTAGTTTGAGTCTCATTATAATCTGACTTGAATATGATTCAAGTACAATCTAAAATGTACAATCTATAATTTACAATCTACAATATTCTAATTCAACATGAATCTATGAATCCATTATTCCATATATTCAATCTATCAATTTATACAACTTGACCGAACCGAACAATGGATATACATTCCATTTACATGATTCTCCAGTTACATCCATTTACATGATTCTACGGTTACATCCGTTTACTGATATCATGGTTTCGGTCAGTTAATCAATTATACAAGTTACAATACAATACAATACAAACAAGACATCTCAGGGTTTAAGGGGGAGATTGGTACGGAAGGTGTTAGAAGTGGCACGAGACAGTAAGACTTAATACACCTAACATGAATCCAGTTGCTGTTGTACCGTGGCATAACCGGTTCCTTGTACTATCCTTGCCTCTAGTCTCTGGCGTATAGAGACTCCTCTCGTATACACTGGCATTCTTCTGTACCAAGCTACAAACAACAGCGTTAACACAATATTACAACAATATAATACAACTTTAAAAGATACCTTCTTATTCTGTCTATTCTATTTCTCCCTTATCTTTGGGACTTACCGAGAGACGTGTTCGCTGACGATATTCTCTTTCTTTCTTTTTTGAATGTCGTCAGGTGATCTGGACACATCAGAGATCGAGCCCAGCGCTGAAGACTTGGACCAGTTCAGTGAAGACCCCGAGCTCTAGTTTATTGTACACTTTTCCATTTCAGTACTTTTCTTTTCTGTTATACAATTGTTTAGGCATTGCTTTTTATTTCAGTTGTATTTACTTTCCATGTATTGTACAGAAAGAATGTGAATAAATAAAGTTGCTGTTTTATTATATCTTATCTCTTGTGCTTTACTTTTTATATTGCTTAGATACGCTTAGCGTATTTACTTCACAGTAACTACGTAGCGTCCTCGTCGCATTCTCTGCCCGTATACTGGAAAGCGGGGCATGACAAGCCCTCCGTCATTTCAGATAAGTAGTATTTAGTATTCATACTGTGTTTGTTGACCTTGTCAAGGCGTAGTGTGCGGTAGCTGATTAGTGCTTATCTGCAAAGTATATGATGCGATTGGATTAGGGTAGTCGTGCAGCCTTATTGACCTTGTCAAGAGTCGTGCTGGTGGGTTTAATTCAATCAGGAAATGACGGGTTGAACTTGACTTGCGGTCTATGGTTTGTTGACCTTGTCAAGATCATAGATCGCTCGGGTCAAAATATTATTGGGAATTTCAAGTGTTGAAATTTACAAATAAGATTGCATACCTCCTATGAGATAGTTGGTTCCCGATACCCACTGCGAGTAAGAGTTACTCCTGCGAGAGTTTTGCACATTACAATTAGCCAATCAAGTAGGTGTCTAGAAAGGTGTTAACGGGGTTACGCCCCTGGGAAAACGAGGTTTATCTTCATTAGGTCCGTGCGAAAGCACGGGGAACCTCACTCAAAATACCTACACTGGCCTGGCCGAAAGATTGGAGAACTTGTAGGGTATAATTAATCCTGGCTAGTCTTACCTTTTAGGGTTTGAAGGAAGATTTGATAAAAACAGTGAGAGCCATCCTGATTAGATAAAATCATAACCAATCTGATCTTACAAGAGCATACGTGTCACGACCCAAGTTTGGATGTGACCGGCACTTAGATTGTATCATATCTAAAGATATGCACAATGTCCAAGTAAGCCGAAAACCAAGATCAATTACCTTATTGCGGAATTATTTATGAAAATTTAGTTTTTAATGTAAAAATCTCAATTTGTGAAGTTAATTCATTAAATAATTAATAAAGGTTAAGTTTAGTTGTATTCCTAGTTGGAATCAACGATATCAAAAATGAACATGAATATACACATAATGAACATCACTGAATCTCATAAAGAAAGAACTATAATACTGATCAACAGATCTCAACTGTACATATATATCCCATCTCTCATTTCTAAGTCAAAATACAGGTTTGATGGAGACTTCTAGATACAAAATACATAACCCAAAAGGAAGGTTACTACATATGTAACCTACCGATCAAAAGATGGAATACGACTGCAAAAGTGATCCTGCCTCGCAGCTACCCGTCCACTCTATCCCTGCAAGGAACTGTGGCACAACGGGGATGAGTTGCCAACTCAGTGAATACGACTAACATATAACGGCGAATAAAGCAAATATGACAATCATGCTACTGAATATGAATCAAAATGGGTATATGTGAAATTCAACAGTAAATCTCATTATACTTCGAAAATCACAACTCAAGCAAATCATTTCCCGGTGTCCATCAACGACACAAAACTTTCATTTTCTTATAGGCATCATTCCCCGAATGATCCTATACCCATAATATCGGTCGTTATCCTCTTGATACACGCCGTATTTCTATAACCAACTCCGGTATCGAGTAACCTCGCTAGGCTTCCCCGTCTCAATACGGCTATCCTGCCCCTCGGTCTCGACCGGGTCCACCATGTATCCAACTGTATATCTCCCCCACTCAGTATGGATAACGTAAATCCGCGACCGTATATCTCCCCCACTCGGTCCGGAATAAAACCAAAACAGAAATCATCTCATGGTGGACATGACACATCAATCATGAAAATACTGGATTTATGCAATAGTATTCAAAACTCAAATCATAATTCCTCAATTCTACATTTATTTCATATATAACACCAAAATACGCATAAAGTAACAGGATGTCAATGATGCAATCTACCACTACATTAGACATGTGAAATACGATATCATTTGTTGTAACAAGTATGATATTTAAGTGTATGTGACATGGCAATATCGACGAGGTGTGTGTAGCATGTAAATTGTGCACGTGGCATGACTCGTCGATAATTGTGAAGTGTTCTAACAACTAAGCAATATACAAGTATTTTAATGAATGAGATTCTAACATGTAGACATGATGATATGAATACCACATTAAGTAAACCACGGGCGAAACACGCCATCTTTACAAAATTCCCCGGTAGATGTTTAGTCTACTCACCGGAAAGTCGAATCTACTCCGGAATCGCTAATTCTTTCCCTTTCCTCGCGGCTTCCGTATTTCTCGTATCCGCGTCTAAATATGCAAAGTTACGTGTATAAGCAAAACGGCTATTCCGATATAACGGAAATAGAAATACTTTATCCTACTTACTAGTTATTTACTATTTGATTATATCAAGTTATAAAACACTTAATCTTGCTGGATTTTAACCCTAATATGTACTGTTTCAGAATTTAAAACGTGACGTGATTTAGTCGTGTCGTATTTAGAATTTTACGATTCCATTTCCGATATATCTTCCCAGATTTAAACTACAGTGAAACTAAGTTAAATCAACAGTACCAAAATGACCTAAATTGTATACTGAACACACCCCAACAGAGCAAACCCCAAATTTCCCCAACATGGCCGGCGACGCCGGCCATTCTCCTATTGTCGCCGGCCCAAAACCGGCCCCCTGCCTCCGTCTTCCTGTGATTCACTCTAGTTGTTACCTACATCATTTTGACCCTGTTTAATTTATTTAGTTATCTTTCAGATTAAAGCAGATTTCCACAGACACTAATTTTGCTAAAATACGATATTATGTGACTTATCTAAACTCTAATTAACTAATCTACAGAGCCTAATTAATCTACTATGATTAAGAATTTACCCTCCAATTAGTTGTAGGAATGACCCTCTTTGATCAATCAACTCCTCTTAGCTTGATGATGAACTAACTCCAAGAACAAGCTCCTCTTTCATCTTCTTCCTCTTGTTCTTTCTTGTTCTCTCTTAGTTTTCTTTTCTTTTGATTTTCTTTTCAGTTTTAATTTAGTTTCAGAACTGAAAATGAGTTATATATGTGCGAGGAGGGAGGGATAAGGGAAGGTGGAGGTGTCAAGGGGTAGGGTGTGCATGATTCATGCAAGGAGGAGGTGTAGGTTGAAGGTTACATGAAGCATGAGGTGTTTTGATTTATCTTTTATTTTCTTTTGATTATTTTGAATTTATTTTCAGAACTGAAATGATTCCCTTTAATCACTTAAACCCTTGAAAATACCCTATTTACATACAATCTAAATTTTACAATTTGCCCCCTCACAACTTAACTTATTATAAAACACCCTTATTAGTAAAATGAAGCTAAAATTTTCATTAAAACCCTTATAACTTATTTAAATTATTTTCAACAATTCTAATTTAATTTGTATTACATATATCTTATGAAGATTGACATATTTGATTTTAACTGTTCTGTGATTTATCAGCTTATTCTTAATTTAATTAAATTTATTTATTTCTAACTTTTTCCTAATTGTTACAATATTCCCCCCTTAAGAAAATTCGGTCCCCGAATTTAAAATAATTACTAGACATACCTATGAAAAGATGTGGAAATTTCTTCCGCATCGCGTCCTCCGTCTCCCAAGTAATCTCCTCGCGATCCTTTCCTTGCCAGAGAACCTTAACAGATGGCAGTATCCTTGATCGTAGTTGCTTTGCCTGCCTGTCCAGAATAGCTACTGGCTGCACTGTGACGGATAGATCTGGCTCAAGCTGTAGAGTCTGATGCTGGATCGCATGAGATGGATCGTGAAGATATCTGCGAAGCATCGAAACGTGAAACTCCGGATGTACGTCGGGAAAACCAGGTGGAAGTGCTAACCGATAAGCCACAGCGCCCACTCTCTCTAAAATCTCGTAAGGTCCAACATACCTGGGGCTGAGCTTCCCTTTCTTCCCGAAGCGCATTACACCCTTCATTGGAGATACTCGAAGGAACACATGATCTCCCACATCAAACTCAAGTTTACGTCGTCGTCGATCTGCGTATGACTTCTGTCTGCTTTGAGCCGCTTTCATTCTATCTCGTATCAATTGAATCTTCTCTGTAGTTTCCTGTACTATCTGCGGTCCCAATATACCACTCTCACTAAGTTCCGTCCAGCAAACAGGTGATCTACATTTCCTTCTATACAAGGCTTCAAAGGGTGCCATCTGGATCGTCTCTTGAAAACTGTTGTTATACGAGAATTCTACCAAAGGTAGGTGATGATCCCAACAACCACCGAAATCTAGGCTACAAGCTCGAAGCATATCCTCTAGTATCTGAATGGTCCGCTCCGACTGACCGTCTGTCTGTGGGTGGAAAGCTGTACTGAAACTCAGTCGTGTACCAAGAGCGTCCTGAAGTTTCTGCCATAGCCTGCTCGTGAACTGGGTACCTCGATCTGATACTATGCATGTCGGCACTCCATGTAGACGTACAATCTCATCGATATAAACCTGTGCATACTGAGCAAATCCATATGTCGTCTTCACTGGAAGAAAATGAGCGGCCTTCGTCAATCTATCTACAATCACCCAAATAGAATCATACCCTCTGCTAGTCCTGGGTAGACCCACCACAAAATCCATGGAAATCTGTTCCCATTTCCACTCTGGAATGGGTAAAGGTTGCAGCTCCCCGGCTGGCCTCTGGTGTTCTGCTTTAACTTGCTGACAAGTCAAGCATCGAGAAACAAAATCCGTAACATCCTTCTTCATTCCTTCCCACCAATAATTATCCTTCAAACCACGATACATTTTGGTGGAACCAGGATGAATACTGTATACTGACCTGTGGGCATCCTCCAAAATCTCACGCCTCAATCCGTCAGAATCTGGCACACAGAGACGAGTCCTAAAACGTAATACTCCTTGATCATCAATCGCGAACTCCATCTCCTTGCCCTGCCTAACATGATCCATAATCTCCATCATGCGAGTATCTGTAGGCTGCGCATCTCGTATACGATCCAATAACTGAGGTCTGGTGCGAACATGTGCCAACTGACCTCCTGCCGATGTAAACTCAAACTGTATACGACTATCACATAAGAGCTTCCAGTCTGTAGAAGACTGTCTCTGCAAAATGCTCAAATGAGATAAATTACCTCCAGGCCTCCGACTCAAGGCGTCTGCTACCACATTTGCTTTGCCTGGATGGTACAAAATCTCACAGTCGTAATCTTTCACCAGTTCCATCCATCTACGCTTCCTGAGGTTCAGATCTTTCTGTTGAAAAATATACTTTAAACTTTAATGATCTGTGAAGATTTGACACGATTCTCCATACAAATAATGTCTCCAAATCTTCAATGCGAATACTACAGCAGCCATCTCTAGATCATGAGTGGGGTAATTTTGTTCATGCCTCTTTAATTGTCGAGAAGCATATGCTATAACCTTGCCGTGTTGCATCAACACACAGCCTAAGCCCACTCTAGAAGCATCACAATACACGACGAAACCCCCTGACCCGGAAGGTAAAGATAATACAGGTGCAGTCGTCAAACGCGTCTTCAACTGTTGGAAACTCTGCTCACACGCATCCGTCCACTGAAAAGGAACTTCCTTCCTAGTCAATCCTGTCAAAGGTGCCGCTATCCGTGAGAAATCCTGTACGAAGCGTCTGTAATAACCTGCCAGACCTAAGAAACTCCGAACCTCCGTAACTGACATAGGCCTGGGCCAGTGTTGTACCGCTTCAATCTTCTTTGGGTCTACACATATACCTTCCCTCGTGACTATGTGACCCAAGAACTCCACACTATCGAGCCAAAAAGCACACTTAGAAAATTTTGCATACAGCTGATGCTCCTTCAAGGTCTGCAATGTGATACGTAAATGCTGCTCGTGCTCTGTCTGACTCCGATAATATACAAGAATATCATCTATGAATACTATAATAAACCGATCGATAAATGGTCTAAAGATACGGTTCATCATATCCATAAAAGCTGCTGGAGCATTGGTAAGTCCGAACGACATCACCAGAAATTCATAATGCCCATATCTCGTACGAAACGCCGTCTTTGGAATATCGTCCTTCCGAACCCTTAACTGATGATACCCTGACCTCAAGTCAATCTTTGAGAAAAATCCGGCTCCTTGCAACTGATCGAACAAGTCATCTATTCATGGTAATGGATACCTGTTTCGCACAGTGACGCGATTCAACTGTCGGTAGTCGATGCACATTCTCATACTACCGTCTTTCTTCTTCACAAATAACTCAGGAGCTCCCCACGGTGAAACACTAGGACGAACAAGTCCTCTAGCTAACAACTCTTGCAACTGGCCCTTAAGTTCTTTCAATTCCGTCGGTGCCATTCGATAGGGTGGTATAGAAATAGGCCCTGCACCCAGAATCAAGTCGATGCAAAATTCAATATCTCGATCAGGTGGCAATCCTGGTAACTCAGCTGGGAATACCTCAGGAAATTCTCGTATGATCGGGATTTATTCCAATGGAACTTCAGCGACCCCTATGTCCTGAATAACGGCCAAGAACCTATGACAACCCTGCTTCAAGAGTCGCCTCGCACCAAAAGCAGAAATCATGTTGACAGGGGTTAACTTGCAATCCCCCTGCACAACAAACACCGGTTCTCCTGGAAAACAGAATCTAACCGCTTTTCCTCTACAATCTACATAGGCATGACAAGCGGCTAACCAATCCATCCCAAGAAGTATATCAAAATCCAACATGTCCAGGAGAATCAGATCAACTAGCGAATCTCTATTACCAATACGCACCGAACACGATCTGAATACGTGCCGAGCTATAAAGGAATCTCCAACTGGAGTAATCACTACCAAAGGTAACTCTAACAATGACGACTCCTTCCCCAACAAAAGTGCGAATCGTGAAGATACATAAGAATGTGTAGAACCGGGATCAAATAAAACATGTGCCTCTACTGAGCATACTGTAAGAGTACCTGTCACGACTGCATTTGATGTCTGGGCATCCTGTGGAGTCAGCGCAAAAACCCGAGCCTGGCCCCTGCCCGCATCCTGTCGTCCTCTACCTCGATCTCCTCTACCTCTCTGAGCACGTCCTGCATAGCCTCGACCTCGTGGTGCAACTGCCTGGCGTGTAGCGCCAACTGGGGGAGAAAGTAAAGCCATCGGTGTAGGAGGTGGAAGGGGTAAAACAGCCGGTGGAGCAATGATCCTGCCCTGAGATCTACAATCTCGCGCAAAGTGTCCGGGAAGTCTACAACTATAACAAGTAGATGGTGGTCTCTGATCATCAGGATAAGAACTGAACATCTGGCCCTGTGTCCAACCTCGTCCAACACTGCGGCCTGGAGTATATCTGCCTGGATAGGACCCTCTACCTCGGCCAAACTGTCTATTTGTTGGCACGAATGGTCTACTCCTCTTTGGCTCCGGAACGACTCCTGACTGGCTTAAACGCTCCTCTACTCGAATCGCCGCATCCATGGCCTGTGCATATGTATCAAAATGCTGGGAGCCTATCGCCAGATACAACTGTGTGTCCAAACTCCTTAGGAACCTTTTCACCCGAAGCTCCTCTGTAGGTACTAAGTATGGGGCATATCGCGACAGCTGGGTGAATCGTAAGTCATAATCTGCTACTGACATACTAGCTGATTTCCTCAACGCTTCGAAACTGCTAGCTCTAGCATCCCTCACACTCTGGGGAAGAAATCTGGCAAGAAAGACTGTAGAAAACTCGGTCCATGTCATCGGAGGAAGATTCGTAGCTCGCCCTCTTTCCATCGACTCACACCATTCCTGTGCAAGTCCCTCCAAACGAAAACTAGTCAGCTCAACTGACCTCGCATCAGAACATCGCAATGATCTGCCAATTCTCGCCATCCTATCAAGAAAAGACTGAGGATCTTCCGTCACGTCGGTCCCTGTAAATACTGGGGGTCTCAATCTCATAAACTCTGCAAGTGATACCTCCATCACTCTCGTATCTACTGGTGCTACCGTCTGTGTAGGCTGTACCTCGGACTCTGCTACGGTCGGTGCTGGATCTGATCTCAAAGCTCGAGTGGTCTCAGCTAACTGTCCTACCACTCGCTGTAATCCCAACATACCCTCCTCAATCCTAGTCATGCAATCTGGAGGAGGAGGATCAACATGCTCATGCACCTCCTGCACGTCCGGTGTACCAGTCGTCGTCACAGGCGGACTCGCCCTAGCTGCATTCCTGGCTGCGGCTCGCCTAGCCCGCGTAGCCATAGTAACTGGAACAAGAAACGAGAGTTGATAAGGTGTGGAAACAGAAGAATTCAATAACGAAGAATCAACGAAAGACTAGATCAAGATAAACATCCTAAGGTTAGTTAGGCTGAATACGATAACGTAAATATGCCGCGGAACATACGTACGGTACTGCATTCGTCCTAATTCACCTACTCCATCAAACTAAAGGTCATCCTAACTCTCAGACTTACATCAACCTATTGAAATCCCTTACTGAATTCCGTAAGGTTACTCCTAAGCTCTGATACCAACTTTGTCACGACACAAGTTTGGATGTGACCGGCACTTAGATTGTATCATATCTAAAGATATGCACAATGTCCAAGTAAGCCGAAAACCAAGATCAATTACCTTATTGCGGAATTATTTATGAAAATTTAGTTTTTAATGTAAAAATCTCAATTTGTGAAGTTAATTCATTAAATAATTAATAAAGGTTAAGTTTAGTTGTATTCCTAGTTGGAATCAACGATATCAAAAATGAACATGAATATACACATAATGAACATCACTGAATCTCATAAAGAAAGAACTATAATACTGATCAACAGATCTCAACTGTACATATATATCCCATCTCTCATTTCTAAGTCAAAATACAGGTTTGATGGAGACTTCTAGATACAAAATACATAACCCAAAAGGAAGGTTACTACATATGTAACCTACCGATCAAAAGATGGAATACGACTGCAAAAGTGATCCTGCCTCGCAGCTACCCGTCCACTCTATCCCTGCAAGGAACTGTGGCACAACGGGGATGAGTTGCCAACTCAGTGAATACGACTAACATATAACGGCGAATAAAGCAAATATGACAATCATGCTACTGAATATGAATCAAAATGGGTATATGTGAAATTCAACAGTAAATCTCATTATACTTCGAAAATCACAACTCAAGCAAATCATTTCCCGGTGTCCATCAACGACACAAAACTTTCATTTTCTTATAGGCATCATTCCCCGAATGATCCTATACCCATAATATCGGTCGTTATCCTCTTGATACACGCCGTATTTCTATAACCAACTCCGGTATCGAGTAACCTCGCTAGGCTTCCCCGTCTCAATACGGCTATCCTGCCCCTCGGTCTTGACCGGGTCCACCATGTATCCAACTGTATATCTCCCCCACTCAGTATGGATAACGTAAATCCGCGACCGTATATCTCCCCCACTCGGTCCGGAATAAAACCAAAACAGAAATCATCTCATGGTGGACATGACACATCAATCATGAAAATACTGGATTTATGCAATAGTATTCAAAACTCAAATCATAATTCCTCAATTCTACATTTATTTCATATATAACACCAAAATACGCATAAAGTAACAGGATGTCAATGATGCAATCTACCACTACATTAGACATGTGAAATACGATATCATTTGTTGTAACAAGTATGATATTTAAGTGTATGTGACATGGCAATATCGACGAGGTGTGTGTAGCATATAAATTGTGCACGTGGCATGACTCGTCGATAATTGTGAAGTGTTCTAACAACTAAGCAATATACAAGTATTTTAATGAATGAGATTCTAACATGTAGACATGATGATATGAATACCACATTAAGTAAACCACGGGCGAAACACGCCATCTTTACAAAATTCCCCGGTAGATGTTTAGTCTACTCACCGGAAAGTCGAATCTACTCCGGAATCGCTAATCCTTTCCCTTTCCTCGCGGCTTCCGTATTTCTCGTATCCGCGTCTAAATATGCAAAGTTACGTGTATAAGCAAAACGGCTATTCCGATATAACGGAAATAGAAATACTTTATCCTACTTACTAGTTATTTACTATTTGATTATATCAAGTTATAAAACACTTAATCTTGCTGGATTTTAACCCTAATATGTACTGTTTCAGAATTTAAAACGTGACGTGATTTAGTCGTGTCGTATTTAGCGTTTTACGATTCCATTTCCGATATATCTTCCCAGATTTAAACTA
Organism: Agapanthus africanus; assembly: GCA_030015575.1. Lineage (NCBI taxonomy): Eukaryota > Viridiplantae > Streptophyta > Magnoliopsida > Asparagales > Amaryllidaceae > Agapanthus > Agapanthus africanus. The sequence continues at coordinate 296,909,357 of CM057339.1, read as the reverse complement.
CAGTGAAACTAAGTTAAATCAACAGTACCAAAATGACCTAAATTGTATACTGAACACACCCCAACAGAGCAAACCCCAAATTTCCCCAACATGGCCGGCGACGCCGGCCATTCTCCTACTGTCGCCGGCCCAAAACCGGCCCCCTGCCTCCGTCTTCCTGTGATTCACTCTAGTTGTTACCTACATCATTTTGACCCTGTTTAATTTATTTAGTTATCTTTCAGATTAAAGCAGATTTCCACAGACACTAATTTTGCTAAAATACGATATTATGTGACTTATCTAAACTCTAATTAACTAATCTACAGAGCCTAATTAACCTACTATGATTAAGAATTTACCCTCCAATTAGTTGTAGGAATGACCCTCTTTGATCAATCAACTCCTCTTAGCTTGATGATGAACTAACTCCAAGAACAAGCTCCTCTTTCATCTTCTTCCTCTTGTTCTTTCTTGTTCTCTCTTAGTTTTCTTTTCTTTTGATTTTCTTTTCAGTTTTAATTTAGTTTCAGAACTGAAAATGAGTTATATATGTGAGAGGAGGGAGGGATAAGGGAAGGTGGAGGTGTCAAGGGGTAGGGTGTGCATGATTCATGCAAGGAGGAGGTGTAGGTTGAAGGTTACATGAAGCATGAGGTGTTTTGATTTATCTTTTATTTTCTTTTGATTATTTTGAATTTATTTTCAGAACTGAAATGATTCCCTTTAATCACTTAAACCCTTGACAATACCCTATTTACATACAATCTAAACTTTACAATTTGCCCCCTCACAACTTAACTTATTATAAAACACCCTTATTAGTAAAATGAAGCTAAAATTTTCATTAAAACCCTTATAACTTATTTAAATTATTTTCAACAATTCTAATTTAATTTGTATTACATATATCTTATGAAGATTGACATATTTGATTTTAACTGTTCTGTGATTTATCAGCTTATTCTTAATTTAATTAAATTTATTTATTTCTAACTTTTTCCTAATTGTTACAATACGCCGAGTGTTTTCTTCTCACTCTCTCCTGGTAGCGACCATGTCACTCCTTAATCAAGATAATAATATGGATGCATTGACCGAACCTGCTTATTATACTGAGCTAGGGAACGTTGGTTCCGCTCTATCTTATAATTGTTATAAGTCCGAGCAGGGAATATCCGAATTCCCATGCCTCTCATTCGAGGAATGTGCATGTTGATGCATTTTCTTCGGGTGTGTTTGTTACTGAGCACTATTTCTCAGTATTCTCTACGTCCTAGGTATGAGATACCGGATCAGGATCCCATATATGTAAGAGTTACATGGGCTACAGAAAGGTAGAGAACTGAGATTGGGTAATATGTCTCTAAGTGTTAGAGAATGGTGCAATTGTTGCAGCCAAGTCAGTTGGCAAATATCACCTTGTATTACCAAAAGGTAAATACATTGATTCTGAACGAATGTTATAACATACCGAACCTGATATACAACATTACATCAAATTCTTTATTGAGTTAAAGAAGGATATAATTTTGTATTGCAGGATAATATTGTGAACATTTTCCTTAATCAAGAGTTGATTAGATCAGGCACGTTATGAAATGGCATATATGTTCTAAATCAAACCACGGTTCAAAGTATCTAGAACATACACAAGAGGAGTAGTTCAGAAATGAACGAATTCTTCTTGTGCCATTGTAGACTAGGTCATATCTATGCGACATGACCAGCTAAGTTACATAAGGATGAATATTTGAATCCGTTCGAATTTTCATCTTATGATACTTGCCAGTATTGTCTTAAAGGTAAAATGACCAATGTTCCGTTTACTAGAAACAGAGAAAGAGTTACTGAACTCTTGGGACAGATACATGATGATGTATACAGTCCGATGTCTACAAATGCCAGGGTTAGTTCTTCGTACTTCGTTATATTCACTGATCATATCTCAGGATTCAGACATATGTTCCTGTTGAAACACAAGTCTGAAACTTTTGAGAAATTCAAGGAATATAAGCTTGAAGTTGAGAACCAGACAGGTATAAGTATTACAGTCTTACGATATGATCGAGGAGGAGAATACTTGCGCATGGAGTTGCTGGAGTTTCTAAAAGAAGAATGAGATTCTCTCTCAGCTTACTCCTTCATATACACCACAGCACAACGGTGTATCGGGGCGGAAGTATCGCACCTTATGAGATATGGCATGCTCGATGATGAGTATTGCTGAGTTACCTGTTTCCTTTTGGAGTTATGCACTTGAGAAGCTGCATACCTATTGAATGGGGTTCCATCCAAATCAATGCCTACCATTCCATATGAGATATGGAATGGGAAGAGACCATGTCTTAAAGGAGTTAATCTATGAGGTTGTCCGGCCTATGTTGAAAACAAAATCGTGACAAACTCGAGGCAAGGTCAGTTCTGTATAAGTTTGTTAAGATATCCCAAACATTTGCAAGGGAATATCTTCTACCATACTGAGGAGCAAAAGGTGTTTTGTTTCTCAGCATACCAATTTTTTAGAAAATGAATTTCATATGAAGAAATTAGTGGTCATGAGATAGAACTGGAAGGAGTTCCAGCTGGACAAACTAACAGCTGATGATTTGGTGAAACCAAAGGATTCAATAGTCTCCAACAAACCTCAGCCTCTCCGCGAATCTGATAGGGTTCCTCATCCACTTAAGAGATACTACGGTTTTCTTGGTGACGGTGGGAGCGAGGATTGCATCATGGTAGATGATGACCTAACTAGGTTCAGGAAGGCCATCACGAGTAGGGACTCTGGGAAAAGGCTGGATGCTATGCGATCAAAGATAGAATCCATGTACACCGACAAAGTATGACTTTGCATGTTGCACCTGAAGGGGTAAAACTATCACGCCCCGCTTCCCAGAGTGCGCTAAGATCAGCACATGACAGAGCCAACCATGCTACCTGTGGCTAGGAAACATCCCTCCACAGTCACATTACGGCTGTTTATAAGATATCAAGAATAGTAGAAATAAAATAAACTATCTAGTACATGTCCATATGCCAGAATAAACGAGTCAAGAAATAATATGCGGAATCAATAAATCCAATAAAAAATAACATCTGGAAGGTACGTCCCAAATACGGGCTCACATCAGGAAATGAAAGTACGGAAAGAAACTAAACTAAACTGGATAGTAACAGGATCGTCACTGCTCGGCCTGTCGGCTGAAGTACTCCTGATCCGCCTGCATGAGAAATAAAGGATCTGGGCCATGCAAAACCCAGACGTCAGTGCGTCATAATATCAAACAATAATAAACAACCAGGATGTAACGAGATATGCAAGCATGAATGATAACATGAATGTAACAAGTAAACATGGATATAAAACAGTGAAGAGTACACGTGCAGGTGAAGTGCAGTGAGTAATCTAAACTATACTACCGGGTTATCTATTCTAAAGTCTTCGAAATCAATTAATGTAATCTTCATCGTAACCCATCGGTCTATGCCCCGTTCATTCCCCACGGGACCACGGTAACAAGATTATTCCGTAACGCCCGGAAAAACGGCAAACAATATATTCCGTAACGCCCGGAAAAACGACAAACAATATATTCCGTAACGCCCGGAAAAACGACAAACAATATAATAGCCCTTTGAGTTACGTTCGGTTAAATTCTTGATTTCCCCTTACCCCCAAGATTATGTGTTCAAGTCGGGTATTGCCAATCAATATCTAATGCCAACACAGGATCAAGCAGGTACAGGTTTTGTCTATGCAGACAATAGTAACGTCCATCAGGACAACATGTCAGGATTGTCGGCATTAGAAACAGGATCAGGTAACATGTCAAGTAGCGGTATATCAGGTCATGTCAGGTGGTGTACATGTATCACATGGATGCCCAACAGTAAAATGTAGCAAGTATCGAATCACGGTAAGAGTACGGATGTACTGTAGAAGCATGGGTGCATAATTATCTATCACGGGTTACATTATGACTGTGTAGGATGCACATTATCAAGCATGGGGTACTAATGTAACAGTAATATGAATTAATATGGCATGGCATGCAAATAGATATATAGAATTAATGGTATGGGTACACAATAAAACATGGATGCACAATTATCTATCAGGGGCTACAACTACAACTCCAAGACTATGTAGGATGCACATTATCAAGCATGGAGTACTAATGTAATAGTAATATGAATTAATATGATCTGTAAATGCAGCTACATATATAATAAATGATATGGATGCATACGGGTATCCGAAAACAGTAAAACTTTAATATGGATGTATAATGCAATCAACATGGGATATTTTTATTCATATGGATACAAAATAAGATACATATCATGTAGCAAAATGAACTTGCATGCGACTAGATATATAATAAATTGTACGGATGCGAACGGATATTGTAAAACTATAAAACTGTAACATTGGATGTAAGTCTACGGTAGCGCCCCGGCCAATAATCTGAGGCCAAACGCGGAATAAAAACATTTTTATAAACTAGCACTAACATAGACTGTAACCCGGATCATGCCATTAACACTAAACTAGAAAACTGTAAAATGATAGAATGGCTATACCGATCGATCCGTGTCCTTTGGTCTTTAGCCATCATCCCACGCTCATCGCGTCATCTCCGATCTCCTGTCTCCTCGTCGAGGTGGCACCACGTCAACGGATCTTTATACGGGCTCCCGCCTCTAAACCGAGGCAACTCGGACATGAAATTTGCTAACCGACATGTCCAAGATTGATGTAGAGATAGTGTAGAATATTTTGTCTCAAGACACCCAAGCCATTGGGTGGAGGTAAATTGAAGTTGCCAATTAGGGTGATGAATTGAGCTTGGGATTTTACAAAATGAATCAATTTTCCTCTCAATTTGGCTCGGCCAAAAATTCTGGGCTGCCAAAGAAAGCTCTCAGCCATTTTGTGATGGAGGGGTGAGCACAAGGAAATGAAAAGGTGACTATATACAAATATCCTCACAAAAGATCTAATGGAAATATCTTAGCAAGAACAAAACACATTAATGCAAAGAATGAGTCAAAATAACACCTCACCACATCTAGAATCATCAAGGTTGCTGCTGGAGCCCCTGCAGCCACAAAAACCCCCCTCATCTTAAAAATCCACATTTGCAAATAAACCCCCAAAAGAAAATACTTAAAGCCCAATGAAAAATCAGCCATGGATTAAAGAAAATCCGCAACATAAACATTAAACCAAATGTTTAAGTCGGATGGAAAAAGATTAGAAACTTCAAAAGTAATCCCGTGGGATTACCCCACAACAGTATAAACATACCCGCATTTGTATTCTGACCGAACACAAAATGCAATGAGACAAAAATATCCCTACACAATATAATACTAGAATCCGGCTTAAACCAAAGCCCACTAGTATTATCTTTCCGAATCATGACACGTGTAGAAATGCACGTGCATGTTTGAACCCTGCTATAAAACCATATGGCCTCTATAACGTTTCGCCCAAACTTGGGAAATAATCTGCGGGGAACTCTAAAGACTCATCAATACTCTGGCAGTGGGTTTAACCACAAGCCATCAGTAGTACTAGCTGTACGTAACGGCTGTCCATGTATTGACAGAAAGGGAAGCTGATGAGCGAACTCATCCTGGAACCCTACTGAGCCTATCAGTGACAATATCCGTACAGCCCGGTCCGTTCGTCTATGAGCATCGCATATCGGGCCTAGAGAGCTGGTAACGTCAGACCCCCAATAGCGGTATAAGTCGTGTCAGAGTGTAGCCCAGAACATCCTGAGATACTGCTGGAGTACCTACCAGTAAATCTCCTGCCTCGGTCAAGGGCTTTGTGTAATGGCTCTCCTAGACACAGCGTGATCTCACCCCCAATACCGGGAGAGACGAATCCCCTGCCGATCTGCTCACTGCCTCCATGTGGCTCGAGACTCTACCCAACTAAAACCTATTTACACGACTCCTTTGAGCCGTGGTAGGGTAATAATCAAAGCACAGTGGGAACTCACACGTGACAAATGACGATCTCAGGTCGATAAACTAACCTGCACACATGTCACCTGGGAACTGCTATCTGACGCTAGGTATAATACCAACTAGCAGGTTCCCGGCGAGTCCTGTCCGGTGCACTCATAACCTAATGAGCACCCGTATACATCTTAGGTGAACCAACTGACACCAATGGCTTGTGAGACCGGCCACCGTCCCTTGTCGGGGTCTCGACTGTATACACTAGTCTACTCCGGGGTATTGATGCCCTGTCTCGAAACTCCCACGACTAGGGACCACTTTTAAGGATGTGCTTATAGACTACCCAACTCTCACGTATATGATCGCCATCATACTGCTGGTAGTCAAGCAAGAATCTTAAGAGCTTTATCAACGTGTAATAGTGATCATGTCACCTAAAGCTGTACACGATGATAAAGATAAACCAGATAGCATACTATCATCTCGAGTAAGACCGTCCTACCGGTATAGATCCTCCCTCAATCATTGCAATCATATACCCGCGATCTAATAATTGACTTTGAGGGCACTATATCCAATAATCACCCACTTGCACTTAAGGCTAATTATTGCGATGTCGCATACTCACAGCAGTGTGATACCAAACATCCAACTCCTCTACCAATCGGTTTTACAATGCTCGTTTGTAAAACTATTGTGTTCGAGAAATAGCCTCAGTGAGTGGATCCGTCTTGATGTTTCTTTCTATATCTCTCTTAATCTCATGTTCGCGAAGAAAGCCATCTCTCGAATTGAGTTATACCTGTCTTAGAATATGTCTGGATATCTGATGGGACCTAGTTCATAAATGAACTCCAAATCCAAACTTCTTAGACTGTATCGTTAACTGAACTTAATCAGTATCCTGCACTATGCCTCCCTCGGTATCCGCCTGGACCACCTGTCCAAACTACTGCCCCTCGTCAGAGGGAAAACTATAACTCTGACAATCACTCTGTCATCTATGTCACCTTGGAAGCCTGGAATGATAACTGTCTCGCGAAAGAGCCTGCCATTATCAAATCCATAGAACATGCACTTATGTTCTAAAACTGCTTCCGAATGTTTCTCCAGGATTGGATTAATATCAACTTATTGCATCTAGTGCAAAAACAGTATCGGGTGTGGTACTTGACATCTCATGATTGTCTCAATTATCTATGCAAGTGATATGTCAATCATACACATCCCTCTCCCCTTTAGTCTGTAAGACACCTTTAGAGAGGGTGACTCCATCACCTGCAGGTACACCACCATTCCGGGAGTCATCCATTCTAAAATACCTTTTAGAATACTGTCTAAGTACCCAGATTGGGAAACTACCCAAACCTAGATCTAAAACCATAAATCTAGTAACCAGAATGTCTGATATTATATCCATATCCTGTGTGGAGAAACAACTGTGTGACAACCACAGTATAACCGATCGTAGTATAGGAATTTTACTTCCTACAAAATGCATGTCATCCAAATACCAGGACATCATACCCTACTACCTTCTTAACATATCCATCCTCTATTCTGATGAAATCAAAGCCCATGACCGTCACATAAAAAAATAGATGATCTATCTCCGCTATATCTCCTTTAGTCTATAAATAGATTTAAGCTACTTGTCCACTATGCTTCCGCTGCTCCCACTGACCACAACAATCCTCTGGCAGAGTCATATACACGTGCACTTCTAAAGCTAGTTTAGAACGACGCTATACTCATCCTCTTGCCGGGTTTCATAGTCTGGAACAACAGCAATGGCAAGTCTGGGTAAACAAGAACCTCCCTGTCACCGTCTTTGAGGCTACCGGAGTACCTCTTGGGTGCCTGAGGTTACCCATCATATCTACGGAGTGGCTAATGGAATGTCAAATCTGATTGATTCTTTAGGTCCTATTAAATTTTCTGTAATCGTTTGCGGTTCTGGAATCTCTTCCAGTTCTACCATACTCCTACTACTGTTTTCTGAAAAAATCCATTTTACTAAAACTGTGGCGAGTCAAGAACAATATCACCATTGATCTTCCAGATGGTAGAAAGTCAACCCTCGTCATAGCTTGATTCAACCCACAAACTGCCATTACAGAAACGTGCCTTGAGTTATCCAGAGTTTGGTTTTAAGTATAAGCCGGACAACTCCCCGTACCTTAACATCGTTAAGATATGAACCATTCTATATCCAATATAGAAACTTTGGCACTTATTTAATTGGAACCAGATTCAAACCATGCATCTGTCTCCAGCACATGTCAACTTTAATGGAAAGAGGCCGATCAACATTACTCAACTTAGGAGTGCATCCAATTATGAGTAACCTGAAAGAGAAATAAGTTTCTCAAAATCATTACTATCGACTGAATACCCAACACAAGTATCTACATCTTCGATCACTTTGAAGAATCCCGATACTTGCGACACCTGGTTCTCTACTTTATTTTTATACCTATAACTTCTCAAATTTGGACCTTGTATTTCTACGAAACACATGTCTAAGACTTGAGAAGTCACAAGTAAACAGAATATAGTACGAGGACCAACCCCTTTGTCCTGATGGACACTGGACGGCATACAATACTTTGTATGAGTCCCCTGAGTTGAACAACTCAAACCCTGTGCGTCGTAGGTTGAAAACTGTACTTATGGTAATGAAGAATTACACCGCTGTTCAATATTCCTTACCTAACCATCAACTCATATAGGTAAATGTCATGGACATAATTTCAAAATGTTATATCTCACTTTAAAAAAATAAACGTACAGATATATCAATTTGAAATTGGTGCACAACTGCGGATACTCTAAACCAAAAACTTGCCGTCCGGCGAAAACCCAGGCGATTTCCTCAAATATCACCAATTACAACGAATTCCGATATAATGAGGATGATCACCTAATTCCCAATAACTTACCCCCACTCATCATCTGTAAAACCATACAGATGTGAGAAGCATACCTGGTAAATATATACCCTGGAGCAAGTGTCTAATTGGGAAATCAGTTTTCCTTTAACAATGCACAGTGAAACCGAAACATGAAAATGTTTCGAAGGGGTATTCGGGTATTCCTAGTAATTCCTCTTTCATAATCCAATTCGTGAATGTAACCGTATATTTCTTTGCCATCTCTCCAAATCCCTTTATTTGTCTTTAGTCGTTACCTTTTGTACACCATTGTTAGGCTAAATGGTTTTCTTCCTTCCCTACCGTTCGGCACAAACCAATGGTTTGGAAGAAGACTATTCAATAAGAGTAATAGGTGTACCCTCCTAAACCAAGGAGTACTCGCAACTTGAGAGAAGGTGATGATAAAAGAAAACTGAATAATACCTTATTCTATTCCTCCTGAATCGGAGAAAACCAAAGGTGAAATAGGAGTGGCGATGATGTACGCGGTTTGGTTGTGAATGATACCCGTCTCAATTTACTTTGCCCTCTTTCTAATCCCTTCATGTGTCTTTACTTATTACCTTCTGTACACCCTACTTAGGCTAATTGGTTTTCTCCTTTCCCTACCTTTCGGCACCTGCCTATGGTTTGGAAGAAGACTATCCAATAAGCTTAATAGGTGTATTCTCCTAAACCAAGGAGCCCTCGCAAGATGAGAGAAGGTGATGATAAAAGACAACTAAATAAACCAATTCAATCTCTCCAGAACCTGAATCCATCCTCAAAGAAGTCCCTTCGAGTTCATATTTAACTATACGATGGATTTATCCAATGGAAGTGGATGTTCGTAGTAATATGAGGTGTTCTGGAGAAATGTAAAGGGTAAAAGGAGCAGCAATGCTGTATGCAACTCAAACAATCCAAAAGCCAGTATGTTTATAAGAAGGTTCAATCAACCTGGTCACTGAGTCATAGTTTAGGGTCGGGCCATGGTCGCTGCCAAAGAGAGAGAGAAAAGATACACTCTGCGTGCACTCTAACCTAGATCAGAATGGTTATCACTTTATCTAATCAGGAAACCTCCCACTGTATCGTCAAATTCTCCTCCAAACCTGAAAGAAGAATTAGTCGGGATCACCCGAAGAGTAAACCAACTCATCAGTGGGAATCGGGATCCAACTCTTATCGCATGATAATGTGAAGGAATCCACTCACGTTATCACACTCCATAAGGTATGCGCATGCCTGGCAAGTTTCAGTTTCTTTAGAAACTCCCGATATGATTTTTACCCCATGCTCTTATGACCTTGATGAAGGCCAACAAATCATAAGTCACATGTCAAGTTCTACCCGTCATTGTCCAGGTTAATTTGAACCCGCTCGTACATACCCTTGACGAGGGCCAACAAGGTAATACCCAAACCAACACATCTATCTATGCAACAGAAAAGTAACAAGCAGCTACCATCCACTATGCTTTGATGAAGGCCAACAAATATAGCATGAATACTACGTGCTACCCATCTGAAACGACAGAGGGCTACTGCTGGTTTTTGGCGAAAAACCTTTAACGTAATGAACTTGATCTCGTTGAAGGAACCTGATAGCTTTTTAAAAATATATAGTGGCGAAAACCTTTGCTAAAGAGGTCACTCCCGGTGAAGGGATCTCGGCTCTTTCCTCGTGGAATGAGGTGCAGGATATTCCAACTAAATACCGCGATGCAAAGCAACAAGTAATCGACTATAGTGAAGTTATTACCCTGACGCAAACTTCTGCCCAAGGGGTCACTCCCGGTGAAGGGATCTCGGCCCTTGCCTCGTCGAATGAGGTGCAGGATATTCTAACTGAATACCACTGTGCAAAACAAAAGAAAACGTCTTTGTAATAACACTTTTTGAAAATTGTTCCAACAACGTCAAACAGATTTGTTTTCCTTTGCATTGATCAAAATCAACGCAGTCCCATCAATTAATCACACCAGAAAAGAACGAAAATAAAATGTACGTATATGCCATCTGCATTCGTTACTGGGTCCCGTCATCACCCGTTAGGTTACATAACTAACGACAGAGCGGGGACTGGACTAGCGCGGGTGCAAAACATATACAACATCTACTAGTATATATACCAATATACAATAATCGCTCCAGGCGTGATAAATGCAACATTACAGAAAAGTAATAAGCATCACAGAACAATACAGATAATCTGGGATCCTCGGGTTTCATATAGCCGCTACTGAATCCCGACGCTCCCCTAGTCGTGTGGATAGCCTGTGCAATGAAACCTAGACCCCTATGAGTGCGGCAAGTTACTCGCCAAAACCTGCAGCGAGGTAGCTGTTAGTTATATGTATGCCCTAGAGGCCATTACTGTACATTGGATGTATATTGTAGTGGATGCTGGGACATATATAGGGAGGGCTTTCTTACTCGACATGATAGTATGCTATCTGGTTACCCTTTACCTTAACGTGTACACTGATTGTTTCTCAGTTACATGTTGGTAAAGCCCTTAGGATGTGTACTTGACTACCTGGACTATGATGCGGATCATACTAGTGAGGACATGGTAGTCCATAAGTACATCCTTCAAAGTCCCTAGTCGTGGGTGTATCGAGATGGGGCATCGATATACCAGAGTAGACTAGCGTATACCTTCTCGACCCATACAGATGGGCGATGGATGATCCCATATCCATTTGTGTTTGACATCAGAGATGATATACGGGTGCTCAGTGGAGAATGGGTACACTGGACGGACTCGCCAAGAACTCCCAGATGTTATTATACCTTACGTCAGATGGCAGTTCTCTGGTGACACTGGTATAGAGTAGTCTGTTGACCCGAGATCGTCATAGAGTCTTGTGTGGTTCCCACTGTGCTTTGATTTCCACCTTACCACGTCCAAGAGGGCGTGCAAAACGGTGGTTTTTGGGTACAGTTCCGAGTCACATGGAGGCAATGAGCGATAGGAGGGGATTCGTCTCTCCCGGTATAGGGAGTTGATGTTGCGCTGTGTTCGATTGGCTATAACCGGAAATCCCTGGCCAGGGTTGCTGAGATTTACTGGTAAGTGTTACCAGTAGTTTCTCGAACTGTTATAGACCTCATATCGACACGACTTATCGAGCTATTGGGGTCTGACGTTTACCACCCCTAGGCAAGATATGCGACATATCAGACGACGAGACCGGACTGTACGGTAGTGTTACTGGTTGGATTCACTGGAGTGTGGGCGGGCTTGCTCGTCGATCTTCTCATCGTTCAATACCCGGGTGGCCGTTACGTTTGGCAGACCGCTTGCGGCTTGTGGGTGTTTGATATGATCATCACCTGCTGCCGGCGTATTGACGAGTCTTTAGAGTCCTACACAGAGGTTTCCTGGCTCAAGCGAAACGAAATAGGAGCGCAAATGAGATATGTGCGGGACCGAGAATGATACCAGTATGTGATACTGTATTCAATTCTCGGGATTTGTGACATTGATCGGTTATATGCGATATAGCCGGGTTATCGGATCAAGTGTTGATTCGATAAGTTGTTACTATTGATATTAGTCGGTTATATGCGATATGACCGGATCGTTATATCAAGTGTTGATTTAATGATTTAATGTATAATTATATATTTGATATATCACTTTACATTAACTAATATAGGTTCACTTAAAAAAGGATTTTCTCACTTGGTGCGCACATTGTATATATGATATACTTTTGTGCATTTGTTTGTATCATGTTTGATGATACATGATTGTTTAGGTGTATGTTTAGTTTAAACCTTGGTTAAGTAAATGGTTAGGGTTTTGTTTAAATTTCTTATCTATTTATTTACTTATTTATTCATTTTAAAAGGAAATAAAATGGTGGCTAATTTTGGATTATCTTTGAAGCTTCATGAAGCTTTGAAATGGTTGACCATTTTGTTTCTTTCCTTAACCCCAAGCATTAACCTAACCATGGTATATTCTCTACACCTAACTATGGTTGATAATATGATAAGTATCATTTTGGTTTTCTATTTTTAATAAGAATTTTAATACTTATCATATCATCATCATCATCTTCTTCTTCTTCTTCACATGAAGAAGCATGCTTCATCAATGGCAACTTGAGCAAATGAGTGAGAAATCCAATTCTAAAGTGAACCCACCTCCTATTTCTTCATCCTCTACCTCTTTCCCAGTAGTAGAGTGTGTTTTCTTCACAAGTTTCATGACTTGGTGAAGTGGGAGCTTGATCTTGTGATGCCTCGACGTAGATCATCTTTGGCATCCTCGTCGATGACCTAGCTCGCCCATTTCTCCGATGAAGCCGATGCGAGAGTCCGAGATTCGAGATGGACAGCGAGGGGACGACTACGTGGAGCTAAGGAAGTGGATAACCGGATCTACAAAGGTTGTAGCTTCTTAACTTTAGTTAAGTTGTTAACTAGATTCGTATTTCGCCTAAATTTCTAGTTAACGATCCGTATTAGGGTTTCTCGGCACCCGTAAAATTTGAAATTGGCATGGTTGATGCCTTGTGAGACTTCATTAGCATGCCTAGGAACCCTACAGTGGTATCAGAGCCTAGCTAGAGCCTTAGGCGATGCGTAGACGACGTTTGAAATCCGAACGAACCCGAAACCCTAATACAATATGCTCTCTGTGCAATTTTTAATTTCGGGGATTTTTCCACATTAAAAATATGTAGAAAATTCAGCAGGGAATTGTAAGAATTACTGTGAAGCCCGTACCCATGATTCCCTCAAAGCGCGGCGGAACCGCTGCATTAGCATGGCTAATGCGGCGGTTCCGTGGCCATCTTGTCTCCTCTGTTGTTCAATTTTGCACAGTAATTCCTATTTTTCAGTGTTGGTTTTCCTGGGAATTTTTAATATTTATTCAAGAGTTGAATTTTCTGGGGTTGTTTTGGGGATTCGGTGTTTCGTTCGTAGTATCAGATTTTGTCTATGTGGCTTTCCGGATAATTTTTGAATATGTTAAAAAGTTCGACCGGATATAAATACCCATCTTTTCCCCTGTCGGGAAATTTCCAAGTGTTAGATTTTTCCGTGGTTTAAAGACGTTCTGAGTAGTGTAAGTAACGCGATGGTCCCTCTAGAAGACAACAAACCTTAACTCGATTATGTGACCGTCTTGAACTGCCCTTTGAACCTTCGGGTTTGGGGCAGTACGGCATGCCACATGTGAGGCGTTGGCTTGACCCTTCTACGGCTGGACCGTTGGTACTGAGGCACGAAATGAATGTTTTTAAACTGGTTTCATGTGTTGATCTGTTTCGGGAAAACTTGGGTGTTTGCCTGTTCGATCGGAAAGTTTAACATTTTCTGTTTATCTGGAATGTGATATAATAATTGGAATCCACAAGTAGTTATGAGATAACTGAATGAATGTTATAAATCTAGCGGTTTAGTCTCACTTGATCGGTTGCCACGGGATTTTGATGTGATCAGAAGTCCGTCGCAATCACGTAGCGTACGCGGATACTCGCCGGGTAAACTTAATAGACAGCCTCACTCCATTGCCCCGACCAAGTGACTGTAGGAAAACCCCGTCGCCGAAAGCATCCGTTCGGGTGCTCGCGGTAGCGGTGTTCCGCCTTGGTGCACTTCGTCGACGGTATCGGGGGTGTGGCCGCCTACAGAAGTTTGCGACGAGCATTCGATCAGGATGTCGGGAATCTTGTTGAATTGCTCGACTCGATATTGAAAATAGTTTTCGATAATGAGACTAAAATGCGGGGTTTATAATTGTTAGGCATGCGATGTCTAAGGAATTCATTTGATTAGGCATGCGATGTCTATGCAGGCCGCGGATTCCAACTGTTGTAGTTTTACACTTTCTTTTCTGTGACCGTAAGTGTAATATGTGATATCGCCGGTTTTGTTGCTATATGTCAACGACAATTGGGATGCGCATATTTACTTACGTTGATGACATGTGATGTTATGTGTTGCTGGATATGTTATATTGGATCGTCGTGTTTGAATAGCTGGGGTTTTTTATGTGAGATGAGTGTTTTTCATTTTCATTCATGTAAAAACTTGTATGTAATATTCTTTTATTGGGGCACTTCCAGGTTGCGGAAGTTGTCACCGTTTGTATATTATTACTTTTCCGCACTAGGATAGACCCAAGGAGGGGAGCACAAGTAACCGGGTTATGGGGTCCAGTAGGAGACCAACTCGAGGAGTCGAGTCCGGGTCTCCTAACCCTAGAATTGGTAGGGTTGCTTGCCGCTCTCGTAGGGGTCTAGGGGTGTGGGATTGGCTATTCATCACGACCGTGGAATCCGTGTTTTATACTGGCTCGTATTGAAAACACGGACGTCCTAGTATATCCAATATTTCATATGTTTCTTCTGCTGCTTTATCTGTGATGTGATCATGTGATGTTCTGTGATAGATACAATATATAGTATATATGATATATTATATAGACGTTACTTATGTTTTACACCTGCGCTAGCCCTGCCCCGCTCTGCCGTTAGTTACCTAACCTAACGGTGCACGAGGGGACATCGAGGCGAATGCGGATGGCATAAGTGTACGTCGTATTTATCTGTGATGTTTAGGTATTTAAATGATGGGATTTCATTAATGTGATTAATGAAAGAAAAGAAACCTAAGATGTTGTAGAATCGAATTTCAAAATAAAAACAGGTAGCTACAGTTCTTGCTTTGCACAGCGGTATATATGATATATCCTGCACCTTATTCGATAAGGAAAGGACCGAGATCCCTTCACCGGGAGTGACTCCTTTAGCAATAACTGGCAGATGCTACACACTCGGTTTGTCTTTTGATTGCTTCTATAGTTCTTGCTTTGCACAGTGATATATATGATATATCCCGCACCTCATTCGACGAGGAAAGGACCGACGATCCCTTCACCGGGAGTGACCCCTTTAGCAAAACTAGAAAAGCCTCAAAAACACTCCATTTCAAAAATCATTCGATCCTACAATGATATCAAGTTCATTACGCAATAGGTTTTTAGAAAAACCTGTCGTAGTCCTCCGTCATTTCAGATAAGTCCTGTTTAGTATTCGTGCTGCGTTTATTGACATTGTCAAGGCGCAGTGTGCGATAGCTAACCAGTATTTATCTGCTTATGCATATGATGCAGATTGGATTAGGGTATTCGTACGGCGTTGTTTGGCATTCGTCAAGGGTCGTGCGGGTGGGTTTAATTCGATCAAGAAATGTACGGGTTGAACTTGACTTGTGGTCTATGGTTTGTTGACCTTGTCAAGGTCATAGATCGTTCGGGGCAAAATATTATCGGGAATTTCAAGTGTTGAAATTTGCAATGAGATTACATACCTTCTATGAGATAGTTGGATCCCGATACCCACTGCGAGTAATTGTTACTCCTGGGAGAGTTTTACACATTACAATTAGCCGATCAAGTAGGTGTCTAGAAAGGTGTCAACGAGGTTACGCCTCTGGAAAAATGAGGTTTACATTAATTAGGTTGGTGCGAAAGCACGGGGGACCTCCTTCAAAGTACCGACACTGGCCTGGCTGAAAGATTGGCGAACTTGTAGCGTGTAATTAATCCCGGCTAGTCTTTCCTTTTAAGGTTTGAAGGAAGATTTGATAAAAAGCAGTGGGAGCCATCCTGATTAGATAAAATAATAACCAATCTATTCTTGCAAGAGCGCACGCTGAGTGTTTTCTTCTCTCTCTCTCCTGGTAGCGACCATATCACGCCTTAATCAAGATAATAATACGGAATATTGATCGAACCTGCTTGTTATACTGAGCTGGGGAACGTTGGTCCTGCTCCAACTTATAATTGTTATAAGACAGAGCAGGAAATTGGGGATTACCAGAATTCCCGTGCCGCCCAAACGAGGAAAGTGCATATGATGCATCATCTTCGGGTGTGTTCGTTACACAGAACTGTTTCTCAGTATCCTCCGCATCCTGGGTATATGATACCGGATCAGGATCCCAGATATGTAATCTGTTACATAGGGCTACAAAAGGGTAGAAAAACTGAGAACAGGTGATAAGTTTCATGAGACAGAAAACGGGGCAAGTGTTGCAGCCAAGTCTGTTGGTCACTGTCACCCTGTATTACCAATACATTGATTCTGAACGAATGTTATTAGATACCGAACCTGATATACAAAATCATATCAGTCTCTTTATTAGTAAAGAAATGATAAAATTTTGTATTGATGGATAATGTTTTGAATATTTCCTATATCAAAAGTTGATCGGTTCAGGCACGTTATCTAAAAGCATTGAAGTTCTAAATCAAACTACAGTTCTTAGTATTCTGAACGCACATAAGAGGAAGAGTTCAGAAATGAACGAATCCTTCTTGAGGCATTGTAGACTAGGTCACATCAATGCGACCCGACTGGCTGAAGTTACATTTTAGATGCATATTTAAATCAGTTTGAATTTACATCTTCTGAAACTTGCCAGTCATGTCACAAAGATCAGATGACCATGGCTCTGTTTATTGGAAACAGAGAAAGAGTTAATGAACTCTTGGGATGATACATGTTGATGTATGTAGGTCCCCTGTCTACACATACCAAGACCGGTTCTTTGTACTTCATTACATTCTCTGATAATCTCTCAAGATTCAGACATATCTTCTTGTTGAAACACAAGTCCGAACCTTTTGAGATATTCACAGAATATAAGTTAGAAGTAGAGAACCAAAATACGGGTAAAAGTATTATGTCCTTTGATGTGATCAAGGAGGAGATACTTGAGCACGGAAATCCTAGACTATTCTAAAGGAGAATGAGATTCTCTCTCAGCATTACTCTTCCGTATACACCATTGCACGATGGTATATCGGGGTGGAGCAATCACACCCTATAAGATATGGTGTGCTCTATGATGAGTACTACTGAGTCACCTATTTCCTTTTGGCTGTTATGCGCTTGAGAAGTTGCATACCTATTGAAAAGGGTTCAAATCAAATCAGTTGCCTACCGCTTCATATGTGATATGGAAAGGGAAGAGCCCATTTCTTAAGTCAGTTAAGATTTGGGGTTGTCCGGCCTATGTCTAAAAAGCAAAATCTTGACAAGCTCGAGGCAAGGTCAGTGATGTAGAACTGGAAATGTTCCAGCTATACAAACTGTAGCTGATGATTTGACAGAACCAAAGGATTCAATAGTAACCAACGAACCTCAGCCTCTCCGCCGATCTAGTAGGGTTCCTCACCCACCTGAGAGATACTTCGGTTTCTCTATGACAGTGGGAGCGAGGATTGCATCATGAGATGATGACCCAACTGGTTTCGAGCTGGCCATCAGGAGTGGGACTCTGTAAGAATGGCTGGATGCTTAGTGATCTGAGATGGAATCCTTATACACCAACAAAGTATGGACTTTAGTTGCTATATCTGAAGGGTTAAATCCCCATCAGGAGCAAGTATATCTTGAGAAGATTACTTGGTGTACATGGAAAAGTTAAGACTTTCAAAGCTAGACCTGTTAAAGGTTTTCGTCATCGACCAGGCGTGGATAATGATGAAACCTTTTCTAAGGAGCTATGCTTAAGTCCATCCAGATCCTACTTGCCACGGCTACATACCATGACTACGATATCTGGCGGTTGGGTGCTATGACTGCTTTTCTAGATGGTGTTTTGGAAGAGAGCGTCTATAAGTACACAGCCAGAGGGCCTCGTAGACAGTGGGAGCAGCGGAGACGTGTGCAAGATGTTTTATGTGATGAAGCAGGCATCGCGGAGTAGGAACGTCTGTTTTGATGAGTTAGTCAAAGAAGTTGGCATCATCAAAATGGTAGATGAACCTTATATAAACGAAAAGGTAATAGGGAGTATGGTGGTGATCCTCGTAGAGTACATGGATGACATACTCTTGATAAGAAAGGAGTTTCCTATGCTATGCTCGGTCAATCTCCGCTTATCACAATGATTCTCCATATAGGATCAAAATGATACCTACTATATCCTGGATTTTGGATCTATGAGATAGATCTAATTGGATGTTAGGATACTCACTACATGTAGTGAGATGGTATCAATCGATCCAGGGGAGAATCACTGGAAAGGTTCCAGGGTGATAAAGATGACGGAAAGTCAGTCACAGGCATTGTCTTTACCCTCAGTAAAGGGACGGTATGCTGGAAGAGTTCCAAGGTAGATACCGTGGCATACTAGATGATAAAGGCTGGATACATCGCTACTTAAGATGCTACCAAAGAGGCTGTCTGTGTGTATATTTGTTCATAAGATGAACTTAGTTCCTCCCATTGTGTGAAAATGGAGTTGTGGGTTATGCCAAGGAACGCAGGTCCCATCAGTGATCCAGACATATTCTAAGGTAGTATCACCTGATCATGGAGATGGTTGATCTCCAGGGTGATCGAGGTTAGGAGAGTAGACTCAGAGGACAACATGGCGGATCCACTCACGAAGGCCTATTCCCAGAGAGAGACTTTTATGGGATGGTTGAGTATGAGATACTGCAACCACTGCTATCAGATGGCCCTAGTGCAAGTGGGAGATTGTTAGTTATATGTATGCCCTAAAGGCCATTACTGTACATTGGATGTATATTGTAGTGGATGCTGGGACATATATAGGAAGTACTTTCTTGCTCGACATGATAGTATGCTATCTGGTTACCCTTTACCTTAACGTGTCCACTGATTGTCTCTCAGTTACATGTTGGTAAAGCCCTTAGGATGTGTACTTGACTACCTGGACTATGATGCGGATCATACTAGTGAGGACATGGTAGTCCATAAGTACATCCTTCAAAGTCCCTAGTCGTGGGTGTATCGAGATGGGGCATCGATATACCAGAGTAGACTAGCGTATACCTTCTCGACCCATATAGATGGGCGATGGATGATCCCATATACATTGGTGTTTGACATCGGAGATGATATACGGGTGCTCAGTGGAGACTGGGTACACTGGACGGACTCACCGAGAACTCCCAGATGGTATTATACCTTACGTCAGATGGCAGTTCTCTGGTGACACTTGTACAGAGTAGTCTGTTGACCCGAGATCGTCATAGAGTCTTGTGTGGTTCCCACTGTGCTTTGATTTCCACCTTACCACGTCCAAGAGGGCGTGCAAAACGGTGGTTTTTGGGTACAGTCCCGAGTCACATGGAGGCAATGAGCGATAGGAGGGGATTCGTCTCTCCCGGTATATGGAGTTGATGTTGCGCTGTGTTCGATTGGCTATAACCGGAAATCCCTGGCCAGGGTTGCTGAGATTTACTGATAAGTGTTACCAGTAGTTTCTCGAACTGTTATAGACCTCATATCGACACGACTTATCGAGCTATTGGGGTCTGACGTTTACCACCCCTTGGCAAGATATGCGACATATCAGACGACGAGACCGGACTGTACGGTAGTGTTACTGGTTGGATTCACTGGAGTGTGAGCGGGCTTGCTCGTCGATCTTCTCATCATTCAATACCTGGGTGGCCGTTACGTTTGGCAGACCGCTTGCGGCTTGTGGGTGTTTGATATGATCATCACCTGCTGCCGGCGTATTGACGAGTCTTTAGAGTCCTACACAGAGGTTTCCTGGCTCAAGCGAAACGAAATAGGAGCGCATATGAGAAATGTGCGGGACCGAGAATGATACCAGTATGTGATACTGTATTCAATTCTCGGGATTTGTGACATTGATCGGTTATATGCGATATAGCCTGGTTATCGGATCAAGTGTTGATTCGATAAATTGTTACTATTGATATTAGTCGGTTATATGCGATATGACCGGATCGTTAAATCAAGTGTTGATTTAATGATTTAATGTATAATTATATATTTGATATATCACTTTACATTAACTAATATAGGTTCACTTAAAAAAGGATTTTCTCACTTGGTGTGCACATTGTTTATATGATATACTTTTATGCATTTGTTTGTATCATGTTTGATGATACATGATTGTTTAGGTGTATGTTTAGTTTAAACCTTGGTAAGTAAATGGTTAGGGTTTTTTTTAAATTTCTTATCTATTTATTTACTTATTTATTCATTTTAAAAGGAAATAAAATGGTGGCTAATTTTGGATTATCTTTGAAGCTTCATGAAGCTTTGAAATGGTTGACCATTTTGTTTCTTTCCTTAACCCTAAGCATTAACCTAACCATGGTATATTCTCTACACCTAACTATGGTTGATAATATGATAAGTATCATTTTGGTTTTCTATTTTTAATAAGAATTTTAATACTTATCATATCATCATCATCTTCTTCTTCTTCTTCTTCACATGAAGAAGCATGCTTCATCAATGGCAACTTAAGCAAATGAGTGAGAAATCCAATTCTAAAGTGAACCCACCTCCTATTTCTTCATCCTCTACCTCTTGCCAAGTAGTAGAGTGTGTTTTCTTCACAAGTTTCATGACTTGGTGAAGTGGGAGCTTGATCTTGTGATGCCTCGACGTAGATCATCTTCGGCATCCTCGTCGATGACCTAGCTCGCCCATTTCTCCGATGAAGCCGATGCGAGAGTCCGAGATTCGAGATGGACAGCGAGGGGATGACTACGTGGAGCTAAGGAAGTGGATAACCAGATCTACAAAGGTTGTAGCTTCTTAACTTTAGTTAAGTTGTTAACTAGATTCGTATTTCGCCTAAATTTCTAGTTAACGATCCGTATTAGGGTTTCTCGGCACCCGTAAAATTTGAAATTGGCATGGTTGATGCCTTGTGAGACTTCATTAGCGTGCCTAGGAACCCTACAGTAGCCCCCTTCAGCAAAGTGAAGGAACCACCCGGCACTTCACGGAATCCGTTAACTTGAGCACCCCACCTTGGGTCAACCTGTACCCCCTATGAGTGCGGCGAATAGTCTGCCAATTCTTGAGTGAGACCCCCGGCCTCTCAAAGCCATGAGATGCGGACCCGTTGCCCTCCAGAATCTGGCTATCCGTGCACTCCATCGCGGGGTAAATCTAGTACAGAAATGAAAATATGTACAACGGGTACATCGACCTCAACTCGGTCGTGCCCCAAAACAAATAATATAAAAGCAGGCAGCGACGGCAGTCTACATGTTGGACGCTCGCCCCGCGATATCAAATGTACAAATAAATCCAAACTGCACTACCATTACACACATCTATCCACCATGACAAATCCGCAACATCACAGCACAACACAAAACATCAACGCGAATATCACATTCGCAAACCCGTCTAAAAGGACTATAGCAATTAAACAAGATTTACCACTCGAATGACATTCACGGTCGCAGATATAATGTAAGCACTGTGAACTAACATATTTAAAATCTCGATCGACAAAATTTCCCAAAGTGGGCTCCAAGTACAAATCCAGTACTTAAACAAATCTGGGCCCAAACAAAATATTCCAGAAACCAAAATTCCACATGAAAGACACCAAGAATAAAAATGGTGCGCTGAATCCCCAAAACGGCGGCGGAACCACGGCAAACCCATGGGTTCTGCGGCGGTTCCGTGGCGGTTTTGTGGGATCAGTCTACCAAATTTCTTCTGTAGTCTTAGAAAAGCCTGCTCGATTTTCTGACATACCCAAAATAAATTTTAGACGACAAAAACATTTCGACAGAAACTTTAACTTTGGAATCAATGTTTTGGAAATTTCGTTCGATCGATATTTTAAACACGTTAGAATAAGCTAGTAAAAGTTAATGGCATGGCTCTGATACCATGTAAGTCTACGGTAGCTCCCCGGCCAATAATCTGAGGCCAAACGCGGAATAAAAACTTTTTCATAAACTGAGGCTAACATAGACTGTAACCTGGATTGTGCCATTAACACTAAACTAGCAAACTGTAAAATGATAGAATGACTATACCAATCGATCCGTGTTCTTCGGTCTTTAGCCATCATCCCACGCTCCTCACGGCATCTCCGATCTCCTGTCTCCTCGTCGAGGTGGCACCACGTCAACGGATCTTTATACGGGCTTCCGCCTTGTCACGACCCGAAAGTACGGAACGTGACCGGCACTTAGATTTCGAAGCGTCTAGAGGCGCCACGTAACCTAAGTAAGCCGAAGCCCAGAAATCTAAACCATAAGAGAAGAAAAAGAAGAAAAGAAAAGAAAACAAGTATAAAAACATCAGCAAATTTTACCAAAATTTCGGCAGAGTCTCCTCTGTAAAAACTGGACCCCAAACGGGTACAACAAGTATAATATACATAAACAATAAAAAGCATACCCAAACGGGAGCTAGCATCAACGCCAACAGGCGGAAACAACCACAACAAGCACCATAATATACAACGCCAATAGGCGAGGCTCAAAACTCAAAAGAAAACAAAACCACCAGATCAGAATAATACATGCGCGACTCTAAGGTCGAAATAAAAGACTGGTCCAATAAACTTATCAAGTAATACAAATATGGTTGATGGAGCTTAATAGATACAAATGAGTGAATAAAAGTACAATGGTGGTTCGGATACAAGTGAACCAACCTACCGTGCAAATCACCCTGAAGAAAAGATGTGCCAACAAGCTGCCACGGAAACCTGTACATCGAACCTGTAATAAAATTTGGCACAACGGGGGTGAGTTGCCAACTCGTGAGTAGAAGACATCTACGAAAAGAAATCGAATGCACGACACTATCCTAGGTCATAATAATGCACTATTATATTCCAATCAACAGTAATAGTAGGGTAAAACTACGTGTAAGTGCAGATACTCCGTGCTCGTGTCAGTG
Source organism: Agapanthus africanus (assembly GCA_030015575.1). Lineage (NCBI taxonomy): Eukaryota > Viridiplantae > Streptophyta > Magnoliopsida > Asparagales > Amaryllidaceae > Agapanthus > Agapanthus africanus. The sequence continues at coordinate 296,885,771 of CM057339.1, read as the reverse complement.
CCTCATATAATACTAAGTCATATGAAATGAAATGCATGCACCATGAATGTAAAGTAACAAATCCTAAAATCCAGATATATATGTATAAGAAATCTTTAGTTATTATCATAGTAAAATGTGTATAAGAATCTGAAATCTCAACAATGAAATCCATGGAAATCCGTGTCAAGCATCGACACAACACATGTAATCTCAAGTCTCAATATCTCGGGCTCCGTCAGTCCGGATCGGCCCATATCATCAAATCTCACGACAACGGTCGGTATCCTCCGGATATCCGCCGCGCCAGACATCACCGGTAGGTAGCCTTCCCCTGCCAGGCTCATCGTCTACAACTCGATCTTCTTGCCCCGGGGTACCATACCGGGCCCACCATGTACCCGAGACGGTTCATCCACTCCTCGAATCGGGTCTCGAAATCCAACAGAAAACATGAAATACTCATGGTGGACGACCCATACATCACGAGAAAACCGCATCTTATTTATAAAGAGAAGAGGAGAGAGAGAGAAGTTTTTATATATTTTTGCGGTTTTCCCCAAAAATCCAGAAATCTCATAGAAATCCAAATCTCAAAATCATGAGTAAGTATATGATAAGTGTCAGCATATGACCATACTACTGTGCGATAACATGAAATATGAATGCATGAATGTCTAAGTAATAAATATCATGTCTTATACTAATATCAGAGAATAATCACAATATTATATCTGTCTAGTTGCTAACTGATTCTATCCATAAAAGACAATATGATCTAGAGTGTACGTGACATAGCAATTACCGATGATGATGTGTGTGAGCCGGCAAATAAGTGTGCGTGGAATATGCGCATCATCGGTAATAGTGCTGGTGTCCTAACAGGTAAAGTTTATACTGATTATAGCAACATATAAAAGAACATGCCCATGATGATTACAGTACGAATGCAAATACAGGTATGCATTATCCACTCCTCTGCGAGATACGAGTACAACTACCACTATGTGAGTCGAACCTAAACCAGTGTCCATCTAATATCCTAAGGAACTAACCTAAGAACTAGTCAGTAAGAAACAAGCATCTACCTAAAGTCTGAACCAATATCTCTAATAGTCGGCGATCCAGCCTCAATAGCGTCGCGTACGTAGTACGGCTTCCTCGAATCAAGAGTGCGGATCAATCATCATATCTAAGCCTCGTACGGTAAAATCCATCGTACGGCATCCCTATATCGGGGTACGGGTCAAATATCTCCTAGGTGTCTCATTATTCGTAATGCGTCATCATCAACACATCTCATGATCAAGGTTCTAAACTGTGATTGCATACATCAATCATATATCATTGCCATCATGATAGCATCATTAGTTTATCCTCAGAAATATCATGTCATATGTATCATATTGATTAAGTCATACTTATATGATATCGGCATCAGGTCATACCAATATAATGTCGTAATCAAGTTATACATATATCATATCGTGATCAGTCACAAGTTACAGTCCGGGTACTATTCTAGCGTCCCATGTACATCAATATCACTACCACTCTTTATGATTTATATATTCATGTTCATTATCTCCTTCTCTAATGATCCGCTAACACTTTAATACGACTGTATAGCCAAGAATTTCGGCATCAAGCCCCGTTACATTATTTCATCATATCTCGGATATCATATCACATCAATGAATCACATATACGTGTTGTATATATATGTATATACCTATACCTTGTTCTATATATATACATATACATGTATACCCCATGTCGAGTTTCAGTGTGTGTGCGTGGGTGTGTTTCTATCTGAAACCTACGAACCTCTTCCAAGGTACTCATTCTCGGATATGGTTTTCCTAAATCAGTCTAGTCCAGCCTAGGGTAAATACTAGGGTCCTACTAGGGTCACATCTGATTTCCTAATGTCAATAAGTACCATTCCTATTCTACGTTGCGGGGGTGCTAAACGCCATCCACCCGACTTCCCCCCGTAGATATACATCTACTCACCTGGTCCATGTCTGCCGAAGACGGTGTCGCCATCCTCCTCTTCATCGCCCGCAGTCCACATGAGGGGTACCTAAACGCAAGCATATAAATAACATCGTAAACCGAATCACATACAAAAGTCAAACGATACCAGGAACAAGCACAGGTTAAAACCTATGTCCCGTCCACGCAAAAGAACCAAATACCGCTCGATATCGGCGTACAAACTCCGATGGATCGAGATAACATCATCAAACAACTTGTAGTTTTAAAACACATTACTTATACCATAAAACAGGATTAAATCCATCGAAACCCTAAAATCTATCAAACCGTCCAATTTCGCAAAAACCCGAAAATGCCAATTTACCGTTTTTCATCAAAACTTGACATTTAAATGAAACTAATGGTCATAAAACTCATTAAATAGCATTACTAGACTATACAAACCATTACTATATTTTTATTACACAATTTTGCATTTATTTGAAATTTCTAGTTTGCAACTTTTAACAATTTTAACATTTTTCAAGCAAAATACCACAATTCCACCACAAAACATAATTTTGCATGAATTAATGTATTAAACCACAATTCATGATGATAATGATTTAATGAAACCATAAATTATATTTTTAATCTCCTTTATTTAGGAATTTTCAAAATCTAGTTTACAAAATAATAGCATTTTATTAGTATTTTTCAAATTCTCAAAGTAATCTAGTGATCAAACTAAGTTTTTCTTTCCATTTACATGCTAATACTCTCACTAAAACTACAATCTAATGATAGCAATTTTAATTGGAATTTTATATTACCCACAAACACATTTTAGAAAAATTTAGTTAGCTAATTTCCTTATTTAAAACAATTTTAAATGAAAATTTTACAATTTAACAACCATGCAATATTTTCCAATTCTAAAAGTGTTAAACTAACTATTATAACCCTAATTAATTATTAAAAACCCTAACTTGAATTTACAACCCTAACTTGCATTTTTAAAAAAAAAACATAGAATTAATTCATTAAATCTAATTAAGCTTAAATGAACATCTAAAACAATAAATCAAAAGAAAGAAATTATACCTCCCAAAATATGAAATCCCAATAAGAAATGAGCCTCCAAAATATATGCTTTCCCACTCCTAAATCCATATAAAGAAGGGTAGAGAATAAAGGGTATGAAGAAATAAGGATTTTGTGGAATTTTAATTGAATTTTTGAAATATTTTTGATGAATTTTGAAAAAAATGAGGTGGAAAATGGGGGGGGGGGGCAGCCATGGGGGGCTTGTGGCCGGCCTTGGTGAGGTGAGGGAGAGAAAGAAGTGAGTGAGAAAGTGTGTAGAACTTTCAAGAGAAGAAAACATCACATAAAGTCTTTTCATGCTTTATTTAATTATTTATTTATTTATTTACTATAGCAACTCAAGAAAGCTCTAGAAAATAGGAAAAATTTGCAAATAATTTTTGCATGATACACACTAAATTCTAATATGTCATGGTTCATTTTTACAAATTAAAACCATTCAAATTTGTAATTTACACTAATTTAGTGTAAAAATAAAGCTTATGTTAATATTTAAAATAATTAATTTAGGAAAAATATTTTATTAAACTAAAAATTTATAAGTGGCTAAATAAACACTATTTACTAGTAATTACATAATTAAATAGGTATTTTTGAATTTATAATGAAAAACAATTACCGTTTGATTTTACGAAAAATACATTTTGCTTTACCGAAAAATCATAAAATTCACTTAAACAATTTTATTCATTTAATTATTTTTAAAACGTTACAATCTTCCCCCCTTTAAGAAATTCGGTCCCCAAATTTAAATTAAAACTCCCCTTCCAAATACTAAAACATTTAGCAAAACACTCAAATCGTCGGGGCTCCGAAATCATCAATACATAACAAAAATCAACTCCGTCAAGCATAACGCAATCATCGGAGTTATGGCGAGAATAAAATATCAAAACTCAATATGAAAACCATCATAATATACGTCAATCTGTAACTTATATATAGTGCGCATCATAGTAAAACCGTACAAATATCTGGATAAGGCAATATGCAAACACCCCTTTTTGAAAATTGCCGTGTGATGCACGTGTCACGGCATAAGTAGCGGACGTTTAAATAAAAAAAATAGCTATATATATATCTTTTATTTAACATACACGTCCCGCCTGGTTACTAAATCAAATAATAATGACTATGAAAACATACTGCTCAAACTGAAATCAACCCCAATCACATCATAGAAATATCATGTGCGTCCGGTGCGCACTGAAATCGAAACCAACTAAAGATACCATGAATACACATAAAAACAAAACTAAGTGCAACAGGTGTGCACCCAAAAACATCTGTCAAGTGCAACGGGCGTGCACGACTCAATATCAGGTGCATCTAATCTGCACAAAACCCCGATTTAGTGCATCTGGTGTGCACAAAATCGCATCAAGTGGGCCAAGTATGCGCAAGAATCCTAATCAGGTGCACATGGTGCACGAAAACATACATCGAATATCAAAATCAAAATCACAGTACAAAAATGCATGAAAACTAGGTCGAAACATATGTCAAAATCATGTGTAACCCCTATGCACGAAATCAAATCAAAATCACAAAAGGTATTAAAACCAAATCAAGTGTACTGGGTATGTACTAAACAACATCAATACAACCGGTATATGAAACACAACTAGAATGTCATGAAGGTACACACATGAAATACAAATCGTAAAACGAACTCCTCAAAATGCCAAAATCCAATAACAGAAAATATGAAATTCAAATCACTAAATCACAATCGTAAACACGATCGTCAATGTCCGCCTCTTTCCTCTGATGTCGGCTGCTTCGAACTCGTCTCTTCGTAGCTGTGCTGACTGCGCTACCAACGGCAATACTCATGTCTAGAGTCTCCCACATAGTCGATCCCTTCACTTGATATCCGGACTACATTAAACTTTTTGATCGATCCATCAAAATCCCATAATTCCCCGAGAGCTCAACACTCAAGTACAGTTTAAAAATATCCGGTACATACCCCAGCATCGATGATCCAGCTGTAGAAGGGCAAACCCAAGCCTCACTAATGGCACAGCGGAACTGCCGTAAACCCTAAGGTTCAAGGGCGTTCTCGTGGTCATTATATCGAGTTAGGGTTTCATTCTTCTAGAGGGTCCATCGAAATACCTGCATGTTCTTCCGAATACATTAAACTTGGGAAAATGGTTTTCTGATAATCGTTCGAACCCTTTAACTTCATTCGGACGGCATGTGAATACCCTTCGTCCGTACGCTAAGCAATGCTTCAATCCTCAAGAATAACCAATACTCTAATGGTTATCGCATTCGAGCCGCAGCTCCCTTTGCCAGTGCGCCCGTGGTAACAGAATCACCCTCCGACATCGACGAAGATAGATCAAAGGAACGAATGAAATACGGTGCAAACAATGTAAATCCTAGGGCTCCTTAAGCAGAGTAGCGTATCGTAAGTATGCCGCGGACCATACCCACGGTACGTTACTCTACCTAAATCGCCTACTCCATCAACCAAGGGTCACCTAGACTTATACAGGGTTAAACCTAGCGCTCTGATACCAACTTTGTCACGACCCGAAAGTACGGAACGTGACCGGCACTTAGATTTCGAAGCGTCTAGAGGCGCCACGTAACCTAAGTAAGCCGAAGCCCAGAAATCTAAACCATAAGAGAAGAAAAAGAAGAAAAGAAAAGAAAACAAGTATAAAAACATCAGCAAATTTTACCAAAAATTTCGGCAGAGTCTCCTCTGTAAAAACTGGCCCCCAAACGGGTACAACAAGTATAATATACATAAACAATAAAAAGCATCCCCAAACGGGAGCTAGCATCAACGCCAACAGGCGGAAACAACCACAACAAGCACCATAATATACAACGCCAATAGGCGAGGCTCAAAACTCAAAAGAAAACAAAACCATCAGATCAGAATAATACATGCGCGACTCTAAGGTCGAAATAAAAGACTGGTCCAATAAACTTATCAAGTAATACAAATATGGTTGATGGAGCTTACTAGATACAAATGAGTGAATAAAAGTACAATGGTGGTTCGGATACAAGTGAACCAACCTACCGTGCAAATCACCCTGAAGAAAAGATGTGCCAACAAGCTGCCACGGAAACCTGTACATCGAACCTGTAATAAAATTTGGCACAACGGGGGTGAGTTGCCAACTCGTGAGTAGAAGACATCTACGAAAAGAAATCTAATGCACGACGCTATCCTAGGTCATAATAATGCATTATTATATTCCAATCAACAGTAATAGTAGGGTAAAACTACGTGTAAGTGCAGATACTCCGTGCTCGTGTCAGTGCCTCATATAATACTAAGTCATATGAAATGAAATGCATGCACCATGAATGTAAAGTAACAAATCCTAAAATCCAGATATATATGTATAAGAAATCTTTAGTTATTATCATAGTAAAATGTGTATAAGAATCTGAAATCTCAACAATGAAATCCATGGAAATCCGTGTCAAGCATCGACACAACACATGTAATCTCAAGTCTCAATATCTCGGGCTCCGTCAGTCCGGATCGGCCCATATCATCAAATCTCACGACAACGGTCGGTATCCTCCGGATATCCGCCGCCCCAGACATCACCGGTAGGTAGCCTTCCCCTGCCAGGCTCATCGTCTACAACTCGATCTTCTTGCCCCGGGGTACCATACCGGGCCCACCATGTACCCGAGACGGTTCATCCACTCCTCGAATCGGGTCTCGAAATCCAACAGAAAACATGAAATACTCATGGTGGACGACCCATACATCACGAGAAAACCGCATCTTATTTAAAAAGAGAAGAGGAGAGAGAGAGAAGTTTTTATATATTTTTGCGGTTTTCCCTAAAAATCCAGAAATCTCATAAAAATCCAAATCTCAAAATCATGAGTAAGTATATGATAAGTGTCAGCATATGCCCATACTACTGTGCGATAACATGAAATATGAATGCATGAATGTCTAAGTAATAAATATCATGTCTTATACTAATATCAGAGAATAATCACAATATTATATCTGTCTAGTTGCTAACTGATTCTATCCATAAAAGACAATATGATCTAGAGTGTACGTGACATAGCAATTACCGATGATGATGTATGTGAGCCGGCAAATAAGTGTGCGTGGAATATGTGCATCATCGGTAATAGTGCTGGTGTCCTAACAGGTAAAGTTTATACTGATTATAGCAACATATAAAAGAACATGCCAATGATGATTACAGTACGAATGCAAATACAGGTGTGCATTATCCACTCCTCTGCGAGATACGAGTACAACTACCACTATGTGAGTCGAACCTAAACCAGTGTCCATCTAATATCCTAAGGAACTAACCTAAGAACTAGTCAGTAAGAAACAAGCATCTACCTAAAGTCTGAACCAATATCTCTAATAGTCGGCGATCCCGCCTCAATAGCGTCGCGTACGTAGTACGGCTTCTTCGAATCAAGAGTGCGGATCAATCATCATATCTAAGCCTCGTACGGTAAAATCCATCGTACGGCATCCCTATATCGGGGTACGGGTCAAGTATCTCCTAGGTGTCTCATTATTCGTAATGCGTCATCATCAACACATCTCATGATCAAGGTTCTAAACTGTGATTGCATACATCAATCATATATCATTGCCATCATGATAGCATCATTAGTTTATCCTCAGAAATATCATGTCATATGTATCATATTGATTAAGTCATACTTATATGATATCGGCATCAGGTCATACCAATATAATGTCGTAATCAAGTTATACATATATCATATCGTGATCAGTCACAAGTTACAGTCCGGGTACTATTCTAGCGTCCCATGTACATCAATATCACCACCACTCTTTATGATTTATATATTCATGTTCATTATCTCCTTCTCTAATGATCCGCTAACACTTTAATACGACTGTATAGCCAAGAATTTCGGCATCAAGCCCCGTTACATTGTTTCATCATATCTCGGATATCATATCACATCAATGAATCACATATACGTGTTGTATATATATGTATATACCTATACCTCGTTCTATATATATACATATACATGTATACCCCATGTCGAGTTTCAGTGTGTGTGCGTGGGTGTGTTTCTATCTGAAACCTACGAACCTCTTCCAAGGTATTCATTCTCGGATATGGTTTTCCTAAATCAGTCTAGTTCAGCCTAGGGTAAATACTAGGGTCCTACTAGGGTCACATCTGATTTCCTAATGTCAATAAGTACCATTCCTATTCTACGTTGCGGGGGTGCTAAACGCCATCCACCCGACTTCCCCCCGTAGATATACATCTACTCACCTGGTCCATGTCTGCCGAAGACGGTGTCGCCATCCTCCTCTTCATCGCCCGCAGTCCACATGAGGGGTACCTAAACGCAAGTATATAAATAGCATCGTAAACCGAATCACATACAAAAGTCAAACGATACCAGGAACAAGCACAGGTTAAAACCTATGTCCCGTCCACGCAAAAGAACCAAATACCGCTCGATATCGGCGTACAAACTCCGATGGATCGAGATAACATCATCAAACAACTTGTAGTTTTAAAACACATTACTTATACCATAAAACACGATTAAATCCATCGAAACCCTAAAATCTATCAAACCGTCCAATTTCGCAAAAACCCGAAAATGCCAATTTACCGTTTTTCATCAAAACTTGACATTTAAATGAAACTAATGGTCATAAAACTCATTAAATAGCATTACTAGACTATACAAACCATTACTATATTTTTATTACACAATTTTGCATTTATTTGAAATTTCTAGTTTGCAACTTTTAACAATTTTAACATTTTTCAAGCAAAATACCACAATTCCACCACAAAACATAATTTTGCATGAATTAATGTATTAAACCACAATTCATGATGATAATGATTTAATGAAACCATAAATTATATTTTTAATCTCCTTTATTTAGGAATTTTCAAAATCTAGTTTACAAAATAATAGCATTTTATTAGTATTTTTCAAATTCTCAAAGTAATCTAGTGATCAAACTAAGTTTTTCTTTCCATTTACATGCTAATACTCTCACTAAAACTACAATCTAATGATAGCAACTTTAATTGGAATTTTATATTACCCACAAACACATTTTAGAAAAATTTAGTTAGCTAATTTCTTTATTTAAAACAATTTTAAATGAAAATTTTACAATTTAACAACCATGCAATATTTTCCAATTCTAAAAGTGTTAAACTTACTATTATAACCCTAATTAATTATTAAAAACCCTAACTTGAATTTACAACCCTAACTTGCATTTTTTTAAAAAAAACATAGAATTAATTCATTAAATCTAATTAAGCTTAAATGAACATCTAAAACAATAAATCAAAAGAAAGAAATTATACCTCCCAAAATATGAAATCCCAATAAGAAATGAGCCTCCAAAATACATGCTTTCCCACTCCTAAATCCATATAAAGAAGGGTAGAGAATAAAGGGTATGAAGAAATTAGGATTTTGTGGAATTTTAATTGAATTTTTGAAATATTTTTGATGAATTTTGAACAAAAATGAGGTGGAAAATGGGGGGGGGGGGGCAGCCATGGGGGGCTTGTGGCCGGCCTTGGTGAGGTGAGGGAGAGAAAGAAGTGAGTGTGAAAGTGTATAGAACTTTCAAGAGAAGAAAACATCACATAAAGTCTTTTCATGCTTTATTTAATTATTTATTTATTTATTTACTATAGCAAATCAAGAAAGCTCTAGAAAATAGGAAAAATTTGCAAATAATTTTTGCATGATACACACTAAATTCTAATATGCCATGGTTCATTTTTACAAATTAAAACCATTCAAATTTGTAATTTACACTAATTTAGTGTAAAAATAAAGCTTATGTTAATATTTAAAATAATTAATTTAGGAAAAATATTTTATTAAACTAAAAATTTATAAGTGGCTAAATAAACACTATTTACTAGTAATTACATAATTAAATAGGTATTTTTGAATTTATAATGAAAAACAATTACGGTTTGATTTTACGAAAAATACATTTTGCTTTACCGAAAAATCATAAAATTCACTTAAACAATTTTATTCATTTAATTATTTTTAAAACGATACACGCCTCTAAACCGAGGCAACTCGAACATGAAGTTTGCTAACCGACATGTCCAAGATTGATGTAGAGATAGTATAGAATACTTTGTCTCAAGGCACCCAAGCCATTGGATGGAGGTAAATTGAAGTTGCTAATTGGGGTGATGAATTGAGCTTGGGATTTTACAAAATGAATCAATTTTCCTCTCAATTTGGCTCGGCCAAAAATTCTGGGCTACCAAAGAAAGCACTCGGCCATTTTGTGATGGAGGGGTGAGCACAAGGAAATGAAAGGGTGACCATATACAAATATCCCCACAAAAGATCTAATGGAAATATCTTAGCAAGAACAAAACACTTTAATGCAAAGAATGAGTCAAAATAGCACACATCTAGAATCATCAAGGTTGCTGCTAGGGCCCCTGCAACCGCAAAAAATCCCTCATCTTAAAAATCCACATTTGCAAATAAACCCCCAAAAGAAAAGACTAAAAGCCCAATGAAAAATCAGCCATGGATTAAAGAAAATCCGCAACATAAACATTAAAACAAATGTTTAAGTCGGATGGAAAAAGATTGGCAACTTCAAAAGTAATCCCGTGGGATTATCCCACAACAGTATAAACATACCCACATTTGTATTCCGACCGAATACAAAATACAATGAGACAAAAATATCCCTACACAATATAATACTAGAATCCGGTTTAAACCAAAGCCCACTAGTATTATCTGTCTGAATCATGACACGTGCACAAATGCACATGTATGTTCGAACCCTGATGTTCATACCGTAATATTGCATTCTTGTAAACCCCATTATTATGCTTTTTACAAATAAACAGGTGCTTTTGACCCATGTCTGCTATATAGTTGCAGGTTACAGGTTCTCAGGACAAAAACAGTGAAAAAGAAAAAAGACGATGCAAAAGTGAGACTACGACCGATAAATGTTGGAACCTTGATCATGCCACATTTTGAGGAACAGTGAAGATCAATGAACAAGTTCACACAAGAACAAAGGCAGTGCAAGATTCAAGACTTCGTCACGAAGCAACGGTAAAAGTCCACTACAATTATTCACTGTGGAATACGGAAGAAACCAAGAAGCCAACCTGAGGAACCAACTGAAGAAAAAGGAAGAAAAAGTCAACCAGAAGTATTGCATCAAAACTGAAGTCCCAACCCTACTATTTGGCCGCGGAACCACGGCCAAACCTGGCCTGCGACCGCGGTTCCGCGGCCGTCTATTGCCCGTGTCGGTGGTGATTTTGTGGCGGTGCGCGGATCGTTGACTAGGTGTTTTTCTTAGGGGGTATTTTTGTGAAAGCAGATATGATGCGATTGTAACCTTGGGTTTCTATGAATTGATAAATAGAACCCTAAAAATCTTTTCTAGGTTATGCCTCCTTTCATTAATAAAATTCAGATTTCATTTGGAGAGCATCGATGCCTCTTTTCATATCATCTATTCAGATCTGACAAGTCTTGTGTAAATGTTTGGAGAGAGCCATCAAGTAAGTAGTTTTATTTAATTGCCTTAGTATAGATCTTTAATTCCTTGCCCTAGTTAGATAGATAGCATGTTCTTCAATTCCCTAATGAGCGAGTAGTCTCCTCGCTTGTTAGGGTTAGCTTTGGGGAAGGCTTTTGAGAGATGAAGATCTCTCATCCCTTTCTTGCCCATCACATATAATCAATAGGACTCCATGCATACATGCACACACCGCTTCCTACGGCACCCTATCCCACGAGGTAGCGGTGATACCGTAGTATAAAGGCCCGGTTGAGCGTGTTTTCCATGGAGGTTAGGGTAAGGATTGATAAAGGAAGGACAAGAACCTAGAGGAAGAAACACCTTCCCGAATGGTTCTAATCCACTTTATTAATAATTACCATAACACCTAATAGATCTTAATTTGGGTATAGAAAGCGGTGAGATTTATTTACATTTCCAAACCTACCCTAAACCTAACCCTAGCAAGATTTAGATCTTGATAGATTTGGTCTTTAGATTTAATCAATAAGATTCGACACCCCTCGGATTTAACACGTTAGAGCAATTAGGAAAACACAAAATCCCTGTGGACCGACCCGTACTCACCGGCTAGCTACCAAGCGACGCCGTTCTTGATTGCGGTTACTAAATTCTTTGATTCATCTTTTAAAAGCGCATAGGCTAATTAAAATCTTCTCAATCAAATGGCGCCGTTGCCGGGGATGGAGTGTTATTTTCTTTTTGCAATTTCGGGTTAATCTAAAATTAAAAAATCATAAAAAACTGAAAAATTAAAAAAATATAAAAATTTATCATTTTGTTATTTTGTGAAGGGTATTTTTGTTTGAATTTTGCAAGATCTACAATCGAGTTCGGATCTGGAAATCTCCAGAGATCAAAACAGTAAACGAAAGATCTGAACAGCAGAGGATTTGAACAACAGAACAACAGAAAAAATCTCGAGAACCAAACCGTCAACTTGACCGCGTTTCCGCCGCCGGAGGGACCATTTGGCCGTGCATCCGCGGTCTGCTGACGTCATCAGCAGACCAGAAAAATTCTCAGGAACCGAATAGCCCAGACGACCGCGCTTCCGCCGCCAGAACCCCCTCTTTGCCGCGGAACCGCCGCGCCCTGGTGACATCATCAGAAAAAAAGGGCCGCAACTACTTTGGCAGCGGAAGCGCGATAAAAAAAAACTGTAAGTTTTCTGATCTCCTCCTCTGCAAATCCCTATATATTTTCTGTCAAATCTCCTGCAGGATTCTTTGCGCTAAAAAATCTCTCCCCCTTCCAATAATTGATCTTGTGCAGGATTCTTTGCGCCGCGCTTAAAAATAAAAAAATTGATTGTAAGTGGTTGTTACTGTTTTGCATTTTTAATCGGACTTTAAGGGGCTTGAAACCAATCCAGATTGGGTGGGGATTTCATCACCCTTCCCAGGACCCCAGAAATCACATAAGGCATATGCATCGACCAATATTTAATTAAAAAAATACTAGACCCAGCCCTAAGGACGTCGCGCTCAATAGGACAGAGGACTAGTTGTAGGCATCGGCCGTTGATCCTAGCCTGACTTTGCGATGTCTAGGCAAGTGTGCCTAAGGCGAGTGGTTACTTAATTAGGGCCACTACTTGTAGTGGAGAGCCTCCCACTCACCTGGCACTTACCTGGCCGCAATTGGCGGTGAAGAGACGGTTTGAGGTCCTATTTCAAGCCCTTTGGAACAGTTAGGAGTTGTCTAGCTGACCTAGGTGACCCTAGATTTAAACCTGATTGTACCTTTGTGGTTGATTGAAAGTGTGTTTAAGCCCTTTATCGAAAATCATTTTTGCAAAAAGTTCCAAATAAAAGAAAAACGAGGAATTTTTTTTAAAAAGACTTGCAAAATTTTGTCGCTAAGAACTCCTTGCACCACCCACCTTCTTTCTCTTCTCCTCTTTACATCATGGGTACCCCACCTCACAAATCTCTTACCGAACTTTGGTACCCGGAACCAAACTTTGCCTCTTACGCGAATTGTTTCGGTCGATTTAAGGACGACCCCTCCATGCCCAAAATTTCTTTGAAAGATCGAATAGAAACGTCTAGAAGAAACAGTTCGACTTTGCAATCCACTTTGTATCAACCGTGTCAACCTTCACCTCCTTCTTACGTTGATACTCCTTTTTCGAGTCCTGTTGTAACTCCTAAACCTATGTCTATTGCTGAACGCATTGAACAATCTCGTAACCGATCTTTCACTCCTCTCCACACATCCAGTTCTAGGGATCAACAAGTCCATTCACCTTCTTATCCAAATGTTGATCTTAATCCTGTCCAACCATCCAATTCCTATCAGTCCTACCCGACTTTCCCACCTTCACTAGACATTGCTTCTACACAGCCATTTGGGAGTTTCACGTATCCAAACAATTTTGAATCTTTTACCGAAACCCCTTCACAACCCATGTCTAGTTTGGAACAGTCGTTGGAAGCTTATATTTTAGCAACAAACAAAATGATTAGGAATGTGGATGCGTCCATTGCCACCCTTATGCAACCTAATGAACCGGTAGCTGGTTTCCAACTAGCTCCAAATTTTCCATTGTATGAGGAGGCGGTTGGACAGAGTGAGAATTTGAGTGGTGAGAGTGAGCTGTACACCCTTCCAAATCAAACCTACCCATTACCAATTGAATTCAACAACTCCAGTTTTCAAAAAAGTGCTCCAAATAATGAGTTGTGTGACTTTGTAGTGCTTGATTTGCCGGATTGTGAAGAATCCCTTTCGAGTGAAACCATCACCAATCCTTTTGATATTTACACCTCCATTCTTGAACCTGAATTGATAAATATCCATACTTTTGATGAGGTGTCCGAAAAATTGATTTTCACTTGATTGAGGATATAGACGCCGGGAATATTTTGGATAATGAACCCGTAAATTTGATTGAAATTTTATCTCCAATTCATCATCCCGAATCATTAATTGTTTCTCCCGAACCTCATATGCGTCTTGATTTTGAAGATAATGACATGGATATGCTAAATTTTGAGGAGAATTATGAGGATAATATTGAGGAGAGTGTTGAGGAGAATATTGAGGATGAACCATTTTTTTTTTTGATGTGTCGGATTTTCCACTTCATCCTCGTGAACCTTTAACTGTTATACTTCCTAAATCACCCTCCCTCCTTTCCATCGTTCCGACCACACAAAAGTTCACGCTTGAAGATTGTGAGCTTGAAAAATTTCTCTTTGAATCTGCCACAGTTCTCACAGACGATAATGATTACGAGTGTTTCACTTTTTCGGACGATGTTGAAAACTCACCTCCCGAGTTTGAGTCCTTTGAATTTTCAGATGAGTTAGTTGAACCATCAGACTCGGTTGCTTACAGTCATTTCGAACCATTGATGGAATCTTTCAAGTTCGAGACAGATTACTTTAGGTGAGAATAAGACTATCCCTAAATCACTCCCTTTAGTCCTTTCTATCGTTTCGACCACGCAAGACTCCGTCGCGTTTCCATTTTCAATGGAGGGTTTACCAAGTTTGACGTACCCATATTTTCTTTCGAATATTGAGGGATTTGACCCCATTTCTCGACGGGTTGATAGATTAGCACAATCTCTTTTAACACATCGGTCATCACAAATTGCGCTAATTTATTCACTCGATTTACACCCTCAAGATCGTGCTATACTTCTTTCTTTTTTCCGCCATTCTTCTCCTCCACCGAGACCATATTCCACCCTTCTTCCCACATGGTCTCATGTGCGTCTCATTTCTTTTCTTTACACTCCATTCTTTCACCAACCCCACCATTATCACGATAGAATTTTTGAATGGTTGGTGCTAACCTTTGGTCTGTGTAAGGCCTTGTATAGTTTGATTTTTCTCCTCCCTAACTCTGAATTTTAACGCTTTAAACAGTGGAAACATTGTTTCACTTAAGTTTGGGGGGAACCTTGTTGTATATATATTTTGTTTTTCTTTTAAATAAAAAATAAAAAAAATAAAAAAAATTATAAATAAATAAACAGGGGAGTGCCGACATTTTGACCCTCTTGGTGTAGCATGACAGTGAGGACACTGTCAAGGTTAAGTTTGGGGATATGCTCGGTAAGCTTTTTTCCTTCGCATTCATATGTACATTTTTTGCATTTGCATACTTATTTTAAAACCCATAAAAATTGAAAATTTTAAAAATTATAAAAATTAAAGTATTCAATTTTGGCCCTAATTGACTTGAGTTTGACAAATAGGTTAACTAGTTAGGAACAACTAGATTTTAGACTAAGTAAATTAAAAACCCTAAAAATAACCTTTCTTAAAGTTTAACGGTAGAAAGTATATGTCTTTGTAGTTTATCTAGAAATAGGCAAATTTTGAGTTCACTTCTTGGGCTAAATTAAAACAAGGGAAAAGTATTGATGTTTTTATTAAAGTATAAGTCTGAAAAACAATTCCTAGCTTAACTCTAAATTCTGAAAATGTATACCCTACAAATTGCACAAACATGAACTTTGAAACTTGTAATAGTTGAAGAGACCTTGAAATGCTCTTGTCTAAAGTCCTTAGTACGAAGAAAATAAAATAAAAAAAAATTCAAGTGTGAATAAAGAGATAAAAAAATATGAACACTGGTTTTTGTGATTACTTAAGGCTGCAAAAATAGAAAAATATTTAGCGAGGGTGCTTCATCACCTAGTGCCTTAGACCAACTGGTTTGGGAGTCACTGCTAAAGCCTTAGGTGTTGCAAGACTAGGAATTACGCTTTAATGTGCAAACACATCTTGTAATCGGTTGTTGGTACCTCAAGAAGTATTAATAGTCGCATGAAGGATGTATGAGCGAAATTCATCTAAAAATTCACCTATTAAGAAGTACTTTGAACAATGGACAAGAGTATAATTGCTTGAATTGAATTTCCAAATGTAGGGGTGATTTATACACACACGTAGGGGTATGTGATTGGGGTTTAGATAAGAGATAGGAATGAGGAATAGGACTTGTATCTTTAGTAGAGATGATAAAAATTCCTAAGTTGAGACAGAACCTTAGAAGGAAAACTTAAAAGATGCCGAAAGCTAAGTAAGTCTACAGAACATATATAATCTTAAGTAAAATGATAAGGAAGCGTGAAGAATATGGGTGGATGATTTACGAGTCGAAGATAATAGAATTCTTTGTTAGAAAACTTAATTGGAGAATAAAAGTCAATAGGCCAAATTGATAGGATTTTGTGGGTAGTATCCGCTGAAAACCCTCAGGAGACAATATACCTCCTACTAGGGACACCTAGAGGTTTAACGGCTTGTTGCACGAGCTCAGTGCAATCGCGTTTCCCTGCGAAAGTGCGGTTAGGTTTTTGTTGAGAATAAAAACTAGGTTTGCTCGAGGACGAGCAAAAGATAAGTTTGGGGGTATTTGTTCATACCGTAATATTGCATTCTTGTAAACCCCATTCTTATGCTTTTTTACAAATAAACAGGTGCTTTTGACCCATGTCTGCTATATAGTTGCAGGTTACAGGTTCTCGGGACAAAAACAGTGAAAAAGACAAAAGACGATGCAAAAGTGAGACTACGACCGATAAATGTTGGAACCTTGATCATGCCACATTTTGAGGAACAATGAAGATCAATGAACAAGTTCACACAAGAACAAAGGCAGTGCAAGGTTCAAGACTTCGTCACGAAGCAACGGTAAAAGTCCACTACAATTATTCACTGTGGAATCTGGAAGAAACCTAGAAGCCAACCTGAGGAACCAATTGAAGAAAAAGGAAGAAAAAGTCAACCAGAAGTATTGCATCAAAACTGAAGTCCCAAGCCTACTATTTGGCCGCGGAACTGCGGCCAAACCTGGCCTGCGGCCGCGGTTCCGCGGCCATCTATTGCCTGTGTCGGTGGTGATTTTGTGGCGGTGCGCGGATCGTTGACTAGGTCTTTTTCTTAGGGGGTATTTTTATGAAAGCAGATATGACGCGATTGTAATCTAGGGTTTCTTTGAATCTATAAATAGAACCCTAAAAACCTTTTCTAGGTTATGCCTCCTTTCATTAATAAAATTCAGATTTCTTTTGGAGAGCATCGATGCCTCTTTTCATTTCATCTATTCAGATCTGACAAGTCTTGTGTAAATGTTTGGAGAGAGCCATCAAGTAAGTAGTTTTATTTAATTGCCTTAGTATAGATCTTTAATTTCTTGCCCTAGTTAGATAGATAGCATGTTCTTCAATTCCCTAATGAGCGAGTAGTCTCCTCGCTTGTTAAGGTTAGCTTTAGGGAAGGCTTTTGAGAGATGAAGATCTATCATCCCTTTCTTGCCCATCACATATAATCAATAGGACTCCATGCATACATGCACACACCGCTCCCTACGGCACCCTATCTCACAAGGTAGCGGTGATACCGTAGTATAAAGGCCCGGTTGAGTGTGTTTTCCATGGAGGTTAGGGTAAGGATTGATAAAGGAAGGACAAGAACCTAGAGGAAGAAACACCTTCCCGAATGGTTCTAATCCCCTTTATTAATAATTACCATAACACCTCATAGATCTTAATTTGGGTATAGAAAGCGGTGAGATTTGTTTACACTTCCAAACCTACCCTAAACCTAACCCTAGCAAGATTTAGATCTAGATAGATTTAGTTTTTAGATTTAATCAATAAGACCCGACACCCATCGGAATTAACTCGTTAGAGCAATTAGGAAAACACAAAATCCCTGTGGACCAACCCGTACTCACCGGCTAGCTACCAAGCGACGCCGTTCTTGATTGCGGTTATAAATATTCTTTGACATGCAAATCACCTTCCATAAAACCATACGGCCTCTACAACGTTTCGCCTGAACTTGGGAAACAATCTGTGGGGGACTCTAAAGACTAATCAATACTCTGGCAGTGGGTTTAACCACAAGCCGTCAGTGGTACTAGCTGTACGTAACGGCTGCCCATGTATTGACAGAAAGGGAAGCTGATGAGCGGACTCATCCTGGAACCCTACTGAGCCTATCAGTGACAATATCCGTACAGTCCGGTCCATTCGTCTATGAGCATCGCATATCAGGCCTAGGGGGCTGGTAACGTCAGACCCCCAATAGCGGTATAAGTCGTGTCAGAGTGTAGCCCAGAACACCCTGAGATACTGCTGGAGTACCTACCAGTAAATCTCCTGCCTCGGTCAAGGGTTTTGTGTAATGGCTCTCCTGGACACAGCGCGATCTCACCCCCAATACCCGGAGAGACAAATCCCCTGCCGATCCGCTCACTGCCTCCATGTGGCTTGGGACTGTACCCAACTAAAACCTATTTGCACGACTCCTTTGAGCCGTGGTAGGGTAACGTTAGTTGTATGTATGCCCTAGAGGCCAGTATTGTACAGATGTTGTATATTATATTGGATGCTTGGACATATATAGAGATGACTTTCTTGCTCGATATGATAGTATGCTATCTGGTTACTCTTTATCTTAACATGTACACTAGTCTCTTTATACTGTCTTGTAGTTACATGTTGATAAAGCCCTTAGGATGTGTACTTGACTACCTGGACTATGATGCAGATCATACTAGTGGGGACATGGTAGTCCATAAGTACATCCTTCAAGGTCCCTAGTCGTGGGTGTATCGAGACGGTGCATCGATATACCAGAGTAGACTAGCGTATACGCTTCTCGACCCATGTGATGGGCGATGGATGATCCCATATCCATTGGTGTTTGACATCAGAGATGGTATACGGGTGCTCAGTGGAGACTGGGTACACTGGACGGACTCACCGAGAACTCCCAGATGGTATTATACCTCACGTCAGATGGCAGTTCTCAGGTGACACTTGTACAGATTAGTCTGTAGACCCGAGATCATCATAGAGTCTTGTGTGATTCCCACTGTGCTTTGATCTCCACCTTACCACGTCTACGAGGGCGTGCAAAACGGTGGTCTTTGGGTACAGTCCCGAGTCACATGGAGGCAATGAGCGATAGGAGGGGTTTCGTCTCTCCCGGTATTGGGGGTTGATGTTGCGCTGTGCTCGATTGGCCGTAACAGGGAAGTCCCTGGCCAGGGCTGATCAGAGATTTGCTGGTAAGTGTTACCAGTAGTTTCTCGACCCGTTATGAGCCTCACATCGGCACGACTTATCGGATTATTGGGGTCTGACGTTTACCACCCCTAGACTTGATATGCGACATATCAGACGAAGAGACCGGACTGTACGGTAAGTGTTACTAGTCGGATTCGCAGGAGTGTGAGCGGGCTAGCTCGTCGATCTTCTGATCGCTCAATACTCGGGTGGCCGTTACGTTTGGCAGACCGCTTGCGGCTTGTGGATGCTTGATATGATCATCATCTGCTACCGGCGTATTGACGAGTCTTTAGAGTCCTACACAGAGGTTTCCTGGTTCAAGCTAAACGAAATAGGAGCGCATATGAGATATGTGCAGTAACGAGAATAATGCGTGTATGTGATACCGCATTTCATTCTCGCGATAAATGTTTCGATTGGTTATATTCGATATGACCTAGTTATCGAATCATTGATTCAATAAATCGATACATTGTATACTAGTCAGTTATGTGCGACATGACCGGATCATTGAATCAAATGTTGATTTAATGATTTAATGTATAATTATATATTTGATATATTACTTTGCATTGACTAGTATTGGTTCACTTTAAACGGATTTTTCTCACTTGGATTGCACATTGTATATGTGATATACTTTTGTGCACTTTATGTATCATGTTTGATGATACTTGATTATATGGTTAAGTGAATAGAATTAAACCATGGTTATTATGATAATTAGGGTTTTGCATATTTATTTATTCATTTATTTGTTTATTCATTTATTTGGATAAGTTTAATGAGAATGGTGGATTTCTTTTGTCATTAGTTGAAGCTTCATGAAGCTTTGACTTCCTTGACCATTCTTGTCTTCTTGCTTAACCCTAACACATCCATTAACCATGGTATATTCTCTACACTTAACCCTAGTATGAATTATGATAAGTATTGCTTTTTCTTTTTATTTTAAGAGGACTTATCATAATACATGATCATCTTCTTCATCTTCTTCTTCTTCTTCAAGCTTGCTACTCCAATGGCAACTTGAGTATTAGTGAGAGAAATCCAAATCTAAAGAGAACCCACCTCCTATTTCTTCACCCTCTACCTCTTGCCAAGTTGGTTTGGGTGTTTACTTCACAAGTTTCACAAGTTTGTGAAGTCGGAGCTTGAACTTGCGATGCCTCGACGTAGATCGTCTTTGACACGAAGCCGGCGACCTAGCTCACCCGTTTCTTCGACGAAGCCGACGCTTGAGCCCGGAGTTCAACATGGACAGCGAGGTGACTTTGTTGCGGAGCCGTGGATGTGGATATCCGGATCTACAAAGGTTGTAATTTCTGTATCCTAGTAGTTAAGAGTTAACTAGTATTCTATTTCGCCTAAACATCTAGTCTAAAGATCCGTAGTCTAGGGTTTCTCGGCACAAAAATTTTAAATTGGCATGTCCGATGCCTTGTGAGACCTTACTAGAGTGCCTAGGAACCTTTCACTGGTATCAGAGCCTAGCTAGAGCCTTAGGCGATGTCCCGACGACGTTTGAAATCCGATCGAACCGAAATCCAAAACCTAAAAATGCTCTCTGGACTTTTTCTAAAAATTCGGATTTTTGACAATTAAAAATATGTAGAAAATCAAGCAGGGTGTTATTAGAATTACTGTGAAACACGAGGGGCTAATTCAACTTTTCCACCGCGGAAGGGCGGCACATGCTAGGCATGTGCGGCGCTTCCGCGGCCTTACTGTTCCCTTGAATGATTTTTTTCTGCACAGTAACTCTTGTAATATAATGCTATATTTTCTGGGATATTTTGTTGTGACTTAACAGAAGAGTATTTTGTGGTTGCTTTGGGGATTCGTTTTTTCAATCGGATTATCAAATTTTTGTCTAAGTGTTTTTCCAGATAACTGTAGAATATGTTAAAGAGTTCGACCGGATATAAATACCCAGGTTTTCCCCTGCCGGAATATCCAAGTGTTGGATTATTGTGTGGTTTAAGGACGTTCTCAGTAGTGCAAGTAACGCGATGGTCCCTCTAGAAGACAACAAACCTTAACTCGATTATGTGACCGTCTTGAACTGCCCTTTGAACCTTCGGGTTTGGGGCAGTACGGCGTGCCACATGTGAGGCGTTGGCTTGACCCTTCTACGGCTGGACCGTTGGTACTGAGGTATGAAGTGAATGTCTTTGAACCTATTTCATGTGTTGATCAGTGTCGGGAAAACTTGGGTGTTCGAATGTTCGATCGGAAAGTTTGATATATTCTATTTATCCGGAATTGGATACAATAATTGGAATTCACAAAAGTTATGTGATAACTGAATGAATGTTATAAATTTAGCAGTTTAGTCCCATATAATATTGAAAAGAGTTTTCGATAATGAGACTAAAATGCGGGATTTATATCTGTTAGGCATGCGATGTCTAAAGGAGTTGCGGATTCCAATTGTTGTAGTTTTACACTTACTTTTCTGTGACCGTAAGTGTAGTATGTTCATATCGCCGGTTTCGTTGCTATACGTCAACGACAATTGGGGTATGCATACTTACTTACGTTGATGACATGTGATGTTATGTATTGCTGGATATGTTATATTGGATCGTCGTATTCGAATAGCCGGGGGTTTTTATGTGAGATGAGTGTTTTTCATTTTCATTCATGTAAAAACTTGTATGTAATATTCTTTTATTTGGGGCACTTCCAGGTAGCGGGAGATGTCACCTTTTGTATATTATTTACTTTTCCGCATTAGGATAGACCCAAGGAGGGGAGCACAAGTAACCGGGTTCTGGGGTCCAGTGGGAGACCAACTCGAGGAGTCGAGTCCGGGTCTCCTAACCCTAGAATTGGCAGGGTTGCTTGCAGCTCTCGTAGGGGTCTAGGGGTGTGGGATTGGCTATTCATCACGACCGTGGAATCCGTGTTTTATACTGGCTCGTATTGAAAACACGGACGTCCTAGTATATCCAATATTTCATATGTTTATTCTGCTGCGATATCTGTGTTGTGACTCTGTGATGGATATAGTATATAGTATATATGATATATTATATAGACGTTACTTATGTTTTACACCCGCGCTAGCCCTGCCCTGCTCTGTCGTTAGTTACCTAACCTAACGGTGTACGAGAGGACATCGAGGCGAATGCGGATGGCATAAGTGTACGTCATATCTATCTGTGATGTTTAGGTATTTAAATGATGGGACTTCATTAATGTGATTAATGAAAGATAAGAAACCTAAGATGTTGTAGAATCAGATTTTAAATAAAACAGGTAGCTACAGTTTTTTGCTTTGCATAGCGGTATATATGATATACCCCGCACCTTATTCGATGAGGAAAGGACCGAGATCCCTTCACCGGGAGTGACTCCTTTAGCAATAACTGGCTGATGCTACACACTCGGTTTGTTTTTTTTGACTGCTTTTGGGTTTTTTGCTTTGCACAGCGATATATATGATATATCCCGCACCTCATTCGACGAGGAAAGGACCGAGATCCCTTCACTGGGAGTGACTCCTTTAGCAAAACTAGAAAAGCCTCAAAATCACTCCATTTCAAAACTTCATTTGATTCTACAACGATATCAAGTTCATTACGCTCATGGTTTTTATGAAAAACCTGCGTAGCCCTCCGTCATTTCAGATAAGCAGTAGTTAGTATTCGTGCTGCGTTTGTTGGCCTTTGTCAAGGCGCAGTGTGCGGTAGCTAACTGGTGCTTATCTGTTTATGCATATGATGCAGATTGGATTAGGGTAGTCGTGCGACCTTGTTGGCCTTTGTCAAGGGCCGTGCGGGTGGGTTTATTTCGATCAAGAAATGACGGGTTGAACTTGACTAGCATCCTATGGTTTGTTGGCCTTTGTCAAGGTCATAGGAGGTTAGGGGCAAAATATTATCGGGAATTTCAAGTGTTGAAATTTGCAATGAGATTGCATACCTTCTATGAGATAGTTGGATCCCGATACCCACTGCGAGTAAGAGTTACTCCTGGGAGAGTTTTACACATTGCAATTAGCTGATCAAGTAGGTGTCTAGAAAGGTGTTAACGAGGTTACGCCTCTGGGAAAACGAGGTTTATATTAATTAGGTTCGTGCGAAAGCACGGGGGACCTCCCTCAAAGTACCGACACTGGCCTGGCTGAAAGATTGGCGAACTTGTAGTGTGTAATTAATCCCGGCTTGTCTTTCCTTTTAGGGTTTGGAGGAAGATTTGATAAAAAGCAGTGGGAGCCATCCTGATTAGATAAGATAATAACCAATCTGATCTTGCACGAGCATACGCTAAAGTGTTTTCTTCTCTCTCTCTCCAGGTAGCGACCAGTTCATGCCTTAATCAAGATAATAATATGGATGTATTGACCGAACCCGCATGTTATACTGTGCTGGGGAACGTTGGTTCCGTTCTTTCCTATAAGAGTTATAGGAATGAACAGGATACAGGGGAATACCAGGATTCCCATGCCACCCGAATGAAGAAAGTACATGTTGATGCATTTTCTTCGGGTGTGTTCGTTACTGAGAACTGTTTCTCTATTTGCTCTACGTCCTGGGTATTAGATACCGGGTCAGGATCCCATATATGTAATGAGTTAAATGGGCTTAGGAAAGGTAGAGAACTTGGAGAAGGTGATAAAGACATTAGAGTTGGAAATGGTGCAATTGTTGCAGCTAAGACTGTCGGAGAATATCACCTTGTATTACCAACTGGTAATACATTGGTTCTGAACGAATGCTATTACATGCCGAACCTGATATGCAACATTATATCGGTTTCTTTATTGAGTAAAGAGGTATATAATTTTGTATTACAGGACAATGTTATGAACATTTTCCGTAACCAAAAGTTGGTTGGATCAGGCACGTTATGCAATGGCATTTATATTCTAAATCAATCAACAGTTCTGAGCATAACAAACACACACAAGAGGAAGAGTTCTGAACTCAACGAATCCTTCTTGTGGCATTGTAGACTGGGTCACATCAATGCGACACGACTGGCTAAGTTACATAAGGATGGATATTTGGAACCTTTCGAATTTTCATCTTATGACACTTGCCAGTCATGTCTCAAAGGCAAGATGACCAAGACTCCGTTTACGGGACACGGAGAAAGAGTTACCGAACTCTTGGGACTTATACATAGTGATGTATGCGGTCCCATGTCTACACATGCCAGGGATGGTTCTTCGTACTTCATTACATTCACTGACGATCTCTCTAGATTCGGATATGTGTTCCTGATGAAACACAAATCAGAAGCTTTTGAGAAATTTAGGGAATATAAACAAGAAGTTGAGAACCAAACCGGAAAAAGTATTAAAATCCTACGATCTGATCGAGGAGGGGAATACTTAAGCAATGATTTCCTGGACTTCCTAAAAGAGAATGGGATTCTCTCTCAGCTGACTCCTCCATATACACCACAGCACAACGGTGTATCTGAACGGAGGAACCGCACCCTATTAGATATGGTGCGCTCTATGATGAGCACAGCTGAGTTACCTATTTCCTTCTGGGGTTATGCGCTGGAGACAGCAGCATACCTTTTGAATCAAGTTCCATCTAAATCTGTACCTACCACACCATATGAGATATGGAGTGGGAAGAGACCATGTCTTAAACGAGTTAAGATATGGGGTTGCCCGGCCTATGTCAAAAGACAAAATCCGGACAAACTCGAGGCACGGTCAGTTCTATGTAAGTTTGTGGGATATCCCAAACATTCACATGGATATCTTTTCTACCATACAGAGGAACAAAAAGTGTTTGTTTCTCGACATGCCACCTTTTTGGAAAAGGAATTTCTTGCAAAAGAAATTAGTGGCGGTGAGGTAGAACTGGAAGAAATTCCGGCTACACAAACTCAAACTGAAGATTTAGTGGAACCAGAGGATTCGGTAGTACCCGACGAACCCCAGCCTCTCCGCCGATCTAGTAGGGTTCCTCGCCAACCTGAGAGATACTACGGTTTTCTCATGGACGGTGGGAGCGAGGATTGCATCATGGAGGATGATGACCCAACTAGCTTCGAGCAGGCCATCACGAGTGGGGACTCAGTGAAATGGCTGGATGCTATGCGGTCTGAGATGGATTCCATGTACACCAACAAAGTATGGACTTTGGAAGTTGCTCCTGAAGGGGTAAAACCCATTGGGAGCAAGTGGATCTTCAAGAAGAAACTTGGTGTAGATGGGAAAGTGGAGACTTTCAAAGCTAGACTTGTAGCAAAGGGTTTTCGTCAAAGACCAGGTGTGGACTATGACGAGACCTTTTCTCCAGTGGCTATGCTTAAATCCATCCGGATCATGCTTGCCATCGCTGCATATCATGACTACGAAATCTGGCAAATGGATATTAAGACCGCCTTTCTAAACGGTGATTTCGAAGAGTGCGTGTACATGACTCAGCCAGAGGGCTTCGTAGACAGTGGGAGCAG
Organism: Agapanthus africanus; assembly: GCA_030015575.1. NCBI lineage: Eukaryota > Viridiplantae > Streptophyta > Magnoliopsida > Asparagales > Amaryllidaceae > Agapanthus > Agapanthus africanus. The sequence continues at coordinate 296,859,648 of CM057339.1, read as the reverse complement.
CGGGAAGGTGTGCAAGCTGCTTAAATCCATTTATGGATTAAAGCAAGCATCGCGGAGTTGGAACATCTGCTTTGACGTCGTTATCAAAGAGTTTGATTTCGTCAAAAATCCAGATGAACCTTGTATCTACAAGAAGGTGGCAGAGAGTAAGGTTGTTTTCCTCGTATTGTACGTGGACGACATACTCTTGATAGGAAATGATATTCCTATGCTGCAATCGGTCAAGCTCTTCTTATCACAAAGATTCTCAATGAAAGATCTTGGTGATGCCTCCTGCATATTGGGAATTAGGATCTATAGAGATAGATCCAAACGGATTTTGGGATTGTCCCAATCCAGGTACATTGACACCATACTAAAGAGGTTTAGTATGGAAGAGTCCAAGCGTGGGAATTTACCCACGATCTCTGGAGTCACTCTCTCCAAAGAGATGTCTCCCAAGACTGATTTAGAGAGAGCTCGCATGCAAGGGATACCCTATGCTTCGGCAGTAGGCTCTATCATGTATGCGATGCTATGTACCAGACCCGATGTAGCATACTCACTAAGTATAGTGAGCAGGTATCAAGCTGATCCTGGAGAGAGTCACTGGACAGCTGTGAAGAGCATTCTCAAGTACTTGCGAAGGACTAGAGATATGTTCTTGGTGTATGGTAACGGAGAACTCCAAGTGGAGTCCTTTACCGATTCGAGCTTCCAGAGTGATAAGGACGACTCTAAGTCGCAGTCGGGCTTTGTCTTTACCCTTTACGGAGGGGCGGTTAGCTGGAAGAGTTCCAAGCAGGAAACCGTGGCAGACTCGACGATGGAGGCTGAATACATCGCTGCCAACGATGCTGCTAAAGAAGCTGTCTGGATCAAGAAGTTCAGTTCTGAACTTGGAGTGGTTCCATCCATTGGGCATCCAATACCTTTGTATTGCGATAACAATGGAGCGGTGGCTTTAGCCAAGGAACCCAGGTCCCATCAGCGATCCAGGCATATTCTGAGGCGGTATCACCTGATCCGGGAGATAGTTGATCGCCGGGAGATCGAGGTCAGGAGAGTTGATACGAAGAATAACACGGCGGATCCACTCACGAAGGCCATTCCCCAGACGCAGTTTGAGAGACTCTTCGGGATGCTCGGTATGCGATACTACAGCAGCTGGCCCTAGTGCAAGTGGGAGATTGTTAGTTGTATGTATGCCCTAGAGGCCAGTATTGTACAGATGTTGTATATTATATTGGATGCTTGGACATATATAGAGATGACTTTCTTGCTCGATATGATAGTATGATATCTGGTTACTCTTTATCTTAACATGTACACTAGTCTCTTTATACTGTCTTGTAGTTACATGTTGATAAAGCCCTTAGGATGTGTACTTGACTACCTGGACTATGATGCAGATCATACTAGTGGGGACATGGTAGTCTATAAGTACATCCTTCAAGGTCCCTAGTCGTGGGTGTATCGAGACGGGGCATCGATATACCAGAGTAGACTAGCGTATACGCTTCTCGACCCATGTGATGGGCGATGGATGATCCCATATCCATTGGTGTTTGACATCAGAGATGGTATACGGGTGCTCAGTGGAGACTGGGTACACTGGACGGACTCGCCGAGAACTCCCAGATGGTATTATACCTCACGTCAGATGGCAGTTCTCAGGTGACACTTGTACAGGTTAGTCTGTAGACCCGAGATCGTCATAGAGTCTTGTGTGATTCCCACTGTGCTTTGATCTCCACCTTACCACGTCTACGAGGGCGTGCAAAACGGTGGTCTTTGGGTACAGTCCCGAGTCACATGGAGGCAATGAGCGATAGGAGGGGTTTCGTCTCTCCCGGTATTGGGGGTTGATGTTGCGCTGTGCTCGATTGGCCGTAACAGGGAAGCCCTGGCCAGGGCTGATCAGAGATTTGCTGGTAAGTGTTACCAGTAGTTTCTCGACCCGTTATGAGCCTCACATCAGCACGACTTATCGGATTATTGGGGTCTGACGTTTACCACCCCTAGACTTGATATGCGACATATCAGACGAAGAGACCGGACTGTACGGTAAGTGTTACTGGTCGGATTCGCAGGAGTGTGAGCGGGCTAGCTCGTCGATCTTATGATCGCTCAATACCCGGGTGGCCGTTACGTTTGGCAGACCGCTTGCGGCTTGTGGATGCTTGATATGATCATCATCTGCTGCCGGCGTATTGACGAGTCTTTAGAGTCCTACACAGAGGTTTCCTGGTTCAAGCGAAACGAAATAGGAGCGCATATGAGATATGTGCAGGAACGAGAATAATGCGTGTATGTGATACCGCATTTCATTCTCGCGATAAATGTTTCGATTGGTTATATTCGATATGACCTAGTTATCGAATCATTGATTCGATAAATCGATACATTGTATACTAGTCAGTTATGTGCGACATGACCGGATCATTGAATCAAATGTTGATTTAATGATTTAATGTATAATTATATATTTGATATATTACTTTGCATTGACTAGTATTGGTTCACTTTAAACGGATTTTTCTCACTTGGATTGCACATTGTATATGTGATATACTTTTGTGCACTTTATGTATCATGTTTGATGATACTTGATCATATGGTTAAGTGAATAGAATTAAACCATGGTTATTATGATAATTAGGGTTTTGCATATTTATTTATTCATTTATTTGTTTATTCATTTATTTGGATAAGTTTAATGAGAATGGTGGATTTCTTTTGTCATTAGTTGAAGCTTCATGAAGCTTTGACTTCCTTGACCATTCTTGTCTTCTTGCTTAACCCTAACCCATCCATTAACCATGGTATATTCTCTACACTTAACCCTAGTATGAATTATGATAAGTATTGCTTTTTCTTTTTATTTTAAGAGGACTTATCATAATACATGATCATCTTCTTCATCTTCTTCTTCTTCTTCAAGCTTGCTACTCCAATGGCAACTTGAGTATTAGTGAGAGAAATCCAAATCTAAAGAGAACCCACCTCCTATTTCTTCACCCTCTACCTCTTGCCAAGTTGGTTTGGGTGTTTACTTCACAAGTTTCACAAGTTTGTGAAGTCGGAGCTTGAACTTGCGATGCCTCGACGTAGATCGTCTTTGACACGAAGCCGGCGACCTAGCTCACCCGTTTCTTCGACGAAGCCGACGCTTGAGCCCGGAGTTCAACATGGACAGCGAGGTGACTTCGTTGCGGAGCCGTGGAGGTGGATATCCGGATCTACAAAGGTTGTAATTTCCGTATCCTAGTAGTTAAGAGTTAACTAGTATTCTATTTCGCCTAAACATCTAGTCTAAAGATCCGTAGTCTAGGGTTTCTCGGCACAAAAATTTTAAATTGGCATGTCCGATGCCTTGTGAGACCTTACTAGAGTGCCTAGGAACCTTTCAGGTAATAATCCAAGCACAGTGGGAACTCACACGCGACAAATGACGATCTCACGTCGATGAACTAACCTGTACACATGTCACCTGGGAATTGCTATCTGACGCTAGGTATAATACCAACTAGCAGGTTTCCGGCGAGTCCTGTCCGGTGCACTCATAACCTAATGAGCACCTGTATACATCTTAGGTGAACCAACTGACACCAATGGCTTGTGAGACCGGCCACCGCCCCTCATCGGGGTCTCGACTGTATACACTAGTCTACTCTGGAGTATTGATGCCCTGTCTCGAAACTCCCACGACTAGAGACCACTTTTAAGGATGTGCTTATAGACTACCCAACTCTCACGTATATGATCGCCATCATACTGATGGTAGTCAAGCAAGAATCCTAAGGGCTCTATCAACGTGTAATAGTGATCACGTCACCTAAAACTATACACGATGATAAAGATAAACCAGATAGCATACTATCATCTCGAGTAAGACTATCCTACCGGTATAGGTCCTCCCTCAATCATTACAATCACGTACCTGCGATCCAATAATTGACTTTGAGGTCACTATATCCAACATTGGATGCATAACTAAACAATATGTAATATTATTATTCGCATGAATGCAAAATATAGTAGTACAGCATGTAGCAAGATAAACTTTCCTGAACGGATCGCACGACGGGTGCATACGGCACGTCCGATGTCGGGTACTCGTCGCAACACACACATGGCATGCGGAACGGGTCCAGGCAGGGCAAGGGTAACCATGCAGGCAGGGAACGTCCACAGGGTTACCCTGATCAGTGACGACAAGCACGGCTCCGGCGATCACCGGAAAAGCACAATCAAGAAAAGCAAGAAAAGAAGAACAAGAAGAAGAAGAAAGAAGAAGAGGAAGGAAAGAAAATGAGAGAAGGAGGGTTGGTCTGGTGTCTCTGGTACGGCTCCGGTCTTGTACAGAGGAGGTGAGGGGCGTCGACGGTGGGTTTCACGGCGAGGCAAAGTGTGTGCAGGGGAGGCTAGGGTTGCAGGTGAGGAAAGGATGAGGGGGTGATATCGAGGAGGTCGAGGAAGGATAGGGAGAAGGTGAGGACCAGCGGCGAAGGTGACGGCGACAAAGGAAAATGGGTGAGGCGGTGGGTCGGGTTCTTGGGAAAGGAGGTGGTTGAGGAGGGAAGAAGATGATGGTGAGGAGGTCGGGAAGGTGGTGACGAGGGCGAAGAGACGAGGGTGGTGATGTCGTCGGCGACGTTCTTGGGCGAGCGCGACGAGGTCGGGTGAGGCGTGGGGGTGTGGGGTCGTGGGTTCATCACGAGAGGAATCATGGGGAGAGGAGAGAGGTGGTGTTGTCGGAGAGGGAGAGGGTGACGAGCGAGGGTTGAGGATACGACAACGAGGTCGGCGGTGGCGAGGACGAGTGCAGGCGAGGGACACGGCGCGAGGCGCGGGAAAGAAAATAAAGAAGAAGAAGAAGAAGAAGAAAGAGGAGAGAGAGACGTGAGGTTTTGTAAATTAAAAAGATATATATATATATATATATATATATATATATATATATATATATATATATATATATAAAAGAGACAGAGAGCAGGGATGCTGTTAGGATTTTAGATAAATATTTAAAATAAAAATATAAACGAATATATTTTAAAAATATATTATTCTGTTATAAAATTTTATATAAAGGTTTTTATATATATAGAATATAATATTAATTAAATTTGAGATTTTGGCTAATGCAAAAATAGTCCAAAACACGTGCGGGTTGGGTCTAAAATTATGTTTCGAAAATACGGATAATATACGTGTTAACCAAAACCAAAACAGGATATCCGGGTAACGAAAATGCATACCCCAAAAAACGGATACACGCAGTGTGCACGTGTTTATCCAAACAAGTCCGTTTTACTAAACGGAACGAGAACACGATGTACGGATGCTACCAGAGGGTAAGGGGTATCATGCAGGCCAAGCTAGATATTTTTAAAATATTTTATTAGACTTTAAATGTTATATTGAAAAAAATGCAGATACTAGATATAATGCCGGTATGCAGTATATGAAAAAAAATGAAAGTGCATGGATCCACATAGCAAACCGGAATAAATCATAAACCGGAATCAAGACGGGTTCCAACAAGTGGGTCGGGTCGGATGTAATACAGATGTCAAGTACACTATTCGCACCCAAAACACAGTAAATCAGGAAAATACCATAAATAAAGAAATACTTGAAATAGAACTGGTATAAATGAACTAGGGTGTTATATTATACCCAACTACAAAAGAATTTCGTCCTCGAAATTTCAGGAACAAGAAAAGATAAACAAATATGAATCTACAAGAAGAGATGTGGAAACTTCTGTCGAATCTCATCTTCTCGTTCCCAAGTCGATCCTCCGTGCGAGTGATTTCCCCAAAAAACAAGTACGAGAGGGATAACCTTTGTTCTTAAGGACCTTTTCTCTTCGATCAACAATCGACATCGGTCGTTCATCATAGGTCAAATCCTCTCTTACAATCAGCTCCGAATGATCTAGCACGTGTGTTTCATCTCAAACATACTTACGGAGTTGAGATACATGAAACACGTCATGAACATTCGCCAAAGATGGTGGTAACGCCAATCAATAAGCCACTTCTCCAACACGCTCCATAATCTCGAAAGGCCCCATGAATCAAGAACTAAGCTTGCCTCGGCTCCCAAAACGGATCACTTCTCTAGTTGGTGATATCTTCAAGAATACCAGATCACTAACAGCAAACTCTAGAGGTCTTCTTGATGTATCAGCCCAAATCTTCTGCCGATCTTGTGCTGCTTTCATGTGATTCCGGATAGTATTAACTTTCTCCATGGTTTGCATGATCAAATCCGGTCCCAACAATCTTCGTTCTCCAACATCATCCCAAAAAACAGGTGAACGACACTTGCGACCATACAATACTTCGAATGGAGCCATCTGAATAGTCGCCTGGAAGCTGTTATTGTACGAAAACTCCACCAAATGTAGATGATCCTCCTATGAACCCTTGAAATCCAACATGCAAGCTCTCAACATGTCTTCAAGAGTTTGGATCGTTCTCTCCAACTGGCCATCTATCTGAGAATGATAAGCGGTACTAACTTCAATCGCGTCCCCAAACTTTCCTGTAAACTCCTCCAGAAGTATGATAAGAATCGGGTATCTTGATCGGAAACGATACTTACAGGTACTCCATGCAATCTCACAATCTCCTGCATGTACCGTTCTGCTAATACTTCCGTTGACTGACCAACTCGAAATGGTATAAAATGAGTTGCCTTGGTCAATCAATCAACAATCACCCAAACTGCATTGTTGCCCTTTGGACTCCGCGGTAAAGCTGTCATGAAATCCATGGTTATATGTTCCCACTTCCATTGAGGAATCAGAAGTGGTTGCAATAAACCAGCCACTCTTTAATGTTCAGCCTTAACTTGCTCTCACACCAAGCACTTCGCTACAAAGCGAGCAATCTCCCTTTTCATGCCTTCCCACCATAAATGCTGTCGTAGATCACGGTACATCTTCGTGCTTCCTGGATGTACGGAATATGCGGAATTGTGCGCCTCCTTCATAACTTCTTCACGAATGTCTCATTTCGGCACACACAAATGGCTACCATAACGCAACAAACCATCTTCATGAATCACCAAATCTGTTCGAAGTCATGCTTCAACCTGTTCTCGAAACTTCTGCAATCATGGGTCCTGTGACTGTGCTGCTTTAATACTCTCGATCAACGACAACTATACTTGCAGCTACATCAACTGTCCCGAAGAATGCGGTAGTACGATCTCCAACTCAAATCTCCGAAAGTCTTCGATAAGCTCCTTCTGTGCAGTCAACATCCGAATTTCTGGCAACCGACTAAGCGCATCTGGCACTACAATAACTTTCCCCGGATGGTACTTAAGATCAAGATCATAGTCAGCCATCAGTTCCAACCATCTACGCTACCTCATGTTGAGCTCTTTCTGTGTGAACACGTATTTTAGGCTTTTATGATCGGTGAATACTTCGACCATTTCGCCCAGTAAGTAGTGTCTCCAAATCTTCAAAGAGAAAATCACTGCTGCTAGCTCCAAATCATGAGTTGGGTAATTCTTCTCATGGGTCTTTAACTGTCTCGATGCGTAGGCTATAACCTTCCCATGCTGCATTAAAACACATCCTAAACCTTTCCCAGATGCGTCGCTGTGAATCACCAATCCTCCGGAACCGTCTGGTACGGTCAAAATAGGAGCGGTTATCAAATTTTTCTTCAACGCCTCAAAATCTGACGCACAGCTATCCGTCCATACGAACGGTACCTTTTTGCGCGTAAGCTTGGTCAAAGGCTCAGCCAAATGAGAAAAATTCTCCACGAATTTTCTGTAATATCCGGCAAGTCCAAGAAAACTTTTGATCTCTGCTACGTTCTTCGGAATCGGCCAATCCTGAACTGCAGCAATCTTCTCGGGATCAACGGCGATTCCATCTCCGGATACGACATGCCCTAAAAACTTCACTTTTTCAAGCCAAAACTCGCACTTGCTCATCTTTGCATATAATATTTCTTGCCTCAATGTCTGCAGTGCGATCTTCAAGTGTTCTACATGCTCTTCAAGGCTCTTCGAGTAGACCAGAATATCATCGATGAACACCACTATAAATTGGTCCAAGAACGGCGAAAAGATTCGGTTCATCAAGTCCATAAATATCGCCGGTGCATTCGTGACTCCGAATGGCATCATTAAATACTCGTAATGTCCATATCGAGTTCAGAACACAGTCTTGCAAATATCCTCCTTATACCATCTTTCTTCTTGACAAGAAGAACTGGAGCTTCCCAAGGTGAATTGCTGCTGTGAATCCAACCCTTCTCTAGTAATTCGGTAACCTACTTCTTTACTTCTTCCAACTCCACTGGTGCCATCGGATAGTACGCCTTTGAGATTGGCGCTGCACCAGGAACAAGATCGATCGTGAACTCCACATCTCGTTTTGGCGGTAAACCCGAGATGTCTTCGAACATGTCCATGAACTCTTGAACTACAGCTGGTGCTTCCTCCTTATCAACTTCCATCGACGAAAGAACGATGCTTGTTGTCCTATCCCTAAACTCGACTGGCTCGACAGAACTGCTACCTCCGGTAAAACAAACTCCGGATGTCCGGGAATCTGGAAAATCACTTTCTTTGCCCAACAATCAATATGGGCGTGGAAAGTGCCAAGAAAATCCATTCCTAAGACAACAACAAACAATGGGATGCACCAGAATTGAACAATGCTAATGCGGGAAAAACTTTGAACAAGTAAGATACCGGAAACAATTTCATCTGAAACCAAGATACTGAAGAAGATAAGCACGGTAAACAGGATTCAAGCTTACGATAAAACATGAAATGGGAAGCAATGAAACTGAGAGAAGCAAGGTAATATCATGACCATGAAACAAGGAAATGAATCAAGACTAGGACTCCAAGTTACTTAAATAGAGTACCGCATTGTAACCATACCGCAGTTCATAGTTACAATTACATAACTCCGTTCATGTCGCCCAAATCCTAGTATCAGAATCAAAGGAATAGGAAGGGAGAAACAATAGGGAACCACAAGATTTCAAGCCGAGATGCAAGGTCACTTGCATATCATCAAGACAAGGGTTAAGAGAAATATAAGATTCAAGGATCACGACAACAATGTGGCAGGACATGCTCCTAATCACGGGCTTTCAGATTCGTGTATCGGGTCCAATACCCAACTACAAAAGAATCAAACCCGATTAACCTAAATCCTATGTCTCTGATACTAAACAAACTCTGTCACGTCCCGCTTCCTAGAGTGCGCTAAGATCGGCACGTGACAGAGCCAACCATGCTGCCTGTGGCTAGGAAACATCCCTCCACAGTCACATTATGGCTGTCTATAAGATATCAAGAACAGTAGAAATAAAATAAACTATCTAGTACATGTCCATATGCCAGAATAAACGAGTCAAGAAATAATATGCGGAAGTAATAAATCCAATAAACAATAACATCTGGAAGGTACGTCCCAAATACGGGCTCACACCAGGAAATGAAAGTACGGAAAGAAACTAAACTAAACTGGATACTAACAGGATCCTCACTGCTCGGCCTGTCGGTTGAAGTACTCCTGATCGGCCTGCGTGAGAAATAAAGGATCTGGGCCATGCAAAACCCAGATGTCAGTGCGTCATAATATCAAACAATAATAAACAACCAGGATGTAATGAGATATGCAAGCATGAATGGTAACATGAATGTAACAAGTAAACATGGATATAGAACAGTGAAGAGTATACGTGCAGGTGAAGTGCAGTGAGTAATCTAAACTATACTACTGGGTTATCTATTCTAAATTCTTCGAAATCAATTAATGTAATTCTCATCGTAACCCATCGGTCTATGCCCCATTCATTCCCTACGGGACCACGGTAACATGATTATTCCGTAACGCCCGGAAAAACGGCAAACAATATATTCCGTAACGCCCGAAAAACAGCAAACAATATATTCCGTAACGCCCGGAAAAATGGCAAACAATATAATAGCCCTTTGAGTTACGTTCGGTTACATTCTTGATTTCCCCTTACCCCCAAGGTTATGTGTTCAAGTCGGGTATTGCCAATCAATATCTAATGCCAACACAGGATCAAGCAGGTACAGGTTTTGTCTATGCAGACAACAGTAACGTCCATCAGGACATGTCAGGATTGTCGGCCTTAGAAACAGGATCAGGTAACATGTCAAGTAGCGGTATATCAGGTCATGTAAGGTGGTGTACATGTATCACATGGATGCCCAACAGTAAAATGTAGCAAGTATCGAATCACGGTAAGAGTACGGATGTACTGTAGAAGCATGGGTGCACAATTATCTATCGGGGGTTACATCATGACTATGTAGGATGCACATTATCAAGCATGGGGTACTAATGTAACAGTAATATGAATTAATATGGCATGGCATACAACTAGGTATATAAAATTAATGGTATAGGTACACAATAAAACATGGATGCTCAATTATCTATCAGGGGTTACAACTATAGCTCCAAGACTATGTGGGATGCACATTATCAAGCATGGAGTACTAATGTAACAGTAATATGAATTAATGTGATCTGTAAATGCAGCTACATATATAATAAATGATATGGATGCATACGGGTATCCGAAAACAGTAAAACTTTAATATGGATGTACAAGGCAATCAACATGGGATATTTTTATTCATGTGGATACAAAATAAGATACATAACATGTAGCAAGATGAACTTGTCTGCGACTAGATATGTAATAAACTGTATGGATGCGAACGGATATTGTAAAACTGTAAAACTGTAACATTGGATGCATAACTTAAAAATATGTAATATTATTATTCGCATGAATGCAAAATATAGTAGTATAGCATGTAGCAAGATAAACTTGCCTGAACGGATCGCACGACGGGTGCGTACGGCACATCCGACGTCGGGTAATCGTCGCAATGCACACACGGCACGCGGGATGGGTCCAAGCAGGGTAAGGGTAACTACGCAGGCAGGGAACATCCACAGGGTTTCCCTGATCAGCGGCAGCGACCATGGCTCCGGCGATCACCGGAAAAGCGCAATCAAGAAAAGCAAGAAGAGAAGAACAAGAAGAAGAAGAAAGAAGAAGGGGAAGGAAAGAAAAGGAGAGAAGGAGGGCTGGTCTGGTGTCTCTGATATGGCTCAGGTCTTGTGCAGAGGAGGTGAGGGGCGTCGACGATGGGTTTCACGGCGAGGCAAAGTGTGTACAGGGGAGGCTAGGGTTGCAGGCGAGGAAAGGAGGAGGGGGTGATATCGAGGAGGTCGAGGAAGGACAGGGAGAAGGTGAGGACGATGATGAGGGTCGCCAGCGGCGAATGTGACGGCGACAGAGGAAAATGGGTGAGGCGGTGGGTCGGGTTCTTGGGGAAGGAGGTGGTCGAGGAGGGAAGAAGATGATGGTGAGGAGGTCGGGAAGGTGGTGACGAGGGCGAAGAGATGAGGGTGGTGATGTCGTCGGCGACGTGCTCGGGTGAGCGCGACGAGGTCGGGTGAGGCATGGAGTCGTGGGGTCGTGGGTTCATCGTGAAAGGAATCATGCGGAGAGGAGAGAGGTGGTGTTGTCGGGAGGGAAACGAAGGTGACGGGCGAGGGTGGAGGAGGCGACAACGAGGTCGACAGCGGCGAGGGGCGCGGCGCGAGAAAGAAAATAAAGAAGAAGAAGAAGAAGAGAGAGGAGAGAGAAAGACGTGAGGTTTTGTAAATTATATATATATATATATATATATATATAATAAGAGAGGGAGAGAGAGGGAGAGAGAGAGCAGGGATGCTATTAGGATTTTAGATAAATATTTAAAATAAAAATATAAACGAATATATTTTAAAACTATATTAGTCTGTTATAAAATTTTATATAAACGTTTATATATATATAGAATATAATATTAGTTAAATTTGAGATTTTGGCTAATGCAAAAATAGTCCAAAACACATGCGGGTCGGGTCTAAAATTATGGTTCGAAAATACGGATAATATACGTGTTAACCAAAACCAAAACAGGATATTCGGGTAACGAAAATGCATACCAAAAATGGATACACGCAGTGTGCACGTGTTTATCAAAACAAGTCCGTTTTACTAAACGGAACGAGAACACGATGTACGTATGCTATCATAGGGTAAGGGGTATCATGCAGGCCAAGATAGATATGTTTAAAATATTTTATTAGACTTTAAATGTTATATTGAAAAAAATGCCAGTATGCAGTATATGAAAAAAATGAAAGTGCACGGATCCACATAACAAGCCGGGATAAATCATAAATAGGAATCAAGACGGATTTCCAGCAAGCGGGTCGGGTCGGATGCAATACAGATGTCAAATACACTATTCGCACCCAAAACACAGTAAATCAGGAAAATACCAAAAATAAAAAAATACTTGAAATAGAACCGGTATAAATGAACTAGGGTGTTACAAAAACCCATTGAGAGCAAATGGATCTTGAGAAGATTTTTGATGTAGATGAAAAAGTTGAGACTTTCAAAACTATGCTTAAGTCCATCAGGATCAATGCACACATCGCGGAGACGGAGCATCTGTTTTGATGTGGCAGTCAAAGAGTTTGACTTCATCAAAATGGTAGATAAACCTTGTATATAAAAAGGTTGTAGAGAGTAAGATTGTCTTCCACGTGTTGTACGTAGATAACATACTCTTAATAGGAAATGATTTCCTATGCTACACTCGTTCAAGCTTCTCTTATCACGAGAATTCTCCATGGAAGATCTGGATGATACCTACTACATCTTGTGCAATATGATCTATGGTGATAGATCTAAGTGGATGTTGGGAGTGTCCTAAATCCAGGTACATTAACACCATACTAAAGGGGTTTAGTATGGAGGATTCTAAGCGTGGTGGTTCGCCCACTTACTCAAGAATCACTCTCTCCAAAAAGACGTCTTCCAAGACTGATTTGGAGACAGCTCGCGTGCAAGGGATACCCTATGCTTCGGTGGTAGGCTTTATCATGTGTGTGATGTTATGTACCAGACCAGATGTAGCTAACTCACTAGGTGTAGTGATCGGTAATCGATCGGATCTTGGGAGAATCACTGGACAGCTGTGAAGGACATTCTTAAGTACTTGAGAAGCACTAAAAGAATGTTCTTGGTTTAAGCTTCCAGAGTGATAAAGTCGACTGAAAGTCAGTCACAGGCATTTTCTTTACCCTCAGTGGAGGGACGGTATGTTGGAAGAGTTCCAAGCTAGATACCGTGGCATACTAGATGATAAAGGCTGAAAACATTACTACCAACGATGCTACCAAAGAAGTTGTTTGGATATTTCTTGTTCGTGAGATGAACATGGTTCCTACCATTGAGCGTCCAATAACTGTTATTGTAACAACAATGGAGTTGTGGCTTTGGCCGAAAAACGCCGGTCCCATCAGCGTTCCAGACATATTCTGAGGACATTATCACCTGATCAGGGAGATGGTTGATCTCCAAGGGATTAAGGTTAGGAGAGTTGACGCAAAGGATAACACGGCGGATCCACTCACAAAGGCCTTTCCCTAGAGATACTTCTATAGGACGTTGAGTATAGGATACTGCAATAAATGACCTTAGTGCAAGTGGGAGATTGTTAGTTATATGTATGCTCTAGAGGCCATTACTGTACATGTGATGTATATTGTAGTGGATGCTTGGACATATATAGGGAGGACTTTCTTGCTCAACATGATAATATGCTATCTGGTTGCTCTTTATCTAAACATGTACACTTATTGTCTCTCTATTACATGTTGATAAAGCCCTTAGGATGAGTACTTGACTACCAGGATTATGATGCAGATCATACTAGTGGGGACACGGTAGTCGGTAAGTACATCCTTCAAATGTTCCTAGTCATGGGAGTATCGAGACGGGGCATCGATATTCTAGAATAGACTAGCATTTACGGTTCTCGACCCATATGATGGGCGATGGATGATCCTATATCCATTAGTGTTTGACATTAGAGAAGGTATACGGGTGCTCAGTGGAGACTAGGTACACTGAACGGACTTGCCAAGAACTCCTAGATGGTATTATACCTATCGTCAGATAGCAGTTCTCTGGTGTCACTGGTACATGTTATTCTGTCGACCCGAGATCGTTATAGAGTCTTGTGTGATTCCACTGTGCTTTGATTTGCTCCTTACAAAGTTCAAGAGATCGTGCAAAATGGTGGTTTTTGGGTATAGTCCCGAGTCACATGGAGGCAATGAGCGATAGGAGGGGATTCGTTTCTCCCGGTATTGAAAGTTGATGTTGCGCTATGCTTGATTGGCCATAACTGGAAATCCCTGGCCAGGGTTGCTGAGATTTACTGGTAAGTGTTATCAGTAGTTTCTTTAACCGTTATGGACCTTGCATTGGCATGACTTATCAGGCAATTAGGGTCTGACGTTATACCACCCCCAGGCAGTGATATGCGACATATCAGACGAAGAGACCGGACTGTACGGTAGTGTTACTGATTGGATTCGCAGGATTATGAGCAGGCTTGCTTGTTGATCTTCTGATCGCTCAATACCCGGGTGGCCGTTACATTTAGCAGACAGCTTGCGTCTTGTGGGTAACTGATATGATCACTACCTACTGACGGCGTATTGACGAGTCTTTAGAGTCCTATACAGAGATTTCCTGGTTCATGCAAAACGAAGTAGGAGCATATATATGATATGTGCGGGACCGAGATTAATGCGCGTATGTGATACCGCATTCTATTCTCGCGATATGTGATATCGGTTGGTGATTGTTTACGTTTGTGCGTATTCTTAATTTTTAATTACCGCAATCAAGACGGTTTCGCTTGGTAGCTAGCCGGTTGAGTATGGGTCGATCCACAGGGAGATGGAATCTTTTTCTTTATGTTTTAACGAGTTAAATCCAAATATTTTTGGTTTTGTGTTAAGATCTACTACGAGATAAAAGAAGATAAAGGACTTGCTAGGGTTAGGATTAGGTTAGTTCTAGTTAGGAATATATCACCTCTTTCAATGCCCTTTTTAATATCGGTGTTAAGGTAATCGGCAACAACGGGGATTAACATGACTAGGAAGGAACTTGCAAGTATAAGCTAGGTTTTCCATGCTTAGTTTCTTCCTTTTGGTCCTTATCCTTCCGTTCTTGTCACTTAGCCCTAACCTCCAATTAATTCAACCACAACCGGTCTAACTAGGGAATCACCGCTATCATGTAGGATAAGGTGCCGTAGTGAGCGGATTGTGGTTCAATTAAAGGGAGTCCGATTTAAGGTGTTGGGCAAAGAAAGGAGTGAGAGAGATATCCTTCTCTCAAACCTTCCTTCTCCTGCCCTAACAAGTGAGAAATTACCCACCCATTAAAAAGATAAAAATAAAATAAGAGGGAAGGTAGAAAGAATTTAGGTTAAGAGAAATTTACAACTGGCTATTTGAGACCTCATCTAGGCAAGGATCTTACTCAAGTATCATCATTGTTTAATGATAAAGAAAAATAGAAAAGAGAAAAACAAAAGAAAAACACAATTAAATATTATGACTATATTAACAAATCATAAAAATCGATAATAAATTGTAGAAAATAAATAGGCATGCAAGATAAATAAAAGAACTCTTTTTTTATTGATAATCTCTAAAAACTCACTACAAATTTTAATAGAGAATTTAAATCTTAGATTTAATAAAAAGAGGCACACCCTAATTTGGCTTTGAGCTCTGCTATTTACAGGCAGGAGAGTGAAACCCTAGGTATACATTCTGAGCCAATCACGCGATTACAAAACTACCCCAAAGAGCCGAGTCAATGCTGCTTCAACTACCACCGACACTGTTCAGATGCGGCCACGGAACCGCGGCAGAAGTGCTTATTTGGCCGCAGTTCCGCGGCCATTTGTTGGAATTGGGGGACCATCTTTTCAGGGCTTCTCTATGTTGTTGTTCTCTTATGTTTTGTACACTTGGTTTCTCAGATTTCTTCCAGATTTTCAGCAGTGCAAAATGATGTGGACTTTTGCCTTGAGCTCCGCGTTTGAAGTCCTGAATTTTGTGCTGCTCTTGTGCTTTGTGCATTGAAATGACCAACGATTTGCCATTTTATCCCTTGAACTGGTATGCGACATCATACGGATGGTTAGCGGAGATCAGTATTCATCTATTGTTGGTCGTAGTCTCGCATTTGTTGCGACTTTTCATGAATTTCACTGTAAAGAGCTGAGAACCTGTAACCTGCAATTATTCAGCAAACACGGATCAAAAGTACCTACCTATATGCATTGTGATCAAGAATGGGCGGTATAAAAATGCAAAAATCTGATATGAACAAATACCCCCAAACTTATCTTTTGCTCGTCTCGAGCGAAGCCAATTTATTCAAAAAGTCCTAACCTCACTTTCGTGGGGAACGCGATTACACTGAGCTCGTGCTACAAGCCGTTAAACCTCTAGGTGTCCCTAGTAGGAAGAGTGTTGTCTCCTGAGGGTTTTCAATGGATTACACCCACAAAATCCCGTCAAGCTAGTGTCATAAGTTAACATTGATTATACTCCTACAGTTTAGTATCTATGTTAGAAACTCTATCATCCTAAGTTAGAAATATTCAACCCTTATGTTTCACGCCTCTATCTATTTAACCTTAGATCCTATATGTTCCAAAAAAAGTTTAGAAAGATGTTGGTATCTCCTGAGTTTTCCTTCTAAAGTGTGGTCTTAAATCAGGGATTTTTATCAAATTTACAGAAAACATAAGTCTTATTCTTTATTTCTATCTTTTATCCAAACATCGATTGTATACCCCTACATGTGTATTATTTCACCTCTACACTTAAGAATTCAATTCAAGCTATAATACCCTTGCCCTAATATCTAATACTACTTCTTTTTATTTATGATGAACGGTGTTGCTCACACACCTTTTATGTGACTATTAATGCTTCTTGAGGCACTAACGACCGATTACTGAATGTGTGAGCTTAAAGCGTAAATAGCAGTTTTCAGGTCTTGATTTAATTTATTTTTCTTTTCTTTATTTTTCTTTTTCAAGACCGGATATATTTTTCAAAATGCTCTTTTAGTGTTTAGCTTCAAATACCGTTTTTTTTCTTTCATACTAGGTTCCGCGGTAAGAGTATTTCTAGGTATCCTCTACTATCCCAAGTTTCAAGGTGCGTGTAAGTGCAGTTTGTAGGGTATATACTTTCTAAATTTGGATTCAAGAATAGAAACTATTTTTCAGACTTATCCTTCAGTAAAGCTTCAATACTTTCCTTTCATCATGACTTAACTTAAGAACTGAACTCAAGATTATCTATTTCTCAAAAAAACTGTAAGGACGTATAATTACCAAGATTAAACAGAATAAGGGTTATTTTTAGAGTTTTCAATTTCTAAGCCTAAGATTTAGTTATTTCAAACGTATCAACTAAACTTTCAGAATGAAAATCTCAGTTACCCTATTAGCTAACTTGACGAAAAAGTTTTTATATTTTTGTAAAAATTTTCGATTTTTATGGGTTTTTAAATATATATGAAAGTGCAAAAATATACATATGAATGCGAAGGTAGAAAGCTTACCGAGCACACCCATAAATTTAAACTTGACAGTGTCCTCACTGTCAGGCTACACCAAGAGGGTCAAAATTGTCGGCGCTCCCTAAAAGAAAATTTTATACAAAACAAAAGCAAACAAAAAATATATATAGACAAAAAAAGGTTCCCCCAAACTTAAGTGAAACAGTGTTTCCACTATTTAAGCAGTGAAGTTTAGGATTAAGGGGAGGGGGAAAAGAGAACTGTATCAATCTATACAAGGCCTTACACAGGCCAAAAGTGAGCACCAAACATTCAAATATTCTATCTCTGTAGTGTGTTGGTTGGTGAAAGAATGCAGAGATGAAAGAAATGGAGAATACGCTAGACCGTATGGGAAGAGAGGTGGAATACGGTCTCAGTATATTAGGAGAAGAATGACGGAAGGGAGAAAGAAGTGTAGTACGAACTTGAGGGTGTGAATTGAGTGAATAAATTAGCACAAATTGTGATGACCGATGTGTAAAAAGCGATTATGCTAATCTATCAACCCATCAAGAAATTGAGTCAAATCCCTCAAGATTCGTGAGAAAATATGGATACGCCGAACTTGGTAAACCAGACATAAGAAATGAAAGTGATACGGTTTCTTGCGCGGTCTGAAGGATGGAAAGGATGAAGGGGAGTGATTGAGGAAGGGTAACAGTTAAAGATTCAGGAGGGTGTACACGGTCAGTGGAAGGGACATGATGAATTGGAAAATCTGACTCATCAAACAAAACTGGTTCATCCTCAATAATATCCTCAAAATTCCGCTCAAAAGTTATCCCATCCATGCAATTATCATCAAAATCCAGACGCATATGAAGTTCGGGAAAAACAATTAATGACCCGGGATGATGAATTGGAGAGAGAAACTCATCCAAATATGTGGTTTCATCATCCAAAATATTCCCAGTGTCAATATCCTTGATTAAGTGAAAATTAAATTTCTCATACACCTCATCAAAAGCATGGATATCAATCAATTCAGGTTCTAAGATGGAGGTGTAGAGGTCAAAAGGATTGGTGATGGTTTCACTCGAAAGGGACCCTTCACAATCAGGTAAATCAAACACTTCAAAGTCGCACAATTCATTAAACGTTCTATCTTCAACTGGTGAATCATTTGGGACACTTGATAGACATTCAAAACCGGAGTTGTGGGATTCAATTAGGGATGGGTAGGTTTGATTTGGAAGGGTGCACAGCTCACTCTCTCTACTCAAATTCTCAATCTGTCCAACCGCTTCATCATATATTGGAAAATTTGGAGCTAGTTGGAAACTAGCTACCGGGTCACTAGGTTGTATGAGGGCGGCCATGGACGTATTTAAATCCATCATCTGTTGGCATGACGCTACCCTAAAGTCTTCCAATGACTGTTACAGACTAGACATGGGTTGTGAAGAAGTTTCAGTAAAAGATTTAAAGTTGTTTGGATACTGGAAACTCCCAAATGGCTGTTCAGAAGCAATGTCTAAGGAAGGTGCAAAAGTCGGGTAGGACTGGTAGGAATTGAATGGTCGGACAGGAGTTGGATCAACATTTGGATGAGAAGGTGAATGGAATTGTTGATCCCAAGAATTTGAAGTGGGGAAAGGAGTGAAAGATCGGCTACGAGATTGTTCATTTCGTTCAGCAATACACATAGATCTTGGTATTACAACTGGAGTCTCAAAAGGGGTATCAACGTAAGAAGGTGGGGTGGGTTGAAATGGTTGATACAAAGTGGATTGCAGAGTCTAATTGGTTATCCTAGGCGCGTCTATCCGATCATTCAAAGAAATTTTTGGCATGGATGGATCGTTTGACGTTCGGCCAAAACAAGAACCGCAGAAAGTTATGTCTGGTTGTGGGTACCAAAGTTCGGCAAGAGTTTTTCTAGGTGGGGTACCCATGTTAGAAGAGTGAAAAGGTAGGGAGGGAAGGAAGTGGTATATTTTTATTTTTTTAATTTTTTTTTACAAAAAAATGTTTGTTTTTGGAGTTTTGAAATTGTTTGTTTGAAAGAATACGGAAATAATGGACTAAACTTTTTACAAGCACAATCACAATCACAATATGCACAAACACACCTAAAGCTAGGGTCTTTAAAGTCCAACTAGACCGCTCCTAGACTGCCAAGTGACAAGTTGCAGGATAACCCTCATGTCGCCTCTTCACTGCCAATTGTGGCCAGGTAAGCACAAGTGAGGGAAGGAGGGTTCCGCTCACGAATCACCGTGAGACGTGCCTTTTAAAATTACCTTCTCACTTATCTGGCCTAGGCACCACAAAGTCAAGTTTAAATAAACGACCGATTCCCCGCAACCTTCATTTGTCATAAATGAGCGCGACAAGTCCTTATAGGTTCGGTCTAGATATTTTTTATTAACTCAAGGTAATGCGTATGCAATTAGTGATTTGTGGGGTCTTAGGAAGTGTGATGAAATCCCCACCCAATCTCAATTGGTGTTCAAGCCCCTTAAAGTCCGTATTATTATATGCAAAGCGCGTAAACAAACAAAATATAAAACAACAAAAATTTATTTGGCGGTGGCGCAAAAAATCCTGCACAAAAACAGTTTATTGGAGAGGGGAAGAGAATTTGTGCAAAGAATGCTGCAGAAAAAATATTTCAGTGGAGTTCATAGGAGGGGAGAAGAGAAATGAGATACTTACAGAGAAAATTGGGTGCTGACGTCTGCAGTTGACCGCGGTTTCGCGGTCAAACAGGAAATTCTGCCGCTGTTCCGTGGTTGTTCAAAAAGTTTACTGCTTCAAAATTTTATCCTGTGCTGAGTTGGTTCTCCTCTTCCTGTTTAGAGTCTCTGAATCTTGATTTGTTTACTGAGTTTGCTCCAGAACTGAACTGATCTTCTTCCTATCCTGCACACACGCACAAAAACTAATCAAAAATAACAAGATGATTTTTTTGTTTTGTTTTTATATTTTTCAATTTTTATATTTTTTAATTTTTTTTAATTAACCCGAAATTACACAAAGAAATAAACTACCGTCTCCCCGGCAACAGCGCCATTTGATTGTTTACGTTTGTGCGTATTCTTAATTTTTAATTACTGCAATCAAGACGGTTTTGCTTGGTAGCTAGCCGGTTGAGTACGGGTCGATCCACATGGAGATGGAATCTTTTTCTTTATGTTTTAACGAGTTAAATCCAAATATTTTGGGTTTTGTGTTAAGATCTACTACGAGATAAAAGAAGATAAAGGACTTGCTAGGGTTAGAATTAGATTAGTTCGAGTTAGGAATATCTCACCTCTTTCAATGCCCTTTTTAATATCGGTGTTAATGTAATCGGCAATAACGGTGATTAGCACAACTAGGAAGGAATTTGCAAGTATAAGCTAGGCTTTCCAGGCTTAGTTTCTTCCTTTTGATCCTTATCCTTCCGTTCTTGTCTCTTAGCCCTAACCTTCAATTAATTCAACCACAACCGGTTTAACTAGGGAATCACTGCTATCATGTAGGATAGGGTGCCGTAGTGAGCGGATTGTGGTTCAATTAAAGCGAGTCCGAATTAAGGTGTTGGTCAATAAAAGGAGTGAGAGAGATTTCCTTCTCTCAAACCTTCCTTCTCCTGCCCTAACAAGTGAGAAATTACTCACACATTAAAAAGATAAAAATAAAACAAGAGGGAAGGTAGAAAGAATTTAGGTTAAGAGGAATTTACAACTAGCTATTTGAGACCTCACCTAGGAAAGGATCTTACTCAAGCATCATCGTTGTTTAATGATAAAGAAAAATAGAAAAGAGAAAAACAAAAGAAAAACACAATTAAATATTATGACTAGATTAGAAAATAATAAAAAGCGATAATAAATTGCAGAAAATAAATAGGCATGTAAGATAAATAAAAGAACTCTTTTTTTTATTGATAACCTCTCAAAACTCACTACAAATTTTAATAGAGAATTTAAATCCTAGATTTAATAAAAAGTGGCACACCCTAATTTGGCTTTGAGCTCTGCTATTTATAGTCAGGAGAGTGAAACCCTAGGTATACATTCTGAGCCAATCACGAGATTACAAAACTACCCCAAAAGAGCCGAGTCTACGCTGCTTCAACTGCCACCGACACTGTTCAGACGCGGCCGCGGAACCGCAGCAGAAGTGCCTTTTTGGCTTCGATTCCACGGCCATTTGGTGGAATTGGGGGACCATCTTTTCAGGACTTCTCCATGTTGCTGTTCTCTTATGTTTTGTACACTTGGTTTCTCAGATTTCTTCCAGATTTTCAGCAGTGTAAAATGATGTGCACTTTTGTCTTGAGCTCCGCGTTTGAAGTCTTGAATCTTGTGTTTCCCTTGTGCTTTGTGCATTGAAGTGACCAACGATTTTCCATTTTGCTCCTTGAACTGGTAGGCGGTATCATACAGATGGTTAGCGGAGATCAGTATTCATCTGTTTTTGGTCGTAGTCCCGCATTTGTTGCGACTTTTCATGAATTTTACTGTAAAGAGCTGAGAACCTGTAACCTGCAATTATTCAGCAAACACGGATCAAAAGTACTTACTTATATGCATTGTGATCAAGAATGGGCGGTATAAAAATGCAAAAATCTGATATGAACAGTCGATCATATATGATATAGCCGAGTTATCGGATTAATTGTTGATTCGATAAGTTGATACATTTCCTATTAGTCGGTTGTATGTGATATAGCCGGATTATTAAATCAAGTATTGATTTAATAATTTAATATATAATTGTATATGTGATATATTAATTTATATTAACTAATATTAGCTCACTTAAACATTTCTTTTTCTCACTTGTGTGCATATAGTATATATGTGATATATATTAATGTACATTTTATTTGTGTCATGCTTGATGCCACATGCAACATGGGTGTATGAGACTCACACCATACTTATGATAATTCTAGGATTTTTTTTATCCAAGTAATTCAAAATGGTTGGAAATTTGTCATGGATAGAAGCTTGGAGAAGCTTATGTTAACCATTGACTTAGTCCACTAACTTTGTTTTACTTGTAAATATTTATTAACCTAACCATTAACCTAACCATTATTGTTTAGCCATGATTTATTCTCTACATGAGTTAGTGTATGACACTAACTCACCCATGGTTGCTATTCTCACCTCATGAGTTTCATTCTCATCTCCACTTCATCTTCTTCTTCCTCATGAGAAAGGTTTCTAGCTTTTCCCAAGGTGACGAAATATTGTGAGAAAAATTAATCTAAAGTGAGCCTAATTCCTACTTCATCATCCTCTAATATATTATCCATTTAGTTTAGGGTGTTTGTTTCACTAATCTACCATTAGTGAAGAGGTAGCATGAGCTTGAGTCTCCTCGACGTAGATCATCTTCGGCCTCGAAGATTTCGAGCAAGCTTGTTCATTTCTTCATGTGAACCCTTACTAGAGTTCGGGTGTTCACTACTTGGAGCGAAGGGACTACTACACGGAGGTTTAGAAATGAAGGACCGGTCTACAAAAGTTGTATTCCTCATTCACTTAGATGTAAAGTGTTTACATTGTTGTATTGTCTAAATCTCTAGTTAAGATTCTAGGGTTAGGGTTCTTTTGTACGACAAAAATTTGAAAACGGTATGGACGATACCTCCCGAAACCTTGCTGTCGTGCTAGGTAACCCTACAACTAGGTTTTAAATAGAATTATAGGCTTTGGTTCAAATCTGGAATTTACCATGCATGTTTTCAAATTAAATACGCATCAGAATGTAACGTTGCAGGGCTCGTATCGAAAAAAATTAAATAACCTATAAACCTATGTAAGTTTCTACCGAATATTACCATGTTACGATAATGAAAACTGAAGAAAAATATGACTCCGGACTGCAGTCCGGAGCAATACTTCCAGTCAAAGCCTGATTTGAAACATCCATATCTCACTGTAGGAAATCATATTCTGCGGGAACCCATATCATTACGTAGATAATCGAGCTATCTAACTAATGGTGTTAGTTTCATTTAATTTAAATGTTGTTTGTTATTTTAAAAGTATTTTTAGTTGTCTACATGTCCGGCCGATTTCTGCAGTGGCAAATTATCTTCTTCCAAGATGTCCTTTGGATCTTCAAAACTCCTTCTTATTGTGCTTTTAGGAATCCTTGATCAACCTTACTTGAGGGCCTTCTTGAACCTAGATAATCCACCCAAGAGTTTGTAGTTCAAACTAGACTTCACTAATGAAGCAACTTAATGACCTAGTTTGCTAATCCAGGTTATTAAGATGATGTAGAGATTGTTAATGGGATTTATTTATCTCAAGACCCCATGATTCTCAACTCATGAGAAGGGTTGGAGTTTTAGGAAGAAGATGGAGCTCAAGAGAGGAGAGAGAAGGCTTAGGTTAGAATGAATGAATGAATGAAGAATGGTTAGAAAAAATTATATGTATTAAAATATTTTTCCAAATAAAAATTCAAGTCACGCTTGAATAGTTTTCACAAATGAATAAACAAAGATAATAGCCATGCTTCACATCATGCTTGAAGCCACCTTACCCTTCCACCTCATTTTCTATTTCTAATAAATAGAAAAATACATAATGAGGTGTTGTTTTCTAGAAGCATTCTTGTATAAATACAAGAATATCTAACCGTATATACATATCCGTATTCATACAAAAAATATGAATACAAAGAGATAGATAAATCCAATAACATGATACTAGAATTAAATCAGTACTTAATTTAATAAACCGACTTAATCCTAAGCTTTCTAGTATAACAAACCATCCGATTAAATTTCGTACAACTAGTACACGTATTTAATCGGAACTCTACACGTATAAACATACTGCCTCTAAATCGTTTCGCTTGAACCAGGAAAACCCTCTTTATGGGACTCTAAAGACTTGACAATACGCTGGCAGTGGGTTTAATCACAAGCACGTCATCGGCACTAGCTATACGTAACGGCTACCCAAGTACCTGTCGAAAAGAAAGCCCATGAGTAAGCTCATCCGAACTCCTACTGAGCCTATCCGTGACAATCTCTGTACAATCCGGGCTCTTCTTCTAAGAGTATCGCATACCGGGTCTATGGGTGGTAAACGACAAACCCCTAATAACCCGATAAATCATGTCGATGTGGCTCAGGACCGATCCGAGAAACTACTGATCTAACCATCAGTAAATCTCAACTGCCTTGGACAAGGTCTTATGGTTCTGGCCAACCAAACACAGTGCGATATCGACTCCCAATACTGGAAGAAACGAATCCCTGACAATCGTTCACTGCCTCCACATGGCTCAGGATTGTATCCAACCAAAACCTATTTGCACGACTCAGTAGAGCCGTGATAAGGCAGTGATCTAAGTATAGTGGAAACTCACATGCAACAAACTATAATTTCAGGTATAAAGTGTTGGAGATAGTGCCCTCAGAGTCAATTATTGGATCACAGGCACGTGATTGCAATGATTGAGGGAGGACCTATCCCGGTAGGACAGTCTTACTCAAGATGATAGTATGCTATCTGGTTTATCTTTATCATCATGTACTGCTTTAGGTGACCTGACAGGTCGCTATTACACGTTGATAGAGCCCCTAGGATTCTTGCTTGACGACCAGCAGTATGATGGCGATCATATACGTGGGAGCTGGTAGTCTATGGGCACATCCTTAAAAGGTCCCTAGTCGTGGGAGTTTCGAGACAGGGCATCGATACTCCATTAGTAGACTAGTGTATACAGTCGAGACCCCGACGAGGGGCGGTGGCCGGTCTCACAAGCCACTGGTGTCAGTTGGTTCACCTAAGATGTATACAGGTGCTCATTGGGTTATGAGTACACAGGACAGGACTCGCCGGGAACATGCTAGTTGGTCTTATACCAGATGTCAGATAGCAGTTCCCTGGTGACATGTGTACAGGTTAGTTCATCGACCTGAGATCGTCATTTGTCTCGTGTGAGTTCCCACTGTGCTTTGATTACTACCCTACCACGGCTCAAAGGAGTCGTGCAAACAGGTTTTAGTTGGGTACAGTCCCGAGCCACATGGAGGCAGTGAGCGGATCTGCAGGGGTTCGTCTCTCTCGGTATTGGGGGTGAGGTCGCGCTGTGTCTAGGAGAGCCATTACACAAAGCCCTCGGCCGAGGCAGGAGATTTACTGGTAGGTATTCCAGTAGTATCTCAGGGTGTTCTGGGCTACGCTCCGACACGACTTGTACCGCTTTTGGGGGTCTGACTTTTACCAACCCCCTAGGCCCGCCATGCGATGCTCATAGACGAACGGACCGGACTGTACGGATATTGTCACTGACAGGCTCAGTAGGGTGTCAGGATGAGTTCGCTCATCGACGTCCCTTTTGGTCAATAGCTGGTGGCCCGTCACGTATTGGCTTATACCTCTGACGTGCTAGTGGTTAAATCCACAGCCATAGTATTGACGAGTCTTTAGAGTCCACCACACTTTCAGTTACTCAAGTTTCGGGCGAAACGCTGCAGAGGCCGTATGGAGATATGGCAGGGTCCGATCAGATACGTGCGGTATTGCACGGATCAGGATCGGACGGTTTATACTAGTGGCCGTATGGTTATATGGCAGGGTTCGATCAGATACGTGCGGTATTGCACGGATCAGGATCGGACAGATATTACTAGCCGGCTTTGGTTTAAGCCGGATCCTAGTTTAGTACAGTGTAGATTTTGTCTCATTTCATTTGTATCCGGTCGGTATACAGATGCGGGTGTGTATGCACAGTATCGGGGTTTTCCTGTAATTTATTACAGGATCAGTTTTCTGGAGTTGCCAGTTTGTATTCCGTTCCGGCCGGTTTTCCTTTGTTCTTTCCCGGCCGGACTTTTCCGATGGAGGGGGGTTATTTGCAAGTTTGCAAATAACATTTGTGGGAGGGGGTATCTTGCATATTGGTGGCATCATGATGGTTTTTCATGATGAGATGCTTTCTTAGTCTTTTCCTTTGCTTTATGGTGATGAGAAAGGATTAGGATTGATTTGTATTTGGATGTGAGATTTGCTTTTGGGGGTGTGGTCACCCATTCACTTTTACTACACTCACCTCCCTTATACATGTTGCTTTTCCCTCCACCATTTCCTAGCTAGCAAGGCCGACCACATTTTTTGGGAGAGGAGAGAAAATGAGAGGTTCATTTCATTTGGTGTGGGAAATTTATCATCCATCTCATTTTTCCATTGTTACCAAAATCCCCAAGTTCATTTCTCAACCTTATTCCTCCATCAAGGCAACATAACCCCAAAGAGACAAAGCTCTACACTTTCTACAGCAAATCTTGGGCACGTCGACTTGCAAGCTTCGTGCCCGAGTTGCCTCGGTATTGAGGCGGGAGCCCGTAAAAGATGCAGACGATGTGGTGCCCTTCCGGTAAGGAGGCGACGACCGAAGTTTCCGCGGGAGATCGGGACGATGACGAGAAGACCGGAGGACTCGGATCACTCGGTATATCTCTCACCCTTTCTCTTGATTGCTAGTATCGGTTAATGGTTTCGATCCGGGTATATTGTCCGCGGTAGCGCCAGTTTGAAAGTAAAGAAAATTTTTGATTCCGTATTTTGGCCTCGGATAGACGGCCGGGGCGCTGCCATGGCGCAACATGGTATCAGAGCCACGCCATTAACCTAGTCTAGCTTGTTCTAGTGTGTTTTGCTTTTCCGATCGAACAAAAATTCCAAAACCGCGTTTTCTTCACATCAGTTTTCTGTCGATTTTTTCCGAGCTCGAAAATTTTTTCAGGTTGCAGAAAAGTGATGTACATGGAATTATAAGAACAGTGAAAAAATTTGGTATCATGATCTCTCCGTACGACCGCGGAACCGCGGCCTTAACCCCCATATTGCTGCGGTTCCGCCGCTGGGTTATGGGTTCATGTCACCATTTCTTTTCAGTGGGCTTTTGGGCTGAAAATAGGGGTTTTGGTATATTTTGTTTGGGCCCAGATTTTCTGCAAGTGCAACAGTAATGCTTTGGGGCCTACTTGGTATATTTTGTTCGATCGGATATTTTAAACGTGCTAGTTCACAGTATTTACATTATATCTGCGACCGTGAATGTCACTTGATCGGTAAATCCCGTCTAACTGCTATAGCCCGGTTAGACGGATTTGCGAACGTGACTTTCACGTTGATGTTCTGTGTTTATGCTATGATGTTGCGGATCGGTCGTGGGGATAGCCTGGTTGCAGTGGTAGTACAGTTTTGTTTATATATGTACATTTGATATTGCGGGGCGAGCGTCCGACTTGTGGACTGCCGTCACTGCCTGTTTGTATTATTCTTTTGGGGCACGACCTGGTTGCGGTCGATGTACCCGTTGTATGTATATTTTACTTTCTGTACTAGGATTATCCCGCGGAGGGGTGCACGGATAGCCGGGTTCTAGAGGGCAACGGGCCCGCATCTCATGGCATTGAGACGGAGGGGGCTTCACTCTAGGATTGGCGGGCTATTCGCCGCACTCATAGGGGGTACAGGTTGACCCAGGAGGGGTGCCCAAGTTACCGGATTCCATGAAGTGCTGGGTGGTCCATTCACGTTGCTGAAGGGGGATGCCTCGCTTCAGGTTTTGGCGGGTAACTTGCCGCGCCCGTAGGGGTCTAGGATTTCATTGCACAGGCTATCCACACGACCAGTGGAACGTCGGGTTTCAGCAGCGGCTCTGTGAAACCCGGGGATCCCAGATATCTGTATTGTTCTATGATGCTGTATATTTCTGTGATGTTGCATTTTATCACGCCTTGAGCGAAATATAATATATTGGTATATATATTAGTAGATGTTGTATATGTTTTGCATCCGCGCTAGTCCAGTCCCCGCTCTGTCGTTAGTTAGCTAACCTAACAGGTAATGACGGGACCCAGTGGCGAATGCGGATGGCATATACGTACATCAGTATATTTTCGTTCTTTGTGGTGTGATCAATTGATGGGACTGCGTTGATTCGGATCAATGCAAGCTAAACAAACCTACTCTGATGTTGTTGGAATATTTTTCAAAAAGCTGTTATTGCAAAGGCGTTCTCTTTTGTTTTGCATCGTGGTATTCAGTTGGAATATCCTGCTCCTCAGTCGATGAGGCAAGGGCCGAGATCCCTTCACCGGGAGTGACCCATTGGACAGAAGTTTGCGTCAGGGCATTAACTTCACTATAGCCGATTACTTTTGCTTTGCATCGTGGTATTCAGTTGGAATATCCTGTACCTCATTCTATGGGGAAAGAGCCGAGATCCCTTCACCGGGAGTGACCTCTTTAGCAAAGGTTTTCGTCACTATATTTTTATAAAAAGCTATGCAGTTCCTTCAACGATATCAAGTTCATTACGTTAAAGGTTTTTCGCCAAAAACTAGGCGTAGCCCTCCGTCATTTCTTACAAGTATTACTTAGTATTCGTGCTGCGTTTGTTGACTGTGTCAAGGCGTAGTGTGCGGTAGCTAAGTAGTGTTTGTTTGTAGCATATTAATGGGATTGGTTAGGACAGTCGTGCGGCCTTGTTGACTGTGTCAAGGGCTCGTACGGGTGGGTTTAATGCAATCCAGGATAATGACGGGTTGAACTTGACTGGGACTCTTTGATTTGTTGACTGTGTCAAGGTCACTTGGGTCCTAGGGGTAAAAATCACATCGGGAGTTTCAAAAGAACTAAAACTTGCCAGATATGCGCATACCTTCTGGAGTGTGATGACGAGAGCGGATTCCGTCACGTTATCATGCAATGATAGTTGGATCCCGATTCCCACTGATGAGTTGGTTTACTCCTCGGGTGATCCCGACTAATTCTTCTTTCTGGTTTGGAGGAGAATTTGACGGTACAGTGGGAGGTTTCCAGATTTGACAAAGTGATATCCATTCTGATCTAGGTTAGAGTGCACGCTGAGTGTTTCTTTTCTCTCTCTCTTTGGCAGCGACCATTGACCCGACCCTAAGACTATGACTCAGTGACCAAGTTAACCGAACCTTCTATAACTCTGGCTTTTGGATTGTCAGAATTGCAAACCTCATTGCCACTCCTACTTTTACCCTTTCCTCCAGGACACCCCGTATTACTACGAACGTCCACTTCCATTGGACAAAACCATCGTATGGTTATATACGAACCCGAAGGAATTCGAGGATGGTTTCTGGTTCTGGAGAAAACGGATAGGACTATTCAGTTGTCTTTTCCTTTTACCTTCTCTCAGGTTGCGAGTACTCCTTGGTTTAGGAGTAGTACACCTATTACGCAAATTGGATATTCTTCTTCCAAACCTTAGGCTGGTGCCGAACGGTGGGGAATGAAGAAAACCAATTAGCATAACGATGGTGTGCATAAGGTATTAAGTTAAGACAAAGCAAGGGATTAGTAGGAGGGCAAAGTAAATTGCGACTGATATTCACGACCAAACCAAGTATTTCTTCGCTAATCTTAAATCACCTTTGTATTTCTCCAGGACACTCCATATCACTACGAAGATCCACAGTTTATTGGATATTCCATCGTATGGTTATATACGAACTCGAAAGGAACTTGTTCCAGTTCAGGGATGGATTCTGGTTCAGGAGAAATGGGAATAAGGTTTATTCGGTTATTTTTATCTTCACCTTCTCTCGCGTTGCGAGTGCTCCTAGGATTAGGACAGTACACCCATTATGTTTATTGGATAGTCTTCTTCCAAACCATAGGCTGGTGCCGAACGGTAGGGAAGGAAGAAAACCAATTGGCCTAAACGGGTGTACAGAAGGTAATGACTAAAGACATAGAAAGGGATTTAGAAAGATGGTAAAGAATTACAAGGTTACAGTTGTGAATCTGGATAATCGAAGAGGCATTACTAGGAATACCAGGATACCCCATCGAAACATTTCAATGTTTCAGTTTCACTGTGTACTGTTAAAGGAAAACTGATTTCCCAGTAAGACACTTGCTCCAGGGTATGTATTTACCAAGTATGATTCTCACATCTGTAAGGTTTTACAGATGATGAGTGGGAGTAAGTTATTGGGAATTGGGTGATCATCCTCATTATATCGGGATTCGTTGTAATCGGTGATATTTGAGGAAGTCACCTGGGTTGTTTGCCGGACGACAATTATTTGGTTTTGAATATCCGCTGTTATGCACCAATTTCAAATTGATATATCTGTATGTCTATTTTTATAGAGTGAGATATACCTTTTTGAAATTATGTCTACGACATTTACCTATATCACTGGATGGTTAGGTAAGGAGCATTAAACAGCGGTGTAATTCTTCTTAACCATAAGTACAGTTTTCAACCTACGACACACAGTGAATGAGTTATCAGACTCAAGGGAGTTATACAGAGTATCGTATGTTGTCCAGGGTCCATCAGGACAGAGGGGTTGGTCCTCGTACTATATTCGGTTTACTTATGACTTCTCTAGTTTTTAGACAAGTGTTTCGTGGAAACACAGGGTCCGAATTTTGAGAAGTTATAGGTATTTGAATAAAGTAGAGAACCAGGTATTGCAAGTATCGGGATTTTTCAAAGTGATCGAAGATGTAGATACTTGTATATGGTATTCAGTTGATAGTAATGATTAAGAGAACTAGCTTCTCTTTCAGGTTAATCATTATTGGAAGCATTCCTAAGTTGAGTAACGCTGATCGGCCTCCTTCCATTTAGTTGACATGCACTGGAGACAGTTGCATGATTTGAATCTGGTTCAATTAAATCAGTGCCTCTGTTTCTATATTGGATATAGAACAGTTCATATCTTGACATTGTTAAGGTACGGGGAGTTGTCCGGCTTACGCTTAAAACCAGACTCTGGATAACTCAAGGCACGTTTCTGTAATGGCTGTTTGTGGGTTGACCCAGGCTATGACGAGGGTTGATTTTCTACCATCTGGAAGATCAATAGTGATATTGTTCTTCACTCGCCACAATTTTAAAAGAAATGGATTTTTTCAGAAAACAGTAGTGGGAGTATGGTAGAACTGGAAGTGATTCCAGAACCGCAAACGATTACTGAAAACTTGATAAGAACCTAAAGATTCAATCTGGATTGACATTCCACTGGCCACTCCGCAGATATGGTGGGTAACCTCAGGCACTCGAGAGGTACTTCGGTATGCTCAAGGACGGTGACAGGGAGGTTCTTGTTTACCCACACTTGCCATTGCTGTTGTTCCAGGCTGCGAGACCCGGCAGGAGGATGAGTATAGCGTCGTTCTGAACTGGCTTCAGAAGCGTACGTGTATATGACTCTGCCAGAGGGTTGTCGTGGTCAGTGGGAGCAGCGGAAGCATTGGTGGACAGGTGGCTTATGTCTATTTATAGACTAAAGCAGATGTAGCGGAGAAAGATCATCTATTTCTGACGTGACAGTCATAGGTTTGACTTCATCAGAATAGGGGATGGATCTGTTGAGAAGATAGTAGGGTGTGATGTCCTGGTATTTGATGACATACACAGAGTAGGAAGTGATATTCCTATACTACGATCGGTTATACTTTGGTCGTCACACAGTGGTTTCTCCACACAGGACTTGGATATTATATCAGACATTCTGGTTACTAGATCCATGGTTTTAGATCTAGATTTGGGTGGTTTCCCAATCAGGGTACTTAGACAGCATTTTAAGAGTATTTAGAATGGACGACTCCTAGCATGGTGGTGTACCTGCAGATAATGGAGTCACCCTCTCTAAAGGTGTCTTACAGACTAAAGGGGAGAGGGATGTGCATGATTGGAAGATCATTTGCTTCGGCAATTGAGTCAATCATGAGATGTCAAGTACCACACCAGATGTTGTTCTTGTAGTAGGTGCAATAAGTTGATATCAATCCAATCCTGGAGAAACAATCGGGAGCAGTTTTAGAACAAAAGTTGATGTTCTAGGGATATGATAACAGCAGTCTCCTTCGGGAGACAGTTATCATTCCAGGCTTCCAAGGTGACCTGGATGGCAGAGTGGCTGTCAGAGTTATAGTTTTCCTTCTGACGAGGGGCAGTATTTTGGACAGGTGGTCCAGGTAGATACTGAGGGAAGGATGGCGCAGGATACTGATTAAGTTCAGTTGACGATACAGTCTAAGAAGTTTGGATTTGGAGTTCATTTATGAACTGGGTCTCATCAGACATCCAGATATTCTAAGACAGGTATTGCTCATTTCGGGAGATGGCTTTCTCTGCGAACTTGAGATATAGAGAGACATAGAAAGAAACATCACAGTGGATCCACTCACTGAGGCTATTCCTCGAACGCAATAGTTTCGCAAACGAGCTTTGTGAGACTGACTAGTAGAGGAGTTGGGTGTTCGGTATCACACGGGCTGTGAGTATGCGACATCGCAATAATTAGCCTTGAGTGCAAGTGGGAGATTGTTGGAGATAGTGCCCTCAGAGTCAATTATTGGATCACAGGCACGTGATTGCAATGATTGAGGGAGGAACTATCCCGGTAGGACAGTCTTACTCAAGATGATAGTATGCTATCTGGTTTATCTTTATCATCGTGTACTGCTTTAGGTGACCTGACAGGTCGCTATTACACGTTGATAGAACCCCTAGGATTCTTGCTTGACGACCAGCAGTATGATGGCGATCATATACGTGAGAGCTGGTAGTCTATGGGCACATCCTTAAAAGGTCCCTAGTCGTGGGAGTTTCGAGACTGGGCATCGATACTCCATTAGTAGACTAGTGTATACAGTCGAGACCCCGACGAGGGGTGGTGGCCGGTCTCACAAGCCAATGGTGTCAGTTGGTTCACCTAAGATGTATATAGGTGCTCATTGGGTTATGAGTACACCGGACAGGACTCGCCGGGAACATGCTAGTTGGTCTTATACCAGATGTCAGATAGCAGTTCCCTGGTGACATGTATACAGGTTAGTTCATCGACCTGAGTTCTTCATTTGTCTCGTGTGAGTTCCCACTGTGCTTTGATTACTACCCTACCACGGCTCAAAGGAGTCGTGCAAACAGGTTTTAGTTGGGTACAGTCCCGAGCCACATGGAGGCAGTGAGCGGATCTGCAGGGGTTCGTCTCTCCCGGTATTGGGGGTGAGGTCGCGCTGTGTCTAGGAGAGCCATTACACAAAGCCCTCGGCCGAGGCAGGAGATTTACTGGTAGGTATTCCAGTAGTATATCAGGGTGTTCTGGGCTACGCTCCGACACGACTTGTACCGCTTTTGGGGGTCTGACTTTTACCAACCCCCTAGGCCCGCCATGCGATGCTCATAGACGAACGGACCGGACTGTACGGATATTGTCACTGACAGGCTCAGTAGGGTGTCAGGATGAGTTCGCTCATCGACGTCCCTTTTGGTCAATAGCTGGTGGCCCGTCACGTATTGGCTTATACCTCTGACGTGCTAGTGGTTAAATCCACAGCCATAGTATTGACGAGTCTTTAGAGTCCACCACACTTTCAGTTACTCAAGTTTCGGGCGAAACGCTGCAGAGGCCGTATGGAGATATGGCAGGGTCCGATCAGATACGTGCGGTATTGCACGGATCAGGATCGGACGGTTTGTACTAGTGGTCGTATGGTTATATGGCAGGGTTCGATCAGATACGTGCGGTATTGCACGGATCAGGATCGGACGGATATTACTAGCCGGCTTTGGTTTAAGCCGGATCCTAGTTTAGTAAAGTGTAGTTTTTGTCTCATTTCATTTGTATCCGGTCGGTATACAGATGCGGGTGTGTATGCACAGTATCGGGGTTTTCCTGTAATTTATTACAGGACCAGTTTTCTGGAGTTGCCAGTTTGTATTCCGTTCCGGCCGGTTTTCCTTTGTTCTTTCCCGGCCGGACTTTTCTGATGGAGGGGGTTATTTGCAAGTTTGCAAATAACATTTGTGGGAGGGGGTATCTTGCATATTGGTGGCATCATGATAGTTTTTCATGATGAGATGCTTTCTTAGTCTTTTTCTTTGCTTTATGGTGATGAGAAAAGATTAGGATTGATTTGTATTTGGATGTGAGATTTGCTTTTGGGGGTGTGGTCACCCATTCAGTTTTACTACACTCACCTCCCTTATACATGTTGCTTTTCCCTCCACCATTTCCTAGCTAGCAAGGCCGGCCACATTTTTTGGGAGAGGAGAGAAAATGAGAGGTTCATTTCATTTGGTGTGGGAAATTTATCATCCATCTCATTTTTCCATTGTTACCAAAATCCCCAAGTTCATTTCTCAACCTCATTCCTCCATCAACGCAACATAATCCCAAAGAGACAAAGCTCTACACTTTCTACAGCAAATCTTGGGCACGTCGACTTGCCAGCTTCGTGCCCGAGTTGCCTCGGTATTGAGGCGGGAGCCCGTAAAAGATGCAGACGATGTGGTGCCCTTCCGGCAAGGAGGCGACGACCGGAGTTTCCGCGGGAGATCGGGACGATGACGAGAAGACCAGAGGACTCGGATCACTCGGTATATCTCTCACCCTTTCTCTTGATTGCTAGTATCGGTTAATGGTTTCGATCCGGGTATATTGTCCGCGGTAGCGCCAGTTTGAAAGTTAAGAAAATTTTTGATTCCGCATTTTGGCCTCGGATAGACGGCCGGGGCGCTGCCGTGGCGCAACATAAAGACTAATCTGTACTCATGTCACCTAAGAACCTCTATTTAATGATAGGTATAATACCATCTAGAAGTTCTTGGTGAGTATGTCCAGTGTATTCATCTCCAGTGAGCACCTGTATATAATCTTACGGTGATCACACTGATGGCTGTGGGACCAACCACCGTCCCTCGTCAGCGTCTAGAAACGTATACACATGTCTACTCTGGAATATCGATGCCCAGTCTCGATACTCCTGGGACTTGAGACATTTAAGGATGTGCTTTTGGACTACCCAGCCCCCACAAGTATGATCACCATCATAATGCTGGTAGTCATGCAGAATCATATGGGCTTTATCAATATGTATCAGCCATATGTGATATCGAGTATAATATATGCACATGTTAAGATAAAGACAAACAAAAATAGTCTACTACTGTAACAAGTCTTTATCAACATGTATAAGAAATATAAAGCAGCAAGAAAAATAAATACACATGTTCAGATAAAGACAACTCAAATAGTATACTATACAACTAAGAAAGATTGTCCTCTACATATATATCACTAGTATCCTATACAATACAGGCCTCTAGGGCATATGTATCCAACAATCTCCCACTTGCATTAAGGCCTATAATTGGTGTTTCGAATACCCAACATTTGCTCTAGTACCAGTTGTTGGCGTATTGCATACCCAACATCTCAAAAAGTCGCTCGAACTGTGCTTGAAGGAGGGCCTTGGTAAATGGATCCGCCGTATTGTCTTTCGTATCTACTCTCCGGACCTCGATCTCCCTGATCATGTGAATTTCTTTATCCAGACCGCTTCTTTTGCGGCATCATTGGCAGCAATGTATTCAGCCTCCATCGTCGAGTTTGCGACGGTGTCCTGTTTGGAGATCTTCCAACTGATCGCTCCTCCGTTGAAGGTAAACACAAAACCCGAAACAGACTTGTTGTCATCTTTGTCACTTTGGAAACTTGAGTCGGTAAAGGACTCGATCTGAAGGTCTCCATTACCGTAAACCAAGAACATCTCCTTAGTCCTTCCCAGGTACTTAAGAATGTTCTTTACAGTTGTCTAATGATTCTCACCTGGGTTCGACTGATACCGGCTCACCACGCTAAGCACATAAGCTACATCTGGTCTGGTAAGCGTATGGTATAATGCTTATGCCCTTCTTTTCATCAGTCTTGGGAGACATCTCTTTCGAGAGAGTGATTCTGTGGAAAGCAGGTATATTACCGTGCTTGGAATCTTCCATACTAAATCTCTTCAGTATGGTCTCCATGTACCTGGACTGTGAAAGTCCCAATATTCTCTTGTATTTATCTCTATAGATCTTAATCTTCAGAATGTAGGAGGCATCACCCAGGTCTTTCATGGAGAACTTTTGTGACAAAAACAGCTTGACCGATTGCAACATAGAAATGCAATTTCCTATCAAGAGAGTGTCATCGAAGTACAAGATGAGGAATACGATAGTTCTCCCAATAATTTTCTTGTAAATACATGGCTCATCTTTGTTTTTGATGAAGTCAAATTCTTTGACTATCTCATCAAAACAGATGTTCCAGCTCCGCGATGCCTGCTTTAATCCATAAATAGATTTAAGCAACTTACACACATTTCCGCTGCTCCCACTGTCTACGAATTCCTCCGGCTGATCCATATAAATGCACTCTTCTAAACTTCCATTTAGAAAAGTCATTTTTACGCCCATCTGCTAGATATCATAGTCATGGAGGACAGCAATGGAAAGTAGGATTTATCTTTGTTCGGTAATAACTTAATCCTTCGATAAAATACTCGTTATATCAATAAATATGTTCTATCAATGGATTTCAGCATAGCCACTAGAGAAAAGGTTTCGTCATAGTCCACTCCTAGTCTTTGACGAAAACCTTTTGCAACAAATCTAACCTTATAAGTTTCCACCTGCCCATCTACATCAATCTTCTTTTTGAAGATCCATTTGCATCCAACGGGTTTTACCCTAGGAGGAGCAACATTCAAAGTCCAAACTTTGTTGGTGTACATGGACTCCATTTCGGATCGTATAGCATCTAGCCATTTTACAGAGTCCCTACTGGTAATGGCCTGCTCGAAACTAGTAGGATCATTTTCTTCCAAGATGCAATTCTCTCGATCCCTGTCTACGAGAAAACCGTAGTATCTCTCAGGCAGATGAGAAATCCTACCAGATCTGCGAAGTGGATGGAGTTCGTCTGGGACTATTGAATCCTGAAGTTTCACCAAATCTTCATTTGCAGTTTGTGGTTCCGGTATTTCTTCCAATTCTACCATACTCTCACTAATTTCCTTTGCAAGAAATTCCCTTTCTAAAAAGGTGATGTGCTGAGCAATGAACACTTTCTGTTCTTTGGTGTGGTAAACATATATCCGTTTGAATGCTTTGGATATCATACAAACTTACATAATACTGATCGCGCCTCGAGTTTGTCTGGATTATGTTTTTTAACATAGGCCGAACAACCCCATATCTTTACACGTTTAAGACATGGTCTCCTTCCTTTCCATATTTCTTATGGAGTTTGAGGCACGGATTTGGACGGAACTTGATTCAATAGGTACGCTGCTGACTCAAGCGCATATTCCCAGAATGAAAGAGGTAACTCAGCGTTACTCATCATGGAGCGAACCATATCCAAAAGGGTGCGATTCCTCCGCTCCGATACACCATTGTGTTGTGATGCATACGGAAGAGTAAACTGAGAGAGAATTCCATTCTCTTTTAGATAGTCAAGAAATTCCATACTTAAGTACTCCCCTCCCCGATTTGATCAGAGGATCTTGATACTTTTTCCAGTCTGGTTCTCCTCTTCGTTCTTATATTCCTTGAATTTCTCAAAAGTTTTGGATTTGTGTTTTATCAAGAATACATGTCCGAATCCAGAGAGATCATCAGTGAATGTAATGAATGTTAGTTATATGTATGCCCTAGAGGCCATTACTGTACATTGGATGTATATTGTAGTGGATGCTGGGACATATATAGGGAGGACTTTCTTGCTCGACATGATAGTATGCTATCTGGTTACCCTTTACCTTAACGTGTACACTGATTGTCTCTCAGTTACATGTTGGTAAAGCCCTTAGGATGTGTACTTGACTACCTGGACTATGATGCGGATCATACTAGTGAGGACATGGTAGTCCATAAGTATATTCTTCAAAGTCCCTAGTCGTGGGTGTATCGAGATGGGGCATCGATATACCAGAGTAGACTAGCGTATACCTTCTCGACCCATACAGATGGGCGATGGATAATCCCATATCCATTGGTGTTTGACATCGGAGATGATATACGGGTGCTCAGTGGAGACTGGGTACACTGGACGGACTCGCCGAGAACTCCCAGATGGTATTATACCTTACGTCAGATGGCAGTTCTCTGGTGACACTGGTACAGAGTAGTCTGTTGACCCGAGATCGTCATAGAGTCTTGTGTGGTTCCCACTGTGCTTTGATTTCCACCTTACCACGTCCAAGAGGGCGTGCAAAACGGTGGTTTTTGGGTACAGTCCCGAGTCACGTGGAGGCAATGAGCGATAGGAGGGGATTCGTCTCTCCCGGTATAGGGAGTTGATGTTGCGCTGTGTTCGATTGGCTATAACCGGAAATCCCTGGCCAGGGTTGCTGAGATTTACTGGTAAGTGTTACCAGTAGTTTCTCGAACTGTTATAGACCTCATATCGACACGACTTATCGAGCTATTGGGGTCTGACGTTTACCACCCCTAGGCGAGATATGCGACATATCAGACGACGAGACCGGACTGTACGGTAAGTGTTACTGGTTGGATTCACAGGAGTGTGTGCGGGCTTGCTCGTCGATCTTCTCATCGTTCAATACCCGGGTGGCCGTTACGTTTAGCAGACCGCTTGCGGCTTGTGGGTGTTTGATATGATCATCACCTGCTGCCGGCGTATTGACGAGTCTTTAGAGTCCTACACAGAGCTTTCCTGGCTCAAGCGAAACGAAATAGGAGCACATATGAGATATGTGCAGGACCGAGAATAATGCGTGTATGTGATACCGTATTCTATTCTCGCGATAAATGTATCGATTGGTTGTATGCGATACAACCTGGTTATCGAATCAAGGATTGATTTGATAAGCCGATACATTGAATACTATTCGGTTGTGTGCGACATGACCGGATCATTGAATCAAGTGTTGATTTAATGATTTAATGCATAATTATATATTTGATATATTACTTTGCACTAACTAGTATTGGTTCATTTTAAATGGTTTTTCTCACTTGATGTGCACATTGTATATATGATATATTTTGTACACTTGAATGTATCATGTTTGATGATACATGAATGTTTAAGTGTATGTTTAGACTAAACCATGGTTATGTAATGGTTAGGGTTTTGAATTTATTTACTTATTCATTTATTTATTCATTTTGGCAAAATGGAAAATGGTGGCAATTTTTGTTTCTTTGTAGAAGCTTCATGAAGCTTTGAAAAAGTCCACCATTTTTGTTTCATGCCTAACCTAACCATTCACCTAACCCTAGTTTAGTCTCTACACTTGACCATGGTTGGTAGATGATAAGTATTCATATTATTTTACTTTATCAAAAACAACTTATCATAATGATTATCATCTTCTTCTTCTTCATCTTAATGAAGAAAGCTTTCTACCAACAATGGTGATATGATGAAGTGAGTGAGAAATCCAATTCTAAAGTGAACCCACTTCCTATTTCTTCATCCTCTACCTCTTGCCAAGTAGTATAGGGTGTTTCCTCTACAAGTTTTCATGGCTTGGTGAAGGTGGAGCTTGATCTAGTGATGCCTCGACGTAGATCATCTTCGGCATCGTAGTCGATGACCTAGCCCGTCCATTCTCCGATGAAGCCGACGCTAGAGCCCGGGATTCAATTTGGACAGCAAGGAGACATCATCACGGAGCTATGGAGGTGGAGCACCGGATCTACAAAGGTTGTATTTCCGTTCACTTAGTTAAATTGTTAACTAGTTGCTTATTTCGCCTAAATTTCTAGTTAACGATCCGTATTAGGGTTTCTCGGCACCCGTAAAATTTGAAATTGGCATGGTTGATGCCTTTTGAGACTTCATTAGCATGCCTAGGAACCCTACAATGGTATCAAAGCGTAGCTAGAGCCTTAGGCGAAGTCCAGACGACGTTTGAAGTCCGATT
This sequence comes from Agapanthus africanus, assembly GCA_030015575.1. Lineage (NCBI taxonomy): Eukaryota > Viridiplantae > Streptophyta > Magnoliopsida > Asparagales > Amaryllidaceae > Agapanthus > Agapanthus africanus. Next base: position 296,819,417 of record CM057339.1, on the reverse strand, counting down.
GAACCAAAACCCTAACCCGAAAACGGCTCTCTGTACATTTTTTTAAAACTGGGTTTTTTCCAAATTAAAAATATGCAGAAAACTCAGCAGGGGATTCTAAGAATTACTGTACAAAACGGGACCCATGATTCGATCATTGTGCGGCGGAACCGCGGCATTAGCATGGCTAATGCGGCGGTTCCGCGGCCATTTAAGCTCTTCATTCAAAACATTTTGCACAGTAACTTCTTTCTAGCATTTCTGAGTTTCCTGGGAATTTTTAAATCTCACTTCTGGAGTTGAGTTTTTTGGGTTGTATTGGGGACTCGGTGTATCGATCGGATTGTCTAATTCTGTCTGTGTGTTTTCTGGATAATTTCAGAATATGTTAAATAGTTCGACCGGATATAAATACTCAACTTTTCCCCTGCCAGAAAATTTCCAAGTGTTGGATTTTTCCGTGGTTTAAAGACGTTCTAAGTAGTGCAAGTAACGCGATGGTCCCTCTAGAAGACAACAAACCTTAACTCGATTATATGACCGTCTTGAATTGCCCTTTGAACCTTAGGGTTTGGGGCAGTACGGCGTGCCACATGTGAGGCGTTGGCTTGACCCTTCTACGGCTGGACCGTTGGTACTGAGGCACGAACTGAATGTTTTTAGACTTATTTCATGTGTTGAGTTGTATCGGGAAAACTTGGATGTTCGATTGTTCGATCGGAAAGTTTAACATTTTCTATTTATCCGGAATTTGATACAATAATTGGAATCCACAAGCAGTTATGAGATAACTGAATGAATGTTATAAATCTAGCAGTTTAGTCTCACTTGATCGGTTGCCACGGGATTTTGATGTGATCAAAAGTCCGTCGCAATCACGTAGCGTACGCGGATACTCGCCGGGTAAACTTAATAGACAGCCTCACTCCATTGCCCCGACCAAGTGACTGTAGGAGAACCCCGTCGCTGAAAGCATCCGTTTGGATGCTCCCGGTAGCGGTGTTCCGCCTTGGTGCACTTCGTCGACGGTATCGGGGGTGCGACCGTCTACTAAAGTTTGCGACGAGCATTCGATCAAAATGTCGGGAATCTTGTTGAATTGCCCGACTTGATATTGAAAAGTGTTTTCGATAATGAGACTAAAATGCGGGGTTTATAATTGTTAGGCATGCGATGTCTAAGGAATTCATTTGGTCAGGCATGCGATGTCTGAGGAGGTTGCGGATTCCAACTGTTGTAGTTTTACACTTTCTTATCTGTGACCGTAAGTGTAATATATGATATCGCCGGTTTCGTTGCTATATGTCAACGACAATTGGGATACGCATGTTTACTTACGTTGATGACATGTGATGTTATGTGTTGCTGGATATGTTATATTGGATCGTCGTGTCTGAATAGCCGGGTTTTTTTTATGTGAGATGAGTGTTTTTCATTTTCATTCATGTAAAAACTTGTATGTAATATTCTTTTATTGGGGTACTTCCAGGTTGCGGAAATTGTCACCGTTTGTATATTATTTACTTTTCCGCACTAGGATAGACCCAAGGAGGGGAGCACAAGTAACCGGGTTTTGGGGTCCAGTAGGAGACCAACTCGAGGAGTCGAGTCCGGGTCTCCTAACCCTAGAATTGGTAGGGTTGCTTGCCGCTCTCGTAGGGGTCTAGGGGTGTGGGATTGGCTATTCATCACGACCGTGGAATCCGTGTTTTATACTGGCTCGTATTGAAAACACGGACGTCCTAGTATATCCAATATTTCATATGTTTCTTCTGTTGCTTTATCTGTGATGTGATCATGTGATAGATACAGTATATAGTATATATGATATATTATATAGACGTTACTTATGTTTTACACCCGCGCTAGCCCTGCCCCGCTCTGCCGTTAGTTACCTAACCTAACGGTGCACGAGGGGACATCGAGGCGAATGCGGATGGCATAAGTGTACGTCGTATTTGTCTGTGATGTTTAGGTATTTAAATGATGGGATTTCATTAATGTGATTAATGAAAGAAAAGAAACCTAAGATGTTGTAGAATCGAATTTCAAAATAAAAACAGGAAGCTACAGTTCTTGCTTTGCATAGAGGTATATGTGATATATCCTGCACCTTATTCGATGAGGAAAGGACCGAGATCCCTTCACCGGGAGTGACTCCTTTAGCAATAACTGGCAGATGCTACACACTCGGTTTGTCTTTTGATTGCTTTTAAGAGTTTTTTCTTTGCACAGTGATATATATGATATATCCCGCACCTCATTCGACGAGGAAAGGACCGACGATCCCTTAACCGGGAGTGACTCCTTTAGCAAAACTAGAAAAGCCTCAAAAACACTCCATTTCAAAATTCATTCGATCCTACAACGATATCGAGTTCATTACGCAATAGGTTTTCATGAAAAACCTGTCGTAGCCCTCCGTCATTTCAGATAAGTACTAGTTAGTATTCGTGCTGCGGTAGTTTGGCATTCGTCAAGGCGTAATGTACGGTAGCTAACTAGTATTTATCTGCTTATGCATATGATGCAGATTGGATTAGGGTATTCGTACGGCGTTGTTTGGCATTCGTCAAGGGTCGTGCGGATGGGTTTAATTCGATCAAGAAATGTACGGGTTGAACTTGACTAGTGGACTATGGGTTGTTTGGCATCGGGAATTTCAAGTGTTGAAATTTGCAATGAGATTGCATACCTTCTATGAGATAGTTGGATCCCAATACCCTCTGCGAGTAAGAGTTACTCCTGGGAGAGTTTTACACATTACAATTAGCCGATCAAGTAGGTGTCTAGAAAGGTGTCAACGGGGTTACGCCTCTGGGAAAACGAGGTTTACATTAATTAGGTTCGTGCGAAAGCACGGGGGACCTCCCTCAAAGTACCGACACTGGCCTGGCTGAAAGATTGGCGAACTTGTAGCGTGTAATTAATCCCGGCTAGTCTTTCCTTTTAAGGTTTGAAGGAAGATTTGATAAAAAGCAGTGGGAGCCATCCTGATTAGATAAAATAATAACCAATCTATTCTTGCAAGAGCGCACGCTGAGTGTTTTCTTCTCTCTCTCTCCTGGTAGCGACCATATCACGCCCTAATCAAGATAATAATACGGATTATTGACCGGACACGCTTGTTATACTGAGCTGGGGAACGTTGGTCCCGCTCCAACTTATAATTGTTATAAGACAGAGCAGGAAATTGGGGAATACCAGATTTCCCGTGCCGCCCAAACGAAGAGAGTGCATGATGATGCATCATCTTCGGGTGTGTTCATTACAAAGAACTGTTTCTCAGTATGCTCTGCATCCTGGGTATTTGATATCGGATCAGGATCCCAGATATGTAATATGTTACATAGGGCTACAAAAGGGTAGAAAAACTGAGAACGGGTGATAAGTTTCATAAGACAGAAAACGGGGCAAGTGTTGCAGCCAAGTCTGTTGGTCACTGTCACCCTGTATTACCAATACATTGATTCTGAACGAATGTTATTAGTTACCGAACCTGATATACAAAATCATATCAGTCTCTTTATTAGTAAAGAAATGATAAAATTTTGTATTGTTGGATAATGTTTTGAACATTTCCTATATCAAAAGTTGATCGGTTCAGGCATGTTATCTAAAAGCATTGAAGTTCTAAATCAAACTACAGTTCTTAGTATTCTGAACGCACATAAGAGGAAGAGTTCAGAAATGAACGAATCCTTCTTGAGGCATTGTAGACTAGGTCACATCAATGCGACCCGACTGGCTGAAGTTACATTTTAGATGCCTATTTAAATCAGTTTGAATTTACATCTTCTGAAACTTGCCAGTCATGTCACAAAGATCAGATGACCATAGCTCTGTTTATTGGAAATAGAGAAAGAGTTAATGAACTCTTGGGATGATACATGTTGATGTATGTAGTTCCCCTGTCTACACATACCAAGACTGGTTCTTTGTACTTCATTACATTCTCTGATAATCTTTCAAGATTCAGACATATCTTCTTGTTGAAACACAAGTCCGAACCTTTTGAGATATTCACAGAATATAAGTTAGAAGTAGAGAACCAAAATACAGGTAAAAGTATTATGTCCTTTGATGTGATCAAGGAGGAGAATACTTGAGCACGGAAATCCTAGACTATTCTAAAGGAGAATGAGATTCTCTCTCAGTATTACTCCTCCGTATACACCATTGCACGATGGTATATCGGGGTGGAGCAATCACACCGTATAAGATATAGTGTGCTCTATGATGAGTACTACTGAGTCACCTATTTCCTTTTGGCTGTTATGCACTTGAGAAGTTGCATACCTATTGAAAAGGGTTCAAATCAAATCAGTTGCCTACCGCTTCATATGTGCTATGGAAAGGGAAGAGCCTATTTCTTAAGTCAGTTACGATTTGGGGTTGTCCGGCCTATGCCTAAAAACAAAATCCGGACAAGCTCGAGGCAAAGTCTGTTGTGTAGAACTGGAAAGGTTCCAGCTATACGAACTGCAGCTGATGATTTGATAGAACCAAAGGATTCAATAGTAACCAACGAACCTCAGCCTCTCCGCCGATCTAGTAGGGTTCCTCACCCACCTGAGAGATACTTCGGTTCCTCTATGACAGTGGGAGTGAGGATTGCATCATGAGATGATGACCCAACTAGTTTCGAGCTGACCATCAGGAGTGAGACTCTATAAGAATGGCTGGATGCTTAGAGATCTGAGATGGAATCCTTATACACCAACAAAGTATGGACTTTGGTTGCTACATCTGAAGGGTTAAATCCCTATCAGGAGCAAGTATATCTTGAGAAGATTACTTGGTGTACATGGAAAGGTTGAGACTTTCAAAGCTAGACCTGTTAAAGGTTTTCGTCATCGACCAGGCATGGATAATGATGAAACCTTTTCCAGTACCTATGCTTAAGTCCATCCAGATCCTACTTGCCACGGCTACATACCACTACGATATCTGGTGGTTGGGTGTCATGACTGCTTTTCTAAATGATGTTTTAGAAGAGTGCGTCTATAAGTACACAGCCAGAGGGCTTCGTAGACAGTGGGAGCAGCGGAAACGTGTGCAAGATGTTTTATAGGATAAAGCAGGCATCGCGAGTTGGGACGTCTATTTTGATGTGGTAGTCAAAGAAGTTGACTTCATCAAAATGGTAGATGAACCTTGTATATACAAAAAGGTAGTAGGGAGTATGGTGGTGATCCTCGTAGAGTACGTGGATGACATACTCTTGATAGGGAAGGAGTTTCCTATGCTACGCTCGATCAATTTCCGCTTATCACTAGGATTCTCCATATAGGATCAAAGTGATACCTACTAAATCCTGGATTTTGGATCTATGAGATAGATCTAATTGGATGTTAGAATACTTACTAGTTATAGTGAGATAGTATCAAATGATCCTAGGGAGAATCACTGGAAAGGTTCCAAAGTGATAAAGACGACTGAAAGTCAGTCACAGGCATTGTCTTTACCCTCTATCGAGGGACGATATGTTGGAAGAGTTCCAAGCTAAATACCGTGACATACTAGACGATAAAGGCAGGATACATCGCTACTAAAGATGTTACCAAAGAGGCTGTTTGGGTGTATAATGGTTCATGAGATGAACTATGTTCCTCCCATTGTGTGTCAATGAAGTTGTGGCTTATGCCAAGGAACGCAGGTCCCATCAGTGATCCAGACATATTCTAAGGCAGTGTCACCTGATCGTGGAGATGGTTGATCTCCAGGGTGATCGAGGTTAGGAGAGTAGACTCAGAGGACAACATGGCGGATCCATTCACGAAGGCCTATTCCCAGAGAGAGACTTTTATGGGATGGTTGAGTATGAGATACTGCAACCACTGCTATCAGATGGCCCTAGTGCAAGCGGGAGATTGTTAGTTATATGTATGCCCTAGAGGCCATTACTGTACATTGGATGTATATTGTAGTGGATGCTGGGACATATATAGGGAGGACTTTCTTGCTCGACATGATAGTATGCTATCTGGTTACCCTTTACCTTAACGTGTACACTGATTGTCTCTCAGTTACATGTTGGTAAAGCCCTTAGGATGTGTACTTGACTACCTGGACTATGATGCGGATCATACTAGTGAGGACATGGTAGTCCATAAGTACATCCTTCAAAGTCCCTAGTCGTGGGTGTATCGAGATGGGGCATCGATATACCAGAGTAGACTAGCGTATACCTTCTCGACCCATACAGATGGACGATGGATGATCCCATATCCATTGGTGTTTGACATCGGAGATGATATACGGGTGCTCAGTGGAGACTGGGTACACTGGACGGACTCGCCGAGAACTCCCAGATGATATTATACCTTACGTCAGATGGCAGTTCTTTGGTGACACTGGTACAGAGTAGTCTGTTGACCCGAGATCGTCATAGAGTCTTGTGTGGTTCCCACTGTGCTTTGATTTCCACCTTACCACGTCCAAGAGGGCGTGCAAAACGGTGGTTTTTGGGTACAGTCCCAAGTCACATGGAGGCAATGAGCGATAGGAGGGGATTCGTCTCTCCCGGTATAGGGAGTTGATGTTGCGCTGTGTTCGATTGGCTATAACCGGAAATCCCTGGCCAGGGTTGCTGAGATTTACCGGTATAAAAAGCTATTGGGGTCTGACGTTTACCACCCCTAGGCGAGATATGCGACATTTCAGACGACGAGACCGGACTGTACGGTAAGTGTTACTGGTTGGATTCACAGGAGTGTATGCGGGCTTGCTCATCGATCTTCTCATCGTTCGATACCCGGGTGGCCGTTACGTTTAGCAGACCGCTTGCGGCTTGTGGGTGTTTGATATGATCATCACCTGCTGCCGGCGTATTGACGAGTCTTTAGAGTCCTACACAGAGGTTTCCTGGCTCAAGCGAAACGAAATAGGAGCGCATATGAGATATGTGCAGGACCGAGAATAATGTGTGTATGTGATACCGTATTCTATTCTCGCGATAAATGTATCGATTTGTTGTATGCGATACAACCTGGTTATCGAATCAAGGATTGATTTGATAAGCCGATACATTGAATACTAGTCGGTTGTGTGCGACATAACCGGATCATTGAATCAAGTGTTGATTTAATGATTTAATGCATAATTATATATTTGATATATTACTTTGCATTAACTAGTATTGGTTCATTTTAAATGGTTTTTCTCACTTGATGTGCACATTGTATATATGATATATTTTGTACACTTGAATGTATCATGTTTGATGATACATGAATGTTTAAGTGTATGTTTAGACTAAACCATGGTTATGTAATGGTTAGGGTTTTGAATTTATTTACTTATTCATTTATTTATTCATTTTGGCAAAATGGAAAATGGTGGCAATTTTTGTTTCTTTGTTGAAGCTTCATGAAGCTTTGAAAAAGTCCACTATTTTTGTTTCATGCCTAACCTAACCATTCACCTAACCCTAGTTTAGTCTCTACACTTGACCATGGTTGGTAGATGATAAGTATTCATATTATTTTACTTTATCAAAAACAACTTATCATAATGATTATCATCTTCTTCTTCATCATCTTAATGAAGAAAGCTTTCTACCAACAATGGTGATATGATGAAATGAGTGAGAAATCCAATTCTAAAGTGAACCCACTTCCTATTTCTTCATTCTCTACCTCTTGCCAAGTAGTATAGGGTGTTTCCTCTACAAGTTTTCATGGCTTGGTGAAGGTGGAGCTTGATCTAGTGATGCCTCGACGTAGATCATCTTCGGCATCGTAGTCGATGACCTAGCCCGTCCATTCTCCGATGAAGCCGACGCTAGAGCCCGGGATTCAATTTGGACAGCGAGGAGACATCATCACGGAGCTATGGAGGTGGAGCACCGGATCTACAAAGGTTGTATTTCCGTTCACTTAGTTAAATTGTTAACTAGTTGCTTGTTTCGCCTAAATTTCTAGTTAACGATCCGTATTAGGGTTTCTCGGCACCCGTAAAATTTGAAATTGGCATAGTTGATGCCTTGTGAGACTTCATTAGCGTGCCTAGGAACCCTACAATGAAGTACGAGAATCCACCCCTTGCATGTATAGACATTGGACCGCATACATCACTGTGTATGAGTCCCAAGAGCTCTGTAGCTCTTTCTCCATGCCCTGTAAACGGAGTTTTGGTCATCTTTCCTTTGAGACAAGACCGACAAGTTTCATAAGATGAAAATTTGAACGGATTCAAATATCCATACTTTTTGTAACTTAAATAGTCTTTTCTCATTGATATGACCAAATCTACAATACCACAAGTAGGCTTCGTTCATATCCGAACTCTTCCACTTGCGTGTGTTTTGTACATTAAGAACTGAATTTTGATTTAGAACGTAGATACCATTACACAGTGTACCTTCTGCAACCAATACCTGATTAAATTAAATTTTCATGATATTTCTATCTAGAACAAAGTTATATCCATCTTTATCAAGTAAAGAAACTGATATGATGTTGCAAAGCATAGAGGGTACATAGTAACAGTTGTTCAAAATTATAGTATCGTTGCTTGGCAATACTAGGTGATATTCACCGACGGCGGCAACATCAACTTGTGTTTCGTTCCCTACTCTGAGGGACATATCACCAAGTCTAACTATCCTGCTTTTTCTCAGTCCCAGCAATAAATTACAGCTATGAGATCCCGATCCGGTATCTAGTACCTAGGAGGTAGAACTGACCGAAAAACGGTTCTCAATAACAAGAACACCTAAAGAAAATGTATTAGAATGCTTCTTCTCCATTAGGGTCATATGGAATTCCTTATAGTCATCTTTTCCTTGCCCATACTCGTGACAGTTGTCATAAGTTAGAACTGAACCGACGTTTCTCAGCCCAGTGTAACAAGCCGGTTCGATCAAGTCAGACATTTTATTATCTTGATTAGGGCGTGACATAGTTGCTACCTGGAGAGAGAAAGAAAAGAAACACTCAGTATGCACACTTGCAAGATTAGATTGGTTATTAGTTTATCTAATTAGTATCGCTCCCACTATTTCCTCGAATTCTCTTTCAAATCTATAAAACGTGTAATATTTTGGAAAATTATAAATATTAATTTATAATTTAAATATGAATATAATGACTTTACAAAAATGATATCGCATATGAATTTTGGTATCGGATTGATATCCGCAAAAATGTAATTATTTTGGTAAAAATGAAGAAAATGTGTGATATCATAAAAATGATATTTAAATTGTTTTAATATGACATGAGATTTTATTATAAGATTGTGGTATTTAAGTGTTATGATAAATGTTTTATTTCTTTTAAAAACATGAATTAAGATTTAGTGTAACATGAAGGTATATAATTAAAAGGGCTTTTTTTATTTTGTAATGAGGATTAGGTATATGTTAGGTTAGAATAAACCCTCACAACCTCCACACCACACACACCCTCACCTCACTCCACCTCATGCTTCTACCTTTACACATCCTCCTTTCTCTACATACAATCTTCATACCTCCTCCTTCCGTTTTATCATAACACTATGATAATATTCTAAGTCTCAAACTGAACCAATACTTTCTTCCAAGCCCCATGTTCTTAGTTGCTATCTTTCACAAAACCAAAGGGAAACTTGATGGTGCCTTCATGAAAATTACTCATACCTTCAAGTTAAAGCCACAACCACTTCAAGAAACCTTAAGCAACCAATTCATGAGCTGGAATTCCCTTGTGCACCATCTCTATAGGTAAAGCTTTTCTCTTTTGCAATTCTTGTTCTGTTAAATATCAGTTCCTAGTTCAAATATCAGAAAAATGGAATTTGTGTGAAATTTAGGATGATCAATTTGAATCTGGAACTACTAGATTACTCTATTAGAAAAACTAACAATACTAGGATATAGTGAGACCATTAGGAGATAACCTCTAATGCTCGAGCTCCTAATTCCTCAGTTCACCCGCCGGTTTTCCCCAATTTCCCTCCGCCGCCGGTTTTTGTGAAGAGTTGTGTTTTGGGTTTTGGTCAGTAGCTTTAATTGGTAATAATTTAAGCTACTGTATTGTTTGTTTTGTCCCAGATTTCATATAGAGAAATCTGGGAGTGTTCTAGAATTGTTTTATCAATGTTTTTGACATTTATGATACGGTTTTTCGTATTTCTATAGCTCGACTGAAACATTGACGTTTGTACGTTAATGTCAGGGGTATTTGGTCGTATTTGGAGTAAGTGGGCTATAGGTTCTAACCCATGTGCGCTTAGCTCGTTGAATTGCTTTTTGATATGATTTTTATACCGATATGTATAACTACGATTGTAGGTACGATCGCGGAGATTTCCGAGACGGCAAGGATGGACAAAGCAAGCGTGGAATTCGACTAGCTCGACAAGAGTGAGAAGATTTATATCTGCGGGGAAAGTCGGGTGGATGGCGTATAGCACCCACGCAACCACTTATATAGAATAGTTATGATATAATTAGGGTAAAGTGATATGTTAGGTAACTTAGTTAAATTATTTTAGTGTATGGTATATACCTAGTAGATTTCATATGGGTATGGGTATGCCTAGATATATGGTATTGGGGATTGGCGTACGTGACGATAGATCCATACGATATGGATATGATATTGGATGGGCATTGTACGATGAATCATACCGTACTTGTGATGACGAAGATAGTGTGCCGAATACGGCCAAGTTCCATTTGGACTCGTGGAGTCATGAGTTATCCCGACTTGGGATGTTATGATTGATTGAGCTATACTCTTTTAAAAACCAATGATTCGTTTTCACTTTTAAAAGATAAATGACAAGGATGTGATACTATTTCCAAAATGAATATCTATTTTAAATTAATGCAGCTTCCTTATTTCAAAATAACGTTTCGTTCAAATTTCAATGATAATAGTATAGCTCATAGCAAATCGGTACGTTTAATAATTACGCAATACGCTTACCGGTTATATACGTTAACTACGTTCTCTTTTATACGAGCATACTGATAAAATACTGCACAACTACCAATGAGTACAATATTGCATGAGCACAGACGCGTATGTTACACTATACCTCATTGGTTCTGCCATGACACTGTAGGACCGCTATACCACGCGATATCTATTTAAATGCCGATACGATGTGTTATGAATTCTCTATATCCGGGGAATTAGGTTGTAATTATATGCTACGGATATGGGTAGAATTACATTCTGCTTTAAACACTTATAGAACACCTGCACAAATACTAATGATTGCAATGTTTCACGAGCACATACGCATATACTACACTACACATCATTAGTATTGCCATGACAAAGTAAAACTATTGCGTTTGTTTGCATGACTGACTATATTTACGTACGATACTTTTATTACCTGTTGAGTAATTGTGAATACCAGTACCATGGGTATTCGTATTTGATTGTTATGAGTTTTTATGATGTTTTTTACCTTCGCTATATATATCAGTGGTATGGGACGCTGATATATATATATTGATTATATCATCTGAAAGATATATGCAATTATTATTCTTCTTTACTTGATATTTTCTGGATACGATGAGTTGACGCCCACCATGAGCTTGATGTTTTCTGATTTGATTTTATTCCGAATCGAGTAGAGGAGCTATACGGTTACGGACGTGCTACATATCCGGACTAAGTGGGGGAGTATACAGTCGGATACATGGTGGATCCGGTCGAGACCGAGGGGCGGGAAAGATGCAATTGAGACGGAGAGCCTAGCGAGGACACTCGATACCGGAGATAGATATGAGCACGGTAGATATCCAGGGGATACTTACCGGGGCTAGGATATTGAGGGGCGACCGATCTGATGAGACGGTGTTGAAGATATCTGGATTTACGTGTCGGTGATGAACATGAGAGATTTGATGATTTTTGCATGTCGGTGATGGACATGAGAGATATGATGATTTAGGGTGTCAATGCTGGACACTCATATATTGATATTCTACGATCATTCGAGATACACCGTTATAGTTTATATGATATTGTATCCGATCAGGACTGATCTGGGGGACAGTACCTGAATACTATTTTACATGTTATATACATATGAGATGAGTTATTTTCGGGTTACGCGGTCGATAGTGATGCGTTTATTATACTTATGAATTATTTATATATTGGTACAGGATATGATAGTACTATACTTTATGACCTAGGTATATCGTTGTGTATTTTGATTTCTACCTTGCGATATTTTTATTCACTGAGTTGGCAACTCACCCCCGTTATGCCCCAGTTTCTTGCAGGATATACCGCTCGGATCATCAGCGGCTTGCGGCACACCCTTTTCTTCGGTGATTGCTTTGGTAGGTGGGCTACTGTTGTATCGTACTCACACTTGTGTGTGTGTGTGTATTCTTTTGTATCTAATTAAAACTCTATCGACCCAGAACTTGTATATTGTGGTCTTAGAAGCGAGACTTAGAGTTTATGTGTTTTTGGGCATCGCACTCGTTGGAGTCGACTCGTTTATACTTGTTGGTTTTATTTCGCTTTTCTTTTCTTCGCCATTGGGCATCGTATATTATCTGTGTGGTTGCTCCACCGTTTCGGCGTGGAAGCTGGCTCCCGTTGGGATGCTTTATCTATTATTTTTCTTGTATCGGGTTTTATTCAAAATTTACAAAGGAGGTGCTGCCGATTTTTTTAAAACGTCATAGATGCTTTTCAAACACACTTATTCAAACTTAAATGATTATTTTCAAACCGATTCTATCTAATGACTATTTTTAAACTTCACCTCCAATATTTTAGTAAAAAGGTTTAGATTCCGAGTTCTTGACTTACTTGGATCGTGTCAACGTCTTTAGATGTCACGTGATTAAGTGCCGGTCACGTGCCACTTTCGGGTCGTGACAAAGTTGGTATCAGAGCGTTAGGTTTAACATTTGTTTGAGTCTAGGTTTGACTATGTGGAGTCTAGGCATACACTTTCGTTACCTAGGCTTGACCTTACGGAGCTTAGACTTGACTTTGGGGGTCTTATACCCGAACTTTCGTTACATAGGTTGACCTTAATTGATGGAGTAGGTACTAAGTAGAGTGACGTACAGTACTGTCACGACCCGAAATATTAGCTCGTGACTAGCACTTAAATCACGCAACGTCTAAAAGCGCAACGGAATTCAAGTAAGCTGAAACCCAGAAATCTAAACCTTTTAAGAAAAATAAAGGAGGTGAAGTTTTGAAATAAAGGTATAATGAAATCAAGTTTTCTTAATGCATAGAAAAGGAACATGAATGATACAAGTGAAATTTACTAGTTTGAAAGCATGTTTCGTCTTTTAAAAATTTTGGCAGCACCTTCTTTGTATATTTTGATCCAAAACCACAAATACATAATAATGATAAAGGCATCCCCAAGCGGGAGCTAGTTCTTCGCCAAACGGAGGATCACAAACATGCAATACAACATAAATAAGTATACGATGCCCAACGGCGAAGTTCACTACAAAAATATAAAGAAATGAGCAAGATATAACCCCAAAAGTGAATATAAAACCCATCACTCAAATCTCGCAACTACAAGTCTCACTAAGTCTCATCACTTACACAATTTACAACTTTTGATTGATGGAGATAACTAGATACAATATGAAATATAGATACAAGAGTGGATACGATACAAATGTCCCACCTACCAATGCAAAACACCCGAATGCAACTGTGTGCCAGCTAAGCCGCTAATGATCCAAGCGGTCAACCTGCAAGAACTGTGGCACAACGGGGGTGAGTTGCCAACTCGTGAGTAGAAAATATCAATAGATAGAAATCGAATAAACAATGACTCCTAGGTCAACTATATCATAAAGGTAATACTGTGATATCTAGGGTGACTGGGTCTGTATATGTGCCAACAAGGTGGTCAATGTCTATAAGCATGTGTATAACATCCAATAGTATAGTCAATGCATGTATGCAAGTGGGTCTCGTCCGCCCATATAATCCAAGTGTGTATGCATGTGGATCTCGTCTACCCATATCATCAAAGTGTGTATGCATGTGGATCTCATCCACCCATATAATTAATATCTGTATGCACGTAAATATCATAAAAGAGTGTGCGTGAAAGTATGAGGATATATATCAACGGTGTCCCTCCCGACACATCAAATCATAGAACCTGAGTGCCTAGCATCGACACTCGAAAACATCATGAAAACCATACCCAGCATCGGCACGTAAATCCTCATATATCGGGCTCCGTCAGTCCGGATCGGCCCACGGGCTCCGTCAGTCCGGATCGGCCCATATCATCTCTCGACTCCGGTCGGTATCCTCCGGATATCCTCCGAGCCCAAATACTATCACCGGTAGGTAGTAGTCCCTCTGCTAGGCTCACCGTCTACTGCACAGCAGATCCATTCTCGCCCCGGGGTACCATATCGGGTCCACCATGTGCCCGCAATTGGCCTCGTCCACTCCTCGAATCGGGTTTCACATGTCGCTCTCAGAACCAAGAAAACACATGGTGGACGCACTGAAATATCATATAAAGAGAAACCGGGTTTTTAAAAACAACACATAATCTCTTTCGAAATGTCCACGGTTCTCAAATCCAGAAATCTCATGAAAACAACATATCTCAATGCGTAAAATAATAGAGCATGATGTATGCGACATAAAAGAGAAATGCGAGCATATCCGTGTATCATGCAACATGGAACAATGATATGACATATTAGGAGGAAACCGTTCCTTTTAAAAATGATTCCAGTTTTTACAATATAACACGCGGTTCTCAAATTCCCAATAAAACCAGTTATCTATGTAGGTACAATATGTATATGCGCAAGTATAGATGTACCAATGTATGTGTGCACAAATATGGATATACAATGTGTTTGTGCACAAGTATGAGTGTATCAAGATATATATGCACCAATATGGAGATACAAATGTGTATATCCGCAAGTATGGAAGTATCAATATATATGTGCACCAATATGAAGATACCATGTGTATGTCATGATGCAGCAACCCTACTGTGTAGTGACATGGAAATTATCGACGATGAAGTATGTGAGCCGGCAAATCTGTGTACGTGTAACATACGCATCATCGATAATGGTGCAAGTGTGCTAGCACAGGTATAAGCAATGCAATGGAAATAATATGAATGTAGCATAAGGTAAAACATATACAAATGCTGACGGGTATACGTATCTAATATGATCGAGTCGATGAATCTATCAATCGTCATCCAGCCCAAACATCAACGCGTACGGTATAATCCATTATACGGCAACCTCTAGTCAAGGGTAAGGATCGATCATCAATTCAAACTCATCACGCACGGAAAATCATCGTACGACAGCATCAAGCTAATAGGGATCCTATCATCCTATAAGACAAATGAGGGTACAGCCTAATATCACGTACGACCTATCATCCATGATTCACAACATTCTCTCTCTCTCTCTCTCTCTATATATATATATATATATATATATATATATATATATATATATACACCTATGTCCCAGGTCACATCCGCAATCATCTTATATCAGGGGATCGGCAGGGTATAAATTATCTCGATCGACTCACATCCGTATACCAACATATCAACAGATCATCATCTCATCATATCATCATATCATCATATCCATCTTATATTCCTTCATCGCATTTATATCACACATCAAATCGAATTTACATAACATTCTATCTCTACTAAGTATAAGTGTCTAATCTAACAAACACACCCGAACCATACAATCAGATTTTAAAAAAAGTGAATCGTAGTTTTGAAAATAGGGTTTACGGTGTTTTTAAGAAAGAGATATCATTTGAAAATCCGTAACATCCCTCAAGGTATATATTTAAAAGACATATACGACTCTTTGTTTTAGAAAAAGGTATGGTTCAGATGACGCATCTATCTCGACTATCTATTCCTACAGTACCCTAAACGGCAATACCGCTAAACGCCATCCTACGATAGTAGTAACATATCACTTCTAACTATCCTCTAGTTCCTAATATGGTTTCGTAGCTATCCTCATTCTAACCCTAGTTTCCTAATCTAGGTTTCCTAACTATATTCTATAAATCAGTTTTCCATCAAAACTTTGCGGGGGTGCTATACGCCATCCACCCGACTTCCCCGTTGGATATAGATCCACTCACCTTGCTTCTTACTTGCCGAAGTCGATGATGCCACGCTCCATCGCCTCAGGATCCATGCGAAGGTACCTATAATAATAAACCATCTCAATGTGTATTAAAATCAAGGCGAAAAACCAAAACGGTACACGTTTCGCTCATAGGTCAAAACCTATAGCTTTGCGTGCAAAACACGACCCAAAAACCCTGGTCGTGGACGTCCAAATGCCACACGACGGAAACACAATACCAAATACTGAAATCAAGTCAAAACAAAGTCGTGAAACAATGCATCAACTCATGGAAATGGTCCCAGATTTTACCCTAAACCAAATTGGTCAATTCTGCATATATGGAGGGCCTAATTTAGTGCAAAAGGTGCCATGGACCAAGACTGGGGCCCTAATTCCCTGCTCTGGCCAAAAATTGCGGCAAGAATGGATTAATCTGTGGCCAAAAGTTAGATTTGGGGTCACGGGTCTCTGTGGTAGCTTCCTAGGTGCCTTCACGACTCCCTGTGTTTGCAATTTAATTTCTAGTGCCCCGGGTTACTCCAGATTCCAAAATACCCTCACAATTCACACATTTATCCGATGTCGGGGTTTCTAAATCCCTGTTTTGAGGTTTCTAAGCTCTGGTCCAGGTCATTAAACAGCCCCCAAGTCTAGTTAACAGCCACAACATAACCAATTTTTCAAACCAACACTCAAACCCTTTACTAGAATTCCAAAGTTCACGAATCCATCGCTAAACGACTTCTAAACTCAAACAAAATGCTAGGAATTTAAACTAAACCAACATGGAAAGAGATATACCTCCTATGGCAACCCAAGAAGACCCTAGATCGACCAAAGTCACCAAAATCGAAATTTGCTTGGTCCAATGCAAAGAGCATGAAGAGGGGATCGTTTTTTGTGAAAGGGGTATATGGTTTGGATGGAGTTTTGGAGATGGATTTGGGGTTTGAAGGTGGAGGGAGATGAGGGTGAGTAAAATGAAGAAGAAGATGAAAATGGTGGAGGAAAGGGATCATGGAAGGAGCCCCCTCTCTCTCTCACTCAAATATTCTCACTCTCATTCTCACAAAGGTACACCTACCCTTAATCATTATGTCCCCTTTTTGACTTTTCTTTTTCCTTTTCTTTTCTCACCACCAATAAACCATAACACATAACCCAAATGAAATGAAACATGTAACTAAATGAAACATGTCATGGTGCACTAGCCATGAAAACTGTAGAAACACGGATTTGGCTTAATCGCGATTAGCAGTACACTAATCGGGTTTTTATCAAAACTGCATATAATAAATTTTAAAAATGCCAAATCCTATAAATATATTATAAAATGAATAAATCATTTTAATTTCCAATCATTTCACACAATTATTGGTATATATTTATACCCTTTTTCGAAAACCCCAATTTCGCAAATCAGGCAGTTTTCGGGAAAAATATTATTTTAATATTAAATTCCAAAAATAATATTTTATATTTTCTGAAATGTTACACGTACGTATGTTCCGCGGCATATTTACGATACGATACTCGGTCTAAGTCACCTTAGGATATATATCTTGAGATCTTTTCTTCTATTCGTTCAGTTGATCTATCCTCATTGATACATATTGGTTGTTCAGGTCACCATATCTACACAAGCCGAGAGGGCTGCGGTTAGAGACACGGTCAGGGAAGACTTGTCTGAGACAAGGACTGACCAGGGTGATATACCGGTGATATAGGAACATGTGGTTATCCTTATATGATCGGATTTCTAATTTTTTAAGCAGGTTTTCTTTGGGATCCGCACTAGACGGTCGGTTCATCACAAGAGACCAGCCAGACTTAGAGGCATGATGTTGTTTACCCTACTCCGGAGATCGTTGGGTTGCCTACTATTCAGATAGTTGTACCAACCGTTGCTGAAATTATCAAGGTGTCAGTTCCAGAGTTCATGAAGTTAAAGTCGCCAGTGTTTACGAGCATAGATGCACCAAAGGATTTTTAGTCATTCATGGGTATGATGTCTAGGATATTTAATTCATGGTGGCGCTCCGATGCGAGATCTGTAAAGTTGACTAGCTTCTTTTTGATGCGTCTTACTCAGACCTGATGTGAGTCGCTCAAGAGAGATCGTGTAGTGAGTCTTCCTCCGATGAATTGGGACGAGTTCTCGAAGGTGGGCTTATCCGGATTCTTCCATGGAATGTCTGAGATGCCGAATTCATATTTTCGAGTCTTTATGTATGACTCCGGGCAAGATCGTAGACGAGTATAACTTGCAGTTCGCGTGGCTATCGCGATACGCTCCTTATTTGATCAATACTGAAGAGTAATGAACTAAAGGATTTGTGTGAAGTCTCAATGCGCAGTTATTCTTCTCCGTCGGTACTGGAGATTCGATATGTATGCATAGGAATTGCATATGACTACACTTTCAGAGGAAAGTCTTGATGTGATTGCAGTTGTTCCGGAACGGAAGTGGATTCATTAAGAAGTGCTAGTTCCAGACAGATTAGTAAAGATTAGATCGACAAGAACCATGACGGGTTCTTTTCAAGATTCTATAAGGATTAAGATTGGACCCAGGGTCGGTTGCATGACGCGCACGTAGAGGTTAGAGATCACCGTCGTCAATGTATTACATTGTGAGAGACCAGACTACTTGGCAAGGAAATGTCTTGAGAAGTGTCAGCATAGGACTGTTCGCGTCATTGCTTCTCACCAGAAGATTGTATTGAAAGGCTATGGTTTTTAGTAATCCGCAGAGAGAACAAGAATCCAGAGATAGAGAATGCTAGACCGTGGGCAGAAGGCAAGTGGTAATCCTTGCTCTGCCAGTTCCAAGTGTATAGACACCTTTCGACATTGAAGAAGTTGTGCTTTGTTAGTTATATGTATGTGATTGCACGCTTCTGGTGTATCGAGTTTTAAATTTCTAAAGTTAACCGCAATCAGGACGGTATCGTTTTACAGCTAGCCGCGATGAGTACGGGTCGTCCGCAGGGAGACGAAGCGTTTTAAGTTCTTGTTTTCATGAGTTAATGCGTGTGGTGGAATGTTAGTATCTACCCTATATGTATATATGCAAAGTATAAATTGTTAGGATTAGATAAGTTAGTGTAAATTAAGGAAATCCGTACTCAATCCTTTGAGCTGAGCTCGACCACTAAAGCTAGAGCAATCGGCAACAACGTGGATTAGGGTGCTTAAGCACGGTGTTTATGAAATCCGGCCTATTGACCCTTGTCCGTTCGTTCTTGTCGCTTGCTTTCGTCTCCGGCCAATCCGAACACAACCGGTTACGGTTAGGAATCACCGATACTTTGGTAGGGTAGGGTGCATAATGGAGCGCTTGCGTAAGATTTGGATAGAGTTTAATGAAAAAGATCGGGAAAAGGAAATGAGAAAGGAAATCTTAACTTACAAAACCAATTTTTTTCCTAACAACACCATATTCACAACCATCTCAACAACAAACAAAAAGCGCAAAGAAAAGATAAACAAAGAAAAGAAAAGAGCATTGCAAGAAAGTAAAAGGCATGTAATTAAAAGAGCAAGTAAGTAAAGATCAAGGATAAATTGCAAGAAAGTAAATGCAAGAAATATAAATACTAGGAACCCAAAGTGCAAATGAAATCTTTATTATGTTCAAGTGATACAACCCTTGAGATCAATAACCAAAACTTAAACTTGCAAGCTCAATGAAGAGGTTGCAAGATCAAAAGAAGGCAAGGAACTCAAGGGGAACTAAGCTATGTACAAGAAAAAGAAAACAAAAGAATATGAAGTGTAAAGAGAAAATGAGAGAATGTAAGACTCCCTCTTCCTTGCTCACTGTTCTGCTTTTATAGGCACAAAAGAAGAATAAATAAGCAATAAAAATAAGATGATGTGGCAGCAAGGGATGGACCACAGAAAATTGAGGATCTATGGGGCTAGGGGGCCGGCCAGCTCGGAATTTTGGAGGGTGTGGCCGGCCCAAAACCGAGCAAGGAGGCTCGTGTGGAAGTGGTGGTCTTGTGCTGTCTCCTCAAGTCTACTGGTGCTGCTTGGTTTCTCTATAGAGGCCTGAGTTGTAATTGGTAGCTTGGAGGGAACTTGATGCTTTTTAAATCACATCATATCTTTTTGCATTAAACTCTTATCCCCCCACTTGCACAAGCCATCATTTGTGTGTGCCATGGGCAGCCCCCTTTCTAGGTCTATGTACCAACAAGCTAGTGTACACACTTGTATGTGTTGGACCATTTAGATAAAAAGTGTGTACATATGCATGTTGCAAAAAAGAAACTCTTGAAATATCGGTCGGTTTTCAGTTCCGTTTGCATTGTCGGCTCACAAACGTTATATCTGTGATTTTGAGTGTATTTCCAGTATTTTGTCACGGATACCTGTAATCTGTATTACTGAGCAGACACTGGTTAATAGTACCTATATATACAAAAAAATAGATAATGAATGAGTGGTATTGAAATGCAGTTTTCTGTGATAAACAAATACCCCCCAAACTTATCTTTTGCTCGTCCCGAGCAAAACAAAATCCTAGCCTCACTTTCATAGGGAAAGCAATTGCACTGAGCTCGTGTAACAAGTCGTTAAACCTCTAGGTATCCCTAGTAGGAGGAGTGTTGTCTCCTGAGGGTTTTCAGTGGATTACACCCACAAAATCCCTTCAAGCTAGTTTCATAAGTTAATATCGATTCTACTCCTACAGTTTAGTATCTAGGTTAGAAATTCTATCATCCTAAGTTAGAAATATCCAACCCTTATATTTCACACATTCTATTTATTCAACCCTAGATCCTATACGTTTTACAGTTTAGAAAGATCTCGATATCTCTTGAGTTTTTCTTCTAAAGTGCGGTCTTCAATCAGGGATTTTTATCATCTTTACGAAAAACATAAGTCTTATTCTTCACTCCTATCTTTCCTCCAAACATCGATTGTATACCCCTACGTGTGTGTAAAATTTCACCCCTACACTCAAGAATTCAATTCAAGCTATAGTACCCTTTCCCTAATACCTAATACCACTTCTTTTTATTAATGATGGACGGTGTTGCTCACACACCTTTTCTGCGACTACTAATGCTTCTTGAGGCACTAACAGTCAATTACTGAATGTGTAAGCTTAAAGCGTAAATAGCTGTTTCCAAATCTTGATTTTATTTATTATTTCTTTTTCTTTTTCAAGACCGGATATATTTTTCAATGATTCTCTTTTGGTGTTTAGTTTTAAATACCTTTTTTCATACTAGGTTTTCAGGCAAGAGTATTTCTAGGTATCCTCTACTATCCCAAGTTTCAAGGTGCGTGTATGTGCATTTTGTAGGGTATATATTTTCTAAATTTAGACTCAAGAATAGAAACTATTTTTCAAACTTATTCTTCAGTAAAGCTTCAATACTTTCCCTTCATCATGACTTAACTCAAGAACTGAACTCAAGATAACCAACTTCTAGAAAAAAACTTTAAGGACGTATAATTACCAAGGTTAAACAGAATGAGGGTTATTTTTAGGGTTTTCAATTCCTAAGCCTAGGATTTAGTTATTCCTAACGTATCAATTAAACTATCAAAATAAAAATCTAAGTTACCCTATTAGGTAACTTGACGACAAAGATTTTATATTTTTGTAGTTTTTTTTGATTTTTTGTGGGTTTTTTAAATAAGTATGCAAATGAAAAATATACAAATGAATGCGAAGATAGAAAACTTACCGAGCACACCCTCAAACATAAACTTGACAGTGCCCTCACTGTCAGGCTACACCAAGAGAGTCAAAATTGTCGGCGCTCCCTAAAAAATTTTTTTATACAAAACAAAAGGCAAACCAAAAATATATATACACAAAAATATCCCCCCAAACTTATCTGTAACAGTGTTTCCACTGTGAAGCGTTGAAGTTCAGGATTAGAGGGGAGAGAACGGTATCAATCTATAAAAGGCCTTACACAGGCTGAAGGTTAACACCAACAATTCAAAAAAATTATCAGGATAATGTGCAGGTTGGTGAAAGAATGCGGAGAGGAAAGAAATGGAGAATACGCGATACCGTATGCGGATAGAAGCGGGATACGGTCTCGGTGGAGGAGGAGAATGGCGGAAGGGAGAAAGAAGTGGAATACGAACTTGAGGGTGGAAATGGAATGAATAAATTAGTACAATTTGTGATGACCGATGTGTAACAAGCGATTGTACTAATCTATTACCCATCTAGAAATGGGGTCAAATCCCTCAAGATTCGTGAGAAAACATGGGTAGACCGAACTTGGTAAACCAAACATAGTAAATGAAAGTGATACGATATCTTGCAAGGTCGGAACGATGAAAATGATGGAAGGGAGTGATCGAGGAGGGGTATCAGGTAAAGGTTCAGGAAGGTGTATACAGTCAATGAAAGTGATAGGATGAATTGGAAAATCTGACTCATTAAGTAAAACTGTTTCATTCTCAATACTATCCTCAAAATTCTCCTCAAAAATTCGCTCTTCCATGCATTTATCACCATATCTAGACGCATATGAAGTTCGGGAAAAACAGTTAATGACTCGGGATGATGAACTGGAGAGAAAAACTCATCCAAAGCCACGGGTTCATCATCCAAAATATTCCCAGCGTCGATATCCTCAATCAAGTGAAAATAAATATTCTCAGACATCTCATCAAAAGCATGGATTTCAATTAATTCAGGATCTAGAGTGGAGGTGTAGAGGTCAAAAGGTTTGGGATTGGTTTCACTTGGAATGGACCTTTCACAATCGGGTAAATCAAACACTACAAAGTCGCACAACTCATTAATCGTTCTATCTTCAATTTTTGATTCATTTGGACCACTCGATAGACTTTCAAAACCGGAGTTGTAGGATTCAATTTGTAATGGGTAGGGTTGATTTGGAAGGGTGTACAGCTCACATTCACTACTCAAATTCTCAGCATGTCCTATCTCCTTATCATACATTAGAAAATTTGGAGCTAGTTGGAAACTAGCTACCGGTTCGTTAGATTGTATGAGGGCAGCCATGGACGCATTCAAATCCATCATCTGTTGATATGACGCTATCCGAAAGTCTTCTAACGACTGTTCCAGAATAGACATGAGTTGTGAAGGAGTTTCAGTAAGAGATTCAAAGTTGTTTGGATACTGGAAACTCCCAAAAGGCTGTTCAGAAGCTATGTCTAGGGAAAGTGTAAAAGTCAGGTAGGATGGATAAGAATTGAATGGTTGGATAGGAGTAGGATCAACATTTAGATAAGAAGTTGGATGGAATTGTTGATCAAAAGAAGTTGCAGTGGTGAAAGGAGTGAAAGATCAGCTACAAGATTGTTCAATACGTTCAGCAATAGACATGGGTTTCGAAGTTATAATAGGACTCTTAAAAGGGGTATCAACGTAAGAAGGTGGGGAAGGTTGAAATGGTTGATATAAGGTGAAGTGCGGAGTCCAGTTGTTTGTCCTGGACGCGTCTATCTGATCTTTCAAAGAAAGTTTAGGCATGGAGGGATCGTTCGAAGTTCGAGCAAGAACCGTAAGAAGTAATGTCTGGTTGTGGGTACCAAAGTTCGGCTAAAGTTTTTCTGGGTGGAGTACCCACGATATGAGGAGATGAAGAAGAAGAGAAAAGGATAAGAAAAGAATGTGATTTTTTTTTATATTTTTTTAAAGTTAGTTATTAACAAAAGAATGAAACACACAAAAAGAATCTGGACAAAAAACAATCACGACACAAAAATTCCATGCACCTAATCGGTCTAGAGTTCATCTAGGTTAACTAGACCTGCTCAAGAACTTGATTGTCGAAGTAAAACCGTGTCAAGAAACGGGCTCAAGATATACTGATCACGAGTCCAGGTAAGTGCAGAGATAAGGGGAGGTTTTCCGACGCTTTCGCGAAGGTCCTTAATTAGATAACCCTTTCTCTTTTGGCGGTTTCGCCGTGAACACTTTCCTAGACACCCCGTAAACGATATACCGTTAAGCGGTGTTCTAAACACAGTTAACTTCTCCTAATGAGCGCGAAGTCCTTAAGGCTTAAAGTCTAGTTTCTTTTAAAATTTGTGTGGGTAAACGTTATGCTTAATTTCGTGATTTGTGGGCCATGGAAAAGGGGATGAAATCCTTTACCGTCTGTTGTGGGTTCGCTTGCCCTTAAGTCCGTATTAATGGATGCAATGCGCAATTCAATAAAAATTATTCAAAGAATCAAACAATCGTTTTTTACGTTAAGCACGACACTGCAACAAATACGGGTTAGTCAATTTTTGCATTTGCAAGCGAACTTGCAAAGAATCCTGCAAAGATAGTATATTGGATGCGTCGGATTTAAGAAGAAGGTGTTAGTAAAGTACGTACCAATAAATTTTTCGGGTTAAGAAACCCTTGTTGAATTGAATCCGAATAGCTTGGAAAGTTCGCTTGCGCGGGTCAAACTACCTGGATCTTTGGCACTGCACTTCGCCATCACCTTAGCCTTGAATGTATACTTTGCTCCACACAATCGCAGTTCACAAATCCGTAAAATCTGAAAATATCGGAAAGACGGATTATTAGTGCGAAAAAACGATATGAATGCCCAAATACATGCACACTAAAAATTATAAAAAACAAATAATAAAATTGGGTCAAAAACAGAACACTGGAGCATAGAAGAATGTTTTGGAGCAACTGGAGATGCTTTGGCCGGCGAGCTCGGATTTGTAGGGTAGGTAATCGGTTTTACTTTGGAGTTTGGGCTCCAAATTTCTTCTGTGATCTAAGTCTTCTACTAGTGTCTCAATGGTATTGTTTATCTTTTCAGTTGAGATCCAAAGTGCTTGCATGTCTTAAATCCAGAGAACAAAACGGTTAGGAATGTTAGTTTTTGTTTTGGTTTTTGAAATTTTGAAATTTTTAGTTTGTTTTTAGAAAAGCGTTATAGGATATAAACAAGATTAACCCGAAATAATAGGAATAAAAACATTACCGTCTCCCCGGCAACGGCGCCATTTGATTGCACGCTTTTGGCGTGTCGAGTTTCAAAGTTCTAAAGTTTACCGCAATCAGGACGGTATCGCTTTGCAGCTAGCCGTGATGAGTACGGATCGTCCGCAGGGAGATGGAACGTTTTAAGTTCTTGTTTTCATGA
This sequence comes from Agapanthus africanus, assembly GCA_030015575.1. Taxonomy (NCBI): domain Eukaryota; kingdom Viridiplantae; phylum Streptophyta; class Magnoliopsida; order Asparagales; family Amaryllidaceae; genus Agapanthus; species Agapanthus africanus. Next base: position 296,794,208 of record CM057339.1, on the reverse strand, counting down.
GTTAATGCACGTGGTGGAATGTTCGAATCTACCCTATGTGTATGTATGCAAAGTATAAATTATTAGGATTAGATAGGTTAGTGTAAGTTAAGGAAATCCGTACTTAATCCTTTGAGCCGAGCTCGACCACTAAAGCTAGAGCAATCGGCAACAACGCGGATTAGGGTGCTTAAGCACGGTATTTGTGAAATTCGGCTTTTTGACCCTTGTCCGTTCGTTCTTGTCGCTTGCTTTCATCTCCGGCCAATCCAAACGCAACCGATCACGGTTAGGAATCACCGATACTTTGGTAGGGTAGGGTGCCTAACGGAGCGCTTGCATAAGATTTGGACGGAGTTTAATGAAAAAGATCGGGAAAAGGAAATGAGAAAGGAAATCTTAACTTACAAAACCAATCTTTTTCCTAACAACACTATATTCACAACCATCTCAACAACAAACAAAAAGAGCAAAGAAAAGATAAACAAAGAAAAGAAAAGAGCATTGCAAGAAAGTAAAATGCATGTAATTAAAAGAGCAAATAAGTAAAGAGCAAGAATAAATTGCAATAAAGTAAATGCAAGAAATATAAATACTAGGAACCCAAAGCGCAAATGAAATCTTTATTATGTCCAAGTGATACAACCCTTGAGATCAATAACCAAAACTTAAACTTGCAATTTCAATGAAGAGGTTGCAAAATCAAAAGAAGGCAAGGAACTTAAGGGGAACTAAGCTATGCACAAGAAAAAGAAAACAAAAGAGTTTGAAGTGTAAAGAGAAAATGAGAGAATGTAAGACTCCCTCTTCCTTGCTCACTGGTCTGCTTTTATAGGCACAAAAGAAGAATAAATAAGCAATAAAAATAAGATGACGTGGCAGCAAGGGATGGACCACAGAAAATTGGGGATCTACGGGTCTAGGGGGCCGGCCGGCTTAGAATTTTGGAGGGTGTGGCCGGCCCAAAACCGAGCAAGGAGGCTTGTGTGGAAGTGGTGGTCTAGTGCTGTCTCCTCAAGTCCACTGGTGCTGCTTGATTTCTCTATAGAGGCTTGGGTTGTACTCGGTAGCTTGAAGGGAACTTGATGCTTTTTAAATCACATCATATCTTTTTGCATTAAACACTTATCCCCCCACTTGCACAAGCCATCATTTGTGTGTGCCATGGGCAACCCTCTCTCTAGGTCCATGTGCCAACAAGCTAGTGCACACACTTGTATATGTTGGACTATTTAGATAAAAGCTCAAAAACGTTATATCCGTGATTTTGAGTGTATTTCTAATATTTTGTCACGGATACCTGTAATCTGTATTACTGAGCAGACACTGGTTAATAGTACTGATATATACAAAAAATAGATAATGTATGAGTAATATTGAAATGCAGTTTTCTTTGATAAACAATATGCTCTAGAGACCATTATTGTACATGATTGTATATTATAGTGGATCTTGGACATATAGAGAGTGGACATTCTTGCTCGACATGATAGTATGCTCTCTAGTTGCTCTTTATCTTAACATGTATACTAGTATTATTATATTGTCTCTCACTTATACATGTTGATAAAGCCCTTAGGATGTTAACTTGACTATCAGAACTATGATGTAGATCATACTAGTGGGGCTTGGGTAGTCCGTAAGAACATCCTTTAATTGTTCATAGTCGAGAAAGTATCGAGACAGGGCATCGATATTCCAGAGTAAACTAGTGTGTACGTTTCTTCACCCTGTATGGGGAGATGGTTGATCCCACAACTATTGGTGTTTGACATCAGAGATTGTACATAAGTGCTCGTTGGAGAATGGGTACACCGAACAGGACTCGCCAAAAACTCCTAGATGGTATTATACCTATCGTCAGATAGCAGTTCTCTAGTGACACTGGTACAGGTTAGTCTGTAGACCCGAGATCGTCATAAAGTCTTTTGTGGTTCCCACTGTTCTTTGATTTCCTCCCTACCACGGCTCAATGGAGTCGTGCAAACATGTGGATTTTGGGTACACTCCCGAGTCACATGGAGGCAATGAGCGATAGGAGGGGTTTTTGTCTCTCCCGGTATTGGGAGTTGATGTTGCTCTATGCTCGATTGGCTATAACAGGAAGTCCCTGGCCTAGGCTGTTGATGAGATTTACTGGTAAGTGTTATCAGTAGTTTCTCAACCCGTTATGAGCCTCACATCGGCATGACTTATCAAGTTATTGGGGTCTGACGATTCCACCTCCAGACTCCATATACGACATATCAGACGAAGAGACCGGACTGTACGGTAGTGTTACTTGTAGTGTTCATGGGAGTTTGGACAAGCTTCCTTATTGATCTTCTATTCGCTCAATACCAGGGTAGCCGTTACTGTTAGTTATATGTATGCCCTAGAGGCCATTACTATACATAGGATGTATATTGTAGTGGATGCTTGGACATATATAGGGATGACTTTCTTGCTCGATATGATAGTATTCTATCTGGTTACTCTTTACCTTAACGTGCACACTGATTGTCTCTCTGTTACATGTTGGTAAAGCCCTTAGGATGTGTACTTGACTACCTGGACTATGATGCGGATCATACTAGTGGGGACATGGTAGTCCATAAGTACATCCTTCAAAGTCCCTAGTCGTGGGTGTATCGAGACGGGGCATCGATATACCAGAGTAGACTAGCGTATACCTTCTCGACCCATACAGATGGGCGATGGATGATCCCATATCCATTGGTGTTTGACTTCAGAGATCATATTCGGGTGCTCAGTGGAGACTGGGTACACTAGACGGACTCGCCGAGAACTCCCAGATGGTATTATACCTTACATAAGATGGCAGTTCTCTGGTGACACAGGTACAGGTTAGTCTGTAGACCCAAGATCGTCATAGAGTCTTGTGTGATTCCCACTGTGCTTTGATTTCCATCATACCACGTCCAAGAGGTCGTGCAAAAAGGTGCCTTTTGGGTACAGTCCCGAATCACATGGAGGCAATGAGCGATAGGAGGGGTTTCGTATCTCCCGGTATAGGGAGTTGATGTTGCGCTGTGTTCGATTGGCTATAACAGGAAGTTCTTGGCCAAGGCTGCTTTAGGGATTTACTGGTAAGTGTTACCAGTAGTTTCTCGACCCGTTATGAGCCTCATATCGACACGACTTATCGAGTTATTGGGGTCTGACGTTTACCACCCCTAGACGAGATATGCGACATATCAGACGAACAGACCTGACTGTACGGTAGTGTTAGTCGTTGGATTCACAGGAGTGTGAGCGGGCTTGCTCGTTGATCTTCTGATCGCTCAATACCCGGGTGGCCGTTACGTTTAGCAGACCGCTTGCGGCTTGTGGGTGTTTGATATGATCATCACCTACTGCCGGCGTATTGACGAGTCTTTAGAGTCCTACATAGGGGTTTCCTGGCTCAAGCGAAACGAAATAGGAGCACATATGAAATATGTGCGGGAACGAGAATAATACCAGTATGTGATATTGTATTCTATTCTCGCGATTGTATTCTATTCTCGCGATTTGTATCATCGATCGGTTATATGTGATATAGCCGGGTTACCGAATCAAGTGTTGATTCGATACATTGATACACTTGATATTAGTCGGTTATATGCGATATGACCGGATCGTTAAATCAAGTGTTGATTTAATGATTTAATGTATAATTATATATTTGATATATTACTTTACATTAACTAGTATTGGTTCACTTAAGATTGATTTTCTCACTTGAATGTGCACATTGTTTATATGTGATATATGCAAGTGTACATGTTTGTATCATGCTTGATGATACAAACAAGTTGTGTGTATGAGACTTATACTAAGATTAGGGTTAAGATTAGGGTTATTGGATTATCTTAAAATTTAACAAATGGGTTAAACTTAGTCAAAGTTGTCAAGCTTGAAGAAGCTTAGAGAAACTTTGACAAAGTCCACTCTTTTGTCAATTCTCTTGATATTTCTTTAACCTAACCCTTAAACCTCATACCTTAGTTAAATCTCTACATGAGTTAAGCATGAGGGCTTAACTCAACCATGGTGCCATTATTTATTGGATAAGTTTCATATTATTGATATGATTCTTTTCTTCTTCTTCATCTTCATCAAGCTCACAAAAGCTTGAGAGCTCCAATGGTGCCATGGGAAAAAGAGTGAGAAATCCAATTCTAAAGTGAACCCACTTTCTATTTCTTCATCCCCTACCACTTGCCAAGTAGTATAGGGTGTTCTCTTCACAAAGTTTTTGACCAAGTGATGGAATAGCTTGAGTTTGAGTCTCCCCGACGTAGATCATCTTCGGTCTCGAAGTCAACGACCTAGCCCGCTCATTTCTCCGACGAAACCATTGCTAGAGTCCGGGATCCTGATGATCCCAGCGGAGGGACGTCATCTCAGAGCTAAAGAAGTGGTGGACCGGATCTACAAAGGTTGTAATCCCTTTCACTTATTAGCATAGTTGTTTGCTTGCTTGTAGTTTCGCCTTTACTTCTAGTTAACGATCTAGTTTAGGGTTTCTCGGCACCGGAAAATTATTGTTTGGCATGGTTGATACCTTGTGGAACCTCTTGCGTGTGCCTAGTAACCCTACAGTTACGTCCAGCTAGTACTGCTGACGGCTTATGGGTAACCGATATGATCATTAACTACTGCTGGCATATTGATGAGTCTTTAGAGTCCCACACAGAGGTTTCCTAGCTCAAGAGAAACGAAGTAGGGCACATATGTGATATGTGCGGGACCTTGATTAATACATGTATGTGATACCTTATTCTGATCTCACGATATAGGTTATATGTGATATAACCGGATTATTGAATCAAGTGTTGATTCAATGAATTATTATATGTATATTTGATATACATATAAATGATATTAGTCTGTTATATATGATATAACCGGATTATTAAATCAAGTGTTGATTTAATAATTTGATATATATTTATATATTTGATATATTAATATATGTTAACTAATATTAGCCCACTAAAGAATTTATTCTCTTGATGTATATATGTTGATATATATATTTATGTGATATATATATATATATATATATATATATATATATTACATATATTATTATGTCATGTTAGATGATACATTGGACATGGGTGTATAAGACTCACACCAAACCCAAGATAATTTGGGTGATTTAACTATTAAGGGAAAAACTAAAATTAGGTGGAAATTAGCATGGCTTAAGATACTTGTGGAAGCATGTAGAAGTCTTGACTAATTCCACTAATTTTGTTTTACTCTAGATATTTTATAATCCACTCATTATCTTTAGCCATGGTTAACTCTCTACAAATATCTATGAGATATTTTCTTCACCAAGGTTCACTACTTGATCATCTTCTTCATCTTATTCTTTTGCTCTCTAGATTTTCATGATTTGAAAAAGAAAAAGAGAAACAAAATTCTAAAGTGAGCAAACTTCCTACTTCATCAATCTATACCAAACTAGCCCTTTAGTATAGTTTGTTTCCTTCACTAATCTCTTAGTTAGTGAAGAGGTAGCTTGAGTTAGAGATTTCTCAAGGTGGATTATCTTCGGCCTCGAAGATTCTTAACCAAGCTTGTTCCTTTCGCCTAGTGGAGCCTAAGAAGAGTTTAGAAGATCACTACTTGGAGCTAAGAGATTACTACTTGGAGCTTTAGAAGTGAAGGACCGGTCTACAAAGGTTGTATTCCTTGTTCACTTAGTGTAAAACTTGTTTACTTGTTTAAAAACCCTAATTCTCTAGTTCGATTCTAGGATAGCATGAATTAGCACACTAGATTTTTTTAAAGTTGTATACTTGATACTCCTAAAAACCTAGTAGTGGTGCTAAGGGATACTTTCATACTTCGATGTCATTTGTTTTTTATTTGCGTTTTAATGATCCGAATATCGCGTTTTCGACGTTGAAGAAAGGAAAAATCGATGTCCGTTATTTTTACTTCTGTGTTTTGAGGATTTGAGGGTCACACATATGATTTGTGCACACCAGGTACATTGTTTGAGATTTCCGTGCACAGTAGCTGCACTTGATTGGCGTTTTGTGTACACCAGATGCACTAGATTGGTATTTTCGTGCACATCAGTTGCACTTGATTGAGATTTTTATACACTCTAGACATATTTGATATGATTTTGTGCACACCAGTTGAACGTGTTGATGATTTGTGCACCCCGATGCACTCAGTATCGATTTTGTGCACCCCGATACACTTGATGTTGATTTGTGCACTCTGATACACCCGATGTTGATTTCGTACGCTCTAGATGGACTTGATATTGGCTCCATGCACATTCGATGCAGTGGATGTTGTCATAAGCACCTGTTTCTATTTTCATGCACACCCGTGGCATGTGATTTGGGATTTCATGCAAACCCGTTATGGTTGATTTCGTTTTCGTGCATTGCACTTGATGAGGTATATTATAGATTTGATTTTATATTTTTGCTTAGTCTTCTGCTATAGATATTGCACTACGTTTATGGCAATGATCGTGTACTTGATATACACAGTTGATTTTGTATTTAGAATTTTGCATCATAACTGGTGTAATTCTCATAGCAGCCGATAGAGGTACAGTTATGCGAGTTTTATATTTTTTTTTGAGTTTTCATGCGCACAGGTTGCATTAGTATACGTCTTAGCTCGTATGGGACTTCGGAGTTTCGTTAATTGGAGCGGACTATATGTTTTTAGAATTTGGACTCCGGTGATTTGATTTGATTTGACTGGGGAAAAAATGTTTTAAGATTGGGGTTAAATTTAAATTCGGCGACCAAATTTCTTTAAGGAAGGGATATTGTAACATTTTGGAAAATTATAAATATTAACTTATAATTTAAATATGAATATAATGAGTTTATAAAAATGATATCGCATATGAATTTTGGTGTCGGATTGATATCCTCAAAAATGTAATTACTTTAGTAAAAATGAAGAAAATGTGTGATATCATAAAAATGATATTTAAATTGTTTTAATATGACATGAGATTTTATTATAAAATTATGGTATTTAAGTGTTATGATAAATGTTTTATTTCTTTTAAAAACATGAATTGAGATTTAGTGTAATATGTGTTAGTTATATGTATGCCCTAGAGGCCATTACTGTACATAGGATGTATATTGTAGTGGATGCTGGGATATATATAGGTAGGACTTTCTTGCTCGACATGATAGTACGCTATCTGGTTGCTCTTTATCTTAACATGTATACTTTCTGTCTCTCTGTTACATGTTGATAAAGCCCTTAGGATATGTGCTCAACTTCCAGGACTATGATGTAGATCATACTAGTGGGGCCTGGGTAGTCCATGAGTACATCCTTCAATGTTCCTAGTCGTGGGAATATCGAGACGGGGCATCAATATTCCAGAGTAGACTAGCGTATATCTTCTCGACCCATGTGATGGGCGATGGATGATCCCATATCCATTGGTGTTTGACATCAGAGATGGTATGCGGGTGCTCAGTGGTGACTGGGTACACTGAACGGACTCGCCAAGAACTCCCAGATGGTATTATACCTTACGTCAGATGGCAGTTCTCTGGTGACACTGGTACATCTTAGTCTGTTGACCCGAGATCATCATAGAGTCTTGTGTGTCTCCCACTTTGCTTTGATTTCCACCCTACCACGGCTCTACCGAGTCGTGCAAACAGGTGGTTTTTGGGTACAGTCCCGATTCACATGGAGGAAATGAGCGATAGGAGGGGATTCGTCTCTCCCGGTATTGGGGGTTGATGTTACGCTATGCTCGACTGGTCATAACTGGAAATCCCTGGCCAGGGTTGCAGTGATTTACCGGTAAGTGCTATCAGTAGTTTCATGCTTATTATGGACCTTACATCGGCATGACTTATCAAGCTACTGGGGTCTGACGTTTACCACCCCTAGGCGAGATATGCGACATATCAGATGAACAGACCAGACTGTACGGTAAGTGTTACTGGTTGGATTCACAGGAGTGTGAGCGGGCTTGCTCGTTGATCTTCTGATCGCTCAATACCCGGGTGGCCGTTACGTTTAGCAGACCGCTTGCGGCTTGTGGGTGTTTGATATGATCATCACCTGCTGCCGGCGTATTGACGAGTCTTTAGAGTCCTACACAGAGGTTTCCTGGCTCAAGCGAAACGAAATAGGAGCGCATATGAGATATGTGCGGGACCAAGAATAATACCAGTATGTGATACTGAATTCTATTCTCGCGATTTGTTTCATCGGACGGTTATATAAGATATAGCCGGGTTACCGAATCAAGTGTTGATTCGATACATTGATACACTAGATATTAGTCGGTTATATGCAATATGACCGGATCATTAAATCAAGTGTTGATTTAATGATTTAATGTATAATTATATATTTGATATATTACTTTACATTAACTAGTATTTGTTCACTTAAGATTGAATTTCTCACTTGATGTGCACAAGTTGTATATGTGATATATTTTTGTGCACTAGTTTGTATTATGTTTGATGATACATGCAAACTTGGGTGTGTGTATCACTTTACCCATGTTTAGGTTAATGGTTAGGTTTTATTTATTTTTGCAAAAATAAAATGGTGGATTTCTTGTTTTATGCTTGAAGCTTCATGAAGCTTTGAAAAGTCTAGCCATTTTGTTTTATGCCTTAACCTAACCATTACACCTAAACCCTAGTTTATTCTCTACATGTGTTAACTTCACCCATGGTTGCATTATGATAAGATTCACTTGAATTTTCTTTTAAGTTAATTCTTTTTCATTTTCCTTCTTCTTCTTCTTCTTCATGAAGAAAAGAAAAGCTTTCTTGAAAATTCTCAAGTGATGAAATCAAGTGAGAAATCCAAATCCAAAGTGAACCCGCTTCCTATTTCTTCATCCTCTACCACTTGCCATATTGTATAGGGTGTTATCTTCACAAGTATCATGACCTAGTGAAAATGGAGCTTGAGTTTGAGTCGCCTCGACGTAGATCATCTTCGGCATCGAAGTCAATGACCTAGCCCGATCATTTCTCCGATGAAACCAACGCTAGAGTCCGGGATCCGGTTGATCACAGCGGAGGGACATCATCACGGAGCTAAAGAAGTGGAGGACCGGATCTACAAAGGTTGTAGTCCCTTTCAGTTGTATTTAAGTTGTTAACTTGCTTAGTTTCGCCTTACCTCTAGTTAACGATCTAGCATTAGGGTTCTTTGGCACATGAAAAATTTGATTTTGGCATGGTTGATCAGTTGTAGAACCTCATGGGTGTTCCTAGGAACCCTACAGTGGTATCAGAGCCTAGCTAGAGCTTTAGGCGATTGGTAGACGAAGTTAGAAACCCGATCGAACCCCGAAACCCTAAATAAAACCCTTCTCTGTACAATTTTTCAAAACTGTGAATTTTGTGAATTAAAAATATGCAGAAAAATCGGCAGGGTTATTTAGGAAATACTGTGCAGCACGTGCCCCTGTATCGACTATTGCGCCGCGGAACCGCGGCCCTACCCTAGCTTTCGCGGCGGTTCCGCGGCCATAATAGGGAATCTTCACACTTGGTTTACACAGTAATTTCTTTCTGTAATTGCTCAGTTTTCTGGGAATTTTTAAATTATACTCAAGAGTTGAGTTTTCTGGGTTGTATTGGGAGTTCGTTGTTTCGATCGAAAGTTTAACTTCGTCTATGTGTTTTTCCGGGTATTTTAGAACATGTTAAAAAGTTCGACCGGATATAAATACCCAATTTTTCCCCTGCCGGGAAATTTCCAACTGTTGGATTTTTCCATAGTTTAAGAACGTTCTGAGTAGTGCAAGTAACGCGATGGACCCTCTAGAAGACAACAAACCTTAACTCGATTATGTGACCGTCTTGAACTGCCCTTTGAACCTTAGGGTTTGGGGCAGTACGGCGTGCCACATGTGAAGCGTTGGCTTGACCCTTCTACGGCTGGACCGTTGGTACTGTGGCATGAAGTGAATGTTCTAAAACTTATTTCATGTGTTGAGCTGTTTTGAGAAAACTTGGGTGTTTGATTGTTCGATCGAAAAGTTTAATATTTTCTATTTATCCGGAATATGATACAATATTTGGAATCCACAAGTAGTTATGAGATAACTGATTTGAATATTATAAATCTAGCAGTTTAGTCTCACTTGATCATTTGCCACGGAATTTTGATGCGATCAAAAGTCCGTCGCAATCACGTAGCATACGCGGATACTCGCCGGGTAAACTTAACAGACAGCTATACCCCATAGCCCCGACCAAGTGACTGTAGCAGAACCCTGTCGCCGAAAGCATCCGTTCGGGTGCTCGCGGCAGCGGTGTTCCGCCTTAGTGCACTTCGTCGACAGTATCGGGAGTGCGGCCGTCTACTAAAGTTTGCGACGAGCATTCGTTTAGGATGTCGGGAATCTTGTTGAATTGCCCGACTTGATATTGAAAAGTGTTTTCGATATTGAGACTAAAATACGGGGTTTATAATTGTTAGGCATGCGATGTCTAAGGAATTCATTTGTTTAGGCATGCGATGTCTAAAGAGTTTGCGGATTCCAACTGTTGTAGTTTTACACTTTCTTTTCTGCGACCGTAAGTGTAATATGTGATATCGCCGGTTTCGTTGCTATATGTCAACGACAATTGGGATGGGCATATTTACTTACGTTGATGACATGTGATGTTATGTGTTGCTCGATATGTTATATTGGATCGTCGTGTTTGAATAGTCGGGGGTTTTTATGTGAGATGAGTGTTTTTCATTTTCATTCATGTAAAAACTTGTATGTAATATTCTTTTATTGGGACACTTCCAGGTTGCGGAAGATGTCACCGTTGATGTATATTATTTACTTTTCCACATTAGGATAGACCCAAGGAGGGGAGCACAAGTAACCGGGTTCTAGGGTCCAGTGGGAGACCATCTCGAGGAGTCGAGTCCCGGTCTCCTAACCCTAGAATTGGTAGGGTTTCTTGCCGCTCTCGTAGGGGTCTAGGGGTGTGGGATTGGCTATTCATCGCGACCGTGGAATCCGTGTTTTATACTGGCTCGTATTAAAAACACGGACGTCCTAGTATATCCAATATTTCATATGATATTTTCTGCTGCGTTATCTGTGATGTGATCATGTGATTTGTTCAGATAGATATTGTATATAGTATATATGATATATTATATAGACGTTGCTTATGTTTTACACCAGCGCTAGCCCTGCCTCGCTCTGGCGTTAGTTACCTAACCTAACGGTGCAGACGGGACATCGAGGCGAATGCGGATGGCATAAGCGTACGTTATATTTATCTGTGATGTTTAGGTGGATTTAAATGATGGGACATTCATTAATGAGATTAATGAACGAAAATAAACCTAAAAGATGTTGTGGAATCGAATTTCTTAAAAAAATAGATAGCTACAGTTCTTGCTTTGCATCGCGGTGTTCCTTGTAGAACATCCTACACCTTATTCGATAAGGAAAGGGCCGAGATCCCTTCACCGGGAGTGACCCCTTTAGTAATAACTGGCAGATGCTACAACCCTCGGTTTGTCTTTTGATTGCTTCTATAGTTTTTGCTTTGCACAGCGGTATATATAATATATCTGTTGGATATATGTATGCCCTAGAGGCCATTATGTGATAGTGGATGTATCTATACATGTATATATATTCAGTTTGCATTCTTGCTCGACATGATAGTATGCTATCTGGTTCTTCTTTATCTGACATGTTTATTTGATCATGCTTCTATTCATTCATACATGCTGATAAAGCCCTGAGGATATCGGCTTGACTACTCTGATTATGATGGAGATCATACTAGTGGGACATCTGTAGTCTATAAGCGTATCCTGGAACGTCCCTAGTCGTAGGTATATCGAGACGGGGCATTGATATACCAGAGTAGACTAGCGTATATGATACTAGACCCATATGATGGGCGATGAATGTTCCCACATTCATCGATGTTTGACATCAAGATCATATACGGGTGCTCAGTGGTGACTGGGTACACTGGACGGACTCACTGAGAACTCCTATATGGAATTATATCTATCGTCGGATAGCAGTTCTCAGGTGACACTGGTATAGGTTAGTCTGTAGACCCGAGATCGTCATGGAGTCTTGTGTGTTCTCCCACTGTACTTTGATTGCCACCCTACCATGGCTCTACTGAGTCGTGCAAACAGGTGGCCGTTGGGTACAGTCCCGAGACACACGGAGACGATGAGCGATAGGAGCGGTTTCGTCTCTCCCGGTATTGGGAGTTGATGCTGTGCTGTGCCTGACTGGTTATAACAGCAAGTCCCTGGCCAGGGCTGCTGAGATTTGCTGATAAGTGTTATCAGTAGTTTCTCGATCTGTTATAGACCATTCACAGACAAGACTTATTGAGTTATTGGGGTCAACGTGACCATCCCTAGGCTCGATATGCAGCATATCTGACGAAGAGACCGGACTGTACGGTAGTGTTGCCGGATGGCTCGACGGGAGTTGTAGCAGGTTTGCTTGTTGTCTTCTGATCGCTCAATACCCGGGTGGCCGTTACGTTTAGCTGACCGCTTGCGGCTTGAGGGTACTTGATATGATCATTACCCTCTGCCGGCGTATTTACGAGTCTTAGAGTCCCACAAAGGAGTTACCCAGTCCAGGCGAAACGTTTTGGTGCGCGTATGCGATATGCGCATGCACCCGATTGAAATGTGCGTATATGATACCGAACATTGATCGGGTGAACTGCTTTTGGTGGGGTCGTATGAGATATGACCGGATTGATAAATCAAGTGTTGATTTATTATTTAACCATTAGTTTTCTCACTTAAAACATTTTCTTGGATGATGGATGTGTGCATGCATGTGTGCTTTTCTTTCTTTCATTCATGCTAGTTTCATGCACATGTGAATGTGCATACATGCATACATACATACACCCATCCATCATAGTTGTTAGCATATGGAAATGGTAGCAATATAAGACTCACACCATGGATTATATAATGGATTATTATTTCATTTTGGGTTTAAAAAGAAAATGAAAAAGAAAGGATAATCATTCATGCTTCCACATTCTTCCTTTGACCTAACCATGCTCAACTACCACTAACCTATGGTTATCTTTCTCTTTATCATTTAAAACCCAAGTTAAACTAACTATCCATCATTTAATCATGGTTGAAGTCAAGAAGGAAATAAATATATATAGTGATATATATTTCTTTTTCTTCTTAACTCAAGAGTTATCTCTTTACCTCTTGTCAATATTAGCCACCATCTTCTTCCTCTAGCTCCTTTGCTCTCTTGATTTTCTTAGTGAGCAAATACCACATAAAGATAGGTTTTTGAAGTGAGATCCCAAACCACAACATCATTCTACACAAGCTTAGCCGCTTTGTTTAGAGTGTTCTCTTCGGTTTGTCGAAGTTGCGAGCTTGGACGGAGATCTCCGTGGTGGATCGTCGTGGACGCAAGGGAACTTCGAGAGGACCTCGACTCAACACCCAAGACACCAAGGAGTCTAGCAAAGGGGAGCTACAAAGGTTGTAGCCTTCAAACCCTAATCTTTTCTAGCTTAAAGTTGAATAACCCTAATTTTCTAGGATCGATCCACTTGCATGTTAGTTTAGCACCTTAAAAATTATAACTTTGGGTCATGTGATGCTTCAAAACTCTTCATAGGGTGCTATACTAACCTTACATTGGTATCAGAGCCGACCTAGAACATTAGGCGATGTTTTTACGAAGTGAAAACCCCGATCGGACAAAAATACGATATTATGGGATGCTCTCTTGAAATTTTCTAAATTTTGACATTTTGCAGAATTAAAAATATGTAAAAAATAAAGCAGGGAAAAATAAGGATTACGGAAGAAAAATTATCCCATGAACAGTGCTTCGTGCTGCGGAAACGCGGCCTAAGCTTGCTTAGGCCGCGGTTCCGCGGCCTTATATGTGAATTTGTGGATAAGTTTTCTTCAGTAATTTTTGGTTCTGCATGTATAAATTTTTTGGTATTTTTAAACTGTATAAAGTTTTGAAAAATTCTGGAGATGTTTTTGGATTCGTCGATTCGATCGGGACTTTCATTTCGTAGCTTTTTCGGGTAAATTAGAAAGTATTGAAGTGTTTGAACGAGTATCATTTACTCACTATTCACGGTTTTTAAATAGTTTGGAAATACGTGCAAGTCTTTTTGCGGTGGTCTCTCTAGAAGACAACAAATCTTAACTCGATTATGTGACCGTCTCGAACTGCCCTTTGAACCCTAGGGTTTGGGGCAGTACGGCGTGCCGCATGTGAGGCGTTGGCTTGACCCTTCTACGGCTGGACCGCCACTACTGTGTCACACTCCGGATCTTTTGAACCCTGCTCAAGTATTGAGCTTTAGTGAATCTTGGATGCTTGATTGTTCGTTCGAAAACTTTAATACTGTCTGTTTGTCTGGAATGTGATACAATATGTGGAATTCATATGGTTTAGGCATGAAATACGAAATATGTGATATTTCGCATTTATGATGTCTAAAGAGAATCTGGATTCCAAATATTGTAGTTTTACACTTTCTTTTCTGTGACCGTAAGTGTAATATGTTAGATATCGCCGGTTTCGTTGCTATACATCAACGACAATCGGGGTACGCATACTTACTTACGTTGATGATATGTGATATTATGTGTTGCTGAGATATGATGTGTAGGATTGTCGCGATCGAATAGCCGGGGGTTTTTGTGAGATGAGAGTTTTATATTTTCATTCATGTAAATTCAAATGTAATGTAATATTCTTTTATTTAGGGCACTTCCAGGTTGCGGTTGTGTCACCAGTGTTGTATATTATTTACTTTTCCGCATTAGGATGGACCCAAGGAGGGGAGCACAGGTGACCGGGTTCTGGGGTTCAGTGGGAGGCCATCTCGAGGAGTCGAGACCGGGTCTCCTAAACTCCAGAATTGGTAGGGTCACTTGCCGCTCTCGTAGGGGTCCAGGGTGTGGGCTTGGCTATTCATCGCGAATGTGGAATCCGTATTTTCTATTCTGGCTAAATACTAAATACGGACGTCCTAGGATATCCCACGTTATATCTATGTTTCTGCTGCCTGTGTTCTGTGATATCTGAGATGAATGACATATTATATATATGATATATAGTAGACGTTGCTTATGTTTTACACCCGCGCTAGTCCCGTCCCGGTATGCCGTTAGTTAAGTAACCTAACGGTGCATAACGGAATATTGCGGCGAATGCGGATGGCATAAGCGTACGTGTTATTTTCGTTTCTTTTCTGTGATTGGCTTAAGGACTTAAATGATGGGATTACATTAATGTGATTAATGTAAAGAAAATAAACCTAAAAAGATGTTGTAGAATCGGATTTAAAAACTACTCGGCTATTTATGAAAAAGCTACATTTCAAAACTGCGGAGCTTAAGCCACTCCTTTTGAAAAACTGTTTGATTCTACAACGATATCAAGTTCAAAGCGTTAAAGATTTTCTTAAAAATCATTCGCAACCCTCCGTCATTTTAGGAAGTAGAGTACTTAGTATTCGTGCTACGTTTGTTGACTTTAGTTAAGGCGTAGTGTACGGTAGCTAAGTGATGTCTTCCTACACTGCATATGATGCAGATTAATTAGGACATTCATACGACTTTGTTGACCATAGTTAAGGGTCATATGGGTGGGTCTAATTGATCATGAAATGACGGGTAGAACTTGACTGGTACTTATGATTTGTTGACCATAGTTAAGGCCATAAGTACTAGGGGTAAAAATTACATCGGGAATTTCAAGTGTTGAAATTTGCAATGAGATTGCATACCTTCCATGTGATGGTAGGATCCCGATCCCACTGTGGGCAATAGTTGCTCCTAGGAGAGTTTTACAGTTTACAATTAGCTAACTCATTAGGTGTCTAGAAAGGTGTTAACGGGGCTCCGTCTCTGGGAAAACGAGGTTTACTCTAATTAGGTCCGTGCGAAAGCACGGGAAACCTTCCTCAAAGTACCGACACTGGCCTGGCTGAACGGTTAGCGAAGTTGTAGACTGTAATTAATCCTGGCTAGTTTTTCTTTTTAAGGTTTGAAAGAAAACTTGATAAAAAGCAGTGGGAAACATCGATTAGACAAGATAATAAACCAATCTAATCTGTGCAAGAGCTTTCGCTGAGTGTATTCTTTTCTCTCTCTTAATGGCAGATACCAATGACTGGACTTAAGCTTCTACTAGATAAGAACAAACTGAATGGGACCAACTATAAAGACTGGCTGAGGAATCTAAAGATCGCCTTGACTTATGATAAAGTATCATATGTCCTCACGGCTTCAGCCCCGCCCGTCCCAGGCCCAAAGTCCTCAGTTGCGGACATTGAAGTCCGCAAGACATAGGACGCTGACTGTGCCACGGCAAAATGCCTTGCGCTTGCATCGATGGACAACACACATCAAAAGCAGCACGAGGACATGGACATTCACGGGATATTGCTCCATACAAAGGAGCTGTATGGGGAGCAGTCCCGCGTATTACGATACGAAGCATCAAAGAAACTGTTTCAGATGCGGATGGCCCCTGGCACACCAGTAGCAGACCATGTTTTGAAGATGATAGCTCTTATAGAAGAGCTTGAGGACCTCGGATGGACAATGGACAATGAACAATATATAGATATTATTCTGCAGTCCCTCCCCTCCACCTTTGCTCAGTTCATAGTGAACTTTAACATGCATGGCATGGAGAAGGAACTCCCTGAACTCCTTAATATGTTAAGGAGTGCAGAGAGCACTATGAAGTCAGCAAAGACTCCCGTTATGACTATTGGACAGTCTTCTTCTTCTCGCCCGAAAGCTAAGGCCAAGGGAAAGAAAAAGAAGAAACCCACTAATCCTAAGGGCGGAGTCAGAAAGGTGAAGGGAAAGGGAAAGTCCACAGCTGGAGACCTGGGGAAAGGCGAGTGTTTTCATTGCCACAAGACAGGACATTGGAAGCGCAACTGCACGGAGTACCTAAGTCTCAAGAAGAAGCATGGTGATGCTTCTGCTTCAGGTGCGTTTGTGACTGAAAACTGTTTTTCTATAAACTCTGCTTCCTGGGTATTGGATACCGGTTCAGGTTCTCACATTTGCAATTCTATGCAGGGGCTGAGAAATAGCAAGGTTTTGAAGACAGGTGACCATACTCTCCGCGTTGGAAATGGTTCCAATGTACATACAGTCGCAGTGGGAGAGTATCACTTGGGGTTGCCGTCTGGATGTATTTTGATTTTGAATCCATGTTATTTTGTACCAAGTATGCTATGTAATATAATATCCGTTTCTTTGTTGGACAATGAAGGGTATAATTTTGTGTTGCAGAACAATGTTATAAGCATTCACCTAAATCAAATGTTGGTTGGGTATGGTACACTTAATAACGGAATATATGTCCTAAATCAACACACAGTTTTCAATATACAATACACTAATAAAAGAAAACTTTCAGAATTAAATGAAGCTTTTCTTTGGCACTGTAGACTTGGTCATATTAACGAAACAAGACTAAACAAGTTACACAAAGATGGATATTTAGATTCTTTTGAATATAAATCTTATGCGACTTGCCAGTCTTGTATCAAGGGTAAAATGACCAAAACTCCGTTTACCGGACACGGAGAAAGAGCTACTCAGCTCCTGGGCCTCATACATAGTGATGTATGTGGGCCTATATCTACACAGGCTAGAGGCGGTTTTTCATACTTCATTACATTCACTGACGATTTCTCAAGATTCGGTCATGTATTTTTATTAAAGCACAAGTCCGACGCTTTCGAGAAATTCATTGAATATAAACAAGAAGTAGAAAAACAAACCAGCTTGAGTATTAAGATTCTTCGATCAGATCGAGGTGGAGAGTATCTCAGTACAGAATTTGCAAACTTCCTAAAAAAGAATGGGATTCTCTCTCAGCTCACTCCTCCTTACACACCACAGCACAACGGTGTGTCAGAATGACAGAATAGGACCCTATTAGATATGGTCCGGTCCATGATGAGTGACGCTGAGTTACCAGTCTCGTTTTGGGGGCATGCATTGGAGACTGCAGCGTTTCTGCTAAACAGGGTTCCAACCAAAGCCGTGTCTACCACGCCATATGAGATATGGAATGGGAAGAGACCATCTCTTAAAAGAATTAAGATTTGGGGTTGCCCGGCCTATGTTAAAAAGCAGAATCCGGACAAACTCGAGACACGGTCAGTCATGTGTAACTTTGTGGGATATCCAAAGAATTCTTATGGATATCTGTTCTACCACAAAGAGGAACAAAAGGTGTTTGTTTCTCAGTATGCCACATTCTTGGACAAAGAGTTTTTCACAGATAAAGATGATGGCAAGATAGTAGATCTGGAAGAGGTTCTGGAGACACAAACTACAAATGACGATTTGGTTGAACCGACTGTTGCAACAGAAACTGAAGAACCTCGGCCACTCCGTAGGTCTGGTAGGACTTCTCGCCCACCGGAGAGGTACTACGGTTTCCTCATTGATGGTGACAGAGAAGACTGTATCATGGAAGATGATGATCCTACCAGTTTTCAGCAAGCTATCACGAGTGGTGACTCTGTGAAGTGGCTGGATGCCATGAGATCCGAAATGGAGTCTATGTACACCAACAAAGTATGGACTTTGGACGTTGTACCCCCTGGGGTAAAACCTGTAGGGTGCAAATGGATCTTTAAAAGAAAGATTGGTGTGGATGGGCAGGTAGAGACCTATAAGGCAAGACTTGTGGCTAAAGGTTTTCGTCAAAGACCAGGTTTGGACTATGACGAAACTTTTTCGCCCGTAGCCATGCTTAAATCCATTCGGATCCTACTTGCTATAGCTGCTCACTACGACTATGAAATCTGGAAGATGGACGTTAAAACAGCATTTCTAAATGGAGATTTAGAAGAATGCGTTTATATGGATCAGCCGGAGGGCTTCATTGACAGTGGGAGCAGCGAGAAAGCATGTAGATTGCTTAAATCCATATATGGGTTAAAGCAGGCATCTCGGAGTTGGAACATCTGTTTCGATGATGTTATCAAAGAGTTTGATTTCATCAAAAATCCATATGAACCTTGTGTTTATAGGAAGGCTGTAGGATGAGCTGTCACATTCCTCGTATTGTACGTGGATGACATTCTTCTGATAGGAAATGATATTCCTATGCTACAGTCGGTCAAATCATTCTTATCACTTAGGTTCTCCATGAAGGACCTGGGTGATGCCACATACATCCTGGGTATAAGGATCTATAGGGATAGATCCAAAAAGTTATTGGGACTGTCCCAAACAAGGTACATCAACACCATCCTAAAGAGGTTTAGTATGGAAGACTCCAAGCGGGGTGCCTTACCCGCTTGCCATGGAGTCACTCTCTCCAAGGATTCTTGTCCAAAGACCGATGAAGAGAGAGCTCGCATGAGCATTATACCTTATGCTTCGGCAGTAGGATCTATAATGTATGCGATGTTATGTACACGCCCAGATGTAGCTTATGCACTTAGTGTTGTAAGCAGGTATCAATCCAACCCAGGGGAGAACCACTGGACAGCTGTGAAGAACATTCTTAAGTACTTACGAAGGACTAAAGAATTGCTCTTGGTGTATGGTAATACAGACCTCCAAATGGAGGCCTTTACCGATTCGAGCTTCCAGAGCGATAAGGATGACAGCAAATCTATCTTAGGGTTTGTATTTACCCTCAATGGAGGGGCGGTAAGTTGGAAGAGTTCCAAACAAGATACCGTTGCAGACTCTATGATGGAAGCTGAGTACATTGCTGCAAATGATGCCGCCAAGGAAGCCGTCTGGATGAAGAAGTTCGTCTCGGAGCTAGGAGTAGTTCCAACCATTATTGATCCAATACCTTTGTATTGTGACAATAATGGGGCAATGGCGTTAGCCAAGGAGCCCAGATCCCATCAGCGGTCCAGACATATCCTGAGGCGCTTTCATTTGATCCGGGAGATTGTAGATCGCCGCGAGATCGAGATTAAGAGAGTAGACACAAAGAACAACGCCGCGGATCCACTCACCAAGGCCCTCCCTCAGCCACAGCATGAGCGACTTTTTGAGATGTTGGGTATGAGATACGCCAATAACTGGCCTTAGTGCAAGTGGGAGATTGTTGGATATATGTATGCCCTAGAGGCCATTATGTGATAGTGGATGTATCTATACATGTATATATATTCAGTTTGCATTCTTGCTCGACATGATAGTATGCTATCTGGTTCTTCTTTATCTGACATGTTTATTTGATCATGCTTCTATTCATTCATACATGCTGATAAAGCCCTGAGGATATCGGCTTGACTACTCTGATTATGATGGAGATCATACTAGTGGGACATTTGTAGTCTATAAGCGTATCCTGGAACGTCCCTAGTCGTAGGTATATAGAGACGGGGCATTGATATACCAGAGTAGACTAGCGTATATGATACTAGACCCATATGATGGGCGATGAATGTTCCCACATTCATCGATGTTTGACATCAAGATCATATACGCGTGCTCAGTGGTGACTGGGTACACTGGACGGACTCACCGAGAACTCCTATATGGAATTATATCTATCGTCGGATAGCAGTTCTCAGGTGACACTGGTACAGGTTAGTCTGTAGACCCAAGATCGTCATGGAGTCTTGTGTGTTCTCCCACTGTACTTTGATTGCCACCCTACCACGGCTCTACTGAGTCGTGCAAACAGGTGGCCGTTGGGTACAGTCCCGAGACACACGAAGACGATGAGCGATAGGAGGGGTTTCGTCTCTCCCGGTATTGGGAGTTGATGCTGTGCTGTGCCTGACTGGTTATAACAGCAAGTCCCTGGTCAGGGCTGCTGAGATTTGCTGATAAGTGTTATCAGTAGTTTCTCGATCTGTTATAGACCATTCACAGACACGACTTATTGAGTTATTGGGTTCGACGTGACCATCCCTAGGCTCGATATGCAGCATATCTGACGAAGAGACCGGACTGTACGGTAGTGTTGCCGGATGGCTCGACGGGAGTTGTAGCAGGTTCGCTTGTTGTCTTCTGATCGCTCAATACTCGGGTGGCCGTTACGTTTAGCTGACCGCTTGCGGCTTGAGGGTACTTGATATGATCATTACCCTCTGCCGGCGTATTTACGAGTCTTAGAGTCCCACAAAGGAGTTACCCAGTCCAGGCGAAACGTTGTGGTGCGCGTATGCGATATGCGCATGCACCCGATTGAAATGTGCGTATATGATACCGAACATTGATCGGGTGAACTGCTTTTGGTGGGGTCATATGAGATATGACCGGATTGATAAATCAAGTGTTGATTTATCATTTAACCATTAGTTTTCTCACTTAAAACCTTTTCTTGGATGATGGATGTGTGCATCCATGTGTGCTTTTCTTTCTTTCTTTCATGCTAGTTTCATGCACATGTGAATGTGCATACATGCATACATACATACACCCATCCATCATGGTTGTTAGCATATGGAAATGGTGGCAATATAAGACTCACACCATGGATTATATAATGGATTATTATTTCATTTTGTGTTTAAAAAGAAAATGAAAAAGAAAGGATAATCATTCATGCTTCCACATTCTTCCTTTGACCTAACCATGCTCAACTACCACTAACCTATGGTTATCTTTCTCTTTATCATTTAAAACCCAAGTTAAACTAACTATCCATCATTTAATCATGGTTGAAGTCAAGAAGGAAATAAATATATATAGTGATATATATTTCTTTTTCTTCTTAACTCAAGAGTTATCTCTTTACCTCTTGTCAATATTAGCCACCATCTTCTTCCTCTAGCTCCTTTGCTCTCTTGATTTTCTTAGTGAGCAAATACCACATAAAGATAGGTTTTTGAAGTGATATCCTAAACCACAACATCATTCTACACAAGCTTAGCCGCTTTGTTTAGAGTGTTCTCTTCGGTTTGTCGAAGTTGCGAGCTTGGACGGAGATCTCCGTGGTGGATCGTCGTGGACACAAGGGAACATCGAGAGGACCTCGACTCAACACCCAAGACACCAAGGAGTCTAGCAAAGGGGAGCTACAAAGGTTGTAGCCTTCAAACCCTAATCTTTTCTAGCTTAAAGTTGAATAACCCTAATTTTCTAGGATCGATCCACTTGCATGTTAGTTTAGCACCTTAAAAATTATAACTTTGGGTCATGTGATGCTTCAAAACTCTTCATAGGGTGCTATACTAACCTTACAATATCCTGCACCTTATTCGATGAGGAAAGGGCCGACGATCCCTTCACCGGGAGTGACCCCTTTAGCAAAACTAGAAAAGCCTAAAAAACACTCCATTTAAAAACCATTTGATTCCGCAACGAGATCAAGTTCAAAGCGTTAAAGGTTTTCTCAAAAACCATCCGCAACCCTCCGTCATTTTAGGAAGTAGAGTACTTAGTATTCGTGTTGTGTTTGTTGACCATAGTCAAGGCACAGTGTACAGTAGCTAAGTGATGTCTTCCTACACAGCATATGATGCGATTAGTTAGGACAGTCATGTGGCTTTGTTGACTTTAGCCAAGGGTCATGTGGGTAGGTCTAATTAATCACGAAATGACGGGTAGAACTTGACTAGTGCTTATGATTTGTTGAACTTAGCCAAGGTCATAGGTGCTAGGGATAAAACCATTATCAGGAGTTTCAAGTGTTGAAATTTACAATGAGATTGCATACCTTCTATATGATAGTTGGATCCCGATACCCACTGCGAGTAATTGTTACTCCTGGGAGAGTTTTGCACTTTACAATTAGCCGATCAAGTAGGTGTCTAGAAAGGTTTCAATGGGGTTACGCCCCTGGGAAAACGAGGTTTATTTTAATTAGGTCCGTGCGAAAGCACGGGGAACCTCCCTCAAAGTACCGACACTGGCCTGGCTGAAAGATTGGCGAACTTGTAGAGTGTAATTAATCCCGGCTAGTCTTTCCTTTTAAGGTTTGAAGGAAGATTTGATAAAAACAGTGGGAGCCATCCTGATTAGATAAAATAAATAACCAATCTAATCTTGTAAGAGCGCACGCAGAGTATTTGTTTCTCTCTCTCTCTCTCTCTCTCCAGGTAGCGACCATATCACGCCTTAATCAAGATAATAATATGGATGTATTGACCGAACCCGCTTGTTATACTGAGCTAGGGAACGTTGGTCCCGCTCCAACTTATAATTGTTATAAGACCGAGTAGGAAATAGTGGAATACCAGGATTCCCATGCCGCCCAAACGAAGAAAGTGCATGAGATGCATCTCCTTCGGGTGTGTTCATTATAAAGAAATATTTCTCAGTATCCTCTTCGTCCTGGGTATTAGATACCGGATCAGGATCCCGAAAATATAATCCGTTATATGGGATACAGTTAGGTAGAGAACTGAGAACGGGTGATAAGTTTCATGAGACAGAAAACGGTGCAAGTGTTGCAGCCAAGTCTGTTGGTCACTGTCACCCTGTATTACCAATACATTGATTCTGAACAAATGCTATTAGATACCGAACCTAATATACAAAATCATATCAGTCTCTTTATTAGTAAAGAAAGGATATAATTTTGTATTGTTGAATATTGTTTTGAACATTTCAAAAGTTGATCGGTTCAGGCACGTTATCTAAAAGCATTGACGTTCTAAATCAAACTACAGTTCCTAGTATACAGAACACACACAAGAGGAAAAGTTTAGAAATGAACGAATCCTTCTTGAGGCATTGTAGACTAGATCATATCAATGTGACCCGACAAGCTGAAGTTACATTTTAGATGCATATTTAAATCAGTTTGAATTTACATCTTGTGAAACTTGCCAGTCATGTCACAAAGATAAGATGACCATAGCTCTATTTATTGGAAACAGAGAAAGAGTTAGTAAACTCTTGGGACTGATACATGATGATGTATGTAAAGTCCCCTGTCTACATATGCCAGGACCGGTTCATTGTACTTCATTACATTCTCTGATGATCTCTCAAGATTCTGACATATGTTCCTGTTGAAACACAAGTCCGAAACTTTTGAGTTATTCACAGAATATAAGTTAGAAGTAGAGAACCAAAAACCGGGTATAAGTATTATGTCCTATGATAAGATCAGAGAGGAGAATACTTGTGCATAGAATTCATGGACTATTCTAAAGGAGAATGAGATTCTCTCTCGGTGTTACTCCTCTGAATATACCACAGCACAACGGTGTATCGGGGTAGAGCAATCGCACCATATTAGATATGTTGTGCTCTATGATGAGTATTACTGAGTTACCTGTTTCTTTTAGGGGGTTATGCACTTGAGAAGCTGCATACCTATTGAATTGGGTTCGAATCAGATCACTGCCTACCACTCCATATAAGATATGGTATGGGAAGAACCCATCTCTTAAACAAGTTAAGATTTGGGATTGTCCGGCCTATGTCAAAAGCAAAATCCGGAGAAGATCAAGGCAAGGTCAGTTCTGTAGAACTGGAAAGGTTCCAGCTATACAAACTACAGCTGATGATTTGATAGAACCAAAGGATTCAATAGTCCCCAACAAACCTCAGCCTCTCCGCCGATCTAGTAGGGTTCCTCATCCGCCTGAGAGATACTTTGGTTTCTCGATGACAGTGGGAGCGAGGATTGCATCATGAGATGATGACCCAACTAGTTTCGAGCAGGCCATCAAGAGTAGGGACTCTGTATGAATGGATGGATGCTTAGCGATCTGAGATGGAATCCATGTACACCAACAAAGTATGGACTTTGGTTGCTATATCTAAAGGGTTAAATCCCCATCAGGAGCAAGTATATCTTGAGAAGATTACTTGGTGTAGATGGAAAAGTTGAGACTTTCAAAGCTAGACTTGTTAAAGGTTTTCTTCATTGACCAAGCGTGGATAATGATGAAACCTTTTCCAGTTGCTATGCTTAAGTCCATCCAGATCCTACTTGCCATTGCTACATACCATGACTACGATATCTGGTGGTTGGGTGCCATGACTGCTTTTCTAAATATTGATTTAGAAGAGAACGTCTATAAGAACACAGCCAGAGGGCTTCGTAAACCATGGGAGCAACGGAAACATGTACAAGTTGCTTTACAGAATAAAGCAGGCATCGCGGAGTTGGAACGTCTGTTTTGATGTGGTAGTCAAAGAGTTTGACTTCATCAAAATGGTAGATGAACCTTGTATATACAAAACGGTAGTAGAGAGTAAGGTGGTCATCCTCGTATTGTACGTGGACAACATACTCTTGATAGGAAAATAGTTTCTTATACTACACACGGTCAATCTCCTCTTATCACTGTAGCGTTTTGAAAATCGTTTCGGTGAAATTTCGGAAAATCGGTAAAATAAGGGGGTTTTCTGTAAAAAGTCAAAATACAAATATCTTATTATAAAAATTAAATATACATATTCTAGCTATGTAATTGCTATTATTTGGTGTTTATTGAGCCGCTGGTGAAATTTCAAATTTTCTGAAAAAAATATTATTTTATTATTATTTTAAGCCGTCACTAATACATTTAATTAGGGAAAATTACAAATTGGAATGAGTTGAAACAAGTTTTGTGCATCATAAAACATTAAATAAAAATTTATCATGTGGTTTTTGGAACGAAATCATTTGCCAAAATAATTTAGAAATTATTGAAGAAAAAAGGCTTTTTTTAGCGTAAATGGATGTTTGGGGTATTGTATTTATCATTTTTCATCACCCCACACCCGTGCCCACACCCACACACCCCCACTTACTCCTCCCCATGGCTGAATTCAGCACCCACCATATTTTTCCCCACTTGATTTTCAAGGAAAAAGAAATGAAAGAAAAGAAAAGAAAATGAGTGAAGTAGTTAGACTTTTGACTTTGTTTGACCTTGACCTTGTCCCCCCCCATTTTCCTCACCTCCCTCTCTCTCCCCCACCCACTTTTCTGGCCGAAAATTCCTTCTCCCCACAGCAGCCCCCCTCCATTTTCCCCTCTCTTTTCCCTTCAAAACTTCATGAAAAATTTCATCAAAAATCCACCAAAAATCCCACAAAATCAAAATCAAAGTCCTACCCATTTTAGCTTAGCCCGTTTAGCATGGATCCTTGTGAAAAGAGAGCATTTTGGGAGGCCATGGAGTCTTGTGGACCTTCATATATTTTTGGGTATAACTCTAAAACTTTTTGTTGCTTAAATTGTTACTAATTTCTTAAGCTAATTAATTAAGTGTTATTTGGATATGTGAGTTTAATTGCAAGTTTTGGAATTCAAGTTGTGAAATTGAATGCAAGTTAGGGTTTATAAAATTGGTGTGTGGTTGTGTGTTATAATTAGGCTTTGTTGTCATGTTAATACAAGTTTAGTAGCTAGTGCTAATGGCTAGCTTTAAAAATTTTGTTATTTTGCTAATTTGCTTACTAGGTTTTTGAAATTTGTTAAATGCTTGGGATTAAAAATGTGATTAGGTTTTCTTGGCTTCATTAACTTTATTAAGTGTGGTTTAATGCTTTGGATCATGCAATTCTAAGCTAGATTGTAGTTTGTGCATTTTGCTTTGAAATTGTTAAAAAGGGTATTTTTGGTAAACTAGAATATTAGGATTTTTGGAATTTAATGAGATTAAATTCCGGAAATTGTTTATACGACTTATTTGAGATATTTAATAAATATATTGGCCGCTACATTCATTTAAACATCCTGTTTTGTACAAAAACGGCGAATTGTGCTTGCTAGATTTTCGGAAAAATGACTTTTTAAGCAAAATTGAGGTTTTTGTGAGTTTTAACCTAGTTTATATTAAAATTAGTGTTCGTGAATGTGCAAATGAGTGTGATTGGATTTTTTCTCGATGGTTTGACGTTTGTACATCGACATCGAGGGTTGGTTTGACTATTCTTGCATGCGTAGGCGATAGGTTTGAACCTATGCGTGATACGCGTGCCGATTTGATTTTCGTATGCCGTTTCGATTTCGAATTTAGTTTTAATGCGATATGGTGCGTTATGATATGTAGGTACCCCCATGTGGACTTCGAGACGACAAGCAAGCGCGTGGCGACGTCGGTACCGGCTAGCGAGGACCAGGTGAGTAGATTTATATCTACGGGGAGAAGTCGGGTGGATGGCGTATAGCACCCCCGCAGTCCGTGGTGATGTATACGGATGCGTATACACACCAACAATTTATGATATGTTGTTAGCATTTATTATTGATGATTTTAGATGGATATTGTGTTAGTTGTATGTATGTCCTAGAGGCCAGTATTGTACAGATGTTGTATATTATATTGGATGCTTGGACATATATAGAGATGACTTTCTTGCTCGATATGATAGTATGCTATCTGGTTACTCTTTATCTTAACATGTACACTAGTCTCTTTATACTGTCTTATAGTTACATGTTGGTAAAGCCCTTAGGATGTGTACTTGACTACCTGGACTATGATGCAGATCATACTAGTGGGGACATGGTAGTCCATAAGTACATCCTTCAAGGTCCCTAGTCGTGGGTGTATCGAGACGGGGCATCGATATACCAGTGTAGACTAGCGTATACGCTTCTCGACCCATGTGATGGGCGATGGATGATCCTATATCCATTGGTGTTTGACATCAGAGATGGTGTGCGGGTGCTCAGTGGAGACTGGGTACACTGGACGGACTCGCCGAGAACTCCCAGATGGTATTATACCTCACGTCAGATGGCAGTTCTCAGGTGACACTTGTACAGGTTAGTCTGTAGACCCGAGATCGTCATAGAGTCTTGTGTGATTCCCACTGTGCTTTGATCTCCACCTTACCACGTCTATGAGGGTGTGCAAAACGGTGGTCTTTGGGTACAGTCCCGAGTCACATGGAGGCAATGAGCGATAGGAGGGGTTTCGTCTCTCCCGGTATTGGGGGTTGATGTTGCGCTGTGCTCGATTGGCCGTAACAGGGAAGTCCCTGGCCAGGGCTGATCAGAGATTTGCTGGTAAGTGTTACCAGTAGTTTCTCGACCCGTTACGAGCCTCACATCGGCACGACTTATCGGGTTATTGGGGTCTGACGTTTACCACCCCTAGACTTGATATGCGATATATCAGACGAACAGATCGGACTGTACGGTAAGTGTTACTGGTCGGATTCGCAGGAGTGTGAGCGGGCTAGCTCGTCGATCTTCTGATCGCTCAATACCCGGATGGCCGTTACGTTTAGCAGACCGCTTGCGGCTTGTGGGTGCTTGATATGATCATCATCTGCTACCGGCGTATTGACGAGTCTTTAGAGTCCTACACAGAGGTTTCCTGGTTCAAGCGAAACGAAATAGGAGCGCATATGAGATATGTGCAGGACCGAGAATAATGCGTGTATGTGATACCGCATTTCATTCTCGCGATATATGTTTTCGATTGGTTATATTCGATATGACCTAGTTATCGAATCATTGATTCGATAAATCGATACATTGAATACTAGTCGGTCATGTACGACATGACCGGATCATTGAATCAAATGTTGATTTAATGATTTAATGTATAATTATATATTTGATATATTACTTTGCATTAACTAGTATTGGTTCACTTTAAACGGATTTTCTCACTTGATGTGCAAGTTGTATATGTGATATACTTTTTGTGCACAAATATGTATCATGTTTGATGATGCATGCTCACATGGTTAGGTGTAAAGAATTAAACCATGGTTAACAAGATAATTAGGGTTTTGATTTATTCTCTCATTTATTTATCCATTCTTTATTTATTTAAATGGATAAATGAAAACATAATGGTTTCTTTTGTCATGAAGCTTGTTGAAGCTTCATGAAGCTTTGACTAAAGAAACCATTTTGTTTTCTAGCTTAACCTTAACCTTTCTCATTAACCATGGTCTTTTCTCTACACTTAACCTTGGTTGAGATATGATAAGTATTGGATTTATTTTTCTATTTTAAATAACACTTATCATATTTTAGCTTCTTCTTCTCCTTCTTCTTCAAGAGAGAAAACAAGTTGCCATCAATGGCAACATGAGCAAAAGTGAGTGAAATCCAAATCTAAAGTGTACCCACCTCCTATTTCTTCACCCTCTACCTCTTGCCAAGTTGTTTTGGGTGTTTACTTCACAAGTTTCACAAGTTTGTGAAGTCGGAGCTTGAACTAGTGCAACCTCGACGTAGATCGTCTTTGACACAAAGCCGACGAACTATTCCGCATATTATTCCGATGAAGCCGACGAATGAGTCGAGGATTCATGATGGACAGCGAGGGCATGACCACGTGGAGCTAAGGAGGTGGAAATCCGGATCTACAAAGGTTGTAGTTTCCCACGTCTAGTTAAAGTGTTAACTAAGTTTTCGTTTCGCCTAAACATCTAGTCTAAAGATCCGTAGTCTAGGGTTTCTCGGCACAAAAATTTTAAATTGGCATGTTCGATGCCTTGTGAGACCTTACTAGAGTGCCTAGGAACCTTTCATATTGGTGTTGGATTGGTGCATGGTTACGAAACCTTAGGTAGTGGGTGCACTACATTTACACATACACACACATACATACTTGCATACATTCCTTATTTCATATGTGCGTGTATGGGAATATATTTATATGTTCACATGGGTATGGGACTATGTGTTCACATACGGATTTGAGGAGGATACTTGGGATTGAGCTGAGTCGATGAGATTTGTTTGTGGTTGTGATCTCGGTGATATGGCAGGATTCGTACTTAAGGTACGTCCTGGTGTTATAGCGGATCTTGCGGCGGCGATACGGGTGAATAGTGTTATAAATAAATGGTCGACATGTGATCGTGATATGAGGCATAATATGCTAGGATATTGATATTAGGCTGTATCGGGCGATGTATACCCCTTGATGATGATATGTGCTGACGATATCGGTTTGTACGAGATTATCGATCAGTAGTCAGATCATGAGTATATTGAGGATATTAGTATTGTACTAGACATAGGTCAGTACCATAGACTATGATCTTGGATAAAGAGGATACCAGAGGAATAGTGTGAGGAATATGATATTGACCCGTACCCAGATTTGGGGATGCCGTACGACGGATTTACGTACGAGCTATATCTTGATGATTGATCCGCACTCTTGACTTGGGATGTCTGATTATAGATATGGTATCGGATATGATATTATTGAGGCGGGATCACCGACTAATATATATACAGGTATGTATTTGTATCGACTCAGATGTTAGGCGGTTTCCTTACCTGTAGTCTAGCTTATAGCGTAGCCCTTTAGTTTAGTTAGTTGTTAGATTAGATTCGGTTCCTACCTATTTCAAAGCTTACGAATCGTGCGTATTTTTAAAGACAGCCTAAGGGATCCTACGGATAGTTCAAAAAACGTATCTTTTCTTAAAAACACCGTAGCCCCTATTTTCAAAACCCCACGATTCGTGTTATTTCAAAAGGCACCATTGTAGGACTTATATTAGGTTAAAACAGATTAATTATCGTTGCGTCTAGTATTCAGCTCCCGCTCATTATTGTTGTTTGCTCCGCATCACATGCTTATATTATGCTTCATATTCTACTGTTGATATCTTGTGGTTAGGACACCAGCACCATTACCGATGATGCGTATGTACCACGTACACTTACTTGCCGGCTCACACACATCTTCATCGGTAATTGCCATGTCACGTACACCTTAGAAAATATTATTGCTTGACATAGACTGTTAGCTAATAGTTTAGACATGATATTAGTGTACTTGCCTTATATGTTAGTTTAGACATTATAGTTATTACCTGCTACCTCATGCATACTGTTATTCATTGTTATGCCGCATTCATGGATTCTCATGCATATATTCACTTTTTACGTGCTATTGAGGTTTTGGATTTGGATTTCCATGAGATTTTCTGGATTTGGGAAACTTCTTCTTTCTCTTTTTAAATAAAAAGCGCGGTTTTTCCCATGATGTATGAGTCGTCCACCATGAGTTTGCTGATAGATTTGGAGACCCGATTCGAGGAGTTGGATGAACCGTTTCGGGTACATGGTGGACCCGGTAAGGTACCCCGGGGCAAGAAGCTCGTGGTGATGACGATGAGCCTGGCAGGGGGAGACTACCTACCGGTGATTTTACCCGACGCGTCGGATATCCGGAGGATACCGTCGTGGTCTTGAGATGGATGGTAGGGGCCGGTCTGGACTGACGGCGCCCTAGATATTGAGATTGAGACATTGAGATTTCGAGATATTGAGGTACTGAGATTTGATGATACAGGCCAGTCCGGATGGCCGGAGCCTGAGGTTTTGAGACATTGAGATTTATGTTTTGTGTCGGTGCTAGACACTGTTGATGCTGATTTCATTTATGATACCTCATTTTAAAAATACAAAGGAAATCTCACTAATTTATGAAAACAGTTTCTTCATTTACATGTATTCTGTTTTCATGCATTCATACCTCATTCATATGATATATTGCTACCTGAGGCACTGACACGGGCACATGAGATCACACTCGGGTTAGATATTACCCTAGCCATTGTTATAGGCTGCATGTTATTCATATATTTGAGGATATATTATGATCATTGACCTAGGTTGCGTTATTCATGCGATTTTCTGTTCGTAGATCTTTTTCTACTCACGAGTTGGCAACTCACCCCCGTTGTGCCCCAGTTTCTTGCAGGTGTTGCCGTACGGATTTCATTACGGCTTTGCGGGCACGGTTTCTTTTCGGGTGACTTGCTAGTAGGTGGGTTTATTGTATCTTACCCATCATTATACCTTGTATATTATATTTCAGTTGTATCTAGAAGTTCCATCAACCAAATTTGTATTTTTTGAGATAGAGACCAGTAATGTTATTCTTTCGACCATAGAGTAGCATGTTATATTTCTTGGGTTTCTTGCTGGTTGAGTTCCAGTTCTGTTGTGATCCTCGCCTTTAGGCGTTGTATATTATGTTGCATACAGATTGATTTGATATGGTTCTTCCTATTCTCTACTACTTCTCTTGGTTTGGATTTCTGGGTTTCGGCTTACTTAGCATACGTACTCCTTGAGACGTTCGTAGTCTAAGTGCCGGTCATGATCCGTACTTTCGGGTCGTGACAATCACAAGGATTCTCCAAATAGGATAAAGGTGATACCTCCTAAATCCTGGGATTTGGATCTATGAGATAGATCTAAATGGATGTTAGGCTTCTCACTAGGTTTAGTGAGATGGTATCAATCGATCCTAGGGAGAATCACTGGAAAGGTTCCAGGGTGATAAGGATGACTGAATGTCAGTCGCAGGAATTGTCTTAACCCTCAGTAGAGGGACGGTATGTTGGAAGAGTTCCAAGCTAGTGTTAGTGTATATGCCCTAGGGGCCATTATTGTATCATACTAGATTGTATATTACTTAATGGAAGCTTGGGATATTCACATTTGTATATACAGTCTTACTAAAAATGGTAGTATGCTACTTGGTTTGAGTCTACTTTAATATGTGCATATGTTTCTTGTGTGACATTTCACTTATACATATTAGTAGAGCCCATAGGTTCTTTGCTTGATTACCAGCGTTGTGATGGCAGTCACACTAGTGGGGGCTGGGTAGTCTATAAGCAACATCCTATACTTGTCCCTAGTCGTAGGATTATCGAGGCAGGGCATCGATACTCCAGAGTAGACTAGTGTGTACGCTTCTCATCCCAGTTGGGGAGATGGTTTGTCCCATTGCCATCAGTACGTCTTACTGGAGATAGTACACAGGTGCTCGTTAGGTTACGGATACACCGGACAGGACTCGCAGGGGAACTGATTGGTTGGTATTATACCCATCGTCAGTTAACAGTTCCCAGGTGACATGAGTACAGCATAGTCCGCAGACTTGACACTGCTACTTCGCCTCGAGTGTGTCCCACTGTTCTTAGATTGCTACCCTACCACGGTTCAAAGGAGTCGTGCAAACAGGTAGCAGTTGGGTGTAGTCCCGAGCACTTGGAGGCAGTGGCAGTTAGATAGGATTCGTCTCTCCCGGTATTGGGAGTTGATATCGCACTGTGTCAGAGAGCCATTACGCAAAGTCCCTGGCCAAGGCAAGCGAGATATATTGGTAGGTTCCAGTAGCTTCTCAGGGTGTAATGGGCTTCGCTCCGACACGACTTATACAGCTATTAGGGGACTGACGCTTGCCGCCCCCTAGGCTTGATATGCGATAGTCTTAGACGAACAGACCGGACTGTACGGAGATTGTCACATCAGGCTCGGTAGGGGTTCGGATGGTTTTCCTCATCGGCCTTCTTATCGACATCTACCTGGGGACCGTTACATACAGCTAGTGCCGCTTGCGGTCTGTGGTTAAACCCACTGCCAGCGTAGTGTCGAGTCTTTAGAGTCCCACACAGAGAGTTTCCCTGCTCCAGGCGAAACGATATAGAGGTCGTACGGTTTTATGATAAGGGTTCGAACGCGTACGTACGTTTACGCACGTACGACGTTCGGACAGTTTTTACTAGCCGGCTTTGGTTTAAGCCAGATTCTAGTATCAGGTTATTGGATTTGTACAGTCTAAAGTTTTTCCGTATTTTCACGGATTGGAGGGGCGTTCTCGTAATTTGTCGGGAAACTTCTAGAAGAGTGGTGACTAAGGGGTTAAGGTGGCATTGCATTAAATGAGATTAGTGACTTATTTGTGTGATTCATCCAAGTCATTAATGCATCATAAATGCTTAATGACTGATGGAGATGAATCACTCATAGATATTTATGAAGCATGGTTGTTAATTCTATTATTTGATTTTTGGATAAATAATAATGCTTCATATATATTATGATAAGATCATTATCTCATTTCATTCTAATCTTCACCTTCTCTCTCCTCAAGCTCACTCTCTCTTCAAACCCTAACCCTAACCTCTCATGTGTTGAGATCAAGGGTTAGCTAGACTAATACTTCCATAACCTCACTCTATATCCCCTAGGTAGCTTAGATTAGCACTTTAAGCAACCTAGTTATCTCAAGTTTGAGATTAAGCTTGGCGTAGGAGCTTTCGGGTGGATCGTCTTTGATTCGAGGAGGCCGTTGAGGTGCCGATGTTCCAAGGAGCCTACGAGGAGTGGAGGACCGCGATGAAGACCCGAAAGACAAGTAACGTGAGGTATAACTTCGTATCCGAGTAGTTAAACCTCTAGTAGATAGTTAGCAATGGTTTAGATAACGATTCATGCGCTCAAGTCCGTGTTACGAAGCTTTGATAATCGTTTTTCATATATTCCGCCTCCCCGCAAGTTCGTGGGGTGCGTGACATGGACTTACAGTGGTATCAGAGCCAACTAAACCATTACTAGCTTGTTAGCAACTGATTAGAAGTTCGATCGACGGAAAACAAGAAAACAAAACCCTGAAATTTCTGAGTTTCTGTTAATTTTAAACCTGTCTGAAAAATTATTTGACATACTTTAAAATTCACAGCAGGGTATTTTAAGAATACTGAGAAAAAACAAGTCAGTGAGTCGGCAAAACGGCCGCGGATCCGCGGCAATAGAGAGCTTGTGCCGCGGATCCGCCGCCGAGTCAACGCCGAGTTGACTCGGATTTGCTCGGTAATTCCTATTTTGTTGTTTTCTGTTTTCTTGTATATTCTGTTTCTGCCCAGGTTGCCTCTGTGCTGATTTGCTTTTGGGGTAGACACGGATATAGGTAATCGATCGATGTTGTAAACTATTTGCTAATTGGATCTTTATCTGTAATGTTTAATGTGTTCGTAAACCTCCCCTAACTGCTAGTATGTCGGTTGGCAAGGGGTTGCACATTTCTGAAATATTTACTGTTTGTGTATATGAACTGTATTGGACTGTTGTGATGATTAGCCGGGGGTTTAAGATGTATTTAATATTCATTCAATATAAATGTAATTTGATGTAATATTCTTTTGCGGGGCACATCCAGGTTGCGGTTGTAGCCACCGTTGTATTATTTCTTTTTACTGTTTTTGCTCCTAGGATAAACCCAAGGTGGGGTACACAAACTACCGGGTACGTCGAAGTGTTTAGTGGCCTACTCATGTTGTTGAGGGAGACCGCTTCACTTCGGGTACTTGGCGGGTAGTTTGCCGTACCCGTAGGGGTCTAGGGTGGGGTAATGGCTATTCATCACAACTGTGTAATCCGTCTTTTATTGCAGGCTCAAAGCAAATTGCGGATTGCTAGAATATCCAATAAAGTTCATCTGTAATCTGGAATGCTTATTATTGCGTCTGATGAATGTACAATATCTATATATGATAGCTATTAGACGTCACTTATGTTTTACACCCGTGCTAGCCCAGCCCCCGCTCTGTCGTTAGTTAAGTAACCTAACGGGTGATGACGGGACCCAGTGGCGAATGCGGATGGTATAAGAGGACGTGGTATTTTCGTTGTTTTCTGCAATGTTAAGATTAATGATGGGACGCATTATTATAATGCAAAGAAAATAAACCAAAGTTTAATCGTTGGAACAAATTTAAAAGAAACCACTCGGTTATTTTAAAAAGAGCAGATTTTTTAAATTGCGGAGCTTTAACCACTCCTTTTAAAAAGTATCAGGTTCCTTCAATTATATCAAGTTCACTACGTTCAAGGTTTTGCCAAAACCATTCGTAGCCCTCCGTCATTTCATATGGATAGTCAATAGTATTCAAGCTGTGTTTGTTTAGCCAAAGTCAAGGCACAGTGTTTGGTAGCTATTGGATATTCACATGTAGCATAGATAGATGCGTTGGTTTGGGACAGTCGTACTACCTTGTTTGGCCAAAGTCAAGGGTATGTACGGGTGGGTTCAAATTAACCTGGACAATGACGGGTAGAACTTGACATGTGACTTATGATTTGTTTGGCCAAAGTCATGGTCATAAGAGCATGGGGCAAAAATCAATATCGGGAATTTCTAAAGAAACTGAAATTTGCAGAGAGATGCATACCATTTTGGAGTTTGATGAATGTTGGTAGGATTCCTTCAACATTACATACGATGATATTTTGGATCCCGATCCTACTGTGAGTACGAGCTACTTATCAGGAGATTCGTCACTTAACGATCAATGCTATAAACCAAGTAGGTGCCGAGAAAGGTGTCAGAGGGGTTAAGCCCCCAGAGAAAAGAGGTTCTTTAATTAAGGAACTTCGCGAAAGCGTTGGAAAACCTCCCTCGAAGTATCGACACTGGCTTGGCTGAACGGTTAAGCAAGTATTGTACGGTGAGAATAGTCCTGGCTAATTCTTCTTTTATGGTTTGAGGAAGGATTCGAGAAACAGTGGGAGCCATCCTGTTTAGATAAATTAAACCACTTTAAACTTGCAAGAGCATCATGCTAATTCTTATCTCTCTCTTAAAATTGCAGCGACCTTGTGACCACACATAGGTTACATCTAGATAACAAATTGGCTGAATCTGACTTATATGACTGGCAAAGGTCTGTCCAGATGTCCATTGCCTATGACAAACTGGACCACGCTATTACTACTCAAGATTCCGCCGTCCCAGGTCCAGTTTCCACTGTCGCGGATATGGATATCCGTAAGACAAGGGAAAAAGATAAAGCAAAAGTCAAATGCCTCGTGTTAGCTTCAGTTGATGGTGTATACCAAAAGCAGCACGAGAAGATGGACTTAGTTTCCATCTTTCTCCATAACAAAGATTTCTATGGAGAGCAATCTCATATCGCAAGATATAAGACCTCGAACAAATCAATTCAAGCGAGGTTGGCTGACGGGTCATCTGTAGGGGACAACGTCCTTACAATGACTAGTTGTATTGATGAGCTCCAGGACCTGGAGACCGCATTGGGAAACGAGTCAGATACTGACTTGATTCTACAGTCTCTGCCTCCTACCCTGAAGGAAACCAGGGTAGAAGAAGGAAAGAGAAGGGCAAAAGTCTCGGAACTTAATGCAGTAAAAGAAGGTAGTTCCAATTATTATGGGATTGGGCATAGGCAGAATGATTGCAGGGCTTTGGAAGCCAGTAGCCAAGATACAAAGCATGTTGTGGCTTCAGCCTCAAGTGTGTTTGTTATTGAGAACTGTTTGTCAATTAACTCTACTTCCTAGGTATTAGATACCGGAGCAGGATCTCATATCTGTAATTCATTACATGCTTTGAGAAACCGTAAAGTTATAAAGATGGGTGATTGGTCTCTCAAAGTTGCAAACGGAATGACAGTGAATGTTGAATCCGTGGGAGAATATCGCCTAGGTTTGACAAGTGGGCATATATTGATTTTACGTAGCTGTTTATATATACCTAGTATGACTTGTAATATCATATCAGTGTCCTCACTTTCGAGAGAGGGATATGATTTTACATTCGTAAGCGATGTAGTTAACATCCACCTAAATCAAGTTCTGATTGGGTCAGGTACATTAGATAACGGCATATACGTATTAAGTCAAGCTCAGGTTTTCAATGTCTAGAATACACTTAAAAGAAAGTCTCCGGAATTAAATCAGGCTTTCTTATGGCATTGTAGAGTAGGTCACATCAATGAGAGAAGGTTGACTAAGTTACATAGAGAAGGATATTTGAATCCGTTCGAATATCAAACTTATGCTACTTGTGAATCTTGTCTCATGGGAAAGATGACAAAGACTCCGTTTTCTGGACACGGAGTAAGAGCAAGCGAGCTCTTGGGACTCATACACAGTGACGTATGCGGTCCAATGTCTACACATGCGTGAGGTGGTTATTCCTACTTCATTACTTTTACGGATGATTTCTCTAGGTATGAATATATCTTCTTAATGAAGCATAAATCTGAGGCATTTGAGAAATTCCAAGAATACAAGAATGAAGTGGAAAAACAAACCGGCAAAAGTATCAAGGCACCGAGATCTGATCGAGGTGGTGAATACTTAAGTGCCGAGTTTCTAGGTTATTTGAAAGAGAATAGAATTCTCTCTCAGCTTACTCCTCCATACACACCGCAACACAACGGTGTATCCGAAAGAAGGAATCGAACCCTATTGGATATGGTTCGTTCCATGATAAGTAAGGCTGAGTTACCACGATCATTCTGGGGATATGCACTAGAATCAGTTGCATACCTTTTGAACCGAGTTCCAACTAAGACTGTGCCTACTTCACCATATCAGATGTGGTGTAGGAAGAAACCCTATCTTAAGCATATTAAGATATGGGGATGTCCAGCTTTTGTAAAGAAGCAGTTTGCGGACAAGCTCGAGGCACAATCAGTACAGTGTATGTTTGTGGGATATCCAAAGAACTCCAAGGCATATTATTTCTATTACGCAGAGGAACAAAAGATTTTTGTTTCTCATAATGCTCGCTTCTTGGAAACTGAGTTTTTAGAAAATCAGATAAGTGAGAGCGCAATAGAACTGGAAAAGATTCCAGAACCACAAACTATTACTGAAACCTTAGTAGAACAAGAAGGTTCTGGAGAACCGGACATCCCAGCGCCTATCCGCAGAAGTAGTAGACAGTCTCATCTACCTGAGAGATACTACGGTTTTCTCATAGACGAGGATCGAGAAGATTGCGTCATTGATAATGATGACCCTACTAGCTTCCAGCAAGCCATTCAGAGCGGCGACTCGGTAAAATGGCTGGATGCAATGCGGACCGAAATGGAGTCCATGTACACTAACAAAGTATGGACTATGGACTTTGCTCCAGATGGGGTAAAACCCGTAGGATGCAAATGGATCTTCAGAAAGAAGATTGGTGTAGATGGACAGGTTGAAGCCTATAAAGCTAGACTTGTTGCAAAGGGTTTCCGTCAACGACCTGGTTTGGACTATGACGAGACCTTTTCTCTAGTAGCTATGCTAAAATCCATTAGGGTCCTTCTTGCTATTGCCGCCTTCCACGATTATGAGATCTGGCAGATGGACGTAAAGACGGCTTTTCTAAATGGAAATTTGGAAGAGAACGTCTATATGGATCAGCCAGAGGGATTCATTCAGAGTGGAAATAGCGGTAAAGTATGCAAGCTGCTTAAGTCCATTTATGGACTAAAGCAGGCATCGCGGAGTTGGAACATCTATTTTGATGATGCTGTCAAAGAATTTGACTTTATCAAAAATCCAGATGAACCATGCATATACAGTAAGAATGTAGAGAGAGTTGTAGTATTTCTCGTCTTGTACGTGGATGACATTCTCCTAATAGGAAATGATATTCCTATGTGACAGTCAGTCAAAAGATTCTCGTCACATAAATTCTCCATGAAAGACCTGGGTGATGCCACCTACATTCTGGGGATCCAGATCTATCGTGATAGATCAAAGAGGATGTTGGGACTTTCACAGTCCAGGTACATAGACACCATATTGAAAAGATTCAGTATGGAGGATTCTAAGCGCGGTAACCTACCGGCTTGTCACGGAATCACCCTCTCCAAAGATAAGTCTCCCAAGACTGATTTGGAAAGGGATCGCATGTCGATTATACCCTACGCTTCAGCGGTAGGCTCTATAATGTATGCGATGTTATGTACCAGACCAGACGTGGCATACGCATTGAGCGTAGTAAGCCGGTATCAAGCAAACCCAGGGGAGAATCATTGGATAGCAGTAAAGAACATTCTCAAGTACCTGAGGAGGACTAAGGAGATGTTCTTGGTGTATGGCGAAAAAGACCTCCAGATGGAGGCCTTTGCCAACTCCGGCTTCCAGAGTGACAAAGATGACTCCAAGTCCATATCGGGTTATGTCTTTACCCTCAATGGAGGGGCGGTCTGTTGGAAGAGTTCCAAACAGGAGACCGTTGCTGACTCAACGATGGAAGCAGAGTACATAGCTGCTTGCGATGCCGCAAAAGAAGCAGTCCGGATGAAGAAGATCCTCACAGAAATTCAGGTGGTTCCTACCAGTGTTGGTCCAATACCTCTGTATTGTGACAACAACGGCTCTATAGCTTTAGCGAAGGAACCCAGGTCCCATCAGAAGTCCAGACACATCTTAAGGCGGTATCACCTGATCAGGGAGATCATAGATCGCCGGGAGATCGAGGTGAAGAGAGTAAAGACGAAGGATAACATTGCTGATCCATTCACAAAGGCCATTCCATAGACGCAGTTTGAGAGGCTATTCGAGATGATAGGTCTACGATATGCCAGCTCATGGCCCTAGTGCAAGTGGGAGATTGTTAGTGTATATGCCCTAGGGGCCCTTATTGTATCATACTAGATTGTATATTACTTAATGGAAGCTTGGGATATTCACATTTGTATA
Organism: Agapanthus africanus; assembly: GCA_030015575.1. Lineage (NCBI taxonomy): Eukaryota > Viridiplantae > Streptophyta > Magnoliopsida > Asparagales > Amaryllidaceae > Agapanthus > Agapanthus africanus. Next base: position 296,754,094 of record CM057339.1, on the reverse strand, counting down.
TACAGTCTGTGGGGTTGCTAGGCATGAGCACAAGGGTCTACGAGGCATCAACCATGCCCGATTAAAAAATTAGCCATGCCGAACAACCCGAAGCCGGATCTTTAAACTAGAGTTTAGGCGAAAACATGCATGTTAAACTCTTTAACACTAAGTGAGAGGGATTACAACCTTTGTAGATCCGGTCCTTCACTTCTTAAGCTCCGTGTTGAGGTCCCTTTGCTGCGATCATCGTGTTCTGTACTCTTGAGAGGCTTCACGAAGAGAATGATGTAACCTTTGCTTCCGATCTTCGATACAAAGATGATCTACCTTGAAGTTTCATTAACACAAGCTAACACTTACTAAATGAAGTGAACACTCTCATCTAAAGGGTAAGGATAGATGAGAATGATGAAACAAGATTTTTGCTCTCATTTATAATCTTTTTCTCACATATTTTCATCACTTGGAAAAAGCTAGTAAGCTTTTTCCATGAAGGAACTAAGAAGGAAGAAGAAGATGAATATCATTTGTGATGAATAATAAAAAGTTATCATAATCATTTATGCAACCATGGTTGTAGTAACCAATGTAGAGAGTTTACTAGGGTTAGGGTTTGGGTTGGGTTAAAAGGTGAGTCACAAAGAAATATCTATCATAATATCTTAGCAAATGACAAAGTAAAACCATCTAGAAACATCTAGAAAACATTAACCCAAATCAAACCCTAATCTTGTTTAAACTCCTCTAAACATGTTGCATTAATAATTATAACATGTTACAATATTATATATCACATATACAATATTTATTGTAACAAAATAAAATAATACAATTAACATATATCGCATATATATCAATGTATTACCCGAGTGAGAAAAAGAATCTTTTAGTAAGCTAATATTAGATAATGTAATTTAATATATCATATATATTATTATACATTAAATTATCGAATCAACATTTGATCCAATAATCCGGCTATATCGCATATAACCGACTAATATTTATCCGTACCGATTCATCGAATCAACACTTGATCCGATGACGCGGCTGATATCAAATATCGCGAGAATAGAATACGGTATCTCATATCATAATATCCTCGGTCCCGCACATATCACATATGTGCTCCTACTCCGTTTTGCCTGAGCCAAGAAACCTCTGTGTAGGACTCTAAAGAATCGTCAATACGCCGGCAGTAGGTGATGATCATATCAAACACCCACAAGCTGCAAGTGGTCAGCTAAACGTAACAGCCACCCAGGTATTGAGCGCTCAGAAGATCAACAAGCAAGCCTGTACATTCTCCTGTGAATCCAAATAGTAACACTCCCGTACAGTCCGGTCTCATCGTTTGATATGTTGCATATCTCGCCTAGGGATAGTAAACGTCAGACCCCAGTAGCTCGATAAGTCGTGTCGATATGAGGTCTATAACAGTTCGAGAAACTACTGATAACACTTACCAGTAAATCTCAGCAAACCTGGCCAGGGATTTCCGGTTATAGCCAATCGAACGCAGCACAACATCAACTCCCTATACCGGGAGAGACGAATCCCCTCCTATCGCTCATTGCCTCCATGTGATTCAGGACTGTACCCAAAAGCCACCTTTTTGCACGCCCTCTTGGATGTGGTATGATGGAAATCAAAGCACAGTGGGAATCACACAAGACTCTATGACGATCTCGGGTCAACAGACTACTCTGCACCAGTGTCACCGGAGAACTACCATCTAACGTGAGGTATAATACCATCTGGGAGTTCTCGGCGGGTCCGTCCAGTGCACCCAGTCTCTACTGAGCACTCGTACACCATCCTTGATGTCAAACACCGATGGATATGGGATCATCCATCACCCATCATATGGGTCAAGATGCGTATACGCTAGTCTACTCTGGTGTCTCGATGCCCTGTCTCGATACACCCTCGACTAGGAACAGTTATAGGATGTACTCGTTGTTGGAGATAGTGCCCTCAAAGTCAATTATTGGATCACAGGCATGTGATTGCAATGATTGAGGGGAGGACCTGTCCCAGTAGGACAGTCTTACTCGAGATGATAATATGCTATCTGGTTTACCTTTATCATCATGTACTGCTTTAGGTGACCTTACGAGTCTCTATTGAACGTTGATAGAGCCCCTAGGATTCTTTCTTGACTACCAGTAGTATGAGGGCGATCATATAAGTGGGAGCTGGGGTCTATAAGCACATCCTAAAATGGTCCCTAGTCGAGGGAGTTTCGAGACAGGGCATCGATTCTCCAGAGTAGACTAGTGTATACAGTCGAGACCCCGACGAGGGGCGGTGGCCGGTCTCACAAGCCACTGGTGTCAGTTGGTTCACCTAAGATGTATACAGGTGCTCATTGGGTTATGAGTACACCGGACAGGACTCGCCGGGAACCTGCTAGTTGGGATTATACCAGACGTCAGATAGCAGTTCCCTGGTGACATGTGTACAGGTTAGTTCATCGACCTGAGATCGTCATTTGTCTCGTGTGAGTTCCCACTGTACTTTGATTACTACCCTACCACGGCTCAAAGGAGTCGTGCAAACAGGTTTTAGTTGGGTACAGTCCCGAGCCACATGGAGGCAGTGAGCGGATCTTCAGGGGTTCGTCTCTCCCGGTTTTGGGGGTGAGGTCGTGCTGTGTCTAGGAGAGCCAGAACATGAAAAGTCCTTGGCCAAGGCAGGAGATTTGCTGGTAGGTATTCCAGTAGTATCTCAGGGTGTTCTGGGCTACACTCCGACACGACTTGTACCGCTTTTGGGGGTCTGACTTTTACCAACCTCCTAGGCCCGCCATGCGATGCTCATAGACGAACGGACCGGACTGTACGGATATTGTCACCGACAGGCTCAGTAGGGTGTCAGGATGAGTTCGCTCATCGACGTCCCTTTTGGTCGATAGCTGGTGGCCCGTCACGTATGGCTAATACCTCTGACGTGCTAGTGGTTAAATCCACAGCCATAGTATTGACGAGTCTTTAGAGTCCACCACACTCAGTTACTCAGGTTTCGGGCGAAACGCTGTTGAGGCCGTATGGAGATATGGCAGGGTTCGATCAGATACGTGCGGTTATCGTGATCGGACGGTTTTTACTAGCCGGTTTTGGCTTAAGCCGGATCCTAGTATTTGATAGTGTAGTTTTGTCTCTTTGCATTTTTGTTCAGTGGGAATACAAATGCGGGCATGTATTTGCAGTAGCGGGGTTTTCCTGTAATTTATTACGGGATCGGTTTTCTGGGGTTGCCAGTTTACATTCCGTTCCGGCCGGTTTTCTCTTTTTCCTTCCCGGTCGGACTTTTCGTTGGAGGGTGTTAATTGCAAGTTTGCAATTAACATTTTGTGAGGGGTTTCTTTGCATGAGTGTGGCTTTATAATCATGATATTCTTTTCTTGTCTATCTATTGCATTTATTGTGATGGTTTGTGAATGGATTGAATTGGAAATTGGTGTGACTAATTTCTCATTCATTCATTCATTTTCTTCTCTTTGTTTTGTTTAAATTCTTTTTCCCACCCATGAATTGAGTGGGGCCGGCCACACCCTTGTGAGGAGGAGTGGAGAGGTTGTATAATTGGTGTGGAATAATTTTCTTCATGTGTTTTTGGTGGACCCCCCTCCCCCATTGTGTTTTGCTGTGAAGGAATATTTCCTTTTCTCCTTTGGATTAATTTATGCACACTTCTTACTTGATTTCCAGTGAGCAAAAATGAGAGCTTGCTTCATTTGTTTTTCACAGTGAGCACATTTCTTCTTGTGGCCGAGCTCATTTTCATGGATTCTCCATTATTCCCTCAAGCATCCATGAATATCTTTGTGCAAAATTCCTCCAACATGGCAACCTCATAAACCCTAAAGAGACCTGCTTACTACACTATTCTACAGCATCCCTTGGACGCGTCGGCTAGCCAACTTCGCGCCCGAGTTGCCTCGGTCAAGAGGTGGGAGCCCGTAAAAGATTCCGGCTACGTGGTGCCCTTTCCGACGAGACGATGATGGACGGAGATTCTGCGGGAGATCGGAGTGGAGACGAAGACCGAAGGACACAGATCGCTTGGTATACTTCTCTACTCTTTTCTTATTTGCTAGTTAGCTAGGTTAATGGCCCGATCTGGGTGAAAAGTGCGCGGTGGTGTCGGTTGCAAGTTTTTGCAAAGTTTTTGTTTCCGCGTTTCCGGCGTCGGATCGACGGCAGGGGCGCCCCCGCGGGCTTACATTGGTATCAGAGCCACGCCGTTAACCTACCTAGCTTGCTCTAGTATGTTTAGTACTCGATCGAACGAAAATCCCCAAAAACCGTATTTTCCCATGCTTCAAGTTTCTGTCGATTTTATTTTGTCTCAGAAAATTTTTCAGTACATTGCAGAAACATGAGAATGAAATTCTAAGGACTCTGGAAAAATTTGGTTTTGCGATGCTTCAGGATGACCGCGGAAACGCGGCCAAACCCCTGGTTTGGCCGCGGTTCCGCGGTGGAAAGAAGTCCTTGCTGTGCGAAATTTTTCCAGTGGGCTTTTGGCTTGGAAATAGGGGTTTTGGGATATTCTTTTTGGGCCCAGATTTTCTGTAAGTGCTACAGTAATGCTTTGGGGCCCACTTGGTAAATTTGTTCGATCGGATATTTTAAACATGCCAGTTCACAGTTTTTACATTATATCTGCGACCGTGAATGTCACTTGATCGGTAAATCCTGTCTAACTGCTATAGCCCTGTTAGACGGATTTGCAAACGTGACATTCACGTTGATGTTCTGTGATTGTACTGTGTTGTTGCGGATCGGTCGTGGGGATAGCCTGGTTGCAGTGGTAGTACAGTTTTGTTGTATTATGTACATTTGATATTGCGGGGCGAGCGTCCGACATGTGGACTGCCGTCACTGCCTGTTTGTATTATTATTTTGGGGCACGACCAGCTTGCGGTCGATGTACCCGTTGTATGTATATTTTACTTTTTGTACTAGGATTACCTCGCGGAGGGGTGCACGGATAGCCGGGTTCTAGAGGGCAACAAGCCCGCATCTCATGGCATTGAGACGGAGGGGGCTTCACTCTAGGATTGGCGGGCTATTCGCCGCACTCGTAGGGGGTATAGGTTGACCCAGGAGGGGTGCCCAAGTTACCGGATTCCGTGAAGTGTGGGTGGTCCATTCACGTAGCTGAAGGGGGCTGCCTCGCTTCAGGTTTTGGCGGGTAACTTGCCGCGCTCGTAGGGGTCTAGGATTTCATTGCACAGGCTATCCACACGACCAGGGGAACGTCGGGTTTCTGCAGCGGCTCTGTGAAACCCGGGGATCCCAGATATCTGTATTGATCTGTGTTGCTATACATTTCTGTGTTGCTGCATTTTTATCACGCCTTGAGAGAAAATTATATATTGTATATATATTAGTAGATGTTGTATATGTTTTTCATCCGCGCTAGTCCAGTCCCCGCTCTGTCGTTAGTTAGCTAACCTAACGGGTGATGACGGGACCCAGTGGCGAATGCGGATGGCATATACGTACATCAGTATATTTTCGTTCTTTGTGGTGTGATCAATTGATGGGACTGCATTGATTCGGATCAATGCAAGATAAACAAACCTATTCTGATGTTGTTGGAACACTTTTTTAAAAAGCTGTTATTGCATTGACGTTCACTTTTGTTTTGCATCGTGGTATTCAGTTGGAATATCCTGCTCCTCATTCGACGAGGCAAGGGCCGAGATCCCTTCACCGGGAGTGACCCCTTGGACAAAAGTTTGCGTCAGGGCAATAACTTCACTATAGCCGATCACTTTTGCTTTGCATCGTGGTATTCATTTGGAATATCCTGCACCTCATTCTACGGGGAAAGAGCCGAGATCCCTTCACCGGGAGTGACCTCTTTAGCAAAGGTTTTCGTCACTATAATTTTTAAAATCTATCAATTCCTTCAACGATATCAAGTTCATTACGTTAAAGGTTTTCGCCAGAAACCATTCGTAGCCCTCCGTCATTTCAGTTAAATATTCGGTAGTATTCAAGCTATGTATTTTGACCTCACACCAAGGCATAGTGTTTGGTAGCTGCCGGGTATTTATCTGTTGCATAGATAGATGCGTTGGTTTGGGACAGTCGTACTACTATTTTGGCCTACGTCAAGGGTATGTACGGGTGGGTTCAAATTAACCAGGAAAATGATGGGTAGAACTTGACATGTGACTTATGATATTTTGACCTCACGCCAAGGTCATAAGAGCATGGGGTAAAAATCCACATCGGGAGTTTCAAAAGAACTGAAACTTGCCAGATATGCGCATACCTGCTGAAGTGTGATAACGTGAGCGGATTCCGTCACGTTATCGTACAATGATAGTTGGATCCCGATTCCCACTGATGAGTTGGTTTACTCCTCGGGTGACCCCGGCTAATTCTTCCTTCAGGTTTGGGGAAGAATTTGATGTTACAGTGGAAGGTTTCCTGATTAGATAAAGTGATAACCATTCTGATCTAGGTTAGAGTGCACGCTGAGTGTTTCTTTTCTCTCTCTCTTTGGCAGCCACCATTGACCCGACCTTAAACTATGACTCAGTGACCAAGTTGAGCGAACCTTTTTAACACTGGCTTTCGGATTGTCAGAGTTGCAAACCTCATTGCCACTCCTACTTTTACCCTTTTCTCCAGGACATCCCGTATCACTACGACCGTCCACTTCCATTGGACAAAACCATCGTATGGTTATATACGAACTCGAAGGAATTCGAGGATGGTTTCCGGTTCTGGAGAAAACGAATAGGACTATTCAGTTGTCTTTTCTTTTTACCTTCTCTCAGGTTGCGAGTACTCCTTGGTTTAGGAGTAGTACACCTATTACGCAAATTGGATAGTCTTCTTCCAAACCTTAGGCTGGTGCTGAACGGTAGGGAATGAAGAAAACCAATTAGCCTAAACGGTGTACAGAAGGTATTAAGTTAAGACAGAGAAAGGGATTAGTAAGAGGGCAAAGTAAATTGCGACTGCTATTCACGACCAAACCAAGTATTTCTTCGCCAATCCTAAATCCCCTATTTATAAGGTTTATTCGGTTGTCTTTTATCTTCACCTTCTCTCGCATTGCGAGTGCTCCTAGGATTAGGACAGTACACCCATTATGCTTATTGGATAGTCTTCTTCCAAACCATAGGCTGGTGCCGAACGGTAGGGAAGGAAGAAAACCATTTGGCTTAAAGGGGTGTACAGAAGGTAATGACTAAAGACATATAAAGGGATTTGGAGAGGTGGCAAAGAATTATACGGCTATAGTTATGAATCTGGATAATGGAAGAGGCATTACTAGGAATACCAGGATATCCCATCGAAACATTTCAATGTTTCAGTTTCACTGTGTACTGTTAAAAGAAAACTGATTTCCCAATTAGACACTTGCTCCAGGGTATGTATTTACCAGGTATGATTCTCACATCCGTATGGTTTTACAGATGATGAGTGGGAGTAAGTTATTGGGAATTAGGTGATCATCCTCATTATATCGGGATTCATGATATTTGAGGAAGCCACCTGGGTTGTTTGCCGGTCGGCAAATATTTGGTTTTGAATATCCGTTGTTATGCACCAATTTCAAATTGATATATCTGTACGTCTATTTTTATAGAGTGAGATATACTTTTTGAAATTATGTTTATGACATTTACCTATATCAGTGGATGGTTAGGTAAGGAGCATTGAACAGCGGTGTAATTCTTCTTAACCAAAAGTACAGTTTTCAACCTACAACACACAGTGAATGAGTCACTAGACTCAGGGGACTTATACAGAGTATTGTATATTGTCCAGTGTCCATGAGGACAGAGGGGTTAGTCCTCGTACTATATTCTGTTTACTTTTAACTTCTCTAGTTCTTAGACATGTGTTTCGTAGAAACACAGGGTCTAAGTTTTGAGGAGTTATAGGTATAAGAGTAAAGTAGAGAACCAGGTGTTGCAAGTATCGGGATTCTTCAAGGTGATCGAAGAGTAGATACTTGTGAATGGTATTCAGTTGATAGTAATGATTAAGAGAACTAGCTTCTCTTTCAGGTTACTCATAATTGGAAGTACTCCTAAGTTGAGTAACGCTGATCGGCCTCTCTCCATTTACTTGACATGCACTGGAGACAGCTGCATGATTTGAATCTGGTTCAATTAAATCAGTGCCTCTGTTTCTTGGATATAGAACAGTTCATATCTTGACATTGTTAAGATACGGGGAGTTGTCCGGCTTATGCTTAAAACCAGACTCTGGACAACTCAAGGCGCGTTTCAGTAATGGCTGTTTGTGGGGTGACCCGGGCTATGACGAGGGTTGACTTTCTACCATCTGGAAGATCAATAGTGATATTGTTCTTGACTCGCCACAGTTTTATCAAAAATGGATTTTTTCAGAAAAACAGTAGTGGGAGTATGGTAGAACTGGAAGTGATTCCAGAACCGCAAACGATTACTGAAGATTTGATAAGAACCTAAAGATTCAATCTGGTTTGACATTCCATTGGCCACTCCGCAGATATGGTGGGTAACCTCAGGCACCTGAGAGGTACTTCGGTATGCTCAAGGACGGTGGCAGGGAGGTTCTTGTTTACCCAGACTTGCCATTGCTGTTGTTCCAGACTATGAGACCCGGCAGGAGGATGAGTATAGCGTCGTTCTAAACTAGCTTTAGAAGCGTACGTGTATATGACTCGGCCAGAGGGTTGTCGTGGTCAGTGGGAGAAGCAGAAGCATTGATGGATATCAGGCTTATGTCTATTTATAGACTTAAGCAGATATAGCGGAGATAGATCATCTATTTCTGATGTGACAGTCATAGGTTTGACTTCATCAGAATAGGGGATGGATCGGTTAAGAAGGTAGTAGGGTGTGATGTCCTGGTATTTGATGACATACATAGAGTAGGAAGTGATATTCCTATACTACGATCGGTTATACTTTGGTCGTCACACAGTGGTTTCTCCACACAGGACTTGGATATAATATCAGACATTCTGGTTACTAGATCTATGGTTTTAGATCTAGATTTGGGTGGTTTCCCAATCTGGGTACTTAGACAGCATTTTAAGAGTATTTAGAATGAACGACTCCTGGCGCGGTAGTGTACCTGCAGGTAGTGGAGTCACCCTCTCTAAAGGTGTCTTACAGACTAAAGGGGAGAGGGATGTGCATGATTGGCAGATCACTTGCTTAGGCAATTGAGTCAATCATGAGATGTCAAGTACCACACCAGATGTTGTTCTTGCAGTAGGTGCAATAAGTTGATATTCATCCAATCCTAGAGAAACAATCGGAAACAGCTTTAGAACATAAGTGGATGTTCTAGGGATATGATAACGGCAGTCTTCTTCGGGAGACAATTATCATTCCAGGCTTCCAAGGTGACCTGGATGGCAGAGTGGCTGTCAGAGTTATAGTTTTCCCTCTGACGAGGGGCAGTATTTTGGACAGATGGTCCAAGTGGATACTGAGGGAAGGCATGGCGCAGGAAACTGATTAAGTTCAGTTGTCGATACAGTCTAAGAAGTTTGGATTTGGAGTTCATTTATGAGCTAGGTCCCATCAGACATCCAGACATTCTAAGACAGGTATTGCTCATTTCGGGAGATGGTTTTCTCTGCGAACATGAGATATAGAGAGACATAGAAAGAAACATCAAAGCGGATCCACTCACTGAGGCTATTCCTCGAACGCATTAGTCTCGCAAACGAGCTTTGTGAGACTGACTAGTAGAGGAGTTGGGTGTTCGGTATCACACGGGCTGTGAGTATGCGACATCGCAATAATTAGCCTCGAGTGCAAGTGGGAGATTGTTGGAGATAGTGCCCTCAGAGTCAATTATTGGATCACAGGCATGTGATTGCAATGATTGAGGGGAGGACCTGTCCCAGTAGGACAGTCTTACTCGAGATGATAGTATGCTTTCTGGTTTACCTTTATCATCGTGTACTGCTTTAGGTGACCTTACGAGTCGCTATTGCACGTTGATAGAGCCCCTAGGATTCTTGCTTGACTACCAGTAGTATGAGGGCGCTCATATAAGTGGGAGCTGGGGTCTATAAGCACATCCTAAAATGGTCCCTAGTCGAGGGAGTTTCGAGACAGGGCATCGATTCTCCAGAGTAGACTAGTGTATACAGTCGAGACCCCGACGAGGGGCGGTGGCCGGTCTCATAAGCCACTGGGGTCAATTGGTTCACCTAAGATGTATACAGGTGCTCATTGGGTTATGAGTACACCGGACAGGACTCGCCGGGAACCTGCTAGTTGGGATTATACCAGACGTCAGATAGCAGTTCCCTGGTGACATGTGTTCAGGTTAGTTCATCGACCTGAGATCGTCATTTGTCTCGTGTGAGTTCCCACTGTACTTTGATTACTACCCTACCACGGCTCAAAGGAGTCGTGCAAACAGGTTTTAGTTGGGTACAGTCCAGTGCCACATGGAGGCAGTGAGCGGATCTTCAGGGGTTCGTCTCTCCCGGTTTTGGGGGTGAGGTCGTGCTGTGTCTAGGAGAGCCAGAACATGAAAAGTCCTTGTCCAAGGCAGGAGATTTGCTGGTAGGTATTCCAGTAGTATCTCAGGGTGTTCTGGGCTACACTCCGACACGACTTGTACCTCTTTTGGGGGTCTGACTTTTACCAACCCCCTAGGCCCGCCATGCGATGCTTATAGACGAACGGACCGGACTGTACGGATATTGTCACTGACAGGCTCAGTAGGGTGTCAGGATGAGTTCGCTCATCGACGTCCCTTTTGGTCGATAGCTGGTGGCCCGTCACGTATGGCTAATACCTCTGACGTGCTAGTGGTTAAATCCACAGCCATAGTATTGACGAGTCTTTAGAGTCCACCACACTCAGTTACTCAGGTTTCGGGCGAAACGCTGTTGAGGCCGTATGGAGATATGGCAGGGTTCGATCAGATACGTGCGGTTATCGTGATCGGACGGTTTTTACTAGCCGGCTTTGGCTTAAGCCGGATCCTAATATTTGATAGTGTAGTTTTGTCTCTTTGCATTTGTGTTCAGTGGGAATACAAATGCGGGCATGTATTTGCAGTAGCGGGGTTTTCCTGTAATTTATTACGGGATCGGTTTTCTGGGGTTGCCAGTTTGCATTCCGTTCCGGCCGGTTTTCTCTTTTTCCTTCCCGGTCGAACTTTTCGTTGGAGGGTGTTAATTGCAAGTTTACAATTAACATTTTGTGAGGGGTTTCTTTGCATGAGTGTGGCTTCATAATCATGATATTCTTTTCTTGTCTATCCATTGCATTTATTGTGATGGTTTGTGAATGGAATGAATTGGAAATTGGTGTGACTAATTTCTTATTCATTCATTCATTTTCTTCTCTTTGTTTTGTTTAAATTCTTTTTCCCACCCATGAATTGAGTGGGGCCGGCCACACCCTTGTGAGGAGGAGTGGAGAGGTTGTATAATTGGTGTGGAATAATTTTCTTCATGTGTTTTTGGTGGACCCCCCCATTGTGTTTTGCTGTGAAGGAATATTTCCTTTTCTCCTTTGGATTAATTTATGCACACTTCTTACTTGATTTCCAGTGAGCAAAAATGAGAGCTTGCTTCATTTGTTTTTCACAGTGAGCACATTTCTTCTTGTGGCCGAGCTCATTTTCATGGATGCTCCATTATTCCCTCAAGCATCCATGAATATCTTTGTGCAAAATTCCTCCAACATGGCAACCTCATAAACCCTAAAGAGACCTGCTTACTACACTATTCTACAGCATCCCTTGGACGCGTCGGCTAGCCAACTTCGCGCCCGAGTTGCCTCGGTCAAGAGGTGGGAGCCCGTAAAAGATTCCGGCTACGTGGTGCCCTTTCCGACGAGACGATGATGGACGGAGATTCCGCGGGAGATCGGAGTGGAGACGAAGACCGAAGGACACGGATCGCTAGGTATACTTCTCTACTCTTTTCTTATTTGCTAGTTAGCTAGGTTAATGGCCCGATCCGGGTGAAAAGTGCGCGGTAGTGCCGGTTGCAAGCTTTTGCAAAGTTTTTGTTTCCGCGTTTCCGGCGTCGGATCGACGGCCGGGGCACCCCCGCGGGCTTACATTGGTATCAGAGCCACATCGTTAACCTACCTAGCTTGCTCTAGTATGTTTAGTACTCGATCGAACGAAAATCCCCAAAAACCGTATTTTCCCATGCTTCAGGTTTCTGTCGATTTTATTTTGTCTCAGAAAATTTTTCAGTACATTGCAGAAACATGAGAATGAAATTCTAAGGACTCTGGAAAAATTTGGTTTTGCGATGCTTCAGGATGACCGCGGAAACACGGCCAAACCCCTGGTTTGGCCGCGGTTCCGCGGTGGAAAGAAGTCCTTGCTGTGCGAAATTTTTCCAGAGGGCTTTTGGCTTGGAAATAGGGGTTTTGGGATATTCTTTTTAGGCCCAGATTTTCTGTAAGTGCTACAGTAATGCTTTGGGGCCCACTTGGTAAATTTGTTCGATCGGATATTTTAAACATGCCAGTTCACAGTTTTTACATTATATCTGCGACCGTGATGTCACTTGATCGGTAAATCCTGTCTAACTACTATAGCCCTGTTAGACGGATTTGCGAACGTGACATTCACGTTGATGTTCTGTGATTGTACTGTGTTGTTGCGGATCGGTCGTGGGGATAGCCTGGTTGCAGTGGTAGTACAGTTTTGTTGTATTATGTACATTTGATATTGCGGGGCGAGCGTCCGACATGTGGACTGCCGTCACTGCCTGTTTGTATTATTATTTTGGGGCACGACCAGCTTGCGGTCGATGTACCCGTTGTATGTATATTTTACTTTCTGTATTAGGATTACCTCGCGGAGGGGTGCACGGATAGCCGGGTTCTAGAGGGCAACAAGCCCGCATCTCATGGCATTGAGACGGAGGGGGCTTCACTCTAGGATTGGCGGGCTATTCGCCGCACTCATAGGGGGTATAGGTTGACCCAGGAGGGGTGCCCAAGTTACCGGATTCCGTGAAGTGTGGGTGGTCCATTCACGTAGCTGAAGGGGGCTGCCTCGCTTCAAGTTTTGGCGGGTAACTTGCCGCGCTCGTAGGGGTCTAGGATTTCATTGCACAGGCTATCCACACGACCAGGGGAACGTCGGGTTTCTGCAGCGGCTCTGTGAAACCCGGGGATCCCAGATATCTGTATTGATCTGTGTTGCTATACATTTCTGTGTTGTTGCATTTTTATCACGCCTTGAGCGAAAATTATATATTATATATATATTAGTAGATGTTGTATATGTTTTTCATCCGCGCTAGTCCAGTCCCCGCTCTGTCGTTAGTTAGCTAACCTAACGGGTGATGACGGGACCCAGTGGCGAATGCGGATGGCATATACGTACATCAGTATATTTTCGTTCTTTGTGGTGTGATCAATTGATGGGACTGCATTGATTCGGATCAATGCAATATAAACAAACCTATTCTGATGTTGTTGGAACACTTTTTCAAAAAACTGTTATTGCATTGACGCTCACTTTTGTTTTGCATCGTGGTATTCAGTTGGAATATCCTGCTCCTCAGTCGACGAGGCAAGGGCCGAGATCCCTTCACCGGGAGTGACCCCTTGGACAAAAGTTTGCGTCAGGGCAATAACTTCACTATAGCCGATCACTTTTGCTTTGCATCGTGGTATTCATTTGGAATATCCTGCACCTCATTCTACGGGGAAAGAGCCGAGATCCCTTCACCGGGAGTGACCTCTTTAGCAAAGGTTTTCGTCACTATAATTTTTAAAAGCTATCAGTTCCTTCAACGATATCAAGTTCATTACGTTAAAGGTTTTCGCCAGAAACCATTCGTAGCCCTCCGTCATTTCAGTTAAATATTCGGTAGTATTCAAGCTATGTATTTTGACCTCACGCCAAGGCATAGTGTTTGGTAGCTGCCGGGTATTTATCTGTTGCATAGATAGATGCGTTGGTTTGGGACAGTCATACTACTATTTTGGCCTACGTCAAGGGTATGTACGGGTGGGTTCAAATTAACCAGGAAAATGATGGGTAGAACTTGACATGTGACTTATGATATTTTGACCTCACGCCAAGGTCATAAGAGCATGGAGTAAAAATCCACATCGGGAGTTTCAAAAGAACTGAAACTTGCCAGATATGCGCATACCTTCTGGAGTGTGATAACGTGAGCGGATTCCGTCACGTTATCGTACAATGATAGTTGGATCCCGATTCCCACTGATGAGTTGGTTTACTCCTCGGGTGATCCCGGCTAATTCTTCCTTCAGGTTTGGGGAAGAATTTGACGTTACAGTGGGAGGTTTCCTGATTAGATAAAGTGATAACCATTCTGATCTAGGTTAGAGTGCACGCTGAGTGTTTCTTTTCTCTCTCTCTTTGGCAACGACCATTGACCCGACCTTAGACTATGACTCAGTGACCAAGTTGACCGAACCTTCTTAACACTGGCTTTCGGATTGTTAGAGTTGCAAACCTCATTGCCACTCCTACTTTTACCCTTTTCTCCAGGACACCCCGTATCACTACGACCGTCCACTTCCATTGGACAAAACCATCGTATGGTTATATACGAACTCGAAGGAATTCGAGGATGGTTTCCGGTTCTGGAGAAAACGAATAGGACTATTTAGTTGTCTTTTCTTTTTAGCTTCTCTCAGGTTGTGAGTACTCCTTGGTTTAGGAGTAGTACACCTATTACGCAAATTGGATAGTCTTCTTCCAAACCTTAGGCTGGTGCTGAACGGTAGGGAATGAAGAAAACCAATTAGCCTAAACGGTGTACAGAAGGTATTAAGTTAAGACAGAGAAAGGGATTAGTAAGTGGGCAAAGTAAATTGCGACTGTTATTCACGACCAAACCAAGTATTTCTTCGCCAATCCTAAATCCCCTATTTATAAGGTTTATTCGGTTGTCTTTTATCTTCACCTTCTCTCGCATTGCGAGTGCTCCTAGGATTAGGACAGTACACCCATTATGCTTATTGGATAGTCTTCTTCCAAACCATAGGCTGGTGCCGAACGGTAGGGAAGGAAGAAAACCATTTGGCCTAAAGGGGTGTACAGAAGGTAATGACTAAAGACATATAAAGGGATTTGGAGAGGTGGCAAAGAATTATACGGCTATAGTTGTGAATCTGGATAATGGAAGAGGAATTACTAGGAATACCAGGATATCCCATCGAAACATTTCAATGTTTCAGTTTCACTGTGTACTGTTAAAAGAAAACTGATTTTCCAATTAGACACTTGCTCCAGGGTATGTATTTACCAAGTATGATTCTCACATCCGTATGGTTTTACAGATGATGAGTGGGAGTAAGTTATTGGGAATTAGGTGATCATCCTCATTATATCGGGATTCATGATATTTGAGGAAGCCACCTGGGTTGTTTGCCGGTCGGCAAATATTTGGTTTTGAATATCCGTTGTTATGCACCAATTTCAAATTGATATATCTGTACGTCTATTTTTATAGAGTGAGATATACTTTTTGAAATTATGTTTATGACATTTACCTATATCAGTGGATGGTTAGGTAAGGAGCATTGAACAGCGGTGTAATTCTTCTTAACCAAAAGTACAGTTTTCAACCAACAACACACAGTGAATGAGTCACTAGACTCAGGGGACTTATACAGAGTATTGTATATTGTCCAGTGTCCATGAGGACAGAGGGGTTGGTCCTTTTTGTTTTCCTTTTTCTTTTGTATATAATTTGGTTTTAGGGAGCGCCGGCAATTTTGACCCTCTTGGTATAGCCTGACAGTGAGGGCACTGTCAAGTTTAAGTTTGGGGGTGTGCTCGGTAAGCTTTCTTCCTTCGCATTCATTTGTATATTTTGCATTTGCATACCTTATTAAAAACCCATAAAAATTGAAAATTTTCCAAAAAATATAAAAACTTTGTCGTCAAGTTAGCTAATAGGGTAACTTAGATTTTTATTCTGAAAGTTTAGTTGATATATTAGAAATAACTAAATTCTAGGCTTAGGAATTGAAAACCCTAAAAATAACCCTCATTCTGTCTAACTTTGGTAAATATACGTTGAGTTCAGTTCTTGAGTTAAGTCAAGATGAGGGGAAAGTATTGAAGCTCTACTGAAGGATAAGTCTGAAAAATAGTTTCTTTTCTTGAGTTCAAATTTAGAAAGTATATACCCTACAAACTGCACTTACACGCACTTTGAAACTTGGGATAGTAGAGGATACCTAGAAATACTCTTGCTTGAAAGCCAAGTATGAAAGAACAAACGGTATTTAAAGCTAAACACCAAAGAGCATGTTGAAAAATATATCCGGTCTTGAAAAAGAAAAAGAAAAAAAATAGAATAAAGTCAAGACCTGGAAACTGCTATTTACGCTTTAAAGTTCACACATTCTGTAATCGGTCGTTAGTGCCTCAAGAAGCATTAATAGTCGCATGAAAGGTGTGTGAGCAAATCCGCCCATCCTTAATGAAAAGAAGTAGTATTAGGTATTAGGGCAAAGGTATTATAGCTTGAATTGAATTCTTGAGTGTAGGGGTGCAAATATACACACACGTAGGGGTATACAATCGATGTTTGAATAAAAGATAGAAATGAAGGATAAGACTTATGTCTTCTGTAAAGTTGATAGAAATCCCTGATTTGAGGCCGCGCTTTAGAAGGAAAACTCAGGAGAACCGACATCTTTCTAAATTTTTTTGGAACGTATAGGATCCAAGGTTAAATAGATAGGAGGTGTGAAGTATTAGGGTTGAATATTTCTAACTTAGGATGATAGAGTTTCTAACGTAAATACTAAACTGTAGGAGTAGAATCGACGTTAACTTATGACACTAGCTTGACGGGATTTTGTGGGTAGTATCCACTGAAAACCCTCAGGAGACAACACTCCTCCTACTAGGGACACCTAGAGGTTTAACGGCTTGTTGCACGCGCTCAGTGCAATCGCGTTCCCTGCGAAAGTGCGGTTATCATTATATTTTTAGGAATAATTGGTTTTGCTCGGGACGAGCAAAAGTTAAGTTTGGGGGTATTTGTTCATACCAGAATATTGCATTTTATACCGCCCATTCTTGCGCTCGTGTGTTTATAGGTAGGTGCTTTTAATCCGTGTTTGTTACATGTTTACAGATTACAGGTTTCCAGTCCAAATATTGTAAATCAAGACAAAATCTCCACAGTTACCTCAAAATACAGAACATCTGTCACAGCAGATAAAAGCCGGGTTCCAGCCATCCATATTCGTCCAGTGCTGAGTACCGGTTCCAGATACAAGACATGTGACAGTGGTCATTCATGTCTGGGACAAGCACAGAGCACGAGGGGGCTGCACAAGAATCAATAGGGTGCGCGGAGCTCGAGGGAGATAAAGTCAAAAGTAAAGAAAAGAATGCAATCTTGGACTAAGAAATCTGCAGATATTCTGGAAGACTTTTGTGCAGTATGAAGTTTTCAAACACGAGGAAAATGTAAACAAGGGAAAGCCACCAAAATTGACCACCCATCTCCACTACTTAGCCGTGGATCCGCGGCCAATAGGGGGTATTGGCCGCGGATCCGCGGCCATGTTGGCTCCTTGCTAGGTGAATTTTCTTGGGCAGTTTGGTACTTTCATATGGGATCAGAATTTGGCCCTAGGGTTTCAGAACACTGCCTATAAATACCCCGGATCTGAGCCAAACCAAGGGAGCACTTCTTTAGCCTCTTTTTGCTAGTTTTTCTTCTTCTTTCTTCTTCTTCTTCTTCATTCTTCCTCCATGGAAATGTAGTGAGAGCATTGAGTGGATGTTAATGAAGATGAGGGTTTTTGTATCTTTCTTGTTAGTTTAGCTCCCCCTTGAGATTCTTGCTTTCTCTTGATCATTCAACCTCTTCATTGAGCTTGAATGGTTAAGGGTTTGTTATTGATCTCAAGGGTCGTATTTTCTTATGGAATTGGTTCTTCACTTCACATGAGTTCTTTACCCTTCTCTTGATCTTACAACCTCTTGATTGAGCTTGCAAGTTTAAGGGTTGGCTATTGATCCCATGCTTGTCTTGAGATCTAGTTTCTTGTTCTTTTTATTGCTTATTTATTACTTGCTTTTTATTACCATGTCTTTAATTACTTGCACTTAAATTCCATGCACTTACTTTCTTGTAATCTTTTCTTTTCTTTGTTCTTTTCTTTTGCTCTTTGTTGTTCATTTTGTGAATGTTGTAATTATCTTTGTTGATAAGAATAAATACGGTGTTGTAAGTTAATGTTTCTTTGCTCATTTCCTTTTCCCGTTATTTTCCATTGAACTCCGCCCAAACGTTACGCAAGCGCTCCGTTAGGCACCCTACCCTGACAAGGTAACGGTGATTCCTAACCGCGACTGGTTGCGTTCGGTTTGGCCGGAGGCGAAAGCAAGAGACAAGAACGGAAGGACAAGGGTAAATAAGCCGGATTCCACGAATACCGCGCTTAAATCCCCTAATCCACGTTGTTGCCGATTGCTCTAGCTTCAATTGGTCAAGACTCGGCTCAAAGGTTTTGAGTATGGATTTCTTTAGCTTACAATCTCGTATTTTCTTCTTAACAACTTTATACTTGCAAATAATACACATAGGGTAGATTAAACGAACACATACAAATTCTTTATTGACTCGTCTAAAACAAGAACGGAAAAACCACCATCTCCCTGTGGATCGACCCGTGCTCAACCGGCTAGCTGCATAGCGACACCGTCCTGATCGCGGTTATACTTTAATTCTTTGAACATCCGACACGCTCATCGGCGTGCGATCAAATGGCGCCGTTGCCGGGGAGACGGTAGCGTATTTTCTTTCTTGTTATTCGGGTTAATATTCTTTTTGTATATATTTATAAAAAAAAAGAAAAAAAATTTCTTTTTCTTTTTGATCATTTTTGTGGGCAAGAGTGCAGATTTTTGCGAATTTTCAAACTGCAATTGTGGGGAGCAAAGTGTACATTCAAGGTTAAGGTGATTACGAAGTACAGTGCCAAAGATCCGGGTAGTTTGACCCGAGCAAGCGAACTTTTCAAGCTTACCGAATTTGATTCAACGGGGGTTTCCTAACCCGAAAACTTAACGGTACGTATTTCTTAAACACCTTCTTCTCAAATCCGACGCATCCAATATACTATTCTTTGCAGGATTCTTTGCAAGCTCGCTAGCAAACGCTAAAAAATTAACTAACCCGTATTTGTTGCAGTGCTGCGCTTAAACTAAAAAACAATTGTTTGATTCTTTATAGAATTTATTGAATTGCGCATTGCATACATTAATACAGATTTAAGGGCAAGCGAACCCCACAACATACGGTAAAGGATTTCATCACCTTTTCCGTGGCCCACAAATCACGAACTTAAGCATAACGTTACCCACACAAACTTTAAAAGAAACTAGACTTTAAGCCTTAAGGACTTCGCGCTCACTAGGAGAAGTTAACTGTGTTTAGAACCTCGCTTAACGGTATATTGTTTACGGGGTGTCTAGGAAAGTGTTAACGGCGAAACCGCCAAAAGAGAAAGGGTTACTTAATTAAGGAACTTCGCGAAAGCGTTGGAAAACCTCCCCTTATCTCTGCACTTACCTGGCCTTGTGATCAGTGTATCTTGAGCCCGTTTCTCGACACAGTTTTACTTCGACAATCAAGTTCTGGAGCAGGTCTAGTTGACCTAGGTGAACCCTAGAACGATTAGGTGTGTGGTATTTTTGTGTCGTGATTGTTTTTGTCCATTTTTTTGTGTATACTTCATTCTTTTGTTAATATATAACTAAAAAAAATTTATAAAAAAAAAAATCACATTCTTTTTCCCCTCCTTTTCTCTTCTTTCTTTCACTCTTCATATCATGGGTACCCCACCTCGCAAAACTCTTGCCGAACTTTGGTACCCACAACCAGACATCACCTCATACGGTTCTTATTTTGGTCGAACTTCGAACGACCCCTCCATGCCCAAAATTTCTTTGAAAGATCGGATAGACGCATCTAGGACGAACAACTGGACCCCGCAATCCACTTCGTATCAACCATTTCAAACATTCACCCCTTCTTGCATTGATACCCCTTTTGACAGTCCAGTTGTAGCTACAAGACCTATGTCTCTTGCTGAACGTATTGAACAATCCCGTAGCCGATCTTTCACTCCTTTCACCACTTCAAATTCCTGGGATCAACAATTCCATTCACCTTCCTATCCAAATGTTGATCCTGCCCCTGTCCAGCCATTCAATTCCTACCAATCCTACCCGACTTTTGCACCTTCCCTAGACATTGCTTCTACACAGCCATTTGGGAGTTTTCAGTATCCAAACAACTTTGAATCTTTTACTGAAACCCCTTCACAGCCTATGTCTAGTCTGGAACAGTCGTTAGAAGATTTTAGGGTAGCGTCAAGCCAACAGATGATGGATTTGAATGCGTCCATAGCCGCCCTCATGCAACCCAGTGACCCGGTAGCTAGTTTTCAACTAGCTCCAAATTTTCCAATGTATGAAGAGGTGGTAGGACAGGCTGTGAATTTGAATGGAGAGAGTGAGATATACCCCCTTCCGAATCAAACCTACCCATTTCAAATTGAATCCCACAACTCCTGTTTTGAAAGTCTATCGAGTGTCCCACATGATTCACCGATTGAAGATAGAACAGATAATGAGTTGTGTGACTTCGTAGTGTTTGATTTGCCCGATTGTGAGGGGTCCCTTTTGAGTGAAACCATACCCAATCCTTTTGACCTCTACACCTCCACTCTAGAACCTGAATTGATTAAAATCCATGCTTTTGATAAGGTGTCAGAGAATTTTGATTTTCACTTAATTGAGGATATTGACGCTGGGAATATTTTGGATGATGAACCTATAGATTTGGCTGAGTTTGTCTCTTTAAATCATCATCCCGAGTCATTAAATGTTTTTCCCGAACCCCATATGCGTCTGGATTTTGAAGAGAAGTGCATGGATGTGCTAAATTTTGAGGAGAATATTGAGGATAGTTTTGAGGATGAACCAGTTTTAATTGATGAGTCGGATTTTCCCATTCATCATGTCCCTGTCATTGACTGTGTACACCCTCCTGAACCTTTAACCGATACCCCTCCTCGATCACTTCCCTCCATTCTTTCCATCATTCCGACCTTGCAAGAAACCGTCTCACTTTCATTTCGTATGTCTGGTTTACTAAGTTCGGCGTACCCATGGTTTCTTACGAATCTTGAGGGATTTGACCCAATCTCTCGCCGGGTTAATAGATTAGCACAATCGCTGTTTACACATCGCTCATCACAAATTGTGCTAATCTATTCACTCCATTTGCACCCTCAAGTTCGTACTCCACTTATTTTTCCCTTCCGCCATTCTTCTTCTCATCTACCGAGACCGCATTCCACTTCTCTCTACATACGGTCTCGCGTATTCTCCATTTCTTACCTCTTCACCTTCTTTCACCAACCACTGCTTTACCAAGATAAAATCTTTGAATGGTTGGTGTTAACTTTTGGCCTGTGTAAGGCCTTGTATAGCTTGATACTGTTCTTTCCCCCGTAGTCCTGAACTTCAACGCTTAACAGTGGAAACACTGTTTTACTTAAGTTTGGGGGGGACACCTTTTTTGTATATATTTTTTGTTTTCCTTTTTCTTTTGTATATAATTTGTTTTTAAGGAGCGCCGGCAATTTTGACCCTCTTGGTATAGCCTGACAGTGAGGGCACTGTCAAGTTTAAGTTTGGGGGTGTGCTCGGTAAGCTTTCTTCCTTCGCATTCATTTGTATATTTTGCATTTGCATACCTTATTAAAAACCCATAAAAATTGAAAATTTTCCAAAAAATATAAAAAATTTGTCGTCAAGTTAGCTAATAGGGTAACTTAGATTTTTATTCTGAAAGTTTAGTTGATATATTAGAAATAACTAAATTCTAGGCTTAGGAATTGAAAACCCTAAAAATAACCCTCATTCTGTCTAACTTTGGTAAATATACGTTGAGTTCAGTTCTTGAGTTAAGTCAAGATGAGGGGAAAGTATTGAAGCTCTACTGAAGGATAAGTCTGAAAAATAGTTTCTTTTCTTGAGTTCAAATTTAGAAAGTATATACCCTACAAACTGCACTTACACGCACCTTGAAACTTGGGATAGTAGAGGATACCTAGAAATACTCTTGCCTGAAAGCCTAGTATGAAAGAAAAAACGGTATTTAAAGCTAAACACCAAAGAGCATGTTGAAAAATATATCCGGTCTTGAAAAAGAAAAAGAAAAAAAAATAGAATAAAGTCAAGACCTGGAAACTGCTATTTACGCTTTAAAGTTCACACATTCTGTAATCGGTCGTTAGTGCCTCAAGAAGCATTAATAGTCGCATGAAAGGTGTGTGAGCAAATCCGCCCATCCTTAATGAAAAGAAGTAGTATTAGGTATTAGGGCAAAGGTATTATAGCTTGAATTGAATTCTTGAGTGTAGGGGTGCAAATATACACACACGTAGGGGTATACAATCGATGTTTGAATAAAAGATAGAAATGAAGGATAAGACTTATGTCTTCTGTAAAGTTGATAGAAATCCCTGATTTGAGGCCGCGCTTTAGAAGGAAAACTCAGGAGAACCGATATCTTTCTAAACTTTTTTGGAACGTATAGGATCCAAGGTTAAATAGATAGGAGGTGTGAAGCATTAGGGTTGAATATTTCTAACTTAGGATGATAGAGTTTCTAACGTAAATACTAAACTGTAGGAGTAAAATTGACGTTAACTTATGACACTAGCTTGACGGGATTTTGTGGGTAGTATCCGCTGAAAACCCTCAGGAGACAACACTCCTCCTACTAGGGACACCTAGAGGTTTAACGGCTTGTTGCACGCGCTCAGTGCAATCGCGTTCCCTGCGAAAGTGCGGTTATCATTATATTTTTAGGAATAATTGGTTTTGCTCGGGACGAGCAAAAGCTAAGTTTGGGGGTATTTGTTCATACCAGAATATTGCATTTTATACCGCCCATTCTTGCGCTCGTGTGTTTATAGGTAGGTGCTTTTAATCCGTGTTTGTTACATGTTTACAGATTACAGGTTTCCAGTCCAAATATTGTAAATCAAGAAAAAATCTCCACAGTTACGTCAAAATACAGAACATCTGTCACAGCAGATAAAAGCCGGGTTCCAGCCATCCATATCCGTCCAGTGCCGAGTACCGGTTCCAGATACAAGACATGTGACAGTGGTCATTCGTGTCTGGGACAAGCACAGAGCACGAGGGGGCTGCACAAGAATCAATAAGGTGCGCGGAGCTCGAGGGAGATAAAGTCAAAAGTAAAGAAAAGAATGCAATCTTGGACTAAGAAATCTGCAGATATTCTGAAAGACTTTTGTGCAGTATGAAGTTTTCAAACACGAAGAAAATGTAAACCAGGGAAAGCCACCAAAATTGACCACCCATCTCCACTACTTGGCCGTGGATCCGCGGCCAATAGGGGGTATTGGCCGTGGATCCGCGGCCATGTTGGCTCCTTGCTGGGTGAATTTTCTTGGGCAGTTTGGTACTTTCATATGGGGTCAGAATTTGGCCCTAGGGTTTCAGAACACTGCCTATAAATACCCCGGATCTGAGCCAAACCAAGGGAGCACTTCTTTAGCCTCTTTTTGCTAGTTTTTCTTCTTCTTTCTTCTTCTTCTTCTTCATTCTTCCTCCATGGAAATGTAGTGAGAGTATTGAGTGGATGTTAATGAAGATGAGGGTTTTTGTATCTTTCTTGTTAGTTTAGCTCCCCCTTGAGATTCTTGCTTTCTCTTGATCATTCAACCTCTTCATTGAGCTTGAATGGTTAAGGGTTTGTTATTGATCTCAAGGGTCGTATTTTCTTATGGAATTGGTTCTTCACTTCACATGAGTTCTTTACCCTTCTCTTGATCTTGCAACCTCTTGATTGAGCTTGCAAGTTTAAGGGTTGGCTATTGATCCCATGCTTGTCTTGAGATCTAGTTTCTTGTTCTTTTTATTGCTTATTTATTACTTGCGTTTTATTACCTTGTCTTTAATTACTTGCACTTAAATTCCATGCACTTACTTTCTTATAATCTTTTCTTTTCTTTGTTCTTTTCTTTTGCTCTTTGTTGTTCATTTTGTGAATGTTGTAATTATCTTTGTTGATAAGAATAAATACGGTGTTGTAAATTAATGTTTCTTTGCTCATTTCCTTTTCCCGTTATTTTCCATTGAACTCCTCCCAAACGTTACGCAAGCGCTCCGTTAGGCACCCTACCCTGACAAGGTAACGGTGATTCCTAACCGCGACCGGTTGCGTTCGGTTTGGCCGGAGGCGAAAGCAAGAGACAAGAACGGAAGGACAAGGGTAAATAAGCCGGATTCCACGAATACCGCGCTTAAATCCCCTAATCCACGTTGTTGCCGATTGCTCTAGCTTCAATTGGTCAAGATTCGGCTCAAAGGTTTTGAGTACAGATTTCTTTAGCTTACAATCTCGTATTTTCTTCTTAACAACTTTATACTTGCAAATAATACACATAGGGTAGATTAAACAAACACATACAAATTCTTTATTGACTCGTCTAAAACAAGAACGGAAAAACCACCATCTCCCTATGGATCGACCCGTGCTCAACCGGCTAGCTGCATAGCGACACCGTCCTGATCGCGGTTATACTTTAATTCTTTGAACATCCGACACGCTCATCGGCGTGCGATCAGAGGGGCGTTCTCGTAATTTATCGGGAAGCTTCTAGAAGAGTGGTGACTAAGGGGTTAAGGTGGCATTGCATTAAATGAGATTAGTGACTCATTTGTGTGATTCATCCAAGTCATTAATGCATCATAAATGCTTAATGACTGATGGAGATGAATCACTCATAGATATTTATGAAGCATGGTTGTTAATTCTATTATTTGATTTTTGGATAAATAATAATGCTTCAAATATATTATGATAAGATCATTATCTCATTTCATTCTAATCTTCACCTTCTCTCTCCTCAAGCTCACTCTCTCTTCAAACCCTAACCCTAACCTCTCATGTGTTGAGATCAAGGGTTAGCTAGACTAATACTTCCATAACCTCACTCTATATCCCCTAGGTAGCTTAGATTAGCACTTTAAGCAACCTAGTTATCTCAAGTTTGAGATTAAGCTTGGCGTAGGAGCTTTCGGGTGGATCGTCTTTGATTCGAGGAGGCCGTTGAGGTGCCGATGTTCCAAGAAGCCTACGAGGAGTGGAGGACCGCGATGAAGACCCGAAGGACAAGTAATGTGAGGTATAACTTCATATCCGAGTAGTTAAACCTCTAGTAGATAGTTAGCAATGGTTTAGATAACGATTCATGCGCTCAAGTTCGTGTTGCAAAGCTTTGATAATCGTTTTTCATATATTCCACCTCCCCGCAAGTTCGTGGGGTGCGTGACATGGACTTACAGCAAGATACCGTGGCTGGGTAGTCCATGAGGTTGGTAACATCGCCATCAAAGATACTACCAAAGAGGCAGTTTGGGTGTATATTGGTTCATGAGATGATCTAGGTTCCTGCCATTGTGTGACAATGGAGGTGTGGCCTTGGCCCAGGAACCCCGGTCCCATCAGTGACCCAGACATATTCTGAGGCAGCATCACCTGATCATGGAGATAGTTGATCTCCAGGGTGATCGAGGTTAGGAGAGTAGACTCAAAGGACAACACGGCGGATCCACTCACAAAGGCTTTTTCCCAGAGAGAGACTTATATGGGATGGTTGAGTATTAGATACTGCAACCACTGCTACAGATGGCCCCAGTGCAAGTAGGAGATTGTTAGTTATATGTATGCCCTAGAGGCCATTACTGTACATAGGATGTATATTGTAGTGGATGCTGGGACATATATAGGTAGGACTTTCTTTCTCGACATGATAGTACGCTATCTGGTTGCTCTTTATCTTAACATGTATACCTTCTATCTCTCTGTTACATGTTGATAAAGCCCTTAGGATATGTGCTCGACTTCCAGGACTATGATGTAGATCATACTAGTGGGGCCTGGGTAGTCCATGAGTACATCCTTCAATGTTCCTAGTCGTGGGAATATCTGTTAGTTATATGTATGCCCTAGAGGCCATTGCTATACATAGGATGTATATTGTAGTGGATGCTGGGACATATATAGGGAGGACTTTCTTGCTCGACATGATAGTATGCTATCTGGTTACTCTTTACCTTAACGTGTATACTGATTGTCTCTCTGTTACATGTTGGTAAAGCCCTTAGGATGTGTACTTGACTATCTGGACTATGATGCGGATCATACTAGTGGGGACATGATAGTCCATAAGTACATCCTTCAAAGTCCCTAGTCGTGGGTGTATCGAGACGAGGCATCGATATACCAGAGT
The DNA here is from genome assembly GCA_030015575.1 of Agapanthus africanus. NCBI lineage: Eukaryota > Viridiplantae > Streptophyta > Magnoliopsida > Asparagales > Amaryllidaceae > Agapanthus > Agapanthus africanus. The sequence goes on along the minus strand of CM057339.1, from coordinate 296,727,786 downwards.
AGACTAGCGTATACCTTCTCAACCCATACAGATGGACGATGGATGATCCCATATCCATTGGTGTTTGACATCAGAGATGATATGCGGGTGCTCAGTGGAGACTGGGTACACTGGACGGACTCGCCGAGAACTCCCAGATGGTATTATACCTTACGTTAGATGGCAGTTCTCTGGTGACACTGGTACAGAGTAGTCTGTTGACCCGAGATCGTCATAGAGTCTTGTGTGGTTCCCACTGTGCTTTGATTTCCATCTTACCACGTCCAAGAGGGCGTGCAAAACGGCGGTTTTTGGGTACAGTCCCGAGTAACATGGAGGCAATGAGCGATAGGAGGGGATTCGTCTCTCCCGGTATAAGGGGTTGATGTTGCGCTGTGTTCGATTGGCTATAACAGGAAATCCCTGGCCAGGGTTGCTGAGATTTACTGGTAAGAGTTACCAGTAGTTTCTCGAATTGTTATAGACCTCATATCGACACGACTTACGAGCTATTGGGGTCTGACGTTTACCACCCCTAGGCAAGATATGCGACATATCAGACGACGAGACCAGACTATACGGTAGTGTTACTGGTTGGATTCACTGGAGTGTGAGCGGGCTTTCTCATCGATCTTCTGATCGCTCAATACCCGGGTGGCCGTTACGTTTAGCAGACTGCTTGCGGCTTATGGGTGTTTGATATGATCATCACCTGCTGCCGGCGTATTGACGAGTCTTTAGAGTCCTACACAGAGGTTTCCTGGCTCAAGCGAAACGAAATAGGAGCGCATATGAGATATGTGCGGGACCGAGAATAATGCGTGTATGTGATACCGTATTCCATTCTCGCGATGGATGTATCGAATGGTTATATGCGATATAACCTAGTTATCGAATCAAGGATTGATTCGATAAGCCGATACATTGGATACTAGTCGGTTATATGCGATATGACCGGATCGTTAAATCAAGTGTTGATTTAATGATTTAATGTATAATTATATATTTGATATATTACTTTGCATTAACTAGTATTGGTTCATTTTAAATGGATTTTCTTACTTGGATTGTGCACATTGTATATGTGATATACTTTTGTTCACAAGATTGTATCATGTTTGATGATACATGCAAGCTTGGGCATGTGTAAAGAATTGACCATGGTTATATGAATGGTTAAGGTTTCATTTTGTTTTCTTATTCATTTATTTATCTATTTATTCTTTTTGGAAAATGATTTGCATAAAGTAAAATGGTGGCTTTCTTTGGATGGATTATGAAGCTTCATGAAGCTTTGACTTAGTAACCATTTTGTCTCATGCGTAACCCTAACCATTCCACGTAACCCTAGTCTATTCTCTACACTTGACCATGGTTGGATTATGATAAGTTTTGATTTTCTTTTCTATTTTAAATTAACTTATCATATCTTCATCTTCTTCTTCATCTTCTACTTGAAGAAAAAGCTTGCCTCATCAATAGCAACTTGATGAAAAGAGTGAGAAATCCAATTCTAAAGTGAACCCACCTCCTATTTCTTCATCCTCTACCTCTTGCCAAGTAGTATAGGGTGTTTTATTCATAAGTTTTCTAGACTTGGTGAAGTTGGAGCTTGATCTAGCGATGCCTCGACGTAGATCATCTTCGGCATCGTCGTCGATGACCTAGCCCGCTTTTTCTCCGATGAAGCCGACGCTAGAGCCCAAGATCCGATTTGTACAGCGAGGAGACTTCATCGCGGAGCCATGGAGGTGGACAACCGGATCTACAAAGGTTGTATTTCCGTTTTCTCTTTAGCTAAGTTGTTAGCTAGTTTCTTTTTCGCCTAAATATCTAGCCAACGATCCGTAGTCTAGGGTTTCTCGGCACCGTAAATTTTGAAATTGGCATGGTTGATGCCTTGTGAGACCTCTTGAGAGTGCCTAGGAACCCTACAGTGGTATCAGAGCCTAGCTAGAGCCTTAGGTGATGCGTAGACGAAGTTTGAAACCCGAACGAACCAAAACCCTAACACAAACCATGCTCTCTGGACTTTTTCTAAAATCTGGATTTTTCAATATTAAAAATATGCAGAAAAATAAGCAGGGTCTTATTTGAATTAATGTGAAAGACGAGGGTCTAATTCGAAAATTACACCGCGGAACCGCGGCATAAGCCTGCACATGCGGCGGTTCCGCGGCCGTACTGTCCCTTTGACCAATGTTTTCTGCACAGTAATTCATATAATTGATGTTCCCCTCCGAACGGCGGCCGAGACGTTAGGACGTCCTGTGCCTGAGGTTCGGGGCAGATACTATTTGGTTTTATCCGTCTATCTCTCCGAAGATACCAAGTTGATTTATGGCACCGTGTATCGGAGGTTTAGACGGATGCGGCCGATGTAGCAGACTTCGTCAGATTCCCCCTCAGGGTGAGGGGTTTTTGATTGTGGGGACGCTCTTCCCTGCAGGCGCAAGCCCCTGCAGTTAATTACGCTACCGCATCGCGGTAACAACTTTCTCCTTCTGCAGAATTTCACTTCGTGTCGTGTGTGTTTGTTTTGTTTGTGGTTGCCCGTGGATTGTATACGGAGACTGAGTAATGCCGTCGCCCGTAGGACATGGATTAGTCCAAATCCGTATTTACTTAGATTTGGGTTTGGTGTTTTTAGTTTAAGGATGCATTAGCCGCGTTGCGGCTAAGATCAACTTAAACGTTCGTCAAGGATACGTTAGTCCTGTTTTAGACTAAGATCGACCTGACGTGGTGATTGATTTAATTATCTGGCCGTCGGGACTCGTCACCTCTCTGACGTCGTTGAGGGATTACAACGACAGGCGTCAGAGGAGTTCAGAGATGTACCCTTGCACCAAAGTTGATTCGGAGTTTTATTGTTTATTTAAAGATCTAAGGACACATTAACCGTATTTGGGGCTAAGGTCAACTTAGACGGGACCGTTTAGATCCGGCAAAAGAGCATTTGGAGGCTCTATTATTCCAGTTTAAGGACGTGGTGGTCTATCGCCAGTTTAAGGACGTGGTGGTCCATCGCCAGTTTAGGGACGTGGTGGTCCGATATTAGTTTAGGGACGTTTCGGTCCGATATTAGTTTAGGGACGTTTCGGTCCGATATTAGTTTAGGGACGTTTCGGTCCGATATTTAGATAAGTGGTTGTTGGGACCCGTCGCCTCTTTGACGTCGTTGAGGAATTACAACGACACATGTCAAAGGAGTTCGGAGATGTACCCTCAAACCGGACGTGAATTGATTTAGGAGAGCCATTTTGCTCAGTCAATTTAATTTAAGGACTTATGGCCACGATTGGGCTAAGTCCAGTTCAACACTTTATTCGCATTGCATTTTTCTTATTTAGGCTCTACAAAAGATATAGAGTATCAGTTTATTTTGGGCTCTGCCCATTTGCAAAGCATCTACTTTGTTTTGGGCTTTGCCCCTTTTAAAATGCATAGCATTCTGAATATTTTGTTTGGGCTCTGCCCATTTATAAATGATGCAAAGCATCTGTTCTGGTTTGGGCTCTGCCCCTTAAAATAATGCATTTGCGCTTCATTAAGCCTGTTAGGCCTTCTCTTAATTGGGCTTGGCCCTTTTTAATGCATCTGCGCTTTGCGCTAAGTAATGAGCGCAAGTTCATATGGTGATGACACGTGTCGTGCTCTGATGAGCGCAAGCGCACTAGCGCAGTGCGATGCGCTGTTGCGCTGCGCTATTGCGCTGCTGACACGTGGCGCGGTCTCAGCGAGTTGCGCCAATTCCAGAGAGCAAAGCTCTATCTTAAGGGCGCTTAGCGCAAGTGGTTTTATAGCCGACACGTGGCGCTCTCTTAAGAGCGCAACAGCGCAGTTTGGAAGTGCAAAGCACTGTTTAAGTTCTTGATCAAAATTAGATCAAAGAAAAATAGATTTCTTCTTTATTCCAAGAACCAGAGGTTCATAAAAGTGCAAAGCACTATTCTTTTATTATTATTTTTGTTTTTAAAGAACCGAAGGCTCACAAGAAGTGCAAAGCACTGTTTTCTTTTTTTTTATATAAAGATCATTGATCTTATATTTTTTTTTTTAGACTAATGGTCTATTAGAAGGAATTTCTTCTAATCCATGAAGGTTCTTTACCTCTTTCTTGAGATCTTCTCAGAGTTTTCTCTGCTTAGAGTTCTTGATCTTTCCAGAAAATTGTTGATGCCTTTGAATTGAGGCTTAGGGTCCTATTTATAGTGACCACAAATCTGTTGAATTTGTTAACAGGATCTTTCCTGAGTGATTTTGGGAATTTTCCCACCGCTGGATCTTTGATCCAAAGGCCGAAGAAAATCTTCTAGTTCTGGAAAGAATAGAAAAGATTTCATAAAATCTTAATTTAGTTTGGCGCAAATGCACCAGCGCATGACACGTGTCGCGCAGCGCAGAGCGCATCGCAAGTGCGCTAGCGCGTCTGCGCTGACACGTGTCGCGCAGCGCAGAGCGCAGCGCAAGTGCGCTAGCGCGTCTGCGCTGACACGTGTCGCGCAGCGCAGAGCGCAGCGCAGTTGAAGCGTTGCTTCCTTCGATCAGAGCTTTGCTCTGATTGGGTGCGCTTTCTTGGGCGCTGCGCGCAGGACTTGAAATTTTGCTTCAAAATTTGAATTTTGAATTCAAACAGAGCTTTGCTCTGATTGGGGGAAACAAATTCCCCCCCACCGTTGCGCTCACGTGGCGCACACGTGAGTGCAACGGTGGCAACCCTCCTGACCGTTGGATCAAGGGGGAATCTCAAGAGGCGGAAGCGCCTTATAAATAGGGCGTTTGACCCTTAGAACATCTCACCATTAGGTTTTGATTTTCCAGAGCTTTGCTCTTGCTTAAGACTTCAGAGCTTTGCTCTCGTTTCCAGAACTTTAGAGCTTTGCTCTTATTTTCTAAGTTAGAAAATCTTGGTAAACTTAATCTCAGATTAAATATCTTAATTAATTAATAGAGCCTTGGCTCTTACAGATCCTTCGATCTAAAGAGGTCCCCCCCTTAGGGTTTCATAAACAGAGCTTTGCTCTATAAGAACTTACAGATCCACAGAGATCTTTCATGGGTTCTAACCCATGAGCAGAGCTTTGCTCTTGGATCAAATGTAGATCTTTTAGATCTGAAAGGCAAAGAACTTTTTCATAAGTTTTCATGGATTTTTCAAGATTCTAGAAATTTTAATTTTAAAATTATTTTCAACACATTTTTTTTTAATGTTACAGAGCTAAGCTCCTTTTTTAAAGAATTTTACTCTTTTGAGACCAGAATTTGACAAGTGTCATTCTGTGACAGAGCTTTGCTCTAAAAGAGGATATTTCTTCCTTGTCTCTAGGGATTCTTTCCCCCTTTTTTTATTATGGGAATGTTCCCCCTAGGGACCAACTGACAATCCCATCCAATGATGAGTTTGTCTTATTGATTGACGTATTGTCATTTAGATTTCATGGGTCCCTCTTTGGTTTCCTACTCACTGCACTGTGGTGCGGTGTAATTAATTAATCTTGATTTTAATTTTAATTAATGCATTTTCTTCTTTCAATGCCGAACACTGACAGTTACATTGCTCTTTTTGCAGCGATCATGTCTGAAGACACTTCATTCCCGTTTGTCCGCTCAGAGGAGGGGTTTCCAGAGGCGCCTTTGGATCGCGAGGTCTTGGCCATGATCAAGGCGTACGACCCGGAGTATAAGAGTCTCCACCTTTGGGGGTCATGGTACAATCAAATTATTATGGGTCGACGCAGCTTTACATGTGCGGTGCCGTCGGAGCCCATAACGGCGATTCATTATGCCAGCCCACCCCCGGTGCAGTATGCCGCGGAGATGACGGATTGGACATCGAAGGGTTTTCTTCACCCGGCCATAGACGCCATCCCGGTCCAGCGTCCGATGGTTTTGGACATCCTAGGATGCCGTATCTGTCAGGGCGAGGCGAGACCTTGGGGGCAATCATATAACATTGGTCTGATCCCCCGCCACCCGGTTGGCTATCTGCCATGGGCCCGGTATATCCTGTCGACGAGGAAGTCGCAGTTGATAGGACTAGGACTGTACACCGCAGTCTACGTCTCTCTCTTCCAGTATCCCACACTTCCCACTTGGTGGTTCAAGGCCTTCCTGGAGCAGTGGAACATTCCTACTCACACTTTCCTTGCCATGGATCGGGAAGTGTCCATCTCGCTGGAAGAGTTTACGGAGGTGTCTGGCCTACCGGCTATGGGGGAGCATTATGAAGAGTTGCTCCCGCCGGATGAGTACATCTATGGGGCTAAGCCGATGGTAAGGGAGCTCACGCCGGAGAACGCTGTTCAACATCAGTTTCCGAGTCTGATCAAGGTGTTGAACATCTATGAGGCCCTTTTCGTTGAGCATGGGAGCCGTGGAGTTAATTTTGAGGATTTTATTGCTCGGTTCCTTCATCCAAACGTCCTTTCGGCAAAGACTGCCAAGTTTGCCAACCTTGAGGATCCTTTCGGCTTAGGTTTGGATAACCTGCCAGCGAGAGACATAGATCAAAGGAACTTTTTTCTTCCCAACTCCTCAACCATGTCTTTTGCAGAAGTTGCAGCCCCCGAGATGGACGAGGAGGCCTTCTTTTTGGGATTTCTTGGGCTTTGGCTGAGTTGGTTTGCACTTCCAATGCATTCTCACCGCATGAGGCCCTCTGTTTTTTACCCGGCCCACCGAATGATTATCGGGGTAAAGGTGCCCGTTGGGATCGCCGGCTTGGCGCATTTATATCATGGCCTTAGCCGAGCTGCAGATGCTAATGAGCCTGGGGCGTTGCATGTGGTTTTCCCAATGCACTACTTCATGTCGTGGCTCGAACTACATACAGCGGGTGTTTTCGCCATGCATAAAAGGCCCTCATTCTACGAAAGGTGCATTTTTCCTCGCCTTTTACAGTTGATCGGCGCATCAATTGTAAATCCATCGCCGCGAGATGCCAGGAGTTTACTCCTTCGTTCCCACACCGTTGGAGCCGGTGTGTCTTTTATTGACAAGGTGTTGACCATTGGGAAAACGTCCACTACTGCAGTACGGCCATTGCAAGACACTTTCAAGGATGGCGCTTCGATTTTAACGGCCCGGGAGACCCTTCACTTATACTCTATCAGACCGGGATTTTTGGTGTTTAGGCAGGACGGGGGAGCGATCTACATGAGATATAACCCGCACCGTTTCGCCCAACAGCTGAGCTATAACCAAGGGGTACCGCTGGAGGCCTTTTTATCGGAACCTGCCGCGAACGAAGAAGGGATAGAGAGGGCGCTGCATCACTTCATGCGTCTAAACACGGGCTCTTACTTCTTTATCAGTGAGCCGGCTTGTGCTCCCCGTCTCCTTAGGGTATACACCGAATGGTATAGTCATTCGACAGGAGCGGTCATAAAGGAGGAAAGGCGGTTGCTGATCGACCGTAAGGGTGCACCTCCAGGTAGCGATCGCAACGCTCCTCTGGTGCCAAGGACTCCAATAGTCGCTCCCTTAAAAGATTCTGGGAGCAGACCATCACGTGCGCGAAGTCCTCCATATGAATTGCCGCTCCCCGATATCACGGATGCACCTCCTTCCCCCCGCGCTCAGGCGGAAACAGTGGTCGTACCCTCGCCGGAGTCTGGCGTGGGTGCGGACATCGGGACCCGTCGTCCCAAAGCAGCTGCCAAGCGTAAGTCGCTTCCCCGTGAGCCTAGGGCTGGAGGGAAAAAGAAAAAGAAGTCGCTCTTCGCCGCGGACGTTGCGTTCGGCCAGGAACCCCACGCTCCTTATTCCGAGGGTCTGCTCGAGTATGGGACTAACGCGGGATTAGTGATGCCGCCGCCGGACGATACAGACTTGGAAGCTGCTCTCAGAGCTTCAGCATGGCTGGTGAAGCGTGATGCGTGGCTGGCTAAGCTTGCGCAATCAGGTAACTACTAGTCACTTTTTCTTTACTGTAATGTATTTTCTTCCTTATTTCATTATTTTTGACTAACGCTTTTCTCTCTTTTCTTTTAACAGGCATCACCGATGAAGAAGCCATTGCCGCTTCTCTGAAGACCTTTCAGGAGGAGGAACGTGCCAGGGCATCTGTCGGCCTTAGTAAGTTTCGACTCATCGAATTTTTCATTTTTCTTGCGTTATGGTCGATCTAACCTTTCCATTTTAATTGCAGGGACCTCAATGCCGCTCCCTCCTAGCGACGCAGATGTTCTACCAGCGGCCGATGTTCCTGTTCCCTCTGGGACACCGCAGGAGGCTCATCTTGAAAAGCCGATGAGAGATGCCTTAAAGGCTCTGGAGGCCTCCCTGAATGAAGATGATGATGCCTTGAGGGAGGCGTCATAGAGGTCCCTCATAACCGCTCGGGAGGAGAGAAAGTGGTTGAGGCATGAGGCGAAGGCGCGTAGGGCTGCCTTGGCCATGGGAGCGGGACCCAGCACCGCCCCTCGAGCTGATACTCCCTCCGAAGAGGCCTCTGTCGCCCTATCTACTGCCCGCAGAGAGGTGGCGCGAGCAGTTCGGAGTGCAAACGGCAAATTCGCTTCAGGTAATATTTCTCTCAGAGTTTTTGTTATAAGGATTTTAATGTCATTGGTCCTTATATCTCTTATCTTTGCAGGGCCAAGTCTGATCGAGGGAGAGGCGGAAGCCGTTGACCCGAGGGGAACGGAGGAGGCGATGCCTGCCGAACTCGAGCCGACAGTAGGTAATATTGTTGAGGCCATGGAGCCTGGAGTGGAGGTCGAGGGGCCTACCACTGAGAAGGTCATTGACGCCGAACCTGAAGCGAGGGCAGATGATATGATCATTATAGCTGAGTCCAGGGTGGTGGCGAATGAAGCGCTCGAGGCCGGCGATCCCCTGGCGATGGTGGACGATACGACCGCCATTATTGAACCTGAGAGAGTAGTGGGTGAGGTGGCCATGATTCCCGAGGACGAACCAACCGCTCCTTCTCTGGAATCTGGCAATACTCCAGTCATTGCCCTCCCCATCTATGGTCCTCCGCCGTCTCCAGGTCTCGCGAGCACGACAACGGTCCCCATCGAGTCGGGCGATGAGGCTACAGGCGGTGGTCTTATGTCGATAGAGGAGGGAGTCGCCTCCGTTTCAGCCGGGAGCTCCTCAGGTAAACCCTAAGTGGCTGCTTTTCTTTACTTTACAACCATTTCTGACAAGTCCACCTTTTCGTGATGCAGGTGCAGCTAGTGCCGATGCCCCACCGCTCGAGGGAGCGCCTTCGATGACCGCTTTGGCGGTGGTCACCTCTCAACCTTCTCTCATACCCTCGAAGATGTTGGAAGGTATATGTTTACGATTTATTAATCTTGTTTTCCAGATATCTAATTCGCGTACTAAATTCACACTGTCGTGTTCTCAGGAGCGCTTTTTGATCATGTACATCAGATGTTGCTCCCATATTTCTCCTTCCCATCTAAGCTTGCTTCTTCCCCTGGTGGCGTTGGTAAGTATAATTTCTGTTAACATTCTTCCTCTCTCTCTTTTTTTTATTGATGGAATTGTCTCTAACCTCTTTTTCTCATCTCAACTGCAGTGCTACAGATTGAAGAAGGGGATAAAAGCTCAGCTGTACCAACAGCCCTTCCGACCTTGCCACCTGTCTTAACTGGTACAATGACCATCATATTGGTAACTTTCCTCTCTCTATTTTCTGTACTGTTATCTGATCGCATCCCGTCTCTTTCATCTGTCGTTCTGGCTTCGGCATCCTTCGAACCTCGCGTCACAATGCCGGCGGGTCCTTATCTGAGGAGTCTGTCTTCAAAGGGTGCTGCGAATAATCTGCGCATGTTAAGTGACTATGTCGAGGAACTCGATGTTGAAGCTCCTACATCTACCGCAGACTTCGCTATGGTGGTTAACCCGATGCTAGCAATACTCGTGAACTTTCATAATGAGAGCATCATTGCATCCTGGGTTAACCATTGTAAGGAGATCGAGGGTTGCCTATTTCAATTGGAGTCGTTGCATCCCACTCCCGAGACTGTGGCTGCCAATAATCAGAGGAATGCGTGGATTGAGCAGAGCGCTTCTTACTTCCGCCATCTCGAACAAGAAGTTATTTCAAGGCGCAAGGAGCGTGATGATGCTTCGAGCAGGTCCGCTCAACTGCATGCTCGGGTGGAGGCCAATGCTGCACGGCTGAAGGTTATCTTTGAGGGCCTCCTGCAATGCCTCTCCGAAGGATTATCATTGAGGCATAAACTTAACGTTGTCGAGCGAGCTTCAGCCAGCCAGGAAGCAGCCCAGAAGGCGGTAGAGGAGCAACTTTCATCTTTCTTGCAACAACGGGCTCAGGTGGAGGCGGAGGTGGCCGCGACTGTCACTCGAGAGGAAGTGCTGAAGGAAGTGCGAGAGCAGCTTGTGAACTTACTAAAGACACTTGCTCCTCAGTAGCTATCCATTTTTGTATCATTCGTACTTATAGATAAAAGAATGTATATGTATATATTTTTTTATCCTTTGACATAATGTATCCTGTATTTGATCAAGTTTATGAATAAAAGATACACCTTTTTGTAATGTCTTGTGTCACTTCTTCGCTTTTTCTTTCTTTTTAGCATGACATCTTTAATGCGCCTTATTGGCGAGTAAATTCATTTCTCCCAGAAATAACGATGGCCTAGACTGCAGGTTCAGATCTGCCGCCTAGGACTTTTCAACTCCATGAGCCGTGAGGGTCTCATAGAGGCTTTTCTCCCTACGGATCGAGAGGATCTCGCAGGTGGATTTTCTCCTTAAGAATCGTGAGGATTCCTAAGTGTAGTTTTCTCTTCTAAGTCGTAAGGATCCTATAAGAGAATTTTCCCTCTTACGAGCCGAGAGGATTCGTAAGTGGTTGTTTCCCTCTTTGTCGAGAATCGATTTCAGAGAGTGAGACCCGTGAATAGTATGCAAGAGACCATTTAGGATTGACTTGCAGGGTCCCATTGCCCTCTTACGAGTCGAGAAAGCTCGTAAGCGATTGTTTCCCTCTTTGTCGAGAATCGACTTCAGAGAGTGAGACCCGTGAATAGTATGCAAGAGACCATTTAGGATTGACTTGCAGGGTCCCATTGTTCAGGAAGCAAGTTTTTGAATCCTTACTGCCCGAGATGTGAGTCAAAGAAGCTCTCGTCACGGAGTGTTTGTATCCGTGAGTTGAGAGGTTTTGCGAGGGATTATTTTTTTCCCAAGCGCCAAGGATTATTTGTGTCCTTGGGGTTTGAAACGAGTCGAGGGTTCCTACGGAGGCACTGGTGGCTCTGCGGGTCGACGCGGATCAGAAGGCTCTCGTCAAGGAGTGTTTGTATCCGTGAGTCGAGGAACTTGCCGAGATTATTTGTTTCCCGAGCGCCAAGGATTATTTGTGTCCTTGGGGTTTGAAACGAGTCGATGGTTCCCACGGAGGCGCTGGTGGCTCTGCGAGTCGACGCGGATCAGAAGGCTCTCGTCAAGGAGTGTTTGTATCCGTGAGTTGAGAAGTTTTGCGAGGGATTATTTGTTTCCCAAGCGCCAAGGATTATTTGTTTCCTTGGGGTTTGAAACGAGTCGAGGGTTCCTACGGAGGCACTGGGGGCTCTGCGAGTCGACACGGATCAGAAGGCTCTCGTCAAGGAGTGTTTGTATCCGTGAGTTGAGAAGTTTTGCGAGGGATTATTTGTTTCCCAAGCGCCAAGGATTATTTGTTTCCTTGGGGTTTGAAACGAGTCGATGGTTCCCACGGAGGTGCTGGTGGCTCTGCGAGTCGACACGGATCAGAAGGCTCTCGTCAAGGAGTGTTTGTATCCGTGAGTTGAGAAGTTTTGCGAGGGATTATTTGTTTCCCAAGCGCCAAGGATTATTTGTTTCCTTGGGGTTTGAAACGAGTCGAGGGTTCCTACGGAGGCACTGGTGGCTCTGCGGGTCGACGCGGATCAGGAGGCTCTCGTCAAGGAGTGTTTGTATCCGTGAGTTGAGAAGTTTTGCGAGGGATTATTTGTTTCCCAAGCGCCAAGGATTATTTGTTTCCTTGGGGTTTGAAACGAGTCGATGGCTCCCACGGAAGCGCTGGTGGCTCTGCGAGTCGACGCGGATCAGAAGGCTCTCGTCAAGGAGTGTTTGTATCCGTGAGTCGAGGAATTTTGTTGAAGTCACTGGCTTCTTCAGTTGAAATGAACCGTTGAGGTTTGGTTTCGTCGTTTGACGGAATCCGTTGGGGAAGTATGGTCCTTCTTTGTTTATGCTCTTGGATTGTATACAGGGATCGATGTGATCTTAACTGTAGGGCCGAAGCTTTATCATTTCTTATTTTTGTTTTATTTTATTTCCGCGATGCTCTATCATTTCAGCTTTTATATCGCGAAGGTCGCGATTGCCCAAACATTTCGGCTATTTTTCGCGGTGCCCAATCATTTTGGCTTTTTATCATTTTATTTTTACTCGTTGCTCTTTATTACGAGTTGCCCGATCATTTCGGCTATTTTGCATGCATACATTTTACTTGCTGCTTTTTATTGCAAGTTGTCCTATCATTTCGGCTATTTCGTATGCATGAGCGGCCTACTGGCTTTCGCCGTCAACCTGAAACTGGACACCGATTTCGGCATCAGCACCGCTGCAACTGGGATATTACCAGGAGCGAATCATCATTTGCCTCTGTCGTTGTCTAACAAAGGAGGCTTAGCGACCAGGGTTAGGGTCCTGTCGGCTAAGGCTTTTGACTTCATGAGCCGTAAGGGTCTCATGAAGGTATTTCTCCCTGCAAGTCGTGGGGATCTTGTAGGTATATTTTCTCCTTAGGAATCGTAAGGGTTCCTAAGTGTTTTGTTCCTCTGTAAGTCGTAAGGATCCTACAGTAGGTTTTTCACCTCACAAATCAAGGGGATTTATAAGGGTTGTTCACCATGCGAATGTATTCCCAATTACGGATGAAACTTGGCTAGGGAAATGTTAATTTGTGCCCGTGGATTGTATACAAGGGTCGGTATTGAGCTACTTGTAGGGCAATATTGGAAGTTTGTGGGGGTTTGCTTAAGCACAGGTTTAGGTCTCTGTGACTTAAGACTTTCAAATCCTATGAGCCGTGAGGATCCCATAAGAGAGTTCTCCTTACGAGTCGTGAGGATCTCGCAAGCGTATTTTCTCCCTATGAATCGTGGGGATTCCTAAGTGTGTTGTTCCCTTGTAAGTCGTAAGGATCTCACGCGGGTGGTTTCTCCTTACAGGGTTTTGAGGACTCCATAAGGGTTCTTTAACGAAGTTGCGCCCTTTCGGGTTTTCACAAACATTCGCCGGTAGTCCTGCTGTTTTTACTCACGGAGCCCTTTCGGGTTTTCATCCGTGCCCATTTTGCTTATGGACTTACCGTTTTTTTTTATTTTATTTTTATTTTTATTATTTTTTTTTATTTATTTTTATTCGTCTCGTCAGCCCAAGGATGTTGCGGTATTAGTTTAAAGACGTTTCGGTCTGCTATTAGTTTAAGGACATTTCGGTCCGTCACTTGAGAAGGCTGGCTACTACTTATAAAGCTTGAGCTTAGGAAGATAGCGAGCGGACATAGTCGTCGTCATCTACCATTGACCTAGGCTGTGGCTCATTAAGCGTAGTATTTCTTTAGGAAGCGGCCGTTTATTGGCCTGAAAGGCCTTTCACCGTGCATGTCCATGAGTAGATAGGCTCCACCCTGGTAAACTTTATCTATGATGTACGGGCCTTCATAGTTTGGCTCGAACTTTCCCCGCTTGGCGCGATTGGGGATCATGGGCCTTTTGACTACTAATACGAGTTCGCCTTGACGAAATGTCCTCGGTCGGGTTAATTTTTCGTATGAGCGCGTCATCTTTGCTTTATAGGCTTCCAGATTTTGCTGTGCTATGAGCCGGGTTTCATCAAGGGCGTCCAGCTCCTCAAACCGGAGGTGAACATTTTCTTCATCCGTCAGCTCGTAGTGGACTGCCACTCGTAGAGAGGGTAATTCTATCTCGAGAGGGAGTACTGCTTCCGTCCCGAACACCAACGCATACGGCGTTGTGTTCGTGGCCGTCTTGAACGTAGTCCGATACGCCCAAAGAGCCTCTTGCAATCTTTCGTGCCAGTCTCTCTTATTTCGGGACACTGTTTTCTTCATGATCTTCGTCAAGGTCTTGTTGAAGGCCTCAGCTAGACCGTTAGCTCGCGGGTTATAAACTGAGGAATATCTCCAGTCTATATTGTGCTGCTGTGCGAAACGGCTAATTTTATGACTTCGGTAGGCTGGCCCATTATCAGAGATGATCCTTCTCGGGGTTCCAAACCGGTATATGACGTGCGTTTTGAAGAAATGGAGGATGTTCTCCGTCTTCACTTCCCTCAACGGTATCGCCTCTGCCCATTTGGAGAAGTAATCAGTCGTCGCCAAGATGAAACGATGCCCCTTTGACGATGCTGGTTCGATGGGGCCGACTATGTAAGTTCCCCACATTTCGAACGGCCAACTAGCCATTGTTGGATGCAGTGGGTTGGGATGCTGATGGATGAAATCCCCATGAATTTGACATGAATGACATCGCCTCGCGTATTCCAGACAATCCTACATCATCGTGGGCCAGTAGTAGCCCATCCGTTTTATCTTCAACTTCATCTTAGGGCCTGCTTGGTGAGAACCGCAGAGTCCGTCATGAACTTCCTGGACGACCCTTCTCGCTTCGTCAGGTCCTAAGCATCTCAGCCACAGAGAATCGAATGACCTCTTGTATAGAGTGTCGTTGACGAAGGCGAACGACAGAGCTCGTTTCACGAGCTGATGTCTCATGGACGCTTCTTCAGGCATCCGGTGGAACCTGAAGTAATCTATGAAGACTTCTCTCCAGTCTTCGGTCTTCTCATGGTCTGTTATTTGCAGGGTTGCCTCCTCGTTCGCTCCTTTTTGTTCGGATGATTTGGGATGTATTTCTGCTGGGGAGAGCACTCGACGGCTTTGTATCACGATTCTAACGTCATCGAGGTTCTCGTCAGCTAATTCTTTAGCAAGTTTGGCCAGTGCGTCCGCTTTGCTGTTTTCCGCGCGCGGTATACTTTCCAACGTGTAGGAGGGAATTTGAGTTAGCAATTGCTGCACTTTTTCACCGTATTTTACCAATTCCGGTTTGCATGTTTGGTAATCGCCGTTCACTTGACTGACGACCAATTGGGAGTCCCCGTATATGAGGAGGCTCTCAATTCCCATATCGATGGCGATCTCGAGGCCTGCTATCAGAGCTTCATATTCAGCTTCATTATTCGTTCTCGGCTCTGTTAAGGAGAAGGCGAAGCGCATTATTCCTCCTTGTGGAGTCACAAAAATGAGTCCTACCCCCGATTTGATCATTGGCGTACTTTGTTTGTGCTTTTTCATGGAAGATGCTCCATCGAAATAAAGCTCCCAACGGGTGTCACTACTGTCGATTGCATCAAACGCATGTCTGTCCGGCAAATCACAATTTAAAGGAGAGTCGGCAGGTATGGGATGCTCAGCAAGGAAGTCGGCGATGGCCTGGCCTTTTACTGCCTTGAGAGGTTGATATGTTATCGAAAATTCCATCAAGAGCAGGGCCCATTTAGCGAGTCGTCCCGTCAATATGGCCTTTGACATTAGATATTTGAGAGGGTCCACTTTTGAAATAAGACGGACCTCGTGCGCCAACGCATAGTGCCTAAGCTTTGTTATTGCGAAGATCAACGCCAGGCAGTGTTTTTCAATGGGAGAGTAATTGCTTTTTGCCCCCAGCAGAACTCGACTTAAGTAGTAGAGTGCTCTCTCTTTCCCTTGATCGTTCTCTTGTGCCCATAATGCGCCTAAGGAACCTTCGAGGGCGGTTGTATAAAGAATGAGAGGCTTCCCCTTAACCGGAGAAGCCAACACTGGCGGATTCTGTAGGTATTGCTTGATCTCATCCAGTGCGCCTTGGCATTTTTGATCCCAGACGAATGGGGTTCCCTTCTTCATCAGGTGGCTATAAGGACGGCACTTTCCTGAAAGGTTGGCTATAAATCGCCGTATGTATGCGAGTTTCCCTTGGAGAGACCGAAGCTGTTTGAGAGTCCTCGGCGGAGGCATTTCCATGATCGCTTTAATCTTTGACGGATCTATTTCAATACCTCGGTGTCGGACAACGAATCCCAGGAATTTGCCCGAGGAAACCCCGAACGCACATTTAAGAGGATTCATCTTCAAATTGTATTTCCGAAGGCGTTGAAATACAGTCTTCAGATGCTCGAGATGTTCCTCGTATGATTTGCTTTTAACCACGAGATCGTCGATATAGCATTCAACGATTTCGTGTATAAGGTCGTCGAAGATCTTTGTCATGGCCCTTTGATAGGTGGCGCCGGCGTTCTTCAAACCGAAGGGCATCACTTTATAACAAAATATACCAAGAGGAGTCCTGAAGGCTGTATGCTTCTGGTCTTCTGGATTCATTTTTATTTGATTATACCCTGACGAGCCGTCCATGAAGGAGAAAACCTCATGAGTGGATGTATTGTCTATCATCAGTTCAGTGACTGGCACTGGGAAATCATCCTTCGGGCAAGCTTTATTAAGATCCCGGAAGTCTACGCATATGCGCACTGTCCCATTTTTCTTCATCACTGGGACGATGTTGGCGATCCATTCAGGGTATTGGACTTCTTGGATGAAGCCAGAGTCTATCAGCTTTTTGACTTCGGCGTTGATGCTCATCTCAAGCTCGAGCCGCATTCTCCTCGGCGCTTGTTTGACTGGCTTGATGTCCGGGGATATCGCCAACTTGTGTACAGCAATTTCTGGATCTAGTCCCGGCATTTCGGAATAGTTCCACGCGAAGCAATCTTTGTGCTGTAGAAGCACATCCTTTAACGCAGCCACCCTTTCTTCAGATAGCAGCTCGCTGATGAATGTCGGTCGCGGGTCATTTTCCGTCCCCAACTCAATTTTCTTGAGATTATCTGTAGTGGTATGGATTCCATCTTCCAGCTCTTTCGGCGCTGGGGGAAATTCTGAGATTACCTCATCACTGCTGTTTTCGAGGCACCAAGGGAGGCTGTCCACGTTCTCGGACTCTTCTCTCAATGTCGTTATCATACGACAGGTGTGAATTTTCTGCCAACCCCAATATGGAACTGGTTTTTCTTTCGCGGCTTCGGGCTCGTGCTTCTGTGGTGGCGCTACCCTCCAGTTATCAGACAACGCGAATTTGCCAAGCTGATATTGGTCTTCAACCCAATTCTTAAAGGTGAAGCAATCTTCAAGCGGATGCCCTACTACTCGATGATAAAAGCAATACTTTGGGTTGGAGACTTCGCCTGCTTGTTCAGGGTGTTTAAACTCTGGCAACGTAAGCATTTGATGTTTTAGAGCGAGATCGAATATTTTCCTTGTTTTGTTCCGAGGAAATGAGTATGCTCGACCCATTTTCTTCCTGAGGGCTAAGTCAATAACGCTCGATTCTCGGATGCGTGGCTTCTTAGCTCTGCTTTGTGGTTGTCGAGCGCCTCTCTTGCCTTTCGACTTGTTTTTGTTCTCGCGTCGAACCTTTTTTGTAGCAGGTTGAGAGCGGCATCTTCGTTCTTTACTGCCTGTTGGAGGAGGCGCTGTGTTTTAGCTTTCTTATAGATTGCCATTTCACGATCGTGATCATCTCGGGCTTTTTGACTCGCATCCCTTATAAGTTTGCTCATCTGGTCTTCGGACGATGGACTGGGCGGGTTTGTATCAGGAACTTTGCTGGTTCAGGATTAGCATCCTCCCATTGAGCGTCCGCCTCTTCATCGAAGTCATACATGGCATAACAGCTGTTTACTAGCTCCCGCTTCTTTGGCTGGATGTACCCAAGCCCTTTGGTTTCTACTCTCCCGTTAGGAAGTTTGCATTGGGTCCCGGGAATGTTCCAGACCTTGTTATAGAATTTGGCTTTTCTAACGGTCTGTGTGAAGGACATCCCTTGGCGTTTCAGCAGTTTCTTCAAACCTTCGGTATAATATCGGGGAAGACGGATAGGCTGAAGCCTGTCGAGCGTGGGATCCGCGCCATGCCAAATTTCTTTTTCTACTTTGTTTTCTTCAGAACGGTAGAATAAGATTGCCTTCTCGCCTCTTCGTCCGGGAGGGATATAGAATGTCTGTAATTCTTCTACGCCGTTGGTGTCGAGTGCATCCAGTTCTTTGTAATGTTCAAGTGGCACCATGGTTATCTGCAGACTTCGCTCTTCATCAGCGGAAATCCGTATCGAAGGCCGAGCAGGGAATACAGCATGAACTTCATCCTCTGAATCACTACCGAAGATCAACGAAGGAGCGGATGGTCCCGTCTTGGTAGATTGGGATGAACCTGAATAAATTATATCCTCCTCCTCGGTGTCACTGCCGAAGACAGGGATGGTGGCATTAGTTTTGTTCTCCGGTTTGTGACACCTCTCCGTGTCTTCGAAGCTCGGCAAGAAGTATTTGGCATCTTCATACTTGCGAACTTCGTTCACGGAAAACGGATTCAACTCTCCGGCCACAGTGTACTCGGGGCCATCCCTGGAATACTTCATGCACTGATGCTGTGTAGAAGGGATGATATTGTACTCGTGTAGCCATGGTCGGCCGAGCAGAGCATTGTAGCACGTCTTGGCATCTATAACATGGAATTTGATGTCTGTGACGAGCAACCCGAAGCGTAGCGTCAATATCACAGACCCGAGAGTCTTTGAGGATTGAGAGTCGAAACCGGAGATAGTGATCTTGTCTCGGGCGAGGTGTTGGACACTCATGCAAATCTCCTTTAACACTCGTACATTGAGTAAATTGACGGACGATCCGTTATCGACCAAGATTTTACCTATCTTTATGTCATGGCAATATCCTGAGACATAAAGGGGGCGATTATGTTCACACGTCCCGAGGAGAAGGTCTTCATCACCAAAAGCAACGTCTGCTGTGTGCACTTCTTCCAATTCGTCTTTCATCTTTTCTTCGGCTAAGAAGGCTTGGAACTGGTCCGGCTCTCGTAGCGCCTTAATCAAAGAGTCCCTTGCCTCCTTTGACAGTAACAAGGCATCAAGGATGCTGAGCTGAGAGGGCAGTTTCCTCAGATGTTCCAGAACGTTGTAATCCACCATACTTCTCTTCGGCGGGTTTCCGGCGTTTAGCTCTTCCAGAACTTGGTCATCTAAGACGATGTCTTCAGAGACCTTTTCTTTCCCTTTATCTTTTCTATTCGAAGGTCCGAGGTTCTTTTCAGGCAGTGTTCGATTCCGCAGCCGGATATTTTCACAAACCACTGGCTCCTCTTCTTCTCCCGAAGTTGACTCTTTAAAGAGAGGGGCAAGCTCTAGCTCCTCATCAGAGTCGCTCCCAAATGTAGGCACTTGTGACCCGCCAGTGTTAACCATGCAACAATTGCCGGCAGTTCTTTCAAGCTCTTTGGTTGTGCTTCTTTGCTCCCGACGAATCTTACGCTTTTCCCGTTTAAAGCGCTATTGATTAGCGACGTATCCTTGCCACCATCCATTGAAAGCTTTGCAATCTTGGGTGGAGTGCGAGACCTTCTGATGATATAAGCAATAAGAGGGGTGTATTTCTACCGCGCCAGTAACTTTTTCTTCAGAGGGTGGTAGCCTCATGCCCATCGACATGGCCTTAGCAAACTTCTTTTTTATCTTGAATCGGTTTTTGTCGGCGGTGAAGGCATTTTGCTCCAGTGGGATCATTTTAGCTCCTTCCTCAAGTCGCTGGCGCTTGGCCCTTTCGAATATAGCCGTCTCGCATTCTCGATCAGCTTTGCTTTTCAATCGAGCTTCATTAAGAAACGCGCCAATCATTTCAACTGATAACTCCGGAACCCTTGACTCAGTATTTGCCCCCGGCGTTTCAGTGCCAGAAGTCCCTTCATCGTTCGTGGTCATATGGGAGATCATATGACAGCTTGCCACATATTCGTCTGATTCATCCGATGAACTTTCTCCCTCATCTTCTTTTTGAAAGACGTGATCGAGGAAATCTTGGAGCGTAATGGGAGTTCGCGCCTTTTGGTTGTACTCATCCAGTGCGTCGATCTGCTTCTGTAAGTCTGTGCGCTTGTCGCCAGGCTTCACGGGCTTCTTAGATTTCTTCTTCTTCTTTTTCGAAGATTTTGACGGCTGGTTATGAACGCTTGAACTACCACCGTCGGTCTTCGGAGTCGGACGTGGCTTCAACATCCCCTCTATAACCTGCGGCTCAAAGGGGTTCTTCCACTTGACCGCTAGACAGGTCTGAAGATCATTTAGCATTCTCCTCGTTTTGGCCGATAATACGACTTCCCAGGGAGTTTCTTCGACGACGGAGTACGTTGCCCCCGGCGTATTCGTCCCCTTATAGGTGTGGGGCTGCGGAGGATTCACCTTCCATTTGTCAGATAGCGCAAACTTGCCCTGACGGTACTGGTTTTCAAGCCAATTTTTGAAAACGTAACAGTCTTCGATCGGATGTCCTAGCACTCGATGATAAGGGCAGTAATTAGGCTCATTGACGTCACTTGGTTGCGACGGACGTTTTGGATCTGGCAGATTTATGAGCCTATTGCGCAATGCCAGCTCAAATAACCTTCTCGTTTTATCACGGGGGAAGGAGTAAGCACGTCCCATCCTGTCCTCAAGGGGTACGTATGGGCGCGTATTACTTGGACGAGCAACCGGCTTCGAGCCGTTCGGTTGTTGTTGGGCATTAGCGACGATGATCGCTTTTCCCTTTCCTTTATCGTTTCGAGAGTCCGGCTTCGGGAGAGGGGGTTTATGGCCCATCTGGTCTATCTGCGCCAATTTGTCGATCAAAGCCTGGAAAGAAGTCGGCTTGAAGAACATCATAAACTGCGAAATGGTTGCTTGTGGATCAAGGGTTCCAACAAACATCCCCACCGCAGGGGCTTCTTCTATACGTTGTTCACATTTAGACCATAGATTACGCCACCGTATAGCGTACTGGACCCACGTCTCGCCGGGCTTTACCCTGGCGTTAATCAGCGCCGTCATCGGAGTACGCTCACTGGCACTTGCAAAGCGTTGGGTGAAGAGCAGCTCCATCTCTGCAAAGGTTTTAATAGAGTCGTTGGGGAGCTCGGAATACCATTCGAACGCCGTATCCGATAGGCTTCCAACGAACTGGCGAAGCAGAAGCTTGTCGTCGCCGTCGGTGTTACCGCAAAGCGCCCTGAACTGGGCGACATGTTGATGGGGATTGCCGGTTCCTTTGTAGACATGAAATTTGGGAATTGTATAACCCGGCGGGTACTTGATTTGGTCATACCAGCCCGGATACGGTCGCCCCATTTTTACGACGTGGCCGGCTGCTTCGGCCGCGTGATGAACCTTTATTTGCTGGGCTATATATTCGTCCAGATCATTTTTAGAGATTGTGTCTTCTTTAGCCGTCGATAGAACGGGCTGAGGGTTTGATGTTTCTCCCCTATCATCCCCAAGGACGATCGGGGGTTCTTCAGTCGGGGGCTCTGGTTGTATCATCATCCCTATCATGTCCTGGAAGAGGAGGCCCATGCGCTGTATATTGGCTGCTTGTTCAGCAGCCTCTTTGTCTCTCTTTTCGAGCACTCGGCGAAGGAACTCGGCGTCAGTCTCCTCCTCTTGACATTCATCTAAGGATGTCTCAGGATTCTCTTTTGGCCCTGTGAGTGCAGCCATTGTAGTCATCATCTCCTGAAGCTTTTGTTGTTGCTCCTGAGACTTGGTCACTGACCGAGTAAGCGGTCGGTGTCCTGTAGAAGTACGACTTTCTTCCTTCCCCGAAGCCATATAGACCGTATGAACTGTTATGCTCCCTGACTTGGGGCGTTTAGGTTCATCGCTCTTAGACTTTGTCAGTGTCACGGGAACTTTTTCTGGCCTCTTCCTTTTATGGACCTTTGAGGTTGAAGGAGCCGTTGAAGCGGGCATTCTAGCATTTGTTGCCCCCTGCTGTTTAATGGGGCGGTTCTTGTCTTTTTCCCCCTTTGCCCTTTTCTGGCGACGGAAGTGGTCTGAGTTAATCACGGAGTCTTGAACCCTCCGCCAAACTTTATAAATTTTCGACGACAGCCGTTGAGGGGGCCGTTCCTGTTTCGTCTCCGGAGCTTTTTCCATGGGTGGAGGAGACCTTTTCAACGTAGCAACCGGGGAGTTCTTTCTCACCTTCCTCAGCAATTCAAAGTTGTTCCCAGTTGGAACAGCAGCATTGACCTTCACCGCCGGAGCTGGTGGGGTTAGCCCTGAGGGGGAGTTGCCCCCTGCCTTCCTTATTCGCTGCCAATGGCGACGTCGCGCACGACGAGCCGTTGGGACTGGCTCGAAAATCGAGATGGTTTCCTGCTGCCCCCTGTTTGAGCGTGGGGTAACTGCTGATGTCAGCCTATCGAAGACTGATGCCTTCTGACCAGCTGGGGGAGGAGTAGGAACCGTCAATCTTGTGAAGACCGACTCTCTAATAGGAGAAGCCGCTTTAACGACTTCCAAAGCAGTGGCCGTTGCCCTCTTTGGGACAGCCACCTTATAGTTCTGACCTAGCCTGGTGAAAACAGAGGCTGTCAGCTTAGTAGCGGGCGACCCGTTGACAGGGGTCGCGGTAGCAGTGAGCCGGTCGAATACCGACTTCTTGTTCGCTTCTGGTGCAGATATCGGCGCAGAGAAGCTTGTAGGTGGGACCATGGTCCCGAAGAACAAGCCGGTGGTGGCTTGAGTCACCTGGCCTACCGGCAGAGTCAGGAAGGAAGCCGCCTGGGGCCCATATGCTACACCTCTCGGTGAGGTGGAACGTCCATTGCAATGGCATTTCGAGCAGTTGGTGCAGTTGGTGGCCATTGAATGCTTGAGTTCTGTACCAAACAAAAGACCAAATCTTAGCAACTTGAAATCCGAAGGCAATCATTTAACAAACCGCGATTGGTTCGCGAAGACGACACACGAAGTGTGGAGTGGAAAGAGGAAGAGGTCCCACCGGGTGTGCCAGAATCTGTTCCCCTCCGAACGGCGGCCGAGACGTTAGGACGTCCTGTGCCTGAGGTTCGGGGCAGATGCTATTTGGTTTTATCCGTCTATCTCTCCGAAGATACCAAGTTGATTTATGGCACCGTGTATCGGAGGTTTAGACGGATGCGGCCGATGTAGTAGACTTCGTCAGATTCCCCCTCAGGGTGAGGGGTTTTTGATTGTGGGGACGCTCTTCCTTGCAGGCGCAAGCCCCTGCAGTTAATTACGCTACTGCATCGCGGTAACAACTTTCTCCTTCTCCAGAATTTCACTTCGTGTCGTGTGTGTTTGTTTTGTTTGTGGTTGCCCGTGGATTGTATACGGAGACTGAGTAATGTCGTCGCCCGTAGGACGTGGATTAGTCCAAATCCGTATTTACTTAGATTTGGGTTTGGTGTTTTTAGTTTAAGGATGCATTAGCCGCGTTGCGGCTAAGATCAACTTAAACGTTCATCAAGGATACGTTAGTCCTGTTTTAGACTAAGATCGACCTGACGTGGTGATTGATTTAATTATCTGGCCGTCGGGACTCGTCACCTCTCTGACGTCGTTGAGGGATTACAACGACAGGCGTCAGAGGAGTTCAGAGATGTACCCTTGCACCAAAGTTGATTCGGAGTTTTATTGTTTATTTAAAGATCTAAGGACACATTAACCGTATTTGGGGCTAAGGTCAACTTAGACGGGACCGTTTAGATCCGGCAAAAGAGCATTTGGAGGCTCTATTATTCCAGTTTAAGGACGTGGTGGTCTATCGCCAGTTTAACGACGTGGTGGTCCATCGCCAGTTTAGGGACGTGGTGGTCCATTATTAGTTTAGGGACGTTTCGGTCCGATATTAGTTTAGGGACGTTTCGGTCCGATATTTAGATAAGTGGTTGTTGGGACCCGTCGCCTCTTTGACGTCGTTGAGGAATTACAACGACAGATGTCAAAGGAGTTCGGAGATGTACCCTCAAACCGGACGTGAATTGATTTAGGAGAGCCATTTTGCTCAGTCAATTTAATTTAAGGACTTATGGCCACGATTGGGCTAAGTCCAGTTCAACACTTTATTCGCATTGCATTTTTCTTATTTAGGCTCTACAAAAGATATAGAGTATCAGTTTATTTTGGGCTCTGCCCATTTGCAAAGCATCTACTTTGTTTTGGGCTTTGCCCCTTTTAAAATGCATAGCATTCTGAATATTTTGTTTGGGCTCTGCCCATTTATAAATGATGCAAAGCATCTGTTCTGGTTTGGGCTCTGCCCCTTAAAATAATGCATTTGCGCTTCATTAAGCCTGTTAGGCCTTCTCTTAATTGGGCTTGGCCCTTTTAAATGCATCTGCGCTTTGCGCTAAGTAATGAGCGCAAGTTCATATGGTGATGACACGTGTCGTGCTCTGATGAGCGCAAGCGCACTAGCGCAGTGCGATGCGCTGTTGCGCTGCGCTATTGCGCTGCTGACACGTGGCGCGGTCTCAGCGAGTTGCGCCAATTCCAGAGAGCAAAGCTCTATCTTAAGGGCGCTTAGCGCAAGTGGTTTTATAGCCGACACGTGGCGCTCTCTTAAGAGCGCAACAGCGCAGTTTGGAAGTGCAAAGCACTGTTTAAGTTCTTGATCAAAATTAGATCAAAGAAAAATAGATTTCTTCTTTATTCCAAGAACCAGAGGTTCATAAAAGTGCAAAGCACTATTCTTTTATTCTTTTATTATTATTTTTGTTTTTAAAGAACCGAAGGCTCACAAGAAGTGCAAAGCACTGTTTTCTTTTTTTTTATATAAAGATCATTGATCTTATATATTTTTTTTTTAGACTAATGGTCTATTAGAAGGAATTTCTTCTAATCCATGAAGGTTCTTTACCTCTTTCTTGAGATCTTCTCAGAGTTTTCTCTGCTTAGAGTTCTTGATCTTTCCAGAAAATTGTTGATGCCTTTGAATTGAGGCTTAGGGTCCTATTTATAGTGACCACAAATCTGTTGAATTTGTTAACAGGATCTTTCCTGAGTGATTTTGGGAATTTTCCCACCGCTGGATCTTTGATCCAAAGGCCGAAGAAAATCTTCTAGTTCTGGAAAGAACAGAAAAGATTTCATAAAATCTTAATTTAGTTTGGCGCAGATGCCCCAGCGCATGACACGTGTCGCGCAGCGCAGAGCGCAGCGCAAGTGCGCTAGCGCGTCTGAGCTGACACGTGTCGCGCAGCGCAGAGCGCAGCGCAGTTGAAGCGTTGCTTCCTTCGATCAGAGCTTTGCTCTGATTGGGTGCGCTTTCTTGGGCGCTGCGCGCGGGACTTGAAGCTTTGCTTCAAAATTTGAATTTTGAATTCAAACAGAGTTTTGCTATGATTGGGCGAAACAATTGAATCCTATATTTTCTGGTTATTTTTAATGTGACTCTACAGTTGAGTGTTCTGGGGTTGTTTTGGGGATTCGATCGGATTATCAGATTTTGTCTATGTGGATTCCGGATATTTTTAGAATATGTTAAAAAGTTCGACCGGATATAAATACCCAATTTTTCCCCTGTCGGGAAATTTCCAAGTGTTGGATTTTTGCGTGGTTTAACGACGTTCTAAGTAGTGCAAGTAACTCGATGGACCCTCTAGAAGACAACAAACCTTAACTCGATTATGTGACCGTCTTGAACTGCCCTTTGAACCTTCGGGTTTGGGGCAGTACGGCGTGCCACATGTGAGGCGTTGGCTTGACCCTTCTACGGCTGGACCATTGGTACTGAGGCACGAACTGAATGTTTTTAGACTTGTTTCATGTGTTGAGCTGTATCGGGAAAACTTGGGTGTTCGATTGTTCGATCGAAAAGTTTAGCATTTTCTATTTATCCGGAATGTGATACAATAATTGGAATTCACAAGTAGTTATGAGATAACTGAATGAATGTTATAAACATAGCAGTTTAGTCTCACTTGATCGGTTGCCACGGAATTTTGATACGATCAAAAGTCCGTCGCAATCACGTAGCGTACGCGGATACTCGCCGGGTAAACTTAATAGACAGCCTCACCCCATAGCCCCGACCAAGTGACTGTAGGAGAACCCCGTCGCCGAAAGCATCCGTTCGGGTGCTCGCGGCAGCGGTGTTCCGCCTTGGTGCGCTTCATCGACGGCGTCGGGGGTGCGGCCGCCTACTAAAGTTTGCGACGATCATTCGATCAGGATGTCGGGAATCTTGTTGAATTGCCCGACTTTATATTGAAAAGTGTTTTCGATAATGAGACTAAAATGCGGGGTTTATAATTGTAGGCATGCGATGTCTAAGGAATTCATTTGATTAGGCATGCGATGTCCAAAGAGATTGCGGATTCCAACTGTTGTAGTTTTACACTTTCTTTTCTGTGACCGTAAGTGTAATATGTGATATCTCCGGTTTCGTTGCTATATGTCAACGACAATTGGGATACGCATGTTTACTTACGTTGATGACATGTGATGTTATGTGTTGCTGGATATGTTATATTGGATCGTCGTGTTCGAATAGCCGGGGGTTTTTATGTGAGATGAGTGTTTTTCATTTTCATTCATGTAAAAACTTGTATGTAATATTCTTTTATTGGGGCACTTCCAGGTTGCGGATGTTGTCACCCTTTGTATATTATTTACTTTTCCGCACTAGGATAGACCCAAGGAGGGGAGCACAAGTAACCGGGTTCTGGAGTGCAGTGGGAGACCAACTCGAGGAGTCGAGTCCGGGTCTCCTAACTCTAGAATTGGTAGGGTTGCTTGCCGCTCTCGTAGGGGTCTAGGGGTGTGGGTATGGCTATTCATCACGACCGTGGAATCCGTGTTTTATACTGGCTCGTATTGAAAACACGGACGTCCTAGTATATCCAATATTTCATATGTTTCTTCTGCTGCGATATCTGTGATGTGATCATGTGATAGTTACAGTATATAGTATATATGATATATTATATAGACGTTACTTATGTTTTACACCCGCGCTAGCCCTGCCCTACTCTGCCGTTAGTTACCTAACCTAACGGTGCACGAGGGGACATCGAGGCGAATGCGAATGGCATAAGTGTACGTCGTATTTATCTGTGATGTTTAGGTTCATAAATGATGGGACTTCATTAATATGATTAATGAAATAAAAGAAACATAAGATGTTGTAGAATCGAATTTCAAAACAAAACAGGTAGCTACAGTTCTTGCTTTGCACAGAGGTATATGTGATATATCCTGCACCTTATTCGATAAGGAAAGGACCGAGATCCCTTCACCGGGAGTGACTCCTTTAGCAATAACTGGCAGATGCTACACATTCGGTTTGTCTTTTGATTGCTTTTAAGAGTTTTTGCTTTGCACAGTGATATATATGATATATCCCGCACCTCATTCGACGAGGAAAGGACCGACGATCCCTTCACCGGGAGTGACTCCTTTAGCAAAACTAGAAAAGCCTCAAAAACACTCCATTTCAAAATCATTTGATTCTACAACGATATAAAGTTCATTACGCAAAGGGTTTTCTTAAAAACCTGACGTAGCCCTCCGTCATTTCAGATAAGTAATAGTTAGTATTCGTGCTGCGTTTGTTGACTCAGTCAAGGCGTAGTGTGCGGTAGCAGATTACTATTTATCTGCTTATGCATATGATGCAGATTGGATTAGGGTAGTCGTGCGGCCTTGTTGACTCAGTCAAGGGTCGTGCGGGTGGGTTTAATTCAATCAGGAAATGACGGGTTGAACTTTACTTGCGGTCTATGGTCTGTTGACTCAGTCAAGGTCATAGATCGCCTGGGGAAAAATATTATCAGGAATTTCAAGTGTTGAAATTTGCAATGAAATTGCATACCTTCTATGAGATAGTTGGATCCCGATACCCGCTGCGAGTAATTGTTACTCCTGGGAGAGTTTTACACATTACAATTAGCCGATCAAGTAGGTGTCTAGAAAGGTGTCAACAAGGTTACGCCTCTGGGAAAACGAGGTTTACATTAATTAGGTTCGTGCGAAAGCACGGGGGACCTCCCTCAAAGTACCGACACTGGCTTGGCTGAAAGATTGGCGAACTTGTAGTGTGTAATTAATCCCGGCTAGTCTTTCCTTTTAGGGTTTGAAGGAAGATTTGATAAAAAGCAGTGGGAGCCATCCTGATTAGATAAAATAATAACCAATCTATTCTTGCAAGAGCGCACGCTGAGTGTTTTCTTCTCTCTCTCTCCTGGTAGCGACCATATCACGCCTTAATCAAGATAATAATACGGAATATTGACCGAACCCGCTTGTTATACTGAGCTGGGGAACGTTGATCCCGCTCCAACTTATAATTGTTATAAGACAGAGCAGGAAATTGGGGATTACCAGAATTCCCGTACCGCCCAAACGAAGAGAGTGCATGTTGATGCATCATCTTCGGGTGTGTTCGTTACAAAGAACTGTTTCTCAGTATCCTCCGAATCCTGGGTATATGATACCGGATCAGGATCCCAGATATGTAATCTGTTACATAGGGCTACAAAAATGTAGAAAAACTGAGAACGGGTGATAAGTTTCATGAGACAGAAAACGGGGCAAGTGTTGCAGCCAAGTCTGTTGGTCACTGTCACCCTGTATAACAATACATTGATTCTGAACGAATGTTATTAGATACCGAACCTGATATACAAAATCATATCAGTCTCTTTATTAGTAAAGAAATGATAAAATTTTGTATTGCTGGATAATGTTTTGAACATTTCCTATATCAAAAGTTGATCGCATCAGGCACGTTATCTAAAAGCATTGATGTTCTAAATCAAACTACAGTTCTTAGTATACAGAACACACACAAGAGGAAGAGTTCAGAAATGAACGAATCCTTCTTGAGGTATTGTAGACTAGGTCAGATCAATGCGACCCGACTGGCTGAAGTTACATTTAGATGTATATTTAAATCAGTTTGAATTTACATCTTCTGAAACTTGCCAGTCATGTCACAAAGATAAGATGACCATAGCTCCGTTTACTGGAAACAGAGAAAGAGTTAGTGAACTCTTGGGATGATACATGTTGATGTATGTAGGTCCCCTGTCTACACATACCAGGACTGGTTCTTTATACTTCATTATGTTCTCTGATAATCTCTTAAGATTCAGTCATATGTTCCTGTTGAAACATGAGTCCGAACCTTTTGAGATATTCACAGAGTATAAGCGAGAAGTAGAGAACCAATACGGGTATAAGTATTATGTCCTTTGATGAGATAAAAGAGGAGAATACTTGAGCACGGAAATCCTGGACTATTCTAAAGGAGAATGAGATTCTCTCTCAGCATTACTCCTCCGAAAACAACACAGCACAACGTTGTATCGGGGCGGAGCAATCACACCCTATTTGATATGGTACGCTCTATGATGAGTACTACTGAGTTACCTATTTTCTTTTGGGAGTTATGCACTTGAGAAGCTGCATAACCATTGAATAGGGTTCAGATCAAATCAGTTGCCTACCACTTCATATGTGATATGGAAAGGGAAGAGCCCATATCTTAAGTTAGTTAAGATTTGGGGTTGTCCGGCCTATGTCTGAAAAACAAAATCCAGACAAGCTCGAGGCAAGATCTGTTATGTAGAACTGGAAATGTTCCAGCTATACAAACTGCAACTGATGATTTGATAGAACCAAAGGATTCAGTAGATTCCAACGAACCTCAGCCTCTCCGCCGATCTAGTAGGGTTCCTCACCCACCTGAGAGATACTTCGGTTTCTCTATGATAGTGGGAGCGAGGATTGCATCATGAGATGATGACCCAACTAGCTTCGAGCTGGCCATCAGGAGTGGGACTCTGTAAGAATGGCTGGATGCTTAGTGATCTGAGATGGAATCCTTATACACCAACAAAGTATGGACTTTAGTTGCTATATCTGAACGGTTAAATCCCCATCAGGAGCAAGTATATCTTGAGAAGATTACTTGGTGTACATGGAAAAGTTGAGACTTTCAAAGCTAGACTTGTTAAAGGTTTTCGTCATCGACCAGGCGTGGATAATGATGAAACCTTTTCAAGTAGCTATGCTTAAGTCCATCCAGATCCTACTTGCCACGGCTACATACCATGACTACGATTTCTGGTGGTTGGGTGCCATGACTGCTTTTCTAAATAATGATTTAGAAGAGAACGTCTATAAGAACACAGCCAGAGGGCTTCGTAGACAGTGGGAGCAGCGTAAACGTGTGCAAGATATTTTATGTGATAAAGCAGGCATCGCGGAGTTGGATCATCTGTTTTGATGGATTAGTCAAAGAGTTTGACATCATCAAAATGGTAGATGAACCTTGTATAAACAAAAAGGTAGTAGGGAGTATGGTGGTGATCCTCGTAGAGTACGTGGATGACATACTCTTGATAGGGAAGGAGTTTCCTATGCTACGCTCGATCAATCTCCGATTATCACAAAGATTCTCCATATAGGATCAAAGTGATACCTACTAAATCCTGGATTTTGGATCTATGAGATAGATATAATTGGATGTTAGGAATCTCACTAGTTGTAGTGAGATGGTATCAATCGATCCTGGGGAGAATCACTGGAAAGGTTCCAGGGTGATAAAGACGACTGAATGTTAGTCGCAGGCATTGTCTTTACCCTCAGTAAAGGGACGGTATGTTGGAAGAGTTCCAAGCTACATACCGTGGCATACTAGACGATAAAGGCAGGATACTTCGCTACTAAAGATGCTACCAAAGAGGAAGTCTGGGTGTATATTTGTTCATGAGATGAACCTAGTTCCTCCCATTGTGTGACAATGGAGTTGTGGCTTATGCCAAGGAACGTCCGTCCCATCAGTGATCCAGACATATTCTAAGACAGTATCACCTGATCATGGAGATAGTTGATCTCCAGGGTGATCGAGGTAAGGAGAGTAGACTCAGAGGATAACACAGTGGATCCACTCACGAGGGCCTATTCCCAGAGAGAGACTTTTATGGGATGGTTGAGTATGGGATACTGCAACCACTGCTACAGATGGCCCTAGTGCAAGTGGGAGATTGTTAGTTATATGTATGCCCTAGAGGCCATTGCTATACATAGGATGTATATTGTAGTGGATGCTGGGACATATACAGGGAGGACTTTCTTGCTCGACATGATAGTATGCTATCTGGTTACTCTTTACCTTAACGTGTATACTGATTGTCTCTCTGTTACATGTTGGTAAAGCCCTTAGGATGTGTACTTGACTATCTGGACTATGATGCGGATCATACTAGTGGGGACATGGTAGTCCATAAGTATATCCTTCAAAGTCCCTAGTTGTGGGTGTATCGAGACGGGGCATCGATATACCAGAGTAGACTAGCGTATACCTTCTCGACCCATACAGATGGGTGATGGATGATCCCATATCCATTGGTGTTTGACATCAGAGATGATATACGGGTGCTCAGTGGAGACAGGGTACACTGGACGGACTCGCCGAGAACTCCCAGATGGTATTATACCTTACGTCAGATGGCAGTTCTCTGGTGACACTGGTACAGAGTAGTCTGTTGACCCGAGATCGTCATAGAGTCTTATGTGGTTCCCACTGTGCTTTGATTTCCATCTTACCACGTCCAAGAGGGCGTGCAAAACGGTGGTTTTTGGGTACAGTTCCGAGTCACATGGAGGCAATGAGCGATAGGAGGGGATTCGTCTCTCCCGGTATAGGGGGTTGATGTTGCGCTGTGTTCGATTGGCTATAACAGGAAATCCCTGGCCAGGGTTGCTGAGATTTACTGGTAAGTGTTACCAGTAGTTTCTCGAATTGTTATAGACCTCATATCGACACGACTTATCGAGCTATTGGGGTCTGACGTTTACCACCCCTAGGCAAGATATGCGACATATCAGACGACGAGACCGGACTGTACTGTAGTGTTACTGGTTGGATTCACTGGAGTGTGAGCGGGCTTGCTCGTCGATCTTCTGATCGCTCAATACCCGGGTGGCCTTTACGTTTAGCAGACCGCTTGCGGCTTGTGGGTGTTTGATATGATCATCACCTACTGCCAGCGTATTGACGAGTCTTTAGAGTGCTACACAGAGGTTTCCTGGCTCAAGCGAAACGAAATAAGAGCGCATATGAGATATGTGCGGGACCGAGAATAATGCGTGTATGTGATGCCGTATTCCATTCTCGTGATGGATGTATCGAATGGTTATATGCGATATAATCTAGTTATCGAATCAAGGATTGATTCGATAAGCCGATACATTGGATACTAGTCGGTTATATGCGATATGACCGGATCGTTAAATCAAGTGTTGATTTAATGATTTAATGTATAATTATATATTTGATATATTACTTTGCATTAACTAGTATTGGTTCATTTTAAATGGATTTTCTCACTTGGATTGTGCACATTGTATATGTGATATACTTTTGTTCACAAGATTGTATCATGTTTGATGATACATGCAAGCTTGGGCATGTGTAAAGAATTGACCATGGTTATATGAATGGTTAGGGTTTCATTTTGTTTTCTTATTCATTTATTTATCTATTTATTCTTTTTGGAAAATGATTTGCATAAAGTAAAATGGTGGCTTTCTTTGGATGGATTATGAAGCTTCATGAAGCTTTGACTTAGTGACCATTTTGTCTCATGCTTAACCCTAACCATTCCACTTAACCCTAGTCTATTCTCTACACTTGACCATGGTTGGATTATGATAAGTTTTGATTTTCTTTTCTATTTTAAATTAACTTATCATAATTCTTATCATATCTTCATCTTCTTCTTCATCTTCTACTTGAAGAAAAAGCTTGCCTCATCAATGGCAACTTGATGAAAAGAGTGAGAAATCCAATTCTAAGTGAACCCACCTCCTATTTCTTCATCCTCTACCTCTTGCCAAGTAGTATAGGGTGTTTTCTTCACAAGTTTTCTAGACTTGGTGAAGTTGGAGCTTGATCTAGCGATGCCTCGACGTAGATCATCTTCGGCATCGTCGTCGATGACCTAGCCCGCTTTTTCTCCGATGAAGCCGACGCTAGAGCCCAAGATCCGATTTGTACAGCGAGGAGACTTCATCGCGGAGCCATGGAGGTGGACAACCGGATCTACAAAGGTTGTATTTCCGTTTTCTCTTTCGCTAAGTTGTTAGCTAGTTTCTTTTTCGCCTAAATATCTAGCCAACGATCCGTAGTCTAGGGTTTCTCGGCACCGTAAATTTTGAAATTGGCATGGTTGATGCCTTGTGAGACCTCTTGAGAGTGCCTAGGAACCCTACAATATCGAGACGGGGCATCGATATTCCAGAGTAGACTAGCGTATATCTTCTCGACCCATGTGATGGGCGATGGATGATCCCATATCCATTGGTGTTTGACATCAGAGATGGTATGCGGGTGCTCAGTGGTGACTGGATACACTGAACGGACTCGCCGAGAACTCCCAGATGGTATTATACCTTACGTCAGATGGCAGTTCTCTGGTGACACTGGTACAGCTTAGTCTGTTGACCCGAGATCGTCATAGAGTCTTGTGTGTCTCCTACTGTGCTTTGATTTCCACCCTACCACGGCTCTACTGAGTCTTGCAAACAGGAGGTTTTTGGGTACAGTCCCGATTCACATGGAGGCAATGAGCGATAGGAGGGGATTCGTCTCTCCCGGTATTGGGGGTTGATGTTGCGCTATGCTCGACTGTCCATAACTGGAAATCCCTGGCCAGGGTTGCAGTGATTTACTGGTAAGTGTTATCAGTAGTTTCATGCTTGTTATGGACCTTACATCGGCATGACTTATCAAGCTACTGGGGTCTGACGTTTACGACCCCTAGGCGAGATATGCGACATATCAGACGAACAGACCGGACTGTACGGTAAGTGTTACTGGTTGGATTCACAGGAGTGTGAGCGGGCTTGCTCGTTGATCTTCTCATCGCTCAATACCCGGGTGGCCGTTACGTTTAGCAGACCGCTTGCGGCTTGTGGGTGTTTGATATGATCATCACCTGCTGCCGGCGTATTGACGAGTCTTTAGAGTCCTACACAGAGGTTTCCTGGCTCAAGCGAAACGAAATAGGAGCGCATATGAGATATGTGCGGGACCGAGAATAATACCAGTATGTGATACTGAATTCTATTCTCGCGATTTGTATCATCGGACGGTTATATAAGATATAGCCGGGTTACTGAATCAAGTGTTGATTCGATACATTGATACACTAGATATTAGTCGGTTATATGCAATATGACCGGATCATTAAATCAAGTGTTGATTTAATGATTTAATGTATAATTATATATTTGAGATATTATTTTACATTAACTAGTATTTGTTCACTTAAGATTGATTTTCTCACTTGATGTGCACAAGTTGTATATGTGATATATTTTTGTGCACTAGTTTGTATCATGTTTGATGATACATGCAAACTTGGGTGTGTGTATCACTTTACCCATGTTTAGGTTAATGGTTAGGTTTTATTTATTTTATTTATTTATTTTTGCAAAAATAAAATGGTGGCTTTCTTGTTTTATGCTTGAAGCTTCATAAAGCTTTGAAAAGTCTAGCCATTTTGTTTTATGCCTTAACCTAACCATTACACCTAAACCCTAGTTTATTCTCTACATGTGTTAACTTCACCCATGGTTGCATTATGATAAGATTCACTTGAATTTTCTTTTAAGTTAATTCTTTTTCATTTTCCTTCTTCTTCTTCTTCATGAAGAAAAGAAAAGCTTTCTTGAAAATTCTCAAGTGATGAAATCAAGTGAGAAATCCAAATCCAAAATGAACCCACTTCCTATTTCTTCATCCTCTACCACTTGCCATGTTGTATAGGGTGTTATATTCACAAGTTTCATGACCTAGTGAAGATGGAGCTTGAGTTTGAGTCGCCTCGACGTAGATCATCTTCGGCATCGAAGTCAACGACCTAGCCCGATCATTTCTCCGATGAAACCAACGCTAGAGTCCAGGATCCGGTTGATCGCAGCGGAGGGACGTCATCACGGAACTAAAGAAGTGGAGGACCGGATCTACAAAGGTTTTAGTCCCTTTCACTTGTAGTTAAGTTGTTAACTTTCTTAGTTTCGCCTTACCTCTAGTTAACGATCTAGTATTAGGGTTCTTTGGCACATGAAAAATTTGATTTTGGCATGGTTGATCAGTTGTAGAACCTCATGGGTGTGCCTAGGAACCCTACAATATGAAGGTATTTAATTAAAAATGTTTTTTTTATTTTGTAATGAGGGTTGGGTATATGTTAAGATAGAATAAACTCTCACAACCACCACGCCACACACACCCTCACATCACTCCACCTCATGCTTCTACCTTTACACCTCCTCCTTTTTCTACATACAATCTTCACATCTCATCCTTCCCTTTTATCATAACACTTTGATAATATTCTAAGTCTCAAACTGAACCAACACTTTCTTCCAAGCCCCATGATTTTAGTTGCTATCTTTCACAAAACAAAAATGAAACTTGATGGTGCCTTCATGAAAATTGCTCATACCATCAAGTTAGAACCACAACCACTTCAAGAAACCTCAAGCAACCAATTCATGAGCTGGAATTCCCTTGTGCACCATCTCTATAGGCAAATCTCACCTCATTTACAATTCTTGTTTTGTTAAATATCAGTTCCTAGTTTAAATATCAGAAAAATGGAATTTGTGTGATATTTGGGATGATCAATTTGAATCTAGAACTACCAGGTTAGTCTATTAGAAAAACTAACAATACTAAGATATAGTGAGACCATTATGAGATAACCTCTAAAGCCGAGCCCCTAATTCCTTAGTTCACCCGTCGGTTTTCCCCAATTTCCCGCCGCCGCCGGTTTTTGTGAAGAGTTGTGTTTTGGGTTTTGGTCAGTATCTTTAATTGGTAATAATTTAAGCTAATGTATTGTTTGTTTTGTCCCAGATTTCATATAGAGAAATCTGGGAGTGTTTTAGAATTGTTTTATCAATGTTTCCGACATTTATGATACGGTTTTTCGTATTTCTATATCTCGACTGAAATATTGACATTTGTATGTTAATGTCAGGGGTATTTGGTTGTATTTAAAGTAAGTGAGCTATAGGTTCTAACCTATGTGCACTTAGCTCGTTGAATTGCTTTTTTATACGATTTTTATGCCGATATATATAACTACGATTGTATGTACGATCGTGGAGATTTCCGAGACGACAAAGACGGACAAAGCAAGCGTGG
The DNA here is from genome assembly GCA_030015575.1 of Agapanthus africanus. Classification (NCBI taxonomy): domain Eukaryota; kingdom Viridiplantae; phylum Streptophyta; class Magnoliopsida; order Asparagales; family Amaryllidaceae; genus Agapanthus; species Agapanthus africanus. The sequence continues at coordinate 296,691,711 of CM057339.1, read as the reverse complement.
AATTCGACTAGCTCGACAAAGATGAGTAGATTTATATCTACGGGAGAAGTCGGGTGGATAGCGTATAGCACCCCCACAACCACTTATATAGAATAGTTATGATATAATTAGGGTAAAGTGATATATTAGCTAACTTAGTTACATTATTTTAGTGTATGGTATATACCTAGTAGATTTCATATGGGTATGGGTATACCTGGATATATGGTACTGGGGATTGACGTACGTGACGATAGATCCGTATGATATGGATATGATATTGGATGGACATTGTACGAGGAATCATAGCGTACTTATGATGACGGGGATAGTGTTCCGAATACGGCCAAGTTCCATTTGGACTCGCGGAGTCATGAGTTATCCTGACTTAGGACGTTACGATTGATTGTGCTATACTCTTTTAAAAACCAACGATTCGTTTTCACTTTTAAATGATAAATGGCAAGGTTGCGATGCTATTTCCAAAATGAATATCTATTTTAAATTAATGCAGCTTCCTTATTTCAAAATAACGTTTCGTTCCAATTTCAATGATAATGGTATAGCTCATAGCAACTAGTTACGTTTAATAATTACGCAATACGCTTACCGGTTATATACGTTAATTACAATCTCTTTTATACGAGCACACTGATAGAACACCAATGAGTACTATTTTGCACGAGCACAGATGCGTATGTTACACTACACCTCATTGGTACTGGTATGACACTGTAGGACCGCTATACCACGCGATATCTATTTAAATGCCGATACAATGTGTTATGAATTCCCTATATCCGGGGAATTGGGTTGTAATTATATGCTATGGATATGGGTAGAATTACATTCTACTTTAAACACTTATAAAACACTTGCACAAATACTAATGATTGCTATGTTGTACGAGCACAGACGCGTATGCTACACTACACATCATTAGTATTGCCATGACACTGTAGAACTGTTGCGTTTGTTTGCACGACTGACTATATTTACGTATGATGCCTTTATTACCTATTGAGTAATTGCGAATACCAGTACCATGGGTATTCATATTTGATTGTTATGAGTTTTTATGATGATTTTTACCTTCCCTATATATATCAGTGGTATGGGACACTAATATATATATTGATTATATCATCTGAAAGATATATGCAATTATTATTATTATTTACTTGATATTTTCTGGATACGATGAGTTGACGTCCACCATGAGCTTGATGTTTTCTGATTTGATTTTATCCCAAACCAAGTGGGAGAGGTATACGGTTACGGACGTGCTATATATCCAGACTGAGTGGAGGAGAATACAGTCGAATACATGGTGGACCCAGTCGAGACCGAGGGGCAGGAAAGCCGCGATTGAGAAGGGAAGCCTAGCGAGGACACTCGATATCGGAGATAGATGTGAGCACGCCGGATATCCAGAGGATACTGACTAGAGCTAAGGATATCGAGGGGCGACCGATCTGATGAGACGGTGTCGACAATATCTGGGTTTGCGGGTCGGTGATGGACACGAGAGATTTGATGATTTTTGCGTCTCGGTGATGGACACGAGAGATATGATGATTTAGGGTGTCGATACCGGACACTCATATATCGATGTTTTGTGATTATTCAAGATACGCAGTTATAGTTTATGCGATATTGTAGCCGATCAGGACTTATCCGGGGGACAGTACCTGATTACAATTTTACATGTTATATACATATGAGATGAGTTATTATCGGGTTACGCGATCGATAGTGATGCGTTTATTGTACTTATGCATTATTTATATATTACTACAGGATATGATTGTACTATACTTTATGACCTAGGTGTTAGTTATATGTATGTCCTAGAGGCCATTATTGTACATATAATGTATATTATAGTGGATACTTGTACATACATAGGGAGGACTTTCTTGCTCGACATGATAGTATGCTATCTGGTTACCTTTATCTTAACATGTACACTGATTATCTCTCTGTTACATATTGATAAAGCCCTTAGGATGTGTACTTGACTACCTGGATTATGATGCAGATCATACTAGTGGGACAAAGGTAGTCCGTGAATACATCCTTTAATGTCCCTAGTCGTGGGTGTATCGACATGGGCCATAGATATACCAGAGTAGACTAGCGTATACCTTCTCGACCCATGTAGATAGGCGATAGATGATCCCATATCCATTGGTGTTTGACATCAGAAATGATATACGGGTGCTCAGTGGAGACTGGGTACACTGGACGGACTCGCCGAGAACTCTTAGATGGTATTATACCTCACGTCAGATGGTAGTTCTTTGGTGACACTGGTACAGGTTAGTCTGTCGACACGAGATCGTCATAGAGTCTTGTGTGATTCCCACTGTGCTTTGATTTCCACCTTACCACGTTCAAGAGAACGTGCAAAACGGTGGTTTTTGGGTACAGTCCCGAGTCACATAGAGGCAATGAGCGATAGGAGGGGATTTCGTCTCTCCCGGTATTCGGGGTTGATGTTGCGCTATGCTCAATTGGCTATAATAGGAAAGTCCCTTGCCATGGTTGTTTATGAGATTTACTGGTAAGTGTTATCAGTAGTTTCTCGACCCGTTATGAGCCTCACATCGGCATGACCTATCAAGCTATTGGGGTCTGACGTTTACCACCCCCAGGCGAGATATACGACATATTAGACGAAGAGACCGGATTGTACGATAGTGTTACTGATTAGATTCACAAGAGTATGAGCATGCTTACTTGTTGATCTTCTAATCACTCAATACTCGGGTAGACGTTACGTTTAGCAGACCGCTTGCGGCTTGTGGGTGTTTGATATGATCATCACCTACTGCCGGCGTATTGACGAGTCTTTAGAGTCCTACACAGAGGTTTCTTGGTTCATGCGAAACGAAGTAGGAGCACATATGTGATATGTGCGGGACCGAGATTAATGCACGTATATGATACCGCATTCTATTCTCGCGATATGTGATATCGATGGGTTATATGTGATATAGCCGGGTTATCGGATCAAGTGTTGATTCAATAGATTGTTACATTTGATATTAGTCGGTTGTATGAGATATAGCCGGATTATTAAATCAAGTGTTGATTTAATAATTAATGTATAATTATATATTTGATATATAAATTTACATTAACTAATATTTGCTCACTTAAACATTTCTTTTTCTCATTTGTGTGCATATGGTATATATGTGATATATATTAATGTATATTTATTTGTATCATGCTTGATGCCACATGCAACATGGGTGTATGAGACTTACACCATGGTTATGATAATCCTAAGGTTTTTATTTATCTTGGTAATTCATAAATTAGTGGTAATTAGTCACATGGTTGAAGTTTGTAGAAGCTTGTGGAACCATTGACCAAGTCCACTCATTTTGTTTTACTTGAAGATATTTATTAATCCAACCATTATTGTTAATCCATGGTTTATTCTCTACATGAGTTAGTGTATGACACTAACTCACCCATGGTTTCTATTCTCACCTCATGAGTTCATTCTCTCATCTTCATCACTTCATCTTCTTCTTCATGAGAAAAAGCTTACTAGCTTTTCTAAAGGTGAGAAAATATTGTGAGGAAAAAAAAACTAAAATGAGCTCATTTCCTACTTCATCATCCTCTACTATTAGCCATTTAGTTTAGGGTGTTTGCTTCACTAATTTCACCATTAGTGAAGAGGTAGCATGAGCTTGAGTCTCCTCGACGTAGATCATCTTCGGCCTCGAAGACATTGAGCAAGCTTGTTTATTTCTTCATGTGAACCCTCTCTAGAGTCCGGCAGTTCACTACTTGAAGCGAAGGGACTACTACACGGAGCTTTAGAAATGAAGGACCGGTCTACAAAGGTTGTATTTCTCATTCACTTAGATGTAAAGTTGTTTACATATGTTTTCGTCGAATTTTCTAATAAAGATTCTATGGTTAGGGTTAGCTAGAACGGCAAATTATTGAAATTGGCATGGACGATGCCTCCCGGAACCTTGCTGCCGTGCTAGGGAACCCAGCAGTGCTATCAGAGCCATACTAGAAAATTAGACGATATTTGTTAGATTACGAAACCGAAACGACTTCGAAACTTGAAACAAAACAACCCAGTTTCTGTCGAATTTATAAAGTCTTCAAACAAATTTTTAAACAACTGCAGAATGTTGTATATGATATGACATGAACACTGAAGAAATTCGAGGCAATTTTGCAGAATTTGGGCCGGCCACATGTAGGTAAAAACCGGCGAGCTCGGCCCAATTTGGGTGTTTTGGCTTCAAATTATTTCTGTGTTCCATTCTCTGGGTTTTGGTGTTTCATGTTGTTTGTTTTTGCTAAATTTGCATGTGATGCTAACTTTCTGCAAAGGCAATTCGGAGTATTTCGCAGTCGTAATTCTAACATGTATTCAGGTTATTTAGACGATGTTAAAAGGTTTGAACGGATATCAATAACCAATATTTTCCCTCACTGAAATTTTCCAATAGTTGGATTTTTCTGAGTTTAAAATTTTCAGAAAATCATGCAAGCGATTCTGTGGACCCTCTAGAAGAACGATACCCAAACTCTACTTTTTTGGATCGCGGGACCGCGGTCATACCCTAGGGTTTGCCGCAGTTCCGTGGCAACATGAGTGAGGCATGGGTCGGCCCTTCTACGGATGGTTCATAGGAGTTGTGGCAATTTCTGGGAACTTTTTGAACTCCGCTCAAGTGTTGAGCTTGTTGGAAAATTTTGGGTGCTTCCTTATTCGATCGAAAAGTTTAAGTTCGTCGAGCTATCTGCGATGGGATACAATACTTGGAATCCACAAGAAAACTAATTTGAATTTTATAAATCTAGCAATTTAGTCTCATTTGATCGATTGCCACGGGACTTTGATGTGATCAAAATTCCGTCGCAATTACGTAATGTACGCGGATACTCGCCGGGTAACCTTAATAGATAACCACGCCCCATAGCCCCGACCATGTGACAGTAGGAGAACCCCGTCGCCAAAAGCATCCGTTCGGGTGCTTGCAACCGCAATGTTCCGCCTTAGTGCACTTCGTCAACGGTATCGGGGGTGCGGCCATTTACTAAAGTTTCCGACGAGCATTCGATTAGCTTATCGGGAATCTTGTTGAATTACCCAACAAGTTATTGGAAAGTGTTTTCAATATTGAGACTAAAATACGAGGTTTATAATTGTTAGGCATGTGATGTCTAAGGAATTCATTTAGTTAGGCATGAAATCCAAAGTATGTGATACATTGGGTTTATGATGTCTATGGTGGTTGCGGATTCCAATTGTTGTAGTTTTTCACTTTCTTTTCTGCGACCGTAAGTGTAATATGTGGCGTATCGCAGGTTTTGTTGCTATATGTCAACGACAATTGGGATACACATATTTACTTACGTTGATGACATGTGATGTTATGTGTTGCTGTGATATGTTATATTGGATTGTCGTGTTTTGAGTAGCTAGTGTTTTTATGTGAGATGAGAGTTTTTCATTTTCATTCATGTAAAATTCATTGTATGTAATATTCTTTTATTGGAGGACTTCCGGGTTGAGGATGATGTCACCATTGATGTATATTATTTACTTTTCCGCATTAGGATAGACCCAAGGAGGGGAGCACAAGTAACCGGGTTCTAAAGTCCAGTGGGAGACCATCTCGAGGAGTCGAGTCCTGGTCTCCTAACTCTAGAAATGGTAGGGTTGCTTGCCACTCTCATAGGGGTTTAGGGATGTGGGTTTGGCTATTCATCACGACTGTGGAATCCGTGTTTTATACATGCTTAATATTAAACACGGAAATGATCACTGTGGAATCCAATATTTCATATGTTTCTTCTGCTGCTCTGTGATATGATCACTGTGATGTATTGAGAAGAATACTTATATTATATATATATATGATATATATTATATATTGCTGCTTTCGTTTCTTCTGATGCTTAGGAAGCATAAATGATGGGACTTCATTAATGAGATTAATGAAATAAAATAGACCTAAAGATGTTGTAGAAACTTGTTTTAAAAACTGGTAGCTCTAGTTCTTGTTTTGCATAGCGGTATTCCTTGTAGATATCCAACACCTTATTCGATAAAGAAAGAGCCGAGATCCCTTCACCGGGAGTGACCTCTTTAACGAAACTAGCAGATGCTATAACCCACTCGGTTTGTCTTTTAATTGATTCTATAGTTTTTGCTTTGTATAGTGGTATTTATGAAATATCCTGCACCTTATTCGATAAGGAAAGAGCCGAGATCCCTTCACCGGCAGTGACCTCTTTAGCAAAACTAGTAAAAACCTCAAAAACACTCCTTTTCAAAATCACTCGATTCTACAACGATATCAAGTTCATTACGTAAAAGGTTTTCTTAAAAACCTGTCGTAGCCCTCCATCATTTCAGATAAGTACTTGTTAGTATCCGTGCTACGTTTGTTGACCATGTTAAGGCGTAGTGTGCGGTAGCTGATTAGTGCTTATCTGCATAAGAATCTGATGCGATTGGATTAGAGTAGTCATACGACTTTGTTGACCATGTTAAGGGTCGTGCGAGTGGGTTTAATTCAATTAGGAAATGACGGGTTGGACTTGGCTAGCGCTTATGATTTCTTGACCATGTTAAGGCCATAAGTTGCTAGAGCAAAATATTATCGGGAATTTCAAGTGTTGAAATTTGCAATGAGATTGTATACCTTCTATGAGATAGTTGGATCCCGATACCCACTGCGAGTAATTATTCCTCCTGAGAGAGTTTTGCACTTTACAATTCATCGATCAAGTAGGTGTCTAGAAAGGTTTCAACGGGGTTACGCCCCTGGGAAAACGAGATTTATTTTAATTAGGTCTGTGTGAAAGCACGGGGAACCTCCCTCAAAGTACCGGCACTGGCCTGACTGAAAGATTGGCGAACTTGTAAGGTGTAATTAATCCCTGCTAGTATTTCGTTTTAGGGTTTGAAGGAAGATTTGATAAAAACAGTGGGAGCCATCCTGATTAGATAAAATAATAACCAATCTAATCTTGCAAGAGCATACACTGAGTGTTTTCTTCTCTCTCTCTTCAGGTAGCGACCATGTCACGCCTTAATCAAGATAATAATATGGATGTATTGACCGAACCCGCTTGTTATACCGAGCTGGGGAACGTTGGTCCCGCTCCAACTTATAATTGTTATAAGACTGAGCAGGAAATGGGGGAATACTAGGATTCCCATGCCGCCCAAATGAAGAAAGTGTATGATGATGCATCTTCTTCGGGTATGTTCATTATCGAGAACTGTTTCTCAGTATCCTCTACGTCCTGGGTATGAGATACTGGATCAAGATCCTATATATGTAATCTGTTACATGGGCTACAGAGAGGTAGAGAACTGGGAATGGGTGATAAGTTTCAAGAGTTGGAAATGGTGCAATTGTTGCAGCCAAGGTGTTGGCAGTTATCACCCTGTATTACCAAATACATTGATTCTGAACGAATATTATTAGATACCAAATCTGATATGCAACATTATATCAGTCTCTTTATTTACTAAAGAAGGATATAATTTTGTATTGTTGGATAATGTTTTGAACATTTCCTATATCAAGAGTTGATCGGTTCAGGCACGTTATCTAAAAATATAGACGTTCTAAATCAAACTACAGTTCTCAACGTACAGAACACACACAAGAGGAAGATTTCAGAAATGAACGAATCCTTCTTGAGTCATTGTAGACTAGGTCATATCAATGCGACCCGACTAGCTAAGTTACATTAAGATGCATATTTAAATCAGTTTGAATTTACATCTTGTGAAACTTGCCAGTCATGTCACAAAGATAAAATGACCATAGCTCTGTTTACTGGAAACAAGAGAAAAAGTTAGTAAACTCTTGGGACTGATGCATGTTGATGTATGTAGGTCCCCTATCTACACATGCGAGGACTGGTTCTTTGTACTTCATTATATTCACTGGTGATTTCTCAAGATTCGGACATATGTTCCTGTTGAAACACAAGTCTGAAGCTTTTGAGAAATTCAAAGAATATAAGTCGAAAGTAGAGAACCAAACGGGTATAAGTATTATGTCCTACGATGTGATCGGGGAGGAGAATACTTGAGCATGGAGTTCTTGACTATTCTAAAGGAGAATGAGATTCTCTCTCAGCATTACTCCTCCGTATTCACCATAGCACAACGGTGTATCGGGGCGGAGCAATCGCACCCTATTAGATATGGTGCGCTCTATGATGAGTACTACTGAGTTGCTTGTTTCTTTTTAGGGAGTTATGCACTTTTGAAGTTGCATACTTATTGAATAGGGTTCCAGCCAAATCAGGTGCCTACCACTCCATATGTGATATGGTATGGAAAGAGCCCATATCTTAAGTAAGTTAAGATTTTGGGTTGTCCGACCTATGTCTAAAAGCAAAATTCGGATAAGCTCGAGACAAGGTCAGTTCTGTGGAAGTTTGTTGGATATCACAAGTATTCGCAAGGGAATATTTTCTACCACACCGAGGAACAAAAGGTGTTTTATTTCTCGGCATGCCACCTTTTTAGAAAAGGAATTTATTTTGGAAAGAAATTTGTGGTCATGAGGTAGAACTGGAAGGAGTTCCAGCTATACAAGCTACAGCTGAAGATTTGATAGAACTGGAAGATTCAATAGCTCCCAACGAACCTCAGCCTCTCCACCAATCTGGTAGGGTTCCTCATCCATCTGAGAGATACTTCGGTTTTCTTTATGAAAGTGGGAGCGAGGATTGCATCATGAGATGATGACCCAACTAGTTTCGAGCAGGCCATCAAGAGTGGGGACTCTGTAAGAATGGCTGGATGCTATGCGATCTAAGATGGAATCCATGTACACCAACAAAGTATGGACTTTGGTTGTTTTATCTGAAGGGTTAAACACCCATCAGAAGCAAGTATATCTTGAGAAGATTACTTGGTGTAGATGGAAAAGTTGAGACTTTCAAAGCTAGAGATGTTGTAAGAGGTTCTCGTCATCGACCAGGTGTGGATTATGATGAAACCTTTTCTCCAGTACCTATACTTAAGTCCATTCGGATCCTACTTGCCATTGCTACATACTATGACTACGATATCTGACGGTTGGGTGTCATGACTGCATTTCTAAATACTGATTTAGAAGAGAGCGTCTATAAGTACACAACCGGAGGGCTTCGTAGACAGTGGGAGCAGCAGAAACGTGTGCAAGTTGCTTTACAAGTTAAAGCAGGCATCGCAGAGTTGGAACATCTGTTTTGATGTGGTAGTCAAACAGTTTGACTTCATCAAAATGGTAGATGAACCTTGTATATACAAAAAGGTAGTAGAGAGTAAGGTGTCTTCCTCGTATTGTACGTGGATGACATACTCTTGATAGGAAAGGAGTTTCCTATGTTACACTTGGTCAATCTCCTCTTATCACATTGATTCTCCATATAGGATAAAGGTGCTACCACCTAAATCCTGGGTTTTAGATCTATGAGATAAATCTAAGTGGATGTTAGGATTCTCACTAGGTGTAGTGAAATGGTATCAATCGATCCTGAGGAGAATCACTGGATAGCTTCCAGTGTGGTAAGGTCGACTGAATGTCAGTCACAGGCATTGTCTATACCCTCAATGGAGGGACGGTATATTGGAAGGGTTCCAAGCTAGATACCGTGGAAAACTACACGATAAAGGCCGGATACATCGCTACCAAAGATACTACCAAAGAAGAAGTCTGGGTGTATATTAGACCATGAGATGAACTTCGTTCCTACCATTGTGTGACAATGGAGTTGTGGCTTGTGCCTAGGAACCCCCGTCCCATCAGTGACCCAGACATATTCTAAGGCAGTATCACCTGATCATGGAGATGGTTGATCTCCAGAGAGATCGAGATTAGGAGAGTAGACTCAGAGAACAACACGGCGGATCCACTCACAAAGGACTTTTCCCAAAAGAGACCTTTATAGGGTAGTTGAGTATGAAATACTACAACCACTGCTAATTGTTGGGTATTGGATACTACAACATATGGCCCTAGTGCAAGTGGGAGATTATTAGTTATATGTATGCCCTAGAGGCCATTATTGTACATATGATATATATTATAGTGGATGCTTGGATATACATAGGGAGGACTTTCTTGCTCGACATGATAGTATACTATCTGGTTACTCTTTATCTTAACATGTACATTGATTGTCTCTCTGTTACATATTGATAAATCCCTTAGGATGTGTACTTGACTACCTGGATTATGATTTGGATCATACTAGTGGGACAAAGGTATTCCGTGAGTACATCCTTTAATGTCCCTAGTCGTGGGTGTATCGAGACAGGGCATCGATATACCAGAGTAGACTAGCGTATACCTTCTCGACCCATGTTGATGGGCGATGGATGATCCCATATCCATTGGTGTTTGAAATCAGAGATGATATACGGGTGCTCAGTGGAGACTGGGTACACTGGACGGACTCGCCGAGAACTCCTAGATGGTATTATACCTCACGTCAGATGGCAGTTCTCCGGTGACACTGGTACAGGTTAGGCTGTCGACCCGAGATCGTCATAAAGTCTTGTGTGATTCCCACTGTGTTTTGATTTCCACCTTACCACGTTCAAGAGAACGTGCAAAACGGTGGTTTTTGGGAACAGTCCCGAGTCACATGGAGGCAATGAGCGATAGGAGGGGATTTCGTCTCTCCCGGTATTGGGGGTTAATGTTGCGCTGTGCTCGATTGGCTATAACAGGAAAGTCCTTAGCCAAGGCTGTTTACGAGATTTACTGGTAAATGTTATCAGTACTTTCTTAGCCTATTATGAGCCTCACATCGGCATGACTTATCAAGCTATTGGGGTCTGACGTTTACCACCCCCAGGCGAGATATGCGACATATTAGATGAAGAGACCAGATTGTACGGTAGTGTTACTAATTGGATTCACAGAAGTATGAGCAGGCTTGCTTATTGATCTTCTGATCGCTCAATACCCGGGTGGCCGTTACGTTTAGCAGACCGCTTGCAGCTTATGGGTGTTTGATATGATCATCACCTACTGCTGGCGTATTGATGTGTCTTTAGAGTCCTATATAGAGGTTTCGTGGTTCATGCGAAACGAAGTAGGAGAATATATGTGATATGTGCGGGACCAATATTAATGCGCGTATGTGATACCGCATTCTATTCTCGCGATATGTGATATCGGTCGGTTATATATGATATAGCCGGATTATCGGATCAAGTGTTGATTCGATAGATCGTTACATTTGATATTAGTCGGTTGTATGAGATATAGCCGGATTATTAAATCAAGTGTTGATTTAATAATTTAATGTATAATTATATATTTGATATATAAATTTACATTAACTAATATTTTCTCACTTAAACATTTCTTTTTCTCACTTGTGTGCATATGGTATATATGTGATATATATTAATGTATATTTATTTGTATCATGCTTGATGCTACATGTAACATGGGTGTATGAGACTTACACCATGGTTATGATAATCCTAAGGTTTTTATTTATCTTGGTAATTCACAAATTAGTGGTAATTAGTCACATGGTTGAAGCTTGTAGAAGCTTGTGGAACCATTGACCAAATCCACTCATTTTGTTTTACTTGAAGACATTTATTAACCCAACCATTATTGTTAACCTATGGTTACATGAGTTAGTTTATGACACTAACTCACCCATGGTTGCTATTCTCACCTCATGAGTTCATTCTCTCATCTTCATCACTTCATCTTCTTCTTCTTGAGAAAAAGCTTACTATCTTTTCTCAAGGTGAGAAAATATTGTGAGAAAACTAAAGTGAGCTCATTTCCCACTTCATCATCCTCTACTATTAGCCATTTAGTTTAGGGTGATTTTTTCACTAATTTCACCATTTGTGAAGAGCTAGCATGAGCTTGAGTCTCCTCGACGTAGATCATCTTCGGCCTCGAAGACATTGAGAAAGCTTGTTCATTTCTTCATGTGAACCCTCTCTAGATTCCGGGAGTTCACTACTTGGAGCGAAGGGACTACTACACGGAGCTTTAGAAGTGAAGGACCGGTCTACAAAGATTGTATTCCTCATTCACTTAGATGTAAAGTTGTTTACATATGTTTTCGTCGGATTTTCTAGTAAAGATTCTATGATTAGGGTTAGCTAGAACGGCAAATTTTTGAAATTGGCATGGACGATGCCTCCCGGAACCTTGCTGCCTTGCAAGGGAACCCAACACTAGGTATATCAATGTGTATTTCGATTTCTACCTTACGATATACTTTTATTCACTTAATTGGCAACTCACCCCGTTGTGCCCCAGTTTCTTGCAGAATATACCGCTCGGCTCATCAGCGGCTTGCGGCACACCCTTTTCTTTGGATATTGCTTTGGTAGGTGGGCTACTGTTGTATCGTACCCACACTTGTGTGTGTGTATTCTTTTGTATCTAGTTAAAACTCCATCGATCTAGAACTTGTATATTGTGGACTTAGAAGCGAGACTTAGAGTTTATGTGTTTTGGGCATCGCACTCTTTGGAGTCGACTCTTTTATACTTGTTGGTTTTGTTTCTCTTTTCTTTTCTTTGCCATTTGGCGACATATATTATCTGCGTGGTTGCTCCACCTTTTGAGATTGGAAGCTAGCTCCCGTTAGGATCCTTTGTCTATTATTATGCTTGTATCGGGAATTATTCAAAATTTACAAAGGAGGTGCTGCCGATTTTTTTAAATCGTCATAGATGCTTTTCAAACACACTTATTCAGACTTAAAATGATTATTTTTAAACTAATTCCATCTAATGACTATTTTTAAATTTCACCTCCAATATTTTCGTAAAAAGGTTTAGATTCCGGGTTCTTGGCATACTTGGATCACATCGACGTCTTTAGATGTCACATGATTTAAGTGCCGGTCACGTGCCACTTTCGGGTCGTGACAAAAGGAGAACTAGTCGGGATCATTTACACCTTACAAGTTCGCTAACAATTCAGCCAGGTGGGTGTTGGTACTCCGAGGGAGGTTCCCCGTGCTCACACACAAACTTAATTAAGATAAATCTCGTTTCCACAGAGGCATAGCCCCGTTAACACATTTCTAGATACCTAATAGGTTGCTAATTGTGAAGTGAAAAATATCTCGCAAGAGTAATCCTACTCATCAGTGGGATTGGGACCCAACTATTATCGCATGATAACCTAGATGGAAGCCACTCTAATTACTATACTCCAGAAAGTATGCAACACTAGCAAGTTTTCTGTATATTTGAAACTCCCGATGTGGTTTTTGCCCCTAACGACTTATGATCTTGACAGAGGTCAACAAAGCATAAGTCGCTAGTCAAGTCCAACCCGTCATTATCTTGATTGCATTAGACCTATCCATACGACCCTTGACATAGGTCAATAAGGCCGCATGACTGTCTTAACCAATCTCATAACTATGCAATAGAAAATCACCACCTAGCTACCATTCACTACGCCTTGACAGAGGTCAACAAACACAGCACGAATACTAAGCACTAATTATATGAAATGACGGAGGGCTACCGTTAATATCAGATTTTTACATTTTTATACCGCCCATTCTTGATCACATTGCATATAGGTAGGTACTTTTGATCCGTATTTGCTAAATAATTGCAGGTTACAGGTTCTCAGCTCTAAACAGTGAAAATTATGAAAAGGCGCAACAAATGCAGGACTACGGCCAACAACAGATAAATATTGATCTCCGCTCACTATCCGTATGATGTCACATACCAGTTCAAGGGACAAAATGGCAAATCATTTGTCATTTCATGCACAAAGCACAAGGGCGAAACAAGATCCAACATTTCAACGCGGAGCTCAAGAAAATCATGGCAAAAAGTCCACATCATTTCACCTTTTACACTGCTAAAAATCTGGGAGAAAACTGAAGAGTTTTCGAGAAACCAAGTGTACCAAATAGAAGAGAACAGCAACATGGAGAAACCCTAAAAAATGACACTTCAATTCCACCAAAGGGCCGTGGATCCGCGGCCAATATGGCACTTATGCGGCGGATCCGCGGCCGAGTCAACTCGGTGTTGACTCAGTTTTTGAGGGTATTTTTGTAACTTCATTTTGTATCAGATTGTATCCCTAGGGTTTCATTTGCCTGCCTATAAATAGCCCAATTCTAAGCCAAGTAAAGGGTGTGTTTTTCTTTGTATTAGATTTTAGGACAAGATCTTGTAGTTCTTCTTTCTCTTCATCTTTCTCCATTAACATTGTAGTGAGCTTCATGAGTGATAATGAATAAAAGAAGAGTTTTTTTATGTCTTGTAATTGTGTTATTTTATTTGCTTGTAATTTTCATTTGCTAATCTAGTTGTTGTTATTTGTTTGTTTGCTTTCTTTTTTCTTCTATATTTCTTTATCCTTATAACGATGACGCTTAAATATGATCCTTGTAAAAGCGAGGTCTCAAATAGCTAGTTGTGATTTTCTCAACTCATTTCTTTCTATCCTCCGTCTTTGTTTTGTTTTCTTTTTCTTTTTAATGGGTGAGTAGTTTCTCACTTGTTAGGGTAGGATAAGGAAAGTTTAAGAGAAGGAAATCTCTCTCACTCTTTTCTTTGCCCAACATCTTGATTCGGGCTCCCATTGATTGAACTACAATCCGCTCCCTACAGCACCCTATCCTACATGATACTAGTGATTCCCTAGCGAGACCGGTTATGGTTGAATTAACCGGAGGTTAAGGTTAAGAGCCAAGAACAGATGGACAAGGACCAAAAGGAAGGAACTAAGCGTTGGAAAGCCTAGCTTATACTCGCAAGATTCTTTCATAGTCGTGCAAATCCCCATTGTTACCGATTACCGTAACACCAATATTAAGAGTGGTAATGAAAGAGGTCAGCGACTCCTAACTCAAACTAACCTAATCCCAACCCTAACAAGCTCTCTTTATACATATTTTAGCACATAGTGAAACAAACCAAACCTGGACAAATTGGACTTAACTCGTTAAAACACATAGAAAAAGATTCCTATCTCTCCGTGGACCGACCCGTACTCAACCAGCTAGCTATCAAGCGAAACCGTCTTGATTGCGGTAATTAAAACTAAGCACGCAAAATCCTTAATAATCAAATGGCACCGTTGCCGGGGGACGGTAGTTTATTTCTTTGTGTAATTTCGAGTTAATTTGTGAATATATCTAATGTAGGGTTGCTAGGCACGCGCACAAGGGTCTATGAGGCATCAACCATGCCCGATTAAAAAAATTAGCCGTGCCGAACAACCCGAATACGGATCTTTAAACTAGAGATTAGGCGAAAACTAACATGTTAACAACTTTAACACTAAGTGAGAGGGATTACAACCTTTGTAGATCCGGTCCTGCACTTCATAAGCTCCGTGTTGTGGTCCCTTCGTTGCGATCATCGGGTTTCGGACTCTCGAGAGGTTCCACGAAGAGAAAGATGCAACCTTTGCTTCTGATCTTCGATACAAAGATGATCTACCTTGAAGTTTCGTTAACACAAGCTAACACTCATGAAATGATGTGAACACCCTCATCTAAATGGCAAGGGAAGATGAGGATGATGAAGTAGGATTTTTGCTCTCTTTATTTATCTTTTTCTCACATATTTTCATCACAAATATCAAAGCAAGAAAGCTTTGTAAGCAAAGAAGAAGAAGGAAGAAGATGAACAATATGATAGAATTCCTTTTGTGATGAATAATGCAAAGGAGATAATGATCAATAATGCAACCATGGTTGACTAAACCTTTGTAGAGAATTAACCAAGGCTAGGGTTTGGGTTAGGTTAAGAATGAGTCATTTGAAAATATCTTTCACAAAACAAAACCAAAACCTTCTAGAATCATCTAGAAAGCTTAACCCTGATCCAAACCCTAATCATGTTTAAACTCCACTAAACATGTTGCATTAGTTATCATATCATGTTACAATATTATATATCACATATAAAATATTTATTGTAACCAAATAAAATAATACATTTAATATATATCGCATATATATCAATATATTACCCGAGTGAGAAAAAGAATCTTTTAGTGAGCTAATATTAGTTAATGTCATTTAATATATCATATATATTATTATACATTAAATTATCGAATCAACACTTGATCCGACAATCCGGCTATATCGCATATAACCAACTAATATTTATCCGTACCGATTCATCGAATCAACACTTGATCTGATGACCCGGCTGATATCAAATATCGCGAGAATATAATACGGTATCATATACCGCATTATCCTCGGTCCTGCACATATCACATATGCGCTCCTACTCCGTTTTGCCTGAGCCAAGAAACCTCTGTGTAGGACTCTAAAGAATCGTCAATACGCCGGCAGTAGGTGATGATCATATCAAATACCCACAAGCTGCAAGCGGTCAGCTAAACGTAACAGCCACCCAGGTATTGAGCGCTCAGAAGATCAACAAGCAAGCCTGTACATTCTCCTGTGAATCCAAACAGTAACACTCTCGTACAGTCCGGTCTCGTCGTATGATATGTTGCATATCTCGCCTAGGGGTGGTAAACGTCAGACCCCAGTAGCTCGATAAGTCGTGTAGATATGAGGTCTATAATAGTTCGAGAAACTACTGATAACACTTACCAGTAAATCTCAGCAACCCTGGCCAGGGATTTCCGGTTATAGCCAATCGAACACAGCACAACATCAACTCCCTATACCGGGAGAGACGAATCCCCTCCTATCGCTCATTGCCTCCATGTGATTCGGGACTGTACCCAAAAGCCACCTTTTTGCACGCCCTCTTAGACGTGGTATGATGGAAATCAAAGCACAGTGGGAATCATACAAGACTCTATGACGATCTCGGGTCAACAGACTACTCTGTACCAGTGTTACCGGAGAACTGCTATCTGACGTGAGGTATAATACCATCTGGGAGTTCTCGGCGAGTCCGTCCAGTGTACCCAGTCTCCATTGAGCACCCGTACACCATCCTTGAAGTCAAACACCGATGGATATGGGATCATCCATCGCCCATCATATGGGTCAAGATGCGTATACGCTAGTCTACTCTGGTGTATCGATGCCTTGTCTCGATACACCCTCGACTAGGAACAGTTATAGGATGTACTCGTCGACTACCGTGGCCCCACTAGTATGATCTCATCATAGTCCCAGTAGTCGAGTACACATCCTAAGGGCTTTATCAACATGTAATATAGAGACAATCAGAGTACATGTTAAGATAAAGTACAACCAGATAGCATACTATCATGTCGAGCAAGAAAATCCTCCCTATATATGTCCTAGCATCCATTACAATATACATCATATGTACAGTAATGGCCTCTAGGGCATACATATAACTAACAATCTCCCACTTGCAATAGGGCCATCTGTTGTGGTATCACATACCCAACAATTAGCTGCGGTTGAAGTATCTTATACTAGAAAAAGGCCTTTGTGAGTGGATCCGCGCTATTTTCCTCTGTGTCTACTCTCCTAACCTCGATCTCCCTGGAGATCAATCATCTCCATGATCAGGTGATACTGCCTAAGAATTATATCTGGATTTCTGATGGGACGGGGGTTCCTTGGCTAAAGCCACAACACCATTGTCATACAATGGTAGGAACGAAGTTCATCTCATGAACTTATATGTATCCAGACTGCCTCTTTGGTAGCATCCTTGGTAACGATGTATCTTGCCTTTAATCGTCTAGTATGTCACGGTATCTAGCTTAGAACTCTTCCAACATACCGTCCCTCCACTGAGGGTGAAGACAATGCCTGCGACTGACATTCAGTCGTCCTTATCACCCTGGAACCTTTCCAGTGATTCTCCCCAGGATCGATTGATACCATCTCACTACAACTAGTGAGAATCCTAACATCCAATCAGATCTATCTCATAGATCCAAAACCCAGGATTTAGGAGGTATCACTTTGATCCTATATGGAGAATCCTTGTGATAAGCGGAGATTGACCGAGCGTAGCATAGGAAACTCCTTCCCTATCAAAAGTATGTCATCCACGTACTCTACGAGGATCTCCACCATACTCTCTACTACCTTTTTTGTATATACAAGGTTCATCTACCATTTTGATGAAGTCAAACTCTTTGACTACTACATCAAAACAGATGTTCCAACTCCGCGATGCCTGTTTTATCATATAAAACATGTTGTACACGTTTCCGCTGCTCCCACTGTCTACGAAGCCCTCTGGATGTGTACTTATAGATGCTCTTTTCTAAAACATCATTTAGAAAAGCAGTCATGACACCCAACCGCCAGATATCGTAGTCATGGTATGTAGCCGTGGCAAGTAGGATCTGGATGGACTTAAGCATACCTTTGAAAGTCTCAACTTTTCCATGTACACCAAGTAATCTTCTCAAGATATACTCGCTTCTGATGGGGATTTAACCCTTCATATAAAGCAACCAAAGTCCATACTTTGTTGGTGTATAAGGATTCCATCTCAGATCGATAAGCATCCAGCCATTCTTACAGAGTCCCACTCCTGATGGCCTGCTCGAAACTAGTTGGGTCATCATCTCATGATGCAATCCTCGCTCCTACTGTCATAGAGAAACCGAAGTATCTCTCAGGTGGGTGAGGAACCCTGCTAGATCGGCGGAGAGGCTGAGGTTCGTTGGAAACTATTGAATTCTTTGGTTCTACCAAACATCAGCTGCAGTTTGTATAGCTAGAACCTTTCCAGTTCTACATAATAGACCTTACCTCGAGCTTGTCCGGATTTTGCTTTTAGACATAGTCCGGACAACTCCAAATCTTAACAAACTTAAGATATGGGCTCTTCCCTTTCCATATCACATATGAAGTGGTAGGCAACTGATTTGATTTGAACCCTATTCAATAGGTATGTAGCTTCTCAAGCGCATAACACCCAAAAGGAAATAGAAAACTCAGTAGTACTCATCATATAGCACACAATATCATATAGGGTGTTATTGCTCCGCCCCGATATACCATCGTGATATGGTGTATACGGAGGAGTAATGCCGAGAGAGAATCTCATTCTTCTTTAGAATAGTCCAGGAATTCCGTGCTCAAGTATTCTCCTCCTTGATCACATCAAAGGACATAATACTTTTACCCGTATTTTTGGTTCTCTACTTCTAACTTATATTCTATGAATATCTCAAAAGCTTCGGACTTATGTTTCAACAGGAACATATGTCTGAATCTTGAGAGATCATCAGAGAATGTAATGAAGTACAAAGAACCAATCTTGGCATGTGTAGACATGGGACTTTCATACATCAGCATGTATCTATCCCAAGAGTTTACCAACTCTTTCTCTGTTTCCAATAAACAGAGATGTGGTCATTTTATCTTTGTGACATGACTGGCAAGTTTCACAAGATGTAAATTCAAATAAATTTAAATATGCATCTAAATGTAACTTTGCTAGTCGGGTCGCATTGATATGACCTAGTCTACAATGCCTCAAGAAGTATCCGTTCATTTCTGAACTCTTCCTCTCGTGTGTGTTCTGTATACTAAGAACTGTAGTTTGATTTAGAACGTCAATGCTTTTAGATAACGTGCCTGAACCGATCAACTCTTGATATAGGAAATGTTCAAAACATTATCCAACAATACAAAATTATATCACTTCTTTACTAATAAAGAAACTGATATGATGTTGTATATCAGGTTCGGTATCTAATAATATTCGTTCAGAATCAATGTATTCTAGTAATACAGGGTGATAGTGACCAACAGACTTGGCTGCAACACTTGCACCGTTTTTTGTCTCATGAAACTTCTCACCCGTTCTCAGTTCTCTACCTATCTGTAGCCCATGTAACAGATTACATATGCGGGATCCTGATCCGGTATCACATACTCAGGACGTAAAGGATACTGAGAAACAGTTCTCTATAATGAACACACCCGAAGAAGATACATCAGCATGCACTTTCTTCGTTTGGGCGGCACGGGAAATCTGGTATTCCCTAATTTCCTGCTCTGTCTTATAACAATTATAAGTTGGAGCGGGACCAACGTTCCCCAGCTCAGTATAACAAGCGGGTTCGGTCAATATATCCGTATTATTATCTTGATTAAGGCGTGATATGGTCGCTACCTGGAGAGAGAGAAGAAAACACTCAGCGTATGCTCTTGCAAGATTAGATTGGTTATCTAATATATCTAATCAGGATGTCTCCCACTGTTTTAATCAAATCTTCCTTCAAACCCTAAAAGGAAAAACTAGCCGGGATTAATTACACGCTACAATTTCGTCAATCTTTCAGCCAGGCCAGTGTCGGTACTTTGAGGGAGGTCCCCCGTGCTTTTGCACGAACCTAATTAAAGTAAACCTCGTTTTCCCAGGGGCGTAACCCCGTTAACACCTTTCTAGACACCTACTTGATCGGCTAATTATAATGTGTAAAACTCTCCCAGGAGTAACTCTTACTCGCAGCGGGTATCGGGATCCAACTATCTCATAGAAGGTATGCAATCTCATTGCAAATTTCAACACTTGAAATTCCCAATAATATTTTACCCCTAGCATCCTATGACCTTGACAGAGGTCAACAAACCATAGGCTGCTAGTAAGTTCAACCCGTCATTTCCTGATTGAAGTAAACCCACCCGCACGACCCTTGACAGAGGTCAACAAGGTCGCATGACTACCCTAAATCAATCACATCATATGCTTATACAGATAAGCACTAATCAGCTACCGCACACTACGCCTTGACAGAGGTCAACAAACGTAGCACGAATACTAACTATTACTTATCTGAAATGACGGAGGGCTACGACAGGTTTTTAAGAAAACCTTTTGCGTAATGAACTTGATATCGTTGTAGAATCGAGTGATTTTTAAATGGAGTGTTTTTGAGGCTTTTCTAGTTTTGCTAAAGGAGTCACTCCCGGTGAAGGGATCGTCGGCCCTTTCCTCGTCGAATGAGGTGCGGGATATATCATATATATCACTGTGCAAAGCAGAAGCTATAGAAGCAATCAAAAGACAAACCGAGTTTGTAGCATCTGCCAGTTATCGCTAAAGGAGTCACTCCCGGTGAAGGGATCTCGGTCCTTTCCCTATCGAATAAGGTGCAGGATGTTCTACAAGGAACACTGCGATGCATAGCAAGAACTGTAGCTACCTGTTTTTAAACAAGTTTCTACAACATCTTAGGTTTCTTTTATTTCATTAATCTCATTAATGAAGTCCCATTTTATTATGCTTCGCAAGCATCTCTTTTGAAACGAAATCTGCAATATAGCATATATTTCATATATATAATATAAACATTCATCACAGGCAGTAATATGATCTCATCACATAACATTGCAGCAGAAGAACATATATGAAATATTGGATATACTAGGACGTCCGTGTTTTGAATACGAGCCAGTATAAAACACGGATTCCACGGTCGCGATGAATAGCCAAACCCACATCCCTAGACCCCTACGAGAGCGGCAAGCAACACTGCCAATTCTAGGGTTAGGAGACCCGGTCCCGACTCCTCGAGATGGTCTCCCACTGGACCCTAGAACCCGGTTACTTGTGCTCCCCTCCTTGGGTCTACCTAATGCGGAAAAGTAAATAATATACAACGGTGACATCTTCCGCAACCTGGAAGTGCCCCAATAAATGAATATTACATACAAATGAATTTTACATTAATGAAAAAGAAAAACTCTCATCTCACATAAAACCCCCGGCTATTCAAAACGCGACGATCCAATATAACATATCACAGCAACACATAATATCTCATATCATCAACGTAAGCAAGTATGCATATCCCGATTGTCGTTGATGTATAGCAACGAAGCCAACGATACACCACATACTACGCTTACGGTCACAGAAAAGAAAGTGTAAAACTACAACAGTTGGAATCCGCAACCTCTTTAGACATCGCATGCATAACTCAATGAATTCCTTAGACATCACATGCCTAACAATTATAAACCCCGCATTTTAGTCTCATTATCGAAAACTCTTTTCAATATCAAGTCGGACAATTCAACAAGATTCCCGACGTCCTAATCGAATGCTCGTCGCAAACTTTAGTAGACGACCGCACCCCCAGATGCCGTCGACGAAGTGCACTAAGGCGGAACACCGCCGCCGCGAGCATCCGAACGGATGCTTTCGGCGACGGGGTTCTCCTACAGTCACTTGGTCGGGGCTAAGAGGTGTAGCTGTCTATTAAGTTTACCCGGCGAGTATCCGCGTACGCTACGTGATTCCGACGGACTTTTGATCACATCAAAATTCCGTGGCAACCGATCATTTGAGACTAAACTGCTATGTTTATAATATTCAAATCAGTTATCTCATAACTACCTGTGGATTCCAAATATTGTATCACATTCCAGATAAATAGACAAAGTTAAACTTTCCGATCGAATCATCAAACACCCAAGATTTCCCCAATATATCTCAACACTTGAAATCAGTTTAATAACATCCATCACATGCCACAGTACCAATGGTCCAGCCGTAGAAGGATCAAGCCAACGCCTCACATGTGGCACGCCGTACTGCCCCAAACCCTAAGGTTCAAAAGGCAGTTCAAGACGGTCACATAATCGAGTTAAGGTTTGTTGTCTTCTAGAGGGTCCACCGCGTTACTTGCACGACTTGGAACGTTCTTAAACACGAGAAAAAATCCAACTTTTGAAAAAATTTCCGACAGGGGAAAAAGTGAGTTATTGATATCCGTTCGAACTTTTTAACAGTTTCTAAAAATTATCCAGACAAAACTAAACAAAGTTAAAATATCCGATCGAATCTTTATGTCCCCAATACAACCCAGAAAACACAACACTGGAGTGAAAATAAAAAATTCCCAGAAGAATCAGGAATTAGCTACGGATGTTACTGTGCAAACCCTATCCCTCAATCCTTTCTTCTTGCCGCGGAACCGCCGCCAATACCTAGGTTTGGTCGCGGTTCCGCGGTTCTTTGGGGGATTTAGGGGGTCGGGTTTCACAGTAATTCCTATAATTCCCTGCTGATTTTTTTTAGCATTTTTAATTCACAAAAAATCACATTTTAGAAAAATTTCCAGAGAAGGGGTTTTATCGGGTTTTCCGGGTTCGATCGGACTTTAAACTTCGTCTAGACTTCGCCTAAAGCTCTAGCTTGGCTCTGATACCACTGTAGGGTTGCTAGGCACGCGCACAAGGGTCTACGAGGTATCAACCATGCCCGATTAAAAAAATAGCCGTGCCGAACAACCCGAATACGGATCTTTAAACTAGAGATTAGGCGAAAACTAACATGTTAACAACTTTAACACTAAGTGAGAGGGATTACAACCTTTGTTGATCCAGTCCTGCACTTCATAAGCTCCGTGTTGTGGTCCCTTCGCTGCGATCATCGGGTTCCGGACTCTCGAGAGGTTCCACGAAGAGAAAGATGCAACCTTTGCTTCCGATCTTCGATACAAAGATGATCTACCTTGAAGTTTCGTTAACACAAGCTAACACTCATGAAATGATGTGAACACCCTCATCTAAATGGCAAGGGAAGATGGGGATGATGAACTAGGATTTTTGCTCTCTTTATTTATCTTTTTCTCATATATTTTCATCACAAATATCAAAGTAAGAAAGCTTTGTAAGCAAAGAAGAAGAAGGAAGAAGATGAACAATATGATAGAATTTCTTTTGTGATGAATAATGCAAAGGAGATAATGATCAATAATGCAACCATGGTTGACTAAACCTTTGTAGAGAATTAACCAAGGCTAGGGTTTGGGTTAGGTTAAGAATGAGTCATTTGAAAATATCTTTCACAAAACAAAACCAAAACCTTCTAGAATCATCTAGAAAGCTTAACCCTAATCCAAACCCTAATCATGTTTAAACTCCACTAAACATGTTGCATTAGTTATCATATCATGTTACAATATTATATATCACATATAAAATATTTATTGTAACCAAATAAAATAATACATTTAACATATATCACATATATATCAATGTATTACCCGAGTGAGAAAAAGAATCTTTTAGTGAGCTAATATTAGTTAATGTCATTTAATATATCATATATATTATTATACATTAAATTATCGAATCAACACTTGATCCGACAATCCGGCTATATCGCATATAACCGACTAATATTTATCCGTACCGATTCATCGAATCAACACTTGATCCGATGACCCGGCTGATATCAAATATCGCGAGAATATAATACGGTGTCACATACCGCATTATCCTCGGTCCCGCACATATCACATATGCGCTCCTACTCCGTTTTGCCTGAGCCAAGAATCCTCTGTGTAGGACTCTAAAGAATCGTCAATACGCCGGCAGTAGGTGATGATCATATCAAATACCCACAAGCGGTCAGCTAAACGTAACAGCCACCCAGGTATTGAGCGCTCAGAAGATCAACAAGCAAGCCTGTACATTCTCCTGTGAATCCAAAAAGTAACACTCTCGTACAATCCGGTCTCGTCGTATGATATGTTGCATATCTCGCCTAGGGGTGGTAAACGTCATACCCCAGTAGCTCGATAAGTCATGTCGATATGAGGTCTATAATAGTTCGAGAAACTACTGATAACACTTACCAGTAAATCTCAGCAACCCTGGCAAGGGATTTCCGGTTATAGCCAATCGAACACAGCACAACATCAACTCCCTATACCGGGAGAGACGAATCCCCTCCTATCGCTCATTGCCTCCATGTGATTCGGAACTGTACCCAAAAGCCACCTTTTTGCACGCCCTCTTGGATGTGGTATGATGGAAATCAAAGCAAAGTGGGAATCACACAAGACTCTATGACGATCTCGGGTCAACAGACTACTCTGTACCAGTGTCACCGGAGAACTGCCATCTGACGTGAGGTATAATACCATCTGGGAGTTCTCGGCGAGTCCGTCCAGTGTACCCAGTCTCCACTGAGCACCCGTACACCATCCTTGATGTCAAACACCGATGGATATGGGATCATCCATCGCCCATCATATGGGTCAAGATGCGTATACGCTAATCTACTCTGGTATATCGATGCCCTGTCTCGATACACCCTCGACTAGGAACAGTTATAGGATGTACTCGTCGACTACCGTGACCCCACTAGTATGATCTCATCATAGTCCCAGTAGTCGAGTACACATCCTAAGGGCTTTATCAACATGTAACATAGAGACAATCAGAGTACATGTTAAGATAAAGTACAACCGGATAGCATACTATCATGTCGAGCAAGAAAGTCCTCCCTATATATGTCCTAGCATCCACTACAATATACATCGTATGTACAGTAATGGCCTCTAGGGCATACATATAACTAACATCTAAAACTAAAAAAAAACTATATATATATATATATATATATATATACTGTAAAATTCATCTTGTTATTTTTTAATTCTTTTTTGTGCAAGTGTGCAGGATAGGAAGAAGGTCAAGTTCAGTGCCAAAGGCGTGGGGAGTTAGACCCATATCTCGCGGCTACACCGAGGCGGATCAAGACGGAACCACGGCTTGCTATAAAATTCTGGAGCAAATTCAGTGACCAAATCAAGATTCAGGTGCTCTAACCAGAAAGAGGAGACCCAACTTTGCATAGTGAAGAAATTTGAAGCTCCCAACTCACTGTTCGGCCGCGGAACCGCGGCGCAATTGCCTGTTTGATCGCGGAACCGCGGTCAAACTGTGACGTCAGCACCCCAATTTCTCTGTGAGTATTCCAATCCTCTTCTACCCTCCTTTAAACTCCACCTAACTATTCTTTCTGCAGCATTCTTTACACAAACTCTCTTCCCATCTTCAATAAAATTGTTTTTGTGCAGGATTCTTTGCACCGCCGCAAAATAAATTTTTTGCAAGTGTTTTAGATTTTTTTGTTGTTGTTTTGCATAAATAATACGGACTTTAAGGGGTTATAACACCAATTCGGATTGGGTGGGGATTTCATGACCCTTCCTAAGACCCCAAAAATCACTAAAAGCATACGCATTACTCTTGAGCTTAATAAAAAATATCTATACTCAGCCAACTAAGGACTGTCGTGCTCAATAGGACAGAGGAAGGTTGTGGGCATTCGATCGTTTATCTAAACTTGACTTTGTGGTGCCTAGGCTAGACAATTGAAAAAGATAATTTTAAAAGGCCCGTCTCACGGTGATTCGTGAGCGAAACCCTCCTTTCCTCATTTGTGTTTACCTAGCCACAATTGGCAGTGAAGAGACGATTTGAGGGTTATCTCACAACTTGTCACTTTGGAACAGTTAGGAGCAGTCTAGTGGACTTTGAAGACCATAGCTCTAGGTATGATTGTGCATGTTTTGACTGTGATTGTTTGAAGTTGTGCCATAAGTCCGTACATATTTTTGCTAAAACTCTTTCTAAAAAAAAGGGAAAAAAACAACAAAACAAAAAACTTTTATAAAAACTTGCCCTTTGTCGCCAGAATTCCATTTCACCCACCTTTCATCCGCATTTCTCCATTGACGTTTTCCCACCCTCACCTTCTACGCTTTGACTATACTAAACTCATTTAGTGTATGTCCGGTTGGACTCGGGACACTAGTGCCCGCCTAGTCCGCGTTATGTTAGTCACTACCGACTACACGATCGACTCCGACGTCGAAACTCCCTCCACACCTCTTTCACCCTTACCTTTGTCGGCCAACTCCGACGTTGATCGAGATTTTGTTCATACATCCTCGCCTTCACCTTTCACCATCACCAAATTCTTCTTCTAAGATGTCAAGATTTCCTCCTAACATCCCTTTACCTTCCTCAGGACTGATTCCACCTCATCTGGGTGCGAATAACCCGCAACCACCTCCTGTTGTGGCGCCACAGCGAATCGCGCTCCAGGATCATTTCTATCCTACCCGCTCTGCACTCCCTACCTGTCTTTAACTTTCACCGGCCAATGGGGATAATTTCGAAATTAAGCCCCACTTCATTAACATGTTGCCCAAATTTCACGGGCTGGAATCCGAAGATGCCTACATCTTCATCAACAAGTTCCAGAACGTCCGTGCAATGATGAAGACAACCCAACTGTCCGACGATGCTATACAGCTACGAGTCATCCCTTTCACTCTGTGTGACCTTGCTGAGAAGTGGCTGTATAGTACCACATCACATTCCATAACCAGTTGGGATGAGTTTGTAAAAGCGTTTCTTAAAAAGTTCTACCCGAATCACAAGACCGCGAGAATCCGAAACGAAATCAACCAATTTTCCCAGCTTCCTACCGGACCTTTTTGGAAGTGCTTTGACCGATACAAAGGCCTTCTTGTTCAGTGCCCTCATCACGGTATTGAGAGATGGCAACTTTGCCAGACCTTATACGAGAGCCTGAATCCAGCAACTAAGCAGTTGTTGGAAACCATTTGTCAAGGTCATTTCCTATCCAAATCCGACGAGGAAGCTTAGCAATTCTTCGACGATCTCGTGGAAAAAACGCTTCAGTGGGAAAGCACCGGACCGAACACTTCTTCTTCTACTACTTCTTCCGGTCTCTCTAGGGCAGGCGTTCATCAACTCGATATCTCAATTGCAATGAAGGCCGAGATGGCAGCAATCACGCGAAAACTGGAATTAATTGAGAGCAAATTCTCATCTGCTTCTCCTGCCCCTGCTCTTCCCCCTCGTACCATCTGCACTTGTTGTTCTGATCCATCCCATTTGACCGAAGAGTGTCCTTACAACTCACCTTCTCAAGGACAGGATCAGGTCAATGCTGCCTTTCATCAAAGACCAAGAAATGATCCATACTCTTCCACTTACAATCCTGGTTGGAGGAACCACCCCAATTTCTCTTGGAATCAGAACCAGCATCAATTCAAAGGGCACAACAACTTCCAGAGGCCTCCTCCTCCTCCCCAACAACAAGCTCAGCAATAAACTCAACATCAATATCAGCAGCCCTTCCAACCCCAACCTTTTCAAAATCAGACGAACAACTTTGCACCCAACAATTCTTTTCCTCAAAACAACTTTGTTCCGTCAAACAACGATAAGGTTTCCTCTCTAGAACGAAGTTTGGAGGCGTTTGTAAAGAAATCGACTCAACAATGTTGGCACAGATGATGACACCCCGGCCGCTTCTTCTTCTTCTTCTTCGTCTTCTGAGCCTGTTCTCCATTCTTCAAAAGGCTCTTATTCTTCGAACGGACCCACATCTCACTCCACGAAAACTCCAGCTCTGGGATCCGTTCCAACTCCACAATCTCCTCTACAAGCATTGGACTCAACCAATTTCAAAACATTCCATTTCCAAACTGGTTGAGGTTCAATAAATAAAATCCACAAATGGAGAAGATTCTGGAGTTGTTTAAACAGGTTAACATTAACATTCCCCTCTTAGATGCAGTCTAATAAGTCCCTTCCTACGCAAAAATCTTGAAGGACTTGTGCACTAAGAAGAGGAAATCTCAGGTACCCAAGAAGGTTTTCTTAGCTAGTGCCGCGAGTGATGCTCTTACCCAAGCTTTACCTCAAAAACGGAAGGACCATGGCTGTCCTACGATTTCAATAACCATTGGGGATAAGAACATCAACCGCGCACTTTTGGATCTTGGTGCCAGTGTTAACCTGCTTCCGTATTCAGTATATGAGCAACTAGGTGTAGGAGAGCTGAAACCCATATATTGTACTCTCCAAATGGCCGACCGATCTATTACCCATCCTCGGGGTGAGCTAGAGGATGTGTTAATAAAGGTAGGGGACTTCATATTCCCCATTGACTTCATTGTTTTAGACACACAGCCTGTAGCTAACCCCCGAAATCAAATTCCGGTGATACTCGGTCGCCCCATTCCTTGCAAGCTCAAATGCTGTGATCAATTGTCAAAATGGTTCGATGAACCTATCTTTTAGAAACATGACAATTGAACTCAACATTTTTAGGTTAGGGAATCAGCCCTCCGAACCTAATGCTCATATACTCGACGTTTGTTCGATCCAGGAGATCACCCCAGAGGACTGTGAATTCGAGGAGTTTTTGTTCGGTCACAGCAATCTTGATGCCACTTGTGTGTTCCTCTTTGAACCTACTGATGTTTCCGCTCCCGATAATGATTATGAATGTTTCACTTTTTTGAACGATCTTGTCATGTCGCCACCCGAGCTTGAATCTTTTGAATTTCCGGATGCGTTAGCTGAACCATCCAACTCGATCGCTTACACTCGTTTTGAGCCTCTACTGGAATCCTTTGAGTTCGAGACATCTTCGCCGATCTTACCTTCAATCGTTTCACCTCCAACGCTCGAACTCAAGCCGTTGCCGTCTCACCTCAAGTACGCTTACTTAGGTGAGAACGAGACCCTCCCTATCATCATCTCGGCTTCTTTAGCTCCAGAGCAGGAGAAAGCCCTTTTCACGGTCTTGCACAGCAATCGACAAGCTTTTGGCTGGACAATAGAGGACATCAAGGGGATTAGTCCCCTGATCGTTGAACATCACATTCATATGATGGATGATGCGAAACCAGCCCGGGATCCACAAAGGTGACTTAACCCAGTTATGAAGGAGGCTGTGAAAAAAGAGGTCGTCAAATGTCTGGATAGTGATATCATTTACCATATCTCTGATAACCAGTGGGTTAGTCCCATACACGTTGTCCCCAAAAAAATGGGCATAACGGTCATCACTAATGAGGCGAACGAGTTAATCCCTACTCGCACCCAAACTGGGTGGCGAGTATACATTGATTATAGAAAACTCGACGCCACAACGCGGAAAAACCACTTTTCGCTACCATTTATTGACCAAATGCTCGAAAGATTGGCTGGACATGAGTACTACTGCTTTTTGGACGGCTACTCTGGCTATAACCAAATTCCCATCGCCAATAAAGATCAAGACAAAACCACGTTCACCTGTCCTTTCGGCACGTTTGCATATCGCCGCATGCCCTCTGGGTTATGCAATGCTCCCGCTACCTTCCAGCGGTGTATGATGGGAATTTTCTCTGACATGGTCGAGAAATTCTTGGAGATATTCCTGGATGATTTCTCCATTTCTGGCGATTCCTTTGACGAGTGTTTGCAGCATCTCGACGCTATCCTTACCCGGTGTAAGGATAAAAACCTCACTTTGAACTGGGAGAAGTGCCACTTCATGGTACGCGAAGGTATTGTCCTAGGACATATCATTTCGCAAAACGGCATTGAGGTTGACAAAGCGAAGATTGAAGTCATTTCCAATCTCCCTCCTCCCAGATGCGTCAGAGACATCCGAGCTTTCCTTAGCCACGCCGGTTTCTATAGACGGTTTATCAAGGACTTTAGAAAGATTTCTAGACCCTTGACTCTTCTGCTGGCCAAGGACACCACATTCGACTTCAACTCGAGCTGTGTGACTGCGTTCGAATCACTAAAAAGCTCACTCACTTCTGCTCCCATTCTTTCTTCTCCTGACTGGACGTATCCCCTTGAGATTATGTGCAATGCATCTGACTTTGCTATCGATGCGGTCCTTGAACAACACATCGATAAGATGCCGCACGTAATCTACAATGCTAGCCGGAATCTGAATGATGCCCAACTGAATTACACAACAACCGAGAAGGAATTCTTGGCTTTTGTGTTTGCATTAGAAAAATTTTGGCCTTACTTGATCGTCTCTCCAGTCATTGTCTACACAGACCATTCAGCTCTACGCCATCTATTTGCGAAGAAGGACGTAAAATCTCGGTTGATACATTGGATCCTCTTACTTCAAGAGTTTGACCTTGTCATCAAGGACAAAAGAGGATGTGAAAAAGTAGTGGCCGACCATCTTTCACGACTTTCTTCTTCGCCGATGCTTCCACTTCCAATAAACGACGTTTTTCCGGATGAACAACTCTTAACAGTATCGTGTGAACCCTGGTTCGCAGATATTGTGAACTATTTGGCAACAGGACTACTACCGACCGAACAGTCTAGTCAGGACAGACTGAGATTTTTATCCCAAGTAAAACATTTTTACTGGGACGAACCCTATCTGTTCAACTACTGTCCCGACCAGATTATTTGTCGGTGTGTTCCTGATAATGAGTTCAAGAGTGTGCTGTTGTTTTGCCATGATCAAGCATGTGGCGGGCATTTTGGCCCAAGAAAGACAGCCGAGAAAGTCTTGCGGCGTGGTTTCTACTGGCCACAACTCTTCAAAGATGCTCATGATTACTGCAATACTTGCTCCCGGTGCCAACACTTGGGCCGGATATCCAAGAGAAACGAGATGCCGCTCCAACCAATCTTGGTTGTCGAGATTTTCGATGTTTGGAGAATTGATTTCATGGGGCCGTTTCCCAGCTCTTTTCGGAACCTGTATATTCTTCTCGCTGTTGATTACGTCTCTAAATGAGTCAAGGCTGTGCCAAGACGGACGAACGACAACAAAGTTGTCGTTCGATTCCTTAAAGAAAACATATTTTCCCGGTTCGGGCACCCCCGCCCGATCATTAGTGACAATGGAACACATTTCTGTAATAGGACTTTCGAGGCCTTGATGCGGAAATACTCCATTAATCATAAGCTATCCATATCCTACCACCCCCAAACATGTGGGTAAGCCGAAGTTTCTAACCGGCAAATCAAACAGATTTTGGAGAAAACGGTTTCCAAGAACCGTAAGGATTGGTCTTTAAACTCACTGATGCCCTTTGGGCATTTCGACTTGCTTATAAGACTGATCTTGGCATGTCTCCTTATTGGCTTGTTTACGAAAAGGCTTGCCACCTTCCTGTGGAAATCGAGCATCGCGCATTTTGGGAGATCCAAAAGTTGAACTTGACCCTTGAAGATGCGGGCAGCTATCGGAAGCTGCAGCTCAACGAACTGAACGAGCTTCGGGATGAAGCTTACGAAAACGCGGTTTTCGTTAAGAACCGAACGAAGGTGTTTCATGATAAACACCTTACGTGCAAAATTTTCACACCTGGTCAACAGATACTTCTTTACGACACCCGACTACATTTCCATCCCGGTAAGCTCAGATCTCGCTGGAAAGGACCATTTTTTGTGCGGGCTGTATATCCGTACAGTGCGGTGGATTTGGAAAATCCAGAGGACGGTTCACTATTCAAAGTGAACGGACACAGGGTAAAACCGTTCCTCACCGCAGAACCACCGGAGGAACTCCTAATGTTGCAGGAGCCGGTTTACATTGACTAATCTTTCTCCGCTTACCACCAAACTTCGGTTATTCAGCCATAAACAGTGGAAACACTGTTTCAAATAAGTTTGGGGGTATGTATATACTATTTTGTTTTTTTTGTATGCCTGGTAAAGTTCCCGCCTGTAATAATTTGTAAAATAATACAATAATAAAAATATTAAAAAAAAGAAAATATAAATTTTTTAAGAGGGGTGTTTTTGTAAATATTCAGAACAATAAAATAAAATAATATAATTTTTTTTAAATAAAATTCTTTTTTTTTTAATTATTCTTTTTAGAGGGCATACCCTAGGAGGAGATTCTATGGTTACGCTCTTTTGTTGGGTGACGACATAGTTATCACCGACTCAAAAGTTTCTGATGAACCAGTTGGATAATACACCTTTCTTTTCCGGAACGCGTTTACCGGTTGTAGTTTTAGCAATGAGCAGGAGCTCGGCGGACTACGTTAGGCACGCCCCTTTCTTCTCCTTCTTTCCTGATGGCCCGTTACGCTTTGTTGGCGTACTTTTTAAAAAGGTACAAACACAATTATTCTGTTCTCGTTGACCACGGCCTATAGGAACTAGGCTATCTACTGCTTGTGGGGTCTTTTGTACAAATGACCAACAGCCTTATAAATACACCTTTGACTTCTGTCATTTCCCGAACCCTAATTATAACCTTAAAACAAAACCCTAGCCACCGCTCCAATTTCCGCCGCCGATCTCCTTCTTTCGCCGTGCAACCGCTGCCGAACCCCCTCCCTGCCGTGCTTCTGCCGCCGCATAGCCTCGTCTCCCTCTGAAAATTTCAGAGGAGGTTTGCATCTCTGTTCTCCTCTCTGTCAAATTTTTAAAATTCTGCATTTGCTCTCTGTCATGGCCCCTACTTTGCAATTTGGAAGGGATTTCTCCCACTTATTTGCGCATGATGTTTACGGTAGTTATTTCGGCGATGAGATCTGAAAGCGCGGATGGAATTTTCTGTTATTTAACCATCCAAACGCATTCACGCTTCCGGATCTCGTTACGTATTTTTATGAATGTATGGAGGAGGGGTGTTTAGCACAACACGGGTTCATACGATTACTGTGGGGGGATCGGGAAATAATTATCGATAAGGATTTCATTCATGAAGTCACTTTAATACCACGAATCCCCATTCATGATCAACCCCTCCGATTTGAGGACTACCTACCTTTAATGGAAGATGACTGTTCTAGGGAGCCTAGAAAGGGAATTCAGGCTCGCACGCTTTATGCGAACGTTTTAACTGGGTACTGTTGGGCACAAAACAATATTTTCGGAAGTTCGCACAACACGACATTTTTTACACCCTACACATAGTGCACACATTAATGACCAGAAACCCTAGCTATGACATGTGGCTATGACATGTGCACTGTGTTACTACACTCGATTGGCGCCGACACGAGGGCTGCCAATTATCCATGCCCGATGTTGGTAACACAACTGTGTCGCAATTTCCTTCCTGTTGAGGAAATTGAAATGTACATGTATGGTGGGGTTCCCATTCGACCCCTTCTTGAGGGTGTCTCCACATCCTACACACGACTTCATGATTTATGGTCGCGTACCGATCCGGCCGAAGATGTGATGGCCAAGACACCCAGCTCGAGCTCCACAGCGAGCGATGAAGAGCTAACCCCCGCTGGGCAAGCACGCTTGATACGATGAACCCATAGGGGGTAGAATGAGTATTGGGATGCTGACAAACTTTAATCAGTGACTGACGAGTCTGGAACAGGGAATGTCCACCCTACTGACAAGAGAGAAACGATCACGATCACGATCACGATCGAAAGGATGGGGATAGATAGAAGTGAGGCTAGAACTAGTGAGGCTGCGTCTAGGAGACGCCGCAGGGAGCAGTGAGGACACTGCTGTCAGTAAGTTTGGGGGTGAGGTTTGGTTGTAAATAGTTATCTTTGCATTGCATCTGCATGTTTTTTTAATTTTTTGTAAATATTTGTTTTTCTTTGCATATTTAATTCCGTATCGCATTTTTCTGCATTGCATCTTTATATATATATATATATATATATATATATATATATATATATATATATATATATATATATATATATAAATTGAAAATTTCAATATTGGCCAAATTTGACTCGAGTTCGACATGACGGTTGACTAGTTAGGAAAAACTAGATCCTAAACTTAGTAAATTAAAAACCCTAAAAATAACATTTCTTGAAGTATAACTGTAGAAAATATATGTCCTTGCAGTTTATTTAGAAATAAGCAAATTTTGAGTTCAGTTCTTGGGCTAAGTCGAAATGAGGGAAGAGTATTGAAAGCTCTATTTGAAATGTAAGTCTGAAAAATAATTCCGAACCTTAAGTCCAAATTCTGAAAATAGATACCCTGCAATTCGCACATATACACACCTTGAAACTTTGGATACTAGAGAATACCCAGAAATACTCTTGCCTGAAAACCTAGTATGAAAGAAAAAAAACGGCATTTAAAGCTAACCACCAAAAGAGAATCACAGAAAAATATATCCGATCTTGAAATAATAAAAAAAGAATAAAATACAAGACCTGGAAACTGCTATTTATGCTTTAATCTCATGCATTCAGTAATCGAATGTTAGTGTCTCAAGAAGCATTAACAGTCGCATGAAAGATGTACGAGCAAAACCGTCCATCATTAATGAAAAGTAGTACTAGGTATTAAGGTGAGGGTATTATAGCTTGAATTGAATTTCCAAATGTAGGGGTAATAAATACACACACGTAAGGTTTATGATCAGAGTTTGGAGGAGAGCTAGGAATGAAAAATAGGGCTTATATCTTCAGTAGAGATGATAAAAATTCCGGATTTAAGATGGTGTTTTAGAAGGAAAACTCAAGAGATGCTGAGAGCTTTATAAACTGGCAAAACATATATGATCTCAAGTTAAATGAAAAGGAAGTGTGAAAAATACGGGTTGATAATTTCTGAGTTAAGGATGATATAAGTTCTTGCTAGAAGGTTGAACTGTAGAATTAGAGTCAACGACCAATTTGATCGGATTTTATAGGTAATATCCACTGAAAACCCTCAGGAGACAACACTCCTCCTACTAGGAAAACCTAGAGGTTTAACGGCTTGTTGCACGAGCTCAGTGCAATCACGTTCCCAGCGGAAGTGAGATTAGGAATTTGTTGGGAATAAAATGGCTTTGCTCGGGACGAGCAAAAGATAAGTTTGGGGGTATTTGTTCATAGCACATTTTTGCATTTTTATACTGCCCATTCTTGATCGCATTGCATATAGGTAGGTACTTTTGATCCGTGTTTGCTAAATAATTGCAGGTTACAGGTTTTCAGCTCTAAACAGTGAAAATCATGAAAATACGCAACAAATGCAGGACTACAGCCAACAACAGATAAATACTGATCTCCGTTCACTATCTGTATGATGCCGCATACTAGTTCAAGGGACAAAATGGCAAATCATTTGTCATTTCATGCACAAAGCACAAGGGCAGCACAAGATCCAACATTTCAACGCGGAGCTCAAGAAAATCATGGCAAAAAGTCCACATCATTTCACCTTTTACACTGCTAAAAATCTGGGAGAAAACTGAAGAGCTTTTGAGAAACCAATTGTATCAAACAGAAGAGAACAACAACATGGAGAAACCCTGAAAAAAATGACACTTCAATTCCACCAAAGGGCCATGGATCCGCGGCCAATATGGCACTTATGTGGCGGATCCGCGGCCGAGTCAACTCAGTGTTGACTCGGTTTTTTAGGGTATTTTTGTAAATTTATTTTGTATCAAATTGTATCCCTAGGGTTTCATTTACCTGCCTATAAATAGCCCAGTTCTAAGCCAAGTAAAGTGTGTTTTTCTTTCTATTAGATTTTAGGACAAGATCTTGTAGTTCTTCTTCCTCTTCATCTTTCTCCATTAACATTGTAGTGAGCTTCATGAGTGATAATGAATAAAAGAAGAGCTTCTTTTTATGTCTTGTAATTGTGTTATTTTACTTGCTTGTAATTTTCATTTGCTAATCTAGTTGTTGTTATTTGTTTGTTTGCTTTCTTTATTCTTCTATCTTTCTTTATCCTTACAACCACGATGCTTAAGTATGATACTTGCAAAAGTGGGGTCTCAAATAGCTAGTTGTGATTTTCTCAACTCATTTCTTTCTATCCTCTTTCGTTGTTTTGTTTTCTTTTTCTTTTTCTTTTTAATGGGTGAGTAGTTTCTCACTTGTTAGGGTAGGATAAGGAAAGTTTGAGAGAAGGAAATCTCTCTCACTATTTTCTTTGCCAAACATCTTGATTCGGACTCCCGTTAATTGAACCACAATCCGCTCGCTACGGCACCCTATCCTACATTATAGCGGTGATTCCCTAGCAAGACCGATTGTGGTTGAATTAACCGGAGGTTAAGGCTAAGAGCCAAGAACGGACGGACAAAGACCAAAAGGAAGGAACTAAGCGTTGGAAAGCCTAGCTTATACTCGCAAGTTTCCTTCCTAGTCGTGCTTATCCCCGTTGTTGCCTATTACCGTAACACCGATATTAAGAGTGGCAACGAAAGAGGTGAGCGACTCCTAACTCAAACTAACCTAATCCCAACCCTAACAAGCTCTCTTTATTCATATTTTAGCACATAGTGAAACAAACCAAACCTGGAAAAATTGGACTTAACTCGCTAAAACACATAGAAAAAGATTCCTATCTCTCCGTAGACCGACCCGTACTCAACCGGCTAGCTACCAAGCAAAACCGTCTTGATTGCGGTAATTAAAACTAAGCATGCAAAATCCTTAACAACCAGCTACGACTGGTTTTTGGCTAAAAACTATTAACGTAATGAACTTGATATCGTTGAAGGAACTTAGTTGTTTTGAAAAAGAGTGGTTTATGCTCCACATTTGAAAACTAATGGTTTGGAAGAAAACCGAGCAATCTATAGTAACGAAAACTTTTGCTTAAGAGCGAAATCCACATAAAAGGATCAAGGCTCTTCCCTCGTCGAATGAGGTGCAGGATATTCCTAACCGAATACCTCTATGCAAAGCAAAAGAATACGGCTATATTTTTTCAAAAAGTAGTTCCGACAACATCTTGTTAGGTTTCTTTTTCCTTGCATTAATCAAAATGAATATGGTCCCATCAATTAATTACTATCACACCAGAAAAGAACAAAAATACAATGTATGTATATGTCATCTGCATTCGCTATGGAGCCCCGTCATGCACCGTTAGGTTACTTAACTAACGGCAGAGCGGGGGCTGGACTAGCGCGGATGCAAAACATATACAATATCTACTAGTATATATATAGATATATATAACCATTCGTCATAGGCATGATATAAGCAACATCACAGAGAAGCGATACGCAAAATGGAATAGCGGATAATTTATGAGCCCCGGATTTCAATTGAGCCGCAAATGAACCTCGATGTTCCCCGGTCGTGTGGATAACCTATACAATGTAGACCCAAGACCCATATGAGGGCGGCAAGTTATCCGCCAATCCCGGAAGCAAGGCAACCCCAATCAACAAAGTGAATGGGCCACCCAGCACTCCATGAAATCCGATAACTTAAGCACTCCACCGTTGGTCATTCTATACCCTTTACAAGTGCGACGAATAACCCGCCAATTTTAGAGTAAAGAATCCCGGTCTCAACACCATGAGATGGAGGCTTGTTGCCCTCTAGAACCCAGCTACTCGAACACTCCGCTGCGGGATAATCCTAGTACAGAAAAGAAAAATATATACAGTGGTGATATCGACCTCAACCCGGCCATGCCCTAATAAAAGAATATACAAACTAGCAGAAACGGCAGTCCACATGTCAGATGCTCGCCTCGCAATAATGAATATACAAATGAATTCAAACCCGTATAATAGACATTGCACAAAAGGCTATTCATCACGACAATCCATCAAAACCATCACAAAGATATCACAAGCATCATCACAGATAAATAAGATGCATGTAACCCCTTCTAATCGACTTATAGCGATTAGAAGACGTTAAAAAACACATAAACGCATCACAGAAGCAAGTAACAGAAACTACGACAATAAAATTCTGTGCCAAAACCGGAAAAACAATTCACTAAGTCCCAAAATTCTATCATTTTAAACCAATCCGGGAGTCGAAACGAACTCGAAACTCGTCCGAAACTTCGCAGTAGCGAAGTACCCAAAATTAACTATTGCCTGGGGGGCTAAGGGTTACCCACCCCTGGGGGCCACTATGAGGTGGCCTACAAGGGCTGGCAGACCCGAGACTAACCCTATGGTGTGTTGCTCGGGTCCCCACCCCCCAAGGCCACCTCGTGGTGGCCTCGAGGGGTAGCCCAACTTTCAACCCCTCGGGACGACCCTCGGGGTATCCACGCAACATCCTGTGGCTTCTCGATCCAAACTGTGAGCCTGCGGGGAGTGCAAATATCTAAAAACTTGAAATTTTGGGACTGTTTTCGTCGGCAGTTTTCGCACGACGAAAACGACGGAATTTAAGCGTCGTAACAAGCTAGTTAAGGATTATGGAGTGGCCCTGATACTATGTTGGTTAGTTTTGATCACTCTACAATGAAAGTAGAGAGGCGGAATGCACAAAAATCAAATTTTGAGAAAGCACAATTGACAAAACCCCAAGTGATCAAACTATAATCCTAAACTAGCAACTACTATGAATTTATCTACTATGAAAATGGGTTATACCTAAAAGATACGTGTCCTTCGGCACTTCAAAACTCCTTCCTCCTGTGCTTCTAAGGATCCTTGATCAACCTTGCTTGAGGACCTTCTTGATCCTAGATGATCCACCCGAGAGTTTGTAGTCCAAGCCAGGCTTCACTAATGAAGCAACTTAATAACCTAGTTTGCTAATCTAGGTTATTAAGATGATGTATAGATTGTTAATGGGATTTATTTATCTCAAAAACCCCATGATTCTCAACTCATGAGAAGGGTTGGAGTTTGAGGAAGAATATGGAGCTCAAAAGAGGAGAGAGAAGACTTAGGTTAGAATGAACGAAGAATGGTTAGAAAAAATCATATGAATCAAAATATTTTTCCAAATAAAAATTCAAGCCATGCTTGAATAGTTTTCACAAATGAATAAACAAAGATAATAATCATGCTTCACACCATGCTTGAAACCACCTCACCCTTCCACCTCATTTTCTATTTCTAATAAATAGAAAAATACATAATGAGGTGTCGTCTTCTAGAAGCATTCTTGTATAAATACAAGAATATCTAACCGTATATACATACCCGTATTCGTACCAAAAACAAGAATACAAAGAAATAGATAAATCCAATAACATGATACTAGAATTAAATCAGTACTTAATTTAATAAACTGGCTTAATCCAAGCCCCCCGGTATCACAAACCGTCCGATTAAATTTCGTGCAACTAGTACACGTATTTAATCGGAACCCTGCACATATAAACATACAACCTATAAATCGTTTTGCCTGAACTAGGGAAACCCTCTGTGTGGGAATCTAAAGACTCGACAGTACGCAGGAAGTGGGTTTAACCATAAGCACGTGTTCAGACCATAATATTGCATTATTATATTCCCCATTCTTATTCTTTTTATAAATAAACGGGTGCTTTTGACGCATGTCTGCTACATATTACAGGTTACAGGTTCTTGGATCTAAAACAGTGAAAACAATAAAAGACGACGTAAAAATGAGACTTTGACCAACAAAGAGAAGGATCTTGATAAAGCCTACAAAAAGATCAGTTTACAAAGAACAAAGGGCAGCGCAAGGTCCAAGATTACAAAGCGAACGGGTAAAGTCCACCACAATTATTCACTGGAAGATCTGAAAGAGAACCAGAAGATATTATGAAGAATAAAATGAAGAATAAAGTATCACAATACAACCAGAGCCCAGCCCAGAAGTTTCAGCCAGTGATCTTACCATTGGGCCGCAGAACCGCGACCCAACCTCTACCCAGGCCGCGGTTCCGCGGCCATACAGAGGCCTTTGTGAAAATAAAGTTTACCATAATTTGGTGGCGGCTTTGACTAGTCAACCTAGGGCTATTTTTGTAATTGTAGACATGCGGACCAAAATGTAACCTAGGGTTTCCTATTCTCTATAAATAGGAACTCTAAAGATTGTAATTTCTTATGCCTCCTTTTAATAATAAATTCAGAATTCTTTATGGAGAGCATCGGTGCCTCTCTTCAATTCAGAAATTCAGATCTGACAACCCTGCGTTGATGATTGGAGAAATGCATCTGTAAGTAGATTTATTTCCTTGCCCTAGTATAGATTTTAATTATTTACCCTAGGTAGATATATTTCCTTGCCTTAGATAAATTGTTTAGAGTTAGTTTTGGGGAAGGATTTTGAGAGATGAGATCTCTCATCCCTTTCTTACCCATTATACATTTACAATAGGACTCCATGCATACACGCACACACCGTGCCCTACGGCACCCTATCCCTCGAGGTAGCGGTGATACCGTAGTGTAAAAGCCCGGTTGCGCGCGTTTTTCATGGAGGTTAGGGTAAGGATCTCTAAAGGAAGGACAAGAACCTAGAGGAAGGAACACCTTCCCGAATGGATCTAATCCCCTTTATTGATAATTACCATAACTCCTCATAGATCTTCATTCGGGTATATAAAGCGTTGAGATTTACTTGCATTTCCAAACCATCTCTAAATCTAACCCTAGCAAGTTTAGATCTAGATAATCGTAGATAGAATATTTTAGGTTCTTA
Organism: Agapanthus africanus; assembly: GCA_030015575.1. Classification (NCBI taxonomy): domain Eukaryota; kingdom Viridiplantae; phylum Streptophyta; class Magnoliopsida; order Asparagales; family Amaryllidaceae; genus Agapanthus; species Agapanthus africanus. The sequence goes on along the minus strand of CM057339.1, from coordinate 296,650,864 downwards.
GATTTAATAATTAATCCGAACACCCTTCGGAATTAACTCGTTAGCGCGATTAGGAGATTCACAACATCCCTGTGGACCGACCCGTACTCATTGGCTAGCTTCATGCGACGCCGTTCTTGATTGCGGTTTAGAAATAGTTTTTGAGATCAATCAAATGGCGCCGTTGCCGGGGATGGCGTGTTATTTCCTTTTCGCAATTTCTGGTTAATCAAAATTAAAAAAATCATAAAAATCTAAAAAATCCAAAAATTATAAAAATATATCAATTGTTATTTTTGGAAGGGATACTTTGTTGTTTGAATTTTGCAGGATATACACAAGCGGAACTGGAAATTTCCAGAAAGCGAAACAGAAAACGGGATATTGGAACAGAAGGGAAATTAAAAATCAGAGCAGCAGAATTTTTTCCAAGATCCGAGCCCTCCATTTCGCCGCCCTTCCGCCGCGATAACCCACCTTAGACCGCGGATCCGCCGCGATCTTGGAAGATCAGAGCGTAGGAAATATTCTTGGGAACCGTTACGACTTGTTGACCGCGAAAATGCGGCACTAAGGCTCTTTTGCCGCGGAATGGCGGCGCGCTGTTGACATCATCTTCTAAAAAAATTTCTGTAAGATCTTCTGTTCTTCCTCTGCAAAAATCTCCATATATTTTCTGAAAAATGCCTGCAGGATTTTGTGCACTTTAAAAATATATTCCCTTCCAAATAATGATCTTACGCAGGATTTTTGGACCCCGCTTAAAATAAAATTGATTGCAAGTAATATTTTGCAGTTGCATATCTTTTCTCGAAAATCGTTTTGCAACAAATTTTTCCAAATAAAGAGAAAAAGAATTAAAAAAGGGGGGGATTTTTTTATTAGAAAACTTGCAAACTTTTGCCGCAAACAAATCCTTTTTGCAATTTCGGGTTAATCTTAAATTAAAAAATCATAAAAATCTAAAAAATCCAAAACTTATAAAAATATATCAATTGTTATTTTTTGGAAAGGGTACTTTGTTGTGTGAATCTTGCAGGAACAATCGAGACAGATCTGGAGATCTCCAGAAAACGGGATATCGGAACAAAAGAGATTTTAAACAACAGAACAGTGAAATTTTTTTGGAGCAGTGAACCTCCCAAAGCGCCGCCTTTCCGCGGCCATAACCTGCTTTAGGCCGCGGAACCGCGGCCTCCTTGACGATTCGTCGTGTGAAAAAAAATTTGGGGATCCACGCCGACTTTACCGCCGCGGAACCGCGGTGGTAACCCCCATTTGGCCGCAGAATAGCTGCATTCTGGTGACGACATCTTCTGGAAAATTTTCTGTAAGCCTCTTTTTTCCTCCTCTGCAAAAATTTCCATATATTTTCTGAAAAATTCCTGCAAGATTTTGTGCGCTTTAAAAATCTTTCTCTTTCCAAATATCAATCTTGTGCAGGATTTTTTGCGCCTCGTTTAAACTAGAAATTGATAGCAAGTAATCTTTTCTGTTGCATATCTTTTCTCGAAAATATTTTTGCAACAAATCAAATAAAAAGAAAAAGAAAAATAAAAGGGGGGAAAATTTTTATTAAAAAAAAACCTTGCCAACTTTTGCCGCAAATAAATCCTTGCACCACAACAAACATTTTTTCTTTTCTCCTTTCTTCTTACAACATGGGTACCCCACATAATAAATCACTTGCCGAACTTTGGTATCCCGAACCTAGTTTTGCGTCGTACGTCAATTTGTTCGGTCAATTTAAAGATGATCCTTCCTTGCCTAAAATATCTTTGAAAGATCAAATAGAGGCGTCTAGGAGAAACAGTTTGACCTTGCAACCCACTTTGTGTCAACCAAGTCAACCTTTACCACCTCCATATGTTGATACCACTTTTTCAAGTCCTTCTGTCACTCCTACACCGATGTCCATTTCTGAGCATATTGTTCAATCTCGCAGCCGATATTTCACCCCTCTCCACTCATCTAGTTTTAGGGATCCACATGACTATTCACCTTTTTATCCATATGTTGACCCTATCCCTGTCCAATCACCCACTTCCTACCAGTCCTACCCGACTTTACCACCCTCATTGGACACTGTTTCTACACAGTCATTAAGGAGTTTTGCATATCCACACGATTTTGAATCTTTTACCGAAACCCCCTTACCACCCAAGTCTAGTTTGGAAGAGTCGTTGGAGGCATATATTGCAGCAACAAACAAAATGACTAAGAATGTGGAAGCGTCCGTGGCCGCCCTTATGCAACCTGCTGAACCGCTAGCTAGTTTCCAACTAGCTTCAAATTTTTCAATGTATAAGGAGGCGGTTGGACAGAGTGAGAATATGAGAGGATTTCCAAATCAAACCTACCCATACCCAATTGAATCCAACAACTCCAATTTTCAACCATGTGTCCAAAATGATGAGTTGTGCGACTTTGTAGTGTTTGATTTGCCAAATTGTGAAGAACCCCTTTCGAGTGAAACCACACTTAATCCTTTCGATCTTTACACCTCCACTCTAGAGCCTAAAGTAATTGTTATCCATGCTTTTGATGAGGTGTCAGAAAATATTGACTTTCACTTGATTGAGGATTTAGACGCCGGGAATATTTCGGATGATGAACCAGTAGATTTGATTGAAATTTTATGTCCAACTCATCATCCCGAGTCATTAGATGTTTCTCCCGAACTTCATATGCGTTTTGATTTTGATGATATTGGCATGGATAAGCAAAATTTTGATGATAGTATTGAGGAGAGTATTGAGGATAATATTGAGGTTAAACTATTTTTCTTTGATGTGTCGGCTTTCCCAATTCATCCACTTGAACGTTTAACTAAATCACCCTCCCTCCTTTCCATCGTTCCGACCACGCTTGAAGACTGTGAACTTGAAAAAATTTCTTTTGAATCCGACACAGTTCTCAAAGACGATAACACTTACGAGTGTTTCACTTTTTCGGACGATATTGATGACTCACCGCCCGAGTTTGAGTCCTTTACATTTTCAGATGAGTTAGTTGAACCATCAGACTCGGTTGCTTACAGTAGTTTCGAACCATTAATGGAATCTTTCAAGTTCGAGATAGTTTACTACGGTAAGAATGATACTATCCCTAATTCACTTCCTTTCGTCCTTCCTATTGTTCCGACCGTACAAGTGACCGTTACGCTTTCATCTCCAATACCAAGTTCGGCGTACCCATGTTTTCTTGCGAACCTTGAAGGATTTGACCCCATTTCTCGACGAGTTGATAAGATAGTGCAATCGCTTTTAACACATCGGTCATCACAAATTGCGCTAATTTATTCACTCGATTTACACCCTCAAGATCATAATCCACTTCTTTCTCCTTTCCGCCATTCTTCTCCTCCGCCGAGACCATCTTCCATTCTTCTTCCCACACAGTCTCGTGTGCTTCTCATCTCTTTTCTTTACAACCCATTATTTCACCAACTCGTCCATTACCTCGATAAGATTTTTGAATGGTTGGTGCTAACCTTTGGCTTGTGTAAGGCCAAGCTTAAGTTTGGGGGGAGCCTTGTTGTATATATGTATATATAGTTTTTGTTTTCTTTTTCTATAAAAAATATAAAAAATTCAAAACATTAAAAAAAAATTAAAAAAATTAAATTATAAATAAATAAACAGGGGAGCACCGGCATTTTTGACCCTCTTGGTGCAGCATGACAGTGAGGACACTGTCAAGTTCAAGTTTGGGGGTATGCTCGATACGTCTTCTTCCTTCGCATTCATTTGTACATATTTTTGCATTTGCATACTTATTTTAAAACCCATAAAAATTGAAAATTTTGAAAAATTATAAAAATTATTGTATTCAATTTTGGCCATATTTGAATTGAGTTTGACAGATGGGTTAACTGGCTAGGAACAACTAGATCTTAGATTTAGTAAATTAAAAGTCCTAAAAATAACCTTTCTTAAAGTTTAACGGTAGAAAGTATATGCCTTGTAGTTTATTTAGAAATAGGCAAATTTTGGGTTCACTTTTTGGGCTAAGTCGAAACGAAGGAAAAGTATTGATACTTTTATTAGAATATAAGTTTGAAAAATAATTCCTAGCTTAAATCTAGATTCCGAAAATGTATACCCTAAAATTTGCACAATCACGCACCTTGAAACTTGAAATAGTAAAGGAGACCTTGAAATGCTCTTGTCTAAAGTCCTTAGTATGAAGAAAATGAAATAAAAAATACAAGTGTGAATAAAGAATAAAAAAAAATGAACACTGGTTTTTGTGATTACTTAAGACTGCAAAAATAGAAAAATATTTAGCGAGGGTGCTTCATCACCTAGTGCCTTAGACCAACTGGTTTGGGAGTCACTGCTAAAAGCCTTGGGTGTTGCAAGACTAGGAATTACGCTTCAAAGTGCAAACATATCTTGTAATCGGTTGTTGGTATCTCAAGAAGTATTAACGGTCGCATGAAGAATGTGTAAGCAAAATTCAATTAAAAATTCACCTACTAATAAGTACTTTGGAAAACGGACAAGGGTATGATTGCTTGATTTGAATTTCCAAGTGTAGGGGTGATTTATACACACACGTGGGGATATGTGATTGGAGTTTAGATGAGAGAAAGGAGTGAAGAATAAAACTTGTATCTTTAGTAGAGTTGATAGAAATTCCTAAGTGGAGATGGAACCTTAGAAGGAAAACTTAAGAAATGCTGAAAGCTAAGTAGTCTACAGGATATATATAATCTTAAGTTAGATGATGAGGAAGTGTGAAGAATATGGGTGGATAATTTACGAGTCGACGATAATAGAATTCCTTGTTAGAAAACCTAAATGGAGAATTAAAGTCGAAAAGCCGAATTGATAGGATTTTGTGGGTAGTATCCGCTGAAAACCCTAAGGAGACAACACTCCTCCTACCAGGGACACCTAGAGGTTTAACGGCTTGTTGCACGTGCTCAGTGCAATCGCGTTTCCCTGCGAAAGTGCGGTTAAGTTTTTATCGAGAATAAAAAAATAAGTTTGCTCAAGGAAGAGCAAAAGGAAAAGTTTAGGGGTATTTGTTCACACCATAATATTGCATTATTATATTCCCCATTCTTATTCTTTTTATAAATAAACGGGTGCTTTTGACGCATGTCTGCTACATATTACAGGTTACAGGTTCTTGGATCTAAAACAGTGAAAACAATAAAAGACGACGTAAAAATGAGACTTTGACCAACAAAGAGAAGGATCTTGATAAAGCCTACAAAAAGATCAGTTTACAAAGAACAAAGGGCAACGTAAGGTCCAAGATTACAAAGCGAACGGGTAAAGTCCACCACAATTATTCACTGGAAGATCTGAAAGAGAACCAGAAGCTATTATGAAGAATAAAATGAAGAATAAAGTATCACAATACAACCAGAGCCCAGCCCAGAAGTTTCAGCCAGTGATCTTACCATTGGGCCGCGGAACCGGGGCCTAACCCCTACCCAGGCCGCGGTTCCGCGGCCATACAGAGGCCTTTGTGAAAATAAAGTTTACCATAATTTGGTGGGGCTTTGACTAGTCAATCTAGGGCTATTTTTGTAATTGTAGACATGCGGACCAAAATGTAACCTAGGGTTTCCTATTCTCTATAAATAGGAACTCTAAAGATTGTAATTTCTTATGCCTCCTTTTAATAATAAATTCAGAATTCTTTATGGAGAGCATCGGTGCCTCTCTTCAATTCAGAAATTCAGATCTGACAACCCTGCGTTGATGATTGGAGAAATGCATCTGTAAGTAGATTTATTTCCTTGCCCTAGTTTAGATTTTAATTCTTTGCCCTAGATAGATTTATTTCCCTGCCTTAGATAAATTGTTTAGAGTTAGCTTTGGGGAAGGATTTTGAGAGATGAGATCTCTCATCCCTTTCTTACCCATTATACATTTACAATAGGACTCCATACATACACGCACACACCGCGCCCTACGGCACCCTATCCCTCGAGGTAGCGGTGATACCGTAGTGTAAAAGCCCGGTTGCGCGTGTTTTCCATAGAGGTTAGGGTAAGGATCTCTAAAGGAAGGACAAGAACCTAGAGGAAGGAACATCTTCCCGAATGGATCTAATCCCCTTTATTGATAATTACCATAACTCCTCATAGATCTTCATTCGGGTATAGAAAGCGTTGAGATTTACTTGCATTTCCAAACCATCCCTAAACCTAAACCTAGCAAGTTTAGATCTAGATAATCGTAGATAGAATAATTTAGGTTTTTAGATTTAATAATTAATCCGAACACCCTTCGGAATTAACTCGTTAGCGCGATTAGGAGATTCACAACATCCCTGTGGACCGACCCGTACTCACCGGCTAGCTTCATGCGACGCCGTTCTTGATTGCGGTAATAGATAGTTTTTTAGATTAATCAAATGTCAAAAGTACCTGTTTATTTATAAAAAGAATAAGAATGGGGAATATAATAATACAATATTATGGTGTGAACAGCACGTCAGCGGCACTAGCTATACATAACGGCTACCCAGGTACTTATCGAAAAGAAGGCCCACGAGCAAGCTCATCCGAAATCCTACTGAGGCTATCCGTGACAATCTCCGTACAGTCTAGTCTCTTCTTCTAAGAGTATCACATACCGAGTCTAGGGGTAGTAAACGTCAGACCCCTAATAACCCGATAAGTCTTGTCGATGTGGCTCAGGACCGATCCGAGAAACTACTAATCTAACCATCAGTAAATCTCAACTGCCCTGGCCATGGTCTTATGGTTCGGGCCAACCGGACACTTAAGGATGTGCTTATGGTTCTGGCCAACTGGACCAACCACCGGCTCCCGTCGGGGTCTAGAAGCGTATACACAAGTCTAGTCTAGAATATCGATGTCCGGTCTTGATACTCCTGCGACTTAGGACATTTAAGGATGTACTTATGGACTACCCAGCCCCTACAAGTAGATCGCCATCATAATGCTGGTGGTCAAGCAAAACCCTACGGGATTTATTAACATATATCAGCCATATGTGATATCGAGTATAACATATGCACGTGTTAAGATAAAGACAAACCAAAATAGTCTACTACTGTAACGAGTCATTATCAACATGTATAAGAAATATAAAGTAGCAAGAAAAACAAATATATATGTTCAGATAAAGACAACTCAAATAGTATACTATACAGCTGAGCAAGATTTTCCTGTACATACATATCCCTAGCATCCTATACAATACAGGCCTCTAGGGCATACATATCCAACAGTATATTCATGATATACATGATAAGATTTATACTTTCATTCTGTTTCATGATATGATATGTTTACCTGAACACTGATACAATTCCAAATACAGTTTCAAGTATTGAATGATACTATGAAATCATGTTTCAATATGTAGAAATCCATAATTAAAACGGATACAACCGGGGTATGGGGAAAGGAATTGGTAAACTCGGTTAATAGCTTTAGAAATCTTTATTTATGGTACAAAAATGTTTGGGCCCAACCATGGGGGTCCGGATAGTAGCTGCACCTACCGTCATTCCAGTTATTATTACAGCTCATGCCAGTTAGGGCCAGCCATGGTGGTATGGGTAGCTCGCTATCGTCCAGTACTGTTTTTCTACTCCATGAAAATGTTTTTTAAAAGTTTTCTGAGCTGTAATACCTATTCCTATTCCAGTAGCGCCTAGCGGTGCATCCTAGGTTCAGCTCCAGGGTGTTGGCTATAGTACCCTCAAAGAAATTATTGTAATCGCAGGTAGGCGATTATGATGATTGAGAGAGGACCTATACGGGTAGAACAGTCTTGCTCGAGATGATAGTATACTATCTGGTTTGACTTTATCATCATGTACATGTATTATATGGTATTACGGATCACTATTACATTTTGATATAGCTCAAAGGATTCATGCTTGACTACCAGGGTTATTGTGGCGATCACACTTGTGAGAACTGGGTAGTCTATAAGAAAATCCTTAAATGTCCCTAGTCGTGGGAATATCGAGACAGGGTATTGATATTCCAGGGTAAACTAATGTATACGTTTCTCGACCCTGATGAGGGGCAATGGCTGATCTTATAGCCATTGGTGTTAGTTAGTCACCAAAGATAGTATACAGGTGCTCATTGGGTTATGAGTTATACTGGACGGACTCGCCGGGAATATGCTAGATGGTATTATACCTATTGTCAGATAGCAGTTCTCTGGTGACATGAGTACAACTTAGTTTATCAATCTGAGATCATCATTTGTCTCGTGTGAGTTCCAACTGTGCTTTGATTATTGCCCTACCACGGATCAACCGAGTCGTGCAAACATGTTTTAGTTGGGTACAGTCCCGAGCCACATGGAGGCAGTGAGTGAATCGTCGGGGATTCGTCTCATTCGGTATTGGGGGTAAATGTCGTACAATGCACGGGTGGCTATCATCAGAAATCCTTAACCAAGGTGGAAGAGAATTACTTATTTGGATCAGTGGTTTCTTAGTGGGTGATGAGCTTCACACCGAAATGACTTATCACGTTGTTAGGGGTCTGACTTTATCCACCCCTAGACCCGATATGCGATACTCTTAGATGAACAGACCGGACTGTACGGAGATTGTCACTTTCAGGCTCAGTAGGGATATGGACGAGTTTGCTTATCGACCTTCCTTTCGTTCAATACCTGGATAGTCATTACGTACAGCTAGTGCCGCCGACGTGCTTATGGTTAAACCCACTGTCAGCGTATTGTCGAGTCTTTAGAATCCCACACAGAGGGTTTCCCAGCTCAGGCGAAACAATGTAGTGTACGTATTTTGATACATACTTTGGTTCGATTAAAACACGCGTTTTTATACACGTACTTTTAATTAGACATTTTCTTAATACTAACCGGTTTGAAAGATAGTCACATGTTCAGTCGAAAATATTGCACATTTGATGAAACATTTTCCTTACTTTTGTTAAGCACTTAAAGGTGTTTATTGTAATTATGAAACATATATGGGTTTATCTGCAAAATACTCTTTATCATATGTTTATATATTATAATTAACATTGTGAAGGAAAATATATGCATATAATATTTATATGATATTTTGATAATTTAAATATGCATATTATATCAAATATCCCTAATCAATATTCTTAAAATATTGTATCATATAAAATGGTTAGGATAATATCTCAAAATAAAAACAAATGCTACTAATAATATGAATTGAGATATTGTGCAAATATGAGCTCAGATGTGGAGATCAGGAGATCTGAGACGTCGGGAATCAAATCTACCAAAATATTGAAGCAAATCATAAAATCATGAATGGCAGAGACTCAAAGAAGTTATGAAGAATCCAGACATTGAAACAATTTTCACGTGTCAACACCTAGAAGCAGAAGAATTTTCAAAATGAGATCCTACCATACCGCCGCCCAACCGCGGACAAACCCTCCTATTAGCTGCGAATCCGCGGCCCATTTATGGCCATTGGATTTTATATTTCTTCAGTGTGATTGCAACAGAAAATCATCATACATAGGATCTAGGGTTTCTACTTCTGCAACTATTTAAAAGACCGAGAGCTACTCTTGAAAAATCATCACCTATAGATCAAAACCGTAGAGATCAAGAGGTCCAAGACGATCTACACATCCAGGTTGATCATCATCTGTTTATCTACTTCCTACGAGACAGAGATCGGGAGAATAAACTAGGGTTCTTGTACTCTAAATTCGACGGATTTGTAAATGATAGTTGATTAATAAAAAGGTAGATCTTTAGTTTAGTTCTTTGCATTTTACTTTCTGCATTTACTTTCTGCATTCCTTTCTGCATTTACATTATGTTCACTATCCTTTTTTCTTCTTCTCCAACCATACATGAGCAATTCCTCACTTGATAGAGTTCATAGAATTACGGTAGATCAATGGATGATAAAATCTCTTAACTTCTTTTACATCTTTTAAAGTTTATAAACTTTAGCAAAGTAATTGTTAACATCCTAATCGGACGCGCTACCAATTTATTAATAGTCTCGACCACAATTTGATATTAGATTAACACTTGTTTTGGTAAAGACTGGACTTGAATAGAGGTCAATGAAAAGATAAGAGTTAAGAGTAGGAACCCTATTCCCTCCAAAAACCCTAATCTTTATTCATCACTATCAATCTAGTTTTAAATCTATTAAAAGATAAAAGAAATCATCTTTAATTAATCATCCATTACTACTAAATTCTATAAATCCTACAAGTCTCTTCTTCATAAATTCAACATCCATGTTTAACATAGATCTAAAAACTATTCTCTCTATTTTCAATCAACTCGTCTAAAGCAAGTAAAAGGTTCGACGTTTTCCTGAGAACGATCCATACACATCTAGGCTAGCTACTAGCGACACCGTTATTGATTGCGGTTACCTTATTCACAAAACACTTTTTCCAAATCTAGAATCAATCAAATAGTGCCGTTACCGGCGAAACGGATGTAATTTTTTTCCTGCTATTCGTGTTGAATTTTTATAAAATCTAGAAAATATATTATAAAACAGAACCAAAACCTCAACATGCATATTTAACGATTGTTGTGCGATTTTTGCGAGGGAATCTGGAGTCACTGGAGCGAAAAAAAGATTCAAAGATTTTCATCGAAGTCCAGAAGAGCAAAGGGGTGCACTGAAGAAAAAATTGTAAGTGCACAGCGGCGCCCCGGCCGTCAATCCGACGGCCAAACGCGGAAACGGTGGTAAACTTAAAATTTTGCGGACTTAGCAAACCGGCACCACCGCGCACTAAACCCCGGATCGTGCCATTAAACTAGTCTAAGCTAAGTAACAAGATAGGTTAGAGGTATACCGACGATCCAAGTCCTCCGGTCTTCATCTCCACTCCGATCTCCTCGCGGGATCTCCGTCCGTCTCCTCCTCGTCGGAAAGGGCACCACGAAGCCGGGTACTTTTACGGGCTCCCACCTCGATACTGAGGCAACTCGAGCATGAAGCCGGCAACTCGACATGCTCAAGATTTGCTGTAGGAATATAGTGTAGAATCATAGTCTCTCTTTTGGGGTTTGGTTGCCATTTGTGGATGATGGAGGAATGGTGTATAGAAAATTGGTGCTTTCAATTTTCTAGCAATGGAATGAGATGAAGAATGATATGCACAAAAATGAATCACTCTCATTTTCTTTCTCTCTTTTCTTTTTCTTCAACCATTTTCTTTCTCTCTTTTCTTTTTCTTCTTCTCTCTTTTCTTTTTCTTCAACCATTTCATCAAGTGAGAGCAAGAGGGTGGAGGAATGAATATGAAGCATAAACATGAAGGGAGGTGAGTGTAGGAAAAGTAGAAAGGTGACCACATCCAAGAACATAATCATCACTAAATCTCAAATCAACCTCAAATCCATTTCAAATCTCATAAAGCAAAGATGCTAACCATTATGAAGGAAAAAGAAAAGATGCTATCATAATGCATGAAACCCCTCCACAAAAGTAATTTGCAAAACTGCAAATTACCCCCTCCATCAGAAAAGTCCGGCCGGGAAAGAACAAAGGAAAACCGGCCGGAACGGAAAACAAAATGGCAACTCTAGAAAACTGGTCCCGTAATAAATTACAGGAAAACCCCACACTGTGCATACACACCCGCATTTGTATTCCGTCGGGATACAAATGCAATGAGACAAAATCTACACTGTACTAAACTAGGACCGGCTTAAGCCAAAGCCGGCTAGTAATATCCGTCCGATCCTGATGCGTGCAATACCGCACGTATCTGATCGAACGCTGCCATATTACTATACGGCCACTAGTACAAAACCGTCCGATCCTGATCCGTGCAATACCGCACGTATCTGATCGGACCCTGCCATATCTCCATACGGCCTCTACAGCGTTTCGCCCGAAACTTGAGTAACTGAAAGTGTGGTGGACTCTAAAGACTCGTCAATACTATGGCTGTGGATTTAACCACTAGCACGTCAGAGGTATAAGCCAATACGTGACGGGCCACCAGCTATTGACCAAAAGGGACGTCGATGAGGAAGCTCACCCCGACACCCAACTGAGCCTGTCAGTGACAATATCCGTACAGTCCGGTCCGTTCGTCTATGAGTATCGCATGGCGGGCCTAGGGGGTTGGTAAAAGTCAGACCCCCAAAAGCGGTACAAGTCGTGTCGGAGTGTAGCCCAGAACACCCTGAGATACTACTGGAATACCTACCAGTAAATCTCCTGCCTTGGCCAAGGTCTTTGTGTAATGGCTCTCCTAGACACAGCGCGACCTCACCCCCAATACCGGGAGAGACGAAACCCCCGAAGATCCGCTCACTGCCTCCATGTGGCTCGGGACTGTACCCAACTAAAACCTGTTTGCACGACTCCTTTGAGCCGTGGTAGGGTAGTAATCAAAGTACAGTGGGAACTCACACGAGACAAATGACGATCCCCAGGTCGATGAACTAACCTGTACACATGTCACCTGGGAACTGCTATCTGACGTCAGGTATAAGACCAACTAGCATGTTCCCGGCGAGTCCTGTCCGGTGTACTCATAACCCAATGAGCACCTGTATACATCTTAGGTGAACCAACTGACACCAGTGGCTTGTGAGACCGGCCACCGCCCCTCGTCGGGGTCTCGACTGTATACACTAGTCTACTCTGGAGAATCGATGCCCTGTCTCGAAACTCCTACGACCAGGGACCTTTTAAGGATGCGCTTATAGACTCCAGCTCTCACTTATATGATCGCCCTCATACTGCTGGCAGTCAAGCAAGAATCCTAGGGGCTCTATCAACGTGCAATAGCGACATGTCATGTCACCTAAAGCAGTACACGATGATAAAGATAAACCAGATAGCATACTATCATCTCGAGCAAGACTGTCCTACCGGGATAGGTCCTCCCTCAATCATTGCAATCACGTGCCTGTGATCCAATAATTGACTCTGAGGGCACTATCTCCAACAATCTCCCACTTGCACTCAAGGCTAATTATTGCGATGTCGCATACTCACAGCCCGTGTGATACCGAACACCCAACTCCCCTACTAGTCAGTCTCACAAAGCCTGTTTGCGAAACTCTTGCGTTCGAGGAATAGCCTCAGTGAGTGGATCCGCCTTGATGTTCCTTTCTATGTCTCTCTAAATCTCAAGTTCGCGGAGAAACCCATCTCCCGAAATGAGCAATACCTGTCTTAGAATGTTTGGATGTCTGATGGGACTTAGCTCATAAATGAACTCCAAATCCAAACTTCTTAGACTGTATCGTCAACTGAACTTAATCAGTATCCTGCGCCATGCCACCCTCAGTATTGCCTTGGACCACCCGTCCAAAATACTGCCCCTCTTCTGAAGGAAAACTATAACTCTGACAACCTACTTGTCGTCCATGTCACCTTGGAAGCCTGGAATGATAACTGTTTCTCGAATGGGGCTTTCGTTATCATATCCCTAGAACAGCCACTTATGTTCTAAAACTGCTTCCGACTGTTTCTCCAGGATTGGATCAATGTCAACTTATTGCATCTAGTGCAAGAACAACATCTGGTGTGGTACTTGACATCTCACGATTGACTCAATTGCCTGAGCAAGTGATCTGCCAATCATGCACGTCCCTCTCCACTTTAGTCTGTAAGACACCTTTGGAGAGGGTGACTCCATTACCTGCAGGTACACTACCGTGCCAGGAGTCGTCCATTCTAAATACCCTTAGAATGCTGTCTAAGTACCCTGATTGGGAAACCACCCAAATCTAGATCTAAAACCATAGATCTAGTAACCAGTATGTCTGATATAATGTCCAAGTCCTTTGTGGAGAAACTACTGTGTGACGACCAAAGTATAACCGATTGTAGTATAGGAGTTTCTTTTCCTATTCTGTGTATGTCATCCAAATACCAGGATATCATACCCTACTACCTTCTCAACAGATCCATCCCTTATTCTGATGAAGTCAAACCCATGACTGTCACGTCAGAAATAGATGAACTATCTCCGCTACATTTGCTTTAGTCTATAAGTAGACTTAAGCTATCTGTCCACCAATGCTTCCGCTGCTCCCACTGACTACGACAACTCTCTGGCAGAGTCATATACACGTACATTTCTAAAGCAAGTTTAGAACGACGCTATACTCATCCTCCTGCCGGGTCTCGCAGCCTGGAACAACAACAATGGCAAGTGTGGGTAAACAAGAACTTCCTTGTCACCGTCCTTGAGGCTACCGAAGTACCTCTCGGGTGCCTGAAGTTACCCACCTTATCTGCGGAGTGGCCAATGGAATGTCAAATCAGATTGAATCTTTAGGTTCCTTATCAAATCTTCAGTAATCGTTTGCGGTTCTGGAATCACTTCCAGTTCTACCATACTCCCACTGCTGTTTTTGAAAAAATCCATTTTTAATAAAACTGTGGCGAGTCTTGAACAATATTTCTATTGATCTCCCAGATGGTAGAAAATCAACCCTCGTCATAGCCTGGGTCAACCCACAAACAGTCATTACAGAAACGTGCCTATGAGTTATCCAGAGTCTGGTTTTAAGCATAAGCCGGACAACTCCCCGTACCTTAACATCGTTAAGATATGAACTGTTCTATATCCAATATAGAACCAGAGGCACTGATTTAATTAAACCAGATTCAAATCATGCAGCTGTCTCCAGCGCATGTCAACTAAATGGAAGGAGGCCGATCAGCGTTACTCAACTTAGGAATGCTTCCAATTATGAGTAACCTGAAAAAGAAGCAAGTTCTCTTTATCATTACTATCAACTGAATACCACACACAAGTATCTACATCTTCGATCTCCTTGAAGAATCCCGATACTTGCTACACCTGGTTCTCTACTCTATTCAAATACCTATAACTCCTCAAAACTTAGACCCTGTGTTTCTACGAAACACATGTCTAAGAACTAGAGAAGTTAAAAGTAAACAGAATATAGTATGAGGACCAACCCCTCTGTCCTGATGGACCCTGGACAACATACAATACTCTGTATAAGTCCCTTGAGTCTAGCGACTCATTCACTGTGCGTCGTAGGTTGAAAACTGTATTTATGGTTAAGAAGAATTACACCGCTGTTCAATGCTCCTTACCTAACCATCCACTGATATAGGTAAATGTCATCGACATAATATCAAAAGGTATATCTCACTCTATGAAAATAGACGTACAGATATATCAATTTGAAATTGGTACACAACAGCGGATATTCAAAACCAAATATTTGCCGACCGGCAAACAACCCAGGTGGCATCCTCAAATATCACCAATTACAACGAATCCCGATATAATGAGGATGATCACCCAATTCCCAATAACTTACTCCCACTCATCATCTGTAAAACCATACAGATGTGAGAATCATACCTGGTAAATACATACCCTGGAGCAAGTGTCTAATTGGGAAATCAGTTTTCTTTTAACAGTATACAGTGAACCTGAAACATTGAAATGTTTCGATGGGGTATCCTGGTATTCCTAGTAATGCCTCTTCCATTATCCAGATTCACAACTATAACCGTATAATTCTTTGCCACCTCTCCAAATCCCTTCATATGTCTTTAGTCATTACCTTCTGTACACCCCTTTAGGCCAAATGGTTTTCTTCCTTCCCTACCGTTCGGCACCAGCCTATGGTTTGGAAGAAGACTATCCAAAAAAGCATAAAGGGTGTACTGTCCTAATCCTAGGAGCACTCGCAATGCGAGAGAAGGTGAAGATAAAAGACACCTGAATGTACTTTATTCCTATTTCTCCTGAACCAGGATCCATCCCCGAACTGGAACAAGTTTCTTTCGAGTTCGTATATAACCATACGATGGATTATCCAATAAAATGGGATCTTCGTAGTGATACGGAGTGTCCTGGAGAAATACAAAGGTGATTTAGGATTGGCGAAGAAATACTTGGTTTGGTCGCAAATAGCAGTCGCAATTTACTTTGCCCTCTTACTAATCCCTTGCTTTGTCTTAACTTAATACCTTCTGTACACCATTTAGGCTAATTGGCTTTCTTCCTTCCCTACCGGTCGGCACCAGCCTATGGTTTGGAAGAAGACTATCCAATTTGCGTAATAGGTGTACTACTCCTAAACCAAGGAGTACTCGCAACCTGAGAGAAGGTGAAAAGAAAAGACAACTGAATAATCCTATCCGTTTTCTCCAGAACCGGAAACCATCCTCGAATTCCTTCGAGTTCGTATCTAACCATACGATGGTTTTGTCCAATGGAAGTGGACGTTCGCAGTAATACGGGGTGTCCTGGAGAAAAGGGTAAAAGTAGGAGTGGCAATGAGGTCTGCAACTCTGACAATCCAAAAGCCAGTGTTAAGTAGGTTCGGTCAACTTGGTCACTGAGTCAAAGTCTTAGGGTCGGGTCAATGGTCGCTGCCAAAGAGAGAGAGAAAAGAAACACTCAGCGTGCACTCTATCCTAGATCAGAATGGTTACCAATTTATCTAATCTGGAAACCTCCCACTGTACCTCAAATTCTCCTCCAAACCTGAAAGAAGAATTAGTCGGGGTCACCCGAGGAGTATACTAACTCATCAGTGGGAATCGGGATCCAACTCTCATCGCATGACAACGTGACGGAATCCGCTCACGGTATCACACTCCAGAAGGTATGCGCATATCTGGCAAGTTTCAGTACTTTTGAAACTCCCGATGTAATTTCTGCCCCATGCTCTTATGACCTTGGCGTGAGGTCAAAATATCATAAGTCACATGTCAAGTTCTACCCATCATTATCCAGGTTAATTTGAATCCACCCGTACATACCCTTGACGTAGGCCAAAATAGTAGTACGACTGTCCCAAACCAACGCATCTATCTATGCAACAGATAAATACCCGGCAGCTACCAATCACTATGCCTTGGCGTGAGGTCAAAATACATAGCTTGAATACTACCGAATATTTAACTGAAATGATGGAGGGCTACGAATGGTTTCTGGCGAAAACCTTTAACGTAAAGAACTTGATATCGTCGAAGGAACGGATAGCTTTTAAAAATATAGTGACGAAAACCGTTGCTAAAGAGGTCACTCCCGGTGAAGGGATCTCGGCTCTTTCCCCGTAGAATGGGGTGCAGGATATCCCAAATGAATACCACGATGCAAAGCAAAAGTAATCGGCTATAGTGAAGTTAATGCCCTGACGCAAACTTCTGTCCAAGGGGTCACTCCCGGTAAAGGGATCTCGGCCCTTGCCTCGTCGACTGAGGAGCAGGATATTCCAAATGAATACCACGATGCAAAACAAAAGTGAACGTCCTTGCAATAACAGCTTTTTGAAAAAGTGTTCCAACAACATCAGATTAGGTTTGTTTTTAACTTGCATTGATCCGAATCAACGTAGTCCCATCAAGTAATCACACCACAAAGAACGAAAATATACTGATGTACGTATATGCCATCCGCATTCGCCACTGGGTCCCGTCATTACCCGTTAGGTTAGCTAACTAACGACAGAGCGGGGACTGGACTAGCGCGGATGTAAAACATATACAACATCTACTAATATATATACCAATATATTATATTTCGCTCAAGGCGTGAAAGAAATGCAACATCACAGAAATGTACAGCATCACAGAACAATACAGATATCTGGGATCCCCGGGTTTCACAGAGCCACTACTGAAACCCGACGTTCCCCTGGTCGTGTGGATAGCCTGTGCAATGAAATCCTAGACCCCTACGGGCGCGGCAAGTCACCCGCCAAAACCTGAAGCGAGGCAGCCCCCTTCAGCTCCGTGAATGGACCACCCAGCACTCCACGGAATCCGGCAACTTGGGCACCCCTCCTGGGTCAACCTGTACCCCCTACGAGTGCGGCGAATAGCCCGCCAATCCCAGAGTGAAGCCCCCTCCGTCTCAATGCCATGAGATGCGGGCTTGTTGCCCTCTAGAACCCGGCCATCCGTGCACCCCACCGCGGGGTAATCCTAGTACAGAATGTAAAATATACATACACCGGGTACATCGACCGCAACCAGGTCGTGCCCCAAAAGAATAATACAATCAGGCAGTGACGGCAGTCCACATGTCGGACGCTCGCCCCGCAATATCAAATGTACATGATACAACAATACAGTACTAGCATTGCATCCAGGCTATCCCCACGACCGATCCGCAACATCACAGAATAAACATAGAACATCAACGTGAAAGTCACGTTCGCAAATCCGTCTAACCGGGCTATAGCAGTTAGACCGGATTTACCGATCGAGTGACATTCACGGTCGCAGATATAATGTAAATACTGTGAAAAATGTGTTTTAAAATATTTCGATCGATCAAAAATTAACAAGTGGGCCCTCAATCAAAACTGTAGCACTCACAGAAATCTTGGGCCCAATTTTAATATTCCAAAACCCATATTTTAAGCCCAGAAGGCCTCTGAAAAAATTTGGTGATGTGACATGAATAGTGCGCGGCGGAAGGGCCGCACTAGGTGGGGTTTCGCGGCGGATCCGCGCTCCAACTCTGGAGTTACATCGTCAAATTTTTACAGAACCCTTAGATTTCCTAGTACATCAATATTTTACAACCAGAAAAATTTTTCGAGACCAAAAATTTTCAACAGAAACTGATTCGAACTAAAATGCAGTTTTGGAACATTCGATCGATCGAAACAGAAAAACACATTACACAAAGCTAGACTACGTTAATGGCGAGGCTCTGATACCACTGTAAGTGCACGGCGGCGCCCCGGCCGTCAATCCGACGGCCAAACGCGGAAACGGTGGTAAACTTAAAATTTTGCGGACTTAGCAAACCGGCACCACCGCGCACTAAACCCCGGATCGTGCCATTAAACTAGTCTAAGCTAAGTAACAAGATAGGTTAGAGGTATACCGACGATCCAAGTCCTCCGGTCTTCATCTCCACTCCGATCTCCTCGCGGGATCTCCGTCCGTCTCCTCCTCGTCGGAAAGGGCACCACGAAGCCGGGTACTTTTACGGGCTCCCACCTCGATACTGAGGCAACTCGAGCATGAAGCCGGCAACTCGACATGCTCAAGATTTGCTGTAGGAATATAGTGTAGAATCATAGTCTCTCTTTTGGGGTTTGGTTGCCATTTGTGGATGATGGAGGAATGGTGTATAGAAAATTGGTGCTTTCAATTTTCTAGCAATGGAATGAGATGAAGAATGATATGCACAAAAATGAATCACTCTCATTTTCTTTCTCTCTTTTCTTTTTCTTCTTCTCTCTTTTCTTTTTCTTCAACCATTTCATCAAGTGAGAGCAAGAGGGTGGAGGAATGAATATGAAGCATAAACATGAAGGGAGGTGAGTGTAGGAAAAGTAGAAAGGTGACCACATCCAAGAACATAATCATCACTAAATCTCAAATCAACCTCAAATCCATTTCAAATCTCATAAAGCAAAGATGCTAACCATTATGAAGGAAAAAGAAAAGATGCTATCATAATGCATGAAACCCCTCCACAAAAGTAATTTGCAAAACTGCAAATTACCCCCTCCATCAGAAAAGTCCGGCCGGGAAAGAACAAAGGAAAACCGGACGGAACGGAAAACAAAATGGCAACTCTAGAAAACTGGTCCCGTAATAAATTACAGGAAAACCCCACACTGTGCATACACACCCGCATTTGTATTCCGTCCGGATACAAATGCAATGAGACAAAATCTACACTGTACTAAACTAGGACCGGCTTAAGCCAAAGCCGGCTAGTAATATCCGTCCGATCCTGATGCGTGCAATACCGCACGTATCTGATCGAACGCTGCCATATTACTATACGGCCACTAGTACAAAACCGTCCGATCCTGATCCGTGCAATACCGCACGTATCTGATCGGACCCTGCCATATCTCCATACGGCCTCTACAGCGTTTCGCCCGAAACTTGAGTAACTGAAAGTGTGGTGGACTCTAAAGACTCGTCAATACTATGGCTGTGGATTTAACCACTAGCACGTCAGAGGTATAAGCCAATACGTGACGGGCCACCAGCTATTGACCAAAAGGGACGTCGATGAGGAAGCTCACCCCGACACCCAACTGAGCCTGTCAGTGACAATATCCGTACAGTCCGGTCCGTTCGTCTATGAGTATCGCATGGCGGGCCTAGGGGGTTGGTAAAAGTCAGACCCCCAAAAGCGGTACAAGTCGTGTCGGAGTGTAGCCCAGAACACCCTGAGATACTACTGGAATACCTACCAGTAAATCTCCTGCCTTGGCCAAGGTCTTTGTGTAATGGCTCTCCTAGACACAGCGCGACCTCACCCCCAATACCGGGAGAGACGAAACCCCCGAAGATCCGCTCACTGCCTCCATGTGGCTCGGGACTGTACCCAACTAAAACCTGTTTGCACGACTCCTTTGAGCCGTGGTAGGGTAGTAATCAAAGTACAGTGGGAACTCACACGAGACAAATGACGATCCCCAGGTCGATGAACTAACCTGTACACATGTCACCTGGGAACTGCTATCTGACGTCAGGTATAAGACCAACTAGCATGTTCCCGGCGAGTCCTGTCCGGTGTACTCATAACCCAATGAGCACCTGTATACATCTTAGGTGAACCAACTGACACCAGTGGCTTGTGAGACCGGCCACCGCCCCTCGTCGGGGTCTCGACTGTATACACTAGTCTACTCTGGAGAATCGATGCCCTGTCTCGAAACTCCTACGACCAGGGACCTTTTAAGGATGCGCTTATAGACTCCAGCTCTCACTTATATGATCGCCCTCATACTGCTGGCAGTCAAGCAAGAATCCTAGGGGCTCTATCAAAAATCAGCAGACGAACTCACCAAACTGCGGCAGAAGCAAGCATTTGGCTGCAGAACGTCAGCGGTTCTATAGATTTGTGCCCCCAAAATCTTATCTCTCCTCTCAAATCCAATAATTTGAATTTTCTGCAGGATTCTTTGCAAAAAGCGCCACTCAAAAATCTTTTGCGTGTTTTGATAATGGGTTTGTTTGTGCATATTTTAACCGGACTTTAAGGGGCAATAACCCAAATTCAGATTTGGTGGGGATTTCATCACCTTCCTAAGCCCCACAAATCACAAAACAAGCATACTTTCACCCCCACATTAATTAAACAAATATCTAAACCAAGGCTCTAAGGACCGTCACGTTCAATTAGGACAGAGGAGGGCCGTGGGTAATCTATCGCTTATCTGCATCTCTCTTGTGGTGTCTAAGCAAGTGTGACTAAGGAAAATGGTTACTTAATTAGGCCATCTATTTTCGGTGGTTCGTATAGCGAATACCTCCCACTTACCTGGCACTTACCTGGCCACAAGAGTGATAAAGAGATAGTAGATGATTGATCCTGCGGCTTGTCCTTTGGAAGTCAAGGAGCGGTATAGTGCTTGACCTAGGTGACCTTAGTTCTAGGGTTGATTGTGTATTTTGTGATTTGTTGAGTCAAGACTCACATCCGACACTTTTTCAAAACAAACCATTTTAAAATCGTTCTCACACACGCTGCTACGTGCACTAAACCCGCTTAGTGCATGATTGGCTGGACTCGGGATTCTAGTGCCCGTCTTTTCCGCGTTTTTTTTTCTATCGACTCCGAAATCGGTACTTCTTCATCTTCTTTTTCCCCTCCACCCACCATATCGACCGAGATGGACAGTTCTCCATCAGATTTTACCAACACCACCCTGCCACCACCCGTAGGTGTGCAGAATCCACCGCGCATCTCTTCAAGAAAGATGCTACCCGATACGCGGTCCACTTCTTACTTGTTTATCTATTCCACCAGCCAATGAGGATAATTTCGAAATTAAACCCCACTTCATCAACCTGTTGCCCAAATTTCACGGGCTTGAACCGAAAATGCATACGTTTTTATAACCAAATTTGAAAATGTATGCGCAATGATGGGTACTAAACAACTTTCTGTGATGCTATGAGATTATGTTTTCTCCTTTTACCTTGTGCGATCTAGCAAAAAAATGGCTTTATAGCACTGCCGCACACTCTATTGCCAAATAAGATGAATTCGTTATAGCATTCCTTAAGAAATTTTATCTCAATCATAAGACCGGCCGTGTTCGAAGCGAGATTAACCAGTTTACCCAACTTCTCAATGAACCATTTTGAAAATGCTTTGAATGGTTTAAAGATCTGCTTGTCCAATGTTCTCATCACGGAATCGATAGATGGCAACTTTGCCGAATTATATATGAGGGTGTTAATCCAGCGATAAAACGGATGCTTGAAACCATTTGTCAATGTCATTTCATGTCTAAAGACGATGGTGAAGCTTGGCAATTTCTGGAAGATCTCTCCGAACAAACTTTCCAATGGGAAAGCGTTAGACCAACATCGTCTAGGGGAGGTATCCATCAGCTTGATGTTTCCATCGCAGTGAAAGCCAAAATGGCCGCGATGCAAAAGAAACTCGAAACTATAGAAAATAAATTTTCATCAGCCTCCCTAAACCAAGTTACACTCCCCAAAAATTGTGCGTGGTTGCTGTTCTAACCTATCATATTTAACGGAAGAATGTCCTTTGAATCCTCCGTTTCAAGGTCAAGAACAAACTAATGCTACTTTTCAGCAACGACCTAGAAACGATCCTTATTCTTCTACATACAATCAGGGATGGAGGAATCATCCTAATTTTATTTGGAACCAAAACCAAACTCAAAATTCAAAACCAGTTCCCAAGCAATTATCAAAGGCCTCCCCCACAGCAACAACAACCACCACAATAGAATCAGCACCCCTTTCAACCGCAAACTTTTCAAAACCCGGCCAACAACTTTGATCCTTATAATAATATTTCAACAGCCGGTACCGATAAAACCTTTGCGCTCGGACGTAACTTTGAAACGTTCATTAAACAATCCATGCAAACGACGGCTAATTTAACGTCTTCTATCCAAACATTAATGCAACACACTGTTTCCCACATTGAAAGCATAAAATCGATAGAAGCACAACTTGCACAGTTAAATGCCGCGATGAGCGAGACAGAAAAAGGAAAACTTCCATCTCAACCTCTACCGAATTCTGGCCACTCACAAAGTCATAATGTGAGTGTCGTAACCACGTTGAGATCGGGAAGAGTGCTGAACAACCAAGTCGGTGAACAGGTTGATGTTGATGATATTGGTGATACCCCGGCTTCTACTTCTAATCCTACTTCGTCTAGTCCACCCTCTCCTTCCGAGCCTATTCTCCGTTCTTCCCTAGGCTCAAACCCTCGGCCCACTTCCTTGAGTCAACCTCAAACGATCCCAACTCCAATTATGGGATCCATTCCATCCCCACAAACTTCTCCAAAGTTGGACCCAACCCTTATTAATAAAGCTCCTTATCCACATAGGTTAAGGGGCAACAGACCAAGTCCTCAAATGGAGAACATTGTGGAAATTTTTAAGCAAGTTAACATAAATATTCCTCTCCTAAATGCTATCAAACAATTTCCAGGGCTTGTGCACTAGGTAGAAGAAAAACTCAAGTACCTAAAAAGGTCTTCTTAGTGAGTAATATGAGCAATTCTCTTACCCAATTAGTGCCCACAAAACGTAAGGATCTCGGTTGTCCTACAATATCTATAACCATTGGGGTAATTATCAATCGTGCTCTACTCGACTTAGGTGCTAGTGTTAACATACTTCCATATTCTGTTTATGAGAAATTGGGGATAGGAGAGTTGAAACATATGCATTGCACTCTCCAGATGGCCGATCGATCTATCACCCAACCTAGGGGTGAGTTAGAGGACGTGTTAATAAAAGTCGGGGAATTTATATTCCATGTGGACTTTATAGTTCTAGATGTAGGGTTACTAGGCACTCTAATAAGGTTCTACAAGGCATCAACCATGCCCGATTTAAAATTTAACCGTGCCGAACAACCCTAAACGAGATCTTTAAACTAGAGATTAGGCGAAACAAAGCATGTTAAACACTTTAACATCTAAGAGTTTGGGATTACAACATTTGTAGTCCGGTCCTTCGCTTCATAAGCTCCGTGTTGAGGTCCCTTCGCTGCGATCATCAATAATCCAGACTCTAGAGAGGTTCTACGAAGAGAATGATGCAAGCTTACTTCCGATCTTCGATAACAAAGATGATCTACCTTGAAGTTTCTTTAACACAAGCTCTCACTCACAAAATGAAGTGAACACCCTAATCTAATTGGCAAGAATAGATTAGGATGATGAAGTAGGAATTTAGCTCTCATTTGTTTTCTTTAATGCACTCAAAATCATCACTTCATAAAAAGCTAGAAAGCTTTTCATAAAAGAACTCAAGGAAGAATAAGAATAGTAATCCTTTTTTGATGAATAATGAAAGTCAAGTATGAGGTTAGAAAATGCAACCATGGTCAATGTAACCTTTGTAGAGATTTAACCAAGGCTAAGGGTTTGTGTTGAGTTAAGAATGAGTCACTTAAAATATCAATCATAAGATCTTAGCTCATGACAAAAGAAAACCTTCTAGAAGGTTCATGAAAGAACTAACCCAATCCAAACCCTAACCTTGTTTAATCTCCACTAATCATGTTGCATTAATAACCATATCATGTTACAATATTATATATCACATATATAATATTTATTGTAACAAAATAAAATAATACAATTAACATATATCGCATATATATCAATGTATTACCCGAATGAGAAAAAGAATCTTTTACTGAGCTTATATTAGTTAATGTAATTCAATATATCATATATATAATTATACATTAAATCATCGAATCAACACTTGATCCGACAATCCGGCTATATCGCATATAACCGACTAATATATCATTTACCGATTCATCGAATCAGCACTTGATCCGATGACCCGGCTGATATCAAATATCGCGAGAATAGAATATGGTATCTCATATCGCATTATCCTCGGTCCTGCGCATATCACATATGTTCCCCTACTCCATTTTGCCTGAGTCAAAACCTCTATGTAGGACTCTAAAGAATCGTCAATACGCCGGCAGTAGGTGATGATCATATCAAACACCCACAAACTGCAAGCGGTCAGCTAAACGTAACAGCCACCCAGGTATTAAGCGATCAGAAGATCAACAAGCAAGCCTGTACATTCTCCTGCGAATCCAATCAGTAACACTTCCGTACAGTCTGGTCTCGTCGTCTGATATGTCGCATATCTCTCCTAGGGGTGGTAAACGTCAGACCCCAGTAGCTTGATAAGTCGTGTCGATATGAGGTCATAATAGTTCGAGAAACTACTGATAACACTTATCAGTAAATCTCAGCAACCCTGGCCAGAGATTTCCAGTTATAGCCAATCGAACACAGCACAACATCAACTCCCTATACCGGGAGAGACGAATCCCCTCCTATCGCTCATTGCATCCATGTGATTCGGGACTGTACCCAAAAGCCACCTTTTTGCACACCCTCTTGGACGTGGTATGATGGAAATCAAAGCACAGTGGGAATCACACAAGACTCTATGACGATCTCGGGTCAACAGACTACTCTGTACCAGTGTCACCGGAGAACTGCCATCTGACGTGAGGTATAATACCATCTGGGAGTTCTCGGCGAGTCCGTCCAGTGTACCCAGTCTCTACAGAGCACCCGTACACCATCCTTGATGTCAAACACCGATGGATATGGGATCATCCATCGCCCATCACATGGGTCAAAATGCGTATATGCTAGTCTACTCTGGTGCATCGATGCCCTTTCTCGATACACCCTCGACTAGGAACAGTTATAGGATGTACTCGTCGACTACCGTGGCCCCACTAGTATGATCTCATCATAGTCCCAGTAGTGGAGTACATATCCTAAGGGCTTTATCAATATGTAACATAGAGACAATCAGAGTACATGTTAAGATAAAGTACAACCAGATAGCATACTATCATGTCGAGCAAGAAAGTCATCCCTATATATGTCCAAGCATCCATTACAATATACATCGTATGTACAGTAATGGCCTCTAGGGCATACATATAACTAACAATCTCCCAGTTGCACTAGGGTCATCTGTTGTGGTATCGCATACCCAACAATTAGCTATGGTTGAAGTATCTCATACTCAACCATCTCATAAAAGTCTCTACTGGGAAAAGGCCTTTGTGAGTGGATCCACGCTGTTGTCCTCTGTGTCTATTCTCCTAACCTCGATCTCCCTGGAGATCAACCATCTCCATGATCAGGTGATACTATCTAAGAATTATATCTGGATTTCTGATGGGATGGGGTTTCCTTGGCATAAGCCACAACTCCATTGTCACACAATGGTTGGAACGAAGTTCATCTCATGAACTTATATATATCCAGACTGCCTCTTTGGTAGAATCCTTGGTAACGATGTATCTTGCCTTTAATCGTCTAGTATGTCACGGTATCTAGCTTAGAACTCTTCCAGCATACCGTCCCTCCACTGAGGGTAAAGACAATGCCTGCAATTGACATTCAGTCGTTCTTATCACCCTGGAACTTTTCCAGTGATTCTCCCCAGGATCGATTGATACCATCTCACTACATCTAGTGAGAATCCTAATATCCAAATAGATCTATCTCATAGATCCATAACCCAGGATTTAGGAGGTATCATCTTGATCCTATATGGAGAATCCTTGTGATAAGCGGAGATTGACCGAGCGTAGCATAGGAAACTCCTTCCCTATCAAGAGTATGTCATCCATGTACTCTACGAGAATCACCACCATACTCTCTACTACCTTTTTGTATATACAAGGTTCATCTACCATTTTGATGAAGTCAAACTCTTTGACTACCACATCAAAACAGACGTTCCAACTCCGAGATGCCTGCTTTATCGCATAAAACATCTTGCCCACGTTTTCGCTGCTCCCACTGTCTACGAAGCCCTCTGGCTGTGTACTTATAGACGCTCTCTTCCAAATCATCATTTAGAAAAGCAGTCATGACACCCAACCACCAGATATCGTAGTCATGGTATGTAGCATTGGCAAGTAGGATCTGGATGGATTTAAGCATAGCTTTGAAAGTCTCAACTTTTCCATGTACACCAAGTAATCTTCTCAAGATATACTTGCTCCTGATGGGGATTTAACCCTTCAGATAAAGCAACCAAAGTCCATACTTTGTTGGTGTATAAGGATTCCATCTCAGATCGCTAAGCATCCAACTATTCTTACAGAGTCCCACTCCTGATGACCAGCTCGAAACTAGTTAGGTCATCATCTCATGATGCAATTCTCGCTCCCACTGTCATAGAGAAACCGAAGTATCTCTCAGGTGGGTGAGGAACCCTACTAGATCGGCGGAGAGGCTGATGTTCGTTGGAAACTATTGAATCCTTTGGTTCTACCAAATCATCTGCTGTAGTTTGTATAGCTGGAACTCCTTCCAGTTCTATCTCATGACCACTAATTTTCCACAAGAAATTCCCTTCATAAAGGTGGCATGCTGAGAAACAAAACATCTTTTGTTCCTCGGTTTGGTAGAAGATATTCCCTTGCTAACGCTTGGGATATCCAACAAACTTCCACACATCTGACTTTGCCTCGAGCTTGTCCGGATTTTGCTTTTTAGACATAGGCCGGACAACCCCAAATCTTAACAAACTTAAGATATGGGCTCTTCCCTTTCCATATCACATATGAAGTGGTAGGAAACTGATTTGGTTTGAACCCTATTCAATATGTATGCAGCTTCTCAAGTACATAACACCCAAAAGGAAATAGGAAACTCAGTAGTACTCATCATAGAGCACACCATATCACATAGGGCCGCTCCGATATACCATCGTGCTATGGTGTATACGGAGGGGTAATGCTGAGAGAGAATCTCGTTCTCCTTTAGAATAGTCCAGGAATCCCGTGCTCAAGTATTCTCCTCCCTGATCTCATCAAAGAACATAATACTTATACCCGTTTTGGTTCTCTACTTCTAACTTATATTCTGTGAATATCTCAAAAGCTTCGGTCTTGTGTTTCAACAGGAACACATGTGCGAATCTTGAGAGATCATCAGTGAATATAATAAAGTACAAAGAACCTGTCCTGGCATGTGTAGATAGGGGACCTTACATACATCATCATGTATCAATCCCAAGAGTTCACTAACTCTTTCTCTGTTTCCAATAAACAGAGCTATGGTCATCTTATCTTTGTGACATGACCGGCAAGTTTCACAAGATGTAAATTCAAACAGATTTAAATATGCATCTAATTGTAACTTTAGCTAGTCGGGTCGCATTGATATGACCTATTCTACAATGCCTCAAGAAGGATTCGTTCATTTCTGAACCCTTCATCTTGTGTGTGTTCTGTATACTAAGAACTGTAGTTTGATTTAGAACGCCAATGCTTTTAGATAGCATGCCTAAACCGATCAACTCTTGATATAGGAAATGTTCAAAACATTATCCAACAATACAAAATTATATCCTTCTTTACTAATAAAGAGACTGATATGATGTTGTATATCAGGTTCGGTATCTAATAACATTCGTTCAGAATCAATGTATTCTGGTAATACAGGATGATAACTACCAACAGACTTGGCTGCAACATTTGCACTGTTTCTATCTCATGAAATATATCACCCGTTCTCAGTTCTCTACATATCTGTAGCCCATGTAACAAATTACATATATGGGATCCTGATCCGGTATCTCATACCCAGGACGTAAAAGATACTGAGAAAC
This sequence comes from Agapanthus africanus, assembly GCA_030015575.1. Lineage (NCBI taxonomy): Eukaryota > Viridiplantae > Streptophyta > Magnoliopsida > Asparagales > Amaryllidaceae > Agapanthus > Agapanthus africanus. The sequence continues at coordinate 296,622,299 of CM057339.1, read as the reverse complement.
AGTTCTTTATAATGAACACACCCGAAGAAGATGCATCAGCATGCACTTTCTTTGTTTGGGCGGCACGGGAATTCTGTTAATCCCCTATTTCCTTCTCTGTCTTATAACAATTACAAGTTGGAGCGGGACCAACGTTCCGTAGCGCAGTATAACAAGCGGGTTCGGTCAATATATCCGTATTATTATCTTGATTAAGGCGTGATATGGTCGCTACCTGGAGAGAGAGAGAAAAAAACACTCAGCGTATGCTCTTGCAAGATTAGATTGGTTATCTAATATATCTAATCAGGATGTCTCCTACTATTTTAGTCAAATCTTCCTTCAAACCCTAAAAGGAAAGACTAGCCGGGATTAATTACACGCTACAAGTTCGCCAATCTTTCAGCCAGGCCAGTGCCGGTACTTTGAGGGAGGTTTCCCGTGCTTTCGCACGAACCTAATTAAAGTAAATCTCGTTTTTCCTGGGGCGTAACCCCGTTGACACCTTTCTAGACACCTACTTGATCGGCTAATTGTAATATGTAAAACTCTCCCAGGAGTAACTCTTACTCGCAGCGGGTATCAGGATCCAACCATCTCATAGAAGGTATGCAATCTCATTGCAAATTTCAATAATTGAAATTCCAAATAATATTTTACCCCAAGCCTCCTATGACCTTGACAAAGGCCAACAAACCATAGGCTGCTAGTCAAGTTCAACCCGTCATTTCCTGATTGAATTAAACCCACACGCACGGTCCTTGACTAAGGCCAACAAGGTCGCACGACTACCCTAATCCAATCTGCATCATATGCATAAACAGATAAGTATTATTCAGCAACCGCACACTACGCCTTGACAAAGGCCAACAAACACAACACGAATACTAAACAGTCCTTATCTGAAATGACGGAGGGCTACGACGGGTTTTTAAGAAAACCCTTTGCGTAATGAACTTGATATCGTTGTAGAATCGAGTGATTTATAAATGGAGTGTATTTGAGGCCTTTTCTAGTTTTGCTAAAGAGGTCACTCCCGGTGAAGGGATCGTCGGCTCTTTCCTCATCGAATAAGGTGCAGGATATATCATATATACCGATGTGCAAAGCAAAAACTATAGAAGCAATCAAAAGACAAACCGAGTATGCAGCATCTGCCAGTTTCGCTAAAGAGGTCACTCCCGGTGAAGGGATCTCGGCTCTTTTCTTATCGAATAAGGTGCTGGATGTTCTACAAGGAACACCGCTATGCAAAGCAAGAACTAGAGCTACCAGTTTTTAAACAAGTTTCTATAATATCTTTAGGTTTCTTTTATTTCATTAATCGCATTAATGAAGTCCTATTTTATTATGCTTCACAAGCATCAGATATGAAACGAAATCAACAATATATAATATATATCTCATATATATAATATAAACATTCGTCTCAGGCAGTAATATGATCTCATCACAGAACATTGCAGCAGAAGAACATATATGAAATATTGGATATAGTAGGACCTCCGTGTTTTAATATGATCCTGTATAAAACACGAATTCCACAGTCGCGATGAATAGCCAAACCCACATCCCTAGACCCCTACGAGAGCGGCAAGCAACACTGCCAATTCTAGGGTTAAGAGACCCGGTCTCGACTCCTCGAGATGGTCTCCCACTGGACCCTAGAACCCGGTTACTTGTGCTCCCCGCCTTGGGTCTACCTAATACGGAAAAGTAAATAACATACAATGGTGACATCATCCTCAGCCCGGAAGTGCCCCAATAAAAGAATATTACATACAAATGAATTTTACATGAATGAAAATAAAAAAAACCCCATCTCACATAAAACCCCCGGCTATTTAGAACACGACGATCCAATATAACATATCACAGCAACACATAACATCATATGTCATCAACGTAAGTAAGTATGCATACACCGATTGTCGTCGATATATAGCAACGAAAACCGGCGATACAACTTCATACTACACTTACGGTCACAGAAAAAAAAGTGTAAAACTACAACAGTTGGAATCCGCAACCTTCTTAGACATCGCATGCCTAACCAAATGAATTCCTTAGACATCTCATGCCTAACAGTTATAAACCCCGCATTTTAGTCTCATTATAGAAAACTCTTTTCAATATCAAGTCGGGCAATTCAACAAGATTCCCGACATCCTGATCGAATGCTCGTCGCAAACTTTAGTAGACGGCCGCACCCCCGGATGCCGTCGACGAAGTGCACTAAGGCAGAACACCGCTGCCGCGAGCACCTGAACGGATGCTTTTGGCGACGGGGTTCTCCTACAATCACTCGGTCGGGGCTATGGGGCGTGGTTGTCTATTAAGTTTACCCGGCGAGTATCCGCGTACGCTACGTGATTGCGACGGACTTTTGATCACATCAAAATTCTGTGGCAACCGATCATCTGAGACTGAACTGCTAGATTTATATCATTCAAATCAGTTATCTCATAACTATTTGTGGATTCCAAATATTGTATCACATTCCAGATAAATAGACAATGTTAAACTTTCCGATCGAATATTCAAACACCCAAGTTTTCCCAAATAGTTCTCAACACTTGAAATTAGTTTTAAAACATCCATTACATGCTACAGTACCAATGGTCCAGCCGTAGAAGGGTCAAGCCAACGCCTCACGTGTGGCACGCCATACTGCCCCAAACCCTAAGTTTAGAGACGGTTCAGACGGTCACATAATCGAGTTAAGGTTTGTTGTCTTCTAGAGGGTCCACCGCGTTACTTGCATGACTTAGAACATTCATAAACTACGGAAAAATCCAACACTTGGAAATTTTCCGGCAGAGGAAAAAATGAGTTACTGATATCCGTTCGAACTTTTTAACACGTTCTAAAAATTACCCGGACTAACTAAACGAAGTTAAATTATCCGATCGAATCAACGAGTCCGCAATACAACCCAGAAAACTCAACTCTTGAGTATAATTAAAAATTCCCAGAAGAATCAGGAAGTACATCCGGTTATTACTGTGCAAAGCCCAAACCCAAAGTCTACAGTGTGGTCGTGGAACCGCCGCTAAATACACAGTACGGCCGCGGTTCTGCGGCTCTTTTGTCGTATTCGAGGCTCGTTTTGCACAGTAATTCCTAAAATACCTTGCTTAATTTTCGGAGCATTTTTAATATGAAAAAATCAACATTTTTATAAAATTTCCAGAGAAGGGTATAAACGGGGGTTTCGGAGTTCGATCGGACTTTAAACTTCGTCTAGACTTCGCCTAAAGCTCTAGCTTGGTTTTGATACCACTGTAGGGTTAATAGGCACTCTAATAAGGTTCTACAAGGTATCAACCATGCCCGATTTAAAATTTAGCCGTGCCGAACAACCCTAAACGAGATCTTTAAACTAGAGATTAGGCGAACAAAGCATGTTAAACACTTTAACATCTAAGAGTTTGGGATTACAACCTTTGTAGTCCGGTCCTTCGCTTCATAAGCTCCGTGTTGAGGTCCCTTCGCTGCGATCATCAATAATCCGGACTCTAGAGAAGTTCCATGAAGAGAATGATGCAAGCTTACTTCCGATCTTCGATAACAAAGATGATCTACCTTGAAGTTTCTTTAACACAAGCTCTCACTCACAAAATGAAGTGATCACCCTAATCTAATTGGAAAGAATAGATTAGGATGATGAAGTAGGAATTTAGCTCTCATTTTTTTTCTTTAATTCACTCAAAATCATCACTTCATAAAAAGCTAGAAAGCTTTTCATAAAAGAACTCAAGGAAGAAGAAGAATAGTAATCCTTTTTTGATGAATAATGAAAGTCAAGTATGAGGTTAGAAAATGCAACCATGGTCAATGTAACCTTTGTAGAGATTTAACCAAGGCTAAGGGTTTGGGTTGGGTTAAGAATGAGTCACTTAAAATATCAATCATAATATCTTAGCTCATGACAAAAGAAAACCTTCTAGAAGGTTCATGAAAGAACTAACCCAATTCAAACCCTAACCTTGTTTAATCTCCACTAATCATGTTGCATTAATAACCATATCATGTTACAATATTATATATCACATATATAATATTTATTGTAACAAAATAAAATAATACAATAAACATATATCGCATATATATCAATGTATTACCCGAGTGAGAAAAATAATCTTTTAGCGAGCTTATATTAGTTAATGTAATTCAATATATCATATATATAATTATACATTAAATTATCGAATCAACACTTGATCCGACAATCCGGCTATATCGCATATAACTGACTAATATATCATTTACCGATTCATCGAATCAACACTTGATCCGATGACCCGGATGATATCAAATATCGCGAGAATAGAATACGGTATCTCATACCGCATTATCCTCGGTCCTGAGCATATCACATATGTTCCCCTACTCCGTTTTTCCTGAGTCAAAACCTCTATGTAGGACTCTAAAGAATCGTCAATACGCCGGCAGTAGGTGATGATCATATCAAACACCCACAAGCTGCAAGCGGTCAGCTAAACGTAACAGCCACCCAGGTATTGAGCGATCAGAAGATCAACAAGCAAGCCTGTACATTCTCCTGCGAATCCAATCAGCAACACTTCCGTACAATCCGGTCTCGTCGTCTGATATGTCGCATATCTCGCCTAGGGGTGGAAAAAGTCAGACCCCAGTAGCTTGATAAGTCGTGTCGATATGAGGTCTATAACAGTTCGAGAAACTACTGATAACACTTACCAGTAAATCTCAGCAACCATGGCCAGGGATTTCCAGTTATAGCCAATCGAACACAGCACAACATCAACTCCCTATACCGGGAGAAACGAATCCCCTCCTATCGCTCATTGCCTCCATCTGATTCGGGACTGTACCCAAAAGCCACCTTTTTGCACGCCCTCTTGGACGTGATATGATGGAAATAAAAGCACAGTGGGAATCACACAAGACTCTATGACGATCTCGGGTCAACAGACTACTCTGTACCAGTGTCACCGGAGAACTGCCATCTGACGTGAGGTATAATACCATCTGGGAGTTCTCGGCTAGTCCGTCCAGTGTACCCAGTCTCTACTGAGCACCCGTAAACCATCCTTGATGTCAAACACCGATGGATATGGGATCATCCATCGCCCATCACATGGGTCAAGATGCATATACGCTAGTCTACTCTGGTGCATCGATGCCCTGTCTCGATACACCCTCGACTAGGAACAGTTATGGGATGTACTCGTCGACTACCGTGGCCCCACTAGTATGATCTCATCATAGTCCCAGTAGTCGAGTACATATCCTAAGGGCTTTATCAACATGTAACATAGAGACAATCAGAGTACATGTTAAGATAAAGTACAACCAGATAGCATACTATCATATCGAGCAAGAAAGTCCTCCCTATATATGTCCAAGCATCCATTACAATATACATCGTATGTACAGTAATGGCCTCTAAGGCATACATATAACTAACACTAGATACACAGCCTGTAGCGAACCCACAAAACCAAATTCCGGTGATTCTAGGTCGACCTTTCCTACAACTTCAAACGCAATAATCAATTGTTATAACGGTTCAATGAACCTATTCTTCGGGAAAATGACAATTGAGCTTAACGTCTACAAGCTAGGAAGTCAACCATCAGAATGCTATGCTCATGTGTGCTTTGTCGAAAAGACAGCTTCCGACAGATGCAAATTCGAAGAACTTCACGATATCGATCCTACTATTTATTATACACGTGAAGACCCTTCTGTCGACAAGTCCACGCTTAAGTCCGAACCCTTTGACTTGTCGAATGATTTAGTCAAGCTGTCTGAGTATCATGACTTTCTTTCCGATGAGACTATCATTCGGAATATTGATGGAAGTTTTGAAGATATTTTTGCCGAAGAACTTGCATTCCTAGAAGACTTGGGAGTTGTGATGAATTAACCCCCACCTAAAGAAGTTGAGCCACCACCCCATTTTCTTATCAAGAACAAGAATGCGAGTATGGCACCACCATCGTTTTGTCTCTGCCATCCGAGACGTAAACCCGATCGATTCCGCATCCTATCTCCCCACTTCTTCACATCTATAATTTTCCACTAACCAATGCGTTATATTGATAAAATTTTCGAATGGTTGGTGTTGTCTTTTGGTCTTTATAAAACTTTGCATAGACCAATAACTTTACCCCTCCCCCCCCCCCACATAATTTTAAATGCTTAATACTATTTTACTCAAGTTTGGGAGGGAGAAAATATCTTGGCTCTTGAACAAAAAGAAAAATTTTACAAAATGATGAGCCAAAAATAAGTTTGGGGGAGGTTTTTACTGTCATTAATTCATGTCCTCCTTACTAACTTTTCCTTCCAAGTCTATAGGTTTTTTAAGCTTAACAGATGATATCAGTGAGGAAACTGCTGCAAATAGGTTTGGGGGAGGTTTGTGCTTATTCACGCATCAATTTTTGCATTATACTACATAAAAGCATAATTTTTTTTTTTGATAATAAAAAATTAGAAAGTGAAAAATTACATATGAAAGATAGGAAAAGTTTAAGAAAAGCAAGAAAATTAGATGTTTTATAACGAAACTAGTAATATGTAGTCATGAGCTGTTGTCCTAAGGGTTAGTAAGGTGAAGGAAATCACTAATCTGATGATAGAATTAAGTCTGAAAAATAGTCCATATTCTTGAGTCCAAACTTTTGAACATTGATACCCTACTATACGCACTTGCACACGTCTTGAAACTTGGGATAGTAAAGGATACCTTGAAATACTCTTGTCTAAAAGCCTTAGTATAAAGATAAATGGAAAAAAAGTGAAACATAAAAAAATATATATAATGGTGAAGAAAAATGAACACTGGTTTTATAATTACTTAAGGCAGCATAAAAACATATAGCGTGGGTGCTTTATCACCTAGTGCCTTAGACCAACTGGTTTGGGAGCCACTGCTAAGTCTTAGGAGTTGCAAGACGAGGAAATTTCTAATTATGTCTAAATGAGTGAGCATATTTGGTAATCAGTCAGTTAGTACCTCAAGAAGTATTAACGGTCGTATGAAGAATGTGTGAGCAATTCCATCTAAAATATTCACCGACTAAAAAGTACTGAGGAAGATGGACAAGAGTATGATAGCTTGAATTGAATTCTCTAAGTGTAGGGATGTATTTTACACACACGTAGGGGTATATGATCGATATTTGGAAGAAAGGTAGGTAGATAGGAAGACTAAAGACGATGTTTTATTGAAGGGTGATGTGATTTCTGACATCTTTTCATGACTATTAAGATAGGGCTCATGGCAACTGAAAAGCTAGTATGGTTTTAAACTCTTGTTTTCAAGTTCTTTCTTTTATAAATCCTTATCTTTGTATGTAACTTTCATCTTCTTTCTTTTATTATGGGATTTTGTGGGTGTAATCCGCTGAAAACCCTCAAGAGACAACACTCCTCTTACTATGGACACCTAGAGATTTAACGGCTTGTTGCACGTGCTAAGTGCAATATGTTGCCTATGAATGTTTGCTAGGTTTTTCTTTTCCTTTTTTCTCACTCTCCTGAATAACTAGTTTGCTCGGGACTATCAAAGTTAAGTTTGGAGGTATTTGTTCAATCGAAAATATTGTACATTTGATGGAACATTTTCCATACTTTTGTTAAACACTTAAAGGTGTTTATTATAATTATGGAACATATGTGGGTTTATCTGCAAAATACTCTTTATCATATATTTATATAGTATAATTAACATTATGAAGGAAAATATATGCATATAATATTTATATGATATTTTGATAATTTAAATATGCATATTATATCAAATATCCCTAATCAATATTCTTAAAATATTGTATCATATAAAATGGTTAGGATAATATCTCAAAATAAAATGAAATGCTACTAACAATATGAATTGAGATATTGTGTAGATATGAGCTCAGATGTGAAGATCAGAAGATCAGAGATGTTGGGAATCAAATCTTCCGAAATATTGAAGTAAATCGTAAAATCATGAATGGCAGAGACTCAAAGAAGATATAAAGAATCCATACATTGAAACAATCTCCACGTGTCAACACCTAGAAGCAGAAGAATTTTCAAAACGAGATCTCACTATACCGCCGCCCAATCGCGGCCAAACCCCCCTATTCGCGGCGGATCCGCGACCCATTTGTGGCCGTTGGATTTGAGATTTCTTCAGTGTGATTGCAACAGAAAATCATCACACATAGGATCTAGGGTTTCTACTTCTGCAACTATTTAAAAGACCGAGAGCTACTTTTGGAAAATTATCACCTAATAGATCAAAAACGAAGAGATCAAAAGGTCCAAGATGATCCACGCATCCAGGTTGATCATCAGCTGTTCATCTACTTCTTACGGGACAGAGATCGGGAGCATAAACTAGGGTTCTTGTACTCTAAATTCGACGGATTTGTAAATGATAGTTGATTAATAAAAAGGTAGATCTTTAGCTTAGTTCTTTGCATTTTACTTTCTATATTTAATTTCTGCATTACTTTCTGCATTTACATTATGATCACTATCCTTTCTTCTTCTTCTCCAACCATGCGTGAATAATTCATCGCTTGATAGGGTTCATAGAATTAGGGCAGATCAATAGATGATAAAATCTCTAAACTTCTTTTACATCTTTTAAAGTTTATAAACTTTAGCAAAGTAATTGTTAATATCCTAATCGGGCAAGCTATCAATTTATTGATAGTCTCAACCGCGATTTGAGATTAGATTAACACTTGTTTTGATAAAGGCTAGACATGAATAGAAGTCAATGAAAAGATAAGAGTTAAGAGTGGGAACCCTATTCCCTCCAAAAACCCTAACCTTCATTCATCACTATCGATATAGTTTTAAATCTACTAAAAGATAAAAGAAGTCATCTTTAATTAATTATCCATTACTACTAAATTCTATGAACCCTACAACTCTCTTCTTCATAAATTCTACATCCATGTTCAATATAGATCTAAAAACTATTCTCCCTATTTTCAATCAACTCGTCTAAAGTAAGTAAAAGGTTCGACGTTTCCCTGAGCACAGGACGGCCCGTACTCATCTCGCTAGCTGCCAGCGACACCGTTATTGATTGTGGTTACTTTATTCACAAAACACTTTTTCCAAATCTAGAATCAATCACCACATTATCACATTTGGATAAAATGTGGGTTGGTATCTCTCTTTTCGGTATTCGTATTTTGACAAAATATGGTATTTATACGAATACGGGTATTTGTATAAATACGTGTATTCGTGTCTTGATATAAATACGGGTATTCGTATCTTAATACAAATAAGGTATTTGTATCTTGATACGAATACGGGTGTATGTATTTGTAGTATATACTTGTATTAGTGTATGTATGTGTGTGTATTTATATATATGTATATGTGTGTGTACATGTGAGGTGACTCTCTTCTCTTCTCTCTTTTCTTGGTTATGTTAGAATGTTGTGTGCTTGTGACTCATCATGGTGAGTCATAAGTCCCCTCATTCAAAACGTAAAAGAAAAGAAGTAAAAGAAATGAAGAGATATTTTTTTAGCCATGCTTGCTTTCTCACTTGCTCTTCACCCTTGTTCTTCTTCCTCCTATCTTGATTTTTGAAAGTATGAGAAAAGAAAAAGACAAAACACTTAGATATTAGCATCTACTACATCCTAATGATTAATTCTTAGCAAGTCTTGATCATTAATTGCTTCACTTTGATTGTTAGTATGAAGCTAGAGCCTAGGTGAGGGTTCTTTTAAGTGGATCATCTTCGACAAGGAAGACCGACTCCCAAGCTCGTTCCTGACAACCTAAAAGCTTAAGAAATGGCATTGAAGATGAAGAACAAGACTACAAAGATTGTAATCACTAACCGAGTGGTTAAATTCTTCTTGTGTTTTCTAGTTTAATGTTTGGATTCGATTCTAGGTCGTAGAGTTCGTGCTCTTGATATGAATATTTTCATTTTCTATTCCGCATTGGCCACAAGTTAGCGGCACGAGCACGAGCGTCTACCAACACAAGGGTCAGGGGTCATGGTCCCGGGTATGCACGGGACACTCTCCATTGTTATTAGCTGGCTATCAGGGGCTTTCACAGATATAAGAACAAGCTGTTTAAGAACTTGACGCGAGCTAGTATGTATACTCGGGTGCTAGAATGGGACAGTACCGGGGTATATGCGAGGCAGTTCATGATCAAAAACTAAACAAAAACAACCTAAATAACAAACTAAATGAATGAACTATTTAAACTTAACATGAGCGGCTACTTATATTCAGGTGCTGGAATAGGACAGTACCGGGGTATATATGAGTTCGTTCATGTTCACGTTATATTAAATATTAAAAATCCATGTTATTAATTGATACTCATTAATTAAAAATCATGAAACGCTCAGACTATCACTGGATACATAATGATACTTGGAAAGTGTGCTTTCATGTTACTTGATAATTACTCAATACATGTAATACTTGGCCAGTTTGAATTCATGTTATTGTTATTGAATTGATATCAGTTTATATTGTACTTGATACTAGTTTATTACTATATATTGATACTTGCTACTGACATGATCCTTCTGTTGACCTGACTAGTGGTTTATTGGTGAATAGAAAGTAAGAATACTCATACTCTTAAATAATATCCACACTATGCCCATCGATACTGTTTACTGAGACCTGATTATTGGATGCTGTTTACTGGAATATGATTATTGAATGCTGTTTACTGGAATCTAATTACTGAATACTGATTTCTGGATACTGATTACTAGATAATGATTACTGGATACCGTTAATCACGTTTACTAGATACTGGTTACACTTGACATAGATGTGCCAGCTAATCATAGGATACCCCAAGATATGAGTACCTTACCGTCCATTTCCATAATACTCCCCTAGCCATGCTATGTTTTATCTTGACATTCATTTTATCTGTCTGTGGCAACTTGTTTATTACTTGACATTATTTCGACATTCTCGTATATTAACTTATAGTCTATTATTTCACATATTTCATTTCAATTCATATCCATGTGCATTTCTATTATACACTATATTTCAGTATACACACACATGTGCACGAGTTCCTTCATTTTACCACTTGCTACGTCACTTTCTGACGACTTTAAGCTTGCATGTCAAGATATCGGAGTTCAGACGGCTGACGTTTGAAAGTACAAATATTGATTTTCATCAGAATTAATCAAAGATAGATTACCGGGTATCCATCTGTTCTATTTGAATCCTGGTATTTTGTACCTTTCACATTTATTAATTCCATCTTATTGTTTCTTAGCATTTGATATTTGATATACAGATCTATACAGCTATTCATCTGTGTTGGTTATATTTGTCTAGATTAGTTTTGAGTCGCTCAAGTTGATATCGGTGGCATTAGCGTATAACCAGGGGATAAATTTTCCTTCTGAATATACGAGTTTCCTGCCCATTACGTACTCTATCCCGTATTCTTTTGTGGGCTCACTATTGTTAGGTTTACCTAACACCCTATGAAGGGTTTGGAAGCATCACATGTCACAAATATTAAATTTTTAGGGTGCTAAGTAAGCATACAAAGAATCAATCCTAGAAAAATTAGGGTTTCATAACTTTAAAGGCAACAAAGACTAGGGTTTTGAGAGTACAACCTTTGTAGCTCCCTACGCTAGACTCCTTGGCCACTTGAGAGTTGGAGGAGGGTTCGCTTGAGATCTTCTAGTGTCCACGACGATCCACCCGAAGCTCCTTGTCCAAGCTAACAACTTCACTAGGTCAAGTGGAGGAAATGAAGCTAACACTCTAAACAAGTGGGCTAGACTTGTGTAGAATGATGTTGTGGTGGCTTTTCTCACTTCAAAAACCTAACTTGATGAGTGTTTTGCTCACTATAGAAAACTAGAGAGCAAAAGAAGGAGGAAGAAGATGATGGCTTTTCTTTTTGAACAAGAGTAAAAGATTAACTCTCAAGAGAAAATAGAAAATATATCTATATATATTTATCACTTCTCATCTCAAACCATGGTTAAATGTTAAAGATATTATTTAATTTGAGTTAAAACACAAAGAGAAAGTTAATCCATGGTTAAAAGTAGGTGAGCATGGTTAGGTTAAGGAAGAGTGTAGAATATAACCATTTATTAACCTTTTTCTCTTTTCTTTTGTTTTAACATAAAAGTAAATAATAATCCATACATATAAACCATGGTGTGAGTCTTATAATGCCACCATTTTCAATGTATAATCAACCATGAAGGATGATGTATATATGTATGTGTGTATGCACATCCATATGTGTATGAATCTAAAAAGAAAACATGCATGCATGCATACATCCATCAAATACAAGAAAGGATTTCTAGTGAGAAACTAATGGTTAAATGATAAATCAACACTTGATTTATCAATCCGGCCAAATCACATACGAACCCACCAAAAGAAAGCCGCCCGATTAATATACGGTATCCTATACGCGCATTTTAATCGGGTCCATGCGCATATCGCATACGCGCACCAAAACGTTTCGCCTGGACTAGGTAACTCCTTTGTGGGACTCTAAGACTCGTCAATACGCCGGCAGTGGGTGATGATCATATCAAGCACCCCCAAGCCGCAAGCGGTCATCTAAACGTAATGGCCACCCGGGTATTGAGAGATCAGAAGAAAACAAGCGAACCTGCTACAACTCCCGTCGAGCCAACCGGCAACACTACCGTACAGTTCGGTCTCTTCGTCAGATATGCTGCATATCGAGCCTAGGGATGGTTACGTCGACCCCAATAACTCAATAAGTCGTGCCGGTGAATAGTCTATAACAGATCGAGAAACTACTGATAACACTTATCAGTAAATCTCAGCAGCCCTGGCCAGGGACTTACTGATATAACCAGTCGGGCACAGCACAGCATCAACTCCCAATACCGGGAGAGATGAAACCCCTCCTATCGCTCATCGCCTTCGTGTGTCTCGGGACTGTACCCAACGGACACCTGTTTGCACGACTCGGTAGAGCCGTGGTAGGGTGGCAATCAAAGTACAGTGGGAGAACACACAAGACTCTATGACGATCTCGGGTCTACAGACTAACCTGTACCAGTGTCACCTGAGAAATGCTATCCGACGATAGATATAATTCCATATAGGAGTTCTCGATGAGTCCGTCCAGTGTATCTAGTCACCACTGAGCACCCGTATATGATCTCGATGTCAAACATCGATGAATGTGGGAACATTCATCGCCCATCGTATGGGTCTAGTATCATATAAGCTAGTCTACTCTGGTATATCAATGCCCCGTCTTGATATACCTATGACTAGGGACATTCCAGGATATGCTTATAAACTACAGATGTCCCACTAGTATGATCTCCATCATAATCACAGTAGTCAAGCCGATATCCTCATGGCTTTATTAGCATGTATGAATGAATAAAAGCATGATCAAATCAACATGTCAGATAAAGAAGAACCAGATAGCATACTATCATGTCGAGCAAGAATGTATACTGAATATATATATATATATATATATACATGTACAGATACATCAACTATCATATAATGGCCTCTAGGGCATACATATATCCAACAATCTCCCACTTGCACTAAGGCCAGTTATTGGCATATCTCATACCCAACATCTCAAAAAGTCGCTCATGCTGCGGCTGAGGGAGGGCCTTGGTGAATGGATCCGCAGAGTTATTCTTTGTGTCTACTCTCTTAATCTCGATCTCGCGGCGATCTACTATCTCCCGGATCAAATGAAAGCGCCTCAGGATGTGTCTGGACCGCTGATGGGACCTGGGCTCCTTGGGCAACTCCATAGCCCCATTATTGTCACAATACAAAGGTATTGGATCAATAATGGTTGGAACTACTCCTAGCTCCGAGAAGAACTTCTTCATCCAGACGGCTTCCTTGGCGGCATCATTCGCAGCAATATACTCAGCTTCCATCGTAGAGTCTGCAACGGTATCCTGTTTGGAACTCTTCCAACTTACCGCCCCTCCATTGAGGGTAAATACAAACCCAGAGATAGATTTGTTGTCGTCCTTATCGCTCTGGAAGCTCGAATAGGTAAAGGCCTCCATTTGGAGATCTCCATTACCATACACCAAGAACAATTCTTTAGTCCTTCGTAAGTACTTAAGAATGTTCTTCACAGCTGTCCAGTGGTTTTCCCCTGGGTTGGATTGATACATGCTTACAACACTAAGTGCATAAGCTACATCTGGGCGTGTATATAGCATCGCATACATTATAGATCCTACTGCCGAAGCATAGGGTATAATGCTCATGCGAGCTCTCTCTTCATCGGTCTTTGGGCAAGATTCCTTGGAGAAAGTGACCCCATGGCAAGCGGGTAAGGCACCCCGCTTGGAGTCTTCCATACTAAACCTTTTTAGGATGGTGTTGATGTACCTGGTTTAGGACAATCCCAATAACTTTTTGGATCTATCCCTATAGATCCTTATGCCCAGGATGTATGTGGCATCACCTAGGTCCTTCATGGAGAACCTTAGTGATAAGAAAGATTTGACCGACTGTAGCATAGGAATATCATTTCCTATCAGAAGAATGTCATCCACGTACAATACGATGAATGTGACAGCTCTTCCTACAGCCTTCTTATAAACACAAGGTTCATCTGGATTTTTGATGAAATCAAACTCTTTGATAACATCATCGAAACAGATGTTCCAACTCCGTGACGCCCGCTTTAACCCATATATGGATTTAAGCAATCTACATGCTTTCCCGCTGCTCCCACTGTCAATGAAGCCCTCTGGCTGATCCATATAAACGCATTCTTCTAAATCTCCATTTAGAAATGCTGTTTTAACGTCCATCTGCCAGATTTCATAGTCGTAGTGAGAAGCAATAGCAAGTAGGATCCGAATGGATTTAAGCATGGCTACGGGTGAAAAAGTTTCGTCATAGTCCAAAGCTGGTCTTTGACGAAAACCCTTCGCCACAAGTCTTGCCTTATAGGTCTCTACCTGCCCATCTACACCAATCTTTCTTTTAAAGATCCATTTGCATCCCACAGGTTTTACCCCAGGGGGTACAACGTCCAAAGTCCAAACTTTGTTGGTGTACATAGACTCCATTTCGGATCTCATGGCATTCAGCCACTTCACAGAGTCTCCACTCGTGATAGCTTGCTGAAAACTGGTAGGGTCATCATCCTCCATGATGCAGTCTTCTCTGTCACCATCAATGAGGAAACCGTAGTACCTCTCCGGTGGGCGAGAAGTCCTACCAGACCTACGGATTAGCCGAGGTTCCTCAGTTTCTATTGCAACAGCCGGTTCAACCAAATCGTCATTTGTAGTTTATGTCTCTAGAACCTCTTCTAGATCCACCATCTTGCCATCATCTTTATCTGTGAAAAACTCTTTTTCCAAGAATGTGGCATGCTGAGAAACAAACACTTTTTGTTCCTCTTTGTGGTAGAATAGATATCCGTAAGAATTCTTTGGATATCCCACAAAGTTACACATGACTGACCGTGTCTCGAGTTTGTCCGGATTCTGCTTTTTAATATAGGCCGGGCAACCCCAAATCTTAATTCTCTTAAGAGATGGTCTATTCCCATGCCATATCTCATATGGCGTGGTAGACACGGTTTTGGTTGGAACCCTGTTTAGTAGAAACGCTGCAGTCTCCAATGCATGCCTCCAAAATGAGACGGGTAACTCAGCATCACCCATCATGGAACGAACCATATCTAATAGGGTCCGATTCCGTCGTTCTGACACACCGTTTGTGCTGTGGTGTGTAAGGAGGAGTGAGCTGAGAGAGAATCCCATTCTCTTTTAGGAAGTTTGCAAATTCCGTACTGAGATACTCTCCACCTCGATCTGATCGAAGCATCTTGATACTCAAGCCGGTTTGTTTTTCTACTTCTTGTTTATATTCAATGAATTTCTTGAAAGCTTCGGACTTGTGCTTTAATAAAAATACATGACCGAATCTTGAGAAATCGTCAGTGAACGTAATGAAGTATGAAAAATTGCCTCTAGCCTGTGTAGACATTGGCCCGCATACATCACTATGTATGAGGCCTAGGAGCTTGGTAGCTCTTTCTCCGTGTCCGGTAAACGGAGTTTTGGTCATTTTACCCTTGATACAAGACTGGCAAGTCGCATAAGATTTATATTCAAAAGAGTTTAAATATCCATCTTTGTGTAACTTGTTGAGTCTTGTTTCGTTAATATAACCAAGTCTACAGTGCCAAAGAAAAGCTTCATTTAATTCTGAAAGTTTTCTTTTATTAGTGTGTTGTATACTGAAAACTGTGTGTTGATTTAGGATATATATCCCGTTATTAAGCGTACCATACCCTACCAACATTTGATTCAGGTGAATGTTCATAACATTGTTCTGCAATACAAAATTATATCCTTCATTGTCTAACAAAGAAACGGATATTATATTACAAAGTATACTTGGTACAAAATAACATGGGTTCAAAACCAAAATACATCCAGATGGCAACCCCAAGTGATACTCTCCCACTGCGACTGTATGTATATTGGAACCATTTCCAACGCGGAGAGTATGATCACCTGTCTTCAAAACCTTGCTATTTCTCAGCCCCTGCATAGAATTGCAAATGTGAGAACCTGAACCGGTATCCAATACCCAGGAAGCAGAGTTTATTGAAAAACAGTTTTTTGTCACAAACGCACCTGAAGCAGAAGCATCCCCATGCTTCTTCTTGAGATTTAAGTACTCCGTGCAGTTGCGCTTCCAATGTCTTGTCTTGTGGCAATGAAAACATTCACCTTTCCCCGAGTCTCCAGCTTTGGACTTTTCCTTTCCCTTCACCTTTTTAACTCCACCCTTAGGATTGGTGGGCTTCTTCTTTTTCTTTCCTTTGGCCTTAGCCTTTGGTCGAGAAGAAGAAAATAGCCCAATAGTCATAACGGGAGTTTTCACTGATTTTCATAGTGCTCTCTGCACTCCTTAACATATTAAGGAGTTTAGGTAGTTCCTTCTCCATGCCGTGCATGTTGAAGTTAACTATGAATTGAGCAAAGGTGGAGGGGAGGGACTGCAGAATAATATCTGTATATTGTTCATTGTCCATTGTCCATCCAAGGTCCTCAAGTTCTTCTATAAGAGATATCATCTTCAGAAAATGGTCTCCTACTGGTGTGCCAGGGGCCATTCGCATCTGAAACAATTTCTTTGATGCTTCGTATCGTAATACGCGTGATTGCTCTCCATACAACTCCTTTGTATGGAGCAATATGGCGTGAATGTCCATATTCTCGTGCTGCTTTTGATGTGTGGTATCCATCGATGCAAGCGCGAGGCATTTGGCCGTGGCACAGTCAGCGTCCCATGTCTTGCGGACTTCAATATCCGCAACTGAGGATTTTGGGCCTGGGACGGGCAGGGCTGGAGCCGTGAGGACATATGATACCTTATCATATGTCAAGGCAATGTTTAGATTCCTCAGCCAGTCTTTATAATTGGTCCCATTCAGTTTGTTTTTATCTAATAAAAGCTTGAGTCCAGTCATTGGTATCTGCCATTAAGAGAGAGAAAAGAATACACTCAGCGAAAGCTCTTGCATAGATCAGATTGGTTATTATCTTGTCTAATCAATGTTTCCCACTGTTTTAATCGAGTTTTTCTTTCAAAACTTAAAAAGAAAACTAGCCAGGATTAATTACAGTCTACAACTTCGCTAACCGTTCAGCCAGGCCAGTGTCGGTACTTGAGTGAGGTTCCCCGTGCTTTCGCACGGACCTAATTAAAGTAAACCTCGTTTTCCCAGAGGCGTAGCCCCGTTAACACCTTTCTAGACACCTAATGAGTTAGCTAATTGTAAACTGTAAAACTCTCCTAGGAGCAACTATTGCCCACAGTGGGATCGGGATCCAACCATCACATGGAAGGTATGCAATCTCATTGCAAATTTCAACTATTGAAATTCCCGATATGGTTTTTACCCCTAGCACTCGTGACCTGTAAGGTTCCTAGGCACACTAATGATGTCTCACAAGGTATCAACCATGCCAATTTCAAATTTTACGGTGCCGAGAAACCCTAGACTAGATCGTTAACTAGAATTTTAGGCGAAACAAGCAACTAGTTAACTGCTTAACTAATTAGTGAACGGAAATACGACCTTTGTAGATCCGGTCCTCCACCTCCATGGCTCCGTGATGAAGTCCCCTCGCTGTCCATATCGGATCCCGGACTCTAGCATCGGCTTCATCGGAGAAATGGGCGGGCTAGGTCGTCGGCTTCGATGCCGAAGATGATCTACGTCGAGGCAACACAAGATCAAGCTCCAACTTCACCAAGTCATGAAACTTGTGAAGAAAACACCCTATACTACTTGGCAAGTGGTAGAGGATGAAGAAATAGGAAGTGGGTTCACTTTAGAATTGGATTTCTCACTCATTTGCTCAAGTTGCCATTGATGAAGGCAAGGTTTTCTTCTTGTTGAAGATGAAGAAGAAGAAGAAAGAATATGATAAGTATTATCCAAAATAGAAAATAAAAGGAATACTTATCATATAGCAACCATGGTCAAGTGTAGAGAATGAACTAGGGTTAAGTGGAATGGTTAGGGTTAAGCATGAAAACAAATATGGTCACTTAGTCAAAGCTTCATGAAGCTTCAACTAGCAAACAAAGAAAGCCACCATTCATTTATTTTGCAAAATTAAATAAACAAAATAAATGAATAAGTAAATAATAAAATGAAAACCCTAACCATTACACAACCATGGTTTAATCTTTACACAAACCCAAGTGAGCATGTATCATCAAACATGATACAAACAAGTGCCAAAAAATATATCACATATACAATGTGCATTTCAAGTGAGAAAATCGATTTAAAGTGAACAAATACTAGTTAATGCAAAGTAATATATCAAATATATAATTATGCATTAAATCATTAAATCAACACTTGATTTATCGATCCGGTCATATCGCATATAACCGACTAATATCAAATGTATCGGCTTATCGAATCAATCCTTGATTCGATAACTAGGTTATATCGCATACAACCAATTGATACATTCATCGCGAGAATGGAATACGGTATCACATACTCGCATTATTCTCGGTCCCGCACATATCTCATATGCGCTCCTATTTCGTTTCGCTTGAGCCAGGAAACCTCTGTGTAGGACTCTAAAGACTCGTCAATACGCCGGCAGCAGGTGATGATCATATCAAACACCCACAAGCCGCAAGCGGTCTGCTAAACGTAACGGCCACCTGGGTATTGAGCGATCAGAAGATCGACGAGCAAGCCCTCTCACACTCCTGTGAATCCAACCAGTAACACTTACCGTACAGTCCGGTCTATTCGTCTGATATGTCTCATATCTTTCCTAGGGGTGGTAAACGTCAGACCCCAATAGCTCGATAAGTCGTGTCACTATGAGGTCTATAACAGTTTGAGAAACTACTGGTAACAATTACCAGTATATCTCAGCAACCCTGGCCAGAGATTTCCGGTTATAGCCAATCGAACACAGCGCAACATCAACTCCCTATACCGGGAGAGACGAATCCCCTCCTATCGCTCATTGCCTCCATGTGATTCGGGACTGTACCCAAAAACCACCGTTTTGCACGCCCTCTTGGACGTGGTAAGGTGGAAATCAAAGCACAGTGGGAATCACACAAGACTCTATGACGATCTCGTGTCAACAGACTACTCTGTACCAGTGTCACCAGAGAACTGCCATCTGACGTAAGGTATAATACTATCTGGGAGTTCTCGGCGAGTCCGTCCAGTGTACCCAGTCTCCACTGAGCACCCGTATATCATCTCTGATGTCAAACACCAATGGATATAGGATCATCCATCGCCCATCTGTATGGGTCGAGAAGGTATACGCTAGTCTACTCTGGTATATCGATGCCCCATCTCGATACACCCACGACTAGGGACCTTGAAGGATGTACTTATGGACTACCATGTCCCCACTAGTATGATCCGCATCATAGTCCAGGTAGTCAAGTATACATCCTAAGGGCTTTACCAACATGTAACAGAGAGACAATCAGTGTACACGTTAAGGTAAAGAGTAACCAGATAGCATACTATCATGTCGAGCAAGAAAGTTCTCCCTATATATGTCCCGGCATCCACTACAATATACATCCTATGTACAGTAATGGCCTCTAGGGCATACATATAACTAACAAATCTCCCACTTGCACTAGGGCCATCTGTAGCAGTGGTTGTAGTATCTCATACCCAACCATCCCATAAAAGTCTCTCTCTGGGAATAGGCCTTCGTAAGTGGATCCGCCGTGTTATCCTCTGAGTCTGCTCTCCTAACCTCGATCTCCTTGGAGATCAACCATCTCCATGATCAGGTGATACTGCCTTAGAATATGTCTGGATCACTGATAGGACGGACGTTCCTTGGCATAAGCCACAACTCCATTGTCACACAATGGGAGGAACTAAGTTCATCTCATGAACAAATATACATCCAGACTGCCTCTTTGGTAGCATCTTAAGTAGCGATGTATCCAGCCTTTATCGTCTAGTATGTCACGGTATCTAGCTTGGAACTCTTCCAATATACCGTCCCTTTACTGAGGGTAAAGACAATGCCTGTGACTGACATTCAGTCGTCTTTATCATCCTGGAACCCTTCCAGTGATTCTCCCCAGGACCAATTGATACCATCTCACTACAACTAGTGAGTATCCTAATATCCAATTAGATCTATCTCATAGATGAAAACTTACGATTTAGGAGGTATCACTTTGATCCTATATGGAGAATCCTTGTGATAAGCGGAGATTGACCGAGCGTAGCATAGAAAACTCCTTCCCTATCAAGAGTATGTCATCCACGTACTCTACGAGAATTACTACCATACTCTCTACTACCTTTTTATATATACAAGGTTCATCTACCATTTTGATGATGTCAAACTGTTTGACTAACTCATCAAAACAGATGTTCCAACTCTGCGATGCCTGCTTTATCATATAAAATATCTTACACATGTTTCCGCTGCTCCCACTGTTTACGAATCCCTCTGACTGTGTACTTATAGACTCTGTCTTCTAAATCATTATTTAGAAAAGCAGTCATGACACCCAACCGCCAGATATCGTAGTCATGGTGTGTAGCCGTGGCAAGTAAGATCTGGATGGACTTAAGCATAGCCACTGAAAAAGGTTTCATCATTATCCACGCCTGGTCAATGACGAAAACCTTTAACAAGTCTAACTTTGAAAGTCTCAACTTTTCCATCTACACCAAGTAATCTTCTCAAGATATACTTGCTCCCGTCGGGGATTTAACCCTTCAAATATAGCAACCAAAGTCCATACTTTGTTGGTGTATAAGGATTCCATCTCAGATCGATAAACATCCAGCCATTCTTACAGAGTCTCACTCCTGATGGCCAGCTCGAAACTAGTTGGGTCATCATCTCATGATGCAATCCTCGCTCCCACTGTCATAGAGAAACCGAAGTATCTCTCAGGTGGGTGAGGAACCGTACTAGATCGGCGGAGAGGCTGAGGTTCGTTGGAATCTACTGAATCCTTTGGTTCTGTCAAATCATCAGCTGCAGTTTGTATAGATGGAACATTTCTAGTTCTACATAACAGACCTTGCCTCGAGCTTGTCCGGATTTTGCTTTTAGACATAGGCCGGACAACCCCAAATCTTAACCAATTTAAGATATGGGCTCTTCCCTTTCCATATCATATATGAAGTGGTAGGCAACTGATTTGATTTGAACCCTATTCAATAGGTATGCAGCTTCTCAAGTGCATAACTCCCAAAAAGGAAAAAGGTAACTCAGTAGTACTCATCATAGAGCACACCATATCAAATAGGGTGTATCTGCTCCGCCCCGATATACTATCGTGCTATGGTGTATACGGAGGAGTAATTCTGAGAGAGAATCTCATTCTCCTTTAGAAAAGTCCAAGAATTCCGTGCTCAAGTATTCTCCTCCTTGATCTCATCAAAGGACATAATACTTATACCCGTATTGGTTCTCTACTTCTAACTTATATTCTGTGAATATCTCAAAAGGTTCGGACTTGTGTTTCAACAGGAACATATGTCTGAATCTTGAGAGATCATCAGAGAATGCAATGAAGTACAAAGAACCGGTCTTGGCATATGTAGACAGGGGACCTTTATACATCAACATGTATCATCCCAAGAGTTCACTAACTCTTTCTCTGTTTCCAATAAACAGAGCTCGTCTCATTATATCTTTGTGACATGACTGGCAAGTTTCACAAGATGGAAATTCAAACTGATTTAAATATGCATCTACATGTAACTTCAGCTAGTCGGGTCGCATTGATATGACCTAGTCTACAATGCCTCAAGAAGGATTCGTTCATTTCTGAACTCTTCCTCTTGTGTGTGTTCTGTATACTTAAAAACTGTAGTTTGATTTAGAACATCAATACTTTTAGATAACGTGCCTGAACCGATAAACTTTTGATATAGGAAATGTTCAAAACATTATCCAACAATACAAAATTTTATCATTTCTTTACTAATAAAGAGACTGATATGATTTTGTATATCAGGTTCAGTATCTAATAACATTCGTTCAGAATCAATGTATTGAAAATACAGGATGACAGTGACCAACAGACTTGGCTGCAACACTTGCCCCGTTTTCTGCCTCATGAAACTTATCACCCGTTCTCAGTTCTCTATCTATCTGTAGCCCTATGTAACAGATTACATATCTGGGATCCTGATCTGGTATCAAATACCCAGGACGTAGAGGATATAGAGAAACAGTTCTGTGTAACGAACACACCCGAAGATGATGCATCATATGCACTTTCCTCGTTTGGGCGGCACGGGAAATCTGGTATTCCCCAATTTCCTGCTCTGTCTTATAACAATTATAAGTTAGAGCGGGACCAACGTTCCCCAGCTCAGTATAACAAGCGGGTTCGGTCAATTATCCGTATTATTATCTTGATTAAGGCGTGATATGGTCGCTACCTGGAGAGAGAGAGAAGAAAACACTCAGCGTGCGCTCTTGCAAGAATAGATTGGTTATTATTTTATCTAATCAGGATGGCTCCCACTGTTTTTATCAAATCTTCCTTCAAACCCTAAAAGGAAAGACTAGCCGGGATTAATTACACACCACAAGTTCGCCAATCTTTCAGCCAGGCCAGTGTCGGTACTTTGAGGGAGGTCCCCCGTGCTTTCGCACGAACCTAATTAATGTAAACCTCGTTTTCCCAGAGGCGTAACCTCGTTAACACCTTTCTAGACACCTACTTGATCGGCTAATTGTAATGTGTAAAACTCTTCCAGGAGTAACAATTACTCGCAGCGGGTATCGGGATCCAACTATCTCATAGAAGGTATGCAATCTCATTGCAAATTTCAACACTTGAAATTCCCGATAATATTTTGCCCCTTGCATCCTATGACCTTGACGGAGGCCAAACTACCCATAGTCCGCTAGTCAAGTTCAACCCGTCATTTCCTGATTGAATTAAACCCACCCGCACGACCCTGACGGAGGCCAAACAACGCCGTACGAATACCCTAATCCAATCGCATATGCTAGCAGACAAGCACTAGTTAGCTACCGTACACTACACCTTGACGGAGACCAAACTACCGCAGCACGAATACTAACTAGTACTTATCTGAAATGACGGAGGGCTACGATAGGTTTTTCTGAAAACCTATTGCGTGATGAACTTGATATCGTTGTAGAATCAAATGATTTTTGAAATGGAGTGTTTTTGAGGCTTTTCTAGTTTTGCTAAAGGGGTCACTCCCGGTGAAGGGATCGTCGGCCCTTTCCTCGTCGAATGAGGTGCGGGATATATCATATATATCACTGTGCAAAGCAGAAACTATAGAAGCTATCAAAATACAAACCGAGTGTGTAGCATCTGCCAGTTATTGCTAAAGGAGTCACTCCCGGTGAAGGGATCTCGGTCCTTTCCTCATCGAATAAGGTGCAGGATATATCATATATACCGCTGTGCAAAGCAAGAACTGTAGCTACTTATTTTTATTTTTGAAATTCGATTCCACAACATCATAGGTTTCTTTTCTTTCATTAATCATATTAATGAAGTCACATCATTTAAGTCCACCTAAACATCACAGATAAATATAACGTACGCTTATGCCATCCGCATTCGCCTCGATGTCCCGTCTGCACCGTTAGGTTAGGTAACTAACGGCAGAGCGGGGCAGGGCTAGTGCGGGTGTAAAACATAAGTAACGTCTATATAATATATCATATATACTATATACTGTATCTATCATAGAACATCACATCACAGATATCGCAGCAGAAGAAACATATGAAATATTGGATATACTAGGACGTCCGTATTTTCAATATGAGCCAGTATAAAACACGGATTCCACGGTCGTGATGAATAGCCAAACCCACACCCCCAGACCCCTACGAGAGTGGCAAGCAACCCTAACAATTCTAGAGTTAGAAGACCCGGACTCGACTCCTCGAGTTGGTCTCCCACTGGACTCCAGAACCCGGTTACTTGTGTCATCCTCCTTGGGTCTATCCTAGTGCGGAAAAGTAAATAATATACAAACGGTGACAATCTTCTGCAACCTGGAAGTGCCCCAATAAAAGAATATTACATACAAGTTTTTACATGAATGAAAATGAAAAACACTCATCTCACATAAAACCCCCGGCTATTCAACCACAACGATCCAATATAACATATCCAGCAACACATAACATCACATGTCATCAACGTAAGTAAATTTGCGCATCCCAATTGTCGTTGACATATAGCAACGAAACCGGCGATATCACATATTACACTTACGGTCACAGAAAAGAAAGTGTAAAACTACAACAATTGGAATCCGCAACCTCCTCAGACATCGCATGCCTGACCAAATGAATTCCTTAGACATCGCATGCCTAACAATTATAAACCCCGCATTTTAGTCTCTTTATCGAAAACACTTTTCAATATCAAGTCGGGTAATTCAACAGGATTCCCGACATTCTGATCGAATGCTCGTCGCAAACTTTAGTAGGCGGCCGCACCCCCGACGCCGTCGACGAAGTGCACCAAGGCGGAACACCGCTGCCGCGAGCACCCGAACGGATGCTTTCGGCGACGGGGTTCTCCTACAGTCACTTGGTCTGGGCTATGGGGTGTAGCAGTCTATTAAGTTTATCCGGCGAATATCCGCGTACACTACGTGATTGCGATGGACTTTTGATCGCATCAAAATTCCGTGGCAACCGATCAAGTGAGACTAAAGTGCTGTGTTTATAACATTCATTCAATTATCTCATAACTACTTGTGAATTCCAAGTATTGTATCACATTCCAGATAAATAGAAAATGTTAAACTTTCCGATCGAACATTCAAACACCCAAGTTTTCCCGAAACAAATCAACACATGAAACAAGTTTAAAAACATCCAGTTCATGCCTCAGTACCAACGGTCCAGCCGTAGAAGGGTCAAGCCAACGCCTCGCATGTGGCACGCCGTACTACCCCAAACCCTAAGGTTCAAAGGGCAGTTCAAGACGGTCACATAATCGAGTTAAGGTTTGTTGTCTTCTAGAAGGTCCATTGCGTTACTTGCACTACTTAGAACGTTATTAAACCACGGAAAGATCCAACACTTGGAAATTTCCCGACAGGGGAAAAATTGGGTATTTATATCCGGTCGAACTTTTTAACATATTCAAAAATTATCCGGAAAACACATAGACAAAATTAGATAATCCGATCGAATCTACGAAGTCCCAACACTATCCCAGAAAACTCAACTGTTGAGTAAATATTAAAAATTCCCATAAAATACAGCACATAAAGAAACTAATTACTGTGCAAACCACGTGCATTGATTCTGCACTTTGGCCGCGGAACCGCCGCGCAAGCCAGGGTGGGGCCGCGGTTCCGCGGCGATTCTGTCGAATCAATGGCACGTGCTTCACAGTAATTCATAATATTCCCTGTTGAATTTTTTAGCAATTTTTAATTCACAAAAATCCAAATTTTCAGAAAATTTCCAAAGAGTGATTTGGAGTTAGGGTTTCGGGTTCGATCGGGTTTCTAACATCATCTACGCATCGCCTAAGGCTCTAGCTAGGCTCTGATACCACTGTAGGGTTCCTAGGCACACTAATGATGTCTCACAAGGCATCAACCATGCCAATTTTAAATTTTACGGTACCGAGAAACCCTAGACTAGATCGTTAACTAGAATTTTAGGCGAAACAAGCAACTAGTTAACTGCTTAACTAATTAGTGAACGGAAATACGACCTTTGTAGATCCGGTCCTCCACCTCCATGGCTCCATGATGAAGTCCCCTCGCTGTCCATATCGGATCCCGGACTCAAGCATCGGCTTCATCGGAGAAATGGGCGGGCTAGGTCGTCGGCTTCGATGCCGAAGATGATCTACATCGAGGCAACACAAGATCAAGCTCCAACTTCACCAAGTCATGAAACTTGTGAAGAAAACACCCTATACTACTTGGCAAGTGGTAGAGGATGAAGAAATAGGAAGTGGATTCACTTTAGAATTGGATTTCTCACTCATTTGCTCAAGTTGCCATTGATGAAGGCAAGGTTTTCTTCTTGTTGAAGATGAAGAAGAAGAAGAAAGAATATGATAAGTATTATCCAAAATAGAAAATAAAAGGAATACTTATCATATAGCAACCATGGTCAAGTGTAGAGAATGAACTAGGGTTAAGTGGAATGGTTAGGGTTAAGCATGAAAACAAATATGGTCACTTAGTCAAAGCTTCATAAAGCTTCAACTAGCAAACAAAGAAAGCCACCATTCATTTATTTTGCAAAATTAAATAAAGAAAATAAATGAATAAGTAAATAATAAAATGAAAACCCTAACCATTACACAACCATGGTTTAATCTTTACACAAACCCAAGTGAGCATGTATCATCAAACATGATACAAACAAGTGCACAAAAAAATATATCACATATACAATGTGCATTTCAAGTGAGAAAATCGATTTAAAGTGAACAAATACTAGTTAATGCAAAGTAATATATCAAATATATAATTATGCATTAAATCATTAAATCAACACTTGATTTATCGATCCGGTCATATCGCATATAACCGACTAATATCCAATGTATCGGCTTATCGAATCAATCCTTGATTCGATAACTAGGTTATATCGCATACAACCAATCGATACATTCATCGCGAGAATGGAATACGGTATCACATACTCGCATTATTCTCGGTCCCGCACATATCTCATATGCGCTCCTATTTCGTTTCGCTTGAGCCAGGAAACCTCTGTGTAGGACTCTAAAGACTCGTCAATACGCCGGCAGCAGGTGATGATTATATCAAACACCCACAAGCCGCAAGCGGTCTGCTAAACGTAACGGCCACCCGGGTATTGAGCGATCAGAAGATCGACGAGCAAGCCCGCTCACACTCCTGTGAATCCAACCAGTAACACTTACCGTACAGTCCGGTCTGTTCGTCTGATATGTCGCATATCTTGCCTAGGGGTGGTAAACGTCAGACCCCAATAGCTCGATAAGTCGTGTCGATATGAGGTCTATAACAGTTTGAGAAACTACTGGTAACACTTACCAGTATATCTCAGCAACCCTGGCCAGGGATTTCCGGTTATAGCCAATCGAACACAGCGCAACATCAACTCCCTATACCGGGAGAGACGAATCCCCTCCTATCGCTCATTGCCTCCATGTGATTCAGGACTGTACCCAAAAACCACCGTTTTGCACGCCCTCTTGGACGTGGTAAGGTGGAAATCAAAGCACAGTAGGAATCACACAAGACTCTATGACGATCTCGGATCAACAGACTACTATGTACCAGTGTCACCAGAGAACTGCCATCTGACGTAAGGTATAATACCATCTGGGAGTTCTCGGGGAGTCCGTCCAGTGTACCCAGTCTCCACTGAGCACCCGTATATCATCTCTGATGTCAAACACCAATGGATATGGGATCATCCATCGCCCGTCTGTATGGGTCGAGAAGGTATACGCTAGTCTACTCTGGTATATCGATACCCCATCTCGATACACCCACGACTAGGGACCTTGAAGGATGTACTTATGGACTACCATGTCCCCACTAGTATGATCCGCATCATAGTCCAGGTAGTCAAGTACACATCCTAAGGGCTTTACCAACATGTAACAGAGAGACAATCAGTGTACACGTTAAGGTAAAGAGTAACCAGATAGCATACTATCATGTCGAGCAAGAAAGTCCTCCCTATATATATCCCAGCATCCACTACAATATACATCCTATGTATAGTAATGGCATCTAGGGCATACATATAACTAACATGTCCCCACTAGTATGATCCGCATCATAGTCCAGGTAGTCAAGTATATCCTTCAATGTCCCTAGTCGTGGGTGTATCGAGATGGGGCATCGATATACCAGAGTAGACTAGCGTGTACCTTCTCGACCCATACAGATGGGCGATGGATGATCCCATATCCATTGGTGTTTGACATCAGAGATGGTATGCGGGTGCTCAGTGGAGACTGGGTACACTGAACGGACTCGCCGAGAACTCCCAGATGGTATTATACCTCACGTCAGATGGCAGTTCTCTGGTGACACTGGTACAGCTTAGTCTGATGACCCGAGATCGTCATAGAGTCTTGTGTGTCTCCCACTGTGCTTTGATTTCCACCCTACCACGGCTCTACTGAGTCGTGCAAACAGGTGGTTTTTGGGTACAGTCCCGATTCACATGGAGGCAATGAGCGATAGGAGGGGATTCGTCTCCCCCGGTATTGGGGGTTGATGTTGCGCTATGCTCGACTGGCCATAACAGGAAATCCCTAGCCAGAGTTACAGTGATGTACTGGTAAGAGTTATCAGTAGTTTCACGAATGTTATGGACCTTACGTCGGCATGACTTATCAAGCTACTGGGGTCTGACGTTTACCACCCCTAGGCGAGATATGCGACATATCAGACGAACAGACCGGACTATACGGTAAGTGTTACTGGTTGGATTCACAGGAGTGTGAGCGGGCTTGCTCGTCAATCTTCTGATCGCTCAATACCCGGATGGCCGTTACGTTTAGCAGACCGCTTGCGGCTTGTGGGTGTTTGATATGATCATCACCTGCTGCCGGCGTATTGACGAGTCTTTAGAGTCCTACACAGAGGTTTCCTGGCTCAAGCGAAACGAAATAGGAGCGCATATGAGATATGTGCGGGACCGAGAATAATGCGTGTATGTGATATCGTATTCCAT
The DNA here is from genome assembly GCA_030015575.1 of Agapanthus africanus. Classification (NCBI taxonomy): domain Eukaryota; kingdom Viridiplantae; phylum Streptophyta; class Magnoliopsida; order Asparagales; family Amaryllidaceae; genus Agapanthus; species Agapanthus africanus. The sequence continues at coordinate 296,593,051 of CM057339.1, read as the reverse complement.
TCTCGCGATGAATGTATCGATTGGTTGTATGCGATATAACCTAGTTATCGAATCAAGGATTGATTCGATAAGCCGATACATAGGATACTAGTCGGTTATATACGATATGACCGGATCGTTAAATCAAGTATTGATTTAATGATTTAATGAATAATTGTATATTTGATATATTACTTTGCATTAATTAGTATTTTTTCACTTTAAAAGGATTTTCTCACTTGATGTACACAAGTTGTATATGTGATATACTTTTGTGCACTTGTTTGTATCATGTTTGATGATACATGCTCACTTGGTTTTGTGTAAAGAATTGAACCATGGTTAAGTTAATGATTAGGGTTTTGTTTATTTAATTACTTGTCTATTTATTTATTTTTTCATTTTGGAAAAGATAAATAAGTTATGGTGGCTTTCTTTGTTTGTTTGTTGAAGCTTCATGATGCTTTGAACAAGTCCACCATTCTTGTCTTATGCTTAACCCCAACCATTCATATTAACCATAGTCTATTCTCTACACCTAACCATGGTTACCAAATGATAAGTATTCATTTATTTTTCTTTTTGAAAAATACTTATCATATTATCATCTTCTTCTTCTTCTTCTTACAAGAAGAAAACCTTGCTCCATCAATGGCAACTTGTGAAAATGAGTGAGAAATCCAATTCCAAAGTGAACCCACTTCTTATTTCTTCATCCTCTACCTCTTGCCAAGTAGTATAGGGTGTTTTCTTCACAAGTTTCATGACATGGTGAAGTGGGAGCTTGATCTTGTGATGCCTCGACGTAGATCATCTTCGGCATCGTAGTCGATGACCTAGCCCGCCCATTTCTCCGATGAAGCCGATGCTAGAGTCCGGGATCCGATATGGACAGCGAGGGGACTTCATCACGGAGCTATGGAGGTGGAGGACCGGATCTACAAAGGTTGTATTTTCCGTTCACTTAGTTAAGTTGTTAACTAGTTGCATGTTTCGCCTAATATTCTAGTTAACGATCTAGTCTAGGGTTTCTCGGCACCGTAAAATTTGAATTTGGCATGGTTGATGCCTTGTGAGACCTCATTAGTGTGCCTAGGAACCCTACAGTGGACCTTGGCTAAGGTCAACAAATCACGAGCACTAGTCAAGTTCAACCCGTCATTTCTTGATTAATTGGACCCGTTCACATGACCCTTGGCTAAGGTCAACAAAGTCATATGCCCGTCCTAATTAATATGCATTATTGGAAGACATCACTTAGCTACCGTACACTACGCCTTGGCTAAGGTCAACAAACGTAGCACGAATACTAAGTACTCTACTTCCTAAAATGACGGAGGGTTGCGGATGATTTTTAAGAAAATCTTTAACGCTTTGAACTTGATATCGTTGTAGAATCAAATGGTTTTCAAAAGGAGTGGCTTAAGCTCCGCAGTTTTGAAATGTATCTTTTTCATAAATAGCCGAGTGGTTTTCAAATCCGATTCTACAACATCTATTTAGGTTTATTTTCTTTACATTAATCACATTAATGCAATCCCATCATTTAAGTCCTTAAGCCAATCACAGAAAAGAAACGAAAATAACACGTACGCTTATGCCATCCGCATTCACCGCAATGTTCCGTTATGCACCGTTAGGTTACTTAACTAACGGCATACCGGGACGAGACTAGCACGGGTGTAAAACATAAGCAACGTCTACTATATATCATATATATAATATGTCATCCGTCTCAGATATCACAGAACACAGGCAGCAGAAACATATATATAATGTGGGATATACTAGGACGTCCGTATTTAGTATTTAGCCAATAATAGAAAATATGGATTCCACAGTCGCGATGAATAGCCAAGCCCACACCCCTAGACCCCTACGAGAGCGGCAAGCGACCCTACCAATCCTGGAGTTTAGGAGACCCGGTCTCGACTCCTCGAGATGGCCTCCCACTGAACCCCAGAACCCGGTCACTTGTGCTCCCCTCCTTGGGTCTATCCTAATGCGGAAAAGTAAATAATATACAACACTGGTGACATGAACCTCAACCCGGAAGTGCCCCAAATAAAAGAATATTACATTACATTTGAATTTACATGAATGAAAATATAAAACTCTCATCTCACATAAAAAAAACCCCGGCTATTCGATCACGACAATCCTGCACATCATATCTCAGCAACACATAATATCATATATCATCAACGTAAGTAAGTATGCGTACCCCGATTGTCGTTGATGTATAGCAACGAAACCGGCGATATCGAACATACTACACTTACGGTCACAGAAAAGAAAGTGTAAAACTAAAATATTTGGAATCCACATTCTCTTTAGACATCATAAATGCGAAATATCACATACTTCGTATTTCATGCCTAAACTATATGAATTCCACATATTGTATCACATTCCAGATAAATAGACAGTATTAAAGTTTTCGACCGAATGATCAAATACCCAAAATTCCCTAAAGCTCAACACTTGAGCGGAGTTCAAAAAATCCGGAGTGTGACACAGTAGTAGCGGTCCAGCCGTAGAAAGGTCAAGCCAACGCCTCACATGTGGCACGCCGTACTGCCCCAAACCCTAAGGTTCAAAAGGCAGTTCAAGACGGTCACATAATCGAGTTAAGGTTTGTTGTCTTCTAGAGGGTCCACCACAAAACTTGCACATATATCCGAAAGATTTAAACCCCGTGAAAAGTGAGCAAATGACACTTGTTCGAATAATTCAATACTTTCTAATTTACCCGGAAAAGACACGAAATCAAAATTCCGATCGAATCATTGAACTCAAAATCATCCCCAGAGTATTCAGCACAAGAATCAGATTAAACATACCTAAAACAATATACAAGCAGTTTTAGGAATTACTGTGCAAATAACAAGCCATGAAGCCTCTGTACGGCCGCGGAGCCGCGGCCCAAGCAAGGATTGGCCGCGGTTCCGCGGCGGCTTGAACGGCTCATGGCTTCGTATTTCACAGTATTTCTTAGATTTTCCTGCTGTATTTTTTAAGTATTTTTAATTCTGAAAAAGACCAGGTTTGAAAAAATGTCCAGAGAGGGTCCCGAAAATCCGTATTTTGGTTCGATCGGAGTTTTTACTTAGTTAAAGTGTCGCCTAATGTTCTAGGTCGGCTCTGATACCAATTTTAGGTTTACCTAGCACCCTATGAAGGGTTTGGAAGCATCACATGTCACAAATATTAAATTTTTAGGGTGCTAAGTAAGCATACAAAGAATCATCCTAGAAAAATTAGGGTTTCATAACTTTAAAGGCAACAAAGACAAGGGTTTTGAGAGTACAACCTTTGTAGCTCCCTACGCTAGACTCCTTGGCCACTTGAGAGTTGGAGGAGGGTTCGCTTGAGGTCTTCTAGTGTCCACGACGATCCACCCGAAGCTCCTTGTCCAAGCTAACAACTTCACTAGGTCAAGTGGAGGAAATGAAGCTAACACTCTAAACAAGTGGGCTAGACTTGTGTAGAATGATATTGTGATGGATTTTCTCACTTCAAAAACCTAACTTGATGAGTGTTTTGCTCACTATAGAAAACTAGAGAGCAAAAGAAGAAGGAGGAAGAAGATGATGGCTTTTCTTTTTTAACAAGAGTAAAAGATTAACTCTCAAGAGAAAATAGAAAATATATCTATATATATTTATCACTTCTCATCTCAAACCATGGTTAAATGTTAAAGATATTATTTAATTTGAGTTAAAACACAAAGAGAAAGTTAATCCATGGTTAAAAGTAGGTGAGCATGGTTAGGTTAAGAAAGAGTATAGAATATAACCATTTATTAACCTTTTTCTCTTTTCTTTTGTTTTAACATAAAAGTAAATAATAATCCATACATATAAACCATGGTGTGAGTCTTATAATGCCACCATTTTCAATGTATAATCAACCATGAAGGATGATGTATGTATGTATGTGTGTATGCACATCCATATGTGCATGAATCTAGAAAGAAAACATACATGCATGCATACATCCATCAAATACAAGAAAGGATTTCTAGTGAGAAACTAATGGTTAAATGATAAATCAACACTTGATTTATCAATCCGGCCATATCACATACGACCCCACCAAAAGCAAGCCGCCCGATTAATATACGGTATCCTATACGCGCATTTTAACCAGGTCCATGCGCATATCGCATACGCACACCACAACGTTTTGCCTGGACTAGGTAACTCCTTTGTGGGACTCTAAGACTCGTCAATACGCCGGCAGTGGGTGATGATCATATCAAGCACCCCCAAGCCGCAAGCGGTCAGCTAAACGTAACGGCCACCCGGGTATTGAGCGATCAGAAGAAAACAAGTGAACCTGCTACAACTCCCGTCGAGCCAACCGGCAACACTACCGTACAGTCCGGTCTCTTCGTCAGATATGCTACATATCGAGCCTAGGGATGGTTACGTCGACCCCAATAACTCAATAAGTCATGCCGGTGAATGGTCTATAACAGATCGAGAAACTACTGATAACACTTATCAGTAAATCTCAGCAGCCCTGGCCAGGGACTTACTGATATAACCAGTCAGGCACAGCACAGCATCAACTCCCAATACCGGGAGAGATGAAACCCCTTCTATCGCTCATCGCCTTCGTGTGTCTCGGGACTGTACCCAACGGCCACCTGTTTGCACGACTCAGTAGAGCCGTGGTAGGGTGGCAATCAAAGTACAGTGGGAGAACACACAAGACTCTATGACGATCTCGGGTCTACAGACTAACCTGTACCAGTGTCACCTGAGAACTGCTATCCGACGATAGATATAATTCCATATAGGAGTTCTCGGTGAGTCCGTCCAGTGTACCCAGTCACCACTGAGCACCCGTATATGATCTCGATGTCAAACATTGATGAACGTGGGAACATTCATCGCCCATCGTATGGGTCTAGTATCATATATGCTAGTCTACTCTGGTATATCAATGCCCCGTCTTGATATACCTACGACTAAGGACATTCCAGGATATGCTTATAAACTACAGATGTCCCACTAGTATGATCTCCATCATAATCACAGTAGTCAAGCCGATATCCTCAGGGCTTTATCAGCATGTATGAATGAATAAAAGCATGATCAAATCAACATGTCAGATAAAGAAGAACCAGATAGCATACTATCATGTCGAGCAAGAATGTATACTGAATATATATATACATGTACAGATATATCCACTATCATATAATGGCCTCTAAGGCATACATATATCCAACAACTATTTCCTGTAAGCCGGGGTAGGGGCATGACAACTTCCACCAGCACCACCTTCTCCCCATCGCTCCATGGCCACCCATCAATATCTATCTCGCCTCCATCTCCAACACCACCACCACCATCTCCACCTTCGTCCCCCATCAACACCATCTTCACTCCCTTCGTCATCGCCTCCTCCCTATCACTCCTATGGCCACCGCCTCTTACATCTTCGCCCCCTTCACCGTAGCTTCCTCCCCATCACTCAATGGCCACTGCCTTCGCCTCCACCCAAATCGCCACCACCGCTCTGCCCTCCTTTTCCCCCATCAACGCCCACATCTTCCCATCACTATATCTCAACAAGCTAGAGTGTGGAAGAAGATGGGTTAATGCTAGGATTAGATTTTTTGTTTTAGTCTTTTCTGAATTAAAAGAGACGGGAAAAATTGCCCAAAAATGCCCACGTCGCGAGCAATTTTTCTAACGGTTAATTAACGGAAGGTATCATATTGCTAACGGAGCAAAATATTTTGGTATTTAAGTGATGAGAAAAAAACATTGTGGTAGTATTCTGCAGAAATGGTAAAACATTATGTTATTATTAAGCACATGCATCAAAAAAGGATTATTAAGTACTGTGTGGGGGCAAAGTTAAGTTGGGTTTTGTGCAATAAATCTTGAAACAAAATCCTGCAATGGCCATTGTTTAAGAGCAAGGAATGGCAATGGAGAGAGATGGAAGGCGACAGCGCCATTGTTTGGAGTTTGGAGACAAAATGGCCTAAAATTGCCTCACCTCCATTCCTTTTGCCGCCATTTTCTCTTCTCCTCTTTCGAATTTGGAGCCCCCACCTTTCCTTTGCCTCGCGATACATGGAACTCCTCTCTTTCTCTCTCTAACAGATTTTATCTTTCTCTCTCGTCGACACTAGGCCACTTCTTCTTCTTCCTCTCTCCTATGGCTTCTTTTTTATCCAGATCCATCGCCATTGAGTTCTATCGCCATCGGTATTCACTCTGATGATGATCGTAAGTGGGAATTCCCTAGATTACGATACGTAGAAGATGACGTGTTTTCCACGTAAGCCCGCTAGATTCCTGGGAACTATGGAGTTGGAATAAGTATGATGCGTTGAGGACATTTCCCGGCACCTCGTCTCCGAGGTTGCATCCGACCTTTTGGAGACCTCCCCGAAGTACATTCCCTATTAGCCTAGCAACCAGCCAATAACTTGTCTCCGAGCTATTACAGAGCTGAGCTTCCCCAGCCTCCATGCTCATCTCTGATCTATCACAGAGCTGAGCTTCCTCAGCTTCCCTGTTCGGCCGAGAGCACAGATCCCGAACGCCCCGTAACGGCTCCGTGTATCTCACCACAACGATATCTCCGCCGCTCCACCTTCCGCATCCCGCGCTATCATATCTTGCCATTAATAGGTGTATCCTGCCATCAACGCGAACGTGAAACGGGGGCATAACGGATGGCGAGAATCTCGCACCGGCTCGCTCTATGCAATCGCTATATAAACCCCTCTTCCAGACAACTCAGGTATCTCAAACTCAATCCAATACACTACTACCCTACCGTTAGTCCTCGGTATTTACTTGATCGTCGGAGGGTCCTAGGTAGTTTCCCATCCTGGGACATCCCTTGCAGGTAGCCCGGCATCAACAACAACCAATAGCCCATTGAGATCCACACGCTCAATCTTCATCTCAAATCTCAACCGTTCGACACCGCTGGCTGCAAGATCGACGGTGGATAACATCTGAGGGAGATTCCGACCTCCATCAGTTAGCACCGTCTGTGGAGCCCTTTCCTTTTCCACCCAAGAAATTTGATCTTCGGCCCTCGATATAATGGCCAGCGATTCTCACCATGGAGATCCCAGCATGAGCCATCCCTTCCTCCATAACTGAGGCGGGAGCGGTCTTACTCCACCTCCCAACATCGTTGACACCTTATCTGCACGAATAGAAAGGCTCACGGCGATAGTGGAAGCGCTCGCTCGTGTTCAAACGGCTGGCCATGCCTGCCAAACCGCTATTACCACTCCGCGGAACAACAGCGTGTGTGGGAGGACGAAGGAGTGCATTCCGGCCATCAACCTCGCTCGCGCCCATCTCGATGTCACCGAGCACCGACGTGCCAATTCTAGCAGCCACGACCCCCATACGAGGAATGATTACATGACTCGTTAGGCACCGGATAGTTCGACACCGAGATCTTGGGGGAGACTGTGCCGTCATTTCAACGCCTGCCACTCTCTCTCGCCTCCTAAGGAGACGTCGGTCAGGTCGCCTGATTCCAGGGGAGACCGACATCCCCGTATCCATCGAGACCGCATACGTGGCTCACCTCAGGACCAACCACAAAGGGTTCCCCCCGGACATGAGGAACGTGATAGAGCAAAATCGAAACCGCTCCATCCCGCAAGCCCAAAGCAGAGACAACAAGCGCTTCAAGTGCGGGGAATCTTCGGGGTACCATCAGCGAATCGAGGCCCTCAAGAAGAAAATTGAAGACATGTGGCACGCTACCCGTTCGGCCGGAGGAGTGGCAAAGTACTATGTAGATTCGCTCACGAGACCCTTAATAAAAGCAGTTGCTAGGTGAGAAGGTCTCGTCCCGGAACAAACCGCCCAAGGTAGCCCTCTTCGACGGGAAATCTGACCCGAAGGACCACTTGGATGCATTTACGGTAGGCATAAGCTTCCAAGACAACTCGAACGCAGTTCAGCGCTGAGCCTTCCCCACCACCCTCATCCTGGCCGGCCGGGATTGTTTCCGCGGACTTGTGCTACGCTCGATCTCAACCTTTAACGAAGTGGCAACTCAGTTCCTCGGTCATTTCATTGGTAACCGACGACAGAAAAGGACGGTCGACTACATGTTTACCATTAAGAGTGAAGACAAGGAATCTTTTAAGGGTTATGTCACCCACTTTTATAATGCCCTTCTAGAAGTCCCCGAGTACCGCGACGAAACGGTTATCACCGTCTTGAGGTCGGGTCTTAGGCATAAAGAGTGGCTCCGCACTTTCGCATTGGCGCAACCTAAGACCATGGCCGAAGTAAAAGTCTGGACCGAGTAGGAAATCCAACTCGAGTCAGAGGTAAACGCAAACTTACCCCCCGGCGACCGAGCGGACCGAAAGAAACGGGACAGAGAGGAGAAGAAAAAGGCCAATCGTCCAAAATCTTATTCTCCAAGGTTTCATGAGTACACCCCCCTGAATGTCTCCCAGGCCGAGCTACTAGAGGAGGCTAAGGGCGAGAGGTTTTTCAAACTCCCACTAGCTACTCAGAGGCCGGGCAAGTGACTCCGCGGCCCATACCGTGCCTTCTATCGATCACAGGGGCATCCAACCGAGAACTGCAAACAACTCCGTGACTATATCGAGGAACTGATCCGCTTCGGTCACCTGGAAAAATACCTATGAGACAAACGATAGGCAGATCGGGAGCAAGCGAACAACCCCCTCCCGGAGAATTGACAGTCGGGCAGATCATGGTCGTCTCTGTAGGCTCGACTCCGAGCAACGAGGACACCCACCGCTCCCGGCCGGTCATGACCTTAAGTGATCCGCCCTACAAGAAGTGCAAGAAGGACGATCCAATCACCTTCATCGATGAGGACCTTCACGGCATATCACTCCCGCACAATGATCCCCTTGTGATAGCAGCCTGGGTAAACCGATACAAGGTCTGGAGAATGTTAGTCGACTCGGGGCAACATACCAGCGGCTGGTCAACAAGTTGTTCAAATCATAAATTAGGAGAAATATGGAAGTCTACGTCGATGACATGCTCGTGAAGTCCACCCTGTCAGCTGAACACACCATAGACCTCGGCGAGACATTCGATGTCTCGCGAAAGTACAAAATGAAGCTGAATCTAGCCAAATGTGCGTTCGGCGTCACGAAAGGGAAATTCCTTGGATTCATGGTCACCCACCAAGGAATCGAAGAAAACCCAGAGAAGGCCATCATCGACATGGCGACACCCAGGAGAAATGTTGATATCATGCGGCTCACAGACAGGGTGGCTGCTTTGAGTCGCTTCATGTCCAGATCCGGAGAAAATTGCATGCCTTTCTTCAAAGCCTTAAGGAAGATCTCCAGGTTCGAATGGTCCAAGGAGTGCTAAATTTCTTTCGAGCAGCTCAAGGCACATCTGGAGACCTCCCTGCTTCTCACCCAACCAGCTGAGGGGGACAAGTTGTTACTGTATCTGGCCATCTCCGACCAGGCTGTCAGCTCCGTACTCATCAGAGAATTCAAAAGAATACAAAGACCGGTCTACTACGTCAGCCACATTTTCAAGGACGCAGAGACCAGATACCCGGCCATAGAAAAAATAGTCATAGCGCTCATCGTCACCTCAAAGAAGCTCCGGCACTATTTCCAGGCTCACACCATCATCATTCTCACCGAACGACCCTTGGGGAATATCCTCAGTTCCTCGAATTGTCGGGCTGCTTAGAGAAATGGAGATGAGAGTTGTCCCAATTCGACATCAAGTACCGACCAAGGCAAGCTATCAAAGCATAGGCCCTGGCCGACTTTGTGGTCGAATGCATCATTCCCAATAAGGAAGGAGTGTCGGCGCAAGGCCCTAACCCATGGCCCTCAGTCGAGGAGATGCTCGGCCCGATTCCGGACTGGGTACTCCATGTGGACGACTCCTCCATAGAGGAAGGGAGTGGGGCTGGGTTAATCATCTGTGGTCCGAACGAAGCAAAGATGGAGTACTCTCTGAGACTTGGCTTCAAGGCATCGAACAACACCGCAGAATACGAAGCCTTATTAGCCGGGCTACAAATCACCTCCGAGGTAGGGCTAAGGCAATCAGGATCCGCAGTGACTCCATGCTGGTCGTCGACCAAGTGACTGGACGTTTCGAAGCCCAGAAACCCCTGATGATGAAACACCTAAAGGAGGTAAAAACACTTCGGAGAAATTTCGATGAGGTCCAAATGGAATGGATTCCCAAGAGAATGAACGCTGAGGCCGACGCGCTAAGCAAACTCGCCTCTTCTTATTCGGCCAATCACAAAAGAAACATCCTCTTTGAAGTCCTGCCATGGCCCAGCATGAAAGATAGAGAAGTAATACACTGGATCTACACTGCTCAAGGGGATATCCCGGATTGGAGAAAACCCATTGTGGAGTTCCTTAAGGACAGAGCACTCCCTGAGGACCTGGTCGAGGCATGCCAGCTCCGTATGAAAGCTCGTCACTTCGTGTGGAGTAAAGGAAACCTGTACAAAAAGTCATACACCCAACCTCTACTCTGAGGCATTGATCCCGACGAAGCTGATTACGTCCTCTGAGAGATACATGAAGGAGTTGGAGGAGCACATAAAGGGGACCGCGGTCTAGTTCAAAAGACACTGTTGCAGGGATATTACTGGTTGACTATACACCAAGACGCAGAAAAGCTGATGAGAATGTGCAAGACCTGCCAACTCTTTGGCAGCATCCCTCGGCTACCCACTACCGAGTTAACGCTACTATGTTTCCCTTGGCAATTTGCATAATGGGGGGTGGATATGGTTGGCCAACTTTCCACCGGCACGAGTGGACACAAATATATCCTTGTCGCCATGGACTACTTTACAAAATGGATAGAAGCCATGCCGATCAGGAAATTAGATGCCACCTCTACGGTGAAATTTCTACAGAATAATATAATCTCCGGATTTGGAATCCTGAGGTGCATCATCACCGATCACGGAACCAACTTCGATAATGACAAAGTCAGAGAATTCTGCATTGACTATCACATATTGATGAAGTTATCCACAGTCGCGCATCCCCAATGCAGCGGGCAAGCCGAGATAGCAAACCGAGGCGTTATCCAGGGGCTTAGGGCCTGCTTGGAAGGAAGACAGGGAAGCTGGGTCGAGGAACTGCCTCGGGTACTGTGGATGTTACGAACATCGAGAGAAACACCTACGGGGGAAACCCCGTTTAGCCTCTGTTACGGCACCGAGGCAATGGTCCCCGCAGAAATCGACCTTCTCAGTTATCGAGTCGAGCACTTCGACAACGAGGCTAACGTCTTAGCGCTTCAAAGCAACCTAGACATCTTATTGGAAAAAGAGATCGGACGCAAATAAGGATGGCCGCATATCAGCAGCAGACCGCCCGATATTACAACGCCCGGGTTTAACATCGAGTTTTCAAGACAGGAGACTTAGTCCTACGTCGAAACGAATTCGAAGACCAAGGGGAGCTGCACAAGTTCTCCCCGAAGTGGGACGGTCTATTCCTCATAATATAGACATTGCCCAGCGGAGCTTACCGTCTCCAGGATTCCTGGGGACATGACTTTCCTCGGCTATATAACGCCGAAAAGCTTAAGTTATATAGATAAACATGTATCCTTTCAAATAATAAAATTCCTTTTTATGACGACTCGAGTTTCTAAAGTAAGCCTTAACGCACAAGAAGATCCCTGCTCGGCTTTGAGGCCGGCGGATAGTTTCTTATTCACCGTGCTCACTCAAAACGGGTTGCTTCCTACCCGAAAAAATACGGGCCCTATAGCATATAGACATGGGCTTTCTCTAGCCTGACTTAGAAGCAAGGAAGATGTCCTAGAATAAGTGTCCTGTCACGCTCAAAGAGCAGTCGACCTAAGTCACCTCGGCTCCGAGGCGAAAAATTGGAGGAGAAGCACTGATCCACCTACACTTAGAAAAGATCCACCTGTGCTTTGAAAAATAAACAAGGAGGATCGACGTTCCGCAATCACGAGTAAAGATATGTCCTTAAGCAAAAGAAAATTTATTAAGAGGTATTCTCGGCTCCTCATCCTTACAAATAGAGGAAGGGCTCGCTAAGAAAGGAAAAAGCATATACTTCCTAACTATTACAACAAAAGGGGAAAGGGATTGAGAAAGCAATGACGATGATACTCGAAGGAGAGTTCTTCCAACCAAGCCCAAGCGGCCTCCGCCCGCTCCCTCTGGTGATGCCCGTGGACCCGAGAAGCTACGGATCAGTCGGGGACTCCCGTCACCGAACACGATGCCACAATCAACCTCTGCTGGAAACATTCAAGAAGAATATATGTTGAGCGGTCCCACCTGCTCTTTGAGATTAGACCCAGCTCATGGGTCGTGCACATCTTGTCGACCACCTCCCCCAGTGCTTGCGGGGACAAGGCCTTGTAAAAACCTGGGGAAGACCTCCATATCGCGTAAATAAGTACCTGCAGGAGAGGGGATCGGCGGGATAGTAAATGCCTATAGTGACGCTCCAGACAACCTATCACAGTCTCATACGTCGTCTCGGAATGGTCAAGTTCGTAGAAAAATACGTCTTCTCAAGATATGATGTCTCAGATGGTGTACATGCGGCCTTCCATCAGGAAGAGATGAAACAGCTAGGAGGAAATCAACGTGGGTGCCTAAGGAGGGGCCATCCCTTCACTATTTATAGCCCCAACAAAAAACTTCACAACGATCGAGATCTTCCCACGCCACAGTGCAAATCATGGAATATCGCATCTTACCGATAAGGCATGACTACGTGACATCCGGTTACTGGCTCGCTCCCTCCCATATGGGTCAAGGAAGATTGAACGACATCTCCAAAAAAGACGCAGGTATCTCGATATGCCTACCATATGCGCCGAGATCTCGAGAATCAAGGAGGCATAGATATAGAAATCTTCGCTGGCAGGCTCATCTGCGGAGGGCAGCTTCCTGCCTGGCTACGCTTCGGATCCAAGGCTCTCGTCATGAGGCAGCCGAGTAGTTTCTTGCCCAGCTCATCCATAACTGGCAGCTTCCTGCCCGGCTACATTGTGGATCCAAAGCCTTTGACACGAAGCGGCCGAGTAGTTTCCTGTTCGGCTCATCCATGGAGGGCGGATTCCTACCCGGCTACGCTGCGAATCAAAAGCCGTTGCCATGAGGCGGCCGAGTAGTTTCCTGCTCGGCTCATCCACAGCTGGCAACTTCCTACTCGGCTACACTGTGGATCCAAAGCCCTCGACACGAGGCGGCCGAGTAGTTTCCTGCTTTGCTCATTAGCAGAGGACGGCTTCCTACCCGGCTATGCTGAGGATCCAAAGCCCTCGCCACGAGGTGGCCGAGTAGTTTCGTGCTCGGCTCATCCGCTGAGAGCAGCTTCCAGCCCGGCTATGCTGTGGATCCAAAGCCCTCGCCACGAGGCAACCGAGTAGTTTCCTACTCGGCTCATCCATGGTTGAGTAGCTTCCTGATCGGCTCATCCACGTCAAAGTCTGTAGACCGACCCCTATCCGGTGCGCGATCGCAAAGTGAACAAACTCTTATCAGGACCCAAGTGAATAAAGCTCGGATTCGTTCATTCCGAGGGACCCGAGCCACACCCGATCCAAGGGACAATGATCTATTTACTCTTACTTTTCGTTCGTTCTCACGTTACCTTTACTTCAGGGTGAGGAGGGATGCCGGTCTATTTTACACTTGGTGTTCGCTCGTTCTCACGTCATCTCAACTCCGAAGTGAAGAAGGAAGCCGGTCTATTTATACTTGGCGTTCGTTCGTTCTCGCGTCACCTCGACTCCGAGGTGAGGAGGGATGTCGGTCTATTTATACTTGGCGTTCGTATTTCGCATTCGCTCTTCAACTCGACTCCAAGGGACACCGGTCTATCCACACCTGCGAAATATACAAGAGTAAAAATATTGCGGCCATACACATTATAGAAAAGCTAAAAATACTTTATTGATATTCCGAATTATGTACAAAGTATTATAGGCTCCCCAGCCTTACAAGATGCCCGGAGGCTTACAAAATTATAATAACAAAAAGGGGGGACATAAAACAGGAAGGACGGCAACCTCAAGTTGCCTTCTCCGCCGCTACTTCCCCATGTTCGGCGCTTCCACCGGGATCTTCGGTTGCGGCCTCCGGCTCGACGCTTCCACCCACCTCCTCGCCTCCTCCCGCCGGCTCGGCACTTCCGCCCTGATGCACTACCTCGGACTGGGGATATCTCATCCGAAACTCCTGGTCATCTAACCCGGGCATCGCTTCCTTCACAGCGTCGAGTGCATTGCGCTACCCGATGGCCGCGGAGTCGAAACGGTCCATATAAAGCTGGTCAGAGGCCTTATACTCCTCCACGGCCCTTTCTGCCCTGCCCTCGGCATGTTTCGCCGCCTCATGGGCCGCCCGGGCATCCCTCTTGAACGAGTCTCTCTGCCTCTTCATAGCATCATAGAACCCGTTAACCTCCTCCATCTTGGACTGAATAGCCCGGTTGGATTCGGTCAGGAGCCGATGAGACTTCTTCAGTTTCATGATTGTCAGGCCCTTTGCTACCAACCTCAGGTCCAGAGAGGCCGCCTTGTCCTCCGCTTTCTTCAGCTTGGCCTGAAGCTCTACCTCACGCGAAGAAGATTCCACGGCCTTTTTCATCGCCAGGGCCACCTCCTCGGCCTCCATAACGGTGAGGAGGGCGTAATGCTGACGGACCTGCGGGAAAAACACGAGCAATTTTCTTCAGAAGCCAAACCGAGATAAAAACACTTGGAAATTCTTTAGGGGATTACTAACCTGGACGGCCTCCTGAGCTATTGTCGCGGCTTGGGCCTCCATAGTGCCCTGGGGAATCTTGGCCCTCGCCGCCTTCTCCATATCCGTCAGCAAGCTGTCAACACGGAGAGCCCTGACGGCACCTCGATGCAGAAGTCGCCCTCCTGCACCTGTATCCCAGATGAGGGAGGCTGAGAAACCACGCTCTTTTTCCTCTTGAGCGAAGACTCGGTGGAAGGTGGCGTTTCCGCCCTGGCTCGGGGAGCCTAATCTCGGGTATGCTTCTACCTACCGCCCCGGCGTTCCTCTGGCGCAGGGGAGCAACAGTGACCTTCGCGGAAGGATCTTGCCGGGGAACCATGCTTAGTGCGGGTCTGGACGAGCTAGTGCCACCGCCCTTCCTCCCCTGCACCTTGGCGGCCATGGCAGCCATGATCTTCGAACGATCCATTGGTTCTGCAGAAGAAAATAGAAGAAAAAGGTCGGCAACAGGAGTGACAATATTATGCTAAGTCTAAATTAATTGGCGAAGTCCTAACTTATCCCAGAACCACACGGGACTGAGTCCCGTCCAGCTCAAAACCTGTTCGGAAAGCAGGACATCGGCCCGCTAGATCGGTTCCAACTGCGGCACCACCCTCACCTCTGGAGCGTTTGACTGTTTGACCCTAGGGCAATCGGCCATATTCCACTTGGTGGGCACGGGACAATCCTCTCCCTTCGGAGGACTGACGAAAACAAACTTCTCCTTCCATTCGTGGATGGAAGAAGAGACGACCACTACCTCAGACCCGGCCGTCCTACCCATATGTTTTTTGAAAGAAAGATACACTCAGCTTGGTTCGTCCTTGTAAGTACCGAGGTGATTTTTATAACACGGGAAGGAAAGAAGAAGATTCAAGTCAAAGGGGATCCGATCAATCTTCAACTGGACCAGAAACTCGAGCAGGATTCTCCACGAGTTCGGCGCTAGCTGGCCTAGGGCAAAACGGAAGCAATGGAGTACGGCACAAACTTTGGGTGGGAAAGGCAAACGCATCCATGCCCGGAACGCTTTCAGATACAATGCAATCTCATTGCCCTACACCTGGTCTGCCAGCTCATCCTCCCTGGCCAGACGAAGCGAATAGCCAGGGGGAATGTGGAAACGAGCCCGGATTTCGAAAAGCTCATCCAGGCGATTCAACATCGAGGGCGCATCGCGGACATTTTCGATGCGCATCTTGGGGCCCTCTTCGCCATCCGACAACGAAGTACAAGGGCGTCGCCACCTCTTAGGACGAGCCCGACGCAGAGGAAAAAGACGAAAAGGAACTTCCTCGGCTATCGGAAGCCGAGGAGGAAGAAGAAGACCCACTGGACTCGGCTTCAGAAACTGAAGCCTCATCGCCCGACTCAGCCCCAACTGCATCAATGAAAACTTCGGAAGAAAATATCTAACCTGATTCAAAGAAAGATTGGCCGAAGAAGGGTTTTTGGTCGAGGATCCAACCTAAGCAATGGTGCGCCGGGAAATTTTCAGATGACAGGAGATGGCTAGGACAAAATGTCTGCCAAGGAACAGCCTCCCCTATTTATACACTCGGCATAAACCATCCGACGGCCCAAGTCCATTCCCGCCATGATGAAGCGTCGCACCCGACGGCCATGAGGGCTCCACGTGGCAACCAATCATTGACGCTCCGTCCCTCACGCGGATCCAACCAACAAATACGACATCTCGCATTCCACCACCCCACGGCGGACACGTGGTACGAAGGCCAGCCGACTGAGCGAGTGAATCGGCATTTTCTTTAAGGCGCAATCATTTTGCCGATCCACTGACATCACCAAAGATATGCGCAGAAATTAAGGCGTTTCATGAACTGCCACATGAACCCAGGAATCGAAAGGGTGCAGCCACCAAGCACCATGTCGTTCCCAAACAACCCCCTATAAAGAATCATCGGATCCAAGCTGAATGTTGAGGACCGAGCAAACCACTCTCGATCCGACCCATGAATAGGTCGGAATGAGAGTGTAGGGCTAATAATGATGATCATAAGTCGGAATTCCCCAGATTACGACACGTAGCAAGTGACGTGCCGTTCACATAAGCCTGCTAGATTCATGGGGGCTACGGAGTTGGAATAAATATGATGTGTTGGGAACATTCTCTGGCACCTCGTCTCCAAAGTTGCATCCGACCTTTTGGAGACCTCACCGGAGTACATTCTCTATTCTCCTAGCAACCAGCCGACAAGTCGTCTCCGGACTATTACAGAGCTGAGTTTCCCTAGCCTGCCTGCTCGTTTCCGACCTATCACAGAGATGAGCTTCCTCGGCTTCCCTATTCGGCCGAGAGCACAAAGCCCGAGCGCCCCATAACGGCTTCGTATATCTCGCCACGACGAGATCTTTGCTGCTCCATCTCCCGCATCCCGCGCTAGCGTATCTCGCCATTAATGACTGTATCTCATTATTAATGGGTGTATCCCGTCATCAACACAAACGTGATGCGGGGGCGTAACGGACGGTGAGAATCTCGCATCGGCTCGCTCCATATGATTGCTATATAAACCCCTCTTCTAGACGACTGAGATATCTCGAACTCATTCCAATACGCCGCTATCCTGCCGTTATTTCTCGGTACTTACTTGATCGTCGGAGGGTCCTACTGTGGTTTCCCACCCCGGGACTTCCTTTCCAGGTAGCCCGGTGTCAACAACAACCAACAGCCCATTGAGATCCACACGCTCAATCTTCATCTGAAATCTCCACCGTTGGACGCTGCCGACCGCAAGATCGACGAAGAACAATATCCCCCAAAGATTCCCACCTCCATCACTCTCTCTCTCTCTTAGGTTTGTCATTTCATTGATTAGGGTTTCGATCAATTGAGGCTGATACATTATACAATGATCTTAAAGATTTGTGCTTTATTTTGCAGGCGGGTCCGGGCTGCACCAGGATGGCCTTGGTAATGTTTTTTTATCGTTTTTTTTTTTTGGATTCACTGCTGTAATCTGATTTTTTAGGGTGATTATCTATGTGAAAAATTTGCATGTAGGAGAGTTTTTTTCCCCTTAAAGGAATTTGGATTTGGTAGTCAAAGAAAGATTTCTTATGAAAGTATGAAATGAAAACAGCTATATGGAAAGTTTAATGGTACCTTTGTATTTTATTTTTATCAATTGTTGGCAAAAAAATGAAAGAACCTTTCTTGCTTCGGGAAACACTTGCCTAAATTTTTAGAAAAACGTCAATTTTTATGGAAGGCAAGTGAAGCAAAGATGTTTTACAATAGAAAAGCTTAATTTTCCTTTCAACAGATATTGAATGCAACGACAAACATGTTAGACATCCTCAATCATTCTCATGGTCACAACTCATCGGGAAAAAATGTTTTAAGGGGAAGTGAAATAGAAATTGTTAATTTTATGGAATTATACAAGGGAAGGTGAATTTATAGAAATTGTTTAGTTTATGAAGGTCAAGGGAAGTGGAAGGTGTTTCATAGCAGAAGAAATTAATTTTACTTTTAACCCAAGCACACAAAGCAGAAGCAATGACAAGCGTATCAGGCATTCTTAATCATCCTCATAGTCATAACTCATTGGTTCTTATACAAGGAGAAAAATTATATGGAGGTGGTTGGTAGAGTTGAGGAAAGCATCGAGTGGGAGATGAGTCAACTCTTTTAAGTATATCAGAACTAATTAAGGGTGAACGGTGGTTAGATTCATTTACAACAGAAGCTAATAGGTTTCCTCTTCATGAATTTTTCATTTGCAGTCCATTCTAGATGTAAGAAGAAGGTAGCCAAGCAATGAACCAGCCATGGTCCTCTTATATCAAGATCGATATAGGTGAAACAGATTAAAAGAAATAACTCTAGTTTAAACTATAGTTTTAGTGCATAAGCATATTTGCACCAGTATTTATAGTTTGTTAGTATTTTCCTGCTTGCTTATTTCTACAAGGATAGTAAAAGCTTATCACTTATGTTTTTTTAACATACAACTGGATATGAAAGATGTATCAGTTTCAGGGAGTCGAAAATGACATACAACCGCGGCTATTTACGTTTTGCTTGAATGCTTTATTTTATGGCCAACTATTAGTGATGTTCCTATTTCATAACTATAACTTTTACCCATGAATGCTTAAATAATTTTTTTGAGTTATATGAATTTATATTTTGTTATTCTGTTTTCTTTAAGAAGTCAATATATCCTTATGCAGCTGTTATGCTTTTGTTTTCAGGTCTTATATTCTTTTATAACCGTTTTAGGTTAAATCACGCCGTATGAATTCCAAATCTGCAGAGGATGTGGTGGAGATTTCAGCTGATGTTCATTTATCAAGACTTGGTATTGATGATCTTAATCAAAGAAATTCTGAAATAGATCAACCGACGAGTTTGGCAACTGCAAATTTCCACCGACAGCCTTTTTTAATTGGTCAGAATATGTATGTTGATTTAAGTGTTAATATTTAGTCTATCCTGTTGTGCTATGTACCACTTTAATGATGAATTATGTTTTAGCGAGTTTACTTCTAGTTTTCCATCAACGACCGGCTTAAATTTTCATGAATCGGGACATCTATGTCGACTTCTAAGCACACAAAATGGGACACTTACGCATAATTGCTTACAGAATGAAGAATCAAAGCTAAAATGTTTGGAAAATACATGTCCTTTTGCACACCCACACCGATGTTACTTGTCTCTCTCTCTCTCCCGCCCTCCCTCCTTCCTCCCCCCTCTCCCCCCTCTCAGCCCCCTCTCGCTCATATTTTAATGCTGTTAATATTCAGAGGATGGTATCCTCTTAACTTTGTTATGTCTTGTTCCACATGAAGTATAAATCACTATTGAGGGTGCAATTATTTTTTGTGCATACATTTAATCGTTTTTCTTCTTATTGCACTTTATTTTCTTCGCTTTTCTTCTACATGTCTCAAGCCTCTCTGTTACTTATCTTATTTGTAGGAGTTGCTGGGGGTGCAGCTTCAGGGAAGAAGACCGTCTGTCATACAGCTTCATGATCAGCGTGTTGTTCTTGTAAATCAAGTATACAATCACGATATTCGATTTTGCTAGTTTTGAATATATGAAAAATGAAATTACAAAGCAGTTATGTTATCATGTATACATATAGAAGATCGTGTGGCATCTACTTCCATGTGTTACGGATGTTTGAATCAATATCACATTCTAATAAATTGACGCACTCACATAGTAATGTTGGAAGTAGTTTTTTGCTGAATTTGCACTTCTGCAAGTAGTAAGAAATATTTGAACGTTTGAATTAGGAGTTATTCACATCATGCTGTAACACATGCACGTTCAGCAAAAGAATTTTCAAACTCATAAATCTATTCATGTATATTTTGGTTTATTGTAGGATTCCTTTCATCATGGTTTGACAGAATAGCAATTATCACCAGTCCATGAATATAATTTCGACCATCTAGGTAAAATATATCCCTAAAGATATGAAGTGACCATTTAAGTATGGTTGAAGGTTACAATAGCTAAATTTAATTATATCCTGTTTAACATTATCCTTTCTCTACCGATTCCTTGCATAAATTGTTGACAAATTGTGTAATATTATATTCTTTAGACTCATTGTCATCGACTCGACAAAATTTGAAATTTACTTCTGTTAGAATACATGCAGTGTACATGAGTTTATTATATGTAATTAGATGTTTAATAGTTGTGTAATAGCAAAATGGTTTTTGCCTATATAAAAAGGAGGATTAGGTTTAGTCTTATCCATCCATAACATTTCCCTAATACATTTTCTCTCCTCTCTCCCCTCTCTCATTATCCACATGGTATCAAAGCGATGATGAAGACCCACTTCCAGACCCCGATGGCCCTCTTTCTCGCCCTCAAGTTGCAGTTCTTGCTTCAATCCATTGTCGACTTCGATTTTTATCACTGATTTCGAACTCGATCTTAGATTTGAGTTCTTGTTGGAGGTCAATTGCAAGTCTGGTTGCTGTGTTGGTTGTTTTGGGAAGATCGATTACTTTTTTGGTCGATTTGGGGGAGATTTGTTGTTCTTTTTGGTCGATTTGGAGACTTGGTTGTTGTTTTGGTCGATTTTGAGAGATTTGTGATCGATTTGGAGATTTGGTGTTTGTTTTGTGCACGACTTGGTCGATTTGGGGGAGATTTGTGATCGATTGTGGTGTATTGCTTTTTTCTTGATCATTTGGTATCTTGGATTGTGATATTAAGGAGTTTTGCATTCTCGGATGTTGTGATTGATTTTGATTAAGTTGGAGGAGTTGATCTTTGTTTTTTCTTTGGCTTGTTCTTGTTTTGAGGAGTGGTTGTTTGATTTTTGGAAATGGAGAGTAAATCCGAGAGCAAGCCAATCTCTTCCACTGATATCTTAGCCACGAAGATGGTGGATTTCAAACTTGATGATCAGAATTTCCATAATTGGACGCTCACGGTGGAACGTTATATCAAGGGGAGGAAGAAGGGCCATCACTTAACGAAACCTTCCCTGATTCGATGACTGTCGATTGGGAGGCGGACAACGCTCAGCTTAGTTATCTTATGCTCAGTTAGATGGAGTACCGTATCATGGATGACTTTGTTCACCTGGGATCCATGAAAGCAATTTAGGATCAGTTCTATGAGCTCTAATCTTCACAACAAAGACTCTCAAAGGACTATGATTTGGTACATCAGCTGTACAAGATTCAGTAGAGAACTCGCTCACTTCATCAGTATTATTCAGAATTCTGGCGGCTTTCACAGCTGGTCTCGAAGTTGTCCCCAATTACTAATGATGTCATGGAGATGAGGAAGCTACATGAGGCTCTCCTAATTATCATTTTTCTTGGTGGGCTTTGGCCCGAATATCAGTCAGCACGTCCGGCCTTATTTGGGAAGGTGGACATTACTTTTGCGGCCATCTATCATACGCTTCACCAGATATTTCAGTCGGAGATCACTGATGAGCAGCCTGCATCTGGTGAGCATAGTTCTGTCATTAGGTTGGAAGGTTCTCACACATCTTACTCTCCACGAGGGAGGGGGCAGGCCAAGGAAGAGGCAGAGCCGGAGGGTTAGGCCGCGAAGAGTCTCATTTTTACGATTTCTGCCATCAGGAAGGACATATTCGCAGTACTTGCTGGAAGCTGAATGGGAGGGCTCCTCACCTTGTTGCCAGTGCACATGTTAGGACCTTTTTTCTTCAGCATTCTCTACCACTTCGACGGACTCATCTTCATCCGAGACTTCTTGTGACCTCGTCCGCTTCTATTAGCCCAGCTGGATCGGCTACACCTCGGGCTTTAGCTGTGACCATTTTGGGTCTTACGAGAGATACCCATACCGCCTTTATTATGTCGACTTCTGTACGTCGTCCATGGATGATTGATACAAGTGTGACAGATCATATGACGGGAGAGAAAGACATTATCCTCATACAGACTAAGGTCTGGGTGTACCTCAGTGACCTTAGCAAACGGCACCACTGCTGCTATTGAGGGAGTGGGGTTTGTTCATACCACATCACATTTGCCTCTCTCTACTTTCTCGTACTTGCCTGGGTTTCCATTCAACTTACTCTCCATTAGTCAGTTGACTCGAGATTTGAACTGTGATGCAACTTTCTTTTCTGGTGAATGTGTTTTTCAGGAGCTTTGGATAAGGCAGACGATTGGCATAGGGACTGAGATTGATGGGTTGTACCACCTCGATGAGTATCCACACCCTATAGCCTGCCCAACAGTATCCACATCTGCTTTTGATACCCATTGCCGTTTGGTTACCCTTCTCTACAGACCTTGAAGAGGATCGTTCCCTCGCTTGGTACTTTGTCTAGCTTAGAGCGTGAGTCTTGTGAGTTGGGTAAGCATCATCGCTCTAACTACCATCTCATGTAAATAAGAGAGCCGATAAAACTTTTTCTTTAGTACATTCTGATGTTTGGGGGCCGTGCCCTGTTGTTGCCCAAGAAAAGTTTCGCTACTTTGTGACTTTTATCGATGATTTTTCTCAAATCTCATGGTTATATTTAATGAAATCTAGAAATGAAGTGTTTTCTCATTTCTAGATATTCTGTTCAGAAGTTCAAACTCAGTCTGCAGTTATTGTAGGTACTTTAAAGAGTGATAAAACCAAGGAGTATTTTAATACACTCTTTAGGGAATATATGGAGAAACTTGGAATTCTCCATGAATCTTCTTGTCCTTATACCCCAACAAAATGGGATGGCTGAAAGGAAGAATCGGCATTTTCTAGAGATTACTCGCACCCTTTTGTTCCATATGCGAGTGTTTAAATTCTTTTGAGGGCATGCGGCTCTTTCTGCCAACTACTTGATCAATTATATGCACTCCTCTGTCCCGGCCTTTCAATTTTAAGTAATTTTCCTATAATTTTTTAAACGAAGAATATATGAGACGAGTTTTCGTTGATCGAATGATATTCATCCTTAACCAGCTCTCTTACTATGCCACTCTTGAGAATGATGATTATTTTCATTATTCAGCTTTTGTTATATTGCTATATCTTCCTTACCAGGTTGCTAACAATGTTTCTTTGCAATTCTACAGGTAGCGCATTAAATTCTGAAGATGTTCCAGTTGATCATAATGCAAATGGTATGCTTTGTTTATATTGTTTAGATGCTATGGCTAAGCTAATATCTTGTTTATATTGCTTGGCTTGAGTTGAGTCATTAAGCCATAATACCAATTTAGATGCAGTAGAGAGTCATACAATAATAATGTTGGTGTTTATTTTGTGGATATAATTAATGCTGCCCAGGCATACAAATATCATTTAGGTGCCCTTTATATGTCCCATTTGCTTTCTTAATTAAGGTACATGGTATAAATGATGTTCTTCCTTGGCTGTTCTCTGTTTCTCCGTCACTTGTACTGTGGATGATGATAATCCTTGCAATTCAGCTTTCCTTATATTTTTGTACTTACCTTTTATGGTTTCTGACCATTTCTTTTGAACTCTTTAGGTAGAGCACCAAATTCCAATCTAGATGTTCTAGTGAATCCAATTTGTCAGAGTGCAAATGTCATGGGTAAGTTTATATTTCTTAGTCACTATGGCCTAAGCTAGAATAGTGCATTTTGCTAATATTTATGGCTTGAGTTGAAACCGTTAAACGATAAAAGAGAAAAGAATTAGATGCTTTATTATGTGACTAATGGTCTATTTATATAAGGATTTCAATTACTTGATACCCAAGTATCATGGTATGGTGTACCCTAATAATAATATATTCTAAACTACTCCAACATCCCCCTCAAGCTGGAGCATAAATATGAGTGATGCGTAGTTTGGACAATAGATGAACGAATGCGGGTCTTGGAAGAGATTTCATCAAAATATCTGTAATATGTGCATGGGTAGAAATATGATGGAGATTGACTTTATTTTCAACAATTTTCTATCGGATAAAGTGACAATCCACTTTAATGTGTTTTGTGAGTTCGTGAAACACTGGAATCTCTGAAATATGAATTGCAGTTTTATTGTCACAGAACAAGAATGTTGGTGTTGTAGAACTAATACCAAGATCTCGAAGCATTGCGGAGATCCACATCAATTCTGAAACGGTATGGACCATAGCTCTATATTCAGTCTCGGCTAATGAGCGTGCAACATGTTGCTTCTTACTGCGTCAGGTAACTAGGTTTCCCGCAGAGAAAACACAAAATCTACTTATGGAGCGACGGTCATCCACAGATCCGGTAAAATCGGCATCATCATAGCTATAAAAGACAGATTAGAACAGGATTCGTAGAGAAGATCTTGTCCAGGTGCACGCTTCAAATAGCGGAGATTATGCTTAACGGACCGAAGATGGGAAACTAAGGACGCCTATATTAACTGGCTCGCTGTGCTGACTGTAAATGATATATCTGGACGAGTAACCGTAAGATAGATCGGCTTCCCTATTGACCGTTAATACCGACCTGGATCCGAAAGTGGTCGGTCGTCAGGTGATCTAACATGAAAGAGCTTTATTGTTGTATCTATGGAGTATCAGCAGGGTGACAGCCAAGAAATCCCTTTTCATTAAGAAAATCAGGAGTATACTTCCGCTGTGAGAGAAATAATGATCTTTTATTTTGAGATAGCTCTATACCAAGAAAGTACCGTAGTGGACCAAAATCTTTGGTGTGAAAATGTGAGGCTAAATGAGTTTTGACCTTAGATATACTCTCGGAATCATCTCTAGCGATGATTATGTCATCAACATAAACAAGGAGAATAACTATTCCTTCTTTCCGTCTATGTATAAAAAGAGATGTATCTGCCAAACTTCTTGTGAAATTTATTTTTTTTAGAACCATACTGAATTTATCGAACCATACCTAAGAAGATTGTTTTAGCCCATAGATAGATATTTTAAGAATACATACAAGAGATTCCCCGTTACGCTCAAAACCAGGAGATTGCTGCATATAAATCATCTCGGAAATATTGCCATTGAGGAAGGCATTCTTGACATCTAGCAGATGTAGAGTACAATCACGGGTAACCACAAGAGAGATCAGGACACGAATAGTAGTAAGTTTGGCCATTGGAGAAAAAGTCTCAGCATAGTCGACACCGTATTGCTGAGTATAACCTTTGGAAACAAGGAGGGCCTTCAAACGAGTTACACTGCCATCAGGATTATGTTTGATAGCAACGACCCACCGGCAACCAACCATTTTTCTGTGAAGGGAGACTGACCAGATCTCAAGTATGACTAGAACTTAATGCCTGCAACTCTTCCATGATAGCCCTATGCCAACCTGGATGACTCACAACTTTATGTACAGAGTTAGGAAGGAAAACAACAAACAAAAAAGAGACAAACTAACATGAAGCTGGAATAAGACGATGATATGAAATAAATGAAGTAAGAGAATAAGAAGTAGTGCATGTTTGTTTACTTTTGCGAAGAGCAATTGGTAAGTCGTCGGACAAACCATCAGAAGGAAGGAGAGGTAAAGACTCGTCAGTTTCTGGCTGTACACATGGAGGAGCAGCTTCAGTATCTGCTATTGAATCTATCCTGCTTTCGGTCGACGCCTATAGACATGCGTAATCGAAGGAGGAGGAGGAGGAGGAGGAATTTCAACAGTAGTAGATTCGGTTTGAATTGGTTGGCTATTTGGAGTTATAGGAAGTGGTGGACGTGAGAAGGACTTTTCGTTGGGGGTAAAGCGGCTGATCCTCAAAAAAGGTGATATCACGAGAAACTACGACAGTGGATGTAGAAGGAAACAGGAAAACTTAGCCTTTTTGAGTTCTAGAATAACTAACAAATATATATTTGACAACCCTAGAATCCAATTTATCGCGAGTTAATCAGTTATTATGAACGTAAAAAACATATCCAACTTCTTTACGAAGAAGGGGAAAAAGGTCTTGGTCAGAAAATAAAATAGAGAATGGTGTTTAGTTTCAAAGAATCGTGGAAGGCATGCTATTAATCAAAAAACATACAGTAAGTAAGGCAAAATTCCAAAGGTATTTTGGGACATGCATGTTAAGCATAATAGAACGAGCAACGTTAAGCAAGTGACGG
Source organism: Agapanthus africanus (assembly GCA_030015575.1). Lineage (NCBI taxonomy): Eukaryota > Viridiplantae > Streptophyta > Magnoliopsida > Asparagales > Amaryllidaceae > Agapanthus > Agapanthus africanus. Next base: position 296,566,745 of record CM057339.1, on the reverse strand, counting down.
ATTTTTCTTTCGGCAATGTCATTTTGTTGTGCTGTGTGAGCAGAAATTTTGATGAATAATCTCACGGGATTGGTAAAGAGTTTGAAAAACACTACTCATGTATTCTTTTGTATTATCGGTTCTTAGAGTTTTAATAGACATATTAAACTGATTAACCACTTCATTAATAAATGTTTTAAACACATGTGGTAATTCATATCGATCATATAAAAGGAACAGCCATACCATTCTAAAGTGATCATCAATAAAAGCGATAATATTTGTAACCAAATATGCTAATTGCTTGTAAAAAGCTCAAATGTCAGAATGGACTAACTCAAATATCGAAGAACTACGTTAATTAACTGAAGGAAAAGAGAAACGAAAATATTTCCCCAAAATACATGACTCGCATGAAAAATCAGATAAAGAGAAATCATGTGACATAGTACGTAGCATGGGAAGATGTGGATGTCCAAGACGTCGAAGCCAACAGATGGTAGAAACAGTAGCAAACGCGGAGGTGACACATCCAAGTTGTACAGACCATTAACTTCTTTACCTCTATCAATCTGCTCTTTCGTCTGGTTGTTTTGGACCACAAAGTAATTAGAAGAGAAAGTTATTAAACAGTTGAAATTATTGGTAAGACGACGAACAGATAAAAGATTTGTACGAAGTGAAAAAACAATGAGAACATTTTTAAACGGTAAGAAATATGTCACATCAATTTTGCAACCACGAACAGGAAGGACATTCCCATTTGCAATGGAAATAAATTTATACGAAGTGAAAAACACAGAGTTAGAAGCAGTATGAGGCATGTGGTCAGAAGCCCCGGTGTCAAGAACCCAAGGGTTTAACTGAGATAGTAAAGAAATATCTGATGTGGTTAAGTTGGTAATAGAGTGTTAGAATTTTGATTGTTTATAGTTGAGGGGGGGCGATTATATATTTTATTTATATCAGTGTATACGAGCTTTTGATATAAGTGGGTTTCAACAATAATACTCAATCTTTATTGAGATTTGGCCCATTTTATATCTTATATTCATGTACCTCTCATAGTTTTTCCAACGTGGGACTATTTTAGTCTCTCATATCTTAACACTCCTCGTGTGCAACCATCATATTTTCTTGGTGTGGTTGTCATGTGGATTGCACAACACTTGTAGAGCTAGGTCTCTTAGAGGCAATTTTTTTGGTACTTGTAGCCTAAGGAAAAAAAGATTTGATGGTAAGGCGACGAACAGATAAAAGATTTGATAGTTGGTACGACAGCAATGAGAGCAAGAAAGGGAACCATGACCACATTCGCGACCTCGTCCCCCACGAGACGACCCTGAGTACCAATATGAGCACGGCCATGACCAGGTAGAAATCCTCGGCCATGACCCTGAGCAACAAGGGCAGAAGATGGATCCTCCACTGGAGAAGCGCCTGTTTGAGGGACACAATAAGTAGCGGCGAGAATACTATTCAGAATAGGCTGCTTCCCCCAATCAGAGCAAAGCTCTGTTCAAAATTCAAATTTTGAAATAAAGAAACGCTTCAGATGCAGCGCCAAGTGCACTGCGCTCTAAGCAGCGCACCACGTGCAAAGCACGTGTGCGCTAGCGCTGGGTGCGCTGCGCTCTAAGCAAGCGTACCACGTGTGCGCTAGCGCTGGGTGCGCTGCGCTCTAAGCAGCGCACCATGTGCAAAGCACGCTGGAACTAAAAGCTCCCCACCGTCAGATCAGAGATCCAATAATAATAATAAATCATTAATTAATCAGAATTAAATTCTGTTAAGGAATGATTCCTCAAAATCTTTCCAAACAACAAAATTGTGCTCTGTAAATCAGAGCACCGTTGGATCAATGATCCAATGGTGATTAAAAATCATCAAAATACATGATAAACTCTGTATGAAAAGATTTCCCAATCTTATTAAAAACAAGAAGATTGCCTTCTGTAAATCAGAAGCCCTTAGATTAAAAATCCAACGGTAGGGAAATTCCCAAATCAATTGGAGAAAAGATCTACTTAACTGATTGAACTGATCAGCTTGCCCTATAAAAAGGCCTCAAGACTTCAAGTCTCGATATACAGAAATAGAGAGAAAAACCTCCCATTAACTTGAGAAATTCAAAGACAAAGAGCAAGCTCTCAAAAGAAGAAAACTTTCTTCAAGGTAAAAGAAAAAAGAAACAGAGAGATGAAATCATCTCTTATAAAAAGAAGAATCCACTTCTTTAAAAGATCATAGATCTATAAGACTAAGGTCTTTCACAAAGAGATCAAAAGATCTCATCATAAAAAGAAGAACATAATTCTTCTCACAGATCATAAATCTATAAGACCAAGGTCTTTCATAAAGAGATCAAAAGATCTCATCATAAAAAGAAGAACATAATTCTTCTCACGGATTATAGATCTATAAGACAAATTGTCTTTCAGAGATCATCTCATCATAAGAGGGGAGAATAATTCAATTCTCTTAAGGATCACAGATCCATAAAGGAAAAGCCTTTCATCAATCAAAGAGATTAAAACATCTCCAACAAAATAAGAACTTTTGTTCTTAGAATCTCAAAACAAAGTCTCTTTTTTGGATCACAAAATTGATCAGATGCGTTTTGCGCTCTGGAACTGCGCTTTGCGCTCTTGAACTGCGCTTCTGCGCTCTTAGACTGGTGCTCAGCGCCGAGCTCGACACTTGTCCCTCACATGTGCGCCACTTAACGATTAGTGCTTTTCGCTCTTGAAATAGCGCACTGTTGATCGCACGCCAAAAGCGTGTCGGATATTTAGAAGTTCTAAAGTTTAACCGCGATCAGGATGGTGTCGCTTTGCAGCTAGCCACGATGAGCACGGGTCGATCCACAGGGAGATGGTAAGTTTTTAGCCTTGTTTTAACGAGTTAACAACGTTGCGGATTTGTTCGTTATCTAACCTATGTGTTATATTCAAGTATAAGGCTTGTTAGGAAACGATAGGATAGTGTAAGTTAATGGATTCCGTATTCAAGTACTTTGAGGCGAACTTAACCAATGAAGCTAGAACAATCGGCAACAACGTGGATTAGGAGACTTAAGCACGGTATTTATGGAATCCGGCTTATTGACCCTTGTCCATCCGTTCTTGTCTCTTGCTTTCGCCTCCGGACAAACCGAATGCAACTGGTCACGGTTAGGAATCACCTTTACCTTGGTAGGGTAGGGTGCCTAACGGAGCGCTTGCGTTAGGTTTGGGCGGAGTTTCAAATGGAAAAGACGGGAAAAGGAAATGAAAAACGAAACGTTAACTTACAAGATCGTTCTCTTTTCCTAACAACAATATTCACACCATTCACAAAACAAACCAAAAAAAGATAACAAAAGAGAAGATCAAAGAAAAGAAAAGATTACAAGCAAGTAATTAAAGTGCATGGAATTTAAGTGCAAGAATTAAAAGAGCAAGAATAAAATTCAAGTAAGTAAAAGATTAGGAACCAAAGAACATATTGCAAGACATGGGTTCGATAACCAAATCTTAAACTTGCAAGCTCAATGAAGAGGTTGCAAAATCAAGAAGAGGCAAAGAACTTATGGTGAATGAAGTCACAAAAAGAGATCTTTATTAATCTTTAAGAACGATATAACCCTTGAGATCAATAACCAACCCTTAAACCTTCAAGCTCCATGAAGAGATTGAAGGATCAAGAGAAGGTTAAGACTTCAAGGGGACTAAGCTATTTACAAGAAAGGAGAATATAAAACTTGGACAAAGAATGACAATCCAAGACTAAAGAATGACCCTTGAACCTTTGCCCACTGCCTGCTATTTATAGGCAAAGAAGAAAAGAAAATAAACAATAAAAATAGGGCTACGTGGCAGCAAGAAGGGGTGTGTGAAGAACTGGGGCCCACTGGAGCCTGCGGGGCCGGCTAGGCCGGTCTATAATGAGATGTGGCCGGCCACATCATGTTGGAACGGTCTCGTACTTGGTGTGTTGACTTGTTAGGTCCCCCGCATCACTTTGGTCCAGTTTGTTTTCTCTGTTTTGACTTGATTTGCACCCAATGCTTGGAAGGAAATTCGAATTTCTAAATCAACACCAAATTTTTAGCATTAAATGCTCATAACTTCATTCCCACATGTGTCTAAATCATGGCTGCCTACATTATGGTTTTGTTGATTTGTCCATTTGATTTTATTTTGCACTTATTATTGGAGGGAATTTTTGAATACAATTCAACATATGATCTTCAGCATTAAATGCTCATTACTCCATTCCCACATGTGGCTTGATTCATGGCTGTCCCATTATGGCCCATGCTGATTTGTTTAATTGACTTTGATTTGATTTCAGTTTTGGAAGGAAAAAATCAACACATGATGTTTAGCCTTGAATGAATATAATATTTTGCCTTGAATGCATATCCACATGTGCCTAAAAGTCTTGTATACACATTTGTTGTGTTGGACCATTTAGATAGAAAAATGTGTACACAAACTTGTTGCAAAAAAAGGGACTCCTGAAGTATCGGTCGGATTGCGGTTCTGGTTGCAGTGTTGGCTCTCAATTGATATATCCATGCTTTTAAATGTATTTCCAGTATTTTATCACGGATACCTGTAATCTGTATTACTGAGCAGACACTGGTTAATAGTACCGATAAATACAACAAATAGATAATGAATGGGCGGTATTAGAATGCAGTTTTCTAATATGAACAACTGCCCTCATGGGCTGGCGCTCAGCGCCAGGCGCACCATGTGTCAATCATGTATGCGCCACTAAACTAATAGCGCAATACGCTCATAAACTGGTGCAATGCGCCCATCATCTGGCATTTAGCGCCAAGCGCGACACACTTCCCTCACGTGTGCGCTACTCGGCAGAAACGCACTGCGCTCTTTGACTGGCGCAAAGAGCCAAGCGCGCCACATGTCGCGCTGATAGAACATAAATTGTTCTTTAATAAGCCCAGGGCTATGAGGAACGCTCAGCGTTCAGTAAAAGACAAAAACACTGTCAGGGCCAAGCCCAAATAAAGGCTCAACAGCCCAAAATAAAATGTTAAACATTTTAACTTGATTTGACTGAGCCTAAGACTAGCCATAAGTCCTCAATTCATATTAATTGAGCCCATATACTCATAAATATTTTAACAGATCTTAGCCCCAAATTGGACTACAGATCTTTCGACCAACTCACATCGGTTCAAGGGTATATCTCTTTACTCCGCTAATATTTGTCGTTGTAATCCTTCAACGTCTTTAGAGAGATGACGGGTCCCGATTACCATACATTTCATAGACTATGACGTCTTTAAACTGGACTGTGGGTGCCTTAAACCCACGGACTATGATGTCCTTAAACTTGGACCGAGATGTCCTAAACCTTGGACCGAGATGTTCTTAAACTAACAATGGACCGAGATGTCCTTAAACTAACAATGGACCGTAATGTCCTTAAATTAATTATCGACCGCAATGTCCCTAAACTAAACAATAGAGTCCAAACGCTCTTTTGTTGGATCTAAACGATCCCGTTAAGTTGATCTTAGTCTAAAATTAGACTAACGTATCATTAACTAATGTTTAAGTTGATCTTAGTCTCAAATGAGACTAATGTATTATTAAACCTAACCCCCAAACCCAAATATAAGAAAATACGGATTTGGACTAATCCACGTCCTACGGGCGACAACATAAATTAGTCTCCGTATACAATTCACGGGCAACTACAAACAAAACAAACACACACGACACGAAGTGACCATCTGGAGAAGGAGAAAGTGGTTACCGCTATGCGGTAGCGTAATTAACTGCAGGGGCTTGCGCCTGCAGAGAAGAGCGTCCCCACAATCAAAAACCCCTCAAATGTGGGGGAATCTGAGGAAGTCTACTACATCGGCCGCATTCGTTTAAACCTTCGATATACGGTGCCATAAATCAACTTGGCATCCTCGGAAAGATGGATGGATAGCACCAATTAGCATCTGCCCCGAAATTCAGGCAAGACGGACCTGCGCGGTCGCGTCTCCGTGTTTCGGCGGGGAACAGATTCTGGCATGCCCGGTGGGACCTTTTCCTCTTTCCACTCCACACTTCGTGTGTCGTGTTCGCGAACGAATCGCGGTTTAATATGGTTGCCCTTGGGTTCGAGGTACTAAGATTTGGTTTTGCTCCCGTGCAGAAAACAGAACATCAATAGCCTCTAACTGCTCCAGCTGCAACTGTAACTCCCGTTCCACCTCATCTGGAGGTGTAACCTATGGGCCCCAAGCGGCCTCCCTGTTCAAGATGCCAGTGGAGCAAGTAACTCAGGCCACCACTGGGCTGTTCTTTGGGACTATGATCCCACCGATGAGCTTTAATGCCCTGCTGTTGTCGCAAGAAGCCCCAAAGAAGTCGGTCTTTGATCGACTTACCACTGTCGTGGCCCCTCTCAACGGGTCGCCCAACATCAATGCCTCAGTTTTCAACAGACTAAGCCAGAATGCCAACAAGCCCGCGATACCTGAAGCAGCCATCCCAAAGCGGATAGCCATCCCGGCTCAAGCGGACGAAATCATCGGAGAGACTTCTCCTGCCAAGAAGTCAGTCTTCATAAGGCTGGCCATTTCGGCTCCCGCTCCAGGCGAAGTCTCCAAAGCTGCTTCCCCCACCCAGAGGTCTGTCTTTGACAGATTGGACATTGCTTCTCAACGGACATCAGTCTTTAAGAGGCTGACGCCGGTGACAACCCTTTGCCAAAACAGGGGGCATGACGAAGTCGTCCCCATAGCTGAACCAACTCCATCCGCACGACATGCTCGCCGTCGTTACTGGCACCGAGTAAGGAAGGCTGGGGGCAGCTCCCCTTCTGGGCTGACTTCGCCAGCTCCCATGGTGGAAATCGATGCTTCTGTTCCGACTGGGAATAGCTTTGAACCGCTTAGGAAGGTTCGCAAGAACTCTCCGATTGCCGTGCTGAAAAGATCTCTTCCACCTGTGGAGATTGCTACAGAAAAGAAACCGGAGCAGCCCCTTCAGCGGCTGTCCTCCAAAATTTACAAAGTTTGGAGACAGATCCAGGAATCGGTGATTGACCAGGACTACTCTCGCCGACCAAAGAAGATTAAAGCTCAGCAAGAAGAGAGCCATCCCGTGATACCACAGAAGATGTCATCTGTCTGGGTGCCCGCTGCAACGACTCCCTCAACGTCAATCGCTCACAAGAAAAGGAGGCTGGGGAAAGCCCCTGTGACCGCGGCGAACCACAAGGACGCTGAATCTAAACGCCCCAAGTCTGGGGGCATGGTAACACATACCGTTTATATGGCTTTCGGAAAAGAAGAAAGCCGTGCTTCTACGGGTCATCGACCGCTTACTCGATCGATAACAAAGGCTTGGGAGCAACAGCAGCAAAAGCTCCAAGAGATGCTAACTGCAATGTCCGCACTCACTGGGCCGAAAGAAAATCCGGAAACCTCAGAGCAGCGTCAGGAACAAGAAACTGATGCTGATTTCCTCCAGAGAATGCTCGAAAGGAAAGAAAAAGAGGCCGCGGAGTAGGCAGGCAATATAAAACGAATGGCTCTTTTGTTCCAAGACATGGCAGGGATGATGTTACAGCCGGAACCTCCAGCTAAACCCTCCCCCCCGATTATCATTGAAGACGACAGAGGGGAGACATCGAACCCTCCTCCGGCTCTTTCATCAGCCAAGGAGGAGACCATCTCCAAGGCCGCTTTGGATGATTACATTGCTCAGCAAATACGAGCTCACCAGACGAATGAAGCGGCTGGACAGATCGTTAAGACTGGACGACCCTATCCAGGCTGGTATGACCAAATAAGCTACCCGCCGGGATATACGATCCCTAAATTCCACGTATATAAGGGGACGGGAAATCCGCATCAGCATGTCGTCCATTTCAGGGCTCTATATGGCAACACTGGAGGTGACGATAAACTGCTGCTACGTCAGTTCATCGGCAGCTTGTCGGAGACGGCATTCGAATGGTACTCTGAGCTCCCGAATGACTCCGTTAAGACATTTGCAGAAATGGAGTTGCTATTTACACAGAGGTTTGCGAGCGCTAGCGAGCGCACCCCCATCACCGCATTGATTAACGCCAGGGTAAAACCAGGCGAAACGTGGGTGCAATACGCAATACGGTGGCGGAACTTATGGTCGAAGTGCGAGCAGCGCATCGAAGAAGCGCCCGCAGCAGGCATGTTTGTGGGTACTCACAACCCTCAAGCGACCATCTCCCAATTCATGATATTTTTCAAGCCGACCACGTTCCAGTCCTTGATTGATAAGCTGGCCCAAATGGACCAAATGGGTCACAGACCTTCCTCTTTGAAGCCGAAGCCGCGCAATAAAAAAGGGAAAAGGAAAGCGACCTTTGTTGCCAATGCTCAACAGCAGCCCGGTAGTCCAAAATTAATGGATCTCCTAGACGAGAGACGGCGATACTATAATGAGAAAATAAAGCGCCCTTATTCGTTTCCCCGGGACAAAACAAGGAGATTGTTAGAGCTAGCGGTGCGTAACAGGCTCATTAATTTGCCGAATCCAAAATGCCCATTGCAGCCCGGTGAGGCTAATAATCCTAATTATTGCCCCTACCACCAAGCGGTAAGCCATCCAATTGAAGATTGCTTCGTCTTTAAAGGCTGGATCGAAGACCAATACCAACAGGGCAAGTTCGCCCTGTCCGAGAATTGGAAAGTAAACCCGCCTCAGTCGCATGCTCTTAAAAGGGGAGACACACCGGGGGCATCGTGCTCTTTTGTCGAAGAAGCTCCATAGGAGGTTGTTCTTTCGGCCAAGACGAAAAGAATGATGAAGGATTTTCAAACATGCCCGGCAATCATGTGGAAAAATCCACTGGAGCCCGGGATCATCGAGGGATGCTAAAACCGCGCCCAACTCCAAAAATTGGTGGTAATAGTCAAAGCATCCATACCCAGCCTTCAAAGTCTTCGAAAAAGAAGAGGAAGTCCAAAAAGCCCGTGAAGCATGGTGACGAGGGCACGGACCTGCAAAAATATATTGACACGCTGGAAGAATATAACCAGAAGGCGCGAACTCCAGTCACACTCCAAGAATTTCTCATCCACGTCCTTGAGGACGGAGATGATGACAACGGAGAAGACTCGTCGGATGAGTCTGAAGATTATGTGGCAAGATGCTATGTGGTCTGTCACTCGTCGACAGACGATGAAGAAACTCCTTACACATAGAAACTGGGGCAGATCCTGAGCCTGAACTTTTAGGACCATCAGACGAAATGATTGATGCATTCATAAACGAAGCTCTTTTGAAAAGCAAAGCTGCTCGGGAGCGCGAGATGGCCATATTTGAAAAAGCCAAATGCCGGCGACTGGACAAAAGAGTCGAAATACTCCCATCAGATCAAAGTACATCCGCCGCAAATAAAAATACGTTCAAGATGAGGAAAAGGTTCGCCAAAGCCATATCAATGGGAATGAAGCTACCACCCTTCGAAGAAAACACTCCTGATGAAGCGGATGTACATCTTAGCTACTGCTTATATCATCGAAAGATTGTGCACCCTACCGAAGAGTGCAACGCTTTTAAAAACTGGTGGCAGGGATATGTTACTCACCGACAACATTTCAAGCGGATGAAACGCAAAACTCGTCTGGAGCAAAGGAATACGACCGAGGAGCGCAAAAGAATTACCGGCAATTGTCACATGGTCGGCACTGGGGGATCGCAAGTTCTCACCTTTGGGAGCGATTCTGATGAAGAAATAGCCCTTGGCCCTCTCTTCAAAGAACCCACATCCGAAACAGAAGAAATGAAGACTTGTGAGAACATTCAGCTGCGCAATCGCACATTACCTGAAAAGAATCTCGGACCCGTGAATAAGAGATCGAACAAAAAGGATAAGGGGAAAGAAAAGGTCCCCGAGGATATCGCCCTCTATGATCAAGTCGTCAAAGAACTGACCGCCAAGGACCCGCCAAAGAAAAGTAAGGTGGACTACAACGCTCTTGCACACTTGAGGAAACTACCTTCACAGCTAAGCATTCTCGATGCACTTTGCTATCTAAAGAGGCGAGAGATTCTCTGATCAAGGCATTACAAGAGCCCGAACAATTCCAAGCTTTTCTCGCCGAAGAAAAGATGAAGGACGAGCTAGAAGAGGTACATACGGCCGATATCACTTTCGGCGATGAAGATCTCCTCCTCGGGACGTGTGAGCACAACCGCCCCCTTTATGTCTCCGGATACTGTCATGATATCAAAATAAGCAAAATCCTGGTTGACAATGGGTCCTCCGTCAACCTCCTCAATGTAAGAGTGTTGAAGGAAATTTGTATGAGCGTTCAACACCTCGCTCGGGATAAGATCACTATCTCCGGGTTTGACTCCCAGTCGTCACGGACGCTCGGGTCTGTGATACTGACGCTGCGCTTTGGGCTGCTAGTCACGGACATCAAATGTCACGTCATTGACGCTAAGACCTGCTATAACGTTTTGCTCGGCCGGCCTTGGTTATATGAGTACAACATTATCCCTTCTACACAACATCAGTGTATGAAGTACTTCAAAGACGGTCTCGAGTACACTGTGACAGGGGAACTAAACCCATTCTCCGTGAACGAAGTCCGCAAATATGAGGATGCTAAGTACTTCCTGCCAGATTTCGAAGACACAGAAAGATGTCGCAAACCGGAGGACAAGAAAAAAGCTATCACTACTATTCCGGTCTTCGGGAGTGATACCGAGGAGGAAGAAGAAATAATTTATTCAGGGCCGTCCCAACACAACAAGTCGGGACCGTCCACCCCTATGTTGATCTTCGGCAGTGACTCGGAAGATGAAGTCAATGCCGTATTTTCTATTCGGCCATCGATACAAGACTTCGCTGATGAGGATCACAGTTTGCAAGTTGCCATGGTTCCGCGAGAGCATTACAAAGAGCTCGACGCACTTGATACCTATAGTGTGCAAGAACTGCAGACGTTCTACGTCCGTAAAAAAGGCGATCCTCTTTTACCGATCAACGGAAACTAAAGTGGAGAAAGAAATTTGGCACGGTGCCAATTCTGCACTTGACAGGCTCCAGCCCATTCGCTTGCTCAGATACTACACAAACGGATTAAAAAGACTGGTGAGGCGCCAAGGCGTACCCTTCAAACAGACTGCTCGACAAGTCCAGTTCTATAACAGGATCTGGAACGTCCCTGGAACTCAACGAAAGTTGCCCAATGGGAAAATAGAAACGATCGGGCTTGGATATGTTCAATCCAAGAAACGTGAGCTATTTCGCGGTTGCTACATCATACATGACTTCGATGAAGAAGGAGATGCTCTGTGGGAAGATGCTAACCCTGAACCAAAACAAGCTCCCGTCGTGAAAATGCCAAGCCCTTCATTCGAAGAACAAATGGACAAGCTTATAAAAGAAGCGGGTCAAAAAATTCGAGACGACTATAATCGCGAAATGACCATCTATGAGAAAGCCAGAATACAGCGCCTCCTTCAGCAGGCTGCAGAAAGTGACGATGCCCTTCGTCGCCAGCCCGTCATACAAAAGACCCGACGCAAAGGCAAAAATAAATCAAAGAGCGAAAAAACTTTCGACGGCGACAAAGCGAGACTAAGAAGTCACACGATCGAGAATCGAGCAACCAGGAGTTGTCTCTTATAAAAAAGATAGGTCGAGCGTATTCTTTTTCCCAAGACAAGACAAAGAAGATACTTGATCTTGTCATAAAACATCAGATGATTACCCTCCCGGAGTCCAAGCACCCCGAGCAAGCAGGCGAGGTCTCTCACCCGGATTATTGCTCTTATCACCGAGCGATAGGACATCCTCTCGATGACTGTTTCACGTTCAAAGACTGGGTAGAAGACCAGTATCAGCAAGGCAGGTTCGCTCTATCCAGCAGTTGGAGGGTAACCCCACCGCAGAAGCATGAACCAAAAGCCACGAAAGAAGAACCGGATCAACATCGGTCTTGGAAGCGATCTCGCACTTGTCACGTGATAACGATGTCAGGAGAAGGAATATGCGAAGATATAGTTGATCTCTCCTGGTGCTTCGAAAACAATGATGACGAGGTGATCTCAGAGTTTCCACTGACGCCAAAAGAGCTGGAAGATGGGATACATATTACTGCAGATAACCTCAAGAAAATTGACTTGGGGACGGCAAGTGACCTGCGGCCGACGTTCGTTAGTGAGCTTTTGTCTGAAGAAAGGGTGGCTACGCTAAAAGACGTGCTTATGCAGTAGAAAGACTGTTTTTCATGAAACTATTCCGAGATACCCGGATTGGATCCAGAAATAGCCGTCCATAAATTGGCGATATCTCCGGACGTCAATCCAATCAAACAAGCACCGAGAAGAATGCGGCTCGAGCTTGAGATGGGCATCAACGCCGAGGTCAAGAAGCTAATCGACTCCGGCTTCATCCAAGAGGTCCAATATCCTGACTGGATCGCCAACATCGTCCCGGTGATGAAGAAAAATGGGACGGTGCGCATATGTGTGGACTTTCGGGATCTCAACAAAGCATGCCCAAAGGACGACTTTTCAGTACCGGTCACTAAGCTGATGATAGATAATACGTTCACTCACGAAGTTTTCTCCTTCATGGACGGCTCATCAGGATACAATCAGAGAAAGATGCATTACGAGGACCAGAAGCATACCGCTTTCCGGACCCCTTTAGGCATATTCTGTTACAAGGTGATGCCTTTCGGTCTGAAGAACGCCGGTGCCACCTATCAGAGGGCCGTGATGAAGATTTTTGATGACCTCATACATGAAATCGTCGAATGATATATCAACGACCTTGTAGTTAAAAGCAAATCATACGAGGAACATTTAGAGCATCTGAAGATCATATTTCAGCGCCTTCGGAAATATAACTTGAAGATGAACCATCTTAAATGCGCGTTCGGAGTTTCCTCGGGCAAATTCTTAGGATTCGTCGTCCGACACCGAGGCATCGAGATAGACCCGTCAAAGATCAAGGCGATCATGGAAATGCCTCCTCCAAGGACTCTCAAGCAACTGCGGTCTCTCCAAGGAAAGCTCGCATATATCCGGCGATTTATATCCAATCTCTCCGGCAAGTGCCGTCCTTACAGTCACCTAATGAAGAAAGGGACCCCGTTCGTCTGGGATCGCAAATGCCAAAGCGCACTGGACGAAATCAAGTAATACCTACAGAATCCTCCGGTGCTAACCGCTCCAGTCAAGGGAAACCCCCTAATTCTGTATACAACTGCCCTCGAAGGTTCTTTAGGCGCACTGTGGGCACAAGAAAACGACCAAGGGAAAGAGAGAGCCCTCTACTACTTGAGTCTAGTTCTACTGGGGGAAGAAAGCAACTACTCCTCCATTGAAAAACATTACCTGGCGTTGATCTTCGCGATAACGAAGCTCAGACACTACGCGTTGGCACATGAAGTCCATCTCATATCGAAAGTAGATCCTCTCAGGTATTTGATGTCAAAGGCTATATTAACGGGACGGCTCGCTAAATGGGCCCTGCTCTTAATGGAGTTCTCGATAACTTATCGTCCTCTCAAGGCAGTAAAAGGCCAGGCCATCTCCGACTTCCTTGCCGAGCATCCGATACCTGCCGACTCTCTTTTGAACTGCGAATTGCCCGATGAGCACGCGTTTGACACGATCGACGGTGAAAGAAGAGAGAGTGACACCCGATGGGAACTCTACTTCGATGGAACATCTTCCATGAAGAAGCGCAAACAAAGCACCCCTATAATCAAATCAGGGGTATGCCCTATCTTCGTGACCCCACGATGAGGGATAATGCGCTTCGCCTTCTTCTTAAGGAGCCGAGGACGAATAATGAAGCCGAATATGAAGCTTTGATAGCAGGTATTGAGATCGCCGTCGACATGGGAATTGAGAACCTCCTCATATACGGAGACTCCCAATTGGTCGTTAGTCAAGTAAACGGCGACTATCAAACATGCAAACCAGAGTTGGTGAAATACGGCGAGAGAGTGCAGCAACTGCTGACTCAAATTCTCTCCTACATGCTGGAAAGTATACCGCGTGCGGAAAACAGCAAAACGGATACATTAGCCAAGTTCGCTAAAGAACTATCTCCGAAGTCATCCGAAGAAAAGGGAGCTACCGAGCAAACGGCCCTACAAATAAAAGATCAGGAAAAGGCTATGGATTGGAGAGAAGTCTTTATAGACTACTTCAAATCCCGTCGAACACCCGAAGATGCGTCTTCAAGACATCAGCTCATGAAACGAGCTTTATCTTTTGCCTTTGTCAATGATACTTTGTATAAGAGATCGTTCGACTCCCTGTGGCTAAGATGCCTGGGACCTGAAGAGTCAAGGAGAGTCGTCCAAGAAACCCACGATGGACTCTGCGGTTCTCACTAAGCCGGGACGAAGATGAAGCTGAAAATCAAAAGGATGGGTTACTATTGGCCCACGATGATCCAGGACTGCCTCGAATACGCGAAGCAGTGCCACTCGTGCCAGATTCACGGGGACTTTATCCACCAACATCCAAATCCGCTACACCCCACGGTGGCTAGCTGGCCGTTCGAAATGTGGGGAACCGACATAATCGGCCCCATCGAACCGGCATCGTCCAGAGGGTATCGATTCATTTTGGCGACAACTGATTATTTCTCCAAATGGGCAGAAGCAGTACCGCTGAAGGAGGTGAAGACGGAGAATATCCTCTATTTCTTCAAGACACACGTCATTTATCGGTTCGGCACTCCGCGACGGATTATCTCCGATAACGGGCCGGCCTATAGAAGCCACAAAATCAGCCGCTTCGTACAACAGCATAACATAGACTGGAGATATTCATCAGTCTATAATCCCCGAGCTAACGGTCTAGCTGAGGCTTTTAACAAGACTTTGACGAAGATCGTGAAAAAGACGGTGTCTCGAAATAAGAGCGACTGGCACGAGAGACTTCATGAAGCTCTCTGGACTATCGAACTACGCTCAAAACGGCCACAAACACAACACCGTATGCATTGGTATTCGGCACAAAAGCAGTACTCCCTCTCAAGATAGAGTTACCCTCTCTACGAGTGGCAGTTCACTACGAGCTAACAGACGAAGAAAACACTCATCTTCGGCTTAAGGAGCTCGACGCCTTTGATGAAACCCGGCTCATGGCGCAACAAAACCTGGAGGCTTACAAAGCAAAAATGACGCGCTCATATGAGAGACTGACTAGACCGAGAACATTCCGCCAAGGCAAACTCGTACTAGTGGTCAAAAGACCTATGATCCCCAATCATGCCAAGCGGGGGAAATTCGAGCCGAACTATGAAGGCCCCTATATCATAGACAAAGTTTATTAGGGTGGTGTCTATCTACTCATGGACATGCATGGTGAAAGACCTTTCAGGCCGATAAACCATCTCTTCTTAAAAAAATACTACGTCTAATGAGTCACGGCCTAGGTCAACGATAGATGACGACGCCTATGTCCGCTCGCTATCTTCCTAAGCCCAAACTCTATAAATAGTAGCCGGCAAATGGACCGAAACGTCCTTAAACTAACCCCGGGCCGAAATGTCCTAAAACTAATAATGGACCGAAACGTCCTTAAACTAACGATGGACCACTATGTCCTAAAACTGGCTGTTGATCGAAACGTCAATAAACTACTACGGACCGCAGCATCCTAAGGCTGACACAAAAAAATTAAAAAAATTTACAGAAAAAGAAAATTGTATGTCCATAAGCAAAATGGGCACGGATGAAAACCTGAAAGGGCTCCGTGAGTAAAAACAGCAGGGCTACCGGCGAGTTTTGTGAAAACCCGAAAGGGCGCAATCTCGTTAAAAGACACTTGCAAGGCCCTCTCGACCTTGTGAGGAGAAACCACCTGCGTGAGATCCTTACGACTCACAAGGGAGCAACACACTTAGGGATCCCCACGATTCCTAAGGAGAAATTACACTTGTAAGATCCTCACGACTCGTAAGGAGAACCTTCTTATGAGACCCTTACGGCTCATAAGATTCAAAAGCCTTAAGCTACAGGGATCTGAACCCGTTCTTAAGCCATCACAACCTCCAATTCTTTCCTACAAGCGTTTCGATATCGACCCTTGTATACAATCTACGGGCGCGAATAAACATTTCCCTAACAAAGTCTCACCAGAGACTGGGGACATGTTTACACATTTGACAACCCTTATAAGTCCTCTCAGATTATAAGGAGAAAACACTTTTGTAAGATCCTTACGACTTACGAGAAGCCATACACTTGGGAATCCTCACGATTCCAAAGGAGAAAGCACACCTATGAGATCCTCGTGACTCGTAGGGAGAAATACCTTTATGAGACCCTTACGGCTCATGAAGTCAAAAGCCTTAGTCGACAGGATCTTAACCATGTTTACTAAGCCACCTTTGTTCGATATCGACAGAGGCAAATGATGGTTCGCTCCTAGCAATATCACAGTTGTAGCGATGCTGATGCCTAAATCGGTATCAAATCCCAAAACTTGCAGTGAAAAGCCAGTGAGGCACAAATGCATATGAAATAGCCGAAATGATGGGGTAACTTGCAACAAAATCAGCAAGTAAAAATGTATGCATAAAAAATAGCTGAAATGGTTGGGCAACTCGCAATAAAAAGCAGCGAGTAAATAAAACAAATAGCCGAAATGATTGGACACCGCGAAAAACAGCCGAAATGATTGGGCAATCGCGACTTTCGCGATATAAAAGCTGAAATGATAGAGTATCGCCGAAAGAAAAATATATAAAATGAAACTTTTTGCCCTACAGGTGAGATCACATCGATCCCTGTCAATCCAGGGGCACAAACAAAGAGGGAACCATACCTTCCCACCAGGCTCCATCAGAAAAAGAGTCAAATCTCGACGGTTCACAGACAGCCTGGAGATCATCTCAACATTCGGCTCATTACAACAAACGCAACATCAGCAAAGTGGAACCGCGGCAATTCCCAGTTCTATGACTCGGCAGTGCACAGACAACCGAGAGTCAAACCCCGACTCCGTGAAATGCGGATAAAGTCAACAAATCTCGGTCTAGTGGAACACGGCTAATGTCAATCCTGACCCGTGGGAAGCGTCCAGAGCAAATCCTGGTCCTTGCGGAACACGGCTAACGTCAATCCTGACCCAGTGGGAAGCGTCCAGAGCAGAACCTGGTCCTTGCGGAATACGGCTATGTCAATCCTGACCCCGTGGGAAGCATCCAGAGCAAATCCTGGTCTAGTGGAACACGGCCTATGTCAATCCTGACCCCGTGGGAAGCGTCCAGAGCGAATCCTGGTCCTTGCAGAACACGGCTATGTCAATCCTGACCCCATGGGAAGCATCCAGAGCAAATCCTGGTCTAGTGGAACACGACCTATGTCAATCCTGACCCCGTGGGAAGCATCCAGAGCAAATCCTGGTCTTGCGGAACACGACTATGTCAATCTTGACCCTATGGGATGCATCCAGAGCAAATCCTGATCTAGTGGAACACGGCCTATGTCAATCCTGACCCCGTGGGAAGCGTCCAGAGCGGAACCTAGTCCTTACGGAACACAACTATGTCAATCTTGACCCCGTGGGAAGCATCCAGAGCAAATCCTGGTCTAGCGGAACACGGCCTATGTCAATCCTAACCCCGTGGGAAGCGTCCAGAGCGGAACCTGGTCCTTGCGGAACACGGCTATGTCAATCTTGACCCCGTGGGAAGCATCCAGAGCAAATCCTGGTCTAGTGGAACACGGCCTATGTCAATCCTGACCCCGTGGAAAGCGTCCAGAGCGGAACCTGTTCCTTGCAGAACACGGCTATGTCAATCCTGACCCCGTGGGAAGCATCTAGAGCAAATCCTGGTCTGATGGAACACGGCCTATGTCAATCCTGACCCCGTGGGAAACGCCCAGAGCAACTCCTGACTCCGTGAAATGCGGATGATGTCAATCTCATCAAAAACTTACGGGTCCTCCCGACTCGTAAGGAAGAAAACTCTCTTGTGAGATCCTTACGACTCCCAAGAGAAAAACACACTTAGGAATCATCACGATTCCTAAGAAGAAAATACACCTACAAGATCCTCTCGACTCGTAGGGAGTAAAGTCTTTATGAGACCCTCACGGCTCATAAAGTTGACAAGCCTTAGGCAGCAGATCTGAACCTGCTTCCTAAGCCGTTACTACCTCTCGAAGAGTTCAAGACGTAATGTTCTTTATCATCTACAGGCTACGCTTGCTAAGGTAACATGCCGGCAACAAAGAAAAGAGAAGAAAGCATAAAATAAACACATGGAAATGGAAAAGCTTGCCATTCATACTTCAGAAAATTCTTACATTGGTAAAAGCGGTAAACAAAAATGCCATTAAAATGTTTACAAAGGCAAGACATCAAATCCAGGACATGGATTGAGAAATTCAAAAGTAAGGCCATCCAGAATTTTTCGGGCCTCTCGGACCATTTTCGTGTGCATCCTCTCACGATCACAAGCTTCAGGATCCCCGCCGATGTCTTTCTCCCTTCGATAGGCAGCAAGTATCGCCGCTTGTTGAAAAGCTTGATGCGGGATATCAACGAGGTGGTCTCGCCTTTTCTTTGAGATTAAGCCCATCAGATACACCAAATGCACCTTATCTTTAGCATCGTCCAATACTTTAAGCGGCATGCCAGCATAGAATAGAGGAAGTACTCCCCAGATCGCTCCCATAATAAGCTTCAAGAGAGAGGAACAACGAGGAAGCAACCTGTCACGCCCCGCTTCCCAAAAGAAGGAGAAGGAAGACGTGGCAAGGTCCGCAACCTAACTGTATTGAAGGTGGTCTATTCAATACAGTTACGTTAAGCGTATAAATATTTAATATACAGGATGTGTACCAAAACAAAAATAATAAAAGCGAAAGGCATTTTATTTTCATTAACCAAAATTTATTACATCCCAAAAGAAATAGTAAAAAAAACCGAGTAGTTTAATTACATCAAAGGAGAAACAAAAGCCCTAAACATGTAGGCAACAACAAAAATTAAAACTATATAATCTTCCATCGTCCAGTCTGCAAGATCTTCATAAGCTAGCTTCACACCTTGATCTTCGCTATAATACTCATTCTTATCTGACGGACATTCCAAAGATAGAGAAGGAAAAGGAAAGTCCGTCAGCGAGTTATACTCGGGTAGGATTGCCTCATAAGATAGTAAAGGTATAGAAACGAACAGGCGTATATAAGAGTATGATGTATGCAACGTAAAGTAGGGGTGTAAAGGTTTGAAATGCATAAATTTAAGATGTTTTGAGTAGAGGTATATATGAGCATGTGTATGTTGTAAGTTATATGTAGATGAAGGTAATAGTATGTATTAGTTTGTTAAACAAGGGTCTGGATACTCGTGATTATTCCGTTGTGGCCACGGAATAACAACTGGGGAAGTGAAATGTACCGTTTCACTTTCCGGGATCATGATCGAGTAGTAGGGGAATCCGAGTTCCGAATTATCCTTGCCTAATCAAATTACACATCCCCGTGGTTCAGTATAAAGGTTCGGACGAATTAGAGTTAGTGTGTATACTTCTAGGTATGGAATTTCCATATTGTATAGTCGCCCATATATTGTCACCCGGAATATCGGGATCTTCATATTTATAGTCGCCCATATATTGGACTGGTCACCCGGAATATCGGGATCTTCATATTTATAGTCGTCCATATATTGGACTGGTCACCCGGAATATCGGGATCTTCATATTTGTATAGTCGCCCATATATTAGACTGGTCACCCGGAATATCAGGATCTTCATAAAGTATTCCATACCTAGGTCCGCGCATTCTAACCCTAACCGTATCATATTTTGTATATGTCATGTTGTCATAAAATGGAATTTTAGAAAGAGTATTGATCTCATTTAATATGGCCTTCCACAACCACTCGTTTTATTTTCTAGAATTTGTAAAGTACTTCGTGTCCTTTAAAGAAAGCTTAGTTAAAATAATAAGGTTTAAATATCTTTTATTACTTCTAAGAAAAACCATGATATTTGGGATATTTATTATTTTGGAAAAGCATAATGTTATACAGAAAATATCCTTTTGTTAAAAGGTTGTGGTGTTTATTTGAAAATCTTTTACAAGAGATTTTTATTTGAAAATCTAGACTGCTCCTAATATTCCAAAAGGATAAGTTATGAGATCCTCAAATCGTCTCTTCACCGCCAATTGTGGCCAGGTAAGTGCCAGGTGAGTGGGAGGCTCTCCACTACAAGTAGTGGCCCTAATTAAGTAACCACTCGCCTTAGACACACTTGCCTAGACACTACAAAGTCTGGTTTAGATAAACGATCGATGCCCACAAGCTTTCCTTTGTTCTAGATTGGTGTTATTTTAAAATTACCTTTTAAAAGATACTAAATATTTCCTTTTTTTAAAAAGATGTCATTATTTAAATTTAATATTTTCTTCCCTTAAAAAGTTGAGGGGTTTTTAAAAATATTTGTAAGTAAAATATACGTATGCTGTATCTAAAATATTTATTTCACATATCTTTATTTCTTATAGATATTTTAAACAAATATAATATTTAAATTAAACGAGGGTATCTTGTGGAAGTAACCTATTTCGAGATCATTTTTATAGTATGAGTATGTCAGAGGCGAAATGACAATTCATGGGTTACATCAGATTCCAGGTATTATGGGTATGCAATATACTTCTATGTACAGAGGAAAATTAAACACCGTTTTAAAAATATGGTTTAACTTTATCATGATTAAGGGTATAAGGAAAAAGGGTATGCACAAATATTATAACACCATTTTAAATGGGGGTTGATGATTATAAGTTGGAACTAGGTTATTGAGATATAAGAAGGTGACAGGAAAAGGAGAGAGAGGCGAATCCTACCTTTTGTTTGAGTCGGATGCCGAAGAGTTGAAAACGTAGTCTCGTACTAAATCCTTAATAGCTCCGCGTCCCGATTTTTCCTCTGCGATTGGATGGAGCCGTAGCGTCGGCGTCGTCGATATGAAGGCACCGGTATTTTTTTCAGAATTTTTGGAGTTCGGTGGTGTGAGAAATTTAGGTTTGAATGTGTCTATTTATAGGGTTCAAATGGTAACAAAAAAATCCAAAAACATTAAAAAAATCCTCAAAATCTGCGCCGGCCATGAGTGTTGATGATTTCTTCATCATTGTGCCCGCCGCCTTAATTCGTGGCCGTTGGATCTGCATCCAACGGCCCAGATCGCACCGCCTTCCTCCACGCGCCGCCATTTGATTCGCTCGCAGCCATGTGTGAGGATCACGCGCTTTCGCGTGGTCCCCACCACGTGGGTGCCGTCAGCGTTTCTGGGCCGTTGGATCTCGTGATCCAACGGTCGAGGTTAAAACGCCTTTAAAAAATTTAAAATAAAATTAATAAAAATAAATAAAACAGCAGATTATTTAAAATATTGATTTGGTTTTGAAAAATTTGTTAAAAATATTTAAAAACACGGGAAAATTATGGAAAAATTCCAGAAAATATATTTTATTATTATCTTTAATATAAAAATAGTTTTGGGCTAAAACTAAGTAATATAACCATTCCTTTAGTTAGTTATTAAAGTTATATAAAATCTAGTTTATCTTTTAAAACATTTTTAATTACGAATTGATTTCTTTTATTGATAATAAAAATATGTAGATTATTTTAAAGCGTTATAAAATTTTATTAAAACATTTTAAGCCTATAAAACAATAAATAGATTTTAGAAAAATTCCTTTAATCATATTCAATGCTTTGAAAATTATTAACACTACTTTAAAAATTATTCTTCTATAAAAGAAACACATAAATAATTATTTGATAGTAGAAATATAAATAAAATATATTTTATTAGGTATTAGAAAACTTAGTCGTTACAATCTACCCTCCTTAAAATAATTTCGTCCTCGAAATTTCAGAAGGTAGGTCAAGCGAAGAAAGAAGAGATTATCGCGGTTAAATATTTTGGGTCTTGCTCTCTCGTCCCGTCTCCTCGCTTCCGTGTATGTCTGCCTAGTAGTTCTTTCTCGATATAATTCTAGCCGGCTGGGTTATCTTATCCTTCAAGGTTTCATCCTTCTGGTATTCATACTGGTTGCTGCTCGTAGGTTATGCTAACCTTTTCGTGACCTCGAAACGTTCAAAAGTATGGTTAGGGTTTCCAGCATACCCTCCAACGAAAGTAGCAAAAATAGGCTATACATTAACCCACCGTCTCCTTCCAAGATGTTAAACGGAAAATGAGTCGTGGGCTGAGCTTTCCTCGCTCGCTGCATTGTATCACCATCTCCACCTTTTTTTCCTACAATTATGTCAATCTTACAAATTCTCCATCTTCAGGGTCGTCCCAACCGATCGGTACTTCTCCTATATAAAACTTGACCTCTCTTATCCGCTTCATGTGTTTCAACCATCTGTGTTCCCATGTTCTCCTTAGAGTAGTGTTTCTACATCTTCAAGACGAAAATTTACCATCGTCGGTTCTAGATCTGGATAGGAATAGTTGCCTCCATAAATCGTTAGTTGTCTTGACGCGTATGCGACTATATTGCCGCGCTGATACATCACATCACCAAGTCACTCCTCCGAAAATCGTTGTGGATGTTTAAAACTTCTGGGTTTAATAAGAATTGCAAGAATGGTTGTGATAGTTACGATCTACCCTCCTTAGAATAATTTCATACTTGAAATTTTCAAAGGAGTAGCCACTACTAAGCACGGAAATCAGTAACGCTACCAGGAATCCTTTTTGCTGCATGTGTCGCTCCCGCGAGTTGGTTTATTACTTGATGCATGGAAAATCTCTGAAAGGTTTAGGTAAAAGGAATCAGACAATGTAAAATCAGTAGTTGCTTCCAGATAGAAGAGTTTGGAAGTTGAAGGGAGGTTGTGAATTGATGGAAAAACTTGCGAGATATAACATAAAGGCAACTAGTCGAAATTACGAAAACTAGAGGAATTATGGTGAGTTTAACTAAGATTTGCATCGAAGGATGGTTAAGCATGGTATCAAAGAAAGGTTGAGAAAAAGAAAGAGTACCTCTGTTGTCTTTCCACGTGGCATCAGCCTTCTCGGCCGTCATGGTGAAGGTCTGACGCTTGGGTCCATTCCTTTGTGCTTGCTGAAAAACACACTCCTGTGATGGCAAGGGTGGTCCTTTTGGTGTTTCCCCTTGACCGGTTGGTTTAGTGGCGGAAAGTGACCGGTTTCCTTGTGTTGGTGCCCCATAATTAGCCGGCTTGTTGACGAGGCCTGATTGTCTCCCTCTCTGAGGACAGTCCCCAATGGCATGATCCAGAGACCCACAGACTATGCAAAGTTTGTTCAAAATGCGACAGTCTCTCATGTAGTGTCCGGTCTTACCACAATGGTTGCATGTAACGGCTGGTTTTCCGAAGATAATTGGTCCTGCTGGTCTCTGGGGTTGTGATCTCCCGTTGAATCTGGAAGATGATCCTTCAAGAATTTGATTAGCTGGTCGCTTAATACCAGATAAACGGTCATCCTTCCTTATCCGTCTCTGAAGGTCTTCAAAGTTTCTTGCCGCCTCTAAAATTTCATCATAAATTGATAAGGTAGCAGAAGACATGGAGGACTATGTCTTCAGGTCCAATCCTTGTCGGAATCTCTTAGCATAAAGTTCTGGGGTTGCCACCAGATGATGCGCGAACCGACTTAACCTTGCGAATTCCGAAGCGTACTTGTCTACCGATTTATCCTACATACTCCCCTGTTGGAATTGTACAAAATCCCGTTCCATTTTTAGGTGTGCTACGGCGGGAAAATATTGAGTGTCGAACCGTCGTTTGAATGTTTCCCAGTCGACGGGCTCTTTCAGCCTGCTTTCCTCGACCTCCCACCATATCCTGGTATTATCCGTAAGTTGTAGCTTAGCGATGTTCACCCACGCGTCCTTCGGAATTTGGGCGGCACTGAGATCATTGACTGTTCCCTTAAGCCATTCTTCAGCTTCTAAAGGAGTTTCCTTCCCTGAAAAAGTCTTAGGGTGGAGTGATCTAAACTGTTTCACTCCCGCCGCTCCTTGAGGAACTGGGGTTAGTGTCTTACTTAAAATCTCTGCTTGCTGCTGCCTACTTTCTCATAGCTCCTGATGAAGGGCAGCTGTCTGCTGCTGCTGTTGCTCCGGTAGTCTTTGCAGCATTTGTAGCATCGCTGCGTGATGAGCAGTGGCTTCATTGACTCCATTTCCCATTCTGTTGCGGTTATGGTGTCGTCCAACCATTGATGATCTGAATCAGAATAGGCTAGGTTACAATCAGGCTGAGGGATGAGACAGGATAATAACTTGCATGGAAGAACAACAATTAATACAAGAGAGGCTAAGAAGAGCACAAGAGAGATTTTTGCTCGAAACTAAGATTTTATTATCCAACTTCAATATGGAGAGTACAACCGAAAAGTAAGGACATGTCCATACTATTCTTACATCACTTTATTCGGCCAAAAAAAGGAAAAAGACTTATTAGTCTCGATTAGGGAGTTCAACAAGTGGTGATAGGTCCTCGAACTAAGAAAAGTACGACCATTCCCACGGTGCCTTGTGGGGACAACCGCCTGAGTGTCTACGATTTCGTCGTCTGAATCTCCAGATGTAGCTTCAAAGTAAATATCGGACATGTCATCCTCGTTGGAAAGATTTGCCATGACCGGAAGGAAAGGTCATGGTCAGGGTACAGAATGTCAAGGAAGGGATAAGGAACATAGGAAAACTATGAAATCGGTATAAATGGATGAGATTCACAAATATAATAAGTCAGTTAACGGTTTCATTTTAGTATACAAGAGGACCTGCATGGGCCACTACAAAAACCTGTCACGCCCCGCTTCCCAAAAAAAGGAGAAGGAAGACGTGGCAGGGTCCGCAACCTAACTGTATTGAAGGTGGTCTATTCAATACAGTTACGTTAAGTGTATAAATATTTAATATGCAGGATGTGTACCAAAACAAAAATAATAAAAGCGAAAGGCATT
The DNA here is from genome assembly GCA_030015575.1 of Agapanthus africanus. Lineage (NCBI taxonomy): Eukaryota > Viridiplantae > Streptophyta > Magnoliopsida > Asparagales > Amaryllidaceae > Agapanthus > Agapanthus africanus. Next base: position 296,541,787 of record CM057339.1, on the reverse strand, counting down.
TTATTTCCATTAACCAAACTTTATTACATCCCAAAAGAAATAGTAAAATAAATTGAGTAGTTTAATTACATCAAAGGAGAAACAAAAGCCCTAAACATGTGGGCAACAACAAAAATTAAAACTATCTAATCTTCCATCGTCCAGTCTGCAAGATCTTCATAAGCTAGCTTCACACCTTGATCTTCGCTATAATACTCATTCTTATCTGACGGACATTCCAAAGATAGAGTAGGAAAAGGAAAGTCCGTCAGCGAGTTATACTCGAGTAGGATTGCCTCATAAGATAGTAAATGTATAGAAACGAACAGGCGTATATAAGAGTATGATGTATGCAACGTAAAGTAGGGGTGTAAAGGTTTGAAATGCATAAATTTAAGATGTTTTGAGTAGAGGTATATATGAGCATGTGTATGTTGTAAGTTATATGTAGATGAAGGTAATAGTATGTATTAGTTTGTTAAACAAGGGTCTGGATACTCGTGATTATTCCGTTGTGGCCACGGAACAACAACTGGGGAAGTGAAATGTACCGTTTCTCTTCCCGGGATCATGATCGAGTAGTAGTGGAATCCGTGTTCCGAATTATCCTTGCCTAATCAAACTACTCATCCCCGTGGTTCAGTATAAAGATTTGGACGAATTAGAGTTAGTGCGTATACTTCTAGGCATGGAATTTCCATATTGTATAGTCGCCCATATATTGTCACCCGGAATATCGGGATCTTCATATTTATAGTCGCCCATATATTGGACTGGTCACCCGGAATATCGGGATCTTCATATTTGTATAGTCGCCCATATATTGGACTGGTCACCCGGAATATCGGGATCTTCATAAAGTATTCCATACCTAGGTCCGCGCATTCTAACCCTAACCGTATCATGTTTTGTATATGTCATGTTGTCATAAAATGGAATTTTAGAAAGAGTATTGATCTCATTTAATATGACCTTCCACAACCACTCGTTTTATTTTCTAGAATTTGTAAAGTACTACGTGTCCTTTAGAGAAAGCTTAGTTAAAATAATAAGGTTTAAATATCTTTTATTACTTTTAAGAAAAACCACGATATTTGGGATATTTATTATTTTGGAAAAGCATAATATTATACAGAAAATATCCTTTTGTTAAAAGGTTATGGTGTTTATTTAAAAATCTTTTACAAGAGATTTTTATTTGAAAATCTAGACTGCTCCTAATATTCCAAAAGGACAAGTTATGAGGTCCTCAAATCGCCACTTCACCGCCAATTGTGGCCAGGTAAGTGCCAGGTGAGTGGGAGGCTCTCCACTACAAGTAGTGGACCTAATTAAGTAACCACTCGTCTTAGACACACTTTCCTAGACACCACAAAGTCTGGTTTAGATAAACGATCGATGCCTACAAGCTTTCCTTTGTTCTAGATTGGTATTATTTTAAAATTACCTTTTAAAAGATACTAAATATTCCCCTTTTTTTAAAAAGATGTCGTTATTTAAATTTAATATTTTCTTCCTTAAAAAGTTGAGGGGGTTTTAAAAATATTTGTAAGTAAAATATACGTATGCTGTATCTAAAATATTTATTTCACATATCTTTATTTCTTATAGATATTTTAAACAAATATAATATTTAAATTAAACGAGGGTATCTTGTGGAAGTAACCTATTTCGAGATCATTTTTATAGTATGAGTATGTCAGAGGTGAAATGACAATTCATGGGTTACATCAGATTCCAGGTATTATGGGTATGCAATATACTTCTATGTACAGAGGAAAATTAAACACCGTTTTAAAAATATGGTTTAACTTTATCATGATTAAGGGTACAAGGAAAAGGGTATGCACAAATATTATAACACCATTTTAAATGGGGGTTGATGATTATAAGTTGGAACTAGATTATTGAGATATAAGAAGGTGACAGGAAAAGGAGAGAGAGACGGATCCTACCTTTTGTTTGAGTCGGATGCCGAAGAGTTGAAAACGTAGTCTCGTACTAAATCCTTAATAGCTCCGCATCCCGATTTTTCCTCTGCGATTGGATGGAGCCGTAGCGTCGGCGTCGTCGATACGAAGACACCGGTATTTTTTTCAGAATTTTTGGAGTTCGGTGGTGTGAGAAATTTAGGTTTGAAGGTGTCTATTTATAGGGTTCAAATGGTATCAAAAAAATCCAAAAACGTTAAAAAAAATCCTCAAAATCTGCACCGACCATGATTGCTGATGATTTCCTCATCATTGCGCCCGCCGCCTTAATTCGTGGCCGTTGGATCTGCATCCAACGGCCCAGATCGCGTCGCCTTCCACCACGCGTCGCCATTTGATTCGCTCGCAGCCGTGTGTGGGGATCACGCGCTTTCGCGTGGTCCCCACCACGTAGGCGCCGTCAGCATTTCTGGGCCGTTAGATCTCGTGATCCAACGGTCCAGGTTAAAACACCTTTAAAAAATTTAAAATAAAATTAATAAAATAAATAAAACAGCAGATTATTTAAAATATTGATTGGCTTTGAAAAATTTGTTAAAAATAGTTAGAAACACGGGAAAATTATGGAAAAATTCCAGAAAATATATTTTATTATTATCTTTAATATAAAAATAATTTTGGGCTAAAACTAAGTAATATAACTGTTCCTATGGTTTTAGTTAGTTATTAAAGTTATATAAAATCTAGTTTATCCTTTAAAACCCTTTTAATTACGAATTGATTTCTTTTATTGATAATAAAAATATGTAGATTATTTTAAGGCGTTATAAAATTTTATTAAAACATTTTTAGCCTATAAAACAATAAATAGATTTTAGAAAAATTCCTTTAATCATATTCAATACTTTGAAAATTATTAACACTACTTTAAAAATTATTCTTCTATAAAAGAAACACGTAAATAATTATTTGATAGTAGAAATATAAATAAAATATATTTTATTAGATATTAGAAAACATGGTCATTACACAACCGACCATTGTATGCATCAAAGCGACCCATAATTTCAGCGCACTGGGCGTTTATGAATTTTTGGTCTTGGGAACGGCCGAGTGAGCGGATGTCTCTATAAGAGATAATCTCATCGAGATCATATAAATGAACAGTCATAGTGCCTGAGAAGAAACATCATTGAATGATCAGTAATGAGGAAAATCAGACATTGGGATTTAAATAAGTTCTCGGGAAGACAAGTTCTGTCTGGCGACAAACAAATTCAAGTTTGTGCGACTAAGAAAGAAAACCTTCAAAAGACTCCCAGTAAGCCCCTCAAGCCAAGGAGTAGATCTCTCTTGAGAACAATGCTCTTCAGAAAAAATGACAACTGCCATAAATAATAGGGGAATAAAATTCCCCGAAAACGCTAAAGAGCAATGCTCTGTAAAAAAGATGAAATGATCCCTCAAGAAACCCTGAAAGCAAAGCTTTCTGCGGAAGTAAAAACTTCGAAATCTTTAAGATCTGTAAAATGAATTCCAAAAATTCTTCATCAATAGGTCGAAAGAAACCCTAAAAAGGTTTTCTTTTTTGGATCCATGATCCAAATAGAGCAAAGCTCTGGTAACGAATTCGAATCTTACCAAAAAGAAAAAGATCTGACAGAGTTTTGATTCTTAAGAGATTTCTTAAAGAAGAGAGCTATGCTCTGCAAGAGAATAATAATTCTCAGAAGGAAGAAAATGAACAGAAATCATCCTAAGGGTCAAGGGTCCTATTTATTGGCACTGAGGTGCCGTTTCAACTTCTGAGTTGATCCAAAGACGCAGATATTGCCACCGCTGCACTCACGTGTGGGCTACGTGAGTGCAACGGTGGGGGGGCATTTGTTTCCCCCAATCAGAGCAATGCTCTGTTCAAAATTCAAATTTTGCAATAAAGCAACACTTCAGATGCAGCGCCAAGTGCACTGCGCTCTAAGCAGCGCACCACGTGCAAAGCATGTGTGCGCAAGCGCTGAGTGCGCTGTGCTCTAAGCAAGCTCACCACGTGTGCGCTAGCGCTGGATGCGCTGCGCTCTAAGCAGCGCACCATGTGCAAAGCACGGGTGCGCTAACGCTGCAACTAAAAGCTCCCCACCGTCAGATCAGAGATCCAATAATAATGATAAATCATTAATTAAATCAGAATTAAATTCTGTTAAGGAAACCTTCCTCAAAATCTTTCTAAATAACAAAATTGTGCTCTGTAAATCAGAGCACTGTTGGATCAATGATCCAATGGTGATTAAAAATCATCAAAATACATAATAAACTCTGTATGAAAAGATTTCCCAATCTTGTTAAAAACAAGAAGATTTCCTTCTGTAAATCAGAAGCTCTTGGATCAAAGATCCAACGGTAGGGAAATTCCCAAATCAATTGGAGAAAAGATCTACTTAACTGATTGAACTGATCAGCTTGCCTTATAAAAAGGCATCAAGACTTTAAGTCTCGATATACAAAAATAGAGAGAAAAACCTCTCATAAACTTGAGAAATTCAAAGACAAAGAGCAAGCTCTCAAAAGAAGAAAACTTTCTTCAAGGTAAAAGAAAAAATAAACTGAGAGATGAAATCATCTCATATAAAAAGAAGAATTCACTTGTTTAAAAGATCATAGATCTATAAGACCAAGGTCTTTCACAAAGAGATCAAAAGATCTCATCATAAAAAGAAGAACATAATTCTTCTCACAGATCATAGATCTATAAGACCAAGGTCTTCCACAAAGTGATCAAAAGATCTCATCATAAAAAGAAGAACATAATTCTTCTCACAGATCATAGATCTATAAGACAAATTGTCCTTCAGAGATCATCTCATCATAAGAGGGGAGAATAATTCAATTCTCTTAAGGATCACAGATCCATAAAGGCAAAGCCTTTCATCAATCAAAGAGATTAAAATATCTCCAACAAAATAAGAACTTTTGTTCTTAGAATCTCAAGACAAAGTCTCTTTTTTGGATCACAAAATTGATCAGATGCGCTTTGCGCTCTGGAACTGCGCTTTGCGCTCTTGAACAGTGATTCTGCGCTCTTAGACTGGTGCTCAGCGCCAAGCGCAACACGTGTCCCTCACGTGTGCGCCACTTAACGGTTAGCGCTTTGCGCTCTTGAAATAGCGCACTGCGCTCATGGGCTGGCGCTCAGCGCCATGCGCACCACGTGTCAATCACGTATGCGCCACTAAACTAATAGCGCAATGCGCTCATAAACTGGTGCAATGCGTCCATCATCTGGTGCTTAGCGCCAAGCGCGACATGTGTCCCTCACGTGTGCGCTACTCGGCAGAAGCGCACTGCGCTTTTTGACTGGCGCAAAGCGCCAAGCGCGCCACGTGTCGCGCTGATAGAACATAAATTGTTCTTTAATAAGCCCAGGGCTATAAGGAACACTCAGCGTTCAGTAAAAGACAAAAACACTGTCAGGGCCATGCCCAAATAAAGGCTCAACAGCCCAAAATAAAATGTTAAACATTTTAACTTGATTGGACTTAGCCCAAGACTGGCCATAAGTCCTCAATTCATATTAATTGACCCCATATGCTCATAAATATTTTAACAAATCTTAGCCCAAAATTGGACTACAGATTTTTCAACCAACTCACATCGGTTCAAGGGTACATCTCTTTACTCCGCTGATATTTGTCGCTGTAATCCTTCAACGTCTTCAGAGAGGTGACAGGTCCCGATAACCATACATTTCATAGACTATGACGTCTTTAAACTGGACTGTGGGGTCCTTAAACCCACGGACTATGATGTCCTTAAGCTTGGACCGAGATGTCCTTAAACTACCAATGGACCGAGATGTCCTTAAACTACCAATGGACCGTAATGTCCTTAAACTAATTATCGACCGCAATGTCCCTAAACTAAACAATAAAGTCCAAACGCTCTTTTGTTGGATCTAAACGATCCCGTTAAGTTGATTTTAGTCTAAAATTAGACTAACGTATCCTTAACTAACGTTTAAGTTGATCTTAGTCTCAAATGAGACTAACTTATCTTTAAACCCAACCCCCAAATCCAAATCTAAGAAAATACGGATTTGGATCAATCCACGCCCTACGGGCGACAAAATAAATTAGTCTCCGTATACAATCCAAGGGCAACCACAAACAAAACAAACACGCACGACACGAAATGACCATCTGAAGAAGGAGAAAGTGGTTACCGCGATACGGTAGCGTAATTAACTGCAGGGGTTTGCGTCTGCAGGGAAGAGCGTCCCCACAATCAAAACCCCCTCAAATGAGGGGGAATCTGACGAAGTCTGCTACATCGACCGCATCCGTTTAAACCTTCGATATACGGTGTCATAAATCAACTTGGCATCCTCGGAGAGGTGGACAGATAGCTCCAATTAGCATCTACCCCGAAATTCAGGCAAGACGGACCTACGCGGTTGCGTCTCCGTGTTTCGGCGGGGAACATTGGCGTACCGCCCTGAGAGAGAAGAAAGGAGCTAACTCCATCCAAGTGAGCTTTCATCTTAACCAAATAAAGAGTCCTAATAAGAGCCTCACGTTGACTCTTGGTAACGGCTAGATCAGAAGAGATGGGTTGATACATGTTCCATTCTTCTAGAAGCCCCCGGAACCTACCCCAAAAGCATATAGATCATCATCTGGAGCAGCGATAGTGAGTTCATGGAAGATATCATAGAGCTACTGAAGGCTACCTTATGATGAATAAAGAGATTTGAGATGGAACCACATCTCCTTCACAGTAGGGAGATACATAATAGCCTGATAAAAGCTGGGCTTTATAGAGTTTGTAAGCCAAGTGCAGATTTTGTTGTCATTTTGAAACCAAGATGAATACTGCGCATTGGAGGTAGGTAGAGCTTCCTAAAAGAGATAGTGATGAAGGCCTGTACTTTTGAGGGCTCGTTCAATAGTGTGCGCGATTTCAAAAAATTATTAGAGCCAGAGAGTCACGATAGTTAGACGGAGATCCGTTTTGTAATTGAAAACATGATCAATTTTGTTGTCTGTTACATTGAACGTCGCAAGCAAAAAAAGAAAGCAATAGAAAGTGCAGATTTTATCTCAAGATCAAATCATCACGGGATTTTGATATCCAGCGAGATGAGAGGCATTGAGGGCCGGAGGCGTCGATGGCTGGAGGATATGGGTGCGAGACGATCTGGGTGTGGAGAAGCGATCTGGGGGCGTCGAGTCGAGGGAGAGGCGAGGGCGATCGAGGCGAGGACGAGGATCCGGGGGTATGGGAGAGAGGAGGCGGCGGTAAGTTTTTTATTTTTTAATTTTTTGAGGGTTAAGGTTTAGGAGACCCGCTTTAATACCATGTTAGAATTTTAATTATTTAAAGTTGAGGGGGGCGATTGTTGGCTATAGTGCCCTCAAGTCAATTATTGAATCACAGGCAAGCGATTGTGATGATTGAGGGAGGACCTATACGGAAGAACAGTCTTACTCGAGATGATAGTATGCTATCTGGTTTGTTTTTATCATCATATATATGCATTAGGTGGCACTACAAATCACTATTACATGTTGATAGAGTCTATAGGATTCTTTCTTGACTATCAGCACTATGATGTCGATCATATATATAGGAGTTGGGTGGTCTATAAGCACATCCTTAAATGTCCCTAGTCGTGAGAGTATCGAGACTGGGCATCAATACTCCAGAGTAGACTAGTGTATACTTATCGAGACCCTGACGAGGGGCGGTGGCCGGTCTCACAAGCCATTGGTGTCAGTTAGTCACCTAAGATAGTATACAGGTGCTCATTGGATTATGAGTACACCGGACGGACTCGCCGGGAACATGCTCATTAGTATTATACCTATTGTCAGATAGCAGTTCCCAGGTGACATGAGTACAGGTTAATCTGTCGACCTGAGATCGTCATTTGTCTCGTGTGAGTTCCCACCGTGCTTTGATTACTACCCTACCACGGCTCAAAGGAGTCGTGCAAACAGGTTTTAGTTGGGTATAGTCCTGAGCTACATGGAGGCAGTGAGCTGATCGTCGGGGATTCGTCTCTCCCGGTATTGGGGGTTGATGTTGCATAGTGCACGGGTGGTCATCATTAGAAATCCTTGGTCAAGGTGGACGAGAATTACTGATTTGGATCAGTAGTTTCTCAATGGGTAATGGGCTTCATACCGACACAAAATATCGCGTTATTAGGGGTCTGACTTTATCCACCTCCTAAACACGATATGCGATACTCTTAGACAAATAGACCGGACTGTATGGAGATTGTCACGGACAGGCTCAGTAGGGGTTTGAATGAGTTCGCTCGTCGGCCTTTCTTTCGCTCAATCCTGGGTAGCCGTTACGTACAGCTAGTGCCCTGACGTGCTTGTAGTTAAACCCACTGCCAGCGTGTTGACGAGTCTTTAGAGTCCCACACAGAGAGTTTCCCTGGTTCTGGAGAAACGATTTAGTAGCCGTATTGGATACGTACAAGGTTCCGATCGATTGATTGTACTATGTACCCAGACTTCCGATCGGACAATTGATAATACTGGCTGGCTCGAGTTTGGGCCGATTATTAAATCAGCTATTGATTTAATAATTTACATATATGTATTTCATTATGTATTTTCTAATATTATGTTCTTTGTGTTATTCTATCTCTTCGGGTATTCGTATTTCGGTACAGATACAGGTATGTATATACTGTAGAATGTAATCCGTATTTTGTACAGATAACATTCTAGAAGGTGGACACCTTATTTTAGGGTTTGACCATTTATTATAAATGGATAAATGAGATGGCAATGATTTGATAGGAGTATGGTAAGGACGATGATTGCATAGTATGCACAAATGAATTCTTAATTCATTTGTGCATATTATTCAAGTATGGGCACATATAAAAAATGAAAGATATTGTTTTACAAAACCAAGCATGCTCATTTTCTCTCTCTGTGGTTAGCTCATTATTTTTGTGAGATGGTTCTTTCTCTTGAGCATGTCATTTTCTCCTCACCATTTTATGTTTCACTCCTCTGTTGAGTTTCATGGTTTCCTCCACCTTCATCTTCCACATCTTCTCAACCCTTTCATGTGTTGAGAATCATGAGAGGAGGTGAGATAAGATAGATAAACACTTAGAACACTCACTATATCCTAGGTTTTCTAAGTTAGCAATCTAGAATCCCTAGTTGCTTCACTTGCTTTCGATATGGAGCTAGAGCCATGAGCTACATCTCTCGGGTGGATCGTCTTCGACGGAGGAAGACTGGCGGCCAAGTTTGTTCGAGCACGCCTCAAGGAGCCAAGGAGAAAGATAGAAGACCGAAAGACTTGGTTCATTCGGTATAACATTCTAACCTTGTAGTTTAGCTCTTTTTAGTTTTGCTAGTATAGGTTTATGGTTTCGACCTTGGGGCGGGTTTTGTTTGCGCCAAAATTTTTTAACGCCAGTTTTTGTTCCGCATCGGCCACGGTAGATGGCCAGGACGCCGGCAAAACCCAGCATGGTATCAGAACCACCCATAAACCAATACTAGCTAGTTTGCAAGATTATAATATCGATCGACCAATTTTTCAAAATCGAAATTCCATTTTCACATGCTTGTTGTCGATTTTGAAAAGTGTTCAAAAAATCTTTCTGGGTATCTTAAAAATACGAGCAGGCAATTCTATGGCAACTCAAGAAATTTGGTCACAAGACCCTACTAAATGGCCGCGATTCCGCGGCAATACATGCACATTGGCCGCTGAATCGAGGAGGATTTGTGGGCGTTTTGCCCCAAATTTCTTCTGGCACTCTCTGACATGGAAATTTGATTTTTGATATATTTAGTTTTGGCCTATATTTGTTTGAGTGCTAGTTTGCATTTGGGGCCAATTTGGGAAAGTTTTAGTCGATCGAAATTTTAACCGTATATTTATCAGTGCATGTGATGATATCTGCGACCGTGAATATTAATGAGCGGTACAACCCGGCTAGTTGCTATATGTTCAACTAGACGGGTTTGCGAACTTAATATTCATGTTGATGTTATGTGATTGTGCTGATATTGTGGTTGGATTGTCGTGGTGGATAACCAATGGTTCAATGATAGTTTTACCGTTCAGATTCATTTGTATATTTGTTATTACGGGGCAAGCGTCCGATATGTGAACAGCCGTCTCTGCCAGATTGTATATTCTTTTATTGGGGCACGACCGGGTTGAGGTCGGTGTTGCCATTGTATATATTTTTCTTTTCTGTACTAGGATTATCCTGCGGTGGAGTGCATGAATAGCTGAGTTCTAGAGGGCAACGGATCTGCATCTCATGGAGTTGAGAAGGATGTGACCTTACTCTATAATTGGCGGGCTATTCGCCGCACTCGTAGGGGGTATAGGATGACCCATGGAGGGGTGTGCAAGTTACCGGATTCCGTGAAGCGCCGAGTGACCCATTCACTTTGTTGATTAGGGTTGCCTCACTTCTGGGATTGGCGGATAACTTGCCGCACTCGTAGGGGTCCAGGGTTTTCATTGCACAGGCTATCCACACGACAGGAAACGCCGGGTCTCATTTGTGGCTCAAATGAAACCCGAGGCTCCAGGATTATCCACCATTCCGTGTTGCTTGCTGAGATTCTGTGATGTTTCTTATATCATGCCTGGGACGAATGTTATATATATATTTATATATACTAGTAGATGTTGTATATGTTTTGCACCCGCGCTAGTCCAACTCCCGCTCTGTCGTTAGTTAAGTAACCTAACGGGTGAGGACGGGGCCTAGTGGCGAATGCGGATGGCATATACGTAATCGTTTATCTGGTGTGATATGATTAATTGATAGGACTGCATTAATTCTGATTAATGCAAGAAAAACAAACCTATAGATATTGTTGGAACCAAGTTTTTAAAAACAGACATTATAGACATTTTCTTTTGCTTTGCACAGTGGTATTCGGTTATGAATATCCAGCATCTCATTCGACGAGGCAAGAGCTGAGATCCCTTCATCGAGAGTAACCTCTTGGGCAATAGTTTGTGTCATCGTAATAACTTCACTATAGTCTATTCCTTTGCTTTGCATTGTGGTATTCAGTTTGGAATATTCTGCACCTCATTTGACAAGGAAAGAGCCGAGATCCCTTCACAGGGAATGACCTCTTTAGCAAAATTTTACGCCGCTATATATTTGTAAAAACCACTCAGTTTTTTCAACGATATCAAGTTCATTACGTTAAAGGTTTTTCGCCAAAAACCAGCCGTAGCCCTCCGTCATTTCAGATGGGTACCACCTAGTATTCGTGCTATGCTTGTTGGCAAGCGTCAAGACATAGTGAACGGTAGCTGAGTGATATTATCTGTTGCATGGATATGCGATTGATCGAGACAGTCGTACAGCTTTGTTGGCAAGCGTCAAGAGTTTGTGCGGGTGGGTTTGAGTTAATCCAGAACAATGACGGGTTGAACTTGACTAGTGGCCTATGGCTTGTTGGCAAGCGTCAAGGTTATAGGTCGTTAGGGGTAAAAACCACATCAGGAGTTTCAAACATACAAGAAACTTGCCAGGCATATGTATACCTTCTGGAGTGTGGTGGCTTGAGTGGCTTCCATCAAGTTATTATGTGATGGTAGTTGGATCCCGATTCCCACTGATGAGTAGGTGCTACTCCTTGGGTGATTTTAGATGATCCCGACTAATTCTCCTTTTAGAGTTTAAAGGAGAATTCGAGGAAACAGTGGGAGTCATCCTAATTAGATAAAGTGATTAACCATTCTAATTTAGGTTAGAGTGCACGCTGAGTGTTTCTTTTCTCTCTTTCTCTCTCTTTGGCAGCGACCATGACCCGACCCTAAACTAAAACTCATGAACCAAGTTAACCGAACCTTCTTAAAACACTTTGGCTTTTTGGATTGTCACAGTCGCATAATTCATTGTCGCTCCTACTTTTCCTTGTGCATTTCTCCGGAACATTCCGTATCACCACGAAGATCCACATTTCTTGGATATTCCATCGTATAGTTACATACGAACTCGAAGGAACTTGTTTCAGTTCGAGAATGGATTCTTGTTCTGGAAAAATAGAATAAGGATTATTCAGTTGTCTTTTTCCTTTACTTTCTCTCAGGTTGCAAGAGCTCCTGGTATTAGGAGAGTACACCTATTGCGCTTATTGGATAATCTTCTTCCAAACCATAGGCAGGTGCCGAAAGATAGGGAAGGAAGAAAACCAATTAGCCTAAGTGTGGTGTACAGAAGATAATAAGTAAATACATATAAAGGGATTAGGATAAGCGCAAAGGAAATTGCGACTACTATCATTCACGACGAAGCCGTGCATATCCCTGCCACTCCTACTTCTCCTTTACATTTCTCCGGAACACTCCGTATCACTACGAATATCCATATTTCTTAGATATTCTATCGTATAGTTACATACGAACTTGAAAGAACTTGTTCCAATTCGAAGATGGTTTCTGGTTCTGGAGAAATAGAATAAGGATTATTCAGTTATCTTTTCTCTTTACATTCTCTCAGGTTGTGAGGGTTCCTGGTATTAGGAGAGTACACATATTATGCTTATTGGATAGTCTTCTTCTAAATCTTAGGCTGGTGTTGAAGGGTAAGGAAGGAAGAAAGCCAATTAGCCTATGTGTGGTGTACAGAAGATAATAAGTAAAGATATATAAAGGGATTGAAGTGTGGGCAAGGAAATATATGGTTACTGTCATTAATCTGGATAGTGAAAGATGCATTGCTAGAAATACCCGGCTACCCCTTCAAAACATTTTCATGTTTCAGTTTGACTGTGCAATGTTAATTGAAAACTAATTTCCCAATTAGATTCTAACTCCAGGGTATGTATTTACCAGATTTGATTCTCACATCTGTATGGCGTTACGGATGCTAAGTGGGAGTAAGATATTGGGAATTGGATGATTAGATCCTCTGTATATCATAATTCTTTGTAATTGGTGATGTTTGAGGAAATCACCTGGGTTTTGCCTGACGGCAAAAATATTTGGTTTTGAATATCCGTCGTTATGCACCAATTCAAATTGTTATATTTGTACGTTTATTTTATAAAGTGAGATATAACTTTTTGTAATTATGTCTATGACATTTACTTATATCAGTTGATGGTTATGTAAAGAGTATTTAACAGCGGTGTAATTCTTCTTAACCATAGTACAGTTTTCAACCTACGCCGCACAGGGTTTGAGTTATTAAACTCAGTGGATTTATACAGAGTATTGTATGTTATCCGGTGCCCGTTAGGACAAAGGGGTTGGTACTCATACTATATTCTGTTTACTCATGACTTCTCTAGTTTTAGACAAGTATTTCGTTGAAATACAAGGTCCAGATTTTGAGAAGTTATAGGTATAAGAATAAAGTAGAGAACCATATGTTGCAAGTATCAGGATTCTTCAAGGTAATCGAAGATGTAGATACTTGTGTTAGGTATTCCGTTGTAAGTAATAGTTTTGAGAAATTACTTCTCTTTTAAGTTACTCATGTGTAGGTGCATTCCTTGATGAGTAATGCTGCTTGGCCTCCTTCCATTTAGTTGATATGCACTGAAAACAGCGGCATGTTTTTGAATCTGGTTCCAATTAAATTAGTGCATTTATTTCTATATGGATATAGAATGGATTCATATCTTAACGATGTTAAGGTATATGGAGTTGTCCGGCTTATGTTTAAAACCAGAATCCGGATAAACTCTAGGCACGTTTCAGTAAGGGCGGTTTGTGGGTTATCCCGGGTTTTGACGAGGGTTAACATTCTACCATCTGGAAGATCAATAGTTATATTGTTCTTGACTCGTCACAATTTTAGTAAAATGAATTCTTTTTCAGAAAACATTAGTGGGAGTACGGTAGAACTGGAAGCGATTTCAGAACCACAAACGATTACTGAAAATTCAATAGAACTTAAAGATTCAATTGGATTCGACAATCCATTAGCCATTCCGCAGATTTGGTAGGTAACCTCAGGCACCCGAGAGGTACTTCGGTCTCCTCAAAGACGGTGAAAAGGAGGTTTTTGATGACCCAAACTTGACACTATTGTTGTTCTAGACTATGAGATCTGGTAGGAGGATGAGTATAACGTCGTTCTAAACAAGCTTTAGAAGTGCACGTGTATATGACTCTGGTAGAAGGCTGTTGTAGTCGGTGGGAGCAGCGGAAATGTAGTGGGAAAATAGCTTATGTCTATTTATAGACTAGAGCAGGCATAGCGGAGATAGATCGTCTAGTTTTGATGTGACAGTCATAGAGTTTGATTTCATCAGAACAACAGATGGACCTGATAAGAAGGTGGTAGGAAGTGATGTCCTGGTTATTGGATGACATCCTCTTGATAGGAAGTGGCATTCTTATACTACGATCGGTTATACTGTGGTTGTCACAAAGTGTTTCTTCACATAGAATCTGGATAAAATATCATGGTTTCTGGTCACTAGATCTATGGTTTTAAATCTAGATTTGGGAAGTGTCCCATTTTGGGTACTTGACACTATTCTAAAGTGTCTTAAAATAGACGACTCCTGACGTGGTGGTGTACCCGCAGGTGATGGAGTCACCTTCTCTAAAGAGATGTCTTCTACACCGATGAGAAGAGCGATTTGCATGATTGACATAACACTTGCTTATGCAATTGAGTCAATCATGAAATGTCAAGTACCACACCAGATTTTGCTTTTGCACTGGTTGCAATAAGCATATATATTAATCCAATTCTGGAGAAACGTTGGGAAGAAGTTATGAACATAAGTGGATGTTCTTGGTATATGTTAACGGCAGTCTCTTTCAGGAAGCGGTTATCATTTGAGGCTTCCAAGGTGGCCTAGATGACAGAGTGGCTGTCAGAGTTATAGTTTTCCCTCTTTTTGAGGGGCAGTATGTTGGACAAGTGGTCCAAGAGGATACAGTGGAAAGCATGGCGTAGGATACTGATTAAATTCAGTAGAAGATACAGTCTAAGAAGTTGGTTGGATTTTGAGTTCATTTGTGAACTGGGTCCCATCAGATATCCAGACAAATTCTAAGACAGGTATCGCTCATTTTGGGAGACAGTGTTTCTCCGTGAAGTTGAGATATATAGAGATAAAGAAAGAAATATTAGAGCGGATCCACTCACTGAGGCTATTTCTCGAACGTAATAGTTTTGCAAACGGGCTTTGCGAAACTGATTAGTAGAGAAGTTGGGTGTTCGGTATCACACGGGCTATGAGTATGCGACACCGCAATAATTAGCCTTAAGTACAAGGGGGAGATTATTGGCTATAGTGCCTTCAAGTCAATTATTGAATCGCAGGCAAGCGATTGTGATGATTGAGGGAGGAGCTATACCGGGAGATCAGTCTTACTCGAGATGATAGTATGCTATCTAGTTTATCTTTATCATCATGTATATGCAGTATTAGGAGTATCGAGACTAGGCATCAATACTCCAAAGTAGACTAGTGTATACTTATCGAGACCCCGACGAGGGACGGTGGTCGGTCTCATAAGCCATTGGTGTCAGTTAGTCACCTAAGATAGTATACAGGTGCTCATTGGGTTATGAGTACACTGGACGGACTCGTCGGGAACATGCTAGTTGGTATTATACCTATTGTCAGATTCTCAAGTGACATGAGTACAAGTTAGTCTGTCGACCTGAGATCGTCATTTGTCACATGTGAGTTCCCACTGTACTTTGATTACTACCCTACCACAGCTCAAAAGAGTCGTGCAAACAGATTTTAGTTGGGTACAGTCCCGAGCTATATGGAGGCAGTGAGAGGATCGTCGGGATTCGTCTCTCCCGGTATTGGGGGTTGATGTCGCGTAGTGCACGGGTGGCCATCACCAGAAATCTTTGGCCAAGGTGGACGAGAAGTACTGATTTGGATTAGTAGTTTCTCAGTGGGTGATGGGCTTCATACCGACATGAAATGTCGTGTTATTAGGGGTCTGATTTTATCCACCCCCTAAACACGATATGCAAAACTCTTAGACGAATAGACTGGACTGTATGGAGATTGTCACGGACAGGCTCAGTAGGGGTTTGGATGAGTTTGCTTGTCGGCCTTCCTTTCGCTTAATACCTAGGTAGCCATTACGTATAGCTAGTACCGCTGACGTGCTTGTGGTTAAACCCACTGCCAGCGTATTGACGAGTCTTTAGAATTCCACACAGATGGTTTTCTTGGTTCTGGCGAAACGATGTAGTAGCCATATTGGATACGTGTAGGGTTCCGATCGATTGATTGTACTATATACCCGGACTTTTGATTGGACAGTTGATAATACTAGCCGGCTCAGGTTTAAGCCGGATTATTAAATCGGCTTTTGATTTAATAATTTGCGTATATGTATTTCGATATGTATATTCTAGTATTATGTTTTTTGTGTTATTCTATCTCTTCGGGTATTCGTATTTCGGTATGGATATAAGTATGTATATACTGTAGAATATAATCCGTATTTTTTTACAGATAACATTCTAGAAAGTGGACACCTCATTTTAGGGTTTGACCATTTATTATAAATGGATAAATGAGGTGGCAATGATTTGATGGGAGTATGGTGAGGACCATGCTTGCATAGTGTGCACAAATGAATTCTTAATTCATTTGTGCATACTATTCAAGTATGGCCACATTTTAAAAATGAAAGATATTGTTTTACAAAACCAAGCATGCTTATTTTCTCTCTCTATGGTTAGCTTATTATTTTTGTGAGATGGTTCTTTCTCTTGAGCATGCCATCTTCTCCTCACCATTTTGTGCTTCACTCCTCTCTTGAGTTTCATGGTTTCCTCCATCTTCATCTTTCACCTTCTCTCAACCCTCTCATGTATTGAGAATCGTGAAAGAATGTAAGATGAGATACATAAACACTTAGAACATTCATTACATCTTAGGTTTTCTAGATTAGCAACCTAGAATCCCTAGTTGCTTCAATTGCTTTCGATGTGAAGCTAAAGCCATGAGCTACATCCCTCGGGTGGATCATCTTCGACGGAGGAAGACCAGCGGCCAAGTTTGTTCGAGCGCGCCTCAAGGAGCCAAGGAGGAAGATAGAAGATCGAAGGACTTGGTTCATTCGGTATAACATTCTAACCTTGTAGTTTAGCTCTCTTTAGTTTTGCTAGTATAGGTTTATGGTTTCGATCATGAGGCGGGTTTTGTTTGCGCCAAAAATTTTTAACGCCAGTTTTTGTTCCGCATCGGCCACGGTGATGGTAAGGGCGCCGACAAAACCCAGCAGCGATTATATATTTTATTTATATGAGTATACCTGAGTTTTTAATATAAGTGGGTTCCAACAATAAGACTTAAGTCTTGTTGAGATTTGGTCCATTTTATATCTTATACCTATGTACCTCTCATAGTTTTTCCAATATGCGATTATTTGTCTCACATCTCAACATAGAGATATGAGATAATGCATTGCAGGTGCTATAAGTCTTCAAGAGAGATCTGCGAGGATAATGATGCTGGCGGTTGGGTCGCTGTGGATGAAGCAGCTGTATTTTGTCTGGGAGTAGGAGTCTGATCTGGATAGCCATATTTCTCCTAACAGAATCGATCTGGTTGGTACGACCGCAATGAGAGCAAGAAAAGGAACCACGTCCGTGACCCCGTCCCCTATGATCACGAATACCAATAGAAACACAGCCACGACCAGAAGAAATGGGCCTGAGCAACAAAGGCAGAAGATAGAGCCTCCACTGTAGAAGCGCCTAGTGGAGGGACACGATAAGTAGCAGCGAGAATACTATTCAGGGTAGGCGTACCGTCCTGAGAGAGAAGAAATGAACGAACTCCATCAAAGTGAGGCTTTTTCTTAACCAAATAAAGAGTCTCAATAAGAGTCTCATGGTAACTCTTGGTAACGGCTGGATCAGAGGAGGGTCGATACTTGTTCCATTCTTTTAGAAGACTGCGGAACCTTGCCCCAAAGGCATGTAGATATTCATCTGGAGTAGCGACAGTGAGTTCATGAAAGATATCACAGCGCCAGTGAAGACTATCTTCTGACGAGTAAAAACATTTAAGATGGAACCACATCTCCTTCACAATAGGAAGATACATAATAGCCTGATAACAACTGGGCTCCATAGAGTTAGTAAGCCAAGTGCGGACTTTGTTATCATTTTGAAACCAATATGAATACTGCGCATTGGAGGTTGGTGGAGCTTCCTGAAAGAGATGATGATGAAGGCCCCTGTTTTTTAGGGCTCGTTCAATGGTGTGTGTCTATTCCAAAAAATTATTAGAGCCAGAGAGAGTCCAGATAGTTAGACGAAGATCCGTTTTGTAATCGGAAACAGGAGTATCAATCTTATTGTCTGTCATATTGAACATCGCACGCAAAGAAAGTAACCAATAGAAAGTGCAAATCTAGCGCAAAAAGAACGAGAGAAAGATACTCATCTCAACATCAATTCAGCACGCAAAAAGCGTTCTTCTATTGTTCTTTTTATTTCCTGAACTACAAGAACACCATTTTTATTTACAGCCATTGAGTTATAATATCATATGTTACCTTGGCTGTCTATTTCTGTGCCACTTTTAGTTAGGATGATGATACCACCTGCAACTCAGCATTGGTTACACTGATGTGCTTTTCTTCTATTCTAACCTGGCTCCTACTGGTAGAGCATCAGATTCAGTTTCCTGTTGATCAAAATGCAAATGGTATGCTTCTGTTGTTTATATCAGAATAGTTATACAAGGCCCAGCGTGACGCATACAGAGTTCAATGTGCCTGAACACCCTTGGCGCAAGGCCAGACATGATCCTGAGTGAAGTGGGCACTATTTTTAATATTTTACAGAAATAAATCACAAAATTATAATACAACTAGGCATAAAATACTATTCATTTATATATAGGCAATAATTGATGTGGGCAGACTTATTAATCTGTTACGCCCATGAATATTTGTAGCTATTATTGTTTTTTCTTTTATATTATTTTTTGAGATAATTGGTGTTTTCACCCATTTCTTCTTTCTTCTAATTTTCTTGGAATCGGTTTGCATTTGGAATATCTTTAATGTATCCATGCCTGGTTTTGATACTGCAGCAGCCACATATCCAAGATTAACTTCTCAAGATGTTAGTACCTCCCTCCTCAGAGGTTTTGATGAGGCCAAACCGTTGAAATTCTCTTACGAAGAGCTAGTTGAAGCTACAGATGCCTTCAGTAAGGATAATATAATTGGCTTTCATGGTTTTGGAGTCGTTTACATAGCATCTTAGAGGAGAGGTTGCTTACCGGATCAATTATCATAATTGTTCTTTACTCATGGAATTTCTATATATTTCATGTCTGCAAGCTTCTTAATTCTTTGCTAACTATCTTAACTTTTTGTGTGTATTTTCTTCATTTGAGTAGACCTTTATTTATTACTGTTAGAATACCCGAAGTGTACATGGATTTATTATATGTAATTAGATGTCTAATAGGGGTGTAATAGCAAAATTGCTTTTCCCTATATAAAGTAGAGGATTAGTCTTAGTCCAATCCATCCATTTAACATTCCCTTAATTCCCTCACTCTCTCTTCACATGGTATCATAGCCATCTAATCTGAACCACTTACTCATAACAATCTAATCCTAACCACTCATCTCATCATCATCCCCAAACTAACCAAAACCCGCCACCCTCGCCGGACCTCCAGCCGCCACCGCCACCCTCGTCGAACCTCCAGCCACCTCGCCGACCATCGCCCGATGCTGCTTGACATCGCCGGCCCTCCAGCTCGCCGGATCGACGCCGATCAAGTGCTGGAAACCTAGATCGAGCCCCTTTCCCATCGATTTTTAGTCCAGATCTGAAATCGATGAGGTTTGGGGGCTCAAATTGATCGATTTTGGTTCGATTTGAGTCGTTCTACTCTATTCGATGCCCAAGATATTTTTCTTGGTCAATTTGTGTTCGTTTTCTCCCTGGATAGCAATCTGAGTTCGAGTTTGATGCTGATTTGGGGTCGAATCTTGAGTTTTTCTGCTGATTTGGGGTCGAATCTGTTCTGATCTCTTCTCTAGTTTGAGATCCTTTAGTTCTTGGTCTCTACTTGGCCGATTTGGTAATTTCTTTGCTGATTTGGGGATTCTGCTGCTGATTTGGGGATTTCTTGGAGTATATATTTCTTATTTGCTATGGAGTGTTATGTTGATGGTGGTGTTAAAGGGTTTGCACTCTCAGAGATTGTAATTCGATTGAGTTTGGCGATTGTTTGATTTGTGGTTGTTTAGTTGTCACTTGATTGGCAGTGGTTGTCAAATTGCGGCTGTTGGTGTTGATTTGTGTGATTAAGTGCTTGTTTGAGTGGAGATCGGGTCTGGGAATTCCATTTCTTGAATTTTTTGGAGTAGTGGTTTTTTGATTCTTGGAGATGACGATAGAGAGTAAATCCGGGAGTAAGACAATCTCTTCAACCGATGTTGTAGTCACCAAGACGGTGGATTTCAAGCTTGACGAATAAAATTTCCATAGTTGGAAGCTCATGGTGGAGCCTTTTGTCAAGGGGCGGAGGAAAGGTGATCATTTGACGAAGCCTCATTTTGATCCACTTACCGCTGATTATGTAACAACTCTAAAATCTTGTACAGAAATTTTAATGTTGATATACAAGAAATGAGTTTTACAGCCTGAGTTTGAGTTATAAGTCGATTTTGTTAAATAACAGCAAGAAGCATCTTGTAGCTTATTGGTAAAGCCTTTGCACTGCTGTGACGTAGCCTATGTGTTCGATTCTCATCAGACACATTATTTTTTCTGAATTTCTTAAAAACTTTTTGGAAGCCCAAACTCCCCTGCGCTATTTGATTTCCCTGCAATCAAACAGAAATCTTTTAATTCACAATTTATCACAATTTTAATACTTTTAATCCACACTTTTAATTCCCAAATTCTAATTCTTCACTATAAATATCACTACCTACCTTGGCTTATTATCATTCTGAAAATTCTAGACAAAACTTTCTAAAAAGTTCATAGTGCAAGTGAAGTAAAGAGGAGTTAGCAAGCAAGTTGGTTCCGGTGAAGACCGAAGCCTATTCCGGAGCTCCCGTGACGCCACGAAGCTCATCCCCTCTTCTTCAATCTCTCCTTGAAATTTCTAAACCATAAGTCCCGCCCAAATTTCCTCGTTTCTATTAAACTTCCTTTTCAAAATTTTACCGGTAAAAGTGGAGTTAATACCGGCATCTTCTTTTCTAAAACACATAGCTCTCTTTTCCTTTACAATTTAGTTAATTTAATTTTACTACACCCCTTGTAACCTTAAACACTAATGTTTAGAATTAAATTACATCAAAATTCTCATATGAAACAACCATAGTAGAACTTTTTCGTTAAAATATCTTGAACTTTATAAACATCTCTTTTAATATTTGTTAAAACATTAGTGTTTTCAAAAGCATCATTCTCAAAACACTCTCTCTCTCTCTCTCTCTATATATATATATATATATATATATATATATATATATGGAGGTGATCTTATGCGGTCTGGCTTTATTTTTTAATTTGAGGTCCATTTTTCTAACACACAACTCTTATGTTTTCACCGATCCGTACCGGCCACCATGATCTATATGTGTTAAATAGGTTATGTATCAAATTTTACGAAATTTGGAGATCTCTAACACATCCATCAAACGATCTTGTTTTTCATGCATCGTAAGACCGTCGATTTTTTAGTCCATTTGATGGATTAGTTAGAGCTCTCCAAATCTTATAAAACTTGATACATAACCTATCTAATATGTGTAGATCATAATGATTGGTGTGGATCGGTGAAAAGCACGACATATTGTGTGTTTGAAAGTGGACCTCAAAATAAGAAATGAGGCTATACCTCATAGGATCACCTCTCTCTCTCTATATATATATATGTGTGTGTGTGTGTGTGTAATTACATTGGGTAAATTTTATAGAGAGCCATCGAATTTTCAAGGTATTTTATATAGCACCATTTAAAAAATTTCATAAACCCTTCTTGAATTAGCAATGTTGTATGAAAATATAAGTTTAAACTCATTTAAGATACTGGTGGATTGAATAACTCCAAAGGACCTTTTATATGGACTATATAGCTTCAAAATGAAGGAACATGACATATTTTGACGAAAATAATCAGAAGAAAGTATCCTTCAAGAATGTTTTATGGTATTTTTAAAGTTCAATGGTGCTACATAAAAGAGGTGTCATAAAATTCACCCTATTACATTTACAATAAAAGAATTTCTAAATATATTGATTGTGATTGCCCTTTCTCTGTTTCTATTATATGTAATCCAATAATTTGCCAAAACTGAATCAGTAGGTATTTGTATTGTTACCAAGGACATAGTTATGAAAATAAAATAACATGTTGATAGTAATGGAAAGCACTTATTTCGTATGAAAATCTGATTTCGTATATATAAAGGATTACAAAATATATCATACACATGTATTTTGTATTGGCAAAAATGAGGTTTGGCTGTGAACCGCACTCACAACCTTAGAAGGTGGGCTCTATCTCAACTTAAACCAGGAACTCACCTCCCTCCTGTTTCATTTTTTGTTCGCAGCTAATGGGGTTGCGAATGTTCACAGCCTCATTAAGCTACTTTTGTATTTATATTTGTATACGCATCTTTTAGTATATTTCTGACCAACCACAAGTATGCCGGGGAGTGATCCATTGCAAACCGGTCTGCGTTTTTTAAAAACGGGAACTCTCGGTTTATGACATATTTGAACGATCTGATCCGTTCAAGTTGATCACCCTGCTCTTAAATATACGTGTACGAAAAATCAAAAGATTTAAAGACCTCTAACATATTCATCGATAGGTGAAAAAATGAACGTCTTTCGATAATGCAACATAAACTTAATCCAATGCATATGTTAGAGGTTTTTTAATTCTTTGATTTTTCATACACGTATATTTGAAAGTAGGATGATCAATTTGAACGGATCGGATCGTTCAAGTATGTCGTAGACCGAGAATTACCATTTTTTAAAAACGCGGACCGGATTGCAACAAGTATGCCACCGGCCTTTCAAAGGCCCGGTCCGAAAAAAAACTACTCTAAAAAGACTTGCATGGTGCAAGCCCCAGGGCTTGCACCATGCAAAAAGCCTATCCAGAGGCTATGTAAGGATTCGCACATGCAAGCCTTAGATTTCCCCAGTCCTGAGCTTCAACAGACTTCTAGAATAATCCCTGGATCCCCAAATATCCGAAGTCCGACCTTCTCGAATCCTCTTCGTTCTCATCCTCCCCGCTTTTATATAAACCCTAAATCTCCAATTCCTTTCTCATCTAAAAAAAAAATCTCCAAACGATCGTCTCAAAAAAATATATTCAAACTTTTCCATGGCTCGTGTAAACCCTAGTTTTCGAAGGCCAGTATTCAGCAATCCAATTCGCAATGGCGCTTACTCACCTCAAGAGAAGCCGATGCCACCGCCGTCGAAGCCCAAGCTCATCTCGATTCCCGTCGAATACGTTGGATCCAGCAGCAGTAACAAGAAAAAGATCGATCCTTTATCGGCTGCGATGAAGATCCAGAAGGTGTTTCAAGGGTTTTTGGTGAGGAAGAACATGAAGGTCGTGAAAAAGATTGAGAAGGAGGTCGATGAGATCGAGATGAAGTTTAGGGCTGAGGAGGAGATGGATCTGCTGGTGAGAGATGCGAAGGAGAGGTTGAAGGTTAATGAGATGCTGATGAGGTTGCTGTTTTGTTTGGATTCTGTTCGTGGAGTTAGGGATTATAGGAAGCAGGTGATTCGAAGGGTGATTGCGCTTCAGGAGATGGTGGATTCGTTCGCAGATCGAAGCCTAGAATCGAAGCCTGATGATTCGATCCAAGAAGAATCGAAGCCTGATGACGTAATCGAAGAAGCTGAAACCCTAGAAAGGGCAGATCAAAATCGAGTTGATTCTATGGAGATGTCTCAGGATCTGAAGCCTGATACTATAATGGAAGAAGAAGCCGAAACCCTAGAAAGCGCAGATCAAAAATCGAATTGATTTTATGGAGATGTCTGAAGATTTGAAGCCTGATGCTGTAATCGACGAAGGAATCGCAGATCAAACTCAAGTTGATCCTACCCTAATCGAAGGAGAAACAGAAACCCTAGAAGAAATCGCACATCAGAGCTCCACGGACGATCAAATTGTGTCAACTGAGCCACCGCAAGAAGATTCCAAGCCTGATGCAGCGGCCGAAGAAAAATCGAAGCCCGATGCTGAAATCGAAGAAGCGAAAACCCTTAAAAACGAGATATTGGAAGATTGGGAAGTCCTTGAGACCAACGAATTGAATGGCGAAAACCATGAATCTACTCTCATGGACGAAGGAGAAAAGGAAGAAGATGAAGTGACTGCCGAGGTCCGGGAATCAAAAGCCGAAGAAACGAAGAAAGACGATATGAAAGAAGTGATGGAGAGAATGGTGGCGGAGAACGAGAAGCTGAAGGCGTTGGTCATAGAGCTATGTAAGAGCAGCACGCAGCAGTGCAGGTTGATGAGCGGGCTCGCGGAGAGAGTGGGGCACTTGGAGAAGGTTGTGCAGAAGATGGAGAGGAAGAAGAAGAGGAAGGAGAGTGGCCTGCCTACAACTGTTGTTGACAAAAAGTGTGGAAGAGATAATAAGCAAGATAAATAGTTTTTATTTAATCTTAGTTTTGGATTTCATTAGTGTGTATGGTTTTCCAAGTTTACCTCAAAGAGTTATTGTTTTTCTTTTTGGTTTTTGGAATCTTCAATTGTTTAGTTGTGTGGAGTTTGGAATTATCATTTTTGCTGCAGGTTTTAATTGGTTGTTTGAATTTTCCTATTAACTGATGCAGCTTGTTGCATTTCTTCATTTATGATGTTTTGTGTAATGCTTATCATTGCAGACTTGTGCGTGAAAGGGATTCTATTGGATACAAGCTGAGTTTCCTTTGATGTTAATCTCTTCACATCTGAATTGTTTTTCTTCAACTTCATCTTTGTATGCTGTTGTATATTCACTTGTTGGTGAGTTTAATGACTGCTCTAATCTTTGCAACAGTTAACATGTCAATGTAGAAGGCTAGATAAAAATTGCATGTGTGCTGAGAGATGAGAAGCGTTCTAGTATGGAGAACTCCAGGATTTTCCCCATCATAGCTGCTTCGCATATAGTTCTTTGTAGCTGGATACTTGGATATGACCTCAAAGGGCGACCTAGTTTACCATAAAAATTTATGCTTCTTTGGTGATCGGCAGAGTTGGTTGTGTTTGAATTGTCCTTGGTCCAGCTTAAACAGGAAATTTGTTTTGTAGTTATTAGGTTTTTCATTTAGTAAATGTCCAAAAATTAACAAATAATAAGACCGGCCTAGGCTGTGCCGATAAATAATCAACTCAATTCCATGAAAATTCAAAATTATACCACACTAGCAATCCGAAAAGCTCCATAACAAAATTTACATAATGCCATCAGTCATTCAGGGTGGTTCATGGTGATAATACTTGTAAGTTGAACTCCCCTGAAGTTGTATAGCACTTATATCCCCCTCAGATGATTTACTAGACCTCTGCTCATGATAAGTTTACTTCAGAAATCTCTCGTGTTGTATACTTTGAGGTGTTTTGAGGTTTTCAGTCGATGAACAGAAGACCCTAATATATTACTTTAGGTGGTATAAGTTGAACAAGAGGTAAACTATAAAGGTTATGAGACCTCTTTTAATGAAATTGATTACTATCTTTGATTAAACAGATTATAATTAAGAAAGCTATGTCTATGAGAATGTAGACTTGGGTAGAAAACAGAGAACTATAGTTATTTTAACACAAATAATCTTCATTAATCTTAATATTGTCTGTAAGAATAATACTGTACACCAACATATTGCATGAACATGAAGGCGACATAGTACAACAATTACCTAACAAGATCGGAGGAATGTTGCAAAAGTTGGGTGGCGGTTCTTCCCATTATCCACTCTATATCTGATGGTGACAGCGATATCTGATTGGTGATGAGAGAAACGGTTTCCTTCGCTTCTTTGTAGCCGCACTCGACAACAAAAGGGAAGTCACTGAAAGTATGTGTGAAGGCAAAATTTTCATATTATTTTTTGCTAAGGAAAATTTTCATATTATTGTCTTAAAAATGGTGGAGTTCCAAAAACAATAGAATCATAGGATGCAACTTCATTCTGTTTCATGAAACCAGATGACTCCCCTTCATTTATAATGAGGACATAATTTCTAATTTGTTATGTTTTTTGACTTTCAGACTAAAACATGAATTGGACACACCAACCACTGCAGCTATACCAATTCCAAGATGAAATTAGAACTTTATTGTTTATTTTGAAGAACTGGGTTGGAATTGTGATTACGGTTACATTACCAGGATACCAAATTGCACCCTTTTTGCAACAATTAGATGGATTAGGGGCCAAATATTGAAGGGAAAAAAGGCGTTCCCTTTCAACTCTTGCATTTCATTCTGTTTTTCCCTCTTTTCCACGTTTTAGTAACAATCTAGCATCTGTTTCGGTTTATCGATTCTTTTTCTTTGCATATGCAACAGTATAAATGACATTTTTCTCCATTAAAAAAAACATGGCATAATACCTTCCCCACATAACTCGGTTAGCTCCGTAGCTGGAGACAACTTGGGAGAGGAGTTCCCCTGTGTCCTCATAGGGATATGGTTTTCTTGACAATCGAAACAGCGCGCTGAATTTCACATAAACCTGTCCAAACAAAAATATCACAAGCTTGAGCACGTATAAGATCTAAGGGGCATTGAACTATCGAAGTATGAAGAGTTTAAGAAAATGCTGCATTTCAATTTGTAGCACACTACCACAGACCGAGTGATGATCAGAGAACTGTTGGTACAAGAGTTCCAACTTTTCTAATAAAATGCTAATGCAGCAATAACTTGGCCAGTTTGGCAGCAACATTTCACTAATTTTTTTTCTTTCATGTTGCCACTCTATTACAATTTCCAGTCACCAAGATGCTAACAGAAGTTATGAAACATGAAAATTGATCTTATGTTTTACAGCAATGCTGCATACATCTTTAAATTCAACCACCAACCAACCTGCAAGGGTAAATGACTTTTTGATCTAATATCATAACAATTAATAGTTATAATTGTGAAGTTTTTCCAACAATTTGCGAGTTCTTTTCTTTTCTTTTCTAATTCTTTTTCTCCTTTTCCTTTTCCTTTTTCTTTGCCATAAATGAAATTGGGACCGAAGTAACAGAATCTAGGAAGTCATATTACAATAGAGAGATTAGAATGCCCATTACCCTTTTAACCAATTTGTTTATGTCAAATGGAAAAAAATACAATAATTAGATAGGAGTCGAGTATCACCTGTGGGAATCTGGACAGCTTCAGCAGCTCAGAGAAAATCTTGCTTTCTTCATCATTTCTTTACGTAAAACATGCGACATAGTTTGGTAAGATAAGAATCCAGTCATTTATAATAGTTGTATGCTTTGATAAATGAACTTGCATTGGTGGTTTACTGAAAGCCATATGATCAAGCAATACAACTGTTGATGGGAATTCCGAGCACAACTCCTTGATTTCTGAAATGTTTAAGCCAAATCCCTGCATAGAAGTTTCCGTGAAAATAAAGGGTTAAGAACCCTGTATTTTGCCCTGTATAGCAATTATGCTCACACAAATGATTTATCAGCGCAAATGTCCCATATGTTTATCAACCAAAACCCTCAAAAACACTCAAACTCTACTATAAACAACACAAGCAAGTTTGATAAATTAGACAATCATTAATCATCTAAGTTGTTTAGAGTTCAACTGAATGTTTTCAAGGGATTTGGTCGATGACCGGAAGGGGGGTTTGTAATATACGGTCACTTGATGAGTATCGGTGGCCTATGGGGCATATTTAACCCTTTTACAGGGGGAAATCCTAGAAATATATGTGCTAGAAAATTGAGTTTTTATTTTATTGATTGGTCTTTCTCCCAAATCGCATTTAAACATTTAATGTGGAAGAAAAGAGAGAGGTCTGACCCCACATTGTTGACATAGAGCTTCATGGCCTATGTTTTAACATGTTAGTGATCAATATGCAAAACACCATAATTCCACAAACTCTTATATTTTCGAAATAGACATGCTTATAGTTAGGGAGCAGCAACGCACAAATAGAAAGTATAAAGCAATATAACATATTAACTATCTCTTTAGAGGGTAATTTTACACATTGTTCACCGCCGGAAGACGGACCGGTATGTTGGGACGTCCGGCCTGAATTCTGGGGGCAGATACTATTTGGATTTATCCGTCCACCTCTCCGAAGATACCAAGTTGATTTATGACACCGCATATCGGAGGTTTGAACGGATGCGGCCATTGTAACAGACTTTATCAGATTCCCCTAGTTTATGAGGGGCTTTTGATTGTGGGGACGCTTTTCCCTGCAAGCGCAAGCCCCCACAGTTAATTACGTTACCGCATCGCCATAACCACTTTCTCTTGCTCCGGAAGTTTACTTCGTGCCGTGTGTGTTTTTGTTTGTTTTGGTAGCCCGTGGATTGTATACGGAGACTAGTTTATGTCATCGCCCGTAGGGCGTGGAATAGTCCAAATCCGTATATTTTTAGAATTGGATTTGGTTTATTTAAAAACCGTTAATCTGCTTTGAGATTAAGATCGACTTAAACATATGAATATTTGGGGCTCAACTATTTTAGTTTAAGGACATCGCGGTCCATGACCGCCATGTTTGAGGCGAATATTCGTTTAGGGGCATTTCGGTCCAACATTTCCGTTTTGGGGACGAATGTTGGTTTATGGACATTTCAGTCCGACATTCATCTTACGTGCACGCGTATTTGTTACGTAACGAAGTGAACAATGTTGATATGGAATGAGCCCAATTTAGGACACGATCCGATTTGAGCTATGCACGTCAATTTGGAAGTGCATCAACGAAAGAAGTTGTTGGTCGTCGGGACATGCCACCTGTCTGAAAACGTTGAGGAATTACAGCGACATGTATCATAGGCATGAAGAGATGCACCCTTAAACCAAATCCCATATTTGAGAGAAAAGAGGTTGTTGTGGACTTAAGAATTTTTGGTCATATTTAAGACCTTGAAAATCTAGAGCATATGGGCTCGATTGATTTAAAAACAAAGAGATTTAATCTCAGAAAACTTAGCCAATTTTGAGCTGAGATTGAGTTTCCATAATTACCCAAAAGTGTTAAGCACCAGGGCATACAGCGCTCACGTGTGAAACACGTGAGGCGCTGGATTAGTGCTGAGCACTAGAGTCCCGTGGCGCTCACGTGTAAAACACGTGAGGCGCTCAGATATGAGCGTTGCCCCAAACAGTGCGAAGCACTTTAGTCATTTTGACTAATCATAGAGTGTTGAGCACTTTACATGATACTCATATGGGAAGCACGTGAGTGCTGAGTGTTGGGTTTTATTTGTTCAATTCCCCTCTTTTTACAGAAGTGCTGAGCACTTGGGTTTGGCTCACGTGTAAAGCACATGAGACGCCAAATTTTGGGTTTCCAGGAGTGTTTCACGTGCATTTCACGTGACTGCTTTCTTAATCGGTGGATGCCCAATTGACACAAAGGAGATTTTCATTGCTCTTCAGGCGTCCACGTGGAAAACATGTGAGGCAGTTTTAGCTTTGTTTTTGCTTATTTTGAGCACTCACGTGGGAAACACGTGAGGCAGTTTAAGCTTTGCTTTTGCTTATTTTGAGCACTCACGTGGGAAAAACGTGAGGCTCTATAACAGTGTTGAGATACCAAGTTATTCTTGTTGTTTATTTTCAGAGATATTTGATCTCTGTTAATGACATTTTTAGTCATTGATGATCATCTTAGATCATCTTTATTGTTTGTATTGATGAACTAAGTTCTTTTTGTAGGGTTAAACTCTAATTCTTGGAGGAATTAAATTCTCATATGCTCATGTTCTTTCCCCTCTTTTTTTTCTTCTTAACTTAGTCATTTTCTCCTGAGTTTTGAATCTGAAGAGCAAAATCCCTCCGATGAGAATTAAATTCTCAATTTGTGGGGAGATTTGCTTCTGCAAATCTCAACCAGAGAAAGAACTAAGCTCATATATGAAGGGTTAAAACTTTAGATAGACAAAAGAGAGATGACATGATATCTGTGTTTCTTTTCTTAGGGTTTCAACGAAGAAAGTCTTCTCCTTTAAGAATTAAATTCTCTCTTTTCTCAAGAGCCTACTGTATTTTTTTTTGCACAGGCTTGTGGAAAGTTCTCTCTTCTGTCCCTTCTCCCTTTTTTCCCCTTCTTCTCTATCTATTTATAAGAGAAGAGAAAAGATCAACTTGTTAAGAAAATCTCTGATTGAGAGATCATGATTGATTTCATAATCAATCCAAAATGATCTTTTAGACCACTTGGTGAATTTTATTCATCATTGGATTTTTAATCCAAAAGTTCTCTTTTTTAACAGAGAAGTTTTCTTGTTTATTTAACAAGATTAGGAAATATTTTTCCTAAGATAGAATTTTATTCTATCAGATGATCGGTGGGTGATTTTATAATCACCGTTGGATCCTTGATCTAAGGGTCCTCTTTTTAACAGAGAAGATCTTTATAGTTTGAGAAAGACCAAGAAAATATTTCCCACATAGAATTTAATTCTATCAGATGGTTCATTTGGTGATATTTTATCACAATTGGATTTTAAATCCTAGATTCTCTGTTAGAGAAAAATCTTTCCATATTAAAAAGATCAGGGAAAATATTTCCCACATAGAATTTAATTCTATCATATAGAATTTAATTTTATCAGATGTGAGTAATTTAAGATTGGGGCGCTCACATGCTTTGCATGTGAGCGCTGCCAAAGAATGCTGCAGAAGAACTCACGAGTTTAACACGTGACCCCTAGCGTTTGTTTTAGTCCGTTTATTTTCAACGCTTAATGCTTTTGCATATGAGCGCTCACATGTTTAACACGTGAGGCCTGTTTAGCCTATCAATTGTTTGATTACAATGCCTATATGTTTTGCATATAAGCGCTCACGTGTTTAACACGTGAGGCTCATTTAGCCCATTATTTGGTTTGATTGCAGTGTCTATATGCTTTTGCATATATGTGCTCATGTGTTTAACATGTGAGGCTTGAGTAGTGGGGAATTTTCTCCCTTTTCTTTCATTTTATGAGAGAACAAATGCCCCCCAGCGTTGCTTTCATGTGGCTTGCACGTGAGTGCAACGCTGTCCATCCTTACAACCGTTGGATTGTCTAGGGTAATGGAAAGCTGAACCGCTCCCCATCACGTCTTATAAATGGGGTATTTGGCTCTTTAGATGATCACTATTTCTTCATCTTCTTCCTTAACCTTTTCTTGAGAATTTAATTCTCCTCTCAGAGCTTAGCTCTCTGTCCATAGAAATTTTAGAATTAAACTCTGCAAAAACTCTCTTTTGGGTAAGGATCTTGAACGACATTTACCCTTAGGGAAACCCCTTTTCAATTTTTCCTCTGGATTTTAAATCCATCACCAGAGGTTTGCTCTTTTCTGAAACCGATATCTTAAAGATCCAAAATCACTCTTTTTTTTTAAGCTGACCCTAGGGTCTTAAGGATTGTTAGTTCTCCTCCTAGGGTTTACCCTATCACTGATCTTTGAGGATCCTTGGAATTTAATTCCATTTTCTTTGTTTCCCCACCGTGGGGGTTTCTGGGATTTAATCCCATTATTGAAGGAATTTAATTCCATCTTACAGAGCTTAGCTCTGAGAGATCCAAGGACTTTTGGGAATTATATTCCCTTTCTGTTCTTGAGCATTTTTTTCCTTTTTAGGGGTTTAATACCCTTTTCACAGATTTGAATCTGTGGTGCATTTTAACAGAACTCGCTTTTCGAGGATGTCTGGAGTTTTTTAAACTCCACTGTTTATTTAATGAGAATTCTTTTGGATTCTCACAATGATTATCTTGCCTCATCATTGGTGAGCCGCCATTTTGATTTTGTGGGGTTTACTGGCTTTGTAGTTAGTAGTCCTATGAAACAAACTCACAATTTTCATTAATGGGTTTTTCTTTCTTTTTTAAGGTACAATGGTATCACTTCCCTACTTCCCTTATACACGCTCGGAGGTCGCTTTCCCGCAGTCGCCATCATACGAGGAAGTTATGGCAATGATTAGGAACATGATAATGACAATAAGAGCCTTCTCCTATGGAGAGTTTGGTACGGTCATATTATCAGGGGCAGCCGTAGTTTTACATGCGAAGTTCCAATAGAACCCATCCGCTCAATGTCATTGACAGAGCGTCCGCGTACTGCTTATGCGGTGGAAGTAGCTAATTGGATCCCAACGGACCGGTTTGAGCCATCAACGACCGAGATACCCAATCAACCCATGATGACTATCGATATTTTGGGACGCCGAATATGTCAGGGTGAAGCTCGACCCTGGGGGCAGGTTTATAAGGTAGGTGTTACCCCACGCCATCTAATAGCCTACCTTTCTTGGGCCCGGTACATTCTCTCCTCCCAATGCTCACGGTTACAGAAAGTTGGGTTGTATCAAGCGGTGTACGCGTCACTGTTCTACTACCATGCTCCCTATGTCTGGTGGGTCAAGGCTTTTTTGAACTAGTGGAATCTTCCCACGAATACATTTCCGTTAGGGGACCACGAAGTCTCTATCACGCTGGAGGAGTTCCGAGAAATTTCAGGGTTGCCGATTATGGGAGAACACTACGAAGAATTACTGTCCCCTGACGAGTATATATTTTCTACAGTGCCAGCTATGCTTGAGGGCTTGACGACCGAGAATGCCATTCGACACAAGCACCCGAGTCTAATTAAAGCCTTGGGTATTTTTGAGAAACTATTCGTGGTATCGGAAGGGCAAGGTGTTACTTTTGATACTTTCATTGCTTGCTTTCTCCGTGAAGATGTTCTATCCAAGAAAGCTCCGAAATTCGTGAAGGTCGAGAATCCTTTCGGATTCAGCTTGAAGAAATTGCCGGCCAAAGAAGAAGACCTGCCGCAGTTTTATATTCCAAATTCGTCGGCAGTGACCTTTGACGCAATCGCTGCCCCTGGAATAGACGAAGAAACTTTCTTTGTCGGCTTCATCGGTCTCCATCTTAGCTGGTTCGCCATGCCGATACATCGTCGTTTCATGAGAGCCTCCGTCTTCTATCCTGCGCATCACATAGCCGAAAGAGCACGATTGGTTGTTGGCGTTACAGGATTATCACATCTATACTACGGTTTAAGTACTGCCGCCAACACTTTAAACCCAGGTGCGAACACCGTGAATTTCTCCCTCCACTACTTCACGTCATGAATTGTGATGCATGTGTTAAGCGCATGTTGGAGATAGTGCCCTCAGAGTCAATTATTGGATCACAGGCACGTGATTGCAATGATTGATGGAGGACCTATCCCGGTAGGACAGTCTTACTCAAGATGATAGTATGCTATCTGGTTTATCTTTATCATCGTGTACTGCTTTAGGTGACCTGACAGGTCGCTATTACACGTTGATAGAGCCCCTAGGATTCTTGCGTGACCACCAGCAGTATGAGGACGATCATATACGTGAGAGCTGGAAGTCTATAAGCACATCCTTAAAAGGTCCCTAGTCGTGGGAGTTTCGAGACAGGGCATCGATACTCCAGAGTAGACTAGTGTATACAGTCGAGACCCCGACGAGGGGCGGTGGCCGGTCTCACAAGCCACTGGTGTCAGTTGGTTCACCTAAGATGTATACAGGTGCTCATTGGGTTATGAGTACACCGGACAAGACTCGCCGGGAACATGCTAGTTGGTCCTATACCTGACGTCAGATAGCAGTTCCCTGGTGACATGTGTACAGGTTAGTTCATCGACCTGGGGATCGTCATTTGTCTCGTGTGAGTTCCCATTGTACTTTGATTACTACCCTACCACGCTCAAAGGAGACGTGCAAACAGGTTTTAGTTGGGTACAGTCCCGAGCTACATGGAGGCAGTGAGCGCATCTTCGGGGGTTCGTCTCTCCCGGTATTGGGGGTGAGGTCGCGCTGTGTCTAGGAGAGCCATTACACGAAGCCCTCGGCCGAGGCAGGAGATTTACTGGTAGGTATTCCAGTAGTATCTCAGGGTGTTCTGGGCTACACTCCGACACGACTTGTACCGCTTTTGGGGGTCTGACTTTTACCAACCCCTTAGGCCCGCCATGCGATGCTCATAGACGAACGGACCGGACTGTACGGATATTGTCACTGACAGGCTCAGTAGGGTGTCAGGATGAGTTCGCTCATCGACGTCCCTTTCGGTCAATAGCTGGTGGCCCGTCACGTATGGCTAATACCTCTGACGTGCTAGTGGTTAAATCCACAGCCATAGTATTGACGAGTCTTTAGAGTCCACCACACATTCAGTTACTCAAGCTTTCGGACGAAAAGTTGTAGAGACCGTATGGAGATATGGCAAGGTCCGATCAGATACGTGCGGTATTGCACGGATCAGGATCGGACAGTTTGTACTACAGGCCGTATGGATATATGGCAGGGTTCGATCAGATATGTGCGGTATTGCACGGATCAGGATCGAACTGATATTACTAGCCGGCTTTGGTTTAAGCCGGATCCTAGTATAGTACAGTTTAGATTTTGTCTCATTGCATTTGTATTTCGGTCGGAATACAGATGCGGGTGTGTATACACAGTATCGGGGTTTTCCTGTGATTTATTACGGGACCAGTTTTCTGGAGTTGCCAGTTTGCTTTTCGTATCGGCCATTTTCATTTGTATCTTTCAATGGCCGAAGATTGGTGGAGGAGGGCTTATTTGCATTTGTGCAAATAAGCAATTTGGAATGGGGTCTTTGCATATTCTTGTGTCATGA
Organism: Agapanthus africanus; assembly: GCA_030015575.1. NCBI lineage: Eukaryota > Viridiplantae > Streptophyta > Magnoliopsida > Asparagales > Amaryllidaceae > Agapanthus > Agapanthus africanus. The sequence continues at coordinate 296,507,004 of CM057339.1, read as the reverse complement.
TGGTTGCACCATCCTTTGACCATTTGACTTCTTCTTCTTTCATGATGGCTTGACTTTGTCATGAGTTGATGGTTGTGGTGGAGTGTTGGTTTTAGTTTGTCATCATGCTTGAGATGATGGAGGTTGGTAGAGTGTTGGTTTTGCCTGGTGATCATTTCTTCACATGATTTCTTTTTCCCTCTCTCTTGCATTATTCTATCACTCTCTCCTCTCATTCCCACACATGGGATGGCCGGCCACTAAGAGGAAAAGGGGCTGTCCAATTTTTGGGTGTGGTTCTTTGTTGATATCATGTCAATTTTCCTCACCAAAATTCCCAAGAAAAACTCCATGGTTCATACCTCCACCATATGGTAATTCCACAAACCCCAAAGTGAGACACAAGTTTACACTTCATTCTACAGCAAATCTTGGGCACGTCGACTCGCCAGCTTCGTGCCCGAGTTGCCTCGGCATAGAGGTGGGAGCCCGTAAAAGATGTAGGCGATGTGGTGCACTTCCGGCGATGAGGTGGAGACAGGACATTCCGCGGGAGATCGGGACGACGACGAGAAGACCGGAGGACTTGGATCAGTCGATATATCTCTCTTCCCCATCTTGTAGTTAGCTAGAACTAGTTAATGGTTCGATCCGGGTATTAGTGCGCGGTGGTGCCAGTTCATGAAAAATTAAAGTTTATCACCGCTTCCGCATTTTGGCCTCGGGATGGAGGCCGGAAAGCCGCCGTGCACTTACAGTGGTATCAGAGCCTCGCCATTAACATAGTCTAGCTTTGTCTAATGTGTTTTGCAATTCTGATCGAACAAATATTCCGAAAACCCAATAACACATGCATCAGTTTTCTGTCGAATTTTTTCTGGCTCGAAATTTTTTTCAGGTTGTAGAAAAGTGATGTACTGGGAGTTCTAAGAGTTCTGTAGAAATTTGACACAGTGAGTCGACTATAGGAGCGCGGAATCGCGGCCAAAACCCCCTTTAGGCCGCAGTTCCGCCGCACTATAGAGTGATCACTGCGTCAAATTTCTGCAGTTGCTTTCTGGGTTGAAAATGGGGTTTTTGGAACATTAATTTTGGGCCCAAATTTTCTTGATGTGCTACAGTAGTACTTGGGGCCCACTTGTTAAATTTTGATCGATCGGATATTTTAAATACATTAGTTCACAGTATTTACATTATATCTGCGACCGTGAATGTCACTTGATCGGTAAATCCAGTCTAACTGCTATAGCCCGGTTAGACGGATTTGCGAACATGACTTTCACGTTGATGTTCTGTGTTATGCTGTGATGTTGCGGATCGGTCGTGGGAGATAGCCTGGATGCAATGCTAGTACAGAGTTTGTTGTATTATGTACATTTGATATTGCGGGGCGAGCGTCCGACATGTGGACTGCCGTCACTGCCTGATTGTATTATTATTATTTTGGGGCACGACCAGGTTGCGGTCGATGTACCCGTTGTATGTATATTTTACTTTCTGTACTAGGATTACCCCAAGGTGGGGTGCACGGATAGCCGGGTTCTAGAGGGCAACGGGCCCGCATCTCATGGCATTGAGACGGAGGGGGCTTCACTCTGGAATTGGCGGGCTATTCGCCGCACTCGTAGGGGGTACAGGTTGACCCAGGAGGGGTGCCCAACTTACCGGATTCCGTGAAGTGCTGGGTGGTCCATTCACGGCACTGAAGGGGGCTGTCTCGCTTCAGGTTTTGGCGGGTGACTTTCCGCGCCCGTAGGGGTCTAGGATTTCATTGTACAGGCTATCCACACGACCAGGGGAACGTCGGGTTTCAGTAGTGGCTCTATGAAACCCGGGGATCCCAGATATCTGTATTGTTCTGTGATGCTGTACATTTCTGTGATGTTGCATTTTATCACGCCTTGAGCGAAATATTATATATATTGGTATATATATATTAGTAGATGTTGTATATGTTTTGCATCCGCGCTAGTCCAGTCCCTGCTCTGTCGTTAGTTAGCTAACCTAACGGGTAATGACGGGACCCAGTGGCGAATGCGGATGGCATATACGTACATCAGTATATTTTCGTTCTTTGTGGTGTGATCAATTGATGGGACTGTGTTGATTCGGATCAATGCAAGATAAACAAACCTCTTCTGATGTTGTTGGAACACTTTTCAAAAAGCTGTTATTGCAAGGCGTTCACTTTTGTTTTGCATCGTGGTATTCAGTTGGAATATCCTGCTCCTCAGTCGACGAGGCAAGGGCCGAGATCCCTTTACCGGGAGTGACCCCTTGGACAAAAAGTTTGCGTCAGGGCATTAACTTCATTATAGCCGATTATTTTTGCTTTGCACCGTGGTATTCAGTTGGAATATCCTGCACCTCATTCTACGGGGAAAAAGCCGAGATCCCTTCACCGGGAGTGACCTCTTTAGCAACGGTTTTCGTCACTATATTTTAAAAAGCTATCCGTTCCTTCAACGATATCAAGTTCTTTACGTTAAAGGTTTTCGCCAGAAACCATTCGTAGCCCTCCGTCATTTCATATGGGTGGTCAATAGTATTCAAGCTGTGTTTGTTGGCCATAGTCAAGGCACAGTGTTTGGTAGCTATTGGGTGTTCTTATGCTGAATAGATAGATGCGTTGGTTTGGGACAGTCGTATAGCCTTGTTGGCCCTAGTCAAGGGCTTGTACGGGTGGGTTCAAATCAACCTGGATAATGACGAGTAGAACTTGACACGTGACTTATGATTTGTTAGCCTTAGTCAAGGTCATAAGAGCATGGGGAAAAAATCCACATCGGGAGTTTCAAAAGAACTGAAACTTGCCAGATATGCGCATACCTTCTGGAGTGTGATGACGTAAGCGGATTCCGTCACGTTATCATGCGATGATAGTTGGATCCCGATTCCCACTGATGAGTTAGTTTACTCCTCGGGTGACCCCGACTAATTCTTCTGTTTGGTTTGGAGGAGAATTTGAGGTAACAGTGGGAGGTTTCCAGATTAGATAAATTGGTAACCATTCTGATCTAAGATAGAGTGCACGCTGAGTGTTTCTTTTCTCTCTCTCTTTGGCAGCGACCATTGACCCGACCCTAAAACTATGACTCAGTGACCAAGTTAACCGAACCTTCTTAACAATGGCTTTTGGATTGTCAGAGTTGCAAACCTCATTGCCACTCCTGCTTTTACCCTTTTCTCCAGGACACCCCGTATTACTACGAACGTCCACTTCCATTGGACAAAACTATCGTATGGTTATATACGAACTCGAAAGAATTTATTCGAGGATGGTTTCAGGTTCTGGAGGAAACGAATATGACTATTCAGTTGTCTTTTCCTTTTACCTTCTCTCAGATTACGAGTGCTCCTTGGTTTAGGAGATAGTACACCTATTACGCAAATTGGATAGTCTTCTTCCAAACCATAGGCTGGTGCCGACCGGTAGGGAATGAAGAAAACCAATTAGCCTAACGATAGTGTACAGAAGGTATTATGTAAAGACAAAGAAAGGGATTAGTAAGAGGGCAAAGTAAATTGCGACTGCTATTCACGACCAAACCAAGTATTTCTTCGCCAATCCTAAATCACCTTTGTATTTCTCCAGGACACTCCGTATCACTACGAAGATCCACAGTTTATTGGATACTCCATCGTATGGTTATATACGAACTCGAAAGGAACTTGTTCCAGTTCGGGGATGGATTCTGGTTCAGGAGAAGTAGGAATAAGGTTTATTCGGTTGTCTTTTATCTTCACCTTCTCTCTCTTTGCGAGTGTTCCTAGGATTAGGACAGTACACCCATTATGCTTATTGGATAGTCTTCTTCCAAACCATAGGCTGGTGCCAAACGGTAGGGAAGGAAGAAAACCATTTGGCCTAAACGGGTGTACAGAAGGTAATGACTAAAGACATAAAAAGGGATTTGGAAAGGTGGCAAAGAATTACACGGTTACAGTTGTGGATCTGGATAATGGAAGAGGCATTACTAGGAATACCAGGATACCCCAACGAAACATTTCAATGTTTCAGTTTCACTGTGTACTGTTAAAAGAAAACTGATTTCCCAGTTAGACACTTGCTCCAGGGTATGTATTTACCAGGTAGGATTCTCACATCTGTATGGTTTTACAGATGATGAGTGGGAGTAAGTTATTGGGAATTGGGTGACCATCCTCATTATATTGGGATTCGTTGTAATCGGTGATATTTGAGGAAATCACCTGGGCTGTTTGCCGGTCGGCAAATATTTGGTTTTGAATATCCGCTGTTATGCACCAATTTCAAATTGATATATCTGTACGTCTATTTTTATAGAGTGAGACATACCTTTTTGAAATTATGTCGATGACATTTACCTATATCAGTGGATGGTTAGGTAAGGAGCATTAAACAGCGGTGTAATTCTTCTTAACCATAAGTACAGTTTTCAACCTACGACACACAGTGAATGAGTTATCAGACTCAAGGGACTTATACAGAGTATTGTATGTTGTCCAGGGTCCATCAGGACAGAGGGGTTGGTCCTTGTACTATATTCGGTTTACTTATGACTTCTCTAGTTTTTAGACAGGTGTTTCGTGGAAACACAGGGTCCGAATTTTGAGAAGTTATAGGTATATGAATAAAGTAGAGAACCAGGTGTTGCAAGTATCGGGATTCTTCAAGTTGATCGAAGATGTAGATACTTGTGTATGGTATTCAGTTGATAGTAATGATTAAGAGAACTTGCTTCTCTTTCAGGTTACTCATAATTGGAAGCATTCCTAAGTTGAGTAACGCTGATCGGCCTCTTTCCATTTAGTTGACATGCACTGGAGACAGCTGCATGATTTGAATCTGGTTCAATTAAATCAGTGCCTCTGGTTCTATATGGGATATAGAACAGTTCATATCTTAACGATGTTAAGGTACAGGGAGTTGTCCGGCTTATGATTAAAACCAGACTCTAGATAACTCAAGGCACGTTTCTGTAATGGCTGTTTATGGGTTGACCCAGGCTATGACGAGGGTTGACTTTCTACCATCTGGAAGAACAATAGCGATATTGTTCTATACTCGCCACAGTTTTATTAAAAATGGATTTTTTCAGAAAAACAGTAGTGGGAGTATGGTAGAACTGGAAGTGATTCCAGAACCACAAACGATTACTGAAGATTTGATAAGGAACCTAAAGATTCAATCTGGATTGACATTCCATTGGCCACTCCGCAGATAAGGTGGGTAACCTCAGGCACCCGAGAGGTACTCCGGTAGCCTCAAGGACGGTGACATGGAAGTTCTTGTTTACTCACAATTGCCATTGCTGTTGTTCCAGACTGTGAGACCCGGCGGGAGGATGATTATAGCGTCGTTCTAAACTAGTTTTAGAAGTGTACGTGTATATGACTCTGGCAGAGGGTCGTCGTAGTCAGTGGGAGCAGCGGAAGCATTGGTGGACAGTTGGCTTATGTCTATTTATAGACTAAAGCAGGTATAGCGGAGATAGATCATCTATTTCTGACGTGACAGTCATAGGTTTGACTTCATCAGAATAGGGGATGGATCTGTTGAGGAGGTAGTAGGGTGTGATGTCATGGTATTTGGATGACATACACAGAATAGGAAAAGAAACTCCTATACTACGATCGGTTATACTTTGGTCGTCACACAGTGTTTTCTCCACATGGGACTTGGACATTATATCAGACATACTGGTTACTAGATCTATGGTTTTAGATCTAGATTTGGGTGGTTTCCCAATCAGGGTACTTAAACAGCATTCTAAGAGTATTTAGAATGGACGACTCCTGGCACGGTAGTGTACCTGCAGGTGATGGAGTCACCCTCTCTAAAGGTGTCTTACAGACTAAAGGGGAGAGGGATGTGCATGATTGGCGGATCACTTGCTCAGGCAATTGAGTCAATCATGAGATGTCAAGTACCACACCAGATGTTGTTCTTGCAATAGATGCAATAAGTTGATATTGCTCCAATCCTGGAGAAACAGTCGGAAGCAGTTTTAGAACATAAGTGGATGTTCTAGGGACATGATAACGACAGCCTCATTCGGGAGACAGTTATCATTCCAGGCTTCCAAGGTGACCTGGACGACAAGGAGGTTGTCAGAGTTATAGTTTTTCCTTCAGACGAGGGGAAGCATTTTGGACAGGTGGTCCAAGGCAAAACTGAGGGAGGTATGGCGCAGGATACTGATTAAGTTCAGTTGATGATACAGTCTAAGAAATTTGGATTTAGAGTTCATTTATGAGCTAGGTCCCATCAGACATCCAGATACATTCTAAGACAGGTATTGCTCATTTCGGGAGATGGCTTCCTCCGCGAACTTGAGATATAGAGAGACATAGAAAGAAACAACAAAGCGGATCCACTCACTGAGGCTATTCCTCGAACGCAATAGTTTCGCAAACGGGTTTTGTGAGATTGACTAGTAGAGGAGTTGGGTGTTCGGTATCACACGGGCTGTGAGTATGCGACATCGCAATAATTAGCCTTGAGTGCAAGTGGGAGATTGTTGGAGATAGTGCCCTCAGAGTCAATTATTGGATCACAGGCACGTGATTGCAATGATTGATGGAGGACCTATTGATTGAATGTTTTTCTTGGATGTAAAAGTATCAAATTGTAAAGAAATCACAACCAAAAATATTTGACCGCAATCAAACAACGGTGTCAGTTGAAGTTAATGAATGAGTGCGGATCGTCCTCAGGGATCTCGAGATTCGTTTGTATTTTTATTTGTTTGAAATGAAATGTTAAGCAACAATAAGAGAAAACACGATTCAAGATTGAATTGTATTCGTGTGTCACTAATCTTTACTAAAGAATCAAGAAATTATAAACAATCAAGAATCGGGGTTTCAATGGTATTTTCCAAACAACAATCAAGAATGATAGAGAAGCTCGTAGGAATCGATAGGATCTTTAGATGTGTTGTAGTCTACAATATTTCGTATTCTTGTCCTTCGAAGAGTTTATACTAGATCAATGGTTATCGACGCGAGTTAGGGTTTTCTTGATGAAATTAGGGTTTCATCTCTTAACCCTTGCTCTTTCGAGGATACCATTTATATTCTAGCCTCTAGCAATTTCAAGAAGCGATCGGATCACCCCAATCTCGAGCGATGTTGATCAAGAAAGCATCACATCAAATTGGGTTGTCGATTCTTGAACTTGCTAGGGTTTACACACTCGTGGGATTCAAGAATTGATTATAAATTTGCTACATCATCATACTAAAGATCGTTTCGACTCCTTAACGAGCAGAGTTTTATTCACACATCACCACATAGACAATATTCAAGAATAGTAAAGATAACATGATGCGGAATTTAAAAGAAACAAGATAGAAGAAAATATCACCTTTTATTTAATCAACAAATTCAATACATTCTTTCAAGATCTACAAGAAGAAAGAAATCGATCGTTGACTCGGCTTCGCTCGACTCCGTGGATCGTGGATCTACTTTGATCTCTTGCCCGATGGAAGATCGGCTCGGCTCATAAAAGGGTTGAAGGAATCTTGCTTGGCTTGCACTCAAGATCTTGAATTGTGGTTGGATCTAGGGTTAGGGTTTCCTACAAGATTTCTCACTAATCTTGAGGAAGAAGAAGATGGAGAGAGAGAGAATGGCTAAAATCTAAGATGTTGAATCTTTTCCTCTCTATGGCAACATGATATAATGAATGAGTCTAGGGTCCTATTTATAGAACTAGGTTTAGGTTTGAATTGGACTTTCCCTCCCAAAGTTTGTTGACAAGTTTGTTGGCTTTAGCTTAGGGTTTAAGCAAGGGTTTAGGAAAGTTCTAGAAGTTTTAGGCTAGTTTAGGAGCTTGATGATCTGGTGGAAGTGTCTGGACTCTTCTGGACTTTTGTGTGCATTTTTGAGTAGTGGGAACTGAATCAGGAGTTTTGGTGAAACTCGAGGAGCTGACTCCCTGGATCCGCCGCGCAACCGCCGCATGAGGTGGGCTTTGGCCGCCCTTCCGCCGCACAATGATGAGGTTGGGATCTGTGCTTTCTTCTGTTGCTTGGTACTGCTGTATGGGTTATTCTTTGATGTTTAGAATTGCAGTTGCCCTTCTATGTTGATACCAGATTTGCTTTCAATGAGTTTACGAGCAATTGTAATGGTCGAGCGATGTAATGATCGAGCAAGTATCTCTTTTCCTGCATAGACTTCAAAATAGGGGTTGCAAGATATAGAAAATATGCTATGTAATGCAATGCAGTTAATTTCCCTAGAATTTTCGGTTTAAAGGTCGAATACATGTAATTTGATATTTTGCGACCGACTAGCTAATATGTGAATTATGAATACCGTACTCTCCTATATGTATGCAGATGACAAGGAAATTGCCGGTTAAAATATGCAATATTTTCGACTGATCAAATACCCCCAAACTTAATTTCGATCGTCTCGAGAGAATGTTTTATTAAAAAGAGAAGGAGAAAACAAAGAAAGAGAAAAACTAACTAGCACACTTTCGTAGGCAACACGATTGCACTGAGCACGTGCAACAAGCCTTTAAACCTCTAGGTGTCCTTAGTAGGAGGAGTGTTGTCTCCTGAGGGTTTTCAGCGGATTACACCCACAAAATCCAATAATAAAAGAAAGATCATGAATATTACATTTAAAGAAAAGAATTGTAAAAGAAAATCCTTGAAAATTAGGGTTTCCAACTAAGCTAGCTTTTCGGTTGTCATGAGCCCTATCTTAATGGTCATGAAAAGATGTTAGAAATCACGTCCTCCCTCAATAAAACATCGTCTTATTCTTCATTCCAAACATCGATCATATCACCCTGCGTGTGTGTAAAGACATCCCTACACCCGGAGAATTCAATTCAAGCTATCATACTCTTGCCCTTCGGCCTCAGTACTTCTTGACAAACGAGATTGCTTACACACTTTCATGCGACCGTTAATACTTCTTGAGGTACTAACCGACCGATTACTAATGTGCTTGCTAACTTGGTATATTTTCCTAGTCTTGCACCACCTCAGGCATAGCAGTGACTCCCAGACCAGTTGACCTTGGGGCACTAGGTGAAGAAGCACCCTTTTGCTATATATTTTTCTTGCCCTTGGTGATAACAAAACCAGTATCCATTTTTCTCACCACTTTAAAACACATTTTTTTTTTCATACTTTTGACTTTAAGACAAGAGCATTTCAAGGTATCCTCTACTATCCCAGGCTTCAAGACGTGTGTAAGTGCGAATAGCAGGGTAGCAACGTTCAAAATGTTTGGCTTCCAGAATAGAAACTATTTTTCAGACTTATTTTTATCCTCAGATTAGTGACGTCCTTCATCTTACTAACCCTTGGGACAACGGCTCATAACTACTTATTACTAGTTCGTATAAGAAAACTTCTAATTTTCTTAGTTTTCTAAAATTTTTCCAATCTCATGGATGTAATTGTTCACTGTCTAAACTTTCATTATCTTATTTATATACAAAAAAGTGTAAATATTAAAATTATTTTTATATTTGAAAATTTTTAAATTTTTATGGGTTTTGAAAATTTTTCAATTTTTATAGATTTTTAAAAGAAATGTTTTGTGCTTATGCAGATGATATGCAAATGATGCAAAAATAAGCACAAACCTCCCCCAAACTTGTTTTCAACAGTGTCCTCACTGTTGCCGACAGTTATATCTACAAAAATCTGTAAATCTGGGAGGAATTATTAGTGGGGGCAAAATATATAAGTGAAGAACTTCCCCCAAACTTGTTTTATTTACTCACCTTCATTCAAAATATGATGTAATGATATACTGGACATGAAAGTGAGACGGAGGAATTTTAATCAAAATAAACTGGCTCTTGTAAGAACAAGAGCTCCTCCGTGGGGTCAGTGGAAAAATACGGCTTTAATCTATGTCCATTTACTTTGAAAACAGTGCCGTTTTTAACATTTTCAACATCTACTGCCCCGTGCGGGTATACAGACCGCACAACAAAAGGTCCCTTCCAACGAGATCGGAGCTTACCCGCATGAAGGTGTAATCGTGAATCATAAAGAAGGACTTGTTGACCTGGTAAAAATGTTTTCCTTACAATATTTTTATCGTGAAAGACCTTAGTCCTATTCTTTGTGATTACAGCATTATCATAAGCTTCATCGCGGAGTTCGCTTAGCTCGTTTAGTTGCAGCTTCCGAAAGGTGCAAGCAAGGTTTAGATCAAAATTAATTTCCTTTATAGCCCACAATGCTTTTATGTTCTATCTCAACAGGTAGATGACATGCTTTACCAAACACTATCCTATATGGAGACATTCCTAGATCGGTCTTATATGCAGTCCTGAATGCCCAAAGAGCATCCGTCAATTTGGTCGACCAATCTTTTCTATTTTTGGCAACAGTTTTCTCCAGGATAAGTTTGATTTGTCTGTTTGAGATCTCAGCCTGCCCGCTTGTTTGGGGGTGATAGGGTGTAGAAAGACGGTGGTTGATTGAATATTTCCGCATCAGAGTCTCGAAAGATTTGTTGCAGAAGTGTGTCCCATTATCGCTAATAATAGCGCGTGGGTGTCCAAATCGCGAGAAGATATTCTCTTTCAAGAACTTAATGACAACTTTCTTGTCATTAGTGCGACTTGGAATGGCTTCTACCCACTTGGAGACATAATCAACCGCCAGTAATATGTACAGATTCCCAAAGGAGTTGGGAAAAGGACCCATAAAATCTATGCCCCAAACATCAAACATTTCAACAACCAGAATGGGTTGCTGAGGCATTTCATTCCTTTGGGATATTCTACCCGTATACTGACATTGTGTACAGGTTTTGCAATGTTCAAATGCGTCCTTGAATAAGGTCGGCCAATAAAATCCACATTGCAAAACCTTTTCCGCTGTTTTTCTTGGACCAAAGTGACCCCCACAGGCCTGATCATGACAAAATGAAAGAATACTCTTGAACTCTTCATTTGGGACGCACCGGCGAATGATCTGATCAGGACAATATTTAAACAAATAAGGCTCGTCCCAGTAATAGTGTTTTACTTGGGAAAGAAAGCGGTATTTGTCCTGTTTTGACCAATCGCTCGGTATCAGTCCCGTGGCATGATAGTTCACGATATCCCTGAACCATGGTTCAGAGGATACGCTCAAGAGTTGTTCGTCAGGGAATGAGTCATTGATCGGCAGGGTCACAGGGGAAGAAACGATGCGTGAAAGGTGGTCAGCTACTACGTTTTCACATCCTTTCTTATCTTTGATAACAAGATCGAATTCTTGTAAAAGAAGGATCCAACGTATTAGTCGACATTTGGCATCTTTCTTCGCCAACAGATGTTTTAAAGCGGAATGGTCAGTATATACAACAATAGGTGAGCCGATTAAGTAAGGCCTGAATTTCTCCAATGCGAATACAACCGCTAATAGTTCTTTCTCTGTGGTTGTATAATTGATTTGCGCATCATTCAAGGTCTTACTAGCATAGTAAATCACATGTGGCATCTTTTCAATGTGTTGTCCAAGGACAGCACCTACTGCAAAATCAGATGCGTCACACATCAGCTCAAAAGGGTAGTCCCAGTTTGGTGATGATAAAACGGGGGCTGAAGTGAGTGAGTGTTTAAGTGTGTCGAAAGCTGTCTCGCAATCCGAGTCAAAGTGGAAGGTTGTATCCTTGGCCAGGAGTAGTGTTAAAGGTCTAGCAATTTTGCTAAAGTCCTTTATGAATCTCCTATAAAAGCCCGCATGGCCAAGGAAAAAGCGAATATCTTTGACGCTTCTGGGATGAGGGAGGTTTTGAATGACATCTACTTTAGCTCTGTCAACCTCAATGCCTTTCTGTGAAATGACATGTCCAAGGACTATTCCTTCTTGGACCATAAAGTGGCATTTTTCCCAGTTTAAAGTCAAGTTCTTCTCTTTGCATCGAGTAAGAACAGCGTCCAGATTCGCTAGGCATTCAGAAAAAGAGTCTCCAAAAATCGAAAAGTCGTCCATAAAGATCTCCAGGAAATTCTCTACCATATCAGAGAATATCCCCATCATACACCGCTGAAAGGTAGCGGGAGCATTGCATAGCCCGAAGGGCATGCGACTGTAAGCAAAGGTACCAAAAGGACAAGTAAAAGTGGTTTTATCTTGATCCTTTTTGGCGATGGGGACCTGATTGTAGCCTGAGTAACCGTCCATGAAACAATAGTATTGTCGTCCCGCTAAGCGTTCCAGCATTTGATCAATAAATGGTAGAGGAAAATGATCTTTCCTCGTAGCAGCGTTGAGTTTTCTATAATCGATGCATACACGCCACCCAGTTTGGGTGCGTGTCTGAATCAACTCATTCGCTTCATTTGTGATAACTGTGATGCCGGATTTCTTAGGAACGACGTGTATAGGACTTACCCACTGGCTATCGGAGATCGGGTATATAATACCACTATCTAAGCATTTGACGATCTCTTTCATGACAGCTTCCTTCATGACGGGATTTAACCGTCTCTGTGGTTCTCGGGTCGGTCTGGCATCATCCATCACATGTATATGATGTTCAATTATCAAGGGACTGATCCCTTTGATGTCCGCCATACTCCAACCAAACGCCTCTTTATTAGATCTTAATACTGATAAAAGTGCATTCTCTTGCTCTGATGCAAGAGAAGTGGATATTATAACCGGTAAAGTCTCGTTCTCACCAAGATATGCATATTTGAGGTGAGAAGGTAAGACCTTGAGATCTAATTCAGGCGGAGAAATGATAGAAGGAAGGATCATAGAATGATTTTTGGATTTACAAAGAAGCTCAGAGCCTGTGAAAGATACAGACTCGGGTGGAGAAAAGTCAGAAGTGCAGGACTCAAGTGTAAGTGTAGTGTCCTCACTAAGATCAAGTGTAAGATCAAGCAGAGATGTGCTAATGTCATCGAGATCAGTAAAGCAAAGTTCCTCGGCTCCACAACTATCGGGAGCGATCTCATGGACAGAACACACATCTAAAATATGAGCACTAGGTTCTGATGGCTGACTCCCAACTCTGTAGATATTTAGTTCAATGGTCATATTTCCAAATGATAAATTCATTGAACCATTTCTACAATTTATAACAGCGTTGGAAGTGGCAAGGAAAGGACGACCTAAAATCACCGGAATTTGGCCCCGGGGGTTTGCTACAGGATGTGTGTCAAGCACAATGAAGTCTACAGGGAAAACAAATTCCCCGACCTTTATTAACACATCCTCTAATTCACCCCTTGGTTTGGTGATAGATCGGTCCGCCATCTGGAGAGTACAATGAGCAGGTTTCAGCTCTCCAATTCCTAGTTGCTCATAGACAGAATAAGGTAACAGGTTAACACTCGCGCCAAGGTCTAAAAGAGCACGATTTATGTTTTTACCCCCAATCGAAATCGATATTGTAGGACATCCTGGATCCTTTCGTTTCTTTGGCAGCTGGGGAATAAAAGCAGTGTTGATATTATTAGCCATAAAGACCTTCTTCGGCACCTGAGTCTTCCTCTTCCTAGTGCACAAGTCCTTTAGAATCTTCGCATAAGCGGGGACTTGTTGAATTGCATTTAGGAGAGGGATATTGATGTTAACCTGTTTGAACATTTCTAAAATTTTCTCCATATGAGGACTCGTTCTGTTAGCCCTTAACCGGTTCGGGTAAGGTGCTTTCGCAATAAGCGCGGGGTCCATCATAAGAGAAGGAAAGGGGGGTAGACGAGATCCCAAAAGAGGTGTGGGGACCGTCTGTAGAGAACTATAAGGGTTGGGTGAAGGTGTTGAGCCTAAAGGGAACTGGAGAATAGGCTCGTGCGAAGGTGGTTTGGTAGAAGAAGAAGGAGAAGTGTGTGTATGTGGAAAGGTTTCAGCCGGGGTTTTGACATGATTTTCAGTATTATCAATATCTTCCCCGATATTATTATTCAGCACTCTTCCCGATCTCAACGTGGTAATGGCATTTACATTGTAATGCCCAGGATTCTGCAGGGGTTGAGAGGGAAGTTTCCCTTTTTCTCTCGCACTCATTTCAGCTTTGAGGCGTGCGATTTCAGCTTCCATCGTTCTAATACTCTCAGCTTGTGATGCTGAGTTTTTCTTTATTTCATTGACGGAAGATCTAACCTCAGTCGAAACCTCCATGAAATTGGATAAAAGTGATTTCATGGTTTGAGTAAATTGAGAGAAATCATCAGAACAGGACTGCATAGGATTAGACTGTGCAGGAGTGTTGCCCTGGTTTTGGAAATTTTGTGACTGGTAGGGGTGCTGAGTGAGTTGGAGGGGTTGCTGTTGTGGTGGAGGAAGAGCCCTTTGAAAGTTATTTGTGTTTGGAACCGTGTTTTGAGATTGATTTTGGTTCCAAGCAAAATTCGGGTGGTTCCTCCAACCCTGATTGTACGTGGAAGAATATGGATCGTTTCGAGGTCGTTGAAATGCGGCATTAGAATGCTCTTGACCTTGAAACGCCGAGTTTAAAGGACATTCTTCCGTTAAGTGTGACGGATCAGAACAGCACCCACAAATAGTTTTGGGGAGTGATACCGGGTTTAGGGAGGCTGCTGCAAATTTGTGTTCCATAGCGTCGAGCTTCTTTTGCATTGCTGCCATTTCTGCTCGAACACCTATGGACACATCTACTTGGTGTACGCCACCCCTATTCAATGGTTGGGTTCCACTCTCCCAAATTAGTGATTTTTCAGTGAACTCTTCTAAGTATCGCCAGGCTTCCCCATCGTCTTTAGTCATAAATGTACCCTGACACATATTTTCAAGGCTCTGTTTCGTGCTAGGGTTACTGCCCTCATAGATGATTCGGCAAAGCTCCCATCTCGGGATGCCGTGATGAGGACATTGAACCATTAGATCCTTGAAACGTTCAAAGTACTTTGAAAATGGTTCGGTAGGGAGCTGGGCAAATTGGTTCAATTCGCTACGAATTCGAGCCGTTCTTTGGATTGGGTAAAATTTCTTTAGGAATGCTGCGACGAATTCTTCCCAATTTGTGATGGAGTGTGCGGTGGTGTTATATAGCCACTTCTCGGCTATATCGCACAAGGTAAAAGGAAGAAGTCGTAGACGCATCGCATCCACCGAAAGTTGAGACGTACCCATCATAGCACATACGTTTTCAAATTTGGTAATGAAAACGTAAGCGTCCTCGGTCTCGAGTCCGTGATACTTAGGTAGAAGGTTGATATACTGGGGCTTTATTTCAAAGTTATCCCCGTTGGCTGGTGGTGTGGATAAGCAGGTCGAAAGAGGACCTCTAAGTGGATAGCATCTTTCCTGAAGAGAAATGTGTGGAGGATTCTGCGCACCAACGGACGGTGGCAGATTAGGGTTAAAGAAGTTGGATGGATTCGGATCCATCGGTGTGGGTGTGGTAGTAGGTAAAGAAAAGGTAAATGGAGAATTATCGACTTCGGAGTCGATAAAAGGTACGCGGACTAAACGGGCACTAGAATCCCGTGTCCAGCCTATCTTGTACTAAAAAGGGTTAGTACAAGTGGCAGCGTTGGCTTATAATTAGGGGTAAAATGAATGTGGTGTTTGCTTTTGAAAAGGGACGGATTTTGAAAAAATGATGCGACAACCAAATGCAGCAACACAACCCTAAAATCTAATGGTCACCTAGGTCCGGCTCTAGACCGCTCCTAACTGCCAAAAGACAAGTCGCAGGATCAATCCTCCACTGCCTCTTTGTCCCCCTGTGGCTGGATGAGTGCCAGGTAAGTGGGAAGGAACCACCACTACAGTGGCCCTAATTAATAACCACTAGCCTTAGACACACTCGCCTTAGGCACCACAGGAAAACGCGGATAAGCAATGAATTACCCACGGCCCTCTCTTGTCCTAAATGAGCGCGACAGTCCTTAGAGTCATCTCTAGATTTCTTTTAGTTAATGGGGGTAAATGCGGATGCAAGTTTTGCGATTTTCGGGGCCTAGGAAGGGTAATGAAATCCCCACCTAATTTGGATTTGGCCGTGCCCCTTAAATTCCGTATTTAATATGCAAAACAACCAAGAAAAGCAAAATCACGCACAATTTTAATTTGCTTTTGCGGCGCAGCTATTGTTTGCAAAGAATCCTGCAGAAAGGATTAGTTGGAGCTAAAAAAAGGGCGAGGGGAGAGAGCAAGAAATCACCTGCTGGAAAATTTTCCAGAGAACCCCCTACACTGCGGCGCTTCCGCCGCACAAAGCATGTATCTGCCGCCCTTCCGCGGCTTGTTGATGGGTTCACTGTACCAATTTTCTTCAGCTGCTTGATGTTGCTATCTCCAGCTCTCTGGTATATCCCAAATAATTTTTCCACAGCACAGAATGCTCCAGATCACCTTGCAATCAAATCACCACACACGTATAAGAGTTTGTACGAATTTTGAATTCAAGAAATGAAACGTAATAATTCTTTCACTTCAAACTATAAAATGTAAACGAATTAGCGCGCGATCCCCGGCAACGGCGCCATTTTGATTGAATGTTTTTCTTGGATGTAAAAGTATCAAATTGTAAAGAAATCACAACCAAAAATATTTGACCGCAATCAAACAACGGTGTCAGTTGAAGTTAATGAATGAGTGCGGATCGTCCTTAGGGATCTCGAGATTCGTTTGTATTTTTATTTGTTTGAAATGAAATGTTAAGCAACAATAAGAGAAAACACGATTCAAGATTGAATTGTATTCGTGTGTCACTAATCTTTTCTAAAGAATCAAGAAATTATAAACAATCAAGAATCGGGGTTTCAATGGTATTTTCCAAACAACAATCAAGAATGATAGAGAAGCTCGTAGGAATCGATAGGATCTTTAGATGTGTTGTAGTCTACAATATTTCGTATTCTTGTCCTTCGAAGAGTTTATACTAGATCAATGGTTATCGATGCGAGTTAGGGTTTTCTTGATGAAATTAGGGTTTCATCTCTTAACCCTTGCTCTTTCGAGGATACCATTTATATTCTAGCCTCTAGCAATTTCAAGAAGCGATCGGATCACCCCAATCTCGAGCGATGTTGATCAAGAAAGCATCGCATCAAATTGGGTTGTCGATTCTTGAACTTGCTAGGGTTTACACACTCGTGGGATTCAAGAATTGATTATAAATTTGCTACATCATCATACTAAAGATCGTTTTGACTCCTTAACGAGCAGAGTTTTATTCACACATCACCACATAGACAATATTCAAGAATAGTAAAGATAACATGATGCGGAATTTAAAAGAAACAAGATAGAAGAAAATATCACCTTTTATTTAATCAACAAATTCAATACATTCTTTCAAGATCTACAAGAAGAAAGAAATCGATCGTTGACTCGGCTTCGCTCGACTCCGTGGATCGTGGATCTACTTTGATCTCTTGCCCGATGGAAGATCGGCTCGGCTCATAAAAGGGTTGAAGGAATCTTGCTTGGCTTGCACTCAAGATCTTGAATTGTGGTTGGATCTAGGGTTAGGGTTTCCTACAAGATTTCTCACTAATCTTGAGGAAGAAGAAGATGGAGAGAGAGAGAATGGCTAAAATCTAAGATGTTGAATCTTTTCCTCTCTATGGCAACATGATATAATGAATGAGTCTAGGGTCCTATTTATAGAACTAGGTTTAGGTTTGAATTGGACTTTCCCTCCCAAAGTTTGTTGACAAGTTTGTTGGCTTTAGCTTAGGGTTTAAGCAAGGGTTTAGGAAAGTTCTAGAAGTTTTAGGCTAGTTTAGGAGCTTGATGATCTGGTGGAAGTGTCTGGACTCTTCTGGACTTTTGTGTGCATTTTTGAGTAGTGGGAACTGAATCAGGAGTTTTGGTGAAACTCGAGGAGCTGACTCCCTGGATCCGCCGCGCAACCGCCGCATGAGGTGGGCTTTGGCCGCCCTTCCGCCGCACAATGATGAGGTTGGGATCTGTGCTTTCTTCTGTTGCTTGGTACTGCTGTATGGGTTATTCTTTGATATTTAGAATTGCAGTTGCCCTTCTATGTTGATACCAGATTTGCTTTCAATGAGTTTACGAGCAATTGTAATGGTCGAGCGATGTAATGATCGAGCAAGTATCTCTTTTCCTGCATAGACTTCAAAATAGGGGTTGCAAGATATAGAAAATATGCTATGTAATGCAATGCAGTTAATTTCCCTAGAATTTCCGGTTTAAAGGTCGAATACATGTAATTTGATATTTTGCGACCGATTAGCTAATATGTGAATTATGAATACCGTACTCTCCTATATGTATGCAGATGACAAGGAAATTGCCGGTTAAAATATGCAATATTTTCGACTGATCACCTATCCCGGTAGGACAGTCTTACTCAAGATGATAGTATACTATCTGGTTTATCTTTATCATCGTGTACTGCTTTAGGTGACCTGACAGGTCGCTATTACACGTTGATAGAGCCCCTAGGATTCTTGCTTGACCACCAGCAGTATGAGGGCGATCATATACGTGAGAGCTGGCAGTCTATAAGCACATCCTTAAAAGGTCCCTAGTCGTGGGAGTTTCGAGACAGGGCATCGATACTCCAGAGTAGACTAGTGTATACAGTCGAGACCCCGATGAGGGGCGGTGGCCGGTCTCACAAGCCACTGGTGTCAGTTGGTTCACCTAAGATGTATACAGGTGCTCATTGGGTTATGAGTACACCGGACAGGACTCGCCGGGAACATGCTAGTTGGTCCTATACCTGACGTCAGATAGCAGTTCCCTGGTGACATGTGTACAGGTTAGTTCATCGACCTGGGGATCGTCATTTGTCTCGTGTGAGTTCCCACTGTACTTTGATTACTACCCTACCACGCTCAAAGGAGACGTGCAAACAGGTTTTAGTTGGGTACAGTCCCGAGCCACATGGAGGCAGTGAGCGCATCTTCGGGGGTTCGTCTCTCCCGGTATTGGGGGTGAGGTCGCGCTGTGTCTAGGAGAGCCATTACACGAAGCCCTCGGCCGAGGCAGGAGATTTACTGGTAGGTATTCCAGTAGTATCTCAGGGTGTTCTGGGCTACACTCCGACACGACTTGTACCGCTTTTGGGGGTCTGACTTTTACCAACCCCCTAGGCCCGCCATGCGATGCTCATAGACGAACGGACCGGACTGTACGGATATTGTCACTGACAGACTCAGTAGGGTGTCAGGATGAGTTCGCTCATCGACGTCCCTTTCGGTCAATAGCTGGTGGCCCGTCACGTATGGCTAATACCTCTGACGTGCTAGTGGTTAAATCCACAGCCATAGTATTGACGAGTCTTTAGAGTCCACCACACATTCAGTTACTCAAGCTTTCGGGCGAAAAGTTGTAGAGGCCGTATGGAGATATGGCAAGGTCCGATCAGATACGTGCGGTATTGCACGGATCAGGATCGGACAGTTTGTACTACAGGCCGTATGGATATATGGCAGGGTTCGATCAGATACGTGCGGTATTGCACGGATCAGGATCGAACTGATATTACTAGCCGGCTTTGGTTTAAGCCGGATCCTAGTATAGTACAGTGTAGATTTTGTCTCATTGCATTTGTATTTCGGTCGGAATACAGATGCGGGTGTGTATACACAGTATCGGGGTTTTCCTGTGATTTATTACGGGACCAGTTTTCTGGAGTTGCCAGTTTGCTTTTCGTATCGGCCATTTTCATTTGTATCTTTCAATGGCCGAAGATTGGTGGAGGAGGGCTTATTTGCATTTGTGCAAATAAGCAATTTGGAATGGGGTCTTTGCATATTCTTGTGTCATGATGGTTGCACCATCCTTTGACCATTTGACTTCTTCTTCTTTCATGATGGCTTGACTTTGTCATGAGTTGATGGTTGTGGTGGAGTGTTGGTTTTAGTTTGTCATCATGCTTGAGATGATGGAGGTTGGTAGAGTGTTGGTTTTGCCTGGTGATCATTTCTTCACATGATTTCTTTTTCCCTCTCTCTTGCATTATTCTATCACTCTCTCCTCTCATTCCCACACATGGGATGGCCGGCCACTAAGAGGAAAAGGGGCTGTCCAATTTTTGGGTGTGGTTCTTTGTTGATATCATGTCAATTTTCCTCACCAAAATTCCCAAGAAAAACTCCATGGTTCATACCTCCACCATATGGCAATTCCACAAACCCCAAAGTGAGACACAAGTTTACACTTCATTCTACAGCAAATCTTGGGCATGTCGACTCGCCAGCTTCGTGCCCGAGTTGCCTCGGCATAAAGGTGGGAGCCCGTAAAAGATGTAGGCGATGTGGTGCACTTCCGGCGATGAGGTGGAGACAGGACATTCCGCGGGAGATCGGGACGACGACGAGAAGACCGGAGGACTTGGATCAGTCGGTATATCTCTCTTCCCCATCTTGTAGTTAGCTAGGACTAGTTAATGGTTCGATCCGGGTATTAGTGCGCGGTGGTGCCAGTTCATGAAAAATTAAAGTTTATCACCGCTTCCGCATTTTGGCCTCGGGATGGAGGCCGGGGCGCCGCCATGCACTTACAGCGCATTTGCTGCACACCGGCGTCCTGCTTTCTATGAAGCATATACCTTCCCACGGGTCATGATGTGGTCGATGCTTCCGCTCCTGATCCGACTCTGTTAAGGGCTTTGCGGGTATTGCTTAATCCGTATTTGAATGAAGGTGGGATGGTTTTTAGTGATCGAGTCCTTTCTACTCCAGCGGGGCCCGTTCAATAGTTGTTCGATTTGTCGAAGAATGGAGCTCCGGCTTTAAAGCCCAAAGAGATCATGCATTTATATTCGATCAGGCCGGGGTACTTAGTGTTCCGCCTAAACGATACTGCTCTCTTCATGTGATACAATCCGCATCGCTTCGCCCGGCAGTTAGGTTACAACTAGGGCGTCCCCCTCGAAGCATTTTTAGTTGAGCCCACTCTCTTGCTGGAGGTCGCCCGTAACGTTATCCACCACTTCATGCGGTTGAGCACTGGTTTCCTCTTCATGACTCCCGAGCTTGACTATCTTCCGAGGCCCGTGGTACCCTTCAAGGGCTGGTATCGCCACCGGGTTAGTCCTATCATTGCAGAGGAAAGAAGGGTTCTCTTTGAATGTAAAGCCCCTGCTTCCACTCAAGCCGTCAGTGCCCCATTGCGGCCACGGTCGGTTATTTGCCCTCCTCTGAGGGATAGCGACTCAGTGCTTATTTCTAAAGCCGCTCGGACGGAATCAGTCACCCGCACTGCTGGTATGCCGGTTCGCACTAGGGCCGGGATAGAGATTTCTGAGAAAGTACCAGCATCAGCATCACCGAAAGCTGATACCGAAGGCGAGGTTGGGCAGCGCCGTGCAAAATTTCCAAAAGGGAGGAAGTGCCCTTCTTCTAGTGCTAGTTCGGGCCCTAAAAGAAGGAAGAAATCGGTTGCCGGTTTACTCGACGCCTTACTTGAGTCTGAACCTCTTCACAACGAGCCTATATCTACGCATGAACCAGACGACGGTCTCCTCTTTCCTGGTGCATCCGCCGAGGAAGCTGCTCAGCTGGCCGAGGCCTTGAAGCGTTCCCAGGATGAAACTGAAAACGTATGCCCCAAGAAGAGATGTTTTCCCCCTGTTGAATTCCGTGATGGTGATCCGGTACCAACTAGGTTACTAGTGGTTCCTCTGAGGCTGGAAGAAGAACGGGCCCTCAAACGGCCAATCTCGACCACTTCTGAAGACGAGGCTGCTCTGAAGGCGGGCAGGGATTTACCTTCGATCGAAGCCCGATGAGCGCGATTAAACATAAAAGAGGAGCGGCTCGAAAAGGCCATACTTCAGGCTTGGCGTATTAGTATGTATCTTTTACGTTCTTCTCCGCAGATTGGTTTCATATCGTATTCGACTTTACAGTTTTTTTCTTTGTAGGGCCTTCTATGGCGGACGAAGCTTCAAGTCTAGACCGTGCCTCAGAGCCTCCGGTGACGGCCTTTATTCCTTCAGCGGAGGTCACCCGACTGACCATAGACTCTATGAATATTTCCAGTGACGCACCGGAAGGTGTAGAAGAGATTGCTGAAGCTGCTATCCCTCCAGTCCAAAATGGATGAAGAATCGAAGGTAATCCTATATATATATATATATATATATATATATATATATTGCCCAATGAGCCTTCCATATGTCTAACCCTTTCGTTTTCTCAGAATTGCGGGAGTTGGCGGCTTCCATTGTTGATTGTTCTTTGGAAGAAACCATCCTGCGTTTACTTAATATGGCGGCGCCGCACGCGATATCCTCCCAGAGCCTCGTCCTTTCCTCCGGTCAAGGTTAGTATTCCATTACTTTTTGTGTCATATTTTCTAATGATGCTGATGTGCCATTTATTTTAAACCATGGTCTTAGAGGCTGACGACGAAGTTGAAGTTCTCGATGGACCTGGGGATCTCTCAAATCCGCCTTCTATAGCCGTGGGTAAGTGACGCCTTACCATTTTCATTCTATTACTTATTCTACGTTTGGAAAAGGGACTAACCATACATGTATTTTCACAGTTTTTCCCACCCTGACTCCATTAGAGTCCTGGATTTCCATGCCGCCAGGCCTTTACGCCCGACGCATGTCTGAGAAAATGGCAAAACAGAGTGTTCATTCACTGGCGACTCTTATTGAAGATCTTCGCGCTGGCACTTCCATCACGGCTGAAGAATTCGTTGTTGAAGCCAACGCTTCTTTGTCTGTTCTTTCTACCTATCACGACGAGGCGCTAGTGCATACTTGGGTCAAGTATTGCCATCAAGTGGAAGCTTCCCTATATGGAGTTGAATGCGTACGCCTCCCTTCTAATATCCTATCTGTAAAGGCCAGCTTGCATGGGTGGATCGATCGGTGCGCGGCCAATCTCCAGTCTTGCAAGAAAAGGCTCAACCGGAAGTTTTCAGCAAGGGAGTTGGCTTCAAAGGTTTTGAGGGAATTTCAAGCCCAGCTCACCACCAAGACTACTCGAGCATATGAAATTTGGCGGGTCCTTCAGGAGGCCATTACGGAGGTGGTGGACCTCGATAAAGCCGTCATTTTCACACGCGAAATGGTTGAGGCGCACAAGGCTGCCGAGAAAGGGCTTGAGAGTCGATTTTCTTTATACCAAAATAAAAAGGCACAGGCAGGGATTCAACTTACGGCGTTGATAGAGCTTAAAGCGGAAGTTCGGCGGAAAATTGATGATCTTGCTGGCTTATTGAACCGTCCACCGTCTTAAAATTGTTCGTTGTATATTTTCTTCATTTTTGTCTTCTTGTATCTTGTATTCATTTTGATTTATGAATAAAAGACATATTTTATTTCATGTTTGCGCCTCCCTGTCCTGTGATGTCTTGACTTAGCGTAAAGTAGTTTATTCACTCGTTTTGGAGCTTGTAGTTTTGTAACACCCTAGGATGTGTTTAGTGGCTAAGTATATTTTAATAGGTGATTTTAATAAAAAGTTTACCAAATTTATTTTCAAATAATTTTTCCAATTTAATAAATATTTTTCTACAATTTTTCCAAGCTTGCACAAACTTGTGCATGTAAGCTAGGAATAAAACTTGGGTTATACCATGTTTTCACCACCATGGTGAATTAAACCCATTGTTAAGACAAAGATTTTAATTAAGATTAGGTTTGGTTTAACTTTAAAAAAAAAAGAAGGGATTTAAATTTGTTTTGTTGACTTGAGAGAGGAATGGCAAGCCCATGCTTGCCATTAATGTGGAGAGAGAGAGAGAGAGGAATGGGGGGGCTTGACCCTAAGCTCACTTGCAAACCTCTCTCATTTTTCACTTACTCTCTCTCACTCTCACACACCCACACCAGCAGCAGAAGTCCCAGCAGCAGCAGCAGCATCCAACACCAGCTTCAGCACCAGAACAGCAACAGCAACTGCAACTGCATCAGCCCTTCAAGCAGCAGCAGCTCATCCCCAGCAGCCCCAGCTCCATGTAGCAGCAGCCCCCTATGCAGTAGCAGCCCCAGCAGCACCAGCTTCAGCTTCACAACCCCAACAACAGCAACAACAACAGCAATAAGCAGCATCAGCAGTAGCAGAGGCAGTCCCTGGGCAGCTTCTTCTTCTTCTTCTCTTCTTCTCCTGAACCAGCGTAGTAGGGATCGAGTGAGGTATAATTTCTGAGCTCCCCTTGCTTGTGTGCTAGACTTGTGAGTTGGTTTAGTTTATTTAGTGTGCTTGGTAGTTGTTTATCACTAGACTTGGTGTTTTAGCGATATTTGTGGTGATTAGTGAGATCTTTGCTTAAGTTAGGTTAGTTTTGGTTAGACTAGGTTAGTTAGATGCTATTGAGGCCAGGTAAACCTAGGTAAACCCAGATTACACTAAAATACCCTGAACTTTCATGTTGGTGCAAATTGTGACTTTTAAGCAAAAATTTAGCTTTCTGTTATCTGCTGTTACCCAGGTGACTTCAGGATGAAATTGAGTGGACCCCAGCCTACTAGTAACATCCTGACCCCACCACCAGAGCCCGACCCCACCACTCTCACCTTTGGCCGCCGAAATGATCTTTCTGGCCGCAATTTGCGGCCAGAACAGGGAGTTAGGAGTTAGGGTTTTCAGGGTTGGTGTCTGCTATGTTTTGTAGGTTCTTGGTATATGTAGTTTTGTATTTTTGTAGCCTGGATAGAATCTGGAGCTATATGTCATTTTCTGGTGTTTTTAAGTTTGCGCGATACGCGCGATACGCGAGTGGATTTGTGATTCAGCGTATCGTGGCGTATCGGACTGAGTCGTAGGCGTGTGCACACACGTTCCAACGTATCACACACACGCGCGTTGATTCGTGACGCGAGTTTCACGTTTTGTTTCGTTTTCACGTTTTGCGGGATTCTTGCTTATATAATTAGATTCCTTGTGTAATTCCAGGTTCTCAGGCAAGCACGTCAGACGTCGCCAGGAAAGGGAAGCAGGCGGTCGGCTATACTTAGCACGCGACCAGGTGAGTAGATTTAACATCTACGGGGAAATCGCCCGTATGGCGTTAAACGTCAGGGCGTAATAGGAATTGTAGTCATGAGTGTTCTTTTAGATATACTGGTAGTATAGGACACTGCACTGTCACTAACGGTCCAAGTTGCACGAGCACGATCTATATGATACACTCACACCGTTAGTGATTGCCATGCCACTCACAGAGTAGGATTGCTATAAACCGCATATTATATTGATTCTGCCTACTTGATGTGGACGTGATTTGCCGCATACATCATACACATTCATGCTTGTGATACATATACCTTACACATTCATACTTGTGACATATATCATACATATTCATACTTGTGTCATATACCTTACCTATATTTATACTCGGGTGCATATACATCATAGGCCTACATTAGTGCACATGTACCTGCTATATTCATTTTGCGTACTTATCCATTCCCACATCCATACCGTTACCACATTCATATGTTGCATTCATGGATGATATTTACTTGATTTAAAAACTGAGGGACCGCAAATGGTATTTTCAAAACTGGACCTCTTAAACAGTGGTTTCCCCATTCCTTAACTTATAATAACATACGACACATTGCATGGATCTACGCATTGGATTTGATTTCTGTGATTTCTGGATTTGGGAACCGGAGTACTATTTTAAGAAAATACGCACTGTTTGAAAACCCGGTTTCCCTTGATATGATATTTAGTACGTCCACCATGAGTTTTCTCAGTTCTAGAGAGCTTGTGTGAGTATACCCGATTCGAGGAGAGGTAGGCACCGATTGCGGGTACATGATGGACCCGGTACGGTACCCCGGGGCGAGAAGACTCGTATTGTTAGACGGTGAGCCCGGCGGAGGGACTACTACCTACCGGTGATTGGTTGGACCTGGCAGTTATCCGGAGGATACTGACCAGCGTAGCTTGATGGATACGGGACGACACGTACTGCCGGGGCCGAGGGCCGATTCCGCAGACGGAGCCCGTGGGCAGATCCGATGGACGGACGCCCCATATTGGAGGATTTGCGTGTCGATGCTGGACACGGCTGTTTTTATGATATTTTGAGTGCCGGTGATGGTTACTCCCGATTCTTATGAGATTACAGTACTGATGACCGATATGGATGACGACGCTTGAGATGTATTGGTTTTTGTGCATTGATTGATACCCGATATTTTCCACGAGGATATTCCGTGTAGATATGGTTCTTTTCCATACTCAGCATTTAGTAATTGACATCTCATCCTGTAGTTAGTATACCTGATAGAGTACACCTGCTTGTATATTATTGCGTATCTTGCTCCTTACAGATAGATGTTTATTAGTTTGCATAGTTTAAAGTATCGCAGTACGTGCATACCTGTGATTACCTTTATATGTTATTTACTATTCACGAGTTGGCAACTCACCCCCGTTGTGCCACAGTGCTTGCAGGTTGCCCTTTGGAGTAGTCGCGGCTGGCTGTTTACCGTATCTTTTGACACAGATACCTTGCTGAGGCGTGTTAGCCCTTTTGCTATTAGGTGGGTTTTGTACGGTATCTGTTTATCTTTCAGTTGTATACTGATGTATCTAGTACTCTCCATCTACCTTCCTGTATTGACTTAGAGACAGTTGTGAGGACGATGTATATGATTTGTACTCTGGTGTCGAGCTCGCATGTGAGCCGACTTTATGTTTTGCAGTCTTACCTTTTATGATATTCGCCTTTGTTTTATTGTATACTCTTGTGATGCTCTATTCATCCCGCATGTTATTCTATTTCACTCTCCTTTACCCGACTTGCGGAACAAATGGTTATAAAGGAAATTTTGCCAAAATTATTCAAAATACTTCTTAACTTAAAAAGGATTTCTACCAAATTAATTAAGGTTCCTAAACATTTAAAGCTGTTTTTGCAAAATGATTTAAATACTCTATATTTAATGGTTTTGATTTCTGGGTTTCGGCTTACTTAATCGCGTTACGCCTGTAGACGTTACGTGGCTAAGTGCCGGTCAAGGGTCAAATTATCGGGTTGTGACAAAGTTGGTATCAGAGTGTAGGTTTTACCTTCGGAGTGTAGGATGACCCTGGTATGATGGAGTAGGTAGCTGCAGCAGAGTGGCGTAGCGTGCGTATGTTCCGCGGCATACTCACGATACGGTACTCCGCCTACGCGACCTTAGGACTTATTGGATGAAATTCCTTCATTCTTTGCATGCCTTCTTGCGATTCGATTTCAGTACCCTTATCGAATCCTACTTTCCTTTTCAGCCACTATGCCGCCAAAGACTACTAGGGCGCAGAGAGCGGCCGCGAGGGCCGAGATTCGTGTTGACTCGTCCGAGACGAGGACTGATCCGGGCAGTGTACCCATCGCACCCGAGCAGACTGCTCCTCCCATGACAGAGCAGATCGCCACGATGGGGGCCAGCATGCAGGAGATGCGCCAGATGATAGGATCGCTAGTTGAGACGCTTCGAGCGCAGCGACCAGAGGTAGCTCCACCCGTTCCAGAGACCGCGATGGTACCTACTGCGCAGCCAGTTGCCCCTGCAGCCACAGAGGTGATTACAGTATCGCTATCAGAGTTCATGAGGCTGAGGCCTCCGGTCTTCACAGGCACAGACGCAGCCGAGGACCCGCAGTCTTTTATTGATAGGATGGCCCGGATATGCCGTTCCCTCAGATGCGCAGATACGAGATGGGTCGAGTTCGCGAGCTTTCGCCTAGAAGGTCTTGCGCAGAAGTGGTATGATTCGGTTGAGAAGGGCAGAGCAGCAGGTCTTCCTCCTATGACCTGGACGGAGTTCGTGACGGTGTTCCTTGCCCGCTTCCTTCCCCAGAGTGTTAGGGATGCCCGAGCTCGCAGATTTGAGTCCTTGCGTCAGACGCCAGAGATGACAGTGGCAGAGTACGATGTGATGTTCACCGAGCTATCAGTTTATGCCCCGTACATAGTAGCTACAGAGGAGATGCGAGTCAAGAGATTTGTCCGAGGCTTGCTTACCCCGCTATTCCTTGCGATCAGCTCCCAGCATTACGAGACTTACGCCGCAGCGGTAGATGCAGCCCTTTTGGTCGAGGAGCGCCTTGCCGAGACTTCAGTAGTTCCAGGGCCGAAGAGGGTTCGTACTGACACAGCAGCCCAGAGACATCCATTCAGACGCCGTGATAGACGTAGTACGGGTGGCAGAGATTCGGGGCGAGGCCAGATGTTTAGCTCATACCCCCAGGAGGGTCAGCAGTCGTCCCGTGGATGTTTTGGATGTGGTAGTCCTCATCATCGTATCAGAGATTGTACCGAGACACGTCAGAGGGAGCCAGCCGTACCGCATGTCACCCTTCCACCTTCTCCACCCCAGAGGGCGTTGCCCATTGTACCCACAGCTACTCCGCGTCAGACGCAGGCACAGAGAGGCCGTGGTCGCGGAGGGTTTGTTCCCAGAGGGCGAGGCGGTCGAGGCATGGGACAGCCAGCCACCGGCAGAGTACAGCCAGCTGCTAGTAGGGGACCGCCAGTTGCAGGTAGAGGACAGGCACGAGTTTTCGCTTTGACGCATCAGGACGCGCAGGCGTCCAATGCGGTGGTTTCAGGTATTTTATCAGTATATTCTGTTGACGCACACGTGTTGTTCGATCCCGGATCCACGCACTCGTACGTATCCACACACTTCGTGCCGTAGAGAGTCCTGTCTGCTAGATCAGCCGGTTGTTGTGACCACTCCCGTGGGAGAGTCGTTTGTTGCTAGGCACTTGTTCCGATCCTGCGTCGTCCGTATTGGCGATAGAGACCTGCCTGTCGATTTGATCCTTCTCGAGATGTTGGATTTCGACGTTCTTTTAGGCATGGATTGGTTAGCCATGTGCTATGCGTTGGTGGACT
Organism: Agapanthus africanus; assembly: GCA_030015575.1. Taxonomy (NCBI): domain Eukaryota; kingdom Viridiplantae; phylum Streptophyta; class Magnoliopsida; order Asparagales; family Amaryllidaceae; genus Agapanthus; species Agapanthus africanus. The sequence goes on along the minus strand of CM057339.1, from coordinate 296,478,298 downwards.
GCCGCGAGAAGACAGTGAGGTTCTGTTTTCCCGGCGAGTCGGCCTTTGTCGTGCAGGGTGACAGTGGTGCCACTCCTCACTTTTTGATTTCTTCTCTTCGCGCTGGACAGCTTTTGAGGAGGGGATGTCAGGGATTCCTAGCCTATGTTTGCGACACTAGAGCCACAGATGTTCCGTTGGAGCAGATCCCGATTGTGTGCGAGTTCCCTGATGTGTTCCCTGACGAGCTTCCTGGGCTACCGCCTGAGCGCGACATTGCTTTTTGTATTGATTTGGTTCCCGGCTCGGGGCCTATTTCTATACCGCCTTATCGGATGGCCCCGACGGAGCTTAGTGAGTTGAAGAGTCAGTTGCAGGAGTTGCTGGACAGGGGACTTATTCGACCCAGTGTTTCTCCTTGGGGTGCTCCAGTTCTATTTGTCAAAAAGAAGGACGGAAGCTTTCGTTTGTGTATCGACTACCGACAGCTGAACCGGGTGACCGTGCGGAACAGATATCCTTTGCCACGTATCGACGATTTGTTCGACCAGCTTCAGGGGGCAGGATATTTTTCGAGGATAGATTTGCGATCGGGCTATCATCAGCTGCGAGTTCGACAGGAGGACATTCCGAAGACAGCTTTCCGTACACGTTATGGCCATTACGAGTTTCTGGTGATGTCATTCGGACTCACCAACGCGCCAACAGCTTTCATGGACATGATGAATCGTATATTCAGGCCGTATCTTGACCTTTTCATCATCGTATTCATCGACGATATATTGGTGTATTCCCGGAGCAGAGAGGAGCACGAGCAGCACCTGCGGATTTCACTACAGTCTATGAGGGAGCATCGGCTTTATGCAAAATTTTCGAAGTGCGCATTCTGGCTCGACAGCGTGGACTTTTTGGGTCACGTGATTACACGGGATGGTATATGTGTGGACCCAAGAAAGATAGAAGCCGTTCAGAGTTGGCCCAGGCCTACATCCGTCACTGAGATACGCAGTTTTCTGGGATTGGCCGGTTACTACAGGCGATTCGTACAGGATTTTTCCCGTATTGCTGCACCCTTGACCGGATTGACCCGGAAGGGAGTTCCCTTCGATTGGACCGAGAATTGCGAGCACAGTTTCCAGCAGCTACGGACTTGTTTGACTACGGCGCCAGTTTTATCGTTGCCTTCAGGATTAGGCGGATTTGCAGTCTATTGCGACGCTTCACGAGTAGGGCTAGGGTGTGTATTGATGCAGCACGGCAGGGTGATCGCGTATGCTTCGCGACAGCTGAAGAAACATGAACAGAACTACCCTACCCACGATCTGGAGATGGTTGCAGTGGTCTTTGCACTTAAAATCTGGCGACATTACCTATACGGCGAGTCGTGTCAGATATTCACTGATCACAAGAGCCTCAAGTACATATTTCAGCAGCGAGACCTGAATCTTCGACAGCGCCGATGGATGGAGTTAGTGAAGGACTACGACTGCGAGATCTTATATCACCCGGGCAAGGCTAACGTAGTAGCAGATGCTTTGAGTAGGAGGCCCGAGGGTAGTCTAGCGTGTTTGAGTGCAGTACAGAGGCAGTCGTCGGCAGATTGACAGATATTATGCGACAGCCGAGTGCAGTTCGAGTTCATGCGGATTGGGGGACAGCTAGCACATGTTCGTGCACGCCCACAGTTGCTTGACCGTATATATGAGGCACAGCGCAGGGATGACTGTTGCTCAGAGATCATGACACAGATTGGACAGGGCAGATTCTCCGAGTTTGTGAGCGATGAGTAGGGGGTATTAAGATTTGGGTCTAGACTGTGCGTACCAGATGCCGAGGGATTGCGGCGTGATATTCTTGAAGAGGCACATCGATCAGTGTACAGTGTCCATCCCGGTTCCACCAAGATGTATCATGATATGAGAGAGACCTACCGGTGGGACGGAATGAAGAAGGACATCGCGGAGTTCGTATCGAGATGCCTGACTTGTCAGCAAGTCAAGGCCGAGCACCAGAGGCCCGCGGGAGAGCTACAGCCATTACCCATTCCGGAGTGGAAATGGGAACAGATATCGATGGATTTCGTGGTGGGTCTACCCAGGACTAGGCGAGGGTATGACTCCATTTGGGTGATCGTAGATCGTCTGACGAAAGCAGCTCACTTCCTGCCAGTGAAGACGACTTTCAGATTTGCGCAGTACGCCCAGATTTATATCGATGAGATTGTACGACTACATGGGGTCCCGACCTGTATTGTGTCCGACCGAGGCACCCAGTTTACCAGCAGATTATGGCATAGACTTCAGGAGGCTTTGGGCACGCGCTTGATTTTCAGCACGGCATTCCATCCGCAGACCGACGGACAGTCAGAGCGGACCATTCAGGCTCTTGAGGACATGCTCCGAGCCTGTGTTTTAGACTTTGGTGGTAGCTGGGATCATCATTTACCCTTGATAGAGTTCTCCTACAACAATAGCTTCCAGGATACTATCCAGATGGCACCTTTTGAGGCTTTGTATGGGAGGAGATGTAGATCGCCGGTCTGTTGGACAGAGCTCACCGAGGGCAGTATTTTGGGGCCTCAGATACTACAGGAGACGACTGAGAAGATACAGCTGATTCGAGACAGGATGAGGACAGCTCAAAGCAGGCAGAGATCATATGCCGACAGGCGCCGCCGCAGGCTAGAGTTCGCAGTTGGCGATCACGTATTTCTGAGGGTCTCTCCGATGAAGGGAGTGATGAGGTTTGGACGGAAGGGGAAGCTTAGCCCCAGATTCATAGGTCCCTTCGAGATCCTCGAGCGTGTGGGCGCTGTAGCTTATCGTTTGGCTCTTCCACCCGACTTCCCAGATGTTCACTCCGTGTTCCACGTGTCGATGCTTCGCAGATACCTGCATGACCCTTCACACTTGATTCAGCATCAGGCCGTTCAGCTCGAGCGCGATCTTACGTTCACCGAGCAGCCAGTCGTGATCTTGGACCGACAAGTGAAGAAACTTAGATCGAAAGTCTTGCCATCAGTAAAGGTGCTTTGGCGCAGCCCAAATGGTGACGAGATCACTTGGGAGGCCGAGGGCGAGATGCAGAAGAAGTTCCCTCATCTCTTTGAAGGTATGCGTTGCTTTATGTTTTAAATTCAGGGACGAATTCTTTTAGGGGGGGGAGATTGTAACACCCTAGGATGTGTTTAGTGACTAAGTATATTTTAATAGGTGATTTTAATAAAAAGTTTACCAAATTTATCTTCAAATAATTTTTCCAATTTAATAAATATTTTTCTAAAATTTTTCCAAGCTTGCACAAACTTGTGCATGTAAGCTAGGAATAAAACTTGGGTTATACCATGTTTTCACCACCATGGTGAATTAAACCCATTGTTAAGACAGATTTTAATTAAGATTAGGTTTGGTTTAACTTTAAAAAAAAGAAGAAGGGATTTAAATTTGTTTTGTTGACTTGAGAGAGGAATGGCAAGCCCATACTTGCCATTAATGTGGAGAGAGAGAGAGGAATGGGGGGGCTTGACCCTAAGCTCACTTGCAAACCTCTCTCATTTTTCACTTACTCTCTCTCACTCTCACACACCCACACCAGCAGCAGAAGTCCCAGCAGCAGCAGCAGCATCCAACACCAGCTTCAGCACCAGAACAGCAACAACAACTGTATCAGCCCTTCAAGCAGCAGCAGCTCATCCCCAGCAGCCCCAGCTCCATGTAGCAGCAGCCCCCTATGCAGTAGCAGTCCCAGCAGCACCAGCTTCAGCTTCACAACCCCAACAACAGCAACAATAACAACAATAAGCAGCATCAGCAGTAGCAGAGGCAGTCCCTGGGCAGCTTCTTCTTCTTCTTCTCTTCTTCTCCTGAACCAGCGTAGTAGGGATCGAGTGAGGTATAATTTCTGAGCTCCCCTTGCTTGTGTGCTAGACTTGTGAGTTGGTTTAGTTTATTTAGTGTGCTTGGTAGTTGTTTATCACTAGACTTGGTGTTTTAGCGATATTTGTGGTGATTAGTGAGATCTTTGCTTAAGTTAGGTTAGTTTTGGTTAGACTAGGTTAGTTAGATGCTATTGAGGCCAGGTAAACCTAGGTAAACCCAGATTACACTAAAATACCCTGAACTTTCATGTTGGTGCAAATTGTGACTTTTAAGCAAAAATTTAGCATTCTGTTATCTGCTGTTACCCAGGTGACTTCAGGATGAAATTGAGTGGACCCCAGCCTACTAGTAACACCCTGACCCCACCACCAGAGCCCGACCCCACCACTCTCACCTTTGGCCGCCGAAATGATCTTTCTGGCCGCAATTTGCGGCCAGAACAGGGAGTTAGGAGTTAGGGTTTTCAGGGTTGGTGTCTGCTATGTTTTGTAGGTTCTTGGTATATGTAGTTTTGTATTTTTGTAGCCTGGATAGAATCTGGAGCTATATGTCATTTTCTGGTGTTTTTAAGTTTGCGCGATACGCGCGATACGCGCGATACGCGAGTGGGTTTGTGATTCAGCGTATCGCGGCGTATCGGACTGAGTCGTAGGCGCGTGCACACACGTTCCAACGTATCACACACACGCGCGTTGATTCGTGACGCGAGTTTCACGTTTTGTTTCGTTTTCACGTTTTGCGGGATTCTTGCTTATATAATTAGATTCCTTGTGTAATTCCAGGTTCTCAGGCGAGCACGTCAGACGTCGCCAGGAAAGGGAAGCAGGCGGTCGGTTATACTTAGCACGCGACCAGGTGAGTAGATTTAACATCTTTGGGGAAATCGCCCGTATGGCGTTAAACGTCAGGGCGTAATAGGAATTGTAGTCATGAGTGTTCTTTTAGATATACTGGCAGTATAGGACACTGCACTGTCACTAACGGTCCAAGTTGCACGAGCACGATCTATATGCTACACTCACACCGTTAGTGATTGCCATGCCACTCACAGAGTAGGATTGCTATAAACCGCATATTATATTGATTCTGCCTACTTGATGTGGACGTGATTTGCCGCATACATCATACACATTCATGCTTGTGATATATATACCTTACACGTTCATACTTGTGACATATATCATACATATTCATACTTGTGTCATATACCTTACCTATATTCATACTCGGGCGCATATACATCATAGGCCTACATTAGTGCACATGTACCTGCTATATTCATTTTGCGTACTTATCCATTCCCACATCCATACCGTTACCACATTCATATGTTGCATTCATGGATGATATTTACTTGATTTAAAAACTGAGGGACCGCAAACGGTATTTTCAAAACTGGACCTCTTAAACAGCGGTTTCCCCATTCCTTAACTTATAATAACATACGACACATTGCATGGATCTATGCATTGGATTTGATTTCTATGATTTCTGGATTTGGGAACCGGAGTACTATTTTAAGAAAATACGCACTGTTTGAAAACCCGGTTTCCCTTGATATGATATTTAGTACGTCCACCATGAGTTTTCTCGGTTCTAGAGAGCTTGTGTGAGTATACCCGATTCGAGGAGAGGTAGGCACCAATTGCGGGTACATGGTGGACCCGGTACGGTACCCCGGGGCGAGAAGACTCGTATTGTTAGACGGTGAGCCCGGCGGAGGGACTACTACCTACCGGTGATTGGTTGGACCTGGCAGTTATCCGGAGGATACTGACCAGCGTAGCTTGATGGATACGGGACGACACGTACTGCCGGGGCCGAGGGCCGATTCCGCAGACGGAGCCCGTGGGCAGATCCGATGGACGGACGCCCCATATTGGAGGATTTGCGTGTCGATGCTGGACACGGCTGTTTTTATGATATTTTGAGTGCCGGTGATGGTTACTCCCGATTCTTATGAGATTACAGTACTGATGACCGATATGGATGACGACGCTTGAGATGTATTGGTTTTTGTGCATTGATTGATACCAGATATTTTCCACGAGGATATTCCGTGTAGATATGGTTCTTTTCCATACTCAGCATTTAGTAATTGACATCTCATCCTGTAGTTAGTATACCTGATAGAGTACACCTGCTTGTATATTATTGCGTATCTTGCTCCTTACAGATAGATGTTTATTAGTTTGCATAGTTTAAAGTATCGCAGTACGTGCATACCTGCGATTACCTTTATTTGTTATCTACTATTCACGAGTTGGCAACTCACCCCCGTTGTGCCACAGTGCTTGCAGGTTGCCCTTTGGAGTAGTCGCGGCTGGCTGTTTACCGCATCTTTTGACACAGATACCTTGCTGAGGCGTGTTAGCCCTTTTGCTATTAGGTGGGTTTTGTACGGTATCTGTTTATCTTTCAGTTGTATACTGATGTATCTAGTACTCTCCATCTACCTTCCTGTATTGACTTAGAGACAGTTGTGAGGACGATGTATATGATTTGTACTCTGGTGTCGAGCTCGCATGTGAGCCGACTTTATGTTTTGAAGTCTTACCTTTTATGATATTCGCCTTTGTTTTATTGTATACTCTTGTGATGCTCTATTCATCCCGCATGTTATTCTATTTCACTCGCCTTTACCCGACTTGCGAAACAAATGGTTATAAAGGAAATGTTGCCAAAATTATTCAAAATACTTCTTAACTTAAAAAGGATTTCTACCAAATTAATTAAGGTTCCTAAACATTTATAGCTATTTTTGCAAAATGATTTAAACACTCTATATTTAATGGTTTTGATTTCTGGGTTTCGGCTTACTTAATCGCGTTACGCCTGTAGACGTTACGTGGCTAAGTGCCGGTCACGGGTCAAATTATCGGGTCGTGACAAGTTTATGTACTTGTTTCGGAGTCTCTAGTTTATTCACTCGTTTCGGAGTCTCTAGTTTATGGACTCATTTCAGAGTCTCTAGTTTATGAACTCATGTCTTGACTTAGCATGAAGAAGAGAATCTCTTAGTGATGGAGGTCGGAATCTCCTTCAGATGTTGTCCTCCATTGATTTTGCGGCCAGCGGGACTGAACGGTTGAGATTCGGTGTGAGGATTGAGTGTGGAGTCTTAATGGGTTATCGATTGTTGCAGACACCGAGCTACCTACAAGGAAAGTCCCGGGGTGGGAAACCGCTGTAGGACCCTCTGACAATCAAGTAAGTACCGAGGAGTAATTGGGCAGAGTAGCGGTGTCTTGGGAATGAGTTCGACGTATCTGAATCGTCTGGAGGATAGGTTTATATAAGGGTCGTATTGGAGCGAGCCGATGCGAGATTATCGACGTCTGTTACGTCCCGTGTCACGTTCGCGTTGTTGGCGAGATATGCCTATTAATGGCGAGATACGCCCATAATGGCGAGATACGCTAGTGTGGGATGCGGGACGTGGAGCGGTGGAGATCTCGTCGTGGCAAAATACACAGAGCCGTTATGGAGGCGCTTGGGCTCCGTTCTCTCAGCTGGATACGAAAGCTGATAAAGCTTAGCTCGGCGATTGCCTGGAGTCGAGCGATGAGGCCGAGGAAGCTCAGCTCGGTGACTGCTCGGAGACAAACGATGAGGCTGAGGAACCTGTTAGTTATATGTATGCCCTAGAGGCCATTGCTGTACATACGATGTATATTGTAGTGGATGCTAGGACATATATAAGGAGGACTTTCTTGCTCGACATGATAGTATGCTATCTGATTGTCTCTATATTACATGTTGATAAAGCCCTTAGAATATGTACTCGACTACTGGGACTATGATGAGATCATACTAGTGGGGCCACGGTAGTCGACGAGTACATCCTATAACTGTTCTTAGTCGAGGGTGTATTGAGACAGGGCATCGATGCGCCAGAGTAGACTAGCGTATACGCATCTTGACCCATATGATGAGCGATGGATGATCCCATATCCATCGGTGTTTGACATCAAGGATGGTGTACGGGTGCTCAGTGGAGACTGGGTACACTGGACGGACTCGCCGAGAACTCCCAGATGGTATTATACCATACGTCAGATGGCAGTTCTCAGGTGACACTGGTACAGAGTAGTCTGTTGACCCGAGATCGTCATAGAGTCTTGTGTGGTTCCCACTGTGCTTTGATTTCCATCATACCACGTCCAAGAGGGCGTGCAAAAAGGTGGCTTTTGGGTACAGTCCCGAATCATATGGAGGCAATGAGCGATAGGAGGGGATTCGTCTCTCCCGGTATAGGGAGTTGATGTTGTGCTGTGTTCGATTGGCTATAACCGGAAATCCCTGGCCAGGGTTGCTGAGATTTACTGGTAAGTGTTATCGGTAGTTTCTCGAACTGTTATAGACCTCAAATCGACACGACTTATCAAGCTACTAGGGTCTGACGTTTACCACCCCTAGGCGAGATATGCGACATATCAGACGACGAGACCGGACTGTACGGGAGTGTTACTGTTTGGATCCACAGGAGAATGTACAGGCTTGCTTGTTGATCTTCTGAGCGCTCAATACCTGGGTAGCTGTTACGTTTAGCTGACCGCTTGCAGCTTGTGGGTGTTTGATATGATCATCACCTACTGCCGGCGTATTGACGATTCTTTAGAGTCCTACACAGAGGTTTCTTGACTCAGGCAAAACGGAGTAGGAGCACATATGTGATATGTGCGGGACCGAGGATAATGCGGTATGTGATATCGTATTGTATTCTCGCGATATTTGATATCAGCCGGGTCGTCGGATCAAGTGTTGATTCGATGAATCGGTACGGATAAATATTAGCCGGTTATATGCGATATAGCCGGATTGTCGGATCAAGTGTTGATTCGATAATTTAATGTATAATAATATATATGATATATTAAATGACATTAACTAATATTTGCTCACTAAAAGATTCTTTTTCTCACTCGGGTAATACATTGATATATATGCGATATATGTTAATTGTATTATTTTATTTTGTTACGGAAAATATTATATATGTGATATATAATATTGTAACATGATATGATAAATAATGCAACATGTTTAGTGGAGTTTAAAGTTGATTAGGGTTCGGATTAGGGTTAATCTTTCTAGAAGTTTCTAGAAGGATTTGTTTTGTTTTGTGAAAGATATTTGTTCATGACTCATTCTTTTATTTACCCAAAACCCTAACCCTAGTCAATTCTCTACATTGGTTAAGTGAACCATGGTTGCATAATCTATCATATTATTACTTCTCCTATTCATCACAAAAGGATATTATTATTGATCTTCTTCTTCCTCCTTCATTTCTTCCATGAAAAAGCTTGAAATGGTTTCTTGCTTTGATTTTGTGATGGATAATTATGAGAAAAAGATAAATAAATAGAGCAAAATTCCTACTTCATCATCCTCATCTTCACTTGCCATTTAGATGAGGGTGTTCACATCATTTCATGAGTGTTAGCTTGTGTTAAAGAAACTTCGAGGTAGATCATCTTAGTATCGAAGATCGGAAGCAAATGTTGCGTCTTTCTCTTCGTGGAACCTCTCGAGAGTCCGGATCCCGATGATCGCAGCGAAGGGACCACAACACGGAGCATATGAAGTGAAGGACCGGATCTACAAAGGTTGTAATCCCTCTCACTTAGTGTTAAAGTGTTTAGCATGCAAGTTATCGCCTAATCTCTAGTTTAAAGTTCCGTATTCGGGTTGTTCGGCACGGCTAAATTTTTATTCGGGCATGGTTGATGCCTCGTAGACCCTTATGCGCGTGCCTAGCAACCCTACAGAACCTCGACTGTAGGATGGCTCGGAGGCGAGCTGTTGGCTGGTTGTCAGGTGACTAGGGAATGTACTCATGGGAGGCTCCCCAAAGGTCGGATGATACCTCGGAGATGAGGCACCGAGGAATGTCCCCAATGCATTGTACTTACTCCCTCTCCGTAGCCCCCAGAAATCTGGCGGGCTTACGTGGACGACACGTCACCTGCTACATGTTGTAATATGGGGAATTTCCATTTACGATCATCATCATTTGGGGATTAAGGGAGTTTTAGAGAGGAGAGAGAAAAAGAGAGATGCAGTGGATGACGATGTCGCTGCCATGAGAGAGAGAGAAAGGGAGATATTAGCTTGTTGTAGGATTTTCGGACCTGCTTTGGGCTGCAATGGGCTATTATGGCTTATATGCTGCCAATTAAAAAGCCTTTTCATCCTATGAAAATTTTAAAGAATTTTGGTATTCTCTCTAATAAAAGGAACAAGTGAGATCCCAAACTTTGTCCGACACTATGCAATACCTAAAAAACTTTAGACCTTAGAAGAACATCTGGCCGTCTGTTTGACATTTCCGCTTGGTGAAAAGCATGCAGAATTTGCTCCTCTCAATAAATTTCGTCTCCATTTTTAAAGAAGCTCGTAATCAGATTTCGTGTAATAACATATACGGTGTAATCTATTATGCTTATTCGCAATTTACAAATTTTACGATATTAATTTTATCGGTGCCTAAACTTACATAATATTTTTTGAAAAAACATTAGACTTTATTTGTGTCTTTTTAATACGAGAACGATCTTCTCTAAAGTTGCCGATTATAAAAGAAATAATTTACTCAATCTTAACACATTAGAGACCGATGATGCTCATAAGTGGGAATTCCTCAGATCACGACACGTGGTAGATAGCGTGTCATCCGCGTAAAGCCCACTAGGCTCCTGAGAGCTGCGGAGGTAGAATCAGTGTGGAGCACTGGTGATTTTTCTCGGATAGTCTCCGAGCTTACACCCCCACTTCTTTCCCTAGAGCAATCCAGCAGCCGAACTTTCACCCCCTTTTGCTCGTCTCTGAGCTATTGCAGAGCTGAGCTTTCTCGGCCTCCCGGCTCGTCCCCGAGCCATCGGACAAGCTGAGCTTCCTCGGCTTCCCTGATCAATTGAGAGTGCAGAGTGTTTCCCCCTAATAAGAGAGCAAGGCTCTGATCAAAATTTGAACTGAGGCAGTGCCTCACGCGCAAAGCACGAGAGCGCCAGCGCTCGGAGTTAAAAACCCTGAGACAGCGCCTCACGTGCAAAGCACGAGAGCGCCAGCGCTCAGGGTTAAAAACTCTGAGGCAACACCAGAACTAAAAGTTCTCCACCCTTGGATCAAAGATCCAACGGAGATGATAAATCATCAAAGCACAAAATTAAATCATGATTGAAGAAATACTCTTCAAATCTTTCTAAAAAAGAAATATTGTGCTCTGTAAATCAGAGCACCGTTGGATCAATGGTCCAATGGTGATTAAAAATCACCAAGACATAGAATTAAATTCTGATTGAGGAAATACTCCTAAAATCTTTCTAAACAAGAAAGATTGTGCTCTGTAAATCAGAGCACCGTTGGATCAATGATCCAATGGTGATTAAAAATCACCAAGACACAGAATTAAATTCTGATTGAGGAAATACTCCTCAAATATTTCTAAATAAGAAAGATTGTGCTCTGTAAATCAGAGCACCGTTGGATCAAAGATCCAATGGTGATTAAAAAATCACCAAGATACAGAATAAGTTCTGTATGGAAAAATATTTTCCAATTTTGTTAAAAACAAGAAAAATGTCTTTTGTAAAACAGAAGTCCTTGGATCAAAGATCCAACGGTGGATAAATTCCCCACATAGATTTCCTTAACTGAATCAACAAATCAGCCTCCCCTATATAAAGGACCCAAGACTTCAAGTCTTGTACAGAAGAACCCCCCATAAACCAAACTTCAGAGACGAGAGCAATTTCTTCTCAAGGTAAATAAAAATAAGAGAAATCACAGCATCTCCTCCATATTTAAGAGTTTAACTCTCACATTAGAAGAACTTAGTTCTTTTTCCAGATCTCAGATCTATAAGACACAGTCTTTCATAAGTGAGAATCTAATTCTCAGAGAATTGAATCAAGCAGAACAGAAAATTCAGTGCTTAGCACTTAATGTCTGGTACTCAGCGCCGAGCGCTCCACGTGCTCCTCACGTGGACGCTATCTTATAAGAAGCTCTTAGCACTTAAAGTTTGGCACTCAACGCCGAGCGCTCCACGTGCTCCTCACGTGGGCGTTATCATATAAGAAGCGCTTAGCACTTAAAGTCTGGCGCTCAGCGCCAAGCGCTCCACATGCTCTTCACATGGGCGCTATTTAATAATAAAGCGCATAGCAGTTAAAGTCTGGCGCTCAGTGCCAAAGCGCTCCATGTGCCCCTCACGTGGACGCTAATATATTAAAGAGTGCTCTGCACTCAATAGTTGGCGCTCAGCGCCGAGCGCTCCACGTACTTCTCACGTGGGCGTTGCTTAACATAAATCACTCCGTAAATAGAGCCCAGCGCCATAAAGAGTGTTTAACACTCAATAAAAAAACAAAAACAAAGAAAGGGGTGAGCATCAAAGCTCATATCATGGCTCAGTATTATTGAACAAAGGGGATTAAGCCCAAATAAGTAATCAGGTGGGATGAGCCATGGTTGTCCAAACCCCAAATCGACCGAGCCTATAGGTCTTCTACTAAATTGGCCATAGTGCCAAATAGGATTACCAAGTCCCTGATGAGCATTCTTTGGTTCAAAGGTACATCTCTCCATACCTCTGATACATATCGTTGTAATTCTTCAACATCTTCAGAGAGGTGGAGGGTCCCAATAACCAATAACCCTTGGCGCACCCTCAAACTGATGAGTCAAAACTCTACGGACTATAACGTCCTTAAACTTATGGACCGTAACGTCCCTAAACTAAACTCCATGGACTATGATGTCCTTAAACTTATGGACCGTAACGTCCCTAAACTAAACTCTATGAACTATGATGTCTTTAAACTTATGGACCGAAACATCCCTAAACTAAACTCTATGGACTATGATGCCCTTTAACACGGACTATGATGTCCTTAAACTTATAGACCGTAATGTCTCTAAACTAAAATGATGGAGCCGAAATGCTCTTTCGTTGGATCTAAATGATCCTAAAATCCTGTTGAGTAGATCTTAGTCTAAAATTAGTCTAACGTATCCTCAACAAACATTTAAGTTGATCTTAATCCCAAATGAGATTACCGATTCTTAAATCAAACCAAATCCAAATCTAAGAAAATACGGATTTGGACTAATCGACGCCCTACGGGCGACAACACAAATTAGTCTCCGTATACAATCCACGGGCAACCAAAAATAAAACAAACACACACGACACAAAGTGACCTTCTGGAGCAGGAGAAAGTGGTTATCGCTACGCGGTAACATAATTAACTGCAGGGGCTTGCGCCTGCAGGGAAAAGCGTCCCCACAATCAAAAACCCCTCGCAAACGAGGGGGAATCTGACGAAGTCTGCCACAACGGCCGCATCTGTTTAAACCTTCGATACACGGTGCCATAAATCAACTTGGCATCTTCGGAGAGGTAGACAGATAAAACCAAATAGCATCTGCCCCCAAATTCAGGCAAGACGACCTACGCGGTTTCATCTCTGTTTTCTGCAGTAAACAGATTCTGGCACGCTCTGTGGGACCTTTTCCTCTTTCCACTCCACACTTTATGTGTCGTGTTTCGCGAACAAATCGTGGTCTGCTATGGTTGCCTGTGGATTAGAGGTACTAAGATTTGGTGTCTTGCTCCCATGCAGAGAAAAGAAGATCAATGGCTTCCAGCTGCACCAATTGCAACAACTCCCGCTCCGTCCTATCTGTAGGATTAACTTACGGGCCCTAAGCGGCCTCCATCTACTCAATGCCGGTAGAACAGGTGACACAGGCCACCACTGGGTTGTTCTTCGGGACCATGATCCCACCAACAAGCTTCAGCGTCCCGATGCCGTCACTGGAAGCTCCAAAGAAGTCGGTCTTCGATCGGTTTGCAACTACCGCGTCCCCTCTCAATGGGTCATCCAAGTCTACTACCTCGGTCTTTGACAGGCTGAGTCTAAGTTCAAAGGGGCCCGCGAAGAGGCTCGCAGCACCAGAGAAGGTTATCCCAACTCCTGCTGCAGATGAAGTCGTCCAAACTACTTCCCCTACTTGAAAGTCGGCCTTTAACAGGTTGACCATTCTTTCCCAGCGGATGTCAGTCTTTGACAGGCTGACGCCAATAACAGCCTCTCCTCAAAGCAGGGGGCATGATGAAGCTACTCCAACGATAAAAGTGATCCCGGCTACGTGACGACGTCGTCACTGGCGCCGAGTGAGGAAAGCTAGGGGCAGTTCCCCTTCCGTACTTACCCCACCAGCTCCAATGGTGGAAGTTGATGCTGCTGTTCCAACTGAGAACAACTTTGAGCCGCTCAGGAGGGTGCGCAAGAACTCTCCAATTGTCGTGTTGAAAAATTCTCCTCCACATGTGGAGAACATTACAAAGGCAAACCCGGAACAACCCCCTCAGCGGATGTCCTCCAAAATCCACAGGGTTTGGCAAAGAGTCCAAGACTCTGTGATCGACAAAGACTATTCCCGCCAACAGAAGAAAATGAAGGGCCGGCAAGAGGAGGATCGTCCCGTCGCCATGCTACAGAAGGCGTCGTCTGCAAGTGTGCCTGTTGTAGCCCCCTCAACTTTGACCGTTCATAAAAAGAGAAGGCCGGAGAAGATCCCCGTGTCTACGATAAATCTCAAGGGCACCGAACCTAAACGCCCCAAGTCTAGGGACATGGTAGTGCACACTGTCTACATGGCTTCCGGAAAAGAGGAAAGTCATGCTTCTGGGGGTTATCGACCACTTACGCGGTCTGTAATAAAGGCTCAGGAGCAATAGCAGAAACTTCAGGAGATGCTAACAAAGATGGCCGCGCTTACTGGGCAGAAAGAAAGCCCAGAAGTATCGTCGGATCAACGCTAGGAGCAGGAAACCGACACCGAGTTCCTCCGAAGAATGCTCAAAATGAAAGATAAAGAAGCCACGGAACAAGTGGCTAACATAAAACAAATGGTGCTCTTGTTCCAAGATATGGTGGGGATGATGATCCAGCCGGACCCTCCAGCCGAAGATCCCCCAATAATCATTGAAAACGACAGAAGGGAGACATCAAACGATATTCCCGCTTTATCAGCAGCCAGGGATGGAACGATCTCAAAAGCTGCGTTTGAGAACTACATAGCTCAACAAATACGAGCTCATCAGGCAAGTGAAGCAACTGGCCAAGTCGTCCGAACTGGGCGACCATATCCAGGATGGTACGATCAAATTAAGTACCTCTCAGGATATACGATCCCTAAATTTCACTTTTATAAGGGGACATGCAATCCCCATCAACACGTCGCTCAATTCAGGGCTCTCTGCGGTAATACTGGAGGTGATGACAAACTGCAACTTCATCAGTTCGTCGGCAGCCTAGCAGAGACAGCTTTTGAATGGTACTCGGAGCTTCCGAATGATTCCATCAAAAAATTTACGGAAATGGAGTTACTATTCACCCAGCGTTTCGTAACCGCTAGCGAGTGCACCCCGATCACGACATTGATCAATGCCTGGGTGGAGCCAGAAGAGACATGGTCTCAATATGCGATTCGGTGGCGGAACCTATGGTCGAGATGCGAACAACCCATAGAAGAAGCTCCTGTCATGGGCATGTTCGTGGGGACCCTAGATCTGCAGGCAACTATATCCCAGTTTATGATTTTTTTCAAGCCGACCACTTTCCACGCTTTGATCGATAAGCTGGCCCAAATGGACCAGATGGGCCATAGACCGCCCTCCTCGAAAACGGAGCTTCGAAATGAAAAAGGGCAAAAGGAAAGCGACCTTCGTCGCCAACACTCAGCAACAGCCGAGTGATCCGAAGCCAGCTGCTTGCCAAAACGATAAACAACGATCACTCGGAGAAAAGCTGAGACGTCCTTACTCATTCCCTCGGGATAAAACGAGGCGACTGTTCGAACTGGCGGTACGCAACATGCTCATCATTCTACCGGATCCGACACGCCTACTGCAACCAGGCGACGTCAACAATCCCAATTACCGTCCCTACCATAGAGTAGTGGGTCACCCAATCGAAGATTGCTACGTTTTCAAAAACTGGATTGAGGACCAGTATCAACAAGGCAAATTCACGCTGTCTGAAAACTGGAGGGTGAACCTGCCACAACTGCACGCTCCTAAAAAGATAGACACGCTGGGGGAATCATGCTCATTTATAGAGCAAGCTCCATGGGAGGTTGTTCTTTCAGACAAGACTAAGAGAATACTCAAGGATCTTCAAGCATGTCCGGTAATTAGATGGAAGAGCCTACTGGAGCCAGAGATCATTGAGGGGATGCTGAAACCACGCCCAATGCCGAGAGTTGGTAGCAATGGGAAAAATACCCAGGCCCAGCCGTCAAAGTCTTCAAAGAAAAAGAAGAAGACTAAAAAGCCCACGCAGTCTGATGACAAGCACACGGACCTGCAAAAGCATATTGACGCACTGGAAGAATATAACCAGAAGGCGCGAACCCCGGTCACACTCCAAGAGTTTCTTAACCATATCCTTGAGGGCGGAGATGACGATGATGATAAGGGAGAAGACTCGTCAGAAGAACCCAAGGATTATGTGGCAAGTTGTCACATGCTCTCTCATTCACCAATAAATGACGAAGAAGCTCACTCGGCATTAGAAGATAACATAGAGGAGCTGGGGGCAGGGTCGGTGCCAAAATCCTTGGAACCGTCAGACGAGATGATTGATATGTTGCTGAATGAAGCCCGTCAGAAGAGCAAAGCTGTTCAAGAGCGTGAAATGGCCATATTTGAAAGGGCCAGGCATCAGCGTCAAGTTGAAGAAATAAGGGTAGGGATGAGTCGCAAAGCGCTCCAACCAGATCGAAACACGCCTGCAGCAGACAAAAACATGCTTAAAACGAGGAAATGGTTCGCTAAAGCCCTGTCAATGGGAATGAAGCTGCCATCTTTCAAAGGAAATACTCCTGGCGGTATATACCTTGACGAAGCGGATGCACATCTTAACTACTGCTTATACCATCAGAGGATTGCACACCCTACTGAAGAATGCATGGCCTTTAAAAAGTGGTGGCAGGGATACGTTGCTCACCGACAACATTTCAAGAGGATGAAGCGCAAGACTCGTCGAGAGCATAGAAGCACGACAGATGAGTACAAAAGAACTGCCGGCAACTATCACATGGTTGATTCCGGGGGATCGCAAGTTCTCACCTTCGGAAGCGATTCTGATGAAGAAATAGCTCTCGGCCCTCTCTTCAAGGAATCCACCTCAGGAAAAGAGGAAAAGATAAAGAACTGCGAAAACATTCAGCTACGTAGTCGTACGTTTCCCGAAAAGAATCTCGGACCTACAAACAAGGGATCGAATAAAAAGGATAAGGGGAAAGAAAAAGTCCCTGAGGATATCGCCCTCGATGACCGAGTCGTCGAAGAGCTGGAAGCCAAGGACCCGCCCAAGAAAAGCAAAGTGGATTACAATGTCCTAGAACACCTGATGAAGAAGGGAACCCCATTCGTTTGGGATCGTAAATGCCAGAGTGCACTGGATGAAATCAAGCAATACCTACAGAATCCGCCGGTACTGACCGCTCTAGTCAAGAGAAAGCCCCTCATCCTGTACACAACCGCCCTTGAAGGTTCCTTAGACGCACTATGGGCACAAGAAAATGACCAAAGGAAGGAGAGAACCCTCTACTATTTGAGTCGAGTTCTACTGGGGGCAGAAAACAACTACCCCCCTATCGAAAAACACTGCATGGCGTTAATCTTCGCTATAACGAAGCTTCGGCATTATGCTTTGGCGCATGAGGTCCATCTCATATCAAAAGTGGATCCTCTCAAATATTTGATGTCAAAAGCCATACTAGCGGGATGGCTCGCTAAATGGGCCCTACTCTTAATGGATTTCTCGATAATATACCGACTTCTCAAGATAGTGAAAGGTCAGGCCATTGCCGACTTCCTCGCTGAGCATCTGATACCTGCCGATTCACCCCTAAATTATGAATTACCAGACGAGCACACATTTGACACGATCGATAGGGAGAGAGGAGAGAGTGATACCCGATGAGAACTCTACTTCGATGGGGTATCTTCTATGAAAAAGCGAAAGCACAGCTCCCCCATAATCAAATATGGGGTAGGACTCATCTTCGTGACTCCACGAGAAGGGATAATGCGCTTTGCCTTTTCCCTAACAGAGCCAAGGACAAACAATGAAGCAGAATATAAGGTTTTGATAGCAGGTCTTGAGATCGCTGTCGACATGTGAATCAAAAACCTCCTCATATACGGAGACTCCCAGCTGGTCGTTAGTCAAGTAAACGGCGACTATCAAATGTGCAAACTAGAGTTAGTAAAGTACGGCGAAAGAGTACAGCAATTGCTGACTCAAATTCCCTCCTACATCTGGAAAGCATACCGCGTACAGAAAATAGCAAAGCGGACGCATTAGACAAACTCGCTAAAGAACTGGTTGACGAAAACCTCGATGACGTGAGGATCATTGTACAAAACCGTCGGGTTCTTGCACCAACAGAAACATCTCAGGAGTCGTCTGAAGAAAAGGAAGCGACCAAGCAAAAAACCCTACAAGTAGAGTACCAAGAACGGGCTAAGGATCGGAGAGAAGTCTTTATAAACTACTTCAAATCTCATCGAACACCTGAAGATGCATCCTCAAGACATCAGCTCATGAAATGAGCTCTGTCTTTCGCCTTCATCAATGATACTCTATATAAGAGGTCGTTCGACTCTCTGTGGCTGAGATGCCTGGGACCGGAAGAAGCAAGGAGAGTCATCCAAGAAACTCACGATGGACTCTGCGGTTCTCATCAAGCTGGGCCAAAGATGAAGCTGAAGATCAAAAGAATAGGCTACTATTGGCCCACGATGATTCAGGACTGCCTCGAATACGCGAAGCAGTGCCACTCGTGCCAAATTCATGGGGACTTCATCCACCAGCATCCAAACCCGCTATACCCAACAGTGGCTAGTTGGCCGTTTGAAATGTAGGGAACCGACATAATTGGGCCCATCGAACCAGCGTCATCCAAAGGACATCGATTCATATTGGCAGCAAATTATTACTTCTCTAAGTGGGCAGAAGCAGTACCGCTAAGAGAAGTGAAGATGGAGAATATTTTCCATTTTTTCAAGACACACGTCATCTATCGGTTCGGCACTCCGCGACGGATTATCTCCGATAACGGGCCGGCCTACAGAAGTCACAAAATCAACCGCTTCACACAGCAGCATAACATAGACTGGGGATACTCTTTGGTCTATAATCCCCGAGATAACGGTCTAGCTGAGGCTTTCAACAAAACCTTGACAAAGATCATAAAGAAGACGGTGTCCAAAAATAAAAAGGACTGGCATGAGAGACTCTATGAAGCTCTCTGGGCATATCGAACCACGTTCAAAACGGCTACGAATACAATGCCTTTTGCGTTGGTATTCGGTACGGAAGCGGTACTTCCCTTAAAGATAGAGCCACCCTCTCTACGAGTGGCGGTTCGGTACGAACTAACAGACGAAGAGAATACTCATCTTCGGCTAGAGGAGCTCGACGCCCTCGATGAAACCCGTCTCATGGCGCTGCAAAACTTGGAGGCTTACAAAAAAAAGATGACAAGCTCATACGAAAGATTAACTAGGCCGAGAATATTCCGCCAAGGCGAACTCGTGCTAGTGGTAAAGGGACCTATGATTCCCAATCATGCCAAACGGGGGAAATTCGAGCCAAACTATGAAGGCCCGTAGATTATAAACAAATTCTACCAAGATGGGGCTTACTTGCTCATAGATATGCATGGCGAAAGACCCTTCTGGCTAATAAACGGCTGATTCCTTAAGAAGTACTACGCCTGACAAATCATGACTCAGGTCATCGATAGATGACGATGCCTATGTCCGTTCGCTATCTTCTTGAGTCAAGACTCTGAAGGTAGTATCCAACGATTCCCCGTCCTGAAAACGGAAAACAACGGACCGAAACGTCCCTAAACTAACAATGGACCGCAATGTCCTGAAACTAGCTACGGACTGAAACGTCCCTAAACTAACAATGGACCGCAATATCCTGAAACTAACTACGGACCAAAACATCTTTAAACTACTACAAACCGCAGCATCCTTAGGCTAACGCGGCAAAAAAAACAAAAAAACAAAAACGATATGTCCATAAGCGAAATGGGCATGGATGAAAACCCGAAAGGGCTCCGTGAGTAAAAACAGTAGGGCTACCGGTGAGTTTGTGAAAACCCGAAAGGACGTAGACTTGTAAAAAATTCATGCACACTTGCAAGGTCCTCTCGACCTTGTAAGGAGAAAATACCTGCGTGAGATCCTTACGACTCACAAGAGAGCAACATAATTAGGGATCCCCACGATTCCTAAGGAGAAATTACATTTACGATATCCTCACGACTCGTAAGGAGAATTCCCTTATGAGACCCTCACGGCTCACAGGATTCAAAAGTCTTAAGATATAGGGACCTGAACCTGTTCTTAAGCCATCATATCCCCCAAATTCCCTACAGGCGGTCAATATTGACCCTTGTATACAATCCACGGGCATAAACAAGCGTTCCCTCCCCCAGTTCCACTAATGGTGTGAAATTCCCCTATTTGGTGAATAACACTTGCAGGTCCTCTCGACTTGCAAGGAGAAAATGCTCTTGTGAGATCCTTATGACTCTCAAGAGAAAACTCACTTAGGAGTCCTCATGACCCATAAGGAGAAATTACACCTACGAGATCCTCACAACTCATAGAGAGAAATATCTTTATGAGATCCTTACGGCTTACGAAGTCAAAAGCCTTAGTTGTCGGGTCCCTAACCCTGTCTCTAAGCTACCTTTGTTCGATAGCGGCAAAGGCAAATGATGATCCGCACCTGGAAATATCCCAGTTGTAGCGATGCTGATGCCTAAATCGGTAACAAATTCCAAGTCCTTTCGCGGCAAGTGATGATTCGTTCCTGGCAATATTCCAGTCGCAGCGATACTGATGCAAAGATTGGTATCAGATCTCAAGTTCCAAACTCGCAATAAAATCAGCGAGCCAAAAATGCATATGAAATAGCCGAAATGTTTAGGCAACTCGCAATAAAAAGCAGCGAGTAAAAAGAAAAAAATAGCCAAAATGATTGGACACCGCGAAAAATAGCCGAAATGATTGGGCAATCGCAACTTTCGCGATATAAAAAGCTGAAATGATAGAGCATCGCAGGAGGAAACAAAAAATAGAGATGAAACTTTTGCCGTACAGGTGAGTCCATACTAACCCCTGTATACAATACATGGGCATAAATGAAAAGGGAACTACATTTCCCCACCGGGCTCTTTCAAACGGAGAGTCGGATCTCAAAGGCCATATCTAGAGCCTAGAGATCAGCAATGGCGTTTCTCCTCATTCCAGCAAGTTACGGACGCGACACCACCAATCGGAGCCACGGCAAAGTCCCTAGTTCTAAGACTCCACAGTTTACAAACAACCTAGAGTCAACCCTGACACCGCAGAAAGCGGAGCAAGTCAACCCCGACACCGCAGAAAGCGGAGCAAGTCAACCCAGACACCGCGGAAAGCGAAGAAAGTCAACCCTGACACCACAGAAAGCGGAGCAAGTCAACCCTGACACCGCAGAAAGCGGAGCAAGACAGCCAATGACCTCCCCATCAGAACAATGTGCCGTCTCGGAAGGAGCCAATGACCTCCCCGTCAGAACAACGCGTCGTCTCGGAATCAAATCAACTCAAAAACCACTCGATTCAGGGAAATCAGTGTCCTTGGTGAGAACCTATCGATTCGCATCGACCCGCAGGGAAATCAGTGTCTTTGCAGGAATCTCTCGATTCGTCTCGACCCCAGGAAAATTAGTGTCCTTAGCACAAACCTCTCGGTTCAGGGAAATCGGCGTCCTTAGCGAGAATCTCTCGATTCGCGTCGACCAGCAGGGAAATCAGTGTCTTTGCAGGAATTTCTTGTAGGGTTCCTAGGCACGCCAATGAGGACTCGCAAGGCATCAACCATGCCAATTTTAAAAATTACGGGTGCCGAGAAACCCTAATACGGATCGTTGGCTAGAAGTTTAGGCGACAAAATGAAACTAGCTAACTACTTTAACTAAGTGAACGGAAATACAACCTTTGTAGATCCGGTGCTCCACTTCCATAGCTCCGCAATGATGTCTCTCCGCTGTCCAAAATGAATCCCGTACTCTAGCATCGGCTTCATCGGAGAAATGGGCGGGCAAGGTCGTCGGCTTCGTGTCGAAGATGATCTACGTCGAGGCATCACTAGATCAAGCTCCACCTTCACCAAACCATGAAAACTTATGAAGGAAACACCCTATACTACTTGGCAAGAGGTAGAGGATGAAGAAATAGGAAGTGGGTTCACT
Organism: Agapanthus africanus; assembly: GCA_030015575.1. Classification (NCBI taxonomy): domain Eukaryota; kingdom Viridiplantae; phylum Streptophyta; class Magnoliopsida; order Asparagales; family Amaryllidaceae; genus Agapanthus; species Agapanthus africanus. The sequence continues at coordinate 296,456,100 of CM057339.1, read as the reverse complement.
TTAGAATTGGATTTCTCACTCATTTTCATCAATCACCATTGATAAAATCTAGTTTTTCTTCTTGAAGAAGAAGAAGAAGAAGATAATTATTACGATGAGTATCTTTAAAAATAGAAAAGAAAATGAATTCTTATCATAATTTTAACCATGGTAAAGTGTAGAGAATTAACTTGAGTTAGGTTGAATGGTTAGGGTTAGAGAAGAAGACAAGAATGGTTGCTTTGGTCAAAGTTGCATGAAGCTTGAAGAAGCTTCTAAGAAAGCAACCATTTGTTTTCTTTTCTCATTCTTTTCATCCAAAAATAAATAGATAAATGAATGAATAAATAAAACCCTAACCATTTACTTAACCTAGGTTTAATTCTTTACACAAACCCTAGCAATCTTGCATCATCAAACATGATACAATCAAATGCACAAAACTATATCATATATACAATGTGCATAAGTGAGTGAGAAAAGCCATCTTAAGTGAACCGATACCAGTTAACGCAAAGTAATATATCAAATATATAATTATGCATTAAATCATTAAATCAACACTTGATTTAATGATTCGGTCATATCGCATATAACCGACTAATATCTACAGTAACAACTTATCGAATCAACACTTGATCCGATAACCCGGCTATATCGCATATAACTGATCAGTGTCACAAATCGCGAGAATCGAATACAGTATCACATACTAGTATCATTCTCGGTCCCGCACATATCTCATATGCACTCCTATTTCGTTTCGCTTGAGCCAGGAAACCTCTGTGTAGGACTCTAAAGACTCGTCAATACGCCGGCAGCAGGTGATGATCATATCAAACACCCACAAGCCGCAAGCGGTCTGCTAAACGTAAAGGCCACCCGGGTATTGAGCGATCAGAAGATCGACGAGCAAGCCCGCTCATACTCCTGTGAATCCAACCAGTAACACTTACCGTACAGTCCGGTCTTTTCGTCTGATATGTCGCATATCTTGCCTAGGGGTGGTAAACGTCAGACCCCAATAGCTCGATAAGTCGTGTCGATATGAGGTCTATAACAGTTCGAGAAACTACTGGTAACACTTACCAGTAAATCTCTGCAACCCTGGCCAGGGATTTCTGGTTATAGCCAATCGAACACAGCGCAACATCAACTCCCTATACCGGGAGAGACGAATCCCCTCCTATCGCTCATTGCCTCCATGTGATTCGGGACTGTACCCAAAAACCACCATTTTGCACGCCCTCTTGGACGTGGTAAGGTGGAAATCAAAGCACAGTGGGAACCACACAAGACTCTATGACGATCTCGGGTCAACAGACTACTCTGTACCAGTGTCACCTGAGAACTGCCATCTGACGTAAGGTATAAAACCATCTGGGAGTTCTCGGCGAGTCCGTCCAGTGTACCCAGTCTCTACTGAGCACCCGTATATCATCTCTGATGTCAAACACCAATGGATATGGGATCATCCATCGCCCATCTGTATGGGTCGAGAAGGTATACGCTAGTCTACTCTGGTATATCGATGCCCCGTCTCGATACACCCACGACTAGGGACTTTGAAGGATGTACTTATGGACTACCATGTCCCCATTGGTATGATCCGCATCATAGTCCAGGTAGTCAAGTACACATCCTAAGGGCTTTACCAACATGTAATAGAGAGGCAATCAGTATACACGTTAAGGTAAAGAGTAACCAGATAGCATACTATCATGTCGAGCAAGAAAGTCCTCCCTATATATGTCCCAGCATCCACTACAATATACATCCTATGTACAGTAATGGCCTCTAGGGCATACATATAACTAACAATCTCCCACTTGCACTAGGGCCATCTATAGCAGTGGTTGTAGTATCTCATACTCAACCATCCCTTAAAAGTCTCTCTCTGGGAATAGGCCTTAGTGAGTGGATCCGCCGTGTTGTCCTCTGAGTCTACTCTCCTAACCTCGATCACCTTGGAGATCAGCCATCTCCATTATCAGGTGATACTGCCTTAGAATATGTCTGGATCATTGACGGGACCGGGGTTCCTGGGCCAAAGCCATATGTCCATTGTCACACAATGGTAGGAACCAAGTTCATCTCATGAACAAACATACACCCAAACTTCCTCTTTGGTAGCATCTTAAGTAGCGATGTATCCAGCCTTTATCGTCTAGTATGCCACGGTATCTAGCTTGGAACTCTTCCAACATACCGTCCCTTTACTGAGGGTAAAGACAATGCCTGTGACTGACATTCAGTCGTCTGTATCACCCTGGAACCTTTCCAGTGATTCTCCCCAGGATTGATTGATACATCTCACTACAACTAGTGAGTATCCTAATATCCAATTAGATCTATCTCATAGATCCAAAACCCAGGATTTAGGAGGTATCACTTTGATCCTATATGGAGAATCTTTGTGATAAGCGGAGATTGACCGAGCGTAGCATAGGAAACTCCTTCCCTATCAAGAGTATGTCATCCACGTACTATACGAGGATCACCACCATACTCCCTACTACCTTTTTGTATATACAAGGTTCATCTACCATTTTGATGATGTCAAACTGTTTGACTACTCCATCAAAACAGATGTTCCAACTCCGCGATGCCTGCTTTATCCTATAAAGCATCTTGTACACGTTTCCGCTGCTCCCACTGTCTACGAAGCCCTCTGGCTGTGTACTTACAGACGCTCCCTTCTAAAACATCATTTTAGAAAAGCAGTCATGACACCAAACCGCCAGATATCGTAGTCATGGTATGTAGCCGTGGCAAGTAGTATCCGGATGGATTTAAGCATAGCCACTGAAAAAGGTTTCATCATTATCCACGCCTGGTCGATGACGAAAACCTTTAACAAGTCTAGCTTTGAAAGTCTCAACTTTTCCATCTACACCAAGTAATCTTCTCAAGATATACTTGCTCCTGAAGGGGATTTAACCCTTCAGATATAGCAACCAAAGTCCATACTTTGTTGGTGTATATGGATTCCATCTCAGATCACTAAGCATCCAGCCATTCTTACAGAGTCCTTACTCTCGATGGCCAGCTCGAAATTAGTTGGGTCATCATCTCATGATGCAATCCTCGCTCCCACTGTCATAGAGAAACCGAAGTATCTCTCAGGTGGGTGAGGAACCCTACTAGATCGGCGGAGAGGCTGAGGTTCGTTGGAATCTACTGAATCCTTCGGTTCTACCAAATCATCTGCTGTAGTTTGCATAGCTGGAACCTTTCCAGTTCTACATAACAGACCTTGCCTCGAGCTTGTCCGGATTTTGCTTTTAGACATAGGCCGGACAACCCCAAATCTTAACTAACTTAAGATATGGGCTCCTCCCTTTCCATATCACATATGAAGTGGTAGGCAACTGATTTGATTTGAACCCTATTCAATAGGTATGCAGCTTCATAAGTGCATAACTCCCAAAAGGAAATAGGTAACTCAGTAGTACTCATCATAGAGCACACCTTATCATATAGGGTGTAATTGCTCCGCCCCGATATACCATCGTGCTATGGTGTATACGGAGGAGTAATGCTGAGAGAGAATCTCATTCTCCATTAGAATATTCCAAGAATTCCGTGCTCAAATATTCTCCTCCTTGATCTCATCAAAGGACATAATACTTATACCCGTATTTTGGTTCTCTACTTCTCGCTTATATTCTGTGAATATCTCAAAAGGTTCAGACTCATGTTTCAACAGGAACATATGACTGAATCTTGAGAGATTATCAGAGAATATAATGAAGTATAAAGAACCAGTCTTGGCATGTGTAAACAGGGGACCTAACATACATCAACATGTATCAATCCCAAAAGTTCACTAACTCTTTCTCTGCTTCCAATAAACAGAGCTATGGTCATCTTATCTTTGTGACATGACTGGCAAGTTTCACAAGATGTAAATTCAAACTAATTTAAATATGCATCTAAATGTAACTTTAGCCAGTCGGGTCACATTGATATGACCTAGTCTACAATGCCTCAAGAAGGATCCGTTCATTTCTGAACTCTTTCTCTTGTGTGTGTTCTGTATACTAAGAACTGTAGTTTGATTTAGAACATTAATGCTTTTAGATAACGTGCCTGAACCGATCAACTTTTGATATAGGAAATGTTCAAAACATTATCCAACAATACAAAATTTTACCATTTCTTTACTGATAAAGAGACTGATATGATTTTGTATATCAGGTTCGGTATCTAATAACATTCGTTCAAAATCAATGTATTGGTATTACAGGGTGACAGTGACCGACAGACTTGGCTGCAACACTTGCCCCGTTTTCTGCCTCATGAAACTTATCACCCGTTCTCAGTTCTCTACCTATCTGTAGCCCTATGTAACAGATTACATATCTGGGATCCTGATCCGGTATCATATACCCAGGATGCGGAGGATACTGAGAAACAGTTCTTTGTAATGAACACACCCGAAGATGATGCATCAGCATGCACTCTCTTCGTTTGGGCGGCATGGGAATCTTGGTATTCCCCTATTTCCTGCTCTGTCTTATAACAATTATAAGTTGGAGCGGGACCAACGTTCCCCAGCTCAGTATAACAAGCGGGTTCGGTCAATATATCCGTTTTATTATCTTGATTAAGGCGTGATATGGTTGCTACCTGGAGAGAGAGAGAAGAAAACACTCAGCGTGCGCTCTTTGCAAGAATAGATTGGTTATTATTTTATCTAATCAGGATGGCTCCCACTGCTTTTTATCAAATCTTCCTTCAAACCCTAAAAGGAAATACTAGCCGGGATTAATTACACGCTACAAGTTCGTCAATCTTTCAACCAGGCCAATGTCGGTACTTTGAGGGAGGTCCCCCGTGCTTTTGCACGAACCTAATTAATGTAAACCTCATTTTCCCAGAGGCGTAACCTCGTTGACACCTTTCTAGACACCTACTTGATCGGCTAATTGTAATGTGTAAAACTCTCCCAGGAGTAACAATTACTCGCAGCGGGTATCGGGATCCAACTATCTCATAGAAAGTATGCAATCTCATTGCAAATTTCAACACTTGAAATTCCCGATAATATTTTGCCCTAAGCCTCCTATGACCTTGACAAAGGCCAACAAATCATAGGTTGCTAGTCAAGTTCAACCCGTCATTTCTTGATTGAAATAAACCCACCCGCACGGCCCTTGACAAAGGCCAACAAGGTCGCACGACTACCCTAATCCAATCTGCATCATATGCATAAGCAGATAAGCACCAGTTAGCTACCGCATACTACGCCTTGACAAAGGCCAATAAACGCAGCATGAATACTAACTACTACTTATCTGAAATGACGGAGGGCTACGACAGGTTTTTCTGAAAACCTATTGCGTAATGAACTTGATATCGTTGTAGGATCGAATGAATTTTGAAATGGAGTGTCTTTGAGGCTTTTCTAGTTTTGCTAAAGGAGTCACTCCCGGTGAAGGGATCGTCGGTCCTTTCCTCGTCGAATGAGGTGCGGGATATATCATATATATCACTATGCAAAGCAAAAACTCTTAAAAGCAATCAAAAGAAAAACCGAGTGTGTAGCATCTGCCAGTTATTGCTAAAGGAGTCACTCCCGGTGAAGGGATCTCGGTCCTTTCCTTATCGAATAAGGTGCAGGATATATCATATATACCGCTGTGCAAAGCAAGAACTGTAGCTACCTGTTTTATTTTGAAATTCGATTCTACAACATCTTAGGTTTCTTTTATTTCATTAATCATATTAATGAAGTCCCATCATTTAAGCACCTAAAAATCACAGATAAATACGACGTACACTTATGCCATCCGCATTCGCCTCGATGTCCCCTCGTGCACCGTTAGGTTAGGTAACTAACGGCAGAGCGGGGTAGGGCTAGCGCGGGTGTAAAACATAAGTAACGTCTATATAATATATCATATATACTATATACTGTATCTATCACAGAACATCACATGATCACATCATAGATATCGCAGCAGAAGAAACATATGAAATATTGGATATACTAGGATGTCCGTGTTTTCAATACGAGCCAGTATAAAATACGGATTCCACGGTCGTGATGAATAGCCAAACCCAGACCCCTAGACCCCTACGAGAGCGGCAAACAACCCTACCAATTCTAGAGTTAGGAGACCCGGCCTCGACTCCTCGAGTTGGTCTCCCACTGGACTCCAGAACCCGGTTACTTGTGCCCTCCTCCTTGGGTCTATCCTAGTGCGGAAAAGTAAATAATATACAAATAGTGACAACATCCGCAACCTGGAAGTGCCCCAATAAAAAGAATATTACATACAAGTTTTTACATGAATGAAAATGAAAAACACTCATCTCATATAAAAACCCCCGGCTATTCAAACACGACGATCCAATATAACATATCCAGCAACACATAACATCACATGTTATCAACGTAAGTAAATATGCGCATCCCAATTGTCGTTGACATATAGCAACGAAACCGGCGATATCACATATTACACTTACGGTCACAGAAAAGAAAGTGTAAAACTACAACAGTTGGAATCCGCAATCTCTTTAGACATCGCATGCCTAATCAAATGAATTCCTTAGACATCGCATGCCTAACAATTATAAACCCCGCATTTTAGTCTCATTATCGAAAACACTTTTCAATATCAAGTCGGGCAATTCAACAAGATTCCCGGCATCCAGATCGAATGCTCGTCGCAAACTTTAGTGGACGGCCGCACCCCTGATACCGTCGACGAAGTGCACCAAGGCGGAACACCGCTGCCGCGAGCACCCGAACGGATGCTTTCGGCGACGGGGTTTTCCTACAGTCACTTGGTCGGGGCTATGGAGTGAGGCTGTCTATTAAGTTTATCGGCGAGTATCCGCGTACGCTACGTGATTGCGACGGACTTTTGATCACATCAAAATTCCGTGGAAACCGATCAAGTGAGACTAAAGTGCTATGTTTATAATATTCATTCAGTTATCTCATAACTATTTGTGAATTCCAATTATTGTATCACATTCCAGATAATTAGAAAATGTTAAACTTTCCGATCGAACGATCGAACACCCAAGTTTTCCCGATACAGATCAACACATGAAACAAGTCTAAAAACATTCAGTTCGTGCCTCAGTACCAACGGTCCAGCCGTAGAAGGGTCAAGCCAACGCCTCACATATGGCACGCCGTACTGCCCCAAACCTGAAGGTTCAAAGGGCAGTTCAAGACGGTCACATAATCGAGTTAAGGTTTGTTGTCTTCTAGAGGGACCATCGCGTTACTTGCACTACTTAGAATGTCATTAAACAACAGAAAGATCCAACACTTGGAAATTTCCCGACAAGAGAAAAAGTGGGTATTTATATCCGGTCGAACTTTTTAACATATTCAAAAATATCCGGAAAACACAAATAGACAAAGTTAAATAATCCGATCGATTCATCGAATCCCCAAAACAACCCCAGAAAATTCAATTCTTGAATAAATATTAAAAATTCCCAGAAAACTCAACACCTGAAAATATGAATTACTGCGCAAAACTTAAACAGTGATAACATTTATTGGCCGCGGAACCGACGCAGAAGCCAAGCTTCTGCCGCGGTTCCGCCGCACTGAAGCAGCTTCAGTCGAAAAATTTTGCATCGTAATTCTTAGTTTTTCCTGCTGAATTTTTTAAGAATTTTTAATCTGGAAAAAACCCAGTTTTTAGAAAAAGTCCAGAGAGCACTTTGATGTTAGGGTTTCGGGTCGATCGGGTTTCAAACTTCGTGTACGCTTCGCCTAAGGCTCTAGCTAGGCTCTGATACCAATGTAGGGTTCCTAGGCACGCCAATGAGGTCTCGCAAGGCATCAACCATGCCAATTTCAAAAATTACGGGTGCCGAGAAACCCTAATACGGATCGTTGGCTAGAAGTTTAGGCGATAAAATGAAACTAGCTAACTACTTTAACTAAGTGAACGGAAATACAACCTTTGTAGATCCGGTGCTCCACCTCCATAGCTCCGCAATGATGTCTCTCCGCTGTCCAAAATGAATCCCGGACTCTAGCATCGGCTTCATCGGAGAAATGGGCGGGCAAGGTCGTCGGCTTCGTGTCGAAGATGATCTACGTCGAGGCATCACTAGATCAAGCTCCACCTTCACCAAACCATGAAAACTTGTGAAGGAAACACCCTATACTACTTGGCAAGAGGTAGAGGATGAAGAAATAGGAAGTGGGTTCACTTTAGAATTGGATTTCTCACTCATTTTCATCAATCACCATTGATGAAATCTAGTTTTTCTTCTTGAAGAAGAAGAAGAAGAAGATAATTATTATGATGAGTATCTTTAAAAATAGAAAAGAAAATGAATTCTTATCATAATTTTAACCATGGTAAAGTGTAGAGAATTAACTTGAGTTAGGTTGAATGGTTAGGGTTAGAGAAGAAGACAAGAATGGTTGCTTTGGTCAAAGTTGCATGAAGCTTGAAGAAGCTTCTAAGAAAGCAACCATTTGTTTTCTTTTCTCATTCTTTTCATCCAAAAATAAATAGATAAATGAATGAATAAATGAATAAATAAAACCCTAACCATTTACTTAACCTAGGTTTAATTCTTTACACAAACCCTAGCAATCTTGCATCATCAAACATGATACAATCAAATGCACAAAACTATATCATATATACAATGTGCATAAGTGAGTGAGAAAAGCCATCTTAAGTGAACCGATACCAGTTAACGCAAAGTAATATATCAAATATATAATTATGCATTAAATCATTAAATCAACACTTGATTTAATGATTCGGTCATATCGCATATAACCGACTAATATCTACAGTAACAACTTATCGAATCAACACTTGATCCGATAACCCGGCTATATCGCATATAACTGATCAGTGTCACAAATCGCGAGAATCGAATACAGTATCACATACTAGTATCATTCTCGGTCCCGCACATATCTCATATGCACTCCTATTTCGTTTCGCTTGAGCCAGGAAACCTCTGTGTAGGACTCTAAAGACTCGTCAATACGCCGGCAGCAGGTGATGATCATATCAAACACCCACAAGCCGCAAGCGGTCTGCTAAACGTAAAGGCCACCCGGGTATTGAGCGATCAGAAGATCGACGAGCAAGCCCGCTCATACTCCTGTGAATCCAACCAGTAACACTTACCGTACAGTCCGGTCTTTTCGTCTGATATGTCGCATATCTTGCCTAGGGGTGGTAAACGTCAGACCCCAATAGCTCGATAAGTCGTGTCGATATGAGGTCTATAACAGTTCGAGAAACTACTGGTAACACTTACCAGTAAATCTCTGCAACCCTGGCCAGGGATTTCCGGTTATAGCCTATCGAACACAGCGCAACATCAACTCCCTATACCGGGAGAGACGAATCCCCTTCTATCGCTCATTGCCTCCATGTGATTCGGGACTGTACCCAAAAACCACCGTTTTGCACGCCCTCTTGGACGTGGTAAGGTGGAAATCAAAGCACAGTGGGAACCACACAAGACTCTATGACGATCTCGGGTCAACAGACTACTCTGTACCAGTGTCACCTGAGAACTGCCATCTGACGTAAGGTATAAAACCATCTGGGAGTTCTCGGCGAGTCCGTCCAGTGTACCCAGTCTCTACTGAGCACCCGTATATCATCTCTGATGTCAAAAACCAATGGATATTGGATCATCCATCGCCCATCTGTATGGGTCGAGAAGGTATACGCTAGTCTACTCTGGTATATCGATGCCCCGTCTCGATACACCCACGACTAGGGACTTTGAAGGATGTACTTATGGACTACCATGTCCCCATTGGTATGATCCGCATCATAGTCCAGGTAGTCAAGTACACATCCTAAGGGCTTTACCAACATGTAATAGAGAGGCAATCAGTATACACGTTAAGGTAAAGAGTAACCAGATAGCATACTATCATGTCGAGCAAGAAAGTCCTCCCTATATATGTCCCAGCATCCATTACAATATATATCCTATGTACAGTAATGGCCTCTAGGGCATACATATAACTAACATTTCTCGATTCATCTCGACCCCAGGGAAATCAGTGTCCTTGGCACAAACCTCTTGATTCAGGGAAATCAGCTTCCTTGGCGAGAACCTCTCGATTCGCGTCGACCCGCACGGAAATCAGTGTTTTTGCAGGAATCTCTCGATTCGTCTCAACCCCAGGGAAATCAGCGTCTTTGGAAAAAACCCCTCGACTCAGGGAAATCAGCGTCCTTGGCCAGAACCTATCGATTCGCGTTGACCTGTAGGGAAATCATTGTCTTTGCAGGAATTTCTCGATTCATCTCGACCCCAGGGAAATCAGTGTCCTTGGCACAAACCTCTCGATTCAGGGAAATCAGTATCCTTGGCGAGAACCTCTCGATTCGTGTCGACCCGCAGGGAAATCAGTGTCTTTGCAGGAATCTCTCGATTCTTCTCGACCCCAGGGAAATCAGTGTCCTTAGCAAAACCCCCCCGACTCAGGGAAATCAGCGTCCTTAGCGAGAACCTCTCGATTCGCATCCACCCGCAAAAACCCTCAAAAACACTCAAACTCTACTATAAACAACATAAGAAAGTTTGATAAATTAGACAATCATTAATCATCTAAGTTGTTTGAATGTTTTTAAGGGATTTGGTCAATGACCCGAAGGGGGATTTGAAATATACGGTCACTTGACGAGTATCGGTGGCCTATGGGGCATATTTAACCCTTTTACGAGGGGAAATCCTAGAAATATATGTGCTAGAAAATTGAGTATTTATTTTATTAATTGGTCTTTCTCCCAAATCGCATTTAAACATTTAATGTGGAAGAAAAGAGAGAGGTCTGACCCCACATTGTTGACATAGAGCTTCATGGCCTATGTTTTAACATGTTAGTGATCAATATGCAAAACACCATAATTCCACAAACTCTTATACTTTCGAAATAGACATGCTTATAGTTAGGGAGCAGCAACGCACAAATAGAAAGTATAAAGCAATATAACATATTAACTATCTCTTCGGAGGGTAATTATACACATTGTTCACCGCCGAAAGACGGACCGGGACGTTGGGACGTCTGGCCTGAATTCTGGGGGCAGATACTATTTGGATTTATTTGTCCACCTCTCCGAAGATACCAAGTTGATTTATGGCACCGTATATCGGAAGTTTGGAAGGATGCGGCCATTATAGCAGACTTTATCATATTCCCCCTCGTTTATGAGGGGCTTTTGATTGTGGGGACGCTCTTCCCTGCAGGTGCAAGCCCCTGCAGTTAATTACGTTACCGCATCGCGATAACCACTTTTTCTTACTCCGGAAGTTCACCTCGTGTTGTATGTGTTTTTGTTTGTTTTGGTTGCCCGTAGATTGTATACGGAGACTAGTTTATGTCGTCGCCCGTAGGGCGTGGATTAGTCCAAATCCGTATATTTTTAGAATTGGATTTGGTTTATTCAAAGACCGTTAATCTGGTTTGAGATTAAGATCGACTTAAACATATGAACATTTAGGGCTTAGTTATTTTAGTTTAAGGACATCGCGGTCCATGACCGCCATGTTTGAGGTGAATATTCGTTTAGGGACATTTCAGTCCAACGTTCCTGTTTTGGGGACGAATGTTGGTTTAGGGACATTTCAGTCCGACATTCATCTTGGGCGCACGCGTATTTGTTACGTGACGAAGTGAACAATGTTGATATGGAATGAGCCCAATTTAGGGCACGATCCGATTTGAGGTGTGCACGTCAATTTGGAAGTGCATCAACGAAAGAAGTTGTTGGTCGTCGGGACCCGCCACCTGTCTGAAGACTTTGAGGAATTACAACGACATGTATCAGAGGCGTGAAGAGTTGCACCCTTAAACCAAATCCCGTATTTGAAAGAAAGGGGTTGTTGTGGACTTAAGAATTTTTGGTCATATTTGAGACCTTGAAAATCAAGACCATATGGGCTCGATTGATTTAAAAACAAAGAGATTTAATCTCAGAAAACTTAGCCAATTTTGAGCTGAGATTGAGTTTCCATAATTACCCAAAAGTGTTAAGCACCGGGGCATACATCGCTCACGTGTGAAACACGTGAGGCGCTGGATTAGTGCTGAGCACTAGAGTGCGGTGGCGCTCACGTGTAAAACACGTGAGGCGCTCGGATATGAGTGTTGCCCCAAACAGTGCGAAGCACTTTAGTCATTTTGACTAATCATAGAGTGTTGAGCACTTTACATGATACTCATATGGGAAGCACGTGAGTGCTGAGTGTTGGGTTTTATTCGTTCAATTCCCCTCTATTTACAGAAGTGCTGAGCACTTGGGTTTGGCTCACGTGTAAAGCACATGAGATGCCAAATTTTGGGTTTCCAGGAGTGTTTCACGTGCATTTCATGTGACTGCTTTCTTATTTGGTGGCTGCCCAATTGACACAAAAGAGTTTTTCTTTGCTCTTCAGGCGTCCACGTGGGAAACATGCGAGGCAGTTTTAGCTTTGTTTTTGCTTATTTTGAGCACTCACGTGGGAAACACGTGAGGCAGTTTAAGCTTTGCTTTTGCTTATTTTGAGCACTCACGTAGGAAAGACGTGAGGCTCCATAACAGTGTTGAGATACCAAGTTATTCTTGTTGTTTATTTTCAGAGATATTTGATCTCTGTTAATGACATTTTTAGTCATTGATGATTATCTTGGATCATCATTATTGTTTGTATTGATGAACTAAGTTCTTTTTGTAGGGTTAAACTCTAATTCTTGGAGGAATTAAATTCTCATATGCTCGTGTTCTTTCCCCTCTTTTTTTTTCTTTTTAACTTAGTCATTTTCCCCTGAGTTTTGAATCTGTAGAGTAAAATCCCCCTGATGAGAATTAAATTCTCAATTTGTAGGGAGATTTGCTTCTGTAAATCTCAACCAGAGAAAGAACTAAGCTCATATGTGAAGGGTTAAACCTTTAGATAGACAAAACAGAGATGATATGATCTCTATGTTTCTTTACTTAGGGTTTCAACGAAGAAAGTCTTCTCCTTTGAGAATTAAATTCTCTCTTTTCTCAAGAGCCTACTGTATTTTTTTTGCATAGGCTTGTGGAAAGTTCTCTCTTCTGTCCCTTCTCCCTTTTTTTTCCTTCTTCTCTATCAATTTATAAGAGAAGAGAAAAGATCAACTTGTTAAGAAAATCTTTGATTGAGAGATCATGATTGATTTCATAATCAATCCAAAATGATCTTTTAGACCACTTGGTGAATTTTATTCATCATTGGATTTTTAATCCAAAGGTTCTCTTTTTTAACAGAGAAGTTTTCTTGTTTATTTAACAAGATTAGGAAATATTTTTCCTTAGATAGAATTTTATTCTATCAGATGATCGGTGGGTGATTTTATAATCACCGTTGGATCCTTGATCCAAGGGTTCTCTGTTTAACAGAGAAGATCTTTATAGTTTGAGAAAGTCCAAGGAAATATTTCCCACATAGAATTTAATAATATCAGATGGTTCATTTGGTGATATTTTATCACAATTGGATTTTAAATCCAAGATTCTCTGTTAGAGAAAAATCTTTCCATATTAAAAAGATGAGGGAAAACATTTCCCATATAGAATTTAATTCTATCACATTGAATTTAATTCTATCAGATGTGAGTATTTTAAGATTGGGGCGCTCACATGCTTTGCATGTGAGCGCTGCCAAAGAATGCTGCAGAAGAACTCACGTGTTTAACACGTGACCCCTAGCGTTTGTTTTAGTCCGTTTATTTTCAGCGCTTATATGCTTTTGCATATGTGCGCTCACATGTTTGACACGGGAGGTCTATTTAGCCTATCAATTGTTTGATTACAATGCCTATATGTTTTGCATATAAGCGCTCACGTGTTTAACACGTGAGGTTCATTTAGCCCATTATTTGGTTTGATTGCAGTGTTTATATGCTTTTGCATATAGGTGCTCATGTGTTTAACACGTGAGGCTTGAGTAGTGGGGAATTTTCTCCCCTTTCTTTCTTTTTATGAGAGAACAAATGCCCCCCAACGTTGCTTTCACGTGGCTTGCATGTGAGTGCAACGCTGTCCATCCTTACAACCGTTGGATTGTCTAGGGTAATGGAAAGCTGAACCGCTCCTCTATCACGTCTTATAAATGGGGGTATTTGGCTCTTTAGATGATCACTATTTCTTCATCTTCTTCCTTAACCTTTTCTTGAGAATTTAATTATCCTCTTAGAGCTTAGCTCTCTGTCCATAGAACTTTCAGAATTAAACTCTGCAAAAACTCTCTTTTGGGTAAGGATCTTAAACGACATTTACCCCTCAGGGAAACCCCCTTTCATTTTTTCCTCTGGATTTTAAATCCATCACCAGAGCTTTGCTCTTTTCTGGAACCGATCTCTTAAAGATCCAAAATCACTCTCCTTTTTTTAAGCTGACCCTAGGGTCTTGAGGATTGTTAGTTCTCCTCCTAGGGTTTACTCTATCACTGGTCTTTGAGGATCCTTAGAATTTAATTCCATTTTCTTTTTTCCCCCGCCGTAGGGGTTTCTGGGATTTAATCCCGTTATTCAAGGAATTTAATTCCATCTTACAGAGCTTAGCTCTGACAGATCCAGGGACTTTTGGGAATTATATTCCCCTTCCGTTCTTGAGCATTTTTTTTCCTTTTTTGGGTTTTAATACCCTTTTCACCGATTTGAATCTGTGGTGCATTTTAACAGAACTCGCTTTTCGAGGATGTCTGGAGTTTTTTAAACTCCACTGTTTATTTAATGAGAATCTTTTTGGATTCTCACAATGATTATCTCGTCTCATCATTGGTGAGCTGCCATTTTGATTTTGTGGGGCCTACTGGCTTTGTATTTAGTAGTCCTATGAAACAAACTCACAATTTTCATTAATGGGTTTTTCTTTCTTTTTTAAGGTACAATGGTCTCACTTTCTTACTTTCCTTACACACGCTCGGAGGTCGCTTTCCCGCAGTCGCCATCAGACGAGGAAGTTATGGCAATGATTAAGAACATGATAAGGACAATAAGAGCCTTCTCCTATGGAGAGTTTGGTACGGTCTTATTATCAGGGCCGCCGTAGTTTTACATGCGAAGTTCCAACAGAACCCATCCGCTCAATGTCATTGACAGAGCGTCCGCGTACTGCTTATGCGGTGGAAGCAGCTAATTGGACCCCAACAGACCGGCTTGAGCCGTCAACGACCGAGATACCCAATCAACCCATGATGACCATCGATATTTTGGGACGTCGAATATGTCAGGGTGAAGCTCGACCCTGGGGGCAGGTTTCTAAGGTAGGTGTTACCCCGCGCCATCTAGTAGGCTACCTTTCTTGGGCCCGGTACATTCTCTCCTCCCAATGCACACGGTTACAGAAAGTTGGGTTGTATCAAGCGGTGTACGCGTCACTATTCTACTACCATGCTCCCCATGTCGGGTGGGTCAAGGCTTTTTTGAACCAGTGGAATCTTCCCACAAATACATTTCCGCTAGGGGACCATGAAGTCTCTATCACGCTGGAGGAGTTCCGAGAAATTTCAGGGTTGCCGATTATGGGAGAACACTACGAAGAATTACTGTCCCCTGACGAGTATATATTTGATACAGTGCCAGCTATGCTTGAGGGCTTGACGACCGAGAATGCCATTCAGTATAAGCACCCGAGTCTAATCAAAGCCTTGGGTATTTTTGAGAAACTATTCGTGGTATCAGAAGGGCAAGGTGTTACTTTTGATACTTTCATTGCTTGCTTTCTCCGTGAAGATGTTCTATCCAAGAATGCTCCGAAATTCGCGAAGGTCGAGGATCTTTTCGGTTTCGGCTTGAAGAAATTGCCGGCCAAAGAAGAAGACATGCCGCAGTTTTATATTCCAAATTTGTCGGCCGTGACCTTTGTCGCAATCGCTGCCCCTGGAATAAACGAAGAAACTTTCTTTGTCGGCTTCATCGGTCTCTGGCTTAGCTGGTTTGCCATGCCGATGCATTGCCGTTTCATGAGAGCCTCCGTCTTCTATCCTGCGCATCGCATAGCCGAATGAGCGTGATTGGTTGTTGGTGTTGCAGGATTATCACATCTATTCTACGGTTTAAGTACTGCCGCCAACACTTTAAACCCAGGTGCGAACACCGTGAATTTCTCCCTCCACTACTTCACGTCATGGATTGAGATGCATGTGTTAAGCGCATTTGCTGCACACCGGCGTCCTGCTTTCTATGAAGCATATACCTTCCCACGGGTCATGAGGCTAGTCGATGCTTCCGCTCCTGATCCGACTCAGTTAAGGGCTTTGCAGGTATTGCTTAATCCATATTCGAATGAAGGCGGGATGGTTTTTAGTGATCGAGTCCTTTCTACTCCAGCGGGGCCCGTTCAATAGTTGTTCGATTTGTCGAAGAATGGAGCTCCAGCTTTAAAGCCCAAAGAGATCATGCATTTATATTCGATCAGGCCGGGGTACTTAGTGTTCCGCCTAAACGATACTGCTCTCCTTATGTGATACAATCTGCATCGCTTCGCCCAGCAGTTAGGTTATAACCAGGGCGTCCCCCTCGAAGCCTTTTTAGTTGAGTCCACTCTCTCGCTGGAGGTCTCCCGTGACGTTATCCACCACTTCATGCGGTTGAGCACTGGTTCCCTCTTCATGACTCTCGAGCTTGACTATCTTCCGAGGCCCGTAGGACCCTTCAAGGGCTGGTATCGCCACCGGGTTAGTCCTATCATTGCAGAGGAAAGAAGGGTGCTCTTTGAATGTAAAGCCCCTGCTTCCACTCAAGCCGTCAGTGCCCCATTGCGGCCACGGTCGGTTATTTTCCCTCCTTTGAGGGATAGTGACTCAGTGCTTATTCCTAAAGCCTCTCGGACAGAATTAGTCACCCGCACTGCTGGTATGCCGGTTCGCACTAGGGCCGGGATAGAGATTTCTGAGAAAGTACCAGCATCAGCATCACCGAAAGCTGATACCGAAGGCGAGGTTGGGCAGTGCCATGCAAAATTGCCAAAGGGGAGGAAGTACCCTTCTTCTAGTGCTAGTTCGGGCCCTAAAAGAAGGAAGAAATTGGTTGCCGGTTTACTCGATGCCTTACTTGAGTCTGAACCTCTTCACGACGAGCCTATATCTACGCATGAACCAGACGACGGTCTCCTCTTTCCTGGTGCATCCGCTGAGGAAGCCGCTCAGCTGGCCAAGGCCTTGAAGCGTTCACAGGATGAAACTGAAAACGTGCGCCCCAAGAAGGGATGTTTTCCCCCTGTTGAATTCCGTGATGTTGATCCGGTACCAACTAGGTTACTAGTGGTTCCTCTGACGCTGGAAGAAGAACGGTCCCTCAAACGGCCAATCTCGACCACTTCTGAAGACGAGGCTGCTCTGAAGGCGGGCAGGGATTTACCTTCGATCGAAGCCCGACGAGCGCGATTAAACAGAAAAGAGGAGCGGCTCGAAAATGCCATACTTCAGTCTTGGCGTATTAATATGTATCTTTTACGTTCTTCTCAGCAGATTGGTTTCATATCGTATTCGACTTTACAGATTTTTTCTTTGTAGGGCCTTCTATGGCGGACGAAGCTTCGAGTCTAGACCGTGCCTCAGAGCCTCCGGTGACGGCCTTTATTCCTTCAGCGGAGGTCACCCGACTGACCATAGACTCTATGAATATTTCCAGTGACGCACCGGAAGGTGTAGAAGAGATTGCTGAAGCTGCTATGCCTCCAGTCCAAATTGGATGAAGAATCGAAGGTAATCCTACACACACACACACACACACACACACACACACACACATATATATATTGCCCAATGAGCCTTCTATATGTCTGACCCTTTCGTTTTCTCAGAATTGCAGGAGTTGGCTGCTTCCATTGTAGATTGTTCTCCGGAAGAAACCATCCCGCGTTTACTTAATATGGCGGCGCCGCACGTGATATCCTCCCAGAGCATCGTCCTTTCCTCCGGTCAAGGTTAGTATTCCATTACTTTTCGTATCATATTTTCTAATGATGCTGATGTGCCATTTATTTTAAACCACGGTCTTAGAGGCTGACGATGAAGTTGAAGTTCTCGATGGGCCTGGGGATCTCTCAAATCCGCCTTCTATAGCCGTGGGTAAGATACACCTTAGCATTGGCATTCTTTTACTTACTCTACGTTTGGAAAGGGGACTAACCATACATGTATTTTCACAGTTTTGCCCACCCTGACTCCATTAGAGTCCCGGATTTCCATGCCGCCAGGCCTTTACTCCCGACGCGTGTTTGAGAGAATGGCAAAACAGAGTGTTCATTCACTGGCGACTCTTATTGAAGATCTTCGCGCTGGCACTTCCATCACTGCTGAAGAATTCGTTGTTGAAGCCAACGCTTCTTTGTCTGTTCTTTCCACCTATCACGACGAGGCGCTGGTGCGTACTTGGGTCAAGTATTGCCGTCAAGTGGATGCTTCCTTATATGGAGTTGAATGCGTACGCCTCCCTTCTAATATCTTATCTGTAAAGGCCAGCTTGCGTGGGTGGATCGATCGGTGCGCGGCCGATCTCCAGTCTTGATTGACCCTTGTATACAATCCACGGGCATAAACAAGCGTTCCCTCGCCCAGTTCCACTAATGGTGTGAAATTCCCCTATTTGGTGAACAACACTTGCAGGTCTTCTCGACTTGCAAGGAGAAAATGCTCTTGTGAGATCCTTACGACTCTCAAGAGAAAATGCACTTAGGAGTCCTCATGACCCCTAAGGAGAAATTACACCTACGAGATCCTCACAACTCATAGGGAGAAATACCTTTATGAGACCCTTACGGCTTACAAAGTCAAAAGCCTTAGTCGTCGGGTCCCTAACCCTGTCTACTAAGCTACCTTTGTTCGATAGCGGCAAAGGCAAATGATGATTCGCACCTGGCAATATCCCAGTTGTTGCGATGCTGATGTCTAAATCGGTAACAAATTCCAAGTCCTTTTGCGGCAAGTGATGATTCGTTCCTGGCAATATTCCAGTCGTAGCGATGCTGATGCTAAAATCGGTATCAGATCTCAAGGTCCAAACTCGCAATGAAATCAGCGAGCCAAAAATGCATATGAAATAGCCGAAATGTTTAAGCAACTCGCAATAAAAAGCAGCGAGTAAAAAGAAAAAATAGCCAAAATGATTGGACACCGCGAAAAATAGCCGAAATGATTGAGCAATCGCAACTTTCGGGATATAAAAAGCTGAAATGATAGAGCATCACGGAAGGAAACAAAAAAAAGAGATGAAACTTTTGCCGTACAGGTGAGTCCATACTAACCCCTGTATACAATCCATGGGCATAAATGAAAAGGGAACTACATTTCCCCACCGGGCTCTTTCAAACAGAGAGTTAGATCTCAAAGGCCATATCTACAGCCTTGAGATCAGCAATGGCGTTTCTCCTCAATCCAGCAAGTTATGGACGCGACACCACCAATCGGAGCCATGGCAAAGTCTCTAGTTCTAAGACTCCACGGTTCACAGACAACCTAGAGTCAACCCTGACACCGCAGAAAGCGGAGCAAGTCAAC
This sequence comes from Agapanthus africanus, assembly GCA_030015575.1. Classification (NCBI taxonomy): domain Eukaryota; kingdom Viridiplantae; phylum Streptophyta; class Magnoliopsida; order Asparagales; family Amaryllidaceae; genus Agapanthus; species Agapanthus africanus. The sequence goes on along the minus strand of CM057339.1, from coordinate 296,436,633 downwards.
CCCGACACCGCAGAAAGCGGAGCAAGTCAACCCAGACACCGCGAAAAGCGGAGCAAGTCAACCCTGACACCGCAGAAAGCGGAGCAAGTCAACCCTGACACCGCAGAAAGCGGAGCAAGACAGCCAATGACCTCCCCATCAGAACAACGCGCCGTCTCGGATGCAAGACAGCCAATGACCTCCCCGTCTGAACAACGCGCCGTCTCGGAATCAAATCAACTCAAAAACCTCTCGATTCAGGGAAATCAGTGTCCTTGGTGAGAACCTCTCGATTCACATCGACCCGCAGGAAAATCAGTGTCTTTGCAGGAATCTCTCGATTCGTCTCGACCCCAGGAAAATCAGTGTCCTTGGCACAAACCTCTCGATTCAGGGAAATCAGCGTCCTTAGCGACCCGCAGGGAAATCAGTGTCTTTGCAGGAATTTCTCGATTCAACTCGACCCCAGGGAAATCAGTGTCCTTGGCACAAACCTCTTGATTCAGGGAAATCAGCGTCCTTGGCGAGAACCTCTCGATTCGCGTCGACCCGCAGGAAAATCAGTGTTTTTGCAGGAGTCTCTCGATTCGTCTCGACCCCAGGGAAATCAGTGTCCTTGGAAAAAACCCCTCGACTCAGGGAAATCAGCGTCCTTGGCGAGAACCTCTCGATTCGCGTTGATCCGCAGGGAAATCATCGTCTTTGCAGGAATCTCTCGATTCATCTCGACCCCAGGGAAATCAGTGTCCTTGGCACAAACCTCTCGATTCAGGGAAACAATATCCTTGGCGAGAACCTCTAGATTCGCGTCGACCCACAGGGAAATCAGTGTCTTTGCAGGAATCTCTCGATTCGTCTCGACCCCAGGAAAATCAGTGTCCTTGGCAAAAACCCCTTGACTTAGGGAAATCAGCGTCCTTAGCGAGAACCTCTCGATTCGCATAGACTCGCAGGGAAATCAGTGTCTTTGCAGGAATCTCTCGATTCGTCTCGACCGCAGGGAAATCAGTGTCCTTGGCAAAAACCCCTCGATTCAGGGAAATCGGCATCCTTGGTGAGAACCACTCGATTCGCGTCGACCCGCAAGGAAATTAGTGTCTTTGCAAGAATCTCTCGATTCGTCTCGACCTCCAGGGAAATTAGTGTCCTTGATTCAGGGAAATCGCATCCTTGGCGAGAACCTCTCGATTCGCGTCGACCTGCTAGGAAATCGGTGTCTTTGCAGGAATCTCTCTATTCGTCTCGACCTCCAGGGAAATCAGTGTCCTTAGCAACAACCACTCGATTCAGGGAAATCAGCATCCTTGGTGAGAACCCTTAGATTCAGGGAAATCAGCATCCTTGGCGAGAACCTCTCAATTTGCGTCGACCCGCAAGGAAATCAGTGTCTTTGCAGGAATCTCTCGATTTGTCTCGACTTCCAGGAAAATCGGTGTCCTTGGCAAAAACCTCTTGATTCAGGGAAATCAGCATCCTTGGCGAGAACCTCACAATTCATTTTGGCCCGCAAGAAAATCAGTGTCTTTGCGAGAATCTCTCGATTCGTCTCGACCTGCGGGGAAATTAGTGTCCCTGCGCATAAGAAAATTCTCTTGTGGGATCCTTGCGATTCTCGAGAGAAAACGCACTTAAGAGTCCTCACGACCCCTAAGGACAAATTACACCTACGAGATCCTCTCGACTCGTAGGGAGAAATTTCTTTATGAGACCCTCACGGCTCATAGAGTTGAAAAGTCTTAGGCAGCAGACTTGAATCTGTTTCCTAAGCCATTGCCACCCTACAAGGAGGTTAAGATGGACTGTTTTCTACCATCTATGGGCCACATTTACTAAAGTAACACGCCAACAACGCAACAAAGTAAAGAAGGCGAAAAAATGAAATAAAATGTGCCTTTTATTCATGAATTTAATTGAGTACAAGATACATCACATAAAAGAATAAAAAAATGAAATGATGAAAGAAAATGAATGCATGTTATTCATAGATTACAAATTTTCAATCGATACAAAGGCAATTACTGAGAAGGAGGCATCTTTAGTAAGTCAGCAAGCCGCTCGCGCACTCCTCTCAACTCCTTTTCATGGTCAGCCGCCGCGGCTAACTCCGCCTCAATTCGACCTCATTGCTGCAAACAGTATGAAACCTTCTCATCGATTTCCTGCTGAGTAGCTTCGCAACTCTGCGTAACCCGCTCAGTGAAGTCAAGCTTCTGCCTCAGCGCCAGCCTGTCAGAAATACATCGTTGGAGGTCTTCAAAAATAGCTTTCAGCCGTGCAACATTCGTTTTGACTTGGGCACGCAATTGGACAGACTCGCTGGAAGCCGCTTCATGTTCCATTCACTTCAGGGTCGCCTCTTGTTCAAAATGGCGGATGAAAGGAACACTACTCTCGACCCACGCAGCCCGCTGAGAGTTCAGAGCTGATACTTCAGGAGCGGGATGCTTGAGCTCAATCTCATGCAGGCAAGCCTCGATCTTTCTCCAGTAATTAACCCAACACTCGACGACACCTTCGTCATGGAAGTTCACGAGCGTCGCCAGCATAGGATTAACCTCAGCAGCAAAATCTGCAGCGAATGCGAGGGCCTCGGCGTCAAGATCCTCGACGAATTCTCTCAACATTCGTAGGCTAGTTGCAGCGCCCATGGAAGACGGGCGTTTAGCAAAGGTCCCTGCAGGCATTGGGATGCAAGACTCAAAGGGAGATAGAGCCGGTGCGATTGCTGCAAAACAAATTATGGTCAAATATCGACTCGAGAGCTAAAGAAAATACACGAGCAACGGAGTCTACTATACTAGCTGTTACAGGCGGCAGGGGGGGAGTGTCGGAGCCACGGCTATTCCTTCGCCTCCTCCTTCGACCCGTAACTCTATATTCAATATGAAGAAGAGTTAGCAACGACATGGCTACCCGTAAATGAAAGGAAAGGATGTCGGTTAAAAGCTATACTTACCGACACCAGCAGGTAGGACAATTTCTGACTGGAAGGAGAAATGCGGGTTCAACACCTGATACAGATGGTCAAAAAGGACTCCTGCAATGTTGTGACAATATACTATCAATACAGGGAGGATGTACCCACAAACCGATAAATTGCAAACCCATACCTTCCAGCATTCCAGAGTGTCACGACTCGAAAGAGCACGTGACTAGCCCTTGAACCATATGAAGTCTATAGGACTCCATCTGATCCAAGTAAGCCAAAAGCCCAGAAATTTAAAACCATTTAAAGAGTAAGTAAGGAAAACTGGTTTAAAGAAGTGAAGGAAAATATGTTTGAAGTCAAGGTCTTTAAATAACTAAGCCGAATGTGCATTTTTAAAAGGTAAAGTCTTTTCTAAAAATTTCGGCAGAGTTTCGTTTGTAAATACTGGCCCCGAACGGGGTACAACAAGCACAACATATATACAACGATAAAAGGTATCCCCAAGCGGGAGCTAGCTCTTCGTCAATCGACGTTCACAACCACACAAGCAACAATAATATACAACGCCGAAAGGCGAGGATCAAATCCAAAAGAAGCACAGTAAGCATGAAAACCGCAATACTAATAAGCGCGACTCTAAGGTCGAACAATACATCACTAAAGTCTGAGTCTGAAACAAAATACAAGTTTTGGTTGATGGAAAAATCTAGATACAAGGAATAATACAAGTACAATGGTGGTTTTTGATGCAAAAGAAACCACCTACCAAATGCAATTCACCCGCAAGGAAGCAATGTGCCAGAAATGCCGCAATGAAACCTGTACGGCAAACCTGCAAGAACTGTGGCACAATGGGGGGTGAGTTGCCAACTCGTGAATAGAGAATAACTACAAGCAGAAACCGAACGCAAGACATAATCCTAGGTCAAAACGATCAGTACAAAATCCTCAATAAAAACATGCAGCCTATAACAAGGCTAGGGTACATATCTAACCCGAGTGTAATCTCATGTGCCTGTGTCAGTGCCTCAGGTAGCAATATAACATAAGAATGAGGTATGAATGCATGAGAACAGAATACATGAAAATGAAGAAATTGTTTTCATAATTTAGTGAGATTTCCGTTGTATTTTTAAAATGAGGTATCATAATGAAATCAGCATAAAACAGTGCCTAACATCGGCACAAAACGTAATCCAAATATCTCGATATCTCTGTATCACAGTCTCTGTACCTCAATATCTCGAAATCTCAATGTCTCAATCACAAAATCTAGGGCGCCGTCAGTCCAGACCGTCCCCTACCATCAATCTCAAGGCCACGACGGTATCCTCCGGATATCCGAAGCGTCAGGTAAAATCACCGGTCGGTAGTGCTCCCCTGCCAGGCTCAACGTCATCACCACATTCATCTTGCCCCGGGGTACCGCACCGGGTCCACCATGTACCCGAAACGGTTCATCCGTCTCCTTGAATCGGGTTTCCAAATCCATCAGCAAACTCATGGTGGACGACTCATACATCATGGGAAAACCGCACTTTTTATTTTAAAAGAGAGAAAATGTTTATTTGTGTTTTTGCGGTTTTCCTCCAAATCCAGAAAATCTCACGGAAATCCAAATCCAAAACCTCAGTAACACGTAAAATAGTGAATATATGCATGAGAATCCATGAATGCGGCATAACAATGAATAACAGTATGCATGAAGTAGCAGGTAATAACTACAATGTCTAAACTATTGGCTAATAGGTTATGACAAGCAATAGTATTTTCTAAGGTGTACGTGACATGGCAATTACCGATGAAGATGTGTGTGAGCCGGCAAGTAAGTGTACGTGGTACATACGCAACATCGGTAATGGTGCTGGTGTCCTAACAGCATGATATCAATAATGGAGTATGAAACATAATATAAGAATGCGATGCAAAGCGAACCACAAAAAGAGTGGGAGCTGAATCTAGACGCAACTATAACTAATCTGCATTAATCTAATATAAGTCCTACAAATGGTGCCTTTTGAAATATCACGAATCATGGGGTTTTGAAAATAGGGGCTACGGTATTTTTATGAAAAGATACGCCTTTTGAAATGTCCGTAGATCCCTTGACCTGTCTTTTAAAATACCCACGACCCGCTAGTTTTGAAATAGGTAGGAGTCTAATCTAATCTAACAACTACACTAAACTAATACAGCTGAACTAACAAGCTGAGCTACAGGTAAGGAAACCGCCTAACATCTGAGTCGATATATATAAATATATATAAGTCGGTGATCCCGTCTCAATAGTATCGCGTACGATACAGTATATCATCTGACATCCTCGAGTCATGAGCGCGGATCTATCATTAATATAGGCTCGTACGGTAAATCGTCGTACGGCATCCCAATAGCTGGGTACGGGTCAATATCACACTATCTCATCACATCTCAGGTATCACTATTATCGTATCATATAAGCTGGGGTACTGATCTAAGTCTAGTACAACTGATGCCATCTACAAAGTATGAATGTGGGAGGGGGGGTAAACACACATCCCAAGCCCGCATGAAACACATTTCGTATCCCAAATACGAATCATATCACATCACCGATCTCGGGCACAAAGCCCAATATCATCGACTCATCTCCAAAGTCATCCAATATCATCAACACAGTGCCAGTATAAGTAATATGCAAGGGTGTGCGTGTAGGTGTAATTCTATTCTAGGGTTCGCGACTATGAACTACACTAGTCACTTCTAACCCTACACTATCCATAATACACCTAACTATCATATATAATAACAACTACGGACTGCGGGGGTGCTATACGCCATCCACCCGACTTCCCCCAGTAGATATAATCTACTCACCTTGCGTCTCCATCTTTCGATGTCACCACGCGTTTGCTTGTCGTCCCGTAGTCTTCATAGGGTACCTACACATCAAAATATCGTATATGCGCATTAAAACCAAATCAAAGCTAAAACGGCACACGAAACCCAAAACGATACGATAAGAGGCCTATAGGTTAAAACCTATGGCACGCCTTCAAAACCATCAATAAATCCTCTATATCGTCATATAAACGCCAAATAGTCAAGGTAAAACACAAGACACAAATTCAGACTTAAAAATACGGAATACGAAAACACGAATCCAAAACAGCAACTTAGGAAATATGTTCCAGATTTCACCCTAGGTCCAATTAGACAATTCTATGTATACCAGGGGACTAAACTACAGATAAGGGAACACCAAAACCAAAACGAGCCAATTCCATCATGGTCTGGCCGCAATTTGCGGCCAGAATGGAGGAATTTGCGGCCTGGAAATGGAAGTAGGGGCTGGGGTCTTGGTGGTAGCTCTCTGGGTGCCTGCACATGTCACTGTCCAATCAATTTTAATTTAGGGTGTCTCGGGTGATAGCAGATTCAATATACCCTTCACAGATTTCATAAATTCTCCGATATCGGTTTCTAAAATCCATATTATGGGTTTAAGCTTCAGGTTAGGGTCTCAATTCATATACTAGGGTGTTTGTATAACCTCAATTGAACTCAATTTCACATACAACACAAGTTTCCCTCAAACCCTAACTAGGTTTTACCTCAAGTCACCAATTCACACAATATCGGTTCAAAACTAAACATGGGGTATAAGTAATACTAAAACTAAGCCAATGGTTCAGAAAAATATCTCATTTGGCAACTCAAGAATTTTCTTGAGTTGCCCCTAGTGGCCAAAATCCATGCTTTCATGGTCCATCATGTAGGTCTTGAGCTTGTGCATCTTTTTAGTGAAATGAGATTGGGGTTTTGAGTTTGTTTTAAAGGTGTTGTGAGGGGTTGAAGAGGGGAGGGAGATGAAGGAGGAGGAGCAGCAGCAAGCAAGGAAGGGGGAGAGAGAAATGAGTGTTGAAAATGGAGGAGAATGGCTAAGTCTTTAGTCAATGGTGCCCATACCTCTCTCTCTCACCTACTACCAATTTCTTTAATCCTTTTCCATTTCTTTTCCTTTTCTTTTCTTATTCTCTCCAAATCCTTCTTCCAAGAATAGTAAACCCAAAGTGAACCATGGCAAGAAAATGCACAAGTGTGAAAAAGTGATATGTGCATGTGTTGCACAAAAAAGCTAAAAACCGATTAGCGATTTTTAATCGCGATTAGCACTAAATTAGTGTCAAATTAATCACAAAAACTTTAAAATGTCATAATTCTCTAATTTACCCTATTTTAGAATTTTCCAAAATTTTCCCCCATTTATTTGTATTTAATAATTCCAAAATATTAAAATATTCAATAAAATAATATTAAATTATAAAAATTCCCAAAATTAATATTTTATCTTTTTGAAATGTTACAATCTACCCCCCTTAAAGAAATTCGGTCCCCGAATTTAAATTTAAACCCCCAATACTAAAACAATTTTAGCAATACTCCAATTTGTCGGGGCTCCGAAAACATCAATACATAGAGAATATCATAAAAATGTACTGATCTACTAGAAATCAATCCCCAAAATGCATATATAAGAATATCCTGTGCGTCTGGTGCGCAAGGAATCAAAATCCATATATGTGTCAAACAGGTGTACAAAACAACATCTAGGTGCAACTGGTGTGCACGAAACATCTGTCGTAGGCAACGTGTGTGCCTGACAGTAAAAAAAAATCAGGTGCATGTGACATGCACGAAGAATCCCGATTTAGTGCATCTGGCGTGCACCAAAATCGTATATCAAAACACTAAAGGTGCATGAAAACTCTGCTGGAAGTGTAAATCAAATCACTGTATAAGATGGGCGTGAATTCACAATCAATACCTCGAATGTAATAACTATGCGCAAAATATAAATTTCCAGTGGGTGCATGAAACAAATATCATGAAACTCAGTCATCAAAACTAAATCATGCAAACAGAACGCCCAAAATACCGAAATCCAAAACGACGGATACGTGAAAATCGAATCACAAAATCACAAATCATAAATACCGTCGTCGGTAGTTCCTCCTTCGAGGTCGAGAAGGAGTCGGTGCATCCAATGCTAGCAGCGCAAGATATCTACTTGCCTCTTGCTCACGGTCTGGCGTCCTCTGACTCTGGGTCCTTATCTTCTCTGCGGATTACCTATCTCGCAGTCGATCGGCTCATCGGCCCTGTAAGGTGTGCTAACGGGGACGATTCCGTTCTGGCACTTCTCTGTTCACCTATCGGTCAATCCTCACGACCGCTCGTGAGGCAGCCCATCACTGGCGTCGGCCTCTGGCTCTCTGAATGCATGTCACACATCTGATCCTGGGTGCAAACATCATTGCAGCAATGTCCTGGAAGGAATCCAGCTCAAGGTCTCTTCCGATCTTGCCTATGCCGAACTGTACAGAAGCTGGCTCTCCTGCATAATCTCTTCTCACTCGATAGACATTTGTGTCCCCAGCATAAATTTTCTCGGAAATTGGTCGTATCCTAACGTCTCTGTAAGCATATCAGGTCTCTAGTCTCGACGGGAAGTAATGACAGCCCGTCGGCGTCTCGCCCGAACCTCTGGTTCCACCTGTCTCTATCATCGTCCACTATGACGTCACGCCATGCATATCTACGCACTGCACTGTTCTCGGCCACAGTCAATCTGAAGTCTCTCATACGGACTCGAAATCGCGTACTCTGTAGCTTCATCATTCTGTAGAAGATGTCTGGCCGAACAGGCCCTCGGGGACACGCCCCAACCATCGGAGGAATACTCAACACTCGTCCATCCTTGATCAATTCGCAACGCATCTGGGTAAGTTCCTTTATCCGAATCCGGTCAACTACCTCGTCGACAATGCCAAACTCTGGCCTGCTGGGTGTGCGCAATATGACCACCCCTGGGTCTAGGTCTTCTAGTATCGCATTCCAGAAAGGTCCTATCAAGATTTCTCTCTCAAATCTCTTTCCTGCAGGATTGCCCGGAAGTCATCATCCATTGCTGAAGCAAATTCTTATTCCGGAACGGCTGCATACTTATCGCGCTTCTTTCTGGAAGATATATCCATATACAACGCCTCTGGGTGCGTATCACATCTCTGATGTCAGCGGAGTGGGACGTCATCTCGTCGAAATCTCTTGCGAACTCTTTTCTTCACTCTGCTTCAATGTCGACTGATTCGGACTCGTCTCATCGTGGCTGCATGGACTATGCTCCAACGGCTATACTCGTATCTGGAGTCTCCCAAGCAATGCATCCCATCACATGATATCCGAATGATGTCGAAACATTCGATCGACTCGTCAGAACCTTATAATCCCCCAAGAGATCAACATCTCGAGTACAGTTTAATAGTATCGAGTACATGCCTCAGCGTCGGTGGTCCAGCCGTAGAAGGGCAAACCCAAGCCTCACTAATGACGCCGCGGAACTGCCATAAACCCTAAGGTTCAAAGGCTTTCACACGGTCATTAAGTCGAGTTAGGGTTTCATTCTTCTAGAGGGTCCATAGAATCACCTGCATGTCTTTCAGTATACTTTAAACTTGGAAAATAGGCTCCTGACATTCGATCGTCTCTATCGACTCTCAACGAATCTGCGCGAAGTCGTCTCCAGCTGGAAACAATCTATCTGATGACCTCGCATCGGTAACCGAACGAACCACATGTCCTAGTCATTAGTCTTCAGGTGACTAGCGACCGTCCATCATATCTCTAAGTATAAGCTCATGCTGCAGTAGTCCCAACCATCTGGGTGATATCTCGTCATTGGCAGCAATAACTGGCTCATTCACCTGTACGCCGAACAGCGTCTCAATCCTCCAGGAAAGGCGACACATTGGCGGTCATCTCTGAATCGGTCTGCTCTAGATCTGAGTAAGACTCTCCACACTGGAAATCTTCAACTCAACTGGGCCCGCTCCGGTGCATAAATCGGACGAATCACCTTCGTCTCTCAATTCGGGTAGACTAGCTATAATCTGTCTCATATCTGCCTGGAAGCTCCGACAATCTAAGCTCGTAAGCTCCGAAAGCGACATCCCGTCAATCTCAGCAACAGCTGGTCCCTCTGTCTGCACGGTAGGCGACATCATAATCTCTGAGGTATGATGTACATCAACAGTCCTCTCTCAACTGGCAGCTCTAACAATGGCCCGATCATCCGGTGCAAAACCAAGCACTCGCCTCCACTTGAGGTCACAGTCATCAATACTGACTCGAGACGTTCCCATGTCACCCGAAAACACAATGGTCGGCCCTCGTACCAGACGAGCTCGCCCTGGCCGTAACCCTAGCAGCAGCCCAAACTGCGCTCAAACATGGCGACAGGAACCTCAATCGAGTATCGAAGAGAGCAGATCAATGGCAAGAAAGGAAACAACAGATCCAGAGTGGATACATGATCATAAGAAGGAACAGCATCAATGAAGGTATGATCATGGACTAATAGAATCGGGGATCTCAAATGGATGTATAATCATGGATATAAAGAGAATCACTGATCTCGAAAATATGTACATCCTAAGGTTCCTTAAGCGGAGTGGCGTATCGTAAGTATGCCGCGGAACATACCAACGGTACGTCACTCTACTTTAGTCACCTATTCCATCAACCAAGGGTCATCCTATACGACGAAAGTTCGGGTCTAATACCCCCTCGACTAAGTCTAAGTTCCGTAAGGTCAAGCCTAAGTTCCGTATATATATAAACGCCCTAGGCACCACATAGTCAAACTTAGACTCGAACCAAGGTCAACCTAGCGCTCTGATACCAACTTTGTCACGACCCGAAAGAGCACGTGACTGGCCCTTGAACCATATGAAGTCTATAGGACTCCATCTGATCCAAGTAAGCCAAAAGCCCAGAAATTTAAAACCATTTAAAGAGTAAGTAAGGAAAACTGGTTTAAAGAAGTGAAGGAAAATATGTTTGAAGTCAAGGTCTTTAAATAACTAAGCCGAATGTGCATTTTTAAAAGGTAAAGTCTTTTCTAAAAATTTCGGCAGAGTTTCTTTTGTAAATACTGGCCGCGAACGGGATACAACAAGCACAACATATATACAATGATAAAAGGTATCCCCAAGCGGGAGCTAGCTCTTCGTCAATCGACGGTCACAACCACACAAGCAACAATAATATACAACGCCGAAAGGCGAGGATCAAATCCAAAAGAAACACAGTAAGCATGAAAACCGCAATACTAATAAGCGCGACTCTAAGGTCGAACAATACATCACTAAAGTCTGAGTCTGAAACAATATACAAGTTTTGGTTGATGGAAAAATCTAGATACAAGGAATAATACAAGTACAAAGGTGGTTCTTGATGCAAAAGAAACCACCTACCAAATGCAATTCACCCGCAAGGAAGCAATGTGCCAGAAATGCCGCAATGAAACCTGTATGGCAAACCTGCAAGAACTGTGGCACAACGGGGGGTGAGTTGCCAACTCGTGAATAGAGAATAACTACAAGCAGAAACCGAACGCAAGACATAATCCTAGGTCAAAACGATCAGTACAAAATCCTCAATAAAAACATGCAGCCTATAACAAGGCTAGGGTACATATCTAACCCGAGTGTAATCTCATGTGCCTGTGTCAGTGCCTCAGGTAGCAATATAACATAAGAATGAGGTATGAATGCATGAGAACAGAATACATGTAAATGAAGAAACTGTTTTCATAATTTAGTGAGATTTCCTTTGTATTTTTAAAATGAGGTATCATAATGAAATCAGCATAAAACAGTGCCTAACATCGGCACAAAACGTAATCCAAATATCTCGATATCTCTGTATCACAGTCTCTGTACCTCAATATCTCGAAATCTCAATGTCTCAATCACAAAATCTAGGGCGCCGTCAGTCCAGACCGGCCCCTACCATCAATCTCAATACCACGACGGTATCCTCCGGATATCCGACGCGTCAGGTAAAATCACCGGTCGGTAGTTCTCCTCTGCCAGGCTCAACGTCATCACCACATTCATCTTGCCCCGGGGTACTGCACCGGGTCCACCATGTACCCGAAACGGTTCATCCGTCTCCTCGAATCGGGTTTCCAAATCCATCAGCAAACTCATGGTGGACGACTCATACATCATGGGAAAACCGCACTTTTTATTTTAAAAGAGAGAAAATATTTATTTGTGTTTTTGCGGTTTTCCTCCAAATCCAGAAAATCTCACGGAAATCCAAATCCAAAACCTCAGTAACACGTAAAATAGTGAATATATGCATGAGAATCCATGAATGCGGCATAACAATGAATAACAGTATGCATGAAGTAGCAGGTAATAACTACAATGTCTAAACTATTAGCTAATAGGTTATGACAAGCAATAGTATTTTCTAAGGTGTACGTGACATGGCAATTACCGATGAAGATGTGTGTGAGCCGGCAAGTAAGTGTACGTGGTACATACGCAACATCGGTAATGGTGCTGGTGTCCTAACAGCATGATATCAATAATGGAGTATGAAACATAATATAAGAATGCGATGCAAAGCGAACCACAAAAAGAGTGGGAGCTGAATCTAGACGCAACTATAACTAATCTGCATTAATCTAATATAAGTCTTACAAATGGTGCCTTTTGAAATATCACGAATCATGGGATTTTGAAAATAGGGGCTATGGTGATTTTATTAAAAGATACGCCTTTTGAAATGTCCGTAGATCCCTTGACCTGTCTTTTAAAATACCCACGACCCGCTAGTTTTGAAATAGGTAGGACTCTAATCTAATCTAACAACTACACTAAACTAATACAGCTGAACTAACAAGCTGAGCTACAGGTAAGGAAACCGCCTAACATCTGAATCGATATATATAAATATATATAAGTCGGTGATCCCGCCTCAATAGCATCGCGTACGATACAGTATATCATCTAACATCCTCGAGTCATGAGCGCGGATCTATCATCAATATAGGCTCGTACGGTAAATCGTCGTACGGCATCCCAATAGCTGGGTACGGGTCAATATAAACTATCTCATCACATCTCAGGTATCACTATTATTGTATCACATAAGCTGGGGTACTGATCTAAGTCTAGTACAACTGATGTCATCTATAAAGTATGAATGCCGGGGGGGTAAACACACATCCCAAGCCCGCAAGAAACACATTTCGTATCCCAAATACGAATCATATCACATCACCGATCTCGGGCACAAAGCCCAATATCATCGACTCATCTCCAAAGTCATCCAATATCATCAACACAGTGCCAGTATAAGTAATATGCAAGGGTGTGCGTGTAGGTGTAATTCTATTCTAGGGTTCGCGACTATGAACTACACTAGTCACTTCTAACCCTACACTATCCATAATACACCTAACTATCATATATAATAACAACTACGGACTGCGGGGGTGCTATACGCCATCCACCCGACTTCCCCCAGTAGATATAATCTACTCACCTTGCGTCTCCATCTTTCGATGTCACCATGCGTTTGCTTGTCGTCCCGTAGTCTTCATAGGGTACCTACACATCAAAATATCGTATATGCGCATTAAAACCAAATCAAAGCTAAAACGGCACACGAAACCCAAAACGATACGATAAGAGGCCTATAGGTTAGAACCTATGGCACGCCTTCAAAACCATCAATAAATCCTCTATATCGTCGTATAAACGCCAAATAGTCGAGGTAAAACACAAGACACAAATTTAGACTTAAAAATACGGAATACGGAAACACGAATCCAAAACAGCAACTTAGGAAATATGTTCCAGATTTCACCCTAGGTCCAATTAGACAATTCTATGTATACCAGGGGACTAAACTACAGATAAGGGAACACCAAAACCAAAACGAGCCAATTCCATCATGGTCTGGCCGCAATTTGCGGCCAGAATGGAGGAATTTGCGGCCTGGAAATGGAAGTAGGGGCTGGGGTCTTGGTGGTAGCTCTCTGGGTGCCTGCACATGTCACTGTCCAATCAATTTTAATTTATGGTGTTTCGGGTGATAGCAGATTCAATATACCCTTCACAGATTTCATAAATTCTCCGATATCGGTTTCTAAAATCCGTATTATGGGTTTAAGCTTCAGGTTAGGGTCTCAATTCATACACCAGGGTGTTTGTATAACCTCAATTGAACTCAATTTCACATACAACACAAGTTTCCCTCAAACCCTAACTAGGTTTTACCTCAAGTCACCAATTCACACAATATCGGTTCAAAACTAAACATGGGGTATAAGTAATACTAAAACTAAGCCAATGGTTCAGAAAATACCTCATTTGGAAACTCAAGAATTTTCTTGAGTTGCCCCTAGTGGCCAAAATCCATGCTTTCATGGTCCATCATGTAGGTCTTGAGCTTGTGCATCTTTTTAGTGAAATGAGATTGGGGTTTTGAGTTTATTTTAAAGGTGTTGTGAGGGGTTGAAGAGGGGAGGGAGATGAAGGAGGAGGAGCAGCAGCAAGCAAGGAAGGGGGAGAGAGAAATGAGTGTTGAAAATGGAGGAGAATGGCTAAGTCTTTAGTCAATGGTGCCCATACCTCTCTCTCTCACCTACTACCAATTTCTTTAATCTTTTTCCATTTCTTTTCCTTTTCTTTTCTTATTCTCTCAAAATCCTTCTCCCAAGAATAGTAAACCCAAAGTGAACCATGGCAAGAAAATGCACAAGTGTGAAAAAGTGATATGTGCATGTGTTGCACAAAAAAGCTAAAAACCGATTAGCGATTTTTAATCGCGATTAGCACTAAATTAGTGTCAAATTAATCACAAAAACTTTAAAATGTCATAATTCTCTAATTTACCTTATTTTAGAATTTTCCAAATTTTTTCCCCATTTATTTGTATTTAATAATTCCAAAATATTAAAATATTCAATAAAATAATATTAAATTATAAAAATTCCCAAAATTAATATTTTATCTTTTTGAAATGTTACACAGAGGGCATAGGAGAAGGTAAGAGAACAACAACCGTCATAGCGGCAACCGGAGGTGCTTCGGATGGCACAATCTCAGCGTTCGATGCACCTACAAACAAAATATCGTCAGAAGAAGCTGAACGGGATTGAGAAATAAAACAGCGACTCAAGACTTACCTAATGGGTCATCGACTAAAACCGCGACGGAAGCATCACCAGGCATAGCGGCTTCTTCGCTCTCCTTCAGTGGTGTAGTTTCTGCGCCCATGGTTTCATCCCCTGATTAGATAAGGGCCATTGTGACGCTTGCGATCCCGCCGATACCAGGGAGCCACAAAGGGAAAGAGCTGTAGTTTGGGCAGTCCCAGACTACCGAGAGAGAGTAGCCACTTCGGGCTCCATGGTCACCATCGTCTCGCCTGCCATCTCATCGCCAGGACTCGGCCCTGCAGGATATGGTATATAAGAATTTGCAGATCGAGTTCTAATAAAAAAACGGGCATTACGTTACCTTGTGAAAGATTCTCGGTTGCATCCTGAGCCACGCGCGCAACCTATCTATGGGCGGTAGACAGGGCAGCTGGAGCACCCTCTTAAGGAATAGCGATAGATGGAGTGGTGTTTGAGCCTACACCTACAGCCAAGGCGGCATCACGTTCCTTCGCTACTCGCTTCCTGCGTTTCCTTTCAGTTTGGGCCGTGAGAGCCGACCTCCTCAAGACCTCTGACAAAGGGACGTTGTCATCTGAACCAAGCTCTACCTCTGGAGCCGTTACGGCATCCTTCATCGGCTGCTTTAGCAAAGCCTCCCGTGGGGACGTTGGGAGAGCTGGGGCCACAACAACTGGCTCCGGAAGTTTTGCCGCATCGCTGCTCGGGATCAGCACTACACTTAGAATAACCCGAGTCAAGGTATCCCCTACAACAAGATGAAAGAAAGGGTCAGAGCACGAATAAAGAAAGGGATAAAGGCATAATGAACGGAATTTTACCAAGGCCCAAAGAAGCGCGGAGCCTCTCTTCCTCTTCAAATGTTTTGAGGGAAGCCGCGAGAGCCTCTTCGGCAGAGATACCTGTTGAAAAAGAAAGCGTCAGTAGAAGAATAATAAAAGAAGATAACCGTGAAAGAATGTAACCGAAGTATACCTGACTTCGTGATAGTGATCAGTGCCGCTTCATCGCGAGCCAGTCGCTCGGAAGTCACAAGGGCAACTTGGAGATCAGTATCATCCGCAGGCGCGATGAATAAACCCTCATTGGTCCCATACCCGCACAAACCCTCGCTGTAAGGAGCATGTGGCTCCTGGCCAAATATGACATCAGCAGAAAACAATGACTTCTTCTTCTTTTGCGAGCGAGCGCCGGCAGCCGATAACAGGAGCTTGCTCTTGACGAGCATTTTTGGGCGACGAGTCCCGATCTCCGTACCCATGCCAGACTCCGGGGAAGCTGCAGCTGCCGTTTCTATAGGAACACGGGGTAGAGGCTTCTCAGGAAAGGCGCGTGGGACCGCAACCGTGGCAGCTTCTCTTAAGGAAGGACCAACAGTAGTCCGTCGCTTTAAAGGGACAGCTGGATTACCGGTAGGGACTGCACCCTTGCAATCGAGCAGTAACCGTCTTTCTTCCCTGATAACAGCACTCGTCGCATGCTGGTACCACGCCACGTATGCGTTCAAGGCTTTTGGAGTGCAGCTCGGCTCACTGATAAAAAAGTTGGACCCGGTGTTTAGCCGCATGAAATGGTGCAGCGCGTTGTGGATACCCTCTTCCGTAGCAACCGGCTCAACTAAAAAAGCATCTAGCGGGACACCCTGATCGTAGCTCAACTGTTGAACGAAAAGGTGCGGGTTGTACCTCATGAACAATGCCGAGTCGTTCTGCCTAAACACTAAAAAGCCCGGCCTGATTGAATACAAATGCAAAATCTCCTGAGCTTTCAATGTAGGAGCCCCGTCTTTGAAAGTATCACGCAGCGGCTGCACCGTTTTAGTGGATTCCTTGCCGATAGTTAGGACCTTATCGATGAAGGTCATGCTATCCCCGACCGTACGCGGGCAAAGGACCAGACCTCGAGCCTCTCGCTGTGACGGATCTAAAACAGAAGCGTCAACTAGGAACATAACCCAGGGGAAATTATAACTGTCGTAGAAACGGGACCGTTTATGGACTCCAAAAGCGCCGAGCACAGGTAGCTCGATCCACAACGTGAAATAATGCAGTAGGAGATTTACGGGCTGTACCCCCGGATGAGTGGTGTCTGCCGGTAAGCTAAGGCCATGGTACAGGTGAACCAGCCTAGCGATCCCAACTGCCACTCGCGTCCCGGCAACCATTCGGTGAGCCGGATAGAAGACGGATGGCTCTATGTATCGAGGGTGCATTGGGAGCACAAACCAACTTAACCATAGGCCGAGGAACCCCAAAAAGAATGCCTCTTCGTCAATATCTAAAGCTGCGAGCTCTGCAAAGGGATTGACCGGGGTATCTGGGAGGAAAAATACCTTTGATCTGCTTCCGCTGTCGGCTGGCTATCTAAGCCAAAACCAAAAGGATCGTCAAGATTGGCGAACTTCGCAGCTTGTTTTGACAAGACTTCTGGACGAAGAAAGCGGGCGATGAAATCCACGAAGCTGACCCCATGCCCTCCGGACTCGAGAAACAGACTCTTATAAATATTCAACACCTTGATTAGACTCGGGAATCGATGTTGAATGGCATTCTCTGGGGTGAGGCCTATTGCCACTGATTAGGTGGCAAAGATGTACTCGTCAAAGGGAAGTATTTCCTCATAATGTTCCCCTCTAACGGGTAGGCCCGGAATTTCTGCAAATTCCTCCAAGGAAATCGAAACCTCCCGATCCGATAAAAGGAAAGTGTGCGTCGGCGTGTTCCACTGTTCCAAGAAAGCCTTGAGCCACCATACGTGAGGCACGGTATACTGAAAAAGAGACGCGTAGATAGTAGGGTACAACCCGAGCTTCAGCAGCAGCGACTTTTTGGCTGACAAGATGTATCGAGCCCACTGCAAGTATCCGGCTGAATGGCGAGGAGTCAAGCCTATCATGTATGTCTGTCCCCAAGGGCACGACTCGCCTTGACATATGCGCCGCCCCAGAATATCTAAAACCATCGGCGGCTGCACGGGTATTGAGCCCATAGAGGGCTGGAGGCGTCCATCCGTAATCCAGTTAACCTCCTCCACAGCATAATTCACCGGGGGTGAGTCGGCGTAGTGAATGGCTGAAATCGGCTATGAAGGCGTCGCACAAGAGAAGCTGCGCCGACCCTGGATAATTTGGTTGTACCATAACCCCCATAAGTGAAGAGACTTCTGCTCCGGGTCATGGTCTTTGATCAATGCAAAAACTTCCCGATCCACGGGCGCGTCGGCATATGCACTCTCGGGGCGAGCAAATGGGAAAGAAGTGTCGAAAGATATAGTACCTGCGCGAAAAGGAACGAGGGTTAGATGTCAATTCTACATTATAAATTCTGACATCCGGTACTTTAAATTTGTACCATCCTGCAATACAGGAAAAAGGGGACCAAGGGGGACCCACGAAATCAAAGTGACGACTCATCATTGATGAGACAGTCAATCATTAAAGAGAAAATCCTAAGAAGATTCTCATTTAATGAGAAGCTCATTGGGCCAAGGAGTTAAACTCCCTTGAGAGCAGTGCTCTGCAAACAAAAATGACATCTGTCAAATTTAATCATGAAGGGAATAAAAATTCCCAAAAATTTCTAAGAGCCATGCTCTGTGAAAACGATGGAGTAATCCATCAGAACCCTGAAAAATCAAAGCTTCTTACAGAGTAAGAACTCTAAGATCTACAAAATGAACTCTAAAAGTTCTTCATAGAGATGAATAGTGTTCTAATTAATGGGTTATGTAACCCTAAAAATCCATTTTTTAGATCTATGATCTAATAAGAGCAAAGCTCTGTTTAAAGGGGGTTTGATTATGATCCTTACCAAATTTGGACAGAGTTCTAACTCTAAAAGGAATTTCCTTGGGCAGAGATCTTGGCTCTAAAGAGGAGAATTAAATTCTCAGAGACAAGAATGCAAGAAGATGAACAGAAGTCATCTCAAGGGCCAAAGGCCCTACTTATAGGCGCAGGAAGACGACCCAACTTCCAAGACGATCCAACGGTGGAAAGGTTGTCACCGCTGCACTCACGTGTAAGCCACGTGAGCGCAACGGTGAAGGGCATTTGCTTCCCCCCAATAAGAGAGCAAGACTCTGTTCAAAATTTGAACCGAGGCAGCGCCTCACGCGCAAAGTGCGAGAGCGCCAGCGCTCGGAGTTAAAAACACCGAGGCAGCGCCAAAAGTTAAAACTCTGAGGCAGCGCCTCACGTGCAAAGCACGAGAGCGCCAGCGCTCAGGGTTAAAAACTTTGAGACAGCACCGGATCTAAAAGTTCTCCACCCTTGGATCAAACATCCAGCGGAGATGATAAATCATCAGGGCACAGAATTAAATTCTGATTGAGGAAATACTCCTCAAATCTTTCTAAACAAGAAAGATTGTGCTCTGTAAATCAGAGCACCGTTGGATCAATGATCCAATGGTGATTAAAAATCACCAAGACACAGAATTAAATTCTGATTGAGGAAAAACTCCTCAAATCTTTCTAAACAAGAAAGATTGTGCTCTGTAAATCAGAGCACTCTTGGATCAATGATCCAACGGTGATTAAAAATCATCAAGACATAGAATTAAATTCTGATTGAGGAAATACTCCTCAAATCTTTCTAAACAAGAAAGATTGTGCTCTGTAAATCAGAGCACCATTGGATCAATGATCTAATGGTGATTAAAAATCACCAAGACACAGAATTAAATTCTGATTGAGGAAATACTTCTCAAATCTTTCTAAACAAGAATGATTGTGCTCTGTAAATCAAAGCACCGTTGGATCAAAGATCCAATAGTGATTAAAAAAATCACCAAGATACAGAATAAGTTCTGTATGGAAAAATATTTTCCAATCTTGTTAAAAAAAAGAAAAATGTCTTCTATAAAACAGAAGTCCTTGGATCAAAGATCCGACGGTGGATAAATTCCCCACATTAATTAAGAAATCCCTTAATGAGATATTTCCTTAACTGAATCAACAAATCAGTCACCCCTATATAAAGAACCCAAGACTTCAAGTCTTGTACAGAAGAACCCCCCCATAAACCAAACTTCAGAGACGAGAGCAATTTCTTCTCAAGGTAATTAAAAATAAGAGAGATCACAGCATCTCCTCCATATTTAAGAGTTTAAATCTCACATTAGAAGAACTTAGTTTTTTTTTCCAGATCTCAGATCTATAAGACAAAGTCTTTCATAAGTAAGAATCTAATTCTCAAAGAATTGAATCAAGCAGAACAGAAATTTCAGTGCCTAGTACTTAAAGTTCGGCGCTCAGCGCTCCACGTGCTCCTCACATGGGCGCTATCTTATAAGAAGCGCTTGGCACTTAAAGTTTGGCGCTCAGCGCCGAGCGCTCCACGTGCTCTTCACATGGGTGCTATCTTATAAGAAGCGCTTAGCACTTAAAATCTGGCGCTCAGCGCCAAGCGCTCCACGTGCTCTTCACGTGGGCGTTATTTAATAATAAAACGCTTAGCACTCAGCGCCAAAGCGCTCCATGTGCCCCTCACGTGGGCGTTAATAGATTAAAGAGTGCTCTGCGCTCAATAGTTGGCGCTCAGCGCCGAGCGCTCCACGTGCTTCTCACGTGGGCGTTGTTTAACATAAAGCACTCCGTAAATAGTGCCCAGCGCCATAAAGAGTGTTTAACACTCAATAAAAAAACAAAAACAAAGAAAGGGGGTGAGCATCAAAGCTCATATCGATGCTCTGTATTATTGAACAAAGGGGATTAAGCCAAAATATGTAATCGGGTGGGCTGAGCCCAAGGTTGGCCAAACCCCAAATCGACCGAGCCCATAGGTCTTCTACTAAATTGGCCTTAGTGCCAAACGGGATTACCAAGTCCCTGATGAGAATTCTTTGGTTCAAGGGTACATCTCTCCATACCTCTGATACATATCGTTGTAATTCTTCAATGTCTTCAGAGAGGTGGAGGGTCCCAATAACCAATGACTCTTGGCACACCCTCAAACTGATGAGTCAAAACTCTATGGACTATGACGTCCTTAAACTTATGGACCGTAACGTCCCTAAACTAAACTCTATGGACTATGATTTCCTTAAACTTATATACATCAATGTCCCTAAACTAAACTCTATGGACTATGATGTCCTTAAACACGGACTATGATGTCCTTAAACTTATGGACCGTAATGTCCCTAAACTAAAACGATGGAGCTCAAATGCTCTTTAGTTGGATCTAAATGATCCTAAAACCTTGTTGAGTAGATCTTAGTCCAAAATTAGACTAACGTATCCTCAACAAACATTAACGAGGTTAATGAACCTTAAATCAAACCAAACCCAAATCTAAGAAAATACGGATTTAGACTAATCCACTCCCTACGGGCGACAACACAAATTAGTCTCTGTATACAATTCACGGGCAGCCAAAAATAAAACAAACACACACGACACGAAGTGACCTTCTGGAGCAGGAGAAAGTGGTTATCGCTACGCGGTAACGTAATTAACTGCAGGGGCTTGCGCCTGCAGGGAAAAGCGTCCCCACAATCAAAAACCCCTCGCAAACAAGGGGGGATCTGACGAAGTCTGCTACAACGGTCGCATCTGTTTAAACCTTCGATACACGGTGCCATAAATCAACTTGGTATCTTCGGAGAGGTAGACAGATAAAACAAAATAGCATCTACCACCAAATTCAGGCAAGACGACCTACGCGGTTTTGTCTCTGTTTTCGACGGTAAACACGGAGCCTATGCGCCCCTGCAACGGCTCCACGTATCTCGCCGAAGCGAGATATCCGCCGCCCCACGTTCCGTGTCCCACGTGGGCGCGTCCCCCCATTAATGAGCGGATCCCGCCATCAACGCGGGCGTAACGAGGGGGCGTAACTGACGGCGAGAGTCTCGCGCCGGCTCGCTCCACGCGACCACTATATAAACCCCTCTTTCAGGCGACTCAGGTAATCCTAACTCATTCCAATAGGCCACTACGTTGCCCTAATTTCCCGATACTAACTTGATCGTCGGAGGGTCCTACGGTGGTTTCCCACCCTGGGAATTCCATTGCAGGTAGCTCGGCCTCAGTAACTTCCAACAACCCATTGAGATTCACACGTTCAACTGTTAGTTATATGTATGCCCTAGAGGCCATTACTGTACATTGGATGTATATTGTAGTGGATGCTGGGACATATATAGGTAGGACTTTCTTGCTCGACATGATAGTACGCTATCTGGTTACTCTTTATCTTAACATGTATACTTTCTGTCTCTCTGCTACATGTTGATAAAGCACTTAGGATGTGTGCTCGATTTCCAGGACTGTGATGCAGATCATACTAGTGGGGCCTGGGTAGTCCATGAGAACATCCTTCAATGTTCCTAGTCGTGGGAATATCGAGACGGGGCATCGATATTCCAGAGTAGACTAGCCTATATCTTCTCGACCCATGTGATGGGAGATGGATGATCCCATATCCATTGGTGTTTGACATCAGAGATGGTATGCGGGTGCTCAGTGGAGACTGGATATACTGAACGGAATCGCCGAGAACTCCCAGATGGTATTATACCTCACGTCAGATGGCAGTTCTCTGGTGACACTGGTACAGCTTAGTCTGTTGACCCGAGATCGTCATAGAGTCTTGTGTGTCTCCCACTGTGCTTTGATTTCCACCCTACCACGGCTCTACCGAGTCGTGCAAACAGGTGGTTTTTGGGTACATTCCCGATTCACATGGAGGCAATGAGCGATAGGAGGGGATTCGTCTCTCCCGGTATTGGGGGTTGATGTTGCGCTATGCTCGACTGGCCATGACTGGAAATCCCTGGCCAGGGTTGCTGTGATCTACTGGTAAGTGTTATCAGTAGTTTCACGCTTGTTGTGGACCTTACATCGGCATGACTTATCAAGCTACCGGGGTCTGACGTTTACCACCCCTAGGCGAGATATGCGACATATCAGACGAACAGACTGGACTGTACGGTAAGTGTTACTGGTTGGATTCACAGGAGTGTGAGCGGGCTTGCTCGTTGATCTTCTGATCGCTCAATACCCAGGTGGCCGTTACGTTTAGCAGACCGCTTGCGGCTTGTAGGTGTTTGATATGATCATCACCTATTAGAGTCCTACACAGAGGTTTCCTGGCTCAAGCGAAACGAAATAGGAGCGCATATGAGATATGTGCAGGACCGAGAATAATGCTAGTATGTGATACTGAATTCTATTCTCGCGATTTTTATCATCGGACGGTTATATAAGATATAGCCGGGTTACCGAATCAAATGTTGATTCGATATATTGATACACTTGATATTAGTCGGTTGTATGCAGTATGACCGGATCATTAAATCAAGTGTTGATTTAATGATTTAATGTATAATTATATATTTGATATATTACTTTACATTAACTAATATTGGTTCACTTAAGATTGACTTTCTCACTTGATGTGCACAAGTTGTATATGTGATATATGTTTGTGCACTAGTTTGTATCATGTTTGATGATACATGCAAACTTGGGTATGTGTATGCTTTAAACCATGTTTAGGTTAATGGTTAGGGTTTTAACTTATTTATTTATTTTATTTATTCATTTTTGGCAAGAAACAAAATGGTGGCTTTCTTTCTTTCTTTGCTTCATGCTTCATGAAGCTTCTTAGCATCTTTGAAAATTCTAACCATTTTGTTTTTTCCTTTAACCTAACCATTACACCTAAACCCTAGTTTATTCTCTACATGTGTTAACTCACCCATGGTTACAATATGATAAGTAGTCACTTGATTTATTATTTTCAAGAATAATTCATTTCCTTCTTATTCTTCTTCATGAAGAAAAGAAAACCTTTTCTAGAAAAATTTCAAGTGTTGAAATCAAGTGAGAAATCCAAATCCAAAGTGAACCCACTTCCTATTTCTTCATCCTCTACCACTTGCCATGTTGTATAGGATGTTTTCTTCACAAGGTTCATGACCAAGTGAAGATGGAGCTTGAGTTTGAGTCGCCTCGACGTAGATCATCTTTGGCATCGAAGTCAACGACCTAGCCCGATTATTTCTCCGACGAAACCATCACTAGAGTCTGGGATTCCGATGATCGCAGCGGAGGGACGTCAACACGGAGCTATTGAAGTGAAGGACCGGATCTACAAAGGTTGTAATCACTTTCACTTAGTAGCAAAGTAGTTTGCTTGCATGCTTTCGCCTTACCTCTAGTTAACGATCTAGCATTAGGGTTCTTTGGCACATGGAAAATTTGATTTTGGCATGGTTGATCAGTTGTAGAACCTCTTGAGTGTGCCCAGGAACCCTACAGTGGTCTCAGAGCCTAGCTAGAGCTTTAGGCGAAGTGTAGACGAAATTAGAAACCCGATCGAACCCCGAAACCCTAAACGAAACCCTTCTCTGTAAATTTTTTCAAAACTGTGATTTTTGTGAATTAAAAATTCTCAGAAAATTAAGCAGGGTTTTCTAGGAATTACTGTGGAGCACGTGACCCTAAGTCGACCAATGCGCCGTGGAACCGCGGCCCTACGCTAGCTTGCGCGGCGGGTCTTCGGCCATACTGTAGCTTCTTTAGTCACGGTTTGCACAGTAATCCCCGTATGTAATGCCTGTGTTTTCTGGGTGTTTTTAATGTATACTCAACATTTGAGTTTTCTGGGTTGTTTTGGGGAATCGATGATTCGATCGGATTGTTTAGGTTTGTCTATGTGTTTTTCCGGATAAATTTAGAACATGTTAAAAAGTTCGACCGGATATAAATACCCATTTTTTCCCCTGCCGGGAAATTTCCAAGTGTTGGATTTTTCCGTAGTTTAAAGACGTCTAAGTAGTGCAAGTAACGCGATGGACTCTCTAGAAGACAACAAACCTTAACTCGATTATGTGACCTTCTTGAACTGCCCTTTGAACCTTAGGGTTTGGGGCAGTACGGCGTGCCACATGTGAGGCGTTGGCTTGACCCTTCTACGGCTGGACCGTTGGTACTGTGGCATGAAATGGATGTTTTTAAACTTATTTCATGTGTTGAGCTGTTTCGGAAAAACTTGGGTGTTTGATTGTTCGATCGGAAAGTTTAACATTTCTATTTATCTGGAATGTGATACAATATTTGGAATCCACGTGTAGTTATGAGATAACTGAATGAATGTTATAAACATAGCAGTTTAGTCTCACTTGATCGGCTGCCACGGAATTTTGATGCGATCAAAAGTCCGTCGCAATCACGTAGCATACGCGGATACTCGCCGGTAAACTTAATAGATAGCCACGCCCCATAGTCTCGACCAAGTGACTGTAGGAGAACCCCATCGCCGAAAGCATCCGTTCGGGTGCTCGCGGCAGCGGTGTTTCGCCTTGGTGCACTTCGTCGACGGCATCCGGGGTGCGGCCGTCTACTAAAGTTTGCGACGAGCATTCGTTCAAGATGTCGGGAATCTTGCTGAATTGCCCGACTTGATATTGAAAAGAGTTTTCGATAATGAGACTAAAATGAGGGGTTTATAATTGGTTAGGCATGCGATGTCTAAAGAGTTTGCGGATTCCAACTGTTGTAGTTTTACACTTTCTTTTCTGTGACCGTAAGTGTAGTATGTAGTTGTATCACCGTTTTCGTTACTATACGTCGGCGACAATTGGTGTATGCATACTTACTTATGTTGATGACATGTGATGTTATGCGTTGCTGGATATGTTATATTGGATTGTCGTGTTTGAATAGCCAGGTTTTTTTTATGTGAGATGAGTGTTTTTCTTTTTCATTCATGTAAAAACTTGTATGTAATATTCTTTTATTGGGGAACTTTCAGGTTGCGGAAGATGTCACCATTGTATATTATTTACTTTTCCGCATTAGGATAGACCCAAGGAGGGGAGCACAAGTAACCGGGTTCTAGGGTCCAGTGGGAGACCATCTCGAGGAGTCGAGTCCGGGTCTCCTAACCCTAGAATTGGTAGGGTTGCTTGCCGCTCTCGTAGGGGTCTAGGGGTGTGGGATTGGCTATTCATCACGACCATGGAATCCGTGTTTTATACAGGCTCAAAATAAAACACGGACGTCCTAGTATATCCAATATTTCATATGATATTTTCTGCTGTGTTATCTGTGATATGATCATGTGATATGTTCAGATAGATATTGTATATAGTATATATGATATATTATATAGACGTTGCTTATGTTTTACACCCGCGCTAGCCCTGCCTCGCTCTGGCGTTAGTTACCTAACCTAACGGTGCAGACGGGACATCGAGGCGAATGCGGATGGCATAAGCGTACGTTATATTTATCTGTGATGTTTAGGTGGACTTAAATGATGGGACTTCATTAATGTGATTAATGAAAGAAAATAAACCTAAAAGATGTTGTGGAATCGAATTTCTTAAAAACAGGTAGCTACAGTTCTTGCTTTGCATCGCGGTGTTCCTTGTAGAATATCCTGCACCTTATTCGATGAGGAAAGGGCCGACGATCCCTTCGAGTGACCCCTTTAGCAATAACTGGCAGATGCTACAACCCTCGGTTTGTCTTTTGATTGCTTCTATAGTTTTTGCTTTGCACAGCGGTATATATGATATATCCTGCACCTTATTCGATGAGGAAAGAGCCGACGATCCCTTCACCGGGAGTGACCCCTTTAGCAAAACTAGAAAAGCCTAAAAAACACTCTATTTAAAAACCATTTGATTCCGCAACGAGATCAAGTTCAAAGCGTTAAAGGTTTTCTTAAAAACCATCCACAACCCTCCGTCATTTTAGGAAGTAGAGTACTTAGTATTCGTGCTGTGTTTGTTGACCATAGTCAAGGCACAGTGTACGGTAGCTAAGTGATGTCTTCCTACACCGCATATGATGCGATTAGTTAGGACAGTCACGTGACTTTGTTGACCTTAGTTAAGGGTCATGTGGGTGGGTCTAATTAATCACGAAATGACGGGTAGAACTTGACTAGTACTTATGATTTGTTGACCATAGTTAAGGTCATAAGTGCTAGGGGTAAAAACCTTTATCGGGAGTTTCAATTGTTGAAATTTGCAATGAGATTGCATACCTTCTATATGATAGTTGGATCCCGATACCCACTGCGAGTAATTGTTACTCCTGGGAGAGTTTTGCACTTTGCAATTAGCCGATCAAGTAGGTGTCTAGAAAGGTGTCAACGGGGTTACGCCCCTGGGAAAACGAGGTTTATTGTAATTAGGTCCGTACGAAAGCACGGGGAACCTCCCTCAAAGTACTGACACTGGCCTGGCTGAAAGATTGGCGAACTTGTAGAGTGTAATTAATCCCGGCTAGTCTTTCCTTTTAGGGTTTGAAGGAAGATTTGATAAAAACAGTGGGAGCCATCCTGATTAGATAAAATAAATAACCAATCTAATCTTGCAAGAGCGCACGCAGAGTGTTTTCTTCTCTCTCTCTCCAGGTAGCGACCATGTCACGCCTTAATCAAGATAAAAATATGGATGTATTGACCGAACCCGCTTGTTTTACTGAGCTGGGGAACGTTGGTCCCGCTCTAACTTATAATTGTTATAAGACCGAGCAGAAAATAGGGGAATACCAAAATTCCCATGCCGCCCAAACGAAGAAAGTGCATATGATGCATCTTCTTTGGGTGTGTTCGTTACACAGAACTGTTTCTCAGTATCCTCTGCATCCTGGGTATCTGATACCGGATCAGGATCCCAGATACGTAATCTGTTATATAGGGCTACAGAAAGGCAGAGAACTGAGAACGGATGATAGGTTTCATGAGATAGAAAACGGTGCAAGTGTTGCGGCCAAGTCTGTTGGTCACTGTCATCCTGTATTTCCAAATACATTGATTCTGAACAAATGCTATTAGATACCGAACCTGATATACAAAATCATATCAATCTCTTTATTTAGTAAAGAAAGGATATAATTTTGTATTGTTGGATAATGTTTTGAACATTTCCTATATCAAAAGTTGATCGGTTCAGGCACGTTATCTAAAAGCATTGACGTTCTAAATCAAACTACAGTTCCTAGTATATAGAACACACACAAGAGGAAGAGTTCAGAAATGAACGATTCCTTCTTGAGGCATTGTAGACTAGGTCATATCAATGCGACCCGACTAGCTGAAGTTACATTTAGATGTATATTTAAATTAGTTTGAATTTACATCTTGTGAAACTTGTCAGTCATGTCACAAAGATTAGATGACCATAGCTCTGTTTATTAGAAACAGTGAAAGAGTTAGTAAACTCTTGGGACTGATACATGATGATGTATGTAAGGTCCCCTGTTTACACATGCCAGGACCGGCTCTTTGTACTTCATTACATTCTCTGATGATCTCTCAAGATTCAGACATATGTTCCTGTTGAAACACAAGTCCGAAACTTTTGAGATAATCACCGAATATAAGTTGGAAGTAGAGAACCAAAAACCGGGTATAAGTATTATGTCCTATGATAAGATCAAGGAGGGGAATACCTGTGCACGCAATTCCTGGACTATTCTAAAGGAGAATGAGATTCTCTCTCCGTATTACTCCTCCGTATACACCATAGCACGTTGGTATATCGGGGCGGAGCAATCGCACCATATTAGATATGGTGTGCTCTATGATGAGTATTACTGAGTTACCTGTTTCTTTTAGGGGGTTGTGCACTTGAGAAGCTGCATAGCTATTGAATTGGGTTCGAATCAAATCAGTGCCTACCACTCCATATAGGATATGGTATGGGAAGAGCCTATCTCTTAAGCAAGTTAAGATTTGAGATTGTCAATCCTATGTCAAAAGAAAAATCCGGACAAGATCGAGGCGAGGTCGGTTCTGTAGAACTGGAAAGGTTCCAGCTATACAAAACTGCAGCTGATGATTTGACGGAACCAAAAGATTCAATAGTCCCCGACGAACCCCAGCCACTCCGCCGATCTGGTAGGGTTCCTCATCCGCCTGAGAGATACCTCGGTTTCTCGATGACAGTGGGAGCGAGGAATGCATCATGAAATGATGACCCAACCAGTTTCAAGCAGGCCATTGAGAGTAAGGGCTCTGTAAGAATGGCTGGATGCTTAGCGATCTGAGATAGAATCCATGTACATCAACAAAGTATGGACTTTGGTTGCTATATCTGAAGGGTTAAATCCCCATCAGGAGCAAGTATATCCTGAGAAGATTACTTGGTGTAGATGGAAAAGTTGAGACTTTCAAAGCTAGACTTGTTAAAGGTTTTCGTCATCGACCAGGCATGGATAATGATGAAACCTTTTCCAGTAGCTATGCTTAAGTCCATCCGGATCCTAATTGCCATTTCTACATACCATGACAACGATATCTGGTGGTTGGGTGTCATGACTGCTTTTCTGATTTAGAAGAGAACGTCTATAAGTACACAACCAGAGGGCTTCGTAAACAGTGGGAGCAGCGGAAACATGTGCAAGTTGCTTTACAGAATAAAGCAGGCATCGCGGAGTTGGAACGTCTGTTTTGATGTGGTAGTCAAAGTGTTTGACTTCATCAAAATGGTAGATGAACCTTGTATATACAAAACGGTAGTAGAGAATAAGGTGGTCATCCTAGTATTGTACATGAACAACATACTCTTGATAGGAAAAGAGTTTCTTATGCTACGCTCGGTCATTCTCTTCTTATCACAAGGATTCTCCAAATAGGATAAAGGTGATACCTCCTAAATCCTGAGATTTGGATCTATGAGATAGATCTAAATGGATGTTAGGGTTCTCACTAAGTTTAGTGAGATAGTATCAATCGATCCTGGGGAGAATCACTGGAAAAGTTCCAGGCTGATAAGCACGACTGAATGTCAGTCCCAGGCATTGTCTTTACCATCAGTGAAGGGACGGTGTGTTGGAAGAGTTCCAAGCAAGATACCGTGACAAACTAGACGATAAAGGCTGGTAACATCGCTATTAAAGATACTACCAAAGAGGCAGTTTGGGTGTATAATGGTTCATGTGATGAACTAGGTTCCTACCGTTGTGTGACAATGGAAGTGTGGCTTTGGCCCAGGAACCCCAGTCCCATCAGTGACCCATACATATTCTGAGGCAGCATCACCTGATCATGGAGATAGTTGATCTCCAGGATGATCGAGGTTAGGAGAGTAGACTCAGAGGACAACACGGAGGATCCACTCACAAAGGTTTTTTCCCAGAGAGAGACTTATATGGGATGGTTAAGTATTAGATACTGCAACCACTGCTACAGATGGCCCTAGTGCAAGTGGGAGATTGTTAGTTATATGTATGCCCTAGAAACCATTACTGTACATTGGATGTATATTGTAGTGGATGCTGTGACATATATAGGTAGGACTTTCTTGCTCGACATGATAGTACGCTATCTGGTTACTCTTTATCTTAACATGTATACTTTATGTCTCTCTGTTACATGTTGATAAAGCCCTTAGGATGTATGCTCGACTTCCAGGACTATGATGTAGATCATACTAGTGGGGCCTGGGTAGTCCATGAGTACATCCTTCAATGTTCCTAGTCGTGGGAATATCGAGACGGGGCATCGATATTCCAGAGTAGACTAGCGTATATCTTCTCGACCCATGTGATGGGCGATGGATGATCCCATATCCATTGGTGTTTGACATCAGATATGGTATGCGGGTGCTCAGTGGAGACTGGGTACACTAAACGGACTCGTCGAGAACTCCCAGATGGTATTATACCTCACGTCAGATGGCAGTTCTCTGGTGACACTGGTACAGCTTAGTCTGTTGACCCGAGATCGTCATAGAGTCTTGTGTGTCTCCCACCGTGCTTTAATTTCCACCCTACCACGGTTCTATTGAGTCGTGCAAACAGGTGGTTTTTGGGTACAGTCCCGATTCACATGGAGGCAATGAGCGATAGGAGGGGATTCGTCTCTCCCGGTATTGGGGGTTGATGTTGCGCTATGCTCGACTGGACATAACTGGAAATCCCTGGCCAGGGTTGCCGTGATCTACTGGTAAGTGTTATCAGTAGTTTCACGCTTGTTGTGGACCTTACATCGGTATGACTTATCAAGCTACCGGGGTCTAACGTTTACCACCCCTAGGCGAGATATGCGACATATCAGACGAACAGACCGGACTATACGGTATGTGTTACTGGTTGGATTCACAGGAGTGTGAGCGGGCTTGCTCGTTAATCTTCTTATCGCTCAATACCCGAGTGGCCGTTACGTTTAGCAGACGGCTTGCGGCTTGTGGGTGTTTGATATGATCATCACCTACTGCCGGCGTATTGATGAGTCTTTAGAGTCCTACACAGAGATTTCCTGGCTCAAGAGAAACGAAATAGTAGCGCATATGAGATATGTGCGGGACCGAGAATAATGCCAGTATGTGATACTGAATTCTATTCTCGCGATTTGTATCATCGGGCGGTTATATAAGATATAGCCGGGTTACCGAATCAAATGTTGATTCGATATATTGATACACTTAATATTAGTCGGTTGTATGCAGTATGACCGGATCATTAAATCAAGTGTTGATTTAATGATTTAATGTATAATTACATATTTGATATATTACTTTACATTAACTAATATTGGTTCACTTAAGATTGACTTTCTCACTTGATATGCACAAGTTGTATATGTGATATATGTTTGTGCACTAGTTTGTATCATGTTTGATGATACATGCAAACTTGGGTGTGTGTATGCTTTAAACCATGTTTAGGTTAATGGTTAGGGTTTTAACTTATTTATTTATTTTATTTATTCATTTTTGGCAAGAAACAAAATGGTGGCTTTCTTTCTTTCTTTGCTTCAAGATTCATGAAGCTTCTTAGCATCTTTGAAAATTCTAACCATTTTGTTTTTTCCTTTAACCTAACAATTACACCTAAACCCTAGTTTATTCTCTACATGTGTTAACTCACCCATGGTTACAATATGATAAGTAGTCACTTGATTTATTATTTTCAAGAATAATTCATTTCCTTCTTCTTCTTCTTCATGAAGAAAAGAAAACCTTTTCTAGAAAAATTTCAAGTGTTGAAATCAAGTGAGAAATCCAAATCCAAAGTGAACCCACTTCCTATTTCTTCATCCTCTACTACTTGCCATGTTGTATAGGATGTTTTCTTCACAAGGTTCATGACCAAGTGAAGATGGAGCTTGAGTTTGAGTCGCCTCGACGTAGATCATCTTCGGTATCGAAGTCAACGACCTAGCCCGATTATTTCTCCGACGAAACCATCACTAGAGTCCGGGATTCCGATGATCGCAGCGGAGGGACGTCAACACGGAGCTATTGAAGTGAAGGACCGGATCTACAAAGGTTGTAATCACTTTCACTTAGTAGAAAAGTAGTTTGCTTGCATGCTTTCGCCTTACCTCTAGTTAACGATCTAGCATTAGGGTTCTTTGGCACATAGAAAATTTGATTTTGGCATGGTTGATCAGTTGTAGAACTTCTTGAGTGTGCCCAGGAACCCTACATCAACAACCTCCTAAACAAATCTCAACCGCTCAAAACCGCTCGGTACCAGATCGACGGAGGATAACATCTGAGGGAGATCACAACCTCCATCAGTTGGCACCGTCTGTGGCAAAACCCTTCCAGAAGCTTCTCCACCCATAAAGTTGATCTTCTGTCCTTGACCCGATGGTTAGCGATGACCGTAACGATCCAAATACGAGCCGCCGCACCCACAACGGCGGCAGAAACGTCTCGTTCCCCTTCCTAACGTCATCAACGTCTTATCCGCTCGAATCGACAGGCTCACATCGATGGTGGATGCACTCGTTCGTGTTCAAGTGGCGGGCCCTACCCACTAGACCGTAGTTCCCTCTCCCCAGGATAACAACATCCTCAGAAGGACGGATGGACATGCTCAGGCCTTCGATCTTACTCACACTCATCTCAGCGTCACCGAGCGCTGGCGTGCCGACTCCGTCTACCATGACCTGCATCTGGCGAATGTTTCCATGACCCGCTGGGCGCTAGATAACTCCACACCCCGATCCCGGGGAAGATTAGGCCATCTCCCCAACACCCGCCACGCGCACCCCCCTGAGGAGATGTCGGTCAGTTCGCCTGCTTCCAGGCACGACCGACACCCCCAATCCCGCCGAGGCCGTGCAAATGGTGAATGTCGGAACTACTCAAGAAAGACGTTGCCCGAGGATTTAAGAAATTTGATAGAGCGGAATCGAAGCCGCACCATTGCGCAGACCCGAAGCGGGGGGTAGCCACCACTCCAACTGTGCAGAATCCTCGGGGTACCACTACCGACTTGAAGCCCTCGAAAAGAAAATCGAAGGCATACGACGAGATGGCCACATGTCCGGCGAAGGGGCCAGGTATTCCACCGATTCGCTCACAAAGCCCTTTACAGATGAGCTGTTGGTCGAGCACGTCTCGTCTAGGAAAAAGCCGCCCAAAGTGTCCCTCTTCGACGGGAAGTCCGACCCGAAGGAACACTTAGACGTATTTACGGCGGGCATGAGCTTCCAAGATAACTCGGACGCGGTTCAATGCCGAGCTTTCCTCACTACCCTAATCCGGGCTGGCCGGGACTGGTTCCGAGGGCTCACGCCGCGCTCCATCTCGACCTTCGACGAGCTGGCTACCCAATTCCTCGGTCATTTCGTCGGAAATTGACGAAAGAAAAGGTCGGTTGACTACCTGTTCACTGTCAAGAGCGGAGACAATGAATCCTTCAAAGGGTATGTCACTCGCTTCTACAATGCCCTCCTGGAGGTTCCCGAGCACCGCGATGAAACAGTTATCACCGCGCTAAGGTCGGGTCTTAGGCATAAAGAGTGACTCCGCTCTTTTGCATTAGCGCAACCTAAGACCATGGCCAAAATGAATGCCTGGACCGAGCGAGAGATCTAACTCGAGTCGGAGGTGAACTCAAATCTGCCCCGAGCCAACCAAACGGACCGAAAGAAAAGGGACAGGGAGGAGAAAAAGAAAGTCGAACGTCTGAAACCTTACTCCCCGAGGTTCCAGGAGGATACTCCTCTAAACATTTCCTAGACCGAGCTGCTGGAGGAAGCCAAGGGAGAGAGGTTCTTTAAGCTCCCTCCAGTTAGCCAAAGAGCGGGCAAGCATCTCCACGGCCCGTAGTGCACCTTCCACAGGTCGCAGTGTCACCCGACTGAGAACTGCAAACAACTCCATGACCATATCGAGGAGTTGATCCGCTCCGGCCACTTGGAGAAATACTTACGGGACAAGCGGCAGGCAGAACGGGAGAAAAAAGACCAAACTCCTCCTGGGGAATTAACGATTGGGCAAATCATGGTCATTACCCGAGTCAAGCTTGGGAAAACAAGGAGAACCACCGCCTCCTCCCAGTGGAAGGTGTAAGCGATCCACCCCGTAAGAGGTGCAGGAAAGAAGAACCGATCATCTTCACCGATGAAGACCTTCACGGCTTATTGATTCCTCACAATGACCCTCTCGTGATAACGGCCCGAGTCTACCGTTATGAGGTCCAGAGAATTTTGGTCCATTCAGGAAGCTCGGCAGATATCCTGTTCCACGACTGTTTCCAGCGTATAGGGCTCGGACCATCCGACCTTCGGCCGACCTCCCATATCCTCTCTGGGTTCACAAGTCACTCTGTCTCGGCCGAGGGGTTGGTCACCCTCCTCCTCAACATTGGGGAAGCGGGCAATACACGAACCATACCGGTGAACTTCTTCGTCGCTAAGGTCCCTTCATCCTATAACATTCTCCTGGGACGTCCTACCGTGAACGCCTTCCGGGCTCAAATTTTGACTTATCACCTTGCGATCAAATTCCCTTTGGATCAAGAGGATAGGCCGGGCCTACGGGAACCAGCAAACCGCCAAGATTTGCCTCGATTCGACATCCCCCACCGGAGAGCAGGGCGACGATTTTGAGGACGTGCATGATTTCCAGGGTTCCTTAGATACACGCGACGACCAAAGGGAAATTCGAGGCGCCCCAGTGGAAGCATTAACGGAAGTCCCCCTCATAGAAAGAGTCGATGGCCGGACAGTACAGATTGGCTCTCTCTTGATAGGGGACAACTGCGAAGACTTGATCCGTTTCCTCTGAGGAAACTCGGACGTATTCGCTTTGAAGCCAGCAGACATGCCCGGGATCGACCCTAAAGTGATCTCCCACAAGCTCGGGGTTGACCCGAAAGCTCGACCAATCCATCAAAAGAAAAGAAGCTTTGCGCCGGTTAAACAAAAGGCGAAAGAAAACGAGGTGGATCGATTGCTCGCAACTAGCTTCATCAGGAATCGGGACTACTCAGATTGGCTGGCGAACATGGTCATGGTCCAGAAGGCGAGCGGGAAATAGCGCATGCGTGTCGATTTCATGGACTTGATCAAGGCATACCCCAAATATAACTTTCCACTTTCTCGAATAGACCAGCTAGTGGATAGTTCAGCCGGCCACGAATTACTGAGCTTCATGGACGCTTTCTCTGGTTACAATTGCCCCCCTACCATTGCGCTTACGTGGCCCCAACCGTGAGCGCAGCGGTGGCAGAATCTCAACCGTTGGATCAACTTTTGGAAGTTGAAACGGCTTTCTATGCCTATAAATAGGACCTTTGGTCCCTTAGATGATTTTCATCTCTTCTTTGAGAATTATCTCTTATTCAGAGCATTGCTCTTAAGCTTTAAGAACTTTTCAAGAGTAAAACTCTGTTAAAACTTAGGTATAGTTTAAAACTTTTTAATAAACCAGGGTTTTACCCATTAACAGAGCTTTGCTCTCATAGATCTTTTGATCTAAAGAAAACCCCTTTAGGGTTTCATTAATAGAGCTTTTACTCTCTAAAAGGTTTTGTTTATAATTTCTTAATTCATTAATGGGGCTTTGCTCTTTTTTCATGGATCTTGAAGATTTAAGATGAAATTTTATTTTTGATGAATTATATCATCTTTTTAGAGCAGAGCTCTCAATGTTCTCGGGGGCCTTCTTTAACTTCCCTTCATAATTGACTTTGACAGGTGTCACTCCTGTCTGTAGAGCATTGCTCTCGAGGAGTTTAACTTCCTGTGCATGTCTTAAATCAGAAATTGCTTAATCAATCTGTCTGTTAATTTTGTTAATTTTCTTTTGCAGGAGTAATGGACGCCCACATGTATGACCTTGATGAGATCATCTCTTACGGAGACATTTGCCGACTCTGCCGTTCTCAGGACCGAGAATTCACCAATGCCGAGTGTGCTGAGATTATGAGTCGTTTTGATGCATATAATGGCCAACTGCTTCCTCGGCGTTCCCCTCTCTTGAAACTTATCGTGGGAGCAATCTGGGAAGTGCTTCCCTTGTTCTGTACTGGTGTGCCACTTGGAGCATTGGACGTCGCCGAGGATAAGGTGCACTCGGTGTACTTGATGAACCTAATCTCGAAGAGACGGCGAGACAATCTTGTCGATCTCTTGCACCAGGCCTTTCAACAGTCCGCCATTCTTGCTGCCTATCGGAAGGTGGAGGACATCAGTGGGGATCCCGGCACTCGTGCTCGCGAAAGAAAGCACACCAGGATGGTTCGCCAGGCTTGGAAAGTTCTGGACAAGCTCACTTTTGATTTCTTCAATCCATGTCCTGGATTTGAGGTTTTGCCATTGTAATCATCTCGATAATGCTGCTTTTGTTTATTGTCTTTATTGATGTAAAAATTTTCCGAGTATGAATGACAAATCTTTTGCCCCTTTCCTTTTATTTTCTGCTTTATTATTGGCATATCCTTAAGTAAGCGTAGCCTGTAGGTGATATAGCACATTCTGTCTTGAATACTTTGGGGAGTAGTGATGGCTTAGGAAGTAGGTTCAGATCTGCTACCTAAGGCTTTTCAACTTTATGAGCCGTGAGGGTCTCATAAAGACTTTTCTCCCTATGAGTCGAGAGGATCTCGTAGGTGTATTTTCTCCTTAGGGGTCGTGTGGACTCCTAAGTGTGTTTTCTCTTGAGAGTCGTAAGGATCTCACTAGAGAATTTTCCCTCTTACAAGTCGAGAGGACTCGTAAGTGGTTGTTTCCTTCCTTGTCGAGATTCGACTTTGGAGAGTGTGGTCCGTGAATAGTATGCAAGAGTTCATTTTGGACCGACTTGTAGGGCCCCAGTGCTTAGGAAACAGGTTTTTTAATCCCTGCTGCCTAAGGCTTTTCCTCACGAGTCGAGACGAATCGAGTGTAAGTGCACGTCAGCGCCCCGGCCGTCTGTCCGAGGCCAAAATGCGGAAATGGAAACGAAACGAAACTTTTACAAAACTTGTAAACCGGCACTACCGCGCACTATAAAACCCAGATCGGGCCATTAACCTAATCCTAGCAAACCAGAGAATGAGAAGAAAGCTATACCGAGCGATCCGTGTCCTTCGGTCTTCGGCCTCCACTCCGATCTCCTCGCGGAATCTCCGGTCTTCATCTCCTCGTCGGAACGGGTACCACACCGCCGTGTTCTTTTACGGGCTCCCACCTCTGGACCGAGGCAACTCGGGCACGAAGTTGGCGAGCCGACGTGCCCAAGGATGCTGTAGGCTAGTGTAGAGTGGTTTGTCTCATGGGGTTGTGAAGTTGCCATAATAGACTGGAGGAGAGAATGATCTATGGAAAGAGGTTAAAGAATATATGTAGCAAGCAAAATGAGATGAGTATTTTCCCCACCACTAAAATAAACCCTCTCCCTCTCAAAAAAATGTGGCCGGCCATATCAATGGAGAAGGAAAAATGATGGATTAAAGCAAGTGAGGAAAATGTGTGATAACAAGAAGAATATGTCACACCAATATCCAAATCAACTCTCATTTCATTCCCGTCACATTTAATGCAAGCCATGTGCACAAAATGGAATCTAAATGTGCTAGAAATATCATGAAGCCTCAAATCACTAATAACCCCTTCCACTTTGCTAATTTGCACATTTGCAAATTAGCCCCTCCATCAGAAAAATCCGGCCATGAAGGAACAAAGGAAAACTGGCCGAAACGGAATGCAAACTGGCAACTTCAAAAAACCGATCCCGTAATAAATTACAGGAAAACCCCGCGACTGTATATACATACCCGCATTTGTATTCAAACCGAATACAAATGCAAAGAGACAAAATCTACACTGTACAATACTAGGATCCGGCTTAAACCAAAGCCCGCTAGTATTATCCGTCCGATCATGATCCGTGCAATACCGCACGTATATGACAGAACCCTGCCATATCTCCATACGGCCTCTACAGCGTTTCGCCCGAAACTTGAGAAACTGTCTGTGGGGGACTCTAAAGACTCGTCAATACTTTGGCTGTGGATTTAACCACTAGCACGTCAGAGATATTAGCCATACGTAACGGGCCACCAGGTATTGACAAAAAGGGACGTTGATGAGCGAACTCATCCTGACACCCTACTGAGCCTGTCAGTGACAATATCCGTACAGTCCGGTCCGTTCGTCTATGAGCATCGCATGGCGGGCCTAGGGGGTTGGTAAAAGTCAGACCCCTAAAAGCGGTACAAGTCGTGTCGGAGTGTAGCCCAGAACACCCTGAGATACTATTGGAATACCTACCAGTAAATCTCCTGCCTTGGTCAAGGACTTCGTGTAATGGCTCTCCTAGACACAGCGTGACCTCACCCCCAATACCGGGAGAGACGAACCCCTGAAGATCCGCTCACTGCTCCATGTGGCTCGGGACTGTACCCAACTAAAACCTGTTTGCACGACTCCTTTGAGCGTGGTAGGGTAGTAATCAAAATACAGTGGGAATTCACACGAGACAAATGACGATCTCAGGTCAATGAACTAACCTGTACATATGTCACCAGGGAACTGTTATCTGACGTCAGGTATAAGACCAACTAGCATGTTCCCGGCGAGTCCTGTCCGGTGTACTCATAACCTAATGAGCACCTGTATACATCTTAGGTGAACCAACTGACACCAGTGGCTTGTGAGACCGGCCACCGCCCCTCGTCGGGATCTCGACTGTATACACTAGTCTACTCTGGAGTATCGATGCCCTGTCTCGAAACTCCCTCGACTAGGGACCTTTTAAGGATGTGCTTATAGACCCCAGCTCCCACGTATATGATCGCCCTCATACTGCTGGCAGTCAAGCAAGAATCCTAGGGGTTCTATCAACGCGCAATAGTGACCTGTAAGGTCACCTAAAACAGTACACGATGATAAAGGTAAACCAGATAGCATACTATCATCTTGAGTAAGACTGTCCTACCGGCATAGGTCCTCCCTCAATCATTGCAATCACGTACCTGTGATCCAATAATTGACTCTGAGGGCACTATATCCAATAATCTCCCACTTGCACTCAAGACTAATTATTGCGATTTCGCATACTCATAGCCCGTGTGATACCGAACACCCAACTCCTCTACTAATCAGTCTCACAAAACCTGTTTGCGAAATTAATGCGTTCGAGGAATAGCCTCAGTGAGTGGATCCGTTCTGATGTTTCTTTCTATGTCTCTCTTTATCTCAAGTTCACAGAGAAAACCATCTCCCGAAATGAGCAATACCTTTCTTAGAATATGTTTGGATGTCTGATGGGACCTAGTTCATGAATGAACTTCAAATCCAAACTTCTTAGACTGTATCGTCAACTGAACTTAATCAGTATCCTGCGCCATGCCTCCCTCAGTATCTACCTGGACCACCTGTCCAAAATACTGCCCCTCGTCAGAGGGAAAACTATAACTCTGACAGTCATTCTGTCATCCAGGTCACCTTGGAAGCCTGGAATGATAACGGTCTCCTAAAAGAGGCTGTTGTTATCATATCTCTAGAACATCCACTTATGTTCTAAAACTGCTTTCGATCGTTTCTCCAGGATTGGATCAATATCAACTTATTGCACCTACTGCAAAAACAACATCTGGTGTGGTACTTGACATCTCATGATTGACTCAATTGCCTAAGCAAGTGATCTGCCAATCATGCACATCCCTCTCCCCTTTAGTCTGTAAGACTCCTTTAGAGAGGGTGACTCCATCACCTGCAGGTATACTACCGTGCCAGGAGTCGTTCATTCTAAAAACTCTTAGAATGCTGTCTAAGTACCTTGATTGGGAAACCACCCAAATCTAGATCTATAGATCTAGTAACCAGAATGTCTTGATATTATATCCAAGTCCCATGTGGAGAAACCACTGTGTGACAACCAAAGTATAACCGATCGTAGTATAGGAACATCACTTCCTACTCTGTGTATGTCATCCAAATACCAGGACATCACACCCTACTACCTTCTTAACAGATTCATTCCCTATTCTGATGAAGTCAAACCTATGACCGTCACATCAGAAATAAATGATCTATCTCCGCTATATCTGCTTTAGTCTATAAATAGACATAAGCCACTTGTCCACTAATGCTTCCGCTGCTCCCACTGACTACGACAACTCTCTGGCAGAATAATATACACGTACGCTTCTAAAGCTAGTTTAGAACGACGCTATACTTATCCTCCTACTGGGTCTCACAGTTTGGAACAACAGCAATGGCAAGTCTGGGTAAACAAGAGCCTCCTTGTCACCGTCCTTGAGGCTACCGGAGTACC
The DNA here is from genome assembly GCA_030015575.1 of Agapanthus africanus. Taxonomy (NCBI): domain Eukaryota; kingdom Viridiplantae; phylum Streptophyta; class Magnoliopsida; order Asparagales; family Amaryllidaceae; genus Agapanthus; species Agapanthus africanus. The sequence continues at coordinate 296,396,234 of CM057339.1, read as the reverse complement.
TCTCGGGTGCCTGAGGTTACCCATCATGTCTGCGGAGTGGCCAATGAAATGTCAAATCAGATTGAATCTTTAGGTTCTTATCAAATTTTCAGTAATCGTTTGCGGTTCTGGAATCACTCCCAGTTCTACCATACTCCCACCACTGTTTTCTGAAAAAAATCCATTTTTATTAAAACTGTGGCGAGTCAAGAACAATATAACTATTGATCTTCCAGATGGTAGAAAGTCAACCCTCATCATAGCCCGAGTCAACCCACAAACAGCCATTACAGAAACGTGCCTTGAGTTATCCAGTGTCTGGTTTTAAGCATAAGTCGGACAACTCCCCGTACCTTGACAATGTCAAGATATGAACTGTTCTATATCCAATATAGAAACAGAGGCACTAATTTAATTGAACCAGATTCAAATCATGCAACTGTCTCCAGTGCATGTTAACTAAATGGAAAGAGGCCGATCAACATTACTCAACTTAGGAGTACTTCCAATTATGAGTAACCTGAAAGAGAAGCAAGTTCTCTTAATCATTACTATCAACCGAATACCATACACAAGTATCTACATCTTCGATCACCTTGAAGAATCCCGATACTTGCAATACCTGGTTCTTTACTTTATTCATATACCTATAATTTCTCAAAACTCTGACCCTGCATTTCTACGAAACACATGTCTAAAAACTGGAGAAGTCATAAGTAAACCGAATATAGTACGAAGACCAACCCCTCTGTCCTAATGGATACTGGACAACATACAATACTCTGTATAAGTCCCCTGAGTCTAATAACTTATTCCTTGTGTGTCGTAGGTTGAAAACTGTACTTATGGTTAAGAAGAATTACACCGCTGTTTAATGCTCCTTACCTAACCATCAACTGATATAGGTAAATGTCATAAACATAATTTCAAAAAAAGGTATATCTCACTCTATAAAAATAGATGTACAGATATATCAATTTGAAATTGGTGCATAACAACGGATATTCAAAACCAAAAATTTTCCGTCCGGTAAACAACCCAGGTGACTTCCTCAAATATCACCAATTACGACGAATCCCGATATAATGACGATGATAACCTAATTCCCAATAACTTACTCACACTCATCATCTGTAAAACCATACAGATGTGAGAATCATACCTGGTAAATACATACCCTGGAGCAAGTGTCTAATTAGGAAATCAGTTTTCTTTTAACAGTACACAGTGAAACTGAAACATGTAAATATTTCGAAGGGGTATCCGGGTATTCCTAGTAATGCCTCTTCCATTATCAGATTCACAACTGTAACCGTATATTTCTTTGCCATCTCTCCAAATCTTTTTATATGTCTTTAGTCGTTACCTTCTGCACACCCATTTAGGCCAAATGGTTTTCTTCCTTCCCTACCGTTCGACACCAGCCTATGGTTTGGAAGAAGACTATCTAATAAGCATAATGGGTGTACTGTCCTAATCCTAGGAGCACTCGCAACCCGAGAGAAGGTAAAGATAAAAGACACCTGAATAAACCCTATTCCTATTTCTCCTGAACCAGAATCCATCCCCGAACTGGAACAAGTTCCTTTCGAGTTCGTATATAACCATACGATAGAGTATCTAATAAACTGTGGATCTTCGTAGTGATACAGAGTGTTCTGGAGAAATACAAAGGTGATATAGGATTGGCGAAGAAATACTTGGTTGGGTCGTGAATAGCAGTCGCAATTTACTTTGCCCTCTTACTAATCCCTTTATTTGTCTTTACTTAATACCTTCTGTGCACCGTTTAGGCTAATTGGTTCCTTACCGTTCGGCACCTGCCTATGGTTTGGAAGAAGACTATCCAATTTGCGTAATAGGTGTACCGTCCTAATCCAAGGAGCACTCGCAACCTCAGAGAAGGTAAAAGGAAAAGACAACTGAATAGTCCTTTTCGTTTTCTCCCGAATCGGAAACCATCCTCGAATAAATTGCTTCGAGTTCGTATATAACCATACGATGGTTTTGTCCAATGGAAGTGGACGTTCGTAGTAATACGAGGTGTCCTGGAGAAAAGGCTAAAAGTAGGAGTGGCAATGAGGTATGCAATTCTGACAATCCAAAAACCAGTGTTTAAGAAGGTTCGGTCAACTTGGTCACTAAGTCATAGTCTAGGGTCGGGCCATGGTCGCTGCCAAAGAGAGAGAGAAAAGAAACACTCAGCATGCACTCTAACCTAGATCAGAATGGTTATCACTTTATCTAATCAGGAAACCTCCCACTGTAACGTCAAATTCTTCTCCAAACCTGAAAGAAGAATTAGTCGGGATCACCCGAGGAGTAAACCAACTCATCAGTGGGAATCGGGATCTAACTATCATCGCATGATAACGTGATGGAATCCACTCACGTTATCACACTCCAGAAGGTATGCGCATATCTGGCAAATTTCAGTTTCTTTAGAAACTCCCGATGTGATTTTTGCCCCATGCTCTTATGACCTTGACGAAGGCCAACATATCATAAGTCACATGTCATGTTCTACCCGTTATTATCCAGGTTAATTTGAACCCACCCGTACATACTCTTGACGAAGGCCAAAATAGTAGTACGACTGTCCCAAACCAACGCATCTATCTATGCTGCAGAAAAGTAACAAATAGCTACCATACACTATGCCTTGACGAAGGCCAACATACATAGCATGAATACTAAGTGCTACCTTTCTGAAATGACGGAAGACTACAAATGGTTTTTGGCGAAAAACCTTTAACGTAATGAACTTGATATCGTTGAAGGAACCAGATAGCTTTTATAAAAATATAATGACGAAAACCTTTGCTAAATAGGTCACTCCCGGTGAAGGGATCTCGGCTCTTTCCCCGTATAATGAGGTGTAGGATATTCCAACTGAATACCATGATGCAAAGCAAAAGTAAACGACTATAGTGAAGTTATTGCCCTGACGCAAACTTCTGTCCAAGGGGTCACTCCCGGTGAAAGGATCTCGGCCCTTGCCTCGTCGACTGAGGTGCTGGATATTCATAACCGAATACCACTGTGCAAAACAAAAGAGAACGTTCTTGCAATAACAGTTTTTGAAAAATGTTCCAACAACATCAGAATAGGTTTGTTTAGCTTGCATTGATCCGAATCAACACAGTCCCATCAATTGATCACACCAATAAAGAATGAAAATAATGATGTACGTATATGCCATCCGCATTCGCCACTGGGTCCCGTCATCACTCGTTAGGTTACTTAACTAACGACAGAGCGGGGACTGGACTAGCGCGGATGCAAAACATATACAACATCTACTAGTATATATATATATATATATCAATATATAATAATCGCTCAAGGCATGATAAAATGCAACATCACAGAAATGTAATAAGCATCACAGAACAATACAGATATCTGGGATCCCTGGGTTTCACAGAGCCTCTACTGAAACCCAACGTTCCCCTGGTCGTGTAGATAGAATGTGCAATGAAATCCTAGAACCCTATGGGCGCGGCAAGTTACCCGCCAAAACTTGAAGCGAGGCAGCCCCCTTCAGCAACGTGAATGGACCACCCAGCACTTCACGGAATCCGGTAACTTGGGCACCCCTCCTTGGGTCAACCTGTACCCCCTACGAGTGCGGCGAATAGCCCGCCAATTCTAGAGTAAGGCCCCCTCCGTCTCAACGCCATGAGATGCGGGCCCGTTGCCCTCTAGAACCCGACTATCCATGCAACCCTCCGCGGGTAATCCTAGTACAGAAAGTAAAATATACATACAACGGGTGCATCGACCTCAGCCCGGTCGTGCCCCAAAAGAATAATATACAAACAGGCAGTAACGGCAGTCCACATGTCGGACGCTCGCTCCACAATATCAAATGTACATATAAAACAAAACTGTACTAACATTGCATCCAGGCTATCCCCCATGACCAATCCGCAATATCACAGCACAACACAGAACATCAACGTGAATGTCACGTTCGCAAATCCGTCTAAAAGGGCTATAGCAGTTAGACAGGATTTACCGATCAAATGACATTCATGGTCGCAGATATAATGTAAATACTGTGAACTAACATGTTTAAAATTTTCGATCGACTAAATTTTCCAAAGTGGGCCCCAAGCACAACTGTAGCACTTAAAGAAAATCTGGGCCCAAACAGAATATACCAAAAACCCCATTTCCAAGTCAGAAGCCCACTGAAAAAATTTGGTGCTGTGATTACATTTTCCCGCCGCGGAACCATGGCCAGAACAGGGGTTTGGCCGCGGTTCTGCGGTCCTACTAAGGAATCACTGCATCGAATTTTTCCAGAATGCTTAAAAACGCCTGCATGAATTTCTGCAACACTCAAAAAAAAATTTCGAGCACAATTAAAATCGACAGAAACTGATGCTCTTGAAATCGCGGTTTTGGAATATTTGTTCGATCGAAGTTTTAAACACACTAGAGCAAGCTAGACTAGATTAATGGCGTGGCTCTGATACCAATGTAACTGCACGGCAGCGCCCCGACTGTCTGTTCGAGGCCAAAATGCGGAAACTGAAACTTTTTCTTTAACTTTAAAAACCGGCACTACCGCGCACTATAAAACCCGGATCGGGCCATTAACCTAATCCTAGCAAACTAAAGAATGGGAAGAAAGCTATAACGAGCGATCCGTGTCCTTCGGTCTTCGGCCTCCACTCCGATCTCCTCGCAGAATCTCCGGTCTTCATCTCCTCGTCGGAACGGGCACCACACCGCCGGGTTCTTTTACGGGCTCCCACCTCTGGACCGAGGCAACTCGGGCACGAAGTTGGCGAGCCGACGTGCCCAAGGATGCTGTAGGCTAGTGTAGAGTGGTTTGTCTCATAGGGTTGTGAAGTTGCCATAATAGAGTGGGGGAGAGAATGATCTTTGGAGAGAGGTTAAAGAATAAATGTAGCAAGCAAAATGAGATGAGTATTTTCCCCACCACCAAAATGAACCCTCTCCCTCTCAAAAAAATGTGGCCGGCCATATCAATGGAGAAGGAAAAATGATGGATTAAAGCAAGTGAGGAAAATGTGTGATAACAAGAAGAATATGTCACACCAATATCCAAATCAACTCTCATTTCATTCCCATCACATTTAATGCAAGCCATGTGCACAAAATGGAATCTAAACGTGCTAGAAATATCATGAAGCCTCAAATCACTAATAACCTCTTCCACTTTGCTAATTTGCACATTTGCAAATTAGCCCCTCCATCAAAAAAATCCGGCCATGAAGGAACAAAGGAAAACTGACCGAAACGGAATGCAAACTGGCAACTTCAAAAAACTGATCCCGTAATAAATTACAGGAAAACCCCGCGACTGTATATACATACCCGCATTTGTATTCCGACCGAATACAAATTCAAAGAGACAAAACCTACACTGTACAATACTAGGATCCGGCTTAAACCAAAGCCCGCTAGTATTATCCGTCCGATCATGATCCGTGCAATCCCGCACGTATATGATCGAACCCTGCCATATCTCCATACGGCCTCTACAGCGTTTTGCCCGAAACTTGAGAAACTGTCTGTGGGGGACTCTAAAGACTCATCAATACTTTGGCTGTGGATTTAACCACTAGCACGTCAGAGGTATTAGCCATACGTAACGGGCCACCAGGTATTGACAAAAAGGGACGTCGATGAGCGAACTCATCCTGACACCCTACCGAGCCTGTCAGTGATAATATCCGTACAGTCCGGTCCGTTCTTCTATGAGCATCGCATGGCGGGCCTAGGGGGTTGGAAAAAGTCAGACCCCCAAAAGTGGTACAAGTTGTGTCGGAGTGTAGCCCAGAACACCCTGAGATACTACTGGAATACCTACCAATAAATCTCCTGCCTTAGCCAAGGACTTCGTGTAATGGCTCTCCTAGACACAGCGCGACCTCACCCCCAATACCGGGAGAGGCGAACCCTTGAAGATCCGCTCACTGCCTCCATGTGGCTCGGGACTGTACCCAACTAAAACCTGTTTGAACGACTCCTTTGAGCATGGTAGGGTAGTAATCAAAGTACAGTGGGAACTCACACGAGACAAATGACGATCTCAGGTCGATGAACTAACCTGTACACATGTCACCAGGGAACTGTTATCTGACGTCAGGTATAAGACCAACTAGCATGTTCCCGGCGGGTCCTGTCCGGTGTACTCAAAACCCAATGAGCACCTGTATACATCTTAGGTGAACCAACTAACACCAGTAGCTTGTGAGACCGGCCACCGCCCCTCGTTGGGGTCTCGACTGTATACACTAGTCTACTCTGGAGTATCGATGCCCTGTCTCAAAACTCCCTCGACTAGGGACCTTTTAAGGATGTGCTTATAGACCCCAGCTCCCACGTATATGATCGCCCTCATACTGCTGGCAGTCAAGCAAGAATCTTAGGGGCTCTATCAACGCGCAATAGTGACCTGTAAGGTCACCTAAAACAGTACACGATGATAAAGGTAAACTAGATAGCATACTATCATCTTGAGTAAGACTGTCCTACCGGCATAGGTCCCCCCTCAATCATTGCAATCACGTGCCTGTGATCCAATAATTGACTCTGAGGGCAGTATATCCAACATCGAGCATTTCTCGCAAGAATATCCTAACGTCACAGTTAACCTCTGCTCTTTACGGTAGAGGTCCGTTAGGGTCTGTGGTACTAGGTTTTGTCCATCGTACCGTCGCGTCGGCTGATGTATTTCTCGATAGGCAACCTTGCTGTTCGAGTAGCCTTGCGACTGTCGTGTCTCTGATCCCTTCGGGGGCTGGACAAGACGTCTTCGAGCAATCCTCCTAGGCAGTTTGACCATCGGAAGAGCAAGCGTTAGGAATTTTTCCATGACGCTTTTTACTCGAGTTTAGGCTCATTTTGGAGAGCCCCGATGAGTCATAACCACTCCGTACTGGTGTGGGATGATCCCCGATAGTCTTTCAGGTTTTATATGAGTTGCCGTTAAGACCCTGAAGCTAGGAATTTGGCCTTTGCTTCGTTTGCTGGCATTGCGTCTGCTGTATCGAGATGAATGTCGCGGTGGAGCTGGGATTTTGCCGTGGCTCCGTTGTTTGATTGTCGCGTCTGAATCCTGTTAGAGGGAGAACGCCGGGGTGACATCTCGTCTGCTGTATCGAGACGAACGTCGAGATGGTGACCACTCCGCGCTGGTGCAAGATGATCTCCGGTAGTCTTTCAGGTTTTATATGAGTTACCATCAAGACCCTGAAGCTAGGAATTTGGCCTTTGCTTCGTTTGCTTTGGCGTGTTCGAATCCTGTTGGAGGAAGGACGCTGTAGTGACATATCGTCTGCTGTATCGAGGCGAACGTCGAGGTGGTGACTACTCCACGCTGGTGTGAGATGATCTCCGATTGTCTTTCAGGCTTTATATGAGTTGCCGTTAAGACCCTGAAGCTAGGAATTTGGCCTTTGCTTCGCTTGCTTTGGCGCGTCCGAACCCTGTTGGAGGAAGGGCGCTGTAATGACATCTCGTCTGCTGTATCGAGATGAACGTCGAGGTGGTGACCGCTCCGTGCTGGTGTGGGGTGATCTCTGATAGTCTTTCAGGTTTTATATGAGTTACCATCAAGACTCTGAAGCTAGGAATTTGGCCTTTGCTTCGTTTGGCGGCATTGCATCTGCTGTATCGAGACGAGTGTCGCAGTTGTCTCTAGGTTGTTGGTGAACCGTCGAGATTTGGAACTACGGATTTTACCGTGGCTCCTTTTGGTGATGTTGCGTCTGCTGTATCGAGACGAATGCTGAGGTAGAGTTGGGATTTTGCTATCACTCCACTTTGCTCTGACCGTGAGGTCTTTTGTTGACGTTGCGTTTGTTGTAATGAGACGAATGTTGAGGTGAAGTTGGGATTTTGCCATCACTCCGCTTTGCTCTGACCGTGAGGTCTTTTGTTGACGTTGTGTCTGTTGTAACGAGACGAATGTTGAGGTGGAGTTGGGATTTTGCCATCACTCCGTTTTGTTTTGACGTTGCCTCTGCATCCTGCTGGATTACGAAGGAACGCCGTTGTTGACATTGCATCTGTTGTAACGAGACGAATGTTGAGATGATCTCTAGGCTGTCTGTGAACCGTCGAGACTTGGCTCTCTTTCTGGTGGAGCCTTGGGGGGAGGAGTGTGATTCCTTCTTTGTTTGCGCCCCTGGATTATATACAGGGACTGATGTTATATCACCTGTAGGGCGTAAATTTCATTTTTATTTTTATTTTATCTTTTTCCGCGATGCTCTATCATTTCAGCTTTCAATATCGCGAAGGTCGCGATTGCCCAATCATTTCGGCTATTTATTTCATTTTTACTCGCTGCTTTTTATTGCGAGTTGCCCAATCATTTCGGCTATTTTTCGCATGCATACACTTTTACTTGCTGATTTTGTCCCAAGTCGCCCCATCATTTCGGCTATTTCGTATGCATGTGTAGCTCGCTAGCTTTTTGCCGCAAGCTTGGGATTAGACACCGATTTCGGCATCAGCACCGCTACGACTGGGATATTGCCAGGAGAGAATCATCATTTGCCTCTGTCGATATCAAACAAAGGTGGCTTAGCAAACAGGGTTAGGGTCCTGTCTACTAAGGCTTTTGACTTCATGAGCCGTAAGGGTCTCACAAAGGTATTTCTCCATACAAGTCGTGAGGATCTCGTAGGTGTGTTTTCTCCTCAGGAATCGTGAGGATTCCTAAGTGCATGTTCCCCTGTAAGTCGTAAGGATCTTATAAAAGGGTTTTCTCCTTATAAGTCGAGAGGACTTACAAGGGTTGTTCACCGTGCGAACATATCCCTAGTGACGGATGGGACTTGGTTAGGGAAATGTTTATTCGCACCCGTGGATTGTATACAAGGGTCAGTATCGAGCCGCTTGTAGGGCAGTATCGAAGGTTGTGGGGGTTGCTTAAGAACAGGTTCAGGTCTCTGTAACTTAAGACTTTTAAATCTTATGAGCCGTGTGGATCTCATAAGAGTATTCTCCTTACGAGTCGTGAGGATCTTGCAAGTGTAATTTCTCCTTAGGAATCGTGAGGATTCCCAAGTGTGTTGCTCCCTTGTGAGTCGTAAGGATCCCACGCGGGTGGTTTCTCCTTACAAGGTCGAGAGGACCCTGTAAGTGTCTTTTAACGAGGTTGCGCCCTTTCGGGTTTTCACAAACACTCGCCGGTAGCCCTGCTGTTTTTACTCACGGAGCCCTTTCGGGTTTTCATCTGTGCCCATTTTGCTTGTGGACATACCGTTTTTTTTATTCTCTCTTTTTTTTATTCTTTCTATATAACGAGATCGCGCCCTTTCGGGTTTTCACAAGCCCTCTCCGGTAGCCCTGCTGTTTTTACTCACGGAGCCCTTTCGGGTTTTCATCCGTGCCCTTTTTGCTTATGGGCATACCATTTTTATTTTTTTTTATTCCTTTCTCTCTTTTTTTTATATATCGGCTTTGGGATGTTTTGCAATCCACCGTAGTTTATCGACATCTCGGTCAACAGCTAGTTTTAGGACGTAGTGGTCCATCATTAGTTTAAGGATGTTTCGGTCCGCTGTTAGTTTAAGGAAGTTTCGGTCCGTTGTTAGTTTAAGGACGTTTCGGTCCGTTGTTGCCGTATTTGAGGCGGGTTTTTAGTTTACGGACTTTTCGGTCCATGGGGCCTTCCCTATGAATGAGCATGATGCCCCCTGCATATCCATCTTTCTCGGAGCATGCGGTTGTGGTGGGCTCACCTTCCAGTTTTCGGACAGCGCGAACTTGCCCCGTTGGTATTGGTCTTCGATCCATCCCTTAAAGACGAAGCAATCCTCAATCGGATGGCTTACCGTTTGGTGGTAAGGGCAATAATTGGGATTATTCACCTCGCTGGGCTGCGGCGGTCGCTTGGGATTCGGCAAATTGATAAGCCTGTTGCGCATAGCCAGCTCAAACAGCCTCTTCGTTTTGTCCCGTGGGAATGAGTAAGGACGCTTCATTTTCTCATTATAATAGCGCCGCCTCCCCTCCAGTTGACCCGCTAGCTTTGGAGCACTGGGCTGCTGTTGGGTGCTCGCAACGAAGATCGCCTTCCCTTTACCCTTGTCGTTCCGAGGTTCCGGCTTCGGGGAAGACGGTCTGTGACCCATTTGATCCATTTGGGCTAACTTATCAATTAAAGCTTGGAATGTGGTCGGTTTGAAGAACATCATGAACTGTGAAATAGTTGCATGAGGGTCTAGGGTGCCCATGAACATGCCCACCGCTGGTGCTTCTTCGATGCGCTGTTCGCATTTCGACCACAAGTTCCGCCATCGGATTGCATATTGAACCCAAGTTTCGCCCGGCTTCACTCTTGCATTGATCAAAGCTGTTATTGAAGTACGTTCGCTGGTGCTTGCAAAACGCTGGGTAAACAACAACTCCATTTCAGCGAAAGTTTTGACGGAGTCGTTCGGAAGCTCGGAGTACCATTCAAACGTCGTCTCCGATAAGCTACCGACGAATTGGCGATGCAGGAGCTTATCATCGCCGCCGGTGTTGCCACAAAGAGCCCTGAACTGAGCAACATGTTGATGGGGATTGCCTGTCCCCTTGTAGACATGGAATTTTGGGATCGTGTAGCCCGGCGGGTATTTGATCTGATCATACCAGCTCGGATATGGTCGCCCCGTTTTGACAACTTGACCGGCTGCCTCAGTTGCCTGTGAACTCGTATTTGTTGAGCAATATAGTCATCCAGGGCAGCTTTGGAAATTGTCTCCTCCTTGGCTGTTGAAAGAGCCGGTGGTGATTTGACGTTTCTCCTCTGTTATTTTCATGGATAATCGGAGGATCTTTAGCTGGGGGATCTGGCTGGATCATTATCCCGACCATGTCTTGAAAGAGGAGAGCCATCTTCTTTATATTGGCCTCTTTCTCTGCAGCCTCCTTGTCCTTCTTTTCAAGCATTCTACGAAGGAATTCAGTATCGGTTTCATGTTCGCAACGCTGCTCCGATGACGCCTCCGGGCTTCCTTTTGGTCCGGTGAGCGCGGCCATTGCAGTCAGCATCTCCTGGAGCTTCTGCTGCTGCTGCTCCTGGACTCTTATGATGGATCAGGTGAGTGGTCGGTGGCCCGTTGAAGTGGGGCTATCCTCCTTCCCAGATTCCATGTAAACGGTATGGACCGTTATACCCCCAGACTTAGGGCGTTTGGGTTCAGTGCCTTTGACATTTGTCGCAGGCATGGGGGTCTTCTCCGGCCTTCTTTTCTCACGAGCAGTCGAAGTTGAGGGGGCCGTCGCGGTGGGCACTTGAATAGCTTTCCGTGGCTTAGCAAGATGGATTTCTTCTTGTTCAAGCTTCGCCCTTTTCTGTCGGCGAGGGTAGTCTTGATCAACCACTGAGTTTCGGACCTGCCGCCAGACTTTGTAGATCTTGGAGGACAGCCACTGAGGGGACTATTCTGGCTTTGTTTCTGCAACATTCTCGACCGGAGGAGGAGATCTTTTCAATACGGCGGTAGGAGAATTCCTACGCACCTTATTTAGCAGCTCAAAGCTGTTCCCAGTTGGAACAGCAGCTTTAATTTCCGCCGTCGGGGCTGGTGGAGTTAGCCCAGAAGGGGAGTTGCCTCCGGCCTTCCTCACTCGGCGCCAGTGGCGACGTCGAGCATGTCGAGTTGTGGGAATTGGCTCCGTAACGGGGACGGCCTTGTTTTGCCCCCTGTTCAGGTGAGGGGTTGATGCCGGTGTCAGCCTTTTAAAGACTGATGTCTTTTGAGTAGCCGGAGCGGGAGTAGGAGTTGGGACGGTCAGTCTTGTGAAGACCGACCTCTTAGCAGGAGAAGCCGCCTTGACGACTTCAGGAGCAGATTTGGTTACTCTCTTTTGAACAACCTTCTTTGGGACCGCAAGCTTCACCGTGGGCCCGCAGGAGTTTTGTCCTAGTCTGGAGAAGACCGAGGCATTGGTGTTAGGCGACTCGTTGAGAAGGGCCGTAGCAGCTGTAAGTCGATCGAAGACCGACTTCTTAGGACCTTCCGGTATGGGCACTGGGGTAGTGAAGCTTACTGGCGGGAGCATGGTCCCGAAAAATAGTCCAGTAGTAGCCTGGGTAATTTGTTCCACCGGCATCGTGAACAGTGATGCCGCCTGAGGTCCATAGGCTACACCTCCAGGTGAGGCGGAGCATCGGTTGCAGTTGCAGTTGGAGCAGTTCGAGCAGTTGAACGCCATTGCTGTTTGCTTTCTGCGCCAAGCAAGAGACCAAATCTTAGTAACTTGAAACCCAAGGGCAACCATTAACAAACCGCGATTCGTTCGCGAATACTACACACGGAGTGTGGAGTGAAAAGAGGAAAAGGTCCCACCGGGCGTGCCAGAATCTGTTCCCCTCCGAAGGACGGCGCGAGACAGACGCGGTGTACGTCTTGCCTGAGATTCGGGGGCAGATGCTATTTGGTGCTATCCGTCCACCTCTCCGAAGATGCCAAGTTGATTTATGGCACCGTGTATCGAAGGTTTAAACGGATGTGGCCGATGTAGCAGACTTCGTCAGATTCCCCCTCGTTTGAGGGGTTTTTTTATTGTAGGGACGCTCTTCCATGCAGGCGTAAGCCCCTGCAGTTAATTACGTTACCGCATTGCGGTAACAACTTTCTCCTTCTCCAGATGGTCACTTCATGTCGTGGGTGTTTGTTTTGTTTGTGGTTGCCCGTGGATTGTATACGGAGACTAATTTATGCCGTCGCCCATAGGACGTGGATTAGTCCAAATCCGTATTTTCTTAGATTTGGGTTTGGGGTTTTTGTTTAAGGATGCGTTATCCATATTTGAGGCTAAGATCAACTTAAACGTTAGTTAAGGATACGTTAGTCTAATTTGAGACAAAGATTGACTTAATGGGATCGTTTAGATCCAACAAGAGAGCATTTGGGGCTCTATTGTTTAGTTTAGAGACATTCGGTCCATTGCCAGTCTAAGGACACGGTGGTCCAACATTCCCATTTTGGGGACGAATATTAGTTTAAGGACATTTCGGTCCAACATTCCCATTTTAGGGACGAAAATTAGTTTAAGGACATTTCTGTCCAACATTCCCATTTTGGGGACAAATATTAGTTTAAGGACATTTCAGTCCATGAGTTTAAGGACTCCACAGTCCTTAGCAATGTATGGTTGTTGGGACCCATCACCTCTCTGACGACATTGAAGGATTACAACGACAAATGTCAGAGGAGTTCAGAGATGTACCCTTGAACCGGGTGTAAATTGATTTGGGAAAGCAGTTGTGCTCGGTTCAATTTAATTTGAGGACTTATGGCCAGAATTGGGTTAAGTCCAGTCAGAAAAATGTCTAACATTTTATTTATATTTGGCCTGCTAGGCCTTTGCTTGGGCTCTGCCTTTTTAAACAATGCATAGCATTGTACTTTTTAATTAAATGCATGGCATTTATATTAGGCCTGTTAGGCCTTTTAATTGGGCTCTGCCCTTTTTAATAATGCATAGCATTTGTTTTGGTCTGTTAGACCTTTTAATTGGGCTCTGCCCCTTTTTAATAATACAGAGCATTTAATGGTCTGACAGTGTGCCACGTGGCCTGTCAGGCGCTCTACGCCAATTAAAGAGCGCAAGACACCAGCGCATGTGGAGGTGACACGTGTCACGATCTGGTGAGCGCAAGTCTGTTAGCGCAGTGCGCTGCTGACACGTGGCGCGCTCTGGTGCAGTGCGCCAATCTAAGAGCGCAACGCTATGTTTTTAGGAGCGTAAGGCGCAGATTGACACGTAGCGCTCTCTGGTGACTTGCGCCAGTCCAAGGAGCGCAACAGCGCAAATTAAGAGTGCAGAGCACTGTTCAATAGCGCAGAGCGCATCTTGATCAAATTTAGATCAAAGAAAAGAATCTTTTCTGTTCTAAAGAGATTCTACCTCAAGATTCAAGAACCAATGGTTCATCAAAAGGCTGTGCCTTTATATAGATCAAAAGATCTAGGGATGAAGTAAATTACTTCTTTAATTTTTTTGTGATTGGATCTTTTTTTTATCTTTTTTCTTTTTTGTGATGAAGATCTTGATCTTGTTCTTAGATCTTTTATCTTTTTAGAAGAAATTCTTCTTTTTTCAAAGGTTTAGTTTTTTTCTCTTTGAGTTTTTCTCAAAGTTTTTAGAGGAGCTCTGTATATATGAGACTTGGAGTCTAGGGGCCTTTATATATGGCCAATTAGTTTGTTAGGTTAGTTACAGAGATCTTTCTCTGATTGATCTGGGGATTCCCCACCGTTGGATCTTTGAACCTAAGGCCTCTGTTTTACAGAAGATAATCTTCTTATTTTAATAAGATTAAAAAGATCTTTCTAGAATTTTAATTCTGATTAATTAAATAATTTATTATTTAAGTTTTAGTGCTGGCACAGTTGGCGCAAGTACACCTGCGCTTGACACGTGTCGCGCAGCGCAACTGCGCTGACACGTGTCGCGCAGCGCAGAGCGCAGCGCAACTGCGCCGACACATGTCGTGCAGTGCAGAGCGCAAATTATCTGAAGCGTTGCTTCCTTTATTTTTAAAGTTTAAATTTTAAAACAGAGCCTTGCTCTGATTGGGGTGCGCTGCCTTGGGCACAGCACCCCCTTGCGCTGGCGTGTCTGCTTTTGACACGTGGCGCTCTGCGCGCAGCGCAAGGGATCTGAAGCATGGCTTCACCTTTTGAATTTTTGAAATTCAAACAGAGCTTTGCTCTGAATGGGGTAAACAACAATCATATTCGGATGAACCCAGCTGACGAAGAACTTACCGCCTTCACCACGGATCGGGGGGTATGCTGCTACAAAGTGATTCCCTTCGGACTTAAGAACGCTGGGGCCACGTATCAACACCTGGTCAACAAACTGTTCAAACCACAGATTAAGAGAAACATGGAAGTCTACGTCGATGACATGCTCGTAAAATCCGTCTCCTCAGCCGGGCACACTAAAGACCTCGGCGAAACATTCGACGTCCTGCGCAAGTACAAAATGAAGATGAACCCAGGTAAGTGTGTGTTCGGAGTCACCGGTAGGAAGTTCCTCGGGTTCATGGTTACCCATCGAGGAATCAAAGCAAACCCAGAAAAGATCAGCACCATCCTCAACATGGCAACGCTCAAGAGCAATGTCGACATCATGCGTCTCACGGGGAGGGTGGCTATCCTGAGTCGCTTTATGTCCAGATTCGGAGAGAAGTGCCTCCCGTTCTTCAAGGCCCTATGGAAAATTTCTAAGTTCGAATGGTTTGAGGAATGCCAGAACGCTTTCGAACAACTCAAAGCACGCCTAGCGACTCCCCCACTACTCACCCGTCCGGTCGAGGGCGATGAGCTATTATTATATCTATCCATCTCCGACTAAGCTGCAGGCTCGGTGCTTGTCAGAGAATGCGAAGGCATATAGAGACCGGTCTACTACGTGAGCCATGTTTTCAAGGATGCAGAAACAAGATACCCGGCCATAGAGAAAATAGTCCTGGCACTTGTCGTCGCCTCCAGAAAACCTCGACACTATTTCCAAGCGCACACAATCCTCTTCCTCACCGAGCAACCTTTAGGGTCTATTCTCGCCTCCCCCAAGTCATCAGGCCGTCTAGAGAAATGGAGGTGGGAATTGTCCCAATTCGATATCAAATACCGCCCAGACAAGCCATCAAAGCGCAGGTCTTAGCAGATTTCGTTGTCGAATGCACTATTCCCGCTAAAGAAGGAACGGCAGCGCAAGGCACTGAACCACGTCCCTCAGTCGAAGAGGTACCCGACCCCATCTCGGACTGGGTGCTCTACGTGGACGGATCCTCTACCGAGGAGGGGAGCAGGGCTGGCCTGATCATCCACGGCCCGGACGAAGCGGAAATGAATACTCTTTAAAGCTCGGGTTCAGAGCGTCGAACAATGCCGCGGAATACGAGGCTTTGTTGGCAAGACTGCGAATCGCCTCCAGTGTAGGGCTGAAGACCATTAAAGTTCGCAGCAACTCCGCACTGGTCGTCGACCAAGTAACCGGGCGTTTCGAAGCCCGAGAGCCACTCATGATAAAATACCTGGCCGAAGTAAAAAGGCTTCGAAAAAATTTCAACGAAGTCTAAATGGAGCAGATTCCCAGGAACTTGAACACCCAAGTTGATGCCTTAAGCAAGCTCGCTTCTTCCTATTCGGTCAACCATAAAAGAAATATCCTCTTCGAAGTCTTGCCACAGCCCAGCGTGGAAGACGGAAAGGTAACACTCCAAATCTACACAACTCAGGAAGAAGTCAGGGATTGGAGAAACCCCCTCATGGAGTTCCTACAGGACAGTGTACTTCCCGAAGACCGAGGAGAAGCTTTCCGTCTTCGGGCCAAAGCACGCCATTTCGTCTAGAGCAATGGAAACATGTACAAGAAATCATACACTCAGCCTCTGCTCCAGTGCATCGACCCCCACGAGGCTGACTGCGTTCTGCGAGAGATACATAAAGGGGTTGGGGAGCACATCAAGGGGCATGAACCCTGGTCCAAAAGGTACTACTGCAAGGGTACTATTGGCCGAGAATACACCAGGATGCCGAGAAGCTGGTCAGAAGATGCAAGAGCTGCCAACTCTTCGGCAGCATATCTCATCTCTCCGCCACCGAACTAACTACACTCAGTTCCCCTTGGCCGTTTGCACAATGGGGGGTGGATATGATAGGCCAACTCCCTACCGGCACGGACGGGCATAGATACATCCTTGTTGCTGTGGACTACTTCACGAAATGGATAGAGGCCATACCCATCAGGAAACCGAACGCCACCACTACGATAAAATTCCTGCAAAACAACATAATTTCTCGATTTGGGATCCTGAGGTACATAGTTACCGACCATGGGACCAACTTCAAAAATGATAAAGTCAGAGAGTTTTGCGGCGACTACCATATATTGATGAAGTTTGCCGCAGTCGCACATCCTCAATGCAACATGCAGGCCGAGGTAGCGAACCGAGGCGTCATTCGCGGTCTTAGAGCCCGTTTGGGAAGAAGGCAAGGCGGCTGGGTTGAGGAACTGTCACGGGTGCTATGGACATTGCGAACATTGAAGAAAACACCCACAGGAGAAACCCATTCAGCCTCTGCTATAGTACCGAGGCAATGGTCCCCGCGGAAATTAGACTGCCCAGTTATAGGGTCGAACACTTTGACGATGAAACCAACACCTCGGCGCTCCAAAGTAACTTGGACATCTTGTTGGAAAAGCGGGATCAAGTGCAAATCAGAGCAGCTGCCTATCAGCAGCAAACCACTCACTACTACAATACCCAAGTTAAACATCGGGCCTTCAAGACGGGAGATCCGGTCTTATGAAGAAACGAGTTCGTAGACCAAGGGAGACTACATAAGTTCTCCCCGAAGTGGGACGGACCATTCCTTGCAACATAAGCGTTGCCCGGTAGAGCAAACTGCCTGCAAGACACCGGGGGGCGTAATTTTCTTCGGCCTTATAATGACGAAAAACTTAAGTCGTATAAATAAACATGTACCCTCTTTTGAAATAATGTAATTCCTATTGGCATTTACTTAAGTCTTCTGAGCTAGGTCCTCTCACAGAAGAGACCTTTTACAACGCCATGGGGCTCCAGCCCTTTGTTTCTTTTTTCGGTTCCAAAACTCCAAGTTTTTTTAAGAAAAAGTATAAATGTACCGATGGGATAAAAAAAGACAATGCACCTCAACAAAGGAGAAATTTATTTATTAAGAGGTATTATGGGCTACCCAGCCTTACAACAATTACAACAAAGGAGGGCGAGGATTAAGGAATCATTGTTGGTGATACACTGAAGAAAGCTCCTCCAGCCGAGCACAAGTAGCCTCGACCCGCTCTCTCCGACGGACCCTAGAATCCATGGTTGAAGGAGTGGAGCGCAGCGGAATGGAACAGGACTCCCCGGGATCCCCATCCACCGAGCAAGATGCGACGACCAACTTTTGATGAAAACTCTCAAGCAGAAGGTCCACCGAGTGGTCCCGCCTGCTCTTCGAGATCAGACCAAGCTCGTGGACCGTATGCATTTTGTCAAACGCCTCGTCCATTAACTATGGAGACAACGTGCTGTACAGAACTGGGAAATTCCTCCATATCGCGTAAATTAGAACCTAAAACAGAGGAGATCTCCAGGGAAGTAAGCGTCCGTAGTGGCCCTCCAAGCGGCTTATCACTGCCTCGTACGTCTCCTCGAAACGATCAAGGTTATAAAAATATACGTCATTACGAGAAACGATCTCCCTGATGGTGTACATGCGGTGTAACATTTCAGAAATATAAATATTATTTTTGGGAATTTAATATTAAAATAATATATTTCGTGAAAATTATTCGATTTCCGAATAGGGGTTTTTCGTAAAATGTTATAAGTATATACCAATATTTGGAATAAGTGGAGATTAAAATGATTTATTCATTAAAAAGATATTTATCGGATTTGGCATTTTTATAATTAAATATATGTAAGTTTAGGTTAAACTTGATTAGTGCACTACTAATCTCGATTAAGCCAAATCCGTATTGTTACATTTTTCCATGGCTAGTACACCATGTCATGTTTCATTTGGTCACATGTATGTTCATTGCCTTTGGTTTTATTTGTGTGTGAAAAGAATAGAATTAGATGCCATGATTAATGAGTGAGAGACAAACTAGATATTTTAGAGAGAGAGTGTGAGATTAAGATAGAGCTTTGACTTCTTATTTCTTCTTCTTCATTCCATTATTCTTCATTCTTCTTCTCTTCTTCATAATTATTCTTCATCTCCTTCAACCTACACTACCTCCATGTATCATCTTCAATCCCTTTCCAAAACCCCATGCCACCTTCATTAAAAAGATGCACAAGCTAATCCTAAACCCTTTGAACCATTCAAGTTTGGATTTTGAAGAATTTGGGCAACTCAAGAATTTTCCTAAGTTGCCAAATGAGGTATATTTCCTTTGCTTTGGTTAAGTTATTGAGTTAGTATATTCTAGTTTAGTTTAGAATTCGTATTAGTTAGGTGTTGTGATCTTGGAAATTTCCAAGATGATGTTTAGTGATTTGTAGAGTTATTGAGATGCAATATGTTAGTTATATGTATGCCCTAGAGGCCATTATTGTACATGTGATGTATATTATAGTGGATGTTTGTATATATAGAGAGAGAATTTTCTTGCTCGAAATAATAGTATGCTATCTGGTTGCACTTTGTCTTAACATATAGACTTGTATTGTGATACTGTCTTGTTCTCACATGTTGATAAAGCCCTTAGGATGAGTACTTGACTATTAGGACTATGATGGAGATCATACTAGTGGGACCAGGGTAGTCCATAAGTACATCCTTTAATTGTTCCTAGTCGAGAGTGTATCGAGACAGGACATCGATATTCCAGAGTAGACTAGCGTATACGCTTCTTGACCCATATGATGGGCGATGGATGATCCCACATCCATTGGTGTTTGACATCAAAGATGGTATATGGGTGCTCAGTGGAGACTGGGTACACTGAATGGACTCGCCGAGAACTCCTAGTTGGTATTATACCTATCGTCAGATAGCAGTTCTCTAGTGACACTGGTACTGGTTAGTCTGTAGACCCGAGATTGTCATAAAGTCTTGTGTGATTCCCACTGTGCTTTGATTTCCACCTTACCACGTTTAAGAGAACGTGCAAAATGGTGGCTTTTGGGTATAGTCCAGAATCACATGGAGGCAATGAGCGATAGGAGGGGTTTCGTCTCTCCCGGTATTGGGGGTTGATATTGTGCTGTGCTCGATTGGCTATAACAGGAAGTCTCTGGCCAGGGCTGATACAGAGATCTACTGGTAAGCATTATCAGTAGTTTCTCGACCCGTTATGAGCCTCACATCGGCATGACTTATGGTTACTGGGGTCTGACGTTTACCACCCCTAGACTGGATATGTGTTCATATCAGAATTTTTCATTATTATATTCCCCATTCTTAATCATATTGCAAATAAATAGGTACTTTTAATCCATGTCTGCTAAATAGTTGCAGGTTATAGGTTCTCAGAACAAATTCAGTGAAAATGGTGAAAAGATGCTGCAAATGTGAGACTACGACCAACAAATAGATGAATTTGCAAGATGCCGCCTAACAATTTAAGGAACAAATGAAAATCATTAAATAGTTCCATACACAAGACAGTTCAAGGGCAGCACAAGATACAAGACTTCAAAGTGAAGCTAACGGTAAAAGTCCACAACATTCTGCACTGTGGAAATCTGGAAGAAAATAGAAGATATTCTGAGAAACCAAGTGAAGAAACCAGAAGTAAAATCAACATGAAGCAGCCCTAAAGAAATGAGCCCAATAGCCCATCAAACGGCCGCGGAACCGCGGCCAAATAAGGCTTCTGGCCGCGGATCCGCGGCCGTGCAGTGCACGTGTCGGTGCACGTGTCGGTGGCAGTGACGGTGCTTTGACTCGGCTCTTGGGGTGTTTTTGTCATTTTGTATATGGATCAGATGTAACGCTAGGGTTTCTCCTATCTATAAATAGGAAATCCTACAGCCTCTTTTGAGGGGTGCCTCTTTTGGGTGCCTCTTTTGAGATGCCTCTTTTTATTTTCTCTAGTTTAAATTTTCATTTCTTGTAATTGTCAAAGAGTGCATCAATAAAGAAGTAAGTTTTTTTATATTGATTTTTTTATCTAGCAATTTTATTTCTCTGCCGTAGTTATTTTCCGCAAGTTAATTAGGCTATTAAATAAAGACCATAAAAATGAATTCCTTTATTAATTCCCTAATGAGTGAGTAGTTCCTCACTTGTTAGGGTTAGCTTTGGGGAAGGTTTGAGAGATGAAAATTTTTCACCCCTTTCTTGCCCATTCAATATTTTAAAATAGGAATCTATGCAAACCAACACACACCGCTCACTACGGCACCATATCCCACGAGGTAGCGGTGATTCCCTAGTTAAAGACCAGTTGTGATTGTTTTCCATAGAGGTTAGGAATAAGAGTTAAGAAAGGACGGACAAAGACCAAAGGGAAGAAACTTAGTTTTCTTCCCGGACGTGCCAATCCCCTTTGTTAACTATTACCTTAACACCTAAAAGTTCTTAATTAGGGCAAAGAAAGCGGTGAGAATAATTGACTTTCCAAACTAATCTAATCCTAACCCTAGCAAGCCTTTTAATCAATTTTAATTTCATTCTTAGATCTTAAAATAAAACCCAAAATCTTTTGGATTTAACTCGTTAGAATATAAAGAAAATGAATCCATCTCCCTGTGGACCAACCCGTACTCAACCGGCTAGCTACCAAGCGACACCGTTCTTGATTGCGATTAATTCTTTGATTTCAAAACGCATAAGCACAAGAATTGATCAATCAAATGGCGCCGTTGCCGGGGAGACGGTAGTCTCTTTCTTTGTGTAATTTCGGGTTAATAATAAAAAATAAAAATAAATTTTTTAAAAAAAAATTATAAAAATTGAAAAGATTTAAAAACAAAAAAACAAAAATAAAAATAAAAATCATCTTGTTCTTTAGAGGTATTGTGTGAATTGCGCAGGAAAAGAAGATGGACAGATTCAGATCTGGAAAATCCCAGTGAACAAATCAAGAAACAGAAGATCTGAACAGACATAGGAGAATCATAACAACAAACAAAAAGTTTTTAGGTATCTGAACCAACTTACCCACCGCGGAACCGCGACACTAACAAGCAATTGGCGGCGGAACCGCGGCGGTTTGCTGACGTCAGCATTTCAAAAAGTCTCTGTAAGTATTTTTATCTCCTCTGTAACCCCCTGATCTCCACTGAAAAATTTTCCTGCAGGGTTCTTTGCGCAAAATTCTTCTCCTTCTCCAATAAATTGTTTTTGTGCAGGATTCTTTGCGCTGCCAAATAAAAAAAAAATTTGCAAGTAGTTTAGATTTTTTTGTGTTAATTGCTTTGCATATTTAAAATGGACTTTTAAGGGGCTCTAACACCAATCAAGATTGGGTGGGGATTTCATCACCTTTCCTAAGACCCCAAAAATCATAAAAAGTATATGCACCACCCTTGAGTTAATTAAAAAATATCTAGACTCAGCCAACTAAGGACTGTCGCGCTTAATAGGACAAAAGAAGGTTGTGGGCAATCGGTCGTTTATTTGACTTTGTGGTGCCTAGGCTAGACAAGTAGGAAATGTAATTTTAAAAGGCCCGCCTCACGGTGATTCATGAGCGGATCCCTTCTTTCTTTATTTGTGCTCACCTGGCCACAATTGGCGGTGAAGAGGCGATTTGAGAGATATCTCACAACTTGTCACTTTGGAACAGTTAGGAGCAGTCTAGTTGACTTAGGAGACCCTAGCTCTAGGCTTGATTGTGCATGTATAAATTGTGATTGTTTGAAATTGTGCCGTAGTTCCGTACAAATTTTTGCAAAACTCTTTCTACAAAAAACACTTTCAAAAATTTCAAAACTCCAAAAACAAACAATTTTTTAAATAAAAAAAATTTAAAAAAAATAAAATAAAAATAAAATAAAATAATAAAAAATTAAAAAAATAAAAATCATCACATTCTTTTTCTTCTCCTTTCTCACATCATGGGTACCCCACCTCGTAAAACTCTTGCCGAACTTTGGTACCCTCAACCAGACATTACTTCCTACGCGCATTGTTTTGGTCGAATTTCGGATGATCCCTCCATGCCCAAAATTTCTTTGAAAGAATGAATAGACGCGTCTAGGAGAAATAGTTGGACTTCGCAATCCACTTTGTATCAACCGTTTCAACCTTCACCACCTTCTTACGTTGATACCCCTTGTGAGATCCGGTGGTTACTCCGAAACTTATGTCTATTGCTGAACATATTGAACAATCTCGTAGCCGATCATTCACTCCTTTCAACACTTCCAGTTCTTGGGATCAACAATTCCATTCACCTTTTTATCCAAATGTTGATCCTACTCCTGTCCAACCATTCAATTCCTATCAGTCCTATCCGATTTTCGCACCTTCCCTAGACATTGCTTCTACACAGCCATTTGGGAGTTTTCAGTATCCAAACAACTTTGAATCTTTTACTGAAACCCCGTCACAACCCATGTCTAGTCTGGAACAATCGTTGGAAGCTTATATGGTAGCGACAAACCAACAGATGAGAGATTTGAATGCGTCTATGGCCGCCCTTATACAACCTAGTGACCCGGTAGTTAGTTTCTAACTAGCTCCAAAAATTCCAATGTATGATGAGGCGGTTGGACAGATCGAGAATTTGAGTGGAGAGAGTGAGCTATACACCCTTCCAAATCAAACCTACCCATCCCCAATTGAATCCCACAACTCTGGTTTTGAATGTCCATCAAGTGTCCCAAATGATTCACCAGTTGAAGATAAAACGTGTAATGAGTTGTGCGAATTTGTAGTGTTTGATTTACCTGATTGTGAAGAGTCCCTTTCGAGTGAACCCACACCCAATCCTTTTGACATCTACACCTCCACTCTAGAACCCGAATTAATTGATATCCATGCTTTTGATGAGGTGTCTGAGAAATTTAATTTTCACTTGATCGAGGATATTGACGCTGGGAATATTTTGCATGATGAACCCATAGATTTGGATGAGTTTCTCTCTCCAATTCATCATCCCGAGTCATTAACCGTTTTTCCCGAACTTCATATGCATCTTGATTTTGATGAGAATTGCATGGATAAGCTAAAATTTGAGGAAATTATTGAGGATGAAGCAGTTTTACTTGAGAAGTCAGATTTTCCAATTCATTCTATCCCTTTCATTGACTGCGCACACCCTCCTGAATCTTTAACCAATACCCTTCCTCAATCACTTCCCTCCATCCTCGTTCCGACCGCGCAAGAAACCGTTACACTTTCATTTTCAATGTCTGGTTTCCCAAGTTCGACGTACCCATGTTTTCTCACGAATTTTGAGGGATTTGATCTTATTTCTCAGTGGGTTGATAGATTAGCACAATCTCTTTTTACACATCGGCCATTACAAATTGTGCTAATTTATACACTCCATTTCCACCCTCAAGTTCGTATTCCATTTCTTTCTCCCACTTTCTCTGGTTCTTCTTCTAATCTTCCTTTAATGATAGCGAGTATTAATGAATCACAATCCGATATTTTGAGTTCGATAATTCTAAAAAAAACAACATGATTTAGACTCTTTTGAGAATAAGGTAGATGAGCCTTACGAGCCTCCTAGCTCCGTAATTTTTGAAAAATCAAGTGTGTTGAATTCTGGCGCGACACTTATTGACGTTGAAATTTTCAATCGGACCATCGATGAAAGTTTCGAAGATATTTTCGTCGACGAACTCGCATTCTTAAACGACACGGATTTTGTGATTAATCAACCCCCACCTGAAGAAGTCGAACCACCACCAATTTTTTTCCCTTCCGCCATTTTTCTCCTCCACCGAGACTGTATACTGCTTCTATCTCCACATGGTCTCGTGTGTTTCTCCTTTATTTTCTCTACACTCCATTCTTTCACCAACCACACCATTATAACGATAAAAATTTTGAATGGTTGGTGCTAACCTTTGGCATGTGTAAGGCCTTGTATAGCTTGATACTGTGTTTTTTCTCCTCCCTAACTCTGAACTTTAATGATTCAACAGCGGAAACACTGTTTCACTTAAGTTTGGGGGGAACCTTTTTGTATATATCTTTTGTTTTCTTTTTCTGTTAAAAATAAAAATTTAAAAAGGGGGGGAGTGCCGACAAATTTTGACCCTCTTGGTGTAGCCTGACAGTGAGGACACTGTCAAGTTTAAGTTTGGGGGTGTGCTCGGTAAGGTTTCTTCCTTCGCATTCATATGTATATTTTTGCATTTGCATACTTATTTTAAAACCCATAAAAAATTGAAAATTTTTAAAAATTATAAGATTTGAAAAGTTCAATTTTCGCCATATTTTACTTAAGTTCAACAAGACGGTTGAATAGTAGGGAATAACTAGATCACAAACTTAGTAAATTAAAAACCCTAAAAAAATAACCTTTCTTAAAGTTTAACTGTAGAAAATATATGTCCTTGTAGTTTATTTAGACATAGGCAAATTTTGAGTTCAGTTCTTGGGCTAAGTCAAAATAAGGGAAGAGTATTGAAATTTTTATTTGAAGTGTAAGTCTGAAAAATAATTCCGAACCTTAAGTCTAAATTATGAAAATATATACCCTACAACTTGCACAAACACGCACCTTGAAACTTGAAAAAGTAGAAGATACCTTGAAATGCTCTTGTCTAAAATCCTTAGTATGAAGGAAAATAAAATAAAAGTACAAGTGTGAATAAAGAGATAAAAAAAATGGACACTGGTTTTGTAATTACTTAAGGCTGCATAAATAAAAAAAAAATATATAGCGAGGGTGCTTTATCACCTAGTACCTTAGACCAACTGGTTTGGGAGTCACTGCTAAGCCTTAGGTATTACAAGACGAGGAATTACGGCTAAATGCGCAAAAACATTTTGTAATCGGTCGTTCAGTACCTCAAGAAGTATTAACGGTCGCATGAAGGATGTATGAGCAATTTCATCTAAAATTCACCAACTAAAAGTACTTTGGACGATGGACAAGAGTATGATAGCTTGAATTGAATTTCCAAGTGTAGGGGTGATACATACACGCACGTAGGGGTATATGATTGGGGCTTGGATGAGAGATATGAATGAAAAATAGGGCTTATATTTTCAGTAGAGATGATAAAAATTCCTAAGTGGAGATGGAATCTTAGAAGGAAAATTCAAAAGATGCTGAAAGCTGAATAAATTTACAGATCATATACGATTTTAAGTTAAATGATAAGTGAGTGTGAAAAATATGGGCTGATGATTTCTAAGTTAAAGATAATAGAATTTCTTGCTAGAACACCGAATTGAAGAATGAAAGTCATTAGGCCAAATTGATCGGATTTTGTGGGTAGTATCCGCTGAAAACCCTCAGGAGACAACACTCCTACTAGGGACACCTAGAGGTTTAACAGCATGTTGCACGAGCTCAGTGCAATCGCGATTCCCTGCGAAAGTGAGGTTGGGTTTTTTCGAGAATAAAATTAGTTTTGCTCGGGACGAGCAAAAGATAAGTTTGGGGGTATTTGTTCATATCAGAATTTTGTATTATTATATTCCTCATTCTTAATCATATTGCAAATAAATAGGTGCTTTTGATCCATGTCTGCTAAATAGTTGCAGATTACAGGTTCTCAGAACAAATACAGTGAAAATGGTGAAAAGACGCAGCAAATGTGAGACTACGACCAACAAATAGATGAATCTGCAAGATGCCGCCTAACAGTTCAAGGAACAAATGAAGATCAGTAAACAGTTCCATGCATAAGACAGTTCAAGGGCAGCACAAGATACAAAACTTCAAAATGAAGCTAATGGTAAAAGTCCACAACATTCTGCACTGTGGAAATCTAGAAGAAAATAGAACATATTCTGAGAAACCAAGTGAAGAAACCAGAAGTAAAATGCAACATGAAGCAACCCTAAAGAAATGAGCCCAATAACCCATCAAACGGCCACGGATCCGCGGCCGTGCAGTGCACGCGTCGGTGTACGTGTGGTGCACGTGGCGGTGGCAGTGACGGTGCTTTGACTCGGCTCTTGGGGTAGTTTTTTCATTTTGTATATGGATCAGATGTAACCCTAGGGTTTCTCCTATCTATAAATAGGAAAGCCTACAAGCTCTTTTGAGGGGTGTCTCTTTTTATATTCTTTAGTTTAAATTTTCATTCCTTGTAATTGTCAAAGAGTGCATCAATAAAGAAGTAAGTTTTTTTATCTTGAATTTTTTTTATCTAACAATTTTATTTCTCTGCCGTAGTTATTTTCTGCCGTAGTTATTTTCTGCCGTAGTTAATTAGGCTATTAAATAAAGACCATAAAAATGAATTCCTTTTTTAATTTCCTAATGAGTGAGTAGTTCCTCACTTGTTAGGGTTAGCTTTGGGGAAGGTTTGAGAGATGAAAGTCTCTCACCCCTTTCTTGCCCGTTCAATATTTTAAAATAGGAATCTATGCTAACCAACACACACCGCTCACTACGACACCCTATCCCACGAGGTAGCGGTGATTCCCTAGTTAAAGACCGGTTGTGATTGTTTTCTATAGAGGTTAGGGATAAGAGTTAAGAAAGGACGGACAAGGACCAAAGGGAAGAAACTTAGTTTTCTTCCCGAACGTGCTAATCCCCTTTGTTAACTATTACCTTAACACCTAAAAGTTCTTAATTAGGGCAAAGAAAGCGATGAGAATAATTGACTTTCCAAACTAACCTAATCATAACCCTAGCAAGCCTTTTAATCAATTTTAATTTCATTCATAGATCTTAAAATAAAACCCAAAATCTTTTGGATTTAACTCGTTAGAACATAAAGAAAAGGAATCCATCTCCCTGTGGACCGACCCGTACTCAACCGGCTAGCTACCAATTGACACCGTTCTTGATTGCGGTTAATTCTTTGATTTCAAAACGCATAAGCACAAGCATCGATCAATCAATATGCGACATATCAGATGAAAAAACCGGACTGTGCGGTAGTGTTACTGAATGGCTTTACAGGAGTATGAGCAAGCTTGCTTATTGATCTTCTGATCGCTCAATACCCGCGTAGCCGTTACATCTAGCTATTACCGCTGACGGCTTGTGGGTGACTGATATGATCATCACCTACTGCCGGCGTATTGACGAGTCTTTAGAGTCCTACACAAAGGTTTCTTGGCTTAGGCAAAACGAAGTAGGAGCACATATGTGATATGTGCGGGACCGAGATTAATACGAGTATGTGATACCATATTCTATTCTTGCGATATGTGATATCGGTTGGTTATATGTGATATAGTCGGGTTATCGAATCAAGTATTGATTCGATAAGTTGATACATATAATATTAGTCGGTTATATGTGATATAGCCGGATTATTATATCAAGTGTTGATTTAATAATTTAATATATTTGATATATTAATTTATATTAACTAATACTTGCTCACTTAAGCATTTCTATTTCTTACTTTAGCACACTTAATATATATATGATGTATATTAATTGTGTTTTCTTTTTAGTCATGCTTGATTATACATGCAATATGGGTGTATAAGACTTACACCATACTCATTATAATGTAGGGTTTATTTATTTAAAGTAAATCTAAAATTAGATGGAAAATTTTTCATGGTTGAAGCTTGTAGAAGCTTGTGGAACCATTTACTTAGTCCACTAATTTTGTTTTACTTAAGATATTTATTAACCCAACCATTCTAATTAGCTATGGTTATGTCTCTACAAGGTTTAATATGAGATATTATCTCACCCATGGTTGTTATTCTCACCCACAACATTATTTTCTTCATCTTCATCTTCATCAAGAGTTTAGCTCTCTAGCTTTTGAGGAAGCGAGGAAAAATAGTGAGAAAAATAATTCTAAAGTGAGCAAAATTCCTACTTCACCATCCTCTACTAGATTAGCCATTTAGTTTAGGGTGTTAGCTTCACTGATCCCTAATTAGTGAAGAGGTAGCTTGAGTTGGTGTCTTCTCAAAGTAGATCATTTTCGGCTTTGAAGATCATTGAACAAGCTCGTTCATTTCGACTAGTAGAGCCTATGGAGAGTCCAGATCACCACTACTTGGAGCGAAGGGACTTCTACACGGAGCATTTGAAGTAAAGGACTGGTCTACAAAGGTTGTATTCCATATTAACTTAGATGTAAAGTTGTTTACATATTGTATTGTCTAATTCTCAAGTTAAGATTCTAGGATTAAGGTTAAGTAGCATGGCAAATTTTTGAAAACGGTATGGATGATACCTCCCGAAACCTTGCTGTCGTGCTAGGTAACCCTACACAATAGAGGCGTAGTGAGTGTTTGTAAGACTTTAGAGATGATTTCCTAACCAGGAAATGAGTTTAGAACCCGATACACAAACTTAGAATTTGTCCCATGTCGGTTTTGTGGAGTTTGTTAGCTTACAGGGTATCTGGAGCTATCTGCGATATTTTTAAGAAAATCAAACAAGTCCATTGACCTAGATAAACCACTAAAAGACCACCACCAAAGTACGAACCTAATTTCTCCTATGAAAACCGGCGCCGCCGGATTTTTAGATGATCCAGTCGGACTTCCTTTTAGCATTGCTGTTGTGGTTTTACCTGCAACTCACTTACCCTATAACCTAGCCCCTGTACTTGGTTGTTTAGTCCCAATTGACCTGAGCCAAAATCTGGGAGCTACTTGAGAGTGTTTTGGCTATGTATTTAAGATATTTGAATTTGTGGTTTTGGTATTTGAGATTTGATTCCGTCGTTGGATACTTGTACGTCAACGAACGAGGGTTGTTTGGTTGATCTTTCATGCGTAAGCTATAGGTTCTAACCTATGAGCACTCCGTGTGCCGTATCGGTTTTCGGATATTGGTTTTAATAGTATTGCGATTGTGTATTGATTGTAGGTACTTTCGTGTGGACTTCCGAGACGACGAAGCACATCGACTTCGGCTAAGCGAGGAGTTTAGCAGGTGAGTAGATTTATATCTACGGGGGAAGTCGGGCGGATGGCGTATAGCACACTGCAACTATTGATATGGAAGATCGTTTTATAAATTATAACTTTAGAAAGGATATGCTACGAACTTACGGACATGATTATAGGATTTAGTAAGATATGATATGATAAAAGTTGACACTAATTGATATATGAGAATATGAAATGAGAAAGCGAATCATGATAAGTATGAATTGAAAAAGCACAAGTATGAGTTGATAATGGTAGGATATGAGATCGAGATCGATATGACTTGATATTTACAAGATATGGCGTATATACTAGATGACATGATATAAGATTGATATAGATGTGTTATGTGATTGGTAAGATTTGTCGTACGAGATTATAGATCCGTACCCTTATTGGTGAATAGGACGATAGATTCTTAATCTAGATTGTAGTCAACATACGATGGATTATCGTACGCGATGCGTTTACCGAATGTTTGATCCACACTCATGAATTGAGAATGATGATCGAGAATATTGTGACACTTGATATTATGAGGCCGGATCGTTGACATAAGAGGCTACCTTATTATAGTTCATATTTATGTTGGATTATTCCTCGTGTGATACCTATCATGTTTCTAGTATTTAATGTTATATGATATTAACAGCTAGTACACCTGCACAATTACCATTAATGCGCATGTTACACTTACACAGATTTGCCGACTCACACACATTCATCATTGGTAATTACCATGCCACTTATACAGTAGAACTGCTGTATCATGATATTATTCTTAACTGTATAGTACATTCATTGTTCAGTACTATCACTTGACATGCTTGCATGATATACTTGATATGCTCATATTACTACTCTATGTTGCATACATCGTACTTTATGGTTATATTCTTGAGATGTTGTTTTCATGAGATCTCTGGATTTGAGAACCGCGGTTATATTTCAAAGGGAATTATGTATTGCTTTAAAACTCGGTTTCTCTTGATATGATATTTCGAGGCCTCCACCATGAGTTTTCTCAGTTCAGAGCTATGTGATACCCGAGTCGAGGAGCTGGATGAGCCGTCTGCGGGTACATGGTGGACCCGGTATGGTATCCCGGGGAAAAAAAGGTATGTTGTACAGTAAATGATGAGCCTGGCAGAGGGACTACTACCTACCGGTGATTGTATAGAACTCGGCGGATATCCGGAGGATACCGTTTTGGAGTTATGATATGAGGTGGATATGAGGGCCGATCTGAGTATGCGGCGCTTGAGATGAGATAGATATGAGGGCTGATCTGAGTATACGGTGCCTGAGATATGAGGATTTACGTGTCGATGCTGGACACGGGTTTCATGATGTTTCGAGTGTCAGTGTTAGACACTCAGGTTCCATGATTTTGATGTGTCATTGATGGACACACGTGGTTGATATCCTCATATATATATATATGCATATATTTTCATGATATTTCGAGTGTCGGTGTTGGACACTCAGGTTCCATGATATTAGTTGTGTCGTTGACGGACACGTGGATGATATCCACATGCATACAGGCATATGATGTTGGATGTTTATTTATATATGTCATTGCATTGACTCGATTGTTGACATATATGCATTTGTGGTCACCCTGGATATCATAGTATTACCTTCAGGATATAGTGACCTAGGAAATCGTTATTTTATTTGATTTCTACTTGCTGATGTTTTCTACTCACGAGTTGGCAACTCACCCATGTTGTGCCACAGTTCTTGCAGGTTTGACCGCTTGGGATCAGTTGCGATATCGTTGGCACACAACTTCATCCAGGGTGTTTTTCTTTGGTAGGTGGGACACATGTTGGATCGTTCCCACTCTCGTACTTTTATATTCCGTTGTATCTAGATAAACTCTATCAAATCAAATCAGAGAACTAGAATTGTATATTGGTAGACCTAGTCAGACTTGGGTATTGTATGAGACTTAGAGCAATGGGTTTATGATTGCTTTCTTAAGTTTTGATGTCTTGCTTATTTATTGTCCTTTCTGGTTGGATCTTCGCCGTTGGGCGTCGTATACATGTTGTTGCATGGTTGTGATTCTGCCAGTTAGCGAAGAACTAGCTCCCGCTTGGGGATGCCTATATATTGTTGTGTTTATGTTTTTGGATCAATATATTCAAGGGAGGTACCGCCCAAATTTTTAAAGACGAAGCATGTTTTCAACTGTAGTATAATCTACTTGCATTTTCATGTCTCATTAGTTATACATTTAAAGAAAAAACATGATTCATTATACCTTTATTTCAAAACTGCACCCCCACTATTTTCCGCAAAAAGGTTTAGATTTTCTGGGCTTCGGCTTACTTGATTCATGTTACGCCTTTAGACGCTGCGTAATTTAAATGCTAGTCACGTGCTAAATTACGGGTCGTGACACGCGGCCGGTCATCTTCAGAAACACAAGTCTAGGAACAGGCCGGGGACTAGAAAGCCTAATCTAATATGGTGATATACCTTCTGTATTTATAGCCTCAACAAAAAATCTTCCAACGACCGAGATTTTCTCGCACAACAGCGCAAATCACAAAATATCGCACTTTCCCGAAATGGTGCTGCCACGTGTCATCCGCGACGGTCGCCATTCCCGTCTATATGGGTCACGGAAGGTTGAACAACGCCCTAAGGAGATACTGGAGAGATAATAAAGCCCTCATCATGAGGCCGCCGAGCAGATTCCTGCTCAGCCTCATCCGCAGCGGGTACCTTCCTGCCCAACAAACGCTGTGGATCCAAAGCCCTCATCACTAGGCGACCGGGTAGCTTCCTGCTCGGCTCATCTACAAGCGGGTAGCTTCCTGCCCAACAAATGTTGTGGATCTAAAGCCCTCATCATGAGGCGACCAGGTAGCTTCCTTCTCGGCTCATCCACAAGCGGGTAGCTTCCTGCCCAACAAATGCTGTGGATCCAAAGCCCTCATCACGCCCTCATCACGAGGCGACCGGGTAGCTTCCTGCTCGACTCATCCACAAGCGGGTAGCTTCCTTCCCAACAAATGTTGTGGATCTAAAGCCCTCATCACGAGGCGACCGGGTAGCTTCCTGCACGGCTCATCCACAAGCGGGTAGCTTCCTGCCCAACAAATGTTGTGGATCTAAAGCCATCATCACGAGGCCGCTGAGCAGATTCCTGCTCGGCCCCATCCTCAGCGGGTAGTTTCCTGCCTAACAAACGTTGTGGATCCAAAGCCCTCATCATGAGGCGATCGGGTAGCTTCTTGCTTGGCTCATCCACAAGCGGGTAGCTTCCTGCCCAACAAACACTGTGGATCTAAAGCCCTCATCATGATGCGACCGGGTAGCTTCCTGCTCGGCTCATCCACAAGCGGATAGCTTCCTGCCCAACAAACGTTGTGGATCTAAAGCCCTCATCGATAGGCGACCGGGTAGCTTCCTTCTTGGCTCATCCACAAGTGGGTAGCTTCCTGCCCAACAAACACTGTGGATCTAAAGCCCTCCTCACGAGGCCGCCGAGCAGATTCCTGCTCAGCCCCATCCGCAGCGGGTAGCTTCCTACCCAACAAATGCTGTGGATCCAAAACCATCATCATGAGGAGACCAGGTAGCTTCCCGCTCGGCTCGTCCACAAGCGGGTAGCTTCCTTCCTAACAAACGATGTGGATCTAAAGCCCTCCTCACGAGGCCGCCGAGAAGATTCCTACTTGGCCCCATCCGCAGTGGATAGCTTCCTGCCTAACAAACGCTGTGGATCCAAAGCCCTCATCGCGAGGCGACCGGGTAGAATCGAGTGACGCCGACCTATTCAAACTTGGCTATCGATCGATTCATACTCGATGCGTGATCGCCCCTCGACTCCGGGGAAAGGGAGGATACCGGCCTTCCTACACTTGGCTATCGTTCGACTCATACTAGATGCGCAATCCCCACCTCAACTCCGGAGAAAGGGAGGATACCGGCCTTCTTACACTTGTCTATTGTTCGACTCATACTCAATGAACGGTCGCCACCTCGACTCCCGGGAAAGGGAGGATACCGACCTTCCTACACTAGTCTTATAGGTTTCAACCTATCCATCTACACCAATATTCTTTCTGAAGATCCATTTACAGCCTACGGGTTTTACCCCTTCTGGAGCAATGTTCAAAGTGAATAATTTGTTGGTGTACATGGACTCTGTTTCGGTCTGCATTGCATCCAGCCATTTTACCGAGTCGCCGCTCTGAATGGCTTACTGGAAGCTAGTTGGCTCATCATTGTCAATGATGCAATCCTCTCGATCCCCGTCTATGAGAAAACCGTGGTATCTTTCGGGTGGATGAGACTGCCTACTAGTCCTGCAGATTGGCGTAGGGATGTCCGGTTCTTTTGAAACCTCTGGTTCTACCATACTTTCAGTAATAGTTTGTGGTTCTGGAATTTCTTCCAGTTCTATTGCGCTTCCACTATTTCCTTTTACAAAAAATTGATTTTCTAAAAAAATGGGCATGATGAGGAACAAAAACCTTTTGCTCCGCTGCGTAATAGGAAAAATACCCCTTGGAGTTCTCTGGGTATCCTATAAACTTATACAGTACTGAGCGTGCCTCGAGCTTGTCTGCATACTGCTTTTCAACAAAAGATGGACGGCCCTATATCTTCAGATACCGAAGATAGGGTTTCTTCCCACTCCACATATGATATGGTGTGGTAGGCACAGTCTTGGTAGGAACTTTATTCAAAAGATATGCAGCTGATTCTAGTACATAACTTCAGAGGGATAGCGGCAACTCAGCGTTACTCATCATAGAACGAACAATATCTAATAGGGTTCTGTTCCGCCTTTCCTATACACCATTGTGTTGTGGTGTGTATGGAGGAGTAAGTTGAGAGAGAATTCTATTCTCTTTTGAGTAATCTAGGAACTCGGCAATTAAGTATTCACCGCATCGATCAGATCTCAGTGTCTTGATACTTTTGCCTGTTTGTTTTTCCACATCATTCTTATATTCTCAGAATTTTTCAAAGGGTCTCGGATTTATGCTTCATCAAGAAGACATGTCCTAATCTAGATAAATTATCCGTAAAAGTAATGAAATAGGAATAACCACTTCATGCATCTGTAGATATTGGACTACACATGTCGCTGTGTATGAGTCTTAAGAGCTCGCTCACTCTTACTCCGTGTCCAGTGAATGGAGTCTTTATCATCTTTCCTATGAGACAAGATTGAAAAGTTGCATAAAACTGATATTCGAATGGATCTAAATATCCCTCTCTATGTAACTTCGTCAACCGTGTTTCATTGATGCGACCCAGTCTACAATGCCTTAAGAAAGCCTTATTTAATTCTGGAGACTTTCTTTTAAGTGTGTTCTGGACGTTGAAAACCTGAGCTTGATTCAATATATACTGTCCTCTAGTGTACCTTACCCAATCAAACTTTGATTTAGGTGGATGTGAACCACATCGCTTACAAACTAGACTTGGTACACACAAACTGTTACGTAGAATCAATATCTGCCCACTTATCAATTCTAGATGATATACCTTACGGATACAGCATCTGCGCTCATTCCGTTAGTAACCCTGAGAGTCATATCACCTACCTGATAACTGTACGGTTTCTCAAAGCCTGTAATGAATTACAAATATGAAATCCTGATCCAATATCTAGTACCCAGGAAGTAGAGTTAATTGATAGACCATTTTCAATCACAAACACACCCGAAGTCGAAGCCATAACATGCTTCGGATCCTGGATTCTGGCTTTCCAAGCCCTGCATCCCTTCTGCTAATACCCTTTCGCGTGAAAATAGGAACATCCCTCCTTCCCTACTGTTAACCCCTAAACTTTTGCCCTGCCTTTTCCATCTATCTCACTGACATCGCCTATCGGCTTTGTGGACGTCTTCTTCTTCTCACCCTTGGCTTTGGCCTTGGATCCAGAAAAGGAAGATTGCCCAATAAGCAGAGTGGGTGTAAATCCCCGTTTCCTTCAATAAAGTTTTCCCTATTTTTTCCCAAGTTCCCGATATCATTTCTTTTTCCGTATCATCATTATTTTTTTTGTATGAAGATTAGTGCGTAAGTTGTAGAATTTATTTTTCTGAAAACCAATTTGGAAAACCAAAACTAAAACAAATAAAATATTTTACTTTAAACCTTAACATTACATAATCCCAATACCCTTTTACAAAACAAATTAAACTCTCAATTTATGTTTTAAATCATCAGCCCCCTTTAAAATCAAATGAGATTTATTTAAAACCCTGGCCCGAGCCCAACACTCTTTTTTCTCCAAGGGAATTAAACAATTAATTTAATTTTCAGGCCCAAGCCCGCCAGCCCGTTTCCCCCAGCAACCCGACCTAGCCCATACCTTCAAATCCCTCCTTCTTCCCCAATGGCTATCTCCCTTTTTCTCGCGCATTGTTCCCGCGATCCACTTCCTTCGCCGCAGCTCACGCCCACGCCCATGCCACGCCTTGCCGTTACCCCCGCGATCCCCTCAACCTTCTCCCCTCGTATCCCCTATCTCCCTCACACCCTCACTTATCTCTCATTTTCAAAACTCCTCTCCTCTCTCTCTCTCTCTCGAAAACCCATTAACCCACTGCACTCGACTCCCTCCGACGACGGCGAACCTCCTCGTCGACCTCTCATTCATCCTCCCTCGCCCTACGTCTCCTCCTCCATCAGCTGAGAAACCCTGCACACCCAACCCCTACACCCCCAAACCCACTGCACCGAGCTCGACCACCACCCTGCACCCTCAATGCCGGCGATCTCCCCATCATGTCATCGACCTCTACACTTTCTTCTCCCCAGCCTCATCAACTTCACCATCACCACCTCCGAGCTCTCTCTCTTCAAAAACACCCTAACCCAAAACCCAAGTCATGAGCCCCCACTGTTGCCATCGCCGGAGCGACGCCGTAGACCATCGTCGACCCCAGCGCACCCGGGAGATCCACAGAGCCTCCTCTACGCTTCCAGCGAGCACAAGACGACTCCGGGAAACTCCGACGCCAAACCGTATCGCGAGCCAAGGTCGCGCAAATTGATTCATTCCATTCGTCGCGCATTCATGGCGCTGCTGCTGCCGTGCATCCCCGAGACGTTTCCAGGCAAGTATTTTACTTGCTACATGCTAATCAACTAGTATTACAAACTTAAACATATCAGTTAGGAGATTACAATACCTGATAAAATTAAACGACAAAAGTGTTCGATGTATGATCCCAATGAAAATACTCACCTAATTTGACAGAATTGGGTTGTTTCTGTTGGCCCATATAGTGACGGATATCTTGTAAAAATCTTACTGGAAAATACGACTGTTAGTGACTAAAATGAATACCCTCAAATATACTGATAAAACTAGAAATTTCCCGTATCTGAAAATGATTAAAATCACTGTAAATTATGTACATACTGGAATGATGCGTTCGAGGGCTTAAATCGAAGACGACTCGACGAACTTTAACTCTATGTAAGCTTCTAATGTTTTCTGTACTGTAACTGCGACGATATTTGGATCGGAATGCGACTCTGGACTGCAGTCCAGAGCGACTCTGATTACTGTTACTGTCCCATAATGTGTGTCACTTTGTTTCCTGAATTCGTATGTTACGGAACTCTGCAGTGGATTAAAAGTGAATCTGTTAGATAAACAAAACAAGTAGTTTCATTCCGTTTCATTGCCGTTTTCTATTTAAATTGTAAATTAAGAGAGCAGGACGTATAACAGTCCAGAACAGATTCAGAAGTGACATACTAATGTTAAACTGTGTATAACTTTTGACGTACAGACGCGATTGAAGATATGTCTATTGCGTTGAATACCATATCGAAAACCCTAGATTTTATTCAATTGTAGCATTGCTAAATTCTGAACCCAACTGGGTGAAATTCGTGTCGCGAAACGGACGTGCAGTTCAGAAACTGAATTTTCAGTCGCGGGCACTTAAAATGATACTGCTGTAACTTGAATACCAGAAATCCGATTGAACTGAAACTAATTTTTATGAATTTCTGACAGGGTGTGCTATTTATCGTATTTGCATCATTTCATTGAATTCTAAACATGTGAATTAATACAAATTTTGTAAGCTGCATATTTGTTCATAACATCATAGTTTGTTAATGGCATGCATACGCATATCTTACACCATTGCCATATACTTAGTGTTAGTGCGTGTTAGAGTCAGTGGACATTGCATTATCGTGCGTGATTGATGTTGGTTTAGGAGTGACTAGTACACCAATGAAAAGTGAACATTCATGACAGTGATTGATACAGTGAACAGTGATAAAACCGTGCCATTGGTATACTTGTACACGACTAAATCAAGATCATAAATAGTGTAAACCTGGGGATAAAGGGGAAATCGAAGTGGAAAGAGAATCGTATTTAGCGGGACCGTGTTTTAGAGGATGATCATTCGAGCAGCGATATATATATTAGGTAGGATCTAGCGATCCGGCTGACAGGGTTATGTCCCGGGCATATGGGCCGTTGTCTCGGGTATGTACAAGACTCCTGTTAAACATGATCCTCCTTTCCACTATGCGATTTCAAACATGACCTAGAGACCGATAGGGACACAGATCATATTTTGCATCATATATTGACATAGTGATTACTCGCATTGTACTTTCACTGTTATTACCTCATTTACATGTTTCACCTCATTATAATAATATTGCTATTATTTCGCTCTGACGACCTGAGTATGCATGCTCAGATTCCGTGGAAGGACCAGCGCAGGAGACGGACCTATCTTTCGAGTTCACGGAGATCTAGTCTGGTGTACTTTTCTTCTTTATTGCTTTCCATAAAAGAGATCATGAAATCGAAATTGGTTAGTAACTGTTCTTGTTATTTGTAATTTGTGAACAATGGATTTTAATGTAATAAATTAGTGATGTGATTCCTTTACTACTGTGCTTTATTTACTGATTACCATGTAATGCTAGAAGCCGAAGTGTGACTACGGCAGGATGATTCCTTGACCGTAGGAGCATGGCTGGCCTTGTCATCCCTCATTTTCCGTATTTTGGGAAGCGGGGCGTGACATGGTTTAGTTGGTATCAAAGCCGTGTTTAGTATCAAGGGATAACATTAACTATACTGTATTACGTTATTCTCGTTTCACTACTCTTGATTTTCATTCTTGAATCTGATCTTATCCTTTTGAATCTTCCAGCGAAATGAGTTCCCCGAACGACCCCTCCTCGGACTCCAGTCCTCAGGACCGCACGGAAAGAATACTTAGTGCACTGACCTCTCTCACGGAAGCTCAAGAGAGGAAGACAGACTTACTCGCTGAGGGACTCAGGGCGATTACCGCCGCAGGAGGACCCTCCGCACTCATTACCGCTTCCGAGGGCGCTACCCCACCAGCATATCATGGTAGGGCTGGTACTGTAACAGACTTCCGACGGTTGCATCCAGCTGCATTCACAGGGCTAGCTGAACCCCTTGAGGCCAAGCAATGGTTAGTGAACATGGAGAACTTACTGACAGCAGCCAGAGTTCCAGATGAAGATAGGGTGGACGTGATAAAAATCCAATTGAAAGATGAGGCCCGTACATGGTGGTCAGTGGAAGAAAGCAGGTTCGACAGGCCGATTGAGTGGAACAAATTCAAAGAGTGCTTCCTAGATCATTATTTTCCTTCCACCGCCAAGGCAGAGATGGAGGAAAGGTTTATTCTATTGAAGCAGAATGGACGTCCAGTGGACGTATATGCGGCAGAGTTTAACAGTTTGAGCCGCTTTGCTCCATACATGGTCACCTCAGAGGCCACCAGGGCCAGACGTTTCTTGCAGGGGCTTGATTTCGAGTTGCAGCAGTTGATTGCATCGCTGGATTTGCAGACTTTCGCACAGGTACTCAACGCGGCGAGAGTTCAAGAGCAATTGATCAATAAGTTCAGGAAGCCCCCAGTCGTTCCAGCGCGTACTTATGCACCTTCTCGAAGAGCCATACCGGTTCACAGGCCTGGAACGACACAAATGAAGCGCCCGTTCGTGCCACAACATCGCCCCCAGAGACAGAACGTAGTTTGCGTCTACTGCGGTAGAGGTGGGCATACCCAGAAGGACTGTCGCCGTGCCAAGGGACAGTGCTTGATTTGTGGATCCAGTCAGCACAAGATTAGCGGTTGCCCTGAATGAGTAGAGTTACAGGGAGGTTCTGGACCGCCGCAGCAGAGGCCACAGGAACAAAGGCAACCCTTTACAGGTCGCGGTCAGGGACGGGTTTTCACCTTGACCGTTGAGCAGGCAGAGGCGTCAGGAGACGTTGTTACATGCACTCTACTTGTACATTCCTTGCCAGCTAGAGTATTATTTGATTCTGGAGCATCGCACTGTTTCTTGTCTGAGCATTTCGCTAATACACACTCCATACCACATGAACCACTAACCAAGGGTTGGGAGATACATACGGGTAATGACATTATAATATCTAGTCGAGAATGTAGATCATGTCCGGTTGTAGTGTGTGGCAGGGAATTCTATACGAATTTCCTTCTGATTGGGACAGACAGTTACGACGCAATTCTTGGAATGGATTGGATGAGTACCTTCCATGCAGTTATCGATTGCCGTGCAAGGAATGTGATCTTCCGCATTCCCAATCACCCGGAGTTTATGTTCGAGGGCGGAAGCGAATCTTTGGAGCCAGCCAAGTACAGAGCCAAGCCCAAGGAGCTGACAGCTATGGAGATTGATGAGGGCCCAGCCCCAGAAATTGTTCGAGACTTTCTGGACGTATTTCCTGAAGATCTACCAGGTCTACCACCTCCCCGAATCTTGGAGTTCTCGATCGATTTGACTCCAGGTACGGCCCCAGTATCCAAGGCCCCATACAGAATGGCACCAGTTGAGTTGGCGGAATTGAAGAAGCAAATTGAAGAGCTATTGGGGAAGGGATTTATTCGGCCGAGCGCTTCACCGTGGGGTGCACCAGTTCTGTTAGTAAAGAAGAAGGATGGATCGCTGCGAATGTGTATAGATTATCGGGAGTTGAACAAGGTCACAATAAAGAACAAGTACCCAATCCCGTGCATTGACGACTTATTCGATCAGCTAAGTGGAGCCATGGTATTCTCGAAGTTGGATCTCCGTTCTGGATATCACCAAATCAGAGTAGCAGCCGAGGATGTATGCAAGACGGCTTTCAGGACTCGATACGGACATTACGAGTTCCTTGTGATGCCGTTCGGTGTTACCAATGCCCCAGCAATATTCATGGACTTGATGAACAGGGTGTTTGCAAAGTACTTGGACACGTTTGTCGTTGTGTT
Organism: Agapanthus africanus; assembly: GCA_030015575.1. Classification (NCBI taxonomy): domain Eukaryota; kingdom Viridiplantae; phylum Streptophyta; class Magnoliopsida; order Asparagales; family Amaryllidaceae; genus Agapanthus; species Agapanthus africanus. The sequence continues at coordinate 296,355,481 of CM057339.1, read as the reverse complement.
TATCGACGACATACTTGTCTACTCGAAGAATCGGAAAGAGCATGCTGAACATTTATGCACGGTTCTACAAATTCTTCGGGAAGAGAAGTTGTATGCGAAGCTAAGCAAGTGTGAATTCTGGCTCGACAAGGTTCAGTTTTTGGGACATATTGTTTCGGGCGAAGGCATCTCGGTAGACCCGGCAAAGATAGAATCTGTCAGAGATTGGCCAACGCCGAAGTCAGTGGCCGAGATCAGGAGTTTTCTGGGATTGGCAGGTTATTATCGGAGATTCGTCCAAGATTTCTCAAGAATCGCTGAACCATTGACGAGGCTGATATGGAAGGATGTACCATTTGCGAGGACAGAGGAGTGCACTTAGGCATTTGACACACTAAAGTAGAAGCTAACCACGGCGCTTATTCTTACAGTACCAGATGATTCCGGTGGTTTGGTGATACACAGTGATGCCTCAGGGAAGGGATTAGGCTGTGTTCTAATGCAGCACGGCCGAGTGGTTGCTTACGCCTCTCGACAACTGAGAAACCACGAGAAGAACTACCCTACGCATGACTTGGAGTTAGCTGCGGTAGTCTTTGCGTTGAAGATATGGAGGCACTATCTATTGGGTGAGAAAGTGGAGGTATACACGGATCATAAAAGTTTGAAGTACGTTTTCACTCAGAAGGAACTAAACATGAGGCAGCGCCGATGGCTAGAACTAATGGAAGATTATGACTTGGACCTTCAGTATCACCCGGGGAAGGTGAATGTTGTACCAGATACGCTCAGTCGCAAGCCAGCGGTCATGATGTTGACCGGTCAGAGGAACATTATTGAGGACTTCCAGAGATTCGAGCTTGAAGTCGTTACGCCGAATGCACTCAGTCAACTTTGGCAACTACAGGTGCAATCTTCCCTGGTGGATCGCATCAAGATTGTACAAGCGGATGATCCCCGATTGCAAAAGTTCAGAGCGCAAGTAGAAGCCGGGCTGAGAACGGACTTGATTATACATGAAGATGGCTCTCCGAGATTCGGCAGCAGACTCTGCGTACCCAAAGGAGATGTCCGAGAAGAATTACTAGCTGAAGCGCATAGTTCAGCTTATTCTGTGCATCCGGGAGGTACGAAGATGTATCGAGACCTAAAACAACACTTTTGGTGGAACGGAATGAAGCGGGAAATTGCGAGGTTCGTATCCAGATGCTTGGTATGCCAGCAGGTGAAGGCAGAGCATCAGAGGACAGCAGGATTGTTACAACCATTGCCGATACCGGAATGGAAGTGGGAGCACATTACCATGGATTTCGTGACGGCCTTACCACGGAGCCCTAGGGGCAATAACGCCATTTGGGTTATCGTCGATCGCCTCATGAAAGCTGCACACTTCATACCATTCCGAGTGGGACAGTCGACAGAGTCACTGGCAGAGAGATATATGCAGGAGATTGTACGACTTCACGGTGTTCCAGTCAGCATTGTGTCGGACCGGGACACCAGATTTTTGTCGCGCTTTTGGAGGAGCCTACAGGAGAGCTTGGGTACCCGCCTCAAATTCAGCACAGCTTATCACCCGCAGACGGATGGACAATCCGAGCGTACGATTCAGACACTCGAGGATATGCTGAGAGCCTGTATGTTGGACTTTCAGGGTTCCTGGGAGGACCATCTACATCTAGTCGAGTTTTCCTATAACAATAGTTATCAGGCTAGCATCCAGATGGCTCCTTCCGAAGCGCTTTATGGGCGGAAGTGTCGATCCCCAGTATATTGGGATGATGTGGGAGAACGAAGATTACTGGGCCCCGAACTCATTGTTCAGACAGTCGACAATGTTAGGTCCACGTTACCACTCCCGGTACTTTCGGGGTTGCGGAAACGGTAAATCAAAATTTTTCTAAAGTTTGTAACATGGACCATAAAAGCCGGATCTTTGCTAAACTAAACTAGCATACTTGCAAAGAAGAGTTAACTACTCGGCAAAGTGGTTATACCTCAACTTGAACTCCTTCTCTTCTTGTTGTTCTTCTTCTTCTTTCTTGCTCTTTGTAGTAGCTTGAATGGCTTCCCCTCCTCGTCTCCTTTTTGCCGAAGATAGATCCACCTGAGGGCTTCATCCTTGGGCTCCTTTCTCGATCTTGAGAGAACTAAGGTATTCGGCTTGCTAGACCTTCTACCTTAGAGTGAGTAGAGTGTGCTTTGGGGTCTTATATCTTCAAGGAGATGATTCTCAACACATGAGATTTTCTCTCCTTGAACAAGAGGAGGAAGAAGATGAAGTGAAGAGAGAGAAACCAAATGATAGAAAATGAGCTATTTTCCTCTTGCAACCATAACAAAAGAAAAATGATTTATCTAATTAATAATAATAATTGAAATGAGAATAGTTGATGGTTGTTTTGGAATGACCACTATCATCACTTCATTAAATGAATGTTGGCAAGAATCAAGGAGCATCCTTGCAAAATAATGATGATGGTCAAACATTCAACCATGGTCAACAAGTCAACCATGGTCAACAAGTCAACAAAACCAACCATAACATAATTCCATTTAATTACTATTATTAATAGATATCTCACAAATTCATTAGGGTTTGGAAAAAACGACTGTCAACTGTGCATGCGCACCCGTTCCGAAACCCTAATGAAAAACCTCTTCTTCCGCCTCAAACAACTGTGCATACACACCTGCATTCTTGTTCCGATGAACATGAATACTGAGAGATAAAAGTGACCCCAAAACATATACCAGTATCCGGCTCAAACCAGAGCCCGCTGGCAATATCCGTCCGGACTCCAAACGTGCACAAGTGCGCGGATGAGAACGAACCCTGTCGCAAAACCATACGACCTCTACTCAGTTTTGCCCAAAGGCGAGTAACCCTCTGTGTGGGACTCTAAAGACTCGACACTACGCTGGCAGTGGGGTTAACCACAGACCGCAAGCGGCACTAGCTGTACGTAACGGTCCCCAGGTAGATGCCGATAAGAAGACTGATGAAGTGAACCCATCGGACTCCTACTGAGTCTGTATATGACAATCTCCATACGGTCCGGTCTGTTCGTCTGATACATCGCATGTCGGGCCTAGGGGGGCGGCAAGCGTCAGACCCCTAATAGCGGTACAAGTCGTGTCGGAGTGAAGCCCAGAACACCCTGAGATAGCACTGGAACCTACAAGTATATCTCGCTTGCCCTGGCCAGGGACTACTCGTGTAATGGCTCTCCTAGACACAGCGCGATGTCAACCCCCAATACCGGAAGAGACGAATCCTGTCTAACCGTCACTGCCTCCAAGTACTTCGGGACTGCTCCCAACTACTGCCTGTTTGCACGACTCAGTAGAGCCGTGGTAGGGTAGTAATCAAAGAACAGTGGGAACACACTCGAGGCGAAGTGACAGTGTCAAGTCAGCGGACTAAGCTGTACTCATGTCACCTGGGAACTGATAACTGACGATAGGTATAATACCAACCATCAGTTCCCGACGAGTCATGTCCAGTGTACTCGTAACCTAACGAGCACCCGCATACTATCTCAAGTACGATGTACTGACGGCTGTGGGACAGACCGTCTCCCGTGCTGGGATGAGAAGCGCATACGCTAGTCTACTCCGGAGTATCGATGCCCTATCTCGGTACTCCCACGACTAGGGACGTGTATAAGGATGTGCTTGCAGATTACCCAGCCCCCACGAGTGTGATCGCCATCACAACGCCGGTAATCAAGCAAAGATCCTAAGGGCTCTACTAATGCGTATAGGTGATATAATAAATAAACAAACATGTACACATTAAAGCAGAGACAAACCAAGCAGCATACTACTATATTGAGCAAGATTGTCTGTACAACTGTGAATATCCCAAGCTTCCATCAAGTAATATACATACTAGTATGATACAGTAATGGCCTCTAGGGCATATACACTAACAATCTCCCACTTGCACTAAGGCCATGTACTGGCGTATCGAAGACCTATCATCTCGATCAGCCGCTCGAACTGAGTCTGGGGTAAAGCCTTCGTGAATGGGTCCGCAGTGTTGTCCTTTGTGTCCACTCTCCGCACCTCGATCTCCTGTCGATCAATGATCTCCCTGATCAGGTGATACCGCCTTAAGATGTGCCTGGATTTCTGATGGGACCTTGGTTCCTTCGCTAAAGCTATAGCCCCATTGTTATCGCAATACAAAGGTATTGGGTCAACAATGGACGGAACCACCTGAAGTTCACTAATGAACTTCTTTATCCAGACCGCCTCTTTTGCGGCATCGCTTGCAGCAATGTATTCAGCCTCCATCGTCGAGTCTGCGACGGTATCCTGCTTGGAACTCCTCCAACATACCACCCCTCCGTTGAGGGTAAACACAAAACCCGAGACGGACTTGCTGTCATCTTTGTCACTCTGGAAGCTTGAATCGGTAAAGGACTCGACCCGGAGGTCTCCATTACCGTAAACCAGGAACATCTCCTTAGTCCTTCTCAGGTACTTGAGAATGTTCTTCACTGCTGTCCAGTGGTCCTCCCCTGGGTCTGACTGATACCGGCTTACCGCGCTCAACGCGTAAGCTACATCTGGTCTTGTACATAGCATCGCATACATTATAGATCCTACCGCCGAAGCGTAGGGTATAGTGCTCATGCGAACCCTCTCCTCGTCAGTCTTAGGAGACATCTTCTTGGAGAGGGTAATTCCGTGCAATGCGGGTATGTTACCGCGCTTGGAACCCTCCATACTAAATCTCTTTAGTACGGTCTCTATGTACCTGGACTGCGAAAGTCCCAATAGTCTCTTGGATCTATCTCTATAGATCTTGATCCCCAGAATGTACGAGGCATCACCCAGGTCCTTCATGGAGAACCTTTGTGACAAAAATAGCTTGACCGATTGTAGCATAGGAACATCATTTCCTAACAAAAGAATGTCGTCCACGTACAAGACTAGGAATACGACAGTTCGTCCTACAATCTTCTTATATACACAGGGTTCATCTTCGTTCTTGATGAAATCAAATTCCTTGATTGCCTCATCAAAACAGATGTTCCCGCTCCGCGATGCCTGCTTTAATCCATAAATGGATTTAAGCAACTTGCACACCCTTCCGCTGCTCCCACTGTCTACGAAACCTTCTGGTTGATCCATGTAAACGCACTCTTCCAAACAACCGTTTAGGAAAGCCGTCTTAACATCCATCTGCCAGATTTCATAGTCATGGAAGGCAGCAATGGCAAGTAAGATCCGAATGGATTTGAGCATAGCTACCGGAGAAAAAGTCTCGTCATAGTCCAAACCAGGTCTTTGACGAAAACCTTTTGCAACGAGTCTAGCTTTATAGGTTTCCACCTGCCCATCTACACCAAGTTTCCTTTTGTAGATCCATTTGCATCCAACGGGTTTTACCCCAGGTGGAGCAATATCCAAGGTCCACACTTTATTGGCGTACATGGACTCCATTTCGGATTGCATTGCTTCCTGCCACTTATCAGAGTCCCTACTGATAATGGCCTGCCTGAAACTGGTAGGGTCATCTTCTTCCAAGATGCAATCCTCTCGATCCCCGTCTATGAGAAAACCGTAGTATCTCTCGGGAGGATGAGAAATCCTACCAGATCTGCGGAGTGGCTGAGGTTCGTCTGGGGTTATTGAATCTTGAGGTTCTGTCAAATTTTCAGTTTCAGTTTGTGGTCGCTGAATTTCTTCCAATTCTACCGTGCTCCCACTAATTTCTTTTGCAAGAAACTCCATTTCTAAGAAAACGGCATGCTGAGCAACAAACACCTTCTGTTCCTCGGTGTGGTAGAATAGATATCCATAACCATTCTTTGGATATCCCACAAACTTGCATAAAACTGATCGTGCCTCTAGTTTATCCGGTTTATGCGATTTAACATAAGCCGGACAACCCCATATCTTAGATCTTTTAAGATATGGCTTCTTTCCATTCCATATCTCGAACGGAGTCTCAGACACTGATTTAGACGGAACATCATTCAATAGGTATGCTGCTGTCAATAGCGCATGTCCCCAAAATGAAAGAGGTAACTCGGCATTACTCATCATGGAGCGAACCATATCCAGTAGGGTACGACTCCTCCGCTCCGAAACACCGTTGTGCTGTGGTGTATAAGGAGGAGTAAGCTGAGAGAGAATACCATTCTCTTTTAAGTAATCTAGGAATTCCGTGCTTAAGTATTCCCCTCCCCTGTCAGACCGGAGGATCTTGATACTTTTGCTTGTCTGGTTCTCCACTTCGTTTCTGAATTCCTTGAATTTCTCAAAAGCTTCAGATTTGTGTTTCATCAGATACACATATCCGAACCTAGAGAGATCGTCAGTGAATGTGATGAAGTACGAGAACCCACCCCTTGCATGTATAGACATCGGACCGCATACATCACTATGTACGAGTCCCAAGAGCTCGGTTGCTCTTTCTCCATGTCCGGTGAACGGAGATTTGATCATCTTCCCTTTGAGACAAGACTGACAAGTTCCATAAGATGAAAACTCGAACGCATTCAAGAGTCCATCTTTATGCAACTTACTCAGTCTTTTCTCTCCGATATGACCAAGTCTACAATGCCACAAGTAGGATTCATTCGTATCTGAATTCTTCCTCTTGCGTGTGTTTTGTATATTGAGAACTGTATTCTGATTTAGAATGTAGATACCATTAAACAGTGTACCCTCTGCAACCAGCACCTCATCAAGGTAAATGTTCATGATATTCTTTTCAAGAACAAACTTATATCTATCTTTATCGAGTAAAGAAACTGATATGATGTTGCAAACCATGGAGGGTACATAGTAGCAATCGTTCAAAATCATAGTCTTGCCATTTGGCAATACTAGGTGATATTCACCGACGGCTGCCGCATTAACTTGTGCTCCGTTCGCTACTCTGAGCGACATATCACCCGGTGTAACTTTCCTACTTTTTCTCAGTCCCTGCAATAAATTACAGATATGAGATCCTGATCCGGTATCAAGTACCCAGGAGGTAGGGCTGACCGTAAAACAGTTCTCAATTACAAGAACACCTGAAGTAGATGCAAAACCATGCTTCTTCTTCAACTGGGTATCCTGGAAATCCATACTTTCCTCTTTCCCATTCTCATACTCATGACTGTTGTCACAAGTTAGAGCTGAACCATCTTTCGCCAGTCCCGAATAAGAATTCGGATCGGTCAAGCGATACATTTTATTATCTTGATTAGGGCGTGAAAAGGTTGCTGCCTGGAGAGAGAGAAAAGAAACACTCAGCGTATGCTCTTGCAAGATTAGATTGGTTTATTAATTTATCTAACCAGGATGTCTCCCACTGTTTCCTCAAATTCTTCTTAAAACCTTTTAAAAGAAGAACTAGCCGGGTTTTAATTCACGTCACAATACTTGCTTAACCTTTCAGCCAAGCTAGTGTCGGTACTTCGAGGGAGGTTTTCCAACGCTTTCGCGAAGTTCCTTAATTAAAGAACCCCTTTTCCCTGGGGGCGTAACCCCGCTAACACCTTTCTAGACACCTACTAGGTTTATAGCATTGATTGTTTAAGTGAAATAATCTCCCGAGAGTAAACCAACTCATCAGTGGGATCGGGATCCAACTGTCATTGTGTGATAACCTAGATGGAATCCACTCTAGTTACCACACTCCAGAAGGTATGCTAAATCTGCAAGTTTCAGTTCTTTTGAAACTCCTGATGTGGTTTTTGCCCCTAACTGTTCATGACCGTGACTAGGTCAACAAGCCACAAACTGTTAGACAAGTTCTACCCGTCATAATCCTGATTGCATTAGACCCACCCGTACGTGCCCTTGACTAGGTCAACAAGGCCGCACGACTGTCCTAACCAATCACTTTTGCAATCCACAGAAAAATATTAGTTAGCTACCGTTCACTACGCCTTGACTAGGTCAACAAACGCAGCACGAATACTAACTAACATTAATCCGAAATGACGGAGGGCTACGGCTGGGTTTTTGGCGAAAAACCTGTTAACGTATTGAACTTGATATCGTTGAAGGAACATGATTGCACCCTTTTTGAAAATATAGTGGCGAAAACTTTTTGCTAAAGAGGTCACTCCCTGTGAAGGGATCTCGGCTCTTTCCTCGTCAAATGAGGTGCAGGATATTCCAAATGAATACCTCGATGCAAAGCAAGAATAATCGACTATAGTGAAGTTATTACCCTGACGCAAACTTTTGTCCAAGGGGTCACTCCCGGTGAAGGGATCTCGGCCCTTGCCTCGTCGACTGAGGTGCTGGGCATTCATAACCGAATACCGCGATGCAAAACAAAAATGAACGTCCTTGCAATAACAGCTTTTTGAAAAATTGTTCCAACAACGTCTTTTAGGTTTATTTTCTTGCATCAGTTCTTTTAATGCGTGATATTCTTGCATTAGTACTTTTAATGCGTCCCATCATTTAATTCCTACCATTGCAGAAAACAACCAAAATATGGCGTACGCTTATGCCATTCACATTCGCCACGGGGTCCCGTCATCACCCGTTAGGTTACTTAACTAACGACAGAGCGGGGGCTGGGCTAGCGCGGCTGTAAAACATAAGCAACGCCTAAATAGAAAGCAATGATAGACATTACAGATCACAGATGAATACATTGGATATACTAGCAATCCGCAATTCTTTCGAGCCTGGAACGAAAAACGGATAACACGGTCGCGGTGAATAGCCAATACCCCACCCAAGACCCCTACGGGTGCGGCAAACTACCCGCCAAGTATTCGAAGCGAAGCAACCTCCCTCAATGCCATGAGTAGGCCACTCGGCACTTCGAGACACCCGGTAGTTTGTGCACCCCCTCCTTGGGTCTATCCTAGGAGCAAAAACAGTAAAAAGAATTATACAATGACGGCTATAACCCCGACCCGGTTGTGCGGCCAAACAAATAATAATTATTACATCAATTTACATTTACAATGAATGAAAGAAAAAACAAGAGCTCATCTCACATCCACCCCGGCTATTCACCCGCGACAATCCAATCCATTCATATCCACAAACCAATAACAATCACAGATCATGTATAACCCCGACCAATCGACTTATAGCAATTAGTCGACGTTCAATACATGCAAACATCACAGATATAACCAACATAGCCAAAGTGCAGTGAAGTTCGGAAAAAATACGAAATTATAGGACCCCAAAAGAAAATTTCTTTTCTGGAAAATCTGGGCACATATAATATATTTCAAAAATCCCAAAACCAACACAGACACACACTGCACGAAAAACGATGCAGAGAAGAAGACAAACTGCGGCGCTTCCGCGGCACATGCCTACCTCGTGCCGCGGAAGGGCGGCGGTTTGAAGGGAACAGTGGATCGTTTTTCCTGGGTGTTCAAATAAAACCCTGAGCCGAATTTACAAGTATAAAGTTTTTCATTTAGAGCAGAAAAAATTTCAACAGAAACTTAGGGTTTTAGTTTTTCCGGTTTTGTGATTTTTCGGTTTCGAACTTCCATACACTTCGCTACCAAGCTAGTTTAAGTTTAGTTAGGCTCTGATACCACTGTTAGGTCCACGTTACCTCTCCCGGTACTTTCGGGGTTGCGGAAACGGTAAATCAAAATTTTTCTAAAGTTTGTAACATGGACCATAAAAGCCGGATCTTTGCTAAACTAAACTAGCATACTTGCAAAGAAAAGTTAACTACTCGGCAAAGTGGTTATACCTCAACTTGAACTCCTTCTCTTCTTGTTGTTCTTCTTCTTCTTTCTTGCTCTTTGTAGTAGCTTGAATGGCTTCCCCTCCTCGTCTCCTTTTTGCCGAAGATAGATCCACCTGAGGGCTTCATCCTTGGGCTCCTTTCTCGATCTTGAGAGAACTAAGGTATTCGGCTTGCTAGACCTTCTACCTTAGAGTGAGTAGAGTGTGCTTTGGGGTCTTATATCTTCAAGGAGATGATTCTCAACACATGAGATTTTCTCTCCTTGAACAAGAGGAGGAAGAAGATGAAGTGAAGAGAGAGAAACCAAATGATAGAAAATGAGCTATTTTCCTCTTGCAACCATAACAAAAGGAAAATGATTTATCTAATTAATAATAATAATTGAAATGAGAATAGTTGATGGTTGTTTTGGAATGACCACTATCATCACTTCATTAAATGAATGTTGGCAAGAATCAAGGAGCATCCTTGCAAAATAATGATGATGGTCAAACATTCAACCATGGTCAACAAGTCAACCATGGTCAACAAGTCAACAAAACCAACCATAACATAATTCCATTTAATTACTATTATTAATAGATATCTCACAAATTCATTAGGGTTTGGAAAAAACGACTGTCAACTGTGCATGCGCACCCGTTCCGAAACCCTAATGAAAAACCTCTTCTTCCGCCTCAAACAACTGTGCATACACAACTGCATTCTTGTTCCGATGAACATGAATACTGAGAGATAAAAGTGACCCCAAAACATATACCAGTATCCGGCTCAAACCAGAGCCCGCTGGCAATATCCGTCCGGACTCCAAACGTGCACAAGTGCGCGGATGAGAACGAACCCTGTCGCAAAACCATGCGACCTCTACTCAGTTTTGCCCAAAGGCGAGTAACCCTCTGTGTGGGACTCTAAAGACTCGACACTACGCTGGCAGTGGGGTTAACCACAGACCGCAAGCGGCACTATCTGTACGTAACGGTCCCCAGGTAGATGCCGATAAGAAGACTGATGAGGTGAACCCATCGGACTCCTACTGAGTCTGTATGTGACAATCTCCATACGGTCCGGTCTGTTCGTCTGATACATCGCATGTCGGGCCTAGGGGGGCGGCAAGCGTCAGACCCCTAATAGCGGTACAAGTCGTGTCGGAGTGAAGCCCAGAACACCCTGAGATAGCACTGGAACCTACCAGTATATCTCGCTTGCCCTGGCCAGGGACTACTCGTGTAATGGCTCTCCTAGACACAGCGCGATGTCAACCCCCAATACCGGGAGAGACGAATCCTGTCTAACCGTCACTGCCTCCAAGTACTTCGGGACTGCTCCCAACTACTGCCTGTTTGCACGACTCAGTAGAGCCGTGGTAGGGTAGTAATCAAAGAACAGTGGGAACACACTCGAGGCGAAGTGACAGTATCAAGTCAGCGGACTAAGCTGTACTCATGTCACCTGGGAACTGATAACTGACGATAGGTATAATACCAACCATCAGTTCCCGACGAGTCCTGTCCAGTGTACTCGTAACCTAACGAGCACCCGCATACTATCTCAAGTACGACGTACTGACGGCTGTGGGACAGACCGTCTCCCGTGCTGGGATGAGAAGCGCATACGCTAGTCTACTCCGGAGTATCGATGCCCTATCTCGGTACTCCCACGACTAGGGACGTGTATAAGGATGTGCTTGCAGATTACCCAGCCCCCACGAGTGTGATCGCCATCACAACGCCGGTAATCAAGCAAAGATCCTAAGGGCTCTACTAATGCGTATAGGTGATATAATAAATAAACAAACATGTACACATTAAAGCAGAGACAAACCAAGCAGCATACTACTATATTGAGCAAGATTGTCTGTACAACTGTGAATATCCCAAGCTTCCATCAAGTAATATACATACTAGTATGATACAGTAATGGCCTCTAGGGCATATACACTAACAGACAAGGTCCAAATGATCAGGAAGCGCATTAAGACGGCACAGGATCGACAGAAGAGTTGGGCAGATACCAGCCGGAGGGCACTAGAATTCGAAGTCGGAGATCACGTGTTCTTGAAGATTTCCCCTACTCGTGGAGTTATCAGGTTCGGAGGTCGGGGATGTAAGTCCATGTCACGCACCCCACGAACTTGCGGGGAGGCGGAATATATGAAAAACGATTATCAAAGCTTCGTAACACGGACTTGAGCGCATGAATCGTTATCTAAACCATTGCTAACAACAACTAGAGGTTTAACTACTCGATTCCGATGTTATACCTCACGTTGCATGTCCTTCGGGTCTTCATCGCTGTCCTCCACTCCTCGTAGGCTCCTTGGAACATCGGCACCTCAACGACCTCCTCGAATCAAAGACGATCCACCCGAAAGCTCCTACGCCAAGCTTAATCTCAAACTTGAGATAACTAGGTTGCTTAAAATGCTGATCTAAGCTACCTAGGGGATATAGAGTGAGGTTATGGATGTATTAGTCTAGCTAACCCTTGATCTCAACTCATGAGAGGTTAGGGTTAGGGTTTGAAGAATGAGAGAGCTTGAGGAGAGAGAAGGTGAAGGTGAGAATGAGAATAGAAAAGCTTCTGACTTGAATATATGAAAAATATTGAATTATCAAATAAATGAATTTAAATGATTATTCACCATGCTTCATTTATTCAACAAGAGTGATTCATCATGTGAGTCATTAAGTAATTAATGATGCATTTAAAGATATGATGAATCACACAAATGAGTCACAAAAGCAATTAATGAAATTGCCACCTCAACCCCTCATGTCACCATCCTTCTAGAAGCTTCTCGGAAAATTACGAGAACGCCCCTCGCATCCATGAAAACACGGAAAAACTTTAGACTGTATAAATCCAATAACCTGATACTAGAATCTGGCTTAAACCAAAGCCGGCCAGTAAAAATTGTCCGAAAAGTCGTACGTGCGTAAACACACGTATGCGTCCGAACCCTTGTCGTAAAACCATACAACCTCTATATCGTTTCGCCTGGAGAAGGGAAACTCTCTGTGCGGGACTCTAAAAACTCGACACTACGCTGGCAGTGGGTTTAACCACAGACCACAAGCGGCACTAGTTGTACGTAACGGTCCCCAGGTAGATGTCGATAAGAAGGCCGATGTGGAAAACCATCCGAACCCCTACTGAGCCTGATGTGACAATCTCCGCACAGTTCGGTCTGTTCGTCTAAGACTATCGCATATCAAGCCTAGGGCGCTGTCACGTCCCAAAAGTACAGAATATGACCAGCACTTAAACTACGAACGTCTCGAGGCGTGCGTAACCTAAGTAAGCCGAAAACCCAGAAACCCAAACCAAGAAAAGTAGTAGAGTGAAGGAAAACCAATTTAAAACAAGTAGTTTTAATAGCATAAGCCGAATTATGCGGTTTTTAAAAAAAAACATCAAATATTTCCCGAAAATTTCGACAGAGTCTCCTTTGTAAATACTGGCCCCCAAACGGGATACAACATGAATAGTATACGAAATCAATAAAAAGGCATCCCCAAGCGGGAGCTAGCTCTTCGTCAATTGACGGTCACAACCACACAAGCAATATAATATACAACGCCAACGGCGAGGATCAAAATTCAAAAGGAAACTCAAAACCACAAGAAAACCACAGAAATATAACACGCGACTCTAAGGTCGAAGGAATAACATCACTGGTCTCTATCTCAAATAAATACATGTTTGGTTGATGGAACTTCTAGATACAACAGAATAATAATATACAAGATATATAATGGGGGTACGATACAAGTAAACCCACCTACTAGCAAATCACCCGAAGGAAACTATGCCCGCAAGCCGTAATGAAACCTGTACGGCAAACCTGCAAGAAACTGGGGCACAACGGGGGTGAGTTGCCAACTCGTGAATAGAAAAACATCTACGGAAAGAAATCGCATAAATAACGCAACCTAGGTCAAAGATCATAATATATCCTCAATTATATATATAACATGCAACCTATAATAAGGCTAGGGTAAATATCTAACCCCGAGTGTAACCTCATGTGCCCGTGTCAGTGCCTCAGGTAGCAATATATCATATGAATGAGGTATGAATGCATGAAAACAGAATACATGTAAATGAAGAACTGTTTTCATAATTTAGTGAGATTTCCTTTGTATTTTTAAAATGAGGTATCATAATGAAATCAGCATAAAACAGTGCCTAGCATCGGCACAAAACGTCCCAATATCTCGATATCTCTGTATCACAGTCTCTGTACCTCAATATCTCGAAATCTCAATGTCTCAATCACAATATCTAGGACGCCGTCAGTCCAGACCGGCCCCTACCATCCATCTCAAGACCACGACGGTAACCTCCGGATATCCGACGCGTCGGGTAAAATCACCGGTAGGTAGTGCTCCCCTGCCAGGCTCACATCGTCATCATCACGCGCTTCTTGCCCCGAGGTACCTTACCGGGTCCACCATGTACCCGAAACGGTTCATCCGTCTCCTCGAATCGGGTCTCGAAATCCATCAGCAAACTCATGGTGGACGACTCATACATCATGGGAAAAACCGCACATTTTATTTAAAAAGAGAGAAATCAGTTTATATAAGTTTTGCGGTTTTCCCCCCAAATCCAGAAAATTTCATGGAAATCCGAATCCAAATCATCAATAGCATGTAAAACCATGAATACAGGCATAACAATGAATAACAGTATGCATGAAGTGACAAGTAATAACTACAATGTTAAGCTGGCATATAAGGCAGGTACACTAATATCATGTCAAATTACTAACTAACAAGCTAAGTCAAGCAATAATATTTTCTAAGGTGTACGTGACATGGCAATTACCGATGAAGATGTGTGTGAGCCGGCAAGTAAGTGTACGTGGTACATACGCATCATCGGTAATGGTGCTGGTGTCCTAACAATATGATATCAACATTGCAATAAGAAATTATAACATAAGTATGCGATGCGAAGCGAACCACAATAATAAGCAGGAGCTGAATTCTAGACGCAACTGTAACTAACCTGCATTAATCTAATATAAGTCCTACAAATGGTGCCTTTTGAAATAACACGAATCATGGGGTTTGAAAATAGGGACTACGGTGTTTTTATGAAAAGATACGTCTTTTGAAATATCCGTAGGATCCCTTGGGCTGTCTTTTAAAATACCCACGATTCGTTAGTTTTTGAAATAGGTAAGAATCGAATCTAATCTAACAACTAAACTAAACTAAAGGGCTAAGCTAACAAGCTGGACTACATGTAAGGAAACCGCCTAACATCTGAGTCGATCCATATACATACCTGTATATATATTAGTCGGTGATCCCGCCTCAATAATATCATATCCGATACCATATCTACAATCAGACATCCCAAGTCAAGAGTGCGGATCAATCATCAAGATATAGCTCGTACGTAAATCCGTCGTACGGCATCCCCAAATCTGGGTACGGGTCAATATCATATTCCTCACACCATTCCTCTGGTATCCTCTTTATTCAAGATCATAGTCTAGGGTACTGACCTATGTCTAGTACAATACTAATATCCTCAATATACTCATGATCTGACTACAGATCGACAATCTCGTACAAACCGATACCGTCAGCACATAGCATCATCCTCAAATCCGTATGTGAACACATAGTCCCATACCCATGTGATCACATAACTATAAAGAATCACATGAGCACATAAAAATAGGAATGTATGCAAGTATGTAGGTGTGTATGTGTAGTGCAACACTACCCTAGGGTTCGCAACACTAAAATAATCCAACACACCAATATCCATCCTAAACATCGTTATTAATCCCAAATAACATATAATAATTATTGGTGTGTATACGCATCCGTATACACCACCACGGACTGCGGGGGTGCTATACGCCATCCACCCGACATCTCCCCGTAGATATAAATCTACTCACCTGGTCATCGCTCGCCGGTGCCGACGTCGCCACGCGCTTGCTTGTGGTCTCGAAGTCCACATGGGGTACCTACATATCATAACGCAACGTATTGCATTAAAATCCGACTCATGACCAAAACGACTCACGAATCCCACATAGGTCAAAACCTATGGTTTGCTTCCACAAATCAACTTAAAAACCCTCGACGTCGGCGTACAAACGCCAAACCATCGAGAAAAACCCAAACACACTCATTTGTACAATCACAAGCACTAATTATAATACGAAATAGGTTGCAATTCACAAAAACCTCAAACTCACTTTAAAAGCTATTTTTCCGAAAATCTAGCAAGCAAAATTTACGCGTTTTTGTACAAAACATGATGTTTTAACAAAACTAATGGCCATAAGGCTCACTAACCATCTTAATTAAGTCATACCAATGTTAATTAGATTTTAAACTTAATTCTTAATATCAATCTCAAAAATCCAGTTTGCAAACATAACCAATTTTAATAATTTCATAGCAAAAATGCACAAACTACAATCTAGCTTGGATTTGCATGATCTATAACATTAAACTACACTTTAAAATGTTAATGAAGTCATGAAAAATATATTTAGATTTTTAATCTAACATATGAAATTAAATTCCAAAACCTAGTTTGCAAATTAGTATAATTACCACAATTTCAACCTAACAATTTGCAAACTAGCAATTAGATTAGGTTTTTTCATTTCACAATATGATGAATTACACTATGCATCCATAAACACCCAACAAAAAAAACCCTAACTATAAATTAATCCTTCTCTTGAAACTCAAATCTTTCAATTAGAACCATAATTAATTTCCTAATTAAGCTAAATTAAAGCAATAACCAACAAATTAAGAAAAAGGTTAGAATTATACCTCATGATCAAGAGATCAAATATGGAAATCAAAGCCTCTAAAATGCCAACTTATTCCCTAGATCCATGCAAGTTTGGCTAATGAGAAATGGGTAGGGATTAGATTTTGAGTTTGCTTTGATTTGTGTTGATTTTGGTTGATTTTTGAATGAATTTGGAGGTGAAGGAAGATGAGGACTAGGAGAAAAATGGGGGGCTGCCAACAGTTCAGATTCGGCCAAGGGAGGAGAGGAGTGAGGTGTGGTGTGGGGGTGGGTGAAGTCAATGGGAGAAAAGAAGACCAAGTCAACAAAAGACTATACTCTTTTTACTATTTTCTCACTTCCTTTGTTTTCTTTCTCTTGATTTCTTTTCTTCTATCAATAAGTGAGGAACACTTGGAGAGGGCTGCTGAATATGGGGTTGTGTGAGTGTGGGTGTGTGTGTGGGGTGAGCGAAAATGATAAATATAATACCCCAAATCTCCATTTAACTTATTTTCACCATTTAAGCCCTTTTTCTTCAATAATTTTCTAAACCGTTTTGGCAAACGATTTCGTTTTAAAAACCACATGATAAAATTTTATTTAATGTTTTATGATGCACAAAATTTGTTTCAACTCATTCCAATTTGTAATTTTCCCTCAATAAATATATTAGTGACGGCTTAAAATAATATTAAAATAATTAATTTCGGAAAAAATTTCAGAAAATTTGAAATTTCACCAGTGGGTCAATAAACACCAAATACTAGCAATTACATAGCCAGAATATGTATATTTAATTTTATAATAAAGATATTTGCATTTTGACTTTTTACAGAAAACCCCCTTATTTTACCGTTTTTTCGAAATTTCACCGAAACGATTTTCAAAACGTTACAATCTTCCCCCCTTAAAGAAATTCGGTCCCCGAATTTAAATTAAAACTTCCCCCAAATACTAAAATATTTCAGCCAAAACCATCAAATCGCCGGGGCTCCGAAATTATAAATACATAAAACAAATCGTAGCGCAACGCATGCGCATGAAAAATGAGCATATAACTCAAATCAGAACTCCGTCAAGCATCCCGCAATCATCGGAGTCATGGGGAAGACATCAATACCAAATCCAAAGCAAAACTAATATGATATAACTCGAAACTATACATGTAAAATATATTCAGGTACTGTCCTCTGACTAGTCCTGCTCAGTACGAAAACAAATAGCAATATCATAAAAACGTACTGCTCTATAAGAAAAATCAATCCCAAAATACGCGTATGAATACTACGTGCGTCTTGTGCGCACGGAAATCAAAATCCAAATATGTGCCATACATATGCACAGAAACAACATCTAAGTGCATCGGGTGTGCACGAAACATCTGTCGTAGGCAACATATGTGCCTGACAGCAAAATCAGGTGCATCTGACATGCACGAAAAATCTCGATTTAGTGCATCTGGTGTGCACCAAAATCACACTTCAAAACATGCGCCCAACATGCGCGAAAATCCAAATCAGGTGCATCCATCGTGCACGAAATCATGAAATCCAATATCAAGTGCCGAACATGCGCAAAATCAAATCAGGTGCACAAGGTGCACAAAACAAATATCGAACATCAACATCGAAATCCAAGTCCAATGCATCTAAGTGCACAAATGGCGTATCACTGCACTGCAAGCATATATAAACTATACAGAGTGCAGGAACCAAATCGTGTGCATGCATACGCACAAAATCAACCCAAATGTCTAAAACCGTAAAATCACAAACATGTGAAACCCAAGCACGAAAACGATATCTAGTGCAACACTGTGCAAAGATCGTAAATCCTCAATCATCAAAATCAAATCATTCAAATAAATCACCCAAAATATCGAAATCAATAATGGCGGCATAGTACCGCTCAAGCGCATCCTCTAAGAATCTCGGGCCAACTGTCGCGGTCACTAGTGGGACGTCTCGTCAATGATCATGAACTCTGGCCTGTTGGTGTGCGTAACAATGACCACTCCTGGGTCAAGGTCTTCACTGGAAATTACCAATCTCTCGGTCCATCGGCTCATCGGCCTTGTCAGGTGTGCTAACGGGGATGATCCCGTTCTGGCACGTCTCTTGTCATCTCCCGGTCAATCATCGCGACCACTCGTAAGACAGCATATCACTGGCGTCGGCCTCTGGCTCTCTGAATGTACGTGACACATCTGATCCTGGGTGCAAGTATCATTGCAGCAGTGTCCTGAAAGGAATCCTGCTCACGGTCTATTCCATGTCTTGTCTCTGCCAACTGTCCGGAAGTCATCGTCCTTTCCTATATCTGCATCTTGCTCCGGAACGGCTGCATACCCATCGCGACTCCTTCTGGAAGGTATATCCAGTACTCTGCCTCGGCATGCGTATCGCATCTCTGATGTCGGCGGAGTGGAACGTCGTCTTATCCAGATCTTGTACGGACCTCTTTACTCCACTTTCTCTAATGTCGACTGCTCGGACTCGTCTCATCGTGGCTACATGGACTGAGCTCCAACGGCTATCCTCGTATCGGGAGTCTTCCAAGAAATGCATCTCACCACCTAGCATCCGAATTAAATCGAGCCATCCGATCGAGTCGTCAAAACCTCATAATCCCCCAAGAGTTCAACCTCTTGGGCACAGTTTAATAGTATCGAGTACATACCACAGCATCGGTGGTCCAGCCGTAGAAGGGCAAACCCAAGCCTCACTAATGGCGCCGTAGAACTGCCACAAACCCGAAGGTTCAAAGGCTTTCACACGGTCATTAAGTCGAGTTAGGGTTTCATTCTTCTAGAGGGACCATAGAATTGCATGCATGTCTTTCCGACTACTTTAAACTTGGAATAATAGGTTTCTGACATTCGATCGTCTCTGTCGACTCCCAACGTCTCCGCGTGAAGTCGTCTCTAGCTGGAATCAATCTATCTGATGACCTCGCATCGGGGTAGGCGAACGATCCACATGTCCTAGTCATTCATCCTCGATGACTAGCGACCTTCTATCATCTCTTAGTATAACTCGTTCTGCCCTAATTCCAGCATCTGGGGCAATATCTCGTCGTTCGCAGCAATAACTGGCTCGCTCGTCTGCACGCTGAATAGTGCCTCGATCATCATGAATAAGCAACACACCAACGGTCATCAAAATCTGGCTGGCCTCTATCATTGGCTCAATCCTCTAGTGTCGATCAGCACATCCGAGTAACCTCATAAAGGCGATCCGCCAAACGCTCGTGACGCGGAAACACAGTAAAAAGACACATCTCTGCAATCGTGTGTTGCCGGAATTTCGCCCTGGTCAGTCCTCGTTCGTGACGAGCTCGTGCTGACCGCAACTCTAGCTGTAGCTCTCCATGCCCGTAATCGTGGCAGCAAAACCATAACTGGTACTGATGAGGCTAGATCGGAATGAATATAATATTGAGCAAAGAAATGTACATCCTAAGGCTTCTTAAGTGGAGTAGCGTATCGTAAATATGCCGCGGAACATACCTACGGTACGTCACTCTACTTTAGTCACCTATTCCATCAACCAAGGGTCATCCTTTGCTCCGAAGGTAAAACCTAACGCTCTGATACCAACTTTGTCACGTCCCGAAAGTACAGAATATGACCGGCACTTAAACTACGAACGTCTCGAGGCGTACGTAACCTAAGTAAGCCGAAAACCCAGAAACCCAAACCAAGAAAAGTAGTAGAGTGAAGGAAAACCAATTTAAAACAAGTAGTTTTAATAGCATAAGCCGAATTATGCGGTTTTTAAAAAAACATCAAATATTTCCCGAAAATTTCGGCAGAGTCTCCTTTGTAAATACTGGCCCCCAAACGGGATACAACATGAATAGTATACGAAATCAATAAAAAGGCATCCCCAAGCGGGAGCTAGCTCTTCATCAATCGACGATCACAACCACACAAGCAATATAATATACAACGCCAACGGCGAGGATCAAAATTCAAAAGGAAACTCAAAACCACAAGAAAACCACAGAAATATAACGCGCGACTCTAAGGTCGAAGGAATAACATCACCGGTCTCTATCTCAAATAAATACATGTTTGGTTGATGGAACTTCTAGATACAACAGAATAATAATATACAAGATATATAATGGGGGTACGATACAAGTAAACCCACCTACTAGTAAATCACCCGAAGGAAACTATGCCCGCAAGCCGTAATGAAACCTGTACGGCAAACCTGCAAGAAACTGGGGCACAGCGGGGGTGAGTTGCCAACTCGTGAATAGAAAAACATCTACGGAAAGAAATCGCATAAATAACGCAACCTAGGTCAAAGATCATAATATATCGTCAATTATATATATAACATGCAACCTATAACAAGGCTAGGGTAAATATCTAACCTGAGTGTAATCTCATGTGCCCGTGTCAGTGTCTCAGGTAGCAATATATCATATGAATGAGGTATGAATGCATGAAAGCAGAATACATGTAAATGAAGAACTGTTTTCATAATTTAGTGAGATTTCCTTTGTATTTTTAAAATGAGGTATCATAATAAAATCAGCATAAAACAGTGCCTAGCATCGGCACAAAACGTAATCCCAATATCTCGATATCTCTGTATCACAGTCTCTGTACCTCAATATCTCGAAATCTCAATGTCTCAATCACAATATCTAGGGCGCCGTCAGTCCAGACCGGCCCCTACCATCCATCTCAAGACCACGACGGTATCCTCCGGATATCCGACGCGTCGGGTAAAATCACCGGTAGGTAGTGCTCCCCTACCAGGCTCACATCATCATCATCACGCGCTTCTTACCCCGGGGTACCTTACCGGGTCCACCATGTACCCGAAACGGTTCATCCGTCTCCTCGAATCGGGTCTCGAAATCCATCAGCAAACTCATGGTGGACGACTCATACATTATGGGAAAAACCGCACATTTTATTTAAAAAGAGAGAAATCAGTTTATATAAGTTTTGCGGTTTTCCCCCCAAATCCAGAAAATTTCATGGAAATCCGAATCCAAATCATCAATAGCATGTAAAACCATGAATACAGGCATAATAATGAATAACAGTATGCATGAAGTGACAAGTAATAACTACAATGTTAAGCTGGCATATAAGGCAGGTACACTAATATCATGTCAAATTACTAACTAACAAGCTAAGTCAAGCAATAATATTTTCTAAGGTGTACGTGACATGGCAATTACCGATGAAGATGTGTGTGAGCCGGCAAGTAAGTGTACGTGGTACATACGCATCATCGGTAATGGTGCTGGTGTCCTAACAATATGATATCAACATTGCAATAAGAAATTATAACATAAGTATGCGATGCGAAGCGAACCATAATAATAAGCGGGAGCTGAATACTAGACGCAACTGTAACTAACCTGCATTAATCTAATATAAGTCCTACAAATGGTGCATTTTGAAATAACACGAATCATGGGGTTTGAAAATAGGGACTACGGTGTTTTTATGAAAAGATACGTCTTTTGAAATATCCGTAGGATCCCTTGGGCTGTCTTTTAAAATACCCACGATTCGTTAGTTTTTGAAATAGGTAAGAATCGAATCTAATCTAACAACTAAACTAAACTAAAGGGCTAAGCTAACAAGCTGGACTACATGTAAGGAAACCGCCTAACATCTGAGTCGATCCATATACATACCTGTATATATATTAGTCGGTGATCCCGCCTCAATAATATCATATCCGATACCATATCTACAATCAGACATCCCAAGTCAAGAGTGCGGATCAATCATCAAGATATAGCTCGTACGTAAATCCGTCGTACGGCATCCCCAAATCTGGGTACGGGTCAATATCATATTCCTCACACCATTCCTCTGGTATCCTCTTTATTCAAGATCATAGTCTAGGGTACTGACCTATGTCTAGTACAATACTAATATCCTCAATATACTCATGATCTGACTACAGATCGACAATCTCGTACAAACCGATACCGTCAGCACATAGCATCATCCTCAAATCCGTATGTGAACACATAGTCCCATACCCATGTGATCACATAACTATAAAGAATCCCATGAGCATATAAAAATAGGAATGTATGCAAGTATGTAGGTGTGTATGTGTAGTGCAACACTACCCTAGGGTTCGCAACACTAAAATAATCCAACACACCAATATCCATCCTAAACATCGTTATTAATCCCAAATAACATATAATAATTGTTGGTGTGTATACGCATCCGTATACACCACCACGGATTGCGGTGGTGCTATACGCCATCCACCCGACTTCTCCCCGTAGATATAAATCTACTCACCTGGTCCTCGCTCGCCGGTGCCGACGTCGCCACGCGCTTGCTTGTCGTCTCGAAGTCCACATGGGATACCTACATATCATAACGCATCGTATCGCATTAAAATCCGACTCATGACCAAAATGACTCACGAATCCCACATAGGTCAAAACCTATGGTTTGCTTCCACAAATCAACTTAAAAACCCTCGACGTCGGCGAACAAACGCCAAACCATCGAGAAAAATCCAAACACACTCATTTGTACAATCACAAGCACTAATTATAATACGAAATAGGTTGCAATTCACAAAAACCTCAAACTCACTTTAAAAGCTATTTTTCCGAAAATCTAGCAAGCAAAATTTACCCGTTTTTGTACAAAACATTATGTTTTAACAAAACTAATGGCCATAAGGCTCACTAACCATCTTAATTAAGTCATACTAATGTTAATTAGATTTTAAACTTAATTATTAATATCAATCTCAAAAATCCAGTTTGCAAACATAACCAATTTTAATATTTTCATAGCAAAAATGCACAAACTACAATCTAGCTTGAATTTGCATGATCTATAACATTAAACTACACTTTAAAATGTTAATGAAGTCATGAAAAACATATTTAGATTTTTAATCTAATATTTGCAATTAAATTCCAAAACCTAGTTTGCAAATTAGTGTAATTACCACACAATTTGCAAACTAGCAATTAAATTAGTTTTTTTCATTTCACAATATGATGAATTATACTATGCATCCATAAACACCCAACAAAAAAAACCCTAACTATAAATTAATCCTTCTCTTGAAACTCAAATCTTTCAATTAGAACCATAATTAATTTCCTAATTAAGCTAAATTAAAGCAATAACCAACAAATTAAGAAAAAGGTTAGAATTATACCTCATGATCAAGAGATCAAATATGGAAATCAAAGCCTCTAAAATGCCAACTTATTCCCTAGATCCATGCAAATTTGGCTAATGAGAAATGGATAGGGATTAGATTTTGAGTTTGCTTTGATTTGTGTTGATTTCGGTTGATTTTTGAATGAATTTGGAGGTGAAGGAAGATGAGGACTTGGAGAAAAATAGGGGGCTGCCAACAGTTCAGATTCGGCCAAGGGAGGAGAGGAGTGAGGTGTGGTGTGGGGTGGGTGAAGTTAATGGGAGAAAAGAAGACCAAGTCAACAAAAGACTATACTCTTTTTACTATTTTCTCACTTCCTTTGTTTTCTTTCTCATGATTTCTTTTCTTCTATCAATAAGTGAGGAACACTTGGAGAGGGCTGCTGAATATAGGGTTGTGTGAGTGTGGGTGTGTGTGTGGGGTGAGGGAAAATGATAAATATAATACCCCAAATCTCCATTTAACTTATTTTCACCATTTAAGCCCTTTTTCTTCAATAATTTTCTAAACCGTTTTGGCAAACGATTTCGTTTTAAAAACCACATGATAAAATTTTATTTAATGTTTTATGATGCACAAAATTTGTTTCAACTCATTCCAATTTGTAATTTTCCCTCATTAAATATATTAGTGACGGCTTAAAATAATATTAAAATAATTAATTTCGGAAAAATTTTCAGAAAATTTGAAATTTCACCAGTGGGTCAATAAACACCAAATACTAGCAATTACATAGCTAGAATATGTATATTTAATTTTATAATAAAGATATTTGCATTTTGACTTTTTACAGAAAACCCCCTTATTTTACCGTTTTTTCGAAATTTCACCGAAACGATTTTCAAAACGTTACAGGGGCGGCAAGCGTCAGTCCCCTAATAGCTGTATAAGTCGTGTCGGAGCGAATCTCATTACACCTTGAGAAGCTACTGGAACCTACCAGTATATCTCGCTTGCCCTGGCCTGGGACTTTGCGTAATGGCTCTCTGACACAGTGCGATATCAACTCCCAATACCGGGAGAGACGAATCCTATCTAACTGCCACTGCCTCCAAGTGCTCGGAACTGCACCCAACTGCTACCTGTTTGCACGACTCCTTTGAGCCGTGGTAGGGTAGCAATCTAAGAACAGTGGGACACACTCGAGGTGAAGTAGCAGTGTCAAGTCTGCGGACTATGCTGTACTCATGTCATCTGGGAACTGTTAACTGACGATAGGTATAATACCAACCAATCAGTTCCCCTGCGAGTCCTGTCCGGTGTACCCGTAACCTAACGAGCACCTGTGTACTATCTCCAGTACGACGTACTGATGGCAATGGGACAAACCATCTCCCCAACTGGGATGAGAAGCGTACACACTAGTCTACTCTGGAGTATCGATGCCCTGCCTCGATAGTCCTACGACTAGGGACAAGTATAGGATGTTGCTTATAGACTACCCAGCCTCCACTAGTGTGACTACCATCACAACGCTGGTAATCAAGCAAAGAACCTATGGGCTCTACTAATATGTATAAGTGATACGTCACAAGAAACATATGCACATATTAAAGTAGACTCAAACCAAGTAGCATACTACCATTTTTAGCAAGACTGTATATACAAATGTGAATATCCCAAGCTTCCATTAAGTAATATACAATCTAGTATGATACAATAATGGCCCCTAGGGCATATACACTAACAATCTCCCACTTGCACTAGGGCCATGAGCTGGCATATCGTAGACCTATCATCTCGAATAGTCTCTCGAACTGCGTCTGAGGAAGGGCCTTTGTGAATGGATCAGCAATGTTATTCTCCGTCTCTACTCTCTTCACCTCGATCTCCCTGCGATCGACGATCTCCCTGATCAGGTGATACCGCCTTAAGATGTGTCTGGACTTCTGATAGGACCTGGGTTCCTTCGCTAAAGCTATAGCGCCGTTGTTGTCACAATACAGAGGTATTGGACCAACACTGGAAGGAACCACCTGAAGTTCTATGAGGAACTTCTTCATCCAGACAGCTTCTTTTGCGGCATCGCAAGCAGCTATGTACTCCGCTTCCATCGTTGAGTCTGCAGCGGTCTCCTGCTTGGAACTCTTCCAACAGACCGCCCCTCTATTGAGGGTAAAGACATAACCTGTAAATCCCCGTTTCCATTCTAATAAAATTTCCTATACTCTGAAATCCCAGTGACTTCTTCTCTTTTCCTTCATATTTTGATTGATTATTTAAACTTAGTATGTATACTTTTCCTTAATCCTAAAAGTTTAAAACCCAAGATTTAAAACTAAAGCAAATAAAACCAATTTAATTTAACCCAAATTTTCTTTTAACCACTAAATTCCCCAAACCCTTTTTATCAATATCCATCAGCCCATTTAGATTTTTAAATAAATCCCTTTTGAAAATACAAATCCTTCAGCCCAATCCTATTTCCTAAATAATTCCTTAAACCCAAGTTTTAAGCCCCGGCCCATCCCCTTAAATTTCTTTCAGCCCACACAAAATTTTTGTTAATAAAATTCCTTATTAATTTTTACCCTCAGCCCATTCTTGCAGCCCACGAGACTTTATTTTTAGAAAGGAAATTATATTTTTGGTCCGGCCTACCCTACAGCCCACAAAGTCTTCATTTTTAAAAAGAAATTTTTTTAAAACAGCCCCCGGCCCGCTTACCATTCCTCAGCCCACCATACATTTTTGAATCCCCACTGTTCCTCTTCTCAAACATCCCAACGGCTACCTCCATTAACGCGCGCGCGACACGCCTCCTCCGCCGACGCCTTCGCCCTGCCGTTGCTCCCATGATTACAGCCTCGTCGCTCTCATCTCTCTCTCTTACTCACCTCGTCTCCAACTCACTCTTCATCTTCCTCTACTTCCACCGAGCCCCCAAATCCCCCTTAACCCACTGCCACCTCCACCCACGACGACGACGAACTCCCTCCAATTCCCTCCTGCATCACCTCACGTCTCCTCTGCAAACCTTCTCCTCCACGACTCCTCCCTTCATCACCCGAGCCCCCACCAGTCCTCACCTGCACACACAAACCCACTTCAATTTAACTCGACCACCTCACCCCATCGACGCCGGTGAACCCCCATCTCATCGGAACCATCCATCGACCTTCCACACCCTCAGCAGCACTCTCATCTCTTCAGACCCGACCCCCACTACTCCCCATCTCTCTCCAAAACCTTTCTTCCCAAACAATTTTTCCCCCACTGCGAAACTGCCCTATGCACGCCGCCGGAGCGACGCCGTCGACCGTCGGCAACTCCAATACACTCGCTGTGGATCATCGAACATCCATCAACGTCTAGTGGCTGTGAAAACGACTCCGGACAACCCCGACGCGAGATCCACATCGAGATCGAGGCTCGCGGGAATCCGATACGTGGCGTATATCGCGCGTTCGCGACGACACGGTGGCCGTACGACCCCGAGGCGTTCTCCAGGCAAGTGTTTACTTGCTTCATGCTAATATAGTCGTGTTACACACCTAGATCACATAGTTTACGAACTTAATGATTATATATATATATATTGACCAAGGTGTTCGATGCTAGCCTTTCATGGATATAGCTGTTTAATTTGACGGAAACCAATACCATCTGTTGGCCCATATAATGTTAAATATAGTGTATGAATCTCGCTGGAAAATACGAATGTTTGTAACGAAAACTGATACCCCCAAATATGCCGTTAAAACTGGAATTTTCTCATGCCTGAAAACGAATAAAATCACCATAAATCATATGTATACTGGATTGAGACGTTCGAGGGCTTAAATCGAAGCCGACTCGATGAACTTTAACCCTATGGAAAATCCTAATGATTCCTGTTCTGTAATCATGATGATAACTGGGTCGGAACACGACTCTGGACTGCAGTCCAGAGCGTTTCTGATTGGTGTGTTCTGTCTAAAATCCTGCGTCCCCGTATTTCCTGAAATCGTGTGATACGGAACCTTACAGTAGTTATAAAATATTCCTGTTAGTAAAAGAAAACAAGTGGTTTCATTCCGATTCATCGCCGTTTGTTATTTTAAACCTATTTTAAAAGGGCAGAACGTAAAGCTGTCCAGAACACTTTCTGAAATGACATTGGAGGTTAAACTGTGTATAACTTTCAACGTACAGATGCGATTGAGAATCCGTCTATTGCGTTGAATACTTTATCGAAAACCCTAAATTTCATCTAACTGTGACATCGCTAAATTCTGAGCCCAACTGGGTGCAATTCGTGTCGCGAAACAGACGTTCAGTTCTGAAATTGAAATTCCAGCCGCGAACACTTAAACTGAAACAGTTATATCTCGAAAACCGAAACTCCGATTGAACTGAAACAAATTTTGATGAATCACTGACTGATTGTTCTATATATCTTACCTACATCATTTTCGCTGAATTCGTAACATATTATCTGTGCAATTTATTTTAGTTCATGACATGCATGCTAATTCGTAACATACAAAGTTTATTGGTAGCATATAGTACATATATCATACCCTTGTCATTTACACAGTGTTAGTGCGTGTGGACATTGCATCATCGTGCGTGATAGATGTTGGTTTAGGAGTGACGAGTACACCAATGGAAAGTGAATATTCGTGATAGTGATTGATACAGTGGATAGTGATGAAACCGTGTCATTGGTATACTCGTACACAACTAGACCAATATCATAAATAGTGTAACTTGGGGGAAAAAGGGGAAATCAAAGTGGAAAGAGTATCGTATTTAGCGGGACCGTGATTAGAGGATGATCATTCGAACTGTGATACTTATACGTGTAGGACAGGATCTAGCGATCCGGCTGACAGGGTTATGTCCCGGGCATGTGGGCCGTTGTCTCGGGTATGTACGAGACTCCTGTTAAACATGATCCTCCTTCCACTGTGTGATTTCAAACATGACCTAGAGACCGATAGGGACACATAACATATTCTGCATCATATTGTGACATAATGATTACTTGCATTATTCTCATACCAGTATCACCTTATTTCCCTGTTGCATCTGATTGTAATAATATTATTATTTGTGTCGCTCTGACGACCTGAGTATGCATGCTCAGATTCCGCGGGAGGACCAGCACCGGAGACGGATCTATCCTTTGAGTTCACGGAGATATAGTTTGGTGTACCTTCTTCATTTACTGCTTTCCATAAGAGAGATTGTGAGATTGAACTTGGTTAGTTATCTTTCTTATTATCTGTGATCTGTGAACAATGAAATTTTAATGTAATAAATTAGTGATGTGATTCCTTTAATACTGTGCTTTATTTACTGATTACCATGTAGTGCTAGAAGCCGAAGTGTGACTACGGCGGGATGATTCCTTGACCGTAGGAGCATGGCTGGCCTAGTCATCCCTCGTTTTCCGTATTTTGGGAAGCGGGGCGTGACATGGTTTAGTTGGTATCAGAGCCAGGTTTTAGCATCAAGGGATAACATTCACTAGGCGATATTACGTTATTCTTGTTTCACTATTCTTGATTTCTATCCTTGAATCTGAACCTATTCTTTTGAATCTTCCAGAGATATGACGTCCCCGAACGACCCCTCCTCGGACTCCAGCTCTCAGGACCGCACGGAAAGAATACTCAGTGCACTGACCACTCTCGCGGAAGCTCAGGAGAGGAAGACAGATTTTCTTACTGAGGGACTCAGAGCGATTACCGCTGCAGGAGGACCCTCCGCACTTATTACCACCCCCGAGGGCGTTACTCCACCAGCTTATCAGGCTAGGGCTGGTACCGTATCAGACTTCCGACGGTTACACCCAGCCGCTTTCACAGGGCTAGCTGAACCCCTTGAGGCTGAGCAATGGCTGGTAAACATGGATAATTTATTGGCAGCCGCCAGGGTTCCAGAGGAAGACAGAGTGAATGTGATAAAGATACAATTAGAAGACGAGGCCCGTACATGGTGGTCGGTAGAAGAAAGCAGACTTGAAGAGCCGATTGAATGGAACAAGTTTAAGGAGTGCTTCTTAGATCATTATTTTCCTCCCACAGCCAAGGCAGAAATGGAGGAAAAGTTTATTCTTCTGAAGCAGAATGGACGCCCAGTGGACGTTTATGCGGCAGAATTCAACCGTCTGAGCCGCTTTGCTCCATACATGGTCAAATCAGAAGTCACCAGGGCTAGGCGTTTCCTTCAGGGGTTAGATTTTGAGTTGCAGCAGCTGATTGCATCGTTGGATCTACAGACTTTCGCACAGGTACTCAACGCGGCGAGAGTTCAGGAACAATTGATTAACAAATTCAGGAGACCCCCAGTCGTTCCAGCACGTACCCACGTGCCTTCTCGAGGAGCCATACCGGTTCACAGAGCAGGGACAACTCAAATGAAGCGCCCGTTTGTACCACAGCATCGCCCCCAGAGACAGGGCGTAACTTGCGGCTATTGCGGTAGAGGAGGACATACTCAGAAGGACTGTCGCCGTGCCAAGGGACAGTGCCTGATTTGCGGTTCCAGTCAACACAGGATTAACAGTTGTCCTGAGCGAGCAGAAATACAGGGAGGTTCTGGACCGTCACAGCAGAGGCCGCAGGAGCAGAGGCAACCATTTACAGGTCGCGGTCAGGGACGGGCTTTCACCTTGACCGCCGAGCAGGCAGAGGCGTCAGGAGACGTGGTTACAGGTACTCTACTCGTACATTCCTTGCCAGCTAGAGTACTATTTGATTCTGGAGCCTCGCATTGTTTCTTGTCTGAGCATTTCACCAATACACACTCAATACCACATGAACCACTAACCAAGGGATGGGAAATTCATACGGGTAATGGCATTATTATATCTAGTCGAGAATGTAGATTATGCCCGGTTGTAGTATGTGGCAGGGAATTCTATGCGAATTTCCTCCTAATTGGGACAGGCAGTTACGACGCAATTCTTGGGATGGATTGGATGAGCACTTTCCATGCAGTTATCGATTGTCGTGCAAAGAAGGTGATCTTCCGCATTCCCAATCACCCGGAGTTTGTTTTCGAGGGCGGAAGCGAATGTTTGGAACCAGCTAAGTACAGAGCAAAGCCTAAGGAACTGACAGCCATGGAGATTGATAAGAGCCCAGTCCCAGAAATTGTTCGGGACTTTCTAGACGTATTTCCTGAAGATCTACCAGGTCTACCACCTCCTCGAATTTTGGAGTTCTCAATCGATTTGATTCCAGGTACAGCCCCGGTATCCAGAGCCCCATACAGAATGGCACCGGTGGAATTGGCGGAATTGAAGAAGCAGGTTGAAGAACTATCGGAGAAAGGATTTATTCGACCAAGTGCTTCGCCGTGGGGTGCACCGGTTCTATTAGTAAAGAAGAAGGATGGATCGCTGCGAATGTGTATAGATTATCGGGAGCTGAACAAGGTCACGATAAAGAACAAGTACCCAATACCGCGCATTGATGACCTATTCGATCAGCTAAGTGGAGCCAAGGTTTTCTCGAAGTTGGACCTCCGTTCTGGATATCATCAAATCAGAGTAGCAGCCGATGATGTATGCAAGACGGCTTTCAGAACCCGATACGGACATTACGAGTTCCTTGTGATGCCGTTCGGTGTTACCAATGCCCCAGCAATATTCATGGATTTAATGAACAGGGTGTTCGCAAAATACTTGGACACGTTTGTCGTTGTGTTTATTGACGACATACTTGTCTATTCGAAGACCCGGGAAGAGCATGCTGAGCATTTGCGCACGGTACTGCAGGTTCTTCGAGAAGAGAAGCTGTACGCGAAGCTAAGCAAGTGTGAATTCTGGCTTGACAAGGTTCAGTTTTTGGGACATATCGTTTCGGGCGAAGGCATCTCGGTGGACCCGGCAAAGATAGAATCTGTCAGAGATTGGCCGACGCCAAAATCAGTAGCAGAGATCAGGAGCTTTCTGGGATTGGCAGGTTATTATCGGAGATTCGTCCAAGATTTCTCAAGAATCGCAGAACCATTGACACGGCTGACACGGAAGGACGTGCCGTTTACATGGACAGAGGAGTGCACTCAGGCATTCGACACACTAAAGCAGAAGTTAACCACAGCACCTATACTTACAGTACCAGATAATTCAGGTGGTTTGGTGATACACAGTGATGCCTCAGGGAAGGGTTTAGGCTGTGTTTTGATGCAGCACGGCCGAGTGGTTGCTTACGCCTCTCGACAATTGAGAAACCACGAGAAGAACTACCCTACACATGACTTGGAGTTAGCTGCGGTAGTCTTTGCGTTGAAGATTTGGAGGCACTATCTATTAGGAGAAAAAGTGGAGGTATACACCGATCACAAAAGTTTGAAGTATGTTTTCACTCAGAAGGAACTGAACATGAGGCAGCGCCGATGGCTAGAGCTAATGGCAGATTATGACTTGGACCTTCAGTATCACCCGGGGAAGGTCAATGTTGTACCAGACGCACTCAGTCGCAAACCAGCG
This sequence comes from Agapanthus africanus, assembly GCA_030015575.1. Taxonomy (NCBI): domain Eukaryota; kingdom Viridiplantae; phylum Streptophyta; class Magnoliopsida; order Asparagales; family Amaryllidaceae; genus Agapanthus; species Agapanthus africanus. Next base: position 296,323,410 of record CM057339.1, on the reverse strand, counting down.
GTCATGATGTTGACCGATCAGAGGAGTATTATTGAGGATTTCCAGAAACTTGAACTTGAGGTCATTACTCCGAACGCACTCAGTCAATTTTGGCAACTACAGGTGCAATCTTCCCTGGTGGATCGCATCAAGATTGCACAAGCGGATGATCCTCGATTACAAAAGTTCAGAGAGCAAGTGGAAGCTGGATTGAGAACGGATTTGATTATACATGAAGATGGCTCTCTGAGATTCGGTAGCAGACTCTGCGTACCTAAAGGTGATGTACGAGAAGAAGTTTTGGCTGAAGCACACAGTTCAGCTTATTCTGTGCATCCAGGAGGTACAAAAATGTATCAGGACCTAAAGCAGCACTTTTGGTGGAACGGAATGAAGCGGGAGATTGCGAGGTTCGTATCCAGATGCTTGGTATGTCAGCAGGTGAAGGCAGAACATCAGAGAACAGCAGGATTATTACAACCATTGCCGATACCTGAATGGAAGTGGGAGCACATTACTATGGATTTTGTGACGGCCTTACCACGGAGCCCTAGAGGCAATAATGCTATTTGGGTTATCGTCGATCGCCTCACAAAAGTTGCACACTTCCTACCTTTCCGAGTGGGACAGTCGACTGAATCACTGGCAGAAAGATATATGCAGGAGATTGTGCGACTTCACGGTGTTCCAGTCAGCATTGTGTCAGACCGGGACACGAGATTCTTGTCGCACTTTTGGAAGAGCTTACAGGAGAGTTTGGGAACCCGCCTCAAATTCAGCACAGCTTATCACCCACAGACGGATGGACAATCCGAGCGTACAATTCAGACGCTCGAGGATATGTTGAGAGCCTGTATGTTGGACTTTCAGGGTTCCTGGGAGGACCATCTGCACCTAGTCGAGTTTTCTTACAACAATAGTTATCAGGCTAGTATTCAGATGGCTCCTTTTGAAGCGCTATATGGACGGAAGTGTCGATCCCCAGTATGCTGGGATGATGTGGGAGAACGAAGATTACTGGGCCCCGAACTCATTGTTCAGACTGTCGACAAGGTTCAAATGATCAGACAACGTATTAAGACGGCTCAAGATCGACAGAAGAGTTGGGCAGATACCAGCAGAAGGGCACTTGAGTTCGAAGTCGGAGATCATGTGTTCTTAAAAATTTCACCTACTCGTGGAGTTATCAGGTTCGGAAGTCGGGGAAAGCTTAGTCCCCGTTTTATCGGACCTTTTGAGGTGCTAGAGCGAGTAGGAGAGGTGGCCTATCGACTTGCCTTACCTCCATCGCTAGCCGGTGTGCACAATACCTTCCACGTGTCACAGTTGCGGCGTTACGTTCGAGATGAGAGCCATGTTCTGGACCATTCAGAGTTAGTTTTGGGGACTGATCTGTCATACGAGGAGCAGCCTACTACCATTCTCGACCGCAGAGAGAAGGTGCTGAAGAATAAGGTTATTCCGTTAGTCCGAGTGTCTTGGGGCGGTCGTTCCCCAGGAGAATCCACCTGGGAGCGGGAGGAAGATATCCGTGATCGTTATCCACACCTCTTTGTTTAGTACATTGTTTCTTGTATCTCTGTTAATTTCGAGGACGAAATTTTGTTAAGGGGGGTAGGATGTAAATCCCCGTTTCCATTCTAATAAAATTTCCTATACTCTGAAATCCCAGTGACTTCTTCTCTTTTCCTTCATATTTTGATTGATTATTTAAACTTAGTATGTATACTTTTCCTTAATCCTAAAAGTTTAAAACCCAAGATTTAAAACTAAAGCAAATAAAACCAATTTAATTTAACCCAAATTTTCTTTTAACCACTAAATTCCCCAAACCCTTTTTATCAATATCCATCAGCCCATTTAGATTTTTAAATAAATCCCTTTTGAAAATACAAATCCTTCAGCCCAATCCTATTTCCTAAATAATTCCTTAAACCCAAGTTTTAAGCCCCGGCCCATCCCCTTAAATTTCTTTCAGCCCACACAAAATTTTTGTTAATAAAATTCCTTATTAATTTTTACCCTCAGCCCATTCTTGCAGCCCACGAGACTTTATTTTTAGAAAGGAAATTATATTTTTGGTCCGGCCTACCCTACAGCCCACAAAGTCTTCATTTTTAAAAAGAAATTTTTTTAAAACAGCCCCCGGCCCGCTTACCATTCCTCAGCCCACCATACATTTTTGAATCCCCACTGTTCCTCTTCTCAAACATCCCAACGGCTACCTCCATTAACGCGCGCGCGACACGCCTCCTCCGCCGACGCCTTCGCCCTGCCGTTGCTCCCATGATTACAGCCTCGTCGCTCTCATCTCTCTCTCTTACTCACCTCGTCTCCAACTCACTCTTCATCTTCCTCTACTTCCACCGAGCCCCCAAATCCCCCTTAACCCACTGCCACCTCCACCCACGACGACGACGAACTCCCTCCAATTCCCTCCTGCATCACCTCACGTCTCCTCTGCAAACCTTCTCCTCCACGACTCCTCCCTTCATCACCCGAGCCCCCACCAGTCCTCACCTGCACACACAAACCCACTTCAATTTAACTCGACCACCTCACCCCATCGACGCCGGTGAACCCCCATCTCATCGGAACCATCCATCGACCTTCCACACCCTCAGCAGCACTCTCATCTCTTCAGACCCGACCCCCACTACTCCCCATCTCTCTCCAAAACCTTTCTTCCCAAACAATTTTTCCCCCACTGCGAAACTGCCCTATGCACGCCGCCGGAGCGACGCCGTCGACCGTCGGCAACTCCAATACACTCGCTGTGGATCATCGAACATCCATCAACGTCTAGTGGCTGTGAAAACGACTCCGGACAACCCCGACGCGAGATCCACATCGAGATCGAGGCTCGCGGGAATCCGATACGTGGCGTATATCGCGCGTTCGCGACGACACGGTGGCCGTACGACCCCGAGGCGTTCTCCAGGCAAGTGTTTACTTGCTTCATGCTAATATAGTCGTGTTACACACCTAGATCACATAGTTTACGAACTTAATGATTATATATATATATATTGACCAAGGTGTTCGATGCTAGCCTTTCATGGATATAGCTGTTTAATTTGACGGAAACCGATACCATCTGTTGGCCCATATAATGTTAAATATAGTGTATGAATCTCGCTGGAAAATACGAATGTTTGTAACGAAAACTGATACCCCCAAATATGCCGTTAAAACTGGAATTTTCTCATGCCTGAAAACGAATAAAATCACCATAAATCATATGTATACTGGATTGAGACGTTCGAGGGCTTAAATCGAAGCCGACTCGATGAACTTTAACCCTATGGAAAATCCTAATGATTCCTGTTCTGTAATCATGATGATAACTGGGTCGGAACACGACTCTGGACTGCAGTCCAGAGCGTTTCTGATTGGTGTGTTCTGTCTAAAATCCTGCGTCCCCGTATTTCCTGAAATCGTGTGATACGGAACCTTACAGTAGTTATAAAATATTCCTGTTAGTAAAAGAAAACAAGTGGTTTCATTCCGATTCATCGCCGTTTGTTATTTTAAACCTATTTTAAAAGGGCAGAACGTAAAGCTGTCCAGAACACTTTCTGAAATGACATTGGAGGTTAAACTGTGTATAACTTTCAACGTACAGATGCGATTGAGAATCCGTCTATTGCGTTGAATACTTTATCGAAAACCCTAAATTTCATCTAACTGTGACATCGCTAAATTCTGAGCCCAACTGGGTGCAATTCGTGTCGCGAAACAGACGTTCAGTTCTGAAATTGAAATTCCAGCCGCGAACACTTAAACTGAAACAGTTATATCTCGAAAACCGAAACTCCGATTGAACTGAAACAAATTTTGATGAATCACTGACTGATTGTTCTATATATCTTACCTACATCATTTTCGCTGAATTCGTAACATATTATCTGTGCAATTTATTTTAGTTCATGACATGCATGCTAATTCGTAACATACAAAGTTTATTGGTAGCATATAGTACATATATCATACCCTTGTCATTTACACAGTGTTAGTGCGTGTGGACATTGCATCATCGTGCGTGATAGATGTTGGTTTAGGAGTGACGAGTACACCAATGGAAAGTGAATATTCGTGATAGTGATTGATACAGTGGATAGTGATGAAACCGTGTCATTGGTATACTCGTACACAACTAGACCAATATCATAAATAGTGTAACTTGGGGGAAAAAGGGGAAATCAAAGTGGAAAGAGTATCGTATTTAGCGGGACCGTGATTAGAGGATGATCATTCGAACTGTGATACTTATACGTGTAGGACAGGATCTAGCGATCCGGCTGACAGGGTTATGTCCCGGGCATGTGGGCCGTTGTCTCGGGTATGTACGAGACTCCTGTTAAACATGATCCTCCTTCCACTGTGTGATTTCAAACATGACCTAGAGACCGATAGGGACACATAACATATTCTGCATCATATTGTGACATAATGATTACTTGCATTATTCTCATACCAGTATCACCTTATTTCCCTGTTGCATCTGATTGTAATAATATTATTATTTGTGTCGCTCTGACGACCTGAGTATGCATGCTCAGATTCCGCGGGAGGACCAGCACCGGAGACGGATCTATCCTTTGAGTTCACGGAGATATAGTTTGGTGTACCTTCTTCATTTACTGCTTTCCATAAGAGAGATTGTGAGATTGAACTTGGTTAGTTATCTTTCTTATTATCTGTGATCTGTGAACAATGAAATTTTAATGTAATAAATTAGTGATGTGATTCCTTTAATACTGTGCTTTATTTACTGATTACCATGTAGTGCTAGAAGCCGAAGTGTGACTACGGCGGGATGATTCCTTGACCGTAGGAGCATGGCTGGCCTAGTCATCCCTCGTTTTCCGTATTTTGGGAAGCGGGGCGTGACATAACCCGACATGGATTTGGAGTCATCTTTGTCACTCTGGAAGCCGGAGTCGGCAAAGGCCTCCATCTGGAGGTCTTTTCCGCCATATACTAAGAACATCTCCTTAGTCCTCCTCAGGTACTTGAGAATGTTCTTTACCGCTCTCCAGTGATTCTCCCCTGGGTTTGCTTGATACCGGCTTACTACGCTCAATGTGTATGCTACATCTGGTCTGGTACATAACATCGCATACATTATAGAGCCTACCGCAGAAGCGTATGGTATAATCGACATGCGATCCCTTTCCAAATCAGTCTTGGGAGACATCTCTTTGGAGAGGGTGATTCCATGACAAGCCGGTAGGTTACCGCCTTAGAATCATCCATACTGAATTTCTTCACTATGGTGTCTATGTACCTGGACTGTGAAAGTCCCAACATCCTCTTTGATCTATCACGATAGATCCGGATCCCCAGAATGTAGGTGGTATCACCCAGGTCTTTCATGGAGAATTTATGTGACAAGAATCTTTTGACTGGTTGTAACATAGGAATATCATTTATTATTAGGAGAATGCCATCCATGTACAAGACGAGGAATACTACAGCTCTCCCTACAATCTTACTGTATATGCATGGTTCATCTGGATTTTTGATAAAGTCAAATTCTTTGACAGCATCATCAAAACAGATGTTCCAACTCCGCGATGCCTGCTTTAGTCCATAAATGGACTTAAGCAGCTTGCATACTTTACTGCTGCTCCCACTCTGAATGAATCCCTCTGGCTGATCCATATAGACGCTCTCTTCCAAATTTCCATTTAGAAAAGCCGTCTTTACGTCCATCTGCCAGATCTCATAATCGTGGAAGGCAGCAATAGCAAGAAGGACCCTAATGGATTTTAGCATAGCTACTGGAGAAAAGGTTTCGTCATAGTCCAAACCAGGTCTTTGACGGAAACCCTTTGCAACAAGTCTAGCTTTATAGGTTTCAACCTGTCCATCTACTCCAATCTTCTTTCTGAAGATCCATTTGCATCCTACGGGTTTTACCCCATCTAGAGCAAAGTCCAAAGTCCATACTTTGTTAGTGTACATGGACTCCATTTCGGTCCGCAATGCATCCAGCCATTTTACTGAGTCACCGCTCTGAATGGCTTGCTGGAAGCTAGTAGGCTCATCATAGTCTATAGTGCAATCCTCTCTATCCCCGTCTATGAGAAAACTGGAGTATCTCTCGGGCGGATGAGATTGCCTACTACTTCTGCGGATAGGCGTTGGTATATCCCTTTCTTCTTGAACCTCTGGTTCTACCATACTTTCAGTTGTAGTTTGCGGTTCTGGAATTTCTTCCAGTTCTATTTCTCTCCCACTTGTTTCCTTTTCTAAAAACTGATGTTCTAGAAAATGGGCATTACGAGAAACAAAAACCTTTTGTTCCTCTGCGTAATAGAATAGATATCCCCTGGAGTTCGTTGGATATCCCACAAACTTACACTGTACTGATCGTGCCTCGAGCTTGTCCGCATGTTGCTTTTTTTACAAAAGCTGGACATCCCCATGTCTTCAGGTACTGAAGACAGGGTTTCTTCCCACTCCACATCTGATATGGTGTGGTAGGCACAGTTTTGGTTGGAACCTTGTTCAAAAGATATGCAGCTGATTCTAGTGCATAACCCCAGAAAGATCGCGGTAACTCAGCTTTACTCATCATGGAACGAACCATATCCAATAGGGTTCGATTCCTCCTTTCTGATACACCGTTGTGCTGTGGTGTGTATGGAGGAGTAAGCTGAGAGAGAATTCCATTCTCTTTTAAGTAACCCAGGAACTCGGCAATTAAGTATTCACCACCTCGATCAGATCTCGGTGTCTTGATACTTTTGCATGTTTGTTTTTCCACTTCATTCTTGTATTCCTGGAATTTCTCAAATGCCTCGGATTTATGCTTCATCAAGAAGATATGTCCATACCTAGAGAAATCATCCGTAAAAGTAATGAAGTAGGAATAACCACCTCGCGCATGTGTAGACATTGGATCACACACGTCACTGTGTATGAGTCCTAAGAGCTTGCTTGCTCTTTCTCCGTGTCCAGTGAATGGAGTCTTTGTCATCTTTCCCATGAGACAAGATTCACAAGTGGCATAAGACTGATACTCGAACGGATCCAAGTATCCCTCTCTATGTAACTTTGTTAATCTTCTCTCATTGATGTGACCCAGTCTACAATGCCATAAGAAAGCCTGATTTGTTTCCGGAGACTTTCTTTTAAGTGTGTTCTGGACACTGAAAATTTGAACTTGATTTAATACATATATCCCGTTTTCTAATGTACCTGACCCAATCAAATCTTGATTTAGGTGGATGTGAACCACATCTATTGTAAAAGTAAAATCATATCCTTCCTTAGAAAGTAAGGGTACAGATATGATATTACAGGTCGTACCTGGTACATAAAAACAGTTACGTAGAATCAATATCTGTCCAGTTGTCAGTCCAAGATGATATTCCCCTACGGATTCAGCGTTCATGCTCATTCCGTTAGCTACTGTAAGGGTCATATCTCTTATCGCGATAACCCTACGGTTTCTCAGAGCCTGTAATGAATTACAGATGTGAGTTCCTGATCCGGTATCCAATACCCAGGAAGTAGGGTTAACTGACATACAGTTCTCTATCATAAACACACCCGAAGTCGAAGTCACAACATGCTTCATATCCTGGCTACTGGCTTCTAAAGCCCTGCAATCATTCTGCCAATGCCCGATCCCATAACAATAGGAATGTCCCTCAATAGGGTGGTTCAGCTTGTCATAGGCAATGGACATCTGGACAGACTTTTGCCAGTCATATAAGTCAGATTCAGTCAAATTATTATCTAGATGTAACCTATGTGTGGTCACAAGGTCGCTTCAATTAAGAGAGAGAGAAGAAAACATTTTAGCATGATGCTGTTGCAAGTTTAGATTGGTTTTAAGTTTATCTAAACAGGATGGATCCCACTGTTTCTCGAATCTCTCATCAAACCAAAAAGGAAGAACTAGCCAGGACTATTCTCACCATACAATACTTGCTTAACCGTTCAGCCAGGTCAGTGTCGATACTTCGAGAGAGGTTTTCCAATGCTTTCGCGAAGTTCCTTAATTAAAGAACCTCTTTTCTCTGGGGGCGTAGCCCCGCTGACACCTTTCTAGGCACCTACTTGGTTTATAGCATTGATCGTTAAGTGACGAATCTCCTGATAAGTAGCATGTATTCACGGTAGAATCGGGATCCAAAATATCATCGTATGATAATGTTGAAGGAATCCTACCAACATTCATCAAACTCCAAAATGGTATGCTTCTTTCTGCCAATTTCAGTTTCTTTAGAAATTCCCGATGTGGATTTTTGCCCCATGCTCTTATGACCTTGACGAAGGCCAACATATCATAAGTCACATGTCAAGTTCTACCCGTCATTATCCAGGTTAATTTGAACCCACCCGTACATACCCTTGACGAAGGCCAAAATAGTAGTATGACTGCCCCAAACCAACGCATCTATCTATGCTACATATAAATATCCAGTAGCTACCAATCACTATGCCTTGGCGAAGGTCAAAATACATAGCTTGAATACTACTGAATATCTAACTGAAATGACGGAGGGCTACGACTGGTTTTGGCAAAACCGTGAACGTGGTGAACTTGATATAATCGAAGGAACCTGATACTTTTTAAAAGGAGTGGTTAAAACTCCGCAATTTAAAAATTCTGCTCTTTTTAAAAATAACCGAGTGGTTTCTTTTAAATTTGTTCCAACGATTAAATTTTGGTTTATTTTCTTTGCATTATAATAATGCGTCCCATCATTAATCTTATCATTGCAGAAAACAACGAAAATACCACGTTCTCTTATGCCATCTGCATTCGCCACGGGGTCCCGTCATCACCCGTTAGGTTACTTAACTAACGACAGAGCGGGGGCTGGGCTAGCGCGGGTGTAAAACATAAGTGACGTCTAATAGCTATTTATATATAGATATTGTACATTCGTCAGACGCAATAATAAGCATTCCAGATCACAGATGAACTTTATTGGATTTATTAGCAATCCGCATTTGCTTTGAGCCTGCAATAAAAGACGGATTACACAGTTGTGATGAATAGCCATTACCCCACCCTAGACCCCTACGGGTACGGCAAACTACCCGTCAAGTACCCGAAGTGAAGCGATCTCCCTCAACAATGTGAGTAGGCCACTAAACACTTCGACGTACCCGGTAGTTTATGCACCCCACCTTGGGTCTGTCCTAGGAGCAAAAACAGTAAAAAGAAATAATACAACGGTGGCTACAACCGCAACCTGGATGTGCCCCGCAAAAGAATATTACATCATATTACATTTACATTGCATGAATGAATATTAAACACATCTCAAACCCCGGCTAATCATCACAACAGTCCAACACAGTTCATATACACAAACAGTAAACATTACAGAAATGTGCAACCCTCTGCCAACCGACATACTAGCAGTTAGGGGAGATTTACGAACGCATTAAACATTACAGATAAAAACCCAATTAGCAAATATCTTAGAATATCGATCGATTACCATATTCCATGTCTACCCCAAAAGCAAACATGTACTGAAGTAATCTGGATAGAAACAGAACATACAAGAGAACAGAAAACCAAAAATTATGAATTACAGAGGAAATCCGAGTCAACTCGGAGTTGACTCGGCGGCGGATCCACGGCCAAAAGCACCTTTGTGCTGCGGTTCCGCGGCCGAGTTGCCGAGTTAAGGGCTCGTATTTTCTCAGTTTTCATTAAATTCCCTGCTGTGAATTTTAAGGTATGTCAAATATTTTTTTAGACAGTTTTAAAATTAACAGAAACTTAGGGTTTTGGTTTTTCGTTTTTCATATTTTTCGTCGATCGAACTTCTAATCAGTTGCTAACAAACTAGTAATGGTTTAGTTGGCTCACGCACCCCACGAACTTGCGGGGAGGCGGAATATATGACAAATGATTATCAAAGCTTCGTAACACGGACTTGAGCGCATGAATCGTTATCTAAACCATTGCTGACAACAACTAGAGGTTTAACTACTCGGTTCCGATGTTTAACTACTCGAATCAAAGACGATCCACCCGAAAACTCCTACGCCAAGCTTAATCTCAAACTTGAGATAACTAGGTTGCTTAAAGTGCTAATCTAAGCTACCTAGGGGATATAGAGTGAGGTTATGGATGTATTAGTCTAGCTAACCCTTGATCTCAACTCATGAGAGGTTAGGGTTAGGGTCTGAAGAATGAGAGAACTTGAGGAGAGAGAAGGTGAAGGTGAGAATGAGAATAGAAAAGCTTCTCACTTGAATATATGAAACATATTGAATTATCAAATAAATTAATTTAAATGATTATTCACCATGCTTCATTTATTCAACAAGAGTGATTCATCATGTGAGTCATTAAGCAATTAATGATACATTTAAAGATATGATGAATCACACAAATGAGTCACAAAAGCAATTAATGAAAATGCCACCTCAACCCCTCATGTCACCATCCTTCTAGAAGCTTCTCGGAAAATTACGAGAACGCCCCTCGCATCCGTGAAAATACGGAAAAACTTTAGACTGTATAAATCCAATAACCTGATACTAGAATCTGGCTTAAACCAAAGCTAGCTAGTAAAAACTGTCCGAAAAGTCGTACGTGCGTAAACACACGTATGCGTCCGAACCCTTGTCGTAAAACCATACGACCTCTATATCGTTTCGCTTGGAGCAGGGAAACTCTCTGTGTGGGACTCTAAAGACTCGACACTACGCTGGCAGTGGGTTTAACCATAGACCGCAAGCGGCACTAGCTGTACGTAACGGTCCCCAGATAGATGTCGATAAGAAGGCCGATGAGGAAAACCATCCGAACCCCTATTGAGCCTGATGTGACAATCTCCGTACAGTCCGGTCTGTTCGTCTAAGACTATCGCATATCAAGCCTAGGGGGCGGCAAGCTTCAGTCCCCTAATAGCTGTATAAGTCGTGTCGGAGCGAAGCCCACTACACCCTGAGAAGCTACTGGAACCTACCAGTATATCTCGCTTGCCCTGGCCAGGGACTTTGCGTAATGGCTCTCTGACACAGTGCGATATCAACTCCCAATACCGGGAGAGACGAATCCTATCTAACTGCCGCTGCCTCCAAGTGCTCGGGACTGCACCCAACTGCTACCTGTTTGCACGACTCCTTTGAGCCGTGGTAGGGTAGCAATCTAAGAACAGTGGGACACACTCGAGGTGAAGTAGCAGTGTCAAGTCTGCGGACTATGCTGTACTCATGTCACCTGGGAACTGTTAACTGACGATGGGTATAATACCAACCAATCAGTTCCCCTGCGAGTCCTGTCCGGTGTACCCGTAACCTAACGAGCACCTGTGTACTATCTCCAGTACGACGTACTGATGGCAATGTGACAAACCATCTCCCCAACTGGGATGAGAAGCGTACACACTAGTCTACTCTGGAGTATCGATGCCCTGCCTCGATAATCCTACGACTAGGGACAAGTATAGGATGTTGCTTATAGACTACCCAGCCCCCACTAGTGTGACTGCCATCACAACGCTGGTAATCAAGAAAAGAACCTATGGGCTCTACTAATATGTATAAGTGATACGTCACAAGAAACATATGCACATATTAAAGTAGACTCAAACCAAATAGCATACTACCATTTTTAGCAAGACTGTATATACAAATGTGAATATCCCAAGCTTCCATTAAGTAATATACAATCTATTATGATACAATAATGGCCCTTAGGGCATATACACTAACAGGGGAAAGCTCAGTCCCCGTTTTATCGGACCTTTTGAGGTGCTAGAGCGAGTAGGAGAGGTGGCCTACCGACTTGCCTTGCCTCCATCGCTAGCTGGTGTGCACAATACCTTCCACGTGTCACAGTTACGGCGTTATGTTCGGGATGAGAGCCATGTCCTGGACTATTCGGAGCTAGTTTTGGGTACCGATCTGTCATACGAAGAACAGCTCACTACCATCCTCAACCGCAGAGAGAAAGTGCTGAAGAATAAGGTCATTCCGTTAGTCCGAATGTCTTGGGGCGGTCGTTCCCCAGGAGAATCCACCTGAGAGCGGGAGGAAGATATTCGTGCTCATTATCCACATCTCTTTGTTTAGTACCTTATTTCTTTGTATCCTTGTTAAATTTTGAGAACGAAATTTTTGTAAGGGGGGTATGGTGTAAATCCCTGTTTCCTTCAATAAAGTTTTCTCTATTTTTTCCCAAGTTCCCGATATCATTTCTTTTTCCGTATCATCATTATTTTTTTTGTATGAGGATTAGTGCGTAAGTTGTAGTATTTATTTTTCTGAAAACCAATTTGGAAAACCAAAACTAAAACAAATAAAATATTTTACTTTAAACCCTAACATTACATAAGCCCAATACCCTTTTACAAAACAAATTAAACTCTCAATTTATGCTTTAAATCATCAGCCCACTTTAAAATCAAATGAGATTTATTTAAAACCCTGGCCCGAGCCCAACACTCTTTTTTCTCCAAGGGAATTAAACAATTAATTTAATTTTCAGGCCCAAGCCCGCCAGCCCGTTTCCCCCAGCAACCCGACCCGGCCCATACCTTCAAATCCCTCCTTCTTCCCCAACGGCTATCTCCCTTTTTCTCGCGCACTGTTCCTGAATCCACTTCCTTCGCCGCAGCTCACGCCCACGCCACGCCACGCCTTGCTGTTACCCCCGCGATCCCCTCAACCTTCTCCCCTCGTATCCCCTATCTCCCTCACACCCTCACTTATCTCTCATTTTCAAAATTCCTCGCCTCTCTCTCTCTCTCTCTCGAAAACCTATTAACCCACTGCACTCGACTCCCTCCGACGACGGCGAACCTCCTCGTCGACCTCTCATTCATCCTCCCTCGCCCTACGTCTCCTCCTCCATCAGCCGAGAAACCCTGCACACCCAACCCCTACACCCCCAAACCCACCGCACCGAGCTCGACAACCACCCTGTACCCTCGACGCCGGCGATCTCCCCATCACGTCGTCGACCTCTACACTTTCTTATCCCCAGCCTCATCAACTTCACCATCACCACCTCCGAGCGCTCTCTCTCTCTCTCTCTCTCTCTCTCTCTCTCTCTTCAAAAACACCCTAACCCAAAACCCAAGTCGTGAGCCCCCACTGTTGCCATCGCCGGAGCGACGCCGTCGACCGTCGTCGACCCCAGCGCACCCGGGAGATCCACAGAGCCTCCTCTACGCTTCCAGCGAGCACAAGACGACTCCGGGAAACTCCGACGCCAAACCGTATCGCGAGCCGAGGTCCCGCAAATCGATTCACGCCGTTCGTCGCACGTTCGTGGCGCTGCTGCTGCCGTGCATCCCCGAGTCGTTTCCAGGCAAGTGTTTTACTTGCTACATGCTAATCTACTAGTATTACAAACTTAAACAGATCAGTTAGGAGATTACAATACCCGATAAAATTAAACGACAAAAGTGTTCGATGTATGATCCCAATGAAAATACTCACCTAATTTGACGGAATTGGGTTGTTTCTGTTGGCCCATATATTGACGGATATCTTGTAAAAATCTTACTGGAAAATACGACTGTTAGTGACTAAAATGAATACCCTAAAATATACCGATAAAACTAGAAATTTCCCGTATCTGAAAATGATTAAAATCACTGTAAATTATGTACATACTGGAATGATGCGTTCGAGGGCTTAAATCGAAGCCGACTCAACGAACTTTAACTCTATGTAATCTTCTAATTTTTTCTGTACTGTAACTGCGACGATATTTGGATCGGAGTACGACTCTGGACTGCAGTCCAGAGCGACTCTGATTACTGTTACTATCCCATAATGTGTGTCACTTTGTTTCCTGAATTCGTATATTACGGAACTCTGCATTTGATTAAAGGTGAATCTGTTAGCTAAACAAAAAAAGTGGTTTCATTCCGTTTCATTGCCGTTTGATATTTAAATAGTAAATTAATAGAGCAGGACGTATAACAGTCCAGAACAGATTCAGAAGTGACATACTAATGTTAAACTGTGTATAATTTTCGACGTACAGATGCGATTGAGGATCCGTCTATTGCGTTGAATACCCTATCAAAAACCCTAGATTTTATTCAACTGTAGAATTGCTAAATTCTAAACCCAACTGGGTGAAATTCATGTCGCGAAACGGACGTGCAATTCAGAAACTGAATTTTCAGTCGCGGGCACTTAAAATGATACTGTTGTAACTTGAATACCAGAAATCTGATTGAACTGAAACTAATTTTGATGAATTTCTGACAGAGTGTGCTATTTATCGTATTTGCATCATTTCGTTGAATTCTAAACATGTGAATTAATACAAATTTTGTAAGCTGCATATTGGTTCATAACATCATAGTTTGTTAATGGCATGCATACACATATCTTACACCATTGCCATATACTTAGTGTTAGTGCGTGTTAGAGTCAGTGGACATTGCATTATCGTGCTTGATTGATGTTGGTTTAGGAGTGACGAGTACACCAATGGAAAGTGAACATTCGTGACTGTGATTGATACAGTGAACAGTGATAAAACCGTGCCATTGGTATACTTGTACACGACTAAATCAAGATCATAAATAGTGTAAACCTGGGGATAAAGGGGAAATCGAAGTGGAAAGAGAATCGTATTTAGCGGGACCGTGTTTTAGAGGATGATCATTCGAGCAGCGATATATATATTAGGTAGGATCTAGCGATCCGGCTGACAGGGTTATGTCCCGGGCATGTGGGCCGTTGTCTTGGATATGTACGAGACTCCTGTTAAACATGATCCTCCTTTCCACTATGCGATTTCAAACATGACCTAGAGACCGATAGGGACACAGATCATATTTTGCATCATATAATGACATAGTGATTACTCGCATTGTACTTTCACTGTTATTACCTCATTTACATGTTTCACCTCATTATAATAATATTGCTATTATGTCGCTTTGACGACCTGAGTATGCATGCTCAGATTCCATGGAAGGACCAACGCAAGAGACAGACCTACCTTTCGAGATCACGGAGATCTAGTCTGGTGTACTTTCCTTCTTTATTGCTTTCCATAAAAGAGATCGTGAAATCGAAATTGGTTAGTAACTGTTCTTGTTATTTGTAATTTGTGAACAATGGATTTTAATGTAATAAATTAGTGATGTGATTCCTTTACTGCTGTGCTTTATTTACTGATTATCATGTAATGCTAGAAGCCGAAGTGTGACTACGGCGGGATGATTCCTTGACCGTAGGAGCATGGCTGGCCTAGTCATCCCTCGTTTTCCGTATTTTGGGAAGCGGGGCGTGACAGTGGGTGCCACCCTGGTTTCCTTCAGGGTGCCCTCAACCGGAACTATAACTTTTTTCCCCTGGGCGTAAGTAGAAGTTAGGGACTGTAGAATTAAGTCAATACATGACTCGTTCTCCAATGTTGTCTCCAGGTTCGTGAGCTTTTTAATATAGCTAATCATTGTAGGGATATGGTCCCCTACGGATGACCCGATAGCCAACCTTGGTTGAAGCAATTCCTTCGAGGTCTCATATCTTGCGATACGAGATCGCTCTCCATATAAAACTTTTTTATGGAGGAAGATCGAAACTAAGTCCATCTTCTCGTGCTGCCTCTGGTATACACCATCAACTGAGGCCAACACGAGGCACATGGCATTCGCACATTCTTTTTCCCTTGTCTTACAGATATCGACATCCGCGACGGTGGAAACTAGGCCGGGACGGCAGGGGCTTTGAGTAGTAATGAGGTGGTCCAGCTTGTTATAGGTAACAGACATCTGGACAAACCTTTACCAGTCACTATAGTATAACTCAGTATTTTTGTTATCTATCTGTAACCTAATTTGGTCATCTGGTCACTGCAATTAGGAGAGAGAGAAAAAACACTCAGCATGATGCTCTTGCAAGTTTAGATTGGTTTTTAATTTATCTAAACAGAATGGCTCCCACTGTTTCTCGAATCCTTCCTCAAACCATAAAGGAATAATTAGTCAGGATTAATTTCACCTTACAATACTTGCTTCACCGTTCGGCCAGGCTAGTGTCGGTACTTCGAGGGAGGTTTTATGACACTTTCGCGAAGTTCCTTAATTAAATAACCTCTTTTCCCTGGAGGCGTAACTCCGCTAACACTGTTCTGGACACCTACTTGGTTTATAGCATTGATCGTTAAGTGAAGAATCTCCTGAGGAGTAGCGGATACTCATAGTAGGATCGGGATCCAAATATCATTGTGTGATAATCCTGAAGGAATCCTACCAACATTTTCACACTCCAAATGGTATGCAGCATTAGCAAGTTTTAGTTTCCTTATAAACTCCCGATGTCAATTTTTGCCCCATGCTCTTATGACCTTGACGAAGGCCAACATATCATAAGTCACATGTCAAGTTCTATCCGTCATTGTCCAGGTTAATTTGAATCCATCCGTACATACCCTTGACGAAGGCCAAAATAGTAGTACGGCTGTCCCAAACCAATGCATCTATCTATGCTACAGATGAATATCCAGCTGCTACCAAACACTATGCCTTGGCGAAGGTCAAAATACATAGCTTGAATACTACTGAATATTCAACTGAAATGACGGAGGGCTACGAATGGTTTTTTCAAAACCGTGAACGTAGTGAATTTGATATAATCGAAGGAACCTGATAGCTTTTAAAAGGAGTGGTTTAAGCTCCGCATTTAAAAGTCTCCTGTTTTAAAATAACCGAGTGGTTTTAAAATTTGTTCCAACGATTCAACTTTGTTTTGTTAGCTTCGCATTAATGTAATGCAGTCTCATCATTTACACCTATCATCACAGAAAAAGACGAAAATACCACGTCCACTTATGTCGTCCACATTCGCCACTGGGCCCGTCATTACCCGTTAGGTTACTTAACTAACGACAGAGCGGGGGCTGGACTAGCGCGGATGGAAAACATATGCAACGCCTACTAGATATCATATATAGATATATACATTCATCTCACGCAATAATAGGCATTCCAGATCACAGATGAACATATTGGATATACTAGGAATTCCGCGTTTCGTTTGAGCCTGTAATGAAAGACAGATTCCACGGTTATGATGAATAGCTAAACCCCACCCTAGACCCCTATGGGTGCGGCAAACTACCCGCCAAATACCCAAAGTGAAGCACCCCCCCTCAGCAAAGTGAGTTGGCCACTCGGCACTTCAAATTACCCAGTAGCTTGTGCACCCCACCATGGGTCTATCCTAGAAGCAAAAATAGTAAAAGAATAATACAATAGTAGCTACAACCTCAACCCGGATGTGCCCCGCAAATAATATTACATCACTTCACAAATTTTACATCGAATGAAAAAATGTAAACCCTCATCTCACATCCCTGGCTATCCATTCATGATGATCCAACAAGTTCATATACACAAACCAACATAACATCATTACCGATATGTGCAACCCCGACTAATCGACGTATAGCAATTAATCGACGTTTCCAAACACATATACACATCACAAAGCTTGTAAAGTAACTGCGACATTTGAATTCCTCACCCAATTAGCAAACTTAACCAATTTTCCAAAACTTGAAAAATCCAGTGAGCTAATGTTCCAAAAACGATGGTTTTAAGCCAATTTGGAAGTCCGAATCAAAACGAAACGCGCCCACATCTTCGCGGAGAGTTATAGCATGAAATTAACTTCAAGTTGGGGGGCCTATAGGGGGTGCCCTACCCTCGAGGCCACCACGAGGTGGCCAGGGGGTGAGGCAGACCCGAAATTGCCTGAGGTAGGGCAGTTTCGGGTCCCCAGCGCCAAACCTCGCCGAACCTCCAGCCACCTCGCCGACCATCGCCCGATGCCGCTTGACATTGCCGGCCCTCCAGCTCGTCGGATCGACGCCGATCAAGTGCTGGAAACCTAGATCGAGCCCCTTTCCTATCGATTTTTAGTCCAGATCTGAAATCGATGAGGTTTGGGGGCTCAAATTGATCGATTTTGGTTCAATTTGAGTCGTTCTACTTTGTTCTATGCCCAAGATATTTTTCTTGGTCAATTTGTGTTCGTTTTCCCCCTGGATAGCAATCTGATTTAGGGTCGAATCTCAAGTTTTTCTGCTGATTTGGGGCCGAATCTGTTCGGATCTCTTCTCTAGTTTGAGATCCTTTAGTTCTTGGTCTCTGCTTGGCCGATTTGGTAATTTCTTCGCTGATTTGGGGATTTTGCTGCTGATTTAGGGATTTCTTGGAGTATTATATTTCTTATTTGCTATGGAGTGTTATGTTGATGGTGTTGTTAAAGGGTTTGCACTCTCGGAGATTGTAATTCGATTGAGTTTGGCAATTGTTTAATTTGTGGTTGTTTAGTTGTCACTTGATTGGCAGTGGTTGTCAAATTGCGGCTGTTGGTGCTGATTTGTGTGCTTAAGTGCTTGTTTGAGTGGAGATCAGTCTTGGAATTCCGTTTCTTGAATTTTTTGGAGTAGTGGTTTTTTGATTCTTGGAGATGACGATGGAGAGTAAATTCAGGAGTAAGCCGATCTCTTCAACCGATATTGTAGCCACCAAGACGGTGGATTTCAAGCTTGACAAATAAAATTTCCATAGTTGGAAGCTCATGGTAGAGCGTTACGTCAAGGGGCGGAGGAAAGGTGATCATTTGACAAAGCCTCCTTTTGATCCACTTACCGATGATTGTGTAACGACTCTAAAATCTTGTATGGAAATTTTACTGTTGATATACAAGAAATGAGTTTTACAGCATGAGTTTGAGTTATAAGTCAATTTTGTTAAATAACAGCAAGAAGCAACTTGTAGCTCACTGGTAAAGCCTTTGCACTGCTGTGACGTAGCTTGTGTGTTCTATTCCCATCAGATACATTATTTTTTCTGAATTCTTTAAAAACTTTTTGGAAGCCCAAAAGATTACACATGCAATATACGGGGAAATGAAAAGTTCAGAAAAATCAAACATGTGGAAAATGGTTTAAACAAAGGGTTGATCAAGTGGCACGAATCTCGAGGCAAATACCTCGAGATCAACCGGCCATTCTTGCTTAAAAACCGACGGGGACGGTCAGATGAAGCCCAATTTGCCCCGGGCTTTGCACACTCGTCTCTTCACCTACCCCTAACTCCCATGCACTGTTTGATTTCCCTGCAATCAAACAGAGATCTTTCTATTCATAATTTATCACAATTTTAATACTTTTAATCCACACTTTTAATTCCCAAATTCTAATTCTCCACTATAAATACCACCCCCTGCCTTGGCTCGGTATCATTCTGAAAATTCTAGCCAAACCTCTCTAAAAGTTCCTAGTGCAAGTGAAGTAAAGAGAAGTTAGCAAGCAAGTTGGTTCCGGCGAAGACCGAAGCCTATTCCGGAGCTCCCGCGACGCCACGAAGCTCATCCCCTCTTCTTCAACCTCTCCTTGAAATTTCTAAACCATAAGTCCCTCCCAAATTTCCTCGTTTCTATTGAAATTTCTTTTCAAAATTTTATCGGTAAAAGTGGAGTTAATACCGACATTTTCTTTTCTAAAACACATAGCTCCCTTTTCCTTTACAATTTAGTCAATCTAATTTTACTACACCCCTTGTAACCTTAAACACTAATGTTTAGAATTAAATTTCATCAAAATTCTCATATGAAACAACCATGGTAGAACTTTTTCGTTAAAATATCTTGAACTTTATAAACAACTCTTTTAATATTTGTTAAAACATTAGTGTTTTCAAAACACATCATTATTCTCAAAATTCTCTCTCTCTCTCTCTCTCTCTATATATATATATATATATATATATATATATATATATATATATATCCTCATTTTTTATTTTGAGGTCCATTTTTCAAACACACAACTTTTATGTTTTCCCCGATCCGTACCGGCCACCATGATCTATATGTGTTAAATAGGTTATGTATCAAATTTTACGAGATTTGGAGATCTCTATCACATCTATCAAACGATCTTGTTTTTCATGCATCGTAAGACCGTCGATTTTTTAGTCCATTTGATGGATTAGTTAGAGGTCTCCAAATCTTATAAAACTTGATACATAACCTATCTAACATGTGTAGATCATAATGGTCGATGTGGATCGGTGAAAAGCACGATAGATTGTGTGTTTGAAAAGTAGACCTCAAAATAAGAAATGAGGCTTACCTTATAGGATCACCTCCATATATATATATATATATATATGTGTGTGTGTGTGTGTGTGTGTGTGTGTGTGTGTGTGTGTATTTATGTAATTACATTGGAGAGCACCATCGAATTTTCAAGGTGTTTTATATAGCACCATTTAAAAAATGTCATAAACCCTTCTTGAATTAGCAATGTTGTATTAAAATATAAGTCTAAACTCGTTTAAGATACCGGTGTATTGAATAACTCCAAATGACCTTTTATATGGACTATATAGCTTCAAAATGAAGGATCATGACATATTTTGACGAAAATAATCAGAAGAAAGTATCTTCAAGAAGGTTTTATGGTATTTTTAAAGTTCAATGGCCCAACATAAAAAAGGCTTCATAAAATTCACCCAATTACATTTATAATAAAAGAATTTCTAAATATATTGATTGTGATTGCCCTTTCTCTGTTTCTATTATATGTAATCCAATAATTTGCCAAAACTGAATCAGTAGGTATTTGTATTGTTACCAAGGACATAGTTATGAAAATAAAATAACATGTTGATAGTAAAGGAAAGCACTTATTTCGTATGAAAATCTGATTTCGTATATATAAAGGATTACAAAATATATCATACATATGTATTTTGTATTGGCAAAAATGGGGTTTGGATGTGAACCACACTCACAACCTTAGAAGGTGGGCTCTGTCTCAACTTAAACCAGCCCTCATGTTTCCTTTTTTGTTCGCAGTTAATGGGGTTGTGAATATTCACAGCCCTCATTAAGCTACATTGTATTTATATTTGTATACACATCTTTTAGTATATTTCTGACCAACCACAAGTATGCAGGGGAGTGATCCATTGCAAACCGGTCTGCATTTTTTAAAAACGGGAACTCTCGGTTTACGACATATTTGAACGATCCGCTCCGTTCAAGTTGATCACCCTGCTTTTAAATATACGTGTACGAAAAATCAAAAGATTTAAAAACTTCTAACATATTCATCAATAGATGAAAAAATGAACGTCTTTCGATAATGCAACATAAACTTAAACCGATGCATATGTTAGAGGTTTTTAAATTCTTTGATTTTTCATACACGTATATTTGAAAGTAGGATGATCAACTTGAACGGATCGGATCGTTCAAGTATGTCGTAGACCGAGAATTACCATTTTTTAAAAACGCGGACCGGATTGCAACAAGTATGCCACCAGCCTTTCGAAGGCTCGGTCCGAAAAAAAACTATTCTAGAAAGATTTGCATGGTGCAAGCGCTTGCATAACTCTTGGATGGGCTTTCCCCATGGAAGCCCATCCAAAAGATATGTAAGGATTTGCACCATGGAAGCCTTAGATTTCCCCAGTCCTGAGCTTCTACAGACTTCTAGAATAATCCCTAGATCCCCAAATATCCGAAGTCCGACCTTCTCGAATCCTCTTCGTTCTCATCCTCCCCGCATTTATATAAACCCTAAATCTCCAATTCCTTTCTCATCTAAAAAAAAAATCTCCAAACGATCGTCTCAAAAAAAAATATTCAAACTTTTCCATGGCTCGTGTAAACCCTAGTTTTCGAGGGCCAGTATTCAGCAATCCAATTCGCAATGGCGCTTACTCACCTCAAGAGAAGCCGATGCCACCGCCGTCGAAGCCCAAGCTCATCTCGATTCCCGTAGAATACGTTGGATCCAGCAGCAGTAACAAGAAAAAGATCGATCCTTTATCGGCTGCGATGAAGATCCAGAAAGTGTTTCAAGGGTTTTTGGTGAGGAAGAACATGAAGATCGTGAAAAAGATTGAGAAGGAGGTCGATGAGATCGAGATGAAGTTTAGGGCTGAGGAGGAGATGGATCTGCTGGTGAGAGATGCGAAGGAGAGGTTGAAGGTTAATGAGATGCTGATGAGGTTGCTGTTTTGTTTGGATTCTGTTCGTGGAGTTAGGGATTATAGGAAGCAGGTGATTCGAAGGGTGATTGCGCTTCAGGAGATGGTGGATTCGTTCGCCGATCGAAGCCTAGAATCGAAGCCTGATGATTCGATCCAAGAAGAATCGAAGCATGATGACGTAATCGAAGAAGCTGAAACCCTAGAAAGGGCAGATCAAAATCGAGTTGATTCTATGGAGATGTCTCAGGATCTGAAGCCTGATACTTTAATGGAAGAAGAAGCCGAAACCCTAGAAAGCGCAGATCAAAATCGAATTGATTTTATGGAGATGTCTGAAGATTTGAAGCCTGATGCTGTAATCGACGAAGGAATCGCAGATCAAACTCAAGTTGATCCTATGGAGATGCCACAAGATCCAAAGCCTGATTCCCTAATCGAAGGAGAAACAGAAACCCTAGAAGAAATCGCAGATCAGAGCTCCACGGACGATCAAATTGTGTCAACTGAGCCACCGCAAGAAGATTCCAAGCCTCATGCAGCGGCTGAAGAAAAATCGAAGCCCGATGCTGAAATCGAAGAAACCAAAACCCTTAAAAACGAGATATTGGAAGATTGGGAAGTCCTTGAGACCAACGAATTGAATGGCGAAAACCATGAATCTACTCTCATGGACGAAGGAGAAAAGGAAGTGACTGCCGAGGTCCGGGAATCAAAAGCCGAAGAAACGAAGAAAGACGATACGAAAGAAGTGATGGAGAGAATGGTGGCGGAGAACGAGAAGCTGAAGGCGTTGGTCGTAGAGCTATGTAAGAGCAGCACGCAGCAGTGCAGGTTGATGAGCGGGCTCGCGGAGAGAGTGGAGCACTTGGAGAAGGTTGTGCAGAAGATGGAGAGGAAGAAGAAGAGGAAGGAGAGTGGCCTGCCTACAACTGTTGTTGACAAAAAGTGTGGAAGAGATAATAAGCAAGATAAATAGTTTTTTTTTTTTTTATATCTTAGTTTTGGATTTCATTAGTGTGTATGGTTTTCCAAGTTTACCTCAAAGAGTTATTGTTTTTCTTTTTGGTTTTTGGAATCTTCAATTGTTTAGTTGTGTGGAGTTTGGAATTATCATTTTTGTTGCAGGTTTTAATTGGTTGTTTGAATTTTCCTATTAACTGATGCAGCTTGTTGCATTTCTTCATTTATGATGTTTTGTGTAATGCTCATCATTGCAGACTTGTGCGTGGAAGGGATTCTATTGGATACAAGCTGAGTTTCCTTTGATGTTAATCTCTTTTTACTGTTCACATCTGAATTGTTTTTCTTCAACTTCATCTTTGTATGCTGTTGTATATTCACTCGTTGGTGAGTTTAATGACTGCTCTAATCTTTGCAACAGTTAACATGTCAATGTAGAAGGCTAGATAAAAATTGCATGTGTGCTGAGAGATGATAAGCGTTCTAGTATGGAGAACTCCAGGATTTTCCCCATCATAGGATACTTGGATATGACCTCAAAGGGCGACCTAGTTTACCATAAAATTTTATGCTTCTTTGGTGATCGGCAGAGTTGGTTGTGTTTGAATTGTTCTCGGTCCAGCTTAAACAGGAAATTTGTTTTGTAGTTATTAGGTTTTTCATTTAGTAAATGTCCAAAAATTAACAAATAATAAGACCGGCCTAGGCTGTGCCGATAAATAATCAACCCAATTCCATGAAAATTCAAAATTATACCACACTAGCAATCCGAAAAGCTCCATAACAAAATTTACATAATGCCATCAGTCATTCAGGGTGGTTCATGGTGATAATACTTGTAAGTTGAACTCCCCTGAAGTTGTATAGCACTTATATCCCCCTCAGATGATTTACTAGGCCTCTGCTCATGATAAGTTTACTTCAGAAATCTCTCGTGTTGTATAATTTGAGGTGTTTTGAGGTTTTCAGTCGATGAACAGAAGACCCTAATATATTACTTTAGGTGGTATAAGTTGAACAAGAGGTAAACTATAAAGGTTATGAGACCTCTTTTAATGAAATTGATTACTACCTTTGATTAAACAGATTATAATTAAGAAAGCTATGTCTATGAGTATGTAGACTTGGGTAGAAAACAGAGAACTATAGTTATTTTAACACAAATAATCTTCATTAATCTTAATATTGGCTGTAAGAATAATACTGTACACTAACATATTGCATGAACATGAAGGCGTCATAGTACAACAATTACCTAACAAGATCGGAGGAATGTTGCAAAAGTTGGGTGGCGGTTCTTCCCATTATCCACTCTATATCTGATGGTGACAGCGATATCTGATTGGTGATGAGAGAAACGGTTTCCTTCGCTTCTTTGTAGCCGCACTCTTGGACAACAAAAGGGAAGTCACTGAAAGTATGTGTGAAGGCAAAATTTTCATATTATTTTTTGCCAAGGAAAATTTTCATATTATTGTCTTAAAAATGGTGGAGTTCCAAAAACAATAGAATTATAGGATGCAACTTCATTCTGTCACATGAAACCAGATGACTGCCCTTCATTTATAATGAGGACAGAATTTCTAATTTGTTATGTTTTTTGACTTTCAGACTAAAACATGAATTGGACAGACCGGCCACTGCAGCTATACCAATTCCAAGATGAAATTAGAACTTTATTGTTTATTTTGAAGAACTAGGTTGGAATTGTGATTACGGTTACATTACCAGGATACCAAATTGCACCCTTTTTGCAACAATTAGATGGAATAGGGGCCAAATATTGAAGGGAAAAAGGCGTTCCCTTTCAACTCTTGCATTTCATTCTGTTTTTCCCTCTTTTCCACGTTTTAGTAACAATCTAGCATCTGTTTCGGTTTGTCGATTCTTTTTCTTTGCATATGCTACAGTATAAATGACATTTTCCTCCATTAAAAAAAACATGGCATAATACCTTCCCCACATAACTCGGTTAGCTCCGTAGCTGGAGACAACATGGGAGAGGAGTTCCCCTGTGTCCTCATATGGTTTTCTTGACAATCGAAACAGCGCACTGAATTTCACATAAACCTGTCCGAACAAAAATAGCACAAGCTTGAGCACGTATAAGATCTAAGGGGTATTGAACTATCGAAGTATGAAGAGTTTAAGAAAATGCTGCATTTCAATTTGTAGCACACTAGCACAGACCAAGTGATGATCAGAGAACTGTTGGTACAAGAGTTCCAACTTTTCTAATAAAATGCTAATGCAGCAATAACTTGGCCAGTTTGGCAGCAACATTTTACTAATTTTTATTCTTTCATGTTGCCGCTCTATTACAATTTCCAATCACCAAGATGCTAACAGAAGTTATGAAACATGAAAATTGATCTTATGTTTTACAGCAATGCTGCATACATCTTTAAATTCAACCACCAACCAACCTGTAAGGGTAAATGAATTTTTCATCTAATATCATAACAATTAATAGTTATAATTGTGAAGTTTTTCCAACAATTTGCGAGTTCTTTTCTTTTCTTTTCTAATTCTTTTTCTCCTTTTCCTTTTCCTTTTTCTTTGCCATAAATGAAATTGGGACCGAAGTAACAGAATCTAGGAAGTCATATTACAATAGAGAGATTAGAATGCCCATTACCCTTTTAACCAATTTGTTTATTTCAAATGTAAAAAATACAATAATTAGATAGGAGTCGAGTATCACCTGTGGGAATCTGGACAGCTTCAGCAGCTCAGAGAAAATCTTGATTTCTTCATCATTTCTTTACATAAAACATGCGACATAGTTTGGTAAGATAAGAATCCAGTCATTTATAATAGTTGTATGCTTTGATAAATGAACTTACATTGGTGGTTTACAGAAAGCCATATGATCAAGCAATACTACTGTTGATGGGAATTCCGAGCACAACTCCTTGATTTCTGAAATGTTTAAGCCAAATCCCTGCAGAGAAGTTTCCGTGAAAATAAAGGGTTAAGAACCCTGTATTTTGCCCTGTATAGCAATTATGCTCACTCAAGTGATTTATCAGCGCAAATGTCCCATATGTTTATCAACCAAAACCCTCAAAAACACTCAAACTCTACTATAAACAACACAAGAAAGTTTGATAAATTAGACAATCATTAATCATCTAAGTTGTTTGAATGTTTTTAAGGGATTTGGTCGATGACCCGAAGGGGGGTTTGTAATATACGGTCACTTGATGAGTATCGGTGGCCTATGGGGCATATTTAACCCTTTTACAGGGGGAAATCCTAGAAATATATGTGCTAGAAAATTGAGTTTTTATTTTATTGATTGGTCTGACCCCACATTGTTGACATAGAGCTTCATGGCCTATGTTTTAACATGTTAGTGATCAATATGCAAAACACCATAATTCCACAAACTCTTATACTTTCGAAATAGACATGCTTATAGTAAGGGAGTAGCAACGCACAAATCGAAAGTATAAAGCAATATAACATATTAACTATCTCTTCAGAGGGTAATTATACACATTGTTCACCGCCGGAAGACGGACCGGGACGTTGGGACGTCTGGCCTGAATTCTGGGGGCAGACACTATTTGGATTTATCCGTCCACCTCTCCGAAGATACCAAGTTGATTTATGGTACCGTATATCGGAAGTTTGGACGGATGCGGCCATTGTAGCAGACTTTATCATATTCCCCCTCGTTTATGAAGGGCTTTTGATTGTGGGGACGCTCTTCCCTGCAGGCGTAAGCCCCTGCAGTTAATTACGTTACCGCATCGCGATAACCACTTTTTCTTACTCCGGAAGTTCACTTCGTGTCGTATGTGTTTTTGTTTGTTTTGGTTGTCCGTAGATTGTATACGGAGACTAGTTTATGTCGTTACCCATAGGACGTGGATTAGTCCAAATCCGTATATTTTTATAATTGGATTTAGTTTATTCAAAGACCGTTAATCTGGTTTGAGATTAAGATCGACTTAAACATATGAACATTTATGGCTTAGTTATTTTAGTTTAAGGACATCGCGGTCTATGACCGCCGTGTTTGAGACAAATATTAGTTTAGGGACATTTCGGTCCAACGTTCCTGTTTTGGGGACGAATGTTGGTTTAGGGACATTTCAGTTCGACATTCATCTTGGGCGCACGCGTATTTGTTATGTGACAAAGTGAACAATGTTGATATCGAATGAGCCCAATTTAGGGCACGATCCGATTTGAGGTGTGCACGTCAATTTGGAAGTGCATCAACGAAGTCGTCGGGACCCGCCACCTGTCTGAAGACGTTGAGGAATTACAACGACATGTATCAGAGGCGTGAAGAGTTGCACCCTTAAACCAAATCCCGTATTTGAGAGAAAGGGGTTGTTGTGGACTTAAGAATTTTTTATCATATTTGAGACCTTAAAAATCAAGAGTATATGGGCTCGATTGATTTAAAAACAAAGAGATTTAATCTCAGAAAATTTAGCCAATTTTGAGCTGAGATTGAGTTTCCATAATTACCCAAAAGTGTTAAGCACTGGGGCATACAGCGCTCACGTGTGAAACACGTGAGGTGCGGGATTAGTGCTGAGCACTAGAGTCCTGTGGCGCTCATGTGTAAAACACGTGAGGCGCTCAGATATGAGCGTTGCCCCAAACAGTGTAAAGCACTTTATTCATTTTGACTAATCATAGAGTGTTGAGCACTTTACATGATACTCACATGGGAAGCACGTGAGTGCTGAGTGTTGGGTTTTATTTGTTCAATTCCCCTATTTTTACAGAAGTGCTGAGCACTTGGGTTTGGCTCACGTGTTAAGCACATAGACGCCAAATTTTTGGTCCAGCAGTGTTTCACGTGCATTTCACGTGATTGTTTTCTTATTTGGTGGCTGCCCAATTGACACAAAGGAGTTTTTCTTTGCTCTTCAGGCGTCTACGTGGAAAACATGTGAGGCAGTTTTAGCTTTGTTTTTGCTTATTTTGAGCACTCATATGGGAAACACGTGAGGCAGTTTAAGCTTTGCTTTTGCTTATTTTGGGCACTCATGTGGGAAAAACGTGTGGCTCCATAACAGTGTTGAGATACCAAATTATTCTTGTTGTTTGTTTTCAGAGATATTTGATTATGTTAATGACATTTTTAGTCATTGATGATCATCTTGGATCATCATTATTGTTTGTATTGATGAACTAAGTTCTTTTTGTAGGATTAAACTCTAATTCTTGGAGGAATTAAATTCTCATATGCTCATATTCTTTCCCCTCTTTTTTTTTCTTTTTAACTTAGTCATTTTCCCCTGAGTTTTGAATCTGTAGAGCAAAATCCTCCCGATGAGAATTAAATTCTCAATTTGTGAGGAGATTTGCTTCTGCAAATCTCAACCAGAGAAAAAACTAAGCTCATATGTGAAGGGTTAAACCTTTAGATAGACAAAGAAGAGATGATATGATCTCTGTGTTTCTTTACCTAGGGTTTCAACGAAGAAAGTCTTCTCCTTTAAGAATTAAATTCTCTCTTTTCTCAAGAGCTTACTATATTTTTTTTGCAGAGGCTTGTGGAAAGTTCTCTCTTCTGTCTCTTCTCCCTTTTTTTCCTACTTCTCTATCTATTTATAAGAGAAGAGAAAAGATCAACTTGTTAAGAAAATCTCTGATTGAGAGATCGTGATTGATTTCATAATCAATCCAAAATGATCTTCTAGATCATTTGGTGAATTTTATTCATCATTGGATTTTTAATCCAAAGGCTCTCTTTTTTAACAGAGAAGTTTTCTTGTTTATTTAATAAGATTAGGAAATATTTTTCCTCGGATAGAATTTTATTCTATCAGATGATCGGTGGGTGATTTTATAATCACCGTTGGATCCTTAATCCAAGAGTTCTCTATTTAACAGAGAAGATCTTTATAGTTTGAGGAAGACCAAGGAAATATTTCCCACATAGAATTTAATTCTATCAGATGGTTCATTTGGTGATATTTTATCACAATTGGATTTTAAATCCAAGATTCTCTGTTAGAGAAAAATCTTTCCATATTAGAAAGATCAGGGAAAACATTTTTCACATAGAATTTAATTCTATCACATAGAGTTTAATTCAGTATTTTAAGATTGGGGCGCTCACATGCTTTGCATGTGAGCGCCGCCAAAGAATTCCGCAGAAGAACTCACATGTTTAACACGTGACCCCTAGCGTGGGTTTTAGTCCGTTTATTTTTAGCGCTCATATGCTTTTGCATATAAGCGCTCACGTGTTTAACACGTGAGGCATGTTTAGCCTATCAATTGTTTGATTACAATGCCTATATGTTTTGTATATAAGCGCTCACGTGTTTAACACGTGAGGCTCATTTAGCCCATTATTTGGTTTGATTACAGTGTCTATATGCTTTTGCATATAGGTGCTCACGTGTTTAACACATGAGGCTTGAGTAGTGGGGAATTTTCTCCCCTTTCTTTCTTTTTATGAGAGAACAAATGCCCCCAGCATTGCTTTCACGTGGCTTGCACGTGAGTGCAACGCTGTCCATCCTTACAACCGTTGGATTGTCTAGGGTAACGGGAAGCTGAACCGCTCCCCATCACGTCTTATAAATGGGGTGTTTGGTTCTTTAGATGATCAACGTTTCTTTATCTTCTTCCTTAACCTTTTCTTGAGAATTTAATTCTCCTCTCAGAGCTTAGCTCTCTATCCATAGAACTTTCAGAATTAAACTCTGCAAAAACTCTCTTTTGGGTAAGGATCTTGAACGACATTTACCCCTTAGGGAAACCCCTTTTCATTTTTTCCTCTGGATTTTAAATCCATCACCAGAGCTCTGCT
The DNA here is from genome assembly GCA_030015575.1 of Agapanthus africanus. Lineage (NCBI taxonomy): Eukaryota > Viridiplantae > Streptophyta > Magnoliopsida > Asparagales > Amaryllidaceae > Agapanthus > Agapanthus africanus. Next base: position 296,293,698 of record CM057339.1, on the reverse strand, counting down.
CTTTTCTGGAACCGATCTCTTAAAGAACCAAAATCACTCTCCTTTTTTTAAGCCGACCCTAAGGTCTTGAGGATTGTTAGTTCTCCTCCTACGGTTTACCCTATCACTGATCTTTGAGGATCCTTAGAATTTAATTCCATTTTCTTTGTTTCCCCACCGTGAGGGTTTCTGGGATTTAATCCCATTATTAAAGGAATTTAATTCCATCTTACAGAGCTTAGCTCTGAGAGATCCAGGGACTTTTGGGAATTATATTCCCCTTCTGATCTTGAGCATTTTTTTCCTTTTTAGGGTTTTAATACCCTTTTCATTTGAATCTGTGATGTATTTTAACAGAACTCGCTTTTCGAGGATGTCAGGAGTTTTTTAAACTCCACTGTTTATTTAATGAGAATCCTTTTGGATTCTCACAATGATTATCTTGTCTCATCATTGGTGAGCCGCCATTTTGATTTTGTGGGGCCTACTAGATTTATAGTTAGTAGTCCTATGTAACAAACTTACACTTTTCATTAATGGGTTTTTCTTTCTGTTTTAAGGTACAATGGTCTCACTTCCCTACTTTCCTTACACACGCTCGGAGGTCGCTTTACCGCAGTCGCCATCAGACGAGGAAGTTATGGCAATGATTAGGAACATGATAAGGACAATAAGAGCCTTCTCCTATGGAGAGTTTGGTACGGTCATATTATCAGGGGCCGCCGTAGTTTTACATGCGAAATTCCAACAGAACCCATCCGCTCAATGTCATTGACAGAGCGTCTGTGTACTGCTTATACGGTGGAAGCGGCTAATTGGACCCCAACAGACCGGCTTGAGCCATCAACGACTGAGATACCCAATCAACCCATGATGGCCATCGATATTTTGGGATGCCGAATATGTCAGGATGAAGCTAGACCCTAGGGGCAGGTTTATAAGGTAGGTGTTACCCCGCGCCATCTAGAAGGCTACCTTTCTTGGGCCCGGTACATTCTCTCCTCCCAATGCTCACGGTTACAGAAAGTTGGGTTGTATCAAGCGGTGTACGCGTCACTGTTCTACTACCATGTTCTCCATGTCTGGTGGGTCAAGGCTTTTTTGAACCAGTGGAATCTTCCCACGAATACATTTCCGCTAGGGGACCGCAAAGTCTCTATCACGCTGGAGGAGTTCCGAGAAATTTCAGGGTTGCCGATTATGGGAGAACACTACGAAGAATTACTGCCCCCTGACGAGTATATATTTGCTACAGTGCCAGCTATGCTTGAGGGCTTGACGACTGAGAATGCTGTTCGGCACAAGCACCCGAGTCTAATCAAAGCCTTGGGTATTTTTGAGAAACTATTCGTGGCATCGGAAGGGCAAGGTGTTACTTTTGATACTTTCATTGCTTGCTTTCTCCGTGAAGATGTTCTATCCAAGAAAGCTCCGAAATTCGCGAAGGTCGAGGATCCTTTCGGATTCGGCTTGAAGAAATTGCCGGCCAAAGAAGAAGCCATGCCGCAGTTTTATATTCCAAATTCGTCGGCCGTGACCTTTGACGCAATCGCTGCCCCTGGAATAGACGAAGAAACTTTCTTTGTCGGCTTCATCGGTCTCTGGCTTAGCTGGTTGGCCATGCCGATGCATCGCCGTTTCATGAGAGCCTCCATCTTCTATCCTGCGCATCGTATAGCCGAAAGAGTGCGATTGGTTGTTGGCATTGCAGGATTATCACATCTATACCACGGTTTAAGTACCGCCGCCAACACTTCAAACCCAGGTGCGAACACCGTGAATTTCTCCCTCCACTACTTCACGTCATGGATTGAGATGCATGTGTTAAGCGCATTTGCTGCACACGGCGTCCTGCTTTCTATGAAGCATATTCCTTCCCACGGGTCATGAGGCTGGTCGATGCTTCCGCTCCTGATCCGACTCAGTTAAGGGCTCTGCGGGTATTGCTTAATCCGTATTCGAATGAAGGCGGAATGGTTTTTAGTAATTGAGTCCTTTCTACTCCAGCGGGACCCGTTCAATATTTGTTCGATTTGTCGAAGAATGGAGCTCCGGCTTTAAAGCCCAAAAAGATCATGCGTTTATATTCGATCAGGCCGGGGTACTTAGTGTTCTGCCTAAACGATACTGCTCTCTTCATGCGGTACAATCCACATCGCTTCGCCCAGCAGTTAGGTTACAACCAGGACGTCCCCCTCGAAGCCTTTTTAGTTGAGCCCACTCTCTCGCTGGAGGTCGCCCGTGACGTTATCCACCACTTCATGCGGTTGAGCACTAGTTCCCTCTTCATGACTCCCGAGCTTGACTATCTTCCGAGGCCCGTGGGACCCTTCAAGGGCTGGTATCGCCACCGGGTTAGTCCTATCATTGCAGAGGAAAGAAGGGTGCTCTTTGAATGTAAAGCCCTTGCTTCCACTCAAGCCGTCAGTACCCCATTGCAGCCACGGTCGGTTATTTGCCCTCCTCTGAGGGATAGCGACTCAGTGCTTATTCCTAAAGCCGCTCGGGTGGAATCAGTCACCCGCACTGCTGGTATGCCGGTTCGCACTAGGGCCGGGACATAGATTCCTGAGAAAGTACCAGCATCGGCATCACCAAAAGCTGATACCGAAGGCGAGGTTGGGCAGCGCCGTGCAAAATTGCCAAAGGGGAGGAAGCGCCCTTCTTCTAGTGCTAGTTCGGGCCCTAAAAGATGGAAGAAATCGGTTGCCGGTTTACTCGATGCCTTACTTGAGTCCGAACCTCTTCACGACGAGCCTATATCTGCGCATGAACCAGACGACGGTCTCCTTTTTCCTAGCACATCCGCCGAGGAAGCCGCTCAGCTGGCCGAGGCCTTGAAGCGTTCACAGGCTGAAACTGAAAACGTTCGCTGTTGGTGTATATGCCCTAGGGGCCATTATTGTATCATACTAGCTTGTATATTACTTAATGAAAGCTTGGGATATTCACAGTTATATATCAGTCTTGCTAAAAATGGTAGTATGCTACTTGGTTTGTTTTTACTTTAATATGTGTATATGTTTCTTGTAACGTATCATTTATACATATTATTAGAGCCCATAGGATTTTTGCTTGATTACCAGCGTTGTGATGACAGTCACACTAGTGGGGGCTAGGTAGTCTATAAGCAACATCCTATACAGGTCCCTGGTCGTTGGATTATCGAGACAGGGCATCGATATTCCGGAGTAGACCAGTGTGCACGCTTCTCATCCCAGTTGGGGAGATGGTCTGTCCCACAGCCATCAGTACGTCGTACTAGAGATAGTATACAGGTGCTTGTTAGGTTACGGGTACACCGGACAGGACTCGCAGAGGAACTGTTGGTTGGTATTATACCCGTCGTCAGTTAACAGTTCCCAGGTGACATGAGTACAGCATAGTCCACAGACTTGACACTGCTACTTCGCCTCGAGTGTGTCCCACTGTTCTTAGATTGCTCCCCTACCGCGGCTCAAAGGAGTCGTGCAAACAGGTAGCAGTTGGGTGCAGTCCCGAGCACTTGGAGGCAGTGGCGGTTAGACAGGATTCGCCTCTCCCGATATTGGGAGTTGATATCGCGCTGTGTCAGAGAGCCATTACGCAAAGTCCCTGGCCAGGGAAAGCGAGATTTACTGGTAGGTTTCAATAGTTTCTCAGGGTGTAATGGGCTACGCTCCGACACAACTTATACCGCTATTAGGGGACTGACGCTTGCCGCCCCCTAGGCTCGATATGCGATAGTCTTAGACGAACAGACCGGACTGTACAGAGATTGTCACATCAGGCTCAGTAGGAGTTCGGATGGGTTTCCTCATCGGCCTTCTTATCGACATCTACCTGGGGAACGTTATGTACAGCTAGTGCCGCTTGCGGTCTGTGGTTAAACCCACTGCCAGCGTAGTGTCGAGTCTTTAGAGTCCCACACAGAGAGTTTCCCTGCTCCAGGCGAAACGATATAGAGGTCGTATGGTTTTACGACAAGGGTTCGGATGCGTACGTGTGTTTACGCATGTACGACGTTCGGACAGTTTTTGTTAGCCGGCTTTGGTTTAAACCAGATTCTAGTATCGGGTTATTGGATTTATACAGTCTAAAGTTTTTCCGTGTTTTCACGGATAGGAGGGGCGTTCTCGTAATTTGTCGGAAAGCTTCTAGAAGGATGATGACATGGAGGGTAAGGTGGCATTAACATTTAATGCATTTGTGACTCACTTAGATGAATCATTCAAGTGAGTTAATGAAGCATTTATTGCTTAATGACTCACTTGATGATTCACTGCAAATATTTAATGAAGCATGATGATAATGCATTTTGATTTATTCTTTTTGATTTTCTTATGCTTCATAATATATTAGAAGTGAGAAGCTTTTTCATTCATAACTTATGCTCACCTTCTCTCTCCTCAAGCTCTCTCTTGAAACCCTAATCCTCCCCTCTCATGTGTTGAGATCAAGGATTAGATAGACTAATTAATCCATAACCTCACTCTATATCACCTAGGTCATTTTGATTAGCAACTAAAGAAACCTAGTTACCTCAAGATTAGAGGTGAAGTTTGGAGTAGGAGCTCTTGGGTGGATCGTCTTTGACTCGAGAAGGCTGTTGAGGTGCCGACGTTCCAAAGATCCTACGAGGAGTGGAGGACAGCGATGAAGACCCGAAGAACAAGTAACGTGAGGTATAACTTCGTATCCGAGTAGTTAAACCTTTCATAGTTTGCTAGTAACGGTTTAGATACGATCCGTGTGCTCAAGTCCGTGTTACGAAGCTTTGATAATCGTTTTTCATATATTCCGCCTCCCCGCAAGCTCGTGGGGTGCGTGACATGGACTTACAGTGGTATCAGAGCCAACTAAACCATTACTAGCTTGTTAGTAACCAATTAGAACTTCGATCGTCGGAAAAACACGAAAACGAAACCCCGGAACCCCTATCAGTTTCTGTTAATTTTAAACGTGTCGAATAAATTTTTTGATATGCCTTAAAATTCACCGCAGGGAAATATAAGAATTCTGGGAAAATACGATGTCCTAACTCGGCAAGACGGCCGCGGATCCGCGGCAAAATGGTGCTTTTGGCCGCGGATCCGCGGCGGAGTCAACCCCGAGTTGACTCGGATTTGCTTTGTAATTCATATTTTTTGGTGTTTTGTTTTCCAGTATATTCTGTTTCTGCCCAGGTTACTTCTGTGCTGGTTTGCTTTTGGGGTAGACACGGAAAAAGGTAGTCGATCGATGTTCTAAATTAATTGCTAATCGGGTTTTTATCTGTAATGTTTAATGTGTTCGTAAACCTCCCCTAACTACTAGTATGTCGGTTGGCAGGGGGTTGCACATTTCTGTTATGTTTACGGTTTGTGTATATGAACTTGATTGGATCGTTGTGATGATTAGCAGGGGTTTGAGATCGGTTTAATATTCGTTCATTCGATATAAATTGTAATATGATGTAATATTCTTTTGCGGGGCACATCCAGGTTGTGGTTGTAACCACCGTTGTATTATTTCATTTTTACTGTTTTTGCTCCTAGGATAGACCCAAGGTGGGGTGCACAAACTACCGGGTATTTTGAAGTGTTTAGTGGCCTACTCACGTTGTTGAGGGAGACCGCTTCGCTTCGGGTACTTGGCGGGTAGTTTGCCGTACCCGTAGGGGTCTAGGGTGGGGTAATGGCTATTCATCACAACTGTGTAATCCGTCTTTTGTTGCAGGCTCAAAGAAAACGCGGATTGCTTGTATATCCAATAAAGTTCATCTGTGATCCGGAATGTCTATTATTGCGTCTGACGAATGTACTATATATGATAGCTATTAGACGTCACTTATGTTTTACACCTGCGCTAACCCAGCCCCCGCTCTGTCGTTAGTTAAGTAACCTAACGGGTGATGACGGGACCCCGTGGCGAATGCGGATGGCATAAGAGGACGTGGTATTTTCGTTGTTTTCTGCAATGATAGGATAATTGATGGGACGCATTATTATAATGTAAAGAAAATAAACCAAAGTTTAATCGTTGGAACAAATTTAAAAGAAACCACTCGGTTATTTTAAAAGAGCAGAATTTTTAATTGCGGAGCTTTAACCACTCCTTTTAAAAAGTATCAGGTTCTTTCGATTATATCAAGTTCACTACGTTCATGGTTTTGCCAAAACCAGTCGTAGCCCTCCGTCATTTCATATGGATAGTCAATAGTATTCAAGCTGTGTTTGTTGGCCAAAGTCAAGGCACAGTGTTTGGTAGCTATTGAATATTCATATGCAGTATAGATAGATGGGTTGGTTTGGGACAGTCGTACTACTTTGTTGGCCAAAGTCAAGGGTATGTACTGGTGGGTTCAAATTAACCTGGAAATTGACGGGTAGAACTTGACATGTGACTTATGATTTGTTGGCCAAATCAAGGTCATAAGAGCATGGGGCAAAAATCCACATCGGGGGTTTCTAAAGAAACTAAAACTTTCTAGTGTTGCATACCATTTGGAGTTTTATGAATGTTGGTAGGATTCCTTCAACATTATCATACGATGATATTTGGATCCCGATCCTACTGTGAGTACATGCTACTTATCAGGAGATTCGTCACTTAACGATCAATGCTATAAACCAAGTAGGTGCCTAGAAAGGTGTCAGAGGGGCTACGCCCCCAGAGAAAAGAGGTTCTTTAATTAAGGAACTTCGCGAAAGCGTTGGAAAACTTCTCTCGAAGTATCGACACTGGCCTGGCTGAACGGTTAAGCAAGTATTGTAGGTGAGAATAGTCCTGGCTAATTCTTCTTTTATGGTTTGAGGAAGGATTCGAGAAACGGTGGGAGTCATCCTGTTTAGATAAATTAAAAACCACTCTAAACTTGCAAGAGCATCATGCTAAAGTGTTTTCTTCTCTCTCTCTAATTGCAGCGACCTTGTGACCATACATAGGTTACATCTAGATAACAATTTGACTGAATCTGACTTATATGACTGGCAAAGGTCTGTCCAGATGTCCATTGCCTATGACAAGCTGGACCACCCTATTACTACTCAAGATCCCGCCGTCCCAGGTCCAGTTTCCACCGTCGCGGATATAAATATCCGTCAGACAAGGGAAAAGGATAAAGCGAAAGCCAAGTGCCTCGTGTTGGCTTCAGTTGATGGTGTATACCAGAAGAAGCACGAGAAGATGGACTTAGTTTCCATCTTTCTCCATAACAAAGATTTATATAGAGAGCAATCTCATATCAAAAGATATGAGACCTCGAACGAACAAGCGAGGTTGGCTGTCGGGTCATCTGTAGGGGACAACGTCCTTGCAATGACTAGCTATATTGATAAGCTCACGGACCTGAAGACCACGTTGGAGAACGGGTTAGATACTGACTTGATTCTACAGTCTCTGCCTTCTACCCTGAAGGAAACCAGGGAAGTAGAAGGAAAGAGAAGGGCAAAAGTTTCAGGACTGGAAGTAGTAAAAAAGGGACGTTCCTATTGTTATTGGATTGGGCATTGGCAGAAGGATTGCAGGGCTAACAAAGCCAGTAGCCAGGATTCGAAGCATGTTGTGGCTTCGGCTTCGGGTGTGTTTGTAATAGAGAACTGTATGTCAGTTAACCCTACTTCCTGGGTATTGGATACCGGGTCAGGATCTCACATCTGTAATTCTTTACAGGCTCTGAGAAACCTAGGGTTATCAGGATAGATGACATGACCCTCACGGTTGCTAACGGAATGAGCATGAATACTGAATCCGTAGGGGAATATCATCTTGGACTGACAACTGGGTAGATATTGATTCTGCGTAACTGTTTTTATGTACCAGGTACGACTTGTAATATCATATCTGTATCCTTACTTTCTAAGGAAGGATATGATTTTATATTCGTAAGTGATGTAGTTCACATCCACCTAAATCAGGTTATGATTGAGTCAGGTACATTAAAAAAATGGGATATACGTATTAAATCAAGCTCAGATTTTCAGTGTCCAGAACACACTTAAAAGAAAGTCTCCGAAATTAAATCAGGCTTTCTTATGGCATTGTAAACTGGGTCACATCAATGAGAGAAGGTTGAATAAGTTACATAAAGAAGGATATTTGAATCCGTTCGAATATCAATCTTATGCTACTTGTGAATCTTGTCTCATAGGAAAGATGACAAAAACTTCGTTTACTGGACACGGAGTAAGAGCAAGCGAGCTCTTGGGACTCGTACACAGTGACGTGTGCGGTCCAATGTCTACACATGCACGAAGCGGTTATTCTTACTTCATTACTTTTACGGATGATTTTTCAAGGTACGATATGTCTTCTTAATGAAACATAAATCTAAAGCCTTCGAAAAATTCCAGGAATATAAGAATGAAGTAGAAAAACAAACAGGCAAAAGTATCAAGACACTGAGATCGGATCGAGGTGGTGAATACTTGAGTGCCGAGTTCCTGGATTACTTAAAAGAGAATGGAATTCTCTCTCAGCTTACTCCTCCATACACACCACAACATAACGGTGTATCGGAGAAACGGAACCGAACCCTATTGGATATGGTACGTTCCGTGTTGAGTAACGCTGAGTTGCCGCGATCATTCTGGGGATATGCACTAGAATTAGCTGCATACCTTTTGAACTGAGTTCCAACCAAGACTGTGCCTACCACACCATATCATATGTGGAGTGGGAAGAAACCCTGTCTTAAGTATCTTAAGACATGGGGATGTCCAGCTTTTGTAAAGAAGCAGCATGCGGACAAGCTCGAGGCACGCTCAGTAAAATGCAATTTTGTGGGATATCCAAAGAACTCCAAGGGATATTGTTTCTATTACGCAGAGGAGAAAAAGGTCTTTGTTTCTCATCATGCCTGCTTATTGGAAACTGAGTTTTTAGAAAATCAGAAGAGTGGGAGCGCAATAGAACTGGAAGAAATTCCAGAACCACAAGTTATTACTGAAACCTTGGTAGAACAAGAAGGTTCAGGTGAACCGGACATCCCAGCGCCTATCCGCAGGAGTAGTAGGCCGTCTCATCCGCCCGAGAGATACTACGGTTTTCTCATAGACGGGGATAGAGAGGATTGCGTCATTGATGATGATGATCCTACTAGCTTCCAGCAAGCCATTCAGAGCGGTGACTCGGTAAAATGGTTGGATGCAATGCGGACCGAAATGGAGTCCATGTACACTAACAAAGTATGGACTTTGGACATTGCTCCAGATGGGGTAAAACCCATAGGATGCAAATGGATCTTCAAAAGAAGATTGGTGTAGATAGACATGTTGAAACCTATAAGGCTAGACTTGTTGCAAAGGGTTTCCGTCAAAGACCTGGTTTGGACTATGACGAAACCTTTTCTCCAGTGGCTATGCTCAAATCCATTCGGGTCCTTCTTGCTATTGCTGCCTTCCACGATTATGAGATCTGGCAGATGGACGTAAAGACGGCCTTTCTAAATGGTAATTTGGAAGAGTGCGTCTATATGGATCAGCCAGAGGGATTCATTCAGAGTGGGAGTAGCGGTAAAGTATGCAAGTTGCTTAAGTCCATTTATGGACTAAAGCAGGCATCGCGGAGTTGGAACATCTGTTTTGATGATGCTGTCAAAGAATTCGACTTTATCAAAAATCCAGATGAACCATGCATATACAGTAAGATTGTAGGGAGAGCTGTAGTATTCCTCGTCTTGTACATGGATGACATTCTCCTAATAGGAAATGATATTCCTATGTTACAGTCAGTCAAAAGATTCTTATCACAGAAATTCTCCATGAAAGACCTGGGTGATGCCACCTACATTCTGGGGATCCGGATTTATCGTGATAGATCAAAGAGGATGTTGGGACTTTCGCAGTCCAGGTACATAGACACCATATTGAAGAGATTCAGTATGGATGATTCTAGGCGCGGTAACCTACCGGCTTGTCACGGAATCACCCTCTCCAAAGAGATGTCTCCTAAGAATGATTTGGAAAGGGATCGCATGTCGATTATACCCTACGCTTCTGCGGTAGGCTCTATAATGTATGCGATGTTATGTACCAGACCAGATGTAGCATACGCATTGAGCGTTGTAAGCCGGTATCAGGCAAACCCAGGGGAGAAGCACTGGATAGCAGTAAAGAACATTCTCAAGTACCTGAGGAGGACTAAAGAGATGTTCTTGGTGTATGGCGGAAAAGACCTCCAGATCGAGGCCTTTGCCGACTCCAGCTTCCAGAGTGACAAGGATGACTCCAAGTCCATGTCGGGTTATGTCTTTACCCTCAATGGAGGGGCGGTATGTTGGAAGAGTTCCAAGCAAGAGACCGTTGCTGACTCAACAATGGAAGCGGAGTACATAGCTGCTTGCGATGCCGCAAAAGAAGCTGTCTGGATGAAGAAGTTCCTCACAGAACTTCAGGTGGTTCCTACCAGTGTTGATCCAATACCTCTGTATTGCGACAACAACGGCGCTATAGCTTTAGCGAAGGAACCCAGGTCCCATCAGAAGTCCAGACACATCTTAAGGCGGTATCACCTGATCAGGGAGATCGAGGTAAAGAGAGTAGATATAGAGAATAACACTGCTGATCCATTCACAAAGGCCATTCCTCAGACGCAGTTCGAGAGGCTATTCGAGATGATAGGTCTGCGATATGCCAGCACATGGCCCTAGTGCAAGTGGGAGATTGTTAGTGTATATGCCCTAGGGGCCATTATTGTATCATACTAGCTTGTATATTACTTAATGGAAGCTTGGGATATTCACAGTTATATATCAGTCTTGCTAAAAATGGTAGTATACTACTTGGTTTGTTTCTACTTTAATATATGCATATGTTTCTTATAACGTATCATTTATACATATTAGTAGAGCCCATAGGATCTTTGCTTGATTACCAGCGTTGTGATGGCAGTCACACTAGTGGGGGCTGGGTAGTCTATAAGCAACATCCTATACAGGTCCCTGGTCGTTGGATTATCGAGACAAGGCATCGATATTCCGGAGTAGACCAGTGTGTACACTTCTCATCCCAGTTGGGGAGATGGTCTGTCCCACAGCCATCAGTACGTCGTACTAGAGATGGTATACAGGTGCTCGTTAGGTTACGGGTACACCGGACATGACTCAAAGAGGAACTGTTGGTTGGTATTATACCCGTCGTCAGTTAACAGTTCCCAGGTGACATGAATACAGCATGGTCCGCAGACTTGACACTGCTACTTCGCCTCGAGTGTGTCCCACTGTTCTTAGATTGCTACCCTACCACGGCTCAAAGGAGTCGTGCAAACAGGTAGCAGTTGGGTGCAGTCCCGAGCACTTGGAGGCAGTGGCGGTTAGACAGGATTCGCCTCTCCCGGTATTGGGAGTTGATATCGCACTGTGTCAGAGAGCCATTACGCAAAGTCCCTGGCCAGGGCAAGCGAGATTTACTGGTAGGTTCCAGTAGCTTCTCAGGGTGTAATAGGCTACGCTCCGACACGACTTATACAGCTATTAAGGGACTGACGCTTGCCGTCCCCTAGGCTCGATATGCGATAGTCTTAGACGAACAGATCGGACTGTACGGAGATTGTCACATCAGGCTCAGTAGGAGTTCGGATGGATTTCCTCATCGGCCTTCTTATCGACATCTACCTGGGGACCGTTATGTACAGCTAGTGCCGCTTGCGGTCTGTGGTTAAACCCACTGCCAGCGTAGTGTCGAGTCTTTAGAGTCCCACACAGAGAGTTTCCCTGCTCCAGGCGAAACGATATAGAGGTCGTATGGTTTTACGACAAGGGTTCGGACGCGTACGTGTGTTTACGCCCGTACGGCGTTCGGACAGTTTTTGCTAGCCGGCTTTGGTTTAATCCAGATTCTAGTATCGGGTTATTAGATTTATACTGTCTAAATTTTTTCCGTGTTTTCACGGATAGGAGGGGCATTCTCGTAATTTGTCGGGAAGCTTCTAGAAGGATGATGACATGGAGGGTAAGGTGGCATTAGCATTTAATGCATTTGTGACTCACTTAGATGAATCATTCAAGTGAGTTAATGAAGCATTTATTGCTTAATGACTCACTTGATGATTCATTGCATATATTTAATGAAGCATGATGATAATGCATTTTGATTTATTCTTTTTGATTTTCTTATGCTTCATAATATATTAGAAGTGAGAAGCTTTTTCATTCATAACTTATGCTCACCTTCTCTCTCCTCAAGCTCTCTCTTGAAACCCTAATCCTCCCCTCTCATGTGTTGAGATCAAGAATTAGATAGACTAATTAATCCATAACCTCACTCTATATCACATAGGTCACTTTGATTAGCAACTAAAGAAACCTAGTTACCACAAGATTAGAGGTGAAGCTTGGAGTAGGAGCTCTCGGGTAGATCGTCTTTGACTCGAGGAGGTCGTTGAGGTGCCGACGTTCCAAAGATCCTAAAGGAGTGGAGGACAGTGAGGAAGACCCGAAGGACAAGTAACGTGAGGTATAACTTCGAATCCGAGTAGTTAAACCTTTCGTAGTTTGCTAGTAACGGTTTAGATATGATCCGGGTGCTCAAGTCCGTGTTACGAAGCTTTGATAATCGTTTTTCATATATTCCGCCTCCCCGCAAGCTCGTGGGGTGCGTGACATGGACTTACATGCGCCCCAAGAAGGGATGTTTTCCCCCTGTTGAATTTCGTGATGTTGATCCGGTACCAACTAGGTTACCAGTGGTTCCTCTGACGCTGGAAGAAGAACGGGCCCTCAAACGGCCAATCTCGACCACTTCTGAAGAGTAGGCTGCTCTGAAGGCGGGCAGGGATTTACCTTCGATCGAAACTCGACGAGCGTGATTAAACAGAAAAGAGGAGCGGCTCGAAAAGGCCATACTTCAGGCTTGGCGTATTAGTATGTATCTTTTACGTTCTTCTCAGCAGATTGGTTTTATATCGTATTCGTCTTTATAGATTTTTTCTTTGTAGGGCCTTATATGGAGGACGAAGCTTCGAGTCTAGACCGTGCCTCAGAGCCTCTAGTGACGGCCTTTATTCCTTCAGCAGAGGTCACCCGACTGGACTCTGTGAATATTTCCAGTGACGCACCGGAAGGTGTAGAAGAGATTGCTGAAGCTGCTATCCCTCCAGTCCAAAATGGATGAAGAATCGAAGGTAATCATATATATATATATATATATATATATATCCCAATGAGCCTTCCATATGTCTAACTCTTTCGTTTTCTCAGAATTGCGTGAGTTAGCGGCTTCCATTGTAGATTGTTCTCCGGAAGAAACCTTCCTGCGTTTACTTAATATGGCGGCGGCGCACTTGATATCCTCCCAGAGCCTCTTCCTTTCCTCCGGTCAAGGTTAGTATTCCATTACTTTTCGTATCATATTTTCTAATGATGTTGATGTGCCCTTTATTTTAAACCACGGTCTTAGAGGCTGACGACGAAGTTGAAGTTCTCGATGGGCTTGAGGATCTCTCAAATCCGCCTTCTATGGCAGTGGGTAAGTGACGCCTTAGCATTGGCATCCTTTTACTTATTCTACGTTTGGAAAGGGGACTAACCATACATGTATTTTCACAGTTTTGCCCACCCTGACTCCATTAGAGTCCCGGATTTCCATGCCGCCAGGCTTTTACGCCTGACGCTTGTCTGAGAGAATGGCAAAACAGAGTGTTCATTCACTGGCGACTCTTTTTGAAGATCTTCGCGCTGGCACTTCCATCATGACTGAAGAATTCGTTGTTGAAGCCAACACTTCTTTGTCTATTCTTTCAACCTATCACGATGAGGCGCTGGTGCGTACTTGGGTCAAGTATTGCCGTCAAGTGGAAGATTCCCTATATGGAGTTGAATGCGTACGCCTCCCTTCTAATATCCTATCTAAAGGCCAGCTTGCGTGGGTGGATCGATCGGTGCGCGGCCTATCTCCAGTCTTGCAAGAAAAGGCTCAACCGGAAGTTTTCAGCAAGGGAGTTGGCTTCAAAGGTTTTAAGGGAACTTCAAGCCCAGCTCACCACCAAGACTACTCGAGCCTATGAAATTTGGCGGGTCCTTCAGGAGGCCATTACGGAGGTGGTGGCCCTCGATAAAGCCGTCATTTTCACACGCGAAATGGTCGAGGCGCACAAGGCTGCCGAGAAAGAGCTTGAGAGTCGATTTTCTTTATACCAAAATCAAAAGGCACAGGCAGGGATTCAACTTGCGGCGTTGATAGAGCTTGAAGCGGAAGTCCGGCGGAAAAATGACGATCTTGCTGGCTTATTGAACCGTCCACCGTCTTAAAAATTGTTCGTTGTATATTTTCTTCTTTTTGTCTTCTTGTATCTTGTATTCATTTTTATTTATGAATAAAAGACATATTTTATTTCATGTTTGTGCCTCCCTGTCCCGTGATGTCTTGACTTAGCGTAAAGTAGTTTATTCACTCGTTTTGGAGCTTATAGTTTATGTACTCGTTTCGGATTCTCTAGTTTATTCACTCGTTTTGGGGTCTCTAGTTTATGGACTCATTTCAGAGTCTCTAGTTTATGGACTCATGTCTTAACTTAGCATGAAGAAGAGAATCTCTTAGTGATGGAGGTCGGAATCTCCTTCAGATGTTGTCCTCTATTGATTTTGCGGCCAGTGGGACTGAACGGTTGAGATTCGGTATGAGGATTGAGTGTGTGAGTCTCAATGGGTTGTCGGTTGTTGCAGACACCGAGCTAGCTACAAGGAAAGTCCCGGGGTAGGAAACCACTGTAGGACCCTCTGACAATCAAGTAAGTACCGAGGAGTAATTGGGAAGAGTAGCGATGTCTTAGGAATGAGTTCGACGTATCTAAATCGTCTAGAGGAGAGGTTTATAAGGGTCGCATTGGAGCGAGCCGATACGAGATTATAGCGTCTGTTACGTCCTGTATCACGTTCGCGTTGTTGGCGAGATACGCCCATTAATGGCGAGATACGCCCATTAATGGCGAGATACGTCCATTAATGACGAGATATGCTAGCGTGGGATGCGGGACGTAGAGCGGCAGAGATCTCGTCGTGGCAAAATACGGAGCCGTTATGGAGGCGCTTGGGCTCCGTGCTCTCAGCTGGACAGGAAAGCTGAGAAAGCTTAGCTCGGTGACTGCCTGGAGTCGAGCGATGAGGCCGAGGAAGCTCAGCTCGGTTACTGCTCGGAAACAAGTGATGAGGCTGAGGAACCTCGACTGTAGGATGGCTCAGAGGCGAGCTGTTGGCTGGTTGTCAGGACTAGTGAATGTACTCATGGGAGGCTCCCCAAAGGTCGGATGATACCTTAGAGATGATGCGCCGAGGAATGTCCCCAATGCATTGTACTTACTCCCTCTCCGTAACCCCAGAAATCTGGCGGACTTATGTGGACGACACGTCACCTGCTACATGTCGTAATATGGGCAATTTCCACTTACAATCATCATCATTTGGGGATTAAGGGAGTTTTAGAGAGGAGAGAGAAAAAGATAGATGCAGTGGATGACGATGCCGCTGCCATGAGAGAGAGAGAAAGGTAGATATTAGCTTGTTGTAGGATTTCCGGACGTGCTTTGGGCTGCAATGGGCTATTATGGCTTATATGCTGCCAATTAAAAAGCCTTTTTATCCTATGAAAATTTTAAAGAATTTTGGTACTCCCTCTAATAAAAGGAACAAGTGAGATCCCAAACTTTGTCTGACACTATGCAATACCTAAAAAACTTTATACCTCAAAAGAACATCTGGTCGTCTGTTTGACATCTCCGCTTGGTGAAAAGCGTGCAGAATTTGCTCCTCTCAATAAATTTTGTCTCCATTTTTAAAGAAGCTCGTAATCAGATTTCGTGTAATAACATATACGGTGTAATCTATTATGCTTATTCGCAATTTACAAATTTTACGATATTAATTTTATCGGTGCCTAAACTTACATAATATTTTTTGAAAAAACATTAGACTTTATTTGTGTCTTTTTAATACGAGAACGATCTTCTCTAAAGTTGCCGATTATAAAAGAAATAATTTACTCAATCCTAACACATTAGAGACCGATGATGCTCATAAGTGGGAATTCCTCAGATCACGACACGTGGTAGATGGCGTGTCATCCGCGTAAAGCCCACTAGGCTCCTGGGGGTGCGGAGGTAGAATCGGTATGGAGCACTGGTGATTTTCCTCGGATAGTCTCCAAGCTTACACCCCCACTTCTTTCCCTAGAGCAATCGAGCAGCCGAACCTTCACCCCCTTTTGCTCGTCTCCGAGCTATTGCAGAGCTGAGCTTCCGCGGCCTCCCGGCTCGTCTCCGAGCCATCGGACAAGCCGAGCTTCCTCGGCTTCCCTGATCAATCGAGAGTGCGGAGTGTTTCCCCCCAATAAAAGAGCAAGGGTCTGTTCAAAATTTGAACTGAGGCAGCGCCTCACGCGCAAAGCACGAGAGCGCCAGCGCTCAGAGTTAAAAACCCTGAAACAGCACCAAGAGTTAAAAACTCTGAGGCAGCGCCTCACGTGCAAAGCATGAGAGCGCCAGCGCTCAGAGTTAAAAACTCTGAGGCAACACCAAAACTAAAAGTTCTCCACCAACGAAGATGATAAATCATCAGAGCACAAAATTAAATTCTGATTGAAGAAATACTCCTCAAATCTTTCTAAACAAGAAATATTGTGCTCTGTAAATCAGAGCACCGTTGGATCAATGATCCAATAGTGATTAAAAATCACCAAGACACAGAATTAAATTCTGATTGAGGAAATACTTCTCAAATCTTTCTAAACAAGAAAGATTGTGCTTTGTAAATTAGAGCACCGTTGGATCAAATGATCCAATGGTGATTAAAAATCACCAAGACACAGAATTAAATTCTGATTGAGGAAATACTCCTCAAATATTTTTAAACAAGAAAAATTGTGCTCTGTAAATCAGAGGACCGTTGGATCAAAGATCTAATTGTGATTAAAAAAATCACCAAGATACAAAATAAGTTATGTATGGAAAAATATTTTCCAATTTTGTTAAAAACAAGAAAAACGTCTTCTGTAAAACAGAAGTCCTTGGATCAAAGATCCGACGGTGGATAAATTCCCTACATAAATTAAGAAATCCCTCAATGAGAGATTTCCTTAACTGAATCAACAAATCAGCCTCCCCTATATAAAGGACCCAAGACTTCAACTCTTGTACAGAAGAACCCCCCATAAACCAAACTTTAGAGACGAGAGCAATTTCTTCTCAAGGTAAATAAAAATAAGTGAAATCACAGCATCTCCTCCATATTTACGAGTTTAACTCTCACATTAGAAGAACTTAGTTCTTTTTCCAGATCTCAGATTTATAAGACAAAGTTTTTCATAAGTGAGAATCTAATTCTCAGAGAATTGAATCGAGCAGAACAGAAAATTCAGTGCTTAGCACTTAAAGTCTGGCGCTCAGCGCCGAGCGCTCCATGTGCTCCTCATGTGGGCGCTATCTTATAAGAAGCGCTTAGCACTTAAAGTCTGGCGCTCAGCGCCGAGCGCTCCACGTGCTCCTCACGTGGGCGCTATCTTATAAGAAGCGCTTAGCACTTAAAGTCTGGCGCTCATCGCCAAGCGCTCCACGTGCTCTTCACATGGGCGCTATTTAATAATAAAGCGCTTAGCACTTAAAGTCTGGCGCTCAGTGCCAAAGCGCTTCATGTTCCCTTCACGTGGATGCTAATAGATTAAAGAGTGCTCTGCACTCAATAGTTGGCGCTCAGCGCCGAGCGCTCCACATGCTTCTTACGTGGGCGTTGTTTAACATAAAGCACTCCGTAAATAGAGCCCAGCGCCATAAAGAGTGTTTAACACTCAATAAAAAAAACAAAAACAAAGAAAGGGGGTGAGCATCAAAGCTCATATCAATGCTCAATATTATTGAACAAAGGGGATTACGCCCAAATAAGTAATCAGGTGGGCTGAGCCCATGGTTGGCCAAACCCCAAATCCACCGAGCCTATAGGTCTTCTACTAAATTGGCTTTAGTGCCAAACATGATTACCAAGTCCCTGATGAGCATTCTTTGGTTCAAGGGTACATCTCTCCATACATCTGATACATGTCGTTGTAATTCTTCAACGTCTTTAGAGAGGTGGAGGGTCCCAATAACCAATAACTCTTGGCGCACCCTCAAACTGATGAGTCAAAACTCTACGGAGTATGACGTCCTTAAACTTATAGACCGTAACGTCCCTAAACTAAACTCCATGGACTGTGATGTCCTTAAACTTATGGACCGTAACGTCCCTAAACTAAACTCTATGGACTATATTGTCTTTAAACGTATGGACCGCAACGTCCCTAAACTAAACTCTATGGACTATGATGCCTTTAAACACGGACTATGATGTCCTTAAACTTATGGACCGTAATGTCCCTAAACTAAAACGATGGAGCCCAAATGCTCTTTCGTTGGATCTAAATGACCCTAAAACCCTATTGAGTAGATCTTAGTCTAAAATTAGTCTAACATGTCCTCAACAAACATTTAAGTTGATCTTAATCCCAAACGAGATTAACGATCCTTAAATCAAACCAAACCTAAATCTAAGAAAATAAGGATTTGGACTAATCCACGCCCTACAGGCGACAACATAAATTAGTCTATGTATACAATCCACGAGCAACCAAAAATAAAACAAACACACACGACACGAAGTGACCTTCTGGAGCAGGAGAAAGTGGTTATCGCTACATGGTAACGTAATTAACTGCAGGAGCTTGCGTCTGCAGGGAAAAGCGTCCCCACAATAAAAAAAAACCCTCGCAAACAAGGGGGAATCCGACGAAGTCTGCTACAACAGCCGCATCTGTTTAAACCTTCGATACACGGTGCCATAAATCAACTTAGTATCTTCGAAGAGGTAGACAGATAAAACCAAATAGCATCTGCCCCTCAATTCAGGCAAGACGACCTACGCGGCTTCGTCTCTATTTTCGGCGGTAAACAGATTCTGGCATGCCCGGTGGGACCTTTTCCTCTTTCCACTCCACACTTTGTGTGTCGTGTTTTGAGAAAAAATCGTGGTCTGCTATGGTTGCCTGTGGATTCGAGGTACTAAGATTTGGTGTCTTGCTCCCGTGCAAAGAAAAGAAGATCAATGGCTTCCTGCTGCAACAACTCCCGCTCCGTCCTATCTGTAGGAGTAACTTACGAGCCCCAAGCGGCCTCCATCTACGCAATGCCGGTAGAACAGGTGACACAGGCCACCACTGGGTTGTTCTTCGGGACCATGATCCTACCAATAAGCTTCAGCGTCCCGATGTCGTCACTAGAAGCTCCAAAGAAGTCGGTCTTCGATCGGCTTGCAACTACCGTGGCCCCTCTCAACGGGTCGTCCAAGTCTACTACCTCGGTCTTCGATAGGCTGAGCCTAAGCTCAAAGGGGCCCGCGAAGAGGCTCGCAGTACCAGAGAAGGTTATCCCAACTCCTGCTGCAGATGAAGTCGTCCAAACTACTTCCCTTACTCGATAGTCGGCCTTCGACAGGTTGACCATTCCTTCCCAGCGGATGTCAGTCTTTGACAGGTTGGTGCCAATAACAGCCTCTCCTCAAAGCAGGGGGAATGATGAAGCTACTCTGACGATAAAAGTGATCCCGGCTACGCGACATGCTCGACGTCGTCACTAGCGCCGAGTGAGGAAAGCTTAGGGGCAGTTCCCTTTCTGGACTTACCCCACCAGCTCCAATGGTGGAATTTTATGCTGCTGTTCCAACTGGGAACAGCTTTGAGCCACTCAAGAGGGTGCGCAAGAACTCTCCAACTGCCGTGTTGAAAAATTCTCCTCCACCTGTGGAGAACATTACAAAGGCAAACCCGGAACAGCCCCCTCAGCGCCTGTCCTCCAAAATCCACAGGGTTTGGTGAAGAGTCCAAGACTCTGTGATCGACAAAGACTATTCCTGCTAACAGAAGAAAATGAAGGGCCGGCAAGAGGAGGATCATCCCGTCACCATGCTACAGAAGGCGTCGTTTGCAAGGGTTCCTGTTGCAGCCCCCTCAACTTTGACCGTTCATAAAAAGAGAAGGCCAGAGAAGATCCCCGTATCTATGATAAATCTCAAGAGCACCCAACCTAAATGCCCCAAGTCTGAGGGTATGGTAGTGCACACCATCTACATGGCTTCCGGAAAAGAGGAAAGCCATGCTTCTGGGGGTTATCGACCACTTACACGGTCCGTAATAAAGGCTCAGGAGCAACAACAGAAACTTCAGGAGATACTAAAAAAGATGGCCGCGCTTACTGGGCAGAAAGAAAGCCCGGAAGTATCGTCGGATCAACACCAGGAGCAGGAAAGCAATGCCAAGTTCCTCCGAAGAATGCTTGAAATGAAAGATAAAGAAGCCGCGGAACAAGTGAGTAACATAAAACAAATGGTGCTCCTGTTCCAAGATATGGTGGGGATGATGATCCAGCCGGACCTTCCAGCCGAAGATCCCCTAATAATCATTGAAAACGACAGACGGGAAACATCAAACCCTCTTCCCACTTTATCAGCATCCAGGGATGGGACGATCTCGAAAGCTGCGCTTGATAACTACATAGTTCAACAATACAAGCTTATCAGAAAGTGAAGCAACTGGCCAAGTCGTCCGAACTGGGCGACCATATCCAGGATGGTATGATCAAATTAAGTACCTGCTAGGATACGATCCCTAAATTTCACGTGTATAAGGGGACATGCAATCCCCATCAGCACGTCGCTCAATTCAGGGCTCTCTGCGGCAATACTGGAGGTGATGACAAACTGCAACTTCGCCAGTTCGTCGGCAACCTAGCAGAGACAACTTTTGAATGGTACTCGGAGCTTCCGAATGATTCCATCAAAATATTTACGGAAATGGAGTTGCTATTCACCCAGTGTTTCTCAAGCGCTACCGAGCGCACCCCGATCACGACATTGATCAATGCCAGGGTGAAGCCAGAAGAGATATGGGTTCAGTATGCGATTCGGTGGCGGAACCTATGGTCGAGATATGAACAACGCATAGAAGAAACTCCTACCGTGGGTATGTTCGTGGGGACCCTAGATCCGCAGGCAACTATATCCCAGTTTATAATGTTTTTCAAGCCGACCACTTTCCAAGCCTTGATCAACAAGCTGGCCCAAATGGACCAGATGGGCCATAGACCGCCCTCCTCGAAAACGAAGTTTCGAAATGAAAAGGGCAAAGGGAAAGCGACCTTCGTCGCCAACGCTCAGCAACAGCCGAGTGATCCGAAGCCAGCTGCTTGCCAAAACGATAAACAGCGATCACTCGGAGAAAAGCTGAGACGCCCTTACTCATTCCCTCGGGATAAAACGAGAAGACTGTTCGAACTGGCGGTGCGCAACAGGATCATCACTCTGCCGGATTCGAGATGCCCACTGCAACCAGGCGACGTCAACAATCCCAATTACTGTCCCTACCATAGAGTAGTAGGTCACCCAATCGAAGATTGCTACATTTTCAAAAACTGGATTGAGGACCAGTATCAACAAGGCAAATTCGCGCTGTCTGAAAACTGGAGGGTGAACCTGCCACAGCCGCACGCTCCTAAAAAGGTGGACACGCAGGGGGCATCATGCTTATTTATAGTGCAAGCTCCATAGGAGGTTGTTCTTTCAAACAAGACTAAGAGAATGCTCAAGGATCTTCAAGCATGTCCGGCAATTAGATAGAAGAGCCCTTTGGAGCCAGAGATCATTGAGGGGATGCTGAAACCGTGCCCAATGCCGAGAGTTGGTAGCAATGGGCAAAATACCCAGGCCCAGCCATCAAAGTCTTCAAAGAAAAAAAGAAGAACAAAAAGCCCACGCAATCTGATGACAAGCGCACGGACCTGCAAAAGTATATTGACGCGCTGGAAGAATATAACCAGAAGGCGCGAACCCCGATCACTCTCCAAGAGTTTCTCAACCATATCCTTGAGGGCGGAGATGACGACGATGATAAGGGAGAAGACTCGTCAGAAGAACCCGAGGATTATGTAGCAAGTTGTCACATGCTCTCTCATTCACCAATAAATGACGAAGAAGCTCACTCGGCATCAGAAGATAATATAGAGGAGCTGGGGACAGGGTCGGTGCCAAAATCCTTGGGACAGGGTCGGTGCCAAAAATCCTTGGAACCGTCAGACGAGATGATTGACATGTTGCTGAATGAAACCCGTCAGAAGAGCAAAGCTGATCAAGAGCGTGAAATGGCCATGTTTGAAAGGGCCAGGCATCGGCATCAAGTTGAAGAAATCAGGGTAGGGATGAGTCGCAAAGCGCTCCAACCAGATCGAAACACGCTTGCAGCAGACAAAAACAGGCTTAAAATGAGGAAACGGTTCGCTAAAGCCCTGTCAATAGGGATGAAGCTGCCATCTTTTAAAGGAAATACTCCTGGCGGTATACACCTTGATGAAGCGGATGCACATCTTAACTACTGCTTATACCATCAGAGGATTGCACACCCTACTGAAGAATGCATGGCCTTTAAAAAATGGTGGCAGGGATACGTTGTGTAAGTGCACGGCGCCGCCCCGGCCTCCATCCCGAGGCCAAAATGCGGAAGCGGTGATATACTTAAATTTTTCATGAACTGGCACCACCGCGCACTAATACCCAGATCGAACCATTAACTAGTCCTAGCTAACTACAAGATAGGGAATAGAGATATACCGACTGATCCGAGTCCTCCGATCTTCTTGTCATCGTCCCGATCTCTCGCGGAATGTCCTGTCTCCACCTCATCGCCGGAAGTGCACCACATCGCCTACATCTTTTACGGGCTCCCACCTCAATGCCGAGGCAACTCGGGCACGAAGCTGGCTAGTCGACGTGCCTAAGGTTTGCTGTAGAATGTAGTGTAGAGGCTTGTGTCTCATTTGGGGTTTATGGAGGTGCCATTTTGGTGGAGGGATGATACAAGAACTATGTAGAGGGACTTGGGAATTTTTGGAGCATCAAAAGAACAACCAATCCCACACCCAAAAATTTCAGCCCCCCCAAGCAATGGCCGGCCATGTGTGTGAAAGGAGAGAGATTATGGAGAGCAAAGGAATGAGGGAGGTTCTCATAATCATAATGCAAAAGAGAGACCAAAAAGTTATCATGAAAGAACATGATCACTAAACAAAAACCACACTCAACCACAATCATCAACAACCATGATTGCTTCAAAAAGCCAAGCAATCATCAACTCAAGAAAGTCAAAGTATGGTGCAATTATCATGATCCAACAAAATGCAAAGAACACCCTCCACAAATACTTATTTGCACAAATGCAAATAAGCCCTCCTCCACCAAACTTCGGCCAATGAACGATACAAAGGAAATTGGCCGAAACGGAAAGCAAACCGGAAACTCCAGAAAACTGGTCCCGTAATAAATTACAGGAAAACCCCGATACTGTGTATACACACCCGCATTTGTATTCCGACTGAAATACAAATGCAATGAGACAAAATCTACACTGTATTATACTAGGATCCGGCTTATACAAAAGCCGGCTAGTAATATCCGTTCGATCCTGATCCGTACAATACCGCACGTATCTGATCGAACCCTACCATATACCCATACGTCCTGTAGTACAAACTGTCCGATCCTGATCCGTGCAATACCGCACGCATCTGATCGGACCTTGCCATATCTCCATACGGCCTCTACAACTTTTCGCCCGAAAGCTTGAGTAACTGAATGTGGGGGACTCTAAAGACTCGTCAACATCTTGGTTGTGGATTTAACCACTAGCACGTCAGAGGTATAAGCCAATACGTAACGGGCTACCAGGTATTGACCAAAAGGGACGTCGATGAGCGAACTCATCCTGACACCCTACTGAGCCTGTCAGTGACAATATCCGTACAGTCCGGTCCGTTCGTCTGTGAGCATCACATGGCGGGCCTAGGGGGTTGGCAAAAGTCAGACCCCCAAAAGCGGTACAAGTCGTGTCGGAGTGTAGCCCAGAACACCCTGAGATACTACTGGAATACCTACCAGTAAATCTCCTGCCTCGGCCGAGGGCTTCGTGTAATGGATCTCCTAGACACAGCGCGACCTCACCCCCAATACCGGGAGAGACGAACCCCTGAAGATACGCTCACTGCCTCCATGTGGCTCGGGACTGTACCCAACTAAAACCTGTTTGCACGTCTCCTTTGAGCGTGGTAGGGTAGTAATCAAAGTACAGTGGGAACTCATACGAGACAAATGACGATCCCCAGGTCGATGAACTAACCTGTACACATGTCACCAGGGAACTGCTATTTGACGTCAGGTATAGGACCAACTAGCATGTTCCCGGCGAGTCCTGTCCGGTGTACTCATAACCCAATGAGCACCTGTATACATCTTAGGTGAACCAACTGACACCAGTGGCTTGTGAGACCGGCCACCGCCCCTCGTCGGGGTCTCGACTCTATACACTAGTCTACTCTGGAGTATCAATGCCCTGTCTCGAAACTCCCACGACTAGGGACCTTTTAAGGATGTGCTTATAGACTGCCAGCTCCCACGTATATGATCGCCCTCATACTGCTGGCAGTCAAGCAAGAATCCCAGGGGCTCTATCAACGTGCAATAGTGACCTGTCAGGTCACCTAAAGCAGTACACGATGATAAAGATAAACCAGATAGCATACTATCATCTTGAGTAAGACTGTTCTACCGGGATAGGTCCTCCGTCAATCATTGCAATCACGTGCCTGTGATCCAATAATTGACTCTGAGGGCACTATCTCCAACAATCTCTCACTTGCACTCAAGGCTAATTATTGCGATGTCGCATACTCACAGCCCGTGTGATACCGAACACCCAACTCCTCTTCTATTCAGTCTCACAAAACCCGTTTGCGAAACTATTGCGTTCGAGGAATAGCCTCAGTGAGTGGATCCGCTTTTTTCTTTCTTTCTATGTCTCTCTCTATATCTCAAGTTCGCGGAGAAACCCATCTCCCGAAATGAGCAATACCTGTCTTAGAATGTGTCTGGATGTCTGATGGGACCTAGCTCATAAATGAGCTCCAAATCCAAACTTCTTAAACTGTATCGTCAACTGAACTTAATCAGTATCCTGCGCCATGCCACCCTCAGTATTGCCTTGGACCACCTGTCCACAATACTGCCCCTCGTCAGAAGGAAAACTATAACTCTGATAACCTCCTTGTTGTCCAGGTCATCTTGGAAGCCTGGAATGATAACTGTCTCCCGAATGAGGCTGTCGTTATCATATCCCTAGAACATCCACTTGTGTTCTAAAACTGCTTCCGACTGTTTCTCCAGGATTGGATCAATGTCAACTTATTGCATCTAGTGCAAGAACAACATCTGGTGTGGTACTTGACATCTCATGATTGACTCAATTGCCTAAGCAAGTGATCTGCCAATCATGTACATCCCTCTCCCCTTTAGTCTGTAAGACACCTTTAGAGAGGGTGACTCCGTCATCTGCAGGTACACTACCGTGCCAGGAGTCGTCCATTCTAAATACTCTTAGAATGCTGTCTAAGTACCCTTAATTGGGAAACCACCCAAATCTAGATCTAAAACCATAGATCTAGTAACCAGTATGTCTGATATAATATCCAAGTCCTGTGTGGAGAAACCACTGTGTGACGACCAAAGTATAACCGATCGTAGTATAGGAGTTTCTTTTCCTATTCTGTGTATGTCATCCAAATACCATGACATCACACCCTACTACCTCCTCAACAGATCTATCCCCTATTCTGATGAAGTCAAACCTATGACTATCACGTCAGAAATAGATGATCTATCTCCGCTATATCTGCTTTAGTCTATAAATAGACATAGGCTACCTGTCCACCAATGCTTCCGCTGCTCCCACTGACTACGACAACCCTCTGGCAGAGTCATATACACGTACACTTCTGAAGCCAGTTCAGAACGACGCTATACTCATCCTCCTGCCGGGTCTCGCAGCCTGGAACAACAGCAATGGAAAGTGTGGGTAAACTAGAACCTCCCTGTCACCGTCCTTGAAGCTACCGGAGTACCCCTCGGGTGCCTGAGGTTACCCACCTTATCTGCGGAGTGGCCAATGGAATGTCAATCCAGATTGAATCTTTAGGTTCCTTATCAAATCTTCAGTAATCGTTTGCGGTTCTGGAATCAATTCCAGTTCTACCATACTCCCACTGCTGTTTTTCTGAAAAAATCCATTTTTAATAAAACTGTGGCGAGTCAAGAACAATATCACTATTGATCTTCCAGATGGTAGAAAGTCAACCCTCGTCATAGCCTGGGTCAACCCACAAACAGTCATTACAGAAACGTGCCTTGAGTTATCCAGAGTCTGGTTTTAATCATAAGCCGGACAACTCCCCGTACCTTAACAATGTTAAGATATGAACTGTACTATATCCAATATAGAACCATAGGCACTGATTTAATTGAACCAGATTCAAATCATGCAGCTGTCTCCAGTGCATGTCAACTAAATGGAAAGAGGCCGATCAGCGTTACTCAACTTAGGAATGCTTCCAATTATGAGTAACCTGAAAGAGAAGCAAGTTCTCTTAGTCATTACTATCAACTGCATACCATACACAAGTATCTACATCTTCGATCACTTTGAAGAATCCCGATACTTGCGATACCTAGTTCTCTACTTTATTCAAATACCTATAACTTCTCAAAATTCGAACCCTGTGTTTGCATGAAACACCTGTCTAAAAACTAGAGAAGTCATAAGTAAACCGAATATAGTACGAGGACCAACCCCTCTGTCCTGATGGACCCTGGACAACATACAATACTCTGTATAAGTCCCTTGAGTCTGATAACTCATTCACTGTGTGTCGTAGGTTGAAAACTGTTCTTATGGTTAAGAAGAATTACACCGCTGTTTAATGCTCCTTACCTAACTATCCACTGATATAGGTAAATGTCATAGACATAATTTCAAAAAGGTATATCTCACTCTATGAAAATAGACGTACAGATATATCAATTTGAAATTGGTGCATAACAACGGATATTCAAAACCAAATATTTGCCGACCGGCTAACAGCCCAGGTGATTTCCTCAAATATCACCGATTACAACGAATCCCGATATAATGAGGATGATCACGCAATTCCCAATAACTTACTCCCACTCATCATCTGTAAAACCATACAGATGTAAGAATCATACCTGGTAAATACATACCCTGGAGCAAGATCTGATTGGGAAATCAGTTTTCTTTTAACAGTATACAGTGAAACTGAAACATTGATATGTTTCATGGGGTATTCTGGTATTCCTAGTAATGTCTCTTCCATTATCCAGATTCACAACTGTAACCGTGTAATTCTTTGCCATCTTTCCAAATCCCTTTATATGTCTTTAGTCATTACCTTCTGTACACCCCTTTAGGCCAAATGGTTTTCTTCCTTCCCTACCGTTCGGCACCAGCCTATGGTTTGGAAGAAGACTATCCAATAAGCATAATGGGTGTACTGTCCTAATCCTAGGAACACTCGCAATGCGAGAGAAGGTGAAGATAAAAGACAACCGAATAAACCTTATTCCTATTTCTCCTGAACCAGAATCCATCCCTGAACTGGAACAAGTTCCTTTCGGGTTCGTATATAACCATACGATGGAGTATCCAATAAACTGTGGATCTTCGTAGTGATACGGAGTGTCCTGGAGAAATACAAAGGTGATTTAGGATTGGCGAAGAAATACTTGGTATGGTCGTGAATAGCAGTCGCAATTTACTTTGCCCTCTTACCAATCCCTTGCTTTGTCTTAACTTAATACCTTCTGCACACCATCGTTATGCTAATTGGTTTTCTTCATTCCCCACCGTTCGGCACCAGCCTAAGGTTTGGAAGAAGACTATCCAATTTGCGTAATAGGTGTACTATCTCCTAAACCAAGGAGTACTCGCAACCTGAGAGAAGGTAAAAGGAAAAGACAACTGAATAGTCCTATCCATTTTCTCCAGAACCGGAAACCATCCTCGAATAAATCCCTTCGAGTTCGTATCTAACCATACGATTGTTTTGTCCAATGGAAGTGGACGTTCGTAGTAATACGGGGTGTCCTGGAGAAAAGGGTAAAAGTAGGAGTGGCAATGAGGTTTGCAACTCTGACAATCCAAAAGCCAGTGTTAAGAAGGTTCGGTCAACTTGGTCACTGAGTCATAGTCTTAGGGTCGGGTCAATGGTCGCTGCCAAAGAGAGAGAGAAAAGAAACACTCAGCGTGCACTCTAACCTAGATCAGAATGGTTACCAATTTATCTAATCTGGAAACCTCCCACTGTACCGTCAAATTCTCCTCCAAACCTGTAAGAAGAATTAGTCGGGATCACCCGAGTAGTATGCCAACTCGTCAGTGGGAATCGGAATCCAACTATCATCGCATGATAACGTGACGGAATCCGCTCACGGTGTCACACTCCAGAAGGTATGCGCATAACTGGCAAGTTTCAGTTTCTTTAGAAACTCCCGATGTGATTTCTGCCCCATGCTCTTATGACCTTGACTTTGGCCAACATATCATAAGTCACATGTCAAGTTCTTCCCGTCATTCTCCAGGTTAATTTGAACCCACCCGTACCTACCCTTGACTTTGGCCAAAATGGCAGTACGACTGTCCTAAACCAACGCATCTATCTATGCTGCATATGAATACCCCAATAGCTACCAATCACTGTGCCTTGACTTTGGCCAACATACACAGCTTGAATACTATTGACCACCCATATGAAACGACGGAGGGCTACGAATGGTTTCTGGTGAAAACCTTTAACGTAAAGAACTTGATATCGTTGAAGGAACGGATAGCTTTTAAAATATAGTGACGAAAACCTTTACTAAAGAGGTCACTCCCGGTGAAGGGATCTCGGCTCTTTCCCCGTAGAATGGGGTGCAGGATATTCCAAATGAATACCACGATGCAAAGCAAAAAGTAATCGGCTATAGTGAAGTTAATGCCCTGACGCAAACTTTTGTCCAAGGGGTCACTCCCGGTGAAGGGATCTCGGCCCTTGCCTCGTCGACTGAGGTGCTGGATATTCATAACCGAATATCACTGTGCATAACAAAAGAGAACGCCTTTGCAATAACAGCTTTTTGAAAAGTGTTCCAACAACATCAGATTAGGTTTTTTTTTAACTTGCATTGATCCGAATCAACGCAGTCCCATCAATTGATCACACCAAAAAGAACGAAAATAATATAACGTACGTATATGCCATCCGTATTCGCCACTGGGTCCCGTCATTACCCGTTAGGTTAGCTAACTAACGACAGAGCGGGGACTGGACAAGCGCGGATGTAAAACATATACAACATCTACTAATATATATATCAATATATTATATTTCGCTCAAGGCGTGATAAAATGCAACATCACAGAAATGTACAGCATCACAGAACAATACAGATATCTAGGATCCCCGGGTTTCACAGAGCCACTACTGAAACCCGACGTTTCCCTGGTCGTGTGGATAGCCTGTGCAATGAAATCCTAGACCCCTACGGGCGCGGCAAGTCACCCGCCAAAACCTGAAGCGAGGCAGCCCCCTTCAGTACCGTGAATGGACCACCCAGCACTTCACGGAATCCGGCAACTTGGGCACCCCTCCTGGGTCAACCTGTACCCCCTACGAGTGCGGCGAATAGCCCGCCAATCCAAGAGTGAGGCCCCCTCCGTCTCAATGCCATGAGATGCGGGCCCGTTGCCTTCTGGAACTCGGCTATCCGTGCACCCCACCTTGGGGTAATCCTAGTACAGAAAGTAAAATATACATACAACGGGTACATCGACCGCAACCTGGTCGTGCCCCAAAATAATAATACAATCAGGCAGTGACGGCAGTCCACATGTCGGACGCTCGCCCCGCAATATCAAATGTACATAATACAACCACAACGGTACTAGCATTGCATCCAGGCTATCCCCCACGACCAATCCGCAACATCACAGCATAACACAGAACATCAACGTGAAAGTCATGTTCGCAAATCCGTCTAACCGGGCTATAGCAGTTAGACTGGATTTACCGATCAAGTGACATTCACGGTCGCAGATATAATGTAAATACTGTGAAATAATGTGTTTAAAATATCCGATCGATCAAATTTTAACAAGTGGGCCCCAAGTACTACTGTAGCACATCAAGAAATTCTGGGCCCAAAAATAATATTCGAAAAACCCTAAAAACAACCCAGAGAGCAACTGCAGAAATTTGATGCAGTGATCTCAACATAGTGCGGCAGAACCGCGGCCAAAAGGGGTGTTTGGCCGCGGTTCCGCGCTCCCACTGTGGAGTCACTGTATCGAATTTCTACAGTGTTCTTAGAATTTCCAGTACATCACTTTTCTACAACCTGAAAAAATTTTCGAGCAAGAAAAAATTCAACAGAAAACTGATGTATGTGAAAACGCGGGTTTTTGGAATTTTGGTCGATCGGAAATGTAAACACATTAAACAAAACTAGACTATGTTAATGGCGAGGCTCTGATACCAATGTAAGTGCACAGCGGCGCCCCGGCCTCCATCCCGAGGCCAAAATGCGGAAGCGGTGATATACTTAAATTTTTCATGAACTGGCACCACCGCGCACTAATACCCGGATCGAACCATTAACTAGTCCTAGCTAACTACAAGATAGG
The DNA here is from genome assembly GCA_030015575.1 of Agapanthus africanus. Classification (NCBI taxonomy): domain Eukaryota; kingdom Viridiplantae; phylum Streptophyta; class Magnoliopsida; order Asparagales; family Amaryllidaceae; genus Agapanthus; species Agapanthus africanus. Next base: position 296,263,192 of record CM057339.1, on the reverse strand, counting down.
GAATAGAGATATACCGACTGATCCGAGTCCTTCGGTCTTCTCGTCATCGTCCCGATCTCTCGCGGAATGTCCTGTCTCCACCTCATCGCCGGAAGTACACCACATCGCCTACATCTTTTACGGGCTCCCACCTCAATGCCGAGGCAACTCGGGCATGAAGCTGGCTAGTCGACGTGCCCAAGGTTTGCTGTAGAATATAGTGTAGAGGCTTGTGTCTCATTTGGGGTTTATGGAGGTGCCATTTTGGTGGAGGGATGATACAAGAACTATGTAGAGGGACTTAGGAATTTTTGGAGCATCAAAAGAACAACCAATCCCACACCCAAAAATTTCAGCTCCCCCCTAAGCAATGGCCGGCCATGTGTGTGAGGGGAGAGAGATTGTGGAGAGCAAAGGAATGAGGGAGGTTCTCATAATCATAATGCAAAAGAGAGACCAAAAAGTTATCATGAAAGAACATGATCACTAAACAAAAACCACACTCAACCACAATCATCAACAACCATGATTGCTTCAAAAATCCAAGCAATCATCAACTCAAGAAAGTCAAAGTATGGTGCAATTATCATGATCCAACAAAATGCAAAGAACACCCTCCACAAATACTTATTTGCACAAATGCAAATAAGCCCTCCTCCACCAAACTTCGGCCAATGAACGATACAAAGGAAATTGGCCGAGACGGAAAGCAAACCGGCAACTCCAGAAAACTGGTCCCGTAATAAATTACAGGAAAATCCCGATACTGTGTATACACACCCGCATTTGTATTCCGACTGAAATACAAATGCAATGAGACAAAATCTACACTGTACTATACTAGGATCCGGCTTATACCAAAGCCGGCTAGTAATATCCGTTCGATCCTGATCCGTGCAATACCGCACGTATCTGATCGAACCCTGCCATATACCCATACGTCCTGTAGTACAAACTGTCCGATCCTGATCCGTGCAATACCGCACGCATCTGATCGGACCTTGCCATATCTCCATACGGCCTCTACAGCTTTTCGCCCGAAAGCTTGAGTAACTGAATGTGGGGGACTCTAAAGACTCGTCAACATCTTGGTTGTGGATTTAACCACTAGCACGTCAGAGGTATAAGCCAATACGTAACGGGCTACCAGGTATTGACCAAAAGGGACGTCGATGAGCGAACTCATCCTGACACCATACTGAGCCTGTCAGTGACAATATCCGTACAGTCCGGTCCGTTCGTCTCTGAGCATCGCATGGCGGGCCTAGGGGGTTGGCATAAGTCAGACCCCCAAAAGCGGTACAAGTCGTGTCGGAGTGTAGCCCAGAACACCCTGAGATACTACTGGAATACCTACCAGTAAATCTCCTGCCTCGGCCGAGGGCTTCGTGTAATGGCTCTCCTAGACACAGCGCGACCTCACCCCCAATATCGGGAGAGACGAACCCTTGAAGATACGCTCACTGCCTCCATGTGGCTCGGGACTGTACCCAACTAAAACCTGTTTGCACGTCTCCTTTGAGCGTGGTAGGGTAGTAATCAAAGTACAGTGGGAACTCATACGAAACAAATGACGATCCCCAGGTCGATGAACTAACCTGTACACATGTCACCAGGGAACAGCTATCTGACGTCAGGTATATGACCAACTAGCATGTTCCCGGCGAGTCCTGTCCGGTGTACTCATAACCCAATGAGCACCTGTATACATCTTATGTGAACCAACTGACACCAGTGGCTTGTGAGACCGGCCACCGCCCCTCGTCGGGGTCTCGACTGTATACACTAGTCTACTCTGGAGTATCGATGCCTTGTCTCGAAACTCCCACGACTAGGGACCTTTTAAGGATGTGCTTATAGACTGCCAGCTCCCACGTATATGATCGCCCTCATACTGCTGGCAGTCAAGCAAGAATCCCAGGGGCTCTATCAACGTGCAATAGTGACCTGTCAGGTCACCTAAAGCAGTACACGATGATAAAGATAAACCAGATAGCATACTATCATCTTGAGTAAGACTGTTCTACCGGGATAGGTCCTCCATCAATCATTGCAATCACGTGCCTGTGATCCAATAATTGACTCTGAGGGCACTATCTCCAACACGTTGCTCACCGAAAACATTTCAAGAGGATGAAGCGCAAGACTCATTGGGAGCAGAGAAGCACGACAGATAAGCACAAAAGAACTGCCGGCAACTGTTACATGGTTGATTCCGGGGGATCGCAAGTTCTCACCTTCGGAAGCAATTTTGATGAAGAAATAGCCCTCAGCCCTCTCTTAAAGGAATCCACCTCAGGAAAAGAAGAAAAGATAAAGAACTGCGAAAACATTCAACTATGTAGTCGTACGTTGTCCGAAAAGAATCTCGGACCTACAAACAAAGGATCGAATAAAAAGGATAAGGGGAAAGAAAAAGTCCCTGAGAATATCGCCATCGATGACCGAGTCGTCGAAGAGATGGCAGCCAAGGACCCGCCTAAGAAAAGCAAAGTGGATTACAATGTCCTAGCACACCTGATGAAGAAGGAAACCCCGTTCGTTTGGGATCGTAAATGCCAAAGTACACTGGACGAAATTAAGCAATACCTGAAGAATCCGCCGGTCTGACCGCTCCAGTCAAGGGAAAGCCCCTCATCCTGTACGCAACCGCCCTTGAAGGTTCCTTAGGCGCACTATAGGCACAAGAAAACGACCAAGGGAAGGAGAGAGCCCTCTACTATTTGGGTCGAGTTCTACTGGGGGCAGAAAATAACTACCCCCTATCGAAAAACACTGCCTAGCATTAATCTTCGCCATAACGAAGCTTCGGCATTATGCTTTAGCGCATGAGGTCCATCTCATATCAAAAGTGGATCCTCTCAAATATTTGATGTCAAAATCCATACTAACAGGACGGCTCGCTAAATGGGCCCTACTCTTAATGGAATTCTCGATAATATACCGACCTCTCAAGGCAGTGAAAGGCCAGGCCATCGCCGACTTCCTCGCCGAGCATCCGATACCTGCCGATTCACCCCTAAATTGTGAATTGCTAGACGAGCACACGTTTGACATGATCGATAGGGAGAGAGGAGAGAGTGATACCCGATGAGAACTCTACTTCGATGGGGCATCATCCATGAAAAAGAGAAAGCACAGCTCCTCCATAATCAAATCTGGGTCCCAGGAAGGGGAGCCGCAGAAAAAGAGTAGGCCTTATCTTCGTGACTCTACGAGGAGGGATAATGCGCTTTGCCTTTTCCCAAACAGAGCCGAGGACAAACAATGAAGCAGAATATGAGGCTTTGATAGCAGGTCTTGAGATCGCTGTCGACATGGGAATCAAAAACCTCCCCATATACGGAGACTCCCAGCTGGTCGTTAGTCAAGTAAACGACGACTATCAAACGTGCAAACCAGAGTTGGTAAAGTACGGCGAAAGAGTATAGCAACTGCTGACTCAAATTCCCTCCTACATTCTGGAAAGCATACCGCGTACAGAAAATAGCAAAGCGGACGCATTAGCCAAACTCACTAAAGACTGGTTGACGAAAACCTCGATGGCGTGAGGATCATTGTACAAAGCCGTCGGGTTCTTGCACCAGCAGAAACATCTCAGGAGTCGTCTGAAGAAAAGGAACCGACCAAGCAAACAACCCTACAAGTAGAGTACCAAGAACGGGCTAAGGATTGGAGAGAAGTCTTTATAAACTACTTCAAATCTTATCGAACACCTGAAGATGCATCCTCAAGACATCAGCTCATGAAACGAGCTCTGTCTTTCGCCTTCATCAATGATACTCTATATAAGAGGTCGTTCAACTCTCTGTGGCTGAGATGCCTGGGACCGGAAGAAGCAAGGAGAGTCGTCCAAGAAACTCACGACGGGCTCTGTGGTTCTCATCAAGCTGGGCCAAAGATGAAGCTGAAGATCAAAAGAATGGGCTACTATTGACCCACGATGATTCAAGACCACTCGTACCAAATTCATGGGGACTGAGATGCCTCGAATACGCGAAGCAGTGCCACTCGTACCAAATTCATGGGGACTTCATCCACCAGTATCCAAACCTGCTACACCCAACAGTGGCTAGCTGGCCGTTTGAAATGTGGGGAACCGACATAATTGGGCCCATCGAACCAGCGTCATCCAAAGGACATCGATTCATATTGGCGACAACTGATTACTTCTCTAAGTGGGCAGAAGCAGTATCGCTAAGAGAAGTGAAGACGGAGAATATTCTCCATTTTTTCAAGACACACATCATCTATCGGTTCGGCACTCCGCGACGGATTATCTTCGATAACGGGCCGGCCTACAGAAGTCACAGAATCAGCCGCTTCACACAGCAGCATAACATAGACTAGAGATATTCTTCGGTCTATAATCCCCGAGCTAACGGTCTAGCTGAGGCTTTCAACAAAACCTTGATAAAGATCATAAATAAGACTGTGTCTAAAAATAAAAAGAACTGGCATGAGAGACTCTATGAAGCTCTCTGGGCATATCGAACCTGTAGGGTTCCTAGGCACACCCAGGAAGTTCTACAACTGATCAAACATGTCCAATTCAAAAAATTTCTATGTGCCAAAGAACCCTAAACTAGATCGTTACTAGAGGTAAGGCGAAACAAACAAGTAAGCAAACTACTTTGCTACTAAGTGAATGGAAATACAACCTTTGTAGATCCGGTCCTCCACTTCTTTAGCTCCGTGTTGACGTCCCTCCGCTGCGATCATCGGAATCTCGGACTGTAGCGTTGGTTTCATCGGAGAAATGGTCGGGCTAGGTCGTTGACTTCGATGCCGAAGATGATCTACGTCGAGGCAACTCAAACTCAAGCTATTCCTTCACTCGGTCAAAAACTTTGTGAAGAGAACACCCTATACTACATAGCAAGTAGTAGAGGATGAAGAAATAGGAAGTGGGTTCACTTTAGAATTGGATTTCTCACTCTTTTTCTCATGGCACCATTAGAGGTAGCAAGCTTTCTTGAAGCTTGATGAAGATGAAGAAGAAGAAAAGAATAAAAAGATAATGAAATAAGAATGAAACTTATCCTTTTAATTATGGTACCATGGTTAAGTTAAGCCCTCATGCTTAACTTGTGTAGAGAATTAACCAAAGACTTGGGTTAAGGGTTAAATTAAAGTATTATCAAAAGAAATGACAAAAGAGTGGACTTTGTCAAGGTTTCTCCAAGCTTCTTCAAGCTTGACAACTTTGACCAAGTTCATTTCTTTTGTTAATTCTTTTGATAAAACAATACCCTAATCTTAAACTTAATCTTGATATAATTATCATACACACAACTTGTATGTATCATCAAATATGATACAAACATATGTACACAAATATATATTATATATACACTTATGCACAAACTAGTGAGAAAACAAATCTTGAGTGAACCAATACTAGTTAATGTAAAGAAATATATCAAATATATAATTATACATTAAATCATTAAATCAACACTTGATTTAATGATCCGGTCATACTGCATATAACCGACTAATATCAAGTGTATCAATGTATCGAATCAACACTTGTTTCGGTAACCTGGCTATATCTCATATAACCGTCCAATGATACAAATCGCGAGAATAGAATACAGTATCATATACTGGTATTATTCTCGGTCCCACACATATCTCATATGCGCTCCTATTTCATTTCGCTTGAGCCAGGAAAGCTCTGTGTAGGACTCTAAAGACTCGTCAATACGCCGGCAGCAGGTGATGATCATATCAAACACCCACAAGCCGCAAGCGGTCTGCTAAACGTAACGGCCACCCGGGTATTGAGCGATCAGAAGATCAACGAGCAAGCCCGCTCACACTCCTGTGAATCCAACCAGCAACACTTACCGTACAGTCCAGTCTGTTCGTCTGATATGTCGCATATCTCGCCTAGGGGTGGTAAACGTCAGACCCCAGTAGCTTGATAAGTCATACCGATGTAAGGTCCATAATATAGCATGAAACTACTGATAACACTTACCAGTAAATCACTGCAACCCTGGCCAGGGATTTCCAGTTATGGCCAGTCGAGCATAGCGCAACATCAACCCCCAATACCGGGAGAGACGAATCCCCTCCTATCGCTCATTGCCTCCATGTGAATCGGGACTGTACCCAAAAACCACCTGTTTGCACAACTCAGTAGAGCCGTGGTAGGGTGGAAATCAAAGCACAATGGGAGACACACAAGACTCTATGACGATCTCGGGTCAACAGACTAAGCTGCACCAGTGTCACCAGAGAACTGCCATCTGACGTACGTGAGGTATAATACCATCTGGGAGTTCTCGGCGAGTCCGTTCAGTGTACCCAGTCTCTACTGAGCACCCGCATACCATCTCTGATGTCAAACACCAATGTATATGGGATCATCCATCTCCCATCACATGGGTCGAGAAGATATACGGTAGTCTACTCTGGAATATCGATGCCCCGTCTCAATATTCCCACGACTAGGAACATTGAAGGATGTACTCATGGACTACCCAGGCCCCACTAGTATGATTTACATCATAGTCCTGAAAGTCGAGCACACATCCTAAGGGCTTTATCAACATGTAATAGAGAGACTGCAAGTATACATGTTAAGATAAAGAGCAACCAGATAGCGTACTATCATGTCGAGCAAGAAAGTCCTACCTATATATGTTCCAGCATCCAGTACAATATACATCCAATGTACAGTAATGGACTCTAGGGCATACATATAACTAACAGAACCACATTCAAAATGGCTACGAATACAATGCCTTTCGTGTTGGTGTTCGGCACGGAAGCGGTACTTCCCTTAGAGATAGAGCCACCCTCTCTACGAGTGGCGGTTCGGTACGAACTAACAGACGAAGAGAATGCCCATCTTCGGCTCGAGGAACTCGATGCCCTCGATGAAACTCGTCTCATGGCGCAGCAAAACTTGGAGGCTTACAAAACAAAGATGACATGCTCATACAAAAGATTAACTAGGCCGAGAACATTCCGCCAAGGCAAATTCGTGCTAGTGGTAAAAGGACCTATGATTCCCAATCGTGCCAAACGGGGGAAATTCGAGCCAAACTATGAGGGCTCGTACATTATAGACAAAGTCTGCCAAGATGGGGCTTACTTGCTTATGGATATGCATGGCGAAAGACACTTCCGGCAAATAAACGGCCAATTCTTTAAGAAGTACTACGCCTGACAAAGCATGACTCAGGTCAACGATAGATGACGACGCCTATGTCCGCTTGCTATCTTCTTGAGTCAAGACTCTGAAGGTAGTATCCAACGATACCCCGTCCCAAACATGGAAAACAACGGACCAAAACGCCCCTAAACTAACAATGGATCGCAATATCCTGAAACTAGCTACGGACTGAAACGTCCCTAAACTAATGATAGACCGCAATGTCCTGAAACAAACTACGGACCGAAACGTCTTTAAACTACTACGAACCGTAGCATCCTTAGGCTAACGCGGCAAAAAAAACAAAAAACAAAAAACGGTACGTCCATAAGCAAAATGGGAATGGATGAAAACCCGAAAGCGCTCCGTGGGTAAAAACAGTAGGGCCACCGGCGAGTTTGTGAAAACCCGAAAGGGTGCAGAATCATAAAAAATTCATGCACACTTGCAAGGTCCTCTCGACCTTGTAAGGAGAAAATACCTGCGTGAGATCCTTACGACTGACAAGGGAGCAACACACTTAGGGATCCCCATGATTCCTAAGGAGAAATTTCATTTACGAGAACCTCACGACTCGTAAGGAGAATTCCCTTATAAGACCCTCACGGCTCACGGGATTCAAAAGTCTTAAGATACATGGACTTTAACCTGTTCTTAAGCCATCATATCCCCCAAATTGCCCTACAGGCGGTCAATATTGACCCTTGTATACAATCCACGGGCATAAACAAGCGTTCCCTCGCCCATTTCCACCAATGGTGTGAAATTCCCCTATTTGGTGAACAACACTTGCAGTTCCTCTCGACTTGCAAAGAGAAAATGCTCTTGTGAGATCCTTACGACTCTCAAGAGAAAAAGCACTTAGGAGTCCTCATGACCCCTAAGGAGAAATTACACCTACGAGACCCTCACGACTCGTAGGGAGAAATACCTTTATGAGACCCTTACGGCTCACGAAGTAAAAAGCCTTAGTCATCGGGTCCCTAAACTTGTCTACTAAACTATCTTTGTTCGATAGCGGCGAAGGCAAATGATGATTCGCACCTGGAAATATCCCAGTTGTAGCGATGTTGATGCCTAAATCGGTAACAAATTCCAAGTCCTTTCGCGGCAAGTGATGATTCGCTCCTGGCAATATTCCAGTCGCAGCGATGCTGATGCTAAGATTGGTATCAGATCTCAAGTTCTAAACTCGCAATAAAATCAGCGAGCCAAAAATGCATATGAAATAGCCGAAATGTTTAGGCAACTCGCAATAAAAAGCAACGAGTAAAAAGAAAAAATAGCCAAAATTATTGGGCACCGCGAAAAATAGCCGAAATGATTGGGCAATCGCGACTTTCGCGATATAAAAAGCTGAAATGATAGAGCATCGTGGAAGGAAACAAAAAAAAAAGATGAAACTTTTGCCCTACAGGTGAGTCCATACTAACCCCTATATACAATCCATGGGCATAAATGAAAAGGGAACCACATTTCCCCACCGGGCTCTTTCAAACGGAGAGTTAGATCTCAAAGGCCACATCTACAGCCTAGAGATAAGAAATGGCGTTTCTCCTCATTCCAGCAAGATACGGATGCGACACCACCAATTGGAGCCACGACAAAGTCCCTAGTTCTAAGACTCCACGGTTCACAGACAACCTGTAAGTCCACGTTGCCAACCCCGGTTCTTGCGGGGAGGCAGAAACGGTATAAAAAACAAATTTTTAGCGCATTAGGCAACATGGACTAACAAAAGTCGGGATCTTTTCTAAACTAAACTGTTAGTGTATATGCCCTAGAGGCCATTACTGTATCATACTAGTTTGTATATTACTTAATGGATGCTTGGGATATTCACCTTGTATATACAATCTTGCTCAAAATAGTAGTATGCTACTTGGTTTGTCTCTACTTCAATGTGTACTTGTGTTTATTTTACTATATCACTTATACGCATTAGTGGAGCCCTTAGGATCTTTGCTTGATTACCAGCGTTGTGATGGCAGTCACACTAGTGGGGGCTGGGTAATCTATAAGCACATCCTTATACAGGTCCCTAGTCGCAGGACTATCGAGACAGGGCATCGATACTCCGGAGTAGACTAGCGTATGCGCTTCTCATCCCAGTGTGGGAGATGGTCTGTCCCACAGCCATCAGTACGTCGTACTGGAGATAGTATACGGGTGCTCGTTGGGTTACGAGTACACTGGACAGGACTCGTCGGGAACTGACAGGTTGGTATTATACCTATCGTCAGTCGTCAGTTCCCAGGTGACATGAGTACAGCTTAGTCCGCTGACTTGACACTGGCACTTCGCCTCGAGTGTGTTCCCACTGCACTTTGATCACTACCCTACCACGGCTCAAAGGAGTCGTGCAAACAGGTGGTGGTTGGGTGCAGTCCCGAAGCACTTGGAGGTAGTGACGGTTAGACAGGATTCGTCTCTCCCGGTATTGGGGGTTGACATCGCGCTGTGTCTAGGAGAGCCATTACACGAGTAGTCCCTGGCCAGGGCAAACGAGATATACTGGTAGGTTTCCAGTGTTATCTCAGGGTGTTTTGGGCTTCACTCCGACACGACTTGTACCGCTATTGGGGGACTGACGTTTTACCGCCCCCTAGGCCCGCCATGCGATGTATCAGACGAACAGACCGGACTGTACGGAGAATGTCACATTCAGACTCAGTAGGAGTTCAGATGGGGTTTCACCTCGTCAGCCTTCTTGTCGGCATCTACCTGGGGACCGTTACGCACAGCTAGTGCCGCTTGCGGTCTGTGGTTAAACCCACTGCCAGCGTAGTGTCGAGTCTTTAGAGTCCCACACAGAGGGTATTCGCCTCTGGGCAAAACAGAGTAGAGGTCGCATGGTTTTGCGACAGGGTTCGTTCTCATCCGCGCACTTATGCACGTTTGGAGTCCGGACGGATTATACTGGCAGGCTCTGGTTTGAGCCAGATACTGGTATATGTTTTGGGGGTTGCTTTTATATCTTGGTATTCTTGTTCCTCGGAACGAGAATGCAGGTGTGTATGCACAGTTGCTTGAGGCGGAGAATGAGGTTTTTCATTAGGGTTTCGGATCGGGTGCGTATGCACAGTTGACAGTTATCATTTTCCAAACCCTAATGGATTTATGTATTATCTATTAATAATAGTAATTAAATGAGAATTATGTTATGGTTGTTTTTTTTGTTGACTTGTTGACCTTGGTTGACTTGTTGACCATTGACCACTTTCATGCCTTGAAAGTCTTCCTTGATTCATGCTTACACTTCATTTAAAGAAGCATGATAGTGGTCATTCCAAAATGACCATCAACTATTCTTATTTCAATTATTATCATTTAGATAATTCATTTCTTTTGCAATATGGTTGCAAGAAAGAAATAATTGAGCTCATTCTATCATAACCTCTCTCTCTCCTCATTTTCATCTTCTTCTTCCTCTTGAAAAGAGAAACCTTCTCATGTGTTGAGAATCATTCTCTTTAGAAAGAAAAGCAAACCCTAATCTCTCTCTACTCATTCTAGGATGAAGGTTTAGCAAACCGGAAACCCTAGTTCACTCAAAGATCGAGGAAGAGCCCAAAGTCGAACCTTCGAGGTGGATCCATCTTCGACGGGAGAAGGCGACGTAAAGAGAACCATCAACCTCTACAAGGTTTGAAGAAGAAGGAGTTCAAGTTTAGGTATAACCATCTTCCATAGTAGCTAACTCTTTTTAGCGTATTTGCTAGTTTAGTTTAGACACGATCCCGACCTAGTTTAGTCCATGTTGCCTCTTGCGATAAAAATTCGTTTTTTTATACCGTTTCCGCCTCCCCGTAAGCACCGGGGGTCGCAATATGGACTTACAGTGGTATCAGAGCCTAACTAAACTTAAACTAGCTTGGTAGTGAAGTGTAACGAAGTTCGGAACCGTAAAAAACCCAAAAACCGTATTTTTCAAAACCTGAGTTTCTGTTGAAATTTTTTGGGCTCAAAATGAAAAAATTTATATTTGTAAAATCATCTCAGGGTTTTCTAAAAACACCCATGAAAAACGATCCAGTGTTGAGCTCAAAGCGCCGCTCATCCGCGGCACGAGGTAGGCTCGTGCCGCGGAACCGCCGCGCTTTGTCGTCTTCTGCGCGTCGTTTTTCGTGCAGTGTCTGTAGGTGTTGGTTTTGGGATTTTTGAGATATATTATATGTGCCCAGATTTTCCAGAAAAGAAATTTCCTTTTGGGGTCCTATAATTCCGTATTTTTCCGAACTTCACTGCACTTTGACTATGATGGTTATATCTGTAATGTTTGCATGTATTGAACGTCGGCTAATCGCTATAAGACGATTAGTCGGGGTTATACATGATCTGTAATGTGCTGGAATGTGTATATGAATGTGTTGGACTGTCGCGGGTGAATAGCCGGGGTTGGATGTGAGATGAGCTTTTGTTTTTCTTTCATTCATTGTAAATGTAAATTGATGTAATAATTATTATTTGTTTGGCCGCACAACCGGGTCGGGGTTGTAGCCGTCATTGTATAATTCCTTTTACTGTTTTTTGCTCCTAGGATAGACCCATGGAGGGGTGCACAAACTGCCGGGTACTTGGCGGGTAGTTTGCCGCACCCGTAGGGGTCTTGGGTGGGGTATTGGCTATTCACCGCGACCGTGTTATCCGCTTTTCGTTTCAGGCTCGAAAGGATTGCGGATTGCTAGTATATCCAATGTATTCATCTGTGATCTGTAATGTCTATCATTGCTTTCTATTTAGGCGTTGCTTATGTTTTACAGCCGCGCTAGCCCAGCCCCCGCTCTGTCGTTAGTTAAGTAACCTAACGAGTGATGACGGGGCCCAGTGGCGAATGCGAATGGCATAAGCGTACGTCATATTTTGGTTGTTTTCTGCAATGGTAGGATTAAATGATGGGACGCATTAAAAGTACTAATGCAAGAATATCACGCATTAAAAGAACTAATGCAAGATAATAAACCAAGTTAAAGTCGTTGGAACACTTTCGAAAAACCACTCGGTTCTTTTCAAAACTAACTTTTAAAATGCGGAGTTTGAGCCACTCCAATTAAAAGCTATCTCGTTCCATCGACCAAATCAAGTTCACTACGTTCACGGTTTTGCCAAAACCATTCGTAGCCCTCCGTCGTTTCGTATGAATATTCAAATAGTATTCAAGCTGTGTTTGTTGACCTTCGTCAAGGCATAGTGATTGGTAGCTGTTAAGTATTCATATGTAGCATAGATAGATGCGTTGGTTTGGGACACTCACATTACCTTGTTGACCTTCGTCAAGGGTATATGCGGGTGGATTCAAATTAACCTGGATAATGACGGGCAGAACTTGACATGTGACTTATGATTTGTTGACCTTCGTCAAGGTCATAAGAGCATGGGGCAAAAATCCACATCGGGAGTTTCATAAGTACTGAAACTTGCTAGATTTGCATACCATTTGGAGTGTGGTGATTCTGGTAGGATTCCTTCAGTTTCGTCACGCGATGATATTTGGATCCCGATCCTACTGTGAGTATATGCTACTCCTCGGGAAATTTCTCACTTAACGATCAATGCTATAAACCTAGTAGGTGCCTAGAAAGGTGTTAGCGGGGCTACGCCCCCAGGGAAAAGAGGTTCTTTAATTAAGGAACTTCGCGAAAGCGTTGGAAAACCTCCCTCGAAGTACCGACACCAGCCTGGCTGAACGGTTAAGCAAGTATTGTACGGTGGGATTGATCCTGACTAATTCTTCCTTTATGGTTTGAGGAGGGATTCGAGAAACAGTGGGAGCCATCCTGTTTAGACAAATTAAAAACCACTCTAAACTTGCAAGAGCATCATGCTGAGTGTTTCTTCTTCTCTCTCCTAATTGCAGCGACCAATCAACATGACTGGACTTAAGTTACTCCTAGATAAAAACAAGCTGACAGGGCCAAACTACAAAGATTGGCTCAGGAATGTCAAGATAGCAATCACTTATGACAAGCTGGGGTATCTTCTTACCACCAAAGCTCCCCCTGTCCCTGGTCCAACTTCCAGCGTCGCGGATAAGGAAATCCGCAAGACTTGGGAGATTGATAGCGCGAAGGCCAAGTGCCTCCTGCTTGCCTCGATGGACAACGAACATCAGAGGAGGCATGAGAATATGGACATGGAGTCCATATTGCTTCATACAAAAGAACTGTATGGAGAGCAATCACGTATCGCAAGATACGAAGCGTCGAAAAAGTTGTTTTCGACAAGAATGGCCGTCGGATCATCAGTAGCCGAGCACGTGCTAAAGATGATCGGCTACATTGAGGAGCTCGCTGACCTAGGGATCACATTGGAGAGTGAGTTATATACAGATATAGTTCTCCAGTCCCTTCCTTCCACTTACGCCCAGTTTATAATGAACTTCAACCTACAAGAAAAGGAGGTTGAACTTTCAGAGCTCCTCAACCTGCTGAGGAGCGCAGAGGGCACCCTACAGAAAGGTAGGGAAACATCCACTTTGTTTGTAGGAGGAACATCTTCTTCTAGGTCCAAGGCGAAAGCCAAGGGAAAGAAGAAGAAAGCCCCCGCCAAACCAAGGGGCGGTGTTAGTAAAGTGGATACGAAGGGAAAAGGAAAAGCAACAAAGATAGCTGGGAAGCTTGTGGATAAGGAAGAATGCTTCTTTTGTCATAAGAAAGGACACTGGAAGAATGATTGCAGGGCCTGGAAGGCCAGAACACAGGAATTGAAGCAGGTTGCAGCTTCAGCTTCAGGTGTGTATGTTATTGAAAACTGTCTTTCTATAAACTCTACTTCCTGGGTATTGGATACCGGATCAGGATCTCATATCTGTAATTCTTTGCAGGCGTTGAGAAACCGTAGTGTTTTGAAAGCAGGTGACATGACCCTCAGAGTTGCAAACGGAGCTAGCATGGATGCTAAAGCCGTGGGGGACTATCACCTGGGAATGTCAGATGGACATGTTTTGGTTTTGCGTAATTGCTTTTTTGTACCCAACGCAACTTGTAATATCATTTCTGTATCTTTAGTTTCTAAAAAAGGTTATGAATTTGCGTTTGTAAGTAATGTTGTAAACATTCGCCTTAATCAAGTTTTGATTGGGTCAGGTACTTTGAGTAATGGTATATACGTATTGAACCAACCACAGATTTTTTATGTCCAGAATACACACAAAAGAAAGTCTCCAGAAATAAACCAGACTTTCTTATGGCATTGTAGATTGGGTCACATCAATGAGAGAAGGTTGACGAAGTTACATACAGAAGGGTATTTGAATGCGTTCGAATATCAGTCGTATGCCACTTGTCAATCCTGTCTCAAGGGAAAGATGACAAAGACTCCTTTTACTGGACATGGAGTAAGAGCGAGCGAGCTCTTGGAACTCGTACACAGTGACGTGTGCGGTCCAATATCTACACATGCCCGAAGCGGACATTCTTACTTCATTACTTTTACGGATGACTTCTCAAGGTACGGTTATGTTTTCTTAATGAAACATAAGTCCGAAGCCTTTGGAAAATTCCAGGAGTATAAGAATGAAGTTGAGAAACAGACCGGCAAGAGTATTAAGATTCTAAGATCGGATCGAGGTGGAGAATACTTAAGTGCCGAGTTCCTGGACTATTTAAAAGAGAACGGAATTCTCTCTCAGCTTACTCCTCCATACACCCCGCAACATAACGGTGTATCGGAGAGACGGAACCGAACCCTATTGGATATGGTTCGGTCCATGATGAGTAACGCTGAGTTACCGCGATCATTCTGGGGATATGCAATAGAAGCAGCTGCGTATCTCTTAAACAAGGCTCCCACCAAGACTGTGCCTACCACCCCTTATGAGATGTGGACTGGGAAGAAACCCTGTCTTAAGTATCTTAAGGTATGGGGATGTCCAGCTTTTGTAAAAAGGCAGCATGCGGACAAGCTTGAGGCACGTTCAGTACAGTGTAAGTTTGTGGGATACCCAAGGAACTCCAGGGGGTATCTTTTCTATTCCGCTGAGGAACAAAAGGTTTTTGTTTCTCAGCATGCCCGCTTCTTGGAAACTGAGTTTTTGGAAACCCAGATAAGTGGGAGCACAATAGAACTGGAAGAAGTTCCAGAACCACAGACTGTTACTGAAAGCTTAGTGGAACCAGAGGGTTCAACAGAACAGGACATTCCTACGCCGCTCCGCAGAAGTAGTAGGCAGTCTCATCCGCCCGAGAGATACTACGGTTTTCTCATAGACGGGGATAGAGAGGATTGCATCATGGATTATGATGAGCCTACTAGCTTCCAGCAGGCCGTTCAGAGCATTGACTCAGTGAAATGGCTGGATGCAATGTGGACCGAAATGGAGTCCATGTACACCAACAAGGTATGGACGTTGGACATTGCTCCAGACGGGGTAAAACCCGTAGGATGCAAGTGGATCTTCAAAAGGAAGATTGGTGTAGATGGACAGGTTGAGACCTATAAAGCTAGGCTGGTAGCAAAGGGTTTCCGTCAAAGACCTGGCTTGGACTATGACGAAACCTTTTCTCCAGTAGCCATGCTGAAATCCATTCGGATCCTTCTTGCCATCGCTGCCTTCCACGATTATGAGATCTGGCAAATGGACGTAAAGACAGCTTTTCTAAATGGAAATTTAGAGGAGTGTGTCTATATGGACCAGCCAGAGGGCTTCAATCAGAGTGGGAGCAGCGGAAAGGTGTGCAAGTTGCTTAAGTCCATCTATGGACTAAAGCAGGCATCGCGGAGTTGGAACATCTGCTTTGATGAGACGGTCAAAGAATTTGGCTTTATCAAAAATCCAGATGAACCATGCATCTATAGTAGATTTGTAGCGAAAACTGTAGTATTCCTCGTTTTATACGTGGATGATATTCTCTTAATAGGAAATGACATTCCTATGCTACAATCTGTCAAGGGGTTCTTGTCACACAGGTTCTCCATGAAAGACCTGGGTGATGCCTCATACATCCTGGGGATCCGGATCCATCGTGATAGATCCAAGAGGATATTGGGACTTTCTCAGTCCAGGTACATCGACACCATAGTGAAGAGATTCAGTATGGAAGATTCCAAGCGCGGTAACCTACCGGCTTGTCACGGGATCACCCTCTCTAAAGAGATGTCTCCCAAGACTGATTTGGAGAGGGATCGCATGTCTATTATACCCTACGCTTCTGCGGTAGGCTCTATAATGTATGCGATGTTGTGTACCAGACCGGATGTAGCTTATGCACTGAGTGTGGTAAGCCGGTATCAGTCAAACCCTGGGGAGAAACACTGGATAGCGGTAAAGAACATTCTCAAGTACCTGAGAAGGACTAAGGAGATGTTCTTGGTGTATGGCGGAAAAGACCTCCAGATCGAGGCCTTTGCTGACTCCAGCTTCCAGAGTGACAAGGATGATTCCAAGTCCATGTCGGGCTTTGTCTTTACCCTCAATGGAGGGGCGGTGTGTTGGAAGAGTTCCAAACAGGAAACCGTTGCAGACTCGACGATGGAAGCGGAATACATCGCTGCATCTGATGCCGCAAAAGAAGCTGTCTGGATGAGGAAGTTCTTGAAAGAACTTCAAGTGGTTCCGTCCATTGTTGATCCAATACCTCTGTATTGCGACAATAATGGGGCTATAGCTTTAGCGAAGGAACCCAGGTCCCATCAGAGATCCAGGCACATCTTGAGGCGGTATCACCTGATCAGGGAGATCGTGGATCGCAAGGAGATCGAGGTTCGGAGAGTAGCTTCAGAAGACAACACTGCAGATCCATTCACCAAGGCCCTGCCCCAGACTCAGTTCGAGCGGCTGATCGAGATGATAGGTCTTCGATACGCCAGTACATGGCCTTAGTGCAAGTGGGAGATTGTTAGTGTATATGCCCTAGAGGCCATTACTGTATCATACTAGTTTGTATATTACTTAATGGATGCTTGGGATATTCACCTTGTATATACAATCTTGCTCAAAATAGTAGTATGCTACTTGGTTTGTCTCTACTTCAATGTGTACTTGTGTTTATTTTACTATATCACTTATACGCATTAGTGGAGCCCTTAGGATCTTTGCTTGATTACCAGCGTTGTGATGGCAGTCACACTAGTGGGGGCTGGGTAATCTATAAGCACATCCTTATACAGGTCCCTAGTCGCAGGACTATCGAGACAGGGCATCGATACTCCGGAGTAGACTAGCGTATGCGCTTCTCATCCCAGTGTGGGAGATGGTCTGTCCCACAGCCATCAGTACGTCGTACTGGAGATAGTATACGGGTGCTCGTTGGGTTACGAGTACACTGGACAGGACTCGTCGGGAACTGACAGGTTGGTATTATACCTATCGTCAGTCGTCAGTTCCCAGGTGACATGAGTACAGCTTAGTCCGCTGACTTGACACTGGCACTTCGCCTCGAGTGTGTTCCCACTGCACTTTGATCACTACCCTACCACGGCTCAAAGGAGTCGTGCAAACAGGTGGTGGTTGGGTGCAGTCCCGAAGCACTTGGAGGCAGTGACGGTTAGACAGGATTCGTCTCTCCCGGTATTGGGGGTTGACATCGCGCTGTGTCTAGGAGAGCCATTACACGAGTAGTCCCTGGCCAGGGCAAACGAGATATACTGGTAGGTTTCCAGTGTTATCTCAGGGTGTTTTGGGCTTCACTCCGACACGACTTGTACCGCTATTGGGGGACTGACGTTTTACCGCCCCCTAGGCCCGCCATGCGATGTATCAGACGAACAGACCGGACTGTACGGAGAATGTCACATTCAGACTCAGTAGGAGTTCAGATGGGGTTTCACCTCGTCAGCCTTCTTGTCGGCATCTACCTGGGGACCGTTACGCACAGCTAGTGCCGCTTGCGGTCTGTGGTTAAACCCACTGCCAGCGTAGTGTCGAGTCTTTAGAGTCCCACACAGAGGGTATTCGCCTCTGGGCAAAACAGAGTAGAGGTCGCATGGTTTTGCGACAGGGTTCGTTCTCATCCGCGCACTTATGCACGTTTGGAGTCCGGACGGATTATACTGGCAGGCTCTGGTTTGAGCCAGATACTGGTATATGTTTTGGGGGTTGCTTTTATATCTTGGTATTCTTGTTCCTCGGAACGAGAATGCAGGTGTGTATGCACAGTTGCTTGAGGCGGAGAATGAGGTTTTTCATTAGGGTTTCGGATCGGGTGCGTATGCACAGTTGACAGTTATCATTTTCCAAACCCTAATGGATTTATGTATTATCTATTAATAATAGTAATTAAATGAGAATTATGTTATGGTTGTTTTTTTTTGTTGACTTGTTGACCTTGGTTGACTTGTTGACCATTGACCACTTTCATGCCTTGAAAGTCTTCCTTGATTCATGCTTACACTTCATTTAAAGAAGCATGATAGTGGTCATTCCAAAATGACCATCAACTATTCTTATTTCAATTATTATCATTTAGATAATTCATTTCTTTTGCAATATGGTTGCAAGAAAGAAATAATTGAGCTCATTCTATCATAACCTCTCTCTCTCCTCATTTTCATCTTCTTCTTCCTCTTGAAAAGAGAAACCTTCTCATGTGTTGAGAATCATTCTCTTTAGAAAGAAAAGCAAACCCTTGTTAGTTGTATGTATGCCCTAGAGGCCAGTATTGTACAGACTATGTATATTATATTGGATGCTTGGACATATATAGAGATGACTTTCTTGCTCGACATGATAGTATGCTATCTGGTTGCCATTTATCTTAACATGTACACTAGTCTCTTTATACTGTCTTATAGTTACATGTTGGTAAAGCCCTTAGGATTTGTACTTGACTACCTGGACTATGATGCAGATCATACTAGTGGGGACATAGTAGTCCATAAGTACATCCTTCAAGGTCCCTAGTCGTGGGTGCATCGAGACGGGGCATCGATATACCAGAGTAGACTAGCGTATACGCTTCTCGACCCATGTGATGGGCGATGGATGATCCCATATCCATTGGTGTTTGACATCAGAGATGGTATACGGGTGCTCAGTGGAGACTGGGTACACTGGACGGACTCGCCGAGAACTCCCAGATGGTATTATACCTCACGTCAGATGGCAGTTCTCAGGTGACACTTGTACAGGTTAGTCTGTAGACCCGAGATCGTCATAGAGTCTTGTGTGATTCCCACTGTACTTTGATCTCCACCTTACCACGTCCATGAGGGCGTGCAAAACGGTGGTCTTTGGGTACAGTCCCGAGTCACATGGAGGCAATGAGCGATAGGAGGGGTTTCGTCTCTCCCGGTATTGGGGGTTGATGTTGCGCAGTGCTCGATTGGCCGTAGCAGGGAAGTCCCTGGCCAGGGCTGATCAGAGATTTGCTGGTAAGTGTTACCAGTAGTTTCTCGACCCGTTACGAGCCTCACATCGGCACGACTTATCGGGTTATTGGGGTCTGACGTATACCACCCCTAGACTTGATATGCGACGTATCAGACGAAGAGACTTGACTGTATGGTAAGTGTTACTGGTCGGATTCGCAGGAGTGTGAGCGAGCTAGCTCGTCGATCTTCTGATCGCTCAATACCCGGGTGGCCGTTACGTTTAGCAGACCGCTTGCGGCTTGTGGGTGTTTGATATGATCATCATCTGCTACCGGCGTATTGACGAGTCTTTAGAGTCCTACACAGAGGTTTCCTGGCTCAAGCGAAACGAAATAGGAGCGCATATGAGATATGTGCAGGACCGAGAATGATGCGTGTATGTGATACCGCATTTCATTCTCGCGATATATGTTTCGATTGGTTATATTCGATATGACCTAGTTATCGAATCATTGATTCGATAAATCGATGCATTAAATACTAGTCGGTTATGTGCGACATGACCGGATCATTGAATCAAGTGTTGATTTAATGATTTAATGTATAATTATATATCTGATATATTACTTTGCATTAACTAGTATTGGTTCACTTTAAACGGATTTTTCTCACTTGGATTGCACATTGTATATGTGATATACTTTTGTGCACTTTATGTATCATGTTTGATGATACTTGATCATATGGTTAAGTGAATAGAATTAAACCATGGTTATTTTGTAATTAGGGTTTTCCATATTTATTTATCCATTTATTTGTTTATTTATGTGGATAAATTCAAAATGAGAATGGTGGCTATATTTGTTTCTTATATGAAGCTTCTTGAACCCTTGACTTTAGCAACCATTCTTATCCTCTTGCTTAACCCTAACCCACTATTCTAATCATGGTTTATTCTCTACACCTAACTTGAGTTAGAGTTATGATAAGTATTGTTTTCTTTTTATTTTAGATAACACTTATCATAATTCTAGCTCTTCTTCTTCTTCACCTTCAAAAGAAAAGCTCAAGGTCCATCAATGGCAACTTGAGTTAAAGTGAGCTAAATCCAATTCTAAAGTGAACCCACCTCCTATTTCTTCACCCTCTACCTCTAGCCAAGTTGTAGAGTGTGTTTACTTCACAAATTTCACAAGTTCGTGAAGTCGGAGCTTGAGTTTATGCAACCTCGACGTAGATCGTCTTTGACACAAAGCCGACGACCTATTCCGCTTGTTTTCCCGATGAAGCCGATGATCGAGTCGTGGATTCATGATGGACAGCGAGGACATGACGTTGCAGAGCCGTGGAGGTGGATATCCGGATCTACAAAGGTTGTAGTTTCCGACTTTTAGTTAAATAGTTAACTAGTTTTCCGTTTCGCCTAAAACATCTAGTTAAAGATCCGTTGTCTAGGGTTTCTCGGCACTAAAAATTTTAATTTGGCATGTTCGATGCCTTGTGAGACCATACTAGAGTGCCTAGGAACCTAACAACCCTAATCTCTCTCTACTCATTCTAGGATGAAGGTTTAGCAAACCGGAAACCCTAGTTCACTCAAAGATCGAGGAAGAGCCCAAAGTCGAACCTTCGAGGTGGATCCATCTTCGACGGGAGAAGGCGACGTAAAGAGAACCATCAACCTCTACAAGGTTTGAAGAAGAAGGAGTTCAAGTTCAGGTATAACCATCTTCCATAGTAGCTAACTCTTTTTAGCGTATTTGCTAGTTTAGTTTAGACACGATCCCGACCTAGTTTAGTCCATGTTGCCTCTTGCGATAAAAATTCGTTTTTTTATACCGTTTCCGCCTCCCCGTAAGCACCGGGGGTCGCAATATGGACTTACATAAACTAGCTACAAAGCTAAAGAGAGTTAGCTACTCGGAAAAGATGTTATACCTCACTTGAACTCCTTCTTCTTAAAACCTTTGTAAAGCTTGGATGGTGCTTTCCTCGTCGCCTTCTTTCGTCAAAGATGGATCCACCTAAGGGTTCAACCTTCGGGCTCCTTTCTCGAACTTTGAGAGAACTAGGATCTTTGGCTTGCTAAACCTCTAACCCTAGAGTGAGTAGAGAGTGGTTTTGGGTTGTTCTTATCTCAAGGAGAGGGATTCTCAACACATGAGAAGGAAGCTCCTTGAACTAGAGGAGGAGGAAGAAGAAGAGAGGAGAGAGAAGAGTTATGATAGAATGAATAATATCCTTCTCATTCTACAACCATAACCAAAATGAAAAGAATATCAATTTAACAATAATAATAAAAATGAAATAGTTGATGGATGGTTTGGAATGACTATTATCATTACATTCATTAAATGGTTTTGCTAGAATCAAAGAGCATCTTGGATATGTAATGATAATGGTCAAACTTTCAACCATGGTCAACAAGTCAACCTTGGTCAACAAGTCAACAAACCCAACCATAACATAATTTCATTTAATTAATATTATTAATTGATATATCACAAATTCATTAGGGTTTGGAAAAAGACGACTGTCAACTGTGCATACACACCCGTTCCGAAACCCTAATGAAAATTCTCTTCCTCCGCCTCAAACAACTGTGCATATACACCCGCATTCTTGTTCCGAGGAACATGAACACAATGAGATAAAACTAACCCCAAAACATATACTAGTATCTGGCTCAAACCAGAGCCGGCTAGTAATATCCGTCCGGACTCCAAACGTGCACAAGTGCGCGGATGAGAACGAACCCTGTCGCAAAACCATGCGACCTCTACTCTGTTTTGCCCAAAAGCGAATAGCCCTCTGTGTGGGACTCTAAAGACTCGACACTACGCTGGCAGTGGGTTTAACCACAGACCGCAAGCGGCACTAGCTATGCGTAACGGTCCCCAGGTAGATGCCGACAAGAAGACTGACGAGGTGAACCCCATCTGAACTCCTACTGAGTCTGAATGTGACAATCTCCGTACAGTCCGGTCTGTTCGTCTGATACATCGCATGGCGGGCCTAGAGGGCGGTAAACGTCAGTCCCCTAATAGCGGTACAAGTCGTGTCGGAGTGAAGCCCAAAACACCCTAGGATAACACTGGAAGCCTACCAGTATATCTCGATTGCCCTGGCCAGGGACTACTCGTGTAATGGCTCTCCTAGACACAGCGCGATGTCAACCCCCAATACCGGGAGAAACGAATCCTGTCTAACTGTCACTGCCTCCAAGTGCTTCGGGACTGCACCCAACCACTACCTGTTTGCACGACTCCTTTGAGCCGTGGTAGGGTAGTAGTCAAAGTACAGTGGGAACACACTCGAGGCGAAGTGTCACGACCCGCAGGGTACGGAACGTGACTGGCACTTAAGTTTACGAAACGTCTCAAGACGTCCGTAAAATAAGTAAGCCAAAGCCCAGAAAACCAAAACCAAAAAGCAAAAGAGTGAAGAAAACCCAATCAATTGAAAGCGAGTTTATCAAATAAGTCATGTAAAACCCTTTTTAAAAACAATACCAATTTTTCCGAAAATTTCGGCAGAGTCTCCTTTGTAAATACTGGCCCCCAAAATGGGTACAACAAGAATATATGTGAATCCAACAAAATAGGGCATCCCCAAGCGGGAGCTAGCTCTTCGCCACAAGGCGGTCACAAATCCAACGCAATATAAAACAACAACATGCAAAATAATCATAAAGAGCATGAGCAAACAGCATGTCGACTCAAGTGAGCTCGACCCCAAAATACAGCATAAAAAGTCCACAAATCTCACAGTCTCATCTCTAGGTCAATAAACAATAATACTGGTAGATACAATAGATGGAGTACACTAGATACAAAGAATATACAAGGTGGTACAAAAATAGTAATATAACCCACCTAAGAGCAAAACCCCGAGTCCAGGCAAAGGAAGCAAAGGAAACAAGTGCGCCCGCCGCTACTGTACTGACGGAGCGGACCTACAAAAGACTGTGGCACAACGGGGGTGAGTTGCCAACTCGTGAGTAATAAATAACATCTACAAAGGCTATCGTATGCATGCACACAAGCATCCTAGCATCTAAAATACAGGTATGACTGGATGCACTAGCAGGTGTGTATACAACATCAGTGTACTAGCAGGTGTATGTATGCAACATGAATATCTGAGGTCTCAATAGGTATATATAAGAAACATTTTATCTCTTTTTGTTTTTGAAACTCTTTTAGAATGCCAGCATAATACTCATAGAATCGACAATAATCTGTGTCCAGCAACGACACCTAAAAACTGTCTCAAATCTCATAAATCCATGTCATAGTGTCTCTGGCCTCAGCCATCCGGCTGACCCATCTCAATATCAATATCTCATCCTCTCGCGGCCCCGGTCGGTATCCTCTGGATATCCGCCGTGCCCAATGAAGTCACCGGTAGGTAATCCGTCCCCTGCCAGGCTCAACGTCAACACCACATTCATCTTGCCCCGGGGTACCATACCGGGCCCACCATGTACCCGTGACGGTTCCTCCACTCCTCGACACGGATCTCGAAAACCACAGAAAACTCATGGTGGACGACACTTACATCACTAGAAAACCGCAATTTACATATTTTAAAAATATAATAAGTTTAGAAATTTTGCGGCTTTCCCCCGAAATCCAGAAATATCATAAAATCTCAAGAAATCCTCATAAGTGCATATGTCAATGATAATGAATGCACATGGTATCAATAATCAAGTTGCGATGTGTGATTAATAGATTAGGCATGAACAAATAATATGATGAAGCACATGCACATGAATAGCAATCCTACGATTTCATTTTAAGGAATTAAAGCAATAGTGCGAGTTTAAGTATCAATTATAGTAAAAGGTTTCAATTTAAAATTTATCTAGTGTGGTGGCATGGCAATTACCAGGGTGTGTGTGTAAGCATGAATAGTGCTCGTGCTGCATATAAAAACCCTGGCAATGGTGCATGTGTCCTATAGAATGGGTTCGTATATGTATGTCAATATAAGGCATGAATGTAGCAAATAATCATACAAGTATTAAACCCCTAATTACTAATATTACTAAGAATCTTTTTAAGCTACTAAACTATCGGGCGACTTGCGCCATCCAACGATAGTCCCCCGTAGATGTTACATCTACTCACCGAAATCCTCAGCTAGCTACGTCCGATCACCGCTTTCCCTTTTCGTGCCGCATCCGAAGCCTTCGCGACCGAACCTGGAATTTACATCAATACAAGACATAAGGTTACATATCATGAAACGACGCAAATCCCGCACGAGAATATCTACGTTCACAAGCTAGGCACAACGTGCACAAGGTGCGCGGAACACACGCGAAAATCGCAAAACTGCAAAAATCGCCGATTTGGTCGCCCGGCAAAACTAAAACCCAAACACCCAAAAATCCGCACTCACACATCCTAAATGTCATAGGATATGCCAACAATATAATCTAGACATCGCAATTAATTCGCCACAATACTATAATAAAAACCTAGTAAGCTAGAAGTTTGCAAATTTGGTGCAAACATCGACAATTTGCGACAAAGTGCACATATTATCACACAAATATCCAAATTAAACCATTAGAAAGCCACTACAATTAAATTAACCCCTTTACCATGCATCAAAACCCACATTCCATACACAAACCTTTTCTTGATTTTGGTAATTAGCAAAGCAAAGAAAATTTCACACAAGTTAACTTAGATTAGCAATACATCAAGTCACTTAAGCAAAGTAACCATATAGGTTGGTTAAGTAAACCACTAGATTAATTAACTAGATTTAATTAACTAAAACATGGTTTCAAGAAACCCTAGTTAACTCAACCATTAACTTTAAACAAAACTAGAATGAAAATAGCACTAATTTAACACTAAAACAATTTAATTAAAGGATTTTAACCATAAGAAATTAAAAGAGTAGAAATTATACCTCAAACCTATGGATCTAGCAAGAAGAAATTTGCCTTAATGATGGCCTCCTAGCACCATGATTCCAAGCAAGAGAGGTGAAGGAAAAAGGGATGAAGAATGGAGTTTAATTTGTGAGGTTTAAATTTGGAATTTTTGAAGCAACTTAATGAATTTTTTGAAGAAAATGAAAAGAACCAAGAGATGAAGGGGGGCTGCTGGAATTCGGCCAGAAATGAGGGAGAGGGGATGGTGTGGGGTGTGGGAAAGAAGTCTTGGTCAACTCCTACCAACCACAAAAGACTATACCCAAAAACAAATTCAAACCTTTCTCAAAACAACCATCATTTCCACACAATAAAACAAGCCAAGGAGCATGGAATTTTTCTGGACCTGATGGTGGTGGGGCTGGCCTAGGGCTGAGGGAAGAGAGAGAGGGGTTTTACAAAAGAAATTTTATGCAAAAAGACCCCCTACAAGTCAAAAATTGCAAGTTTAAGCTTAAATTCAATAAATTTCGTTTCTTATAATAAAAATTAGTTAAAAATCAAAATAAAATACTAAAATTTTATATTACAACTAGATTTTAATTAACATGATTTTAAAGCTTAATTTTAGCCCATTTAAATTTTTTATTTATCGCTAATTTAATGTATTTTCTTACCGGCTTAAAATAATATTAAAAAATTGAAAAATTAGGGAAAATTTTTAAATGACCAGAATTTCGTAAGTAACTCATTTGCTACTAAAAAAAAGCAATTACCTATCCATTTTAGGTATAATTAGTCCTAAACTGCAAAATAACAAAAAGGACGGTTTTCGGAAAAATACCGAATTTTCACCGATTTTCGGGAAAACACCAAAACGACTTTTCAAGACGCTACAATCTCCCCCCCTTAAAGAAATTCGGTCCCCGAATTTAAAAATATAACTACGCGTACCTTCAAAGAGATGGGGATATTTCTTCCTCATCTCGCCCTCGGTCTCCCAGGTAACCTCCTCGCTGCTCGGGCTACGCCAAAGGACCTTGACGGTTGGTATAATCTTCGATCTCAACTTCTTCACCTGCCGATCCAGGATGGCCACCGGCTGCTCTGCAAAAGAAAGGTCGCGCTCTAGCTGGACTGTCGGGTGCTGAATCGCATGTGAAGGGCCGTGAAGGTACTTGCGGAGCATCGAAACATGGAAGACGGGGTGAACATCAGGAAAGCTGGGAGGAAGAGCCAAACGATATGCAACAGCGCCGACACGCCCGAGGATCTCGAAGGGACCTACGAATCTAGGGCTAAGCTTCCCCTTTCGCCCAAAACGCATCACGCCCTTCATCGGAGAGACCCTCAGAAAAACATGATCGCCAACTGCGAACTCTAACCTGCGACGGCGCCTGTCTGCATACGATTTCTGTCTGCTCTGAGCTGCCCTCATCCGGTCTCGGATCAACTGTATCTTCGCTGTCGTCTCCTCCACAAGCTGCGGCCCCAAAATGCTGCTCTCGCTGAGCTCTGTCCAACAGACGGGCGATCTGCATCTCCTCCCATACAATGCCTCGAAAGGTGCCATCTGAATAGTATCCTGGAAGCTGTTGTTGTAGGAGAACTCCACTAGAGGTAAATGACGATCCCAGCTACCGCCGAAGTCTAAAACGCATGCTCTGAGCATGTCCTCGAGAGTCTGAATGGTCCACTCTGACTGTCCGTCGGTCTGCGGATGAAACGCTGTGCTGAAGCTCAAACGAGTGCCCAAAGCCTCCTAAAGTCTCTGCCATAGTCGGCTGGTAAACTGAGTGCCTCGATCTGACACGATACAAGTCGGTACGCCATGTAGTCGCACGATCTCGTCAATGTAGAGCTGAGCATACTGAGCGAAGCTGAAAGTGGTCTTCACTGGTAGGATGTGAGCCGCTTTCGTCAATCTATCCATGATCACCCAGATGGAGTCGTACCCTCGACTGGTCCTGGGTAGACCCACAACGAAGTCCATCGAAATCTACTCCCATTTCCACTCCGGAATGGGTAACGGTTGCAGCTCTCCTGCGGGCCTCTGGTGCTCGGCCTTGACTTGCTGGCAAGTCAGGCATCTCGATACAAACTCCGCAATGCCCCTCTTCATCCCGTCCCACCAGTAGGTCTCTCTCATATCGTGGTACATCTTGGTGGAACCGGGGTGGACACTATACACTGATCGGTGTGCCTCCTCAAGAATGTCGCGCCGCAATCCATCAGCATCTGGTACGCACAGTCTAGATCCATAACGTAAAATCCCCTGATCGTCAATCACGAACTCGAAAAATCTGCCCTGTCCCATCTGTGCCATGATCTCTGAGCAACGGTCGTCACTGCGCTGTGCCTCATATATACGGTCAAGCAACTGTGGGCGTGCACGAACATGCGCGAGCTATCCCCCTGTCTGAGTGAACTCGAACTCAACTCGGCTGTCGCATAACATCTGCCAATCTGCTGACGACTGCCCCTGCACTGCGCGCAAAAAGGATAGACTACCCCCGGGCCTCCTACTCAACGCATCTGCCACCACATTCGCCTTGCCTGGGTGATATAAGATCTCGCAGTCGTAGTCTTTCACTAACTCCATCCAACGACGCTGTCTGAGGTTCAGGTCTCGCTGCTGAAATATGTATTTTAAGTTCTTGTGGTCTGTGAATATTTGGCACGACTCGCCATATAGGTAATGTCGCCAAATCTTCAATGCAAAGACCACTGCAACCATCTCCAAATCATGAGTGGGGTAGTTCTGTTCATGCTTCTTTAGCTGCTGAGAAGCATATGCGATCACCCGGCCATGCTGCATCAACACGTATCCTAATCCCACTCGCGAAGCATCACAGTAGACCACAAAACTGCCTGATCCCGAAGGCAAAGATAATACCGGCGCCGTAGTCAAACGAGTCCGTAGCTGCTGAAAACTGCGCTCGCACTCCTCCGTCCAGACGAAAGGAACTCCCTTCCGGGTCAAACCGGTCAACGGTGCAGCTATATGGGAGAAGTCCTGAACAAAACGCCTGTAGTAGCCCGCCAGGCCTAGAAAACTACGGATCTCAGTAACCGATGTAGGTCGGGGCCACTGCTGAACAACCTCAATCTTCTTCGGGTCCACACATATGCCGTTTCTCGTAACCACGTGACCCAAGAATCCGACGCTGTCCAGCCAGAATGCACACTTGGAGAACTTTGCGAACAGTTGGTGCTCCCTCAGAGTCTGTAACGTAATCTGCAAGTGCTGCTCGTGCTCCTCTCTGCTCCGGGAGTACACCAAGATATCGTCGATAAATACGATGATGAACAAGTCAAGATACGGCCTGAATGTACGGTTCATCAAATCCATGAATGCTGCTGGGGCGTTGGTGAGTCCGAACGACATCACCAAAAATTCGTAGTGGCCGTAGCGCGTGCGGAAAGTTGTCCTTGGTATATCCTCCTGTCGAACTCGCAGCTGATGGTATCCTGATCGCAAGTCGATCCTCGAAAAATATCCCGCACCCTGAAGCTGGTCGAACAAATCATCAATGCGTGGCAACGGATATCTGTTCCGAACGGTAACCTTGTTCAGCTGGCGGTAGTCAATGCATAAGCGCAAACTTCCATCCTTCTTCTTGACAAACAGGACCGGAGCACCCAACGGAGAAACACTAGGTCGAATAAGCCCCTTATCTAACAATTCCTGCAACTGATCCTTCAGCTCTCGAAGCTCTGCCGGGGCAATCCGATAAGGCGGTATAGAAATAGGCCCCGAGCCGGGAATCAAATCAATGCAGAACTCAACATCGCGCTCAGGCGGTAGCCCAGGTAGCCCATCAGGGAAAACATTAAGGAACTCACAAACAACCGGGACCCGGTCCAACGGAACCTCTACAGCTCGAGTATCACAAATATACACTAAGAATCCCTGACATCCCTTCCGCAAGAGCTGACCAGCGCGAAGAGACGAAATCAAGCTGGGAAGGGTGACGCTGCGGTCTCCCTGAATAACAAGGACTGGCTCCCCCGGAAAGCTAAATCTGACTGCCTTCTCACGGCAATCTACCGAAGCATAACAAGTGGCTAGCCAATCCATGCCCAGAAGCACATCAAAGTCCAACATATCTAGGAGAATCAAATCAACCGATGAATCCCTCTCCCCGATACGAACGGAACACAAACGAAATACAAAACGAGCGACAAACGACTCGCCTACCGGAGTAACAACAACAAGCGGGTGATCTAACGACGACGACTCACGGCCCAACATCGGTGCAAAGTGTGTAGAGACGTACGAATGTGTGGAACCTGGGTTAAATAATACCCGTGCGTCGAAAGAACAAACTGGAAAGGTACCTGTCACAACGGCATTGGATGCCTGCGCATCCTGCGGTGTCAAAGCAAATACTCGGGCCTGTCCTCCACCGATAGCGGGCTGACCTCGACCTCGGCCTCTGCCTCCTCGTCCTCTCTGAACAGGACCGCCGCGTCCACGGCCTCTGGGTGCACCTAACTGGCGTGGAGCATCGCCGGTGGTAGGAAGTAGGGCTCTCTAAGGAGGGGGTGGTGATGGTGGTAGGGTCACATGCGGAACTGTCGCTGCTCCCTGTCGTCTCACCGGACAGTCTCTGACAAGATGGTGCGGACTCCCACACCCAAAACACCTTGGTGACGGCTGCTGTCCCTGGGGATAAGAACCATATAACTGTCCCCGACCAAATCCTCTGCCAAGCCTATCTCTCGGAAAAAATCTGGCGCGCTGCCTCTGAGACGGTACATCGGTGCGAATCCTCTTCGGCCCAGAAACGGCCGAAGTCTGTGATATGCGTGCCTCCATCCGTAATGCCGTATCTATAGCAGCTGAATAAGTGTCGTAGTGCTGGGCGCCAATGGCAAGATATAGCTGGGCATCAAGTCGCTGTACGAACCTCTTCACCATCTTCTCTTCGGTATCCACCAAATACGGAGCATATCGGGATAACTGTGTAAACTGGATGTCATACTCAGACACCGTCATCCCAGGTGTCTTGACTAAGGCCTCGAAGCTACGAGCTCTGGCGTCACGAACGCTCTCTGGGAGGAAACGAGCTAGAAAGACTGCTGTAAACTCGGCCCAAGTCATAGGCGGTAGACTTGCAGCTCGACCTCTCAAGACTGACTCCCACCATGTCTGCGCGAGACCCTCTAGTCGGAAACTCGCAAGCTCTACCCATCGATCATCCGAACATCTCAGCGAACGACAGATCCTGGCTAAACTGTCAAGGAACGTCTGTGGGTCCTCCGCTGCCTCGGTGCCAGTGAATACTGGAGGTCTCAGCCTCATGAAATCCTATAGTGAAACCGGAATGGTCACGGCGGTAGTAGTAGGAGTAGGTATCATAGTAGTCTGGGATGTAGTAGGTGCGTCATCCGGCCTCGGTGTACGACTGGCTGCAACTAGGGATCCTACCATCTGACGCAGCTCCTGCATACCCCCCCATCATCTGTCGCAGCTCCTGCATACCCCCCATCATCTGTCGCAACTCCTCCATACCAGTCTCGAGCCTATCCATACGGCCTGGGGAAGGTGGATCGGTCTGTCCCTGCGGCGTAGGCATACCACCCTGCTCAGTCATAGTCTCGGACGAGCCAGCTCGAATCTCGTCTCGGGCGGCAGCCCTCTGTGCCCTCGTAGCCTTCGGCGGCATAGTGACTGGTACAGGAAACAGGACAGCGCAATAGGATCATAGGATACACGGAAATGAAGAAGGAACTTTCAAGCAAGTATATCCTAAAGTCACTTAGGCGGAGTATCGTATCGCAAGTATGCCGCGGACATACACACGCTACGTTACCCTACTTAAGTCACTTACTCCATCTACCAAGGGTCATCCTACACTCAAAAAGGTAAAACCTATCGCTTTGATACCAACTTTGTCACGACCCGCAGGGTACGGAACGTGACTGGCACTTAAGTTTACGAAACGTCTCAAGACGTCCGTAAAATAAGTAAGCCAAAGCCCAGAAAACCAAAACCAAAAAGCAAAAGAGTGAAGAAAACCCAATCAATTGAAAGCGAGTTTATCAAATAAGTCATGTAAAACCCTTTTTAAAAACAATACCAATTTTTCCGAAAATTTCGGCAGAGTCTCCTTTGTAAATACTGGCCCCCAAAATGGGTACAACAAGAATATATATGAATCCAACAAAATAGGGCATCCCCAAGCGGGAGCTAGCTCTTCGCCACAAGGCGGTCACAAATCCCACGCAATATAAAACAACAACATGCAAAATAATCATAAAGAGCATGAGAAAACAGCATGTCGACTCAAGTGAGCTCGACCCCAAAATACAGCATAAAAAGTCCACAAATCTCACAGTCTCATCTCTAGGTCAATATACAATAATACTGGTAGATACAATAGATGGAGTACACTAGATACAAAGAATATACAAGGTGGTACAAAAATAGTAATATAACCCACCTAAGAGCAAAACCTCGAGTCCAGGCAAAGGAGGCAAAGGAAACAAGTGCGCCCGCCGCTACTGTACTGACGGAGCGGACCTGCAAAAGACTGTGGCACAACGGGGGTGAGTTGCCAACTCGTGAGTAATAAATAACATCTACAAAGGCAATCGTATGCATGCACACAAGTATCCTAGCATCTAAAATACAGGTATGACTGGATGCACTAGCAGGTGTGTATACAACATCAGTGTACTAGCAGGTGTATGTATGCAACATGAATATCTGAGGTCTCAATAGGTATATATAAGAAACATTTTATCTCTTTTTGTTTTTGAAACTCTTTTAGAATGCCAGCATAATACTCATAGAATCGACAACAATCTGTGTCCAACAACGACACCTAAAAACTGTCTCAAATCTCATAAATCCATGTCATAGTGTCTCTGGCCTCAGCCATCCGGCTGACCCATCTCAATATCAATATCTCATTCTCTCGCGGCCCCGGTCGGTATCCTCTGGATATCCGCCGTGCCCAATGAAGTCACCGATAGGTAATCCGTCCCCTGCCAGGCTCAACGTCAACACCACATTCATCTTGCCCCGGGGTACCATACCG
This sequence comes from Agapanthus africanus, assembly GCA_030015575.1. NCBI lineage: Eukaryota > Viridiplantae > Streptophyta > Magnoliopsida > Asparagales > Amaryllidaceae > Agapanthus > Agapanthus africanus. The sequence continues at coordinate 296,230,851 of CM057339.1, read as the reverse complement.
GGCCTACCATGTACCCGTGACGGTTCCTCCACTCCTCGACACGGATCTCGAAAACCACAGCAAACTCATGGTGGACGACACTTACATCACTAGAAAACCGCAATTTACATATTTTAAAAATATAATAAGTTTAGAAATTTTGCGGCTTTCCCCCGAAATCCAGAAATATCATAAAATCTCAAGAAATCCTCATAAGTGCATATGTCAATAATAATGAATGCACATGGTATCAATAATCAAGTTGCGATGTGTGATTAATAGATTAGGCATGAACAAATAATATGATGAAGCACATGCACATGAATAGCAATCCTACGATTTCATTTTAAGGAATTAAAGCAATAGTGCGAGTTTAAGTATCAATTATAGTAAAAGGTTTCAATTTAAAGGCTATCTAGTGTGGTGGCATGGCAATTACCAGGGTGTGTGTGTAAGCATGAATAGTGCTCGTGCTGCATATAAAAACCCTGGCAATGGTGCATGTGTCCTATAGAATGGGTTCGTATATGTATGTCAATATAAGGCATGAATGTAGCAAATAATCATACAAGTATTAAATCCCTAATTACTAATATTACTAAGAATCTTTTTAAGCTACTAAACTATCGGGCGACTTGCGCCATCCAACGATAGTCCCCCGTAGATGTTACATCTACTCACCGAAATCCTCAGCTAGCTACGTCCGATCACCGCTTTCCCTTTTCGTGCCGCATCCGAAGCCTTCACGACCGAACCTGGAATTTACATCAATACAAGACATAAGGTTACATATCATGAAACGACGCAAATCCCGCACGAGAATATCTATGTTCACAAGCTAGGCACAACGTGCACAAGGTGCGCGGAACACACGCGAAAATCGCAAAAACTGCAAAAATTGCCGATTTGATCGCCCGGCAAAACTAAAACCCAAACACCCAATAATCCGCACTAACACATCCTAAATGTCATAGGATATGCCAACAATATAATCTAGACATCGCAATTAATTCGCCACAATACTATAATAAAAACCTAGTAAGCTAGAAGTTTGCAAATTTGGTGCAAACATCGACAATTTGCGACAAAGTGCACATATTATCACACAAATATCCAAATTAAACCATTAGAAAGCCACTACAATTAAATTAACCCCTTTACCATGCATCAAAACCCACATTCCATACACAAACCTTTTCTTGATTTTGGTAATTAGCAAAGCAAAGAAAATTTCACACAAGTTAACTTAGATTAGCAATACATCAAGTCACTTAAGCAAAGTAACCATATAGGTTGGTTAAGTAAACCACTAGATTAATTAACTAGATTTAATTAACTAAAACATGGTTTCAAGAAACCCTAGTTAACTCAACCATTAACTTTAAACAAAACTAGAATGAAAATAGCACTAATTTAACACTAAAACAATTTAATCAAAGGATTTTAACCATAAGAAATTAAAAGAGTAGAAATTATACCTCAAACCTATGGATCTAGCAAGAAGAAATTTGCCTCAATGATGGCCTCCTAGCACCATGATTCCAAGCAAGAGAGGTGAAGGAAAAAGGGATGAAGAATGGAGTTTAATTTGTGAGGTTTAAATTTGGAATTTTTGAAGCAACTTAATGAATTTTTTGAAGAAAATGAAAAGAACCAAGAGATGAAGGGGGGCTGCTGGAATTCGGCCAGAAATGAGGGAGAGGGGATGGTGTGGGGTGTGGGAAAGAAGTCTTGGTCAACTCCTACCAACCACAAAAGACTATACCCAAAAACAAATTCAAACCTTTCTCAAAACAACCATCATTTCCACACAATAAAACAAGCCAAGGAGCATGGAATTTTTCTGGACCTGATGGTGGTGGGGCTGGCCTAGGGCTGAGGGAACAGAGAGAGGGGTTTTACAAAAGAAATTTTATGCAAAAAGACCCCCTACAAGTCAAAAATTGCAAGTTTAAGCTTAAATTCAATAAATTTCGTTTCTTATAATAAAAATTAGTTAAAAATCAAAATAAAATACTAAAAATTTATGTTACAACTAGATTTTAATTAACATGATTTTAAAGCTTAATTTTAGCCCATTTAAATTTTTTATTTATCGCTAATTTAATGTATTTTCTTATCGGCTTAAAATAATATTAAAAAATTGAAAAATTAGGTAAAATTTTTAAACGACCAGAATTTCGTAAGTAACTCATTTGCTACTAAAAACAAGCAATTACCTATCCATTTTAGGTATAATTAGTCCTAAACTGCAAAATAACAAAAAGGACGGTTTTCGGAAAAATACCGAATTTTCACCGATTTTCAGGAAAACACCAAAACGACTTTTCAAGACGCTACATGAAGTGACAGTGTCAAGTCAGCGGACTAAGCTGTACTCATGTCACCTGGGAACTGATAACTGACGATAGGTATAATACCAACCTGTCAGTTCCCGACGAGTCCTGTCCAGTGTACTCGTAAGCCAACGAGCACCCGTATACTATCTCCAGTACGACGTACTGATGGCTGTGGGACATACCATCTCCCACACTGGGATGAGAAACGCATACGCTAGTCTACTCTGGAGTATCGATGCCCTGTCTCGATAGTCCTGCGACTAGGGACCTGTATAAGGATGTGCTTATAGATTACCCAGCCCCCACTAGTGTGACTGCCATCACAACGCTGGTAATCAAGCAAAGATCCTAAGGGCTCCACTAATGTGTATAGGTGATATACTAAAATAAACACAAGTACACATTGAAGTAGAAACAAACCAAGTAGCATACTACTATATTGAGCAAGATTGTTTATACAAGGTGAATATCCAAAGCTTCCATTAAGTAATATACAAACTAGTATGATACAGTAATGGCCTCTAGGGCATATACACTAACAATCTCCCACTTGCACTAAGGCCATGTACTGGCGTATCGAAGACCTATCATCTCGATCAGCCGCTCGAACTGAGTCTGGGGCAAGGCCTTGGTGAATGGATCTGCAGTGTTTTCTTCTGAAGCGACCCTCCGAACCTCGATCTCCTGGCGATCCACGATCTCCCTGATCAGGTGATACCGCCTCAAGATGTGTCTGGATTTCTGATGGGACCTGGGTTCCTTCGCTAAAGCTATAGCCCCGTTGTTGTCGCAATACAGAGGTATTGGATCAACAATGGACGGAACCACCTGAAGTTCTTTCAAGAACTTCCTCATCCAGACGGCTTCTTTTGCGGCATCAGATGCAGCGATGTATTCCGCTTCCATCGTCGAGTCTACAACGGTTTCCTGTTTGGAACTCTTCCAACACACCACCCCTCCATTGAGGGTAAAGACAAAACCCGACATGGACTTGGAATCATCCTTGTCACTCTGGAAGCTGGAGTCAGCAAAAGCCTCGATCTGGAGGTCTTTTCCGCCATACACCAAGAACATCTCCTTAGTCCTTCTCAGGTACTTGAGAATGTTCTTTACCGCTATCCAGTGTTTCTCCCCAGGGTTTGACTGATACCGGCTTACCACACTCAGTGCATAAGCTACATCCGGTCTGGTACACAACATCGCATACATTATAGAGCCTACCGCAGAAGCGTTGTCACGACCCGAAAGAGCACGTGACTGGCCCTCGAACCATATGAAATCTATAGGACTCCATCTGATCCAAGTAAGCCAAAGCCCAGAAATCTAAAACCATTTTAAGAGTAAGTGAAGAAAACTGGTTTAAAGAAGTGAAGGAAAATATGTTTGAAGTCGAGGTTTTTAAATAACTAAGCCGAAGGTGCATTTTTAAAAGGTAAAGTCTTTTCTAAAAATTTCGGCAGAGTTTCTTTTGTAAATACTGGCCCCGAACGGGATACAACAAGCATAACATATATACAATGATAAAAGGCATCCCCAAGCGGGAGCTAGCTCTTCGTCAATTGACGGTCACAACCACACATGCAATATAATATACAACGCCGAAAGGAGAGGATCGATCCAAAAGAAACACAGTAAGCATGAAAACCGCAATACTACTAAGCGCGACTCTAAGGCCAAATAAAACATCACTAAAGTCTGAGTCTGAAACAATAAACAAATTTGGTTGATGGAAATTCTAGATACAAAGAATAATATAAGTACAATGGTGGTTTTGATGCAAAAGGAACCACCTACCAAATGTAATTCACCCGCAAGGAAGCAATGTGCCAGAAATGCCGCAAAGGAACCTGTACGGCAAAACCTGCAAGAACTGTGGCACAACGGGAGTGAGTTGCCAACTCGTGAATAGAGAATAACTACAAGCAGAAACCGAACGCAAGACATAATCCTAGGTCAAAACGATCAGTACAAAATCCTCAATATAAAACATGCAGCCTATAACAAGGCTAGGGTAATTATCTAACCCGAGTGTAATCTCCTGTGCCTGTGTCAGTGCCTCAGGTAGCAATATAACATAAGAATGAGGTATGAATGCATGAGAACATAATACATGTAAATGAAGAAACTGTTTTCATACTTTAGTGAGATTTCCTTTGTATTTTTAAAATGAGGTATCATAATGAAATTAGCATAAAACAGTGCCTAACATCGGCACAAAACGTAATCCAAATATCCCGATATCTCTGTATCCCAATCACAAAATCTAGGGCGCCGTCAGTCCAGACCGGCCCCTACCATCAATCTCAAGACCACGACGGTATCCTCCGGATATCCGACGCGTCAGGTAAAATCACCGGTCGGTAGTGCTCCCCTGCCAGGCTCAACGTCATCACCACATTCATCTTGCCCCGGGGTACCGCACCGGGTCCACCATGTACCCGAAACGGTTCATCTGTCTCCTCGAATCGGGTTTCCAAATCCATCAGCAAACTCATGGTGGACGACTCATACATCATGGGAAAACCGCACTTTTTATTTTAAAAGAGAGAAAATGTTTATCTGTGTTTTTGCAGTTTTCCTCCAAATCCAGAAAATCTCACGGAAATCCAAATCCAAAACCTCAGTAACACGTAAAATAGTGAATATGTGCATGAGAATCCATGAATGCGGCATAACAATGAATATCAGTATGCATGAAGTAGCAGGTAATAACTACAATGTCTAAACTATTAGCTAATAGGTTATGTCAAGCAATAGTATTTTCTAAGGTGTACGTGACATGGCAATTACCGATGCAGATGTGTGTGAGCCGGCAAGTAAGTTTACGTGGTACATACGCAACATCGGTAATGGTGCTGGAGTCCTAACAGCATGATATCAATAATGGAGTTTGAAACATAATATAAGAATGCGATGCAAAGCGAACCACAAAAAAAGTGGGAGCTGAATCTAGACGCAACTATAACTAATCTGCATTAATCTAATATAAGTCCTACAAATGGTGCCTTTTGAAATATCACGAATCATGGGGTTTTGAAAATAGGGGCTACGGTGTTTTTATGAAAAGATACGCCTTTTGAAATGTCCGTAGATCCCTTGACCTGTCTTTTAAAATACCCACGACCCGCTAGTTTTGAAATAGGTAGGAGTCTAATCTAATCTAACAACTACACTAAACTATACAGCTGAACTAACAAGCTGAGCTACAGGTAAGGAAACCGCCTAACATCTGAGTCGATATATATATAGATATAATAGTCGGTGATTCCGCCTCAATAGTATCGCGTACGATACAGTATATCATATGACATCCTCAAGTCATGAGTGCGGATCTATCATCAATGTAAAGCTCATACGGTAAATCGTCGTACGGCATCCCAATAGCTGGGTACGGGTCAATATCACACTATCTCATCACACTTCAGGTATCACTATCAACATATCATATAATCTGGGGTACTATTCTATGTCTAGTATAAATCGATACCATCAATGAAGTATGCATGCGGGGGTAAACACACATCCCAAGCCCGCAAGAATCACATCTCGTATCCCAAATACGAATCATATCACATCACCGATCTCGCGGCACAAAGCCCAATTTCATTAACTCATCTCCAAAGTCATCCAATATCATCAACACAGTGCCAGTATAAGTAATATGCAAGGGTGTGCGTGTAGGTGTAATTCTATTCTAGGGTTCGCGACTATGAACTACACTAGTCACTTCTAACCCTACACTATCCATAATACACCTAACTATCATATATAATAACAACTACGGACTGCGGGGGTGCTATACGCCATCCACCCGACTTCCCCCAGTAGATATAATCTACTCACCTAGCATCTTCATTTGTGGACGTCGCCACGCGCTTGCTTGTCGTCCCGAAGTCTTCATAGGGTACCTACACATCAAAATATCGTATATGCGCATTAAAACCAAATCAAAGCTAAAACGGCACATGAAATCCAAAATGATACGATAAGAGGCCTATAGGTTAAAACCCATGGCACGCCTTCAAAACCATCAACACATCCTCTATATCGTCGTATAAACGCCAAATAGTCGAGGCAAAACACAATCCACAATTGCAGAATTAAAAATACGGAATACGGAAACATGAATCTAAAACAGCAACTTAGGAAATATGTCCCAGATTTTACCCTAGGTCACTTTATACAAATCTATATATACCAGGGGTCTAACATGAACATGTAGGAGCTACAGAACCAATACGAGCCAAAATGGTGGGACCCAGGCCGCAATTTGCGGCCAATGGGGATAAATTGGCGGCCGGGAAGAAGAAGTGGGAGCTGGGGTCTTGGGGTTAGCTTCCTGGGTGCCTGCACGTGTCACTGTCCAATCAATTTTAATTTAGGGTGTCTCGGGTGATAGCAGATTCAATATACCCTTAACAGATTTCATAAATTCTCCGATATCGGTTTCTAAAATCCGTATTATGGTTTAAGCTTCAGGTTTTGGATTTCCAATTCATACACTAGGGTGATGGTATAACCTCTACTGACCTCAATCCATATTACAACCCATAAATCATCACAACCCTAACTAGGTTATCCACAAGTCCACAATATCACACAATATCGATTCGATCTTAATATGAGGGTAAAGGAAATGCATAAACTAAGTTTAAGGTCCAGAAAATACCTCATTTGGCAACTCAAGAATTTTCTTGAGTTGCCCCTAGTGGCCAAAATCCTTGCTTCTTTAGCACCAAGTGTAGATCTAGGGATTGTGCACACATTTAATGAAATGGAGATTGGGTTTTGGGGTTGTTTTAGAGGTGTTTTGGAGCTTGAAGAGGGGAGGGAAAGGAGGTGCAGGAGCAGCAGCAGGAGAAGGGACAAGAGGGAGGGAAATGAGGGGAGAAATGGTTAAGTCCTTAGTCAATGAAGCCCATACCCCTCTCTCTCTCACCAACTACCCATTTCTTTATTCTTTTCCTTTTCTTTTTTCTTTTAAAACCCTTCTCACTCAAATAGTAAACCCAAATGAAAAGCATGGCAAGAAAATGCACAAGTGTGAAAAAGTGATATGTGCATGTGTTGCACAAAAAGCTAAAAACCGATTAGCGATTTTTAATCGCGATTAGCACTAAATTAGTGTCAAATTAATCACAAAAACTTTAAAATGTCATAATTCTCTAATTTACCCTATTTTAGAATTTTCCAAAATTTTCCAAAATTTTTCCCCATTTATTTGTATTTAATAATTCCAAAATATTAAAATATTCAATAAAATAATATTAAATTATAAAAATTCCCAAAATTAACATTTTATCTTTTTTGAAATGTTACAATCTACCTCCCTTAAAGAAATTCGGTCCCCGAATTTAAATTTAAACCCCCAATACTAAAACAATTTTTGTAATACTCCAATTTGTCGGGGCTCCGAAGACATCAATACATAGAGAATATCCTATGCGTCTGGTGCGCAAGGAATCAAAATCCATATATGTGTCATACAGGTGTACAAAACAACATCTAGGTGCAACGGGTGTGCACGAAATATCTGTCATAGGCAACGTGTGTGCCTGACAGCAACCAAATCAGGTGCATGTAACATGCACGAAGAATCCCGATTTAGTGCATCTGGCGTGCACCAAAATCGTATATCAAAACACTAAAGGTGCATGAAAACTCTGCTGGAAGTGTAAATCAAATCACTGTATAAGGTGGGCGTGAATTCACAATCAAAACCTCGAATGTAATAACTATGCGCAAAATATAAATATCCAGTGGGTGCATGAAACAAATATCATGAAACTCAGTCATCAAAACTAAACCATGCAAACAGAACGCCCAAAATACCAAAATCCAAAATGACGGATACGTGATAATCGAATCACAAAATCACAAATCATAGTACCGTCGTCGGTAGTTCCTCCTTCGAGGTCGAGAAGGAGTCGGTGCATCCACTGCTAGCAGCGCAAAATATCTACTTGCCTCTTGCTCACGGTCTGGCGCCCTCTGACTCTGGGTCCTTATCTTCTCTGAGGATTACCTATCTCGCAGTCAATCGGCTCATCGGCCCTGTCAGGTGTGCTAACGGGGACGATTCCGTTCTGGCACTTCTCTGGTCACCTATCGGTCAATCCTCACGACCACTCGTGAGGCAGCCCATCACTGGCGTCGGCCTCTGGCTCTCTGAATGCACGTCACATATCTGATCCTGGGTGCAAACATCATTGCAGCAATGTCCTGGAAGGAATCCTGCTCAAGGTCTCTTCCGATCTTGCCTATGCCGAACTGTACAGAGGCTGGCTCTCCTGCATAATCTCTTCTCACTCGATAGACATCTGTGTCCTCAACACAATATTTCTCGGAATCTGGTTGCATCCCAATGCCTCTGTAAGCATATCTGACCTCTGGTCTCGACGGGAAGCAATGACAGCTCGTCAGCGTCTCGCCCGAACCTCTGGTTCCACCTGTCTCTATCGTCGTCCACTATGACGTCACGCCATGCATATCTACGCACTGCACTGTTCTCGGCCACGGTCAATCTGAAGTCTCTCACACGGACTCGAAATCGCGTACTCTGTAGCTTCATCATTCTGTAGAAGATGTCAGGCCGAACAGGTCCTCGGGAACACGTCCCAACCATCGGAGGAATACTCAATACTCGTCCGTCCTTGATCGATTCGCAACGCATCTGGGTAAGTTCCTTTATCCGAATCTGGTCAACTACCTCGTCGACAATGCTAACTCTGGCCTGCTGGTTGTGCGCAATATGACCACTCCTGGGTCAGGTCTTCTCGTATAGTATTCCAGAAAGGTCATGTCGAAGTCTCTCTCAAATCTCATCCCTGCCGAATTGCCCAGAAGTCATCATCCCTTGCTGAAGCAAATTCTTGTTCCGGAACGGCTGCATACTTATCGCGCTTCTTTCTGGAAGATATATCCATATACAACGCCTCTGGGTGGGTATCACATCTCTAATGTCAGCGGAGTGGGACGTCATCTCGTCGAAATCTCTTGCGAACTCTTTTCTTCACTCTGCTTCAATGTCGACTGATTCGGACTCGTCTCATCGTGGCTGCATGGACTATGCTCCAACGGCTATACTCGTATCTGGAGTCTCCCAAGCAATGCATCCCATCACATGATATCCGAATGATGTCGAAACATTCGATCGACTCGTCAGAACCTTATAATCCCCCAAGAGATCAACATCTTGAGTACAGTTTAATAGTATCGAGTACATGCCTCAGCGTCGGTGGTCCAGCCGTAGAAGGGCAAACCCAAGCCTCACTAATGGCGCCGCGGAACTGCCGTAAACCCTAAGGTTCAAAGGCTTTCACACGGTCATTAAGTCGAGTTAGGGTTTCATTCTTCTAGAGGGTCCATAGAATCACCTGCATGTCTTTCCGTATACTTTAAACTTGGAAAATGGGCTCCTGACATTCGATCGTCTCAATCGACTCTCAACGAATCTGCGTGAAGTCGTCTCTAGCTGGAATCAATCTATCTGATGACCTTGCATCGGTAAACGGACGAACCAAATGTCCTAGTCATTCATCCTCAGGTGACTGGCGACTCGCTATCATCTCTCTAAGTATATGCTCACGCTGCAGCAGCTCCAACCATCTGGGCGATATCTCGTCATTTGCAGCAGCAACTGGCTCATTCACCTGCACGCCGAACAGCGCCTCAATCCTCCAGGAAAGACGACACATTGGCGGTCATCTCTGAATCGGTCTGCTCTAGATCTGAGTAAGACTCTCCACACTGGAAATCTTCAACTCAACTGGGCCCGCTCCGGTGCATAAATCGGACGAATCACCTTCGTCTCTCAAATCGAGTAGACTAGCTATAATTTGTCTCATATCTGTTTGGAAGCTCCGACAATCTAAGCTCGTAAGCTCCGAAAGCGACATCCCGTCAATCTCAGCAACAGCTGGTCCCTCTATCTGCACGGTAGGCGACATCATAATCTCTGAGGTATGATGTACATCAACAGTCCTCTCTCAACTGGCAGCTCTAACAATGGCCCGATCATCCGGTGCAAAACCAAGCACTCGCCTCCACTTGAGGTCACAGTCATCAATACTAACTCGAGACGTTCCCATGTCACCAGAAAACACAATGGTCAGCCCTCGTACCAGACGAGCTCGCACTGACCGTAACCCTAGCAGCAGCCCAAATTGCGCTCAAACATGGCGACAGGAACCTCAATCGAGTATCGAAGAGAGCAGATCAATGGCAAGAAAGGAAACAACAGATCCAGAGTGGATACACGATCATAAGAAGGAACAGCATCAATGAAGGTATGATCATGGACTAATAGAATCGGGGATCTCAAATGGATGTATAATCATGGATATAAAGAGAAACACTGATCTCGAAAATATGTACATCCTAAGGTTTCTTAAGCGGAGTGGCGTGTCGTAAGTATGCCGCGGAACATACCAACGGTACGTCACTCTACTTTAGTCACCTATTCCATCAACCAAGGGTCATCCTATACGACGAAAGTTCGGGTCTAATACCCCCTCGACTAAGTCTAAGTTCCGTAAGGTCAAGCCTAAGTTCCGTATATATATAAACGCCCTAGGCTCCACATAGTCAAACTTAGACTCGAACCAAGGTCAACCTAGCGCTCTGATACCAACTTTGTCACGACCCGAAAGAGCACGTGACTGGCCCTCGAACCATATGAAATCTATAGGACTCCATCTGATCCAAGTAACCCAAAGCCCAGAAATCTAAAACCATTTTAAGAGTAAGTGAAGAAAACTGGTTTAAAGAAGTGAAGGAAAATATGTTTGAAGTCGAGGTTTTTAAATAACTAAGCCGAAGGTGCATTTTTAAAAGGTAAAGTCTTTTCTAAAAATTTCGGCAGAGTTTCTTTTGTAAATACTGGCCCCGAACGGGATACAACAAGCATAACATATATACAATGATAAAAGGCATCCCCAAGCGGGAGCTAGCTCTTCGTCAATTGACGGTCACAACCATACATGCAATATAATATACAACGCCGAAAGGAGAGGATCGATCCAAAAGAAACACAGTAAGCATGAAAACCGCAATACTACTAAGCGCGACTCTAAGGCCAAATAAAACATCACTAAAGTCTGAGTCTGAAACAATAAACAAATTTGGTTGATGGAAATTCTAGATACAAAGAATAATATAAGTACAATGGTGGTTTTGATGCAAAAGGAACCACCTACCAAATGTAATTCACCCGCAAGGAAGCAATGTGCCAGAAATGCCGCAAAGGAACCTGTACGGCAAAACCTGCAAGAACTGTGGCACAACGGGGGTGAGTTGCCAACTCGTGAATAGAGAATAACTACAAGCAGAAACCGAACGCAAGACATAATCCTAGGTCAAAACGATCAGTACAAAATCCTCAATATAAAACATGCAGCCTATAACAAGGCTAGGGTAAATATCTAACCCGAGTGTAATCTCCTGTGCCTGTGTCAGTGCCTCAGGTAGCAATATAACATAAGAATGAGGTATGAATGCATGAGAACATAATACATGTAAATGAAGAAACTGTTTTCATACTTTAGTGAGATTTCCTTTGTATTTTTAAAATGAGGTATCATAATAAAATCAGCATAAAACAGTGCCTAACATCGGCACAAAACGTAATCCAAATATCCCGATATCTCTGTATCCCAATCACAAAATTTAGGGCGCCGTCAGTCCAGACCGGCCCCTACCATCAATCTCAAGACCACGACGGTATCCTCCGGATATCCGACGCGTCAGGTAAAATCACCGGTCGGTAGTGCTCCCCTGCCAGGCTCAACGTCATCACCACATTCATCTTGCCCCGGGGTACCGCACCGGGTCCACCATGTACCCGAAACGGTTCATCTGTCTCCTCGAATCGGGTTTCCAAATCCATCAGCAAACTCATGGTGGACGACTCATACATCATGGGAAAACCGCACTTTTTATTTTAAAAGAGAGAAAATGTTTATCTGTGTTTTTGCAGTTTTCCTCCAAATCCAGAAAATCTCACGGAAATCCAAATCCAAAACCTCAGTAACACGTAAAATAGTGAATATGTGCATGAGAATCCATGAATGCGGCATAACAATGAATATCAGTATGCATGAAGTAGCAGGTAATAACTACAATGTCTAAACTATTAGCTAATAGGTTATGTCAAGCAATAGTATTTTCTAAGGTGTACGTGACATGGCAATTACCGATGAAGATGTGTGTGAGCCGGCAAGTAAGTGTACGTGGTACATACGTAACATCGGTAATGGTGCTGGTGTCCTAACAGCATGATATCAATAATGGAGTATGAAACATAATATAAGAATGCGATGCAAAGCGAACCACATAAAAAGTGGGAGCTGAATCTAGACGCAACTATAACTAATCTGCATTAATCTAATATAAGTCCTACAAATGGTGCCTTTTGAAATATCACGAATCATGGGGTTTTGAAAATAGGGGCTACGGTGTTTTTATGAAAAGATACGCCTTTTGAAATGTCCGTAGATCCCTTGACCTGTCTTTTAAAATACCCACGACCCGCTAGTTTTGAAATAGGTAGGAGTCTAATCTAATCTAACAACTACACTAAACTATACAGCTGAACTAACAAGTTGAGCTACAGGTAAGGAAACCGCCTAATATCTGAGTCGATATATATATAGATATAATAGTCGGTGATTCCGCCTCAATAGTATCGCGTACGATACAGTATATCATATGACATCCTCAAGTCATGAGTGCGGATCTATCATCAATGTAAAGCTCATACGGTAAATCGTCGTACGGCATCCCAATAGCTGGGTACGGGTCAATATCACACTATCTCATCACACTTCAGGTATCACTATCAACATATCATATAATCTGGGGTACTATTCTATGTCTAGTATAAATCGATACCATCAATAAAGTATGCATGCGGGGGTAAACACACATCCCAAGCCCGCAAGAATCACATCTCGTATCCCAAATACGAATCATATCACATCACCGATCTGGCGGCACAAAGCCCAATTTCATTGACTCATCTCCAAAGTCATCCAATATCATCAACACAGTGCCAGTATAAGTAATATGCAAGGGTGTGCGTGTAGGTGTAATTCTATTCTAGGGTTCGCGGCTATGAACTACACTAGTCACTTCTAACCCTACACTATCCATAATACACCTAACTATCATATATAATAACAACTACGGACTGCGGGGGTGCTATACGCCATCCACCCGACTTCCCCCAGTAGATATAATCTACTCACCTAGCGTCTTCATTTGTGGACGTCGCCACGCGCTTGCTTGTCGTCCCGAAGTCTTCATAGGGTACCTACACATCAAAATATCGTATATGCGCATTAAAACCAAATCAAAGCTAAAACGGCACATGAAATCCAAAATGATACGATAAGAGGCCTATAGGTTAAAACCCATGGCACGCCTTCAAAACCATCAACACATCCTCTATATCGTCGTATAAACGCCAAATAGTCGAGGCAAAACACAATCCACAATTGCAGAATTAAAAATACGGAATACGGAAACATGAATCTAAAACAGCAACTTAGGAAATATGTCCCAGATTTTACCCTAGGTCACTTTATACAAATCTATATATACCAGGGGTCTAACATGAACATGTAGGAGCTACAGAACCAATACGAGCCAAAATGGTGGGACCCAGGCCGCAATTTGCGGCCAATGGGGATAAATTGGCAGCCGGGAAGAAGAAGTGGGAGCTGGGGTCTTGGGGTTAGCTTCCTGGGTGCCTGCACGTGTCACTGTCCAATCAATTTTAATTTAGGGTGTCTCGGGTGATAGCAGATTCAATATACCCTTCACAAATTTCATAAATTCCCCGATATCGGTTTCAAAAATCCGTATTATGGTTTAAGCTTCAGGTTTTGGATTTCCAATTCATACACTAGGGTGATGGTATAACCTCTACTGACCTCAATTCCATATTACAACCCATAAATCATCACAACCCTAACTAGGTTATCCACAAGTCCACAATATCACACAATATCGATTCGATCTTAATATGAGGGTAAAGGAAATGCATAAACTAAGTTTAAGGTCCAGAAAATACCTTATTTGGCAACTCAAGAATTTTCTTGAGTTGCCCCTAGTGGCCAAAATCCTTGCTTCTTTAGCACCAAGTGTAGATCTAGGGATTGTGCAGACATTTAATGAAATGGAGATTGGGTTTTGGGTTTATTTTATAGGTGTTTTAGAGCTTGAAGAGGGGAGGGAAAGGAGGTGCAGGAGCAGCAGCAGGAGAAGGGAGAAGAGGGAGGGAAATGAGGGGAGAAATGGTTAAGTCCTTAGTCAATGAAGCCCATACCTCTCTCTCTCTCACCAACTACCCATTTCTTTATTCTTTTCCTTTTCTTTTTCCTTTTAAAACCCTTCTCACTCAAATAGTAAACCCAAATGAAAAGCATGGCAAGAAAATGCACAAGTGTGAAAAAGTGATATGTGCATGTGTTGCACAAAAAGCTAAAAACCGATTAGCGATTTTTAATCGCGATTAGCACTAAATTAGTGTCAAATTAATCACAAAAACTTTAAAATGTCATAATTCTCTAATTTACCCTATTTTAGAATTTTCCAAAATTTTCCAAAATTTTTCCCCATTTATTTGTATTTAATAATTCCAAAATATTAAAATATTCAATAAAATAATATTAAATTATAAAAATTCCCAAAATTAACATTTTATCTTTTTTGAAATGTTACAAGCGTAGGGTATAATAGACATGCGATCCCTCTCCAAATCAGTCTTGGGAGACATCTCTTTAGAGAGGGTGATCCCGTGACAAGCCGGTAGGTTACCGCGCTTAGAATCTTCCATACTGAATCTTTTCAGTATGGTGTCGATGTACCTGGACTGAGAAAGTCCTAATATCCTTATCTATCACGATGGATCCGGATCCCCAGGATGTATGAGGCATCACCCAGGTCTTTCATGGAGAACCTGTGCGACAAGAACCCCTTGACAGATTGTAGCATAGGAATGTCATTTCCTATTAAGAGAATGTCATCCACGTATAAAACGAGGAATACTACAGTTCTCGCTACAAATCTACTATAGATGCATGGTTCATCTGGATTTTTGATAAAGCCAAATTCCTTGACCGTCTCATCAAAACAGATGTTCCAACTCCGCGATGCCTGCTTTAGTCCATAGATGGACTTAAGCAACTTGCACACCTTTCCGCTGCTCCCACTCTGAATGAAACCCTCTGGCTGATCCATATAGACACACTCCTCTAAATTTCCATTTAGAAAAGCGGTCTTTACGTCCATCTGCCAAATCTCATAATCGTGGAAGGCAGCAATGGCAAGAAGGATCCGAATGGATTTCAGCATAGCCACTGGAGAAAAGGTTTCGTCATAGTCCAAACCAGGTCTTTGACGAAAACCCTTTGCAACAAGTCTAGCTTTATAGGTCTCAACCTGTCCATCTACATCAATCTTCCTTTTGAAGATCCACTTGCATCCTACTGGTTTTACCCCGTCTGGAGCAATGTCCAACGTCCATACTTTGTTGGTGTACATGGACTCCATTTCGGTCCGCATTGCATCCAGCCATTTTACCGTGTCAACGCTCTGAACGGCCTGCTGGAAGCTTGTAGGCTCATCATAATCTATGATGCAATCTTCTCTATCCCCGTCTATGAGAAAACCGTAGTATCTCTCGGGCGGATGAGACTGCCTACTACTCCTGCGGAGCGACGTAGGAATGTCCTGTTCTTTTGAACCCTCTGGTTCCACTAAGCTTTCAGTAATAGCTCGTGGTTCTGGAATTTCTTCTAGTTCTATTGCGCTCCCACTTATTTCCTTTTCTAAGAACTGGTGTTCTAGAAAATGGGCATGACGAGAAACAAGAACTTTTTGTCCCTCTTCGCAGTAGAAGAAATATCCCTTGGAATTCTTTGGATATGCCACAAACTTACACTGTACTGAGCGTGCCTCGAGCTTGTCCGCATGCTGCTTTTTAACAAAAGCTGGACTTCCCCAAGTCTTAATGTGACTGAGATGGGGCCTCTTCCCACACCACATTTCATATGGTGTGGTAGGCACAGTCTTAGTAGGAACTCGGTTCAAAAGGTATGCAGCTGATTCTAGCGCATACCCCCAGAATGATCGCGGTAACTCAGCGTTACTCATCATGGACCGTACCTTATCCAATAGGGTCCGGTTCCGTCTCTCCGATACACCGTTATGTTGCGGAGTGTATGGAGGAGTAAGCTGAGAGAGAATTCCATTCTCTTTTAAGTAATTCAGGAACTCGGCACTTAAGTATTCTCCACCTCGATCCGATCTTAGAATCTTGATACTTTTGCCGGTTTGTTTTTCTACTTCATTCTTATATTCCTGGAACTTTTCAAAGGCTTCGGACTTATGTTTCATTAAGAAGACACAACCGTACCTTGAAAAATCATCCGTAAAGGTAATGAAGTAAGAATAACCGCTTCGCGCATGTGTAGACATTGGACCGCACACGTCGCTGTGTACGAGTCCCAAGAGCTCGCTCGCTCTTACTCCGTGTCCAGTGAACGGAGTCTTTGTCATCTTTCCTTTGAGACGGGATTGACAAGTGGCATATGATTGATATTCGAACGGATCCAAATATCCTTCTGTATGTAACTTAGTCAACCTTCTCTCATTGATGTGACCCAGTCTACAATGCCATAAGAAAGTCTGATTGATTTCCGGAGACTTTCTTTTGTGTGTATTCTGGACATTGAAAATCTGTGGTTGGTTTAATACGTATATACCATTGCTCAATGTACCTGACCCAATCAGAACTTGATTAAGGTGAATGTTTACAACATTACTTACAAACGCAAATTCATAACCTTCTTCAGAAACCAAAGATACAGAAATGATATTACAAGTTGCGTTGGGTACAAAAAAGCAATTACGCAGAACTAAAACATGTCCATCTGACATTCCCAGGTGATAGTACCCCACGGCTTTAGCATCCATGCTAGCTCCGTTTGCAACTCTGAGGGTCATGTCACCTGCCTTCAAAACCCTACGGTTTCTCAACGCCTGCAAAGAATTACAGATATGAGATCCTGATCCAGTATCCAATACCCAGGAAGTAGAGTTTATTGAAAGACAGTTTTCAATAACATACACACCTGAAGCTGAAGCCGCAACCTGCTTCAGTTCCTGTGTCCTGGCCTTCCAAGCCCTGCAATCTTTCTTCCAGTGTCCACTCTTATAACAATAGAAGCATTCTTCTTTACCTACAAGCTTCCCCGCTATCATTGTTGCCTTTGCCTTTCCCTTCGTATCCACTTTACTAACACCGCCCCTTGGTTTGGCGGGGGCTTTCCTCTTCTTTCCCTTGGCTTTCGCCTTGGACCTAGAAGAAGAAGATCCTCTTACAAACAAAGTGGATGTTTCCCTACTTTTCTGTAGGGTGCCCTTTGCGCTCCTCAGCATGTTGAGGAGTTCTGAAAGTTCAACCTCTTTTTCTTGTAAGTTGAAGTTCAATATAAACTGGGCGTAAGTGGAAGGAAGGGATTGGAGAATCAAGTCCGTATAGAGCTCATTCTCCAACGTGGTTCCAAGTTCCGCGAGCTCCTCAATGAAGCCAATCATCTTAAGCACGTGTTCTGCTACCGATGATCGATGGCCAACTTTGCCGAAAATAACTTCTTCGACACTTCGTATCTTGCGATACGAGATTGCTCTCCATACAGTTCTTTTGTATGGAGAAATATGGATTCAAGGTCCATATTCTCGTTCCTCCTCTGATGTTCGTTGTCCATCGAGGCAAGTACGAGGCACTTGGCCTTCGCGCTATCAATCTCCCAGGTCTTACGGATTTCCTTATCCGCAACGCTGGAGGTGGGACTTGGGACAGGGGGAGCTTTGGTGGTAAAAAGATACCCCAGCTTGTCGTAAGTGATTGCCATTTTGACATTCCTGAGCCAATCTTTGTAGTTTGGCCCTGTCAGTATGTTTTTATCTAGAAGTAACTTAAGTCCAGTCATGTCGATTGGTCGCTGCAATTAGGAGAGAGAGAAGAAACACTTAGCACGATGCTCTTGCAAGTTTAGAATGGTTTTTAGTTTTTCTAAACAGGATGGCTCCCACTGTCTCTCGAATCCCTCCTCAAACCATAAAGGAAGAATTAGTCGGGATCAATCCCACCGCACAATACTTACTTAACCGTTCAGCCAGGACAGTGTCGGTACTTCGAGGGAGGTTTTCCAACGCTTTCGCGAAGTTCCTTAATTAAATAACCTCTTTTCCCTGAAGGCGTAGCCCCGCTAACACCTTTCTAGGCACCTACTAGGTTTATAGCATTGATCGTTTTAGTGAGAAATTTCCCGAGGAGTAGCATATATTCACAGTAGGATCGGGATCCAAATATCATCGCGTGACGAAACTGAAGGAATCCTACCAGAATCACCACACTCCAAATGGTATGCAAATCTAGCAAGTTTCAGTACTTATGAAACTCCCGATGTGGATTTTTGCCCCATGCTCTTATGACCTTGACTTTGGCCAAAATATCATAAGTCACATGTCAAGTTCTACCCGTCACTATCCAGGTTAATTTGGATCCATCCGTACCTACCCTTGACTTTGGCCAAAATGGCAGTATGACTGTCCCAAACCAATGCATCTATCTATGCTACACATGAACACCCAATAGCTAACAATCACTATGCCTTGACTTTGGCCAACATACATAGCTTGAATACTATTGCCTATTCATGCGAAACGACGGAGGGCTACGAATGGTTTTGGCGAAACCGTGAACGTAGTGAACTTGATATAATCGATGGAACGAGATAGCTTTTAAAAGGAGTGGCTCAAGCTCCGCATTTAAAAGTTAGTTTTGAAAAGAACCGAGTGGTTTTTCGAAAGTGTTCCAACGACTTTTGCTTGGTTTATTATCTTGCATTAGTTCTTTTAATGCGTGATATTCTTGCATTAGTTCTTTTAATGCGTCCCATCATTTAATCCTACCATTGCAGAAAACAACCAAAATATGACGTACGCTTATACCATTCGCATTCGCCACGGGGCCCTGTCATCACCCGTTAGGTTACTTAACTAACGACAGAGCGGGGGCTGGGCTAGCGCGGCTGTAAAACATAAGCAACGCCTAAATAGTTATAAATGTAAAGCAATGATAGACATTACAGATCACAGATCAATACATTGGATATACTAGGAATCCGCAATCCGTTCGAGCCTGCAACGAAAAGCGGATTACACGGTCGCGGTGAATAGCCAAAACCCCACCCAAGACCCCTACGGGTGCGGCAAACTACCCGCCAAGTACCCGAAGCGAAGCAACCTCCCTCACCACCGTGAGTAGACCACTCAGCACTTCGAGATACCCGGTAGTTTGTGCATCCCCTCCATGGGTCTATCCTAGGAGCAAAAACAGTAAAAAGAATTATACAATGACGGCTACAACCCCGACCCGGTTGTGCGGCCAAACAAATAATATTACATCAATTTACATATTACATGAATGAAAGAAAAAGAAAAACTCATCTCACATCCACCCCGGCTATTCACCCGCGACAGTCCAACGCATTCATATACACATACCATCATCAATCACAGATCACAGATATGTATAACCCCGACTAATTGACATATAGCGATTAGCCGACGTTCAATACATACAAACATCACAGATATAACATATTAGTCAAAGTATAGTGAAGTTCGATCCAAAAATACGGATTTATAGGACCCCAAAAACAAGTTTCTTTTCTGGAAAACCTGGGAACATATAAACCATCTTAAAAATCCCAAAACCCTACCAGAAGAACACTGCACAAAACCCGGTCGTGAGAGGAGCCTAAACGGCGGCGGTTCCGCGGCAAATGCATACCTATCGCCGCGGAACCGCGGCGGCTTGAGGGAATCAGGCGACCGTTTTTTGTGGGTGTCTTCACAAAACCCTGAGCCGAATTTAGGAGTAAAACTTTTTATCTTTTGAGCACAAAAAATTTCAACAGAAAGTTAGGGTTTTTATCTTTTAGGTTTTTGTGATTTTTCCGATCGAACTTCCGTACACTTTACTTCTTAGCTAGTTTAAGTTTAGTTAGGCTCTGATACCACTGTAAGTCCACGTTGCCAACCCCGGTTCTTGCGGGGAGGCGGAAACGGTATAAAAAACAAATTTTTAGCGCATTAGGCAACATGGACTAACAAAAGTCGGGATCTTTTCTAAACTAAACTAGCTACAAAGCTAAAGAGAGTTAGCTACTCGGAAAAGATGTTATACCTCACTTGAACTCCTTCTTCTTGAAACCTTTGTAGAGCTTGGATGGTGCTTTCCTCGTCGCCTTCTTCCGTCAAAGATGGATCCACCTGAGGGTTCAACCTTCGGGCTCCTTTCTCGAACTTTGAGAGAACTAGGATCTTTGGCTTGCTAAACCTCTAACCCTAGAGTGAGTAGAGAGTGGTTTTGGGGTGTTCTTATCTCAAGGAGAGGGATTCTCAACACATGAGAAGGAAGCTCCTTGAACTAGAGGAGGAGGAAGAAGAAGAGAGGAGAGAGAAGAGTTATGATAGAATGAATAATATCCTTCTCATTCTACAACCATAACCAAAATGAAAAGAATATCAATTTAACAATAATAATAAAAATGAAATAGTTGATGGATGGTTTGGAATGACTATTATCATTACATTCATTAAATGGTTTTGCTAGAATCAAAGAGCATCTTTGATATGTAATGATAATGGTCAAACTTTCAACCATGGTCAACAAGTCAACCTTGGTCAACAAGTCAACAAACCCAACCATAACATAATTTCATTTAATTAATATTATTAATTGATATATCACAAATTCATTAGGGTTTGGAAAAAGACGACTGTCAACTGTGCATACACACCCGTTCCGAAACCCTAATGAAAATTCTCTTCCTCCGCCTCAAACAACTGTGCATACACACCCGCATTCTTGTTCCGAGGAACATGAACACAATGAGATAAAACTAACCCAAAAACATATATTAGTATCTGGCTCAAACCAGAGCCGGCTAGTAATATCCGTCCGGACTCCAAACGTGTACAAGTGCGCGGATGAGAACGAACCCTGTCGCAAAACCATGCGACCTCTACTCTGTTTTGCCCAAAAGCGAATAGCCCTTTGTGTGGGACTCTAAAGACTCGACACTACGCTGGCAGTGGGTTTAACCACAGACCGCAAGTGGCACTAGCTGTGCGTAACGGTCTCCAGGTAGATGTCGACAAGAAGACTGACGAGGTGAACCCCATATGAACTCCTACTGAGTCTGAATGTGACAATTTCCGTACAGTCCGGTCTGTTCGTCTGATACATCGCATGGCGGGCCTAGGGGGCGATAAACGTCAGTCCCCTAATAGCGGTACAAGTCGTGTCGGAGTGAAGCCCAAAACACCCTGAGATAACACTGGAAGCCTACCAGTATATCTCGATTGCCCTGGCCAGGGACTACTCGTGTAATGGCTCTCCTAGACACAGCGCGATGTCAACCCCCAATACTGGGAGAGAGGAATCCTGTCTAACTGTCACTGCCTCCAAGTGCTTCGGGACTGCACCCAACCACTACCTGTTTGCACGACTCCTTTGAGCCGTGGTAGGGTAGTAGTCAAAGTACAGTGGGAACACACTCGAGGCGAAGTGACAGTGTCAAGTCAGTGGACTAAGCTGTACTCATGTCACCTGGGAACTGATAACTGACGATAGGTATAATACCAACCTGTCAGTTCCCGACGAGTCCTGTCCAGTGTACTCGTAAGCCAACGAGCACCCGTATACTATCTCCAGTACGACGTACTGATGGCTGTGGGACATACCATCTCCCACACTGGGATGAGAAGCGCATACGCTAGTCTACTCCGGAGTATTGATGCCATGTCTCGATAGTCCTGCGACTAGGGACCTGTATAAGGATGTGCTTATAGATTACCCAGCCCCCACTAGTATGACTGCCATCACAACGCTGGTAATCAAGCAAAGATCCTAAGGGCTCCACTAATGTGTATAGGTGATATACTAAAATAAACACAAGTACACATTGAAGTAGAAACAAACCAAGTAGCATACTACTATATTGAGCAAGATTGTTTATACAAGGTGAATATCCCAAGCTTCCATTAAGTAATATACAAACTAGTATGATACAGTAATGGCCTCTAGGGCATATACACTAACACAACCTAAAGTCAACCCTGATACCGCAGAAGCGGAGCAAGTCAACCCCGACACCGCAGAAAGCGGAGCAAGTCAACCCAGACACCGCGGAAAGCGGAGCAACTCAATCGTGACACCGCAGAAAGCGGAGCAAGTCAACCCTGACACCGCAGAAAGCGGAGCAAGACAGCCAATGACCTCCCCGTCAGAACAACGCGCCGTCTCGGAAGCAAGACAACCAATGACCTCCCCATCAGAACAACGCGCCGTCTCGGAATCAAATCAACTCAAAAACCTCTTGATTCAAGGAAATCAGCATCCTTGGCGAGAACCTCTCGATTGGCATCGACCCGCAGGGAAATCAGTGTCTTTGCAGGAATCTCTCGATTCGTCTCGACCTCAGGGAAATCAGTGTCCTTGGCACAAACCTCTCGATTCAGGGAAATCAGCGTCCTTAGCGAGAATCTCTCGATTCGTGTCGACCCACAGGGAAATCAGTGTCTTTGCAGGAATCTCTCGATTCGTCTTGACCCCAGGGAAATCAGTGTCCTTGGCACAAACCTCTTGATTCAGGAAAATCAGCGTCCTTGGCGAGAACCCCTTGATTCGCGTCGACCTGTAGAGAAATCAGTGTTTTTGCAGGAATCTCTCGATTCGTCTCAACCCCAGGGAAATCAGTGTCCTTGGTAAAAACCCTTCGACTCAGGGAAATCAGCGTCCTTGGCGAGAACCCCTCGACTCAGGGAAATCATTGTCTTTGCAGGAATCTCTCGATTCATCTCGACCCCAGGGAAATCATTGCCTTTGCAGGAATCTCTCGATTCATCTCGACCCCAAGGAAATCAGTGTCCTTGGCACAAACCACCCGATTCAGGGAAATCAGCATCCTTGGCGAGAACCTCTCGATTCGTGTCGACCCATAGGGAAATCAGTGTCTTTGCAAGAATCTCTCGATTCGTCTCGACCCCAGGGAAATCGGTGTCCTTGGCAAAAACCCTTCGACTCAGGGAAATCAACGTCCTTGGCGAGAACCTCTCGATTCGCGTCGACCCACAGGGAAATCAATGTCTTTGCAGGAATCTCTCGATTCGTCTCGACCCAGGGAAATCAGCGTTCTTGGCAAAAACCCCTCGATTCAAGGAAATCGGCATCCTTGGCGAGAACCTCTCGATTCGTGTCGACTCGCAAGGAAATTAGTGTCTTTGCAGGAATCTCTCGATTCGTCTCGACCTCCAGGGAAATTAGTGTCCTTGGCAAAAACTCTTCGATTCAGGGAAATCGACATCCTTGGCGAGAACCTCTCGATTCGCGTCGAATTGCAAGGACATCAGTGTCTTTGCAAGAATCTCCCGATTCGTCTCGACCTCCAGGGAAATTAGTGTCTTTGGCAACAACCTCTCGATTCAGGGAAATCAGCATCCTTGGCGAGAATCCCTAGTTTCAGGGAAATCAGCATCCTTAGCGAGAACCTCTCGATTCGCGTCGACCCGCAAGGAAATCAGTGTCTTTGCAGGAATCTCTCGATTCGTCTCGACCTCCAGGAAAATCTGTGTCCTTGGCAAAAACCTCTTGATTCAGGAAAATCAGCATCCTTGGCGAGAACCTCTCGATTCGTTTCGGCCCGCAAGAAAATCAGTGTCTTTGCGAGAATCTCTCGATTCGTCTCGACCTGCGGGGAAATTAGTGTCCCTACGCATAAAGAAAATTCTCTTGTGGGATCCTTGCGATTCTCGAGAGAAAATGCACTTAGGAGTCCTCACGACCCCTAAGGAGAAATTACACCTACAAGATCCTCTCGACTCGTAGGGAGAAAAGTCTTTATGAGACCCTCACGGCTCATAGAGTTTAAAAGTCTTAGGCAGCAGACCTGAACCTGTTTCCTAAGCCATCGCCACCCTACAAGGAGGTTAAGATGGACTGTTGTCTAGCATCTATGGGCCACATTTACTAAAGTAACACACCAACAACGCAACAAAGTAAAGAAAGCGATAATATGAGATAAAATGTGCCTTTTATTCATGAATTTAATTGAGTACAAGATACATCACATAAAAGAATAAAAAATTGAAATGATGAATGAAAATGAATGCATGTTATTCATAGATTATAAATTTTCAATCGATACAAAGGTGATTACTGAGAAGGAGGCATCTTTAGAAAGTCAGCAAGCCGCTCGCGCACTCCTCTCAACTCCTTTTCATGGTCAGCCACCGTGGCCAACTCCGCTTCAATTCAAGCCCGTTGCTGCAAACAATATGAAACCTTCTCATTGATTTTCTACTGAGCAGCTTCGCAACTCTGCGTAACCCGCTCAGTGAAGTTAAGCTTCTGCCTCAGCGCCAGCTCGTCAGAAATACATCATTGGAGGTCTTCAAAAATAGCTTTTAGCCGTGCAGCATTCGTTTCGACCTGGGCACGCAATTAGACAGACTCGCTGGAAGCCGCTTCATATTCCTTTCGCTTCAGGGTTGCCTCTTGTTCAAAATGGCAGATGAAAGGAACACTACTCTCGACCCATGCAGCCCGTTGGGAGTTCAGAGCTGATACTTCAGGAGCGGGATGCTTGAGCTCAATCTCATGCAGGCAAGCCTCGATCTTTGTGCAGTAATTAAACCAACACTCGACGACACCTTCGTCATGGAAGTTCACGAGCGTCGCCAGCATAGGATTAACCTCAGCAGCAAAATCTACAGCGAATGCGAAGGCCTTGGCGTCAAGATCCTCGACGAATTAGCTCAACGTTCGCAGGCTAGTTGCAGTGCCCCTGGAAGACGGGCGTTTAGCAAAGGGCCCTGCAGGCATTGGGATGCAAGACTCAAAGGGAGCTGGAGCCGGTGCGATTGCTGCAAAACAAATTATGGTCAAATATCGACTCGAGAGCTAAAGAAAATACACGAGCAACGGAATCTACTATACCAGATGTGACAGGCGGCAGGAGGAGGAGTGTCGGAGCCACGGCTATTCCTTCGCCTCCTCCTTCGACCCGTGATGCTATATTCAATATGAAGAAGAATTAGCAACGACATGGCTACCCGTAAATGAAAGGAAAGGATTTCGGTTAAAATCTATACTTACCGACACCAGCGGGTTGGACGATTTCTGACTGGAAGGAGAAATGTGGGTTCAACACCTAATACAGATGGTCAAAAAGGACTCCTGCAAAGTTGTGACAATAACCGTCAATAAAAGGAGGATGATACCCACAATGAAACCGATAAATCACAAACCCATACCTTCAAGCATTCCAGAGGGCATAGGAGAAGGCGAGAGAACAACAACCGTCATAGCGGCGACTGAAGGTGCTTCGGATGGTACAATCTCAGCGTTCGCTGCACCTACAAACAAAATATCGTCAGAAGAAGCTGAACGGGATTGAGAAATAAAACAGTGACTCAAGACTTACCTAATGGGTCATCGACCAAAACCGCGAAGGAAGCATCACCGGGCATAGCGACTTCTTCGCTCTCCTTCAGTGGGGTAGTTTCTGCGCCCATGGCTTCATCCCCTGATTAGACAAGGGTCGTCGTGACGCTTGCAATGCCCGCCGATACAAGGGAGCCACAAGGGGAAAGAGCGGCTGTTTGGGCAGACCCAGAATCCCGAGAGAGAGTAGCCATTTCGGGCTCCGTGGTCGCCATCGTCTTGCCTGCCATCTCATCGCCAGGATTCGGCCCTACAGGATATGGTATATAAGAATTTGCATATCGAGTTCTAATAAAAAACGGGCATTACGTTACCTTGCGAAAGATTCTCGGTTGCATCCCAAGCCGCGCGCGCAACCTGTCTATGGGCGGTATACAGGGCAGCTGGAGCACCCTCTTAAGGAACAACGATAGATGGAGTGGTGCTTGAGCCTACACCTACAGCCAAGGCGGCATCATGTTCCTTCGCTGTGCGCTTCCTGCGTTTCCTTTCAGTTTGGGCCGTGAGAGCCGACCTCCTCAAGACCTCTGACAAAGGGACGTCGTCGTCCGAACCAAGCTCTGCCTCTGGAGCCGTTACGGCATCCTTCATCGGCTGCTTTAGTAAAGCATCCCGCGGGGACGTTGGGAGAGCTGGGGCCACAACAAATGACTCCAGAAGTTTTGCCGCTTCGCTGCTCAAGATCGGCACTACACTTGGAATAACCCGAGTCAAGGTAGTCCCTACAACAAGATGAAAGAAAGGGTCAGAGCACGAATAAAGAAAGGGATAAAGGCATAATGAATGGAATTTTTCCAAGGCCCAAAGAAGCGCGGAGCCTCTCTTTCTCTTCAAATGTTTTGAGGAAAGCCGCGAGAGCCTCTTCAGCAGAGATACCTGTTGAGAATGAAAGCGTCAGTTGAAGCATAATAAAAGAAGATAACCGTGAAAGAATGTAACTGAAGTATACCTGACTTCGCGATAGTGATCAGTGCCGCTTCATCGCGAGCCGGTTGCTCGGAAGTCACAAGGGCAACCTGGAGATCAGTATTATTCGTAGGCACGATGAATAAACCCTCATTGGTCCCATACTCGCACAAACTCTCACTGTAAGGAGCATGTGGCTCCTGGCCAAATATGACATCAGCAGAAAACAACGACTTCTTCTTCTTTTGCGAGCGACGCCGGCAGCCGATAACAGGAGCTTGCGCTTGATGGTCATTTTTGGGCGACGAGTCCCGATCTCGGTACCCACGCCAGACTCCGGGGACGCTCCAGCTACCGTTTCTATAGGAACACGGGGTAGAGGATTCTCAGGAAAGGCGCGTGGGACCGCAACCGCGGTAGCTTCTCTTAAGGAAGGACCGACAGTGGTCTATCGCTTTAAAGGGACAGCTGGATTACCGGTAGGGACTGCACCCTTGCGATCGAGCAGTAACCGCCTTTCTTCCCTAATAACAGCATCCGTCGCATGCTGGTACCATGCCACGTATGCGTTCAAGGCTTTTGGAGTGTAGCTCGGCTCACTGATAAAAAAGTTGGACCCAGTGTTTAGCCGCATGAAATGGTGCAGCGCGTTGCGGATACCCTCTTCCGTAGCAACCGGCTCAACTAAAAAAGCATCTAGCGGGACACTCTGATCGTAGCTCGACTGTTGAGCGAAACGATGTGGGTTGTACCTCATGAACAACGTCAAGTCATTCTACCTAAACACTAAAAAGCCCAACCAGATTGAATACAAATGCAGAATCTCCCGAGCTTTCAATGTAGGAGCCCCGTCTTTGAAAATATCACGCAGCGGCTACACCGTTTTAGTGGATTCCTTGCCGATAGTTAGGACCTTATCGACGAAGGTCATGCTATCCCTGACCGTACACGGGCGAAGGACCAGACCCCGAGCCTCTCGCTATGATGGATCTAAAGCAGAAGCGTCAACTAGGAACATTAGGTAAGGGAAATTATAACTGTCGTAGAAACGGGGACGTTTGTGGACTCCAAAAGCGCCGAGCACAGGCAGCTCGATCCACGACGTGAAATAATGCAGTGGGAGATTTACGGGCTGTACTCCCGGCTGAGTGGTGTCTGCCGCTAAGCTGAGGCCATGGTACAGGTGAGCCAGCCCAGCGATCCCAACGGCCACTCGCGTCCTGGCAACCATTCGGTGAGCCGGATAGAAGACGGATAGCCTCATGTATCGAGGGTGCATTGGGAGCACAAACCAGCTTAACCATAGGCTGAGAAACCCAAAAAAGAATGCCTCTTCATCAATATCTGAAGATGCGAGCTCTGCAAAGGGGATGACCGGGGTATCTGGGAGGAAAAAATGCCTTTGATCTGCTTCCGCTGTCGGCTGGCTATCTAAGCCTAAACCAAAAGGATCGTCAAGCTTGGCGAACTTCGCAGCTTGTTTTGACAAGACTTCCGGACAAAGAAAACGGACGATGAAATCCGCGAAGCTGACCCCGTGCCCTCCGGACTCGAGAAACAGACTCTCATAAATATTCAACACCTTGATTAGACTTGGGAATCGATGTTGAATGGCATTCTCCAGGGTGAGACCCATCACCACTGATTTGGTAGCAAAGATGTACTCGTCAGGGGGAAGTATTTCCTCACAATGTTCCCCTCTAACAGGTAGGCCCAAAATTTCTGCAAATTCCTCCAAGGAAATCGAAACCTCCCGGTCCGATAAAAGGAAAGTGTGAGTTAGCGTGTTCCACTGTTCCAAGAAAGCCTTGACCCACCATACGTGAGGCACGGGATACTGAAAAAGAGACGCGTAGATAGCAGGGTACAACCCAAGCTTCAGCAGCAGCGACTTTTTGGCTGACAAGATGTATCGAGCCCACTACAAGTATCTGGCTGAATGGCAAGGAGTCAAGCCTATCATGTATGTCTGTCCCCAAGGGCGCGAATCGCCTTGACATATACGCCGTCTCAGAATATCTAAAGCCATTGGCGGCTGCACGGGTACTGAGCCTATAAAGGGCTGGAGGCGTCCAACCGTAATCCAGTTAACCTCCTCCACAGCATAATTCACCGGGGGTGAGTCGGCGTAGTGAATGGCTGAAATCAGCTATGAAGACGTCGCACAAGAGAAGCTGCACCGACCTTGGATAATTTGGTTGTACCACAACCACCATAAGTGAAGAGACTTCTGCTCCGGGTCATGGTCTTTGATCAATGCAAAAACTTCCCGATCCACGGGCGCGTCGGCATATGCACTCTTGGGGCGAGCAAATGGGAAAGAAGTGTCGAAAGACATAGTACCTGTGCGAAAAGGAACGAGGATTAGATGTCAATTCTACATTACAAATTCTGACATCCGGTAATTTAAATTTGTACCACCCTGCAATACAGGAAAAAGGGGACCAAGGGGGACCCACGAAATCAAAGTGAGGGCTCATCATTGATGAGACAGTCAATCATTAAGGAGAAAATACTAAGAAGATTCTCATTTAATGAGAAGCTCATTGGGCCAAGGAGTTAAACTCCCTTGAGAGCAGTGCTCTGCAAACAGAAATGACATATGCCAAATTTAATCATGAAGGGAATAAAAATTCCCCAAAAATTCTAAGAGCCATGCTCTGTGAAAACGATGGAGTAATCCATCAGAACCCTGAAAAAGCAAAGCTTTTTACAGAGTAAGAACTCTAAGATCTTTAAGATCTACAAACTAAACTCTAAGAGTTCTTCATAGAGATGAACAACGTTCTAATTAATGGGTTATGTAACCCTAAAAATCCATTTTTTTAGATCTATGATCTAATAAGAGCAAAGCTCTGTTTAAAGGGGGTTCGATTATGATCCTTACCAAATTTGGACAGAGTTCTAACCCTAAAAGGAATTTCCTTGGGCAGAGATCTTGGCTCTGAAGGGGAGAATTAAATTCTCAGAAACAAGAAAGCAAGAAGATGAACAGAAGTCATCTCAAGGGCCAAAGGCCTTACTTATAGGCGCTGGAAGACGGTCCAACTTCCAAGACGATCTAACGGTGGAAAGGTTGTCACCGCTGGACTCACGTGTGAGCCACGTGAGTGCAACGGTGTGGGGGCATTTGCTTCCCCCCAATAAGAGAGTAGGGCTCTGTTCAAAATTTGAACTGAGGCAGCGCCTCATGCGCAAAGTACGAGAGCGCCAGCGCTCGGAGTTAAAACCCCTGAGGCAGCACCAAGAGTTAAAAACTCTGAGGCAGCGCCTCACATGCAAAGCACGAGAGCGCAGCGCTCGGGGTTCAAAACTCTGAGACAGCACCAGAACTAAAAGTTCTCCACCCTTGGATCAAAGATCCAACGGAGATGATAAATCATCAGGGCACAGAATTAAATTCTGATTGAGGAAATACTCCTCAAATCTTTCTAAACAAGAAAGATTGTGCTCTGTAAATTAGAGCACCGTTGGATCAATGATCCAATGGTGATTAAAAATTACCAAGACATAGAATTAAATTCTGATTGAGGAAATACTCCTCAAATCTTTCTAAATAAGAAAGATTGTGCTCTGTAAATCAGATCGCCGTTGGGTCAATGATCCAATGGTGATTAAAAATCACCAAGACACAGAATTAAATTCTGATTGAGCAAATACTCCTCAAATATTTCTAAATAAGAAAGATTGTGCTCTGTAAATCAGAGCACCATTGGATCAATGATCCAATGGAGATTAAAAATCACCAAGACACAGAATTAAATTCTGATTGAGGAAATACTCCTCAAATCTTTCTAAACAAGAAAGACTGTGCTCTGTAAATCAGAGCACCGTTGGATCAAAGATCCAATGGTGATTAAAAAATCACCAAGATACAGTATAAGTTCTGTATGGAAAAATATTTTCCAATCTTGTTAAAAACAAGAAAAATGTCTTTTGTAAAACAGAAGTCCTTGGATCAAAGATTCGACGGTGGATAAATTCCCCACATCAATTAAGAAATCCCTCAATGAGAGATTTCCTTAACTGAATCAACAAATCAGCCTCCCCTATATAAAGAACCCAAGACTTCAAGTCTTGTACAGAAGAACCCCCCCATAAACCAAACTTCAGAGACGAGAGCAATTTCTTCTCAAGGTAAATAAAAATAAGAGAGATCACAGCATCTCCTCCATATTTAAGAGTTTAACTCTCACATTAGAAGAACTTAGTTCTTTTTCCAGATCTCAGATCTATAAGACAAAGTCTTTCATAAGTGAGAATCTAATTCTCAGAGAATTGAATCAAGCAGAACAGAAATTTCAGTGCCTAGCACATAAAGTCTAGCGCTCAGCGTCGAACGCTCCACGTGCTCCTCACGTGGGCGCTATCTTATAAGAAGCGCTTAGCACTTAAAGTCTGGCACTCAGCGCCGAGCGCTCTACGTGCTCCTCACGTTGGCGCTATCTTATAAGAAGCGCTTAGCACTTAAAATCTGGCACTCAGCGCCAAGCGCTCCACGTGCTTTTCACGTGGGCGCTATTTAATAATAAAACACTTAGCACTTAAAGTCTGGCGCTCAGCACCAAAGCGCTCCATATGCCCCTCTCGTGGGCGCTAATAGATTATGCTCTGCACTCAATAGTTGGCGCTCAGCGCCGAGCGCTCCATGTACTTCTCATGTGGGGGCTGTTTAACATAAAGCACTCCGTAAATAGAGCCCAGCACCATAAAGAGTGTTTAACACTCAATAAAAAAACAAAAACAAAGAAAGAGGGTGAGCATCAAAGCTCATATCAATACTCAGTATTATTGAACAAAGGGGATTAAGCCCAAATAAGTAATCAGGTAGGCTGAGCCCAAGGTTGGCCAAACCCCAAATCGACCGAGCCCATAGGTCTTATACTAAATTGGCCTTAGTGCCAAACGGGATTACCAAGTTCCTGATGAGCATTCTTTGGTTCAAGGGTACATCTCTCCATACATCTGATACATGTCGTTGTAATTCTTCAACGTCTTCAGAGAGGTGGAAGGTCCCAATAACCAATAACTCTTGGCGCACCCTCAAACTGATGAGTCAAAACTCTACGGACTATGACGTCCTTAAACTTATAGACCGTAACGTTCCTAAACTAAAATCCATGGACTATGATGTCCTTAAACTTATGGACCGTAACGTCCCTAAACTAAACTTTATGGACTATTATGTCCTTAAACTTATGGACAGCAATGTCCCTAAACTAAACTCTATGGACTATGATGTCCTTAAACACGGGCTATGATGTCCTTAAACATAAGGACCGTAATATCCCTAAACTAAAACGATGGAGCCCAAATGCTCTTTCGTTGGATCTAAATGATCCTAAAACCTTGTTGAGTAGATCTTAGTCCAAAATTAGATTAACGTATCCTCAACAAACATTTAAGTTGATCTTAATCTCTAACGAGATTAACGATCCTTAATCAAACCAAACCCAAATCTAAGAAAATATGGATTTGGACTAATCCACGCCTTACGGGCAATAACACAAATTAGTCCCTGTTTACAATCCACGGGCAACCAAAAAAAACACTACACGAAGTGACCATCTGGAGCAGGAGAAAGTGGTTATCGCTACGCGGTAACGTAATTAACTGCACGGGCTTGCGCCTGCAGGGAAAAGCGTCCCCACAATCAAAAACCCCTCGCAAACGAGGGGGAATCTGACGAAGTCTGCTACAACGGTCGCATCTGTTTAAACATTCGATATACGGTGCCATAAATCAACTTGGCATCTTCGGAGAGGTAGACAGATAAAACCAAATAGCATCTGCCCCTAAATTCAGGCAAGACGACCTGCGCGGTTTCGTCTCTGTTTTCGGCGGTAAACACGGAGCCTATGCGCCCCTGCAACGGCTCCACGTATCTCGCCAAAGAGAGTTATCCACCGCCCCACGTTCCGTTTCCCACGTGGGCGTGTCACCCCATTAATGAGCGGTTCCCGCCATCAACACGGGCATAACGAGGGGGCGTAACTGACGGCGAGAGTCTCGTGCCGGATCACTCCACGCGACCACTATATAAACCCCTCTTTCAGGCGACTCGGGTAATCCCAACTCATTCCAATAGGCCACCACGTTACTCTAATTTCCTGGTACTAATTTGATCGTCGGAGGGTTCTACGGTGGTTTCCCATCCCGGGACTTCCCTTGCAGGTAGCTCGGGCTCAGCAACTTCCAACAACCCATTGAGATTCACACGCTCAACAACCTCCAAAACAAATTTCAATCGCTCAAAACTGCTCGGTACAAGATCGACGGAGGACAATATCTGAGGGAGATCACAACCTCATCAGTTGGCACCGTCTGTAGAAAAACCTTTCCAGAAGCTTCTCCACCCATAAAGTTGATCTTCCGTCCTTGACCCGATGGCTAGCGATAACCGCAACGATCCAAATACGAGCTGCCGCACCCACAACGGTGGAAGAAACGGCTCGTCCCCCTTCCTAATGTCATCAACGTCTTATCCGCTCGAATCGACAGGCTCATATCGATGGTGGATGCAGTCGTCCGCGTTCAAGTGGCGGGCCCTACCCACCAGACCGCAGTTCCCCCTCCCCGGGATAACGACATCCTCAGAAGGACGGATGGCCATGCTCAGGCCTTCGATCTCACTCACGCTCATCTCAGCGTCACCGAGCACCGGCGTGCCAACTCCGTCTACCATGACCTGCATGCGGCGAATGATTCCATGACCCGCTGGGCGCCAGATAACTCCACACCCTGATCTCGGGGAAGATTAGTTCGTCTCCCCAACACTCGCCACGCGCACCCCCCAAGGAGATGTTGGTCAGTTCACTTGCTTCCAGGCACGACCGACACCCCCAATCCCGCCGAGGCCGTGCAAACGGCGAATGTCGAAACTACTCAAGAAAGACGTCGCCCGAGGATTTAAGAAATTTGATAGAGCGGAATCGAAGCCACACCATCGTGCAGACCCGAAGCGGAGGTAGCCACCACTCCGACTCTGCAGAATCCTCGGGTACCACTACCAACTTGAAGCCCTCAAAAAGAAAATCGAAGGCATACGACGATATGGCCACATGTCCGGCGAATGGGCTAGGTATTCTACTGATTCTCTCACAAAGCCCTTTACAGTTGAGCTGCTGGCTGAGCACGTCTCGTCTAGGAACAAGCCGCCCAAAGTGGCCATCTTCGACGGGAAGTCCAACCCGAAGGACCACTTAGACGCATTTACGGCGGGCATGAGCTTCCAAGATAACTCGGACGCGGTTCAATGCCGAGCTTTCCTCGCTACCCTAATCCGGGATGGCCGGGACTGGTTCAGAAGGCTCGCGCCGCGCTCCATCTCAACCTTCGACGAGCTGACTACCTAATTCTTCGGTCATTTCATCGGAAACTGATGACAGAAAAGGACGGTTGACTGCCTGTTCACTGTCAAGAGCGGAGACGAGGAATCCTTCAAAGGGTATGTCACTCGCATCTACAATACCCTCGTGGAGGTTCCCGAGCACCGCGATGAAATAGTTATCACCGCACTAAGGTCGGGTCTTAGGAATAAAGAGTGGCTACGCTCTTTTACATTAGCGCAACCTAAGACCATGGACAAAATGAATGCCTGGACCAAGCAAGAGATCCAACTCGAGTCGGAGGTGAACTCAAATCTGCCCCGAGCCGACCAAACGGACCGAAAGAAAAGGGACAGGGAGGAGAAAAAGAAAGTCGACCGTCCGAAACCATACTCCCCGAGGTTCCAGGAGTACACTTCTCTAAACATTTCCCAGACCGAGCTGCTGGAGGAAGCCAAGGGCGAGAGGTTCTTTAAGCTCCCGCTAGTTAGCCAAAGAGCGGGAAAGTGTCTCCACGGCCCGTACCGCACCTTCCACAGGTCGCAGTGTCACCTGACTGAGAATTGCAAACAACTCCGTGACCATATTGAGGAGTTGATCCGCTCTGGCCACTTGGAGAAATACTTACGGGACAAGCGGCAAGCAGAGCGGGAGCAAAAAGACCAAACTCCTCCCGGGGAATTAACAATTGGGCAAATCATGGTCATTACCCGATTCAAGCTCGGGAAAACAAGGAGAACCACCACCTCCTCCCAGTCGATGGTGTAAGCGATCCACCCCATAAGAGGTGCAGGAAGGAAGAACCGATCATCTTCACCGATGAAGACCCTCCACGGCTTATCGCTTCCTCACAATGACCCTCTCGTGATAACGGCCCGAATCCACCGTTATAAGGTCCAAAGAATTTTGGTCGATTCAGGAAGCTCGACGGATATCCTGTTCCACGACTGTTTCCAGCGTATGGGGCTCGGGCCATCCGACCTTCGGCCGACCTCCCATATCCTCTTTGGGTTCACAATGTTAGTGTATATGCCCTTGAGGCCATTACTGTATCATACTAGTTTGTATATTACTTAATGGAAGCTTGGGATATTCACCTTGTATATACAATCTTGCTCAAAATAGTAGTATGCTACTTGGTTTGTTTCTACTTCAATGTGTACATGTGTTTATTTTTAGTATATCACCTATACACATTAGTGGAGCCCTTAGGATCTTTGCTTGATTACCAGCGTTGTGATGGCAGTCACACTCGTAGGGGCTGGGTAATCCACAAGCACATCCTTATGCAGGTCCCTAGTCGCAGGACTATCGAGACAGGGTATCGATACTCCGGAGTAGACTATCATATGCGCTTCTCATTCCAGCACGGGAGACGGTCTGTCCCACAGCCGTCAGTACGTCGTACTTGAGATAGTATGCGGTTGCTCGTTAGGTTACGAGTACACTGGACATGACTCGTCGGGAACTGATTTGTTGGTATTATACCTATCGTCAGTTATCAGTTCCTAGGAGACATGAGTACAGCTTAGTCCGCTGACTTGACACTGTCACTTCGTCTCGAGTGTGTTCCTACTGTACTTTGATTACTACCCTACCACGGCTCAAAGGAGTCATGCAAACAGGTAGTAGTTGGGTGCAGTCCCGAAGCACTTGGAGGCAGTGAAGGTTAGACAGGATTCGTCTCTCCCGGTATTGGGGGTTGACATCGCGCTGTGTCTAGAAGAGCCGTTACACGAGTAGTCCCTGGCCAGGGCAAGCGAGATATGCTGGTAGGTTTCCAGTGTTATCTCAGGGTGTTCTGGGCTTCACTCCGACACGACTTGTACCGCTATTAGGGGACTGACGTTTACCGCCCCTAGGCCCGCCATGCGATGTATCAGACGAACAGACCGGACTGTACGGAGACTGTCACATTCAGGCTCAGTAGGAGTACAGATGGGTTTCACCTCGTCAGTCTTCTTGTCGGCATCTACCTGGGGACCGTTACGCACAGCTAGTGCCGCTTGCAGTCTGTGGTTAAACCAACTGCCAGCGTAGTGTCGAGTCTTTAGAGTCCCACACAGAAAGCTATTCGCCTTTAGGCAAAAGAGTAGAGGTCGCATGGTTTTGCGACAGGTCGCATGGTTTTGCGACAGGTCGCATGGTTTTGCGACAGGGTTCGGTCGCATCCGTGCACTTGTGCACGTTTAATGTCCGGACAGTTAACACTAGCGGGCTTTGGTTTAAGCCAGATCCTAGTGTACGTTTTGGGATTGGTTTTATCTCGTATGTATTCGTGTTCCTCGGAATGCGGATGCGGGTGTGTATGCACAGATGACAGAGAGATAGAGGCAGAGGATTCTCATTAGGGTTGTTGACTATTGACTATTGACTTTTTGCTAAACCCTAATGAGAATATGAAATATAATTAACAATAATATTAATTAAGTATTATGGTGACATGGTTGTTGAGGGGTTGACTTTGTTGGCCGGTTGACTAGGTTGGACTAGTTGACCATCATCATGACAATAGCTATCATTTCATGGCAAAGACTTTTTGCTTGCTTGTTTATCTTGTGCAAAATGAGTGCATGAAATGATATGGCTATTTTGACTTAAACCATCACATAATACTTGATTGCTATGATTTGTTATGATGGCTTTGGATTATGAGAGCCAAGAG
The DNA here is from genome assembly GCA_030015575.1 of Agapanthus africanus. NCBI lineage: Eukaryota > Viridiplantae > Streptophyta > Magnoliopsida > Asparagales > Amaryllidaceae > Agapanthus > Agapanthus africanus. The sequence continues at coordinate 296,194,050 of CM057339.1, read as the reverse complement.
AGAAAAGTCTTGCTCATTCTATCATTTTCCACTCTCTCTCTTGGCTTGAGCTCTCACCCTCTTCCTCTTGCTCTCCTTCTCTCTCTGGTCTATGGTTCACTTGTCTCATGTGTTGAGAAGCAAGAACCATAGAGAAAAATCCCAACACACTCTCCTCTACTCACTCTAGTTCATAAGGTTTAGCAAACCGAGTGAACTAGTTTCTTCAAAGCTCGAAGAAGAAGCCAAAGGTAGAAGCTTTCGGGTGGATCGATCTTCGACGCAAGGAGATGACGGGGTGAAGCCGATCCGTACACCATCGAGAGTCAAAGACGAAGGAGTTCAAGAAAGAAAGGTATAACCCCCTAACCGAGTAGTTAACAACTCCTAGTTAGGTTGTTAGGTAGATAGTTTAACAAAGATCCGTTTTGAGTCCATGTTACCTCCTCTAGAAAAATCTTTTTTCGTCATTTCCGCAAGCCCGTAAATACAGGGAGTGGTAGCATGGACTTACAGTGGTATCAGAGCCTAGTTAAACACTACCTAACATGTTAGCATAGTAACTAGAAATTCGATCAGAGAAAAAGTCCCGAAATAGACCCGGATATCAAGCTTGCTGTCGATTTTTAAAGTTCTGTAAAAATAATAAACATGCTTCAAAAATCGACTCAGGGTTTTTATTGTGCACTGAAGAAAAACGATCAAGAGATCTCATCAAACCGCCGCGGTTCCGCGGCAAGAGCTTGCTCTTGCCGCGGTTCCGCGGCCCATTTAACTCTTCTGTGGATTTTCTTCACTGCAGTATACTTAGTGGGGTATTTTGGGATTTTTGGTATATGTTTTTTCAGCCCAGATTTTCCAGAAAGAAAATTTTGTTTTTGGGGCTTTAAAAACCGCGTTTTGATCGAGTTTCTAAAGACTAATGCTAATGGGTTTATATCTATGATGTGATATTTGTATTGAACGTCTGCTAATCGCTATATGTCGATTAGTGGGGGTTATACAAATCTGTGATCTGTAATGTTATTGGTTTGTGTATATGAATTCATTGGATTGTCGCGGGTGAATTGCCGGGGGTTGTGAGATGAGAGTTTTCTTTTCTTTCAATTCATGTAAATTTGTAAATTGATGTAATATTATTTGTATGGCTGCACAACCGGGTCGGGGTTGTAGCCGTCATTGTATAATTTCTTTTTACTGTTTTTGCTCCTAGGATAGACCCATGGAGGGGGTGCACAAACTACCGGGTATCCCGAAGTGCCGAGTGGCCTACTCACGGAGTTGAGGGAGGTTGCTTCGCTTCAGGTACTTGGCGGGTAGTTTGCCACACCCGTAGGGGTCTTGGGTAGGGTATTGGCTATTCACCGCGACCGTGTAATCTGCTTTTCGTTACAGGCTCGTACGAATTGCAGGTTCCTAGTATATCCAATGTGTTCATCTGTGATCTGAAATGGCTATCATTGCAATATATATCAATATATGATATTATTTAGGCGTTGCTTATGTTTTACGGCCGCGCTAGCCCAGCCCCCGCTCTGTCGTTAGTTAAGTAACCTAACGGGTAATGACGGGGCCCCGTAGCGAATGCGAATGGCATAAGCGTATGTCATATTTTGGTTGTTTTCTGCAATGGTAGGATTAAATGATGGGACGCATTAAAAGAACTAATGCAGGAAAAATATGCATTAAAAGAACTAATGCAAGAAAATAAACCAAGTAAAAGTCGTTGGAACCCTTTCGAAAAACCACTCGGTTCTTTTCAAAACCAACTTTTAAATGCGGAGCTTGAGCCACTCCTTTTAAAAGCTATCTCATTCCATCGATTATATCAAGTTCATTATGTTCACGGTTTCGCCAAAACCATTCGTAGCCCTCCGTCGTTTCACATGAATGGTCAATAGTATTCAAGCTATGTATGTTGGCCAAAGTCAAGGCATAGTGATTGGTAGCTATTGGGTATTCATGTGCAGCATAGATAGATGCGTTGGTTTGGGGCAGTCGTTCTACCATTTTGGCCAAAGTCAAGGGTATGTGCGGGTGGGCTCAAATTAACCTGGAGAATGACGGGTAGAACTTGACATGTGACTTATGATATTTTGGCCAAAGTCAAGGTCATAAGAGCATGGGGAAAAAATCCACATCGGGAGTTTCATAAGTACTGAAACTTGCTAGCGCTGCATACCATTTGGAGTGTGATGATTCTGGTAAGATTCCTTCAGTTTTATCACGCGATGATATTTGGATCCCGATCCTACTGTGAGTATATGCTACTCCTCGGGAAATTTCTCACTTAACGATCAATGCTATAAACCAAGTAGGTGTCTAGAAAGGTGTTAGCGGGGATACGCCCACAGGGAAAAGAGGTTATTTAATTAAGAAACTTCGCGAAAGCGTTGGAAAACCTCCCTCGAAGTACCGACACCAGCCTGGCCGAACGGTTAAGCAAGAATTGTACGGTGAGATTGATCCTGACTAATTCTTCCTTTTTGGTTTAAGGAGGGATTCAAGAGACAGTGGGAGCCATCCTGTTTAGACAAACTAAAAACCACTCTAAATTTGCAAGAGTATCATGCTGAGTGTTTCTTCTTGTTAGTGTATATTCCCTAGAGGCCATTACTGTATCATACTAGTTTGTATATTACTTAATGAAAGCTTGGGATATTCACAGCTGTATATACAATCTTGCTCAAAATAGTAGTATGCTACTTGGTTTGTTTCTACTTCAATGTGTACATGTGTTTATTTTAGTATATCACCTATACACATTAGTGGAGCCCTTAGGATCTTTGCTTGATTACCAGCGTTGTAATGGCAGTCACACTAGTGGGGGCTGGGTAATCTATAAGCACATCCTTATGCAGGTCCCTAGTCGCAGGACTATCGAGACAGGGCATCGATACTCCGGAGTAGACTAGCGTATGCGCTTCTCATCCCAGCACGGAAGACGGTCTGTCCCACAGCCGTCAGTACGTCGTAATTGAGATAGTATACGGGTGCTCGTTAGGTTACGAGTACACTGGACAGGACTCGTCCTGATTGGTTGGTATTATACCTATCGTCGGTTATCAGTTCCCAGGTGACATGAGTACAGCTTAGTCTACTGACTTGACACTGTCACTTTGCTCGAGTGTGTTCCCACTGTACTTTGATTACTACCCTACCACGGCTCAAAGGAGTCGTGCAAACAGGTAGTAGTTGGGTGCAATCTCGAAGAACTTGGAGGCAGTGACGGTTAGACAGGATTCGTCTCTTCCCGGTATTAGGGGTTGACATCGCGCTGTGTCTAGGAGAGCCATTACACGAGTAGTCCCTGGCCAGGGCAAGCGAGATATACTGGTAGGTTTCCAGTATCATCTCAGGGTGTTCTGGGCTTCACTCCGACACGACTTGTACCGCTATTAGGGGACTGACGTTTACCGCCCCTTAGGCCCGCCATGCGATGTATCAGACGAACAGACCGGACTGTACGGAGACTGTCACATTCAGGCTCAGTAGGAGTTCAGATGGGTTTCACCTCGTCAGTCTTCTTGTCGGCATCTACCTGAGGACCGTTACGCACAGCTAGTGCCGCTTGCGGTCTGTGGTTAAACCCACTGCCAGCGTAGTGTCGAGTCTTTAGAGTCCCACACAGAAAGCTATTCGCCTTTAGGCAAAAGAGTAGAGATCGCATGGTTTTGCGACAGGTCGCATGGTTTTGCCACAGGGTTCGGTCACATCCGTGCACTTGTGCACGTTTAGTGTCCGGACAGCTAACACTGGTGGGCTTTGGTTTAAGCCAGATCCTAGTGTACATTTTGGGATTGGTTTTTATCTCGTATGTATTCGTGTTCCTCGGAACGCGGATGCGGGTGTGTATGCACAGTAGACGGAGAGACAGAGGCAGAGGATTCTCATTAGGGTTGTTGACTGTTGACCATTGACTTTTTGCTAAACCCTAATAAGAATATGATATATGATTAACAATAATATTAATTAAGTATTATGGTGACATGGTTGTTGAGGGGTTGACTTTGTTGACTTGTTGACTTTGTTGACCGGTTGACTAGGTTGGACTAGTTGACCATCATGATGACAATGGCTATCATTTCATGGCAAAGACTTTTGCTTGCTTGTTTCTCTTGTGCAAAATGAGTGCATGAAATGATATGGCTATTGTAGCTTAAACCATCACATAATACTTGATTGCTATGATTTGTTATGATGGCTTTGGATTATGAGAGCCAAGAGAGAAAAGTCTTGCTCATTCTCTCATTTCCTTTCTCTCTCTTGTGTTTGAGCTCTCACCCTCTTCCTCTTGCTCTCCCTCTCTCTCTAGTCTATGGTTCACTTGTCTCATGTGTTGAGAAGTAAGAACAATACAGAAAAATCCCAACACACTCTCCTCTACTCACTCTAGTTCATAAGGTTTAGCAAACCGAGTGAACTAGTTTCTTCAAAACTCGAAGAAGAAGCCAAAGGTAGAAGCTTTCGGGTGGATCGATCTTCGGCGCAAGGAGACGACGGAGTGAAGCCGATCCGTACACCATCGAGAGTCAAAGACGAAAGAGTTAAAGAAAGAAAGGTATAACCCCCTAACCGAGTAGTTAACAACTCCTAGTTAGGTTGTTAGATAGATAGTTTAATAAAGATCCGTTTTGAGTTCATGTTACCGCCTCTAGAAAATTGTTTTTCATCAAATTCCGCATGCCCGAAAGTACCGGGAGAGGTAGCATGGACTTACAGTGGTATCAGAGCCTAGTTAAACACTACCTAACATGTTAGCATAGTAACTAGAAATTCGATCGGAGAAAAAGTCGCGAAATACACCCCGATATCTAACTTGCTGTCGATTTTCAAAGTGCTGTAAAAGTAATAAATCATGCTTCAAAAATCGACTCAGGGTTTTTATAGTGCACTGAAGAAAAACGATCACGAGATCTCATCAAAGCGTCGTGGAAACGCGGCAAGAGCTTGCTCCTGCCGTGGTTCCGCGGCCCTTTTAACTCTTCTGTGAATTTTCTTCACTGCGGTATACTTAGTGGGGTATTTTGGGATTTTTGGTATATGTTTTTTCAGCCCAGATTTTCCAGAACGAAAAATTTGTTTTTGGGGCTTTAAAAACCGTATTTTGATCGAGTTTCTTATGACTTAAGCTGACGGGTTTATTTCTATGATGTGATATTTGTATTGAACGTCTTCTAAATCGCTATATGTCGATTAGTGGGGGTTATACAAATCTGTGATCTGTAATGTCATTGGAATGTGTATATGAATTCATTGGATTGTCGCGGGTGAATAGAAAGGGGTTGTGTGATGAGTGTTTTCTTTTCTTTCAATTCATGTAAATTTGTAAATTGATGTAATATTATTTGTATGGCCGCACAACTGGGTCGGGGTTGTAGCCTTCATTGTATAATTTCTTTTTACTGTTTTTGCTCCTAGGATAGACCCATGGAGGGGGTGCACAAACTACCGGGTATCCCGAAGTGCCGAGTGGCCTACTCACGGAGTTGAGGGAGGTTGCTTCGCTTCGGGTACTTGGCGGGTAGTTTGCCGCACTCGTAGGGTTCTTGGGTAGGGTATTGGCTATTCACCGCGACCGTGTAATCTGCTTTTCGTTACAGGCTCGTACGAATTGCGGGTTCCTAGTATATCCAATGTGTTCATCTGTGATCTGAAATGGCTATCATTGCAATATATATCTATATATGATATTATTTAGGCGTTGCTTATGTTTTACAGCCGCGCTAGCCCAGCCCCCGCTCTGTCGTTAGTTAAGTAACCTAACGGGTAATGACGGGGCCCCGTGGCGAATGCGAATGGCATAAGCATACGTCATATTTTGGTTGTTTTCTGCAATGGTAGGATTAAATGATGGGACGCATTAAAAGAACTAATGCAAGAAAAATATGAATTAAAAGAACTAATGCAAGAAAATAAACCAAGTAAAAGTCGTTGGAACACTTTCGAAAAACCACTCGGTTCTTTTCAAAACCAACTTTTAAATGCGGAGCTTGAGCCACTCCTTTTAAAGCTATCTCGTTCCATCGATTATATCAAGTTCACTACGTTCACGGTTTTTCCAAAACCATCCGTAGCCCTCCATCATTTCTGTTAAATATTCGGTAGTATTCAAGCTATGTATTTTGACCTCACGCCAAGGCATAGCGATTGGTAGCTGCCGGATATTTATCTGTTGCATAGATAGAATGCGTTGGTTTGAGACAGTCATACTGCCATTTTGGCCTACGTCAAGGGTAGGTACGGGTGGGTTCAAATTAACCTGGATAATGATGGGTAGAACTTGACATGTGACTTATGACATTTTGACCTCACGCCAAGGTCATAAGAGCATGGGGCAAAAATCCACATCGGGAGTTTCATAAGTACTGAAAATTGCTAGCGCTACATACCATTTGGAGTGTGCTGATTCTGGTAGGATTCCTTCAGTTTTGTCACGCGATAATATTTGGATCCCGATCCTACTGTGAGTATATGCTACTCCTCGGGAAATTTCTCACTTAACGATCAATGCTATAAACCAAGTAGGTGTCTAGAAAGGTGTTAGCGGGGCTACGCCCACAGGGAAAAGAGGTTATTTAATTAAGGAACTTCGCGAAAGCGTTGGAAAACCTCCCTCGAAGTACCGACACCAGCCTGGCCGAACGGTTAAGCAAGAATTGTACGGTGAGATTGATCCTGACTAATTCTTCCTTTTTGGTTTGAGGAGGGATTCGAGAGACAGTGGGAGCCATCCTGTTTAGACAAAATAAAAACCACTCTAAACTTGCAAGAGCGTCATGCTGAGTGTTTTTTCTCTCTCTCCTAATTGCTGCGACAAATCGACATGACTGGACTTAAGTTACTTCTAGATAAAAACATACTGACAGGGCCAAACTACAAAGATTGGCTCAGGAATGTCAAGATGGCAATCACTTACGACAAGCTGGGGTATCTTCTTACCACCAAAGCTCCCCCTGTCCCAGGTCCCACCTCCAGCGTCGCGGATAAGGAAATCCGTAAGACTTGGGAGATCGATTGCGCGAAGGCCAGGTGCCTCGTGCTTGCCTCTATAGACAACGAACATCAGAGGAGGCACGAGAATATGGACATCGAATCCATATTTCTCCATACAAAAGAACTGTATGGAGAGCAATCTCGTATCGCAAGATACGAAGTGTCGAAGAAGCTATTTTCGGCAAGGTTGGCCATCGGATCATCGGTAGCGGAACACGTGCTTAAGATGATTGGCTACATAGAAGAGCTCGCGGACCTTGGGACCACGTTGGAGAATGAGCTCTATACGGACTTGATTCTCCAGTCCCTTCCTTCCACTTACGCCCAGTTTATCCTGAACTTCAACTTACAAGAAAAGAAAGTTGAACTTTCTGAACTCCTCAACATGCTGAGGAGCGCAGAAGGCACCCTACAGAAAGGTAGGGAAACATCCACTTTGTTTGTAGGAGGATCTTCCTCTTCTAGGTCCAAGACGAAAGCCAAGGGAAAGAAGAAGAAAGCCCCGCCAAACCAAGGGGCGGTGTTAGTAAAGTGGATACGAAGGGAAAGGAAAAAGCAACAAAGAAAGTAGGGAAGCTCGTGGATAAGGAAGAATGCTTCTATTGTCATAAGAGTGGACACTGGAAGAAAGATTGCAGGGCTTGGAAGGCCAGAACACAGGATCTGAAGCAGGTTGTGGCTTCAGCTTCAGGTGTGTATGTTATTGAAAACTGTCTATCAATAAACTCTACTTCCTGGGTATTGGATACCGGATCAGGATCTCATATCTGTAATTCTTTGCAGGCGTTGAGAAACCGTAGGGTTTTGAAGGCAGGTGACATGACCCTCAAATTTGCAAACGGAGCTAGCATGGATGCTAAGGCCGTGGGGGACTATCACCTGGGGTTGTCAGATGGACACGTTTTGGTTTTGCGTAATTGCTTTTTTGTACCCAACGCAACTTGTAATATCATTTCTGTATCTTTGTTTTCTAAAGAAGGTTATGAATTTGCGTTTGTAAGTAATGTTGTAAACATTCACCTTAATCAAGTTCTGATTGGGTCAGGTACATTAAGCAATGGTATATACGTACTAAACCAACCACAGATTTTCAATGTCCAGAATACACACAAAAGAAAGTCTCCAGAAATAAATCAGACTTTCTTATGGCATTGTAGACTGGGTCACATCAATGCGAGAAGGTTGACGAAGTTACATACAGAAGGATATTTGAATCCGTTTGAATATCAATCGTATGCCACTTGTCAATCCTGTCTCAAAGGAAAGATGACAAAGACTCCGTTCACTGGACACGGAGTAAGAGCGAGCGAGCTCTTGGGACTCGTACACAGCGACGTGTGCGGTCCAATGTCTACACATGCGCGAAGCGGTTATTCTTACTTCATTACTTTTACGGATGACTTTTCAAGGTACGGTTATGTCTTCTTAATGAAATATAAGTCTGAAGCCTTTGGAAAGTTCCAGGAATATAAGAATGAAGTAGAAAAACAAACCGGCAAAAGTATCAAGATTCTAAGATCGGATCGAGGTGGTGAATACTTGAGTGCCGAGTTCCTGGATTACTTAAAAGAGAATGGAATTCTCTCTCAGCTTACTCCTCCATACACTCCGCAACATAACGGTGTATCGGAGAGACGGAACCGAACCCTATTGGATATGGTACGGTCCATGATGAGTAACACTGAGTTACCGCGATCATTCTGGGGGTATGCGCTAGAATCAGCTGCATACCTTTTGAACCGAGTTCCAACTAAGGCTGTGCCTACCACACCATATGAGATATGGAGTGGGAAGAAACCCTAACTTCAATATCTGAAGATCTGAGGATGTCCGGCTTTTGTCTAAAAGCAGCATGCGGACAAACTCGAGGCACGCTCTGTACTGTGCAAGTTTGTAGGATACCCAAAGAACTATAGGGGGTATCTCTTCTATTACGCAGAGTAACAAAAGATCATTGTTTCTCGTAATGCCCACTTTCTAGAACACCAGTTCTTAGAAAAGGAAATCAGTGGGAGCGCAGTAGAACTGGAAGAAATTCCAGAACTACAGACTATTACTGAAAGCTTAGTAGAACCAGAGGGTTCAAAAGAACAGGACATTCCTACGCCGCTCCGCAGGACTAGTAGGCAGTCTCATCCGCCCGAGAGATACTACGGTTTTCTCATAGACCGGGATGGAGAGGATTGCATCATAGATTATGATGAGCCTACTAGCTTCCAGCAGGCCGTTCAGAGCGTTGACTCGGTAAAATGGCTGGATGCAATGCGGACTGAAATGGAGTCCATGTACACCAACAAAGTATGGACGTTGGACATTGCTCCAGACGGGGTAAAACCCGTAGGATGCAAGTGGATCTTCAAAAGGAAGATTGGTGTAGATGGACAGGTTGAGACCTATAAAGCTAGACATGTTGCAAAAGGTTTTCGTCAAAGACCTGGCTTGGACTATGACGAAACCTTTTCTCCAGTGGCTATGCTGAAATCCATTCGGATCCTTCTTGCCATTGCTGCTTTCCACGATTATGAGATTTGGCAGATGGACGTAAAGACCGCTTTTCTAAATGGAAATTTAGAGGAGTGTGTCTATATGGACCAGCCAGAGGGTTTCATTCAAAGTGGGAGCAGCGGAAAGGTGTGCAAGTTGCTTAAGTCCATCTATGGACTAAAGCAGGCATCGCGGAGTTGGAACATCTGCTTTGATGAGACGGTCAAAGAATTTGGCTTTATCAAAAATCCAGATGAACCATGCATCTATTGTAGATTTGTAGCAAGAACTGTTGTATTCCTCGTTTTATACGTGGATGACATTCTTCTGATAGAAAATGACATTCCTATGCTACAATCTGTCAAGGGGTTCTTGTCACACAGGTTCTCCATGAAAGACCTGGGTGATGCCTCTTACATCCTGGGGATCCGGATCCATCGTGATAGATCCAAGTGGATATTAGGACTTTCACAGTCCTGGTACATCCACACCATACTGAAAAGATTCGGTATGGAAGATTCCAAGGGCGGTAATCTACCGGCTTGTCACGGGATCACCCTCTCCAAAGAGATGTCTCCCAAGACTGATTTGGAAAGGGATCGCATGTCTATTATACCCTACGCTTCTGCGGTAAGCTCTATAATGTATGCGATGTTGTGTACCAGACCGGATGTAGCTTATGCACTGAGTGTAGTAAGCAGGTATCAGTCAAACCCTGGGGAGAAACACTGGATAGCGGTAAATAACATTCTCAAGTACCTGAGAAGGACTAAGGAGATGTTCTTGGTGTATGGAGGAAAAGACCTCCAGATCGAGGCCTTTGCTGACTCCAGCTTCCAGAGTGACAAGGATGATTCCAAGTCCATGTCGGGTTTTGTCTTTACCCTCAATGGAGGGGCGGTGTGTTGGAAGAGTTCCAAACAGAAAAGCGTTGCTGACTCAACTATGGAAGCGGAATACATCGCTGCATCTGATGCTGCAAAAGAAGCCGTCTGGATGAGGAAGTTCTTGAAAGAACTTCAGGTGGTTCCGTCCATTGTTGATCCAATACCTCTGTATTGCGACAACAACAGGGCTATAGCTTTAGCGAAGGAACCCAGGTCCCATCAGAAATCCAGACACATCTTGAGGCGGTATCACCTGATCAGGGAGATCGTGGATCGCCAGGAGATCGAGGTTTGGAGGGTTGCTTCAGAAGATAACACTGCAGATCCATTCACCAAGGCCTTGCCCCAGACTCAGTTCGAGCGGCTGATCGAGATGATAGGTCTTCGATACGCCAGTACATGGCCTTAGTGCAAGTGGGAGATTATTAGTCTATATGCCCTAGAGGCCATTACTGTATCATACTAGTTTGTATATTACTTAATGGAAGCTTGGGATATTCACAGTTGTATATACAATCTTGCTCAAAATAGTAGTATGCTACTTGGTTTGTTTCTACTTCAATGTGTTCATGTGTTTAGTTTAGTATATCACCTATACACATTAGTGGGGCCTTTAGGATCTTTGCTTGATTACAAGCGTTGTGATGGCAGTCACACTAGTGGGGCTGGGTAATCTATAAGCACATCCTTATGCAGGTCCATAGTCGCAGGACTATCGAGACAGGGCATCGATACTCCGGAGTAGACTAGCGTATGTGCTTCTCATCCCAGCACGGGAGACGGTCTGTCCCAGAGCCGTCAGTACGTCGTACTTGATATAGTATGCGGGTGCTCGTTAGGTTACGAGTACACTAGACAGGACTCCTCGGGAACTGATTGGTTGGTATTATACCTATCGTCAGTTATCAGTTCCCAGGTGACATGTGTACAGCTTAGTCCGCTGACTTGACATTGTCACTTCGCCTCGAGTGTGTTCCCACTGTACTTTGATTACTACCCTACCACGGCTCAAAGGAGTCGTGCAAACAGGTAGTAGTTGGGTGCAGTCCCGAAGCACTTGGAGGCAGTGACGGTTAGTCAGGATTCGTCTCTCCCGGTATTGGGGGTTGACATCGCGCTGTGTCTAGGAGAGCCATTTCACGAGTAGTCACTGGCCAGGGCAAGCGAGATATACTGGTAGGTTTCCAGTATCATCTCAGGGTGTTCTGGGCTTCACTCCGACACTACTTGTACCGCTATTAGGGGACTGACGTTTACCGCCCCTTAGGCCCGCCATGCGATGTATCAGACGAACAGACTGGACTGTACGGAGACTGTCACATTCAGGCTCAGTAGGAGTTCAGATGGGTTTCACCTCGTCAGTCTTCTTGTCGGCATCTACCTGGGGACCGTTACGCACAGCTAGTGCTGCTTGCGGTCTGTGGTTAAACCCACTGCCAGCGTAGTGTCGAGTCTTTAGAGTCCCACACAGAAAGCTATTCGCCTTTAGGCAAAAGAGTAGAGGTCGCATGGTTTTGCGACAGGTCGCATGGTTTTGCTACAGGGTTCGGTCGCATCCGTGCACTTGTGCACGTTTAGTGTTCGGACAGTTAACACTAGCGGGCTTTGGTTTAAGCCAGATCCTAGTGTACGTTTTGGGATTGGTTTTATCTCGTATGTATTCGTGTTCCTCGAAACGCGGATGCGGGTGTGTATGCACAGTTGACAGAGAGACAGAGACAGAGGATTCTCATTAGGGTTGTTGACTATTGACTATTGACTTTTTGCTAAACCCTAATGAGAATATGAAATATAATTAACAATAATATTAATTAAGTATTATGGTGACATGGTTGTTGAGGGGTTGACTTTGTTGATTTGTTGACTTTGTTGACCGGTTGACTAGGTTGGACTAGTTGACCATCATCATGACACTAGCTATCATTTCATGGCAAAGACTTTTTGCTTGCTTGTTTATCTTGTGCAAAATGAGTGCATGAAATGTATGGCTATTTTGACTTAAACCATCACATAATACTTGATTGCTATGATTTGTTATAATGGCTTTGGATTATGAGAGCCAAGAGAGAAAAGTCTTGCTCATTCTATCATTTTCCACTCTCTCTCTTGGCTTGAGCTCTCACCCTCTTCCTCTTGCTCTCCCTCTCTCTTTAGTCTATGGTTCACTTGTCTCATGTGTTGAGAAGCAAGAACCATAGAGAAAAATCCCAACACACTCTCCTCTACTCACTCTAGTTCATAAGGTTTAGCAAACCGAGTGAACTAGTTTCTTCAAAGCTCGAAGAAGAAGCCAAAGGTAGAAGCTTTCGGATGGATCGATCTTCGGCGCAAGGAGACGACGGAGTGAAGCCGATCCGTACACCATCAAGAGTCAAAGACGAAGGAGTTCAAGAAAGAAAGGTATAACCCCCTAACTGAGTAGTTAACAACTCCTAGTTAGGTTGTTCGGTAGATAGTTTAACAAAGATCCGTTTTGACTCCATGTTACCGCCTCCAGAAAATTGTTTTTCATCAAATTCCGCATGCCCGAAAGTACCGGGAGAGGTAGCATGGACTTACACTTCTCTCTCTCCTAATTGCAGCGACCAATCGACATGACTGGACTTAAGTTACTTCTAGATAAAAACATACTGACAGGGCCAAACTACAAAGATTGGCTCAGGAATGTCAAAATGGCAATCACTTACGACAAGCTGGGGTATCTTCTTACCACCAAAGCTCCCCCTGTCCCAGGTCCCACCTCCAGCGTCGCGGATAAGGAAATCCGTAAGACCTGGGAGATCGATTGCGTGAAGGCCAAGTGCCTCGTGCTTGCCTCTATGGACAATGAACATCAGAGGAGGCACGAGAATATGGACCTCGAATCCATATTTCTTCATACAAAAAAACTGTATGGAGAGCAATCTCGTATCGCAAGATACGAAGTGTCGAAGAAGCTATTTTCGGCAGGGTTGGCCGTCGGATCATCGGTAGCGGAACACGTTCTTAAGATAATTGGCTAGATAGAAGAGCTCGCGGACCTTGGGACCACGTTGGAGAATGAGCTCTATACGGACTTGATTCTCCAGTCCCTTCCTTCCACTTACGCCCAGTTTATCCTGAACTTCAACTTACAAGAAAAGGAAGTTGAACTTTCAGAACTCCTCAACATGCTGAGGAGCACAGAGGGCACCCTACAGAAAGATAGGGAAACATCCACTTTGTTTGTAGGAGGATCTTCCTCTTCTAGGTTCAAGGCGAAAGCCAAGGGAAAGAAGAAGAAAGCCCCCGCCAAACCAAGGGGCGGTGTTAGTAAAGTGGATACGAAGGGAAAGGCAAAAGCAACAAAGAAAGTGGGGAAGCTTGTGGATAAAGAAGAATGCTTCTATTGTCATAAGAGTGGACACTGGAAGAAAGATTGCAGGGCTTGGAAGGCCAGAACACAGGATCTGAAGCAGGTTGCGGCTTCAGTTTCAGGTGTGTATGTTATTGAAAACTGTCTTTCAATAAACTCTACTTCCTGGGTATTGGATACCGGATCAGGATCTTATATCTGTAATTCTTTGCAGGCATTGAGAAACCGTAGGTTTTTTATGGCAGGTGACATGACCCTCAAAGTTGCAAACGGAGCTAGCATGGATGCTAAGGCCGTGGGGGACTATCACCTGGGAATGTCAGATGGACATGTTTTGGTTTTGCGTAATTGCTTTTTGTACCCAACGCAACTTGTAATACCATTTCTGTATCTTTGGTTTCTAAAGAAGGTTATGAATTTGCGTTTGTAAGCAATGTTGTAAACATTCACCTTAATCATGTTCTGATTGGGTCAGGTACATTGAGCAATTGTATATACGTATTAAACCAACCACAGATTTTCAATGACCAGAATACACACAAAAGAAAGTCTCCAGAAATCAATCAGACTTTCTTATGGCATTGTAGACTGGGTCACATCAATGAGAGAAGGTTGACTAAGTTACATACAGAAGGATATTTGGATCCGTTCGAATATCAATCGTATGCCACTTGTCAATCCTGTCTCAAAGGAAAGATGACAAAGACTCCGTTCACTGGACACGGAGTAAGAGCGAGCGAGCTCTTGGGACTCGTACACAGCGACGTGTGCGGTCCAATGTCTGCACATGCGCGGAGTGGTTATTTTTACTTCATTACTTTAACGGATGACTTTTCAAGGTACGGTTATGTCTTCTTAATGAAACATAAATCCGAAGCCTTTGGAAAGTTCCAGGAATATATGAATGAAGTAGAAAAACAAACCGGCAAAAGTATCAAGACACTAAGATCTGATCGAGGTGGTGAATACTTAAGTGCCGAATTCCTGGATTACTTAAAAGAGAATGGAATTCTCTCTCAGCTTACTCCTCCATACACTCCGCAACATAACGGTGTATCGGAGAGATGGAACCAGACCCTATTGGATATGGTACGGTCCATGATGAGTAACACTGAGTTACCGCGATCATTCTGGGGGTATGCGCTAGAATCAGCTGCATACCTTTTGAACCGAGTTCCCACTAAGACTGTGCCTACCACACCATATGAGATGTGGTATGGGAAGAGGCCCCATCTTAATCACATTAAGATATGGGGAAGTCTAGCTTTTGTCAAAAAGCAGCATGTGGACAAACTCGAGGCACGCTCAGTACAGTGCAAGTTTGGGGGATATCCAAAGAACTCCAACGGATATTTCTTCTATTGCGAAGAGGAACAAAAGGTTTTTGTTTCTCGTCATGCCCACTTTCTAGAACACCAGTTCTTAGAAAAGGAAATTAGTGGGAGCGCAGTAGAACTGGAAGAAATTCCAGAACCACAGACTATTACCGAAAGCTTAGTGGAACCAGAGGGTTCAAAAGAACAGGACATTCCTACGCCGCTCCGCAGGACTAGTAGGCAGTCTCATCCGCCCGAGAGATACTACGGTTTTCTCATAGACGGGGATAGAGAGGATTGCATCATATTATGATGAGCCTACTAGCTTCCAGCAGGCCTTTCAGAGCGTTGACTCGGTAAAATGGCTGGATGCAATGCAGACCGAAATGGAGTCCATGTACACCAACAAAGTATGGACGTTGGACAATGCAGCGGATGGGGTAAAACCCGTAGGATGCAAGTGGATCTTCAAAAGGAAGATTGGTGTAGATGGACAGGTTGAGACCTATAAAGCTAGACTTGTTGCAAAGGGTTTCCGTCAAAGACCTGGCTTGGACTATGACGAATCCTTTTCTCCAGTGGCTATGCTGAAATCCATTCAGATCCTTTTTGCCATTGCTGCTTTCCACGATTATGAGATTTAGCAGATGGACGTAAAGACCGCTTTTCTAAATGGAAATTTAGAGGAGTGTGTCTATATGGACCAGCCAGAGGGTTTCATTCAGAGTGGGAGCAGCGGAAAGGTGTGCAAGTTGCTTAAGTCCATCTATGGACTAAAGCAGGCATCGCGGAGTTGGAACATCTACTTTGATGAGACGGTCAAAGAATTTGGCTTTATCAAAAATCCAGATGAACCATGCATCTATAGTAGATTTGTAGCGAGAACTGTAGTATTCCTCGTTTTATACGTGGATGACATTCTCTTCATAGGAAATGACATTCCTATGCTACAAGCTGTCAAGGGGTTCTTGTCACACAGGTTCTCCATGAAAGACCTGGGTGATGCCTCATACATCCTGGGGATCCGGATCCATCGTGATAGATCCAAGAGGATATTAGGACTTTCACAGTCCAGGTACATCGACACCATACTGAAAAGATTCAGTATGGAAGATTCCAAGCGCGGTAATCTACCGGCTTGTCACGGGATCACCCTCTCCAAAGAGATGTCTCTCAAGACTGATTTAGAAAGGGATCGCATGTCTATTATACCTTACGCTTTTGTGGTAGGCTCTATAATGTATGCGATGTTGTGTACCAGACCGGATGTAGCTTATGCACTGAGTGTAGTAAGCCGGTATCAGTCAAACCCTGGGGAGAAACACTGGATAGCGGTAAAGAACATTCTCAAGTACCTGAGAAGGACTAAGGAGATGTTCTTGGTGTATGGCGGAAAAGACCTCCAGATCGAGGCCTTTGCTGACTCCAGCTTCCAGAGTGACAAGTATGATTCCAAGTCCATGTCGGGTTTTGTCTTTACCCTCAATGGAGGGGCGGTGTGTTGGAAGAGTTCCAAACAGGAAACCGTTGCTGACTCGACTATGGAAGCGGAATACATCGCTGCATCTGATGCCACAAAAGAAGCCGTCTGGATGAGGAAGTTCTTGAAAGAACTTCAGGTGGTTCCGTCCATTGTTGATCCAATACCTCTGTATTGCGACAACAACGGGGCTATAGCTTTAGCGAAGGAACCCAGGTCCCATCAGAAATCCAGACACATCTTGAGGCGGTATCACCTGATCAGGGAGATCGTGGATCGCCAGGAGATCGAGTTTTGGAGGGTTGCTTCAGAAGATAACACTGCAAATCCATTCACCAAGACCTTGCCCCAGACTCAGTTCGAGCGGCTGATCGAGATGATAGGTCTTCGATACGCCAGTACATGGCCTTAGTGCAAGTGGGAGATTGTTAGTATATGCCCTAGAGGCCATTACTGTATCATACTAGTTTGTATATTACTTAATGGAAGCTTGGGATATTCACCTTGTATATACAATCTTGCTCAAAATAGTAGTATGCTACTTGGTTTGTTTCTACTTCAATGTGTACATGTGTTTATTTTTAGTATATCACCTATACACATTAGTGGAGCCCTTAGGATCTTTGCTTGATTACCAGCGTTGTGATGGCAGTCACACTCGTGGGGGCTGGGTAATCTACAAGCACATCCTTATGCAGGTCCCTAGTCGCAGGACTATCGAGACAGGGCATCGATACTCCGGAGTAGACTAGCGTATGCGCTTCTCATCCCAGCACGGGAGACGGTCTGTCCCACAGCCGTCAGTACGTCGTACTTGAGATAGTATGCGGGTGCTCGTTAGGTTACGAGTACACTGGACTGGACTCGTCGGGAACTGACTGGTTGGTATTATACCTATCGTCGGTTATCAATTCCCAGGTGACATGAGTACAGCTTAGTCCACTGACTTGACACTGTCACTTCGCCTCGAGTGTGTTCCCACTGTACTTTGATTACTACCCTACCACGGCTCAAAGGAGTCGTGCAAACAGGTAGTAGTTGGGTGCAGTCCCGAAGCACTTGGAGGCAGTGACGGTTAGACAGGATTCGTCTCTCCTGGTATTGGGGGTTGACATCGCGCTGTGTCTAGGAGAGCCATTACACGAGTAGTCCCTGGCCAGGGCAAGCGAGATATGCTGGTAGGTTTCCAGTGTTATCTCAGGGTGTTATGGGCTTCACTCCGACACGACTTGTACCGCTATTAGGGGACTGACGTTTACCGCCCCCTAGGCCCGCCATGCGATGTATCAGAAGAACAGACCGGACTGTACGGAGACTGTCACATTCAGGCTCAGTAGGAGTTCAGATGGGTTTCACCTCGTCAGTCTTCTTGTCGGCATCTACCTGGGGACCGTTATGCACAGCTAGTGCCACTTGCGGTCTGTGGTTAAACCCACTGCCAGCGTAGTGTCGAGTCTTTAGAGTCCCACACAGAAAGCTATTCGCCTTTAGGCAAAAGACTAGAGGTCGCATGGTTTTGCGACAGGTCGCATTGTTTTGCGACAGGGTTCGGTCACATCCGTGCACTTGTGCACGTTTAGTGTTCGGACAGTTAACACTAGCGGGCTTTGGTTTAAGCCAGATCCTAGTGTACGTTTTGGGATTGGTTTTATCTCGTATGTATTCGTGTTCCTCGAAACGCGGATGCGGGTGTGTATGCATAGATGACAGAGAGACAGAGGCAGAGGATTCTCATTAGGGTTGTTGACTATTGACTATTGACTTTTTGCTAAACCCTAATGAGAATATGAAATATAATTAACAATAATATTAATTAAGTATTATGGTGACATGGTTGTTGAGGGGTTGACTTTGTTGATTTGTTGACTTTGTTGACCGGTTGACTAGGTTGGACTAGTTGACCATCATCATGACACTAGCTATCATTTCATGGCAAAGACTTTTTGCTTGCTTGTTTATCTTGTGCAAAATGAGTGCATGAAATGTATGGTTATTTTGACTTAAACCATCACATAATACTTGATTGCTATGATTTGTTATGATGGCTTTGGATTATGAGAGCCAAGAGAGAAAAGTATTGCTCATTCTATCATTTTCCACTCTCTCTCTTGGCTTGAGCTCTCACCCTCTTCCTCTTGCTCTCCCTCTCTCTCTAGTCTATGGTTCACTTGTCTCATGTGTTGAGAAGCAAGAACTATAGAGAAAAATCCCAACACACTCTCCTCTACTCACTCTAGTTCATAAGGTTTAGCAAACCGAGTGAACTAGTTTCTTCAAAGCTCGAAGAAGAAGCCAAAGGTAGAAGCTTTCGGGTGGATCGATCTTCGGCGCAAGGAGACGACGGGGTGAAGCCGATCCGTACACCATCGAGAGTCAAAGACGAAGGAGTTCAAGAAAGAAAGGTATAACCCCATAACTGAGTAGTTAACAACTCCTAGTTAGGTTGTTAGGTAGATAGTTTAACAAAGATCCGTTTTGAGTCCTTGTTACCTCCTCTAGAAAAATCGTTTTTCGTCATTTCCGCAAGCCCGTAAGTACTGGGAGCGGTAGCATGGACTTACACACAAACCACCCCATCCCGGCTAAGGGGTTGGTCACCCTCCTCCTCAACATTGGGGAAGCGGGCAATACGCGAACCATACCGGTGAACTTCTTCATCGCTAAGGTCTCTTCATCTTATAACATTCTCCTGTGACGTCCTACCTTGAATGCCCTCCGGGCTCAAATTTTAACTTATCACCTTGCGATCAAATTCCCTTTGGATCAAGGGAGATAGGCCGGGCCTACGGGAACCAGCAAACCGCTAAGATTCTCCTCGTCTCGACGTCCCCCGCCGGAGAACAGGGCGACGATTTTAAGGACGTGCATGATTTCCAGGGGTCCTTAGATACACACGACGACCAAAAGGAAATTCAAGGCGCCTTAGTGGAAGCATTAACGGAAGTCCTCCTCGTAGAAAGAGTCGATGGCCGGATAGTCCAGATCGGCTCTCTCTTGACAGGGGACCACTGCGAAGACTTGATCTGTTTCCTCTGAGGAAACTCGGACGTATTCGCTTAGAAGCCAACGGACATGCCCGGGATCGACCCCAAAGTGATCTTCCACAAGCTCGGGGTTGACCCGAAAGCCCGACCCGTCCGACAGAAGAAGAGAAGCTTTGTGCCGGTTAAACAAAAGGCGATAGAAGACGAGGTGGATCGATTGCTCGCAACCAGCTTCATCAGGAACCAGGACTACTCAGATTGGCTGGCGAACATGGTCTTGGTCAAGAAGGCAAACGGGAAATGGCGCATGTGTGTCAATTTCATGGACTTGAACATGGCATACCCCAAATACAACTATCCACTTTCTCGAATAGACCAGCTAGTGGACAGTTCGGCTAGCCACGAATTACTGAGCTTCATGGATGCTTTCTCTGGTTACAATCAGATCCAGATGAACCCGGCCGACGAAGAACTTACCGCCTTCACCACGGATCGGGGGGTATACTACTACAAAGTGATGCCCTTCGGACTCAAGAATGCTGGGCCACGTATCAACACCTGGTCAACAAACTGCTCAAACCACAGATTAGGAGAAACATGGAAGTCAACGTCGATGACATGCTCGTAAAATCCGTCTCCTCAGCTGGACACACTAAAGATCTCGGCGAAACATTCGACGTCCTGCGCAAGTACAAAATGAAGCTGAACCCAGGTAAGTGTGCGTTCAGAGTCACCAGTAGGAAGTTCCTCAGGTTCATGGTTACCCATCGAAGAATCGAAGCAAACCCAGAAAAGATCAGTTCCATCCTCAACATGGTAACACCCAAGAGCAATGTCGACATCATGCGCCTCACGGGGAAGGTGGCTATCCTGAGTCGCTTTATGTTCAGATTCGGAGAGAAGTGCCTCCCGTTCTTCAAGGCCCTAAGGAAAATTCCTAAGTTCGAATGGTCAGAGGAATACCGGAATGCTTTCGAACAACTCAAAGCGCACCTAGCGACTCCCCCGCTACTCACCCGACCGGTCGAGGGCGATGAGCTATTATTATATCTAGCCATCTCCGACTAAGCTGCAGGATCGGTGCTTGTCAGAGAATGCGAAGGCATATAGAGACCGTTCTACTACGTGAACCATGTTTTCAAGGATGCAGAAACAAGATACCCGACCATAGAGAAAATAGTCCTGGCACTTGTTGTCGCCTTCAGAAAACCTCGACTCTATTTCCAAGCGCACACAATCCCCGTCCTTACCGAGCAAACTTTAGGGTCTATTCTCGCATCCTCCAAGTCATCAGGACGTCTGGAGAAATGGAGGTGGGAATTGTCGCAATTCGATATCAAATACCGCCCAAACAAGCCATCAAAGCGCAGGTCTTAGCAGATTTCGTTGTCGAATGCACTATTCCCGCTAAAGAAGGAATGGCAGCGCAAGGCCCCAAACCACGTCCCTCGGTCGAAGAGGTGCCCGACCCCATCCCAGACTGGGTGCTCTACGTAGATGGATCCTCTACCGAGGAGGGGAGCAGGGCTGGCCTGATCATCTACGGTCCGGACGAAGCGGAAATGGAATACTCTTTAAAGCTCGGGTTCAGAGCATCGAACAACACCGCGGAATACGAGGCTTTATTGGCAAGACTGTGAATCACCTCCAGCGTAGGGCTGAAGACCATCAGAGTTCGCAGCGACTCCGCACTGGTCGTCGGCCAAGCAATAGGGCGTTTCGAAGCCAGATAGCCACTCATGATAAAATACCTGGCCGAAGTAAAAAGGCTTCGAAAAAATTTCAACGAAGTCTAAATGGAGCAGATTCTCAGGAACTTGAACACCCAAGCCGATGCCTTAAGCAAGCTCGCTTCTTCTTATTCGGTCAACCATAAAAGAAATATCATCTTCGAAGTCTTGCCACGGCCCAGCGTGGAAGACGGAAAGGTAACACTCCAGATCTACACAACTTAGGAAGAAGACCGGGATTAGAGAAACCCCCTCATGGAGTTGTTCCCGCCAAAAATTTCTGCGCAAAAGAGTCCAAGGTATCAAATGGTAGCGATATGCTTAAGGAAATGCAAACCAGTATCTTCCGGCCTGTATTTTGATAAACTCCCTAAAGAGAAACCGCTAAATTCTGATGATATTGGAAGCATCTCCAAAAACCCTTCGATTTGATATATTATGGGCCTCATAATTCATCCGGGATCAAATGTTATGAGCAAATATGCTATGCATTGTTCCTTGATTAAAAATCAGGAATTACCTCAATGAGGTATCACGTGCTCGCACGTGATCAATGGTCACATGTTGACACGTGATAGTTAAAACAGAAATAAAAACAAACGGCTAAAGAAGGACCCAATTGGGGGTCACGTGCTCACACGTAACCAATGGTCACGTGTTGACACGTGATAGTTAAAACAGAAATAAAAACAAATGGCTGAATGAAATACCTCAACGAGATGTCACGTGCTCACACGTGATGGTTAAAACAGCAACATAAACAAGCGGTTGTTAAAAGGCTCAATTGGGGGTCACGTGCTCACACGTGACCAAGGGTCACGTGCCAGCACGTGACAAGCTTCGAAAGCATTACAGTTTAATAGAATTAAATTCTAAAAGCTTCTAAATCTTTCCAAATGGAAAAGGATTATGGGGACCGTTGGATTAAAGATCCAAGGGTGATTAAAAATCACCAATTTATGGAAAAAAATCTTAGACAAGGAAAGATTTCCCCTAAATCTCACCGAAAATAACAAACAGAATATCTTTGGATTTAAAATCCAACGGTGAATAAAATTTACTGAATGATCTAAAGGATCATATTAATTATGAAAACAACCAAAATCTTTCAATAAAAGATTTGCTAAACAAATTGATTCTTTTCCTTCTCCTATAAATAGGAGCCAAGAGAAGAGAAGAAAAGATAGAGAATTTTGGAGAGAAAACTTTGGAGAGAATTTTAGCATCTTGAAAATTCAGAGAGAAAAGAAACGAGAATTTAATTCTCAACAAGAAAAAAACCGCTAGGTGAGAAAAGAAAGAGGATCAAAATTTCAAATAGAGAATTTAATTCTCTAGGATCTAAGAGTTCAACTCTTTTGAAAAGAACTTAGTTCTTCCTCTGGTTGAGGATCTGCACAGAGCGCATCTCCCCATAAGTTGAGAATTTAATTCTCATCGGGTTGAGATCCTGCCACGCAGATCCAAAACTTAGAGGGGAATTGAGTTTAGAGAATTTAATTCTCCCAAAAAAAAACTAGGGTTTAACCCTATATGATAATTTAATTCTCCCAAAGTTACAGGAATTAAATTCCTCCAAGATAAAAACTAGGGTTCAACCCTATATGAGAATTTAATTCTCCTGAAAATATAGAAATTTAATTCCTTCAAGATGGACAGAACTAGGGTTTAACCCTATATAAGAATTTAATTCTTTTACATATATAGGAATTTAATTCCTCCAAAACAAAATTAGGGTTTAACCCTACAGAGAATTTAATTCTTAAAGATAAAGAGATCTTCATGCATGCAAAAGAATTACGGTCACGTGTCCCCACGTGACCCCTGAAGAGATCCCCAGAAATGAGAAGGAGGAAATCTTTGAGGCAACGCCTCACGTGCTCCACGTGACCCCTGAAGCACAGAAAAAAAAAAGCAAAAGAAATAGAAGCTCTGGGCGCTCTCACGTGTTACCACGTGACCCCTTGGCAAATCAGCACACAAATCCCCGTCACATGTCAACACGTGATGCTCCAAAATCAAATATAGAAAGTATTCAATATTTTTTTTTTGCAGAACAGAATAAGGGGGATCTGGTCCCACTTTTGGGCGCTCTCACGTGTCCACATGTGACCCTTCTTTCTTTAGTGTTTAACACTAATTTGGGGATTATATTTCCAGTGTTTAACACTGATTGTTTCTAGTGTTTAACACTAAATTGAAGATTATATTTCCAGTGTTTAACGCTGATTGTCTTTTAGTGTTTAACACTAATTTGAGAGTTCTACCTCCAGTATTTAACACTGTTGTTCTCTAGTGTTTAACACTACTTTTAGCCAAATTGGCTAATTTTCCAGAGGCAAAAGTCCCTCTTCCAAATGAATCTCAAAATTGAGGAAATCAAAGACAAAATGTTGTCAGAGCCCCCAAACCTCTGTTTAGCACTGCTGAATGATGAGGGGCTGAACCCAGACAAATGTCTAATGGCCCAAAGGGCCAATATTTCAAACATAATTGGACTTAGCCCAAACTGGCCATAAGTCCTCAAATCATCTTGAACTGAGCACATCTGCTCTTTCAACCAACTCATTGGTTCAAGGGTGCATCTCTGAACTCCTCTGATATTTGTCGTTGTAATCCTTCAACGTCTTCAGAGAGGTGATGGGTCCCGACTGCCATACATTTTATGGACCACTATGTCCTTAAACTGGTATTGGACCACTATGTCCTTAAACTGGTATTGGACCACCATGTCCTTAAACTGGTAATCGACCGCAATGTCTCTAAACTAAACAATTCAGTCCAAATGCTCTTTTGTTGAATCTAAATGATCCCGTTAAGTTGATCTTAGTCAAAAATTAGACTAACGTATCATTAACAAACGTTTAAGTTGATCTTAGTCTCAAATGAGACTAACGTATCCTTAAACCCAAACCCAAATCTAAGAAAATACGGATTTGGACTAATCCACTTCCTACGGGCGACAACATAAATTAGTCTCCGTATACAATCCACGGGCAACCACAAACAAAACAAACACCCATGACACGAAGTGACCATCTGGAGAAGGAGAAAGTTGTTACCGCGAAGCGATAGCGTAATTAACTACAGGGGCTTGCGCCTGCAGGGAAGAGCGTCCCCACAATCAAAAACCCCTCAAACGAGGGGGAATCTGACGAATTCTGCTACATCGGCCGCATCCGTTTAAACCTTTGATACATGGTGCCATAAATCAACTTGGCATCTTCGGAGAGGTGGACGGATAGCACCAATTAGCATCTGTCTCGAATCTCAGGCAAGACAGTCCGTCTTGAGCGTCTTTCGGCGGGGAACAGGAGTTCCTAAAGGACTGTGTATTTCCCGAAGACTGAGGAGAAGCTTGCCATCTTCGGGCCAAAGCACGCCATTTCTTCTAGAGCAACGGAAACCTGTACAAGAAATTATACACTCGGCCTCTGCTCCGGTGCATCGACCCCCACGAGGCTGACTACGTTCTGCGGGAGATACATAAAGGGGTTGGGGGAGAACATTAAGGGGCATGAACCCTGGTCCAAAAGGTACTACTGCAAGGGTACTATTGGGCGAGAATACACCAGGATGCCGAGAAGCTGGTCAGAAGATGCAAGAGCTGCCAACTCTTCAGCAGCATACCTCGTCTCCCCGCCACCGAACTAACTCCACTCAGTTCCCCTTGGCCATTTGCACAATAGGAGATGGATATGATGGGCCAACTCCCTACCGACACAGGCGGGCATAGATACATCCTTGTCGCTGTGGACTACTTCACGAAATGGATAGAGTCCATACCCATCAGGAAACCGAACGCCACCTCTACGATAAAATTCCTGCAGAACAACATAATTTCTCGATTTGGGATCCCGAGGTACATAGTTATCGACCATGGGACCAACTTCAAAAATGATAAAGTCAGAGATTTTTGCGGCGACTACCACATATTGATAGTTTTCCACGGTCGCACATCCTCAATGCAACAGGCAGGATGAGGTAGCGAACCGAGGCGTCATCCGTGGTCTCAAAGCCAGTTTGGAAGGAAAAGCAAGGCAGCTGGGTCGAGAAACTGCTACAGGTGCTATGGACATTGCTAACATTGAAGAAAACACCCACAGGAGAAACCCCATTCAACCTCTGCTATAGTACCGAGGCAATGGTCCCCGCGGAAATTAGACTGCCTAGTTATAGGGTCGAACACTTTGACGATGAAGCCAATACCTCGGCGCTCAGAAGCAACTTGGGCATCTTGTTGGAAAAGCGGGATCAAGTGCAAATCAAAGCAGCTGCCTATTAGCAGCAAACCACTCGCTACTACAATACCCCGAGTTAAACATCGGGCCTTCAAGATGGGAGATTTGGTCTTACAAAGAAACGAGTTCGTAGACCAAGGAAGACTACATAAGTTCTTCCCGAAGTGGGACGGACCATTCCTCGCAACATAAGCGTTGCCCGGTGGAGCATACCGCCTGCAAGACGCTGGGGGCGTAATTTTCTTCGGCCTTATAACGCCGAAAAACTTAAGTTGTATAAATAAACATATACCCTTGTTCCCCGCCGAAACACGGAGACGCGGCCGCGCAGGTCCGTCTTGCCTGAATTTCGGGGCAGATGCTAATTGGTGCTATCCGTCCACATCTCCTAAGATACTAAGTTGATTTATGACACTGTATATCGAAGGTTTAAACGGATGCTGCCGATGTAGCAGACTTCGTCAGATTCCCCCTCATTTGAGGGGTTTTTGATTGTGGGGACGCTCTTCCCTGCAGGTGCAAGCCCCTGTAGTTAATTACGCTACCGCATTACAGTAACCACTTTCTCCTTCTCCAGATGGTCACTTCGTGTCGTGTGTGTTTGTTTTGTTTTTTGGTTGCCCGTTGATTGTATACGGAGACTAATTTATGTTGTCGCCCGTAGGGCGTGGATTAGTCCAAATCCGTATTTTCTTAGATTTGGGTTTGGGAGTTGTGTTTAAGGATACGTTAACCTTATTTGCGACTAAGATCAACTTAAACGTTAGTTAAGGATACGTTAGTCTAATTTTAGACTAAGATCAACTCAACGGGATCGTTTAGATCCAACAAAAGAGCATTTGGACTCTATTGTTTAGTTTAGGGACATTGTGGTCGATTAGTTTAAGGACATTACGGTCCAATGTTAGTTTAAGGACATCTCGGTTCAGGTTAAGGACATCATAGTCTGTGAGTTTAAAGTAAGCAAAACCGTCGATTCAGAACCAGTGAAGTCCTCACAGTCAAGGTTAAGGACGTCATAGTCCATGAGTTTAAGGACCCCACAGTCCAGTTTAAAGACGTCATAGTCTATGAAATGTATGTTTGTCGGGACCCGTCACCTCTCTGAAGACGTTGAAGGATTACAACAACATATATCAAAGGGGTTCAGAGATGTACCCTTGAACCAATTTTGATTGGTAGATCTGTAGTCTAATTTGGAACTAAGATCTGTTTAAAAGATTTATGAGCCTGTGGGCTCAATTAATCTGAATTTGAGGACTTATGGCCAATCTTGGGCTAAGTCCAATCAAGTTAAAATGTTTTAACATTTATTTTGGGCTGTTGGAGCCTTTGTTTGGGCTTGGCCCTTTTAACAGTGCTTGAATTCTGACAATTTTTTTTATTGAATGCTGGGCTTTCATCATAGCTTTGTGGCTTATTAAGAACGATTTATGTTCTATGAGTGCACACGTGAGTGACACGTGGTGCGCTTGGCGCTTTGCGCCAATCAAAAAGCGCAGTGCGCTTCTGCCAAGTAGCGCACACGTGAAGGACACGTGTCGCGCTTGGCGCTAAGCGCCAGATGATGGGCGCATTACGCCAGTTTATGAGCGCATTGCGCTAGTATTTTAGTGGCGCACATGTAATTGACACGTGCGCCTGGCACTGAGCACCAGCCCATGAGTGCAGTGCGCTATTTCAAGAGCGCAAAGCGACACGTGTCGCGCTCGGCGCTGAGCACCAGTCTAAGAGCGCAGAAGCGCAGTTCAAGAGCGCAAAGCGCATATGATCAATTTTGTGATCCAAAGAGAGACTTTGTCTCAAGATCTGAGAACAACCGTTTCAATCTCTTATATTGATGAAAGGACTTTGCTTTTATTGATCTATGATCCTTAAGAGAATTGAATTATTCTCCTCTCCTTTCTATAATGACGTTCATGATCTCTTTGAGAAAGACTTTAGTCTTATAGATCTATGATCTGTGAGAAGTAAGTTCTTATTTTATTTTGTGATGAGATCTCTTGATTTCTTTGTGAAAGACCTTTTGTCTTTGTAGATCTATGATCTTTTTAAAGAAATGAATTCTTCTTTCTTAATCATGAGATGATTTCATCTCTGTGTTCATCATCATCATTTTTACCTTGAAGAAAGATCTTCTTGCAAGTGCTTGCTCTTTGAATTTTCTCAAAGTTTTTTGGGGAGGTTTCTCTCTCTTTCTGTATATCTGAGACTTGAAGTCTTGGGGCATTTTTATAGGGTGGGCTGATTTATTGAATCAGTTAAAGAGATCTTTCTCTGATTAATTTGGGGATGTTTCCCCACCATTTGATCTTTGATCCTAGGGCTTCTGTTTTACAGAAGGCAATCTTCTTATTTTTAACAAGATTGGAAAATCTTTCCATACAGAATTTATTCTGTCTTTTGGTAATTTTTATTTACCATTGGATCATTGATCCAACGGTGCTCTGATTTACAGAGCACAATCTTGTTATTTGGAAAGATTTTTGAGGAATCTTTACTCAACAGAATTTAATTCTGATTAATTAATGATTTACCATTATTATTAGATTTTTGATCTAATGGTGGGGAGTTTTTAATTCCAGCGCTAGCGCAGCCGTGCTCTGTACGTGATGCGTTCTTGAAGAGCAGCGCACATTGCGCTAGCGTACCTGTGTTTGACACGTAGTGCGCTTCTTGGAGCGTAGCGCACCTAGCACTAGCGCACATGGGGCGTGCTGCTTAGAGCGCAGCGCACCTAGCGCTAGCACCCACGTGCTTTGCACGTGGTGCGCTGCTTAGGGCGCAGCGCACTTGGCGCTGCATCTGAAGCGTTGCTTCATTTCAAAAATTTGAATTTTAAACAGAGCTTTGCTCTGATTGGGAGAAACAAATGCCCCCCCACCGTTGCGCTCACGTGGCTTACATGTGAGTGCAGCGGTGGCAGCATCTGCGCCCTTGGATCAACTCAGAAGTTGAAACAGCACTCAGTGCCTATAAATAGGACCATTGGTCCTCATGATGATTTCTGTTCATCTTCTTCCTTGTTTTCTGAGAATTTTTATTCTCTCACAGAGCATAGCTCTCCATCTTAAGAATTTTCTTAAGGACAAACACTCTGTCAAAATTTAGGTAAAGATTAAATCTTTTAATAATCTAGGGTTTTACCCATTAACAGAGCCTTGCTCTTCATAGATCTTTGATCTAAAGAAAACCCTTTTAGGGTTTCATTAACAGAGCTTTGCACTCATGGAATCATAGATCTAAAGAGATCTCCTTCAGGGTTTCTTAGCCCATCAACAGAGCTTTGCTCTTTTGAAAACAAGCAGATTTGTTAATCTCTTATGAAGAACTCTTAAGAGTTCGTTCATGGATCATGAAGATCTCAGAATTTTTAATTCATAAAAAAATGATCTCAATTTTTCTGATGGATTATTCCATCATCATTTTTTCCAGAGCAAGGCTCTTGAGGAATTTTCATTCCTTCATGATTAGAGTTTGACAAGTGTCACTCTGTCACAGGGCACTGCTCTCAAAGGGAGATTTAATCCTCTGCCCGAGGGATTTCTCATTTAATGAGAATTTCTTGAGGATTTCCTCATTTAATGTGTCACGCCCCGCTTCCCAAAATACGGAATACGAGGAGTTGACAAGGCCAGCCATGCTCCTACGGTCAAGAAAATGTCCTGCCGTAGTCACACTTCGGCTTCTAGTTTTTCATGGTAAACAGTAATTGATGCACAGGTAATGAAAAATGCAGTAACTGGAACAAAATAGTAATATAAACTGACCTGATGGGAAACAAACGAATGTAACTCTGAATAGCTAGTCAAGAAGTCTGTGATGCACATCTAGTTCTGGTCCAGGCTAAATCTTCTCCTCACACTGAGCATGCATACTCAGGTCGTCAGAGCGACACAATAGCAATATAATACATAAAATCATATGACAATTCTAACAGTGATAACAGATATATGTAGCAGTAAATCAGAATGATGTAGGCATGAACATGCAGTAATCAATGCAGCGGAACAGTAAAAGCAGTAGAACGATATGCCACGTATGTCAACACAGTATGTAAGGTATATCTATGCCAGTATCTCTATCAGTCTCTAAGTCTCACTGTACATGTCACTAAACCAATCGTCAGTCCAAGTGTGAGAGTCAACCACTCGCGAGTGTCCTCCACCCAAGGGTAGAACCCAAGGGCAAGGGACCACGGGCCCAACATGTATATCACGGTGAATATCACATACCCTGTAAATCTCCATATACCTCCCTAATTATATAAGCCGGCATGGGACTCCCGAGATTCTGTTGAAGTCACACTCAAACTACCCCACACCCCGTGGTCTACATCAAACGCTAACCATAATCCTAAATACTAATCGATCAGTGACAAGTCTGCGCGAGAACTGGAGACAGGACCTCCATCAAGCACGTCCCGACTAATACCTAAGATAAATGGCAGTGTCTGGTGCCTTATCTGTGACACCCGTGCAAGCGCTTCCATAAGTGTCCCATACCACTTATAGTCACACGTACACGCATCCCACAGACGTCGACAATGGAATAGAATAATAGGGTCACTGATTGTGTACAAGTACGTATCACTTTCACTTATTCACGGATACACGAACACTGACGTACTTGCCACAATCATCACTAAAATCTAACTCTGGGTAAATGCACGATATCACTAGGTTATCACTACAATGATATGGGTATGATATGATACGTAAACAGTATATGAAGCATGATTAAGGTGTCATAAAAATAGTATTCTATCACTTGCACGATTTATCATGAAACATACGTGTATAGTTTAGCTAAACGATAAACAGGTAATAAATAGTATGTTCAGTTGTCCATCCATCGAATTTAGTTTCAAGCCAATCGGGTTCCAGGATCATTATTTATAGCCATTTCATTTTAAGCGCTCGCGGCTGGAAATCCGGTTTCAGAATCAGAAATTCGTTTCGCAACGGATTTTAATCCCAATTGGGATCAGATTTTAGCGATGCTACAGTCCGATGAATTCTAGGGTTTTCTGTAGGGTTTTCAACGCAATAGACGTATCTTCAATCGCATCTGCACATCAGGAGTTATACACGGTTTAATACTAGTATGTCAATTCTGATTCTGTTGGGACTATTATGCGTCCCGATCTTTTAAATTACAGATTAAATAGTAAACGATAACAAAACAGAATGAAACCACTTGTGTTATTTAGCTAACAGGTTCACCTACAATAAACAGCGGAGTTCCGCAATCTACGAGTTAAGGAGATCTTGTGGTACCCATTACGGAACAGCAAGCAACAACTGGAGTCGCACTGGACTGCAGTCCAGAGTCGCACTCCGATCCAAATATCATCACAATTTAAGTACAGGAATACCAGGAAACCAGTATAGGGTTAAATTTCGTCGAGTCGGCTTCGATTTGAGCCCTTGAACGCACCATTCTAGTATGTATATGATTTATGGTGAATTTAACGGTTTTCAGGTACAAGAAAATTCCCGTTTTACGGTTAAACTTGGGGGTAGTTGTTTTAGTCGTTAACGGTCATATTTTCCAGCGAAACTTGCACACGGTGTTCATCGCAGCAAGGGCCAAGGCAAGTAATCCAGTTCCGTCAATTTAGAAGAGTATTTTCTTTGGGAACACGCGTCGAACAGGTATGGCACATAATTGGTTTAAACTTGTAACTTTATAATCTATGTATTTAGCGATTGTAACTTAAGTAAATAGCATGTAAGCAAGTAAAATACTTGCCTGGAGGTGCACGGCAGCGTGGTACAGTACGTGCGCGCGAAGAGCTAGCACTGCGACGGCAATGGCTCCGGGTGAGATCGGGTCTGTTCTCGGCCAGTGGGGGCTCGGGGCGTCGTCGGGGTGTCTGCTTTGGTCGCAGCTCTAGATGGTGGGGCTGCAGAGGGTTGGGTGGCCGGTGATGGGTCGGCAACTGTTATGGCTCGAGTTGGGTAAGAAGAGGGATCAAGAGAGAGAGTGTAGAGAGTGAGACAGAGAAAGAGAGATGTAATGAGGGAGAGGGAAAGAACGCAGAGAGAGGGAGTGCAAGAGATCAGAGAGAGTTAGAGAGAGAGTAGCAGAGAGGGGGAAAGGGTAGGCAGAGAGAGAGTGAGGGATTAAGCAGAGAAGGGGAGAGGGTAGGCAGAGAGAGAGAGAGTGAGAGAGAGAG
The DNA here is from genome assembly GCA_030015575.1 of Agapanthus africanus. Taxonomy (NCBI): domain Eukaryota; kingdom Viridiplantae; phylum Streptophyta; class Magnoliopsida; order Asparagales; family Amaryllidaceae; genus Agapanthus; species Agapanthus africanus. Next base: position 296,162,438 of record CM057339.1, on the reverse strand, counting down.
TAAGCAGAGAGGGAGAGAGAGGGTAGGCAGAGAGAGAGAGAGAGAGAGAGAGGATGATGACGACGATGACGACGATGATGATGAGGTGACGGCGTGGTTGAACGGCGGTGAGGCGGGGATCGGCTCGAGTGTTCGGTGGTGATTGAACGGGGGTGCAGGCGAAAGCGCTCGGGGAAGCAGTGGTGGAAGAGAGGAGGAGGAGGGAAGGAAGGGCTCGACGGTGGTGGTGTCGGGTTCAGATGAGAAGGAAGTGAGGGCGTGCGCGGCGGTGGCGGAGCTCGTCGGCGAGGGGTGTGAACTGGAAGTCTTCGAGAGAAGAGAAGTGTGGGTTGAGCGAGACTGGAAGGGAGCAGGGAGGGGGTAGAGAGGCGAGGAGGGGTCGCGCTTATGGAGCTTGCGAGGCGCGTGGTCGTGGCGACGGGCACGGAGACGTGGCCGACGTGGGGAACTCGGGGACGTGGTTGAAGGAGAAAAGAGCGGGAGAAGTTGCGAGATGAGGGTTGAGGGAAAGGCGATGGGAGTGAGGGAGAGAGGAATGGAGACGAGGCGAGCGTCACGGGTAACGCTCGCGAGAGCTGGCGTGGGCGACGGCGGAGGCGAGGTGCGCGGCGGAGAAAACGCGCGCGGGAGATGTGGGACTAGCCGTTGGGGAGAAGAACAGGAGCAGGCCAGTATTGGGCTTGGGGAAAAATAGATTAGGAATTTATTAAAACAAAATGTGTGGGCTGAGTGGGGAACGGGTCGGGGTTTAAAGAAAAATTTAATGGAAAAATTAAAGGGAGTGGGCCGGCTCGGTGGCTCAGAAAAATAAGGGAAAATCAAATGGAAAAATAATTAGAGAAGAAGAGGGCCGGGTCGGGGAAAACCAAGGGTTTATTAAGGGAAAAATTTTAGTGGGCTGAGGAAGTAATTAGGTTTTAAAAGTTAAGTTTAATTAATTAAAAGGAATGGGTTTGGATTTTTTATTGATAAAAGAATAAATGGGGTTTAAAAAATAAATAAAATTAATAATAAAATACATAAAATTATAAATAAAAATAAATAGAATTCTAGAGTAACAAATCACAGGTTTTAGTATAAAAGGGGCTGGGTATTACATCATACCACCCTTACAAAAATTTCGTTCTCGAAATTTAAAATAAACGATAAGTTATACAAACATAAGCGAAAGCTATTAGATTGCACACTAACACAAAAGATTTATTAACAGTACGTGGACGAAGAAATCTGAAATATATATAAGTAAGGACCACATACGGAAAGGTAGGTCTACATAGGTATAAGGCAAGAATAACTATAAGGGCAACTACGAGTATACGAGAATATAGGTATCAATAACGAACAATAATAATTAAAATGTGTTCGATAAAGGTCGAAACCCACATAAGTGCACATCTAAGTCTATCAAAAGCAAGCAGAAAATAAGTATAAGGCTCAACCTCCAACATAGTAATCATAGGCACAAAACCCGAAAATAAAGTACTGACAATAAAGTAGTGAAAAAATTAGTTGGTAGGTTATAACATTTTAGGATAACGTATCGAAAAATAGGTTTAAAATGATTTAGAAAACTTGTATAGTGAATCTAAGAAACATGGAACAAAATTTGCGCGGTGTAAGAGTGCGCTACTGAAAACTGAAGATAATAGTAGTGTGCTTACAATACATAAAACTAATTAGTCAATAACACATACTCTTCGATAAATGAAAACTACTGAAAACCAAATCTCGAATAATAAAGTCCCTATATATATTTAGTGTAATAGGAAGAATACAAATAGGTATAGGGCTAGCTAAGATAATGGTTACAAGGAAGTGTGGATCATTCAAAGGTTGAAGTATGGTGGCTTTAGGCTGAAGATCAAGGAGATTGGGATCGGGTCAGCACAGGGAGTAAGGGTGAGCAACAAAGGACTACAAGGTGAAGGTATGAGGAGGACAATGGTTGAAACATCCTACGACTCAAGATTTGAAGGGTTAGCGAACTCGGAAATTTCACAAGATATGTTCTCCTCCCAGAAGGATCTCAAAAGGGCACAGACGAATGATGAAGGGTGGACCTCTAAAAGATCGGGTGTGATACTGGTTAATCTGAGTGAGGGTTAAGGCAAAGTAAGGAATAGAGGTGGACAGATCTCATTAGGAAGAATAATTGTACATAAGGAATAACCAAGCAGCACGCGAACTAAGAAGATCGAAGGATTTGTGAACTCGACAATTTATTTCATTTCAAAAGATTCCAAACCAAGCATTCTCAAAGAAGAAAGGTGGCCCTAAACTATACACAGTTTTATTTGGCCAGAAGAAGACAACATCAAAAAGAAATCCCGTCAGTTGTGGAGATTCAGCAGGTTGCGGTAGGCTCGCGCACTCGGATAGGGGCGTCCATTGCCATATCGTCTCGCAGGTATCTCCATTGGGAGTTCTTCCACCGCAGGGTATTGTCCTTCTGGTCCTGCTTCCTCGGCCGGAGCTTCTTCATCGAGGTCTGATTCCAAGTGATCCTCTCCTTCTGGGTTCTCTTCCATGGGGTCTTCCTCCACTGGACTTTCTCCTATCGGTTCTTCCTCGGGATCTTCTTCTTTTGGGTTTTCTTCTGGGTCTTCTTCCTCTTCGTCGGAATCGCCTATCATGTCAAACTCTGGGGCGACTACTCCTTCGTCCTCTGAATCGTTGTTTTCGAAATTGATCTGGGGACCGTTGATCTCATCGTCAGAATTCATCAGCGTGCGGTCTAAGGAAACGCATGATTGTGCATCCTCATCTAGATGCGGCGCTTCCCCAGGGTGGGCCATGGCTTGAAAAGAAAGTGTTATGATTAAACAACGGAACACATCAAGAAAATAGTTAAGTGTACGAAGTCTAGAAAGATATGCGGTGGCAGGAATTTTAAAAGAATCAAGATTAAAATGTTGTGCTAATGAATAGTATGAACAAGGGAAATGACAAGAGAATGATGAATATATTACGATTCAAATTTTATTTCATCCAACTAAGAGTTCGACGGATACAAGGTTTCAAACGGAAGGAAATGTTTATAAAAGGATGACGACATAATACTGAAATTGGAAAACATAAAAATTCTTCTTTGATTGCTAGACCACTGCATCATCGTTACGCGAGTTGAATCCTGTGTTGGGTCTGCTTTATTCTCAAAGTTCGAATTACGCGATAATCATCACTTGTCAGAAGTGTGAAGAGTGGACGAGTCTCCTCCTTGTAGTTCCTTTCTTTCTGGGCAACCGTTGATGAGATGTTTGTTGGAACCGCATATCAGACATTTCCCTTGGGCACGGCGACAATCCCTCTGAAGGTGTCCTGGCCTCTTACAGTACCCACAATACGGGGTCTTCTGCTGCTTCTGTCGTGGGGAAACAAATTGACTCTTCATCTTCTTCTCTTTTCCTCATCTAATAGGGATCTCTCTATGATTGGAGACTCCCGCTGGTGTCTGATTCACCTGCGTTCTCAGTCCTTCAGCCAACAAGTCGTTTGTTCGCTCCTGGGCTTCCTTTAGACCTTGCAATACACTCAGAATCTCAATGGTCTGAATCTGGGGAGTGGAGATAGAGAAAGAGTCGTTGGAAGTCATGATCCTGAAACAACAATTTTTTAGGATGATATAAGTCGCAAGCTATACGAATCAAAATATAATATGGATAGGACAAGATTCAAGAATATCAGAGGTGATGAATTTATTACAAGTGGAAATCAACGGTAGCATTCTAAGTCACCTAACAGAGTACGGTAGCCCCATTGCAGCTACGTAACCTTGCCAAGTCACCCGAAACCCAAACGAATGGATAGTAGAACACTCAATGCGAATATGGATCAAGAATATCAAGTTTACAATCTAGACTGAGGGATGTCTTAGATTGTCAAGCTATACACGGAAAACTGCAATCCCAATCGAAAAAAAACCTGGGCTCTGATACCAACTAAACCATGTCACGCCCCGCTTCCCAAAATATGGAATACGAGGAGTTGACAAGGCTAGCCATGCTCTTACGGTCAAGGAAATGTCCTGCCGTAGTCTCCTACGGTCAAGGAAATGTCCTGCCATAGTCACACTTCGGCTTCTAGTTTTTCATGGTAAACAGTAATTGATGCACAGGTAATGAGAAATGCAGTAACTGGAACAAAATAGTAATATATACTGACCTGATGGGAAACAAACGAATGTAACTCTGAATAGCTAGTCAAGAAGTCTGTGATGCACATCTAGTTCTGGTCCAGGCTAAATCTTCTCCTCACACTGAGCATGCATACTCAGGTCGTCAGAGCGACACAATAGCAATATAATACATAAAATCATATGAAAATTCTAACAGTGATAACAGATATATGTAGCAGTAAATCAGAATGATGTAGGCATGAACATGCAGTAATCAATGCAGCGGAACAGTAAAAGCAGTAGAACGATATGCCACGTATGTCAACACAGTATGTAAGGTATATCTATGCCAGTATCCCTATCAGTCTCTAAGTCTCACTGTACATGTCACTAAACCTATCGTCAGTCCAAGTGTGAGAGTCAACCACTCGCGAGTGTCCTCCACGCAAGGGTAGAACCCAAGGGCAAGGGACCACGGGCCCAATATGTATATCACGGTGAATATCACATACCCTGTAAATCTCCATATATCTCCCTAATTATATAAGCCGGCATGGGACTCCCGAAATTCTGTTGAACTCACACTCAAACTATCCCACACCCCGTGGTCTACATCAAACGCTAACCATAACCCTAAATACTAATCGATCCGTGACAAGTTTGCGCGAGAACTGGAGACAGGACCTCCATCAAGCACGTCCCGACTAATACCTAAGATAAATGGCAGTGTCTGGTGCCTTATCTGTGACACCCGTGCAAGCGCTTCCATAAGTGTCCCATACCACTTATAGTCATACGTACACGCATCCCACAGACGTCGACAATGCAATAGAATAATAGGGTCACTGATTGTGTACAAGTACGTATCGCTTTCACTTATTCACGGATACACGAACACTGACGTACTTGCCACAATCATCACTAAAATCTAACACTGGGTAAATGCACGATATCACTAGGTTATCACTACAATGATATGGGTATGATATGATACGTAAACAGTATATGAAGCATGATTAAGGTGTCATAAAAATAGTATTCTATCACTTGCACGATTTATCATGAAATGTACGTGTATAGTTTAGCTAAATGATAAACAGGTAATAAATAGTATGTTCAGTTGTACATCCATCGAATTTAGTTTCAAGCCAATCGGGTTCCAGGATCATTATTTATAGCCATTTCATTTTAAACGCTCGCGGCTGGAAATCCGGTTTCAGAATCAGAAATCCGTTTCGCAACGCATTTTAATCCTAATTAGGATTAGATTTTAGCGACGCTACAGTTGGATGAATTCTAGGGTTTTCAGTAGGGTTTTCAACGCAATAGACGGATCTTCAATCGCATCTGTACGTCAGGAGTTATATACGGTTTAATACTAGTATGTCAATTCTGATTCTGTTGGGACTGTTATGCGTCTCTTTTAAATTACAGATTAAATAGTAAACGATAACAAAACAGAATGAAACCACTTGTGTTATTTATCTAACAGGTTCACCTACAATAAACAGCAGAGTTCCACAATCTACGAGTTAAGGAGATCTTGTGGTACCCATTACGGAACAGCAAGCAACAACTGGAGTCGCTCTGGACTGCAGTCCAGAGTCGCACTCCGATCCAAATATCATCACAATTTAAGTACAGGAATACCAGGAAACCAGTGTAGGATTAAATTTCGTCGAGTCGGCTTCGATTTGAGCCCTCGAACGCACCATTCTAGTATGTATATGATTTATGGTGAATTTAACGGTTTTCAGGTACAAGAAAATTCCCGTTTTACGGTTAAACTTGGGGGTAGTTGTTTTAGTCGTTAACGGTCATATTTTCCAGCGAAACTTGCACACGGTGTTCATCGCAGCAAGGGCCAAGGTAAGTAATCCAGTTCCATCAATTTAGAAGAGTATTTTCTTTGGGAACACTCGTCGAACAGGCATGGCACATAATTGGTTTAAACTTGTAACTTTATAATCTATGTATTTAGCGATTGTAACTTAAGTAAATAGCATGTAAGCAAGTAAAATACTTGCCTGGAGGTGCACGGCAGCGTGGTACAGTACGGGCGCATGACGAGCTAGCACCGCGACGGCAACGGCTCCGGGTGAGATCGGATCTGTTCTTGGCCAGTGGGGGCTCGGGGCGTCGTCAGGGTGTCTGCATTGGTCGCAGCTCTAGATGGTGGGGCTGCAGAGGGTTGGGTGGCCGGTGATGGGTCGGCAACTGTTGTGGCTCGAGTTGGGTGAGAAGAGGGATCAAGAGAGAGAGTGTAGAGAGTGAGACAGAGAAAGAGAGATGTAACGAGGGAGAGGGAAAGAACGCAGAGAGAGAGGGAGTGCAAGAGATCAGAGAGAGTTAGAGAGAGAGTAGCAGAGAGGGGTAGAGGGTAGGCAGAGAGAGAGTGTGAGGGAGTATGCAGAGAGGGGGAGAGGGTAGGCAGAGAGAGAGAGTGAGAGAGAGAGTAAGCAGAGAAGGAGAGAGAGGGTAGGCAGAGAGAGAGAGAGTGAGAGAGAGAGGACGATGACGACGATGATGATGAGGTGACGGCGTGGTTGAACGGCGGTGAGGCGGGGATCGGCTCGGGTGTTCGGTGGTGATTGAACGGGGGTGCAGGCGAAAGCGCTCGGGGAGGCAGTGGAGGAAAAGAGGAGGAGGAGGGAAGGAAGGGCTCGACGGTGGTGGTGTCGGGTTCAGATGAGAAGGAAGTGAGGGCGTGCGCGGCAGTGGTGGAGCTCGTCGGCGAGGGGTGTGAACTGGAAGTCTTCGAGAGAAGAGAAGTGTGGGTTGAGCGAGACTGGAAGGGAGCAGAGAGGGGGTAGAGAGGCGAGGAGGGGTCGCGCTTGTGGAGCTTGCGAGACGCGCGGTCGTGGCTACGGGCACGGAGACGTGGCCGACATGGGGAACTCGGGGACGTGGGTGAAGGAGAAAAGAGCGGGAGAAGTTGCGAGATGAGGGTTGAGGGAAAGGCGATGGGAGTGAGGGAGAGAGGAATGGAGACGAGGCGAGCGTCACGGGTAACGCTCGCGAGAGCTGGCGTGGGCGACGGCGGAGGCGAGGAACGCGGTGGAGGAAACGCGCGCGGGAGATGTGGGACTAGCCGTTGGGGAGAAGATCAGGAGCAGGCCAGTATTGGGCTTGGGGAAAAATAGATTAGGAATTTTTTAAAACAAAATGTGTGGGCTGAGTGGGGAACGGGCCGGGGTTTAAAAGAAAATTTAATGGAAAAATTAAAGGGAGTGGGCCGGCTCGATGGCTCAGAAAAATAAGGGAAAATCAAATGGAAAAAGAATTGGAGAAGAAGAGGGTCGGGCCGGGGAAAACAAAGGGTTTATTAAGGGAAAAATTTTAGTGGCCTGAGGAAGTAATTGGGTTTTAAAAGTTAAGTTTAATTAATTAAAAGGAATGGGTTTGGATTTTTTATTGATAAAAGAATAAATGGGGTTTAAAAAATAAATAAAATTAATAATAAAATACCTAAAATTATAAATAAAAATAAATAGAATTCTAGAGTAACAAATCACAGGTTTTAGTATAAAAAGGGGCTGGGTATTACATAATGACAGCCTCATCAAATGATGAGGCTGTTTTATTAATGATGAACTGTCATCTAGATTTAGTGGGCCCCTTTTGGTCCCTCTCTACTGCATTGCAGTGTGGTACAAATTCTAAAGTACCAAGTGTCAGAATTTAAATTAAATTATCGCACTGACAGTTGACTTTTGTCCATTTTCGCGCAGGCGACATGTCTTTCGATCCCTTTTTCCCGTTTGTTCGTTCAGAGGGAGGATTCCCTGGAGCGCCTGTGGACTGGGAAGTCTCAACATTGATCAAAGATCATGACCCGGAACATAAGAATCTTCACCTCTGGGGGACATGGTACAATCAAATTATTAAGGGTCGGCAGAGCTTTTCGTGCACCGTACCCTCTCAGAGCCCATCATGGCGATCCATTACGCCGACCCACTCCCGGTGAACTATACCGTGGAAGAAGTCAACTGGATTTCGGGAAGTCTTCTTCATCCTGCTATGGCTTCGATACCCGTTCAGCCTCCAATGGCTTTGGATACCCTGGGGCGACGTATTTTTCAAGGCGAGGCGCGACCATGGGGACAACCATATATGATTGGCCTAATTCCTCGTCATCCAGCTGGCTATCTGCAATGGGCCTACTACATTCTGTCAGCGAAGAAGTCACAGTTGTTGAGGCTTGGGTTGTATCCCGCCATTTATGCTTCTCTCTTCCAGTATTCTACGCTTCCCGCCTGGTGGGTAGGCCTTTCTGGAGCAGTGGAATATTCCAACTCACACCTTCCTTTCGCTGGACCGAGAAGTATCAATTTCTTTAGAGGAATTTGCAGAAGTTTCTGGCTTACCGGTTATGGGGGAGTATTATGAGGAACTGCTTCCTACAGATGAATACATTTTTGGTGCCAAGCCAGTGATGACAGGCCTTACCCCGGAGAACGCCATTCAACAACAGTTTCCTAGTTTAATCAAAGTGTTGAATATTTATGAGGGACTTTTTCTCGAATCTGAGAACCGCAGGGTTAATTTCGAGGATTTCATTTCTCGTTTTCTCCATCCGGAAGTCCTATCGAAGGAGGCTGCTAAATTCGCCAAACTTGATGACCCTTTCGGTTTAGGGTTAAACAACTTCCCAACAGCGGAAGCAGATCAAAAGAGTTTCTTCCTTCCCAACACTCTATTTGTTTCTTTTGCGGAGGTCGCAGTCCCTGGGATTGATGAGGAAACGTTCTTTTTGGAGTTTCTTGGGCTATGGCTGAGCTGGTTTGCGCTCCCGATGCACCTTCGCCGTATGAGGCCGTCTGTCTTCTATCCGGCTCACCGAATGATTATTGGGGTGAAAGTGGCTGTCGAGGTTGCTGGGTTAGCTCATCTGTATTACGGCCTCAGCCAAGTGGCGGATACTACTGAACCCGGAGTGCAGCATATGAACTTCTCGATGCATTACTTCATGTCATGGCTCGAGCTACATGCACTTGGCGTTTACGGTATCCATAAAAGGCCGTCCTTCTACGACAGGTGCGGCTTCCCCCAGATTATGCGATTAGTCAACGCATCTATTGTAAATACGCCACCATGGGAAGCTAGAGGTTTGCTCCTTCGTCCTTGCACGGTTGGAGATGGCATGACTTTCACTGACAAGATCCTGACTATCGGCAAAGAGTCCGTGACAACGGTGCAGCCATTGCGGGACATTTTTAAAGATGGAGCCTCTGTTTTGAAAGCTCGGAAAATCCTTCATTTATATTCCATTAGACCGGGCTTTCTAGTGTTTAGGCAAAATGATGCGGTGTTATTCATGAGATACAACCCGCACTGTTTCGCCCAGCAGCTGAGCTACAATCAGGGAGTCCCGCTTGAGGCTTTCTTGTTAGAACCTACTGTCACTAAAGAAGGGATGCGAAACGCGCTGCATCATTTCATGCGCATGAACACGGGGTCCAACTTCTTTATCAGCGAACCGAGCTATGTCCCGAAGGCCCTTAGTGTGTACGCGGCGTGGTACCAGCATTCAATGGGCGCCGTCATCAGGGAGGAAAAGCGACTGCTGCTTAATCGCAAAGGTGCACCCCCGGCTGGTGATCAAAATGTCCCTTTGAAGTGACGGACCATTGTCCCACCTCTGTTAAGAGAAGCTGCCGTGATCGAAGTCCCGCACGACAGGCCCGAGCCACCGATACCCCAGGCTCCTGTAGAAACGGCGACTGTAGCTTCCCCCGATTCTGGCGTGGGTTCAGATATCGAGACTTGTCGTCCTAAAGTGCCTACCAAGCGTAAGCTTGTGCTAGCTACGACCGGAGCTTGTTCGCAGAAGAGGAAGAAAAAGTCGATCCTTTCTGCCGACGTTGTACTCGGCCAGGAGCCTCATGCTCCTTATGGCGAGGGCTTGAGAGAGTATGGGACAAACGAGAGTCTATTCATGCCGCCAGATGATACTGATCCGGCGGCTGCCATTGCAGCTTCTAAGCAATTGGCAAGCCACGAAGCGGGACTAGCCATCCTCGCGCAATCAGGTAACCATTAGCTGTATCTTTTGTCATTGCATCATATATTTATCATCATGTTTTGACAGACACTTCCCCCTCCCCATTTTTTTTAACAGGCATTTCCACCGAAGAAGCTCTCGCAGCTTCTCTCAAGATGTTTGAGGAAGAGGAAAGACTTCGAGCATCCTTAGGCGTCGGTACATTTCGGTTCATCGCGTCTCCGCTCCCGTTTCTTATGGGTAATCTGACCCCTCCTTTTCATCTTATTACAGGAACTACTTCTACTCAGGTTATTCCAGGCGTGGCCCCGACTTCGCAGGGCGGTGCGGGGACGCTTCCCGGGTCGTCTATCGAAGTCTCAGTTCCGCCGGTATTGCCGAAAAAAGCTTCACTTAAGCAACCGATGATGGATACCATAACGGCTCCAGAGGTAACTATTGGCGCGGACGATGACGTCCTGTTGACAGAGGTCTTTAGAAGATCTGCCCTCACGGCCCGGGCGAAAAGGAAGCATAGAATGCGCGCGGTAAGGGAGCGTATCGACGCCTTGGATGCGGGTGCAGGTCCAAGCGCTGTTACCCCTATACCTACTCCTTCAGAGGATACTTCGGCTGCCTTGTCTATCGCCCACAGATAGGCAGCACGTGCGGCTCGGGAGGCAATCGAAAAACCGACCCAAGGTAACGTGACATTGGGTTCTTTTGTCAAAGTTTTAAATTTTAGGTTCTCATATATCCTGTCTTGCAGGGCCGATTCTTGCCGAGGAAGTGGTGGGTGACGTGGCGGCAACCACCGAGCCTGAGGTAGCGGTAGGTGAGACGGCTACAATCGTCAAGCCTGAGGTAGCCACTCTTTCTCAAGAGTCAGGCACTGCTCCAATCATCGCCCTTTCCCCCTGCGGCTCCTTACCGTTGCCGGGCGCTGCAAGTGTCACGACGATTCTCATGGAATTGGGGGATGAGGCTACGGGTGGCTAGACCGTTCCGATGGAGGAGGGTGAAGCATTCGCAGCATCCAGTGACGCCCTTGTCACAGTCTCGACCGGCGACTCACCACGTAGATTTTAGGTCATTACTCTCCCCTTTATTCTGCAATCTCTTTCAATTTCTTTTGACAACGTTTCTCTTATTTCTAATACAGGTGTGATGAGCGCTGGGGTTATTCCATCCGAGGAAGCGTCTTCAGTTGCTTCTCTGACGGTGACCGCTCCTATACCTTCTCTCGTACCCTCTCAAATGCTGGAAGGTGCGGATTTGTGACCCATCAGCTTCATTGTAGGTAGTATACTTTATGTACTGATATTGCATTATTATATCCTTGCAGGAGTCCTTTTTGATCACATGTATCAGGTGCTACACCCACACTTCTCCTTTCAGTCAGAGATTGTCTCTTCTAGCGGAGCTGGTGAGTACAGCCTTTGGCTAACGTCTCTTCTTTTCTTTGACGGGTAGTCAAATCGTTTCTAATTCTTCTTTGTTTTAATTGTAGCCCTACAGATCGGAGGAGGAGACGAAAGAACAGTTGTACTGCCGGTACTCCCGTTCTTGCCACCTGCTGCAGCCGGTATAGTATACTCCGTTGTTCATGAACCTCCCTTATTTCTTGAACCGTTATTTGACTGTGATTTGCTTTGTAGCTGTGACACCGACTTCAGCTCTGTTTGAGTCTCAAGTCATAATGCCAGCAGGCCCTTTCTCTCGACTCCCATCTTCCAAAGGTGTTGTGAATAGCCTGCGCACGTTGATCGATCATCTCGAGGAGCTTGATGCAGAGACTCTTGTCCTTGCTGCAGATTTCGCTGCTGAGGTTAATCCTATGCTGGCGACGCTCGTGCACTTTAATAATGAAGGCGTCGTGGGGTCCTGGGTTAATCATTGCAGAAAAATCGAGGCATGTCTGCATGAGCTTGAGTTTAGACGTCCTGTCCCCGAGGTTTTGGCTGAGAACTCCCAGCGGGCTGCATGGGTCGAGGAGAGCACCCCTTACTTCCGCCATCTTGAACAAAAAGCGGCTTTGAGGCATAAGGAGCGTGAGGAGACTTTAAGCGAATCTACTTGTTTACATGCTCAAGTTGATGCAAACGCTGCACAGCTGAAAGTCATCTTTGAAAGCCTTCTACGATGTATTTCTGACGGGCTAACACTGAGGCAGAAACTCGACCTCATTGAATGAGATGCACAAGGTCGTGAGGTAGCTCAGCGGGTCGTTGACGAGCAACTTTCATCTTATCTGCAGCAACGAGCTCAGGTTGAAGCAGAGTTGGCCGTGGCAGCTGACCATGAAAATGGGCTGAGGGAAGTGCACGAGCGGCTAATTGGTCTATTGAAAACGCTTCCCTCTCAATAATTGTTTATGTACCATTTGTAATTTTGAATAAAATGTATCCATTTTTTTTATTCTTTCATAAGATGTATTTTGTACCCAATTGAATTTATAAATAAAAGATACATTTCTTTCGCAATGTCTTATGTCATCTCTTGGCTTTCTTCTTTTCTTTGTTATTAGCATGTCACTTTAGTAAGCGTAGCCTGCCGATGTTAAAGAGAGCATTCCGTTTTGAATTCTTCGAGAGGTAGTGATGGCTTAGAAAGCAAGTTCAGATCTGCTGCCTAAGACTTTTTAATTTCATGAGCCGTGAGGGTCTCATAAAGATTTTTCTCCCTATGAGTCGAGAGGATCTCGTAGGCATAATTTCTCCTTAGGAATCGTGAGGATTCCTAAGTGTGTTTTTCTCTTATAATTCGTAAGGATCTCATAAGAGAATTTTCCCTCTTACAAGTCGAGAGGACTCGTAAGTGGTTGTTTCCCTCCTTGTCAAGATTCGACTTTGGAGAGAGTGGCCCGTGAATAGTATGCAAGAGTCCATTTTGGACCGACTTGCAGGGCCCCAGTGCTTAGGAAACAGGTTTTTTAATCCCTGCTGCCTAAGGCTTTTCCTTATGAGTCGAGACGATTCGAGAAGTTCTCGCAAAGACACTAATTTCCTCACGAGTCGAGACGAATCGAGCAGTTTTTGCAAGAATGTCCTAACGTCACAGTTAACCTCTGCTCTTTACGACAGAGGTCCGTTAGGGTCTGTGGTACTAGAGTTTTGTCCGTCGTACCGTCGCGTTGGCTGATGTATTCTTCGATAGGCAATATTGCTGTTCGGGTAACCTTGCGACTGTCGTGCCTCCGATCCCTTCGGGGGCTGGACAAGATGTCTTCAAGCAATCCTCCTAGGCAGTTTGACCGTCGGAAGAGCAAGCGTTAGGAATTTTTCTATGCCGCTTTTTACTTGAGGTTAGGGTCATTTTGGGGAGCCCCGATGAGTCATAACCACTCCGCTCTGGTGTGGGATGATCTCCGATAGTCTTTCAGGTTTTATTTGAGTTGCCGTCAAGACCCTGAAGCTAGGAATTTATCCTTTGCTTCATTTGCTGGCATTGCGTCTGCTGTATCGAGACGAATGTCGCGGTTGTCTCTAGGTTGTTGATGAACCGTCGAGGTTTGGAACTAGGGATTTTGCCGTGGCTCTGTTGTTTGATTGTCGCGTCTGAATCCTGCTGGAGGAAGAATGCTGTGGTGACATCTCGTCTGTTGTATCGAGACGAACATCGAGGTGGTGACCACTCCATGCAGGATGATCTCCGGTAGTATTTCAGGTTTTATATGAGTTACCGTCAAGACCCTGAAGCTAGGAATTTGGCATTTGCTTCGTTTGCTTTGGCGTGTCCGAATCCTGTTGGAGGAAGGACGTTGTAGTGACATCTCATCTGCTGTATCGAGACGAACGTCGAGGTGGTGACCACTCCACGCTAGTGTGGGATGATCTCCGATAGTCTTTCAGGTTTTATATAAGTTGCCGTCAAGACCCTGAAGTTAGGAATTTGGCCTTTGCTTCATTTTCTTTGGCGTGTCCGAATCCTGTTGGAGGAAGGACGCTGTAGTGATAACTCGTCTGCTGTATCGAAATGAACGTCGAGGTGGCGACCACTCCATGTGGGATGATCTCCGGTAGTCTTTTAGGTTTTATATTAGTTACCGTCAAGACCCTGAACCTAAGAATTTGGCCTTCGCTTCGTTTGCTTTGGCGTGTCCGAATCCGGTTGGAGGAAGGACGCTATAGTGACATCTTGTCTGCTGTATCGAGATGAATGTCAAGGTGGTGACCACTCTGCGCTGGTGTGGGATGATCTCCGATAGTCTTTCAGGTTTTATATGAGTTACCGTCAAGACCCTGAAGCTAGGAATTTAGCCTTTGCTTTATTTGCTTTGGCATTGCGTCTACTGTAACGAGACGAATGCTGAGGTGGAGCTGGAATTTTGCCGTCACTCCGCTTTGTTTCGACCATGGGGTCTTTTGTTGACGTCGTACCTGCATCCTTTTGGACTGCGAAGGAACGCTATTGTTGACATGGCGTCTGCTGTAACGAGACGAATGCTGAAGTGTAGCTGGGATTTTGCCGTCACTCCGCTTTGTTTTGACCATGGGGTCTTTTGTTGACGTTGCATCTGCATCCTGCTGGACTGTGAAGGAACGCTTTTGTTGACATTGCGTCTGCTGTAACGAGACGAATGCTGAGGTGGAGCTGGGATTTTGCCGTCACTCCGCTTTGTTTTGACCATAGGGTCTTTTGTTGACGCTGGGTCATCTGTGAACCGTAGAGTCTTGGAACTGGGGACTTTGCAGTGGTTCCGATTGATGGTGTAACATCTATGTCCTGCTGGAATGAGGAGGCACACCGTTGTTGGTCTCCAGGTTATAGATGTGGCCATTGAGATTTGGAACTAGGGACTTTGCTATGGCTCCGCTTCATTGCGACTCTGAGGTCGGTTGTTGACGTCACGTCTGCATCTGGTTGGAGTGAGGAGAAACGCCGTTGGTGATCTCTAGGCTGTCTGTGAACCGTCGGGATTTGGCTTCGCTTTCTGATAGAACCTGGTGGGAAGGTATGGTTCCCTCTTTGTTTGTGCCCCTGGATTGTATACAGGGATCGATGTGATTTCACCTGTAAGGCAAAAAGTTTCATTCTTTCATTTTTTTCTTTCCGCGATGCTTTATCATTTCAGCTTTTATATCGCGAAGGTCGCGATTGCCCAATCATTTCGGCTATTTTTCGCGGTACCCAATCATTTTGGCTGTTTTTGTATGCATACATTTTTACTTGATGATTTCGTTGCAAGTTGCCCCATCATTTCGGCTATTTAATATGCATTTTTGGCTCGCTGATTTTTTTATCGCGAGTGTGGAACTTGGAATCTGGTGTCAATCTCAGCATCAGGATCGCTGTGACTGGAATATTTCCAGGAGCGAATCATCATTTTCCATGAAAGGAATTGGAATTTGATACCGATTTAGGCATCAGCATCGCTACAACTGGGATATTGCTAGGAGCGAATCATCATTTGTCTCTGTCAATGTCGAACAAAGGTGGCTTAGCAAACAGGGTTAGGATCCCGTCGACTAAGGCTTTTGACTTCATGAGCCGTAAGGGTCTCATAAAGGTGTTTCTCCCTACGAGTCATGAGGATCTCGTAGGTGCATTTTCTCCTTAGGAATCGTGAGGATTCCTAAGTGTGTGTTCTCTTATAAGTCGTAAGGATCTTACAAGAGTGTTTTCTCCTTATAAGTCGAGAAGACTTACAAGGGTCGTTCACCGTGTGAGCATATCCCTAGTCGCTGGTGGGACTCTGTTAGGGAAGTGTTTATTCATGCCCGTGGATTGTATACAAAGGTCAACATTGAACCGCTTGTAAGGAAGCATTGGAGATTGTGATGGCTTAAGAACAGGTTCAGATCCCTGTAGCTTAAGGCTTTTGAATCCTATGAACCGTGAGGGTCTCAAAGGGGAATTCTCCTTACGAGTCGTGAGGATCTCGTAAGTGTAATCTCCTTAGGAATCGTGGGGATCCCTAAGTGTGTTGCTCCCTTGTGAGTCGTAAGGATCTCACGCAGGTATTTTCTCCTCACAAGGTAGAGAGGACCTTGCAACTGTCTTTTAACGAGATTGCGCCCTTTCAGGTTTTCATAAAACTCGCCGGTAGACCTGCTGTTTTTTTTACCACGTCAGCCTGGGAACGCCGCGGGTTTGTATTAGTTTAAGGACGTTTCGGTCAACAGCCAGTTTTAGGACATAATGGTCCATTGTTAGTTTAACGACGTTTCGGTCCGTCGCAAGTTTTAAGACATTGCGGTCCGCCGTTGCCGTATTTGAGGCGAATTTATAGTTTACGGACTTTTCGGTCCATGTGGCTTTCTCTATGAATGAGAACGATGCCCCCGGCATGTCCACCTTTTTAGGGGCGTGAGGTTGTGGCGGGTTCACCTTCCAGTTTTCGGATAATGCGAACTCGCCTTATTGGTATTGGTCCTCAATCCAGCCTTTGAAAACGAAGCAATTTTCGATTGGATGGCTTACTACTTGGTGGTAAGGGCAGTAATTAGGATTGTTGATATCGCCTGGCTGCAACGGACGTTTTGGATCCGGCAGATTGATGAGTCTGTTGCGCACTGCCAGCTCGAACAGTCTCCTCGTTTTATCCTGGGGAAACGAGTAAGGACATCCCAGTCTCTCCTCGAAGGATGGACGTGGACGTACGTTGTTTTGGCGAACAACCGGCTTTAAGTTTCTCGGCTGTTGTTGAGTACTGGCGACGAAAGTTGCTTTTCCTTTCCCTTTTTCGTTTCGAGGCTCCGACTTCGAAGGAGATGGTCTATGACCCATCTGATCCATTTGGGCCAGCTTGTCAATCAAGGCCTGGAAAGTGGTCGGCTTGAAAAACATCATGAACTGGGAGATGGTCGCCTGCGGATCAAGAGTACCCACGAACATGTCCACTGCTGGTGCTTCTTCGATGCGCTGCTCACATTTCGATCACAGATTCCGCCATCGTATTGTGTATTGAACCCATGTCTCGCCTGGCTTCACCCTGGCGTTAATTAGTGCGGTAATCGGAGTACGCTCGCTAGCGCTTGCAAATCTTTGTGTGAACAACAGCTCCATTTCTGCAAATGTCTTGACAGAGTCGTTCGGGAGTTTAGAGTACCATTCGAATGCTGTCTCCGACAAGCTGCCGACGAACTGGCGAAGTAGTAGTTTATCGTCACCTCCAGTGCTGCCACATAAGGCTCTGAATTGAGCGACGTGCTGATGCGGATTTCCCGTCCCCTTATATACGTGGAATTTGGGGATTGTGTATCCCGGCGGGTACTTTATTTGGTCATACCAACCCGGATAGGGTCGTCCAGTTTTAACAATTTATCCAACCGCTTCATTCGCCTGATAAACTCGTATCTGCTGAGCGATGTAATCATCCAGGACGGCTTTGGAGATGGTCTCCTCTTTGGCTGCTGAACAAGCCGGAAGAGGGTTCGATGTCTCCCCTCTGTCATCTTCAATGACAATCGGAGGGTCTTCAGTCGGAGGATCCGGTTGTATCATCATTCCGACCATGTCTTGGAAGAGAAGCGTAATTCGTTTTATATTGGCCACTTGTTCCGCTGCTTCTCTGTCCTTCTTTTTGAGGATTCTATGGAGGAAGTAAGCATCGGTTTCCTATTCATGACGTTGCTTTGATGACGCCCCCGGGCTTGTTTTCTGTTCCGTAAGTGCGGCCATAGCTGTTAGCATTTCTTGAAGCTTCTGTTGCTGCTCTTGGGCTTTTGTCACAGATCGTGTAAGCGGTCGATGACCTGTGGAGATACGGCTATCCTCTTTTCCGGATGCCATATAGACGGTATGTACCACCATGCCCCCAGACTTGGGGCGTTTAGGCTAAGTGCCCTTGACATTTGTCGTAGACATGGGAATTTTCTCCGGCCTTCTCCACTTATGGGCGATCGAAGTTGAGGGGGGCGTTGTAGTGGGCACCCAAGTAGCTGTCGCCTTCTGTGGCTTAACAGGGCGGTTCTCTTCCTGCCGAACCTTCATCTTTTCTTGTCGGTGGGGGTAGTCTTGATCAACAACCGAGTCTTGGACTTGACGCCAGACTTTGTAAATCTTAGAGGACAGCCGCTGAGGGGGCTGCTCCAGCTTCGCCTTTGGGGCTTTCTCCATAGGTGGAGGAGATCTTTTCAGCACAGTAGTTGGCGAATTCCTGCGCACCTTGTTAAGTAGTTCAAAGCTGTTCCCAGTTGGAACAGCAACGTCGACTTCCACCATTGGAGCTGGCAGAGTCAATCCGGAAAGGGAATTGCCCCCAGCTTTCCTCACTCGGCGCCGGTGGCGACGTCGAGCATGTCGTGCGGCCGGGACTGGCTCAGCTATGGGGGTGGTTTCATCACGCCCCATGTCTTGGTGAAGGGTTATTGCCGGTGCGAGCATCTTGAAGACTGACGTCCGTTGAGAGGGAATGGCCAGCCTGTCGCAGGCAGACTTTCGAGCGGGGGAAGCATCCTTAGCGACTTCGTTCGGATGGGGAGTTATAACGGCCAGTCTTGTGAAGACCGACCCTTTGACAGGAGAAGCCTCCTTGACGACTTCGGGAGCAGGGATGGCTATCCTTTTTGGGATAACCCTTTCTGGTATCGCGGGCTTCTTCATGGGCCCAACTGAACTTTGGCCCAGTCTGTTAAAGACTGAGGCGTTGGAGCTGGACGACCCATTGAGAGGGGCCACAGTAGTTGTAAGCCGATCAAAGACCGACTTCTTCTGAGCTTCTTGTGTTGGTACAGGAGTGCTGAAGCTCGTTGGCGGGAGCATAGTCCCGAAGAACAATCCAGTGGTGGCCTGAGTGACCTGTTCCACCGGCATAGCAAAGATGGAGGCCGCTTGGGGCCCGTAAGTCACTCCTCCGGACGGGACGGAGTGAGAGTTGCAGTTGCAGTTAGTGCAGGTTGAAGCCATTGATCTTCTGTCTTCTGTACGGAGCAAGACACCAAATTTTAGTACCTCGAACCCAAGGGCAACCATATCAAACAGCGATTTGTTCGCGAACACGACACACGAAGTGTGGAGTGGAAAGATGAAAAGGTCCCACCGGGCGTGCCAGAATCTATTCCCCGCCGAAACACGGAGACGCGACCACGCAGATCCATCTTGCCTGAATTTCGGGGCAGATGCTAATTGGTGCTATCCGTCCACCTCTCCGAAGATGCCAAGTTGATTTATGACACCGTATATCGAAGGTTTAAACGGATGCGGCCGATATAGTAGACTTCGTCAGATTCCCCCTCATTTGAGGGGGTTTTGATTATGGGGAAGCTCTTCCCTGCAGGCGCAAGCCCCTGCAGTTAATTATGCTACCGCATCACGGTAACCACTTTCTCCTTCTCCAGATGGTCACTTCGTGTCGTGTGTGTTTGTTTTGTTTTTTGGTTGCCCGTGGATTGTATACGAAGACTAATTTATGTTGTCTCCCGTAGGGCGTGGATTAGTCCAAATCCGTATTTTCTTATATTTAGGTTTGGCGGTTGGGTTTCAGGATACGTTAACCTTATTTGAGACTAACATCACCTTAAATGTTAGTTAAGGATACGTTAGTCTAATTTTAGGCTAAGATCAACTCAACGGATCGTTTAGATCCAACAAAAGAGCATTTGGACTCTATTGTTTAGTTTAGGGACATTGCGGTTGATTAGCTTAAGGACATTACGGTCCAATGTTAGTTTAAGGACATCTCGGTCCAAGTTAAGGACATCATAGTCCGTGAGTTTAAAGATCTCACAGTCAAGATTAAGGACGTCATAGTCCGTGAGTTTAAGGTCCTCACAGTCCAGTTTAAAGACGTCATAGTCTATGAAATGTATGTTTGTCGAGACCCGTCATCTCTCTGAAGACATTGAAGGATTACAACGACATATATCAGAGGGGTTCAGAGATGTACCCTTGAACCAATTTTGATTGGTAGATATGTAGTCCAATTTGGAACTAAGATCTATTTAAAAGATTTATGAGCCTGTGGGCTCAATTAATCTAAATTTGAGGACTTATGGCCAATCTTGGGCTAAGTTCAATCAAGTTAAAATGTTTTAACATTTATTTTGGGCTGTTGGAGCCTTTGTTTGAGCTATTTTGTCTTTTATTGAATGCTGGGCTTTCATCATAGCTCTGTGGCTTATTAAAGAACGATTTATGTTCTATGAGCGCACACGTGAGTGACACGTGGTGCGCTTGGCGCTTTGCGCCAGTCAAAAAGCGCAGTGCGCTTCTGCCAAGTAGCGCACACGTGAAGGACACGTGTCGTACTTGGCGCTAAGTGCCAGATGATGGGTGCATTGCGCCAGTTTATGAGCGCATTGCGCTAGTATTTTAGTGGCGCACAAGTAATTGACACGTGGTGCGCCTGGCGCTGAGCGCCAGCCCATGAGCGCAGTGCAAGTTCTACGAGACAACAGGGCCTTATACAAATGGGCGCTATTTCAAGAGTGCAAAGCGACACGTGTCGCGTTCGGCGCTGAGCGGCAGTCTAAGAGCGCAGAAGCGCAGTTCAAGAGCGCAAAGCGCATATGATCAATTTTGTGATTCAAAGAGAGACTTTTTCTCAAGATCTGAGAACAACCGTTTCAATCTCTTATATTGATGAAAGGACTTTGCCTTTATGGATCTATGATCCTTAAGAGAATTGAATTATTCTCCTCTCCTTTCTATAATGAGACGTTCATGATCTCTTTAAGAAAGACTTTAGTCTTATAGATCTATGATCTGTGAGAAGTAAGTTCTTCTTCTTTTTTTATGATGAGATCTCTTGATTTCTTTGTGAAAAACCTTTTGTCTTTGTAGATCTATGATCTTTTTAAAGAAATGAATTCTTTTTTCTTAATCATGAGATAATTTCATCTCTGTGTTCATCATCATCATTTTTACCTTGAAGAAAGATCTTCTTGCAAGAGCTTGCTCTTTGAATTTTCTCAAAGTTTTTTGGGGAGGTTTCTCTCTCTTTCTGTATATCTGAGACTTGAAGTCTAGAGGCCTTTTTATAGGGTAGGTTGATTTGTTGAATCAGTTAAAGAGATCTTTCTCTGATTGATTTAGGGATGTTTCCCCACCATTGGATCTTTGATCCTAGGGCTTCTGTTTTACAGAAGGCAATCTTCTTGTTTTTAACAAGATTGGAAAAACTTTCCATACAGAATTTATTCTGTCTTTTGGTAATTTTTATTTACCATTGGATTATTGATCCAACGGTGCTCTGATTTACAGAGCACAATCTTGTTATTTGGAAAGATTTTTGAGGAATCTTTTCTCAACAGAATTTAATTATGATTAATTAATGATTTATCATTATTATTAGATCTTTGATCTAACGGTGGGGAGTTTTTAATTCCAGCGCTAGCGCAGCCGTGCTCTGCACGTGGTGCGTTTTTTGAAGAGCAGCGCACATTGCGCTAGCGCATCTGTGTTTGACACGTAGTGCGTTGCTTGGAGCGCAGCGCACCTAGCTCTAGTGCACACATGGCGTGCTTCTTAGAGCGCAGTGCACCTAGCGCTAGCGTCCACGTGCTTTGCACGTGGTGCGCTGCTTAGGGCGCATCGCACTTGGCGCTGCATCTGAAGCGTTGCTTCATTTCAAAAATTTGAATTTTAAACAGAGCTTTGCTCTGATTGGGGGAAACAACCATCTTTTGAAATAATGTAATTCCTTTTGGCATTTAATTAAGTCTCCTGAGCTAGGTCCTCTCACAGAAGAGACCTTTTACACCACCTCCAGCCCTTTATTTCTTTTCTCGGTTCCAAAACTCCAAGATTTTTTAAGAAAAAGTATAAATGTACCGAGGGGATAAAAAGACAATTCACCTCAACAAAGGAGAAATTTATTTATTAAGAGGTATTATGGGCTACCCAGCCTTACAACAATTACAACAAAGGAGGGCGGGGATTAAGGAATCATTGTTGGTGATACACTGAAGAAAGCTCCTCCAGCCGAGCACAAGTTGCCTCGACCTGCTCTCTCCGACAGACCCTAGAAGCCATGGACTCCCCAGGATCCCCGTCCGCCGAGCAAGATGCGACGACCAACTTTTGATGAAAACTCTCAAGCAGAAGGTCCACCGAGTGGTCCCGCCTGCTCTTCGAGATCAGACCAAGCTCGTGGACTGTATGCATTTTGTTAAATGCCTCGTCCATTGACTATGGAGACAACGTGCTGTACAGACCCGGGAAAGTCCTCCATATCGCGTAAATTAGCACCTAAAGCAGAGGAGATCGCCGGGGAAGTAAGCGTCCGTAATGGCCCTCCAAGCGGCTTATCACTGCCTCCTACGTCTCCTCGGAACGATCAAGGTTATAAAAATATACGTCATTACGAGAAACGATCTCCCTGATGGTATACACGCGGTGTAATATTTCAGAAATATAAATATTATTTTTGGGAATTTAATATTAAAATAATATATTTCGCGAAAATTATTCGATTTGCGAATAGGGGTTTTTCGTAAAATGGTATAAGTATATACCAATATTTGGAATAAGTGGAGATTAAAATGATTTATTCATTAAAAATATATTTATCGGATTTGTCATTTTTATAATTAAATATATGTAAGTTTAAGTTAAACTTGATTAGTGCACTACTAATCTCGATTAAGCCAAATCCGTATTGTTACATTTTTCCATGGCTAGTGCACCATGTCATGTTTCATTTGGTCACATGTATGTTCATTGCCTTTGGTTTTATTTGTGTGTGAAAAGAATAGAATTAGATGCCATGATTAATGAGTGAGAGACAAAATAGATATTTTAGAGAAAGAGTGAGCTTAAGAGAGTGAGATTACGAGAGAACTTTGACTTCTTATTTCTTCTTCTTCATTCCATTATTCTTCATTCTTCTTATCTTCTTCATAATTATTCTTCATCTCCTTCAACCTTCACTATCTCCATGTATCATCTTCAATCCCTTTCCAAAACCCCATGCCACCTTCATTAAAAAGATGCACAAGCTAATCCTAAACCCTTTGAACCATTCAAGTTTGGATTTTGAAGACTTTGGGCAACTCAAGAATTTTCCTAAGTTGCCAAATGAGGTATATTTCCTTTGCTTTGGTTAAGTTATTGAGTTAGTATATTCTAGTTTAGTTTAAAATTCGTATTAGTTAGGTGTTGTGATCTTGGAAATTTCCAAGATGATGTTTAGTGATTTGTAGAGTTATTGAGATGCAATATGTTAGTTATATGTATGCCCTAGAGGCCATTATTGTACATGTGATGTATATTATAGTGGATGTTGTATATATAGAGAGAGAGAGGACTTTCTTGCTCGACATGATAGTATGCTATCTGGTTGCACTTTGTCTTAACATGTAGACTTGTATTGTGATACTGTCTTGCTCTCACATGTTGATAAAGCCCTTAGGATGAGTACTTGACTACTAGGACTATGATGGAGATCATACTAGTGGGGCTAGGGTAGTCCACAAGTATATCCTTTAATTTTTCCTAGTCGAGAGTATATCGAGACAGGGCATCGATATTCCAGAGTAGACTAGCGTATACGCTTCTTGACCTATATGATGGGCGATGGACGATCCCACATCTATTGGTGTTTGACATCAAAGATGGTATACGGGTGCTCAGTGGAGACTGGGTACACTGAATGGACTCGCCGAGAACTCCTAATTAGTATTATACCTATCGTCAGATAGCAATTCTCTAGTGACACTGGTACATGTTAATCTGTAGACCCGAGATCGTCATAGAGTTTTGTGTGATTCCCACTGTGCTTTAATTTCCACCTTACCACGTTCAAGAGAATGTGCAAAATAGTGGCTTTTGGGTACAGTCCCGAATCACATGGAGGCAATGAGCGATAGGAGGGGTTTCGTCTCTCCCGGTATTGGGGGTTGATGTTGTGCTGTGCTCGATTGGCTATAACAGGAAGTCCCTGGGCAGGGCTGATATGGAGATCTACTGGTAAGTGCTATCAGTAGTTTCTCGACCCGTTATGAGCCTCACATCGGCACGACTTATCAGTTACTGGGTTCTGATGTTTACCACCCCAAGACTGGATATGTGACATATCAGACAAAAAGACCGGACTGTACGGTAGTGTTACTGAATGGCTTTACAGGAGTATGAGCAGGCTTGCTTGTTGATTTTCTGATCGCTCAATACCCGGGTAGCCATTACGTCCAGCTAGTACCGCTGACGGCTTTTGGGTGACTGATATGATCATCACCTACTGTCGGCGTATTGACGAGTTTTTAGAGTCATACACAGAGGTTTCCTGGCTCAGGAAAAACGAAGTAGGAGCACATATGTGATATGTGCGGGACCGAGATTAATACGAGTATGTGATATCGTATTCTATTCTCGCGATATGTGATATCGGTCGGTTATATGTGATATAACCGGGTTATCGAATCAAGTGTTGATTCGATAAGTTGATACATATAATATTGGTCGGTTATATGTGATATAGCCGGATTATTATATCAAGTGTTGATTTAATAATTTAATGTATAATAATATATTTGATATATTAATTTACATTAACTAATACTTGCTCACTTAAGCATTTCTATTTCTCACTTTAGCACACTTAATATATATGTGATATATATTAATTGTGTTTTCTTTTTTGTCATGCTTGATTATACATGCAATATGGGTGTATAAGACTTACACCATACACATTATAACGTAAGGTTTATTTATTTAAAGTAAATCTAAAATTAGATGGAAAATTGTTCATGGTTGAAGCTTGTGGAACCATTTACTTGGTCCACTAATTTTATTTTACTTAAAATATTTATTAACCTAACCATTCTAATTAGCCATGGTTATGTCTCTACAAGGTTTAATATAAGATATTATCTCACCCATGGTTGCTATTCTCACACACAACATTATCTTCTTCATCTTCATCAAGAGTTTAGCTCTCTAGCTTTTGAGGAAGTGGGGAAAAATAGTGAGAAAAATAATTCTAAAGTGAGCAAAATTCCTACTTCATCATCCTCTACTAGATTAACCATTTAGTTTATGGTGTTAGCTTCACTAATCCCTAATTAGTGAAGAGGTAGCTTGAGTTGGTGTCTCCTCAAAGTAGATCATCTTCGGCTTCGAAGATCATTGAACAAGCTCGTTCATTTCGACTAGTGGAGCCTACGGAGAGTTCGAATCACCACTACTTGGAGCGAAGGGACTTCTACACGGAGCATTTGAAGTAAAGGACCAGTCTACAAAGGTTGTATTCCATATTCACTTAGATGTAAAGTTGTTTACATATTGTATTGTCTAATTCTCAAGTTAAGATTCTAGGGTTAGGGTTAAGTAGCATGGCAAATTTTTGAAAACGGCATGGACGATGCCTCCTGAAACCTTGCTGTCGTGCTAGGTAACCTTACACAATAGAGGCGTAATGAGTGTTTGTAAGACTTTAGAGATGATTTCCTGACCTGGAAATGAGTTTAGAACCCGATACACAAACTTAGAATTTGTTCCATGTCGGTTTTGTGGAGTTTGTTAGCCTACAGCGTATCTGGAGCTATCTGGGATATTTTTAAGAAAATCAAACAAGTCCATTGACCTAGATAAACCACTAGAAGACCACCACCAAAGTACAAAGCTAATTGCTCCTATGAAAACCGGTGGCGCCGGATTTTTAGATGATCTAGCCGGACTTCCTTTTGGCATTGGTGTTGTGGTTTTACCTGTAGCTCACTTACCCTATAACCTAGCCTCTGTACTTGGTTGTTTAGTCCCAATTGACCTGAGCCAAAATCTGGGAGCTACTTGAGAGTGTTTTGGCTATGTATTTAAGATATTTGAATTTGTGGTTTTGGTATTTGAGATTTGATTCCGTCGTTGGACGTTTGTACATCAACGAACGAGTGTTGTTTGGTTGATCTTTCATACGTAAGCGATAGGTTCTAACCTATGAGCACTTCATGTGCCGTATCGGTTTTCGAATATTGATTTTAATAGTATTGCGATTGTGTATTGATTGTAGGTATCTTCGTGTGGACTTCCGAGACGACGAAGCACATCGACTTCGGCTAAGCGAGGAGTTTAGCAGGTGAGCACATTTATATCTACGGGGAAAGTCGGGAGGATGGTGTATAGCACACCCGCAACCATTGATATAGAAGATCGTTTTATAAATTATAACTTTAGAAAGGATATGCTACGAACTTACGGACATGATTATAGGATTTAGTAAGATATGATATGATAAAAGTTGACACTAATTGATATATGAGAATATGAAATGAGAAAGTGAATCATGATAAGTATGAATTGAAAGAGGACAAGTATGAGTTGATAATGGTAGGATATGAGATCGAGATCGATATGACATGATATTTACAAGATATGGCGTATATACTAGATGACATGATATAAGATTGATATAGATGTGTTATGTGATTGGTAAGATTTGCCGTGCGAGACTATATATCCGTATCCTTATTAGTGAATAGGACGATAGATCCTTAATCTAGATTGTAGTCACCGTACGATAGATTACCATACGCGATGCGTTTACCGAATGTTTGATCTGCGCTCATGAATTGAGAATGATGATCGAGAATATTACAATACTTGACATTATGAGGCGGGATCATTGACATAAGAGGCTACCTTATTATAGTTCATTTTTATGTTGGATTATTCCTCGTGTGATATTTATCATATTTCCAGTATTTAATGTTATATGATATTAATTGCTAGTACACCTGCATAATTACCATTAATGCGCGTGTTATACTTACACAGATTTGCCGACTCACACACATTCATCATCGGTAATTGCCATGCCACTTACACAGTAGAACTGTTGTATCATGATATTATTCTTAACTGTATAGTACATTTATTGTTCAGTACTATCACTTGACATGCTTTCATGATATACTTGATATGCTCATATTACTACTCTATGTTGCATACATCGTACTTTATGGTTATATTCCTGAGATGATGTTTTCATGAGATCTCTGAATTTGAGAACCGCAGTTATATTTCAAAAAGAATTATGTATTGCTTTAAAATGTGGTTTCTCTTGATATGATATTTCATGGCCTCCACCATGTGTTTTCTCGGTTCAGAGCTATGTGATTCCCGAGTCGAGGAGCTGGATGAGCCGTCTGCGGGTACATGGTGGACCCGGTATGGTACCCCAGGGAAAGAAAGGTATGTTGTGCAGTAAACGATGAGCCTGGCAGAGGGACTACTACCTACCGGTGATTGTATAGAACTTGGCGGATATCCGGAGGATACTATTTTGGAGTTATGATATGAGGTGGATATGAGGGCCGATCTGAGTATGCGTCACTTGAGATGAGATAGATATGAGAGATGATCTGAGTATGCGGCGCTTGAGATATGAGGATTTACGTGTCGATACTGGACACGGGTTTCATGATGTTTCGAGTGTCAGTGTTAGATACTCAGATTCCATGATTTTGATGTGTCGTTGATGGACGCACGTGGATGATATCCACACACACACACACACACACACACAAACACACACACACACACACATACATGCATATGTTTTCATGATGTTTCGAGTGTCGGTGTTGGACACTCAGGTTCCATGATATTAGTTGTGTCGTTGACGGACACGTGGATGATATCCACATGCATACAGGCATATGATGTCGGATGTTTATTTATATATGTCATTGCATTGACTCGATTGTTGACATATATGCATTTGTGGTCACCCTAGATATCATAGTATTACCTTCAGGATATAGTGACCTAGGAAATCTTTGTTTTATTTGATTTCTACTTGCTGATGTTTTTTACTCACGAGTTGGCAACTCACCCCCGTTGTGCCACAGTTCTTGCAGATTTGACCACTTGGGATCAGTTGTGGTATCTCTGGAACACAGTTTCATCCAGGGTGTTTCGCTTTGGTAGGTGAGACATATGTTGGATCGTTCTCACTCTCATACTTTTATATTCTGTTGTATCTAGATAAACTCCATCGAATCAAATCAGAGAACTAGAATTGTATATTGGTAGACCTAATCAGACTTGGGTATTGTGCGAGACTTAGAGCAATGGGTTTATGATCGCTTTCTTGAGTTTTGATGTCTTGCTTATTTATTGTCCTTTCTGGTTGGATCTTCACCGTTGGGCGTCGTATATATGTTGTTGCGTGGTTGTGATTCTTCCAGTTAGCGAAGAATTAGCTCCCGCTTGGGGATGCCTATATATTATTGTGTTTATGTTTTTGGATCAAAATATTCATAGGAGGTACTGCCCAAATTTTTAAAGACGAAGCATGTTTTCAACTGTAGTATAATCCACTTGCATTTTCGTGTCTCATTAGTTATACATTTAAAGACGAAGCATGTTATGCATTTAAAGAAAAAACAGGATTCATTATACCTTTATTTCAAAACTGCACCCCCACTATTTTCCGCAAAAAAGTTTAGATTTTCTGAGCTTCGGCTTACTTGATTCACGTTACGTCTTTAGACGTTGCGTAATTTAAGTGCCGGTCACGTGCTAAATTACGGGTTATGACACGCGGCAGGTCATCTTCAGAAACAAAAGGCTAGGAAGAAACCAATATACCTTCTATATTTATAGCCTCAACAAAAAATCTTCCAACGACTGAGATTTTCTCGCACAACAACGCAAATCACGAAATATCGCACTTTCCCAAAATGGTGCTGCCACGTGTCATCCGCGACGGTCGCCATTCCCGTCTATATGGGTCACGGAAGGTTGAACGACGACCCAAGGAGATACTGGAGAGATAATAAAGCCCTCATCACGAGGCCGCCAAGCAGATTCCTGCTCGGCCTTATCCGCAGCGGGTACCTTCCTGTCCAACAAACGCTGTGGATCCAAAGCCCTCATCACGAGGCGACCGGGTAGCTTCCTGCTCGGCTCATCCACAAGCGGGTAGCTTCCTACCTAACAAACATTGTGGATCTAAAACCCTCATCATGAGGCGATCGGGTAGCTTCCTTCTCGACTCATCCACAAGCGGGTAGCTTCCTGCCCAACAAATGTTGTGGATCCAAAGCCCTCATCACGAGGCGACCGGGTAGCTTCCTGCTCGGCTTATCCACAAGCGGGTAGCTTCCTGCCCAACAAATGTTGTGGATCTAAAGCCCTCATCACAAGGCGACCGGGTAGCTTCCTGCACGGCTCATCCGCAAGCGGGTAGCTTCCTGCACAACAAACGTTGTGGATCTAAAGCCCTCATCATGAGGCCGCTGAGCAGATTCCTGCTCGGCCCCATCCTCAGTGGGTAGTTTCCTGCCTAACAAACGCTGTGGATCCAAAGCCCTTATCATGAGGCGACCGGGTAGCTTCCTGCTCGGCTCATCCACAAGCAGGTAGCTTCCTGCCCAACAAATGTTGTGGATCTAAAGCCCTCATCACGATGCAACCGGGTAGCTTCCTGCTCGGCTCATCCACAAGCGGGTAGCTTCCTGCCCAACAAACGTTGTGGATCTAAAGCCCTCATCGGAAGGCGACCGGGTAGCTTCCTGCTCGGCTCATCCATAACCAGGTAGCTTCCTTCCCAAGAAACACTGTGGATCTAAAGCCCTCCTCACGAAGCCGCCGAGCAGATTCCTGCTCGGCCCCATCCGCAGCGGGTATCTTCCTACCCAACAAATGCTATGGATCCAAAGCCCTCATCATGAGGCGACCAGGTAGCTTCCCGCTCGGCTCATCCACAAGCGGGTAGCTTCCTGCCCAACAAACGCTGTGGATCTAAAGCTCTCCCATGAGGCCGCCGAGCAGATTCCTTCTTGGCCCCATCCGCAGCGGGCAGCTTCCTGCCTAACAAACGCTATGGATCCAAAGCCCCCATCGCGAGGCGACCGGGTAGAATCGAGTGACACCAACCTATTCAAACTTGGCTATCGATCGATTCATACTCGATGTGTGAACAGCCCTTGACTCCGGGGAAAGGGAGGATACCGACCTTCCTACACTTGGCTATCGTTCGACTCATACTAGATGCGCAATCGCCACCTCGACTCCGGGGAAAGGGAGGATACCAGCCTTCCTACACTTGGCTATCGTTCAACTCATACTCAATGAACGGTCGCCAGCTCGACTCCGGGGAAAGGGAGGATATCGACCTTCCTACACTAGTCTTATAGGTTTCAACCTATCCATCTACACCAATATTCTTTCTGAAGATCCATTTACAGCCTACGGGTTTTACCCATTCTGGAGCAATGTTCAAAGTGAATAATTTGTTGGTGTACACGGACTCCGTTTCGGTCCGCATTGCATCCAGCCATTTTACCGAGTCGCCGCTCTGAATGGCTTACTGGAAGTTAGTTGGCTCATCATTGTCAAAGATGCAATCCTCTCGATCCCCGTCTATGAGAAAATCGTAGTATCTTTCGGCCGGATGAGACTGCCTACTAGTCCTGCAGATTGGTGTAGGGATGTCCGGTTCTTTTGAAACCTCTGGTTCTACCATACTTTCAGTAACAGTTTGTGGTTCTGGAATTTCTTCCGGTTCTATTGCGCTCTCACTATTTCCTCTTACAAAAAATTGATTTTCTAAAAAAAATGGGCATGATGAGGAACAAAAACCTTTTGCTCCTCTGCGTAATAGGAAAAATACCCCTTGGAGTTCTCTGGGTATCCCATAAACTTATACAGTATTGAGCGTGCCT
This sequence comes from Agapanthus africanus, assembly GCA_030015575.1. Lineage (NCBI taxonomy): Eukaryota > Viridiplantae > Streptophyta > Magnoliopsida > Asparagales > Amaryllidaceae > Agapanthus > Agapanthus africanus. The sequence continues at coordinate 296,131,792 of CM057339.1, read as the reverse complement.
CGAGCTTGTCTGTATACTGTTTTTCAACAAAAGCTGGACATCCCTATATCTTCAGATACTGAAGATAGGGTTTCTTCCCACTCCACATCTGATATGGTATTGTAGGCACAGTCTTGGTAGGAACCATATTCAAAAGATATGCAGCTGATTCTAGTAGATAACTTCAGAGGGATCGCGGCAACTCGGCGTTACTCATCATGGAACGAACAATATCCAATAGGGTTCTGTTCCGCCTTTCCTATACACTGTTGTGTTGTGGTGTGTATGGAGGAGTAAGCTGAGAGAGAATTCCATTCTCTTTTGAGTAATCCAGGAACTCGGCAATTAAGTATTCACCATATAGATCAGATTCAGTGTCTTGATACTTTTGCCTGTTTGTTTTTCCACATCATTCTTATATTCTCGGAATTTTTCAAAGGGTCTCGGATTTATGCTTCATCAAGAAGACATGTCCTAACCTAGAGAAATTATCCGTAAAAGTAATGAGATAGGAATAACCACTTCGTGCATATATAGATATTGGACTACACATGTCGCTGTGTATGAGTCCTAAGAGCTCGCTCGCTCTTACTCCGTGTCCAATGAACGGAGTCTTTATCATCTTTCCTATGAGACAAGATTGAAAAGTTGTATAAGACTGATATTCGAACGGATCCAAATATCCCTCTCTATGTAACTTCGTCAACTGTGTTTCATTGATATGACCCGGTCTACAATGCCTTAAGAGAGCCTTATTTAATTCCGGAGACTTTCTTTTAAGTGTGTTCTGAACGTTGAAAACCTGAGCTTGATTCAATATATATTGTCCTCTAGTGTACCTAACCCAATCAAACTTTGATTTAGGTGGATGTGAACCACATCGCTTACAAACCAGACTTGGTACACACAAACTGTTATGTAAAATCAATATCTGCCCACTTGTCAATTCTAGATGATATACCCTACGGATACAGCGTCCACGCTCATTCCGTTAGTAACCCTGAGAGTCATATCACCTACCTGATAACTGTACGGTTTCTCAAAGCCTGTAATGAATTACAGATATGAGATCCTGATCCGGTATCTAGTACCCAGAAAGTAAAGTTAATTGACAAACCGTTTTCAATCACAAACGCACCCGAAGTCGAAGCCACAACATGCTTTAGATCCTGGATTCTGGCTTTCCAAGCCCCGCATCCCTTCTGCCAATACCCTTTCCCATGACAATAGGAACATCCATCCTTCCCTACCGTTAACCCCTAAAGTTTTGCCCTGCCTTTTCCATCTATCATACTGACACCGCCTATCGGCTTTGTGGACGTCTTCTTCTTCTCATCCTTGGGTTTTGCCTTGGATCCAGAAGAGGAAGATTCCCCAATAAGCAGAGCGGGTGCCACCCTGGTTTCCTTTAGGGTGCCCTCAATTGGAACTATAACTTTCTTCCCCTGAGCGTAAGTAGAAGTTAGGGACTGTAGAATTAAGTCAGTACATGACTCGTTCTCCAATGTAGTCTCCAGGTTCGTGAGCTTTTTAATATAGCTAATAATTGTAAGGACGTGGTCCCCTACAGATGACCCGATAGCCAACCTCACTTGAAGCAATTCCTTCGAGGTCTCATATCTTGCGATACGAGATCGCTCTCCATATAAAACTTTTTTATGGAGGAAGATAGAAACTAAGTCTATCTTCTCGTGCTGCCTCTGGTATATAGCATCAATTGAGGCCAACACGAGGCACATGGCATTCGCACAGTCTTTTTCCCTTGTCTTACAGATATCAACATCCGCGACGGTGGAAACTGGGCCTGGGACGGTGAGGGCTTTGAGTAGTAATGAGGTGGTCCAGCTTGTCATAGGTAACGGACATCTGGACAAACCTTTGCCAGTCACTATAGTATAACTCAGTCTTTTTGTTATCTATCTGTAACCTAATTTGGTCACCTGGTCACTGCAATTAGGAGAGAGAGAGAGAAAAACACTCAGCATGATACTCTTGCAAGTTTAGATTGGTTTTTAGTTTATCTAAATAGAATGGCTCCTACTGTTTCTCGAATCCTTCCTCAAACCATAAAAAAATAATTAGTCAGGATTAATCTCACCGTACAATACTTTCTTAACCGTTCGGCCAGGCTAGTCTTGGTACTTCGAGGGAGGTTTTACGACGCTTTCGCGAAGTTACTTAATTAAACAACCTCTTTTCCCTGGAGGCGTAGCCCCGCTAACACTGTTCTGGACACCTACTTGGTTTATAGCATTGATCGTTAAGTGAAGAATCTCTCGAGGAGTAGCGGATACTCACAGTAGGATCGGGATCCAAATATCATTGTGTGATAATCCTGAAGGAATCCTACGAACATTATCACACTTCAAATGGTATGCAGCACTAGCAAGTTTCAGTTTCCTTATAAACTCCCGATGTGGATTTTTGCCCCATGCTCTTATGACCTTGACGAAGGCCAACATATCATAAGTCACATGTCAAGTTCTATCCGTCATTGTCCAGGTTAATTTGAACCCACCCGTACATACCCTTGACGAAGGCCAAAATAGTAGTACGACTGTCCCAAACCAACGCATCTATCTATGCTATAGATGAATATCCAGCAGCTACCAAACACTATGCCTTGGCGAAGGTCAAAATACATAGTTTGAATACTACTGAATATTCAACTGAAATGACGGAGGGCTACGAATGGTTTTTGCAAAACCGTGAACGTAATGAACTTGATATAATCGAAGGAACCTGATAGCTTTTAAAAGGAGTGGTTTAAGCTCCACATTTAAAAGTCTCCTATTTTAAAATAACCGAGTGGTTTTAAAATTTGTTCCAACGATTCAACTTTGTTTTGTTAGCTTTGCATTAATGTAATGTGGTCCCATCATTTACACCTATCATCACAGAAAAAGACGAAAATACCACGTCCACTTATGCCGTCCGCATTCGCCACCGGGCCCCGTCATTACCCGTTAGGTTACTTAACTAACGACAGAGCGGGGGCTGGACTAGCGCGTATGCAAAACATATCCAACGCCAACTAGATATTATATATAGATATATACATTCGTCTCACGCAATAATAGGCATTCCAGATCACAGATGAACATATTGGATATACTAGGAATTCCGCGTTTCGTTTGAGCCTGTAATGAAAGACAGATTCTACGGTCGTGATGAATAGCCAAACCCCACCCTAGACCCCTACGGGTGCGGCAAACCATCCGCCAAATACCTGAAGTGAAGCAACCTCCCTCAGCAAAGTGAGTAGGCCACTCGGCACTTCAAATTACCCAGTATGTTGTGCACCCCACCTTGGGTCTATCCTAGGAGCAAAAATAGTAAAAGAAATAATACAACGGTGGCAAAAGTCTCAACCCGGATGTGCCCCGCAAAATAATATTAAATCACTTTACAAATTTTACATCGAATGAAAAAAATAAAAACCCTCATCTCACATCCCTGGCTATCCATTCACGACGATCCAATAAGTTCATATACACAAACCAACATAACATCATCACCGATATGTGCAACCCCGACTAATCGATGTATAGCAATTAATCGACGTTTCCAAACGCATATACACATCACAAATCTTGTAAAGTAACTATGACATTAGAATTCTGCACGCAATTAGCAAACTTAACCAATTTTCCAAAACTTGAAAATCCAGTGAGCTAATGTTCCAAAAACGATGGTTTTAAGCCAATTTGGAAGTCCGAATCAAAACGAAACGCGTCCGAACCTTCGCGGAGAGTTATAGCATGAAATTAACTTCGAGTTGGGGGCCTAGAGGGGGTACCCCACCCCCGAGACCACCATGAGGTGGCCAGGGGATGAGGCAGACTCGAAACTACCTAAGGTAGGGCAGTTTCGGGTCCCCACCGCCATGACCACCTTGTAGTGGTCTTGGGGAGTGGGCCCAGCCGTTCGGTCCCCCCTCCCTTGAGGGTTCCCAGGAGTGCCCATGCACCATCCCACAGCTTCTCAGTTCAAACCGTGAGCCCGCAGGGTGTGCAAACATCTCAAACTATCATTTTTGGAAACTGTTTTTCTCGGCAGTTTTTGCGCGACAAAAACAGTGGATTTCTAACGTCGCTACAAGCTATCTAAGGTTTATAAGAGGCTCTGATACCACTTTAAGTCGATGTCGCGCACCCTACGTGTTCGCGGGAAGGTGGAAATAGCAAAAAATGATTTTTACGGGCTTCGTAACACCGACTTGAACCAAGGATCGAACATAAACCCTAGCTAGCAAATAACTTGAGATTTAACTACTCGGATGAATGTTATACCTCGTAGTATTGTGTCCTTCGGGTCTTCTTTCTATCCTCCTCGTCATTTTGGGCTTCAAGGTTCGAAAATGGATCGGACAACCTCGACGACCTCCTCGAGTCAAAGAAGATCCATCCGAGAGTTTATAGTCCGAGCTCTTAACTCGAATCTGAGATAACTACGGCTTCTAGTTCGCTAAACTAGAAGTCCTAGAAGGTATAGAGTAAGAATATGAATTAATTTGCCTCTTAGAACCCTAGGATTCTCAACACATGGGAGCTTTTAGGGTTTAGACGAAGAAGAAGAAGACTTGAAGAAAGTGAGAATGGAGTGTGAACATGAATGAAGCTTGGTTGTCCTCTTTTAGAAAAATGACGCATGTCAATAATTCATGAGAAAATTATCACAACAAAATATCAACCATGCTTCATAAATATTTAGTAGTGAGTCATGCCATAAGTCACCAAGTACTAGATTCAATGTAGAAATCCACCTCATTTTGTTTAATCCAATAAAGAATAAAACCCTAATGAGGTGTCCAACTTCTAGAAGCTTTCCCGAGAAAATTACGAGAATGACCCTCATCTGTATATACATTCCCGCGTCTGTATTCCAAAGAATACGAATCCAAAGAGACAAAACAAATCCATCGGTATAATACTAGGATCTAGCTTAAACCAAAGCCCACTAGTATTATCCTCCCGATCATCATACGTGAACAAGTACACGTAAGTGATCGAAGCCCTGCCGTAAAACCATACGGCCACTACACCTTTTGCCCGGTGTAGGGAAACTCTCTATGTGGGACTCTAAAGACTCGACACTACGCTGGCAGTGGATTTAACCGCAAGCTGCAAGCGGTACTAGCTACACGTAACGGCTATCCAGGTATGTGTCGATAAGAAGGCCGATGAGCTAACTCATCCGAACTCCTACTGAGACTGTATGTGACAATCTTTGTACAGTCCGGTCTGTTCGTCTAAGAGTATCGCATATCGGGCCTAGGGGGAGGTAATCGTCAGACCCCTAATAGTGCAATAAGTCATGTCGGAGAGTAGCCCAAAACACCCTGAGAAACTACTGGAATCCCTACCAGTAAATCTCGCTTGCCTTGGCCAAAGACATTGTGTAATGGCCTTCCGAACACGGCGCGATATCAACCTCCAATACCGGGAGAGACGAATCCTATCTAATTGCCACTACCTCCAAGTGATTTGGGACTGCACCCAACTACTACTTGTTTGCACGACTCCTTTGAGCCATGGTAAGGTAGTAATCAAAGTACAGTGGGAACGCACTCGAGGCGAAGTAGCGGTGTCAAGTCGACGGACTAAGCTGTACTCATGTCACCTGGGAACTGCTAACCGATGATAGGTATAATACCCACCAACAATTCCTGACGAGTCATGTCCAGTATACTCATAATCTAATGAGCACCTGCATACCATCTCCAGTACGACGTACTAATGGCTGTGGGACATACCATCTCCCCTGCTGGAATGAGAAGCGTATACACTAGTCTACTGTGGAGCATCGATGCCCCGTCTCGATAATCCTACGACTAGGGACCTATATAAGATATGCTTATAGACTACCCAGCCCCCACTAGTGTGACTGTCGTCACAACGCTGGTAATCAAGCAAAAATCTTAAGGGCTCTACCAATATGTATAAGTGATATGCTAAGAAAACACATGCACATATTGAGATAGAAACAAACCAGGTAGCATACTACCATTTCGAGCAAGACTGTTACTATATCCGTGTATATCCCAAGCTCCCATTAAGTAATATACAATCCAGTATGATACAATAATGGCCTCTAAGGCATATATCACTAACAATGCTTAACTCTGGCGAGACGGCCGGAATTAAGAAAAGAAAAGAAAGAAAGAAAAGAAATGAAGAAGAAGAGTGGGGTGGCTGCTGCTGTTGGGTTCTGGGGTGTGTGTGAAGACAGAGGAGAAGGCAGCGAGGTGACTGGGGTTGACAACGACGAGGTGCTGTCGTCGGCGAAGTGGCTGTGCGTTTGGTGATTGGGGAGAGAAGTGCAGGGGGTCGCAGTGGTTAGGTTTGGGTCATCGGGGAGAGGAGAGGGAGGTGAGGAGTGGTCGGTGGTGGCGATGAGGGGTCCCGGTGCCGGCGGGTTAGGGTGTTGGATTTCTGGGCGTCGGGGTTGCTGCATGGGTGATGCTCGGAAAAAAAAAAGAGGAGAGGAGGATGTTTCAAAGGTAGTGGTGACGACGAAGAGGGCGATGATGGTTAGGACGAGGTCGGGAGTGAACAACGACGAAGGAGCGGGCGTAGGTTAGGGTTCTGGGTTTTTTTCTCGTGGCGGAAAGAAGAAAACAATTGAGGAAGATAGAGAAAGATGAGGGTTTAATAAATAGATTTTATAAATTATTATAATATATATAATTATTTAAAGAGAGAGACGTGAGAAAGAGAGAGAAATAGAGATTATATATTTTAGTTTAATTAATATATTATATTTATAAATGTTTGTATATTATTAGTTATAATATATTATATATATATATATATTATATGTTTTACAGCTAATACCAGATTACTCCAAATATTACCCGGATCCCTTCTAAAAATCTAGTTTTTCAAAATGGAGAATATACGTAAAAGTTTAAACCATAATACGATGTCCTGTCAATAAAAATGTATACCCCCAAATAAGGATCTACGTAAATATACGTAGTGATCAAAATAAGTCTGTTATAACAAGCAGGACATAAACATGATGTATGGGTGCAATCATATGATATGGGGTACGATGACATGCAAGGCTAGATATTAAAATTTTATTATTTAGTTTTTATTTTGTATAATTAAAAGATATGTGGATACTAAAATATATTATACATGTATAATATCTAGATTTGCATGGATACTCTGTACTAGCAATATTTGACGTAATCTTGAACCATGATGGGTTTCAAACATGCAGGTCGGGTCAGATAATAATCACAGCTACTAAATGCACCATCCGCACCCAAAAGAAATCATAATCAAGAATTTTACCGCTAGATTTGAAATACCCTAAAAAAATATAGTATAAGTGCACTAGGGTGTTAGATTATACCCAACTACAAAGAATTTCGTCCTCGAAATTCACGGAATAAGAAAAGAACAAGGACACATGGATCTAAGAAAAGAGGTGTGGAAACATCTGTCGGATCTCGTTTTCATGTTCCAAAATAGATTCTCCGTGCGAACGATCCCCCATGAAATAACTACTAGTGTGATAACTTTGTTCTTGAGGACTTTTTCTCGTCGACAATCGTCATTGGTCACTCTTCATATATTAAATCTTCCCTTACTTTTAGTTCTGAGTGATCTACGACGTGCGCCTCATATCGAACATACTTGCGGAGTTGAGATATATGAAAAGCGTCATGAACACCCGCCAAGGATGGTGGTAACGCCAATCGATACACTAGCTCTCCAATACGCTCAATAATACCGAAAGGCCCCACGAATCAAGGACTAAGCTTGTCTCGACTGCCAAATTGGATCGCTTCTCTGGTCGGTGATATTTTCAAGAATACGAGATCACCAACTACAAACTCCAGATGTCTTCTTCTAGTATCAGCCCAACTTTTCTGTCGATCTTGCGCTACTTTCATATGATTTCAGATCACGTTAACTTTCTCCACCGTCTGCATAATAATATTTGGTCCTAATAATATTCTTTCTCCAACATCGACCCAACAGATCGGTGAGCGACACTTACGACCATATAATAGTTCGAATGGAGTCATCTGTATAGTCGCCTGAAAATATTTATTGTATAAAAACTCCACTAAGTGCAAATGATCCTCCTATGAACCCTTGAAATCTAACATGCACGTTCTCAACATATTTTCAAGAGTTTGGATCGTTCTTTCAGACTGGCCATCTATATGAGGATGATAGGTTGTGCTAAACTTCAAGCGAGTTCCCAAACTTTCCTATAGACTCCTCCAAAAGTGTATAGAAATTAAGTATCATGATCGGAAACGATGCTTATGGGTACTCCATGCAATCTCGCAATCTCTTACATGTACCACTCTGCCAAAGCCTCCGTCGACTGACCAACTCGAAACGGTATAAAATGAGCTGCCTTGGTCAATCGATGGACAATGACCCAAACTGCATTATTGCCCTTTGGACTCCGTGGTAAGGCTGTCACGAAATCCATGGTTATATGTTCCCACTTCCATTGAGGAATCAGAAGTGTTTGCAACAAACCAGCTACCCTTTGATGTTCAGCCTTGACTTGATGACACACCAAGCACTTCAATACGTAGAGACCAATCTTCCTTTTCATGCCTTCCCACCAGAAATGATGTCGTAGATCTCTGTACATCTTTGTGCCTCCCGGATATTCGGAATATACGGAACTATGAGCCTCCTTCAGAACTTCTTTACGAACGTCTTCTTTGGGCACACATAAACGGCTCTTATATCGTAACGAACCATCTTCATGAATTAACAGATCCGTTCGAAGTCCCGCTTCTACCTGTTCTCGAAAGCTTTGCAATCTTAGATCGTGCGACTATACTGCATTAATGTTATCGATCAAAGATGACTATACTTGCAACTATATCAATTGTCCCGAAGAATTTGGTAGTACAATCTCCAACTCAAACCTTTGAAAATCATCTATAATCTCATTCCGTACAGTCAACATCTGTATTGCTGGAAACCGACTTAGAGCATCCGGCACTACATTAACTTTCCCTAGATGGTATTTTAGATCAAGATCATAGTCAGCCATCAGCTCTAACCGTCTACCGCTCATGTTGAGCTCTTTCCATGTGAACACATATTTTAGACTTTTGTGATCGGTAAATACTTATACTGTAACGACTCTAATTTTACTGTACGAAAATTTTCAAGTTAATATACAGAATGGAGTTTGCAAGCCTGAGTATACTTTAAATGTTGTTTTTATTTAAGAACAGCAAGAAAGCACTTGTAGATCATTGGTAAAGCCTTACACTGCTGTAACATAGCCCCTGTGTTCGAATTCCATCAGACATATATTTTTTTTATTGATTTTTCTTTTAAACTTCTTGAAAGCCCAAAAGTTTACACATGCAATACACGTAAAAATGAAAAGACGGAAGAAATAAATATGAGTAAAATGATATTTATACAGACATGGACACGTAGCGGGAATCCAACGGCTTCAATCAACAAAATGGCTGGCGAGATCGGGCTTATGGCCGGCAGGGACGGGTCGACCGTAGACAATGGTCCCCGTGCTCTGCACACAAAACCCCCTGGCCTACTCCACTACTCATGTTTTATTTATTTTTCCTGCAATTATCCAGAGAATTTATAATCATCATAAATCCCATTTTTAATGCATTTTTAATTCTTTCTTCAATTCCAAAACCCTAATTTTACACTATAAATATAACCCCATACCCTATCCCTCTTCATTCTGAAATCTATTGTCAAAATTCTCAAAAATTTCTAAGTCTAAGAAGAGTATAAGTGGAGTTAGCCCAAGGTCAATTTCTGGCGAGGATTCAAGACGATTCCGGCGACCCCGCGACTACACAAAGGCTACCCTTCTCTTCCTCTACCTCCCTTCTATTTTTTTTAACAAGCAAGTCCCATATCTCTTCTTCTCTTTCTACTATAAAGCTTTTCTTTTTCAAAACATGTCGGTAAGTGGAGTTATACCGACATTTGTTTCTAAAACCTTTGAAAACCACAATTCTTCTTAAGAATCACTTGTACTCATGTATATTCTTTACTTGTAATCATTTAACTAATGTTTAGAAACCAATTTCACTCTAAAACTCCATGTTAAATAACTTTAATTAAACTTTTACATTTAAATACCATGAAGTTTACATACGACATTTTTTAATTATTTTGCTTAGCATACCTTTAGAAAACCTTACGAGGTAATGACCTACCTCTCACATACACACATCTTGACATAGCACGATTCTCTTGAACAATATTTTTGTGGCAAAATACGACTTTTCATCGAAATACCTTAAACTATTAAAAATCCGAATTTCTTTAAATGGTGTTACTTAATTCTTTGGGATTGTGCCTCTACAACCCATTTTAGGGAATCCGCTATTGAATGGTGCAGATTATCGCACATCCTCGGGACTAGTAGGGCGAGATGCAGACCTACTCACAGAGCATACGATCTCGAAAGAATTTTAATACGATTTTTAAGAAAAAACGAGATTTTCTACGTAATAAATAAAATTAATTTTTAATAATTATATAAATATTATAAAATTATATATTTTTAATATATAATAAAATTCCATGTTTTCTAGAAAATAAACGAATGACAAGTTTCACTAAAATACCATTAAGTATCAATACAAGACAAAGTTTACATTAAAATACCTTGAACTATTCAAGCTATATATATTTTCACTAATATATCTCATTCTCTAAAATTCACATTCATGATAATTCTAAATAATATAAATAATTACTCGAGATTTATTTTGAAAGTATATTAAAATCATTTTTCATAAAACCCCTCGAGTTATATAAAATTACATTAAGAACCTTAGTAAATATATGTTTAAGCAGGACCAATTCTCTTGAGGCTCAGGGAGCTGGAGAAAGTGGGTGCTTGCCTATTTAAGGTAGAAAACTAAAATGGGGTTATCAATGATAATTGTCTTGGAAAAAGACACAAATCCTGCCGTCCATATGCAGCAGTTACCGATAACACCCAATCCTAATTCAGGATCCAAATCCGTTAAGTGTTTAACTCAATCTGAGTCTCAGTCTAATCTAAATCCAATTCACATGGATCCAATATACTAAACATATATACTTGAACTGAATCTGAATACCAGAACAAGATCAACATGCAAACATAACTTGACTTGATCGAACCATGGCTATATCTTGACTTGATTACATGCCTACTTGATATATCCTGAAACCGTTTACATGAACAAGTTGTATCCATGGTCACGGCAAGTCTGTTAACTATATTTATACAATATATATTACGGGGTTTTAATGGGGTAGATTGGTACAGAATGTATTATAAGTGGCACGATGAAGGACACTAAAAGACACCTATATGAACATCTGTGTCGTTGTCCCGTGGGTATTGACGGGGCCTTATACTTTCCGTTTCCCATAGTCCACGGGATAGTTGGACTCCTCTCATAAACACTAATACATTCTGTACCAAGCTACAAACAACTACGTTAGTATTACAGACATATATACTTGTACCAATTACCAGTTCTATTCTCTTTACTTGCTTATTTCATTCTTTCTTTGGGACTTACCGAGCGTTAGTTCACCGACAACATTCCTGTCTATTCTTTCTTTGGAATGTTCGTCAGAAGGACCCGACTTTCAGGAGTCCAAGCCGAGCCAGGAGTGATTGGAGCAGATACCCGAGCAGCTCGACTACTAGCTTACTTGTACTTATTTCCATTTCATATGCCACTGTTTAGGCATTGCTTTCAGCATTGTATTTTTTCCTTTTCAAACCAGTTGTAATGTAAAGAATGGATATTAATAAAAGTTGTTGTTTATATTACATCTCTTGTCATTCTTGTGCATTTTATTTATATATTGCTTATTTACGCTTAACATGTTTACTTCTGAGTAAATACGTCGCGGCCCGTCACATCTACTTTTCCGTACACTGGGAAGAAGGGCGTGACATCTACCCTTTCGTCCAATAGGTAGTGTCTCCAAATCTTCAAAGCAAAAATCACTGTTGCTAGCTCCAAATCATGAGTTGGGTAGTTCTTCTCATGAGACTTCAATTATCTCGACGCATAAGCTATGACCTTCCCATGCTGCATTAGAACGCATCATAAGCCTTTCCCAGCTGCGTCGCTATAAATAACCAGCCCTCCGGAACCGTCCGGCACCGTCAAAATAGGAGCGGTGATCAATCTTTGCTTCAACGCTTCAAAAGCTGACGCATATTTCTCCGTCCATACGAATGGTACCTCCTTTCGTGTTAGCTTGGTCAATGGTTCTACTATTCGAGTGAAGTTCTCCACAAACCTTCTATAATATCCGGAAAGCCCAAGAAAACTTCCGATCTCCCCTATGTTCTTTGGAATTGGCCAATCCTGAACAGCTGCAATTTTTTCAGGGTCAACAGCAATTCTATCTCTGGATACAACATGACACAAGAACTTCACTTTTTCGAGCCAAAACTCGCACTTGCTCATCTTAGCATATAACTTTTCTTGTCTCAATCTTTGCAGTGCGATCCTCAAGTGTTTTGCATGCTCTTCTTTGTTTCTCGAATAGACCAGAATATCATCAATAAACACCACTACGAACTGGTCCAGGTATGGTGAAAAAATTCGGTTCATCAAGTCCATAAATATTGCTGGTGCGTTAGTAACTCCAAATGGCATCACTAAGTACTCGTAATGACTATATCGAGTTCAGAACGATGTCTTGCAAATGTCTTCTGATTTTATCGGAACTTGATGATACCCAGAACGCAAATCCAACTTTGAGAATACCCTCACGCTACTGAGCTGATCGAATAATTCGCCGATGCGAGGGATTGAGTACTTGTTCTTAATAGTCACCCGGTTTAATTCTCGATAATCAATGCACATCCTCCGCGTACCATCCTTCATCTTGACTAGAAGAACTGGAGCTCCCCATGATGAATTGTTGCTGGGAATCCAATCCTTTTCTAGTAATTCAGAAACTTGTTTCTTTACCTCCACTAGTTCTACCGGCGCCATTGGATAATAAGCATTTGAAATCGGCGCTGCTCCAGAACAAGATCAATCGCAAACTCCACATCTCGTTTTGGCGGTAAACCCGAGATGTTCTCAAACACATCCATAAACTCCCAAACTACTACTAGCGCTTCTTCCTTATTTACTTCCATCGACACAAGAACGGTATTAGTCGGCCTAAACCTAAATTCGACTGGCCCGACAGATCTGCTACCTCCCAAAAATATGAACTCCGGATGTCCGGGAATCTGGAAAATCACTTTCTTTGCCCTACAATCAATGTGAACGTGGAAAATGTCAAGAAAGTCCATTCCCAAGACAACATCATAGCTGCCAATATCAATTACCAAGAAATCTGCGAATAACTCTCATCCACAAATAACAATCGAATAACCATTGCACTCATTACTAGATATAATTTTCCCATTTCCAGTGTGTATTTCCCAGCAACTAGACAGGGCCGTGTGTGGAATAGAGTGTGCACTAATAAACTTGGACGACAGGAAACAATGGGATGCACCTGAATCGAATCATGCCAATGTGGGAAAATTATAAACGAGTAGGATACCTGAAACAACTTTGTCTGATGCCTTGGCCTCCTCGGCCGTCAAAGTGAAGGCATATGCTTGATTAGGCCTCTGAGTAATCTGCTTCTGCCCATGAATCTGCTTCTGCGGTGGCTTCTGAATATCGTCCCTCAATCGTAGCTTTGAAGGGCAAGCATTGATGGTATGGTCAACCGATCCACAAACTAAACAGAGTCCAAGCCTCCTTCGACATTCCTTCTGTAGGTGTCCGGGTAGATGGCAAAAGTCATAAATCACACTTCTTTTCTGATCGATTACGACGGGCTTCTTCATGGGTACAATGCCCCGCTTGTTCACTGGAATGCTTCTGCGTACAGGAGCTCTGTTTGGTGTAAACACCGGCTTCTGTACTACCACCTCTTGCTGTTGATTACCCTTTGCCTTTACCGATAAATTTTGCTACTCTCTGGCTGCCTTGAGAACTTAGGAGAAGGTGGTCAATCCCAGAGATATGATATGTCTCTGAATATCCACATCCAAGCTATGCATAAACCTCCGTATCCTATCTGCCGCAATGGAAACCAAAGGCCCTGCAAATTGACTGAGCCGGGTCCACTCAGCCGCATGCGCATCAACGAATCCGCCATTCTGCTTCAAGCTAATAAACATCTTTTCCATTTCTTCCCGAGCAGACTGCGGAAAGAACTTCTCCAAGAAACTTCGCAAAAGCATTGCCCAACTGATCGGATTGGTCATACGGGTCTCCTCTAAAAGCAACCACTTGCGAGAGTAATCTACCAATTGGATGCGTACTACATCCACCATTTTTTTCATCTGGAATCTGCGCGGCAACAAGCAGGTTCTCTGTATCAACTAGCCACTGCTCCACTGGCAATGGATTCTCCAATCCTGTAAATGTGGATGGACCGATCTTTCTAAAGTCCGACACGGTGCCATCACGTTGTGCGGGTCTGGGTGCTGCTGCAACTACAGACTGTTAAACTGTCCGCAGTCCCTCCTGGAAAGCTTCGGCCTGCCGCTGATTTAGCTCAGTTTACCGCTTCTGGTTTTCAAGCATACCACGTATAACTCCAAGAAATATGGCATTATCAATACGCCTCTAGTATGACTGCAAATCTCTATCCGCTACGATATAGAAGCTAAGACACTGAAGAGGATTAGCAACGGTAAACATGACTCAATAATCAAGATAGCTATAGATTCAAGACTGGTAAGGTAGTAATGTGGCAGGACATGTTTCTAATTCTGGGTTTCCTGTATTGGGTTCAATACCCAACTACAAAAGAACCAAACCCGACTAACCCTAAATCCTATGGCTCTGATACCAAACAAACCCTGTCACGTCTCGCTTCCCAAGATATGTATACACGCCACGTGACAGAGCCAACCATGCAACCAGTGGTTAGGAATTATCCCTTCACGGTCACATTACGACTATTAAGCAGATATCAAGAACAGTAAAATTACTAATCTAGCTAACACATGTCCATCTGCCACGGTAGATAAAATTAAGAAATAAATGTAGTGGAAACGAATCAAGATCCAATAAACAATAGTATCTGAATCACATCCCAATATGGGCTCACATCAATAAAATAAAACTGCTGAAATAAATAAACTAAGATTCTCTAAACTAAATAGCTAGCTCCTCACTCTCAGCTTGATTGCTAAAGTACTCCTGATCTGCCTGCGATAAAGGTAGAGGAACTGGGTCATGCAAAATCCAGACGTCAGTACGTCATAATATCAACATAATAGTAATAATCAGAATATGATGCTATTATTAAACATGTGTATGAATAATAAACACAGGTATAAAACAGTGAGCCGCATGTATGTGATGTGTATCCTAAAGTCTGTGCCTCTAGATTATTTATTCTATAAGTCATTGAAATTAATTTAATGGAATTGTCGATATAACTCAATAGTATCCCGTGCGTGTCCGGAACCACAGTCAAGACTCTCGGGCTGAATCTGAGACGTGCCGCTAAGCAGTAAACAGGTAACATATACAGACGAATGATGTCAGCAGCATCATTCCGGGGCTGGCCGAGCCCGTAAAGACTAATCAGTATAAGTATCGAACTGTTGAGTTACAAGTCAGGTTTCATTATTGATTTTCTCTTACCCCCAAAGTTTTGTGTTCAAGTCAGGTATTGATGATATAAATCTAATGCCAACGCAAGATCAAGCAGGTACAGGTCTTGTTTATGCAGACAACAATTTACGTCCATTAGGACAACAATCAGAATTGTTGGCATTAGCAATAAAATCCAAGTAACAAGTCCGGTAATGTGTCATGAACATGCCATATACTGTATATTAACCAAATTAGATACCAATGTAAAACTGTAATCAACATCGAAATACTATTAATACCAGGATGTATATGTATTTATCTGTAATAGTCATTACACGTCTATTACCCTGTATGATGCAATTCAGATAGCGTATTGTACTGATATAGTAAATTAATGATATCATGATATTCTGGCATGCAGCTAAATATGCTATTATTAGTACAGATATAGACGAATACTGTAAAACTGTAAATCTGTAATATTTGCTGAATAATAAAATACATACACTATTCTTATTCATATAATTATCGATATAATAACATAGCATGTTGCAAGTTAAAAACTTGCCTGATCGAATCTTACGTCGAGATACGGATGTCACGTCCACCATCGAAATAACGTCGCGATGCAAACATACGTACGCAGGACTGGACCTGGCTAAGCAATAACATGACGTAGTGACTGGGCTGGGCGACGACGGTGGTTGGGTCATCTGGATCGTCGGTGACTCACGAAACTCCGGCGAGACGGCCGGAATCAAGAAAATAAAAGAAAGAAAGAAAAGAAATGAAGAAGAAGAGTGGGTGGCTGCTGCTGTTGGGTTCTGGTGTGTGTGTGAGGATAGAGGAGAAGGTAGCGAAGTGACGAGGGTTGATGACGATGAGGTGCTGTTGTCAGTGAGGTGGCTGTGAGTTTGGTAATCGGGAAAAGAAGTGCAATGGATTGCTGGGGTTAGGTTTGGGTCGTCGGGGAGAGGAGAGGGAGGTGAGGAGTGGTCGGTGGTGGCGATGAGGGGTCCCGGCGATGAGGGTGCTGGCGGGTTAGGTGTTGGGTTTCTAGGCGTCGGGGTTGCTGCAGGGATGGTGCTCGGGAAAAGAAGAGAAGAGGAGGAGGTCTCAGAGGTGGTGGTGACGACGACGAGAGCAATGATGATGAGGATGAGGTCGGGAGTGAACGGCGATGAAGGAGCGGGCGTGGGTTAGGGTTCTGGGTTTTTTTCTTGCGGCGGGAAGAAGAAAATAATTGAGGGAGAGAGAGAAAGGTGAGGGTTTGATAAATAGGTTTTATAAATTATTACATATTATATATATATATATATATATATATATATATATATATATAATTATTTAGAGAGAGACATAGGGGGAGACATGAGAAATAGAAATTATATATTTTAGTTTAATTAATATATTATATTTATAACAGTTTGTATATTATTAGTTATAATATTATATATATATATATATTATAGGTTTTACAGCTAATATCAGATTACTTCGAATATTATCCGGGTCCCTTCTAAAAATCTAGTTTTTCAATATGGAGAATATACGTAAAATTTTAAACAATAATACGATGTCCTGTCAATAAAAATATGTACCCACAAGTACGGATCTACGTAAATATACATAGCGATCAAAACTAGTCTGTTTTAACAAGTAGAACATGAACATGATGTATGGATGCAACCATATGATATGGGGTGCGATGACATGTAAGGCTAGATATTAAAAATATATTATTTGGTTTTTATTTTGTATTATTAAAAGATATGCGGATACTAAAATATATTATACATGTATAATATCTAGATTTGCACGGATACTCTGTACTAGTAAATATTTGATGTGATTTTGAACCATGATAGATTTCAAACATGCGAGTCGGGTCGGATAATAACCACAGCTACAAAATGCACTATCCGCACCTAAAAACAGTAATAATCAAGAATTTTACCGCAGGATATGAAATACCCCAAAAAATATAGTATAAGTGCACTAGGGTGTTACAAGATGTCAAGACAAGTTTGCACAGTGAGGTGTTGAGAAAAAAATTAGTCGGTGACGGAGGAAGTTCGGATGACATGATGTTGGCTAAATGTCGCTAGGTGAATTGGTTAGATGATGGTTTTAAGGAATCAAGAAGCCGGGTGAATGACAAGTGCACGTATTACAAAGAAAGAGGACATTAGATTATCTAAAATTAAAAGAGAAAGGCTAGAAGGGTTCTTCCACCACTGTTGTCGCAAAGGAGGATTCAGATCATGGCAGTGATAGTTCGATGCTATAGGTACTTGCGATTTCAGACGTACATGATTCTTGGATGGTGAATTCGGGGAGCTCGTTCTGTTGGGAATTTTCCCCTTCTTCGATACTTATCGTCGAAGGGAAAAATCCCGTCTTTAGCGTTCAAGCACGCAGAACCGGCGATCCATAAGAAATAAATATCACAAAGGATTTTTAACGTGGTTCGACCGACCAGCCTACTCTACGGGACAAACATGAGAATTCCATTGATATAAGAAAGAGATTACATCTGACACCTTATCTTCTCCTTAATTTGATCATCTAATACATTAGCATCTCTCAAATCTAGATTAGAAGCATAATCTCTTAATGAAAATAAAGCTTACGGATCTCACACATCTCATCTCTTTACTACATCTCATCTCATATCTTATAAACTTAGAAACTACATCTCTTTTGCCTTACATTAGCCCTTGTGCCTTTTTGTCTTGTTGTGCCAATGCCTTTACCTTTGTTGTGCCAATCCTTCTTGATGAAAATATCTCCTTATTTATAGTATAGAATAATCACAAAAGAGATTACACCCAACATCTTATCTTCTTCTTGATTTGACCATCTAATGCATTAGCATCTCTTAAATCTAGATTAGAATCATACTCTCTCAATGAAGATAAAGCTTATGAGATCTCACGCATCCCATCTTTCTCCTACATCTCATCTCATATCTCATAAACTTAGAGACTACATCTCTCTTGCCTTAGCCTTAGCCCTTGTTGTGCCTTTTTGTATTGTTGTCCCGATGCTTTTGCCTTTGTTGTGCCAATCCTTCTTAATGAAAGTATCTCCTTATTTATAGCATAGAATAAGCCTTCTCTTAATTAGATTAGGATCAACATAAATCTCCTTTATCCTTATCTAATAGAATATTTTCCTTTATTTAAATTTAGATTTAAATCTATATTTAAATAAGAGACTTATCTTAACTCTATCTATAATAATAAACTATTTAAATTTAAACTAATATCAACAATCTCCACTTTCGTTTAAATTTAAATAAAACCTTGAGTATGCCTCCATCTCCTTATCCATTAGTAGCCTATACCAACAGATTACTATGGCCCAACTGGTCCGAGTCCAATCCGGACTCCCTGTAATCCATGAACCACAGATAAGTGATCAATTGGATATGAGACACAACTCCAACAATCTCCATCTTGACTAAAATCCATTGAGCCTAATAACCTGAGATTAATTCATTCTTGTTAATAATCCTCTTCGCCAATGTCCTCGTATATGCATCATGTTCCTTCTCAGAACTCTTGTACCATTTTCGTTATTTCCATCGCTGCTCCCGAGTACTCACGATCACTACACCGTACTCCATCCCCGAGCACTCATGACCACTGCATTGTATTCAACCTTGGCCCAAAACATTGAAACCATTGTCCGGAAACATGCGAAAAAATACTTGCAATGCACCATGTCTAGAAGTAACCCTCCACCTATCATCATGAGGATACACACCTCACCGTGTATCGCCATGCCAACCTCGAGCTTTCCTTGATACTTTGACCACTACTATATACTCAACCTTTGTTTTCGACAACGCCACTAGACCCCGCAACGTTTCTCCAACTAATGGACCCAACCATTTAACGAGTATACGACCTATAGTTGATCCCTTGACCATCACAAACACGTGCATAGTCTTATCTATTTTCTCGATCAAAACTGTAGTGTACTTAATACATTTTCCTAGAATTCGACATCTTTCAATCCACCAAGTTAACAACAAATAATCACCTGACTTGGTTCATACCGTAACATATACTGCGATCCCATCACTCTTGCACATGGTATTCGGACATCCCCATTTTCTTTACTAGATAGACATTATAGAGGAGAGTCGAAGTGGTCGACGATGGAATACTTACCAACCAACTCCTCCATTCTGAATCACTTCAGAATCATCTCGATGTACATCCTTCAAGATAGCCTTAGCCGCCAGTTTCGACGTCCCACTTTATCATAAGGATTTTCCGCAACATCAAGATCCTTCATGTCGAACTCTAATCTGAATTGATGACTCGGTTCCCAGATTTGAAGCATACTCTTCATCAGTACCACCATAAAGAAAGTATGCTTGACTACATGAAAAAAATCCCATTGTAGCCATTCTTTCCTTTTGGACATATCTCTTGGCCACTAGCTTGACCTATTTGCCTACACCCTTTCTTACGAAATATCCACAAGTAATCCATGGCCCTCGTACTTTGCAGTATCTCCATTGATCTCCACGTCTGTATAACATGGTACATGTGATCATCGACGTGCTATATCTATTGCTTGGGTTGTATGGGTTTGGTGATGATCATCTACCTTAGGCTTACGATACACCAAAACATCCTCTGCTCTGTAGATGTATTAGTGTCCCCATCTTGCCTTTGAGAATCATGTAACTCCATCTTAATTGAAGTCTTCTTGCGCACTTTGACTCCACCATAATTGAAGTCCCTTGCGCAGCCGTAACATTGACTCCAATTTGATCTGCATAAACATGTGAATAAGCAGGGCACTTAAACACTCTTCGTGAACCATAACGTACAAACTCTCCAATCCATTTCTTCTCTAGGATCTAAAGATATATGGTTGTAGACGACGATCAATCACTAAGTGACACGCATGATTAACTGCTTCTGTCGAAAACTCTGGTAATTCGAATTGCACTCTCATACTATGAGCCATCTGTAGTGTGTCCCTATCATGCGCTCCATCGCCTCCACCTTATTTTAGCCTCCTCGGCACTATCATCTTGAACCTTGCAGAACTTCGCAAAAATATCGTAAGAAAACTCTCATAGATGCGATACCTGATGTCAACAATAGAATTTTCCTGATCTGACTTTACCATTTCATCCAGAGCACTTGAAAATATAGAGTTACATACTTGGATCGCCTACATCTGCCACCGATTGCACGATCTACACCCCGATCAATATTACCCATTGATCGTCTTTTGTATAACCCATTAGTTTCAAACCTTTCCCGGTCATCTTCACTGCTCGTTGTCCGCAAGCCCTTGTGCTCAAATCCTATAGAATCCGAACACTCTCGATCGTCTAATACAAGATCCAGTCTCCAAACGTCTCCGCCGGTAACACCTTGACCGATCTAATTTTGACAACCGCCAATCCGACGCTTCTTTGGATTAAAACTTTCTTTTCTATGATGCTTCCGCCACGTCGACTTGACACTATATATACCGTTATCTCACGAACTCGAAACTCTGATTGAACACCATAAGCTCTGATACTTGATAGGAATTTTCCCCTTCTTCGATACATATCGTCGAAGGGAGAAATCCCATCTTTAGCGTTCGAGTACGCAAAACTGGCGATTCATAAGAAGTAAACATCACAAAGGATTTTTAACGCGGTTCGATCGACCGGCCTACTTCACGGGGCAAATATGAGGATTCCATTGATATAAGAAAGAGATTACACCCGACACCTTATCTTCCCCTTTATTTGATCATCTAGTACATTGGCATCTCTCAAATCTAGATTAGAACCATAATTTCTCAATGAAGATAAAACTTATGAAATCTCACACTTCTCATCTCTCTCCTACATCTCATCTCATATCTCGTAAATTTAGAGACTACATTTCTCTTGCCTTTGCCATAGTCTTTGTTGTGCCTTTTTGCCTTGTTGTGCCAATGCCTTTGTCTTTGCTTTTGTTGTACCAATCATCCTTGAAGAAAGTATCTCCTTATTTATTGCATAGAATAAGCCTTCTTCTAATTAGATTAGGATCAACATAAATCTCCTTTATTTTTATCCAATAGAATATTTCCTTTTATTTAGATTTAGATCTAAATCTAAATCTATATTTAAATAATAGACTTATCTTAATTCTATCTATAATAATAAATTATTTAAATTTAATCTAATATCAACATGTTCCATGTGATTCCGCATCAGAGTTGGTTTGCTACATATCGTTCTGTTGTTGGATACTCGGTCTTCATGAGGAACGATACGTCTAGCAAAGTTGTTGGGGTGAGCACAGTGCGAATTCACATACATAATGGAATAGTTTGGACGTTGACATGTGTCAGTTATGTGCTAGATTTGAGTAGTAACTTGATCTCTACGGGGGCTTTGGGCGGGTTCAGCTACAAGTTTGTGGCCAACAGAGATTCCATGAGAATTTCCGAGGGTGCTCTGATTGTCATGAAGACGAAGAATGTGGGGAATCTATATTTTCTTTAGGGATAAACAGTCGTAGGATATGTTGTCGAAGGTTCTACCACTTCAGGCGGTTCAAATTCGGTCAGGATATGGCGTCACGATTGGGTCATATCAGTTAGACAAGTTTGGAGGTGTCTCAAAAAAGGCAGTTACTTGGAGGTGGAGAGTTCGACAGAACAAATTTTTGTGAGTATTGTGAAAAGAAGATACATGTGGTTCCGGCACCGGATTGTTCTCGAGGTGGAGCCAGACATGATGTTTCCTTCATAGACAACATCTCGAGAAAGTTGTGGGTGTACGTTCTTAAACCAGAGGCCAAGAATTTTCAAAAGTTCAGAACGGCCGTATTGGATTTGTAGCTCGAGAAGTGCGTAGAGATTTTTCGGTCCAAATTTGGCGAAGGGTTCACTTTGCAGGAGTTCGCAGGATTGTACAGGCCGGAGAGGATCATGCATCAGTACACCATATTGGGAGATTCTCAGCCAAATGGCATTGCAGGACAGATGGTTCGGACAGTTTGAAAAAACATAAGTTTACGGCCTACAGCTGGTTTTCTAAGGGAGTTTCGGGCTGGAGCTCTATCTACTGCCGAGTACCTCATCGATCGGTCACCATCGACGGCGGTAAATATGGAAATTCCTAAGGAAGTGATCGGCATGATTAATTATATTTTAATACCGCTCATTTCATTTCTTATCATTTTGTCAATATACAGTGTTATTTAATCCATATTTACTCATTAGTACAGGTTATGGGTACACAGGACATTTACACTGGAAACATGCATATTGTGCACAGTTACAACAAATTCGGACCAATACTGCAAACCGGATGGAAAAAGAATCAATAGACAAGTTTTGCAACACAAATAATCATTTTGGGTCCAACATGCTACAAAAATACACAAGTGGGTGCACAACATGGATAAACAAGACGCACAAGTGGACAAGTGGGCATAAATCATGAGTGGAACACAATAAGGACAACCACGGATCAAGTGGGGATACACACTCATGACTTGGTGCAAGTTGATCACAAATTTAATGTATTGATTTGATGTGCAAGTGGATTGATTTGTCACAAGCTCTCCATCCTTAAGCTTCAGATTAAATTCAAGTGAGAATAAAAATTAAAGAATGGTCCTAAAAATACAATGGAGAGCTCAGAAGACCACTGTTGAAGGATGGGCCCCACCAGAGACTTCCAGGCCGCCAGTTTAATCCAAATAGCCGCTTTGGGTGGCCCACCTCTACCATGTGGGCCCGGGCTCCTGCCATGGGTCCATGTCTGCCCAATTAAGCCTCTGAGATACTTCTTTTTCTCTAAAGAAAAGTCTATAAATAGCAGATTATTGGATGACTTTTGGGTTGGATTTTGGAGTGAGAAAATAGTGTGAATTGTATGGTTTGCTTCTTCTTCTTCCCTTTTGATGCTTTCATTTGAGAGCTCTATTAAGCAGGTTGAAGTTGTAATCCTATCTTGTAACTCTAATCCCCCATGTGATTAAAACTTGTACTCTTTTTTCTTAACTTATTTGTTCATTTCATTACTTGTTCTTGTGTTTTATGTTTCTTTCTCTTGTGTTTTCGTTTTTCTTTTGTGATGCTTGAGTAATCTTTTAGGCTATGGTGATGGTAAGGAAGTGAGCTGAATGGCATAGCCTTTTTCCTTCTCTTATGAATGTTTAAAGTGCTCAAAATGGATCCTAACTCTAAGATTATTAAAAGAGTATGATTTGATATGGTATTTTGATTTCATGGTTACTTGGTAAGCTCATCATATACCATATTCTCTACATGTCTCATTTAGCAATGTTAAAATTAAAATCAAATTAGTATTAAGGTTGCTAGGATATTTAGATAGGATATTTTGTTAAAAAGTTGCTTGACACCCTTCTTTTAACATATATCTTATACCATCACCCCACACTTAGCAAATTTAACACTAACATTACTTTTTATGTGCTAATTTGTTTATTTGTGATATTGTATACTTGTTAACCCTTGTGCTTAGTTTTGATACATCATGTTTAGACATACAAATGGTAAGTGAGAACGTAACGGAACCGTTTCATATCTCGTGTTGCGAAATCGATGTCTTGATGGTTTGTGTCGCAAACGCCTTGACAAGCCATACTTCATGTTGGATCTAACAAGAGGAGGGAACCCGCATGATCAAGAGAGAGGAGAATATTTCACCACGATTCAACCATCCGAACCGGAGCCACGACCGCATTTCTTTCTTTATTTTCGTATTTTCTTAATTTCGTGACAACAAACAAAACCACACACATTCTTTTTTCTTTGAACTTGACATAAAAACTCATAATCACCAATTCCCTGTGGATCGACCCGTACTTGCCGGCTAGTTACAACGAGCCGTGCACTTGCGGTTATATTTTAAAACGAGATCGAACTCATGTGTGCCGAATTTCTAAAAACCTTTCTTTCAAAACCACAAACGTGTGCACGTGTGAAGTCCCAACAAGAAGTATAGACTGGAAGGGCTAGAGATTACTTAGAGCTTCGTATTGTACAGTGCACTGAGGAGCCGAGGATTAAGAGACGTTCTCTTATCGACTTAGGCGGCAGAGTAAAAGGGCACATGCCGTGGTGTTCTAGGACCCAGAGTGGAGTAATCAACCGAGTGACATTCATTGAGTTATGAGATATGAGGTGGTCGAACTTCAAGCTTTCACATATGGGCTTTTACATATGGGCTTTTTAATGATAAGTGGGTTTCAACAATAAGACTCAAGCCTTTTACATATGGGCTTTTTAATGATAAGTGGGTTTTTTAAAGTTAAAGACGAGTTGGAAGAGTGAGAGGCTTTTACATATGGGCTTTTTAATGATAAGTGGGTTTCAACAATAAGACTCAAGCCTTGTTGAGGTGTGACCCATTTTATATTTTATACCTATGTGTTTCTCTTATTGTTTCCAATGTGGGACTACCATTAAAGTCCCATCATTTGGTTGTTGCTTTCAACAGGATGGATGTATCGTGACAGTGTATGTTGATAGGGGAAGATAGAGGTCGACGACGGGATACATATTGGGCACGGATGCAGTGCCAGGTAGATCAACGTTTCAACCAGTTATCGCGCAGTCAACAGCAGAGGCAGGTTTGTTAACCGTCTTGAAGACGGTGAGGGGGACCATGTATATGCATAGGATATTGTGTTTGGGAGTTCTACAGACGGTGTGAGTGTTCTTTTTGGAGGCCGAGAAGAAGGCAATGTGTCTTATGAAAGTTGGTATCCCAGAAAATTAAGCGGATGTATTTCTAAGATGGTTCCGGTCCAAGTTCAAAATTTGCTTAGTTGATTGTTGAGGGCAAACCGTGATGAGAACAAGGTTTTAAGAATTGAGCAAGTGGCGAGGTTCTAAGAATTGAGCAAGTGGCGAGGTTCTGGCAAATTTGCATCAAGATGGAAATTGTTAAATTTGATGTTTAGGAGCCTAAGAAATAGGCCCAAGTTTAGCATGCATGTGCAGCGCAGTAATGGAAAGCTTTGTCTTATGGGGGCAATTCAGGCGGCGGCTGCAGGCTCTTGGAGTTGGATTAGGATTTGTTATATTATTTAATCTTAATTTAAATACTAAGCTTAGACCCTCCCCTATATATTAATTAATTAATGCCTAGGCTAAAAATCAATCAAAGCAATTAATCCACAGAGCTTTATTTTGGCTGCGGCAAATATATATATACAGAGAGAGAGAGAGAGAGAGAGAGATTGTATATCGGGGAGATTGAGGGGCAACTTTCACTTGTAATTTTTTCTCAACAGTGGGAGCTTTCGTCTTCGGATTGCGTGCAAGCTGCACCGAATCTAGATGAAATCTTGCGTTTGTGTTGTTTGGTATGTGTTTATTATAACTTGCTGTGTGTTTTGGTTGATTGTTCGGTTAGTCTTTTTCAAGTAGTTTGTTTGCACACAGTCCTGATAGATTTTCCGCTGCAACTCTTGGTGCGGTTTGTGATTGCTTCGAGGATCACAGATATACCTCGTGTAAAATGTAAAAAGGTACGAATGCAATTGCTTCGATCTTTGCTGGTTCAACGGTAGTAAATTGCTTAGCTCTATGGTCTAAAGCCAACAGGAATTGATGTGCAACTTGTAAGGGTTTTAAGTGTTTAGATCATAATTAAAATTTTGAACTAATATTAGCTTAAATGTTAAATGCATGGATAATCGTCATTGTTTGCTCCATAACAGTGAATGTTTTTGCCTTTTAATGAATCTTGAATATCCATGTAACCATTTATATTGCTGCTTCCCTGCCAACTTTATCAAAGTCTTAATCTTACATTCTGCTTAAAAAGATAATTCGTTTGCCAGAAAATATTGAAGGGTTTTCTTTAGAGAAGAATACAGATGCATCAAAATTTCGAATTGGATCGGCAATCGCAACAACTTTTGGCATAGTAGCTGCTCGTGCAAAGCTTTTCGCGGATCAGAAGTGTGGGAAACGGAGCTTCTGATAGCATCTATTATCAAAATGCTGGTTTCACTTTTAAACCTGTCCTTTTCGACTATAACAATTTTCGTAATTAATAGACTCCAGTTTCCTTAACCTCTACTGTTAGTGCAAAAGGGGCGGGTTCTTCAAATCGAAATTGTCGATTTGTGATGACGCATAAATATAACAGAAAATTTTTTAAAAAAAGCTTAACTAATCTTTTCAAATCATTAAATTTCTCTACCAGAAGTCTCTAAGAAATCTATATTATCTTAACTATAATTCTTTATAATTCCTATCAAATCTTTGTCTATGATGTTCAGTTGCTAATATATGCAACACTAGCATCTTAAAATGCTAAAAGAACGAAACAGTTCCTGCTTCATAAAATATTTATAAATTTGTTCTCTAAACAGCTTAAAAAGATAGAAATTAAGATGAAGCATCTAGACAAGTTAGAGCTTATAATGGCAAAGGAATACTCTCAAATACAGCAGCTCAAAGAATCGATGCTCGAAGAGTGGGTAAGCATCTTTCAGCAGTCGACTCATGTCCGGATCCGAATGCAAAATAATGAATAATGCACTATTAGAGCTTTTCCTGACTACAAGCTCAGTAACGAATCTTACAAAAGCAGAACTCAGAACTTATGATTACTGGCACATTCCTCGGCGAAGCAGTTAATTGCTTGTTATATGCAGTTTCCTTTTTTATTCATTGTAGGGTGTTGTATGAAATGTAACGGTTTGGGATGTAAACAGCATACAGATTTGTTGCTAGTCCTTGTTCATAAATCTTAATGAATAATACTTCTGCTACCGATGCGGTGGAATCCATGTAGGCTATATAGATTTCCATTGGATATAAGATGGGCCATATTATCCACTACCTAGGGAGAATATGAGATGTTGAAAAAGAAGAAGAAACTCTTTCTACTGTCATCAAATTTGTATTGTTCCTTGCAGGTTCCTTGGGATCTAGTATTCTTTCCAGGCAAAATTACATTAAACCACCTTCTAATTTTCAGTAAACTACCTTAAAGTTTGTTATGTTTTTTTTAGGGGGGGGGGGGGGTTGTTTTAAAAAAATTACAGTAAGCTTCCTTAAGCTGCAGGAATTAAGGGTATTTAAGCAAAAAAATTACTTAAACCGAAGATTAAGGAGTTTACCATAATAGAAGGATTTGAAGATGGTTTAGTGAAAATTAGTAACGACTATGGGTACTTTAGTGTACTTTAGACATTTTATTGACATCGGACATTAGCTCAAACTTCAGCAGGGAGAAAACGTGTATAGGGCTAAGATTCATAAACCAAAAATGTCACATTCCATTGATTACATCATAAAACTGTACATTTATTTACCTGCCAAATCTAAATGTTTACAAGTATGTGATTGAACCATCATCAGATACTTACAATATTATGATGGATCCAGGTTTATCTCCACTGTATACCATAATTATCCACAATTTCTATCAAAAACCCAAAAAACTACAACCAATTATGTCAAGAGCAGGACCTCACCAATTGAACAAATTTCCAAATAAAAATCTGTTGCTGCTCTGAGATTCTGTAGCAGTTGAGGAATTCTGCTTCACTTTTAAAATCGAATGCCCAATTTGTCTTCGAATAGATTCGATGGTTTTAGCATCCACAGGATTTCCAGACATTTCTGACACGTAAAATGAATCAAGTGCCTTGCCGCCTTTTGTTGAGATCTCTGCTCTTCTGATGGTTAAGCCATTTTCACGGAAAATTCTTGTAATGTCTGAGAGAAGACCGGCTCGATCTACAGTCCTTAGTTCCAATTCGAGTCCCTTCAAGAGATTTACACCGAGAGGTTTAGTGTTTGATTATGAAGAAAGGATAAATATCACCAAAACACCATGACCTTTTAGCATATTTCGTAGAAATACTATATAGTGAAAGGCAATTACACTAAACTACCCTTGGCTATCGCTGTTTTTAACTAACGAGCTTAAATTTTTTATTACAGAAAAATCACTTAAAATTTGTTTTTTGCAGAGTATTCTTTATGAAAATATTCTTAACTGTAGTAGTATTTTAAGGGAGCTTAGTGTAAATAAATGTTGTAAGGCACTTAAGTGATAGTACGAGGTGTTTTAATGTAATATACCCTATAATATTGCAATTTGATACTATAAACTTATTGATTTTCAATTGAACAGTTGTCAAACATTTTTCCAATAACTATCAGGTCATGATATTTTAATGATACTATTAGAAAAGAGACTATTATTTGCATGAATTTCTCTGATTAACCTCAGAGGATCTTCGCTCGATTGCTGCTTCAAGGCATTGGATAACGCGCTCGCGCTCAGCTTCCGAGCTAATGGGGAGTCCATCAACATGACGAATATAATACTCCTGAAATAAAATTTAAATTCATTGAATAAATTCATAATATAGATAAAAGATTGGCATTTGTGTGTTCTAAGTTTAAATCCTAGTGTCTTAATAAGAGAAGAAGCCTGGTGCCTTAATGAGAGGAGGATAAGTATGTTGAAGGTGCATCCGTCTTCAACCTGATTCTTTCTATACGTTAGATCATGGGTTTCAAAAAATAGCGCAAACTTAAGCTAAATCATGAACAGAACTAGATAAACCATGAAATGCACTCTCTGCATTTTATAACTCTGAAACTTTTGTTCGACCAAATGTAACTTGTTGCATAGAAGATCCCTATAGGAAATAGGTCGCCGCCATCTTTTAAAGCTCTAATAGCCTGAACTTAAAACAGTTTAAGAAACTTCAAAACCTTATGTAGCCTAGTGCAATATGCACTAACATCAGTTTAAATGTACTTAAATCTAAACATGATTAGAATGGAATAAATTTTCTGAACTTTATATATTTCACTTCAAAAGTAAATCATAACACATAACAATAGCAAACTAAATATGTCATCAAATTCTTTTTCTGAAGAAGTCATATTATGAACAGAACTACATATGTGGGAAATTACTACCTCTGATGTCTTCAGACAAAGGTAACTTTGTTCATTGTACAAGCCATAATGTGAAAACCAAATAATAATGCACAACTTAAAAGGCTTAAAAAAATTCCATGTACGTTTTCTCCTAAAAATTGAGCCATATAATTAGCAAACCAAGATAGATGATGATATGCATCCTCTGAAAATAAAACTAATAAAAATTTGCTATGCATTCTCTGGAAATAAAACTAATAAAAATTTTGCTCGCCCACAGGTAACTGGCTTCATAAAACATGCACGTAATACTATAACCAACAGATTATGCTGAATTCAAAACAAGCTTAAAATTTTGTGATTTTACCTGATAAGCCTCTCCTCTCCCTGTATTCACTGTTCCATGATACACCACATAATCCATATCCGTAAGCGTACAAATTGTATCAAACAGCAGCTTTGGCCGATCCTTCGATCTTAATATCACCACTGTATACTCCTTCTCAACACAATTCACAACACTAACCATCGGCCTCTCCCTCTCCTCCTTTCCCCCTCCAATTCTCTCAAAATCTCTGTCACCAAACATAAGTTGATGCAGTCTTCTCTCGGTGTGCATAACCCCTATCGAGACCATCGATTTGCCTTTTAAGACATTGCGTAATAGCTGTTTTATTTGGTCAAGTCTTATCAGGTTTTGGATCGGGAGGCCAGTGGGCCCATCAGTAACATGGACCACGGCAGCTGCACAGGCGTTGTGGGTCCAAACCTCAGCTTTGATGATGTTGCATTTGAGGTCAGCTAGCACTGCGCAGACCTCAGATAAGAGGCCAGGGCGGTCTGTGCCGATGAGCTCGATCGAGGTGTGTTCTTTGGAGGGTGTTATGCCAATGGAATTTGTTTGGATCGAGGGGAAGAAGTATGCATCGGTTTCAATGGACTGTATGGAATTGTAATTAAAAAAATTAATAAACAGGAAATATTAGGGGAATCTTTGTGTTTCTACACATAGGCTAATCATTTGAATGGTGTTTAGGGCTTTGGTATTCGAGTAGAGGGGGTGTTTGCGCTAAAACATCACTTGAGGGGGTACAAGTGCCATATGGGACAAACTACAGGGGTGTTTTGTGCTTAACCAAAAAATATCTCAATGTACATAGTAAGAAAGGATAAATTTAGTAATATGGTATGTTTAAGGGAAGATGTCAAAATCTCCTGATTTTAATCCAGTGAACCCTCGTAGAAATCTACATACAACAATGATAAATTCACAAATGGAACAAATAAATTGTAGTCCAGCTGCCAAGAAATTTAGAAAATGAAATATATGGCTTGGAATAGCTTAAAGTTTGCAGCTTTGAGAGGTTTCATAGTCAAATAGATGGAGGGTAAAGGACTGTGGGAAAATAACAACAACTAGGGATTCTCAATAACACAAAACCAGTAACTAAAATGTGGGGATGAATAAATTATAAATACTCTTGATTAAGGATGTGTGTGCGCGTGCGCGTCTGTATAGTTCACAAAGTAGCTGATTACTAGATAATAGTCCAAGAATCATACCATTATAAGAAGTTTAAAATACGGAATGTATGTTTTAAACAATCTTTTTTAAGTTTCCTAGAATCAAAGGACAGGGGAAAAAAACACAAAATGATCTAAAACAAGAGGATGCTTACTGATTGTATATAAGAGATGATTTCTTTGTCCCAAACTTTATTCCCGTCGTGATCAGTGACATTAAACACTGCAAAGATATTAATATTTAGTTACTAGATCAACACGAAATATTGGGGAAAAAACAGAATTTTGAATTTAGGATTATAATATTAATTACCATCCATGAACCAGTTCCCGTCTGAAGATATGTAAGCTTTAGTGATGATCAGGTTTAGATCAGTGAGGACTTGGATAACTTCTAAGAGAATTCCACGTTTGTACACACTATGAACCTAACAGAACAAATATATGTAGTTGATATAAGTACTCTTTTTATTTTTAAAAAAGGTACAATCACTATAAAAATCTAACGCTTGATAAATTCTTTTACCCGGATCACTGTAGCATCATCACAAGCATCGTTGTCGATCACTACCCTATATGACCAAAAAAAAGGTTAAAAGAAAAATATAGAAAGAATACATAACATGATGCGGAAAAATTGCCGAAAGTTTGTGTTTGATATGCAGCTCTGGTTTTTTATGCATAACATTTGTAAAACTCAGAACAAATGTTCCTATCCAATTCAAGTTTCGTATAATTTGTAAGGCCTTAATTAATTTTCCTCAAAATCAATACAATCCAATGTCTTCACATGATTAGAATCCAAAAACTAAGATGGCCGCTGAAATCTTATATGAATAAGAAGACAAATTTATCAAGTACATCTACTAAAGAAAATGTCCATGTTCCATACAAGCCTAATAAATACAACTCTCTGAAGTAGATAATATTATTAATGAAAAATAAAATCGTGCGGACAATACACATATTCTATAGAAAACCCATGAATTCAAAAAACTTATAAATCAAATAAAACACATCCAAATCAAATATGAAACAGACCAAATGACCAGGAAACACAAAAATCAAAATTAAGAAGCATCCCAGAGGAAAAGAATTATCAATAACACAAACTGCAGAAAACAACCCATAAACCAAGGCAAAACAAAACTCCAATGAAATATTTTATTAAACTTTAAGAACGACCTACTAAAAATATTCAAGATATAGGTAAGGAGCAAGATAGAATGAAAGATTAAAAAAAAATGAAATAAATAAATACAAATGATACCTTGGTGGGTTCATTCTCCTTATTAGCTTTGCATACTCATCATCATCCATCTCTAAAGAGCTATCCATGAGAGCCATAAAAGAACACACACCAAGTGAGAAAAATCTTTAAAGCCACATTCAAGAATGAAGGCGGCTCTTCATTTATATATACAACAGAAGAAAACACGGGAGGAGTGGGGGGAATCAGAATAAAAGTGAAGCGCCTTTTAATTGACAGACCGGCTAACTTTGCTAACGTGCGCCCATGATCGCCTGGCAGGGCAGAATCCTATTGGAAGATGTTTAAATTGAAGCTGAAGAGCTGATGTGTGGGAGCATGTATCTTTAGCCTTTGATTGTTTAAAATTTATTTCCCATAATTTATTGTAAATTAGAGGAACTTCCCAAGTTTAGCATCTTGACGTGGAGAATGGTCATCTTTTTTGCATCAAATCTTTGTTGATTAGATAGTTAAATCTTTAGGTTCTTAATTAATATATTAAATTAAGTATGGTAAATAGTACGTTACATTTGGAAATATATATATATATATATATAAACGGTGGGTTCAGTCACCAAGGTTCCTTAAAGAGATATTAATGAAACAAGAGTTTCAATTTCTTGCATTGCTCTGTGGACGGTCACCTTACTTAAATTGATAGCTAAAATATCTTCTTCTTTTTATTATTGTCCATATTACTATTTGTTTGGTAATACGTATATCTGAATGAAATTCTTGATTTCCTTCTAATAACAGTATAACTTTATTCTTTTCACATAAAAGGAATTACACAGTATAAAAGCTTCACATTGGAATACCCTGGCTTTATTTGGTACAATATAAGGGAAAAATAGAATTTTTTTTCTTACTAAGAAATTTTAATATAGCTTTCCTAAACAATGCTCGCTTTTGCAATTTAAAATATACCCTCCAACAACTTCAGTATGATGTGAGATGTGAGAACAGATTGAGAAAACATGCAATCACAAATCTCACCATTTATTTGCTAACCACAATTAAGAAATTACCATGTTAATGAGTATATTTCTAACAAAATCATTCTAGCTTAGACTAAAATGGCAAAAAAACCCTTACTTAATCACTACTTTAGCATGGTTAATTAACACTTCTTTTTGCTAACAAATGCAGTGGTAACTCGCCTAAACAGTATTTGCTGACATGGTCCAAATCCAACGACCAATAAAGAGCCAAATTTAAACCTAGGACCACTCATGTTGCCCTTTGATTGCAAGCTTCGGGGATCAGTTAGTAAGTAAACCCAGTATAATTAAATAACAGATAGGGAAAGTGGCGACCAAATCAAACCACGTCATCTTCGGCCAACTGTCGCATTCTCCTAATCTACTCGATCCTAGGGAATCTGCTCCGTACACGTCACCAGTCCACGATGAAATTATTTTTTAGGATGAGGTGAATAGGATTAAGCTACAGTGTGCTCAATTTAAAATTTATATACTTATAAATAGAAATCGTAATTATACAGGTAAACAAAGATATACCAATAGAGAAATAACTAAGCAATGCTACAATCGTGAAACAAGAATATATAGCAAGCAAAAGCAATATCAAGTATAAGCAATTAGCATCAAGAGCAAATAGCGAACAAGCATGCAATTTCTAAACTAACAGCAAATAAGAGATACAAAATTGCAAAGGCAAACACGAGTCTTTTATAGTGCCTCGGAAGATCCCCTAGCCCACTTTCTTTAGACGCACGGACCCGTTCCACTAATTCGCGTCTTTCTCTTGGAGACAAATACGTTGTCCGCAAACACACACAACCCCGCTTCCGGTAGAGCCTAAACCAGGCATGTCTCCTTAAAAAACCACATGTTGTTTGCCACTACGAACAACACTTCCCTTAAAAGCCCGTTCCTATACCAATACTTCTCTCTACAAGCAAGCTCACTCAACTTCTTTATAAAGACATACTTGCACTAAAGAGCCCTTACATAAAGAAAGAAGAGAAAGAAATACAAACACAGGATATTTTCAAAAGAATTTTGTAATGAAGCACCAATACTCAAGAATATGGATAATCAAACTAGAAGCTCTTGAGTGTATATATGTGAGAGATTGGATAAGCAAATGAAAATCTCTTTAAACTCTCACAAGATGTGGGATTTTTTCCTCTTGATCACTCAAAAATATTGGCAACTGAAATATTGAGTGATAAGAGCTCAAAAAAATAACCCAAAACTTTTTTATAACCCCCACACAAAAAACTATCCGTTATAAATCAAATCAGCATTTTTTTCCAGTAAGAACAGACGTCTGAAGAACAACAGGACAGACGTCTGAAATTTTAACAAAATAAATCCCAACGACTATATTTTCAAAAACTTTCTTCTTCAGACGTTTGTCACGTATAGCAGCAGACATATGTCGATCATTTAAAAAAAGCAACTTAAAGTACAAATCGAAAACAGAAGCGTAATTAGCCAAACGTCTGAAGAACTGAAAAACCTTCATCATACGTCTGTCCAAAAAATGTGCAGACGTCTTGTTTTTCAAAACAAATAATAAAGCGCAAGGCAAAGCTTAACAGATGTTTGAAGTTCAAAAAACAGACATCTGAAATTATAAAAATCTATTTTAAATTCTTAATCAGACGTATATCCATATGAACTGCAGACGTATGAAAACACAGAAAAAATGCAGACGTATGAAGAAGCATTGGACGGACGTCTGAAGCACAAAACACATGAAAACTGATATATCTGGCATTTAAGGATTTTATAAAAACACAGTAAAACAATAGACGTCTGAAGCACATGAAGACAGACGTCTGAAATGTAAAAACTCATAAACATGTGTTTTATGATGGAAAATCAATTTTAAATCGAAAACTCTAATGTTCATACAATGTAAAATGTTTGTGCAGAGATATGTGAGTGTTCAAATGCTCTAATTGATAATAACCATATTTAATAGAGTACTTACATAAAATCTTATGTCGATGTCGTATTTCTTCGAAATCTTGAATTTTCGACACTTCAAACGGGCTTTTGAAACTTTGGCGCTTCGCTTAAACTTTGCTTTGGTTGATTGATTTTCAATTAGCTTCGACACTTTACGCTTCAAACTCGAACACGCCATTCCACTCACTTGCGACATGAAATCGATATTTGATTTTTAAATGAATTTCGCTTCGACTTCGATTTTTGACGCTTCAAAATTGGACTTGGTTTCTAATTTTTTAGCTATTCATGACCTGAACTCTTGAATCCTGTGAACCTTAGCTGCTTAGCATTATGAAACTTGAATACGCAATTTGGGTAGATCTCGTCCATATCCTCCAATCTCTATTAGATTTACCCATGTAAGCTCAATAACTTCCATCCTTCTTTATACGCTTATTTCGTGAGATATCCGATATCCTGAAATTCAATTTCAAGACAACCAAGCATATCATATACAGTGTTATGAAATAAGTAAGATAATAAACATAAGTATATGAACGTTCTTTGTTTCGATTATCACAAATTATGAATAGTATATTAACACCAAGATATAAATCAAACTCCAAGCATCACACACACACACTGATATATGAAAACCAAGATAGATAACGCATGTATATACAGATTCATATTGTAAATATCAAAACAACGAATGCGAGTAATATATCGATATCAAAGAATATAATACAAGTAAAATAAGTCGATATTGATATATCACTCGATATACACAAGAAATAGGATATGCAAACAAAAAATGAGTGTATGCAAGTTTAATGTCGATAAATAAAACAAGATAAAACATGTGACACTAAACGACTATTCTGTTGAAAATTGATGCAAATTAAAGTCTATGGTTAGGTACCACCTTTGACATGCATGACATTGTTAGGTGATGATAATGATAGTTGGTGACTTTGTTAGGTGCTACTTTTGACATTCATGATATTGTTAGGTGATGACAATGATAGGTGGTGACTTTATTAGGTGCTACTTTTGACATCCATGACATTGTTAGGTGATGACAATGATAGGTGGTGACTTTGTTAGATAGTGACATTGTCCTAGGTGCTATAAAAGCACATCTTATGAGTGAGGCATTTTGTATCAATCACAAGTATCATCACAAGAGGTAAAGGCTGAGAGAGATTTGTATAGAGAGATTTGAAAGAAATCTCCTACGGTTGTTCTTGTGTGTAAACTTGATTCAAGTATAGTAGACGTTTGCAGATTCCGCTCTGCCGGGGACTAGCCATACGGTGGGTGAACCTCGTTAACAAATCTATCTTGTTTGTGATTAATTGTTTTCTTATTCCTGCACTTTAATTTATATTGTCTTTCGTCGTTTAATTACGTGATTGTATTTTTTGCGTGATTTGGGTTTTGTCGCGAGCACTGTTCCGTGGATCGACTCTCCCTCCCAACAACTGGTATCAGAGCAAGGTTAAGAGAACCTAGAGTTCTTCGATTCTATAATCTAGGTAACGGTGGGTAACAACGCTTGTGTCATCTTCCCCACTTTCTTAGATTGTAGTTTTGAAGGCGTTGGTTCAGATCTAGGAGGAAATCGGGTTTGCTGCGATACAGACGAAAGATGGCATAGGATAAGATAAGAATCGAGAAATTCAATGGTCACAATTTTGGTTGGTGGCGCATGCAGTTAGAAGACTGTCTATACCAAAAGGATTTATATCTTCCGTTGCTAGGAGAAAAACCCGAGAAGATGACCGATGATGAATGGAACCCTTTGGATAGGAAAACTTTGGCGACGATCAGATTGTCGTTGACTCCGCAGGTGGCCTTTAATATCTCAAAGGAGAAAACAACTAAGGCGCTAATGACGACATTAGCGAAGTTGTATGAGAAGCCATCGACATCAAATAAAATATTTTTGATGAAGAAGTTTTTCAACATGAAGATGGTAGAGAATGGTTCGGTGATAGAGCATCTGAACGAGTTCAACAGTGTGACAAGCCAACTTGAGTCCGTTTCAATCATCTTTGAAGACGAGATTCGAGCCCTACTGTTCCTATGTTCGTTGCCAGAGAGTTGGGAGAACCTAGTGATGGCGGTTAGCAACTCTATCTCGGGGATTCTCACGTTTAATGATGCGGTAAGCTGCATATTAAACGATGAGATGCGAAGAAAGTCCGTGAGTGGGAGTTCTGAAACTTCTGCACTTTCGGTGGAGAATCGTGGCAGAACAATGGAAAAGGGAAAGTGGAAAAATGGCAAGTCTAAAAGCCGGGGTAAATCTCAAGGAAAAATCCAAGACGCCTGTTAGAATTGCGGAAAGAAGGGCCACAGAAAAAGTGAATGTAAGCTTCCGAAGAAAGTCTCAGATGAGAAGACGGATGAAAAGGAAGCGAATGTAGTGTCTATACAAGAACAAGATGAACAAGGTCTTTGTCTATCGGCGAGCGAGAACACAAAGGCGGATACTTGGTTCCTAGATTCAGGGGCTTCTTTTCATTGCACTTCGGGCAGACACCACTTTAGCGAGTATGTTCAGGGCGATCTTGGACATGTGACGGTGGGAAACGGTCAATCGTGTAAGATCGTTGGAAAAGGGACGATCATCTTGCAACCGTCGGGAGGTGGTCAAATCAAATTGAAGAATGCTCGTCATATTCCTGATTTGAAGAAAAGCTTGATTTCCACAAGTCAGCTAGATAACGAAGGGTTTATTACAACGTTTGAGAATTCTCAATGGAAGATTTCCAAAGAATCGTTGGTGGTCGCAAGGGACAAGCTGAACGGTTCGTTGTACTCATTCAATAGGAGCAGCGGAGGCTAGACTGCATTGACGGCCAGTTCGGAGAAAGATTCCGAGACTTTGTTGTGGCATAAAAGATTGGGACACCTCAGCGAGAAGAACATGAAAATTCTTCAAGCTAAGGGAGTTCTTTCGGGACTGAAAAAGGTGGAGTTGGGGTTTTGCGAGAGCTGCGTTTGTGGGAAGCAAAGCGCGCTCAGATTTCAAATTGGAGGCGTAGCGAAAAAGACCAAGAAACTAGAGATGGTGCATACGGACGTGTGGGGTCCGGCCTCGGTGGAGTCTTATGGAGGAAATCGGTATTTCGTGACGTTCATCGATGATACAAGTCGGAAGACATGGGTGTACGCGATGAAAAAAAAGTCCGATGTGTTTGGCATCTTCAAACACTGGAGTGCGCAGGTGGAGAACCAAACGGGGATGAAGGTTAAATGCCTAAAGTCCGATAATGGCGGGGAATACTGCACCCAAGAGTTCGATGAGTTTTGCTCGAAAAAGGGTATTCGTTGGTTGAAGACGGTACCTAGGACACCACAGCAGAATGGCATCGCTGAAAGGATGAACAGAACGATCCTAGAACGAGTACGAAGCATGACCTTGGATGCGAATCTGCCAAAATTCTTATGGGCAGCAGCGGTCGATGCTGCTGTGTATCTGATCAACAGAAACCCGGCAAGTGCGCTTGATGGAGGCATTCCAGAAGAAATTTGGTCGGGTAAACCGGTCAACTATTCACACCTTAACGTATTTGGTTGTATTGCATATTTTTTGATTGATAAGGCAGAAAGGAGTAAGCTTGACTCCAAATCTTAGAAGTGTGCTTTCATCGGGTATGGTGGAGACGAGTTCGGATATCGGCTGTGGGATTACATAAGTAAGAAAGTAATACGAAGCCGGAACGTTGTCTTTGATGAGCAGCACTTATATAGAGAAAAAAAAGCAAGCCAAAAATGGTGTTGTATCTGAGTTCGTGGAGTTAGACGCAACTCAAAAGAACAATCAGGTGTCTTCAAGTGGGGATCAAAACATGGAGGAAGCTACAGTGCAGGATCAGGTTCAAGAACATGATAGCAACCATGTTCAGCAACCAGATGTACCAGTTTTGAGAAGATCTACAAGAGAAAGGAGACTACCTGAAAAACTTGTAACCGACTTCATTTTGTATACGGATTCGGGAGAGCCTGAATCACTTGAAGAGGCGACGCAAGACGGTGCTAGTAAACAGTGGAAGTGAGCTATGGACGAGGAGATGGATTCTTTGAAGAAGAACCGCACGTGGGACCTAATGAAGCTACCGAAAGGTCGAAAAGCGTTGCTGAATAGGTGGGTGTACAGGATAAAAGATGAGGCCGATGGTGTGAAGCGGTACAAAGCTCGCTTGGTAGTCAAGGGATATGCGCAAAAGCAAAGAATTGACTATCAAGAGATATTTTCCCCTGTGGTGAAAATGACATCAATTCGGGTGATCCTTAGTATTGTGGCGGTGGAGGATCTGCACTTGGAGCAGCTTGATATGAAGACCGCGTTCCTTCATGGAGATTTGGTGGAGGAGATCTATATGATGCAGCCACCGGGATACGAGGTGAAGGGAAAAGAATCTATGGTGTGTAAACTACGAAAGAGCTTGTACGGCCTTAAGCAAGCTCCAAAGCAGTGGTATCTCAAATTCGATCAGTTCATGCTAGAGATGGGATTTGTGCGTAGTGAGTCAGATCACTGTGTCTATATTCAGATTTTTGAGGATGGAGACTATATCAATCTATCACTCTATGTAGATGATATGTTGGTAGCGGGTCCGAATTTCGAGAAAATTCAAAGTCTGAAAAAGATGATGGCTGAAAAGTTTTTCATGAAAGATTTGGAAGCGGCCAAACAAATTTTGGGCATGAAGATCGTTCGAGATAAGAAGCAGCGGAAGATGTGGTTATCGCAAAGCGACTATATCGAGAAGGTTTTGAAGCGGTTCAACATGGACAAGCCAAAACCGGTGAGTACGCCTTTAGCAAAACATTTCAAACTCATGAAGAAGTTTTGCCCGACAACTCAAGAGCAGAAAGACGAGATGGAAAGAGTGCCTTATGCTTCTGCGGTGGGGAGTTTAATGTATGCAATGGTGAGTACGAGACCAGATATTGCACATGCAGTGGGAGTTGTGAGCCGGTATATGCAAAACTCGGGGAAGGAACATTGGAATGCGGTGAAGTGGATTTTGAGGTATCTTAGGGGTACGTCTAGTCACTGCTTATGTTTCGGAGGCGACTCTCTAATGGTGCAAGGATACGTTATGCGGACTACTCGGGTGATCGAGATAGTGGAAAGAGCACAACGAGTTACGTATTTACAGTTGGGGGAACAGCGGTAAGTTGGATATCTCAACTGCAAAAAATGGTAGCATTGTCAACTACGGAAGCTGAGTACGTGGCGATCACGGAAGCCAGCAAAAAGATGATATGGCAACAAGGGTTACTCGAAGAGTTGAGTAAGAAGCAAAACTTCAATACCTTGTGGAGCGACAGCCAAAGTGCAATACATTTGGCAAAGAATGCAGCATATCATTCTCGGACGAAGCATATCAAGGTGCGGTACCACTTCATACGCATGGCGTTAGAAGATGGTGAGTTGACACTGCAGAAGATCGCGGGAGAAAAGAATCCGGCGGATATGTTCACCAAAATAGTAGACAGAGATAAGCTCAATCTCTATTGCAGATTGGTGAATCTCTCCATGAAAATTTAATGAGGAGAGAGCAGCAGCGGAATCGTGTAAAGTTTACTAGTGCGAGAATCAAGCCAAAAAAATTACTCCAAGTGGGACAATGTCGAGATTGTGATGAATTTGCATCAAGGTGGAGTTTGTTGAAAATTGATGCAAATTAAAGTCTATGGTTAGGTACCACCTTTTGACATGCATGACATTGTTAGATGATGACAATGATAGGTGGTGACTTTATTAGGTGCTACTTTTGACATCCATGATATTGTTAGGTGATGACAATGATAGGTGGTGACTTTGTTAGATAGTGACATTGTCCTAAGTGCTATAAAAGCACATCTTATGAGTGAGGCATTTTGTATCAATCACAAGTATCATCACAAGAGATAAAGGCTAAGAGAGATTTGAGAGAAATCTCCTACGGTTGTTCTTGTATGTAAACTTGATTCAAGTATAGTAGACGTTTGCAGATTCCGCTCTGCCGGAGACTAGCCATACGGTGGGTGAACCTCGTTAACAAATCTATCTTGTTTGTGATTAATTGTTTTCTTATTTCTGCACTTTAATTTATATTGTCTTTCGTCGTTTAATTACGTGATTGTATTTTTTGCGTGATTTGGGTTTTATCGCGAGCACTGTTCCGTGGATCGACTCTCCCTCCCAACATATTCATATTAAAGCTATCATCAAGACAAGATCGGA
The DNA here is from genome assembly GCA_030015575.1 of Agapanthus africanus. Taxonomy (NCBI): domain Eukaryota; kingdom Viridiplantae; phylum Streptophyta; class Magnoliopsida; order Asparagales; family Amaryllidaceae; genus Agapanthus; species Agapanthus africanus. The sequence continues at coordinate 296,090,324 of CM057339.1, read as the reverse complement.
ATGAATAATGAAAATTCATAAGCTATCCAGCATCACCATCACAGTCCAGCTGGGCTGCACGCGACTTGAGGAAGAAAAATATCTTGGGATTATTTCTGCTATGACTCTTAAACTAGACCTTTAAAGGTTTATATAGATCTTTCAAATTTCAATATTTGTTTATCCTATGCTGTCATGCTACGTATTATAACGGCCTTTGTTGATGTTTCACTCTTAGGATTTTTTTCACCAAAATGTGGATTCTAATCAATACCAACGGTTAAAGAGATGCCAGGTTAGAATGTAATTATGTATCTGTCATCATGATTTATGTCAAAATTTACAATCATGATCTAACCAGACTGTTCAGTAATTTATTTCATTTACTGATGAGTATCCAGATAAAGTTACTATCATCTCATTGAAAAACCAAAGTGGGGGGAAGGATTGGGATCCTCTTCCTTTACCTCAAACACTTCAATTCTTTATGGAAAACCTAAATTAGAGTAAAAGAAATGTTTCTTTGGATATATGACCTAAATTACATTTGTTCATATTTATTAATTTGTATCGGAATAGGGCACTTTGCCCGTTTGCCCTGCTTTTTACCTTCCAGAAAATAGCCCATTAGGGTACACCAATTCACTCTAAAAATGTTGATACAAGCGAAAGAAACAACAGTCATTAGAGGTTAGTCTGTGTTTAGATTAGAGTATATTTTTTCAACCCAATATCAACTGTGACCAATCAAAATTGCTACATATTGCAAAATAAAGAAAACGAAATTCTCTTTTCTAGTGTGGGACCCAGATGGTGAATAGATGAGCCATTCTGCGGTGAGATGGTTCGTTGGCCTAATGGATTGGTGGGTCTGGATCCTCGATATCCCAAAACTAAACATCTATAAACTCAAATTCTTATGTTCATTGTTGGTGGCGTGAAAGTTTATGGGTTCTAAACTACATGGATTCTTAATAGTAGATCATGTATAAAAGTTTGGTCTAAATCAACATTCTAGTTATACAAATTTGAACATAGATTCTTTAAGTAGCATGCCACCATGCAATCACTGAATCAGACCTTATGCCATCAAGACATTGGTTCTACATGATAAAGTTTCATCCTTTCATTCCTGATTATGAAGCAAGTAGACATCACTACTTTTTTTTAGAAAAAAAGAGGAAGAAAACCCTAATTTGAAATTAGAGTGTGTGTGGCATCACTAACTAATAGAACTTTTTAGGGTTAGGATGGAAATAGGAACAAGCATAATCTAGTGGTCTCCACAATTATGGGAGTTATGGGAGGTGGGTGGGTAGGAGAGCAACCAAAATTTGAAGAATGATTGGGGAATGAGATAAGGTTGTGACAAGAGGGTACTTCGGACAAGGACTTTCTTTTCGCTGTGATGAAGTTGTGTGTCAAACTCTAATGGAATCCATCGTCTTGTATGTGAATGTAAATCTAGGATCGATTCCTAGATGTGTTGTGATTTGATTGGTAGGTCTCTTTCTTGTTGTGCTTATTAATTCTAGCTTTTTCATTCTCTCCTCCTCAAGTGAAAGGAATAGCCAAGGCTTATATTCTCATAGTATGAAACTATGCTTTTAAATTCAGAGCAAGTTTAAAGAGGAATCAATGGGCATATACGGTATACCGCATACTCATTAGCTACGTTGCCAAGCAACAAGAAAAGAGGAAGGAACCTACTCTACTTAAAGTGCGGTTACTTTTGATTCGGTTATGAAAGATGAGATCAATCACTGCATACCATGTAATCACGTACCGTGCCGAGAATCCTGACTCTAGTTTTATACCAAGAGAAAAATACAGACCAGGCATTTATAGCAGCTGTGAATACATATTGCCCCCTTGTTATACCCAAAGGTCGGGTCTGCGAATTGTAGCTAATTAGCTACGGATTACCATGGACCTAGCTATCTCTTTTAATAAATAGACTTAAACCCGATATTTATTAAAATAATGCATCTGGAATCTCTTTAGTCTTTTCCCCTTTTTTCCTTTTATGTGTTTGAGAATCGAGAGTTGAGAAAAACCACGCACAGAGTTGTATAGGAATGGTTACTTAATGAATTTATATCGTGATGATAGCAGATTCACTTGATTCTGTGTGTTTTTGTTGTTCTAAAATTCCCAAATTCATATTATATTTAGTTTACACTGTTGGTTGGATTCACTAAACAAAATTTCATATGTTTTGTTTACATAATCCAATTAAAACTTTAACTATCATTGAGTTTTGAGGTGAATTCGTAGTTTATGCTAACACATGAGTTGTCGTCTTGCTCTGTAATTTAAACAAGATCTCAAAGGATCTTAGTGGGGCCATTGGGCTGAGCAATTTATAAATTTTGGGATTGTGGACGGCCATATGATGATTCATTTGACTTAATGATTTTAAAGGCGGAGCTCATGCGGTGACTTTGTACTGCATTAGTCTACATCAAGCATGCTAAAAAGTCATAGAAGTTGTTAGTGTAATATCGATCAGGTCCAACTTGAGTATCACCAAGGCCTCAAGTTACGAAATGTCATGATAAATGGGCCAGAAAGCAATTTAACGAAAAAATAATAGCGTAACCCAGAACACAATATGGGCCAGCCCATTAGACACATCCATCATAGAAAAACCTATCAACTCGTCCGCCATTTGTGACACAGACACATAAACAACTCAGATTGTGAGAAATCAATTCCTATGGCAATGGCTTCAATACGCACAACTTATATTGTCTCCATATATTTTATTATGTATGGTGAACAAATGTAGAATGAGGCTTCTACTGAATTTTTACCATGGAACATATAATTCTTTGCCATGCAAGCCTACAATATATTTTCTGTCCCGTCTATATTTTTTTCATCCATCTAAAACTAGAATCATTATTCTATGCACAGTACATGGTATGCAACGATCGGTCTCATTTTTCATCACCAAATCAAATGCAACAGTTCCTGCTGCTGCACTAATTCTTTTTATTGGTGCAGCAAATCCCAATACAAGAAAACTAGGATCCATTTGGTGCATTTTTTCACATCAAAGGCATATACTGATCTCAAAATCTATAATTTTTCCTAATTAAAGTGAAAACTGGTTGATAGATGAAGAACCCGAACAATTTATCAATGACATCCGATAAAAATAACCTAATCAAACAAAAATCTAAAGAAATGAAATTCAAGTTGAAAATTGATCTTACCTGAAGAACAAATGGCCCTTCGGGCTCAGCCTGATGAAATCCGCTCACGGTTTCCAGATCTGTCCACCTCATAACACAAGGCTCCAGTCATTCTCGCCTCGCTCTCAGCCCCGATCCCTGAAGAAGCTCCTCGATTAGATCCACATTAGGGTTAGGGTTAGGGTTTTGAGAGAAATCGTCGTGGCTGAAGATCTCGAGAGGAGGAGATGAGGAATCAGGGTTAGGGTTTGTGAAAGGATTAGGGCTAGGGTTTAGAGTTTGAGAATTTGGAGGGGGGGGGGGGTCCTCGCCATTCATTTTGAGTTTCAAATTTTTGGGGTTTGATTTGGGCGTTTGATAATTTATAGGCGGGAAAGGGGAAAATGATGAGAGGGACATCAGTTTCTAGCGATCAGCATTTAAAGCACTGTGATTTTACTAAAAAGGTGTAGTGTGTTTTTTGGAAATAGTACGAATTAAATAATTAATTATTAAAATAGGGTAGTTGTGTTTAAAATTAGCGAAATAGGACGGTTTCAAAATTTACAATACAAAAAAATCCTATTTGTTTGTAAAATGTAAATTCTATCTCGACGGTCAAATTTATAATAACAAAATGAATCCGTCAAATTTATAATACCCAAAAATCCTATATGATTGTAAAATATAAATAACTATCGTTTTCCTTTTCCCTTTCCTTTATGAAATCCGAGAAGGCTTGACATAAGCCTATGCCTTCTGGGATGACTGGAGGACCCACCCGTTTCTTGGGTAGATGGCGGCAGCGGCGGCGGCTGCTCTTCTGCTTCGACTTCGGCTTCAGCTTCGTCTTCAGCAGCGTCTTGGACAGGCTGTTGTTCCGCAAATCCTGAACCTGAATGTGGGACAGGTGTCGGATATGTGCTGCCTCCCAACAACTGTACGTAGGACGATAAATCTGTGTCCCAACTGGGCGGTTGTAGCGAAGAACCTGTCCCGGTTTCATGCGGCTGCTGTTGCACAAAACCTGGGCCCCATGGCTGCGCAAATCCTTACCCCCAAGATTGCTGTTGTTGCGCAAAACCTGACCCCCAAAACAGCTATTCTGCAAAACCTGACCCCCAAGATGTTGGAGATAGTGCCCTCATAGTCAATTATTGGATCGCAAGTACGTGATTGCAATGATTGCGGAGGACCTATCCTGGTAGGACAGTCTTACTCGAGATGATAGTATGCTATCTGGTTTGTCTTTATCAGTCGTGTACATGTTCAGATCACTGATTGCATGTTACACTTTGATAGAGCCCTTAGGATCTTGCTTTACTACCAACAGTATGATGGCGATCATATACGTGAGAGTTGGGTAGTTTATATGCATATCCTTAATTGTGGTCCCTAGTCGTGGGAGTTTCGAGACAGGGCATCGATACTCCGGAGTAGACTAGTGTATACAGTCGAGACCCCGACGAGGGGCGGTGGCCGGTCTCACAAGCCACTGGTGTCAGTTGGATCACCTAAGATGTATACAGGTGCTCATTGGGTTATGAGTACACCGGACAGGACTCGCCGGGAATCTGCTAGTTAGTATTATATCTACCGTCAGATAGCAGTTCCCTGGTGACATGTGTACAGGTTAGTTCATCGACCTGAGGTCGTCATTTGTCTCGTGTGAGTTCCCACTGTGCTTTGATTTCTACCCTACCACGGCTCAAAGGAGTCGTGCAAACAGGTAGCTTTTGGGTACAGTCCCGAGCCATATGGAGGCACGTGAGCGGATCGGCAGGGGATTCGTCTCTCCCGATATTGGGGGCGAGATCGTGCTGTGTCTAGGAGAGCCATTACACAAATCCATGGCCATGGTAGGAGATTTACTGGTAGGTACTCCAGTAGTATCTCAGGGTGTTATTGGGCTTCACTCCGACACGACTTATACTGCTATTGGGGGTCTGACGTTGCTAGCCCCCTAGGCAGATATGCGATACTCATTGACGAACGGACCGGACTGTATATACATTGTCACTGTTAGGCTCAGTAGGGTTTTCGGAGGAGTTCGCTCATCGGTCTCCCTTGAGTTCGCTCCTCGGCCACCCTTGAGGTCAGTCCATGGGCAGCCGTTACGCATAGCTAGTGCCGCTGACGGTTTGTGGTTAAACCCACTGCCAGGGTACTGACGAGTCATTAGAGTCCCTCACAGACAGTTTCCCAAGTTTGGGCGAAACGTTGTAGAGGCCGTATGGTTTTATGGCAGGGTTCGGAAAATGCACGTGCGTTTACGCACGTGTTATTTTTCAGGCAGATAATACTGGTCGGCTTTGGTTTAAGCCGGATCCGAGTATTATATTGAGTAGGTATAATATCTTTGTCTCAGTTGCATTTGTATTCGGTCGTAATACAAATGCGGGTATATTTATACAGTTTCGGGGTTGTCCTGAAATTCGTTTCAGGATCACTTTTGGAAGTTGCCAGTTTCCAGTTTTCTATCAGACGTCTTTTAACATTCGGTTAAAGACGGATTTATCTTTTCTTCTGTTGAGGTGAGTCATCATTCTAGAAGCTTCTAGAAGTGATGATGAGGCTTGTGAGTCATTAGTGCATTAATGATGTCATTAATGTTTTTGGTGACTAAGGGTTTAGATTCATTGCATCTTTATGACTCATTGTTTTCATTAATGAGTTTTGTTAAGCTTAGGATATTTTTTGAGTGAGAAGCTTTTGCTTAAGGTTACTCTCTTGCTCCTACACTCACCCTCCTCCTTCTCTTTATAAGAAAGGCCCCTCCCCTCTCTCATTTACTTACTTGATTCATTCTTGAAAAGATTATGATAGATTTTTGGGGTGTATGGAATTCACAGCTCATTTCATTCCATCACCCGATTCCCTCGGCAACTTCATTAACCGATCGTCCACGGACTTGGACGAAGTGAGACAAAGTCATCTACTCATTCTCTACATCAATCTTGGTCGTCTCTTTTAGCAAACTTGACGATCGAGTTGCCTCAAGTCAGAGGCGGGAGCCCGTTTAAAGAACCGATCATGTGGTGCCACCTCGACGAGGAGATCGGAGATCGACGAGATCGGAGCAGCCGCAACGGAGTGTGGGATGATGGTTGAAGAACGAAGGACTCGGATCGTTCGGTACAATTTTTCTACACTCTTTACAGTTTGTTAGTTTAGTAATAATGGCAGATCCGGGTTAAAGTATACGATAGCGCCAGTTAAAAGTTTTTGTTCCGCATTTTGGCGTCGTTCGACGGCCGGGGCGTTAGCGTAGACTTACAGTGGTATCAGAGCCTAACCATTTTGCTATATTAACTTGTGCTAACGTGTTCAAAACATCGATCGAACCGAAAATCAAAAACGGCAAAATCCTAGCTCGACAGTTTCTGTTGTTTTTAAATGGTCTCAGAAATTAATTCTGCATATCTTAAAAATCTGTGCAGGGTTTTTTAAGCGTACGGACAAAATTTGGGCACGCAATCTCACCAGAGAGCCACGGATTAGCGGCCAAACCCATGGTTTGGCCGCTCATCCGCGGCCGTTCTAGGGGATCAGTGCATCAAATTTTTTCTGCGTGTTCTCTGATGGATTTTGGAGTTTTTGGTAAATATCGTTTTGGCCCAGATTTTGTTACTGTTCACCAGTAAGCTGTGGGGCCCACTTTTTGATATTTGGTCTTTGGTCGATCGAAATTTAAACACGTTAGTTTACAGTGCTTACATTATATCTCCGACCGGGAATGTCATTTGATCGGTAAACCGCGTTTAATTGCTATAGTTCTTTTAGACGGGTTTGCGAACGTGACATTCGCGTTGATGTTCTGTGTTGTGCTGTGATGTTGCGGATTTTTCGTGGTGGATAGCAGTGTGCAATGGTAGTACAGTTTGTGTTTATTTGTACATTTGATATTGCGGGGCGAGCGTCCAACTTGTGGACTGCCGTCGCTGCCTGTTGTATAATATTCTTTTGGGGCACGACCAGGTTGCGGTCGATGTACCTATTGTACTATTTTTCATTACTGTACTAGGTTTTGCCCCAAGACGGAGTGCACGGATAGCCGGGTTCTGAGAAGCAACGGGTCCGCATTTCATGGCTTTGAGAGGCAGAGGGGCCCCACTCTAGAATTGGCAGACTATTCGCCGCACTCGTAGGGGGTACAGGTTGACCCAAGGAGGGGTGCTCAATTTACCGGATTCCGTGAAGTGCCGGGTGTTCCATTCACTATGCTGTGGGGACCACCTCGCTTCAGGTTTTGGCGGGTAACTTGCCGCACCCGTAGGGGTCTAGGTTTCATTGCACAGGCTATCCACACGACAGGGGAACGTCGGGTTTCAGCAGCGGCTCTGTGAAATCCGGGGATCCCAGATTATCTGTATTGTTCTATGATGCTTATTATTTTTCTGTAATGTTGCATATTATCACGCCTGGAGCGATTATTGTATATTGGCTTATATACTATTAGATGTTGTATATGTTTTACACCCGCGCTAGTCCAGTCCCCGCTCTGTCGTTAGTTAAGTAACCTAACGAGTAATGACGGGACCCAGTGACGAATGCGGATGGCATATACGTACATTTTATTTTCGTTCTTTTCTGGTGTGATTAAATGATGGGACTGCGTTGATTCTGATCAATGCAAAGTTAAAACAAACCTGTATACAGTTGTTGGAACAATTTAAAAAGTGTTATTGCAAAGACGTTTCCTTTTGTTATGCATAGCGGTATTCAGTGGAATATCCTGCACCTCATTCGACGGGGCAAGGGTTGATATCCCTTCACCGGGACTGACCCCTTGGGCAGAAGTTTGCGTCAGGGTAATAACTTCACTATAGTCGATTACATGTTGCTTTGCATAGCGGTATTCAGTGGAATATCCTGCACCTCATTCCACGAGGAAAGAGCCGAGATCCCTTTACCGGGAGTGACCTCTTTAGCAAAAGGTTTTCGCCACTATATTTTAAAAAGCTATCAGGTTCCTTCAGCGATATCAAGTTCACTACGCTAAAGGTTTTTCGCCAAAAACCAGCCGTAGCCCTCCGTCACTTCTTTTGGGTATTCAGTAGTATTCAAGCTATGTATTTTGACCTAACGCCAAGGCATAGTGTTTGGTAGCCGCTGGGTATTCAATTGTTGCATAGATAGATGAGTTGGTTTGGGACAGCCGTTCTGCCATTTTGACCTAACGCCAAGGGCATGTGCGGGTGGGTTCAAATTAACAAGATAGTGATGGGTAGAACTTGGCATGTGACTTATGACATTTTGACCTAACGCCAAGGTTATAAGAGCATGGGGCAAAAACTATATCGGGAGTTTCTAAAGAAACTGAAACTTGCCAAGTATGCGCATACCATCTGGAGTATGAGTAACGTGGATGCATTCCATCACGTTATCATGCGATGAGAGTTGGATCCCGATTCCCACTGATGAGTTGGTTTACTCTTCGGGTGATCCCGATTGATTCTTCTTTAGGTTTGGAGGAGAATTTGACAGGACAGTGGGAGGTTTCCGGATTAGATAAAATGATGACCATTCTGATCTAGGTTAGAGTGCACGCAGAGTGTTTCTTTTCTCTCTCTCTCTTTGGCAGCGACCTTTGACCGACCCTAGACTATGACTCAGTGACCAGGTTGACCGAACCTTCTTAAAATACTGGCTTTTGGATTGTCTGAGTTGCATAAGTCATTGCCACTCCTTCTTTTACCCTTTGCATTTCTCAGAACACCCGTATTACTACGGATATCCACTTCCATTGGATAGATCCATCGTATGGTTATATACGAACTCGAAGGGACTTCTTCGGGGATGGATCTAGGTTCAGGAGAAATAGAATTGGTTTATTCAGTTGTCTTTTATTATCACCTTCTCTCAGGTTGCGAGGGCTCCTTGGTTTAGGAGAGTACACCTATTACGCTTATTGGATAGTCTTATTCCAAACCATAGGCTGGTGCCGAAAGGTAGGGAATGAAGAAAACCAATTAGCCTAAGTAGGGTGTGCAGAAGGTAATATGTAAAGACAAAATAAAGGGATTAGAAAGAGGGCAAAGTAAATTGCGACCGATATCATTCACGACCAAAACCGCGTACTTCATCGCCGCTCCTATTTCACCTTTAAAAGAATAAGGTATTATTCAGTTGTCTTTTATCATCACCTTCTCTCGAGATGCGAGTACTCCTTGGTTTAGGAGAGTACACCTATTATGCTTACTGGATAGTCTTCTTCCAAACCATAGGCTGGTGCCGAACGGTAGGGAAGGAAGAAAACCATTTAGCCTAACGATGGTGTATAGAAGGTAACGACTAAAGACAAATAAAGGGGATTTGGAGAGATGGCAAAGAGATATACGGTTGAAGTCATGAGTTGGATTATGGAAGAGGCATTGCTATGAATACCAGGATACCCCTACGAAACATTTTCATGTTTCAGTGCATTGTTAAAGGAAAAACTGTTTTCCCGATTAGACACTTACTCCAAGGGTATGTATTTACCAGGTTTCATTCTCATATCTGTATGGTTTTACAGATGATGAGTGGGAGTAAGATATTGGGAATTAGGTGATCATCCTCATTATATCGGAATTCGTTGTAATTGGTAATAGTTGAGGAAATCGCCAGGGTACAGTTTTCCACCTACAACGCACAGGTTTTGAGTTGTTCAAACTCAGCGGACTTATACAGAGTATTGTATGTTGTCCAAGTGTCCTTTAGGACAAAGGGGTAGGTCCTCGTGCTTTGTTCTGTTTACTTATAACTTCTCTAGTTTTTAGACAAGTGTTTCGTAGAAATACATGGTCTAAGTTTTGAGAAGTTGTGGGTATAAGAATAAAGTAGAGAACCAGGTATCACAAGTATCGGGATTCTTCAAAGAGATCGAAGATGTAGATTCTTGTGATTAGTATTCAGATGATAGTGATGGTTTTGAGAAACGTGTTTCTCTTTCAGGTTACTCATAATTGGATGGATTCCTAAGTTGAGTAATGCTGATTAGCCTCTTTCCATTAAGTTGATGTGCACTGGAGACAGCTGTAAGTCGATGTACTTCACCCCAGTACTTGTGGGGAGGCGGAATTTTCAAAAACGATCATGTTTAAAGAACGAACATCGACTAACCGCTTAAATCGAAGCTAAACGATAACTAACCAAACATATAGTTATTCTAAACTACTATGCTTAGGGATTATACCTATCGAAACCGGTCCTTCGTCTTTGTGTCCTCCTTTGTTCTCCTCGACCTTCTCTAGGTAGTAGACGATCCACCCGAGAGCAAAACACCAAGCTACACCTCTAACTTGAGGTAACTAATCAACTTTGATTACTAATCAAAGAAGAAAGGATGATATAGAGCGAAGGTAATGGATGTTTAAGTCTAACTAATCCTTTGATCTCAACACATGAGGATTAAGGATTAGTCTTCTTGAAGATGAGAGCTTGAGGAGAGAGAATGTGAGATAAGATAATGAGAAGAGAGAGAGTGTATCATAATATATTATGAAGCATTCTTATTTAAGAATAATGAATAAAAGAAATGAATAAGCATGCTTCATAAATGAAAAGAGGTGATTCATTAAGCATGTGTCATTATCATTTATGGTGCAATTAATGATAATGATGAATCACCTCATGACTCACTTTCTTATCCATAAGTAACCTCCTTAGTCACATCTTCTAGAAGCTTCTCGTATAATTACGAGAACGCCCCTCCAATCCGCAAAAATACGGAAAAACTTTAGACTGTAAAAATCCAATAACCGGATACCAGTAACTGGCTTAAACCAAAGCCGACTGGTAAAAACTGTCCGAAAGTCGTACGCGCGTAAACGCACGTATGCGTCCGAACCCTTTGTCGCAAAACCATGCAACCTCTATATCGTTTCGCCTGGAGTAGGAAACTCTCTGTGTGGGACTCTAGAGACTCGACTACTACGCTGGCAGTGGGTTTAACCACAGACCGCAAGCGGCACTAGCTGTACGTAACGGTCCCCAGGTAGTTGTCGATAAGAAGGCCGATGAGAAAACCCATCCGAACTCCTACTGAGTCTGATGTGACAATCTCCATACAGTCCGGTCCGTTCGTCCAAGACTATCGCATATCGGGCCTAGGGGGGCGGCAAGCGTCAGTCCCCTAATATCGGTATAAGTCGTGTCAGAGGGAAGCCCATTACACCCTGAGAAACTACTGGAACCTACCAGCAAATCTCGCTTGCCCTGGCCAGGGACTTTGCGTAATGGCTCTCTGACACAGCACGATATCTACTCCCAATACCGGGAGGGACGAATCCTGTCTAACCGCCACTGCCTCCAAGTGCTCGGGACTGCACCCAACTGCTACCTGTTTGCACGACTCCTTTGAGCCGTGGTAGGGTAGCAATCTAAGAACAGTGGGACACACTCGAGGCGAAGTAGCAGTGTCAAGTCTGCGGACTACGCTGTACTCATGTCACCTGGGAACTGTTCACTGACGACTGGTATCAAACCAACCAACAGTTCCCTGTGAGTCCTGTCCGGTGTACCCGTAACCTAACGAGCACCTGCATACTATCTCCAGTACGACGTACTGACGGCTGTGGGACAGACCATCTCCCCAACTGGGATGAGAAGCGTACACACTAGTCTACTCCGGAGTATCGATGCTCTGTCTCGATAATCCAACGACCAGGGACCTGAATGAGGATGTGCTTGTAGACTACCCAGCCCCCACTAGTGTGACTGCCATCACAACGCTGGTAGACAAGCAAGATCCTAAGAGCTCTATCAATACGTACACTCACATATTAAGATAGAAAAACCAAGTAGCATACTACCATGTTTAGCAAGACTGTTATATACATGTGAATATCCCAAGCTTCCATTAAGTAATATACAAGCTAGTATGATACAGTAATGGCCTTCTAGGGCATAAACACTAACAATCTCCCACTTGCACTAGGGCCATGTACTGGCGTATCGAAGACCAATGATCTCGAGTAGCCTCTCGAACTGAATCTGAGGAAGGGCCTTCGTGAATGGATCAGCAATGTTCTCTTCTGAAGCAACTCTCCGAACCTCGATCTCCTGACGATCAATGATCTCCCTGATCAGGTGATACCGCCTCAAGATGTGTCTGGACTTCTGATGGGACCTTGGTTCCTTCGCTAAAGCTATAGCTCCGTTGTTGTCGCAATACAGATGTATTGGATCAACTATGGTAGGAACAACCTGAAGTTCTGTTAGGAACTTCTTCATCCAGACTGCTTCTTTTGCGGCATCGCAAGCAGCTATATACTCCGCTTCCATCGTCGAGTCAGCAACGGTGTCCTGCTTGGAGCTCTTCCAGCACACCGCCCCTCCATTGAGGGTAAAGACATAACCCGACATGGACTTGGAATCGTCCTTATCACTCTGGAAGCCGGAATCAGCAAAGGCCTCTAACCTGAGGTCTTTTCCGCCATAAACCAAGAACATCTCCTTAGTCCTCCTCAGGTACTTGAGAATGTTCTTAACTGCTATCCAGTGTTTCTCCCCTGGGTCTGACTGATACCGGCTTACCACGCTTAGTGCGTAAGCTACATCTGGTCTGGTACATAACATCGCATACATTATAGAGCCTACCGCAGAAGCGTAGGGTATAATAGACATGCGTTCCCTTTCCAAATCAGTCTTGGGAGACATCTCTTTGGAGAGGGTGATTCCGTGACAAGCCGGTAGATACCGCGCTTAGAATCTTCCATACTGAATCTTTTCAGTACAGTGTCGATATACATGGACTGCGAAAGTCCCAACATCCTCTTGGATCTATCACGATAGATCCGGATCCCCAGAATGTAAGAGGCATCACCCAGGTCTTTCATGGAGAACCTGTGTGACAAGAATCCTTTGACAGATTGTAGCATAGGAATGTCATTTCCTATCAATAGAATGTCATCCACGTACAAGACGAGGAATACGACACTTCTGGCCACAACTTTACTATATATGCACGGTTCATCTGGATTTTTGATAAAGTCATATTCTTTGACTGTCTCATCAAAACAGATGTTCCAACTCCGCGATGCCTGCTTTAGTCCATAAATAGACTTAAGCAGCTTGCATACTTTCCCGCTGCTCCCACTCTGATTGAAACCCTCTGGCTGATCCATATAGACGCTCTCTTCTAAATTTCCATTCAGAAAAGCCGTCTTTACGTCCATCTGCCAGATTTCATAATCATGGAAGGCAGCAATAGCAAGAAGGACCCGAATGGATTTGAGCATAGCCACTGGAGAAAAAGTTTCGTCATAGTCCAAACCAGGTCTTTGACGAAAACCCTTTGCAACAAGTCTAGCTTTATAGGTTTCCACCTGTCCATCTACACCAATCTTTTTCTTGACGATCCATTTGCATCCTATGGGTTTTACCCCATCTGGAGCAAAGTCCAAAGTCCATACTTTGTTGGTGTACATGGACTCCATTTCGGTCCGCATTGCATCTAGCCATCGTACCGAGTCGCCGCTCTGGATGGCCTGCTGGAAGTCAGTAGGTTCATCATCATCTATGATGCAATCCTCTCTATCCCCGTATATGAGAAAACCGTAGTATCTCTCAGGCGGATGAGACGGCCTACTACTCCTGCGGAGGGGTGCGGGAATGTTCTGTTCTTCTTGAACCTCTGGTTCTACCAAACTTTCAGTAGCAGTTTGTGGTTCTGGAATTTCTTCCAGTTCTATTTCGCTCCCACTTGATTCCTTTTCTAAAAACTGATGTTCTAGAAAATGGGCATTACGAGAAACAAATACCTTTTGTTCCTCTGCGTAATAGAATAGATATCCCCTGGAGTGCTTTGGATATCCCACAAACAAACACTTTATTGATCGTGCCTCGAGCTTGTCCACATGCTGCATTTTAACAAAAGCTGGACATCCCCAAATCTTTATATACTGTAGATGGGGTTTCTTCCCACTCCACATCTGATATGGAGTGGTAGGCACAGTCTCGGTAGGTACCATGTTCAAAAGATATGCCGCTGATTCTAGCGCATGTCCCCAGAAAGATCGCGGTAACTCAGCATTACTCATCATGGATCGTACCATATCCAATAGGGTTCGATTCCGTCTCTCCGATACACCATTATGCTGTGGAGTGTACGGAGGAGTAAGCTGAGAGAGAATTCCTTTCTCTTTTAGGTAACCTAGGAACTCGGCACTCAAGTATTCTCCACTTCGATCAGATCTAAGTGTCTTTATACTTTTGCCGGTTTGGTTTTCTACTTCATTCTTATACTCTTGGAATTTCTCAAAAGCCTCGGATTTATGTTTCATCAGATAAATAAATCCGTATCTTGAGTAATCATCCGTGAAAGTAATGAAATAGGAAAAACCACCTCTTGCATGTGTAGAAATTGGACCACATACATCGCTGTGTATGAGTCCTAAAAGCTCGCTCGCTCTTACTCCTTGTCCAGTAAATGGAGTCTTTGTCATCTTTCCTTTGAGACAAGATTGACAAGTGTCATAAGATTGATATTCGAACGAGTCCAAATATCCTTCTCTATGCAACTTAGTCAACCTTCTCTCATTGATGTGACCCAGTCTACAATGCCATAAGAAAGCTTTATTTAAATCTGGAGACTTTCTTTTTAGTGTGTTCTGGACATTGAAAATTTGGAGTTGGTTTAAAACATATATGCCGTTATTTAATGTACCGGACCCAATCAAACCATGATTAAGGTGGATGTTAACAACATCTCTTACAAACGTGAAATCATAACCTTTATTTGATAATAAGGAAACTGATATGATATTACACGTTAAGCTGGGTACAAAATAACAGTTATGTAAAACCAAAATGTGTCCACTCGTCAATCCTAGGTGATAATCCCCGACGGACGCAGCTCCCACGCTAGCTCCGTTAGCAACCCTGAGGATCATATCACCTTCCTTCAGCACTCTACGGTTTCTCAGTGCCTGCAATGAATTGCAAATATGAGATCCTGATCCGGTATCCAATACCCAGGAAGTAGAGTTGATCGACAGACAATTCTCAATTACAAACACACCTGAAGTCGAAGCCACAACTTGCTTCGGTTCCTGGTTCTTGGCGTTCCACACCTTGCAATCCTTCTTCCAGTGCCCTTTCCTGTGACAATGGAAGCACTCATCCTGACCAACTATCGGTACTGCTTTCTTTTTCTTTCCCTTCCCTCCCACCTTACTAACACCTCCTCTAGGTCTGGGTGCGGCCTTCTTCTTCCTTCCTTTGGCCCTAGCCTTGGACCCGGAAGAAGATGAACCGCCAACAAACATAGCGGGTGTTTCCCTTGCTTTCTGCAAGGTGCCCTCCGCACTCTTTAACATGTTCAGGAGTTCCGCAAGTTCAACTTCTTTTCCTTGAAGATTGAAGTTGAGGATAAACTGGGCGTAGGTGGGAGGAAGGGACTGGAGAACAAGGTCTGTATAGAGCTCATTATCCAAAGTCGTCCCAAGGTCTGCGAGCTCTTCTATATAGCCAATCATCTGTAGGACATGTTCACCTACCGATGACCCGACAGCCAACCTCGCTCGAAACAATTTCTTAGAGGTCTCGTATCTTGCTATACGAGATTGCTCTCCATAAAGTTCCTTTGTATGGAGAAATATGCCATCTAAGGACATATCCTCGTGCCTCCTCTGATGTTCATTGTTCATCGAGGCAAGCACGATGCACTTGGCTCTCGCGCAATCTAATTCCTAGGTTTTGCGGATTTCCTTATCCGCATTGCTGGATTTGGGACCAGGGACAGCAGGTGCCGTAGCGGTGAGGACGTACCCCAGTTTGTCATAGGTCAAAGCCATTTTGACATTCCGCAGCCAATCTTTATAGTTTGTCCCCGTCAGTATATTTTTCTCTAAAAGTAACTTAAGTCCAGTCATTTTCAGGGTCGCTGCAATTAGGAGAGAGAGAAGAAAACTCTTTAGCATGATGCTCTTGCAAGTTTAGAGTGGTTTTTAGTTTATCTAAACTGGATGGCTCCCACTGTTTCTCGAATCCTTCCTCAAACCATAAAAGAAGAATTAGTTAAGACTATTCTCACCGTACAATACTTGCTTAACCGTTCAGCCAGGCTGGTGTCGGTACTTCGAGGGAGGTTTTCCAACGCTTTCGCGAAGTTCCTTAATTAAATAACCTCTTTTCTCTGGGGGCTTAACCCCGCTGACACTTTTCTGGACACCTACTAGGTTTATAGCATTGATCGTTAAGTGACGAATATCCTGATAAGTATTATATACTCACAGTAGGATCGGGATCCAAATATCATCGTCTGATAATGTTGTAGGAATGCTACCAACATTCATCAAACTCAAAATGGTATGCATCTCTTTGCAAATTTCAGTTTCTTTAGAAATTCCCGATATAAGTTTTTGCCCCATGCTCTTATAACCTTGGCTTTGGTCAAAGTGTCATAAGTCACATGTCAAGTTCTACCTGTCATTATCTTGTCAATTTGAACCCACCCGTATATACCCCTGACTTTGGTCAAATGGTAATACGACTGTCCCAAACCAACTCATCTATCTTATGCAACAAATGAAAACCCAGCAGCTACCAAACACTATGCCTTGACTTTGGCCAAAATGCATAGCTTGAATACTACTGAATACCCAAATGAAATGACGGAGGGCTACGACTGGTTTTGGCGAAACCGTGAACGTAGTGAACTTGATATAACCGAAGGAACCTGATAGCTTTTAAAAGGAGTGGTTAAAGCTCCGCATTTAAAAATATCTGTTTTTAAAAATAACCGAGTGGTTTCTTTTAAATTGTTCCAACGATTTAAACTTTAGTTTGTTTTACTTTGCATTATAGATAATGCGTCCCATCATTAACCTATCATTGCAGAAAACAACGAAAATACAACGTCCTCTTATGCCATCCGCATTCGCCACGGGGTCCCGTCATCACCCGTTAGGTTACTTAACTAACGACAGAGCGGGGGCTGGGCTAGCGCGGGTGTAAAACATAAGTGACGTCTAAATAGCTACAATAAATATAGATATTTTACATTCGTCTGACGCAATGATATTCATTCCAGAACACAGATAAACAATATTGGATTTGCAAGCAATCTGTATTTCTTTTGAGCCTGCAAGAAAAGACAGATTACACAGTTGTGATGAATAGCCGTTACCCCACCCTCGACCCCTACGGGTACGGCAAACTACCCACCCGGCAGTCTGTGTACCCCACCTTGGGTCAGTCCTAGGAGCAAAAAACAGTAAAATGAAATAATACAACGGTGGCTACGACCGCAACCTGGAAGTGCCCCGCAAAAATAATATTACAACAAATTACATTTACAACAAATGAATTAAACAATAACCCATTGCTAACCCCGGCAATACACCACAACAGTCCAATACAGTTTATATGCACAAACAGATATAACCATTTCAGAAATGTGCAACCCCCTGCCAACCGACATACTAGCAGTTGGGGAAGGTTTACGAACACATTAAACAATCACAGATATAATCCAATATGCAAATACTGTACAATTTCGATCGACTAAACAACATCAATATTGCTCCAAAATCTGCTCTGTTAAACAGTAACCTGAGCAAATATTAAATATTCCAGAAAACCCCAAATATCACAGGGGACCCACACATGAAAGATGAGTCCATGACTCGGCAACTCGGCCGCGGAAGCGCGGCGGATCGGTGGGATCCGCCGCCCTTCCGCGGCGCTTTAGCCGAGTCATGGGCTCGAATTTCTTGGGTGTTCTCCTGGACTCCTTTCTAGCTTTCTGAGCATACCTGAAAAATTTTTGGACTTCATTTTAAGTTCGACAGAAACTGAACAGATTTAGGGTTTTCCGGCTTCGTTTTTCCGTTCGAAATTCGTACAAATTTGCAATCAAGTTATTTATTGTTTAGCGAGGCTCTGATACCACTGTAAGTCGATGTACTTCACCCCAGTACTTGTGGGGAGGCGGAATTTTCAAAAACGATCATGTTTAAAGAACGAACATCGACTAACCGCTTAAATCGAAGCTAAACGATAACTAACCAAACATATAGTTATTCTAAACTACTATGCTTAGGGATTATACCTATCGAAACCGGTCCTTCGTCTTTGTGTCCTCCTTTGTTCTCCTCGACCTTCTCTAGGTAGTAGACGATCCACCCGAGAGCAAAACACCAAGCTACACCTCTAACTTGAGGTAACTAATCAACTTTGATTACTAATCAAAGAAGAAAGGATGATATAGAGCGAAGGTAATGGATGTTTAAGTCTAACTAATCCTTTGATCTCAACACATGAGGATTAAGGATTAGCCTTCTTGAAGATGAGAGCTTGAGGAGAGAGAATGTGAGATAAGATAATGAGAAGAGAGAGAGTGTATCATAATATATTATGAAGCATTCTTATTTAAGAATAATGAATAAAAGAAATGAATAAGTATGCTTCATAAATGAAAAGAGGTGATTCATTAAGCATGTGTCATTATCATTTATGGTGCAATTAATGATAATGATGAATCACCTCATGACTCACTTTCTTATCCATAAGTAACCTCCTTAGTCACATCTTCTAGAAGCTTCTCGTATAATTACGAGAACGCCCCTCCAATCCGCAAAAATACGGAAAAACTTTAGACTGTAAAAATCCAATAACCGGATACCAGTAACTGGCTTAAACCAAAGCCGACTGGTAAAAACTGTCCGAAAGTCGTACGCGCGTAAACGCACGTATGCGTCCGAACCCTTTGTCGCAAAACCATGCAACCTCTATATCGTTTCGTCTGGAGTAGGAAACTCTCTGTGTGGGACTCTAGAGACTCGACTACTACGCTGGCAGTGGGTTTAACCACAGACCGCAAGCGGCACTAGCTGTACGTAACGGTCCCCAGGTAGTTGTCGATAAGAAGGCCGATGAGAAAACCCATCCGAACTCCTACTGAGTCTGATGTGACAATCTCCATACAGTCCGGTCCGTTCGTCCAAGACTATCGCATATCGGGCCTAGGGGGCGGCAAGCGTCAGTCCCCTAATAGCGGTATAAGTCGTGTCAGAGGGAAGCCCATTACACCCTGAGAAACTACTGGAACCTACCAGCAAATCTCGCTTGCCCTGGCCAGGGACTTTGCGTAATGGCTCTCTGACACAGCACGATATCTACTCCCAATACCGGGAGGGACGAATCCTGTCTAACCGCCACTGCCTCCAAGTGCTCGGGACTGCACCCAACTGCTACCTGTTTGCACGACTCCTTTTAGCCGTGGTAGGGTAGCAATCTAAGAACAGTGGGACACATTCGAGGCGAAGTAGCAGTGTCAAGTCTGCGGACTACGCTGTACTCATGTCACCTGGGAACTGTTCACTGACGACTGGTATCAAACCAACCAACAGTTCCCTGTGAGTCCTGTCCGGTGTACCCGTAACCTAACGAGCACCTGCATACTATCTCCAGTACGACGTACTGACGGCTGTGGGACAGACCATCTCCCCAACTGGGATGAGAAGCGTACACACTAGTCTACTCCGGAGTATCGATGCTCTGTCTCGATAATCCAACGACCAGGGACCTGAATGAGGATGTGCTTGTAGACTACCCAGCCCCCACTAGTGTGACTGCCATCACAACGCTGGTAGACAAGCAAGATCCTAAGAGCTCTATCAATACGTACACTCACATATTAAGATAGAAAAACCAAGTAGCATACTACCATGTTTAGCAAGACTGTTATATACATGTGAATATCCCAAGCTTCCATTAAGTAATATACAAGCTAGTATGATACAGTAATGGCCTTCTAGGGCATAAACACTAACAACAGCTGCATGGATTGAATCTTGGTTCCAATTAAATAAGTGCCAAAGTTTCTATATTGGATATAGAATAGCTCGTACCTTAAAAGAAGTTAAGGTACGGGGAGTTGTCCAGCTTATGATTAAAACCAGACACTGGATAACTCAGGGCACGTTTCTGTAATGGCTGTTTGTGGGTTGACCCTGGCTATGACGAGGGTTGATATTCTACCATTTGGAAGATCAATAGTGATATTGTTCTTGACTCGCCACAGTTTTAGTAAAAATGGATCTTTTTCAGAAAACAGTAGTGGGAGTATGGTAGAACTGGAAGTGATTCCAGAACCGCGAACGATTACGGAAAATTTAATAGGACCCATACATTCAATCAAGTTTGACATTCCAATAGCCACTCCGCAGATATGGTAGGTAACCTCAGACGCCCGAGAGGTATTTCGGTAGCCTCAGAGACGGTGACAGGGAGGTTCTTATCTACCAAGACTTGACACTACTGTTGTTCCAGGATATGAGACCCGGTAGGAGGGTTGTCATAGTCAGTGGGAGCAGCGGAAGCATAGTGGGCAAGATGCTTATATCTATTTATAGACTTGAGCAGATATAGCGGAGATAGATCATCTAATTTTGATGTAACAGTCATGGGTTTGACTTCAATCAGAATAGGGGATGGATCAGTTAAGAAGGTAGTAGGGTGTGATGTCATGGTATCTGGATGACATACACAGAGTAGGAAGTAAAATTCCTATACTACGATCGGTTGTACTGTGGTCGTCACACAGTTGTTTCTCCAGACAGGATATGGATATAATATTTGACATTCTGGTTTCTAGATCTATGGTTTTAGATCTGGATTTGGGTAGTTTCCCAATGTGGGTACTTTGACAGATATTCTAATGGTTTTTGGAATAGTTGACTCCTAGCATGGTGGTGTACCTGCAGGTGATGGAGTCACCCTCTCTAAAGGTGTCGTATAGACTAAAGGGGAGAGGGATGTGCATGATTGGCAAATCACTTGCTTAGGCAATTGAGTCAATCATGTGATGTCAAGTACCACACCAAATGTTGGTTTTGCACTAGATGCAATAAGTTTGTATTAATCCAATCCTGGAGAAACATAAGGAAGCAGTTTTAGAACATTGGTACATGTTCTACGGATTTGATGACGGCAGCCTCCTTCGGGAGACGGTTATCATTCCAGGCTTCAAAGGTGACATGGTTGACAGAGTGATTGTCAGAGTTATAGTTTTTTCCTCTGACAAAGAGGGACAGTATTATGGACAGGTGGTCCAAGGGGATACTGTGGGTGGCATGGTGCCCGATACTGATTAGGTTCAGTGATCGATTCAGTCTAAGAAGTTTGGATATGGAGTTCATTTATGAACTAAGGTCCCATCAGATATCCAGACATGTTCTAAGACAGGTATTACTCAATTCGGGAGATGGTTTTCTCCGCGAACTTGAGATTAAGAGAGATATAGAAAGATACTTCTAGGCGGATCCACTCACTGAGGCTATTTCTCGAACACAATAGTTTTACAAACGGGCTTTGTGAAACTGATTAGTAGAGGAGTTGGATGATCGGTTTCACACGGGCTGTGAGTAGTCGACATCGCAATATTAGCCTTGAGTGCAAGTGGGAGATTGTTGGAGATAGTGCCCTCATAGTCAATTATTGGATCGCAGGTACGTGATTGCAATGATTGTGGAGGACCTATCCCGGTAGGACAGTCTTACTCGAGATGATAGTATGCTATCTGGTTTGTCTTTATCAGTCGTGTACATGTTCAGGTCACTGATTGCATGTTACACTTTGATAGAGCCCTTAGGATCTTGCTTTACTACCAACAGTATGATGGCGATCATATACGTGAGAGTTGGGTAGTTTATATGCATATCCTTAATTGTGGTCCCTAGTCGTGGGAGTTTCGAGACAGGGCATCGATACTCCGGAGTAGACTAGTGTATACAGTCGAGACCCCGACGAGGGGCGGTGGCCGGTCTCACAAGCCACTGGTGTCAGTTGGATCACCTAAGATGTATACAGGTGCTCATTGGGTTATGAGTACACCGGACAGGACTCGCCGGGAATCTGCTAGTTAGTATTATATCTATCGTCAGATAGCAGTTCCCTGGTGACATGTGTACAGGTTAGTTCATCGACCTGAGGTCGTCATTTGTCTCGTGTGAGTTCCCACTGTGCTTTGATTTCTACCCTACCACGGCTCAAAGGAGTCGTGCAAACAGGTAGCTTTTGGGTACAGTCCCGAGCCATATGGAGGCACGTGAGCGGATCGGCAGGGGATTCGTCTCTCCCGATATTGGGGGCGAGATCGTGCTGTGTCTAGGAGAGCCATTACACAAATCCATGGACATGGTAGGAGATTTACTGGTAGGTACTCCAGTAGTATCTCAGGGTGTTATTGGGCTTCACTCCGACACGACTTATACTGCTATTGGGGGTCTGACGTTGCTAGCCCCCTAGGCAGATATGCGATACTCATTGACGAACGGACCGGACTGCATATACATTGTCACTGTTAGGCTCAGTAGGGTTTTTGGAGGAGTTCGCTCATCGGTCTCCCTTAAGTTCGCTCCTCGGCCACCCTTGAGGTCAGTCCATGGGCAGCCGTTACGCATAGCTAGTGCCGCTGACGGTTTGTGGTTAAACCCACTGCCAGGGTACTGACGAGTCATTAGAGTCCCCCACAGACAGTTTCCCAAGTTCGGGCGAAACGTTGTAGAGGCCGTATGGTTTTATGGCAGGGTTCGGAAAATGCACGTGCGTTTACGCACGTGTTATTTTTCGGGCAGATAATACTGGTCGGCTTTGGTTTAAGCCGGATCCGAGTATTATATTGAGTAGGTATAATATCTTTGTCTCAGTTGCATTTGTATTCGGTCGTAATACAAATGCGGGTATATTTATACAGTTTCGGGGTTGTCCTGAAATTCGTTTCAGGATCACTTTTGGAAGTTGCCAGTTTCCAGTTTTCTATCAGCCGTCTTTTAACATTCGGTTAAAGACGGATTTATCTTTTCTTTTGTTGAGGTGAGTCATCATTCTAGAAGCTTCTAGAAGTGATGATGAGGCTTGTGAGTCATTAGTGCATTAATGGTGTCATTAATGCTTTTGGTGACTAAGGGTTTAGATTCATTGCATCTTTATGACTCATTGTTTTCATTAATGAGTTTTGTTAAGCTTAGGATATTTTTTGAGTGAGAAGCTTTTGCTTAAGGTTACTCTCTTGCTCCTACACTCACCCTCCTCCTTCTCTTTATAAGAAAGGCCCCTCCCCTCTCTCATTTACTTACTTGATTCATTCTTGAAATGATTATGATAGATTTTTGGGGTGTATGGAATTCACAGCTTATTTCATTCCATCACCCGATTCCCTCGGCAACTTCATTAACCGATCGTCCACGGACTTGGACGAAGTGAGACAAAGTCATCTACTCATTCTCTACATCAATCTTGGTCGTCTCTTTTAGCAAACTTGACGATCGAGTTGCCTCAAGTCAGAGGCGGGAGCCCGTTTAAAGAACCGATCATGTGGTGCCACCTCGACGAGGAGATCGGAGATCGACGAGATCGGAGCAGCCGCAACGGAGTGTGGGATGATGGTTGAAGAACGAAGGACTCGGATCGTTCGGTACAATTTTTCTACACTCTTTACAGTTTGTTAGTTTAGCAATAATGGCAGATCCGGGTTAAAGTATACGATAGCGCCAGTTAAAAGTTTTTGTTCCGCGTTTTGGCGTCGTTCGACTGCCGGGGCGCTAGCGTAGACTTACACAAGACTGGTGTTGTTGCGCTTGTCCGGTATGCCAGGGTTGCTGCTGACGGTATGGTGATCGAAACCACTGATCCTGCTGCGCTGGATCTCCGTGATGCTGCAGCTCTGGTGCCGGCCCATGCTGCGGCTCTGGTGCCGGTTCATACTGCGGCTCCGGTGGCGGCTCATACTGCTGCTCTGGTGCCGGCGATAAATGTTGAAGAATATTATATGAACCGAATACACCACCAATTAATTGGTCTGCACTTGTAAATAGAGCCTGAGTTTCTGGACCAGCATCAGTCGGGTATGGTTTATGCACCATTGTTTGTATAAGATGCAACCCACGAGCCTGTCGTTACATTAGAAATAAGAAATAAGTATTGACTCATACCGCCAGATGTTAAAAAGTAATATAATATAAAGAATTCAACTTACCAAATCTCGTTCCACGTGGCCTATAGGCTCGTACCGCGAGATGTTTGGGAAGTTGTTAGGGGGAGCAGAAAAATATCTTATGGTGACACGCTTATACCACTGTAGATATGCTTCGGTAGCGTTGGTGGCTGTTTGGTCACCTATTTGCTGTAAGGAAATATTACGCTGCCTATCCTCCCATCTCAGCAAATATTGATGATGATACTCCCTCCAATCACGCTCCGCTTTTCCTCCTCGCATGTCTCTCTCTATTGTTATAGGCGAAGGCGGCAGGACATGAATATGTTGCGATCTATTAAACTGTTGCAACACCCGGTCCGGGGGGTGCATGACAACGACATTAATGCAGAGGAGTGGGCATCGAGCCCGCCAAACCGGCTCTCCTTCGATACAGATGCGGGGTAATCTTTGCAGACGATCTGCTGTATAAGGCGTCCACATGAACTGCGCAAATAACATAGTACAAAAATTGTGATGAAGGTATTTCAAAATTTTAAAACAAACTTAATTACCTAAGTTATGGTTACCTGAGTCGCCTCCATGCGATCCAACTCATCTCTATAGTACCTAAGTACTCGACGAGGAGCCTTATACGCTTTCTTGCCATTCCACCAAGAGCCGAGTGGCTTTCCAGGGGTATCCAAGCCAGTTATTTTAACTCGATCCAGTCTTCCCATATACATATGCTCTCATGACCAAATCTATAAATAAAGTTTCAGATGATAAGAGAGAAAATCAATATTACAATTTTGCAAATTTCGAGCTGTGAAAAACAAGGAATTTACCTGAAGTAATGTAATGCATCCACAAATTTTTTTCTTCGTTGGAGCACATGCCTTATCGAGTTCCTTGTAAAGAAAGGCCAGGACCCCTGCTCCCCAAGTATATTGGCCATATACATCAAAATCCGTAAGGAAGCCAAGGTATAACGGATGGACATGCGTTGCCGATTGGTCCGGCATCAACCAAGAACCGATCATGTACAGAATATAGGCACGTGCATGTCTATCCAAGACTTCATTGGTGGCTTCATCAGGGATATTACTAAATGTATCTTTTAGCCAGTTTAAACTGATCTTATACCCCTTACTGTAGCCTCTTGGTGCCTGATATTAGTATTTTTTGTGAAATATTAAAACTAGAAATAATGTACAGCATGCAATAGATACACTAAAGAGGGGAAACAAAATGAAATTTTTTACCTGTCCGAGAGCAGACTCGGCATATGTATCCCGTTATGGGTGGTCGGTATCTGAACCAACAATTTTTCCTCCGACCAATCCAAGCCCATTGACCCGTAAACCGAGTAAGAGGCCAATATCCTGGAGTGTGATAGTGGGCTCACCCCATCTTTGATGAAAAGTGTGGATCTCTTTTCTCCACGGCTCAACTAGAGAGGTAACGAGGGCGTGGTCGATTTGGATATGACGAAGCAATGAAGCTTCATAAAATCCGGCCCGTCGAATCCGCTGGGTTGTTCGCTGGTCGGTAACTATCCACTTGTCAGAACTATGGATGACGACGGTGAGATTGTCTCCATCCTGCAAAATTAAATAATGTTATTTTCAACTATTAGAATTAAAAGAAATGGGTAATTAAAAAAATTACTAAGTTTAGAATATTTCCTCTCTGTATAATATATTAAAAGATCTGTGTTCGTTTTGATGAACGAGCAGAGATTTGTCGAATGGTTGATTCTCCATTGAGACGATTTTAGATATGAGAAGGGACAGAGTTAATTTGACGAAAGAGTTAATTTGATGAAAGTTTGATGAAAGGCACGCTGGATGGTGGGTTTTATAGGGAAAGGAGGGTGGGTTCCTAGAACCCGCCCTCTTTAACGATTAGTGTTGTCACATCAGTTTTTTTTATATTGTATTGCCACATCAGTTTTTTGTGTTTGTTGTGTTTGCAGAACAAAGACGGTGGGTTCTAATAACCCGCCCTCTTCAATAATTATTTGTTTGTGGTGTCACATCATTTTTTTTATATTGTGTTTTTATATTGTGTTGTAAAGAGGGCGGGTTATTAGAACCCGCCCTCTTCAATAATTATATTTCCGTTTGTTTGTGATGTCAAATCAGTTTTTTTTTATTTTTTATATTGTGTTGTCTGGTGTTTGTCGTGTGTAATTAAAACAAAGAGGGCGGGTTATTAGAACCCGCCCTCTTCAATAATTATATGATATTCCGTTTATTTGTGGTGTCACATCAGTTTTTTTATATTGTGTTGTCGCATCATTTTTTTGTTTGTCATGTTTGCAGAAGGAAGAGGGCGGGTTATTAGAACCCGCCCTCTTTAATAATTATATGAGGGAACCGTGTTCTTATAAATAGCTCTCTACTATACAACAACTATCCATTTACGCTCTATGCTATACACAACTATCCACTTACCCTTATTTTGTGTAAGTGTGGAGTTTAGGAAGAAGGTCAAGTTTAGTACCATAGTCGGGAGGGAGGAGCTGCAGGATAGGATCAAGACGGAACCACGGCTTGCTGTAAATTTCTGGTCCAAATTCTGTGACCAACCCAAGGTTCAGGGGCTTTAAACAGGAAGAAGAGACGTATATTGAAGGTTCATTTTTTAAGGCTCATCTTGTACTCACAAATGCTTCTTTGGTGCCTGCGAAGATCTACAATAGCAAAAATCATAGTAAGAAATGAGAGTGAAAAATGAGAGTGAAAACCTTAACTTGACAATCAAAAACCAAATTGATCTGAAACATCCATCATATTGACAAAATTGTGTACTTTACAACACTAATTCATGAACCCGTGACTACTTGAAATATCAATTTTTGCACAATAATTGATCTGAAACATCCATTATTATTTTGTATTATAAAATGTTTGTTTCAACACAACATAAAAAATATAGTTCGTAAAACTGAATATATATAAGTCAATGCAAACTTATTGCAAGTTTCTTCTTTGCACAAATTCTCTTTCTCTCTCCAATAAAACTGTTTTTATGCAGAATTCTTTGCGCCGCCGCCAAATAAGTTGTTTGCAAGTGTTTTTGATTTATGTTTGTTACTGTTTTGCATAAATAATACGGACTTTAAGGGGCTATAACACCAATTCAGATTGGGTGGGGATTTCAAAACCTTTCCTAAGACCCCAAAAATCACTAAAAGCATACGCATTACCCTCGAGTTTAATTAAAAAATATCCAGACTCAGCCAA
This sequence comes from Agapanthus africanus, assembly GCA_030015575.1. NCBI lineage: Eukaryota > Viridiplantae > Streptophyta > Magnoliopsida > Asparagales > Amaryllidaceae > Agapanthus > Agapanthus africanus. Next base: position 296,063,013 of record CM057339.1, on the reverse strand, counting down.
CTAAGGACTGTCGTGCTCAATAGGACAGAGGAAGGTTGTGGGCATTCGATCGTTTATCTAAACTTGACTTTGTGGTGCCTAGGCTAGACAAGTGAGAAAGGTAATTTTAAAAGGCTCGTCTCACGGTGATTCGTGAGCGGATCCCTACTTTCCTCATTTGTGCTTACCTGGCCACAATTGGCAGTGAAGAGGCGATTTGATGGTTATCTCACAACTTATCACTTTGGAACAGTTATGAGCAGTCTAGTGGACTTTGAAGACCATAGCTCTAGGTATGATTGTGCATATTTTGACTGTGATTGTATGAAGTTGTTAACGCTTTTTTTTATTGTTGGCTTGATATTGTTTGATGCAGATTATGGCAAGTTCAAGTTTATTTGTTGTATGTAAATACGATGGCCGGATTATCACAAGTGCACAAGGTCCCGAGTATATGGGCGGGTCCGCAAGAATCATGCGATTAGAACCATCAACGACTTATAATGAACTCGAGAATAAAGTGTTCAAAATCACGAAATACGATCCCCGTGAAATTAGGGTTAAGTTAAGTTGTATATGGCCTATGTTTAGTGGAAATGCATTGGTTGAAATTATAGACGATGCATCAATATCTTCGATGATAGATTTCGGTCTGTCAAACACCAAGCATTCTTTTGAACTTTTGGTTCAGAAAGAGCAATTGGAAGTATCAGATGTCAACGGGTAATTTTGATGGTAATGCTGGAGATAGTTCCTGGGGGTACGGTCACATGGTTAACGATGATACCGCCAGTCTTGGTGGATATGACTATACACAGTATTATTCAAACCTTCAAACTCATGGGTAAACATTTTATAAATCCATATTCAAACATTTTAGTAATACCAAGATACTAATATTCAAACATTTTATAAATCCATAAATCCAGGTTCTCCCAGTCGACTGCTGCGGTTACATGCACCCCAGAAGAACAACAAGGATTACCGTACACAACTTTCCACAGGTAAATAAATCTGAAACAAGTGGTGATTTATTTACGAAAATATTAAGGAATAATATTATAATAACAATTTATATACTAAACGCAGATTTTCCCACACCTCCGTATCATTCCAACACGATCCAAGTAGCGCATTCCAAGCATGTCCATCCACATCTTTCCGGTCTTCTCACCCCGAACCATCCACATTACACCGACCACAACCATCATATATTGCACCGGAGCCTTATGTTGCTACGGGTGACATTGATATGTGTGGCAGTGATGATGATGAAATCGGTGAAGGTCATCAAGGGGAGGATAGCGTGGAATATGCCGCTGGATTGAATGAGGTAGCATTCTTTGATGGTATGGTTGCGAATAATGATTTTGTCGAACTAGAAGATCCCGGCCTCGATCCGCTGGAAGATGATAGTTGGGTAGACTTAGCCGTGGCAGAAGTAAATACGGCACCCTATTTGGAAGCGACAGCAGCAAGCGAAGATTGAGTCAGTGTCGGGGATTTGTTTCAGAAAAAATGAGATCTTATTTGTAAGCTGAAGTCGTGGTTTATTCAGTAAAACGTTACATTTAAAACCGAAGAGTCAAATAAGACGTACTATACCATGGTATGTACGAAAGCTCCTGAATGTAAGTGAAGATTGCATGCATGTTGTTCCAAAAAAGCCAAAGCTTGGAAGGTCACGAAATACAACCAAGAACATAATTGCATCAATTCTATTATATTACAAGATCACCGGAATTGCACTTCATCTTACATTTGCTCGCTAATCATGCCACTGATCTGTACAGATGTGGCGATGACTCCCCGAGAGATACGGCTCTTGGTTAGCGGAGAGCATAAAATTCAGATTTCGTATGTGAAGGCATGGGATGCTCGTAGAAAGGCTTTATGCAAGATATTTGGGGACTGGAAAAGCTCGTACAACTCACTAGTCTCTTTTATGGAAGCCATGAAAGCATCAAATCCGGGGACCGTATACCGGTTAAAAACCACAGAAACAGATGTCGATGGTGCTGTTAGGTTTCAAAGAATTTTCTGGTGCTTTGGTCCATGTGCGGCTGGTTTCACACACTGTCGGACGGTATTGTGCTTTGATAGTACGTATCTATACGGTAAGTACAGAGGCTGCATGTTAATTGCTACATGTATTGATGCTAATAACGGTATATTTCCGTTGGGGTTTTCTATTGTCGAGGGTAAAAATACATCATCCTGGTCATGGTTTTTCCGTCAACTCAAAAATATCCCATCTGTTATTGATAAAACAGATTTATGCATCATATCTGATAGACATCTAGGAATACTAGCTGCAATGAGATCTGTATTTCCGACGGCCCCACATAGGTTTTGCCTACGGCACTTCAGGCAAAATTTTGATAGAAAATTTAAAAATTCGGATCTACATAAGCTTATGTACAAAACCGGTGAAACGCCTGACCCTAATGTTCATGCCATGTACATGACGAAAATTGGGAAGATAAGTCAAGCCGTGAAAGCGTTGTTAGATGAGTATCCAGTACGCATGTGGTCACAGGCACATGATAATGGGTGCAGATATCTACTAATGACGACTAATATGTCTGAAAGCTTCAACGGGGTCCTTAAAGGTGTTAGAGGCTTACCGATATAGGGGTTGATTGTTCGAACCTTTTTCCGGATAAATACTTACTTTGTGCACAAATGAGAAAAGTCCTTGGCAATGGAGACTCCGCTCACTGCGTATTACGAAGATATATTCCGGAAAAAAGAGCGCAGAGCACAATACTACAGATCCGAAAGGTTTGACAGGGCGGAGTTTCAAGTAACGGGCAGTAATGGGAATCAATATACTGTGAACTTTAGAGATGAAGGGCTCTCTTCGTGTACATGCGGTGTTTTCCAGCAACAACATTTACCTTGTGCCCACGCAATTGCTGCTGCGAGCAGCATGCATAACTCACATTACAATTTTGCTTCCCATTACTATACAGTTTCCAATTACCAAGACGCATACGATCCAAAATTTCATCCTATACCGGACAGTCGCTATTGACACTATTATACTGGGAACAGACAAACACCGACCGTATTACCGCCGGAAAAAAAATATAAGGCCCGGAAGACCTAAAGTGCGTCGAGATCGAATGACAATGGATGCTGATTCTCAGCAAAGGCACGCCAGATGTAGCCTATGCAAACAACCAGGTCATTATAGGACCATATGTCTAGGACAGTCATCATGGGCGGGACCTTCAAGATCGTGACAAGTGTATCGGAAGATTTTTTTGTATTATAAATTTGACGGATTCATTTTGTTATTATAAATTTGACCGCCGATATAGAATTTACATTTTACAAACAGATATGATTTTTTTATATTGTAAATTTGACGGATTCATTTTGATATTATAAATTTGACCGTCGAGATAGAAATCGGATAGGATTTTTTGTATTGTAAATTTTGACGGATTCATTCTGTACAAAATATTGATATAATAAAATTTTATTATTTTATTCAAATATTTTTTACGTTTATTTATTTTTAAATTTTTTTAAAATAATTATAATTATAATAATATAGAGGGCGGGTATATAGGGGGCGGGTTCTAGGAACCCGCCTCCTATACTGGGTAGGGGGGAGGGCGAAACCGCTCTATTTGGCTAATTTTAAACATAACCATCATATTTTAATAATTAATTATTTAATTCGTACTATTTAAAAAAAACGTAATTTGGGATTTTTTTTCATTAAATAAAGATTTTAATGAAACTGTAATAAAAGGTCGCCACAAAGAAGAAAAACAAGGGAAAAAAATAAAATATCCAAAAGAAAACAACAAAAATAAGGAAAATAAACCTCTACTGAACATCTTCGCTGATTGATAAGTCAGAATATAAAATATGTTCTCCCAACCCTCATCATAACTTTGGAATTTTGGTGCAGTGAAACAGACATTTCATATGGTATCAGAGAAACCCGTTTCGATTATCACAGCAGTACATTATTCGATTCTCATCGGACAAGTATTAAATACGGATTTATTTAAATTAATCGAACCTGGGTTGCTCTGCTATGACGAGGATTGAGGAAATATATTTTATACTTTAGCAATAATAATATTTCCTCCGTCCAGCACCCAGAACCCATGCACCTGCCGTAATCGGCTGTCACTACATCCCGATCCATCTCCTCTGCTATGACTGGTGAACTCTGATCTCATTGCTCGTCATTTGTTACTTCCTCCATTGTGTCAGCCGTTTCTCTTTTCCCTGTTGCAATATTTATTTTAGCGTTTAAAATCCAAACTTAAAAGTGCAAGCTGCAATGTTTCTTTTGTTGTTGCTTTTTTTTTTATGAGCCAAGACTTAAGCCTAACATCAACATTTTCATAAAATAAAATAATTATGTAAACTGAGGAAAAAATATCAGGGTTGATCCTATTAATTTTCCTGTTTGGGATCGCAGTGAGCTGCTTTATTTTGGTTTTGTTTCAGGTACATAAAAGCTTTTTCCTGGGTTTGGCTCCTTGGCATATCCAGGCTGCCTCATATATTTCCTTGGCCTCTGCGAGCTATGGAGGTTTATTTAATAGCTTATGTGTTCCATGGAGCATAGCTGCGATGATAGTTCATGTATCTATCCTTTCCTTTGTTGTTTGGCTTGTAAACATTGATGTATTCCGTTTTGGACTTGCATTTGTAATGTTACCTTGTTTTCCTTTAATGAATTTTCGAGGCGGGCATGTTTAGCCTTGCTCCATTCCTCAAAAAAGATATAAAAAACGCGGCGGTGGGGGGGGGGGGTTTGATCCTGTTAATCGTTTTCTCTTTAGCTTTTGTAGGGTTTGATCCTCCGTAGATTCTTTGCTTAAATTTCCTATTAATTCTTTCACTCCTTATCCTGAACCATGATAAATGAATATGGTTATGTTAGGCAGCCAACAACCATCAGGAAATAAAGTCGGATCTCTGTAAAATGAATCTTAAAGAAATTTCATTGTAGCGTCTCCACCGCGACACATTGCATTGCCACCATCCCTATCCCCTGGCGCTATGATAACTAAGCTAGGATGGGTTTCTTGGGTATATCCGAGAAGAGAGCCCTTGATTGAGTAAAATGGAAGAACCAGATTCATATAGTCAGGCTGATGATACTCATAAGTGGGAATTCCTCAGATCATGACATGTGGTAGATGACGTGTCCCGGGGCTCACGGGAAAGAAGCAAGGACGATACATTGAAGACATTCCCCGGGCCTTCGCCCCGAGGACTGACCCGACCTTCGATGGCCTCCTACACGCTAGGCTTCCTCAGCCCTCCCAGCTCGCATCCAAACTATCACGGAACCGAGCTTCCTCGGCCTCCCGCTCGCCTCCGAGCCTCCCGCCAAGCTAAGCCTTCCCAGTTCTGCCGAGCAACTAAGGACGCAGAGCCCAAGCGCCTCCACCACGGTTCCGCGTATCTCGCCAGAAGCGAGATATCCGCCACCCAACATTCCGTGTTCCACGCCGCCGTATCCCTCCATTAACGAGCGTGTCTCGTCATTAATGGAGGGTCCCATCATTCATGCAGGCGTAACGCTAGGGGCGTAACCGATGGTGAAGATCTCGCGCCATCTCGCTCCAAGCGACCACTATAAAAACCCCTCTCTCAGACGACTCAGGTAAGCCAATCTCAATCCAACAAGCCGCTACTCTGCCAAAATTCCTAGGCTAACTTGATCGTCGAAGGGTCCACGGTGGTACAATCACCCCGGGACTTCTTTGCAGGTAGCTCGGCTTCATCCCTAAAATCAACCCATTGAGACCCACACGCTCAAGATGACAAGCATCAACGTCAATCTCAATCCTTCATCAACGCTCACAACAGATCGACGGAGGACAACATCTGAAGGAGATCCATGCCTCCATCAGTTGGCGCCGTCTGTGGGAACATAAATTTTTTCAACCCATCGAAAGTTGATCTTCCGCTCTCGACTACATGGCGAGTGAAGACCGTGACGATCCCAGCACAAGCCGTCGCCCTCCCCACAACGGAGGCGCGGACGGATCTACTCCCCCTCCGAATGCCATCCACGCCCTCTCGGCAAGGATCAATAGGCTCGTGTCCATAGTCGACGCCCTTGTCCGTGTCCAAAGGGCGGGCCCAACCCCTCAGGTCGCCGTTCCCCCTCCCAGGGATCACGACCTCCGCCGAAGGGCGGATGACACCACCCACGCTGGAACCACCGAACAACGCCGCGCTCACTCCAGCGACCGCGACTCCGCCGCGGTGACCGATTCTATAACCCGCTAGGCGCCACATGGCCCCACGCCGCGGGCTCGCGAAAGAGCCCATCGCCCTGAGGCCTGTCGCGTTCCCATCCCTCCCGAGGAGGTATCGGTCAGCTCGCCTGCACCCAGGCATGACCGACACCCCCTCCCTCGACGAGATTGCACGAATGACACCCGCCGCGAGGACTCAAGAAGGACCTCGCCTGGGGACCTATGGAATTTGATAAAACGGAATCAGAGTCGCAGCCTGGTGTAGACCACTAGCGGGAAGAACCGCCGCTCTGAATGCGCCGAATCCTCGAGGTATCACGACCGCCTCGACGCCCTCGAAATGAAAATCGAGGGTATACATCGGGAGGGTCATTCATCCGGTGAAGGGGCCAAGTACGCCCCCGACTCACTTACAAAGCCCTTCACTGAGGAGTTGCTCGCCGTATATGTCTCGTCCATGAACAAGCCTCCCAAGATGGCCCTCTTCGACGGGAAATCCGACCCAAAGGACCATCTGGATGCATTTACGGTGGGCATGAGCTTCCAGGATAACTCCGACGCTGCCCAATGCCAAGCATTTCCCGCCACCCTCATCCGGGCTGGACGAGACTAGTTCCGAGGACTCACGCCATGCTCCATCTCTATCTTTGATAAGCTAGTCGTCCAGTCCCTCGGCCACTTCGTCGGAAACAGACGACAGAAGCGAACTGTCGATTACATATTCACCATAAAGAGCGGGGACAAGGAATACTTTAAAGGATACACCACTCGCTTCTACAATGCTCTTCTCGAGGTTCCCGAGCACTGGGACGAAACTGTCATCACCGCCCTAAGGTCGGGTCTTAGGCACAAAGAGTGGCTCCGCTCTTTTGCATTAGTACAACCTAAGACCATGGCCGAGGCAAAAGCTTGGACCGAGCGAGAGATACAAATCGAGTCCGAGGTGAATGCCAACATGCCCCAGGGCGACCTAGCCGACCAAAAGAAAAGGAGCAGAGTGTTGGAGATAGTGCCCTCAAAGTCAATTATTGGATCGCAGGTACGTGATTGCAATGATTGAGGCAGTACCTATACCAATATGACAGTCTTACTTGAGATGATAGCATGCTATCTGGTTTGTCTTTATCATTGTGTACATGCTTTAGTTCGCTATTGCATGTTGATAGAGCCCGTAGGATTCTTGCTTGACTGCCAGCAGTATGATGGCGATCATATACGTGGGAGCTGGGGTCTGTAAGCACATCCTTAAAGTGTCCCTAGTCATGGAAGTTTTGAGACAGGGTATCGATACTCCAGAGTAGACTAGTGTATACAGTCGAGACCTCGACAAGGGGCGGTGGCCGGTCTCACAAGCCACTGGTGTCAGTTGGATCACCTAAGATGTATACATGTGCTCATTGGGTTATGAGTACACCGGAACGGATTCGCCGGGAACATGCTAGTTGGTATTATACATATCGTCAGATAGCAGTTCCCTGGTGACATGTGTACGGGTTAGTTTGTCGACCTGAGATCGTCATTTGTCTCGTGTGAGTTCCCACTATGCTTTGATTTCTACCCTACCACGACTCAAAGGAGTCGTGCAAACAGGTATTTTTTGGGTACAGTCCCGAGCCACATGGAGGCAGTGAGCGGATCGTCGGGGATTCGTCTTTCCCGGTATTGGGGGTTGATGTCGCGCAGTGCACGGGTGACCATCACTAAAAATCCTCGGCCGAGGTAGTGGAGAATTACTGATTTGGATCAGTAGTTTCTCAGATGGTGATGGGCTTCATGCCGACACGATTTATCGCGTTATTAGGGGTCTGACTTTATCCACCCCCTAGACTCGATATGCGATACTCTTTAGACGAACAGACCGGACTGTACGTATATTGTCACTGTCAGGCTCAGTAGGGTTTATGGATGAGTTCGCTCGTTAGCTTCCCTTCCAATCAATACATAGGCAAACGTTACGTACAGCTTGTACCTCTGACGTGCTAGAGGTTATATCCAGTGCCAGTGTGTTGATGAGTCATTAGAGTCCCCCACAGACACTTTCCCAAGTTCGGGCGAAACGTTGTAGAGGCCGTATGGTTTTATGGCAAGGTTCGGAAAATGCACGTGCGTTTTCGCACGTGTTATTTTTCGGGCAGATAATACTGGTAGGCTTTGGTTTAAGCCGGATCCCAGTATTATACTGTGTAGATATAATATCTTTGTCTCAGTTACATTTGTATTCGGTCGTAATACAAATGCAGGTATGTTTATACTGATACGAGGTTATCCTGAAATCCGTTTCGGGATCGCTTTTGGAAGTTGCCAGTTTCCAGTTTTCTATCGCCCGTCTTTAACATTCGGTTAAAGACGAATTTATCTTTTCTTGAGACGAGTGTGGAAGTTTCTAGAGGCTTCTAGATGGTGGTGACTAGGTTCATGCATCTTTGTGACTCATTAGTGCATTTAATGATGTTTGATGACTAGGGTTAATGATTCATCATTTGCATTAAATGGTGTTATTGTGACTCATTCTTTCTTTATCTTATGGTTACCACTCCTTGCTCCTACACTCACTCTCTCCTCTCTATTTATTGGCCGGCCATTATGATGGAGGCAATATGGTTGTTGATTTAAAAAAGATGCAAGTATTTGGTTCATGAAAATTAGTATACTCTACTTCTCATTTTCACCCGATCCAAAAGGCAACTTCATTAACCGTTTGTCCATAGCTTTGGACGTAATGAGACAAAGTGTTCTACTCATTCTCTACAACATCTTGGTCATCTCTTTTAGCAAACTTGACGATCGAGTTGCCTAGGTTCAGAGGCGGGAGCCTATTTAAAGATCCGTCGACGTGGTGCCACCTGGACGAGAAGACTGGAGATTCAGGAGATCGGAGCAGCCACAACGAAGCGTGGGATGATGGTTGAAGACCGAAGGACTCGGATCGTTCGGTATAACATTTCTACCCACTTTGTAGTTTTTTAATTTAGCTTTAATGGCAGATCCGGGTTATAGTACGCTATAACGCCAGTTGTAAAAGTTTTTGTTCCGCATTTGGCGTCTGTTAGACGGCCGGGGCGCTACCGTGGACTTACAGTAGTATCAGAGCCTCACCATTAAGCTATACTAACTTGTGCTAACGCGTTTAAAATATCGATCGAACGGATTTTCGAAAACCGCAAAATTCCATGTTAAAGTTTCTGTCGATTTTTAAAAGGGTCTAAAAATTATTTTGTATATACCAGAAAATTAAGCAGGCTTTTTTAAGGAACCAGAAGAAAAACGACCCACTGAGTCGACCAAACCGTCGCGGAAACGCGGTCAAAGCCTTGCTTTGACCGCGGAACCGCGGCCGTATTGGTGACTTAGTGGACCATGTTTCTTCTGTTGTTTCTACATGATAAATTGTGGTTTCTGGTACTGTTCTTTTGGGCCCAGATTTTGTTACTGTACAGCAGATGTACGTGGGGCCCACTTCGGGAAATTTTGTCGATCGAAATTTTAAACTTGTTAGTATACAGTATTTACTTTATATCTCCGACCGGGAATGTCATTTGAGCGGTAAATTGCGTCTAATTGCTATAGCTCTTTTAGACGGATTTGCGAACGTGATATTCACGTTGATGTTCTGTGTTGTGCTGTAATGTTGCGGATATGTCGTGGTGGATAGCAGGGTGCAATGATAGTGCGGTTTGGATTTATTTGTACATTTGATATTGCGGGGAGAGCGTCCAACATGTGGACTGCCGTCACTGCCTGTTGTATAATATTCTTTTGGGGCACGACCGGGTTGAGGTCGATGTACCCGTTGTACATATTTTTATTTCTGTACTAGGTTTATCCCGCGAAGGAGTGCACGGATAGCCGGGTTCTGGAGGGCAACGGGTCCGTATCTCATGGCTTTGAGAGGCAGAGGGGCCTCACTCTAGAATTGGCAGACTATTCGCCGCACTTGTAGGGGGTACAGGTTGACCCAAAGAGGGGTGCTCAAGTTACCGGATTCCGTGAAGTGCCGGGTGTTCCATTCACTATGCTGTGGGGGACTGCCTCGCTTCAAGTTTTGGCGGGTAACTTGCCTCACCCGTAGGGGTCTAGGTTTCATTGCACAGGCTATCCACACTACCAGGGGAATGTCGGGTTTCAGTAGCGGCTCTGTGAAACCCGGGGATCCCAGATTATCTGTATTGTTCTGTGATGCTTATTACTTTTCTGTAATGTTGCATATTATCACGCCTAGAGCGATTATTGTATATTGGTATATATACTATTAGATGTTGTATATGTTTTACACCCGCGCTAGTCCAGCCCCCGCTCTGTCGTTAGTTAAGTGTGACGAATACGGATGGTATATACGTACATTATATTTTCGTTCTTTTCTGGTATGATTGATTGATGGGACTGCATTGATTCTTATCAATGCAAGGATAAAACAAACCTATATTTGATGTTGTTGGAACAAATTTTAAAAGGTGTTATTACAAAGATGTTTCCTTTTGTTTTGCATAGCGGTATTCAGTTGGAATATCCTGCACCTCATTCCACGGGGCAAAGGCCGAGATCCCTTCACCAGGAGTGACCCCTTGGGCAGAAGTTTACGTCAGGGTAGTAACTTCACTATAGTCGATTACAAGTTGCTTTGCATCGCGGTATTCAGTTGGAATATCCTGCACCTCATTCCACGAGGAAAGAGCCGAGATCCCTTCACCGGGAGTGACCTTTAGCAAAGGTTTTTCGCCACTATATTTTTATAAAAAGCTATCAGGTTCCTTCAACGAGATCACGTTCATTATGTTAAAGGTTTTCGCCAAAAACCAGTCGTAGCCCTCCGTCGTATCTTATGGATGGTCAGTAGTATTCAAGCTATGTTTGTTGACTAAAGTCAAGGCATAGTGTTTGGTAGCCGCTGGGTATTCATCTGTTGCATAGATAGATGCGTTGGTTTGGGACAGTAGTATTACCTTGTTGACTAAAGTTAAGGGTATGTACGGGTGGGTTCAAATCAACCTGGACAATGACGGGTAGAACTTGACATGTGACTTATGATTTGTTGACTAAAATCAAGGTCATAAGAGCATGAGGCAAAAATAATATCGGGAGTTTCTAAAGAGACTGAAACTTGCCAAGTATGCGCATACCTTCTGGAGTGTGATAACTTGAGTGGCTTCCATCAAGTTATCATGCGATGATAGTTGGATCCCGATTCTCACTGATGAGTTGGTTTACTCTTCGGGCGATCCCGATTAATTCCTCTTTCAGGTTTGGAGGAGAATTTGAGATTACAGTGGGAGGTTTCCTGATTAGATAAAGTGATAACCATTCTGATCTAGGTTAGAGTGCACGCAGAGCGTTTCTTTTCTCTCTCTCTTTTTGGCAGCGACCTTTGACCGACCCTAGACTATGACTCAGTGACCAAGTTGACCGAACCTTCTTAAAATACTGGCTTTTGGATTGTCCGAGTTGCATAAGTCATTACCGCTCCTTCTTTTACCCTTTGCATTTCTCAGAACACCCCGTATTACTACGGATATCCACTTCCATTGGATAGATCCATCGTATGGTTATATACGAACTCGAAGGGACTTCTTCGAGAGTGGATCCAGGTTCAGGAGAAATAGAATTGGTTTATTCAGTTGTCTTTTATTATCACCTTCTCTCAGGTTGCGAGGGCTCCTTGGTTTAGGAGAGTACACCTATTACGCTTATTGGATAGTCTTATTCCAAACCATAGGCTGGTGCCGAAAGGTAGGGAATGAAGAAAACCAATTAGCCTAAGTAGGGTATGCAGAAGGTAATATATAAAGACAAAATAAAGGGATTAGAAAGAGATGGCAAAGTAAATTGCGACTGTTATCATTCACGACCAAACCACGTACTTCATCGCCACTCCTTTTTCACCTTTGCTTTTTTCCCCAGTTCGGGAGAAATAGAATAAGGTATTATTCAGATTGTCTTTTATCATCACCTTCTCTCAAGTTGCGAGTACTCCTAGGATTAGGAGAGTACACCTATTATGCTTACTGGATAGTCTTCTTCCAAACCATAGGCTGGTGCCAAACGGTAGGGAAGGAAGAAAACCATTTAGCCTAACGAAGGTGTACAGAAGGTAATGAATAAAGACAAATAAAGGGATTTGGAGAGATGACAAAGAAATATACGGTTATAGTCATGAATTGGATTATGGAAGATGCATTACTAGGAATACCAGGATACCCCTACGAAACATTTTCATGTTTCAGTGCATTGTTAATGGAAAACTGATTTCCCGATTAGATACTTACTCCAGTGTATGTATTTACCAGGTATGATTCTCACATCTGTATGGTTTTACAGATGATGAGTGGGAGTAGGTTATTGGGAATAAGGTGATCATCCTCATTATATCGGAATTCGTTGTAATTGGTGATATTTGAGGAAGTCGCCTGAGTTTTTGCCGGACGTCATGTATTTGGTTTTGAGTATCCGTTGTTGTGCACCAATTTCAGAATGATATATCTGTACGTTTATTTTTTATAAAGTGAGATATAACTTTTTGAAATTATGTCCGAGACATTTACCTATATCAGTTGACGATTGGGTAAGGAGCATTAAACAACGGAATAGTTCTTAAACCATAAGTACAGTTTTCAACCTACAACGCACAGGTTTTGAGTTATTCAACTCAGCGGACTTATACAGAGTATTGTATGTTGTCCAGTGTCCGTTAGGACAAAGGGGTAGGTTCTCGTACTCTGTTCTGTTTACTTGTAACTTCTCTAGTTTTTAGACAAGTGTTTCGTAGAAATACAATGTCTAAGTTTTGAGAAGTTGTTGGTATAAGAATAAAGTAGAGAACCAAATGTCACAAGTATCGGGATTCTTCAAAGAGATCGATGATGTAGATTCTTGTGATTAGTATTCAGATGATAGTAATGGTTTTGAGAAACTTGTTTCTCTTTCAGGTTACTCATAATTGGATGCATTCATAAGTTGAGTAATGATGATTAGCCTCTCTCCATTAAGTTGATATGCACTGGAGACAGCTGCATGGTTTGAATCTGGTTCCAATTAAATAAGTGCCAAAGTTTCTATATTGGATATAGAATACTTCAGATCTTAAACGATGTTAAGGTAAGGGGAGTTATCCAGCTTATGCTTAAAACCAGACACCGGATAACTCAAGGCACATTCTGTAATGGCAGTTTGTGGGTTAACCCTGGCTTTGACGAGGGTTGATTTTCTACCATCTGGAAGATCAATAGTGATATTGTTCTTAACTCACCACAGTTTTAGTAAAATGGATTTTTTCGGAAAACAGCAGTGGGAGTATGGTAGAACTGGAAGTGATTCCAGAACCGCAAACGATTACGGAAAATTTAATAGGACCTATATATTCAATCTGGTTTGACATTCCAATAGCCACTCCGCAAACGTGGTGGGTAACCTCAGACACCCGAGAGGTACTCCGGTAGCCTCAAGGACGGTGACAGGGAGGTTCTTGTTTACCCAGACTTGACACTACTGTTGTTCCAGACTATGAGACCCGGCAGGAGGATATGTATAGCGTCGTTCTAAACTAGATTTAGAAGTGTATGTATATATTATTCTGCCAGAGGGTTATCGTAGTCAGCGGGAGCAGCAGAAGTATAGTGGACAAGTTGCTTATGTCTATTTATAGGCTTGAGCAGATATAGCGGAGATTAGATCATCTAATTTTGATGAGACAGTCATGGCTTTGACTTCATCAGAATAGGGGATGGATCTGTTGAGAAGGTAGTAGGGTGTGATGTCCTGATATTTGGATGACATACACAGAGTAGGAAGTAAAATTCCTATACTACGATCGGTTGTACTTTGGTCGTCACACAGTTGTTTCTCCACAAAGGATATGGATATAATATCTGACATTCTGGTTACTGGATCTATGGTTTTAGATCTAGATTTGGGTAGTTTACCAATATGGGTACTTTGACAATATTCTAATAGTATTTTAGAATAGGTGACTCCTGGCATGGTGGTGTACCTGCAGGTGATGGAGTCACCCTCTCTAAAGGTGTCTTACAGACTAAAGGGGAGAGGGATGTGCATAATTGGCAGATCACTTGCTTAGGTAATTGAGTCAATCATGAGATGTCAAGTACCACACCAGATGTTGTTTTTGCACTAGATGCAATAAGTTTATATTAATCCAATCCTGAAGAAACACAAGGAAGCAGTTTTAGAACATAAGTGCATGTTCTACGGACTTGATGACGACAGCCTCCTTCGGGAGACGTTTATCATTCCAGGCTTCCAAGGTGACATAGATGACAGAGTGATTATCAGAGTTATAGTTTTCCCTCTGACGAGGGACAGTATTATGGACAGGTGGTCCAAGAGGATACTGTGGGAGGCATGGTGCTGGATACTGATTAGGTTCAGTTATCGATACAGTCTAAGAAGTTTGGATTTGAAGTTCATTTATGAACTAGTTCCCATCAGATATCCAAACATATTCTAAGACATGTATTACTCGATTCGGGAGATGGCTTTCTCCGCGAACTTGAGATTAAGAGAGACATAGAGAGAAACATCAGGGCGGATCCACTCACTGAGGCTATTTCTCGAACACAAGAGTTTTACAAACTAGTTTTGTGAAACTGATTAGTAGAGGAGTTGGGTGTTCGGTATCACACGGGCTGTGAGTATGCGACATCACAATAATTAGCCTTAAGTGCAAGTGGGAGATTGTTGGAGATAGTGCCCTCAAAGTCAATTATTGGATCGCAGGTACGTGATTGCAATGATTGAGGCAGGACCTATACCGATATGACAGTCTTACTCAAGATGATAGTATGCTATCTGGTTTGTCTTTATCATTGTGTACATGCTTTAGTTCGCTATTGCATGTTGATAGAGCCCATAGGATTCTTGCTTGACTGCCAGCAGTATGATGGCGATCATATACGTGGGAGCTGGGGTCTGTAAGCACATCCTTAAAGTGTCCCTAGTCGTGGGAGTTTTGAGACAGGGCATCGATGCTCCAGAGTAGACTAGTATATACAGTCGAGACCCCGACGAGGGGCGGTGGCCGGTCTCACAAGCCACTGGTGTCAGTTGGATCACCTAAGATGTATACATGTGCTCATTGGGTTATGAGTACACCGGACCGGACTCGCCGGGAACATGCTAGTTGGTATTATACATATCGTCAGATACCAGTTCCCTGGTGACATGTGTACAGGTTAGTTTGTCGACCTGAGATCGTCATTTGTCTCGTGTGAGTTCCCATTGTGCTTTGATTTCTACCCTACCACGGCTCAAAGGAGTTTTTGGGTACAGTCCCGAGCCACATGGAGGCAGTGAGCGGATCGTCGGGGATTCGTCTCTCCCGGTATTGGGGGTTGATGTCGCGCAGTGCACGGGTGACCATCACTAGAAATCCTCGGCCGAGGTAGTGGAGAATTACTGATTTGGATCAGTAGTTTCTCAGATGGTGATGGGCTTCATGCCAACACGATTTATCGCGTTATTAGGGGTCTGACTTTATCCACCCCCTAGACTCGATATGCGATACTCTTTAGACGAACGGACCGGACTGTATGGATATTGTCACTGTCAGGCTCAGTAGGGTTTATGGATGAGTTCGCTCGTCAGCTTCCCTTCCAATCAATACATAGGCAAACGTTACGTACAGCTTGTACCTCTGACGTGTCAGAGGTTATACCCAGTGCCAGTGTGTTGATGAGTCATTAGAGTCCCCCACAGAAACTTTTCTAAGTTCGGGCGAAACGTTGTAGAGGCCGTATGGTTTTATGGTAAGGTTCGGAAAATGCACGTGCGTTTTCGCACGTGTTATTTTTCAGGCAGATAATACTAGTAGGCTTTGGTTTAAGCCGGATCCCAGTATTATACTGTGTAGATATAATATCTTTGTCTCAGTTACATTTGTATTCGGTCGTAATATAAATGCTGGTATGTTTATACTGATACGGGGTTATCCTGAAATCCGTTTCGGGATCGCTTTAGGAAGTTGTCAGTTTCCAGTTTTCTATCGCCCGTCTTTAACATTCGGTTAAAGACGGATTTATCTTTTCTTGAGATGAGTGTGGAAGTTTCTAGAGGCTTCTAGATGGTGGTGACTAGGTTCATGCATCTTTGTGACTCATTAGTGCATTTAATGATGTTTGATGACTAGGGTTAATGATTCATCATTTGCATTAAATGTGTTCATACAAGGTGTTATTGTGACTCATTCTTTCTTTATCTTATGGTTACCACTCCTTGCTCCTACACTCACTCTCTCCTCTCTATATATTGGCCGGCCATTATGATGGAGGCAATATGGTTGTTGATTTAAAAAAGATGCAAGTATTTGGTTCATGGAAATTAGTATACTCTACTTCTCATTTTCAACGGATCCAAAAGGCAACTTCATTAACCGTTCGTCCATAGCTTTGGACGTAACGGGACAAAGTGTTCTACTTATTCTCTACAACATCTTGGTCGTCTCTTTTAGCAAACTTGACGATCGAGTTGCCTCGGTTCAGTGGCGGGAACCCGTTTAAAGATCTGTCGACGTGGTGCCACCTAGACAAGAAGACTGGAGATTCAGGAGATCGGAGCAGCCGCAACGAAGCGTGGGATGATGGTTGAAGACCGAAGGACTCGGATCGTTCGGTATAACATTTCTACCCACTTTGTAGTTTGTTAGTTTAGCTTTAATGGCAGATCCGGGTTATAGTACGCGATAGCGCCAGTTGTAAAAGTTTTTGTTCCGCATTTGGCGTCTGTTAGACGGCCGGGGCCTACCGTGGACTTACACAGAGAAGAGAAGAAGAAGGTCGACTGGCCAAAACCGTACTCCCCAAAGTTCTAGGAGTATATTCCTCTCAACATCTCCCAGACTGAGCTGTTAGAGGAGGCGAAGGGCGAGCAATTCTTCAAGCTCTCTCCGGTCAACCATAGAGCGGCTAAACGTATCCGTGGCCCGTACTGCACCTTCCATAGGTCGTAGGGTCACCCGACCGAGAACTGTAAACAACTCCGCGATTACATCGAGAAGTTGATCCGCTCTGGCCACCTGGCGAAGTAACTGCGGGACAAGCGACAGGCAGACAGGGAGCGTCAGAACCAGCCTTCTCCCGACAAATTAACGATCGGCAAAATCATGGCCGTTTCCTCAGGGTCTGCCCGTGGAGCCGGCGATACTCATCGCCTCCTACCCATCGAGGGAACAAGCGACCCCCCTAGAAGAAGTGCAGGACCACTGAGCCCATCATCATCACTGATGAGGACCTCCACGGTATATCCGTGCCTCACAACGACCCTCTCGTGATTGCGGCACGGGTCCACCGTTACGAGGTCCAGAGGATACTGGTAGATTCCGGGAGCTCGGCAGATATCCTCTTCTATGACTGCTTCCAGCGTATGGGGCTGGGCCCGTCTGACCTACGACCAACCTCTCACGTCCTATCATGGTTTACCAACCACTCCATCCCGGCCGAAGGAGTGGTCACCCTCCTCCTCAATATTGGGGAAGCTGGCCATACGAGGACCGTACCGGTGGAATTCATCGTTTCTAGGATTCCCTCATCCTACAACATCCTCCTAGGACGCCCGACGTTAAACGCCCTTCGGGCTCAGATCTCGACCTACCACCTCACGATCAAATTTCCATTAGATCAAGGGGGGATAGGCCGGGCCTACGGGAACCAGCGAATCGCCAAGATTTGCTTCACCACGACATCAACCATCGGGGAACATAGCGATGACCATGAAGACGCAAATGTTTTCCAAGGGTCTTTGGACAACCGCGACGAACAGAAAGAAATCCGAGGAGCCCCGGTGGAGGCGCTAATAGAAATTCCCCTCATCGAGGGGAATGAGGGACGAACCTTCCAGATTGGATCCCTTTTGACAGGAACCCAGCGCGAATACATGATCCACTTTCTCCGGGAACTCGAACGTGTTCGCCTGGGCGCCTGCTGACATGCCCGGGATCGACCCTAAAGTAATCTCGCACAAGCTCGAGGTCGACCCTAAGGCCCGACCCTTCAGACAAAAGAAGCGTAGTTTCATGTCGATCAAGCAAAAGGCGATCGAGGACGAGGTCGATAGATTGCTGCAGCCAACTTCATTTGAAACGTCGACTACTCGAACTGGACGACGAATTTAGTCATGGTTAAAAAGGCGAGCGGGAAGTGGTGCATGTGCGTCGACTTCACAGACCTGAATAAGGCCTGCCTGAAAGACAACTATGCCCTCTCTCGAATAAACCAGCTGGTGGGCAGTTCGGCAGGCCACGAATTGCACAACTTCATGGACGGTTTCTCCGTCTACAACCAGATCCGTATGGACCCGACAGATGAAGAACTTACCGCGTTCACTACGGACCGAGGGGTATACTGCTACAAAGTGATGCCCTTCGGCCTCAAAAATGCTGGGGCTACATACCTACGTCTAGTTAACAAAATGTTTAAACCGCGGATCGGAAAGAACATGGAGGTTTACGTCGACGACATTCTCGTGAATTCAATCTCATCGGACGAGCACACCAAAGATCTCGGTGAGACGTTCGACGTACTCCGCAAATACAAAATGAAGTTGAATCCGGCCAAGTGCGCGTTCGGAGTTACTAGCGGGAAATTCCTCGGGTTCATGGTTACCCACCGAGGAATCGAAGCTAACCCAGAAAAGATCAGCGCCATTCTCAACATGGCCACACCCAAAAGTAACGTTGAGATCATGCGACTCACAGGAAGAGTGGCCGCTCTGAGTCACTTCATGTCGAGGTCCGGAGAAAAGTGCCTCCCATTCTTCAAAGCCCTGAAAAAGATCCCAAAGTTCGAATGGTCGGAAGAATGTCAAAACGCCTTCGAACAACTCAAAGTGTTAGTTATATGTATGCCCTAGAGGCCATTACTGTACATATGTTGTATATTGTAGTGGATCCTTGGACATATATAGGGAGGACTTTCTTTCTCGACATGATAGTATGCTATCTGGTTACTCTTTATCTAAACATGTACTCTGATTGTCTCTATGTCACATGTTGATAAAGCCCTTAGGATGAGTATTTGACTACCAGGACTATGATGCAGATCATACTAGTGGGGACAGAGTAGTCGCCAAGTACATCCTTCAAATGTTCCTAGTCGTGGGAGTACCGAGACAGGGCATCGATACTCCAGAGTAGACTAGCGTATGCGCTTCTTGACCCATATGATGGGCGGTGGATGATCCCATATCCATTGGTGTTTGACTTCAGAGAAGGTATACGGGTGCTCAGTGGAGACTGAGTACACTGGACGGACTCGCCGAGAACTCTCAGATGGTATTATACCTCACGTCAGATAGCAGTTCTCTGGTGACACTGGTACAGATTAGTCTGTAGACCTGAGATCGTCATAGAGTCTTGTGTGATTCCCACTGTGCTTTGATTTCCATCATACCACGTCCAAGAGGGCGTGCAAAAAGGTGGCTTTAGGGTATAGTCCCGAATCACATGGAGGCAATGAGCGATAGGAGGGGTTTCGTATCTCCCGGTATAGGGAGTTGATGTTGCGCTGTGTTCGATTGGCTATAACTAGAAATCCCTGGTCAGGGTTGCTGAGATTTACTGGTAAGTGTTATCAGTAGTTTCTCGAACTGTTATGGACCTCATATCGACACGACTTATCAACCTACTAGGGTCTGGCGTTTACCACCCCTAGGCGAGATATGCGACATATCAAACGAAGAGACCGGACTGTATGGGAGTGTTACTGGTTGGATTCACGGGAGAACGTACAGACTTGCTTGTTGATCTTCTGATTGCTCAATACCTGGGTGACTGTTACGTTTAGCTGACCGCTTGCAGCTTGTAGGTGTTTGACATGATCATCACCTACTGCCGGCGTATTGACGATTCTTTAGAGTCCTACACAGAGGTTTCCTGGCTCAGGCAAAAAGGAGTAGGAGCACATATGTGATATGTGCGAGACCGGGAATAATACGTGTATGCGATACCGTATTTGATTCTCGCGATATGTGATATCGGCCGGGTATATGTGATATAGCCGGGTCATCGGATCAAGTGTTGATTCGATGAACTGATACAGATTATATTAGTCGGTTATTTGTGAAATAGCCGGATTATCGGATCAAGTGTTGATTCGATAATTTAATGTATAATTATATATTTGATATATTAAATTACATTAACTAATATAATCTCACTAAAAGATTCTTTTTCTCACTCGGGTAATACATTGATATATATGCGATATATGTTAATTGTATTATTTTATTTTGTTACAAAATATATTATATATGTGATATATAATATTGTAACAAGTTAAGGTTACAAATGCAACATGTTTTGTGGAGTTTAAACATGGTTAGGGTTTGGATTAGGGTTAAACCTTCTTGAAGTTTCTAGAAGCTTTGCTTTTGTTTTTAACTAAAGATATTTTCTAAACATATTTTGGTTGATATTTGTTAACCCAACCCAACCCTTCACCATGGTTAAGTCTCTACATGGGTTAAGTTATCATACTTAACCCATGGTTGAATTTCTAACCTCACTAGATTTCATTATTCATCACAAAAGGATTGATCATCTTCTTTCTTCTTCTTCCTTGCATGAAAAGCTCTCTAGCTTTTTGTGAAGTGATGAAAATGAGTGAGAAATAGAAAATAAATGAGAGCTAAATTCCTACTTCATCATCCTCATCTATTCTAGCCGTTTAGATTAGGGTGTTTACTTTGCTAATACTTGATTAGCAAAGCAAAAGCTTGGGCTTGAGTTTCTTCAAGGTAGATCATCTTTGTTATCGAAGATCGGAAGCAAGCTTGCATCTTTCTCTTCATGGAGCCTCTCTTGAGTCCGGGTACTCGATGATCGCAGCGAAGGGACCTCAACACGGAGATTTAGAAGTGAAGGAACGGACTACAAAGGTTGTAATTCCTAATCTTAGAAGTAAAGTTGTTTACTTGCTAATGTTTCACCTAATCTCTAGTCTAAGATCTTGGTTAGGGTTGTTCGGCACGTCTAAATTTTGAATCGGGTATGGTTGATGCCTTATAGATCCTTGTGAGAGTGCCTAGTAACCCTACAGTGGTATCAGAGCCAGGCTAGAGCTTTAGGCGAAGTCTAGACGAAGTTTAAAGTCCGATCGAACCTCGAAGCGTCGAGATATACCCCCTCTCTGGAAATTTTTTAAAATGTTGATTTTTTCTGTATTAAAAATACTCAGAAAATTAAGCATGGAATTCTAAGGATAACTGTAAAATACGACATCCCAATTCTCTCAAAGCGCCGCGGAACCGCGGCAATACCCTGCCTTGCGCGGCGGTTCCGCGGCAGTACAGGGGAATTAGGGTTAGTGTTTTCTACAGTAACATCCGTATGCATTCCTACTTGCTTCTGGGAATTTTTAATGTTACTCAAGTGTTGAGTTTTATGGAGATCTTTTGTATTCGTTGATTCGATCGGAAAGTTTAATTTCGTTTAAGTTTTTCCGGGTAATTTAGAACGTGTTAAAAAGTTCGAACGGATATCAATCACTCACTTTTTCCCGACCCGGAAAATTTCCAAGTGTTGGATTTTTCCTTAGTTAAAGAACGTTCTAAGTCGTGCAAATAACGTGGTGGACCCTCTAGAAGAACACAAACCTTAACTCGATTATGTGACCGTCTGAACCGCCTCTAAACCTTAGGGTTTGGGGCAGTACGGCGTTGCCACATGTGAGGCGTTGGTTTGACCCTTCTACGGCTGGACCATTGGTACTGTGGCATGTGATGGATACTTTTTGAACTCCGCTCAAGTGTTGAGCTATTTGGGAAATCTTGGGTGTTTGTTTATCCGATTGGAAAGTTTAACACTGTCTATTTATCTGGAATGTGATACAATATTTGGAATCCACAAGTAGTTATGAGATAACTAATTTGAATGTTATAAATCTAGCAGTTTAGTCTCATTTGATCGGTTACCACGGGATTTTGATGTGATCAAAAGTCCGTCGCAATCACGTAGCGTACGCGGATACTCGCCGGGTAAACTTAATAGATAGCGACGCCCCATAGCCCCGACCAAGTGACTGTAGGAGAACCCCGTCGCCAAAAGCATCCGTTCGGGTGCTCGCGGCAGCGGTGTTCCGCCTTAGTGCACTTCGTCGACGACATCTGGGGATGCGGCCATCTACTAAAGTTTGCGACGAGCATTCGATCAGGATGTCGGGAATCTTGTTGAATTGCCTACTTGATATTGAAAAGAGTTTTCGATATTGAGACTAAAATGCGGGGTTTATAATTGTTAGGCATGCGATGTCTAAGGAATTCATTTGGTTAGACATGAGATGTCTAAGGAGGTTGCGGATTCCAACTGTTGTAGTTTTACACTTTCTTTTCTGCGACCGTAAGCGTAGTATGCGGTGTATCGCCGGCTTTATTGCTATACATCATCGACAATCGGGATACGCATGCTTGCTTACGTTGATGATATGAGATATTATGTGTTGCTGTGATATGTTATATTGGATCGTCGTGTTTTGAATAGCCGGGGGTTTTATGTGAGATGGGGGTTTTTATCTTCATTTATGTAAAATTAATTGTATGTAATATTCTTTTATTGGGGCACTTCCGGGCTGAGGATGATGTCACCATTGTATATTATTTACTTTTCCGCATTAGGTAAACCCAAGACGGGGAGCACAAGTAACCGGGTTCTAGGGTCAAGTGGGAGACCATCTCGAGGAGTCGAGACCGGGTCTCCTAACCCTAGAATTGGCAGTGTTGCTTGCCGCTCTCGTAGGGGTCTAGGGATGTGGGTTTGGCTATTCATCGCGACCGTGGAATCCGCGTTTTATACAGGCTCGCATAAAACACGGAAATCCTAGTATATCCAATATTTCATAAGTTATCTTCTGCTGCAATGTTCTGTGATGAGATCATATCACTGTCTGAGATGAATGTTTATATTATATATATGAGATATATGTTATATTGCTGATTTCGTTTCAAATGTGATGCTTGTGAAGCATAATAAAATGGGATTTCATTAATGAGATTAATGAAACTAAAAGAAACCTAAAGATGTTGTAGAAACTTGTTTAAAAACTGGTAGCTCTAGTTCTTGCTTTGCATAGCGGTGTTCCTTGTAGAACATCCAGCACCTTATTCGATAAGGAAAGAGCCGAGATCCCTTCACCGGGAGTGACCTCTTTAGCGAAACTGGCAGATGCTACAAACTCGGTTTGTTTTTTGATTGTTTTTATAGTTTTTTGCTTTGCATAGTGATATTTGTGAAATATCGTGCACCTTATTCGATGAGGAAAGAGCCGAGATCCCTTCACCGGGAGTGACCTCTTTAGCAAAACTAGAAAAGGCTTAAAAAACATTGCACTTAAAATCACTCGATTCTACAATGATATCAAGTTCATTACGCAAAGGGTTTTCTTAAAAACCTGTCGTAGCCCTCCGTCATTTCAGATAAGTACTAGTTAGTATTCGTGCTACGTTTGTTGACTATGTTAAGGCGTAGTGTGCGGTAGATGATTAGTGCTTATCTGTATAAGCATATGATGCGATTGGATTAGGGTAGTCGTGCGACTTTGTTGACTATGTTAAGGGTCGTGCGGGTGGGTTTAATTCAATCGGGAAATGACGGGTTGAACTTGACTAGCACTTATGATTTGTTGACTATGTTAAGGTCATATAGCTGCCAGGGCAAAATATTATTGGGAATTTCAAGAGTTGAAATTTGCAATGAGATTGCATACCTTCTATGAGATAGTTGGATCCCGATACCCGCTGCGAGTAAGAGTTACTCCTGGGAGAGTTTTACACATTACAATTAGCCGATTAAGTAGGTGTCTAGAAAGGTGTCAACGGGGTTATGCCTCTGAGAAAACGAGGTTTATTTTAATTAGGTCCGTGCGAAAGCGCGGGGAACCTCCCTCAAAGTACCGACACTGGCCTGGCTGAAAGATTGACGAACTTGTAGAGTGTAATTAATCCCGGCTAGTCTTTCCTTTTAGGGTTTGAAGGAAGATTTGACTAAAACAGTGGGAGACATCCTGATTAGATGTATTTATAACCAATCTAATCTTGCAAGAGCATACGCTGAGTGTTTTCTTCTATCTCTCTCCAGGTAGCGACCATGTCATGCCTTAATCAAGATAATAATATGGATGTATTGACCGAACCCGCTTGTTATACTGCGCTAGGGAACGTTGGTCCCGCTCCAACTTATAATTGTTATAAGACAGAGCAGGAAATAGGGGATTACCAGAATTCCCATGCCGCCCAAACGAAGAAAGTGCATGCTGATGCATCATCTTCGGGTATGTTCATTACTGAGAACCGTTTCTCAGTATCCTTTATGTCCTGGGTATGAGATACCGGATCAGGATCCCGCAAATGTAATTTGTTACATGGGCTACAGATAGGTAGAGAACTGAGAACGGGTGATAAGTTTTAAGAGTTAGAAATGATGCAAGTGTTGCAGCCAAGTCTGTTGGCAGTTATCACCCTGTATTACTAGAATACATTGATTCTGAACGAATGTTATTAGATACCGAACCTGATATACAACATCATATCAGTATCATTATTAGTAAAGAAGGATATAATTTTGTATTGTTGGATAATGTTTTGAACATTCCTATATCAAGAGTTGATCGGTTTAGGCACGTTATCTAAAAGCATAGACGTTCTAAATCAAACCACAGTTCTTAACGTACAGAACACACACACGAGGAAGAGTTCGAAAATGAACGAATTCTTCTTGAGGCATTGTAGACTAGGTCATATCAATGCGACCGGACTAGCTGAAGTTACATAAAAATGCATATTTAAATTAGTTTGGATTTACATCTTGTAAAACTTGCCAGTCATGTCACAAAGATAAGATGACCACAACTCCGTTTATTGGAAACAGAGAAAGTGTTAGTGAACTCTTGGGATTGATACATGCTGATGTATGAAAGTCCCCTGTCTACATATGCGAGGACCGGTTCTTTGTACTTCATTGCATTCACTGATTATCTCTCAAGATCCGGATATATGTTCCTGTTGAAACATAAGTCTGAAACTTTTAAGAAATTCAATGAATATAAGTTAGAAGTAGAGAACCAAAAACAAGTATAAGTATTATGTCCTTTGATGATATCAAGGAGGAGAATACTTGAGCACGGAATTCCTGGACTATACTAAAGGAGAATGAGATTCTCTCTCAGCATTACTCCTCCGTATACACCACAGCACGTCGGTGTATCGGGGCGGAGCAATCACACCCTATGTGATATGGTATGCTCTATGATGAGTACCACTGAGTTGCCTATTTTCTTTTGGGGTAATGCACTTGAGAAGTTGAATACCTATTGAATAGGGTTCCAACCAAATCAGATGCCTACCACTCCATATGTGATATGGTATGGGAAGAGCCCATCTCTTAAGGATGTTAAGATTTGGGGTTGTCTGGCCTATGTCAAAAGCAAAATCCTGACAAGCTCGAGGCAAGGTCAGTTCTGTGGAAGTTTGTTGGATATCCCAAGCATTCGCAAGGAAATATCTTCTACCACACCGAGGAACAAAAGATGTTTTATTTCTCGGCATACCACTTTTTGAGAAAAAGGGAATTTCTTGTGAATAAATTGGTGGTTATGAGGTAGAACTGGAAGGAGTTCCAGCTATACAAACTGTAGCTGATGATTTGGTAAACCGGGAGGATTCAATAGTTTCCAACGAACCTCAGCCTCTCCTCCGATCTGGTAGGGTTCCTCATCCATCTGAGAGATACTTCGGTTTCTCTATGACAGTGGGAGCGAGGATTGCATCATGAGATGATGACCCAACTAGTTTCGAGCAGGCCATCAGGAGTGGGACTCTGTAAGAATGGCTGGATGCTTAGCGATCTGAGATGGAATCCTTATACACCAACAAAGTATGGACTTTGGTTGCTCTATCTGAAGGGTTAAATCCCCATCAGGAGCAAGTATATCTTGAGAAGATTACTTGGTGTACATGGAAAAGTTGAGACTTTCAAAGCTATGCTTAAGTCCATCCAGATCCTACTTGTCACGGCTACATACCATGACTACGATATCTGGCGGTTGGGTGTCATGACTGCTTTTCTAAATATTGATTTGGAAGAGAGCGTCTATAAGTACACAGCCAGAGGGCTTCGTAGACAGTGGGAGCAGCGGAAACGTGAGCATGATGTTTTATGGGATAAATCAGGCATCGCGGAGTTGGAACGTCTGTTTTGATGAAGCAGTCAAAGAGTTTGACTTCATCAAAATGGTAGATGAACCTTGTATATACAAAAAGGTAGTAGGGAGTATGGTGGTGATCCTCGTATAGTACGTGGATGACATACTCTTGATAGGGAAGGAGTTTCCTATGCTACGCTCGGTCAATCTCCTTTTATCACAAATATTCTCTATAGGATTAAGGTGATACCTCCTAAATCCTGGGTTATGGATCTATGAGATAGATCTAATTGGATGTTAGGATTCTCACTAGTTGTAGTGAGATGGTATCAATCGATCATGGGAGAATCACTGGAAAGGTTCCAGGGTGATAAGGACGTCTGAATGTCAGTCGCAGGCATTGTCTTTACCCTCAGTAGAGGGACGGTATGTTGGAAGAGTTCCAAGATAGATACCGTGACTAACTAGACGATAAAGGCAGGATTAATCACTACCAAGGATGCTACCAAAGAGGCAGTCTGGATATATTTTAGTTCATGAGATGAACTTCGTTCCTGCCGTTGTGTGACAATGAAGTTGTGGCTTTGGACAAGGAACCCCCGTCCCATCTGTGATCTAGATATATTCTTAGGCAGTATCACCTGATCATTGAGATGGTTGATCTCCAGGTAGATCGAGGTTAGGAGAGTAGACACAGAGGACAACAGCGCGGATCCACTCACAAAGGACTAATTCCCAGTAAAGACTTTTATGGGATGGTTGAGTATGAGATACTTCAACCACAGCTGATTGTTGGGTATGAGATACTACAACAGATGACCATAGTGCAAGTGGGAGATTGTTAGTTATATGTATGCCCTAGAGTCCATTACTGTACATACGTTGTTTATTGTAGTGGATGCTTGGACATATATAGGGAGGACTTTCTTGCTCGACATGATAGTATGCTATCTGGTTACTCTTTATCTAAACATGTACTCTGATTGTCTCTATGTCACATGTTGATAAAGCCCTTAGGATGAGTACTTGACTACCAGGACTATGATGCAGATCATACTAGTGGGGACAGAGTAGTCGCCAAGTACATCCTTCAAATGTTCCTAATCGTGGGAGTACCGAGACAGGGCATCGATACTCCAGAGTAGACTAGCGTATGCGCTTCTTGACCCATATGATGGGCGATGGATGATCCCATATCCATTGGTGTTTGACATCAGAGAAGGTATACGGGTGCTCAGTGGAGACTGGGTACACTGGACGGACTCGCCGAGAACTCTCAGATGGTATTATACCTCACGTCAGATGGCAGTTCTCTGGTGACACTGGTACATGTTAGTCTGTAGACCCGAGATCGTCATAGAGTCTTGCGTGATTCCCACTGTGCTTTGATTTCCATCATATCACGTCCAAGAGGACGTGCAAAAAGGTGGCTTTTGGGTACAGCCCCGAATCACATGGAGGAAATGAGCGATAGGAGGGGTTTCGTCTCTCCCGGTATAGGGAGTTGATGTTGCGCTGTGTTCGATTGGCTATAACTAAAAATCCCTGGCCAGGGTTGCTGAGATTTACTGGTAAGTGTTATCAGTAGTTTCTCGAACTGTTATGGACTTCATATCAACACGACTTATCAAGCTACTGGGGTCTGGCGTTTACCACCCCTAGGCGAGATATGCGACATATCAGACGAAGAGACCGGACTGTACGAGAGTGTTACTGGTTGGATTCGCGGGAGAACGTACAGGCTTGCTTGTTGATCTTCTGATTTCTCAATACCTAGGTGACTATTACGTTTAGATGACCGCTTGCAGCTTATAGGTGTTTGATATGATCATCACCTACTGCCGGCGTATTGACGATTCTTTAGAGTCCTACACAGAGGTTTCCTGGCTCAGGCAAAACGGAGTAGGAGCACATATGTGATATGTGCGGGACCGGGAATAATACGTGTATGCGATATCGTATTTGATTCTCGTGATATGTGATATCGGCCGGGTATATGTGATATAGCCGGGTCATCGGATCAAGTGCTGATTCGATGAACTGATACAGATTATATTAGTCGGTTATTTATGAAATAGCCGGATTATCGGATCAAGTGTTGATTCGATAATTTAATGTATAATTATATATTTGATATATTAAATTACATTAACTAATATAAGCTCACTAAAAGATTTTTTTTCTCACTCGGGTAATACATTGATATATATGCGATATATGTTAATTGTATTATTTTATTTTGTTACAAAATATATTATATATATGATATATAATATTGTAACAAGTTAAGGTTACAAATGCAATATGTTTTGTGGAGTTTAAACATGGTTAGGGTTTGGATTAGGGTTAAACCTTCTTGAAGCTTCTAGAAGCTTTGCTTTTGTTTTTAACTAAAGATATTTTCTAAACATATTTTGGTTGATATTTGTTAACCCAACCCAACCCTTCACCATGGTTAAGTATCTACATGGGTTAAGTTATCATACTTAACCCATGGTTGCATTTCTAACCTCACTAGATTTCATTATTCATCACAAAAGGATTGATCATCTTCTTTCTTCTTCTTCCTTGCATGAAAAGCTTTCTAGCTTTTTGTGAAGTGATGAAAATGAGTGAGAAATAGAAAATAAATGAGAGCTAAATTCCTACTTCATCATCCTCATCTATTCTAGTCATTTAGATTAGGGTGTTTACTTTGCTAATACTTGATTAGCAAAGCAAAAGCTTTGGCTTGAGTTTTTTCAAGGTAGATCATCTTTGTTATCGAAGATCAGAAGCAAGCTTGCATCTTTCTCTTCATGGAGCCTCTCTTGAGTCCGGGTACTCGATGATCGCAGCGAAGGGACCTCAACACGGAGCTTTAGAAGTGAAGGAACGGACTACAAAGGTTGTAATTCCTAACTCTTAGAAGTAAAGTTGTTTACTTGCTAATGTTTCACCTAATCTCTAGTCTAAGATCTTGGTTAGGGTTGTTCGGCACGTCTAAATTTTGAATCGGGCATGGTTGATGCCTTATAGACCCTTATGAGAGTGCCTAGTAACCCTACAGTGGTATCAGAGCCAGGCTAGAGCTTTAGGCGAAGTCTAAACGAAGTTTAAAGTCCGATCGAACCTCGAAACGTCGAGATATACCCCTCTCTGGAAATTTTTTAAAATGTTGATTTTTTTCTGTATTAAAAATACTCAGAAAATTAAGCAGGGAATTCTAAGGATAACTGTAAAATACGACATCCCAATTCTCTCAAAGCGCCGCGGAATCGCGGCAATACCCTGCCTTGCGCGGTGGTTCCGCGGCAGTACAGGGGAATTAGGGTTAGTGTTTTTACAGTAACATCTGTAGGCATTTCTACTTGCTTCTGGGAATTTTTAATGTTACTCAAGTGTTGAGTTTTATGGAGATCTTTTGTATTCGTTGATTCGATCGGAAAGTTTAATTTCGTTTAAGTTTTTCCGAGTAATTTAGAACGTGTTAAAAAGTTCGAACGGATATCAATCACTCACTTTTTCCCGACCCGAAAAATTTCCAAGTGTTGGATTTTTCCTTAGTTAAAGAACGTTCTAAGTCGTGCAAGTAACGTGGTGGACCCTCTAGAAGAACACAAACCTTAACTCGATTATGTGACCGTCTGAACCGTCTCTAAACCTTAGGGTTTGGGGCAGTACGGCGTTACCACATGTGAGGCGTTGGTTTGACCCTTCTACGGCTGGACCATTGGTACTGTGGCATGTGATGGATACTTTTTGAACTCCGCTCAAGTGTTGAGCTATTTGGGAAATCTTGGGTGTTTTTTTATTCGATCGGAAAGTTTAACACTGTCTATTTATCTGGAATGTGATACAATATTTGGAATCTACAAGTAGTTATGAGATAACTAATTTGAATGTTATAAATCTAGCAGTTTAGTCTCATTTGATCGGTTACCACGTGATTTTGATGTGATCAAAAGTCCGTCGCAATCACGTAGCGTACGGATACTCGCCGGGTAAACTTAATAGATAGCCATGCCCCATAGCCCCGACCAAGTGACTGTAGGAGAACCCCGTCGCCAAAAGCATCCGTTCGGGTGCTCGCGGCAGCGGTGTTCCGCCTTAGTGCACTTCGTCGACGACATCTGCTAGTTCGGTGCTCGTCCGAGAAATCGAAGGAGTACAGAAGCCGGTCTACTACGTGAGCCATGTCTTCAAAGACACGAAAACAAGCTACCCGGCCATAAAAAAGATAGTCTTGGCTCTTATCGTCACCTCAAGAAAACTCCATCACTACTTCTAGGCGCACACCATCTACGTCCTCACCGAGCGTCCTATAGGGACAATTCTCGCCTCCCCCGAGTCATCAGGTTGTCTAGAAAATGGAGGTGGGAATTGTCCCAATTCGACATCAAATACCGCCCCTAGCAAGCCATCAAAACTCAAGTCCTAGCTGACTTCATGGTCGAATGTACTATTCCCACTAAAGAAGAAGCGGCAATACGGGACAGCGGACCCCGATACTCGGTCGAGGAAGTACCCAACTCCGTTCCCTATTAGGTTCTCTACGCCGATGGGTCCTCTACGGAGGAAGGGAATGGGGCTGGCCTTATTATTTGAGACCCGAACGAGGCAAAGATGGAGTACTCTTTGAAGCTCGGGATCAGAGCGTCGAACAACGTAGCGGAATACGAGGCCTTGCTGGCCGGGTTATGAATCGCTTCCGGGCTAAGGCTTAAGACGATCCGGATTCGCAGCGACTCCGCCCTAGTTGTCGGCCAAGTGACCGGGCACTTCGAGGCCTGAGAACCACTCATGGTGAGTACTTGGCCGAGGTGAAAAGACTATGAAAAGGTTTTGATGAAGTCCAAGTGGAACAGATACCCCGGCACTTGAACGCCCAAGCCGATGCCCTGAGCAAACTTGCCTCTTCCTATACTGCCAATAACAAGAGGAATATCCTCTTCGAAGACTTGCCACAGCCCAGCATGGAAGACAGAGAGGTGACACTCCATGTATACACTGCTCAAGAAGAAGGCCATGATTGGAGTAAGCCCCTCCTGGAGTTCCTGAAGGATGGCATACTTCCGGAAGACCGAGGGGAAGTGCGTTGCCTTCGAGCCAAAGCCTGCCACTTCATCTGGAGCAATGGGAACCTTTACAAAAATTCATACACACAGCCTCTACTCCGGTGCGTCGACCCTCACGAAGCCGACTACATCCTGCGTGAGATACACGAAGGGGTCGGAGGAGCGCATCAAGGGTCCCGTACCATGGTCCAGAAGACACTGCTCCAAAGATAATATTGGCCAACGATACACCTAGATGCTTAGAAGCTCGTCAGAAGATGCTAAAGCTACCAACTCTACGGCAGCATACCCCTGTTCTCCTCCGAAATACGGAGACGAGACCGCGTAGGTTCGTCTTGCCTGAATTTGGGGGCATATGCTATTTGGTGCTATCCTTCCAGCTCTCCGAATATACCAAGTTGATTTATGGCACTGTGTATCGAAGGTTTAGACGGATGCGACCGATATAGCAGACTTCGTCAGATTCCCCCTCGTTGAGGGGTTTTTGATTATGGGGACGCTCTTCCCTGCAGGCGCAAGCCCCTGCAGTTAATTATGCTGCCGTATCATGGTAACCACTTTCTCCTTTTCCAGATGGTCACTTCGTGTCGTGGGTGTTTGTTCTGTTTTTGGTTGCCCGTGGATTGTATACGGAGACTAATTTATGTTGTCGCCCGTAGGGCGTGGATTAGTCCAAATCCGTATTTTCTTAGATTTGGGTTTGGGGTTGGGTTTAAGGATACGTTAGTCTCATTTGAGACTAAGATCAACTTAAACGTTTGTTAAGGATACGTTAGTCTAATTTCAGACTAAGATCAACTTAACGGGATCATTTAGATCCAACAAGAGAGAATTTGGGCTCTATTGTTTAGTTTAGGGACATTGCAGTCGATTGCCAGTTTAAGGACATGGTTGTCCAAGGTTAAGGACATCATAGTCCATGGGCTTAAAGGACCCCACAGTTCGAGGTTAAGGACATCATAGTCCATAGGTTTAAGGACCCCACAGTCCGAGGTTAAGGACATCATAGTCCATGGGTTTAAGGACCCCACAGTCTAGTTTAAAGACGTCATAGTTTATGGGTTTAAGGACCCTACAGTCCGAGGTTAAGGACATCATAGTCTATGGGTTTAAGGACCCCACAGTCCAGTTTAAAGACGTCATAGTCTATGGGATGTATGGTTATCGGGACCCATCACCTCTCTGAAGATGTTGAAGGATTACAACGACAAATATCAAAGGAGTGAAGAGATGTACCCTTGAACCAATTTTGGTTGGGATCTGTAGTCCAATTTGGGACTAAGATCAAAGATTCATGAGCATATGGGCTCAATTAATCTGAATGAGGGTTCTGTGGCCACTTTGGGCTCAGCCCATTTAGTTAAAATGTTAAACATTTGACAATGCTGAGCGCTGATTTGAGCTTCTGACAATTTATTGTTGGATATAGTGCCCCCAGAGTCAATTATTGGATCGCAGGCACGTGATTGCAATGATTGAGGGAGAACCTATACCGGTAGGACAGTCTTACTCAAGATGATAGTATGCTATCTGCTTTATCTCTATCATCGTGTACTGCTTTAGGTGACCTTACCGGTTACTATTGCACGTTGATAGAGCCCATAAGATTCTTGCTTGACTACCAGCAGTATGATGGCGTTCATATACGTGAGAGTTGGGTAGTCTATAAGCACATCCTTAAAGTGGTCTCTAGTCGTGGGAGTTCCGAGACTGGGCATCGATACTCCATTAGTAGACTAGTGTATACAGTCGAGACCCCGACGAGGGCCGGTGGCCGGTCTCACAAGCCATTGGTGTCAGTTGGTTCACCTAAGATGTATACAGGTGCTCATTGGGTTATGAGTACACCGGACAGGACTCGCCGGGAACCTGCTAGTTGGTATTATACCTGACGTCAGATAGCAGTTCCCTGGTGACATGTGTACAGGTTAGTTCATCGACCTAAGATCGTCATTTGTCTCGTGTGAGTTCCCACTGTGCTTTGATTACTACCCTACCACGGCTCAAAAGAGTCGTGCAAACAGGTTTTAGTTGGGTACAGTCCCGAGCCACATGAAGGCAAGTGAGCGGATCGGCAGGGGATTCGTCTCTCCCGGTATTGGGGGTGAGATCGCGCTGTGTCTAGGAGAGCCATTACACAAAGCTCTCGGCCGAGGCAGGAGATTTACTGGTAGGTATTCCAGTAGTATCTCAGGGTGTTCTGGGCTACACTCTGACACGACTTGTACCGCTTTTGGGGGTCTGACTTTTACCAACCCCCTAGGCCCGCCATGCGATGCTCATAGACGAACGGACCGGACTGTACGGATATTATCACTGACAGGCTCAGTAGGGTGTCAGGATGAGTTCGCTGATCGACATCCCTTTTGGTCAATACCTGGTAGCCCGTTACGTACAGCTAGTACCACTGACGTGCTAGTGGTTAAATCCATAGCCAAAGTATTGACGAGTCTTTAGAGTCCCCCACAGACAGTTTCTCAAGTTTCGGGTGAAACGTTGTAGAGGCCGTATGATATATGGCAGGGTTCGATCATATACGTACGGTATTGCACGGATCATGATCGGACGGATCATACTAGTGGGCTTTGGTTTAAGCCGGATCCTAGTATTGGATTTGTTGGATTACTTTAGTCTCATCGCATTCGCATTCGGTCGGAATGCGGATGCAGGTATGAATATATAGGTGAGGGGTATCCTTGTGATCCGTCACTAGTTTACTTTAGATGTTGCCGTATCTTTTTACTGTTGTAAACATTTGGGTTAATGTTTATAAATGGAAATTATGAGCTAGAAACCATCATTTTGTACATTAAATGATACATGTACTTCATGGGTGAGTCATGGTGTCATTTCTTGTGCAAATATCACATTATGTGTTTGATTAGTGAGTTGATTTGATGAGAGGAGAGAGAGGGGCAGCCAAGGGTATGGTTGGCTCTCATATTGTTTTTCCTCTCTCTCTCTCTCTCTCATTTTAACACACACATCACAAAAGAAAAGAGAGAGGAAAACTCCTTCTTCTTCCTCTTTCTTCTCTAGCTCAAATCTCCATTAATGGCAACTTCTCTATCCTCCATCCAAATCAATGGATACAAGAGACAAAGTGATCACAAACATTCTCTACATCACCTTGGACATGTCGGCCAGCACACTTCGTGCCCGAGTTGCTTCGGATGAAGCGGGAGCCCGTAAAAAGACTCGTAGATGTGGTGCCCTTTCCGACGAGGAGATCGAGACCGGAGTTGCCGCGAGGAGCTTGGGATGGTGGCCAAAGACCGAAGGACACGGATCGATCGGTATAGCTTTCCAACCCTCTCTCTAGATAGCTAGTTGTAGGTTAATGGTTCAATCCGGGATTTAAGCATACGATAGCACCGGTTTTCAAGTTAAGAAAAATTTTCGTTTCCGTATTTTGGCCTCGGAAAGACGGCCGGGGCGCTACCGTAGTCTTACATGGTATCAGAGCCAGGCCATTAACCTTTACTAGCTTGCTCTAACGTATTTAGAATTTCGATCGAACAAAAATTCTGAAACCGCGATTTCAAAATGTGCAGTTTCTGTCGAAATTTTTTTGCTGTCAAAAAATTATTTGGTGTATTGCAGAAATTCGTGCAGGGATTTTAAAGAACACTGCAGAAAATTGGTTGCCTGAACGCACTGTAGCGCCACGGAACCGCGGCATGATCCTTGTATTGGCCGCAGTTCCGCCGCAACACTGTAGCGTTAGGGCACCAAAATTTCTGCACTGCTCTCTGACTTGGAATTGTGGTTTCTGGTATTTTTATTTTGGGCCCAGGTTTGTTTGAGTACTGGGTATTGTGCTTGAGGCCCACTTCGGGAAATTTTGTCGGTCGATAATTTGAATATGTTAGTTCACAGTATTTACATTATATCTGCGACCGTGAATGCTATTTGATTGGTAAATCCTATCTAATTGCTATAGCTCTTTTAGACGGATTTGCGAACATGACATTCACGTTGATGTTCTGTGTTGTGCTGTGATATTGCGGATTTGTCATGGTGGATAGCCTGGATGCAATGGTAGTACAGTTTGGTTATATATGTACATTTGATATTGCGGGGCGAGCGTCCGACATGTGGACTGCCGTCACTGCCTGTTTGTATATTATTCTTTTGGGGCACGACCGGGCTGAGGTCGATGTACCCGTTGTGTATATTTTACTTTCTGTACTAGGATTGCCCCGCGGAGGGGTGCACGGGTAGCCGGGTTCTAGAGGGCAACGGGCCCGCATCTCATGGCTTTGAGACGGAGGGGGCTTCACTCTAGAATTGGCGGGCTATTCGCCGCACTCGTAGGGGGTACGGGTTGACCCAAGGAGGGGTGCTCAAGTTACCGGATTCCGTGAAGTGCTGGGTGGTCCATTCATGTTGTTGAAGGGGGCTGCCTCGCTTCAGGTTTTAGCGGGTAACTTGCCGCGCCCGTAGGGGTCTAGGATTTCATTGCACAGGCTATCCACACGACCAGGGGAACGTCGGGTTTCAGTAGCGGCTCTATGAAACCCGGGGATCCCAGATTATCTGTATTGTTCTGTGATGCTTATTACATTTCTGTGATGTTGCATTTTATCACGCCTTGAGCGAATATTATATATTGATATATATACTAGTAGATGTTGTATATGTTTTACACCCGCGCTAGTCCAGTCCCCGCTCTGTCGTTAGTTAAGTAACCTAACGGGTAATGACGGGACCCAGTGGCGAATGCGGATGGCATATACGTACATCGTATTTTCGTTCTTTTGTGGTGTGATCAATTGATGGGACTGCATTGATTCGGATCAATGCAAGCTAAACAAACCTATTCTGATATTGTTGGAACATTTTTCAAAAAAAGCTGTCATTACAAGGACGTTCACTTTTGTTTTGCACAGTGGTATTCGGTTATGAATATCCAGCACCTCAGTCGACGAGGCAAGGGCCGAGATCCCTTCACCGGGAGTGACCCCTTGGACAGAAGTTTGCGTCAGGTCAATAACTTCACTATAGCCGATTACTTTTTGCTTTGCATCGTGGTATTCAGTTGGAATATCCTGCACCTCATTCTACGGGGAAAGAGCCGAGATCCCTTCACCGGGAGTGACCACTTTAGCAAAGGTTTTCGCCACTATATATTTATAAAAAAGCTATGCAGTTCCTTCAACGATATCAAGTTCATTACGTTAAAAGTTTTTCGCCAAAAAACTAGACGTAGCCCTCCGTCATTTCTTACAAGTATTACTTAGTATTCATGCTGCGTTTGTTGACTGTGTCAAGGCGTAGTGTGCGGTAGCTAAGTAGTGTTTGTTTGTGGCATATTAATGGGATTGGTTAGGACAGTCGTGCGGCCTTGTTGACTGTGTCAAGGGCTCGTACGGGTGGGCTTAATGCAATCCAGGATAATGACGGGTTGAACTTGACTAGGACTCTTTGATTTGTTGACTGTGTCAAGGTCACTTGGGTCCTAGGGGTAAAAATCACATCGGGAGTTTCTAAAGAAACTGAAACTTGCCAGATATGCGTATACCTTCTGGAGTGTGATAACGTGAGTGGATTCCATCATGTTATCATGCGATGATAGTTGGATCCCGATTCCCACTGATGAGTTGGTTTACTCCTCGGGTGATTCCGACTAATTCTTCTTTCAGGTTTGGAGGAGAATTTGAGGTTACAGTGGGAGGTTTCCTGATTAGATAAATTGATAACCATTCTGATCTAGGTTAGAGTGCACGCTGAGTGTTTCTTTTCTCTCTCTTTTTGGTAGCGACCATGGCATGGCCCTTGACTATGACTCAGTGACCAAATTGACCGAACCTTCTTAAAACACTGGCTTTTGGATTGTCTGAGTTGCATACCTCATTGCCACTCCTACTTTTACCCTTTTCTCCAGAACACCCCGTATTACTACGAACATCCACTTCCATTGGATAAAACCATCGTATGGTTATATACAAACTCGAAAGAACTTGTTCCAGATTCGAGGATGGTTTCTGGTTCTGGAGAAAACGAATATGACTATTCAGTTGTCTTTTCCTTTTACCTTCTCTCAGGTTGCGAGTGTTCCTTGGATTAGGACGGTACACCTATTATGCTTATTGGATAGTCTTCTTCCAAACCATAGGCAGGTGCCAAACGGTGGGGAATGAAGAAAACCAATTAGCCTAACGATGGTGTACAGAAGGTATTAAGTAAAGACAAATAAAGGGATTAGTAAGAGGGCAAAGTAAATTGCGACTGCTATTCACGACCAAACCAAGTATTTCTTCGCCAATCCTATATGTAGGGTTGCTAGGCACACGCACAAGGGTCTACGAGGCATCAACCATGCCCGATTAAAATTTTAGCCGTGCCGAACAACCCGAATACGGATCTTTAAACTAGAGATTAGGCGAAAACTATCATGCTAAACACTTTAACACTAAGTGAGAGGGATTACAACCTTTGTAGATCCGGTCCTTCACTTCATATGCTCCGTGTTGTGGTCCCTTCGCTGCGATCATCGGGATCCGGACTCTCGAGAGGTTCCACGAAGAGAAAGATGCAACCTTTGCTTCCGATCTTCGATACTAAGATGATCTACCTTGAAGTTTCTTTAACACAAGCTAACACTCATAAAATGATGTGAACACCCTCATCTAAATGGCAAGGGAAGATGAGGATGATGAAGTAGGATTTTTGCTCTCTTTATTTATCTTTTTCTCATATTTATTCATCACTTTGGAAAAATCTAGCAAGCTTTTTCATAAAAGAATGAAGGAAGAAGAAGAATAGTGATCCATTTCCTTTTGTGATGAATAATGAAAGGATTAATATGAAGAATAATGCAACCATGGTTGACTTAACCATTGTAGAGAATTGACTAGGGTTAGGGTTTGGGTTGGGTTAAAGCATGAGTCACTTACAAATATCTTTCACAAAACAAAACCAAAACCTTCTAGAAACATCTAGAAAGCTTAACCCTAATCCAAACCCTAATCATTTTTAAACTCCACTAAACAAGTTGCATTAGTTATCATATCATGTTACAATATTATATATCACATATATAATATTTATCGTAACAAAATAAAATAATACAATTAACATATATCGCATATATATCAATGTATTACCCGAGTGAGAAAAAGAATCTTTTAGTGAGCAAATATTAGTTAATGTAATTTAATATATCATATATATTATTATATATTAAATTATCGAATCAACACTTGATCCGACAATCCGGCTATATCGCATATAACCGACTAATATTTATCCGTACCGATTCATCGAATCAACACTTGATTCGATGACCCGGCTGATATCAAATATCGCGAGAATATAATACGGTATCACATATCGCATTATCCTCGGTCTCGCACATATCACATATGTGCTCCTACTCCGTTTTGCCTGAGTCAAGAAACCTCTGTGTAGGACTCTAAAGAATCGTCAATACGCCGGCAGTAGGTGATGATCATATCAAACACCCACAAGCTGCAAGCGGTCAGCTAAACGTAACAGCTACCCAGGTATTGAGCGCTCAGAAGATCAACAAGAAAGCCTGTACATTCTCCTGTGAATCCAAACAGTAACACTCCCGTACAGTCCGGTCTCGTCGTCTGATATGTCGCATATCTCGCCTAGGGGTGGTAAACGTCAGACCCCAGTAGCTCGATAAGTCGTGTCGATATGAGGTCTATAACAGTTCGAGAAACTACTGATAACACTTACCAGTAAATCTCAGCAACCCTGGCCAGGGATTTCGGGTTATAGCCAATCGAACACAGCACAACATCAACTCCCTATACCGGGAGAGACGAATCCCCTCCTATCGCTCATTGCCTCCATATGATTCGAGACTGTACCTAAAAGCCACCTTTTTGCACGCCCTCTTGGACGTGGTATGATGGAAATCAAAGCACAGTGGGAATCACACAAGACTCTATGACGATCTCGGGTCAACAGACTACTCTGTACCAGTGTCACCGGAGAACTGCCATCTGACGTATGGTATAATACCATCTGGGAGTTCTCGGCGAGTCCGTCCAGTGTACCCAGTCTCTACTGAGCACCCGTACACCATCCTTGATGTCAAACACCGATGGATATGGGATCATCCATCGCCCATCATATGGGTCAAGATGCGTATACGCTAGTCTACTCTGGTGTATCGATGCCCTGTCTCGATACACCCTCGACTAGGAACAGTTATAGGATGTACTCGTCGACTACCGTGGCCCCACTAGTATGATCTCATCATAGTCCCAGTAGTCTAGTACATATCCTAAGGGCTTTATCAACATGTAATATAGAGACAATCAGAGTACATGTTAAGATAAAGTACAACCAGATAGCATACTATCATGTAGAGCAAGAAAGTCCTCCCTATATATGTCCTAGCATCCACTACAATATATATCGTATGTACAGTAATGGCCTCTAGGGCATACATATAACTAACAATCTCCCACTTGCACTAGGGCCATCTGTTATGGTATCGCATACCCAACAATTAGCTGCGGTTGTAGTATCTCATACTCAACCATCCCATAAAAAGTCTCTACTGGGAAAAAGGCCTTTGTGAGTGGATCCGCGCGGTCGTCCTCTGTGTCTACTCTCCTAACCTCGATCTCCTTGGAGATCAACCATCTTCATGATCAGGTGATACTGCCTAAGAATTATATCTGGATTTCTGATGGGACGGGGGTTCCTTGGCATAAGCCACAACTCCATTGTCATACAATGGTAGGAACGAAGTTCATTTCATGAACTTATATATATCCAGACTGCCTCTTTGGTAGTATCCTTGGTAACGATGTATCTTGCCTTTAATCGTTTAGTAAGTCACGGTATCTAGCTTGGAACTCTTCCAACATACCGTCCCTCCACTGAGGGTAAAGACAATGCCTGCGACTGACATTCAGTTGTCCTTATCACCCTGGAACCTTTCCAGTGATTCTCCCCAGGATCGATTGATACCATCTCACTACAACTAGTGAGTGTCCTAACATCCAATTAGATCTATCTCATAGATCCAAAACCCAGGATTTAGGAGGTATCACTTTGATCCTATATGGAGAATCCTTGTGATAAGCGGAGATTGACCGAGCGTAGCATAGGAAACTCCTTCCCTATCAAGAGTATGTCATCTACGTACTCTACGAGGATCACCACCATACTCTCTACTACCTTTTCGTATATACAAGGTTCATCTACCATTTTGATGAAGTCAAACTCTTTGACTACCACATCAAAACAGATGTTCCAACTCCGCGATGCCTGTTTTATCATATAAAACATCTTGCACACGTTTCCGCTGCTCCCACTGTCTACGAAGCCCTCTGGCTGTGTACTTATAGACGTTCTCTTCTAAAACATCTTTTAGAAAAGCAGTCATGACACCCAACCGCCAGATATCGTAGTCATGGTATGTAGCCGTGGCAAGTAGGATCTGGATGGACTTAAGCATAGATCCTTAGAAAAGGTTTCAACATAATCCATACCTGGTCTATGATGCAAACCTTTAACAAGTCTAGCTTTGAAAGTCTCAACTTCTCCATGTACACCAAGTAATCTTCTTAAGATATACTTGCTCCTGATGGGGATTTAACCCTTCAGATAAAGCAACCAAAGTCCATACTTTGTTGGTGTATAAGGATTCCATCTCAGATCGATAAGCACCCAGCCATTCTTACAGAGTCCCACTCTGATGGCCAGCTCGAAAATAGTTGGGTCATCATCTCATGATGCAATCCTCGCTCCCACTGTCATAGAGAAACTAAAGTATCTCTCAGGTGGGTGAGGAACCCTACTAGATCGGCGGAGTGGCCGAGGTTCGTTGGAAACTATTGAATCCTTTGGTTCTACCGAATCATCAGCTGCAGTTTGTATAGCTGGAACCTTTCCAGTTCTACATAACAGATCTTTCCTCGAGCTTGTCCGGATTTTGCTTTTAGACATAGGCCGGACAACCCCAAATCTTAACCAACTTAAGATATGGGCTCTTCCCTTTCCATATCACATATGAAGTGGTAGGTAACTGTTTTGATTCGAACCCTATTCAATAGGTATGCAGCTTCTCAAGTGCATTACTCCCAAAAGGAAATAAGCAACTCAGTAGTACTCATCATAGAGCACACCATATCACATAGGGTGCTATTGCTCCGCCCCGATATACCGACGTGCTGTGGTGTATACGGAGGAGTAATGCTGAGAGAGAATCTCATTCTCCTTTAGAATAGTCCAGGAATTCCGTGCTCAAGTATTCTCCTCCTTGATCTCATCAAAGGATATAATACTTATACCCGTATTTTGGTTCTCTACTTCTAACTTATATTCTGTGAATATCTCAAAAGCTTCGGACCTGTGTTTCAACAGAAGCATATGTCTGAATCTTGAGAGATTATCAGAGAATGTAATGAAGTAGAAAGAACCGATCTTGGCATGTGTAAACAGGGGACCTTTCATACATCAACATGTATCAATCCCAAGAGTTCACTAACTCTTTCTCTGTTTCTAATAAACAGAGCTATGGTCATCTTATCTCTGTGACATGACCGGCAAGTTTCACAAGATGTAAATTCAAACTAATTTAAATATGCATCTAAATGTAACTTCAGCCAGTCGGGTCGCATTGATATGACCTGGTCTACAATGCTTCAAGAAGGATTCGTTCATTTCTGAACTCTTCCTCTTGTGTGTGTTCTATATACTAAGAACTGTGGTTTGATTTAGAACGTCAATGCTTTCAGATAACGTGCCTGAACCGATCAACTATTGATATAGGAAATGTTCAAAACATTATCCAACAATACAAAATTATATCCTTTCTTTACTAATAAAGAGACTGATATGATTTTGTATATCAGGTTCGGTATCTAATAGCATTTGTTCAGAATCAATGTATTCTGGTAATACAGGGTGATAGTGACCAACAGACTTGGCTGCAACACTTGCACCGTTTTCTGTCTCATGAAACTTATCAACCGTTCTCAGTTCTCTACCTTTCTGTAGCCCATGTTGTTAGTGTATATGCCCTAGAGGCCATTACTGTATCACTAGTTTGTATATTACTTAATGGAAGCTTGGGATATTCACAGTTGTATATACAATCTTGCTCGAAATGGTAGTATGCTACTTGGTTTGTCTCTGCTTTAATATGTGCATGTGTTTCTTTTAGCATATTGCAGGTATACATATTAGTAGAGCCCTTAGGATCTTTGCTTGATTACCAGCGTTGTGATGGCGCTCGCACTCGTGGGAGCTGGGTAATCTATAAGCACATCCTTATACAGGTCCCTGGTCGTTGGACTATCGAGACAGGGCATCGATACTCCGGAGTAGACTAGCGTATGCGCTTCTCATCCCAGTGTGGGAGACGGTCTGTCCCACAGCCGTTAGTACGTCGTACTTGAGATAGTATGCGGGTGCTCGTTAGGTTACGAGTACACTGGACAGGACTCGTCGGGAACTGTTGGTTGGTAATGTACCTATCGTCAGTTATCAGTTCCCAGGTGACATAAGTACAGCTTAGTCCGCTGACTTGACACTGTCACTTCGCCTCGAGTGTGTTCCCACTGCACTTTGATTACTACCCTACCACGGCTCAGAGGAGTCGTGCAAACAGGTAGTTTTTGGGTGCAGTCCCGAAGCACTTGGAGGCAGTGACGGTTAGACAGGATTCGTCTCTCCCGGTATTGGGGGTTGACATCGCGCTGTGTCCAGGAGAGCCATTACACGAGTAGTCCCTGGCCAGGGCAAGCGAGATATACTGGTAGGCTTCCAGTGTTATCTCAGGGTGTTCTGGGCTACACTCCGACACGACTTGTACCGCTATTAGGGGACTGACGTTCACCGCCCCCTAGGCCCGCCATGCGATGTATCAGACGAACAGACCGGACTGTACGGAGACTGTCACATACAGGCTCAGTAGGAGTGCAGATGGGGTTCACCTCGTCAGTCTTCTTATCGACATCTACCTGGGGACCGTTACGTACAGCTAGTGCCGCTTGCGGTCTGTGGTTAAACCCACTGCCAGCGTAGTGTCGAGTCTTTAGAGTCCCACACAGAGAGCTATTCGTCTTTAGGCAAAATGAGTAGAGGTCGCATGGTTTTTCGACAGGGTTCGTTCGCATCCGCGCACTTGTGCACGTTTGCTGTCCGGACAGTTTATACTAGCGGGCTTTGGTTTAAGCCGGATCCTAGTGTATGGTTTGAGATTGGTTTTTCTCATTGTGTTCGTGTTCCTCGGATCACGAATGCGGGTGCGTATGCACAGTTGCTTGAGATTGAGGGAGAGGACCTTGTTTAGGGTTAATGACTATTGTCATTTTATTAACCCCATTGCTTTTGTGTGTATTATTGTTAATTAATAATTACCTTAATTATTGTGCATGGTTGTTGTTGTTGACCTTTTGACTTCATTGACTTGTTGACCAAGTTGACAATTTGACCATGATCATTTCATTTGGAAGATGCTCTTTGATCCTTGCAATTTGCATTAATAATGAAATGATAATGGTCACACCTTGATTTAACCATGACAATTTTCTAGCTAATTATGGAATTAAAATATTACACACATATTAGTGAGAATGGCTCACTAATAATTCGTTCTTTCATATCTTTTCTCTCTCTTGCTCATCCTC
Organism: Agapanthus africanus; assembly: GCA_030015575.1. Lineage (NCBI taxonomy): Eukaryota > Viridiplantae > Streptophyta > Magnoliopsida > Asparagales > Amaryllidaceae > Agapanthus > Agapanthus africanus. The sequence goes on along the minus strand of CM057339.1, from coordinate 296,018,971 downwards.
TCCCTCAAGCTCTCTCCCTCTCATGTGTTGAGAAACAAAAAAGCTTGAGAAAAACCTTCACTTGATCTTCTCTACTCACTTCTAGGGTTCAAGTCTTAGCATTTCTTGCACTCTAGTTACTCCTAGCTTGGAGTTGAAGCTAAAGGTCGAGGCTTTCGGGTGGATCCTTCTTTGACGGAAGAAGACAAGCAAGGTGAGACCTTTCTACCATTCCGACGAGCAAGAAGAGAAGGAGTTCGAGCTCAAGGTATAACCTTTCTACAACTTAGTTAGTTGTTAGTTTACTTTAGCTAGTTTTCGTTTAGTAACGATCCTAACAAGCGAGGTCCATGTTGCCTAAGTCATTAAAAATCCGTTTTTTATTATGTTTTCCGCCTCCCCGTAAGCACCGGGGTGGGCAATGTGGACTTACATTGGTATCAGAGCCTAACTAAACTCAAACTAGCTAGGTAGTGAAGTATAACGAAGTTTCGAAACCGGAAAATCCAAAAACCGAACTTTTGCAAAACCCTAGTTTCTGTTGAAATTTTTTCTGGTCTAAATGAAAAATTTTATACTTGTAAATTCGTCTCAGGGTTTTGTATAAACACCCATGAAAAACGGTACAGTGATTCGTTCAAACCGCCTCCCTTCCGCGGCACGAGGTAGGCATGTGCCGCGGAAGCGCCGCGGTTTGTCGTCTTCTCTGCATCGTTTTTCGTGCAGTGTGTGTCTGTGTTGGTTTTGGGATTTTTAGGATATATTATATGTGCCCAGATTTTCCAGAACTAAAATTTACTTTTGGGGGCCTATAAATCCGTATCTTTCGGAACTTCACTACACTTTAACTACATCGGTTATATCTGTAATGCTTGCATGTATTGAACGTCGGCCAATCGCTATAAGACGATTAGTCGGGGTTATACATGATCTGTGATTGTTATTGGTTTGTGGATATGAATGGATTGGATTGTCGCGGGTGAATGGACGGGGTGGATGTGAGATGAGCGTTGTTTTTCTTTCATTCATTTGTAACATGTAAATTGATGTAATAATATTCTTTGTATGGCCGCACAACCGGGTCGGGGTTGTAGCCGTCATTGTATAATTCTTTTTACTGTTTTTGCTCCTAGGATAGACCCATGGAGGGGTGCACAAACTACCGGGTATCTCGAAGTGCCGAGTGGCCTACTCACGGTGGTGAGGGAGGTTGCTTCGCTTCGGGTGCTTGGCGGGTAGTTTGCCGCACCCGTAGGGGTCTTGGGTGGGGTATTGGACATTCACCGCGACCGTGTAATCCGCTTTACGTTGCAGGCTCGAACGCATTGCGGATTCCTAGTATATCCAATGTATTCATCTGTGATCTGTAATGTCTATCATTGCTATATATTTATATATAATAACTATTTAGGCGTTGCTTATGTTTTACAGCCGCGCTAGCCCAGCCCCCGCTCTGTCGTTAGTTAAGTAACCTAACGGGTGATGACGGGGCCCCGTGGCGAATGCGAATGGCATAAGCGTACGTCATATTTTGGTTGTTTTCTGCAATGGTAGGATTAAATGATGGGACGCATTAAAAGAACTAATGCAAGAAATAAACCAAGTAAAAGTCGATTGGAACACTTTGAAAACCACTCGGTTCTTTTCAAAACTAAACTTTTAAACGCGGAGCTTGAACCACTCCTTTTAAAAGCTATCTCGTTCCATCGATTATATCAAGTTCACTATGTTCACGGTTTCACCAAAACCATTCGTAGCCCTCCGTCATTCCACATGAATGGTCAAAAGTATTCAAGCTGTGTATTTTGGCCAAAGTCAAGGCATAGTGATTGGTAGCGTTTGGGCATTCATGTGCAGCATAGATAGATGCGTTGATTTGGGACAGTCGTGCTGCCATTTTGGCCAAAGTCAAGGGTAGGTACGGGTGGGTCCAAATTAACCAGGAGAATGACGGGTAGAACTTGACATGTGACTTATGATATTTTGGCCAAAGTCAAGGTCATAAGAGCATGGGGCAAAAATCCACATCGGGAGTTTCATAAGTACTGAAACTTGCTAGCGTTGCATACCATTTGGAGTGTGATGATTCTGGTAGGATTCCTTCGGTTTTATCACGCGATGATATTTGGATCCCGATCCTACTGTGAGTATATGCTACTCCTCGGGAAAGCTCTCACTTAACGATCAATGCTATAAACCTAGTAGGTGCCTAGAAAGGTGTTAGCGGGGCTACGCCTACAGGAAAAAGAGGTTATTTAATTAAGGAACTTCGCGAAAGCGTTGGAAAACCTCCCTCGAAGTACCGACACTGGCCTGGCTGAACGGTTAAGCAAGTATTGTACGGTGAGAATGATCCCGGCTAATCCTTTTCTTTATGGTTTGAGAAAGGATTCGAGAAACAGTGGGAGCCATCCAGTTTAGACAAACTAAAAACCACTCTAAACTTGCAAGAGCATCATGCTAAAGTGTTTCTTTTCTCTCTCCTAATTGCAGCGACCATTCAACATGACCGGACTTAAGTTACTGTTAGATAAAAATATATTGACAGGGCCAAACTACAAAGATTGGCTCAGGAATGTCAAGATGGCGATCACTTATGACAAGCTGGGGTATATACTTACCACCAAAGCTCCCCCTGTCCTAGGTCCCACCTCCAGCGTCGCGGATGTAGAAATCCGTAAGACATGGGAGATAGATTGCGCGAGGGCCAGATGCCTCGTACTAGCCTCGATGGACAACGAACATCAGAGGAGGCACGAGAATATGGACCTAGAGTCCATATTTCTCCATACAAAAGAACTGTATGGAGAGCAGTCTCGTATCGCTAGATACGAAGTGTCGAAGAAGCTTTTTTCGGCAAGGTTGGCCGTCGGATCATCGGTAGCGGACCACGTGCTTAAGATGATCGGCTACATAGAGGAGCTCGCGGACCTTGGGACCACGTTGGAGAATGAACTCTATACCGATTTGATTCTCCAGTCCCTTCCTTCCACTTACGCCCAGTTCGTTCTTAACTTCAACATGCAAGGAAAGGAGGTTGAACTTGCCGAACTTCTGAACATGTTGAGGACTGCCGAGGGCACCCTACAGAAGGGTAGGGAGACATCCACTTTGTTTGTAGGAGGATCTTCCTCTTCTAGGTCCAGGGCGAAAGCCAAGGGCAAGAAGAAGAAAGCCCCCGCCAAACCAAGAGGCGGTGTCGGTAAAGTGGATACGAAGGGAAAGGGTAAAGCAACAAAAGTAGCGGGGAAGATGGTGGGGAAGGAAGAATGCTTCTATTATCACAAAAGTGGTCACTGGAAACAGGATTGCAAGGCTTGGAAAGCCAGAACACAGGATTTGAAGCGAGTTGCAGCTTCAGCTTCAGGTGTGTATGTTATTGAAAACTGTCTATCAATAAACTCTACATCCTGGGTATTGGATACCGGATCAGGATCTCATATCTGTAATTCTTTGCAGGCGTTGAGAAAGCGTAGAGTTTTGAAGGCAGGTGACATGACCCTCAGAGTTGCGAACGGTGCTAGCATGGATGCTGAGGCCGTGGGGGACTATCACCTGGGATTATCAGATGGACACTTTTTGGTTTTGCGTAGTTGTTATTATGTACCAAATGCAACCTGTAATATCATTTCTGTATCTTTATTATCTAAAGAAGGTTATGAATTTGCATTTGTAAGTAATGTAGTGAACATTCACCTTAATCAAGTTTTGATTGGGTCAGGTACATTGAACAACGGTATATACGTTTTAAACCAACCACAAGTTTTCAATATCTAGAATACACACAAAAGAAAGTCTCCAGAAATTAATAAAACTTTCTTATGGCATTGTAGACTGGGTCACATCAATGAGAGAAGATTGACTAAGTTACATACTGAAGGATATTTGGATCCGTTCGAATATCAATCGTATGCAACTTGTCAATCCTGTCTCAAAGGAAAGATGACAAAGGCTCCGTTTTCTGGACACGGAGAAAGAGCGAGCGAGCTCTTGGGACTCGTACACAGCGACGTGTGCAGTCCAATGTCTACACATGCGCGAAGCGGTTTTTCTTACTTCATTACCTTTACGGATGATTTTTCAAGGTACGGTTATGTCTTCTTAATGAAACATAAATCCGAGGCTTTTGAAAAATTCCAGGAATATAAGAATGAAGTAGAAAAACAAACCGGCAAAAGTATCAAGATCCTAAGATCGGATCGAGGAGGAGAATACTTAAGTGCCGAATTCCTGAACTATTTAAAAGAGAATGGAATTCTCTCTCAGCTTACTCCTCCATACACTCCGCAACATAATGGTGTATCGGAGAGACGGAACCGGACCTTATTGGATATGGTACGGTCCATGATGAGTAACGCTGAGTTACCGCGATCGTTCTGGGGATATGCGCTAGAATCAGCAGCATACCTTTTGAACCGAGTTCCAACTAAGACTGTGCCTACTACACCATATGAAATGTGGTGTGGGAAGAGACCCCATCTTAATCACATTAAGACATGGGGATGTCCAGCTTTTGTAAAAAAGCAGCATGCGGACAAGCTCGAGGCACGCTCAGTACAGTGCAAGTTTGTGGGATATCCGAAGAACTCCAAGGGATATTACTTCTATTGCGAAGAGGAACAAAAAGTCCTTGTTTCTCGCCATGCCCACTTTCTAGAACATCAGTTCATAGAAAAAGAATTAAGTGGGAGCGCGATAGAACTGGAAGAAATTCCAGAACCGCAAGCTATTACTGAAAGCTTAGTAGAACCAGAGGGTTCAAAAGATCAAGACATTCCTATGCCGCTCCGTAGGAGTAGTAGGCAGTCTCATCCGCCCGAGAGGTACTACGGTTTTCTCATTGACGGGGATAGAGAGGATTGCATCCTAGATTGTGATGAGCCTACTAGCTTCCAGCAAGCCATTCAGAGCGTCGACTCGGTAAAATGGCTGGATGCAATGCGGACCGAGATGGAGTCCATGTACACCAACAAAGTATGGACGTTGGACATTGCTCCAGACGGGGTAAAACCCGTAGGATGCAAGTGGATCTTCAAAAGGAAGATTGGTGTAGATGGACAGGTTGAGACCTATAAAGCTAGACTGGTAGCAAAAGGTTTTCGTCAGCGACCTGGTTTGGACTATGACGAAACCTTTTCTCCAGTAGCTATGCTGAAATCCATTCGGATCCTTCTTGCCATCGCTGCTTTCCACGATTATGAGATTTGGCAGATGGACGTAAAGACAGCTTTTCTAAATGGTCATTTAGAGGAGTGTGTCTATATGGACCAGCCAGAGGGTTTCATTCAGGGTGGGAGCAGCGGAAAGGTGTGCAGGTTGCTCAAGTCCATTTATGGACTCAAGCAGGCATCGCGGAGTTGGAACATCTGCTTTGATGAGACGGTCAAAGAATTTGGCTTTATCAAAAATCCAGATGAACCATGCATCTATTGTAGATTTGTAGCGAGAACTGTAGTATTCCTCGTTTTATACATGGATGACATTCTCTTAATAGGAAATGACATTCCTATGCTACAATCTGTCAAGGGGTTCTCGTCACACAGGTTCTCCATGAAAGACCTGGGTGATGCCTCATACATTCTGGGTATCCGGATCTACCGTGACAGATCCAAGAGGATATTAGGACTCTCACAGTCCAGGTACATCGACACCATACTGAAGAGATTCAGTATGGAAGATTCCAAGCGCGGTAATCTACCGGCTTGTCACGGGATCACCCTCTCCAAAGAGATGTCTCCCAAGACTGATTTGGAGAGGGATCGCATGTCTATTATACCCTACGCTTCTGCGGTAGGCTCTATAATGTATGCGATGTTGTGTACCAGACCGGATGTGGCTTATGCACTGAGTGTGGTAAGCAGGTATCAGTCAAACCCTGGGGAGAAACATTGGATAGCAGTAAAGAACATTCTCAAGTACCTGAGAAGGACTAAGGAGATGTTCTTGGTGTATGGCGGAAAAGACCTGCAGATTGAGGCCTTTGCTGACTCCAGCTTCCAGAGTGACAAGGATGATTCCAAGTCCATGTCGGGTTTTGTCTTTACCCTCAATGGAGGGGCGGTGTGTTGGAAGAGCTCCAAACAGGAAACCGTTGCTGACTCGACTATGGAAGCGGAATACATCGCTGCATCTGATGCCGCAAAAGAAGCTGTCTGGATGAGGAAGTTCTTGAAAGAACTTCAGGTGGTTCCGTCCATTGTTGACCCAATACCTCTGTATTGCGACAACAATGGGGCTATAGCTTTAGCGAAGGAACCCAGGTCCCATCAGAAATCCAGACACATCTTAAGGCGGTATCACCTGATCAGGGAGATTGTGGATCGCCAGGAGATCGAGGTCCGGAGAGTTGCATCAGAGGATAACACAGCAGATCCATTCACCAAGGCCTTGCCCCAGACTCAGTTCGAGCGGCTGATCGAGATGATAGGTCTTCGATACGCCAGTACATGGCCTTAGTGCAAGTGGGAGATTGTTAGTGTATATGCCCTAGAGGCCATTACTGTATCATACTAGTTTGTATATTACTTAATGGAAGCTTGGGATATTCACAGTTGTATATACAATCTTGCTCGAAATGGTAGTATGCTACTTGGTTTGTCTCTGCTTTAATATGTGCATGTGTTTCTTTTAGCATATTGCAGGTATACATATTAGTAGAGCCCTTAGGATCTTTGCTTGATTACCAGCGTTGTGATGGCGCTCGCACTCGTGGGAGCTGGGTAATCTATAAGCACATCCTTATACAGGTCCCTGGTCGTTGGACTATCGAGACAGGGCATCGATACTCCGGAGTAGACTAGCGTATGCGCTTCTCATCCCAGTGTGGGAGACGGTCTGTCCCACAGCCGTTAGTACGTCGTACTTGAGATAGTATGCGGGTGCTCGTTAGGTTACGAGTACACTGGACAGGACTCGTCGGGAACTGTTGGTTGGTAATATACCTATCGTCAGTTATCAGTTCCTAGGTGACATGAGTACAGCTTAGTCCGCTGACTTGACACTGTCACTTCGCCTCGAGTGTGTTCCCTCTGCACTTTGATTACTACCCTACCACGGCTCAAAGGAGTCGTGCAAACAGGTAGTTTTTGGGTGCAGTCCCGAAGCACTTGGAGGCAGTGACGGTTAGACAGGATTCGTCTCTCCCGGTATTGGGGGTTGACATCGCGCTGTGTCCAGGAGAGCCATTACACGAGTAGTCCCTGGCCAGGGCAAGCGAGATATACTGGTAGGCTTCCAGTGTTATCTCAGGGTGTTCTGGGCTACACTCCAACACGACTTGTACCGCTATTAGGGGACTGACGTTCACCGCCCCCCTAGGCCCGCCATGCGATGTATCAGACGAACAGACCGGACTGTACGGAGACTGTCACATACAGGCTCAGTCCCACACAGAGAGCTATTCGCCTTTAGGCAAAATGAGTAGAGGTCGCATGGTTTTGCGACAGGGTTCGTTCGCATCCGCGCACTTGTGCACGTTTGCTGTTCGGACAGTTTATACTAGCGGGCTTTGGTTTAAGCCGGATCCTAGTGTATGGTTTGAGATTGGTTTTTCTCATTGTGTTCGTGTTCCTCGGATCACGAATGCGGGTGCGTATGCACAGTTGCTTGAGATTGAGGGAGAGGACCTTGTTTAGGGTTAATGACTATTGTCATTTTATTAACCCCATTGCTTTTGTGTGTATTATTGTTAATTAATAATTAGCTTAATTATTGTGCATGGTTATTGTTGTTGACCTTTTGACTTCATTGACTTGTTGACCAAGTTGACAATTTGACCATGATCATTTCATTTGGAAGATGCTCTTTGATCCTTGCAATTTGCATTAATAATGAAATGATAATGGTCACACCTTGATTTAACCATGACAATTTTCTAGCTAATTATGGAATTAAAATATTACACACATATTAGTGAGAATGGCTCACTAATAATTCATTCTCTCATATCTTTTCTCTCTCTTGCTCATCCTCTCCCTCAAGCTCTCTCCCTCTCATGTGTTGAGAAACAAAAAAGCTTGAGAAAAACCTTCACTTGATCTTCTCTACTCACTTCTAGGGTTCAAGTCTTAGCATTTCTTGCACTCTAGTTACTCCTAGCTTGGAGTTGAAGCTAAAGGTCGAGGCTTTCGGGTGGATCCTTCTTTGACGGAAGAAGACAAGCAAGGTGAGACCTTTCTACCATTCCGACGAGCAAGGAGAGAAGGAGTTCGAGCTCAAGGTATAACCTTTCTACAACTTAGTTAGTTGTTAGTTTACTTTAGCTAGTTTTCGTTTAGTAACGATCCTCACAAGCGAGGTCCATGTTGCCTAAGTCATTAAAAATCCTTTTTTATTATGTTTTCCGTCTCCCCGTAAGCACCGGGGTGGGCAATGTGGACTTACACATGTAACAGATTACACATGCGGGATCCTGATCCGGTATCACATACCCAGGACGTAAAGGATACTGAGAAACAGTTCTCTGTAATGAACACACCCGAAGATGATGCATCAACATGCACTTTCTTCGTTTGGGCGGCACGGGAAATCTGGTATTCCCCAATTTCCTGCTCTGTCTTATAACAATTATAAGTTGGAGCGGGACTAACGTTCCCCAGCTCAGTATAACAAGCGGGTTCGGTCAATCTATCCGTTTTATTATCTTGATTAAGGCGTGACATGGTCGCTACCTGGAGAGAGAGAGAAGAAAACACTCAGCGTATGCTCTTGCAAGATTAGATTGGTTATCTAATATATCTAATCAGGATGTCTCCCACTGTTTTAATCAAATCTTCCTTCAAACCCTAAAAGGAAAGACTAGCCGGGATTAATTACACGCTACAAGTTCGCCAATCTTTCAGCCAGGCCAGTGTCGGTACTTTGAGGGAGGTCCCCCGTGCTTTCGCACGAACCTAATTAAAGTAAACCTCGTTTTCCCAGGGGCGTAACCCCGTTAACACCTTTCTAGACACCTACTTGATCGGCTAATTGTAATGTGTAAAACTCTCCCAGGAGTAACTCTTACTCGCAGCGGGTATCGGGATCCAACTATCTAATAGAAGGTATGCAATCTCATTGCAAATTTCAACACTTGAAATTCCCAATAATATTTTACCTCAAGCGTCCTATGACCTTGACAGAGGTCAACAAACCATAGGCTGCTAGTCAAGTTCAACCCGTCATTTCCTGATTGAAGTAAACCCACCCGCACGACCCTTGACAGAGGTCAACAAGGTCGCACGACTACCCTAAATCAATCACATCATATGCTTATACAGATAAGCACTAATCAGCTACCGCACACTATGCCTTGACAGAGGTCAACAAACGCAGTACGAATACTAACCAGTACTTATCTGAAATGACGGAGGGCTACGACAGGTTTTTAAGAAAACCTTTTGCGTAATGAACTTGATATCGTTGTAGAATCGAGTGATTTTTAAATGGAGTGCTTTTGAGGCTTTTCTAGTTTTGCTAAAGGGGTCACTCCCGGTGAAGGGATCGTCGGCCCTTTCCTCATCGAATAAGGTGCAGGATATATCATATATACCGCTGCGCAAAGCAAGAACTATAGAAGCAATCAAAAGACAAACCGAGTTTGTAGCATCTGCCAGTTATTGCTAAAGGAGACACTCCCGGTGAAGGGATCTCGGTCCTTTCCTTATCGAATAAGGTGCTGGATGTTCTACAAGGAACACCGCTATGCAAAGCAAGAACTAGAGCTACCGGTTTTTAAACAAGTTTCTACAACATCTTAGGTTTCTTTAATTTCATTAATCTCATTAATGAAGTCCCATTTTATTATGCTTCAAAAGCATCTCTTTTGAAACAAAATCTGCAATATAACATATATCTCATATATATATAATATAAACATTCGTCTCAGGCAGTAATATGATCTCATCACAGAACATTGCAGCAGAAGAACATATATGAAATATTGGATATACTAGGACGTCCGTGTTTTCAATACGAGCCTGTATAAAACACGGATTCCACGGTCGCGATGAATAGCCAAACCCACATCCCTAGACCCCTACGAGAGCGGCAAGTAACACTGCCAATTCTAGGGTTAGGAGACCCGGTCTCGACTCCTCGAGATGGTCTCCCACTGGACCCTAGAGCCCGGTTACTTGTGCTCCCCTCCTTGGGTCTACCTAATGCGGAAAAGTAAATAATATACAACGGTGACAAATTCCGCTACCTGGAAGTGCCCCAATAAAAGAATATTACATACAAATGAATTTTACATGAATGAAAAAGAAAAAACTCTCATCTCACATAAAACCCCCGGCTATTCAAAACGCGACGATCCAATATAACATATCACAGCAACACATAATATCTCATATCATCAACGTAAGCAAATATGCGTATCCCGATTGTCGTTGATGTATAGCAACGAAGCCAGCGATACACCACATACTACGCTTACGGTCACAGAAAAGAAAGTGTAAAACTACAACAGTTGGAATCCGCAACCTCCTTAGACATCGCATGCCTAACCAAATGAATTCTTTAGACATCGCATGCCTAACAATTATAAACTCCGCATTTTAGTCTCATTTATCGAAAACTCTTTTCAATATCAAGTCGGGCAATTCAATAAGATTCCCGACGTCCTGATCGAATGCTCGTCGCAAACTTTAGTAGACGGCCGCACCCCCAGATGCCGTCGACGAAGTGCACTAAGGCGGAACACTGCTGCCGCGAGCACCCGAACGGATGCTTTCGGCGACGGGGTTCTCCTACAGTCACTTGGTCGGGGCTATGGGGCGTGGCTGTCTATTAAGTTTACCCGGCGAGTATCCGCGTACGCTACGTGATTGCGACGGACTTTTGATCACATCAAAATTCCGTAGCAACCGATCAACTGAGACTAAACTGCTATGTTTATATTATTCAAATCAGTTATCTCATAACTACCTGTGGATTCCAATTATTGTATCACATTCCAGATAAATAGAAAAAGTTAAACTTTCCGATCGAATCATCAAACACCCAAGATTTCCCCAATGTATCTCAACACTTGAAATCAGTTTAAAAACATCCATTACATACCACAGTACCAATGGTCCAGCCGTAGAAGGGTCAAGCCAACGCCTCACATGTGGCACGCCGTACTGCCCCCAAACCCTAAGGTTCAAAGGGCAGTTCAAGACGGTCACATAATTGAGTTAAGGTTTGTTGTCTTCTAGAGGGTCCACCGAGTTACTTGCATGACTTAGAACATTCTTAAACACGAGGAAAAAAATCCAACTTTTGAAAAATTTTCCGACAGGGGAAAAAGTGAGTTATTGATATCCGTTCGAACTTTTTAACAGTTTCTAAAAGTTATCCGGAAAACCACATAGACAAAATCTGATACTCCGATCGAAACACCGAATCCCCAAAACAACCTCAGAAAATTCAACTCTTGAATAAATATTAAAAATTCCCAGAAAATCCAGCATAATAAAATAGGAGTTACTGTGCAAACAGGGAATGATGATGTCATCAATGTGCCGCGGAACCGCCGCAGAAGGCATGATTCTGCCGCTGTTCCGCCGCACTTTTTACTATTCATTGAAAACTTTTTGCACCGTAATTCTTAGAATTCCCTGCTGAATTTTTTAAGCATTTTTAATGTGGAAAAATCCCAGTTTTTAGAAAATTTCCAGAGAGCATGTTTCGGGTTAGGTTTTTGGTTCGATCGGACTTCAAACTCCGTCTAGACTTCGCCTAAAGCTCTAGCTTGGCTCTGATACCACTGTAGGGTTGCTAGGCACACGCACAAGGGTCTACGAGGCATCAACCATGCCCGATTAAAATTTTAGCCGTGCCGAACAACCCGAATACGGATCTTTAAACTAGAGATTAGGCGAAAACTATCATGCTAAACACTTTAACACTAAGTGAGAGGGATTACAACCTTTGTAGATCCGGTCCTTCACTTCATATGCTCCGTGTTGTAGTCCCTTCGCTGCGATCATCGGGATCCGGACTCTCGAGAGGTTCCACGAAGAGAAAGATGCAACCTTTGCTTCCGATCTTCGATACTAAGATGATCTACCTTGAAGTTTCTTTAACACAAGCTAACACTCATAAAATGATGTGAACACCCTCATCTAAATGGCAAGGGAAGATGAGGATGATGAAGTAGGATTTTTGCTCTCTTTATTTATCTTTTTCTCATATTTATTCATCACTTTGGAAAAATCTAGCAAGCTTTTTCATAAAAGAATGAAGGAAGAAGAAGAATAGTGATCCATTTCCTTTTGTGATGAATAATGAAAGGATTAATATGAAGAATAATGCAACCATGGTTGACTTAACCATTGTAGAGAATTGACTAGGGTTAGGGTTTGGGTTGGGTTAAAGCATGAGTCACTTACAAATATCTTTCACAAAACAAAACCAAAACCAAAACCTTCTAGAAACATCTAGAAAGCTTAACCCTAATCCAAACCCTAATCATTTTTAAACTCCACTAAACAAGTTGCATTAGTTATCATATCATGTTACAATATTATATATCACATATATAATATTTATCGTAGCAAAATAAAATAATACAATTAACATATATCGCATATATATCAATGTATTACCCGAGTGAGAAAAAGAATCTTTTAGTGAGCAAATATTAGTTAATGTAATTTAATATATTATATATATTATTATACATTAAATTATCGAATCAACACTTGATCCGACAATCCGGCTATATCGCATATAACCGACTAATATTTATCCGTACCGATTCATCGAATCAACACTTGATTCGATGACCTGGCTGATATCAAATATCGCGAGAATATAATACGGTATCACATATCTCATTATCCTCGGTCCCGCACATATCACATATGTGCTCCTACTCTGTTTTGCCTGAGTCAAGAAACCTCTGTGTAGGACTCTAAAGAATCGTCAATACGCCGGCAGTAGGTGATGATCATATCAAACACCCACAAGCTGCAAGCGGTCAGCTAAACGTAACAGCTACCCAGGTATTGAGCGCTCAGAAGATCAACAAGCAAACCTGTACATTCTCCTGTGAATCCAAACAGTAACACTCCCGTACAGTCCGGTCTCGTCGTCTGATATGTCGCATATCTCGCCTAGGGGTGGTAAACGTCAGACCCCAGTAGCTCGATAAGTCGTGTCGATATGAGGTCTATAACAGTTCGAGAAACTACCGATAACACTTACCAGTAAATCTCAGCAACCCTGGCCAGGGATTTCCGGTTATAGCCAATCGAACACAGCATAACATCAACTCCCTATACCGGGAGAGATGAATCCCCTCCTATCGCTCATTGCCTCCATATGATTCGGGACTGTACCCAAAAGCCACCTTTTTGCACGCCCTCTTGGACGTGGTATGATGGAAATCAAAGCACAGTGGGAATCACACAAGACTCTATGACGATCTCGGGTCAACAGACTACTCTGTACCAGTGTCACCGGAGAACTGCCATCTGACGTATGGTATAATACCATCTGGGAGTTCTCGGCGAGTCCGTCCAGTGTACCCAGTCTCTACTGAGCACCCGTACACCATCCTTGATGTCAAACACCGATGGATATGGGATCATCCATCGCCCATCATATGGGCCAAGATGCGTATACGCTAGTCTACTCTGGTGTATCGATGCCCTGTCTCGATACACCTTCGACTAGGAACAGTTATAGGATGTACTCGTCGACTACCGTGGCCCCACTAGTATGATCTCATCATAGTCCCAGTAGTCGAGTACATATCCTAAGGGCTTTATCAACATGTAATATAGAGACAATCAGAGTACATGTTAAGATAAAGTACAACCAGATAGCATACTATCATGTCGAGCAAGAAAGTCCTCCCTATATATGTCCTAGCATCCACTACAATATACATCGTATGTACAGTAATGGCCTCTAGGGCATACATATAACTAACACTACATCACCTTTGTATTTCTCCAGAACACTCCGTATCACTACGAAGACCCACAGTTTTTTGGATACTCCATCGTATGGTTATATACGAAATCGAAGGAACTTGTTCCAGTTCGGGGATGGATTCTGGTTCAGGAGATATAGGAATAAGGTTTCATTCAGTTGTCTTTTATCTTTACCTTCTCTCAGGTTGCGAGTGCTCCTGGGATTAGGACAGTACACCTATTACTCTTATTGGATAGTCTTCTTCCAAACCATAAGCTGGTGCCGAACGGTAGGGAAGGAAGAAAACCATTTAGCCTAACGAAGGTGTACAGAAGGTAATGACTAAAGACATATAAAGGGATTTGGAGAGATGGCAAAGAAATATACGGTTACAGTTGTGAATCTGATAATGGTAGAGGCATTACTAGGAATACCCAGATACCCCTTCGAAACATTTACATGTTTCGGTTTCACTGTGTACTGTTAAAAGAAAACTGATTTCCCTATTAGTCCTTGCTCCAGGGTATGTATTTACCAGGTTTGATTCTCACATCTGTATGGTTTTACAGATGATGAGTGGGAGTAAGTTATTGGGAATTGGGTGATCATCCTCATTATATTGGGATTCGTTGTAATTGGTGATATTTGAGGAAATCGCCTGGGTTGTTTGCCGCACGGCAAATATTTGGTTTTGAATATCCGTTGTTATGCACCAATTTCAAATTGATATATCTGTATGTTTATTTTCATAAAGTGAGATATAACTTTTTGAAATTATGTCCATGACATTTACCTATATCAGTGGATGGTTAGGTAAGGAGCATTAAACAGCGGTGTAATTCTTCTTAACCATAAGTACAGTTTTCAACCTACGACTCACATGGAATGAGTTATTAGACTCAGGGGACTTATACAGAGTATTGTATATTGTCCAGTGTCCATTAGGACAGAGGGGTTGGTACTCGTACTACACTCTGTTTACTTATGACTTCTCTAGTTCTTAGACAAGTGCTTCGTAGAAACACAAGGTCCAAGTTTTGAGAAGTTATAGGTATAAGAGTAAAGTAGAGAACCAGGTGTTGCAAGTATCAGGATTCTTCAAGATGATTGAAGATGTAGATACTTATGTATGGTATTCAGTTGATAGCAATGGTTTTTGAGAAGCTTGTTTCTCTTTCAGGTTACTCATATCTGGATGCATTCCTAAGTTGAGTAACGTTGATCGGCCTCCTTCCATTTTGTTTACATGCACTGGAGACAGCTGCATGATTTGAATCTGGTTCCAATTAAATCTGTGCCTCTGTTTCTATATTGGATATAGAATAGTTCATATCTTAACATTGTTAAGGTACGGGGAGTTGTCCGGCTTATGCTTAAAACCAGACTCTGGATAACTCAAGGCACGTTTCTGTAATGGCTGTTTTTGGGTTGACCCGGGCTATGAACAAGGTTGACTTTCTACCATCTGGAAGATCAATAGTGATATTGTTCTTGACTCGCCAAAGTTTTGATAAAAATGGATTTTTTTCCAGAAAACGGTAGTGAAAGTATGGTAGAACTGGAAGTGATTCCAGAACCGCAAACGATTACTGAAAATTTGATAAGAACCTAAAGATTCAATCTGGTTTGACATTCCATTGGCCACTCCGCAGATAAGGTGGGTAACCTCAGGCACTCGAGAGGTACTTCGGTATGCTCAAAGACGGTGACAGGGAGGTTCTTGTTTACCCAGACTTGACACTACCGTTGTTCCAGGCTATGAGACCCGGCAGGAGGATGAGTATAGCGTCGTTCTGAACTGGCTTTAGAAGTGCACGTGTATATGACTCTGCCAGAGGGTTGTCGTAGTCAGTGGGAGCAGCGGAAGTATAGTGGATAAGTAGCTTATGTCTATTTATGGACTAAAGCAGATATAGCGGAGATAGATCATCTATTTCTGATATGAAAGTCATAGGTTTGACTTCATCAGAATAGGGGATGGATCTGTTAAGAAGGTAGTAGGGTGTGATGTCCTGGTATTTGGATGACATACACAGTGTAAGAAGTGAAATTCCTATACTACGATCGGTTATACTTTGGTTGTCACACAGTGGTTTCTCCACAAATGATATAGATATAATATCTGACATTCTGGTTACTAGATCTATGGTTTTAGATCTAGATTTGGGTAGTTTTCCAATCTGGGTGCTTAGACAGCATTCTAAAGGTGTTTTAGAATGGACGACTCCTGGCATGGTAGTGTACATGCAGGTGATGGAGTCAGCCTCTCTAAAGGTGTCTTACAGACTAAAGGGGAGAGGGATGTGCATGATTGGAAAATCACTTGCTTAGGCAATTGAGTCAATCATGAGATGTCAAGTACCACACCAGATGTTGTTTTTGCACGAGATGCAATAAGTTGATATTAATCCAATCCTGGAGAAACGATCGGAAGCAGTTTTAGAACATAAGTTGATGTTCTGGGGATATGATAACGACATCCTCCTTCGGGAGACGGTTATCATTCCAGGCTTCCAAGGTGACCTGGATGACAAAGTGGTTGTCAGAGTTATAGTTTTCCCTCTGACGAGGGGCAGTTGTTTGGACAGGAGGTCCAAGCGGATACCGAGGGAGGCATGACACTGGATACTGATTAAGTTCAGTTGACGATACAGTCTAAGAAGTTTGGATTTGGAGTTCATTTATGAGCTAGGTCCCATCTGATATCCAGACATATTCTAAGACAGGTATTGCTCATTTCGGGTGATGGCTTTCTCCGCGAACTTGAGATAAAGAGAGACATAGAAAGAAATATCCGGGTGGATCCACTCACTGAGGCTATTCCTCGAACGCAATAGTTTCACAAACGGGTTTTGTGAAACTGATTAGTAGAGGAGTTGGTTGTTCGGTATCACACGGGCTGTGAGTATGCGACATCGTAATAATTAGCCTTGAGTGCAAGTGGGAGATTGTTGGATATAGTGCCCTCAGAGTCAATTATTGGATCACAGGAACGTAATTGCAATGATTGAGGGAGGACCTATACCGGTAGGACAATATTACTCAAGATGATAGTATGCTATCTGGTTTATCTCTATCATCGTGTACTGCTTTAGGTGACCTTACCTGTCACTATTGCACGTTGATAGAGCCCATAGGATTCTTACTTGACTACCAGCAATATGATGGCGGTCATATACGTGAGAGTTGGGTAGTCTATAAGCACATCCTTAAAGTGGTCCCTAGTCGTGGGAGTTTCGAGACTGGGCATCGACACTCCGTTAGTAGACTAGTGTATACAGTCGAGACCCCGACGAGGGACGGTGGCCGGTCTCACAAGCCATTGGTGTCAGTTGGTTCACCTAAGATGTATACAGGTGCTCATTGGGTTATGAGTACACCGGACAGGACTCGCTGGGAACCTGCTAGTTGGTATTATACCTGACGTCAGATAGCAGTTCCCTGGTGACATGTGTACAGGTTAGTTCATCGACCTTAGATCGTCATTTGTCTCGTGTGAGTTCCCACTGTGCTTTGATTACTACCCTACCATGGCTCAAAGGAGTCGTGCAAACAGGTTTTAGTTGGGTACAGTCCCGAGCCACATGGAGGCAAGTGAGCGGATTGGCAGGGGATTCGTCTCTCCCGGTATTAGGGGTGAGATCGCGCTGTGTCTAGGAGAGCCATTACACAAAGCCCTCAGCCGAGGCAGGAGATTTACTGGTAGGTATTCTAGTAGTATCTCAGGGTGTTCTGGGCTACACTCCGACACGACTTGTACCGCTTTTGGGGGTCTGACTTTTAGCAACCCCCTAGGTCCGTCATGCGATGCTCATAGACGAACGGACCGGACTGTACGGATATTGCCACTGACAGGGTCAGTAGTGTGTCAGGATGAGTTCGCTCATCGACCTCCCTTTTGGTCAATACCTGGTAGCCCGTTACGTACAGCTAGTACCACTGACGTGCTAGTGGTTAAATCCACAGCCAAAGTATTGACGAGTCTTTAGAGTCCCCCACAGAAAGTTTCTCAAGTTTCGGGCGAAACGTTGTAGAGGCCGTATGATATATGGCAGGGTTCGATCATATACGTGCGGTATTGCACGGATCATGATCGGACGGATCATACTAGTGGGCTTTGGTTTAAGTCGGATCCTAGTATTAGATTTGTTGGATTACTTTAGTCTCATCGCATTCGCATTCGGTCGGAATGCGGATGCAGGTATGAATATACAGGTGAGGGGTATCCTTGTGATCCATCACGAGTTTACTTTAGATGTTGCCGTATCTTTTTACTGTTGTAAACATTTAGGTTAATGTTTACAAATGGAAATTATGAGCTAGAAACCATCATTTTGTGCATTAAATGATACATGTACTTCATGGGTGAGTCATGGTATCATTTCTTGTGCAAATATCACATTATGTGATTGATTAGTGAGTTGATTTGATGAGAGGAGAGAGAGGGGCAGCCAAGGGTATGGTTGGCTCTCATATTGTTTCCCCCCTCTCATTTTAACACACACATCACAAAAGAAAAGAGAGAGGAAAACTCCTTCTTCTTCCTCTTTCTTCTCTAGCTTAAATCTCCATTAATGGCAACTTCTCTAATCTCCATCCAAATCAATGGATGCAAGAGACAAAATGATCACAAACATTCTCTACATCACCTTGGACACGTCGGCCAGCACACTTCATGCCCGAGTTGCTTCGGATGAAGCGGGAGCCCGTAAAAAGACTCGTAGATGTGGTGCCCTTTCTGACGAGGAGATCGAGACCGGAGTTGTCGCGAGGAGCTTGGGATGGTGGCCAAAGACCGAAGGACATGGATCGATCGGTATAGCTTTCCAACCCTCTCTCTAGATAGCTAGTTGTAGGTTAATGGTTCGATCCAGGATTTAAGCATACGATAGCACCGGTTTTCAAGTTAAGAAAAATTTTCGTTTCCTCATTTTGGCCTCGGAACGGCGGCCGGGGCGCTACCGTAGTCTTACATTTTTGTCTTTTATTGAATGTTGATCATTCATCATAGCCCTGGGCTTTACTTATAGAACAATTTATGTTCTTTTAGCGCACGCTGTGCGCAGCAAGTGGAGCGCTTTGCGCCAGTCAAAGAGCGCAGAGCGCTTCTGCTGGGTAGCGCACACGTGAGGAGCACGTGGTGCGCTTAGTGCTGAGCGCCAGATTACGAGCTCATTGCACTTGTTTATGAGCTCAAAGCGTTATTTATTCAGTAGCGCACACATGAGGAGCACGTGGCGTGCTTTGCGCTGAGCGCCAGTCAATGAGCGCAGTGCGCTATATTTGGAGTGCTGCAGCGCTTTGCGCTGGATGTGGAGCGCTGAGGCGCTTCTGTTAAGTAGCGCACACGTGAGGAGCACGTGGTGCGCTTGGCGCTGAGCACCAGTCAATGAGTGCAGTGCGCTATATTTGGAGCTCTAAAACTCTTTTAGATTAGGAGCGCTGAATCTCTTTTAAATTAAGAGCGCTAAGACTCTTCTGTTATGCAACTTAGATCAGTTTGCTCCCTGAGAATTAAATTCTCTTTTTATAAGAGACTTTGTCTCAAGGTTCTACGAATAAAGTTCTTATTTTATAGGAGATGTTTCAATCTCTTATTTTGGTGAAAGGTTTTGCCTTTATGGATCTGTGATCCTAAGAGAATTGAATTATTCTACCCCCCTTTTATAATGAGATGTGTTAGTGATATGTATGCCCTAGAGGCCATTATGTAAATGCGATGTATATTGTAGTGGATGCTTGGACATATATATGGAGGACTTTCTTGCTCGACATGATAGTATGGTATCTGGTTGCTCTTTATCTTAACATGTACTCTGATAGTCTCTATGTTACATGTTGATAAAGCCCTTAGGATGAGTACTTGACTATGAGGACTATGATGCAGATCATACTAGTGGGGACAGTGTAGTCGCTAAGTACATCCTTCAAATGTTCCTAGTCGCAGGTGTATCGAGACAGGGCATCGATATACCAGAGTAGACTAGCGTATGCTTCTTAACCCATGTAGATGGGCGATGGATGATCCCATATCCATTGGTGTTTGACATCAGAGACAGTATACGGGTGCTCAATGGAGACTGGGTACATTGGACGGACTCGCCGAGAACTCCTAGATGGTATTATACCTCACGTCAGATGGCAGTTCTCTAGTGACACTGGTACATGTTAGTCTGTAGACCCGAGATTGTCATAGAGTCTTGTGTGATTCCCACTGTACTTTGATTTCCATCATACCACGTCCAAGAGGGCGTGCAAAACGGTGGCTTTTGGGTACAGTCCCGAATCACATGGAGGCAATGAGCGATAGGAGGGGTTTCGTCTCTCCCGGTATAGGGAGTTGATGTTGCGCTGTGTTCAATTGGCTATAACTGGAAATCCCTGTCCAGGGTTGCTGAGATTTGCTAGTAAGTGTTATCAGTAGTTTCTCGAACTGTTATAGACCTCATATCGACACGACTTATCGGTTACTGGGGTCTGACGTTTACCACCCCTAGACTGGATATGCGACATATCAGACGAAGAGACCGAACTGTACGGGAGTGTTACTGATTGGATTTGCAGGAGAATGTACATGCTTGCTTGTTGATCTTCTGATTGCTCAATACCTGTGTGGCTGTTACGTTTAGCTGACCGCTTGCAGCTTGTGGGTGTTTGATATGATCATCACCTACTGCCGGCGTATTGACGATTCTTTAGAGTCCTACACAGAGGTTTCCTGGCTCAGGCAAAACGGAGTAGGAGCACATATGTGATATGTGCGGGACCGGGAATAATACATGTATGCGATACCGTATTTGATTCTTGTGATATGTGATATCGGCCGGGTATATGTGATATAGCCGGGTCATCGGATCAAGTGCTGATTCGATGAACTGATACAAATTATATTAGTCGGTTATTTGTGAAATAGCCGGATTATCGAATCAAGTGTTGATTCGATAATTTAATGTATAATTATATATTTGATATATTACGTTAACTAATATAAGCTCGCTTTATTGATTCATTTTCTCACCGGATAATACATTGATATATATGCGATATATGTTAATTGTATTATTTTCTTTTGTTGCAAAATATATTATATATATGTGAAATATAATATTGTAACAAGTTATGATTACAAATAAAACATGATTTGTGGAGATTAAACATGTTAGGGTTTGATTTGGATTAGCATTTGGGTTAGCTTTTTCTTGAAGCTTCTAGAAGCTTTATTTTGTTTTAAGCTTAGATATTTTGTTATGATATTTTGTGTAGATATTTCTTAACCCAACCCAAACCCTTTACCCTAGTTAATTCTCTACAAGGGTTAAGCCTTCATTCTTAACCCATGGTTTATTTGTAACCATCACAATTAATTCATTATTCATCACAAAAGATTTCTTCTTCTTCTTCCTCCTTGAAAAAGCTTTCTAGCTTTTTGACTTGTGATGATTTGAAGTGAGAAAATGAAAACAAAAGAGAGCAAAATTCCTACTTCATCATCCTCATCTATTCTAGCCACTTAGATTAGGGTGTTCACTTCACTAATACTTGATTAGAGAAGTAAAAGCTTGATCTTGAGATTCTTCAAGGTAGATCATCTTCGAAAAGGAAGACTTCAAGCAAGAATGGATCGTTCGACTTGTGGAGCCTCTCTTGAGTCCGGGAGATCATGGATCGCGGAAAAGGGACTACTATTTGGAGCTTATGAAGCGAAGGAATGGACTACAAAGGTTGTAATCCCTCTCTCTTAGATGTAAAGTTGTTTACATGCATGTTTACCCTAAGTCTCTAGTTATGATCTTGGTTAGGGTTTGTTTAGCACCCAAAAAATTTCAATATGGCATGTGTGATGCCTTCCTAAACCTTGCTAAGGTGCTATACTAACCCTACAAGATGTTCATGATCTCTCTTAGTCTTATAGATCTATGATTTGTGAGAAGAATTATGTTCTTCTTCTTATTTTATGATGAGATCTTTTGATTTCTTTGTGAAAGACCTCGGTCTTGTAGATCTATGATCTTAAAGAAAGAAGTGAATTCTTCTTTTGATATGAGACGATTTCGTCTTTCTGTTCTTTTTACCTTGAAGAGAATTTTCTTCTTCTACCAAGAGCTTGGCTCTTTTTTCTGAGATTTCTCAAAGTTTATGGGGGGTTCCTCTATATCTGACTTCAAGTCTTGGGGCCCTTATACAGGGCGAGCTGATTTGTTGAATTAGTCGAAGAGATCTTTTCTCTAATTGATTTGGGGATGTTTCCCCCGTTGGATCTTTGATCCAAGGGCTTCTGATTTATAGAAGGCAGTTTTCTTGTTTTTAACAAGATTGGGAAATATTTTCCCATACAGAATTTATTCTGTAATCTTGGTGATTTTTAATCACCTTTGGATCATTGATCCAACGGTGCTCTGATTTACAAAGCATCATCTTCTTGTTTGAAAAGATTTTGAGGAATCTTTCCTTAACAGAATTTTATTCTGATTAATTGATGATTTATCATCTTTATTGGATCTTTGATCTAACAGTGGGGAGCTTTTAGTTCCAGCGCTAGCGCACTCATGCTTTGCACGTGGTGCGCTGCTTAGAATGCAGCGCACATAGCACTAGCGCTTACGGGCTTTGCACGTAGTGCGCTGCAGCACACTTAGCGCTAGCGCTTGTTGGAGATAGTGCCCTCAGAGTCAATTATTGGATCACAGGCACGTGATTGCAATGATTGAGGGGAGGACCTGTCCTAGTAGGACAGTCTTACTCAAGATGATAGTATGCTATCTGGTTTATCTCTATCATCGTGTACTGCTTTAGGTGACCTTACGAGTCACTATTGCACGTTGATAGAGCCCCTAGGATTCTTGCTTGACTACCGGCAGTATGAGGGCGATCATATACGTGGGAGCTGGTAGTCTATAAGCATATCCTTAAAAGGTCCCTAGTCATGGGAGTTTCGAGACAGGGCATCGATTCTCCAGAGTAGACTAGTGTATACAGTCGAGACCCCGACGAGGGGCAGTGGCCGGTCTCACAAGCCACTGGTGTCTGTTGGTTCACCTAAGATGTATACATGTGCTCATTGGGTAATGAGTACACCGGACAGGACTCGCCGGGAACCTGCTAGTTGGGATTATACCAGACGTCAAATAGCAGTTCCCTGGTGACATGTGTACAGGTTAGTTCATCGACCTGAGATCGTCATTTTTCTCGTGTGAGTTCCCACTGTGCTTTGATTACTACCCTACCACGGCTCAAAGAAGTCGTGCAAACAGGTTTTAGTTGGGTACAGTTCCGAGCCACATGGAGGCAGTGAGCGGATCTGCAGGGGTTCGTCTCTCCCGGTATTGGGGGTGAGTTCGCGCTGTGTCGAGGAGAGCCAGAACATGAAAAGTCCTTGGCCAAGGCAGGAGATTTGCTGGTAGGTATTCCAGTAGTATCTCAGGGTGTTCTGGGCTACACTCCGACACGACTTGTACCGCTTTTGGGGGTCTGACTTTTACCAACCCCCTAGGCCCGCCATGCGATGCTCATAGACGAACGGACCGGACTATACGGATATTGTCACTGATAGGCTCAGTAGGGTGTCAGGATGAGTTCGCTCATCGACGTCCCTTTTGGTCAGTAGCTGGTGGCCCATCACGTATGGCTTATACCTCTGACGTGCTAGTGGTTAAATCCACAGCCATAGTATTGACGAGTCTTTAGAGTCCACCACACATACAGTTACTCAAGTTTCGGGCGAAACGCTGTAGAGGCCGTATGGAGATATGGCAGGGATCGATCAGATACGTGCGGTATTGCACGGATCGTGATCGGACGGATTTTACTAGCCGGCTTTGGCTTAAGCCGGATCCTAGTATTAGATAGTGTAGTTTTGTCTCTTTGCATTTGTGTTCAGTGGGAATACAAATGCGGCATGTATTTGCAGTAGTGGGGGTTTTCTGTAATTTATTACGGGATCAGTTTTCTGAAATTGTCAGTTTGCATTCCGTTCCGCCCGCTTTTCCTTTGTTCCTTCTCGGCCAGACTTTTGTGGTGGAGGGGTTAATTGCAAGTTTGCAATTAACTTATTTGATGCGGGGTTTCATGCATATATGTAGCTTCCTCATCATGAGATTCCTTTTGAATCAATCACTTGATTTCATGTGATGGTTGTGTTTGATTTGATGAGAAATGAAATGGTTGTGACCATTATCATTTTTAGATTATTCACTTTTCCCACTTGATTTATTCCATCCTTTTTTCTCCACCATAGAGGGGGGAGGCCGGCCACATGATGAGGAGAGAATGAGATAGGTTCATTTTTGGTGTAGCATTCTCTTCATCTCATTCTCTTGCAAAAGAATTGTGAGCTCCATTTTTCACAAAGCTCAATCTTTTTCTCCACCTCCACATTCATGGCAACTTATATTAACCCCAAAGAGACAAGTTCCTGCATTATTCTATAGCAAGTCTTGGACGGGTCGGATATCCAACTTCGCGCCCGAGTTGCCTCGGTCAAGAGGTGGGAGCCCGTAAAAGATTCTGGCTACGTGGTGCCCTTTCCAACGAGGAGGTGATGGATGGAGTTTCCGCGGGAGATCGGAGTGGAGACGAAGACCGAAGGACACAGATCGCTTGGTATAACTTCTCTACTCTTTTCTTGTTTGCCAGTTAGCTAGGTTAATGGCCCGATCCGGGTGAAAATGTGCGCGGTGGTGCCGGTTGCAAGTTTTGCAAAGTTTTTGTTTCCGCGTTTCCGGCGTCGGATCGACGGCCGGGGCGCCCCCGCGGGCTTACAGCGCTTACGTGCTTTGCAAGTAGTGCGCTGCTTAGAGTGCAGCGCTCTTAGCATTAGCGCCCATGTACTTTGCACGTGGGCGCTGCCTCAGAGTCTTTGACTCTGTCACGCCCCGCTTCCCGGTGTACGGCGAAGGGGACACGACGAGGTCCGCTACATATTTACTGTGAAGTAAATACGCTAAGCGTATCTAAGCAATATAAAGGTAAATCACAAGAGACAAGATATATAAAATTAATAACAACAACTTTATTAATAACATTCTTTTGTACAATGCATGAAAAGTAAATACATCTGAAATAAAAGCGATGCCTAAACAATGGCATAACAGTAATGAAAAATACTGAATAGAACAAGGTACAATGTCTAGAGCTCGGGGTCTTCGTGGAACTGATCCAAGTCTTCACCAGTGGGCTCGATCTCTGACGGGTCCAAAACACCTGACGACATTCAAAGAAGAAAGAAAAAGAATGTCGTCAGCGAACAAGTCGCTCGGTAAGTCCCAAAGATAAGGAAGAATTAGATAAGACAGAATAAGTGGTATCTTCTAAAGTATAATATTGTAGAATATTGTGTTCACGCTGTTGTTTGTAGCTTGGTACGGAAGGATGCCAGTGTATACGAGAGGGATCTCAGTATGCTAGAGACCAGGGCAAACGGAATGTACAAGGAACCGTTAAGCCACGGTACAACAACAATGGAATATAGGTTAGGTGTCTTAATCTTACCGTCTCGTGCCATTTCTAACACCTTCCGCACCAATCTACCCCTTAAACCCCGTAGTGTTTTGATTGTATTGTTGTATTGTATTGTGTAAGTTGGATGACTGACCAAAACCATGATATCAGTAAACAGATTGTAACTGCATAATCATGTAGACGGAAAACTGGATAATGGATGTATATCCATGGTTTGATTCAGTCAAGTTGTATAGATTGATAACTGGATTCTTGGATTCATGTGTTTATATTGAATTGGATTATTATAGATTTATATAGTACTTGAATCATATTCAAGTCGGATTATGATCAGACTCAAACTCGAGTCGGACAGAAGAAATGTAAATCAAAGGCTTATATTTGTTAGTTATATGTTTGCCCTAGAGGCCATTACTGTACATAGGATGTATATTGTAGTGGATGCTGGGACATATATACGGAGGACTTTCTTGCTCGACATGATAATATGCTATCTGGTTAGTCTTTACCTTAACGTGTATACTGATTGTCTCTCTGTTACATGTTGGTAAAGCCCTTAGGATGTGTACTTGACTACCTGGACTATGATGCGGATCATACTAGTGGGGACATGGTAGTTCATAAGTACATCCTTCAAGGTCCCTAGTCGTGGGTGTATCGAGACGGGGCATCGATATACCAGAGTAGACTAGCGTATACCTTCTCGACCCATACAGATGGGCGATGGATGATCCCATATCCATTGGTGTTTGACATCAGAGATGATATACGGGTGCTCAGTAGAGACTGGGTACACTGGACGGACTCGCCGAGAACTCCCAGATGGTATTATACCTTACGTCAGATGACAATTCTCTGGTGACACTGGTACAGGTTAGTCTGTAGACCCGAGATCGTCATAGAGTCTTGTGTGATTCCCACTGTGCTTTGATTTCCATCATACCACGTCCAAGAGGGCATGCAAAAAGGTGGATTTTGGGTACAGTCTCGAGTCACATGGAGGCAATGAGCGATAGGAGGGGTTTCGTCTCTCCCGGTATAGGGAGTTGATGTTGCTCAGTGCTCGATTGGCTATAACAGGAAGTCCTTGGCCAAGGCTGCTTTAGGGATTTACTCGTAAGTGTTACCAGTAGTTTCTCGACCCGTTATGAGCCTCATATCGACACGACTTATCGAGTTATTGGGGTCTGACGTTTACCACCCCTAGACGAGATATGCGACATATCAGACGAACAGACCGGACTGTACGTAGTGTTACTAATTGGATTCACAGGAGTGTGAGCAGGCTTGCTTGTTGATCTTCTGATCGCTCAATACCCGGATGGCCGTTATGTTTAGCAGACCGCTTGCGGCTTGTGGGTGTTTGATATGATCATCACCTACTGCCGGCGTATTGACGAGTCTTTAGAGTCCTACACAGGGGTTTCCTGGCTCAAGCGAAATGAAATAGGAGCGCATATAAGATATGTGCGGGACCGAGAATAATATCAGTATGTGATACTGTATTCTATTCTCGCGATTTGTGACATTGATCGGTTGTATGCGATATAGCCGGGTTATCGGATCAAATGTTGATTCGATAAGTTGTTACTATTAATATTAGTCGGTTATATGCAATATGACCGGATCGTTAAATCAAGTGTTGATTTAATGTATAATTATATATTTGATATATTACTTTACATTAACTAGTATTGGTTCACTTAAGATTGATTTTCTCACTTGATTGTGCACATTGTTTATATGTGATATATGCAAGTGTACATGTTTGTATCAGGCTTGATAATACAAACAAGTTGTGTGTATGAGACTTATACCAAATCAAGGTTAAATTAGGGTTTACTATTTTCCTAACAAATAACAAAAGAGTGAGACTTTGGTCAAAGTTGTCTGCTTCATGAAGCTTGAAGAAACTTTGACAAAGTCAAATCTTTTGTCATTTCCTTAGGATATTAGTTAACCCAACCCTTAACCTAATGCTTTGGTTAATTCTCTACATGAGTTAAGCATGAGAGCTTAACTCAACCATGGTGCCATAATTAAAAGGATAAGTTTCATTTTATTCTATTATTCTTTTCTTCTTCTTTTTCATCATCAAGCTCCACAAAAGCTTGCTAGCTCCAATGGTGCCATGAGAAAAAGAGTGAGAAATCCAATTCTAAAGTGAACCCACTTCCTATTTCTTCATCCTCTACTACTTGCCAGGTAGTATAGGGTGTTCTCTTCACAAAGTTTATGACCAAGTGAAGGAATAGCTTGAGTTTGAGTCTCCCCGACGTAGATCATCTCCGGCCTCGAAGTCAACGACCTAGCCCACTTATTTCTCCGATGAAACCAACGCTAGGGTCCGGAATCCTGATGATCGCAGCGAAGGGACGTCAACACGGAGCTATTGCAGTGAAGGACCGGATCTACAAAGGTTGTAATCCCTTTCACTTACTAGTAAAGTAGTTTGCTAGCTTTTCGTTTCGCCTAATCTCTAGTTAACGATCTTGCATAGAGTTGTTAGGCACATAAAAATTTGAATTTGGCATGGTAGATGCCTTGTGGAACCTCTTGAGTGTGCCTAGTAACCCTACAATATTTACTTGGGTCCTTAGGGTAATTTTTAAAACTTGAGGGGGTTTTATGTAAATATACTTTTGTATAGTTTTCAAGATACACCCCAAGTATTTATTATTCGTCTTTATAGTTATGATGAGTGTAATTTTATTTTGTGATATTTCTAGTGAAAATATCCTAATTACATAAATAAAGGTATTTATCTGTAATATTGATTTATTTGAAATTCATGGTATTTTAATGTAAAATCTAGTCTTGTGATTGTTTTAGAAAAAGTGGGATATTTATATTATAACAAAATAGATCTTTTAATGATAATATACATATATTTATACAAAAATAATTTCAATAAATATTTTATATTCTAAAAAAAATATTATTTTCTTAAGATATCGTATTTTAAACCTTTCGAGACCGAATACTCCTTGCGGAGGTCTGAATCTCGCACTACTAAGCCCGAGGGTGCACGATAAACCGTACTATCCCTAACGGGTTCCCCAAAGGTGGGTTGTAGTGGCGCTTTGCAAAGATTTTATAACTACTAATCCTTAGAAAACGGTTTTATAAAGTAAAAGGTATTTATTTGCAAAGGTGTAAATTTTCCGTATTTTAGATTCTAGGGTTTCCTACGCCAACTAGCCTATTTCTAAATGGTCTAAACAACAAGTCGTTAGAAGCCTCAAATCGCCTCTTCACCGCCAATTGTGGCCAGGTAAGTACAAGTGAGGAAGGAGGGATCCGCTCACGAATCGTGAGACGGGCCTTTTAAAGTTACCTTTGCTCAGTTGCCTAGCCTAGACACCACAAAGTCAGGTTTAGATAAATGATCGATGTCCACAACTTATCGTATTTTTCTATTAAAAGATATTTGTTTTAAAAGTGTATCAAACCTAAAACTGTTAGAAAAGGTTTTATTAAGAAAATGGTATTTAAATGTAAAATCTTGTTTTATCGTATTCTAAGTTTTCAAGGTAGCGTGTTATGGTTGCATATGAGTGTGTGAGGAGGTAGGTCATTATCTCGTGATCTACATTAAGGTATAGCAAAGTTAAGAGGGTTAAATGTGAAAACGAAACATTGTGGTATTTAAGTGGAAAAAATACGATATATTGCAAAAGCTATCATTTCATGTGAGGAAACTTGTTCAAATTATTTGTAAAGTGATTAATAGTCAACATAGAGATGTTTAAGCATGAATGTATTGGTGAGAAGTGAGATTTTATAGAAAACCGAATCGGAAATCGGATTTGTTCCGATTCCGTCGGTTTTGTAAATTCTTATTATTATGAAAGAAAAGAAAGATAGAAAAGGGGGACTTACGGGTTTGGACAACACTAGAGAGTGAGAGGGAAGTAGAGGGCTTGCCGGTGCGTCGATTCGTCGTTGAGAGTTCCTAGCACGATCACCGGAATTTAGCCGTCGATTTCGTCAGCGCTTCGCCTTTCGCTCGTTTCCAAATTACCAAAGTTCTCTTGGAATTTTGAGAGAGTGGACTCAGAAATTTAGGATGAGAGGGTAGGGGGTGTATTTATAGGGTTAGGCTAGGATTAGGGTTTTTAATTAAAAAAATGTAAAAATATATAAAAATCATTAAAAATGGAGTAAATGGGGGTTAATGTGCTCTCTGTAACCGATCTAAAAATTTAAAGTATGCAGGGGGGTTGACCAAGAAAAGATACCCAACTTCTATGTTGGGGACTCGGCCGTCCGGCCCAGTCCGGCCGGCGGCGCCGGCCCGAGTCAGGCCGAGTCAGGTGGTCGGGGGCTGTGGGGTCATCGGGTGTGGCTTCTGGTGCATCTAACTTTTCATGTGTAGAAGAAATTTGTGAGAAACACACGTGTAACTGTTGGTATTCTAAAAAATCAAAAACAAAATAATATTAAAAATAATATGGGGCATGGGATTTGAACTCTGGTGGCTTGGTTCAGCAGTGCAAGATATTACCAATGAGCTACAAGCCCCTTCTTGTAATTATGGAGTGAAATAAATACTTAAAGAGATATCAGCAACAATAAATACTCCAAGTATACATTGAATTTAAATCAATTCTTTGTACATTAAAAATGGAGTTGTTACAGTCTACCCTCCTTACAAAAATTTCGTCCTCGAAATTTACAACTTTTATTTGAGGACTAATTTACAAAGAGGTGTGGATATCTAGTACGCATTTCATCCTCCCTTTCCCAAGTGGACTCTCCTGGAGTGTCTTTCCTCCACATCACTCGAACCAAGTTAACTTCCTTGTTCCGAAGTGTCTTCACTTTCCTGTCCAGGATCTCCACAGGCTGTTGCTCACAAGACAAATCGGGCTGTATAGTAAGCTCAGAATGATCGAGAACGTGGCTGGGGTCACTCACATACCTTCTGAGTTGGGATATGTGGAACACATTATGCACTCCTTCCAATGAAGGTGGAAGCGCTAAGCGGTATGCCACTTCACCGACTCGTTCGAGTAGGTCGAACGGTCCAATATATCTCGGACTTAGCTTATCCCGTCTTCCAAATCGGATCACTCCGCGGTTCGGAGATATCTTCAAGAATACGTGATCTCCTGGTTGGAACTCCAAGTGTCGTCTCTTTGCATCAGCCCAGTGCTTCTGTCGATCTTGGGCTATGCGCATCCTTTCCCTGATAGTACGAACCACATCAACAGTCGCTACTATCATCTCTGGTCCAAGAAGTTCCCTATCTCCGATGTCATCCCAACTTAATGGCGATCGACACTTCCTTCCATACAATGCTGCAAAATGTGCCATTCCTATGCTTGCTTGGTAGCTGTTGTTATACGAAAACTCCACAAGATGTAGGTGATCTTCCCACGATCCTTTGAAGTCTAGAATACACGCTCTGAGCATATCCTCCAAGATCTGAATAGTTCATTCCGACTGACCATCTGTTTGTGGATGATAAGCCGTGCTGAAGTTCATACTTGTTCCCAAGCTTGCTTGCAGACTCTGCCAAAATTGCGATCGGAACCTGGTGTCACGATCGGAGATAATGCAGACCG
The DNA here is from genome assembly GCA_030015575.1 of Agapanthus africanus. Taxonomy (NCBI): domain Eukaryota; kingdom Viridiplantae; phylum Streptophyta; class Magnoliopsida; order Asparagales; family Amaryllidaceae; genus Agapanthus; species Agapanthus africanus. Next base: position 295,988,081 of record CM057339.1, on the reverse strand, counting down.
GTACTCCATGAAGTCTCAAAATTTCCTGTATGAGTTCATGGGTATAAGAGATAGTACATTATGAAGAGTTTAAATCTTAATTAGATTATTACCTCCATGTACTTCTTTGCTAGTGTCTCAGTTGATTGGCCAACTCGAAATGGGATGAAATGAGCCGACTTTGTGAGTCGATCCATAATGAACCATACAGCATCGTTACCCTTTGTGCTGCGAGGAAGAGCAATCACAAAATCCATCGTGATGTGTTGCCACTTCCATTTTGGGATTGGTAACGGTTGAAGTAATCTAGCAGTCCTGTGATGTTCAGCCTTTACTTGCTGACACACCAAGCATTTTGCGACGCTTCTGGCTACTTCACGCTTCATTCCATGCCACCAATAATTCTGAAGTAGATCTTTGTATATTTTGGTACCTCCACGGTGTACTGAATAGGGAGAGCTGTGAGCTTCTTTCATTAACTCTTCCCGAACAGGATCTTTTGGTACCCACAATCTGCTGCCGTATCTCAAAGATCCGTCTTCATGGATGATGAAGTCTGTTCTGAGTCCATTCTCCACTTGTTCTCTGATCTTTTGCAACTTAGCATCGCTTGCTTAAGCTGCTTTGATATGATTGACAATAGTTGATTGAACTTGTAAATTCATCAAACTTGAAGCATTACCTGGCATGACTACTTCAATCTCCATCTGATGCAAGTCTTGTTGAAACTTCCACTGAGCGGTGAGATTCATTGCTAATGGTTGGCGACTAAGAGCATCAAGTACTACATTCACCTTCCCTGGGTGATATTGCAAGTTGATGTCAAAGTCCGCCATGAGTTCTAACCATCTTCTCTGTCGCATATTCAACTCCTTCTGAGTAAACACGTACTTCATGCTCTTATGATCTGTGTAGATGTTCACTCGTTCACCAAGTAGGTAATGACGCCAAATCTTGAGAGCAAAGATGACGGCTGCCAACTCCAGATCATGCGTCGGATAATTGCGCTCATGAATCTTCAGCTGTCTTGAAGCATAAGCCACAACCTTACCATGCTGATGTAGAACACATCCTAATCCCTTACCGGATGCATCGCAATGCACTTCGAATCCTCCAGATTGATCCGGTATGACGAGAATAGGTGCTGATATCAACCTTGACTTGAGTTCTATGAAACCTTGTTCGCATGCTTCTGACCACACAAATTCTTCATCTTTACGTGTAAGCTTGGTCAGGGGCGTTGCTATCTTTGAAAAGCCTTCAATAAACCTTCTGTAATATCCAGCTAAACCCAAGAAACTTCGAATATCCTTTACTGACTTTGGTGTAGGCCATTCGCTAACTGCTGAAACTTTCGCTGGATCCACAGAGATTCTTTCTCCTGATACGATATGTCCAAGAAAACCAACTTGCTTTAACCAAAACTCGCACTTGCTGTACTTGGCATAAAGCTGATGTTGTCGAAGAGTTTCTAGGACAATTCGTAGGTGCTCTGCATGTTCTTTCCGACTCTTAGAATACACCAAGATGTCGTCGATGAAGATGACAACAAACCTGTCTAAGTACTCCCGGAAAACTTGATTCATTAGGTTCATGAATATTGCGGGTGCGTTGGTCACTCCAAATGGCATCACTAGAAATTCGTAATGTCCATAACGAGTTCTGAAAGCCGTTTTGTGAATATCAGCTTCCTTGACCTTCACTTGATGATAACCTGAACGAAGATCTAATTTAGAGAAAACAAAAGATCCACTTAGCTGATCGAATAGATCATCGATGCGCGGGAGTGGATACTTGTTCTTTATAGTGACTTCGTTCAAGGCTCTGTAATCGATGCACATTTTGTATGAACCTTCCTTCTTCTTCACAATTAGTACGGGTGATCCCCAACTTGAAGTGCTGGGACGAATGTTCATACCATAATATTGCATTATTATATTCCATATTCTTATTCGTTTTATAAATAAACAGGTGCTTTTGACGCATGTCTGCTACATATTACAGGTTACAGGTTCTTGGATCTAAAACAGTGAAAAAGGTAAAAGACGATGTAAAAGTGGAACTACAACCAACAAATAGAAGGATCTTGATCAAGCCTACATAAAGATCAGTTTACAGAGTACAAAGGCAGCGCAAGATCCAAGATTTCAAAGCAAACGGTTAAAAGCCCACTACAAGTATTCACTGGAAGATCTGGAGAAGACCCAGAAGTAAAATGGAGAAAAGAACTAAATAAACAGAAAGCCCAGAAATCCAGGAGCCTACACCAGAAATTAAAAAGCCCACTTCTCCCTTTTGGCCGCGGAACCGCGGCCAAACCAGGCATCGGGCCGCGGTTCCGCGGCGGGCTAGAGCGATCAGGAAGGGGAAATTTTACTATAATTTAAAGTGGCTCTGACTAGTCAACTTAGGGTCATTTTGGTAATAGCAGATGTGCGAATCAATTGTAACCTAGGGTTTCCTATCCTTTATAAATAGGAACTTTAAATCATTACATTGCAGCAACAAAAAAACAACAACTGCCGAAGCGACCAACACGCGGCGGAACCGCCGCGTGACCCCCATTTCAGCCGCGGAACCGCCGCTCCCTGGTGACATCACCAGAAAAAAAAACAGTTCCTCCACTTCGAATCTCTGTGAGTTTTCTCTCTCCTCCTCTGCAAATCTCTGATATATCTTCTGAAAAATGTCCTGCAGGATTCTTTGCGCTTAAAAAAATCTTTCCCCTTCCAAATAACAATCTTGTGCAGGATTCTTTGCGCCGCACATAAAATAAAAAGATTTGATTGCAAGTGATTTTTCTGTTTTGCATATCTTTAAAACTGACTTTAAGGGGCTTTTGACCAATTCAAATTGGGTGGGGATTTCATCACCCTTCCCAGGACCCCAGAAATCATATAAGGTATTTGCATTGACCATATTTTAATTAAAAAATACTAGACTTAGCCCTAAGGACTTCGAGCTCAATAGGACAGAGGACTAGTTATAGGCATCAGCCGTTAATCCTAACCTGACTTTGCGGTGTCTAGTCAAGTGTGTTCAAGGCGAGTGGTTACTTAATTAGGACCGCTACTTGTAGCGAGGAGCTTCCCACTCACCTGACACTTACCTGGCCGCAATTGGCGGTGAAGAGGCGGTTTGAGGTCCTATTTCTAGCCCTTTGGAACAGTTAGGAGCTGTCTAGCCGATCTAGATGACCCTAGATCTAGGCCTGAGTGTGCATTTTTGGTTGATAGAAAGTGTGTCTTAGCCCTTTATCGAAAATCTTTTTTGCAAAAAGTTCCAAACAAATAAAAAAAAAGGAAAAAGGAAAAATCTTTTATAAAAACTTGCAAAATTTTGCCGCTAAGAAATCCTTACACCACCCTACATTCTTTCTCTTCTCTTTCTTCTATCATGGGTACCCCACATCATAAATCTCTTGCCGAACTTTGGTATCCCGAACCTAACTTTGCCTCGTACGTCAATTGTTTCGGTCGATTTAAAGAAAATCCCTCCATGCCAAAAATATCTTTGAAAGATCAAATAGAAGCGTCTAGGAGAAACAGTTCGACTTTGCAACCTACTTTGTGTCAACTAAGTCAACCTTTACCACCTTCATATGTTGATACCACTTTTTCAAGCCATGCTGTAACTCCTAAACCGATGTCCATTGCTGAGCATATTGCTCAATCTCGTAGCCGATCTTTCACCCCTCTCCACTCATCTAGTTCTAGGGATCAACAAGCCTATTCACCTTTTTATCCAAATGTTGACCCTACTTCTTTCCAACCATCCAACTCCTACCAGTCCTATCCGACCTTCCCACCTTCACTAGATATTGCCTCTACACAGCCATTTGGGAGTTTCACGTATCCAAACAATTTCGAATCTTTTACCGAAACCCCTTCACCACCCATGTCTAGTTTGGAACAGTCGTTGGCAGCTTATATTGCAGCAACAAACAAAATGACTAGGAATGTGGAAGCGTCCATGGCCGTCCTTATGCAACCGAGTGAACCGGTAGCTACTTTCCAACTAGCTCCAAATTTTCCAATATATGAGGAGGCGGTTGGACAGAGTGAGAATTTGAGAGCATTTCCAAATCAAACCCACCCATACCCAATTCCAGCCCACAACTCCAGTTTTCCATCGATTGTCCCAAATAGTTCACCAGTTGAAAATAAAAACGAGTTGTGTGATTTTATAGTGCTTGATTTGCCAGATTGTGAAGAACCCCTTTCGAGTGAAACCACACCTAATCCTTTCGATCTTTACACCTCCACTCTAGAACCTAAATCGATAAATATCCATGCTTTTGATAAGGTGTCAGAAAATATTGATTTTCACTTGATTGAGGATATAGACACCGGGAATATTTTGGATGATGAACCAGTCGATTTGATTGAAATTTTATGTCCAATTCATCATCCCGAGTCATTAAATGTTTCTCCCGAACTTCATATGCGTCTTGATTTTGATGATAATGGCATGGATGAGTTAACTATTGAGGAGACTTATGAGGATAGTATTGAGGAGAGTCTTGAGGATAATATTGAGGTTGAACCATTTTTGTTTGATGTGTCGGATTTTCCAATTCATCCTCCTGAACCTTTAACTGCTATATCACCCTCCCTCCTTTCCGTCGTTCTGACCACGCACACGATCACGCTTGAAGACTGTGAGCTTGAAAATTTTTCCATTGAATCTGACACAGTTCTCACAGCTGATAACACTTACGAGTGTTTCACTTTTTCGGACGATTTTGAAGACTCACCGCCCGAGTTTGAGTCCTTTGAATTTTCAGATGAGTTAGTTGAACCATCAGACTCGATTGCTTACAGTCATTTCGAACCATTGATGGAATCTTTCAAGTTCGAGACAGTTTACTACGGTGAAAATGAGACTATCCCTAATTCACTCCCTTTCGTCCTTCCTATCGTTCCGACCGGGCAAAAGACCGTTACGCTTTCATCTCCAATGCCAAGTTCGACGGACCCATGTTTTCTTGCGAATCTTGAGGAATTTGACCCCATTTCTCGACGGGTTGATAGATTAGCACAATCTTTTTTAACACATCGGTCATCACAAATTGCGTTAATTTATTCACTCAATTTACACCCTCAAGATCGTGCTACCCTTCTTTCTCTTTTCCGCCATTCTTCTCCCCCACCGAGACCATATTCTACCTTTCTTCCCACACGGTCTCGTGTGCTTCTCATTTCCTTTCTTTTCACTCCATTCTTTCACCAACTCGACCATTACCCCGATAAGATTTTTGAATGGTTGGTGCTAACCTTTGGCTTATGTAAGGCCACGCTTAAGTTTGGGGGGAACCTTGTTGTATATATATTTTTGTTTTTCTTTTAAAAATAAAATAAAAAATAAAAAAATTAAAAAAAATAATTTTTTTGTATAAATAAATAAACAGGGGAGTGCCGGCAATTTTGACCTTCTTAGTGCAGTATGACAGTGAGGACACTGTCAAGTTTAAGTTTGGGGGTATGCTCGGTACGTTTTCTTCCTTCGCATTCATATGTACATTTTGCATTTGCATACTTATTTGAAAACCCATAAAAATTTTAAAATTTTGAAAAATTATAAAAATTATTGTATTCAATTTTGGCCATATTTGACATGAGTTTGACAAATAAGTTAACTGGCTAGGAACAACTAGATCTTAGACTTAGTAAATTAAAAACCCTAAAAATAACCTTTCTTAAAGTTTAACGGTAGAAAGTATATGTCTTTGTAGTTTATTTAGAAATAGGCAAATTTTGGGTTCACTTCTTGGGCTAAGTCAAAACAAAGGAAAAGTATTGATACTTTTATTAGAGTATAAGTTTGAAAAATAATTCCTAGCTTAAATCTAGATTCTGAAAATGTATACCTTATAAAATTGCACAATCACGCACCTTGAAACTTGGAATAGTAGAGGAGACCTTGAAATGCTCTTGTCTAAAGTCCTTAGTACGATGAAAAATAAAAAAATACAAGTGTGAATAAAGAAAAAATGGACACTGATTTTTTTGATTACTTAAGGCTGCAAAAATAGAAAAATATTTAGCGAGGGTGCTTCATCATCTAGTGCCTTAGACCAACTGGTTTGGGAGTCACTACTAAAAAGCCTTGGGTGTTACAAGACTAGGAATTACGCTTTAATGTGCAAACACATCTTGTAATCGGTTGTTGGTACCTCAAGAAGTATTAACGGTCGCATGAAGGATGTGTAAGCAAAATTCATTAAAATTCACCAATTAAGAAGTACTTTGGACAACGGACAAGAGTACGATTGCTTGATTTGAATTTCCAAGTGTAGGGGTGATTTATACACACACGTGGGGATATGTGATTGGAGTTTAGATAAGAGAAAGGAGTGAAGAATAAAACTTGTATCTTTAGTAGAGTTGATAGAAATTTCTAAGTGGAGATGGAACCCTAGAAGGAAAACTTAAGAAATGCCGAAAGCTAAGTAAGTTTACAGGATATATATAATCTTAAGTTAAATGATGAGGAAGTATGAAGAATATGGGTGGATAATTTACGAGTCGACGATAATAGAATTCCTTGTTAGAAAACCTAATTGGAGAACAAAAGTCGAAAAAAGCCAATTTGATAGGATTTTGTGGGTAGTATCAGCTGAAAACCCTCAGGAGACAACACTCCTCCTACTAGGGACACCTAGAGGTTTAATGACTTGTTGCACGAGCTCAGTGCAATCGCGTTTCCCTGCGAAAGTGCGGTAAGGTTTTTTTGTAGAGAATAAAATAAGTTTGCTCGAGGACGAGCAAAAGATAAGTTTGGGGGTATTTGTTCATACCATAATAATGCATTATTATATTACCCATTCTTATTCGTTTTATAAATAAACAGGTGCTTTTGACGCATGTCTGCTACATATTACAGGTTACAGGTTCTTGGATCTAAAACAGTGAAAAAGGTAAAAGACGATATAAAAGTGGAACTACAACCAACAAATAGAAGGATCTTGATCAAGCCTACATAAAGATCAGTTTACAGAGTACAAAGGCAGCGCAAGGTCCAAGATTTCAAAGCAAACGGTTAAAAGCCCACTACAAGTATTCACTGGAAGATCTGGAGAAGACCCAGAAGTAAAATGGAGAAAAGAACTAAATAAACAGAAAGCCCAGAAATCCAGGAGCCTACACCAGAAATTAAAAAGCCCACTTCTCCCTTTTGGACGCGGAACCGCGGCCAAACCAGGCCTCGGGCCGCGGTTCCGCGGCGGGCTAGAGCGATCAGGAAGGGGAAATTTTACTATAATTTAAAGTGGCTCTGACTATTCAACTTATGTTCATTTTGGTAATAGCAGATTGTCACGTCCCGAAAGTACGGAACATGACCGGCACCTAGACTACGAACGTCTTGAGGCGTACGTACTCTAAGTAAACCGAGCCCAGAAATCCAAACCAAGAAAAGTAGTAGAGTGTAGGAAAACCACTATAAGTCAACCAACTAGCACTATAAAATATAACGCCTAAAGGCGAGGATCACAACAGAAAAGAAAACTCAACAGCATGAAATCCAGAGAAATAATGCACGACTCTAAGGTCGAAAGAATAAACATCACTGGTCTCTATCTCAAATAAATACATGTTTGGTTGATGGAACTTCTAGATACAACTGAAATATAATATACAATGTATAATGATGGGTACGATACAAATAACCCACCTACTAGCAAGTCACCCGAAACGAAGCAGTGCCAGCAAAGCCGTAACGAAACCTGTACGGCAAACCTGCAAGAAACCGTGGCACAACGGGGGTGAGTTGCTAACTCGTGAGTAGAAAAACATCTACGAACAGGAATCGAATGCATGACATAATCCTAGGTCAAAACGATTAATATATATAAACCTCAAATGAATAAGTCTGAAGCATGCTAAGGTGGCAATGTAACATCTATACATGTATGTAGTGCCAAGTACTCGTGCCAGTGCCTCAGGTAATAACATGTCATAAATATGAGGTATGTCTGCATGAAGTAATATGATGAAGTATCTAAATTGATATCAATACACATATATTAGCGTCCCATTCCACTAATATTGGTGTAAGGGTATATATAACAGCGTCCTCATCCACTGTTATATATATACAAATGAGGTATGATCGATGTAATCAATATGAATCAATGTCAGCTATAACATGAAGTCTAGTAGTATGTGGATATCTTCCAACTAGGTAATCAATGTCTGTAAATAGGTGGATCCCGTCCACGTGTCACCCAATGACAATAAGCATCATGCATGTAAATATCGTAAAGCATATGCATGGAAATATGAGGATATAATCAAATCATGGAACCTGAGTGCCTAGCATCGACACTCGAAAACATCATGAACACTTGTGCCTAGCATCGACACGTAAATCCTCATGTATCTCAGGCGCCGCACACCCTGGTCGGCCCTCATATCCATCTCATGACTCCAGTCGGTATCCTCCGGATAACCGACGGGTCCCAAATACTATCACCGATAGGTAGTACTTCCCTGCCGGGCTCACCGTCTAGCATATACGAGTCTTCTTGCCCCGGGGTACCTCACCGGGTCCACCATATACCCACAATCGGTGCCTACCGCTCCTCGAATCGGGTATACCCACACAAGCTCTCTGGAACCGAGAAAACTCATGGTGGACGCACTAAAATATCATATCAAGGGTAACCGGGTTTTTAAAACGATTACATATTTTCTTTTGAAATATCCACGGTCCCCAAATCTAGAAATATCATGGAAACAACATATCTCAATGCGTATAATCAAAACATGATGTATGCGACATGTAAAGAAAGGTAAGCATATCAGTAAGTCATGCAACATGGAATAGTAATGTGCACATGTCGAGGGAAACCGCTCTTTTTAAAATGAATCAGTTTTAAAGAATATCTTGCGGTTCCCAAATCTCTAATCAAGCCAGAATCATCTATGTATGTGTACAGGTATAAGTGTACAATATGCCATGCAAGAATCACATCATGAATGCAACAGTACTACAGTGTAGTAGCATGGCAATTATCGATGATGAAGTGTGTGAGCCGGCAAATAGTGTACGTGGAACATACGCATCATCGATAATGGTGCTGGTGTCATAACAGCATGATGGTAATATCTCAATAAACACAAGTAATGCGATGCAAATAATATGAATATGCGGAATCAAATAATCAACGCAATAGTGAAGAATCTACATCAATATGTAAGTGTCATGCAGTTTTGCCATTTTTAAAATAAGACGAATCGGGGTTTTTAGTAAAATAAGGGCTACGGTGTTTTTAAGAAAAGATGCGCCTTTTGAAATTATCCGTAGAATCCCTTTTTGCCTGTCTTTAAAATACTCCCGATTCGTTAGTTTTGAAACAGGTATGACTCGGGTCTAGTCTAACATCTACTATACTAACTACTGATCTAACTATCAAGTCAATCGGGAGGGGTATGGAAACCACCTAAATCTGAGTCGATATATATAAATATAAATATAATAGTCGGTAATCCCGCCTCAATAGTATCGCGTACGATACCGTATGTCATATAACATCCTCGAGTCATGAGCGCGGATCAATCATCAATATATAGCTCGTACGGTAAATCGTCGTACGGCATCCCAATAGCTGGGTACGGGTCAATATCACAATCAGCTTATCAATTATTTGGTATCCTTATCATCATCTCACATAATCTGGGGTACTGATCTAGGTCTAGTACGAATCGATACCATTATATAAGTAAGAATGCGTGTGTGAAACACACGTCCCAAGGCCCGCTAAAAATCATATATCGTATCCCAAATACGAATCACATCACATCACCGATATCATGGCACTATGCCCAATCTCATCGACTCACATCCAATGTCCCCCAATAACCTTTTTCATCACAGTATGAACATAGCAAATATGCACGTGCGTGCGTGTGGGTGTAAACCTATTCTAGGGTTCGCGACTAGGAACTACACTAGTTACTTCTAACCCTAATCTATGCATAGTACACCTAACACATCCTAAACAACCAAGTCACACATAAGCTATCATATATATATATAGTATACTAGACATCGGACTGAGGGGGTGCTATACGCCATCCACCCGACTTCTTCCCGTAGATATAAATCTACTCACCTAGCTTTATGCGTGCCGGTGCCGATATCGCCATTTGCATCTCCAATGCCTCGACGCCACGTGGGGTACCTACAAGGATATCACACTCTAAAACACATGAAAACCATGTCGGAAACAAAAATGGTGCACGCTACGCCCATAGGTAAAAACCTGTAGCCTCGCGTGCAAACACAGCCAATAACCCTCTGCCGTTGGCGTTCAAACGCCACCCGACAGAAACGAATCATCGAATACCAAAATCCATACGAAAACAAGTCATAAATCATGCGTCAACTCAAGAAAATCAACCCAGATTCTACCCTGATTGGAATCAGACAAAACTAGACATACCCAGGGTCAAGTCTACAGGGTAAAAAGCCACAGAACAAATACGGAGCCCAGAACCCATGCTCTGGCCGCAATTTGCGGCCAGATGGGATTTATCTGCGGCCAGGAAGTGGGTCCAGGGGCTGGGGCTTTGGGTGGTGGTTCCAGGGTGCTTTCATAACTCACAGCCAAGTCAATTTCATTTTAGGATATCTCGGGTTGTAGCAGATTCCAGAAAGGCTTGAAAATTCACAAAACGCTAATTACGCCGATTCTAAACAATCTGGTATTTTACTGGAATCTGGGTTAGATCTAGGGTTAATTGATCTCAACAGCACCTAATTAGTCTATACTAACCATTATAACCAACACTTGGCCAAATCTCACTCAAATTCTTCTAAACTAGCACTAATCTACTTAATAACACAAAATTTTCAGCTAAACAACTATAACTTAGCAAGATAGGAGTTGGGTTGCGAGATTATACCTCAAGAGGGTCCTAGGATGAAGGAGAAGAGAAGAAGGTGGAAAAGGGTTGTTGTGCTGCTGCTGGACTGCATCTGTTGCTGCTGAGGTTGCTGTTGCAGCAGTTGTTGTTGTTGTTGTTTCCAGCAGCAGTTTTGTTGCAGTGGCTGAAGCTTTTGTTGCTGCTGTTGCCTATGATGTTGTGGCTGAAGTTGTAGCAGCTGTGGTTGTTGTTGCTGTTCCAGCAGCAGTAGCTACTGCTGTTGTTGTTTTTGTTATTGGGGTTATGGTTGAGTGGGAGAGTGGAGGGTGTAAGTGAGAGGGGGATATGAGAGTGAATAGAGAGGGTGATTGACATGTAAAAGTTTTGAGGTGAAATGGGATTAACCCCCATCATTCCCTCTCTCAAAAATGCTAACAAGACACAAATCCATCATGGTTCTCTTCTCTCTCTCCCTCTCACCTACCTACTAGTCAACCCCTACCTAATCCAATATTTAACAAAACTAGACCCTTAATTAAATCTAATTACCCTAACCAAATGGGTTGGACCACCATGGTTGTCTAAACATGGTTCAACCCTAGGCTACCATGAATCCAAAACATGAAACAAGTGTGACAAGTGTGGAAAATGTTATGTGCACATTTTTGCACAAAAAGCCAAAAATCCAATTAGCGATTTTTAATCGCGATTAACACTAAAATAGTATATACTTAACCATAAAAACTTTAAAATGACATATTTCCACAAAATGACCTATTTTACAATTTCCATAATTTTCTCCAGAATTTCCCCCATTTATCGGTATTTAATTATACCGAAATATTAAAATATTCATTAAAAATTAATATTAAATTATAAAAATTCCCAAAAATAATATTTTATTTTTTTGAAATGTTACACAGATGTGCGAATCAATTGTAACCTAGGGTTTCCTATCCTCTATAAATAGGAACTCTAAATCATTGTAAAGGCTATGCCTTTCTTCATTAATAAATTTCAGCACTTTTGGAGAGCATCATTTTTGTAAGTTCTTTATTTTCAGCCCTAGGTTAATTTTCTATTCTTGCCCTAAATAAATTTAATTCCTTGCCCTAGTTAATCTTTTATTCTCTGCCCTAGATAAATGTATTTTAATTCCCTAATGAGTGAGTAGTCTCCTCGCTTGTTAGGGTTAGATCTGGGGAAGGTTTGAGAGACGAAGATCTCACATCCCCTTTCTTGTCCGTCATATATTTTCATAGGACTCTATGCATACATGAACATACCGCTCCCTACGGCACCCTATCCCTCGAGGTAGCGGTGATACCGTAGTATAAAGGCCCGGTTGTGATGGTTTTCCATGGAGGTTAGGATAAGGATTTCTAAAGGAAGGACAAGAACCTAGAGGAAGAAACATCTTTCCAAATGGTTCTAATCCCTTTTATTAATAATTACCATAACACCTAATTAGATCTTCATATGGGTATAGAAAGCGGTGAGATTTATTGTCTTTCCAAACTTAAGCTAGACCTAACCCTAGCAAGATTTAGATATAGATTAATTTAGTTTTTAGATTTAGTAATCAATCCGGCTCCCATCGGAATTAACTCGTTTGAGCGACTAGGAAATCCACAACATTCCTGTGGACCGACCCGTATTCACCGGCTAGCTGCAAAGCGACGCCGTTCTTGATTGCGGTAATAGATAGTTTTTGAGATCAATCAACGAATCCATCCTTTCGCCAGTAATTCGTCCAACTGTGTTCGGACTTCCTTCAAACCTTCCGGACTTAAACGATAGGGTGCTTTGATCACCGGTTGTGCTCCTGGTACTAAATCAATACTGAATTCAAGAGCTCGATTAGAAGGCAAACCTGATATATCGTCAGGAAATACATCGTCGAACTCTCGAACTAAATTTGGTCTTGATTCTTCCTCCGCTTGAGCTGCTGCAACTACTGCTTCTCTTGGCTTCGCTTTGTAGGTACTTGGCTCCAGTGTACGGTCTCCGCTTTTGAAATAGAAAACTGGATGGTCTGGAATCTCGAATACTACCCTCCTTTGACGTCAGTCTATGGTAGCATAAAAAGTTCCAAGCCAATCCATTCCTAGAACCACATCGAAGTTCGGTATGTCCAGCACTTTGAAGTCAGCATAAAACTCTTTGCTGCAGACGACGACTGGACACAAGCTGTATCCCATAGTTGCCTTTAGAACGCCATTTCCTGAACTGACATTCCAGCTGGATACAAGCGGTGAGACTGGAATCGCATGGGTTTGAACAAACCGTTGCGAAATAAAGCAGTGTGATGCTCCAGTATCAAACAGTGCTAGTGCAGGGATTGAGGATACTAAGATTGTACCTAAGGTATGTGGGATATGTTTTAGGTATAGGAAAATATGTAGCTAAGTAGCAGGATAGAAAAGCAAAGTTAGAAAAGAAAAGTTTACCAGTGATGACTTGGCCAGTGGCCTCAGCTTCTTCCACGGACATCGTGAAAGCCTGGCGCTTTGGTACATTCCTCCCGGCCTGAGGAGCATTCCTCGGAACGTTCCTTTGAGCTTGATGGAACTGACGAGGAGGTGGTGCAGCTTGTGGTCCTCTGGGTGGTGCAGGTAGTGCAAGTCTTGGAGCAGGTGCCTGAAGAGCTGGTCGCTGCGGATAGGTAATTGCTGGCCTGGGTGCAGCAACTGGGTTTTGTCTTTGGGGACAAGACCCAATATCATGAGTAGCTGAGCCGCAGACTAAGCAAAGACGGTTGGCTCGACGGCAGTCTTTCATCATATGTCCAGTTCTCTTGCAGTAGGTGCAAAAGGCTGGGCTGGGACGATGGTTCGGTACTCCGGGTCGCCTTGGCACAAAAGGTGGCCTCGATGAGGCTCCACCTGCCATCTGGTTGGCAGGGCGTTTGACTCCTACAGAATGAGGTCTGCCCCTTGCTTTTATCACTGCCTCATAACTGCGGGCAGCCTCCAGAGCATCCTCATGAGTCAGAAATTTTCCCGTGGCTAGAGCAGCCTGAATCTCCGTGTCCAGACCTTGTTGAAAGCGACGGGTTCTGATTTCGTCTGTCGGTATCAAGTGCGCCGCGAATCTGTTTAAGGATTGTGTTATCTGTGTAGTATATGAGATTTAAAAATTGAACTGTTGTGACATATCTTATCGGCTTAGCATAGTGAATTCAGCGTCGTACTCATCTACTGATTTGTCCCACATTGAACCCTGTTGTAGATGAATGAACTGCTGTTCCATGGCAAACCTGGCAGTCACAGGGAAGTATTTCGCGTCGAACTTCTCGCGAAAAGTCTTCCATTCAATAGGCTGTACCAGACGGCTTTCTTCCGCCTTCCACCAGTTGCGAGCATTGTCCGTGAGCTGTAGTTTCGCCACACGGACCCAAGCTATGTCTGGCACTTATGCTGCTGCCAGATCATCTTCTATGCTTTGTGCCCATTCTTCAGCTTCAAGAGGGCTTCCTTTTCTTGAGAACTGCTTGGGATGTAAAGCCCTGAATTGCTTTACCCCTGGTGCGTCGGTCTCAGGACGGTTCAGGAGTTGTTGCTGTCCCTCAAGAGGCTGCGGATCGCCTCAAGTAGCACTGTTTGCTCGGTGGGTGGCGCAGGAACAGCTGGTGTGAGAGGTAGTGCTGGAGGTGTGTTGTTGACGTTGGTGCTGGTGTTGTTCGGAGAATCCATAACCTTGAAGAAAAATTTGGGTTAGGACAGATTCAAGTACATGAAATGATAAGATTCAAGGAATAGAAATTTGTAAGATTCAAGAAACATGAATTGTAAAGAATATTTTAGTTGCTGGTTCTTGTGTTATATTGCTTAGGTTATTCACGCAGAACAGAACTGCATAGTATGGTTCTATACAGCTCTGACCTACATGGGCCACCAACAAAACCTGTCACGCTCCGCTTCCCGGTGTACGGCGAAGGGGACGCGACGGGGTCCGCTACATATTTACTGTGAAGTAAATATGCTATGCGTATCTAAGCAATAAAAAGGTAAATCACAAGAGACAAGAGATATAAAATTAATAACAGCAACTTTATTAATAACATTCTTTTGTACAATGCATGAAAAGTAAATACATCTGAAATAAAAGCGATGCCTAAACAATGGCATAACAGTAAATGAAAAATACTGAATAGAACAAGGTACAATGTCTAGAGCTCGGGGTCTTCGTGGAACTGATCCAAGTCTTAACCAGCGGGCTCGATCTCTGATGGGTCCAAAACACCTGACGACATTCAAAGAAGAAAGAAATATAATGTCTTCAGCGAACAAGTCGCTCGGTAAGTCCCAAAGATAAGGAAGAATTAGATAAGACAGAATAAGTGGTATCTTCTAGAGTATAATATTGTAGAATATTGTGTTCACGCTGTTGTTTGTATCTTGGTATGGAAGGATGCCAGTGTATACGAGAGGGGTCTCAGTATGCTAGAGACCAGGGCAAACGGAATGTACAAGGAACCGTTAAGCCATGGTACAACAACAACGGAATATAGGTTAGGTGTCTTAATCTTACCGTCTCGTGCCACTTCTAACACCTTCCGCACCAATCTACCCCTTAAACCCCGTAGTGTTTTGATTGTATTGTTGTATTGTATTGTATAAGTTGGATGACTGACCAAAACCATGATATCAGTAAACAGATTGTAACTGCATAATCATGTAGACGGAAAACTGGATAATGGATGTATATCCATGGTTTGATTCAGTCAAGTTGTATAGATTGATAACTGGATTCTTGGATTCATGTGTTCATATTGAATTGGATTATTATAGATTTATATAGTACTTGAATCATATTCAAGTCGGATTATGATCAGACTCAAACCCGAATTGGACAGAAGAAATGTAAATCGAAGGCCTATATTTACTAGGGTCCTTAGGGTAATTTATAAAACTTGAGGGGTTTTTATGTAAAAATACTATTGTATAGTTTTCAAGACACACCCCAAGTATTTATTATTCGTCTTTATAGTTATGATGAGTGTAATTTTATTTTGAGATATTTCTAGTGAAAATATCCTAATTACATAAATAAAGGTATTTATCTGTAATATTGATTTATTTGAAATTCATGGTATTTTAATGTAAAATCTAGTCTTGTGATTTTTTAGAAAAAGTGGGATATTTATATTATAACAAAATAGATCTTTTAATGATAATATACATATATTTATACAAAAATAATTTCAATAAATATTTTATATTCTAAAAAAAATATCATTTTCTTAAGATATCGTATTTTAAACCTTTCGAGACCGAATGCTCCTTGCGGAGGTCTGAATCTCGCACTACTAAGCCCGAGGGTGCACAATAAACCGTACTATCCCTAACGAGTTCTCCAAAAGTGGGTTGTAGTGGCGCTTTGCAAAGATTTTATAATTACTAATCCTTTAGAAAACGGTTTTATAAAGTAAAAGGTATTTATTTGCAAAGGTGTAAATTTTCCGTATTTTAGATTCTAGGGTTTCCTACGCCAACTAGCCCATTTCTAAATGGTCTAAACGACAAGTCGTTAGAAGCCTCAAATCGCCTCTTCACCGCCAATTGTGGCCAGGTAAGTACAAGTGAGGAAGGAGGGATCTACTCACGAATCGTGAGACGGGCTTTTTAAAATTACCTTTGCTCACTTGCCTAGCCTAGACACCATAAAGTCAGGTTTAGATAAACGATCGATGTCCACAAATTATCGTATTTTCCTATTAAAAGATATTTGTTTTAAAAGTGTATCAAACTTAAAACTTTTAGAAAAGGTTTTATTAAGAAAATGGTATTTAAATGTAAAATCTTGTTTTATCGTATTCTAAGTTTTCAAGGTAGCGTGTTTTGATTGCATATGAGTGTGTGAGGAGGTAGGTCATTACCTCGTGATCTACTTTAAGGTATAGCAAAGTTAAGGGGGTTAAATGTGAAAATGAAACATTGTGGTATTTAAGTGAAAAAATACGATATATTTCAAACGCTACCATTTCATGTGAGGAAACTTGTTCAAATTATTTGTTAAGTGATTAATAGTCAACATAGAGATGTTTAAGCATGAATGAATTGGTGAGAAGTGAGATTTTATAGAAAACCGAATCGGAAATCGGATTTGTTCCGATTCCGCCGGGTTCGTAAATTCGTATTATTATGAAAGAAAAGAAAGATAGAAAAGGGGGACTTACGGGTTTGGACAACACTAAAGAGTGAGAGGGAAATAGAGGGTTTGCCGGTGCGTCGATTCATCGTTGAGAGTTCCTAGCACGATCACCGGAATTTAGCCGTCGATTTCGTTAGCGCTTCGCTTTTCGCTCGTTTCCAAATTACCAAAGTTCTCTTGGAATTTTGAGAGAGTGGACTCAGAAATTTAGGATGAGAGGGTAGAGGGTAGGGGTGTATTTATAGGGTTAGGCTAGGGTTAGGGTTTTTAATTAAAAAAAATGTAAAAATTATATAAAAATCATTAAAAATGGAGTAAATGGGGGTTAATGGGCTCTATGTAACCGATCTAAAAATTTAAAGTATGCAGGGGGGTTGACCAAGAAAAGATACCCAACTTCTATGTTGGGGACTCGGCTGTCCGGCCCAGTCCGGCCGGCGGCACTGGCCCGAGTCGAGCCGAGTCAGGTGGTCGGAGGCTGTGGGGTCGTCGGGTGTGGCTTCTGGTGCATCTTACTTTTCACGTGTAGAAGGAAATTTGTGAGAAACGCACGTGTAACTGTTGGTATTCTAAAAAATCAAAAACAAAATAATATTAAAAATAATGTGGGGCATGAGATTTGAACTCTGGTGGCTTGGTTCAGCAGTGCAAGATATTACCAATGAGCTACAAGCTCCTTCTTGTAATTATGGAGTGAAATAAATACTTAAAGAGATATCAGCAACAATAAATACTCCAAGTATACATTGAATTTAAATCAATTCTTTGTACATTAAAAATGGAGTTGTTACAGAATCTCTCAGCGCTGGCGCTGCTATGAAGCACGGCTTCATTTCAAAATTTGAATTTTAGAACAGAGATTTGCTCTGATTGCGGGAAAAAACCCCATCTTCCGGCCACCGAGCTAACGACCTTCACCTCCCCCTGGACGTTTGCCCAGTAGGGAATGGACATGGTGGGCCAACTCCCCACTGGTACGGGCAGACACAAGTACATCCTCGTCGCGGTAGACTATTTCACGAAGTGGATTGAGACCGTCCCCATCAGAAAACCGGACGCACCACTACCATAAAGTTCCTTCAGAACAACGTAATCTCTTGATTCGGGATCCCAAAGTGCATCATTACTGACCACGGGATGAATTTCGAAAACGACAAAGTCAAAGAGTTCTGCAATGAAAACCATATACTAATGAAGTTTGCCGCGGTCGTGCATCCTCAATGCAACGAACTGGCCGAGGTTGCTAACCGAGATGTCATCCGAGGTCTTCGAGCTTGTTTGGAAGGAAGACAGGGCAGCTGGGTCGAGGAGCTACCGTGGGTACTGTGGGCCTTACGCACATCGAAGAAAATGCCCACGGGAGAGACCGCCTTCAGCCTCTATTATGGTACCGAGGCAATGTTCCCAGCGGAGATCAGACTGCCCAGTTACAGAATCGAACACTTCGATGATGAAGCCAACACCTCGGCGCTCCAAACTAATTTGGACAACTTGCTAGAGAAGCGGGATCGAGCACAGATCAAAGCAGTCGTTTACCAACAACAAACTGCTCGCTACTACAACGCACGAGTTAAGCATCGTGCATTCAAGACGTGAGATTTAGTCTTAAGGCGGAACGAATTCGTAGACCAGGGCAAACTGCACAAGTTCTCCCCGAAGTGGGACGGCCATTTCCTTGTCTCCGAAGTATTGCCCGGTGGAGCCTATCGCTTACAAGACGCGGGAGGACGCAAATTTCTTCGGCCCTACAACGCTGATAAACTCAAACTATACAAATGAATGTATTTTCTTCTTTTTGAAGCGATGTAATCTTTTATTATTATTAAGTCTCCCAAGTTATAAGAGACTTCTTCCATAAATTTTCTTCTTCCTCGGGTTCCACATCCCTAGATTCGTTTTGATAAAATGTGTAAAAAGTGCTAAAAAAATCAAAGAAACTAAAACACATTGAAAAAGAATAACTTTATTCATTAAGGGGTATTATTGGCTCATCAGCCTTACACAAAAACTATGATAAAAATTACAACAAAGGGGGTCGGGGATGGAGGAAGCATTGTTGATAATACTCTGACAAAATCTCCGTCAGCCGAGACTTGGCTTCCTCGGCCGCCTCTGAAGCGCCACTCGCCGGACAAAAATTAACAATCAGCCTCTGGAAACACTCCAGAAGAAGGCCCGCTGATTGATCCCGCCTGCTCTTGGAGATCAGGCCGAGGTAGTAAAGCGAGTGTAATTTCTCGATCGCCTCATCCCTCAACTGCGGAGACAAGGCGTTGTACAGACCAGGGGACCTCCTCCAGATCGCATAAATAAGCACTTGGAGAAGTGGAGATCGCCGGGGAAGAAGACGTCCAAAGTGGGCCTCCACGCGGTCTATCACCGTCTCGTACGTCTGTTCGGACCGGTCGAGGTTATAGAGGTACACATCGTCCCGGGAAATCATCTCGCTGATGAGCACACACGGATGTCCGGCCATTTTCAGAAATGAAAGGACAAAAGAAAACAACATGCCTTCGCTATTTATAGCCCCAACAGAATCCCTAAAGGTCGAAGTTTGCGCGCGCAGCAGCGCGAATCACGGGATCTTTTTGAAATTCCTAATACAGGGCTACCATGCCCTCAAGCGGTCAATGGAAGTTGGAATGACGCGCCTTACGGAACGTCACCCTTTTCCCGTGCATTTCTGCCACGTGTTGTCTGCGACGACCTCTCTCCCAGATTTTAAAGATCAAGGGAGACAGACCGACGTCCCATAAAGGCGAGAAGAGGCCACCGAGCAGCTCCTCTGCCCGGTCAATCCTTAGCGGGTAACTTCTTACCCATCTACGCTAAGGTTTGAAGCCCTCACCAAGAGTCCACCAAGTAACTCCCCTGCCCGGTCAATCCTTAGTGGGTAACTTCTTACCCATCTACGCTAAGGATCGAAGCCCTCACCAAGAGGCCACCGAGCAGCTCCCCTGCCCAGTCAATCCTTAGCGGGTAGCTTCTTACCCACCAACGCTAAGAATTGAAGCCCTCACCAAGAGGCCACCGAGCAGCTTCCCTGTTTGGTCCATTTCTAGTGGGTAACTTCTTAACCACCTACGCTAAGGATCGAAGCCCTCACCAAGAGGCCACCGAGCAGCTCCCCTACCCGGTCAATCCTTAGCGGGTAACTTCTTACCTACCTACGCTAAGGATCGAAGCCCTCACCAAAAGGCCACCGAGCAAATTCCCTGCTCGGTCCATCCTTAGCGGGTAACTTCTTACCCACTCACGCTAAGGATCGAAGCCCTCACAAAGAGGCCACAGAGTAGCTCCCCTGCTCGGTCTATCCTTAGCGGGTAACTTCTTATCCACCTATGCCAAGACTTTAAAGCCATCATCAAGTGGCTACAGAGCAGCTTCCCTGCTTGGTCAATCCGAGTGATAAATTCCCACCATCTCAAGACGAAGGTCTAGGAATTACATCATGGAGGAACCAGTTTACATCGACCAATTCTGACATGGCTATTGTCCAACTCGCGATAAGAGACGCGGTCGTCGGTCTGACGCTAAGGAAGGGGAAGATACCAACCTTCCTACACCGAGGGACCTCCCGACGTATTCTAAGTGAACGATCGCCGCCTCGACTCCGGGGGAGGAAGGGCACCGACCTGCCTATACTTGGCGATTTATTGGCTTACACTCGATGCACGATCATCGTCTAAAAAGCCGGCCATCGACCTACGACCTAATAATTACATCGAGGAAAAAACCGACAAGCTCAAGCACTCATGCAAGAAACACATTGTCATGCAGAGGAAAATAAACCCAGTTTTATTTATGTTTTGAAAGTCGTTACAAGGTATTCTGGGCTCCTCGGCCTTACAAAGGGTACCCGGAGGCCTACAAAATTTGAAAAAAGTAAAGGGAAAAAGGCAGGAAAGCTCAGGCTATCTCGCCCTGCTCGAAACCAATGTCGAGGGTCGAAATGAAGACCTCTGGGTCGATGCTTCCACCGGCAGCCTCTCTCCCGGCGGCACTCCTGGCAGTCTCCCCCTGCGGCGCATCTTCGGAGAAAGGATACTGGAGCCGAAGCTCACCGTCAGAGAACCCCGGCAACAATGCCTTGACAGCGTCGAGGGCCTGGTGCCAAACAATGGCCGAGGTGTCGGCGAGGTCTGTGTAAAACTGGTCCGACGCCTTATACCTCTCCACGGACTTCTTTGCCCGGAGATCGGCAAGTTTCACCGCTTCAAGCACCATCTGAGTGTCCCTCTTGCAGGCATTCCGTGACTTCTTAATCGTAACATTAAGCATCTTAGCCTCCTCCTACTTAGCCTGGATGGCCTTGTTGGATTCACTCAGAAGTCGGATGAACTCCTTACACTTGGAGTTCGTCAACTCCTCAGCGGCCACCCGGGTTTCGAGGATGGCTATCCTCTCCCTTGCCTGCTTCATCTTCATGCACAGGTCCTCCTCCCGTGAGGATGATTCGCCCGCCTTCCTCATGGTCGAGGAAATCTACTCGGACTCCATGTTGACGATGAGGGCGCGGTGTTGGAGGACCTGAGGAAAGTAACAAAAGGGGGTTAAACATGTTCGATTCGAGGAAAAATACTTAACAAAACCCTTAAAGGAAAACAGATACCGACCTGGACCGCCTCCTGAGCGATGGCGGCCACTTGGGCCTTTAGGGTTCCCCGAGGAATTTTGCACCCAGCCGATCGTTCCATATCCGAAAGCAGGCTACCGGCAACGGAAAGCCCCGAAGGCACCTCAAAACAGACGTCCCTCTTGCATGGGGATCCCGGAGGATGGAGAGCGAGAAACCGTCCTTTTGTACCTCTTGAGGGGTACCTCGGTGAGGCCGGCTTCATCCTCCACCCCCCCTCGCCCAGGGCTCCGGTTCCCGAGCGTGCTTCTGGCTTTACTCACGGCTGACTTCCGGGGCTCGGGGCACAGCGGAAGGATTCGCCGGTGTAGTTGGCATCGGGGCCGAGCTCGAACCAGGTCGGGACGCGCTAGCGCCACCGGTCTTCCTTCTTGCCATCACGGTTTTGGCTGCTAAGAATTTTGATCGGTCCATTTGCTCTGCAGAAAGGAGAATACACAAAGAGAATTAGTGACGTCGAAAAGGTCAAAGAAAATTCATCAAAGTCTAAATAGATCGTATAAAACGGACCTAACTTACTTAGAAAGCACGCAGGGCTGAGCCCAGCTCAGCTCAGGGCTTGCTCAGAAAGCAGAACGTCGGCCTACTGGATCGGCTCCCATATGGATACCGCCCTCGCCTTGGTTGAGGACGACTGCCTCACCCTCGGGCAGTCGTCCATGTGCCACTATGTAGGCACAAGCCAATCCTCACCCTCGGGTGGCCCGACGAATATATATTTCTCCTTCCAGTCGTGAATGGAGGAAAGGACGACTATTACCCCCGACCCGGCCACCCCACCCTTGCGTTTTTTGAAGCAAAAATACACCCAGGATCATCCTTGCTGGTGCTGGGATGATTCTTATAAAAAAGGAAGGAGACTAGGAGGGTCAAACTGAAAGGGATATTTTCAAGTTTCAACCGGACCAAGGACCCAAGGAGGTGTCTCCACAAGTTCGGCGCTAGCTTGCCCGATGCAAGTTGGAAACAACGAAGCACCCCGCTTACTTCGGTTGAGAAGGGCAGACGCATTCCTGTCCGGAAAGCTTCCAAGTATAGAGCAATCTCCTTGCCCTGCACCTGATCCGCCCGTTCTCCATCCCTAGCTAACGGAGCGAATAGTTGGAGGGGATATGGAAACGAGCCCGAATCTCGGCAAGCTCGCCCACATCCCTCAAGATGGAGAGCGCATCGCGGGTGTTCCCGATGCGCAACTTAGGGGCCCTTGCCGTCGCTGGCAATGAGCGATGCGGGTGGCCCTGACTATCGGATGCAATCCGGACACAGAGGACGAAGAAGAAGACGAACCTTCTTGGCTATCTGAAGCCGAAGAGGAGGAAGATCCTCCGGAATCGGCTCCAACAAATATAACATCATCGCCCGACTCTACCCTAACTACCTCTACAGACTCTTCAAATAGAGACATCTAACCTGATTCAAAAGAAGGGGCCAGTCGAGAAAGAAGCACGGACGATCCGATCTAAAAGGTAGGAGCGCCGGGTAATCTTCAGCAACGAAGGGAAATTATGAAGGAAGTGTTGGCCCTATGGGAGGTCCCCACCTATTTATACCCTCCAGGAAATGCATCCAATGGTCCTGATTAATTCCCGCCAAAACGAAACTTCGCGCCTGCCGGCCGTCAAGTCTCCACGTGTCGAACAACCATTGGGGACGACCCTTCGATCGCAGGAGACAGTGACAGCCTGTCGCGTCTGCTAACCCACTGCCAACGCGTGGCCTGTACCTCAACGGATGTACAAGCGAATTGGCGCCCCCTCTTTAATGCACGATCCTTTCCCCCGATCCGCTGACATCACCAGAAATGCACACAGAGATCCAAGTGCCCGAGATACGCCACGCGGGCTCGTAAATCCGAACGACGCAACTGCCCTTCAGCGAGTCACCCCGGAGATCCATGTTGATATATTTTGGGCAACAGTCTGCGCCCAGAAAACCGATCAGACCACTCTCGACCCGACCCATAAATAGGTCGGGATGAGAGTATGGGGCTAATGATGATACTCATAAGTGGGAATTCCTGTTCAGTCGAAAATATCGCACATTTGATATTGCATTTTCCTTACTTTTCTTAACTAAAGGTGTTTATTATAAATATAGAATATATTTGGGTTTATCTGTAAAAATACTATTTACCATATATTTATATATTATAATTAACATTATGAAGGAAAATGTATATATATAATATTTTGATAATTTAGATATGCATATCATATCAAATATCCTTAATCAATATTCTTAAAATATAATATCATATCAAATTGGTTAGGATAATATCTCAAAAATACCAAATATTACTAACATTATTCATTGAGATATGGTGCAAGGTTTAATTCAGGTCAGGAGATCGAGATATTGAGATGTCGGGAATAAAAAATCTACCGATAAAGTTAAATAAAATTGAAGAATCAATACTGGCAGAGACTCAGAAAAGATATTAATGTAGGGATTCTTTAGCATCACTACTAGGGTTTGGTGGCAACACACATGCCATAATTTAAAATTTTAGAGGGTGCTAAACAATCTAACCTAGGAATCGAACTAGAAAAGCAAGGGTAACATTAAGTAGTATCACATACTACAAGAAATATAGCAATAAGTTAAGAGATTACAACCTTTGTAGTTCTCTTTACTTGACTCTTTGGCTCCTTGAGAATTAGAACGGGCTTGCTAGTGATCCTCCAAGTCCACGATGATCCACCGGAAATTCTCTTTGTCCAAGCTCCTAGCTCCACTTGATCAAAAGATGAAGATGAAGCTAACACTCTAAACCAATTGGCTAGTGCTTGATCTGATTTATTTTATGTGTAGTATGTAGTTAACCGCAATCAATAACGGTGTCGCGTGTAGCTAGACCGAGATGAGTACGAGTCGTCCTCAGGGAAACGTGGAATCTTTTAATCTTACTTTAGGCATGTTGAGAAAGAAAGGAGGAAGAATAAAGAATGGTGAATAATGGTTGTAGGTTCTATATCTACATCAAACACGGATGCAGAATATAGATCTAGATTAACTACGGATGTAGGTTTTATAGTAGAAGGGGGCTTGTAGGGTTCGTTAAGATTTAGTAGTCATGGATGATTAATTAAAGATTATTTCTTTTATCCTTTAATAGATTTTAAAACTAGATCGACAGTGATGCATGTAGATTAGGGTTTCTGGAGGGAAAAGGGTTCCCACTCTTAACCCCTATCTTGACATGGATCTCCGTTAATGTATAGCCTTTACCAAAACAATCATTAATCTAATCTCTAATCGCGGTCGAGACTAGCAATAAATTGGTAGCGCGCCCGATTAGGATGTTAATGATTCTTTTGGTAAAGTTTATAAACTTTATAGGACGTAAAAAGAGTTTAAGGATCTTCATCATCCATTAATCTATCCTAATCCTACGAACCCTAACAAGAGGAGAATTGCTCGCGCATGTTGGGAAAAGAAAAGATAGAAAGGAAAAACATAATGTAAAATGTAGAAAAAAAATGATATAAGAAAACAACTACCTTTATTAATCAACAAGATCAAGTACACTTTGTTTCCTTAGAAAATGATTACAAAACCCGAGTTTGCTTCTCGATCTCTTCTAAGGAGGTAGATGAACTGTTGATGATCAGCTTGGATGCGTGAGCCGTCTTGGACTTCGTGATCACGTCGGTTTGATGATTTTTCCAAGAGGCTCTCGGTCCTTATTTATAGGCATAAAGTCAGAACCTTAGTTTTCTAATATGGAAACTAGTTGTTAGGATCCCAACCACCAAAATCCCGAGCCCTAAATCCTTAGAAGTGCGGCGGAACTGCGGCCATTGGATAGGTTTGGCCGTAGAATGATGATGTGGTTTGTTTTCTCACTTCAATACCCTATCTTTATCACTCTCTCATTCACAAGAAATCTCAAGAGAGCAAAAGAGAGGAAGAAGAAGATGATGGCAAGAACAAGAGCTCAAAGAGAAAAAAGATGAGATGATAAAAATGAGAATGAAATAATAAATATATATATATTAAGTCATTCTCACTTGTAACCATGGGTTAATAAATATATAGATATTTATCATTGAACAATGAGAGCCATAGAAGATTAACTCATGGTTAATGCAAGGTTAAGTGTAGGATGAGAATAAATATCAACCATGAATTAATTCTATTTCTTTATTAACTCAATAAATAAATATAAAGATAATTATACCATGTGAGTCTTGCATTGCCACCACTTGTGTATCAACAACCATGTGTTTCCCCCAATCAGAGCAAAGCTCTGTTTGAATTTCAAAAATTCAAAAATTGAAGCAACGCTTCAAATCCCTTGCGCTGCGCCCAACGCGCCACGTGTCAAAAGCTGATATGTCAGCGCAGCGCCCAAGGCAGCACGCCCAATCAGAGCAAGGCTCTATTTAAAACAAAATTAAAGGAAGCAACGCTTCAGTTGCGCAAGCGCTGCGCGACACGTGTCAGCGCAGTTGCGCAGCGTTGTGCGCTGCGCGACACGTGTCAGCTCAGATGCGCAAGCGCTGCGCGACACGTGTCAGCGCAGTTGCGCAAGCGCAGCTGCGCTGCGCTGTGTGCAGCGCGACACGTGTCAAGCACAGTTGCGCAAGCACAGTTGCGCTATGCGACAAGTGTCAAGCGCTGGTGCATCTGCGCCAAACAGAATTAAAATTCCAGTAAGATCTTTCTGTTCTTGTTAAAACAAGAAGATTGTCTTCTGTAAAACAGAAACCCTTGGATCAAAGATCCAACGGTGGGGAAAATTCCCCAAATCACTCAAAGAGTGATCTCTTTAACAAATTTAACAAATTAATGGGCACTATATAAAGGCCCCTAGACCCCAATTCAAAAGACATCAACATCGACATCATCATCAAGATTGTGAGAAGAACTCAAGAAGAGAAAAAGGTAAAAACCTTTTTAAAAAAGAAGAATTTCTTCTGAATAGATCATTGATCTAAGAACAAGATCAATGATCTTCAATAAAAAGAGAAATATATAATAATAACAGTGCCTTGCACTTTTTTATGAACCATTGGTTCTGGAATCATAAAGATTCTTTTCTTGAATCCGAAATTGGATCAAGTTATTGAAACAGTGCCTTTCACTTGCAAAAACTGCACTGTTGCGCTCCTGGGTTGGCGCAAGCCACCAGAGGGCGCCACGTGTCAGCACCATAACCACTTGCGCTATGCGCTTTTAAAAATAGAGCATTGCTCTTTAAAGTTGGCGCAACTCACCAGAGCATGCCACGTGTCACAGCGCAACAGCGCAGCGCACTGGCACAACGCACTGCGCTAGCGTGACACGTGTCACCTCCACATGCGCTTGCGCTCAATAATTGGCACAAAACGCCTAACAGGCCAATGTCAGACAATTAATGCACTGCATTATTTACAGAAGGGCCAAGCCCAATTAAAAAGGCCTAACAGGCCAAATTAAATGCAATGCATTATTTTAAAGAAGGGCAGAGCCCAAACAGATGCTCTGCATCATTTATAAAGGGACAGAGCCCAAATCAAAAAGGCTTAGCAGGCCAAAAGAAAATGCAGTGCATTATTAAACAGGGGCAAAGCCCTAGCACAGGCCTAATAGGCCAAAGATAAAGACGTTGAATATTCGCAACTGGACTTAGCCCAATCATGGCCGTAAGTCCTCAATTTAAATTGACTGAGCACGGCTGCTCCCATAAATCAATTTACATCCGGTTCAAGGGTACATCTCTGAACTCCTCTGACACCTATCGTTGTAATCCTTCAACGACGTCAGAGAGGTGACGGGTCCCGACAACCATATATTGCTATGGACTGCGGGGGCCTTAAACTCGTGGACTAATGCGTCCTTAAACATACCCATACGGACCGTGGGGTCCTTAAACCCACGGACTTATGCGTCCTTAAACTAATGGACTAATGCGTCCTTAAACACATTTATATGGACTGTGGGGTCCTTAAACCCATGGACTAATGCGTCCTTAAACTAACATCCGTCCCTAAAACGGGAACATGGACCACCATGTCCCTAAACTGGAGATGGACCACCATATCCCTAAACTGGCAATGGACCACTATGTCCCTAAACTGGAACAATAGAGCCCAAATGCTCTTTTCTCGGATCTAAACGATCCCGTTAAGTTGATCTTAGTCTGGAGATGAGGCTAACGTATCCTTAACAAAAGTTTAAGTTGATCTTAGCCTTAAATAGGGCTAACGTATCCTTAAGCCAAAACACCAAACCCAAATCTAAGTAAATACGGATTTGGACTAATCCACGTCCTACGGGCAACGACATAAATTAGTCTCCGTATACAATCCACGGGCAACCACAAACAAAACAAACACCCACGACACGAAGTGAAATTCCGAAGAAGGAGAAAGTTTTTACCGCGACGCGGTAGTGTAATTAACTGCAGGGGCTTGCGCCTGCAGGGAAGAGCGTCCCCACAATCAAAACCCCCTCAAGCGAGGGGGAATCTGACGAAGTCTGCTACATCGGCCGCATCCATCTAAACCTCCGATACACTGTGCCATAAATCAACTTGGCATCTTCGGAGAGGTGGACGGATAAAACCAAATAGCATCTGCCCCGAATCTCAGGCTAGACGTCCGTCTTGCCCGTCTTTCGGAGGGGAAAAGATTCTGGCAAGCCCGGTGGGACCTTTTTCTCTTTCCACTCCACACTTCGTGTGTCGTCTTCGCAAACGAATCGCGGTTTGCTGTGGTTGCCTGTGGATTCGAGGTACTTAGATTTGGTGTCTTTCTCCGTGCAGAAAACAGAAGATCAATGGATTCACACTGCACCACCTGCAACTACAACTCTCATTCCGTCCTTCCAGGAAGAGTGACTTACGGGCCCCTAGCGGCCTCCCTTTTCAAGATGCCAGTGGAGCAGGTGACTCAAGCCACCACTGGACTATTCTTCGGGACCATGCTCCCACCAATGAGCTTCAATACCCTAATGACGTCGGAAGAAGCTCCAAAGAAGTCGGTCTTTGATCGGCTTACAACTACCGCGGCCCCTTTCAACGGGTCGCCCAACTCCACTGCCTCGGTTTTTAACAGACTAGGCCAGAGCTCCAACGGGCCCATGAAGAAGCCTGCAATACCAGAAGGCGTTGCCCCGAAGCGGATAACCAACCCTGCTTCCGTTCCAGGCGAAATCACCAAGGTTGCTTCCCCTACTCGGAAGTCTGCTTTTGATAGGTTGACCGTCCCCATTCAACGGACGTCGGTCTTTAAAAGGCTGATACCGGCAAATTCTGACCAACACAGGGGGCATGAGGAGGCCACCCCCGCGGCTGAACCAACACCATCCCCGCGACATGCTCGCCGTCGTCACTGGCGCCAAGTACGGAAGGCTGGGGGCAGCTCTCCCTCTGGATTTACTCCATCAGCTCCAACGATGGGGATTGATGCTGCTGTTCCAACCGAGAACAGCTTTGAACTGCTCAACGAGGTGCGGAGAAACTCTCCTACTGCAGTGCTGAAGAGAACTCCTTCACCTGTGGGGAATGATACAGAGAAGAAGCTGGAGCAGCCCCCTTAGCGGCCGTCCTCTAAGATTCACAAAGTCTGGCGTCAAGTCCAAGACTCGGTTGTTGATCAAGACTACCTCCGCCGACAGAAAAAGATGAAGGTTTGGCAGGAGAAGGACTACTCTGTCAAGCCGGAAAAAGCAACAGCCGGCTGGGTGCCCACTACAATGGCTCCCTCAACGTCAATCACTCAAAAGAAAAGGAGGCCGCAAAAATCCCCTGTGAACATGGCGAACCGTGAAAGCGCTGAACACAAACGCCCCAAGTCAGGGGGCATGGTGGTGCACACTGTTTATATGGCTTCCGGAAAGGAGGAAAGTCGTGCTTCGACGGGTCACCGACCGCTCACCCAATCCGTGACAAAAGCCCAGGAGCAGCAACAGAAGCTTCAGGAAATGATGACTGCAATGGCTGCACTTACCGGGCCAAAAGAATGCTCGGAGGCATCATCAGAACAGCGTCATGAGCAAGAAACCGATGCTGACTTCTTACATAGAATCCTCGAAAAGAAAGACAAAGAAGCCGCAGAGCAAGCGGCTAACATAAAACAAATGGCTCTCTTCTTCCAAGATATGGTAGGGATGATGTTACAGCCGGACCCTCCAGCTGATGACCCTCCAATCATTATTGAAGATGATAGAAGGGAGACATCTAATCCTCCGCCGGCTCTTTCAGCAGCCAAAGATGAAACCATTTCCAAGGCCGCGCTGGATGACTATATAGCTCATCAAATACGGGTTCATCAAGTGAATGAAGCGGCTGCGCAAATTGTTAAAACTGGACGACCCTATCCGGGCTGGTATGACCAAATCAGTTACCCGCCGGGATATACGATCCCTAAGTTCCACGTATATAAAGGGATAGGGAATCCGCATCAGCATGTCGCTCAATTCAGGGCCTTATGCGGCAATACTGGAGGCGATGACAAATTGTTGCTTCGACAATTCATCGGCAGCTTAGCAGAAACAGCCTTTGAATGGTATTCGGATCTACCTAATGACCCTGTCAAAACATTTGCGGAGATGGAGCTACTGTTTACACAAAGATTCGCGAGTGCTAGTGGACGCACCCCGATAACAGCACTGATCAATGCCAGGATAAGGCCAGGAGAAACGTGGGTCCAATATGCAACACGATGGTGGAACGTATGGTCGAAATGCGAACAACGTATCGAAGAAGCGCCAGCGGTGGGCATGTTCGTGGGCACTCTCGAGCCGCAGGCGACTATATCCCAATTTATGATGTTCTTCAGGCCGACCACTTTCCAGGCCTTGATCGACAAATTAGCCCAAATGGACCAGATGGGACATGGACCGTCTCCTCCAAAACCGGCCTCTCGAAATGAGAAGGGGAAAGGAAAAGCGATCGTCGTCGCCAATACTCAACAACAGCCGAGCAAATCAAAGACGGTGGCTCGCCAAAACAACGTGCGTCCACGCCCATCCCTCGAGGAGAGACTGGGACGTCCTTACTCATTTCCTCAGAATAAAACAAGGAAACTGTTCGAGCTGGCAGTGCGCAACGGACTCATCAATCTGCCGAGTCTAAAACGTCTGTTGCAGCCAAGCGATCTTAATAATCCCGATTATTGCCCTTACCACCACACGGTAAGTCACCCGATCGACGACTGTTTCATCTTTAAGGGATGGATCGAGGATCAGTACCTACAAGGCAAGTTCGCGCTGTCTGAAAAATGGAAAGTAAACCCACCACAGCCGCACACTTCAAAGAAGACGGACACACCGGGGGCAGCTTGTTCTTTTGTTGAGGACGAAAACGATAGAGAAGACTCATCATACGAATCCGAAGACTACGTAGCGAGTTATCATGTGATCTCTCACTCATTGATAGATGATGAAGAGGCTCCTTGCGCCGAGAAACCGAGGGCGGACCCTGAACCAGAAATTCTGCGGCCGTCAGACGAGATGATCGATGCCTTCCTGAATGAGATTCGTCTGAAAGTTAAAGCCAATCAACAGCGTGAGATAGCCATACTGGAAGGATCCAAACACCGCCGACTAGATGAAAGAGTCGAGGCACTTCCGTCAAATCAAAAGACATCCACTGCTGATAAAAACAAATTCAAGACGAGGAAAAGGTTTTCTAAGGCCGTATCAATGGGAATGAAGCTACCACCCTCTGAAGGAAACACTCTCGACGGAGTAGAGATACATCCTAACTACTGCTTGTATCATCAGAAGATCATACATCCTACCGAAGACTGCGACTCCTTTAAGTGTTGGTGGAAAGGGTATGTCGCTCAAAAGCAGCACTTCAACAGGATAAAGCGTGAAGCTCGTAGACATCAGAAAAATGCAATAGATGAGCGCAAAAGAGCCACCGACGACTATCACATAGCCGACTCCAAGAGATCGCAAATTATCACCTTTGGAAGCGACTCTGACGAAGAAGCTGCCCTCAACCCTCTCCTCAAGGAATCCATTTCAAAAATGAAAGAATTGAGGAGTTGCGAGAACGTTCAGCCGTGCAATCGCACGCTACTCAAAAAAAATCCCGGCCCCGCAAACAAAGAATCGAGCAGAAAGGATAAAGGGAAGGAAAAAATAGCCCTCGTAGCCAACACTCAACAACAATCGAGTGGCCCTAGATCGGTTGTTTGCCGAAACAATAAGTGGCAACCCCTCCATGAAAAGTTGAAACGTCCTTACTCGTTTCCTCAAGATAAAACAAGGAGACTGTTCGAGCTGGCAGTGCGCGACAGACTCATCAATCTGCCGAGTCCAAAATGTCCTTTGCGGCCAGGCGATGTTAACGATCTCAATTATTTCCCTTACCACCAAACGGTAAGTCACCTGATCGAGGATTGCTACGTCTTCAAAAACTAGATTGAAGACCACTACCAACAGGGCAAGTTCGTCATCTCCGAAAACTGGAAGGTGAGCCCGCCACAACCATATGCTCCGAGAAAGACGGATACGCCGGGGGCATCATGCCCATTCATAGGGAAAGCCTATAGATCGAAAAGTCAGTAAACTAGAGATTCGCCTCAAATACGGCGACGACGGACCGAAACGTCCTTAAACTAACGACGGACCGCTACGTTCTAAAACTAGCTGACGACCGAAACGTCTTTAAACTACTACCGCAGCACCCTCAGGCTGATGAGATAAAAAATATAATAAAAAATAAAAATAGAAAAAAAATAAAAAGAACGGTATGCCCATAAGCAAAATGGGCACGGATGAAAACCCGAAAGGGCTCCGTGAGTAAAAACAACAGGGCTACCGGCGAGTGTTCGTGAAAACCAGAAAGGGAGCGATCTCGTTAGAAAAAAGAATAAAAAGAATAAAAAAAAAGAAGACGGTATGTCCATAAGCGAAATGGGCACGGATGGAAACCTGAAAGGGCTCCGTGAGTAAAAACAGCAGGGCTACCGGCGAGTGTTTGTGAAAACCCGAAAGGGCGCAACCTCGTTAAAAGACACTTGCAGGGTCCTCTCAACTTTGTAAGGAGAAACCACCCGCGTGAGATCCTTACGACTCACAAGGGAGCAACACACTTAGGTATCCTCAGGATTCCTAAGGAGAATTACACTTGCGAGATCCTCACGACTCGTAAGGAGAACTCTCTTATGGGACCCTCACGGCTCATAAGATTTGAAAGTCTTAAGTTACAGAGACCTAAACCTGTGCTTAAGCAACCCCCACAAACTTCGATATTTCCCTACAAGTGGCTCAACACTGACCCTTGTATACAATCCACGGGCGCGAATAAGCATTTCCCCAGCAAAGTCCCACCCGTGACTAGGGATATGTTTGCACGGTGAACAACCCTTATAAGTCCTCTCGACTGATAAGGAGAAAACCCTCTTGTAAGATCCTTACGACTTATAAGAGAACACACACTTAGGAATCCTCACGATTCCTAAGGAGAAAACGCACCTACGAGATCCTCACGATTCGTAGGGAGAAACACCTTTATGAGACCCTTACGGCTCATGAAGTCAAAATCCTTAGTCGACGGGATCCTAACCCTGTTTGCTAAGCCACCTTTGTTCGACATCGACAGAGGCAAATGATGATTTTCTCCTGGCAATATCCCAGTTGTAGCGATGCTGATGCCTAAATCGGTATTAAATTCCAAGTCCTTTCATGGCAAATGATGATTCGCTCTTGGCTATATTCCAGTCGCAGCGATGTTGATGCTAAGATTGGCACCAGATTCCAAGTTCCGTACTTGCAATCAAAATCAGCGAGCCACACATGCATGCAAAATAGCCGAAATGATGGAGCAACTTGCGACAAAATCAGCAAGTAAAAATGTATGCATGCAAAATAGCCGAAATGATGGGGCAACTCGCAATAAAAACCAGCGAGTAAATAAAACAAATAGCCAAAATGATGGGGCAACTCGCAATAAAAAGCAGCGAGTAAAAAGAAAAATAGCCGAAATAATTGGGCACCGCGAAAAATAGCCGAAATGATTGGGCAATTGCGATTTTCGCGATATAAAAAGCTGAAATTATAGAGCATCGCGGAAAGAATATAAAAAAAATGATGACGACAGAATGAAACTTTTTGCCCTACAGGTGAGATCACATCGATCCCTGTATACAATCCAGGGGCATAAACAAAGAGGGAACCATACCTTCCCAACAGGCTCCACCAGAAAGCGAAGCCAAATCTCGACGGTTCATAGACAACCCAGAGACAATCTCGACATTTGTCACAATATTGCAGACATAATGTCAATAGACGAAGCAAAAAGAAGATCCCGAGCTTCAGGGTCTCGACGTCAACATCGACAACTTAGAGATCACCAACGGCGTTTCTCCTCACTCCAACCAGATGCAGACGTGATGTCAACAACCGACCTCAGAGTCGCAACGAAACGGAACCATGGCAAAGTCCCTTGTTCCAAATCTCAATGGCCACATCTACAGCCTGGAGACCAACAACGGTGTGCCTCCTCATTCCAGCAGGACACAGATGTTACACCATCAAACGAAGCCATGGCAAAATCCCAGCTCCACCTCTGCATTCGTCTCGATACAGCAGACGAGATGTCAACAACGGCGTTCCTTCGCAGTCCAGCAGGATGCAGACACAACACCAACAAAAGACCCCATGGTCAGTAAAGCAGAGTGACGGCAAAATCCCAGCTCCACCTTAGCATTCGTCTCGTTACAGCAGACGCAATGTCAACAACAATGTCCTTCTTCCAACAGGATTTGGATATGACAAAACAAACGAAGCGAATGCCAAATTCCTAGCTTCAAGGTTTTAACGGCAAGTCATATAAAGCCTGAAAGACAATCGGAGATCATCCCACACCAGCACGGAGTGGTCACCACCCTGACGTTCGTCTCGGTACAGCAGACGAGATGTTACCACAACGTTCTCCCTCCAGCAGGATTCAGACGCGACAATCAAACAACGGAGCCACGGAAAAATCCCTAGTTCCAAACTTCGACGGTTCACCAGCAACCTAGAGACAACCGCGACATTCGTCCCGATACAGCAGACGCAATGCCGGCAAACGAAGCAAAGGCCAAATTCCTAGCTTCAGGGTCTTGATGACAACTCATATAAAGCCTGAAAGACAATCGGAGATCATCCCACACCAGCGCGGAGTGGTCACCACCTGACATTCGTCTCGATACAGCAGACGAAATGTCACTACAGCGTCCTTCCTCCAACAGGATTCGGACATGACAAAACAAATAAAGCGAATGCCAAATTCCTAGCTTCAAGGTCTTAACGGCAAGTTATATAAAGCCTGAAAGACAACCGGAGATCATCTCACACCAGTGCGGAATGGTCACCACCTCGACGTTCATCTCGACACAGCAGACGTAACATCATCAAACAGCGGAGCCACGGCAAAGTCCCTAGTTCCAAACCTTGACGGTTCACCAACAACCTAGAGACAACCGCGACATTCGTCTCGATACAACAAACGCAATGCCAGCAAACGAAGCGAAGGCCAAATTCCTAGCTTCAGGGTCTTGACGGTAACTTACATAAAACCTGAAAGACTATCGGAGATCATCCCACACCAGCGCGGAGTGGTTATGACTCATCGAGGCTCTCCAAAATGAGCCTAACCTCAAGTAAAAAGCGGCATGGCAAAATTCCTGACGCTTGCTCTTCCGACGGTAAAACTGCCAAGGAGAATTGCTTGAAGACGTCTTGTCCAGCCCCCGAAAGGATCAGAGACACGGCAGTCGCAGGGCTACTCGAACAGCACGATTTCCTATCGAGAAATATATCAGCTGATGCGACGGTGCGATGGCCAAAACCCTAAGTACCACAGACCCTAACGGACCTTTGTCATAAAGAGCAGAGGTTAACTGTGACGTTAGGATATTCTTGCGAGAAATGCTCGATTCGTCTCGACTCGTGAGGAAATTGATGTCTTTGCGAGAATTGCTCGATCCGTATCGACTCGTGAGATAAAGCCTTAGGCAGTAAGGATTAAAAAAAAACTTGTTTCCTAAGCACTGGGACCCTGCAAGTCGGTCTAAAACGGTCTCTTGCATACTATCTACGGGTCTCACTCTCCAAAGTCGGATCTCAACAAGGAGGGAACAACCGCTTTCGGGTCCTCTCGACTCGTAAGAGGGAAAATTCTCTTATAAGATCCTTACGACTTATAAGAGAAAACGCACTTAGGAATCCTCACGATTCCTAAGGAGAAAATCCACCTACGAGATCCTCTCGATCCGTAGGGAGAAAAGTCTCTATGAGACCCTCACGGCTTATAGAGTTGACAAGTCTTAGGCAGCAGATTTGAAATTGCGGCCTAAGCCATCGCTATCTCTTGAAGAAACCAAGATGCTTACTCTATTGTCTGCCAACCATGTTTATCAAGACAACATGCTGATAATAAGAGAAGGGAGAAAGCAAAGAAATAGTACAAGACATTGCAAAGAAAAAATGTATATCTTTATTTATTAATTCAATCAAGTACATGGAGAATCGTACAAAAGAATAAATAATGTATACATCTTATTCGAAAAAGAAAATTTTTACAAGTATATTGATACAAGGGCAGCTACTGGGAAGGAAGCGTCTTAAATAGCCCTATCAGTTGTTCACGCACTTCCTTCCATGCCTTCTCCTGATCGGCCGCCACCGCCAGTTCTGCTTCCACTTGAGCCCGCTGCTGCAAGAAGGATGAAAGCTGCTCCCCAACGGCCTGCTGAGCTGCTTCGCGGCCTTGGG
This sequence comes from Agapanthus africanus, assembly GCA_030015575.1. Lineage (NCBI taxonomy): Eukaryota > Viridiplantae > Streptophyta > Magnoliopsida > Asparagales > Amaryllidaceae > Agapanthus > Agapanthus africanus. Next base: position 295,951,739 of record CM057339.1, on the reverse strand, counting down.
CGTTACGCTCGGCGGCATCAAGCTTCCGCTTCAAGTTTAGCCCATTAGAGATACGCTCCAGAAGGCCCTCGAAGATAGCCTTCACCTGGGCAGCGTTCGCCTTAACCTCAGCGCGCAGACGAGCCGTCTCGTTTGAGGTCTCTTGGCATTCCCTCAGCCTTAAAGGCGCTTCTTGTTCCAAGTGACGGAAGTAAGAAGCGCTTTGCTCGATCCACGCTGCTCTTTGATTGTTTGCGGCTAAGGTCTTGGGAGCAGGGCGCATAAACTCCGATTGATGCAGGCGGACCTCGATTTCCTTGCAGTGATTAACCCAAAGCTCGACGACGCCTCCATAATGAAAATTCACAAGCGCCGCCAATATCGGGTTAACCTCCGCTGCGAAATCCACGACAGAGGGAAGAGCGTCTGCGTCAAGCTCCTTGACATATCCGCTCAGCATACCTAAGCTCATTACGGCACCCTTTGAAGACGGACGTCTCAGGAAGGGGCCTGCCGGCATTGTGACACGAGACTCAAAGGGCGCCGGGATCGGAACGACAGCTGAAAAAACAAAATACGATTAGATGACGGTTCAAGAAATACGAAAAAATTCATCGATGCGATAATTTACTATACCAGCTGCAGCAGGTGGCAAGGCCGAGAGGGCCGGTGGCGCGACCGATCTTTCATCCCCTCCTTCGATTTGTAGCACTGCAATCAGGACGAGTGAAAGTCAGAAATAATTCCATTACTGAAAAAAGAAAGACATCAATTGGAAATTATACTCACCAACGCCACCGGAGGAAGAAGCGAGTTCAGATGGGAAGGAGAAGTGCGGGTGCAACACCTGATAGAGATGATCAAAAAGCACTCCTGAAAAGACGCAATAGTACGACATTAGTACATAAATTATGCGGCTGAAAGATAAAACTAATGGGTTGCAAATCCATACCTTCCAACATTTGCGATGGTACAAGGGAAGGCTGAGAGGTGACCACCGCCAAGACAGTAGTGGACGGCGCTCCCTCGAACAATGGAGCATCGGTACTGGCCGCACCTGCGTTAAAAACAAAGATAAACTTGTCAGAAAGGATTGCAAGATAAAAAGGGACAGTAACTCAAGATTTACCTGATGAGCCGCCGGCCGAAACAGAGGCGTCTCCCTCCTCCATCGATACGAGTCCACCTCCCGTGGCCTCATCACCGGACTCGACAGGGGCTGTCGTCGTGCTCGCATGACCAGGAGACGGTAGAGGACCGTAGACGGGGAAAGCAATGATCGGAGCATTGCCAGACTCTTGGGAAAGAGCGACTGGCTCGTCCCCGGGAGTCACGTCCATCTCGCCCGCTACTCCTTCAGGCTCGGCGGCCGCTGCTGTCTCATCTACAGTCGCCATGGGGTCGCCGGTCTCAGGCGCCTCGTCCGCTACTGCCCCAGGAACAGTTATAATGGTCATCTCATTGGCCGCTACCTCGGGCTCGGCATCAACGAACTTCTCTGGTGCAGCTCCCTCAGCCCCCAGCCCAGGTTCAGCAACCTCGGCGACGTCGCCCACCGTCGGCTCGGGTTCGGCCGGTGCCTCTTCCTCTGTCCCCTTAGGTTCGACGGTTTCCGCCTCCCCTTCGGTTGGACTTGGCCCTGCAGGACAAGATATATAAGAACCGACAAATTTACAATTCTTACAACAAAATCCTGAAAGATACATTACCTGAGGTGGACTTATCGTTAGCACCCCGAACTGCACGCGCCACCTGTCTGCGAGCTGTGGACAAAGCGACCGGGGACTCTTCTGAGGGAGTATCGGCACGAGGGACAGTGCTTGGGCCCACTCCCACGGCCAAAGCAACCCTGCGTGCCTTCGCCTCGCGCCTTGACCGCTTTCTCTCCTCCCGAACCGTCAAGACGGAGCTCTTCAAAGCTTCCTTCATTGAGGCATCATCGTCCGTGAACAGAGATGCCTCCAAATTCTTCAAGGCATCCCTCGTCGACTTGTCGAGTTGAGGCTCTCGCGGCAGCCCCGAAGAGACCGGGACTTCAGTAGCGGGCCCGGGGAGAGTCCCCGCATCAGCTGGCGCGGTCCCTGCAAAGAAACAAAGGAAGAAGGTTAGGTTGGACATCAGAAAAGAAGACAAAAACTTAATAAGGCGAGACGTACCAACGCCCGTTAAAGCGCGCTTCTTTTCCTCCTCCTGGAAGGTTTTTAAAGAGGCAGCAATGGCTTCTTCGGTAGTGACACCTGTTAAAAAATGGGGGAAAGTATTAGTAAAAAAAAATAATGATAAGAATGTGATAAAAGGACAAAGAGTGCAGCTAATGATTACCTGCTCGAGCGAGTTTATCCAACCACGCTTCGAGTCTGGCTGATCGCTCAGAAGCCGCAATGGCGGCTACCAGATCGGTGTCTGCTGGATCTACCGAGAGGCCTTTATTGCTGCCGTACTCGCTTATACCTTCGGTAAGAGGGACCTCAGGCTCTAAACTAAGGATAGCATCGAGAGAGAGGTGAGACTTCTTCTTCCTCTTCTTCCCGCCAGCCCTGGGTGCACTCGAGATCGACTTGAGCTTTGCAGGCACCTTAGGGCGGCGGGTACCGATATCCGCGCCCACGCCGGACTCCGGCGAGACCACATTTACCATCTCCACTGGAGCACGGGGCGCTGGTGGCGCATCCACAGTATCACGGAGCGGCAATCCGCGCGGAGGGCTCAGCACTCGCGGTGGCATAACTCCGGCATCTTTCAGCGGAGGAATGACCGGAGTCCTTGGCTTCAAGGGAGCCTTGCGATCGCCGCCGGGTGGCGCACCCTTGCGGTCAACCAGCATGCGCTTCTCCATATGGATAACCGGACCCATTGCGTGCGCGTACCAGGCCATGTACGCATTGAAAACCTTGGGAACGCAGCTTGGCTCGCTGATGAAGAAGTAGGAGCCCGTGTTAAGCCGCATAAAATGGTGCATCGCACTCCTTATCCCCTCCCGTCTGGCCACAGGCTCTTCCAAAAAGGCTTCCAGCGGGATCCCCTGGTGATAACTGGATTGTTGAGCGAATTGGTGAGGGTTATACCTCATGAAAAGTGCCGTCTCATTCTTCCTGAACACCAGGTAGCCAGGCCGAATAGAGTAGAGGTGAAGGATCTCCCTGGCTTTCAATATGGAGGCTCCGTACTTAAAATCATCGCGCAGCGGCACTACCGACTTGGTGGTCTCAGAGCCTATGGTTATGACTTTATCCAAAAAAGAAACCTTCGCTCCGACCAGGTGTGGACGAAGGAGCAGCCCCCTAGCCTCTCGCGGAGGTGCAACCACGATCGAAGCGCCGACCAACCGCATGACTCTTGGGAGTCTGTACTTCTCAAAAAACGGAGGGATCTTATGGGCGCCGAACACCCCGTGCACATGCATTTCCATCCAAGAGGTGAAGTAGTGCATCGGGAAGTTAGCAGGCTGCACCCCATGCTCATTAGAGTCCGCTGCTATGCTAAGTCCATTATAAAGGTGAGCCAGCCCGGCGATTCCTACTGTCAACTGCAGATCAGCCACCATCCGATGCGCTGGGTAGAAAACAGATGGTCGCATGTGACGTGGGTGCATGGGGAGCGCAAAGCTGCACAGCCACAATCCCAGGAACCCTACAAAAAAGTTCTCTTCATCCATGCCCGGGACGGCGATTTCTGACAGGGGCATGACGGCGGCGCCGGGGAGATAAAATTCCTCTTGATCATCCTCCGATGTGGGTCGACGGTCCAAGCCGAAGCCAAAAGGGTCATCAAGCTGGGCGAACTTCTCGCTCCGCTCCGATAGAAACTCCGGTCGAATGAAGCGGGTGATAAAATCTGCGAAACTGACTCCCCGGATGCCCGATTCCAGATAGAGCCCTTCATAGATGTCCAGCACCTTCACCAAGCCCGGAAACTGGTGCTGAATAGCGTTCTCTGGAGTTAGATCAAACACCAGCGGCTTGGTGGCAAAGACGTATTCGTCAAAGGAAGCAGCTCCTCGTAATGCTCCCCCCTCATCGGCAGACCCGAGATTTCAGCAAACTCCTCCAAGGAGATAGAGACTTCCCTGTCCGTCATCAGGAAGGTGTGGGTGGGGATATTCCATTGTTCGATAAAAGCCTTAATCCACCACATTGGAGGAGAGGGATGCTCAAAGAGCGAGACATAGATGGCCGAATACAAACCAATCTTCATCAGATGAGTCCTTTTCGCCGATAAGATGTACCGAGCCCACTGAAAATATCCGGCGGGCGGTCGCGGGATCAATCCAATGTTATAGGCCTGTCCCCAAGGGCGTGCTTCACCCTGACAGATTCGCCTCCCCAAAATGTCTATTGCCGGCTGCTGCTGCACGAGAATAGCACCAATTGCAGGCTGGAGGAGTTCATCCGAATTCCAATTTTTGACCTCCACGGCATACTTCATCGGGGGTTCATCCGCATAGGGGATCGAAAACATGGGCTCGGACGGCGTAACGGAACTGAAGCTTCGGTGACCCTGGATGATATAGTTATACCACCTACCCTACAGGTGAAGGTTCTTGTGCTCGGGGTCATGATCCTTGATGAGAGTGAGCACTTCTCGGTCCACTGGTGCCTGGGGAAAACCTCCCTCCGAGCGAACAAATGGGAATGATAGGTCAGCAGGCATGTTTCCTGTGGAGGGACAAAAAATTAGCCGTCAGTGTTGTAATTCCAACGCTTGGCTTTTTAAAATTTATACTACATTGCAATGCAGTGGGTAGGGGATCAAATGGGGACCCACAAAATCTGGATGACAGTGCATCATTTAATAAGACGGCCCCATCATTGGATGAGACTGTCAATTAATGAAGAGATCCCCAAGAGAATATTCTCATTAATGGGAAATCTCTAGAGACAAGGAGAAAATCTCCTCTTTCAGAGCAAAGCTCTGTCACAGAGTGACATTTGTCAAACTCTGGTCTCAAGGGAATAAAATTTCCTAAAAAGATCCTAGCTCTGTAATAGTGATGGAAAGATCCATCAAAAGAAAATTTTAACTCCTAAAGATTAAAAATTTGAGGTCTTAAAAAATCCATGGAAACTTATAAAAAGTTCTCCATTTTTAGATCAAAAAAGATCTATGTTTGATCCATGAGCAAAGCTCTGTTCATGGGTTAAAACCCATGAACAAGATCTCTGTAGATTTATGGACTTTTGAGAGCTAAGGCTCTGTTGATGAAACCCCAAAGGGTTTTTCTTTAGATCAAAGATCTATGAGAGCAAGGCTCTGTTAATTAAATTAAATTAAATTTAATTTAAATTTTACCTAAGATGATTCTAGGTTTTGAACTCTGAAGTTCTTGGAAAGAAACGAGAGCATGGTTCTAAGACTCTTAAACAAGAGCAAGGCTCTGAAAACTCAAGTTCTTGGAAATGGTAAATCATTTACTAAGGACCAAGGGAACTATTTATAGGCGCCTGTGCCCTTTCAACTCACCCGTTGATCCAATGGCCAAAATCTTGCCACCGTTGCACTCATGTGTGAGCCACATGAGCGCAACGGTGGGGGGGGGGGCATTTGTTTCCCCCAATCAGAGCAAAGCTCTGTTTGAATTTCAGAAATTCAAAAATTGAAGCAACGCTTCAAATCCCTTGCGCTGCGCGCAACGCGCCACGTGTCAAAAGCTGATACGTCAGCGCAGCGCCAAAGGCAGCGCGCCCAATCAGAGAAAGGCTCTATTTAAAACAAAATTAAAGGAAGCAACGCTTCAGTTGCGCAAGCGCTGCGCTGCGTGACACGTGTCAGCGCAGTTGCGTAAGCGCTGCGCTGCGTGACACGTGTCAGCGCAGTTGCGCAAGCGCAGCTGCGCTGCGCTGTGCGCAGCGCGACACTTGTCAAGCGCAGTTGCGCAAGCACAGTTGCGCTGCGCTGCGCGCTGCGCGACACATGTCAAGCGCTGGTGCATCTGCGCCAAACAGAATTAAAATTCCAGTAAGATCTTTCTGTTCTTGTTAAAACAAGAAGATTGTCTTCTGTAAAACAGAAGCCCTTGGATCAAAGATCCAACGGTGGGGAAAATTCCCCAAATCACTCAAAGAATAATCTCTTTAACAAATTTAACAAATTAATGGGCACTATATAAAGGCCCCTAGACCCCAATTCAAAAGACATCAACATCGACATCATCATCAAGATTGTGAGAAGAACTCAAGAAGAGAAAAAAGGTAAAAAGCTTTATAAAAAAGAAGAATTTCTTCTGAATAGATCATTGATCTAAGAACAAGATCAATGATCTTCAATAAAAAGAGAAATATATAATAATAACAGTGCCTTGCACTTTTTTATGAACCATTGGTTCTGGAATCATAAAGATTCTTTTCTTGAATCCGAAATTGGATCAAGTTATTGAAACAGTGCCTTGCACTTGCAAAAACTGTATTGTTGCGCTCCTGGGTTGGCACAAGCCACTAGAGAGCGCCACGTGTCAGCACCATAACCACTTGCGCTATGCGCTTTTAAAAATAGAACATTGCTCTTTAAAGTTGGCGCAACTCATCAGAGCGTGCCACGTGTCACAGCGCAACAGCGCAGCGCACTGGCACAACGCACTGCGCTAGCGTGACACGTGTCACCTCCACATGCGCTTGCGCTCAATAATTGGCGCAAAGCGCCTGACAAGCCAATGTCAGACAATTAATGCACTGCATTATTTACAGAAGGGCCAAGCCCAATTAAAAAGGCCTAACAGGCCAAATTAAATGCAATGCATTATTTTAAAGAAGGGCAGAGCCCAAACAGATGCTCTGCATCATTTATAAAGGGACATAGCCTAAATCAAAAAGGCTTAGCAGGCCAAAAGAAAATGCAGTGCATTATTAAACAGGGGCAAAGCCCTAGCACAGGCCTAATAGGCCAAAGATAAAAACGTTGAATATTCTCAACTGGACTTAGCCCAATCATGGCCGTAAGTCCTCAATTTAAATTGACTGAGCACGGCTGCTCCCTTAAATCAATTTACATCCGGTTCAAGGGTACATCTCCGAACTCCTCTGACACCTATCGTTGTAATCCTTCAACGACGTCAGAGAGGTGACGGGTCCCGACAACCATATATTGCTATGGACTGCGGGGTCCTTAAACCCGTGGACTAATGCATCCTTAAACATACCCATACGGACCGTGGGGTCCTTAAACCTACGGACTTATGCGTCCTTAAACTAATGGACTAATGCGTCCTTAAACACATTTATATGGACTGTGGGGTCCTTAAACCCATGGACTAATGCGTCCTTAAACTAACATCCGTCCCTAAAACGGGAACATGGACCACCATGTCCCTAAACTGGAGATGGACCACCATGTCCCTAAACTGGCAATGGACCACTATGTCCCTAAACTGGAACAATAGAGCCCAAATGCTCTTTTGTCGGATCTAAACGATCCCGTTAAGTTGATCTTAGTCTGGAGATTAGGCTAACGTATCCTCAACAAAAGTTTAAGTTGATCTTAGCCTTAAATAGGGCTAACGTATCCTTAAGCCAAAACACCAAACCCAAATCTAAGTAAATACGAATTTGGACTAATCCACGTCCTACGGGCGACGACATAAATTAGTCTCCGTATACAATCCACGGGCAACCACATACAAAACAAACACCCACGACACGAAGTGAAATTCTGGAGAAGGAGAAAGTTGTTATCGCGACGCGGTAGCGTAATTAACTACAGGGGCTTGCGCCTACAGCGAAGAGCGTCCCCACAATCAAAAACCCCTCAAGCGAGGGGGAATCTGACGAAGTCTGCTACATCGGTCGCATCCGTCTAAACCTCCGATACACGGTGCCATAAATCAACTTGGCATCTTCGGAGAGGTGGACGGATAAAACCAAATAGCATCTGCCCCGAATCTCAGACTAGACGTCCGTCTTGCCCGTCTTTCGGAGGGGAACACCATGATACACACAAGTGATGCATGTATGTGTACATGCACATCAACATGTGCATCAACATAAACATATGCAGACATGCATGCATACAAGAAAGAAAAGGGTTTAAACAAAGTGAGTTATATAGCCAATGTTAAATCAACACTTGATTTAACAAACCGGTCATATCTCATATGACCCGACCAATAGTAAAATGCCCGATTAATATACGGTATCACATACACGCATTTAATCGGGTCCCCGCGCATATCTCATATGCACACCACATCTTTTCGCCTGGGCTAGGAAACTCCTTTGTGGGACTCTAAGACTCGTCAATACGCCAGCAGCAGGTAATGAGCACATCAAGCACCCACAAGCCGTCAGCGGTACTAGCTGGGCGTAATTGCTATCCTGGTATTGAACGATTAGAAGATCAGCAAGCATGCCCGCTCTAACTCCTGCAGAAGCCTGACAGTAACACTACCGTACATTCCGGTCTCTTCGTATGATATGTCGCATATCTATTCTATGGGTGGTAAACGTAAGACCCCAATAACCGATAAGTCATGCCGATATGAGGCTCATAACGGGTCGAGAAACTACTGATAACACTTAGCAGTAACTCTCTAAATCAACCCTGGCCAGGGACTTTCCTGTTATGGCCAATCAAGCACAGCGCAACATCAACCCCCAATACCGGGGGAGACGAAACCCCTCTTATAGCTCATTGCCTCTATGTGACTCGGGACTGTACCCAAAAACCACCTGTTCAGTCAGAAAATATCAGGAAAAACCCCAATGGGGCATCACGTGCCCACACGTGACCAGGGGTCACGTGCTGACACGTGATGGTTTCCTGGGGATTCTACTGAAATAGAATTAAATTCTAATCAAACAAGCAATCAATGGAGTCACGTGCCCACAAGTGATGGGCCTTTAAAAACCCACTGAAGAGAATTAAAAGTGTAATAAAACAGTAAGGATTACCCCAATGGGGCAACACCTGTCCACACGTGACCAAAAGTCACGTGAAAACACGTGATGGGTTCTTAAGCTCTTTAATTAATATAATTAAATTCTATTTAAATGATCAAATAGTGGGATCACGTGCCAACATGAGATAGGCTCTTAAAGCCTTCTGAACTAATAGAATTAAATTCTAATTAAAAGGGAATCGAGAACCATAACTGGAAAAATATTTCCTTAGATCTTTCCAAAACAAAAAGATTGCGCTCTGTAAAGCGGAGCACCGTTGGATTAAAAATCCAATGGTGATTAAAAATCACCAATTTATAGAAAGATTCTATATAAGGATAGATTTCCCTGAAATTCACCAAGAATAACAAATAGAATATCTTTTGGATTAGAAATCCAATGGTGAATAAAATTCACTGAGTGATCTAAAAGATCATGTTGGCTACAAAATCAATTGAAATCTTTCAATGAAAAGATTTACTAAACAAATTGATTCTTTTCTTTTCCTTTCCTATAAATAGGAGCCAAGAAGAGGAGGGATCAGATTCTTTATTTTTTGGGAGAGAGACAACAACAGAGAGAAAAAAGGAGAATTTAATTCTCCAGAGAGAAAAGAAGATTTCCTCAGAAGAGAAAAGAAACCCCAGATGAGAAAGGGAAAGAGATCTAAGCTCCATAAAATAAAAAGAGAATTTAATTCTCAATTTAAGAGTTTAACTCTTCTGAATAAGAACTTAGTTTTTCCTTTGGTTGAAGATCTGCAGAAGCAGATCTCTTCACAAGTTGAGAATTTAATTCTCATCGGGGAGATTCTGCCATGCAAAACTTAGAGGGATGATTGAGTTTAGGGAATTTAATTCCTCCAAATACTTAGGAATTTAATTCCTCCAACAGAAACAGGGTTTACCCCTTAAAACAAGAACTTAGTTCTTCTTCATGGTTGAAGATCTGCAGAAGCATATCTCCCCATAAGTTGAGAATTTAATTCTCATCGGAGAGATTCTGCCATGCAGATCCAAAATTTAGAGGGAGAGTTGGGTTTAAAGAATTTAATTCTTCTATATACAAGGGAATTTAATTCCTCTAAGTGAAATTAGGGTTTAACCCTATAAAAGAATTTAATTCTTAAACAAAGGACTTAAACTCTCTATGCACGTAATCCTGATCACGTGGTAACACGTGACCCTCATCCTCAATGAGTAGAAAAGAACTATCAAGACTAGGTCACGTGCCCCTACGTGCCCCTTAAACAGACTTTTCAAAATGAGAAAGAAAAAGCTTGGAGGCAATGCCTCACGTGCTCACACGTGACCCTTAAAACTAAAGGGAATAAAGCCAAATGCAATACTGATTTAGGGCGCCTCACGTATCCCCACGTGACCCCTGACTAACACCTTTTTAAAAGGGCAAATAAGGGAAAACAGAGGAATTAATACCCAATACATGGGCACTATCACGTACCCACACGTGATGATTACAAAGATTAAGTGTTTAACACTTATTGGCAGATTTTGAGAGTAAAATAAAGGAAGTCTGGCCCAATTCTCTGGCGCCTTACGTGACTCCACGTGACCGCCTCATTTTTAGTATTTAACACTATTTTGAGTGTTCTGTCCCTAATGTTTAACACTATTTTAAGTGCATCACGTGGGAACACGTGACCGTCAAATATGCGTTAGTGTTTAACACTGTTTTCAAACCAGTCTTAACCCAAAATTGGCTAAGTCTTCCAGAGGCAAGACTCCCCTTCAACTGAACCTCAAAATTGATCAGTTCATATGATATGCAAAGTAAAGCCCAGAGCTATAGTGAATGGTTAGTGCTCAGCCAAAGACAAAATGTTGTCAGAACCCCAAACCCCTGTTTAGTATTGCTAAATAATGGGGGGCTGAACCCAGACAATTGTTCAACAGTCCAACAAAGGGCCAACATTTCAAATCTAATTGGACTTAGACCAAGTTGGCCATAAGTCCTCAATTCATATTTAACTGAACCCATGTGCTCATAATCTAATTAATTGATCTTAGTCCCAAATTGGACTATAGATTTCCCAAATCAACTTTGGTTCAAGGGTACATCTCTTCACTCCTTTGATATTTGTCGTTGTAATCCTTCAACGTCTTCAAAGAGGTGACAGGTCCCGATAGCCAATCATTCCACGGACTGTGGGGTCCTTAAGCCCATGGACTATGATGTCCTTAACCTCGGACTGTGGGGTCCCTTTAAACCCATGGACTATGATGTCCTTAACCTCGGACTGTGGGGTCCCTTTAAACCCATGGGCTATGATGTCCTTAACCTCGGATTGTGGGGTCCTTAAGCCCATGGACTATGATGTCCTTAACCTTGGACCGTAATGTCCTTAAACTAATGGACCGCAATGTCCCTAAATTAAACAATAGAGCCCAAATGCTCTTTTTGTTGGATCTAAATGATCCCGTTGAGTAGATCTTAGTCTAAAATTAGGCCAACGTATCCTCAACGAACGTTTAAGTTGATCTCAGTCTCAAATGAGACAACGTATCCTTAAACCCAACCCCAAACCCAAATCTAAGAAGATACGGATTTGGACTAATCCACGCCCTACGGGCGACAACATAAATTAGTCTCCGTATACAATCCACGGGCAACCAAAAACAAAACAAACACCCACGACACGAAGTGACCATCTGGAGAAGGAGAAAGTGGTTACCGCGATGCGGTAGCGTAATTAACTGTCGGGGCTTGCTCCTGTAGGGAAGAGTATCCCCACAATCAAAAAACCCCTCAACGAGGGGGATTCTGATGAAGTCCAACGAGGGGGAATCTGACGAAGTCTGCTACATCGGCCGCATCCGTTTAAACCTTCGATACATGGTATCATAAATCAACTTGGCATTTTCAGAGAGGTGGACGGATAGCATCAATTAGCATTTGCCCCCAAATTCAGGCAAGACGGACCTACGCGGTCGCCTCTCCGTGTTTCGGAGGAGAACAGATTCTGGGGGGATGAACCCAGACAATTGTTCAACAGTCCAACAAAAGGCCAACATTTCAAATCTAATTGGACTTAGCCCAAGTTGGCCATAAGTCCTCAATTCAGATATAACTGAGCCCATATGCTCATAATCTAATTAATTGATCTTAGTCCCAAATTGGACTACAGATTTCCCAAATCAACTTTGGTTCAAGGGTACATCTCTTCACTCCTTTGATATTTGTCGTTGTAATCCTTCAACGTCTTCAGAGAGGTGACGGGCCCCGATAGCCAATCATTTCACGGACTGTGGGGTCCTTAAGCCTATAGACTATGATGTCCTTAATCTCGGACTGTGGGGTCCCTTTAAACCCATGGACTATGATGTCCTTAACCTCGGACTGTGGGGTCCTTAAGCCCATGGACTATGATGTCCTTAACCTCGGACTGTGGGGTCCCTTTAAACCCACGGACTATAATGTCCTTAACCTTGGACCGTAATGTCCTTAAACTAATGGACCGCAATGTCCCTAAACTAAACAATAGAGCCCAAATGCTCTTTTTGTTGGATCTAAATGATCCCCTTGAGTAGATCTTAGTCTAAAATTGGACTAACGCATTTTCAACGAACGTTTAAGTTGATCTCAGTCTCAAATGAGACTAACGTATCCTTAAACCCAACTCCAAACCCAAATCTAAGAAGATACGGATTTGGACTAATCCACGCCCTACGGGCGACAACATAAATTAGTCTCCGTATACAATTCACGGGCAACCAAAAACAAAATAAACACCCACGACATGAAGTGACCATCTGGAGAAGGAGAAAGTGGTTACCGCGATTCGGTAGCGTAATTAACTGCAGGGGCTTTCGTCTGCAGGGAAGAGCGTCCCCACAATCAAAAAACCCCTCAATGAGGGGGAATCTGACGAAGTCTGCTACATCGGCCGCATCCGTTTAAACCTTAGATACATGGTGTCATAAATCAACTTGGCATCTTCGGAGAGGTGGACGGATAGCATCAATTAGCATCTGCCCCCGAGTTCAGGCAAGACGGACCTATGCGGTCGTGTCTCCGTGTTTCGTAGGAGAACAGATTCTGGCACGTTCGGTGGGACCTCTTCCTCTGTACACTCCACACTTCATGTGTCGTGTTTGCAAATGAATCACGGTTTAATATGGTTGCCCTTGGGTTCAAGGTAGTAAGATTTGGTTTTGCTTTCGTGCAGAAAGAAGAACATCAATGGCCTCTGACTGCTCCAGCTGCAACTGCAACTCCCGTTCCGCCTCATCTTGAGGTGTAACCTATGGGCCCCAAGCGGCCTCCCTTTTCACAATGCCAGTGGAGCAGGTAACTCAGGCCACCACTGGGCTATTCTTCGGGACCATGCTTCCACCCGTGAACTTCAATGCCCTAATGCCATTGCAGGAGGCCCCAAAGAAGTCGGTCTTTGATCGACTTACCACTACTGCGACCACTCTCAACGGGTCGCCCAACCCCACTGCCACAGTTTTTAACAGACCGGGCCAAAGCTCCAACGGGCCCATGAAGAAGACTGCGATACCAGAAAGGGTTATCCCAAAAAGGATAGTCATTCCTGCTCTCAAAGTCGTCAAAGCGGCTTCTCCTGCCAAAGGGTCGGTTTTCACAAGACTGACTGTGCCGGTTCCCGCTCCAGGCGAAGTCCTCAAAGCTACTTCCCCTGCCCAGAGGTCTGTCTTTGACAGACTGGACATTGCTTTTCAACGGACATCGGTCTTCAAGAGGCTGACGCCAGCGACAACCCTTCGCCAACACAGGGGGCATGAGGAAGTCACCTCTATAGCTGAGACAATCCCAACGGCTCGACACGCTCACATCGCTACTGGCGCCGAGTAAGGAAGGCTGGGAGCAGCTCCCCTTCTGTACTGACTCCGCCAGCTCCCATGGTGGAAATCGATACTGCTGTTCCGACTGGGAACATCTTTGAACCACTTAGGAGGGTCCGCAAGAACTCTCCAACTGCCATGCTGAAAAGATCTCCTCCACCTATGGAGAATGCTACAGAAAAGAAGCCGGAGCAGCCCCCTCAGCGGTAGTCCTCCAAAATTTACAAAGTCTGGCGACAGGTCCAGGAATCGGTGATTGACCAGGATTACTCCCGCCGACCAAAGAAGATTAAAGCTCGGCAAGAAAATAGCCATCCCGTAGTATCATAAAAGATGTCATCCGTCTGGGTGCCCGCTGCGACGGCTCCCTCAACTTCAACCGCTCACAAGAGAAGGAGGTCGGAGAAAGTCCCTGTGACCGCAGCGAACCGCAAAGACGCTGAATCTAAACGCTCCAAGTCTCGGGGTATGGTAACATATACCGTTTATATGTCTTCCGGAAAAGAGGAAAGCCATGCCTCTACGGGTCATCGATCGCTTACCTGATCGATAACAAAGGCTCAGGAGCAACAACAGCAAAAACTTCAGGAGATGCTGACTGCAATGGCCGCACTCACTGGGCCGAAAGAAAATCTAGAGACCTCAGAGTAGCATCAGGAACAAGAAACTGATGCTGAATTCCTCCGAAGAATGCTCGAGAGGAAAGAAAAAGAGGCCGCGAAACAGGCGGCCAACATAAAACGAATGGCTCTTTTGTTCCAAGACATGGATGGGATGATGTTACAGCCAGAACCTCCAGCTGAAGACCCCCCGATTATCATTGAAGACGACAGAGGGGAGACATCGAACCCTTCTCCGGCTCTTTCAGCAGCTAAGGAGGAGACCATCTCCAAGGCCGCTCTGGATGATTATATCATTCAGCAAATACGAGCTCATCATGCGAGCGAAACGGCCGGGCAGATCGTTAAGACTGGACGACCCTATCCAGGCTGGTATGACCAAATAAGGTGCCCGCCGGGATATACGATCCATAAATTCCATGTACATAAGGGGACGGGAAATCCGCATCAGCACGTCGCTCAGTTCAGGGCCTTATGCGGCAACACTGGGGGCGACGACAAACTGCTGCTTCGCCAGTTCATTGGCAGCTTATCAGAGACAACATTCGAGTGGTATTCTGAACTCCTAAATGACTCTGTCAAGACATTTGCAGAGATGGAGCTGCTGTTTACACAGAGATTTGCAAGCGCTAGCAAGCGCACCCCGATCACCGCACTGATTAACGCTAGGGTGAAGCCAGGAGAAACTTGGGTCCAGTACGCAATACGATGGCGGAATTTATGGTCAAAATGCGAGCAGCGCATCAAAGAAGCGCCTGCGGTAGGAATGTTCGTGGGTACTCTTGACCCTCAAGCGACTATTTCCCAATTTATGATGTTTTTCAAGCCGACCACTTTCCAGTCCTTGATTGACAAGCTAGCCCAAATAGACCAGATGGGCCAAAGGCCTTCCTCTTCGAAGCCGGAGCCGCGGAATGAAAAAGGGAAAGGGAAAGCGACCTTCGTCGCCAATGCTCAACAGCAGCCCGGTGGTCCAAAATTAACTGATCGCCTAGATGAGAGACGATGATTCTATAATGAGAAAATAAATCGCCCTTATTCGTTTCCCCGGGACAAAACGAGGAGATTGTTCGAGCTGGCGGTGCGCAACAGGCTCATTAATTTGCCGAATCCAAAATGCCCATTGCAACCCGGTGAGGCTAATAATCCCAATTATTGCCCCTATCACCAAACGATAGGCCATCTAATTGAAAATTGCTTCGTCTTTAAAAGCTGGATCGAAGACCAATACCAACATGGCAAGTTTGCATTGTATGAGAATTGGAAAGTAAGCCCGCCACAGCCGCACGCTCTTAAAAAGACGGACACACCGGGGGCATCATGCTCTTTTGTAGAAGATACTCTATGGGAGGTCATTCTTTCAGCCAAGACTAAAAGAATGTTGAAGGATCTTGAAACATACCCGACGATCAGGTGGAAAAATCCACTGGAACCCGAGATCATCGAGGGAATGCTGAAACCGCGCCCAACTCCAAAAATTGGTGGTGATAGTCAAAGCACCCACACCCAGACGTCGAAGTCTTCGAAGAAGAAGAAGAAGACCAAAAAGCCCGTGAAGCTTAATGACAAGCGCGCGGACCTGCAAAAATATATCGACGCGCTGGAAGAATATAACCAGAAGGCGTGGACTCTAGTCACACTCCAAGAATTTCTCAGCCACGTCCTTGAGGACGGAGATGATGACAATGGAGAAGACTCGTCGGATGAGCTTGAAGATTATGTGGCAAGCTGCCTTGTGATCTCTCATTTGTCGATAGACGATGAAGAAGCTCCTTACGCAGAGAAACTGGGGGCAGATCCTGAGCCAGAACTTCTAGGACCATTAGACGGAATGATTGATGCATTCCTAAACGAAGCTCTTTTGAAAAGCAAAGCTGATCGAGAGCACGAGATGGCCGTATTTGAAAAGGCCAAATGCCGGCGACTGGACGAAAGGGTCGAAACACTCCCACCAGATCAAAATATATCCGCTGCAAATAAAAGCAGATTCAAGACGAGGAAATGGTTCGCCAAAGCCATATCAATGGGAATGAAGCTTCCACCTTCCGAAGGAAACACTCCTGATGAAGCGGATATACATCCTAGCTACTGTCTATATCATCGAAAGATTGCGCACCCCACCGAAGAGTGCAACGCTTTTAAAAGCTGGTGGCAGGGATATGTTGCTCAGCGACAACATTTCAAGCGGATGAAACGCAAAACTCATCGGGAACAAAGAAATACGACCGAGGAGCGCAAAAGAACTGTCGGTAACTGTCATATGGTTGACTACGGGGGATCGCAAGTTCTCACCTTCGGGAGCGACTATGACGAAGAAATGACTCTCGGCCCTCTCTTCAAAGAATCCACCTCTGGAAAAGAGGAAGAACCGAAGAACTGTGAGAACATTCAGCTGCGCAATCATACATTACCTAAAAAGAATCTTGGATTCGTGAACATGGGGTCGAACAAAAGGGATAAGGGAAAAGAAAAGGTCCCTGAGGATATCATCCTCGATGACCAAGCCGTCAAAGAGCTGACAGCCAAGGACCCGCCCAAGAAAAGTAAGGTGGATTACAACGTTCTGGCACACCTGAGGAAGATACCCTCACAGCTCAGCATTCTCGACGCTCTTTTGCTATCTAAAGAGGCGAGAGATTCTTTGATCAAGGCACTGCAAGAGCCCGAGCAATTCCAAGCTTTCCTCACCGAAGAAAAGATGAAGGACGAGCTGGAAGAAGTGCACACAGCCGATATCACCGTCGGTGATGAAGATCTCCTCCTCAGGACGTGCGAGCTTAACCGTCCCCTTTATGTCTCCGGATACTATCATGACATTAAGATAGGCAAGATCCTGGTTGACAATGGGTCCTCCGTCAATCTCCTCAACGTAAGAGTGTTGAAGGAAATCTGCATGAGTGTTCAGCACCTCGCTCATGATAAAATCACCATCTCCGGGTTCGACTCCCAATCATCAAGGACGCTCGGGTCTGTGATACCGACGTTACGCTTTGGGCTGCTCGTCACGGACATCAAATTTCACGTCATTGACGCTAAGACATGCTACTATGCTTTGCTCGGCAGGCCTTGGTTACACGAGTACAACATCATCCCTTCTACACAACATCAGTGTATGAAGTATTTCAAGGATGGTCTCGAGTATACCGCGACAGGGGAGCTGAACCCATTCTCCGTAAATGAAGTCCGAAAGTATGAAGATGCAAAATACTTCTTACCAGATTTTGAAGACACGGAAAGATGTCACAAACCGGAAAACAAAGCTATCACCACTATTCCAGTCTTCGGGAGTGACACCGAGGAGAAATAAGAGATAGTTTATTCAGGGCCGCCCCAATGCAACAAGCCGGGACCGTTCACCCCTATCCTGGTCTTCGACAGCGATTCAGAAGATGAGGTCAATGCCGTATTCTCTGCTCAGCCGTCGATACAATCCTTCACTGATGATGATCAAAGTTTGCAAGTTGCCATGGTTCCGCAAGAGCATTACAAAGAACTCGATGCACTTGAAATGTATAGTGTGCAAGAACTGCAGACATTCTATGTCCCTTCCAGGCGAAGAGATGAAAAGGCGATCCTCTTTTATCGATCAACTGAGACCAAAGTGGAAAAAGAAATTTGGCATGGTGCCGATTCGACACTTGACAGGCTCCAGCCCATCCGTCTGCCCAGATACTGCACGGAAGGATTAAAAAGTCTGTTGAAGCGTCAAGGCATACCCTTCAAAAAAACTGCTCGACAAGCTCAGTTCTACAACAAGATCTGGGACGTCCCCGGAACTCAGCGAAAATTGCCCAATGGGAGAATGGAAATGATCGGGCTTGGATATGTTCAATCCAAGAGACGGGAACAATTCCTTGATTGCTACGTTATACATGAATTCAATGAAGAAGGAAATGCTTTGTTAGAAGACGCCAACCCTAAACCAAAATGAGGTCTCGCCATGAAAATGCCGAGTCCGTCGTTTGAAGAAAAGATTGACAAGCTAATAAGGGAAGCGGGTTAGAAGGTCCGGGATGACCATAGCCGCGAAATGGCCATTTACGAGAAAGCCAGGACACAGCGCCTCCTTCAATAGGCCGCGGAGAATGACAATACACTTTATCGCCAGTCCGTCATACAAAAGACTCGGCATAGAGGCAAAAATAAACCAAAGAACGGAAAAAACGTTCGACGGCGGCAAAGCGGGTCTAAGAAGCCACGTGATCAAGAATCGAGCAACCGGGATCCGTATCTTATAAAGAAGATGGGTCGAGTATATTCTTTTCCCCAAGATAAAACAAAGAAGATATTCGATCTTGTCATAAAATATCAGATGATGACACTCCCGGAGTCCAAGCACCCCGAGCAAGCAGACGAGGTCTCTCACCCAGACTATTGCTCCTATCACCGAGCAATAAGACATCCTCTCGAAGACTGCTTCACCTTCAAGAACTGGGTCGAAGACCAATACCAACAAGGCAGGTTCGCTCTATCCGACAGTTGGAGGGTAAGTCTGCCACAGAAGCATGAATCAAAAGCCACTTATGCGATGAGAGTAGAACCAGATCAGCATCGGTCTTGGAAACGATCTCGTACCTGTCACGCGATAACGCTGTCAGAAGAAGAACCTGAGAATATAGATTACCTTTCTTGGTGCTTCAAAAACAATGAAGATGAGTTGATCTCAGAATTTCCACCGGCGCCAAAAAAGCTGGTAGATGGAATTCATACTACTGCAGACGACCTCAGAAAAATCGACTTGGGAACGACAAACGACCCACGACTGACGTTCGTCAGTGAACTGTTGTCTGAAGAAAAGGATGATACACTTAAAGACGTGCTCATGCAGTATAAAGATTGCTTCGCATGGAACTATTCATAGATGCCGGGACTCGATCCAGAGATTGCTGTCCACAAATTAGCGATTTCTCCAGACGTCAAACCAATCAAACAAGCACCGAGAAGAATGCGGCTCGACCTTGAGATGAGCATCAACGCCGAAGTCAAGAAGCTAATCGACTCCGGATTCATCCAAAAGGTTCAGTATCCTGACTGGATCGCCAACATTGTCCCAGTAATGAAGAAAAATGGGACGGTGCGCATATGTGTGGACTTTCGGGATCTCAACAAAGCTTGCCCGAAGAATGACTTTCCAGTACCAGTCACTGAGTTGATGATAGATAATACGTCCACTCACGAAGTTTTCTCCTTCATGGACGGCTCATCAGGATACAATCAGATAAATATGCATCCCGAAGACCAGAAGCATACAGCTTTCCGGACCCCTTTGGGCATATTCTGCTACAAGGTGATGCCTTCTGGTCTAAAGAACGCTGGTGCCACCTATCAGAGGGACATGACGAAGATCTTTGATGACCTCATACATGAAATCGTTGAATGCTATATCGACAACATTGTATTTAAAAGCAAATCATACGAGGAACATTTAGAGCATCTGAAGATCGTGTTTCTGCACCTTCGGAAATACAACTTGAAGATGAACCCTTTCAAATACGCGTTCGGAGTTTCCTCGGGCAAATTCCTAGGATTCATCGTACAACATCGAGGCATCGAGATAGATCCGTCGAAGATCAAGGCGATCATTGAAATGCCTCCGCCAAGAACTCTCAAGCAGCTGCGGTCTCTCCAAGGAAAGCTCGCGTATATCCGTCGATTCATAGCCAATCTTTCCGACAAGTGCCGTCCTTACAGTCACCTAATAAAGAAGGGAACTCCGTTCGTCTGGGATCGCAAATGCCAAAGCGCACTGGACGAAATTAAGCAATACCTGCAGAATCCGCCGGTGCTGACTGCTCCGGTCAAGGGAAAGCCTCTCATTCTGTATACAACCGCCCTTGAGGGTTCTTTAGGTGCGTTGTGGGCACAAGAGAACGACCAAGGGAAGGAGAGATCCCTCTACTATTTGAGTCGAGTTCTCTTGGGGGCAGAAAACAACTACTCCCCAATTGAAAAACACTGCCTGGCGTTGATCTTCGCGATAACGAAGCTCAGACATTATGCGTTGGCACATGAGGTCCATCTTATATCAAAGGTGGATCCTCTCAAATATTTGATGTCAATGGCCATACTAACGGGATGTCTCGCTAAATGGGCCCTGCTCTTAATGGAATTCTCGGTGATATACCAACCTCTCAAGGCAGTGAAAGGCCAGGCCAACACCGACTTCCTCGCTGAGCATCCGATACCTGCCGACTCTCCCTTGAACTGCGAATTGCCAGACGAGCACGCATTTGACATGATCGACTAGGAGATAAGAGAGAATGATACCCAATGGGAACTCTACTTCGACGGAGCATCTTCCATGAAGAAGCGAAAGCAAAGCACCCCCATAATCAAATCAGGGGCAGGCCTCATCTTCGTAACTCCATAAGGAGGGATAATGCGCTTTGCCATCTCCTTAACAGAGCCAAGGACGAAAAATGAAGCCAAATATGAAGCTTTAATAGCAGGTCTTGAGATCGCCGTCGACATGGGAATTGAGAACCTCCTCATATACAGAGACTCCCAGCTGATCGTTAGTCAAGTAAATGGCGACTATCAAACGTGCAAGCCTGAGTTGGTGAAGTACGGCGATAGAGTACAAAAACTGCTGACTCAAATTCCTTCCTACGCCCTGGAAAGCATACCGCGTGCGAAAAATAGCAAAGCAGATGCATTAGCCAAGCTCACTAAAGAACTGGCCGACGAAAACCTTGATGACGTGAGGATCGTTGCGCAAAGCCAACGGGTTCTCGCACCGGTAGAAATATCTCTGGAATCTTCCGAAGAAAAGGGAGCGACCGAGCAAGCGACCCTACAAATAAAAGACCAGGAAAATGCTAAGGATTGGAGGGAAGTCTTTATAGATTACTTCAAATCCCGTTGAGCACCTGAGGATGCGTCGTCAAGACATCAGCTCATGAAACGAGCTCTATCTTTTGCCTTCGTCAATGATACTCTGTATAAGAGATCATTTGATTCTCTGTGGTTAAGATGCCTGGGACTTGAAGAGGCAAAGAGAGTCGTCCAAGAAACTCATGACAGACTCTGCGGTTCTCACCAAGCCGGGCCGAAGATGAAACTAAAGATCAAAAGGATGGGCTACTATTGGCCCACGATGATCCAAGACTGCCTCGAATATGTGAAGAAGTGCCATTCGTGCCAGATTTACGGTGACTTTATCCATCAGCATCCAAATCCGCTACACCCAACAGTGGCTAGCTGGCCGTTCGAAATGTGGGGAACTGACATAATCGGCCCCATCGAACCAGCATCGTCCAGAGAACATCGGTTCATACTGGCAACAACCGATTACTTCTCCAAGTGGGCAGAAGCGGTACCACTAAGAGAAGTGAAGATGGAGAATATCCTCCATTTCTTCAAGACTCACGTCATTTATTGGTTTGGCACTCCACGACGGATTATCTCCGATAATTGGCCAGCCTACAGAAGCCACAAGATCAGCCGCTTCGCACGAAAGCATAACAGAGACTGGAGATACTCTTCGGTCTATAATCCCCGAGCTAACGGTCTAGCTGAGGCTTTCAACAAGACCTTGACAAAGATCGTGAAAAATACAGTGTCTCGAAATAAGAGGGACTGGCATGAGAGACTGTATGAAGCTCTCTGGGCGTATCGAACTACGTGCAAAACAGCCACGAACACAATGCCGTATGCATTGGTATTCGGCACAGAAGCGGTACTCCCCCTCGAGATAGAGTTACCCTCTCTATGAGTGGCAGTTCACTACGAGCTAACAGACGAAGAAAATGCTCACCTTCGGCTTGAGGAGCTTGATGCCCTCGACGAAACTCGGCTCATGGCACAACAAAACCTGGAGGCTTACAAAGCAAAGATGTCGCGCTCATATGAGAGATTGACTATGTCGAGAACATTCCGCCAAGGCGAACTCGTGCTAGTGGTCAAGAGACCCATGATCCCCAATCGTGCCAAGCGGGGGAAATTCGAGCCGAACTATGAAGGCCCGTACATCATAGACAAAGTTTACCAGGGTGGAGCTTATCTACTCATGGACATGCATGGTGAAAGACCTTTCAGACCAATAAACGGTCTCTTCCTGTTCAGTTGATAAAACTGCACATTTGTTATTACATTTTTCCTATCATTTCCATATTAAAAAAGGTCTTTATTATAATATATCATACATATGAGGGTTTATCTGTAAAAATAATATTTTCCATGTGTTGATATATTATAATTAGCATTTGGTAGGAAAATGTATGCAAATAATATCATTGACCAAATCCTAATAGAACCAAGTCTACTAAATATTATTTAAGTTGTTGTGCAGAATTTTTCCAAGTTGTTGTGCAGAATTTTTCCAAGAAATCAAGTTGTTAAAGAAAACTTGCCTAATTAAGAAAGCAAAACTTGGAGATCAAGTCTGGCAGCGACCACGAGAAGATTTCAAAGATCCAAAGATTCCAGAGAAGTCCACATGCCAAGTAGAGAGAAGCCCCTAAAAGAAAATCAACGGCTCTGATTAAATGGCCGCGGATCGTCGGCCATACCCCCCTCTGGGCCGCGGATCCGCGACAATGTGAAAGATTTAGAGGCTGCAATTTTTGTGGAAAAATCTTTGCTGTTATTTTCCTAATTTGGAAGCAAGAGTTCTGGCTTTGGGGCTATAAATAAAGACCGAGAGCATCTTGGAAAAATCATCAAGCCGACGAGATCACGAAGTCCAAGACGGCTCACGCATCCAGGCTGATCATCAACTGTTCGTCTACCTCCTTAGAAGAGATCGAGAAGCAACTAGAAATTGTAATCATTTTCTAAGGATTCAAGTGTAATGAATATTGTTGATTAATAAAGGTAGCTTTCTTTTTCTTATTCTATTTCTTCGTAGTTTAATTATGCATTTTCTCTCCATATCTTTTTCTCCCAACATGCGCGAGTAATTCTCCGCTTGTTAGGGTTCGTAGGATTAGGGTAGGCTAATGGATGATGAACATCTCTAAACCCATTTTAAGTCCTATAAAGTTTATGAACTTTATCAAAAGAATCATTAACATCCTAATCGGGCGCGCTAACAATTCTTTGTAAGTTCCGACCACGATTAGAGATTAGATTAATGATTGTTTTGGTAAAGGCTAGATATGAACGGAGTTCCGTGTCGAGATAGGGGTTAAGAGTGGGATTCCTTTTACTCCAGAAACCCTAATCTACACGCATCACTGTCGTTCTAGTTTTAAATCTATTAAAGGATAAAAAGGGTAACTTTTAATTAATCGTCCATAACTATTAAATCCTAACGAACCCTACAAGCCCCCTTATTATATTAACTACATCCCTAAAATAATCTAGATCTATATTTTGCATTCTTGCTTAACGTAGATCTAGAAACCATTCTACAATATTCTTTATTCTCCCCCCTCTCTCAACACATCTAAAGTAAGAGTAAAAGATTCAACGTTTCCCATAGGACGACCCGTACTCACCTCGGTCTAGCTACACGCGACACCGTTCTGATTGCGGTTAAACTGCTAAACACACTCTTTCGAATCAATCAAATGGCGCCGTTGCCAGGGATACGTGCGTAATTTTTTTATTCTTACTATTTGTGTTGAATTCTTATACGATCTATATCATAAATAAAACAAAACTGCAAATTGTATATTTAACGATTATTGTGTGAATTTTGCGAGGAAATCTGGAGTCACAAAATTGAGAAAACCGAGAGACAGTGGCATTCATCAAGATCCAGAGAAGTACAGGAGGCCACGTAGAAAAACTCATCACCTGATCCCTCAAGTCGGCGGCGGAACCACGGCAAGAAGACCCATTAGGCGGCAGAACCGCGGCGCAACTGAGGAGTTAGGGTTCCAAACTTCTCTGTTAAGATTCTCAACTCTTTCTCTCTCCTCTGAAATCCAATAAAATATCTTTTCTGCAGGATTCTTTGCAAAATATCGCCGCTCAAAAATCTTTTTGCAAAGTTTTGTTATTGGTTTGTTATTTCATATTTTAATACGGATTTTTAAGGGGCAAGACCAAAATTCAGATTAGGTGGGGATTTCATCACCCTTCCTAAGCCCCACAAATCACAAACCGAGCATCCGCATCAACCTTACATTAATTTAAAAAATATATAAACCAGACTCTAAGGACTGTCACGCTCAATAAGGACAGAGGAAGGTCGTGGGTAATCTATCGCTTATCCGCATTACTTTTGTAGTGTCGAGGCAAGTGTGTCTAAGGCGAGTGGTTACTTAATTAGGACCACTACTTTCGTAGTGGGGAGCCTCCCACTCACCTGACACTTACCCGTCTACAAGAGTAGTAAAGAGGCGGTAGAGGATTTATCCTGCGACTTGTCCTTTGGAAGTCTAGGAGCGGTCTAGAGACTGGACCTAGGTAACCATAGTTCTAGGGTTGTTTGTGCATTTTTGTGTGATTTGTCTAAATCCGTCATTTTTCAAAACAAACTAATTATTTTCTCCCTTTTTTACCCCTTCCCCCTTCTTCTCTTCTTATAATGGGTGACCCAAACAGAAGAACACTTGCCGGGCTTTTCTGTCCACAACCAGATATCACTTGTTTTCGTAATCCCTTCGGTATACCGTCCGGCTCTTCCATGTCCTTAAGAGATCATATAGAACAAGAGGGAAGAAACAGTTGGCCACCTCAGTCTAGGTCTTATCAACCGTATCCTAATTCTACACTTGTTTCAGTTCATACCCAGAGTGAGGAAGCCCCTGGACGAATGTCCATTGCTGAGCATATAGCTAGGGCTAGAGGCCAAAGTTTCAACCTGGACCAATATCAACCATCACCACCACTGTCCAGAGAAGAGTTTGATAGGCGGTTTGTGGCATATAAGATGTCTATTGAAAATAGCCAACCAACCAACCCATATCAATATTCTTCTTATCATAATATTGATCCTACTCCTACCCAAGTTTCGCAACCATTCTATTCCTATCAATCCAATCCGACTTTTCCACCTTCTCTAGACAGTTCTTCTAATCGGTCATTTGGGAGTTTTAATTATCCACAGGAATTTCAATCTTATACTGAAACCCTTTATCAACCCAAGACTAGTCTGGAGCAGACATTACCAAAATTTCTGGAATTGTCGAACCAAATTAGGAAGGAAACAACAGAGTGGATGCAAGCAAAGAATTTCAAACCTGCCCAAATTTTTTCAGTATATGATTTGGGCATAGGACAAAATGAGAATTTGGGTAGTGAGACAGAACTGTACACCCTTCCTAATCAAACCTCCCCATTCCAAACTGAAATCCACAACTCCAGTTTCATAGATTCATCAAGTACACCAAATAGAATGTCTGATAAGTTGTGTGACTTTATAGTGTTTGATTTACCCAACTGTGAAGGGTCCATTTCAAGTGAAACCATACCCAACCCTTGTGATCTCTACACCTCCACTCTTGAACCAAAACTGATTGAAAACCATACTTTTGATGAGGTGTTTGAGAATTTTAACCTTCACTTGAATGAGGTGATTGACGTTGGGGATATATTGATTGATGAACCCGAAATTTTGGATGATTTTGTCCCACCAATTCATCAAATCCTTTCACTTCCTTGTGGTCATCATCTTGAGCCTTTAATTCTTCCCGAACCCCAAATATGTCTTGAAGTTGATGATAATGGTATACCCGAAGATCAGACCGAAATACAGCCTCCATCTTCCACATCTGGTTCAGCAACACTCGACACTCCAATTTGTTTACCCATTTCACCTTCTACTTTCTCCGGTTCTTCTTCTGTTCCTATAGTTTCTGTGAGTTTTGATAAATCACAATCCGTTAATTCAAGTTCAATAATACCAAAAATTCAACTTGATTTGGATATTTTTGAAAATGAGGTAGATGAGTTTTTCGAGTCCTCTACCTCAATGATTTTTGATGAATCAAGTAGGATAAATTCTGGCACAAAACTCTTTGACAGCAAAATGTTCAATCACACCATTGATAAAAGTTTTGAAGAACTTTTTGCTGACAAACTTGAATTTTTAAACAATACGGATTTTGTGATTGATCAATCTCCACCTATAGAGGTTGAACCGTCACCATTCCTTCTTCCTAATCATTCACATTCATTTCCATTCTTTCTTTTCTCTAATTTCAAACCCTTTCCAGACCACCTCTTATCCCTTCCCCATTTTTTCTTGACTCGATACAACACATTCTTCCACCAACCTATACGCTATACTGATAAAATCTTTGAATGGTTGGTGTTAACTTTTGGTCTTTGTAAAGTCTTACTTTGACCAAATGACTCACCCCCTCTTAAAATGCTTCGTATTGTCTAACTCATGTTTGAGGGGGGGTATATTTTTGGCTCTTGAACATAACTTTTGTCCTCAAATTTGTGAGCCAAAAATAAGTTTGGGGGAGGATTTTCACTTTCATATATTCTTGCCCCCATTAGTAATGTCCTCCCAAACTTACAGGTTTTTGTGATCCAGCAGATAGCAACAGTGAGGACACTGTTGAAAACAAGTTTGGGGGAGGTTTGTGCTTATTTACGTGTACTTTGCATTATACTATATATAAGCAAAATTTTTTTTTGATAATAAAAGAATAGAAAGTAAAAAATTATATATGAAAGATAGAAATAGTTTAAGAAAACCAAGAAAATTAGAAGTTTTCTTAAATAAACTGGTAATAAGTAGTTATGAGCCGTTGTCCCAAGGGTTAGTAAGATGAAGGAAGAGGATAAAAATAAGTCTGAAAAATAGTCCCTATTCTGGAAGCCAAACATTTGAATGTTGATACCCTACTATATGCACTTACACACGTCTTGAAACTCGGGATAGTAGAGGATACCTTGAAATGCTCTTGTCTAAAAGCCAAAGTATGAATAAAAAAAATGGAGAAAATATAAAAATGGTGAAAAGAAAAATGAACACTAGTTGGAAACTCTTATTTTCAAAGTCTTTCTTTTATGGTTCTTATCTTTATATGTAAATTTCACCATCTCTCTTTTGTTATTGGATTTTGTGGGTGTAATCCACTGAAAACCCTCAGGAGACAACACTCCTCCTACTAGGGACACCTAGAGGTTTAACGGCTTGTTGCACGTGCTCAGTGCAATCGTGTTTGCCTACGAAAGTGTGCTTAGTTTTCTCCTTTCTTTTTTTCTCCTTCTCTTGAATAAACTAGTTTGCTCGGGACGATCAAAGATAAGTTTGGGGGTGTTTGTTCAGTTGATAAAACTACACATTTGTTATTACATTTTTCCTACCATTTCCATATTAAAAAAGGTCTTTATTATAATATATCATACATATGAGGGTATTTCTGTAAAAATAATATTTTACATGTGTTGATATATTATAATTAGCATTTAGTAGGAAAATGTATGCAAATAATATCATTGACCAAATCCTAGTAGAGCCAAGTCTACTAAATATTATTTAAGTTGTTGTGCAGAATTTTTCCAAGTTGTTGTGCAGAATTTTTCCAAGAAATCAAGTTGTTAAAGAAAACTTGCCTAATTAAGAAAGCAAAACTTGGAGATCAAGTTTGGCAGCGACTACGAGAAGATTTCAAAGATCCAAAGATTCCAGAGAAGTCCACATGCCAAGTAGAGAGAAGCCCCAAAAAGAAAATCAACTGCTTTGATTAAATGGCCGTGGATCCGCGACCATACCCCCCTCTGGGCCGCGGATCCGCGGCAATGTGAAAGATTTAGAGGCTGCAATTTTTGTGGAAAAATCTTTACTGTTATTTTCCTAATTTGGAAGCAAGAGTTCTGGCTTTGGGGCTATAAATAAAGACCGAGAGCCTCTTGGAAAAATCATCAAGCCGACGAGATCACGAAGTCCAAGACGTCTCACGCATCCAGGCTGATCATCAACTGTTCGTCTACCTCCTTAGAAGAGATCGAGAATCAACTAGAAATTGTAATCATTTTCTAAGGATTCAAGTGTAATGAATATTGTTGATTAATAAAGGTAGCTTTCTTTTTCTTATTCTATTTCTTCATAGTTTAATTATGCATTTTCTCTCCATCTCTCTTTCTCCCAACATGCGCGAGTAATTCTCCGCTTGTTAGGGTTCATAGGATTAGGGTAGGCTAATGGATGATGAACATCTCTAAACCCCTTTTAAGTCCTATAAAGTTTATGAACTTTATCAAAAGAATCTTTAACATCCTAATCGGCGCGCTAACAATTCTTTGTTAGTTCCGACCGCGATTAGAGATTAGATTAATGATTGTTTTGGTGAAGGCTAGATATGAACGAAGTTCCGTGTCGAGATAGGGGTTAAGAGTGAGATTCCTTTTCCCTCCAGAAACCCTAATCTACACGCATCACTGTCGTTCTAGTTTTAAATCTATTAAAGGATAAAAGGGTAACTTTTAATTAATCGTCCATAACTACTAAATCCTAATGAACCCTACAAGCCCCCTTATTATATTAACTACATCCCTAAAATAATCTAGATCTATATTTTGCATTCTTGCTTAACGTAGATCTAGAAACCATTCTACAATATTCTTTATTCCCCTCTCTCTCAACACATCTAAAGTAAGAGTAAAAGATTCAACGTTTCCCAGAGGACGACCCGTACTCACCTCGGTCTAGCTACATGCGACACCGTTCTGATTGCGGTTAAACTACTAAACACACTCTTTCGAATCAATCACTTCCTGAAAAAATACTACGCCTAACGAGTCACGGCCTAGGTCAATGATAGATGACGACGCCTATATTCACTCGCTATCTTCCTAAGACAAAACTCTATAAGTAGTAGTCGGCTTTCGGACCGAAATGTCCTTAAACTAATGATGTACCACTATGTCCTAAAACTGGCTGTTGACCGAGACGTCGATAAAATACTACGGACCGCAGCATCCCAAGTCTGACACAAAAATAAAAAAATAATAAAAGAAAGAAAAAGAAAACGGTATGTCCATAAGCAAAATGAGCACGGATGAAAACCCGAAAGGGCTCCGTGAGTAAAAACAGCAGGGCTACCGGCGAGTTTTGTGAAAACTCGAAAGGGCGCAATCTCGTTATAAGACACTTGCAAGGCCCTCTTGACCTTGTGAGGAAAAACCACCTTCGTGAGATCCTTACGACTCACAAGGGAGCAACACACTTAGGGATCCCCACGATTCCTAAGGAGAAATTACACTTACGAGATCCTCACGACTCGTAAGGAGAATTCCCCTTTGAGACCCTCACGGCTCATAGGATTCAAAAGACTTAATCTACAGGGATCTAAACCTGTTCTTAAGCCATCACAACCCATAGATTGCCCTACAAGCGGTTCAATATTGACCCTTATATACAATCCACGGGCACGAATAAACATCTCCCTGACAAAGTCCCACCTGCGACTGGGGATATGCTCATATGGCAAACAACTCTTGTAAGTCCTCTCGACTTATAAGGAGAAAATACTCTTGTAAGATCCTTACGAATTATAAGAGACCATACACTTAAGACTCATCACGATTCTTAAGGAGAAAACACACTTATGAGATTCTCACGACTCGTAGGGAGAAATATCTTCATGAGACCCTTACGGCTCATGAAGTTAAAAGCCTTAGTCAACAGGATCCTAATCCTGTTCGCTAAGCCACCTTTGTTCAACATTGACAGAGGCAAATGATGATTCGCTCCTGGCAATATCCCAGTTGTAGCGATGCTGATGCCTAAATTGGTATCAGATCCCAAATCCCAAATTTGCAATGAAAAGTCAGCGAGCCACAAATGCATATGAAATAGTCGAAATGATGGGGCAACTTGCAATGAAATCAGCAAGTAAAAAAAATGTATGCATATAAAATAGCCGAAATGATTGGGCAACTTGCAATAAAAAGCAGCGAGTGCATAAAACAAATAGCCTAAATGATTGGGCACTGCGAAAAATAGCCGAAATGATTGGGCAATCGCAACTTGCGCAATATAAAAACTGAAATGATAGAGCATTGCGGAAAAAAAAAAATATATAAAATGAAACTTTTTGCCCTACAGGTGAGATCACATCGATCCCTGTATACAATCCAGAGGCACAAACAAAGAGGGAACCATACCTTCCCCCAGGCTCCATCCGAAAGAGAGCCAAGTCTCGACGGTTCACAAAGCAGCCTGGAGATCATCTCGACATTCGTCTCATTACAACAGACGCAACATCAGCAAATCGGAGCCACGGCAAAGCTCCCAGTTTCATGACTCGACGATGCACAGACAACCGAGAGTCAACCCCTCCTGGTCCTGTGGAACACGACTAATGTCAATCCTGACCCTGTGGGAAGCGTCTAGAGCAAATTCTGGTCCTTGTGGAACATGACTTATGTCAATCCAGACCCCATGGGAAGCATCCAGAGCAAATCCTGGTTTCGTGGAACATGGCTTATGTCAATCCTGACCCCGTGTGAAACATCCAGAGTAAATGCTGGTCCTGTGGAACACGGCTTATGTCAATCCTGACCCCATGGGAAGCGTCCAGAGCAAATCCTGGTTTCGTGGAACACGTCTTATGTCAATCCTGGCCCCGTGGGAAGTATCTAGAGCGGATCCTGGTCCTTGTGGAACACGGCTTATGTCAATCCTTACCCCGTGGGAAACATCCAGAGCAAGTCCTGGTTTCGTGGAACACGCCTTATGTCAATCCTGACCCTGTGGGAAGAGTCCAGAGCAAGTCCTGGTTTCGTGGAACACGGCTTATGTTAATCCTGACCCCGTGGGAAGCGTCCAGAGCAAATCCTGGTTTTGTGGAACACGTCTTATGTCAATCCTGACCCCGTGGGAAGCGTCCAGACTGGTTTTGTGGAATACGGCTTATGTCAATCCTGACCCCGTGGGAAGCGTCCAGAGCAAATCCTGGTTTCGTGAAACACGACTAATGTCAATCCTGACCCCGTGGGAAACATCCAGAGCGGATCCTGGTCCTTGTGGAACACGGCTTATGTCAATCCTGACCCCGTGGGAAGCGTCCAGAGCAAATCCTGGTTTTGTGGAACACGGCTTATGTCAATCCTGACCCCGTGGGAAGCGTCCAGAGCGGATCCTGGTCCTTGTGGAACACGGCTTATGTCAATCCTGACCCTGTGGGAAACATCCAGAGCAAATCCAGGTCCTGTGGAACATGACTTATGTCAATCCTGACCCAGTGGGAAGCGTCCAGAGAAAATCCTGGTTTTGTGGAACACGGCTTATGTCAATCCTGACCTCGTGGGAAGCGTCCAGAGCAAATCCTGGTTTCGTGGAACATGGCTAATGTCAATCCTGACCCTGTGGGAAACGTCCATAACGGATCCTGGTCCTTGTGGAACACGGCTTATGTCAATCCTGACCCCGTGGGAAGCATCCAGAGCAAATCCTGGTTTCGTAGAACACGGCTTATGTCAATCCTGACCCCGTGGGAAGCGTCCAAAGTGGATCCTGGTCCTTGTGGAACACGGATTATGTCAATCCTGACCCCGTGGGAAACATCCAGAGCAAATCCTGGTCCTGTGGAACACGGCTAATGTCAATCCTGACCCCGTGGGAAGCGTCCAGAGCGGATCCTGGTCCTTGTGGAATATGGCTTATGTCAGTCCTGACCCGTGGGAAGCGTCCAGATCAAATCCTGGTTTCGTGGAACACGACTTATGTCAATCCTGACCCCGTGGGAAGCATCCAGAGCAAATCCTGGTTTCGTGGAACACGGCTTATGTCAATCTTGACCCCGTGGGAAGCGTCCAGAGCAGATCCTGGTCTTTGCGGAACATGGCTTATGTCAATCCTGACCATATGGGAAGCGTCCAGAGGAAATCCTGGTTTCGTGGAACACGGCTTATGTCAATCCTAACCCCGTGGGAAGCATCCAGAGCGGATCCTGGTCCTTGCGGAACACGGCTAATGTCAATCCTGACCCTATGGGAAGCATCCAGAGCACCTCCTGGTCCTATAGAACACAGTTAAAGTCAATCTTGACCCCGTTAGAAATGGCCAGAGCAACTCCTGACTCCGTGAAATGCGGATAAGGTCAACCCCTGACTCTGTGAAATACGGATAATGTCAACCTCATCCATCACTTACGGGTCCTCACGACTCATAAGGGAGAAAACTCTTTTGTGAGATCCTTACGACTCTCAAGAGAAAACGCACTTAGGAATCCTCACGATTCTTAAGGAGAAATTACACCTACGGGATCCTCTCGACCTGTAGAGAGAAAATTCTTTATGAGACCCTCACGGCTTGTAATGTTGAAAAGTCTTAGGTGGCAGATCCTAACCCTGTCTCCCAAGCCATCATTGCCTCGCAGAAAGGTAAAGATAGATTTTCAATGGACCATACTCTCTGACAAGATAGGAATAATCACTTACGAGTCCTTTCGACTCGTAAGCAAGAAAAACTCTCTTGTGAGATTTTTACAACTCTCAAAAGAAAATACACTTAGGAATCCTCACGATTCTTAAGGAGAAATTACACGTATGAGATCCTCACGACTCGTAAGTAGAAATACCTTTATGAGGCCCTCACGGCTCATAAAGTTGGAAAGCCTTAGGAGGCAGATCTGAACCCGACTCCTAAGCCATCGCTGTTCTACAAGGAGATCAAAATAGATTATTCACAAAATGCATTTACTAAAAGGGACACACCATCATGAAGAAAAATATGTCTTTTATTCATGAATCAAAATGAATACAAAGTACAATTTATGAAAGAATAAAAAATACTCTCCTTCAGGAGTATGCACAAAAGAAGAATAAAAAAATATACAATTCTTCAAGCCGGAGGACGATTTAATAGGTTTGCCAGTTCATCCTTTTTCCGCTGGGCCTCAGCTTCATGATTTATTATCGTTAAGAGACGGGCCTCCACTTGAGCCTGTTGGGCCTGGTACGAGGCAAGCTGGCTTTCAAGCTCCTTTTCGGTAACCTTATGAGCTTCGACCATTTCACGAGTGAAAATGACGGCTTTATCAATGGCTACCACCTCCCTGATAGCTTCTTAAAGCACCCGCCAAAGTTCATATGCCTGAGTGGTTTTGGCCGTAAGATTAGCTTGAAGTTCCCTCAGCGCTTTGGAAGCCAGCTCCCTCTCCGAAAAATTTCGGCTAAGCCTCTTCTCGCATGATAGCTTATTCGCAGCGCACCGCTCAATCAGCCCCCGTAAGCTCGTCTTTGCAGCCACAACCTCTGAAGGAAGGCATGTACATTCAAGACTACGCAAACAAGCCTCCACCTGACAACAGAACTCAACCCAGACTTGCACCAATGTTTCACTATGGTAAGTAGCAGGAAAGGGAAGAGAACCGTTGTCTTTAGCGGCAAATGCTTCGGCCGTGATCAGACTGCCAGCACGAAGGTTTTCAATCAGAGCTGACAAGGAGTGAAAGCTTAGCTTTGCCATCCGTTCTGAGGCACGTAGAGCGTAGGGGCCGGGCGGCATGACGATGCGAGATACCAGCGTGATAAGAACTGAAAAAGCTGTTAAGATTCATAAAAAGAAATCAGCGAGACTTGCAAGCAAAGAGCAGGTGGAACAGTGTCGAAACTTTACTTACCCACAGTCATGCAAGAAGGGTCTGAAGGCTCCCCAGGCCCGTCAAGAATCTCAACTTCGTCATCGGCTTCCATAACTGTAGAAAACATCAGTGTTATTATATGAAATAATAATAATGCCATGAGGAGAGGGCAAATGACACTAACCTTCCCGGAAGAGAGAACGATGCGTTGTGGGGATATCGCCTGCGGAGCGGCCATCTCTAACAGACGCTGAAAAGACTTCCTGGGGGACAAGTCCACGATGGACGCCGCCAATCCTCGTAGCTCTGAAAAGACAGAAAAGTTCAGATAATGAAGAGATCATTAAAATAAAAGATAGAAGAATACCTTCGATACTCCTCCCACTCTGGACTGGAGGGATAGCAGTTTCGGTGGCCTCCTCCATGCCCCCAGGCACATCATCGGGGACGTGGGCCGATATAATAACTTCCGATTGAGGAGCAGTAGCCATCGTTGCAGGCTCCAATGAAAGGACGGTGGCCTCGACCACCTGTCCCATAGTCTCCGGGTCGTCCCCAGAAAGATCCATTGAATCTGTGGCCAATGAAGATGCCTCTTCCGGGGGAGCAAGCACCTGGGGGACGGGAGTCGCCGAGGGGAGTTCCGTGGCAGGAACAAAAGTTGTATGAACCCCCTCCACACTTACTAGTGTCTCATCGGGGATATTTGTGGAGTCCATAGTCAAGGCGCGACTCGAACTCAGATCCTCTGCCATTGCCGAAGTCCCTACGAAGTTTTCGTGAAGATAAGGACATATATATATATATATATATATATATATATATATATATATATATATATATATATATATATATATATATATATAAGCAGTGCAAAATATTACAAAAAGATATATGAGTATACCAATGCGCAAAGAAGCCTCTAGTATGTCCTTTTCAAGCTGGCGTTCCTTCTCAAGAATTCGTGCTCACCGGGGTGCGAGGGTAGACTCGTGGCCACCAGTCCACAGCGACAATGCATCTTCGGCATCAGCTGAGATAGGATGCTTAAGGGCTCTCTCGCCTCCCTCTTCCAAAGGACCTATAAATATTCGCCGTATCGATGGAGGATCTTCGTAGAAGATGGCGGCAGGATAAGGCCTCTTCGGAACCCTTACATTCTCAGCTTCATCCTGGGAGCGTCTTATAGCCTCAGCCAATTGCGCGGCTTCCTCGGCAGATGAACCGGGAAAAAGAAGACCACCATCTTGCATGGCTATTGGCTCGTCCTGAAGAATGGGCTCGGATTCCACTAAAAAGTCGAGCAGATTGGTGACCGTCTTCCTTCGCCTCTTGGACCCAAAACTAACACCAGAAGACGATGGCTTCTTTCCCTTTGGTGCTTTGGCGCGACGTTGACCCACTTCGCCTTCAATATCCTCACTCGGCGGTGCTACCGATGACGACACTGCCATTACTGACGCCGCAGCTGATGATACTGCTACTGGCGCCTTATTGGCCCTTGCTTGAGCTCTAGTGCGCGGTGGCATACCAGCTGTGGGAGTTAGATCCACTTCCGTCGTCTCAGGAATAAGCACAATACCAGTATCTCTCAGGGGAGGGTGAACCACTGCCGGCGGTCGTGGCGGGACTCCCATAGCTTGGATCGGAGTGGGAACCCTATATCCAAGGAGCATCCTCCTGAAAGGTTCCTAGGCACTCTAGTAAGGTCTCACAAGGCATCGAACATGCCAATTTCAAAAATTTGGTGCCGAGAAACCCTAGACTACGGATCTTAGACTAGATGTTTAGGCGAAATGAAAACTTAGTTAACACTTTAACTAGAAGTGAGAAGCTACAACCTTTGTAGATCCGGATTTCCACCTCCTTAGCTCCACGTGGTCATGCCCTCGCTGTCCATCATGAATCCTCGACTCATTCGTTGGCTTCATTGGAATAATGTGCGGAATAGGTCGTCGGCTTTGTGTCAAAGACGATCTACGTCGAGGTTGCACTAGTTCAAGCTCCGAGTTCACAAAGTTGTGAAACTTGTGAAGAGAACACCCAAAACAACTTGGCAAGAGGTATAGGGTGAAGAAATAGGAGATGGGTTCACTTTAGATTTGGAATTTTCTCACTAGAACTCAAGTTGCCATTGGAGTAGCAAGCTTGAAGAAGAAGAAGAAGATGAGCTAGTTATGATAAGTCTTATGTTAAAATGAATAATAATTCAATACTTATCATAACTTGACTAAGGTTAAGTGTAGAGAATAAACCATGGTGAATTAAGTGGGTTAGGGTTAAGTAAGATGACAAGAATGGTTGCAAAAGTCAAAGGTTCAAGAAGCTTCAACATAAAACAAGAATTGCCACCCTTCTCATCTTGAATTTATCCATATAAATAAACAAATAAATGAATAAATAAATATGCAAAACCCTAATTACAAAATAACCATGGTTTAATTCTATTCATTTAACCATATGATCAAGTATCATCAAACATGATACAAAAAAGGTGCACAAAAATATATCACATATACAATGTGCAAATCAAGTGAGAAAAATCCGTTTAAAGTGAACCTATACTAGTTAATACAAAGTAATATATCAAATATATAATTATACATTAAATCATTAAATCAACACTTGATTCAATGATCCGGTCATGTCGCACATAACCGACTAGTATTCAATGCATCGATTTATCAAATCAATGATTCGATAACTAGGTCATATCTCATATAACCAATCGAAACATTAAACGCGAGAATGAAATGCGGTATCACATACACGCATTATTCTCGCTCCCGCACATATCTCATATGCGCTCCTATTTCGTTTTGCTTGAGCTATGAAACCTCTGTGTAGGACTCTAAAGACTCGTCAATACGCCGGTAGCAGATGATGATCATATCAAGCACCCACAAGCCGCAAGCGGTCTGCTAAACGTAACGGCCACCCGGGTATTGAGCGATCAGAAGATCGACGAGCTAGCTCGCTCACACTCCAGCGAATCCGACCAGTAACACTTACCATACAGTCCGGTCTCTTCGTCTGATATGTCGCATATCAAGTCTAGGGGTGGTAAACGTCAGACCCCAATAACCGATAAGTCGTGCCGATGTGAGGCTCATAACGGGTCGAGAAACTACTGGTAACACTTACCAGTAAATCTCTGATCAGCCCTGGCCAGGGACTTCCCTGTTACGGCCAATCGAGCACAGCGCAACATCAACTCCCAATACCGGGAGAGACGAAACCCCTCCTATCGCTCATTGCCTCCATGTGACTCGGGGCTGTACCCAAAGACCACCGTTTTGCATGCCCTCATGGACGTGGTAAGGTGGAGATCAAAGCACAGTGGGAATCACACAAGACTCTATGACGATCTCGGGTCTACAGACTAACCTGTACAAGTGTCACCTGAGAACTGCCATCTGACGTGAGGTATAATACCATCTGGGAGTTCTCGGCGAGTCCGTCCAGTGTACTCAGTCTCCACTGAGCACCCGTATACTATCTCTGATGTCAAACACCAATGGATATGGGATCATCCATCACCCATCACATGGGTCGAGAAGCGTATACGCTAGTCTACTCTGGTATATCGATGCCCCGTCTCGATACACCCACGACTAGGGACCTTGAAGGATGTACTTATAGACTACCATGTCCCCACTAGTATGATCTGCATCATAGTCCAGGTAGTCAAGTACACATCCTAAGGGCTTTACCAACATGTAACTATAAGACAGTATAAAGAGACTAGTGTACATGTTAAGATAAAGAGCAACCAGATAGCATACTATCATATCGAGCAAGAAAGTCATCTCTATATATGTCCAAGCATCCAATATAATATACAACATCTGTACAATACTGGCCTCTAGGGCATACATACAACTAACAATCTCCCACTTGCACTAAGGCCAGCTGCTGTAGTATCGCATACCGAGCATCCCGAAGAGTCTCTCAAACTGTGTCAGGGGAATGGCCTTCGTGAGTGGATCCGCCGTGTTGTTCTTCGTGTCAACCCTCCTGATCTCGATCTCCCGGCGATCAACTATCTCCCGGATCAGGTGATACCGCCTCAGAATATGCCTGGACCACTGATGGGACCTGGGTTCCTTGGCCAAAGCCACCGCTCCATTGTTATCGCAATACAAAGGTATTGGATGCTCAATGGATGGAACCACTCCAAGTTCAGTAATGAACTTCTTGATCCAGACAGCTTCTTTAGCAGCATCGTTGGCAGCGATGTATTCAGCCTCCATCATCGAGTCTGCCACGGTTTCCTGCTTGGAACTCTTCCAGCTAACCGCCCCTCCGTAAAGGGTAAAGACAAAGCCCGACTGCGACTTAGAGTCGTCCTTATCACTCTGGAAGCTCGAATCGGTAAAGGACTCCACTTGGAGTTCTCCGTTACCATACACCAAGAACATATCTCTAGTCCTTCGCAAGTACTTGAGAATGCTCTTCATAGCTGTCCAGTGACTCTCTCCAGGATCAGCTTGATACCTGCTCACTATACTTAGTGAGTATGCTACTTCGGGTCTGGTACATAGCATCGCATACATGATAGAGCCTACTGCCGAAGCATAGGGTATCCCTTGCATGCGAGCTCTCTCCAAATCAGTCTTAGGAGACATCTCTTTGGAGAGAGTGACTCCAGAGATCGTGGGTAAGTTCCCACGCTTGGACTCTTCCATACTAAACCTCTTTAGTATGGTGTCAATGTACCTGGATTGGGACAATCCCAAAATCCGTTTGGATCTATCTCTATAGATCCTAATTCCCAATATGCAGGAGGCATCACCAAGATCTTTCATTGAGAATCTTTGTGATAAGAAGAGCTTGACCGATTGCAGCATAGGAATATCATTTCCTATCAAGAGTATGTCGTCCACGTACAATACGAGGAAGACAATCTTACTCTCTGCCACCTTCCTGTATATACAAGGTTCATCTGGATTTTTGACGAAATCAAACTCTTTGATAACGACGTCATAGCAGATGTTCCAACTCCGCGATGCTTGCTTTAATCCATAAATGGATTTAAGCAGCTTGCACACCTTCCCGCTGCTCCCACTGTCTACGAAGCCCTCTGGCTGAGTCATGTACACGCACTCTTCTAAATCACCATTTAGAAAGGCGGTCTTAACATCCATTTGCCAGATTTCGTAATCATGATATGCAGCGATGGCAAGCATGATCCGGATGGATTTAAGCATAGCCACTGGAGAAAAGGTCTCGTCATAGTCCACACCTGGTCTTTGACGAAAACCTTTTGCTACAAGTCTAGCTTTGAAAGTCTCTACTTTCCCATCTACACCAAGTTTCTTCTTGAAGATCCACTTGCTCCCAATGGGTTTTACCCCTTCAGGAGCAACTTCCAAAGTCTATACTTTGTTGGTGTACATGGAATCCATCTCAGACCGCATAGCATCCAGCCATTTCACTGAGTCCCCACTCGTGATGGCCTGCTCGAAGCTAGTTGGGTCATCATCCTCCATGATGCAATCCTCGCTCCCACCATCAATGAGAAAACCGTAGTATCTCTCAGGTGGACGAGAAACCCTACCAGATCGGCGGAGAGGCTGGGGTTCATCGGGAACTACGGAATCCTCTGGTTCCACCAGATCTTCTGTTGTAGCTTCTGCAGCTGGAACCTCTTCTAGTTCTACCTCATGACCACTAATCTCTTTTTCAAGAAATTCCTTTTCTAAAAAGGTGGCATGCCGAGAAACAAACACTCTTTGTTCCTCAGGGTGGTAGAAGATATACCCTTGAGAATTCTTAGGATATCCTACAAATTTACATAGAACAGACCGTGCCTCGAGTTTGTCCGGATTTTGTCGTTTGACATAGGCTGGACAACCCCATATCTTAACATAGTTAAGACTTGGTCTCTTCCCTTTCTATATCTCATATGGAGTGGTAGGCACAGATTTGGTGGGGACCATATTCAATAGATGTATGGCTGTCTCAAGCGCATACCCCCAGAAGGAAATAGGTAACTCAGCTGTGCTCATCATAGAGCGCACCATATCTAATAAGGTGCGGTTCCTCCGTTCTGATACACCGTTGTGCTGTGGTGTATATGGAGGAGTCAGTTGAGAGAGAATCCCATTCTCTTTTAGGAAGTCCAGGAATTCATTGCTCAAGTATTCACCTCCTCGATCAGATCGAAGGATTTTAATACTTTTTCCGGTTTGGTTTTCGACTTCTTGTTTATATTCTCTAAATTTCTCAAAAGCTTCAGACTTGTGTCTTATTAAGTACACATGTCCGTATCTTGAGAGATCTTCAGTGAATGTAATGAAGTACGAAGAACCATCTCTGGCATGTGTAGACATGGGACCACATACATCACTATGTATTAGTCCCAAGAGTTCGGTAACTCTTTCTCCGTGTCCCGTAAACGGAGTTTTGGTCATCTTGCCTTTGAGACATGACTGGCAAGTGTCATAAGATGAAAATTCGAAAGGTTTCAAATATCCATCCTTATGCAACTTAGCCAGTCGTGCCACATTGATGTGACCCAGTCTACAATGCCACAAGTAAGATTCGTTCAGTTCTGAACTCTTCCTCTTGTGTGTGTTTGTTATGCTCAGAACTGTTGATTGATTTAGAACATAAATGCCATTGCATAACGTGCCTGATCCAACCAACTTTTGGTCACGGAAAATGTTCATAACATTGTCCTGTAATACAAAATTATATCCTTCTTTGCTTAATAAAGAAACCGATATAATGTTGCATATCAGGTTCGGCATGTAATATCATTCGTTCAAAACCAATGTATTACCGGTTGGTAATACAAGGTGATATTCCCCGACAGTCTTAGCTGCAACAATTGCACCATTTCCAACTCTAATGTCTTTATCACCTTCTCCAAGTTCTCTACCTTTCCTAAGCCCATGTAACTGATTACATATATGGGATCCTGACCCGGTATCTAATACCCAGGACGTAGAGCAAATGGAGAAACAGTTCTCAGTAACGAACACACCCGAAGAAAATGCATCAACATGTATTTTCTTCATTCGGGTGGCATGGGAATCCTGGTATTCCCCTATATCCTGTTCATTCCTATAACTCTTATAAGAATGAACGGAACCAACGTTCCCCAGCACAGTATAACATGCGGGTTCGGTCAATACATCCATATTATTATCTTGATTAAGGCATGAACTGGTCGCTACCTGGAGAGAGAGAGAGAAGAAAACACTTTAGCGTATGCTCGTGCAAGATCAGATTGGTTATTATCTTATCTAATCAGGATGGCTCCCACTGCTTTTTATCAAATCTTCCTTCAAACCCTAAAGGAAAGACTAGCCGGGATTAATTACACACTACAAGTTCGCCAATCTTTCAGCCAGGCCAGTGTCGGTACTTTGAGGGAGGTCCCCCGTGCTTTCGCACGAACCTAATTAATGTAAACCTCGTTTTCCCAGAGGCGTAACCCTGTTGACACCTTTCTAGACACCTACTTGATCAGCTAATTGCAATGTGTAAAACTCTCCCAGGAGTAACTCTTACTCGCAGTGGATATCGGGATCCAACTATCTCATATAAGGTATGCAATCTCATTGCAAATTTAAACACTTGAAATTCCCGATAATGCTTTTGCCCCTAGCATGCTATGACCTTGACGAAAGCCAACAAATCACAGCCCGCTAGTCAAGTTCAACCCGTACATTTCTTGACTGAATCAAACCCACCCGCACGACCCTTGACGAAAGCCAACAAAGCCGTACGACTACCCTAATCCAGTCGCATCATATGCAACAGATAAACAGCACATAGCTACCGCACACTACACCTTGACGAAAGCCAACAAATGTAGCACGAATACTATATGTAACGTATCTGAAATGACGGAGGGCTACGCAGGTTTTTCTGAAAACCTATTGCGTAATGAACTTGATATCGTTGTAGAATCAAATGAAGTTTTGAAATGGAGTGATTTTGAGGCTTTTCTAGTTTTGCTAAAGGAGTCACTCCCGGCGAAGGGATCTCGGTCCTTTCCTCGTCGAATGAGGTGCGGGATATATCATATATATCGCTGTGCAAAGCAAAAACCCAAAAGCAGTCAAAAGCAAACCGAGTCTGTAGCATCTGCCAGTTATTGCTAAAGGAGTCACTCCCGGTGAAGGGATCTCGGTCCTTTCCTCATCGAATAAGGTGCGGGGTATATCATATATACCGCTGTGCAAAGCAAGAACTGTAGCTACCTGTTTTATTTTAAAATTCGATTCCACGACATCTTAAGTTTCTTATCTTTCATTAATCACATTAATGAAGTCCCATCATTTAAATACCTAAACATCACAGATAGATATGACATACACTTATGCCATCCGCATTCGCCTCGATGTCCCCTCGTGCACCGTTAGGTTAGGTAACTAACGACAGAGCAGGGCAGGGCTAGCGCGGGTGTAAAACATAAGTAACGTCTATATAATATATCATATATACTATATACTGTATCCATCACAGAGTCACAACACAGATATCGCAGCAGAATAAACATATGAAATATTGGATATACTAGGACGTCCGTGTTTTCAATACGAGCCAGTATAAAACACGGATTCCACGGTCGTGATGAATAGCCAATCCCACACCCCTAGACCCCTACGAGAGCGGCAAGAAACCCTGCCAATTCTAGGGTTAGGAAACCCGGACTCGACTCCTCGAGTTGGTCTCCCACTGGACCCTAGAACCCGGTTACTTGTGCTCCCCTCCTTGGGTCTATCCTAATGCGGAAAAGTAAATAATATACAAAGGGTGACAACTTCCGCTACGTGGAAGTGCCCCAAATAAAAGAATATTACATACAAGTTTTTACATGAATGAAAATGAAAAACACTCATCTCACATAAAAACCCCGGCTATTCAAACACGACGATCCAATATAACATATCCAGCAACACATAACATCACATGTCATCAACGTAAGTAAGTATGCATACCCCAATTGTCGTTGACGTATAGCAACGAAACCGGCGATATGAACATACTACACTTACGGTCACAGAAAAGAAAGTGTAAAACTACAACAATTGAAATCCGCAACTTCTTTAGACATCGCATGCCTAATCAAATGAAATACTTAGACATCACATGCCTAACAGATATAAATCCCGCATTTTAGTCTCAGTATCGAAAACACTTTTCAATATTCTGTGGGACTAAACTGCTAGATTTATAACATTCATTCAGTTATCTCATAACTGTTTGTGAATTCCAATTATTGTATCACATTCCAGATAAACAGATAATGTTAAACTTTCCGATCGAACAGTCGAATACCCAAGTTTTCCCGATACAGCTCAACACATGAAATAAGTATAACAACATTCAGTTCGTGCCTCAGTACCAACGGTCCAGCCGTAGAAGGGTCAAGCCAACGCCTCATATGTGGCACGCCGTACTGCCCCAAACCCGAAGGTTCAAAGGGCAGTTCAAGACGGTCACATAATCGAGTTAAGGTTTGTTGTCTTCCAGAGGGTCCATCGCGTTACTTGCACTACTTAGAACATCGTTAAACTACGGAAAAATCCAACACTTGGAAATTTCCCGACAGGGAAAAAATTGGGTATTTATATCCGGTCGAACTTTTTAACATATTCTGAAAATTATCCGGAAATACACAAAAGACGAAATTTGATAATCCGATCGAAATACCGAATCCCCAAAACAACCCCAGAAAATTCAACTCTTGAATGAATATTAAACATTCCATTAAGACTCAGCACTACATTACATGGATTACTGTGCAAACCACTTGCTGTAAATCAGCACAGTGGCCGCGGAACCGCCGCGCTTCCTATGGTGTGGGCCGCGGTTCCGCGCCTACTTAGTTGATTTAGCAGCACGTGTT
The DNA here is from genome assembly GCA_030015575.1 of Agapanthus africanus. NCBI lineage: Eukaryota > Viridiplantae > Streptophyta > Magnoliopsida > Asparagales > Amaryllidaceae > Agapanthus > Agapanthus africanus. The sequence goes on along the minus strand of CM057339.1, from coordinate 295,908,140 downwards.
TCACAGTAACTCACTATATTCCCTGCTGAATTTTTTGGAAACTTTTAATCTGGAAAAATCCACGTTTTCAGAAAAAGTACAGAGAGCATGTTTGTAATGGGTTTTCGGGTTCGTTCGGACTTCAAACTCCGTCTGGACTTCGCCTAAGGCTCTAGCTAGGCTCTGATACCAGTGAAAGGTTCCTAGGCACTCTAGTAAGGTCTCACAAGGCATCGAACATGCCAATTTCAAAAATTTGGTGCCGAGAAACCCTAGACTACGGATCTTAGATTAGATGTTTAGGCAAAATGAAAACTTAGTTAACACTTTAACTAGAAGTGAGAAGCTACAACCTTTGTAGATCCGGATTTCCACCTCCTTAGCTCCACGTGGTCATGCCCTCGCTGTCCATCATGAATCCTCGACTCATTCGTCGGCTTTATCGGAATAATGTGCGGAATAGGTCGTCGGCTTTGTGTCAAAGACGATCTACGTCGAGGTTGCACTAGTTCAAGCTCCGACTTCACAAAGTTGTGAAACTTGTGAAGAGAACACCCAAAACAACTTGGCAAGAGGTAGAGGGTGAAGAACTAGGAGATGGGTTCACTTTAGATTTGGAATTTTCTCACTAGAACTCAAGTTGCCATTGGAGTAGCAAGCTTGAAGAAGAAGAAGAAGATGAGCTAGTTATGATAAGTCTTATGTTAAAATGAATAATAATTCAATACTTATCATAACTTGACTAAGGTTAAGTGTAGAGAATAAACCATGGTGAATTAAGTGGGTTAGGGTTAAGTAAGATGACAAGAATGGTTGCAAAAGTCAAGGGTTCAAGAAGCTTCAACATAAAACAAGAATTGCCACCATTCTCATCTTGAATTTATCCATATAAATAAACAAATAAATGAATAAATAAATATGCAAAACCCTAATTACAAAATAACCATGGTTTAATTCTATTCATTTAACCATATGATCAAGTATCATCAAACATGATACAAAAAAGGTGCACAAAAATATATCACATATACAATGTGCAAATCAAGTGAGAAAAATCCGTTTAAAGTGAACCTATACTAGTTAATGCAAAGTAATATATCAAATATATAATTATACATTAAATCATTAAATCAACACTTGATTCAATGATCCGGTCATGTCGCATATAACCGACTAGTATTCAATGCATCGATTTATCTAATCAATGATTCGATAACTATGTCATATCTCATATAACCAATCGAAACATTAAACGCGAGAATGAAATGCGGTATCACATACACGCATTATTCTCGCTCCCGCACATATCTCATATGCGCTCCTATTTCGTTTCGCTTGAGCTAGGAAACCTCTGTGTAGGACTCTAAAGACTCGTCAATACGCCGGTAGCAGATGATGATCATATCAAGCACCCACAAGCCGCAAACGGTCTGCTAAACGTAACGTCCACCCGGGTATTGAGCGATCATAAGATCGACGAGCTAGCCCGCTCACACTCCTGCGAATCCGACCAGTAACACTTACCATACAGTCCGGTCTCTTCGTCTGATATGTCGCATATCAAGTCTAGGGGTGGTAAACGTCAGACCGCAATAACCGATAAGTCGTGCCGATGTGAGGCTCATAACGGGTCGAGAAACTACTGGTAACACTTACCAGTAAATCTCTGATCAGCCCTGGCCAGGGACTTCCCTGTTACGGCCAATCGAGCACAGCGCAACATCAACTCCCAATACCGGGAGAGACGAAACCCCTCCTATCGCTCATTGCCTCCATGTGACTCGGGACTGTACCCAAAGACCACCGTTTTGCACGCCCTCATGGACGTGGTAAGGTGTAGATCAAAGCACAGTGGGAATCACACAAGACTCTATGACGATCTCGGGTCTACAGACTAACCTGTACAAGTGTCATCTGAGAACTGCCATCTGACGTGAGGTATAATACCATCTGGGAGTTCTCGGCGAGTCCGTCCAGTGTACTCAGTCTCCACTGAGCACCCGTATACCATCTCTGATGTCAAACACCAATGGATATGGGATCATCCATCGCCCATCACATGGGTCGAGAAGCGTATACGCTAGTCTACTCTGGTATATCGATGCCCCGTCTCGATACACCCACGACTAGGGACCTTGAAGGATGTACTTATAGACTACCATGTCCCCACTAGTATGATCTGCATCATAGTCCAGGTAGTCAAGTACACATCCTAAGGGCTTTACCAACATGTAACTATAAGACAGTATAAAGAGACTAGTGTACATGTTAAGATAAAGAGCAACCAGATAGCATACTATCATATCGAGCAAGAAAGTCATCTCTATATATGTCCAAGCATCCAATATAATATACAACATCTGTACAATACTGGCCTCTAAGGCATACATACAACTAACACCTCCTCTCCTCAACAATAATAGGACTGACTCGGTGGAGGTACCAGCCCGTGAAAGCCCCCACACATCGAGGAATGTAGTCAGCCTCAGGAATCATGAAGCGAGAGCCGGTGTACAGCCGCATAAAGTGATTAGCGGCATCACGAACAACCTCCGACGACGGGCTGGGCCCCACTGTAAACGCATCAAAAGGGACACCCTAGTCATATCCCAGTTGCCGAGCAAAGCGGTGTGGGTTGTACCGCATAAAAAGGGCCGCACCGTTTTGACGAAACACCAGATAACCTGGTCTGATTGAATATAAGTGCATGTCCTCCTTGGCCTTCAGGGAGGGTGCTCCCTCTTTCGACGAGTCGAAGAGCTGTTGAATCGGTCCTGAAGGAGTAGAGAGGACTCGATCGTTAAAAACCATCTCGCCCGCATTGGCATAGGGATTAAGCAGCACACGAATAGCTCCAGACTGAGTCGGATCAAGAGCAGAAGCGTCCACCAATCTCATGAGCCGCGGAAAAGTATAGGCATCATAAAAGCTGGGTCTTTGATGTGCGGCAAATGTCCCTAGCACATGCATCTCAATCCATGACGTACAATAATGAAGAGAGAAACTCACTACGTTCACGCCTGGTGTTTAGGTATTGGCTGCAGCGCTTAGCCTATGATACAGATGCGCTAGCCCCGCAATGCCCACGGCTAGTCGCGTCCCTCTGGCGATGCGATGAGCAGGGTAAATGACTGAAGCTCTCATGAATCGATGGTGCGTTGGAATGACGAACCAGCCGAGCCAGACGCTGATAAAACCCACGAGAAAGTCTCTTCATCTATGCCAGGAGCTGCGATCAACTCAAAAGGTATGGCCGATAGGATTGGAATGTAGAATTGCGGCAAATCCTCTTCTTTAGCCGGCGGCTTATTTAAACCGAACCCGAAGGGGTCGTTGGTATTCGCAAACTTCGGAGCCGTCTTTGACAGAACGTCTCCGTGAAGGAAGCAGGCGATAAAGCTTTTGAAAGTGATGCCCTGCTCCTCTGACTCTGTGAATAGCTTCTCAAAAATGCCCAGAGTCTTGATTAGACTTGGGTGGTTGTGGCGGACGACATTTTCAGTCGACAAGCCGTCAAGTATAGCAGGCTCAACTTCAAAAACATACTCATTAGGAGGCAGCAGTTCTTCATAGAGCGTCCCCCTGATCGGCAACCCCAAGATCTCGCGAAACTCTTCCAAAGAAATTGAAACTTCACGATCACCTAGCAAGAAGGTGTTGGTGGGAAGATTCCATTGATTTAGGAAGGCCTTAACCCACCAGACATGGGGGGGCTGATAATGGAAGAGAGACGCGTATACCGCCTGATATAGCCCGACCCACTGCAGTCGCGCATGATGGGCAGGCATGATATAACGAGCCCAGAGAAGGTAGCCCGTGGGATGTTGAGGAGTAAGCCCTATTTTGTAAACCTGTCCCCATGGCTGGGCTTCACCTTGGCAGATACGACGCCCTAAAATGTCTATAGCTGGCACAGGGTGGTTTGGAATCCCAGTTGTAGATGGCTCAAGACGTCCCGTAGGGGTCCAATTCAACATTTCCACAGCAAAGGCGGTCCGTGGACGCTCTATCGGCAAAAATGGGTAGGTAGGCTCTGTTGGTATCTCGCAAAGAAAGCTGCGGCGTCCCCGAATGATATGCCCATACCAGGTCCCCCATAAAAGCAAGTTGGTGCAATTAGGGCCGTGAGCTCTAATCATCGCCATCACCTTTTCATCAGACGGTGACTGAGAAAAGGCAGCCTCCGAGCGGGTGAAAGGGAAGTATGGAAGAGAAGCCATGGTTCCTGAAACAAAGGAAAGGAAACTGTTAGTAAAGCCCACACGTGCATAAATATATATATATATATATATAAGAAGACAATGGAAGAAAACGACAAACAACTTATTTTATGGGACCATTGGTTACAAAACACATGGGCCCCACAAAATCAATATGGCGGCTCACTAATAATGAGGTTGGGTAATCATTATGAGAACAAAGGGAAGATTCTCAATAAATGAACAGTGAATTTCAAACAACTCTACACATTCCCCAAGGAGAACACCCACTGCAGAACTCTATGCAAATCATGAAGGATCTCTCTGGAAACTTTTTTTTTGCAAAGAACAACTCAGGACAAGAAAATCCCAAGAAGTTCTCTGTGAAGAACTGAGTTCTTTAGATGAATTAAATTCCTTTTGAATTGAGGAATTAAATTCCCAGAAAACATTTTCAGAGCTAAAGCTCTTTGGAATGGAATTAAATTCCAGAGAGTAGACAAGTATCACCATCGATCTCTGAGATCAGAGAAGCCCTAACAAAAGAAGTTTATTATTTAAAGGTTGGACATTATTTTAAAGAACTTAGAAAGATGGGTTCTTGTTAAAGGGAAAAACCCTTGGTGTGGATTTAATATCCGAAGAAGATTTCTACAAGAATTTCTTCAGCCGTTCAAGATCCTTACCTGAAAAAGGAAATCTTTTTTTGACAGAGTTAAACTCTGGAAATTTTTGTAACAGAGAACCGAGCTCTGGGAAAGAGAATTAAATTCTCAGAAGAAAATGAGCAAGGAAGAAGATGAAAAGTGGAGGCGCTTCTGAAGAGACCCCTGTATTTATAGGATGTGATGGGAAACAGTTCACCTACCCCCTTCCCTAGGCAGATCCAACGGCCACAAAAGGTGACAGCGTTGCACTCACGTGCAAACACGTGAGAACAACGCTGTGGGGGCATTTGTTCCGTCAGAAAATATCAGGAAAAACCCCAATGGGGCATCACGTGCCCACACGTGACCAGGGGTCACGTGCAGACACGTGATGGTTTCCTGGGGATTCTGCTGAAATAGAATTAATTCTAATCAAATAAGCAATCAATGGAGTCACGTGCCCACACGTGATGGGCCTTTAAAAACCCACCGAAGAGAATTAAAAGTGTAATAAAACAGTAAGGAATACCCCAATGGGGCATTACGTGTCCACACGTGACCAAAGGTCACGTGCAGACACGTGATGGGTTCTTAAGCTCTTTAATTAATAGAATTAAATTCTATTTAAATGATCAAATAGTGGGATCACGTGCCAACATGTGATAGGCTATTAAAGCCTTCTGAACTAATAGAATTAAATTCTAATTAAGAGAGAATCGAGAACCTTAACTGGAAAAATATTTCCTTAGATCTTTCCAAAACAAAAAGATTGCGCTCTGTAAAGCGGAGCACCGTTGGATTAAAAGTCCAATGGTGATTAAAAATCACCAATTTATAGAAAGATTCTATACAAGGAAAGATTTCCCTGAAATTCACCAAGAATAGCAAATAGAATATCTTTTGGATTAGAAATCCAATAGCGAATAAAATTCATCGAGTGATCTAAAAGATCATGTTGGTTACAAAATTAATTGAAATCTTTCAATGAAAAGATTGACTAAACAAACTGATTCTTTTCTTTTCCTATAAATAAGTGCCAAGAAGAGGAGGGATCGGATTCTTTTTTTTTGGGAGAGAGAAAACAACAGAGAGAAAAAAAAGGAGAATTTAATTCTCCAGAGAGAAAAGAAGATTTCCTCAGAAGAGAAAAGAAACCCTAGGTGAGAAAGGGAAAGAGATCTAAGCTCCATAAAATAAAAAGAGAATTTAATTATCAAATTAAGAGTTTAACTCTTCTGAATAAGAACTTAGTTCTTTCTTTGGTTGAAGATCTACAGAAGCAGATCTCCCCACAAGTTGAGAATTTAATTCTCATCGGGGAGATTCTGCCATGCAGATCCAAAACTTAGAGAGAGAAATGAGTTTAGGGAATTTAATTCCTCTAAATACATAGGAATTTAATTCCTCCAACAGAAACAGGATTTAACCCTTAAAACAAGAACTTAGTTCTTCTTCATGGTTGAAGATCTGCAGAAGCATATCTCCACATAAGTTGAGAATTTAATTCTCATCGGGGAGATTCTGCCATGCAGATCCAAAATTTAGAGGGAGAGTTGGGTTTAAAGAATTTAATTCTTCTATATACATGGGAATTTAATTCCTCTAAGTGAAATTAGGGTTTAACCCTATAAAAGAATTTAATTCTCAAACAAAGGACTTAAACTCTCCATGCACGTAACCCTGATCACGTGGTAACACGTGACCCTCATCCTCAATGAGTAGAAAAGAACGATCAAGACTAGGTCACGTGCCCCCACGTGCTCCTTAAACAGACTCCTCAAAATGAGAAAGAAAAAGCTTGGAGGCAATGCCTCACGTGCTCATACTTGACCCTCAAAACTAAAGGGAATAAAGCCAAATGCAATACTGATTTAGGGCGCCTCACGTGTCCCCACGTGACCCCTGACTAACACCTTTTTAAAAGGGAAAATAAGGGAAAACAGAGGAATTAATACCCAATACATGGGCACTATCACGTGCCTACACGTGATGATTACAAAGATTAAGTGTTTAACACTTATTGGCAGATTTTGAGAGTAAAATAAAGGAAGTCTGGCCCAATTCTTTGGCGCCTCACTTTACTCCATGTGACCGCCTCATTTTTAGTGTTTAACACTATTTTGAGTGTTCTGTCCCTAGTGTTTAACACTATTTTAAGTGCATCACATGGGAACACGCGACCGTCAAATATGTGTTAGTGTTTAACACTATTTTCAAACCAGTCTTAGCCCAAAATTGGCTAAGTCTTCCAGAGGCAAGACTCCCCTTCAACTGAACCTCAAAATTGATCAGTTCATATGATATGCAAAGTAAATCCCAGAGATATAATGAATGGTTAGTGCTCAGCCAAAGACAAAATGTTGTCAAAACCACAAACCTCTGTTTAGCATTGCTAAATAATGGGGGCTGAACCCAAACAATTGTTCAACATTCCAACAAAGGGCCAACATTTCAAATCTAATTGGACTTAGCCCAAGTTGGCCATAAGTTCTCAATTCAGATTTAACTGAGCCCATGTGCTCATAATCTAATTAATTGATCTTAGTCCCAAATTGGACTACAGATTTCCCAAATCAACTTTGGTTCAAGGGTACATCTCTTCACTCCTTTGATATTTGTCGTTGTAATCCTTCAACGTCTTCAGAGAGGTGACGGGTCCCGATAGCCAATCATTCCACGGACTGTGGAGTCCTTAAGCCCATGAACTATGATGTCCTTAACCTTGGACTGTGGGGTCCCTTTAAACCTATGGACTATGATGTCCTTAACCTCGGACTGTGGGGTCCTTTTAAACTTTTAAACTTATGGACTATGATTTCCTTAACCTCGGACTGTGGGGTCCTTAAGCCCGTGGACTATGATGTCCTTAATCTTGGACCGTAATGTCCTTAAACTAATGGACCGCAATGTCCCTAAACTAAACAATAGAGCCCAAATGCTCTTTTTGTTGGATCTAAATGATCCCGTTGAGTATATCTTAGTCTAAAATTAGACCAACGTATCCTCAACGAACGTTTAAGTTGATCTTAGTCTCAAATGAGACTAACGTATCCTTAAACCCAACCCCAAACCCAAATCTAAGAAGATACGGATTTGGACTAATCCACACCCTACGGGCGACAACATAAATTAGTCTCCGTATACAATCCACGGGAAACCAAAAACAAAATAAACACCCACGACACGAAGTGACCATCTGGAGAAGGAGAAAGTGGTTACCGTGATGTGGTAGTGTAATTAACTGCAGGGGCCTGCGCCTGCAGGGAAGAGCGTCCCCACAATCAAAAAAACCCTCAATGAGGGGGAATCTGACGAAGTCTGCTACATCGGCCGCATCCATTTAAACCTTCGATACATGGTGTTATAAATCAACTTGGCATCTTCGGAGAGGTGGACGGATAGCATCAATTAGCATCTTCCCCTAAATTCAGGAAAGACGGACCTACGCGGTCGCGTCTCCGTGTTTCGGAGGAGAACACCACCGTTTTGCACGTCCTGTAGAACGTGGTAAGGTGGAAATCAAAGCACAGTGGGAATCACACAAGAATTTATGACGATCTCGGGTCTACAGACTAACCTATATCGGTGTCACCTGAGAACTGGTATCTGACGTGAGGTATGATACCATCTAGGAGTTCTCGACGAGTCCGTCCAGTATACCCAGTCTCCACTGAGCACCCGTATACCATCTCTGATATCAAACACCAATGGATATGGGATCATCCATCGCCCATCTCATGGGTCGAGAAGCGTATACGCTATTCTACTCTGTTATATGCCATGTCTCGATACACCCATGACTAGGAACATTAAAAGATGAACTTATGGACTACCATGGCCCCACCAGTATGATCCGCATCATAATCCTGGTAGTCAAGTACACATCCTAAGGGCTTTACCAACATGCAACCATAAGACCGTAAGAGACTAGTATACATGTTAAGATAAAGAGCAACCAGATAGCATACTATCATGTCGAGCAAGAAAGTCCTCTCTATATATGTCGAAGCATCCACTATAATATACATTATATGTACAATAATGGCCTCTAAGGCATACATACAACTAACAATCTCCCAGTTGCACTAGGGCCAGCTGCTGTAGTATCGCATACCCAGCATCCCGAAGAGTCTCTAGAACTGTATTTGGGGAATGGCCTTCGTGAGTGGATCCGCAGTGTTGTTCTTCGTGTTAACTCTCCTGACTTCGATCTCCCGGCGATCAACTATCTCCCGGATCAGGTGATATCACCACAGAATATGCCTGGATCGCTGATGAGACCTGGGTTCCTTGGCCAAAACCATCGCTACATTGTTATCAAAATACAAAGGTATTGGATACACAATGGATGGAACCACTCCAAGTTCAGTTATGAACTTCTTCATCCAGATAGCCTTTTTGGCAACATCGTTGGCAGTGATGTATTCAGCCTCCATCGTTGAGTTTGCCACGATTTCCTGCTTAGAACTTTTCCAGCATACCGCCCCTCTATTGAGGGTAAAGACAAATCCCGAGTGTGACTTATAGTCGTCCTTATCACTCTTGAAGCTCGAATCACTAAAGGACTCCACATGGAGTTCTTCGATACCATACACCAAGAGCATCTCTTTAGTTCTTCTTAAGTACTTAAGAATTCTCTTCACAGCTGTCCAGTGACTCTTTCCAGGATCTGCTTGATACCTGTTCACTACACTTAGTGAGTATGCTACATCGGGTTTGGTACATAGCATCGCGTACATGATAGAGCCTACTGCCGAAGCATAGGGTATCCCTTGCATGCGAGCTCTCTCCAAATCAGTCTTGGGAGACATCTCTTTGGAGAGAGTGAGTCTTGAGATCGTGGGTAAAAACCCACGCTTGGATTCTTCCATACTAAACCTCTTTAGTATGGTGTCAATGTACCTGGATTGGGACAATCCCAATATCCGTTTAGATCTATCTCTATAGATCTTAATCCCCAAGATGTAGGAGGCATCCCATAGATCTTTTATTGAGAATCTTTGTGATAAGAAGAGCTTGACCGATTGCAGCATAGGAATGTCATTTCCTATCAAGAGTATGTCATCCACGTACAATATGAGGAAGACAACCTTACTCTCTACCACCTTCTTGTATATACAAGGTTCATCTATGTTTTTGACGAAATCAAACTCTTTGATAATGACATCAAAACAGATGTTCCACCGCGACGCTTGCTTTAACCCGTAGATGGATTTAAGTAGCTTGCACACCTTTCCGCTGCTCCTACTGTCTACGAAGCGCTCTGGCTGAGTCATGTACACGCACTCTTCCAAATCACCATTTAGAAAGGCGGTCTTAACATCTATTTGCCAGATTTCATAGTCATGGTATGCAGCGATGGCAAGTATGATCCGGATGGATTTAAGCATAGCCATTGGAGAAAAGGTTTCGTCATAATCCACACCTGGTCGTTGACGAAAACCCTTAGCAACAAGTCTAGCATTGAAAGTCTCCACTTTCCCATCTACATCAAGTTTTTTCTTGAAGTTCCACTTGCTCCCAATATGTTTTACCCCTTCAGGAGCAACTTCAAAAGTCCATACTTTGTTGGTGTACATGGATTCCATCTCGGACCGCATAGCATCCAGCCATTTCATAGAGTCACCACTCGTGATGGCCAGCTCGAAACTAGTTGGGTCATCATCCTCCATGATGCAATCCTCGCTTCCACCATCAATGATAAAACCGTAATATCTCTCAGGTGGATGAGGAACCCTACTAGATCGGCGGAGAGATTGAGGTTCGTTAGGAACTATCGAATCTTCTGGTTCTACCAAATCTGTCGTAGTTTGTATAGCTGGAATTTCTTCCAGTTCTACCTCCTTGCCACTAATTTCCTTTGCAAGAAATTTCTTTTCTAAAAAGGTGGCATGTTGAGCAACAAACACCTTTTATTCCTCAGGGTGGTAGAAGATATGTCTACGCGAATGCTTAGGATATCCTACAAACTTGCACAGAACAGACCTTGCCTCGAGCTTGTCCGGATTTTGCTTTTTAACATAGGCCGGGCAACCCCATATCTTAATAAAATTAAGATACGGTCTCTTCCCCGCCCATATCTCATATAGAGTGGTAGGCACGGATTTGGTTGGAACTCTATTCAATAGGTATATGGCTGTCTCAAGCGCATACCCTCAAAAGGAAATAGGTAACTCAGCGGTGCTCATCATAAAGCGCACCATATCTAATAGGGTGCGATTCCTCCATTCCGATACACCGTTGTGCTGTGGTGTATACGGAGGAGTAAGCTGAGAGAGAATCCCATTCTCTTTTAAAAATTCCAGGAATTCTGTGCTCAAGTATTCACCTCCTCGATCAGATCGTAGGATTTTAATACTTTTACCCGTTTGGTTCTCGACTTCGGACTTATATTCACTAAATTTCTCAAAAGCTTCAGACTTGTGTTTCATCAGGAACACATGTCCGAATCTAGAGAGATCGTCAGTGAATGCAATGAAGTACGAGGAACCATTCCTGGCATGAGTACACATAGGACCACATACATCACTATGTATCAGTCCCAAGAGCTCACTAGCTCTTTCTCCGTGTCCTATAAACGGAGTTTTGGTCATCTTGCCTTTGAGACATGACTGACAAGTGTCTTAAGATGAAAATTCGAAAGGATTCAAATATCCATCCTTATGCAACTTAGCTAGTCGTGTCGCATTGATATGACCTAGTCTACAATGCCACAAGAAGGACTCGTTCATTTCTGAACTCTTCCTCTTGTGTGTGTTTTGTACATTAAGGACTGTAGTTTGATCTAGAACGTATATGCCATTATTTAACGAGCCTGATCCAATTAACTTTTGATTCAGGAAGATGTTCATAACATTATTTTGTACTACAAAATTATATCCTTCTTTACATAATAAAGAAACTGATATAAGATTGCATATCAGGGTCAGAATGTAATAGCATTCGTTCAGAATCAATGTGTTGCCACTTGGTAACACAAGGTGATATTCGCCAACTGCTTTGGCTGCAACATTTGCCCCATTCCCTACTCTTATGGAATGATGACCTATTCCCAGTTCTCTACCTTTCCGTAGCACATGTAACATATTACATATGTGGGATCCTGACCCGGTATCTAATACCCAGGACGCAGAGTGAACTGAGAAACAGTTCTCAATAACTAACACACCCGAAGAAGACGCATCATCATGTTTCTTCTTCATTTGGGCGGCATGGGAATCCAGACATTCGCTTATTCCCTGTTCAGTCTTATAACAATTATAAGAAAGAACGGAACCAACGTTCCTCTGCACTGTATAACATGCGGGTTCGGTCAATACATCCATATTATTATCTTGATTAAGACGTGACAGGGTCACTACCTAGAGAGAGAGAGAAGAAAACATTTTAGTGTATACTCTTGCAAGATCAGATTGGTTATTATTTTATCTAATCAGGATAGCTCCCACTGTTTTTATCAAATCTTCCTTCAAACCTTGAAAGGAAAGACTAGCCGGGATTAATTACACCCTACAATTTCGCCAATCTTTCAGCTAGACCAGTGCCGGTACTTTGAGGGAGGTTCCCCGTACTTTCGCACAGACCTAATTAAAATAAATCTCGTTTTCCCAGAGGCATAACCCCGTTGACACCTTTCTAGACACCTACTTGATTGGCTAATTGTCTTGTGTAAAACTCTCCCACGAGTAACTCTTACTCGCAGTGGGTATCGGAATCCAACTATTTCATATAAGGTATGCAATCTCATTGCAAATTTCAACACTTGAAATTTCCGATAATATTTTGCCCCTAGCGTCCTATGACCTTGACGGAGGTCAACAAACTATAGGCTGCTAGTCAAGTCCAACCCGTCATTTCTTAATTGAATTAAACCCACCCGCACGACCTTTGACGGAGGTCAACAAGGCCGTATGACTACCCCAATCCAATCTGCATCATATGCATAAGAAGATAAATACTAGTCAGTTACCGCACACTACGCCTTGACGGAGGTCAACAAACGTAGCACGAATACTAAGTAGGACTTATCTGAAATGACGGAGGGCTACGACAGGATTTTTAGAAAACCCTTTGCGCAATGAACTTGATATCGTTGTAGAATCGAGTGATTTTGAAAAGGAGTGCTTTTGAGGCTTTTATTAGTTTTGCTAAAGAGGTCATTCCCGGTGAAGAGATCTCGGCTCTTTCCTTATCGAATAAGGTGCGGGATATATCACATATATCACTATGTAAAGCAAGAAACTCTAAAAGCAATAAAAGACAAACTGAGTGTTGTAGCATCTGCCAGTTTTTGCTAAAGAGGTCACTCCCGGTGAAGGGATCTCGGCTCTTTCCTTATCGAATAAGGTGCGAGATATATCACATATATCACTGTACAAAGCAATAACTGTAGCTACCCTTTTTGAAAATTTGATTCTACAACATCTTTTAGGTTTCTTTTTCTTTCATTAATCATATTAATGAAGTCCCATCATTTAAGCTTCCTAAGCATCACAGAAAATGAAACGAAAATACAGCGTACGCTTATGCCATCCGCATTCCCCACAGTGTCCCGTTATGCACCGTTAGGTTACTTAACTAACGGCATACCTGGACGGGACTAGCGCGGGTGCAAAACATAAGCAACGTCTACTATATATCTCATATATAATGTATATCTATTCGTCTCAGAATCCACATTGATCATATCACAGAGTATAAGCAGTAGAAACAAATATGAAAATATAGGATATGCTAGGATGTCCGTATTTTGTATTTAGCCAACAATAAAAAATACGGATTCCACGGTCGTGATGAATAGCCAATCCCACACCCCTAGACCCCTACGAGAGCGGCAAGTGACCCTACCAATTCTGGAGTTAGGAAACCCGGTATCGACGTCTCAAGATGGTCTCCCACTGGACCCCAGAACCCGGTCACTTGTGCTCCCTACCTTAGGTCTATCCGAATGCGGAAAAGTAAATAATATACAACAATGGTGACATCATCCTCAACCCGGAAGTGCCCTAATAAAAGAATATTACATACATATGAATTTTACATGAATGAAAAGAAAAACTCTCATCTCACATAAAACCCCAGCCATTCAATCACGACAATCCTATACATCATATCACAGCAACACATAACATCACATGTCATTAACGTAAGCAAGTGTGCGTACCCCAATTGTCGTTGACGTATAGTAATGAAACCGGCAATACATCACACACTACGCTTACGGTCGCAGAAAAGAAAGTGAAAAACTACAACAATTGGAATCGACATTACCCTTAGACATCATAAACCCGGGATATCACATATCCAAAGTTTCATGCCTAACAATGTAAGTCTCGCATTTAGGTCTCATCTCATGAAAACATTTTTCAAAGTAAGTCAGATAATTCGACAAGATTTCCGATTACTATCGAGACCGAAATGCTAGATTTACAAGCCATATATAAATGTAGACTCCAATTATTGTATCACAATATACTAGACTATGTTAAACGTTTCGACCGAATCAACCAACACCCACATCACCCAATGAGCTCAACACTTGAGCAAAATTAAAGTACCCAAAACGTGCCACAACACCTATGATCCTGCTGTAGAAGGGTCAAACCAATGCCTCACCTATGACACCACGGAACTACGGCAAACCCTAGGGTTCAAGTTGCGGTTCCGAAGGCATAGAATCGAGTTAAAGTTTTTGTTCTTCTAGAGGGTCCATAGAGTAACTTGCACGGCTAATGAATATAATTAACTTAAGAAAATTCCAACTCTTGAAAATTTCAGTGGGGTTCTTGACGAGATGTTTGAAGTTCGATCGAACTGTTAAACATTGTCTATGTTACCAGTACAATGCTAAAAAATAAGACTACGAAATATTCCGCAATTAGCCCATAACACAATTATCATCACATGACAATACAGACTAAACAAAAAATATCAGAAACCCCAAATCCTGCATAATAGAGCACTGGTGCAATATGATGGGGTTTGGAGCATGAATGGCCGGCGTCGCCGGATCAAGAAGCCCCGTGCTCGGGTGAGATCCGAGCACCCCCCCGTATTTCACCTGTGTTCATCTAGTATCTCATACATCACTCTGCAGTTGCTAAAAAAAAATTTTAAACGACTTTTCAAAAAATTTCCAGAGAGCAAAATCTAGGGTTTCTAAAATCGTATTTTGCGGAGTTTTTCGGTTTCGTATTATCTTAACACCGTCTAGGTTTCCAGTTTGGCTCTGATACCATTGTAGGGATTTTTTATCACCACTACTAGGGTTTGGTGGCAATATACATGCCATAATTTAAAATTTTAGAGGGTGCTAAACAATCTAACATAGGAATCGAACTAGAAAAGCTAGGGTAACATTAAGTAGTATCACATACTACAAGAAATATAGCAATAAGTTAAGAGATTACAACATTTATAGTTCTCTTTACTTGACTCCTTGGCTCCTTGAGAGTTGGAAAGGGCTTGCTAGTGATCCTCCAAGTCCACGATGATCCACCCGAAGTCCTCTTTGTCCAAGCTCCTAGCTCCACTTGATCAAAAGATGAAGATGAAGCTAACACTCTAAACCAATTGGCTAGACTAGTATAGAATGATGATGTGGTATGTTTTCTCACTTCAAAACCCTGTCTTTACCACTCTCTCACTCACAAGAAATCTCAAGAGAGCAAAAGAGAGGAAGAAGAAGATGATGGCAAGAACAAGAGCTCAAAAAGAAAAAAGATGAGATGATAAAAATGAGAATGAAATAATAAATATATATATTAAGTCATTCTCACTTTTAACCATGGGTTAATAAATATATAGATATTTATCATTGAGCAATGAGAGCCATAGAAGATTAACTCATAGTTAATACAAGGTTAAGTGTAGGATGAGAACAAATATCAACCATGAGTTAATTCTATTTCTTTATTAACTCAATAAATAAATATAAAGATAATTATACCATGTGAGTCTTGCATTGCCACCACTTGTGTATCAACAACCATGATACACACAAGTGTATGCATGTATGTGTGCATGCACATCAACATGTGCATCAACATAAACATATGCATACATGAATGCATACAAGAAAGAAAACGGTTTAAACAAAGTGAGCTATATAGTCAATGTTAAATCAACACTTGATTTAACAAACCGGTTATATCTCATATGACCCGACCAATAGTAAAACGCCCAATTAATATACGGTATCACATACGCGCATTTAATCGGGTCCCCACGCATATCTCATATGCACACCACATCTTTTCGTCTGGGCTAGGAAACTCCTTTGTGGGACTCTAAGACTCATCAATACGCCGGCAGCAGGTGATGATCACATCAAGTACCCACAAGCTGTCAGCGGTACTAGATGGATGTAACGGCTACCCGGGTATTGAACAATCAGAAGATCAGCAAGCAAACCCGCTCTAACTCCTGCAAAAGCCTGACAGTAACACTACCGTACAGTCCGGTCTCTTCGTCTGATATGTCGCATATCTAGTCTATGTAAGTCCACGTTACTTCTCCCGGTACTTACGGGCTTGCGGAAATGATAAAAAACGATTTTTCTAGAGGTGGTAACATGGACTCAAAATACGGATCTTTGTTAAACAACTATCTAACAATCCTAACAAGAGTTTTACCTACTCGGTTAGGTGGTTATACCTAAACTTGAACTCCTTCGTCTTCAACTCCTTGCGGTGGTCGGATCGGCCTCACCTCGTCGTCTCCTTGCGTCGAAGATGGATCCACCTGAAAGCTTCTACCTTTGGCTTCACTTCAAACTAGAAGAAACTAAAACACTTGGTTTGCTAAACCTTGTGAACTAGGATGAGTAGAGAAGTGTTTTAGGTTTTATCTCTATGGTTCTTGCTTCTCAACACATGAGACAAGTGAACCATAGACTAGAGAGAGCAAGAGGAAGAGGGAGAGCTCAAGCAAGAGAGAGAAAGGAAATGAGAGAGTGAGCAACTCTTTTTCCATCCAAGCTCTCATAATCCAAAATCATGATAACTCATAATAGTAATTGAGTATTATGTGATGGTTCAAGTCAAAATGGCCATATCATTTCATGCACTCATTTTGCAAAAAGAAACAAGCAAGCAAAAGTCTTTGCCATGAAATGATAGCCATTGTAATGATGGTGGTCAACTAGTCCAACCTAGTCAACCGGTCAACAAAGTCAACAAGTCAAAAAAGTCAACCCTTCATCTCAACCATGACACAATAATACTTAATTAATATTATCATTAATCATATTTCTTATTCTCATTAGGGTTTAGCAAAAGTCAACAGTCAACAGTCAACAACCCCAATGATAATTCTCTGCCTCTGTCTCTCTGTCAACTGTGCATACACACCCGCATCCGCGTTCCGAGGAACACGAATACATACGAGATAAAACCAATCCCAAAATGTACACTAGGATCTGGCTTAAACCAAAGCCCTCTAGTGTTAACTGCCCGGACACTAAACGTGCACAAGTGCACGGATGTGACCGAACCCTGTCGCAAAACCATGCGACCTCTACTCTTTTGCCTAAAGGCGAATAGCTTTCTGTGTGGGACTCTAAAGACTCGACCCTACACTGGCAGTGGGTTTAACCAAAGACCGCAAGCGGCACTAGTTGTGCGTAACGGTCCCCAGGTAGATGCCGACAAGAAGACTGACGAGGTGAAACCCATCTGAACTCCTACTGAGCCTGAATGTGACATTTTGCATACAGTCCGGTCTGTTCGTCTGAGAACATCGCATGGCGGGCCTAGGGGGGAGGTAAACGTCAGTCCCCTAATAGCGGTACAAGTCGTGTCGGAGTGTAGCCCAGAACACCCTGAGATAACACTGGAAACCTACCAGTATATCTCGCTTGCCCTGGCCAGGGACTTTGTGTAATGGCTCTCCTAGACACAGCGCGATATCAACCCCCAATACCGGGAGAGACGAATCCTGTCTAACCGTCACTGCCTCCAAGTGCTTCGGGACTGCACCCAACTACTACCTGTTTGCACGACTCCTTTGAGCCGTGGTAGGGTAGTAATCTAAGTACAGTGGGAACACACTCGAGGCGAAGTGACAGTGTCAAGTCAGCGGACTAAGCTGTACTCATGTCACCTGGGAACTGATAACCGACGATAGGTATAGTACCAACCATCAGTTCCCGACGAGTCCTGTCCAGTGTACTCGTAACCTAACGAGCACCCTCATACTATCTCAAGTACGACGTACTGACGGCTGTGGGACAGACCGTCTCCCACACTGGGATGAGAAGCGCATACGCTAGTCTACTCCGGTGTATCGATGCCCTGTCTCGATAGTCCTACGACTAGGGACCTGCATAAGGATGTGCTTGTGGATTACCCAGCCCCCACTAGTGTGACTGCCATCACAACGCTGGTAATCAAGCAAGGATCCTAAGGGCTCCACTAATGTGTATAGGTGATATACTAAAATAAACACATGTACACATTAAAGCAGAAATAAACCAAGTAGCATACTACTATATTGAGCAAGATTGTCTATACAAGGTGAATATCCCAAGCTTCCATTAAGTAATATACAAACTAGTATGATACAGTAATGGCATCTAGGGCATATACACTAACAATCTCCCACTTGCACTAAGGCCATGTACTGGCGTATCGAAGACCTGTCATCTCGATCAGCCGCTCGAACTGAGTCTGGGGTAAGGCCTTCGTGAGTGGATCAGCAGTGCTATCTTCCGTAGAAACTCTCCGAACCTCGATCTCCTGGCGACCCACGATCTCCCTGATCAGGTGATACCGCCTCAAGATGTGTCTGGACTTCTGATGGGACCTGGGTTCCTTCGCTAAAGCTATAGCCCCATTGTTGTCGCAATACAGAGGTATTGGATCAACAATGGACGGAACCACCTGAAGTTCTGTCAAGAACTTCCTTATCCAGACGGCTTCTTTTGCGGCATATGCAGCAGTGATATATTCCGCTTCCATCGTCGAGTCAGCAACGGTTTCCTGTTTGGAACTCTTCCAACACACCGCCCCTCCATTGAGGGTAATGAAAAAACCCAACATGGACTTGGAATCATCCTTGTCACTCTGGAAGCTGGAGTCAGCAAAGGCCTCGATCTGGAGGTCTTTTCCGCCATACACCAAGAACATTTCCTTAGTCCTTCTCAGGTAATTGAGAATGTTCTTTACCGCTATCCAGTGTTTCTTCCCAGGGTTTGACAGATACCGGCTTACCACACTCAGTGCATAAGCTACATCCGGTCTGGTACACAACATCGCATACATTATAGAGCCTACTGATTGAATGAATTTCTTGTTGTGTAATATGAAAATTGTAAAGAAATCACAACCAAAAAATTATTTGACCGCAATCAACTACGGTGTCAGATGTAGATTGTAAGTGAGTGCGGATCGTCTACAGGGAAAGTGTAATCGTTCGTCTTTTGAATTAGATGAGTCGAAATTTAAAGAAAACAAAACAAAACAATTCATGATTTATATTTGAAGTTCAAGAATTAGAAAATATAGATCTAATAACAAGAAAAAGATAGAATCAAGAATTGAGAGTTTGATGATTTTTCCAACCAAATATCAAGAATCGAAATGAGGCTCGTAGGAATCGATCGGATCTATAGATGTGATGTAATCTTACAATTACGTATTCTTATCCTTCGATGAATTGACACTAGATTGATGACGATCGACAAGAATTATGGATTTCTTGTGAAACTAGGGTTTCATCTTATCCCTTGTTCTTTCATCGATATCATTCACATTCTAGCCTCTAGTAATTTCAAGAAACGATCGTAGATCCCTAATTTCGAGCGATAACAATCAAGAAAGCATCGCAACGAAACTAGGTCATCGATTCTTGAACTTTCTAGGGTTTACAAAACTCATAGGACTTAAAATTCGTTTCAAGATTTGTTACATCATCATTCTATTGATTGTCTCGACTCCTTTACGAGCGGAGTTTTACTCAAACATCATCACAAGAACTACAATCATAAATTGAGATCGAATCATGATGCAAGAATTTAAAGAAAGCAAGATTCTAGAATTTCACCTTTTATTTATATCAACAATTTCGTTACATTCACTCAAGAACTACAAGAGAAAGAACTCGATCGTCGATTTGGCTTCGCTCGTCTCCGTGAGTCGCGGATCGGCTTGGATCACTTGCCCGATTGAAGATCGGCTCGGCTCCTAAAAGGTTGAAGGCTTCTTGCTTGATTGGTACTCAAGATCTTGAATTTGGAGTGGAATTAGGGTTAGGGTTTCGCACAAGTCTTGTCACTAGACTTGTGGAAGAAGATGATGAAGAAAGAGATTTAGGAATGGGAGATTAACTAACTAAAGATTGATTAGCCTTTAACCCTAGGTCTAGGCTTCTATTTATAGATATCCGAACCCTAGATCTAGGATTTCAAATTTTAAGTTTCCCTCCAAAAGTTTGTTGAGGAAATTTGAATTTCCCTCCAAAAGTTAGTTAGAGGAGAAGCTTCTAGATGTGATTAGTTAGGAGGGAGCTTCTAGAAATAGTTTGTTAGGAGCTTAATTAAGATTATACTTTCTTAATGATCTTTGCTGATCTGGCAGTAGCTTCGAGATCCTTCTGGAATTTGAAGTATCAGAAAGGAACGTGGGCCCAGAGATACAAATTGCGCACTGAAAATGACTTGCTGACGTGGCCAAACCGTCGCGGAACCGCGGCTCAAGCCGGCTCCTGCCGCGGTTCCGCGGCTCTTTTGGAGAGTTGGGGCTTAGGCTCTCTGGTGCTTTCTTGGGCTGATGTATGGGGCTTTTTGTGATATGTTGAATATTGTAATTCATTCTGTATTGCTACCAGATCTGAAATTATTGAGTTGGCGTATTTTTGATCAGTTCTTTTGGCTTTGCTCCTGCAATTTCTTGCACAAATCTCGACACAAGTGTTGCGCAAATACAGAGATGATGCGATGCCATGAAATGCGGTTAATTTCCCTTAAAGTGCCGGTTTTAAAGTTTAACACATGCAATCTGATATTTAACGACTGATTTGCTAATATGTGAATTATGAATACCGAACACTTCTAAATGAGTGCAAATGATGGGGAAATTGCCGTGTTAAAAATACATTATTTTCGACTGATCACCTACCGCAGAAGCGTATGGTATAATAAACATGCGATCCCTTTCCAAATCAGTCTTGGGAGACATCTCTTTGGAGATGGTGATCCCGTGACAAGCCGGTAGATTACCGCGCTTGGAATCTTCCATACTAAATCTTTTCAGTATGGTGTCGATGTACCTGGACTGTGAAAGTCCTAATATCCTCTTGGATCTATCATGATGGATCCAGATCGCCAGAATGTAAGAGGCATCACCCAGGTCTTTCATGGAGAACCTGTGTGACAAGAACCCTTTGACAGATTGTAGCATAGGAATATCATTTCCTATCAAGAGAATGTCATCCACGTATAATACGAGGAATACGACAGTTCTTGCTACAAATCTACTATAGATGCATGGTTCATATGGATTTTTGATAAAGCCAAAATCTTTGACCATCTCATCAAAACAGATGTTCCAACTCCGCGATGCCTGCTTTAGTCCATAGATGGACTTAAGCAACTTGCACACCTTTCCGCTGCTCCCACTATGAATGAAACCCTCTGGCTGGTCCATATAAACACACTCCTCTAAATTTCCATTTAGAAAAGCGGTCTTTAAGTCCATCTGCCAAATCTCATAATCGTGGAAGGCAGCAATGGCAAGAAGGATCCGAATGGATTTCACCATAGCTACTGGAGAAAAGGTCTCGTCATAGTCCAAACCAGGTCTTTGACGAAAACCCTTTGCAACCAGTCTAGCTTTATAGGTCTCAACCTGTCCATCTACACCAATCTTCCTTTTGAAGATCCACTTGCATCCTACGGGTTTTACCCCATTCGGAGCAACGTCCAACGTCCATACTTTGTTGGTGTACATGGACTCCATTTCGGTCCACATTGCATCCAGCATTTTACCGAGTCAACGCTCTGAATGGCCTGCTGGAAGCTAGTCGGCTCATCACTATCAATGATGCAATCCTCTCTATCCCCGTCTATGAGAAAACTGTAGTATCTCTCGGGCGGATGAGAGTGCCTACTACTTCTGCAGAGCGGCGTAGGAATGTCCTGATCTTTCGAACCCTCTGGTTATACTAAGCTTTCAGTAATAGCTCGTGGTTCTGGAATTTCTTCCAGTTCTATTGCGCTCCCACCTATCTGTTTTTCCAAAAACCGAGTTTCCAAGAAGTGGGCATGACGAGAAACAAAAATCTTTTGTTCCTCTTCGCAATAGAAGAAATATCCCTTAGAGTTCTTTGGATATCCCACGAACTTGCACTGTACTGAGCGTGCCTCGAGTTTGTCCGCATGCTGCTTTTTGACAAAAGCTGGACATCCCCATGTCTTAATGTGATTAAGATAGGGTCTCTTCCCACACCACATCTCATATGGTGTAGTAGGCACAGTCTTAGTTGGAACTCGGTTCAAAAGGTATGCAGTTGATTCTAGTGCATATCCCCAGAATGATCGCGGTAACTCAGCGTTACTCATCATGGATCGTACCATATCCAATAGGGTTCGGTTCCGTCTCTCCGATACACCGTTATGCTGCGGAGTGTATGGAGGAGTAAGTTGAGAGAGAATTCCATTCTCTTTTAGGTAATCCAGGAACTCGGCACTTAAGTATTCACCACTTCGATCAGATCTTAGTGTCTTGATACTTTTGCCTGTTTGTTTTTCTACTTCATTCTTATATTCCTGGAATTTTCCAAAGGCTTCGGATTTATGTTTCATTAAGAAGACATATCCGTACCTTGAAAAGTCATCCGTAAAAGTAATGAAGTAAGAATAACCGCTTCGTGCATGCGTAGACATTAGATCGCACACGTCGCTGTGTACGAGTCCCAAGAGCTCGCTCGCTCTTACTCCGTGTCCAGTGAACGGAGTCTTTGTCATCTTTCCTTTGAGTCAGGATTGATAAGTTTCATATGATTGATATTCGAACGGATCCAAATATCCTTCTGTATATAACTTTGTCAACCTTCTCTTATTGATGTGACCCAGTCTACAATGCCATAAGAAAGCCTGATTTGTTTCCGGAGACTTTCTTTTGTGTGTATTCTGGACATTGAAAATCTGTTGTTGGTTTAATACGTATATACCATTGCTTAATGTACCTGACCCAATCAGAACTTGATTATGGTGAATGTTTACAACATTACTTACAAACGCAAATTCATAACCTTCTTTAGATATTAAAGATACAGAAATGATATTACAAGTTGCATTGGGTACAAAAAAGTAATTTCGTAAAACCAAAACATGTCCATCTGACATTCCCAGGTGATAGTCCTCCATGGCCTTAGCATCCATGCTAGCTCCGTTTGCAATTTTGAGGGTCATGTCACCTGCCTTCAAAAACCTACGCTTTCTCAACGCCTGTAAAGAATTACAGATATGAGATCCTGATCCGGTATCCAATACCCAGGAAGTAGAGTTTATTGATAGACAGTTTTCAATAACATACACACCTGAAGCTGAAGCCGCAACTTGCTTCAGATCCTGTGTTCTGGCCTTCCAAGCCCTGCAATCTTTCTTCTAGTGTCCACTCTTGTGACAGTAAAAGCACTCTTCCTTCCCTACAAGCTTCCCCGCTACCTTTGTTGCTTTTGCCTTTCCCTTCGTATCCACTTTACTAACACCGCCCCTTGGTTTGGCGGGGGCTTTCTTCTTCTTTCCCTTGGCTTTCGCCTTGGACCTAGAAGAGGAAGATCCTCCTACAAACAAAGTGGATGTTTCCCTACCTTTCTGTAGGGTGCCCTATGCACTCCTCAGCATCTTGAGGAGTTCTGAAAGTTCAACTTCCTTTTCTTGCAAGTTGAAGTTCAGGATAAACTGGGCGTAAGTGGAAGGAAGGAACTGGAGAATCAAGTCTGTATAGAGCTCGTTCTCTAACGTGGTCCCTAGGTCCGCGAGCTCCTCAATGAAGCCAATCATCTTAAGCACGTGTTCCGCTACTGATGATCCGACGGCCAATCTCGCCGAAAACAGCTTTTTCGAGACTTCGTATTTGGCGATACGAGATTGCTCTCCATACAGTTCTTTTGTATGGAGAAATATGGATTCAAGGTCCATATTCTCGTGCCTCCTTTGATGTTCATTGTCCATAGAGGCAAGCACGAGGCACTTGGCCTTCGCGCAATCGATTTCCCAGGTCTTACAGATTTCCCTATCCGCGACGCTGGTTTTGGAACCTGGGACAGGGGGAGCTTTGGTGGTAAGGAGATACCCCAACTTGTCATAAGTGATTTCCATTTTGACATTCCTGAGCCAATCTTTGTAGTTTGGCCCTGTCAGTATGTTTTTATCTAGTAGTAACTTAAGTCCGGTCATGATGTTTGGTCGCTGCAATTAGGGGAGAGAGAAGAAACACTTTAGCATGATGCTCTTGCAAGTTTAGAGTGGTTTTTAATTTGTCTAAACAGGATGGCTCCCACTGTCTCTCGAATCCCTCCTCAAACCAAAAAGGAAGAATTAGTCAGGATCAATATCACCGTACAATTCTTGCTTAACCGTTCAGCCAGGCTAGTGTCTGTACTTCGAGGGAGGTTTTCCAACGCTTTCGCGAAGTTCCTTAATTAAATAACCTCTTTTCCCTGGGGGTGTAGCCCCGCTAACACCTTTCTAGACACCTACTTGGTTTATAGCATTGATCGTTAAGTGAGAAATTTCCCGAGGAGTAGCATATACTCACAGTAGGATCGGGATCAAAATATCATCGCATGACAAAACAGAAGGAATCCTACCAGAATCATCACACTCCAAATGGTATGCAGTGCTAGCAAGTTTCAATTCTTTTGAAACTCCCGATGTGGATTTTTGCCCCATGCTCTTATGACCTTGACTTTGGCCAAAATATCATAAGTCACATGTCAAGTTCTACCCGTCATTCTCCAGGTTAATTTGAACCCACCCGTACCTACCCTTGACTTTGGCCAACATGGCAGTACGACTGTCCCAAACCAACACATCTATCTATGCTGCACATGAATACCCAATAGCTACCAATCACTATGCCTTGACTTTGGCCAACATACATAGCTTGAATACTTATTGACCATTCATGTGAAACGACGGAGGGCTACGAATGGTTTTGGCGAAACCGTGAACGTAGTGAACTTGATATAATCGAAGGAACGAGATAGCTTTCAAAAAGGAGTGGTTCATGCTCCGCATTTAAAATTTGGTTTTGAAAAGAACCGAGTGGTTTTGAAAGTGTTCCAACGACTTTTACTTGGTTTATTTTTCTTGCATTAATTTTAATGCGTCCCATCATTTAATCCCACTATTGCAGATAACAACGAAAATATGACGTACGCTTATGCCATCCGCATTCGCCACGGGGCCCCGTCATTACCCGTTAGGTTACTTAACTAACGATAGAGCGGGGGATGGACTAGCGCGGATGCAAAACATAAGCAACGCCTAAATATATATCATATATAGATATACACATTCGTCACATGCAATGATAGCCATTCCAGATCACAGATGAACACATTGGATATACTAGGAATCCGCAATCCGTACGAGCCTGTAACGAAGAGAGGATTACACGGTCGTGATGAATAGCCAAGACCCCACCCTAGACCCCTACGGGTGCGGCAAACTACCCGCCAAGTACCCGAAGCGAAGCAACCTCCCTCAACACCGTGAGTAGGCCACTCGGCATTTCGAGATACCCGGTAGTTTGTGCACCCCACCTTGGGTCTATCCTAGGAGCAGAAACAGAAAAAGAAATTATACAATGACGGCTACAACCCCATCCCGGTTGTGCGGCCATATAAATAATATTACATCAATTATAAATTTACATGAATTGAAAGAAAAGAAAACTCTCATCTCACAACCCCCCCGGCTATTCATCCGCGACAATCCAATGAATTCATATACACATACCATCAACATTACAGATCACAGATATGTATAACCCCCACTAATCGACGTATAGCGATTAACAGATGTTCAATACATATATCACATGACAAATATAACCCGTTAGCTTAAGTCTTTTAGAAGTTCGATCAAAATACGGATTTTTAGGCCCCAAAAACAAATTTTTCTTTCTGGAAAATCTGGGCTGAAAAATCATATTGTAAAAATCCCAAAACAGCCCCAGAAACACACTGCAGGAAATTTGCACCACGGTCGAGTCAACTCGGCCGCGGATCCGCGGCGGGAGCATGCTCCTGCCGCGGTTCCGCGGCGCTTTGACCGAGCCAGTGGACCAAATTTCTTGGGTGTGTTTAAAAAAGCCTGAGTCGATTTTTGGGTGAGATCCGAGCACCCCCCCGTATTTCACCTGTGTTCATCTAGTATCTTATACATCACTCTGCAGTTGCTAAAAAAATTTTTAAACGACTTTTCAAAAAATTTCCAAAGAGCAAAATCTAGGGTTTCTAAAATCGTATTTTGCGGAGTTTTTCGGTTTCGTATTATCTTAACACCGTCTAGGTTTCCAGTTTGGCTCTGATACCACTGTAGGGATTCTTTAGCACCACTACTAGGGTTTGGTGGCAATACACATGCTATAATTTAAAATTTTAGAGGGTGCTAAACAATCTAACCTAGAAATCGAACTAGAAAAGCTAGGGTAACATTAAGTAGTATCACATACTACAAGAAATATAGCAATAAGTTAAGAGATTACAACATTTGTAGTTCTCTTTACTTGACTCCTTGGCTCCTTGAGAGTTGGAACGGGCTTGCTAGTGATCCTCCAAGTCCACGATGATCCACCCGAAGTCCTCTTTGTCCAAGCTCTTAGCTCCACTTGATCAAAAGATGAAGATGAAGCCAACACTCTAAACCAATTGGCTAGACTAGTGTAGAATGATGATGTGGTCTGTTTTCTCACTTCAAAACCCTATCTTTACCACTCTCTCACTCACAAGAAATCTCAAGTGAGCAAAAGAGAGGAAGAAGAAGATGATGGCAAGAACAAGAGCTCAAAAAGAAAAAAGATGAGATGATAAAAATGAGAATGAAATAATATATATATATATATATATATATATATATATATATATTAAGTCATTCTCACTTTTAACCATGGGTTAATAAATATATAGATATTTATCATTGAGCAATGAGAGCCATAGAAGATTAACTCATGGTTAATGCAAGGTTAAGTGTAGGATGAGAACAAATATCAACCATGAGTTAATTCTATTTCTTTATTAACTCAATAAATAAATATAAAGATAATTATACCATGTGAGTCTTGCATTGCCACCACTTGTGTATCAACAACCATGATACACACAAGTGTATGCATGTATGTGTGCATGCACATCAACATGTGCATCAACATAAACATATGCATACAAGAAAGAAAAGGGTTTAAACAAAGTGAGCTATATAGTCAATGTTAAATCAACACTTGATTTAACAAACCGGTTATATCTCATATGACCCGACCAATAGTAAAACGCCCAATTAATATACGGTATCACATACGCGCATTTAATCGGGTCCCCACGCATATCTCATATGCACACCACATCTTTTCGTCTGGGCTAGAAAACTCCTTTGTGGGACTCTAAGACTCATCAATACGCCGGCAACAGGTGATGATCACATCAAGTACCCACAAGCTGTCAGCGGTACTAGATGGATGTAATGGCTACCCGGGTATTGAACAATCAGAAGATCAGCAAGCATACCCGCTCTAACTCCTGCAAAAACCTGACAGTAACACTACCGTATAGTCCGGTCTCTTCGTCTGATATGTCGCATATCTAGTCTATGTAAGTCCACGTTATCTCTCCCGGTACTTACGGGCTTGCGGAAATGATAAAAAACGATTTTTCTAGAGGTGGTAATATGGACTCAAAAACGGATCTTTGTTAAACAACTATCTAACAATCCTAACAAGAGTTTTACCTACTCGGTTAAGTGGTTATACCTAAACTTGAACTCCTTCGTCTTCAACTCCTTGTGGTGGTCGGATCGGCCTCACCTCGTCGTCTCCTTGCGTCGAAGATGGATCCACCTAAAAGCTTCTATCTTTGGCTTCACTTCAAACTAGAAGAAACTAGAACACTTGGTTTGCTAAACCTTGTGAACTAGGATGAGTAGAGAAGTGTGTTGGGTTTTATCTCTATGGTTCTTGCTTCTCAACACATGAGACAAGTGAACCATAGACTAGAGAGAGAGCAAGAGGAAAAGGGAGAGCTCAAGAAAGAGAGAGAAAGGAAATGAGAGAGTGAGCAACTCTTTTTCCATCCAAGCTCTCATAATCCAAAATCATGATAACTCATAATAGTAATTGAGTATTATGTGATGGTTCAAGTCAAAATGGACATATCATTTCATGCACTCATTTTGCAAAAAGAAACAAGCAAGCAAAAGTCTTTGCCATGAAATGATAGCCATTGTAATGATGGTGGTCAACTAGTCCAACCTAGTCAACCGGTCAACAAAGTCAACAAGTCAACAAAGTCAACCCTTCATCTCAACCATGACACAATAATACTTAATTAATATTATCATTAATCATATTTCTTATTCTCATTAGGGTTTAGCAAAAGTCAATGGTCAACAGTCAACAGTCAACAACCCCAATGAGAATCCTCTGCCTCTGTCTCTCTGTCAACTGTGCATACACACCCGCATCCGCGTTCCGAGGAACACGAATACATACGAGATAAAACCAATCCCAAGACGTACACTAGGATCTGGCTTAAACTAAAACCCGCTAGTGTTAACTGCCCGGACACTAAACGTGCACAAGTGCACGGATGTGACCGAACTCTGTCGCAAAACCATGCGACCTCTACTCTTTTGCCTAAAGGCGAATAGCTTTCTGTGTGGGACTCTAAAGACTCGACACTACGCTGGCAGTGGGTTTAACTACAGACCGCAAGCGGCACTAGCTGTGCGTAACGATCCCCAGGTAGATGCCGACAAGAAGACTGACGAGGTGAAACCCATCTGAACTCCTACTGAGCCTGAATGTGATAATCTGCGTACAGTCCGGTCTGTTCGTCTGAGAACATCGCATGGCGGGCCTAGGGGGGAGGTAAACGTCAGTCCCCTAATAGCGGTACAAGTCGTGTCGGAGTGTAGCCCAGAACACCCTGAGATAACACTGGAAACCTACCAGTATATCTCGCTTGCCCTGGCCAGGGACTTTGTGTAATGGCTCTCCTAGACACAGCGCGATATCAACCCCCAATACCGAGAGAGACGAATCCTGTCTAACCGTCACTGCCTCCAAGTGCTTCGGGACTGCACCCACCTACTACCTGTTTGCACGACTCCTTTGAGCCGTGGTAGGGTAGTAATCTAAGTACAGTGGGAACACACTCGAGGAGAAGTGACAGTGTCAAGTCAGCGGACTAAGCTGTACTCATGTCACCTTGGAACTGATAACCGACGATAGGTATAGTACCAACCATCAGTTCCCGACGAGTCCTGTCCAGTGTACTCGTAACCTAACGAGCACCTGTTCAGACCATAATATTGCATTATTATATTCCCCATTCTTATATATTTTACAAATAAACGGGTGCTTTTGACGCATGTCTGCTACATGTTACAGGTTACAGGTTCTTGGACAGAAAAACAGTGAAAACGATGTAAAGACGATGAAAATATGGACTTTTGACCAACAAATGGGAGGACCTTAGTCAAGCCTACATCAAAGATAAAATTCACAAAGTACAAGGCAACTCAAGGTCCAAGATTATAAGCGAACGGTTAAAAAGCCATTGCAAATTGTTCACAGGAAATCTGGAACCAACCTAAAAGCCCAAATGGAAAAGGACATATGGAAACAGGAAGACCAAGTCAATAAGAGCTAGCCCAAGAAAAATGATATTCCAAAGCCACTATTGGGCCGCGGAACCGCGGCCAAACAGGGCATTGGGCCGCGGTTCCGCGGCCATACAGAGCAATCAGAAGCTGAATTTTTTATATTAATTTGTGGCGGCGTTGACTAAGTCTTTCTAGGGCTATTTGTGTAATTGTGGACATGCGAAACAAATGTAACCCTAGGGTTTCCTATTCTTTATAAATAGGAACTCTAATCATTGTAATTATTTATGCCTCCCTTTAATGAATAAAATTTAAAAATCTTTTGGAGAGCATCGGTGTTTCTTCTCCATTCAGAAATTCAGATCTGACAACCCTGCATGGATGATTGGAGGGATGCATCTGTAAGTAATTTAATTTCTTGCCTTAGTGTAGATTTAAATTCCTTGCCCTAGGTAGATTTAATTTCATGCCCTAGGAATTGTTTAGAGTTAGCTTTGGGGAAGGATTTTGAGAGATGAGATCTCTCATCCCTTTCTTACCCACCAAATATTTACAATAGGACTCCATGCATACATGCACATACCGCTCCCTACGGCACTCTATCCCTCGAGGTAGTGGTGATACCGTAGTATAAAGGCCCGGGTGTGATGTTTTCCATGGAGGTTAGGGTAAGGATCTCTAAAGGAAGGACAAGAACCTAGAGGAAGGATCACCTTCCCGAACGGATCTAATCCACTTTATTGATAATTACCATAACTCCTCACAGATCTTCATTCGGGTATAGAAAGCGTTGAGGTTTACTTGCATTTCCAAACCATCCCTAAACCTAGCCCCAGCAAGAATAGATCTAGATAATTAGTATAGATTAATTAGGTTTTTAGATTTAATAATTAATCCGAACACCCTTCGGAATTAACTCGTAAGCGCGAATCGGAAATTCACAACATCCCTGTGGACCGACCCGTACTCACCGGCTAGCTTCATGCGACGCCGTTCTTGATTGCGGTTACAAATATTTTTGATCTATCTTTTAGAAAGCGCAAGCACGCTAAATCAATCCAATCAGCACCCGCATACTATCTCAAATACGACGTACTGACGGCTGTGGGACAGACCGTCTCCCACACTGGGATGAGAAGCGCATACGCTAGTCTACTCCAGAGTATCGATGCCCTGTCTCGATAGTCCTACGACTAGGGACCTGCATAAGGATGTGCTTGTGGATTACCCAGCCCCCACTAGTGTGACTGCCATCACAACGCTGGTAATCAAGCAAGGATCCTAAGGGCTCCACTAATGTGTATAGGTGATATACTAAAATAAACACATATACACATTAAAGCAGAAACAAACCAAGTAGCATACTACTATATTGAGCAAGATTGTCTATACAAGGTGAATATCCCAAGCTTCCATTAAGTAATATACAAACTAATATGATACAGTAATGGCCTCTATGGCATATACACTAACAGTCTAGGGGTGGTAAACGTCAGACCCCAATAACCGATAAGTCATGCCGATATGAGGCTCATAACGGGTCAAGAAACTACTGATAACACTTACCAACAACTCTCTAAATCATCCCTGGTCAGGGACTTCCCTGTTATGACCAATCGAGCACAGCGCAACATCAACCCCCAATACCGGGGGAGACGAAACCCCTCCTATCGCTCATTGCTTCCATGTGACTCGGGAATGTACCCAAAAACCACCGTTTTGTACGTCTTGTAGAACGTGGTAAGGTGGAAATCAAAGCACAGTGGGAATCACATAAGTCTCTATGACGGTCTCGGGTCTACAGACTAACCTGTACCAGTGTCACCTGAGAACTGCTATCTGACGCGAGGTATAATACCATCTAGAAGTTCTCGGCGAGTCCGTCCAGTGTACCCAGTCTCCACTGAGCACCCATATACCATCTCTGATGTCAAACACCAATAGATATGGGACCATCCATCGCCCATCTCATGGGTCGAGAAGCGTATACGCTTGTCTACTCTGGTATATAGATGCCCTGTCTCGATACACCCACGACTAGGAACATTAAAGGATGAACTTATGGACTACCATGGCCCCACTAGTATGATCTGCATCATAATCCTGGTAGTCAAGTACACATCCTAAGGGCTTTACCAACATGCAACCATAAGACAGTAAAAGACTAGTATACATGTTAAGATAAAGAGCAACCAGATAGCATACTATCATGCCGAGCAAGAAAGTCCTCTTTATATATGTCGAAGCATCCACTATAATATACATCATATGTACAATAATGGTCTCTAGGGCATACATACAACTAACAATGAAGATTCCAGACATCAAATAAATCTCCATGTATCACAACGAAGCAGCTCCAGAATTCTGAAGCCAAGATCTCACCAACAAACCGCGCTTCCGCGGCCAAACTAGCATCAATATGGCGGATCCGCGGCCGATTCACTGAGTCAGGATTTGGGATTTTTAGTTGTGATTTGCAACAACAAACCCTAATTCTGGAGATCTATAGTTTATGGTTTTAGGGCTATATAAAGGACCAAGGGCTAAACTTAAAAAGAATCAATCTTTTACATGAATCAAATCACCGTCGAAGAACAAGAGATCCAAGACAGGTTCGCGATTCGACGTGATAAGGCGACGTGAGATTCGACAGAGTATCTATTTCCTACAAGGCAGAGATCGAGAGCAACTTCTTCTTCCTCTTGTAATCTAAACTTGAAGGCATTGTACTTGTGAAGTCGATTGATAAGTGTAAATCATTAGATTAATTATTTAGTATTTAATTTCTGCATTATGATCTCATTCTCTATCCGTTCTTCCTCTATCTCTATCATGCGCAAGTAATTCTCCGCTTGATAGGGTTCGTAGGATTAGGGCAGAACAATGGATGAGAAAATACTTTAACTTCTTTTAAATCTTATGAAGTTTAAAAACTTTAGCAAAATAATCGTTAACATCCTAATCGGGCGCGCTACCAATTTATTGATAGTCTTGACCGCGATTTGAGATTAGATTAACAATTGTTTTGTTAAAGGCTAGACATGAATAAAGATCAATGAAAGGATAAGGGTCAATAGTGTGGAAACACTAGTTTCTTCCAAGAACCCTAATCCTCATTCATCACCATCTATCTAGTTTTAAATCTATCAATAGATAAAAGGAGTAATCTTTATTAATCATCCATGACTACTAAATCCTAACGAACCCTACAAGCCTTCTTCTGATATAAAATCTACATCCGTATTTTGACGTAGATGTAGAAACTATTCTTCACTATTCTTTATTCTTCTATCCTTCCATTTTTCTAATCGACACGTCTAATATAAGATTGAAAGATTCCATATATCCCTGAGGATGACCCGTACTCATCTAGGCTAGCTACACGCAACACCGTTATTGATTGCGGTTATTCTACAAACACTTCTTTAAAACAGATCAATCAAATGGCACCGTTGCCGGGGATACGTGCGTAATTTTTTTATTCTTACTATTCGTGTTGAATTCTTGTTCGATCTATATCATAAAACAAATCAAAACCGCATCTTGCATATTTAACGATTAGTGTGCGATTTTTGCGGGGGAATCTGGAGTCACTGTAGCGAGGAGATAAAGATTCAAAGGCATTCATCAAGACTCAAAGGAGCAAGGGAGGCCACCGTAGCAAAACGTTTTCAAAGAACTCTCAACTCCGCGGCGGAACCGCGGCAAGAAGTGCGTTTTGGCGGCGGAACCACGGCGTTGCTGGTAAGTTAGCGCTTCAATTTTCTCTGGTATCTTCTTCAACTCTTTCTCTCTTCTCTGAAATCCAATAAAATATTTTCTACAGGATTCTTTGCAAAATATCGCCGCTCAAAAATCTTTTTGCGTGTTTTGTAATTGGTTTGTTTTTGTATATTTTAATACGGATATTAAGGGGCAAAGACCAAATTCAGATCAGGTGAGGATTTCATCACCCTTCCTAGGCCCCACAAATCACAAAACGAGCATCCGCATCACCCTACATTAATTAAAAAATATCTAAACCAAGACTCTAAGAACCGTCGCGCTCAATAAGGACAGAGGAAGGTCGTGGGTGATCTATCGTTTATCCGCATTACTTTTGTGGTATCTAGGCAAATGTGTTTAAGGTAAGTGGTTGCTTAATTAGACGTGCTATTTTCGGTGATTCGTATTGAGAATACCTCCCACTTACCTGGCACTTATCTAGCCACACGAGTAATAAAGAGGTGGTAGAGGATTTATCCTGTGATTTGTCCTTTGGAAGTAGCGGTCTAGTAACTTGACCTAGGTGACATTAGTTCTAGGGTTGATTGTGCATTTTTTTTTGTGATTTGTCTCACGTCCGACACTTTTTCAAAACAAACCAATTTTTCAATAGTTCACACACGCTGCCACGTGCGCTAAATCTACTTAGTGCATGCTCGGCTAGACACGGGATTCTAGTGCCCGTATTGTTCGTGTTTCTGCTATCGACTCCGAAGTCGGTACTTCTTCATCTCCTTTTTCCCCTCCACCCACCACATCTACCGAGATGGACGGTTTTCCATCAGATTTCAATAACACCACCCTGCCACCACCCGTAGGTGCGCAGAATCCACCGCGCATCTCTCTCCGAGAAAGATGTTACCCCGTGCATGGACCTCTTCCTACTTGTCTATCTATTCCACTAGCCAATGGGGATAATTTTGAAATTAAACCCCACTTCATCAAACTGTTGCCTAAATTTCACGGGCTTGAATCCGAAGACGCGTACGTTTTTATAAACAAATTCGAAAACGTATACACAATGATGGGCACGTCACAACTTTCTGTGGATGTTATAAGATTACGTCTTCTCCCTTTTGCTTTGTGTGATCTAGCTGAAAAATGGCTTTATAACACTGCCGCACATTCTATTGCCGAATGGGATGAATTCATTGTAGCATTCCTTAAGAAATTTTATCCCAATTATAAGACCGCCCGCGTTCGAAATGAGATTAACCAGTTTACCCAACTTCCCAACGAACCATTTTGGAAATCCTTTGAACGGTTTAAGGATCTTCTTCTACAATACCCTCATCACGGAATCAATAGATGGGACCTTTGTCGCATTATATATGAGGGTGTTGATCCAGGAACAAAACAGATGCTTGAAACCATGTGTCAATGTCATTTCCTGTCTAAAGATGATAGTGAAGCTTGGCAATTTCTGGAAGATCTCGCTGAACAAACTTTACAGTGGGAAAGCATTAGAACTATATCGTCTAGGGGAGGTATCCATCATCTCGATATTTCCATCGCAGTGAAGGCCGAAATGGCCGCGATACAAAGGAAACTCGATGCTATAGAAAGCAAAGTCTCTTCAGCCTCCCTAAACCAATTTACGCTCCCCAAAACCGTGTGTGGTTGCTGTTCCAACCCATCACATTTGACGGAAGAATGTCCTTTGAACCCTCCATTTCATGGTCAAGAACAAACTAATGCTGCCTTTCAGCAACGACCTAGAAACAACCCTTATTCTTCCACATATAATCAGGGATGGAGGAATCATCCTAATTTTGCTTGGAACTAAACCAAACCCAAAATTAAAACCAGTTCCAAAGCAATTATCAAAGACTTCCTCCACAACAACAGCAATCACCACCACAGAGTCAGCACCCCTTTCAATCGCAACCTTTTCAAAATCCGGCCAACAATTCTACAACTTATAATAATTCTTTCCAAACGGCCGGTACCGAAAACCTATCTACACTCGAATGAAGCGTGGATCTGTTTATTAAACATTCCATGCAATCAATGGGTGATATAAAGTCTTCTATCCAAACATTAACACAGACCACCTCCTCCCACGGTGAAAGTATAAAATCGATAGAAGCACAACTCGCACAAATAAATGCCGCGATGAGTGCGAGAGAAAAAGGGAAACTTCCATCTCAACCTATACCTAATCCTGGCTACTCACCAAGTTATAATGTGAGTGTCGTTACCACGTTTAGATCGGGAAAAGTGCTGGATAACCAAGTGGGTGAACACGTTGATGATGTTGATGATATTAATAACACCCCGACTTCTACTTCTTCTTCTATTCTTCTAGTCCACCTTCTTCCGAGCCTATTCTCCGTGTTCCCCTAGGCTCGAACCCTCTACCCACTTTCTCGAGTCAACCTAAAACGATCCCAACTCCAATTCTGGGATTCATTCCATCCCCACAATCTTCTCCAATGTTGGACCCAACCCTTATTGATAAAGCTCCTTATCCACATCGGTTAAGAGGCAACAGACCAAGTCCACAAATGGAGAAGATTGTGATTTAAGCAAGTTAACATAAATATTCCTCTCCTAGATGCTATTTAACAAGTTCCGTCTTATGAAAAAATTCTATAGGACTTGTGCACTAGGAAGAGAAAAACTCAAGTGCCGAAAAAGGTATTCATGACGAGTAATGTAAGCACAGCTTTTACACGACAACTACCCAAGAAACGAAAGGACCCCGGAAGTCCTACCATATCTATTTCTATTGGGGGTAAAGTTATCAATCGTGCTCTACTCAATTTAGGCTCTAGTGTTAACTTGCTTCTGTATTCTGTGTATGAGCAATTAGGGATCGGAGAGTTAAAACTGGTGTATTGCACTCTTCAGATGGCCGATCGATATATCACCCAACCCAAGGGTGATCTAGAGGATGTGTAAATCAAAGTCGGGGAATTTATATTCCCTGTGAACTTTATCGTTATAGAGACACAACCTGTAGCGAATCCACGAAACCAAATGCCGGTGATATTAGGTCGACCTTTTCTTGCGACTTCCAACTCTGTAATCAATTGTTGTAACGGCTCTATGAATCTATCCTTCGGAAATATGTCAATTGAGCTTAACATTTACAAGTTGGGAAGTGAACCCTCCGAACCTTATACTCAAGTATTATTTGTCGAAGCGATAGATTCCGACAGCAGCGAATTTGAACAGCTTCACGATACTGATCTTGACTCTGCTATTACGTTGTTGTCCGGGTCAATATCTAACGCTGAATATGAACATTTTATGGAGTCCGAGTATCATCCCATTCTTTCCGATGACATTATTATACGGGATATCGATGAAAGCTTTGAAGAAATCTTCGCTGAATAACTCGCATTCTTAGAAGATATGGGAGTGCTGATGAATCAACCCCAACACAAAGAAGTTGAACCGCCACCCATTTTTCTTATTAATAACGAGAATGCGAGTAATCCATTACCATTGTTTTGTCTCTACAAACTAAGACGTAAACCCGTTCTATTCCATCTCTTATCCCCTTCCCACTTCTTCACGTCTATAGGTGACATGTTTTTCTACCAACCAGTGCGATGGTTAATGTTGGCTTTTGGTCTTTGTAAGACTTTACTTTGACCAATAACTTTAACTCCCTTCACAATTTTAAATGCTTAATACGGTTTTACTCAAGTTTGGGGGGAATATATTTTGGCTCTTGAACGAAAAGAATTTTTTTACATAATTATGAGCCAAAAATAAGTTGGGGGAGTATTTCACTATCATTATTTCTTGTCCCCGTTACTAACTTTTCCTCCCAAGTCTACAGTTTTTTTAAAAGCTTAACATATGACATCAGTGAGGACATGTTTTTCTACCAACCAGTGCGATGGTTAATGTTGGCTTTTGGTCTTTGTAAGACTTTACTTTGACCAATAACTTTAACTCCCTTCACAATTTTAAATGCTTAATACGGTTTTACTCAAGTTTGGGGGGAATATATTTTGGCTCTTGAACGAAAAGAATTTTTTTACATAATTATGAGCCAAAAATAAGTTGGGGGAGTATTTCACTATCATTATTTCTTGTCCCCGTTACTAACTTTTCCTCCCAAGTCTACAGTTTTTTTAAAAGCTTAACATATGACATCAGTGAGGACACTGCTGCAAACCGGTTTGGGGGATGTTTGTGCTTTTTCACGCATTGTTTTACATTATACTATATATAAGCACAAAAATTTTTTGATAATGAAAGTTTGAAAGTGAAAAATTATATATGAAAGATAGGAATAGTTTGAGAAAAGCAAGAAAGTTAGATGTTTTCTTAAACGAAACTAGTAATAAGTAGTTATGAGCCGTTGTCCCAAGGGTTAGTAAGATGAAGGAAATTACTAATCTGA
The DNA here is from genome assembly GCA_030015575.1 of Agapanthus africanus. Classification (NCBI taxonomy): domain Eukaryota; kingdom Viridiplantae; phylum Streptophyta; class Magnoliopsida; order Asparagales; family Amaryllidaceae; genus Agapanthus; species Agapanthus africanus. The sequence continues at coordinate 295,870,358 of CM057339.1, read as the reverse complement.
GAATAAAAATAACTCTGAAAAATAGTCCCTATTCTTGAGTCCGAACTTTTGAACGTTGATATCCTACTATACACACTGTCACACATCTTGAAACTTGGGATAGTAGAGAATACCTTGAAATGCTCTTTTCTAAAATCCTTGGTATGAAGGAAAATAAAAATATATAAATGGTGAAGAAAAAAAATGAACACTGGTTTTGTAATTACCAAGGCAACATAAAAAAATATAGCAAGGGTGCTTTATCACATAGTGCCTTAGACCAACTAGTTTGGGAGCCACTGCAAAGCCTTAGGTGTAATTCTGGGGATCTATAGTTTATGGTTTTGGGGCTATATAAAGGACCGAGGGCTAAACTTAAAAAGAATCAACCTTTTACACGAAGCAAATCACCGTCAAAGAACAAGTGATCCAAGACAGGTTCGCGATTCGAAGTGATAAGGTGACGTGAGATTCGACGGAGAATTACTTCCTACAAGGCAGAGATCGGAGCAATTTCTTCTTCCTCTTGTAATCTAAACTTGAAGGCTTATACCTGTAAAGTTGATTAATAAAGGTAGATCATTAGATTAATTATTTAGTATTTAATTTCTGCATTATGATCTCATCCTCTATCCGTTCTTATTCTATCTCCATCATGTGCGAGTAATTCTCTGCTTGATAGGGTTCGTAGGATTAGGGCAGAACAATGGATGAGAAAATACTTTAACTTCTTTTAAATCTTATGAAGTTTATAAACTTTAGCAAACAAATCGTAGCTCTTCTTCACAAATAAATTGACTAAGTCCAAAAAGATGAATAAACAGATCCATATATAAAGGATTAACATTCTAATCGGGCGTGCTACCAATTTATTGATAGTCTTGACCGCGATTTGAGATTAGATTAACAATTGTTTTGTTAAAGGCTAGACATGAATAAAGATCAATGAAAGGACAAGGGTCAATAATGTGGAAACACTAGTTTCTTCCAAGAACCCTAATCCTCATTCATCACTATCTATCTAGTTTTAAATCTATCAATAGATAAAAGGAGTAATCTTTATTAGTCATTCATGACTACTAAATCCTAACGAACCCTACAAGCCATCTTCTGATATAAAATCTACATCCGTATTTCGACATAAATCTAGAAACTATTCTTTATTCTTCTATCCTTCCATTTTTCTAATCAACACGTCTAAAATAAGATTGAAAGATTCCATATAACCCTGAGGACGACCCGTACTCATCTCGGTTAGCTACACGTGACATCGTTATTGATTACGGTTATTCTAAAAACGCTTCTTTAAAACAGATCAATCAATTCCTCAGATCATGACACGTGGTTGATGACGTGTCCCGGGGTTCACGGGACAGGAGCAAGCATGAAACATTGAAGGCGTTCCCCAGGCCTTTGCCCCGAGGACTAACCCGACCTTCGATGGCCTCCTGCTCGCTGGGTTTCCTCAGCCCTCCCAGCTCGCCGCCGAGTTATCACGGAACCGAGCTTCCTCGGCCTCCCGCCCGCCTCCGAGCCTCCCGGCGATCTAAACCTCCCCGGTTTTGCCGAGCAACCAAGGATGCAGAGCCCAAGCGTTTCCGCCACGGCTCCGCGTATCTCGCCAGAAGCGAGATATCTGCCACCCAACATCCCGCATTCCACGCCGCCGTATCCCCCATTAACGAGCATATCTCGTCATTAATGGGGGGATCCCGTCATTCACGCAGGCGTAATGCCAGGGCCGTAACCAACGACAAAGATCTCGTGCCATCTCACTCCAAGCGACCACTATAAAAACCCTCTCTCATACGACTCAGGTAATCCAATTTCAATCCAACAAGCTGCTACTCTGCCAAAATTTCTTGGCTAACTTGATCGTCGGAGGGTCCACGGTGGTACAACCACTCCGGGACTTCTTTGCAGGTAGCTCGGCTTCATCCCTAAAATCAACCCATTGAGACCCACACGCTCAAGAAGACAAGCATCAACGTCAATCTCAACCCTTCATCAACGCTCGCAATAGATCGACGGAGGACAACATCTGAAGGAGATCTAGGCCTCCATCACAGGCCCAAAATTTTGTTAGTGTGTTGCTGAAGTACAATACTTATGTTAGTTTTTGGCATTAACAAGCCGAGGAAAATATTGTTTGTGGATGTTTTGTTGAATTTGAAGTTTGGTTAAGACAGAATTAAAAGCTTTGAGGCGTGTATGATACACTTTTCGAAAGATGATATTTCCCTCACTATGGGAGTACACCAGAAGGCAATCACCCCAAGATACGACAAAGCCTTTGAAACCCTCTTAGAAGATAATGACAAGAAGATGCAAAATCTGTGAAGAGATAGACTTAATTTATAGAGTTGAACGGACACAAACGTTTGGACGGTTATGACTGTTCAGACAACAAAACTGCAGTAGACAGTTTTTCAAACAACCTTTGAATTTGAAATTCAAAAAAGGTAAACTCTGTTATCAAGTCAACTCCAAGAAGCCCCAAGTGATCTATCAAAGACAATAATAAATAAATATTATAAGCTCGTTAGAAATTAGGCCTACTTGGCTCATAACCCACTTTGTTCAAAATATTACTTAAATATTGGGAATTATTATAAAGGCTTGGACATTCGTCTCACCATCCAATGTGGGACTATTTCCCACATACAAATGCTACCAATAAATTCAAACTGCCAATATGTTTTCCCTTAATAAGCATGGTTAGACTTGTTAATGTTTACACATCTTTCCTTTACATAATACTCACTACTAGTTTGATGATGCTGCTAGTTCTCAACTTTTAGTTGCAGATTTTAATACAAGTTGAGGGTGTTGTTGGGAAAAATCGTCGAGGAAACTATTGTTTATGTATTTTTCTCTTTACTCTCGTGCTTGCCTATAGTTGTAGACAGATTATGTGCGGTATTAATTTGTAACACACGGTTATCTTGCTTTTAATAAAGTTTCATGGGACCCAGCTCTTCTCGTCAAATAATAACACATCCAAAACAAGCATTATGATAATTAGATTACAAAATGTTGCAAAATTTCATTCTAAGAAGGACACAAGTAAAGCTAAACTCCCGGTGGCTAATGGTGAAGTTTGAGTAGTTCTTTGTAGGCGTGGAGTTTATTGTTGGTTGTGTTTGTAAAATTAGCTTTGTAATTTTCTCCGTTCATCAATCCAACGAGATGAGTTCCTAAGGCACGCTTTTTCTTTGAAAAAACAAACAAAATCAAATGGTTGCAATAAATGCTATGAATCTTTATTGAAAATGTAGCCACCGTTATTAATAAAAAAGAAAACGTCGGTAGAACGAGACTAATTAAAATCTGTTTTCTTGCTCGAAAAAATAAAATATCCATTTACCTTTATTATAAAAACAAGCCGAACTTGGAAACTCCGCGGAACAAAAAGTTACACAGCACGCGTAATAGAGATAAATAGGGAGATGGGGGTGGGCTCACAACTTATGGGTAGACCCTACCCCTTTTACCTCTTTGTTGAGTACGCAGGGACGCAACATGCACCTCCATTTCTTTTTTTCCTTATGGGTGAATTTTATAAAATATCATCGAACTTTCAAGGATTTTGAGACAACACAATTGAACTTTAATAATGTCATGAACAACCGGTAGCATTGTTGAATAAAAATATAAGTTTCTTTCAATCGTTTAGGGCATGAGCAGATTAAAAAACCCAAAATGACTTTGTACGTCCAAAATGAGTTGAATATGACATTGTTGGAAATTGATCATGGTCGTAAATGGGAATTCCCCAGATTATGACACATAGCAGATGACGTATAATCCACATAAGCCCGTTAGATTTTTGGGGCTACGGAGATCAAATAAGTACGATATATTAGGGACATTCCTCAACATCTTATTTCCGAGATTGCATCCGACCTTTTGGAGAGCTTCCCGGAATACCTTCCTTATTCGCCTAGCAATAAGCCAACGGCTCGCCTCCGAGCTATCCTACAGCCGAGCTTCCTCGGCCTCCTTTCTCGTCTCCGAGCTTCTGCAGAGCTGAGCCTCCTCAGCCCCCTCGCTCGCCTCCGAGCATCCACTGAGCTGAGGTTCCTCGGCTTCCCTGTTCAACCGAGAGCAAGGAGCCCAAGCACCCCCGTAACAACTCCGTGTATCTCGCTAAAACGAGATCTCTGCCGCTCCACGTCCTGCATCTCATGCTAGCGTATCTTATCATTAATGGGCGAATCCCTCCATCAACGCGAACGTGACGCAGGGGTGTAACAGACGGCGAGAATCTTGCATCGGCTTGCTCTAATGCGACCTTGTTCCCGCCAAAAATTTTTGGCTCAGAGCTTGCTGTTCCCTTATAAAAATAAAGGGAAAGCTCTACGTGTTAAGCACGTGTACCCACATGCAAAGTATGTAACTATAGCGTCAGATAGGATTAAATTCTTGAGCATCTCACGTGTTTCCCATGTGAGCGCCAGCGCCAGCCTCTGTTAAAATTAAATTCTATAGTGACGCCTCACGTGGAACACACACGAGCATCGGCGTGCAAAGCATGAGAGTGACTACTTATAAAAGAATTAAATTCTTAGGCGGCGCCTTCGTGCATAACACGTGAGCGTTAGCGTCCAAATTAAAGATGGTAGAATTAAATTCTATATGGGAAATATTTTCTTAAAATCTGGGATATTTTCTGTTAAACAGAGCCGTTGGATCAAAAATCCAATAGTGATAATAAATCATAAAAATGATAGTGTTCACCGTCGAAAGACGCGGTTGGGAATTAGGACGTCTGGCCTGAATTTTAGGGGCAGATACTATTTGGATTTATCCGTCCACCAATCCGAAGATGCCAAGTTGATTTATGGAACCCTATATCGGAGGTTTGGACGGATGCAGCCGTTGTAGCAGACTTCGTCAGATTCCCCTTATTTGCGAGGGTTTTTTTGATTATGGGGACGCTCTTCCCTGCAGGCGCAAGCCCCTGCAGTTAATTACGTTACCGCATCACGAATACCACTTTCTTCTTCTCCAGAAGTTCACTTCGTGCCGTGTGTGTTTGTTTTATTTTTGGTTTGGGTTGCCCGTGGATTGTATACGGAGACTAATTTATGCCGTCGCCCGTAGGGCATGGATTAGTCCAAATCCGTATATCTTAGATTTGGATTTGTTTTATTTAAGGATCGTTAATCTGGTTTGAGATTAAGATCGACTTAAATGTATGTGAGCAGTTGGGGCTCGATTAGTTTTTTGTTAAGGATACGTTAGTCCAATTTGAGACTAAGATATACTTAACAAGGTGTTAGGATCATTTTTGTTACAGATCCAACAAGAGAGCATTTGGGCTCTGTTGTCTTAATTTAGGGACATTTCGGTCCATTATCGCCATTTTGGAGGCGAATATTAGTTTAAGGACATTCCGGTCCCTTATCGCCATTTTGGAGGCAAATATTAGTTTAAGGACATTTCGGTCCCTTGCCAGTTTAAGGACGTAGTGGTCCAGTGTGTTCATCTTGCACGCACGTGTATTTGTTACGTGATGGAATGAACATGGGTGATATGGAATGCATCCAGTATGGGATGTGGTCTGATTTGAGGTGTGCACGTCGGTTTGGACGGTTTGGGAATGCACTGAAGAATTGTTGGTTGTCGGGACCTACCACCTCTCTGAAGACGTAGAAGAATTACAATGACGTATATCAGAGGCGCGGAGAGATGTAGCTTTAAACCAAATGGAAACGGGTTATGGTGACCCTAGGAGTCGTTAGTCATGTTTGAGACTAAGATTTCCTCGGGAGGATATGGGATGAGTATCGTTTTGGATATCATCAGTTGGAAGATCAATAGTCGTACTTGGGACTAAGATCAGTTTGGGAAATCATGAGCACATGAGCTCGGTTGGTCTGAATCAGAGAGGTTCTATCTTCAGGGGACCTAGCTAATTTGGGCTTGGTCCATTCAGTTTATTGAAAAGTGCCAAGCACTTGTTTAGGCTCTGTATAATCAGTACCCTTTTTGTACAAAAAGGGCTGAGCACTTATATAAGTTCTGACGCTCACATATAATGATGCGGGCTTTTAGTCATGGGGATTGCCCAATAAGTGTTAAACACTTTACCCTTTTTTGTTTTTGTATGGAGTGGTAGGCACTCTTTATGGCGCCCACATGAGGGACACGTGAGGTGCTAGGCACTGCCTAGTGAGTGCTAAGAACTCTTCCATTATGTGGCGCCCAAGAGAGGGAAACGTGGGGCGCAGGGCGCCGCTCATTGAGTGCTAAGCACTCCCTTCTATGGCATCCACGTGAGGGGCACATGAGGCGCCGGGCGCCGCTCATTGAGTGCTAAGCTCTCTCCTTTGTGGCGCCTACGTAAAGGGCACGTGAGGTGCTGAGCGCTAGGTTCAATTCTTGCTTAATGATCAATGTGATCTTTATTTTGTAGATGAATCTTTGGTTCTCAAGAAACAAGTTCTTCCCAATGAGAATTAAATTCTCATCATATGAGAGACTTGTCTTGTGGATCTCAGATCCAGAGAAAGAACTCAGTTCTTTGAGAAGGACTAAACCCTCCTGTAGGTATATATTTTTACCTTATTATATATATATCTTTTTTATTCACCTAAAATTTCCAAGAAGGAAGCTCTTCTTCCTTGAGAATTTAATTCTCTGTTCTTTTTGAAGCTTTCTCCCTTTTTTTAAAGCTTATGGGGGGTTCTTTCTCTTTAGACTTGAAGTCTTTGGTTCTTTATATAGTAGAGGCAGTTTATTAATTATTTCAGAGCAAATCTCTCATTAAGAGATCCCAATTGATTTGGGGATTTTTACCCACCATTGGATCTTTGATCCAAAAGTTTCTATTTTACAGAACATATTTTCTTATTTCTAACAAGATTGGAGAAATATTTTCCCTTACATAAGATTTATTCTGTAAAACAGTGATTTTTTAATCACCGTTGGATTTTTAATCCACCGGTTCTCTGTTTTACAGATGGCAATCTTTCTTGTTTAGAAAGATTGAAGGAATATATCCCAAAATAGAATTTTATTTTATAATCTAATTTAGGGGAGTTTTCTCCTGACAGAATTTAATTCTGTATTTTTGATGATTTGATCAAACGGCTCTGTTTAACAAAGAGTTGAATTTAATTCTACTTGGGCGCCGGTGCTCACATGCTGTGCACGTGGACGCTACTCAAGGTTTTAATTCTTATAATGGGTATACATGTGCTTTGCACATTGGCGCCCGCGTGAGGAGCACGTGAGGCGCCACCATAGGATTAATTCCTATCAGATTGGTCTTGGAGCTAGCGCCCGTGTGAGGAGCATGTGAGACGCCACCATAGGATTAATTCCTATCTGAAGCGGTATCTACAAGCTTTGCATGTGGGTGCACGTGTTTAACACGTGGAGGTTTCCTTTTATTTTTATAAGGGAACAAAAAGTTTTGAGCCAAAATTTTTGGCGGGAATAGATAGAATTAAATTCTATTAGGAAAAAAATATCTCCCTGATCAAATATTCTCTGTTAAACGGAGAGTCGTTGGATCAAAAGATCCAACGGTGATTTAAAATCATCAAATGATAGAATTAAATTCTATTTAGGAAATATTTTCTTTGATCTTTCTAAGATGGAAAGATCTTTCTCTAACAGAGAATCTTGGATTTAAAATTCAATGGTGATAAAATATAACCAATTAAAACATCTGATAGAGTAAAATTCTATTTTAGGAAAATACTTTCCTAATCTTGTTAAACTAACAAGATATTCATATAACAAAATTAAATTCTATGTCAGGAAAGTATATTCCTAATCTTGTTAAACTAACAACATATTCATATGATAGAATAAAATTCTATCATAGAAAAATATTTCCTAATCTTGTTAAACAAACAAGAAATCTTCTCTGTTAAACAGAGAGCCTTTGGATTAAAAATCCAACGGTGAATAAAATTCAGCGATTGATCTAAAATATCATTTTGATTATTAATGAAATCAATCATGATCTCTCAATGAGAGTTTTTCTCAACATATTGATTTTTCTCTTCTCTTATAAATAGGAGTAAAGAGATTAATCAAGGGAGAAGGAGGAAAAAAAGACCTCCCATAAGCTTCTGTAAAAATACAGAAGGCTCTCAAAACAACAGAGAATTTAATTCTCTCAAAGAAGAAAATTTTCCTCCTAAAAACCCTAGGTAAAGAAAAAAGAAGAGATCAAAATATCTCCTTTACCTAACATACCATATCTAAGGGTTTAACCCTTCTCAAAGAAGTTAGTTTTTTTTTCTGGATCTGAGATCCACAAGGCAAGTCTTCCTCAAGTTGAGAATTTAATTCTCATCGGGAAGATCTTGTTCTTGAGAATCAAAGATTCAAGGAAGAACAAAATTGAAAAGAAAGAAGATGGAGTTCATAATATTCCAGGAACTTAGTTCCTTCAAATCAAGAACTCAGTTTTTTAAAGAACCCGTTCCAAGATCCTCAAAATAGTGATCTTGGTGATCCTTAATGGTCAAAACACCATTAAAAAATGTTTAACCTCTCTGAACACATGAATATGGAAAACATGGAGTTCATAATACTCCTGGAACTTAGTTTCTTCAAATCAAGAACTTAGTTCTTAAAGAACATGATCCTAGATCCTCAAAATAATGATCTTGGTGATCGTTAATGGTCAAAATACCATTAATAGTGATTTAAGTTCTCTAAAAATATCGACAGAGACTAAATCTCCAAAAACATATCGCCTCACATGAAACACACATGAGCACCAGAGAAAATTAATGCTTAGCACTATTGTAGCGCCTCACGTGAAAAGCACATGAGCGTCCAAGGCTAAAAACCCAGCGCTTCACGTGAAAAGCATGTGAGCGCCAGAAAAGGTTAGTGCTTAGCACCAAACCAGCGTCTCACGTGAAACACACATGAGCGTTGTATATCTTAGTGCTTAGCACTGCTGGGTATTATAGAAACCCAATCTCAGCCCAAATTGGCTAAGTTTTCTGAGGTTAAACCTCTTTGATTTTAAATCAACTGAGCCCATATGCTCATGACTTCCAAACTGATCTTAGTCTCAAACATGAGTGATGATCTCTCATTGATGATATCCAAAATGATATTCGTCCCATATCTCCTAAGGCAATCTTAGTCTTAAATATGACTAACGATTTTTAGGTCCACCACAACCTCTTTTCCCCTTAAATACGGGATTTGGTTCAAGGGTATATCTCTCCACACCTCTGATATATGTCGTTGTAATTCCTCAACGTCTTCAGAGAGGTGACGGGTCCCGAAAACCAACAACTCTTTTCTCGTCCCAACTTGATGTAAAACTTCATCAAGACTGGGAATGATACATCCCACGTTGATGCACTTCCAAATTGACGTGCACACCTCAAATCGGATCGCACTTCAAATTGGGTGCATTCTATGTAGTCATCATTCACTCCGCCACGTAACAAATACACGTGCGCGCAAGTTGAATGTTGGACCGAAATGTCCTTAAACTAATCTTCGGCCGCAAACACGGCGATAATGGACCGAAATGTCCTTAAACTAATCTTCATCCCATATAGGGAACATTGGACCGAAATGTCCTTAAACTAACATTCTTCCCAAATAGGGAATGTTAGACCACGACGTCCTTAAACTAATATGTTTTGCCCTGCGTACTGTCTCCATAATGACTACTGTATACTAACTATGGGCTATTCATATATGATCTAATGATCAGTTGAGCCCATATGCTCATTGCTTATAAATTGATCTTAGTCTCAAATATGGCTAATGATCCATAGATCAAACCCGAATATCCCCTGAACCGATGGACCTCACAAATATGAGATCTGCATCCTAAATTCATTCCCAACATGGGCCCCGTCAAGAAAAATTCTTGATCTAAGCCCAAATCTAAAATATACAGATTTGGACTAATCCGCACCCTACGGGCGACGACATAAACTAATCTCCGTATACAATCCACGGGCAACCAAAACAAACAAAAACACACACGACACGAAGTGAACTTTCGGAGCAGGAGAAAGTGGTTATCGCAATGCGGTAACGTAATTAATTGCAGGGGCTTGCGCCTGCAGGAAAGAGCATCCCCACAATAAAAAAATCCTTCATAAAATGAGGGGGAATCTGATAAAGTCTGCTACAACGGTCGTATCTGTCCAAACCTCCGATATATGGTGCGATAAATCAACCTAGTATCTTCGGAGAGGTGGACGGATAAATCCAAATAGCATATGCCTCAAGAATTCAGGCCAGACGTCCTAATATCTCAGTCCATCTTCCGGTGGTGAACAGACCGCTATATAAACCCCTCTTCCAGACGACTCAGATACGTCGAATTCATTTCCAAGATACCGCTACTCTGCCCAATCACTCCTCGGTATTTACTTGATCGTCGGAGGGTCCTACGGTGGTTTCTCACCCCGGGACTTCCCTTGCAGGTAGCTCGGTGTCAGCAACAACGCATTAAGACCCACACACTTAATCCTCACACTGAATCTCAATCGTTCAGCCTGCTAGCAGCAAAATCAACAGAGGACAACATCTGAGGGAGAAACTGACCTCCATCAGTTAGCACCCTCTGTGGGAACCTAAAAACTTTTCCACCCAAAAAGTTGATCTTCCACCTTCAATTCAATGGCCAGCGATAATCGCAACGATCCCAGTACGAGCCGTCCCGTCCCCACAACGGAAGCGGGGGCGGTTCTACTCCACCTCCAAATATCGTCGATGCCTTATCTGCACGGATCGACATGCTCACGGCGATAGTGGATGCGATCGCTCATGTTCGAATGTAACCATAGGGTTTCTATGATCTATAAATAGAAACCCTAAACCTCTTTTTGAGGTATGCCTCTTCTTATGCCTCTTTTCATTGATCAAAAATTCAGAATTCATTGTAATGTATGAAGAGAGCATCAAATAAAGTAAGTAGATTTTTTTTACCTTGCCCTAGTTCTTAAATTCTTTTCTGCCCTAGTATAGATTTTATTATCTGCCCTAGTTAACTAGCTTAGAACTTTTATTCATCTGCCGTAGCTTAGATAATTAGGTCATTAAATTGAAAACTCCTAAAAATGTATCTTTTTATCAATTCTCTAATGAGTGAGTAGTTCCTCACTTGTTAGGGTTAGGAATATGAGAGATTTGAGAGATGAAAATCTCTCATCCCTTTCTTGTCCATCATATATTTTTATAGGACTCCATGCATACATACACACACCGCTCACTACGGCACCCTATCCCAAGAGGTAGCGGTGATACCGTAGTTTAAAAGACCGGTTGTATATGTTTTCCATGGAGGTTAGGGTAAGAATTAAGAAAGGAAGGACAAGAACCTAGAGGAAGAAACCTATTTTCTTCCCGATGGTACTAATCCACTTTATTAATTATTACCATAACACCTAATAGATCTTAATTAGGGCATAGAAAGCGGTGAGGAATATTGACTTTCCAAACTTAACCTAAACCTAACCCTAGCAAGATTTTAATCCTAGTCTAAATCAACCTTAGTTTTTAGTGATAATCAATCCAACACCAATTGGAATTAACTCGTTAGAACAAATTGAGAATACACAAAATCCCTGTGGACCGACCCGTACTCACCGGCTAGCTACCAAGCGACGCCGTTCTTGATTGCGGTAATTAATTCTTTGATTTCAAAAACGCACGTACGCAAAATCACTTCCAATCACCCACCAAACCACCGTCCCCACTCTCCGGAACGACGATGTGTGTGGGGCGATGGAGGGACGCCTTCAAGCCTTCGGCCTCGCTCACGCCCATCTCGATGTCACCGAACACCGGCGTGTCGATTCCGGCGGTTATGACCCCCATGCGAGGAATGATTCTATGACTTGTTGGGCGCCTGACAGTTCGACACCGAGATCTTAGGAGAGACCAGGCTATCGTTTCAACGCCCGCCGCTCTCTCTCGCCCCCTGAGGAGACGTCGGTCAGGTCTCCTGATCTAGGGGAGGCCTACGTCCCCATACCCATCAGGGCCGTGCATGTAGCTCACCTCGGGACCAACCACAAAGGGTTCCCCTCGAGGACCTGAAGAACGTGATAGAGCAAAGCCGAAACTGCTCCATCGCGCAAGCCCAAAGCAGAGGCAGCAGGCGCTCCGATTATGGAGAATCCTCAGGGTACGATTAGCGAATCGAGACCCTCAAAAAGAAAATTGAAGACATGCGGCACGCTACTCGTTTGGCCGACGGAGTGGCAAAGTACTCCGCAGATTCACTTATGAGGCCCTTCATAGAGCAGTTACTAGGCGAGCGAATCTCGTCTCGGAACAAACCACCCAAGGTGGCCCTCTTCGATGGGAAGTTTGACCCGAAAGAGCACTTGGATGCGTTTACGGCAGGCATGAGCTTCCAAGACAACTCAGACATGGCTCAGTGCCGAGCCTTCCCCACCACCCTCATCCGGGCCGGCCGAGATTGGTTCCACGGCCTTGCGCCATGCTCGATCCCGACCTTTGATGAGCCGGTGACTCAGTTCCTCGATCACTTCGTCGGTATCCGACGACAGAAAAGGACGGTCGACTACCTGTTTACCATCAAGAGTGAAGACAGGGAATCTTTCAAGGGTTACGTCACTCGCTTCTACAATACCCTTCTGGAAGTTCTCGAGCACCGTGATGAAACGGTTATCACCGCCTTGAGGGCGAGTCTTAGGAGAAAAGAGTGCTTCCGCTCTTTTGCAGTAGCGTAGCCCTAGACCATGGCCGAGGTAAAAGTCCGGACCGAGCGGGAAATCCAACTTGAATCAGAAGTAAACGCCAACCTACCCGCGGCGACTGGAGGGACCGAAAGAAATAGGACAGGGAAGAGAGGAAAAGAGCCGACCGTCCGAAACCTTATACTCTGAGGTTTCAGGAGTACACTCCCCTGAACGTCTCTCAGGCCGAGCTGCTGGAGGAGGCTAAAGGGGAGAGATTTTTCAAACTCCAGCCAGCGTCTCAGAGGCCGGGCAATCGATTCTGCGGCCCATACTGCGCCTTCCATTGATCACAGGGGAACCCAACCGAAAACTGCAAACAACTCCGTGACTACATCGAGGAGCTAATCCGCTCCGGTCACATGGAAAAGTACCTATGAGACAAACGACAGGCAGATCGGGAGCAAGGGAACCAACCTCCACTCGGAGAATTGACGGTCGGGCAGATCATGGTCATTTGTGTAGGCTCGACCCCGAGCGATGAGGACACCCGCCGTTTCTGGCTGGTCATGTCCTTAAGTGATCCCCTACAAGAAGTGCAAGAAGGGCGATCCTATCACCTTCGTCGATGAGGACCTTCACGGCATATCACTCCAGCATAATGATCCCCTTGTGATAGCAACCTGGGTAAACCGATACAAAGTCCAGAGAATCCTAGTCAACTCAGGGAGCTTGGCGGATATTCTGTTTTATGACTGTTTCTAGCGTATGGGATTAAACTCGTCCGACCTCTTACGTCCTCTTCGGGTTTACAAACGATTACGTCCTGGCCGACGAATCAATCACCCTCCCTCTCAACATTGAGGAAGCAGGTAGAACACGAACCATATCAGTGAATTTCCTCGTTGCCAGGATCCCTTCGTCCTATAACATCCTCTTGGGTCGCCCCACCTTAAACGGCCTCCAGGCTCAGATCTCTACTTATCACCTCGAGCTCAAGTTCCCTTTGGACAATGGGGGGAGGCCAGGCCTACAGAGACCAGCAAACCGCCAGGGTCTGTTTCGCCTCGACGAGCCCCAAGGAAAAAGAGGTTATAAATTTTGAAGATGTGTATGATCTTCGGGAATCTCTGGATACGTGCGACGACAAAAAAGAGATTCGCAGCTCCTCGGTGGAGGCTTTGTTAGAAGTTCTCAAGGAGGGAGATGACAACAGAACTGTCCAGATCAGCTCACTCTTAACTATCACGTCCCGCTTCCCAGTAGAAGGAAACGGTGACTTGGCAGGCCGCAATGTATTTACTATTAAATAAATACGTTAAGCGTAATTAAGCAATATAAAAATGTACAAGAGAATAAAATGAACATCAACTTTATTTACATTCAACTTTACATACAACTGTTTGAAAATGAAAAGATACAATGATATAAAGCAAATGCATAAACAATGGCATACAGAAAATAAGTGCAAGAAGAACTAGTAGTCAGGTTGTGCCGCAAGCTGGTCCAAGTCCTCCTGGCTCGGCTCTATTTCCTCAGAGTCCGGTCCTCCTGACGAATATTCCAAAGAACGAAACAGAAAGGAATGTCGTCAGCGAACTAACGCTCGATATGTCCCAAAAGAAGAAAGAGAAGATAACATATAAAGAGAAATGAACAGATAAAGTTGTATATGACTGATTACTGGTATATGATAGTTATTATAACGTGGTTGTTTGTAGTTTGGTAAGAAAAGTATTCATGTATACGGGAGGAGTCCATCTTACCCCGTGGTCTATGGTAACATATAGTACAAGGCCCCGTCATAACCCACGGGACAACGACATGAGAATTCATGTAGGTGTCTTTTAAGTGACCTCTCATGCTACGATATACATTCCGTACCAATCTACTCTTTTATCCACGCGTAATGTATTGTATAGTGTTTCCCCAATAAAAGAGAAAAGCTCTGTGAGGCAGTGCCCAGCGCTCAAGCGCCTAACGTGCCTTCCACGATGGCGCCGCCGCCAAAATTAAAAACTTTTGTATGAGTGGTGCCAATATGCAAAGCACACGAAAATCTTAAGTAGCGCCCATGTGCACAACACGTGAGCGCCGACGCCTAGTAGAATTAAATTCTACTCTCTGTTAAACAGAGCCGTTGGATCAAAGATCCAACGGAGATGATAAATCATCAAGATGCAGAATTAAATTCTGTCTAGAGGAAATGTTCAGTCGAAAATATTGTGCATTTGATATGACATTTTCCTTACTATTTCTATATAATAAAAGGTGTTTATTATAAATATGACACATATGAGGGTTTATCTGTAAAAATACTATTTTCATATGTTTATATATTATAATTAACATTATGAAGGAAAATGTAAGCATATAATATCTATATAATATTTAGTCCATTTAAATATGCTTACCTTATCGAATATCATTAACCAATTCTCTTAAAACAATAATATCATATCAAATGGTTAGGATAATATCTCAATAAAAACAAATTCTACTAACATTATTTATTGAGATATTATACAGGAATTATATCATTACTAGAATCATGGAGATCCGAATTATCAAGATCAAATCTACCGAAATATTAAAGTAAATCGAAGAAATCAATTCTGGCGGTGACTTAGAGAAGATTTCCAAATTCCAGATATTCAAAAGATCACCACATGACAACTGAATGAATCTCCAGAAATTTGAGCCAAAGATCCCACCAAAGCGCGGCTAAACCGCGCAATATTGAGGAGTTGGGATTTGGGATTTTTTGGGTAGGATCCTAACAACTAACCCTAATTCTGGAGATCTAGGGATTTCAACTTTTGTGACTATAAATAGAACCGAGAGCCTCACTTGGAAAAATCGTCAAACCGACGCGATCACGAAGTCCATGACAGCTCAAGAATCCTGGTTGATCATCGACAATTCATCTACCTCCTTAAGAAGAGATCGAGAAGCAAACTAGGGTTTTGTAATCATTTTCTAAAGAAACAAAGTGTACTTGATCTTGTTGATTAACAAAGGTAGTTTTATTCTATTTCATTTTATTTTCTTCATGATTTCTATCTTTTCTTTTCCCAACATGCGCGACTAATTCTCCACTTGTTAGGGTTCGTAGGATTAGGGTAGATTAATAGATGATGAAGATCCTTAAACTCTTTTTACGTCCTATAAAGTTTATAAAATTTACCAAAAGAATCATTAACATCCTAATCGGGCGCGCTACCAATTCATTGGGAGCTACGACCGCGATTAGAGATCAGATTAACGATTGTTTTGGTAAAGGCTATACATGAACGGAGATCCATGTAAGGATAGGGGTAAAGAGTGGGAACCTTTTTCCCTCCAGAAACCCTAATCTACATGCATCACTGTCGATCTAGTTTTAAATATTTTAAAGGATAAGAGGAGTAATCTTTAATTAATCATCCATGACTACTAAATCTTAACGAACCCTACAAGTCCCCTTCTAATATAAAACCTACATCCGTAGTTAATCTAGATCTATATCCTGCACCCGTGTTTGACGTGGATCTATAATCTACAACTATTCTTCACCATTCTTTATTCTTCACCTTTTTCAACACGCCTAAAGTAAGATTAAAAGATTAAACGTTTTCCTGAGGACGACCCGTACTCATCTCGGTCTAGCTACACGCGACACCGTTATTGATTGCGGTTACAACACAACTCTAAAAACATCATCAATCAGGAAACATTCCTCAAATCTTTCTAAACAAGAAAGATTGCCCTTTGTAAAACAGAGTAACGTTGGATTAAAAATCCAATAGTGATTAAATAATCACCAATCTACAGAATAAATTCTGTATGGTAAAATATTTCCCTAATCTTGTTAAAAACAAGAAAATACTTTATGTAAAACAGAAGTCCTTGGATCAAAGATCCAACGGTGGGTAAATCCCCAAATCAATTGGGATCTCTTAATGAGGAATTTCTTCAGAGCTAATCAAAAAACTGCCCCTACTATATAAAGGACCCAAGACTTCAAGTCTGATATGGAGGAACCCCCCATAAGCTTAAAAAAAGAGAGAAATTTTCGAAAGAACAGAGAATTAAATTCTCGAGGTCCCAGGTTCTGCTTCGTTGAAATGAGCGAATCGAGGGCTCTGGCTCCAGTGTCCATCTGTGAGGAAAGACCACAACAGCCGAGTATGGTGCCGATGCTTGCTGCTGTCCCCAGAAGAACTCTCTTCTTGGAAATTTTAGATAAATAAAAGTATATAAAGATCTTGTGGATCATTCAAGAAGAAAAGAACTCAGCGCCCAGTGCCTCACGTGCTCCTCATGTGGGCGCTACAAAAGTGCCTAACACTCATTGAGCGACGCTCAGCGCCCAGTGCCCCACATGCCCCTCACGTGTGTGCCACAGAATAAAAAGAACTTAGGGGGTGCCGCTCAGCGCCCAGCGCCCCACGTGCTTCTCACATGGGCGCTACAAAAGAAATAAGTGCTTAGCACTCAGTAAGCGGCGCCTGGCGCCCAGTGCCTCACATGGGCGCCACAGAATAAAAAGTGCTTGGCACTCATTAGGCAGCGCCTAGCCCCTCACGTTCTTCGTACGTGGGCGCCATGAAGAGTGCTTAGCACTCCATATAAAGACAAAATGGGTAAATTGTTTAACACTTATTGGGCAATTCCCATGACTGAAAACCCCATATGATTATATATAAGCATCTGAACTTACATAAGTGCTCAGCACTTTTTGCACAAAAAAGGGACTGAGCCCAAATAAGTGCTTGGCACTCTTTTTCAAATAAAAAGAAAACTGAGTGGACTAAGCCCAAGTTGGTTAGGTCCTTTAAGAGTAGAAACTCCTTAATTCGAATCAACTGATCCCATGTGCTCACTACTTCCCAAACTGATCTTAGTCCCAAATACGATTATCGATCTTCCAACTGATGATATCCCAAAACGATATTCGTCCCACATTCCCCTGAGGTAATCTTAGTCTCAAAATACGACTAATGATTCCTGGGTTTACCATTAATCCATTTTTCCTTCAAATACGGGAATTGGTTCAAGGGTACATCTCTCTACACCTCTGATACATGTTGTTGTAATTCCTCAACGTTTTTAGAGAGGTGGCGGGTCCCGACAACCAACTTCTTTTTGGTGCACTTCCCAAACTGACGTGTGTTTCCCCGATAAAAGAGCAAAGCTCTGTTCAAAATTTGAAAGGCAGCGCCAATAGTTAAAAACTTTGAGGCAGCGCCTCACGTGCGTTGCACGAGAGCGCCAGCGCAAAGAGTTAAAAACTCTGAGGCAGCGCCTCACGTACCTTGCACGAGGACGCCAACGCCAAGAGTTAAAAAACTCTGAGGCAGCGCCTCACATGCCTCGCACGAGGGCGCCAGCGCCAGAACTAAATCTCTCTATTAAACAAAGCCGTTGGATCAAAGATCCAACGGAGATGATAAATCATCAGATTATAGAATTAAATTCTGTTGAGAAAATATTTCTCAAATCTTTCTAAATAAGAAAGATTACTCTCTGTAAAATAGAATACCGTTGGATTAAAAAATCCAATGGTGATTAAAAATCACCTATATATACAAAAAGATTCTGTATGGGGAAATATTTCCCCAATCTTGTTAAAAACAAGAAAAATATCTTTTGTAAAACAGAAGTCTTTAGATCAAAGATCCAACGGCGGATAAGATCCCCAAATCAACTAAGGATCTCTCAATAAGAGATTTCTTTAACTAAATAAACAAACTTGTCTCCACTATATAAATGCCCTAAGACTTCAAGTCTTTTAGAAGAAACCCCCCATAAGCTTTAAGAAAAAGAAAGAAGAAAGCAATAAGAAGGAAAAAGGAAGAACATATTTTTTCGAGGTAAATAAAAAAATATATAGAGATCAGAGCATCTCATCTGCATATCCAAGAGTTTAACTCTTCTTAAAGAACATAGTTCTTTCTCTGGATCCGAGGTCCATGAGACAAGTCTCCCACAAATGAGAATTTAATTTTCATGGGGATGAACTTGTTCGGGGGGATCAAAGATCCAGAAAAGAACGAAGAATTGAACTCTTCAGAACAAAACACCCAAAGAAAAACCCAGCGCCAAGCGCCTTACGTGTCCCTCATGTGGGCGCTGCTCAATAAAGAGTGCTTAGCACCCGAGGCTTGGCGCGTGTTCCTGCCAAAATTTTCGGCCAAGAGCTACTTGTTCCTTTATAAAAAGAGGGGAGAGTCCTCAAAATTTGGCCTCAATTGAGAGAAAATCTCTATTCAAAATTAAAAATTTGAATTGAGGCAGCGCCTTACGTGCAAAGCACGAGAGCGCTGAGCGCCAGCGCTAAAGAGTCAAAGACTCTGAGGCAGCGCCTCACGTGCAAAGCACGAGAGCGCTGAGCGCTAGCGCTGAAGAGTCAAAAACTCTGAGGCAGCGCATCACGTGTAAAGCACGAGAGCACTGAGCGCCAAGCGCTAAGAGTCAAAGACTCTGTGACAACGCATCACATGCAAAACACGAGAGCGCTGGCGCCAGAACTAAATGTTCTCCACCGTTGGATCAAAGATCCAACGAAGATGATAAATCATTAAAATTCAGAATTAAATTCCGATTGAGGAAATACTCCTCAAATCTTTCTAAACAAAAAAGATTGTGCTCTGTAAATCAGAGCACCGTTGGATCAAAGATCCAATGGTGATTAAAAAATCACCAAGCTACAAAATAAGCTCTGTAGGGGAAAATATCTTCCCAGTCTTTCTAAGCAAGAAAGATTGTGCTCTGTAAATCAGAGCACCGTTGGATCAAGGATCCAATGGTGATTAAAAATCACCAAGCTACAGAATAAGCTCTGTAAGGGGAAAATATCTTCCCAATCTTTCTAAACAAGAAAAATTGTGCTCTGTAAATCAGAGCACCGTTGGATCAAAGATCCAATGGTGATTAAAAATCACCAAGATACAGAATAAACTCTGTATGGGAAAATATTCTCCAAACCTTGTTAAAAACAAGAAAAATGTCTTCTGTAAAATAGAAGTCCTTGGATCAAAGATCCAACGGTGGATAAATTTCCCAAATCAATTAAGAGATCTCTCAATGAGATATTTTCCTAACTAATTCAACAAATCATCCTCCCTATATAAAGGACCCAAGACTTCAAGTCTTAGAGGAAGAGACCTCCCCATAAGTTCTCAAATCGAAAGAAGAAGAGCAGAGAAAGGGAACCCCTCAAAAACTTCAAGTTAAAAAATACAAAAAACAGAGAGAAAAACCCCTTGGTAAGAAAAAACCAAAAGAGAATTTAAATCTCAAACCAAGAGTTTAACTCTTCTCAAAGAACTTAGTTCTTACTCTGGTTGGGATCTACAGAAGCAGATCTCCCTACAAGTTGAGAATTTAATTCTCATCGGGGAGATCCTGTTATGTAGATCCAAACCTAGGGGAAATAGCTAAGTTCATAGAATTTAATTCTTACCAAAAAGATATAGGAATTTAATTCCTCTGATAAAACTAGGGTTTAACCCTATAAAAGAATTTAATTCTTATAAAATAAGGGACCTGAAATTCACAAACTCAGATCCAAAGCTCCATGCATATTAGTGTTCAATGCTACACAATAAAAGCTCAAGTGTTCCCACATGAACACCTTTGAAGAATAAAAAAGGGAAGACTCGGATCTAGCCATGTGACCCCACATGACCCCTGAGAAGTGTTCAACACTTATAAAAGAGAATAGGGGAATAAACCCTATTTTGGGACGCCTCACGTGATACCACGTGACTCCTGAGAAGTGCTCAACACTTATAAAAGAGAAAAGGAGAATAAACCCTATTTTGGGGCGCCTCACGTGATCCCACGTGACCCCTGAGAAGTGCTCAGCACTTATAAAAGAGAAAAGGGGAATAAGCCCTATTTTGGGGCGCCTCACGTGATCCCACGTGACCTATGAGAAGTGCTCAGCACTTATAAATGAGAAAAAGGGAATAAGCCCAATTTTAGGGCGCCTCACGTGATCCCATGTGATCCCTGAGAAGTGCTCAGCACTTATAAAAGAGAAAAGGAGAATAAGCCCTAGTTTGGGGCGCCTCATGTGATCCCATGTGACCCCTGAGAAGTGCTCAGCACTTATAAAAGAGAAAAGGAGAATAAGCCCTATTTTGGGGCGCCTCATGTGATCCTACGTGACCCCTGAGAAGTGCTCATCACTTATAAAAGAGAAAAGGGGAATAAACCCAATACAATTTCTATTCTGAGGTGCCTCACGTGATCCCATGTAATCCAACAGTGCTTAGCACTAGAATAAAAGAATAAAAGTGGCAGCGCCCAATTTTAAGCGCCTTACATGCCACATGTGAGCGCCCCAATTTTTAGTGTTTAACACTACTTCAAGTGGCTCACATAGGAGCACGTGAGCGCCGAGCACATACTAGTGTTTAACACTATGAAAGGCCAATACTAGCCAAACATAGACCAAATCTCCCGAGGACAATCAATTGAGCCCCTCATGCTCAGGGTCCCCAAAACCAATCTCAGTCCCAAAGATAGCAAATGAGCTCCCAACAGATGGCATCTAAAATGATGTCCGTCCCATCCCCCTCAGCCGGGACATTGGTTCAAGGGTACATCACTCCACACTTCTGATACATGTCATTTTAATTCTTCAACGTATTCAGAGAGATGGAGGGTTTCAATAACCAATAACTTTTGGTGCATCCCCAAACGGTTAAACCAAAACCTTACAGACTATGATGTCTTTAAACCAGACTATGATGTCTTTAAACCTCACAGACTATGATGTCTTTAAACCAGACTATGATGTCCTTAAACCCCACAGACTACGATGTCTTTAAACACAGACTATGATGTCTTTAAACTCCATAGACTATGATGTCCTTAAACAATGCACCGCAATGTCCCTAAACTAAAACGATAGAGTCCAAACACTCTTTTGTGAAGAAAACCATCTAATTCAAGTAAGCCAAAAAAATCCCAGAAATCTAAACCATTTTAAATAAGAAGTGAAGAAAACTTATTTTTAAAGCAAGTGGTTTCAATAACATAAGCCGAACAAGCATTTAAAATCTCAAGTCCTTTCTGAAAATTTCGGCAGAGTTTCCTTTGTAAATATTGGCCCCAAAAGAGTACAACATGCATATTATGAATAAAGGCATCCCTAAGCGGGAGCTAGCTCTTCGTCAATTGACGGTCACAACCACGCAAGCAATATAATATACAACGCCGAAAGACGAGGATCAAAACTCAAAAGGAAACTCAAATCAACATGAAAACCATAATAATACAATGCGCGACTCTAAGATCGAAAGAATAACACACTGGTCTTCTAAGTCAATAAATAATACAAGTCTGGTTGATGGAGTTTTACTAGATACAACTGAATATAAATAAAAGGTACAATGGTGGTCACGATGCAGTGAACCCACCTACCAAAGCAATCACCCGGAATGAAAGCAGTGTGCCAGCAAAGCCGCAATGAAACCTGTACGGCAAAACCTGCAAGAACTGTGGCACAACGGGGATGAGTTGCCAACTCGTGAGTAGAAAACATCACAGAGCAGAAATCGTATGTATGACTCAATCCTAGGTCAATACGATCATAATATATATCCTCAATGATAATATGGCCTGAAGCATAAATATAATAGTAAGGGTAAACATCTATGCATAAGTGTAATCCCATGTGCTCGTGTTGGTGCCTCATGTAGCAATATATCGTAAATATGAGGTATGAATGTGATATAATGAAAACAGAAAACATCATGAATGAGAAAACTGTTTTTATAATATAGTGAGATTTCTGTATAAACATTTAAGTATCATCAATGAAATCATCAGAAAATCAGTGTCAAGCATCGACACAAAATATATATCTCAATATCCCAATATCTCAATATCTCAGGCTCCGGCAATCCGGACTTGCCTGCATCATCAAATCTCAATATCTCAGGCTCTGGCTATCCGGACTGGCCAGTATTATCAAATCTCAATATCTCAGGCTTCAGCTATCCGGACTGGCCTGTATCATAAATCTCAATAAAATCACCGGTCAGCAATGCTCCCTTGTCACAGGCTCAAACGCCATTCTCTGCGATCTTCTCGCCCTGGGGTACTGCACCGGGTCCACCATGCACCCACAGACGGTTCATCTCCTCCTCGAATCGGGTGTATGATATCGCTCAAGAGCCGAGAAAACTCATGGTGGACATATCACAATCATAACATGAGAAAACCGCACTTTTATCTTTTAAAATGATAAACGAGTTTCTCCAAATCCAGAAATCTCATGGAAAATCCGAAATCCAGAAATCTCATGGAAAATCCGAAATCCAAAATGAAAAGTCAATAATAGTGAATGCTGGGCTTCGGCAATCCGGACTGACCCTTAATATATTGCATGACTAATGAATATAAAAGTATGCATGAAATATCAAGAAATGAATGCAATAATGAACTAGCATATGAAACGATAACATATAGGAACTACCAGCTAGCAAGCTATGTCAATGAAATAATATTCTCTAAGTGTACGTGACATAGCAATTACCGATGAAGATGTGTGTGAGTCGGCAAGCAAGTGTACGTGGAGTATACGCATCATCGGTAATGGTGCGGGTGTCCTAACACAGGTTTCATCATTACTCATACTTATATAGACATGCAATGCAATGCGAACAGCAGAATAAATGGCAATGAAAAGTAAATGCAGCAATAATGAAATATACATTCTTATATACGAGTCATACAGTTTTTGGTATCTGCAATCGTACGAATCGTGGTGTTTAGAAAATAGGGCTACGGTGTTTTTATGAAGAAGTACATCCTTTGAAAAATCCATAGTATCCCTTGGTCGGTCTTTAAAATACTCACGATTCGTTAGTCTTTGAAATAGGTATGACTCGAGTCTAGTCTAACATCTACAAGTAAACTACAAGACTAAACTAACAGACTAATAGAAAAGGGTAAGGAAAACCACCTAAGTCTGAGTCGATATATGTATATATATAATAGTTGGTGATCCCGCCTCAATAGTATCCCATACGATACACTATATAATCTGACATCCTAGAGTCAAGAGTGCGGATCTATCATCAATATAAAGCTCGTACGGTAAATCCATCGTACGGCATCCCAAACTAGGTACGGGTCGAATATCATATTTATCTCATCTTTTATCTGGTATCCTTATCATCATGTCATGATCTGGGTATTGATCTGCGTCTAGTACATCTGATACCATCTACATATATATGCGTGTGTATGAAAACACATCGCCCAAGGACCCGCTATAATATCATGTCGTATCTCAAATACGAACCATGTTACATCACCAACCTCATGGCATCATGCCCAATCTCATCGACTCATCTCCAAATACCATGTACTATTCTCATCATCCATGTATATATATACGTATATATATATATATATATATTTATATATATATATATACATAGTCCCATACCTATGTGTATTTATATATACATGCATATCCCCATATATGCATAAGTAAATAAAATGCATGCGAGTGTGTGTGTGTGCGGGCGCGCGCGCGTGTATGCAAATCATTAATCTAGGGTTCGGGACTAAAACTAACTATCGGCACTCTCATCTAGTTACACTAAAATTTATCCACGGACTCCTAAAGTCTATCTAGATAATCATCTAGTCTCATAATAAACATATTTATATAAATAAGTATACGTATTCGTATACCACACTACGAAACTGCGGGGGTGCTATACGTCATCCACCCGACTTCCTCCGTAGATATATGTCTACTCACCTTGATCCTTGCTCGCTGGAGTCGATGACGCTACGCTCTCCTCGTCGTCTCAAAATCCATGTGGGGGTACCTACATATATACATAAGATATCGTAACCGAAATCACGCACGAAACCTAAATCGGCACGAGTATCATACATAGGTTAAAACCTATCATTTACGCATGCAAGAATAACCAACAACTCTCGACGATTGACGTATAAACGTAAATCGACTGATACAAACACAAATATCCAAAACTTCAATTCATAAACATTACGAAATACAAGCCAGCAACTCATGAAAATGGTCCCAGATTTTACCCTAACTGAAATTAGCCAATTTTGCATATGTAAAGGATTTAGTTAACTGATATAGGAGCTACAAAACAAGCAAGAGCCAATTTGCTCACACCAAGGCCACAATTTGTGGCCAAAAAGAGTAAATTTATGGCCAGGAAATGTCTAGGGGGTCTCAGGTTTCAGTGGTAGTTCCTAGGATGCCTGCATGACTCACTGTGTTTGCTAAATAATTTTCAGAGGCTCCGGGTGTCAGCAGATCTCCAAACTTCATCACAATTTCCATAATTTACCGATATCGGGGATTTCTAAGTTTGTGTTTCGGGGTTTAGTCTATGTTTTCAGTCCATTATACAATCCCTACAGGGGTTTAAGGTCACCATTAAGCCTCTATTACCCTTTTGGATTCAATTCAAACCATAACCTCTTCTAGCAATTTTCCAAGCTCACAAAACTATGCAATATCGATTCTAAACTTAAATAGATGTTAAAGGAAATGAAATACAATTCTAATGGTGAAGGAAATACCTCATTTGGCAACTTAAGAATTTTCTTGAGTTGCCCCAAGTGCTCAAAATCCGATTTTTCTTGGTCCAAAGTGCTTGTTGTGAGCTTGTGCATGTCTTTTTTGAAGTGGGGATGAACTTTTAATGAATCTTTCATGGAGTTGTGAGGGTTTAGAGACGGGGGAGGAAGAGGGCAGCCATGGGGGAATGAGGAAGGGATGAAGAAAGAATAGGAGCTTGGTCAAAGGAAGACCCCTCACCCCCTCTCTCTCTCTCTCTCATGCCCATATCCATTTGTTTAGTGTTTTCTTTTATTTTGTTTTCTTTATCTTTTCTTTTCTTTTGTTTTATTTTCTTTTCACAATTGAAACCCAAATGAGCTATGGTTACAAAAATGTAACAAAGTGAAAAAGACATGGTGCATGTCATGTGCACAAATCAAACTAATGCACGATTAGCGATATTTAATCGCGATTAGCATTAAAATGGAATATAATTAATCATAAAGAATTTATAATTGCTTAAATCATATAAAATACCTTCATTTTCGAAATTTCTATATTTTCCAAATATTTCCCAATTTATCGGTATTTAATTATACCGCAATATTAAAATATTCATAATATTTATTATTTAATGATAAAAATTCCCAAAATAATATTTTATTTTTCTGAAATGTTACAGTCTTCCAACCTTAAAGAAATTCGATCCCCGAATTTAAATTTAAACCCCTCAATTACTAAAACATTTCAGTAAAATGATCTTGTCGTCGGTGCTCCGAAATCATAAATACATAAAACACATCGTAGCGCAATACATGCGCATGAAAAACGAGTATATAAACCAAAATCAAAACTCCGTCCAGCATCCCGCAATCATCAGAGTTATGGTGAAGACACCAATGTCTAAATCCAATACGAATACCAATATGATATCCATCAAAACTATACATGTAAATGTAACAACCGAGTTCAGTTATACCAATTTCTGTTTCAGCATTCATCTATATGTGGTATTCTATTAATTTATCATGTTTGGATGCGAATGGTAGTTGCATTCGACCGGACCCGCTTACTTGAACTGGTTGATTCATATTTATAGACTACCCTGGCCTGTTAAATAGACACGTGCATCTCATGTATACTGCATATTGATTTTTATTTGGCATCGCACATTTTATCATGTAACATTTTAGATCACATAAAATAAATTAAAATTGCATTTCATAGCCTGCATGATACCCCTAACCCCGTGGTAGCATCCACGCATCTTGTTCTCGTCCCGTTCAGTGAAACGGACGTGCTTGGATGCCTACGCGCAAGTACGTGCATCCGTTCTTGGGGGTATGCTTTTTCATTACGTAATCATTCGTTTTAAAATTTGGAAGCTGCATATAATTTTTGTATTTTTAAATCTAACTTTTAGACCCGACCCGGGCGTATTTTGAAATATTTTTATATCCCGCTAAAATTCAATTATTTAAATTTTAAATTTAATTATAATATTTTTTAAAAACAGCTCAGAATATTTCGAAACCAATTTAAATCTTTTTTTAATTTTTTACCAAATCAAATCCTAACTCCTACCCCAGTTCTCGTGGCCCCACTTCTTTCTCGCTCAGTCTCTCTCTCCCCTCATAATCTTTTTCTCTTTCTCTCTCCGCAGATAATGACAATTTCCTTTCTCCTCTTCTTTCTCTCTCATCCCGCTTTCTCTCTCTCTCTCTCTCTCTCTCTCTCTCTCTCTCTCTCCTCTCGCGGTGAACCCGAGTCCCCTCACCTCCCTTCTCTCACTAATCTCACCTCCCTCCTTCATTCTTTCTTCTTCGTTTTCTTTTTTTTTTTTTACTCCGCGACGAGAACCCATAAAACCCCGAGCTTCCATCTCCGTCCTCGTTAACCCATCA
Organism: Agapanthus africanus; assembly: GCA_030015575.1. NCBI lineage: Eukaryota > Viridiplantae > Streptophyta > Magnoliopsida > Asparagales > Amaryllidaceae > Agapanthus > Agapanthus africanus. The sequence goes on along the minus strand of CM057339.1, from coordinate 295,843,260 downwards.
TCTTTTCACAACCCTAACCCTTAGCCCATTACTTCAACTCCCTCTGCCTCATCAACTTCCACTCGTCTCCTCCTTCCCTGGCTTCTCCTTTCCTTCCCGAGCCCTCATCAACACCCTGCACACCCTCACATCACCGCCGACGATTCCTTCACCTCGCCGTCACCCTCACACCACCTCTCTCCCTCTCTTCTGCACTTCTCCAAACCCCTGCACACGAACCCTAACCTAACCCTCAACACCCGAACCCTAACCTAACCCTAACAGCCAAACCCTAGCCTCGCTGGAACTCCGTTCACCTCCTCGACACCATCACCCTCTCCTGACCCCCTATGCACCTTAAAACACAGTAAGCAATCCTTTCCCTCTCTTCTTCTTCTTCCACTTCCTTTCTTTCTTTTCTTTCTCTTTTCTTTATTTTCTTGAATTCTGTATTTTCTTAGTTCGCCGGAGCCGTGCTTGACGCCGACAATCTCGACGACCCAGCGAGCATACCTGACCCGTGTGATCACTTTGTGCGTTGTTTGGATCCGTTCCGTATACCGTGCGCTTCGCGACTTTTCCCGCCGATGTGTGACGTTCCGTATACCCGTTTCTTGATCTGACGAGGCAACTAAAACTTGCTACATGATGTTTAATTTATTATATACTTATTTGAATGCACATTAAACCTGTAGTTTAAATTTAATACCATATTTTCCATTTTAACATTTCGATGTTCCGTTTACATAATTTTAGATCTAAAACTTGAACATATCATGTTGCATATTAGATTACAATTCATTGTACCCATGTTCATATTCGAATCACACATTGCTTAGTTATATAGCCCAGAATACCATTTTAATTGTTTATAACCTTTCGGACATTCGTCTGCATTCATTTATCCTATTATATATATATAATTGCATCCCTAGATCATTTAACCCATAATAATGAGATTTTAACATTCCATATTTGATTAGGTGTATTTTACTTAGTGTTGGAACCATAACCCAAACTCAAATCGATAACTGTGCATCCATATGCTTTAATCTGTATCTTTTTGAATTCCACATTACAATGTTCCATTTTATTGTTCCATTAGTACCCTACACTTGTTTTGGTATACCCATACTTATTAGGGTTTAATTATGAACACCCATGTGACATTTTTGTGCACCCCTGACATGACTTAATATACCATTACTTGACATGACATGATACATATATATTACCTGACATGACTTGAAGTACCATGACTTTCTAGGTTACCTGATCTTGTTACTAATGCCAACAAACCTGACCTGTTGTCCCTACAGACCTTTCCTGTTGTCTATCCAGACAAACCTGTACCTGCCTAATCCTGTGGTGGCATTAGTTCCAGATTATTTAATACCTGACTTGACATATATAACTTGGGGGTAGGGGGAAACTAGGAATGTAACCGAACGTAACTCAAAGGGCCATCCTATTGTTTGCCGTTTTTCCGGGTGTTACGGAATACCTATCGTTTGCCGTTTTTCCGGGCGTTACGGAATACCTATCGTTTGCCGTTTTTCCGGGCGTTACGGAATACCTATCGTTTGCCGTTTTTCCGGGCGTTACGGAATATCTATTGTTTGCCGTTTTTCCGAGCGCTACGGAATAATCACCGATGGGTTATAATGAGGATTACATTACTTGGTTTCGAAGACTTTAGAATAGATAACCCCGTAGCACAGTTTAGATATCACTGCATGTCACTTATACTGACATACTCACTGTTATATATTCTTATTATATCCTTGCTCATACTCATACCTGTATGTTTTGCTACCCCTGTTTATATTATTGCTTGATATTATGGCGCACTGACGTCTGGGTTTTGCATGGCCCAGATTCTTTACCTTCGCTACAGACCGAGCAGGAGTACTTTAGTCAGCCGGCTGAGCAGTGAGGACTGGCTAGTAGTTAGTTCATTTTACTTTCGGTATTTTTCTTTCCTGATGTGAGCCCGCATTATGGGATGTACATTCCAGTTTATTCTTGTATTGGATCTTTTGCTTCCGCATTATTTTATTCTTGACTCGTTTTATTCTGGCTTATGGACATGTATTAGATAGTTTATTATTGTTCTTGATATCTCTACAGCCGTAATGTGACCGTGGAAGGATATTTCCTATCCACAGATAGCATGGTTGGCTATGTCACGTGCCTATCTTAGCGTACTCTAGGAAGCGGGGCGTGACATGGTTCCTTTGGTATCAGAGCCATATGATCTAGGTTAATCGGGTTTGATTCTTTTGTAGTTGGGTATTGGACCCAATACATGAATCAGAATACTCATGATTAGGAAACATGTTCTGCCGCCTTACTGTCTTACCATTTTTGAATCATAACTTCCTCTTGATTCTACTTTTACGATATGCAAACCTCCTTTGCATATCGACTCGAAACCTGGTTTCTTTTTGGTTATCTCTAGAACTTAGGTGACTTGGGTAGAGTTATGTGATTGTAGCTATGATACCGCGGCATGGTTACAATGCGGTACTCTATTTAAGTAACTTAGAGTTCTAGCCTTGATTCATATCCTTGATCTATATTTTGAATCAGTTATCATGCTAATCCTTTTGGTGCTTTGATTTCAGGAACATGGCAGACAAGAATCTGAAAACGTACCAAAGGCGTGTTGACGAAGCCGCTATGCTTGGAGTAATACGTGGGATGTTGGAGAACCAAAAGCGACAGACCGAGCTGATCCAGTAGCAAGCTGAATCTTTTCAGGAATGTTTGCGGACCGTTCAGCAGTCCGTGAACAATGTTGTGGCCAGACCAGTGGATCGTGTGGGTACCGTGGCGGATTTCAGGAGACTGGGTCCGTCTGTCTTTACTGGCCTGGAGGAGCCGTTGCCAGCGGAGCAGTGGCTGGTTGATACGGAGAATTTACTCGTTGCAGCACAGATCCCAGAGGACAAGAGGGTGGATGTGGTACGCATCCAGTTGGTAGACTACGCCTGTGAATGGTGGCTTGTGGAAGAGACCCGCTTGCCCAAGCTGATCAGTTGGGCGGATTTTTCAAAGAGTTTCTTGGAGAAGTTCTTCCCGCGGACTGCACGGGAGGAAATGGAAGAAAAGTTTGTCAGTTTAAAGCAGAATGGCACACCTGTAGATGTACATGCAGCTGAGTGGACGCGGCTCAGTAGATTCGCTGGACCTTTGGTTGCCAACGATACTGATAGGGCAAGGAGGTTCATGCGCAGTTTGGATGTGGATATCCAGAGGCAGATTGTCTCCCTGGGTTTGACCACTTTCTCACAAGTACTTACAGCAGCCCGAGAGCAGCAGCGCCTATCTATGAAGACTGGGAGTACACAGTAGCCCTCAGTTACAGTACGGAAGCCGGCATTTGCATAGAACCGAGCACATGGACGCATAGGTATTTCGGTGGACAGGCGTGGCGTTGTACCAATGGAGAAGCTAGTTTTGCCCGAGAAAAAAGGAAGGATGTTGTGCGATTACTGCCAACGACCGGGTCATTATCGAAGAGATTGTCGTAAGAGGCTTGGACTTTGTCTTATTTGTGGATCAGCTGATCATACCATTGATACTTGTCCGTCGAAGCTACGGTTGAAGGAAGATACTCAGAAGCCACCGCAGAGACAGTTTCAGGAGCAGAAGCTGATAACTCAGGGACCCAATCAAGCTCGAGCCTTTACCTTGACGGCTGAAGAGGCTAAAGCTTCAGAGGAAGTCGTTTCAGGTACCTTACTTGTTCATGGTTTTCTCGCATTAGCGCTATTCAATTCTAGTGCATCCCATTGATTTATGTCTTCCAAGTTTATTACTATACACTCGATGACTTGCACGACCCTGTTTAGTTATTGGGACATACACACTGGGAATGGGAAAATCATAACTAATAAAGGGTGTAAGGATTGTTCTGTTGTTGTTGGCGGATGGGAGTTATTTGCAGATTTCTTGGTGATTGTTACCGGCAGTTAGGAAGTCGTCTTGGGAATGGATTTTTCGGCACTTTCCACGCTCACATCGAGTGTAGAGCAAAGAAAGCGAATTTCCAGATTCCCGGACATCCAGAGGTTGTCTGGAGGAAGAAAGTTCTGTCGGGCCAGTCGAGTTTAGGGCTAGGCCGACAACTATTGTTCTTCGTCGATGGAAGTTGATAGAGATGAAGCGCCGGCTGTTGTTCGAGATTTCATGGACGTGTTCAAAGACATATTAGGTTTACCGCCGAAGCGAGACGTGGAGTTCGCGATTGATCTTGTTCCTGGTGCAGTGCCAGTTTCTAAAGCGTATTATCCAATGGCACCAGTGGAGTTGGAAGAAGTCAAGAAGCAGGTTACTGAATTACTTGAGAAGGGTTGGATTCGCAGCAGTAACTCGCCTTGGGGAGCTCCAGTTCTTCTAGTCAAGAAGAAAGATGGCACAAAAAGGATGTGTATCGATTATCGAGAATTAAACCGGGTGACTATTAAGAACAAGTACCTGATCCCTCGCGTTGGCGAATTATTTGAGCAGCTTAGTGGCGCGAGGGTATTCTCGAAGCTGGATTTGCGATCCGGATATCATCAGGTCCGAGTTAAAACAGAAGATATTTGCAAGACGGCGTTCCGAACTCGGTATGGATATTACGCGTATTTAGTGATGCCCTTCGGAGTAACGAAAGCACCGGCGATATTTATGGACTTGATGAACCGAATCTTTTCACCATTCTTGGACCAGTTTATAGTGGTGTTTATTGATGATATTCTGGTCTACTCCAAGAGTATTAAAGAGCATGCAGAACATTTGAAGATCGCATTGTAGACGTTGAGGCAAGAAAAATTGTATGCAAAGATGAGCAAGTGCGAGTTTTGGCTTGAAGAAGTGAAGTTTTTGGGACATGTCGTGTCTGGAGATGGAATCGCCGTTGATCCCGAAAGGATTGCAGCAGTTCGAGATTGGCCGATTCTGAAGAACGTTGCAGAGATCAGAAGCTTTCTTGGAATTGCCAGGTATTACAGATATTCGTGAAGAACTTATGAAGGAAGCGCACAGTTCAACATATTCCGTACATTCAGGAGGCACGAAGATGTACCGAGATTTACGACAGCATTTCTGGTGGGAAGGAATGAAACGGGAGATTGCCCGCTTTGTGGCAAAGTGCTTGGTGTGTCAGCAAGTTAAAGCTGAACATCAAAGGGTTGCTGGTTTATTGCAACCACTTCCAATTCCTCAATGGAAGTGGGAACATATAACCATGGATTTCGTGACGTCTCTACCGCGGAGTCCAAAAGGCAACAATGCAGTTTGGGTGATTGTTGACCGATTGACCAAGGCAGCTCATTTCATCCCTTTTCGAGTTGGTCAATCAACAGAAACTTTGGCAGAACGGTACATGCAGGAGATTGTAAGATTGCATGGAATACCGGTGAGCATCGTGTCCGACCGTGACACTTGTTTCTTATCACACTTTTGGAGGAGCTTACAGGAAAGTTTGAGGACTCGATTGAAGTTTAGCACAGCTTATCATCCTCAAACAGATGGCCAGTCGAAGAGAACGATCCAAACGCTTGAAGACATGTTGAGAGCTTTCATGTTAGACTTCAAGGGTTCATGGGAGGATCATCTATACTTAGTGGAGTTTTCTTACAACAACAGTTTCCAGGCGTCTATTCAGATGGCTCCATTCGAAGCTTTATATGGTTGCAAGTGTCGTTCGCCTGTTTGTTGGGACGATATTGGAGAATGAAGATTGTAGGGACCGGATTTGATCGTGCAAACAGTTGAGAAGGTTAACATTATCCGGAATCATATGAAAGCAGCACAAGACCGACAAAAGAGTTGGGCAGATACATCGAGAAGACCTCTAGAGTTCGCCGTTGGTGATTTAAGATTCTTGAAGATATCACCGACTAGAGGGGTGATTTGTTTCGGAAGTCGAGGAAAGCTTAGTCCTCGATTCATTGGACCCTTTGAGATTTTGGAGCGTGTTGGAGAAGTGGCGTATCGTTTGGCGTTACCGAAATCCTTGGCGAATGTTCATGACGTGTTTCATGTATCTCAACTCCGTAAGTATGTTCGAGATGAAACACATGTGTTGGATCATTCGGAGCTGACTGTACGAGAAGATTTGGCTTTTGAGGAGCGACCGATGTCGATTATGGATCGAGAAGAAAAGGTTCTTATGAACAAGGTTGTCCCCTTGTGCTTGTTTCTTGGGGTAATCGCTCACATGGAGAATCAACTTGGGAACGATAAGATGAAATCCGACAGAAGTTTCCATATCTATTCTTGTAGTTTGTTGTTTGTTTATCCTTTCTTGTTTTTGGAATTTCGAGGACGAAATTCTTTTGGTAGTTGGGTAAAATGTAACAAACGAGTTCAGTTATACCAATTTCTGTTTCAATATTCATTTATATGTGGTATTCTATTGATTTATCATGTTTGGATGCGAATGGTAGTTGCATTCGACCCGACCCGCTTGCTTGAACTGGTTGATTCATATTTATAGACTACCCTGGCCTGTTAAATAGACACGTGCATCTCATGTATACTGCATATTGATTTTTATTTGGCTTCGCACATTTTATCATGTAACATTTTAGATCACGTAAAATAAATTAAAATTGCATTTCATAGCCTGCATGATACCCCTAACCCTATGGTAGCATCCGCGCATCTTGTTCTCGTCCCGTTTAGTGAAACGGGCATGTTTGGATGGTTACGTGCAAGTACGTGCATCCGTTCTTGGGGGTATGCTTTTTCGTTACCTAATCATTCGTTTTAAAATTTGGAAGCTGCATATAATTTTCGTATTTTTAAATCTAAATTTTAGACCCGACCCGGGCGCATTTTGAAATATTTTAATATCCCGCTAAAATTCAATTATTTAAATTTTAAATTTAATTATAATATTTTTTTTAAAACAGCTCAGAATATTTCGAAACCAATTTAAATATTTTTTTAATTTTTTACCAAATCAAATCCTAACTCCTACCTCAGCTCTCGTGGCCCCACTTCTTTCTCGCTCAATCTCTCTCTCTCCCCTCATAATCTTTTTCTCTTTCTCTCTCCGCAGATAATGACAATTTCCTTTCTCATCTTCTTTCTCTCTCATCTCGCATCTCTCTCTCTCTTTTCTCGCGGTGAACCCGATTCCCCTCACCTCCCTTCTATCACTAATCTCACCTCCCTCCTTCATTCTTTCTTCTTCGTTTTCTTATTTTTTTACGCCGCGAAGAGAACCCATAAAACCCAGAGCTCCCATCTCCGTCCTCATTAACCCATCATCCTTTCTCAACCCTAACCCTTAGCCCATTACTTCAACTCCCTCTGCCTCATCAACCTCCCCATGTCTCCTCCTTCCCTGGCTTCTCCTTTCCTTCCCGAGCCTTCATCAGCACCATGCATACCCTCACATCACCGCCGACGATTCCTTCACCTCGCCGTCACCCTCACACCACTTCTCTCCCTCTCCTCTGCACTTCTCCAAACCCCTGCATACGAACCCTAACCTAGCCCTCAACACCCGAACCCTAACCTAACCCTAACAGCCAAACCTTAGCCTCGTCAGAACTCCGTTCACCTTCTCGACACCATCACCCTCTCCTGACCCCCTTGCACCTTAAAACATAGTAAGCAATCCTTTCCCTATCTTCTTCTTCTTCTTCTTCTTCTTCTTCCTCTTCCTTTCTTTCTTTTCTTTCTCTTTTCTTTATTTTCTTGAATTCTGTATTTTCTTATTTCGCCGGAGCCGTGCTTGACGCCGACAATCCCGACGACCCAGCGAGCATACCTGACCCGTGTGATCACTTTGTACGTTGTTTGGATCCATTCCGTATACCGTGCGCGCATCGCGACTTTTCCCGCCGACGTGTGACGTTCCGTATACCCGTTTCTTGATCTAACGAGGCAAGTAAAACTTGCTACATGCTATTTAATTTATTATATACTTATTTGAATGCACATTAAACCTGTAGTTTAAATTTAATACCATATTTTCCATTTTAACATTTCGATGATCCTTTTACATAATTTTAGATCTAAAACTTGAACATATCATATTGCATATTAGATTACAATCCATTGTACCCATGTTCATATTCGAATCACACATTGCTTAGTTGTATAGCCCAAAATACCATTTTAATTGTTTATAACCTTTCGGACATTCGTTTGCATTCATTTAGCCTATTATATATAATTGCATCCCTAGATCATTTAACCCATAATAATGAGATTTTAACATTCCATATTTGATTAGGTGTATTTTACTTAGTGTTGGAACCATAACCCAAACTCAAATCGATAACTGTGCATCCATATGCTTTAATCTGTACCTTTTTGCATTCTACATTACAGTGTTCCATTTTATTGTTCCATTAGTACCCTACACTTGTTTTGGTATACCCATACTTATTAGGGTTTGATTATGAACACCCATGTGACATTTTTGTGCACCCCTGACATGACTTAATATACCATTACTTGACATGACATGATACATATATATTACCTGACATGACTTGAAGTACCATGGCTTTCTAGGTTACCTGATCTTGTTACTAATGCCAACAAACCTGACCTGTTGTCCCTACGGACCTTTCCTGTTGTCTATCCAGACAAACCTGTACCTGCCTGATCCTGTGTTGGCATTAGTTCCAGATTATTTAATACCTGACTTGACATATATAACTTGGGGGTATGGGGAAACCAGGAATGTAACCGAACGTAACTCAAAGGGCCATCCTATTGTTTGCCGTTTTTTCGGGCATTACGGAATACCTATTGTTTGCCGTTTTTCCGGGCGTTACGGAATACCTATTGTTTGCCGTTTTTCCGGGCGCTACGGAATAATCACCGATGGGTTACAATGAGGATTGCATTACTTGGTTTCGAAGACTTTAGAATAGATAACCCCGTAGCACAGTTTAGATATCACTGCACGTCACTTATACTGACATACTCACTGTTATATATTCTTATTACAACCTTGCTCATACTCATACCTGTATGTTTTGCTACCCCTGTTTATATTCTTGCTTGATATTATGACGCACTGACGTCTGGGTTTTGCATGACCCAGATTCTTTACCTTCGCTACAGACCGAGCAGGAGTACTTCAGTCAGCAGGCTGAGCAGTGAGGACTGTCTAATAGTTAGTTCATTTTACTTTCGGTATTTTTCTTTCCTGATGTGAGCCCGCATTATGAGACGAACATTCCAGTTTATTCTTGTATTGGATCTTTTGCTTCCGCATTATTTTATTCTTGACTCGTTTTATTCTGGCTTATGGACATGTATTAGATAGTTTATTATTGTTCTTGATATCTCTACAGCCGTAATGTGACTGTGGAATGATATTTCCTATCCACAGGTAGCATGGTTGGCTATGTCACGTGCTTATCTTAGCGTACTCTGGGAAGCGGGGCGTGACAGTAAACATCGTGGTAAATTTGTCAAAACATCTGAAAGAAATGCATACCAAATCTTTTGCAAGTCGCTGCGTGCTGCGCGAATCACGACACAAGTATCGGACGTTTAATTGTAAGAAAATAATTCTATATACATATATATGTCTTTCGTTCAACATACGTCCCGCCGTTTTGGAAAAAAATTTATTAGTGTTTCCTTTGTTAAATGTCTTGTGTCATCTCAGACACATAAGTAAATACTGAGACTATAACTCCTTTTTGGAAATCCCTTCGATAACTATCAATGCATGCAAAAATACATTCAGGTACTGTACTCGGACTAGTCCTGCTCAGCTACAATACCAAATAGTAAATATCATAAAGCAACACTGCTCCAAAAGAAATCAATCCCAAAATGCATATAAGAATGCCACGTGCGTTTGGTGTGCACGGAAATCGAAATCAATAAATGTGCTATACATGTGCACGGAAACAGACTCTAAGTACAACGGGTGTGCACGAAAACACCTGTCAAGGGCAATGTGTGTTTCTGACAGCAATACCAGGTGTATCTGATATGCACGAAGAATCTCGATTTAGTGCATCTGGCGTGCACCAAAATCACATCAAGCGCCCAAGTATGCATAAGAATCCAAATCAAGTGCACAAGGTGCACGAAAACAAATATCGAGTATCACAATCGAAATCGACGGTATACAACAGATCTTAATCCAAATCCAAATCAGGTATACCGTGGTATATAATCTCACAACTATGTGCATCAGCGTGCACAAATCGAATCAAAATACTGAAAGTGCATGAAAACTATGCCGAAAGCACAAGTCAAATCACATGCATATCATAGGCATGAAATCAAAATCGGCATCTCGAATGACATCAAATCGAAGTCAAGTGCAACTGTGGTGCACAAAATTCCAATCATGCAAATAAATCTCCCAAAATACCGAAATCAAAGATGGCGAAAACAGTCCCGCTCTGGCACATCCTCTAAAGATCTCTGGCCAACTGTCATGATCACTCATAACGTATCTCGTCGACGATGCCGACTCTGGCCTACCAGGTGTGCGTAATATGACCGATCCTGGTCCAAGTCTTCTCGTATTGTATTCCAGAAAGGTTCTGTCGAAATCTCTCCCGAATCTCATTTCTGCCGAACTTCCCGGAAGTCTTCATCCTTTACTAAATCTGTTTCTTGTTCCGGAATGGCTGCATACTCATCGCGACTCCTTCTGGAAGATATATCCATGTACAACGCCTCTACATGCGTATCACATCTCTGATGTCAGCGGAGTGGAACATCATCTCATCAAGATCTCGCACGAACCTCTTACTCTACTTTTCTCTAATGTCGACTGCTTTAGACTCGTCTCTTCATGGCTGCATGGACTGCGCTCCAACGGCTATATTCGTATCTGGAGTCTCCCAAGCAATATATCCCACCATATGATATCCGAATGATGTCGAACCTTTCGATCGATTCTCAAAGTTCCATAATCCCTCAAGAGCTCAACATCTTGAGAACAGTTTAATAGTATTCCAGTACATGCCACGGTAGCTATGGACAAACCGTAGAAGGGCAAACCCAAGACTCATTAATGGCACCGCAGAACTGCCGCAAACCCTAAGGTTTCAAAGCGTTCTCATGGTCATTATATCGAGTTAGGGTTTCATTCATCTAGAGGGTCCACGGAATTACTTGCATGTTTCTCCGAATACTTTAAACTTGGAAAAATGGGTTTCTGACCTTCGATCATCTTCCTTCGACTCTCAATGTACCTGTGTGAAGTCGTCTCTAGCTGGAATCAATCAATCTGATAACCTCGCATCGGGATAGGCAACGAATCACATGTCCTAGTCATTCCTCCTTAGGTGACTAGCGATCTTCTATTATATCTCTAAGTACAACTCATGCGGTAATAGTTCCAAACATCTGGAGCGATACCTCGTCATTCACAGCAACAACTGGCCCATTCGTCCGCACGCTGAACAGTGCCTCACCCATCAAGAATAATCTGTGCATTGACGGTCATCACATTCTGGCTGGCCTCTAGCAGCGGCCAAATCCTCTGGTGCTGATCTGCACGTCCGAGAAATCTCGTAAAATCGATCCATCAAACGCTCATGGAGCGAAAACACAATAAAACAACGCATCTATGCAAATCGTATGTCCCTGGAATCACGCCCTGGTCAGTCCTCATCCGTGACGAGCTCATGCTGACGCAACTCTAGCCATAGCTCTCTCTGCTCGTATAATCGTGGCAGCAAAACCATAAACCAATAATGATGAGGATAGATCATAGGAATAAATATAATGCTGTGCAAGGAAATGTACATCCTAAGCCTTCTTAAGCGGGGTAGCGTATTGTAAGTATGCCGCGGAACATACACACGGTACGTCATTCTCCTTAAGTCACCTACTTCATCAACCAAGGTCAACCTACGCGACGAAATTTTGAGTCTAATACTCCCTCGACCAAGTCTAAGTTCCGTAAGGTCAAGCCTAGATTCCGTATATATACAAACGCCCTAGGCTCCGCATAGTCAAACATAGACTCGAACCAAGGTTAACCTAGTGCTCTGATACCAACTTTGTCATGACCCGAAATGGCACGTGGCTGGCACTTGAATCATATGAAGTCTAAAGGACCCCATCTAATTCAAGTAAGCCAAAAAAAACCCAGAAATCTAAACCATTTTAAATAAGAAGTGAAGAAAACTTATTTTAAAAACAAGTGGTTTTAATAACATAACCGAATATGCATTTAAAATCTTAAGTCCTTTCTGAAAATTTCGGCAGAGTTTCCTTTGTAAATACTGGACCCAAAAGGCTGCAACATGCATATTATGAATAAAGGCATCCCCAAGCGGGAGCTAACTCTTCGTTTATTGACGGTCACAACCACACAAGCAATATAATATACAACGCTGAAGGGCGATGATCAAAACTCAAAAGGAAACTCAAATCAACATGAAAACCATAATAATACAATGCGCGACTCTAAGGTTGAAAGAATAACACATTGGTCTTCTAAGTCAATATATAATACAAGTCTGGTTGATGGAGTTTTACTAGATACAACTGAATATAAATAAAAGGTACAATAGTGGTCACGATGCAAGTGAACCCACCTACCAAAGCAATCACCCGGAATGAAAGCAGTGTGCCAGCAAAGCTGCAACGAAACCTGTACGGCAAAACCTGCAAGAACTGTGGCACAACGGGGGTGAGTTGCCAACTCGTGAGTAGAAAACATCACAGAGCAGAAATCGTATGTATGACTCAATCATAGGTCAATATGATCATAATATATATCTTCAATGATAATATGGCCTGAAGCATAAATATAATAGCAAGGGTAAACATCTATGCATAAGTGTAATCCCATGTGCTCGTGTCAGTGCCTCAGGTAGAAATATATCATAAATATAATGTATGAATGCAATATAATGAAAACAGAATACATCATGAATGAGGAAACTGTTTTCATAATATAGTGAGATTTCTGTATAAACATTTAAGTATCATCAATGAAATCATCAAAAAATCAGTGTCAAGCATCGACACAAAATATATATCTCAATATCCCAATATCTCAGGCTCCGGCTATCCGGACTGGCCTGTATCATAAATCTCAATAAAATCACCGGTCAGCAATGCTCCCCTGTCACAGGCTCAAACGCCATTCTCTGCAATCTTCTCGCCCTGGGGTACCGCACTGGGTCCACCATGCACCCACAGACGGTTCATCTCCTCATCGAATCGGGTGTATGATTTCCCTCAAGAGCCGAGAAAACTCATGGTGGACATATCACAATCATAACATGAGAAAACCGCACTTTTATCTTTTAAAATGATAAACGAGTTTATTAAATCTTGCGGTTTCTCCAAATCCAGAAATCTCATGGAAAATCAGAAATCCAAAATGAAAAGTCAATAATAGTGAATGCTGGGCTCCGGCAATCCGGACTGGCCCTTAATATATTGCATGACTAATGAATATAAAAATATGCATGAAATATCAAGAAATGAATGCAATAATGAACTAGCATATGAAACAATAACATATAGGAACTACCAGCTAGCAAGCTATATCAATGAAATAATATTCTCTAAGTATACGTGATATAGCAATTACTGATGAAGATGTGTGTGAGCCGGCAAGTAAGTGTACGTGGAGCATACACATCATCGGTAATGGTGCGGGTGTCCTAACACAGGTTTCATCATTACTCATAATTATATAGACATGCAATGCAATGCGAACAGCAGAATAAATAGCAATGAAAAGTAAATGCAGCAATAATGAAATATACATTCTTATATATGAGTCATACAGTTTTTGTTATCTGCAATCGTACGAATCGTGGTGTTTAGAAAATAGGACTACGCTGTTTTTATGAAGAAGTACATCCTTTGAAAAATCCGTAGTATCCTTTGGTCGGTCTTTAAAATACTCACGATTCGTTAGTCTTTGAAATAGGTATGACTCGAGTCTAATCTAACATCTACAAGTAAACTACAGGACTAAACTAACAGACTAATAGAAAAGGGTAAGGAAAACCACCTAAGTCTGAGTCGATATATGTATATATATAATAGTCGGTGATCCCGCCTCAATAGTATCCCATACGATACACTATATAATCTGACATTCTCGAGTCAAGAGTGTGGATCTATCATCAAGATAAAGCTCGTACGGTAAATCCATCGTACGGCATCCCAAACTGGGTACGGGTCGAATATCACATTTATCTCATTTTTTATCTGGTATCCTTATCATCATGTCATGATCTGGGTACTGATCTACGTCTAGTACATACTGATACCATATATATATATGCGTGTGTATGAAAACACAGCCTAAGGACCCGCTATAATATCATGTCGTATCTCAAATACGAACCATGTTACATCACCGACCTTATGGCATCATGCCCAATCTCATCGACTCATTTCCAAATACCATGTACTATCCTCATCATCCATGTATATGTATACGTGTGTATATACACACACAAACACACACACATAGTCCCATACCTATGTGTATTTATATATACATACATATCCCCGTCAATGACAATGGCGAGGGAGACAACGAGTCAGAAGAACCCGAGGATTACGTGACAAGTTGTCACATGATCTCTCACTCGTCAATAGATTATAAAGAATCTCCTGATGCAGAGAAGCTGGGGGCAGAATCGGCACCAAAAACCTTGGAACCGTCCGATGAACGTGCTGCGAAATGAAGCCCGTCAGAAGAACAGAGCTGATCGAGAACGCAAAATGGCCATATTAAAAAAAAGCCAGGCGTCGACGTCAAGTGGAAGAATTCACGGTGGGGATGGATCACAAAACACCCCAACCAAACCAAATCACACCCTAAATGGGTGTATCCCACTTTATCGTTATGTATCCCGTCACGTGACAAATACACGTGCATAAAGGACTAACGATGGACCGTAATGTCCTAAAACTAACTATGGACCACAATGTCCCAAAACTAACAATGGACCGAAACGTCTTTAAACTACTACAAACCGCAGCATCCAAGGGCTGACAAAAAAAAACGGTACGTCCATAAGTAAGATGGGCATGGATGAAAATCCGAAAGGGCTCCGTGAGTAAAAACAGCAAGGCTACCGGCGATATTTGTGAAAACCCGAAAGGGCGCAGACTCGTAAAAAAAACGGTACGTCCATAAGCAAGATGGGCACGGATGAAAACCCGAAAGGGCTCCGTAAGTAAAAACAGCAAGGCTACTGGTGATGTTTGTGAAAACCCGAAAGGGAACAGGCTCGTAAAAAAAAATTCATGCACGCTTGCATGGTCCTCTCGACCTTGTAGGGAGAAAATACCCGCGTAAGATCCTTACGACTCACAAGGGAGCAACACACTTAGGGATCCCCACGATTCCTGATGAGAAATTACACTTATGAGATCCTCACGACTCGTAAGGAGAACCCTTTTATGAGAACCTCATGGCTCGTAAAATTCGAAAGCCTTAAGCTACAGGGATCTAAACCTGTTCTTAAGCCATCACATATCCTAGACTGCCCTACAAGCGGTTCAATACTGACCCTTGTATACAATCCACGGGCATAAATAATCATTTCCTCACTAAGTCCCACCAACGACGAGGAATGTCCTCATTTGGTGAACAAACACTTGTAGATCATCTCAACTTGGAAGGAGAAAATGCTCTTGTGAGATCCTTACGACTTATAAGAGACCATATACTTAAGAATACTCACGATTCTTAATGAGAAAACACACTTACAAGATCCTCTCGACTCGTAAGAAGAAACATCTTTATGAGACCCTTACGGCTCATGAAGTCAAAAGCCTTAGTCGGCAGGATCTTAACCCTGTTTGCTAAGCCACCTTTGTTTGAACCGACAAAGGGCAAATGATGATTCGGTCCTGGTAATATCCCAGTTGTAGCGATGTTGATGCCTAAATCGTTATCAAATTCTAAGTCCTTTCACGGCAAATGATGATTTGCTCCTGGCAATATTCCAGTCGCAGCGATGCTGATGCTAAGATTAGTATCAGATCTTGAGTTCCATACTCGCAAAAAAAATGCATATGAAATAGCCGAAATGTTTGGGCAACTTGCAATAAAAATCAGCGAGTAAAATATATGCATACAAAAATAGCCGAAATGATTGGGTAACTCGCAATAAAAAGCAGCGAATAAAAAAAACAGCCAAAATGATTGGGCACCGTGAAAAATAGCCGAAATGATTGGGCAATCGCGACTTTCGCGATACAAAAAGCTGAATGATAGAGTATCCCGGAAAGAAAACAAAAAATACATATAAAATGGCACTTTTGCCCTACAGGTAAGTCCATACTGACCCCTATATACAATCCATGTGCATAAACAAAAAAGGGACCACATTTCCCCACCAGACTCTGTCAAAGGGAAAGTCAGATCTCGACAGCAACATCTGCATCCCAGAAGACCAACAACGGTGTTCCTCCTCATGCCAACAGGGCATGGACGCGACACAACGAAACGGAGCCATGGCAAAGTCCCTAGTTTCAAATCTCAAACGGCAACATCTACAGCCAAGAGATCAGCAACGACGTTCCTCTTCATTCCAGCAGGATGCGTACGCGACACCACCAATCAGAGCCACGACAAAGTCCCTAGGTCTAAGACTCCACGGTTTACAGACAACCTAGAGTCAACCCAACACCGTAGAAAATGGAGAAAGTCAACCTCGACACCGAAGAAAACGGAGAAAGTCGATCCCGACACCGTAGAAAACGGAGAAAGTCAACTCCGACACCGTAGAAAACGGAGAAAGTCAATCCCGACACCGAAGAAAATGGAGAATGTCAACCCTGACATCGCGGAAAGCGGAGCAAGTCAGCCAATGACCTCCAACCCCCGGGGAAATCAGTGTCCTTGGTAAAACCTCGATTCATGGAAATCAACATCTTTGACGAGAGCATCTCGATTCGCGTCGACCCGCAGAGAAATCAGTGTCTTTGCAGGAATCTCTCGATTCGTCTCGACCTCCAGGGAAATCAGTGTCCTTGGCAAAACCTCGATTCAGGAAAATCAGCATCCTTGACGAGAGCATCTCGATTCGCGTCGACCCACAGAGAAATCAGTGTCTTTGCATGAATACCTCGATTCGTCTCGACCTCCAGGGAAATCAGTGTCCTTGGCAAAACCTCGATTCAGGGAAATCAACGTCCTTGACGAGAGCATCTCGATTTGCGTCGACCCGCAGAGAAATCAGTATCTTTGCAGGAATCACTCGATTCGTCTCGACCTCCAGTGAAATCAGTATCCTTGGCAAAACCTAGATTCAGGGAAACCAGCATCCTTAACGAGAGCATCTTGATTCACGTTGACCCGCAGAGAAATCAGTGTCTTTGCAGGAATACCTCGATTCGTCTCGACCCCTAGGGAAATCAGTGTCCTTGGCAAATATCTCGATTCAGGGAAATCAACGTCCTTGATGAGAACCTCTCGATTCGCATCGACCCGCAGAGAAATCAGTGTCTTTGTAAGAATACCTCGATTCGTCTCGACCCCCAGGGAAATCAGTGTCCTTGGCAAAAATCTCGATTCAGGGAAATCAGCGTCCTTGGCGAGAACATCTCGATTCGCATCGACCCGCAGAGAAATCAGTGTCTTTGCAGGAATACCTCGATTCGTCTCGACCCCCGGGGAAATCAGTGTCCTTGGCAAATATATCGATTCAGGGAAATCAGCGTCCTTGACGAGAACCTCTCGATTCGCGTCGACCCGCAGAGAAATCAGTATCTTTGCAGGAATACCTTGATTCGTCTCGACCTCCAGGGAAATCAGCGTCCTTTGCGAGAACCTCGATTCGCGTCGACCCGCAAGGAAATCAGTGTCTTTGCAGGAATACCTCTATTCGTCTCGACCTATAGGGAAATCAATGTCCTTGGCAAATCCTTGATTCAGGGAAATCAGCGTCCTTGACGAGAGCATCTCGATTCGCGTCGACTCGCAGAGAAATCAGTGTCTTTGCAGGAATTTCTCGATTCGTCTCGACCTCCAGGGAAATCAGTGTCCTTGGCAAAACCTCGATTCATGGATATCAGCGTCCTTGACGAGAGCATTTTGATTCGCGTTGACCAACAGAGAAATCAGTGTCTTTGCAGGAATACTTCGATTCGTCTCGACCTCCTGGGAAATCAGTGTCCTTGGCAAAACCTCGATTCAAGGAAATCAGCGTCCTTGATGAGAGCATCTCGATTTGCGTCGACCCGCAGAGAAATCGGTGTTTTTGCAGGAATCTCTCGATTCGTCTCGACCTCCAGGGAAATCAGTGTCCTTGGCAAAACCTCGATTCAGGGAAATCAGTGTCCTTGACGAGAGCATCTCGATTCGCGTCGACCCACAGAGAAATCAGTGTCTTTGCAGGAATACCTCGATTTGTCTCGACCCCCATGGAAATCAGTGTCCTTGGAAAATATCTCGATTCAAGGAAATCAGCGTCCTTGACGAGAACCTCTCGATTCATGTCGATCCGTAGAGAAATCAGTGTCTTTGCAGGAATACCTCGATTCGTCTCGACCCACAGGGAAATCAGTGTCCTTGGCAAAAATCTCGATTCAGGGAAATCGGCATCCTTGGCAAGAACATCTCGATTCGCGTCGACCCGCAGAGAAATCAGTGTCTTTACAGGAATATCTCGATTCGTCTCGACCCTCAGGAAAATCAGTGTCCTTGGTGATTGATAGCTTTTCTGCGTGAGCGTTTTAAATCAAAGAATTAACCGCAATTAAGAACGGTGTCGCTTGGTAGCTAGCCGTCTGAGTACGGGTTGGTCCACAGGGAAAACGTGTATTTTCTAGTTATTCTAACGAGTTAATTCCTATTTGTGGTAGGTTTTGATTTTCTATAAAAACTAAGGTTGAAATTAATTTGGATTAAAACCTTGCTAGGGTTAGGATTAGGTTAGTTTGGAAAGTCAATTCTTCTCACCGCTTTCTTTGCCCTAATTAAGAACTTTAGGTGTTAAGGTAATAATTAACAAAGAGGATTAGCGCGAGCAGGAAGAAACTTTGTTTCTTCCTTTTGGCCCTTGTCCATCCTTTCTTAATTCTTAGCCCTAACCTCTATGGAAATCAATCACAACTGGTCTAACTAGGGAATCACCGCTATCTCGTAGGATAGGGTGCCGTAATGAGCGGCATGTGTTTGATTTGCGTAAAGTCCTATTTTTAAAATATTGAACGGGCAAGAAAGAAGTGAGAGATTTTCATCTCTCAAACATTCCACAAACCTAACCCTAACAAGTGAGGAACTACTCACTCATTAGGGAATTAACAAAGGAATTCATTTTTTTTATGATTTTCTTTTAACCTAAATAACGTGCGGAAAATAACTACGGCGGATAAAAATTGCAGAGAAATAAAATTTGCAGATAAGAAAACTTACTTTATTGATGCACTCTTTGACAATTACAAGGAATGAAAATTTAAACTAGAGAAATAAAAAGAGGCATGCTCCAAAAAGAGCTGTAGGCTTCCTATTTATAGATAATAGAAACCCTAGGGTTTACATCTGATTGACATCTAAAATTACAAGACTACCCTGAGAAGCCCGGTCAACGCACCGACACCCACCGACAAGATGCACCGACACGTGCTCAGCACGGCCGCAGAACCGCGGCCATAAGCCATGTTTGGCCGCGGATCCGCGGCCATGTAGTGGGGACTTGGGCTGAATTCGTCTGTGCAGCTTCAAGTTGCTTTTTACATCTGTTTTCTTTACTTGGTTTCTCAGAATCTTTTCCACTTTCTTCCAGATTTCCAACAGTGCAGAATTTGTGGACTTTTATCGTTTGCTTCGCGCTGAAGTCTTGAATCTTGTGCTGCCCTTATACTTTGTGTATTGAACTGTTTGTTGATCTTCATTTGTTCCTCGAACTGGTAGGCGGCATCTTGCAGATTCATCTATTTGTTGGTCGTAGTCTCACATTTGTAGCGTCTTTTCACCATTTTCATTGTATTGTTCTGAAAACCTGTAACCCGCAACTATTTAGCAGACATGGATCAAAAGCACCTATTTATTTGTAAAATGATTAAGAATGGGGAATATAATAATGCAAAATTATGATATGAACAAATACCCCCAAACTTATCTTTTGCTCGTCCCGAGCAAAACTATTTTTATTCTCGAAAAATCCTAACCTCACTTTCGCAGGGAATCGCGATTGCACTGAGCTCGTGCAACAAGCCGTTAAACCTCTAGGTGTCCCTTGTAGGAGGAGTGTTGTCTCCTGAGGGTTTTCAGCGGATACTACCCACAAAATCCAATCAATTTGGCGTATTGACTTTCATTCTTCAATTAGGTATTCTAGCAAGAAATTCTATTATCTTTAACTTAGAAATTATCAACCCATATTTTTCACACTCACTTATCATTTAACTTAAGATCGTATATGTTCTTTAAATTTACTTAGCTTTTAGCATCTTTTGAATTTTCCTTCTATGGTTTCATCTCAACTTAGGAATTTTTATCATCTCTACTAAAGATATAAGTTCTATTTTTCATTCCTATCTCTCATCCAAACCCAATCATATACCCCTACGTGTGTGTATGTATCACCCCTACACTTAGAAATTCAATTCAAGCTATCATACTCTAGTCTATTGTCCAAAGTACATTTAGTTGGTGAATTTATATGAAATTGCTCACACATCCTTCATGCGACCGTTAATACTTCTTGAGGTACTAACGACCGATTACAAAATGTGTTAGCATATTAAGGTGTAATTCCTCGTCTTGTAATACCTAAGGCTTTAGCAGTGACTCCCAAACCAGTTGGTCCAAGGCACTAGGTGATAAGGCACCCTCGCTATATATTTTTTATTTTACGCAGCCTTAAGTAATTACAAAACCAGTATTCATTTTTTTATATCTCTTTATTCACACTTATACTTTTATTTTATTTTCCTTCATACTAAGGATTTTAGGCAAGAGCATTTCAAGGTATGCTCTACTATTCCAAGTTTCAAGGTGCGTGTTTGTGCAAGTTGTAGGGTATATATTTTTAGAATTTATACTTAAGGTTTGGAATTATTTTTCAGACTTATACTTCAATAAAAATTTCAATACTCTTCCCTTATTTTTGACTTAGCCCAAGAACTGAACTCAAAATTTGCCTATTTCTAAATAAACTACAAGGACATATATTTTCTACCGTTAAACTTTAAGAAATGTTATTTTTAGGGTTTTTAATTTACTAAGTTTAGGATCTAGTTTTTCCTAGCTAGTTAACCGTCTTGTCAAACTTAAATCAAAATGGCCAAAATTGAATTTTTCAATTTTTATAATTTTTTAAATTTTTTTCAATTTTTATGGGTTTTAAAATAAGTATACAAATGCAAAATTATACATATGAATGCGAAGGAAGAAAGCTTACCGAGCATACCCCCAAATTAAACTTGACAGTGCCCTCACTGTCAGGCTACACCAAGAGGGTCAAAATTGTCGGCACTCCCATGTTTATTTTTTTTATTTTTATTTTTATTTTAAAACTGGAAATTTACAAAAATACCCCAAAATAATTTTTTTTTTATATTTACGAGTGGTAAACGTACCCCCAATCATACGGTTGGCTAAAAATCATTTTCTTTCTAGAGCCAACATAATCTCCCCCAAACTTGAATTAAACAAAGTTACAAGTCAATGCCAAGCTTTACAAAGGCCAAAAGTCAATACCAACCATTCGAATAATTTATCAGTGAAACACAGCGGTTGGTGGAAGAGTATGTTGTCTAGAATCACGAAGAAGTGGGGAAGAGATAAGTGGTGTAATAGAAATGGATTGCATCTCAATTTGAAGAGACGACAAAGTGATTGTGACGATGGATTACTCGCATTTTTGTGATTGTCAAGAAGAAGGGGTGGAGGTTCAATTTCTTTTTGGAATTGATTCATCTCAACACCCGTGTTTGCTAAAATTGCGAGTTCATCAGCGAAAATTTCCTCAAAGCTTTCATCGATACCCCGAAGAATAATGTCATTCGAAAGAGTGGGGCGATCTCTAGACTCCATGAAAGATTCATAAACAACGGTAGATGTTGACTCGGACAACTTAATGGAAGAGTCCGTATGTGTATAATACATAGTTGGGTCAAACAACGTATGAAAAGAATCTAGATCAGTATCCTGAAGCTGATCAAATTCGCTGCTGTCGACACCCATTAATTCGACATAACATGCATGAGCAGAAGGTTCGGTGAGTAGATTTCCCATCTTGTAAATGTTAAACTCACTTGACATCTTCCCTAAGGATAGAGTCATAGAGCCGTTACGACAGTTGATAACAGCATTAGAAGTGGCCAAAAATGGTCGACCGAGGATCACCGGAATTTGGTTCCGTGGGTTAGCCATGGGCTGTGTGTCCATAATAATGAAATCAATAGGGAATATGAAGTCCCCAACCTTAATCAACACATCCTCTAACTCACCCCTAGGATGGGTGATGGATCGGTCGGCCATTTGGAGAGTACAATGTGTGGGTTTCAACTCTCCAACGCCTAATTGCTCATATAAGGAATAGGGAAGCAAGTTAACATTGGCACCAAGATCTAAAAGTGCGCGGTTGATGTTCTTATCCCCAATAGTAATTGAAATTGTAGGACAGCCAGGGTCCTTTCGTTTTTGGGGAAAAGGTTGGGTAAGAGCATCGCTCACAGCACTAGCTAAGAAAACTTTCTTAGGTACCTGTGATTTCCTCTTCTTGGTGCATAAGTCTTTCAAGATTTTAGCATAAGAAGGGACTTGTTGGATTGCATCCAACAGAGGAATATTAAAGTTAACTTGCTTAAATAACACCACAATCTTCTCCATTTGTGGAGTTGGTTTATTGGATCTCAACCTGTTTGGAAATGGAACATTTTGAAAATTCGTTGAGTCCAATGTTTGTGGAGTAGATTGCGGAGTTGGAACGAATCCCAGTGTTGGTGTTTTCGTGGAGTAAGATGTGGGTCCGTTCGAATTAGTAAAAGAAGTAGAGCCTTGTGAAGAATGAAGAACATGCTCGGAAGAAGATGAAGAAGATGATGAAAAAGAAGAAGAAGAAGAAGATGAAGAAGATGAAGATGCAGCGGCCGGGGTGTCATCACTAATACCCACATTATTGTGCAACACTCTTCCAGATCTCAACGTAGCCACAGCATTCACATTATGATTTTGTTGTTCATAAGCAACATGTGCGTGGTGTGTGTGACCGGGATTTGACAATGGTTGAGACGGAAGCTTTCTCTTTTCTCGCACGCTTAACGCGGCATTCAGTTGTGCAATTTGGGCTTCAATTGTTTTAATGCTCTGATCATGTGAAGCAGTGTGTTGGACCAAAGACTGGATAGAAGACTGGATGCTTACTGAGGATTGTGTAGATTGTTTTAAAAACGCATCCAGACTTCGTTCTAGCGAGGAAACCTTATCGTTATTCGGCTGAACAAAATTGTTTTGAGGATAAGAGTTGTTTGGTACAAAATTGTTCATTTGGTTTTGGTATGGTTGGGGTTGGAAAGGTTGCTGATATTGAGTTTGTTGAGGGGCTTGTTGTTGTGGAGGAGGCCTTTGAAAGTTGTTATTGCCTTGGAATTGTTGTTGATTTTGATTCCAATAAAAATTTGGATGGCTCCTCCAACCAGGATTGTAAGTTGAAGAGTATGGATCATTTCTTTGTCTTTGCTGAAAGGCAGCATTGATTTGATCTTTTCCTTGAACAGGTGGGTTGTAAGGACACTCTTCGGTTAGATGGGACGGATCCGAACAACAAGCGCAAACAGTGCGTGGGGGTAAAGCTGGGGCAGGAGAAGGTGATGGGAATTTGCTCTCAATTGCTTCTAGTTTTTTCGTGAGTGCATCCATTTCGGCCTTCACTGCAATCGACATATCTAGTTGATGTATGCCTGCCCTAGACTGACCTGATGAAGTAGATGAAGTGGTCTTAGTGCTTTCCCACCGAAGTATTTGTTCAGCAAGATCGTCGAGAAATTGCCAAGCTTCCTCGCTTGATTTTGTAAGAAAGTGACCTTGACAAATGGTTTCCAACAACTGCTTAGTTGCTGGGTTCAGTCCTTATATAAAGTTTGGCAAAGTTTCCAATTCTCGATACCATGGTGAGGGTACTAAACAAGAAGGTCCATAAATCTTTCGAAACACTTCCAAAAAGGTTCGGAAGGAAGCTGGGAAAATCGAATAATTTCATTGCGAATTCTCACGGTCTTATGGCGTGGGTAAAACTTTTTTAGAAAAGACTTAACAAACTCTTCCCAATTTTTTATGGGGTGTGATGCTGTGCTATATAACCATTTTTCAGCTAGGTCACATAAAATGAATGGAATGACATGTAGCCTTATAGCATCATCAGAAAGTTGTGTGGTCTTCATCATTGCGCAAACATTCTGGAATTTGTTAATGAAGATGTAGGCATCTTCGGATTCCAGCCCGTGAAATTTGGGCAACATATTGATGAAGTGGGGTTTAATTTCAAAGTTATCCCTATTAGCCGGTGGAAGTGAAAGACAAGTGGGAAGTGATGTGCGGATGGGATAGAAAAGATCATGGAGCGCGATTCGTTGGGGTGCTTCGACTGGAGGGTGTGGTGGGTTATTCGCACCCAGTGGAGGTGGAATCAGTCCCGTAGGTAAGGGGTTGTTAGGATTGAATCCCGACATCTTCTTAGAAGATGATGAATTTGAAGATGAAGGTAAAGAAGTGGAGGGAATTTCGACTTCGGAGTCGAAAGCGTCGCCAGTTGGCACTAACGAGACACAGACTAAACTGGCGCTAGTGTCCCTAGTCCAACTGGACATACACTAAAGCGGTGTAGTGTAGTCAAAAAGTAAAAAAATAGAAGGTGGGGGTAAGAAAACGTCAATGAGAGAAAGTAGGGTGCAATGGATTTCTAGCGACAAAATGGCAAGTTTTTGTAAAAATTTTGTTTTGTGGGTTTTTTTATAAGGAGTTTTTGCAAAAAGATTTTTATAAAGAGCTTAGACACACTTTCAAGCAATCACAATATGCACAATCAAGCCTAGAGCTAGGATCTCCTAAGTCAACTAGACTGCTCCTGACTGTTCCAAAGGGCAAGTTGTGAGATCCTCAAATCGCCTCTTCACTGCCAATTGTGGCCAGGTAAGCACAAGTAAAGAAAGGAGGGATCCTCTCACGAATCACCGTGAGACGGGCCTTTTAAAATTATCTTTCTCACTTGTCTAGCCTAGGCACCACAAAGTCTGGTTTAGATAAACGACCGATGCCTACAACTTTTCCTTCATCCTAATGAGCATGACGGTCCTTATTGGCTGAGTCTAATATTTTTTTAATTAACTCGATGGTTGATGCGAATGCTTTTTGTGAATTTTTGGGTCCTAGGAAGGGTAATGAAATCCCCACCCAATCTGGATTGGTGTTATAGCCCCTTAAAAGTCCGTTTTAAAAATGCAAAGCAATAAACACACAAAAATCCAAAACACTTTCCAAAAACTTTTTATTTGCGGCGCAAAGAATCCTGCACAAAATCAAGTTATTGGAGAAGGGGGAGAAGTTTTTGCGCAAAGAACCCAGCAGGAAATTTTTTTTAGAGGACTACAGAGGGCATAAGAGAGGAAAAGGATGCTTACGGAGAAGATTCCACTTAATGACGTCAGCAGGGCGCGGCGGTTCCGCGGTTCTTCTGTTGGATCAGGCCTCCAAAATCTTTCTGTTCTCTGTTGTGGTTCTCCTCTGTATGTTCAGATCTGCTATTTGCTGTTTTGTTCACCGGGTTGCTCCAGATCTGAATCTGTTCGTCTTTCCGATCCTGCACAATTCGCACGAAAACCCTTCAAAAAATAACAAGATGATTTTTTTTATATTTTTATATTTTTATATTTTTCAGTTTTTATGATTTTCTTCAATTTTTTAACTAATCCGAAATTACAAAAAGAAAATAACTACCGTTATCCACAGCAACGGCGCCATTTGATTGATAGCTTTTCTGCGTGAGCGTTTTAAATCAAAGAATTAACCGCAATCAAGAACGGTGTCGCTTGGTAGCTAGCCGGTTGAGTACCGGTCGGTCCACAGGGAAAACGTGTATTTTCTAGTTGTTCTAACGAGTCAATTCCTATTTGTGGTAGGTTTTGATTTTCTATAAAAACTAAGGTTGAAATTGATTTGGATTAAAACCTTGCTAGGGTTAGGATTATGTTAGTTTGAAAAGTCAATTCTTCTCACCGCTTTCTTTGCCCTAATTAAGAACTTTACGTGTTAAGGTAATAATTAACAAAGGGGATTAGCGCGAGCAGGAAGAAACTTCGTTTCTTTCTTTTGGCCCTTGTCCGTCCTTTCTTAATTCTTAGCCCTAACCTCTATGGAAATCAATCACAACCGGTCTAACTAGGGAATCACCGCTATCTCGTGGGATAGGGTGCCGTAGTGAGCGGTGTGTGTTTGATTTGCATAAAGTCTTATTTTTAAAATATTGAACGGGCAAGAAAGGAGTGAGAGATTTTCATCTCTCAAATCTTCCCCAAACCTAACCCTGACAAGTGAGGAACTACTCACTCATTAGAGAATTAACAAAAGAATTCTTTTTTTTTTATGATTTTCTTTTAACCTAATTAACGTGCGGAAAATAACTACGGCAGATAAAAATTACAGAGAAATAAAATTTGCAGATAAGAAATTCAAGATAAGAAAACTTACTTTATTGATGCACTTTTTGACAATTACAAGGAATGAAAATTTAAATTAGAGAAATAAAAAGAGGCATGCTCCAAAAAGAGTTGTAGGCTTCCTATTTATAGATAATAGAAACCCTAGGGTTTACATCTGATCCACATCTAAAATTACAAGACTACCCTGAGAATCCCGGTCAACACACCGACACCCACCGACAAGATGCACCGACACGTGCTCAGCACGGCCGCGGAACCGCGGCCATAAGTTATGTTTGGCCGCGGATCCGCGGCCATGTGGTGGGGACTTGGTCTAAATTCTTCTGTGCAGCTTCAAGTTGCTTTTTACATCTGTTTTCTTTACTTGGTTCCTCAGAATCTTTTCCACTTTCTTCCAGATTTCCAACAGTGCAGAATTTGTGGACTTTTACTGTTTGTTTCGCGCTGAAGTCTTGAATCTTGTGCTGCCCTTGTACTTTGTGTATTGAACTGTTTGCTGATCTTCATTTGTTCCTCGAACTGGTAAGAGGCATCTTGCAGATTCATGTATTTGTTGGTCGTAGTCTCACATTTGTAGCGTCTTTTCACCATTTTCACTGTATTGTTCTGAGAACCTGTAACCTGCAACTATTTAGCAGACATGGATCAAAAGCACCTATTTATTTGTAAAATGATTAAGAATGGGGAATATAATAATGCAAAATTATGATATGAACACATGGCAAATATCTCGATTCAGGGAAATCAGCGTCCTTGACGAGAACATCTCGATTCGCGTCGACCCGCAGAAAAATCAGTGTTTTTGCAGGAATACCTCGATTCGTCTTCACCCCCAGGGAAATCAGTGTCCTTGGAAAATATCTCGATTCAGAGAAATCAGCGTTCTTGACGAGAACATTTCGATTCGCGTCGACCCATAGATAAATCAGTGTCTTTGCAGGAATCTCTCGATTCGTCTTGACCCCAGGGAAATCAGTGCCCTTGGCAAATATCTTGATTCAGGGAAATCAGCGTCCTTGACGAGAACATTTCGATTCGTGTCAACCCGCAGAGAAATCAGTGTCTTTGCAGGAATCTCTCATTTCGTCTCGACCCTAAGGAAATCAATGTCCTTGGCAAAACCTCAATTCAGGAAAATCAACGTCCTTGACGAGAGCATCTCGATTCGCGTCGACCCGTAGAGAAATTAGTGCCTTTGCAGGAATCTCTCGATTCATCTCGACCTCCAGGGAAATCAGTGTCCTTGGCAAAACCTTGATTTAGGGAAATCAGCGTCCTTGACGAGAATATCTCGATTCGCGTCGACCAACAAGAAAATCAGTGTCTTTGCAGGAATACCCCGTTTCGTCTCGACCCCAGGGAAACCAATGTTCTTGGCAAAATATCTCGATTCAGGAAAATCAGCGTCCTTGACGAGAACCTCTCGATTCGCGTCGACCTGCAAGGAAATTAACGTCTTTGCAGAAATCTCTCGATTTGTCTTGACCTCAGGGAAATTAGTGTCCCTGCACATGAAAAGAAAATTCTATTGTGAGATCCTTACGACTCTCAAGAGAAAACGCACTTAAAAATCCTCACGACTCCTAAGGAGAAAATACACCTGCGGGATCCTCTCGACCCGTAGGGAGAAAGTCTTTATGAGACCCTCATTGCTCCTAAAGTTGAAAAGTCTTAGGCGGCAGATCCTAACCCTGTCTTCTAAGCCATCACTGCCCTGCAAGGAGGTCAAGATGGACTATCCACGGGCCACACACTCCCAATTCGAATATCGAAAAGGGGGGAAATAGCCACTTACGAGTCCTCTCGACTTGTAAGGGAGAAAATTCTCTTGTGAGATCCTTACGTCTCTCAAGAGAAAACGCATTTAGGAATCCTCACGACTCTTAAGGAGAAAATACACCTGCGGGATCCTCTCGACCCGTAGGGAGAAAATTCTTTATGAGACCCTCATGGCTCATAAAGTTGAAAAGTCTTAGGCGGCAGATCCTAACCCTGTCTTCTAAGCCATCACTGCCTTGCAAGGAGGTCAAGATGGACTATCCATGGGCCACACTCTCCCAAGTCGAATATCGACAAAGGGGAAACAGCCACTTACGGGTCGAGAGCATCTCGCAGGTGTATTTTCTCCTTGGGAGTCGTGAGGACTCCTAAGTGCGTTTTCTTTTTAGGGTCGTAAGGATCTCACAAGAGAATTTTCTCCCTTACAAGTCGAGAGGAAGTCTTTATGAGACCCTCACGGCTCATAAAGTTGAAAAGTCTCAGGCGGCAGATCCTAACCCTGTCTTCTAAGCCATCACTGCCCTGCAAGGAGGTCAAAATGGACTATCCATGGGCCATACTCTCCAAAGTCGAATATCGACAAGGGGAAATAGCAACTTACGAGTCCTCTCGATTTGTAAGGGAGAAAATTCTCTTGTAAGATCCTTACGACTCTCAAGAGAAAATGCACTTAGGAGTCCTCACGACCCCTAAAGAGAAAATTACACCGACGGGATCCTCTCGACTCGTAGGGAGAAAAAGTCTTTATGAGACCCTCACGGCTCATAAAGTTGAAAAGTCTTAGGCGGCAGATCTCAACCTGTTTCCTAAGCCATCGCTGCTCTACAAGGAGATCAGTATGGACTATCTTCGGGCTACATTTGCCAAAGTCACATTCGCCAATGAAATAAAGAAGCTACTTAGTGGTCCTCACGATTCGTAAGGAAAAATACCCGAGTGAGATCCTTACGACTCACGGAAGCGATGAACACTTAGAAATTCTCATGATTTCTAGGGAGAATTTACACCTACGGGATCCTTTCGACTCGTAGGGAGAAAAACCTTCTTGAGACCCTTATGGTTCATGAAGATGGAAAAAGACTTGGGCTACAAGGACTCTAAACTTTTCCCCTAAGCCGTCAATTCTATTTCCATGCATAACTCTGCACTACTTCACCCATGTACATACTTACGTGGGCAAAGTAGTGAGGGGCATTTGTTCCCGCCAAAATTTTCGGCCAAGAGCTACTTGTTCCTTTATAAAAAAGGGGGGAGAGTTCT
Source organism: Agapanthus africanus (assembly GCA_030015575.1). Classification (NCBI taxonomy): domain Eukaryota; kingdom Viridiplantae; phylum Streptophyta; class Magnoliopsida; order Asparagales; family Amaryllidaceae; genus Agapanthus; species Agapanthus africanus. The sequence goes on along the minus strand of CM057339.1, from coordinate 295,813,647 downwards.
CAAAATTTGGACTTAATTGAGAGCAAAACTCTATTCAAAATTAAAAATTTGAACCGAGGCAGAGCCTCACGTGCAAAGCACGAGAGCGCTGAGCGCCAAAAGCGCTAACGCTAAAGAGTCAAAGACTCTGAGGCAGCGCCTCACATGCAAAGCACGAGAGTGCTGAACGCTAGCGCTAAAGAGTCAAAGACTCTGAGACAGCGCATCACGTGCAAAGCACGAGAGCGCTGAGCATCAAGCGCTAAGATTCAAAGACTCTGTGACAACGCATCACGTGCAAAGCACGAGAGCGCTGGCGCCAGAACTAAATGTTCTCCACCGTTAGATCAAAGATCCAACGAAAATGATAAATTATCAAAATTCAGAATTAAATTCTGATTGAGGAAATACTCCTCAAATCTTTCTAAACAAGAAATATTGTGCTCTGTAAATCAGAGCACCGTTGGATCAAAAATCCAATGGTGATTAAAAAATCACCAAGCTACAGAATAAGCTCTGTAGGGGAAAATATCATCCCAATCTTTCTAAACAATAAAAATTGTGCTCTGTAAATCAGAGCACCGATAGATCAAAGATTCAATGGTGATTAAAAATCACCAAGCTACAGAATAAGCTCTGTAGGGAAAATATCTTCCCAATCTTTCTAAACAAGAAAGATTGTGCTCTGTAAATCAGAGCACCATTGGATCAAAGATCCAATGGTGATTAAAAATCACCAAGATACAGAATAAGCTCTGTATGGAAAAATATTCTCCCAACCTTGTTAAAAACAAGAAAAATGTCTTCTGTAAAACAAAAGTTCTTGGATCAAAGATCCAACGGTGGATAAATTCCCCAAATCAATTAAGAGATCTCTCAATGAGAGATTTCCCTAACTGATTCAACAAATCAGCCTCCTTTATATAAAGGACCCAAGACTTCAATTCTTAGAGGGAGAGACCTCCCCATAAGTTCTTAAATCGAAATAAGAAGAGAAGGGAAAGAGAACCCCTCAAAAACTTCAAGTCAAAAAATACAGAAAACAAAGAGGAAAACCCCTTGGTAAGCAAAAACCAAAAGAGAATTTAATTCTCAAACCAAGAGTTTAACTCTTCTCAAATAACTTAGTTCTTCCTCTGGTTGGGACCTACAGAAGTAGATCTCTCTATAAGTTGAGAATTTAATTCTCATCGCGAAGATTCTGTTATGTAGATCCAAACCTAGGGGAAAGATCTAAGTTCAAAGAATTTATTCTTACCAAAAAGATATAAGAATTTAATTCCTCTGATAAAACTAGTGTTTAACCCTATAAAAGAATTTAATTCTAATAAAATATCGGACCTGAAATTCACAAAACTCATATTCAGAACTCCATGCATATTAGTGTTCAATGCTACACAATAAAAGCTCGTGTGTTCCCACGTGAACACCTTTGAAGAACAAAAAAGGGAAGACTGAGATCTAGCCACGTGACCCCTAAGAAGTGCTCAGCACTTATAAAATAGAATAGGGGAATAAAACCTATTTTGGGGTGCCTCACGTGATACCACGTGACCCCTGAGAAGTGCTCAGCACTTATAAAAGAGAAAAGGAGAATAAGCCATATTTTGGGGCGCCTCACGTGATCCCACGTGACCCCTGAGAAGCGCTCAGCACTTATAAAAGAGAAAAAGGGAATAAGCTCTATTTTGGGGCGCCTCACGTGATCCCACGTGACCCATGAGAAGTGCTCAGCACTTATAAAAGAGAAAAGGGGAATAAGCCCTATTTTGGGGTGCCTCACGTAATCCCACATGACCGCTGAGAAGTGCTCATCACTTATAAAAGAGAAAAGGATAATAAGCCTTATTTTGGGGTGCCTCACGTGACTCCTGAGAAGTGCTCTGCACTTATAAACGAGAAAAGGGGAATAAACCCAAGACAGTTCCTATTCTGGAGCGCCTCACGTGATCCCACATAATCCAACCGTGCTTAGCACTAGAATAAAAGAATAAAAGAGGCAGCGCCCAATTTTAAGCGCCTCACGTGCCACATGTGAGTGCCCTAATTTCTAATGTTTAACACTACTTCAAGCGCCTCACATGGGAGCATGTGAGCGTTGAGCACATACTAGTGTTTAACACTATGAAACGCCAATACTAACCAAACTTAGACCAAATCTCCCGAGGACAATCAATTGAACCCCTCATGCTCATGGTCCCCAAAACTGATCTCAGTCCCAAAGATAGCAAATGAGCTCCCAACAGATGGCATCTAAAATGATGCTCGTCCCATCCCCCCTCAGTCGGGACATTGGTTCAAAGGTATATATCTCTACACCTCTGATGCATGTCGTTGTAATTCTTCAACGTCTTCAGAGAGATGGAGGGTCCCAATAACCAATAACTTTTGGTGCATCCCCAAACGGTTAAACCAAAACCTTACAGAATATGATGTCTTTAAACCGGACTATGACGTCTTTAAACCAAACTATGATGTCTTTAAACCCCACAGACTATGATGTCTTTAAACTAGACTATTGTTGGGGTAAAAATTTACACCCCCGTTGACCGAGTCAAAGTCAAGGTCAACCCCAAGCCAGGTGGACCCAAGCCCAGGTCAGGCGGGCCCAAGTCCAAGTCGAGCCCGCGGCCAGCCTCCTCCATGATAAAATATAGATCATGTAATAAATAATTTTTATGTAATTTTTTATACATGAATGTATTTAAAATGGGCATAAAGCCAATATTTTGTAAGCCCATGGCTTATGTGCAAAAATGAAATGGCACATGAGCCATGGGATGGCTAAAATGCCATTTTTGTAAAGCCCAAGGGGCTATATGTAAATATGTAAGCCTATAAAAGGCAACATGATGAATAAAAAAGTAACACTTTTTCATCTCCAAAAAAAAATATAGATCTGAGATCTTTTCTCCTTCCTCAAGGTTCCAAAATCTTCTCCTTTCTCTTGAATTAAATCAAGAGTTTTACTCTTCCTTTTTCAAAACTAAATAGTTTTCCACCACAAAACCCACATAGGGGAACTTGGATCTGTCATCAGATCTTAAAAAGGAGAGATTTTGAGATTTCACATCTCTTGATCTTCAAGATCCAGCAAGCAACGGGAGGAAGAAGAAGAACATCTTTCACTAAACCCCCAAAAAAAGAAGAAAAACACATTCAGGAGTCCAACTCCTCTCTGATTTCTCTTCTGAGAAATTTTTTTAGGCTAAAAGCCTGTTGTGCCTCACCCGCGCGCTTGCGCAAGTGCGCAAGGCGCCCGCGTGCCGACACGTGGCGCGCGCGCCTGCGCAAGTGCGCAAGTCGTCCGCATGCCGACACGTGGCGCGCGCGCCTGCGCAACTGCGCAAGTGCGCAAGTCGCCCGCGTGCCGACACGTGGCGCGCGCTTGCGCAACTGCGCAAGTGCGCAAGTCGCCCGCGTGCCGACACGTGGCGCGCGCGCTTGCGCACCTGCGCAAGTGCGCAAGTCGCCCGCCTGCCGACACGTGGCGTGCGCACTTGCGCACCTGCGCAAGGCGCCCGCGTGCCGACACGTGGCGCGCGCGCTTGCGCACCTGCGCAAGTGCGCAAGGCGTCCGCGTGCCGACACGTGGCGCGCGCGCTTGCGCACCTGCGCATCCCTTGGATGTCTTTTCCCCTCTTTTTGTGTACATATATACATATATACATATGTATACAAATACGTACTCCACGACACTGTCCCTGTTAGAAAAAAATTTCTAACGGGGCGCTGCCCCGCACCCCGCAAGGGGGCTGCTAGCCCCCTTGACCCCCAGCCCGCTATCCGGGTAGCGGGACCCCCGTAAAAACTCTGCGTGGCTCCCGATATATCCAAAACCCCCTTTCAAAACACACGTATACTGCACATTGAGTTCGCATGACCAGTTTAACCCGTTAATCGGAGGTTCCCTCGCCCCAAAGGCGATGGGTAATTAACGGCAGCTTAGTCCGCGGCTGCCGGAGATTCGGATCCCCACAATCATTAAACCCCGGCCTACCCTAGGCCGGGGGAATCTGTAGTACGCCTGACAAGCGCGCGCGTATTCCCATCTCACTGGGGTGACGAAAAACACCCTACAGATTCTGGCACGCCCGGTGGGACGGATCTCTCCTCCTATATTCCGGGTTAAGCATTCATGCGAACTCAGTCAATATACGTACCTATATTTATACTGAAATAATGTTTTTTTTTTCATGCAGGTTTTCAAGCAATCCTCTTTCAACAATGTCTCCAAAGATGAACTCAGCTCTCAGCACGGCTCCCGTCTCCTACACGATGAAGATAGACTCCAGGATGGTCCTTCCGGCCAGTCTCGGGCGACAATGGGAGGAGCCGCTACTACCATTTGGCTCTATTACGTTCATGCCAGTTGGCGCCATCCCATCTCCTCAAGCCCCGGTGACAGGCAAAACAGTCTCGAAAGGCAGGAGACCAAATGTGGTGATCTCAAGGGCGCCCCAACCCAAACGCAAGTCGGTATCTGAACGACTTTCCTTGGCCCCAGCTGGGGGCAAGGCCATCAACACCAACAAAGCTATAACGCGTCCCGAGCAAGCTCCAGCGGTGTCCCTGACAAATGCTCGATCGGGTGCCTTCTCTAAGCTCCCCTCTGATCAACTCACAATGGCTCCCCGGGCAGTGGATGCCCGCCAAGCCTTCAAAATCGAGAAGCTGAGGGAGAAAAGGCTCAGATATAGAGCCAACAAAAGGGCTAGGGCTCCTGCCAGGCTAAACCTCATGAGGTTCGAAGAACAGGGTTACCCCGCCAAAGATGAGGGGATGGCTGAATGTGTTATCCACACTGTCTACGTGGTGGGCACGCGCAGCAAGAGCAAGGACGGGGCCGCCACATCTCAAACCCAATCTGGCTTGAATGTGGTGGCCGCTTCCCAAGAACAGCCGCCTCCGCTGGATGATGAAAACCCTCTCGATGAGGCTGATAGGCAAAGAGAGCCCTCAATTCATGAGGAGTCAGGCTCGGAAAGCGAAGATGAGCCAACTTTCCGTCCTAAGACCGCAGAGCAACAACTTCTCCAAGAGCTCCGAAAACAGCTCAGAAGCAAAGATAAGGAGATGGCCAAGCTCTACTCAAAGATCGACGACTTGACAAATGTCGTCTTACGGCTTACGGCCCAACTTGCCTCTCAGCCGCCCAATCAAGCACAGGGTTCAGCTCATGAACCGGGAAACGGTGTCCCGAGACAGCCGACGGCCGTTCCCTCAAATCCAAAAGTGGGCGGACCGCATGAAAATCAGTCGCATCCTATCTCAGCAAATGTCTTGGCTACCGATGACAGTAGCCCGCTAACTCAAGATCAAATCATGGATTTGGTTACCGACAAAGTCAAAACCTTGGTAGCCGAAGCCGAAGCGCAAAAATATGTCAGCAGTAGTGGGAGACCATATCCTGCTCAGTATGATCTGGTAGAATTTCCTAGCGGCTATGTCATCCCCAAATTCGGAAGATTCGATGGGACGGGAAATGCGAATCAGCATATCGCCCACTTCAAAGCCTCATGCGGAAATACTGGGGGCAATGATGCGCTTCTCCTCCGCCAGTTCGTTAATAGCTTGACCGATGTTGCTTTCGACTGGTACGCGAGCATACCGGATGGCTCCGTCACAACTTTTGTCCAAATGGAGTCTCTGTTTCGGCAGAGGTTCATGAGCGTCAGCGATAAGATTACCATTGCCGAGCTCGTAAGGACCAAGCCCAAGAGCGACGAAAGCAGCACGGATTTTATAACCCGATGGCGCAATCTCTCCGTCAAATGCGAACCGCCGATAGAGCAGGACCAATCTGTCAGTCTCCTCGTCGGAAATCTCAACAATTGGATGGCCCCGTTTTTATGCACCGCGGGTCTCAAAACATTCCAAGAGCTGACCAGGAAAGTCCAGATGCTGGAGCGCTCAAAACAGGAGTCCTCCTCGGATTCTCAAAATAACAATAGGTCCTGGAGAAACCGGAAGGACGATAATCGCAAAGGCGGAAACTCCAATGATTCTGAATCTTTCAACACTTCGGCTAACCGAAATAAGCAAGGGATGAGCGGGCCTAGCGCCAACCAGCCTCGGAAGCCAATGTTCGGAGAAGGAGGAGAATCTCCGCTGAAAGAGAAGCTGGATAAGGTCTATTCCTTCAGAAGGGACAAAATCCGCAAAATATTCAAAGACGCTCTGAGGAACGGTCTACAACTGCCAGAGTCAAAAAGACCGCAGGAAGCGAATATGACCGACGACCCCAAATACTGCCCCTATCACAGAGTGATAGGTCATGCCATTGAGGACTGCTTCGTCTTCAAAGATTGGGTCGAAAAACAATACAAGGCAGGAGAGATAGAACTGTCCAAAGGCGTGTTAACAAACAGTCAAGCTGCAACCGCCAATTTCATACAAACGGAGACCGAAGTTCTTCGTGAGACCGATTCTCTCAGGCATCTGCCTTTCTCTGAAAACAATCGACCACCACGTCATTAAACTGGGAACAGTCGACCTCTAAGTCGTTAAACTGGGGAATGTAAAAAAAAATGTAAATAAAAAAAATGTGTAAATAAAAGAAAAATAAAGAAAAGCCGAAATGATGGGGCAACCGCGAATAAAAGCCGAAATGATGGGGCAATCGCGACCTTCGCGATAAGAAAAGCTGAAATGATGGAGCAATCGTGGTAAAACAAAAAAAATACAAAAACAACAAAAAAAAACAGCGGCGAATGATGAGTCGCTCCTGGTACCATATTCCAGTGCAGCGATGCAGACGCCAAACAAAAATTCAAATTTCCAAAGTTCTCCCAGCCCTATGGCCAGTCCCCAAATTGACGGCCGTATACAATCCACGGGCTCAAATAATTCTCATCACGTCCATGCCCCACCACGATTACCGGTTACGCGGCTGGTCTCCGCCTTTGGAATTATGCTCCATTGAGAAGACCCACTCATGTGTCCTCACGATACATGAGGAGAACAAACCTTTGTGGGATCCTTACGACTCATAAAGGAAAAACACACTTAGGAGTCCTCACGACTCTTAAGGAGAAAATACACCTGCGGGATCCTTACGACTCGTAGGGAGAAAATGCTTTTATGGGACCCTCACGGCCCATAAAATTGAAAAGCCTTAGGTGATAGGGATCCAAACCTGTCTTCTAAGCCATCGCTCCCCAATCCCCAATGGCGAATGATGAGTCGCTCCTGGTACCATATTCCAGTGTAGCGATGCAGACGCCAACCAAATTCCAAATCTCATACCCCAATGGCGAATGATGAGTCGCTCCTGGTACCATATTCCAGTGCAGCGATGCAGACGCCAACCAAATTCCAAACTCAAATCCCAAATGGCGAATGATGAGTCGCTCCTGGTACCATATTCCAGTGCAGCGATGCAGACGCCAACCAAATTCCAATCCCATGCCCCAATGGCGAATGATGAGTCGCTCCTGGTACCATATTCCAGTGCAGCGATGCAGACGCCAAACAAATTCCAAATCCTATACCCCAACGGCGAATGATGAGTCGCTCCTGGTACCATATTCCAGTGCAGCGATGCAGATGCCGACAAAGTCCCAAAATTTTTTTTCGGCCCTACGGTCTGGATCATACATCCTGCAAAACCGTATACAATCCACGGGCGTAAAACAATTCCAATTCCCCCCAAGTCCTACCGGTGAGACCACATTCAACGTCCCACCGGCGGTGAAGATTCAAAAAAAAAGGGGTATGTCCACAAGCAAAATAGGCACGGATGAAAACCCGAAAGGGCTCCGTGAGTAAAAACAGCAGGACTGCCGGCAAGTTTGTGAAAACCCGAAAGGGCGCAAACTTGTGAAAAAGAAGAAATGAAATGCACTCGCAAAGTCCTCTCGACTTTGTGAGGAGAAAATTCCCGCGTGAGATCTTTACGACTCACAAAGGAGCATTACACTTAGGAGTCCTCACGACTCCTAAGGAGAAAATACACCTACGAGATCCTTTCGACTCGTAGGGAGAAAATGCTTTTATGGGACCCTCATGGCCCATAAAATTGAAAAGCCTTAGGTGATAGGGATCTAAACCTGTCTCCTAAGCCACCAATTCCTAAATGCTCTCGGTGCAAATGATGAGTTGCTCCTGGCATCATTCCAGTGCAGCAATGCAGATGCCGACAAAAAAAAATCCCCAAATCCTCTCGGGGCAAATGATGAGTTGCTCCTGGCATTATTCCAGTGCAGCAATGCAGATGCCAAACAAAAAAACCCCAATTCCCAAATCCTCTCAAAGACAGATGATGATTCGCTCCTGGTACCATATTCCCGTGTAGCGATGCTGATGTCAACCCAAATCAAATCAAACCAACAACCTCTACGGCGGAATCATGCTCCGTCCCAGAATTTACCCCGTGTCAAAATCATGCTTTGCCTCAGGATATCTACCTTCCCTGCCGGAATCATGCTCCGCCTCGGAATCAAATCAACCAACCAGCTTTGCGTCGGAATCAAGCTTTGTCTCAGAATGTGCACCCCGTGACGAAATGATGCTTCGCCTCGGTGTACCTTCCTTCCCTGTCGAAATTATGCTTCGCCTCAGAATCAAGTCAGCCAACAAGCTCTGCGCCGGAATCATGCTCCGTCTCAAAATATACCCCGTGTCGAAATCAATGCTTCGCCTCGGAATATTTGCCTCCTTTGTCGGAATTATACTTCGCCTAGGAATCTACCTCTGCATCGAAATCATGCTTCGGTCAGAATGTCTGCCGCTCATCGGAAGGATGCTCCGATCCTCCTCAAATTGGAATGATGCTCCGCCCTTCGGAATGATGCTCCGAACCCCTGGAATCATGCTCCTCTCTTCGGAAAGATGCTCCGAACTCTGGAATTATGCTCCGCTCTTCGGAATGATGCTCCGATCCTTGGAATCATGCTCCGCTCATCGGAATGATGCTTCGATCCCTGGAATCATGCTCCGCTCTTCGGAAAGATGTTCCGAACTCTGGAATTATGCTCCGCTCTTCGGAATGATGCTCCGATCCTTGGAATCATGCTCCGCTCATCGGAATGATGCTCCGATCCCTGGAATCATGCTCCGCTCTTCGGAAAGATGTTCCGAACTCTGGAATCATGCTCCGCCCTTCGGAATGATGCTCCGAATCCTGGAATTATGCTCCACTCTTCGGAATGATGCTCCGAATCCTGGAATTATGCTCCACTCTTCGGAATGATGCTCCGAACCCTGGAATTATGTTCCGCTCATCAGAATGATGCTCCGATCCTTGGAATGATGCTCCGCTCATCGGAATGATGCTCCGATCCTTGGAATTATGCTCCACAAATTGGAATGATGCTCCGCCCTTCGGAATGATGTTCCGAACCCCTGGAATCATGCTCCTCTCTTCGGAAAGATGCTCCGAACTCTGGAATCAAGCTCCGCTCTTCGGAAAGATGCTCCGAACTCCGAGATGATGCTCCGCCCCTGGAATGATGTTCTACCTCGAAGCCCAACTTCAAAATCCATCAATTTCATGCACACAACTCAAATGTGCGGTGTGCATTTATTGATAGGGGGGCACTTTGTTGGGGTAAAAATTTACACCCCCGTTGACCGAGTCAAAGTCAAGGTCAACCCCCAAGCCAGGTGGACCCAAGCCCAGGTCAGGCGGGCCCAAGTCCAAGTCGAGCCCGCGGCCAGCCTCCTCCATGATAAAATATAGATCATGTAATAAATAATTTTTATGTAATTTTTTTATACATGAATGTATTTAAAATGGGCATAAAGCCAATATTTTGTAAGCCCATGGCTTATGTGCAAAAATGAAATGGCACATGAGCCATGGGATGGCTAAAATGCCATTTTTGTAAAGCCCAAGGGGCTATATGTAAATATGTAAGCCTATAAAAGGCAACATGATGAATAAAAAAGTAACACTTTTTCATCTCCAAAAAAAAATATAGATCTGAGATCTTTTCTCCTTCCCTCAAGGTTCCAAAACCTTCTCCTTTCTCTTGAATTAAATCAAGAGTTTTACTCTTCCTTTTTCAAAACTAAATAGTTTTCCACCACAAAACCCACATAGGGGAACTTGGATCTGTCATCAGATCTTAAAAAGGAGAGATTTTGAGATTTCACATCTCTTGATCTTCAAGATCCAGCAAGCAACGGGAGGAAGAAGAAGAACATCTTTCACTAAACCCCCAAAAAAAGAAGAAAAACACATTCAGGAGTCCAACTCCTCTCTGATTTCTCTTCTGAGAAATTTTTTTAGGCTAAAAGCCTGTTGTGCCTCACCCCGCGCGCTTGCGCAAAGTGCGCAAGACGCCCGCAGTGCCGACACGTGGCGCGCGCGCTCCTTGCGCAAGTGCGCAAGTGCGCAAGTCGTCCGCGTGCCGACACGTGGCGCGCGCGCTCTGCGCAACCTGCGCAAGTGCGCAAGTCGCCCGCGTGCCGACACGTGGCGCGCGCTTGCGCAACTGCGCAAGTGCGCAAGTCGCCCGCGTGCCGACACGTGGCGCGCGCTTTTTGCGCACCTGCGCAAGTGCGCAAGGCGCCCGCGTGCCGACACGTGGCGCTGCGCTGCGCTTGCGCAACTGCGCAAGTGCGCAAGTCGCCCCGCCTGCCGACACGTGGCTGTGCGCGCTTGCGCACCTGCGCAAGGCGCCCGCGTGCCGACACGTGGCGCACGCGCTTGCGCACCTGCGCAAGTGCGCAAGGCGTCCGCGTGCCGACACATGGCGCGCGCGCGCTTGCGCACCTGCGCATCCCTTGGATGTCTTTTCCCCCTCTTTTTGTGTACATATATACATATATACATATGTATACAAATACGTACTCTACGACACTGTCCCTGTTAGAAAAAAATTTCTAACGGGGCGCTGCCACCGCACCCCGCAAGGGGGCTGCTAGCCCCCTTGACCCCCCAGCCCGCTATCCGGGTAGCGGGACCACCCCGTAAAAACTCTGCGTGGCTCCCGATATATCCAAAACCCCCCTTTCAAAACACACGTATGCTGCACATTGAGTTCGCATGACCAGTTTAACCCGTTAATCGGAGGTTCCCTCGCCCCAAAGGCGATGGGTAATTAACGGCAGCTTAGTCCGCGGCTGCCGGAGATTCGGATCCCCACAATCATTAAACCCCGGCCTACCCTAGGCCGGGGGAATCTGTAGTACGCCTGACAAGCGCGCGCGTATTCCCATCTCACTGGGGTGACGAAAAACACCCTACAACTATGATATCTTTAAACACAGACTATGATGTCTTTAAACTCCATGGACTATGATGTCCTTAAACAGTGGACCGCAATGTCTCTAAACTAAAACGATAGAGTCCAAACACTCTTTCGTCGGATCTAAATGATCCCAAAATCCTGTTGAGTAAATCTTAGTCTAAAATTAGACTAACGTATCCTCAACAAATGTTTGAGTCGATCTTAGTCTAAAATAAGACTAACGATCCTTAAACCCAACCCAAACCAAAATCTAAGAAAATACGGATTTGGACTAATCCACGACCTACGGGCGACAACGTAAATTAGTCTCCGTATACAATCCACGGGCAACCAAAAACAAAACAAATACATACAACACGAAGTGATCATCTAGAGAAGGAGAAGGTGGTTACAGCGATGTGGTAGCGTAATTAATTGCAGGGGCTTGCGCCTGCACGGTAGAGCGTCCCCACAATCAAAAACCCCTCGTACACGAGGGGGAATCTGACGAAGTCTGCTACAACGGCCGCATCTGTCTAAACCTCCGATATACGGTGCCATAAATCAACCTGGCATTTTCAGAGAGGTGGACGGATAAAACCAAATAGCATATGCCCCCAAATTCAGGCAAGACGACCTACGCGTGTTCTCCGCCGAAAGACGCAACCGGGACGTTGGGACGTCTGGCCTGAATTTTAGGGGCGGATGCTATTTGGATTTATTCGTCCACCTCTCCGAAAATGTCAAGTTGATTTATGGCACCGTGTATCGGAGGTTTAGACGGATGCGGCCGATGTAGCAGACTTCGTCAGATTCCCCCTCGTTTGAGGGGTTTTTGATTGTAGGGACGCTCTTCGCGGTAACTACTTTCTCCTTCTCCAGATGGTCACTTTGTGTCGTGTTTGTTTGTTTTACTTTTGGTTGCCCGTGGATTGTATACGGAGACTAATTTATGTTGTCGCCCGTAGGGCGTGGATGGGTCCAAATCCGTATTTTCTTTGATTTGGGTTTGGGTTGGGTTTAAGGATCGTTAATCTCATTTGAGACTAAGATCAACTTAAACGTTTGTTAAGGATACGTTAGTCTAATTTTAGACTAAGATCAACTTAACCATTTGTTAAGGATACGTTAGTCTAATTTTAGACTAAGATCTACTTAACAGGATCATTTAGATCCAACAAAAGAGCTTTTGGGCTCTATTGTTTTAGTTTAGGGGCATTGCGGTCCAAAAGTTTAAGGACATCATAGTCCGTGACAGTTTAAAGACGTTATAGTCTATAAAGTTTAAAGACATCATAGTCTATAAGTTTAAGGACCTCACAGTCCATAAAGTTTAAGGACATCATAGTCCATGAGTTTAAGGACCCCACGGTCCGTAAAGTTTAAGGACATCATAGTCCAGTTTAAAGACATCATAGTCTGTGTGGTTTTGATTCAACCGTTTGGGGATGCACAAAAAATTATTGGTTATTGGGACCATCCGTCCCTCTGAAGACGTTGAAGAATTACAACGACATATATTAGAGGTACGAAGAGATGTACCCTTGAACCAATATTGGTTGGGAGATCTGTAGTCAAGTTTGGGACTAAGATCAGTTAAACAGATTTATGAGCATATGGGCTCAATTAATCTAAATGAGGGATCTGTGGCCAACTTGGGCTCGGCCCACTCAGTTAAAATCTTGAACATTTATTTGGGTTCGGCCCTTCTTATTTAACAATTCTGAGCATTGGTTTGGGTTCTGACAACTTTTTGTCTTTTGTTGAGTGTTGAGCACTCATTATAGCTCTGGAGCTTTATTTAAAGAACAATTTATGTTCCCTCAGCGCACACCTGAGGAGTACGTGGTGTGCTTGGCGCTGAGCGCTAGTCAAAGAGCGCAGAGCGCTTCTGTTAACTAGCGCACACGTGAGGAACACTTGGCGTGTTTGGCTCTGAGTGCCAGTCAATGAGCGCAGAGCGCTTCTGATAAGTAGCGCACACGTGAGGAGCACGTGACGCGCTTAGCGCTGAGCACCAGTCAATGAGCGCAGAGCTCTTCTGATAAGTAGCGCACATGTGAGGAGCACATGGCACGCTTGGCGTTGAGCGCCAGTCAATGAGCGCAGAGCGCTTCTGATAAGTAGCACACACGTGAGGAGAACGTGGCGTTCTTGGCGCTGAGCGCCAGTCTTGGAGCGCTGAGGCGCTTCTGATAAGTAGCGCACACGTGAGGAGCACGTGGCGCGCTTGGCGCTGAGCGCTAGTCTTGGAGTGCTGAGGCGCTTCTGATAAGTAGCGCACACGTGAGGAGCACGTGGCGCGCTTGGCGCTGAGCGCCAGTCTTGGAGAGCTGGGCACTTCTTTAAATTGGAGCGCTAGGAGCGCTGCGGCGCTGTGAGCCTGTCTTGGAGCGCTGAGGCACTTCTTTTAAAATAGCGCTTGGAGCGCTGGGCACTGAGCGCCAGACTCGAAGCGCTGAGGCGCTTCTTTTCAATTGGAGCGCTAATGCTCTTCTTAGGCAACTTTGATCAGTTCTGCGCTCTGAGAATTAAATTCTCGTTCATAGGAGACTTTGTCTCATAGATCTAAGAATTAAGTTCTTATTAAAAGATTTTACTATCTCTTTTGTTCTTGTGAAAGACTTCGTCTTTATTTTATAGATCTATGATCTAAAGAGAATTAAGTTCTTCCCCCTCACTTTTTATGATGAGATGCTATGATCTATTTTATGAAAGACCTCGGTCTTATAGATCTATGATCTAGCAAAAGAAATAGGTTCTTCTTCTCTTATGCGATGATTTTATCTCTCTGTTTTATTTACCTTGAAGAAATTCTTCTTCTTCCGAGAGCTTGCTCTTCTCTTTGAAATTTCTTAAAGTTTATGGGGGGTTCCTCCCTGCAAGACTTGAAGTCTTGGGTCCTTTATATAGGGGAGGCTGATTTGTTGAATCAGTTAAGGAAATCTCTCATTGAGAGATCTTCAATTGATTTGTGGAATTTACCTACTGTTGGATCTTTTATTCGAGGGCTTCTGTTTTACAGAAGATGGTTTTCTTGTTATTAACAAGATTGGGAAAATATCTTCCCATACAGAATTTATTCTGTACCTTTGTGATTTTTAATCACCATTGGATCATTGATCCAACGGTGCTCTGATTTACAGAGCACAATCTTTCCTATTTGGAAAGATTCTGTGGAGTATTTCCTTAACAGAATTTTATTATGAATTTTGATGATTTATCATCTTCGTTGGATCTTTGATTCAACGGTGGAGAAAATTTAGTTCTGGTTCTTGGCGCTCTCGTGCTTTGCACGTGAGCACTGCTTCAGAGTCTTTGACTCTTTAGCGTTGGCGCTCAGCGCACTCGTGCTTTGCACGTAAGGCGCTGCCTCAGAGTCTTTAACTCATGGCGCTGGCGCTCAGTGCTCTCATGCTTTGCACGTGAGGCGCTGCCTTAGAGTCTTTGACTCTTTAGCGCTGGCGCTCAGCGCTCTCGTGCTTTGCACGTGAGGCACTGCCTCAATACTGAAGGTGTCTTTTCACCTTCCTTCTCCACTCTTCCCGAGTCAAGCTTCTCTTTCCCAGAGCTTGGAAATAGTTCCATCATGCACAACATTTTCTGTGCCTAGACTTAAATAATGTCTCCCCTCATAATCTGAAGCAAAACTTCTTTTCTCTCTCATTTTCAGAGAAGCATTTTAACAGAGAAGAGCTATGGCTTGTAATCGCCCACATGCTCGCCGTCAGCCATGGGAGGTGCCCATTGAGGAAATTGTTCCTCGTTTTGCTATGCGCTTGGTGAACCCTACTCTTACGGATGACCAATGCGACACGGTGCTGCACGAGCTCTTGAGTCGTATAGAATCTCCTCTCCCCATCGGCTCCATTTGGCTCCGGATGGTTTTCTTGTCTGTGATCAATGATATTCCCCCTCCTCCGGTGGAGATGACTCCGGAAATGCTCAACGCCGCGGAAGAAAAGATCGAGTGCTTCCACGAGGCACTTTTGATCACCACAGCTTTGAGGGATCGCTCTGTCCGGCTGCTAAGCCAGATACGGGGTCTGCGGGTCGTCATGTTTACCTTTGCTGATGGGTGCGGTGCTGACCGATGGGTAGCTACTCTTCGTGAAGATCGCCGCTTTATCATGGTGGAGAAAGCAGAGAGGGAGTTAGATAATTTTATCCATAGTTTTGTGAATCCATGTACTTTTGATTTCATGTTTGGTGATCTATTTCCTGTAGAATAAAATGTTCAATTAAATACTTTATTTTTGTCGTTGAACACCTGTTCTTCCTCTGATGTGTGCATGTGCGTATATGAATGAGCCTGGCTTCACACATATCTGTAAACGAAACTTAAGCCGGCATACACAGGAAATAATAGCTCTTTGCCGAAGATTTTGGCGGGAACAACACGGTTTCGTCTCTGTTTTCGGCGGTAAACAGCGCTCAGCACCAAGCGTCTCATATGGGCGCTGCTCAATAAAGAGTTCTTAACACTCAATGCTTGGCGCTCAGCGCCAAGCGCCTTACGTATCCCTCACGTAGGCGCTGCTTAATAAGAGTGCTTAGCACCCAATGCTTGGCGCTCAGCGCCAAGCACCTAGCACTCAGTGGTTGGCGCTCAACGCCAAGCGCCTCACGTGCTCCGCACGTGGGCGCCATAAAAAGTGTTTAACACTTCATAAAAAAAATAAAGGAACAAAAAAACAGGGGAAAGTAAAGCATAGCATTATTTGCACTGAAAAGAGACTGAACCCAAGCAAGTGTTTAACACTTTATTCAAAGACTGAGTGGGTTGAGTCTAAGTTGACCAAATCCCCCAATTCAGATCAACCGAGCCCGTGTGCTCATCATTTTCCAAATTGGTCTTAGTACCAAACACGACTACAGATCTCCCCACGGACATTGGTTCAAAGGTACATCTCCTCACACTTCTGATACATGTCGTTGTAATTCTTTAGCGTCTTCAGAGAGGTGGTGGGTCCCGATAACCAACAACTCTTCGGTGCACTCCCAAATTGACGGGCACATCCCACTGTGGACCAAAACATCCTTAAACTAAAACGATAGAGCCCAAATGCTCTTTTGTTGGATCAAGATGATCCTAAACCCTTGTTAAGTAGATCTTAGTCTAAAATTGGGATAACGTATCCTTAACAAACATTTAAGTTGATCTTAATCTCAAATAAGATTAACGATCCTTAAATCAACCCAAACCCAAATCTAAGAATATACGGATTTGGACTAATCCACGCCCTATGGGCGACAACATAAATTAATCTTCGTAAACAATCCACGCGCAACCAAAAATAAAAAAAACACACACGACACGAAGTGACCTTCTGAAGCAGGAGAAAGTGGTTACCGCGATGCGATAACGTAATTAACTGCAAGGGCTTGCGCATGCAGGAAAGAGCGTCCCCACAATCAAAAATCCCTCACAATGAGGGGGGATCTGACGAAATTTGCTACAACGGCCGCATCCATCCAAACCTTCGATACACGGCGCCATAAATCAACTTGGCATCTCCGGAGAGGTGGACGTATAAACCCAAATAGCATCTGCCCCCAAATTCATGCAAGACATTTGTCTTCCCAGTTTTCGGCGGTAAACAGATTCTGGCACGCCCGGTGGGACCTTTTTCTCTTTCCACTCCACACTTCGTGTGTCGTGTTCGCGAACAAATCACGGTTTAATATGGTTTCCCCTGGATTCAAGGTACTAAGATTTGGCGCTTTGCTTCTGTGCAGAAGATATATCGATGGCTTCCAATTGCACCAACTGCAATGGCTACTCCCACTCTGTCCCCGCCGGAGGAGTGACTTACGGGCCCCAAGCGGCCTCCATCTTTGCAATGCCAGTGGAGCAGGTGACTCAGGCCACTACTGGATTGTTCTTCGGGGCCATGCTCCCTCCAATAAGCTTCAATGCTTCAATACCATCACAAGAGGCTCCAAAGAAGTCGGTCTTCGATTGGCTTGCAACTAGGACTGCCCCTCTCAATGGGTCGTCCAATTCCAATGCCTTAGTCTTTAACAGGCTAAGCTACAGGTTCAGTGGGCCTGCAAAGAGGCTCGCAATACCTGAAGGGGTTATCCCGAAGCGGATAGCCATTCCTGTTCCGACAGACGAAGTCGTCAAAGGGGCTTCTCCTGCTAGAGGATCGGTTTTCGCAAGATTGACCGTTCCAACTCCTGCTGTAGACGAGGTCATTAAAAATGCTTCCCCTGCCAGAAAGTCTGCCTTAGGCAGATTGACCGTTCCCTCTCAACGAACGTCAATATTCGACAGGCTGATACCGACATTAGACTAGCATCAAAGCAAGGGGCATGATGAGGTCGCTTCCACAAAAGACGTGGTCCCGTCCACACGACATGCTCGACGTCGCCACTGGCACCGAGTAAGGAAGACTGGGGGCAGTTCCCCTTCTGGACTTACCTCACCAACTCCGATGGTGGAAATTGGCACTGCTGTTCCAACTGGGAACAGCTTCGAGCTGCTCAGGAGGGTGCGCAAAAACTCTCCAACCGCCATATTAAAGAATTCTCCTCCGCCTACTGAAAGCATGACACAGGTGAAGCTGGAACATCCTCCTCAGCGGTTGTCCTCCAAGATCCACAGGGTCTGGCGGAGAGTCCAAGACTCTGTGATTGATGAAGATTATTCTCGCCGGCTGAAAAAAACGAATAGTCGGCAAGAGGAGGACCATCCCTCTGTCGTACCATGGAAGGTATCGTTTGCATGGGTGCGTGCTGCAACACCCCCCTCAACTTCGACCTCCCACAAGAGGAGAAGGCCGGAGAAGATCCCTATGCCTGCGGCAAATTTCAAAGACAGTGGACCCAAACGCCCCAAGTCTGGGGGCATGGTAGTACACACGGTGTACATGGCTTCCGGGAAAGAAGAAAGCCGTACTTCCATGGGTCATCGACCACTCACATGATCGGTGACAAAAGCTCAGGAGCAACAATAAATGCTCCAGGAGATGTTGACAAGAATGGCCTCACTCACTGGGCAGAAAGAAAGCCCGGAAGCATCGTCGGAACAACGCCAGGAACAGGAGACCGACACCGAATTCCTACGAAGGGTGCTTGAAAAGAAAGATAAAGAGGCCACGGAACAAGCGGCTAATATAAAACAAATGGCGCTTCTATTCCAAGACATGGTGGGGATGATGATCCAGCCGGATCCTCCAGCCGAAGACCCTCCAATAATCATTGAAGACGATAGAGGGGAAACGTCAAATCCTCCACCGGCTTTTTCAGCATCCAAAGAAGAAATGATCTCCAAGGTTGCCCTTAACGACTATATAGCTCAACAAATACGAGCTCATCAGGCAAGCGAAGCGGCTGGACAAGTCGTCAAAACTGGGCGACCTTATCTAGGCTGGTACAATCAAATCAAGTACCCCCCAGGGTATACGATCCCTAAACTCCACGTGTATAAAGGAACATGCAATCCCCATCAATACGCCGCTCAGTTTAGAGCTCTATGCGGCAGTATTGGAGGCGACGACAAACTGCTGCTTTGCCAATTCTTCGACAGCTTGGCGGAGAGCATTTGAATGATACTCGAGCTTCCGAATGATTCCATCAAAACATTTACAGAAATGGAGCTACTGTTCACGCAACGTTTCGCAAGAGCAAGCGAGCGCACCCTGATCACCGCGTTAATCAATGCCAGGGTGAATCCGGGAGAAACCTGGGTTCAATACGCAATTCGGTAGCGGAACCTATAGTCAAAATGCGAACATCGCATAGAAGAAGATCCTACCGTGGGTATGTTCGTAGGAACCCTTGTTCCCTTATAAAAAATAAATAATAAATAAAAAGCGACGGGAAAAATTCCCCAAATGGAGCATCACGTGCCCACGCGTGATGCGCCTTGGAGCAAAGATTATAGGCATTGCACTTAACAAATAAGGCTGAAATTGAGCCTTACGTGCAGGTACGCGACCATCTATATACAAAGTATATAGGCGCCTTCCTAAAACAAATAACAGGCCAGAGAAGCTCACGTGTTAGCACGTGATGCTCGTTGTTGGGCTTAACTTCATGGGGGTCATGTGCCACACGTGACATTCCTGAACATCAGCTCACGTATCAACACGTGATGCTTTTCTCTGGGACTGCTGCATATAAGCAAACCGGTTTAATGCTATGGGGTCACGTGCTACAGGTGAGGGTTCCTAATGCCTTCTGAGCCGATAGAATTAAATTCTAAATAAGAGGGATCAAATCCCTATTTGGAAAATATTTCCTTATATCTTTCTAAACAATAAAGATTACGCTCTGTAAAACAGAGCACCGTTGGATTAAAGATCCAATGGTGATTAAAAATCACCAAGCTACAGAATAAGCTCTGTATGGGAAAATATTTTCCTAATCTTTCTAAACAAGAAAGATTACGCTCTGTAAAACAAAGCACCGTTGGATTAAAGATCCAATGGTGATTAAAAATCACCAAGCTACAGAATAAGCTCTGTATGGGAAAATATTTTCCCAATCTTGTTAAAAACGAGAAAAATATCTTCTGTAAAACAAAAGTCTTTGGATCAAAGATTCAACGGTGGATAAAATCCCCAAATCAGTTAAGATATCTCAATGAGAGATTTCCTTAACCAAATCAACAAACTTGTCTCTACTATATAAAAGACCCGAGACTTTGAGTCTAAAAAGGAGGAGACCCCCTATAAGATTGGAGAAAAAAAGAGAGAAGAGGAGTTCTCTTTCAAGAAAAGAAACCCTAGGTAAGAAAAAAAAGACCTAGAGATCAATTTTCTTCGCCATTACAAGAGTTTAACTCTTAAAAAAAAGAACTTAGTTCTTTTTCTGGTTGAGGTCTGCAGAAGCAGATCTCCCAACAAGTTGAGAATTTAATACTCATCGGGAAGATTCTGTCATGCAGTCTCAAAACTTAGAGGAAAGAACTAAATTTGAAGAATTTAATTCTTCCAAAAGATATAGGAATTTAATTCCTCTGACAAAACTAGGGTATAACCCTGCATAAAAAAAACAACTGAGATTGACTCACGTGTTCCTATGTGACCCCTTAAAACAAGTGTTTAGCACTTTCAAAAGAAAAAGGGGAATAATCCAAAGACAGTTCCCATTTTGGGGCGCCTCACGTGATCCCACGTGACCCCCTAATAGTGCTTAGCACTTTCAAAAGGAAAAGGGGAATAAATCCAAAGACAGTTCCCATTTTGGGGCGCTTCGCGTGATCCCACGTGACCCCCTAATAGTGCTTAACACTTTCAAAAGCAAAAGGGGAATAAATCCAAAGACAGCTCCCATCTTTGGGCGCCTCACATGATCCCACGTGAACCCCAACAGGGGAGATTGTTAGTTATATGTATGCCCTAGAGGCCATTACTGTACATGTGATGTATATTATAGTGGATGCTTGGACATATATAGAGAAGACTTTCTTGCTCGATATGATAGTATGCTATCTGGTTACATTTTATCTTAACATGTACACTTATAGTCTCTCTATTACATGTTGATAAAGCCCTCAGGATGAGTACTTGACTACCAGGATTATGATGCAGATCATACTAGTGGGGACAGGATAGTCGGTAAGTACATCCTTCATATGTTCCTAGTCGTGGGAGTATCGAGACAGGGCATAGATACTCCAGAGTAGACTAGCATATGCGCTTCTTGACCCATATGATGGGTAATGGATGATACCACATCCATTGGTGTTTGACATCAGAGAAGGTATACGGGTGCTCAGTGGAGACTGGGTACACTGGACGGACTCACCGAGAACTCCTAAATGGTATTATACCTATCGTCAGATAGTAGTTCTCTGGTGACACTGGTACAGGTTAGTCTGTTGACCCGAGATCGTCATAGAGTCTTGTGTGATTCCCACTGTGCTTTGATTTCCACCTTACCACGTTCAAGAGATCGTGCAAAACGGTGGTTTTTGGGTACAATCCCGAGTCACATGGAGGCAATGAGCGATAGGAGGGGATTCGTCTCTCCCGGTATTGGGGGTTGATGTTGCGCTATTCTTGATTGGCCATAACAGGAAATCCCTGGCCAGGGTTGCTGAGATTTACTAGTAAGTGTTATCAGTAGTTTCTCGAACCGTTATGGACCTTGCATCGGCATGACTTATCAGGCTATTGGGGTCTGACGTTTTACCACCCCCAGGCTGCGATATGCGACATATTTAACGAAGAGACCGGACTGTACGGTAGTGTTACTGATTGGATTCGCAGGAGTATGAGAAGGCTTGCTTGTTGATCTTCTGATTACTCAATACCCGGGTGGCCGTTACGTTTAGCAGACCGCCTGCAGCTTATGGGTGTTTGATATGATCATCACCTACTGCCGGCGTATTGACGAGTCTTTAGAGTCCTACACAGAGGTTTCCTAGTTCATGTGAAACGAAGTAGGAGCACTTACGTGATATGTGCGGAACCGAGATTAATACACGTATGTGATACCGTATTCTATTCTCAGGATATGTGATATCGGTCGGTTATATGTGATATAACCGGGCTGTCGAATCAAGTGTTGATTCGACAGGTTGATGCATTTGATATTAGTCGGTTGTATGCGATATAGCCGGATTATTAAATCAAGTGTTGATTTAATAATTTAATTTATAATTATATATTTGATATAATAGGTTACATTAACTAATATTAGCTCACTTAACATTTCTTTTTCTCACTTGTGTACACTTAGTATATATGTGATATATATTAATGTAAATTATTTTGTGTCATGCTTGATGCCACATGCTACATGGATGTATGAGACTCACACCATGTTTATAATGATGATGGGTTAATCAAAATTTGTTGGAAATTAGTCACATGGTTCAAGCTTGTAGAAACTTGTGGAACCATTGACCATGTCCACTAATTTTGTTTTACTTGT
The DNA here is from genome assembly GCA_030015575.1 of Agapanthus africanus. Classification (NCBI taxonomy): domain Eukaryota; kingdom Viridiplantae; phylum Streptophyta; class Magnoliopsida; order Asparagales; family Amaryllidaceae; genus Agapanthus; species Agapanthus africanus. The sequence goes on along the minus strand of CM057339.1, from coordinate 295,791,601 downwards.
AAATATTTATTAACCTAACCATTATTGTTAGCCATGGTTTATTCTCTACATGAGTTAGTGTATGACACTAACTCACCCATGGTTGCTATTCTCACCTCATGAGTTTCATTCTCATCTCCACATCTTCTTTTTCCTCATGAGAAAGCTTTCTAGCTTTTCAAATTGTGAAGAAATATTGTGAGAAAAATAAATCTAAAGTGAGCCCAATTCCTACTTCATCATCCTCTAATATATTAGCCATTTAGTCTAGGGTGTTTTCTTCATTAATATACCATTAGTGAAGAGGTCGCATGAACTTGAGTCTCCTCGACGTAGATCATCTTTGGCCTCGAAGATTTCGAGCAAGCTTGTTCATTTCTTTATGTGAACCCTTACTAGAGTTCGGGTGTTCACTACTTTTAGCGAAGGGACTACTACACGGAGGTTTAGAAGTGAAGGACCGGTCTACAAAGGTTGTATTCCTCATTCACTTAGATGTAAAGTTGTTTACATTGTTGTTTCGTCTAAATTTCTAGTTAAGATTCTAGGTTAGGGTTCTTTAGTATGGCAAAAATTTGAAATTGGCATGGACGATACCTCCCAAAACCTTGCTGTCGCCCTAAGGAACCCAACACTCACCACTTATAAAAGAAAAAGGGAAAAAACCCAAAGAATCAGTGCCCAATTCTCAGGCGCCTCACGTGCTACACGTGAGTGCTCCAAATTCCAGTGTTTAACACTGCTTCAGAGCCTCACGTGGGAGAACGTGAGCGCCAAACAATTATTAGTGTTTAACACTATGAGAGGCCAACCTTAGCCCAAATTAGTCAAGTCTCCCAAGGCTAAAACCCCTTTGATCATCAATCAACCGAGTCCTCCTATACTTAGGTCTCCCCAAATCGATCTTAGTTCCAAAGATGACTAATGATCTCCTAACAGATGGTATCTAAAATGGTGTTCATGGTGTTCATTCCATCATGATCTTTCCCTTCAATCTGGAATTCGGTTCAAGAGTACATCTCTCCATACCTCTGATACATGTCGTTGTAATTCTTCAACGTCTTCAGAGAGGTGGAGGGTCCCGACAGCCAACAGTTCTCGGGTGCATTGCCAAACCCATGAGCATATCACAATGGACCACAATGTCCTTAAACTAGCTGTGGACCGCAATGTCCTTAAACTAGTTGTGGACCGCAATGTCCTTAAACTAAACTATCATCCCAAAAATGGTGACCTATGGACCGCAATGTCCTTAAACTAGCTGTGGACCGCAATGTCCTTAAACTAGTTGTGGATCGCAGTGTCCTTAAACTAAACTATCATCCCAAAAATGGTGACCTATGGACCGCAACGTCCTTAAACTAGCTATGGAACGAAACGTCCTTAAACTAACAGCAGACCGAAACGTCCTTAAAATAAAGCAATAGAGCCCAAATGCTCTTTTGTTGGGTGTGAATGATCCCAAAAATCCTGCTGAGTAGATCTTGGTCTAAAATTAGACTAATGTATCCTCAACAAACATTTAAGTTGATCTTAATCCCAAACGAGATTAACGATCCTTAAATCAAACAAAACCCAAATCTAAGAAAATATGGATTTGGACTAATCTACGCCCTACGGGCGACAACACAAATTAGTCTCCGTATACAATCCACGGGAAACCAAAAATAAAACAAACACACACGACACGAAGTGAACATCTGGAGCAGGAGAAAGTGGTTATCGCTACGCGGTAACGTAATTAACTGCAGGGGCTTGCGCCTGCAGGGAAGAGCGTCCCTACAATCAAAAACCCCTCACAACAAGGGGGAATCTGACGAAGTCCGCTACAACGTTCGCATCCATTCAAACCTCCGATACACGGTGCCATAAATCAACTTGGCATCTTCGGAGAGGTAGACGGATAAACCCAAATAGCATCTTCCCCCAAATTCAGGCAAGACGACCTACGCGGTTCGTCTTCCCGGCTTTCGGCGGTAAACAGATTCCGGCACGCCCGGTGGGACCTGTTTCTCTTTCCACTCCACACTTCGTGTGTCATGTTCGCGAACGAATCGTGGTTTAATATGGTTGCCCCTGGATTCAAGGTACTAAGATTTGGTGTCTTGCTCCATACAGAAAAGATGATAACATCGATGGCCTCCAGCTGCACTACCTGCAACAGCAACTCCCACTCCGTCCCCGCCGGAAGAGTGACTTACGGGCCCCAAGTGGCCTCCATCTTCGCAATGCCAGAGGAACATGTGACTCAGGCCACCACTGGATTGTTCTTTGGGGCCATGCTCCCGCCAATGAGTTTCAATGCTTCAGTGACATCACATGAGGCTCCAAAGAAGTCGGTCTTCGATCGGCTTGCAACCACCGCGGCCCCTCTCAACAAGTCATCCAATTCCAGTGCCTCGGTCTTTAACAGGCTGAGCCTAAGCTAAAGTGTGCCCACATAGAGGTTCGCCATACCTGAAGGGGTTATCCCGAAGCGGATAGCCATTTCATCTCCGGTAGATGAAGTCGTCAAAGGGGCTTCTCCTTTTAAAGGACTGGTCTTCACAAGACTGGCCGTTCCGACTCCCGTTGTGGGTAAAGTCACCAAGGCTGCTTCCCCTACCAAAAAGTCAGCCTTTGCAAGATTGATCGTTCCCTCTCAGCGTACGTCGTTCTTCGACAGGCTGACACCAACAACACCCCATCAGAGCAGAGGGCATGACGAAATCGCTCTGACAACAGAGATCGTCCCATCTGCACGACATGCTCGACGTCGCCACTGGCGCCGAGTGAGGAAAGCTGGGGGAAGTTCCCCCTCTGGAATTACCCGACCATCTCCAATGGTGGAAATTGATTCTGATGTTCCAACTAGGAACAGCTTCGAGCTGCTCAGGAGGGTGCACAAGAACTCTCCAACCGCCATACTGAAGAAATCTCCTCCGCCTGTCAAAAACACAACACAGGTGAAGCCGGAACAGCCTCCTCAGCGGTTGTCCTCCAAGATCCGCAGAGTTTTGCAGAAAGTCCAAGACTCTGTAATTGACAAAGATTACTCTCGCCGGCTGTTCATATCAGAATTTTGTATTATTATATTCCCCATTCTTAATCATATTGCAAATAAATAGGTGCTTTTGATCCATGTCTGCTAAATAGTTGCAGGTTACAGGTTCTCGGAACAATACAGTGAAAATGGTGAAAAGACGCTACAAAAGTGAGACGACGACCAACAAATAGAAGAATCTTTATGATGTCGCCTACAGTTTAAGGAAAAAATGAAGATCAATGAACAGTTCAATTGCACAAAGTACGAGAGCAGCACAAAGATTCAAGACTTAAACGTGAAGCTAACGGTAAAAGTCCACAACATTCTGCACTGTGGAAATCTGGAGGAAAATAGAAGATATTCTGAGAAACCAAGTGAAGAAACCAGAAAAAAAAGGCAACATGAAGCAACCCTAGAAAAATGAGACAGAGAGCCCACTATATGGCCGCGGATCCGTGGCCAAACAAGGTGTCACGACCTGAAAGAGCACGTGACTGGCCCTTGAACCATATGAAGTCTATAGGACTCCATCTGATCCAAGTAAGCCAAAAGCCCAGAAATCTAAAACCATTTTAAGAGTAAGTAAAGAAAACTGGTTTAAAGAAGTGAAGGAAAACATGTTTGAAGTCAAGGTTTTTAAATAACTAAGCCGAATATGTATTTTTAAAAATTAAAGTCTTTTCTAAAAATTTCGGCAGAGTTTCTTTTGTCAAAACTGACCCCGAACAGGGTACAACAAGAACAATATATGTGCAATGATAAAAGGCATCCCCAAGCGGGAGCTAGCTCTTCGTCAATCGACGGTCACAACCACACAAGCAATATAATATACAACGCCGAATGGCGAGGGTCAAACCAAAAGAAACTCAATAAGCATGAAAACCGCAATACTACTAAGCGCGACTCTAAGGTCGAATAATACATCACTAATGTCTAAGTCTGAAACAATAAACAAGTTTTGGTTGATGGAAATTCTAGATACAATGAATAATACAAGTACAATGGTGGTTCTTGATGCAAAAGAATCCACCTACCAAATGCAATTCACCCGCAAGGAAGCAGTGTGCCAGAAATGCCGCAATGGAACCTGTACGGCAAAACCTGCAAGAACTGTGGCACAACGGGGGTGAGTTGCCAACTCGTGAATAGAAATATCTACAAGCAGAAACCGAAAGCAAGACATAATCCTAAGTCAATACGATCAGTAAAATATAAACCACAAGAGTACGCCTGAAGCATGATAAGGTGGCAATGTAACATCTAAACATGTATATAGTGCCAAGTACTCAGGTAATAACATATCATCAGTATAAGGTATGTTTGCATGAAGTATGATCAATGTAAATCCAGTCTGTATGTGATAAAGTCTGTATAAACGTGGAACCCGTCCACCCGTCACCCAATGACAATAAACGTGGAACCCTTCCACCCGTCACCCAATGACAATAAGCATCATGCATGCAAATATGAGGATATAATCAAAATCATGGAAATCGTCATGAAACCCGTGCCTAGCATCGGCACGTAAATCCTCATCCATATAGGGCTCCGTCTGCGGTATCGGCCCTCGCCCCCGGCAGTACGGGTCAGCCCATGTCCACCTCTCAACTCCGGTCGGTATCCTCCCGATATCCGCCGAGCTCAAATACAATCACCGGTAGGTAGTAGTCCCTCTGCCAGGCTCACCGTCTACTACACAGCGAAACCGTTCTTGCCCCGGGGTACCATACCGGGTCCACCATGTACCCGCAATCGGCCTCATCCGCCTCCTCGAATCGGGTTTCACATGTCGCTCTCAGCACCGAGAAAACATATGGTGGACGCACTGAAATATCATATCAAGGGTAACCGGGTTTTTAAAACAATCATATATTCTCTTTTGAAATACCCACGGTTCCCAAATCCAGAAATATCATGGAAACAACATATCTCAATGCGTATAATCATAACATGATGTATGCGACATGTAAAAAAAGGTAAGCATATCAGAAGTCATGCAACATGGAATAGTAATGTGCACATGTCGAGGGAAACCGCTCTTTTAAAACGAATCAGTTTGAAGAACATCTTGCGGTTCCCAAATCTCTAATCAAGTCAGAATCATCTATGTTTGTATACAGGTATAAGTGTACAATATGCCATGCAAGAATCATATCATGAATGCAACAGTACTACAGTGTAGCGGCATAGCAATTATCGATGATGAAGTGTGTCAGCCGGCAAATGGTGTACGTGGAATATACGCATCATCGATAATGGTGCTGGTGTCCTAACAGCATGATAATAATATAGCAATAAACATATGCAAGCAATGCGAATAGCATAAATATGCGGAAATCAAATAATCAACACCACAGTGAAGAATCTACTATGCAAACTACAGATCTAAGTATCAAGTCAATCGGGAGAGGTATGGAAACCACCTAAATCTGAGTCGATATATATATATATATATATATATATATAATAGTCGATGATCCCGCCTCAATAATATCGCGTACGATACAATATATCGTAAGACATCCTCGAGTCATGAGTGTGGGTCTATCATCAATATAGGCTCGTACGGTAAATCGTCGTACGGCATCCCAATAGCTGGGTACGGGTCAATATCGCATTCCTTTCATCAAATATCAGGTATCATTATCATCATAGCACATAATCTGGGGTACTGATCTAAGTCTAGTACAAATCGATACCATCTATATACTGCGTGTGCAAGCACACGTCCCAAGGCCCACTAGAGATCACGTATCGTATCCCAAATACGAATCACATCAAATCACCGATCTCGCGGCACAATGCCCAACATCATCGACTCATCTCCAATGCCATCCAATATCATCAAACACAGTGCAAGTAAAAGGAATATGCAAGGGTGTGCGTGTAGGTGTAAATCTATTCTAGGGTTCGCGACTATGAACTACACTAGTCACTTCTAACCCTACACTATCCATAATACACCTAACTATTATATATATAATATAACAACTACGGACTGCGGGGGTGCTATACTCCATCCACCCGACTTTCCCCTGTAGATATAATCTACTCACCTTGCGTCTTCTTCTTTTGATGTCACCACGCCACGCGTTTACTTGTCGTCCCGAAGTCTTCATGGGGTACCTACACATCAAAGTATCGTATATGCGTATTAAAACCAAATCAAAGCTAACACGGCACACGAAACCCCAAAACGATACGATAAGGGACCTATAGGTTAGAACCCACGGGCACTCCTTCAAAACCATCAATAAATCCTCTATATCGCCATATAAACGCCAAATAGTCGAGGTAAAACACAAGACACAAATTCAGAATTAAGAATACGGAATACGGAAACACGAATCCAAAACAGCAACTAAGGAAATAGGCTCCAGATTTCACCATAGGTCAAATTAGACAAATCTATACATACCAAGGGCCTAATCTACAGATAAGGGAACACCAAAACCAAAACGAGGCAAATCCACCCTGTTCTGGCCGCAAATTGCGGCCAGAATGGATAAATATGCGGCCGGGTATAGGAGGTAGGGGCTAGGGTTCTGGTGGTAGCTTCCTGGGTGCCTGCACATATCACTGTCCAATCAATTTTAATTTAGCATGTCTCGGGTGATAGCAGATTCAATATACCCCTCACAGATTTCACAATTTCCCCGATATCGGTTTATAAATCCGTAATCCGGGTCTTAAGTCTCAGGTTTGGGTCTCAATTCATACACTAGGGTGTTGGTGTAGCCTCTACTGAACTCAATTTCACATTACAACTCATAATTTCCTCAAACCCTAACTAGGTTTTCCTTAACTCCACAATATCACACAATATCGGTTCAAACTAAACATGGGGGTAAAGGAAATGCTAAAACTAAGTTAATGATCCAGAAAATACCTCATTTGGCAACTCAAGAATTTTCTTGAGTTGCCCCTAGTGGCCAAAATCCTTGCTTTCTTGGTCCAATATGTAGATCTTGAGCTTGTGCACACTTTTAATGAAATGAGAGTGGGGTTTTGGAGTTGTTTTATAGGTGTTTAGAGGGCTTGAAGAGGGGAGGGAGGTGAGGTGCAGGAGCAGCAGCAGCAATGGAGGGAGAGGGAAGGAAATGAGGGAAGGAAATGGCTAAGTGTTTGGTCAAAGGAGCTCATACCTCTCTTTCTCACCAAACCTCATTCTTTATTCTTTTCCCCTTTTCTTTTCCTTTTCTTTTTTTTATTCTCTCAAAATCCTTCTCCCAAGAATAGTAAACCCAAAGTGAACCACGACAAGAAAATGCACAAGTGTGAAAATGTGATATGTGCATGTTTTGCACAAAAATGCTAAAAAACCGATTAGCGATTTTTAATCGCGATTAACAATAATTTAGCATATAACTAATCATAAAAACTTAAAAATGGCATAATTCTATAAAATACCCTATTTTATAATTTTCCATAATTTTTCCCATTTATTTGTATTTAATAATACCGAAATATTAAAATATTCAATAAAATAATATTAAATTATAAAAATTCCCAAAATTAATATTTTATCTTTTTGAAATGTTACACAAGGCTTATGGCCGCGGATTCGCGGCCGTGCATCGCACGTGTCGGTGCGTGTCGGTGGGAGTCGGTGCATTGACCCGGTTTTCTTAAGGTAGTCTTGTAAATTCAGATGTGGATCAGATGTAAACCCTAGAGTTTCTCCTATCTATAAATAAGAAGCCTATAGCTCTTTTTGGAGCATGCCTCATTTTAATTCTAGATCTTAAATTTTCAATTCCTTGTAATCGTCAAAGAGAGCATCAATAAAGTAAGTTGTTTCTTTTTATCGTGTGTTTTTCTTAGTTGCAATTTTATTTCTCTGCAATTTTTATCTGTCGTTTATTTTCCGCATGTTAATTAGGTTATTAAAAGAAAATAAAAAAAATGAATTTCTTTGTTAATTCCCTAATGAGTGAGTAGTTCTTCACTTGTTAGGGTTAGGATTGGGTCGGTTTGAGAGATGAAATCTCTCACTCCTTTCTTGCCCGTTTAACTTTATAAAATTAGGGCTCTATGTAAAACAACCACCCACCGCTCACTACGGCACCCTATCCTACGAGATAGCGGTGATTCCTTAGTTAGACCGGTCGTGGTTGATTTAGATAGAGGTTAGGGCTGAGAATTATGAAAGGACGGACAAGGGCCAAAAAGGAAGAAACGAAGTTTCTTCCTGATCGCGCTAATCCCCTTTGTTAATTATTACCTTAACACCTAAGATCTTAATTAGGGCAAAGAAAGCGGTGAGTAGAATTAACTTTCCAAATTAACCTAATCCTAACCCTAGCAAGGTTTTAATCCAAATCAAATTCAATCTCAGTTTTTATAGAAAATCAAAACCTACCACAAATAGGAATTGACTCGTTAGAACAACCAGAAAAGAACACGTTTTTCCTGTGGACCGACCCGTACTCAATCGGCTAGCTACCAAGTGACACCGTTATTGATTGTGGTATTCTATTCTTTGATTTCAAAACGCGCACGCAAACTCTCATCAATCAAACGGCGCCGTTGCCGGGGATAACGGTAGTTATTTTCTTTTTGTAATTTCGGGTTAGTTAAAAATTCATAAAAACTGAAAAACTAAAATAAAAAAAATCATCTTGTTATTTTTTGAAGGGTTTTTGTGCGAATTGTGCAGGAACGGAAAGACGGACTGATTCAGATCTGGATCAAGCTCGGTGAACAAATCCAGAAACAGAAGATCTGAATAGACATAAGAGAATAAAAACAGTAAACAGAAAGATTTTGGAGATCTTAAGCAACCATCACACCGCGGAACCGCGGTCTTAGGCAGCATTTGGCGGCGGATCCGTGGCCTTTTGCTGACGTCAGCAATCCAATTTTTCTGTAAGTATTCCTTACCTCCTCTGTAACCCCCTGTGCTCCTCTGTAAAATTTTCCTGCAGGATTCTTTGCGCAAAACTTCTTCCCCTTTCCAATAAATTGATTTTCTGCAGGATTTTTTGCGCCGCAAAGAAAAGAAAAAAAAATTGGCAAGTGTTTTGGATTTTTGTGTGTTTACTTCTTTGCATTTTTTAAAACGGACGTTTAAGGGGCTATAACACCAATCCAGATTGGGTGGGGATTTCATTACCCTTCTTAGGACCCCAAAAATCACAAAAAGCATTTGCATCAACCCTCGAGTTAAATAAAAAATATTAGACTCAGCCAATAAGGACTGTCGTGCTCATTAGGACAAAGGAAAGATTGTAGACATCGATCGTTTATCTAAACCTGACTTTGTGGTGTCTAAGCTAGACAAGTGGGAAAGGTAATTTTAAAAGGCCCGTCTCACGGTGATTTGTGAGCGGATCTCTCCTTTCTTTACTTGTGCTTACCTGGCCACAATTGGCGGTGAAGAGGCGATTCGAGGATCTCACAACTTGCCCTTTGGAACAGTTAGGAGCAGTCTAGTTGACTTAGGAGACCCTAGCTCTAGGCTTGATTGTGCATATTGTGATTGCTTGAAAGTGTGTCTAGCTCCTTTTTAAAAAAAATCTTTTGCAAAAACTCCTTATAAAAAAAAACCACAAAACAAAATTTTTACAAAAACTTGTCATTTTGTCGCTACAAATCCATTGCACCCCACTTGCACCCACTTTCTCTCATTGACGTTTTCTTACCCGCACCTTCTATTTTTACTTTTTGACTACACTACACCTCGTTAGGGTATGTCCAGTTGGACCAGGGACACTAGCGCCCGTTTAGTCTGTATCTCGTTAGTGCCTACTGACAAAGCGTTCGACTCCGAAGTCGAAATTCCTTCCACTTCTTTACCTTCATCTTCATATTCAACATCTTCTAAGGAGATGTCGGGATTCAATCCTAACAACCCCTTACCTACGGGACTGATTCCACCTCAACTGGGTGTGAATAACCCACCACACCCTCCTCTTGAAGCGCCCCAACGAATCGCGCTCCAGGATCTTTTCTATCCCATCCGCACCGCACTTCCCACTTGTCTTTCACTTCCACCGGCTAATGGGGATAACTTCGAAATTAAACCCCACTTCATCAATATGTTGCCCAAATTTCACGGGCTGGAATCCGAAGATGCCTACATCTTCATTAACAAATTCCAGAATGTTTGCGCAATGATGAAGACCGCCCAACTTTCAAATGATGCTATAAGACTACGTGTCATTCCATTCACCTTATGTGACCTAGCCGAAAAATGGTTATATAGCAGAGCATCGCACTCCATAAAAAATTGGGAAGAGTTTGTTAAGGCTTTTCTATAAAAAATTTACCCACACCACAAGACCGCGAGAATTCGAAATGAAATTATTCAGTTTTCCAAGCTTCCTTCCGAACCTTTTTGGAAGTGTTTCGAAAGATTTAAGGACCTTCTTGTTCAGTGCCCTCACCACGGTATCGAGAATTGGCAAGTTTGCCAAGCTTTATACGAAGGACTGAACCCAGCAACTAAGCAGTTGTTGGAAACCATTTGCCAAGGTCACTTTCTTACAAAATCGAGCGAGGAAGCTTGGTAATTTCTCGACGATCTTGCTGAACAAACACTTCAGTGGGAAAGCACTAAAACCACTTCATCTACTTCATCAGGTCAGTCTAGGGCAGGCATACATCAACTTGATATGTCGATTGCAATGAAGGCCGAAATGGCTGCACTCACAAAAAAACTAGAAGCAATTGAGAGAAAATTCTCATCACCTTCTTCTGCCCCAGCTTTACCCCCACGCACTATTTGCGCTTGTTGTTCGGATCCGTCCTATCTAACCGAAGAGTGTCCTTACAACCCGCCTGTTCAAGGACAAGATCAAGTCAATGCTACCTTTCAGCAAAGACAAAGAAATGATCCATACTCTTCAACTTATAATCCTGGTTGGAGGAGCCACCCAAATTTTGCTTGGAATCAAAATCAACAATTCCAAGGCAACAACAATTTTCAGAGGCCTCCTCCACAACAACAAGCCCCTCAACAAACTCAATATCAGCAACCTTTCCAACCCCAACCTTACCAAAACCCAATGAACAATTTTGTACCAAACAACTCTTATCCTCAAAACATTTTTTTCAACCGAATAACGATAAGGTTTCCTCGCTAGAAAGAAGTCTGGATGCGTTTTTAAAACAATCTACGCAATCCTCAGCCAACATCCAATCGTCTATTCAGTCTTTGGTGCAACACACTGCTTCACATGATCAGAGCATCAAAACAATTGAAGCCCAAATTGCACAACTGAATGCTGCGTTAAGCGAGCGAGAGAAGGGGGAACTTCCATCTCAACCACTGCCAAATCCCGGTCACACACAAAATACATATGTTGCTCATGAACAACAGAATCATAATGTGAGTGCCGTGACTACATTGAGATCTGGAAAGGTATTGCACAACAACGTTGGTAATAATGATGACACCCCGGCCGTCGCTTCTTCTTCTTCCTCCTCCTCATCTTCTTCGTCTTCTTCAGAGCCTGTTCTTCATTCTTCACAAGGCTCTACTTCTTCTAATTCGAACGGACCCACATCTCACTTCATGAGAACACCAACACTGGGATCCGTTCCAACTCCGCAATCTACTCCGCAAACATTGGACTCAACAAATTTTCAAAATATTCCATTTCCAAACAGGTTGAGATCCAATAAACAAACTCCACAAATGGAGAAGATTGTGGAGTTATTCAAACATGTTAGCATTAACATACCTCTCTTGGATGCTATCCAACAAGTCCTTTCTTACGCTAAAATCTTAAAGGACTTATGCACCAAGAAGAGGAAATCGCAGGTACCTAAGAAAGTTTTCTTGGCTAGTGCAGTAAGTGATGCTCTTACCTAACCTTTACCCCAAAATCGTAAGGACCATGGCTGACAATTTCAATAAAAATTGGGGATAAGAACATAAATTGTGCACTTTTAGATCTTGGTGTCAGTGTTAATTTGCTTCCCTATTCAGTATATGAACAATTAGGCGTTGGAGAGCTGAAACCCACACATTGTACTCTCCAAATAGCCGACCGATCCATCACCCATCCTAGGGGTAAGTTAGAGGATGTGTTAATTAAAGTAGGGGACTTCATTTTCCCTGTTGATTTCATTGTTATGGACACACAGCCTGTAGCTAACCCCCGGAGTCAAATTCCGGTGATACTTGGTCGACCATTCCTTGCGACTTCTAATGCGGTGATCAATTGTCGAAATGGTTCAATGAACCTATCTTTTGAAAACATGACAATTGAACTCAAAAATTTTAAGTTGGGGAATCAGCCCTCCGAGCCTAATGCTAATATACTTGATGTTTACTAGATCCAAGAGATCACTCAGGAGGACTGTGAGCTCGAAAAATTTCTGTTCGATCACAGCCGTTTTGACGCCACTACTGTGTTCCTCCTTGAATCTGACACAGTTTTCACACCTGATAACGATTACGAGTGTTTCACTTTTTCGAATGATTTTGAAGAATCACCACCCGAGTTTAAGTCCTTTGAATTTTCGGATGAGTTAGTTGAACTATCTGACTCGGTTGCTTACACTCGCTTTGAACCATTGTTGGAATCCTTCGAGTTCGAGACAGTTTCACCAATTTTACCTTCAATTGTTTCGCCTCCAAAACTCAAACTCAAGATATTGTCGTCTCACCTTAAATACGCCTACTTAGGTGAGAATGAGACCCTTCCTGTTATCATATCGGCCTCTCTAGCCCTCGAGCAAGAGAAAGCCCTTTTAATGGTCTTACAAAATAATCGGCAAGTTTTTGGCTGGACTATGGCGGACATCAAGGGGATTAGTCCCCTCATAGTTGAACATCATATATATATGATGGATGATACCAAGCCAGTAAGGGATCCACAGAGACGCCTCAACCCTATAATGAAGGAGGCTGTTAAAAAGGAGATTATAAAATGTTTTGATAGTGGTATCATTTACCCTATCTCTAATAGCCAGTGGGTTAGCCCCATTCACGATATCCTAAAGAAATCGGGTATAACGGTCATAACTAATGAGGCAAACGAGTTAATACCTACTCGCACCCAAACTGGGTGGTGAGTTTGTATTGATTATAGAAAACTCAACGCCGCGACACGGAAAGACCACTTTCCATTACCTTTTATTGACCAAATGCTAGAACGATTGGATGGGCATGAATTTTTCTGCTTTTTGGATGGCTACTCCGGCTATAATCAAGTTCCCATCACCGAAAAGGACCAAGACAAGACCACATTTACTTGTCCTTTCGGTACATTCGCTTACCGTCGCATGCCCTTTGGGTTATGCAATGCACCCGCTACTTTCCAGCGGTGTATGATGGGCATCTTTTCAGACATGGTGGAAAAATTCTTGGAGATTTTTATGGATGATTTCTCTATTTTCGGCGACTCCTTTGATGAGTGTTTGATACATTTAGACGCGGTTCTTACCCGTCGTAGGGATAAGAACCTCACTTTAAATTAGGAGAAATGCCACTTTATGGTACGAGAAGGTATTGTCTTAGGACATATCATCTCGCAAAATGGCATTGAGGTTGATAAAGCTAAGATTGAAGTCATTTCCAATCTTCCTCCTCCCAAGTGCATCAAAGACATCCGATCCTTCCTTGGCCATGCCGGTTTCTATAGACGGTTCATCAAGGATTTTAGCAAGATAGCTAGACCCTTGACTTTTTTGTTGGCCAAGGACACCACTTTTGATTTTGACTCAACCTGCATGAAGGTGTTCGAGTCGTTGAAAAACTCACTTATTTCCGTGCCCATTCTTTCATCTCCCGACTGGACGCACCCATTTGAAATTATGTGCGATGCATCTGATTTCGCCATTGGTGTTGTCCTTGGACAGCACATTAATAATATGCCGCATGTAATTTATTACGCTAGCCAAATATTAAACGAGGCCCAATTAAATTACACAACAACTGAAAAAGAATTCTTAGCCGTTGTGTTTGCACTAGAAAAATTCAGGCCCTATTTAATAGGCTCTCCAGTCATCGTTTACACGGACCACTCAGCTCTTCGCCATCTTTTTGCGAAGAAGGATGCTAAATTTCGGCTGATACGTTGGATCCTCTTGCTACAAGAATTTGACCTTGTCATAAGAGACAAGAGATGATGCGAAAACGTAGTCGCCGACCACCTTTCATGACTCCCTTCTTCGCCTACACTTCAAATTCCTATTAAAGACATTTTTCCAAATGAGCAGCTCTTAACCGTGTCATGCGAACCTTGGTTCGCGGATATTGTAAATTATTTGGCCACCGGACTGATACCAAACGATTGGTCGAATCAGGACAAACTCCGATTCCTGTCCCAAGTAAAACATTTTTACTGGGATGAACCGTATCTCTTCAAATACTATTCCGACCAAATCATTCGTCGGTGTGTCCCCGACAATGAGTTTAAGAGCGTGCTGTCATTCTGCCACGATCAAGCGTGTGGCGGGTATTTTGGCCCTAAAAAGACAGCAGAAAAAGTCTTGCAGTGTGGCTTCTACTGGCCACGACTTTTTAAAGACGCATACGAATACTGCAAGATATGCTCCCGGTGCCAACACTTGGGCCGGATATCTCGGAGAAATGAAATGCCCGTCCAACCAATTTTGGTTGTTGAAATTTTTGATGTTTGGGGGATAGACTTTATGGGACCATTTCCCAATTCTTTTGGGAACATGTATATTCTACTTGCTATTGACTATGTTTCAAAATGGGTCGAGGCTGTGCCCAGCCGAACTAATGACAACAAGGTTGTCGTTAGATTTCTCAAAGAAAATATTTTTTCTCGGTTTGGGCATCCTCACACGATTATCAGTGATAATGGATCTCACTTTTGTAATAGGACTTTCGAGTCCCTAATGCGAAAATACTCTATTACTCATAAGCTGTCAACGCCGTATCATCCCCAAACTTGTGGGCAAGCCGAGATCTCGAATCAACAGATTAAACAAATATTGGAGAAAACGGTTTCCAAAAACCGTAAAGATTGGTCATCAAAACTGATTGATGCACTTTGGGCATTCCGTACTGCCTATAAGACCGATCTTGGCATGTCTCCATACAGGCTTGTTTATGGAAAAGCTTGCCACCTTCCAGTTGAAATAGAGCATAAGGCATTTTGGGAAATTAAAGAGTTGAACCTATCTTTGGGAGATGCGGGCAGCAATAGAAAGCTGCAGTTGAATGAATTAGACAAGCTGCGGGATGAAGCCTATGAGAACGTAGTAGTCGTTAAAAACCGAACGAAGGTGGTCCACGATGAACACCTTATGCGCAAGACTTTCAAACCTGGTCAACAGGTTTTACTTTACGACACTCGGTTACATTTCCATCCCGGCAAGCTCAATTCTCGATGGAAATGGCCATTTTTGGTACGCACCGTATATCCGCACGGTGCGGTCGATCTAGAAAACCCGGAGGACGGTTCACTGTTTAAAGTGAACGGACATCGACTTAAACCGTTCCTCACTGCGGACCCTTCGGAGGAGCTCCTGTTTTTACAGGAGCCGATCTACATTGACTGATCTTCCTCCATCTACCCCTAAATTTCGATTATCTAGCCAAAACACTGTTTCAAATAAGTTTGGGGGTATGCATCATTTGTAATTATAAAAACAAAATAACATAAAAAAAATGAATATTTGAACATAAATTTTTTTGGGGTATTTTTGTAAATTTTCCAGTTTTAATAAAATAAAAATAAAAATTTGCAAATAATTTCCTCTTTTTAAGAGGGGCTTTTTACAAATAACCAACACACTCCCCGGGTGACTGAGATAGAACATGGAGTATCTACGCTGCTAGCGCGAGAGGAGCGTTCACGTTCACGCTCAAGGGGACGCCGGGGGCCTGAGCAGTGAGGGCACTGCTTTTGGGTAAGTTTGGGGGAGGAGGTGGTTGTAAATAGTTATCATTACATTGCATTGCATATTTTTAATTTTTGTACATATTTTTTCTTTTTTCTTTTGCATGTTTAATTCTGCATTGCATCTTTATAAAAAATTATAAAAATAGAAAAGGAAAATAAAAAAATATAAAATCAAATCAAATAAAAAATTGAAAAATTTTGAAAAATTATAAATATTGAAAAATTCAATTTTGGCCATAATTGACCTAAGTTTGACAAGACGGATGACTAGTTAGGAAAAACTAGATCCTAAACTTAGTAAATTAAAAACCCTAAAAATAACCTTTCTAAAAGTTTAACTGTAGAAAATATATGTCCATGTAGTTTACTTAGATATAGACAAATTTTGAGTTCACTTTTTGGGCTAAGTCAAAATAAGGGAAGAGTATTGAAATTTTTATTGAAGTGTAAGTCTGAAAAATAATTCCGAACCTTAAGTCTAAATTCTGAAAATATATACCCTATAACTCGCACAAACACGCACCTTGAAACTTGGACTAGTAGAGGATACCTTGAAATGCTCTTGTCTTAAATCCTTAGTATGAAGGAAAATAAAATTATAAGTGTGAATAAAGAGATATAAAAAAATGAACACTGGTTTTGTAATTACTTAAGGCTGCGTAAAATAGAAAATATATAGCGAGAGTGCTTTATCACCTAGTGCCTTAGACCAACTGGTTTGGGAGTCACTGCTAAAACCTTGGGTATTACAAGACGAGGAATTACGCCTTAAAGCGCAAACACATTTTGTAATTGGTCGTTAGTACCTCAAGAAGTATTAACGGTCGCATGAAGGATGTATGAGCAATTCCATCTAAAATTCACTAACTAAAAGTACTTTGGACAATGGACAAGAGTATGATAGCTTGACTTGAATTTCCAAGTGTAGGGGTGATACATACACACACGTAGGGGTATATGATCGGGGTTTGGATGAGAGATAGGAATGAAAGATAGGGCTTATATCTTCAGTAAAGATGATAAAAATTCCTAAGTTGAGATGGAACCTTAGAAGGAAAATTCAAAAGATACTGAAAGCTAAATAAATTTACAGAACATATACAATCTTAAGCTAAATAATAAGTGAGTGTGAAAAATACGGGTTGATAATTTCTAAGTTAAAGATAATAGAATTTCTTGCTAGAACACCGAATTGAAGAATGAAAGTCAATAAGCCAAATTGATCGGATTTTGTGGGTAGTATCCGCTGAAAACCCTCAGGAGACAACACTCCTCCTACTAGGGACACCTGGAGGTTTAACGGCTTGTTTCACGAGCTCAATGCAATCGCGATTCCCTGGGAAAATGAGGTTAGGTATTTTCGAGAATAAATTGGTTTTGCTCGGACGAGCAAAAGATAAGTTTGGGGGTATTTGTTCATATCAGAATTTTGCATTATTATATCCCCATTTTTAATCATATTACAAATAAATAGGTGCTTTTGATCCATGTCTGTTAAATAGTTGCAGGTTACAGGTTCTCGGAACAATACAGTGAAAATGGTGAAAAGACGCTACAAAAGTGAGACTACGATCAACAAATAGAAGAATCTTTATGATGTCGCCTACAGTTTAAGGAACAAATGAAGATCAATGAACAGTTCAATTGCACAAAGTACAAGGGCAGCACAAAGATTCAAGACTTCAACGCGAAACTAACGGTAAAAGTCCACAACATTCTGCACTGTGGAAATCTGGAAGAAAATAGAAGATATTCTGAGAAACCAAGTGAAGAAACCAGTAAAAAAAAGGCCACATGAAGCAACCCTAGAAAAATAAGACAGAGAGCCCACTATATGGCCGCCGATCCGTGGCCAAACAAGGCTTATGGTCGCGGATCCGCGGCCGTGCATCGCACGTGTCGGTGCGTGTCGGTGGGAGTCGGTGCATTAACCCGGTTTTCTTAGGGTAGTCTTGTAAATTCAGATGTGGATCAGATGTAAACCCTAGGGTTTCTCCTATCTATAAATAGGAAGCCTACAGCTCTTTTTAGAGCATGCCTCTTTTTAATTCTAGATCTTAAATTTTCAATTCCTTGTAATCGTCAAAGAGAGCATCAATAAAGTAAGTTGTTTCTTTTTATCGTGTGTTTTTCTTAGTTGCAATTTTATTTCTCTGCAATTTTTATCTGTCGTTTATTTTCCACACGTTAATTAGGTTATTAAAAGAAAAATAAAAAAAAGTAATTCTTTCTTGCAAAAAATCCATTTCGGTAGAATTTCTTTGTTAATTCCCTAATGAGTGAGTAGTTCCTCACTTGTTAGGGTTAGGATTGGGTCGGTTTGAGAGATGAAATCTCTCACTCTTTTCTTTCCCGTTTAACTTAATAAAATTAGGGCTCTATGTAAAACAACCACCCACCGCTCACTACGGCACCCTATCCTACGAGATAGCGGTGATTCCCTAGTTAGACCAGTCGTGGTTGATTTAGATAGAGGTTAGGGCTAAGAATTAAGAAAGGACGGACAAGGGCCAAAAAGGTAGAAACGAAGTTTCTTCCTGATCGCGCTAATCCCTTGTGTTAATTATTACTTTAACACCTAAGATCTTAATTAGGGCAAAGAAAGCAGTGAGTAGAATTAACTTTCTAAATTAACCTAATCCTAACCCTAGCAAGGTTTTAATCCAAATCAAATTCAACCTCAGTTTTTATAGAAAATCAAAACCTACTACAAATAGGAATTGACTCGTTAGAACAACTAGAAAAGAACACGTTTTCACTGTGGACCGACCCGTACTCAATCGATTAGCTACCAAGCGACACCGTTATTGATTGCGGTATTCTATTCTTTGATTTCAAAATGCGCACGCAAACTCTCATCAATCACCGGCTGAAGAAGAGGAAGGCTCGGCAAGAGGACCATCCCTCCGCCATACCACGAAAGGTATCATCTGCATAGGTGCCTGCCGCAACGGCCCCCTCAACTTTGGTCTCCCACAAGAAGAGAAGGCCTGAGAATCTCCCACCACCGGCGGCAATTATCAAAGGCAATGGACCCAAACGCCCCAAGTCTGGGGGCATGGTTATGCATACCGTCTACATGGCATCCGAAAAAGAGGATAGTCGTGCTTCCGTGAGTCATCGACCACTCACACGGTCTGTGACGAAAGCTCAGGAGCAACAACAACAGCAGGAGACCGACACCGAATTCCTACGGAGGGTGCTTGAAAGGAAAGACAAAGTGACCGCGGAACAAGCGGCTAATATAAAATAAATGGCGCTACTGTTCCGAGACATGGTGGGGATGATGATCTAGCCGGATCCTCCAGCCGAAGACCCTCCAATAATCATTGAAGATGATAGAGGGAAGACATCAAACCCTCCTCCGGCTTTATCAGCAGCCAGGGAGGAGACGATCTCCAAAGCTACCCATGATGACTACATAGCCTAACAAATACGAGCTCATCAAGCGAACGAAGCGGCAGGCCAAGTCGTCAGAACTGGGCGACCTTATCCAGGCTGGTACGACCAAATTAAGTACCTGCCAGGATATACAATCCCTAAATTCCATATGTATAAGGGGACGGGAAATCTGCATCAACACGTTGCTCAATTCAGAGCTTTGTGCGGTAATACCAGGGGCGATGACTAACTGTTGCTTCGCCGGTTTTGTAATGTTCAGTTGATAAAACTGCACACTTGTATTACATTTTTCCTACCATTTTCATATTAAAAAAGGACTATATTATAATATATTATACATATGAGGGTTTATGTGTAAAAATATTATTTTCCATGTGTTAATATATTTTAATTATCATTTGGTAGGAAAATGTATGCAAATAATATTATTGATCTAATCCTATTAGAACAAAGTCTACTAAAATCTTATTTGAGTTGTTGTGCAGAATATTTCCAAGTTGTTATGAAGGATTTAACAAACAAATCAATTTGTTGAAGAAATCTTGCCAAATTAAGAAGCAAACTTGGAGACCAAGTCTGGAAGCAACAGAGAAAAGATTTTCAGATTCTGAAGATGCCTAGGATTGCCACATGTTACCAAATGAAAGCCCAAGAAAAAGAATCAAATGATCCCTATCCTTGAGCGCGGATCCGCGGCCAAACCTACCCTGGGGCCGCGGATCCGCCGCAATTTGAGAAGGTTAGAGTGCAAGATTTTAGGGCATTATTCTTTGCTGAATTTTACCAAGTTTTCAACAATAAGATTCTGGGTTTTCATTATAAAAAAGCACCGAGAGCCTCTTGGAAAAGGTATCAAGCCGAAAAGATCACGAAGCTCCCGACGCTCACGCATCCAGGCTGATCATCGACTGTTCGACTACCTCCTTAGGAAAGATCGAGAAGCAACTAGTTTGTAATCATTTTCTACGGATTAAAGTGTAGTTTGTTCAAGTTGATTAATAAAGGTAGTTATTTTATTTAATTCTTTTTGCATTTTACATTATGTTTTCCCTCTCTTTCTTTTCATCTTCTTCTCCCAACATGCGCGAGTAATTCTCCGCTTGTTAGGGTTCGTAGGATTAGGGTAGGCTAATGGACGATGAAAATAACTAAACCCTTTTTAAGTCCTATAAAGTTTAGGAACTTTATCAAAAGAATCATTAACATCCTAATCGGGCGCGCTAGCAATTCTTTGCTAGTTCCGACCGTGATTAGAGATTAGATTAATAATTGTTTTGGTAAAGGTTAGATATGAACGGAGTTCCGTGTCGAGATAAGGGTTACGAGTGGGATTCCTTTTCCCTCCAGAAACCCTAATCTACACGCATCACCGTCGTTCTAGTTCTAAATCTATTAATGGATAAAAAGAGTAACTTTTAATTAATCTTCCATAACTACTAAATCCTAACGAACCCTACAAGCCCTATTATTATATTATTTAAATCTCTAAAATAATCTAGATCTATATTTAACATTCTTGTTTAAAGTAGATCTAGAAACTTTTCACAAAATTCTTTATTCCTCCTCTCTTTCTCAACACATCTAAAGTAAGAATAAAAGGTTCCACGTTTCCCAGAGGACGACCCGTACTCATCTCGGTCTAGCTACGCGCGACACCGTTATTGATTGCGGTTAACTACAAACACGATATTTCGTATCAAACAAATGGCGCCGTTGCCGGGGAAACGTGCGTAATTTTTTATTCTTGCTATTTGTGTTGAATTCTTAGACGAGTCATATCATTATTAAAATAAAACTGCAAATTGTATATTTAACGATTATTGTGTGAATTTTTGCGAGGAAATCTGGAGTCACGGACTTGAGGAAACAGGAGATCTAGGGTTCACACTTCTCTGGTAAGATTCTAACTCCCTTCTCTCTCCTCTAAAATCCAATAAAATCTATTTTCTGCAGGATTCTTTGCAAAATATCGCCGCTCAAAAATCTTTTTGCAAAGTTTTGTTTTTCGGTTTGTTTTTGCATATTTTAATACGGATCTTTAAGGGGCAAGGACCAAATCAAGATTAGGTGGGGATTTCATCACCCTTCCTAAGCCCCACAAATCACAAACTAAGCATATAGATCAACCCTTCATTAATTTAAAAAATATCTAGACCAGACTCTAAGGACTGTCGCGCTCAATAAGGACAGAGGAAGGTCTTGGGTAATCTATCGTTTATCCGCATTATTTTTGTAGTGCCTAGGCAAGTGTGTCGAAGGCTAGTGGTTTTTAATTAGGCCCACGACGTGGTTCCTTCCCACTTACCTGGCACTTACCTGGCTACAAGGGTAGTACGGAGGCGGTAGAGGATTTATCCTGCGGCTTGTTCTTTGGAAGTCTAGGAGCGGTCTAGAGACTGGACCTAGGTAACCATAGTTCTAGGGTTGTGCATTTTTTGTGATTTGTCTAAATCCGTCATTTTTCAAAACAAACCAATTACTTTCTCTCCTTTTTACCCCTTCCCCCTTCTTCTCTTCTTATAATGGGTGACCTAAACAGAAGAACACTTACCGAGCTTTGCTGTCCACAACCAGATATCTCTTGTTTTCGAAATCCCTTCGGTATACCGTCCGGCTCTTCCATGTCCTTAAGAGATCATATAGAACAAGCGGGAAGAAACAATTGGCCACCTCAGTCTAGGTCTTATCAACCATATCTCAATCCTACACCTGTTTCAGTTCATACCCAGAGTGAGGAAGCCCCTAGAGGAATGTCCATTGCTGAGCACATAGCTAGGTCTAGAGGCCAAAGTTTCAACCCGGACCAATATCAACCATCACCACCACTGTCCGGAGAAGAGTTTGATATGCGGTTTGTGGCATATAAGATGTCTGTTGAAAATAGCCAGCCAACCAACCCATATCAATATTCTTCTTATCATAATATTGATCCTACTCCTACCCAAGTTCCGCAACCATTCTATTCCTATCAATCCAATCCGACTTTTCCACCTACTCTAGACAGTTCTTCTAATCAGTCATTTGGGAGTTTTAATTATCTATAGGAATTTCAATCTTATACTGAAACCCCTTATCAGCCCAAGACTAGTCTGGAGCAGACATTAGAAAAATTTATGGAAATGTCGAACCAAATTATGAAGGATTTGGGTAGTAAGACAGAACTGTACCTCCAAACTGAAATCCACAACTCCAGTTTCATAGATTCATCAAGTACAGCAAATAGAATGACTGATAAGTTGTGTGACTTTGTAGTGTTTGATTTACCCAACTGTGAAGGGTCCCTTTCAAGTGAAACCATACCCAACCCTTGTGATCTCTACACCTCCACTCTTGAACCAAAACTGATTGAAAACCATACTTTTGATGAGGAGTTTGAGAATTTTAACCTTCACTTGAATGAGGTGATTGACGGTGGGGATATTTTGATTGATGAACCCGAAATTTTGGATGATTTTGGCCCACCAATTCATCAAACCCTTTCACTTCCTTATGGTCATCATCTTGAGCCTTTAATTCTTCCCGAATCCCAAATATGTCTTGAAGTTGATGATAATGGTATACCCGAAGATCAGACCGAAATACAACCTCCATCTTCCACATCTGGTTCAGCAACACTCGACATACCAATTTGTTTACCCATTTCACCTTCTACTTTCTCCGGTTCTTCTTCTGTTCCTATAGTTTCAGTGAGTTTTGATAAATCACAATCCGTTAATTCAAGTTCAGTAATACCGGAAATTCAACTTGATTTGGATATTTTTGAAAAAGAGGTAGATGAGTTTTTCGAGTCCTCTACCTCAGTGATTTTTTATGAATCAAGTAGAATAAATTCTGGCACAAAACTCTTTGACAGCAAAATATTCAATCACACCATTGATAAAAGTTTTGAAGAACTTTTTGCTGACGAACTTGAATTTTTAAACAATACGGATTTTGTGATTGATCAATCTCCACCTCTAGAGGTTGAACCGTCACCATTCCTTCTTTCTAATCATTCACATTCATCCTCATTCTTTCTTTTCTCTAACTTCAAACCCTTTCCAGACCACCTCTTATGCCTTCCCCACTTTTTCTTGAGTCGATACAACACATTCTTCCACCAACCTATACGATATACTGATAAAATCTTTGAATGGTTGGTGTTAACTTTTGGTCTTTGTAAAGCCTTACTTTGACCAAATGACTCACCCCCTCTTAAAATGCTTCGTATTGTCTAACTCATGTTTGAGGGGGGGTATATTTTTGGCTCTTGAACATAACTTTTGTCCTCAAATTTGTGAGCCAAAAATAAGTTTGGGGGAGGATTTTCACTTTCATATATGCTTGCCCCCATTAATAATTTCCTCCCAAGTCTACAGGTTTTTGAGCTTAACGGATGACATCAGTGAGGACACTGCTGTAAACAGGTTTGGGGGAGGTTTGTGCTTATTTACACATCAATTTGCATCATATTTTGCATAAGCACAATATTTTCAAAAAAAAAAAAATCTTTTATAACAAATGAGTAGAAAGTGAAACATTACATCCAAAAGATAGGAATAGTTTAAGAAAACCAAGAAAATTAGAAGTTTTCTTATACGAACTAGTAATAAGTAGTTATGAGCTGTTGTCCCAAGGGTTAGTAAGATGAAGGAAGTCACTAATCTGAGGATAAAAATAAGTCTGAAAAATAGTTTCTATTCTGGAAGCCAAACATTTGAATGTTGATACCCTACAATATGCACCTACACACGTCTTGAAACTCGGGATAGTAGAGGATACCTTGAAATGCTCTTGTCTAAAAGCCAAAGTATGAAGGAAGTATAAAAATGGTGAAAAGAAAAAAAATGAACACTGGTTTTGTATCGCCAAGGCAGCAATAAAAAATATAGCGAGGGTGCCTCTTCACCTAGTGCCCTAAGGCCAACTGGTCTGGGAGTCACTGCTAAGCCTTAGGTGGTGCAAGACAAGGAAAATACTATCACCAAATCAGCAAGCACTTGAGTAATCGGTCGGTTAGTACCTCAAGAAGTATTAGCGGTCGCATGAAAAGGTGTGAGCAAACCTAAGTATTCATAAAGTACTGAGGTAGATGGACAAGAGTATGATAGCTTGAATTGAATTCTCCGAGTTTAGGGATGTTATTTTCACACACGTAGGGTTATATGATCAATGTTTGGAAGAAAGGTAGGAATGAAGAATAAAGACGATGTTTTATTGAGGGGTAATGTGATTTCTAACATTTTTTCATGACTATTAAGATAGGGCTCATGACAACTGAAAAGCTAGCATAGTTGGAAACTCTTCTTTTCAAAGTATTTCTTTTATAGTTCTTGTCTTTATATGTAAATTTCACCATCTTTCTTTTGTTATTGGATTTTGTGGGTGTAATCCGCTGAAAACCCTCAGGAGACAACACTCCTCCTACTATGGACACCTAGAGGTTTAACGGCTTGTTGCACGTGCTCAGTGCAATCGTGTCTGCCTACGAAAGTGTGCTTAGTTTTCTTATTTCTTTTTCTCCTCTTGAATAAACCAGTTTGCTCGGGACGATCAAAGATAAGTTTAGGGGTATTTGTTCAGTTGATAAAACTGCACACTTGTATTACATTTTTCCTACCATTTTCATATTAAAAAAGGAGTATATTATAATATATTATACATATGAGGGTTTATGTGTAAAAACATTATTTTCCATGTGTTAATATATTTTAATTATCATTTGGTAGGAAAATGTATGCAAATAATATTATTGATCTAATCCTAGTAGAACAAAGTCTACTAAAATCTTATTTGAGTTGTTGTGCAGATTATTTCCAAGTTGTTATGAAGGATTTAACAAACAAATCAATTTGTTGAAGAAATCTTGCCAAATTAAGAAGCAAACTTAGAGACCAAGTCTGGAAGCAACAGAGAAAAGATTTTCAGATTCTGAAGATACCTAGGATTGCCACATGTCACCAGATGAAAGCCCAAGAAAAAGAATCAAATGATCCCTATCCTTGAGCGCGGATTCGCGGCCAAACCTACCCTGGGGCCGCGGATCCGCCGCAATTTGAGGAGGTTAGAGTGCAAGATTTTGGGGCATTATTCTTTGCTGAATTTTACCAAGTTTTCAACAATAAGATTCTGGGTTTTCACAATAAAATGGCACCGAGAGCCTCTTGGAAAAGGTATCAAGCCGAAAAGATCACGAAGCTCCCGACGCTCACGCATCCAGGCTGATCATCGACTGTTCGACTACCTCCTTAGGAAAGATCGAGAAGCAACTAGTTTGTAATCATTTTCTACGGATTAAAGTGTAGTTTGTTCAAGTTGATTAATAAAGGTAGTTATTTTATTTAATTCTTTTTGCATTTTACATTATGTTTTCCCTCTCTTTCTTTTCATCTTCTTCTCCCAACATGCGCGAGTAATTCTCCGCTTGTTAGGGTTCGTAGGATTAGGGTAGGCTAATGGACGATGAAAATAACTAAACCCTTTTTAAGTCCTATAAAGTTTAGGAACTTTATCAAAAGAATCATTAACATCCTAATCGGGCGCGCTAGCAATTCTTTGCTAGTTCCGACCGTGATTAGAGATTAGATTAATAATTGTTTTGGTAAAGGCTAGATATGAACGGAGTTCCGTGTCGAGATAAGGGTTACGAGTGGGATTCCTTTTCCCTCCAGAAACCCTAATCTACACGCATCACCGTCGTTCTAGTTCTAAATCTATTAATGGATAAAAAGAGTAACTTTTAATTAATCTTCCATAACTACTAAATCCTAACGAACCCTACAAGCCCTATTATTATATTATTTAAATCTCTAAAATAATCTAGATCTATATTTAACATTCTTGTTTAAAGTAGATCTAGAAACTTTTCACAAAATTCTTTATTCCTCCTCTCTTTCTCAACACATCTAAAGTAAGAATAAAAGGTTCCACGTTTCCCAGAGGACGACCCGTACTCATCTCGGTCTAGCTACGCGCGACACCGTTATTGATTGCGGTTAACTACAAACACGATATTTCGTATCAATCATGTAACAACCCTAATTTTCCTATACAAATTTTTTTTTTCAAATATTTTTTTTCAAAAATCCATAAAGTGGTATTTTAGCCTGAGCACAAGTTATAAGTAATTATTTTGCTTTTTAATTACAAGTTAAAAGAATGCAACAACTCCATTTTTAGTGTACAAAATTTGCTTTAAAATTAATGTATACTTGTGGTATTTACATTTACTGTTATTACTTTAAATAATTAATTAGCTCCATAATTACAAGAAGGAGCTTGTGGCTCATTGGTAATACCTTGCACTGCTGATCCAAGTCACCAGAGTTCAAATCCCATACCCCACATTATTTTTAGTATTGATTTTTTAAAAACCTTTAGAATACCAAGGGTTTACACGTGCATATCTCACAAAAACCCCACTACATCTAAAAATGTAATATCGCCAAGGGTTAGATGAACCGTCGGGGGGGATCCCGACCTCCTGACTCGGCCGACTCAGTCCTCCGACCGAGTCACGGACGAGTCGGCCGATTCCGGCGACGACCCCGACATGAAAGTTGTGTCTTTTCACATTCCCTATGTACCTGCAAAATTTTAGCCTCAGACCATTTCCAGAGCTCTTTTAAAACCCCAATTACTCCACTTTTAATACATTTTATCACATTTTTCATTTTATCCTTTCATCTACCCTAACCCTAGCCTAACCCTATAAATACCACCCCTACCCTCTACCCTCTCACCCCTAACTCTGTGCCAACTCTCTAAAAAAATTCCAAGAATTTAGTGCACTTGAAAACGAGCTCGAGGCGAAGCTCCGACGAATTCCCGGCGGAACTTCCGGCGATCGTTTTAGGAACTACCAGCAATGGCGCAACACATCGGCATTTTCCCTACTTCTATTGCACTCTCTTGTGTGACCTAAAACCCGTAAGTCCCAATTTCTACCTATCTCTTCTATCTAAAAATACGGATTTATAAAACCCGACGGAATCGGAACAAATCCGATTTCCGATTCGGTTTCCTATAAAAGTCCACTTCTCACTAATACAATCATACTTAAACTTCATCATGTTGACTATTAAACACTAATCAAACAAATTGATCAAGTTTTATTACATAAAATGATAGCCATTTCCATTCATCGTATTTTTCACTTAAATACCACATTGTTTCAATCCTACATTTAACTCCATCAAACTTGCTATACATTTAAAGTAGATCACGAGGTAACGGCCTACCTCCTCACGCACTCACATACAACCTAACACTATACCCTCGAGAACTCAGAATACGGGAAACAAACATTTTCATTTAAATACCCTTTACTAAATAAAGTCATTTCTAAAAGATTTAGTATTGATACACTTTTTAAATAAATACCACTTATTATGAAACTAGGATAAGTTGTGGACATCAGTCGTTTATCTAAACCTGACTTTGTGGTGTCTAGGCTAGGTAAATGAGAAAGGTAACTTTAAAAGGCCCGTCTCACGGTGATTCGTGAGCGGATCCCTCCTTTCTTCACTTGTACTTACCTGGCTACAATTGGCGGTGAAGAGACGATTTGAGGTATCTCACAACTTTTCGTTTTGGACCAGTTAGGAATAGTCTAGTTGACTTAGGAGACCTTAGAACCTAGAATACGGAAAATTGACATCTTTACAAATAAATACCATTTACTTCATAAAACCGTTTTCTAAAGGATTTAGTATTTATACAATCTTGCAAAGCACCGCTACAATCCATTTTGGGGAACCCGTTCGGGATGGTGCGGATTATCGCACATCCTCGGGCTTAGTACTACGAGATTCAGACCTCTGCAAGGAGCATTCGGTCTCGAAAAATTTAAAATACGACATCTTAAGAAAATGAGATTTTTAGAATATAAAAAATATATTAAAATTATTTTTGTATAAATATATGTATATTTATCATTAAAATACCTATTTTGTTATGATATAAATATTCCACCTTTTCCACAATATCACAAGAATCAAGTTTACACTAAAATACCATAAATTCCACACAAATCAATATTACAAATAAATACCTTTATTTCTGAAATTAGGATATTTTTACTAGAAATATCACAATATAAAAATCCACATTCATTACAACTCTAAAGACGAATAATAAATGCTTGGGGTATATTTTGAAAAGTATATAAAAGTATTTTTACATAAAACCTCCCTCAAGTTCTATAAATAACCCTAACGACCCTAGTAAACATAGGTTTAAGCGGGACCAATCTCTTGAGCCTGAGGGAGCCGGAGAAGTGGGTGCTTGCCTATCTAAGGTAGACAAATTAATAAAAACAATCAGGACTTCAACTTACTTTGCTAATTGTCTGACTCAGCTTGAGTCTCGGTATAATCTGACTTGAATATGATTCAAGTACAATCTACAATCTTCAATATTACAATTCAACATGAATCCAATTATCAATCTATACGACTTGACTGAACCGAACCATGGATATACATTCCATTTACATGGTTCTCCAGTTATTCCATTTATATGATTCTACGGTTACATCCGTTTACTGATATCATGGTTTCGGTCAGTCAATCAATTATACAATCAATACAATTTACAAGACAAACAATACAATCAAAACACTACGGGGTTTAAGGGGTAGATTGGTACGGAAGGTGTTAAAAGTAGCACGAGACGGTAAGATTAAGACACCTAACTTATATTCCGTTGTTGTTGTACCGTGGCCCAACGGTTCCTTGAGTTCCTGATACCTTAGTCTCCGGGGCAAATGAGACTCCTCTCGTATACACCGGCATCCTTCTGTACCAAACTACAAACAACAGCGTTAAAACTAAATACAACAATATAATACAACTGTAAAAGCTACTCTCTCTCTCTCTCTTACTCTCTGTCTATTCTATTTCTCCTCTTATCTTTGGGACTTACCGAGCGACCTGTTCGCCGACGACATTCTATTTCTTTCTTCTTTGAATGTCGTCAGGTGATTTGGAACCGTCAGAGATCGAGATAATTGCAGAAGACTTGGATCAGTACAGTGAAGACCCTGAGCTCTAGACATTGTACATTTTCTATTCAGTACCTTTAATTTTCTGTTATGCCATTGTTTAGGCATCGCTTTTATTTCAGTTGTATTTCCTTTTTATGCATTGTACAAAAGAATGTTAATAAATAAAGTTGCTATTTTTATTATACCTTGTCTCTTGTGTAAATTCTCTTTTATATTGCTTAGTTACGCTTAGCGTATTTGCTTCTGAGTAAATACGTAGCGGACCAGTCGCGTCCCCTTCGCCGTATACCGGGAAGCAGGGCGTGACAGGTTTGTTGACAGCTTGTTGGAGACGGTATTTGAATGGTTCTCCGAGCTCCCAAATGACTTTGTCAAGACATTTACGGTGATGGAACTACTGTTCATAAAGTCGTTCGCAAGCGCAAGCGAGTGCACCCCAATCACGGCATTAATCAACGCCAGGGTGAAACCGGGAAAGACCTGGGTTCAATACACAATTCGGTAGCGTAACCTATGGTCAAAATGTGAACAGCGCATAGAAGAAGATCCTGCTGTGGGCATGTTCGTGGGGACCCTTGATCCTCAGACAACTATATCCCAGTTTATGATATTCTTCAAGCCGACCACCTTCCAGGCCTTGATTGACAAACTGGCCCAAATGGACCAGATGGGCCATAGGCTGTCCTCTTCAAAGAAGGAGCTTCGGAATGAAAAGGGCAAAGGGAAAGCGACCTTCATCGCCAATGCTCAACAACAACCGAGTGAACTGAAACCGGTTGTCCGCCAAAACAACAAACCGCGAGCCCTCGAAGAGAAGTTGAGACGTCCTTACTCGTTTCCTCGGGATAAAACGAAGAAATTGTTCGAGCTGGCAGTGCGCAACAGACTCATCACTCTGCTGGATCTGAGACGCCCGCTGCAATCGGGCAACGTCAACAGTCCCAATTACTGCCCCTACCACCGAATTGTGGGCCACCCAATCAAAGATTTCTACGTCTTCAAAAACCGGGTTGAAGACCAATACCAACAGGGCAAGTTCGCGCTGTCCGAAAACTGGAAGGTAAACCCGCCATAACAGCACACTCCTAAAATGGGGGATACACCGGCGGCATCTTGCTCATTTGTAAAAGAATCTCCGTAGGAAGTTGTCCTTTCGGCTAAAACTAAAAGAAGGCTAAAGGATCTTCAAGCATGTCCAGGGATTAGGTGGAAAATCCCGCTGGAGCCTGAGATTATTGACGGAATGCTAAAGCCGCGCCCAACGCTGAAAGTTGGTAAAGGTGGGCAAAACCTCCAGGCCAAGCCTCCGAAGTATTCAAAGAAAAAGAGGAAGGCCAAGAAGCCCGTGAAGCTCGACAGCAATCGTACGGGACTGCAAAAATACACCGACGCACTGGAGGAATACAACCAAGAGGCACGGACCCCAATCACACTGGAAGAGTTCTTCAAGCATTGTCATGCCCCACCTCCAATACAGAGAGTATTGTCCGCTCCGGCCGAAACCGTACGGTTTTGTCCTTTGGGGCGAACCGGACCCAAGCAGGGGCCAGTTCCCAAGAGGTCACCCATCCCAGAACTTCCCTGGCTCGAGCACGCTTAACTACGGAGTTCTCAAGCTCCTGTAGTGCCGGTTCACTTAAAAGGTGCCTCTGTATTGAAGAGTGGTATCATTCCATTTATAGTACAGATCTGCCCTCTTTCGGAATGTATTCCGAAGATTCCCCATTGTTCTACAGTGGGTCCTACGGACTCAAGAGATGGCCCCCACGGATTCAAGAGGTGGCCCCCGCCCACTTAACATGACACTTGGCGTGGCACTTTGTTCCGTGTGGCACTTTGATCCGTGAGCAAGAACCGGGTCCCGACATTCTCCCCACCTTTGAATAATGGTTCGTCCTCGAACCACAGACTTACTATTGAGGAACCTGGCTCTGATAGCATTCTGTCATGCCCTACCTCCAATACAGAGAGTATTGTCCACTCCGGCCGAAACCGTACGGTTTTTTCCTTCGGGGCGAACCGGACCCGACCAGGGGCCACTTCCCAGGAGGTCACCCATCCCAGAACTTCCGTGGCTCGAGCACGCTTAACTACGGAGTTCTCAAGATCCTGTAGTGCCGGTTCACTTAAAAGGCGCCACTATATTGAAGAGTGGTATCATTCCATTTATAGTACAGATCTGCCCTCTTTCGGAATGTATTACGAAGATTCCCCATTGTTCTACAGTGGGTCCCACGGACTCAAGAGATGGCCCCCATGGATTCAAGAGGTGGCCCCCGCCCACTTAACATGACACTTGGCGTGGCACTTTGTTCCGTGTGGCACTTTGCTCCGTGAGCAAGAACCGGGTCCCAACAAGCATGTTCTTGAGAATGGAAACAGTGACATTGATGAAGGAGACGATTCTTCGGAAGAACCAGAGGATTATGTAGCGAGTTGCCACATGATCTCTCACTCGTCGATAAATGAAAAAGAAGCTCCTGACGTAGAGAAACTGGGGGCAGATCCAGAACCAAAATCCATGGAACCTTCAGATGACCCCATCGACAAGCTGCTGAACGAAGCCCTCCAAAAGAGCAAAGCTGACCGAAGACGTGAAGCGGCCATATACGGAAAGGCCAAGCATCGTTGTCAAGCTAAAAAATCCCCGGAATTGAGAAGTCATAAAGTACCCCAACCAGATCGAAGCGCACCTGCCACCAGTAAGAGAAAAATCAAAATAAGGAAGCAATTTGTTAAAGCTCTGTCAATGGGAATGAAGCTACCACCTTTCAAAGAAAGTATTTCCGGGAGTATGTGCCCCGACGAACCGGATGTACATCCAAACTACTTCTTATACCATCGGAAGTTCATGCACCCTACCGAAGAGTGCAATGCCTTCAAGAAGTGGTGGCAGGGATGTACATCCGAACTACTGCCTATAGGTTCTAACCTACGAGCAAGGCACGTGCCGTTTTGGATTTTAGAACTTGATTTTAATAGCGTTG
The DNA here is from genome assembly GCA_030015575.1 of Agapanthus africanus. Classification (NCBI taxonomy): domain Eukaryota; kingdom Viridiplantae; phylum Streptophyta; class Magnoliopsida; order Asparagales; family Amaryllidaceae; genus Agapanthus; species Agapanthus africanus. The sequence goes on along the minus strand of CM057339.1, from coordinate 295,759,393 downwards.
CGATATGTGTTGTTATTGTAGGTACCTTCGTGTGGATTCCAAGGCGACGGAGCATGGTGTCAACGACTTCGGCAAGCGAAGACCACGGTGAGTAGATCTATATCTACCGGGGAAGTCGGGTGGATGGCGTATAGCACCCCCGCAAAGTCTTGATGGAAACTGATTTATAGAATATGGTTAAGGAAACCTAGATTTGGAAACTAGGGTTAGAGTTAAATGATAGTTAGTGAAACCATATTAGAAACTAGAGGATAGTTAGAAGTGATATGTAACGACTATTATAGGATGACGGAATTTGAGGATGACATGTGACGACATTGCCGTTTAGGGTACTATAAGACTAGATAGCCGATGTAGATGTGTCATCCGAACCATACCCTTTTCTAAACCGAAGAATCATATGTACCTTTTAAATATATACTTCGAGGGACGTTACGGATTTTCAAATGGTATCTTTTCCTTAAAAACACTGTAACTCCTATTTTCAAAACTACGATTCGCTTCCTATAAAATCTGCTTGTATGGTTCGGGTGTGTAAGTTATTTTAGATGCTTATACTTATAGTAGAGATAGAATGTTTATGTAAACTCGACTTGATATGAGATATAAATACGATGAAAGAATATAAGACTGATATGATGATATGTTGGTATGATGACATGATCATATGATGATATGTTGGTATACGGATGCGAGTCGATCGAGATGATTTATACCCTGTCGGTCCCCTGATATGTGATTATTGCGGATGTGACCTGGGACATAGGTACATATGTATGTGTGTGTGTGTGTATAGAATGTTGTGAATCATGGATGATATGCCGTACGTGATATTAGGTCGTACCCTCATTTATCTTATAGGATGATAGGATCCCTATTAGCTTAATGCCGCCGTACGATGATTTTCCGTGCGTGATGGGTTTGACTTGATGTCCGATCCATACCCTTGACTAGAGGTTGACGTACGATGTATTATACCGTACGCGATATTGTTAGGCTAGATGCCAATTGATAGATTTACCGACTCGATCATGTAGATACGTATACCGTCAGTTTTTGCATATGATTACCTTATGCTGCATTCATATTAGTCTCATTGCCTAGCTTATACCTGTGATAGTATACCTGCACCATTATCGATGATGCGTATGTTACACGTACACAGATTTTAGGCCCACACACTTCATCATCGATAATTGCCATGTCACTACACAGTAGGATTACTACATCATGATATGACTCTTCGCATAACCTGCTTGCGCACATACACATTAGTATATTCATATTGGTACACATATACATTGATACCTCCATATTTGCGCACATACACATTATATATTCATATTGGTGCACATATACAGTGATACATCCATACTTGCGCATATTCATATTGTGCCTACATAGATAACTGGCTTTATTGGGAAATTGGGAACCGCATGTTATATTTTAAAAACTAGAATCGTTTAAAAGAGCGGTTTTCTCTTAATATGTCATATCACTGTTCCATGTTGCATGATATACGGATATGCTTACATCTCTATTATATGTCGCATACATCATGCTATATGATTTTACGCATTGAGATATGCTATTTTCATGAGATTTCTGGATTTGAGAACCGTGGACATTTTAAAAGAGATTATGTGTTGTTTTAAAAACCCGGTTTCTCTTGATATGATATTTCAGTGCGTCCACCATGCGTTTTCTCGATTCTAAGACGTGTGACATGTGAAACCCGATTCGAGGAGGCAGATAAGGACGATTGCCGGTACATGGTGGACCCGGTATGGTACCCCGGGGCAAGAAATGAATGCTGTGTATACAGACGGTGAGCCTGGCAGAGGGACTACTACCTACCGGTGATAGTATTTGGGTTCGGCGGATATCCGGAGGATACCGACCGGAGTCGAGAGATGATATGGGCCGATCCAGACTGACGGAGCCCGTAGGCCGATCCGGACTGACGGAGCCCGGTATATGAGGATTTTCGTGCCGATGCTGGGAATGGTTTTCATGATGTTTTCGAGTGTCGATGCTAGGCACTCAGGTTCCATGATTTTGATGTGTCGCGAGGGACACTGTTGATTTATATCCTCATACTTTCATGCACACTCTTTTATGATGTTTACGTGCATACATACATTGATTATATAGGTGGACGAGATCCACATATGTACATACATTGATTACATGGATGGACGAGATCCACATGCATACATACCTTGATTATACTGTTGGATGTTATCCACATGCTTATAGGCATTGACTATCTTGTTGGCACACATACGGACCCGGTCACCCTAGATATCATAGTATTACCTTTATGATATAGTTGACCTAGGAGTCGTTATTTATTCGATTTCTACTTGTCGATATATTTCTATTCACGAGTTGGCAACTCACCCCGTTGTGCCACAGTTCTTTAAGGTTGCCCGCTTGGATCAGTAGTGGCTTCGCTGGCACACAGTTGCATCCGGGTGTTTTGCACTAGTAGGTGGGACATTTGTATCGTACTCACTCTTGTATCTATATTTCATTATTGTATCTAGTTAACTCCATCAATCAAATTTAGTAAATTGTATAAGTAATGAGTCTTAGTAGGATTGTGGTTGCGAGACTTAGAGCAAGGGGTTTTTCGCTACTTGTGGTATTTATGTCTTGCTTTCCTTTATCTTTTTTGGTGAACTTCGCCGTTGGGCGCCGTATACTTATTCTTACTGTATTGCATGGTTGTGATCCGCCGTTTGGCAAAGAGCTAGCTCCCGCTTGGGGATGCCTTTATCATCTTCATGTATTTCTGGTTTTGGATCAATATATACAAAGGAGGTGCTGCCAAAAATTTTAGAAGACGACGCACGTTTTCAAATTAGTAAATTTCACTTGCATCATTCATGTTCCTTTTCTATGTATTAAGAAAACTTAATTTCATTATACCTTTATTTCAAAACCTCACCTCCTTTATTTTTCTTAAGAGGTTTAGATTTTTGGGTTTCAGCTTACTTGAATTCCGTTACGCCTTTAGACGTTGCGTGATTCTATTGCTGGTCACGAGCTAATATTTCGGGTCGTGACAAAGTTGGTATCATAGCGTTAGGTTTAACCTTGGTTCGAGTCTATGTTTGACTATGCGGAGTCTAGGGCGGGTATGTATTTCGGAACCTAGGCTTGACCTTACGGAACTTAGACTTGAACGGGGGGTATTAGGCCCGAACTTTCGTTTCATAGGTTGACCCTGATTGATGGAGTAGGTAGCTTGAGTAGAATGACGTACCGTACGTATGTTCCGTGGCATATTTACGATACGATACCCCACTTAAGAAACTTTAGGATGTACATATTTTGAGACCAGTGATTCTCTTCGTATCCATGATTATACATCCATTTGAGATCCTTGATTTTATTTGTTCCATGATGATACTCTCATTGATGTTATTCCTTCTTATGATCATGTATCCATGCCGGATCTGTCGTTTCCTTTCATGCCGTTGATATGTTCTCATCGATACTCGATTGAGATTCCTGTCACCATGGTTGAGCGCAGATTGAGCTGCTGCTAGTGTTTCGGTCAGGGCGAGCTCGTCTGGTACGATGGCCTACCATTATGTTTTCTGGTGATATGGGAACGTCTCGATGTAGTTTTATGTTGTGACCTCCTGTTGAGGCGAGTGTTTGGTTTTGCACCAGATGATCGGGCCTTTGATAGAGCTGCCAGTTGCGAGAGGACTGTTGATGTACAGCATACCTCAGAGATATTGATGTCGCCTACCGTGCAAACAGATGACCCAGCTGTTGCTGAGATTGATAAGATGTCGCTTCCAGAGCTTACGAGTTGAGATCGCCGGAGCTTCCGGGCAGAAATGCGACAGATGATAGCTAGCCTACCCCGAGTTGAGAGACAAAGGTGATTCGTCAGATTGATGCGCTGACGTAGGCCCAGTTGAGTTGAAGATTTCCAGTGTGGAGAGTCTTACTCAGATCTAGAGTAGACCGATCCAGAGATGAGCGTCGATGTATCGCCTTTCCTGAAGGATTGAGGCATTGTTTAGCGTGCGGACGAATGGTATTCACATGTTGTATGGGCGAAGCTAAGAGGTTCGAACGAGTGTCAGAAACCCATTTTTCCCAAGTTTAAAGTGTTCGGAGGAACATGCTGGTAATTCTGTGGACCCTCTAGAAGAATGAAACCCTAACTCGACATAATGACCAGGGAACGCTTTGAACCTTAGGGTTTGTGGCAGTTTAGCGGTGCCATCAGTGAGGCTTGGGTTTGACCTTCTACGGCTGGTCCAGAGGTGCTGTGGTATGTACCAAATATTTTTAGACTGCGCTCAGGTGTTGAGCCTTCGGGAAATTTTAGGGCCTTGATGACTCGATCGAAAAGTTTGACGTCGTCCGGATACCATGTGATAAGAGATCAGCAAGATGACCATTTTCGGATAGAGGACCTCACCCAGATGCGTTGTGAGTTGATTGAGAGCGGGCGAGTATAGAGTATTCCTCCGATGGTTGAGGCGAGATCCCGAGGACGTGTTCGGCCAGATATCTTCTACAGAGTGATGAAGATACCGAGTTCGTGACTTCGAGTCCGTGTGAGAGACTCCGGATTTACTGAAGCCGAGGACCATTGCAGTACACAGATAGTGCGATGTGAAGTCGAAGTGGACGATGATACAGATGAGTGGAGCCAGAGGTTCATGCGAGATGCTGACAAGCTGTTGCTATTCCCCGTCGAGATTAGAGATCTGATATGTATACAGAGGCGTTGGGATACGGCCAATTCCCTAAGAAACGTTGTGCTGAAACGCAGATGTCTAGAAAATGAGAAAAGATTATGTAAGAGCACCATCCTCCGTACAGTTCGGCATAGGCAAGATCGGAAGAGATCTCGAGCAGGATTTCCTTCCAGGACACTGCTGCAATAAGAATTGCACCCAGGATCAGATGTGTGATGTGTATTCAGAGAGCCAGAGGCCGACGCCAGTGAAGTGCTGCCTTACGAGTGGTCGTGATGATTGACCGGGAGATGACCAGAGAAGTGCCAGAACTGAATCGTCCCCGTTAGCACACCTGATAGGGTCGATGAGCCGATAGATTGCGAGATTAGTAATCCAAGGAGAAGATGAGTACCCAAAGACAGAGGACGCCAGACCGTGTGCAGGAGGCGAGCGGATATTCTTGTTCTGCCGGTTTTAGGCGCACCAACTCATTTTTCGACATTGTAGGAGGTGTACCTCAATGTCCATTGTTGCGATTTGCGTTGGTGATCTGAGTATCACACTTACATCGCTTGGATTTGAGTTTTGATGACGAGTTTCCTGATATTGATTTCGTGCACCATGGCTGCACCTACTGGGTATTTACATTTTGCACATAGTTGTCGCACTTGATATATATTTTATACACTGTTGTGTTGATTTGCGATTTGCATTTCTATTGCATTGATGTCGATTTTGTACCTTCGTAGCATGTGTTTATGATTTCATGGATTTCATACGGATGATTTGATTTTGTTAGTTATATGTATGCCCTAGAGGCCATTACTGTACATACGATGTATATTGTAGTGGATGCTAGGACATATATAGGGAGGACTTTCTTGCTCGACATGATAGTATGCTATCTGGTTGTACTTTATCTTAACATGTACTCTGATTGACTCTATATTACATATTGATAAAGCCCTTAGGATATGTACTCGACTACTGGGACTATGGATCATACTAGTGGGGCCACGGTAGTCGACGAGTACATCCTATAATTGTTCCTAGTCGTGGGTGTATCGAGACAGGGCATCGATGCACCAGAGTAGACTAGCGTATACGCATCTTGACCCATATGATGGGCGATGGATGATCCCATATCCATCGGTGTTTGACATCAAGGATGGTGTGCGGGTGCTCAGTGGAGACTGGGTACACTGGACGGACTCGCAGAGAACTCCCAGATGGTATTATACCATACGTCAGATGGCAGTTCTCCGGTGACACTGGTACAGAGTAGTCTGTTGACCCGAGATCGTCATAGAGTCTTGTGTGATTCCCATTGTGCTTTGATTTCCATCATACCACGTCTAAGAGGGCGTGCAAAAAGGTGGCTTTTGGGTACAGTCCCGAATCACATGGAGGCAATGAGCGATAGGAGGGGATTCGTCTCTCCTGGTATAGGGAGTTGATGTTGTACTGTGTTCGATTGGCTATAACGGGAAATCCCTGGCCAGGGTTGCTGAGATTTACTGGTAAGTGTTATCAGTAGTTTCTCGAACTGTTATAGACCTCATATCGACACGACTTATCGAGCTACTGGGGTCTGACGTTTACCACCCCTAGGCGAGATATGCAACATATCAGACGACGAGACCGGACTGTACGGGAGTGTTACTGTTTGGATTCACAGGAGAATGTACAGGCTTGCTTGTTGATCTTCTGAGCGCTCAATACCTGGGTAGCTGTTACGTTTAGCTGACCGCTTGCAGCTTGTGAGTGTTTGATATGATCATCACCTACTGCCGGCGTATTGACGATTCTTTAGAGTCCTACACAGAGGTTTCTTGGCTCAGGCAAAACGAAGTAGGAGCACATATGTGATATGTGCGGGACCGAGGATAATGCGATATGTGATACCATATTATATTCTCGCGATATTTGATATCAGCCGGGTCATCGGATCAAGTGTTGATTCGATGAATCGGTACGGATAAATATTAGTCGGTTATATGCGATATAGCCGGATTGTCGGATCAAGTGTTGATTCGATAATTTAATGTATAATAATATATTTGATATATTAAATTACATTAACTAATATTTGCTCACTAAAAGATTCTTTTTCTCACTCGGGTAATACATTGATATATATGCGATATATGTTAATTGTATTATTTTATTTTGTTACGATAAATATTATATATGTGATATATAATATTGTAACATGATATGATAAATAATGCAACTTATTTAGTGGAGTTTAAAAATGATTAGGGTTTGGATTAGGGTTAAACTTTCTAGATGTTTCTAGAAGGTTTTCTTTTTGTTTTGTGAAAGATATTTGTGTGTGACTCATTCTTAACTCAACCCAAACCCTAACCCTTGGTTAATTCTCTACAATGGTTAAGTGAACCATGGTTGCATAATTGATCATTATCTCCTTTTCCTATTCATCACAAAAGGATAATTCTATTATTGTTCATCATCTTCTTCCTTCTTTTTTTTTTTTGCTTGAAATGGTTTCTTGCTTTGATTTTTGTGATGGATAAATATGAGAAAAAGATAAATAAAGAGAGCAAAAATCCTACTTCATCATCCTCATCTTCCCTTGCCATTTAGATGAGGGTGTTCACATCATTTCATGAGTGTTAGCTCGTGTTAAAGAAACTTCAAGGTAGATCATCTTAGTATCGAAGATCGGAAGCAAAGGTTGCGTCTTTCTCTTCGTGGAACCTCTCGAGAGTCCGGATCCCGATGATCGCAGCGAAGGGACCACAACACGGAGCATATGAAGTGAAGGACCGGATCTACAAAGGTTGTAATCCCTCTCACTTAGTGTTAAATTGTTTAGCATGCTTGTTTTCGCCTAATCTCTAGTTTAAAGTTCCGTATTCGGGTTGTTCGGCACGGCTAATTTTTAAATCGGGCATGGTTGATGCCTCGTAGACCCTTGTGCGCGTGCCTAGCAACCCTACGGTGGTATCAGAGCCAAGCTAGAGCTTTAGGCGAAGTCTAGACGAAGTTTAAAGTCCGATCGAACCCGAAACCCCGACTCCAAAATGCTCTCTGGAAATTTTCTGAAAATTTAGATTTTTGTCAATTAAAAATTTCTAAAAAATTCAGCAGGGTTTTATTAGAATTACTGTGAAATTCGAGGGGCTAATTCGTCAAAAGTGCGGCGGAACCGCGGCAGAAGCCTGGCTTCTGCGGCGGTTCCGCGGCCATTTGATGACGTCACCCCTCCTATTTTGCACAGTAATTCCTACTACACAGTGCTGAGTTCTCTGGGAATTTTTAATTTTTATTCTACAGTTGAGTTTTCTGGGGTTGTTTTGGGGATTCGATGTTTCGATCGAAGTATTAGATTTTGTCTATGTGGCTTTCCGGATAAATTTTAGAAACTGTTAAAAAGTTTGAACGGATATCAATAACTCACTTTTTCCCCTGTCGGAAATTTTTTCAAAAGTTGATTTTTTTCTCTTGTTTAAGAATGTTCTAAGTCATGCAAGTAACGCGGTGGACCCTCAAGAAGACAACAAACCTTAACTCGATTATGTGACCGTCTTGAACTGCCCTTTGAACCTTAGGGTTTGGGGCAGTACGGCGTGCCACATGTAAGGCGTTGGCTTGACCCTTCTACAGCTGGACCATTGGTACTGTGGCATGTAATGGATGTTTTTAAACTGATTTCAAGTGTTGAGATATATTGGGGAAATCTTGGGTGCTTGATGATTCGATCGGAAAGTTTAACTTTTTCTGTTTACCTGGAATGTGATACAATAATTGGAATCCACATATAGTTATGAGATAACTGATTTGAATACTATAAATTTAGCAGTTTAGTCTCAGATGATCGGTTGCCACGGAATTTTGATGTGATCAAAAGTCCGTCGCAATCACGTAGTGTACGCGGATACTCGCCGGGTAAACTTAATAGACAGCCATGCCCCAAAGCCCCGACCAAGTGACTGTAGGAGAACCCCGTCGCCAAAAGCATCCGTTCGGGTGCTTGCGGCAGCGGTGTTCCGCCTTAGTGCACTTCGTCGACGGTATCGGGGGTGCGGCCGTCTACTAAAGTTTGCGACGAGCATTCGATCAGGACGTCGGGAATCTTGTTGAATTGCCCGACTTGATATTGAAAAGAGTTTTCGATAATGAGACTAAAATGCGGGGTTTATAATTGTTAGGCATGTGATGTCTAAGGAATTCATTTGGTTAGGCATGCGATGTCTAAAAAGGTTGCGGATTCCAACTGTTGTAGTTTTGCACTTTCTTTTCTGTGACCGTAAGTGTAGTATGTGGTGTATCGCCGGCTTCGTTGCTATACATCAACGACAATCGGGATACGCATACTTGCTTACGTTGATGATATGAGATATTATGTGTTGCTGTGATATGTTATATTGGATCGTCGCGTTCTGAATAGCCGGGGGTTTTATGTGAGATGAGAGTTTTTTCTTTTTCATTCATGTAAAATTCATTTGTATGTAATATTCTTTTATTGGGGCACTTCCAGGTAGCGGAAGATGTCACCGTTGTATATTATTTACTTTTCCGCATTAGGTAGACCCAAGGAGGGGAGCACAAGTGTAGCATTTTGAAAATCGTTTCGGTGAAATTTCGGAAAATCGGTAAAATGAGGGGGTTTTCTGTAAAAAGTCAAAATACAAATATCTTATTATAAAAATTAAATATACATATTCTAGCTATGTAATTTCTATTATTTGGTGTTTATTGAGCCGCTGGTGAAATTTCAAATTTTCTGAAAAAAAAATATTATTTTATTATTATTTAAGCCGTCACTAATACATTTAATTAGGGAAAATTACAAATTGGAATGAGTTGAAACAAATTTTGTGCATCATAAAATATTAAATAAAAATTTATCATGTGGTTTTTGGAACGAAATCATTTGCCAAAACGGTTTAGAAATTATTGAAGAAAAAAGGCTTTTTTTAGCGTAAATGGATGTTTGGGGTACTGTATTTATCATTTTTCATCACCCCACACCCGTACCCACACACACACACACCCACTTACTCCTCCCCATGGCTGAATTCAGCAGCCCCCCTATTTTTCCCCACTTGATTTTCAAATGAAAGGAAATGAAAGAAAAGAAAAGAAAATGGATAATTGTGTTGGACTTTGACCTTGTGTTGACTTGGACTTCTTTACTTGCTACTTTCCTCACCTCACTCTCTCTCCAATCACCCTCTAGTGGCCGACCCTCCCCATTTCCTGCACACAACAGCCCCTCCTCTTTTCTCATCACATTTCTCTTCAAAAAACTCATCAAAATTGACTCACAAATCAACACAAAACCTCACAAATCCCAAATCCATTCCCTACCCATTTTTCCTTAGCCCTTATAGCATGGATCTTGATGCAAAGATCTCAATTTGGAGGTCAAGTTCCATATTTGATCTCATGGGTTGTGAAGGTTTAACTCTAACCCTTTTGCTTAATTTATGTTAGATACTTTAAATCAACTTAATTAGGTGTTTAATTTAGGTTTTAAATTGCAAGTTTAAATTCAAGAGAAGGGTTAAATTAAAGTTATGGTTGTGTTAATTTGTTCATGGTAGTGTGATGTATTTTAGCATCTTAAGTTATGCAAAACCAAATCTTGTAGCTAATTTGCATATTGTTATATTTAATTTGCCCAAATTGTGATAATTATGCTAATTTGCTAACTAGGTTTTAGAAATTTTATTAAAATGTGGGATTAAAATCTAGTTAGGGTTTTTAGCATATCATTAAGGTTTCCATGAGTGGTTTAACCATTTAAAATATGCAAAGCCAAGATAAATTGTTAAATTGTGAAATTTTGCGTTAAAAAGTGTTAAATTGGATATTTTTGCAAAACTAGAATTTTGGAATTTATACAAGTTGATGAGAATAAATTATTGATATGGTTTCTATAACTTGGTTATGATAATTGGTGGATATTGTGGCCATTAGTTTCGTTTAAACATCATGTTTTGTACAAACGGCGAATTGTGCTTGCTAGATTTTCGGAAAAACGACTTTTTAAGTGAAATTGGGGTTTTGGGGAATTTTAAGCTATTTTATATTAAAATTAGTGTTCGTGAATGTGCAAATGAGTGTGATTGGATTTTCTCGATGGTTTGACGTTCGTACATCGACATCGAGGGGTGGTTTGACTATTCCTGCATGCGTGGGCGATAGGTTTGGACCTATGCGTGATACGCGTGCCAATTTGTTTTTCGTATGCCGTTTCGATTTCGAATTTAGTTTTAATGCGATATGGTACGTTATGATATGTAGGTACCCCCATGTGGACTTCGAGACGACAAGCAAGCGCGTGGCGACGTCGGCACCGGCGAGCGAGGACCAGGTGAGTAGATTTATATCTACGGGGAGAAGTCGGGTAGATGGCGTATAGCACCCCCGCAGTCCGTGGTGGTGTATACGGATGCGTATACACACCAACAATTATTATATGTTATTTAGGATTAATAACGATGCTTAGGATGGATATTGGTGTGTTGGATTACTTTAGTGTTGCGAACCCTAGGGTAGTGTTACACACACATACACACATACATACTTGCATACATTCCTATTGATATGTGCTCATGGGATTCCTTATAGTTATGGGTTCACATGGGTATGGTACTATGTGTTCACATACGGATTTGAGGATGATACTTGGGATTGAGCTGAGTCGATAAGATTTGATTTGAGGCCGTAAGATCGGCGATATAGCAGGGTTCGTATTTGAGATACGACATGACGTTGTAGCGGGTCCTTGACGTAGTGTTTCACACACGTCCATGCATACGTAGGCGGTATCAGTATTGTACTAGACGTAGATCAGTACCCCGATCATGATATTTGATAAAGAGGATATCAGACGAATAGTATGATGAATGTGATATTGACCCGTACCTAGATTTGGGGATGCCGTACGACGGATTTACGTACGAGCTATATTTTGATGATTGATCCGCACTCTTGACTTGGGATGTCTGGTTATGGATATTATATTTATTGAGGCGGGATCACCGACTGTATATTTACAGGTATGTATATGTATCGACTCAGATGATAGGCGGTTTCCTTACCTGTAGTTCAGCTTGTTAGTTCAGCCGTATAGTTTAGTGTAGTTGTTAGTTTAGATTAGACTTCTTACCTATTTCAAAAACTAACGAATCGTGGGCATTTTTAAAGACAGCTCAAGGGAATCTATGGATATTTCAAAAACGACGTATCTTTTCATAAAAACACCGTAGCCCCTATTTTCAAAACCCCACAATTCGTGTTATTTCAAAAGGCACCATTTGTAGGACTTATATTAGATTATTGCAGATCAGTTATCGTTGTGTCTAGTATTCAGCTCCCGCACATTATTGTTGTTCACTCTGCCTCGCATATTTATTTTGCTGCATATTCCATTATTGATATCATGCTGTTAGGACTCCAGCACCATTACCGATGATGCGTATGTACCACATACACCTACTTGCCGGCTCATACACATCTTCATCGGTAATTGCCATGTCACGTACACTTTAGAGAATATAATTGCTTGACTTAGATTGTTATCTAGTAGTGTTGACATGATATTAGTGTACTTCCCTTATATGTCATATTAGACATTGTAGTTATTACCTACCACTTCATGCATACTGTTATTCAGTGGTTCATGCCTAGTTCATTATCATTGACATATGCACTTGTGATGATTTCTTGAGATTTATGATATTTCTGGATTTCGGGGAAAGCCGCAAAATTTACAACTTATGATCTTTTAAAATATAAAATGTTGCGGTTTTCTAGTGATGTAAAGTGTCGTCCACCATGAGTTTGCTGTGGTTTTGGAGATCCGTGTCGAGGAGTGGAGGAACCGTCACGGGTACATGGTGGGCCTGGTATGGTACCCCGGGGCAAGAGGAATGTGGTGTTGACGTTGAGCCTGGCTGGGGAGCACTACCTACCGGTGATATTACCCGACGCGTCGGATATCCGGAGGATACCGTCGTGGTCTTGAGGTGGATGGTAGGGGCCGGTCTGGACTGACGGCGCCCTAGATATTGAGATTGAGACATTGATATTTCGAGACAGTGAGATTTATGTTTTGTGTCGATGCTAGACACTGTTGATGCTGATTTCATTTATGATACCTCAATTTAAAAATACGAAGGAAATCTCACTAATTTATGAAAACAGTTTCTTCATTTACATGTATTCTGTTTCATGCATTCATACCTCATTCATATGATATATTGCTACCTGAGGCACTGACACGGGCACATGGAATTATACTCGGGTTAGATATTACCCTAGCCATTGTTATAGGGTGCCTGTTATACTTATATTTTAGGATATATTATGATCATTGACCTAGGTTGCGTTATTTATGCGATTTTTGTGCGTAGATGTTTTTTCTATTCACGAGTTGGCAACTCACCCCCGTTGTGCCCCAGTTTCTTGCAGGTTTGCCGTACAGGTTTCATTACGGCTTGCGGGCTCAGTTTCATTCGGGTGACTTGCTAGTAGGTGGGTTTTTCTTGTATCGTACCCATCATATTACCTTGTATGATATTATTCAGTTGTATCTAGTAAATTCCATCAACCAAACATGTATCTATTGAGATAGAGACCAGTGTTGTTTATTCTTTCGACCTTAGAGTCGCTCGTTATATTTCTGGTGGTTTTGAGTTCCCTTTTGAGTTTTTGATCCTCGCCGTTGGCGTTGTATATTATATTGCTTGTGTGGTTGTGACCGTCGATTGACGAAGAGCTAGCTCCCGCTTGGGGATGCCTTTTATTGATTTCGTATGCTATTCATGTTGTATCCCGTTTGGGAGCCAGTTTTTACAAAGGAGACTCTGCCGAAATTTTTAGTAAATTTTTGATGTTTTTAGAAACCCGCATAATTCGGCTTATGCTATTAAAACTACTTGATTTAAATTGGTTTTTCCTACTCTCTACTACTTTTCTTGGTTTGGATTTCTGGGCTTTCGGTTTACTTAGATTACGTACGCCTCGAGACGTTCGTAGTTTAAGTGTCGGTCATGTTCCGTACTTTCGGGTCGTGACAAAGTTAGTATCAGAGCGTTAGGTTTTAACCTTCGGAGCGTAGGATGACCCTTGGTTGATGGAATAGGTGACTAAAGTAGAGTGACGTACCGTTGGTATGTTCCGCGGCATATTTACGACACGCCACTCCACTTATGAAGCCTTAGGATGTACATTTCCTTGTTCAGTGTTATATTCCTTCCTGATCTAGCCTCATCGGTACCAGTTTGGTTTTGCTGCTACGGTTACGGGCAGGGAGAGATACGGCTAGAGTTGCGGTCAGCACAAGCTCGTCACGAACGAGGACTGACCAGGGCGAAATTCCGGTGACACACAATTGCAGAGATGTGTCTTTTTACTGTGTTTCCGCGCCACGAGCATTTGGCGGATCGCCTTTATGAGGTTACTCGGATGTGCTGATCGACACTAGAGGATTGAGCCAATGATGGAGGCCAGCCAGATTTTGATGACCGTTGGTGTGTTGCTTACTCCTGATGTTTGAGGCACTGTTCAGCGTGCAGACGAGTGAGCTAGTTATTGCTGTGAACGACGAGATATCGCCCCAGATGTTGGAGCTATTACAGTACGAGTTGTACTAAGAGATAATAGAAGGTCGCTAGTCACCCTATGATGAATGACTAGGACAGGTGGTTCGTTCGCTACCCCGATGCGAGGTCATCAGATAGATTAATTCCAGCTAGAGACGACTTCACGCGGAGACGTTGGGAGTCGACAGAGACGATCGAATGTCAGAAACCTATTATTCCAAGTTTAAAGTATTCGGAAAGACATGCAGGCAATTCTATGGTCCCTCTAAAAGAATGAAACCCTAACTCGACTTAATGACCGTATGAAAGCCTTTGAACCTTAGGGTTTGCGGCAGTTCTGCGGCGCCATTAGTGAGGCTTGGGTTTGCCCTTCTACGGCTGGACCACCGATGCTGTGGTATGTACTCGATACTATTAAACTGTGCCCAAGAGGTTGAGCTCTTGGGGGATTATGAGGTTTTGACGACTCGATCGGATGGCTCGACTTAATTCGGATGTTAGGTGGTGAGATGCATTTCTTGGGAGACTCCCGATACGAGGATAGCCGTTGGAGCTCAGTCCATGCAGCCACGATGAGACGAGTCCGAAGCAGTCGACATTAGAGAAAATGGAGTAAGAGGATCATACAAGATCTGGATATGATGACGTTTCCCTCTGCCGACATCAGAGATGCGATGCGCATGCCGTGGCAGAGTACTGGATATCCCTTCCAGAAGGAGTCGCGATGGGTGTGCAGCCGTTCCAGAGCAAGATGCAGATATAGGAAAGGACGATGACATCCGAACAGTTGGCAGAAACGAGACATGGAAGAGACCGTGAGCAGGATTCCTTCCAGGACACTGCTGCAATGATACTTGCACACAGGATCAGATGTGTCACGTACATTCAGAGAGCCAGAGGCCGACGCCAGTAATATGCTGTCTTACGAGTGGTCGCGATGATTGACCAAGAGATGACCAGAGAAGTGCCAGAACGGAATCGTCCCCGTTAGCACACCTGACAGGGCCGATGAGCCGATGGACCGAAAGATTGGTAATTCACAGTGAAGACCTTGACCCAGGAGTGGTCATGGTTACGCACGCCAGCAGGACAGAGTTCATGATCATCGACGAGACGTCCTACTAGTGACCGCGACGGTTGGCCGAGATTCTTAGAGGATGCGCTTGAGCAGTACTATTCCGCCATTGTTGATTACGATGTTTTGGGTGATTTATTCGTATGATTTGATTTTGATGATTGAGGATTTACGATCTTTGCACAGTGTTGCACTTGATATCGTTTTCGTGCTTCAGTTTCACATGTTTGTGATTTTACGATTTTAAACAGTTGAGTTGGTTTTGTGCGTATGCATGCACACGATTTGGTTCCTGCACTCTGTATAGTTTATATATGCTTGCAGTGCAGTGATACGCCTTTTGTGCACATAGATGCACTGGACTTCGATTTCGATGGTGATACTCGATATTTGTTTTGTGCACCTGATTGATTTTGCGCACGTTCGGTGCTTGATATTGGATTTCATGATTTCGTGCACGATGGATTCACCTGATTTGGATTTTAGCGCCTGTTGGGCGCTTGTTACGAGATGCGATTTGGTGCACACCAGATGCACTAATTCAAGATTTTTCGTGCATGTCAGATGCACCTGATTTTGCTGTCAGGCACACACGTTGCCTACGACAGATGTTTCGTGCACACCCGATGCACTTAGATGTTGTTTCTGTGTGCAGGTATGGCATATTCATGGATTTTGATTTCCGTGCGCACCAGACGCACGTAGCATTCATGTGCATATTTTGGGGATTGATTTCGTATAGAGCAGTACGTTTTTATGATATTGCTATATGTTTTCGTACTGAGCAGGACTAGTCAGAGGACAGTACCTGGATATATTTTGCATGCATTGATAGTTATGGAAGGGATTTCCAAAAAGCGAGCTATAGCCTCAGTATTTACCTACGTGTCTGATATGATACGAAATGTTTAAAATAAGGAGACCCTTCTAAATTGTTTCCAAAATGGCGGAACGTACATTTCAAACAAAGGTATATATGTATATAGTTATTTTCTTATGATAGACGTCCGCCACCGTGCAGTGTTATACGCGTTGCACAGCGACTTAAAGGGGTCTGGCATGCATTTCCTTCAGATACTTACAGATATAGATTCGATATTTACATGTATAGTTTCGAGTTATATCATATTGGTTTTGATTTGGATTTGGCATTGATGTCTTCTCCATGACTCCGATGATTGCGGGATGCTTGACGGAGTTTTGATTTGAGTTATATACTCATTTTTCAAGCGCATGCGCTGCGCTACGATTTGTTTTATGTATTTACAATTTCGGAGCCCCGACGACTTGATGGTTTTACTTAGATGTTTTAGTATTTGGGGGAGTTTGAATTTAAATTCGGGGACCGAATTTTTTAAGGGAGGAAGATTGTAGCATTTTGAAAATCGTTTCGGTGAAATTTCGGAAAATCGGTAAAATGAGGGGGTTTTCTGTAAAATGTCAAAATACAAATATCTTATTATAAAAATTAAATATACATATTCTAGCTATGTAATTGCTATTATTTGGTGTTTATTGAGCCGCTGGTGAAATTTCAAATTTTCTGAAAAAAAATATTATTTTATTATTATTTAAGCCGTCACTAATACATTTAATTAGGGAAAATTACAAATTGGAATGAGTTGAAACAAATTTTGTGAATCATAAAACATTAAATAAAAATTTATCATGTGGTTTTTGGAACGAAATCATTTGCCAAAACGGTTTAGAAATTATTGAAGAAAAAAGGCTTTTTTTTTAGCGTAAATGGATGTTTGGGGTACTGTATTTATCATTTTTTATCACCCCACACCCGTACCCACACACACACACACCCACTTACTCCTCCCCATGGCTGAATTCAGCAGCCCCCCTATTTTTCCCCACTTGATTTTCAAATGAAAGGAAATGAAAGAAAAGAAAAGAAAATGGATAATTGTGTTGGACTTTGACCTTGTGTTGACTTGGACTTCTTTACTTGCTACTTTCCTCACCTCACTCTCTCTCCAATCACCCTCTAGTGGCCGACCCTCCCCATTTCCTGCACACAACAGCCCCTCCTCTTTTCTCATCACATTTCTCTTCAAAAAACTCATCAAAATTGCCTCACAAATCAACACAAAACCTCACAAATCCCAAATCCATTCCCTACCCATTTTTCCTTAGCCCTTATAGCATGGATCTTGATGCAAAGATCTTAATTTGGAGGTCAAGTTCCATATTTGATCTCATGGGTTGTGAAGGTATAACTCTAACCCTTTTGCTTAATTTATGTTAGATACTTTAAATCAACTTAATTAGGTGTTTAATTTAGGTTTTAAATTGCAAGTTTAAATTCAAGAGAAGGGTTAAATTAAAGTTATGGTTGTGTTAATTTGTTCATGGTAGTGTGATGTATTTTAGCATCTTAAGTTATGCAAAACCAAATCTTGTAGCTAATTTGCATATTGTTATATTTAATTTGCCCAAATTGTGATAATTATGCTAATTTGCTAACTAGGTTTTAGAAATTTTATTAAAATGTGGGATTAAAATCTAGTTAGGGTTTTTAGCATATCATTAAGGTTTCCATGAGTGGTTTAACCATTTAAAATATGCAAAGCCAAGATAAATTGTTAAATTGTGAAATTTTGCGTTAAAAAGTGTTAAATTGGATATTTTTGCAAAACTAGAATTTTGGAATTTATACAAGTTGATGAGAATAAATTATTGATATGGTTTCTATAACTTGGTTATGATAATTGGTGGATATTGTGGCCATTAGTTTCGTTTAAACATCATGTTTTGTACAAACGGCGAATTGTGCTTGTTAGATTTTCGGAAAAACGACTTTTTAAGTGAAATTGGGGTTTTTGGGAATTTTAAGCTATTTTATATTAAAATTAGTGTTCGTGAATGTGCAAATGAGTGTGATTGGATTTTCTCGATGGTTTGACGTTCGTACATCGACATCGAGGGTTGGTTTGACTATTCCTGCATGCGTGGGCGATAGGTTTGGACCTATGCGTGATACGCGTGCCGATTTGTTTTTCGTATGCCGTTTCGATTTCGAATTTAGTTTTAATGCGATATGGTACGTTATGATATGTAGGTACCCCTATGTGGACTTCGAGACGACAAGCAAGCGCGTGGCGACGTCAGCACCGGCGAGCGAGGACCAGGTGAGTAGATTTATATCTACGGGGAGAAGTCGGGTGGATGGCGTATAGCACCCCCGCAGTCCGTGGTGGTGTATACGGATGCGTATACACACCAACAATTATTATATGTTATTTCGGATTAATAACGATGCTTAGGATGGATATTGGTGTGTTGGATTACTTTAGTGTTGCGAACCCTAGGGTAGTGTTACACACACATACACACATACATACTTGCATACATTCCTATTGATATGTGCTCATGGGATTCCTTATAGTTATGGGTTCACATGGGTATGGGACTATGTGTTCACATACGGATTTGAAGATGATACTTGGGATTGAGCTGAGTCGATAAGATTTGATTTGAGGCCGTGAGATCGGCGATATAGCAGGGTTCGTATTTGAGATACGACATGACGTTGTAGCGGGTCCTTGACATAGTGTTTCACACACGTCCATGCATACGTAGGCGGTATCAGTATTGTACTAGACGTAGATCAGTACCCCGATCATGATATTTGATAAAGAGGATATCAGACGAATAGTATGATGAATGTGATATTGACCCGTACCCAGATTTGGGGATGCCGTACGAGGGATTTACGTACGAGCTATATTTTGATGATTGATCCGCACTCTTGACTTGGGATGTCTGGTTATGGATATTATATTTATTGAGGCGGGATCACCGACTGTATATTTACAGGTATGTATATGTATCGACTCAGATGATAGGCGGTTTCCTTACCCGTAGTTCAGCTTGTTAGTTCAGCCGTATAGTTTAGTGTAGTTGTTAGATTAGATTAGACTTCTTACCTATTTCAAAAACTAACGAATCGTGGGAACATTTTTAAAGACAGCTCAAGGGAATCTATGGATATTTCAAAAACGGCGTATCTTTTCATAAAAACACCGTAGCCCCTATTTTCAAAACCCCACGATTCGTGTTATTTCAAAAGGCACCATTTGTAGGACTTATATTAGATTATTGCAGATTAGTTATCGTTGTGTCTAGTATTCAGCTCCCGCACATTATTGTTGTTCGCTCTGCCTCGCATATTTATTTTGCTGCATATTCCATTATTGATATCATGCTGTTAGGACACCAGCACCATTACCGATGATGCGTATGTACCACGTACACCTACTTGCCGGCTCACACACATCTTCATCGGTAATTGCCATGTCACGTACACTTTAGAGAATATAATTGCTAGACTTAGATTGTTAGCTAGTAGTGTTGACATGATATTAGTGTACTTCCCTTATATGTCATATTAGACATTGTAGTTATTACCTACCACTTCATGCATACTGTTATTCAGTGGTTCATTCCTAGTTCATTATCATTGACATATGCACTTGCGATGATTTCTTGAGATTTATGATATTTCTGGATTTCGGGGAAAGCCGCAAAATTTACAACTTATGATCTTTTAAAATATAAAATGTTGCGGTTTTCTAGTGATGTAAAGTGTCGTCCACCATGAGTTTGTTGTGGTTTTGGAGATCCGTGTCGAGGAGTGGAGGAACCGTCATGGGTACATGGTAGGCCTGGTATGGTACCCCGGGGCAAGAGGAATGTGGTGTTGACGTTGAGCCTGGCTGGGGAGCACTACCTACCGGTGATATTACCCGACGCGTCGGATATCCGGAGGATACCGTCGTGGTCTTGAGATGGATGGTAGGGGCCGGTCTGGACTGACGGCGCCCTAGATATTGAGATTGAGACATTGATATTTCGAGACAGTGAGATTTATGTTTTGTGTCGATGCTAGACACTGTTGATGCTGATTTCATTTATGATACCTCAATTTAAAAATACGAAGGAAATCTCACTAATTTATGAAAATAGTTTCTTCATTTACATGTATTCTTTTTCATGCATTCATACCTCATTCATATGATATATTGTTACCTGAGGCACTGACACGGGCACATGGAATTATACTCGGGTTAGATATTACCCTAGCCATTGTTATAGGGTGCCTGTTATACTTATATTTGAGGATATATTATGATCATTGACCTAGGTTGCGTTATTTATGCGATTTTTGTGCGTAGATGTTTTTTCTATTCACGAGTTGGCAACTCACCCCCGTTGTGCCCCAGTTTCTTGCAGGTTTGCCGTACAGGTTTCATTACGGCTTGCGGGCTCAGTTTCATTCGGGTGACTTGCTAGTAGGTGGGTTTTTCTTGTATCGTACCCATCATATTACCTTGTATGATATTATTCAGTTGTATCTAGTAAATTCCATCAACCAAACATGTATCTATTGAGATAGAGACCAGTGTTGTTTATTCTTTCGACCTTAGAGTCGCTCGTTATATTTCTGGTGGTTTTGAGTTCCCTTTTGAGTTTTTGATCCTCGCCGTTGGCGTTGTATATTATATTGCTTGTGTGGTTGTGACCGTCGATTGACGAAGAGCTAGCTCCCGCTTGGGGATGCCTTTTATTGATTTCGTATACTATTCATGTTGTATCCCGTTTGGGAGCCAGTTTTTACAAAGGAGACTCTGCCGAAATTTTTAGTAAATTTTTGATGTTTTTAGAAACCCGCATAATTCGGCTTATGCTATTAAAACTACTTGATTTAAATTGGTTTTTCCTACTCTCTACTATTTTTCTTGGTTTGGATTTCTGGGTTTTCGGTTTACTTAGATTACGTACGCCTCGAGACGTTCGTAGTTTAAGTGCCGGTCATGTTCCTTACTTTCGGGTCGTGACAACAAGTAACCGGGTTCTAGGGTCCAGTGGGAGACCATCTCGAGGAGTCGGGACCAGGTCTCCTAACCCTAGAATTGGCAGTGTTACTTGCCGCTCTCGTAGGGGTCTAGGGATGTGGGTTTGGCTATTCATCGCGACCGTGGAATCCGTGTTTTATACCGGCTCGTATTGAAAACACGGACGTCCTAGTATATCCAATATTTCATATATGTTCTTCTGCTGCACTGTTCTGTGATGAGATCATATTACTGCCTGAGATGAATGTTTATATTATATATCTGAGATATATGTTATATTGCAGATTTCGTTTCAAAAGAGATGCTTGGGAAGCATAATAAAATGGGACTTCATTAATGAGATTAATGAAACTAAAAGAAACCTAAGATGTTGTAGAAACTTGTTTAAAAACTGGTAGCTCTAGTTCTTGCTTTGCATAGCGGTGTTCCTTGTAGAACATCCAACACCTTATTCGATAAGGAAAGGACCGAGATCCCTTCGCCGGGAGTGACTCCTTTAGCAATAACTGGAAGATGCTACAAACTCGGTTTGTCTTTTGATTGCTTCTATAGTTCTTGCTTTGCATAGTGGTATATATGATATATCCTGCACCTTATTCGATGAGGAAAGGGCCGACGATCCCTTCACCGGGAGTGACCCCTTTAGCAAAACTAGAAAAGCCTCAAAAACACTCCATTTAAAATCACTCGATTCTACAACGATATCAAGTTCATTACGCAAAGGGTTTTCTGAAAAACCCGTCGTAGCCCTCCGTCATTTCAGATAAGTACTAGTTAGTATTCATGCTACGTTTGTTGACCTTAGCCAAGGCGTAGTGTGCGGTAGCTGATTAGTGCTTATCTGTATAAGCATATGATGCGATTGAGTTAGGGTAGTCGTGCGACTTTGTTGACCTTAGCCAAGGGTCGTGCGGGTGGGTTTAATTCAATCGGGAAATGACGGGTTGAACTTGGCTAGCACTTATGATTTGTTGACCTTAGCCAAGGTCATAAGATGCTAGGGGTAAAATTTTATTGGGAATTTCAAGTGTTGAAATTTGCAATGAGATTGCATACCTTCTATAAGATAGTTGGATCCCGATACCCGCTGCGAGTAAAAGTTACTCCTGGGAGAGTTTTACACATTATAATTAGCCGATCAAGTAGGTGTCTAGAAAGGTGTTAACGGGGTTACGCCTCTGGGAAAACGAGGTTTACTTTAATTAGGTTCGTGCGAAAGCACGGGGCACCTCCCTCAAAGTACCGACACTAGCCTGGCTGAAAGATTGACGAACTTGTAGCATGTAATTAATCCCGGCTAGTCTTTCCTTTTAGGGTTTGAAGGAAGATTTGATTAAAACAGTGGGAGACATCCTGATTAGATATATTAGATAACCAATCTAATCTTGCAAGAGCATACGCTGAGTGTTTTCTTCTCTCTCTCTCCAGATAGCGACCATATCACGCCTTAATCAAGATAATAAAACGGATATATTGACTGAACCCGCTTGTTATACTGAGCTGGGGAACGTTGGTCCCGCTCCAACTTATAATTGTTATAAGACAGAGCAAGAAATTAGGGAATACCAGATTTCCCGTGCCGCCCAAACAAAGAAAGTGCATGCTGATGCATCATCTTCGGGTGTGTTCATTACAGAGAACTGTTTCTCAATATCCTTTACGTCCTGGGTATGTGATACCGGATCAGGATCCCGCATATGTAATCTGTTACATGGGCTACAGATAGGTAAAGAACTGAGAACGGGTGATAAGTTTCATGAGACAGAAAACGGTGCAAGTGTTGCAGCCAAGTCTGTTGGTCACTATCACCCTGTATTACCAGAATACATTGATTCTGAACAAATGTTATTAGATACCGAACCTGATATACAAAATCATATCAGTCTCTTTATTAGCAAAGAAAGGATATAATTTTGTATTGTTGGATAATGTTTTGAACATTTTCTATATCAAGAGTTGATCGGTTCAGGCACGTTATCTAAAATCATTGACGTTCTAAATCAAACCACAGTTCTTAGTATATAGAACACACACAAGAGGAAGAGTTCAGAAATGAATAAATCCTTCTTGAGGTATTGTAGACTAGGTCATATCAATGCGACCCGATTGGCTGAAGTTGCATATAGATGCATATTTAAATCTGTTTGAATTTACATCTTGTGAAACTTGCCAGTCATGTCACAAAGATAAGATGAACATAGCTCTGTTTATTGGAAACAGAGAAAGAGTTGATGAACTCTTGGGATTAATACATGTTGATGTATGAAGGTCCCCTGTCTACACATGCCAAGACCGGTTCTTTGTACTTCATTACATTCTCTGATAATCTCTTAAGATTCAGACATGTGTTCCTATTGAAATATAAGTCCGAACCTTTTGAGATATTCACAGAATATAAGTTAGAAGTAGAGAACCAAAATACGGGTGAAAGTATTATGTCCTTTGATGCGATCAAGGAGGAGAATACTTGAGCACGGAATTCCTGGACTATTCTAAAGGAGAATAAGATTCTCTCTCAGCATTACTCCTCCGTATACACCATAGCACGATGGTATATCGGGGCGGAGCAAACTCACCCTATTAGATATGGTGTGCTCTATGATGAGTAATACTGAGTTTCCTATTTCCTTTTGGGAGTTATGCACTTGAGAAGCTGCATACCTGTTGAATAAGGTTCAAATCAAATCAGTTGTCTACCACTTCATATGTGATATGGAAAGGGAAGAGCCCATATCTTAAGTTGGTTAAGATTTGGGTTGTCCGGCCTATGTCTAAAAGCAAAATCCGGACAAGCTCGAGGCAAGGTCTGTTATGTAGAACTGGAAAGGTTCCAGCTATACAAACTGCAGCTGATGATTTGGTAGAACCAAAGGATTCAATAGTTTACAACGAACCTCAGCCACTCCGCCGATCTAGTAGGGTTCCTCACCCACCTGAGAGATACTTCGGTTTCTCTATGACAGTGGGAGCGAGAATTGCATCATGAGATGATGACCCAACTAGTTTCGAGCTGGCCATCAGGAGTAGGACTCTGTAAGAATGGCTGGATGCTTAGCGATCTGAGATGGAATCCTTATACACCAACAAAGTATGGACTTTGGTTGCTTTATCTGAAGGGTTAAATCCCCATCAGGAGCAAGTATATCTTGAGAAGATTACTTGGTGTACATGGAAAAGTTGAGACTTTCAAAGCTAGACTTGTTAAAGGTTTGCATCATTGACCAGGTATGGATTATGTTGAAACCTTTTCTAAGGATCTATGCTTAAGTCCATCCAGATCCTACTTTCCACGGCTACATACCATGACTACGATATCTGGTGGTTGGGTGTCATGACTGCTTTTCTAAATGATGTTTTAGAAAAGAGCGTCTATAAGTACACAGCCAGAGGGCTTCGTAGACAGTGGGAGCAGCGGAAACGTGTGCAAGATGTTTTATATGATAAAACAGGCATCGCGGAGTTGGAATGTCTGTTTTGATGTGGTAGTCAAAGAGTTTGACTTCATCAAAATGGTAGATGAACCTTGTATATACAAAAAGGTAGTAGGGAGTATGGTGGTGATCCTCGTAGAGTACGTGGATGACATACTCTTGATAGGGAAGGAGTTTCCTATGCTACGCTCGGTTAATCTCCGCTTATCACAAGGATTCTCCATATAGGATCAAAGTGATACCTCCTATATCCTGGGTTCTTGGATCTATGAGATAGATCTAATTGGATGTTAGGATACTCACTAGTTGTAGTGAGATGGTATCAATCGATCCTGGGGAGAATCACTGGAAAGGTTCCAGAGTGATAAGGACGACTGAATGTCAGTCGCAGGCATTGTCTTTACTCTCAGTGGAGGGACGGTATGTTGGAAGAGTTCCAAGCTAGATACCGTGACATACTATACGATTAAAGACAAGATGCATCGTTACCAAGGATGCTACCAAAGAGGCAGTCTGGATATATATAAGTTCATAAGATGAACTTCGTTCTTTCCATTGTGTGACAATGGAGTCGTGGCTTTAGCCAAGGAACCCCCGTCCCATCAGAAATCCAGATATAATTCCTAGGCAGTATCACCTGATCATGGAGATGGTTGATCTCCAGGGAGATCGAGGTTAGGAGAGTAGACACAGAAGACAACAGCGCGGATCCACTTACAAAGGCCTTTTTCCCAGTAGAGACTTTTATGAGATGGTTGAGTATGAGATACTTCAACCGCAGCTAATTGTTGGGTATGCGATACCACAACAGATGGCCCTAGTGCAAGTGGGAGATTGTTAGTTATATGTATGCCCTAGAGGCCATTACTGTACATACGATGTATATTGTAGTGGATGCTAGGACATATATAGGGAGGACTTTCTTGCTCGACATGATAGTATGCTATCTGGTTGTACTTTATCTTAACATGTACTCTGATTGTCTCTATATTACATGTTGATAAAGCCCTTAGGATATGTACTCGACTACTGGGACTATGATGAGATCATACTAGTGGGGCCACGGTAGTCGACGAGTACATCCTATAATTGTTCTTAGTCGTGGGTGTATCGAGACAGGGCATCGATGCACCAGAGTAGACTAGCGTATACGCATCTTGACCCATATGATGGGCGATGGATGATCCCATATCCATCGGTGTTTGACATCAAGGATGGTGTACGGGTGCTCAGTAGAGACTGGGTACACTGGACGGACTCGCCGAGAACTCCCAGATGGTATTATACCATACGTCAGATGGCAGTTCTCCGGTGACACTGGTACAGAGTAGTCTGTTGACCCGAGATCGTCATAGAGTCTTGTGTGATTCCCACTGTGCTTTGATTTCCATCATACCACGTCCAAGAGGGCGTGCAAAAAGGTGGCTTTTGGGTACAGTCCCGAATCACATGGAGGCAATGAGCGATAGGAGGGGATTCGTCTCTCCCGGTATAGGGAGTTGATGTTGTGCTGTGTTCGATTGGCTATAAACGGAAATCCCTGGCCAGGGTTGCTGAGATTTACTGGTAAGTGTTATCAGTAGTTTCTCGAACTGTTATAGACCTCATATCGATACGACTTATCGAGCTACTGGGGTCTGACGTTTACCACCCCTAGGCGAGATATGCAACATATCAGACGACGAGACCGGACTGTACGGGAGTGTTACTGTTTGGATTCACAGGAGAATGTACAGGCTTGCTTGTTGATCTTCTGAGCGCTCAATACCTGGGTAGCTGTTACGTTTAGCTGACCGCTTGCAGCTTGTGGGTGTTTGATATGATCATCACCTACTGCCGGCGTATTGACGATTCTTTAGAGTCCTACACAGAGGTTTCTTGGCTCAGGCAAAACGAAGTAGGAGCACATATGTGATATGTGCGGAACCGAGGATAATGCGATATGTGATACCGTATTATATTCTCGCGATATTTGATATCAGCCGGGTCATCGGATCAAGTGTTGATTTGATGAATCGGTACGGATAAATATTAGTCGGTTATATGCGATATAGCCGGATTGTCGGATCAAGTGTTGATTCGATAATTTAATGTATAATAATATATTTGATATATTAAATTACATTAACTAATATTTGCTCACTAAAAGATTCTTTTTCTCGCTCGGGTAATACATTGATATATATGCGATATATGTTAATTGTATTATTTTATTTTGTTACGATAAATATTATATATGTGATATATAATATTGTAACATGATATGATAAATAATGCAACTTATTTAGTGGAGTTTAAACATGATTAGGGTTTGGATTAGGGTTAAACTTTCTAGATGTTTCTAGAAGGTTTTCTTTTTGTTTTGTGAAAGATATTTGTGTGTGACTCATTCTTAACTCAACCCAAACCCTAACCCTTGGTTAATTCTCTACAATGGTTAAGTGAACCATGGTTGCATAATTGATCATTATCTCCTTTTCCTATTCATCACAAAAGGATAATTCTATTATTGTTCATCATCTTCTTCCTTTTTCTTTTTTTTTGCTTGAAATGGTTTCTTGCTTTGATTTTTGTGATGGATAAATATGAGAAAAAGATAAATAAAGAGAGCAAAAATCCTACTTCATCATCCTCATCTTCCCTTGCCATTTAGATGAGGGTGTTCACATCATTTCATGAGTGTTAGCTTGTGTTAAAGAAACTTCAAGGTAGATCATCTTAGTATCGAAGATCGGAAGCAAAGGTTGCGTCTTTCTCTTCGTGGAACCTCTCGAGAGTCCGGATCCCGATGATCGCAGCGAAGGGACCACAACACGGAGCATATGAAGTGAAGGACCGGATCTACAAAGGTTGTAATCCCTCTCACTTAGTGTTAAATTGTTTAGCATGCTTGTTTTCGCCTAATCTCTAGTGTAAAGTTCCGTATTCGGGTTGTTCGGCGCGGCTAATTTTTAAATCGGGCATGGTTGATGCCTCGTAGACCCTTGTGCGCGTGCCTAGCAACCCTACAGATTTTTGCCCTCTGTATAGCTTATATGTGCTTGTAGTGCATTGACATGTATTTTGTGCACCACAGTTGCACCTGACTTCGTTTTGATGTCATTTGAGATATTTATTATGATTTCATGCCAGGGCATGCATATGATTTGATTTATGCTTTCGGCATAGTTTTCATGCACTTTTAGTATTTGATTTGCTTTTGTGCACGCTGATGCACATGGTTGTGAGATTATATACCACGATATACCTGATTTGGATTTGGATCGAAATATTTTGTATACCGTCGATTTCGATTTTGATACTCGATATTTTTTTTGTACACCTTATGCACCTGATTAGATCCGTGCGCATGATCGGCGCTTGATATTGGATTTCGTGATTTCGTGCATATGGGATGCACATGATTTAGATTTTATTCGTGCCTGTTGGATGCACCTGATTTGGATTTTTGCGCGTGTTGGGCGCATGATATAAGATGTGATTTTGGTGCACACCAGATGCACTAAATCAGGATTCTTGTGCATATCATATGCACCCGATATTGTTGTCGTGCATACCCGTTGCACTGGACAGATGCTTTTGTGCACACCCCTTGCACTTAGTTTTGTTTTGTGCGTATAGTGGCACCTGTATTTGGGTTTGATTTTCAGGTGCACCAGACGGTTGTGATTATTGGATACGCCTTTGAGGCTGATTTTGCTTTTGAGCACTTTGTTTTCATGTTGGGCACTATATTGTGTAGTAGCCAAACAGGACTAATCCGAGGACAGTACCTGAGTACTTTGCATGCATTAAAAGTTTACCAAGAGGTTTTTGAAAAAGAGCTATAGTCTCGCTATTTCCTACGTGTCCGTGAGCGACACGAACGTTATAAAGGAAGACCTTTGGGATATTTTGAAAAAAAGGGGGGCGGAACGCATATTTGAGCAAAAACATATATGGACATATACTATTATTTCACAAATGAGCGTCCGTCACTTAGGCCGTGAGTTACACATCACACGGCGATTTAGAAAAGATTTTTGCATGAGTTTTATTTAGTTCTTGAAAGTTTTCCAAAGATGCGCACTATACACGTATTATAGTATTTGGCTAGTGTATATTAGATTTCAGTAGTAGATTTCGAGATCTGTATCTCTATTGTAACTCCGAGGATATGCGTGCAAATCCGATGATTTGCGTGACGCTTGACGGAGTTCGATTTTGATTTTTGTACTCGTTTTCTTGTGCACTTGATGCGCGGTGCTATTTCTGTATCTTCCGTGATTTCGGAGCCCCGTTGATTTGAGCTGATTATTGAAATGTTTTAGATTTTGGGGGTTTAAATTTAAATTCGGGGACCGAATTTCTTTAGGGGGGGAAGATTGTAACACCTTAGATTTTCAATTAATGGTAATAAAGCGATGATGCGGATTTCTTTTTAATAAAGGTTTACTAAAATAGTTTTCAAATATTTTATAAGAAATAATGAATATTTTGTTAATATTTATTTGGGCTTGCACACACATGTGCATGATAACCTAGGGTTAATTGGGGTGTTAACCATGCTTAAGTAGCCATGGCACCTTAACCCCATTTTAATTAAATCTTATGTGGTATTTAAATTAATTTTTTAATTAGTCTATTTTTTAATTAAGATTTGAATTTGGAGAGAGAGGGGGTTGACCTTGGACTCATCATGAGGCATGGGGCAAATATGCCATGCATTTATTGTGGAGAGAGAGGGGGAGGCATGGCTTGTGTTAAGCTCACCCCTCATTCTCTCATCCCTCACTCATACACATACACCCTCACACTCTCATCTCCTACTCACATTCTAATACTTTAGCACTCTCTTCCCTCAACTGAAAGCCTCTTCATATTCTTCACAAAATCCTTCACTAATCCTCACTATCTTCACAAAACTCACAAAAACCCTTCATTAAACTTGGTCCAAAGCTCGTGGAGATCACTTGGGGGTATGGAAAGCTAGGGTTTTGAGCAAGTGTGGTTAAGTATAGTCTCTAAACTGTTAATTAGGACCTTTTAGTGTGGTGTGGCTAATTAGTTTCAGTTTGGAAGCTTAAAGTTTCAGTTTTTGTGCTAAATATCGTATCTTTGTATCGTTTTGTAATATCGTCAACCTGCTGTGACCCCGAGACTTGTTGGTGAGACCAAACAGTGTGGTAGTGATGTACTAGTTACCCTAAGTGACCACCTGAAGAACGGTACCAATCTGGGCGGTTTTGACCGGCGAGGTGGGGGCCATATCCGGCGACCTCGGCCATAGGAGGGAGTCAGGGGTTGTAGTTTGGAGGGTAGATCTATGTAGAGGTTTAAGAGTGTTTGGTACTACTGGATTTTTATGTATGGACCATAGGTGAAATCTGGGAGCTGTTGTGAGTGTTTGCATGACCACAGTGACACGTTACTCTGACCTGAACCATAGAATTGAACCCGATGCACAAACTTTAGAATTGATCCATGTCGGTTTTATGAGCATTTTGGGTATGCAGGGAAATCTGGAGCAACCCAGGGTGTGATAAGAAACGCTCAATTTTTCGTGCTCTTGCTACAGTTAAACGATCTTCTTCAGATAATTCGTCCAACCCCAAGATAGCTATAATGTCCTGAAACTCTTTGTAACGTTGTAAAGTTTGCTTAACTCTTTGCGCAGTTTCATAATGTTCCTCGCCAACGATCCGAGGTTGTAACATAGTTGACGTTGAATCTAAAGGATTTACTGCTGGATAAATACCTTTGGCGGCTAATCCTCTTGATAGTACAGTAGTAGCATGTAAATGTGCAAATGTCGTGGCAGGAGCAGGGTCAGTCAAATCATCCGCAGGTACATAAACTGTTTGGATCGAAGTTATAGATCCCTTCTTGGTGGAAGTAATTCTTTCTTGCAGCAAACAATACCAGGGACCTAGATACACTACTAGGAGACCACCATGACAGAACGAACCCATTCAAAGCATAGGGGGCCGAGGAGGCCAGAATTTTAGCCTATGTGGCCAGCCTGGTGTGGGAGTTAGGGGGCTAGGTGGTTACAGTAGGTCATACACACTATGTACATAACCCTAGACTTGTTTTCTTAGCTTTATTTGACCTGAGTCAAATTCAGGGAGCATTTTAGTGTGATTTTGGCTATGGTTTTCCGTATTTTGAATGATGAGTTTTGATATTTGGATTCGTTTTTGGTTGTCGCATGTTTGTACATCGACAACAAGGGTTGTTTGGTTGATTTGGTATGCGTATGCTATAGGTTCTAACCTACGAGCAAGACGCGTGCTGTTTTGGATTTTAGAACTTGATTTTAATAGCGTTGCGATATGTGTTGTTATTGTAGGTACCTTCGCGTGGATTTCGAGGCGATGGAGCGTGGCGTTAATGACTTCGGCAAGTGAAGACCACGGTGAGTAGATCTATATCTACCGAGGAAGTCGGGTGGATGGCGTATAGCACCCCCGCAAAGTCTTGATGGAAACTGATTTATAGAATATGGTTAAGGAAACCTAGATTTGGAAACTAGGGTTAGAGTTAAATGATAGTTAGTGAAACCATATTAGAAACTAGAGGATAGTTAGAAGTGATATGTAACGACTATTATAGGATGACGGAATTTGAGGATGGCATATGACGACATTGCCGTTTAGGGTACTATAGGACTAGATAGCCGATGTAGATGTGTCATCCGAACCATACCCTTTTCTAAATCGAAGAATCGTATGTACCTTTTAAATATATACTTTGAGGGACGTTGCAGATTTTGAAATGATATCTTTTCCTCAAAAACACCGTAACTCCTATTTTAAAAACTACGATTCGCTTCCCTTAAAATCTGCTTGTATGGTTCGGGTGTGTATGTTAGATTAGATGCTTATACTTATAGTAGAGATAGAATGTTTATGTAAACTCGACTTGATGTGAGATATAAATGCGATGAAAGAATATAAGACTGATATGATAATAAGTTGGTATGATGACATGATGATATGATGATATGTTGGTATACGGATGCGAGTCGATCGAGATGATTTATACCCTGCTAGTCCCCTGATATGCGATTATTGCGGATGTGACCTGGGACATAGGTACATATATATATATATACATATATATATATAGGTACATAGATATATATATATATATATGTATATATATATAGGTACATAGATATATATATATATATGTATGTATGTATATATATATATGTGTGTGTGTATATATATATATATAGAATGTTGTGAACCATGGATGATAGGCCGTACGTGATATTAGGCCGTACCCTCATTTATCTTATAGGATGATAGGATCCCTATTAGTTTAATGCCGCCGTACGATGATTTTCCGTGCGTGATGAGTTTGACTTGATGTCTGATCCATACCCTTGACTAGAGGCTGCCGTACGATGTATTATACCGTACGCGATGTTGTTAGGCTGGATGCCGATTGATAGATTTACTGACTCGATCATGTAGATACGTATACAGTCAGTTTTTGCATATGATTACCTTATGCTGCATTCATATTAGTCTCATTGCCTTGCTTATACCTGTGATAGTACACCTGCACCATTATCAATGATGCGTATGTTACATGTACACAGATTGTAGGCTCACACACTTCATCATCGATAATTGTCATGTCACTACACGGTAGGATTACTGCATCATGATATGACTCTTCGCATAACCTGCTTGCGCACATACACATTAGTATATTCATATTGGTGCACATATACATTGATACCTCCATATTAGCGCACATACGCATTGTATATTCATATTGGTGCACATATACAGTGATACATCCATACTTGCGCATATTCATATTGTGCCTACATAGATAACCGGCTTTATTGGGAAATTGAGAACCGCATGTTATATTTTAAAAACTAGAATCATTTAAAAGAGCAGTTTTCCCTTAATATGTCATATCACTGTTCCATGTTGCATGATATACGGATATACTTACATCTCTATTATATGTCGCATACGTCATGCTATATGATTTTACGCATTGAGATATGCTGTTTTCATGAGATTTCTGGATTTGAGAACCGTGGACATTTTAAAAGAGATTATGTGTTATTTTAAAAATCCGGTTTCTCTTGATAAGATATTTCAGTGCGTCCAAAGCGTTTTCTCGGTTCTGAGACGTGTGACATGTGAAACCCGATTCGAGGAGGCGGATGAGGCCAATTGCGAGTACATGGTGGACCCGGTATGGTACCCCGGGACAAGAAAGGGATACTGTGTATACAGACGGTGAGCCTGGCAGAGGGACTACTACCTACCGGTGATAGTATTTGGGCTCGGCGGATATCCGGAGGATACCGACCGGAGTCGAGAGATGATATGGGCCGATCCGGACTGACGAAGCCCATGGGCCGATCCGGACTGACGGAGCCCGATATATGAGGATTTTCGTGCCGATGCTGGGCACGGTTTTCATGATGTTTTCGAGTGTCGATGCTAGGCACTCATGTTCCATGATTTTGATGTGTCGCGAGGGACACCGTTGATTTATATCCTCATACTTTCATGCACACTCTTTTATGATGTTTACGTGCATACATACATTGATTATATGGGTGGACGAGTTCAACATACATACATACATTGATTACATGGATGGACGAGATCCACATGCATACATACCTTGATTATACTGTTGGATGTTATCCACATGCTTATAGGCATTGACTACCTTGTTGGCACACATACCAACCCGGTCACCCTAGATATCATAGTATTACCTTTATGATATAGTTGACCTAGGAGTCGTTATTTATTCGATTTCTACTTGTCGATATATTTCTATTCACGGGTTGGCAATTCACCCCCGTTGTTCCACAGTTCTTTCAGGTTGCCCGCTTGGATCAGTAGCGGCTTCGCTGGCACACAGTTGCTGTTGGAGATAGTGCCCTCATAGTCAATTATTGGATCGCAGGTACGTGATTGCAATGATTGCGGAGGACCTATCCCGGTAGGACAGTCTTACTCGAGATGATAGTATGCTATCTGGTTTACCTTTATCAGTCGTGTACATGTTCAGGTGACTGATTGCATGTTACACTTTGATAGAGCCCTTAGGATCTTGCTTTACTACCAACAGTATGATGGCGATCATATACGTGAGAGTTGGGTAGTTTATATGCATATCCTTAATTATGGTCCCTAGTCGTGGGAGTTTCGAGACAGGGCATCGATACTCCGGAGTAGACTAGTGTGTACAGTCGAGACCCCGACAAGGGGCGGTGGCCGGTCTCACAAGCCACTGGTGTCAGTTGGATCACCTAAGATGTATACAGGTGCTCATTGGGTTATGAGTACACCGGACAGGACTCGCCGGGAATCTGCTAGTTAGTATTATATCTACCGTCAGTTAGCAGTTCCCTGGTGACATGTGTACAGGTTAGTTCATCGACCTGAGGTCGTCATTTGTCTCGTGTGAGTTCCCACTGTGCTTTGATTTCTACCCTACCACGGCTCAAAGGAGTCGTGCAAACAGGTAGCTTTTGGGTACAGTCCCAAGCCATATGGAGGCACGTGAGCGGATCGGCAGGGGATTCGTCTCTCCCGGTATTGGGGGCGAGGTCGTGCTGTGTCTAGGAGAGCCATTACAAAAAGCCCACGGCCGTGGCAGGAGATTTACTGGTAGGTACTCCAGTAGTATCTCAGGGTGTTATTGGGCTTCAGTCCGACACGACTTATACTGTTATTGGGGGTCTGACGTTGCTAGCCCCCTAGACAGATATGCGATACTCATTGACGAACGGACCGGACTGTATATACATTGTCACTGTTAGGCTCAGTAGGGTTTTTCGGAGGAGCTCACTCATCGGTCTCCCTTGAGTTCGCTCCTCGGCCACCCTTGAGGTCAGTCCGTGGGCAGCCGTTACGCATTGCTAGTGCCGCTGATGGTTTGTGGTTAAATCCACTGCCAGGGTGCTGACGAGTCATTAGAGTTCCCCACAGGCAGTTTCCCAAGTTCGGGCGAAACGTTGTAGAGGCCGTATGGTTTTATGGCAGGGTTCGGAAAATGCACGTGCGTTTACGCACGTGTCAGTTTTCGGGCAGATGATACTGGTCGGCTTTGGTTTAAGCCGGATCCGAGTATTATATTGAGTAGGTATAATATCTTTGTCTCAGTTGCATTTGTATTCGGTCGTAATACAAATGCGGGTATATTTATACTGTTTCGGGGTTGTCCTGAAATTCGTTTCAGGATCACTTTTGGAAGTTGCCAGTTTCCAGTTTTCTATCAGCCGTCTTTTAACATTCGGTTAAAGACGGATTTATCTTTTCTTCAGATATGGTGAGTCAGTGCTTCTAGAAGTTTCTAGAAGGTTCTAGATGAGGTGACTAGGCTAATTGGTGTTGTGTTCTAATTGGTTGCATTTATTAAAGGGTGACTAGGTTTAGTGAGTCATGCTTTGTATTAATGCATTCTTGTTTTCCTTAGGATATTTAGAAGTGAGAAGCTTTATCCTATGGTCACCACCCTCTCCTACGGTCACCTCCCTCCATCATATAAAAGTGGCCGGCCTCCTCTCTCTCCTCACTCTCACTTGATGTTTCATTTCGGTTAGAAAAGATTATGATAGTATTCGGGGTGTATGGAATTTTACAGTTCATTTCATTCCATCACCCGATTTCCACGGCAACTTCATTAACCGATCGTCCACGGATTTGGACGAAGTGAGACAAAGTCATCTACTCATTCTCTACATCATTCTTGGTCGTCTCTTTTAGCAAACTTGACGATCGAGTTGCCTCGAGTCAGAGGCGAGAGCCCGTTTAAAGAACCAATTATGTGGTGCCACCTCGACGAGGATATCGGAGATCGACGCGATCGGAGCAGCCGCAACGGAGCGTGGGATGATGGTTGAAGAACGAAGGACTCGGATCGTTCGGTACAATCTTCCTACACTCTTTACAGTATGTTAGTTTAGCAATAATGGCAGATCCGGGTTAAAGTATACGATAGCGCCAGTTTAAAAGTTTTTGTTCCGCATTTGGCGTCTGTAGACGGCCGGGGCGCTAACGTAGACTTACAGTGGTATCAGAGCCTCACCATTTTGCTATGCTAACTTGTGCTGACGCGTTTAAAACTTCGATCGAACCGAAAAACAAAAATTGCAAAAATCCAAGCCGACAGTTTCTGTTAATTTTAAACGGTCTCAAAATTCATTTCTGTATATCTTAAAAATCCGTGCAGGCATATTTAAGAACCACGACAAAATTTGGGGTCGTGATCCCTCCAGGCTGCCGCGGAAGGGCGGCCAAACCCATGGTTTGGCCGCGCAACCGCGGCCACGTGGGGAGCACGTGCTCCCAAATTTTTCCAGTGGGTTCAGTGTTGGATTTTGGGGTTTTTGGTATATATCATTTTGGCCCAGGTTTTGTTACTGTTCACCAGTAAGCAGTGGGGCCCACTTTTTGATAATTGGTCTTTGGTCGATCGTAATTTAAACACGTTAGTTTACAGTGCTTACATTATATCTCCGACCGGGAATGTCATTTGATCGGTAAACCGCGTTTGATTGCTATAGTTCTTTTAGACGGGTTTGCGAACGTGACATTCGCGTTGATGTTCTGTGTTGTGCTGTGTTGTTGCGGATTTGTCGTGGTGGATAGCAGTGTGCAATGATAGTACAGTTTGAGTTTATTTGTACATTTGATATTGCGGGGCGAGCGTCCAACTTGTGGACTGCCGTCACTGCCTGTTGTATAATATTCTTTTGGGGCACGACTAGGTTGCGGTCGATGTACCTGTTGTACTATTTTTCATTACTGTACTAGGTTTTACCCCGCGACGGAGTGCACGGATAGCCGGGTTCGGGAGGGCAACGGGTCCCCATCTCATGGCTTTGAGAGGCAGAGGGGTCCCACTTCAGAATTGGCAGACTATTCGCCGCACTCGTAGGGGGTACAGGTTGACCCAAGGAGGGGTGCTCAATTTACCGGATTCCGTGAAGTGCCGGGTGTTCCATTCACTATGCTGTGGGGACTACCTCGCTTCAGGTTTTGGCGGGTAACTTGCCGCACCCGTAGGGGTCTAGGTTTCATTGCACAGGCTATCCACACGACAGGGGAACGTCGAGTTTCAGCAGCGGCTCTGTGAAACTCGGGGATCCCAGATATCTGTATTGTACTGTGATGCTTATTACTTTTTTGTAATGTTGCATATTATCACGCCTGGAGCGATTATGTATATTAGTTTATATACTATTAGATGTTGTATATGTTTTACACCCGCGCTAGTCCAGTCCCCGCTCTGTCGTTAGTTAAGTAACCTAACGAGTGATGACGGGACCCAGTGACGAATGCGGATGGCATATACGTACATTTTATTTTCGTTCTTTTCTGGTGTGATTAATGATGGGACTGCGTTGATTCTGATCAATGCAAAGTTAAAACAAACCTGTTTACAGTTGTTGGAACAATTTAAAAAGTGTTATTGCAAAGACGTTTTCTTTTGTTATGCATAGCGGTATTCAGTGGAATATCCTGCACCTCATTCGACGGGGCAAGGGCCGATATCCCTTCACCGGGACCGACCCCTTGGACAGAAGTTTGCGTCAGGGTAATAACTTCACTATAGTCGATTACAAGTTGCTTTGCATAGCGGTATTCAGTGGAATATCCTGCACCTCATTCCACGAGGAAAGAGCCGAGATCCCTTTACCGGGAGTGACCTCTTTAGCAAAAGGTTTTCGCCACTATATTTTAAAAAGCTATCAGGTTCCTTCAGCGATATCAAGTTCACTACGCTATAGGTTTTTCGCCAAAAACCAGCCGTAGCCCTCCGTCACTTCTTTTGGGTATTTAGTAGTAT
Source organism: Agapanthus africanus (assembly GCA_030015575.1). Classification (NCBI taxonomy): domain Eukaryota; kingdom Viridiplantae; phylum Streptophyta; class Magnoliopsida; order Asparagales; family Amaryllidaceae; genus Agapanthus; species Agapanthus africanus. The sequence goes on along the minus strand of CM057339.1, from coordinate 295,721,896 downwards.
TCAAGCTATGCATTTTAGCCAAAGTTAAGGCATAGTGTTTGGTAGCTGCTGGGTATTCAATTGTTGCATAGATAGATGAGTTAGTTTGGGACAGTCGTTCTGCCGATTGGCCAAAGTCAGGGGCATGTGCGGGTGGGTTCAAATTGACAAGATAGTGACGGGTAGAACTTGGCATGTGACTTATGACACTTTGACCAAAGCCAAGGTTATAAGAGCATGGGGCAAAAATCATATCAGGAGTTTCTAAAGAAACTGAAACTTGCCGAGTATGCGCATACCTTCTGGAGTATGAGTAACGTGGATGCATTCCATCACGTTATCATGCGATGAGAGTTGGATCCTGATTCCCACTGATGAGTTGGTTTACTCTTCGGGTGATCCCGATTGATTCTTCTTTAGGTTTGGAGGAGAATTTGACAGGACAGTGGGAGGTTTCCGGATTAGATAAAATGATGACCATTCTGATCTAGGTTAGAGTGCACGCAGAGTGTTTCTTTTCTCTCTCTCTCTCTTTGGCAGCGACCTTTGACCGACCCCAGACTATGACTCAGTGACCAGGTTGACCGAACCTTCTTAAAATACTGGCTTTTGGATTGTCTGAGTTGCATAAGTCATTGCCACTCCTTCTTTTACCCTTTGAATTTCTCAGAACACCCGTATTACTACGGATATCCACTTCCATTGGATAGATCCATCGTATGGTTATATACGAACTCGAAGGGACTTCTTCGGGGATGGATCCAGGTTTAGGAGAAATAGAATTGGTTTATTCAGTTGTATTTTATTATCACCTTCTCTCAGGTTGCGAGAGCTCCTTGGTTTAGGAAGGTACACCTATTACGCTTATTGGATAGTCTTATTCCAAACCATAGGCTGGTGCCGAAAGGTAGGGAATGAAGAAAACCAATTAGCCTAAGTAGGGTGTGCAGAAGGTAATATGTAAAGACAAAATAAAGGGATTAGAAAGAGGGCAAAGTAAATTGCGACTGATATCATTCACGACCAAAACCGCGTACTTCATCGCCACTCCTATTTCACCTTTAAAAGAATAAGGTATTATTCAGTTGTCTTTTATCATCACCTTCTCTCGAGATGCGAGTACTCCTTGGTTTAGGAGGGTACACCTATTATGCTTATTGGATAGTCTTCTTCCAAACCATAGGCTGGTGCCGAACGGTAGGGAATGAAGAAAACCATTTAGCCTAACGATGGTGTACAGAAGGTAACGACTAAAGACAAATAAAGGGATTTGGAGAGACGGCAATAAAATATACGGTTGAAGTCATGAATTGGATTATGGAAGAGGCATTGCTATGAATACCAGGATACCCCCTACGAAACATTTTTTATGTTTTAGTGCATTGTTAAAGGAAAAACTGTTTTCCCGATTAGAAACTTACTCCAAGGGCATGTATTTACCAGGTTTCATTCTCATATCTGTATGGTTTTACAGATGATGAGTGGGAGTAAGATATTGGGAATTAGGTGATCATCCTCATTATATCGGAATTCGTTGTAATTGGTGATATTTGAGGAAATCGCCAGGGTACAGTTTTCCACCTACAACGCACAGGTTTTGAGTTGTTTAAACTCAGCGGACTTATACAGAGTATTGTATGTTGTCCAGTGTCCATCAGGATAAAGGGGTAGGTCCTCGTACTATGTTCTGTTTACTTATAACTTCTCTAGTATTTAGACAAGTGTTTCGTAGAAATACAAGGTCTAAGTTTTCAGAAGTTGTGGGTATAAGAATAAAGTAGAGAACCAGGTATCACAAGTATCGGGATTCTTCAAAGAGATCGAAGATGTAGATTCTTGTGATTGGTATTCAGATGATAGTGATGGTTTTGAGAAACGTGTTTCTCTTTCAGGTTACTCATAATTGGATGGATTCCTAAGTTGAGTAATGCTGATTAGACTCTTTCCATTAAGTTGATATGCACTGGAGATAGATGCATGGATTGAATATGGTTCCAATTAAATAAGTGCCAAAGTTTCTATATTGGATATAGAATAATTCGTACCTTAAAAGATATTAAGGTATGGGGAGTTGTCCAGCTTATGATTAAAACCAGACACTGGATAACTCAGGGCACGTTTCTGTAATGGCTGTTTGTGGGTTGACCCTGGCTATGACGAGGGTTGATATTCTACCATTTGGAAGATCAATAGTGATATTGTTCTTGACTCGCCACAGTTTTAGTAAAAATGGATCTTTTTCAGAAAACAGTAGTGGGAGTATGGTAGAACTGGAAGTGATTCCAGAACCGCGAACGATTACGGAAAATTTAATAGGACCTATATATTCAATCAGGTTTGACATTCCAATAGCCGCTCCGCAGGTATGGTAGGTAACCTCAGACACCCGAGAGGTACTTCGGTAGGCTCAAGGACGGTGACAGGGAGGTTCTTATCTACCCAGACTTGACACTACTGTTGTTCCAGGATATGAGACCCGGTAGGAGGGTTGTCGTAGTCAGTGGGAGCAACGGAAGCATGGTGGGCAAGTAGCTTATGTCTATTTATAGACTAGAGCAGTTATAGCGGAGATAGATCATCTAATTTTGATGTGACAGTCATGGGTTTGACTTCAATCAGAATAAGGGATGGATCAGTTAAGAAGGTAGTAGGGTGTGATGTCATGGTATCTGGATGACATACACAGAGTGGGAAGTAAAATTCCTGTACTACGATCGGTTGTACTATGGTCGTCACACAGTTGTTTCTCCAGACAGGACATGGATATAATATTAGACATTCTGGTTTCTGGATCTATGGTTTTAGATCTAGATTTGGGTGGTTTCCCAATGTGGGTACTTTGACAGATATTCTAATGGTTTTTAGAATAGTTGACTCCTAGCATGGTAGTGTACCTGCAGGTGATGGAGTCACCCTCTCTAAAGGTGTCATATAGACTAAAGGGGAGAGGGATGTGCATGATTGGCAGATCACTTGCTTAGGCAATTGAGTCAATCATGAGATGTCAAGTACCGCACCAAATGTTGTTTTTGCACTAGATGCAATAAGTTTGTGTTAATCCAATCCTGGAGAAACATAAGCAGTTTTAGAACATTGGTACATGTTCTACGGATTTGATAACGGCAGCCTCTTTCGGGAGACGGTTATCATTCCAGGCTTCAAAGGTGACATGGATGACAGAGTGATTGTCAGAGTTTTTAGTTTTCCTTCTGACGAAGGACAGTATTATGGACAGGTGGTTCCAGAGGATACTGTGGGTGGCATGGTGCCGGATACTGATTAGGTTCAGTGATCCATACAGTCTAAGAAGTTTGGATATGGAGTTCATTTATGAACTAAGGTCCCATCAGATATCCAAACATATTCTAAGACAGGTACTACTCAATTCGGGAGATGGTTTTCTCCGCGAACTTGAGATTAAGAGAGATTCAGAAAGAAACTTCTAGGCGGATCCACTCACCGAGGCTATTTCTCGAACACAATAGTTTTACAAACGGGCTTTGTGATACTGATTAGTAGAGGAATTGGGTGTTGGTTTCACACGGGCTGTGAGTACGCAACATCGCAATAATTAGCCTTGAGTGCAGGTGGGAGATTGTTGGAGATAGTGCCCTCATAGTCAATTATTGGATCGCAGGTACGTGATTGCAATGATTGCGGAGGACCTATCCCGGTAGGACAGTCTTACTCGAGATGATAGTATGCTATCTGGTTTGCCTTTATCAGTCGTGTACATGTTCAGGTGACTGATTGCATGTTACACTTTGATAGAGCCCTTAGGATCTTGCTTTACTACCAACAGTATGATGGCGATCATATACGTGAGAGTTGGGTAGTTTATATGCATATCCTTAATTATGGTCCCTAGTCGTGGGAGTTTCGAGACAGGGCATCGATACTCCGGAGTAGACTAGTGTGTACAGTCGAGACCCCGACAAGGGGCGGTGGCCGGTCTCACAAGCCACTGGTGTCAGTTGGATCACCTAAGATGTATACAGGTGCTCATTGGGTTATGAGTACACCGGACAGGACTCGCCGGGAATCTGCTAGTTAGTATTATATCTACCGTCAGTTAGCAGTTCCCTGGTGACATGTGTACAGGTTAGTTCATCGACCTGAGGTCGTCATTTGTCTCGTGTGAGTTCCCACTGTGCTTTGATTTCTACCCTACCACGGCTCAAAGGAGTCGTGCAAACAGGTAGCTTTTGGGTACAGTCCCGAGCCATATGGAGGCACGTGAGCGGATCGGCAGGGGATTCGTCTCTCCCGGTATTGGGGGCGAGGTCGTGCTGTGTCTAGGAGAGCCATTACACAAAGCCCACGGCCGTGGCAGGAGATTTACTGGTAGGTACTCCAGTAGTATCTCAGGGTGTTATTGGGCTTCACTCCGACACGACTTATACTGTTATTGGGGGTCTGACGTTGCTAGCCCCCTAGGCAGATATGCGATACTCATTGACGAACGGACCGGACTGTATATGCATTGTCACTGTTAGGCTCAGTAGGGTTTTTCGGAGGAGCTCGCTCATCGGTCTCCCTTGAGTTCGCTCCTCGGCCACCCTTAAGGTCAGTCCGTGGGCAGCCGTTACGCATTGCTAGTGCCGCTGATGGTTTGTGGTTAAATCCACTGCCAGGGTGCTGACGAGTCATTAGAGTTCCCCACAGGCAGTTTCCCAAGTTCGGGAGAAACGTTGTAGAGGCCGTATGGTTTTATGGCAGGGTTCGGAAAATGCACGTGCGTTTACGCACGTGTCAGTTTTCGGGCAGATGATACTGGTCGGCTTTGGTTTAAGCCGGATCCGAGTATTATATTGAGTAGGTGTAATATCTTTGTCTCAGTTGCATTTGTATTCGGTCGTAATACAAATGCGGGTATATTTATACTGTTTCGGGGTTGTCCTGAAATTCGTTTCAGGATCACTTTTGGAAGTTGCCAGTTTTCAGTTTTCTATCAGCCGTCTTTTAACATTCGGTTAAAGACGGATTTATCTTTTCTTCAGATATGGTGAGTCAGTGCTTCTAGAAGTTTCTAGAAGGTTCTAGATGAGGTGACTAGGCTAATTGGTGTTGTGTTCTAATTGGTTGCATTTATTAAAGGGTGACTAGGTTTAGTGAGTCATGCTTTGTATTAATGCATTCTTGTTTTCCTTAGGATATTTAGAAGTGAGAAGCTTTATCCTATGGTCACCACCCTCTCCTACGGTCACCTCCCTCCATCATATAAAAGTGGCCGGCCTCCTCTCTCTCCTCACTCTCACTTGATGTTTCATTTCGGTTAGAAAAGATTATGATAGTATTCGGGGTGTATGGAATTTTACAGTTCATTTCATTCCATCACCCGATTTCCACGGCAACTTCATTAACCGATCGTCCACGGATTTGGACGAAGTGAGACAAAGTCATCTACTCATTCTCTACATCATTCTTGGTCGTCTCTTTTAGCAAACTTGACGATCGAGTTGCCTCGAGTCAGAGGCGAGAGCCCATTTAAAGAACCGATCATGTGGTGCCACCTCGACGAGGATATCGGAGATCGACGCGATCGGAGCAGCCGCAACGGAGCGTGGGATAATGGTTGAAGAACGAAGGACTCGGATCGTTCGGTACAATCTTCCTACACTCTTTACAGTATGTTAGTTTAGCAATAATGGCAGATCCGGGTTAAAGTATACGATAGCGCCAGTTTAAAAGTTTTTGTTCCGCATTTGGCGTCTGTAGACGGCCGGGGCGCTAACGTAGACTTACAGTTGCATCCGGGTGTTTTGCACTAGTAGGTGGGACATTTGTATCGTACCCACTCTTGTATCTATATTTCATTATTGTATCTAGTTAACTCCATCAATCAAATTTAGTAAATTGTATAAGTAATGAGTCTTAGTAGGATTGTGGTTGCGAGACTTAGAGCAAAGGGTTTTTCGCTACTTGTGGTATTTATGTCTTGCTTTCCTTTATCTTTTTTGGTGAACTTCGCCGTTGGGCGTCGTATACTTATTCTTACTATATTGCGTGGTTGTGATCCGCCGTTTGGCGAAGAGCTAGCTCCCGCTTGGGGATGCCTTTATCATCTTCATGTATTTGTGGTTTTGGATCAAAATATATAAAGGAGGTGCTGCCAAAATTTTTAAAGGACGAAGCACGTTTTCAAATTAGTAAATTTCACTTGCATCATTCTTGTTCCTTTTCTATGCATTAAGAAAACTTGATTTCATTATACCTTTATTTCAAAACCTCACCTCCTTTATTTTTCTTAAGAGGTTTAGATTTCTGGGTTTCAGCTTACTTGAATTCTGTTACGCCTTTAGACGTTGCGTGATTCCAGTGCTGGTCATGAGCTAATATTTCGGGTCGTGACAGTAAATGAAGTCCGCAAATATGAAGACGCCAAGTACTTCTTACCAGACTTCGAGGACATGGAAAGATGTCGCAAACCGGATGAAAAACAAAAAGCCATCGCCACTATCCCAATATTTGGGAGCGATACCGAGGTGGATGAAGAGATGGTCTACTCGGAACAACCCCAAGGCAATAGGCCAGGACCATCTACTCCTATTTTGGTCTTTGGCAGTGACTCTGAAGACGAGACCAACACAGTGTTATCCGTCCGCCAGTCAATACAGACCTTTGCTGGAGCTGACCAGAGTTTACAAATTACCATGGTTCCGCAAAGGCATTACAAAGAACTTGATGCACTTGATACATACAGCGTGCAAGAGCTGCAAACCTTCTATGTCCCTCCTAAGCAAAAGGCTGAGAAGGCGATCATTTTCTATCAATCCACGGAGACCAAGGTGGAGAAAGAAGCATGGTACGGTGCTAAGCCTGCGCTCGACAAACTTCAACCAATTCTTCTGCCCAGAAACTACGCAGAGGGAATGAAAAGTCTATTAAGATGCCAAGGCGTACCCTTCAAACAGACTGCTCGACAAGCCCAATTCTATAACAAGATTTGGGATATTCCCGGGACTCAGCAAAAGATGCCCAACGGGAGAATGGAGACGACTGGCCTTAGATACGTTCGGTCCAAGAAAAGGGAGCGGTTCCATGGCTGCCATGTCATAGATAACTCCGGTCGAGAAGCGAATGCATTTACAGATAGCGTTGATGTCGAACCAGAGCGAAATCCCGCCGTGAGGATACCAAGCCTGTCGTTCGAAGAACAGATTGACAAGCTGATAAGAGAAGTGGGTCGAAAGGTTCGAGATGACCATAGCCGCGAAATGGCCATTTACGAGAAGGCCAGGACGCAGTGTATCATTCAGCAGGCTACAGAAGGATAAGACGACGATGCCCTTCACCCTTAGCCTGTTGTGCGCTCTCGTGGCAAGGAAAAGGCCCGACGCAGAAGCAATGACAAGATCGAGAATAGGGACGGCGTTCAAAGACAGTGAAGCGGATCCAAGAAACCACGCGAGCGAGAAAAAGTCAGCTGGAACCTAGCTTTTATGAAGAAGATGGGTCGGGAGTACTCATTCCCTCAAGATAAAATAAGGAAAATATCCAACCTTATCATGAAGCATCAAATGATGACGCTCCCGGAGTCTCGATACCCCGAACAGATGAACGAGGTCCATCGCCCGGCTTATTGCTCCTATCACCGAGCAAAAGGACATCCTCTTGAAGACTGCTTCACCTTCAAAGACCGGGTTGAAGATCAGTATCAGCAAGGCAGGTTTGCTCTATCCGATAGTTGGAGGGTAGCCCCGCCATGAAAGCATGAGCCGAGAGCAACCTACACTGTGAAGGAAAGTCTGATCAGCATCGAGCTTGGAAACGAGCTCATACCTGCCATATGATAACATTCTCAAAAGAGGGAGAGCATGAAAATATGGATGACCTCTCCCAGTGCTTCGCAAATGAAGATGAGAATGAGGTGATCTCAGAATTTCCGCCGGCGCCAAGAGAGCTGGAAGATGGGATATACACCATAGCAGACAACCTGAGAAAAATCGACTTGGGGACGGCAGACGACCCAAGGCCAACGTTCGTCAGTGAGCTACTGTCTAAGAAACAGGTGGCCATGTTAAAAGACGTGCTTATACAGTATAAAGACTGTTTCACATGGAACTATTCCGAGATGCCGGGATTAGATCCAGAGATAGCTGTGCATAAACTGGCGATATCGTCGGACATCAAGCCAGTCAAATAGGCGTCAAGAAGAATGTGGTTCGAGCTTGAGATGAGTATCAATGCCGAAGTCAAGAAGCTAATCGACTCCAGCTTCATCCAAGAAGTTCAATACCCTGACTGGATCGCCAATATCGTTCCGGTAATGAAGACAAATAGGACGGTACTCATCTGCGTAGATTTTCGGGATCTCAACAAAGCTTGTCCGAAAGATGACTTCCCAGTGCATGTTACAGAGCTAATGATCGATAACACATCCACCCATGAAGTCTTCTTCTTCATGGACGGATCCTCAGGGTACAACCAAATCAAGATGCATCCTGAAGACCATAAGCACACTGCTTTCCGGACTCCACTGAGCATATTTTGCTACAAAGTGATGCCCTTCGGTTTGAAGAACGCCGGCGCCAACTACCAGAGGGCCATGACAAAGATATTTGATGATCTTATACAAGAGATTGTCGAATGTTATATTGACGACCTCGTGGTGAAAAGCAAATCGTACGAGGAGCACTGGGAGCATCTGAAGATAGTGTTTCAGCGCCTTTGGAAGTACAACCTGAAGATGAACCCTCTGAAATGCGCGTTTGGAGTTTCCTCAGGTAAATTCTGTAAGTCTACGATAGCGCCCCCGCCGTCTTTCCGAGGCCAAAATGCTAAACGAAAACTTTTTCTAAACTAGAAACCGGCGCTATCGTATGCTTAAAATCCGGATCGAACCATTAACCTACAACTAGCAACTAGAGAAAGGGTTGGAAAGCTACACTGATCGATTCGTGTCCTTCGGTCTTTGGCCACCATCCCAAGCTCCTCGCGGCACTCCGGTCTCGATCTCCTCATCGGAAAGGGCACCACATCTACGAGTCTTTTTACGGGCTTCCGCTTCATCCGAAGCAACTCGGGCATGAAGTTTGCTAGCCAACGTGTCCAAGGTGATGTAGAGAATGTTTGTGATCACTTTGTCTCTTGCATCCATTGATTTGAATGGAGGTTAGAGGTGTTGACATTAATGGAGATTTTGAGCTAGAGGAGGAAGAAAAAGAAGAAGAAGCTTTCTTTTTCCTTTTGTGTTTTCTATGATAAAATGAGAGAGGGTTGAAACAATAATATGAGAGCTCACCTCCTCATGGCAGCCCTTCTCTCTCTCCTCTTATCATATCATCACAAAACCATCATATAATGTGACATATGCACAAGAAATGATACCATGAGTCACCCATGAAGTCTATGTCACATTAAATGAACAAAATGATGGCTTCTAGCTCACAATTTCCATATGCAAACATTAATCCAAATGTTTGTAATAATAAAAAGATACGGCAACATCTAAAGTAAACTAGTGACAGATCACAAGGATTTCCCTCACCTGTATATACATACCTGCATCCGCATTCCGACCGAATGCGAATGCGATGAGACTAAAGAAATCCAACAAATCTAATACTAGGATCCTGCTTAAACCAAAGCCCACTAGTATGATCCGCCCGATCATGATCCTTGCAATACCGTACGTATATGATCGAACCCTGCCATATATCATACGGCCTCTACAACGTTTCGCCCGAAACTTGAGAAACTGTCTGTGGGGGACTCTAAAGACTCGTCAATACACTGGCTATGGATTTAACCACTAGCACGTCAGTGGTACTAGCTGTACGTAACGGGCAACCAGGCATTGACCAAAAGGGAGGTTGATGAGCGAACTCATCCTGACACCCTACTGAGCCTGTCAGTGAAAATATCCGTACAGTCCGATCCATTCGTCTATGAGCATCGCATGGCGGGCCTACGGGGTTGGTAAAAGTCAGACCCCGCAAAAGCGGTACAAGTTGTGTCGGAGTGTAGCCCAGAACACCCTGAGATACTACTGGAATACCTACCAGTAAATCTCCTGCCTTGGCCAAGGACTTCGTGTAATGGCTCTCCTAGACACAGCGCGATCTCACCCCCAATACTGGGAGAGACGAACCCCTGCCGATCCGCTCACTACCTCCATGTGGCTCGGGACTGTACCCAACTAAAACCTGTTTGCACGACTCCTTTGAACGGTGGTAGGGTAGTAATCAAAGCACAGTGGAAACTCACACGAGACAAATGGAGATCTCAGGTCGATGAACTAACCTGTACACATGTCACCAAGGAACTGCTATCTGACGCCAGGTATAATACCAACTAGCATGTTCCCGGCGAGTCCTGTCCGGTGTACTCATAACCAAATGAGCACCAGTATACATCTTAGGTGATCCAACTGACACCAATGGCTTGTGAGACCGTCCACCGCCTCTCGTCGGGGTCTCGACTGTATACACTAGTCTACTAATGGAGTATCGATGCCCGGTCTCGAAACTCCCACGACTAGGGACCTTCTAAGGATGTGCTTATAGACCCCAGCTCCCACGTATATGATGGCCATCATACTGCTGGTAGTCAAGCAAGAATCCTAAGGGCTCTATCAATGTGTAATAGCGACCTATAAGGTCACCTAATGCAGTACACGATGATAAAGATAAACCAGATAGCATACTATCATCTTGAGTAAGACTGTCCTACCGGTATAGGTCCTCCCTCAATCATTGCAATCACGTGCCTGTGATCCAATAATTGACTCTGAGGGCACTATATCCAATAATCTCCCACTTGCACTCAAGGCTAATTATTGCGATGTCGCATACTCACAGCCCGTGTGATACCGAACACCCAACTCCTCTACTAATCAGTCTCACAAAGCCCGTTTGCGAAACTATTGCGTTCGAGGAATTGCCTCAGTGAGTGGATCCGCTCTGATGTTTCTTTCTATGTCTCTCTTTTTCTTAAGTTCGCGGAGAAAGCCATCTCCCAAAATGAGCAATACCTGTCTTAGAATATGTCTGGATATCTGATGGGACCTAGTTCATAAATAAACTCCAAATCCAAACATCTTAGACTGTATCGTCAACTGAACTTAATCAGTATCCTGCGCCACACCTCCCTCAGTATCCGCTTGGACCACCTGTCCAAAATACTGCCCCTCGTCAGAGGGAAAACTATAACTCTGACAGTCACTCTGTCATCCAAGTCACCTTGGAAGCCTGGAATGATAACCGTCCCCTGAAAGAAGCTGTTGTTATCATATCCCTAGAACATCCACTTATGTTCTAAAACTGCTTCCGAACGTTTCTCCAAGATAGGATTAATATCAACTTATTGCATCTAGCGCAAAAACAACATCTGCTGTGGTACTTGACATCTCATGATCAACTCAATTGCCTAAACAAGTGATCTGCCAATCATGCGCATCCCTCTCCCCTTTAGTCTGTAAGACACCTTTAGAGAGGGTGACTCCATCACCTGCAGGTATACTACCGTGCCAGGAGTCGTCCATTCTAAAACACCTTTAGAATGTTGTCAAAGTACCCAGATTGGGAAACTACCCAAATCTAGATCTAAAACCATAGATCTAGTAACCAGAATATCTGATATAATATCCATATCCTATGTGGAGAAACCACTGTGTGACAACCAAAGTATAACCGACCGTAGTATAGGAATTTCACTTCCTACTCTGTGTATGTCATCCAAATACCAGGACATCACACCCTACTACCTTCTTAACAGATCCATCCCCTATTCTGATGAAGTCAAACCTATGACTGTCACATCAGAAATACCGCTATATCTGCTTTAGACCATAAATAGACATAAGCTACTTGCCCACTATGCTTCCGCTGCTCCCACTGACTACGACAACCCTCTGGCAGAGTCATATACACGTGCACTTCTAAAGCTAATTTAGAACGACGCTATATTCATCCTCCTGCCAGGTCTCACAGTCTGGAACAACAGCAATGGCAAGTCTGGGTAAACAAGAACCTCTCTGTCACCGTCCTTGAGCATACCGAAGTACCTTTCGAGTGCCTGAGGTTACCCACCATATCTGCGGAGTGGCCAATGAAATGTCAAACCAGATTGAATCTTTAGGTCCTTATCAAATTTTCAGTAATCGTTTGCGGTTCTGGAATCACTTCCAGTTCTACCATACTCCCACTATTGTTTTCTGAAAAAAAATCCATTTTACTAAAACTATGGCGAGTCAAGAACAATATCGCTATTGATCTTCCATATGGTAGAAAGTCAACCCTCGTCATAGCCCGGGTCAACCCACAAACAGCCATTACAGAAACGTGCCTTGAGTTATCCAGAGTCTGGTTTTAAGCATAAGCCGGACAACTCCCCGTACCTTAACATTGTTAAGATATGAACTCTTCTATATCCAATATAGAAACAGAGGCACTGATTTAATTAAAACCAGATTCAAATCATGCAGCTGTCTCCAGTGCATGTCAACTAAATGGAGAGAGGCCGATCGGCATTACTCAACTTAGGAATACATCCAGATATGAGTAACCTGAAAGAGAAGTATGTTCTCATAATCATTACTATCAACTAAATACCATACATAAGTATCTACATCTTCGATCACCTTGAAGAATCCTGATACTTGCAATACCTGGTTCTCTACTTTATTCATATACCTATAACTTCTCAAAACTTAGACCTTGCATTTCTACGAAACACATGTCTAAGAACTAGAGAAATCATAAGTAAACAGAATATAGTACGAGTACCAACCCCTCTGTCCTCATGGACACTGGACAACATACAATACTCTGTATAAGTCCCCTGAGTCTAATAACTCATTCCCTGTGTGTCGTAGGTTGAAAACTGTACTTATGATTAAGAAGAATTACACCGCTGTTTAATGCTCCTTACCTAACCATCCACTGATATAGGTAAATGTCATAGACATAATTTCAAAAAGTTATATCTCACTTTATAATAATAAACGTACAGATATATCAATTTGAAATTGGTGCATAACAACGGATATTCAAAACCAAATATTTGCCGTCCGGCAAAAAGCCCAGGCGATTTCCTCAAATATCACCAATTACAACGAATCCCGATATAATGAGGATGATCACCCAATTCCCAATAACTTACTCCCACTCATCATCTGTAAAACCATATAGATGTGAGAAACAAATCTGGTAAATACATACCCTGGAGCAAGGACTAATTGGGAAATCAGTTTTTTTTAACAATACATAGTGAAACTGAAATATGTAAATGTTTCGAAGGGGTATCCGGGTATTCTTAGTAATGCCTTTTCCATTATCAGATTCACAACTGTAACCGTATATTTCTTTGCAATCTCTCCAAATCCCTTTATATGTCTTTAGTCATTACCTTCTGTACACCCATTTAGGCTAAATAGTTTTCTTCCTTCCCTACCGTTCGGCACCAGCCTATGGTTTGGAAGAAAACTATCCAATAAGCATAATGGGTGTGCTCTCCTAATCCTAGGAGTACTCGTAACCTGAGAGAAGGTGAAGATAAAAGACAACTGAATAAATCTTATTCCTATTTCTCCTGAACCAGAATCCATCCCCGAACTGGAACAAGTTCCTTCGAGTTCGTATATAACCATACGATGGAGTATCCAATAAACTGTGGATCTTCGTAGTGATACGGAGTATCCTGGATAAATACAAAGGTGAAGTAGGAGTGGCGATGAAATACTTGGTCTGGTCGTGAATAGCAGTCGCAATTTACTTTGCCCTCTTACTAATCTCTTAATTTGTCTTTACTTAATACCTTCTGTACACCTTCGTTAGGCTAATTGGTTTTCTTCATTCCCTACCATTCGGCACCTTCCTATAGTTTGGAAGAAGACTATCCAATTAGCATAATAGGTGTACCGTCCTAATCCAAGGAGCACTCGCAACCTGAGAGAAGGTAAAAGGAAAAGACAACTGAATAGTCCTATTCGGTTTCTCCAGAACCGGAAACCATCCTCGAATCTAGAACAAGTTCCTTCGAGTTCGTATATAACCATACAATGGTTTTATCCAATAGAAGTGGATGTTCATAGTAATACGGGGTGTTCTGGAGAAAAGGGTAAAAGTAGGAGTGGCAATGAGGTTTACAACTCAGACAATCCAAAAGCCAGTGTTTTAAGAAGGTTCGGTTAACTTGGTCACTGAGTCATAGTCAAGGGTCGGGTCATGGTCGCTGCCAAAGAGAGAGAGAGAAAAGAAACACTCAGCGTGCACTCTAACCTAGATCGGAATGGTTATCACTGTATCCAATCAGGAAACCTCCCACTGTATCGTCAAATTCTCCTCCAAACCTGAAAGAAGAATTCGTCCGGATCACCCGAGGAGTAAACCAACTCATCAGTAGGAATCGGGATCCAACTATCATCGCATGATAATGTAATGGAATCCACTCACGTTATCACACTCCAGAAGGTATGCGCATATCTGGCAAGTTTTAGTTTCTTTAGAAACTCCCGATGTGATTTTTACCCCATGCTCTTATGACCTTGACGAAGGTCAACAAATCATAAGTCACATGTCAAGTTCTACCCGTCATTATCCAGGTTAATTTGAACCCACCCGAACAAGCCCTTGACGAAGGTCAACAAGGCTATACGACTGTCCCAAACCAATGCATCTATCTATGCAGCAGAAAGGTAACAAGCAGCTACCATTCACTATGCCTTGACGAAGGTCGACAAACATAGCATGAATACTAAGTGCTACCCATCTGAAATGACGGAGGGCTACGAATGGTTTTTGGCGAAAAACTTTTAACATAATGAACTTGATATCGTTGAAGGAACCGGATAGCTTTTTATAAAAATATAGTGGTGAAAACCTTTGCTAAAGATGTCACTCCCGGTGAATGTATCTCGGCTCTTTCCCCATAGAATGAGGTGCAGGATATTCTTAACCGAATACCACTGTGCAAAGCAAAAAGTAATCGACTATAGTGAAGTTATTACCCTGACGCAAACTTTTGTCCAAGGGGTCACTCCCGGTGAAGGGATCTCGGCCCTTGCCTCGTCGACTGAGGTGCAGGATATTCCAACCGAATACCACTGTGCAAAACAAAAGAGAACGCCTTTGCAATAACAGCTTTTTGAAAAATGTTCCAACAACATCAGAATAGGTTTGTATAGCTTGCATTGATCCAAATCAATGCAATCCCATCAATTAATCACACCACAAAAGAACTAAAATATGATGTACGTATATGCCATCCGCATTCGCCACTGGGTCTCGTCATCACCCGTTAGGTTACTTAACTAACGACAGAGCGGGGACTGGACTAACACGGGTGTAAAATATATACAACATCTACTAGTATATATATTAATATATAATATTCGCTCAAGGCGTGATAAAATGCAATATCGCATAAATGTAATAAGCATCACAGAACAATACAGAAAATCTGGGATCCCCGGGTTTCATAGAGCCGCTACTGAAACCCGACGTTCCCCTGGTCATATGGATAGCCTGTACAATGAAATCCTAGACCCCTACGGGCGCGGAAAGTTACCCGCCAAAACCTGAAGCGAGGCAGACCCCTTCAACAACGTGAATGGACCACCTAGCACTTTACGGAATCCGGTAACTTGAGCACCCCTCCTTGGGTCCACCTGTACCCCTTACGAGTGCGGCGAATAGCCCGCTAATTCTAGAGTGAATCCCCCTCCGTCTCAAAGCCATGAGATGCGGGCCAGTTGCCCTCTAGAATCCGTCTATCCGTACACCCTACCGCGGGGTAATCCTAGTACAGAAAGTAAAAATATACAACGGGTACATCGACCTCAGCCCGGTCGTGCCCCAAAAGAATAATATACAAACAGGCAGTGACGGCAGTTCACATGTCGGACGCTCGCCCCGCAATATCAAATATACAAATACAACCAAACTGTACTACCATTGCATCGCCGACTTTCTCGCTGAGCATCTGATACCCGCCGACTCTCCCTTAAACTGCGAATTGCCAAACGAACACGCGTTTGACACAAACGACGAGGAGAAAGAAGGGAGTGATACCCGATGGGAACTTCCTTCGATGGAGCGTCCTCTTTGAAGAAGCAAAAGCAAAACACCCCCATGATTAAAGCCGGGGTAGGCCTTATCTTCGTAACTCCGCAAGGAGGGATAATGCGTTTCGCCCTTTCATTAACAGAGCCAAGAACAAACAATGAGGCTGAGTATGAAGCTTTGATATCAGGTCTTGAGATTGTTGTCGACATGGGGATCGAAAACCTCCTCATATATGGAGACTCCCAGCTGGTCGTCAGTGAAGTAAAGGGCGACTATCAGACGTGTAAATCCGAGTTGGTAAAATATGGCGAGAGAGTGCAGCAATTGCTGACGCAAATCCCCTCCTACACTCTGGAAAGCATACCGCATGCGGAAAATAGCAAGGCGGATGAGTTAGCCATGCTTGCTAAAGAACTTGCCGACGAAAACCTCGATGACGTAAGGATCATTGTGCAAAGCCGTTGGATTCTCGCTCCAGCAGAGATATCTACGATGACGTCTAAAGAAGAGGAAGCAACCGAACAAGCGGCCTTCCAATTAGAGGATGAAGAAAAGGTGAAGGATTGGAGAGAAGTCTTTATAGACTACTTCAAATCCCATCGAACGCCCGAAGACGCGTCGTCAAGACATCAGATCATGAAGCGAGCCCTGTCTTTCGCCTTCGTCAATTATTCTCTTTATAAGAGATCATTCGACTGTCTATGGTTGAGATGCCTGGGACCGAAAGAAGCAAAGAGGGTCGTCCAAGAAACTCATGGCGGACTCTGCGGTTCCCATCAAGTTAGGCTAAAGATGAAGATAAAAAAAATGGGCTATTATTGACCCACGATGATTCAGGACTGTCTTGAATATGTGAAGCAGTGTCACTCATGCCAAATTCACGGGGATTTCATCCACCAGCATCCGAATCCACTACACCCAACATTGGCTAGATGGCTATTCGAAATGTGGGGAACCGATATAATCGAGCCCATCGAACCAGCATCATCCAAGGGACATCGGTTCATACTAACAACAACCGATTACTTCTCTAAGTGAGTAGAAGCAAAACCGTTAAGAGAGGTGAAGACGGAGAACATCCTCCATTTCTTCAAGACACATGTCATCTACCGGCTCGGCACTCCGCGATGAATCATCTCGGATAATGGGCCGTCCTACAGAAGCCACAACATCAGCCGCTTCGCAAAGCATCATAAAATAGATTGGAGATATTCTTCAGTTTATAACCCCCGAGCTAACGGTCTAGCTGAAGCTTTCAACAAGTCCTTGACGAAGATCATAAAGAAGACGGTGTCCAGAAACAGAAAAGATTGGCACGAGAGATTGCATGAAGCTCTCTGGGCTTATCGGACCACGTTCAAGATGACCACGAATACAATGTCATTAGCGTTAGTATTCGGAATGGAAGCGGTTCTCCCCTTGGAGATAGAGCTACCCACTTTACGAGTGGCGGTCCGACATAAGCTGACGAATAAAGAAAAAGCCTACCTTCGGCTTGAGGAGCTCGATGCCCTCGATGAAACTCATCTCATGGCGCAACAAAACCTAGAAGATCACAAAGCAAGGATGCGCGCTCATAGAAAAGACTGACTAGGCCGAGAACATTCCGCTAAGGCGAATTCGTGCTAGTCGTAAAATGACCTATGATCCCCAATCGTGCTAAATGGGGGAAATTAGAGCTGAACTATGAGGGCCCGTATATCATAGACAAGGTCTACCAAGGCGGGGCCTACTTGCTCATGGATATGCATGGCGAAAGACCTTTCCGGCCAATAAACGGCCGGTTCCTTAAGAAATACTACGCTTGACAAGTCACGGCTCAGGTTAATGATGGATGACGACGCTCGTGTCCGCTTGCTGTCTTCCTGAGTCCAAACTCTATAAGTAGTATCCGGCGAAACCTCGCCTCAAAATCCCTACGGACTGCATCGTCCTTAAACTAGCTACGGACCGAAATGTCCTAAAACTAACAACGGACCGCAATGTCCTTAAACTAGCTATGGACCGAGATGTCCTTAAACTAACAATGGACCGAGATGTCTTTAAACTAACATCAGACTGAGATGTCTTTAAACTAACAATGGACCGAGATGTCCCTAAACTAACAACGTCGCCTAAAACACGGCGATAGTGGAATGCAAGTCCATAAGTCCCAGCGGTGAGGACTGCAACTCAAATCCCACCGGCAAACAAGTGGGTCACATGCGACGAAACTATTCTCGAGAGTTTCATCGCCAAAAAAATGGTGCATCAACAAGCGAAATGGGCGCGGATGAAAACCCGAAAGAGCTCCGTGAGTAAAAACAGCAGGACTGCCGGCGGGTTCATGAAAACCCGAAAGGGCGCGACTCGTTAAAAAAATTTCATGCACACTTGCAAGGTCCTCTCGACCTTGTAGGGAGAAAATACCTGCGTAAGATCCTTATGACTCACAAGGGAGCAACACACTTAGGGATCCCCACGATTCATAAAGAGAAATTACACTTACGAGATCCTCACGACTCGTAAGGAGAATTCCCCCTATAAGACCCTCATGGCTCGTAGGATTCAAAAGCCTTAAGCTACAGGGATCTGAACCGGTTCTTAAGCCATCACACTCTCTATGTTGCCCTACAAGTAGTTCAATATTGACTCTTGTATACAATCCACGGGCATAAATAAACGTTTCCCCCACCAAGTCCCACCAATGACGAGAAATGTTCTCATGTGGTGAACAACACTTGTAAGTCCTCTCGACTTATAAGGAGAAAACACTCTTGTAAGATCTTTACGACTTATAAGGGAACACGCATTTAGGAATCCTCACGACTCTTAAGGAGAAAACACACCTACGAGATCCTCACGACTCGTAGGGAGAAACATCTTTATGAGACCCTTACGGCTCAAGAAGTCAAAAGCCTTAGTCAACAGGATCCTAACCCTGTTTGCTAAGCCACCTTTGTTCGAATCGACAAAAGCAAATGATGATTCGCTCCTGGCAATATCCCAGTTATAGCGATGTTGATGCCTAAATTGGTATCAAATTCCAAGTCCTTTCACGGCAAATGATGATTCATTCCTGGCAATATTCCAGTCGCAGCGATGCCAATGCCAAAATTGGTGTCGGATCTCAAGTTCCATACTCGCAGCAAAAAATCAGCGAGCCAAAAATGCATATGAAATAGCCGAAATGATAGGGCAACTCGCAACAAAAATTAGCGAGTAAAATATATGCATATAAAAATAGCTGAAATGATTGGGCAACTCGCAATAAAAAGCAGCGAGTAAAGAAAAGAAAAATAGCCCAAATGATTGGGCACCGCGAAAAATAGCCGGAATGATTGGGCAATCGCGACTTTCGCGATATAAAAAGATGAAATAATAGAGCATCGCGGAAAGAAATAAAAAATGAAATGAAACTTTTGCCCTGCAGGTGAGATCATATCGACCCCTGTATACAATCCATGGGCACAAACGAAAAGGAAACCACATTGTCCCACCAGGCATCGTCAAAAGGAAGCTAGATCTCGATGGCTACATCTGCAGCCTAGAAATCAACAACGGCGTTCCTTCTCGTTCAAACCAGAAGCAGATACGACATCAGCAAAACGGAGCCACAGCAAAGTCCCCTAGTTCCAAATCTTGACGGTTCACAGACAGCCTAGAGACTACCTCGGAGCCATGGCAAAGTCCCCTAGTTTCAAATCTTGACGATTCACAGACAGCCTAGAGACTACCTCGGAGCCATGGCAAAGTCTCTAGTTCCAAGTCTCGACGGCAGTATCCACATCCTAAAGATCAACAACAGCATTCTTCCTCCCCCCAGCAGAATGCAGACGCGACATCAACAAACAGAGCCATAGCAAAGTCCTCTAGTTCCAAATCTCGACAGTTCACAGACAACCTCGACATTCATCTCAATATTGCAGACACAATGTCAACAAACGAAGAAAAGGAAGATCCCTAGCATCAAGGTCTTGACGGCACCTCAAATGAGACCTGAAAGACTATCGGAGATCATCCCACTCCAGCATGGAGTGGTCATAACTCATCGAAGCTCCCAAACTGAGCCTAACCTCAAGTAAAAAGAAACATGGAACATCCCTAACGCTTGCTCTTTCGACGGTAATATTACATGGAAGATTACTTAAAGACGTCTTGTCCAGCCCCCGAAGGGATCAGAGACACGACAGTCGCGGGGCTACTCAAACAGCAAGATTGCATATCGAGGAATACACCGGCCAACGCGGCGGTACGACGGGTAAAAAACCCTAGTACCACAGACCCTAACGGACTTCTATTAGCAGGAGTTAACTGTGACGTTAGAACATCCTTGCGAGAACTTCTCGATTCGTCTTGACTTGTGGGGAAAATAATGTTCCTGCGAGAACTTCTCGACTCGTCTCGACTCGCAGGGAAAAGCCTTAGGCAATAGGGATAAGGACCTATTTCCTAAGCACTGGGGCCCTGTAAGTCGGTCCAAGATGGACTATTTCATACTATTCACAGGCCACACTCTCCAAAGTCGAATATCAATAAGGAGGGAAACAACCACTTACGAATCCTCTCGACTTGTAAGGGGAAAAATTCTCTTGTGAGATCCTTACGACTCTCAAGAGAAAACGCACTTAGGAGTCCTCACGACTCCTAAGGAGAAAATACACCTATGAGGTCCTCTCGACTCGTAGGGAGAAAATTCTTTATGAGATCCTCATGGCTCATAAAATTAAAACGTCTTAGGCGGCAGATCTGAACATGTTTTCTAAACCATCGCTGCCCTGCAATGAGATCAAGATAGACTATCTATAAGATGCATTTGCTAAAAGGGACACGCCAGTCTGAAATAAAATATGTCATTTATTCATGAATCCAAATGAATACAAGGTACGTTTCATAAAAGAATCAAAATGAATACAAAATACTCTCATTCAGGAATAAATACAAAAAAGGAGAATATAAAAAAAAATCTTCAAGCCCGCGGATGGTGCAATAAGTTCGTCAGTTCATCGTTCATCCACTGAGCCTCGACTTCAAGCTTTGTTATTGCCACAAGACGGGTCTCCGCCTAAGACTGTTGAGTCTGATACGAAGCGAACTGACTCTCAAGCTCCTTTTCAGCAATTTTATGAGCTTCAACCATCTTGCAGGTAAAGATAATGGCTTTATCAAGAGCTACCACCTCTATGATAGCTTCTTGAAGCACCCACCAAATTTCGTACGCACTGATGGTCTTAGTAGTAAGTTGAGCCTGGAGTTCCCCCAAAGCATTTGAAGCTAGCTCCCTCTCCAAAAATTTTTGGTTGAGCCACTTCTCGCAAGACCGTAGATTAGTGGCACACCACTCAATCCACCCCCGCAGTTTCGCCTTTGCAGTTGTAGGGTGTTTTTCGTCACCCCATTGAGATGGGAATACGCGCACGGTTGTCAGGCGTACTACAGATTCCCCCTGCCTAGGGTAGGCCGGAGTTTAATGATTGTGGGGATCCGAATCTCCGGCAGCCGCGGACTAAGCTGCCGTTAATTACCCCTCGCCTTTGGGGCGAGGGAACCTCCGATTAACGGATTAAAATGGTCATGCGAACTCAATGTACAGTGTACGTGTGTTGTGTTTTGGAGGAGGGGTTTTAAATATATCGGGAGCCACGCAGAGTTTTTACGGGGTGCGGGGCAGCGCCCCGTTAGAAATTTTTTCTAACAGGGACAGTGTCGTGGAGTATGTGCATGTGTATATTCGTATACATATGTATATATATGAAAAAGGGGGGGAAAGACATCCAAAGGATGCGTAGGGCAGCACCTTGGGCGCTATGCGCTTAGGTGCTGTGCGCTCAGGCGCAAGCGCGCCACGTGTCGGCACGTGGGCACTTTGTGCAGGAGCGCTGCGAGCAGGAGCGCAAGCGCGCGCGCCACGTGTCGGCACGTGGGCGCTTTGCGCATGAGTGCTGCGCGCAAGCGCGCGCGCCACGTGTCGGCACGTGGGCGCTTTGCGCATGAGCGCTGCGCGCTGGTGCGCAAGCGCGCGCGCCACGTGGGCGCTTTGCGCATGAACGCTACACGCTGGAGCGCAAGCGCACTGGAGCGCAAGCGCACTGGAGCGCAAGTGCGCGCGCCACGTGTCGACACGTGGTCGCTTTGCGCATGAATGCTGCATGCTGGAGCGCAAGCGCACTGAAGCGCAAGCGCGCGCGCCACGTGTCGGCACGTGGGCGCTTTGCGCATGAGTGCTGCGCGCTGGAGCGCAAGCGCGCGCCACGTGTCGGCACGTGGGCGCTTTGCGCTCGGGCGCAGTGCGCTGGAGAGGAAAAGAAGGCTTTTAGCCCCGGAAACTCTCGAAAGAGAAAATAGGGTGGAGTTAAACTCCTAATATGCTTTGGGTTAAGGAAATGGGTCCTTCTTCTTCCTTTGCTGGCCGGATCTTGGAGATAAAGAGATGTAAGATTTAAAAAAACTTTTCTTTTTGAGATCTGATGGCAGATCTGAGTTCCCCTTAATGGGTTTTGTGGTGGAAAACTATTTAGTTTTGAAAAAGGAAGAGTATAACTCTTGATTTAATTCAAAAGAAAGAAGAAGGTTTTGGAACCTTGAAGAAGGAAGAAAGAGCTCAGCTCTGAAACTTTTTTTTTGGAGAGAGAAAAAGTTGTTGGGATATTTCATTATCCTTGCCTTTATAGGCCATACATTTTACACATAGCCCCTTGGGCTTCACAAAATGGTATTTTGCCTATCCCATGGCTCATGTGCCATTTCTTTTTGCACATAAGCCATGGGCTTTACAAAAATTTGGCTTTATGCCTATTTTTTCTTACATTTATCCAAAAATAAAATAAAAGAAATACAACAAAATTATTTATTACAAAATTTTTATCTTAGCATGGGGGGAGGCCGGCCGCTTCATGCTCGGGCTCGACCCGGGCATGGGCCCACTGGATTTGGGCTTGGGCCCACTTGGCTTGGGGTTGACTTTAATTTTGACTTGGTCAACCGGGGTGTAAATTTTTACCCCAACAAATTGCCCCCCATCAATAAATGCACACCACATATGTTGGTCGTGTGCATGAAATTGATGGATCTTCTTTCACGTGGAGGCGACTTGATTTGGTTCCCGCTTTTTGGGAAGCTGGCACTGCCCTTTTTACGACATGGACGGTCGTTGCTTGACATGTCTCCGAGACGGAGTGTCCGTGATAGACGTTTTCCCTGGCCCGGAGTTATCTGGTTCCCGCTTTGTAGGAATCCTGTGCTGCCCTTTTTGCGACTTGGTCGGTCGGTGCTGCCCTTTTAGCGACGTGGACGGTCGATGCTGCCCTTTTAGCGACTTGGACGGTCGGTGCTGCCCTTTTAGCGACGTGGACGGTCGATGCTGCCCTTTTTGCGACTTGGACGGTCGGTGCTGCCCTTTTAGCGACGTGGACGGTCGATTCTGCCCTTTTTGCGACATGGACGGTCGGTTCTGCCCTTTTTGCGACATGGACGGTCGGTGCTGCCCTTTTAGCGACGTGGACGGTCGGTTCTGCCCTTTTTGCGACATGGACGGTCGGTGCTGCCCTTTTAGCGACGTGGACGGTCGATGCTGCCCTTTTTGCGACTTGGACGGTCGGTGCTGCCCTTTTAGCGACGTGGACGGTCGATGCTGCCCTTTTTGCGACTTGGACGGTCGGTGCTGCCCTTTTAGCGACGTGGACGGTCGGTGCTGCCCTTTTTGCGACTTGGACGGTCGGTGCTGCCCTTTTAGCGACGTGGACGGTCGGTGCTGCCCTTTTAGCGACATGGACGGTCGATGCTGCCATTTTAGCGACGTGGACGGTCGATGCTGCCCTTTTAGCGACGTGGACGGTCGGTGCTTGATTTGACTTGCTCTGCTTCTTGCAATGTCAGAGGTAGACTTGACTTGCTCCGCTTCTTGCGGTGTCGGAGTGGAAGTCGGCTTGTTGATTTTGATTTGGGTTGACATCGGCATCTCTATACTGGAATATGGTACCAGGAGCGAATCATCATCTGTCATGGAGAGGATTTTGGGATTTTGGTTTTTGTTTGGCATCTGCATTGCTGCACTGGAATAATGCCAGGAGCAACTCATCATTTGCCCCGAGAGGATTTGGGAGAAATTGGGATTGTTTTACGCCCGTGGATTGTATACGGTTTTGCAGGATGTATGATCCAGACCGTAGGGCCGGAAAAATTTCGGGACTTTGTCGGCGTCTGCATCGCTGCTCTGGAATATGGTACCAGGAGCGACTCATCATTCGCCGTTGGGGTATGGGATTTGGAATTTGGTTGGCGTCTGCATCGCTGCACTGGAATATGGTACCAGGAGCGACTCATCATTCGCCATTTGGGGATTGGGGAGCGATGGCTTAAGAGACAGGTTTAGATCCCTATCACCTAAGGCTTTTCAATTTTATGGGCCGTGAGGGTCCCATAAAAGCATTTCCTCCCTACGAGTCGTAAGGATCCCGCAGGTTTATTTTCTCCTTAAGAGTCGTGAGGACTCCTAAGTGTGTTTTTCCTTTATGAGTCGTAAGGATCGCACAAAGGTTTGTTCTCCTCATGTATCGTGAGGACACATGAGTGGGTCTTCTCAATGGAGCATAATTCCAAAGGCGGAGACCAGCCACGTAACTGGTAATTGTGGTGGGGCATGGGTATGACGAGAATTATTTGAGTCCGTGGATTGTATACGGTAGTCAACTTGGGGACCAACCGTAGGGCTGGGAGAATTTTGAGAAATTGGATTTTGGTTGGCGTCTGCATCGCTGCACTGGAATATGGTACCAGGAGCGACTCATCATTCGCCGTTTGGGGACTTGGAATTTGGATCTTGTTTGGCATCAGCATTGCTGCACTGGAATAATGCCAGGAGCAACTCATCATTTGCCTCGGGAGGACTTGGGATTTGGGTTTTTGGTCGGCATCAGCACCGCTAACACTGAAGCGAAATGCCAGGAGCGACTCATCATTTTCCGTTGCCCGTTGGCGAACGATGGCTTAGGAGACAGGTTTGGGTCCCTATCACCTAAGGCTTTTCAATTTTATGGGCCGTGAGGGTCCCATAAAAGCATTTTCTCCCTACGAGTCGTAAGGATCCCGCAGGTGTATTTTCTGCTTAGGAATCGTGAGGATTCCTAAGTGTGTTGCTCCTTTGTGAGTCGTAAGGATCTCACGCAGGGGTTTTCTCCTCACAAGGTCGAGAGGGCTTTGTGAGTGTGTTTCATCTCTTTTCACGAGTTTGCGCCCTTTCGGGTTTTCACAGACTCGCCGGTAGTCCTGCTGTTTTTACTCACGGAGCCCTTTCGGGTTTTCATCCGTGCCCATTTTGCTTGTGGACATACCGTTTATTTCTTCTTCTTTTTTTTCTTTTTCTTTCTTTCTTCTTCTTTTTTTCTTTTTTTTGCCGCTGGTGGGACTTTAAAGTAGTCTCACCGGAAGGATTTGGGAGAAATAGGGGTCATTTACGCCCGTGGATTGTATATGGTTTTGCAGGATGTCTGATCCAGACCGTAGGGCTGATGTGCTCAATTCGCCTGTGACTTGGAGCATTCATGTGTAGTATTTCTTGAGATATCGTCCATTGATGGGTGGCATGGGCCTTTCTCCCTCTGCACTTATTAGTTGGTAGGATCCTCCGTCGAACACTTTCTCGATGACGTATAGTCCTTCCCAGTTTGGCTCGAATTTTTCCTTGGCATGTCGATTGGGGATGATCGGCCTTTTGAGGACCAACACCAATTCACCTTTCTTGAAAGCGCGGAGACGGGTTATCTTGTCATAGGCCCATGACATTTGGGCTCGGTATAGCTCCAGACTTTGCTGCACTGTGAGTCTCTTTTCTTCGAGGGCATCGAGTTCTTCAAGTCGAAGGAGCACGTTTTCCTCCTCCGTCAACTCATGCTGAACGGCCATTCTTAAGCTTGGAACTTCGACTTCGAGGCGGAGGACCGCCTCCACTCCGAAGAGCAATGAGTATGGAGTGGACTGAGTTGGAGTACGGTGCGTGGTACGATATGCCCACAATGCCTCGTGAAGCTTGAGATTCCAGTCTCTCTTGTTGGCTGAAGCATTTTTCCTCAGGAGCTTGCATAGAGTCTTATTGAAGGCTTCGGCTAGCCCATTGGCTCTTGGATTATAGATGGAGGAATATCTCCAGTCTATCTTGTGCTGAGTAGCGAACCTTGAGACATTGAAGCTCTTGAAAGAAGACCCGTTGTCAGAAATGATTCTTCTTGGTGTACCGAAGCGGTATAGAATATTATGCTGGAAGAATGTCAGAATATCTTTTGGCTTGACTTCTTTTAGCGGGACAGCTTCAGCCCACCTGGAGAAGTAGTCTGTCGCGGCCAGTATGAACCGGTGGCCTTTAGATGACGGAGGATCAATTGGGCCAACAATGTCGGTGCCCCAAACTTCGAAGGGCCACGACGCCACTGTAGGATGCAATGGGTTGGGATGCTTGTGAATAAAATCACCGTGAATCTGGCAGATATAACATTTCTTTGCATGCTCTCCGTAATCCCGTATCATGGTGGGCCAGTAATACCCAAGCCGTTTGATTTGAAGTCGCATCTTGTGGCCAGATTGGTGAGCACCGCAAACGCCCGAGTGGACATCTTTTATGACCTTTTGGGCTTCGGCCAATGACAGACACCTGAGCCAGAGTTGGTCATATGACCTGCGGTATAACGTGTCATTTACAAACACGTATCGAAGAGCTCTTTTCTTCAGCTGAATCCTCGCAGATTTTTCTTCGGGCAGCTTGTCGTATCGGAGGTACTCTGTGAAGGGTTCTCTCCAATCGGGCTCGTCTTGGATGATCGAAGCTTCTTCCGCAGGACTGCTCTTCTGTTCCGCGCTTTCCTCTTCTCGTAGAGAGACTGGGGGTAGAATTTGCCGGCTCCTGACTGTGATCAGAATCTCATCCATGTCAGGATCAGCCAGCTCCTTGGCCGAGCGAGCGAGTACATCAGCCTTTCCGTTCAACGCTCTAGGGACTCTCGTTAGTTCAATATGAGTGAACCGGTTCATGAGTTCCACCACTCGACCTCTGTACCGAGCTAACTCGGGTTTGTATATCTTATAGTCGCCGCTTACTTGGTTGACGACAAGCTGGGAGTCACCGTAGACTCGTAGCCGACGGATTTCCATTTCTACGGCAAGCTCCAAACCAGCTATCAGAGCTTCATACTCAGCTTCATTGTTTGTCTGAGGCTCGGTGAGAGCAAAAGAACGCCGTAGGGTTCCCATTGATGGTGTGATGAACACCAATCCTATCCCTGCTTTTATCTCCGGGACGCTTGATTTACTGGAGGTTCTTATCGATGAGGCCCCATCAAAGTAGAGCTCCCAACATGGTTCGTCATTCTCGAGGTGCAGCACTTGTTCATCGGGTAACACACAATTTAGCGGCGACCCTTCTGGTATGGGATGAGCAGCGAGAAAGTCTGCAAGAGCTTGCCCTTTTACTGCTTTCTGAGGAGTGTAAACTATGTCAAACTCAAGTAGCATAACAGCCCATCTTGCCATTCTGCCGGCTAGGCTCGCTCTGGTCATCAAGTGTTTGAGCGGGTCGACCTTGGAGATCAGCATAACCCGATGAGCGAGCAGATAGTGCCTCAACTTCTTCACAGCAAATATCAGAGCCAAGCATTGCTTTTCGATTAGGGAGTAGTTGTGTTCCGCCCCGACTAGAGTTCGACTGAGGTAGTAGAGGGCATTTTCTTTTCCCTCCTCGTTATTCTGGGCAAGGAGCGCACCGAGTGACTCGTCCAACGCGGCAGTGTAGAGAATCAGCGGTTTATTTGGAATGGGAGCGGCCAGCACTGGAGGGTGCAACAAGTATTGTTTGATGCTTTCGAACGCTACTTGACATTCGACATCCCAAATAAAAGGAGCTCCTTTCTTCATGAGCTTTGAGAAGGGCCTACATCTCCCCGATAAATTTGAGATAAACCTCCGTATATAAGCAAGCTTGCCTTGGAAAGATCTTAGCTGCGTCAGACTCTTCGGAGGGGGCATCTCCATGATGGCCTTTATCTTTGATGGGTCAACTTCGATCCCTCGATATCGGACTATGAAGCCCAGGAATCTTCCCGATGACACGCCAAAAGTGCACTTCAGAGGATTCATCTTCAGATCGTATTCCCTCAGTCTGGTGAGAACGGTCCTGAGATCTTAGATATGATCGGCCTTGGCTTTAGTCTTGACGACCAGATCATCAACATAGCATTCGACGACTTTATGGATTAGGTCATCAAAGATATTAGTCATCGCCCTTTGATATGTAGCACCTGCATTCTTCAGTCCGAATGGCATTACCTTGTAGCAATATATTCCAATCGGGGTTCGAAATGCTGTGTGCTTCTCATCCTCAGGCGACATCTTGATCTGATTATATCCAGACGAGCCATCCATAAAGGTGAACAGTTCGTAATTTGAGGTGTCATCGACCATCATTTCCATGACCGGTAGCGGGAAGTCGTCTTTAGGACATGCCTTGTTGAGGTCCCTGAAATCGACACAAACTCGGATCTGCCCATTTTTCTTCTTCACTGGGACTGTGCATGCGATCCAGTCTGCATATTTCTCTTCCCTGATGAAGCCAGCATCGATGAGTTTCTTGGTTTCCTCGATGACCTTTTCTTCCAACTCCCTTCTCATTCTTCGAAGAGCTTGTTTGATTGGCTTAGCATCAGGAGATATAGCCAGCTTATGCACGGCTACCTCAGGGGAAAGACCAGGCATTTCTTTGTACGTCCACGCGAAGCAGTCGACGAACTCACGCAGCAGGGCAATTATCTGCTCTTTCATTTCCTCCGACAAGAGTGAGCTAATGTAGGTCGGCCTTGGATTATCGGGCGTTCCTAAGTCAATCTCGGTTAGCTCATCAAAGGTTGCTTGTCCGCCATCTTCGAGCTCTTGAGGAGCTTCTTCTGGCTCGGCTATCTCGTCATCATTATTTGATCTTTCGCTGGCCTCACCAACATGGATCATGTAGCACGCTTTGGAATCAGGTTGAATGTAGCCTATGCCCCGTCTATCTGGAATTCGTCCATCGATGAGTGCTCGGACCTGAGGCGGATACCATAGCCCTTCGTAAAACTTTGCTTCGGACTCCGTTTGATATAACCGGCATCCGCACTTCTTAAAGTATTCCCGCATTTTGGGCGCATAGTATCTAGGATTGAGGACGGCTCTTATGCCTATCTCATAGGGAAGGCATGCGACAGAAAGGTCGTCCGGGTGCACAACGGGGTTTGACCTGTAAAACAGGATGCCCTTCTGTCCATTTTTCCTCCCGGGCACGTAGAAAGTTTTCAGCTGGTCCACGGTAAAGACTGACAATGCGTCGAGCTCTTTGCACATCCGTTCCGGCACCCTTGTGATGGCCAGGGACCCTTCTGCGACTTCAAAGGTCTCTCGTAGTTTCGCTTGCTGCGTGGGGGGCCGATCTGCACAGCTGTTGTACGGCAGGTCCTCTTCTTCTGACTCTTTGGTGTCACTTCCAAGATGAGGGCGGACTTTGCTGCTAGATGGGCCTTCAGTAACGGATTCGTCCGTATCGCTGCCGAAATGAGGGCGAGTTTTATGGAAGGATGGGCTTCCAGCGTCGGACTCATCAGTGTCGCTGCCAAAATGCGGGCGCACTTGGGTATTTTGGCTTTTGAAAGTGACAGCCGGCACAGATTTTCTTTTGAGTCTTGGGGCCGTTCTATCCTCAGTCAGTTGTGGCTTAGCATTTTGGTGGTTCGTAAAGTACCGAGAATCTTCATATCGGACTTCATGCACACCGAACGGTTGGATGTCTCCGTCAATGTGTCTTTCTTCATTTTTAGTATACTTCATGCATTGATGGAGAGTTGACGAAATGATGCCGTAATCATGGAGCCACGGCCGCCCCAAGAGAATCTTATAAGATGTGTCGGCGTCGATCATGTATATCTTAGCTTCAGTTTGCAGATCCCCAAATTTGATTGGCAAAGCTATAGACCCCAGAACTTGCTGGCAATTTTGGTTGAAGCCTTGAATGATAATCCTTTCCCTTGACAGGTGTCGGACGTCCATTGACAAACTCTTCAGAGTTCGCAAGTTCATGATGTTCACTGAGGACCCCGGATCAATCAATATGCGATTAATTCGATCTCCGTCGCTGTACCCGGTCACGTAAAGCGGCCGATTATGCTCAGCCGTTCCCAGTAGCAAGTCTTCATCCTTAAATGTGACTGCGGCGGCATGCAAAGCGTGCTGGGCTTCTTTCATATTAATTTCCGCAAAGTGAGCCTGATACCGCTCGGGGTTTTGTAGAGCGTGAATGAGAACATCTCTAAGCTCCTTAGATAGGACCAAGGCGTCGTAGATGCTCAGGAGAGATGGAAGTTTCCGGAGATGTGCCAAGACATTATAGTCCACCGAGGAAGGACTTATGTTTTCATCGGCCGGTTCTCTGCCATCTTCTTCATTAGCGACTTGTCTTTCCTTCCCTTTTGGGGCGTTGCCCTGATTTTGCGGTAAAGCCCTGCCGCTTCTGAGCTGGATTTGATTGGCCTTCGTGGAGAGCTCCTCGTCCTCTTCGGGAAAACAGATATCATCCTCGGAGTCGCTACCAAGATGGATGGCATAGCAGGTCACTACTGGGATCTCTTCATTGGAGTCTTCTTCTAACTCCTCCAGAATTTTAGCCGCTTGTACAGGGAAGAACTCCTTCAATTGAATCAATGTTCTTTCCTTTTTTTCATATTCTTCGAGGGAATCGATATATTTTTGAATGGTCGATCTCCCTGCAGACACTTTTTCGCGCCGAGCTGCACTTTTCTTCTTCTTGAGCTTCTTGGATTTTGAGCTTGATGGAGCCGCATTGGCAGCTGGACTAGTAGGCTTCTTCTGTCCTTCCCATTCCATCCTGGGCTCTTTCTGAAGTAGCTTTAGCATCTTCTTCGTCTTATTAGATATGTGCGTACTCCACGGAGGCCGCGATGAGTCAGTTTCGTTTGTCAGGGCAGCGGGTTCGGCTGTCTGCTCCCAGAAGGCTTCAGCTTCCGTCTGTATAAAGTTGGCGGTTGCAACTTGATTGTTCACCAACACGCTTTTGGACAGCTCGATCTCTCCGTCCTTGTACTGCTTCTCGACCCAGTCCTTGAAGATATAGCAATCCTCGATCGCATGGCTCACTACTTGGTGGTACGGGCAATACAGAGGATTGTCGGTCATTTTTGCTTCTTGGGGTCTTTTCGACTCCGGCAATTGTAGGCCGTTGTTCAAGGCATCTTTAAATATCTTACGGACCTTTTCCCTTCTGAAAGAGTAAACCTTGTTCTTCTTCTCCTCTAGGGAAGGCCCGTCTCCTCCCAGCAATGGCTTTCGAGACCGGTTGGTTTTGGATTCACCCGCCCTTCGCTTTTCTTCATTGTCGGAGGCATTGAAGACATTGGTACTGCTGGAACTCCCGCTCCTACGGTTGTCGTCCCGCTTGCTTTTCCAGGTTTTGTCTCTCTGAGAGTCCGGCGGGGACTCTTGCTTCGAGCGTTCCAGCATTTGAACTTTCTTGGTTAGCTCCTGAAATGTCTTGAGGCCCGCTGTACACAAGAATGGGACCATCCAATTGCTGAGGTTTCCAATGAGAAGGCTGACGGACTGGTCCTGCTCCAGCGGCGGTTCGCACTTGACTGTGAGATTACGCCATCGGGCGATAAAGTCGGTGTTGCTTTCATTCTTCCCCGGCTTGGTCCTCACAAGGTCGGCAATGGAGATTTTATCACTGACACTCATGAACCTTTGCCAAAACAGGGATTCCATTTGGGCAAAGGTAATGACGGACCCGTCCGGTATACTCGCATATCAGTCGAAGGCGACGCCGGTCAGGCTGTTGACAAACTGACGAAGAAGGAGCGCGTCATTGCCCCCTGTATTTCCGCACGATACTTTAAAGTGGGCGACGTGTTGATTTGCATTCCCCGTTCCATCAAATCTTCCAAACTTAGGGATGACGTAACCGCTTGGGAACTCAATCAGATCGTACTGCGCGGGATATGGCCGCCCACTACTGCCGATTTCTTTCTGAGCTTCAGCTTCGGCCACCAATGTTTTAACCTTGCTGGTGACCAAATCCATTATCCGATCTTGTGTTAGCGGGATAGTGCTATCTGGGGCCAAGGCGTCCCCAGAAGCGGAATGCGGCCGGCTTTCATGCGGCTCGACCAGTCTTGGTCCCAAAGGAACAGGCATTGGCTGCCTCAGATTGTCATCACCCGGCTGATTAGTAGCGGTTTGTGTCTGATTGGGAGGCACTCGAGCAATTTGAGCAGTAAGCTGCATCACCACGTTCGTTAAGTCATCAATCTTCGAATAGAGCTTGGCCATCTCTTTATCTTTGCTCCTGAGCTGTTTTCGAAGCTCTTGAAGTAGCTCCTGCTCCGCTGTCCTGGGTTGGAAAGTCGGCTCTTCCTCGCTGTCCGAGCTTGACTCTACATGGACCGAGGGGTCTATCTGCCTATCATCCTCATCGAGAGGGTTTTCTTCATCCAACGGGGGCGGCTGTTCTTGGGCTGCAGCAACCACATTCAGGCTAGATTGGGCTTGGGATGTGGTGGCCCCATCCTTGCTTTTGCTGCGAAGGTTTTCGCTGGGGCGCCCGCCCGCCATATAGACCGTATGGACGATATATCCGGCCGTCTTTCTATCATTGGCGGCTGATTTCACGGATCGCTGTCTTGACCCCCTTGCTTCAGTAGCTGGTAGTCGATTGAAGGCGGCTGGCCTAACCAGGTTCTTAAATGGTGCTGGCGCTTCTTTCCTGGGTTTGCCCCGCTGCTTTCGTGCGGCACAGAGCGCCTGATAGACCCATGAAGAGATAGTGTCGTACTTTTTCTGTTGGGGCCGGGACACGTCTCTTTGTGGCACTGTTCGGACCGTTGTCTTCTTGATTCTAGCGGTCATGGCATTTTTCTGAACCCACTTTAGAGGCTCAAAGGAATTGCTGATTCTTACGTCCGACTCAGCCGTCGTCGTGGGGCAACCCTGCACTTGGAACTTCACACGATTCCATTTGGCCGAAGCCTTGGCCCTTTTGTTGGCTCGATACCTGAGCCGCTTCTGCCTTAACTTTTCTGTTCTAAGCACCTGGCGGACTTCGGCTCTTTAGGAAGACGCCGCAGACCGGTTGATGGAGGGCCTTGGAGATACGCCCGATTGTGCATTTGTTGGAGTTATCGCCTGAGCTCGTCCGCAACATTTGATGTTGCCCTTCGCATCGGAAGTCTTGCCCCCAGCTAGAGCGCCAGGGACTCGTTCAGACACCATCTTAAGTTTCGGTTGTGGTGCCTTGGCGATCACGACATTCGGCCTCTTACCCCTTGAGACCGGCTTGGCCACCTGTTCCGCCGGGATCTCTGCCAGATGAGCGCTTCCGGCAGGGTAGATGATGACAGAGCCAAACTGGCGGGGCGGTTCCTCCCACTGTCGATTGAGGCTTGCAGGGAGAACCACACGAGCGTTGATCTTGACCACGTACGGAATCGGGGTCACGTTGGAAGCTGAATTCGTCTTGGGAGACATTGTCGTCGAAGGTTGATTGCTGCACGGAAAAAAGAACATCATTTCAGTATAGGCAATCGATAAGTATATTGATTGAGTTCACATGAACGTTTAACCCGAAATATGGGAGGAGAGATGGTCCCACCGGGCGTGCCAGAATCTGTAGGGTGTTTTTCGTCACCCCATTGAGATGGGAATACGCGCACGCTTGTCAGGCGTACTACAGATTCCCCCTGCCTAGGGTAGGCCGGGGTTTAATGATTGTGGGGATCCGAATCTCCGGCAGCCGCGGACTAAGTTGCCGTTAATTACCCCTCGCCTTTGGGGCGAGGGAACCTCCGATTAACGGGTTAAAATGGTCATGCGAACTCAATGTACAGTGTACGTGTGTTGTGATTTGGAGGGGGCGTTTTAAATATATCGAGAGCCACACAGAGTTTTTACGGGGGTCCCGCTACTCGGATAGCGGGCTGGGGGTCAAGGGGGCTAGCAGCCCCCTTGCGGGGTGCGGGGCAGCGCCCCGTTAGAAATTTTTTCTAACAGGGACAGTGTCGTGGAGTATGTGCATGTGTACATTCGTATACATATGTATATATATGAAAAAAGGGGGGGAAAGACATCCAAAGGATGCGTGGGGCAGCACCTTAGGCGCTATGCGCTTAGGTGCTGTGCGCTCAGGCACAAGCGCGCCACGTGTTGGCACGTGGGCGCTTTGCGCATGAGCGCTGCACGCAGGAGTGCAAGCACGCGCGCCACGTGTCGGCACGTGGGCGCTTTGCGCATGAGCGCTGCACGCAGGAGTGCAAGCACGCGCGCCACGTGTCGGCACGTGGGCACTTTGCGCATGAGCGCTGCACGCAAGCGCGCGCGCCACGTGTCGGCATGTGGGCGCTTTGCGCATAAGCGCTGCGCGCTGGTGCGCAAGCGCGCGCGCCACGTGTCGGCACGTGGGGCGCTTTGCGCATGAACGCTACGCGCTGGAGCGCAAGCGCACTGGAGCGCAAGCGCGCACCACATGTCGGCACGTGGTCGCTTTGCGCATGAACGCTGCGCGCTGGAGCGCAAGCGCGCGCGCCACGTGTCGGCACGTGGGCGCTTTGCGCATGAACGCTGCGCGCTGGAGCGCAAGCGCACTGGAGCGCAAGCGCGCGCGCCACGTGTCGGCACGTGGGCGCTTTGCGCTCGGGCGCAGTGCGCTGGAGAGGAAAAGAGGGCTTTTAGCCCCGGAAACTCTCGAAAGAGAAAATAGGGTGGAGTTAAACTCCTAATATGCTTTGGGTTAAGGAAATGGGTCCTTCTTCTTCCTTTGCTAGCCGGATCTTGGAGATAAAGAGATGTGAGATTTAAAAAAAACTTTTCTTTTTGAGATCTGATGGCAGATCTGAGTTCCCCTTAATAGGTTTTGTGGTGGAAAACTATTTAGTTTTGAAAAAGGAAGAGTACAACTCTTGATTTAATTCAAAAGAAAGAAGAAGGTTTTGGAACCTTGAAGAAGGAAGAAAGAGCTCAGCTCTGAAACTTTTTTTTTGGAGAGAGAAAAAGTTGTTGGGATATTTCATTATCCTTGCCTTTATAGGCCATACATTTTACACATAGCCCCTTGGGCTTCACAAAATGGCATTTTGCCTATCCCATGGCTCATGTGCCATTTCTTTTTGCACATAAGCCATGGGCTTTACAAAAATTTGGCTTTATGCCTATTTTTTCTTACATTTATCCAAAAATAAAATAAAAGAAATATAACAAAATTATTTATTACAAAATTTTTATCTTAGCATGGGGGAAGGCCGGCCGCTTCATGCTCGGGCTCGACCTGGGCATGGGCCCACTGGATCTGGGCTTGGGCCCACTTGGCTTGGGGTTGACTTTGATTTTGACTTGGTCAACCGGGGTGTAAATTTTTACCCCAACAGCAGTTAGGAGCTCGGAAGGAAGGCGTATGCACTCAAGATCATGTAAGTAAGCCTCCACTCGACAACAATACTCAACCCAAATATGCACCAATGTTTCGTCATGATAAGTGGCAAGGAAGGGCAAATAAATATTGGCTTTGGCAGCAAATTCTTCGGCCGTAACAGAACTACCAGCACGAAGATCTTCAATGAGGTCCGACAAGGAGTGAATGCTTTGTCTCGCCATCCTTTCAGACGCACGTCGGACATATGGGCCCGGTGGCATAGAGATTCGGACTCTAACAGAGCCAAAGCTGGCAAAGCTGGAAAAATTTATGAATAGTCGGCGAGACTGGCAAACATGAAATAAATAAAATAATGCCAAAGGTAAAGCTTTACATACCCACAGTCATGCAAGGGGGGTTTGAAAGATCCCCAGGCCCATCAAGGATCTCCTCTTCGTCATCAGCTTCCAGAACTGCAGAGGGCATATTAGCATCGTTATAAAAATGATAATAAACCAAAGGGGTCAAAGAATACCGACCTTTCCCGGAAGAAAGGACGATGCTTTGCGGGGATATCGCCTGTAGGGCAGCCATATCAAGTAGGCGCTAGAAGGACTTCCTGGGAGATAGGTCCACTATAGAAGCCGCCAATTCCCGCAATTCTGAAAGAAAGAAGAGTTCAGATAACGAGGAGATCATTAAAATAAAATGTAAAAGATTACCTTCGATGCTCCGCTCTCCTTGAACTGGAGGGATAGCAGCTTCAGCAGCCTCATCCGCGCCCTCAGACACATAACCGGGGATATTTGCTGGCGTAGAAACTTCCAGTTGCGGAACGACAGCCGCCACTTCAGGCTCCAAAGAGGGAACAGTGGCCTTGGCGGTCCTTCCTACAATCTTCAAGACGCCACCAGAAAGATCCAATGGGTCTACGACCGGCAAGGTCGCTTCGGTGGAAAGTACAAACACTGAAGAAGTGGAGGTCATCACCGGGAGCTCCAAGATAGAACTAACAGGTTCAACAATCTCTTCTACACCCTTCGGTGCGTCACTAGAGACATCCATAGGGTCTGGGACCAATGGGGTCACCTCCGCTTGAGGAATGGACACCGAAGGAACAAGAGTCACCACCGGAAGCTCTACAGCAGGAACGGCGGCCGTAGTGATCCCTTCTGCACCTGCTGATGCATCATGAGAGACATCTATAGAATCTATGGTCATGGCACGACCTGGGCTCAAATCCTCTTTTGTTGCTAAAGTCCCTGCAAGGTTTTTGCAAAGATAAGAAGATATAAAAAGCGATACAAATTACTTGCCAAAAAGAAAAATACGGAAAACACGCATACTGATACGCCAGGATGCTTCTAGTATGGCTTTTTCAAGCCGTCGTTCTTTCCTGAAGAAATATGTTCGCAGGGCTTCATACGCGGATTCATGCCCACCAGTCTTCAGTGCCAGCTCATCTTCAGAAGCAGCCGAGATGGGCTGCTTGAAGGCTCTTTCGTCTTCCCTTTGCAGAGGACCCATATGTACTCTCCGTAGTGATGGGGGAACTTTGTAGAAGATAACTGGAGGGTAGGGATTTTTCGGGATGTGCACATTCTCGGTCTCATCCAGCGTGCTCCTTAAAGCTTCAGCCAATTGCACGGCTTCCTCAGCAGACGAGCCAGGGTAAATAAGACCGACATCCAACTCCTCCATGGCTATCGGTTCGTCCTGAATGAGCGGTTCGGACTCAAGCTAGGTGTCCAGTAAGCCGGCAACCGATCTATTCCTCCTTTTTGAGCTAGAGCTAACGCTAGAAGAGGATCGCTTCCTTCCCCTCGGCGCTTTGGCGCAACGTTGGCCAACCTCGCTTCCGATATCCCCTTTTGGCAATACCACCGCTGATGACACCGCCATTGATGGCGCCACCATTGATGGCGCCACCGCTGATGACACTGCCGTTGGCACCTCAATGGAAGCCTTTGCTTGGGCTCTAGTACGCGCTGGCATACCAGCAGTGTGGGGAGTCGATTCTGTTTCTGCGGCTTTGGGGATAAGTACCACACTGCTATCCCTCAATGGAGGATGAACCACTGTTCACGGCCGCGACAGAACACCAGTGGCTTAGGCCGGAGCTGAAAATCGACATTCAAAGAGTACCCACCTCTCCAATGACGGGACCGACTCGATGACGAAACCAACCCGTAAAAGACCCCACACACCTTGGAATATAGTCAGCCTCGGGGATCATGAAACGGGAACCGGTGTTCAGCCACATGAAGTGATGGGCAACGTCATGCGTGACTTCCAGAGACGGAGTAGGATCAACTAAGAACGTCTCGAAAGGGACACCCTGGTTATAGCCCAACTGCTGGGCGAAGCGGTGCGGATTGTACCGCATAAAAAGGGCCGTATTATTCTGACGAAACACAAAGTAGCCCGGCCTAATCAAGTACATGTGCATGATCTCCTTAGGCTTTAAAGACGACACTCCACCTTTCGACGGAGCAGAGAGGACTCGGACGCTAAAAACCATCCCGCCCTTGTTTGAGTACAGGTTAAGCAGCATGCGGAGGGCTCCTAGATGGGTTGGATCATGAGCGGAAGCATTCACCAACCTCATAACCTGTGGGAAGGTGTAGGAATCATAGAATCTGTCCGTCGATGCGCTGCGAACGCTTCCCAGTATATGCATCTCGATCCACGACGTGAAGTAGTAGGGGGAGGAATTCACGACGTCTATACCTGTGGTTGAAGTGTTTGCTGCAACACTTAATCCATGATAAAGATGCGATAGTCCCGCGATGCCAACGGCCAACCGTGGCCCTTCGGCTACGCAATGAGAGGGGTAGAAGACGGAAGCTCTCATGAAGCGTCGATGCGTCGGCATGGCGAACCAACTGAGCCAAAGATTGATG
Organism: Agapanthus africanus; assembly: GCA_030015575.1. Taxonomy (NCBI): domain Eukaryota; kingdom Viridiplantae; phylum Streptophyta; class Magnoliopsida; order Asparagales; family Amaryllidaceae; genus Agapanthus; species Agapanthus africanus. Next base: position 295,683,611 of record CM057339.1, on the reverse strand, counting down.
AAGCCGATGAAGAAGGTCTCTTCTTCCATGCCAGGGGCCGCAATTACATCGAAATGCATGGCCGACGAGGCTGGAATGTAAAACTGCGGCAAGTCCTCTTCTTTGGCCGACAGCTTATTCAGCCCAAACCCAAAAAGGTCATTAATGTTCGCAAATTTAGGAGCCTCTTTTGATAAAACATCTTCACGGAGAAAACAGGCGATGAAGCTCTTAAAGGTGACGCCCTATCCTTCTGACTCCGTGGACAGCTTCTCGAAAATACCCAGAGTCTTGATTAGACTGGGGTACTTATGACGGACGGCGTTTTCAATCGTTAAGTCGTCAAGCGTAGCAGGCACAGTCGTGAACACATACTCATCGGGAGGCAGCAACTCTTCATAATGCTCTCCCCTGATCGGCAATCCAGAGATCTCGCGGAACTCTTCCAGCGAAATTGAGACATCACGATCCTCTAGCAAGAAAGTGTAGGTGGGAAGATTCCATTGGTTCAGGAAAGCTTTGACCCACCAAACGTGAGGAGCCGGGTAATGAAAAAAAGACGCGTACACCGCTTGATACAGCTCAACCCTCTGCAACCATGCACGGTGGGCGGAAAGAACATACCGAGCCCAGGAAAGATAGCCTACTGGGTGGCGAGGGGTAAGTTCTACTTTATAGACTTGTCCCTAAGGTTTGGATTCACCTTGACATATGCGGCGCCCTAAGATATCTATGGCCGGCAAGGGCAGGTTGAGTATCCCGGTTTTTGACGGCTCAAGCCGGCCTGCAGGAGTCCAATTAGCCACCTCCACTGCATAAGCTGTCTGTGGACACTCCATCAGCGATATTGGGCGGAGAGGCTCTGTTGGTATCTCACAAGTAAAGCTGCGGCGCCCCGGATGATGTTCCCATACCAAACTCCCCATAGGAGCAAACTCGAACAGTCCCTGTCATGGGCCCTGATCATTGTCATAGCCTCCTCATCCGATGGAGATTGCGGGAAAGCGGCGTCCGAGCGAGTAAAATGAAAGTAAGGAAGAGAAGTCATTGTTCCTGAAATAAGGGAAAGAAAAACCATTAATGAAACCTATATATATATATAACAACAAAGGGAAACGACAGAGAGTTTATTCCATGGGACCACTGATTGCAAAACTAACGGACCCCACAAAATCAATTTGGCGGCTCACCAATGATGAGACGGGACAATCATTGTCAAAATCAAAAAAGGATTCTCATTAAACAGACATGGGAGTTTAAACAACTCTTGACATCCTCATAAAGAAAACAAGTTCCTTTAAAATACCCAACGAATTTAAATTCGTGCAAATAAAAAAAACCTATGAAAATGTTCTCAAGAACACCAGGGAATGAAATTTATGAAGGGCCATTTTGATCTTTCAGAGCTAAGCTCTTCGGTGAGGAATTAAATTCCTTTTATGCGGTGGAATTAAATTCCAGAAACCCCCATGATGGGGAAACGAAAAATAAAATGCCATGAATCTTTAAAGATTAGAAGGGGAATGCCCAAGACATTGAGATTTACTACTCAAAGATCACGTCTTTGGATCTCTAAGAGATGGGTTTCAGAAGAGAGCAAAGCTCTTATGGTGGATTTAAAATCCCGATTTTTTTTAAGAAAAGGGTTTCTCCGATGTTCAAGATCTTTACCTAAAAATGGTTTCTTTTTCTGACAGAGTTTAACTCTGGAATTGCAATGGACAGAGAACTAAGCTCTGAAGAAGACAATTGAACTCTCGAAGAAGACAAGGAAGGAAGAAGATGAAAAAGCAGTGGTTTCCCAGAGAGAAAAACCCTTGCATTTATAAGACGTGACAAGGGCGGTTCATCTCCCCCATCCCCCTAGGCAATCCAACGGCTGTAAAGGTGACAGCGTTGCACTCACGTGCAAGCCACGTGAGAACAACGTTGTGGGGGCATTTTTTCCCTTATAAAAAATAAATAATAAATAAAAAGCGATGGGAAAAATTCCCCAAATGGATCATCACATACCCACACGTGATGCGTCTTGGAGCAAAGATTATAGGCATTGCGCTTAATAAATAAGGCTGAAATTGAGTCTCACGTGCAGGCACGTGAGCATCTATATACAAAGTATATAGGCGCCTTCCTAAAACAAATAACAGGCCAGAGAAGCTCGTGATGCTCGTTGTTGGGGTTAACTTCATGGGGGTCACATGCCACACGTGATATTCCTGAATATCAGCTCGCGTGCCAACAAGTGATGCTTTTCTCTGGGACTGCTTCATATAAGCAAACCAGTTTAATGCTATGGGGTCACGTGCTGCACGTGAGGGTTCCTAATGCCTTCTGAGCCGATAGAATTAAATTCTAAATAAGTAGGATCAAAGCCCTATTTGGAAAATATTTCTTTAGATCTTTCTAAACAAGAAAGATTACGCTCTGTAAAACAGAGCACCTTGGGATTAAAGATCCAATGGTGATTAAAAATCACTAAGCTACAGAATAAGTTCTGTATGGGAAAATATTTTCCCAATCTTTCTAAACAAGAAAGATTACGCTCTGTAAAACAGAGCATCATTGGATTAAAGATCCAATGGTGATTAAAAATCACCAAGCTACAGAATAAGCTCTGTATGGGAAAATATTTTCCCAATCTTGTTAAAAACGAGAAAAATATCTTCTGTAAAACAGAAGTTTTTGGATCAAAGATCCAACGGTGGATAAAATCCCTAAATCAATTAAGATCTCTCAACGAGAGATTTCCTTAACTAAATCAAAAAACTTGCCTCTACTATATAAAGGACCCGAGACTTTGAGTCTAAAAAGGAGGAGACCCTCTATAAGATTGGAGGAAAAAAGAGAAGGAGTTCTCTTTCAAGAAAAAAAATACCCTAGGTAAGAAAAAAAAAGACCTACAGATCATTTTTCTTCGCCATTACAAGAGTTTAACTCATCAAAATAAAGAACTTAGTTCTTCGTCTGGTTGAGGTCTGCAGAAGCAGATCTCCCCACAAGTTGAGAATTTAATTCTCATCGGGGAGATTCTGTCATGCAGTCCCAAAACTTAGAGAAAAGAACTAAGTTTGAATAATTTAATTCTTCCAAAAGATATAGGAATTTAATTCCTCTGAAAAAACTAGGGTTTAACCCTGCATTAAAAAAAACAACTGAGATCGACTCACGTGTTCCCACATGACCCTTTAAAATAAGTGCTTAGCACTTTCAAAAGGAAAAGGGGAATAAATCCATAGACAGTTCCCATTTTGGGGCGCCTCACGTGACCCCCTAATAGTGCTTAACACTTTCAAACGGAAAAGGGGAATAAATCCAAAGACAACTCCCATCTTGGGGCGCCTCATGTGATCCCACACGACCCCCAACAGTGCTCACCACTTATAAAAGAAAAAGGGAATTAACCCAAGAATCAGTGCCCAATTCTCAGGTGCGTCACGTGCCACACGTGAGTGCTCCAAATTCCAGTGTTTAATACTGCTTCAGAGCCTCACGTGGGAGCACGTGAGCGCCAAACAATTATTAGTATTTAACACAATGAGAGGCCAACCTTAGCCCAAATTAGTCAAGTCTCCCAAGGCCAAAACCCCTTTGATCATCAATCAACCGAGCCCTCTTACACTCAGGTCTCCCCAAATCGATCTTAGTTCCAAAGATGACTAATGATCTCCTAACAGATGGTATCTAAAATGGTGTTCATAGTGTTCATTCCACCATGATCTTTCCCTTCAATCTGGAATTCGGTTTAAGGGTACATCTCTCCATACCTCTGATACATGTCGTTGTAATTCTTCAACGTCTTCAGAGAGGTGGAGGGTCCCGACAGCCAACAGTTCTTGGGTGCATTTACAAACCCATGAGCATATCACAATGGACCGCAATGTCCTTAAACTAGCTATGGACCGCAATGTTCTTAAACTAAACTATCATCCCAAAAATGGCGACCTATGGACCGCAATTTCCTTAAACTAGCTATGGACCGCAATGTCCTTAAACTAGCTATTGATCGTAATGTCCTTAAACTAGCTCCGCAATGTCCTTAAATTAAACTATCATCCCAAAAATGGTGACCTATGGACCGCAACGTCCTTAAATTAGCTATGGATCGAAACTTCCTTAAACTAATAACGGACCGAAACGTTCTTAAACTAAAGCAATATAGCCCAAATACTCTTTTGTTGGGTATGAATGATCCCAAAAATCCTGCTGAGTAAATCTTAGTCTAAAATTAGACTAATGTATTCTCAACAAACATTTAAGTTGATCTTAATCCCAAACAAGATTAACGATCCTTAAATCAAACCAAACCTAAATCTAAGAAAATACGGATTTGGACTAATCCACGCCCTACGGGCGACAACAAAAATTAGTCTCCGTATACAATCCACGGGCAACCACAAAAAAAAACACGACACGAAGTGAACATCTGGAGCAGGAGAAAGTGGTTATCGCTACGCGGTAACGTAATTAACTGCGGGGGATTGCGTCTGCAGGGAAGAGCATCCCACAATCAAAAACCCCTCATAACAAGGGGAATCTAACGAAGTCCGCTACAACGGTCGCATCCGTTCAAACCTTCGATACACGGTGCCATAAATCAACTTGGAATCTTCGGAGAGGTGGACGGATAAACCCAAATAGCATATGCCCCTAAATTCAGGCAAGATGACCTACGCGGTTTGTCTTCCCGGCTTTCAGCGGTAAACAACCTTTGATCCTCAGGCGACTATATCCCAATTTATGATGTTCTTCAAGCCGACCACCTTCTAGGCCTTGATTGACAAGCTGGCCCAAATGGACCAGATGGGCCATAGGCCGTCCTCTTCTAAAACGGATCTCCGGAATGAAAAGGGCAAAGGGAAAGCGACTTTCGTTGCCAATGCTAAACAACAACCGAGTGACCTGAAACCGGTTGCTCGCCAAAGCAACAAAACACGATCCCTCGAAGAGAAGTTGAGACGTCCTTACTCGTTTCCACGAGATAAAACGAGAAGACTGTTCGAACTAGCGGTGCGCAACAGGCTCATCACTCTACCGGATTCAAGACGTTCACTGTAGCCTGGTGACATAAACAGTCCCAACTACTGCCCCTACCATAGAGTAATGGGCCACCCAATCGAAGATTGCTACGTCTTCAAAAACTGATTAAGGACCAGTACCAGCAAGGCAAGTTCGCGCTGTCCGAAAACTGGAAGGTAAACTCGCCACAGCAGCACGTTCCTAAAAAGGTGGACACGTCGAGGGCATCATGCTCATTTATAGAAGAAGCTCCGTGGGAAGTTGTCCTCTCGGCTAAAACTAAAAGAATACTGAAGGATCTTCAAGCATTCCCAGCAATCAGGTGAAAAAGCCCGCTGGAGCACGAGATCATTGACGGGATGCTGAAACCACGCCTAACACTGAAAGTTGGTAGCGATGGGCAACACACCCATGTCAAGCCTTCAAAGTTTTCGAAGAAGAAGACCAAGAAGCCTGTGCAGCCTGACGACAAGCGCACGGACCTGCAAAAGTACATTCATGCGCTGGAAGAATACAACCAAAAGGCGTGGACCCTAGTCACTCTCGAAGAGTTCCTTAAGCATATTCTTGAGAACAGAGACAGGGACATTGATGAAGGAGACGGCTTGTCAGAAGAACCCGAGGATTATGCAGCGAGTTGCCACATGACCTCTCACCTATCGTTAAAAGACGAAAAAGCTCCCTCAGCGTTGGAAAGCAACGCAGAGGGACTGGGGGCAGGACCGACGTCAAAATCCCCGGAACCGTCAGACGACCTGATCGATAAACTGCTGAACGAAGCCCTTCAAAAGAGCAAAGCTGATCGAGAACGTGAAATGGTCATATACGAAAAGGCCAAGCATCGGCATCAAGATGAGGAAGCTGCGGCAAGGAAGAGTCATGAAGTACTCCAACTGGATAGAAGCACACCCACAACAGACAAAAGCAAGTTTAAGACGGGAAAGTGGTTCGCCAAAGCTCTGTCAATGGGAATGAAGTTACCACCTTTCGAAAGAAATACTCTCGGGGGTACGTGCCTTGACAAAGTGGATATACATCCAAAATACTGCTTATACCATCAAAGGGTCATACACCCTACCGAAGAGTGCAATGCCTTCAAGAAGTGGTGGCAGGGATACGTAGCCCACCGACAACACTTCAAGCGAATGAAGCGCAAAGCCCGTCGGGAATAGAAAAGCACGACAGATGAGCATAAAGGAATAACCGGTAACTGTCATATGGTTGATGCCATTTCAACAAAAGGGAAACCTTAAGTTTTTACCTTTGGGAGCGATTCCGACGAAGAAATAGCCCTCAGGCCTCTCTTCAAGGAATCCACCTTTGGAAAAGAAGAAGAGGTGAAGAAATGCAAGAACAGTCAGCTGCGTAATCGTACGTTGCCTGAAAAGAATTTCGGACCCTCAAACAAAGGTTCGGGTAAGAGAGACAAGTGGAAGGGAAAAGTCCCTGAGGAAATTGCCCTCGATGATAGAGTCGTCGAAGAGCTCACAGCTAAAGACCCGCCTAAGAAAAATAAGTTGGATTACAATGTCCTGGCACACCTAAGGAAGATACCTTCACAACTGAGTATATTGAATGCTCTCCTCCTGTCCAAAGAAGCACGAGATTCTCTGATCAAGGCGCTGCAAGAGCCTGATTAGTTCCAAGATTTCTTTGCAGAAGAAAAGATGAAGGACGAGCTAGAAGAAGTTCACACAGCTGGCATCACATTCGGCGATAAGGATCTCCTCCTCAGAACGTGCGAGTACAACCGTCCTCAGTATGTCATCGGGTACTGCCACGATATCAAGATAGGGAAGATCCTGGTTGACAATGGGTCATCCGTCAACCTTCTCAATATGAGAGTGTTGAAGGAGATCTGCATGAACGTGCAGCACCTGGATCGGGATAAAATTACCATCTCTGGGTTTGACTCGCAGTCATCACAGATGCTCGGGTCTGTAATACTGACGTTACGCTTTGGGGTGCTCATCACTGACATCAAGTTTCATGTCATCGACGCCAAAACAAGCTATAACGCTCTGCTCGGCTGACCTTGGTTACACGAGTACAACATCATCCCTTCTATACAACATCAGTGTATGAAGTACTTCAAAGATGGCTTCGAATACACAGTTAAAGGGAAACTAAACCCATTCTCCATAAATGAAGTCCGCAAATATGAAGACGCCAAGTACTTCTTACCAGACTTCGAAGACACGGAAAGATGTCATAAACCGGAGAATAAACAAAAGGCCATCGCCACCATCCTGATCTTTGGGAGCGATACCGAAAATGATGAAGAGATGGTCTTCTCGGGGCAACCCCAAGGCAGCGGGCCAGGACCATCTACGCATATTTTGGTCTTTGGCAGTGACTCCGAAGATGAAGTCAACATAGTATTCTCTGTTCGTCCATCAATACAAACCTTCATTGGAGCTGATCAGAGCTTGCAAATCACCATGGTTCCTCAGCACCATTACAGAGAACACGACGTGCTCGACACATACGGTGTGCAAGAGCTGCAGACCTTCTACGTTCCTCCTAGGCGAAAAAGTGAAAAAGCGATCCTCTTCTACCAATCTACGGAGACTAAGGTAGAAAAAGAAGTCTGGCATGGTGCTGATTTTGCGCCTGATAGGCTCCAACCAATCCGTCTGCCCAGATATTACGCAAAGGGATTGAAAAGGCTGTTAAGATACCAAGACGTACCCTTCAATGGACCGCTCGACAAGCCCAGTTCTACAACAAGATTTGGGACATTCCCGGGACTCAGCGAAAAATGCCCAACGGGAGGATGGAGACGGTGGGGCTTGGATACGTTCGGTCAAAGAAACGGGAGCGATTCCATAGTTGCCATGTCATAAATAACTCCGGTGGAGAAGTGAATGCATTTCCATATAGCGCTGACATCGAACCAGAGCGAGATCCCGCTGTGAAAATACCAAGACCGTCATTCGAAGAAAAGATTAACAAGCTAATAAGAGAAGCAGGTCAAAAGGTTCGGGATGACCACAGCCGTGAAATGGCCATTTACGAAAAAGCCAGGATGCAACATATCATTCAGCAGGATATGGAGGATGACAACGCCCTTCACCCTCAGCCCGCGGTGCGCTCTCATGGAAAGAAGAAAGCCCGACGTAGAAGAAAAAACAAGGTGAAGAATGAGAATGATGCTCGAAAACAGCGAACCGGATTCAAGAAGCCACGCGATCGAGAAAAAGTCAGCTGGAATCTGTCTTTTATGAAGAAAATGGATCAAGAGTACTCGTTCCCCCAAAACAAGACAAGAAAAATATTCAACTTTGTCATGAAATATCAAATGATGACGCTGTTGGGGTCAAAATTTGCACCTCGGTTGACCAAGTCAAAGTCAAGGTCAACCCCAAGTCAGGTAGGCCCAAACCCAGGTCAAGCGGGCCCATGCCCAAGTCGAGCCCGCGGCCAGCCTCCCCATGCCAACATAAAATCTTGTAATACATATTTTTAATGTAATTTTTTTTGCATGAATGGGCATAAAACCAAATTTTTGTAAAGCCCATGGCTTATGTGCAAAAAGAAATGGTACATGAGCCATGAGATGGACAAAATGCCATTTTGTAAAGCCCAAGGGGCTATATGTAAATGTGTAAGCCTATATAAGGCATCATGATGATAAATATCTAATATACTTTTCATTCTCCCCAAAAACTAGGGTTCCGGTGCCTCCTTCTCCTTCCAAAAGGTTCTAAAACCTTCTTCCCTTCTTTTGAATTAAATCAAGAGTTTTACTCTTCCTTTTCCAAAACTAAATAGTTTTTTACCACAAAACCCACAAAGGGGAGACCATATCTTCCATTAGATCTCAAAAAGGGAAGATTTTTAAATCTCATACCTCTTGTTCTTCAAGATCCAGCCAACAGAGAAGGAAGAAGGAGACCCATCTCCGAAAATCCCACTTTGGAAAAGATCCCGGGCTCAAGGGAGAGGCCTTTTTATCAGCTCCAAAAATATCTTAGGAGTTTAACTCCTCAAATACACACACACACACACACACACAAAATAATAAGTATTTCTTTTTAGGAGTACAACTCCCAATGCAGAGACCAAGTCCCTTTTTGTCGCCCAGCGCCCGAGCGCCCACGTGCTTGGCACATGAGGCGCTAACGCCCAAAGCTCTAGCACCCAAGCGCCCAAAGTGCTAGCGCCCGAGTGCCCACATGCCGGGCACGTGGGGCGCTAGCGCCCAAAGCGGTAGCGCCAGCGCCCGAGCACCCATGTGCCGGGCACGTGGGGGCGCTAGCGCCGATGCCCAAAGCGCTCGTGCCAGCGCCTAAGCGCTCGCGTGACGCTCACGTAAGGTGCTGGCTCCTTCTCCCACGCATTCTATGGATGCCCTTTCCTTTTTATATATATAGGTATATATACATATATGCACACACACACACACACATACTCCACCACACTGTTCTTGTTAGAAAAAAATTTCTAACAGGGCGCTGCCCCGCACCCCGCAGGAGGGCTGCTAGCCCCCTTGACCCTCAGCCCGCTATCCGGGTAGCGGGACCCCCGTAGAAACTCTGCGGGGCCCCCGATATATCCAAAATCCCTTCAAAACACAACACTGCACATTAAGTTCGCATGACCTGTTTAACCCGTCAATCGGAGGTTCTCTCGCTCCAAAGGCGAGGGGTAATTAACGGCAGCTTAGTCCGTGGCTGCCGGAGATTCGGATCCCCACAATCAATAAACCCCAGCCTACCCTAGGCAGGGGGAATCTGTAATACGCCTAACAAGCGCACGCGTATTCTCATCTCAATGGGGTGACGAAAAACACCCTACAGATTTCTGGCATGCCCGGTGGGACCTATCTTTCCTCCAATATTTCGGGTTAAACGTTCATGCGAACTCAATCAATATACATATCGATTGTCTGTACTGAAATCATGCTTCTTTATGCAGGTTAACAAATTTCAAATTGCAATCTCCAGAAGCAACAAAATGACTCTATGGATCATATCAGCTCTCGACACAGCTCCCATCGCCTACACGATGAAGATGGACGCCAGGACGGTCTTCCCGACCAGTCTTGGGCAACAATAGGAGGAGCCGCCGCTACCATTTAGCTCTATTATGTTCGTGTCAGCTAACGCCGTCCCATCTCCTCAAGCTCCGGTAACAGACAAACTGGTCTCAAAAGGGAAAAGGCTGAATGTCATGGTCGCGAGGGCACCTCTGCCCAAGCACAAATCCGTTTCCAAACGACCCTCCATCGCTCCAGCTAGGGGAAAGGCCATCAACATCAACGAAGCAACAGGGCATCTCGGGCAAGCTCCAGCGGTACCCTCGACAACTGCTCGATCGGGTATCTTCTTTAAGCTCCCTATCAATCGACTCACGGTGGCTTTACAGAAAATGGATGCCCGCCAAGCCCTCAAAATCAAGAAGCTAAGGAAAAAAAGGCTCAGATACAAAAGCCAACAAAAGGGCTGGGGCTCATACTAAGATGAGTTTCATGAGGCTCCAAGAACGGGGTTACCCCACCAAAGCTAAAGAGACAGCTAGATATGTGGTCCACATTGTCTAAATGGTCGGACATGAAGAAACGAACCCTCCTATGCTTCACAGAGATGGTGATGATATGGTGGACGCTACCCAACGTCGACTCGGTCTAAATGATGAAGAGCTCCCTCAGGCCGATAAGCCAAAAGAGCCCGGGGTTCCTGTGGAATTGAGCTCAGGCAATAAGGATGACCCGGTTGTCATAACCGGAACTACAGAACAAGCATTGTTCCGATAGCTTCAGAGGCAGCTTCAGGACAAGGATGAGAAGTTAGCTAAGGTACAGTCTAAGGTCGACGAATTGGCAAACGTTGCGGCAGATCTCGCGACCCAAGTCGCCCGATTGCAATTACAGCATAATCAAATTTTGGTTCATGAGCCAGGGATTGATACCCGGAGGCAGCCAACTGATACCCCCTTCAGCCTAAGAGCGAAGCGCCTTCACGAAAAACGGCCGCGATCAACCTCCAGTCCCTCCGATACATACACCGAAGGGGAATCGCCTCTGAAAGAGAAACTGGATAAGGTCTATTCCTTCAAAAGGGACAAAGTCCCCAAGATATTCAAGGATGCCTTAAGAAACGGTCTACAACTGCCTGAATCAAAGAGGCCACATGAAATGAATATGACCTGCAATCCCATATACTGCCCATATCATAGAATGGTGAGTGATCAGTCGAAAATACTCCATCTTTAAACCGGCAATTTCCATATCATTTGCATTCATATAGAAGTGTTCGGCATTCATATAACACATATTAGCGAAACAGTCGTTAAATATCAAATTGCATGTGTTAGACTTTTAAACCGGCACTATAAGAGAAATTGACTGCATTTCATAGCATGGCATCATTCCTATATATTGCAACTTGTGTTCCGAAGTTTGTGCAGGAAAATCCAGAAGAATGGTCAATTTACAAAAAAAAACTGCTAAAGAATACGCCGACTCAAGGATTTGGAATCCGGTATTGTTCTAAGAAGCATTCAGAGATTTAACATATCAGAAAATACATCAAAATACAGAAGAAGCCAACACTGCAAGTTTGAAGCCCCACAGAAGCCACATGGCCGCGGAACCGCGGCCGGAGCCGCCTTGCGCCGCGGTTCCGCGGCGGCTTGTCCACGTCACCCCCTCTGCTTCAGCCTAAAACTACTACCTCAGCTCCTACAGCTCTTCAAGACTCTACATTTTCCAGAAGACTCCAGAAGCTTCTGCCAGTTCAGCAAACTTAGGGTTTCTAAGCTAAACATTCCTAGCGTAAAGTCTAAGCTAAGCTCCTAACTAACTTACAACAAACTTTTGGAGGGAATTGCAAATTCAAAAACCTAGACCTAGGGTTTGGGAAACCTATAAATAGACCCCTAGGCTCACTTGTATCATATGATCTGATATCATAGATCTTAGACAACTCATTGTTGGCTAAATTCTAGTTCATTCTTCTTCCTCAATTTCCACCTCCAAACCTTAACCCTAATCCAATCTAGAAATACCCAATTCAAGATCCATGGAGTTCAAGCAAAGCAAGTCTTCAAGCATCCTTTAGAAGCAAAGCCGGTATTCAACGGAGCACGAGATCGACGCGATCTAAGACTCAAGAAGCCGAGCGATGCAAGATTCGACGAGCGAAGTTCCTACCTCTTGTAAATCTTGAGAGTTGTAACTACTTGTTGATGTAATGAAGGTGAAGATTCTTTAACTTGCTTATTTTTAATTCAAGCATTATGATTCATTTCGATTCTTGAATATGTACTTTGTGATGATGCTTGAATAAAACTCCGCTCGTGGAGGAATCGAAACAATTGTAAAATGATGATGTTGATGAATTGTTAAACGTTTCCTTAAGTCTTAAAACAATTGTAAATTCTTGAAAATCGATTGATCGATGATCAAGATTGATGCGAATTTGTTCTTGATTCCTTTCGCACAATCTAGAGATTGACAATTGATCATTCGACTTTCAAGAAGCTATCTAGTGAATGTTATTCATCGAAAGGACAAAGGATAGGATGAGGAACCCTAATTCCTCGCAAGATCCTTGATCCTCGATGAATTCGACATCGATTTAGCAACAATTTGTTACTAGATAAGAAATCGTAATCTTGAATCTTCATCACATTTACAATTTACTCGATTCCTACGAGCTTTACTTCAAATCTTGAAACCCTAAAGTGATTGGAATTCTATCGAAACTCGATTCTCTATTTTTATCATTTTCTTGATTCTTGATTAGAATAGTGACACTTGAAACCCATCGATAAAAATCTTGAATCATGTTTTCTTTTCTTTTCTATTAACTTTTCAATTCAAACAAATCAAAATTACAAACGAATCGCACAATCCCTATGGACGATCCGCACTCGCTAACGATCTACATCTGACACCGTAGTTGATTGCGGTCAAATAATTCTTTGATTGTGAATTTTATTCATTTTCTAAATACCGACACAAAGAAACTTATTCGAGTTACACAACACAATCGGAATTAAGAATCAATCAGTGAGTCATACCATCAAAGATTGCTATATTTTCAAAGATTGGGTGGAGAACCAATACAAACTTGGGAAAGCCCCACAGTCGTCAGATGTACCGACAAGCGACAGAGTTATGGTCATCAACACAACTCCGCCAAGATCAAAGTTCAAGGAGCTGGGATAAGCAAGCTGACCACCATGTCATTAACCGGGAATAGTCGACCCCTAAGTCGTTAAACTGGGGATGTAAAAATGTGTAAATAAAATATATATATATATATATATATATATATGTATATGTATGTATGTATGTATGTATAAATAAAAAGCCGAAATGATGGGGCAACTCGCAATAAAAATCAGCGAGTAAAAAATAAAAATAAAAATGAAAATAAAGCCGAAATGATGGGACAGCCGAAATGATGGGGAAACCGCGAATAAACACCCGAAATGATAGGGCAATCGCGACCTTCGCGATAAGAAAAACTGAAATGATAGAGCAATCGCGGTAAAAACAAAAACAAAAAAAACGGCGAATGATGAGTCGCTCCTGGTACCATATTCCAGTGTAGCGATGCAGACGCCAACCAAATTCCAAATCTCAAAACGGCGAATGATGAGTCGCTCCTGGTACCATATTCCAGTGCAGCGATGCAGACGCCAACCAAAATTCCAAATTTCTGAATGTCCCAACGGTGAATGATGAGTCGCTCCTGGTACCATATTCCAGTGCAGCGATGCAGACGCCAACCAAAATTCAAATTTCCAAAATTCTTCTGACCCTACGGTTGGTCCCCAAGTTGACTACCATATACAATCCACGGGCTCAAATAATTCTCATCATATCCATGCCCCACCGCAATCACCAGTTACGCGGCTGGTCTCCGCCTTTGGAATTATGCTCCATTTGGGAAGACCAACTCATGTGTCCTCACGATACATGAGGAGAACAAACTTACGGGATCCTCACGACTCGTAAGAAAACACCTTCGTGGGATCCTTACGACTCACAAAGGAAAAACACACTTGGGGGTCCTCACGACTCCTAAGGAGAAAATGCACCTACGGGATCCTTACGACTTGTAGGGAGAAAATGCTTTTATAGGACCCTTACGGCCCATAAAATTGAAAAGCCTTAGGCGATAGGCGTCTAAACCTGTCTCCCAAGCCATCACTTCCCAACAGGGAAAGGAAAATGATGATTCGTTCCTGGTACCATATTCCAGTGTAGCGGTGCTGATGCCGACCCAAAAAACCAATTCCTAAATCCTCCCAGGGCAAATGATGAGTTGCTCCTGGCATTATTCCTGTGCAGCAATGCAGATGCCAAACCAAAACCGAATCCCCAAATCCTCTCATGGCAAATGATGATTCGCTCCTGGTACCATATTCCAGCATAGCGATGCTGATGTCAATCCAAATCAAATCAAACCAACAACCTCTGCGTCGGAATCATGCTTCGTCTCAGTGTGTACCCCGCGTCGAAATAAAGTTTTGCCTCGGTGTATCTGCCTTCCCTGTCGGAATTATGCTTTGGCTCGGAATCAACCAACGACCTCCCCGTCGGAATTAATCTCCACCTCGGAATCAAGTCGACTAACAAGCTCTACGTCAGAATCATGCTTCGTCTCAGAGTGTACCCCGTGTCGAAATCATGCTTCGCCTCGGCGTATCTGCCTTCCCTGTCGAAATTATGCTTCGTCTCGGAATCAAGTCAGCCAACAAGCTCTGTGCCGGAATCATGCTTCGTCTCAGAATGTACCCCGTGTCGAAATCATGCTTCGCCTCGGAGTATCTGCCTTCCCTGTCGGAATTATGCTTCGCCTGGGAATCAACCTCTGTATCGAAATTATGCTTCGGTTAGAATGTCTGCCGCTCATTGGAATTATGCTCCGATCCCTGGAATCATGCTTTGCTCTTCGGAATGATGCTCCGATCTTCGGAATGATGCTCCGACCCTGGAATTATGCTCCGCAAATCGGAATGATGCACCGACCCTGGAATTATGCTCCGCAAATCGGAATTATGCTCTGACTCTTCGGAATGATGCTCCGACCCTGGAATTATGCTCCGCAAATCGGAATGATGCTCCGATCTCCAGTGATCATGCTCCCAGAGGGATGCTCTGCCCGTAGAATGATGTTCCACCTCGAAGTCTAATTTCAAGATCCATCAATTTCATGCACACAACTCATATGTGCAGTGTGCATTTATTGATGGGGGCACTTTATTGGGGTCAAAATTTGCATCTCAGTTGACCAAGTCAAAGTCAAGGTCAACCCCAAGCCAGATGGGCCCAATCCCAGGTCAAGCGGGCCTATGCCCAAGTCGAGCCCGCGGCCAGCCTCCCCATGCCAACATAAAATTATGTAATAAATAATTTTAATGTAATTTTTTTTATGCATGAATGGGCATAAAGACATTTTTTTAAAGCTCGTGGCTTATGTACAAAAAGAAATGGCACATGAGCCATGGGATGGGCAAAATGCCATTTTGTAAAGCCCATGGAGCTATATGTAGACGTGTAAGCCTATATAAGGCAAGATGATGATAAATATCTAATAAACTTTTCATTCCTCCTAAAAACTAGGGAACCTGTGCCTCCTTCTCCTTCTAAAAGGTTCTAAAACCTTCTTCCCTTCTTTTGAATTAAATCAAGAGTTTTACTCTTCCTTTTCCAAAACTAAATAGTTTTTCACCACAAAACCCACAAAGGGGAGACCAGATCTTCCAATAGATCTCAAAAGGAGGAGATTTTTAAATCTCATACCTCTTGTTCTTCAAGATCCGGCCAACAGAGGAGGAAGAAGGAGACCCATCTCCGAAAATCCCACTTTAGAGAAGATCCAGGGCTCAAGGGAGAAGCCCCTTCATCAGCTCCAAAAATATATTAGGAGTTTAACTCCTCAAATACACACACACACACACACACAAAATAATAAGTATTTCTTTTTGGGAGTACAACTCCCAGTGCAGGGACCAAGTCCCTTTTTGCCGCCCAGCGCCCAAGCGCCCACGTGCTTGGCACGTGAGGCGCTAGCGCCCAAAGCGCTAGCGTCCGAGCGCCCACGTGCCGGGCATGTGGGGCGCTAACGCCCAAAACGCTCGCACGAGCACTCGCGTGCCGGGCACGTGGGACGCTCGCGCCCAAAGCGCTCTCGCTAGCGCCAGCACCCGAGCGCCCGCGTGCCGGGCACGTGGGGGCGCTAGCGCCAGCGCCTAAGCGCTCGCGTGCCGCTCACGTGAGGTGCTGGCGCCTTCTCCCACGCATCCTATGAATGCTCTTTCCTTTATATATATATATATATATATATATATATATATATATATATATATAGGTATATATACATATATGCACACACACATACTCCACCATATTGTTCCTGTTAGAAAAAAATTCTAACGGGACGCTGCCCCGCACCCCACAAGGGGGCTGCTAGCCCCTTGACCCCCGGCCCGCTATCCGGGTAGCGGGACCCCCATATAAACTCTGCGGGGCCCCTGATATATCCAAAGCCCCTTCAAAACACAACACTGCACATTTAGTTCGCATGACCTGTTTGACTCGTCAATCGGAGGTTCTCTTGATCCAAACACAAGGGGTAATTAACGGCAGCTTAGTCCGCGGCTGCCGGAGATTCGGATCCCCACAATCAATAAACCCCAGCCTACCCTAGGCAGGGGGAATCTGTAGTACGCCTGACAAGCGCGCGCGTATTCCCATCTCAATGGGGTGATGAAAAACACCCTACAGACGCTCCCGGAGTCTCGTCACCCTGAGAAAATAAACGAGGTCCATCATCCGGCTTATTGCTCCTACCACCGAGCAATAAGACATCCTCTTGAAGATTGCTTCACCTTCAAAGACTGGGTAGCCCCACCACAAAAGCACGAGCCAAGAGCAACCTACACTGCGAAGGAAATTCTAGATCAACATCGAGCTTGGAAACGAGCTCGTACCTGCTACATGATAACATTCTCAAAGGAGGGAGAGCATGAGAATGTGAAAGAACTCTCCCAGTCTTTGCAAATGAAGATGAGGACAAGGTGATCTCAGAATTTCCACCGGCGCCAAAAGAGCTGGAAGACAGGATACACATCACAGCAGACAATCTGAAGAAAATCGACTTGGGGACGACAAATGAACCAAGGCCAACGTTCGTCAGTGAGCTGTTGTCTGAAAAATAGGTGTCCACACTAAAGGGCGTCCTTATGCAGTATAAAGACTGCTTCGCATGGAATTATTCTAAGATGCCGGGACTAGATCCAGAAATAGCGATGCATAAACTGGCTATATCGCCAGACGTTAAGCCAGTCAAGAAAGCGCCAAGAAGAATGCGGCTCGAACTTGAGATGAGTATCAATGCCGAATTCAAGAAGCTAATTGACTCCGACTTCATCGAAGAAGTTCAATACTCCGACTTGATCGCCAACATTGTCCCGGTGATGAAGAAAAATGGGACAGTACGAATCTGCGTGGACTTCCGGGACCTCAACAAAGCTTGCCCGAAGGATGACTTCCCAGTACCGGTTACCGAGCTGATGATAGATAACACGTCCACTCATGAAGTCTTCTCCTTCATGGATGGATTTTCAGGGTATAATCAAATAAAAATGCATCCTGAAGACCAAAAGCACACCGCCTTCCGGACTCCGCTAGACATATTCTGCTATAAGATGATGCCCTTCGGCTTAAAGAATGCTGACGCTACTTACCAAAGGGCCATGACGAGGATCTTTGATGACCTCATACACGAGATTGTCGGATGTTATATTGACGACCTCGTCGTGAAAAGCAAATCGTACGAAGAGCACCGGAAGCATTTGAAGGTAGTGTTCCAGCGCCTTCGGAAATATAATCTGAAAATGAACCCTCTGAAATGCGCGTTTGGAGTCTCCTCAGGAAAATTCCTGGGATTCTTAATACGACATCGGGACATCGAAATAGACCCGTCAAAAATCAAGGTGATTATGGAAATGCCTTCGCCAAGAACTCTCAAGCAACTACGGTCTCTCCAAGGCAAACTCGGGTATATCCGGCGGTTCATAGCTAACCTCTCCGGCAAATGTCGTCCCTACAGCCATCTAATGAAGAAGGGGACCCCATTCGTTTGGTATCGTAAATGACAAAGTGCATTGGATGAAATCAAGCAATATCTGCAGAACCCGCAAGTACTGACCACTCTGGTCAAGGGAAAGCCCCTCATCCTGTACACAACATCCCTCGAAGGTTCTCTAGGCGCTTTATGGGCACAGGAGAACGACCAGGGGAAAGAGAGAGCTCTCTATTATTTGAGTCGAGTCCTTCTGGGAGCAGAAAACAACTACTCCCCCATTAAAAAGGATTGTCTGGCACTAATCTTCGCGATAACGAAGCTCGGGCACTAAGCCTTGGCACATGAGGTCCATCTCATATCAAAGGTGTATCCTCTCAAATATTTGATATCAAGAGCCATACTAATAGGAAGGCTTGCCAAATGGGCCCTCTTCTTGATGGAGTTCTTGATAATATATCAACCCCTCAAGGCAGTAAAAGGCCAGGCTATTGCCATCTTTCTTGCTGAACATCCAATACCAGCCGACTCTCCTTTAAATTGCGAGTTGCCGGATGAACACGCGTTCAATGCAATCGAAGGGAAGACGGAGGAAAATAATGTCCAATGGGAACTTTACTTCGATGGACGTCTTCCATGAAGAAGCGAACGCAAAACACCCCCATAATCAAAGTTGGGGTAGGCCTTATCTTCGTGACTCCGCAAAGAGGGATAATGCGTTTTGCCCTTTCCTTAACGGAGCCAAGAATAAACAACGAGGCGCAATATAAAGGTTTGATAGCGGGTCTTAAGATCGCTATTGACATGGGAATCGAAAACCTCCTCATATATGGAGACTCCCAGCTGGTCGTTAGCCAAGTAAATGGCGACTATCAGACGTGCAAGCCAGACTTGGTAAAATACGGCAAAAGGGTGCAGCAACTGCTAACTCGAATTCCATCCTACGTCCTGGAAAGCATACCGTGGGTGGAAAACATCAAGGTGGATGTGTTAGCCAAACTTGCTAAAGAACTGGCTGACGAAAATCTCGATAACGTAAGGATCATTGTGCAAAGCCGCCGGATTCTCGCGCCGAAAAAAATATCTCCAGAATCGTCTGAAAGAAAGGAAGCGAACAAACAAGTAGCCTGTCAAGTAGAAAGCAAAGAAAAGGCTAGGGATTGGAGAGAAGTCTTCATAGACTACTTCAAATCTCATCAAACGCCCGAAGACGCGTCGTCAAGACATCAGCTCATGAAGCGGGCCGTGTCCTTCGCCTTCGTCAATGATACTCTATATAAGAGATCGTTTGACTATCTGTGGATGAGATGCCTGGGACCAGAAGAAGCAAAAAATGTCGTCCAAGAAACTCACGACGGACTCTGTGGTTCTTATCAGGTCGGGCTAAAAATGAAGCTGAAGATCAAAAGAATGGGTTACTATTGGCCCACAATGATTCAGGACTGCCTTGAATATGCGAAGCAGTATCACTCATGCCAAATTCACGGGGACTTCATCCACCAGCATCCAAATCCGCTACACCCAACACTGGCTAGAGCCAGCATCATCCAGGGCACATCGGTTCATATTGGCAACGACCGATTACTTCTCCAAGTGGGCAGAAGCAGTACCGCTAAGAGAAGCGAAAATAGAGAACATCCTCCATTTCTTCAAGACACATGTCATCTACCGGTTCGGCATCCCGCGACGAATCATCTCGGATAATGGGCCATCCTACAGGAGCCATAAGATCAGCCGCTTCGCACAACAGCATAATATAGATTGGAGATACTCTTCAGTCTATAATTCCCGAGCTAACGGTCTAGCTGAGGCTTTCAACAAGACCCTGATGAAGATCATAATGAAAATGGTGTCCAGGAATAAAAAGGACTGGCACGAGAGGCTGCATGAAGCTCTTTGGACGTATCGAACCATGTTCAAAACGGCCATGAACAGAACGCCATTCGTGCTGGTATTCGGCACGGAAGTGGTACTTCCCTTGGAGATAGAGCTACCCTCACTACGAGAAGCAGTTCGATATGAGCTGACGGATGAAGAAAATGCCCATCTTCGGCTTGAAGAGCTCGATGCCCTCGATGAAACTCGTCTCATGGCTCAGCAAAACCTAGAAGCTTACAAAGCAAGGATAATGCGCTCATACGAAAGACTGGCTAGGCCGAGAACATTCCGCCATGGTGAACTCGTGTTAGTCGTAAAAAGACCTATGATCTCCAACCATGCAAAATGGGGGAAATTCGAGCCAAACTACGATGGCTTGTACATCATAGACAAGGTCTACCAAGGTGGGGCCTACTTGCTCATGAACATGCATGGCGAAAGACACTTCCGGTCAATAAACGAGCGGTTCCTTAAGAAATACTACGCTTGACAAGTCACGGCTCAGGTTAATGATGGATGACGACGTTCGTGTCTGCTCGCTGTCTTTCTGAGTCCAAACTTTATAACTAGTATCTGACAAAACTTCGCCTCGAAGCTGCAACGGACAGGGAAGTCCCTAAACTAATAATGGACCGGGAAGTCCTTAAACTAACAGTGGATCGAGATGTCCTTAAACAAATATTGGACCGAAATGTCCCTAAACTAGTACTCTTCGCCCCAAATATGGCGATATCCTTTTCTGGGATCTGTGTTGCAATCAAAATTCCCACATAGTAAAAAAACAGTACGTCCACAAGCGAAATGGGCACGGATGAAAACCCGAAAAGGCGCCGTGAGTAAAAACAGCAGGGCTACCGGCGAGTTTGTGAAAACCCGAAAGGGTGCAATCTCGTTAAAATAAAGACACCTACAAGGTCATTTCGACCTTGTGAGGAGAAAACGCTCGCGTGAGATCCTTACGACTCACAAGGGAGCAACACACTTAGGGATCCCCACGATTCCTAAGGAGAAATTACACTTACGAGATCCTCATGGCTCGTAAGAAGAATTCCCCCCTACGAGACCCTCACGACTCATAGGATTCAAAAGCCTTAAAATACAGGGACCTATATCTGTTCTTAAGCCATCACACTCCACAAGTTGCCCTACAAGCCGTCCAATATTGACCCTTGTATACAATCCATGGGCATAAATAAACGATTTCTCCACCAAGATTCCACCAATGACGAGGAATATCCTCATGTGGTGAACGACACTTATAAGTCCTCTCGACTTGTAAGGAGAAAACACTCTTGTAAGATCCTTACGACTTGCAAAAGAAAATATCACTTAGGAGTCCTCACGACTTCTAAGGAGAACCTACACCTATGAGATTCTCATAACTCGTAGGGATAAATACCTTTATGAGACTGTTCCCACCAGAAATTTCTGCGCAAAAGAGTCCAAGGTATCAAATGGCAGCGATACGCTTAAGAAAATATGAACCAGTATTTTCCAGGCTGTATTTTGATAAACTCCCAAATTAGAAATAGCTAAATTCTGATAGTATCGAAAGCGTCTCAAAAAAACCTTCGATTTGATATATTATTGGCCACATAATTCATTCGGGATCAAAAGTTATGAGCAAATGTGTTATACATGTGTAATCTAAGGAAGAAAATGCGAACCAGTATTTTCTAGGCTGTATTTTGACAAACTCCCGAATCAGAAACAGCTAAATTCTGATGTTATTGAAAGTGTCTCGAAAAATCTTTCGATTTGATATATTATGGGCCTCATAACTCATCCGGGATCAAAAGTTATGAGCAAATGTGATATGCACGTGTAATCTAAAGTAATACTCTACTACATGGGGGATGCATTTTTAGTCCCACATCGGGAAAAAGAGAGATTCCTTCTTTACCACTCCCATATAAATAAGAGGGGATACCTCTTAGAAAAGTTAGAGAATTCAATTCTCAAAGAAGATTAGTTCTCCATAGGAGCTTGCTCCCCCCCCATAATGTGCATATGCGCCATGTGCGCCACGTGCAACGCACGTACGCCCGCCATATGCACGCCACGTGCAACGCACGTGAGCCAAACACGTGCAACGCAGGTGAGAGAATTCAATTCTTAAAGGAGATTAGTTCTCCATAAGAGCTTGCTCCCCCCTTCCCATAATGCGTATATACGCAAGCGCCATGTGCGCCACATGCAATGCACGTGCGCCCGCCACATGCGCGCCACGTGCAACGCACGTGAGCCAAACACGTGCAACGCACGTGGGAGAGTTCAATTCTCAAAAGAGCTTAGTTCTCCATCTTAGGGTCTTAGCTGCCCCCATGATGTGCGACGCACGTGCGCGAACGCAAAGAGGCCTTTTTCAGCAGTTAGGAGTTTAAGCTTCAACATATTCTTCCTCCTGATAAGTGGGACATGGTTCAAAGGGTACATCCCTCCACACCTTCGATATATGGCGTTGTAATCTCTCAGCGTCGTCGAAGTGGTGGTGGGTCCCAACGACCAATGATCTCTCTTTCCAAATATAGAGGAACCCCTCCCAAAAGCTCCCACAAAAAGAGAATTTAATTCTCAAACTAAGAGTTTAACTCTTCTGAATAAGAACTTAGTTCTTCCTTTGGTTGAAGGTCTGCAGAAGCAGATCTCCTCATAAGTTGAGAATTTAATTCTCATCGGGGAGATTCTGCCATGCAGATCTAAAACCTAGAGGAGGACCTAAGTTCAGAGAATTTTATTCTCCCACAAAGCACATAGGAATTTAATTCCTCCAATAAAGATATGATTTAACCCTTAATATAAGAACTTAGTTCTTCTTCATGGTGATAGATCTGCAGAAGCAGATCTTCCCATAACTTTAGAATTTAATTCTCATCGGGGAGATTCCGCCATACAGATCTAAAACTTAGAGGGAGAATTGAGTTTAAAGAATTTAATTCTTTCGAACATATAAGAATTTAATTCACTCTTGTCTTCCAGAGGTTAAGGACATCACGGTCTATTTTAAGCGCATCACGTAGGAGCACGTGATAAACGAGTCTACTTTAGTGTTTAACACTATATTCGAGCCAATCTTAGACCTAATTAGCTAAGTCTTCCAGAAGCAGGACTCTCCCTTTTGACTGAACCTCAAATACACTCTTTTCTTCCAAAATTGGTCATCTCATATGACATTCAAAGCAAAACCCAGAGCCTTTCAATCAAAATTGGTTCAAGTATACATCTCTTCGCTCCTCTGATACATGTCGTTGTAATCCTTCAACGTCTTCAGAGAGGTGACGGGTCCCGAAAACCAGATTTTACATGGACTGTGGGGTCCTAAACCCATGGACTATGATGTCCCTAACCTCGGACTGTGGGGTCCTTAAGCCCATGGACTATGATGTCCTTAACCTTGGACTGTGGGGTCCTTAAACCCATGGACTATGACGTCCTTAACCTTGGACTATGATGTCCTCAACCTTGGACTGTGGGGTCCTTAAACCCATGGACTATGATGTCCTTAACCTCGGACTGTGGGGTCCTTAGGCCCATAGACTATGATGTCCTTAACCTTGGACCGTAATGTCCTTAAACTAACTATGGACCGCAATGTCCCTAAACTAAACAAGAGAGCCCAAATGCTCTTTTGTTGGATCTAAATGATCCTCTTAAGTAGATCTTAGTCTAAAATTAGACTAACGTATCCTTAAAAAATATTTAAGTTGATCATAATCTCAGAAGAGATTAACGATCCTTAAGTCAATCCAATTACAGATCTCCCAACCAAAATTGGTTCAAGGGTACATCTCTTCGCTCCTCTGATACATGTCGTTGTAATCCTTCAATGTCTTCATAGAGGTGACGGGTCCCGACAACCAGATTTTACATGGACAGTGGGGTGCTTAAACCCATGAACTATGATGTCCTTAACCTCGGACTGTGGGGTCCTTAAGCCCACAGACTATGATGTCCTTAACCTCGGACTGTGGGGTCCTTAAGCCCATGGACTATGATGTCCTTAACCTCGGACTGTGGGGTCCTTAAACCCATGGACTATGATGTCCTTAACCTTGGACTATGATGTCCTTAACCTTAGACTCTGGGGTCCTTAAACCCATGGACTATGATGTCCTTAACCTTGGACTGTGGGGTCCTCAAGCCTATGGACTATGATGTCCTTAACCTTGGACTGTGGGGTCCTTAAGCCCATGGACTATTATGTCCTTGACCTTGGACCGTAATATCCTTAAACTAATTATGGACCGTAAAGTCCCTAAACTAAAACAATAGAGTCCAAATACTCTTTTGTTGGATCTAAACGATCATGTTAAGTAGATCTTAGTCTAAAAATTAGACTTACGTATCCTTAACAAATCGTTAAGTTGATCTTAGTTTAAAATTAGACTAACGTATACTTAAGAAACGTTTAAGTTGATCTTAGTTTCAAATGAGACTAACGTATACTTAAACCCAAACCCAAACCCAAATCTAAGAAAATACGGATTTGGACTAATCCACGCCCTACGGGCGACAACATAAATTAGTCTTCGTACACAATCCACGGGCAACCGAAAATAAAACAAACACACACGACATGAAGTGACCATCTGGAGAAGGAGAAAGTGGTTACCGTGATGCGGTAACGTAATTAACTGCAGGGGCTTGCACCTGCAGGGAAGAACGTCCCCACAATCAAAAACCCCTCAAATGAGGGGGAATCTGACGAAATCTGCTACAACGGCCGCATCCGTCTAAACCTTTAATACATGGTGTCATAAATCAACTTGGAATCTTCGGAGAGGTGGACGGATAAAACCAAATAGCATCTGCCCCCAAAATTCAGGCCGGACTGGCCCAACGTCCCGGTCCCGTCTTTCAGCAGTAAACAGATTCTAGCACGCCCGGTGGAACATTTTCCTCTTTCTACTCTACACTTCGTGTGTCATGTTTTTCCCATGATCAGATAATCGCGGTTTGTATGTTTGTAGTTTCCCTTAGGGAAGTGAATACTGAAGCCAACATTTCGTCTTTATGAAGAATGGCATTTGCTCTCACTCACTGCAACTCAGGCTCTGTCACATCTGGCGGAGTCAAGTATGGGTCACTTGCAGCCTCAAATCTTTGCAATCCGGCTCTTCAAGAAATCAACGGGTTTCTCTTTAGGTCGATACTCCCACCTCCCACCCTCATTGCCTCAACGTCGAAGGAGGAAGCCCAGAAGAAGTCTGTCTTCTACAGGCTGGCTCCCCAAGCAGCAGCTTTGCAGACGGAATCAATCCTCAAACAACTGGCACATGCCAAGGACCAAGGTCGAAGTAGGGGGCAGAATATTCAAGCTCTCACAGGAAACAGGGGGCAGGCTCGGCAAGATCCTAAGGCTAATCAAATCCCGGCCTTAAGAAATGGTCGACGTCGATATCAGCGTCATACAAAATGAGCCGAGGGCAGTTCTCAGTATGGTCCTGTTTCAACCCCAGCGGTGAATATTGTTGTTCCAACTGGGAACAACTTTAAATTGTTGTAAAGGGTTAAACAAAATTCTCCTACCGCAATATTGAAGAAGTCTCTGCAGCCCATGGAGATCCCACGAGAGCAGAAACTAGTTCGCTCCCTGAGACAACTTTCCTCATCTATATATAAGGTGTGGAAGCAGGTGAAGGGGACTCAACCCCAGACGAATCCTGATACAGCGGTTTCTCCCAAAACCAAAGCGGCTTTTCACAACAAGAGGCCTAATAAAGCTCAAGTGCCTGGAGCAAACTCCAAAGACCAAAAACTCCAAACACCCCAAGCCTGTGGGCATGGTAGTTCACATAGTCTATGTGGTGAATTCCAAAGACGAAGTTCGAGCTTCTACTAGTCACCGACCTCAAATTCGGTCCTTAACAAAAGTTCAACTGCAACGTGAAAAGCTGCAGGAGATGCTTGCTCAGGCGGCACCACTCACTAATCCACCGTCTAAGGCAAATCTCGAATCTGCACCTGGAGAAAGAATGGAGAAGGGGTCAGATATTGATTTCCTAAAGCACGCTCTGAAAAAGGGAGATGCAGAAGCGGCAAAAATGTCCACTAAAATGAACCAAATGGCCCTTCTGATTCAGAATATGGCTGAAATGATGGTTCAATCGGAACCACTGGCAGATGAACTGCCAGTAGTTGATCTTAAAGATAAGGATGACATTTCAAATCCTCTGCAAAGCTCATCAATGGCTGAGGAGGAAATGATTCCTAAAAGAAAGCTGAACGAATATGTCGCTCAGCAAATCGAAGCTCACTACGCTAGTGAAGCCGCAAATAGATCAATCAAGATTGGTCGACCGTATCTGACATGGCACAATCAAATACAGTACCCACCAGAGTACACACTTCCAAAGTGCCACATGTACAAAGGAACTGAGAATTCTCGCCAGCACATTGCGCAATTTGAACCCATGTGCGGCAATACTGATATATTTCTCCTCTGACGGTTCATCGGCTGTATGGCGGGCATTGCCTTCGAATAGTATGTAGAACTCCCGAATGACTCCATGAATACCTTCGAAGAAATGGAGATGCCCTCGTGTCAGAGATTCGCTAGTGTAAATAAACGCACTACCATGACGGCACTGGTCAACGAAAGGGTTAGACCGAATGAGACTTGGGTTCAATGTGTTGCCCGATGGCGAAATCTCTGGTCAAATACAAGCAACGCACCGATGAAGTTGCAGCCATGGGAATGCTCATAGACACCCTTGACCCAAATTCAAAGGTGTCCTCGTATATGGCCCTCTTCAAGCCGACCGCCTTCCAAGAGCTCATGGATAAAATGACTCGATTGAATCATCTGAGTCAAGACCCTTCATCATCTGATGAAAATGAATGAAAAGCGGAGGTAAGATGGTATTTGTCGCCGACGCTCAAACAAAAATGAGTGACTTTGAAGCAACCTGTCACCAAAATAGCGACGACGTAGGTACTCGCTCCCCCCAAGGTATACACAGGGGGCATATTTCTCACTGGAGGAAGAATCTCTACGAAAGATGGTCTTTTCTTCTCAAAAGAATAGAAAGGATATGAAGGGGCTTACAAATGAGTCCTACAGTCAAGTGGAATATCCCACTTGAACCAAAAAAAACGGTATGTCCACAAGCAAAATGGGCACGGATGAAAACCCGAAAGTGCGCCGTGAGTAAAAACAGCATGACTACCAGCGATGTTTGTGAAAACCCGAAAGGGCGCAGACTCGTAAAAAATATTTTAAAAAACGAAAAAAAACGGTACGTCCGCAAGCAAAATGGGCACGGATGAATACCCAAAAGGGCTCCGTGAGTAAAAACAGCAGGGCTACCGGCGAGTCTGTGAAAACCCAAAAGGGCGCAGACTCGTAAAAAATTCATGCACACTTGCAAGGTCCTCTCGACACTGTAAGAAGAAAATACCTGCGTGAGATCCTTATGACTCACAAGGGAGCAACACACTTAGGAATCCTCACGATTCCTAAGGAGAAAACACACTTACGAGATCCTCACGACTCGTAAGGAGAATTCCCCTTTAAGACCCTCACAGCTCATAAGATTCAAAAGCCTTAAGCTACAGGGATCTGAACCTGTTCTTAAGACATCACATTTCCCAGACTGCCCTACAAGCGGTTCAATGCTAACCCCTGTATACAATCCATGGGCACGAATAAACATTTCCCTCACAAAGCCCACCCGCGACTAAGGATATGTTTACACAGTGGACAGCACTTGTAAGTCCTCTCAACTTATAAGGAGAAAACACTCTTGTAAGATCCTTACGACTTATAAGAGAACACACACTTAGGAATCCTCACGATTCCTAAGGAGAAAACGCACCTACGAGATCCTCACGACTCGTAGGGAGAAGTACCTTTATGAGACCCTTACAGCTCATGAAGTCAAAAAGCCTTAGTCAACAGGATCCTAACCCTGTTTGCTAAGCCGTCTTTGTTCAACATCGACATAGGCAAATGACGATTCGCTCCTGGCAATATCCCAGTTGTAGCGATGCTGATGCCTAAATCGGTATCAAATCCTAAACTCACATCGAAAAGTCAGCGAACCACAAATGCATATGAAATAGCCGAAATGATGGGGCAACTTGCAACAAAATCAGCAAGTAAAATATATGCATACAAAATAGCCGAAATGATTTGGCAACTCGCAATAAAAAACAGCGAGTAAAAAAAACAGCCGAAATGATTGGCACCGCGAAAAATATCCGAAATGATTGGGCAATCGCGACTTTCGCGATATAAAAAGCTGAAATGATAGAGCATCGCGGAAAGAAATAAAAAAAATGAAATGAAACTTTTTTCCCTACAGGCTAGTCCGTACTGACCCTATATACAATCTATGGGCATAAACAAAAAGGGAACCACATTTCCCCACCAGACCTTGTCAAAGGGAGAGTCGGATCTCGACGGCAACATCTGCATCCCAGAAGAGATCACCAACGGCGTTCCTCCTCATTCCAGCAGGATTCGGACGCGACAATCGATCTCGGAGCCACGGTAGAGTCCCTAGTTCCAAATCTCGACAGTTCACAGACAACCTTGAGACCACCTCGACATTCGACTCATTACAGCAGACGCAACGTCAGCAAAGCGGAGCCACGGTAAAGTCCCTAGTTCCAAATCTCGACAGTTCGCAGACAACCTAGAGACCACCTCGATATTCGTCTCGTTATAGCAGACGTAATTTCAGCAAAGCGGAGTGATGGCAAAATCCTAGCTCCACCTCAACATCCGTCTCATTACAGCAGACGCAATATCAACAACGGCGTTTCTTCTCAACTCCAACAGGATGCAGATACAACATCAACAACTGACCCCAGGGTCAAAACAACGGAGCCATGGCAAAATCCCTAGTTCCAAGCCTCGTTACAGCAGACGCAATGCCATCAAACAAAGCAAAGGAAAATCCCTAGCTTCAGGGTCTTAACGGCAACTCAAATAAAACCTAAAAGATTATCGGAGATCATCCCATACCAGCGCGGAGTGGTTATGACTCATCAGGGGCTCCCCAAACTGAGCCTAATCTCAAGTAAAAAGCGGCATGGCAAAATTCCTAACGCTTGCTCTTCCGATGGTCAAACTGCCTAGGAAGATTGCTTGAAAACGTCTTGTCCAGCCCCCGAAGGGATCAGAGACACGAAAGTCGCAAGGCTACTCGAACAGAAAAATTGCCTATCGAGGAATACATCAGCCAACGCGACGGTACGATGGACAAAACCCTAGTACCACAGACCCTAACGGACCTCTGCCATAAAGAGCAGAGGTTAACTGCGACGTTAGGACATCCTTGCGAGGAATCTCTCGATTCGTCTCAACCCCAGGAAAATCAGCGTCCTTGGCAAATACCTCGATTCAGGGAAATCAGCGTCCTTGGCAAATATCTCGATTCAGGAAAATCAGCGTCCTTGACGAGAGCATCTCGATTCACGTCGACCCGCAGAGAAATCAGTGTCTTTGCAGGAATACCTCGATTCGTCTCAATCCCCAGAGAAATCAGTGTCCTTGGCAAAAACCTCGATTCAGGGAAATCAGCGTCCTTGGCGAGAGCATCTCGATTCGCATCGACCCGCAAGTAAATCAGTGTCTTTACAGGAATACCTCGATTCGTCTCAACTCCGAGGAAATCAGTGTCCTTGGCAAATACCTCGATTCAGGGAAATCGGCGTCCTTGACGAGAGCATCTCGATTCGCGTCGACCCGCAAGGAAATCAGTGTCTTTGCAGGAATATCTCGATTCGTCTCAACTCCGAGGAAATCAGTGTCCTTGGTAAAAACCTCAATTCAGGGAAATCAGCGTCCTTGACGAGAGCATCTCTATTCGCGTCGACCCGCAAGAAAATCGGTGTCTTTGCAGGAATCTCTCGATTCGTCTCAACTCTGAGGAAATCGGTGTCCTTGGAAAAAACCTTGATTCATGAAAATCAGCGTCCTTGACGAGAGCATCTCGATTCGCATCGACCCGCAAGGAAATCAGTGTCCTTGCAGGAATCTCTCGATTCGTCTCAACTCCGAGAAAATCAGTGTCCTTGGAAAAAACCTTGATTCAGGGAAATCAGCATCCTTAACGAGAGCATCTCGATTCGTGTCGACCCGCAGAGAAATCAGTGTCTCTGCAGGAATATACGACGTCAGCAAAACGGAGCCATGGCAGAGTCCCTAGTTCCAAGTCTCGACGACAACAACTACAGCCTAGAGACCCACAACAGCGTTCCTCCTCATTCCAGCAGGATTCGGACGCGACAGTCAATCTTGGAGCCACGGCAGAGTCCCTAGTTCCAAGTCTCGACGGCCGCATCTACAGCCAGGAGACCCACAACAGCGTTCCTCCTCATTCCTGCAGGATTCTGACGCGACAATCAAGCGGAGACATGGCAAAGTCCCTAGTTCCAAATCTCGACGATTCACAGACAACCTAGAGACCACCTCGACATTCGTCTCGTTACAGCAGACGCAACGTCAGCAAAGCGGAGCCATGGCAAATCCCATAGTTCCAAATCTCGAAGGTTCACAGAAAGCCTAGAGACTATTTCAGAACCGCGGCAAAGTTCCCAGTTCCATGGCTCGGTGGTGCACAGACAACCGAGAGTCAACTCCTGACCCCATATGGCTAAAGTCAATTCTGACCCCGTATGGGTAAAGTCAATCCTGACCCCGTATGGCTAAAGTCAATCCTGACCCCGTGAAACACGGCCAAAGTCAATCCTGACCCCGTGAAACACGGCCAAAGTCAACCTTCGACCTCTCTGTTGAAGCAATGTTTTGACTCGGGAGTAGGTCAACTCATCAATCACTTACGAGTCATCTCGACTTGTAAGGAATAAAATTCTCTTGTGAGATCCTTACGATTCTCAAGAGAAAGCACACTTAGGAATCCTCACGATTCCTAAGGAGAAAATACACCTATGAGATCCTCACGACTCGTAGGGAGAAAAATCTTTATGAGACCCTCATGGCTCATAAAATTGAAAAGTCTTAGACGGCATATCTAAACATGTTTCCTAAGCCATCACTACCCTATAAAGAGTTCAAGATGAACTGCCATCCACCATCTATGGGTCACACTTGCAAAAGCTACATGCCACTTAAATGGAGAAATTACTCATGAGCATATAAACTACTTCATGCCAGAATAAGACATAAAGAAATAGAAGGGTGCGGCTCATGGGGCTGAGGGTTTGGAACTATATCACTTAAGAGTCGAGATTTGAGTCAATGATAAATGATGACGCTTGTGTCCGCTCGTTATCTTCTCAGATCAAGATTCTGAAAGTTATATACCAACCCAAAACTGGTCATACGCTATGCATAACTATACACCACTTCACCCACTTACATACTTACATGGGCAAAATGGTGGGGGGCATTTGTTCCCACCAAAAATTTCTGCACAAAAGAGTCCAAGGTATCAAATGGCAACGATACGCTTAAGAAAATGTGAACCAGTATTTTCCGGGCTGTATTTTGATAAACTTCCGAATGAGAACAGATAAATTCTGATGGTATCGAAAGCATCTCGAAAAAACCATCGATTTGATATATTATGGGCCTCATAATTCATACGGGATCAAAAGTTATGAGCAAATGTGCTATACACGTGTAATCTAAGGAAGAAAATGCAAACCCGTATTTTGACAAACTCCTAAATGAGAAACAGCTAAATTCTGATGGTATCGAAAGTGTCTCGAAAAATCCTTCGATTTGATATATTATGGGCCTCATAATTCATCCGGGATCAAAAGTTATGAGCAAATGTGCTATGCACGTGTAATCTAAAGTAATGCTATACTACATGGGGGATGCATTTTTAGTCCCACATCGGAAAAAAGAGAGATCCCTTCTTTACCACTCCCATATAAATAAGAGGGGATACCTCTTAGAAAAGGTAGAGAATTCAATTCTCAAAGGAGATTAGTTCTCTATAGAAGCTTGCTCCCCTCCATAATGTGCATATGCGCCACTTGTAATGGACGTACGCCCGCCACATACGCGCCACGTGCAACGCACGTGAGCCAAACACGTGCAACGCACGTGAGAGAATTCAATTCTCAAAGGAGATTAGTTCTCCATAGGAGCTTGCTCCCCCCCCCCATAAAGTGCATGTTAGTGTATATGCCCTAGGGGCCATTATTGTATCATACTAGCTTGTATATTACTTAATGAAAGCTTGGGATATTCACGGTTATATTAACAGTCTTACTAAACATGGTAGTATGCTACTTGGTTTATATATATCTTAATATGTGTGTACGTATTGATATAGCCCTTAGGATCTTGCTTGACTACCAGCGTTGTGATGGCAGTCACACTAGTGGGGGCGGAGTAGTCTACAAGCACATCCTTTTTCTGGTCCGTAGTCGTAGGATTATCGAGACAGGGCATCGATACTCCGGAGTAGACTAGTGTGTACGCTTCTCATCCCAGTTGTGGAGATGGTCTGTCCCACAGCCATCAATACGTCGTACTGGAGATAGTATGCAGGTGCTCGTTGGGTTACGGGTACACCGGACAGGACTCGCAGGGAACTGTTAGTTGGTATTATACCCGTCGTCAGTTAACAGTTCCCAGGTGACATGAGTACAGCATAGTCATCAGACTTGACACTGCTGCTTCGCCTCGAGTGTGTTCCCACTGTTCTTAAATTGCTACCCTACCACGGCTCAAAGGAGTCATGGAAACAGGTAGCAGTTAGGTGCAGTCCCGAAGCACTTGGAGGCAGTGGCGGTTAGATAGGAGTCTCCCGGTATTGGGAGTTGATATTGCGCTGTATTTGCAGAGCCATTACGCAAAGTCCCTAGCCAGGGCAAGCGAGATTTACTGGTAGGTTTTCCAGTAGCTTCTCAAGGTGTAATGGGCTTCACTCCGACACGACTTATACCGCTTTTAGGGGACTGACGCTTGCCGCCCCCTAGGCCTGATATGCGATAGTCCTAGACGAACAGACCGGACTGTACGGAGATTGTCACATCAGGCTCAGTAGGATTTCGGATGGGTTTCCTCATCGGCATTCTTATCGACATCTACCTGGGGACCGTTACGTACAGCTAGTGCCGCTTGCAGTCTGTGGTTAAACCCACTACCAGCGTAGTAGTCGAGTCTTTAGAGTTCTACACAGAGAGTTTCCCTACTTCGGGAGAAACGATCTAAAGGTCGTATGGTTTTACGGCAAGGTTCGGACGCATACGTGTTTTTATGCACGTACGATATTCGGACAGTTTTTACTAGCAGGCTTTGGTTTAAGCCAGATTCTAGTATTAGATTATTGGATTTATATAGTCTCAGTATTTCCGTGTTTTCACGGATAGGAGGGGCGTTCTCGTAATTTGTCGAGAAGTTTCTAGAAGATTGATGAGTTGGAGGCTTAGGTGGCATTTGCATTAATTGGTTTAATGACTCATGGTGTGATTCATCCATAGAGTTAATGATGCATTTATTGTTTAAATGACTCATGAGATGAATCACTAGGTGAGTTAATGAAGCATGATGATAATTGTTATTTGTTATTCATTTAATAAATATCTTATGCTTCATATATATATTCACAATGATTCATTATTCCAAAAGGATTCTCACTCTCACCTTCTCTCTCCTCAAGCTCTCTCTCTTCAAACCCTAACCTTGACCTCTCATGTGTTGAGATCAAGGGTTAGCAAGACTAATTGATCCCTAATCCTATTCTATATCCCCTAGGTTGCTTTGATTAGCACTTTTAGTAACCTAGTTACCTCAAGTTAGAGGTCAAGCTTGGAGAAGTGGCTCTCGGGTGGATCTTCTATCACAAAGAGGAGGCCGTCGAGGAGGTGGTCATAGAGAACAAGAAGGACTTGGTTCATTAGGTATAATCTTCTTTCATAGTATCTAATCCCTCCTATGATGTTGTTAGTTAAGGTTTGGCAAAGATCCGTAAGTTAGTCGTTGTTTGTTTTAAACAAAATGATTGTTTTATCTATTCCGCCTCCCCGCAACTCGTGGGGTGTCTAACGTCGACTTACACTGGTATCAGAGCCTCGCTAAACCATAACTAACTTGTTAGCAAAGTCGTTAGAAATTCGACCGCGAAACGAACCGAAAAAAACATCATTTTCACATAGTTTCTGTCGTTTTTAAAACATGGTCTAAAAATTTTTCAAGGACCCTTAAAATTACAAGCAGGGAATTATAAGAACACTGGAGAATTTTAGGATCCTAACTCGGCCAAACCGCCGCGGATCCGCGGCCGATCCAAGCGATCCGCCGCGGATCCGCGGCCGAGTTGGGGCTGAGTCAACCCAAAATTCCCAGTAACTCTTCTGTGTTGATTTTGTTCTTTCTAGGATGTTTTGTTTCTACTCAAGTTTCAGGTGCACAGAGAATTTTTGGAGTAGAATCATTTGCGTTTTCTTGATCGAAATTCTAAGATGTTTGGCTAATTTGATTATATCTGTGATTTTTTTAATGTGTTCGTAAACCTCCCCTAACTGCTAGTATGTCGGTTGGCAGGGATTGCACATTTCTGTAATGGTTTTTACTGTTTGTGTTTGTGGACTTATTGGATTGTCGTGAATGGATAGCCGGGGATGTGAGACAAGTGTTTCTTTCATTCAAATGTAATTTGTAAATTGTTGTAATATTCTTTTGCGGGGCACATCCGGGATGAGGTTGTAGCCACCGTTGTATTATTTCATTTACTGTTTTCTGCTCCTAGGATAGACCCAAGATGGGGTGCACAAACTACCGGATACTTTGAAGTGTTTTGTGGCCTACTCACGTTGTTGAGGGAAACCTCTTCACTTCGGATACTTGGCGGGTAGTTTGCCGTACCCGTAAGGGTCTAGGGTGGGGTTTTGGCTATTCATTGCGACTGTGTTATCCGTCTTTCTTTGCAGGCTCAAAAGAAATGTGAATTCGTAGAAAATCCAATATGTTCATCTGTGATCTGGAATGCCTATTATTGCGTCTGACGAATGTACAATATCTATATATGATAGCTATTAGACGTCACTTATGTTTTACACCCGCGCTAGCCCAGCCCCCACTCTGTCGTTAGTTAAGTAACCTAACGGGTGAATGACGGGACCCAGTGGCGAATGCGGATAGCATAAGAGGACATTGTATTTTCGTTGTTTTCTGCAATGATGGGTTAAATGATGGGATGCATTATATTAATGCAAAGAAAATAAACCAAAGTTGAATCGTTGGAACAGTTTAAAAGAAACCACTCGGTTATTTTAAAACAGAGGATATTTTTTAAATTGCGGAGCTTTAACCACTCCTTTTAAAAGCTATCAGGTTCCTTCGATCATATCAAGTTCTCTACGTTCACGGTTTCGCCAAAACCATTCGTAGCTCTCTGTCATTTCATTTGGGTATTCAGTAGTACTCAAGCTATGTATTTTGACCTAACGCCAAGGCATAGTGTTTGGTAGCTGCTGGGTATTCATTTGTTGCATAGATAGATGAGTTAGTTTAGGACAGTCGTATTATCATTTGGCCAACGTCAGGGGTATGTACGGATGGGTTCAAATTAACAAGATAATGATGGGTAGAACTTGACATGTGACTTATGACATTTTTACCAAACGCCAAAGTCATAAGAGCATGGGACAGAAATTTATATCGGGAATTTCTAAAGAAACTGAAATTTGCAAAGAGATGCATACCATTTGGAGTGATAATTTTGGTAGGATTTCTTCAGCTTTATCACACGATGACATTTGGATCCCGATCCTACTGTGAGTATCCGCTACTCATCAGGAGATTCGTCACTTAACGATCAATGCTATAAACCAAGTAGGTGCCGAGAAAGGTGTCAGTGGGGCTAAGCCCCCAGAGAAAAGAGGTTATTTAATTAAGGAACTTCTCGAAAGCGTCGGAAAACCTCCCTCGAAGTACCGACACCGGCCTGGCTGAACATTTAAGCAAGTATTGTACGGTGAGAATAGTCCTGAATAGTTCTTCCTTTTTGGTTTAAGGAGGGATTCGAGAAACAGTGGGAGCCATCCAGTTTAGATAAACTAAAAACCACTCTAAACTTGCAAGAGCATCATGCTAAAGTGTTCCCTCTCTCTCATTGCAGCGACCCAAAACATGACAGGCCTTAAGTTACTATTAGAGAAAAATATACTGACAGGGCCGAACTATAAAGATTGGCTGCGGAATGTCAAGATGACTTTGACTTATGACAAATTAGGGTATATCCTTACTGCTAAGGCACCTGCTGTCCCTGGTCCAAAATCCAGTCTTGCGGATAAAGAAATCCACAAGACCTGGGAGTTAGATTGCGCGAAGGCCAAATGCATCATGCTTGCCTCTATGAATAATGAACATCAGAGGAGGCACGAGGATATGGATCTTGAATCCATATTTCTCCATACAAAAGATCTGTATGGAGAGCAATCTCGTATAGCAAGATACGAGACCTCGAAGAACTTGTTTCAGTCGAGGCTGGCCGTCGGATCATCTGTAGGAGAACATGTCCTTAAGATGATTGGCTATATAGAAGAGCTCGCGGACCTCGGGACGACTTTGGAGAACGAGCTCTATACAGACTTGATTCTTCAGTCCCTTCCTTCCACCTACGCCCAGTTTATTCTGAATTTCAACATTCAAAGAAAAGAAGTTGAACTTCCAGAACTCCTTAACATGTTGAGGAGTGCAGAGGGCACCTTGCAGAAAGCTAGGAAAACACCTGCTATGTTTGTTCGCGGTGATTCGTCTTCCAGGTCCAAGGCTAGGGCCAAAGGAAGGAAGATGAAGGCCGCTACCAAACCAAGAGGTGGTGTTAGTAAGGTGGGAGCTAAGGGAAAGACAAAGATTGCAGTGCCAGTAGTGGCAAAGGACGAGTGCTTCCACTGTCGTAGGAAAGGGCACTGGAAAAAAGATTGCAAAGCTTGGAATGCCAAGAACCAGGAACCGAAGCAAGCTGTGGCTTCGACTTCAGGTGTGTTTGTTATTGAAAATTGCCTGTCAATCAACTCTACTTCCTGGGTATTGGATACCGGATCAGGATCTCATATATGCAATTCATTGCAGGCGCTGAGAAACCGTAGAGTGCTGAAGGTTGGTGATATGACCCTCCAGGTTGCTAACGGAGCTAGCGTGGGTGCTGTGTCCGTAGGGGATTATCACCTTGGATTGACGAGTGGACATATTTTGGTTTTGCATAACTGTTTTTGTGTACCCAGTTTAACGTGTAATATCATATCGGTTTCGTTGTTATCAAAAGAAAGTTATGATTTCACGTTTGTAAGCGATGTTGTTAACATCCACCTTAATCATGGTTTGATTGGGTCTGGTACACTACATAGCGGTATATATTTCTTAAACCAATTACAGATTTTCAATGTCCAGAACACACTAAAAAGAAAGTCTCCAGATATAAATAAGGCTTTCTTATGGCATTGTAGACTAGGTCACATCAATGAGACAAGGTTAACTAAGTTACATAGAGAAGGATATTTGGATCCGTTCGAATATCAATCTTATGCCACTTGTCAATCATGTCTCAAAGGAAAGATGACAAAGACTCCATTCACTGGACATGGAGTAAGAGAGAGAGAGCTCTTAGGACTCATACACAGCGATGTATGTGGTCCAATGTCTACACATGCAAGAGATGGTTTTTCTTATTTCATTACTTTTACGGATGATTACTCTAGGTACGGATTCATTTTCTTAATGAAACATAAATCCGAGGCTTTAGAGAAATTCTAAGAATATAAGAATGAAGTAGAAAACCAGACCGGCAAAAGTATCAAGACACTGAGATCTGATCGAGGTGGTGAATACTTAAGTGTCGAGTTCCTAGGTTACCTAAAAGAGAAAGGAATTCTCTCTCAGCTTACTCCTCCATACACTCCACAGCATAACGGTGTATCAGAGAGACGGAATAGAACCCTATTGGATATGGTACGTTCCATGATGAGTAATGCTGAGTTACTGCGATCTTTCTGGGGTTATGCGCTAGAATCAGCAACATATCTTTTGAACAGGGCTCCTACCAAAACTGTGCCTACCACGCCATATCAGATGTGGAGTGGGAAGAAACCCTATCTTCAGTATCTAAAGATATGGGGATGTCCAGCTTTTGTTAAAAAGCAGCATGCGGACAAACTCGAGGCACGATCAGTACTGTGTAAGTTTGTGGGATATCCAAAGAACTCCACGGGATATTTCTTCTATTACGCAGAGGAACAAAAGGGTTTTGTTTCTCGTAATGCCCATTTTCTAGAACATCAGTTTTTAGAAAAGGAAACAAGTAGGAGCGCAATAGAACTGGAAGAAATTCCAAAACCACAAACTACTACTGAAAGTTTGGTAGAACCAGTAGTTCAAGAAGCACAGGACATTCCCACACCGCTCTGCAGGAGTAGTAGGCCGTCTCATCCGCCTGAGAGATATTACGGTTTTCTCATAGATGGGGATAGAGAGGATTGCTTCATTGATGATGATGAACCTACTAGCTTCCAGCAGGCCATCCAGAGCGGCGACTCGGTACGATGGCTGGATGCAATGCGGACTGAGATGGAGTCCATGTACACCAACAAAGTATGGACTTTGGAATTTGCTCCAGATGGGGTAAAACCGATAGGGTGCAAATGGATCTTCAAGAAAAAGATTGGTGTAGATGGACAGGTGAAAACCTATAAGGCTAGACTTGTTGCAAAGGGTTTTCATCAAAGACCTGGTTTGAACTATGACGAAACTTTTTCTCCAGTGGCTATGCTCAAATCCATTCGGGTCCTTCTTGCTATTGCCGCCTTCCATGATTATGAGATCTGGCAGATGGACGTAAAGATGGCTTTTCTAAATGGTATTTTAGAAGAGTGCGTCTATACGGATCAGCCATAAGGTTTCAATCAGAGTGGGAGCAGCGGGAAAGTGTGCAAGTTGCTTAAGTCCATTTATGGACTAAAGCAGGCATCGCGGAGTTGGAACATCTGTTTTGATGAAACGGTCAAAGAATATGACTTTATCAAAAATCCAGATGAACCATGTATATATAGTAAAATTGTAGCACGAACTGTCGTATTCCTCGTCTTGTACGTGGATGACATTCTATTGATAGGAAATGACATTCATATGCTACAATCTGTCAAAGGATTCTTATCACACAGGTTCTCCATGAAAGATCTGGGTGATGCCTCTTACATTCTGGGGATCCGGATCTATCGTGATAGATCCAAGAGGATTTTGGGACTTTCACAGTCCAGGTATATCAACACTATACTGAAAAGATTCAGTATAGAAGATTCTAAGCGTGGTAGTTTACCGGCTTGTCACGGAATCACCTTCTCCAAAGAGATGTCTCCCAAGACTGATTTGGAAAGGGATCGCATGTCTATTATACCCTAAGCTTCTGCGGTAGGCTCTATAATGTATGCGATGTTGTGCACCAGAACAGATGTAGCTTACGCACTGAGCGTGGTAAGCAGGTATCAGTCAGACCCAGGAGAGAAACACTGGATAGCAGTAAAGAACATTCTCAAGTACCTGAGAAGGACTAAGGAGATGTTCTTGGTTTACGGCGGAAAATACCTCAAGATAGAGGCCTTTGCTGATTCCAGCTTCCAGAGTGATAAGGATGACTCCAAGTCCATGTCAGGTTATGTCTTTACCCTCAATGGAGTGGCGGTGTGCAGAAGAGTTCCAAGCAGGACACCGTTGCTGACTCGACGATGGAAGCGGTGTATATTGCTGCTTACGATGCCGCAAAAGAAGCGGTCTGGATGAAGAAGTTCCTCACAGAACTTCAGGTGGTTCCTACCATTGTTGATCCAATACCGCTGTATTACGACAACAACGGAGCTATAGCTTTAGCGAAGGAACCCAGGTCCCATCAGAAGTCCAGACACATCTTAAGGCGGTATCACCTGATCAGGGAGATCATAGATCGCCGGGAGATCGAGGTCCGGAGAGTTGCTACAGAAGAGAACACTGATGATCCATTCACAAAGTCCTTACCTCAGATTCAGTTCGAGAGGTTACTCGAGATGATCGGTCTTCGATACGCCAGTACATGGCCCTAGTGCAAGTGGGAGATTGTTAGTGTATATGCCCTAGGGGCCATTATTGTATCATACTAGCTTGTATATTACTTAATGGAAACTTGGGATATTCACAGTTATATTAACAGTCTTGCTAAACATGGTAGTATGCTACTTGGTTTATATCTATCTTAATATGTGTGTACGTATTGATAGAGCCCTTAGGATCTTGCTTGACTACCAGCGTTGTGATGGCAGTCACACTAGTGGGGGCCGGGTAGTCTACAAGCACATCCATTTTCAGGTCCCTAGTCGTAGGATTATCGAGACAGGGTATCAATACTCCAGAGTAGACTAGTGTGTACGCTTCTCATCCCAGTTGGGGAGATAGTCTGTCCCACAGCCATCAGTACGTCGTACTGGAGATAGTATACAGATGCTCGTTGGGTTACGGGTACACCGGACAGGACTCGCAGGGAACTGTTGGTTGGTATTATACCCGTCGTCAGTTAACAGTTCCCATGTGACATGAGTACAGCATAGTCCGTAGACTTGACACTGTTGCTTCGCCTCGAGTGTGTTCCCACTGTTCTTAGATTGCTACCCTACCACGGCTCAAAGGAGTCGTGCAAACATGTAGCAGTTGGGTGCAGTCCCGAAGCACTTGGAGGCAGTGGCGGTTAGATAGGATTCGTCTCTCCCGGTATTGGGAGTTGATATCGCGCTGTGTTTGGAGAGCCATTAAACAAAGTCCCTGGCCAGGGCAAGCGAGATTTACTGGTAGGTTTTCCAGTAGCTTCTCAAGGTGTAATGGGATTCACTCCGACACGACTTATACCGCTTTTAGGGGACTGACGCTTGCCGCCGCCCTAGGCCCAATATGCGATAGTCATAGAAAACAGACCGGACTGTACGAAGATTGTCACATCAGGCTCAGTAGGATTTCGGATGGGTTTCCTCATCGGCCTTCTTCGACATCTACCTGGGGACCGTTATGTACAGCTAGTGCCGCTTGCGGTCTGTAGTTAAACCCACTACCAGCGTAGTAGTCGAGTCTTTAGAGTCCTACACAGAGAGTTTCCCTACTTCGGGAGAAACGATATAGAGGTCGTATGGTTTTACGGCAGGGTTCGGACACATACGTGTTTTTACGCACGTACGATGTTCGGACAGTTTTTACTAGCAGGTTTTGGTTTAAGCCAGATTCTAGTATTGGATTATTGGATTTATATAGTCTCAGTATTTCCGTGTTTTCACGGATAGGAGGGGCGTTCTCGTAATTTGTCGAGAAGCTTCTAGAAGATTGATGAGTTGGAGGCTTAGGTGGCATTTGCATTAATTGGTTTAATGACTCATGGTGTGATTCATCCATAGAGTTAATGATGCATTTATTGTTTAAATGACTCATGAGATGAATCACTAGGTGAGTTAATGAAGCATGATGATAATTGTTATTTGCTATTCATTTAATAAATATATTATGCTTCATATATATATTCACAATGATTCATTATTCCAAAAGGATTCTCACTCTCACCTTCTCTCTCCTCAAGCTCTCTCTCTCTCAAACCCTAACCCTAACCTCTCATGTGTTGAGATCAAGGGTTAGCAAGACTAATTGATCCCTAATCCTATTCTATATCCCCTAGGTTGCTTTGATTAGCACTTTTAGTAACCTAGTTACCTCAAGTTAGAGGTCAAGCTTGGAGAAGTAGCTCTCGGGTGGATCTTCTATCACAAAGAGGAGGCCGTCGAGGAGGTGGTCATCGAGAACAAGAAGGACTTGGTTCATTAGGTATAATCTTCTTTCATAGTAGCTAATCCCTCCTATGATGTTGTTAGTTAAGGTTTGGCAAAGATCCGTAAGTTAGTCGATATTTGTTTTAAACAAAATAATTGTTTTACCTATTCCGCCTTCCCTCAACTCGTGGGGTGTCTAACGTCGACTTACAGTGCATATGCGCAAGCGCCATGTGCGCCACATGCAATGCACGTGCGCCCGCCACATGGGCGCCACGTGCAACGCACGTGAGCCAAACACGTGCAACGCACGTGGGAGAATTCAATTCTCAAAGGAGCTTATTTCTCCATGTTAGGGCCTTAGCTACCCCCCCATGACGTGCGCCCGCCACATGTGACGCACATGCGCCTAACACGTGCGACGCATGTGCGCGAACGCAAAGAGACCTTTTTCAGCAGTTAGGAGTTTAAGTTTCAACATATTCTTCCTCCTGATAAGTAGGACATGGTTCAAAAGGTACATCCCTTCACACCTTCGATATATGGCGCTGTAATCCCTCAGCGTCGTCGGAGAGGTGGTGGGTCCCAACGACCAATGATCTCTCTTTCCAAATATAGAGGAACCCCTCCCAAAAGCTCCCACAAAAAGAGAATTTAATTCTCAAACTAAGAGTTTAACTCTTCTGAATAAGAACTTGGTTCTTCCTTTGGTTGAAGCTCTGCAGAAGCAGATCTCCTCATAAGTTGAGAATTTAATTCTCATCGGGGAGATTCTGCCATGCAGATCTAAAACCTAGGGGAGGACCTAAGTTCAGAGAATTTTATTCTCCCACAAAGCACATAGGAATTTAATTCCTCCAACAAAGATAAGATTTAAACCTTAATATAATAACTTAGTTCTTCTTCATGGTGATAGATCTGCAGAAGCAAATCTCCCTATAAGTTTAGAATTTAATTCTCATCGGGGAGATTCTGCCATGCAGATCCAAAACTTAGAGGGAGAATTGAGTTTAAAGAATTTAATTCTTTCGAACATATGGGAATTTAATTCCTCTGAACAAAATTAGGGTTTAACCCTATAAGAAGAATTTAATTCTTAAATAGGGAATTTATCTCTCCATGCACGTAAAAAGATCAAGTACCCAACATGATCACGTGACAACACGTGACCCTCCCCTCCATTGACCAAAGGAGAATAAATAAGATTAGGTCATGTGCTCCCATGTGACCCTTGAATAGACTTCTCAAAATAAAAAGGGCAGAATCAACTTTGGGTGACTTACGTGTCCCCACGTGACCCCTGACAAACATCTCTTTAAAAAACAGAAGATGGAAAAAGCTGGAGGATTAATATCCAACGCATGGACGCCCTCACGTGTCGCCACGTGACCCCTAGCAAAATCCTATTAATATCCAGTGCATGGGTACCCATCACGTGCCCACACGTGATGGCCATGAAGGCTAAGTGTTTAACACTTACTTGCATATTCTGAGAACAAAATAAAGGAAGTTTGGGCCCAACACTTAAACGCCTCACGTGACCCCACGTGAGCGCTTCTTTTTTTGGTGTTTAACATTATTTTGTGCGCTGCATCCTTAGTGTTTAACACTATTTTAAGCGCATCACGTGGGAGCACATGATAGACGAGTCTACTTTAGTGTTTAATACTATATTCGAGCCAATCATAGCCCTAATGAGCTAAGTCTTCCAGAGGCGGGACTCTCCTTTTTGACTGAACCTCAAATACACTCTTGTCTTCCAAAATTGGTCATCTCATATGACATTCAAAGCAAAACCCAGAGCGTTTCAATCAAAATTGGTTCAAGGGTACATCTCTTTGCTCCTCTGATACATGTCGTTGTAATCTTTCAACGTCTTCAGAGAGGTGACGGGTCCCGACAACCAGATTTTACATGGACTGTGGGGTCCTTAAACCCATGGACTATGATGTCCTTAACCTCGGACTGTGGGGTCCTTAAGCCCATAGATTATGATGTCCTTAACCTTGGACTATGATGTCCTCAACCTTGGACTATGATGTCCTTAACCTCGGACTGTGGGGTCCTTAAGCCCATGGACTATGATGTCCTGAACCTTGGACCGTAATGTCCTTAAACTAACTATGGACCGCAATGTCCCTAAACTAAACAAGAGAGCTCAAATTCTCTTTTGTTGGATCTAAATGATCCTGTTAAGTAAATCTTAGTCTAAAATTAGACTAACGTATCCTTAACAAATATTTAAGTTGATACTAATCTCAGACGAGATTAACGATCCTTAAGCCAATCCAATTATAGATCTCCCAACCAAAATTGGTTCAAGGGTACATCTCTTCGCTCCACTAATACATCGTTGTAATCCTTCAACGTCTTCAAAGAGGTGACTGGTCCCGACAACCAGATTTTACATGGACTATGGGGTCCTTAAACCCATGGACTATGATGTCCTTAACCTCGGACTGTGGGGTCCTTAAGCCCATTGACTATGATGTCCTTAACCTTGGACTGTGGGGTCCTTAAACCCATGGACCATGATGTCCTTAACCTTGGACTATGATGTCCTCAACCTTGGACCGTGGGGTCCTTAAACCCATGGACTATGATGTCCTTAACCTTGGACTGTAGGGTCCTTAAGCCTATAGACCATGATGTCCTTAACCTTGGACCGTAATGTCCTTAAACTAATTATGGACCGCAAAGTCCCTAAACTAAAACAATAGAGTCCAAATGCTCTTTTGTTGGATCTAAACGATCCTGTTAAGTAGATCTTAGTCTAAAAATTAGACTAACGTATCCTTAACAAATCGTTAAGTTGATCTTAGTCTAAAATTAGACTAATGTATCCTTAACAAACGTTTAAGTTGGTCTTAGTTTCAAATGAGACTAACGTATCCTTAAACCTAACCCTAAACCCAAATCTAAGAAAATACGGATTTGGACTAATCCACGCCCTACGGGCGACAACATAAATTAGTCTCCGTACACAATCCATGGACAACCGAAAATAAAACAAACACGCACGACACGAAGTGACCATCTGGAGAAGGAGAATGTGGTTACAGCGATGCGGTAACGTAATTAACTGCAGGGGCTTGCGCCTACAGGGAAGAGCGTCCCCACAATCAAAAACCCCTCAAATAAGGGGGAATCTGACGAAGTCTGCTACAATGGCCGCATCCGTCTAAACCTTCGAAACATGGTGTCATAAATAAACTTGGCATCTTCGGAGAGGTGGACGGATAAAACCAAATTGCATATGCCCCCAAAATTCAGGCCGG
The DNA here is from genome assembly GCA_030015575.1 of Agapanthus africanus. NCBI lineage: Eukaryota > Viridiplantae > Streptophyta > Magnoliopsida > Asparagales > Amaryllidaceae > Agapanthus > Agapanthus africanus. The sequence goes on along the minus strand of CM057339.1, from coordinate 295,638,715 downwards.
ATGTCACAACGTCCCGGTCGCGTCTTTCGGCGGTAAACAGAGACCCTTATGGCTCATAAAGCCGAAAAGCCTTAGTCGGCAGGACCTTAACCCTATTTGCTAAGCCACCTTTGTTGAAATCGACAAAGGCAAATGATGATCCGCTCCTGGCAACATCCCAGTTGTAGCGATGTCGGTGCCTAAATCGGTATCAAATTCCAAGTTCTTTCACGGCAAATGATGATTCGCTCCTGGCAATATTCCAGTTGCAGCGATGCTGATGCTAAAATTGGTGTCAGATCTCGAGTTCCATACTCGCAATAAAAATCAGCGAGCAAAAAATGCATATGAAATAGCCGAAATGATAGGACAAATCGCAATATAAAAATCAGCGAGCAAAATATATGCGTATAAAATAGCCGAAATGTTTGGGCAACTCGCAATAAAAAACAGCGAGTAAAAAGAAAAACAGCCGAAATGATTGGGCACCGCAAAAAATAGCCAAAGTGATTGGGCAATCGCGACTTTCGCGATATAAAAAGCTAAAATGATAGAGCATCGCGGAAAGAAACAAAAAAATGAAACTTCTGCCCTGCAGGTGAGTCCGCATCGACTCCTGTATACAATCCATGGGCACAAACGAACAAGGGAACCACATTTCCCACCAGGCTCCATCAGAAAGAGAGCCAAATCTCGACTGCAACATCTACGGCCTAGAGATCAACGAAAGCGTTCCTTCTCACTCCAGCAAGATGCAGATGTAACGTCAACAACCGACCCCAGGGTTAAAACGATGGAGCCACGGCAAAGTCCCTAGTTCCAAGACTCGACGGTTCACCAACAAGAGACAACCTCCACATTCGTCGTAATATGGCGGACACGATATCAACGAGCGAAGCAAAGGAAGATCCCTAGCTTCAGGGTCTCGACGGCAACATCTACAGCCTAGAGATCAACAACGGCGTTCCTTCTCACTCCAGCAGGGTGCAGATATAACATCAACAACCGACCCCAGGGTCAAAACGGTGGAGCCATGGCAAAGTCCCTAGTTCCAAGACTCGACGGTTCATTGACAACCTAGAGACAATCTCGACATTCGTCGCAATATTGCGGACGCAATGCCAGCAAACGCAGCAAAAGAAGATCCCTAGCTTCAGGGTCTTGACGGCAACTCAAATGAGATCTGAAACTCTATCGGAGATCATCCCACACCAGCACGGAGTGGTCATGACTCATCGGGGCTCCCAAACTGAGCCTAACCTTAAATAAAAAGCGGCATGGAATATCCCTAACGCTTGCTCTTCCGACGGTAATATCACCTGGGAGATTACTTGAATACGTCTTGTCCAGCCCCCTGTCACGTCCCGAAAGTACGGAATATGACCGGCACTTAAACTACGAACGTCTCGAGGCGTACGTAATCTAAGTAAGCCGAAAACCCAGAAATGCAAACCAAGAAAAGTAGTAGAGTGAAGGAAAACCAATTTAAATAAGTGGTTTTAATAGCATAAGCCGAATTATGCGGGTTTCTAAAAACATCAAAAATTTCCTGAAAATTTCGGCAGAGTCTCCTTTGTAAATACTGGCCCCCAAACAGGATACAACATGAATAGTATACGAAATCAATAAAAAGGCATCCCCAAGCGGGAGCTAGCTCTTCGTCAATCGACGGTCACAACCACACAAGCAATATAATATACAACGCCAACGGTGAGGATCAAAATTCAAAAGGAAACTCAAAACCACAAGAAAACCACAGAAATAAACGCGCGACTCTAAGGTCGAAGGAATAACATCACTGGTCTCTATCTCAAAATAAATACATGTTTGGTTGATGGAACTTCTAGATACAACAGAGTAATAATATACAGGTTATATAATGATGGGTACGATACAAATAAACCCACCTACTAGCAAGTCACCCGAACGAAACTGTACCCGCAAAGCCGTAAAGAAACCTGTACGGCGAAACTTGCAAGAAACTGGGGCACAACGGGGGTGAGTTGCCAACTCGTGAATAGAAAAACATCTACGAAAAGAAATCGCATAAATAACGCAATCCTAAGTCAATGATCAAATATATCCTTAAATATATAACCAGCAACCCATAACAATGGTTAGGGCAAATATCTAACCCAAGTGTGATCTCATGTGCCCGTGTCAGTGCCTCAGGTAGCAATATATCATATGAATGAGGTAAGAATGCATGGAACAGAATGCATGTACTGACGAAAACTGCTTTCATAAATCAGTGAGATTTCTGTATTTTAAAAGTGAGGTACCATAAATGAAATCAGCATAAAACAGTGCCCAGCATCGACACAAAACAAGTGTCCAAATATCTCGATATCTATGTATCACAATCTCTGCACCTCAATATCTCAAAATCTCAATATCTCAATCACAATATCTAGGGCGCCGTCAATCCAGACTGGCCCCTACCATCCATCTCAAGACCACGACGGTATCCTCCGGATATCCGACGCGTCGGGAAAAAATCACCGGTCGGTAGTGCTCCCCTGCCAGGCTCAACGTCAACAACACGATCCTCTGGCCCCGGGGTACCACACCGGGCCCACCATGTACCCGAAACGGTTCCTCCACTCCTCGAATCGGGTCTCGAAATCCATCAGCAAACTCATGGTGGATGACTCATACATCATGGGAAAACCGCACTTTTTATTTTAAAAGAGAGAAAAGGTTTATTTATGATTTTTGCGGTTTTCCTCCAAATCCAGAAAATCTCATGAAAATCCGAATCCAAAACCTCAATAACACGTAAAATAGTAAATATATGCATGAGAATCCATGAATGCGGCATAACAATGAATAACAGTATGCATGAAGTAGCAGATAATAACTACAATGTCTAAACTAACATATAAGGCAAGTACGCTAATATCATGTCTAAACTATTAGCTAACAGGCCATGTCAAGCAATAATATTTTCTAAGGTGTACGTGACATGGCAATTACCGATGAAGATGTGTGTGAACCGGAAAGTAAGTGTACGTGGTACATACGCATCATCGGTAATGGTGCTGGTGTCCTAACAGCATGATATCAATAATGGAGTATGAAACATAATATAAGCATGCGATGCGAAGCGAACCACAATAATGAGCGGGAGCTGAATACTAGACGCAACTATAACTAATCTGCATTAATCTAATATAAGTCCTACAAATGGTGCCTTTTGAAATAACACGAATCATGGGGTTTTGAAAATATGGGCTACGGTGTTTTTATGAAAAGATACGTCTTTTGAAATATCCGTAGGATCCCTTGGGCTGTCTTTTAAAATACCCACGATTCGTTAGTTTTTGAAATAGGTAAGAATCGAATCTAATCTAACAACTAAACTAAACTAAAGGGCTAAGCTAACAAGCTGGACTACAGGTAAGGAAACCGCCTAACATCTGAGTCGATACATATACATACCTGTATATATATTAGTCGGTGATCCCGCCTCAATAATATCATATCCGATACCATATCTATAAGAAGGCATCCCAAGTCAAGAGTGCTGATCAATCATCAAAATATAGCTCGTACGTAAATCCGTCGTACGGCATCCCCAAATCTGGGTACGGGTCAAAATCATATTCATCACACTATTCATCCGGTATCCTCTTTATCAAAGATCATAGTCTAAGGTACTGACCCATGTCTAATACAATACTAATATCATCAATATAGTCATGATCTGACTACTGATCGACAGTCTCGTACAAACCGATATCATCAGCACATATCATCATCAAGGGGTATACATCGCCCAAAACAGCCTAGGATCAATATCCTAGCATATCATATCTCATATCATGATCACATGTTGACCACTTATTTATAACATTATTCACCCGTATCATCGCCCCAAGATCCGCTATAACACTAGGACGTACCTCAAGTACGAATCCTGCCATATCACCGATATCACAATCTCAACACAAATCTCATCGACTCATCTCAATCCCAAGTATCATCCCCAAATCCGTATGTGAACACATAATCCCATACCTATGTGAACACATAACTATATATTCCCGTATGAGCACAAAAGAAAGAAGAAAGTATGCAAGTATGGGTGGGTGTGTGCAAGTGTGTGCGACCGCTACTCTAGGGTTTCGCGGCACTCAATCATCCAAGAACACCAAATATCCATATTTATCATCAATAACTGAAACAATATATATATATGTGTGTATACGTATTCGTATACATCACCACGAACTGCGGGAGTGCTATACGCCATCCACCCGACTTCTCCCCGCAGATATAAATCTATTCATCTGGTCATCGCTCGCCGGTGCCGACGTCGCCACGCGCTTTCTTGTCATCTCGAAGTCCACATGGGATACCTACATATCATAACGCACCGTATCGCATTAAAATCCGACTCATGACCAAAACGACGCACGAATCCCACATAGGTCAAAACCTATGGTTGCTTTCACAAATCGACCCAAAAACCCTCGACGTCGGCGTACAAACGCCAAACCATCGAGAAAGCTCCCAACACACTCATTTGTATAATTACAAGCACTAATTATAATATAAAATAGCTTAAAATTCACAAAAACCCCAATTTCACTTAAAAAGTCATTTTTCCGAAAATCTAGCAAGCACAAATCACCGTTTCAGTACAAAACTCGATGTATAAACGAATCTAGCGGCCATAATATTCACTAAATATCTTAAATAAGTCATAAAAACAATTCTCATAATTTAATCTCATTAAATTCCATAAACCCCAAAATTCTAGTTTACAAAATACCTAAATTTTAACAATTTTATAGCAAAAATGCACAAACTACAATCTAGCTTGGATTTTCATGAACTAAAGTATTAAACTACACTTTAAAATGTTAATAATGCCATGAATACCCTAATTAGATTTTTATCTCCATTATTTAATCAAATTCCAAAAACCTAGTTTGCTTAAAAACTTGATTTGGACAAATTAAACGCAACAATTTACATAATAGCAACTAGATTAGGTTTTTCCATGCCCTCACATGCCAAAATACACTTTGTAAACTTAAACAAGTGACAATGACCATATTTGAATTCAAACCCTAACTCATAAATTTTAAATCATGCACTTAAAACCAATTGAAAACCTATTTAAACCTAATTAAACACCTAATTAAGCTAACATGAAACAATTACAACACATTAAGCAAAAGGTTAGAATTTATACCCAAATAATTTGAAGCTCCCACAAGCACACTTAGCCTCCCAAATTGAAATCTAAATCCCTAGATCCATGCTAAAGTAGCCAAGGAAAAATGGGTAGGAGGTGGATTTTGATTTTGTGGGATTTTTGTGTTGGTTTTTGGGCATTTTGTTGAATTTTTTTGATGCAAAATGAGAAAGGAAGAAAGAGGGCTGTTGTGGTGCAGGAAAAACAAGTGGGCTCGGCCAAATGGGGAGGAGAAGAGAGTGTGAGGTGATTGGAGAGAGAATGTGGTCAAAAAGTCCACCTTTAATTCTATCATTCTCCTTTTCTTTTCTTTTCTTTTCTTTTCTTTCTTTTCTTTTCTTTGAAATTCATGTGGGGAAAATGGGTGGGGGCTGCTGAATTCAGCCAAGGGAAGAAATAAATAGGGGTGTGTGAGTGTGGGTATGGATGTGGGGTGATGGAAAATGATAAATACAATACCCCAAACATCCATTTACACTAAAAAAAATGCTTTTTTTCTTCGATAATTTCTAAACCGTTTTGGCAAACGATTTCGTTTCAAAAACTATATGATAAAATTTTGTTTAATGTGTGATGATACACAAAATTTGTTTCAACCCATTCCAGTTTGTAATTTTCCCTAATTAAATGTATTAGTGACGGCTTAAAATAATATTAAAATAATTAATTTCGGAAAATTTTTCAGAAAATTTGAAATTTCACCAGTGGCTCAATAAACACCAAATACTAGCAATTACATAGATAGAATATGTATATTTAATTTTATAATAAAGATATTTGCATTTTGACTTTTTACAGAAAACCCCCTTATTTTACCGTTTTTTTCGAAATTTCACCGAAACGATTTTCAAAACGTTACAATCTTCCCCCCTTAAAGAAATTCGGTCCCCGAATTTAAATTAAAACTTCCCCCAAATACTAAAATATTTCAGCCAAAACCATCAAATCGCCGGGGCTCCGAAATCATAAGTACATAAAACAAATCGTAGCGCAACGTATGCGCATGAAAAAAATGAGCCTATAACTCAAAATCAAACTCCATCCAGCATCCCGCAATCATCGGAGTCATGGAGAAGACATCAATGTCAAGATCTAATATGAAAACCAACATGATATACATCGTTAAAACATCTGGAAGCAATGCATGACAAATCTTCTTCAAATCACTGTGCGATGCTCGCAGCACTGCACAGTGGCGGACGTCTATTGTAAGAAAATAACTACATATATATATCCTTTGTTTAATATGTACGTTCCGCCGTTTTGGAAACAATTTAGAAGGGTCTCCTTGTTTTAAACATTTCGTGTCATATCAGACACGTAGCTAAATACTGAGACTATAGCTCGCTTTTTGGAAATCCCTTCAATAACTATCAATGCATGCAAAATATATTTAGGTACTGTTCTCTGATTAGTCCTGCTCAGTACAAAAACGCATAGCAATCATCATAAAAACGTACTGCTCTATAAGAAAAATCAATCCCAAAATACGCGTATGCATACTACGTGCGTCTGGTGCGCACGGAAATCAAAATCCAAATATGTGCCATACATATGCACAGAAACAACATCCAACTGCATCGGGTGTGCACGAAACATCTATCATAGGCAACATGTGTGCCTGACAGCAAAATCAGGTGCATCTGACATGCACGAAAAATCTCGATTTAGTGCATCTGGTGTGCACCAAAATCACATCTCAAAACATGCGCTCAACATGTACGAAAATCCAAGGCAGGTGCATCCATCATGCACGAAATCATGAAATCCAATATCAAGCGCCGAACATGCACAAAATCAAATCAGGTGCACAAGGTGCACAAAACAAATATCGAAATCGAAGTCCAGTGCATCTAAGTGCACAAAAGGCGTATCACTGCACTGCAAGCATATATAACTATACAGAGTGCAGGAACCAAATCGTGTGCGTGCATACGCACAAAATAAACTCAATGTCTAAAACCATAAAATCACAAACATGTGAAACCAAAGCACAAAGACGATATCAAGTGCAACACTGTGCAAAGATCGTAAATCCTCAATCATCAAAATCAAATCATGCGAATAAATCACCCAAAACATCGAAATCCATAATGGCGGAATAGTACCGCTCAAGCGCATCCTCTAAGAATCTCGGGCCAACTGTCGCGGTCACTAGTGGAACGTCTCGTCGATGATCATGAACTCTGGCCTGCTGGTGTGCGTAACAATGACCACTCCTGGGTCAAGGTCTTCACTGTGAATTACCAATCTCTCGGTCCATCGGCTCATCGGCCCTGTCAGGTGTGCTAACGGGGATGATCCCGTTCTGGCACGTCTCTTGTCATCTTCCGGTCAATCATCGCGACCACTCGTAAGACAGCATATCACTGGCGTCGGCCTCTGGCTCTCTGAATGTACGTGACACATCTGATCATGGGTGCAAGTATCATCGCAGCGGTGTCCTGGAAGGAATCCTGATCAGGGTCTCTTCCATGTCTCGTCTCTGCCAACAGTCCGGAAGTCATCGTCCTTTCCTATATCTGCATCTTGCTCTGGAACGACTGCATACTCATCGCGACTCCTTCTGGAAGGTAAATCCAAGTACCATGCCTCGGCATGCACATCGCATCTCTGATGTCGGTGGAGTGGAACGTCATCATATCCAGATCTTGTACGAACCTCTTACTCCATTTTTTTTCTCTGATGTCGACCGCTTCGGACTCGTCTCGTCGTGGCTGCATAGACTGAGCTCCAACGGCTATCCTCGTATCGGGAGTCTCCCAAGAAATGCATCTCACCACCTAGCATCCGAATTAAGTCGAGACATCCGATCGAGTCGTCAAAACCTCATAATCCCCCAAGAGCTCAACATCTTGGGCACAGTTTAATAGTATCGAGTACATACCACAGCATCGGTGGTCCAGCCGTAGAAGGGCAAACCCAAGCCTCATTAATGGCACCGTAGAACTGCCGCAAACCCGAAGGTTCAAAGGCTTTCACACGGTCATTAAGTCGAGTTAGGGTTTCATTCTTCTAGAGGGATCATAGAATTGCCTGCATGTCTTTCCGACTACTTTAAACTTGGAATAATAGGTTTCTGACATTCGATCGTCTCTGTCGACTCCCAACGTCTTCGCGTGAAGTCGTCTCTAGCTGGAATAAATCTATCTGATGACCTCGCATCGGGGTAGGCAAACGATCCATATGTCCTAGTCATTCATCCTCGATGACTAGCGACCTTCTATCATCTCTTAGTACAACTCATACTGCACTAACTCCAGCATCTGGGGCAATATCTCGTCGTTCGCAGCAATAACTGGCTCGCTCGTCTGCACGCTGAACGGTGCCTCAATCATCAGGTGTAAGCAACACACCAACGGTCATCAAAATCTGGCTGGCCTCTGTCAGTGGCCCAATCCTCTGATACTGATCGGCACGTCCGAGAAATCTCATAAAGGCGATCCGCCAAACGCTCGTGGCGCGGAAACACAGTAAAAAGACACATCTCCGCAATCGTGTATCGCCGGAATTTCGCCCTGGTCAGTCCTCATTCGTGACGAGCTCGTGCTGACCGCAACTCTAGCCGTAGCTCTCCCTGCACATAATCGTGGCAGTAAAACCATAACTGGTACTGATGAGGCTAGATCGGAATGAATATAATACTGAGCAAAGAAATGTACATCCTAAGGCTTCTTAAGTGGAGTAGCGTATCGTAAGTATGCCGCGGAACATACCCACGGTACGTCACTCTACTTTACTCACCTATTCCATCAACCAAGGGTTATCCTACGATCCGAAGGTAAAACCTAACGCTCTGATACCAACTTTGTCACGTCCCGAAAGTACGGAATATGACCGGCACTTAAACTACGAACGTCTTGAGGCGTACGTAATCTAAGTAAGTCGAAAACCCAGAAATGCAAACCAAGAAAAGTAGTAGAGTGAAGGAAAACCAATTTAAATAAGTAGTTTTAATAGCATAAGCCGAATTATGCGGGTTTCTAAAAACATCAAAAATTTCCTGAAAATTTCGGCAGAGTCTCCTTTGTAAATACTGGCCCCTAAACGGGATACAACATGAATAGTATACGAAATCAATAAAAAGGCATCCCCAAGCGGGAGCTAGCTCTTCGTCAATCGACGGTCACAACCACACAAGCAATATAATATACAACGCCAACGGCGAGGATCAAAATTCAAAAGGAAACTCAAAACCACAAGAAAACCACAGAAATAAACGCGCGACTCTAAGGTCGAAGGAATAACATCACTGGTCTCTATCTCAAAATAAATACATGTTTGGTTGATGGAACTTCTAGATACAACAGAGTAATAATATACAAGTTATATAATGATGGGTACGATACAAATAAACCCACCTACTAGCAAGTCACCCGAACGAAACTGTACCCGCAAAGCCGTAAAGAAACCTGTACGGCGAAACCTGCAAGAAACTGGGGCACAACGGGGGTGAGTAGCCAACTCGTGAATAGAAAAACATCTACGAAAAGAAATCGCATAAATAACGCAATCCTAGGTCAATGATCAAATATATCCTCAAATATATAACCAGCAACCCATAACAATGGTTAGGGCAAATATCTAACCCAAGTGTGATCTCATGTGCCCGTGTCAGTGCCTCAGGTAGCAATATATCATATGAATGAGGTATGAATGCATGGAACAGAATGCATGTACTGACGAAAACTGCTTTCATAAATCAGTGAGATTTCTGTATTTTAAAAATGAGGTACCATAAATGAAATCAGCATAAAACAGTGCCCAGCATCGACACAAAACAAGTGTCCAAATATCTCGATATCTCTGTATCACAATCTCTGCACCTCAATATCTCAAAATCACAATATCTCAATCACAATATCTAGGGCGCCGTCAATCCAGACCGGCCCCTACCATCCATCTCAAGACCACGACGGTATCCTCCGGATATCCGACGTGTCGGGAAAAAATCACCGGTCGGTAGTGCTCCCCTGCCAGGCTCAACGTCAACAACACGATCCTCTTGCCCCGGGGTACCGCACCGGGCCCACCATGTACCCGAAACGGTTCCTCCACTCCTCGAATCGGGTCTCGAAATCCATCAGCAAACTCATGGTGGACGACTCATACATCATGGGAAAACCGCACTTTTTATTTTAAAAGAGAGAAAAGGTTTATTTATGTTTTTTGCGGTTTTCCTCCAAATCCAGAAAATCTCATGGAAATCCGAATCCAAGACCTCAATAACACGTAAAATAGTTAATATATGCATGAGAATCCATGAATGCGGCATAACAATGAATAACAGTATGCATGAAGTAGCAGGTAATAACTACAATGTCTAAACTAACATATAAGGCAAGTACGCTAATATCATGTCTAAACTATTAGCTAACAGGCCATGTCAAGCAATAATATTTTCTAAGGTGTACGTGACATGGCAATTACCGATGAAGATGTGCGTGAGCCGGAAAGTAAGTGTACGTGGTACATACGCATCATCGGTAATGGTGCTGGTGTCCTAACAACATGATATCAATAATGGAGTATGAAACATAATATAAGCATGCGATGCGAAGCGAACCACAATAATGAGCGGGAGCTGAATACTAGATGCAACTATAACTAATCTGCATTAATCTAATATAAGTCCTACAAATGGTGCCTTTTGAAATAACACGAATCATGGGGTTTTGAAAATATGGGATACGGTGTTTTTATGAAAAGATATGTCTTTTGAAATATCCGTAGGATCCCTTGGGCTGTCTTTTAAAATACCCACGATTCGTTAGTTTTTGAAATAGGTAAGAATCGAATCTAAACTAACAACTAAACTAAACTAAAGGGCTAAGCTAACAAGCTGGACTACAGGTAAGGAAACCGCCTAACATCTGAGTCGATACATATACATACCTGTATATATATTAGTAGGTGATCCCGCCTCAATAATATCATATCCGATACCATATCTATAAGCAGGCATCCCAAGTCAAGAGTGCGGATCAATCATCAAAATATAGCTCATACATAAATCCGTCGTACGGCATCCCCAAATCTGGGTACGGGTCAAAATCATATTCATCACACTATTCATCCGGTATCCTCTTTATCAAAGATCATAGTCTAAGATACTGACCTATGTCTAATACAATACTAATATCATCAATATAGTCATGATCTGACTACTGATCGACAGTCTCGTACAAACCGATATCATCAGCACATATCATCATCAAGGGGTATACATCGCCCAAAACAGCCTAGGATCAATATCCTAGCATATCATATCTCATATCACGATCACATGTCGACCACTTATTTATAACACTATTCACCCGTATCGTCGCCCCAAGATCCGCTATAACACCAGGACGTACCTCAAATACGAATCCTGCCATATCACCGATATCACAATCTCAGCACAAATCTCATCGACTCATCTCAATCCTATGTATCATCCCCAAATCCGTATGTGAACACATAGTCCCATACCTATGTGAACACATAACTATATATTCCCGTATGAGCACAAAAGAAAGAATAAAGTATGCAAGTATGGGTGGGTGTGTGCAAGTGTGTGCGACCGCTACTCTAGGGTTTCGCGGCACTCAATCATCCAAGAACACCAAATATCCATATTTATCATCAATAACTCAAACAATATATAAACAATATATATATGTGTGTATACGTATTCGTATACATCACCACGAACTGCGGGGGTGCTATACGCCATCCACCCGACTTCTCCCCGTAGATATAAATCTACTCACCTGGTCCTCGCTCGCCGGTGCCGACGTCGCCACGCGCTTGCTTGTCGTCTCGAAGTCCACATGAGGTACCTACATATCATAACGCACCGTATCGCATTAAAATCCGACTCATGACCAAAACGACGCACGAATCCCACATAGGTCAAAACCTATGGTTGCTTTCACAAATTGACCCAAAAACCCTCGACGTCGGCGTACAAACGCCAAACCATCGAGAAAGATCCCAACACACTCATTTGTACAATTACAAGCACTAATTATAATATAAAATAGCTTAAAATTCACAAAAAACCCAATTTCACTTAAAAAGTCATTTTTCCGAAAATCTAGCAAGCACAAATCACCGTTTCAGTACAAAACTCGATGTATAAACGAATCTAGCGGCCATAATATTCACTAAATATCTTAAATAAGTCATAAAAACAATTCCCATAATTTAATCTCATTAAATTCCATAAACCCCAAAATTCTAGTTTACAAAATACCTAAATTTTAACAATTTTATAGCAAAAATGCACAAATTACAATCTAGCTTGGATTTTCATGAACTATAGTATTAAACTACACTTTAAAATGTTAATAATGCCATGAATACCCTAATTAGATTTTTATCTCCTTTATTTAATCAAATTCCAAAATCCTAGTTTGCTTAAAAACTTGATTTGGACAAATTAAACGCAACAATTTACATAATAGCAACTAGATTAGGTTTTTCCATGCCCTCACATGCCAAAATACACTTTGTAAACTTAAACAAGTGACAATGACCATATTTGAATTCAAACCCTAACTCATAAATTTTAAATCATGCACTTAAAACCAATTGAAAATCTATTTAAACCTAATTAAACACCTAATTAAGCTAACATGAAACAATTACAACACATTAAGCAAAAGGTTAGAATTTATACCCAAATAATTTGAAGCTCCCACAAGCACACTTAGCCTCCCAAATTGAAATCTAAATCCCTAGATCCATGCTAAAGTAGCCAAGGAAAAATGGGTAGGAGGTGGATTTTGATTTTGTGGGATTTTTGTGTTGGTTTTTGGGCATTTTGTTGAATTTTTTTGATGCAAAATGAGAGAGGAAGAAAGAGGGCTATTGTGGTGCAGGAAAAACAAGTGGGCTCGGCCAAATGGGGAGGAGAAGAGAGTGTGAGGTGATTGGAGAGAGAATGTGGTCAAAAAGTCCACCTTTAATTCTATCATTCTCTTTTTCTTTTCTTTTCTTTTCTTTTCTTTTCTTTCTTTTCTTTTCTTTGAAATTCATGTGGGGAAAATGGGTGGGGGCTGCTGAATTCAGCCAAGGGAAGAAATAAATAGGGGTGTGTGAGTGTGGGTATGGGTGTGGGGTGATGGAAAATGATAAATACAATATCCCAAACATCCATTTACACTAAAAAAAAGCATTTTTTCTTCAATAATTTCTAAACCGTTTTGGCAAACGATTTCGTTTTAAAAACCATATGATAAAATTTTGTTTAATGTGTGGTGATACACAAAATTTTTTTCAACCCATTCCAGTTTGTAATTTTCCCTAATTAAATGTATTAGTGACGGCTTAAAATAATATTAAAATAAGTAATTTCGGAAAAATTTTCAGAAAATTTGAAATTTCACCAGTGGCTCAATAAACACCAAATACTAGCAATTACATAGCTAGAATATGTATATTTAATTTTATAATAAAGATATTTGCATTTTGACTTTTTACAGAAAACCCCCTTATTTTACCGTTTTTTTCGAAATTTCACCGAAACGATTTTCAAAACGTTACACCCCCAAAAGGATCAGAGACACAACAGTCGTGGGGCTACTCGAATAGCAAGATTGCATATCGGGAAATAGATCGGCCAACGCGACGGTACGACGGACAAAAACCCTAGTACCACAGACCCTAATGGACTTCTATTAGCAGAGGTTAACTGTGACGTTAGCACATTCTTGCGAGAACTTCTCTATTCGTCTTGACTCGTAGGGAAAATAATGTTCCTGCAAGAACTTCTCGACTCGTAAAAAGAAAAAAGCCTTAGGCAATGGGGATAAGAACCTGTTTCCTAAGCACTAGGGCCATGCAAGTAAGTCCAAGATAGACTATTGTGTACTATCCACGGGCCACACTCTCCAAAGTCGAATATAGACAAGGAGGTAAAAAACCACTTACGAGTCCTCTCGGCTTGTAAGGGGGAAAATTCTCTTGGGAGATCCTTACGACTCTAAAGAGAAAACACACTTAGGAGTTCTCACGACTCCTAAGGAGAAAATACACCTACGAGATCCTCACGACTCGTAGGGAGAAAATTCTTTATGAGACCCTCACAGCTCATAAAGTTGAAAAGTCTTAGGCGGAAGATCTGAACCTGTTTCCTAAGCCATCACTGCCCTACAAGGAAGTCAAGGTGGACTATCTGCGGGCCACATTTTCCAGAGTTGCATGCCAATATGAAATAAAATATGTCTTTTATTCATGAATTCAAGTGAATACAAGATACATTTCATAAAGGAATCAAAGTGAATACATGTTATTCATAAATCACAAGTTCACAGTCAATACAAAAAAAGGGGTACAAAGACAGTTATCAAGGAGGAGGCGTCTTCAACAAATCAGCCAGCCGCTCGCGTGCTCCTCTCAATCCTTTCTCGTGGTCATCTACCGCGACCAACTCCGCTTCAACTTGAGTCTGTTGCCGTAAACAGGACAAAAACTTTTCATCAGTTTCTAGCAAGGCAGCTTCGCAGTCCTGCATGATCCGTTCGGTGAGGTCAAGCGTCCGCCTAAGCGTCAACCCATCTGAGATACATCGCTGGAGGTTGTCGAAAATAGATTTTAGCTGCGTCGCATTCTCATCAACCTGGGCGTGCAATCAGACAGATTTGCTCGAAGCCACCTCATGTTTCTTTCGTCTCAGGGTTGCCTTTTGTTCAAAATGGCGAATGAAAAGAACGCTATGCTCTACCCACGCAGCCCTTTGGGAGTTTGAAGCCAACACCTCAGGAGCAAGAAGCTTGAGCTCAATCTCATGTAGGCAAGCCTCGATCTTTCTGCAGCAATCAACCCAAGAGCCGACGAGATCTTCATCATGAGAGTTCACGACCGTCGCCAGCATTGGATTGACATCAACGGAAAAATCCGTAGCGGAACTAAGGGCCTTGGCATCAAGATCTTAGATAAATTCGCTCAACATTCGCCGGCTATTTGCGGTGCCCCTGGAAGATAGGCGTTTAGCGAAAGGCCCTGTGGGCATTGGAATACGAGACTCAAGAGGAACTGGAGCAGATTATTTCACCTCCAGTCAAGACAGAAAGGAACAACCCACGACCACCAACCATGTACTGTGCAAGGCAGTAAAGAGGGTCTTTGGGTCACGCCTCACTAAGCATTCATTCACGACTGGATGCCTTCTTCAATGGGAATGGTGTCCAAAACGTGCTGATTTATATACGACACTACAATGGCGCTCGCACTTAACGAAAATCCATGAGGGTAAAGTATAAAGCTCATGCACAGAGGCGAGATACATGTATGAATATGCGATGAAAAGGAAGCATTCAACAGTCAATAATAAGAGAAATACATTGATGTAAACATACTACTCTACGGGGAAGAGATCGCCAAATATGTGATCAGAGATACAGGAGTTGACAAAACAAAATGCAAAATTCTCCAATTCCCTCTCTGCCTTCTCCACCATGTTGAAACGGCAGTCTTCACAAAAAGTTGCTCCCCATCGATTAGCACTGTGCTCATCAGTGAAGGCGGACATGATAGCCCGTTGAGCCTGTATTTGGCTTAGCAGCTGAACTGATCTGTCCCTCAAAGACGGGGTAATCAAAAGTTCCTCGTGAAAGCACTCGATCTTATCCTCCGCCGCATCGAGAATCGCCGGAGTCATCTCTGCTGGATGAGGAGGGATGTCGGCAAGCACGGATAGAAAGATCATCCGGAGCCGAATGGAGCCCATAGGAAGGGGAGAGCCCCTACGAGTTAGGAGCTCATACATCACCGTGTCACATTAAGCAACAGTAAGAAGAGGTTCTACTAGCCGTGCAGCAAAGCGAGGAATCGTTTCCTCAATGGGCACCTCCCATGGTTGCCGACAAGTATGAGAACGATTGCAGGCCATAGCTCTTGGTTTGTTTGAGTTCTGTTAATAAAAATGGATTTTTCTTTGAAGAGAAGAAGGAAGACATGGATTTGGGTTATAAAGAGAAATGTTCAAATCAACGTACGGAAAATTTTGTGCACAGTGGAACTATTTCCAAGTCTGGAAAAGGGGGCATGGGCAACAAGATAGTTGACCCATAGGAAACAGAGAAAGAAGGTGAAAAGACACCTTCAGTAACGAGGCAGCGCCTCACATGCCTTGCAGTATGCAGCGCCTCACGTGCCTTGCACGAGGGCGCCAGTGCCGAGAGTTAAAAACTCTGAGGCAGGGCCTCACGTGCCACGCACATATAACACGGGGCCCCGGCATTTTATATCCGAGTAACTACTACTTCACATGAGGCACCTATGAGCAGTGGTATAGAAGAAAGGGCAATTTTGCCATTCATACTTGAGAAAATTTATACATCGGTGGTAACAACAAAACAAAATATCATCAAAATGTTTACAATGGCAATACACTGAATCCTGGGCATGGATTTAAGAATTCAGAAGCAAGTCCGAGCAAAATGTTTCTGTCTTCTCTGACCATTTTCTTATGCATTTTCTCACGAATGCAAGCGTCGGGATTCCTGCTGATATCGTCCATCCTCTGGTAGGCGGAGATTATCGCCGTATGTTAGAAGACCTGATGCAAGATATCGACAAGATCATCTCGCCGCCTCTTCGAGATCAGACCCATCAGATATACTGAGTGCACATTGTCATCGGCATCATCAAGCGCCTCAAGCGGCATGGCCTCGTTAAATTCAGGAAGTGCCTCCCAAATCGCCTCCACGATAGTTTTCAAAAGAGCGGAGCGACGAGGGAGTAGTCGACCATTATGTTCATCAAAGCAACGCATCACCTCAGCGTATTGGGCATCCGTAAACTCCTGGTCTTGAAGCGGCCTTGGACACGAATGTCTTCATAGGAGATAATCTCGTCAAGATCATATAGATAAACAGCCATAGTATCTGGAAAGAAAATTCAATAAAAGATTAGCCATTAAAAAAAATCAAGATTCTTAGAGTCTAAAATAAAATCAAGATGACGTCCCATCATTGATGGGGCAGTCGCTCACTAAGAATGAAATCCTAATAGGATTTTCATTTAATGAGAAATCTCATTGGGCCAAGGAGTTAAACTCCCTCGAGAGCTGTGCTCTGCAAACATATTCCACATCTGTCAACTCTAATTAAGAGGAAATAAAATTCCCCCAAAAATTTCTAAAGAGCTATGCTTTATAAAAACAATGGTATAATCTACAAAAACCCTCAAAAGCAAAGCTTTTTAATAGGGTAAAACCCCAATATCTTTAAGATCTACAAAACAAACTCTAAGAGTTTTTCATGGAAAATGAGCAAAGCTCTAATTAATGAGTTAAGAAACCCTAAAATACATCTTAAGATTTACGATCTGAGAAGAGCAAAGCTCAGTTAAGGGATTCGATTATGATCCTTACCAAATTTTTGGGCAGAGTTCTAACTCTAGAAGGGATTTCTTTGGGCAGAGATCTAAGCTCTGAAAGGAGAATTAAATTCTCAGAAAAGAAAGAAGAACAAGAGAAGATGAATAGCGGTCATCTCAAGGGCCAAAGGCCCTACTTATAAGCAGAGGAAGTCGATTCAACTTCGAAGAAAATCCAACGGTAGAAAATCTGCCACCGCTGCACTCACGTGTAAGCCACGTGAGTGCAATGGTGAGGAAGGCATTTGTTTTCACGATAAAAGAGCAAAACTCTGTTCAAAATTTGAAAGGCAGCGCCAAGAGTTAAAAACTCTGAGGCAGCGCCTCACGTGCGTTGCACGAGAGCGCCAGCACCAAGAGTTAAAAACTCTAAGGCAGCGCCTCACGTGCCTTGCACGAGGACGCCAGCGCCAAGAGTTAAAAAAACTCTGAGGCAGCGCCTCACATGCCTTGCACGAGGGCGCCAGCGCCAAGAGTTAAAAACTCTGAGGCAGCACCTCACGTGCCTCGCACGAGGGCGCCAACGCCAGAACCAAATCTCTCTGTTAAACAGAGCCGTTGGATCAAAGATCCAATGGAGATGATAAATCATCAGAGTACAGAATTAAATTCTGTTGAGAAAATATTCCTCAAATCTTTCTAAACAAGAAAGATTACTCTTTGCAAAACAGAACACCGTTGGATTAAAAAATCTAATGGTGATTAAAAATCACCTATATATACAGAAAAATTCTATATGGGGAAATATTTCCCCAATCTTATTAAAAACAAGAAAAATATCTTCTGTAAAATAGAAGTCCTTAGATCAAAGATCCAACGGCGGATAAGATCCCCAAATCAATTAAGGATCTCTCAATAAGAGATTTCTTTAATTATATCAACAAACTTGCCTCCACTATATAAATGCCCCAAGACTTCAAGTCTTGTAGAGAGAAACCCCCCTCCCTCCCCCCCCATAAGCTTTGAGAAAAAGAAAGAAGAAAGCTTTAAGAAGGAAAAAAAAGAAGAACACCTTTCTTCGAGGTAAATAAAAAAATATAGAGAGATCAGAGCATCTCATCTGCATATCCAAAAGTTTAACTCTTCTTAAAGAACATAGTTCTTTCTTTGGATCCGAGGTCCATGAAACAAGTCTCCCACAAATGAGAATTTAATTCTCATGGGGATGAACTTGTTCTTGGGGATCAAAGATACAGAAAAGAACGATGAATTGAACTCTTCAGAACAAAACACCCAAAGAAAAACCCAGCGCCAAGCGCCTCACGTGTCCCTCACGTGGGCGCTGCTCAATAAAGAGTGCTTAGCACTCGATGCTTGGCGCTCAGCATTAAGCGCCTCACGTGGGCGCTGCTCAATAAAGAGTGCTTGGCGCTCAATGCTTGGCTCTCAGCGCCAAGCGCCTCATGTGTCCCTCATGTGGGCGATGCTCAATAAGAGTGCTTAGCACCCAATGCTTGGCGCTCAGCGCCTAGCACTCAGTGGTTGGCGCTCAGCGCCAAGTGCCCCACGTGCTCCACACGTGGGCGCCATAAAGAGTGTTTAACACTCCATAAAAAAATAAAGGGACAAAAAAGAGGGGAAAGTAAAGCAAAGCATTATTTGCACAGAAAAGGGACTGAACCCAAGCAGGTGTTTAATACTTTATTCAAAGACTGAGTAGGTTGAGTCTAAGTTGACCAAATCCCCCAATTCAGATCAACCGAGCCTGTGTGCTCATCATTTTCCAAATTGGTCTTAGTCCCAAATACGACTACAGATCTCCCAACGGACATTGGTTCAAGGGTACATCTCCTCACACCCCTAATATATGTCGTTGTAATTCTTCAGCGTCTTCAGAGAGGTGGTGGGTCCCGATAACCAACAACTCTTTGGTGCACTCCCAAATTGACAGGCACATCCCACTGTGGACCAAAACGTCCTTAAACTAAAACGATAGAGCCCAAACGCTCTTTTGTTGGATCAAGATGATCCTAAACCCTTGTTAAATAGATCTTAGTCTAAACTTTGGCTAACGTATCCTTAACAAACATTTAAATTGATCTTAATCTCAAACAAGATTAACGATCCTTAAATCAACCCAAACCCAAATATAAGAATATACAGATTTGGACTAATCCACGCCCTAAGGGCGACAACATAAATTAGTCTCCGTATACAATCCACGTGCAACCAAAAATAAAACAAACACACACGACACGAAGTGACCTTCTGAAGCAGGAGAAAGTGGTTACCGTGATGTGATAACGTAATTAACTGCAGGGGCTTGCGCCTGTAGGGAAAAGCGTCCCCATAATCAAAAAACCCTCACAACGAGGAGGAATTTGACGAAGTCTGCTACAACGGCCGCATCCATCCAAACCTTCGATACACGGCACCATAAATCAACTTGGCATCTCCAGAGAGGTGGACGGATAAACCCAAATAGTATCTGCCCCCAAATTCAGGCAAGACGTTTGTCTTCCCGGTTTTCGGCGGTAAACAACGTGCACATCCCAAATCAAACCACATCTCAAACTGGATGCATCCCATATCATCGTTGCTCATCCCGTCACGTAACAAATACATATGCACGCAAGATGGACAATGGACCGAAACGTTCTTAAACTAACAACGGACCGTAATGTCCTTAAACTAAAATTCACCTCCAAAATGGTGATCAACAGACCGAGATGCCCTCAAACTAGAACTTCGCCTCCAAACTGGCGATAATGGACCGAAATGTCCTTAAACTAAAACAACAGAGCCCAAATGCTCTCCTGTTAGATCTGAAACAAAAATGATCATAAAACCTTGATAAGTAGATCTTAGTCTCAAATTGGACTAGCGTATCCTTAACAAAAGACTAACCGAGCCCCAACTGCTCACATACATTTAAGTCGATCTTAATCTCAAACCAGATTAACGATCCTTAAATAAAACAAACACAAATATAAGATATACGGATTTGGACTAATCCACGCCCTATGGGCGACAACATAAATTCGTCTCCGTATGCAATCCACGGGCAACCTAAACAAACAAAAACACACACGACATGAAGTGAACTTCCGGAGCGGGAGAAAGTGGTTATCGCGATGCGGTAGCATAATTAACTACGGGAGCTTGCGCCTACAGAGAAGAGCGTCCCCACAATCAAAAACCCCTCACAAACGAGGGGGAATCTGATGAAATCTACTACAACGGACGCATCCGTCCAAACCTCTAATATTCGGTGTCATAAATCAACTTAGCAGCTTCGGAGAGGTGGACGAATAAATCCAAATAGCATCTGCCCCCAAAATTCAGTTCGGACGTCCCAACATCCTGGTCGCGTCTTTCGGCGGTGAACATATAGTTTAGGTTTACAAGTCTTGGCCGAAACCATGGATACAAAACGTTCAAGTATTCATGTTCGGGTTGTAATCATGTATTCAAGTAGTCATGCCAAGTTCAAGTCAAGTTATAACCATGGTTCGGTCAAGTAAAGTCAAGTATACATGTTTGAAATTGATGTTTGGATTCGAGTGTTCATGTTCATGATCAAGTATTCATGTTTGATTTTGGATTCAGGTTTAGGGTTGGACTCAGATTGAGTCAGACGTTTGTAAACTAATTTAACTCTTGAATTCTTAGGTTCGGGAGTCATAGGCAATTGCTGCACATGAACGATAGGATTTGTGTCTTTTTCCAAGACAATTGCCACTGATAACTCCTGGTTAAGTTTTCTAACCTGAATAGGCAAGCATTCACTGTAGGGTGTTTTTCGTCACCTCATTGAGATGGAAATGCATGCGCTTGTTAGGCATGTACAGATTCCACCTGCCAGGGGAAGACCGGGGTTTATTGATTGTGGGAATCTAAATCTACGGCAGCCGCGGACTAACCTGCCGTTAATTACCCCTCGCTTTTGAAGCGAGGGAACCTCCGATTGACGGGTCAAATTGGTCATGCAAACTCAATGTGCCGTGTGTGTATGTGTGTCTTGAGGGGTTTTGGGTATATCGGGGGCCTCGCAGAGTTTACGGGGGTCCCGCTACCTGGATAGCTGGCTAGGGTCAAGAGGGCTAGCAGCCTCCTTGCGGGGTATGGCGCACCCCCCGTTAGAAATTTTTTCTATTGGGGGTGTGTTTTGAGTGTGGAGTGTATGGAAAAAAGAGGGTGAGGAGCGTCCTAAGGATGCGTGAGTGGCGCGTGGGCTCTAGGCGTCCACGGGTCACATGCCTTGCGTGTGGGCGCTGGGCGCCCGCGGGTCACATGAGTGGTGCATGGGCGTTGGGCGCCAGCGGATCATGTTCTCGGCATTGGGTGCTGGGCGCCAGTGGGTCACGTGCGTGACACGTGACCGCTGGACGTCAGCGGGTCACATGAGAAGCACGCGACCACTAGGCGCCAGTAGGTCACGTGCGCGGCAAGCGACCGCTGGAAACACCAGCAGAGAAAGGGGATTATCCCCTGGTCTGGGATTTTAACTCCTAAGAGGCTTTGGAGTTGAACTCGTAAACAGGAATTAGGTATAAATTTGGAGTTAAACTCTCAAAAGATTTGGATTTGGAGTTAAACTCCTATATAATAAATTGGATGTG
Source organism: Agapanthus africanus (assembly GCA_030015575.1). Classification (NCBI taxonomy): domain Eukaryota; kingdom Viridiplantae; phylum Streptophyta; class Magnoliopsida; order Asparagales; family Amaryllidaceae; genus Agapanthus; species Agapanthus africanus. Next base: position 295,616,599 of record CM057339.1, on the reverse strand, counting down.
GATTTGGAGTTAAACTCCTGAGGGACTTTGGAAACTCCCAGAAAAGGGAAGGATCAAAGTGTAGGGTCCCTATGAACGACAGCAAGGTTTCGGGAGGTATCGTCCATTCCATTTTCAAATTTTTGCTGTTTTAAAGAACCCTAAACTAGGATGTTTAACTAGAGAATCATACGAAACATATTGTAAACTACTTTACAACTAAGTGATTAAGGATTACAACCTTTGTAGTCCGGTCCTTCACTTCTTTAGCTCCTTGTAGTAGTCCCTTCGCTCCAAGTTGTGATCTTGCAGACACTCGAACGGCTCCACAAAAAGAAAGATGCATGCTTGCTTGAATTCTTCCAAGCCAAAGATGATCTACGTCGATGAGTCACAAACCCAAGCTACCCTCTTCACTAATGAGGGATTAGTGAAGCTAACACCCTATACTAAAGTGCTAATCTAGTAGAGGATGATGAAGTAGGATTTTTGCTCACTTTAGAATTACTTTTCTCACTTGATTTTAAGCTTCTCTCAAAACCTAGAGAGCTCTCTTGAGCTTTGAGGAAGAAGAAGAAAATAATAGATGTGAGAGACAATGGCAACCATGGGTGAGAAAATATCTAATATATCTCATATAGAGACTTAACCATGAGTTTAGATAATGGTTGGGTTAACAAATATCTAGTATAAGACAAAACTAGTGGACTAAGTCAATGGGTCTCCAAGCTTCATGAAGCTTCATGCCATGTGACAAATTTCCAACTAATAATTGTTTTATTCTAAATAAATAAAGCCTTCATTATCATTATCATGGTGTAGGTCTCATACACCCATGTTGCATGTATCATCAACCATGACATATAAATAAAACACAACTAATATATATCACATATATATCAAGTGTGTACATGTGAGAAAAAGAAATGCTTAAGTGAGCTAATATTAGTTAATGTAAATTAATATATCATATATATAATTATACATTAAATCATTAAATCAACACTTGATTTAATAATCCGGTTATATCTCATATGACAAACTAATATAATTTGTATCAACTTATCGAACCAATACTTGATTCGATAACCCGGCCATCTCTCATATAACCGACCGATACTGTATCGACTTATCGAATCATCACTTGATTCAACAACCCGGCTATATCTCATATAAACGATCGATACTTTATCTCGTGAGAATAGAATACGGTATCATATACTCGTATTAATCTCGGTCCCGCACATTTCACATATGTGCTCCTACTTCATTTTGCCTGAGCCAGTAAAACCTCTGTGTAGAACTCTAAAGACTCATCAATACGCAGGTAGTAGGTAATGATCACATCAAGCACCCACAAGCCGTCAGCGGTACTAGCTGGATGTAACGGCTCCCCGGGTATTGAACGATCAGAAGATCAGCAAGCTAGCCCGCTCTAAATCCTGCAAAAGCCTGTCGGTAACACTACCATAGAGTCCGGTCTCTTCGTCTGATATGTCGCATATCTAGTTTAGGGGTGGTAAACGTCAGACCCCAATAACCGATAAGTCGTGCCGATGTGAGGCTCATAACGGGTTGAGAAACTACTGATAACACTTATCAGTAAATCTCTGTATCAGCCCTGGCCAGGGACTTTCCTGTTATGGCCAATCGAGCACAGCGCAACATCAACTCCCAATATCGGGAGAGACGAATCCCCTCCTATATCCTATTGCCTCCATGTGATTCGGGACTGTACCCAAAAGCCACCGTTTTGCACGTTCTTTTGAACGTGGTAAGGTGGAAATCAAAGCACAATGGGAATCACACAAGACTCTATGACGATCTCGGGTCTACAGACTAACATGTACCAGTGTCACCAAAGAACTGCTATCTGACGATAGGTATAATACCAACTAGGAGTTCTCGGCGAGTCCGTTCAGTATACCCAGTCTCCACTATGCACCCGTATACCATCTTTGATGTCAAACACCAATGGATGTGGGATCATCCATCGCCCATCATATGGGTCAAGATACGTATACGCTGGTCTACTCCGGAATATCGATGCCCTGTCTCGATACACCCTCGACTAGGAACAGTTTTAGGGTGTACTTGTGGACTACCCTTGGCCCCACTAGTATGATCTCCATCATAGTCCTGGTAGTCAAGTACACAACCTAAGGGTTTTATCAACATGTGAGAGCAAGACAGCATCGCATATACAAGTCAACATGTTAAGATAAAGAGCAACCGGATAGCATACTATCATGTCGAGCAAGAAAGTCCTCTCTATATATATCCAAGCATCCACTATTGTCACGACCCGCAGGGTACGGAACGTGACTGGCACTTAAGTTTACGAAACGTCTCAAGACGTCCGTAAAATAAGTAAGCCAAAGCCCAGAAAACCAAACCAAATAAGCAAAAGAGTGAAGAGAACCCAATCAATTGAAAACGAGTTTATCAAATAAGTCATATAAAACCCTTTTTAAAAACAATATCAATTTTTCCGAAAATTTCGGCAGAGTCTCCTTTGTAAATACTGGCCCCCAAAATGGGTACAACAAAAATATATATGAATCCAACAAATAAGGCATCCCCAAGCGGGAGCTAGCTCTTCGCCACAAGGCGGTCACAAATCCCACGCAATATAAAGCAACAACATGTGAAATAATGATAATGAAGCATAAGAAAAACAGCATGTCGACTCAAGTGAGCTCGACCCCAAAATACAGCATAAAAGTCCACAAATCTCACAGTCTCATCTCTAGGTCAATATACAACAATACTGGTAGATACAGTAGATGGAGTACTCTAGATACAAAGAATATACAAGGTGGTGCAAAAATAATAATATAACCCACCTAAGAGCAAAACCTCGAGTCCAGGCAAAAGAAGCAAGTGCGCCCGCCGCTACTCTACTGACGGAGCGGACCTGAAAAAGGCTGTGGCACAACGGGGGTGAGTTGCCAACTCGTGAGTAATAAATAACATCAACACGGGCTATCTTATGCACGCACACAAGCATCCTAGCATCTAAATACAGGTAAGGCAGGACATAATGGCAAGTATGTACGCAATATGAATATACTAGCAGGTATGAATGCAATGCGAATCAACTCGTGATCTGAATGTGTAAGTATAAGAAATCATGTTTTTTCCCTTTAAGAATCTCTTTTGAAATACCAGCACAATACCAATAGAATCAACAAGAACCTGTGTCCAGCAACGACAACTCAAAACTATCACAAATCTCATATATCCATGTCATAGTATCTCTGGCCTCAGCCATCCGGCTAACCCAGCTCAATATCAAAATCTCATCATCTCACGGCCACGGTCGGTATCCTCTAGATATCCGCCGTGCCAAACAGTCACCGGTAGGTAATCCGTCCCCTGCCAGGCTCAACGTCAACACCACATTCATCTTGCCCCGGGGTACCATACCGGGTCCACCATGTACCCGAGACGGTTCATCCAACTCCTCGAAACGGGTCTCGAAAACCACAGCAAACTCATGGTGGACGACACTTACATCACTAGAAAACCGCAATTTACATATTTTAAAAATACAATAAGTTTAGAAATTTTGCGGCTTTCCCCCGAAATCCAGAAATATCATAGAATCTCAAGAAATCCCCATAAGTGCATATGTCAATGATAATGAATGCGTATGGTATCTATAATCAAGTTGCGATGTGTGATTAATAGATTAGGCATGAACAAATAATATGATGAAGTACATGCACATGAATAGCAATCCTACGATTTCATTTTAAGGAATTAGAGGCAACAGCACAAGTTTAAGTGTCAATTAGTAAAAGGTTTCAATTTAAAGGTTATCTAGTGTGGTGGCATGGCAATTACCAGGGTGTGTGTGTAAGCATGAATAGTGCTCGTGCTGCATATAAAAACCCTGGCAATGGTGCAGGTGTCCTATAGAATGGGTATATGTATGTCAATATAAGGAATGAATGTAGCAAATAATCATACAAGTATTACACCCCTAATTACTACTATTACTAAGAATCCTTTTAAGCTACTAAAACTATCGGGCGACTTGCGCCATCCAACGATAGTCCCCCGTAGATGTTACATCTACTCACCGGAATCCCTAGCTAGTCACGTCCAATCACCGCTTTCCCCTTTCGAGCTGCGTTTGACGTCTCCGCGACCGAACTTGGAATTTACATCAATACCAAACATAAGGTTACATATCAAGAACGACGCAAAACCCAAACGAAGATACTAACGTTCACAAACTAGGTACAACGTGCACAAGGTGCGTGGGACACACGCGAAAATCGCAAAACTAACTAGAATCGTCGATTTGGTCGCTCGGAAAAACCAAAACCCGAACACTCAAAAATCCGCACTCACACATCCTAAAAGTCATAGGATACGCTAAAAATGTCATCAAGACATCGCAATTAATTCATCACATAAATTCATAAAAAAAAACCAGTAAGCATTTGCATTCCAAAATCGGTGCAAACATCGCCGATTTGCAACAAAAAAGACTACAATCTAGCATAATCACCCAAGTCACACCATTAGATAGCCACTACACAAATTTTTAACACATTAACCATGCTTCAAAACCTATTTTCCACAAGCAAACCCTTTCTTGATTTTTCTTATTTGCAATCACAATCAAAATTTCACACTAAATTAACTTAGATTAGCAAAATTTGAAGCCACTTAAGCGAAGTAATCTCAAGGATTGGTTTAGTAAACAACTATATAGCTAATTAGCTTTAATTAACTAAATAATAGTTTCTAAAACCCTAATTAAAATTCAAGCCATGAACTAAAAAAACTAGGTTAGAAATTAGCACTAAAAATTAACACATGCAAGTTCTAATTAACACACTTTAAACTACAAATTAGCCATGGATTGAAATTATACCTCAACTAGAGATCTAGAAAGAACAGTATGCCTCCAAATATGCCATCTTTCTCCAAGATTTGAACCAATTAGGTTAGAGAAGAGAGGGAATAAGGTTTTGCTTTGAAATTGTGAAGGAAATTGTGGATTTTGATGGATTTTTGTGATAAAAATGAAGCAAAAAGGGAATGAGAATTGGGGAATTTTCTTGGGCTGTTGCTGCAGGATTTCTGAGCTGAGGAGGGAGTGGGGAGAGGTATGGGGGAGTTGGGGAAAAGTGTAGAGAAGTTTCAAAATCAAAAGACCAAGTCAAACAACAAAACCCATACCCAATTTAATATATTAAAGCCCTTATCATATCATTTTGTTCAAATGAGATGGGGAAAATTTTTGTGGGCTTGCTACTGAGGTAGGGCCGGCCTAGGGCTGAGGGAAGAGAGAGAGGGGTTTTACAAAAGAAATTTTATGCAAAAAGACCCCCTACAAGTCCAAAATTGCAAGTTTTAGCTTAAAATTCAATAAATTTCGTTTTCCATAATAAAAATTAGTTAAAACTTAAAATAAAATACTAAAAATTTATGTTACAACTAGATTTTAATTAACATGATTTTAAAGCTTAAATTTAGCCCATTTAAATTTGTATTTATCGCTAATTTAATGTATTTTCTTACCGGCTTAAAATAATATTAAAAAATTGAAAAATTAGGGAAAATTTTTAAACGACCAGAATTTCATAAGTAACTCATTTCCTACTAAAAACAAGCAATTACCTATCCATTTTAGGTATAATTAGTCCTAAACTGCAAAATAACAAAAAGGACGGTTTTCGGAAAAATACCGAATTTTCACCGATTTTCAGGAAAACACCAAAACGACTTTTCAAGGCGTTACAACTATAATATACATCACATATACAATAATGGCCTCTAGGGCATACATATAACTAACATAAAGAGGACCCTTTTCTTCTCCCGTTTAGCCATGGATCTTCTTTTGAGCCTTGGATCTTCCCGAACTAGGGTATTTAGGAAATGGGTCTCTTTCCTCCTCTCTGTTTACTGGATCTTAGAGAAAAAGGGGTGAGACTTAAAAATCTCTCATTTTGGGATTTGATAGAAGATCCGAGCTCCCCTTCAAGAATTTTATGGTGAAAAACTGTTTCTTTTTGGAAAAAGAAAAGTTAAACTTTTGATTTAATTCAAAAAAAAGGAAAAAAGGTTTAAAACCTTGAGGAAGGAGAAGGAGGCACAGAAATCTAGACTTTTTTGAGAGAATGAAAAAATTGTTGATTTTTTCATCATGTTTGTCTTTATAGGCTACACACTTTACATATAGCCCCTTGGGCTTTACCAAATGGCACATGTGCCATCTCATATCTTATGTGCTTATTTCTTTTTGTGCATAAGCCATAGGGTTTACAAAACTTTGGCTTTCTGCCCATTTTTCATACATTTACGTCTAAAAAATTGCATTGAACTAATTTATTACTTCATTCTTAGCATGGAGCCAGCCCCCTCTATACATGGTCTTGACTTGGGCATGGGCCTATTTCGCTTGGGCTTGGGTCCACTTGACTGGGGGTTGACTTACTTTGACTTGGTCAACTGGGGAGTAATTTTTGACCCCAACACTCACTTTCTCCGTCTCCCTGAGACTCAAGAGAATTGATCCCGCTTAAATCTATATTTACTAAAGTCCTTAAAATATTGTTTTATATATCTCGAGGGGGTTTTATGAAGAAAAAAATTTAATATAGTTAAAAGTAAAACCTCGAGAGGGTTTTATATTATTTAGGGTTTTCATAAGCACGTGTTTTAAGTATTAAGGTATTTTAATGAAGAACACCTAGCTTTTGAAAGTTTAGGGTATTTTATTGAAAACTAGTCTTTTTTTAGTAATTTGATGGTATTTTATTGACATTTTTTAATCTTTCGTTTTGAGAAAATTATAGTTTCATAATATAATGAAAATATGGATTTATAATTTTATATAATTCTAATTTTTTAAAATTAGTTTTATTTAGAAAATTCGTTTTTCTTAAAAACCGTATTTATATCCTTTCGAGATCGAATACTCCGTGAGAAGTACTGCATCTCATTCTACTGTCTCCAAGATGTGTGATAATCTGCACCATCTATTAGTGGGTCCCTAACGAGAGTTGTAGATGCATAATTGCAAAGGAATACGAAATACCGTTTTAAAAGAAACCCGATTTTAAAGTATGTGGTATTTTAATGTAAAGATTATTCTTCGGAAAAAAATACATACGAATAGGTATCGTGCAATGAAACAAAAGTGTGCGTGTTGGGTAGGTCGTTACTCGTGAAGTTTTTCCTAAAGCTATAGTTTTAACAAAACTAAAAGAAGTGATAATAAAATTCAAGGTGTTTTAATGAAAAAGTTTAATTAGGGTTATTTCACATGAGATTCTTGGGTAAACTTGATTCTAAACCTTGATATTTAAGGTTACAAGTAATGTGTAAAATTAGGTTGATCAATATATAAAGAAAATGGGAGTTTCTAGGGTTTAGAAAAAAGATATCGGTAATAACTTCACTTACCGATATAAGTTTTAAAGTTGAATTTCAATGAAGAGAAAGATAGTTTGGGAAGCACTTACTGTTTGAAAAACATAAGAAGAGGTCAACGAAGAAGAGGGAGGTTTCGTGGCGTTGTGGGAGCTCTGGAATCGGCTTCGATCTTCGACGGAAGAAACTTGCTCGCTAATTCCACTTTACTCCACTTGCACTTAGGAACTTTTGAAAGAGTTATTGCTAGAATTTTCATAATTGTGCTAAGCCAAAGTATGGGGTGGTATTTATAGGGGAGAATTGGGGTTTGGGAATTAAAAATATGGATTAAAAAGTATAAAAATGATGTTAATTGGTGAATTAAAGATTCTTTGTTTGATTGCAGGAAAATCAAACAGTGCAGAGGAGTTAAGGGAAGTTGAAGAGACGAGTGTGCAAAGTACGAAGCTCATCGGGCTCGATCTGACCGTCCTCGTCGGCCCAAATGCATGTTTGGCTGGTCGATCTTGGCTCTTTGGCCTCGAGATTCGTGCTACATGATTAAATCAGTGTTTACACCATTTTCCACATGTTTGATTTTTCTGAACATTTCATTTCCCCGTGTATTGCACGTGCAACCTTTTAGGCTTCCAAAAAGTTAAAAAGAAAAATCAGAAAAAATTGTGTCTGATGGGAATCAAACACACAGGCTATGTCACAGCAGTACAAAGGTTTTACCGGTGAGCTACAAGTGGCTTCTTGCTTTTATTTAACAAAAGTGACTTATAACTCAAACTCAGGCTGTAATACTCTTTTCTTGTATATTAAAAGGAAAATTTCTGTACAGAGATTTTTGAGTTGTTACATTAACAAGGGATGCTCAGGACAGCCTGATCCAGTTCATTCGGAACAACTCTGATGTGTTCGCTCGGACTCTCGCGGACATGCCTGGGATTGACCCCAAGGTGATCTCCTATAAGCTCGGGGTCGACTTGAAAGCCCGGCACGTCCGACAAAAGAAAAGGAGTTTCACGCCAGTAAAACAGAAAGCAATAGAGGAGGAGGTGGACCGACTGTTCACGACCGACTTCATCAGAAACCTGGACTGCTTGGCTTGGCAAGCAAACGTAGTCATGGTCAAGAAGGAAAACGGGAAATAGTGCATGTGCGTCGACTTCACCGATATAAATAAGGCATGCCCCAAAGACAAATACCCACTCTCTCGGATAGATCAGTTAGTCGACAGTTCGGCGGGTCACGAGCTGCTGAGCTTCATGAATTCCTTCTCCAGTTATAACCAAATCCGGAAGAATCCGGCCGACGAAGAACTGACCGCGTTCACCACTGATCGAGGGGTATACTGCTACAGGGTAATGCCCTTCGGCCTCAAAAACGTGGGGGGCAATATACCAGCGGCTGGTCAACAAGCTGTTCAAACCACAAATTGGGAGAAATATAGAAGGTTACATCGACGACATGCTCGTGAAATCAACTGTCACGCCTCGCTTCCCAGTCGACGGAAACGGTGACGTGATAAGACCGTAATGTATTTATTCCGAGAAGGTCATTTCTCGCAAAAATACGCTAAGCATCTATAAGTAACATAAAGTAATAAAAATAAACAAAAGAATAAAATCCAACTCCGATTTATTACATTCAAGATTCATAGTTGATAAAATATCTGAATACAAGATATGATAACATGATAAGTTTTAATAAAGAGACATACATAAATAAGCTGAAATAAAATAAAAGGCCGAATGGAACTAGATGTCCAGTTGTGATTCGAACTGGTTGTACTCCTTTTCGACCACCTCTATCTTCTCTGTCTCAATGTCAGCTGATGAACATTCCAAGAATAGAAAGAAGTGGGTGAACTGCCCGTCAGCGAAATAGCGCTCGGTAAGTCCCAAAAAAAGGATAAGTGTACAAATGATAATGACAAGTGTATAAATTAAGAACTACTATCATTAAGCTGTGAACGAGTAACACTAATAATTAAGCATGGTAATTCTATATAACATGACAGTTCTATATAACATGCAGTGTAACATGAGCTAGGAAAACAAGTATATAAGCATGGCAAGGTATATAAGCATGACAATTCTATGAATATGGTTATTCTATTCTAACGTGGTTGTTTGTAGTTTGATAAAGAAAGTATTCATGTATACGAAAGGAGTCTATCTTACCTCATGGACTATGGTAACATGTAGTACAAGGTCCCGTCATAACCCACAGAACAACGGCACGTGAATTCATGTAGGCGTCTTTTAAGTGACCACTCGTGCCATGATATACGTTCCGTATCAATCTACCCCTTTATTCCCGCATATTGTATTGTATAGTTCAAGTTTACAGGTCTTGGTCGAATCCATGAATATAAAAAATGTATAAGTTCATATTCAAGTTGTAATCAAGTATTCAGGTATTCATGCCAAGTTCATGTCATGTTATATTTATGGTTCGGTCAAGTCAAGTCAAGTGTTCAAATTCAAATTTGGATATTCGAGTATTAAGTTCAAGTGTTTAGGTTCAAAATCAAGTTAAGTATATCATGTAATAGGTTAAAGTCAAACATATAATATCTAATTATATATTCATGTACATGCGATAATTCAAAGATCAGGAAAAAAACAAGGTAAACATGTTCGAATAGCATGAAATGAGGCAAGTATGTTATTCAAATAACGACCATAAACAATGCTGTAAAGAAATATTATGTATGAGTAATTAATCAAGTTAAACGAATGCGGAATATACGCAAAAATATAGCTCTATGTGTTGTACATCCGTGAGTTCCAGTTGCACCTAAATACGACTTCCGGTTTGGGAAATATACTCGTTTTCGTATCGTCGCGCAAAACAGATCAGAATCCGTTCAGCACCGTCACACATTTTTAAAATACAGTTTGGGTCAATTTCCATCAGGTTTCAGATTAAGAAGATTATTATAAAATTATAGGTCTTTCTATATAGTTTTCCAAAACACCAAGATTCGTGCGATTTGGATTTCTGAAGCTCTACTTATAATCATTTTAATATCAGCGTTTAAACAAAAATTCAGATTTCTGGACAGTAACTATATATTGTATTGCAAAGCCTATATCGGGTTGTTTCATGTATTTACAAGTAATCTAATATATAGGAAATTATAGCTCTATCAATTTTACATTAACACATCTAAATTTTGTCACGAACGGATATCGAGAGTTCGAGTTATGTCCTATATAAAAACAGTGTGCGAATCAGGACTGATTCTATCCAGATTCATCGCTTAATATTGTAACGTAGTTTTCTATATTTTACGTCTATTTTCAGTAAAACCCTAAAACTAAGAAAATATAGATCATTCGATATAGATATTCAAAACATCTGAATACACTTAATTTGGATCAACGATGACAGAGTTACGTTCTCTCGAAAAAGACCCTTATTGGCAGTTTTCTGGTTTTAAAAACAGTTAATAAAAAAAAATCTACGCAACTTCTAAACCGTTATTCGATTTGATATGAAATTTTTACTGTAAACATAAAATTCTATGTATTATTTATCCTAATTTTCCTAGGATTTTAATATGTGAAAATTAATTTATAAAAAATTATTTTAAGGACAAAAATTATCTAGGACCGTATTTAAAGATGACAAAACTACTGGATTTATTTGCAGCTTCGTTTTTTCTCTCTTATATAAAACAATTAAACAATTATAAAATAAACGGAACATGCAATTTATAATTCAAATTGGATCCCCTAATATCAATATATGGATCATGAATTTCGACAAGGTCCTATTTCAGGAAAGTCTTAATTTCAAGAGAGCTTATGTAAAGTTGTGTTATCGCGCATCGTTTATTTATATTGAATCCATGATGTTCCTAGTTAACGTAAAAGTATATTTATGACATAGAGGCATTTTTATTCTATAAGAAAACAATGAATAAATATGAAGATTAAGTATAAACAAACAATATTTTAAATATATAAACAAACAATATTTTAAATATATGTGTGTGTGTGTGTAGGTATGTATGTATGTGTGCGTGTATGTATGTATGTATGTTTATGCGCTCGATTAGGTACCACGGTCAAGAAAATAAAATCATGGGGAAGACACAATAACAGAGTGAAAGAGATGGAAAGGGAGGAAAGGGACTTACAGGTCTTGCAATACGGTATAACAACCGTATTACCGATTGGTGAAGAAGGTCTCGACTTGATCGAGACTTCGAAAGTTTAAGGAAATTGATGCTTCTCTAAATCTCCAAAGGAAAAAAATTAGAATTGATAAAGAGAGAACGGTTAAGGTAGGATGATGAAAAGAGTGTTATTTGCATTAAAAGAGATATTAAAATAGGTTTAATAGTGATAAAAACTCTTCATAATAATTTTAATTTATTATGAATTCATTTTAGGAGTAAAAAAGAAATTAAAAGGGTGCATATTCATTTGGAAGTTAAAGAAAATGAAAGGTCTCATTTGTAGGTTATGAGAAAATTTAAAAAAATAGATAAAAATAGTTTCAAGAATGAGGATTTGAACATGTGACTTATGAAATAACAATACAAGAAATTAACCGATGAGCTATAAGATTGTTCATGCACATTTTTAATAAGAATTAAATATATGCTGTTGCTTAAAAAGAAAGTGGGCTTTTGGGCTCATAGTTTTATAAAAAAAAATGAAAATGAGATTGGATTTAGGTTATGGGTTGCGTCAGGTCTTGCGTTTAATTTGAAATAGGTTAATATTTAGTTTAAAGAAATGAGTTTGCGAAAAATAGATGGAATAATAAAATAATATATTTAATAGAAAACAAAATATACGGAAAAATACTAAGAATAAATAAGTACAAAATTTTACTAAAAAAAGAAAACAAGAAGGTATAGTAATATTGGGGTCGTTATATTCTACCCTCCTTAAAAATAATTTCGTTCTCGAAATTACTCAAGAAAGATATTGCAACAAGTAAGTAAACAAGATTAGAATGATGTCATCGCGTTTCGTCGTTGCTCTCCATCAGTCGATACTCTAAGTAATTCGCGATGAGACAACTAGAAAGACGAGGAAATGTTGTTAGGATAATTCAAGAGTAGTTTACAAGAAAGCCGCAAGCCAGCACTCAAATAGATGAAAAGTAATTAGAGATTGAATTCAAGAATGGTACAAAGATAAGGATGAAAATCGAATTAAATCAGGGAAGGATATAAGTTAACAAAGAAGACGGGATTCGATAATTAAGAATAAGGATACGCAACAGAATATAGCTAAATCAAAAGAATAGAGAATCAAAGGTAAAACTCCAAATCACTCGAGTACCGTATTGTAATCATATTGCAGTTTGTAGTTACAATCACATAACTCCATTTAAATCACCCAAAATCCTACTATTAGAGTCAAAGAAAGAAAACAATAAAGAATTAAGAAGATTAACAAAATAAGATCAACCGGAGATGAATGGTTCACAATTTCGTTTCCTTTACGTCGAGACACGATTATCGGGGAAAATAAGAAAAAGATTCAAAAGGATGAAATCATGGTGCATTCGTTGCAGTCTGCACTTCTTAAAAGAATTTCGTCTCCGAAATTCCCATAAGAAGTACGTCGCAACAGGTACTGGAAAGTTAAGGATGATGTCGTCTTCGAGCTCCGTTGATCGATGCTCTAACCAATTGAGCTAATAGCCTATGAGATACAAGTAGAAAGGATGAACAAGAGTTAAGGATTCAAAGGTTGAGAGATGGACTTCAAGGAAGCCGAAAGTGGAGTTCAAGATGGACTCAAGGAATATAGTAGGATTCAAAAGAAAAGTCGAATGTAATAATTGGATTTCATAATTCTTATATTATATTGCTTGTGATGTTCATGCAGAACTGACCTGCATAGGCCGCCAACAAAACTTGTCATGCTCCGCTTCCAAGTAGACGGAAACGGTGACGTAGCAAACCCGCAACGTATTTATTCCGAGAAGGTCATTTCTCGCAAAAATACGCTAAGCGTATATAAGCAACATAAAGTAATAAGAATAAACAAAAGAATGAAATCCAACTCCGATTTATTACATTCAAGATCCACAGTTGATAAAATATCTGAATACAAGATATGATAACATGATAAGTTTTAACAAGGAGGCATACATAAATAAGCCGAAATAAAATAAAAGGCTGAATGGAACTAGACGTCCAGTTGTGATTCGAACTGGTTGTGCTCCTTTTTGACCACTTCAATCTTCTCTGTCTCAATGTCACCTAACGAACATTCCAAGAATAGAAAGAATTGGGTCAAATGCCCGTCAGCGAACTAGCGCTCGGTAAGTCCCAAAAAAGGATAAGTGTACAAATGATAATGACAAGTGTATAAATTAAGAACTGCTATCATTAAGCTGTGAACGAGTAACACTAATAATTAAGCATGGCAATTCTATATAACATGACAGTTCTATATAACATGCAGTGTAACATAAACTTGGAAAACAAGTATATAAGCATGGCAAGGTATATATGTAGGGTGTTTTTCGTCACCCCATTGAGATGGGAATACGCGCGCGCTTGTCAGGCGTACTACAGATTCCCCATGCCTAGGGTAGGCCGGGGTTTATTGATTGTGGGGATCCGAATCTCTGGCAGCCGCGGACTAAGCAGCCGTTAATTACCCTTCGCCTTTGGGGCGAGGGAACCTCCGATTAACGGGTTAAACTGGTCATGCGAACTCAATATGCAGTGTACGCGTGTGTTGTTTTGAAAGGGGGGTTTGGATATATCGGGAGCCACGCAGAGTTTTTACGGGGGTCCCGCTACCCGGATAGCGGGCTGGGGGTCAAGGGGGCTAGCAGCCCCCTTGCGGGGTGCGGAGCAGCGCCCTGGCCCAAATTTTTTTTAAGGGGGACAGTGTTGTGGAGTGTGTGTGTATCTGTACATATATATACATGTATACATATATAAAAAAGGGAAAAAGCGCCCAAAGGACGCGTGGGGCCAGCGCCTTGAGCGTTGTGCGCTTAGGTGCTGTGCGCTTAGGCGCTAGCGCGCCACGTGTCGGCATGTGGGCGCAGGACGCTTGAGCGCAGGCGCGCCACGTGTCGGCACATGGGCGCTTTGCGCTTGAGCGCAGGGCGCTGGAGCGCAGGGCGCTGGAGCGCAGGCGCACCACGTGTCGGCACATGGACGCTTTACGCTTGAGCGCAGGGCGCTGGAGCGCAGGCGCGCCACGTGTCGGCACGTGGGCGCTTTACGCTTGCGCTGGACGCTGGAGCGCAGGCGCGCCACGTGTCGGCATATGGGCGCTTTGCGCTTGAGAGCAAGAGCACCACGTGTCGGCACGTGGGCGTTTTGCGCCTGAGCGCAGGGCGCTCGAGCGCCAGCGCGCCACGTGTCGGCACGTGGGCGCTCTGCGCTCGAGCGCTAGCTCGCCACGTGTCGACACATGGGCGCTTGGCGCTTGAGCGCTTGGGCGCCGGCGAGAAAAAAAGGGCTTTTAGTCCCAGAACCAGAAGCTATGCTTCAGAAAGGAAATATTTATTATATATATATGTGTGTGTGTGTGTGTGTGTGTGTGTGTGTGTGGAGTTAAACTCCTAGGATGTTTTGAAGCTGATGAAGGGCTTCTCCCCTTGAGCCCTAGTTCTTTCTCAAAGTGGGGTTTCTGGAGATGAGTCTCCTTCTTCTTCCTTTGTTTGGCCGGATCTTGAAGATCAAGAGATATGAGATTTTAAAGATCTCTTCTTTTTAAGATCTAATGACAGATCCAAGTTCCCCTTTGTAGGTTTTATGGTGAAAAACTATTTAGTTTTGGAAAAGGAAGAGTAAAACTCTTGATTTAATTCAAAAGAAAGAAGAAGGTTTGAAACCTTCAGAAAGGGGAAAGAGGTACAAACCCTAGGTTTTTTTTTTAAGAGAATGAAAAGTGTTACTTTATTCATCATCATGTTGCCGTTTATAGGCTTACATATTTACATATAGCCCCTTTGGCTTCACAAAATGGCATTTTACCTATCCCATGGCTCATGTGCCATTTCATTTTTGCACATAAGCCATGGGCTTACAAAATATTGGCTTTATGCCCATTTTGCATACATTCATGTATAAAAAATTATATAAAAATTATTTATTACATGATTTTGTTGTTGGCATAGGGAGGCTGGCCGTGGGCTCGACTTGGGCATGGGCCCGCTTGACCTGGGCTTGGGCCCACCTAGCTTGGGGGTTGACCTTGACTTTGACTCGGTCAACCGGGGTGCAAATTTTTACCCCAAAAAATTTCCCCCCATCAATAAATGCACACCGCACATTTGAGTTGTGTGCATGAAATTGATGGATCTTGAAGCTGGACTTCGAGCTGGAATATCATTCCGGGGGCTGAGCATCATCCCGGGGAGCATGATTCCCGGGGATCGGAGCATCATTCCGATTCGCGGAGCATAATTCCAGCGCCGGAGTATTGATTGATTCGATTCTCGGTTCATGTCGGTAGAAAATTGTATAGAAATCACAACCAAAAATATTTTGACAGCAATCAATAACGGTGTCGATTTGTAGCGCGTTAGTAAGTGCGGATCGTCCACAGGAATTATGTGATATGTTCGTATTTGTTTTATTTGAATTGAAAATTAATGAGAAAAGAAAACAATTCAAGATTTATATCAATGAATTTCAAGAATTATCTAGATCTAATCAAAAATCAAGAAAGCATTAAAAATCAAGAATCGAGAATTGATAGAATTCCAATCGAGTTAAGTTTCAAGAATTGAAGTGAAGCTCGTAGGAGTCGATTAAATCTATATATGTGACGAAGACTAGCAATTACTTTTTCTTATCCATTAACAAATTGATGCTAGATCGATGACGATTTATTGAGGTTTAAGGATCTTGCGAGTTTCCTCATCTCATCCTTCGTCTTTTCAATGAATCTCATTCACAAGCTAGCTTCTAGTAAATCAAATGATCGATCGTTGATCTCTAGTTCCGAGCGAAAATAATCAAGAAAGAACTTCGCATCGAAACTAGATCATCGATCATTTGATTTTCAAGAATTTACAAACGTTATAGGATTTAAGAAATGTTTCAAGATTTGTCAACTTCATCATCTATCGATTCTTTCGACTCCTCCACGAGCGGAGTTTTACTCAAGCATCATCACAAAGAACACATTCAAGAATCTAGATTGAATCATTATGCTTGAATTGACAAGATAAGCAAGATAAAAGAATTTCACCTTTATTTATCGACTAATTCGTTACAAATCTCTCGAAATCTACAAGAGTAAGGAACTAGATCGTCGATTTTGGCGTCGCTCGGCTCCTTGAGTCGCGGATCGGCTTTGATCACTTGCTCCGATGAAGTCCGGCTTCGCTTCTAAAGGCTTTGAAGGATTCTTGCTTTGATTGAACTCAATGATCTTGAACTTTTGGCTTTTTGATTGGATTAGGGTTAGGGTTTTGAGGCACAAGTTGTGTCACTCAACTTGTGGGGAGAATTGTTGAACAACCTTTAGAAGTGAAGCCTAGGGTCCCTTTTATAGCCTTAAGAGTGGTTAGCTTCCTTTGTAAGCTTGGATTAGGTTAGCTTCCTTGTAAGCTTAGTTTAGGTTAGCTTCTCTTGTAAGCTTAGTAGTTAGGAGGAAGGTTCTAGACTTAGTTAGTTAGGGTTAGCTTCCTTCATAAGCTTGGTAGTTAGGTAGAAGCTTTTAGGCTTTAAGGTAATTAAGGGGGAAGCTTGCTTAGGAAGCTTGGAGTGTTTAGCTTAACAAAGAGCCTTTGCTGATCTGGCAGAAAGTTCTGGAGTAATCTAGAAATTGCAGTAACTTGAAGAGCTTCTGGCCTTGAGAGAAGAACACTGGGGAAAAGCATTGCTGATGACGTGTCAAGACTGCCGCGGATCCGCGGCGCCAAGTGGGTTTGGGCCGCGGATCCGCGGTCCAATAATGCCCTCTCTGCATCAAATTCTCTGGTAATTCTTTTTCTGACTTTGGGGTTATTCTCTGATGTGCTGAATCTTGTAATACCCATTAGTTTATTGCCAGATCTCTAGTATTGTAGTTGGCGTATTTTTATCAGCAATTTTTCACTGATTTGGCTTTTCTCTTGGAATTTCCTGCACAGACTTCGAAACAAGTGTTGCGCTATATAAGGATGATGCGATGCCATGAAAAACACTCAATTTCCCTTAAAATGCCGGTTTTAGTATACAACACAGGTAATCTGGTATTTTACGACTGTTTTGCTAATATGTGTAATATGCAAACCGAACACTTCTAGATGAGTGCAAATGATAGGGAAATTGATGTGTTAAAAATACATTATTTTCGACTGATCAAATTCCCCCAAACTTATTTTCGGTCGTCTCGAGCGAATTGTTTTATTTAAAAAAAGGAGAAAATAAAGAAAGAGAAAAACTAACTAGCACACTTTCGTAAGCAACACGATTGCATTGAGCAGGAGCAACAAGCCTTTAAACCTCTGGGTGTCCCTAGTAGGAGGAGTGTTGTCTCCTGAGGGTTTTCAGCGGATTGCACCCACAAAATCCAATAATAAAAGGAAGCGTGAATGTTACATTTAAAGATAAGAATTGTAAAAGAAAGACTTTGAAAATTAGAGTTTCCAACTATGCTAGCTTTTCGGTTGTCATGAGCCCTATCTTAATAGTTATGAAAAGATGTTAGAAATCACATCATCCCTCAATAAAACATCGTCTTTATTCTTCATTCTTATCTTTCTTCCAAACATCGATCATATAACCCTACGTGTGTGTAATGAACATCCCTACACCCGGAGAATTCAATTCAAGCTATCATACTCTTGTCCATCTGCCTCAGTACTTTTTAATTTGATGAATATTTAGATGAAGTTGCTAACACACTTTCATGCGACCGTTAATACTTCTTGAGGTACTGCCCGACCGATTACTCATGTGCTTGCTTATTAGTTGTTTTTCCTCGTCTTGCACCACCTAAGGCTTAGCAGTGACTCCCAGACCAGTTGGTCTAAGGCACTAGGTGAAGAGGTACCCTCGCTATATTTTTTTATTGCTGCCTTGGCGATAATAAAACCAGTGTTCATTTTTCTCACCATTTCTATATTTTATTCAATTTTTTATTTCCTTCATACATCGGCTTTTAGACAAGAGCATTTCAAGGTATCATTTACTATCCCGAGCTTCAAGACGTGTGTAAGTGCGAATAGTAGGGTATCAACGTTCAAAATGTTTGGCTTCCAGAATAGGAACTATTTTTCAGACTTATTTTTATCCTCAGATTAGTAACTTCCTTCATCTTACTAACTCTTGGGACAACGGCTCATAACTACTTATTACTAGTTCGTTTAAGAAAACTTCTAATTTTCTTGGTTTTCTTAAATTTTACCAATCTTTTGGATGTAATTTTTCACTATCTAATCTTTTATTATCTTATTTATGTACAAAATATTTAAATATTAAATATTTTTATCTTTTGAGATTTTTTAAATTTTTATAGGTTTTCTAAAAATGTTTTGTGCTTATGCAAAATGATATGCAAATGATGCGAAAAATAAACACAAACCTCCCCCCAAACTTGTTTTCAACAGTGTCCTCACTGTTTCCATCTGCTAGATCTCGAAAAAAACCTGTAAGCCTGGGAGGAAATTTATTAATGGAGGCAAAATATTTAAGTGAAGATCCTCCCCCAAACTTATTCTTTTCACTCAATTCAAAAGGTGATACAGTAATTTACAGGACATGGAGGTGAGACGGAGGAATTTTAATCAAGATAAAGTGGCTCCTGTAAGAACAGGAGCTCCTCCGTGAGGTCAGTGGAAAAATACGGCTTTAATTTATGTCCATTCATTTTGAAAAATGTACCGTTTTTAACATTTTCTACTTCAACTGCCCCGTGCGGGTATACAGACCGCACAACAAAAGGTCCCTTCCACCGAGATCGTAGCTTACCCGCGTGAAGGTGTAGTCGTGAATCATAAAGAAGGACTTGTTGACCAGGTGAAAATGTTTTCCTCAAAATGTTTTTATCGTGAAAAACCTTAGTCCGATTCTTTACGATTACAGCGTTATCATAAGCTTCATCATGGAGTTCGCTTAGCTCATTTAATTGCAGCTTCCGAAAGTTGCAGGTTTGATTCAAGTCAAAGTTGATTTCCTTAATAGCCCACATTGCTTTATGCTCAATCTCGACCAGTAAGTGACAAGCCTTCCCAAACACTAACCTATATGGAGACATCCCTAGATCGGTTTTATATGCAGTTCGGAATGCCCAAAGAGCATCCGTCAATTTGATCGACCAATCTTTTCTATTCTTCACAACAGTCTTCTCCAAGATTTGTTTGATCTGTCTATTCGAAATCTCAGCCTGCCCGCTCGTTTGGGGATGATAGGGTGTAGAAAGTTTGTGGTTGATTGCGTATTTCCTCATCAAAGTCTCGAAAGACCTGTTGCAGAAATGTGTTCCGTTATCGCTAATGATAGCGCGTGGGTGTCCAAATCGCGAAAAGATATTTTCTTTTAAGAACTTAATGACAACCTTCTTGTCATTAGTGCGACATGGAATAGCTTCAACCCACTTGAGACGTAATCAACCGCAAGCAGTATGTACAGATTCCCAAAGGAGTTGGGAAAGGGACCCATAAAGTCAATGCCCCAAACATCGAAAATTTCAACCACTAAGATGGGTTGCTGTGGCATCTCATTTCTCCGAGAAATCCTACCCGTGTGTTGACACTGTGTACAGGTTTTGCAATGATCAAATGGGTCTTTGAAAAAAGTCGACCAATAAAAACCGCATTGCAAAACCTTCTCCGCTGTCTTTTTAAGACCGAAGTGACCCCCACATGCCTGATCATGACAAAAAGATAGAACACTCTTGAACTCCTTATTCGGGACACACTGGCGAATGATCTGATCAGGACAATACTTAAACAGATAGGGTTCATCCCAGTAAAAATGTTTTACTTGGGATAGAAAACGATGTTTGTCTTGTTTTGACCAATCGCTGGGTATAAGTCCCGTGACAAGATAGTTCACAATATCCCTGAACCACGGTTCATCGGATACGTTCAAGAGTTGTTCGTCTTGAAACGAATCATTGATCGGCAGGGTCACGGGTGAAGAAGAGATGCGTGACAGATGGTCGGCTATAACGTTTTCACATCCGTTCTTATCTTTGATAACAAGATCAAATTCTTGTAATAGAAGGATCCAACGTATTAACCTGCCTTTAGCATCCTTCTTCGCCAAAAGATGTTTCAAGGCGGAGTGGTCAGTGTAAACAACTATTTGTGAGCCAATCAAGTAAGGCCTGAATTTTTATAATACAAATACAACTGCCAAAAGTTCTTTTTCGGTAGTTGTATAGTTCACTTGAGCATCATTCAGGGTCTTACTTGCGTAATAGATCACGTGTGGCATCTTTTCAATGTGTTGTCCTAAGACTGCACCAACTGCAAAATCCGATGCATCACACATAAGCTCAAAAGGGTGGTCCCAATCTGGAGACGATAGAACGGGGGCTGTAGTGAGGGAGTGTTTGAGTGAGTCGAATGCTGCCTCATAATCCGAGTCAAAGTGGAAGGTCGTATCCTTGGCCAAGAGAAGAGTTAAAGGTCTAGCAATTTTGCTAAAATCCTTAATGAATCTCCTGTAAAAGCCCGCATGGCCAAGAAAAGATCGGATATCCTTGACGCTTTTGGGATGAGGAAGGTTTTGAATGACATCTATCTTAGCTCTGTCAACCTCAATGCCTTTTCTCGAAATAACATGTCCAAGCACAATTCCCTCTTGGACCATGAAATGGCATTTTTCCCAATTCAAAGTTAAGTTCTTCTCTTTGCAACGAGTAAGAACTGCGTCAAGATTCGATAGGCAGTCAGAAAAAGAGTCTCCGAAAATCGAGAAATCGTCCATGAAAATCTCCAAAAAATTCCCGACCATGTCCGAGAATATCCCCATCATACACCGCTGAAATGTAGCGGGAGCATTGCATAACCCAAAGGGCATGCGTCTATAAGCAAAGGTACCAAAAGGACAAGTAAATGTGGTTTTATCTTAATCCTTTTTGGCAATGGGGACCTGATTATAGCCAGAGTATCCGTCCATAAAGCAATAATACTCACGTCCGGCTAAACGTTCCAGCATCTGATCAATGAAAGGTAGAGGAAAGTGGTCTTTCCTCGTAGCGGCATTGAGTTTTCTATAATCAATACATACACGCCACCCAGTTTGGGCGCGTGTCTGAATTAACTCATTTGCCTTATTGGTAACAACTGTGATGCCAGATTTCTTAGGGACGACATGAATTGGACTCACCCATTGGCTATCGGAGATTGGGTAAATAATACCATTGTCAAGGCATTTGACGATCTCTTTCTTCACCGCATCCTTCATGACGGGGTTCAACCGTCTCTGTGGTTCTCGGGTTGGTTTGGCATCATCCATCAAGTGTATATGATGTTTTACAATCAAGGGACTAATCCCTTTGATGTCCGCCATGGTCCAACCAAACGCCTGCCTATTAGATCTCAATACCGTCAAAAGTGCATTCTCTTGCTCTGATGCTAGAGAAGCGGATATGATAACCGGTAAAGACTCATTCTCACCTAAATATGCATATTTAAGATGAGAAGGTAAAAGTTTGAGATCTAATGCTGGCGGAAAAATAATAGAAGGTGGGATCATCGAATGATTTTCGGAGTCATAAAGAAGCTTATAGCCTGCATAAGATACAGACTCGGATGGTGATGAGTCAGGAGTGTCAGACTCGAGCGTGGAAAATGTGTCCTCGCTAAGATGTGTAAGATCAAACATTGATGTGGTAGTGTCGTCGAGATCTTCAAAGCAAAGTTCATCAACTCCGCAACTTTCGGGAGCAATCTCGTGGACAGAGCACACATCAAGTATATGAGCAGAGGGTTCAGATGGCTGACTTCCAATTTTGTAGATGTTCAGTTCAATTGTCATATTTCCAAAGGATAAGTTCATTGAACCGTTTCTACAGTTAATGACAGCATTGGAAGTGTCAAGGAATGGTCGACCCAAAATCACTGGAATTTGACTTCGTGGGTTTGCTACAGGTTGTGTATCGAGAACAATGAAGTCCACAGGGAATATAAATTCCCCGACTTTTATCAACACATCCTCTAGTTCACCCCTAGGTTTGGTGATTGAACGGTCTGCCATTTGGAGAGTGCAGTGAGCTGGTTTCAACTCTCCAATCCCTAGCTGCTCATAAACAGAGTATGGAAGCAGGTTAACACTTAAGCCAAGGTCTAAAAGAGCACGGATGATGTTTTTACCCCCAATAGAAATCGATATCGTAGGACATCCTGGGTCCTTACGTTTCTTTGGTAGCTGTGGGATAAAAGCAGTGCTAATATTATTAGACATGAAGACCTTCTTTGGTACTTGAGTCTTCCTCTTTCTAGTGCACAAGTTTTTAAGAATTTTCGCATATGCGGGGACTTGCTGAATAGTATCTAGGAGAGGGATGTTGATGTTAACCTGTTTGAACATTTCCATAATTTTCTCCATATGTGGACTCGATTTGTTACCCCTTAACCAATTCGGATAAGGAGCTTTAGCAATAAGCGCTGGGTCCATCATAGGAGAAGGTGGTGTGTGTAGACATGATCCCAGAATAGGAGTGGGAATCGTCTGTGGTGGACTAGAAGAGGGTTGTTGAGGTAACGAGCCTTGTGGGAAACGGAGAATAGGCTCGTGAGAAGGCGGAGGGGTAGAAGAACAAGGATCAGAAGTAGAAGTGTGTGTGTGAGGAAAGGTCTCAGCCGGGGTGTTATTGATAGATTTCTCAGTATCATCAATCTCTTCCCCAACATGATTATTCAGCACTCTTCCTGATCTCAACGTTGTGATGGCATTTACATTGTAATGCCCAGGATTCGGTAGGGGTTGAGACGGAAGTTTCCCTTTTTCTCTCGCACTCATTTCGGCTTTTAGTCGTGCAATTTCTGCTTCCATCGATCTGATACTCTCCGCTTGGGACGCTGAGTTTTTCTTTATCTCACCGACGGAAGATCTAACCTCAGCCGACACTTCTATGAAATTTGACAAGAGTGACTTCATGGTTTGTGTGAATGCAGAGAACTCGTCAGAACAGGTCAACTGCAAAGGATTAGAAGGTGCAGGTGTGTTGACCTGGTTTTGAAAATTTTGTGACTGGTAGGGGTGCTGAGTGAGTGGAAGTGGTTGTTGTTTCAGTGGAAGAGCCCTTTGGAAATTGTTTTGGTTTGGAACCGTGTTTTGAGTTTGTTGTTGGTTTCAAGCAAAGTTAGGATGATTCCTCCAACCCGGATTGTATGTGGAAGTATATGGATCGTTTCTAGGTCTTTGAAATGCGGCATTAGTATGCTCTTGACCTTGAAACGGAGAATTCAATGGACATTCTTCCGTCAAATGAGAAGGATCAGAACAGCATCCACATACAGTTTTGGAGAGTGACATTTGATTTAGGGCGGCAGCTAAAAATTTTTTTTCCATAGTCTCGAGTTTCTTATGTATAGCTGAAATTTCAGCTCTAACTCCTATGGAAACATCTGATTGGTTATTGCCACCCCTAAACGATGGACTCTCCCACTGTAAAGATTTTTCAGCGAAATCTTCTAAGTATTTCTAAGCTTCCCCATCATCTTTGGTCATAAAATTTCCTTGACACATGTTTTCAAGGCTCCGTTTAGTGGTAGGGTTACTGCCTCATATATGATTCGGTACAGTTCCCATCTTGGGATTCCGTGATGTGGGCATTGAACCAACAGATCCTTGAAGCGGTCAAGACATTTTGAAAATGGTTCATTTGGAAGCTGGGTGAATTGCTTTATTTCGCTACGGACTCGAGCTATCTTGTGATTAGGGTAGAATTTCTTAAGGAATGCTGCAACGAATTCTTCCCAATTCGTAATGGAATGTGCGGTAGTGTTATACAGCCACTTCTCGGCTATATCGCACAAGGTAAATGGAAGAAGACGTAGACGCATAGCATCCACAGAAAGCTGTGAGGTACCCATCATTGCGCATACATTTTAAAATTTGGTGATAAAGACATATGCGTCTTCAGTCTCGAGACCGTGATATTTGGGTAGAAGGTTGATGTATTGGGGTTTAATCTCAAAATTATCCCTGTTGGCTGGTAGAATGGATAAGCAGGTCGAAAGAGGACCTCGCATAGGATAGCACATCTCTTGGAGAGAGATGCGGGGTGGATTCTGCGCACCAGCGGACGGCGGAAGATTAGTGGTAAAGAAGTTTGATGGAGAAGGATCCATCGATGTGGGTGTGGTGGGGGGTAAAGAAGAAGTAAATGTAGAAATACCGACTTCGGAGTCGATCGGGGGAACGCGGACTAAATGGGCACTAGAATCACGTGTCCAGCCTATCTTGCACTAAAAGGGTTTAGTACAAGTGGCGGCGTTGATATAATTAGGGGAAATGAATGAAGTGTTGGTATTTGTTTTGAAAAATATACGGATTTCTGAAAAAATGATGCTAATCACAACAAATGCAACAAACAAAACCCTAAATCTAATGGTCACCTAGGTCAAACCTCTAGACCGCTCCTAACTGCCAAAAGACAAGTCGCAGGATCAATCCTCCACTGCCTCTTTGTCTCTCCTGTGGCCAGGTAAGTGCCAGGTAAGTGGGAGGTTCTCCATTACGTAAGTAGTGGGCCTAATTAAGTAACCACTAGCCTTCGACACACTTGCCTTAGACACCACAAAAGAAACGCGGATAAGCAATGAATTACCCACGGCTTTTTCTTGTCCTAAGTGAGCGCGACGGTCCTTAGAGTCATCTCTATATTTCTTTTAGTTAATGAGGGTAAATGCGGATGCAAGTTTGTGATTTTTGGGGCTTAGGAAGGGTAATGAACTCCCCACCTAATCTGAATTTGGCCGAGCCCCTTAAATTCCGTATTAATATGCAAACAACCAAAAACCAAAAACACGCACAATTTTTTTATTGCCTTTTGCGGCGCTGCGAATATTGCAAAGAAACCTGCAACAAATTGTTAATTGGAGCAAATGAGGAAGGAGATAAGAAAGTAAGAAATTTACAGAGAAATTTTCATGCAGTGAAGAGGCAAAGCTGCCGCGATTCTGCCACAGGAGACACCTGATTGGTAGGATAAGAGCGTGTCAAGTTTAGTTTAAAATACCGCAATCAAGACGGTTTCGCTTGTAGCTAGCCGGTTGAGTACGGGTCGTCCGCAGGGAGATGGGAGTCTTTTTCAAAGTGTTTTAACGAGTTAAGTCCGGTTGTTCGTTTTTGTTGTGGTTATCTAAGTGTTAAGTTGATATTTAAAGAGAGCTTGTTAGGGTTAGGATTAGGTTAGTTTGAGTTAGGAGTCTCCACATCTTTCGTTTCCCTACTTAATATCGGTGTTACGGTAATCGGCAACAACGGGGATTAGCACGACTAGGAAGGAACTTGCGAGTATAAGCTAGGCTTTCCAACGCATAGTCCTTCCTTTTGGTGCTTGTCCGTCCGTTCTTGGCTCTTATCCATAACCTCCGGTTAATTCAACCACAACCGGTCTCACTACGGAATCACCGCTATCATGTAGGATAGGGTGCCGTAAGGAGCGGATTGTGGTTCAATTAACGGGAGTTGATTTAAGTTGTTGGGCAAAGAAAGAGTGAGAGAGATTTCCTTTTCTCAAACTTCCCTTATCCTACCCTAACAAGTATAAAACTACTCACACTTCATGATAGGGAAAAACAAAACAAAACAAGGAGGAAGATAGAAAGAAGGAGATTAGAAGAATACGACTAACTATTTGCGACCTCACCTTGGCGAGGATCAAGCGTAAGTATCATTGTCATATGAAGGATAAATGAAAAGAGAGAAGAAAGAAACAATCAAACAAATAACAACAACTACTTAACAATTAAAATTACAACAATTATAACATAAGTAAAGAGACAAGCAAGATAATAAATGGTTCTTCTTTATTCATCACTCTTCACTCAAAAGCTCACTACAAGTTTAATGGAGAAGAGGTGAGAAGAGGAAGAAGAAACACAAACTACACTAGAACTAGGCAAAATGAATACAAGATTATGGACCCTTTCCTTCACAAACTTCTGGGCTATTTATAGGCCAAAACATGAAACCCTAGGGCAACCAACAGAACAGAGACGAAAAGACCAAAATACCCCCAGAAGCATTTCCTGTTTGGCGCCATAACGGCCGCGGATCCGCGGCCTGGACCCACCTTTGGCCGCGGTTCCGCGGCCTTGTTGTTGAATTGGGCTTTGGGCTTTTTTGGGTTTTCCTGTTTTTCTGTGTACATCATTTTGGCATATGTATTTTCTCAATTTGGATCCCCGATTTTTCCAGAATTTCTGTTGAGGGAAAGGTGGACTTTTTGTCAAGATTTTGTCATGATTGCTTCGAGCTCCGCGTAGATCTCTTGGATTTTGTGCTACCATTGAGCCTTGTGCATTGATTTGACATTTTGTCTTCCTACTGATATCTGGCAACATACGGATGAAGGGCGAAGACCGTGTTTTATCTGTGGTTGGCAGGAACCCGGACTTTTTTCGTGTCTTCCATGAATTTCACCGTTTTTAGAACCGAGAACCTGTAACCTGCAATTGACTAGCAAACACGGCTCAAGAGTATCTACCGATATGCAAAGTGATAAAAATTGGGCGGTATGAAAATGCAAAAATCTGATATGAACAAATACCCCCAAACTTATCATTTGCTCGTCCCGAGCAAAGTCCATTTATTCACAAAAAATTTCCTAACCTCACTTTCGCAGGGAACGCGATTGCACTGAGCATGTGCAATAAGCCGTTAAACCTCTAGGTGTCCCTAGTAGGAGGAGTGTTGTCTCCTGAGGGTTTTCAGCGGATACTACCCACAAAATCCGGCCAAGTTGGTTTCGTAAAATAACTAAGCTTCAAATCCTAAAGTTTTGTTTTAGAAAATAACAATTCTATAATCCTAAATCTAGACCATCGAACCTTTATTTTTCACACCTCGCATCTTATTTAACTACAGCTTTTATATGTCTTTACGTGCAGTGCGTATAGTGTCGTTAAGTTCCCGAAAGGTTGATTAAAGTCATCATGTCGCACAATAAAGCCCAGATAACAATTTTAAAAGGATCTCATAAGTTTTATAACGAGTTAAGCATTTTCAAGTTTCGTTTTCCAGTAAGGTTTCAACTTCAGAATTTCTATCTTCCTTAACAGGAAACTAAGTCGTATTTTTCACTCCACCTTTTTCTTGTTTTCATTTCATACACACCTCTGTGAACGTGCAATAGTCTTTATCAAAGAGTAAAACCTTCATATCTCCGTTAAAATTCTTTTTAAAAGCCTGTCTTTTATCAAGATTATTCTCACACAAAGAACCGTTAGGAATTTTAACTCGGAGAGAACACTTGCTTGACTTTGTTTTAAACTGGACTTTCTAGGCTTCTTAGCGAGCTTTGGGCCAATGCACCCAAACCAGTTGGTTTTAGGGCATTAGGTGTAAAAACACCCCAGCGGACTTAATTACTCAAGTTACCTAGGTCCAAAAACAAAAGACAGATTGGCGTGAAAATCAGATGATTTAATACGAACGGAGATATAACCGGCAGTTCAAATATTTTTTTTTTTTTGGATAAAAGACGTGTCTAGTGGGTTTGGTGTGTAATCATTCCAATCAAGTTTTAGATGGGTTATTTTTCAGACTTAGCTCCAATTACGGCATTAATAACATTCCTACATATTCACTTCACTTCATAAACTATTCTTGATATTACTTATTTCAGAACAAACCTATTTGATCCTCAGAAAATCATTGATCCATTAAAAGTTCTTTTAGACATAAAAGACTTGTCTTCTAATTTCCACAACTCACGACACGTGTAGTGTAATGTAAAGACGTATATCAGCTATTGTTAATTTCAAAGGAGAGTTATCTTTCAGGTTTTCAAAATCCAAACATAAGATTTAGTTATTCCTATTTTTTCAAACTAAAACCATCGAATGTTGAATCAGAGTTCTTCCACAAGTTAACTTGACGAAAAAGTGTTTATATATTTTTTTTTTTAGAAAATTTTCAAATTTTTATGGATTTTAATATGCAGATGCAAAATATACATATGAATGCGAAGGTAAGAAATGCGTACCGAGCGTACCCCCAAACTTAAACTGGACAGTGTCCTCACTGTCGTGTCATGAAGAGAGCAGTTGGAAGGTTCAAAATTGTCGGTTAGTGATACACAATTTTTATTTGTTTTTGTTTTTAAAGAAAAGAAAAAGAATATACACAAAATGGTTTGTACATACCCCCAAACTTATTTGGAACAGTGTCCACTGTTCTTGGCTGGATAACCGAAGTTTGGAGGTAAGCAGAGGAAGATCAGGCAGGGTAAACCGGCTCCTGTAAGAACAGGAGCTCCTCTGTTGGTTCGGCGCGAAGGTACGGTTTGCATCGGTGTCCGTTTACCTTGAAGAGTGAACCGTCCTTTGGATTTTCCAAATCCAGAGCGCCCTGCGGATACACAGTCCGCACAAAATATGGCCCTTTCCAGCGAGATCGGAGCTTTCCAGGATGGAAGTGAAGTCGGGTGTCGTAAAGAAGTACCTGTTGACCAGGTACGAAGGTTTTGCGCAAAAGGTGTTTATCGTGAAACACCTTCGTTCGATTCTTAACGACAACCGCGTTGTCGTAAGCCTCATCCCTAAGCTCGTTCAGTTCGTTCAGCTGCAGCTTCCGATGGCTGCCCGCGTCCTCAAGAGACAGATTCAGCTCCTTAATCGCCCAAAACGCGCGATGCTCGATTTCGACAGGAAGGTGGCAGGCCTTTCCGTACACAAGCCGATAGGGAGACATGCCCAGGTCGGTCTTATAAGCAGTTCTAAATGCCCAAAGGGCATCAGTCAGTTTCAGAGACCAATCCTTACGGTTCTTGGAAACCGTCTTCTCCAGTATCTGCTTGATTTGCCGATTTGAAACTTCGGCCTGCCCGCAGGTTTGGGGGTGGTAGGGCGTAGAAAGCTTATGATTAATGGAGTACTTCCGCATCAAGGCCTCGAAAGTCCTATTGCAGAAATGACTTCCATTGTCGCTAATGATCGCTCGGGGGTGCCCAAACCGGGAGAAAATGTTTTCTTTAAGGAACTTAACGACAACCTTGTTGTCGTTAGTCCGGCTGGGCACAGCCTCGACCCATTTAGAGACGTAATCAACAGCTAGAAGTATGTACAAGTTCCCAAAAGAGCTGGGAAACGGCCCCATGAAGTCTATCCCCCACACATCGAAAATCTCCACAACCAAGATCGGTTGGAGCGGCATCTCGTTTCTCCGGGATATCCGGCCCATGTGTTGGCACCGGGAGCAAGTCTTGCAATATTCGTGAGCGTCTTTGAAAAGTTGTGGCCAGTAGAAACCACATTGCAAGATCTTCTCAGCTGTCTTTCTGGGCCCAAAATGCCCGCCACACGCTTGATCGTGGCAAAATGACAGCACACTCTTGAATTCCTCATCGGGGACACACCGACGAATAATTTGGTCGGGACAGTACTTGAACAAGTAGGGTTCGTCCCAGTAAAAGTGTTTTACTTGGGATAAGAAGCGAAGTCTGTCCTGACTAGACCATTCGGTCGGTAGTAATCCCGTGGCCAAATAGTTCACAATATCTGCGAACCAGGGTTCGCAAGATACTGTCAAGAGTTGTTCGTCCGGAAAAACGTCGTTTATCGGAAGTGGAAGCGAAGGCGAAGAAGGAAGTCGCGAGAGATGGTCGGCAACCACGTTTTCACATCCTCGTTTGTCCTTAATGACAAGGTCAAACTCTTGAAGCAAGAGGATCCAACGGATTAACCGAGATTTGGCATCTTTCTTCGCAAAAAGATGGCGCAGAGCTGAATGGTCCGTGTAGACGATGACTGGAGAGCCGATGAGGTAGGGCCTGAACTTTTCTAAAGCAAATACAACAGCTAAGAATTCCTTCTCAGTTGTTGTATAGTTAAGTTGGGCGTCGTTCAGGGTTCGGCTAGCGTAGTAGATCACGTGCGGCATCTTGTTGATGTGCTGTCCAAGGACAGCACCGATGGCAAAGTCGGATGCATCGCACATAATCTCGAATGGGTGCGTCCAGTCAGGGGAAGAGAGAACGGGAGAAGAAGTGAGTGAGTGTTTCAATGATTCAAAAGCAGCCGCACAGCTTGAGCTGAAGTCGAATGGCGTGTCCTTGGCCAGGAGAAGAGTCAAGGGCCTAGCAATCTTGCTAAAGTCCTTGATAAACCGTCTATAAAAACCGGCGTGGCCAAGGAAGGCTCGGATATCTCGGACGCATCGGGGAGGAGGAAGATTGGAAATGACCTCAATCTTAGCTTTGTCTACCTCAATGCCTTTCTGCGAGATGATATGTCCTAAGACAATACCTTCGCGCACCATGAGGTGGCATTTCTCCCAGTTCAAAGTGAGATTCTTGTCCTTACATCTGGTAAGGACAGCGTCGAGATGCAGCAGACACTCGTCAAAAGAATCGCCAAAGATGGAGAAGTCGTCCATGAAGATCTCCAGAAATTTCTCCACCATGTCAGAGAAAATTCCCATCATACACCGCTGGAAGGTAGCGGGCGCATTGCATAACCCAAAGGGCATGCGACGATATGCAAACGTGCCGAAAGGACAAGTGAAAGTGGTCTTGTCCTGGTCTTTTTCGGCGATGGGAATTTGATTATAGCCAGAGTAGCCATCTAGAAAACAATAGTACTCGTGTCCGGCCAATCGTTCGAGCATCTGGTCAATAAAAGGTAGCGGAAAGTGGTCTTTCCGCGTTGCGGCGTTGAGTTTTCGGTAATCAATGCATACTCGCCACCCAGTTTGGGTGCGAGTAGGGATTAACTCGTTTGCCTCATTGGTGATGACCGTAATGCCCGACTTTTTGGGGACAACATGAATGGGGCTAACCCACTGGCTATCAGAGATAGGGTAAATGATACCACTATCTAGACATTTGACGATCTCCTTCTTCACAGCCTCCTTCATGACTGGATTGAGACGTCTTTGTGGATCCCGGGCTGGTTTGGCATCATCCATCAGATGTATATGATGCTCTACGATCAGGGGACTAATCCCCTTAATGTCCGCCATGGACCAGCCAAAAGCTTGCCTATTGCTGTGCAAGACCGAAAGAAGGGCTTTCTCTTGCTCAGGAGCTAGAGAAGCCGAAATGATAACTGGGAGGGTCTCGTTCTCACCTAAGTAAGCGTACTTAAGGTGAGACGGCAAAGGCTTGAGTTCGAGAATTGGAGGTGAAATGATAGAAGGAAGGATTGGAGAAAAGGTCTCGAACTCAAAGGATTCCAACAAAGGTTCGAAACGAGTGTAAGCCACCGAGTTGGATGGTTCAGGTAACTCATCCGAAAAGTCAAACGATTCAAACTCGGGTGGTGAGCGGCTAAGATCGTGTGAAAACGTAAAACACTCATAGTCGTAGTTGGGCGCGGAAGCAGCAGCGGGTTCGAAGAGAAACGCACTAGTGGCGTCAAGATTATCGTCGTGAAATAGAAACTCCTCGAACTCACATTCTTCAGGGGTGATCTCCTGGATCGAGCAAACATCTAATATATGAGCATTAGGTTCGGTGGGCTGATTCCCCAACCTAAAAATGTTTAGTTCAATTGTCATATTACCAAAAGAGAGGTTCATCGAACCATTGCGACAATTGATCACAGCATTTGAGGTTGCAAGAAATGGGCGACCGAGTATCACCGGAATTTGATTCCGGGGGTTAGCTACAGGCTGTGTGTCTAATACGATGAAGTCAACAGGGAATATGAAGTCCCCGACTTTGATTAACACATCCTCTAGCTCACCCCTAGGATGGGTGATCGATCGGTCGGCCATTTGGAGAGTGCAGTGTGTGGGTTTCAGCTCTCCGACCCCTAATTGCTCATATACAGAGTAGGGAAGCAAGTTAACACTGGCACCAAGATCTAATAGTGCGCGGTTGATGTTCTTATCCCCAATAGTAATAGAAATCGTAGGACAGCCAGGGTCCTTCCGTTTTTGTGGTAAAGATTGGGTAAGGGCATCACTCACAGCACTAGCCAAGAAAACTTTCTTGGGTACCTGAGACTTCCTCTTTTTCGTGCACAAGTCCTTTAAGATTTTTGCATAGGACGGGACTTGTTGGACAGCATCTAAAAGAGGAATATTAATGTTAACTTGTTTGAACAACTCCAGAATCTTCTCCATATGTGGATTTTGTTTATTAGACCTCAACCGGTTTGGAAATGGGACATTTTTAAAATTGGTTGAGTCTAATGTTGGTGGAGGAGATTGTGGAGTAGGAACAGATCCCAGAATAGGTGTTTTCGTGGAGTGAGAAGCGGGTCCGTTCAGAGCAGCAGAAGAAGAAGAAGAAGGAGAGCCTTTTGAAGAATGGAGAATAGGCTCAGAAGACGAAGAAGAAGAAGGAGAAGAAGAAGAAGAAGCGGCGGCCGGGGTGTCATCGTTGATTCGCTTGCCAATGTTGTTTTGCAGCATCCTTCCTGATCTCAGCGTAGTCACGGCACTCACATTATGGTTTTGTTGTTCAAGAGCAACCTGTGCATTATGTGGGTGACCGGGATTTGGCAGTGGCTGGGATGGAAGCTTCCCCTTCTCTCGCTCGCTCAAGGCCGCGTTCAGCTGTGCAATCTGGGCCTCGATGGTTTTGATGCTCTGCCCGTGTGCGGCGGTGTGTTGCACTAAAGATTGGATCGAAGACTGGATGTTGGCGGTGGATTGAGTCGATTGTTTAACAAACGCCTCCAGACTTCGCTCGAGCGAGGAAACCTTATCAGTGTTTGACGGAACAAAGTTGTTATTTGGTGGAAAAGAATTGTTTGGTGCAAAATTGTTCGTCTGGTTTTGGTAAGGTTGGGGTTGGAAGGGCTGCTGATACTGAGTTTGTTGTTGCGCTTGTTGTTGCGGTGGAGGGGCCCTTTGGAAATTGTTGCCTTGGAATTGATTCTGATTCTGATTCCAGGCGAAATTGGGGTGGTTCCTCCAACCGGGATTGTAGGTGGAAGAGTATGGATCATTCCTCGGTCTTTGCTGGAATGCATTAACCTGATCCTGTCCTTGCGATGGTGGATTGTAAGGACACTCTTCGGTCAAGTGGGAAGGATCGGAACAACAAGCGCAGATGGTACGAAGGGGGAGAACAGGGGCAGGAGAAGGAGCAGAAAATTTGCTTTCTATTGCTTCAAGCTTTCGTGTTATCGCAGCCATTTCAGCTTTCATAGCAATAGAGACGTCGAGTTGGTGGATTCCTACCCTAGACTGACCGGTAGAAGTGGAGGTAGATGAAGAAGAAGAAGAAGTCGGTCTAGTGCTCTCCCACTGTAGCGTTTGCTCCGCAAGATCGTCAAAGAACTGCCACGCTTCCTCGTCAGATTTGGATAGGAAGTGGCCCTGACAGATGGTTTCCAGCAACTGCTTCGTTGCTGGGTTCAGTCCCTCGTATAAGGTTTGGCAGAGTTGCCATTTCTCTATACCGTGGTGAGGACACTGAACAAGAAGGTCTTTGTATCGGTCAAAGCACTTCCAGAAAGGTTCAGAAGGAAGCTGGGAGAATTGGTTGATCTCATTTCGAATTCTTGCGGTCTTATGATTTGGGTAGAATTTTTTCAGAAACGCTTTAACAAACTCGTCCCAGCTGGTGATTGAGTGGGAAGCGGTGCTATACAGCCATTTTTCAGCGAGATCGCATAAAGTAAACGGAATGACCCGTAGGCGTATAGCATCGTCCGACAGCTGGGTGGTTTTCATCATGGCACAGACATTTTGAAATTTGTTGATGAAGATATAGGCATCTTCAGATTCAAGCCCATGAAAACGTGGAAGCATGTTGATGAAATGGGGCTTAATTTCAAAGTTGTCCCCATTGGCCGGAGGAAGAGAAAGGCAGGTGGGAAGTGCAGAACGGGTGGGGTAGAAACGATCCTGGAGCGCAATTCGCTGCGGCGCTACAACAGGCGGAGGTGGTGGAAGATTGGTCTCCGTAGGAGGTGGAGCCATTCCAGCGGTGGTCAAAGAGATGTTCGGATTAAATCCCGACATCGCGGAAGAAGAGGTTGGTGAAGGCGAAGGTGAAGGTGAAGATGTGTGAACAGAATTCCGGTCAACGTCGGAGTTGGCCGGCAAAGGAAGGGGTGAAAGAGGAGTGGACGGAGTATCGACTTCGGAGTCGATCGCGTAGTCGGTCGCGACTAACGTAACGCGGACTAAACGGGCGCTAGTGTCCCGAGTCCAAGCGGACATACACTAAACGAGTTTAGTATAGTCAAAGCGGAGAAGGTGAGGGTAAGAAAACGTCAATGGAGAAAGACGATGGGTGTTGGGTGAAAATGGATTTGGCGACAAAAGGGCAAGTTTTTATAAAAGTTTTTGATTTTTTTTTTTTTTTCAGAAAGATTTTTACAGAAGTATGTACGGAAATACGGCTTAAGCAATCACAAACAAGATATGCACAATCACACCTAGATCTACGGTCGCCTAGGTCTACTAGACCTGCTCCTGAACTTGATTTTCGAAGTTAAACAGTGTCGAGAAACAGGCTTAAAAATACACCGATCACGGGGCCAGGTAAGTGCAGAGATAAGGGGAGGTTGTCCAACGCTTTCGCGAAGTTCCTTAATTAAATAACCCTTTCTCTTTCGGCGGTTGCGCCTTTAACACTTTCCTAGACACCCCGTAATCAATATACGGTTAAGCGAGGTTCTAAACAAGGTTTATCTTCTCCTAATGAGCGCGAAGTCCTTAGGGCTGAAGTCTAGTATTTTTTAATTACAATGGACAATGCATATGCTTTAGTGATTTTTGGGGTCCTGGGAAGGGTGATGAAATCCCCACCCAATCTGGATTGGTTTCAAGCCCCTTAAGTCCGTATTAAAGAATGCAAAACAGTAACAAATCAACTGCAAACAATTTTTATTTGCGGCGCAAAGAATCCTGCACAAGAACAGTTTATTGGAAGGGGGAGAAGAATTTGCGCAAAGAAGCCTGCAGAAAACACAATTCAGTGGAGTTCAGAGGAGTGGAGAGAGGCAGAGAACTCACAGAGAAATTTGGGGCCCTGAAGCCACTAAATGGCCGCTGAAGCGCGGCCAAACAGGGGATAAGGCCGCGGTTCCGCGGCAAGATGGTGGGCTTGGGCCTTGAAAGTTTGTGTAGATGCTGTTCAGTGTCTCCTCTAGTTGTCTGGATGTGTGGATTTATGATATGCTCACTGTATATGCTCCAGATCTTGACAGTAAACCGTTAACTTCTTTTTGTCCGTCGCGGTGTAGCCGCGAGATGTGGGTCTATCTTCCCACGTCTTTGGCACTGTACTTGAACTCCGTATTTCCAACGTCTTGGCCACTGAACTCGAACCTTGTATTTTCCTGCACACTTGCACAAAAGCTAATCAAAAATAACAAGATGGTTTTTTTTTTTTTTTTTTACAAAGTATGTATTTTTTATCGTTTTTTTTTTTTTTTTTATACTTACAAATTAACCCGAAATTTCACAAAGAAACAAACTACCGTCTCCCCGGCAACGGCGCCATTTGATTAGTAGGATAAGAGCGTGTCAAGTTTAGTTTAAAATACCGCAATCAAGACGGTTTCGCTTGTAGCTAGCCGGTTGAGTACGGGTCGTCCGCAGGGAGATGGGAGTCTTTTTCAAAGTGTTTTAACGAGTTAAGTCCGGTTGTTCGTTTTTGTTGTGGTTATCTAAGTGTTAAGTTGATATTTAAAGAAAGCTTGTTAGGGTTAGGATTAGGTTAGTTTGAGTTAGGAGTCTCCACATCTTTCGTTTCCCTACTTAATATCGGTGTTACGGTAATCGGCAACAACGGGGATTAGCACGACTAGGAAGGAACTTGCGAGTATAAGCTAGGCTTTCCAACGCATAGTCCTTCCTTTTGGTGCTTGTCCGTCCGTTCTTGGCTCTTATCCATAACCTCCGGTTAATTCAACCACAACCGGTCTCACTACGGAATCACCGCTATCATGTAGGATAGGGTGCCGTAAGGAGCGGATTGTGGTTCAATTAACGGGAGTTGATTTAAGTTGTTGGGCAAAGAAAGAGTGAGAGAGATTTCCTTTTCTCAAACTTCCCTTATCCTACCCTAACAAGTATAAAACTACTCACACTTCATGATAGGGAAAAACAAAACAAAACAAGGAGGAAGATAGAAAGAAGGAGATTAGAAGAATACGACTAACTATTTGCGACCTCACCTTGGCGAGGATCAAGCGTAAGTATCATTGTCATATGAAGGATAAATGAAAAGAGAGAAGAAAGAAACAATCAAACAAATAACAACAACTACTTAACAATTAAAATTACAACAATTATAACATAAGTAAAGAGACAAGCAAGATAATAAATGGTTCTTCTTTATTCATCACTCTTCACTCAAAAGCTCACTACAAGTTTAATGGAGAAGAGGTGAGAAGAGGAAGAAGAAACACAAACTACACTAGAACTAGGCAAAATGAATACAAGATTATGGACCCTTTCCTTCACAAACTTCTGGGCTATTTATAGGCCAAAACATGAAACCCTAGGGCAACCAACAGAACAGAGACGAAAAGACCAAAATACCCCCAGAAGCATTTCCTGTTTGGCGCCATAACGGCCGCGGATCCGCGGCCTGGACCCACCTTTGGCCGCGGTTCCGCGGCCTTGTTGTTGAATTGGGCTTTGGGCTTTTTTGGGTTTTCCTGTTTTTCTGTGTACATCATTTTGGCATATGTATTTTCTCAATTTGGATCCCCGATTTTTCCAGAATTTCTGTTGAGGGAAAGGTGGACTTTTTGTCAAGATTTTGTCATGATTGCTTCGAGCTCCGCGTAGATCTCTTGGATTTTGTGCTACCATTGAGCCTTGTGCATTGATTTGACATTTTGTCTTCCTACTGATATCTGGCAACATACGGATGAAGGGCGAAGACCGTGTTTTATCTGTGGTTGGCAGGAACCCGGACTTTTTTCGTGTCTTCCATGAATTTCACCGTTTTTAGAACCGAGAACCTGTAACCTGCAATTGACTAGCAAACACGGCTCAAGAGTATCTACCGATATGCAAAGTGATAAAAATTGGGCGGTATGAAAATGCAAAAATCTGATATGAACAACACCTAATGCCGCGAATGCGCAGTGTAACAATAAGATCCCTGCACAAAACTTTTTCTAAACACTCCTGTTCACTTCCTGAGTCCTCTGGAATGTTCCAAATATTTTTCTAATTGCACAGAAAACTCCAGATTTCCTTGCAACAAATCACAACGAATCGTTTAGTGTTTTGCGCGAATTTTGATCTCAAAATTATGATGGAATAAATCTTTCGACTCAAATTTCAAAAACGAACAAATTAGCACACGATACCCGGCAACGGCGCCATTTGATTGATTCGATTCTCGGTTCGTGTCGGTAGAAAATTGTATAGAAATCAAAACCAAAAATATTTTGACCGCAATCAATAACGGTGTCGATTTATAGCGCGTTAGTAAGTGCGGATCGTCCAAAGGGATTATGTGATATGTTCGTATTTGTTTTATTTGAATTGAAAATTAATGAGAAAAGAAAAGAAAACAATTCAAGATTTATATCAATGAATTTCAAGAATTATCTAGATCTAATCAAAAATCAAGAAAGCATTAAAAATCAAGAATCAAGAATTGATAGAATTCCAATCGAGTTAAGTTTCAAGAATTGAAGTGAAGCTCGTAGGAGTCGATTAAATCTATAGATGTAAGAAGGCTAGCAATTACTTTTTCTTATCTATTAACAAATTGATGCTAGATTGATGATGATTGATTGAGGTTTAAGGATCTTGCGAGTTTCCTTATCTCATCCTTCGTCCTTTCAATGAATCTCATTCACAAGCTAGCTTCTAGTAAATCAAATGATCGATCGTTGATCTCTAGTTCCGAGCGAAAATAATCAAGAAAGCACTTCGCATCGAAACTAGATCATCGATCATTTGATTTTCAAGAATTTACAAACGTTATAGGACTTAAGAAATGTTTCAAGATTTGTCAACTTCATCATCTATTGATTCTTTCGACTCCTCCACGAGCGGAGTTTTACTCAAGCATCATCACAAAGAACACATTCAAGAATCTAGATTGAATCATTATGCTTGAATTGACAAGATAAGCAAGATAAAAGAATTTCACCTTTATTTATCGACAAATTCGTTACAAATCTCTCGAAATCTATAAGAGTAAGGAACTAGATCGTCGATTTTAGCGTCGCTCGGCTCTTTGAGTCGCGGATCGGCTTTGATCACTTGCTCCGATGAAGTCCGGCTTCGCTTCTAAAGGCTTTGAAGGATTCTTGCTTTGATTGAACTCAATGATCTTGAACTTTTGGCTTTTTGATTGGATTAGGGTTAGGGTTTTGAGGCACAAGTTGTGTCACTCAACTTGTGGGGAGAATTGTTGAACAACCTTTAGAAGTGAAGCCTAGGATCCCTTTTATAGCCTTAAGAGTGGTTAGCTTCCTTTGTAAGCTTGGATTAGGTTAGCTTCCTTGTAAGCTTAGTTTAGGTTAGCTTCTCTTGTAAGCTTAGTAGTTAGGAGGAAGGTTCTAGACTTAGTTAGTTAGGGTTAGCTTCCTTCATAAGCTTGGTAGTTAGGGAGAAGCTTCTAGGCTTTAAGGTAATTAAGGGGGAAGCTTGCTTAGGAAGCTTGGAGTGTTTAGCTTAACAAAGAGCCTTTGTTGATCTGGCAGAAAGTTCTGGAGTAATATAGAAATTGCAGTGACTTGAAGAGCTTCTGGCCTTGAGAGAAGAACACTCGGGAAAAGCATTGCTGATGACGTGTCAAGACTGCCGCGGATCCGCGGCGCCAAGTGGGTTTGGGCCGCAGATCCGCGGTCCAATAATGCCCTCTCTGCATCAAATTCTCTGGTAATTCTTTTTCTGACTTTGGGGTTATTCTTTGATGTGCTGAATCTTGTAATACCCTTTAGTTTATTGCCAGATCTCTAGTATTGTAGTTGGCGTATTTTTATCAGCAATTTTTCACTGATTTGGCTTTTCTCCTGGAATTTCCTGCACAGACTTCGAAACAAGTATTGCGCTATACAAGGATGATGCGATGCCATGAAAAACACTCAATTTCCCTTAAAATGCCGGTTTTAGTATACAACACAGGTAATCTGGTATTTTACGACTGTTTTGCTAATATGTGTAATATGCAAACCGAACACTTCTAGATGAGTGCAAATGATAGGGAAATTGATGTGTTAAAAATAGATTATTTTCGACTGATCAAGTATCCCTCGGGGAGCATGATTCCCGGGGATCGGAGCGTCATTCCGATGAGCGGAGCATGATTCCAGGGATCGGAGCATCATTCCGATGAGCGGAGCATGATTCCAAGGATCGGAGCATCATTCCGAAGAGTGGAGCATGATTCCAGAGGATCGGAGCATCATTCCGATGAGCGGAGGATGATTCCAGGGGATCGGAGTATTATTCCAATGAGCGGAGCATGATTTCAAGGTTCGGAGCATCATTCCGAAGAGCGGAGCATGATTCCAGGGGATCGGAGTATCATTCCGATGAGCGGAGCATGATTCCAGGGTTCGGAGCATCATTCCGAAGAGCGGAGCATGATTCCACGGATCGGAGCATCATTCCGGGACTCGGAGCATCATTCCGAAGGGTGGAGCATGATTCCAGGATTCGGAGCATCATTCCGAAGGGCGGAGCATGATTCCAGGGATCGGAGCATCATTCCGAAGAGCGGAGCATGATTCCAGGGATCGGAGCATCATTCCGATGGGTGGAGCATGATTCCAAGGATCAGAGCATCATTCCGAAGAGCGGAGCATAATTCCAGGATTCGGAGCATCATTCCGAAGGGTGGAGCATAATTCCAAGGATCGGAGCATCATTCCGAAGAGCGGAGCATAATTCCAGGGGATCGGAGCATCATTCCGATGAGCGGAGCATGATTCCAGGGTTAGGAGCATCATTCCGAAGAGTGGAGCATGATTCCAGGGTTCGGAGCATCATTCCGAAGAGCGGAGCATGATTCCAGGGATTGGAGCATCATTCCGATGAGCGGAGCATAATTCCAAGGTCGGAGCATCATTCCGAAGAGCGGAGCATGACTCCAAAGGGATCGGAGCATCATTCCGAAGAGCGGAGCATGATTCCAGGGATCAGAGCATCATTCCGATGAGCGGCAGACATTCTGACCGAAGGATAATTTTGAAGCAGAGGTTGATTCCCAGGCAAAGCATAATTCCGACATGGAAAGCAAATACTTCGAGGCGAAGCATGATTTCGACACGGGGTACATTCTGAGACGGAGCATGATTCCGGCGCAGAGCTTGTTGGCTGACTTGATTCCGAGACGAAGCATAATTTCGACAAGGAAGGCAGATACACCATGGCGAAGCATGATTTCGACACGGGGTGCACACTCTGAGACGAAGCATGATTCCGACACAGAGCATGCTGGTTGACTTGATTCCGAAGTGGAGCATAATTCCGGCAGTGAAGGTAGATATCCCGAGGCGAAGCATGATTTCGACACGGGGTATATTCTGGGACGGAGCATGATTCCGCCGCAGAGGTTGTTGGTTTAATTTGATTTAGGTTGACATCAGCATCCCTATACTGGAATATGGTACCAGGAGCGAATCATCATCTGTCATGAGAGGATTTGGGGATTTTTTTTTTGTTTTTTTTTGTTTGGCATCTGCATTGCTGCACTGGAATAATGCCAGGAGTAACTCATCATTTGCCCCGAGAGGATTTGGGAATTGGTTTTTCTTGGCATCAGTATCGCTACACTGGAATATGGTACCAGGAGCGAATCATCATTTGCGCTTGTTTATCAGGAAGCGATGGCTTAGGAGACAGGTTTTAGGTCCCTATCACCTAAGACTTTTCAATTTTGTGAGTCGTAAGGGTCTCACAAAGCATTTTCTCCCTACGGGTCATAAGGATCCCGTAGGTGTATTTTCTCCTTAGGAGTCGTGGGGACTCCTAAGTGTGTTGCTCCTTTGTGAGTCGTAAGGATCTCACGCGGGAATTTTCTCCTCACAAAGTCGAGAGTGTATTTCATCTCTTTTTCACGAGTTTGCACCCTTTCGGGTTTTCACAAACTCGCCGGCAGTCCTGCTGTTTTTACTCACGGAGCCCTTTCGGGTTTTCATCCGTGCCCATTTTGCTTGTGGACTTACCATTTTTTTTATTTTTTTTATTTTTTTTCTTTATTTTTGGTGGGACTTTGAATGTGGTCTCACCGGTAGGACTTGGGAGAGATTGGGGTTGTTTTACGCCCGTGGATTGTATACGGTTTTGCAGGATGTATGATCCAGACCGTAGGACCGGAAACATTTCGGAGCTTTGTTGGCGTCTGCATTGCTGGACTGGAATATGGTACCAGGAGCGACTCATCATTCGTCATTGGGGTATGGAAGTTGGAATTTGGTCGGCGTCTGCATCGCTGCACTGGAATATGGTACCAGGAGCGACTCATCATTCGCCGTTTGGGGATTGGGGAGCGATGACTTAGGAGACAGGTTTAGATCCCTATCGCCTAAGGCTTTTCAATTTTATGGGCCGTGAGGGTCCCATAAAAGCATTTTCTCCCTACGAGTCGTAAGGATCCCGTAGGTGTATTTTCTCCTTAGGAGTCGTGGCGACTCCTAAGTGTGTTTTTCCTTTGTGAGTCGTAAGGATCCCACAAAGGTTTGTTCTCCTCATGCATCGTGAGGACACATGAGTGGGTCTTCCCAATGGACCATAATTTCAAGGGCGGAGACCAACCGTGTAACTGGTGATTACGATGGGGCATGGGTATGATGAGAATTATTTGAGCTCGTGGATTGTATACGGTAGTCAATTTGGGGACTGGCCGTAGGGCTGGAAGAATTTTGGGGAATTGGATTTTGGTTGGCGTCTGCATCGCTGCACTGGAATATGGTACCAGGAGCGACTCATCATTCGCCGTTTTTTATTTTGTTTTGTTTTTTGTTTTTGCATTTTTTTTGTTTTACTAGCGATTGCTCTATCATTTCATCTTTTCTTATCGCGAAGATCGCGATTGCCCTATTATTTCGGCTATTTGTTCGCGGTTGCCCTATCATTTCGGCTTTATTCTTCATCTTTATTTTACTCGCTGATTTATATTGCGAGTTGCCCCATCATTTCGGCTTTTCTTTATTTTTCTTTTATTTACACATTTTTTGTTTATTTACATTTTTTTTACATTCCCAATTTAACGACTTAGAGGTCGACTGTTCCCAGTTTAATGATGTGGTGGTCGACTGTTTTCAGTGAAAGACAGATGTCTGAGAGAATCAGTTTCACGAAGATCTTCGGTCTCCGTTTGTGTAAAATTGGCGGTTGCGACTTGACTGTTTATTAACACGCCTTTGGACAGTTCTATCTCTCCTGCCTTGTATTGCTTTTCGACCCAATCTTTGAAGATGAAGCAGTCCTCAATGACATGACTTATCACTCTGTGATAGGGGCAGTATTTGGGGTCGTCGGTCATATTCGCTTCCTGCGGTCATTTTGACTCTGGCAGTTGTAGACCGTTCCTCAGGGCATCTTTGAATATTTTATGGATTTTGTCCCTTCTGAAGGAATAGACCTTGTCTAGCTTCTCTTTCAGTGGAGATTCTCCTCCCTCTCCAAACATTGGCTTCCAAAGCTGGTTGGCATTAGGCCCGCTCGACCCTTGCTTATTTCGGTTAGCCGAGGCATTGAAAGATTCAGTATCGTCGGAATTTCCGCCTTTGCGATTTTCATCCTTTCGGTTTCTCCAGGACCTATTGTTATTTTGGGAGTCAGAGGAGGACTCCTGTTTTGAGCGCTCCAGCATCTGAACTTTCCTGGTCAGCTCTTGGAATGTTTTGAGACCCGCGGTGCATAGAAACGGGGCCATCCAATTGTTGAGATTTCCGACGAGGAGTCTGACAGATTGGTCTTGCTCTATCGGTGGTTCGCATTTGACGGAGAGATTGCACCATCGGGTTATAAAATCCGTGTTGCTTTCGTTGTTCTTGGGCTTGGTCCTTACGAGCTCGGCAATGGTGATCTTATCGCTGACGCTCATGAACCTTTGTCAAAACAAAGATTCCATTTGGACGAAAGTAGTAACGGAGCCATCCGGTATGCTCACGTACCAGTCGAAAGCAACATCGGTCAAGCTATTAACGAACCGGCGGAGGAAAAGCGCGTCATTGCCCCCAGTATTCCCGTATGAGGCTTTAAAGTGGGCGATGTGCTGATTCGCATTTCCCGTCCCATCGAATCTCCCGAATTTGGGGATGATATAGCCGCTAGGAAATTCTACCAGATCATACTGAGCAGGATATGGTCTCCCACTACTGCTGATATCT
The DNA here is from genome assembly GCA_030015575.1 of Agapanthus africanus. NCBI lineage: Eukaryota > Viridiplantae > Streptophyta > Magnoliopsida > Asparagales > Amaryllidaceae > Agapanthus > Agapanthus africanus. The sequence continues at coordinate 295,572,889 of CM057339.1, read as the reverse complement.
TTTTGTGCTTCGGCTTCGGCCACCAATGTTTTGACTTTGCTGGTAACCAAATCCATAATTTGATCTTGAGTTAGCGGGCTACTGTCATCGGCAGCCAAGACATTTCCTGAGATAGGATGCGAATGATTTTCATGCGGTCCGCCCACTTTTGGATTTGAGGGAACGGGTGTCGGCTGTTTCGGGACACCGTTTCCCGGTTCATGAGAGCCCTGCGCCTGATTGGGAGGCTGAGAGGCAAGTTGGGCCGTGAGCTGTAAGACGACATTTGTCAAGTCGTCAATTTTTTAGTAGAGCTTGGCCATCTCCTTGTCTTTGCTGCTGAGCTACTTTCGGAGCTCTTGGAGAAGTTGTTGCTCTGCGTTCTTAGGACGGAAGTTGGCTCATCTTCGCTCTCCGACCCCGACTCCTCATGGACCGAAGGGTCATTCTGCCTATCATCCTCATTGAGAAGGTTTTCATCATCCAACGGAGGTAGTTGTTCTTGGGAAGTGGCAACCACATTCAAGCCAGATGGGATCTGAGATGTGGTGGCCCCGTCCTTACTCTTGCTAAGCGTGCCCACCATGTAGACAGTGTGGACCACATATCCAGCCATTTCCCCATCTTCGATGGGGTAACCCTGTTCTTCGAACTCCATGAGGTTCAGCCTAGCAGAAGCCCTAGCCCTTTTGTTGGCTCTATATCTGAGCCTTTTCTGCCTTGGCTTCTCAATTTTAAGGGCATGGCGGGCATCTGTTTCCTGAGAAGCCACCTTGAGTCGATTAGCGGGGAGCTTAGAGAACACACCCGATCGAGCAGTTGTCAGGGGCACCACCGGAGCTTGCTCGAGACGCTTTGTTGCATTGTTGGTGTTGATGGCCTTGCCCCCAGCTGGGACCAAGGAGAGTTGTTCGAACACCGATTTGCGTTTGGGTTGGGGCGCCTTCGAGACCACCACATTTGGCCTTTTGCCTTTCGAGACCGATTTGTCTGCCACCGGGGCTTTAGGAGCTGAGATGGCGTTAGCTGACATGAACAGGATAGAGCCGAATGGTAGCGGCGGCTCTTCCCATTGTCGTCCGAGACTGGCCGGAAGGACCGTCCTTGCGTCCATCTTCATCGTGTAGGAGATGGGAGCCGTGCTGAGAGCTGAGTTCATCATAGGAGACATTGTTGAAAAGTGATTGCTTGAAACCTGCATGAAAAAGCATTATTTTAGTATAGATATGGGTATGCATATTGATTGAGTTTGCATTAACGTTTAACCCGAAATATGGGAGGAGAGATTGGTCCCACCGGGCGTGCCAGAATCTGTAGGGTGTTTTTCGTCACCCCATTGAGATGGGAATATGCGCGCGCTTGTCAGACGTACTACAGATTCCCCCTGCCTAGGGTAGGCCGGGGTTTATTGATTGTGGGGATCCGAATCTCCGGCAGCCACGGACTAAGCTGTCATTAATTACCCCTCGCCTTTGGGGCGAGGGAACCTTCGATTAACGGGTTAAACTGGTCATGTGAACTCAATGTACAGTGTACGTGTGTGTTGTTTTGGAAGGGGGTTTGGATATATCGGGAGCCATGCAGAGTTTTTACGGGGGTCCCGCTACCCGGATAGCGGGCTGGGGGTCAAGGGGGCTAGCAGCCCCCTTGCGGGGTGCAGGGCAGCGCCCCGGCCCAAATTTTTTTTGAGGGGGACAGTGTTGTGGAGTGTGTGTATATCTGTACATATATATACATGTATATATATATAAAAAAAAGGGGAAAAAGCGCCCAAAGGACGCGTGGGGCCAGCGCCTTGAGCGCTGTGCGCTTAGGTGCTGTGCGCTTAGGCGCTAGCGCGCCACGTGTCGGCAGGTGGGTGCTTTGCGCTTGAGCGCAGGGCGCTGGAGCGCAGACACGCCACGTGTCGGCACGTGGGCGCTTTGCGCTTGAGCGCAGGGCGCTGGAGCGCAGGCGCGCCACGTGTCGGCACGTGGGCGCTTTGCGCTTGCGCTGGGCGCTTGAGCGCAGGCGCGCCACGTGTCGGCACGTGGGCGCTTTGCGCTAGAGCGCTGAGCGCTGGAGCGCAGGCGCGCCACGTGTCGGCATGTGGGCGCTCGAGCGCCAGCGTGCCACGTGTCGGCACGTGGGCGCTCTGCGCTCGAGCGCTAGCGCGCCACATGTCGACACGTGGGTGCTTGGCGCTTGGGCGCCGGCGAAAAAGGGGCTTTTAGTCCCAGAACCAGAAGCTATGCTTCAGAAAGGAAATATTTATTTTATATATATATATATATATATATATATATATATGGAGTTAAACTCCTAGGATGTTTTGAAGCTGATGAAGGGCTTCTCACCTTGAGCCCTAGTTCTTCCCCAAAGTGGGGTTTCTGGAGATGAGTCTCCTTCTTCCTCCTTTGTTTTGCCGGATCTTGAAGATCAAGAGATGTGAGATTTTAAAGATCTCTTCTTTTTAAGATCTAATGACAGATCCAAGTTCCCCTTTGTGGGTTTTATGGTGAAAAACTATTTAGTTTTGGAAAAGGAAGAGTAAAACTCTTGATTTAATTCAAAAGAAAGAAGAAGGTTTTAAACCTTCAGAAAGGGGAAAGAGGTACAAATCCTAGGTTTTTTTTTGAGAGAATGAAAAGTGTTACTTTATTCATCATCATGTTGCCTTTTATAGGCTTACATATTTACATATAGCCCCTTTAGCTTCACAAAATGGCATTTTGCCTATCCCATGGCTCATGTGACATTTCATTTTTGCACACAAGCCATGGGCTTACAAAATATTGGCTTTATTCCCATTTTGCATACATTCATGTATAAAAAATTACATAAAAATTATTTATTACATGATTTTGTTGTTGGAATGGGGAGGCTGGCCGCAGACTCGACTTGGGCATGGGCCCGCTTGACCTGGGCTTGGGCCCACCTAGCTTGGGGGTTGATCTTGACTTTGACTCGGTCAACCGGGATGCAAATTTTTACCCCAACAATATAAGCATGACAATTCTATGAATATGGTTATTCTATTCTAACGTGGTTGTTTGTAATTTGATAAAGAAAGTATTCATGTATACAAGAGGAGACTATCTTACCCCGTGGACTATGGTAATATGTAGTACAACGTCCCGTCATAACCCACGAGACAACGACACGTGAATTCATGTAGATGTCTTTTAAATGACCTCCCGTGCCATGATATATGTTCCGTACCAATCTACCCCTTTATTCCCGCATATTGTATTGTATAGTTCAAGTTTACAGGTCTTAGCCGAATTCATGAATATAAAAAATGTATAAGTTCATGTTCAAGTTGTAATCATGTATTCAGGTATTCATGTCAAGTTCATATCAAGTTATATTCGTGGTTCGGTCAAGTCAAGTCAAGTGTTCAAATTCAAATTTGGATATTCGAGTATTAAATTCAAGTGTTTAGGTTCAAAGTCAAGTCAAGTATATCATATAATAGGTTCAAGTCAAACATATAGTATCTAATTATATATTCATGTACATGCAAAAATTCAAAGATCAGAAAAAAAAACAAGGTAAACATGTTCGAATAGCATGAAATGAGGCAAGTAATGTTATTCAAATAACGACTATAAACAATACTGTAAAGAAATATTATATACGAGTAATTAATCAAGTTAAACGAATGCGGAATATAATAAAAAATATAGATCTATGTGTTTTGCATGCGTGAGTTCCAGTTGCATCTAAATACGACTCCCGGTTTGGGAAATATACCCGTTTTCGTATCGTCGCGCAAAACAGATCGGAATCCGTTCAGCACCGTCACACATTTTTAAAATACAGTTTGGGTCAATTTCCATCAGGTTTTAGATTATGATGATTATTAGAAAATTATAGGTATTTTGATATAGTTATCCAAAACACCAAGATTCACATGATTTGGATTCTGAAACTCTATTTATGATCATTTTAATATCAGCGTTTAAAACAGAATTTCAGATTTCCGGACAACAACTATATATTGTATTGCAAAACCTATATCGGGTTGTTTCATGTATTTCTAAATAATATAATATACAGGAAATTATATCTCTATAAATTTTACATCAACATATCTAAATTTTTTCATGAACGGATATCGAGAGTTCGAGTTATGTCCTATATAAAAACAGTGTGCGAATCAGGACAGATTCTGTCCAGATTCGTCGCTTAATATTGTAACGTAATTTTCTATATTTTACGTCGATTTTCAGTAAAAACCTAAAACTAAGAAAATTTAGATCATTCGATATAGATATTCAAAACATCTGAAAACAATTAATTTTGATCAAATATTACAGATTTATGGTCTTTCGAAAAAGATCCTTGTTGGCAGTTTACTGGTTTTAAAAACAGTTAATAAAAAAAACTACACAACTTCTAAACCGTTATTCGATTTAATATGAAATTTTTACTGTAAACCTAAAATTCTATGTATTATTTATCCTAATTTTCCTACGATTTCCATATGTGAAAATTAATTTATAAAAAATTATTTTAAGGACAAAAGTTATCTAGGACCATATTTAAAGATGACAAAACTACTGGATTTATTTGCAGCTTCATTTTTCTCTCTTATATAAAACAATTAAACAATTATAAAATAAACGGAACATGCAATATATAATTCAAATTGGATCCCCTAATGTCAATATATGGATCATGAATTTCGACAAGGTTTTATTTCAGGAAAGTCCTAATTTCAAGAGAGCTTCTGTAAAGTTGTGTTATCGCGCATCGTTTATTTATATTCAGTTCATGATGTTCCTAGTTAACATAAAAGTAAATCTATGACATTGAGGCATTTTTATTCTATAAGAAAACAATGAATAAACATGAAGATTAAGTATAAACAAACAATATTTTAAATATATATATATATATATATATATATATTTATATGTATATGTATATGTATGTATGCATGTATGTATGTATGTATGTTTATGCACTCAATTAGGTACCACGATCAAGAAAATGAAATCATGGAGAAGACACAATAACATAGTGAAAGAGATGGAGAAGGAGAAAAGGGACTTACGGGTCTTGCAATACGGTATAACAACCGTATTGCCGCCGTATTGCAGATTAGTGAAGAAAGTCTCGACTTGATCGAGACTTTGAAAGCTTAAGAAAATTGATGCTTCTCCAAATCTCCAAAAGAAAAAATTAGAATCGATAAAGAGAGAATGACTAAGGTAGGATGAAGAAGAGAGTGTTATTTGTATTAAAAGAGATATTAAAATAGGTTTAATAGTGATAAAAACTCTTCATAATAATTTTAATTTATTTTGAATTCATTTTGGGAGTAAAAAAGAAATTGAAAGGGTGCCCATTCATTTGGAGGTTAAAGAAAATGAAAAATCTCATTTGTAGGTTATGAGGAAATTTCAAAAAATATATAAAAAATAGTTGCAAGAATGAGGATTTGAACATATGACCTATGAAATAACAATTCAAGGAATTAACTAATGAGCTACAAGGATGTTCATGCACATATTTAATAAGAATTAAATATATGCTGTTGCTTAAAAAGAAAGTGGGCTTTTGGGCTCATAGTTTTATAAAAAAAATGAAAATGGGATTGGATTAAGATTATGGGCTGGGTCAGATCTTGCATTTAATTTGAAATTGGTTAAGATTTAATTTAAAGAAATGGGTTTGGGAAAAATATATGGAATAATAAAATAATATATTTAATAGAAAACAAAATATACGAAAAAATACTAAGAATAAATAAATACAATATTTTACTAAAAAAAGAAAACACGAAGGTATTGTAACATTGAGGTCGTTACATCCACCCTGTCAGCCGAACACACCACGAATCTCGGCGAGAGATATACATGCCCTCGATGAAGACGATGTGGTTGGTCTAATGCTCTCCCATTGTAACGTCTTTTTGGCAAGATCTTACAGAAATTGCCATGCTTCGACATTGTCTTTTGACATGAAATGACATTGACAAATGGTTTCTACCATTTGTTTTATCGCTGGATTAACACCCTCATATATAATTCGGCAAAGTTGCCATCTATCGATTCCGTGATGAGGGCATTGGACAAGAAGATGTTTAAGCTGTTCCAAGCATTTCTAAAAGGGTTCGTTGGGAAGTTGGACAAACTGGTTAATCTCGCTCCGAATACGGACGGTCTTGTGATGAGGATAGAATTTCTTAAGGAATGCTTTAACGAATTACTCCCATTTAGCGGTAGAATGTGCGGCGGTGATATAAAGCCATTTTTCTGCTAGATCGCACAAGGTAAAATGGAAAAGACGTAATCGTAGAGCATCCTCTAAAAGTTAGGTGGTGCTCATCATCGCACATACATTTTCGAATTTGGTTATAAAAACGTATGCATCTTCGGATTCAAGCCCGTGAAATTTGGGCAACAAATTGAAGAAGTGGGGTTTAATTTCGAAATTATCTCCATTGGCTTGTGAAAGAGACAGACACGTAGAAAAGGGTCCACGTACGGGATAGCATCTTTCTTGAAGAAAGATGCGTAGTGGGTTTTGCCCACCTATGGGTGGTGGTATGGTGGTGTCGTTAAAACCCGATGGAGATCCGTCCATCTCGGAAGATATGGTAGATGAAGAAGAAATAGAAGATGAAGAGGTATCGACTTCGGAGTCGACAGCAAAAACACGGACTAGACGGGCCCTAGAATCCCGTGTTCAGCCGATCATGCACTAAGCGGGTTTAGGGCACGTTGCAGCGTGTGATATGTGTGAGAATGCTTTTAAAGAAGGCTTGTTTTGAAAAAGATCGGACGTGAAGTTTGACTCAACAAATCACAAAATGCACCATCAATCCCTAGAACTAGGGTCACCTAGGTCAAATCACTAGACTGCTCCTAGACTTCCAAAGAACAGGTCGTAGGATCAATCATCTACTACCTCCTTATCAATCTTGCGGCCAGATAAGTGAGAGGTATGTGCTATATTAATTACCGAAATAGCGGGCCTAATTAAGTAACCACTTTCTTTTGTCACACTTTTCTAAACATCACAAGAGAAATGCAGATAAGCAATAGATTACCCACGACCTTTCTCTGTCCTGATTGGGCGTGACAGTCCTTAGAGGCTTCGTCTAGATTTTTTTTTATTAATGTAACGTGATAGTATGCTAGTTTGTGATTTGTGGGGCTTAGGAAGGGTGATGAAATCCCCACTTAATCTGGATTTGGGTTATTGCCCCTTAATGTCCGGTTTAGATATGCAAAAATAAACCGAAATCAAAACACGCAAAAAGATTTTTTAACGACGATGTTTGCAAAGCCTGCAAATAAAAACAATTTATTGGAGATTTAGAGAAGAGAGAAAGATAATAGGAAAATACCAGAGGATTTTGGGGTCCCAATTCTCCCAATGGACCACGGTTCCGCCGCCAACTGCACCCAAGCGCCGCAGTTCCGCCGCCTATTGAAGTGTTCTTCCCTTCAAAATTCTTCATAGCACTTCAATGCTCCTCTAGTTTAAGTTGAATGCCTCTGAATCTGTAACATTTCAGGAAAATAAAATATTGTTTACGGGATTTAAATAATTAAAATAATAAGAATTATGGATTTTAAAGGTGTTTATGTGATTTAGACATTTTATGAATTATTATACAATTAATTATACACAATTTTAATACTAAACTTGATTAATATTTACTAATTATGCATTAATCTTGTTGATGTGTGTGACATGCAACATGACATGTTCCAAACAACTTGTTACATTTTAATTGCTGAACTATGGCTTCTTCTTTGATTTAAAAATGATTTTGGTTTTTTTTAAATGAAAAGAAAAAGGAAATAAGGAGAAGATATTTATGCAGAGAGAGTGGGTCCATGATGCATGGCATGGGAGAGAGAGAGGAAAAGAGAGAGAGAGAGAGAAGGTTCTACACATTTCTCATTAGACTTCCTTCATCACTTCATTTCCTTATCTCCTTGCTTCTTCATCTCATTCTCCTCACCCTCCACCTCCTCTCTATCAACAACAAACACCCTCAAAACTTAGCCAAAATATTATACCTCATTCACAAAATTGATCCCAAGCTCACTACAAGCATGATGATAGGAGCAAGTCAAGACTTTGAACACTTTGGGAAACTCAAGAATTTTCTTGAGTTGCCAAATGAGGTATATTCTTATACTTCTAGTTAAGCTACTAGTTTTCCTAACACCCTATTGTAGTTTGGAGTTAAACTAATGAGGATTTGTGATGATGGAAAATTCCTAGATGAGGGTTAGGAGTTTTTATGAAATGGGGAGGTGCAATTGAGGATTAGTAGTGACTACAAACCCGTCTAGTGCTAGAATCCTGGATCAAACTGAGCCTAGATATCCCAAATATGAAACCTGGAAATCCCCGATATCGGAATTTGTGGGAATTGTGATGACTTTTTGAGATCTGCTATGACCCGAAGACTTGGAAAATTATTTAGCAATTACCGTGAGATAAGCAGGTGACCAGAAAGCTAACCCTAAAACCTGAGACCCACATTCCATTTCATGGCCGCAAATTTACCTATTTTGGCCGCAATTTGCGGCCTGGGTATGAGGGAATTTCCTTGTGCTTGGTCCATGGCTCCTATACCTGTTAATTAGACCCTCCACATATGCAAAATTAGCTAATTTGACCTAAGGCAAAATCTGGAGATGTTTTTCAATGTTGCTGTTTTTGTTTTGCGGTTTTTAATAGCTTGGATTTGGGGGTTGGGTTTTATCTCGGTCGATTGACTTTTGTATGACAACGTCGAGAGTTGTTTGGTTATTCTTGCATGTGTAGTCCGTAGGTTCTAACCTATGTGTACTTCGTGTGCCGTATCGATTTTCTAGTGTTGGACTCTTGTTTACGATACGACGCATTTGAAATGTAGGTACCTCCGCGTGGACTTCGGGACGAAAAGGAGAGCAAGCCGTCATCGACTTCGGCAAGCGAGGATCAAGGTGAGTAGATGTATATTTATGGGGGAAGTCGGGTGGATGGAGTATAGCACCCCCGCAGCCGTAGGACAGGTTATATTATATTATATATATATATATATATATATCTATTGGTACAAGATTTAGATACTTAGCGAATAGGGTTTTAGGGAAACGTAGAATTAGAATAAGCGTGTCTGTAGAAGAATTTTACCTTAGTCTTGAACTTTAGGATTGTAGGGTTGCTATGCACGCGCACAAGGGTCTACGAGGCATCAACCATGCCCGATTTCAAATTTAGCCGTGCCGAACAACCCGAATACGGATCTTTAAACTAGAGATTAGGCGAAAACAAACATGTTAACAACTTTAACACTAAGTGAGAGGGATTACAACCTTTGTAGATCCGGTCCTTCACTTCATATGCTCCGTGTTGTGGTCCCTTCGCTGCGATCATCGGGTTCCGGACTCTCGAGAGGTTCCATGAAGAGAAAGATGCAACCTTTGCTTCCGATCTTCGATACAAAGATGATCTACCTTGAAGTTTCGTTAACACAAGCTAACACTCATGAAATGATATGAACACCCTCATCTAAATGGCAAGGGAAGATGAGGATGATGGAGTAGGATTTTTGCTCTCTTTATTTATCTTTTTCTCACATTTATTCATCACTTGGAAAAAATCTAGAAAGCTTTTTCATGAAAGAATGAAGGAAGAAGAAGATGAATAATCATTTTTTAATTATCCTTTTGTGATGAATAGAAAGAATTAATATGATGAATAATGCAACCATGGTCAACTAAACTCATGTAGAGAATTAACTAGGGTTAGGGTTTGGGTTGGGTTAAAGCATGAGTCACTTGAAAATATCTTTCACAAAACAAAACCAAAACCTTCTAGAATCATCTAGAAAGCTTAACCCTAATCCAAACCCTAATCATGTTTAAACTCCACTACACATGTTGCATTAGTTATCATATCATGTTACAATATTATATATCACATATATAATATTTATTGTAACCAAATAAAATAATACATTTAACATATATCGCATATATATCAATGTATTACCCGAGTGAGAAAAAGAATCTTTTAGTGAGCTAATATTAGTTAATGTAATTTAATATATCATATATATTATTATACATTAAATTATCGAATCAACACTTGATCCGACAATCCGGCTATATCGCATATAACCGACTAATATTTATCCATACCGATTCATCGAATCAACACTTGATCCGATGACCCGGCTGATATCAAATATCGCGAGAATATAATACGGTATCACATATCACAATATCCTCGGTCCCGCACATATCACATATGTGCTCCTACTCCGTTTTGCCTGAGTCAAGAAACCTCTGTATAGGACTCTAAAGAATCGTCAATACGCCGGCAGTAGGTGATGATCATATCAAACACCCACAAGCTGCAAGCGGTCAGCTAAACGTAACAGCTACCCAGGTATTGAGCGCTCAGAAGATCAACAAGCAAGCATGTACATTCTCCTGTGAATCCATACAGTAACACTCCCGTACAGTCCGGTCTCGTCGTCTGATATGTCGCATATCTCGCCTAGGGGTGGTAAACGTCAGACCCCAGTAGCTTGATAAGTCGTGTCGATATGAGGTCTATAACAGTTCGAGAAACTACTGATAACACTTACCAGTAAATCTCAGCAACCCTGGCCAGGGATTTCCGGTTATAGCCAATCGAACACAGCACAACATCAACTCCCTATACCGGGAGAGACGAATCCCCTCCTATCGCTCATTGCCTCCATGTGATTCGGGACTGTACCCAAAAGCCACCTTTTTGCATGCCCTCTTGGACGTGGTATGATGGAAATCAAAGCACGGTGGGAATCACACAAGACTCTATGACGATCTCGGGTCAACAGACTACTCTGTACCAGTGTCACCAGAGAACTGCCATCTGACGTGAAGTATAATACCATCTGGGAGTTCTCGGCGAGTCCGTCCAGTGTACCCAGTCTCTACTGAGCACCCGTACACCATCCTTGATGTCAAACACCGATGGATATGGGATCATCCATCGCCCATCATATGGGTCAAGATGCGTATACGCTAGTCTACTCTGGTGCATCGATGCCCTGTCTCGATACACCCTCGACTAAGAACAGTTATGGGATGTACACGTCGACTCCCGTGGCCCCACTAGTATGATCTCATCATAGTCCCAGTAGTCGAGTACATATCTTAAGGGCTTTATCAACATGTAACATAGAGACAATCAGAGTACATGTTAAGATAAAGTACAACCGGATAGCGTACTATCATGTCGAGCAAGAAAGTCCTCCCTATATATGTCCAAGCATCCATTACAATATACATCGTATGTACAGTAATGGCCTCTAGGGCATACATATAACTAACAATCTCCCACTTGCACTAGGGCCATCTGTTGTGGTATCACATACCCAACAATTAGCTGTGGTTGAAGTATCTCATACTCAACCATCCCATAAAAGTCTCTACTGGGAAAAAGGCCTTTGTGAGTGGATCCGTGCTGTCGTCCTCTGTGTCTACTCTCCTAACCTCGATCTCCCTGGAGATCAACCATCTCCATGATCAGGTGATACTGCCTAAGGATTATATCTGGATTTCTGATGGGACGGTAGTTCCTTGGCTAAAGCCACAACTCCATTGTCACACAATGGTAGGAACGAAGTTCATCTTATGAACTTATATATATCCAGACTGCCTCTTTGGTAGTATCTTTGGTAACGATGTATCTTGCCTTTAATCGTCTAGTATGTCACGGTATCTAGCTTGGAACTCTTCCAACATACCGTCCCTCCACTGAGGGTAAAGACAATGCCTGCGACTGACATTCAGTCGTCCTTATCACCCTGGAACCTTTCCAGTGATTCTCCCCAGGATCGATTGATACCATCTCACTACAACTAGTGAGTATCCTAACATCCAATTAGATCTATCTCATAGATCCAAAACCCAGGATTTAGGAGGTATCACTTTGATCCTATATGGAGAATCCTTGTGATAAGTGGAGATTGTCCGAGCGTAGCATAGGAAACTCCTTCCCTATCAAGAGTATGTCATCCGGGTACTCTACGAGGATCACCACCATACTCCCTACTACCTTTTTGTATATACAAGGTTCATTTACCATTTTGATGAAGTCCAACTCTTTGACTACCACATCAAAACAGATGTTCCAACTCCGCGATGCCTGCTTTATCACATAAAACATCTTGCACAAGTTTCCGCTGCTCCCACTGTCTACGAAGCCCTCTGGCTGTGTACTTATAGACGCTCATTTCTAAAACATCATTTAGAAAAGCAGTCATGACACCCAACCGCCAGATATCGTAGTCATGGTATGTAGCCGTGGCAAGTAGGATCTGGATGGACTTAAGCATAGCTCCTTAGAAAAGGTTTCATCATAATCCATACCTGGTCAATGATGCAAACCTTTAACAAGTCTAGCTTTGAAAGTCTCAACTTTTCCATGTACACCAAGTAATCTTCTCAATATATACTCGCTCCTGATGGGGATTTAACCCTTCAGATAAAGCAACCAAAGTCCATACTTTGTTGGTGTATAAGGATTCCATCTCAGATCGCTAAGCATCCAGCCATTCTTACAGAGTCTTACTCCTGATGGCCAGCTCGAAACTAGTTGGGTCATCATCTCATGATGCAATCCTCGCTCCCACTGTCATAGAGAAACCGAAGTATCTCTCAGGTGGGTGAGGAACCCTACTAGATCGGCGGAGAGGCTGAAGTTCGTTGGAAACTATTGAATCCTTTGGTTCTACCAAATCATTAGCTGCAGTTTGTATAGCTGGAATATTTCCAGTTCTACATGACAGACCTTACCTCGAGCTTGTCCGGATTTTGCTATTAAACATAGGCTGGACAACCCCAAATCTTAACCAACTTAAGATATGGGCTCTTCCCTTTCCATATCACATATGAAGTGGTAGGCAACTGATTTGATTTGAACCCTATTCAATAGGTATGCAGCTTCTCAAGTGCATAACTCCCAAAAGAAAATAGAAAACTCAGTAGTACTCATCATAGAGCACACCATATCACATAGGGTGCTATTGCTCTGCCCTGATATACCATCTTGCTATGGTGTATACGGAGGAGTAATGCTGAGAGAGAATCTCATTCTCCTTTAGAACAGTCCAGGAATTCCGTGCTCAAGTATTCTCCTCCTTGATCACATCAAAGGACATAATACTTATACCCGTTGTTGGTTCTCTACTTCTAACTCATATTCCGTGAATATCTCAAAAGGTTCGGACTTGTGTTTCAACAGGAACATATGTCTTAATCTTGAGAGATCATCAGAGAATGTAATGAAGTACAAAGAACCGGTCTTGGCATGTGCAGACAGGGGACTTTCATACATCAGCATGTATCAATCCCAAGAGTACACTAACTCTTTCTCTGTTTCCAATAAACAGAGTTGTGGTCTTCTTATCTTTGTGACATGACCGGTAAGTTTCACAAGATGTAAATTCAAACTAATTTAAATATGCATCTATACGTAACTTAGCTAGTCGGGTCGCATTGATATGACCTAGTCTACAATACCTCAAGAAGGATTCGTTCATTTCTGAACTCTTCCTCTTGTGTGTGTTCCGTATACTAAGAACTGTAGTTTGATTTAGAACATCAATGCTTTTAGATAATGTGCCTGAACCGATCAACTCTTGATATAGGAAATGTTCAAAACATTATCCATACTATACAAAATTATATCCTTTCTTTACTAATAAAGAAAAAGATATGATGTTGTATATCAGGTTCGGTATCTAATAACATTCGTTCAGAATCAATGTATTCTGGTAATACAGGGTGATAGTGACCAACAGACTTGGCTGCAACAATTGCACCGTTTTATGTCTCATGAAACTTATCACCCGTTCTCAGTTCTCTACCTTTCTGTAGCCCATGTAACAGATTACATATGCGGGATCCTGATCCGGTATCTCATACCCAGGACGTAAAGGATACTGAGAAACAGTTCTCTGTAATGGACACACCCGAAGAAGATGCATCAACATGCACTTTCTTCGTTTGGGCGGCACGGGAATTCTGGTAATCCCCTTATTTCCTGCTCTGTCTTATAACAATTATAAGTTGGAGCGGGACCAACATTCCCCAGCTCAGTATAACAAGCGAGTTCGGTCAATAATCCGTATTATTATCTTGATTAAGGCGTGGTATGGTCGCTACCTGGAGAGAGAGAGAAGAAAACACTCAGCGTATGCTCTTGCAAGATTAGATTGGTTATATAATATATCTAATCAGGATGTCTCCCACTATTTTAATCAAATCTTCCTTCAAACCCTAAAAGGAAAGACTAGCCGGGATTAATTACACGCTATAAGTTCGCCAATCTTTCAGCCAGGCCAGTGTCGGTACTTTAAGGGAGGTCCCCCGTGCTTTCGCACGAACCTAATTAAAGTAAACCTCGTTTTCCCAGAGGCTTAACCCCGTTAACACCTTTCTAGACACCTACTTGATCGGCTAATTGTAATGTATAAAACTCTCCCAGGAGTAACTCTTACTCGCAGCGGTTATCGGGATCCAACTATCGCATAGAAGGTATGCAATCTCATTGCAAATTTCAACACTTGAAATTCCCGATAATATTTTGCCCCAAGCCTCCTATGACCTTGACAAAGGCCAACAAACCATAGGCTGCTAATCAAGTTCAACCCGTCATTTCTTGATTGAAGTAAACACACCCGCACGGCCCTTGACAAAGGCCAACAAGGTCGCACGACTACCCTAATCCAATCTGCATCATATGCATAAGCAGATAAGTACTATTCAGCTACCGCACACTACGCCTTGACAAAGGCCAATAAACGTAGCACGAATACTAAACAGTCCTTATCTGAAATGACGGAGGGCTACGACAGGTTTTTAAGAAAACCCTTTGCGTAATGAATTTGATATCGTTGTAGAATCGAGTGATTTTAAATGGAGTGTTTTTGAGGCTTTTCTAGTTTTGCTAAAGGGGTCACTCCCGGTGAAGGGATCGTCGGCCCTTTCCTCATCGAATAAGGTGCAGGATATTTCACAAATATCACTATGCAAAGCAAGAACTATAGAAGCAATCAAACGACAAACCGAGTTTATAGCATCTGCTAGTTTCACTAAAGAGGTCACTCCCGGTGAAGGGATCTCGGCTCTTTCCTTATCGAATATGGTGCTAGATGTTCTACAAGGAACACCGCTATGCAAAGCAAGAACTAGAGCTACCAGTTTTTAAACAAGTTTCTACAATATCTTAGGTTTCTTTTAGTTTCATTAATCTCATTAATGAAGTCCCATTTTATTATGCTTCGCAAGCATCTCTTTTGAAACGAAATCTGCAATATAACATATATCTCATATATATAAAATATAAACATTCATCTCAGGCAGTAATATGATCTCATCATAGAACATTGCAGCAGAAGAAACATATATGAAATATTGGATATACTAGGACGTCCGTGTTTTTAATACGAGCCTGTATAAAACACGGATTCCACGGTCGCGATGAATAGCCAAACCCACATCCCTAGACCCCTACGAGAGCGGCAAGTAACACAGCCAATTCTAGGGTTAGGAGACCCGGTCCCGACTCCTCAAGATGGTCTCCCACTGGACCTTAGAACCCGGTTACTTGTGCTCCCCTCCTTGGGTCTACCTAATGCGGAAAAGTAAATAATATACAACGATGACATCTTCCGCAACCTGGAAGTGCCCCAATAAAAGAATATTACATACAAATGAATTTTACATGAATGAAAAAGAAAAACTCTCATCTCACATAAAACCCCCGGCTATTCAAAACGCGACGATCCAATAGAACATATCACGGCAACATATAATATCTCATATCATCAACGTAAGCAAGTATGCGTATCCCGATTGTCGTTGATGTATAGCAACGAAGGCGGCGATACACCACATACTACGCTTACGGTCACAGAAAAGAAAGTGTAAAACTACAACAGTTGGAATCCGCAACCTCTTTAGACATCACATGCCTAACCAAATGAATTCCTTAGACATCACATGCCTAACAATTATAAACCCCGCATTTTAGTCTCATTATCGAAAACTCTTTTCAATATCAAGTCGGGCAATTCAACAAGATTCCCGACGTCCTGATCGAATGCTCGTCGCAAACTTTAGTAGACGGCCGCACCCCCAGATGCCGTCGACGAAGTGCACTAAGGCGGAACACCGCTGCCGCGAGCACCCGAACGGATGCTTTCGGCGACGGGGTTCTCCTACAGGCACTTGGTCGGGGCTATGGGGCGTAGCTGTCTATTAAGTTTACCCGGCGAGTATCCGCGTAGGCTACGTGATTGCGACGGACTTTTGATCACATCAAAATTCCGTGGCAACCGATCATTTGAGACTAAACTGCTATGTTTATAATATTCAAATTAGTTATCTCATAACTACCTGTGGATTCCAAATATTGTATCACATTCCAGATAAATAGACAAAGTTAAACTTTCTGATCGAATAATCGAACACCCAAGATTTCCCCAATATATCTCAACACTTGAAATTAGTTTAAAAACATCCATCACATGCCACAGTACCAATGGTCCAGCCGTAGAAGGGTCAAGCCAACGCCTCACATGTGGCACGCCGTACTGCCCCAAACCCTAAGGTTCAAAAGGCAGTTCAAGGCGGTCACATAATCGAGTTAAGGTTTGTTGTCTTCTAGAGGGTCCACCCCGTTACTTGCACGACTTAGAAAGTTTCAAACTCGAGAAAAATCCAACTTTTGAAAAAATTTCCGACTGGGGAAAAAGTGAGTTATTGATATCCGCCTGAACTTTTTAACAGTTTCTAAAAGTTATCCGGACAAAACACAAAGACACAGTTAAAGTTCCCGATCGAATCATCGAATCCCCAATACAACCCAGAAAATTCAACAGTTGAATAAATATTAAAAATTCCCAGAAAATACAGCACTAAAAGATAAGAATTACTGTGCAAATTTGAAATAGTGAAGTGACTAACTTGCCGCAGAACCGCCGCACAAGCCATGCTTGTGCCGCTGTTCCGCCGCACTTTGGTGGAATCAGAAGCACTTGCTTCACAGTAACTCTTGTATTTCCATGCTGATTTTTTTGAGCATTTTTAATATGAAAAAAATCACAGTTTTGAAAAATTTCCAGAAACTAGGGTATATCGGGTTTTCCTGGTTCGATCGAACTTTAAACTTTGTCTAGACTTCGCCTAAACCTCTAGCTTGGCTCGGATACCACTGTAGGGTTGCTATGCACGCGCACAAGGGTCTACGAGGTATCAACCATGCCCGATTTCAAATTTAGCCGTGCCGAACAACCCGAATACGGATCTTTAAACTAGAGATTAGGCGAAAACAAACATGTTAACAACTTTAACACTAAGTAAGAGGGATTATAACCTTTGTAGATCCGGTCCTTCACTTCATATGCTCCGTGTTGTGGTCCCTTCACTGCGATCATCGGGTTCCGGACTCTCGAGAGGTTCCACGAAGAGAAAGATGCAACCTTTGCTTCCGATCTTCGATACAAAGATGATCTACCTTGAAGTTTCGTTAACACAAGCTAACACTCATGAAATGATGTGAACACCCTCATCTAAATGGCAAGGGAAGATGATGATGATGGAGTAGGATTTTTGCTCTCTTTATTTATCTTTTTCTCACATTTATTCATCACATGGAAAAAATCTAGAAAGCTTTTTCATGAAAGAATGAAGGAAGAAGAAGATGAATAATCATTTTTTAATTATCCTTTTGTGATGAATAGAAAGAATTAATATGATGAATAATGCAACCATGGTCAACTAAACTCATGTAGAGAATTAACTAGGGTTAGGGTTTGGGTTGGGTTAAAGCATGAGTCACTTGAAAATATCTTTCACAAAACAAAACCAAAACCTTCTAGAATCATATAGAAAGCTTAACCCTAATCCAAACCCTAATCATGTTTAAACTCCACTAAACATGTTGCATTAGTTATCATATCATGTTACAATATTATATATCACATATATAATATTTATTGTAACCAAATAAAATAATACATTTAACATATATCGCATATATATCAATGTATTACCCGAGTGAGAAAAAGAATCTTTTAGTGAGCTAATATTAGTTAATGTAATTTAATATATCATATATATTATTATACATTAAATTATCTAATCAACACTTGATCCGACAATCCGGCTATATCGCATATAACCGACTAATATTTATCTGTACCGATTCATCGAATCAACACTTGATCCGATGACCCGGCTGATATCAAATATCGCGAGAATATAATACGGTATCACATATCGCATTATCCTCGGTCCCGCACATATCACATATGTGCTCCTACTCCGTTTTGCCTGAGCCAAGAAACCTCTGTGTAGGACTCTAAAGAATCGTCAATACGCCGGCAGTAGGTGATGATCATATCAAACACCCACAAGCTACAAGCGGTCAGCTAAACTTAACAGCTACCCAGGTATTGAGCGCTCAGAAGATCAACAAGCAAGCCTGTACATTCTCCTGTGAATCCATACAGTAACACTCCCGTACAGTCCGGTCTCGTCGTCTGATATGTCGCATATCTCGCCTAGGGGTGGTAAACGTCAGACCCCAGTAGCTTGATAAGTCGTGTCGATATGAGGTCTATAACAGTTCGAGAAACTACTGATAACACTTACCAGTAAATCTCAGCAACCCTGGCCAGGGATTTCCGGTTATAGCCAATCGAACACAGCACAACATCAACTCCCTATACCGGGAGAGACGAATCCCCTCCTATCGCTCATTGCCTCCATGTGATTCGGGACTGTACCCAAAAGCCACCTTTTTGCATACCCTCTTGGACGTGGTATGATGGAAATCAAAGCACAGTGGGAATCACACAAGACTCTATGACGATCTCGGGTCAACAGACTACTTTGTACCAGTGTCACCGGAGAACTGCCATCTGACGTGAGGTATAATACCATCTGGGAGTTCTCGGCGAGTCCGTCCAGTGTACCCAGTCTCTACTGAGCACCTGTACACCATCCTTGATGTCAAACACCGATGGATATGGGATCATCCATTGCCCATCATATGGGTCAAGATGCGTATACGCTAGTCTACTCTGGTGCATCGATGCCCTGTCTCGATACACCCTCGACTAGGAACAGTTATAGGATGTACTCGTCGACTACCGTGGCCCCACTAGTATGATCTCATCATAGTCCCAGTAGTCAAGTACATATCCTAAGGGCTTTATCAACATGTAACATAGAGACAATCAGAGTACATGTTAAGATAAAGTACAACCAGATAGCGTACTATCATGTCGAGCAAGAAAGTCCTCCCTATATATGTCCAAGCATCCATTACAATATACATCGTATGTACAGTAATGGCCTCTAGGGCATACATATAACTAACAAGGATATGTGTAGTCACACACACGCGCGCGCACACACACTTGATAGATGCATGTATGTGTGTGTGTGTGTGTGTGTTTGATTATATATAGATAACACGTGAGATGATGATAATATATGTTATATGGATATGAGTCGATATGATCGGGCATGATACTGTAAGGCTATGATACATGATTGAGTCGAGACACCATATATGATATGATATAATAAAGGATCGTTGGGTGATATTTATGCAAGCATGTGATAACATGTGTTTTGATGATATAATAGATTGTACAAGACCTTAGATCCGTACCAGTGATTTATAATATTGATATAGTATGAAGATTGATACCGTGCGAATGATGATTTATAATGATATTCGACCCGTACCCTCGATTTTGGGGATGCCGTACGATGGATATTACCGTACGAGATGTATATGATGATTGATCCGCACTCTTGACTCGAGGATGTCGTACGATGTATTATTACCGTACGTGATGATATGAGACTGGATCGCCGACTATTAGATATATCGGCTCGGGATATTATAGATTTCTTATCACCTTCGACTAGGTTCTTAGTTTAGTCTTTAGTTGCGTAGACATAGATTAACTTAGGCTCGAGTCATACCTATTTTCAAAACCGACGAATCGTAGGCTTTTTCAAAGTATAAATGAGGGATGCTGCGGATTTTCAAAAGACATCTATTTTCTCAAAACACCGTAGTCCCTACTTTTCTAAAAACAAAGATTCGTTCTATTTAAACATGATAAACGGTATGGCTCGTATGTAGTTGATATACCTCATTGTTGCTTTTGTTGTTTACTTTATGTTATGATCTCGTCTGCCGTGACACCTGCACCATTACTGATGATGCATATGTTGCACGTACACTTACTGGCCGGCTCACACAAATCATCATCGGTAATTGCTATATCACGTACACATTAGAAAACGTTACTTCATTGGTATAACCTGCTAGCCGGCAGTTTATTCATATTGTTAGTATTCTTGCTCTCACATATTAGTTTAGATATTGTATTTCTTATTTAGATGTCGCATACATTCATGTATTCATTTTGTTATGCACTGTTGAAGGGCTTATGGCCGATATTCATTGTTTTCTCATTGATTCATGATTATGAAAATTTCGGTATTTCATGAGATTTCTGGATTTGGAGAAACCGCAAGAATTTTATAAACCTATTATCATTTTAAAATGCAAATTGCGGTTTTCTCGTGATATGATATGTGTGGCGTCCACCATGAGTTTCCTTGGTTCTTGAGCCACGTGTGTACACATACCTGATTCGAGGAGTGAGAGAAACCATATGCGGGTACATGGTGGACCCGGTGAGGTATCCCGGGGTAAAAAGGCCATATAAAGAGATGTTGAGCCCGGTAGGGGAGCACTACCTACCGGTGATCATTGACCCGGAGGTTATCCGGTGGATACCGACCAGAGTCGTGTGATTTGACAGATTTGAGGGCCGATCTAAGAGATGGCTACCGAGATATTGATGCATATATTGTGTCGATGTTTGATACGGATTTCTGTCGATTTTATTGATGATACTTCAGTTTTTATACTAAAATTTTACTAAGATATGAACACAGTTTTCTCATACAGATATATCCTGAGTTCATGTTGATCATTCATTCATATTGCATTCATACTTCATATATATGACATGTTACTATTTTGTGACACTGATACGAGTACTTGGTATTACACTTATGCACATGCTTATAATGTTACCATTGTTATTACTGGATGTCTATTTATATATTTAGCGTATTGTATGACCTAGGAGATCGTCATACATGTGATTTCTACTCGGTGATATTTTCTACTCACGAGTTGGCAACCCACCCTCGTTGTGTCGTAGTTTCTTGCAGATTTAGCCGTACAGGTTCCGTAGTGGCTTGTTGGCACAATGCTTTCTTCCGGGTGATTGCATCGATAGGTGGGATACTTTGCATCGTGACCACAATTAAATACTTGTATATTTTATTTCAGTTGTATCTAGTTAAAAACTCCATCAACCAGATTATGTATATTTATAGACTTAGATACACTGTTATTTATCCTTTCGGCCTTAGAGTCACGCTCATGTATTATTTGTTACTTCTGGTTTTCTTGTTGATGCTTTGTTTTCTATACTGTAATTCTTGATGAGTTTTGATCCTCGCCTTCGGTGTTGTATATTTATATTACTTGCGTGGTTGTTTCCGCCAATTGGCAAAGAGCTAGCTCCCGCTTGGGGATACCTTTATTATATTACTTGTACCGTTTTCGGGTTAAAATTTACAAAGGAGGTCCTGCCGAATTTTTCAATGACGAAACACATTTTTAAGATAGCTACAAATATTATGTTTTCATATACTATTATCTATGTTTTAAAGAAGAACTTGATTTCAGTAAAACCTTATTTCAAAACCGCACCTCCACTATGTTCCCTAAAAAGTTTAGATTTCTGGGCTTTTGGCTTACTTGAATTAGGTGGGATCCTATAGGCTTCACATGATTCAAGTGCTAGTCACATGCCTTTTCCGGGTCGTGACAGGATCTCTATTTGCCTGCTCCAATTACTCCAGATTCCCTTGCAAAACTCGCACAATAATCGTTAAAAACTCAAGATGAGGTTTTGGTTCTCGTTTATTTTATGTTCACTGGTTTTTATAAGAAATCAATCCGAATAACAAGAAAAAAAATTACAACCGTTTCCCCGGCAATGGCGCCATTTGATTGATCATGCGAAAGTGTGTTTTGTAAATAACTGCAATCAAAACAGTGTTGCAAGTAGCTAGCCGCGATGAGTACGGGTCGTCCGCAGGGAAACGTGAATTTGTTTCTTACTTTAGACGAGTTGATAAAAGAGATGGGTGATTATTGTCATTCTATTTTAAGACGGATGTATAAAATTTATAATAAAAAGGATTGTAGGGTTCATAGGACTTAGTAGTTAATGGATGAATGTTTAAAAATGACTCTTTTTATCTTTTAATAGTTTAAAACTTGAGAGATAGCGAAGATTGTGGATTAGGGTTCTTGGAGGGAATCAGGATTTCCCACTACCGGCCCTTGTCCGTCCATTTATCTCTATTCATGTCAAGCCCTTAATAAAACAAGTGTTTAACTAATCTCAAATCGTGGTCGTGACTATCAATAAATTGATAGCGCGCCCGATTAGGACGTTAATATAAGTTTATAAACATTAAATGTTAAAAAGAAGTTAAAAGATTTTTCATCCATTATTCTACCCTATCCTACAAACACTAGTAAGCAAGGAATTACTCGCTCATGATTAATAGTGATTTAGTAGAGAGGTTGAAGATGAATGAAATCATATTTAAGATGCAGAAAAGTAATGTGCAAAATTAATACAGAAAAGTAATGCGTAAAGTAAATGCGGAAAAGTAAATGCAAAAAGAATTAAAACAAAAACTATCTTTATTAATCAACTATTGCATTACAACTTTTCTCCTTAGAAAGTAAATTACAAGAACACTGGTTTTGCTCTAGATCTCTCTCTTTATGGAGGTAGATGAATAGATGATTATGTGATCTCTTGGATGGTTTTGAATGCACAGCTCCCAGTCCTTTATATAGTCCCTGAAACCAGAAACCCTAGATGTCATATGTGAGTAGATGCAGTTAAGATCATGATCCCAAAATCCCACATCCAATGGCCCTGATATGACCGTAGAACCGTCGCGTAGTGCCACGTATGGCCGCGGTTCCGCCGCATCCTAGTGGAATTGGGTCTCGAGATTTTTTCTGGCTTTTTCTGTTGATATTTAGAGATCCTCTTGATATATGGATTCTGAAAATATTGCTCCGAGTCTTTGTCGTTGCTAGATTCCTCGATTTGCTTCTAAAATTTGGCAAATTCAGTTTCGATATCGCAATTTGACTTGGATCGCTTACTTGGATTTCAGACCTGAGCTAATACCTGCACAATATCTCAAATCAAAGTGTTAATAGCATTTGGTATTTTTGAGATATTATCCCAACTATTTATATGATATAATATTTTAAGAATATTGATTAGGAATATTTGATATGATATGCATATTATAAATTATTAATATTTCATTTAAATATTATATGCATATATTTTCCCTAATTATATTAATTAAAATGAAGAAATATATGATAATAATCTTTTATAAATAAACCCATATATGTTCTTTATTACAATAAAAACCTTTTAGCAGTTAAAAACAGTAGAGGAAAATGTCATACAAATGTGCACTATTTTTGACTAATCAGCGGCCGAGTAGCTTCCTGCTCGATCTATCCGCAGCGGGCAGCTTCGTACCCGGCTATATTATGGATCCAAAACCCTCACCACGAGGCGGCCGAGTAGCTTCCTGCTCGGTCCATCCGCAGCTGCGCTGAGGATCCAAAACCCTCACCACGAGGCGGCTGAGTTGCTTCCTGCTCGGCCCATCCGCGGCGGGCAGCTTCCTGCCTAGCTGCGTTGTGGACCCAAACCCTAGCCACAATCAAATCCACGTTCATATTTAGTGTTCGCTTGTCCCATGTCATCTCGACTCCAAGGGGAGGAGGGACACCGGTCTATTTATACTTGCATTCATATTTGGTGTTCGCTTGTCCCATGTCACCTCGACTCCGGGGGGAAGAGGGACATCGATCTATTTATACTTGTGTTCATATTTGTAGTTGCTTGTCCCACGTCACCTCAACTCTGGGGGAGGAGGGACACCGATCTACCCACACCTGCAAATAAACAAGAATGGAAGCATTACAGCCAGACACATCAAAAATGAGATAAAAATACTTTATTGATATTTCAAATTATATATAAGGTATTATAAGGTCCTCAGCTTTACAAAATGCCCGGAGGCTACAAAAAAAGAGGGAAAATAGAGAACGAAGCAGACGGCTGCTTCAAACCGCCTTCGCGGCCGGGACCTCCCCGCTATCCCCCTGTTCGACACCTCCACCAGGAGCCTTGATTACGACCGCAAGCTCTGCGCTTCCGCCTGGAGCCTCGCCTCCTTCGCCAGCTTGGCGCTGGCACCCTGGGCACTTCCTCGACAAGGGGATACCTTGCACGAAGCTCCTGGTCATCGAACCCAGGCATAACTTCCTTGACGGCGTCAAGGGCGTTATGCTACCCAACGGCCGCAGAGTCGACAAGGTCGACGTAGAATTGGTCGGAAGCCTTGTACTCCTCCACGGCTTTTTCTGCCCTACCCTCAGCATGCTTCGCCGCCTCGTGGGCCGTCCGAGCATCCCTCTTGAATGAGTCTCTCTGCCTCTTCTTGGCGTCATAGAGCCCGTTGACCTCCTCCATCTTGGCTTGAATAGTCCGGTTGGATTCGGTCAGGAGCCGATGAGTCTCCTTCAGTTTTGCGACCGTTAGGCCCTCCGCGACCAATCTCGAGTCTAAGGAGGCCGCTTTATCCTCCACCTCTTTCAGCATGGCAAGGAGCTCTTCCTCATGCGAGAAAGATTCACTGGCCTTTTTTATCATCGGGGCCACCTCCCCGGCCTCCATAGCGGCAAGAAGGGTGCAATACTGAAGAACCTGAGGAAAAACAAAAACCATTTTTAGAAGCTAAACAGAGAGAAAAACTGTCACGCCCCGCTTCCTAGTGTACAGGCAGAGGACGCGACGGGTCACGCGACGCATTTACTCAAAAGTAAACACGCTAAGCGTATCTAAGCAATATAAAGTAAAATACACAAGAGACAAGATGTAAATGAACAACAACTTTATTTATTAAACATCCTTTTTACAATACAGCTGAAATGTAAATACATGGAATGAAAGCAATGCCTAAACAACGGCATAACAGAAATGAAAATGAAATATGTACAAGTATCTAAAGCTCCGGGTCGAATGCTAACTGCTCCAAGCCTTCGGTGATGGGCTCGATCTCCAATGAGTCCGAAACACCTGACAACATTCCAAAGAAAGAAGAAAGGAATGTCGTCAGCGAACGATCGCTCGGTAAGTCCCAACGAATGAGAGAAGTAGAAAAGACAGAAAAAGGGTATATCTTATAATGTTTTATTATATGGTTAACGCTGTTGTTTGTAACTTGGTACAGAAGATGCCAGTGTATACGAGAGGAATTCAACTTACACCGTGGACTTTGGTACCCGTAGTACAAGGCTCCGTCGAAAATACCACGGAACAACGGCATGGATGTAATTACGTCTTAAGTGACCACCTCGTACCACCTTTAACATATTCCGTACCAGTCTACCCCTTATAAACCCCGTAGTGTATTATTGTATTAGTTGTATTGTTTGTATTGATTGTATTGTATTGTCTTGTATTGTAAATTAAATATGGATGACTTGCCGAAACCATGATATCAGTAAATGGAATGGATATAATGGATGTACATGTAGATGGAGTATATCCATGGTTCGGTTCGGTCAATATAGATTGATATAGATTGAATAGAAGGATTCATGTATTCATGTTGAATTGAAGTTTATACTTGAATCACATTCAAGTCAGATTGATTATATTGAGACTCGGTCTGAGTCAGACACTTTAAAAAAAACTTGAAATCCTGAATTAGTTTTGATGTTATCGGTAACTACTGCACATGGACGACAGGATTTGTGTCTTTTTCCAAGACAATTACCGTGTTGATAACATCGTTTGTTAGATTGTCTACCTTAAATAGGCAAGCACCCATATCTCCTGCTCCCTCAGTCTCAAAAGACCGGTCCCGCTTAAACCTATGTTTACTAGGGCCCTTATTGTAATTTAACATAACTTGAGGGGGGTTTATGTAAAAATAGTTTTGGCATAATTTCAAAATACACCTCAAGTATTTAATTATCTTCTTTAGGGTTTTCATAGATGTATATTTTATGAATGTGAAATTTCTAATGAGTAGAACCTAATTTCATAATATATGGTATTTTTTTGAAATATTGGAATTGTTTTGTATTTGGATGGTATTTTCATATAATAATGATTCCTTTGATTTAGAAAACTTGGAATATTTATTTAACTAAAATAGATATTTTGATAATAGATATATATATATATATATTTAATGAAAATAATTTATTTATTTGCTTGTAGAAATCTCATTTTCTAAAGAAAAATGTATAAAAATTACATCGAGATCGAATGTTCCTTACGGAGATCTGTATCTCGCTCTACTAGGTCCAAGGATGTGCGATAATCCGCACCATCCCGAACGGGGTCCCCAAAAGTGGGTTGTAGAGATGCAATTGCAAGAAATTGATTAATACACTTTTTAAAGAAAACGGTTTTGTAAGTATAGGCTATTTATTTGTAAAGTCGTATTTTCCCGTATTCTATTGTCCCAAAATTCATCGTGCTATGTCTAAGATGTATATTGTGGTGAGGTAGGTCATTACCTCGTGAGTTTATCTAAATGTATAGTAAGGAATAAAGTTATTATGTCGAAACTAAAATATATGGTGTTTTTCTGTAAAATTTCGATAAAAATTACAAAAATGATTCTTTTACGGTGAAACTTGTTTTAATATATTTATTAACGTTTGTTAAACAATATGTGAGAGTATGGTATGTTCTGAATTAAGAAAAGTTGAGTTTTGAAGAAAAACCGAATCGGAAGTCGGATTAACTCCACTTCCGTCGGGTTTTATAATTTGAAAGTTTTAGAATTTGAGATGAGAGGAAAAGAATGGACTTACTGGCTTTAGAATTAAAGGGGAGAGAGAGAACTACGAAAGGCGTCGGGACGTCGTTTCATCGCCGGAAACTCCTTGTATCGTCGCGGGAACTTCGCCCTTCGCTAACTCCACATGTACATGATTGGGACTTGAAAGTTCTTGAGAGTTTTGGCAGGGAATTGTGGGTGAGGAGGGGTGAAATGAGGTGTGGTATTTATAGGAGAAATTATGGTTTAGTGTATTGAATGGGGGAATTAAAATTTGTATTAAAATGGGATTAAATGGGATTTTATTGTTCTCTGTAAATGTGCAAAGAAAATAAACAGTGTAGGGGGAGTGTGGTAGGCCGAGGGTTGCAGGGGTGAAGAGATGGGAGCATTCCCTACGGTCAAGCCCGGCGGTGCTGGGTTTTGCGAGGGTTTCGCCGGCCCAATACCGGCGGATAGGCTTAGTTCTTTGGCCACGTGTCCCTGACGCTTGGTTTACCCTCGTGCACATGTTTAAATATTCTGTAATTTAACATTCTATATGTAGTGCACGTGTAGACTCTTGGGCTTCTAAAAAGATTAAAATAAAATTAAATAAAAATAATGTGTGGCTGATGGGATTTGAACTCGGGTGCTATGTCTCAGCAGTGTAAGGTCTTACCAATGAGCTATAATCTCCTTCTTGTTGTTCAAAAGCAATACAAACTTATAAATCATGCTCAGGCTTAGGTGTTCCTTTCTGTATTTTGAAAAAAAATCGTACAGAAACTTTAGGGTTGTTACAAAAACACTTAGAAAATTTTAAAAAAATATCAAACTGAACGGCCTCCTTAGCTATCGCCGCCACTTGGGCTTTCATGGTGCCTCGGGAAATCTTGGACCCCGTCGTCTTCTCCATATCCGCCAGTAAGTTGTCGGCTACAGAGAGCCCTGAAGGCAGCTCGATGCAGAAGTTGCCCTCCTGCACCTGTATCTCGCCCGGGGGTGGCCGGGAAACCACTCTCTTCTGCTTCTGCCATCAGCTACGGCGTTCCTCCGGGACGGGAGGGGCTATGGGGACCTTGGCGGAAGGGGCTTGCCGGGGGACCGCGCTCGATGTGGGTCTGGACGAGCTAGCGCCGCCGCCCTTCCTCCCCTACGTCTTGGCAGCCATGATCTTCGAAAGATCTATTGGCTCTACAGAAAAAATGGAAGAAAAAGGCCAGCAACAGGAACGCCAATTTCATGCCAAGCCTAAATTAATCAGCGAAACCCTAAATTACCCCCGAAGCACGCAGGTCTGAGTCCTGCCCAGCTAAAAGCCTGCTAGGAAAGCAGGACATTGGCCCGCTGGATCGGCTCCTATTACGACACTATCCCGGTCTCTGTGGCATTAGATTGCCTGACCCGTGGGCAATCCGCCTCATGCTATTTGGTGGCACCGGCCAATACTCCCCTTCCAGAGGACCGACGAAAACAAAATTCTCCTTCCACTCATGGATAGAAGAATGGACGACCACTACCCCTTATCCAGCCGTCCTAACCTTACATTTTTTAAAGGAGAGATACACCCAGCTCGGTTCGTCCTTGTTCCCTCATAAAATATCAGGAAAAACCCCAATGGGGCATCACGTGCCCACACGTGACCAGGGGTCATGTGCTGACACGTGATGGTTTCCTGGGGATTCTGTTGAAATAAGAATTAAATTCTAATCAAACAATCAATCAGTGGAGTCATGTGTCCACACATGATGGGCCTTTAAACCCACTGAAAAGAATTAAAAGTATAATAAAACAACAAGGAAAACCCCCAATGGGGCATCACGTGCTCACATGTGACCAAGGGTCACGTACTGACACGTGATAATTCCTGAGTTCTTTAAAACAACAGAATTAAATTCCGGTTAAAATGCTTAATCGGGGGGGTCACGTGTCAACACGTGATGGGATCCTAAGATCTCTGAAATAATAGAATTAAATTCTAATTAAATGGTCAATCAGAAGGTCACATGCCAACACGTGACAGGCTCTTAAGCTTTCTGAACTAATAGAATTAAATTCTAATTAAGAGGGAATCGAGAACCCAAACTGGAAAAATATTTCTCTAAATCTTTCCAAACAAAAAAGTTTGTGCTCTGTAAAGTGGAGCACCGTTGGATTAAAAATCCAATGGTGATTAAAAATCTTCAATTTATAGAAAGATTCTATACAAAGAAAGATTTCCCTAAAATTTACCAAGAATAACAGACAAAATATCTTTTGGATTAAAAATCCAATGGTGAATAAAATTCACTGAGTGATCTAAAAGATCATGTTGGTTACAAAATCAATTGAAATCTTTCAATGAAAGATTGACTAAACAAACTGATTCTTTTCTTTCTTCTATAAATAGGAGCCAAGAAGAGAAGAGGAAGAGGATTTTTGCTGGAGAGATACAACAACAAAAAAAAAGAGAATTTAATTCTCCAGAGAGAAAAGAAGATTCCCTCAAAAGAGAAAGAAACCCTAGGTGAGAAAAGGAAAGAGATCTAAGCTTCATAAGACAAAAAGAGAATTTAATTCTCAAATTAAGAGTTTAACTCTTTTGAATAAGAACTTAGTTCTTCCTTTGGTTGAACATCTGCAAAAGCAGATCTCCCCATAAGTTGAGAATTTAATTCTCATCGGAGAGATTCTGTCATGCAGATCCAAAACTTAGAGGAAGAATTGAGTTTAGGGAATTTAATTCCTCCAAATACTTAGGAATTTAATTCCTCCAACAGAGACAGGGTTTAACCCTTAAAACAAGAACTTAGTTCTTCTTTATGGTTGAAGATCTGCAGAAATAAGATCTCTCCATAAGTTGAGAATTTAATTCTCATCGTGGAGATTCTGCCATGCAGATCCAAAACTTAGAAGGAGAACTAGGGTTTAAAGAATTTAATTCTTCCATATACATAGGAATTTAATTCCACTAAACAAAATTAGGGTTTAACCCTACCAAAGAATTTAATTCTTAAATAAGGGACTTAGACTTTTCATGCACGTAAAAGAAGTCAGTGCCCAACTTGATCATGTGGCAACACATGACCTTCCCCCTGAATGGTCAGAATAGAATGAATGAGATGGGGTCACGTGTTCCCACGTGACCCTTGGATAAATTCCTCAAAATAAAAGAACAAAGCAAGGGCAGAATCAATTTTGGGCGCCCTCACGTGTCCCCACATGATCCCTAATAAACACTTTAATAATCAATGCATGGGTACCCATCACGTGCACACACGTGATGGCCGTTAAGATTAAGTGTTTAACACTTCTGTGAATATTCCGAGAACAAATAACAGAGGCAAGGCCCAATCATTAGGCGTCTTACGTGACCCCACGTGAGCGGTTCAGTCTTAGTGTTTAACACTACTTTAAGTGCTTCGTTCCTAGTGTTTAACACTATTTTAAGTGCATCACGTGGGAACACGTGATCGCCAAATATGTGTTAGTGTTTAACACTATTTTCAAACCAGTCTTAGCCCAAAATCAGCTAAGTTTTCCAGAGACAAGATCTCCCCTTTGATTGAATCCCAACTACATTCTTCCAAACTCGATCATTTCATATGACATTCAAAATAAAACCCCGGAGCCATGATGAATGGCCAGTGCTCAGTAAAAGACAAAATGTTCTCAGAAGCCCTAAACCCATGTTTAGCATTGCTAAATAATGGGGGGCTGAACCCAAACAAATGTTCAACAGTCCAAACAAAGGTCTAACATTTTAAACCTAATTGGATTTAGCCCAAGTTGGCCATAAGTCCTCAACTCAGATTTAACTGATCCCGTGTGCTCATAATCTAATTAATTGATCTTAGTCCCAAATTGGACTACAGATTTCCCAATCAACATTGGTTCAAGGGTACATCTCTTCACTCCTTTGATATTTGTCATTGTAATCCTTCAATGTCTTCAGAGAGGTGACGGGTCCTGATAGCCAATCATTCCATGGACTGTGGGGTCCTTTAAACCTATGGACTATGATGTCCTTAACCTCGGACTGTGGGGTCCTTTAAACACATGGACTATGATGTCCTTAACCTCGGACTGTGGGGTCCTTTAAACCCATGGACTATGATGTCCTTAACCTTGGACCACCATGTCCTTAAACTGGTAATCGATCGTAATGTCCCTAAACTAAACAATAGAGTCCAAATGCTCTTTTGTTGGATCTAAACGATCCCGTTAAGTTGATCTTAGTCTAAAATTAGACTAACGTATCCTTAACAAATGTTTAAGTTGATCTTAGTCTCAAATGAGACTAACGCATCCTTAAAACCAAACCAAAATCTAAGAAAATACGGATTTGGACTAATCCACGCCCTACGGGCGACAACATAAATTAGTCTCCGTATACAATCCACGGGCAACCAAAAACAAAACAAACACACACGACATGAAGTGACCATCTGGAGAAGGAGAAAGTGGTTACTGCGATGCGGTAGCATAATTAACTGCAGGGGCTTGCGTCTGCAGGGAAGAGCGTCCCCACAATCAAAAACCCCTCAAGTGAGGGGGAATCTGACGAAGTCTGCTATATCGTCCGCATCCGTTTAAACCTTCGATACATGGTGTCATAAATCAACTTGGTATCTTCGGAGAGGTATACGGATAGCACTAATTAGCATCTGCCCCCAAATTCAGGCAAGACGGACCTACGCGGTCGCGTCTCTGTGTTTTGGAGGAGAACAGATTCTGGCACGCCCGGTGGGACCTTTTCCTCTTTCCACTCCACACTTCGTGTGTCGTGTTTTTCCGCGATCAAATAATCGTGGTATGTATGTTTTTGGTTACCCTTGGGTGATAGGATACTGAAGCCGGTGTTTTGTCTCTATGAAGAATGGCGTTTGCTTCTACCCTAGCAACTCAGGCTCTGTCATATCTGGTGGGGTTAAGTATGGGCCACTTGCAGCCTCAAATCTCTGCAATCCGGCTCTTCAAGAAATCAACGGGCTTCTCTTTGGGTCGATACTCCCACCTCCTACCCTTGGTACCTTAACGCCGATGGAGGAAGCCCAGAGGAAATCTGTCTTCCACAGGCTGGTTCCCCAACCTGCAACTTTGCCAATAGAATCAGTCCTCCAACAACTGGCACCTGCCAAGGACCAAGATCGACGTAGGGGGCAGAATATTTAGGCTCTCAAAGGAAACAGGGGACAGGCTCGGAAAAATCCTGAAGCTAATCAAATCCCGACCGTAAGAAACGGTCAACGTCGATATCGGCATCATACAAAATGAGCTGGGGGCAGTTCTCCGTATGGTCCTGTTTCAACCCCAGTGGTGAATGTTGTTGTTCCAACTGGGAACAGTTTCAAACTGTTGCGAAGGGTCAGACAAAATTCTCCTACCGCAATATTGAAGAAATCTCCGCAGCTCATGGAGATCCCACGAGAGCAGAAACCAGTTTGCTCCCTAAAGCAACTTTCCTCATCTATATATAAAATGTGTGGAAGCAAGTGAAGGTCTCTGTCGTCAATCGTGGATCTTCCCCTAGACGTCAGCCAAATTCTGACAAATCCTATTTCAAATACAAGGGTACTCATCTCAAGACGGATCCTGATACAGCGGTTCCTCCTAAAACCAAAACGGCTTTTCACAAAAAAAAGGAGGCCCAATAAAGCTCAAGTGCCCGAAGAAAACTCCAAAGGCCAAAAACTCCAAACACCCTAAGCCTGGGGTTATGGTAGTTCACATAGTCTATGTGGTGAATTCCAAAGACGAAGTTCGAGCTTCTACTAGTCGCCGACCTCAAACTCGGTCCTTAACAAAAGTTCAACTGCAACGTTAAAAGCTGCAGGAGATGCTTGCTCAGGCGGCACCGCTCGCTAATCCATCGTCTAAGGCAAATCTCGAAGACGCACCTGGAGAAAGAAATCTGGCATGGCGCCGATTCTACACTTTACAAGCTCCAACCCATCCGTCTGCCCAGATACTACACAGAAGGATTAAAAAGGCTGTTGATGCGCCAAGGCATACCCTTCAAACAGACCGCGCGACAAGCTCAGTTCTACAACAAGATTTGGAATGTCCCCGGAACTTAGCGAAAGTTGCCCAATGGGAGAATGGAAACGAGTGGGCTTGGATATGTTCAATCCAAGAAACAGGAGCGATTCCAAGATTACTACGTTATACATGACTTTGATGAAGAAAGAGATGTTCTGTTAAAAGTGTAGGGTTCCTAGGCACTCTCAAGAGGTCTCACAGGCATCAACCATGCCAATTTCAAATATTACGGTGCCGAGAAACCCTAGACTACGGATCGTTGGCTAGATTTCTAGGCGACAAATCAAACTAGTTAACAAATTAACTAAGTGAACGCGGAAATACAACCTTTGTAGATCCGGTCCTCCACCTCCATAGCTCCGCAATGAAGTCTTCTCGCTGTCCAAGTCGAACCCCGGGCTCTAGCATCGGCTTCATCGGAGAATAGACGGGCTAGGTCATCGACGACGATGCCGAAGATGATCTACGTCGAGGCATCACAAGATTCAAGCTCCAACTTCACCAAGTCAAGAAACTTGTGAAGAAAACACACTCTACTACTTGGCAAGAGGTAGAGGATGAAGAAATAGGAAGTGGGTAGACTTTAGAATTGGATTTCTCACTCATTTTCATCAATCACCATTGATGAAGTCAAGGTTCTTTATCTTGAAGAAGAAGAAGAAGATGATAATGATATGATAGAATAAAAAGATTAACTTGAAAAGATAATCCCATTCATTCTTATCATAATAGTTACCATGGTTAAGTATAGAGAATGAACCAAGGTTAAGTGAAGTGGTTAGGGTTAAGCATGAGACAAAATGGTCACAAAGTCAAAGCTTCATGAAGCTTCAAAGAAAAAACAAAACTTGCAACCATTTCATTTCATATCTTTTCCAAATAAATAAATAAATAAATGATTAAGAAAAAGAAAACCCTAATCATCAATTTAACCATGGTTTAATCTTTACACTTAACCAAGTTAACATGTATCATCAAACATGATACAATCATTTGCACAAAAAGTATATCACATAAACAACTTGTACAACCAAGTGAGAAAATCCTTTTAAAGTGAACCGATACTAGTTAATGCAAAGTAATATATCAAATATATAATTATGCATTAAATCATTAAATCAACACTTGATTTAACGATCCGGTCATATCGCATATAACCGACTAGTATCCAATGTATCGACTTATCGAATCAACGCTTGAATCGATAACTAGGTTATATCGCATACAACCATTCGATACATTCATCGCAAGAATAGAATACGGTATCACATACACGCAATATTCTCGGTCCCGCACATATCTCATATGCGCTCCTATTTCGTTTCGCTTGAGCCAGGAAACCTCTGTGTAGGACTCTAAAGACTCATCAATACGCCGGCAGCAGGTGATGATCATATCAAACACCCACAAGCCGCAAGCGGTCTGCTAAACGTAACGGCCACCCGGGTATTGAGCGATCAGAAGATCGACGAGCAAGCCCGCTCACACTCCGGTGAATCCAACCAGTAACACTACCGTACAGTCCGGTCTCGTCGTCTGATATGTCGCATATCTTGCCTAGGGGTGGTAAACGTCAGACCCCAATAGCTCGATAAGTCGTGTCGATATGAGGTCTATAACAATTTGAGAAACTACTGGTAACACTTACCAGTAAATCTCAGCAACCCTGGCCAGGGATTTCCGGTTATAGCCAATCGAACACAGCGCAACATCAACTCCCTATACCGGGAGAGACGAATCCCCTCCTATCTCTCATTGCCTCCATGTGACTCAGGACTGTACCCAAAAACCACCGTTTTGCATGCCCTCTTGGACGTGGTAAGATGGAAATCAAAGCACAGTGGGAACCACACAAGACTCTATGACGATCTCGGGTCAACAGACTACTCTGTACCAGTGTCACCAGAGAACTGCCATCTGACGTAAGGTATAATACCATCTGGGAGTTCTCGGCGAGTCCGTCCAGTGTACCCAGTCTCTACTGAGCACCTGTATATCATCTCTGATGTCAAACACCAATGGATATGGGATCATCCATCGCCCATCTGTATGGGTCGAGAAGGTATACGCTAGTCTACTCTGGTATATCGATGCCCCGTCTCGATATACCCACGACTAGGGACTTTGAAGGATGTACTTATGGACTACCATGTCCCCACTGGTATGATCCGCATCATAGTCCAGGTAGTCAAGTACACATCCTAAGGGCTTTACTAACATGTAACAGAGAGACAATCAGTATACACGTTAAGGTAAAGAGTAACCAGATAGCATACTATCATGTCGAGCTAGAAAGTCCTCCCTATATATGTCCCAGCATCCACTACAATATACATCCAATGTACAGTAATGGCCTCTAGGGCATACATATAACTAACAAAAAGACACTAACCCTGAACCAAGACGAGGTCCCGCCGTGAAAATGCCAAGTCCGTCGTTCGAAGAACAGATGGACAAGCTAATAAGGGAAGCGGGTCAAAAGGTCCGTGACGACCATAATCGCGAAATTGCCATCTACGAGAAAGCCAGAACGCAGCGCCTCCTATAGCAGGGCAAGGAGAATGACAATGCTCTTCGTCGCCAAACCGTCATACAAAAGACCCGATGCAGAGGCAAAAATAAACCAAAGAACGGAAAAAATATTCGACAGCGGCAAAGCGGGTCTAAGAAGCCACGCGATCAAGAATCGAGCAGCCGGGACCCGTCTCTTATAAAGAAGATGTGTCGGGAATATTATTTTCCCCAAAACAAGACAAAGAAGATATTCAATCTTGTCATAAAACATCAAATGATGACACTCCCGGAGTCCAAGCACCCCGAGCAAGTAGACGAGGTCTCTCACCCTGACTATTGCTCCTATCACCGAGCAATAGGACATCCTCTCGAAGACTACTTCACCTTCAAGAACTGGGTCGAAGACTAATATCAACAAAGCAGGTTCGCTCTATCCAACAGTTGGAGGGTAAGCCCGCCACAGAAGCATGAACCGAAAGCGACGTGTATAGCGAGAGTAGAACCATATCAACATCGGTCTTGGAAACGATCTCGTACCTGTCACGCGATAACACTGTCAGAAGAAGAACCCGAGAATATGGATGATCTTTCTTGGTGCTTCGAAAACAATGAAGATGAGGTGATCTCAGAAATTCCACCGGCGCCAAAAGAGCTGGAAGATGGGATACATACTACTGCAGATGACATCAGAAAAATCGACTTGGGAACGGCAAACGACCCACGGCCGACGTTCGTCAGTGAACTGTTGTCTGAAGAAAAGGAAGCTACGCTTAAAGATGTGCTCATGCAGTATAAAGACTGCTTCGCATGGAACTATTTTGAGATGCCTGGATTAGATCCAGAAATAGCCGTCCACAAATTGGCGATATCTCCGGTCGTCAAGCCGATCAAACAAGCACTGAGAAGAATGCGGCTTGAGCTTGAGATGAGCATCAACGCTGAAGTCAAGAAGCTAATCGACTCCGGCTTCATACAAGAAGTTCAGTATCCTGACTGGATCACCAACATTGTCCCAGTAATGAAGAAAAATGGGACGGTGCGCATATGTGTGGACTTTCGGGATCTCAACAAAGCTTGCCCGAAGGACGACTTTCCAGTACCGGTCACTGAGCTGATGATAGATAATACATCCACTCACAAAGTTTTCTCCTTCATGGATGGCTCATCAGGATACAATCAGATAAAGATGCATCCTAAGGGCCAGAAGCATACTGCTTTCCGGACCCCTTTGGGCATATTCTGCTACAAGGTGATGCCGTTCAGTCCAAAGAACGTCGGTGCCACCTATCAGAGGGCCATGACGAAGATTTTCGATGACCTCATACATGAAATTGTCGAATGCTATATTGACGACCTCTTAGTTAAAAGCAAATCATACGAGAAATATCTAGAGCATCTGAAAATCGTGTTTCAGCGCCTTCGGAAATACAATTTGAAGATGAACCCTCTCAAATGCGCGTTCGGAGTTTCCTCAGGCAAGTTCCTAGGATTCATCATACGACATCGAGGAATCGAGATAGACCCGTCGAAGATCAAGGCGATCATGGAAATGCCTCCGCCAAGGACTCTCAAGCAATTACGGTCTCTCCAAGGAAAGCTCGCGCATATCCGGCGATTTATAGCCAATCTCTCAGGCAAGTGCCGTCCTTACAGTCACCTAATGAAAAAAGGAACCCCGTTCGTCTGGGATCGCAAATGCCAAAGTGCACTGGACGAAATCAAGCAATACCTGCAGAATCCGCTAGTGCTGGCCGCTCCCGTTAAAGGAAAACCTCTCGTCCTGTATACAACAGCCCTCGAAGATTCCTTAGGTGCACTGTGGGCACAAAAGAACGACGAAGGGAAGGAGAGAGCCCTCTACAATTTGAGTCGAGTTCTCCTGGGGGCAGAAAACAATTACTCTCCCATTGAAAAACATTGCCTGGCATTAATCTTCGCGATAACAAAGCTCAGACACTATGCGTTGGCACATGAGGTCCATCTCATATCGAAGGTGGATCCTCTCAAATATTTGATGTCAAAGGCTATATTAACGGGACGGCTCGCTAAATGGGCCATGCTCTTGATGGATTTCTCGATAACTTATCTTCCCCTCAAGGCAGTGAAATGCCAGGTGTTCATACCAGAATACTGCATTTTATACCGCCCATTCTTACGCTCGTGTGTTTATAGGTAGGTGCTTTTTATCCGTGTTTATTACATATTTGCAGGATACAGGTTCTCGGTTCTAAAACGGTGAAATTCATGGAAAACACGACAAAATCCGGGTTCCTGCCAACCACTGATAAAACACGGTCTCCGCTCTTCATCTGTATGCTGCCAGATACCAGTTTAGGAAGACAAAATGTCAAATCAATGTCATCCTCATGCACAAGGCTCAATGGTAGCACAAAATCTAAGAGATCTACGCGGAGCTCGAGGCAATCATGACAAAAGACATCCACAAAAAGTCCACCTTTCCTCAACAGAAATTCTGGAAGAATTGTGAATGTATTTTCAGAAAATATATATACCAGACAACATAGGACAAGAAACCAGGAAATCACCCACAAGACGACAACCCAATTCATCAATACGGCCGCGGATCCGCGGCCAAAGGGGGGTCTTGGCCGCGGATCCGCGGCCATGTAGGGTCCTCTCTTCGTAGTTTTCCAGGGGTAGTTTGGTCTTTGTGTATGTGCTCTGGTGGTTGCCCTAGACCTTCATTTCCCAGCCTATAAATACAGCAGAACTGAGCTTAACCAATGGAGCTTTTCTTTGTTCTTGATTTTTGTTGTTTTGTTCTTCTTCTTTCTCTTCTTCATTCTTTCTCCATGACATTGTAGTGAGAGCTTTTGAGTGGAAGATTAATGAAGATGAGGGCTTGTTATCTTTCTTGTTAGTTTGCTCCCCCTTGAGATTCTTGCTTTCTCTTGCTCATTCAACCTCTTCATTGAGCTTGAATGGGTAAGAGTTAGTTATTGATCTCAAGGGTCGTATTTTCTCACGGACTAGCACTTCATTTCACATGCGTTCTCTACCCTTCCCTTGATCTTGCAACCTCTTCATTGAGCTTGCAAGTTTAAGGGTTGGCTATTGATCACATGCTTGTCTTGAGTCCTAGTTCCGTATTCTTTTTATTGCTTTTTATTACTTGCTCTTTATTACCTTGTCTTTATTTACTTGCTATTTTATTCATGCACTTTAATTACTTGTATCTTTTCTTTTCTTTGTTCTTTTCTTTTTGTTCTCTTTTGTTCATTTTGTGAATGTTGTAATTATTGTTGTTGTTAAGAATTAATACGGAATTGTAAGTTAACGTTTCTTTGCCAATTCCTTTTCCCGTTATTTTCCATTTGAACTCCGCCCGAACCATACGCAAGCGCTCCGTTAGGCACCGTACCCTGACAAGGTAACGGTGATTCCTAACCGCGACCGGTTGCGTTCGGTTTGGCCGGAGGCGAAAGCAAGAGACAAGAACGGAAGGACAAGGGTAAATAAGCCGGATTCCACGAATACCGCGCTTAAATCCCCTAATCCACGTTGTTGTCGATTGCTCTAGCTTCAATTGGTCAAGACTCGGCTCAAAGGTTTTGAGTACGGATTTCTTAGCTTACAATCTCGTATCTTTTCTTAACAACTTTATACTTGCAAATAAACACATAGGTTAGACCGAACAAACATACAGATTCTTTATTGACTCGTCTAAGACAAGAAGGTAAGATACCACCATCTCCCTGTGGACCGACCCGTGCTCAACCGGCTAGCTGCAAAGCGACACCGTCCTGATCGCGGTAAACATTAATTCTTTGAACATCCGACACGCCATCGGTGTGCGATCAAATGGCGCCGTTGCCGGGGAGACGGTAGCGTATTTTCTTTCTTGTTATTCGGGTTAATATTCTTTTTGTATATATATATAAAAAAAAACTCTTTTTGTTTTTTTTGGATAATTCTTGTGGGCAAGAGTGCAGATTTTTGCAAGTTTGCAAACTGCGATTGTGGGAGCAAAGTATGCATTCAAGGCAAAGGTGATTTACGAAGTACAGTGCCAAAGATCCGGGAAGTTTGACCCGCGCAAGCGAACCTTTCAAGCTTACCAAATTTGATTCAACGGGGGTTTCCTAACCCAAAACTTAAACGGTACGTACTTTACTAACACCTTCTTCTCAAATCCGACGCTTCCAATATACTATTCTTTGCAGGATTCTTTGCAAGTTCGCTAGCAAACGCCAAATTTGACTAACCCGTATTTGCTGCAGCGCCGCGCTTAAAATAAAAAAAAACGATTGTTTGATTCTTTATAGAATTTTTTGAATTGCGCATTGCATCAATTAATACGGACTTAAGGGCAAGCGAACCCCACAACATACGGTAAAGGATTTCATCACCTTTTCCGTGGCCCACAAATCACGAACTTGCGCATAACGTTTACCCACACAAAATTTAAAAGAAACTAGACTTTAAGCCTTAAGGACTTCGCGCTCACTAGGAGAAGTTGACTGTGTTTAGAAGCTTGCTTAACGGTATATTGTTTACGGGGTGTCTAGGAAAGTGTTAACGGCAAAACCGCCAAAAGAGAAAGGGTTATTTAATTAAGGAACTTCGCGAAAGCGTTGGAAAACCTCCCCTTATCTCTGCACTTACCTGGCCTCGTGATCAGTGTATCTTGAGTCTGTTTCTCGACACAGTTTAACTTCGACAATCAAGTTCTTGAGCAGGTCTAGTTGACCTAGGTGAACCCTAGAACGATTAAGTGTGTGGTATTTTTGTGTCGTGATTGTTTTTGTCCATATTCTTTTTTGTGTATACTTCATTCTTTTGTTAATATAAAAAAAAAATTTAAAAAAAAATATATCATTCATTTTTCCCTTCCTCTTCTCTTCCTTTCTTTCCTTCTCTCTTCATATCATGGGTACTCCACCTCGAAAAACTCTTGCCGAACTTTGGTACCCACAACCAGACATCTCCTCATACGGTTCTTGTTTTGGTCGAACTTCAAACGACCCCTCCATGCCAAAAATTTCATTGAAAGATCGGATAGACGCGTCTAGGACGAACGACTGGACCCCGCAATCCACTTCGTATCAACCGTTTCAAACATTCACCCCTTCTTGCGTTGATACACCTTTTGAAAATCCAGTTGTAACCCCAAGACCAATGTCTCTTGCTGAACATATCGAACAATCCCATAGCCGATCTTTCACTCCTTTCACCACTTCGAATTCTCGGGATCAACAATTCCATTCACCTTCTTATCCCAATATTGATCCCACTCCTGTCCAGCCATTCAATTCCTACCAATCCTACCCTACTTTTGCTCCTTCCCTAGACATTGATTCTACACAGCCATTTGGGGGTTTCCAGTATCCAACCAACTTCGCATCTTTTACTGAAACCCCATCACAACCTATGTCTAGCTTAGAACAGTCCTTGGAAGAATTTAGGGTAGCTTCACAACAGACGATGGATTTGAATGCATCCATGGCCGCCCTCATACAACCTAGTGATCCGGTAGCTAGTTTTCAACTAGCTCCTAATTTTTCAATGTATGATGAGGCGGCAGGACAGGCTGTGAATTTGAGTGGAGAGAGTGAGATATACCCCCTTCCAAATCAAACCTACCCATCCCAAATTGAATCCCACACCTCCTGTTTTGAAAGTCTATCGAGTATCCCACAAGACTTATCAATTGAAGATAGAATGATGAATGAGTTGTGCGACTTCGTAGTATTTGATTTACCTGATTATGAAGGGTCCCCTCCAAGTGAAACCAACCCCATTCTTTTGACCTCTACACCTCCATCTTAGAACCAGAATCGATTGATATCCATGCTTTTGTTGAGGTGTCGGTGAATTTTGATTTTCACTTGATTGAGGATATTGACGCTGGGAACATCTTGGATGATGAAACCGTAGATTTGGCTGAGTTTATCTCTTCAAATCATCATCCCGAGTCTTTAACTGTTTTTCCCGAACTTCATATGCGTCTTGATATTGATGAAAAATGCATGGATGAGCTTAATTTTGAGGAGAACATTGAGGATAGTTTTGAGGATGAACCAGTTTTAATTGATGAGTCGGATTTTCCAATTCATCCTATTCCTTCCACCGACTGTGTACACCCTCCTGCACCTTTAACCGATAACCTTCCTCAACCACTTCCCTCTATCCTTTCCATCGTTCCGACCTTGCAAGAACCCGTATCACTTGTAAGTCTACGCTAGCGCCCCGGCAGTCTACAGACGCCAAATGCGGAACAAAAACTTTTTAACTGGCGCTATCGTATACTTTAACCCGGATCTGCCATTATTGCTAAACTAACAAACTGTAAAGAGTGTAGAATGGTTATACCGAACGATCCGAGTCCTTCGTTCTTCAACCATCATCCCACGCTCCGTTGCGGCTGCTCCGATCTCGTCGATCTCCGATCTCCTCGTCGAGGTGG
This sequence comes from Agapanthus africanus, assembly GCA_030015575.1. Lineage (NCBI taxonomy): Eukaryota > Viridiplantae > Streptophyta > Magnoliopsida > Asparagales > Amaryllidaceae > Agapanthus > Agapanthus africanus. The sequence goes on along the minus strand of CM057339.1, from coordinate 295,530,940 downwards.
CACCACATGATCGGTTCTTTAAACGGGCTCCCGCCTCTGACTCGAGGCAACTCGATCGTCAAGTTTGCTAAAAGAGACGACCAAGATTGATGTAGAGAATGAGTAGATGACTTTGTCTCACTTCGTCCAAATCCGTGGACGATCGGTTAATGAAGTTGCCGTGGAAATCGGGTGATAGAATGAAATGGACTGTGAAATTCCATACACCGATAAAACCTATCATAGTCTTTTCTAGCAAATGAAAACTCAAGTGAGAGAGAGAATGAGGAGAGAGAGAGGGCAAGCCATATATAGCAAGAGGGAGGTGACCGTAGGAGAAGGGGGTGACCTTAAGCAAAAGCTTCTCACTTTTAAAATATCTTAAGCAATCCAAAAGGTTTTAATACTAAAGCATGAATCACTTAAACACCTCATCAAGCATTAATGAACCATTAAATGCAACCAATGAAAACTTAACACCAATTAATCCTAGTCACCTCATCTAGAACCTTCTAGAATAATCCACACTCATCTCAAGAAAAGACAAATCCGTCTTTAACCGAATGTTAAAAGACGGCTGATAGAAAACTGGAAACTGGCAACTTCCAAAAGTGATCCTGAAACGAATTTCAGGACAACCCCGAAACTGTATAAATATACCCGCATTTGTATTACGACCGAATACAAATGCAACTGAGACAAAGATATTATACCTACTCAATATAATACTCGGATCCGGCTTAAACCAAAGCCGACCAGTATTATCTGCCCGAAAAATAACACGTGCGTAAACGCACGTGCATTTTCCGAACCCTGCCATAAAACCATACGGCCTCTACAACGTTTCGCCCGAACTTGGGAAACTGTCTGTGGGGGACTCTAATGACTCGTCAGCACCCTGGCAGTGGGTTTAACCACAAACCGTCAGCGGCACTAGCTATGCGTAACGGCTGCCCATGGACTGACCTCAAGGGTGGCCGAGGAGCGAACTCAAGGGAGACCGATGAGCGAACTCCTCCGAAAACCCTACTGAGCCTAACAGTGACAATGTATATACAGTCTGGTCCGTTCGTCAATGAGTATCGCATATCTGCCTAGGGGGCTGGTAACGTCAGACCCCCAATAGCAGTATAAGTCGTGTCGGAGTGAAGCCCAATAACACCCTGAGATACTACTGGAGTACCTACCAGTAAATCTCATGCCACGGCCGTGGGCTTTGTGTAATGGCTCTCCTAGACACAGCACGATCTCGCCCCCAATACCGGGAGAGACGAATCCCCTGCCGATCCGCTCACGTGCCTCCATATGGCTCGGGACTGTACCCAAAAACTACCTGTTTGCACGACTCCTTTGAGCCGTGGTAGGATAGAAATCAAAGCACAGTGGGAACTCACACGAGATAAATGACGACCTCAGGTCGATGAACTAACCTGTACACATGTCACCAGGGAACTGCTATCTGACGGTAGATATAATACTAACTAGCAGATTCCCGGCGAGTCCTGTCCGGTGTACTCATAACCCAATGAGCACCTGTATACATCTTAGGTGATCCAACTTACACCAGTGGCTTGTGAGACAGGCCACCGCCCTTCGTCGGGGTCTCGACTGTATACACTAGTCTACTCCGGAGTATCGATGCCCTGTCTCGAAACTCCCACGACTAGGGACCACAATTAAGGATATGCATATAAACTACCCAACTCTCACGTATATGATCGCCATCATACTGTTGGTAGTAAAGCAAGATCCTAAGGGCTCTATCAAAGTGTAACATGCAATCAGTCACCTGAACATGTACACGACTGATAAAGGCAAACCAGATAGCATACTATCATCTCGAGTAAGACTGTGCTACCGGGATAGGTCCTCCGCAATCATTGCAATCATGTACCTGCGATCCAATAATTGACTATGAGGGCACTATCTCCAACAATCTCCCACTTGCACTCAAGGCTAATATTGCGATGTCGACTACTCACAGCCCGTGTGAAACCGAACATCCAACTCCTCTACTAATCAGTTTCACAAAGCCCGTTTGTAAAACTATTGTGTTCGAGAAATAGCCTCGGTGAGTGGATCCGCCTAGAAGTATCTTTTTGTATCTCTATTAATCTCAAGTTCGCGGAGAAAACCATCTCCCGAATTGAGTAATACCTGTCTTAGAACATGTCTGGATATCTGATGGGACCTTAGTTCATAAATGAACTCCATATCCAAACTTCTTAGACGGAATCGATCACTGAACCTAATCAGTATCGGGCACCTTGCTTCCCACAGTATCCTTTTGGACCACCTGTCCATAATACTGTCCCTCTTCGTCAGAGGGAAAAACTAAAACTCTGACAGTTACTCTGTCATCCACGTCATCTTTGAAGCATGGAATGATAATCGTCTCCCGAAGGAGGCTGCCGTCATCAAATCCGTAGAACATGTACTTATGTTCTAAAACTGCTTCCTTATGTTTCACCAGGATTGGATTAATACAAACTTATTGCATCTAGTGCAAAACCAACATTTGGTGTGGTACTTGACATCTCATGATTGACTCAATTGCCTAAGCAAGTGATCTGCCAATCATGCACATCCCTCTCCTCTTTAGTCTATACGACACCTTTAGAGAGGGTGACTCCATCACCTGCAGGTACACTACCATGCTAGGAGTCAACTATTCCAAAAACCATTAGAATATCTGTCAAAGTACCCACATTGGGAAACTACCCAAATCCAGATCTAAAACCATAGATCTAGAAACCAGAATGTCAAATATTATATCAATATCCTGTCTGGAGAAACAACTGTGTGACGACCACAGTACAACCGATCGTAGTATAGGAATTTTACTTCCTACTCTGTGTATGTCATCCAGATACCATGACATCACACCCTACTACCTTCTTAACAGATCCATCCCTTATTCTGATTGAAGTCAAACCCATGACTGTCACATCAAAATTAGATGATCTATCTCCGCTATAACTGCTCAAGTCTATAAATAGACATAAGCTACTTGCCCACCATGCTTCCGTTGCTCCTACTGACTATGACAACCCTCCTACCGGGTCTCATATCCTGGAACAACAGTAGTGTCAAGTCTGGGTAGATAAGAACCTTCCTGTCACCGTCTCTGAGGCTACCGAAGTACCTCTCGGGCGTCTGAGGTTACCTACCATACCTGCGGAGTGGCTATTGGAATGTCAAACCTGATTGAATATATAGGTCCTATTAAATTTTCCGTAATCGTTCGCGGTTCTGGAATCACTTCCAGTTCTACCATACTCCCACTACTGTTTTCTGAAAAAGATCCATTTTACTAAAACTGTGGCGAGTCAAGAACAATATCACTATTGATCTTCCAAATGGTAGAATATCAACCCTCGTCATAGCCAAGGTCAACCCACAAACAGCCATTACAGAATCGTGCCCTGAGTTATCCAGTGTCTGGTTTTAATCATAAGCTGGACAACTCCCCGTACCTTAATTTCTTTTAAGGTACGATCCATTCTATATCCAATACAGAAACTTTGGCACTTATTTAATTGGAACCATATTCAAATCATGCAGCTGTCTCCAGTGCATATCAACTTAATGGAAAGAGGCTAATCAGCATTGCTCAACTTAGGAATCCATCCAATTATGAGTAACCTGAAAGAGAAAACTCGTTTCTCAAAACCATCACTATCATCTGAATACCAATCACAAGAATCTACATCTTCGATCTCTTTGAAGAATCCCGATACTTGTGATACCTGGTTCTCTACTTTATTCTTATACCCACAACTTCTCAAAACTTAGACCTTGTATTTCTACGAAACACTCGTCTAAATACTAGAGAAGTTATAAGTAAACAGAACATAGTACGAGGACCTACCCCTTTGTCCTGAAGGACACTTGGACAACATACAATACTCTGTATAAGTCCGCTAAGTTGAACAACTCAAAACTTGTGCGTTGTCGGTGGAAAACTGTACCCTGGCGATTTCCTCAAATATCACCAATTACAACGAATTCCGATATAATGAGGATGATCACCTAATTCCCAATATCTTACTCCCACTCATCATCTGTAAAACCATACAGATATGAGAATGAAACCTGGTAAATACATACCCTTGGAGTAAGTGTCTAATCGGGAAAACAGTTTTTCCTTTAACAATGCACTGAAACATTAAAATGTTTCGTAAGGGTATCCTGGTATTCATAGCAATGCCTCTTCCATAATCCAATTCATGACTTCAACCGTATATTTTATTGCCATCTCTCCAAATCCCTTTATTTGTCTTTAGTCGTTACCTTCTGTACACCATCGTTATGCTAAATGGTTTTCTTCCTTCCCTACCGTTCGGCACCAGCCTATGGTTTGGAAGAAGACTATCCAGTAAGCATAATAGGTGTACCCTCCTAAACTAAGGAGTACTCGCATCTCGAGAGAAGGTGACGATAAAAGACAACTGAATAATACCTTATTCTTTTAAAGGTGAAATAGGAGTGGCGATGAAGTACGCGGTTTTGGTCGTGAATGATATCAGTCGCAATTTACTTTGCCCTCTTTCTAATCCCTTTATTTTGTCTTTACATATTACCTTCTGCACACCCTACTTAGGCTAATTGGTTTTCTTCATTCCCTACCTTTCGGCACCAGCCTATGGTTTGGAATAAGACTATCCAATAGGCGTAATAGGTATACTCTCCTAAACCAAGGAGCTCTCGCAACCTGAGAGAAGGTGATAATAAAAGACAACTGAATAAACCAATTCTATTTCTCCTGAACCTGGATCCATCCCCGAAGAAGTCCCTTCGAGTTCGTATATAACCATACGATGGATCTATCCAATGGAAGTGGATATCCGTAGTAATACGGGTGTTCTGAGAAATTCAAAGGGTAAAAGAAGGAGTGGCAATGACTTATGCAACTCGGACAATCCAAAAGCCAGTATTTTAAGAAGGTTCGGTCAACCTGGTCACTGAGTCATAGTCTAGGGTCGGTCAAAGGTCGCTGCCAAAGAGAGAGAGAGAAAAGAAACACTCTGCGTGCACTCTAACCTAGATCAGAATGGTCATCATTTTATCTAATCCGGAAACCTCCCACTGTCCTGTCAAATTCTCCTCCAAACCTAAAGAAGAATCAATCGGGATCACCCGAAGAGTAAACCAACTCATCAGTGGGAATCGGGATCCAACTCTCATCGCATGTTAACGTGATGGAATGCATCCACGTTATTCATACTCCTGAAGGTATGCGCATACTTGGCAAGTTTCAGTTTCTTTAGAAACTCCCGATATCATTTTCTTGCCCCATGCTCTTATGACCTTGGCGAAAGTCAACAAATCATAAGTCACATGTCAAGTTCTGCCCGTCATTATCTTGTTAATTTGAATCCACCCGTACATACCCTTGACGAAAGCCAACAAGGTAATACGACTGTCCCAAACCAACTCATCTATCTATGCAACAAATGAATACCCAGCAGCTACCAAACACTATGCCTTGACGAAAGCCAACAAACATAGATTGAATACTACTGACCATCCATAAGAAACTACGGAGGGCTACGATTGGTTTTTGGTGAAAAACCTTTAACGTAGTGAACTTGATATCGCTGAAGGAACCTGATAGCTTTTTATAAAAATATAGTGACGAAAACCTTTTGCTAAAGAGGTCATTCCCGGTGAAGGGATCTCGGCTCTTTCCTCATGGAATGAGGTGCAGGATATTCCACTGAATACCGCTATGCAAAGCAACTTGTAATCGACTATAGTGAAGTTATTACTCTGACGCAAACTTCTGTCCAAGGGGTCTTTCCCGGTGAAGGGATATCAGCCCTTGCCTCGTCGAATGAGGTGCTGGATATTCACACCGAATACCGCTATGCATAACAAAAGGAAACGTCTTTGTAACAACACCTTTTAAAATTGTTCCAACAACTCAAACAGGTTTGTTTTACTTTGCATTGATCAGAATCAACGCAGTCCCATCAATCAATCACACCAGAAAAGAACGAAAATAAAATGTACGTATATGCCATCCGCATTCGTCACTGGGTCCCGTCATCACCCGTTAGGTTACTTAACTAACGACAGAGCGGGGACTAGACTAGCGCGGGTGTAAAACATATACAACATCTAATAGTATATAAACCAATATACATAATCGCTCCAGGCGTGATAATATGCAACATTACAGAAAAGTAATAAGCATCACAGAACAATACAGATAATCTGGGATCCCCGAGTTTCACAGAGCCGCTGCTGAAACTCGACGTTCCCCTGTCGTGTGGATAGCCTGTGCAATGAAACCTAGACCCCTACGGGTGCGGCAAGTTACCCGCCAAAACCTGAAGCGAGGCAGTCCCCCACAGCATTGTGAATGGAACACCCGGCACTTTCACGGAATCCGGTAAATTGAGCACCCCTCCTTGGGTCAACCTGTACCCCCTACGAGTGCGGCGAATAGTCTGCCAATTCTGAAGTGGTGCCCCTCTGCCTCTCAAAGCAATGAGATGCGGACCCGTTGCTTTCCCGAACCCGGCTATCCGTGCACTCCGTCTTGGGGCAAAACCTAGTACAGTAATGAAAAATAGTACAACAGGTACATCGACCGCAACCTGGTCTGCCCCAAAAGAATATTATACAACAGGCAGTGACGGCTGTCCACAAGTTGGACGCTCGCCCCGCAATATCAAATGTACAAATAAACTCAAACTGTACTACCATTGCACACTGCTATCCACCACGACAAATCCGCAACATCACAGCACAACACAGAACATCAACGCGAATGTCACGTTCGCAAACCTGTCTAAAAGAACTATAGCAATCAAACGCGGTTTACCGATCAAATGACATTCCCGGTCGGAGATATAATGTAAGCACTGTAAACTAACGTGTTTAAATTTCGATCGACCAAAGACCAAAAAGTGGGCCCCACTGCTTACTGGTGAACAGTAACAAAATCTGGTCCAAAACTTTATATACCAAAAACCCCAAAATCCCACAGAGAACCAACTGACAAAATTTGGGAGCACGTGCTCCCCACGTGGCCGCGGTTGCGCGGCCAAACCATGGGTTTGGCCGCCCTTCCGCGGCGTCTTGGAGGGATCACGACCCCAAATTTTGTCGTGGCTCTTAGAATTCCATGCACGGATTTTTAAGACATCCAGAAATAATTTTTGAGACCGTTTAAAAACAACAGAAACTGTCAATTTAGGATTTTGTCGTTTTTGAGTTTCGGTTCGATCGATATTTTGAACACGTTAGCACAAGTTAGTATAGCAAAATGGTTAGGCTATGATACCACTGTAAGTCTACGCTAGCGCCCCGGCAGTCTACAGACGCCAAATGCGGAACAAAAACTTTTTAACTGGCGCTATCGTATACTTTAACCCGGATCTGCCATTATTGCTAAACTAACAAACTGTAAAGAGTGTAGAATGGTTATACCGAACGATCCGAGTCCTTCGTTCTTCAACCATCATCCCACGCTCCGTTGCGGCTGCTCCGATCTCGTCGATCTCCGATCTCCTCGTCGAGGTGGCACCACATGATCGGTTCTTTAAACGGGCTCCCGCCTCTGACTCGAGGCAACTCGATCGTCAAGTTTGCTAAAAGAGACGACCAAGATTGATGTAGAGAATGAGTAGATGACTTTGTCTCACTTCGTCCAAATCCGTGGACGATCGGTTAATGAAGTTGCCGTGGAAATCGGGTGATAGAATGAAATGGACTGTGAAATTCCATACACCGATAAAACCTATCATAGTCTTTTCTAGCAAATGAAAACTCAAGTGAGAGAGAGAATGAGGAGAGAGAGAGGGCAAGCCATATATAGCAAGAGGGAGGTGACCGTAGGAGAAGGGGGTGACCTTAAGCAAAAGCTTCTCACTTTTAAAATATCTTAAGCAATCCAAAAGGTTTTAATACTAAAGCATGAATCACTTAAACACCTCATCAAGCATTAATGAACCATTAAATGCAACCAATGAAAACTTAACACCAATTAATCCTAGTCACCTCATCTAGAACCTTCTAGAATAATCCACACTCATCTCAAGAAAAGACAAATCCGTCTTTAACCGAATGTTAAAAGACGGCTGATAGAAAACTGGAAACTGGCAACTTCCAAAAGTGATCCTGAAACGAATTTCAGGACAACCCCGAAACTGTATAAATATACCCGCATTTGTATTACGACCGAATACAAATGCAACTGAGACAAAGATATTATACCTACTCAATATAATACTCGGATCCGGCTTAAACCAAAGCCGACCAGTATTATCTGCCCGAAAAATAACACGTGCGTAAACGCACGTGCATTTTCCGAACCCTTCCATAAAACCATACGGCCTCTACAACGTTTCGCCCGAACTTGGGAAACTGTCTGTGGGGGACTCTAATGACTCGTCAGCACCCTGGCAGTGGGTTTAACCACAAACCGTCAGCGGCACTAGCTATGCGTAACGGCTGCCCATGGACTGACCTCAAGGGTGGCCGAGGAGCGAACTCAAGGGAGACCGATGAGCGAACTCCTCCGAAAACCCTACTGAGCCTAACAGTGAAAATGTGTATACAGTCCGGTCCGTTTGTCAATGAGTATCGCATATCTGCCTAGGGGGCTGGTAACGTCAGACCCCCAATAGCAATATAAGTCGTGTCGGAGTGAAGCCCAATAACACCCTGAGATACTACTGGAGTACCTACCAGTAAATCTCCTGCCACGGCTGTGGGCTTTGTGTAATGGCTCTCCTAGACACAGCACGATCTCGCCCCCAATACCGGGAGAGACGAATCCCCTGCCGATCCGCTCACGTGCCTCCATATGGCTCGGGACTGTACCCAAAAACTACTTGTTTGCACGACTCCTTTGAGCCGTGGTAGGGTAGAAATCAAAGCACAGTGGGAACTCACACGAGACAAATGACGACCTCAGGTCGATGAACTAACATGTACACATGTCACCAGGGAACTGCTATCTGACGGTAGATATAATACTAACTAGCAGATTCCCGGCGAGTCCTGTCCGGTGTACTCATAACCCAATGAGCACCTGTATACATCTTAGGTGATCCAACTTACACCAGTGGCTTGTGAGACCGGCCACCGCCCCTCGTCGGGGTCTCGACTGTATACACTAGTCTACTCCGGAGTATCGATGCCCTGTCTCGAAACTCCCACGACTAGGAACCACAATTAAGGATATGCATATAAACTACCCAACTCTCACGTATATGATCGCCATCATACTGTTGGTAGTAAAGCAAGATCCTAAGGGCTCTATCAAAGTGTAACATGCAATCAGTCACCTGAACATGTACACGACTGATAAAGGCAAACCAGATAGCATACTATCATCTCGAGTAAGACTGTGCTACCGGGATAGGTCCTCCGCAATCATTGCAATCACGTACCTGCGATCCAATAATTGACTATGAGGGCACTATCTCCAACATCACTTACATTTCATATGTCTGGTTTACCAAGTTCGGCGTACCCATGGTTTCTTACGAATCTTGAGGGATTCGACCCAATTTCTCGGCGAGTAAATATATTAGCACAATCACTTTTCACATGTCGGTCATCACAAATTGTGCTAATCTATTTACTCCATTTGCACCCTCAAGTTCGTATTCCACCTCTTACTCCCTTCCGCCATTCTTCTTCTTCTGATATACCGAGACCGTATCCTGCTTCTCTCCCAATACGGTCCCGCGTATTCTCTCTCTCTTTTCCCTACACCTTCTTTCACCAGCCACTGCTTTACAGAGATAAGATTTTTGAATGGTTGGTACTCACTTTTGGCCTGTGTAAGGCCTTGTATAGCTTGACACTGTTCTTCCCCCCCTAATCCTGAACTTCATCGCTTAAACAGTGGAAGCACTGTTTCACTTAAGTTTGGGGGGGACACTTTTTGGTGTATATATTTTTTTTGTTTTGTTCTTTCTCCTTTTGTATATAATTTGTTTTTTAAGGAGCGCCGGCAATTTTGACCCTCTTGGTATAGCCTGACAGTGAGGGCACTGTCAAGTTTAAGTTTGGGGGTGTGCTCGGTAAGCTTTCTTCCTTCGCATTCATTTGTATATTCTGCATTTGCATACCTTATTAAAAACCCATAAAAATCAAAAAATTTCCAAAAATATAAAAAACTTTTTTGTCAAGTTAGCTTGTGGAAGAACTCTGATTCATTCGACGGTTTTTGTTTGAAAAGATGGGAATAACTAAATCCTATGTTTAGATTTTGAAAACCTGAAAGATAACTCTCCTTTGAAGTTAACTATAGCTGATATACGTCTTTACATCACACTATACGTGTCGTGAGTTGTGGAAATTAGAAGACAAGTCTTTTATGTCTAAAAAAAAAACTTTTAAATGGATCAATGATTTTCTGAGGATCAAATAGGTTTATTCTGAAATAAGTAATATCAAGAATAGTTTATGAAGTAAGTGAATATGAAGGAATATTATTGATGCCTTAATTGGAACTAAGTCTGAAAAATAACCCATCTGAAACTTGATTGGAATGATTACACACCAAACCCACTAAACACGTCTTTTATCCAAAAAATAATTGAACTACCGGTTATATCTCCGTTCGTATTGAATCATCATGTTTTTCACGCCAAACTGTCTTTTGTTTTTGGACCTAGGTAACTTGAGTAATTAAGTCCGCTGGGGTGTTTCTACACCTAATGCCCTAAAACCAACTGGTTTGGGTGCATTGGCCCAAAGCTCGCTAAGAAGCCTAGAAAGTCCAGTTTAAAACAAAATCAAGCAAGTGTTCTTTCCGAGTTAAAATTCCTAACGGTTCTTTGTGTGAGAATAATCTTGATAAAAGACAGGCTTTTAAAAAAAATTTAACGGAGATATGAAGGTTTTACTCTTTGATAAAGACTATTGCACGTTCACAGAGGTGTGTATAAAATGAAAACAAGAAAAAGGTGGAGTGAAAAATACGACTTAGTTTCCTGTTAGGGAAGATAGAAATTCTGAAGTTGAAACCTTACTGGAAAACGAAACTTGAAAAATGCTTAACTCTTTATAAAACTTATGTGATCCTTTTAAAATTGTTATTTGGGCTTTATTGTACGACATGATGACTTTAATCGACCTTTCTGGAACTTAACGGCACTATTTGCACTACACGTAAAGACATATAAAATCTGTAGTTAAATAAGAAGCGAGGTGTGAAAACTAAAGGTTCGATGGTCTAGACTTAGGATTATAGAATTGTTATTTTCTAAAACAAAACTTTAGGGTTTGAATCTTAGTCATTTTACAAACTAGCTTGACGGGATTTTGTGGGTGTAATCCGCTGAAAACCCTCAGGAGACAACACTCCTCCTACTTGGGACACCTAGAGGTTTAACGGCTTGTTGCACGCGCTCAGTGCAATCGCGTTCCCTGCGAAAGTGCGGTTAGGATTTTATTTTTGTGAATAATTGGTTTTGCTCGGGACGAGCAAAAGTTAAGTTTGGGGGTATTTGTTCATACCAGAATACTGCATTTTATACCGCCCATTCTTACGCTCGTGTGTTTATAGGTAGGTGCTTTTTATCCGTGTTTATTACATATTTGCAGGATACAGGTTCTCGGTTCTAAAACGGTGAAATTCATGGAAAACACGACAAAATCCGGGTTCCTGCCAACCACTGATAAAACACGGTCTCCGCTCTTCATCTGTATGCTGCTAGATACCAGTTTAGGAAGACAAAATGTCAAATCAATGTCATCCTCATGCACAAGGCTCAATGGTAGCACAAAATCTAAGAGATCTACGCGGAGCTCGAGGCAATCATGACAAAAGACATCCACAAAAAGTCCACCTTTCCTCAACAGAAATTCTGGAAGAATTGTGAATGTATTTTCAGAAAATATATATACCAGACAACAGAGGACAAGAAACCAGGAAATCACCCACAAGACGACAACCCAATTCATCAATACGGCCGCGGATCCGCGGCCAAAGGGGGGTCTTGGCCGCGGATCCGTGGCCATGTAGGGTCCTCTCTACGTAATTTTCCAGGGGTAGTTTGGTCTTTGTGTATGTGCTCTGGTGGTTGCCCTAGACCTTCATTTCCCAGCCTATAAATACAGCAGAACTGAGCTTAACCAAGGGAGCTTTTCTTTGTTCTTGATTTTTGTTGTTTTGTTCTTCTTCTTTCTCTTCTTCATTCTTTCTCCATGACATTGTAGTGAGAGCTTTTGAGTGGAAGATTAATGAAGATGAGGGCTTGTTATCTTTCTTGTTAGTTTGCTCCCCCTTGAGATTCTTGCTTTCTCTTGCTCATTCAACCTCTTTATTGAGCTTGAATGGGTAAGAGTTAGTTATTGATCTCAAGGGTCGTATTTTCTCACGGACTAGCACTTCATTTCACATGCGTTCTCTACCCTTCCCTTGATCTTGCAACCTCTTCATTGAGCTTGCAAGTTTAAGGGTTGGCTATTGATCACATGCTTGTCTTGAGTCCTAGTTCCGTATTCTTTTTATTGCTTTTTATTACTTGCTCTTTATTACCTTGTCTTTATTTACTTGCTATTTTATTCATGCACTTTAATTACTTGTATCTTTTCTTTTCTTTGTTCTTTTCTTTTTGTTCTCTTTTGTTCATTTTGTGAATGTTGTAATTATTGTTGTTGTTAAGAATTAATACGGAATTGTAAGTTAACGTTTCTTTGCCAATTCCTTTTCCCGTTATTTTCCATTTGAACTCCGCCCGAACCATACGCAAGCGCTCCGTTAGGCACCGTACCCTGACAAGGTAACGGTGATTCCTAACCGCGACCGGTTGCGTTCGGTTTGGCCGGAGGCGAAAGCAAGAGACAAGAACGGAAGGACAAGGGTAAATAAGCCGGATTCCACGAATACCGCGCTTAAATCCCCTAATCCACGTTGTTGTCGATTGCTCTAGCTTCAATTGGTCAAGACTCGGCTCAAAGGTTTTGAGTACGGATTTCTTAGCTTACAATCTCGTATCTTTTCTTAACAACTTTATACTTGCAAATAAACACATAGGTTAGACCGAACAAACATACAGATTCTTTATTGACTCGTCTAAGACAAGAAGGTAAGATACCACCATCTCCCTGTGGACCGACCCGTGCTCAACCGGCTAGCTGCAAAGCGACACCGTCCTGATCGCGGTAAACATTAATTCTTTGAACATCCGACACGCCATCGGCGTGCGATCACCAGGCCATCGCCGACTTCCTCGCTGAGCATCCGATACCTTCCGACTCTCTCTTGAACTGCGAATTGCCAGACGAACACGCATTTGACACGATCGACGGGAAAAGAAGAGAGAATAATACTCAGTGGGAACTCTACTTCGACGGAGCATCTTCCATGAAGAAGCGAAAGCAAAGCACCCCCATATTCAAATCAGGGGTAGGCCTCATTTTCGTGACTCCACAAGGAGGGATAATGCGCTTTGCTTTCTCCTTGACAGAGCCGAGGACAAACAATGAAGCCGAATACGAAGCTTTGATAGCAGGTCATGAGATCGCTGTCGACGTGGGAATCGAGGACCTTCTTATATACGGAGACTCCCAGCTAATCGTTATTCAAGTAAATGGCGACTATCAAACGTCCAAGCCAGAGCTGGTAAAGTACGGCGAGAGAGTGTAGCAATTACTGACTCAAATTCCCTCCTACATGCTGGAAAGTATACCGCGTGCAGAAAACAGCAAAGCAGATGCATTAGCCAAGCTCGCTAAAGAACTGGCCGATGAGAACCTCGATGGCATAAGGATCGTTGTGCAAAACCGTCGGGTTCTCGCACCGGCAGAAATATCTCCGGAATCTTCCGAAGAAAAGAGAGCGACCGAGCAAACAACCCTACAAATAAAAGACCAGGAAAAGGCTAAGGATTGGAGAGAAATCTTTATAGACTACTTCAAATCCCGTCGAACACCTGAAGATGCGTCGTCAAAACATCAGCTCATGAAACGAGCTCTATCCTTCGCCTTTGTCAATGATACTTTGTATAAGAGATCATTTGATTCTCTGTGGCTAAGATGCATGGGACCTGAAGAGGCAAGGAGAGTCGTCCAAGAAACTCACGACGGACTCTGCGGTTCTCACCAAACCGGGCCAAAGATGAAATTGAAGATCAAAAGGATGGGCTACTATTGGCCCACGATGATCCAAGGCTGCTTAGAATACGCGAAGCAATGCCACTCGTGCCAAATTCACGGGGATTTTATTCACCAGCATCCAAATCCACTACATCCAACGGTGGCTAGCTGGCCATTCGAAATGTGGGGAAATGACATAATCGGCCCCATCGAACCAGCGTCATCCAGAGGACATCGGTTCATACTGGAAACAACCGATTACTTCTCTAAGTGGGCAGAAGCAGTACCACTAAGAGAAGTGAAGACGGAGAATATCCTCCATTTCTTCAAAACACACGTCATTTATCGGTTCGGCACTCCGCGACGGATTATCTCCGATAACGGGCCAGCCTATAAAAGCCACAAGATCAGCTACTTCGCACAACAGCATAATATAGATTGGAGATACTCTTCAATCTATAATCCCCGAGCTAACGGTCTAGCTGAGGCTTTCAATAAGACCTTGAAGAAGATCGTGAAAAAGACAGTGTCTCGAAATAAGAGGGACTGGCATGAGAGACTGCATGAAGCTCTCTGGGCATATCGAACTACGTTCAAAACAGCCACGAACACAACGCCGTATGCATTGGTATTCGGCACATAAGTGGTACTTCCCCTCGAGATAGAGTTACCATCTCTACGAGTGGCGGTTCACCACGAGCTAACAGACGAAGAAAATGCTCATTTTCGGCTTGAGGAAATTGATGCCCTCGACGAAACTCGGCTTATGGCGCAGCAAAACTTGGAGGCTTATAAAGCGAAGATGACGCGCTCATATGAAAGATTGACTAGGCCGAGAACATTCCGCCAAGGCAAACTCGTGCTAGTGGTCAAAAGACCTATGATCCCCAATCGTGCCAAGCGGGGGAAATTCGAGCCGAACTATGAAGGCCCGTATATCATAGACAAAGTTTACCAGGGTGGTGCCTATCTACTCATGGACATGCATGGTGAAAGACCTTTCGGGCCAATAAACGGTCGCTTCCTAAAAAAATACTACGCCTGACGAGTCACGGCCTAGGTCAACTATAGATGACGACGCCTATGTCCGCTCGCTATCTTCCTAATCTTAAACTCTATAAATAGTAACCGGCTACGGACCGAAACGTCCTTAAACTAACGATAGACCACTATGTCCTAAAACTGGCTGTTGACCGAGACGTCGATAAACTACTACGGACCGCAGCATCTCAAGGCTGACACAAAAAAAAATAAAAAAAAGAAGAAGTAAACGGTATGTCCATAAGCAAAATGGGCACGGATGAAAACCCGAAAGGGCTCCGTGAGTCAAAACAGCAGGGCTACCGGCGAGTTTTGTGAAAACCCGAAAGGCCGCAATCTCGTTAAAAGACATTTGCAAAGGCCTCTCGACCTTGTGAGGAGAAACCACCTGCGTGAGATCCTTACGACTCATAAGGGAACAACACACTTAGAGATCCCCACGATTCCTAAGGAGAAATTACACTTACGATATCCTCACGACTCGTAAGGAGAATTCCCCTTTGAGACCCTCACGGCTCATAGGATTCAAAAGCCTTAAGCTACAGGGATCTGAACCTGTTCTTAAGCCATCACAACCTCCAGTGTTGCCCTACAAGTGGTTCAGTATTGACCCTTGTATACAATCCACAGGCGCGAATAAATATTTCCCTAACAAAAGTCCCACCAGAGACTGGGGATATACTCATATGTCGAATGACACTTGTAAGTCCTCTCGACTTATAAGGAGAAAATACTCTTGTAAGATCCTTACGACTTATAAGAGACCATACACTTAAGACTCGTCAAGATTCTTAAGGAGAAAACGCACCTACGAGATCCTCACGACTCGTAGGGAGAAATACCTTTATGAGACCCTTACGGGTCATGAAGTCAAAAGACACAGTCGACAGGATCATAACCCTGTTTACTAAGCCACCTTTGTTCGACATCGACAAAGG
Source organism: Agapanthus africanus (assembly GCA_030015575.1). Classification (NCBI taxonomy): domain Eukaryota; kingdom Viridiplantae; phylum Streptophyta; class Magnoliopsida; order Asparagales; family Amaryllidaceae; genus Agapanthus; species Agapanthus africanus. The sequence goes on along the minus strand of CM057339.1, from coordinate 295,514,912 downwards.
CAAATGATAATTCTCTCCTGGCAATATCCCAGTCGTAGCGATGCTGATGCCTAAATCGGTATCAAATCCCAAAACTCGCAGCGAAAAGCCAGCGAGCCACAAATGCATATGAAATAGCCGAAATGATGGGACAACTTGCAACAAAATCAGCAAGTAAAAATGTATGCATGCAAAATAGCCGAAATGGTTGGGCAACTCGCAATAAAAATCAGCGAGCAAATAAAACAAATACCAAAATGATTGGGCACCGCGAAAAATAGCCGAAATGATTGGGCAATCGCAACTTTCGCGATATAAAAGCTGAAATGATAGAGCATCGCGGAAAGAAAAATATATAAAATGAAACTTTTTGCCCTACAGGTGAGATCACATCGATCCCTGTATACAATCCAGGGGCACAAACAAAGAGGGAACCATACCTTCCCACCAGGCTCCATCAGAAAAAGAAGCCAAATCTCGACGGTTCACTGACAGCCTGGAGATCATCTCAACATTTGTTTCATTACAACAGACGCAACATCAGCAAATCGGAGCCGCGGCAAAGCTCCCAGTTTCATGACTCAACAATGCATAGACGACCGAGAGTCAACCCCTCCTGGTCCCATGGAACACGGCTTATGTCAATCCTGACCCCGTAGGAAGCGTCCAGAGCGGATCCTGGTCCTGTGGAACACGGATAATGTCAATCTTGACCCTGTGGGAAGCATCCAGAGCAAATCCTAGTCTCGTGGAACACGGCTAATGTCAATCCTGAACCCGTGGGAAGCGTCCAGAGCGGATCCTGGTCCTGTGGAACACGGCTAATGTCAATTCTGACCCCGTGGGAAGCATCCAGAGCGGATTCTGGTCCTGTGGAACACGGCTTATGTCAATCCTGACCCCGTGGGAAGCATCCAGAGTAAATCCTGGTCACGTAGAACATGGCTTATGTCAATCCTGAACCCGTGGGAAGCGTCCAGAGTGGATCCTGGTCCTGTAGAACATGGCTAATGTCAATCCTGACCCCGTGGGAAGCGTCCAGAGCGGATCCTGGTCCTGTGGAACACGGCTTATATCAATCCCGACCCTATGGGAAGCATCCAGAGCAAATCCTGGTCATGTGGAATACGGCTTATGTCAATCCTGACCCCGTGGGAAGCGTCCAGAGAAGATCCTGGTCCTGTAGAACGCGGCTAATGTCAATCTTGACCCCGTGGGAAGCATCCAGAGCAAATCCTGGCCTCGTGGAACACGCCTTATGTCAATCCTGACCCCGTGGGAAGCGTCCAGAGCGGATCCTGGTCCTGTGGAACACGGCTAATGTCAATCTTGACCCCGTGGGAAGCATCTAGAGCAAATCCTAGTCACGTGGAACAAGGCTTATGTCACGCCCCGCTTCCCAAAATACGGAATACGAGGGGTTGACAAGACCAGCCATGCTCCTACGGTCGAGGAAACATCCTGCCATAGTCACACTTCGGCTTCTAGCTTTGCGCGTCAGTAATCAATGCACAGGTAATGAGAAATGCAGTCACTAAATCAGAACAAATACAAAACTAACCAGATAGAGATCAAGGAAAGATAGCGCTGAGTCACTGATCCAGATATCCGCAATCTCCTCGAGCTGCGTCAGGTCCTGGTCCAAGCTAAATCCACCTCTCACTCTGAGCATGCATACTCAGGTCGTCAGAGCGACACAATAACAATATATATAAATACAAATGTGAACACATGCAGTAATGATGAATATGAAATAGTAATCATGGAACGATGACGTGAGCATGAAGTAGCCAATACAAGTAGATAATAGAGCAGGTAAACAGTAAAGCAGTAAACAGTATGGCAGGTATATTGAATCAGTAAGCAATGCATGTCAATGTCACTAATCCTATCAGTCTCTAAGTCTCACTGTACAGGTCGCTAAATCTATCGTCAGTCCAAGTGTGAGAGTCAACCACTCGTGAGTATCCCCCACCCAAGGGTAGGACCCAAGGGCAAGGGAACATGGGCCCGAGTCGCTCGCTAATAATCAGTAATATCACCCATATATCTCCAAAATCGCTGTATGTGCCGGCAATGGGACTCCCGAGATTCTGTTGAACTTACATTCAAACTACCCCACACCCCGTGGTCTACATCAAACGCCAACCATAAACTCAAATACCAGTCAGTCCATGACAAGTCTACGCGAGAACTGGAAACAGGATCTCCATCAAGCATGTCTCGACTGATACCCAAGACAAATGGATAGTGTTTGGTGTCTTACCTATGACACTAATATAAGTGCTCCATAACCGTACCATTCCATATATAGTTACACTTATATATGCCCCATAGACGTCGACAATGCAATAAATCAACCGGGTCCGCTGATTGTGTACAAGTACGTGTCACTTTCACTTGTTCATTCACACTTTATCACTACGTACTTACCACAATCAGAACGCTAATACTTAACACTGGGTAATGCACACGATCACTAGGTTACCAATGCAATAACATCTACATGATATGATGAGAATACAATAATTACGATATGAATAGAATATCATCAATTAGTGTCCTACCACTTGCATAATTCACAATAAGTCATACATGCAAAATTTAACGAAACAATGTAAAAGGGGTAAGCAGTATGTTTAATTATCTACCCGCCAAAATTGGTTTCGTGCCAATCGGGTTTCAGGTTTGCTAGATACAGCCATTTCAATTTAAGTGTTCACTGCTGGAAATCCGGTTTCAGAACTGGAAGTCCGTTTCGTAACACGTTTCATTCCCAGTTGGGATCGTAATTAGGCGACACTATAGTTGAACAATATTTAGGTTTATCAGTTAGATTTCCAACACAATTGGCAGATCAGTAATATCCTATATCCTCAGGAAGTTACGGCCAGGTTTAGGTTGATGTGTAAAATCTGTCACTGCAGAATTCAGCTAGACACGTCGACATTAAAAAGGTGTTAAAAATATCATACATAACAGAAATCCAGTGAAACCAGTGGAGTAAGAAATCTAAATCAATTTTCTTCGTAACGATATAGGGTTCCGCACACTTCCGCATTTGAGCAAGGAAAATACAGTGGGTTAACAACAGGGGTTATCTGGAATTACCACTATAGACTGCAGTCCAGAATCGCAATTCTCCGCCGTTTTCTCTATCGTAACTAGTTCAATTTTAGATATCAATTATAGAGTTCTGTAGATTATCCCGTTGGATTCAATACGAACCATGGAACGCCAAAATCCGATTCGTAAAAGTTTTAACGTGAATTTAATGGTCTAGCATGTTCAGGAAATTCAGATTTCGTAATGATTATTGAGATTAACATTTCATAGGTGAAACGACCGTGGTTTTCAACCAAATTCCCACGGCACATCGGTAAACAGTAGATGGGTCCAAGGATCACAAGTTCCGCCATTTAAAGTTATGTTTTCGCCTAAAGTTCCAAACCAAACACTTGTATCGTATAGGCTCGCACGAAATATATATCTACGATATTAATTCTAAACTAAATTAACTATGAACTAATAGCATGAAGCAAGTAATATACTTGCCTGGTGACGTATCGACGATGGTACGGCAGCTGTAACGGCTCGATCACGACGCGAGCGCTGCACGGCAACCTCGACTTGGCTCGAGCTCGAGTTCTCGGCGGCGACGGCGAGCTTGGACGGCGGCTGGAGGTGGTGGGTGCAGGGTCGCTGGGTTGTGGCGGTGACCGAAAGAGGAGGAGACGGTGAGGTGGACGGCGGTGGCTGAGGTGGTTGCCGGTGAGGGTGCAGTGACGTAGGGCGAGGCTCAGAGAAGGGGGTGCAGCTCGGGAAAGGTGGCGATGCGAGCTCGGGCCTTGGGTGCGGGTGTTAGGGGAGCCGGAGGTGAAGCCGGCGGAGCTCAGGCCTGTGAGTGCTATGGACGGCGAAGGGCGCTGGGTGTGCAGGCGAGGGGCTCGGGGGTTCTTCCGGAGAGAGGAGAGAGTCGCAGTGAGGTGGCCTCTGGGTTTTGGCGAGGGGAGCTAGGTGAGTGGAGGAGGAGGTCGAGGCGTGAGGGAGACGGGGGCGAAGTCGGCGGTGAGGGGACAGAAGCGACGGTGGGGGCCGAGATCGAGGCGTGAGGGAGAGGAAGCGGTTATGGGGTCTTGGGGTGAGAGGGAGAACGAGAGTGAGAGAGGGAGAAAAGTGATGAAGAAAGGGAGTGCAGAGAGAGGGAAGGCGCGGGCGAAGAGATCGGGGGTTGTTGGCGAGGAAGGAGCGAGTCGTGGGGGGTTGTTGGGCGAAGAGGGGGAGCTCGACGCGGGAAGTTGGGACAAGGACGAAGTCGCGGGAGAGGGGCGCGAGTGCGCGTGCGAGATCATGGTTGCGGCGGGGAGCGGCGATGTGAGAGTTAGGCACGGCGACGTGGGGGCGAGCGGGAACCGTTGGGGAAAACGTGGGCGGGAAAAAGCGAAGTGGAGAAGAGAGGACGAAGGAATAGGAAGTGGGTTGGGTATGGGAGAAGGGTTTGGGCCGGGTTCTGGGGGAAAGGTTTGGGCCAGAAAAATAGAAAGAAAAAGGGAGTCGGGGCTTGGGCTGAAGGAATTGGGGAAAAATATATGAGGAAAAAGAAGGGTTAGGGTATGTTAGTGTATATACCCTAGAGGCCATTACTGTATCATACTAGTTTGTATATTACTTAATGGAAGCTTGGGATATTCACCTTGTATAAACAATCTTGCTCAATATAGTAGTATGCTACTTGGTTTGTTTCTACTTCAATGTGTACATGTGTTTATTTTAATATATCACCTATACACATTAGTGGAGCCCTTAGGATCTTTGCTTGATTACCAGCGTTGTGATGGCAGTCACACTAGTGGGGGCTGGGTAATCTATAAGCACATTCTTATGCAGGTCCCTAGTCGCAGGACTATCGAGACAGGGCATCGATACTCCGGAGTAGACTAGCGTATGCGCTTCTCATCCCAGTGTGGGAGATGGTCTGTCCCACAGCCATCAGTACGTCGTACTGGAGATAGTATGCGGGTGCTCGTTGGGTTACGAGTACACTGGACAGGACTCGTCGGGAACTGTTGGTTGGTACTATACCTATCGTCAGTTATCAGTTCCCAGGTGACATGAGTACAGCTTAGTCCGCTGACTTGACACTGTCACTTCGCCTCAAGTGTGTTCCCACTGTACTTAGATTACTACCCTACCACGGCTCAAAGGAGTCGTGCAAACAGGTAGTAGTTGGGTGCAGTCCCGAAGCACTTGGAGGCAGTGACGGTTAGACATGATTCGTCTCTCCCGGTATTGGGGGTTGACATCGCGTTGTGTCTAGGAGAGCCATTACACGAGTAGTCCCTGGCCAGGGCAAGCGAGATATACTGGTAGGTTTCCAGTGTTATCTCAGGGTGCTCTGGGCTTCACTCCGACACGACTTGTACCGCTATTAGGGGACTGATGTTTACCGCCCCTAGGCCCGCCATACGATGTATCAGACGAACAGACCGGACTGTATGGAGACTGTCACAGTCAGACTCAGTAGGAGTTCAGATGGGTTTCACCTCGTCAGTCTTCTTGTCGGCATCTACCTGGGGACCGTTACGCACAGCTAGTGCCGCTTGCGGTCTGTGGTTAAACCCACTGCCAGCGTAGTGTCGAGTCTTTAGAGTCCCACACAGAAAGCTATTCGCCTTTAGGCAAAAGAGTAGAGGTCGCATGGTTTTGCGACAGGGTTCGGTCACATCCGTGCACTTGTGCACGTACAGTGTCCGGACAGTTAATACTAGCGGGCTTTGGTTTAAGCCAGATCCTAGTGTACGTTTTGGGATTGGTTTTTTTCTAGTATGTATTCGTGTTCCTCGGAACGCGGATGCGGGTGTGTATGCACAGTTGACGGAGAGACAGAGGCAGAGGATTCTCATTAGGGTTGTTGACTGTTGACTGTTGACTGTTGACTTTTTGCTCAACCCTAATGAGAATATGATATATGATTAACATTAATATTAATTAAGTATTATAGTGACATGGTTGTTGAGAGATTGACTTTGTTGACTTGTTGACTTTGTTGACCGGTTGACTAGGTTGGACTAGTTGACCATCATCATGACAATAGCTATCATTTCATGGCAAAGACTTTTGCTTGCTTGTTTCTCTTGTGTAAAATGAGTGCATGAAATGATATGGCTATTTTGACTTAAACCATCACATAATACTTGATAGCTATTATTTGTTATGATGGCTTGGGATTATGAGAGCCAAGAGAGAAAAGTCTTGCTCATTCTCACATTTCCATTCTCTCTCTTGTTTTGAGCTCTCACCCTCTTCCTCTTGCTCTGTTGGAGATAGTGCCCTCATAGTCAATTATTGGATCGCAGGTACGTGATTGCAATGATTGCGGAGGACCTATCCCGGTAGGACAGTCTTACTCGAAATGATAGTATGCTATCTGGTTTGCCTTTATCAGTCGTGTACATGTTCAGGTGACTGATTGCATGTTACACTTTGATGGAGCCCTTAGGATCTTGCTTTACTACCAACAGTATGATGGCAATCATATACGTGAGAGTTGGGTAGTTTATATGCATATCCTTAATTGTGGTCCCTAGTCGTGGGAGTTTCGAGACAGGGCATCGATACTCCGGAGTAGACTAGTGTATACAGTCGAGACCCCGACGAGGGGCGGTGGCCGGTCTCACAAGCCACTGGTGTCAGTTGGATCACCTAAGATGTATACAGGTGCTCATTGGGTTATGAGTACACCGGACAGGACTCGCCGGGAATCTGCTAGTTAGTATTATATCTATCGTCAGATAGCAGTTCCCTGGTGACATGTGTACAGGTTAGTTCATCGACCTGAGGTCGTCATTTGTCTCATGTGAGTTCCCACTGTGCTTTGATTTCTACCCTACCACGGCTCAAAGGAGTCGTGCAAACAGGTAGCTTTTGGGTACAGTCCCGAGCCATATGGAGGCACGTGAGCGGATCGGCAGGGGATTCGTCTCTCCCGGTATTGGGGGCGAGGTCGTGCTGTGTCTAGGAGAGCCATTACACAAAGTCCATGGCCATGGCAGGAGATTTACTGGTAGGTACTCCAGTAGTATCTCAGGGTGTTATTGGGCTTCACTCCGACACGACTTATACTGCTTTTGGGGGTCTGACGTTACTAGCCCCCTAGGCGGATATGCGATACTCATTGACGAACGGACCGGACTGTATATACATTGTCACTGTTAGGCTCAGTAGGGTTTTCGGAGGAGTTCGCTCATCGGTCTCCCTTGAGTTCGCTCCTCGGCCACCCTTGAGGTCAGTCCGTGGGCAGCCGTTATGCATAGCTAGTGCCGCTGACGGTTTGTGGTTAAACCCACTGCCAGGGTGCTGACGAGTCATTAGAGTCCCCCACAGACAGTTTCCCAAGTTCGGGCGAAACGTTGTAGAGGCCGTATGGTTTTATGGCAGGGTTCGGAAAATGCACGTGCGTTTACGCACGTGTCGATTTTCGGACAGATGATACTGGTCGGCTTTGGTTTAAGCCGGATCCAAGTATTATATTGAGTAGGTATAATATCTTTGTCTCAGTTGCATTTATATTCGGTCGTAATATAAATGCGGGTATATTTATACAGTTTCGGGGTTATCCTGAAAGTCGTTTCAGGATCACTTTTGGAAGTTGCCAGTTTCCAGTTTTCTATCAGCCGTCTTTTAACATTTGGTTAAAGGCGGATTTATCTTTTCTTGGATGAGAGTGAGTCGAGCTTCAAGAAGGTTCTAGAAGGTTCTAGAATTTGTGACTAAGCTTTGTGACTCATGCTTTGATTTCATTACTTTCTTGTTTTGCTTAAGATCTTTAAGCAAGATATTTGTAAGTGTTCACATATGATATTTATCATATGGTCACCCCCTTCTCCTACGGTCACCTCCCTCCTTCATATATATGATAAGCCTCCTCTCTCTCTCATTAACTCTCACTTGATTCATTAGAGAAAAGATTATGATAGCATTTGTGTGCATGGAAATTTCATTGCTTCTTTCATTTCCATCACCCGATCAAATGGCAACTTCATTAACCGATCGTCCACGGATTTGGACGAAGTGAGACAAAGTCATCTACTCATTCTCTACATCATTCTTGGTCGTCTCTTTTAGCAAACTTGACGATCGAGTTGCCTCGAGTCAGAGGCGGGAGCCCGTTTAAAGAACCGATCATGTGGTGCCACCTCGACGAGGAGATCGGCGATCAGATCGGAGCAGCCGCAACGGAGCGTGGGATGATGGTTGAAGAACGAAGGACTCGGATCGTTCGGTATAACCATTCTACACTCTTTACAGTTTGTTAGTTTAGCAATAATGGCAGATCCGGGTTAAAGTATACGATAGCGCCAAGTTAAAAGTTTTTGTTCCGCATTTGGCGTCTGTAGACTGCCGGGGTGCTAGCGTAGACTTACATGCTCTCCCTCTCTCTAGTCTATGGTTCACTTGTCTCATGTGTTGAGAAGCAAGAACCATAGAGAAAATCCCAACACACTCTCCTCTACTCACTCTAGTTCACAAGGTTTAGCAAACCGAGTGAACTGGTTTCTTCAAAGTTCGAAGAAGAAGCCAAAGGTAGAAGCTTTCGGGTGGATCGATCTTCGGCGCAAGGAGACGACGGGGTGAAGCCGATCCGTACACCATCGAGAGTTGAAGACGAAGGAGTTCAAGAAAGAAAGGTATAACCCCTAACCGAGTAGTTAACAACTCCTGGTTAGGTTGTTAGGTAGATAGTTTAACAAAGATCCGTTTTGAGTCCATGTTACCTCCTCTAGAAAAATCGTTTTTCGTCATTTCCGCAAGCCCGTAAGTACCGGGAGCGGTAGCATGGACTTACAGTGGTATCAGAGCCTAGTTAAACACTACCTAACATGTTAGCATAGTAACTAGAAATTCGATCGGAGAAAAAGTCGCGAAATACACCCGGATATCATGTTTGCTGTCGATTTTTAAAGTTCTGTAAAAGTAATAAATCATGCTTCAAAAATCGACTCAGGGTTTTTATAGTGCATTGAAGAAAAACGATCAAGAGATCTCATCAAAGTGCCGCGGAAACGCGGCAAGAGCTTGCTCTTGCCGCGGTTCTGCGGCCCACTTAGCTCTTCTCTGGATTTTCTTTACTGCAGTATACTCAGTGGGGTATTTTGGGAATTTTGGTATATGTTTTTTCAGCCCAGATTTTCCAGAAAGAAAAATTTGTTTTTGGGGCTTTAAAAACCGTATTTTGATCGAGTTTCTAAAGACTAAGGCTAACGGGTTTATATCTGTGATGTGATATTTGTATTGAACGTCTGCTAATCGCTATATGTCGATTAGTGGGGGTTATACAAATCTGTGATCTGTAATGATGTTGGTATGTGTATATGAATTCTTTGGATTGTCGCGGATGAATAGCCGGGGGTTGTGAGATGAGAGTTTTTCCTTTTATCTCTCAATTCATGTAATATGTAAATTGATGTAATATTATTTTTTGGCCGCACAACCAGGTCGGGGTTGTAGCCGTCATTGTATAATTTCTTGTTACTGTTTTTGCTCCTAGGATAGACCCAAGGTGGGGTGCACAAACTACCGGGTATCTCGAAGTGCCGAGTGGCCTACTCCATCGTTGAGGGAGGTTGCTCCACTTCGGATATTTGGCGGGTAGTTTGCCGCACCCGTAGGGGTCTAGGGTGGGGTTTTGGCTATTCATCGCGACCGTGTAATCCGTTTTTCGTTACAAGCTCGTACGAATTGCGGATTCCTAGTATATCCAATATTTTCATCTGTGATCTGAAATGGCTATCATTGCAATATATCTATATATGATATTATTTAGGCGTTGCTTATGTTTTGCAGTCGCGCTAGCCCAGCCCCCGCTCTGTCGTTAGTTAAGTAACCTAACGGGTAATGACAGGGCCCCGTGGCGAATGCAAATAGCATAAGCGTACGTCATATTTTGGTTGTTTTCTGCAATGGTAGGATTAAATGATGGGACGCATTAAAAGAACTAATTCAAGAAAAATACGCATTAAAAGAACTAATGCAAAGGAAAATAAACCAAGTAAAAGTCGTTGGAACACTTTGAAAACCACTCGATTCTTTTCAAAACCAAACTTTTAAATGCGGAGCATGAACCACTCCTTTTGAAAGCTATCTCGTTCCATCGATTATATCAAGCTCACTACGTTCACGGTTTCGCCAAAACCATTCGTAGCCCTCCGTCGTTTCACATGGATGGTCAATAGTATTCAAGCTATGTTTGTTGGCCAAAGTCAAGGCATAGTGATTGGTAGCTATTGGGTATTCATATGCAGCATAGATAGATGTGTTGGTTTGGGGCAGTCGTTCTACCTTGTTGGCCAAAGTCAAGGGTATGTGCGGGTGGGCTCAAATTAACCTGGAGAATGACGGGTAGAACTTGACATGTGACTTATGATTTGTTGGCCAAAGTCAAGGTCATAAGAGCATAGGGCAAAAATCCACATCGGGAGTTTCAAAAGAACTGAAACTTGCTAGTGTTGCATACCATTTGGAGTGTGATGATTCTGGTAGGATTCCTTCAGTTTCGTCACGCGATGATATTTGGATCCCGATCCTACTGTGAGTATATGCTACTCCTCGGGAAATTTCTCACTTAACGATCAATGCTATAAACCAAGTAGGTGTCTAGAAAGGTGTTAGCGGGGCAACGCCCCCAGGGAAAAGAGGTTCTTAAATTAAGGAACTTCGCGAAAGCGTTGGAAAACCTCCCTCGAAGTACCGACACCAGCCTGGCCGAACGGTTAAGCAAGTATTGTACGGTGAGATTGATCCTGACTAATTCTTCCTTTTTGGTTTGAGGAGGGATTCGAGAGACAGTGGGAGTCATCCTGTTTAGACAAATTAAAAACCACTCTAAACTTGCAAGAGCATCATGCTAAAGTGTTTCTTCTCTCTCTCCTAATTGCAGCGACGAATTATCATGACCAGACTTAAGTTATTACTAGATAAAAACATACTGACAGGGCCAAACTACAAAGATTGGCTCAGGAATGTCAAAATGGCAATCACTTATGACAAGTTGGGGTATCTCCTTACCACCAAAGCTCCCCCTGTCCTAGGACCCACCTCCAGCGTCGCGGATAAGGAAATCCGTAAGACTTGGGAGATCGATAGCGCGAAGGCCAAGTGCCTCGTGCTTGCCTCTATGGACAACGAACATCAGAGGAGGCACGAGAATATGGACCTCGAATCCATATTTCTCCATACAAAAGAACTGTATGGAGAGCAATCTCGTATCGCAAGATACGAAGTGTCGAAAAAGCTATTTTCGGCAAGGTTGGCCATCGGATCATCGGTAGCGGAACACGTGCTTAAGATGATTGGCTTCATTGAGGAGCTCGCGGAACTTGGGACCACGTTAGAGAACGAGCTCTATACGGACTTGATTCTCCAGTCCCTTCCTTCCACTTACGCCCAGTTTATCCTGAACTTCAACTTACAAGAAAAAGAAGTTGAACTTTCAGAGCTCCTCAACATGCTGAGGAGCGCAGAGGGCACCCTACAGAAAGGTAGGGAAACATCCACTTTATTTGTAGGAGGATCTTCCTCTTCTAGGTCCAAGACGAAAGCCAAGGGAAAGAAGAAGAAAGCCCCCGCCAAACCAAGGGGCGGTGTTAGTAAAGTGGATACGAAGGGAAAAGCAAAAGCAACAAAGGTAGCGGGAAGGCTTGTGGATAAGGAAGAGTGTTTTTTCTGTCATAAGAGTGGTCACTGGAAGAAAGATTGCAGGGCTTGGAAAGCCAGGACACAGGAACTGAAGCAAGTTGCGGCTTCAGCTTCAGGTGTGTATGTTATTGAAAACTGTCTATCAATAAACTCTACTTCCTGGGTATTGGATACCGGATCAGGATCTCATATCTGTAATTCTTTGCAGGCATTGAGAAACCGTAGGGTTTTGAAGGCAGGTGACATGACCCTCAAAGTTGCAAACGGAGCTGGCATGGATGCTAAGGCCGTGGGGGACTATAACCTGGGGTTGTCAGATGGACACGTTTTAGTTTTGCGCAATTGCTATTTTGTACCCAACGCAACTTGTAATATCATTTCTGTATCTTTGATTTCTAAAGAAGGTTATGAATTTGCGTTTGTAAGTAGTGTTGTGAACATTCACCTTAATCAAGTTCTGATTGGGTCAGGTACATTAAGCAATGGTATATACGTATTAAACCAACCACAGATTTTCAATGTCCAGAATACACACAAAAGAAAGTCTCCGGAAATAAATCAGACTTTCTTATGGCATTGTAGACTAGGTCACATCAATCAGAGAAGGTTGACAAAGTTATATACAGAAGGATATTTGAATCCGTTCGAATATCAATCGTATGCCACTTGTCAATCCTGTCTCAAAGGAAAGATGACAAAGACTCCGTTCACTGGACACGGAGTAAGAGCGAGCGAGCTCTTGGGACTCGTACACAGCGACGTGTGCGGTCCAATGTCTACACATGCGCGAAGCGGTTATTCTTACTTCATTACTTTTACGGATGACTTTTCAAGGTACGGTTATGTCTTCTTAAATGAAACATAAGTCCGAAGCCTTTGGAAAATTCCAGGATTATAAGAATGAAGTAGGAAAACAAACCGGCAAAAGTATCAAGATTCTAAGATCGGATCGAGGTGATGAATACTTGAGTGCCGAGTTCCTGGACTATTTAAAAGAGAATGGAATTCTCTCTCAGCTTACTCCTCCATACACTCCGCAACATAACGGTGTATCGGAGAGACGGAACCGAACCCTATTGGATATGGTACGGTCCATGATGAGTAACGCTGAGTTACCGCGATCATTCTGGGGATATGCACTAGAATCAGCTGCATACCTTTTGAACCGAGTTCCAACTAAGACTGTGCCTACTACACCATATGAGATGTGGTGTGGGAAGAGACCCTATCTTAATCACATTAAGACATGGGGATGTCCAGCTTTTATCAAAAAGCAGCATGCGGACAAGCTCGAGGCACGCTCAGTACAGTGCAAGTTTGTGAGATATCCAAAGAACTCCAAGGGATATTTCTTCTATTGCGAAGAGGAACAAAAGATTTATGTTTCTCGTCATGCCCACTTCTTGGAAACCGAATTTTTGGAAAATCAGATAAGTGGGAACGCAATAGAACTGGAAGAAATTCCAGAACCACAGACTATTACTGAAAGCTTAGTAGAACCATAGGGTTCGAAAGATCAGGACATTCCTACGCCGCTCCGCAGAAGTAGTAGGCAGTCTCATCCGCTCGAGAGATACTACGGTTTTCTCATAGACGGGGATAGAGAAGATTGCATCATAGATTATGATGAGCCGACTAGCTTCCAGCAGGCCATTCAGAGCGTTGACTCGGTAAAATGGCTGGATGCAATGCGGACCGAAATGGAGTCCATGTACACCAACAAAGTATGGACGTTGGACGTTGCTCCAGATGGGGTAAAACCCGTAGGATGCAAGTGGATCTTCAAAAGGAAGATCGGTGTAGATGGACAGGTTGAGACCTATAAAGCTAGACTGGTTGCAAAGGGTTTTCATCAAAGACCTGGTTTGGACTATGACGAGACCTTTTCTCCAGTAGCTATGCTGAAATCCATTCGGATCCTTCTTGCCATTGCTGCCTTCCACGATTATGAGATTTGGCAGATGGACATAAAGACCGCTTTTCTAAATGGAAATTTAGAGGAGTGTGTTTATATGGACCAGCCAGAGGGTTTCATTCAGAGTGGGAGCAGCGGAAAGGTGTGCAAGTTGCTTAAGTCCATCTATGAACTAAAACAGGCATCGCGGAGTTAGAACATCTATTTTGATGAGAGGTCAAGGAATTTGGCTTTATCAAAAATCCAGATGAGCCATGCATCTATAGTAGATTTGTAGCGAGAACTGTAGTATTCCTCGTTTTATACGTGGATGACATTCTCTTAATAGGAAATAGAATTCTTATGCTACAATCTGTCAAGGGGTTCTTGTCACACAGGTTCTCCATGAAAGACCTGGGTGATGCCTCATACATTCTGGGGATCCGGATATATCGTGACAGATCCAAGAGGATACTGGGACTCTCATAGTCCAGGTACATCGACACCATACTGAAAAGATTCAGTATGGAAGATTCCAAGCGCGGTAATCTACCGGCTTGTCACGGGATCACCCTCTCCAAAGAGATGTCTCCCAAGACTGATTTGGAAAGGGATCGCATGTCTATTATACCCTACGCTTCTGCGGTAGGCTCTATAATGTATGCGATGTTGTGTACCAGACCAGATGTAGCTTATGCACTGAGTGTGGTAAGCCGGTATCAGTCAAACTCTGGGGAGAAACATTGGATAGCAGTAAAGAACATTCTCAAGTACCTGAGAAGGACTAAGGAGATGTTCTTGGTGTATGGAGGAAAAGACCTCCAGATCAAGGCCTTTGCTGACTGCAGCTTCCAAAGTGACAAAGATGATTCCAAGTCCATGTCGGGTTATGTCTTTCCCTCAATAGAGGGGCGGTGTGTTGGAAGAGTTCCAAACAGGAAACCGTTGCTGACTCAACGATGGAAGCGGAATATATCGCTGCTGCAGATGCCGCAAAAGAAGCTGTCTGGGTAAGGAAGTTCTTAACTGAACTTCAGGTGGTTCCGTCCATTGTTGATCCAATACCTCTGTATTGCGACAACAACGGGGCTATAGCTTTAGCAAAGGAACCAAGGTCCCATCAGAAGTCCAGACACATCTTGAGGCGGTATCACCTGATCAGGGAGATCGTGGGTCGCCAGGAGATCGAGGTTCGGAGAGTTTCTACGGAAGATAACACTGCTGATCTACTCACAAAGGCCCTACCCCAGACTCAGTTCGAGCGGCTGATCGAGATAATAGGACTTCGATACGCCAGTACATGGCCTTAGTGCAAGTGGGAGATTGTTAGTGTATATGCCCTAGAGGCCATTACTGTATCATACTAGTTTGTATATTACTTAATGGAAGCTTGGGATATTCACCTTGTATAAACAATCTTGCTCAATATAGTAGTATGCTACTTGGTTTGTTTCTCCTTCAATGTGTACATGTGTTTATTTTAGTATATCACCTATACACATTAGTGGAGCCCTTAGGATCTTTGCTTGATTACCAGCGTTGTGATGGCAGTCACACTAGTGGGGGCTGGGTAATCTATAAGCACATCCTTATGCAGATCCCTAGTCGCAGGACTATCGAGACAGGGCATCGATACTCCGGAGTAGACTAGCGTATGCGCTTCTCATCCCAGTGTGGGAGATGGTCTGTCCCACAGCCATCAGTACGTCGTACTGGAGATAGTATGCGGGTGCTCGTTGGGTTACGAGTACACTGGACAGGACTCGTCGGGAACTGTTGGTTGGTACTATACCTATCGTCAGTTATCAGTTCCCAGGTGACATGAGTACAGCTTAGTCCGCTGACTTGACACTGTCACTTCGCCTCGAGTGTGTTCCCACTGTACTTAAATTACTACCCTACCACGGCTCAAAGGAGTCGTGCAAACAGGTAGTAGTTGGGTGCAGTCCCGAAGCACTTGGAGGCAGTGACGGTTAGACAGGATTCGTCTCTCCCGGTATTGGGGGTTGACATCGCGCTGTGTCTAGGAGAGCCATTACACGAGTAGTCCCTGGCCAGGGCAAGCGAGATATACTGGTAGGTTTCCAGTGTTATCTCAGGGTGTTCTGGGCTTCACTCCGACACGACTTGTACCGCTATTAGGGGACTGACGTTTACCGCCCCCTAGGCCCGCCATGCGATGTATCAGACGAACAGACCGGACTGTATGGAGACTGTCACAGTCAGACTCAGTAGGAGTTCAGATGGGTTTCACCTCGTCCGTCTTCTTGTCGGCATCTACCTGGGGACCGTTACGCACAGCTAGTGCCGCTTGCGGTCTGTGGTTAAACCCACTGCCAGCGTAGTGTCGAGTCTTTAGAGTCCCACACAGAAAGCTATTCGCCTTTAGGCAAAAGAGTAGAGGTCGCATGGTTTTGCGACAGGTCACATGGTTTTGCGACAGGTCGCATGGTTTTGCGACAGGGTTCGGTCACATCCGTGCACTTGTGTAACGTCTTCAAAATAATAAAATATGATTTTTGGGAAATTTTATAATTTAATATTATTTTAATGAATATTTTAATATTCTGGTATAATTAAATACAGATAAATGGGGAAAAATTATGGAAAATTCTAAAATAAGGTATTTTAAGGAATTGCTTCGTTTTCTGTGCATGCCCCCATTTCCTCTAGTTTTGACCCTGAGTATGTCTAGTTTTGACTGATTCCATCTAGGGTGAAATCTGGGTTGATTTTCCTATGTTGGTGTATAATTTGGGACTTGTTTTAGCATGGATTTTGGTATTTGGTGATTCATTCCTGTCGGGTGGCGTTTGGACGTCAACGAAAAGTGGATTTTGATTGTGTTTACATGCGAGTCGATAGGTTTTTACCTATGCGGGTAGCGTGTGCTATTTTGGTTTCCGATGTGATTTTCATGTGCTTTAGCATTGTGATATACTTGTAGGTACCCCGCGTGATGTTGAGGCAAAGGAGGTGAAGATAGCGACATCGGCTTTGGCACACGAGAAGCAATGTGAGTAGATTTATATCTATGGGGAGAAGTCGGGTGGATGGCGTATAGCATCCCCGCAGTCCGTGGTGATGTATACGAATACGTATACACACGAATATTTATTATGTGTTGTTTAGGGTTATTGATGGTAATAATGATATTTTGATGATAAGAATATATTGGTTTAGTTTAGTGCGAACCCTAGAGTAGTGGTTGCACTCGCACATACATTTACACACATACTTGCATTCATTCTTTCATTTATTAGAGTGCACATGATGGTGCGTATATCTACACATGGGTATGGGACTATGTGTTTATATACTGGATTTGAGGATAGTATTTGGGATTTGAGATGAGTCGATGAGATTGGGCTTGAGGCCAGGAGATCGGTGATGTGATTTGGTTCGTATTGAGATGCGACACGATGTTTTAGCGGGTCTTTTGACGTAGTGATTCTTACACCTGCATGCATACATAGAGGGTATCAATATTGTACTAGACGTAGATCAGTACCCCGATCATGACATTTGATAAAGAGGATACCAGATAAATAGTATGATGAATGTGATATTGACCCGTACCCAGATTTGGGATGCCGTACGACGGATTTACGTACAAGCTATATTTTGATGATTGATCCGCACTCTTGACTTGGGATGTCTGATTATAGATAGGGTATCGGATATGATATTATTGAGGCGGGATCACCGACTAATATATATACATGTATGTATATGTATCGACTCAGATGTTAGGCGGTTTCCTCACCCATAGCTCTACTTGTTAGTTCAGCCGTATAGTTTAGGATGGTTGTTAGATTAGATTAGACTCCTACCTATTTCAAAAACTAACGAATCGTGGGTATTTTAAAAGACAGCCCAAGGGATCCTACGGATATTTCAAAAGACGTATCTTTTCATAAAAACACCGTAGCCCTTATTTTCAAAACCCCATGATTCGTGTTATTTCAAAAGGCACCAATTGTAGAGGTTATTTTAGATTAATGCAGATTAGTTATAGTTGCGTCTAGTATTCAGCTTCCGCTCATTATTGTGGTTCGCATCGCATCGCATGCTTATATTATGTTTCATACTCCATTATTGATGTTATGCTGTTAGGACACCAGCACCATTACCGATGATGCGTATGTACCACGTACACTTACTTGCCGGCTCACACACATCTTCATCGGTAATTGCCATGTCACGTACACCTTAGAAAATATTATTGCATCGACATAGGTTGTTAGCTAATAATTTAGACATGATATTAGTGTACTTGCCTTATATGCTAGATTAGACGTTGTAATTATTAGTTGTTACATCATGCATGTTATTATTCTTGGATTTTTATGCCTGTATGCACTGTTTACATGCTATTGAGGATTGGATTCGGATTTCCATGAGATTTTCTGGATTTGGGGGAAAACCGCAAAACTTATATAAACTTCTTTTCTCTCTTTAAAATAAAAAGTGCGGTTTTCCCATGATGTATGAGTCGTCCACCATGAGTTTGCTGATGGATTTGGAAACCCGATTCGAGGAGACGGATGAACCGTTTCGGGTACATGGTGGACCCGGTAAGGTACCCCGGGGCAAGAAGCGCGTGGTGATGACGATGTGAGCCTGGCAGGGGAGCACTACCTACCGGTGATTTTACCCGACGCGTCGGATATCCGGAGGATACCGTCGTGGTCTTGAGATGGATGGTAAGGGCCGGTCTGGACTGACGGCGCCCTAGATATTATGATTGAGACATTGGGATTTCGAGATTTCGAGGTACAGAGATTGTGATACAGAGATATCGAGATATTGGGATTACGTTTTGTGCCGATGCTAGGCACTGTTTTATGCTGATTTCATTATGATACCTCAACTAAAAATACAAGGGAAATCTCACTAAATTATGAAAACAGTTTCTTCATTTACATGTATTCTGCTTTCATGCATTCATACCTCATATTCATGACATACTATTACCTGAGGCACTAGCACGAGCACTTGGCACTACATTCACGTATAGAGATTACATTGCCAGTTTAGCATGCTTCAGCTTTATTCATATTGAGGTTTCTTTATATCTGATCGTATTGACCTAGGTTGGGTCATGCATTCGATCTCTGCTTGTAGATATCTTTCTATTCACGAGTTGGCAACTCACCCCCGTTGTGCCCCAGTTCTTGCAGGTTTGCCGTACAGTTCTATAGCGGCATTTCTGGCACACTGCTTCCTTTTGGGTGATTTGCTTGGATAGGTGGGTTCTTTTGTATCAGAACCGCCGTTGTATTTATATTATTCATTGTATCTAGAATATCCATCAACCAAAACTCGTTTATTGTTTCAGACCTAGACTAGTGATGTATTATTCGACCATAGAGTCGCGCTTAGTAGTGTTGCGGTTTTCTTGTTGCTTTTGAGCTTTCTTTTGGATTTGATCCTCGCCACTTGGCGTTGTATATTATTGTTGCATGTGGTGGTGACCGTCGATTGACGAAGAGCTAGCTCCCGCTTGGGGATGCCTTTATCATTGCATATATTGTTATCCTTGTTATACCCCATTCGGGGCCAGTTTTACAAAAGAAACTCTGCCGAAATTTTTAGAAAAGACTGTACTGTTTTTAAAAATGCATATTCGGCTTAGTTATTTAAAAACCTTGATTTCAAACATGTTTTTCTTCACTTTTTTTAAACCAGTTTCTTTACTTATTCTTAAAAATGTTTTTAGATTTCTGGGCTTTTGGCTTACTTGGATCAGATGGAGTCCTATAGACTTCATATGGTTCAAGGGCCAGTCACGTGCTCTTTCGGGTCGTGACAAAGTTGGTATCAGAGCGCTAGGTTGACCTTGGTTCGAGTCTAAGTTTGACTATGTGGAGCCTAGGGCGTTTATATATATACGGAACTTAGGCTTGACCTTACGGAACTTAGACTTGGTCGAGGGGGTATTAGACCCGAACTTTCGTCGTGTAGGATGACCCTTGGTTGATGGAATAGGTAACTAAAGTAGAGTGACGTACCGTTGGTATGTTCCGCGGCATACTTACGACACGCCACTCCGCTTAAGGAACCTTAGGATGTACATATTTTCGAGATCAGTGATCCTCTTTATATCCAGGATTATACATCCATTTGAGATCCCCGATTCTATTAGTTTCATGATCATACCTTTATTGATGCTGTTCCTTCCCATGATCATGTATCCACTTTGGATCTGTTGTTTCCTTTCTTGCCATTGATGTGCTCTCCTTGATACTCGATTGAGGTTCCTGTCACCATGTTTGAGGGCAGTTTGGGCTGCTGCTAGGGTTACGGCCGGTGTGAGCTCGTTTGGTACGAGGGCCGACCATTGTGTTTTCTGGTGACATGGGAACGTCTCGAGTTAGTGTTGGTGATTGTGACCTCTAGTGGAGGCGAGTGCTTGGTCTTGCACCGGATGATCAGGCCATTGTTAGAGCTGCCAGTTGAGAGAGGACTGTTGATGTACAGCATACCTTAGAGATTGTGATGTCGCCTACCGTGCAGACAGATGGACCAGCTGTTGCTGAGATTGACAGGATGTCGCTTCCGAAGCTTACGAGCTGAGATTGCCGTAGCTTTCAGGCAGATATGAGACAGATGATAGCTAGTCTACCCGATTTGAGAGACGAAGGTGATTCGTCCGATTTTGCGCCGGAGCGGGCCCTGATGAGTTGAAGATTTCCAGTGTGGAGAGTCTTACTCAGATCTAGAGCAGACCGACTCAGAGATGACCGCCTATGTATTGCCTTTCCTGGAGGATTGAGGCGCTGTTCGACGTACAGGCGAATAAGCCAGTTGCTGCTGCAAATGACGAGATGTCGCCCAGATGGTTGGAGCTACTGCAGCGTGAGCATATACTTAGAGAGATGATAGCGAGTCGCTAGTCACCTGAGGATGAATGACTAGGACAGGTGGTTCGTTTGTTTACCGATGCGAGGTCATCAGATAGATTGTTTCCAGCTAGAGACGACTTCACGCAGGTTCGTTGAGAGTCGATAGAGACGATCGAATGTCAGGAGCCCATTTTCCAAGTTTAAAGTATACGGAAAGACATGCAGGTGATTCTATGGACTCTCTAGAAGAATGAAATCCTAACTCGACTTAATGACCGTGTGAAAGCCTTTGAACCTTCGGATTTGCGGCGGTTCCTCGGCGCCATTAGTGAGGCTTGGGTTTGCCCTTCTACGGCTGGACCACCGACGCTGTGGCATGTACTCGATACTATTAAACTGTACCCATGATGTGATCTCTTGGGGGATTATGAGGATCTGACGAGTCGATCGGATGGTTCGACATCTTTCGGATATCGTGATGGGACACTGCTTGGGAGACTCCAGATGCGAGCGTAGCCGTCGGAGCGCAGTTCGTGTAGCCACGATGAGTTAAGTCCGAATCAGTCGACATTGAGCAAGGTGGAGTAAAGAGTTCGTACGAGATTTCGACGAGATGACGTCCCACTCCGCTGACATTAGAGATGTGATATGCACCCCGAGGCGTGGTATATGGATGTATCTTCCAGAGAGAAGCGCGATAGGTATGCAGCCGTTCCGGAATAAGCTTTAGCTTCAGCATTGGATGATGACTTCCGGGCATTTCGGCAGGATTGAGATTTGAGAAAGGAACCTCGACAGGACCTTTCTGGAGTACGTTACGAGAAGACCTAGACCAGGAGTGGTCGTATTGTGCACACCCAGCAGGACAGAGTTCGGCATTGTCGACGAGGTAGTTGACCATGTTCGGATAAAGGAACTTACCCAGATGCGTTGCAGATTGATCAGGGACGGACGAGTGATGAGTATTCCTCCGATGGTTGGGACGTGTTCCCGAGGACCTGTTCGGCCTGACATCCTCTACAGAATGATGAAGCTACAGAATATGCGATTTCGAGTCCGTGCGAGAGACTTCAGATTGACCGTGGCCGAGAACAGTGCAGTGCGTAGTAGCTTGGCGTGACGTCATAGTGGACGACGATAGAGACAGTTGGAACAAGAGGTTCGTGTGAGACACTGATGAGCTGTCATTGCTTCCCGTCGAGACTAGAGACCTGATATGCTTACAGAGACGTTGGAATGTGACCAGTTTCCGAGAAAATATTGTGCTGAGGACACAGGTGTTTTTGAGCGAGAAGAGGTTGTGTAGGAAGCCAGCCTCTGTACAGATCGGCATAGGCATGATCGGAAGAGACCTTGAGCAGGATTCCTTCCAGGACATTGCTGCAATGATGTTTGCACCCAGGATCAGATGTGTGACGTGCTTTCAGAGAGCCAGAGGCCGACGCCAGTGATACGCTGCCTTACGAGCGGTCGTGAGGATTGACCGAAAGGTGACCAGGAAAGTGCCAGAACGGAATCGTTCCTGTCAGTACTCCTGACCGGGCCGATGAGCCGATGGATTGCGAGATTGGTAATCTACAGGAAAGATCAGGAACCAGAGGCAGAGGACGCCAGCCGCGAGCAAGAGGCAAGTAGATATCTTGCGCAGCTAGCATCGGATGTTCCGGTACCTTCTCGACCCTGAAGGATGGTATACCGACGACGGTAATTATGATTTGTGATTTTGTGATTTGATTATCACGTATCCGTTGCTTTGGATTTCGGTATTTTGGGCGATCTATTCACATGATTTAGTCTTGATGACTGAGTTTCATGATATTTGATTTTGTGCACCATGGTTGCACCTACTGGGTATTTATACCTTGTACATAGTTATTACTCTTGAGCTGTTGATTGCGATTTCATGCCTATTTTATGCTGGTGATTTGATTTACGCTTCCAGCAGAGTTTCATGTAATTTTAGTGTTTTGATTTTGCACTCGGTATAGCTTATATGTGCTTGTAGTGTATCGATATGTGTTTTGTGCCCGCAGCTGCACACGTTTATGATTTTCTTCATATCTGGATACACTTGGTGTTGCTGCTTACGTATTTGAGTTATTGCTTGGTATTTGTGCATGGGATGCACCAGTTCTATACTTCGTGCATTTGTCGCACCAGTTTTATGTTTCTTGCGTTTATCGCATCAGATTTATATTTCGTGCCTTTGTTGTACCGGATTTATATTTTGTGCATTACGATTGCACCTGACTTCGATTTGATGCCTTTCGGTATGTCGATTTTGATTGTGATATTGATGTGGATTCTTGCACTCCGTGCTTTTCACTGGACTTACGCATATTCGACGTTGCTATTGGATTTTGTGATTCCGTGCATATTGAGTGCGCAGGGTCTAGATTTTCATTCGTGCATGATGGATGCACCGATTTGGATTTTCGCGCATGTTGGGCGCATGTTTTGAGATACGATTTTGGGGCACACCAGATGCACTAAATCGAGATTCTTCGTGCATGTCAGATGCACCTGTTTTGGCTGCCAGGCACACGTTGCCTATGACAGATGCTTCGTGCACACCCGTTGCACCTAGATGTTGTTTTGTGCACATGTTTAGCACATATATGGATTTTGATTTCCGTGCGCACCAGACGCACAGGGTGGTGTTATGTGATTTTTGGGATTTATTCCTTTTGGAGCAGTACATTTTTATGATGTTGGATATTTGCTTTCATACTGAGCAGGACTAGTCAGTGGGCAGTACCTGGATATATTTTGCATGCATCGATAGTTATCGAAGGGATTTCCGAAAAGCGAGCTATAGTCTCAGTATATACCTACGTGTCCGATATGACACGAAACGTTTTAAAAACAAGGAAACCCTTCTAAACTGTTTTCAAAACGGCGGAACGTACCTATTAAACAAAGGATATATATACACATATATAGTTATTTTCTTATGAGAAACGTCCGCCACTGTGCAGTGTTACGCGCATCGCACATCGACTTAAAAAGATTTGGCATACATTTGCATCAGCTATTTACATGTATAGATTGGATGTCTACATGTATAGTCTTGGTCCATATCATATTGATTTTGTATTGGATTTGACATTGTGTCGTTACCATGACTCCGATGATTGCGGATGCTTGATGGAGTGTTGCATTTGAGTTATCTGCTCAGTACTCATGCGCATGCATTGCACTATGATGTTTTATGTATAGATGATTTCGGAGCCCCGATGACTTGGAATTTGTATTGAAATATTTTAGTATTTGGGGGTTTAAATTTAAATTCGGGGACCGAATTTCTTTAAGGGGGGTAGATTGTAACGTCTTCAAAATAATAAAATATGATTTTTGGGAAATTTTATAATTTAATATTATTTTAATGAATATTTTAATATTCTGGTATAATTAAATACAGATAAATGGGGAAAAATTATGGAAAATTCTAAAATAAGGTATTTTAAGGAATTGCTTCGTTTTCTGTGCATGCCCCCATTTCCTCTAGTTTTGACCCTGAGTATGTCTAGTTTTGACTGATTCCATCTAGGGTGAAATCTGGGTTGATTTTCCTATGTTGGTGTATAATTTGGGACTTGTTTTAGCATGGATTTTGGTATTTGGTGATTCATTCCTGTCGGGTGGCGTTTGGACGTCAACGAAAAGTGGATTTTGATTGTGTTTACATGCGAGTCGATAGGTTTTTACCTATGCGGGTAGCGTGTGCTATTTTGGTTTCCGATGTGATTTTCATGTGCTTTAGCATTGTGATATACTTGTAGGTACCCCGCGTGATGTTGAGGCAAAGGAGGTGAAGATAGCGACATCGGCTTTGGCACACGAGAAGCAATGTGAGTAGATTTATATCTATGGGGAGAAGTCGGGTGGATGGCGTATAGCATCCCCGCAGTCCGTGGTGATGTATACGAATACGTATACACACGAATATTTATTATGTGTTGTTTAGGGTTATTGATGGTAATAATGATATTTTGATGATAAGAATATATTGGTTTAGTTTAGTGCGAACCCTAGAGTAGTGGTTGCACTCGCACATACATTTACACACATACTTGCATTCATTCTTTCATTTATTAGAGTGCACATGATGGTGCGTATATCTACACATGGGTATGGGACTATGTGTTTATATACTGGATTTGAGGATAGTATTTGGGATTTGAGATGAGTCGATGAGATTGGGCTTGAGGCCAGGAGATCGGTGATGTGATTTGGTTCGTATTGAGATGCGACACGATGTTTTAGCGGGTCTTTTGACGTAGTGATTCTTACACCTGCATGCATACATAGAGGGTATCAATATTGTACTAGACGTAGATCAGTACCCCGATCATGACATTTGATAAAGAGGATACCAGATAAATAGTATGATGAATGTGATATTGACCCGTACCCAGATTTGGGATGCCGTACGACGGATTTACGTACAAGCTATATTTTGATGATTGATCCGCACTCTTGACTTGGGATGTCTGATTATAGATAGGGTATCGGATATGATATTATTGAGGCGGGATCACCGACTAATATATATACATGTATGTATATGTATCGACTCAGATGTTAGGCGGTTTCCTCACCCATAGCTCTACTTGTTAGTTCAGCCGTATAGTTTAGGATGGTTGTTAGATTAGATTAGACTCCTACCTATTTCAAAAACTAACGAATCGTGGGTATTTTAAAAGACAGCCCAAGGGATCCTACGGATATTTCAAAAGACGTATCTTTTCATAAAAACACCGTAGCCCTTATTTTCAAAACCCCATGATTCGTGTTATTTCAAAAGGCACCAATTGTAGAGGTTATTTTAGATTAATGCAGATTAGTTATAGTTGCGTCTAGTATTCAGCTTCCGCTCATTATTGTGGTTCGCATCGCATCGCATGCTTATATTATGTTTCATACTCCATTATTGATGTTATGCTGTTAGGACACCAGCACCATTACCGATGATGCGTATGTACCACGTACACTTACTTGCCGGCTCACACACATCTTCATCGGTAATTGCCATGTCACGTACACCTTAGAAAATATTATTGCATCGACATAGGTTGTTAGCTAATAATTTAGACATGATATTAGTGTACTTGCCTTATATGCTAGATTAGACGTTGTAATTATTAGTTGTTACATCATGCATGTTATTATTCTTGGATTTTTATGCCTGTATGCACTGTTTACATGCTATTGAGGATTGGATTCGGATTTCCATGAGATTTTCTGGATTTGGGGGAAAACCGCAAAACTTATATAAACTTCTTTTCTCTCTTTAAAATAAAAAGTGCGGTTTTCCCATGATGTATGAGTCGTCCACCATGAGTTTGCTGATGGATTTGGAAACCCGATTCGAGAAGACGGATGAACCGTTTCGGGTACATGGTGGACCCGGTAAGGTACCCCGGGGCAAGAAGCGCGTGGTGATGACGATGTGAGCCTGGCAGGGGAGCACTACCTACCGGTGATTTTACCCGACGCGTCGGATATCCGGAGGATACCGTCGTGGTCTTGAGATGGATGGTAGGGGCCGGTCTGGACTGACGGCGCCCTAGATATTATGATTGAGACATTGGGATTTCGAGATTTCGAGGTACAGAGATTGTGATACAGAGATATCGAGATATTGGGATTACGTTTTGTGCCGATGCTAGGCACTGTTTTATGCTGATTTCATTATGATACCTCAACTAAAAATACAAGGGAAATCTCACTAAATTATGAAAACAGTTTCTTCATTTACATGTATTCTGCTTTCATGCATTCATACCTCATATTCATGACATACTATTACCTGAGGCACTAGCACGAGCACTTGGCACTACATTCACGTATAGAGATTACATTGCCAGTTTAGCATGCTTCAGCTTTATTCATATTGAGGTTTCTTTATATCTGATCGTATTGACCTAGGTTGGGTCATGCATTCGATCTCTGCTTGTAGATATCTTTCTATTCACGAGTTGGCAACTCACCCCCGTTGTGCCCCAGTTCTTGCAGGTTTGCCGTACAGTTCTATAGCGGCATTTCTGGCACACTGCTTCCTTTTGGGTGATTTGCTTGGATAGGTGGGTTCTTTTGTATCAGAACCGCCGTTGTATTTATATTATTCATTGTATCTAGAATATCCATCAACCAAAACTCGTTTATTGTTTCAGACCTAGACTAGTGATGTATTATTCGACCATAGAGTCGCGCTTAGTAGTGTTGCGGTTTTCTTGTTGCTTTTGAGCTTTCTTTTGGATTTGATCCTCGCCACTTGGCGTTGTATATTATTGTTGCATGTGGTGGTGACCGTCGATTGACGAAGAGCTAGCTCCCGCTTGGGGATGCCTTTATCATTGCATATATTGTTATCCTTGTTATACCCCATTCGGGGCCAGTTTTACAAAAGAAACTCTGCCGAAATTTTTAGAAAAGACTGTACTGTTTTTAAAAATGCATATTCGGCTTAGTTATTTAAAAACCTTGATTTCAAACATGTTTTTCTTCACTTTTTTTAAACCAGTTTCTTTACTTATTCTTAAAAATGTTTTTAGATTTCTGGGCTTTTGGCTTACTTGGATCAGATGGAGTCCTATAGACTTCATATGGTTCAAGGGCCAGTCACGTGCTCTTTCGGGTCGTGACAACTTGTGCACGTACAGTGTCCGGACAGTTAACACTAGCGGGCTTTGGTTTAAGCCAGATCCTAGTGTACGTTTTGGGATTGGTTTTTTTCTAGTATATATTCGTGTTCCTCGGAACGCGGATGCGGGTGTGTATGCACAGTTGACGGAGAGACAGAGGCAAAGGATTCTCATTAGGGTTGTTGACTGTTAACTGTTGACTTTTTGCTCAACCCTAATGAGAATATGATATATGATTAACATTAATATTAATTAAGTATTATAGTGACATGGTTGTTGAGGGGTTGACTTGTTGACTTTGTTAACCGGTTGACTAGGTTGGACTAGTTGACCATCATCATGACAATAGCTATCATTTCATGGCAAAGACTTTTGCTTGCTTGTTTCTCTTGTGCAAAATGAGTGCATGAAATGATATGGCTATTTTGACTTAAACCATCACATAATACTTGATTGCTATTATTTGTTATGATGGCTTTGGATTATGAGAGCCAAGAGAGAAAAGTCTTGCTCATTCTCATATTTCCATTCTCTCTCTTGTTTTGAGCTCTCACCCTCTTCCTCTTGCTCTCCCTCTCTCTAGTCTATGGTTCACTTGTCTCATGTGTTAAGAAGCAAGAACCATAGAGAAAATCCCAACACACTCTCCTCTACTCACTCTAGTTCACAAGGTTTAGCAAACCGAGTGAACTAGTTTCTTCAAAGTTCGAAGAAGAAGCCAAAGGTAGAAGCTTTCGGGTGGATCGATCTTCGGCGCAAGGAGACGACGGGGTGAAGCCGATCCGTACACCATCGAGAGTTGAAGACGAAGGAGTTCAAGAAAGAAAGGTATAACCCCTAACCGAGTAGTTAACAACTCCTAGTTAGGTTGTTAGGTAGATAGTTTAACAAAGATCCGTTTTGAGTCCATGTTACCTCCTCTAGAAAAATCGTTTTTCGTCATTTCCGCAAGCCCGTAAGTACCGGGAGCGGTAGCATGGACTTACAGGGTATGGGCTGGGCTAAGGAAATGCAAAGGAAAATAAAAAGGGATTTAGTTTTAATTATGGTAAGGTTTAAAATTTGGTAAGAAAATATAGAAAATTTGTAGGAAAAATTTGGGAAAAATTATTTGAAAGTTATTTATTAAAGTACAGTAATTATTTATAGGGAACTGGGTATTACATCTTATGTCAATCATGACCCCGTGCGAAGCGTCCAGAGCGGATCCTGGTCCTGTGGAACACGGCTAATGTCAATCTTGACCCCGTGGGAAGCATCCAGAGCAAATCCTGGTCACGTGGAACATGGCTAATGTCAATCCTGACCCCGTGGGAAGCGTCCAAAGCGGATCCTGGTCCTGTGGAACACGGCTAATGTCAATCTTGACCCTGTGGGAAGCGTCCAGAGCAAATCTTGGTCACGTGGAACACGGTTAATGTCAATCCTGACCCTGTGGGAAGCGTCCAGAGCGGCTCCTGGTCCTGTGGAACATGGCTAATGTCAATCTTGACCCTGTGGGAAGCGTCCAGAGCGGATCTTGGTCCTGTGGAACACGGATAATGTCAATCTTGACCCCGTGGGAAGCATCCAGAGCAAATCCTGGTCACGTGGAACACAGCTTATGTGAATCCTGACCCCGTGGGAAGCGTCCAAAGCGAATCCTGGTCACGTGGAACACGGCTTATGTCAATCCTGACCCCATGGCAAGCGTCCATAGCAGATCCCGGTCCTGTGGAACACGGCTTATGTTAATCCTGACCCCGTGGGAAGCGTCCAGAGCGGATCCTGGTCCTGTGGAACACGGCTAATGTCAATCTTGACCCCGTGGGAAGCATCCAGAGCAAATCCTGGTCACGTGGAACACGGCTTATATCAATCCTGACCCTGTGGGAAGCGTCCGGAGCGGATCCTAGTCCTATGGAACACGGCTAATGTCAATCTTGACCCCGTGGGAAGCATCCAAAGCAAATCCTGATCTCGTGGAACACGGCTTATGTCAATCCTGACCCCGTGGGAAGCGTCCAGAGCGGATCCTAGTCCTATGGAACACGGCTAATATCAATCTTGACCCCGTGGGAAGCATCCAGAGCAAATCCTGGTCATGTGGAACACGGCTTATTTCAATCCTGACCCCATGGGAAGCGTCTAGAGCAGATCCTGGTCCTGTGGAACACGGCTAATGTCAATCTTGACCCCATGGGAAGCATCCAGAGCAAATCCAGGTCATGTGGAACACGGCTAATGTCAATCATGACCCCGTGGGAAGCGTCCACAGCGGATCCTGGTCCTGTGGAACACGGCTAATGTCAATCTTGACCCTGTGGGAAGCATCCAGAGCGGATCCTGGTCCTGTGGAACACGGCTAATGTCAATCTTGACCCCGTGGGAAGCATCCAGAGCAAATCCTGGTCACGTGGAACACGACTTATGTCGATCCTGACCCCGTGGGAAGTGTCCAGAGCGAATCCCGGTCCTGTGGAACACGGCTTATGTCAATCCTAACCCCGTGGGAAGCGTCAGAGCGGATCCTGGTCCTATGGAACACGGCTAATGTCAATCTTGACCCCGTGGGAAGCATCCAGAGCAAAGTCTGATCACGTGGAACACGGCTTATATCAATCCTGACCCCGTGGGAAGCGTCCAGAGCGGATCCTGGTCTTGTAGAACACGGCTAATGTCAATCTTGACCCCGTGGGAAGCATCTAGAGCAAATCCTGGTCACTTGGAACACGGCTAATGTCAATCCTGAGCCCGTGGGAAGCGTCCAGAGCGGATCCTGGTCCGGTGGAACATAGCTAATGTCAATCTTGACCCTATAGGAAGCGTACAGAGCGGATCCTGGTCCTGTGGAACACGGCTAATGTCAATCTTGACCCCGTGGGAAGCATCCAGAGCAAATCCTGGTCTTGTGGAACACGGCTTATGTCAATCCTAACCCCGTGGGAAACGTCCAGAGCAACCTCCTGACTCCGCCAAATGCGGATGAGGCCAACCCCTGACTCCGTGAAATACTGACAAAGTCAACCCTCGACTTCCCCGTCAAGGCAATTCTTTGATTCGGGAGCAAGTCAACTCATCAATCACTTACGGGTCTTCTCGACTTGTAAGGAAGAAAATTCTCTTCTGAGATCCTTACGACTCTCAAGAGAAAATGCACTTAGGAATCCTCACGATTCCAAAGGAGAAATTACACTTACGAGATCCTTACGACTCATAAGGAGAAATACCTTTATGAGACCCTCGCGGCCTTAGGAGGCAGATCTGAACCTGACTCCTAAGCCATCGCTATCCTACAAGAAGATCAAAATAGATTATCCACAAAATGCATTTACTAAAAGGTACACACCACCATGAAGCAAAATACGTCTTTTATTCATGAATCAAAATGAAAACAAAGTACAATTTATGAAAGAATCAAACAATACCCTCATTCAGGAGTATGAACAAAAGAAGAAGAAAATATATATATACAATTCTTCAATCCGGCGGACGATTCAATAGATTTGCCAGTTCATCCTTTTTCCGCTAGGCCTCGGCTTCATGATTCATTATCGCTAAGAGACGGGCCTCCGCTTGAGACTGCTGAGCCTGGTATAAAGCAAACCGACTTTCAAGCTCCTTTTCGGTAACCTTATGAGCTTCGACCATTTCGCGAGTAAAAATGACGGCTTTATCAATGGCTACCACCTCCCCGATAGCTTCTTGAAGCACCCGCCAAAGTTCATACGCCCGAGTGGTCTTGGCCGTAAGATTAGCTTGAAGTTCCCCCAGCGCAGTTGAAGCCAGCTTCCTCTCTGAAAATTTTCGGCTGAGCCACTTCTCGCATGACAGCATATTTGCAGCGCACCGTTCGATTAGCCCCTGCAAGCTCACCTTTGCAACCACAACCTCTGAAGGAAGACGCGAGCACTCAAGGCTATGTAAACAAGCCTCCACCTGACGACAAAACTCAACTCAGACTTGCACCAATGTTTCGCTATGGTAAGCAGCAATAAAGGGGAGAGAACTGTTGGCTTCGGCGGCAAATTCTTCGGCCATGATCAAACTACTAGCACGAAGGTCTTCGATTAGAGCTGACAAGGAGTGAAGGCTTGGCTTTGCCATCCGTTCCGAGGCACGTAGAGCGTAGGGGCCGGGCGGCATGACGATGCGAGATTCCAGCGTAGTAAGAACTGGCAAAGCTGTTAAGATTCATAAAAGGAAATCAGCGAGACTTGCAAGCAAAGAGCAGGTGGGAAAACGTCGAAACTTTACTTACCCACAGTCATGCAAGAAGGGTCTGAAGGATCCCCAGGCCCGTCAAGAATCTCAACTTCGTCATCGACCTCCAGAATAGCAAAAGACATCAGTAACATTATCTGAAATAATAATAATGCCGTGAGGAGAAGACAAATAACGCTAACCTTGCCCGGAAGAGAGGACAATGCGTTAAGGGGATATCGCCTGCGGAGCAGCCATCTCTAGCAAACGCTGAAAGGATTTTCTGGGAGACAGATCAGCGATAGACGCCGCCAACCCGCGCAATTCTGAAAAGACAGAAATGTTCAAATAATGGAGAGATTATTAAAATAAAATATAGAAGGGTACCTTCGATGCTCCTTCCGCTCTGGACTGGAGGGATAGCAGCTTCGGCGGCCTCCTCCATGCCCCCAGGCACATCATCGGGGACATGGGCCGGTATAACAACTTCCAATTGAGGGGCGGTGGCCACCGCTGCAGGCTTCAATGAAAGGACGGTAGCCTCGACTATCTGTCCCATAGTCTCTGGGCCGTCCCCAGAAAGATCCATTGATTCTACGGCCAATGAAGATGCCTCTTCCGGGAGGGCAAGCACCGGGGGAACGGAAATCACCGATGGAAGCTCCATGGCAGGAAGAACGACTGTATCGATCCCCTCCACACTTACTAGTGTCTCATCGGGGATATTTACAGAGTCCATAGTCAAGGCGCGACTCGAACTCAAATCCTCTGCCATTGCCGAAGTCCCTGCAAAGTTTTCACAAAGATAAGGATATATATATATATATGAGCAATGCAAAATACTACAAAAAGATATATAAGTATACCAATGCGCAAAAGAGCCTCTAGTATAGCTTTTTCAAGCCGGCGTTCTTTCTCAAGAATTCGTGCTCACCGGGGTGCGAGGGTAGACTCGTGGCCACCAGTCCACAGCGACAATGCAACTTCGGCGTCGGCCGAGATAGGCTGCTTAAGGGTTATCTCACATCCCTCCTCCAAAGGACATATAAATATCCGCCGTATCGATGGAGGATCTTCGTAGAAGATGACGGCAGGATAAGGCCTCTTCGGGACCCTTACATTCTCAGTTTCATCCTGGGAGCGTCTTATAGCCTCAGCCAATTGTGCGGCTTCCTCGGCAGATGAACCCGGGAAAAGAAGACCACCATCCGGCTCTTGCATAGCTAGTGGTTCATCTTGAAAGATAGGCTCTGATTCCACTAAGAAGTCAAGCAGATTGGTGACTGTCTTCTTTCACCTCTTTGACCCAGAAATGACACCAGAAGACGATCGCTTCTTTCCCCTTGGTGCTTTAGTGCGATGTTGACCTACTTCACCTTCGATATCTTCTCTCGGCAGTGCTACCGATGACGACACCGCCATTACTGACGCCGCAGCTGATGATACTATCACTGGCGCCTTATTGGCCCTTGTTTGAGCTCTAGTGCGCAGCGGTATACCAGCTGTGGGAGTTAGATCCACTTCCGCCGCCTCAGGAGTAAGCACGATACCAGTATCTCTCAGGGGAGGGCGAACCACTGCCCGCGGTCGCGGCGGGACTCCCGTAGCCTGGATCGGAGTGGGAACCTTATATCCAAGGAGCATCCTCCTCTCCTCAACAATAATAGGACTGACTCGGTGGAGGTACCAGCCCGTGAAACCCCCCACACATCGAAGAATGCAGTCCACCTCAGGAATCACGAAGCGAGAGCCGGTGTTCAGCCGCATGAAGTGATGAGCGGCGTCATGAACAACTTCCGATGATGGGCCGGTCTCCACTGTAAACGCCTCAAAGGGGACACCCTGGTCATGTCTCAGTTGCAGAGCAAAGCGGTGTGGGTTTTACCGCATAAAAAGGGCCGCACCGTTTTGACGAAACACCAAATAACCCAGTCTGATCGAATATAAGGGCATGGCTTCCTTAGGCTTCAGGGAGGGTGCTCCCTCTTTCGACGAGTTGAAAAGCTGTTGAATCGGTCCTGAAAGAGCAGAGAGGACTCGATTGTTAAATACCATCCCACCCGCATTGGCATAGGGATTAAGCAGCACACGAATAGCTCCGGACTTAGTCGGATTAGGAGGAGCAGAAGCGTCCACCAACCTCATGAGCCGCGGAAAAGTGTAGGCATCATAAAAGCTGGGTCTCTGATGTGCGGCAAATGCCCCTAGCACGTGCATCTCAATCCATGACGTGAAGTAATGAAGAGAGAAACTCACAACGTTCATGCATGGGGTTGAGGTATTGGCTGCAGCGCTTAGCCCATGATACAGATGCGCTAGCCCCGCAATACCCACAGCTAGTCGTGTCCCTTCGGCGATGCAATGAGCAGGGTAAATGACCGAAGCTCTCATGAATCGACGGTGCGTTGGAATAACGAACCAACTGAGCCAGACGCTGATAAAACCCACGAAGAAAGTCTCTTCATCTATGCCAGGAGCTGCGATTGACTCAAAGGGTACGGCCGACAGGATTGGAATGTAGAACTGCGGCAAATCCTCTTCTCTAGCCGGTAGCTTATTTAAACCGAACCCGAAGGGGTCATTGATATTCGCAAACTTCGGGGCCGTCTTTGATAGAACGTTTCCACGAAGGAAGCAAGTGATAAAGTTTTTGAAAGTGACGCCATGTTCCTCTGACTCTGTGAACAGCTTCTCAAAAATGCTCAGAGCCTTGATTAGACTTGGGTGCTTGTGGCGGACGGCATTTTCAGTCGACAAGCCGTCAAGCATAGCAGGCTCAGCTTCGAAAACATACTCATCAGGAGGCAGCAGTTCTTCATAGAGCGTCCTCCTGATCGGCAACCCCGAGATCTCACGAAACTCTTCCAGAGAAATTGAAACTTTGCGGTCCCCTAATAAGAAGGTGTTGGTGGGAAGATTCCATTGATTTAGGAAAGCCTTAACCCACCAGACATGAGGGGACTGATAGTGGAAGAGAGACGCGTACACCGCTTGATAGAGCCCGACCCTCTGCAGTCGCGCACAATGGGCAAACATGATATAACGAGCCCAGAGAAGGTAGCCCGTGGGATGTCGAGGAGTAAGCCCTATTTTGTAAACCTGTCCCCAGGGCTGGGCTTCACCTTGGAAGATATGACGCCCTAAGATGTCTATAGCTGGAACAGGGTGGTTTGGAATCCCAGTTGTCGACGGCTCAAGCCGTCCCGTAGGAGTCCAATTCAACATCTCCACACAAAGGCGATCCGTGGACGCTCCATCGGCAAAAATGGGTAGGTAGGCTCTGTTGGTGTCTTGCAAAGAAAGCTGCGGCGGCCCCGAATGATATGCACATACCAGGTCCCCCATAAAAGCAAGTTGGTGCAATTAGGGTCGTGGGCTCTAATTGTCGCCATCACCTCTTCATCAGACGGTGGCTGAGGAAAGGCAGCCTCCGAGCGGGTGAAAGGGAAGTATGGGAGAGAAGCCATTGTTCCTGAAACAAAAGAAAGGAAACTGTTAATGAAGCCCACACGTGTATATATATTTATAAATATATATATATATATATATATATATATATATATATATATATATAAAGACAGTGGAAGAAAGCGACAAAAACCTTATTTTATGGGACCATTGGTTACAAAACACAAGGGGCCCCACAAAATCAAGAAGGCGGCTCACTAATGATGAGGCAGGGTAATCATTATGAGAACAAAAGGAAGATTCTCAATAAATGAATAGTGGATTTCAAACAACTTTACACATTCCCAAAGGAGAAAACCCACTACAGAACCTTATGCAAATCAAGAAGAATCTCTCTGGAAACTTTTTTTTGCAAAGAACAACTCATGGCAAGAAAATCCCAAGAAGTTCTCTGGGAAGAACTAAGTTCTTTAAAGAAATTAAATTCCCAGAAAATTGGCAGAACTAAGCTCTTGGAAATGGGATTAAATTCCAGAGAGAAACGAAGGCCGTCATCAAACCCCTAAGACCAGAAAAATGCCTAACAATGGGGTTTGCTACCCAGAGATTATGCACTCCTAAAGATCAGAAAAATGGGTTCTTTGAAGGGAAAAACCCTTGGTGTGGATTTAAAATCCAAAAAGAGTTCTTTTTATATATAAAAGTTCTTTGGTTGTTCAAAACCATTACCTGAAGAAAGAATTCTTTCTTGGACAGAGTTAAACTCCGGAAAAAAAATTGGAACAGAGAACTAAGCTCTGAGAGAGAGAATTAAATTCTCAAGGCAAGAACAAGGAAGGAAGAAGATGAAAAGTGGAGGCGCTTCTGAAGAGACCCCTGCATTTATAGGATGTGATGGGAAACGGTTCACCTACCCCCTTCCCTAGGCAGATCCAACGGCCACAAAAGATGACAGCGTTGCACTCACGTGCAAACACGTGAGAACAACGCTGTGAGGGCATTTGTTCCCACATAAAATATCAGGAAAAACCCCAATGGGGCATCACGTGCCCACACGTGACCAGGGGTCACGTGCTAACACGTGATGGTTTCCTGGGGATTCTGTTGAAATAAGAATTAAATTCTAATCAAACAATCAATCAGTGGAGTCGCGTGTCCATACGTGATGAGCCTTTAAACCCACTGAAAAGAATTAAAAGTATAATAAAACAACAAGGAAAAACCCCAATGGGGCATCACGTGCTCACACGTGACCAAGGGTCACGTGCTGACACGTGATAATTCCTGAGTTCTTTAAAACAACAGAATTAAATTCCGGTTAAAATGCTTAATCAGAGGGGGTCATGTGTCAACACGTGATGAGATTCTAAGATCTCTAAAATAATAGAATTAAATTATAATTAAATGGTCAATCAGAAGGTCACATGCCAACACGTGACAGGCTCTTAAGCTTTCTGAACTAATAGAATTAAATTCTAATTAAGAGGGAATCGAGAACCCTAACTGGAAAAATATTTCTCTAAATCTTTCTAAACAAAAAAGTTTGTGCTCTGTAAAGTGGAGCACCGTTGGATTAAAAATCCAATGGTGATTAAAAATCACCAATTTATAGAAAGATTCTATACAAAGAAAGATTTCCCTGAAATTTGCCAGGAATAACAGACAAAATATCTTTTGGATTAAAAATCCAATGGTGAATAAAATTCACTGAGTGATCTAAAAGATCATGTTGGTTACAAGATCAATTGAAATCTTTCAATGAAAGATTGACTGAACAAACTAATTCTTTTCTTTCTCCTATAAATAGGAGCCAAGAAGAGAAGAGGAAGAGGATTTTTGCTGGAGAGATACAACAACAAAAAAAAAGAATTTAATTCTCCAGAGAGAAAAGAAGATTCCCCCAAAAGAGAAAGAAACCCTAGGTGAGAAAGGGAAAGAGATCTAAGCTTCATAAGACAAAAAAAGAATTTAATTATCAAATTAAGAGTTTAACTCTTCTGAATAAGAACTTAGTTCTTCCTTTGGTTGAAGATCTGCAAAAGCAGATCTTCCCATAAGTTGAGAATTTAATTCTCATCGGGGAGATTCTGCCATGCAGATCCAAAACTTAGAGGAAGAATTGAGTTTAGGGAATTTAATTCCTCCAAATACTTAGGAATTTAATTTCTCCAACAGAGACAGGGTTTAACCCTTAAAACAAGAACTTAGTTCTTCTTCATGGTTGAAGATCTGCAGAAGTAAGATCTCTCCATAAGTTGAGAATTTAATTCTCATCGGGGAGATTCTGCCATGCAGATCCAAAACTTAGAAGGAGAACTAGGGTTTAAAGAATTTAATTCTTCCATATACATAGGAATTTAATTCCTCTAAACAAAATTAGGGTTTAACCCTACCAAAGAATTTAATTCTTAAATAAGGGACTTAGATTTTTCATGCACGTAAAAGAAGTCAGTGCCCAACTTGATCACGTGGCAACACATGACCTTCCCCCTGAATGGTCAAAATAGAATGAATGAGATGGGGTCACGTGTTCCCACGTGACCCTTGGATAAATTCCTTAAAATAAAAGAACAAAGCAAGGGCAGAATCAATTTTGGGCGCCCTCACGTGTCCCCACGTGACCCCTAATAAACACTTTAATAATCAATGCATGGGTACCCATCACGTGCACACACGCGATGGCCGTTAAAATTAAGTGTTTAACACTTCTGTGAATATTCTGAGAACAAATAACAGAGGCAAGGCCTAATCATTAGGCGTCTCACGTGACCCCACGTGAGCGCTTCAGTCTTAGTGTTTAACACTACTTTAAGTGCTTCGTTCCTAGTGTTTAACACTATTTTAAGTGCATCACGTGGGAACACGTGATCGCCAAATATGTGTTAGTGTTTAACACTATTTTCAAATCAGTCTTACCCCAAAATCAGCTAAATTTTCCAGAGACAAGATCTCCCCTTTGATTGAATCCCAACTACATTCTTCCAAACTCGATCATTTCATATGACATTCAAAATAAAACCCCGGAGCCATGATGAATGGCCAATGCTCAGTAAAAGACAAAATGTTCTCAGAAGCCCTAAACCCATGTTTAGCATTGCTAAATAATGGGGGGCTGAACCCAGACAAATGTTCAACAGTCCAAACAAAGGTCTAACATTTTAAACCTAATTGGATTTAGCCCAAGTTGGCCATAAGTCCTCAATTCAGATTTAACTGATCCCGTGTGCTCATAATCTAATTAATTGATCTTAGTCCCAAATTAGACTACAGATTTCCCAATCAACATTGGTTCAAGGGTACATCTCTTCACTCCTTTGATATTTGTCATTGTAATCCTTCAACATCTTCAGAGAGGTGACGGGTCCCGATAGCCAATCATTCCATGGACTGTGGGGTCCTTTAAACCTATGGACTATGATGTCCTTAACCTCGGACTGTGGGGTCCTTTAAACCCATGGACTATGATGTCCTTAACCTGGGACCACCATGTCCTTAAACTGGTAATCGACCGCAATGTCCCTAAACTAAATAATAGAGTCCAAATGCTCTTTTGTTGGATCTAAACGATCCCGTTAAGTTGATCTTAGTCTAAAATTTGACTAACGTATTCTTAACAAACGTTTAAGTTGATCTTAGTCTAAAATTAGACTAACGTATCCTTAACAAACGTTTAAGTTGATCTTAGTCTAAAATTAGACTAACGTATTCTTAACAAACGTTTAAGTTGATCTTAGTGTAACAACCCTAATTTTCCTATACAAATTTTTTTTCAAATATTTTTTTCAAAAATCCATAAAGGGGTATTTTAGCCTGAGTACAAGTTATAAGTAATTATTTTACTTTTTAATTACAAGTTAAAAGAATGTAACAACTCCATTTTTAGTGTACAAAAATTTGCTTTAAAATTAATGTATACTTGGGGTATTTACATTTAATGTTATTACTTTAAGTAATTAATTAGCTCCATAATTATAAGAAGGAGTTTGTAGCTCATTGGTAATACCTTGCACTGCTGAACCAAGCCACCAGAGTTCAAATCCCATACCCCACATTATTTTTAATATTGATTTTTTTTAAAAACCTTTAGAATACCAAGAGTTTACACGTGCATATCTCACAAAAACCCCAATACACCCAAAGATGTAACATTTCCAGGAGTTAAATGAACCGTCGGGGGGATCCATGATTAGTTTGGGATTTTTAGATCAAAAATATTTGTTAACCGCAATCAAGAACGGCGTCACTTGGTAGCTAGCCGGTGAGTACGGATCGGTCCACAGGGATGTTGTCCATGGAATGATTGGCTATACGCGATTGTAACCCTCTCTCCAAACATCAACACAGGAATTACAGATCTGAATTTATGAAGTGAAAAGAGGCATGACCTAATACAAGATTTAAGGTTCCTATTTATAGATTCATAGAAACTCTAGGTTACAATCGTGTCACATCTGCTTTTACAAAAATACCCCATAAGAAAAAGACCTAGTCAACGCACCGCCAGCGCCTCAAACTTTTTCCGCCGACACGTGTAATAGACGGCCGCGGAACCGCGGCCATAGGCCAGGTTTGGCCGCGGTTCCGCGGCCAAGTGGGGGGATCATGGGCTGAATTTCCTTGGGTTTGTTCTGTTACACTTTTACTTCTTGTTTCTATAGTTGTTTCTTCTGAATGTCTTTTGGTTCTCTTCCAGATCTCCACAGTGAGTAGTTGTAGTGGACTTTTATCGTTGCTTCGTGACGAAGTCTTGAACCTTGCGCTGCTTTTGTTCTTTGTGAACTTGTTAATTGATCTTCAATGTTCCTCAAGATGTGGGCACGCCCAAGATTTCACCATTTATCATTCGTAGTCTCACTTTGTATCATCTTTTTCATCAATTTCACCGTTTTTATTCTGAGAACCTGTAACCTGCAACTATATAGCAGACATGGGTCAAAAGCACCTGTTTATTTGTAAAATGCATAAGAATGGGGAATGTAATAATGCAAAATTATGGTGTGAACAAATACCCCCAAACTTATCTTTTGCTCGTCCTCGAGCAAACCTAGTTTTATTCTCGACAAAATCCTAACCTCACTTTCGCAGGGAAATGCGATTGCACTGAGCTCGTGCAACAAGCCGTTAAACCTCTAGGTGTCCCTAGTAGGAGGAGTGTTGTCTCCTGAGGGTTTTCAGCGAATACTACCCACAAAATCCTATCAATTTGGTCCATTAACTTTTGTCCTCCAATTAGGTTTTCTAACAAGAAATTCTATTATCTTCGACTCGTAAATTATCCACCCGTATTCTTCACGCTTCCTTATCATTCAACTTAAAATTATATATGTTCTGTAGACTTACTTAGCTTTTGGCATCTTTTAAGTTTTCCTTCAAGGGTTCTATCTCAACTTAGGAATTTTTATCATCTCTACTAAAGATACAAGTCCTATTCTTCATTCCTATCTCTAATCTAAATCCCAATCACATACCCCTACGTGTGTGTATATATCACCCCTACACTTGGAAATTCAAATCAAGTTATCATACTCTTGTCCATCATCCAAAGCACTTCTTAATGGGTGAATTTTGCCCACACATCCTTCATGCGACCGTTAATACTTCTTGAGGTACCAACAACCGATTACAAGATGTGTTTGCACATTAAAGCGTAATTCCTAGTCTTGTAACACATAAGGTTTTAGCAGTGACTCCCAAACTAGTTGGTCTAAGGCACTAGGTGATGAAGCACCCTCGCTAAATATTTTTTCTATTTATGCAGTCTTAAGTAATTACAAAAACCAGTATTCATTTTTTATCTCTTTATTCACACTTGAATTTTTATTTTATTTTCTTTGTACTAAGGACTTTAGACAAGAGCATTTCAAGGTCTCTTCTACTATTCCAAGTTTCAAGGTTCGTATTTGTGCAATTTGTAGGGTATATATTTTCAGAATTTAGACTTAAGCTTAGGAATTATTTTTCAAACTTATATTTTAATAAAAATATCAATACTCTTCCCTTGTTTTAACTTAGCCCATGAAGTGAACTCAAAATTTGCCTATTTCTAAATAGACTATAAAGACATATACTTTCTACCGTTAAATTTTAAGAAAGGTTATTTTTAGGGTTTTTAATTTACTAAGTCTAGGATCTAGTTGTTCCTAGCTAGTTAACTTTTTGTCTAACTTAAGTTAATTATGGCCAAAATTGAATGTTTCAATTTTTATAATTTTTAAAAAAATTCAATTTTTTATGGGTTTTAAAATAAGTATGCAAATGCAAAAATATACACATGAATGCGAAGGAAGAAGGCTTACTGAGCATACCCCCAAACTTAAACTTGACAGTGTCCTCACTGTAAGGCTACACCAAGAGGGTCAAAATTGTCGGCGCTCCCATGTTTATTTATTTACAATTTTTTTTATTGTTAAAAGAATAACAAAATATATATACAGAAAGGCCCCCCCAAACTTCATTGAAACAATGTTAAACGTCATTGCCAAACTTTGCAAAGACCAAACGTCAATTCCAACCAGTTGAAAAATTTATCTGTGTAGAGTATCGGTCGGTGGAAGAACGTGTTGTACCGCTCCAAAAAGAATTGGGGAAGATAGAAGTGGCGGTATGGAAAGTGTGTAAGTGAATAGATAGGAGGTGGTGATGAATCAAAATGAGAATGTGAATGCTCAGAAATCAGTGGAATATTGGCATTCTCGTAGCTTATTAAAAGAAAAGGGGGTGGTTCAACTTCTAACGGAGGAGGTTGACTATCTACATTATCCCCAAGATGTTTCTGTGGATCCTTTATCGACTTGGCATCATCCATCATATGCATATGATATTCAATTATGAGGGAACTAATCTTCTCGATGTCCGCCATAGTCCAGCCGAAAGCTTGCCGCTTATCTTGTAAGACCATTAAAAGGGTTTTCTCTTGCTCGAGGGCTAGAGAGGCCGATATGATAACGGGAAAGGTCTCATTCTCACCTAGGTAAGCATATTTAAGGTGAGACGGCAAGGGCTTTAGTTCGAGTTTCGGAGGCGAAACAATCAAAGGTAAACTTGGGGAATCTACCTCGAACTCAAAGGACTCCAACACAGGTACGAAATCACTGCAAACAACCGAATCGGATGGTTCAACTAACTCATCCAAGAATTCAAAAGACTCATATTTGGGCGGTGAGTCGTCAAAATCATCCGAAAAAGTGAAACATTCATAATCAATATCGGTTGTGTCAACTGTGGTAGATTCAAGGAGGGACGCACTAGTGGCGTCAAAACTGTTGTCATCAAACAGAAATCTTTCAAGCTCGCAGTCCTCCTGTGTGATTTCATGAATAGAGCAAACTTCTC
This sequence comes from Agapanthus africanus, assembly GCA_030015575.1. Lineage (NCBI taxonomy): Eukaryota > Viridiplantae > Streptophyta > Magnoliopsida > Asparagales > Amaryllidaceae > Agapanthus > Agapanthus africanus. The sequence continues at coordinate 295,472,928 of CM057339.1, read as the reverse complement.
GTGTACTAGTTTTAGGCACGGGGGGCAGACTTCCTATCTTGTAAATATTGAACTCACTAGACATCTTCCCGAAGGATAGAGTCATGAAGTCATTGCGACAGTTTATTACGGCATTGGAAGTGGCCAAAAATGGTTGACCGAGGATCACCGGAATTTGGTTCCGTGGGTTAGCAACAGGTTGTGTGTCCATAACAATAAAATCAACGGGGAATATGAAATCCCCTACTTTTATCAACACATCCTCTAACTCACCCCTAGGATGGGTGATTGATCGATCAGCCATTTGGAGAGTACAACGAGTGAGTTTCAACTCTCCAACCCCTAATTGCTCGTACACGGAGTAGGGAAGCAGGTTAACACTAGACCCAAGATCTAAAAGTGCTCGATTGATATTCTTATCCCCAATTGTTATTGAAATTATAGGACAGCCAGGGTCCTTTCGTTTTTGGGGTAAGGGTTGAGGTTGGTTAATAGCATTGCTCACTGCACTAGCCACTAGCACTTTCTTAGGTATTTGAGACTTTCTCTTCGAGGAGCATAAGCCCTTGAAGATTTTCGCGTACGAAGGGACTTGTTGGATTGCATCCAAGAGAGGTATATTTGTGCTAACCTGTTTAAATAACTCCACAATCTTCTCCATTTGTGGAATTGGTTTATTGGGACTCAACCTGTTTAGAAATGGAGCATTTTAAAAATCTGTTGAGTCCAATGTCTGTGGAGTAGAATGTGGAGTTGGAACGGATCCCAGTGTGGGTGTGTTTGTGAAGTGAGAAGTGGGTCCGTTCGGATTAGAAGAAGAAGAGCCTTTTGAAGAATGAAGAATAGGCTCTGGCGAAGAAGATGAAGGTGAAGAAGAAGAGGATGGAGAAGAAGAAGATGAAGAAGAAGAACCACCGGCGGGGGTGTCATCATTAATACCCACTTTATTTTGCAACACTCTTCCAGATCTCAACGTGGTCACTGCATTTACATTATGATTTTGATATTCATATGCGGCATGTGCGTTGTGTGTGTGACCGGGATTTGGCAATGATTGAGATGGAAGCTTTCCCTTTTCTCTCTCGCTCAACGCAGCAGTTAGTTGTGCAATTTGTGCCTCAATAGATTTGATGATTTGATCGTGTGAAGCATTGTTGTGCACCAAAGACTGGATGGAAGTCTCCAACCTTGCTGCAGATTGTGTAGATTGTTTGAGAAACGCATCTAGACTTTTTTCTAGCGAGATAACCTTATCATCATTTGGTTGAACAAAATTGTTTTGAGGGTAAAAGTTGTTAGGCACAAAATTGTTCGTTTGATTTGGATAAGTTTGTGGTTGGAAAGGTTGCTGGTATTGAGTTTGTTGGGGTGCTTGTTGTTGTGGAGGAGGAGACCTTTGAAAGTTGTTGTTTCCTTGGAATTGTTGATTTTGATTCCAAGCAAAATTTGGGTGACTCCTCCAACCCGGATTATAGGTCGAAAAGTAAGGATCATTTCTTTGTCGTTGCTGAAAGGTAGCATTGACTTGATCTTGTCCTTGAACAGGTGGATTGTAAGGACACTCTTCGGTAATGTGTGATGGATCCGAACAACAAGCACAAACAGTTCGTGGGGGTAAAGCAGGGGCAGGAGAAGGCGATGAGATTTTGGTCTCAATGGCTTCTAGATTTTTCGTAAGTGCGGCCATCTCGGCCTTCATAGCAATTGACATATCTAATTGATGTATGCCTGCCCTAGATTGACCAATAGAAGAAGATGAGGTGGTCTTTGTGCTTTCCCACTGAAGTGTTTGTTCAGCAAGATCCTCGAGAAACTGCCACGCTTCCTCACTAGATTTGGTTAGAAAGTGACATTGACAAATGGTTTCTAGCAACTGCTTCGTTGCCGGGTTCAATACCTCGTATAATGTTTGGCAAAGTTGCCAATTTTTGATCCTATGGTGAGGGCATTGAACAAGTAGGTCTTTGAATCTTTCAAAACACTTCCAAAATGGTTCGGAAGGAAGCTGGCAAGATTGTATAATCTCATTGCGAATTCTCGCGGTCTTGTGATGAGGATAAAACTTTTTTAAAAAAGCTTTAACAAACTCGTCCCAATTTCTAATTGAATGTGATGTTGTGCTGTATAACCACTTCTCGGCTAAGTCACATAAGGTGAAAGGAATGGCCCTTAGCCTTATAGCATCATCTGATAATTGGGTTGTTTTCGTCATGGCGCAAACGTTTTGGAATTTGCTTATGAAGATATAGGCATCTTCGGATTCCAGTCCATGAAATTTTGGCAGCATATTGATGAAGTGGGGTTTGATCTCAAAATTGTCCCCATTTACCGGTGGGAGTGAAAGAAAAGTAGGTAGGGCGGTGCGAATCGGGTAGAAAAGATCCTGGAGCGCGATTCGTTGGGTCGCTTCAACAGGCGGGGTTTGCGGGTTATTCGCACCTAACGGAGGTGGAATCAGTCCCGTGGGTAAGGTGTTGTTGGGATTATATCCCGACATACCTTCGGAAGAAGAATTTGAAGGTGAGGGTAAGGAAGTGGAAAGAATTTCGACTTCGGAGTCGAAAGCTTCATCGGTCGGTACCAACGAAACACGAACTAATCAGGCGCTAGTGTCCCTAGTCCAAACGGACATACACTAAAGAGGTAGTGTAGTCAAAAAGTGAAAAACAGAATGTGGGGGTAAGAAAACGTTAATGAGAAGAAAGTGGTGTAAGTGGGGTGCAAGGATTTCTTTAGCGACAAGTTGCAAGTTTTTGTAAATTTTTTTTTTAATTCTTTTTGGTGTGTAGCTTTTTGCAAAAAGATTTTCCGATAAAAGGCTTTGACACAAATGCAATCAACCACAAATGCACAATCAGGCCTAGATCTAGGGTCACCTAGGTCAGCTAGACAGCTCCTAACTGTTCCAAAGGGCTAGAAATAGGACCTCAAACCGCATCTTCAGCGCCAATTGCAGCCAGGTAAGTGCCAGGTGAGTGGGAGGCTCTCCACTACAAGTAGTGGCCCTAATTAAGTAACTACTCGCCTTAGACACACTTGCCTAGACACCGCAAAGTCAGGTTAGGATCAACGGCCGATGCCTACAACTAGTCCTCTGTCCTATTGAGCGCGACGTCTTTAGGGCTGAGTCCAGTATTTTTTAATTAAATAATGGTCAATGCATATGCCTTATGTGATTTCTGGGGTCCTGGGAAGGGTGATGAAATCCCCACCCAATCTGGATTGGTCTCAAGCCCCTTAAAGTCAGATTAAATATATGCAAAACAGTAACAACCACTTGCAATCAAAAATTTTATTTTAAACGCGGCGCAAAGAATCCTGCACAAGATCAACTATTGGAAGGGGGAGAGATTTTTTAGCTCAAAGAATCCTGCAGGAGATTTGACAAAAGATATATCGGGATTTGCAGAGGAGAGAGAAATAAAAATTACAGTGCTTTTTCCACCTGCCGAAGTCACCAGGACGCCGCGGTTTAGCGGTCGGAAGGGGGGTAGCGCGGCGGAAAGGCGGTCACGTGACTGGTTCAGACACCGAGGTTTTTTCTGCTGTTCTGATGTTGAAGTCCCCTTCTGTTCAGATCTTCAACTTTCTGTTTCGGTCTCTGGATTTTTTCAGATCCGAACTTGTACTTCGATCCTGCAAAGATTCACACAAGAAACCCTTCAAACAATAAAAGATGATAGAATTTTTATATTTTTTATATTTTCTGTTTTTATGATTTTTTAATTTATATTAACCCGAAATTGCAAAAAGAAAATACTACGCCATCCCTGGCAACGGCGCCATTTGATTAGTTTGGGATTTTTAGATCAAAAATATTTGTTAACCGCAATCAAGAACGGCGTCACTTGGTAGCTAGCCGGTGAGTACGGGTCGGTCCACAGGGATGTTGTGTCTTTTCTAATTTGCTCAAACGAGTTAATTCCAAACGTTGTGAATGGATTATCTCTAAAACCTAAATTGATTTATACTAAGACTGGAATCTTGCTAGGGTTAGGTTTAGATTAAGTTTGGAAATGCAAAGATTTCCCACCGCTTTCAATGCCCTAATTTAGATCTACTAGGTGTTATGGTAACAATTAATAAAGGGGATTAGTTCCATAGGGAAGAAACGGTGTTTCTTCCTCTAGGTTCTAGTCCTTCCTTTCTTAATTCTTACCCTAACCTCCATGGAAAACATACACAACCGGTCGTTTATACTACAGTATCACCGTTACCTCGAGGGGTAGGGTGCCGCAGGGAGCGGTGTGTGTATGTATGCATGGAGTCTTAATTATTATGTATGATGGGGCAAGAAAGGGATGAGAGATTTCATCTCTCAAGCCTTTCCCTAAAGCTAACCCTAACAAGCGAGGAGACTACTCGCTCATTAGGGAATTGAAAAACATTCTAACTATCTAACTAGGGCAAATAATTAAAAGTAAACTAAGGCAATGAAATAGAAAACTTACTAATTTTATTGATGGCTCTCTCCAAACATCAACACAGGAATTACAGATCTGAATTTATGAAGTGAAAAGAGGCATGACCTAATATAAGATTTAGGGTTCCTATTTATAGATTCATAGAAACCCTAGGTTACAATCGCGTCACATCTGCTTTTACAAAAATACCCCATAAGAAAAAGACCTAGTCAACGCACCGCCAGCGCTTCAAACTTTTTCCACCGACACGTGTAATAGACGGCCGCGGAACCGCGGCCATAGGCCAGGTTTGGCCGCGGTTCCGCGGCCAAGTGGGGGGGGGGATCATGGGCCGAATTTCCTTGGTTTTGTTCTGTTGCACTTTTACTTCTTGTTTCTATAGTTGTTTCTTCTGAATGTCTTTTGGTTCTCTTCCAGATCTCCACAATGAGTAGTTGTAGTGGACTTTTACTGTTGCTTCGTGACGAAGTCTTGAACCTTGCGCTGCTTTTGTTCTTTGTGAACTTGTTAATTGATCTTCAATGTTCCTCAAGATGTGGGCACGCCCAAGATTTCACCATTTATCATTCGTAGTCTCACTTTGTATCATCTTTTTCATCAATTTCACCGTTTTTATTCCGAGAACCTGTAACCTGCAACTATGTAGCAGACATGGGTCAAAAGCACCTGTTTATTTGTAAAATGCATAAGAATGGGGAATGTAATAATGCAAAATTATGGTGTGAACAATCCCGGCCGCCTGACTCAGTCCTCAGACCGAGTCATGGCCGAGTCGGCCGATTCCGGCGACGACCCCAACATGAAAGTTGTGTCTTTTCATATTTTCTATGCACCTGCAAAATTTCAGCCTCAGACCATTTTCAGAGCTCTTAAAAAACCCCAATTACTCCACTTTTAATACATTTTTATTACATTTTATCATATTTTTATTTTAAACTTTTCATCTACCCTAACCCTAGCCTAACCCTATAAATACACCCCTACCCTCTACCCTCTCACCCCAAAATCCTGAGCCCACTCTCTCAAAAAAATTCCAAGAGTCGTGTACTTTGAAAACAAGCTCGAGGCGAAGCTCCGACGAATTCCCGGCGGAACTTCCGGGGACCGTTTTAAGGAACTACCGGCGACGACGCAATACATCAGCGATCCCTCTAGTTCCCTCTCACTTCCTTGTTTAATCTAAAACCCGTAAGTCCCTTTTCTATCTCTCTTTTCCATTCTCAAAATACGGATTTACAAAACCCGACGGAATCGGAACAAATCCGATTTCCGATTCGGTTTTCTATAAAATTCCACTTCTCACTAATACAACCATACTTAAACTTCCTCATGTTGACCATTAAACATTAATCAAATAATTTGAACAAGTTTCATCACATGAAATGATACCTATTTCAATTTATCGTATTTTTCGCTTAAATACCACATTATTCCAATCCTTCATTTAACCTCATCAAACTTGCTATACATTTAAAGTAGATCACGAGATAACGACCTACCTCCTCACACACTTATATGCAACACCCTCGAGAACCTAGAATACGAGAAAACAAACATTTTCATTTAAATACCACATACTTAATAAAACCAATTCTAAAAGATTTAGTTTTGATACACTTTTTAAAGAGGTACCACTTATTATGAAAATACGATAATTTGTGGACATCGGTCATTTATCTAAACCTGACTTTGCGGTGTCTAGGCTAGGCAAGTGAGAAAGGTAACTTTAAAAGGGCCGTCTCACGATGATTCGTGAGCGGATCCCTCCTTTCTTCACTTGTACTTACCTGACCACAATTGGCGGTGAAGAGGCGATTTGAAGTATCTCACAACTTGTCGTCTGGACCAGTTAGGAATAGACTAGTTGACTTAGGAGAATCTAGAACATACAATACGGAAAATATACATCTTTACAAATAAATACCATTTACTTCATAAAACCGTTTTCTAAAGGATTTAGTATTTACAATCTTTGCAAAGCGCCGCTATAACCCACTTTGGGGAACCCGTTCGGGATGGTGCGGTTTATCGCACATCTTCGGACTTAGTAGTACGAGATTCAGACCTCCGCAAGGAGCATTCGGTCTCGAAAGATTTAAAATACGACATCTTAAGAAAATGAGATTTTTTAGAATATAAAATATTTATTAAAATTATTTTTGTATAAATATATGTATATTTATCATTAAAATACCTATTTTGTTATGATATAAATATTCCACCATTTTCTAAAGATCACAAGAATCAATTTTACACTAAAATACCATAAATTCCAAATAAATCAACTTTACAAATAAATACCTTTATTTATGAAATTAGGATATTTTCACTAGAAATATCACAATATAAAATCCACCCTCATTACAACTCTAAAGACGAATAACAAATACTTGAGGTGTATTTTGAAAAGTATATAAAAGTATTTTTACATAAACCCCCCTCAAGTTTTATAAATTTCCCTAAGGACCCTAGCAAATTATAGGTAAGAATTAATCAAGACTTCGATTTACATTTCTAATTGTTTGACTCGGGTTTGAGTCTGATTATATTTGATTTGAATATGATTCAAGTACAATCTACAATCTTCAATATTATAATTCAACATGAATCCATGAATCCAATTATCAATCTATACAACTTGACCGAACCGAACCATGGATATACATTCCATTTACATGGTTCTCCAGTTATTCCATTTACATGATTCTACGGTTACATCCGTTTATTGATATCATGATTTCGGTCAGTCTTTCAATTATACATTCAATATAATTTACAGTACAAAACAATACAAATAAAACACTACGGGGCTTAAGAGGTGGATTGGTACGGAAGGTGTTAAAGGTGGCACGAGACGGTAAGATTAAAACACCCAACATGAATCCAATTGCCGTTGTTCCGGGTTGTATAACGGAGCCTTGTACTTCCATTTGCCCTAGTCTCTAGCATGCTGAGACCCCTCTCGTATACACTGGCATTCTTCTGTACCAAGCTACAAACAACAGCGTTAATACAACATTACAACAATATAATACAACATTAAAAGCTACTCTCTCTCTCTCTCTCTTTCTTCTTTTCTACTTCTCCCTTATCTTTGGGACTTACCGAGCGATCTGTTCGCTGACAATATTCTATTTCTTTCTTCTTTGAATGTCGTCAGGTGGTTTGGACCCGACAGAGATCGAGCCATCTGCAGAAGACTTGGATAAGCTTGCTGAAGAACCAGAGCTCTAGTTTCATTGTACATTTTCCATTCAGTACTTTTCATTTCCTGTCATGCCATTGTTTAGGCATCATTTTTATTTCAGTTGTATTTCCTTTTCATGCATTGTACAAAAGAATGTTAATAAATAAAAGTTGTTGTTTTTATTATACCTTGCCTCTTGTGTATTTTCTTTTATATTGCTTAGTTACGCTTAGCGTATTTGCTTCTGAGTAAATACGTAGCGGGCCAGTCGCGTCCCCTTCGCTGTAGAATGGGAAGCGGGGCGTGACACTTAGTCTCAAATGAGACTAACGCATCCTTAAACCCAACCCCAAACCCAAATCTAAGAAAATACAGATTTGGACTAATCCATGCCCTACGGGCGACAACATAAATTAGTCTCCGTATACAATCCACGGGTAACCAAAAACAAAACAAACACCCACGATACGAAGTGATCATCTGGAGAAGGAGAAAGTGGTTACCGCGATGCGGTAGCGTAATTAACTGCAGGGGAATGCGCCTGCAGGGAAGAGCGTCCCTACAATCAAAAACCCCTCAAGTGAGGGGGAATCTGACGAAGTCTGCTACATCGGCCGCATCCGTTTAAACCTTCGATACATGGTGTCATAAATCAACTTGGCATCTTCGGAGAGGTGGACGGATAGCATCAATTAGCATCTGCCCCCAAATTCAGGCAAGGCGGACCTACGCAGTCGCGTCTCTGTATTTCAGAGGAGAACAGTCCTTGCTGGTACCGGAGTGATTTTTGTAACAAAGAAAGGAAAGAAGAATACTCAAGTCGAAGGGGATCCGATCAATTTTCAACCGGACAAGAAACCCGAGTAGGAATCTCCATGAGTTTGGCGCTAGCTGGCCCGGGGCAAGATGGAAGCAATAGAGTACGCCATAAATTTCGGATGAGAAGGGCATACGCATCCTTGCTCGAACGCTTCCAGGTACCGGTAAATTTCATTGCCCTGGACCTGGTTTGCCCGCTCTCCCTCCTTAGCCAGACGAAGCGAATAGCCAGGGTATGTGGAAGCGAGCCCGGATATCGGAAAGCTCGTCCGGGCGATTCAATATCGAGGGCGCATCGCGAGAATTTCCGATGCGCACCTTGGGAGCCCTCTTTGCCACCCGACGACGAAGTATAAGGGCGTCACCGTCCTTGGGGGCGAGCCCAACACAGAGGAAGAAGATGAAGATGAAGAGGAAGAAGAACTTTCTTGGCTATCGGAAGCCGGGGAGGAAGAAGAAGACCTACTGGACTCGGCTTCAGAAGCTGAAGCCTCATCGCCCGACTCGACCCCAACCACATCAATGGAATCTTCGGAAGAAGACATCTAACCTGATTCAAGAAAAGATTGGCCAAAGAAGGGTTTTTGACTTGGGGGCCTACCTAAACGATGGTGTGCCGGGCAATGTTCAGATGGCGGGAGACAACAAAAGCAAATGTCTGTCAAGGAATAGCCTCCCTTATCTATACATTCGGCATAAACCATCCAACGGCCCAAATCCATTCCCGCCACAACGAAGCGTCACACCCGGCGGCCACGAGGACTCCACGTGGCAACCAATCATTGGATGCTTCGTCCCTCACGCGGATCCAACTAACAGATACGACACCTCGCGGTCCACCACTCCATTGTGGCCACGTGGCTCGAAGATCAACGGCCTTGGCAAGCGAAGTGATGTCCCATTTATGGCGCCACCGTTTCGTCGATCCGCTGACATCATCGAGGATACGTGCAGAAATTAAGGCGTTTCGTGAACCGCCACGTGGACCCAGGAATCGAATAGTTACAGCCGCCAAGCACCACGTCGTTCCCAAACAACCCCCTACAAAGAATCCTCAGCTCTAAGCTGAACATTGAAGATCGAGCAAACCATTCTTGATCCGGCCCATGAGTAGGTCGGAACGAGAGTGGGGGGGATAATGATGATGATCGTAAATGTGAATTCCTCATATTACGACACGCAGCAGATGATGTGTTATCCTCGTAAACCCGTTAGATTCTTGGGGGCTACGGAGATGGAATAAGTACGATGCATTGGGGATATTCCTCGGCACCTCGTCTCCGAGGTTGCATCCGACCTTTTAGAGAGCTCCACGGAGTACCTTTCTTATTCGCCTAACAACCAGCCAACGTCTCGCCTCCGAGCTATCCTACGGCCGAGCTTCTTTGGCCTCCTTGCTCGTCTCCGAGCCTTTGCAGAGCTAAGCCTCCTCAGCCCCCTCGCTCGCCTTCAAGCTATCCACCGAGCCGAGCTTCCTCGACTTCCTTGTTCAACCGAGAGCAAAAAGCCCAAGCGCCCTCGTAACAACTCCGTGTATCTCGCTAAAACGAGACCGTCGCCGCTCTACGTCCCGCATCCCATGCCAGCGTATCTTGCCATTAATGGGCGTATCCCGCCATCAACGTGAACGTGACATAGTGGCGTAACAGATGGCGAGAATCTCGCATCGGTTTGCTTCAATGCGACCCATATATAAACCCCTTCTCCAGACGATTCAGATACGTCGAATTCATTTCCAAGATACCGCTACTCTGCCCAATCACTTCTCGGTACTTACTTGATCGTCGGAGGGTCCTACGGTGGTTTTCCACCTCGGGACTTCCCTTGCAGGTAGCTCGGTGTCAGCAACAACTCATTGAGATCCACACACTCAATTCTCATACCGAATTTCAACCGTTCAGCTCGCTGGAAGCAAAATCAACAGAGGACAATATCTGAGGGAGAAACTGACCTCCATCAGAAATAATATCTTTATAAAACTTTTTGTGAAATTTGCCCCAAAAAACTTTACGTTTCATTCCTCTCCCATTTCCCGCCCATAGATTATTAAGGGCCTGTTTGGTTGAAGGATTTAGAAATTTGGATTCCAAAATAGTAGGGTTGAAAATTTCTGGATTTGGTAATTTATTGTTTGGTTGGTTTTGGATTCCTAGTATTGGATTTGTAGATCCTTGTAATTTTTGTTTGGTTGGTGAAAAGAAAGTGGGATTTGGATTTGAGGATTTTAAAAAGAGATAGATAGAGAAAGGATTATTAAATAAATAAAATATCACGGGTCTTATCTAAAAGTACAATGAATAGTGCATAATCCTTGCAAATACATAGAAATTTTAAGTATTCAAGAATCTATGTTTTGTGGTGGCCCCCCATAAAAAAAAGAATCCTAAAAATCTAAATACACCAACCAAATATAAAATTATGAAATCTTAGGATTCCACAGTTCAAATCCTAAATAATCCTGGACCAAACAGGCCTAAACAAATTTTGCCGGGGGAAGGGAATAAATTCAAAACCCAAAAGTTTGGAGGTCGAAAAAGAAATGGCGAGGAGACGAAATCTCAGGCTCCCAAGCTCATCCGACGAAGACGAAGAAGCCCCAAATCTCCAAACCCCAAACCCTAACCCTAGCCCTTGCACAGATCCTAACCCTGATCCCTCATCTCCGCCGCCTTCCCCTCCCCTCGAGATCTCTGACGACGAAAACGCCCACTTTTACGACGTCCCTGATGATTTCAGCGGTCCCTCTCCTCCAGACCCTAACCCTAATCCAAATCCCAATCCAAATCCTGATTCAAATCCTAACGTGGATCCAATCGAGGAGCTTCTTCAGGGATTAGGGCTGAGATTGAGGCGAGAATGGCTGGAGTCTTGTGTTAGTGAGCTGGAGAGATCTGGGTGGGGATTTGAGAGGCTCGATATTAATGGAAAGGCGAAGCTTTGCTTTGAGCAGTTTCTGTTGGCTGATATGAACTATTGCGGTGCTGGGATTTTGCCGGCAAATGTGGGTGGAATGCATCAAGTTGAGCTCGAAGGGCCCTTTGTTCTTCAGGTCAGAGTTGTTTTCAACATCTATTTAAGATTTTTAAATTTGCTTGATTAGTTTAGGTTTTGGGATGAAAGTATTTGTTGTGATTGATAATTTGTCTGGAATTTGTCACATTGCTACTTATTTTCACTGCAAATAGGAAAATCTGTCTTTTTTAAAGAATAATTCAAGTCAAGCCTTAAAAAGGAAGATGAGTCTTCGCAAAAAAAAATTTACAAAAAAATAAATAAAATAAAATCGTATAGCAGGCACCTCAAGTTGGAAATCGCCAAGAAAGGCAGTCTTGTAAGTATGGCATTGCATTCTAAATTTCCTAAATTGTTATGAAGTTATTATTTCCGTTAGCATGGGTGTCGAGATCAGTGTTTGCAGCTGTACATTTTATTTATATTCTAAAATGCAGTATGTGTAGCTTTGCGTTGCCAGCATTCAAATTATGGGGAGGGAACAAGGAATGTGCTACCATGGCTTTAAGGAGAAAAGGATATAAATTGAGCATTTATTGTAGTTGTGAATGCATACTGTCCTTTTTTCAGTTCTCACATTTTGTTCTTTGCCATGTGGGAAATACAGTCATTTGAAGAAGCGAAGAGCTGCGATGGTATTGTTCTCCATTATGGGGTAAACAACTAAACACCAGCTTGGTCATAGGATCTCACTGACACTAGCTGAAAGTCGATCACTTGTATGTTTTCTTTGATCTGACAAGCATGTTTTTATCCCCTATTCTGAGGTTGTTGAAATCAACCTTTTTTTTGGAAACTTGTATCAGCAGGAATATGACTTTTTTCCCTTTGTAATGCACATGATTATATTGAAAATGTGAAGTTTTGAACCCCTTTCTCTGTTGCAAAAAATATCTTTGTTTAAGACATCAGTTATGTATAAATTTCCTGCCGGGGAAAAAATATTTGATTGTTAATTTGGTATTTTTGTCGTTCTCAAAGTTTAAAATAAAGGCATGTTATTTTTTGCTGTTGGCTATCTGTCAAGAAAATGGCTACCGATTTTTGTAACTTCGGCTTATGTATCATTCATATGGTTGTTATTTGCCATTCCTTTACTTTCATGTTTTCTGTATTATGTGTACTGAGGTATTTGTGGCCTGCATATATACAAATCGTATTACCCTCACTTTGATCACTGATCTCTAGGTTGATGAAATAGTCAATATATGTACTCCTCTCCGAGAAAGGTATCATAATGCAGCTGCTGGATATAAGAGGTGCTTGAAACTCTCACTTACAGATGGTATTCAGCGTGTATTTGGCATGGAATACAGGCCCATCAAAGATCTAGACGTTGGTCCTTCTGGACTTAAGGTACACTTTGAATTCTTTAGGTTATAATTAGTTTGGTGTTATATAGAATATCTGCAATTGCTCTCCATCTTAGAGGACTCATCTCCTGTAGATTATTGTTCGTGACGTACAAATACGGAGAGGACTTCTAATTCTTGTTCCGGAAGTTTTGGAGGTTTTCGGAGGGGTGGTGGAAGATTTAGAAGCAGCGCGCAAGAGGCTTGTTCATGAAATAGATAAGCCACCACGAGGCAAAAGGTTACCTTCTTTTCTTTTCTTTTTGGAGAGCATACGGGAATGGCCAACCAAATCATTTTGAATGTAATGAAGAATTACAACATGTTACATAACACGATATATAATAAACATCTTGCAAACAACCTCACCCTCAGCAAACAAATAAAAATAAAAATGATTAGTTAAGTAACGGTTTCAACTGCAATCAGTCTCTTATCACATGTCAACAAGAAGATCGTTGAATCATACAAGGCAAAAGGTAATTTTTAGTTCTTACTATAACAAAGATCAGCAAAACATTATGTTGGCCTCTTTGTTTTATGTACCTAGAGAGTTGATTGGAATTCCCTATAGCCCATCTATTGCTCCTTGGTTGCATGAGCTTAAATTGCACTACTACTACTACCAATACGGTAGGTTTTCCTACCTGTCGATTGTCATTTTAAGATATAAGCTATGATTGTTTGATCCCTGAAAATTTTATTAAGTAGATCTTAATTCTTCTGATAAAGAAAAGTAGGGGATTTGCCCTATTGAAGAGATTGAAGATTCTAAATTACTCTGTTTTCAAGAGCTTCATGTTTCATTCTGCTTATAATTTCCTCAACTATATAACTTCAGTCTTGTGGCTTATACTTATTTTCTACTATCCATAAAGGAGACGAGGCAGTGACCCTGTTCCTTTGGCCAAAAGGGCATCTTTTGCGGCTTGGCCATCTGCTACAGCAGATAATGGTGCACGACAAACACCTATTCTGATGCCAGAGAGTTCAGATGACCCTCAATCAACAGCTCAAGGTACCGTCTACTTTGTGTGTGTATAAGATTGCCAGGATTACTATTTTTCCTGTCTTTAATCAGGCAGTGAATGGAGCCAAAATTTCGTAGTATACGGTTTTTTTCGTGTCAGTAATCTTAGGTGAAATACTTTGGCATTTTTTTTGCTACGACAGAGCCTTAAATATTTATTAACCATACCAAAGAATCAATGATTTCTTTCTTTCTGAACGCTATTTGTTCAAAATCTGTTACAAATCAAAATATTTATTTGCTTATTTATTATTAATCATTTTGCAGCTACTGCTAACGCATCCACAAGAAATATTGCTGAAGCTAGCGCCACAGAAGGATTTGATGATCCAGTTACTGTTGGAAACAGTAGAGTGGATCTGGATGCTCAAAGCATTGACGAAATCACTGTACAGGAATTTATTACAGAAGAACCTCCTCTCAGCAGAAGGGAGGTTGCATCTGCCACTTATTCTTCCAGAGAGATTACCGAGGCTAGCACAGTTGAAGAATATGATAATCCTGTTGCTGGCTCAATAACTGCCACAGAACTAACTACGCGGGGGACCGAAGAGAGCACTGTCAATGGGTTTGTTTCTCATGTTCCAAGAAATGTATTAGAGGAGCCTACTACAAGCAGCAGATTAGAGATTAATCCTGATACAGTGATTCAAGCTTCACCACTTGTAGGAGATATTGATGATGTGAAGGATGAAGTTGAGGAAGTGGAACATCCTCTCATTCTATCTGGAGATAGAGAAACCCCTTTCACATATCTGGCTTCTTTGTTTGCCAAGTGGGCTACACAGGAAGACCATACGCCTTCAGTTCAGGGAAAGATCAAGGTACTTTTCCTGGTTCAGAAGATCCCCCGCTCCACCCCCTCCTCAACCCACGCAAAAGTTAAAAAAAAAAAAGAAAAAGAAAAAGAACACATGCAAACACACAATTTTTTTGGGCTTGGTAGGCCTTCTCATATGAAGCTATAAATCTAGGTACAGAACAGTCCCAAAATCATGTATATAAATCTAAGCAACAACATCAAACAACGCCAAAATTAGATGCACTGCTACTACTATAGAGAGAAGGATAGTTTCATAAGAAAATAAACTCTTCTTTCTGAATGTACACTGGCCTTTCCAACTACATAGTTAAATAATTATTACATGTGAAATACTAATTACTTTACTCCATTTTTCATACTGACATTTCTCCATATTTCGTACTTCTTATCATCCAAAGGGCTTGTACCTTTATTTCCAAATCAGACAGTTTGGTTTACCTCGAAAAACATAGGATGGACATAGCATACCATCCAAATGAATACTTTATCATAATGTATTGCAAAAGTATAGAAAATTAAAATTTCTCTACCGTATCCCTGCATGCTTCTTGACAGAAAAATAAAAACTCAGTTTTTTTATTACTGAAAGTGAAATCTGTCACCTTTTGCATAACATTACGTTGAATTGTTCAGAATAATTGAATAAAACAAATAATAGCAGATGGTTTCAGTCTACATGTACATTCATTCTATTCACATTCAAACTACTTATTATCTCTATAGGACTATATGAGTTTGCTCTTAAATGTCAATCTCATTAATATTCATTCCTTTATTAGTTTTCCTTCTGTCTTGATATATAAGTTCCTATTACTGATGTGTTTTCTAAGAATAAATTTTACATTCACTTAAAATTTGCATCTGATGCTGAAAGGTAATATCTTTCCAGTGTACCTTGACTGGTGTAAAGGGATTCCAATTCAAGCATCGAAGAACCTATGAACTTCATGTCTATGTAGATGATGGCAGTCTCATCTCTGAGGTCATCATTGATCACCATGTGAGCTAACATATATCATGTTTTTTCATGATCTATTATTGTTGTTGTTGTTATCATTTAAGTTTATTTTCTTATTGTGATTCATATTTAGGTTGTAGAAAAAGGTATAGGCCACTCTCCAGAAGAGGTCACTGCTGCTCTATCTTCTTCTGACAAACAGATAGTAACAGATATGAAAGAGACCATGAAAAGGTTCCAACTTTTCTTGACAAAGTTCGAGGTATTCAAATCTAACACTCGAAGTTATAGGGATATATGAAATAAAGACAACTACCCTGTTTGAAGATAAAGGGGTTCATAACTCTTTGTCGATATTCAGATCTAATCACACAAATCTATGTTTAAAAAGCTTTCTTCCATGCATCTGCAAATGAAGGAGATGCTCATAGAATATAAAATAGTTACTGCCAGTGTGCCCCTAAATTTTCATATGAGAAAATTAGAGGAAATGGCTCCATTCTTTTAATTGTGCAGGAATTGACCTAATAACTAATGTAAATTATCTCTCCTTTTATCAATTATCTACTAAATTACTAAGTTTACATTTTATGAAGAGGTTGATCTTACGTTAGCTTGAATGTTTAAAGTCTCGACCAAATTTTCTTTTTTTGTACATATGCCCTTGTACTACATCTGAACATTTACTGTTTGAACTTTGAACATAGGCTCTATATAGATGCTTATTTATTACATCTGATTTGTATCTTATTTTGGTATCAGTACATGTAGTCGTCATATGCTCTGACCCACAACTGTAGTTACTGCTATTCTAAACTTAGGGAAATTACTTGACGCATTTGTTATAAATACAGGGAATAATTACTGTGGAGATAAATGAGAACTCCTCTTTTCCTGTTGCCCTTGAGATGAACCAAGGCTGTTCAACATCGGATGCATGGATGCTCCTTCGAAGATTGAAAAAGTTCACTGTCCCTCGGAAGCCACCACAAAACCATTTGAGCCCAATTGATTTATCTCCTTGATTTCATATTTCTTGTTGACCACCGCAAGTGTTCCTGAAATTGGCACAAGAAGATTATTACTTGAGCTTTCAGATTCCATTTAGTGGTCAGTATTTAGACTGTATGCCCCCACCTCTAACTAGGTCACAAATAATAAAAGTACAAAATAGATGTTAATATGCGGGCTTGACCGAGAATGGAAGGGGTTAATCCTCTTCAATATTAACGGGACATTATTTTCTGTAATCTTAATTCGTTTCATAAGTTCAGATAAGCAAATACTGAAAGCTCATAATCACCGGCAAATTTTGACAGGTTTTTATGGGTTCACAATAGATACAGCTCAATATTCGATCTGCCAGCTTAGTTGGGTGAAAGCAGAAGCAATCGCAGCATTGCTTTCCTAGGTTAACATGCACTATTCTTTATTCTTTTTCCCCTCCTACTTGGCCATAATATGCCATGGAGCATGTGGATTTTTTTCAGAAAGTAAAGATTCACTCCTTCAAACTTGTCTGACATATGATTAAAGGCCATGCTTATTAAGACTGAAAATCCATTCTCTTTACCAATATCTTCCAGGTTTTCAGTAAGACCATTTCCATATCTAAATGGTTATAAGCAAGTTTAGCAGAGCCTCCTGTTAAAAATTCGATCATCGTTGAGGTAAGACATTTGGTTTGCTTCTCATCTTGACTCTCTCTCTCTCTCTCTCTGTGTGTGTGTGTGTGTGTGTGTGGATTGGACAATTGTAATTTTCCATCACATAAGGTTATGTCACCCACCAGTTCCTGTTACATGCTTCGGAATTAATACAACGTTTTGTGCTGCGTATAATTCTAGAAGCTTAAAATTTCTACAAGTTTAATTTTTCAGTTCCATCTTCTATGAACTTTTTGATGCTCAACTTTGAATCTTCCACCATATTCTTGATATAGCATTTGTCTAATTTTTATTGTAACAGGTTAACCATTCTCTCAATTTTGGTATGCATAACCATGTTGATACCCAGTTAACTACATGTCTGATCCCATTGCAGATTAGGCAACAGTTTACAAATCAGACTGAATCATATTTTCGTTTTATAAAGTCAGTGGAAAAAAGATACTGTTACTTGTCATCACAAAAGATGAGACAATTGTGGAACACATTTTACGTATTTTATTCGACCTTTTGAACTAAATTGTACAGTTCTTCTTGTCAACATAGTGCATTAAGAGAACATTAATTACAATCAAATTTATCATTTCCATGTTGGCGAATATTTGGCTGTAAGCTTATAATCTCTCTAAATACCAAGCGAAAATAAAATAAATATATAAAAATAAAATACAACCATAATCTTCATATCCTTAGTTAACTAACAACTGCACTCTGTTTGGCCGATCATCAGCAATCACAAACTCACTATCAGTTTCAATAGTGGGTTGGATCGAAGATGGGTATAAGAACTTCTTAGCCCCATTCATCGCCAATATCTTCTGGCTTAGAGTTTTGTCTGAAACGGATCCGGGTTTAGTAACATAGAATGAGCGAGAGAACCAGTTCACTAACTCAGGTGCCACGCACATGACCACATGAAACGGTTTGTACCATGATGGCCATGTCACATACTCATCTCCCCTGCATGCGCTATCTACAACCACCTCGGCGCACTTCTCAGTGTATCCTACGGGTAGTGGCCCAACCTGGACCTGCCAATTCCATCATATATCAGTTGAATCAGTTGTTGATAAAAAAGGGTTAATTGCACAAAACCCACCCCCTTTGCTCATTGATCAAAATACTTAAAAGCACTCAAATTCAACTCTAAACAACCCTAATGATTCTCTAATTTTACTCTGGATTTTTTGGGTGCTGTTTAGAGTAATGTTTGAGTGTTATTAATGGTTTTGGTTGATGAAAAGAGGGGGTGCTTGTGCTAATTAATTACTTGAGGGGGTATAATTGCTTTACTAGGTTAACTACAAAGGGGTTATGTGCAATTAACCCTATGAAAAAGACATCTTAGTTCTTATACTATAAGTCAATAACTTCAGAGTTCTGGTTAGGGACAAAGACATTGGGGGCATTAAGATTGTATGAAAGCACCCAAGGATCAAATCACTCTGTGCACATTTAGAAAGTGGAATTGTCATTGACTTACATCTCGAACTTCTTCATTGATTCCAAACTCTCCTCCTTTCTGAAGAATTTTGCCCTTGGTGAGCTCTGAAGCAACATACCCTAGTGTCAGTATGGTGATTTGGACCTCAGAACCTAACTCTGCTCGTAGAGTCTCGTAAAACCTAATGAGGGCGGCTTTACTTGCCTGAAAAGTGGATGTCACATATTTAGAGACTAACTATATCTAAGGCGCTTTGGAAACTGTTAAATTCTTTAGCTTTATACTTACATTATAGAAGCTCAATCTTGCGGTTGGAACTCGCCCAGCAATGGAAGCGGTGACGATGATATTACCATTTGTTTTCTTCAGGTGGGGAAGGGCATGATAGGTTGGATACACCGCTCCCCAATAATTTACATCCTAAAATAAAAAAAAGATGAATATGTTAAATCATTCATTTTCCCCCTTTGAAATGCCAGCCATAAGGTTTATCACAGGATCGCATGAAGACATTACCACTTTAATACTACTGTTAGATAACATCTGTACCAAGGTAAAGGGTAGGATAATAAGTGTTGTTGACATGGCCAATATAGTTGCAAACATGTTATTTAATACAATTAGCTGTAGTTTCTATGAAGGCATGGATGTTGACTGATTTGTGTTCAAGGGATATTAGCTGGGTTATTTACAGTTCAACTATGATGCCCTTTTCATCTGTCTACGTATGTGATTGCTATCTGCAATGTGACATGTTTCATGTTACATTCCTATATTGTTTCACATTGTTTAATAAGTTTCCTGAGTTTTATTTTATTTTCCTTTTAATTTTCCCCCCAAGTTGTGAGTTATATCTTGACATGCATCATTATCTTGTTTCTACGAGCATAATAGGCATGAAACCTCCAAACATTTAATTTTTTATCTTTAGTTTTTTTTAAAATACCTAGATCAAGTTCAAAGTAAGTTTTCTATTGATCCTGCATCCTCTGATTGAGAGGTTGTTACTACACTTGTGAAAGGACTTACCATCACTTGTTTGAATGCAGAGATGTTGGTGATCTCTTCAAACATACAGCTTGAGAAAATTCCAGCATTCACAACAAGGTGATTTACTGCAAATGCACAAAACATGACATCAAAACATTTCAATTCAATTATTCTAAAAAAGAAAAAGAAAGCTGTTAACTCAAATTGACAATTATACTCACTTTGGCCAAAGTGAGCAATAGTTTCATCAATGACCCTTTTGGCCTCATCGCAATCAGAGATATCTGCCGGGATCACGAGCACATCAGGGGACCCATGTCCTTGAGCTGCCTTGGCTACTGCTTTGAGAGCAGGTATTCTTCTTGCCGCAAGGACTAGATAAGCTCCTTCCTTTGCATATTGATACGCCAATTGCTGTATTCAGAAAAAAGATGATTAACAAAAGTTGCTCACTTTCTTGATTTTATAATACTGTATCATTAAACTATAAGATACTAAATTTAATATTTATGTTAAAAAATTTACATTTGATAATATTAGGATGATGAAAATTATTTATATGTGCTCCGATTAATGACCAGGGATATATTAAGATAAATCCCAGATGATTGACTAATTAGTTGCAAGGAGAATATTTGTAAGAAAATTGCTGAAGCATCGGCTCCAAATTTACTTCTTGAACCTGCAATGTTGGGTTGTACTCAACATATTTCATTTGATGTCAAAAGACTTGAAAATATTCATGTAGTTGTGACTAGCAAGTCACAAGTCCGAGAAAGGATCATAGATATAATTATAAGAAAAGTTCATTGTTAGATGAATATAAAAAATGTACCATCAATATCTTAAACATGAAAGGAGTCAGCTTAAAATATCCATTTGAAACCTTGAATTTTATGCGAAATGCATCTATGACATGCAATTATTTTCATTGATGTTCATATTTCTGTCATTTATTTTATAGATGTGTTGGACCCTTAATCAAGTTTTGATTTTTCATAGGTGCTTATGACATGACTGGTTGAATCTTACATATTTAGTAGTTAGATATAGAGGGTTACCTAATTATTAATATTGTTAGCGACACGGGGGTTGGGCTACCCAAATCACTTTTGATAATTATTATCTTGTTCAACAAACTTGAGGATTGTGCCACTGAATTAAAATTACCCAGTGGAATAAAAATAATGTTCCACTAATGCTATGTAGGCTCCTTGATTATATCTAGTACCAACCCAGAGAGCTTGTGTGTTGGTACTGTTCATAATTCTGTACTTATCATATCAGTTGAAAATAGGTTTCAGTCCAGTTCTAAAGCAGCCATAATTTTCACTATTCATAATTCGATGCATTTATATAATGAGAATAATGGAGAAAAGATGCCAGGAGGGAATTCCTTATATAATTTGTTCAAATCATTTGCTAGCAATGAGATGTGTATATATGTCCATATCCATCACATCAAAGTTGACATCCTAAGACCATTTCAGAGGTGTCAAAAATGATCTATAGACTTGTAGTAAAACATTAGTCTTGAATTTCCGTTGATTATGTTGTTGGCGTGTATGTGTAAGTAAGCAGGTGGCAAACGGCGCTTAAAGTTTAACCTATCGATACAAAGCAAGATTGAAGTTGGCTTCCAACTGAGTCTCTTGTCCGATAATTATCTTTCAGAAGTTCCATCTTACTTATCTAATTAAGCAGGCTAAAAAAAAACTTTATATGAAAAATGTTGATTTTTCAAATAAAGGTAGAAGCCACCCTAAAGGTTTGAGACGTAGGATCTTTGAGTGCAAGATTGAAGTTTTCTTATATTTAAGCCTGTTCTATAACAATATTTTTGAACCATCACTAGAAAATCTCTGCTTGTTTTACTTGACATAAAATTCTGGCTCTATACCATATGTAGTAAAAGTAGCGGATGAATTGAAAAGAGACTCACCTCGCCGATGCCCGATGAAGCGCCGGTGATGACAACCACCTTACCATTCAAGTCTTCTCTTGAGAACGGCCTCACAAACACAAAGAAGAACCATCTACACAACCAAGAGATTGGCAAATACACCAACAAAACAATGGCAATGGCTACGTGCATCACTGCACTCAAAAAGTTATTGAAGAGATCCATGTTCGAGAGAGAGAGAGAGAGAGAGAGAGAGGGTGTATGTGTAAAGAATAAAGAGAGAGGAGAGAAGAAGAATAGATAGAAGAATTGGGTTTAAGTTTATTGCTCCTGGTGGCCAAAGGCCTCATGAGCTTTTTATTAGCAACCCTAGCATGGTTGGTGGGGCCCAAAACAAACAAAGGTAGGGTTATAGTCACCACCAGGTCATAAATTCATTCAGATCTAGAAGAATGGAGCAGAGGGCTGCGCAGAGACTTCGTCTTTTGTCTTCCTACTTAGGCGCCTATGAATTCACGTCATCTATCAGTATTTCATCGATGATTTGAAGTGATTGGCCATAATTAGACAAATGTCATAAGCG
This sequence comes from Agapanthus africanus, assembly GCA_030015575.1. Taxonomy (NCBI): domain Eukaryota; kingdom Viridiplantae; phylum Streptophyta; class Magnoliopsida; order Asparagales; family Amaryllidaceae; genus Agapanthus; species Agapanthus africanus. The sequence continues at coordinate 295,450,757 of CM057339.1, read as the reverse complement.
GATCTTTCTTCATATTGAAGATACCTTATCAATTTACGTGGTATACTTACGAATTTACATCATATATATTTCAGTAGCATGGAATAATATACAACGTTGAATAAATTAATTTATCCGATCGATCTGCACTGTTTATTTGAAGTAAAGTTGCGGTTAAAATAAAAGGTTTCGATTTAACCGCTATTTAAAAGATAGGTTAAAATAGCTATTCATATTATACAAAAGAGAAAACTGTCTCAACAGTTTCAGCAGTTTATGATTTTGAGAGTGAAATTGGACGATTTTTGCTATCATTTCAATTGCGATTCTTGTTGAGCATTCTCTTGATTCATAGATCGATTTATTATAAAGTAAATTAATTGCTTTAATTAGTATTGTGTTAGTTTTTTTTTGGGATTTTTGTTAGGGTTTTCAGATGTATATTAGGGTTTTTTCCTGTGATATAAATTGCAATTGTTGCTGGGTATTCTCATGTTTCTTGGATCGATTTTATAGCATAAATCATTGATTTTTCGTTTGTTTTCTCTATTATTCCTTCTTCTTTTTCTTTTTTCATTCTGTTTTCACTATTATTCCTTCTTCTTTTTCTTTTTTCATTCAATATTGATGTTAATAACCACTTTAAATAGCATTTCTGATTTATTGAATTCTTTTTTAATTTAACCGCTACTTAAATGTGGGCACGTATTTTAGTAACATAACAATGGAAGTGTTGCAGCAGAAGCACGTTTTTTAAAAACTGTTCATCAATTAACATCATCTATCAGTCTTTCATGGATGATTTGATGTAATGGAACAGGATATGCAAAGTTATAAGACTTTGGTTTTTTTTGTTAGTGATTTAATCCGTTGAAGGTGTCTCATGTATAATGTGTCATGGAGGTTGGGATCTCCTTGGGATGTTGTTCTTTGTCGATCTGTCGCGAGCTTGGATGATCGGCTGAGATTAATATCAATGGTCGTTTTTCTGAACGTGTGGATCTCAGTGGGCTTGATTCAAAGTGAAGCCGAGCAACCTGCAAAAGAAGTCCCGGGATGGTTGTACCACCGTGGACCTTCCGACGATCAAGTTAGCCGAGATATTTGAGTAGGGTAGTGGCTTATTGGAATGAAATTGCGTTACCTGAATCGTCTAGGAGAGGGTTTTTTATAGTGGTCGCTTGAAGCGAGCTAGCGCGAGATCTTCACCGGCCATTACGCTCCTGGCGTTACACCTGCGTGAATGACGGGATCCCTCCATTAATGACGAGATACGCTCGTTAATGGGGGGATACGGCGGCGTGGAACGCGGGATGTTGGGTGGCGGATATCTCGCTTCTGAAGAGATACGCGGAGCCGTGGCGGAGGCGCTTAGGCTTTGCGTTCTTGGTTGCTCGGTAGAACCGGAGTGGCTTAGCTTGGCAGGAGGCTCGGAGACGAGCGGGAGGCCGAGGGCGATCGGTTCTGTGATAGCTCGGAGCTGAGCTGAGAGGGTTGAGAAAGCTCAGCGCGTAGGGAGGCTCGGAGACGAGCCCTCAGTCATTTGTAAGGTGTGCATAAGAGCATTCGGGGGCCCATAGAAGGTCGGGATACACTCCGGGACGATAGCCCGGGGAGAGCCTCCAACGCATAGTGCTTGCCCTGTTTGCGTGAGCCCCGGAACACGTCATCTTCCACGTGTCATGATCTAGGGAGTTTCCACTTGTGAGCATCATCATTAGCCCCCCACTCTCGTCCCGACCTATTTATGGGTCGGGTCAAGAGTGGTCTGACCGGTCTCTCAGGTTCAACCCGTAGTCAAGAACCTATCAGCGTGGATCTCTGAGGCGGCTGGACGTATCTTCGACGACGTCAGCGGATCAGGGGGGGAGATCGTGGATTAAAGAGGGAGCGTCGATTCGCTTGTACGTCTGTTGAGGTGCTGGCCATGTGTCCGACACGGATTGGCGAACGTGACAGGCTGTCGCTGTCGCCTGCGCCCGAAGGGACGTCTCCAATGGTCGTTTGACACGTGGGGCGTCGACGGTTAGCAGGTACGAAGTTTCGTTTTGGCAGGAAATGATCTGAGCCGTTGGATGCATCACCCAAGTAGTATAAATATGGGTGGGATCCTGTTCAGTCGAAAATAATGCAATCTGTAACACATCAATTTCCTCATTATTCTAATTATCTAAGAATAGTTGATATAAATATAACACATATTATCGGTTTGTCTGGAAAATATTAAATACCACGTGTTATACTTATATTCAACATTCTTTATAGGAAATTGTGTGTTTATTACTTCACGCATGATATTGTATATCTCAACACTTTTCATCAAGATTGTGTGCAGAAAATTATTCAGATCAAAGAACTGGAATCGTAAAATTTGTCAATAAAATGCAGCAAGTAAAAGAATTCAAATCTGGCAGAGATTTAGAAAGGATAAAAAGATTCCAGATATCAACTATACACCCAGAGACCAACAGAAGAAGACCACAGAAAACTTATGCAGTGATCTCATCAAATGGCCGCGGAACCGCGACCGAGTTGGCCGAGTTGCCGCGGTTCCGTGGCCGAGTTAGGGCATCTGATGATGTGTTCTCTCCAGAAGCTTCATTCTAACCTCCTAGCTTTCTCAAGACGCTTCATTACCACGTGGCTTCTTCTGAAAGGCTCTGCATAACAACCTTATTCTAGAAGGCTCCTTGTAACAATCTCATTCTAGAAGGCTCTCTCTAACAACCTAGCTTATGAGGGAAGCTTAATTGGAGGCTATAAAAGAGGATCTAGATCTAATTTTTGGGGGTTACTCATTATTACACAATTGAGCCACAATTACAATTCAATTCAAGTTGAGTGACACAACTTGAGATCCAATTTAAATCCAATCAAATCAAGATCCATTGAGAGCAAAATCAAGCGACAACCGAAGATTTTTTATCGCAACGCCGATCATCATCAAGAGCAAGAGATCCGCATCCGATCCACGACTCACGAAGATCGAGCCGAGCAAAGATCGATGACAAATTCCTTTTCAAAGGAGCGATCGAGAGCTAGTCTTGTAAACTCAAATTGAGAGGTGTAATTTGAAGTAGATTTAATAAATGTGATAATTGTAATTCTCGCTTTCTTTACATTCTTGCATTATGAAATTTCTCGTTTTTGATTCTTTAATTTTCATGATGCGTGAGTGAAATCTCCGCTTGTAAAGGATTCGAGAGAATCGGTAGATCAAGTGATGATAAAATCCTAATACTAATCTTAAGTTTTATGAGATTTGTGAACTTTAGAAAAAAGAATCATCAATGACCTAATTTGGATCGAGATCACATTCTTGCTAATTTCGTTGCAAATCAGGGATTAAATAATTGATGACTCTCTTTACTAAACGCTAGATCCGAATGATGATCAATGAAAAGACAAGGGATAGAGAACGAGAAACCCTAGTTTTCTCAATAGATCCCTAATCTTCATTCATCACCACCGTCCTAGTTACAATTCATCAATAGATAAGATAAGTCATTGTTAGATTCATCATTGCTACTAATTTGATCGAATCCTACAAGCTATTCTTCATATTCTTGATAATTCAAATTGATATTGGATACTTTCTTGATTTTTAATTCTTGAATATATTCTTGATTTTCTTGAAATGACAACTCAATTGAATCTCAAAATACTTTCTTGAATTTGCTTTTATATTTTCATTTCGACTCATCTAAAGCAAGATCGAATAAGTACATGTATTTCAGTGGATGATCCGTATTCATTAACGAGCTATATCGACACCGTTAATTGATCGCGGTTATAAATTCTTTGGTTGTGCATTGAAGTCTCCGTTTCAAGGTCAAGAGCATACTAATGCTGCTTTTCAGCAAAGACCTAGAAACGATCCTTATTCTTCCACATATAATCAGGGTTGGAGGAATCACCCTAATTTTGCTTGGAACCAACACCAAACTCAAAACACGGTTCCAAACCAAAACAACTTTCAAAGAGTCCCTCCACAACAACAACAACCACTACAACTGACTCAGCACCCCTATTAATCACAAAACTTTCAAAATCCGGTCAACACTTCTGCACCGTATAATTCCTTGCAATTGACCGGTACTGATTATTCCTCTTCACTCGAACAAACCATGAATTTGATTCTGAAAAATTTCATGCAAGTTTCGGCTGAGATAAAGTCTTCTGTCGATAATATTAAGAAAGATATCGCCTCCCAAGGTGAGAGTATTAAATCGATGGAAGCACAAATTGTACGATTGAATGCCGAAATGAGTGCTAGAGAGAAAGAGAAACTTCCTTCTCAACCCCTACCGAATCCTGGACATTCACAACACTACAATGTGAATGCAATTACAACGTTGAGATCCGGAAGAGTGCTGAATAATCAAGTCGGTGAAGAGATTGATAATCATGATGAATTAATCAATAACATCCCGACTTTCACTTCCACTTTTCCTTCCACTTCCACTTCTACTTCTGATCCTTGTTCGTCTACCCCACCACCTTCTTGCGAGCCTATTCTCCATTTTTCTCAAGGCTCGAACCCTCAGCACACTTCTTCTAGTCCACCAAAGACGTTCCCCACTCCTATTCTGGGATCTGTTCCACACACACCACCTTCTTCAATGTTGGATCCAGCTATTATTGCTAAAGCTTCTTATTTGAATCGGTTAAAGGGAAACAAAATAAGTCCACATATGGAGAAGATTATGGAAATGTTTAAACAGGTTAACATCAACATCCCTCTCCTAGATGCTATACAACAAGTCCCGGCTTATACAAAATTCTTAAGGACTTGTACACTAGGAAGAGGAAGACTCAAGTGCCCAAAAATGTATCCATGACAAATAATGTTAGCACAATTTTTACCCCACAATTACCAAAGAAACGTAAGGACCCTGGCTGTCCTACAATCTCGATTTCTATTGGGGGTAAAAACATTAACCGTGCTTTACTTGACCTTGGCGCAAGTGTTAATCTGCTTCCATATTCTGTTTACGAGCAGTTAGGGATTGGAGAGTTGAAACCAGCTCATTGCACTCTCCAAATGGAAGACCGATCAATCACCAAATTTAGGGGTGAATTAGAGGATGTGCTGATTAAAGTCGGGGAATTTATATTCCCTGTGGACTTTATTGTTCTTGATACACAGCCTGTTGCAAACCCACGGAACCAAATTCCGGTGATTCTTGGTCGACCTTTCCTAGCGACTTCCAATGCTGTCATAAATTGTCGAAATGGTTCTATGACTCTATCCTTCGGGAAGATGTCAATTGAGCTGAACAGTTATAAGATTGGAAGTCAGCCGTCTGAACCCTCTGCTCATATTCTTGATGTATGTTCTGTCCACGAGATAGCCTTTGAAAGCTGCAAGGTTGATGAACTTTGCTTTGATAATCTCGACGACATTAGCACATCAATATTTGATCTTGCACATCTTAGTGAGGACACTTTTGATAAGTCCACTCCTGAGTCTGAAACTTTTGACTCATCATTTTCCGAGTCTGTATCCTTTGCAGGCTACGAGCTTCTTCGTGAATCTGAATGTCATTCTCTTACCCCACCTCCTATTGTTTCTTCGCCGACATTAGATCTCAAATTGCTACATTCTCATCTTAAATATGCATATTTAGGTGAGAATGAGTCTTTACCCGTGATCATATCAGCTTCTCTAGCCTTAAAGCAAGAGAACGCTCTTTTGACGGTCTTGAGATCTAATAGTCAGGCTTTTGGTTGGACAAAGGCTGACATCAAAGGGATTAGTCCCTTGATTGTTGAATATCATATACATCTGATGGATGAAGCCAAGACAACCCGAGAAACACAGAGACGGTTGAATCCCATCATGAAGGAGGCGGTAAAGAAAGAAATCGTCAAATGCCTTGACAATGATATCATTTACCCAATCTCTAATAGCCAATGGGTAAGTCCAATTCATGTTGTCCCTAAAAAATTTGGCATCACGGTCATAACAAATGAGGCTAATGAGTAAATCCAGACACGTGCTCAAACTGGGTGGCGTGTATGTATTGATTATAGAAAACTCAATGCCGCAACGAGGAAAGACCACTTTCCTCTACCTTTCATTGACCAGATGCTAGAACGCTTAGCTGGACGTGAATATTATTGCTTCATGGACGGATACTCTGGCTATAACCAGGTCCTTATTACCGAAAAGGATCAAGATAAAACCACATTTACCTTTTCTTTTGGTACTTTTGCTTATAGACGCATGCCCTTTGGGTTATGCAATGCTCCCGCTATATTTCAGCGGTGTATGATGGAGATATTCTCGGACATGGTCGAGAATTTTCTGGAGATTTTCATGGACGATTTCTCGATATTCGGAGATTCTTTTGATAATTGCCTATCACATCTTGACGCAGTTCTTACTCGTTGTAAAGATAAGAACTTAATCTTGAATTGGGAAAAATACCATTTCGGGATCCAAGAGGGAATTGTGCTTGGACATGTCATTTCACGGAAAGGCATTGAGGTTGACAGAACTAAAATAGATGTCATTCATAACCTTCCTCATCCCAAATGCGTCAAAGATATACAATCTTTTCTTGGCCATGCAGGCTTTTACAGGAGATTCATTAAATATTTTAGCAAAATTGCTAGACCCTTAACTCTTCTCTTGGCCAAGGACACAACCTTTCACTTTGACTCGGATTGTGAGGTTGCATTTGACTCACTTAAGAATTCCCTCACTACAGCCCCCGTTCTATCATCTCCTGATTGGAACCGCCCGTTTGAGCTTATGTGTGATGCATCAGATTTTGCTGTAGGTGCAGTCTTAGGACAACGCATTGATAAGATGCCAAATGTGATTTATTATGCGAGTAAGACCTTGAATGATGCTCAAATTAATTATACAACCGCCGAAAAAGAACTTTTGGTATTTGCATTAGAAAAATTGAGACCTTACTTGATTGGCTCACCAATTGCTGTGTACACTGACCACTCCGCCTTAAAACATCTTTTATCGAAGAAAGATGCTAAACGTAGGTTAATACGTTGGATCCTTCTATTACAAGAATTTGATCTTATTATTCGAGATAAGAAAGATGTGAAAACATAGTAGCCGACCATCTTTCGCGCATCTCTTCTTCACCTATGACCCTGCCAATTAATGACTCTTTTCCGGACGAACAACTCTTGAATGTATCCACCGAACCTTGGTTCGGGGATATAGTGAATTATCTTGCAATAGGACTTATTCCCCGCGAATGGTCGAAACAGGACAAATATCGATTTCTATCCTAACTAAAACACTTTTACTGGGATGAACCCTATTTGTTTAAGTATTGTCCTGACCAGATCATTCGCAGATGTGTCCCCGATGATGAATTCAAGAGCGTTCTATCTTTCTGTCATGATTAGGCATGTGGAGGTCACTTTAGTCCTCGAAAGACGACGGAGAAGGTTTTGCAATGCGGTTTTTACTGGCCGACATTATTCAAAGATGCATTTGATCATTGCAAAATCTGTCCACAGTGTCAACACACGGGTAGGATTTCTCGGAGAAATGAGATGCCACTTCAACAGATCTTGGTGGTTGAAATTTTCGACGTTTGGGGTATGGATTTTATGGGTCCTTTTCTCAACTCTTTTGGGAATTTGTACATATTGCTTGCGGTTGATTACGTCTCGAAATGGGTGGAAGCTATTCCTTGTCGCACTAATGACAACAAGGTTATCATTAAGTTCCTTAAAGAAAATATCTTTTCGCGATTTGGACACCCTCGCGCTATCATTAGCGATAACGGGACTTATTTCTGTAATCGGTGTTTCGAGACTTTGATGCGGAAATATGCAATTAACCACAAACTTTCGACACCCTATCATCCCCAAACGAGCAGACAAGCTGAGATTTCCAACAGACAAATCAAACAAATTTTAGAGAAAACAATTTCTAAAAACCGAAAAGATTGGTCAACCAAATTGACGGATGCTTTTTGGGCATTCCGTACTGCTTTTAAAACTGATCTAGGTATGTCTCCTTATCGTCTAGTGTTTGGTAAGGCTTGCCACCTTTAGGTCGAGATTGAACACAAAGCATTGTGGGTCATTAAAGAACTGAACTTTGACTTAAATCAAGCCTGCAACTTTCGGAAGCTGCAATTAAACGAGCTAAGCGAACTCCGCGATGAAGCTTACGATAGTGCTATCATAGTAAAGAATCGGACTAAGCTATTTCACGATAAAAACACTTTGAGAAAAACTTTTTCCCAGGTCAACAAGTCCTTCTTTACGATTCACGTCTCCATTTTCATGCGGGTAAGCTACGATCTCGGCGGAAAGGATAATTTGTTATGCGGTATGTATACCCGCACGGGGTAGTTAAGGTTGAAAATGTTGAAAACGGTTCAATTTTCAAAGTGAATGGATATAGATTAAAACCGTATTTTTCCACTGACCCTTCGGAGGAGCTCCTGTTTTTACAGGAGCCGCTTTATAATGACTGGTTTTCCTCCACCTCACCTCCATGTCTTGGTAATATTGTCTCTTCTTTTAGAATGGAGGTGAGTCAACTTATACATACATATAAAAAATAATAATAATAATAATAATAAATATAAAAAATAATTGTACATAAATAAAGAATAAGTTTGGGGGAGATTTTCACGATCATATTTCTTGTCCTTGTTAATAAATTTTTCCTCCCAAGGTTACAGGTTTCTGAGATTTAACAGATGGCAACAGTGAGGACTCTGTTGTAAACAAGTTTGGGGGAGGTTTGTGCTTATTTGCGCATCACTTTCTATCATACTTTGCATAAGCACAAAACATATAAAAAAATAATGATTTTTTTAAATATTTAATCTTTTATAATAAAAAATTAGAAAGTGAAAAATTACATCTAAAAGATTGGAAAAAAATTAAGAAAACCAAGAAAATTAGAAGTTTTCTTAAAACGAAATTAGTAATAAGTAGTTATGAGCCGTTGTCCCAAGGGTTAGTAAGATGAAAGAAGTCACTAATCTGAGAATAAAAATAAGTCTGAAAAATAGTTTTTATTCTGGAAGCCAAACATTTGAATGTTGATACCCTACTATACGCACTTACACACGTTTTGAAACTTGGGATAGTAGAGGATACCTTAAAATGCTCTTGTCTAAAAGCCAAAGTATGAAGAAAATTATAAATGAAGAAAATATATAAAATGGTGTAGAAAAATGAACACTGGTTTGTAATCACCAAGGCAGCAATAAAAAAATATAGCGAGGGTGCTTCATCACCTAGTGCCTTAGACCAACTGGTTTGGGAGTCACTGCTAAGCCTTAGGTGTTGCAAGACGAGGAAATTGCTAATTACGCCTAACATGTGAGCACATTTAGTAATCGGTCGGTTAGTATCTCAAGAAATATTAACGGTCGCATGAAGAATGTGTGAGCAAATCCATCTAAATATTCACGGATTAAAAAGTACTGAGGTAGATGGACAAGAGTATGATAGCTTGAATTGAATTCTCCGAGTGTAGGGATGTCTTTTACACACAAGTATGGGTATATGATCGATGTTTGGAAGAAAGGTAGGGATGAAGAATAAAGACGGTGTTTTATTCACTACTACAAATAAGGGTTGCCCCTACGGATTTATCGGTAGGGGCAAACTACTGCCCCTACGGAGATGTTCGTAGGGGCGAAAAAAGACCCCGTAGGTGCAAAGACCGCAGGTGCAAGTTGAAACCCTGAACTTGCCCCTACGGGCAATCTCTTGCCCCTACAGAGTTCTGTGTAGGGCCAGTGTCACCTACGGAGTAGGCCGTAGGGTAAAAAAAGTTATATTATTTACAGTTTTTTAAATATATTAACTGTACATACGGAGATAGTCGTAGGGCCACGTACTATCCCCTACGGATATCTACGTAGGTACTTATCCGTAGGGGCCAAACAATGGCCCCTACGGACATATCCGTAGGGGCACTCCCAACTCCCGGTACTGAGATCAGGGGGGAAATATCAGTTAATGCTGATATTTTGCCCCTACGGTTTAATCCGTAGGGGCAACATGTGTACCTACGGATTAATCCGTAGGTACACATTATCTGTATTTTTTTTTAAAAAAAGGGCTGCATGATTTTTTCCCGTCCTGTGCACAATAATATATATATTAATAAAATATAAAATTAATCATCACACAACATATATCGCAGTATTCATAATCACATCTCACGCATATAATATACAAAAGAAACCCAAAAACTGAATATGATATAAATATAAACCAATATCAATATCATTTCAAAATGTAGTACAATATGTATGATATAAATAAATACATGTTTCAAAAAATATGAATCAAAAAGCTACCCTAGCTCGGTCCAGCTCCACCCCTGATAAACGATAGAATCAAGCGTGCCTGCTCCTCGGTCAATAAACCTTGCAATTCGGCGCGTGCGGGAGTCTGAGCGGCCTGTGGAGCTGGCGATGTGGTCTGCGCAGCCGCCATCGAGGTAGTCGCTTGCGGAGCCGCGACCGCGGGAGTCTGAGCGGGCGGTGGAGCTACAAGAGCTGTCTGCGGAACCGCAGCCGATGTAGTGGCTTGCGGAGCCGCAGCCGAAGGAGATGCATGTGGAGGCTCGGTCGATATACCCTGTTGCGTCTAGACCTAACGTGTGTAAGAAGCGTGTAAGAACTGTGTATTATTCGAATTCGTATCATTATTAAGTTATTTCGAAACCCCATTTGGATATCTAGTTTGGAAAACCGTTGTTTATTTTAATTACATATGTATGTATGATTAATCAAATTTAAGTCTAAAACCAAATAAGCTCAAGCTACGTACTAATTATGGATATGTTGATATCTATAATATGACATGATATTTTACTATAAAGTAGTATACATACCAGCATCTCCTTCAACTCCTGAACGGTGGCCCTCAAGCTCTCCAGTTCCTGATGGACACGTCGCTCACTGGAGACGGAGGAAGTAACTGCCGGGGTGGAGTCCAATCTCATATGGGCCCTGCTAGGGCCCAGTCCCCGGCCTCTCTCCCAACCTCCATGGTGCCCTCCGTGTGCGGCGTCCAGAACTGGGGTCAGCAGCCTCGGATCGCTCTGTCCGGTAAAATCGATCCCCGAGGCCTCCGCCTGCTCAACCACCCGCTCCTACACCCACATTAAGCAGTAAAGTATAAGTATAAAATTTAAACTTGAACCTTCCAAAACTAAAATTTCAAATATGGGTAGAATAAATATTAACACTTACGCAATACTCCTGGGTAGCGACGTCGGGATATCGAAGCTCGCCCGTGGCGGGATCTGTCGACGTGCCGTGGACGGCAAGATATGCGGACAGCACGCTCGGTGTACCACCTGACACCACGGTCCGAGATGTCTGCAATATTAGAAAATAACTCTTAATATTAGAAATATTAGAAAATAACTCTTAATATTGCAGAATATCACAAAGGTCGGTCTATTGTAATTTACCGATAACTCCATGGCTCGAGTAATATTCCTCGAGCCACCTGTGTAAGTAGGACGACCCCTCTTCGCCGACTTCCTGTTCTCTGTATTCTGAGCGGCCTGTTTCCGCACAACGCATTAACATTTAGTTTTCTAATTAAGGAACACAAAAAATAAATTATATCCTAAACAATGAATTACATTTAAAATACATACCTGTTTGCGCTGGGAGTCGAAATATTCGCACAATAGAGGCCATGTCTCTACGTCGACTCTCGCAAACGCCGGAGTAGATAGGAGGGCCGCTCTCTCTGCCTCGGGGGTCGCCATCCACAGGGAGTAGCAGTCGGCCTTCAGCTCATTCCTGTTGTATCGGACCTTGGCCTGCATGTTCTTCATCAGTCCATTGTACAGAGCATGAAGGTCGAGCACCCTCCCCGGATGATCAGGGTCGGCTACAGGCTGAAAATCGTAATCCAACTGAAAATACAAAAAAAAAAATATTGTTATTAGATTGCAAGTGTTAATAATAAATATGATAAGCGGATAGATCAAATAAAAAAATATATTAATACGTACCCGAGCCTGATCAAAGAAGAGGGCGAATGAGCGCTGGTGCGGCTCGCCCCACTCAACGTGAAGTGGATAGTTCTTCACGAGCCGGCTTTCGTCCCCCATATACCGGCCGAACCTCTCGGCATGAGGACCGGTATAGCGATAGTCAAGGATAAAAAAAGGGGGAATGCTGCCTCCCCCCTAGCTCTGTCAGGCCTCAGCCTATGGGATTGATTCGGGCCTCGAGTCCCCCTCTGGGGATGGGGAGGCCCTACGTCTGCACGAAATATCAAGACAATCAATATTAAGACAAAGTTGTATTAAGAAATCAAGGTTAAACGAAAATTCAAGTGTGATATATACCTCCGGTGACTATCGCACGAGCCTGGGCCCGGGCAGCAGCACGAGCGGGACGATAGTTCCTCCGGTGAGGAACAACCGGGGTCCCGGATGCGGACGCATCCCCTCCAACTAGAAAATAAACATTGACGCTAAATTTCCATGAAGTTCATATTTATTCTATAGAGTATATGTAAAATGAATAAATATTTTAAATTTATTCATACTAATCTGCAGACGATGCGGAGGGTATGGAAGTGGCAGGAGTGGCCCCTGCGGAAGATGTGGACGCACCACCTATAATTAGACAATTAAAAATAGATTATATAAGTAATTGCAAAAATAATGTGTAGATCAATAATATAACGTTCTAAATCAATATGCATGCACTATAGGATATATAAACATACCCGCAGGTGCGGTGGTGTCACCACCTACAGCTAGACAATAATAAAAATTGCTAAGTAAAAGCAAAAGGAATGTGTGTATTTATGATATAGCATTCTAAATCAATATACATGCACTATATGATATATAAACATACCTGGAGGAGCGGGAGTGGCCTCTGTCCCAGATGTGGACGCATCACCAACAACTAGACAATCAAACATTGACAATATAAGTAATTTTGACATAAACAGGCATGAATATCTGTAATATTATATTCAAAATGGATATGCGTGCAGTATACCTGGAGGTGTGACAAAATCCACACGGAAGGAGGCATCCGAAGGGGTCTCCGATCTGGGTGCAAGACCAGCCCTCTGAAGCTCCCTACGGAGCTCTCCGGGCGGCAGAACCGCTCTGCCTCTGCCGCGGCTGGAGCTCCTGCCGCCCCTCGCTGCTCCCGACATCGTCATCAAATCTAGATAAACGGTTCGTGGACGCATTAGACAATCATTAAAAGTATTGACTATATTGTTAGTTATATGTATGCCCTAGAGGCCATTACTGTACATAGGATGTATATTGTAGTGGATGCTGGGACATATATAGGGAGGACTTTCTTGCTCGACATGATAGTATGCTATCTGGTTACTCTTTACCTTAACGTGTATACTGATTGTCTCTCTGTTACATGTTGGTAAAGCCCTTAGGATATCTACTTGACTACCTGGACTATGATGCGGATCATACTAGTGGGGACATGGTAGTCTATAAGTACATCCTTCAAGGTCCCTAGTCATGGGTGTATCGAGACAGGGCATCGATATACCAGAGTAGACTAGCGTATACCTTCTCGACCCATACAGATGGGCGATGGATGATCCCATATCCATTGGTGTTTGACATCAGAGATTATATACGGGTGCTCAGTGGAGACTGGGTACACTGGACGCACTCGCCGAGAACTCCCAGATGGTATTATACCTTACGTCAGATGGCAGTTCTCTAGTGACACGAGTACAGGTTAGTCTGTAGACCCGAGATCGTCATAGAGTCTTGTGTGATTCCCACTGTGCTTTGATTTCCACCTTACCACGTCCAAGAGGGCGTGCAAAACGGTGGTTTTTGGGTACAGTCCCGAATCACATGGAGGCAATGAGCGATAGGAGGGGATTCGTCTCTCCGATATAGGGAGTTGATGTTGCGCTGTGTTCGATTGGCTATAACTGGAAATCCTTGGCCAGGGTTGCTGAGATTTACTGGTAAGTGTTACCAGTAGTTTCTCGAACTGTTATAGACCTCATATCGACACGACTTATTGAGCTATTGGGGTCTGACGTTTACCATCCCTAGGCAAGATATGCGACATATCAGACGAACAGACCGGACTGTACGGTAAGTGTTACTGGTTGGATTCACAGGAGTGTGAGCGGGCTTGCTCGTCGATCTTCTGATCGCTCAATACCCGGGTGGCCGTTACGTTTAGCAGACCGCTTGCGGCTTGTGGGTGTTTGATATGATCATCATCTGCTGCCGGCGTATTGACGAGTCTTTAGAGTCCTACACAGAGGTTTCCTGGCTCAAGCGAAACGAAATAGGAGCGCATGTGAGATATGTGTGGGACCGAGAATAATGCGTGTATGTGATACCGTATTCTATTCTCGCGATGAATGTATCGAATGGTTGTATGTGATATAACCTAGTTATCAAATCGAGGATTGATTCGATAAGCCGATACATTGGATATTAGTCGGTTATATGCGATATGACCGGATCGTTAAATCAAGTATTGATTTAATGATTTAATGCATAATTATATATTTGATATATTACTTTGCATTAACTAGTATTGGTTCACTTAAGATGGATTTTCTCACTTGATGTGCACATTGTATATATGATATAGTTTTGTGCACTAGTTTGTATCATGTTTGATGATGCATGCAAACTTGGGTGTATGATTGATTAGAACCATGTTTAGGTTAATGGTTATGGTTTTAAATTATTCACTTATTCATTTTATTTATTTTATTTATTTCTTTTGGCTAAAATGAAATGGTTGCTAATTTTGTCTTTTTGTTGAAGCTTTGAATTAGTAACCATTTTGTTTTATATTTAAACCTAACCATTAGCTAAACTAGGGTTTGCTCTCTACAAGAGTTAAATCTAACCCAAGATTGCATTATGATAGGATCAATTGATTTTATTATTATTTTGACCATTCTCCTCATATTCTTCTTCTTCTTCATCTTCATCAAGAAGAAGAAACCCTTCTACCTCCAATGGTGAAATGATCAAATTAGTGAGAAATCCAAATCTAAAGTCAACCCACTTCCTATTTCTTCATCCTCTACCTCTTGCCAAGTAGTATAGGGTGTTTTCTTCACAAGTTTAATGGCTTGGTGAAGTTGGAGCTTGATCTTGTGATGCCTCGACGTAGATCATCTTCGGCATCGAAGTCGACGACCTAGCCCGCCCATTTCTCTGATGAAGCCGATGCTAGAGTCATGGATTAGATTTGGACAGCGAGGAGACATCATCACGGAGCTATGGAGGTGGAGGACCGGATCTACAAAGGTTGTATTTTCGTTCACTTAGTTAAGTTGTTAACTAGCTTCTTGTTTCGCCTAAAATTCTAGTTAACGATCTAGTCTAGGGTTTCTCGGCACCGTAAAATTTGAAATTGGCATGGTTGATGCCTTGTGAGAGCTCATTAGCGTGCCTAGGAACCCTACATATATATGTATAGAGCGTAAAATGTGAAGTAATAATATAATATTACTGATAACCTTTTTCGTTTCGTGGGCGCATTATACATATCTACTTGGATTTCATCGTCGATGTCATTTCTAAACCACGTAACTTCATGATCGGTCGAAGACAACCCGTCCTTCGAAACAGACGGTCGGAGCACTTTAAGCCTTCTCTCTTCTTCGTCCTCATCGCTGTCCTCGAATTCTGGGACATCGTAGACATCTCTGGGTTTCTATCTGCATACAACACTTCATCCCGGATGCTTCAAACACTGTGAGTAGTATACTTGGAACGCTTGGTTCGGAAAGATAAACGGATCTTCCTGACCGTAAAATCGAAGTGTGTTCACACTGGTCAATCCATATTCATCTTTCCAAGTCCCAAGATTGCTTCTCCACCTGTCCGTATTGGTTCGCGTATCGTACCAAGTACACTGGAATATATAAAATGGTTCTGATCGTCCGGGATAGTGGATGCCGAGTATACAATTTAAGTACCCATAGTAAATCACACCGTCCGATCCTATCGTCGCAATCCCACTATTCTGAGTGGTTCTAGATGTTTCTATGTCCTTAACTTCGAATTTGTATCCAAGGACACCAAATCCTTTGTAATATGCAACCTCCATACTAGGAAATTGAGCTAAACATCTTGAATCACTCTCAAATGATGCAGAAAAGTTCGGATCGTGGATCTAACAAAACAAATTTTACGACAAATACATAACGATACAAGTTTAGATTAAAACTGATAGCAATAAAATGTTATTCGAATAACTTACATGATCTGTGACCCAATCACAAAAATTATCCTGATGATATTTTTCCAAACGTTCTTCGTTCCAATCAGGATGCCCCTCACGTACCTCGTTAAAATGAATTCTGTTTTCGACAAATAATTGTGACATTAATATTATATCATTTCATACACACACAAACACAGATATAACAATTAATCCAAAAAAACTTACTCTCTAATTTGTTCAAGACATGCGCAGTTAAGCAAGATAAACCAGTATATCTTGTTGATAAACATAGTGTCTACCCTCTTATACTCGGCTTTACCATATGGCCCGTCTTGAATTCTTCGTGGTCGGTTAAGCCTTGTCTCAATGTTTTCGTCCAGATAGCGGGAACAAAATATGGTTGCTTCATCAAGAAGATAACCTTGCATGATAGAACCCTCTGGTCGATTTTTATTGCGTATATACTTCTTAAGAGTGTAGAGGTACCTAATGAAAATATGTTGAATAAATAAATACGGGCATACAGGACAACAATAAATTTATAAATTGCGCGAAACGAAAAATTACACGTACCTCTCGACGGGATACATCCATCGATATTGTACCGGTCCGGCTAACTTTGCCTCAGTTGCAAGATGAACCGTCAAGTGTACTATGATATCGAAGAATGACGGTGGGAAAATACGCTCAAATTTGCAAAGTATCAATGCAATAGAATTTTCTAGTTTATCCAGCGTCGCAACCTCCAGTGTTTTAGCACACAACTCCCTGAAAAAACAACATAGGTCGTTGATTACTAGACCAACCGAGTCGGGGAGAGAAGTCCTGAGGGCTAATGGAAGAAGGTGCTCCACGATAACATGGTGATCATGACTTTTCAGCCCATCGATCTTGCCCTTCACAATTTTTATTTTCTTGCTGAATGATCCTGAGAAACCTGTGGGGACTTTCAAATTATGCAACACCTGCAGGAATCTTTTCTTCTTCGGTTGTGACATATGATAAGCGGCATTGGGAAGTACAAACTTGCCCGGTTTACCCGCTATCGGTCTAGGGTGCAATTCACTTCTTATTCCCCACTCTTGTAGATCCATCCGAACATTCATGTTGTCTTTCGATTTCCCGTCTTTACAAAGAAGCAAGTTAAGTATGTGCTCTGATACTCCCTTCTCTATATGCATGACGTCCAGACAATGACGCACTGAATTTGTAGACCAGTACGGAAGCTCGAAGAAAATGCTTAACTTGTTCCAATATGGTGGTTTGACCTGTTTCGTCGGATCCATCCCGAAGGTCACGTTATTGTAACCATCCCATTTAGCAGTCACGTCCTCTCCGGACAATGGGGATGGAGGTCCAAGAAGCTCCTGATGACCATCAAAGTGAACCGTGTCTAACCTATAGGGGTGGTCTGGAGGCAGGAAACGTCGATGGCCGCAATAACAAACCTTCCTGCTAAAATTCAAGAATTTCGATGTTGTGTGTTCATGGCAATGAGGACATGCTTTGTGACCATGTACGGACCAACCTGATAGCATTCCATACGCAGGAAAGTCATTAATTGTCCACATT
This sequence comes from Agapanthus africanus, assembly GCA_030015575.1. Taxonomy (NCBI): domain Eukaryota; kingdom Viridiplantae; phylum Streptophyta; class Magnoliopsida; order Asparagales; family Amaryllidaceae; genus Agapanthus; species Agapanthus africanus. The sequence goes on along the minus strand of CM057339.1, from coordinate 295,433,010 downwards.
AAAGCCGCATGCAGTATGAAGGTTGTATTTGTGTTTGCATCATATGTCTCTACACCATCAATGAACAAAGATTTCAACTCCTCGATCAGAGGTCGGAGATAGACGTCGATATTGTTCCCCGGTGAGTTTAGTCCGTCGATAAGAAGAGACATCATAAAGTATGATTGGTCCATAGCCAACCAAGGCGACAGATTATAAATTATCATTACAACGGGCCATGTGCTGTGACTTCCAGCCATATAGTTGAATGGGCAGAAGCCATCAGTAGCCAGTCCGAGCCGGACATTGCGAGGATCGCTACTGAATATTGCGTGCCTCCTATCGAAATCCTTCAATGCCGGTGAATCTCTTGGATGGCTCATTTTTCCATCTTCGCTTGGAGGAGCACGGTGATGCCAAATCATTGCCTCGGCTGTTTTCTTGCACCTGAATAGCCTCTATAGCCTCTGTGTTATGGGAAAGTATCGTGCTATCTTCACAGGTATATCAGGCTTCTTATCAGAATCTTTGTGCTTATACCTGGCCTCTCCGCATGTTGGACACTCTTTCAAATCTGAATTCTCTTTCCGGTACAACACGCATTTTTAAGGACATGCTTGAATCTTCTCGCATTTTAGACCCAAATCAGACATCATCTTCTGGGCTTTGTACCAGCTGTCGGGCACATTATTTCCCGGAGGCATAGAATCTTTCAAGAACGAAAGAAGCATTGTGAATGACTTGTTGCTCCATCCATTTAGGCACTTAATCTGGAAAAGTTGGACGAACCATGAGAGGGTGGAATACTTCGCATTCTCATAAATTGGTTTCCTAGCATCATTCATGAAATTTTCATATTTATCCGCACGCGGACCTTGACCGGAAGGAATGTCATCTTCGGTACGAATAGATTCACCTAGGGCAGCCTCTACCATATCCTCCATTTCTTCTGATGGAAATAAATTACCGTCTCCTGCCGCATTACCGAATTCTTCTTCTTCTCCTGCCGTATTATCGTGTTCTCCTTCTTCTTTTGCCGCAGTACTGCATTCTTCTCCTTCCCCGTGATATTTCCAAGTTGTATAAAGTCTAGTAAACCCATGTTTTACAATATGAAGCTCTGCCAATTCTACATTCTGCCAGTACTTATTGCCACATCTATCGCATGGACAGAGAATCTTCTCTATTATGATCTTATTATGTGCGCGTACAAATTCAAGGAAAGCAGCAACTCTTGCGACAAACTTAGGTTGCATACGTTGTTTCCAATTCACATACATCCAGTCCTTAACTCTGACGTACTCATGGGCCATGTTAGACTGTATAACATATAAATTGTAGGTTATGCTGACTATATTGAGAAATATAAGAACGAGATAGTTACTGACAAAGGAGAAAATCCGTGTATATGCTTTGTGTGTGCGTTTGTCGTTGAAAAGAATAAATTATCGCACGTATGATAACCGATAGACGGGGACTAAGTGGCGCTTTTAGTTTCATATATGAGTATCGATGAGAATATGAAGGTTTCATATTATCATATATTGGTTTTAACTTGAACATCTCGAATCACTCTCTAATTATGCGTTTGTTGTGTATTCTTGTTGTATGTGTGTGTTCCGGCTGTCGGGGGTAGGCTTCTATCCCATTAAGAATGTATAGAGCGAACACCCATCACTTGTGCTTTCAACCGTTTCGAGTAAATTTCGGCAGCACCTCCCCGTTGTTCTCCGAGTACACTGTAATAGAATAGATAATCATTTCAAAGCTGTGAAACAACGTTGAAATGAACATCTAATCTATCTTTGTACACGGAGAACCAGCGGAAAGGTACCGACGAAATATCTCGAATCGGATGAAAACACAAGTGAATGAAGGCGTTTGCTTTATACATTCTTAACTTGTCCATACGGGACAAATCTATGGGTTACCATACGATTGAATTTTCTCGTCGCTTAGACTATACGACGGTTGTTAGTATCGAGCTATACTGTCCGATATTTAACAACCTTCGTATAGTTCTATGTCACGACGAGCATCGCACGTATGTTAACCGATAGACGGGGACTAAGTGGCGCTTTTAGTTTCATATATGAGTATCGATGAGAATATGAAGGTTTCATATTATCATATATTGGTTTTAACTTGAACATCTCGAATCGCTCTTTAATTATGCGTTTGTTGTGTATTCTTGTTGTATGTGTGTGTTCCGGCTGTCGGGGTAGGCTTCTATCCCATTAAGAATGTATAGAGCGAACACCCATCACTTGTGCTTTCAACCGTTTCGAGTAAATTTCAGCAGCACCTCCCCGCTGTTCTCCGAGTACACTGTAATAGAATAGATAATCATTTCAAAGCTGTGAAACAACGTTGAAATGAACATCTAATCTATCTTTGTACACGGAGAACCAGCGAAAAGGTACCGACGAAATATCTCGAAACGGATGAAAACACAAGTGAATGAAGGCGTTTGCTTTATACATTCTTAACTTGTCCACACGGGACAAATCTATGGGTTACCATACGATTGAATTTTCTCGTCACGTAGACTATACGACGGTTGTTAGTATCGAGCTATACTGTCCGATATTTAACAACCTTCGTATAGTTCTATGTCACGACGAGCATCGCACGTATGTTAACCGATAGACGGGGACTAAGTGGCGCTTTTAGTTTCATAAGTATCGATGAGAATATGAAGGTTTCATATTATCATATAGTGCTTTTAACCTGAACATCTCGAATCGCTCTCTAATTATGCGTTTGTTGTGTATTCTTGTTGTATGTGTGTGTTCCGGCTGTCGGGGGTAGGCTTCTATCCCATTAAGAATGTATAGAGCGAACACCCATCACTTGTGCTTTCAACCGTTTCGAGTAAATTTCGGCAGTACCTCCCCGCTGTTCTCCGAGTACACTGTAATAGAATAGATAATCATTTCAAAGCTGTGAAACAACGTTGAAATGAACATCTAATCTATCTTTGTACACGGAGAACCAGCGGAAAGGTACCGATGAAATATCTCGAAACGGATGAAAACACAAGTGAATGAAGGCGTTTGCTTTATACATTCTTAACTTGTCCACACAGGACAAATCTATGGGTTACCATACGATTGAATTTTCTCGTCGCGTAGACTATACGACGGTTGTTAGTATCGAGCTATACTGTCCGATATTTAATAACCTTCGTATAGTTCTATGTCACGACGAGCATCGCACGTATGTTAACCGATAGACGGGGACTAAGTGACGCTTTTAGTTTCATATATGAGTATCGATGAGAATATGAAGGTTTCATATTATCATATAGTGGTTTTAACCTGAACATCTCGAATCGCTCTTTAATTATGCGTTTGTTGTGTATTCTTGTTGTATGTGTGTTCCGGCTGTCGGGGGTAGGCTTTTATCCCATTAAGAATGTATAGAGCGAACACCCATCACTTGTGCTTTCAACCGTTTCGAGTAAATTTCGGCAGCACCTCCCCGCTGTTCTCCGAGTACACTGTAATAGAATAGATAATCATTTCAAAGCTGTGAAACAATGTTGAAATGAACATCTAATCTATCTTTGGACACGGAGAACCAGCGGAAAGGTACCGACGAAATATCTCGAAACGGATGAAAACACAAGTGAATGAAGGCGTTTGCTTTATACATTCTTAACTTGTCCACACGGGACAAATCTATGGGTTACCATACGATTGAATTTTCTCGTCGCGCAGACTATACGACGGTTGTTAGTATCGAGCTATACTGTCCGATATTTAACAACCTTCGTATAGTTCTATGTCACGACGAGTATCGCACGTATGTTAACTGATAGACGGGGACTAAGTGGCGCTTTTAGTTTCATATATGAGTATCGATGAGAATATGAAGGTTTCATATTATCATCGAGTATCATATATTGGTTTTAACTTGAACATCTTGAATCACTCTCTAATTATGCGTTTGTTGTGCATTCGTGTTGTATGTGTAACATGATTTTAAACCATTGAGATCAAGATTGATAGAACTGATCATCCTACATTGCAATGGCATTCATCAACCAAAAACTATTATTGCAATGACATTCATCTATAACAATCAACAATTAAAACTACAAATGTAGGATACTGATATCATAAAGCGTTATACGCAACATATGAATTCACATGACTGAAACATGCATCAAAAAAACATGTTCATCCAAAAGAAATGCCACTGTCAACAAATATAGACAAATACGTCATAAAAACAGTAACTAATTAACAAGTTGATAAGCATCTGGATCAAGAAAATGATAGGAAAAACAATTGACTATGATCTATAATGACAAGTCTATTACCATGACTCTCGACTAACAAAGGTGGCTTTTCGTCCTCGGTAGCTTGATAATTGGGATTTCATGGCGAATAAAAATATGCATATGCCGTTTGACCGGGAACTTCAATAGGAAACTCAATGAGGTCAGGTGTACTGAAGTACGCTTTGTATTTCTCTATATCAGGTGATGAAGCCCAAGCCCTAGCTAGCCCCAGCCCCACCCCAACCGAACCCTATCGAAGGTAAAGAACGTCCTTACACTTTCATATTTCTATTAATGATGCAAGTCTCCACCAAGTCAAATTCTTGCAATATCATTCTGTTTAGAGTATGTCTAATTTAATAGATAGAATTTTCAAAGTTGGGCAACCAAGAAAAAGTAACAAGGGATTTTACATACATGCCAAAGCTTTGATTATTTATTTATTTATTTTCCATTTCATATTAGTACTTTTATATGTTTGATGATGGCAAGAAATACAAATTATATTAGAACATTATACATACCTAATTTCCACTTGAAATCGGTTTTTTTCTTTTATCATTACTCGTTGACATATCGTAACAAACAATGTTTGATTAGAAGGACCCAAGATTTTCTCGATCAACAATAATTTTAGTAATCAAACTAGGCTAAAATTGCTGGAAATTCCTCTCAGGTTTGCCAAATTCAGCAAACCCCCACCCCAACCTAACCCTAACCCCAGACCCAGCCCCAGCCCAGCCCCACCCCAACCCCAACCTAACCCTAGCCCCAGCCCCAGCCCAGCCCCAGCCCCAGCCCAGCCCCAGCCTAACCCTAACCCCAGCCCCAGCCCCAGCTAAATCCCAACCCCAACCCCAACCCTAACCCTAACCCTAGCCCCAGCCCCAGCCCCAGCCCCAGCCCCAGCCGAACCCCAACCCCAACCCCAACCCCAACCCCTGCCGAACTACAACTCCAACAGCAACCCTAGCCCTAAATAATCAAAAATTTGTTTAGTTGAAGATTTACTAACCTATGCGATGGAGGAGACGATCGATCGGTGGCGACGACGAAACGGAGGAGACGACGAAAACGGCGCGACGAGGAAGAACGGTGACGCGTAAGAACGGCGGTGGCGACGACGAGAACGGCGGTGGCGACGACGAGAACGGCGGTGGCGACGACGAGAACGGTGGGAATGATTTGGGGATTTTGGTTCGCGCGCGATCGAGAGAGAGAGAAAGAGATAAGGGGCGTAGACGATCTGTGCCTTTTTAATTAAATCGCTATTTAGTTGCCCCTACGGATTTGTCCGTAGGTCCTTGGTTTGCGGCTCCGTAGGGGCAAACACCAAATTAAGATTTAATATTTTTACTCTTGAACGTCTTGGACCGTAGGGGCAACCTTCTAGCCCTACGGCTTAATCCGTAGGGCCAACATAAATCGGCCCCTACGGATTTCAATATCCGTTGGGGCAACCCCCTATTGTAGTAGTGATTGAGGGATGGTATGATTTCTAATATCTTTTCATGACTATTAAAATAGGGCTCATGACAACCGAAAAGCTAGTGTAGTTGGAAACTCTGATTTTCAAAGTCTTTCTTTTACAATTCTTATCTTTATATGTAACTTTCACAGTCTTCCTTTTATTATAGGATTTTGTGGGTGCAATCCGCTGAAAACCCTCAGGAGACAACACTCCTCCTACTAGGGACACCTAGAGGTTTAAAGGCTTGTTGCACGTGCTCAGTGCAATCGTGTTTGCCTACGAAAGTTTGCTAATTAGTTTTTCTTAATAAAATTTTCTCCTTCTCTTGAATAAAAGATGTTTTCTCAAGACGATCAAAATTAAGTTTGGGGAAATTTGTTCAGTCGAAAATAATGCAATCTGTAACATATCAATTTCCTCATTATTCTAATCATCTAAGGTTAGTTGATATAAATATAACACATATTACCAGTTTGTCTGGAAAATACTAAATACCACGTGTTATAATTATATTCAACATTCTTTATAGGAAATTGTGTGTTTATTACTTCACGCATGATATTGTATAGCTCAACACTTTTCATCAAGATTGTGTGCAGAAAATTATTCAGGTCAAAGAACTGGAATCGTAAAATTTGTCAATAAAATGCAGCAAGTAAAAGAATTCAAATCTGGCAGAGATTTAGAAAGGATAAAAAGATTCCAGATATCAATTATACACCCAGAGACCAACAGAAGAAGACCACAGAAAACTTATGCAGTGATCTCATCAAATGGTCGCGGAACCGCGGCCGAGTTGGCCGAGTTGCCGCGGTTCCGCGGCCGAGTTAGGGCATCTGATGATGTGTTCTCTCCAGAAGCTTCATTCTAACCTCCTAGCTTTCTCAAGATGCTTCATTACCACGTGGCTTCTTCTGGAAGGCTCTGCATAACAATCTTATTCTAGAAGGCTCCTTGTAACAACCTCATTCTAGAAGGCTCTCTCTAACAACCTAGCTTATTTTAGAAGGCTCTCTCTAACAACCTAGCTTATGAGGGAAGCTTAATTGGAGGCTATAAAAGGGGATCTAGATCTAATTTTTTGGGGTTACTCATTATTACACAATTGAGCCACAATTACAATTCAATTCAAGTTGAGTGACACAACTTGAGATCCAATCCAAATCCAATCAAATTAAGATCCATTGAGAGCAAAATCAAGCGACAATCGAAAATCCTTTATTGCAACGCGATCATCATCAAGAGCAAGAGATCCGCATCCGATCCATGACTCACGAAGATCGAGCCGAGCAAAGATCGACGACAAATTCCCTTTCAAAGGAGCGATCGAGAGCTAGTCTTGTAAACTCAAATTGAGAGGTGTAATTTGAAGGAGATTTAATAAATGTGATAATTGTAATTCTCGCTTTCTTTACAATCTTGCATTATGAAATTTCTCGTTCTTGATTCTTTAATTTTCATGATGCGTGAGTGAAATCTCCGCATGTAAAGGATTCGAGAGAATCAGTAGATCAAGTGATGATAAAATCCTAATACTAATCTTAAGTCTTATGAGATTTGTGAAATTTAGGAAAAAGAATCATCAATGACCTAATTTGGATCGAGATCACATTCTTGCTAATTTCATTGCAAATTAGGGATTAAATAATTGATGCCTCTCTTTGCTAAAGACTAGATCCGAATGATGATCAATGAAAAGACAAGGGATAGAGAACGAGAAACCCTAGTTTCCTCAATAGATCCCTAATCTTTATTCATCACCACCGTTCTAGCTACAATTCATCAATAGATAAGATAAGTCATTGTTAGATTTATCATTGCTACTAATTTGATCGAATCCTACAAGCTATTCCTCATATTCTTGATAATTCAAATTGATATTGGACACTTTCTTGATTTCTAATTCTTGAATATATTCTTGATTTTCTTGAAATGACAACTCAATTAAATCTCGAAATACTTTCTTGAATTTGCTTTTATATTTTCATTTCGACTCATCTAAAACAAGATCGAATAAGTACACGCATCTCAGTGGACGATCTGTATTCATTAACGAGCTACATTGACACTGTTTATTGACTGCGGTTATAAATTCTTTGGTTGTGATTACATTTTAAAACACGTTCCGAAACTATACGATCAATCAGATCCCCCCAGGGTCCACACTTTCTCAATTATTTTCCTTTTGCTGCGAGAGATAGCTCGGTGCTCCGTCCTTTAGATCGGATCCCTCGCGCTCTTTCCTCGGAGGACTCCTTCTTTTGAATCAGGTTAGATGTCTTTCTCTGAGGAGTCTATGGAAGTTGTTAGGGTAGAGTCGGGCGATGAGGTTCTAGTTGTTGGAGCCGAGTCCAGGTGTCTTCTCTTGCTTCTTCCTCTACCTCATCCGAGTTAGGTTCCTCTCATAGAGTTAGGGCCACTCGCGTTGCTCGTCGTCAGGCGACGGTAAGGGTCCCCAAAGTGCGTATTGGGAACGCTCGCGATGCCCCCTCCCTCCTAAGAAACGTGGACGAGCTCACTGAGATTCGGGCTCGTTTCCACATTCCCCCTATCTATTCGCTTCGTTTAGCTAGGGAGGACGAAAGGGCGGATCAGGTGCAGGGCAAGAAGATTGCTTTGTACTTGGATGCATTCTGGGATGAGACGCGTCTGCCCTTTCCCTCCGAAGTATGTGGGGTACTACGTTGCTTCCAACTTGCCCCGGGCCAGTTAGTGCCGAACTCGTGGAGAATTCTTCTCAGGTTCCTGGTCTGGTTGAGACTTGAAGAAATCCCTTTCAGCCTGACCCTTCTCACTTCTTTCTTTTGTTACAAAAATCATTCCGGCACCCATAAGGACGAGCCGAGATGGTTATACATTTCCTTCAAAAAACGCCAGGGAGGGGCGGCCGGGTCAGGGGTAGTAGTTGTTCCTTCTTCCATTCATGAATGGAAAGAGAAGTTTGTATTCTTCGGGCCACCCGAGGGCGAGAATTGGTATATGCCTGTACAGTGGCATAGGGCTGTAACATTTCAAAAAAATAAAATATTATTTTTGGGAATTTTCATAATTTTTAATTAATATTTTAATAGTCGGTGTAATTAAATACCGATAAATGGTGAAAATTCCGGAGAAAATTTTAGAAATTCTAAAATAGGGTATTTTGTGGAAGTATGTCATTTTTAAGCTTTTATGGTTACGTATGTGTTATTTTGGTGAAAATCGCGATTAACAATCGCTAGTGGATTTTGGCTTTTTGTGCAAAAATGTGCACATAACATTTCCACACCTGTTTCTTGTTTTGGTCATGGTAGCCTAGGGTTGGACCATGTTTAGGTGACCATGGTGGGTTGAACCATTGGATTAGAGATGGGGTTATGTCGACTGTGTAGGGAGAAGTGAGCCATGGTGGCTTGGTGTCTTGTGAGCGTTGTTTTGGAGAAAGAGAGAGGTGGTTAGGATGTGCCATGATCCATCCCATATCATTATTCCTTGTGTTCTTTACCCCCTCTCACACAGCAGCCCTAAATTCTCCAAATTCAGCCCCATAGCAACACATCAGCTGCTACATCAGCCAACATCAGCAGCTGAAACTATAATTCAGCCACCCTACGAGCAGCCCACATCAGCTACACCAGCCCCTAACCCCCTTAGTCCAACACCTAAATCATCACTTCAGCCTACCCTCAACATTTTCAGCCCACCATAGCTGACTTGCACACTCATTTCAGCCCTGATTTCAGCTAAAACAAGTCTATCAGCCCCCTAGCTACTGCTACAAGCTATCACATCAGCCACCTTCACACTCTCACCAACCCCTACAACAGCTACATCGGCTCCATAACTGATATACATCAGCCCCTAACACATTTCAGCCCCCCATTGCTGACCTGCACACTCCCATCATCATCTTTTCAGCCACCCTAGCACCATAGTCCAAAACCTACACCCAAACCAGCCCCCATTGTCAATACTTCAGCCACAATAGCTGAAATTTAGCAGCCTACATCAGCAACTGATACATCTTATCAGCCCCAACAGCTGTAGCCACCACCCTAGCACCTTATCCCTACACCTACACCATCATTTCAGCCCAGGAATTCAACATCAGCTGCTGAAAGGAACAACAGCAGCAACTCAGCACACTTCAGCTCCATATACACCATCAGCAACAACAAAAAGAAAGATATCAGTTTCCTTCCACAACCTCACACTTCATAACACCCTACATCATCATCTTCAACAAGAAACAACAACAACCATATCCCCAACTGCTGCTACAACAGCCAAGGAAACACAAAGGAATTTGCAAACAACAGCAGCAACAGTTTTCAGCCAAGAACTGCAACAATTGGAGCTGTAGCAGCACACCACCAGCAACCACACCCTCCTCCTTCCTTCATCTTCCCTTCTCCTTCATTCTAGGACCCCCTCGAGGTATAATCTCGCAATCCAAACTCTTTTATTGCCAAGTTATAGTTGTTTAGCGGAAATATCGTGTTTTATCGTGATATGGTGCTAGTTTAGGAAATTTGAGCGAGACTTGACAAAGTATTGGTTTGGAATGTTGGTATAACCTTATTAGGAGTTGTTGATATCAGTTAAGCATAGATCTAACCTAGATTGGACACATTTCAAACATGGAACCCAAAACAGAACTTTTCATGTCGGTTTGTGAGGATATATGGCGTGCAGGTGAATCTGGAGTGATCCGGGGTCATTACGGGTAAAATCAACAATACCATGAGCCTATTTAGACCACCAGGAGACCACCCACTGAAAATGAGAGCCAAAAAACACTGTAGGGCCGGCCTCGCCGGGTTTTGGGGTGATGTCGCCGGCCCCCCTGTAGAGATAGGTGCCCAAATGGCTTCGGTAGGTCATATATACCCTGTACATCACCCCAGAGTTGTTGATTTTACTTGTTTTGACCTGAACAGAAATCTGGGACCACTTTTCTGGGTTGCTGACATGTTTTTAATGATGTTTATAGATTTAAGTTTTGGTATTTGGTGATTCGTTTCTGTCGGGTGGCGTTTGGACGTCAACGACAGCGGATATTGGCAGTGTCTGCACACAAGGTCACAGGTTTTTACCTATGGGCGTAGTGTGCACCATTTTGGTTTCCGACATGGTTTTCATGTGTTTTAGCGTGTGATATCCTTGTAGGTACTCACGTGACGTCGAAGCGTTGGAGATGCAAATGGCGACATCGGCACCGGAACGCATAAAGCTAGGTGAGTAGATTTATATCTACGGGGAGAAGTCGGGTGGATGGCGTATAGCACCCCCGCAGTCCGAGGTGGTGTATACGGATGCGTATACACACTTATAAATATTATTGTTGTTGGGATTATTATTGATGTTAAATGGATATTGGTGAACTTGGATGATTTTGGTTACGAAACCATAGGGTAGTGGGTGCACTACATATTCATGCACACATATACATACTTGCATACATCCTCACTTCATATATGGTTATGGAATTCGTTATGGATATATGTTCACATGGGTTTGGGTTTATATACTTATTACGGATTTGAGGATGATATATGGGATCGATGTGAGTCGATGGTTTGATATGAGATTATGATATCGGCAATATGACCCGTTATGATAGTAAAATTCATGATTTAGATACACCTTGATGCCTTAACGGATTTTGGGATAATGATGCCATAGGAATAGTGATATAAATATGTAAATGATCGACATGTGATTATGATACGAGATATGATATGATATGATATGACAGGATATTTATAATAGGCCGCCTTGGGCGGGGTATACTCCTTGAGATGATATGTGCTGATGATATCGATTTATACGGGATTGTCGATCAGTAGTTAGATCTTGATTATAGTGATGATGTTGGAATTGTACTAAACATAGGTTAGTACCCAGATGATGATAATTGATAAAGAGAATACTCGATGAATGATATGACAAATGTGATATTGACCCGTACCCAGATTTGGGAGGCCGTACGACGGATTTACGTACGAGCTATATTTTGATGTTTGATCCGCCTATTTGACTTGGGAATAACCGATTATAGGGATACGGTATCGGATGTGATATGATCGAGGCGGGATCACCGACTATATATATATATTTATATGTATCGACTCAGAGGTTAGGCGGTTTCCCTTACCTGCAGTTAGCTCATTAGCTCAGCCTTATTGTTGGTATAGCTGTATGACTTTTATGACATTAGATGCAGTTTAGCGATCATGGTGTTCAGTATTTCAGCTCCCGCATATTATTATTGTTGCTCTGCATCACATACTGTTATGATTCATATTCTATTATTGATATCATGCTGTTAGGACACCAGCACCATTACCGATGATGCGTATGTTCCACATACACTTACTTGCCAGCTCACACACATCTTCATCGGTAATTGCCATGTCACTACACAGTAGTATTATTGCATCAGGATATGACCCTTGTATGTGCATACTATTATTCCATGTTGCAGGACATACAGTTACACTTGCATTCTATTTATATGTCACATACATCATGCTTCCTGATTATACGCATTGAGATATGTTGTTTCTATGTTATTCTGGATTTGGGAACCGTGGGTATTTCAAAGAGATTATGTAAATGTTTTAAAAACCCGGTTACCCTTGATATGATATTTCAGTGCGTTCACCATGTGTTTTCTCGGTGCTGAGAGTGACATGTGAAACCCGAATCGAGGAGGCGGATGAGACCGATTGCGGGTACATGGTGGACCCGGTGCGGTACCCCGGGACAAGAAGATCGCAGATGATGGCGTTGAGCCTGTGCAGGGGAGCACTACCTACCGGTGATATTACCCGACACGTCGGATATCCGGAGGATACCGTCGTAGTCATGAGATGGATGGTAGGGGCCGATCTGGACTGACGGCGCCTTGGATTTTGTGATTGAGACATTGAGATTTCGAGATATTGAGGTACAGAGATTGTGATACAGAGGTATCGAGATACTGAGACTTATGTTTTGTGCCGATGCTCGGCACTGTTTATGTAGATTTCATTTATGATACCTCATTTTAAAAATACAAAAATCTCACAATTTATGAAAGCAGTTTTCTTCAGTACATGCATTCTGTTACATGCATTCATACATCATCTATATGATACATTGTTACCTGATGCACTGACATGGACATATGGGATTACACTTGGGTTAGATATTTACATTAGCCATGGTTAGAGATTACTGGTTATATAATTGAGGATTATATATATTATGATCGTATGACCTAGGTTGCGTCATACATGCGATTTGCTGTTCGTAGATCTTTTTCTACTCACGAGTTGGCAACTCACCCCCGTTGTGCCCCAGTTTCATGCAGGTGTTGCCGTACGGATTTCATTACGGCTTTGCGGGCACATCTTCTTCAGGTGACTTGCTAGTAGGTGGGTTATTTGTATCGTACCCATCATTATACATTGTATATCATATTCAGTTGTATCTAGAATTCCATCAACCAAAACATGTACTTATTTGAGATAGAGACCAGTGATGTTTATTCTTTCGACCTTAGAGTCGCGGGTTATATTTCGATGGGTTCTTGCTGGTTGAGTTTCATTTCTGTTGAGATCCTCGCCTTTAGGCGTTGTATATTATGATGCATACAGGTTGATTTGGTATGGTTTTTCCTACACTCTACTACTTCTCTTGGTTTGGATTTCTGGGTTTCGGCTTACTTAGAATACGTGCGCCTTGAGACGTTCGTAGTCTAAGTGCCGGTCATGATCCATAATTTCGGGTCGTGACAAGGGCCGACTGCCCGCGGTGAAGCGGTCGTCCTCTCCCGAGGCGAAAGTGGTGTCCATGTGGGAGCCGATCCAGCAGGCCGACGTTTTGCTTTCCGAGCAGGCCCTTAGCTGGGCCGGGCTCAACCCCGCTCGATTCATGGGTAAGTTAGGAGCTCGGACGATCTGTTTAGACTTGAAAATTTTTCTTTTACTTTTTTCAGTGACGCTAACTCCCTTTGTGCATTCTTCTCTCTGCAGAGCCAATGGACCAATCCAAATTCTTGGCTGCTATAGCTGCAAAGACAGGGAAGAAGACCGGGGGCGCTAGCTTGTCCCGTCTTGGTTCGAGCTTGGCCCCGATGCCAACCGCACCGGCTAAGACCCCCGCCGCGCCCCGAGCTTTGGAAACCAGCCGCGGGGGAGCCATAAGCACACTCGGTAATCGGAGTCCCTGGCGAGGGAGGTGAGGGATGAGGCCGACCCCCCGAGGTCCCCCTCAAGAGGTACAAGAGGACGGTTTCTTGATCTCCGGCTTCCCCGATCTCCGTGAAAGAGGGGGACGTCTGTTTCGAGGTTCCCTTGGGGCTTTCTGTTGCTGATAGCTTGCTTTCGGATATGGAACGATCGGCCGGGTGCAAAATTTCTCGAGGGACCCTGAAGGCCCAAGTGGCCGCCATCGCTCAGAAGGCTGTCCGGGTCAATAACTTCTTTCCGTTGAGGTTTTCGTCAAGTATTTTTTCCTCGGATCGGATACTTTTAACCCCTTCCTCTACTTTCCTCAGGTCCTCCAGCACTGCGCCCTCATCGTCAGCATGGAGTCCGAGGAGATTGCCCCAGCGATGCGGAAGGCGGGCGAGTCGTCCTCGCGGGAGGAGGACCTGCGCCTAGAGTTGTAGCAGGCGAAGGAGAGGATAGTCGCCCTCGAAACCCGGACGGTCTCCGAGGAGTTGACGAACTCCAAATGCAAGGAGTCCTTTCGACTTCTGAGTGAATCCGACAAGGTCATCTAGACTAAGTTGGAGGAGGCTAAGGTGCTTAACGCTACGATGAAGAAGTCGCGGGACATCTGCAAGAGGGAAACCTAGGCGGCTCTTGACGCGGTGAAGCTCGCCGACCTCCGGGCGGCGAAGTCGGTGGAGAGGTACAAGACCTCGGACCGGTTCTTCACCGACCTTGCCAACGCCTCGGCTATTGTTTGGCATTAGGCTCTCGACGTTGTCAAGGCGTTGATGCCGGGGTTTGCTGACGACGGGCTTCGGCTCCAGTACCCCCTCTTCGAGGATGAGTCGCAGGGGGAGACCGCCGTGAGTTCCGCCGGGAGAGAGGCTGCCGGTAGGAGTGCTGGAGATAAATCTCATGGTGGGAGCACCGACCCAAAAGCCGTCACCCCGGTTCCCGACGCCGGCATTGAGCAGGTCGAGATCCTCCCTGGTCCCGAGGCCTGAGCCTTCTTGCCTTTTACTCCCTTTTTTTTTAAATTTTTTTTAAGCCTCCGGGCACTTTTTGTAAGGCTGAGGATCCCATAGTACCTTGTAAAGACTCTCAGATCGTAAATAAAACTGTTCTTAATTCTTCTTTGCGGCAATGTTTTCTTGTGCGGGTACTTGAGCTTGTTAGTCTTTTCCTCGTCCCAAGAGTTAGGCCGTAGGTCGATGATCGGTCTTTTAGATGGCGATCGCCCGTCGAGTGTAAGCCAGTTAATCGCTAAGTGCAGGAAGGTCGATCCCCTCCCGCCCCAGAGTCGAGGTGGCGATCGTTCGCTTAGAATACATCGGAAGATCCTTCAGTGTAGGATGGTCGAGATTTGCTTATTCCTTTGAGTCGGACCGACGACCACTTCCCTTAGCGTAAGTTAAATAATAGCCAAGTTAGAAATGGTCGGCGTTGGCCGAGCGGTGAAGCTTCTCGGTGGCATCCGGATGAGGGCTTTGGATTCTTAGCGTAGGTAGGTAAGAAGTTACCCGCCAAGGATCGACCGAGCAGGGAAGCCGCTCGGTGGCCTCTTGATGAGGGCTTCGATCCTTGGCGTCGGTGGGTATGGGACTACCAGCCAGGGATTGACCGACCAGGGAAGCTGCTCGGTGACCTCTTGATGGGGTTTTTTTGATCCTTAGCGTAAATGGATAGGAAGTTACCCGCTAAGGATTGACCGAGCAGGGAAGCTGCCCGGTGGCCTCTTGATGAGGGCTTCGATCCTTTGTGTCGGCGGGTAGGGAACTACCAGCCAGGGATTGACCGAGCAGGGAAGCTGCTCGGTGGCCTCTTGATGAAGGCTTCGATCCTTAGCGTAGATAGATAGGAAGTTACCCGCTAAGGTTGACTGTCATGCCCCGCTTCCCAAAATACGGAATACGAGGGGTTGACAAGGCCAGCCATGCTCCTACGGTCAAGAAAAAATCCTGCTGTAGTCACACTTCGGCTTCTAGCACTACGTGGTATTCAATAATCAATGCACAGGTAATGAGAAATGCAGTCACTAAATCAAAACTGATAGAAAACTAACCAGATAGAGATCAAGGAAGTATAGCGCTGAGTCGCTGATCTAGATATCCGCAATGTCCTCGAGGTACGTCAGATCCTGGTCCAAGCTAAATCTACTTCTCACTCTGAGCATGCATACTCAGGTCGTCAGAGCGATACAATAGCAATATATATATATATATATATATATATATATATATATATATAAATGCAATATAAACATATACAATGATGACGAACATGAAACAGTAAGTATAGAGTAATAACATGAGCATGAAGTAGCCAGTACAGGTAAACAGTAAAACAGGTAAACAGTATGGCAGGTATATTGAATCAGTAATCAATGCATGTCACTAAACCTATCGGTCTCTAAGTCTCACTATCCAGGTTGCTAAGCCTATCGTCAGTTCAAGTGTGAGAGTCAACCACTCGTGAGTATCCCCCACCCAAGGGTAGGACCCAAGGGCAAGGGAACACGGGCCCAAGTCCTTCGCTAATAATCAGTAATATCACCCATATATCTCCAGAATCGCTGTATGTGCCGGCAATGGGACTCCCGAGATTCCGTTGAACTCACACTCAAACTACCACACACCCCGTGGTCTACATCAAACGCCAACCATAAACTCAAATACCGGTCGGTCCATGACAAGTCTACGCGAGAACTGGAGACAGGATCTCCATCAAGCATGTCTCGACTGATACCCAAGATAAATGGACAGTGTTTGGTGCCTTACCTATGCCACTAATATAAGTGCTCCATAACCGTCCCATTCCAGTTATAGTTACACTTATATATGTCTCATAGACGTCGACAATGCAAAAAATCAACCGGGTCCGCTGATTGTGTACAAGTACGTGTCACTTTCACTTATTCATTCACACTTTATCACTACGTACTTTCCACAATCAGAACACTAATACCTAACACTGGGTAATGCACACGATCACTAGGTTACCAATGCAATGACATCTACATGATATGATGAGAATACAATAATTACGATATGAATAGAATATCATCAGTCAGTGTCCTACCACTTCCATAATTAACTATAAATCATACATGCAGAATTGATCGAAACAATGTAAAGTGGGTAAGTAGTATGTTTAATTATATATCCATCAAAATTTGTTTCGCGTCAATCGGGTTTCAGGTTTGCTAGTTATGACCATTTCAATTTAAGTGTTCATTGCTGGAAATCCGGTTTCAGAACTGGAAGTCCGTTTCGTAACACATTTTAATCCTAGTTGGGATCGTAATTAGGTGATTCTATAGTTGAACAAAATTTAGGTTTTACAGTTAGGTTTCCACTACATTTGGCGGATCAGTGATATCCTATATCAACAGGGAGTTATGGACAGGTTATATTCAATGTGTAAAATCTGTCACTGCAGAATTCAGCAGAACATATCGACATTATAAAATGTGTTAAAAATATCATACAGTTGAGGAATCCAGTGAGACCAGTGGGATAAGGAATCTAACTCAATTCTCTTCGTAATGATATATGGTTCCGCACATTTCCGCATTTGAGAAAGGAAAAACAGTGAGTCAAAAACAAGGGTTATCTGGAATTACTTCTCTGGACTGCAGTCCAGAATCATAATTCTCCGCAGTTTGCTCTATCGTAACTAGTTCAATTTTGGATATCAACTATAGGGTTCTGTAGCTTGTTCCGTTGGCTTCGATACGAGCCATGGAACGCCAAAAACCGATTCGTAAAAGATTTAATGTGAATTTAACAGTCTAGCATGTTCAGGAAATTCAGGTTTCGTAATGATTATCGGGGGTAACATTTTTATAGGTGAAACGACCGTGGTTTTCAATCAAATTTCTACAGCACAACGGTAAACAGTAGACGGGTCTAATGATCAAAAGTTCCTCCATTTAAAGACAGGTTTTCACATATAGTTTCGTATCAAACACTTGTATTCATTGGCTCGCACGAGATGTATATATACGATATTAGCATCTAAACTAATTTAAATACGAACTAATAGCATGAAGCAAGTAATATACTTGCCTGATGACGATGATCGGTGACAGGATAGCAGCGAACGGCACAGTGGTGAACCACGGCTACGGCAGCTGCAACGGCTCGTTCACGACTCGAGCACGACAAGAGTTGGCCTCGGTGGAGCTTGATTTTTGGACTCGATGGCTCGGTGGGTGCGACTGACGTGCGCTGACATTGCGATGGCTGCTGCGTCGACTGCGTGGATGGGCACAATGACGGTGGCGATGACTTGGACGGGGATGCCGGTGGCTAGAATAGCGGCGATTGCGATCGATGTATGTGTTCGACGAAATGCCAGGGGCTCGACTTGACTCAAAGGCTGGGATCTTGGCGCTGGTGTAACGGTGGTGACGGTGAGGGGTAGTTTGTGATGGTGGTGGGTGTTGAAGGAGATCGGTGAGAGATGGGGAGGAAGTTGATGCACGAGGAGGAGCTTGCTGAGGTGATGGGGTCGGCCGGAGGGTGGTCAAGGCAGTGCTCGGCAAAGGTGGTGGCCTGGTGCAGCGTTGGGTAGTTAGCTAGATGCTCGGGGTTCGTCGGCGCTCTGGAGGTTGCGGGGGTGGTCGCTGTGGCTCTGGGAGGCGGCCGGCGGCAGGGTGTGTGTGAGGAGATGGGTTTTGGATAGAAGGAGGTGGTGGAGGTGAGGGAGCTCGGCTGGTATGAGCGAGAGAGGGAGACGAGGTGGCCGGCGGCGAGAGGGGACGACGACGAGGTCGGAGGGATGATGGTGCTCGGTGGTGTTGAGAGGGAGAACGAGAGCGAGGGGAAGGAGGAGAGAGAGAGCTCGGGGTTGCAGTGAGGTGGCCTCGGGGTTTTGTGGGAGCTCCGACGGCGATGAAGAGGGTCCTCGGTGTAGCAGGAGGTCGACGATGTTGATGGCTCGGCGTCGGTGGTGAGGCAGGAGCTCGGGGAAGCAGGCGATAGTGATGGGTTCTTTGTTTGTAAGTTGAGCAGGGAAAGAGAAGGAGGGGCTCGTGTGGTGTTGGAGTGGCGACGGGGGAAAGAGGAGGAGAGGACGAGGTCGAGGGAAGTTTCACGAGCGTGCGCGCGCGTGGGGTCATGGGCCGAGGTGTGGGGGCATGGGGCGACGAGCCGCGGGGACGTGGGGAGAAGGAAAGAAATAAGCGGGAAAAGGAAGAGAGCGGGGGAGAAGAGAAGCGGGTCGGGTCGGCATGAAGTTTGGGGCCGGGTATGGGTATGTGGTGAGGATATGGGCTGGGCTTGGGTTTTTTTTTTGTTTAGAAAAATAATTCAGAAATTTAAAAAAACATAAGTATCTAAATTCGTACAAAAATATAAGAAAAATAGAAAAGACATTCAAGGGGACTTGGAAAAATATGGAAAAAATCTATTTACGGAACTGGGAATTTACATCATACCCTCCTCAAAGAAAATTTCGTCCTCGAAATTCAAAATAAACAAAAAGCTATGAAAGGTAATGCGAAAAGCAACAATATACTATTATATAACGATTTACGCAGAAGCAGCTAGACGAAGGTCAAATGCCTATATATGTATAAGAAATAACGCAACTACAAGAATAGGCCTAAGTAAGCACAAGGCAGAACCATCTATAATGATAAACTATATGCATAATACCGTAAAATAAAACAACAATCATAAACGATAGTGAAGGATTTGCCGATATGCCAAAATATTTTAGAATAAATATATCGATTCAAACAATTTTAAAATAATTTGAGAAAACCCATATGGTGAAAATAGGAAAAATAAAATGAAATAGTATGCGCGATATATGTTTGTGCTATTGCAAACATGACAAATAGTAGAGTATTCAGAATAAATAAAACGGAAGTAGTTAATAACGCACAAGAATTTTTTTTTTTGATAGACACAAAATAACGAAAACTAGATTTCAAATAGTAATGTCACTAAATGTAATTATAGTGATAGGTGATAGCACTAAAAATGTATAGGGGCTAGCCAGGATATGGATTACAGTGGAATACGGCTCATTCAAAAAGGTCGGAAAGTGATACTCTTAATTTTAATGTTGAAGAGACGAGGGTCAGGTCAGCACAAAGTGCAAGGGTGAAGCACAATGAATCTCAGAAGGGAAAGAAATTTATTGGGAGGGAAAACAGTCAATGCATCATGCGAATCAATACTCAAAAGATTAGCGAACTCAAAAACTTTATTATTCCAGAAAATTTCAAACGAGGCAATCTCGAAAGACAAAAGGCGGCCCTAAACTGTACATAGATTTATTTGGCCAGAGGAAACAAAAGATAGATCACATCAGTCGCGATTATGGAAGTTCAGCAGGTTACGGTAAGCTCGTGCGCTAAGATAGGGGCGTCCATTTCCATAGCGCCTCGCAGGGATTGCTACTGGAGGTTCTTCTGCCACGGGGTCTTCTTCTCCTGGTCCTTCTTTTTCGGCTGGAGCTTCTTCATCGTGGTATGCTTCTACGTGATTCATCTCTTCTGGATCTTCTTCCACGGGATTTTCTTCCACTCGATTCTCCTCAGGGTCCTTCTCTCCTGGATTTTCTTCTACCGGGTCTTCCTCGGGATCTTCCTCTATCTGGTCGTCTTCGGGGTCTTCTTCTTCGTTGTGAGAGTCGCTGATCATGTCGACTTCTGGGGTTGCGACTCTCTCGTCCTCGGAATCGCTGTTTTCGAAAATAACCCGTGGGCCATTAATCTTGTCATCTGAACTCACCAGTATGCAGTCCAAGAAAACGCATGACCGTCTGTCCTCATCTAGAGGCGGCGCTGCTCCAGGATTGGCCATGGCCTGAAAAGAAAGAGTCATGATCAGACAGTGAAACACCAAGAAAATAACCAGGGATATAGAGCACAAGGAAAGTACTCGGAAGGTAAGGACTGAAAATCAAAGTTTAGAATACTGATGCAATAAGCAGTATAAGGAAAATGAGTGAAAAGGGGACGATACATAAATCACAATTCAAAATTTTATTGCATTCAAACTAAAAGGTTCGACGGATACAAGGTTTAAACGAAAGGAAATATTTACTAAAGAGTGACAATATTTTTTATTGAAAGCAGAAAATGTGAAAATTCTTCGTTGATATCTAGACCACTGCATTCTCGTCAAGCGAGTGGAATCCTGTGCTGGATCCGTACTAACTTCGAAGCTTGAACTACGAAATAACCAAGTCACTTAGCAGTAGTGGAGTGTGTGGAAGAATCTCCTCCTTGCAGCTCCTTCCTTTTAGGGCAACCATTGACAAGATGTTCGTCGGATCCACAAATCAAGCACTGCCCTTTGGCACTGCGACAGTCTTTCTGAAGATGTCCTGTCTTCTTACAGTATCCACAACATTGAGTTTTCCGCTGCTTCCGTTGCTGAGGAACAAATGGGCGCTTCATCTTCACATCTTTTCTTTGTTTAACAGGGATTCCCATACGATTGGAGGCCTCCGCTGGCGCTTGAGCCATCTGCCTTCCTAATCCTTCAGCTAAAAGATCGTTCATCCGCTCCTGGGCTTCCTTCAAGCCTTGCAGTACACTCAAAATCTCGACGGTCTGACTCTGGGGAGTGGAGATAGAAGAAGTGTCGTTGGAAGACATGGTCCTGAAACAACAATTTTAGGACGGCATAAGGTACAAGATATAAAATAAGAATAGCATATAAAACGAAGCAAGAATAGATGGTGATTGAAACTCAATCGAGCGGGAATCAAGTGTAGAACTCCAAGTCACTCAAACATAGTATAGTATTGTAACCATGCTGCAGTTCATAATTACAATCACATAACTCTACCGAGTCACCCAAAACTCTAGCGGATGGATCAAAATATGTAGTAGAACACACTATATGAATCAAGATTAAGGATGGCAAGTTTACAATCTAGACCGAAGGGTGTCTTAGATTGTCAAGCCCTACACGAAAACTGCACTCCCAATCATAGCAAAACCTGGATCTGATACCAACAAAACCATGTCACGCCCCGCTTCCCAAAATATGGAATACGAGGGGTTGACAAGGCCAGCCATGCTCCTACGGTCAAGGAAAAATTCTGCCGTAGTCACACTTCGGCTTCTAGCACTACGTGGTATTCAGTAATCAATGCACAGGTAATGAGAAATGCAGTCACTAAATCAAAATTAATACAAAACTAACCAGATAGAGATCAAGGAAGTATAGCGCTGAGTCGCTGATCTAGATATCCGCAATGTCCTCGAGGTACGTTAGATCCCGGTCCAAGCTAAATCCACTTCTCACTCTGAGCATGCATACTCAGGTCGTCAGAGCGACACAATGGCAATATATATATATAAATACAATATAAACATATGCAATGATGACGAACATGAAACAGTAAGCATGGAGTAATAACATGAGCATGAAGTAGCCAGTACAGGTAAACAGTATGGCAGGTATATTGAATCAGTAATCAATGCATGTCACTAAACATGTCGGTCTCTAAGTCTCACTATCTAGGTCGCTAAGCCTATCGTCAGTCCAAGTGTGAGAGTCAACCACTCGTGAGTATCCCCCACCCAAGGGTAGGACCCAAGGGCAAGGGAACACGGGCCCGAGTCGATCGCTAATAATTAGTAATATCACCCATATATCTCCAGAATCGCTGTATGTGCCGGCAATGGGACTCCCGAGATTCTATTGAACTCACACTTAAACTACCCCACACCCCATGGTCTACATCGAACGCCAACCATAAACTCAAATACCGGTCGGTCCATGACAAGTCTACGCGAGAACTGGAGACTGGATCTCCATCAAGCATGTCTCGAATGATACCCAAGATAAATGGACAGTGTTTGATGCCTTACCTATGACACTAATAAAAGTGCTCCATAACCGTCTCATTCCAGTTATAGTTATACTTATATATGTCCCATAGACGTCGACAATGCAAAAAATCAACCGGGTCCGTTGATTGTGTACAAGTACGTATCACTTTCACTTATTCATTCACACTTTATCACTACGTACATGCCACAATCAGAACACTAATACCTAACACTGGATAATGCACAGATCACTAGGTTACCAATGCAATGACATCTACATGATATGATGAGAATACAATAATTACGATATGAATAGAATATCATCAGTCAGTGATCTACCACTTGCATAATTAACTATAAATCATACATGCATAATTGATCGAAACAATGTAAAGGGGGTAAGTAGTATGTTTAATTATCTATCCATCAAAATTTATTTCGCGTCAATCGGGTTTCAGGTTTGCTAGTTATAGCCATTTCAATTTAAGTGTTCACTGCTGGAAATCCGGTTTCAGAACTGGAAGTCCGTTTCGTAACACATTTTAATCCCAGTTGGGATCGTAATTAGGTGACGCTATAGTTGAACAAAATTTAGGTTTTACAGTTAGGTTTCCACTACATTTGGCGGATCAGTGATATCCTATATCAACAGGGAGTTATGGACAGGTTATATTCAATGTGTAAAATCTGTCACTGCAGAATTCAGCAGAACATATCGACATTATAAAATGTGTTAAAAATATCAGACAGTTGAGGAATCCAGTGAGACCAGTGGGATAAGGAATCTAACTCAATTTTATTCGTAATGATATAGGGTTCCGCACATTTCCGCATTTGAGCAAGGAAAAACAGTGAGTCAAAAACAAGGGTTATCTGGAATTACTTCTCTAGACTGCAGTCCAGAATCGTAATTCTCCGCAGTTTGCTCTATCGTAACTAGTTCAATTTTGGATATCAACTATAGGGTTCTGTAGCTTGTTCCGTTGGCTTCGATACGATCTATGGAAATCCAAAAACCGATTCGTAAAAGATTTAATGTGAATTTAACAGTCTAGCATGTTCAGGAAATTCAGGTTTCGTAACGATTATCGGGGGTAACATTTTTATAGGTGAAACGACCGTGGTTTTCAACCAAATTTCTACAGCACAACGGTAAACAGTAGACGGGTCTAATGATCACAAGTTTCGCCATTTAAAGACAGGTTTTCACATATAGTTTCGTATCAAACACTTGTATTCATTGGCTCGCACGAGATGTATATATACGATATTAGCATCTAAACTAATTTAAATACGAACTAATAGCATGAAGCAAGTAATATACTTGCCTGATGACGGAGATCGATGACAGGACAACAGCGAACGGCACAGTGGTGAACCACGGCTACGGCAGCTGCAACGGCTCGTTCACGACTCGAGCACAACAAGAGTTGGCCTCGGTGGAGCTTGATTTTTGGACTCGATGGCTCGGTGGGTGCGACTGACGTGTGCTGACATTGCGACGGCTGCGGAGATGGGCACAATGACGGTGGCGATGACTTGGATGGCGATGCCGGTGGCTAGAATAGCGGCGATTGCGATCGATGTATGTGTTCGACGAAATGCCAGGGGCTCGACTTGACTCAAAGGCTGGGATCTTGGCGCTGGTGTAACGGTGGTGACGGTGAGGGGTAGTTGGTGATGGTGGTGGGTGTTGAAAGGAGATCGGTGAGAGATGGGGAGGAAGTTGATGTACGAGGAGGAGCTTGCTGAGGTGATGGGGTCGGCCGGAGGGTGGTCGAGGCAGTGCTCGGCAAAGGTGGTGGCCTGGTGCAGCGTGGGGCGGTTAGCTAGATGCTCGGGGTTCATCGGCGCTCTGGAGGTTGCAGAGGTGGTCGCTGTGGCTCTGGGAGGCGTCCGGCGGCAGGGTGTGTGTGAGGAGATTGGTTTTGGATAGAAGGAGGCGGTGGAGGTTAGGGAGCTCGGCTGGTATGAGCGAGAGAGGGAGACGAGGTGGCCGGCGGCGAGAGGGGACGACGACGAGGTCGGAGGGACGATGGTGCTCGGTGGTGTTGAGAGGGAGAACAAGAGAGAGGGGAAGGAGGAGAGAGAGAGCTCGGGGTTGCAGTGAGGTAGCTTCGGATTTTGTGGGAGCTCCGACGGCGATGAAGAGGGTCCTCGGTGTAGCAGGAGGTCGACGATGTTGATGGCTCGACATCGGTGGTGAGGTAGGAGCTCGGGGATGCAGGCGATGGTGATGGGTTCTTTGTTTGTAAGTTAAGCAGGGAAAGAGAAGGAGGGGCTCGTGTGGTGTTGGAGTGGCGACGAGGGAAAGAGGAGGAAAGGACGAGGTTGAGGGATGTTTCGCGAGCGCGCGCGTGTGTTGGGTCTGTAAGTCGATGTACTACACCCCAATACTTGTGGGGAGGCGGAATTTTCAAAAACGAACTTGTTTAGTGAACGAACATCGACTAACCGCTTGAATCGAAGCTAAACTATAAACAACCAAACACAAAGTGTTTCTAAACTACTGTGTTTAGGGATTATACCTAATGAACCAACTCCTTCGTTTTTCCGAACTCCTTGTTCTCCTCGGCCTTCTCGAAGTAGTAGACGATCCACCCGAGAGCAAAACTCCAAGCTTAGCCTCTAAACTTGAGGCAACTAACCTTCTTGGATTGCTAATCAAAGAAGATAGAATGAAATAGAGTGATGGTTATGGATTGATTAGTCTTTCTAATCCTTTGATCTCAACACATGAGGTGTAAGGATTAGGGTTTGAAGATGAGAGCTTGAGGAGAGAGAATGTGTAGATAAATTATGAGATAAGATTGTGAGTATCATAACATATTATGAACCATTCTCATTAATGAATAAATGTGATGAATAAGCATGCTTCATAAATGTTAAGTGGTGATTCATTAGCATGAGTCATTAATCATTTATGGTGCAATAATGACAATGATGAATCACTCTCATGACTCACTAATCTTATCCAAAGTATATGCCACCTAAACCTCCTTAGTCACCATCTTCTAGAAGCTTCTCGCGCAATTACGAGAATGCCCCTCCGATCCGCAAAAATACGGAAAAACTTTAGACTGTAAAAATCCAATAACCGGATACCAGTAACTGGCTTAAACCAAAGCCGACTGGTAAAAACTGTCCGAAAGTCGTACGCGCGTAAACGCACGTATGCGTCCGAACCCTTGTCGTAAAACCATACGACCTCTATATCGTTTCGTCTGGAATAGGAAACTCTCTGTGTGGGACTCTAGAGACTCGACTACTACGCTGGCAGTGGGTTTAACCACAGACCGTAAGCGGCACTAGCTGTACGTAACGGTCCCCAGGTAGTTGTCGATAAGAAGGCCGATGGGGAAACCCATCCGAACTCCTACTGAGTCTGATGTGACAATCTCCATACAGTCCGGTCCGTTCGTCCAAGACTATCGCATATCCTGCCTAGGGGGCGGCAAGCGTCAGTCCCCTAATAGCGGTATAAGTCGTGTCGGAGGGAAGCCCATTACACCCTGAGAAACTACTGGAACCTATCAGCAAATCTCGCTTGCCCTGGCCAGGGACTTTGCGTAATGGCTCTCTGACACAGCGCGATATCTACTCCCAATACCGGGAGGGACGAATCCTGTCTAACCGCCACTGCCTCCAAGTGCTCGGGACTGCACCCAACTGCTACCTGTTTGCACGACTCCTTTGAGCCGTGGTAGGGTAGCAATCTAAGAACAGTGGGACACACTCGAGGCGAAGTAGCAGTGTCAAGTCTGCGGACTACGCTGTACTCATGTCACCTGGGAACTGTTCACTGACGACTGGTATAAAACCAACCAACAGTTCCCTGTGAGTCCTGTCCGGTGTACCCGTAACCTAACGAGCACCTGTATACTATCTCCAGTACGACGTACTGACGGCTGTGGGACAGACCATCTCCCCAACTGGGATGAGAAGCGTACACACTAGTCTACTCCGGAGTACCGATGCTCTGTCTCGATAATCCAACGACTAGGGACCTGAATAAGGATGTGCTTGTAGACTACCCAGCCCCCACTAGTGTGACTGCCATCACAACGCTGGTAGTCAAGCAAGATCCTAAGAGCTCTATCAATACGTATACTCACATATTAAGATAGAAAAACCAAGTAGCATACTACCATGTTTAGCAAGACTGTTATATACATGTGAATATCCCAAGCTTCCATTAAGTAATATACAAACTAGTATGATACAGTAATGGCCTTCTAGGGCATAAACACTAACAATCTCCCACTTGCACTAGGGCCATGTACTGGCATATCGAAGACCAATGATCTCGAGTAGCCTCTCGAACTGCGTCTGAGGTAGGGCCTTCGTGAATGGATCAGCAATGTTCTCTCCTGAAGCAACTCTCCGAACCTCGATCTCCTGACGATCAATGATCTCCCTGATCAGGTGATACCGCCTCAAGATGTGTCTGGACTTCTGATGGGACCTTGGTTCCTTCGCTAAAGCTATAGCTCCGTTGTTGTCGCAATACAGAGGTATTGGATCAACTATGGTAGGAACCACCTGAAGTTCTGTTAGGAACTTCTTCATCCAGACTGCTTCTTTTGCGGCATCGCAAGCAGCTATATACTCCGCTTCCATCGTCGAGTCAGCAACAGTGTCCTGCTTGGAGCTCTTCCAGCACACCGCCCCTCCATTGAGGGTAAAGACATAACCCGACATGGACTTGGAATCGTCCTTATCACTCTGGAAGCCGGAATCAGCAAAGGCCTCCAACCTGAGGTCTTTTCCGCCGTAAACCAAGAACATCTCCTTAGTCCTCCTCAGGTACTTGAGAATGTTCTTAACTGCTTTCCAGTGCATCTCCCCTGGGTCTGACTGATACCGGCTTACCACGCTCAGTGCGTAAGCTACATCTGGTCTGGTGCACAACATTGCATACATTATAGAGCCTACCGCAGAAGCGTAGGGTATAATAGACATGCGTTCCCTTTCCAAATCAGTCTTGGGAGACATCTTTTTGGAGAGGGTGATTCCGTGACAAGCCGGCAGATTACCGCGCTTAGAATCTTCCATACTGAATCTTTTCAGTACAGTGTCGATATACCTGGACTGCGAAAGTCCCAACATCCTCTTGGATCTATCACGATAGATCCGGATCCCCAGAATGTAAGAGGCATCACCCAGGTCTTTCATGGAGAACCTGTGTGAAAAGAATCCTTTGACAGATTGTAGCATAGGAATGTCATTTCCTATCAATAGAATATCATCCACGTACAAGACGAGGAATACAACACTTCTGGCTACAACTTTACTATATATGCATGGTTCATCTGGATTTTTGATAAAGTCATATTCTTTGACCGTCTCATCAAAACAGATGTTCCAACTCCGCGATGCCTGCTTTAGTCCATAAATGGACTTAAGCAGCTTGCATACTTTCCCGCTGCTCCCACTCTGATTGAAACCCTCTGGCTGATCTATATAGACGCTCTCTTCTAAATTTCCATTCAGAAAAGCCGTCTTTACGTCCATCTGCCAGATTTCATAATCATGGAAGGCAGCAATAGCAAGAAGGACCCGAATGGATTTGAGCATAGCCACTGGAGAAAAAGTTTCGTCATAGTCCAAACCAGGTCTTTGACGAAAATCCTTTGCAACAAGTCTAGCCTTATAGGTTTCCACCTGTCCATCTACACCAATCTTTTTCTTGAAGATCCATTTGCATCCTATGGGTTTTACCCCATCTGGAGCAAAGTCCAAAGTCCATACTTTGTTGGTGTACATGGACTCCATTTCGGTCCGCATTGCATCTAGCCATCGTACCGAGTCGCCGCTCTGGATGGCCTGCTGGAAGTCAGTAGGTTCATCATCATCTATGATGCAATCCTCTCTATCCCCATCTATGAGAAAACCGTAGTATCTCTCAGGCGGATGAGACGGCCTACTACTCCTGCGGAGGGGTGCGGGAATGTCCTGTTCTTCTTGAACCTCTGGTTCTACCAAACTTTCAGTAGCAGCTTGTGGTTCTGGAATTTCTTCCAGTTCTACTGCGCTCCCACTCTTCTGATTTTCTAAAAATTCAGTTTCTAAGAAGTGGGCATGACGAGAAACAAAAACCTTTTGTTCCTCTGCGTAATAGAAATAATATCCCTTGGAGTTCTTTGGATATCCCACAAGCTTACACTATACTGAGCGTGCCTCGAGCTTGTCCGAATGCTGTTTTTTTACAAAAGCTGGACACCCCCATGTCCTAAAATGTTTTAGACAGGGTTTCTTCCCACTCCACATCTGATATGGTGTGGTAGGCACAGTCTTGGTTGGAACCTGGTTCAAAAGATATGCCGCTGATTCTAGCGCATAACCCCAGAAAGATCGCGGTAACTCAGCATTACTCATCATGGATCGTACCATATCCAATAGGGTTCGATTCCGTCTCTCCGATACACCGTTGTGTTGTGGAGCGTATGGAGGAGTAAGCTGAGAGAGAATTCCTTTCTCTTTTAGGTAACCTAGGAACTCGGCACTTAAGTATTCTCTACCTCGATCAGATCTCAGTGTCTTAATACTTTTGCCTGTTTGGTTTTCCGCTTCACTCTTGTATTCCAGGAATTTCTCAAAGGCCTCGGATTTATGCTTCATTAAGAAAACATATCCAAACCTAGAGAAATCATCTGTAAAAGTAATGAAGTAGGAATAACCACCTCTCGCATGTGTAGACATTGGACCACATACATCGCTGTGTATGAGTCCTAAGAGCTCGCTCGCTCTTACTCCTTGTCCAGTAAATGGAGTCTTTGTCATCTTTCCTTTGAGACAAGATTGACAAGTGTCATAAGTTTGATATTCGAACGAGTCCAAATATCCTTCTCTATGCAACTTAATCAACCTTCTCTCATTGATGTGACCCAGTCTACAATGCCATAAGAAAGCTTTATTTAAATCTGGAGACTTTCTTTTTAGTGTGTTCTGGACATTGAAAATTTGGAGTTGGTTTAAAACATATATACAGCTATTTAATGTACCTGACCCAATCAAACCATGATTAAGGTGGATGTTGACAACATCTCTTACAAACGTGAAATCATAACCTTTATTTGATAACAAGGAAACTGATATGATATTACACGTTAAGCTTGGTACAAAATAACAGTTATGTAAAACCAAAATGTGTCCACTCGTCAATCCTAGGTGATAGTCCCCGACGGACGCAGTTCCCACGCTAGCTCCGTTAGCAACCTTTAGGGTCATATCACCTTCCTTCAGCACTCTACGGTTTCTCAGTGCCTGCAATGAATTGCAAATATGAGATCCTGATCCGGTATCCAATACCCAGGAAGTAGAGTTGATTGACAGACAATTCTCAATTACAAACACACCTGAAGTTGAAGCCACAGCTTGCTTCGGTTCCTGGTTCTTGGCGTTCCACGCCTTGCAATCCTTCTTCCAGTGCCCTTTCCTGTGACAATGGAAGCACTCATCCTGGCCAACTACCGGTACCGCAAGCTTTTTCTTTCCCTTCCCTCCCACCTTACTAACACCTCCTCTAGGTCTGGGTGCGGCCTTCTTCTTCCTTCCTTTGGCTCTAGCCTTGGACCCGGAAGAAGATGAACCGCCAACAAACATAGCGGGTGTTTCCCTTGAATTCTTCAAGGTGCCCTCTGCACTCCTTAACATGTTCAGGAGTTCCGGAAGTTCAACTTCTTTTCTTTGAATGTTGAAGTTCAGGATAAACTGGGCGTAGGTGTGAGGAAGGGACTGGAGAATAAGGTCTGTATAGAGCTCATTATCCAAAGTCGTCCCTGTTCCCCTCCGAACGGCGGCGCGCAAGGCTGCGATGTCTTGGCGCTGAGATTCGGGGCAGATGCTAATTGGTGCTATCCGTCCACCCCTCCGAAGATGCCAAGTTGGTTTATGGCACCATGTGTCGAAGGTTTAGATGGATGCGTCCGATGTAGCAGACTTCGTCAGATTCCCCCTCATTTGAGGGGTTTTTGATTGTGGGGACGCTCTTCCCTGCAGGCGCAAGCCCCTGCAGTTAATTACGCTACCGCATTGCGGTAACAACTTTCTCCTTCTCCAGATGGTCACTTCGTGTCGTGGGTGTTTGTTTTATTGCCCGTGGATTGTTTACGGAGACTAGGTTGTGTCGTCACCCGTAGGGCGTGGACTAGTCCAAATCCGCATTATCTTAAATTTGGGTTTGGGGGTTTGGGTTTAAGGACACGTTAGCCATATTTGAGGCTAAGATCAACTTAAACGTTTGTTAAGGATACGTTAGTCCAGTTGGAGACTAAGATCAACTTAACGGGATCGTTTAGATCCGACAAAAGAGCATTTGGGCTCTATTGTTCCAGTTTAGGGACGTGGTGGTCCATCGTATGTATGGCCGTCGGGACCCGTCACCTCTCTGACGACGTTGAAAGATTACAACGACGGATGTCAGAGGAGTTCAGAGATGTACCCTCAAGCCGGAGTTAATTTAGGGGATTCGTAGTCCAATCTGTTTGAAGGTTTAAGGACGCGTTAGCCATTTTTGGAGGCTAAGATCAACTTAAACGGGACCGTTTAGATCCGACAAAAGAGCATATGGAGGGCTCAATTGTTCTAGTTTAGGGACATTGCGGTCCGTGGGTAGTTTAAGGACATTGCGGTCCATGGGTAGTTTAAGGACATTGCGGTCCATGGGTAGTTTAAGGACATTGCGGTCCATTGTTAGTTTTAAGACATCTCGGTCAAGGTTAAGGACGTCATAGTCCATGGGTTTAAGGACTCCACAGTCCGGTATGTGCTCTGGATGCTTCACACGGGTTCACTGCCGTGCTAGGCGAGGACCAGGCTCCGCTCTGGATGCTTCACACGGGTTCACTGCCGTGCTCTGCGAGGACCAGGATCCGCTCTGGACGTTTTCCGCGGGGTCAAAGAGTGACGTTATCCGCTTTCCACGTAACCAGGAAGTTTGCATTATGCATGGGTTTAAGGACCCCACAGTCCATATCATGAATGGTCTTCGGGACCCGTCACCTCTTTGAAGACATTGAGGGATTACAATGCCAAGTATCAAAGGAGTGAAGAGATGTACCCTAGAACCGGGGTGGATTAAATAGTCCCTGGCCCAATTTGGGTCAAGACTGATCAATTATGTTATGAGTTCGTTAGCCCAGTCAATCACAAATTGAGGACTTATGGCCAGCTTGGGCTAAGTCCAGTCAGGTCTGGAACATTGACTTCTTGCTGGTCCATTGAAGGAGAGGCTTTGCCTCTATCCATTTAGCCAATTGGGCCAAAGCCTAGTGTTAAACACTACAGAGCAATCAGTGTTGAACCCTGGGAATGCGGTTAACAAGTTAGTGTTTAACACTAAGAAATAATTGGTGTTAAACACCAGCAATAAGGCTTCTCAAATTAGTGTTAAACACTAAAACAGATCAGTGTTGAACACTGCAAATAAAGATCTCAGATTAGTGTTTAATACTAAGGTAATCAGTGTTGAACACTGCAGATAAAGCTTTTTAATTAGTGTTGAACACTAAGGCCCAACA
This sequence comes from Agapanthus africanus, assembly GCA_030015575.1. Taxonomy (NCBI): domain Eukaryota; kingdom Viridiplantae; phylum Streptophyta; class Magnoliopsida; order Asparagales; family Amaryllidaceae; genus Agapanthus; species Agapanthus africanus. The sequence continues at coordinate 295,400,765 of CM057339.1, read as the reverse complement.
GCATTTTAGCACTGAGTTCGAGGGTTTCAATTTAGTGTTAAACACTGGGACAAGAAGGGTCACGTGGCAGCACGTGAGAGCGCCCTTCCTTCATTTGTTCTGCTGAAGTTATTGCGTCTCTGATAGCATCACGTGTCAGCACGTGATGGGCGTTCAAATGCCTATGTGTTAAGGCTTCTGCTGAAAGTCACGTGGGTCACGTGGGGTGCTGCCTCAAAAGGGGTTTTCTGTAAGGCTTTTTTTTAGGGGAGGGGTCACGTGGTGGCACGTGACCCTGCCTTAATGTGGTTTTTTAGAAGATTTGTTACTCCTTTTTTCAGGGATTAAATTCCAGAAACTTTTAATTTCAGAGGAATTAAATCCTTCTTTCTTTTGAAGACTTGTATTCTGGAATAGAGTTTAACTCTGAATCTTCTGTGGGAGTTCAATTCCTCGTTTATGTGAAGGGCTGAATAGGGTTAAACCCTAATAAAAGTTTTTGAGGAAATGATGATTAAGGGAATTAAATTCCCGTTGTTTAATTAGGGTTAAACCCTATCTCTTTTTTTTGTTCTGAAGGAATTAAATTCCCATGATATAGGGTTTAGCCCTACTTTATTTTGGAGGAATTAAATTCCTATAGTTCTGTGAGAATTAAATTCTCGAGTTTGCACTCCTTCTCTATGTTTTGGATCTGCATGGCAGGATCTCAACCCATTGAGAATTAAATTCTCAACCTTAAGGGGAGATGTGCACTTTGCAGATCCTCTATCAAAGAGAGAAGAAATAAGTTCTTCTGCTTTTATATTATCAGAGTTAAACTCTGTTGAGAATTAAATTCTGCTTCTTTCAAAAGGGCTTCCCTTTCTTACCTAGGGTTTTTGCAGAAGATCTGAGTCTTTTCGAAGTATCAAAACTCTTCTCTTTTTCTCCTTTTCTTCTCTGCGCATGTATATCTTTTTTGTGTCTCTTGGCTCCTATTTATAGGAGAGGCAGCCGCATCAATCAGTTTTTGACGAATCTTCATTGGGAGATTTGATTTGCATCCATCATTCATTTTGGGCCTTTGGATTATTAGGTGAATTTTATTCACCATTGGATCTTAAATCCAGAGATTTTCCTTTGATATTCTGGTTAGATTTAAGGGGGAAATCTTTCCCAAAGCCGCGATTTTCCATAGATAGATGATCTTTAATCGTCTCTGAATCTTTAATTTGATTGGTCCCAGATAATTACTTTCCTTTGGAAAGGTTCGAATTTCCTTCAGAATTTAATTCTGTCGTCAACATGGGCTTTGGAAGCCGGTCACGTGTGACCACGTGATTCATGGTCACGTGCTCACACGTGACCCCCTTTGGAACGAGCCTTCTGCACTGTGTCTTCTGATTGCGGCTTAAACATCACGTGCTACCACGTGACCCCTGGTCACGTGTGAGCACGTGACCCTTTGTTTGAACTCTCTTTCCTTGGTTGTTCTGGAAACGCGCTTACTGCCTTGAACGTCACGTGCCGACACGTGACCCTGGTCACGTGGGAGCACGTGACTCTTTCTGAACCCCTTTTTCTTGACTCGATCAGAGAACTTGCGTGTTGGACGCTTGCATTTAAATGTCACGTGTCACCACGTGACCCTGGTCACGTGGGAGCACGTGACTCTTTCTGAAGCCCATTTTCTTCAGCGTAGCTAGGAGACTGAACTCGGCCTGATGATGCTTTTTAGGTGTCTCGTGCTAACACGTGGCCGCTAGTCACGTGTAAGCACGTGACCCTCCTCTGAAGCTTTTCCCAGAAGCTTTCCTGATTTTAAATCAGGAAACAAATGCCCCCACAGCGTTGTTCTCACGTGTCAGCACGTGAGTGCAACGCTGTCACCTCTCGCGACCGTTGGATTCCCTTAGGGATCTGGGGAGATGAAACGTTTCCACTATCTTCTATAAATAGCTCTGTCTCTTCATAGGAGCCTTCACCTTGCCCATCTTCTTCTTCTGAGAACTTCTTCTGAGAATTTAATTCTCCTCTTCCAGAGCTTAGTTCTCTGTCTTGGACATTTCCCAGAGTTGAACTCTGTTCGAAACGAACCCTTCTTCTCAGGTAATGGTAATCGCAACATCTTTGTTTTGACAAAACTCTTTGGATTTAAAATCCAGATAGAGGGTTTCACGAAGAACTCATTTTTCTTCAAGTGATTTCACCAAAATATGAGACCACTTGACTTCCCGCAGTAGATCACTTAGGGTTCAGATGATCCTTTAGGGAGACGGTGATGGCGGTTCAAACCCATGGAATTTAATTCCATTCAAAATGTTTCTGGGAATTTAATTCCCTTTCCTTAATAAGGAATTAAATTCCAATGAAGAACTCGATTTCTTCACACAGAGCATCTCTGGGGTCTCTCGGCTCGAGGCGGTTCTTCTGCCATTAATGTAATGGGGATCTTGTAATGATGCCCTCTGTGGGCATTTAATTCCCATGATTTTGTTGGGTTCTCTGTAGAGCCCTAGCCAGATCTTGTTTGAGGGGAATATGCATGGTTACCACCTTTTATTAAATGCGGACATTCCCTTTGTCTTATTGTAGCGTTTTGGCCTTATTATTGATGTGCCGTCATCTGGATTCTGTGGGGCCCATGTGTTTTGTAGCCAATGGTCCCAGGAAGCTTTGTTTTTGCTTTCTTTACTTAGTCTTCATGTTCATGCATGAATGTACGTTGCCGACTTTTCTTCTAACGGTCTTCCTTTATTGGTTTTCAGGTGCGATGACTTCTGCTCCACGCTTTCCTTTCTCTCGCTCGGAGGCGGCCTTTCCTCAGTCACCGTCTGATGAAGAGGCGATGGCGATGATTAGAGCCCATGACCCGAACTGCGCCAACCTTCTTCAATGGGGACCTTGGTACAGTCAGATTATTCAGGGTCGCAGGAGTTTTCTTTGCGCGGTGCCAACGGAGCCTACTTTCCCATTTTTACCGATGGATCCTCCAAGGACAGCTTTCGCCGTGGAAATGCCCAATTGGACTCCAACGGGGAGACTGGAGCCTTCGACGACCGGCATTCCGAACCATCCGATCCCTGCTATAGACATCTTGGGACGGCGCATTTGCCAGGGTGAGGCCCACCCGTGGGGGCAGATTTATAAGATAGGGCTCACTCCCAGGCATCCTACGGGCTACCTTCTTTGGGCTCGCTACATCCTTTCTGCCCATCGGGCGCGATTGCAGAAAGTCGGGCTTTATCAGGCCGTATACGCGTCGATATTCCATTACAAGTCCCCGCATGCTTGGTGGGTTAAGGCGTTTCTGAACCAGTGGAATCTTCCCACTAATACCTTTCTTCTGGGAGATCGCGAGGTTTCGATTTCTTTAGCCGAGTTTTATGAAATTTCGGGATTGCCGATAAGGGGTAACATGTACGAGGAGTTGCTGCCCCCTGACGAGTACATTTTTGAGCCCGAGTCTGCCCCAGTTGACGGTCTGTCTGCTGAGAATGCCATTCGCCATAAGCGTCCCAGTTTAATCAAGGCCCTAGGTATCTTCGACCGATTGTTCACCGAGTCCGAAGAGCAGGGTGTTACTTTCAAGAGCTTCATCGCTCGTTTCCTTCGTGAGGACGCCGTATCGAAGACTGCTCCGAAGTTTGCTAACATCGGAGACCCCTTTGGATTTGGTCCGAAGAGGCTACCGACTGCTGAATCGGACTTGCCACAATATTATATCCCCATCGTGTCGCTGATGCCTTTTGAGTCCATTGCAGCACCCGGTATGGATGAGGAGACGTTTTTTGTGGGGTTTATCAGTGTTTGGCTTAGCTGGTTTGTTATCCCGATGCATCGCCGCTTCATGAGGGCTTCGGTCATCTACCCGGCGCATCGTATCGCGGAGGGGACGCGGTTGGCCATTGGCATCCCAGCCCTGGCGCACCTCTATAATGGATTGGGTACTGCGGCCAATACTTCTATGCCTGGTGTAGACGTAGTGAACTTTTCGCTTCATTACTTCACGTCATGGATTGAGATGCACGTGTTGGGGTCTTTCGCTATGCATCAGAGGCCCGCTTTTTACGATGCCTATACCTTCCCGCGACTCATGCGACTGGTGGGCGCTTCTGCTGCCGACCCAACTCAGTTAGGGGCTATTCGGGTGCTGATTTCCCCGCACGCCACCGCTGGCGGGTTAGTCTTTAATGATCGAGTTCTTTCTTCTCCTTCGGGGCCCGTTCAGCAACTTTGGGACCAGTCAAAGGACGACGCGCCTTCTCTGAAGCCTCGGGAGGCCATACACTTGTATTCAATTAGACCGGGCTACTTGGTGTTTCGCCAGGATAGTGCAGCCCTTTTTATGCGGTACAATCCGCACCGATTTGCCCGGCAGCTTGGATACGACCAAGGCGTTCCTTTTGAGGCTTTTATAATCGTCCCGATCCCTTCGCTCGATGCTGTTCGCGATGCCGCTCATCATTTTATGCGGCTGAACACCGGCTCCCATTTCATGGTCCCCGAAGCCGAGTACATGCCCCGATGCGTGGGTGCATTTACGGGCTGGTATCTTCATCGAGTCAACCCAGTCATTATTGAGGAAAGGAGGGTGCTTCTTGGTGGAGATGTCCCTCTTCTAGCTCCCAGGACTGGGTTACGACCGAGGGTTCCAGTCCGCTTTCCTTTGAGAGAGGTCGGCACTGCGCTCATTCCAGGGGAGTCTGGGGTGGACCTTACTCCGACAGCTGGTATGCCCTTGGGTTCTCGATCGCGAGGTAGACGGGCTCCAGTGGCAGCACCTCTGCCGGTGGCGGCGCCGCCTCCCACAGCGTCGACGACGCCGACGTCTTCCAGGGACGAAGGCATCGAAGGCGATGTGGGCCAGCGTCGCCCTAAGGCTTCGCGAGGGAGGAAGCGGCCATCTTCGGCGACCGGCCCTGGGTCTAAGCGACAAAAGAAAGTGGCTACTACCCCGCTCGACTCTGTGATGGAATCTGAGCCTATCCTTGACGACGAACCCTTGGCCTTGCCCGCGTCTGATACTGCACTCCTCCTTCCGAGTTCGGCTGACGAGGAGGCCGCCCAACTGGCTGAGGCCTTACGGCGTTCGCAAGACCCGTCCCATGATGCCAAGGTTCCGAGGAAGTCGTATCCCGCTGTAATTTTTTACGAGGACCCTTCGTGGATTCGGCGGCGATTTATCGGCCCTTTGGAGGAATGGGGGGAAAGGGCTTTGAAGCAGGTCGCTTCAGAGGATGCAGCTGATGCACTTTCTCTATGGACCGGTGGTCATGAGTCTACCCTTAAGCCTCGGCGAGCTTATCTCCTTGAGAAGGAAAAGCGGCTTGAAGAAGCCATGTTAAAGGCTTCTTTGCGTATAGGTACGCTGTGCTTCTTTTGTAGTCTTTCTGATTATTTATGCTCATGGGTTTGTATCATTATTTTCATTTGAACCGTGCAGAATCTTCAACGCTGGGGGAGCTTCCTACTGGCCCCTTAAAGCTAAAGCCCGCCGAAGTTCTCAACGAGGCCTTGCTAGGTGTGGAGGGGGCTGATGAGGCTGCTCCTATCGTGATAGAACCTCCAGCGGCGGCTCTTGATCAGGGAGTGCTTGCCCCTTCGGGGGATGCTCTTATGGAGGCCGCCATCCCAATGATTCTTGCTGAGGGTGGCCCAAAGGCTGGAAGTGAGGTAGTCGGGACTACTCTCCCTTTGTTGGAGCCTGAGGTTACGGCGGAGACCGTCGAGGCTGCTATCCCCCTGGCTCAGAATGGGAGGAGTGTCGAAGGTATCTTTCTGCGTTTTAATTTAGTAACCCCTTCATGGTCTGAAATCTTTTATCTTTCCCAGAATTACGCGGTTTGGCAGCCACGATCGCGGATCTATCGCCTCGCCAATCATTTCAGCGTCTATTGGAGATGGCAGCCCCGCAGGCGATTCCCCCTCAGCGTATCATCCTTTCCTCCGGGCAGGGTTAGTGTCATTCGCCATTTTTTATCATAGCATTGTCACTATTTTGTGAAATGACGTTAATGTCTCTTATAGTTCTGGAAGCCGATGATGAGGTCGAGGTCGTTGAAGGGCCGGGGGAACCTTCAGCTCCTACGTGCATGACTGTCGGTGAGTGACATTTTATCATAGTCTCGTTCATCCTGTGTTTAAAAGTTTTACTAACATCTGCCAAATCTGAACAGCCCTGCCAGTCTCCATGGCTTTGGAATCGCGCATTGTGATGCCGTCCGGCCCCTACGCTTTGCGGGCTTCAGAGCGCTTGGCCCAACTGAGCCTGGTCTCCTTATCTTCTTTCATCGAAGAGCTCCGTGCTGGTAGTGCAACCACGGCCGAAGCGTTCGCCGCTGAGGCTAACGGCTCCCTCCCTTTTCTCGCCACTTATCATAGCGAGGAGGTGGTGCGGGTCTGGGTGGAGTTCTGTAGGAAGGTGGAGGCTTGTCTGCACGCTCTCGAGTGTTCTCGCCTTTCCTCGGAGGCCGTGACTGCAAAGGCGGAGTTACGAAATCTGATAGCACGACATGCGGCCAACATGACGTCGTGCGAGAAGAGACTTGGCCGCAAGTTCTCGGAGAGGGAGCTAGCCTCCAAGGCGTTGGGCGAGCTTCAGGCCAGTCTTACAGCCAAAGCCAATAAAGCATATGAGCTATGGCGGGTGCTTCAGGAGTCCATCACAGAGGTGGTGGCTCTTGATAAAGCCGCCACGTTTACTCGCGAGAGAGTTGAGGCTCATAAGGCCACTGAAAAGGAGCTTGAAGCCCGGCTCGCTTCATATCAGGCCCAGCAAGCTCAGGCAGAGGCGCGTCTTATGGAGATCTTGCGTCACGAAGCCGTAGCTCAACAACAAAATGATGAGCTGGTAAAATTATTGCACCGCCCGCCGGCTTGAGGACCTGTATCTTTCTTTCTTTTTTTTTCTTTTTGTACATACTCATGAATAAGAGTATCTTCTTTGTTTTGAATTGTATTTTGTATCCATTTTGGGTCATGAATAAAAGATACAATTTTCCTCTCAGTGACGTGTCCCCTTTTCATTGAATGCATTCTGCGGACAATCTATCTTAATCTTCTTGCAAGACGGCCGTGGCTTAGGATTCAGGGTTAGGATCTGTTTCCTACGGCTTTTGCATCTTATGAACCACGAGAGTCTCATAAGGAGTCTTTCTCCCTATAGGTCGAAAGGATCCCATAGGTGTGAGTTTTTCTTAAGGATCGTGAGGCTCCTTAAGCAGGTTTTCCCCTGAGAGTCGTAAGGATCTCACAAGAGAGTTTTTCTTCCTTACAGGTCGTGAGGGCCTGCAAGTGCCGGGTGTGATCACCTCTTTTTTTGTATTTCACGGGGCTAGGGATCTCTCAAGGTAGTTTAAAGACGTCGCGGTCAAGGTTAAGGACCTCATAGTCCGATGTTAGTTTTAAGACATCACGGTCAAGGTTAAGGACTTCATAGTCCGTGGATTTAGGGACTCCACAGTCCGATGTTAGTTTTAAGACATCACGGTCAAGGTTAAGGACCTCATAGTCCGTGGGTTTAGGGACTCCACAGTCCGATGTTAGTTTTAAGACATCACGGTCAAGGTTAAGGACCTCATAGTCCGTGGATTTAGGGACTCCACAGTCCGATGCTAGTTTTAAGACGTCACGGTCAAGGTTAAGGACCTCATAGTCCGTGGATTTAAGGACTCCACAGTCCGATGTGCGGTTGCAGGGACCCGTCACCTCTCTGAAGACGTTGAAGAATTACAACGCCAGGTATCAAAGGAGTGAAGAGATGTACCCTTAAACCAAGGGAATCGGGGTGGTTGATCGTTAGTTTTAAGACATCACGGTCGAGGTTAAGGACATCATAGTCCGTGGATTTTAAGGACTCCACAGTCCGGTATTTGCTCTGGATGCTTCACACGGGTTCACTGCCGTGCTTGGCGAGGACCAGGCTCCGCTCTGGACGTTTTCCACGGGGTCAAAGAGTGACGTTATCCGCGTTCCACGTAACCAGGAAGTTTGCACTAGATGCTTCACACGGGTTCACTGCCGCGTTAGGCGAGGACTAGGCTCCGCTCTGGATGCTTCGCATGGGTTCACTGCCATGCTCTGCGAGGACCAGGATCCGCTCTGGACGTTTTCCACGGGGTCAAAGAGTGACGTTATCCGCTTTCCACGTAACCAGGAAGTTTGCACTAGATGCTTCACACGGGTTCACTGCCGCGTTAGGCGAGGACTAGGCTCCGCTCTGGATGCTTCGCATGGGTTCACTGCCATGCTCTGCGAGGACCAGGATCCGCTCTGGACGTTTTCCACGGGGTCAAAGAGTGACGTTATCCGCTTTCCACGTAACCAGGAAGTTTGCACTAGATGCTTCACACGGGTTCACTGCCGCGTTAGGCGAGGACTAGGCTCCGCTCTGGATGCTTCGCATGGGTTCGCTGCCATGCTCTGCGAGGACCAGGATCCGCTCTGGACGTTTTCCACGGGGTCAAAGAGTGACGTTATCCGCTTTCCACGTAACCAGGAAGTTTGCACTAGATGCTTCACACGGGTTCACTGCCGCGTTAGGCGAGGACTAGGCTCCGCTCTGGATGCTTCGCATGGGTTCGCTGCCATGCTCTGCGAGGACCAGGATCCGCTCTGGACGTTTTCCACGGGGTCAAAGAGTGACGTTATCCGCTTTCCACGTAACCAGGAAGTTTGCACTAGATGCTTCACACGGGTTCACTGCCGCGTTAGGCGAGGACTAGGCTCCGCTCTGGATGCTTCGCATGGGTTCGCTGCCATGCTCTGCGAGGACCAGGATCCGCTCTGGACGTTTTCCACGGGGTCAAAGAGTGACGTTATCCGCTTTCCACGTAACCAGGAAGTTTGCACTAGATGCTTCACACGGGTTCACTGCCGCGTTAGGCGAGGACTAGGCTCCGCTCTGGATGCTTCGCATGGGTTCGCTGCCATGCTCTGCGAGGACCAGGATCCGCTCTGGACGTTTTCCACGGGGTCAAAGAGTGACGTTATCCGCTTTCCACGTAACCAGGAAGTTTGTTGATTGTATCCGCATTTCACGGGATGGAGGTTTGACTCTTGGTGATGTGTATATCACCGAGTCATGGAACTGGGGGTTGCCGCTGTTCCGTTTCGTCTGAAGTCATGTCCGTTGTTACGAGACGAGTGTTTGGATGATCTCTAGGTCGCTTGTGGCCCATCGAGACTTGGCTTCTTCTTCTGATGAAACCTGGGGGAGAAGTATGATCCCTTCTTTGTTTACGCCCTTGGATTGTGTACAGGGTGCGACGGAATATCACCTGTAGGGCATGAATTTTATTTTTATTTTATTTCTTTTTCCGTGATGCTCTATCATTTCAGCTTTTATATCGCGAAAATCGCGATTGCCCAATCATTTCGGCTATTTTTCACGGTGCCCAATCATTTCGGCTATTTATTTATTTTCTGCTCGCTGCTTTTTGTTGCGAGTTGCCCCATCATTTCGGCTATTTATTTATGCCTTCATTTTTACTTGCTGCTTTTTATTGCAAGTTGCCCCATCATTTCGGCTATTTTGCAGGCATGTTTGGCTTGCTGACCTTCTCGCCGCAAGCTTGGATTTTAGGCACCGATCCCGGCATCAGCATCGCTACTACTGGAATGTTGCCAGGAGCGAATCATCATTTGCCTTTGTCGATGACGAACAAAGGTTGCTCAGCAAACAGGGTTAAGGGTCCTGTTAACCAAGGCTTTTGACTTCATGAGCCGTAAGGGTCTCATAAAGGTATTTCTCCCTACAAGTCGTGAGGATCTTGCAGGTGTATTTTCTCCTTAGGGATCGTGAGGATTCCTAAGTGTGTGCTCCTCTGTAAGTCGTAAGGACCCTACAAGAGGACTTTCCCATTATGGGTCGAGAGGACCTATAAGGGTTGGACTTTGTTGGGGAAGTGTTAATTCGCGCCCGTGAATTGTATACAAGGGTCAGTATGGAGCCGCTTGTAGGGCAATATCGGAGGTTGTGGAGGATTTGCTTAAGAACAGGTTCAGGTTTCTGTAACTTAAGACTTTCAAATCTCATGAGCCGTAAGGGTCCCATAAGAGAATTCTCCTTACGAGTCGTGAGGATCTCGTAAGTGTGTTTTTCTCCTTAGGAATCGTGAGGATCCCTAAGTGTGCAGCTCCTTTGTGAGTCATAAGGATCTCACGCAGGTGGTTTCTCCTTACAAGGTCGAGAGGACCCTATAAGTGTCTTTTAACGAGGTTGCGCCCTTTCGGGTTTTCACAAACACTCGCCGGCCGTCCTGTTGTTTTTACTCACGGAGCCCTTTCAGGTTTTCATCCGTGCCCATTTTGCTTATGGACATACCGTTTCTATTATTTTATTTACTTATTCTTTTTTTTTTATATCTCGTCAGCCCAAGGATGCTGCGGTAGTAGTTTAGGGACGTTTCGGTCCGTTGTTAGTTTATGGACGTTTCGGTCCGTCGTTAGTTTTAAGGACATTTCGGTCCATTGTTAGTTTAAGGACGTTTCGGTCCGGCATTAGTTTAGGGACGTTTCGGTCCGTTGTTAGTTTAAGGACGTTTCGGTCCTAGATAGTTTAAGGACGTTTCGGTCCGTTGTTAGTTTAAGGACGTTTCGGTCCGGCATTAGTTTAGGGACGTTTCGGTCCGTTGTTAGTTTAAGGACGTTTCGGTCCTAGATAGTTTAAGGACGTTTCGGTCCGGCATCATAGGAAGGCCGGCTGCTGCTTGTAAAGTCCGAGCCTGGGAAGATAGCGAGCGGACATAGTCGTCGTCATCTATCATTGACCTAGGCTGCAGCTTATTAAGCATAGTATTTCTTTAAGAAGCGTCCGTTTATTGGCCTGAAAGGTCTTTCACCGTGCATGTCCATGAGTAGATAGGCTCCACCCTGGTAGACCTTGTCTATGATGTACGGGCCTTCATAGTTTGGCTCAAATTTTCCCCGCTTGGCACGATTGGGGATCATAGGTCTTTTGACTACCAGCACGAGTTCGCCTTGGCGGAACGCCCTTGGTCTGGTCAATCTTTCGTACGAGCGCGTCATCTTTGCTTTGTAAGCTTCTAGATATTGTTGCGCTACGAGCCTGGTTTCGTCGAGGGCATCAAGCTCCTCAAGCCGAAGGTGAGCATTTTCTTCGTCCGTCAGCTCGTGGTGGACTGCCACTCGTAGAGAGGAGAACTGCTTCCGTCCCAAATACCAACGAGTACGGCGTTGTGTTCGTGGCCGTCTTGAATGTAGTTCGATAAGCCCAAAGGGCTTCTTGCAGCCTTTCGTGCCAGTCTCTCTTATTTCTGGAGACGGTCTTTTTCATAATCTTCGTCAAGGTCTTATTGAAAGCCTCGGCCAAGCCGTTAGCTCGTGGATTGTAAACTGAAGAATATCTCCAGTCTATATTGTGCTGCTGTGCGAAGCGGCTAATCTTATGGCTTCGGTAGGCTGGCCCATTATCGGAGATAATCCGTCGTGGAGTTCCGAACCGATAGATGACGTGCGTTTTGAAGAAATGGAGAATATTCTCCGTCTTCACTTCCCTTAGTGGTATCGCTTCTGCCCATTTGGAGAAGTAGTCAGTTGTCGCTAGGATAAAACGATGTCCCCGGGCTGATGCCGGCTCTATGGGGCCGACTATGTCAGTCCCCCACATTTCGAATGGCCAGCTGGCCACCGTTGGGTGTAGTGGATTCGGATGTTGGTGGATGAAGTCTCCATGGATCTGGCATGAGTGGCATTGCTTCGCATACTCGAGGCAGTCCTGGATCATCGTGGGCCAATAGTAACCCATCCGTTTAATTTTTAACTTCATCTTTGGGCCTGCTTGGTGAGAACCGCAAAGTCCGTCGTGAACTTCTTGAACGACTCGTTCCGCTTCGTCAGGTCCCAAGCATCTCAGCCATAGAAAATCAAACGATCTCTTGTACAGGGTATCGTTGACGAAAGCGAAGGATAGAGCTCGTTTCATAAGCTGATGCCTTGAGGACGCTTCTTCGGGCATTCGGTGGGACTTAAAGTAGTCTATGAAGACTTCCCTCCAGTCCTCAGCCTTCTCACGGTCTTTTATTTGTAGGGTCGCTTGCTCAATCGCTCCCTTTTCTTTGTATGATTCCGGAGATATTTCTGCCGGGGCGAGCACTCGACGGCTTTGTACCACGATTCTGACGTCATCGAGGTTCTCGTCAGCCAGTTCTTTAGCGAGTTTGGCCAACGCGTCTGCTTTGCTGTTTTCCGCGCGCGGTATGTTCTCCAAAGTATAGGAGGGAATTTGGGCCAACAGTTGTTGTACCTTTTCGCCGTATCTCACCAACTCCGGTTTGCACGTTTGGTAGTCACCATTAACTTGGCTAATGACCAGCTGAGAATCCCCATATATAAGGAGGTCTTCGATTCCCATGTCAATGGCAAGCTCAAGACCTGCTATCAGGGCTTCGTATTCAGCTTCATTGTTTGTCCTCGGCTCTGTTAAGGAGAAGGCGAAGCGCATTATCCCTCCTTGTGGAGTCGCAAAGATGAGGCCTATCCCCGACCTGATCATTGGGATACCTTGCTTTTGTTTCTTTATAGAGGACGCTCCATCGAAATAGAGTTCCCATCGGGTGCTTCCACCGCTAATCGCATCAAATGCATGCTCGTCCGGCAAGTCACAATTCAAAGGAGAATCGGCCGGTATCGGGTGCTCAGCGAGGAAATCGGCAATGGCCTGGCCTTTCACTGCCTTGAGAGGTTGATATGTTATCGAGAACTCCATCAAGAGTAGGGCCCATTTAGCGAGTCGACCCGTTAATATGGCTTTTGACATTAAGTACTTAAGAGGATCCACCTTCGAGATGAGACAGACTTCATGTGCCAACGCATAGTGCCTTAGCTTTGTTATCGCGAAGATTAACGCCAAGCAATGTTTTTCAATGGGAGAGTAATTGCTTTCTGCCCCCAGTAGAACTCGACTTAAGTAGTAGAGTGCTCTCTCTTTCCCCTGATCGTTCTCTTGTGCCCATAGTGCGCCCAAGGAACCTTCGAGGGCGGTTGTATAAAGAATTAGGGGTTTTCCCTTGACCGGCGCAGCTAATACCGGCGGGTTCTGCAGGTACTGCTTGATCTCGTCTAGTGCACCTTGGCATTTTTGATCCCAGACGAATGGGGTTCCCTTCTTCATCAGGTGACCGTAGGGGCGGCATTTGCCTGAAAGATTTGCGATAAATCGCCGGATGTATGCGAGCTTCCCTTGGAGAGACCGCAACTGTTTGAGGGTTCTTGGCGGGGGCATTTCCATGATCGCTTTAATCTTTGACGGATCTATCTCAATACCTCGGTGTCGGATGACGAATCCCAGGAATTTTCCCGAGGAGACTCCAAACGCGCATTTGAGGGGATTCATCTTCAAATTATACTGCCGAAGGCGTTGAAATACAGTCTCTAGGTGCTTTAAGTGATCTTCATATGACATGCTCTTTACTACGAGGTCGTCGATATAGCACTCGACGATGTCATGTATGAGGTCATCGAAGATCTTTGTCATGGCCCTTTGATAGGTAGCGCCGGCGTTCTTTAGACCGAAGGGCATAACCCTGTAGCAAAATACACCCAAAGGGGTCCGGAAAGCGGTGTGCTTCTGGTCTTCGGGATGCATTTTTATCTGATTGTATCCTGAGGAACCGTCCATAAAGGAGAAGATCTCGTGAGTGGACGTGTTATCTATCATTAGCTCGGTTACCGGCACTGGGAAATCATCTTTTGGACAGGCCTTGTTGAGATCCCTGAAATCCACGCATATACGCACCGTCCCATTCTTCTTCATCACCGGGACGATATTGGCGATCCAATCGGGATATTGGACTTCTTGAATAAATCCAGAATCGATCAGTTTCTTGACTTCGGCGTTGATGCTCATCTCAAGCTCGAGTCGCATCCTTCTTGGTGCCTGCTTGACTGGCCTGATGTCTGGGGATATTGCTAATCTGTGCACAGCGATCTCCGGATCTAATCCTGGCATCTCAGAGTAGTTCCACGCGAAGCAGTCTTTATGCCGTAGAAGCACGTTCTTTAACGCGGCCACCCTTTCTTCAGAGAGTAACTCACTGACAAATGTTGGTCGCGGGTCCTCTGCCGATCCCAACTCAATCTTTCTGAGGTTATCTGCGGTAGTATGTATACCGTCTTCCAGTTCTTTTGGAGCGGGCGGGAATTCCGAGATTACCTCATCATCGCTGTTCTCGAAGCACCAGGGAAGGTCATCTATGTTCTCGGGCTCTTCTTTTAATATGGTAATCGTATAACAGGTACGAATCCGCTCCCAGGACTGAGGTGGATCCGGTTTCGCTCTCGTGGCTTTAGGCTCGTGCTTTTGCGGCGGCGTCACTTTCCAACCGTCGGATAAAGCGAACCTGCCCCGTCGGTGCTGGTCCTCGACCCAGTTCTTGAAGGTGAAGCAATCTTCGGTCGGATGTCCTCTGGCTCGGTGATAAGAGCAATAACCCGGATGAGAGACCTTGCTAGCTTGCTCAGGATGCCTAGTTTCTGGAAGCGTGATCATCTGATGCTTTAGGGCGAGCTTGAGTAACCGTTCCGTCTTGTCTCGAGGGAAAGAGTATGCTCGACTCATCTTTTCCATGAAGGACGAACCCGAGCTGTGCAGTACCCGATCACGTAACCCTCTAATCCTGCGTCGTTGTTGTCGGCTCTTTTTTCCGCTTCTCGACTTATTTCCGTCTCCGCATCGGGCCTTTCGCATGATGGGTTGACGATGGTGAACATCTTTATCTTTTGTAGCCTGTGCAGCCTGTTGGAATAGACGTTGCGTCCTGGCCTTCTCATAGATGGCCGCTTCGTGGTTGTGATCTTCCCGAATTTTCTGATCCGCTTTCGTGGTAGGCTTGCCCATTCGTCTTTTAAACAACGGGTTTGGCGCTTCGGTCGCGGGGTTTAGTTTTGATGAGGGGTTGGCCTCTCCTGACAGGGCGCCCTCTTCTTCATCAAAGGTATATATGGCGTAGCTGCCGTGGGCTCGCTCCCGTTTTCCGGTTCTCGCGTACCCAAGCCCAAGTGTTTCTATTTTTCCGTTGGGCAATTTGCGTTGGGTTCCAGGGACATCCTAAATCTTGTTGTAGAACCGAGCCTGCCGCACAGTCTGTTTTAAGGGTACTCCTTGGCGCTTTAATAACTTCTTCAATCCATTTGTATAGTATCTAGGCAGACGGATGGGTTGGAGCCTGTCAAGTGTAATATCCACGCCGTGCCAGATCTCTTTCTCCACCTTCGACTCTGAGGATTGGTAGAATAGGATCACCTTCTCACCCCTTCGCCTGGGAGGGACGTAAAATGTTTGCAGGTCCTGTACGCTGTGGGTTCGAAGCGCGTCGAGATCCTTATAATGTTCTTGTGGTACCATGGTGATTTGCAGACTATGGTCGTCGCGAAGGGGTGCCTGTATTGACAGCCGACTGGAGAACACGGCGTTAACCTCGTCCTCCGAATCACTCCCGAAGACCGGTATGGGGGTGGGTGTCCCCAGGTTGTTGCGTTGGGATGGCCCCGCATACACTATCTCTTCCTCTTCTTCGGTATCGCTCCCAAAAACAGGGATGGTGGCGGCGGTTTTGTTCTCCGGGTCGCGACACCTTTCTGTATCCTCGAAATCTGGCAAAAAGTATTTCGCATCTTCGTATTTGCTAACTTCGTTTACAGAAAACGGGTTTAACTCGCCTGTTACAGTGTACTCGAAACCATCCTTGAAGTACTTCATACACTGATGTTGTGTAGAAGGGATGATGTTGTACTCGTGTAGCCAAGGACGGCCGAGCAAAGCGTTGTAGCAGGTCTTGGCGTCAATGACATGGAATTTGATATCTGTGACGAGAAGTCCGAAGCGTAACGTCAGTATTACAGATCCGAGGGTCCGTGACGATTGAGAGTCGAAACCGGAGATAGTAATTTTGTCACGAGCGAGGTGTTGCACACTCATGCAGATTTCCTTCAACACCCGAACATTAAGGAGGTTGACGGAGGATCCATTATCCACCAGGATTTTGCCTATCTTGATGTCGTGGCAGTATCCGGAGACATATAGGGGGCGGTTGTGGTCGCACGTCCCTAAAAGGAGGTCTTCATCACCGAAAGTGACATCGGCTGTATGCACTTCTTCCAGTTCATCCTTCATCCTTTCAGTGGCGAGAAAGGCCTGGAATTGTTCAGGCTCTTGCAACGCTTTAATGAGTGAGTCTCGCGCTTCTTTTGATAATAGAAGGGCATCAAGAATGCTAAGCTGAGAGGGTAGCTTCCTCAAGTGCGCGAGGATGTTATAGTCCACCTTACTCTTTTTGGGAGGGTCTTTGTTAGTTAGCTCTTTTATGACCTGGTCATCTAAAGTGATATCTTCAATAACCTTTTCCTTTCCCTTATCTTTTCGGCCGACGGGTCCGAGATTCTTCTCCGGGAGCGTGCGATTGCGCAGCTGGATGTTCTCGCAGGCCTCTGATTCCTCCTTTTTTCCTAGAACGGATTCTGTAAAGAGAGGGCCCAGAGCCATTTCTTCATCAGAGTCGCTCCCGAAGGTGAGAACTTGTGACCCTCTGGCGTCAACCATGTAACAGTTGCCAGTAGTCTTGTTATGCCCTCCGACAGTACTTCTTCGCTCCCGACGGCTCTTGCGTTTCATGCGCTTAAACTGTTGCTGACGGATAACATATCCTCGCCACCATATCTTGAAGGCATCGCACTCCTCCGTGGGGTGTGAGATCTTCCGGTGATATGCGCAATAGTCAGGGTGCCTCTCCGCCCCGTCGTGCGTATTTGCTTCCGAAGGTGGTAGCATCATTCCCATTGACATGGCTTTGGCGAACCTTTTCCTTGTCTTGAATATTTTCTTGTCCACTTCGGATGCCTTTTGTTCTGGCAGGGGTAACTCCACTCTTCCGTCCGGTCGCCCGCCTCTGGTTCCCGTTGGCGTTACCATTTCGCGCTCCTGATCCGCTTTACTCTTTAGACGAATCTCGTCTAAGAAGGCATTGATCATTTCGGTTGTCAGCCTCGCACGCTCTGGCTCGGGCTCCGTCTCTAGCTTCCTGGTGCTAGGAGTTTTCTCATTCTCGGTAAACGAGTGGGAGATCACGTTGCAACTCGCCATATACTCTTCGGATTCATCCGACGAGCTCTCTTCATCATCTCCACCTAGCGAGATGTGACTAAGGAACTCTCGCAGCGTGACAGGAGTTCGCGCCTTTTGATTGTATTCTTCCAGCGCATCGATTTGCTTCTGCAAGTTTGTTCGCTCGTCTCCAAGCCTCGCGGGCTTCTTGGATTTCTTCTTCTTTTTCTTTGAAGATTTTGACGGTTGGGCGTGAGTATTTGGGCCCTTATCACGAGTCTTTGCAATGGTGCGGGGCTTCAACATCCCTTCGATAATTTGAGGTTCAAGAGGGTCCTTCCATTCGATCGCAGGGCATGCATGGAGGTCTCTCAGCATCCTTTTGGTCTTCGTTGATAGCACGACCTCCCATGGAGCTTCTTCGATAAAGGAGCAGGTTGCCCCCGGTGTATCGGCCTTTTTAGGAGTATGTGGTTGTGGTGGGGTCACCTTCCATTTTTCGGACAGTACAAACTTCCCTTGGAGGTATTGATCTTCGATCCATCCTTTGAAGACGAAGCAATCTTCAATCGGATGACTTACCGTTTGATGGTAAGGGCAATAGTTAGGGTTATTCACCTCGGTGGGTTGTGGCGGTCGCCTTGGATTTGGTAGGTTTATAAGTCTGTTGCGTATTGCCAGCTCGAATAACCGCTTCGTCTTGTCTTGTGGGAACGAGTAGGGACGCTTCATTTTCTCATTATAGTACCGGCGTCTTTCCTCCAGTTGATCCGTCGATTTCGGGGCGTTAGGTTGCTGTTGGGCATTCGCGACAAAGGTTGCCCTTCCCTTACCCTTGTCATTCCGAGGCTCCGACTTCGGTGTAGGTGGTCTATGACCCATCTGGTCCATCTGAGCTAACTTGTCGATCAGAGCCTGGAATGTGGTTGGCTTAAAGAACATCATAAACTGGGAGATAGTTGCGTGAGGGTCTAGAGTTCCCACGAACATGCCCACCGCAGGTGCTTCCTCGATGCGCTGCTCACATCTCGACCACAAGTTCCGCCAGCGTATAGCGTACTGGACCCAGGTTTCACTCGGTTTTACCCTGGCGTTAATAAGTGCGGTTATTGGAGTGCGTTCGCTGGCACTTGCAAATCGCTGAGTGAACAACAACTCCATTTCAGCGAACGTTTTGATGGAATCGTTCGGGAGTTCTGAATACCATTCGAACGCTGTTTCTGACAAGCTGCCCACGAATTGGCGAAGCAACAATTTATCGTCACCGCCGGTGTTACCGCATAGGGCCCGAAACTGGGCGACATGCTGATGGGGATTGCCGGTCCCCTTATACACGTGGAATTTCGGTATCGTATAACCTTGTGGGTATTTGATTTGGTCGTACCAGCTCGGATACGGCCGCCCGGTTTTCACGGTTTGACCAGCTGCCTCAGTTGCGTGATGAACTCGGATTTGCTGGGCTATGTAGTCAGCCAAGTCAGCCTTAGAGATCGTCTCTTCCTTGGCCGTTGAGAGGGCTGGTGGTGGATTTGACGTCTCTCCCCGGTCGTCTTCAAGAACAATCGGAGGATCTTCGGCGGGTAGGTCCTGCTGGATCATCATTCCTATCACGTCTTGAAAGAGAAGGCCCATCCGTTGTATGTTGGCCGCTTGTTCGGCCGCCTCTTTGTCCCTTTTCTCCAGTGTCCGGCGAAGGAATTCAGCGTCGGTTTCTTCCTCCCGGCGTGCGTCTGAGGACGCTTCTAGGTTCTCCTTTGGCCCGGTGAGCGCGGCCATAGCATTCATCATTTCTTGGAGCTTTTGTTGCTGCTCCTGGGATTTCGTTACGGATCGGGTTAGTGGTCGATGTCCTGTAGAAGTGCGGCTCTCCTCCTTTCCAGAGGCCATGTATACAGTGTGGACCATCATGCCCCCAGACTTAGGGCGTCTAGGCCTGTTGCTTTTAGCCGTCGTTGCACGTCGAGGGATCTTCTCGGGCTCCCTCCTTTTATGAGCCATGGAGGTTGAGGGGGCCGTCGAGGCGGGCATCCAAACAGCCTTTTGGGTTTTCGCCTGGTGACCAGCCTTCGGTTGGATCTTCAGCTTCTTATGCTGGCGGGAGAAGTTCGGATCGATGATTGAGTCCCGGGCCCGCCGCCAAACCTTATAGATTTTGGAAGACAGCCGTTGAGGAGATCGGGGCTGTTCTGATTCTATTTCCACCACCTTTTCCGATGGGGGAGGAGACCTCTTCAGCACTGCGGTAGGGGAATTCCTTCGCACCTTATTTAGTATTTCAAAGCTGTTTCCAGTTGGAACAGCAGCATCAACTTCTACCGCTGGGGCTGGTGGAGTCAATCCGGAGGGGGAGTTGCCCCCAGCCTTCCTCACTCGGCGCCAATGGCGACGTCGAGAGTGTCGAGCGGACGGTGTAGGGTCAGCGGTAAGAATGGTTTCGTCTTGCCCCCTGTGTAGGTGGGGGGTCGTTGTCGGTGTTAGCCTGTCAAAGACCGATGTCCTTTGTGCAGCGGGAGCAAAGGCCGGAGCCGTCAATCTTGTAAAGACTGACTTTTTGGCTGGAGAGGTTGCCTTGGCGATTTCGGGGATGGGAGCGGTCACTTTCTTAGAAGTAGCCTTCTTTGAGATTGTAGGCCCCGTAATGAGCTCGCATGATTCCTGGCCCAGTCTAGAGAAGACCGAGGCGTTGACGTTGGGCGGCTCGTTGAGAGGAGCCGCGGTAGGGGTAAGACGATCAAAGACCGACTTCTTGAGAGTTTCCTTTGCCAGCACTGGAGCGGTAAAGTTTGTCGGCGGGATCATGGTCCCAAAAAACAATCCTGTAGTGGCGCGGGTGACCTGTTCCACCGGCATTGTGAACAGCGAAGCAGCTTGGGGTCCATAGGCTATACCTCCTGGCGAGGCAGAGCGTCGGCTGCAGTTGCCGTCTGAGCAGTTGGAGGATTTCGCAGGGATGAAAGCCATCGATCCTTTGGTTTCTGCAATAAGCAAGATGCCAATTCTCAGTACCTTGAGACCCAAGGGCAACTATTAGCGAACCGCGATTGGTTCGCGAATCACGACACACGAAGTGTGGAGTGGAAAGAAGAAAAGGTCCCACCGGGCGTGCCAGAATCTGTTCCCCTCCGAACGGCGGCGCGCAAGGCTGCGATGTCTTGGCGCTGAGATTCGGGGCAGATGCTAATTGGTGCTATCCGTCCACCCCTCCGAAGATGCCAAGTTGGTTTATGGCACCATGTGTCGAAGGTTTAGATGGATGCGTCCGATGTAGCAGACTTCGTCAGATTCCCCCTCATTTGAGGGGTTTTTGATTGTGGGGACGCTCTTCCCTGCAGGCGCAAGCCCCTGCAGTTAATTACGCTACCGCATTGCGGTAACAACTTTCTCCTTCTCCAGATGGTCACTTCGTGTCGTGGGTGTTTGTTTTATTGCCCGTGGATTGTTTACGGAGACTAGGTTGTGTCGTCACCCGTAGGGCGTGGACTAGTCCAAATCCGCATTATCTTAAATTTGGGTTTGGGGGTTTGGGTTTAAGGACACGTTAGCCATATTTGAGGCTAAGATCAACTTAAACGTTTGTTAAGGATACGTTAGTCCAGTTGGAGACTAAGATCAACTTAACGGGATCGTTTAGATCCGACAAAAGAGCATTTGGGCTCTATTGTTCCAGTTTAGGGACGTGGTGGTCCATCGTATGTATGGCCGTCGGGACCCGTCACCTCTCTGACGACGTTGAAAGATTACAACGACGGATGTCAGAGGAGTTCAGAGATGTACCCTCAAGCCGGAGTTAATTTAGGGGATTCGTAGTCCAATCTGTTTGAAGGTTTAAGGACGCGTTAGCCATTTTTGGAGGCTAAGATCAACTTAAACGGGACCGTTTAGATCCGACAAAAGAGCATATGGAGGGCTCAATTGTTCTAGTTTAGGGACATTGCGGTCCGTGGGTAGTTTAAGGACATTGCGGTCCATGGGTAGTTTAAGGACATTGCGGTCCATGGGTAGTTTAAGGACATTGCGGTCCATTGTTAGTTTTAAGACATCTCGGTCAAGGTTAAGGACGTCATAGTCCATGGGTTTAAGGACTCCACAGTCCGGTATGTGCTCTGGATGCTTCACACGGGTTCACTGCCGTGCTAGGCGAGGACCAGGCTCCGCTCTGGATGCTTCACACGGGTTCACTGCCGTGCTCTGCGAGGACCAGGATCCGCTCTGGACGTTTTCCGCGGGGTCAAAGAGTGACGTTATCCGCTTTCCACGTAACCAGGAAGTTTGCATTATGCATGGGTTTAAGGACCCCACAGTCCATATCATGAATGGTCTTCGGGACCCGTCACCTCTTTGAAGACATTGAGGGATTACAATGCCAAGTATCAAAGGAGTGAAGAGATGTACCCTAGAACCGGGGTGGATTAAATAGTCCCTGGCCCAATTTGGGTCAAGACTGATCAATTATGTTATGAGTTCGTTAGCCCAGTCAATCACAAATTGAGGACTTATGGCCAGCTTGGGCTAAGTCCAGTCAGGTCTGGAACATTGACTTCTTGCTGGTCCATTGAAGGAGAGGCTTTGCCTCTATCCATTTAGCCAATTGGGCCAAAGCCTAGTGTTAAACACTACAGAGCAATCAGTGTTGAACCCTGGGAATGCGGTTAACAAGTTAGTGTTTAACACTAAGAAATAATTGGTGTTAAACACCAGCAATAAGGCTTCTCAAATTAGTGTTAAACACTAAAACAGATCAGTGTTGAACACTGCAAATAAAGATCTCAGATTAGTGTTTAATACTAAGGTAATCAGTGTTGAACACTGCAGATAAAGCTTTTTAATTAGTGTTGAACACTAAGGCCCAACAGCATTTTAGCACTGAGTTCGAGGGTTTCAATTTAGTGTTAAACACTGGGACAAGAAGGGTCACGTGGCAGCACGTGAGAGCGCCCTTCCTTCATTTGTTCTGCTGAAGTTATTGCGTCTCTGATAGCATCACGTGTCAGCACGTGATGGGCGTTCAAATGCCTATGTGTTAAGGCTTCTGCTGAAAGTCACGTGGGTCACGTGGGGTGCTGCCTCAAAAGGGGTTTTCTGTAAGGCTTTTTTTTAGGGGAGGGGTCACGTGGTGGCACGTGACCCTGCCTTAATGTGGTTTTTTAGAAGATTTGTTACTCCTTTTTTCAGGGATTAAATTCCAGAAACTTTTAATTTCAGAGGAATTAAATCCTTCTTTCTTTTGAAGACTTGTATTCTGGAATAGAGTTTAACTCTGAATCTTCTGTGGGAGTTCAATTCCTCGTTTATGTGAAGGGCTGAATAGGGTTAAACCCTAATAAAAGTTTTTGAGGAAATGATGATTAAGGGAATTAAATTCCCGTTGTTTAATTAGGGTTAAACCCTATCTCTTTTTTTTGTTCTGAAGGAATTAAATTCCCATGATATAGGGTTTAGCCCTACTTTATTTTGGAGGAATTAAATTCCTATAGTTCTGTGAGAATTAAATTCTCGAGTTTGCACTCCTTCTCTATGTTTTGGATCTGCATGGCAGGATCTCAACCCATTGAGAATTAAATTCTCAACCTTAAGGGGAGATGTGCACTTTGCAGATCCTCTATCAAAGAGAGAAGAAATAAGTTCTTCTGCTTTTATATTATCAGAGTTAAACTCTGTTGAGAATTAAATTCTGCTTCTTTCAAAAGGGCTTCCCTTTCTTACCTAGGGTTTTTGCAGAAGATCTGAGTCTTTTCGAAGTATCAAAACTCTTCTCTTTTTCTCCTTTTCTTCTCTGCGCATGTATATCTTTTTTGTGTCTCTTGGCTCCTATTTATAGGAGAGGCAGCCGCATCAATCAGTTTTTGACGAATCTTCATTGGGAGATTTGATTTGCATCCATCATTCATTTTGGGCCTTTGGATTATTAGGTGAATTTTATTCACCATTGGATCTTAAATCCAGAGATTTTCCTTTGATATTCTGGTTAGATTTAAGGGGGAAATCTTTCCCAAAGCCGCGATTTTCCATAGATAGATGATCTTTAATCGTCTCTGAATCTTTAATTTGATTGGTCCCAGATAATTACTTTCCTTTGGAAAGGTTCGAATTTCCTTCAGAATTTAATTCTGTCGTCAACATGGGCTTTGGAAGCCGGTCACGTGTGACCACGTGATTCATGGTCACGTGCTCACACGTGACCCCCTTTGGAACGAGCCTTCTGCGCTGTGTCTTCTGATTGCGGCTTAAACATCACGTGCTACCACGTGACCCCTGATCACGTGTGAGCACGTGACCCTTTGTTTGAACTCTCTTTCCTTGGTTGTTCTGGAAACGCGCTTACTGCCTTGAACGTCACGTGCCGACACGTGACCCTGGTCACGTGGGAGCACGTGACTCTTTCTGAACCCCTTTTTCTTGACTCGATCAGAGAACTTGCGTGTTGGACGCTTGCATTTAAATGTCACGTGTCACCACGTGACCCTGGTCACGTGGGAGCACGTGACTCTTTCTGAAGCCCATTTTCTTCAGCGTAGCTAGGAGACTGAACTCGGCCTGATGATGCTTTTTAGGTGTCTCGTGCTAACACGTGGCCGCTAGTCACGTGTAAGCACGTGACCCTCCTCTGAAGCTTTTCCCAGAAGCTTTCCTGATTTTAAATCAGGAAACAGTCCCAAGGTCTGCGAGCTCTTCTATATAGCCGATCATCTTTAGGACATGTTCTCCTACCGATGACCCGACAGCCAACCTCGCTCGAAACAAGTTCTTAGAGGTCTCGTATCTTGCTATACGAGATTGCTCTCCATAAAGTTCCTTTGTATGGAGAAATATGCCATCAAGGTCCATATCCTTGTGCCTCCTCTGATGTTCATTGTCCATCGAGGCAAGTACGATGCACTTGGCTTTCGCGCAATCTAAATCCCAGGTTTTGCGGATTTTCTTATCCGTATTACTGGATTTGGGACCAGGGACAGCAGGTGCCGTAGCGGTGAGGATGTACCCCAGTTTGTCATAGGTCAAAGCCATTTTGACATTCCGCAGCCAATCTTTATAGTTTGACCCTGTCAGTATATTTTTCTCTAAAAGTAACTTAAGTCCAGTCATTTTCAGGGTCGCTGCAATTAGGAGAGAGAGAAGAAAACTCTTTAGCATGATGCTCTTGCAAGTTTAGAGTGGTTTTTAGTTTATCTAAACTGGATGGCTCCCACTGTTTCTCGAATCTTTCCTCAAACCATAAAAGAAGAATTAGCCAGGACTATTCTCACCGTACAATACTTGCTTAACCGTTCAGCCAGGCCAGTGTCGATACTTCGAGGGAGGTTTTCCAACGCTTTCGCGAAGTTCCTTAATTAAATAACCTCTTTTCTCTGGGGGCGTAACCCCGCTGACACCTTTCTGGACACCTACTAGGTTTATAGCATTGATCGTTAAGTGACGAATATCCTGATAAGTAGCATATACTCACAGTAGGATCGGGATCCAAATATCATCGTCTGATAATGCTGTAGGAATGCTACCAACATTCATCAAACTCAAAATGGTATGCATCTCTTTGCAAATTTCAGTTTCTTTAGAAATTCCCGATATAGATTTTTGCCCCATGCTCTTATGATCTTGACTAAGGGCCAACAAATCATAAGTCACATGTCAAGTTATGCCCATCATTATCCTGTTGATTTGAACCCATCCGTATACTCTTGACTAAGGGCCAAACAAAGTAATACGACTGTCCCAAACCAACTCATCTATCTATGCAACAAATGAATACCCCCGCAGCTACCAATCACTATGTCTTGACTAAGGGCCAAACAAACATAGCTTGAATACTACTGACCATTCATAAGAAATGACGGAGGGCTACGACTGGTTTTGGCGAAACCGTGAACGTAGTGAACTTGATATAACCGAAGGAACCTGATAACTTTTAAAAGGAGTGGTTAAATCTCCGCATTTAAAAAATATCTGTTTTTAAAATTAACCGAGTGGTTTCTTTTAAATTGTTCCAACGATTAAAACTTTGGTTTATTTTTCTTTGCATTATAGATAATGCGTCCCATCATTAACCTATCATTGCAGAAAACAACGAAAATATGACGTCCTCTTATGCCACCTGCATTCGCCACTGGGTCCCGTCATCACCCGTTAGGTTACTTAACTAACGACAGAGCGGGGACTGGGCTAGCGCGGGTGTAAAGCATAAGTGACGTCTAAAATAGCTACAATATATATAGATATTTTACATTCGTCTGACGCAATGATATACATTCCAGAACACAGATAAACTTTATTGGATTTGCAAGCAATCTGTATTTCTTTTGAGCCTGCAAGAAAAGACAGATTACACAGTTGTGATGAATAGCCGTTACCCCACCCTCGACCCCTACGGGTACGGCAAACTACCCGCCCGGCAGTTTGTGTACCCCACCTTGGGTCAGTCCTAGGAGCATAAACAGTAAAATGAAATAATACAACGGTGGCTACAACCGCAACCTGGATGTGCCCCGCAAAATAATATTACAACAAATTACATTTACAACAAATGAATTAAATAATAACCCATTGCATAACCCCGGCTATACACCACAACAGTCCAATACAGTTCATATGCACAAACAGATAAAACCATTACAGAAATGTGCAACCCCCTGCCAACCGACATACTAGCAGTTAGGGGAGGTTTACGAACACATTAAACAATCACAGATATAATCCAATATGCAAATACCGTACAATTTCGATCGATTAAACATCTTTAATATTGCTCCAAAAACTGCTCTGTAAAACTGAAACCTGAGCAAAATTAAAATATTCCAGAAAATCCCAAATTCTACAGAGAAGCAACACAGGAAATTTGGGTTCCAGACTCGGCAACTCGGCGGCGGAAGCGCGGCGGATCGATGCGATCCGCCGCGGTTCCGCGGCCGCGTTGCCGATTCAGGATCCCAAATTTCTTGGGTGTTCTTCTGGTGTCTTTTCAAGCTTTCTGAGCTTACCTGAAAAATTTTTGGACTTCATTTAAATTTCGACAGAAACTTGACAGTTTAGGGTTTTCCGGTTTCGTTTTTCTGTTCGAAATTCGTACAAATTTGCAATCAAGTTATTTATTATTTAGCGAGGCTCTGATACCACTGTAAGTCGATGTACTACACCCCAATACTTGTGGGGAGGCGGAATTTTCAAAAACGAACTTGTTTAGTGAACGAACATCGACTAACCGCTTGAATCGAAGCTAAACTATAAACAACCAAACACAAAGTGTTTCTAAACTACTGTGTTTAGGGATTATACCTAATGAACCAACTCCTTCGTTTTTCCGAACTCCTTGTTCTCCTCGGCCTTCTCGAAGTAGTAGACGATCCACCCGAGAGCAAAACTCCAAGCTTAGCCTCTAAACTTGATGCAACTAACCTTCTTGGATTGCTAATCAAAGAAGATAGAATGAAATAGAGTGATGGTTATGGATTGATTAGTCTTTCTAATCCTTTGATCTCAACACATGAGGTGTAAGGATTAAGGTTTGAAGATGAGAGCTTGAGGAGAGAGAATGTGTAGATAAATTATGAGATAAGATTGTGAGTATCATAACATATTATGAAGCATTCTCATTAAAGAATAAATGAATAAATGTGATGAATAAGCATGCTTCATAAATGTTAAGTGGTGATTCATTAGCATGAGTCATTAATCATTTATGGTGCAATAATGATAATGATGAATCACTCTCATGACTCACTAATCTTATCCAAAGTATATGCCACCTAAACCTCCTTAGTCACCATCTTCTAGAAGCTTCTCGCGCAATTACGAGAATGCCCCTCCGATCCGCAAAAATACGGAAAAACTTTAGACTGTAAAAATCCAATAACCGGATACCAGTAACTGGCTTAAACCAAAGCCGACTGGTAAAAACTGTCCGAAAGTCGTACGCGCGTAAACGCACGTATGCGTCCGAACCCTTGTCGTAAAACCATACTACCTCTATATCGTTTCGCCTGGAATAGGAAACTCTCTGTGTGGGACTCTAGAGACTCGACTACTACGCTGGCAGTGGGTTTAACCACAGACCGCAAGCGGCACTAGCTGTACATAACGGTCCCCAGGTAGTTGTCGATAAGAAGGCCGATGAGGAAACCCATCTGAACTCCTACTGAGTCTGATGTGACAATCTCCATACAGTCCGGTCCGTTCGTCCAAGACTATTGCATATCCTGCCTAGGGGGCGGCAAGCGTCAGTCCCCTAATAGCGGTATAAGTCGTGTCGGAGGGAAGCCCATTACACCCTGAGAAACTACTGGAACCTATCAGCAAATCTCGCTTGCCCTGGCCAGGGACTTTGCGTAATGGCTCTCTGACACAGCGCGATATCTACTCCCAATACCGGGAGGGACGAATCCTGTCTAACCGCCACTGCCTCCAAGTGCTCGGGACTGCACCCAACTGCTACCTGTTTGCACGACTCCTTTGAGCCGTGGTAGGGTAGCAATCTAAGAACAGTGGGACACACTCGAGGCGAAGTAGCAGTGTCAAGTCTGCGGACTACGCTGTACTCATGTCACCTGGGAACTGTTCACTGACGACTGGTATAAAACCAACCAACAGTTCCCTGTGAGTCCTGTCCGGTGTACCCGTAACCTAACGAGCACCTGTATACTATCTCCAGTACGACGTACTGACGGCTGTGGGACAGACCATCTTCCCAACTGGGATGAGAAGCGTACACACTAGTCTACTCCGGAGTACCGATGCTCTGTCTCGATAATCCAACGACTAGGGACCTGAATAAGGATGTGCTTGTAGACTACCCAGCCCCTACTAGTGTGACTGCCATCACAACACTGGTAGTCAAGCAAGATCCTAAGAGCTCTATCAATACGTATACTCACATATTAAGATAGAAAAACCAAGTAGCATACTACCATGTTTAGCAAGACTGTTATATACATGTGAATATCCCAAGCTTCCATTAAGTAATATACAAACTAGTATGATACAGTAATGGCCTTCTAGGGCATAAACACTAACAGGGTCGTGGGCCGAAGTGTGGGGGCGTAGGGCGACGAGCCGCGGGGACGTGGAGAGAAGGAAAGAAAGAAGCGGGAAAAGGAAGAGAGTGGGGGAGAAGAGAAGCGGGTCGGGTCGGCATGAAGTTTAGGGTCGGGTATGGGTATGTGGTGAGGATATGGGCTGGGCTTGGGTTTTTTTTTGTTTAGGAAAATAATTCAGAAATTTAAAAAAACATAAGTATCTAAATTCGTACAAAAATATAGGAAAAATAGAAAAGACATTCAAGGGGATTTGGAAAAATATGGAAAAAATCTATTTACGGAACTGGGAATTTACATTGACAGAGCAGGGAAGCTGCTCGGTAGCCTCTTGATGAGGGCTTCGATCCTTGGCGTCGGTGGGTAGGGAATTACCAGACAGGGATTGACCGAGCAGGGAAGCTGCTCGGTGGCCTCTTGATGAGGGATTTGATCCTTAGTATAGATGGGTAGGAAGTTACCCGCTAGGGATTGACCGAGCATGGAAGCCGTTCGGTGGCTTCTTGATGAGGGCTTCGATCCTTAGCGTAGATGGGTAGGAAGTTATCCGCTAAGGATTGACTGAGCAGGGAAGCTGCTCGGTGGCCTCTTGATGAGGGCTTCGATCCTTGGTGTCGGTGGGTAGGGAACTACCAGCCAGGGATTGACCGAGTAGGGAAGCTGCTCGGTGGCCTCTTGATGAGGGCTTCGATCCTTAGCGTAGATGGGTAGGAAGTTACCCGCTAAGGATTGACTGAGTAGGGAATCCGCTCGGTGGTCTCTTGATGAGGGCTTCGATCCTTAGCGTAGATGGGTAAGAAGTTACCTGCTAAGGATTGACCGAGCAGGGAAGCTGCTCGGTGGCCTCATGATGAGGGCTTCGATCCTTGGCGTCGGTGGGTAGGGAATTACCAGCCAGGGATTGACCGAGCAGGGAAGCTGCTCGGTGGCCTCTTGACGAGGCTTCTTTGGTGTCGGCCCGTCTCCCTTGACCCCTAAAATCTAGGGAGAGAGACCGTCGAAGATAACACGCGGCAGAGACGTGTGGGAAGGCATGACTCTCCGTATTGCGCGTCGTTCCAACCTCCATTTGGCCGTTTGGGGGCATGGTCGCCACGCGGCAGCTCTGGGTTGGGAACTTTGAAAAGATCCCGTGAATCGTGCTGCCGTACGCTCAAACATTAGCTTTTTGGAATTCCTTTGGGGCTATAAATAGCGAAGGCGTGTTGGTTATTTTTAGTTTTGCGCTTCAGAAAAAAATGGCAGGTTTCATCTACTCCGTTCAAGAGATCATCTCTCATGACGACGTCTACTTGTACGATCAGGCAAGCACCAAGGAGACGTATCGGGCAGCGGTCCAGCGTGTGGAGGAACACTTCGGCCGTCTACTTTCCCGGCGATCATCCCT
The DNA here is from genome assembly GCA_030015575.1 of Agapanthus africanus. Taxonomy (NCBI): domain Eukaryota; kingdom Viridiplantae; phylum Streptophyta; class Magnoliopsida; order Asparagales; family Amaryllidaceae; genus Agapanthus; species Agapanthus africanus. The sequence goes on along the minus strand of CM057339.1, from coordinate 295,371,334 downwards.
CCTTCAATTGCTCATGTATGCAATTTGGAGAATGTCACCGAGGCTACATAACGCCCTGTCCGAGGAGCTTAAGGACGAGGCGGTTGACAAGCTGCACTCGCTCCACTACGACAGCCTGATCTCGAAGAGCAGGCGGGATCGCTCGATGGCACTTGTTATGGAGTGCTTTCAGCAAAGGCAGATCGCCGATGGCTTCCCGGCAGGTGCGGTCTCTGGCCCTTCCGTGGTATCGCGGGTCCGCGGGCAACATCAGAGGGAGCAGGCTGAGGAAGCGAGGGCTCGGCTAGCGGCGATCTCCTCGGAGTACCACCGGCAGTGTTTTCTCCACCCACTACCTCCTTTGCTTTAATATTTTTGTATATATTTTCTTTTGTGTAAGGTTGGGGAGCCCATAATACCTTTGATGAATAAAGTTCCTCTTTTACGACGTGTTTTTGTTTCCTTTTTATCCCCTTTGTGCTTTTGCGTATTTTCACAAAAATGAACTCAGGGTTCTTGGAACCGAGGAAGAGGGAAACATATCGAAGGAGTTTCCTTTAATTCAGGAGACTTAATAATAAAGAAAAATTACATCGCTCCGAAAAAGAAGGAAACATATTCACTGATACAAAATTTGAAAATATATTCACTTGTACAATTTGAGCTTCTCGGAGTTATAAGGCCTCAGAAACTTGCGTCCTCCCGTGTCTTGTAAGCGATAGGCTCCTCTGGGCAATATTTCGAAGACGAGGAATGGGCCGTCCGACTTCGGGGAGAACTTGTGCAGCTTGCCTTGGTCAATGAATTCGTTCCATCTTAGGATCAAATCTCCCGTCTTGAAAGCGCGATGCTTGACTCGTGTGTTGTAGTAGCGGGCAGTTTTTTGTTGATAAGCGGCGGCTTTGATCTGTGCCCGGTTCCGCTTTTCTAGTAAGATGTCTAGATTAGTCCGGAGCGCCGAGGTGTTTGCTTCATTGTCGAAGTGTTCGACTCTGTAACTGGGCAGTCTAATCTCTGCTGGGACCATCGCCTCGGTGCCGTAGCAGAGGCTGAAGGAAATCTCTCCAGTGGGGGTCTTCTTCGATGTGCGTAAGGCCCATAAAACCCGGGGTAGTTCTTCGATCCAACTGCCCTATCTTCCTTCTATACGAGTTCGAAGACCTCGAATGGCGTGTCTGTTAGCGACCTCGGTCTTCCCGTTGCATTGAGGATGCACGACCGCGGCAAACTTCATTAGTATGTGGTATTCGTTGCAGAATCCTTTGACATTTTCATTTTCAAAATTCGTCCCGTGGTCGGTAACAATACACCTCGGGATCCCGAATCGGGATATTATGTTGTTCTGCAGGAATTTGATGGTCATGGTGGCGTCTGGTTTTCTGATGGGGATGGCCTCAATCCATTTCGTAAATAGTCCACCGCGACGGGGATGTTTTTGTGCCCGCCCGTACCAGTTGGGAGTTGGCCTACCATGTCCATCCCCTACTGGGCAAACGACCACAGGGAGGTGAGGGCCGTTAGCTCGGTAGCCGGAAGACGGGGAATGCTGCCATGGAGTTGACAGCTTTTGCATCTTCGGATGATCCTTTGAGCGTCTTGGTGAATCGTCGGCCAATAGTACCCTTAGAGCAGCGTCTTCTGGACTAAGGTGCGGGCCCCTTGATGTGCTCCACCGACCCCTTCGTGTATCTCACGCAGGACGTAGTCGGCTTCGTAGGGGTCGACGCACCGAAGCAGAGGTTGCGTGTACGACTTCTTGTAGAGGTTCCCATTGCTCCAGACGAAATGGCGGGCTTTAGCTCGAAGGCGGCGGGCTTCCCCTCGGTCCTCTAGGAGTGTACCCTCCTTCAGGAACTCTACAAGGGGCTTCCTCCAGTCCCGGCCTTCCTCCTGAGTAGTGTATACCTGAAGTGTCGCCTCCCTGTCTTCCACGCTGGGCCGTGGAAAGACTTTGAAGAGGACATTCCTCTTATTGTTAGCCGTATAGGAGGAGGCTAGCTTGCTCAGGGCGTCGGCCTGGGTGTTTAGGCGCTGAGGAATCTGCTCCACTTGAACTTCGTCGAAATTTTTTCGTAGTCTCTTTACCTCAGCTAAGTACTTTACCATTAGCGGCTCCTAGGCCTCGAAGCGGCCGGTCACTTGGCCAACGACTAAGGCGGAGTCGCTGCGAATTCGGACCGTGTTCAGCCCCACTCCGGAGGCGATTCGTAGTCCGACTAGCAAGGCCTCGTACTCCACGGCGTTGTTTGATGCTCTGAACCCGAGCTTCAAAGAGTACTCCATTTCTTCCTCGTTCGGGCCTCGAATGATAAGGCCGGCACCGCTCCCCTCCTCGGTAGAGGATCCATCGACGTAGAGGACGCAATCGGGGACGGAGTCTGGCGCTTCCTGGACCGAGGGTCGGGACCCGGGGACGGGCACCGACATTGCCTCCTTGTTTAGGATAGTACATTCGACAACGAAGTCGGCCAGAACTTGCGCTTTGATGGCTTGCCTGGGGAGGTATTTGATGTCGAATTGGGATAACTCCCACCTCCATTTCTCCAGACAACCAGATGACTCAGGGGAGGCGAGAATAGCCCCTAGGGGATGCTCGGTGAGGACGAGGATGGTGTGTGCCTGGAAGTAGTGTCGTAGCTTCCTTAAGGCCACGGTAAGCTCCAAGACAATCTTTTCTATGGCCGGGTACCTTGTTTCTGCGTCCTTAAAGACGTGGCTCGTGTAGTAGACCGGCTTCTGTGCTCCTTCGACTTCTTGGACGAGCACCGAGCCGGTAGCATGATCGGACACCGCAAGGTACAACAGCAACTCGTTTCCTTCGTGTAGGGTTCCTAGGCACTCTCAAGAGGTCTCACAAGGCATCAACCATGCCAATTTCAAATTTTACGGGTGCCGAGAAACCCTAATACGGATCGTTAACTAGAAATTTAGGCGACAAAAGAAACTAGTTGACAACTAAACTAAAAGAACGGAAATACAACCTTTGTAGATCCGGTCCTCCACCTCCATAGCTCCGCAATGAAGTCTCCTCGCTGTCCAAATGGAATCCCGGGCTCTAGCGTCGGCTTCATCGGAGAAATGGGCGGGCAAGGTCGTCGGCTTCGTGCCGAAGATGATCTACGTCGAGGCATCACTCGATCAAGCTCCCACTTCACCAAGTCATAAAACTTGTGAAGAAAACACCCTATACTACTTGGCAAGAGGTAGAGGGTGAAGAAATAGGAGGTGGGTTCACTTTAGAATTGGATTTCTCACTTTAGAACTCAAGTTGCCATTGTTGGTAGCAAGCTTCTTCAAGAAGAAGAAGAAGAAGATGGAGATAATATTATGATGAGAGTTCTTGAAATAGAAAAGAAAATCAATACTTATCATAATACAACCATGGTCAAGTGTAGAGAATGAACTAGGGTTAAATGGAGTGGTTAGGGTTAAGCATGAGACAAAATGGTCACTTAGTCAAAGCTTCATGAAGCTTCAAGATGCAAACAAAGAAAGCCGCCATTTTCTCTTTATGCCATTTATTTTCCAAAATGAATAAACAAATAAATAAATGAATAAATAAGTAATGGAAAAACAAAACCCTAATCATTAGTTTAACCATGGTTTAATTCTTTACACTTAACCAAGTAAACATGTATCATCAAACATGATACAATCATTTGCACAAAAAGTATATCACATATACAACTTATACATCCAAGTGAGAAAATCCATTTAAAGTGAACCAACACTACTTAATACAAAGTAATATATCAAATATATATTTATGCATTAAATCATTAAATCAACACTTGATTTAACGATCCGGTCATATCGCATATAACCGACTAATATTCAATGTATCGGCTTATCGAATCAATCCTTGATTCGATAACTAGGTTATATCGCATACAACCATTCGATACATTCGTCGCGAGAATGAAATACTGTATCACATACACGCATTATTCTCGGTCCCGCACATATCTCATATGCGCTCCTATTTCGTTTTGCTTGAGCCAGGAAACCTCTGTGTAGGACTCTAAAGACTCGTCAATACGCCGGCAGCAGGTGATGATCATATCAAACACCCACAAGCCGCAAGCGGTCTGCTAAACGTAACGGCCACCCGGGTATTGAGCGATGAGAAGATCGACGAGCAAGCCCGCTCACACTCCTTTGAATCCAACCAGTAACACTTACCGTACAGTCCGGTCTGATCGTCTGATATGTCGCATATCTCGCCTAGGGGTGGTAAACGTCAGACCCCAATAGCTCGATAAGTCGTGTCGATATGAGGTCTACAACAGTTCGAGAAACTACTGGTAACACTTACCAGTAAATCTCAGCAACCCTGGCCAGGGATTTCCGGTTATAGCCAATCGAACACAGCGCAACATCTACTCCCTATACCGGGAGAGACGAATCCCCTCCTATCGCTCATTACCTCCATATGATTCGGGACTGTACCCAAAAGCCACTGTTTTGCACGCCCTCTTGGACTTGGTAAGGTGGAAATCAAAGCACAGTGGGAATCACACAAGACTCTATGACGATCTCGGGTCTACAGACTAACCTGTACCAATGTCACCAGAGAACTGCCATCTGACGTGAGGTATAATACCATCTGGGAGTTCTCGGCGAGTGCGTCCAGTGTACCCAGTCTCCACTGAGCACCCGTATATCATCTCCGATGTCAAACACCAATGGATATGGGATCATCCATCGCCCATCTGTATGGGTCGGGAAGGTATACGCTAGTCTACTCTGGTATATCGATGCCCCGTCTCGATACACCCACGACTAGGGACCTTGAAGGATGTACTTATGGACTACCATGTCCCCACCAACATGTAACAGAGAGACAATCAGTATACACGTTAAGGTAAAGAGTAACCAGATAGCATACTATCATGTCGAGCAAGAAAGTCCTCCCTATATATGTCCCAGCATCCACTACAATATACATCCTATGTACAGTAATGGCCTCTAGGGCATACATATAACTAACACTTCGGCAGGCCGGGTGAGCAGCGGGGGAGTTGCCAGGTGCACCTTGAGTTGCTCGAAAGCGTTCTCACACTCTTTCGACCATTTGAACTTTGGGATTTTCCTCAGGGCTTTGAAGAACGGGAGACACTTTTCCCCGGACCTCGACATGAAGCGACTAAGAGCGGCCACTCTCCCTGTGAGTCACATGATCTCCACATTGCTCTTTGGCGTAGCCATGTTGAGGATGGAGCTGATCTTCTCCGGGTTAGCCTCAATTCCTCGGTGGGTAATCATGAACCCGAGGAATTTCCCGCTAGTGACCCCGAACGTGCACTTGGCGGGATTCAGCTTCATTTTGTACTTGTGGAGGATGCCGAATGTCTCGCTAAGATCTTTGGCGTGCTCGTCCGACGAGGTCGATTTTACGAGCATGTCGTCGACGTAAACCTCCATGTTCCTCCCGATCTGTGATTTGAACATTCTGTTGACCAGGCACTGGTATGTAGCTCCGGCGTTTTCGAGGCCGAAGGGCATCACTTTGTAGCAGTACAACCCCCGGTCCGTGGTGAACGCGGTAAGCTCTTCATCTACCGGGTTCTTACGGATCTGATTATAGCCGGAGAAGGCATCTATGAAGCTGAGCAATTCGTGGCCTGCCGAGCTGTCGACAAGCTGATCTATTCGAGGGAGGGGATAGTTGTCTTTCGGGCAGGCCTTGTTGAGATCTGTGAAGTCGATGCACATGCGCCACTTTCCGCTTGCCTTTTTAACCATAACCACATTCGCTAGCCATTCCGAGTAGGCCGCATTTCGAATGAAGTTAGCTGCAAGCAACCTATCGACTTCGTCTTCTATCTCGGGAGGGACGAGAGCGCAATGGGCTTCAGGGCAGGGAGCTCTTTCACGAGACCTCGGCGTGGAGCTGTGAGGCGCCTAACGGGTCTTTGAATCGGTCGCCGCGGGGGACCTGTGGCCGCCGGAGATAGCAAGACGCTGTTCAGTGGTTCCAGCGTGGGCAGTGTCATCTCCACCTCTGCGGAGGTCGTGATCCCGGAGAGGGGGAACAGCGACCTGGGGGCTTGTCCCGCCGTTTGGACATGGACAAGGGCATCCACTATGGATGCGGGCCTGTCGATCCGTGCAGAGAGGGCATGAATGGTGTTAAGGGGAGGAGTGGATCCGTCCGCGCCTCCGCTGTGGGGAAGGCCACGGCTTGTGCTTGGATCGTCACAAAGTTCACTCGCCATGAGTTCGAGATCGGAAGATCAACTTTCGATGAGTGGAATTTTCTGTTCCCACAGACGGCGCCAATTGATGAAGGTTAGGATCTCCTTCAGATGTTGTCCTCCGTCGATCTGTCGTGAGCGTGGATGAACAGCTGAGATTGGTGTCGGGGGTCGTTTCCCTAAACGTGTGGATCTCAGTAGGCTTGATTTGAGGTGAAGCCAAACTACCTGCAAAAGAAGTCCCGGGGTGGTTGTACCACCGTGGACCCTCCGATGATCAAGTTAGCCGAGGTATTTGAGCAGAGTAGCAGCTTATTGGAATGAAATTGCGTTACCTGAGTCGTCTGGGGGAGGGTTTTTTATAGTTGTCGCTTGAAGCGAGCTTACGCGAGATCTTCGCCGGCCGTTACACCCCTGGCGTTACGCCTGCGTGAATGACGGGATCACCCCATTAATGACGAGATAGAACGCGGGATGTTGGGTGGCGAATATCTCGTTTCTGGAGAGATACGCGGAGCCGTGGGGGAGACGTTTGGGCTCTGCGTCCTTGGTTGCTCGGTAGAACCGGGATGACTTAGCTCGACGGGAGGCTCGGAGACGAGCGGGAGGCCGAAGGCACTCGGTTCTGTGATAGCTCGGAGGCGAGCTGGGAGGGTTGAGGAAGCTCAGCGTGTAGGAGGGTTTGAAGACGAGACCTCGGTCATTTGTAAGGTGTGCATAAGAGCGTTCGGTGGCCTATAGAAGGTCGGGATACACCCCTGGACGATAGCCCGGAAAGAGCCTCCAACGCATAGTGCTTGCCCTGTTTGCGTGAGCTCCGGGATACGTCATCTGCCACGTGTTATGATCTGGAGGATTCCCACTTGTGATCATCATCAAGATGGAATCCTAAAATCCACATCATATATTGCTTTTCTCATTTGTCTATCGAAAGTGATTGTGCTTGATAATACCGGTGATAAGCAATAAATCCACCATCGAAATGATACCTGTAGTAATTGTACAAAATTTATCTTCTCATAGCCCATTGATATTTCAATGAAAGGTCTGCTTATGTATATATATTGGTGCTTCGTAACTTCACCCACACCAAGGAGAAGATGTTCAAATGATGAATGAGTGAATATGCCTATCACAAGAAGGTCTCACTAAAAGAATCAGCGGAGAAGCCACGTGTTCGTCCATATCGGAATTCTTCTCACTAATGTATACATACATACGGTTCACAAAGATTTGAATCTATATGTCACAAAAAAGAAGACGGTGCATACGAATAAAATAAATTGTTCTTAGGATGTATTTTAGTGTACATGTAGGCCCCACACCTATGGGGAGCTTTAAATTGAAGAGAAGAAGAGGGTCACACAATTATAATTTTTTGATGTGTGAAGGGCGTTGTTGATGATGGAAGCCATGTTCTTCATGCAAGGCTTGCTTCCTAAAGTCATTTTCAACTGCTTACCAAACTAGGTTTAAATTCTCAACCTTGCAAGCTTCAATAATAATAATAATAATAATAATAGTAGGTTTGGGCACAGCACAGGGCTTGACCCTCTCCATGAGGTTTGGGGAGCTGGATCTTATATGGGTAGAGATAGATTTGACTTTTGCCCTTTTAACTTTTAAAGATCATATATGTTTATGTTGTTTTAATTTGATATAAACTTTGTTGATGTGTCACTTTTAGGCATCCAACCAAAGAGAGAAACTTTTGAGTTGCATGTTTCTTGATGTGGTGCTTTTAGAGGTACCATGCGGTTTGGAAAATTTATCCCAAGAGGTAATTGTAATGGAAAATTATAAAATTTTGCATAATTTATACCAAGCGCTCTTAGGATTAGCCAAGGATAAGGTCATATTTTTTCAATAAAAATTGAGACCACTTATCATCGCTCAATTGTCTTTTAGTACATCATGTCATTTCTAAATAAAATTCTTATCCAGACGTATTCCTAAAATATCATGTCCTATTGAACCAAATTGAGAGTGTTAGATGCAAAATTGCATACTGTATTTTAGTCAACAATTAGTTTTTTTTTTTAAATTTTAAATAATTCATACCTAAACCAATTCTAAAGTGTCATGTGTTAATGAATCAGTTTGAAATATGACATGCCATTACGTCTTTAAAGCAAATCAACAATTAGTTTTTTTATAATAAAAAAAAAAATCAAAAGCTAGACCAATCCAACATGGTCATGTACATGAACCAATTGAGAGTGTTACATGTAGTTAAAACCTTTTAATTTAGTCAACAACAATCGGGTCATTTCTTAATAATTCATATCCAGACCAATTATAAAATATCATTTGCTAAAAAAACTAGTTGAGGACGGTATATCCAATTACGCTCTTTAAGTTAATCAACTATCATGTCAATTTTTTCCCTCTTAAATCATATCCAGACTAATCCAAATATTGACATGTGCTAACGAACCGCTTGAGAGTGTTAAATGCAATCAATCCTTCAAATAAAAACAGGACAAAAATAAAGCATGCTCCGACAATTACCATAACATAGTAATGAAATAAAATGGAATTAGATGTGTTATATAATCAAATTTGAATGGAAATGCATGTGTTACAATCAAATTTGAATGGAGTTGTATGTGTTAAAGTAATATTGGAGTTATAAAACAATCAGGCACCGTAGTTAGGATGTGGGTTCAATTAAGGGGAGCCATGTGTGCATTTTTGATTCTTCTCCTAATGTTAATTTTTGTTTTATGTAATTAACATAGCATTCCCTGTTCAACTACATTCCTATTTCCTACCAACTAAGCTAGGTTTTTGCTAATTAATCACTACTTTTTAATAGTTTAAAAGGTTGATTAAGTGGCCCAACATAGTTTTGCATATAAAAAAGTCATTAAAGATTAATATAAATAGTAAAAACTATTCTTTTACCTTTTTTGTTTGTTGAGGTTTCAGATTGAAAACTATAGCTTTGTTGGTTCACTTATGTACCAAAGCTTCTTCTTTAATATGTAAAAGTTTGAAGATAAATTTTGCATTGATCATTATGATTATGACAAGATGTTCTTTTATCCATAATTTACTAATTTTCTCCATCAGAAATTCAAATAGTAAAAATTAGAAATAGAAATAAAATAAAATATTGACCATCAAATAATTCATGAGGTTGTCCATTTAATTTCGCCAATCATGACGATAGACCTAAAGAGTTTCAATATTTTAAGGTCATTATTTTGACAGGCTGAAAACTCAAATATCTGAATATATTGTGACTTAGGTAAGGTCAAAGTTGTTTCGCACATCTAGTTGAACTAAAAGTAAACTTAGAGTAAGATAGTAATTTTCAATTTTTAATTAACATGTAATTTGTAATCAACTTGTTCTTAATGAAGATTAGAGCAAATTGGGGGTGAATAGATAGTAGTATATAGATCTCAACTTCTATCAAATTTTCACAAAAGCTTATACGAAACTACTCTTTAACATATCTAAACACTACACCGACTTTGGAAAATTGAACTTCGGTGAAGCTTTCCCTAATCAAATAAGCAATCGGATCAAATCATACTTGCATCCTACAAAAGGAAAAAAAAACTTCAAAAAGAATTTTAAAAAAAACAAGGTGTAATTGCTCTTTGGAGATCTTCCAAGGGAAAATAAACTTACAACATTGGTAGAGCAATTGTCTTGTAAAAGTTGGTGGAGATTGGTAAGTTTGCTAAACTAAATTCACTAAATGTAAATTAAGTTAAAAGGTGATAAAGAAGCGCATTTCACCAAACACATGCCATCTTAAATTTATTTGGGTACCACTTTCGTAAATTCATAAATTGATGGGGGCATGAACAAGTTTGATCCATGCCGCCTTAAAAAAAATTCTAAACTAATATTCTTGAAAACAACGACAAACTTAATATATAGCGGCGACGACCGAGTCTAAATACACTATCTTTTCAAGCTTGTGTTGATGAGGTTTAGTCCATTTAATCAACCGGTTCAAAGCTCGCCCGGCGCTCTAGTATATGAGATTTAGTCCATTTAATCAGTCTATTTCGAATCTAGCTAGTTCTCTTAATTATGTCCGTTCTTAATTACTAATTAATCTATGTTAAGCAAATCGAAAACTTAATTATAATATCATAAAATGGATTGCATTTAATTGTAGCTACGGAAGTCAACTTGATGCCCATAAGGCTCATTATAACTTGTGCTTGGCCACAGCTAGCCATGCTTGATGTTTCTTAATTATAGCAATTAAGGGTTTCATTCTGGCCAGATTGTGACACTATTAATTGATGGTCACAACTTGCATTGCTTTAATTAAGTTTTGAGCCTCCAGCTTTGATGGAAGGAATTGTAGACAAGAATTAATTGGATGATATAAATTTTCATCAACACATTGACCCAATTTAGGTTTTAATTTGGTCAAATAACAACGACGATGTCAACAGCTATTATATAACCCGGGTCTTGCAAGGGTTTATGTTTGGTCAAATAATAGAGACGCAAAATCCTACTATGTTGTTCGATAAATGTATCATTGGTGAATAGAAAGACCGGCTATGCTAAGAACCAGCTTTCCAAGGACATTGACAGCTGATGCATTCTTGCACGTGTGTGTCATAAATATGCATGCTGATGTTGAATCTATAAATTTTTTTTAGGGACCGTTTCTTTTTCTTGAAGAGTTATAAGAACAGCGGATTGAAATTTTCGCATGGCATTTGGATATATAGATAACTTACATATGTAAATTTTAATTTACAAAAAATAAGAAAGGATCTAGTTATAACTATCGGGTCATTATGCATTTAAATTCTTGTGTCGTGTTCTTGATGGAGGTCCTTTTCGGGTCTCCGTCAGATGTTGTCTTCCGTCGATCTCCCGGTGGATTCTGATGATTATCTTCTGTTGCGTGTGGGTCTCAATGGATTTTGGTGGAAAAGGTGGTATAAGGAGTTGGTGCCGAGTACCTGCAAAGAAGTCCCGGGATGGTTTGGTACCACCAAAGACCCTCCGACGATCAAGTTAGTGATGAGATCCGAGCAGAGCAATGGCTTAGAAGAGTCAAAACTGGCTTACTTGACCCCTCTGTGATGGGGGTTTATATAGCGGTGATGGCACACAGCAGCAGGCGCGAGAATCTCGCCAGCAGTTACGCTCCCGACGTCACGCCCGCGTGGAGAGCGGATCGCCCATCAATGGGGATCGCGGGGGCATGGAACGTGGGATGTTGCTGGCGGAGAATCCGCGTATGGCGAGATTCGCGGAGCGGCGGTTACGCCTGTGAGTGGTGGAGTCGGTCGGGGGGCCAAGGAAGACAGCCTCGGCCGGGAGCTCGGGGACGAGCGAGGAGACCGAGGAGTCTTGGTCCTGTGGCAGCTCGGGGCGAGCTGAGAGGCCGAGGAGGCTAATTCGCGGGGGATCCCGAGGAGGGCCAGCCCACGCTTGCAGGTCGGGTGTAGGGTGGCTTGGTCGGCCTCCGTGGACCCTTTCTTCTGAGTTCTGGGACACGTCACCTGCCACGTGTCCTGATCTTGGAGATCGCCAATATTGAGCATCATCATTAGCCTCCAACTCTTGTCCCGACCAGTTAGCGGGTCGGGTCAGGAGTGGACTGCCGGGCCTCCCGAGGTGAGCTCCTTTCTAGGGTTTTGCCAGGACGGGTCCTCGGGCCGTCGGTTGTCTTTTCCGCTAGCGAATCAAGGCGAGATCTCTACATTTAAAGAATGTGCGCAGGTTCGTGCACTCTGCAACTGAAGCGACAGTCCATGTGTCAAGCGTCGACTGGCTGACGCGACGTATGCATGCCTGCGGCGTAAGATGGGACACGGTTCAGCGCAGGATCGACACGTGGAGCGATCGGAGCCGCTGGGCGAGAGGAGTCGTTTCGGCGGGAGATGACGGGCGCCGTTGGATGAGGCCATACTCAGCAATAAACAGGGGTGGGGCCCGCCCCAGGGCCAAAATCTTTCATTTTTCCCTCTTCCTTGAGTCGTTGCTGCTCGGCGTTCTTCTTCCCTTTGGAATACATGGTTCGCTCCCACTCTTCGGGCTGCCCGCGCCAGAAGGAGGCTAGTGACACGTCCGAACCCCCGGCTAGCTCATGCCCTCCGCCGGATCCTCTGCCGGCGGTAGGGCCGTCCGCCTCGTCGACGGCATTTGGTGGTTTCTCCGGCGGCGGCCCGAGACGTCCACAGTTACCCGAGCCCCAGACGGGGGACAGAAGGAAGGGCGGGGGTAGGCCCCCTCTCAAGAGGAAAAGGACGGTTTCTCGCGCGTCGTCGTCGAGGGTCCCTGAGGGAATTTCCGTGCAGGAGGGGTGCACCGTCTTCACGGTTCCATCTGGACTTTCCGTTGCCGCTGGCCTGCTCGTCGAGATGGAGGAGTCGGCTGGGGAAAGCTGCCTGTTACGACCCAAAATTTGGCCCGTAACCGGCACTTAAATTACGTAACATCTACAGGCGTACGCAACTCAAGTAAGCCGAAACCCAGAAATCCAAACCACCAAAATCTGGATCAACGGAGAAAAGCAGTCTTAACATTTGGAAAATCACAAGTAAATTCTCTAACTCTAGTTTTCTTTCTTGAAAATTTCGGCAGCACCTACTTTCTAAAAACTAGCCCCGAAAACGGGTACAGCATAGATAAAATATAAAGCATCCCAAATGGGAGCAAAATCACGCCCAACGGCGGAGACAATCACCACAACATATAAATACGACGCCGAAGAGAAGAATATAAAGGAAAATCGCGTAAAGAGGTAAAACTTTCCAACATAACCGGCTCCCATAAGCACGGTACCCAAAGTCGTCAAAATATACAACACAGAATCCTCACAAATCGTCTCTAAGTCACATACAAGAAATGGTAGATGGAGAATATTAGATCCAACAAAAAGATATACAATATACAGACAGATAACAGCAAATCCACCTAAAAGCAATGGCCTCACAGCCAAACGTAGCGGTATCCGCAAAAGTAGAGATGATAAGACGCCCTGCCGCGACTACTCTGAGGGTAAGTCCTGCAAAACACTGTGGCACAACGGGGGTGAGTTGCCAATTCGTGAATAGTAATCAACATCATACTGTAATCGCAAGTATGCACGAATAGCGATTTATCTATTACATGTAATCCGATAGCATAAGTATGATAAGTGCATATGCAACAATCATGTAAAGGTACATCATCAAGGTACTACAACTACATGAAGCAATGCATAACAACAAAATCCTGAATGTGTGATGATATAATATAAAATCTCATGCAAAATCATCAGCATGGAAAAACACCAGTGTCCCTCACTGATACATCAAATCCCAAATCCTCAGGCACCGCATCCTCAGATCGGCCCTCACATCCTGTAAGTCTCATGGAACCTAAGTGTCTAACATCGACACCCGAAACATCATGAAAACCCGTGTCTAGTATCGACACGTAAATCCCCATAACTCAGGCGCCGTCACCACGACTGGTCCTGACGATATGGCATACCTCACTCCGGTCGGTATCCCCACGATAACCGCCGAGTCCAAATACTATCACCGTTAGGTAGTGGTCCCACCGCCAGGCTTATCGTTGTTCCCCTCCGAACGGGGGCCGCGACGCGAGGACGTCTAGGCCTGTGATTCGGGGCAGATACTAATTGGTGCTATCCGTCTACCTCTCCGAAGATGCCAAGTTAATTTATGGCACCATGTATTGAAGGTTTAAACGGATGCAGCCGATGTAGCAGACTTCGTCAGATTCCTCCTCGTCTGAGGGGTTTTTGATTGTGGGGACGCTCTTCCCTGCAGGCGCAAGCCCCTGCAGTTAATTACGCTACCGCAACGCGGTAACAACTTTCTCCTTCTCCAGCTGGTCACTTCGTGTCGTGGGTGTTTGTTTTATTTGGGGTTGCCCATGGATTGTATACGGAGACTAATTTATGTCGTCGCCCGTAGGACGTGGATTAGTCCAAATCCTTATTTTCTTAGATTTGGGTTTGGGGTTTTGGTTTAAGGATACGTTAGCCATATTTGAGGCTAAGATCAACTCAAACGTTTGTTAAGGATACATTAGTCTAATTTGAGACTAAGATCAACTTAACATGATCGTTTAGATCCGACAAAAGAGCATTTGGGCTCTATTGTTCCAGTATAGGGACATAGTGGTCCATTGCATGTATGGCCATCGGGACCCATCACATCTCTGACGACGTTGAAGGATTACAACGACAGATGTCAGAGGAGTTCAGAGATGTACCCTTTAACCAAAGTTGATTGGGGAATCTATAGTCCAATTTGGGACTAAAGTCTGTTTGAAGGTTTAAGGATACGTTAGCCATATTTAAGGCTAAGATCAACTTAAACGGGATCGTTTAGATCCGACAAAAGAGCATTTGGGGCTCTATTATTCCAGTTTAGGGACATGGTGGTCCATTGCCAGTTTAGGGACATGGTGGTCCATCTCCAGTTTAGGGACATGGTGGTCCATTGAATGTATGGCCGTCGGGACCCATCACCTCTCTGACGACGTTGAAGGATTACAAAGACAGATATCAGAGGAGTTCAGAAATGTACCCTTGAACCAAAGTTGGTTGGGAGATCTATAGTCCAATTTGGGACTAAAGTCTGTTTGAGGGTTTAAGGATGCGTTAGCCGTATTTGAGGCTAAGATCAACATAAACGTTTGTTAAGGATACGTTAGTCCAGTTTAAGACTAAGATCAACTTAACGGGATCGTTTAGATCAGACAAAAGAGCGTTTGGGCTCTATTGTTCCAGTTTAGGGACATGGTGGTCCATTTCCAGTTTAGGGACATGGTGTTCCAATACCAGTTTAAGGACATAGTGGTCTATTGAGATGTATGGCTGTCGGGACCCATCACCTCTCTGAAGACGTTGAAGGATTACAACGACAAATATCAGAGGAGTTCAGAGATGTACCCTTGAACCAATGAGCTGGTTGAAAGAGCAGATGTGCCCAGTTCAAGATGATTTGAGGACTTATGGCCAGTTTGGGCTAAGTCCAATTATGTTTGAAATATTGGCCCTTTGGACCATTAGACATTTGTCTGGGTTCAGCCCCTCATCATGCAGCAGTGCTAAACAGAGGTTTGGGGGCTCTGACAACATTTTGGCTTTTATTAGGCACTGACCATTCATCATGGCTCTGGAGTTTACTTCGAATGTCATGTGAAACGATCAAGTTTAGAAAACAAGGGTATATTTGAAGTTCAGTCAAAGGGGAATCCTGCCTCTGAAAAACTTAGCCATTTTGGGCTAGGTTGGTTTTGAAATAGTGTTAACACTAGAAGGTATTTGACGATCACGTGTTCCCACGTGATGCGCTTTAAAAATAGTGTTAAACACTAAAAATGGGGTGGTCACGTGGGGTCACGTGAGGCGCCTGAGATTGGGCCGAAATTCCTTTATTTTACCCTTAAGGCTGCAAATAAGTGTTAAACACTTGCCTTCAGGCCATCACGTGTGAGCACGTGAGGCATTTAAAGATGGGGCCAGATTTCCTTTTACTTTGTTATGCAAATAAGTGTTAAACACTTTTTGACTCTCTGGCCATCACGTGCGGACACGTGATAGGCATCCATCCATTGGATATTAAAGGGATTTGTTAGGGGTCACGTGGGGATACGTGAGGGCGCCCTAAATGTGGAGCCAGATCTCCTTTGTTTTATCCTCAAATCTGTGAATAAGTGTTAAACATTTTTCATCTTTATTTTAGAGCATCACGTGTTGGCACGTGATGGGGATTTATGCATCGATAATTACAACACTTGCTGAGGGGTCACGTAGGGGACACGTGAGGGCACCCAAAGCTTCTTTTCTTTTGTTTTTTCTTGCTGTATTTTGGGAGTCACGTGGGAGCACGTGAGGCATTGCCTCAAAGCTTCTTTTCTTCAGGGATCTTTTCAAGGGTCACGTGGGGACACGTGACCCTAGTTCTTTTCATGAACAGAGATCTTTTAAGAATTGAATTCTTTGTAGGGTTAAACCCTAATTATGATTTTGGAGGAATTAAATTCCTATTGTGAAAGAATTAAATTCTTATTTAGGATAAAACCCTGATTTCTTTTTAAAGGAATTAAATTCCCAGATATGTAAAAGAATTAAATTCTTGATTAGGGTTAAACCCTAGTTTTGTTTTAGGAGGAATTAAATTCCTGTGAGTTTGGAAGAATTAAATTTCAAAAATCAATTTCCCTTCTAAGTTTAGGATCTGCATGGCAGGATCTCGACCCGATGAGAATTAAATTCTCATCCTATGGGGAGATGTGCTCTGTACAGATCTTCAACCTGGAGAAGAACTAAGTTCTTTATTTGCAGAAAAGTTAAACTCTTAAATTTTGAGAATTAAATTCTCTTTTTGAAGTTGATCTTTTTCCCTTTTCTCACCTAGGGTTTTCTTTGTTGAGAATTAAATTCTCCTTCATTTTCTTCCCTCTTGAGAATTAAATTCTCCTCTCTCTGTTTTTCTCTCCAAAAAGGTCCCTTCTCTTCTTTTCTTGGCTCCTATTTATAGCAGAAGGAAAAGAATCAATTTGTTCAGAAAATCTCTCAATGAAAGATTTGATTTGTTTTCGTATTTAATATAAGCCTTTAGATCATTAAGTGTATTTTATTTACCGTTGGATTTTAAATCCAAAAGATATTCTGTTTGTTATTTCGGTGAGATTTGGGGAGATCTTTCCTTATTTGAGATTTTCCCATAAATTAGTGATATTTAATCACCCTTGGATCTTTAATCCAACGGTCCCCATAATCCTTTTCCATTTGGAAAGATTTAGAGAAATTTAGAATTTTAATTCTATTTTGAAATATTTTAGAGAAATTTAGAATTTTAATTCTATTAAACTGTAAGGCTTTCAAAGCCTGTCACGTGCTGGCACGTGGCCCTTGGTCACGTGTGAGCACGTGACCCCTAAATTGGTTGCTTTAACAGCCGCTTGTTTATGTTGTTGTTCTAACCATCACGTGTCAACACGTGACCATTGGTCACGTGTGAGCACGTGATACCTCATTGAGGTACTTCCTGATTTTTAATCAGGGAACGGATTTTAGAATTTAATTCTATTCATTATTTTAGAGGCCTTAAAAACCCATCACGTGTCTGCACGTGATCCATGGTCACGTGTGAGCACGTGATGCCCCATTGGGGTCTTTTCTGGGATTTTATTATATCTTTTAACTTCTCCAGCGGGTTCTTAAAGGTCCATCACGTGTGGACACGTGATGCCTCATAACTTTTGATCCCGGATGAATTATGAGGCCCATAATATATCAAATCGAAGGGTTTTTCGAGATGCTTCCAATATCATCAGAATTTAATAGTTTCTCTTTCGGGAGTTTATCAAAATATAGGCCGGAAGATACTGGTTTGCATTTCCTTAAGCATATCGTTGCCATTTGATACCTTGGACTCCTTTGCGCAGAAATTTTTGGCGGGAACAATCGTCTACATCACGAAATCACCACTCGTCCCGGGGTACCATACCGGGTCCACCATGCACCCGCAGACGGTGCCTCCCGCTCCTCGAATCGGGTATCACAAGCCAAATCTCAGAACCGAGAAATCACATGGTGGACACACTGAAATATCATATCAAGAGAAATCGGGTTTTCATACAATATATAGTTTTCTTGAAATACCCCCACGGTTCTCAAATCCATAAATCATATGAAATCCATATCTCAATGCGTAAATCCATAAAAAACTGATATATGCAACATAAAACAACAATATGAGCATATCAAGGGAAATCCGCTCTTTTAAATGAATCCATCTTTAAAATATATCTTGCGGTTCCCAAAATCCTCTGAAAAACAAGTGCAGTATCATATGTGGTGTACATGTAAGTGTAGCAAGGTTTAAGTATCTACATGTAAGCAAGTATGTATGATGCATTTCATAAGCGCAATGATCAATAACTCAATATCACATATCAAAACAATACGACTTAGGGTACATACAAGTATAGCGAAATTATGCGGGTGTACATGTCAATATGTGTGCATGATATACATGTAGCTGTAATAGACTATGTGGGTGTACATGTCAATATGTATGCAAGATGTACAAGTAGGTATAGTAAGGTATACGTGAAATGGATTAAGAGTTACTATCTTAACTATCCATGTCAAACACAATAACACGTATGTAGGTGTCAACAATATCTCATATGCACAAAGGAATAAGAGTTACCACTTCCACCCTCCCTATCCACTACCATATCACGTATGTAGGTGGTTTGTGCGTGTCATGGCAATTACTGACGATGTGGGTGTAGCATACAATTTAGTGCTCGTGCAACATGAACCGTCAGTAATGTGTTATATCTAAAGGTACAACATATATTACTATGAAATGACATTCATATGAAATTAACCAATATGCAATAACATGCAGCTATTCTATCATATCAGCCCCGACGCATAACGCCATACGGGCGATTTCCCCGTAGATGTTAAATCTACTCACAAATGGTCTCCAGCTATAAAAATCCGACCACCTGCTTACTCTTGTTCGCGGCGTCCGAAGTCCTTACTTGCGACGCTATAAATTCACAAACACACAAATAGCGCAAACATATCAGAATCGACTAATATAATGTAAAACTACACTTTAACGATGCACCAACACTAAACTAACTCACAAGTCTCCGTCTAGTGGCTAACGTGCGTTGCGACACTACTAAACCAAACTGAGTACAGCAGCTGCATCAGATCACGATTTGTGTTGGATTACGTAACACGCGGATTCAAAACACTAGATTATAGGTAAATAATTCCAGATTTTTCATACTGCAATTACTAAAAAAGTAAACAGTACTAAACACCCCTAACCAACAGCAGACAACTACCCACAAAAACCAAACCCCATCACCTCCCTACAAAGCCGGCGTCGCCGGAATTCGCCAAAGGGGTCGCCGGCCCCAGCCGGTAGGGTGGTCCTCGTGCCTCAGGTGGTGCTCTAGGGTCACTAGTACATCACTACAATTTTGTTTGGTCACTCACTAAAATTTCCAGATCACAGCAGATACATAGGCTTTAAAACGACACTAAAAACACGATATTGCACTAATCGATATTTAAAGTGTTCTAAACCATATTCAACGAGCTATACAACATAAAAACTCCTATTTATCAGTGTAGGGATTATACCTATCAACTTAGCTCACAAGATCCAAGCTTTCCTAGTTTCCAAGTGATCCAAGATGCTAAAACTCAAGACTTGAAGTATTTGTGATAATATTTTGGAATTTTGGAGAATTTTGAGTTTGGATTGATGCAAAAATGGAAGGGAATGATCAAGAGCAGTAGGGGAGGAAAGGATCTCGGGCAAGTGATAAGGATGGGGTTTTGTGAGGAATTTCCTAGCTATTTCTCATGATTAATGCTCATAAATGCTTTCACATGCACATGCATGCACCTCTTTGATTCTTTTCTTTTCTTTTCTTTTCTTTAACTTTTAATCCTAGTCAACACAAAGATCTAGATATTGTGGGAAGGTTTTGGTTTACTCAAGCTTAATTTGATGAAAAGATCGTTTTAGAGAAATTTCCCAAAATGTGAATACCGCATTAAAATAATATTAAAAATGGGAAAAATTCTAATTGAACCAAAACGTCCTATATACCCCCAAAACTTGCGCACTAGCTTTATTTTAGCTAAAGTAGGTGCTGGCAAGTCTATATGGTCGTTTGAATACAGTCGGGTTAAAACGGAAAATACCGACAATTTAACCCTAAAACAGAAAAATTCTCATAACGATTTCTAAAACGTTACACTGCCGCACGGATCCCTGAGGGATCAATTGGAGGCCATAGCCCAGGGGGCGGTCCAGGTACGAACCCCTTTACGTGCATTTTCTCGGTACACCTTTCCTTGGCTCGGGGGCCTCCTGGGTTCTTATCGGCTTTCCGTCAGGTTCTTCAACACTGCGCTCTTACCACTCATATGGAGGCCGAGGGGGCGATCCATGCCCCGAGGCAAGTGGAAGCGTTCCCTTCAGAGGTCGAGGTTTTCCGACGTGACCTGCACTTGGAGAGGGAAAGGGCCGACGTCTTGGCGGGCCGGGCGGAGGCTGCGGAACTTGCCAATTCAGCGAATCGGGATGCCCTTCGTCGTCTGAATGCGTCCCTCCGGGTTGCCGATAGGAAGCTGGCATATCTGGCCGAACGCTTTGCGGCCCTGGAAAAAGAGAGGGACGCCAGCAGGGGAGATGCTGAGGCGGCACTTCTGGAGGCCCAGGTCGCCGAGTCTCGGGCTAAGAAAGTTGTGACCGATTATAAGTCTTCAGAGCAGTTTTACGCCGAGCTCGGGGAGTATTCTGCCGTCGCATGGAACAAGGCCCTGGACGCCGTGAAGGAACAGCTTCCTGAGTTCGACGATGGTGAGCTCCGCGCTCGGGCTCCGCTTCCGGCGGCGAGGCCTCCGGTGGGAGATGGCAAGGGGAGCAGGGTGCGCCCCTGGTGGCAAAATCTCCGGTGGTAGAGCCCCCAGCAGGCTGTGATGTCAGCGATGAGGGGACCGAAGTAAGCCTCCGGGCAGTTTGTAGGGCTGGGGAGCCCCATAATACCCTTTGTAAAAACTTTGCTTTTGGTAATAAAAGAAAATCCTTGTTTCGTCGGTTTGCATTTCATCTTCTGTGTGTGAAGGATGTTCGTAGGATATCTTTGCTTGTACCGTCGTGTTTTCATATCTGATTCGCCATCTGTCTGGCGATCTTCCGTCGAGTTGACTTCAATCACTAGCCGACGAGCATATCAAGCGCTGCCGAGGAGGTATCCCTATGGGCCCCGGAGTCGAGGGGAGATCGTCTAGACTTGGATAAACCTGACGTCCTTCCCTGGTGTCTTGGATCCTCCGCGGGCCACAGAGGATCTTTGACTTCGAGCATCGACCACCAGCCGGGGGTGATTGGGCAGGGTAGTTACGCAGTTGCCTCTTGCAAGGGCTTACCGATCCCTGGCGTTGTGGTAGGGAAGCTACCAGCCGGGGATAGCCGAGCAAGGACTCGACTGCCTCTTGGAGGACTTTGGTCCTTAGCACTGGAGGGGCTGTAAGAAGCTCGCTAAGGATGACCGTGCAGTGAAGCTGTGCGGTTGCCTCTTGGCGAGGGCTTTGACCTCTGGCGTCGGGGGTAGGCAACTACCAGTCTGGGATGGACGAGCGGGGTAGCCACTCTGGTGCCTCTTCCGAGGGCATTCTGATCCCTGGCGTCGTGGGTAGGGAGCTACCAGCCGGAGTAGACCGAGCAGGGTAGCTGCTCGGTTGCCTCTTGCGAGGGGTTTGATCCTTTAGGACAGGGACTGAGCAGGGTTACTTCCCAGTGCCTCTTGGCGAGGACTTTGATCCCTGTCGGTTGTGGTAGGAAGCTACCGGCCGGGGATAGCCGAGCAAGGACTCGACTTCCTCTGGGAGGACTTTGGTCCTTAGCGCGGGAGGGGCTGTAGAAGCCTACCAAGGACCCTTGGCCGGGCAGGGTTACTGCCCGGTGCCTCTTGGCGAGGGCTTTTATCCTGAAGGATAGCCGAGCGAGGGATCCTCGGACTCGACTGCCTCTGGGAGGGCTTTTTGTTCCCCGGCGTTGTGGTAGGGAAGCTGCCCGCTGGGAATAGCCGAGCGAGGGATCCTCGGGCTCGACCGCCTCTGTGAGGGCTTTTTGATCCCCGGCGTTGTGGCAGGGAAGCTGCCCGCTGGGGATAGCCGAGCGAGGGATCCTCAGACTCGACTGCCTCTGGGAGGGATTTTTGGTCCGGGCAGTGGGGTGCACGGTCGCACCGCGGCGAGGGCCCGTATGTTGCACGGCCGCCTTGAGGCGAGGGCCTTGAGTTGTAAAAGGGGAACTCTACTGGGGAAAAAGATTCGACGTTTCTTTATTCGTATGGACAGGAATTTCAGAGAACGCTTTACACCATCTTTGTGAAAGGGAAATCTCGCTGGCCTTGACCTCATTCGTATAGCTTGATCTTCTCGGCGTTATAAGGCCGCGGCAGCTTTCGTCCGTCCGCGACTTATAGGCGGTAGACTCCGCTGGGGAGCGCTTCAGAGACAAGGAAAGGACCCTGCCACTTTGGGGAGAACTTGTGAAGCCTGCATTGGTCGATGAACTCGTTCCTCCGTAGGACCAGGTCCCCGGTCTTGACGGAGCGGCGTTTGACCCGAGCGTTGTAATATCGGGCTGTCTGTTGCTGATAGGCGGCGGCTCTGATCTGGGCCCGATCCTTTTTTTCCAACAATATGTCGAGGTTGGTCCGTAGCGCCATGGTGTTTGCGTCATCGTCAAAGTGCTCGACCCGGTGACTGGGTAGCCCGATCTCCGCTGGGACCATCGCTTCGGTCCCGTAGCAGAGGTTAAAGGGGGTCTCCCCGGTGGGAGTCTTTCTTGACGTGCACAGGGCCCATAAGACCCGGGGCAGCTCTTCAACCCAACTGCCTTGTCTCCTCTCTATGCAGGTCCGGAGACCCCGGAGGACATCTCGGTTAGCGACCTCGGCCTGCCAGTTACATTGGGGGTGCGCGACCGCGGCGAACTTCATGAGGATATGGTACTCTTTGCAGAAGCCCTTCACTTTCTTGTTCTCGAAATTCGTCCCGTGGTCGGTGATGATGCACCTCGGGATGCTATACCGGAGTATCAGGTTGTTTTGCAGGAACTTTATGGTTGTGGCAGCGTCCGGTTTCCTGATGGGGACGGCCTCGATCTACTTGGTGAAGTAGTCCACCGCAACGAGGACGTATTTGTGCCCGTCTGTTCTGGTAGGGAACTGGCCGATCATATCCAGCCCCCACTGGGCGAACGGCCATGGGGACGTCAGGGCAGTTAGCTCGGTAGCCGGGAGGCGGGGAATGCTGCCGTGGAGCTGGCAGCTCTTGCACCTCCTGACCAGCTTCAGGGCATCCTCATGCATGGTGGGCCAGTAGTACCCTTGTAGTAACGCCTTTTGGATCAAGGTTCGAGCTCTCTGGTGCGCGCCGCCCACCCCTTCATGGATTTCCCGAAGGACGTAGTCGGCCTCTTGGGGGTCAAAGCATCGGAGCAGGGGCTGAATGAAGGCCTTCTTATAGAGGTTCCCGTTGCTCCAGACGAAGTGGCGGGCTTTGGCCCGGAGACGGTGGGCGGCCACCCGGTCCTCCGGAAGCGCACCGTCCTTCAGGAACTCCACAAGGGGCTTCCTCCAATCCTGGTCGCTGTCCTGCGTTGCTTACACGTGGAGTGTCGTCGCTTCATCTCCTATGCTGGGTTGAGGAAAGGTTTCGAAGAGGATCGACCGTCGATTGTTGGCCGAGTACGACGAAGCTAGCCTGCTCAGGGCGTCTGCTTGGGCATTCAGCTGTCTGGGTATTTGTTCTACCTGGACCTCGTCTAAGTTTTTCCGGAGTTTCCTTACCTCTTCTAGGTACTTCATCATTAGAGGCTCTGGGGCTTCGAAGCGGCCGGCCATTTGGCCGACAACAAGGGCCGAGTCGCAGCGGATTCGAATTATCTTCAGCCCCAGCCCGACGGCCATGCGCAGTCCGGCCAGGAAGGCCTCGTATTCTGCCGCGTTGTTCGACACTTTGAAACCGAGCCTCAAGGAGTACTCCATCTCGGCTTCGTTTGGGCCCCGGATAATGAGGCCGGCACCGCAGCCTTCCTCGGTAGAAGACCCGTCGACGTAGATGACCCACTCCGGAACTGAGCTAGGACCTTTCGGGATGGGACACCGGGTTGGAAGGGGCTGCGCGGACTCCGGCCTCCTGCTAGGGATGGTGCATTCGACGATGAAATCGTCCAGGACCTGCGCCTTGATGGCTTGCCTCGGGCGATATCTTATGTCGAATTGAGATAGCTCCCATCTCCATTTTTCCAGGCGGCCTGAAGATTCCGGTGATGCCAGGATAGCTCTCAACGGGTGCTCGGTGAGGACGATAATGGTGTGTGCTTGGAAGTAGTGCCGCAGCTTCCGCGAGGTTACCATGAGAGCCAAGACAATCTTCTCTATGGTTGGGTACCTCGTCTCCACGTCCTTAAACACGTGGCTCACATAGTACACCGGCTTCTGCACCCCTTCGGCCTCTCGGACTAGCACCGAGCCTGCTGCTTGGTCGGATACTGCCAGATACAGTGACAGTTCGTCCCCTTCCACTGGCCGGGTGAGCAGCGGCGGTGTCGTGAGGTGTTTCTTCAATTGGTCGAAGGCGGCTTGGCACTCCTCTGACCACTCGAACCTTGGAATTTTCCTCAGCGCTTTAAAGAACGGGAGGCACTTCTCCCCCGACCTGGACATGAAACGGCTCAGAGCGGCGACCCGCCCCGTGAGCCACATGATCTCGACGTTGGTCTTGGGTGCGGCCATGCTCAGGATAGCGTCAATATTCTCCGGGTTAGCTTCAATTCCACGGTGAGTGACCATGGACCCGAGGAACTTTCCTCCGGTGACTCCGAATGCGCACTTGGCGGGGTTTAATTTCATGTTGAATTTGCGGAGCACTCCGAATGCCTCGCCCAGGTCCTTGGCATGGTCGGCCGACGAGGTGGACTTGACGAGCATGTCGTCAACATAAACTTCCATGTGCCTGCCGATCTGTGGCTTGAACATGCAATTGACCAGCCTCTGGTACGTGGCCCCGGCGTTCTTGAGGCCGAAGGGCACCACCCTGTAGCAGTACACCCCCCAATCCGTTGTGAATGCGGTCAGGTCTTCGTCTTCAGGATTCATACGGATTTGGTTATAGCCGGAGAAAGCGTCCATGAAGCTCAGTAGCTCATGACCGGCCGAGCTGTCGACGAGTTGGTCTATACGGGGGAGCGGGAAGTTGTCCTTGGGGCAGGCCTTATTGAGGTCGGTGAAGTCGACGCACATACGCCATTTCCTGCTCGACTTCTTGACCAGGACCACGTTTGCCAGCCACTCTGAGTAGGGCACATTCCTGATGAAGTTGGCGGCGAGGAGCCGATCAACTTCCTCTTCGATCGCTTTCTGCTTGATAGGGGCGAAGCTTCTTTTCTTCTGTCTGACAGGTCGGGCCGTAGGATCAACTCCGAGCTTGTGGGAGATGATTTTGGGGTTGATCCCAGGCATGTCAGCAGGCGCCCAAGCGAAAACGTCGGAGTTGCTTCTGAGGAACTTGATCAGGTCATCCCGCGGGTCCCCGTCAGGAGCGACCCGACCTGGACGGTCTTTCCTTGGTCTCCTTCTGCTAGGGGCACCCGGTAAGAGGTTCGATCGTCGCCCCACGGACCTCCTTCCGCTCGTCCCGGGTGTCCAGGGATCCTTTGATGTCGCTGCACGCATCGGCGTCGTCAGCGTGCTGCTCGGGCTAAGACGTCTCTGTAAGGCCTATCCTCGCGACCCGCTGGCTCCCATATGCCCAACCTATCCCACCCCGATCGAGGAGGAATTTTATCGCCAGGTAGTATGTCGAGATCTGGGCCTGGAGGGAGTTCAGCGTCGGGCGGCCGAGGAGGACGTTGTAGGCCGACGGAACCTTCGCTACGATGAAGTCCATAGGCAACATGCGCGTGCGGCCGGGCTCCCCGATCGTGAACTGCAGGGTGATCACCCCTTGTGCCAGGATGGAGTGGTTGGTGAACCCCGAGAGGACGTGGGAGGTCGGTCTCAGGTCTACTGGGGCGAGCCCCATACGCAGGAAGCAGTCGTGGAAGAGGATGTTCGCCGAGCTGCCCGAATCGATGAGTATCCGGTGGACCTCGTACCGGTGAATTTGGGCTATGATCACCAGCGGGTCACTATGGGGCACAGATATGCCGTGGAGATCCTCGTCGCCAAAGGTGATGGGCTCTCGACCCGCTGTAGTCGCAAAAGAAGGTATAGAGAATAATTTGTATTTTTAGGTGTAGGGAACTACAAAGAATATTTACAATTATAACAATGAGAAGAAAATTATATATATATATATATATATATATATATATATATATATATATATATATATGTGTGTGTGGGGGGGGGGGTTAATGGAGGAAAGAGCCTATACGAGGGAATTTCCTCCTATGGCGTCGGAAAAATACACACTCTCTCATTTTTTCCGACGATCGGCATCCACCATCTTCATCGTTATCATCTAAGATGTGGGTACACCAAATTTCATGTGATTCTACAATCTTTTCACCGTTGATTTAGTGGGTTCAAAATTAACGGTTTACCGACAATAAAACTTTTTACATTGCTAAATCAACGGTGAAAAGGTTTTAGAATCATATGAAATTTGGTGTACCCACATCTTAGATGATAACGATGAAGATAGTGGGTACCGATCGTCGAAAAAAATGAGGGAAGGGATATTTTTTCGACGCTATAGAAGGAAATTCCCTCCTATGGCATCTTTACTCCATTATTCCTGTATATAAAAGTTGGGGCACCATTCCCTAATGGATATTTAGCAAGTTGAGATCTTTAACAGATCCATCAAGACGCTAGCCCAGCTTGAAATTTCTCTTGGAGCCACTAATATAAAAATGGTTTGCCCCTACGATTACCACCGTAAGGACACTGTTTGTCCCTACAGTGCACACCGTAGGGACGTTTCTACAGAAAAAATTAAGTTTTGTGGCAAACTTAATTTGCCTTTACGGTGCCGGCAGAGAAACCTCTACCGTGAGAACCGTAGGAGCAATGTTGGATTTTTTTCCTCTTAGTTGGCTCATTTTTCCTTCAAATCATCTAAAAAAAACCTAGCCTCCTCGATCCACCGACATCTCTCTCCTTTCTGTCTCCTTTGCATCTCGCCGCTGATTCCTCTTCTTTCCTCTTCATCTCACTGCCACAACTGTCTGTCTCAGCAACATCTTTCCGCCTTTTGCTCTCCGTTGCGGCTCGAGCTCGAGTTCTCACCGCCTCTTCATCTCCTCTGTCGACGTCGAGTTCACCGCCTCCTAGAGTTCGTCTTCCTCGAGTTCGCCGCTTCCTCCTCTCTCCTCTGCTTCTCGCCGCCGCCGCCGTCTCTCAGCCACATCCGACCGCCGTCTCTAACCCTAATCGTAAGCAACTTCGCCCCCTTTTTGTATCGATTTTGATCGATTCAATCGATTTTTTGTTCCGATTTCTCGAATTCATAACAGATCTGGTTGGTTTCTTGTAGTTTTGGTGGCGATGGCGAGGCGAAAATCAAAGATGAGCTCGTCAAAGGATAGCAAGTAAGTCTTTTTCTTATTTCTTATTGAGTTTTTGATCGATCTAGGGCTTGATCTAGGATTTTTGATTGATTGTTTGATTTGTTGAAGGCTTGCGGTGAAGAAAGGAGACGGAGCCAGAAAAGAAGAGGAAAGATGGGAAAGATTCGAACAAGCCGAGGAGGCCTCCTAACGTTTTCTTCATTTTCATGTTTTTTTTATTCAGATCTAATTTTTTTTCGATTTCCTTATTTTTTGTGATTTTTATGTGATTTTTGTTATTAAGAAGGGATTTAGGAAGGAGTTTAAGGAGAAGAACCCTTGGAACAAGAGCGCCGCCGCTGTAAATCCTAATTTTCTTGATCTCATTTGTTTTTGTTGAAGGTTTGTGGTGAAAAAAAAGGAGCAGCGACGAAGCTTGAGAAGAAGAGGAAGACAATATTTTTATTTTTTTTTAAAGTTTGCCTTTACGGTTGGCACCTTAGGGGTAGTGATCCCTACGGGTTTCGCCGTAGGGGTAAATTTATAACCGCATGGGCATTTATCTATCCCTACGGATCATAATTTTGTCTTTACAGTAGACACTGCAGGAACATTGGTTTTCTCCTACGGTTATAAAAGATATACAAGGTTTAATAACGAACAACAAATATATTACAAGTATAAAATTAAAAAAAAAAGCACAGCAAAACGATTACTATTAGGGTAAAAGGAGCCTACAATGTTCCTGTAAGGTACACCCTACGGTGCAGTATACATGGTATCCATTTATTGGGTTTTGCATGATGCTTTTGTATTTAATTTAGTGTAAGATCCACTGGAAAACTGAAAGGACTTAAGTGCAAAAGCACCATGTAAAATCTAATGTATGAATGCGACATATACTCCACCATAGATGCACCCAACATGTGTTGTCTATAGTGCCCTCAAGGCAATTATCATAGTCGCGGACTTGTGATTATGATGATTGAGGCATGACCTATACCGATAAAACAGTCTTACTCAAGATGATAGTATGCTATCTGGTTTGTTTTTATCATCATGTACATGTTGATAGAGCACATAGGATTCTTGCTTAACTGCCAGCATTATGATGGTGATCATATATATGGGAGCTGGGGTCTATAAGCAGATCTTTAAATGTCCCTAGTCGTAGGAGTATCGAGACCGGGCATCGATACTCCAGTGTAGACTAGTGTATACTGATCGAGACCCCGACGAAGGGCGGTGGCCAGGTCTCACAAGCCATTGGTGTTAGTCTGTTCACCTAAGATAGTATGCAGGTGCTCATTGGGTTATGAGTACACTGGACGGACTCGCCGGGAACCTGCTAGTTGGTATTATACCTATTGTCAGATAGCAGTTCCCAGGTGACATGTGTACAGGTTAGTCTGTCGACCTGAGATCGTCATTTGTCTCGTGTGAGTCCCTACTGTGCGTTGATTACTAACCTACCACGGCTCAAAGGAGTCGTGCAAACAGGTTTTAGTTGGGTACAGTCCCGAGCCACATGGAGGCAGTGGTCGGATCATCGGGGATTCGTCTTTCCCGGTATTGGGGGTTGATGTCGCATTGTGTACGGGTGACCATCACCACAAATCCATGGCCATGGTAGACGAGGATTACCGATCCAGGATCGATAGTTTCTCAAGAGGTGATGGGTTTCATGCTGACACTAAATATCGCGTTGTTAGGGGTCTGACTTTATCCACCCCCTTAGACTCGATATGCGATACTCTTAGACGAACAGACCGGACTGTACGGATATTTTCACTGTCAGGCTCAGTAGGGGTTCAGGATGAGTTTGCTCGTCGTCCTCCCTTTCGCTCAATACCTGGGTAGCCGTTACGTACAGCTAGTGTCACTGACGTGCTTGTGGTTAAACCCACTGCCAGCGTATTGACGAGTCTTTAGAGTCCTACACAGAGGGTTTTTACGGTTCAGGCGATATGGTGTACATGACGTATGTTGGTACATACAGGTGTCCGATTAAATTTGTGCATGTTGTGCAGACTTTAATCGGACGGTTGATAATACTAGCAGTTTAGGATTAAGCCAGATTATTAAATCAGGTTTTGATTTAATAATTTATATATGTATTTGTATATACGTATTCTAGTATTATTGTTCACTATTCGTTTTCTCTCTCGGCTATTCGTATTTTGGTATGAATACGTGTATATGTATTTCGGTACATGTACCGGAAAGTATTCCGTATTTTGTGCGGAATAGCTTTTAGATGAAGATGCCAACTCATTTATATGATTTTCCTTTTTGGAAAATCATTTGTTTTATAAATGAGGTAAAAAAGGTGACTTAAGTCAAGGCATGGGTCAAAGCATGGATACAAGGTATGGTTTGCTTTGTTTATTTTGAAAAAGAAAATGTTATTTTATTTTGTGTGGAGGAGAGAGGGAGGCCGGCCATATGATGGTGGGGTTTTTGATTTTCATTTGGCTAATTTACATTATACACTAGCTCTCTCTCACTCTCTCATACACACAAAATGAGTTAGTGATTTTTCTTTGCTCATGCCAAAAGCTTCATCACCTCTTTCATCTTCTTCTTAGAGTTGCTCCATGGAGCTCATGGTTGAGAGAAAATTGTAGTGACACTTTCATACACCCCCACTCACCATCACTAGCGATTTTGGAGCGTCGGTTACCTCGTTCGACGAGGTTGGAGCTTGCGCCGTTTCTCTCGGGTGGATCATCGGAGACGAAAGAAGACCGGCAACCAAACCACATCAACGAGCCGCTAGGAGCTTGGAATGAAGACCGAAGGACACGGATCAACTCGGTATAACGATTCTAACTCTTAGTTAGTTTGCTAGTTTAGGGTTTAAGGTCGATCCGTAAATCGGGTAGCGGTAGCGCCAGATTAGAAAATTTTTGTTCCGCATTTTGGCCGCGTTTTGTTGGCTGGGGCGCTACCGGAACCCTACATGGTATCAGAGCCATCCTTTAAACCCCTCACTAACTTGTTTAGACGTGCTTAAAAGATCGATCGATGGATTTTACCGAAATCACAATTTCATTTTTCATGTTTCTGTCGATTTTTAAAAGTGGTCAAAAAATATTTTCCAGAGGCTTAAAAATCCGTGTAGGCCTTTTTAGGAGTACACAAAATTTGGGCCCATGACTCCTCTAAAGCCCCGCGGATCCGCCACACTTAGCCCCCATTGGCGGCGGTTTCGCGGCGGTTTCGCGGCGGATTAGTGGCAACGGGCGTCCAAATTTTTTCCGTAGCTTTATTTCTTGGAATTGTGATTTTTGTGATATTCTGTTTTGGCCCAGTTTTCTGTGCAGTGCTGTTATTGCTATTGGGGACAATTTGGAATTTTGTCAATCGATAATTTAAGTGGGCGTTTAACAGTACATACATTATTATCTGCGACCGTGAATGTCACTTGATCGGTAAACTCGTCTAATTGTTATATGTCTTTTAGACGGGTTTGCTAACGTGACATTCACGTTGATGTTCTGTGTTGTGCTGTGATGTTGGGTCGATCGTCGTGGTGGATAGCAATGGTTCAATGTTAGTACAGCTTTATTTTATTTGTACATTTGATATTGCAGGGCGAGCGTCCGACATGTGGACTGCCGTCACTGCCAGTTTGTATATTATTCTTTTGGGGCACGACCGGGCTGAGGTCGATGTCACCCTTGTATATTATTTTATTTTTTGTACTAGGATTACCTCGAGGTGGAGTGCACGAATAGCCGGGTTCTAGAGGGCAATTGGTCCGCATCTCAAGGCATTCAGACGGAGGGGACCTTACTCTAGAATTGGCGGGCTATTCGCCGCACTCCTAGGGGGTATAGGATGACCTAGGAGGGATGCTCAAGTTACCGGATTCCGTGAAGTGCCGGGTGGCCCATTCACGTTGCTGAAGGGGGCTGCCTCACTTCTGGTTTTGGCGGGTAACTTGCCGCGCTCGTAGGGGTCTAGGTTTCATTGCACAGGCTATCCACACGACAGGGAACGTCGGGTCTCACTTGCGGCTTAAGTGAAACCCGGGGCTCCAGATTATCCACCATTCTGTGTTGTTTCTGTGATGTTTCTGTGATGTTTTTTATCATGCCCGGGATGAATGTTATATATATATTTATATATACTAGTAAATGTTGTATATGTTTTGCACCCGCGCTAGTCCAGTCCCCGCTCTGTCGTTAGTTAAGTAACCTAACGGGTGATGACGGGACCCAGTGGCGAATGCGGATGGCATATACGTACATTTTATTTTTGTTCTTTTCTGGTGTGATTAATTGATGGGACTGCATAGATTCTTATCAATGCAAGAATAAAACAAACCTATATTTGATTTTGTTGGAACCAAGTTTTTAAAAACTGACATTACAGACGTTTTCTTTTTGCTTTGCATCGTGGTATTAGATTGGGAATATGCTGCACCTCATTCGACGAGGCAAGGGCCGAGATCCCTTCATCGGGAGTGACCCCTTGGGTAAAAGTTTGCGTCAATGTAATAACTTTACTATAGTCGATTACTTTTTCTTTGCATCGTGGTATTCAGTTTGGGATATCATGTACCCCATTTGACGGGGAAAGAGCCGAGATCCCTTTACCGGGAGTGACCTCTTTAGCAAAAGTTTTCGCCACTATATATATTTATAAAAAAACCACTTGGATTCCTTCAACGTTATCAAGTTCATTACGTTAAAGGTTTTTCGCCAAAAACTAGCCGTAGCCCTCCGTCATTTTAGATCAGTATTGCTTAGTATTCGTACTGCGTATGTCGTGCATTGCCGAGGCGTAGTGTTCGGTAGCTCTGTAATGCTTTTCTGTCGCATGGATATGCGGATTGGTTAGGACAGTCGTACGGTTATGTTGGCATTGTCAAGGACTCGTACGGGTGGGTTTAACGCAATCAAGATAATGATGGGTTGAACTTGACTAGGACTCTTTGATATGTTGGCATTGTCAAGGTCACTTGGGTCCTAGGGGTAAAAACACACATCGGGAGTTTCAAACATACAGGAAACTTACCAGGCTTGCGCATACCTTCTGGAGTATGGTGACTTGAGTGGCTTCCATCAAGTTATCATGCGATGATAGTTGGATCCCGATTCCTACTGATGAGTAGGATTACTCCTCGGGTGATTCCGACTGATTCTCCTTTTGGGTTTGGAGGAGAATTCGAGGAAACAGTGGGAGCCATCCAGATTAGATAAAATGATTAACCATTCTGATCTAGGTTAGAGTGCACACTGAGTGTTTCTTCTTCTCTCTCTCTCTGGCTGCGACTATGGCCCGACCCTTGACTAAAACTCATAAACCAAGTTGACCGAACCTTCTTAAAACACTTTGTCTTTTGGAATGTTACGGTGTTGCATACATCATTGCCACTTCTATATCACCTTTGCGTTTCTCCAGAACACCTCATATCACTACGAACGTCCACTTCCATTGGATAAATCCATCGTATGGTTATATACGAACTCGAAAGATATGATTCGAGGATGGATTCTGGTTCTGGAGAGATTGAATAGGATTATTCGGTTGTCTTTTCTCTTTACCTTCTCTCAGGTTGTGAGGGCTCCTAGGATTAGGAGAGGGTACACCTATTGAGCTTATTGGATACTATTCCTCCATACCATAGGCAGGAGCCGAACGGTAGGGAAGGAAGAAAACCAACAAGCTTAACTGTGGTGTACAGAAGCTAATAAGTAAAGACATATAAAGGGATTAGAATAATGGCAAAGGAAATTGCGATCGCCATCATTCACGACAAAGACCATGTATACCCCTGCCACTCCTACATCTACTTTGAATTTCTCTAGGACACTTCGTATCACTATGGATATCCACTTCCATTGGATAAATCCATCGTATAGTTACATACGAACTCGAAGGAACTTTTTCGAGGATGGATTCTGGTTCAGGAGAAAGTGAGTAGGATTATTCGGATGTCTTTTCTCTTTACCTTCTCTCAGATTGCGAGGGATCCTAGGATTAGGAGAGTACACCTATTACGCTTATTGGATAGTTTTCTTCCAAACCTTAGACTGGTGCCAAAGGGTAGGGAAGGAAGAAAACCAATTAGCCTAAAAAAGGTGTACATGAGGTAATAAGTAAAGACAAAATAAAGGGATTGGAGTAAGGGCATGTATAGTATATGGTTACTGTCATGAATCGGGGTAATGGAAAAGGCATTACTAGGAATACCAGTTAACCCTTTTGAAACATTTCATGTTTCAGTTTCACTATGCGATGTTAATTGAAAACTGTTTTCCCAATTGGAATCTAACTCCAGGGTATGTATTTACCAGATCAGTTTCTTACATCTGCATGTTATTACGGATGGTGAGTGGGAGCAAGATATTGGGAATTGGGTGATTAGATCCTCATTATATCGGAATTCGTTGTAATTGGTGATATTTGACGAAATCATCTGGATTTTGCCGGATGGCAAATATTTGGTTTTGAATATCCGTTGTTATGCACCAATTTCAAACTGGTATATCTGTACATTTATTTTATAAAGTGAGATATAACTTTTTGATATTGTGTCTATGCCATTTATCTATTGTTGAAGTCGAAAATTGCACCCCGGTTGACCAAGTCAAAGTCAAAGTCAAAGTCAACCCCAAGCCAAGTGGGCCCATGCCCAGGTCGAGTTCGAACATGAAGCGGCCGCCCCTCCCCCATGCCAAAATGAAATCATGTAATAAATAATTTTTTATGTAATTTTTTATGCATGAATGTAAACAAAATGGGCATAAAGCTAAATTTTTGTAAGCCCATGGCTTATGTGCAAAAAGAAATAGCACATAAGACATTGGATGGGCAAAATGCTATTTTGTAAAGCCCAAGGGGATATATGGAAATATGTAAGCCTATATAAAGCAACATGATGATGAATAAAAAAATAAACTTTTTCATTCCCCCAAAAAACTAGGGTTCTTTGTGCCTCCTGCTCCTTCTCCAAGGTTCTAAACCTTTTCATTTCTTTTGAATTAAATCAAGAGTTTTACTCTTTCTTTTCCAAAACTAAGTAGTTTTCCACCACAAAACCCACAAAGGGGAACTCAGAACTCCTATCAGATCTCAAAAATGAGAGACTTTTAAAATCTCATACTTCTTGATCTTCAAGATCCGGCCAACAAAGGAAGAAGAAGGAGACCCATCTCCAGAAACCTCACTTTGGGAAAGAACTAGGGCTCAAGGGGAGAAGCCCTTCTTCAGCTTCAAAACATCCTAGGAGTTTAACTCCTCACACACACACACACACACACACAGAGAGAGAGAATAATAAGTGCTCATTTCTGGGAGTACAACTCCCATTGTAGGGACCAAGTCCCTTTTTTTGCTCGAGCGCCCACGTGCTGACACGTGGCGCGCTAGCGCCCGAGCGTCCACGTGCTGACATGTGGTGCGCTAGCGCTCTTGCGCTCAGAGCGCTAGCGCCCAAAACGCTAGCGCCCGAGCGCCCACGTACTAACACGTGGTGCGCTAGCACTCAAAGCGCTAGCGCTCTTGCGCTCAGAGCGCTAGCACCCAAAGCGTAGTGCCCGAGCGACCACGTTCTGACACGTGGTGCGCTAGCGCTCTTGCGCTCAGAGCGCTAGCGCCCGAGCGCCCACGTGCTGATACGTGGCACGCTAGCGCCCAGAGCGCTAGCGCCCAAAGCGCTAGCGCCCACGTACTGACACGTGGTGCGCTAGCGCTCTTGCGCTCAAAGCGCTAGCGCTGGCCCCACGTATCCTTCGGATGCCTTTTCCCCCTTTTATATATATATACACACACACACACACATATGTATACATATATACACACACACATACTCTATAAAACTATCCCCCTCAAAAAAATTTTGGGCCGGGGCGCTGCCCCGCACCCCGCAAGGGGGCTGCTAGCCCCCTTGACCCCCAGCCCGCTATCCGGGTAGCGGGACCCCCGTAAAAACTCTGCGGGCCCCCAGATATATCCAAGCCCCCTTCCAAAACAAAACACACGTACACTGCACATTGAGTTCGCATGACCAGTTTAACCCGTCAATCGGAGGCTCCCTCGCTCCAAAGGCGAGGGGTAATTAACGGCAGCTTAGTCCGTGTCTGCCAGAGATTTGGATCCCCACAATCATTAAACCCCCGCTTACCCTAGACAGGGGGAATCTGTAGTACACCTGACAAGCGTGCGCGTATTCCCGTCTCAATGGGGTGACGAAAAACACCCTACAGATTCTGGCACGCCCGGTGGGACCAATCTCTCCTCCCATATTTCGGGTTAAGCTTTCATGCGAACTCAATTAATATGCATATCAATTGCCTGTACTAAAATCATGTTTTTTTTTTGCATGTTAACATTATCCAATTGCAATCTTCGGACGTAGCAAAGATGTCTACAAGGACCATCTCAGCTCTCGACACAGCTCCCGTCTCCTACACGATGAAGATAGACTCCAGGACGGTCCTTCCGTCCAGTCTCGGACGACAATGGGAAGAGCCGCCGCTACCATTCGGCTCTATTCTGTTCGTGTCAGCTAACGCCGTCCCAGCTCCTCAAGCTCCGGTAATAGACAATCTGGTCTCAAAGGGAAAAAGGCCGAATGTCATGGTCGCGAGGGTGCCCCAACACAAACGCAAGTCGGTGTTTGAAAGACTTTCCTTGGCCCCAGATGGGGGCAAGGCCATCAACACCAACAAAGCAACAAGGCATCTCGGGCAAGCTCCAGCGGCGCCTCTGACAACTGCTCGATTGGGTGTCTTCTCAAGCCTCCCCATCACTCAGCCTATGGCGGCTTTCCGAAGAGCAGAAGCCTGCCAAGCGCTCAAGGCAGAGAAGCTGAGGCAGAAGCGGCTCAGATACAGAGCCAACAAAAGGACTAGGGCTCTGGCCATGTTAAAATTTATGAATTTCCAAAGCTCGGACCGTTCCGCGAAATCCGCCACCAAAGAT
The DNA here is from genome assembly GCA_030015575.1 of Agapanthus africanus. Taxonomy (NCBI): domain Eukaryota; kingdom Viridiplantae; phylum Streptophyta; class Magnoliopsida; order Asparagales; family Amaryllidaceae; genus Agapanthus; species Agapanthus africanus. Next base: position 295,335,144 of record CM057339.1, on the reverse strand, counting down.
AAAGAGATGGATGGGTATGTGGTTCGCACAGTCTACATGGTCGGACATGAAGAAACGAATCCCCCTCTTCTTCATAGCCATGATGATGATATGATTGACGCTACCCAGCATCGGCTCGATCTAAGTGATGAAGAGCCCGCTCAGGCTGATAAGCCAGAGGAGCCCGTGGTTCCTGCGGAATTGAGCTCAGGCAATAAAGATGACCCGGTTGTCATAGCCGGAACTACAGAACAAGCGTTATTCCGATGGCATCAGAGGCAGCTTCAGGACAGGGACGAGAAGTTAGCCAAGGTACAGTCCAAGGTCGATCAATTGGCAAACGTCGCGGCAGATCTCGCGACCCATGTCGCCCGATTGCAATTACAACAGAATAAAATTTTGGTTCATGAGCCAGGGATTGATACCCGGAGGCAGCCAACTGATACCCTCTTCAACCTAAGAGCGGAGCGCCTTCGCGAAAAACGGCCGCAATCAGTCTCTAGTCCCTCCGATACATACACTGGAGGAGAATCTCCACTGAAAGAGAAGCTGGATAAGGTCTATTCCTTCAGGAGGGACAAAATCCGTAAAATATTCAAAGACGCCCTAAGAAACGGTCTACAACTGCCAGAATCAAAGAGACCGCAAGAAGAGAATATGACTGACGACCCAAAATATTGCCCCTATCACAGGGTGATAGGTCATGCCATTGAAGACTGCTTCGTCTTCAAAGATTGGGTCGAAAGGCAATACAAGACGGGAGAGATAGAACTGTCTAAAGGTGTGTTAGCAAACAGTCAAGCTACGACCGCCGATTTCATACAAATGGAGACCGAAGCCTTTCGGGAACCTAATCCTCCCAGACATATGCCATTATCTAGAAAGGGCGAACCAAAGACTGATCGGCCTCAAGGACCAGCATCAGTAAGGGCACCTACTCTAATGGAGAGAAAGAAGAAGGTGTACTCCTTCAGGAGGGATGAGGTCTGCAATATATTCGAGGAAGCCTTGAACAACGGTCTGCAATTGCCTATTCCGAAGAGGCCACATGAAATGAATATGACCGGCAATCCTGTATACTGCCCCTATCACAGGGTGATAAGTCATGCCATTGAAGACTGCTGTGTTTTTAAAGATTGGGCAGAGGACCAATACAAGCTTAGAAAAACCCCACCGTCCTCGGATGTATCGGCAAGCCACAAAGCTGCGGTCATCAATACAGCTCCGCCAAGATCAAAATTCAAGGAGCTGGGATAAGCAAAGATGACCACCACGTCGTTAAACGGGGAACAATTGACCACTAAGTCGTTAAATTGGAAGCAGCTGACCACCATGTCATTAAACTGGGAACAGTCGACCTCTAAGTCGTTAAACTGGGAATGTAAAATATATATATATATATGTAAATAAACAAAAAAATGTGTAAATAAAAGAAATGTAAAGAAAAGCCGAAATGATGGGGTAACTCGCAATAAAAATCTGCGAGTAAAAAGAAAGATGAAAATAAAGCCGAAATGATGGGGCAACCGCGAATAAAAGCTGAAATGATAGGGCAATCGCGATCTTCGCGATAAGAAAAGCTGAAATGATAGAGCAATCGCGGTAAAAAAAAACAAAACAAAAACAAAAACAAAACAAAAAAAACAACGGTTAATGATGAGTCACTCCTGGTACTATATTCCAGTGCAGCGATGCAGACGCCAACCAAAATCCAATTTCCCAAAATTCTTCTAGCCCTACGGCCAGTCCCCAAATTGACTACCGTATACAATCCACGGGCTCAAATAATTCTCATCATACCCATATCCCACCGCAATCACCAGTTACACGGCTGGTCTCCGCCTTTGGAATTATGCTCCATTGAGAAGACCCACTCACGTGTCCTCACGATACATGAGGAGAACAAACCTTTGTGGGATCCTTACGACTCACAAAGGAAAAAACACACTTAGGAGTCCTCACGACTCCTAAGGATAAAATACACCTGCGGGATCCTTACGACTCGTAGGGAGAAAATTCTTTTATGGGTCCCTCACGGCCCATAAAATTGAAAAGCCTTAGGTGACAGGGACCTAAACATGTCTCCTAATCCATTGCTCCCCAATCCCCAAGTGGCGAATGATGAGTCGCTCCTGGTACCATATTCCAGTGCAGCGATGCAGACGCCAAACAAATTCCAAACCCCATACTCCAAACGGCGAATGATGAGTCGCTCCTGGTGCCATATTCCAGTGCAGCGATGCAGACGCCAACCAAATTCCAAATTCCAAAATGGCGAATGATGAGTCGCTCCTGGTACCATATCCCAGTGCAGCGATGCAGACGCCAACCAAATTCCAAATCCCATACCCCAATGGCGAAGGATGAGTCGCTCCTGGTACCATATTCCAGCGCAGCGATGCAGACGCCAACAAAATCTCGAAATTCTTCCGACCCTACGGTCTGGATCATACATCCTGCAAAACCGTATACAATTTACGGGCGTAAAACGATCCCAATCTCTCCCAAGTCCTACTAGTGAGACCACATTCAAAGTCCAAAAAAAAATAAAAATGGTATATCCACAAGCAAAATGGGCACGGATAAAAGCCCGAAAGGGCTCCGTGAGTAAAAACAGCAGGACTACCGGCGAGTTTGTGAAAACCTGAAAGGGCGCAAACTCGTAAAAAAGAGATGAAAAGCACTCGCAAAGTCCTCTTGACTTTGTGAGGAGAAAATTCCCGCGTGAGATCCTTACGACTCACAAAAGAGAAACACACTTAGGAGTCCCCACGACTTCTACGAAGAAAATACACCTACGAGATCCTTTCGACTCGTAGGGAGAAAATGCTTTTATGGGACCCTTACGACCCATAAAATTGAAAAGCCTTAGGTGATAGGGATCTAAACCTGTCTCCTAAGCCACCAATTCCCAAATCCTCCCGGGGCAAATGATGAGTTACTCCTGGCATTATTCCAGTGCAGCAATGCAGATGCCGGAAAGAAAAAAAACAATTCCCAAATCCTCTCGGGGCAAATGATGAGTTGCTCCTGGCATTATTCCAGTGCAGCAATACAGATGCCGACAAAAAAAATTAATAATAATAAATCCCCAAATCCTCTCAAAGACAGATGATGATTCGCTCCTGGTATCATATTCCAGTATAGCGATGCTGATGTCAACCCAAATCACAATCAACAAGTCAACTTCAACTCCGACACCGCAGAAAGCAGAGCAAGTCAGAATCCAATCTCGACACCGCAAGAAGCGGAGCAAGTTAAGTTCACCCCTGACACTGTTGGAAGCAGAGCAAGTCAAATAGATCGTCGACCGTCCAGGTCGTAAAAAGGGCAGTGCAGGCTTCCCACAAATCGGGAACCCAAATCGCTCCGGATCAGAGCGTCGACCGTCCATGTCGCAAAACGGGCAGTGCAGGCTTCCCACAAATCGGGAACCAAATCGCTCCGGATCAGAGCGTCGACCGTCCAGGTCGTAAAAAGGGCAGTGCATGCTTCCCACAAATCGGGAACCCAAATCGCTCCGGATCAGAGCGTCGACCGTCTATGTCGTAAAACGGGCAGTGCAGGCTTCCCACAAATCGGGAACCAAATCGCTCCGGATCAGAGCGTCGACCGTCCATGTCGCAAAACGGGCAGTGCAGGCTTCCCACAAATCGGGAACCAAATCGCTCCGGATCAGAGCGTCGGCCGTCCATGTCGCAAAACGGGCAGTGCAGGCTTCCCACAAATCAGGAACCAAATCGCTCTGGATCAGAGCGTCGACCGTCCATGTCGCAAAACGGGCAGTGCAGGCTTCCCACAAATCGGGAACCAAATCGCTCCGGATCAGAGCGTCGACCGTCCATGTCGCAAAAGGGCAGTGCAGACTTCCTACAAAGCAGGAACCAGATCACTCCGGTCCAGGGAAACATCTACCACGGACACTCCGTCTCGGAGACGAGTCAAGCGTCGACCGTTCATGTCGTAAAAAGGGCAGTGCATCCCAAAAAGTGGGAACCAAAGCAAGTCGCCTCCACGCGAAAGAAGATCCATCAATTTCATGCACACGACTAACACATGTGGTGTGCATTTATTGATGGGGGGCACTTTGTTGAAGTCGAAAATTGCACCCCGGTTGACCAAGTCAAAGTCAAAGTCGACCCCAAGCCAAGTGGGCCCATGCCCAGGTCGAGTTCGAACATGAAACGCCCGCCCCTCCTCCATGCCAAAATGAAATCAAGTAATAAATAATTTTTTATGTAATTTTTTATGCATGAATGTAAACAAAATGGGCATAAAGCCAAATTTCTGTAAGCCCATGGCTTATGTGCAAAAAGAAATAGCACATAAGACATGGGATGGGCAAAATGCCATCTTGTAAAACCTAAGGGGCTATATGTAAATATGTAAGCCTATATAAGGCAACATGATGATGAATAAAAAAATATATTTTTTCATTCCCCCCAAAAACTAGGGTTCTTTGTGCCTCCTGCTCCTTCTCCAAGGTTCTAAACCTTTTCATTTCTTTTGAATTAAATCAAGAGTTTTACTCTTTCTTTTCCAAAACTAAGTAGTTTTCCACCACAAAACCCACAAAGGGGAACTCAGATCTTCTATCAGGATCTCAAAAAGGAAAGAATTTTAAAATCTCCTACTTCTTGATCTTCAAGATCCGGCCAACAAAGGAAGAAGAAGGAGACCCATCTCCAGAAACCCCACTTTGGGGAAGAACTAGGGCTCAAGGGGAGAAGCCCTTCATCAGTTTCAAAACATCCTAGGAGTTTAACTCCTCACACACACACACACACACACACACAGAATAATAAGTGCTCCTTTCTGGGAGTACAACTCCCATTGTAGGGACCAAGTCCCTTTTGCTGCCCGAGCACCCACGTGCTGACACGTGGCGCACTAGCGCTCTTGCGCTCGGAGCGCTAGCGCCCGAGCGCCCACGTGCTGACACGTGGTGCGCTAGCGCTCTTGTGCTAAGAGCGCTAGCGTCCAAAGCGCTAGCGCCCGAGCGTCCACGTGCGGACACGTGGTGCGCTAGCACTCAAAGCGCTAGCGCTCTTGCGTTCAGAGCGCTAGCGCCCAAAGCGTAGCGCCCGAGCGCCCACGTGCTGACACGTGGTGCGCTAGCGCTTTTGCGCACAGAGCGCTAGCGCCCGAGCGTCCACGTGCTGACACGTGGCGCTCTAGCGCTCAAAGCGCTAGTGCTCTTGCGCTCAGAGCGCCAGCGCCCAGGCGTCCACATGCTGACACGTGGTGCGCTAGCGCTCAAAGCGCTAGCGCTCTTGCGCTCAAAGCGCTGGCGCTGGCCCCATGCATCTTTTGGATGCCTTTTCCCCCTTATATATATACATATATATATACACATATGTATACATATATATACACACATACTCTACAACACTATCCCCCTCAAAATTTTTTTGGGCCGGGGCACTGCCCTGACCCCCGTAAAAACTCTGCGGGGCCCCCGATATATCCAAGCCCCCCTCCAAAACAAAACACACGTACACTGTACATTGAGTTCGCATGACCAGTTTAACCCGTCAATCGGAGGTTCCCTCACTCCAAAGGCGAGGGGTAATTAACGGCAGCTTAGTCCGCGGCTGCCGGAGATTCGGATCCTCATAATCATTAAACCCCCGCCTACCCTAGGCAGGGGGAATCTGTAGTACGCCTGACAAGCGCGCGCGTATTCCCGTCTCAATGGGGTGACGAAAAACACCCTACACCTATATCAGTTGGTGATTAGGTAAGATGCATTCAATAGCGGTGTAATTCTTCTTAACCATAGTACAGTTTTTCAACCTACAACGCACAGGGTTTTAGTTATTGAACTCAGTGGACTTATACAAAATATTGTATGTTGTCCAGTGTCCGTTAGGACAATGGGGTTGGTACTCGTACTATATTCTGTTTACTTGTGACTTCTCCAGTTCTGGACAAATATTTCGTTGAAATGCAAAGTCCAGATATTGAGAAGTTGTAGGTATAAGAATAAAGTAAAGAACCATTTGTTGGAAGTATCAGGATTCTTCGATAAAGTCAAAGATGTAGATACTTGTGTTTGGTATTCCGCTGGCAGTAATGGTTTTGAGAACTTGCTTCTCTTTCGGGTTACTCATATGTGGATACACTACTAGATGAGTAATGCTGATTGTCCTTTTTCCATTTGGTTGATATGCACTGGAGACAGCTGCATGTTTTTTAATATGGTTCCAATTAAATTAGTGCTTTTTTTTCTATATCAGATATATATTGAATCAATTTATATTTTAACGATGTTAAGGTATAGGGAGTTGTCCGGCTGATGCTTAAAACCAGAATCCGGATAAACTCAAGGCACGTTTCAGTAATGGCTGTTTGTGGGTTATCCCGGGCTTTGACGAGGGTTAACATTCTACCATCAGGAAGATCAATATTTATATTGTTCTTGACTCGCCACAGTTTTAATAAAATGGATTTTTTCAAAAAAACACAAGTGGAAGTATGGTAGAACTGGAAGTTATTCCAGAACCAAAAACAATTACTGGAAATTTAATAGAGCCTAAGGATTCAATTGGATTTGATATTCCATTAGCCACTCCGCATATTTGGTGGGTAACCTCAGTCACCGGAGCGTTACTTCGGTCTTCTCAGAGACGGTAACAGAGAGGTTCTTGTTTACCCAGACTTACCATTGCTGTTGTTCTAGACTATAAGACCTGGCAGGAGGATGAGTATAGCGTCGTTCTAAACTAGTTTTAGAAGTGCACGCGTATATGACTCTGCCAGAAGGTTGTTGTAGTCAGTGGGAGCAGCGGAAGAATAGTGGGCAAGTAGCATATGTCTATTTATAGACTAAAGCAGGTATAGCGGAAATAGATCATCTAATTTTGATGTGACAGTCATAGGCTTTGACCTCATCAGAATAGGAGATGGATCTGGTAAGAAAGTAGTAGAGAGTGATGTCCAGGTATTGGGATGACATGCACTTGATAGGAAGAGATATTCCTATACTACGATCGGTTGTACTATGGTTGTCACAAAGTTGTTTCTCCACACATGATATGGATGTAATATCAAGGTTTCTGGTTACTAGATCTATGGTTTTAGATCTAGAATTGGGAAGTATCCTAATCTGGGTACTTTGACATTAAATGGACGACTCCTGGCATGGTGGTGTACCTGCAGGTGATGGAGTCACCCTCTCTAGAGGTGTCTTACAAACTAAAGGGGAGAGAGATCTACATGATTAGCATATCACTTGCTTAGGCAATTGAGTTAATCATGAAATGTCAAGTACCACACCAGATATTGTTTTTGCACTAGCTGCAATAAATATATATTAATCCAATCCTGGAGAAATATCGGGAAGCAGTTTATGAACATAAGTGAATATTCTTGGGATATGGTAACGGCAGTCTCGTTCAGGAGACGGTTATTATTTCAGGCTTCCAAGATGACCCGGATGACAGAGTGACTGTCGGAGTTATAATTTTTCCCTTTTTTGAGGGACAGTATGTTGGACAGGTGGTCCAAACGGATACTGAGGAAAGGCAAGGCGCGGGATACTGATTAAATTCAGTGGACGATACAGTATAAGTAGTTTGCTGGATTTGGAGTTCATTTGTGAACTGGGTCGCATCAGATATCCAGACAAATTCTAAGACAAGTATTGCTGATTTCGGGAGATAGTTTTCTCCGTGAAGTTGAGATTAAGAGAGATACAGGAAGAAACATTGGAGCGGATCCACTCACTGAGGCTATTTCTCGAACGCAATCATTTTCGCAAACAAGCTTTGCGAAACTGATTAGTAGAGAAGTTGGGTGTTCGGTATCACACGGGCTGTGAGTATGCGACATCGCAATAATTGGCCTTAAGTGCAAGTGGGAGATTGTTGGCTATAGTGCCCTCAAGGCAATTATCATAGTCACAGACTTGTGATTATGATGATTGAGGCAAGACCTATACCGATGAAACAGTATTACTTAAGATGATAGTATGCTATCTGGTTATCATCATGTACATATTGATAGAGCCCATAGGATTCGTGCTTAACTGCCAGCATTATGATGGCGATCATATATGTAGGAGTTGGGGTCTATAAGCATATCCTTAAATGTCCCTAGTCGTAGGAGTATCGAGATCGGGCATCGATACTCCAGTGTAGACTAGTGTATACTGATCGAGACCCCGACAAGAGGCGGTGGCCAGGTCTCACAAGCCATTGGTGTTAGTTTATTCACCTAAGATAGTATGCAGGTGCTCATTGGATTATGAGTACACTGGACGGACTCGCCGGGAACCTGCTAGTTGGTATTATACCTATTGTCAGATAGCAGTTCCCAGGTGACATGTGTACAGGTTAGTCTGTCGATCTGAGATCGTCATTTGTCTCGTGTGAGTTCCCACTGCGCTTTGATTACTACCCTACCACGGCTCAAATGAGTCGTGCAAACATGTTTTAGTTGGGTACAGTCCCGAGCCACATGGAGGCAGTGATCGGATCGTTGGGAATCCGTCTTTCCCGGTATTGGGGGTTGATGTCGCATTGTGTACGGGTGGTCATCACCATTAATCCATGGCCATGGTAGACGAGGATTACCGATCCAGGATCGATAGTTTCTCAGGAGGTGATGGGTTTCATGCTGACACTAAATATCGCGTTGTTAGGGGTCTGATTTTATCCACCCCCTTAGACTCGATATGCGATACTTTTAGACGAACAGACCGGACTATACGGATATTGCCACTTTCAGGCTCAGTAGGGGTTCAGGATGAGTTTGCTCGTCGGCCTCCCTTTCGCTCAATACCTGGGTAGCCGTTACGTACAGGTAGTGCCGCTGGCGTGCTTGTGGTTAAACCCACTGCCAGCGTATTGACGAGTCTTTAGAGTCACACACAGAGAGTTTTCACGGTTCAGACGATATGGTGTACATGACGTATGTTGGTACATACAGGTGTCCGATTAAATATGTGCATGCTGCGCAGATTTTAATCGGACGGTTGCTAATATTAGCGGTTTAGGATTAAGCCGGATTATTAAATCAGATTTTGATTTAATAATTTATTTATGTATTTGTTTATACGTATTCTAGTATTATTGTTCACTATTCGTTTTCTCTTTCGGCTATTCATATTTTGGTACGAATACACGTATATGTATTTCGGTAAATGTACCAGGAAGTATTCCGTATTTTGTGCGGAATAGCTTCTAGAAGAAGAAGCCACCTCATTTATATGATTTTCCTTTTTGGAAAATCATTAGTTTTATAAATGAGGTGGAAAAGATGACTTAAGTCAAGACATGGGTCAAAGCATGGATACAAGGTATGGTTTGCTTTGTTTATTTTGAAAAAGAAAATGTTATTTTATTTTGTGTTGAGGAGAGAGAGGGGGGGCCGGCCATATGATGGTGGGGTTTTTGATTTTCATTTGGCTAATTTACATTATACACTAGCTCTCTCTCACTCTCTCATACACACAAAAAGTGTTAACTATTTTTCTTTGCTCATGCCAAATGCTTCATCACCTCTTTCATCTTCTTCTTAGAGTTGCTCCATGGAGCTCATGGTTGAGAGAAAATTGTAGTGACACTTTCATACACCCCCACTCTCCATCACTAGCGATTTTGGACCGTCGGTTATCTCGTTCGACGAGGTTGGAGCTTGCGCCGTTTTCTTCGGGTGGATCATCGGAGACGAAGGAAGACCGGCTACCAAATCACATCAACGAGCCGCTAAGAGCTTGGAATGAAGACCGAAGGACACGGGTCAACTCGGTATAACGATTCTAACTCTTAGTTAGTTTGCTAATTTAGGGTTTAAGATCAATCCGTAAATCGGGTGGCGGTAGCGCCAGTTTAGAAAATTTTTGTTCCGTATTTTGGCCGCATTTTGTTGGTCGGGACGCTGCCGGAACCCTACAATAGGGACACTCCATACCATGTTATCTATCTCTAGCATTATAATGCAAATAGAATGGGCATGTGTGTCACTTCCAATTTCAATTCAAAAGTAAGGTTAGGGAAAGGAAAAAAATCCTCAATTCATATAAAATATACCACTTCTCTTCGATAAACATTGTTTCTTCTCTTTTATCATGTGCATTGAAGGATGCTCAACAATCCAATACAAAATTACCTGAATCAACACTAAACAATAGCATGTTTCTTCTTATCATTATCACGCTACATCCCACATGCTTAACAATCGATTTTTTTTTTATTAGTCATGATGAATGGCTGCTATCTGAATGTACTTCGCCGCAAATTGTCGAGGCATGGGAGTTGATTACATCTATTAATACCCATAGATCTTTCGTGGCTGACACATGTTTTAGGAAGATGTTTTCTTATAGACAAATTCATAACAAAATCAATGATAAAATCATTCCTAGCACAATCTTTCTCGACACGATCTTGTGCTAAGTTTTCCCAAATAACCCATTTTGTTTATTCCGCCAATTCTTGGAAAATTAAAAAGTCTTGATTTGCTTCAAGCCAGCCAGCAAGAGGTATCGGGGAAGAAGTACAATGTATACTTTACAATACTTAAAGCAAAAGTCATAAACATCTCTTTTTTTGAGTTTCAGTTTTCTAAATGGATGGTTCAAACAACGATCAGCCTATTGCGAGTTTTACAATCTATCATAATTCACATACATTAATGATTCCATGGAATTGAAAATCTCAAACAGAAAACCAATTAGATCACTTCTTTGTATGGTGCTTGCAAATATTGTCCGGCCTGTTGGAAAGAACACACCTATAGAACTTTATTAAATATCTTAAATTAGGTCTAAAAAGATTGTTGTTCATGATGTTATCTCCGACCTTCAATTAGGGTTACTAAATTCTTTGATACTACATATGTGGAGAATGAACCGATTACTCGCAATTGGAATTGATTACATCTCTTTTTAAAAGTTCGATAATTATCTATTTCTATTATTATAACTCAAACTCATGCGGTTAAAATAAAAAATTTCTCATTTTTTCATTAAAAAAATGCAAAACAAATATGAAAAATCCAGATGAGTATTTTACAACAAGAACATACCAAGTCATTCTCTTATATACATGTAATTACTTTTCCACCTTTCAACAATTCCCAATACAAAATATTTCTTTTTGGGAAATGAACAAACTTAATCAAAAATCTTAGTCAAAAAGTCTTTGGACCAAGGAATCATACAAAAATCACGACACATGATGATTATTTCGTCACACACCTGCATAGCGCTTGCATGTAACTAGTTGGTTTATAACAATTTTGCTTTTGTCGCTTGTGTTTAATTTAATTTTATAACTAGGGTAATTCTTTGGTGCTTCACATTTTGCACCTCATTTTCTCTCTCTCTCTCACACACACACTCTCTCTCACACACACACACTCACACTCTCTCTCTCTATGCATATTTGCCAATATGGGAGGTGGGAAGCACCAAAGAATTTCCCTTACAACTATTTCTTACTTTTTTTTCTACAATTGGTGCAACTCTATTATCCTACTCCATTCCCACGGCGCGTGTCTTCATTTAGATTCCAGGTGTCATCAGAACTCCCGTTCAACTTTGTAACGCATCACATTAAAAATAAATGAAAAATAAAAACAAAAAAGAACTCACTCATCACCATCTTCTTGATCTCTTGTTCTTGCAATTCTCTCATATCTTCATAAAACATAACTAAGCATGGATCTAATCACCAATTTCATGAATTTGATTGCACCACGTACGAATAATATTTGCAGTCCTTTCCTTTCTTCTTCCACCTCTCTTTCTTTACAAATATCTTCTCTCTTTCATTCATTCACTTTTCCCGGAAGACATGGCCAACAAGGTTGTTCTCATCACCGGCGACGGCGCCGGCCTCGGCGAGGTTTTTCTCACTCTAGCTGATAATTTTATATTTTAGGATTAATTTCCTATAGCATCCAACTTGCTTACCAGCACATATAACCGAATATCATATCAATGTTTCTTTGTCATGACCAATTTTCATAAAATATTATTAATGTGCCAACCGTATACATTTGGACAAGAAATAGAAGAAATAGAAGTGTGGCCCCAGACGTTGTCCGAAACTCCCCCCTCATCTGTCTGTCCGGATGTATTATATCTGACACACTGAATAATTCCTCATTTATTACACCTTTGAATTATAATGTGAATGGTTAGTGCCCAAGTGGTATACATGAGGGGTATTATATGCAATTAAGCATGCTAGATTTTAAACATGTGATGTACCCGTGAAGAAAATAGAGAGCATTGAAAGGGCGGTTAAAGCCAGAGAAGTGGTTAGTTAGAAGTTTAATAAAAAAGGGTATTATTAAAAACCATCCATGGTTTGACTCTTTTACGAGAAACCATCATGTGTTTTTTTCTCTGATGAAAAACCATCATGTGGTTTTTTCTTATGCAATGTTAACCAAAAAGTAATTTCTTGCTAAAACTATTAAACAATATAATGAATTTTTGCTAAAACTATCAAACCACAAGGTGGTTTTTGGTGAATATCTCAATTTGGAGTAGTTAAAAATAAATAGTAGAAATGTCATTTTATGAAATACTCGGCGACATAGTGGTTTTTCGCTAATATTACATACTTCAGGATGGTTTCCTGTTGAAGAAAAAACCACGTGGTGATTTCTTGTAAAATGGTCAAACCACGTGATGAGTATGGTAAATACCCCGAAAAAGAGAAGGTGAGAGAGAGAGAGAGGGGGGTTACAGATTTTTGTTTTTAATTTTATTTTAAGGTATAATAGTATATATAAAATAAGGTCGTGGTTATTGGCAATAACTACTTTTGAGAAGTTTTAATTTTTCTGAATTTTTATTGAGAGAAAAACGAGGGGATGACTGTTGGGGTTAAAATTTACGCCCTATTAACCAAAAGTTAAAGTCAAAGTTAAACCGCGGATAACTAAGCCCAAACCAAAACAAACGGACCTACTGTCGAATCCAAGCTGGACCCACGTCCGAACCCAAACCGGGCCCATACCCAAACCCAAACCCAATCCAAGCAAGTGGGCTCAAGCCCTGACCGGCCCTCATACCAAAGGAATAACCATCAAGCAATAAATAAATTTGATATAATTTTCATGAATAAATGTAAAATAAACGGGCAAAAGGCCAAATTTCGTAAAGCTCACGGCTCATGTGCAAAAAGAAATAAGTACACGGATATGAGATGGGCAAAATGCCAATTTTGTACAAACCATGAGGTTAAATGAAAAAAATGTAAGCCTATAAAAGGCCCTTCATGATGATTTGAGAAATAATAAGAACTAATCTTGATTCTCAAAAAACAAAATTTTGAGTTTTGAGCTGCTTTTTAGTGCGCAAGTCTCTCTTTCTTTCCTTTCTTTTTTTTAGGTGTGCACATCAGGAAGCTTCGAAAAGAGGAAAAAGGGTCCCTTTTGATTTTCAAAAGTCAAAATCTTTATGTGTTTGGACTGTTGCTTTCGACCCTGCTTGTACCGTGCTAGGTGCCGATTTAGCTAGGTGCACACCCCGCTGGGTGCACATCGAGCCAAGTGCGCACCGGCCCAGGTGCGCATCTTATTGGATCTTTTGGCTCATTCGAGACCCTTTGGTTCCCTCCACTCCCTTGCACCTTACCAAGTCCGCACCTTGCTTGGCAGGTGCGCACTTGTCATGTGCGCCATTTGTTAGGTCCACACCTTACTAAGTACGCGTTACGGTAGGTGCGCACTTATCACGTGCGCATCTAGCCACGCGCACACTTGACATATAAATACTCACCATCTCTCCCGTTAGAAAAAAATTTCTAACGAGACGCTGTCCCGCACCACGCAAGGGGGCTGCTAGCCTCCTTGACCCTCAGCCCGCTATCCGGATAGCAGGACCTCTGTAAAAACTCTGCAAGCGCCCCGTTATGCCCGAAACACTCTCAGCTTGTTCCCAAACATAACACGCACATATTGCATATTGAGTTTGTATGATCTGTTTGACTTGTTAATCGGAGGTTCTCTTGTTTCAAAAACGAGAAGTAATTAACGGCAGCTTAGTCTGCGGCCGCCGGAGATTCGGATTCCCACAATCATTACACCCCAGCCTATCCCGGGCATGAGGAATCTGTAATATACCTGACAAGCGACGCGCATTCTTATCTCAATAGGGTGACGAAAAAAACTCTACAGATTCTGGTATGTCCGGTGGGACCATTTCTCTCCTCGCATATTCCGGGTCAAGCGTTTATGCGAACTCAATCAACATATATATTGATTGCATGTACTGAAATCATGCTTCTTTGTGTAGATTAACAGCTTTCAACCGTAATTTTGAACACAACAACCATATCTCTCAAGACAAACTTTGGCTCTGATGCACCGCCGGTGACCTACGTAGTCAAAATGAATGCACGCGTGATCCTCCCGGCGAGTCTCATGAGGCAATAGGAGGAGCTTCCACGCCAGTTTGGTTCAGTCATGATCTAACCAGCCGACAACGCTCCTATTGCGGAGCCCTTACCAGAGAAAGTGGCCAAACCAACCTCAAAATGCAGTAGGACAAATGTGGTGGTTGCGAAGGCACCCCAAATCAATCGCAAATCCATTTTTGAATGACTCTCTGTTTCTCCATCCGGGGGCAAGACCGTAGACACAAAAGAAATCACAAGGCATCGCGAGCAAACTCAAGCGGTGTCCTTGACCATTGCACGACCGGACGTCTTCTCGAGACTCTCCATCAACGGACATACGGCGATTTCCCGGAAAGTGAATGCCTACCAAGTCCTCAAAATGGAGAAATTAAGGCAGAAGCGGCTCAGATATAGAGCCAACAAAAGGGCTAAGGATTTGGCCAAGTTGAATTTCATAAAATTCCAAGAACCCAGTTACCCCGCGACACAAGCCAAGTCGGCAGTGAAGCTTGCTAACACTTTTGAGGCACTGAAATTGGTTCAGAAGAATGCCATGATCGCAAAAATCAAGAAGGCTGTGATCCAGACGATACTGCGAAATGACATATCCAAGCCCTAAAGCAGAAAGCATGACGCCATCTTTTCCGAAGTCTACCAAGCACTTCGTGCCGTGCGAAAGCGGTGGGGAAAAGTAAAAAAAGAAGCGTCAGCACCACTCAACAACCAGGCCAGGCAAACCTTCTTTGGTCGATTGACCTTTCCCAAACCAGAAATGCCACGATGACGATTTGAAAGATCTGCCACCAAAGATAAAGAGATGGCTGGATATGTGGTCCACACCGTCTATATGACAAGAACACGTAGCGAGAGCAAGGATGGGGTCACCACATCTCAAGTCCAACCGGGTTTGAATGTGGCCGCCACTTCCCAAGACTTGCCTCCTCCGGAAGATAATGAAAACCCCGTCAGTGAGGCTGATAAACTGAGAGATCTCTCTGTAGGGTGTTTTTCGTCACCCTATTGAGATGGGAATATGCGCGCGCTTGTCAGGCATAGTACAGATTCCACCTTCCTAGGGTAGGCAGAGGTTTATTGATTGTGGGGATCTGAATCTCCGGCAGCCGCGGACTAAGCTGCCGTTAATTACCCCGCGCATTTGGAGCGAGAGAACCTCCGATTGACGGGTTAAACTGGTCATGCGAACTCAATGTGCAGTGGTGTGTTTTGGAGGGGTTTTGGATATATCGGGGGCCCCGCAGAGTTTTTACGGGGGTCCCGCTACCCGGATAGCGGGCTGGGGGTCAAGGGGGCTAGCAGCGCCATTACGGGATACGGGGCAGCGCCTCGTTAGAAATTTTTTTCTAACAGGGACAGTGTAGTGGAGTATGTGTGTGTGTATGTATGTGTGTGTGTGTGTGTATAAAGGGAAAGGGGATCCAAAGGATGCTTGGGCAAAAAGCGCCAGCGCTTTGAGCGCAAGGGCGCTTAGCGCTCTTGGCGCTAGCGCTCTAAGCGCAAGAGCGCTAGCGCCCTACGTGCCAGGCACGTGGGCATTCGGGCGCTAGCACTCTGGGCGCTAGCGCCCCACGTGCCAGGCACGTGGGCGCTCGGGAGGCAAAAGGGACTTAGTCCCTGCAATGGGAGTTATACTCCCAGAAAGGGGCACTTATTATTTTTTTTTTTTTGTGTGTGTGTGTGTGTGAGGAGTTAAACTCCTAGGATATTTTGAGGCTGATGAAGGGGTTTCTCCTCTTGAGCCCTGGATCTTCCCTAAAGTGGGGTTAAACTCCTAGGATATTTTGAGGCTGATGAAAGGGCTTCTCCCCTTGAGCCCTGGATCTTCCCTAAAGTGGGGTTTCTGGAGATGGGTCTCTTTCTTCTTTCTTTGTTGGCCGGATCTTGAAGATCAAGAAGTATGAGATTTTAAAAATCTCTCCTTTCTGAGATCTGATAGAAGATCTGAGTTCCCCTTTGTGGGTTTTGTGGTGAAAAATTATTTAGTTTTATAAAAAGAAGAGTAAAACTCTTGATTTAATTCAAAAGAAAGAAGAAGGTTTTAGAACCTTGAGGAAGGAGAAAGAGGCACATGCCCTAATTTTTTGGGAATGAAAAGCCTCTTAGATATTTTCATCATTTTGCCTTATATAGGCTTACATATTTACATATAGCCTCTTGGGCTTTACAAAATGACATTTTTCTCATCACATGGCTCATGTGCCATTTCTTTTTGCACATAAGCCATGGGCTTATAAAAATTTGGCTTTATGCCCATCTTGCATACATTCATGCACAAAAATTTACATCAAAATTATTTGTTACATGATTTTTTTATTTTGGCATGGGGCAAGGCCGGACGCTTCGTGTTCGGGCTCGACCCGGGCATTGGCCCACTTGACCTGGGCCTGGGCCCACTTGGCTTGGGATTGACCTTGACTTTGACTTGGTCAACCGGGGTGCAAATTTCGACCCCAACAAAGTGCCTACCATCAATAAATGCACACCATATATGTGGGTCGTATGCATGAAATTGATGGATCTTCTTTCGCGTGGTGGCGACTTGCTTTGGTTCCCACTTTTTTGTGCACTTCCCTTTTTACGACATGGACCGTCGATGCTTGCGTCTCCGAGGTGGAGGGTCTGTGGTAGACGTTTCCCTGGCCCGGAGTGATTTGATTCTCTCTTTGTAGGAAGCCCGCACTGCCCTTTTTACGACATGGACGGTCGACGCTTGACGCGTCTCCGAGACGGAGTGTCCGTGGTAGACGTTTCCCTGGACGGAGTGATCTGGTTCCCGATTTGTGGGAAGCCTGCACTGCCCTTTTTACGACATGGACGGTTGACGCCCTGGCCCGGAGCGATATGGTTCCCGATTTGTGGGAAGCCTGCACTGCCCTTTTTGCGACATGGACGGTAGACGCCCTGACCCGGAGTGATTTGGTTCCTGATTTGTGGGAAGCCTGCACTGCCCATTTTACGACATGGACGGTCGACGCTTGACGCGTCTCCGAGACGGAGTGTCCGTGGTAGATGTTTCCCTGGCCCGGAGTGATTCGGTTCCCGATTTGTGGGAAGCCTGCAATGCCCTTTTTGCGACATGGACGGTCGACGCTTGATGCGTCTCCGAGACGGAGTGTCCATGGTAGACGTTTCCCTAGCCCGAAGTGATTTGGTTCCCGATTTGTGGGAAGCCTGCACTGCCCTTTTTACGACATGGACGGTCGACGCTTGACGCGTCTCCGAGACGGAGTGTCCGTGGTAGACTTTTCCCTGGCCCGGAGTGATCTGGTTCCTGCTTTGTAAGAATCCTGCACTGCCCTTTTTGCGACATGGACGGTCGACGCTTGACGCGTCTCCAAGACGAAGTGTTCGTGGTAGACGTTTCCCTTGCCCGGAGTGATCTGGTTCCTCCTTTGTAGGAATCCTGCACTGCCCTTTTTGCGACATGGACGGTCGACGCTCTGATCCGGAGCGATTTGGTTCTCGATTTGTGGAAAGCCTGCACTGCCCTTTTTACGACATGGATGGTCGACGCTCTGATCCAGAGCGATTTGGTTCCCGATTTGTGGGAAGCCTGCACTGCCCTTTTTACGACATGGACGGTCGACACTCTGATCCGGAGTGATTTGGTTCCCGATTTGTGGGAAGCATGCACTGCCCTTTTTGCGACATGGACAGTCGACACTTGACGCGTCTCCGAGACGGAGTGTCCGTGGTAGACTTTTCCCTGGCCCGGAGTGATCTGGTTCCTACTTTGTAGGAAGCCTGCACCGCCCTTTTTGCGACATGGATGGTCGACGCATGACGCGTCTCTGAGAAGGAGTGTCCGTGGTAGAATTTTCCCTGGCCTGGAGTGATCTGGTTCCTGCTTTGTAGGAAGCCTCCACTGCCCTTTTTGTGACATGGACGGTCGATGCTCTGATCCGGAGCGATTTGGTTCCCGATTTGTGGGAAGCCTGCACTGCCCTTTTTTACGACATGGACGGTCGACGCTCTGATCCGGAGCGATTTGGTTCCCGATTTGTGGGAAGCCTGCACTGCCCTTTTTGCGACATGGACGGTCGACGCTCTGATCCGGAGCGATTTAGTTCCCGATTTGTGGGAAGCCTGCACTACCCTTTTTGCGACATGGACGGTTGACGCTCTAATCCGGATCGATTTGGTTCCCGATTTGTGGGAAGCCTGCACTGCCCTTTTTGCGACATGGACGGTCGATGCTTGACGCGTCTCCGAGATGGAGTGTCCGTGGTAGACTTTTCCCTGGCATGGAGTGATCTGGTTCCTGCTTTGTAGGAAGCTTGCACTGCCCTTTTTGCGACATGGACGGTCGACGCTTGACGCGTCTCCGACACGGAGTGTCCGTGGTAGACTTTACCCTGGTTCGGAGTGATCTGGTTCCAGCTTTGTACGAAGCCTGCACTGCCCTTTTTACGACATGGACGGTCGACGCTCTGACCCGGAGCGATTTGGTTCCCAATTTGTGGGAAGCCTGCACTGCCCTTTTTGCGATATGGACGGTCGACGCTCTGATCCGGAGCGATTTAGTTCCCGATTTGTGGGAAGCCTGCACTGCCTTTTTTGCGACATGGACGGTCGACGCTCTGATCCGGAACGATTTGGTTCCCGATTTGTAGGAAGCCCGCACTGCCCTTTTGGCGACATGGACGGTCGACGCTCTAATCCGGAGCGATTTGGTTCCCGATTTGTGGGAAGCCTGCACTGCCTTTTTTGCGACATGGACGGCCGACGCTCTGATCCGGAACGATTTGGTTCCCGATTTGTAGGAAGCCCGCACTGCCCTTTTTGCGACATGAACGGTCGACGCTCTGATCCGGAGCGATTTGGTTCCCGATTTGTGGGAAGCTTGCACTGCCCATTTTGTGACATGGACGGTCGATGCTTGACGCGTCTTCGAGACGGACTGTCCGTGGTAGACTTTTCCCTGGCCCGGAGTGATCTGGTTCCTGCTTTGTAGGAAGCTTGCACTGCCCTTTTTGCGACATAGACGATCGACGCTTGACGCGTCTCTGAGACGGAGTGTCCATGGTAGAATTTTCTCTGGCCCGGAGTGATCTGGTTCCTGCTTTGTAGGAATCCTGCACTGCCCTTTTTGCCACATGGATGGTCGACGCTCTTATCCGGAGCGATTTGGTTCCCGATTTGTGGGAAGCCTGCACTGCCCTTTTTGCGACATGACGGTCGACGCTCTGATCCGGAGCGATTTGGTTCCTGATTTGTGGGAAGCCTGCACTGCCCTTTTTGCGACATGGATGGTCGACGCTCTGATCCGGAGCGATTTGGTTCCTGATTTGTGGGAAGCCTGCACTGCCCTTTTTGCGACATGGACGGTCGACGCTCTGATCAGGAGCGATTTGGTTCCCGATTTGTGGGAAGCCTGCACTGCCCATTTTACGACATGGACGGTCGATGCTTGACGCGTCTCCGAGACGGCGTGTCCGTGGTAGACTTTTCCCTGTCCCGGAGTGATCTGGTTCCTGCATTTTAGGAAGCCTGCACTGCCATTTTTGCGACATGGACGGTCAACGCTTGACGCGTCTCCGAGACGGAGTGTTCATGGTAGAAGTTTCCCTGGCCCGGAATGATCCGGTTCCTGCTATGTAGGAATCCTGCACTGCCCTTTTTACGACATGGACGGTCGATGCTCTGATCCGGAGCGATTTGGTTCCCGATTTGTGGGAAGCCTGCACTGCCCTTTTTGCGACATGGACGGTCGACGCTCTGATCCGGACCGATTTTGTTCCCGATTTGTGGGGAGCCTGCACTGCCCTTTTTGCGACATGGACAGTCGACGCTTTGATCCGGAGCGATTTGGTTCCCGATTTGTGGGAAGCCTGCAATGCCCTTTTTGTGGTTCCTGCTTTTTAGGAAGCCTGCACTGCCCTTTTGGCGACATGGACGGTCGACGCTTGACGCATCTCCGAGATGGAATGTTTGTGGTAGACGTTTCCCTGGCCAGGAGTGATCTGGTTCCTGCTTTGTATCAAGCCTGCACTGCCCTTTTTACGACATGGACGGTGTAAGTGCACGGCGGCGCCCCAGCCGTCAATCCGACGGCCAAACGCGGAAACGGTGGTAAACTTAAATTTTTGCGGACTTGGCAAAACGGCACCACCGCGCACTAAAACCGGATCGGGCCATTAAACTAAATCTAGCTAACTACAAAGAGAAAGGGGAAGAGATATACCGACGATCCAAGTCCTCCGGTCTTCATCTCCACTCCGATCTCCTCGCGGGATCTCCGTCCGTCTCCTCCTCGTCGGAAAGGGCACCACGAAGCCGGGTACTTTTACGGGCTCCCACCTCAATACCGAGGCAACTCGCGCATGAAGCCGGCTACTCGACATGCTCAAGATATACTGTAGGGAATGTAATGTAGAATGTATGTCTCACATTGGGGTTGGTTGCCATTGAAGATGATGGAGGAACCAAGACTAGAAAAATGGTGCTTGCATTTTTCTAGCATGGAAAGAAGATCAAGAATGAAACTCTCATGGTGAAGCTCTCATCTTTTTCTTTCTCTCTTTTCTTTTCTTCTTCTCTTTTCTTTTTCTTTCTCTCTTTTTTTTTTCAACCATGAATACCTTCTTACCTTAAGTGTAGAATATGGTGGAGGAAGAACAATATCATATCAAGAGGGAGGTGAGTGTAGGAAAAGAAAAGAGGTGACCACATCCAAGAACATAATCATCACTAAATCTCAAATCAACCTCAAATCCATTTCAAATCTCATAAAGCAAAGATGCTAACCATTATGAAGAAAAAAGAAAAGATGCTATCATAATGCATGAAACCCCTCCACAAAAGTAATTTGCAAAACTGCAAATTACCCCCTTCATCAGAAAAGTCCGGCCGGGAAAGAACAAAGAAAAACCGGCCGGAACGGAATGCAAAATGGCAACTCCAGAAAACTGGTCCCGTAATAAATTACAGGAAAACCCCACACTGTGCATACACACCCGCATTTGTATTCCGTCCGGATACAAATGCAAAGAGACAAAATCTACACTGTACTAAACTAGGACCGGCTTAAACCAAAGCCGGCTAGTAACATCCGTCCGATCCCGATCCGTGCAATACCGCACGTATCTGATCGAACGCTGCCATATAACTATACGGCCATTAGTACAAAACCGTCCGATCCTGATCCGTGCAATACCGCACGTATCTGATCGGACCCTGCCATATCTCCATACGGCCTCTACAGCGTTTCGCCCGAAAGCTTGAGTAACTGGAAGTGTGGTGGACTCTAAAGACTCGTCAATACTATGGCTGTGGATTTAACCACTAGCACGTCAGAGGTATAAGCCAATACGTGACGGGCCACCAGCTATTGACCAAAAGGGACGTCGATGAGGAAGCTCACCCCGACACCCAACTGAGCCTGTCAGTGACAATATCCGTACAGTCCGGTCCGTTCGTCTATGAGTATCGCATGGCGGGCCTAGGGGGTTGGTAAAAGTCAGACCCCCAAAAGCGGTACAAGTCGTGTCGGAGTGTAGCCCAGAACACCCTGAGATACTACTGGAATACCTACCAGTAAATCTCCTGCCTTGGCCAAGGTCTTTGTGTAATGGCTCTCCTAGACACAGCGCGACCTCACCCCCAATACCGGGAGAGACGAAACCCCCGAAGATCCGCTCACTGCCTCCATGTGGCTCGGGACTGTACCCAACTAAAACCTGTTTGCACGACTCCTTTGAGCCGTGGTAGGGTAGTAATCAAAGTACAGTGGGAACTCACACGAGACAAATGACGATCCCCAGGTCGATGAACTAACCTGTACACATGTCACCAGGGAACTGCTATCTGACGTCAGGTATAAGACCAACTAGCATGTTCCCGGCGAGTCCTGTCCGGTGTACTCATAACCCAATGAGCACCTGTATACATCTTAGGTGAACCTACTGACACCAGTGGCTTGTGAGACCGGCCACCGCCCCTCGTCGGGGTCTCGACTGTATACACTAGTCTACTCTGGAGAATCGATGCCCTGTCTCGAAACTCCCACGACTAGGGACCTTTTAAGGATGTGCTTATAGACTACCAGCTCCCACGTATATGATCGCCCTCATACTGCCGGTAGTCAAGCAAGAATCCTATGGGCTCTATCAACGTGCAATAGTGATCTGTCAGGTCACCTAAAGCAGTACACGATGATAGAGGTAAACCAGATAGCATACTATCATCTCGAGTAAGACTGTCCTACCGGGATAGGTCCTCCCTCAATCATTGCAATCACGTGCCTGTGATCCAATAATTGACTCTGAGGGCACTATCTCCAACAATCTCCCACTTGCACTCAAGGTTAATTATTGCGATGTCGCATACTCACAGCCCGTGTGATACCGAACACCCAACTCCTCTACTAGTCAGTCTCACAAATCCCGTTTGTGAAACTATTGCGGTCGAGGAATAGCCTCAGTGAGTGGATCCGCCTAGAAGTTTCTTTCTATGTCTCTCTATATCTCAAGTTCGCGGAGAAAGCCATCTCCCGAAAAGAGCAATACCTGTCTTAGAATGTCTGGATGTCTGATGGGACGTAGCTCATAAATGAACTCCAAATCCAAACTTCTTAGACTGTATCGTCAACTGAACTTAATCAGTATCCTGCGCCATGCCACCCTCAATATTGCCTTGGACCACCTGTCCAAAATACTGCCCCTCGTCAGAAGGAAAAACTATAACTCTGACAACCTCCTTGTCGTCCAGGTCACCTTGGAAGCATGGAATGATAACCGTCTCCTAAAAGAGGCAGCCGTTATCATATCCCTAGAACAGCCACTTATGTTCTAAAACTGCTTCCGACTGTTTCTCCAGGATTGGATCAATATCAACTTATTGCATCTAGTGCAAGAACAACATCTGGTGTGGTACTTGACATCTCATGATTGACTCAATTGCCTAAGCAAGTGATCTGCCAATCATGCACATCCCTCTCTACTTTAGTCTAAAAGACACCTTTAGAGAGGGCGACTCCATTACTTGCAGGTACACTACCGTGCCAGGAGTCGTCCATTCTAAATACTCATAGAATGCTGTCAAGGTACCCAGATTAGGAAACCACCCAAATCTAGATCTAAAACCATAGATCTAGTAACCAGTATGTCTGATATAATGTCCAAGTCCTTTGTGGAGAAACCACTGTGTGACGACCAAAGTATAACCGATCGTAGTAAAGGAATATCACTTCCTACTACCATCTCAACAGATCCATCCCCTATTCTGATGACGTCAAACCTATGACTGTCACATCAGAAACAGATGATCTATCTCCGCTACATCTGCTTTAGTCTATAAATAGACATAAGCCTGATGTCCACCAATGCTTCCGCTGCTCCCACTGACTACGACAACCCTCTGGCAGAGTCATATACACGTACACTTCTGAAGCTAGTTCAGAACGACGCTATCCTCATCCTCCTGCCGGGTCTCGCAGCCTGGAACAACAACAATGGCAAGTGTGGGTAAACAAGAACTTCCCTGTCACCGTCCTTGAGGCTACCGAAGTACCTCTCGGGTGCCTGAAGTTACCCACCTTATCTGCGGAGTGGCCAATAGAATGTCAATCCAGATTGAATCTTTAGGTTCCTTATCAAATCTTCAGTAATCGTTTGTGGTTCTGGAATCACTTCCAGTTCTACCATACTCCCACTACTGTTTTCTGAAAAAATCCATTTTTTAATCAAAACTGTGGCGAGTCTAGAACAATATTGCTATTGTTCATCCAGATGGTAGAAAGTCAACCCGCGTCATAGCCTGGGTCAACCCACAAACAGCCATTACAGAAACGTGCCTTGAGTTGTCCAGTGTCTGGTTTTAAGCATAAGCCGGACAACTCCCCGTACCTTAACAACGTTAAGATATGAACTGTTCTACATCCAATATAGAACCAGAGGCACTGATTTAATTGAACTAGATTCAAATCATGCAGCTATCTCCAGTGCATGTCAACAGAATGGAAGGAGGTCGATCAGCGTTACTCAACTTAGGAATACTTCCAATTATGAGTAACCTGAAAGAGAAGTAATTTCTCTTTATCATTACTATCAACTGAATACCATACACAAGTATCTACATCTTCGATCACTTTGAAGAATCCCGATACTTGCTATACCTGGTTCTCTACTTTATTCAAATACCTATAACTCCTCAAAACTTAGACCCTGTGTTTCCACGAAACACATGTCTAAGAACTAGAGAAGTTAAAAGTAAACAGAATATAGTATGAGGACCAACCCCTCTGTCCTAATGGACACTGGACAACATACACTACTCTGTATAAGTCCGCTGAGTCTAACAACTCTTTCACTGTGTGTCGTAGGTTGAAAACTGTATTTATGGTTAAGAAGAATTACACCGCTGTTTAATGCTCCTTACCTAACCATCCACTGATATAGGTAAATGTCATCGACATAATATTAAAAGGTATATCTCACTCTATGAAAATAGACGTACAGATATATCAATTTGAAATTGGTGCACAACAGCGGATATTCAAAACCAAATATTTGCCGACCGGCAAACAACCCATGTGGCATCCTCAAATATCACCAATTACAACGAATCCCGATATAATGAGGATGATCACCCAATTCCCAATAACTTACTCCCACTCATCATCTGTAAAACCATACAGATGTGAGAATCAAACCTGGTAAATACATACCCTGGAGTAAGTATCTAATCGGGAAATCAGTTTTCTTTTAACATTACACAGTGAGACTGAAACAGTTAAATGTTTCGATGGGGTATCCCGGTATTCCTAGTAATGCCTCTACCATTATCCAGATTCACAACTGTAACCGTATAATTCTTTGCTACCTCTCCAAATCCCTTTATATGTCTTTAGTCATTACCTTCTGTACCCCCTTTTAGGCCAAATGGTTTTCTTCCTTCCCTACCGTTCGGCACCAGCCTATGGTTTGGAAGAAGACTATCCAAAAAGCATAAAGGGTGTACTGTCCTAAACCTAGGAGCACTCGCAACGCGAGAGAAGGTGAAGATAAAAGACACCTGAATGTACTTTATTCCTATTTCTCCTGAACCAGGATCCATCCCCGAACTGGAACGAGTTCCTTTCGAGTTCGTATATAACCATACGATGGATTATCCAATAAAATGGGATCTTCGTATTGATACGGAGTGTCCTGGAGAAATACAAAGGTGATTTAGGATTGGCGAAGAAATACTTGGTTTGGTCGTGAATAGCAGTCGCAGTTTACTTTGCCCTCTTACTAATCCCTTGCTTTGTCTGAACTTAATACCTTCTGTACACCGTTTAGGCTAACTGGTTTTCTTCATTCCCTACCGGTCGGCACCAGCCTATGATTTGGAAGAAGACTATCCAATTTGCATAATGGGTGTACTACTCCTAAACCAAGGAGTACTCGCAACCTGAGAGAGGGTGAAAAGAAAAGACAACTGAATAATCCTATCCGTTTTCTCCAGAACCAGAAACCATCCTCGAAGTCTTTCGAGTTCGTATATAACCATACGATGGTTTTGTCCAATGGAAGTGGACGTTCGCAGTAATACGGGGTGTCCTGGAGAAAAGGGTAAAAGTAGGAGTGGCAATGAGGTCTGCAACTCTGACAATCCAAAAGCCAGTGTTAAGTAGGTTCGGTCAACTTGGTCACTGAGTCAAAATCTTAGGGTCGGGTCAATGGTCGCTGCCAGAGAGAGAGAGAAAAGAAACACTCAGCGTGCACTCTAACCTAGATCAGAATGGTTACCAATTTATCTAATCTGGAAACCTCCCACTGTACCTCAAATTCTCCTCCAAACCTGAAAGAAGAATTAGTCGGGGTCACCCGAGGAGTATACTAACTCATCAGTGGGAATCGGGATCCAACTCTCATCGCATGATAACGTGACGGAATCCGCTCACGGTATCACACTCCAGAAGGTATGCGCATATCTGGCAAGTTTCAGTACTTTTGAAACTCCCGATGAGATTTCTGCCCCATGCTCTTATGACCTTGGCGAAGGTCAACAAATCATAAGTCACATGTCAAGTTCTACCCGTCATTATCCAGGTTAATTTGAATCCACCCGTACAAGCCCTTGACGAAGGTCAACAAGGCTATACGACTGTCCCAAACCAACGCATCTACCTATGCAGCAGAAAGGTAACAAGCAGCTACCATGCACTATGTCTTGACGAAGGTCAACAAACATAGCATGAATACTACGTGCTACCCGTCTGAAACGACGGAGGGCTACGAATGGTTTCTGGCGAAAACCTTTAACGTAATGAACTTGATATCGTTGAAGGAACGGATAGCTTTTTAGAAAATATAGTGACGAAAAACCTTTACTAAAGAGGTCACTCCCGGTGAAGGGATCTCGGCTCTTTCCCCGTAGAATGGGGTGCAGGATATTCCAAATGAATACCGCGATGCAAAGCAAAAGTAATCGGCTATAGTGAAGTTAATGCCTTGACGCAAACTTTTGTCCGAGGGGTCACTCCCGGTGAAGGGATCTCGGCCCTTGCCTCGTCGACTGAGGAGCAGGATATTCCAACTGAATACCGCGATGCAAAACAAAAGTGAACGTCCTTGCAATAACAGCTTTTTGAAAAATGTTCCAACAACATCAGATTAGGTTTGTTTAACTTGCATTGATCCGAATCAACGCAGTCCCATCAATAAATCACACCACAAAGAACGAAAATATACTGATGTACGTATATGCCATCCGCATTCGCCACTGGGTCCCGTCATTACTCGTTAGGTTAGCTTACTAACGACAGAGCGGGGACTGGACTAGCGCGGATGAAAAACATATACAACATCTACTAATATATATACCAATATATTATATTTCGCTCAAGGCGTGAAAAGAAATGCAACATCACAGAAATGTACAGCATCACAGAACAATACAGATATCTGGGATCCCCGGGTTTCACAGAGCCACTACTGAAACCCGACGTTCCCCTGGTCGTGTGGATAGCCTGTGCAATGAAATCCTAGACCCCTACGGGCGCGGCAAGTCACTCGCCAAAACCTGAAGCGAGGCAGCCCCCTTCAGCGCCGTGAATGGACCACCCAGCACTCCACGGAATCCGGCAACTTGGGCACCCCTCCTGGGTCAACCTGTACCCCCTACGAGTGCGGCGAATAGCCCGCCAATCCTAGAGTGAAGCCCCCTCCGTCCCAATGCCATGAGATGCGGGCTTGTTGCCCTCTAGAACCCGGCTATCCGTGCACCCCACCACGGGGTAATCCTAGTACAGAAAGTAAAATATACATACACCTGGTACATCGACCGCAACCAGGTCGTGCCCCAAAAGAATAATACAAACAGGCAGTGACGGCAGTCCACATGTCGGACGCTCGCCCCGCAATATCAAATGTACATAATACAACAACACAGTACTAGCATTGCATCCAGGCTATCCCCACGACCGATCCGCAACATCACAGCATAAACATAGAACATCAACGTGAAAGTCACGTTCGCAAATCCGTCTAACCGGGCTATAGCAGTTAGACCGGATTTACCGATCGAGTGACATTCACGGTCGCAGATATAATGTAAATACTGTGAAAAATGTGTTTAAAATTTTCCGATTGACCAAAAATTAACAAGTGGGCCCCAAATCAAAACTGTAGCACTCACAGAAACACTGGGCCCAATTTTAATATTCCAGAAACCACATTTATCACTCAGGAACACACTGCAAAAATTTGGGGGGGTGAACAGTTAACTCCGCGGCGGAAGCGCGGCCAAAGCAGGGGTTTGGCCGCCCTTCCGCGGCGGTATGGTGAGTTCGTGGTACCAAATTTTTACAGTAACCTTAAAATTCCCTGCACATCACTCTGAGACAACCAGAAAAATTTTTGCACTCAAAAAAAATTCGACAGAAACTGATGTGCATGAAAAATGCGTTTTCGGGATTTTGTTCGATCGGAAAAGTAAAACACATTACACAAAGCTAGACTACGTTAATGGCGAGGCTCTGATACCACTGTAAGTGCACGGCGGCGCCCCGGCCGTCAATCCGACGGCCAAACGCGGAAACGGTGGTAAACTTAAATTTTTGCGGACTTGGCAAAACGGCACCACCGCGCACTAAAACCGGATCGGGCCATTAAACTAAATCTAGCTAACTACAAAGAGAAAGGGGAAGAGATATACCGACGATCCAAGTCCTCCGGTCTTCATCTCCACTCCGATCTCCTCGCGGGATCTCCGTCCGTCTCCTCCTCGTCGGAAAGGGCACCACGAAGCCGGGTACTTTTACGGGCTCCCACCTCAATACCGAGGCAACTCGCGCATGAAGCCGGCTACTCGACATGCTCAAGATATACTGTAGGGAATGTAATGTAGAATGTATGTCTCACATTGGGGTTGGTTGCCATTGAAGATGATGGAGGAACCAAGACTAGAAAAATGGTGCTTGCATTTTTCTAGCATGGAAAGAAGATCAAGAATGAAACTCTCATGGTGAAGCTCTCATCTTTTTCTTTCTCTCTTTTCTTTTCTTCTTCTCTTTTCTTTTTCTTTCTCTCTTTTTTTTTTCAACCATGAATACCTTCTTACCTTAAGTGTAGAATATGGTGGAGGAAGAACAATATCATATCAAGAGGGAGGTGAGTGTAGGAAAAGAAAAGAGGTGACCACATCCAAGAACATAATCATCACTAAATCTCAAATTAACCTCAAATCCATTTCAAATCTCATAAAGCAAAGATGCTAACCATTATGAAGGAAAAAGAAAAGATGCTATCATAATGCATGAAACCCCTCCACAAAAGTAATTTGCAAAACTGCAAATTACCCCCTCCATCAGAAAAGTCCGGCCGGGAAAGAACAAAGAAAAACCGGCCGGAACGGAATGCAAAATGGCAACTCCAGAAAACTGGTCCCGTAATAAATTACAGGAAAACCCCACACTGTGCATACACACCCGCATTTGTATTCCGTCCGGATACAAATGCAAAGAGACAAAATCTACACTGTACTAAACTAGGACCGGCTTAAACCAAAGCCGGCTAGTAACATCCGTCCGATCCCGATCCGTGCAATACCGCACGTATCTGATCGAACGCTGCCATATAACTATACGTCCATTAGTACAAAACCGTCCGATCCTGATCCGTGCAATACCGCACGTATCTGATCGGACCCTGCCATATCTCCATACGGCCTCTACAGCGTTTCGCCCGAAAGCTTGAGTAACTGGAAGTGTGGTGGACTCTAAAGACTCGTCAATACTATGGCTGTGGATTTAACCACTAGCACGTCAGAGGTATAAGCCAATACGTGAAAGGCCACCAGCTATTGACCAAAAGGGACGCCGATGAGGAAGCTCACCCCGACACCCAACTGAGCCTGTCAGTGACAATATCCGTACAGTCCGGTCCGTTCGTCTATGAGTATCGCATGGCGGGCCTAGGGGGTTGGTAAAAGTCAGACCCCCAAAAGCGGTACAAGTCGTGTCGGAGTGTAGCCCAGAACACCCTGAGAT
Source organism: Agapanthus africanus (assembly GCA_030015575.1). NCBI lineage: Eukaryota > Viridiplantae > Streptophyta > Magnoliopsida > Asparagales > Amaryllidaceae > Agapanthus > Agapanthus africanus. The sequence goes on along the minus strand of CM057339.1, from coordinate 295,305,312 downwards.
ACTACTGGAATACCTACCAGTAAATCTCCTGCCTTGGCCAAGGTCTTTGTGTAATGGCTCTCCTAGACACAGCGCGACCTCACCCCCAATACCGGGAGAGACGAAACCCCCGAAGATCCGCTCACTGCCTCCATGTGGCTCGGGACTGTACCCAACTAAAACCTGTTTGCACGACTCCTTTGAGCCGTGGTAGGGTAGTAATCAAAGTACAGTGGGAACTCACACAAGACAAATGACGATCCCCAGGTCGATGAACTAACCTGTACACATGTCACCAGGGAACTGCTATCTGACGTCAGGTATAAGACCAACTAGCATGTTCCCGGCGAGTCCTGTCCGGTGTACTCATAACCCAATGAGCACCTGTATACATCTTAGGTGAACCTACTGACACCAGTGGCTTGTGAGACCGGCCACCGCCCCTCGTCGGGGTCTCGACTGTATACACTAGTCTACTCTGGAGAATCGATGCCCTGTCTCGAAACTCCCACGACTAGGGACCTTTTAAGGATGTGCTTATAGACTACCAGCTCCCACGTATATGATCGCCCTCATACTGCCGGTAGTCAAGCAAGAATCCTAGGGGCTCTATCAACGTGCAATAGTGATCTGTCAGGTCACCTAAAGCAGTACACGATGATAGAGGTAAACCAGATAGCATACTATCATCTCGAGTAAGACTGTCCTACCGGGATAGGTCCTCCCTCAATCATTGCAATCACGTGCCTGTGATCCAATAATTGACTCTGAGGGCACTATCTCCAACAGGACGGTCGACGCTCTGATCCGGAGCGATTTGGTTCCCGATTTGGGGGAAACCTGCACTGCCCTTTTTGCGACATGGACAGTCGACGCTCTGATCCAGAGCGATTTGGTTCCCGATTTGTGGGAAGCCTGCACTGCCCTTTTTGCGACATGGACGGTCGACGCTTGACCCGTCTCCGAGACGGAGTGTCCGTGGCAGACTTTTCCCTGTTCCGGAGTGATCTGGTTCCTGCTTTGTAGGAATCCTGCACTGCCCTTTTTGCGACATGGACGGTCGACGCTTGACGCGTCTCCGAGACGAAGTGTTTATGGTAGACGTTTCCCTTGCCCGGAGTGATCTGGTTCCTGCTTTGTAGGAATCCTGCACTGCCCTTTTTGCGACATGGACGGTCGACGCTCTGATCTGGAGCGATTTGGTTCTCGATTTGTGGGAAGCCTGCACTGCGCTTTTTGCGACATGGACGTTCGACGCTCTGGCCCGGAGCGATTTGGTTCCTGATTTGTGGGAAGCCCGCACTGCCCTTTTTGCGACATGGACGGTCGACGCTCTGATCCGGAGCGATTTGGTTCCCGATTTGTGGGAAGCCTGCACTGCCCTTTTTGCGACATGGACAGTCGACGCTTGACGCGTCTCCGAGACGGAGTTACCGTGGTCGACTTTTCCCTGGCCCAGAGTGATCTGGTTCCTACTTTGTAGGAAGCCTGCACTGCCCTTTTTGCTACATGGACGGTCGACGATTAACGCGTCTCCGAGATGGAGTGTCCGTGGTAGACTTTTCCCTGGCCCGGAGTGATCTGGTTCTTGCTTTGTAGGAAGCCTGCACTGCCCTTTTTGCGATATGGACGGTCGACGCTCTGATCCGGGGCGATTTGGTTCCCGATTTGTGGGAAGCCTGCACTGCCCTTTTTGCGACACGGACGGTCGACGCTCTGATCCAGAGCGATTTGGTTCCCGATTTGTGGGAAGCCTGCACTGCCCTTTTTGCGACACGGACGGTCGACGCTCTGATCCGGAGCGATTTCGTTCCCGATTTGTGAGAAGCCTGCACTGCCCTTTTTGCGACATGGACGGTCGACGCTTGACGCGTCTCCGAGATGGAGTGTCCATGGTAGACTTTTCCCTGGCCCGGAGTGATCTGGTTCCTGCTTTGTAGGAAGCCTGCACTGCCCTTATTGCGACATGGACGGTCGACGCTTGACGCATCTCCGAGATGGAGTGTCCGTGGTAGACGTTTCCCTGGTCCGGAGTGATCTGGTTCCTGCTTTGTAGGAAGCCTTTACTGCCCTTTTTACGACATGGACGGTCGATGCTCTGATCCGGAGCGATTTGGTTCCCAATTTGTGGGAAGCCTGCACTGCCCTTTTTGCGACATGGAATGTCGACGCTCTAATCCGGAGCAATTTAGTTCCCGATTTGTGGGAAGCCTGCACTACCTTTTTTGCGACATGGACGGTCGACGCTCTGATTCGGAACGATTTGGTTCCCGATTTGTGGGAAGCATGCACTGCCCTTTTTGCGACATGGACGGTCGACGCTCTGATCCGGAGCGATTTGGTTCCCGATTTGTGGGAAGCCTGCACTGCCCATTTTACGACATGGACGGTCGACGCTCTGATCCGGAACGATTTGGTTCCCGATTTGTGGGAAGCCTGCACTGCCCTTTTTGCGACATGGACGGTCGACGCTCTGATCCGAAGCGATTTGGTTCCCGATTTGTGGGAAGCCTGCACTGCCCATTTTGCGACATGGACGGTCGACGCTTGACTCGTCTTCGAGACGGAGTGTCCATTGTAGACTTTTTCCTGGCCCGGAGTGATCCGGTTCCTGCTTTGTAGAAAGCCTGCACTGCCCTTTTTGCGACATAGACGGTTGACGCTTGACACGTCTCCGAGACGGAGTGTCCGTGGTAGACTTTTCCCTGGCCCGGAGTGATCTGGTTCCTGCTTTGTAGGAATCCTGCACTGCCCTTTTTGCGACATGGACGGTCGACGCTCTTATCCGGAGCGATTTGGTTCCCGATTTGTGGGAAGCCTGCACTGCCCTTTTTGCGACATGACGGTCGACGCTCTGATCCGGAGCGATTTGGTTCCCGATTTTTGGGAAGCCTGTACTGCCTTTTTTGCGACATAGATGGTCGACGCTCTGATCCGGAGCGATTTGGTTCCCGATTTGTGGGAAGCCTGCACTGCCCTTTTTGCGACATGGACGGTCGACGCTCTGATCCGGAGCGATTTGGTTCCCGATTTGTGGGAAGCCTGCACTGCCCTTTTTCCGACATGGACGGTCGATGCTTGACGTTTCTCCGAGACGGAGTGTCCGTGGTAGACTTTTCCCTATCCCGGAGTGATCTGGTTCCTGCTTTGTAGGAAGGTTGCACTGCCCTTTTTGCAACATGGACGGTCGACGCTTGACGCGTCTCCGAGACAGAGTGTTCGTGGTAGACGTTTCCCTGGCCCGGAATGATCTGGTTCCTGCTTTGTAGGAATCCTGTACTGCCCTTTTTACGACATGGACGGTCGACGCTCTAATCCGGAGCGATTTGGTTCCCGATTTGTGGGAAGCCTGCACTGCCCTTTTTGCGACATGGACGGTCGACGCTCTGATCCAGAGCGATTTGGTTCCCGATTTGTGGGGAGCCTGCACTGCCCTTTTTGTGACATGGACAATCGATGCTCTGATCCGGAGCGATTTGGTTCCCGATTTGTGGGAAGCCTGCAATGCCCTTTTTGTGGTTCCTGCTTTGTAGGAAGCCTGCACTGCCCTTTTTATGACATGGACGGTCGACGCTTGACGCGTCTCCGTGACGGAGTGTTTGTGGTAGACGTTTTCCTGGCCCGGAGTGATCTGGTTCCTGCTTTGTATGAAGCCTGCACTGCTCTTTTTACGACATGGACGGTCGACGCTCTAATCCGGAGCGATTTGGTTCCCAATTTGTGGGAAACCTGCACTGCCCTTTTTGCGACATGGACAGTCGACACTCTGATTCGGAGCGATTTGGTTCCCGATTTGTAGGAAGCCTGCTTTTCCCTTTTTGCGACATGGACGGTCGACGCTCTGATCCGGAGCGATTTGGTTCCCGATTTGTGGGAAGCCTGCACTGCCGTTTTTGCGACATGGACAGTCGACGCTTGACGCAACTCCGAGACGGAGTGTCCGTGGTAGACTTTTCCCTGTCCCGGAGTGATCTGGTTCCTGCTTTGTAGGAAGCCTGCACTGTCTTTTTTGCGACATGGACGGTCGACGCTTGACGCGTCTCCGAGATGGAGTGTCTGTGGTAGACATTTCCCTGGCCTGGAGTGATCTGGTTCCTTCTTTTTAGGAAGCCTGCACTGTCCTTTTTACATCATGGACAGTCGACGCTTGACGCGTCTCTGAGACGGAGTGTCCGTGGTAGACTTTTTCCTGGCCTGGAGTGATTTGGTTCCCGCTTTGTTGGAATCCTGTATTGCCCTTTTTACGACATGGACGGCCGACGCCCTATTTGACTTGCTCTGCTTCCTGCAGTGTCAGGGGTGAACTTGTCTTGCTCCGCATCTTGCGGTGTCAAGATTGGATTCTGACTTGCTCCGCTTTCTGCGGTGTCGGAGTTGAAGTTGACTTGTTGATTGTGATTTGGGTTGACATCATCATTGCTATACTGGACAACGGTACCAGAAGCGAATCATCATTTGCCATGAGAGGATTTGGGAATTGATGGCTTGGGTGACAGGTTTGGATCCCTATCACCTAAGGCTTTTCAATTTTATAGGCCGTAAGGATCCCATAAAAGCATTTTCTCCCTACAAGTCGAAAGGATCTCGTAGGTGTATTTTCTCCTTAGGAGTCGTGGGGACTCCTAAGTGTGTTGCTCCTTTGTGAGTCGTAAGGATCTCACGCGGGAATTTTCTCCTCACAAAGTCGAGAGGACTTTGCGAGTGCATTTCATCTCTTTATTGAGAGTGTTCGGGTTTTCACAAACTCGCCGGCAGTCCTGCTGTTTTTACTCACGGAGCCCTTTCGGGTTTTCATTCGTGCCTATTTTGCTTGTGGACATACCTTTTTTATTATTTTTTTATTTTTATTTTATTATTTTTTGTGGGACTTTGAATGTGGTCTCACCGGTAGGACTTGGGAGAGATTGGGATTGTTTTACGCCCGTGGATTGTATACAGTTTTGCAGGATGTATGATCAAGACCGTAAGACCGAAAAAATTTCAGGACTTTGTTGACGTCTGCATCGCTGCACTGGAATATGGTACCAGGAGCGACTCATCATTCGCCGTTGGGGTATGTGATTTGGAATTTGGTTGGCGTCTGCATCGCTGCACTGGAATATGGTACCAGGAGCGACTCATCATTCGCCACTTGGGGATTGAGGAGCGATGGCTTAGGAGACAGGTTTAGATCCCTATCACCTAAGGCTTTTCAATTTTATGGGCCGTAAGGGTCCCATAAAAGCATTTTCTCCCTACGAGTTGTAAGGATCCCGTAGGTGCATTTTCTCCTTAGGAGTCGTGAGGACCCCTGAGTGTGTTTTTCCTTTGTGAGTCGTAAGGATCCCATGAAGGTTTGTTCTCCTCATGTATCGTGAGGACACATGAGTGGGTCTTCCCAATGGAGCATAATTCTGAGGGCGGAGACCAGCCGCGTAACTGGTGATTGCGGTGGGGCATAGGTATGATGAGAATTATTTGAGCCCGTGGATTGTATACGGTAGTCAATTTGGGGGACCACCCGTAGGGCCGGGAGGATTTTGGAAATTTGAATTTTTGTTGGCGTCTGCGTCACTGCACTGGAATATGGTACCAGGAGCGACTCATCATTCGCCTTTTTTTGTTTTTTTTTGTTTTTGTTTTACCGCGATTGCTCTATCATTTCAGTTTTTCTTATCGCGAAGGTCGCGATTGTCCTATCATTTCGGCTTTTATTCGCGGTTGCCCTATCATTTCGGCTTTATTTTTATTTTTACTCGCTGATTTTTATTACGAGTTTCCCTATCATTTTGGCTTTTCTTTTATTTATTTATTTACACATTTTTTTTACATCCCCAGTTTAACGACTTAGAGGTCGTTTATTCCCAGTTTAATGACATGGTAGTCAGCCGGTGTTCCCAGTTTAACGACGTGGTAGTCCTCTTTGCTTATCCCAACTCCTTGAATTTTGATCTCGGCGGAGCTGTGTTGATGACCGTAGCTCTGTGGCTTGCCGATACATCCGAGGACTGTGAGGTTTTTCTAAGCTTGTATTGGTCCTCTGCCCAATCTTTGAAAACACAACAGTCTTCAATGGTATGACTCACCACCCTATGGTTTGGGCAGTATATGGGATTTCCGGTCATATTCATTTCATGTGGCCTCTTCGGAATAAGCAATTGCAGACCGTTGTTCAAGACTTCCTCGAATATATTGCGGACCTCATCCCTCCTGAAGGAGTACACGTTCTTCTTTCTCTCCATTAGAGTAGGTGCCCTTACTGATGCTGGTCCTTGAGGTCGATCAGTCTTTGGTTCGCCCTTTTCAGATAATGGCATATGTCTGGGAGGATTGGGTTCCCGAAAGGCTTCGGTCTCCATTTGTATGAAATCGGCGGTCGTAGCTTGACTGTTTGCTAACACGCCTTTAGACAGTTCTATCTCTCCCGTCTTGTATTGCCTTTCGACCCAATCTTTGAAGACGAAGCAGTCCTCAATGGCATGACCTATCACTCTGTGATAGGGGCAATATTTTGGGTCGTCGGTCATATTCGCTTCTTGCAGTCTCTTTGATTCTGGCAGTTGTAGACCGTTTCTTAGGGCGTCTTTGAATATTTTACGGGTTTTGTCCCTTCTGAAGGAATAGACCTTATCCAGCTTCTCCTTCAGTGGAGATTCTCCTCCGGTGTATGTATCGGAGGGACTGGAGGCTGATCGCGGCCGTTTTTCGTGAAGGCGCTCCGCTCTTAGGTTGAACGGGGTATCAGTTGGCTGCCTCCGGGTATCAATCCCTGGCTCATGAACCAAAATTTGATTCTGCTGTAATTGCAATCGGGCAACTTGGGTCGCGAGATCTGCCGCGACGTTTGCCAATTCGTCAACCTTAGATTGTTCCTTGGTTAACTTCTCATCCCTGTCCTGAAGCTGCCTCTGAAGCCATCGGAATAAAACTTGTTCTGTAGTTCCGGTTATGACAACCGGATCATCCTTATTGCCTGAGCTCAATTCCGCAGGAACCCCAGGCTCTTTTGGCTTATCAGCCTGAGCGAGCTCTTCGTCATTTAGACCGAGTTGACGTTGGGTGGCGTCCACCGTATCATCACCCTGGCTGTGAAGCATAGGAGGGTTCGTTTCTTCATGTCCGACCATGTAGACAGTGTGGATCGCATATCCAGCCGTCTCTTTATCTTTGGCGAGGTGACCCTGTTCCTCGATCCTCATGAAGTTCAGCCTAGCAGGAGCCTTAGCCCTTTTGTCGGCTCTATACCTGAGCCTTTTCTGTCTCAGCTTCTCGATTTTGAAGGCTTGGCGGGCATCCGTTATCCGGGAAGCCATTGTGAGTCGATTAGCGGGGAGCTTAGAGAAGACACCCGATCGAGCAGTTGTTAGGGGTACCGCCGGAGCTTGCTCGAGACACGTTGTAGCTTTGTTGGTGTTGATGGCCTTGCCCCCAGCTGGGGACAAGGAAAGTCGTTCATACACCGACTTGCGTTTGGGTAGTGGTGCCCTCGAGATCACCACATTTGGCCTCTTACCTTTCGAGGCCGGTTTGTCTGTTACTGGAACTTGAGGAGCAGCGACGGCGTTAGCTGGCATGAACAGAATAGAGCCAAATGGTAGCGGCGGCTTCTCCCACTGTCGCCCGAGACTGGCCGGAAGGACTGTCCTGGCGTCCATCTTCATCGTGTAGAAGATGGGAGCTGAGTTCATCTTTGGAGACATTGTTGAAAGGTGATTTCTTGAAAACCCGCATGAAAGAGCATTATTTTAGTATAAATATAGATATGTATATTGATTGAGTTCGCATGAACGTTTAACCCGAAATATGGGAGGAGAGATTGGTCCCATTGGACGTGCCGGAATCTGTAGGGTATTTTTCGTCACCCCATTGAGATGGGAATACGCGCGCGCTTGTCAGGCGCAGTACAGAATCCCCCTGCCTAGGGTAGGCAGGGGTTTATTGATTGTGGGGATCCGAATCTCCGGCAGTCGCGGACTAAGCTGCCGTTAATTACCCCTCGCATTTGGAGCGAGAGAACCTCCGATTGACGGGTTAAACTGCTCATGCGAACTCAATGTGCAGTGGTGTGTTTTGGAAGGGTTTTGGATATATCGGGGGCCCCGCAGAGTTTTTACGGGGGTCCCGCTACCGGGTAGCGGACTGGGGGTCAAGGGGGCCAGCAGCCCCCTTGCGGGATGCGGGGCAGCGCCCCGTTAAATTTTTTTTTCTAACAGGGACAGTGTCGTGGAGTATGTGTGTGTGTGTGTGCATATATATATGTATGTATATATATATGTATGTATATATATATATATATATAAAGGGAAAGGGGATCCAAAGGATGCTTGGGCAAAAAGCGCCAGCGCTTTGGGTGCTAGCGCTTTCAGCACAAGGGCGCTTAGCACATTGGGCGCTAGCGTCCCACGTGCCAAGCACGTGGACGCCCGCGCTTTGGGCGCCAGAGCGCTAGCGCCCCACGTGTCAGGTACATGGGCTCTAGCGCTTTGGGTGCTAGCCCTCTGAGCGCAAGTGCGCTAGTGCTCTGAGTGCTAGCACGTGGGCGCTCGGGTGGTAGCGCAAGAGCACTAGCGCTTTGGGCGCTAGCGCCCCACATGCCAGGCACATGGGCGCTCGGGCGTTGGCGCCTCACGTGCCAGGCACGTGGGCGCTCGGGAGGCAAAAGGGACTTGGTCCCTGCAATGGGAGTTGTACTCCCAGAAAGGGGCATTTATTTATTTTTTTTGTGTGTGTGTGTGTGTGTGTGTGTGTGAGGAGTTAAACTCCTAGGATATTTTGAGGCTGATGAGGGGGATTCTCCTCTTGAGCCCTAGATCTTCCCCAAAGTGGGGTTTCTGGAGATGGGTCTCCTTCTTCTTCCTTTTTTGGCCGGATCTTGAAGATCAAGAAGTATGAGATTTTAAAAATCTCTCATTTTTGAGTTCTGAGTTCCCCTTTGTGGGTTTTGTGGTGAAAAACTATTTAGTTTTATAAAAGGAAGAGTCAAACTCTTAATTTAATTCAAAAGAAAGAAGAAGGTTTGAGAACCTTGAGGAAGGAGAAAGAGGCACATGCCCTAATTTTTTGGGAATGAAAAGTCTCTTAGATATTTTCATCATGTTGCCTTATATAGGCTTATATATTTACACATAGCCCCTTGGGCTTTACAAAATGGCATTTTGCCCATCCCATGGCTCATGTGCCATTTCTTTTTGCACATAAGCCATGGGCTTACAAAAATTTGGCTTTATGCCCATCTTGCATACATTCATGCACAAAAAATTACATCAAAATTATTTGTTACATGATTTTTTTATTTTGGCATGGGGGAAGGCCGAACGCTTCGTGTTCGGGCTCGACCCGGGCATTGGCCCACTTGACCTGGGCCTGGGCCCACTTGGCTTGGGGTTGACCTTGACTTTGACTTGGTCAACCGGGGTGCAAATTTCGACCCCAACACTCTCGGTTCATGAGGAATCGGGCTCGGAAAGCAAATAGGAGCCGACTTTCCACCCCAATACCGCAGAGCAGCAACTCCTTCAAGAGCTTCAAAAGCAGCTCAGAACCAAAGACAAGGAGATGGCTAAACTTTACTTAAAGATTGACGACTTGACAAACATCGTCTTACAGCTCATATCCCAAGTTTCCCCTCAACCGTCCAATCAAGCGCAAGGCTCCACCCATGAATTGGGAAACGGTGCTCCGAAGCAGCCGACGCCCATTCCCTTAAGTACAAAAGCAGGCGAGCCACACGAAAGTCGGCCACATCCTATCTCGGGAAATGTCTTGGCTACCGATGGCAGCAACTCGCTAACGCAAGATCAAATCATGGATTTGGTTACCAACAAAGTCAAAATATTGGTGGTCGAAACCAAAGCACAAAAAAATATCAGCAGTAGTGGAAGACTATATCTTACTCGGTATGATCTGGTAGAGTTTCCTAGTGGCTATGCCATCCTCAAATTCGGAAGATTCGACGGGACGGGAAATGCTTATCAACGCATCCCCCACTTTAAAGTATCATGCGGGAATACTGGGGGCAATGATGCGCTTCTCCTCCGCCAGTTCGTTAATAGCTTAACCGATGTCGCTTTTGATTGGTACGCGATCATACCGGATGGCTCTGTTACTACTTTCGTCCAGACGGAATCTCAGTTTTGGCAAAAGTTCATGAGTGTTAGCGATAAATTACCATTGCCGACCTCGTAAGGACGAAGCCAAAGAATAATGAAAGCAGCACGGATATTATAACCCGATGGCGCAATCTCTCCATCAAATGTGAGCCACCATTGGAACAAGACCAATCCATCAATCTCCTCATCGAAAATATCGGCATCTGGATGAATCCTTTTCTATGCACCGCGAGTCTCAAGACATTTCAAGAGCTGACCAAGAAAGTTCAAATGTTGGAGCACTCAAATCAGGAATCCACTTTGGACCCCCAAACTAACAACAGATCCTGGAGGAACCGAAAGGACGATAATCGTAAGGGCAGAAAATCCGACGATGCTAAATCTTTTAACACTTCGGTTGACCGAAATAAGCAAAGGACAGACGAGCCCAATGTCAACCAACCCCGAGAGCCAACTTTGGAGGAAAGGAGAAACATGTTCTACTCTTTCAAAAGAGACAAGGTCTACAAAATATTCAAGGATGCTCTTAAGAATGGCCTGTGGCTGCCGGAACCAAAGAGGTCGAGTGAAGCAAACAGGACTGGTCATCCCAATTTTTGCCCATACCACTGAGTGTTAGGACACATTATCGAAGTCTGTTGCATTTTCAAGGATTGGGTCGAGAAACAATACAAGGAGGGAGAAATCTCGTTGTCCCATAGCGTGTTGACAAACGATCAAGCCGCGATTGCCAATTTTATACAAACAGAAACTGAGGTATTTCGGGAAACGACCATTCTCAATTGTTCACCCTTCCTTGAAAGGAGCAAACCACGACGACAGTTCAAAGGTTCAGCAAGTAACACTAATAATGAGGAGGTAACGGACAGATATGCAATCTATACGGTCTACATGGTCGGACCTGGAGAAACAAATCCTCCTACAATTCACACCTATGGTGATAATATGGTTGACGCTGCTCAATACTGGGTTGGTTCAGATAATGATAAGGACCCTGCTCAAGCTGCTAAGCAAAAAGAGCCCATGGCTTCTGGAGAATCAAGCTTAGACGATGAGAATAGCCTAGTCATTATCCCTGAAATTATAAAACGAGTATTATTTCAATAGTTCCAAGAGCAATTTCAGGACAGAGATAAGGAGTTAGCCAAGATCCATTCCAAAGTCGATGATCTGGTAAATGTTGTGGCAAATCTCGCAACCCAAGTCATTCGAATTCAATCACAACAAGATCAAAGTTTGTTCCATGAACTAGGGTTACCCCCTCCCCTAAAGCAACCTGTAGCTATTCCCTCCAATCCAAGGGAAGAGCACGTTTATGAAAGTCAATGGCGACCAATCTCCAGGGAAGTCCTGATGCACAACTGCGACAAATTGAAACGAAACAAAATCAAGGGCAAGTCATTAGTAGACCCTGAAACTCTTAAGGGCCTAATTAAAAGAGTCCAAACGTTGAAACATGCGGGTCTCGAATCTCTTCCAAAATTCCAATATAACAACAAGTTCAAATGTTCAGAAAACGACAACCGCAAAGTTGGACGTCCCAACAACACCGAATCCTTTAATACCTCTGCTAACCGAAGTAAGCGAGGAACATGCGGGCCTAATCCTGACCAGCCTCGAAAACCAGCGTTGGGATGGACAGAAGAATCGCCCTTGCAAAAGAAGTTGACTAAAGCCTATTTCTTCAAAAGGGTCAGGGTCCGTAAAATAATCGAGGATGCCCTAAACAACGGTCTGCAACTCCCCGAACCAAAAAGACCTCATGAAGCAAATATGATCGACAATCCCCTGTATTGCCCATACCACAGCGTAGTAAGTCACACAATCGAAAACTGTTATATTTTCAAGAATTGGGTTGAAAAAACAATATAAGGAGGGAGTGATCTCATTGGCCAAAGGCGCGTTAGCAAACAACCAAGCTATAATCGCCAGCTCTATACTAACGAGGACCAAAACCCTCTGGGGGCAGACGGTTCAATCGTCTACTTCAGAAAATGACCCAGTCCACCACAGCTTCTACGGGACATACATATTCCTAAAAAGACAAAGAGAACGTTGAAACACCTTGATATCAAAGTTCAAGAATTTTGAATAAGCGCACAATAAACGACCACTACGTCGTTAAATTGGGAGCGGTCGAACCTTTTAAACTGGGAATAATTGACCCCTAAGTCGTTAAACAAGGAAATAAAAAAGAAAAGAAAAGAAAAGAAAGAAAAAAGAAAAAAACTAATGGTCAATCCACAAGCGAAAGGGGCACGAATGAAAATCTGAAAAGGTTTCGTAAGTAAAAACAGCGAGGCTACCCATGAGCTTGTGAGAACCCGCAAGGGTGTAAACTCGTTGAAAAAAACGGTATGTCCACAAGCAAAACGAGCACGAATGAAAACTCGAAAGGGCTCCGTGAGTAAAAACAACAGGACTACCGGCGACTTTGTGAAAAATCCGAAAGGGTGCAAATTCGTGAAAAGAAACGAAAATACACTCGCAAAGTCCTCTCGATATTGTGAGAAGAATATCCCTGCGTGAGATCCTTACAACCCACAAAAAGGAAACACACTTAGGAATCCCCACTATTCCTAAGGAGAATTTACACTTATGAGATTCGCTCGACTCGTAAGGAGAAAATATTTTTATGAGACCCTTACAGCTCATAAAATTGTAAAGCCTTAGGTGAAAGGGGCCTAAACCTATCTTCTAAGTCATCGCTCTCCAACAGAAAACGGCAAATGATGAGTCGCTTATGGTATTACGCTTCTGTGTTAGCAGTGCTGATGCCGACCCAAAACCCAAACCCCAAATTTTCCCAAGGTAATGATGAATTGCTCCTAGCACCTGTACTCCAATGTTAGCAACCTTGATGCCGGTCCCAACCCCAAAATTTCAAGCTTTCAAATCCAAGGGACCCTTAAGTCGTTAAACTGGGAACGAAGGAAATCCTCTCACTGCAAATGATGATTCGCCCATGGTACCACATCCCAGTGTAGCGATGCTGATGCCAAAAAAAATCCAAATACCAAATTCCAAATCCTACACTCGCAAACTCCTTTCGACCATGTGAGGAGAATATTCCCGCGTAAGATCCTTACGACTCACAAAAGAGCAACACATCTGTGGGTCTTCATGACTCCTAAGGAGAAAATTGAAAGTATACCCTAGCACCACCATGAGGTCAAAACTGGCATCAAGCATGCCATTTTAAAAATTTCGGATGCTAAGCTAGACTAACTAAGAATCTAAACTAGATGATAAGGGTTAACTATGATGATATCACAAAACCTAGCTAAGAGATGGAGGCCACAACCTTTGTAGACCGTGTGCTTCTCTTCTCAAGCTCCGTATAGTAGTCCACGCGACTTCACTAGGCTCCACTTGAAGTTGGATCGAGCTTCCTTTGCGATTTTGCCGAAGATGATCCACCTGAAGCTCCGCTAATCCAAGCCACCTCTTCACTAAACCTTTTAGTGAAGGAAACACACTACACTTAATTGCTAATCAAGTGTAGAATGGTGAAGTAGGGGTTTTGTTTGCTTACTAAGGATCTCACAAGCTTAAGGTTTCATAACTCATGTGAGGGATTGAGCTTGGAGGAGGTGAGGAAGAAGATGAAGAGAGCTAGAGTGCAAGAGCTCATCTAAGATAAAAAGAACAAGTGTAGAATGGCTTCTCTTTTGTGTTCACTTATTGAAGCATCTATATTTTTCACAATAAAAAATGCAACCGTGCTTCTATAGCAAACACAAATGAATAAACAAATATAAAAGCCATGCTTCACCCAATTCCTCAAAAGTCCCCCCATTTTCCACCTCTTTTTCTATTTTCTAAAAATAGAAAATCAACCATGCTTCATATTATATATATATATATATCACATATATATTAATATATATATAAAGATAAGCAAATAATTAGTGAGCAATAATAATAGTTATAATTATATCAAATATAAATATATATTATATTATTAAATCAACACTTGATTTAATAATCCGGTTATATCACATATAACCGACTAATATCATTTATCTGTATATCACATTATCAAATCAACACTTGATTCAATAATCCGGTTATATCACATATAACCTAACTGATATCAAATAACCGCCAGATTAGAATACGGTATCACATACTCGTATTTAACCAGGCCCCCGCACATATCAGCATTTGTACCCTACTTCATTTCGATTGAACTAGAAAACTTCTGTGTGGAACTCTAAAAACTCGTCAATACGCCAGCAGTAGGTAATGATCACATTAGTTACCCACAGCCGTCAGCGGTACTAACTGGACATAACGGCTACCCACGTATTGAGCGAATAGAAGATCAACAAGCAAGCTTGTCCAAACTCCCATGAAGCCTATAAGTAACACTTACCGTACAGTCCGGTCTCTTCGTCTGATATGTCGCATATCGAGTCTAGGGGTGGAATCGTCAGACCCCAGTAACTTGATAAGTCATGCCGATGTATGGCTCATAACGGTTCGAGAAACTACTGATAACACTTACCAGCAAATCTCATCAGCAGCCCTGGCCAGGGACTTCCTGTTATAGCCAATCGAGCATAGCGCAACATCAACTTTCAATACCGAGAGAGACGAAACCCCTCCTATCGCTCACTGCCTCCATGTGACTCGGGACTGTCTCAAAATCCACCTATTTGCACGACTCAGAAAAATAAAATATTATTTTTGGGAATTTAAATAATTAAATAATAAATCTCAGGAATATTATTAAGTGTAAGGATTGGTTTTAATGATATGGTATAATTATATACCGATAATTGGGAAATATTTGGAAATTTATATTAATTATTGATTTTAAAAGAATTTATGAAGATTAGGAATTTTACAACTTAGTATACAAATAATTGTATATAAGTTAGTATTACTAAACTCGATTAGTACTTAATCATGCATTGATTGTGTTTTGTGCATGTGACATGCGCCATGTCATATTGCTAACACTTGTTTCATTTTTGAAAACTTGCCTTAAATCCTTAATTATGCATGGCTTCATTTTTGGTATTTACAATTGTTTGATAAATGAAAAAGGAGAAAAGAAAAATAAAAAAAGGATTTTAAAATTTAAGATATTTTGAGACCAAGAGACATGGAGGTATATGCAAGAGAGAGGAGAGAGAAAGGGTGAGAGGTCTCCTTGTCTTGGCTCATTTCTCTTCACTCATTTTCTTCATCATTCTTCTTCTCTCCATGGCTGCACTCTTCCCTCCACCACCTCTACCTCCTCACTAGAACCCCAAATCCACACCAAAACATCATAATCTCTTCATTAAATATGTGCACAAGCTCATTACAAGTATAGTGGATCAGGAAAGTTAGGATTTTGAGCACTTGGGGCAACTCAAGAAAATTCTTGAGTTGCCAAATGAGCTAATTCTTTCACCATTAGTGTAGTAATTGAGTTCCTTTAGCCTCTATTTTAGTTTAGAATTGATTAAGTGTAGTTTAGTGATCTTGAAAAATTCCAAGATAAAGTTTAGGGGATTCTTGAGTTGTGATGGTGCAATTGAAGTGAAATTGGTGACTACAAACCCCCCCTTAGTGTTAAACCAAAGCCTAGACCTTGAAACTTGGATTAGATGTTCAAATGTCGGTTTTGTGTATAATTTGTGCCTACAGGGAATCTGGAGTGACCTGAGACTGTTACAAGAAAAACTAGCAACTTTATTAACCTATTTAAGACACTAGGAGACCATCCTAAAGAGACGAACCCAAAACATGCAGGTATGGCCGAGCAGGCCGGATTTTAGGTGTATCTCGCCGGGTCAATGGTTGCATATAGGGTTGGATTTTGGTGTATAGCTCAGTTACCTCATAATCTAGCTTCTGTAATTGCTAGTTTAGCCTAATTTTACCTAAACCAAAATCTGGAACCAGTTTTCTAAGATATTGTTTTACGTTTTGTGGGTTTTAATGACTTAAGTTCTGATATTGGTGTTTTATCTCGATCGATTGGCGTTTGTACATCGATGTCGAGAGTTATTGGTTCTTCTTGCACACGTAGGCCATAGGTTTTAACCTATGTGTGTCTCGTGTGTTGTATATGGTCTTCTTGTATTGATTCTTGTTTTACGATATAACGTATTTGAAACTATAGGTACCCACGTGGACTTCGGATGACAAGGGAAGAGCATGGCGATATCGACTTCGGCAAGCAAGGATCAAGGTGAGTAGATGTATATCTACAGGGGAAGTCGGGTAGATGGCGTATAGCACCCCCGCAGTTTCGTAGTGTAGTATGTGAATATTATATATATATATATATATATATATATATATATATATATAATTATGTGTATTGTGATACGTGGATAATTAGCAAGAACGGCTTTAGAAGATCATGGGTTAGTTTTAGCGTAATTGGAAGATAGTAATTTTAGTTTAAATTCTTAGTTGCGAAACCCTAGAGTTAAGGTTGACACACACACACACATGCACAAACGTGATATGTTTGGGTGTATATATTTATATATATATATATATATATATATATAAGGATGCGTTGGTATATATACATATATGAGGATGCGTTGGTATATATATACATATATGTATACACGGATGATGAGGATAGTATATGATACTTGGAGGTGAGTCGATATGATCGGGCATGATGCCGTGAGATCGGTTATGTGATTTGGGTCGTGTTATGATATACAACATGATATTATAGCGGATCAAGAGGCGATGTGTTTTCATACACACGAGGATATATGTTTGATGATATTGGTATGTACTAGACTGTAGAACAGTCCCCCTAATTCTGGATATTGTGATAATGATACCATATGTATAATGAGATATATGTGATATTTGACCAATACCCCGATTTGGGATGCCGTACGATGGATTTTACCGTACGAGGTATAAATATGATGATTGATCCGCACTCTTGACTCGAGAATATCGTATTATATATTTTACCGTACGTGACGCTATTGAGACGGGATCGCCGACTACTAGATATATCGACTCGGACTTTAGGTGGTTTTCCTTACCCTTTTGATTAATCTCTTAGTTTAGTCCTGTAGTTTATCAGATAGATGTTAGACTGGGCTCGAGTCATACTTATTTTCAAAACTAACGAATCGTGAGTATTTTAAAGACAGGCCGAGGGATACTACGTATTTTTCAAAGGACGTATCTTTTCTCAAAGACCCCGTAGCCCCTATTTTTCTAAAACCACGATTCGTGCGATTTCAAACACCAAAAACTGTATGACTCGTATATAGGAATGTATATTCTTCTATGTTGCGGTTACTACATCTTTTCCGTATATTCATGCCGTTCTTATCGCATTGCATGCTTATACATGTATTTTCCTTAATTATCATGAAACCATGTTGTCAGGACACCAGCACCATTACCGATGATGCGTATGTCCACGAACACTTGCTTGCCGGCTCACACACATCATCATCGGTAATTGACATGTCATGTACACCTTAGAGAATGTTACTTCACTGATATAACTTGCTGGCTGATAGTTCCAATATGTTATTACTATGCTAGTTTAGATGTTGCATTCTTTATGTAGATACTCATGCATGTGTATATTCATTTGTCATGCAATATTATAGGGTTTTATGCCGGTAATTCACTGTTTATTTACTCTCAATTTTTGGATGTCGGATTTTCCATGAGATTTCGGGATTTGGAGAAACCGCAAGGATTTTATAAACTCATTTTCATTTCCAAAGATAGAAATTTACGGTTTTCTTGTGATATGATGTGAGAGGTGTCCACCATGAGTTTTCTCGGTTCTTGAGCGGTATCATACACTCGATTCGAGGAGGAAGATGAACCGTCTGTGGGTGCATGGTGGACCCGGTGCGGCACCCCGGGACAAGATGGTCGCATATGATGGCGTTGAGCTCGGAAGGGGAGCACTACCGACCGGTTATTTGTGATGAGGAGGATATCCGGAGGATACCGCCGTAGTCGTGAGTTTTGATGCTATGGGTCAGTCCAGATTGCCGGAGCCCGAGATTTGATGGTATGGGCCAGTTCGGATTGCCAGAGCCCAAGATATTGAGATATTTAGACATTGAGTTATTGGGATATATATTTTGTGTCGATACTGGACACGGATTCTCTGTTGATTTCATTGATGATACTTCGATTTTTACACAAATCTCACTAAGATAAGAAAACAGTTTTCTCGTACAAGATGTATTTTGCTTTCATTCTTAATACATTCGTACATCATATATGTGACATGTTGCTACCTGAGGCACTGACATGAGCACTTGGTATTACACTTATGTTTAGATGATTACCCTTGCCATTATTAGATGTCTCATGTTATATTTTATGAGGATATTATTGTATGACCTAGGAGAGAGTCATACATGCGATTTCTTCTTGGTGATGCTTTCTACCCACGAGTTGGCAACTCACCCCCATTGTGCCACAGTTTCTTGCAGGTTTTTGCCGTACAGGTTTCGTTGCGGCTTGCTGGCACACTGTTTCTTTCCGGGTGATTGCTTTGGTTGGTGGGTTCACTTGTATCGTGACCACCGTTGTACTTTATTTATATTCAGTTGTATCTAGTAAACTCCATCAACCAGACTTGTATTTTTGGTAGACTTAGAAAACCAGTTGTTTATTCTTTCGACCTTAGAGTCGTGCGCTTGTATTATTGTGATTCTTCTCTGGTTTTCTTGAGGACGTTGGTTTCTTTCTGAGTTTGGATCATCGCCCTTCGGCGTTGTATATTATATTGCTTGCGTGGTTGTTTCCTCTATTTGGCGAAGTGCTAGCTCCCACTTGGGGATACCTTTATTCATTACTTGTATATTCCTGTTTGTACCCGTTTGGGGCTAGTATTTACACAGGAGACTCTGCCGAATTTTTCGGGAAAATATGATGTTGCTTTAAAATGTTTAATACCACTTATTTTGTTAAAACCACTTGCTTTAAAATAGGTTTTCCTTCACTCTTTTCATTAAAAAATGGTTTAGATTTCTAGGCGTTGGCTTACTTAGATTACGTTACGTCTATAGACGTTTCGTAATTTAATTGCCAGTCGCGTTCCGTACCTTCGGGGCGTGACAAAGTTGGTATCAGAGCGCTAGGTTTAACCTTGGTTCGAGTCTAGGTTTGACTATGCGGAGTCTAGGGCATATATATATTCGGATCCTAGGCTTGACCTTACGGAACTTAGACTTGGTCGAGGGGGTATTACACCCGAACTTTTGTCGCGTAGGTTGACCTTGGTTGATGGAGTAGGTGACTTAAGTAGAGTGACGTACCGTGTGTATGTTCCGCGGCATACTTATGATACGTTACTCCACTTAAGAAGCCTTAGGATGTACATTTATTTGCACTGTATTCTATTCATTCGTTTGATCTATCCTCATCGATATCGGTGGTGGTTTTTGTTACCACGGTTGCACGGGCAGAGAGAGCTACAGCTAGAGTTGCGGTCATCATGAGCTTGTCTTGGATGAGGACTGACCAGAGCGAAATTCTGGTGACACACGATTGCTTAGATATGTCGTTTTATTGTGTTTTTCGTGACATGAGCGTCTTGATGGATTGTTTTTACTAAGATTTCCCGAACATTCAGATCAACACCAAAGGATTGGGCTAATGTTAGAGGCCGTCTAGAATGTGATGACCGTTGACGTATCTTCTATTCTTGAGGATTGAGGCATTGTTTAGCGTGCGGACGAATGAACCAGTTGTTGCTGCGACTGACAAGATATCGCCCTAGATGTTTGAAGCTTTTGCAGCACGAGTTGGTACTTAGGGATTTGATAGAAGATCGCTAGTCACCTATGGATGAATGAGTAGGACAGGTGGTTCGTTTGCATACCCCGATGCGAGGTCATCAGATTGATTGATTTCATCTAGAGAAGACTTCACACAGGCACGTTGAGAGTCGATAGAAAACAGACGAATGAAGAGTATTCCTCCGACGAATTTGAAGAGTTTCCAAGGGCGTAGTTGGCCAGATACCTACCACAAGATATTGAGCTGTCGATGTTCATAGTTTCAGAAGGGAGACTCTAGATATGAGTATAGGCGTTTGTAGCGCAATCTATACAGCTACGAAGAGACGGGTCCGAATCAATCCACATTAGAGAAAAGTGGAGTAAGAGGTTCGTACAAGATTTTGACGAGATGGCGTTCCACTCCGTTGACATCAAAGATGCGATACGTATGCAGAGACGTTAAATGTGGATATACCTTTTAGAAGAAGTCGTGACGAGCATGCAGCTATTCCGGAACAAGAAATGGATTTAGTAAAGGGTGATAACTTCCGGGCAGTTCGGCAGAAACGAGATTTGGGGGAGACCCCGACAGAATCTTTTGGAATACCACACAAGAAGACTTGGACCCAGGATCGGTCGTATTATGCACACCCAGTAGGCCAGAAATCGGCATCATCGACGAGACATGTTATGAGTGACCATGATAGTTGGCTAGAGATCTTTAGAGGAAGTGCCAGAGCGGAACTGTTTCTGTCATCATTTCCATATTGGGCCGTTGACCCGAGAAGTTATGTAACTGGAAATCCACAGTGAGAGATGAGAGCTTAAGGGCACAAGGCGTCAGACCATGAACAGGAGGCAAGTAGATATCTTGCTCTGCTAGATTTGGATGCACCGACACCTTATTGAACTTGAAGGAAGGACATATCGACAACAGTGTTTACGATTTGCGATATGGTGATTCGAATATCACGTGTCCGTCATTTTGGATTTCGGTATTTTGGGCGATTTATTTGCATGATTGAGTTTTTATGCACCACAGTTGCACTCGACTTCGATTTGATGTCGTTTGAGATGGTTGATTTTGATTTCATGCCTATGGTATGTAGGTGATTTAACTTGTGCCTTCAGTGTGGTTTTCATGCACTTTTAGTATTTTGATTCGATTTTGTGCACGCTGATGCACATGGTTGTGAGATTATATACCACGGTATACCTGATTTGGATGGATGTATGTTGTATACCGTCGATTTCGATTGTGATATTCGATATTTGTTTTTGTGCACCTTGTGCACTTGAGTTGGATTCTTGCGCATACTTGGCACGCTTGGTACGATTTTGGTGCACACCGGATGTACTGAATCGGGATTCTTCGTGCATA
Source organism: Agapanthus africanus (assembly GCA_030015575.1). NCBI lineage: Eukaryota > Viridiplantae > Streptophyta > Magnoliopsida > Asparagales > Amaryllidaceae > Agapanthus > Agapanthus africanus. Next base: position 295,284,121 of record CM057339.1, on the reverse strand, counting down.
TCAGATGCACCTGATATTGCTGTAAAGCACACCTGTTGCCCTTGACAGGTGTTTTCGTGTACACCCATTGCACTTAGATTTGTTTCTGTGCACATGTATGGCACATTTATTGATTTCGATTTTTGTGCGCACCAGACGCACGTGGCATTATTACATATACTATTGAGTATGATTTTCTTTGAGAAGTACGTTCTTATGATAATTACTATTTGGTTTAGTAATCGAGTAGAATTATTCTGAGAATAGTACCTAGGTGTTTTTGTATGTATTGATAGTTACCAAAGGGATTTCCAAAAAAAAGGGGAGCCACACTCTCAATATTTTTCCTATGTGTCCGAGATGACACGAAACATTTTACAAAGGAAACATTTCTAAATTATTTTTCAAAACGGCGGGACGCGTATATTAAACAAAGGATATATATATAAAAATAAAATTATTTTTCTTACAATAAACGTCCGCTACTTGTACCGTGATACGCGCATCGCACAGCGAGTTGAAAAAGGGTTAGCATGCATTTCTTTCAGATGTTTTGATAAGTTTACAACGATGCGTACTATGTACATGTTATAGTTTTGATGTATATCATGTTGGTTTTCGTATTGGACCTTGACATTGGTATTTTAACCATGACTCCGATGATTACGTGAAACTTGACGGAGTTTTGATTTTTAGTTATATACTCGTTTCCATGCGCATGTATTGCGCTGAGATGTGTTTTAAGTATTGATGATTTCGGAGCCCTAACGACTTGATTGTTTTGTTGAAATGTTTTAGTATTTGGAGGGGATTAAATTTAAATTCGGGGACCGAATTTATTTAAGAGGGGAAGACTGTAACATTTAAGAAAAATAAAATATTATTTTTGGGAATTTAAATAATTAAATAATAAATCTCAGGAATATTATTACGTGCAAGGATTGGTTTTAATGATATGGTATAATTATATACCGATAATTGGGAAATATTTAGAAATTTATATTAATTATTGATTTTAAAAGAATTTATGAAGATTGGGAATTTTACAACTTAGTATACAATTAATTGTATATAAGTCAGTATTACTAAACTCGATTAGTACTTAATCATGCATTGATTGTGTTTTGTGCATGTGACATGCACCATGTCATATTGCTAACACTTGTTACATTTTTGAAAATTTGCCTTAAATCCTTAATTGTGCATGGCTTCATTTTTGGTTTTTACAATTGTTTTATAAATAAAAAAGGAGAAAAGAAAAATAAAAAGAATTTTAAAATTTGAGATATTTTGAGACCAAGAGATATGGAGGTATGGGCAAGAGAGAGGGTGAGGGGTCTCCTTGTCTTGCCTCATTTCTCCACTCATTTTCTTCATCATTCTTCTTCTCTCCATGGCTGCCCTCTTTCCTCCACCACCTCTACCTCCTCACTAGAACCCCAAATCCACACCAAAACATCATAATACTTTTATTAAATATGTGCACAAGCTCACTACAAGCATGGTGGATCAAGAAAATTAGGATTTTGAGCACTTGGGGCAACTCAAGAAAATTCTTGAGTTGCCAAATGAGATAATTCTTTCACCATTAGTATAGTAATTGAGTTCCTTTAGGCTCTATTTTAGTTTAGAATTGATTAAGTATAGTTTAGTGATCTTGGAAAATTCCAAGATGATGTTTAGAGGATTCTTGAGTTGTGATGATGCAATTGAAGTGAAATTGGTGGCTACAAACCCCCCTTAGTGTTAAACCAGAGCCCAGACCTCGAAACTTGGATTAGATGTTTAAATGTCGGTTTTGTGTATGATTTGTGCCTACAGGGAATCTGGAGTGACCTGAGACTATTACAGGAAAAACTAGCAACTATATTAACCTATTTAAGACGCTAGGAGACCACCCTGAAGAAACGAACCCAAAACATGCAGGTATGGCCGAGTAGGCCAGATTTTAGGTGTATCTCGCCGGGTCAATGGTTGCATATGGAGTTGGATTTTGGTGTATAGCTCAGTTACCTCATAATCTAGCCTCTGTAATTGCTAGTTTAGCCTAATTTTACCTGAACCAAAATCTGGAACTGTAAGTCGATGTAGTACACCCCAGTACTTATGGGGAGGCGGAATTTACAAAAACTTATCAAGTTTAAACAACGAACATCGACTAACCGCTTGAATCGAAGCTAAACTCTAAATAACCGTATTCTAAAGTTTCATCTCACAAGTGATTAGGGATTATACCTAATGAAACCGGTCCTTCTTCTTTACGTCCTCCTTTGTTCTCCTCGGCCTTCTCTAGGTAGTAGACGATCCACCCGAGAGCGAAACTCCAAGCTAAACCTCTAACTTGAGGTAACTAATCAACTTTGATTGCTAATCAAAGATGAGAGGATGATATAGAGTGAAGGTTATGGATTGTTTAGTCTAACTAATCCTTTGATCTCAACACATGAGGATTAAGGATTAGGGTTAGAAGATGAGAGCTTGAGGAGAGAGAATGTGTGATATGATAATGAGAGAAGAGAGAGAGTGTATCATAATATTATGAAGCATTCTTATTTTCAAATAATCAATAAAGGAAATGAATAAGCATGCTTCACAAAATATCTTGTGATGATTCATTAACATGAGTCATTAAGTAATAAATGTGCATTAATGAAGTGAATGAATCACCACTATGACTCACTCTCTTATCCAAAAGAAACCTCCTTAGTCACATCTTCTAGAAGCTTCTCGAGTAATTACGAGAACGCCCCTCCGATCCGTAAAAATACGGAAAAACTTTAGACTGTATAAATCCAATAACCGGATACCAGTAACTGGCTTAAACCAAAGCCGACTGGTAAAAACTGTCCGAAAGTCGTACGCGCGTAAACGCACGTATGCGTCCGAACCCTTTGTCGCAAAACCATGCAACCTCTATATCGTTTCGCCTGGAGTAGGAAACTCTCTGTGTGGGACTCTAGAGACTCGACTACTACGCTGGCAGTGGGTTTAACCACAGACCGCAAGCGGCACTAGCTGTACGTAACGGTCCCCAGGTAGTTGTCGATAAGAAGGCCGATGAGTAAACCCATCCGAACTCCTACTGAGTCTGATGTGACAATCTCCATACAGTCCGGTCCGTTCGTCCATGACTATCGCATATCGGGCCTAGGGGGCGGCAAGCGTCAGTCCCCTAATAGCGGTATAAGTCGTGTCGGAGTGAAGCCCATTACACCCTGAGAAACTGCTGGAACCTACCAGCAAATCTCGCTTGCCCTGGCCAGGGACTTTGCGTAATGGCTCTCTGACACAGCACGATATCTACTCCCAATACCGGGAGGGACGAATCCTGTCTAACCGCCACTGCCTCCAAGTGCTCGGGACTGCACCCAACTGCTACCTGTTTGCACGACTCCTTTGAGCCGTGGTAGGGTAGCAATCTAAGAACAGTGGGACACACTCGAGGCGAAGTAGCAGTGTCAAGTCTGCGGACTACGCTGTACTCATGTCACCTGGGAACTGTTCACTGACGACTGGTATCAAACCAACCAACAGTTCCCTGTGAGTCCTGTCCGGTGTACCCGTAACCTAACGAGCACCTGTATACTATCTCCAGTACGACGTACTGATGGCTGTGGGACAGACCATCTCCCCAATTGGGATGAGAAGCGTACACACTAGTCTACTCCGGAGTATCGATGCTCTGTCTCGATAATCCAACGACCAGGGACCTGAATAAGGATGTGCTTGTAGACTACCCAGCCCCCACTAGTGTGACTGCCATCACAACGCTGGTAGCCAAGCAAGATCCTAAGAGCTCTATCAATACGTACACTCACATATTAAGATAGAAAAACCAAGTAGCATACTACCATGTTTAGCAAGACTGTTATATACATGTGAATATCCCAAGCTTCCATTAAGTAATATACAAGCTAGTATGATACAGTAATGGCCTTCTAGGGCATAAACACTAACAATCTCCCACTTGCACTAGGGCCATGTACTGGCATATCGCAGACCAATGATCTCGAGTAGCCTCTCGAACTGAATCTGAGGAAGGGCCTTCATGAATGGATCAGCAATGTTCTCTTCTGAAGCAACTCTCCGAACCTCGATCTCCTGACGATCAATGATCTCCCTGATCAGGTGATACCGCCTCAAGATGTGTCTGGACTTCTGATGGGACCTTGGTTCCTTCGCTAAAGCTATAGCTCCGTTGTTGTCGCAATACAGAGGTATTGGATCAACTATGGTAGGAACCACCTGAAGTTCTGTTAGGAACTTCTTCATCCAGACTGCTTCTTTTGCGGCATCGCAAGCAGCTATATACTCCGCTTCCATCGTCGAGTCAGCAACGGTGTCCTGCTTGGAGCTCTTCCAGCACACCGCCCCTCCATTGAGGGTAAAGACATAACCCGACATGGACTTGGAATCGTCCTTATCACTCTGGAAGCCGGAATCAGCAAAGGCCTCCAACCTGAGGTCTTTTCCGCCGTAAACCAAGAACATCTCCTTAGTCCTCCTCAGGTACTTGAGAATGTTCTTTACTGCTATCCAGTGTTTCTCCCCTGGGTCTGACTGATACCGGCTTACCACGCTCAGTGCATAAGCTACATCTGGTCTGGTACACAACATCGCATACATTATAGAGCCTACCGCAGAAGCGTAGGGTATAATAGACATGCGTTCCCTTTCCAAATTAGTCTTGGGAGACATCTCTTTGGAGAGGGTGATTCCGTGACAAGCCGGTAGATTACCGCGCTTAGAATCTTCCATACTGAATCTTTTCAGTACAGTGTCGATATACCTGGACTGCGAAAGTCCCAACATCCTCTTGGATCTATCACGATAGATCCGGATCCCCAGAATGTAAGAGGCATCACCCAGGTCTTTCATGGAGAACCTGTGTGACAAGAACCCTTTGACAGATTGTAGCATAGGAATGTCATTTCCTATCAATAGAATGTCATCCACGTACAAGACGAGGAATACGACACTTCTGGCCACGACTTTACTATATATGCACGGTTCATCTGGATTTTTGATAAAGTCATATTCTTTGACTGTCTCATCAAAACAGATGTTCCAACTCCGCGATGCCTGCTTTAGTCCATAAATGGACTTAAGCAGCTTGCATACTTTCCCGCTGCTCCCACTCTGATTGAAACCCTCTGGCTGATCCATATAGACGCTCTCTTCTAAATTTCCATTCAGAAAAGCCGTCTTTACGTCCATCTGCCAGATTTCATAATCATGGAAGGCAGCAATAGCAAGAAGGACCCGAATGGATTTGAGCATAGCCACTGGAGAAAAAGTTTCGTCATAGTCCAAACCAGGTCTTTGACGAAAACCCTTTGCAACAAGTCTAGCCTTATAGGTTTCCACCTGTCCATCTACACCAATCTTTTTCTTGAAGATCCATTTGCATCCTATGGGTTTTACCCCATCTGGAGCAAAGTCCAAAGTCCATACTTTGTTGGTGTACATGGACTCCATTTCGGTCCGCATTGCATCTAGCCATCGTACCGAGTCGCCGCTCTGGATGGCCTGCTAGAAGTCAGTAGGTTCATCATCATCTATGATGCAATCCTCTCTATCCCCGTCAATGAGAAAACCGTAGTATCTCTCAGGCGGATGAGACGGCCTACTACTCCTGCGGAGGGGTGCGGGAATGTTCTGTTCTTCTTGAACCTCTGGTTCTACCAAAATTTCAGTAGCAGCTTGTGGTTCTGGAATTTCTTCCAGTTCAATTTCGCTCCCATTTGTATCCTTTTCTAAAACTTGTTGTTCTAAAAAATGGGCATTACGAGAAACAAAAACCTTTTGTTCCTCTGCGTAATAGAAGCAATATCCCTTGGAGTTCTTTGGATATCCTACAAGCTTACACAGTACTGATCGTGCCTCGAGCTTGTCCACATGCTGCTTTTTTACAAAAGCTGGACATCCCCAAATCCTTACATACTGAAGATAGGGTTTCTTCCCACTCCACATCTGATATGGTGTGGTAGGCACAGTTTTGGTTGGAACTCTGTTCAAAATATATGCCGCTGATTCTAGCGCATATCCCCAGAAAGATCGCGGTAACTCAGTATTACTCATCATGGATCGTACCATATCCAATAGGGTTCGATTCCTTCTCTCCGATACACCGTTGTGCTGTGGAGTGTATGGAGGAGTAAGCTGAGAGAGAATTCCTTTCTCTTTTAGGTAACCTAGGAACTCGGCACTTAAGTATTCTCCACCTCGATCAGATCTCAGTGTCTTAATACTTTTGCCTGTTTGGTTTTCCGCTTCACTCTTGAATTCCAGGAATTTCTCAAAGGCCTCTGATTTATGCTTCATTAAGAAAACATATCCATACCTAGAGAAATCATCTGTAAAAGTAATGAAGTAGGAATAACCACCTCTCGCATGTGTAGACATTGGACCACATACATCACTGTGTATGAGTCCTAAGAGCTCGCTCGCTCTTACTCCTTGTCCAGTGAATGGAGTCTTTGTCATCTTTCCTTTGAGACAAGATTGACAAGTGTCATAAGTTTGATATTCGAACGTGTCCAAATATCCTTCTCTATGCAACTTAGTCAACCTTCTCTCATTGATGTGACCCAGTCTACAATGCCATAAGAAAGCTTTATTTAAATCTGGAGACTTTCTTTTTAGTGTGTTCTGGACATTGAAAATTTGGAGTTGGTTTAACACATATATGCCATTATTTAGAGTACCGGACCCAATCAAACCATGATTAAGGTGGATGTTGACAACATCTCTTACAAACGTGAAATCATAACCTTTATTTGATAACAAGGAAACTGATATGATATTACACGTTAAGCTGGGTACAAAATAACAGTTATGTAAAACCAAAATGTGTCCACTCGTCAATCCTAGGTGATAATCCCCGACGGACGCAGCTCCTACGCTAGCTCCGTTAGCAACCCTGAGGATCATATCACCTTCCTTCAGCACTCTACGGTTTCTCAGTGCCTGCAATGAATTGTAAATATGAGATCCTGACCCGGTATCCAATACCCAGGAAGTAGAGTTGATCGACAGACAATTCTCAATTACAAACACACCTGAAGTCGAAGCCACAGCCTGCTTCGGTTCCTGGTTCTTGGCGTTCCACGCCTTGCAATCCTTCTTCCAGTGCCCTTTCCTGTGACAATGGAAGCACTCATCCAGGCCAACTACCGGTGCTGTAAACTTTTTCTTTCCCTTCTTTCCCACCTTACTAACACCTCCTCTAGGTCTGGGTGCGGCCTTCTTCTTCCTTCCTTTGGCCCTAGCCTTGGACCCGGAAGAAGATGAACCGCCAACAAACATAGCGGGTGTTTCCCTTGCCTTCTGCAAGGTGCCCTCTGCACTCCTTAACATGTTCAGGAGTTCCGCAAGTTCAACTTCTTTTCCTTGAAGATTGAAGTTGAGGATAAACTGGGCGTAGGTGGGAGGAAGGGACTGGAGAACAAGGTCTGTATAGAGCTCATTATCCAAAGTCGTTCCAAGGTCCGCGAGCTCTTCAATATAGCCGATCATCTGTAGGACATGTTCACCTACTGATGACCCGACAGCCAACCTCGCTCGAAACAATTTCTTAGAGGTCTCGTATCTTGCTATACGAGATTGCTCTCCATAAAGTTCCTTTGTATGGAGAAATATGCCATCTAGGGACATATCCTCGTGCCTCCTCTGATGTTCATTGTTCATCGAGGCAAGCACGATGCACTTGGCTCTCGCGCAATCTAAATCCCAGGTTTTACGGATTTCCTTATCCGCATTGCTGGATTTGGGACCAAGGACAGCAGGTGCTGTAGCGGTGAGGACGTACCCCAGTTTGTCATAGGTCAAAGCCATCTTGACATTCCGCAGCCAATCTTTATAGTTTGGCCCTGTCAGTATATTTTTCTCTAAAAGTAACTTAAGTCCAGTCATTTTCAGGGTCGCTGCAATTAGGAGAGAGAGAAGAAAACTCTTTAGCATGATGCTCTTGCAAGTTTAGAGTGGTTTTTAGTTTATCTAAACTGGATGGCTCCCACTGTTTCTCGAATCCTTCCTCAAACCATAAAAGAAGAATTAGCCAAGACTATTCTCACCGTACAATACTTGCTTAACCGTTCAGCCAGGCCGGTGTCGATACTTCGAGGGAGGTTTTCCAACGCTTTCGCGAAGTTCCTTAATTAAATAACCTCTTTTCTCTGGGGGCGTAACCCCGCTGACACTTTTCTGGACACCTACTAGGTTTATAGCATTGATCGTTAAGCGACGAATATCCTGATAAGTAGCATATACTCACAGTAGGATCGGGATCCAAATATCATCGTATGATAATGTTGAAGGAATCCTACCAACATTCATCAAACTCCAAATGGTATGCATCTCTTTGCAAATTTCAGTTTCTTTAGAAATTCCCGATATAAGTTTTTACCCCATGCTCTTATGACCTTGGCGTTGGTCAAAATGTCATAAGTCACATGTCAAGTTCTACCCATCATTATCTTGTTAATTTGAACCCATCCGTATATATCCCTGACGTTGGCCAAATGATAATACGACTGTCCCAAACCAACTCATCTATCTATGCAACAAATGAATATCCAGCAGCTACCAAACACTATGCCATGACGTTGGCCAAAACTGCATAGCTTGAATACTACTGAATACCCAAATGAAATGACGGAAGGCTACGACTGGTTTTGGCGAAACCGTGAACGTAGTGAACTTGATATAACCGAAGGAACCCGATAGCTTTTAAAAGGAGTGGTTAAATCTCCGCATTTAAAAATATCTGTTTTAAAAATAACCGAGTGGTTTCTTTTAAATTGTTCCAACGATTTAAACTTTGGTTTGTTTTACTTTGCATTATAGATAATGCGTCCCATCATTAACCTATCATTGCAGAAAACAACGAAAATATAACGTCCTCTTATGCCATCCGCATTCGCCACGGGGTCCCGTCATCACCCGTTAGGTTACTTAACTAACGACAGAGCGGGGGCTGGGCTAGCGCGGGTGTAAAACATAAGTGACGTCTAAATAGCTATAATAAATATAGATATTTTACATTCGTCTGACGCAATGATATTCATTCCAGAACACAGATAAACAATATTGGATTTGCAAGCAATCTGTATTTCTTTTGAGCCTGCAAGAAAAGACAGATTACACAGTTGTGATGAATAGCCGTTACCCCACCCTCGACCCCTACGGGTACGGCAAACTACCCACCCGGCAGTCTGTGTACCCCACCTTGGGTCAGTCCTAGGAGCAAAAACAGTAAAATGAAATAATACAACGGTGGCTACAACCGCAACCTGGAAGTGCCCCGCGAAAATAATATTACAACAAATTACATTTACAACAAATGAATTAATCAATAACCCATTGCTAACCCCGGCTATACACCACAACAGTCCAATACAGTTTATATGCACAAACAGATATAACCATTTCAGAAATGTGCAACCCCCTGCCAACCGACATACTAGCAGTTGGGGGAGGTTTACGAACACATTAAACAATCACAGATATAATCCAATACGCAAATACTGTACAATTCGATCGAATAAACAACATCAATATTGCTCTAAAATCTGCTCTGTTAAACAGTAACCTGAGCAATAATTAAATATTCCAGAAAACCCCAAATATCACAGGGGACCCACCCAAAAAAATTGAGCCCATGACTCGGCAACTCGGCCGCGGAAGCGCGGCGGATCGGTGGGATCCGCCGCGCTTCCGCGGCGCTTTGGTCGAATCATTGGCTCGAATTTCTTGGGTGTTCTCCTGTGGTCATGTCAAGCTCTCTGAACACACCAGAAAAATTTTAGGACTTCATTTTAAGTTCGACAGAAACTTAACAGAATTAGGGTTTTCCGGCTTCGTTTTTTCGTTCGAAATTCGTACAAATTTGCGATTAAGTTATTTAGTGTTTAGCGAGGCTCTGATACCACTGTAAGTCGATGTAGTACACCCCAGTACTTATGGGGAGGCGGAATTTACAAAAACTTATCAAGTTTAAACAACGAACATCGACTAACCGCTTGAATCGAAGCTAAACTCTAAATAACCGTATTCTAAAGTTTCATCTCACAAGTGATTAGGGATTATACCTAATGAAACCGGTCCTTCTTCTTTACGTCCTCCTTTGTTCTCCTCGGCCTTCTCTAGGTAGTAGACGATCCACCCGAGAGCGAAACTCCAAGCTAAACCTCTAACTTGAGGTAACTAATCAACTTTGATTGCTAATCAAAGATGAGAGGATGATATAGAGTGAAGGTTATGGATTGTTTAGTCTAACTAATCCTTTGATCTCAACACATGAGGATTAAGGATTAGGGTTAGAAGATGAGAGCTTGAGGAGAGAGAATGTGTGATATGATAATGAGAGAAGAGAGAGAGTGTATCATAATATTATGAAGTATTCTTATTTTCAAATAATCAATAAAGGAAATGAATAAGCATGCTTCACAAAATATCTTGTGATGATTCATTAACATGAGTCATTAAGCAATAAATGTGCATTAATGAAGTGAATGAATCACCACTATGACTCACTCTCTTATCCAAAAGAAACCTCCTTAGTCACATCTTCTAGAAGCTTCTCGAGTAATTACGAGAACGCCCCTCCGATCCGTAAAAATACGGAAAAACTTTAGACTGTATAAATCCAATAACCGGATACCAGTAACTGGCTTAAACCAAAGCCGACTGGTAAAAACTGTCCGAAAGTCGTACGCGCGTAAACGCACGTATGCGTCCGAACCCTTTGTCGCAAAACCATGCAACCTCTATATCGTTTCGCCTGGAGTAGGAAACTCTCTGTGTGGGACTCTAGAGACTCGACTACTATGCTGGCAGTGGGTTTAACCACAGACCGCAAGCGGCACTAGCTGTACGTAACGGTCCCCAGGTAGTTGTCGATAAGAAGGCCGATGAGTAAACCCATCCGAACTCCTACTGAGTCTGATGTGACAATCTCCATACAGTCCGGTCCGTTCGTCCATGACTATCGCATATCGGGCCTAGGGGGCGGCAAGCGTCAGTCCCCTAATAGCGGTATAAGTCGTGTCGGAGTGAAGCCCATTACACCCTGAGAAACTGCTGGAACCTACCAGCAAATCTCGCTTGCCCTGGCCAGGGACTTTGCGTAATGGCTCTCTGACACAGCACGATATCTACTCCCAATATCGGGAGGGACGAATCCTGCCTAACCGCCACTGCCTCCAAGTGCTCGGGACTGCACCCAACTGCTACCTGTTTGCACGACTCCTTTGAGCCGTGGTAGGGTAGCAATCTAAGAACAGTGGGACACACTCGAGGCGAAGTAGCAGTGTCAAGTCTGCGGACTACGCTGTACTCATGTCACCTGGGAACTGTTCACTGACGACTGGTATCAAACCAACCAACAGTTCCCTGTGAGTCCTGTCCGGTGTACCCGTAACCTAACGAGCACCTGTATACTATCTCCAGTACGACGTACTGATGGCTGTGGGACAGACCATCTCCCCAACTGGGATGAGAAGCGTACACACTAGTCTACTCCGGAGTATCGATGCTCTGTCTCGATAATCCAACGACCAGGGACCTGAATAAGGATGTGCTTGTAGACTACCCAGCCCCCACTAGTGTGACTGCCATCACAACGCTGGTAGCCAAGCAAGATCCTAAGAGCTCTATCAATACGTACACTCACATATTAAGATAGAAAAACCAAGTAGCATACTACCATGTTTAGCAAGACTGTTATATACATGTGAATATCCCAAGCTTCCATTAAGTAATATACAAGCTAGTATGATACAGTAATGGCCTTCTAGGGCATAAACACTAACAGGAACCAGTTTTCTCAGTTGTCGTTTTACGTTTTGTGGGTTTTAATGACTTATGTTCTGATATTGGTGTTTTATCTCGATCGATTGGTGTTTGTACGTCAATGTCGAGGGTTATTGGTTCTTCTTGCACGCATAGGCTGTAGGTTCTAACTTATGTGTGTCTTGTGTGCCGTATTGGGTCTTCTTGCATTGTGATTCTTGTTTTATGATATAACATATTTGAAACTATAGGTACCCACGTGGACTTCGGATGACAAGGGAAGAGCATGGCGATATCGACTTCGGCAAGAAAGGATCAAGGTGAGTAGATGTACATCTACGGGGGAAGTCGGGTGGATGGCGTATAACACCCCCGCAGTTTCGTAGTGTAGTATGTGAATATATATATATATATATATATATATATAATTATATGTATTATGATACGTGGATAATTAGCAATAACGGCTTTAGGAGATTATGGGTTAGTTTTAGCGTAATTGGAAGATAGTAATTTTAGTTTAATTTCTTAGTTGCGAAACCGTAGAGTTAAGGTTGACACACACACACATGCACACACGTGATATGTTTTGGTATATATGTTTATATATATATATATATATATATATATATATATATATATATATATATATATGAGGATGTGTGGGTACATACACACACACATATGGATGCGTTGGTACACACACACACACATATATATGTATATACATATACGTATACACGGATGATAAGGATAGTATATGATACTTGGAGGTGAGTCGATATGATCGGGCATGATGCCGTGAGATCGGTTATGTGATTTGGGTCGTGTTATGATATACGACATGATATTATAGCGGATCAAGGGGCGATGTGTTTTCATATACACGAGGATATATGTTTTATGATTTTGGTATGTACTAAACTGTAGAACAGTCCCCCTAATTCTGGATATTGTGATAATGATACCATATGAATAATGAGGTATATATGATATTTGACCCGTACCCCGATTTGGGATGCCGTACGATAGATTTTACCGTACGAGATATAGATATGATGATTGATCCGCACTTTTGACTCAAGAATATAGTATTATATATTTTACCGTATGTGACGCTATTGAGGCGTGATCGCCGACTCCTAGATATATCGACTTGGACTTTAGGTGGTTTTCCTTAGCCTTTTGATTAGTCTCTTAGTTTAGTCCTGTAGTTTATCAGGTAGATATTAGACTGAGCTCGAGTCATACTTATTTTCAAAACTAACGAATCGTGAGTATTTTAAAGACAGGCCGAGGGATACTACGGATTTTTCAAAGGACGTATCTTTTCTCAAAGACCCCGTAGCCCCTATTTTTCTAAAACCACGATTCGTGCAATTTGAAACACCAAAAACTGTATGACTCATATATAGGAATGTATATTCTTCTATGTTGCAGTTACTACATCTTTTCCGTATATTCATGTTGTTCTTATCGCATTGCATGCTTATACATGTATTTTCCTTAATTATTATGAAACCATGTTGTCAGGACACCAGCACTATTACCGATGTTGCGTATGTCCACGAATACTTGCTTGCCGGCTCACACACATCATCATCGGTAATTGATATGTCACGTACACCTTAGAGAATGTTACTTCACTGATATAACTTTCTAGCTGATAATTCCAATATGTTATTACTATGCTAGTTTATATATTGCATTCTTTTCGTTGATACCTATGTATGTGTATATTCATTTGTCATGCAATATTATAGGGCTTTTTGCCGGTAATTCACTGTTTATTTACTCTCAATTTTTGGATGTCGGATTTTCTATGAGATTTCGGGATTTGGAGAAACCGCAAGGATTTTATAAACTCATTTTCATTTCCAAAGATAGAAATTTGCAGTTTTCTCGTGATATGATGTGAGAGGTGTCCACCATGAGTTTTCTCAGTTCTTGAGCGGTATCATACACCCGATTCGAGGAGGAGGATGAACCGTCTGCGGGTAGTGGACCCGGTGCGGTATCCCGGGGCAATATGGTCGTAGATAATGGCGTTGAGCCCGGCAGGGGAGCATTACCGACCGGTTATTTATGATGTGGCGGATATCCAGAGGATACCGCCATAGTCGTGAGATTTGATGGTATGGGCCAGTCCAGATTGCCGGAGCCCGAGATTTGATGGTATGGGCCAGTCCGGATTGCCGGAGCCCGAGATATTGAGATATTAAGATATTGAGACATTGAGATATTTGGATATATGTTTTGTGTCGATGCTGGACATGAATTCTCTATTGATTTCATTGATGATACTTCGGTTTTTACACAAATCTCACTGAGATAAGAAAACAGTTTTCTCGTACAAGATGTATTTTGCATTCATTCTTAATACATTCATACATCATATATGTGACATGTTGCTACCTGAGGTACTGACATGAGCACTTGGTATTACACTTATATTTAGATGATTACCCTTGCCATTATTAGATGTCTCTGGTTATATTTTATGAAGATATTATTGTATGACCTAGGAGAGAGTCATACATGCGATTTCTTCTCGGTGATATTTTCTACTCATGAGTTGGCAACTCACCCCCGTTGTGCCACGGTTTCTTGCAGGTTTTTGCCGTATAGGTTTCGTTGCGGCTTGCTGGCACACTGTTTCCTTCCGGGTGATTGCTTTGGTTGGTGGGTTCACTTGTATCGTGACCACCATTGTACTTTATTTATATTCAGTTGTATCTAGTAAACTCCATCAACCGGACTTGTATTTTTGGTAGACTTAGAAAACCAGTTGTTTATTCTTTCGACCTTAGAATCGCGCGCTTGTATTATTATGATTCTTCTCTGTTTTTCTTGAGGACGTTGGTTTCTTTCTGAGTTTGGATCATCACCCTTCGGCGTTGTATATTATATTGCTTGCCTGGTTGTTTCCGTCATTTGGCGAAGAGCTAGCTCCCGTTTGGGGATGCCTTTATTCATTACTTGTATATTCCTGTTTGTACCCGTTTAGGGCTAGTATTTACAAAGGAGACTCGGTCGAATTTTTCGGGAAAATATGATGTTACTTTAAAATGTTTAATACCACTTATTTTGTTAAAACCACTTGCTTTAAAACAGGTTTTCCTTCACTCTTTTCATTAAAAAAATGGTTTAGATTTCTGGGCTTTGGCTTACTTAGATTACGTTATGCCTCTTGACGTTTCGTAATTTAAGTGCCAGTCGCGTTCCGTACCTTCGGGTCATGACAGCTACGGTATCTTGCTTGGAACTCTTCTAACAAACCGCCCCTCCATTGAGAGTGAAGACTGTTTCCCCAATCAGAGCAAAGCTCTGTTCAAATTCCGAGATCTGTAATGAAGCAACGCTTCTGTTTCCCCCAATCAGAGCAAAGCTCTGTTTTGAAATTCAAAATTTAAAAATTGAAGCAATGCTTCAGATCCAGCGCTAGGCGCGCTGCGCGCCACGTGTCAAACACGGATGCGCTAACGCCAAGTGCGCTGTGCCCCAGGCAGCGCATCATGAGCGCGCTAGCCACGCTGCGCGCCACATGTCAAACACGGGTGTGCTAGCGCAGGATGCGCTGCGCTCTGAGCAGTGCACCACGTGTCAAACGTAGGTGCGCTAGCGCAAGGTGCGCTGCGCTCTGAGCAGCGCACCATGTGCAAAGCACGGGTGCGCCAGCGCTGGAATTATAAAATTCCCCACTGTTAGATCAAAAGATCTAATAATAATGATAAATCATTAATTAATCAGAATTAAAATTCTGTTATGGAAAGATTTTCTCAATCTTGTTAAAAACAAGAAGATCGCCTTCTGTAAAACAGAAGCCCTAGGATCAAAGATCCAACGGCGGGAAACATCCCCAAATCAATCAGAGAAAGATCTCTTTAACTGATTTAACAAATCAACTTGCCCTATATAAAGGCCCCAAGAATTCAAGACCGAAATAGAGAAACCCCCCTATAAACTTTGAGAAATTCAAAGAAAGAAGAGCAAGCTCTTGAAAGAAGACTTTTCTTCAAGGTAAAGATCATGAATGATGAACACAGAGATGAAATCATCTCATAAAAAGAAGAATTATCTTCTTAAAAGATCATAGATCTACAAAGACCAAGGTCTTTTATAAAAAGATCTCTTCATAAAAACAAAGAAGTACTTACTTCATTCACAGATCATTGATCTATAAAGACAATGCCTTTCAAAAATAAGAACTGTTGTTCTTGATTCTTGAGACAAAGTCTCTTTTAAAAGAAGAACATAAATTTGTTCACAGATCATAAAAATTGATCAAATGCGCTTTGCGCTTTTGAAAAGCGCTTTGCGCCATTGAAATGCGCTTCTGCGCTCTCTAGACCGGCGCTTAGCGCCAAAATGCACCACGTGTCAACCACGTATGCAACTTGCGCTTTGCGCTTCTGAAATAGCGCACTGCGCTCATGGGCTGGCGCTCAGCGCCAAGCGCGCCATGTGTCACTCACAGATGCGCCATTAAATTAAAAGCGCAATGCGCTCACAAACATGCATCTGCGCTCATCATCTGGCGCCTAGCGCAGAGCGCAACACTTGTCCCTTACATGTGCGCCATGTGGTAAAAGTGCACCGCATTGGCGCAAAGCACCTAGCGCACCATAGGTTGCGCTGACAGAACACAAATTGTTCTTTAATGAGCCAGAGCTCTGCTGAATGCTTTGCATTCAATATAAGACAAAAAAGATTTTTTTTTGCTCAGCATTATTAAAAGGGCCAAGCCCAAATAAAGACTCAATAGCCAGAATAAAATGTCAGACATTTATTGGACTTAGCCCAATATTGGCTATAAGACCTCAACTTATATTTAATTGAGCCCATCTGCTCATAAATATTTAACAGATCTTAGTTCTAAATTGGACTATAGATCTTTCAACCAATTCACACCGGTTCGAGGGTACATCTCTTTACTCCTCTGATATTTGTCGTTGTAATTCTTCAATGTCTTCAGAGAGGTGAAGGGTCCCGACAACCATACATTTCATAGACTATGACGTCTTAAACCTCGGACTGTGGGGTCCTTAAACTCACGGACTACGATGTCCTTAACCTCGGACTGTGGGGTCCTTAAACTCACGGACTACGATGTCCTTAACCTCGGACTGTGGGGTCCCTTTAAACCCACGGACTATGATGTCCTTAACCTCGGACTGTGGGGTCCCTTTAAACCCACGGACTATGATGTCCTTAACCTCGGACTATGGGGTCCTTAAACCCACAGACTATGATGTCCTTAACCTTGGACTGTGGGGTCCCTGTAAACCCACGGACTATGATGTCCTTAACCTTGGACCACCATGTCCTTAAACTTGTAATCGACCGCAATGTCCCTAAACTAAACAATAGAGCCCGAACGCCCTCTTGTTGGATCTAAATGATCCTATTAAGTTGATCTTAATCTAAAATTAGACTAACGTATCCTTAACAAACGTTTAAGTTGATCTTAGTCTCAAATAAGGCTAACGTATCTTTAAACCAAAACCAAAACCCAAATCTAAGAAAATACAGATTTGGACTAATCCACGCCCTACGGGTGACAACATAGATTAGTCTCCGTATACAATCCATGGGAAACCACAAACAAAATAAACACCCACGACACGAAGTCACCATCTGGAGAAGGAGAAAGTTGTTACCGCGATGCGGTAGCGTAATTAACTGCAGGGGCTTGCGCCTGGAGGGAAGAGTGTCCCCACAATCAAAACCCCTTCAAACGAGGGGAAATCTGACGAAGTCTACTACATCGGCTGCATCCGTTTAAACCTTCGATACATGGTGCCATAAATCAACTTGGCATCTTCGGAGAGGTGGACGGATAGCACCAATTAGCATCTGCCCCGAAATTCAGGCGAGACGCCCGCCGCGTCCTCGTGCGTCTTTCGGCGGGGAACAGATTCTGGCACGTCCGGTGGGACCTTTTCCTCGTTCCACTCCACACTTCGTGTGTCGTGTTCGCGAATGAATCACGGTTTGCTATGGTTGCCTGTGGATTCGAGGTACTAAGATTTGGTGTCTTGCTCCATGCAGAAAACAGAAGATTAATGGCTTCAAACTGCACTAACTGCAACTGCAACTCTCGCTCCGGCCCGTCCGGAGGAGTGACTTACGAGCCCCAAGAGACCTCCATCTTCGCTATGCCGGTGGAAAAGGTGACTCAGGCCATTATTGGGCTATTCTTCGGGACTATGCTCCCATCGATGAGCTTCAATACCCCAATTTCTTTGCAAGAAGCTCCAAAGAAGCCAGTGTTTGATCGGCTTACAACTACTGCGGCCCCTCTCAACGGGTCGCCCAAGTCTAACGCCTCAGTTTTCAACAGACTGGGCCAGAACGCCAACAAGCCCGCAATACTTGAAGCAGCCATCCCGGCTCAAGCGGGCGAAATCATTAGAAAGGCTTCTCCCGACAAGAAGTCAGTCTTCACAAGGCTGGCCCCTCCGACTCCCGCTCCAGGTGAAGTCACGTCTACTGAGAGGTCTGTATTCGATAGGGCGGATATTACTGCTCGGCAAACGTCAGTCTTCAAAAGGCTGACACCGGCGACAACCCTCCGTCAAGACAGGAGGCATGACAAAGCCATCTCCATAGCCGAACCAACACCGTCTGTGCGACATGCTTGCCGTCGTCATTGGCGCCGAGTATGGAAGGCTGGAGACAGCTCCCCGTCTGGATTTACTCCACCAGCTCCAACGGTGGAGATCCATGTTGCTGTTCCAACCGGGAACAGCTTTGAATTGCTTAACAAGGTGCGCAGAAACTCTCCTACTGCAGTGCTGCTACAGAGAAGAAGCCGGAGCATCCTCCTCGGCGGCTTTCTTCCAAAATTTACAAAGTCTGGCGACAAGTCCAGGAATCGGTGATTGACCAGGACTACTCTCAGAAGCTTAAAGCTCACAAGGAGAAAATCATCCTGTCAAGCCACCAAAGGTGACAGCCGTCTGGGTGCCCACTGCAACGGCTCCCTCCACTTCAACTGCTCGCAAGAGAAGGAGGCCAGAGAAAGACCCTGTGACTGCGGCAAACCGCAAAGATGCTGAACCCAAATGCCCCAAGTCTGGGGGCACGATGGTGCATACTGTTTATATGGCTTCCGGAAAAGAGGAAAGCCGCGCTTCGACGGGTCACCGACCGCTCACCCGATCCGTGACAAAAGCCCAGGAGCAGCAACAGATGCTTCAGGAAATGCTAACGCAAATGGCCGCACTCACCTGGCTAAAAGAAAGCCCGGAGACGTCATCAGTACAGCGTCATAAACAAGAAACCGACGTTGACTTCCTCCGCAGAGTCCTTGAAAAGAAGGACAGAGAAGCAGCAGAACAAGCTGCCAATATAAAACGAATAGCGCTTCTCTTCCAAGACATGGTCGGGATGATGTTACAGCCAGAACCTCCAGCTGAAGACCCTCCGATCATTATTGAAGATGATAAAAGAGAAGCGTCAAATCCTCTGCCGGCTCTGTCAGCAGCCAAGGAGGAAACCATCTCAAAAGCCACGCTCGATGATTATATAGCTCAACAAATACGAGCTCACCGAGCGAACGAAGCGGCTGGCTAAGTTGTCAAGGCTGGACGACCCTATCCAGGCTGGTATGACCAAATAAGTTACCCGCCGGGATATATAATCCCTAAATTCCATGTGTACAAGGGGACAGGCAATCCCCATCAACATGTCGCTTAGTTCAGGGCTCTTTGCGGAAACACCGGGGGCGATGATAAATTTCTACTTCGTCAGTTCGTCGGCAGCTTGTCGGAGACGGCCTTCGAATGGTACTCCGAACTCCCCAACGATTCCGTCAAAACTTTTGCAGAGATGGAGCTACTATTCACCCAGCGTTTCGCGAGTGCTAGTGAACGCACCCCAATAACGGCATTGATCAATGCCAGGGTAAAGCCGGGCGAGACATGGGTTCAATACGCAATACGATGGCGGAATCTGTGGTCGAAATGCGAACAACGCATCGAAGAGGCTCCTGCGGTAGGCATGTTTGTGGGTACTCTCGACCCTCAAGCGACCATCTCGTAGTTCATGATGTTTTTCAAGCCAACTACTTTCCGGGCCTTGATTGACAAGCTGGCCCAAATGGACCAGATGGGTCATAGACCATCTCCTCCAAAGACGGATTCTCGAAATGGAAAAGAGAAAGGAAAAGCAACTTTCGTCGCCAATACTCAACAGAAGCCGAGCAACTTAAACCCGGTTGTTCGCCAAAACAATATGCGTCAACACCCATCCCTCGAGGAGAGACTAGGACGTCCTTACTCGTTTCCCCAGGATAAAACGAGGAGACTGTTCGAGCTGGCAGTACGCAACAGACTCATCGATCTGCCGGATCCAAAACGTCCGTTGCAGCCAGGCGATGTCAACGATCACAATTACTGCCCCTACCACCGAATATTGGGCCATCCGATCGAAGAATGCCGCGTCATCAAAAATTGGGTTGAAGACCAGTATCAACAGGGCAAGTTCGCGCTGTCTGAAAACTGGAAGGTAAATCCGCCACAACTACATGCTCCGAAGAAGATGGACATGCCGGGGGCATCGTGTTCATTCATAAAGGAAGCTCCATGGGAAGTTGTTCTTTCGGCAAAGACGAAAAGAATGCTGAAGGATCTCTAAACGTGCCCGGCAATCAGGTGGAAAAATCCACTGGAACCCGAGATCGTCGATGGAATGCTGAAATCGTGCCCAACTACAAAAATTGGTGGTGATAGTCAAAGCGCCCGCACCCAGCCGTCAAAGTCTTCAAAGAAGAAGAAGAAGACCAAAAAGCCCGTGAAGCTTGATGACAAGCGCACGGACCTGCAAAAACATATTGATGCTCTGGAAGAATATAACCAGAAGGCGCGGACCCCGGTCACACTCCAAGAATTTCTCAACAATATCCTTGAGAACAGAGATAACGACAATAACGACAGGGATGACTCGTTAAAAGAATCTGAGGACTATGTGGCAAGTTGCCACATGATCTCTCATTCGGCATTAACTAATGAAGAAACGCACTCGGCGATAGAAGACAACATAAAAGAGCCGGGGGCAGGATCGAAGCCAAAACCCTTGGAACCGTCCGACGAGATGATCGGCTTGCTACTGAACGAAGCCCGTCAGAAAAGCAAAGCCAATCGAGAGCGTGAACCGGCTATATTCGAAAAAGCCAAATGCCGACGACTGGAGGAAAAGGTCGAGACACCCCAACTGGAGCAAAGCATCCCTATCGCCAGAAAAAGCAAGCTTAAAGTCAGGAAACGATTCGCTAGGGCCCTGGCAATAGGAATGAAGTTTCCCTCTTTCAAAAGAAATTCCCCTGGCAATATACGTCTTGATGAAGCGGACATACATCCTAACTTCTTCATATACCATCAGAGGATTGCACACCCTACCGAGGAGTGCATAGCCTTTAAAAACCGGTGGCGGGGATATGTTGCCCATCGACGACACGTTCAACGAGTGAAGCGCAAGGCTCGTCGGGAATAGAAAAGCACGATAGATGAGCGCGAAAGAGCTGCTGGCAACTGTCACATAGCCGACACCAAGGGATCGCAAGTTATCACCTTTAGAAGCGACTCTGACGAAGAAATCGCCCTCAGCCCTCTCTTTAAGGAATCCACCACCAACACAAAAGATGCAAAAATTTGGGGCAAAATCTAGCTGCGTAATCGTACGTTAGCTGATGGCCGAAACGTCGTTAAACTACTACCAACCCACGGCATCCTCAGGCTGACGTGGTAAAAAAAACGGTACGTCCACAAGCGAGATGGGCACGGATGAAAACCTGAAAGGGCTCCGTGAGTAACAACAGCAGGGCTACCGGCGAGTTTTGTGAAAACCCGAAAGGGTGCAACCTCGTTAAAAGACACTTGCAAGGTCCTCTCGACCTTGTGAGGAGAAACCACCTGCGTAAGATCCTTACGACTCACAAGGGAACAACACACTTAGGAATCCCCACGATTCCTAAGGAGAAATTACACTTGCGAGATCTTCACGACTCGTAAGGAGAACTCTTTTATGAGACCCTCACGGATCATAAGATTCAAAAGTCTTAAGCTACAGGGATCTGAACCTGTTCTTAAGCGGCCATCACAACCTTCAATACTGCCCTACAAGCGTCTCAACGCCGACCCTTGTATACAATCCACGGGAACGAATAAACATTTCCCTAACAAAGTCCCATCCGTGACTAGGGATATGTCTACACGGTGAACAGCCCTTGTAAGTTCTCTCGACTTATAAGGAGAAAAGACTCTTGTAAGATCCTTACGACTTATAAGAGACCATGCACTTAGGAATCCTCATGATTCCTAAGAAGAAAACGCACCTTTGAGATCCTCACGACTCGCAGGGAGAAAAACCTTTATGAGACCCTTACGGCTCATGAAGTCGAAAGCCTTAGTCGACAGGATCCTAACCCTGTTCGCTAAGCCACCTTTGTTCGACATCGACAGAGGCAAATGATGATTTGCTCCTGGCAATATTCCAGTTGTAGCGGTGCTGATGCCGAAATCGGTATCTAACTCCAAGCTTGCAGCAAAGAAGCTAGCGAGCCACACATGCATACGAAATAGCCAAAAATGATGGGGCAACTTGCAAACAAAATCAGCAAGTAAAAATATATGCATGCAAATAGCCGAAATGATTGGGCAACTCGCAATAAAAAGCAGCGAGTAAAAATAAAATAAATAGCCGAAATGATTGGGCACCGGGAAAAATAGCCGAAATGATAGGGCAATCGTGATTTTCGCGATATAAAAAGCTGAAATGATAGAGCATCGCAGAAAGAAATTAAAAAAAATTAAAAAAAGTAAAACTTTTTGCCCTACAGATGAGATCATATACAATCCAGGGGCACAAACAAAGAAGGAATCACACCTTTCCTCCCCAGGCTTCATCAGAAAACAAAGCCAAATCTCGACGGTTCAGGGATATCATAAAGATCATCAACAGCGTTCCTCCCCATTCCAGCGGAATTCAAACGCTGTAATCAACCCTGGAGCTACAGCAAAGCCCCTACTCCAAATCTCGATGGTTCCCAGACAACCTAGAGACCACCTCGACATTGTCTCGTTACAGCAGACACAACGTCAACAAAAGACCTCACGGTCGAATCAAAGCGGAGTGATGGCAAAATCCCAACTCCACCTCAACATTCGTCTCGCTATGCCAGACGCAATGTCAACAATGGCGTTCCTTCGCAGTCCAGCAGGATGCAGACGCAACGTCAACAAAAGACCTCATGGTCAAAACAAAGCGGAGTGATGGCAAAATCCTAACTCTACCTCAGCATTCGTCTCGCTACACCAGACGCAATGTCAGCAACGGTGTTCTTTCGCAGTCCAGCAGGATGCAGATGTAACGTCAACAAAAGACCTCACAGTTGAATCAAAGCAGAGTGACGGCAAAATCCCTAGTTCCAAACCTCGACGCTTCTCCAGCAATCTAGAGACAACCGCGACATTCGTCTCGATACAGCAGACGCAATGCCAGCAAACGAAGCGAAGGACAAATTCCTAGCTTTACGGTCTTGACGGCAACTCATATAAAACCTGAAAGACTATCGGAGATCATCCCACACCAGCGTGGAGTGATCACCACCTCGACGTTCGTCTTGATACAGCAGACAAGATGTCACTACAGCGTCCTTCCTCCAACAGGATTCGGACACGCCAAAGAAAACGAAGCGAAGGCCAAATTCCTAGCTTCAGGGTCTTGACGGCAACTCATATAAAACCTGAAAGACTATCGGAGATCATCCCACACCAGCGCGGAGTGGTCACCACCTCAACGTTCGTTTCGATACAGCAGACGAGATGTCACTACAGCGTCCTTCCTCCAACAGGATTCGGACACGCCAAAGCAAACGAAGCGAAGGCCAAATTCCTAGCTTCAGGGTCTTGACGGCAACTCATATAACACCTGAAAGACTATCGGAGATCATCCCACACCAGCGCGGAGTGGTCACCACCTCGACGTTCGCCTCGATACAGTAGACGAGATGTCACTACAGCGTCCTTCCTCCAACAGGATTCGGACACGCCAAAGCAAACGAAGTGAAGGCCAAATTCCTAGCTTCAGGGTCTTGACGACAACTCATATAAAACCTGAAAGACTATCGGAGATCATCCCCCCCAGCGCGGAGTGGTTATGACTCATCGGGGCTCTCCAAAATGAGCCTAACCTCAAGTAAAAAGCGACATGGCAAAATTCCTAACGCTTGCTCTTCCGACGGTCAAACTGCCTAGGAGGATTGCTTGAAGACGTTTTGTCCAGCCCCGAAGGGATCAGAGACACGACAGTTGCAAGTCTACTCGAACAGCAAGATTGACTATCGAGGAATACATCAGCCAACGCGACGGTACGACGGACAAAACCCTAGTACCACAGACCCTAACGGACCTTTGTCGTAAAGAGCAGAGGTTAACTGTGACGTTAGGACATTCTTGCGAGAACTTCTCGATTCGTCTCGACTCGTAGGAAAAAGCCTTAGGCAATGGGGATAAGGACCTGTTTCCTAAGCACTGGGGCCCTGCAGGTCAGTCCAAAACGGACTCTTGCATACTATTCACGGACCACACTCTCCAAAGTCGAATCTCGATAAGGAGGGAAACAACCACTTATGAGTCCTCTCGACTTGTAAGAGAGAAAATTCTCTTGTGAGATCCTTACGACTCCCAAGGGAAAAAATACTTAGGAATTCTCACGACTCCGAAGAAGAAAAGACACCTACGAGATCCTCATGACTCGTAGGGAGAAAAGTCTTTATGAGACCCCCACAGCTCATAAAGTTGAAAAGTCTTAGGTAGCAGATTTGAACCTGCTTCCTAAGCCATCACTACCCCCCGGAGAAGCCAAAACAAGATGCTCACTCTATCATCTGCCGGCTATACTTGCTAAAGTGACATACTGATAACAAAAGAAAGAAGAAAGCAAAGAGATGACACAAGACATTGCGAAAGAAATGTATCTTTTATTCATGAATTCAATTGGGTACAAAATACATCATATGGAAGAATAAAAAAATGGATACATTTTATTCAAAATTACAAATGGTACAAAAACAATTATTGAGAGAGAAGCATTTTCAATAATCCGATCAGCTGCTCGCGCACTTCCCTCAGCCCCTTTTCTTGATCAGCTGCCACGGCCAACTCTGCTTCGACCTGGGCTCGCTGCTGCAAGCAAGACGAAAGTTGTTCCTCGACGGCCCGCTGAGCTGCCTCACGATTTTATGCATCCCGCTCGACGACGTCGAGCTTCTGCCTCAGTGTTAACCCGTCAGAGATGCATCGCAGAAGGCCTTCAAAAATGACTTTCAACTGGGCAGCATTCGCATCAACCCGAGCATGCAGTAGAGCAGATTCGCTTGAAGTTTCTTCACATTCCTTATACTTTAAGGACACTTCTTGTTCAAGATGGCGGAAGTAAGAAGTACTCTGCTCGACCTACGCAGCCCGTTGAGTGTTCACAGCCAGAATCTCAGGAGCAGGACGCCTAAGCTCTGCAGGAAAGCTCTGCAGGAAAGCCTCAATTTCCCTGCAGTGATTAACCCAAGACTCAACGACGCCCTCACTATGAAAATTCACGAGCGTCGCCAGCATAGGGTTAACCTCCACAGCAAAATCTGCGGCGAATGTGGGAGTCTTCACGTCAAGCTCCTCAATATAGTCGCTCAACATGCGCAGACTATTCGCAGCACCTTTTGAGGATGGACGTCTGGAAAAGGGCCCGGCTGGCATTATGATGCGAGACTCGAACGGGGCTGGAGTTGATGTGACCTCTACAAAAAAAATCACAATCAGATGTCGGCTCAAGAAATAAAGAAAATACACGAATAATAGAGTCTACTATACCGGCTGCAACAGGGGGCAGAGCTGGGAGTACCGGTGGCGCAACGATAGCCTTGTCCCCTCCTTCAATTTGTAAGGCTACAAGCAATACAAAGAAGAATTAGCAATAATGTGACTACCCATTAAAAAAAGGACGTCGTTTAGAAAAGATGCTCACCGACACCAGCAGGCGGACTAATCTCTGACTGGAAAGAGAAGTGTGGGTGCAACACCTGATACAGGTGATAAAAAAGGACTCCTACAAGGACGCAGTAATACAATGTCGGTATATAAATTATATAGCCTAGAAATAAAACTGATGGATCACAAATCCGCACCTTCTAACATCCGAGATTGTACGGGAGAAGGTAGAGGAGGGGTCACCGTCAAAGTGGTAGCTGATGGCGCTGCCTCGGGTAGCGCAACCTCAACGCTTGCCACGCCTGCATTAGAAACAAGATAAATACTGTCAGGAGGATTGAAAAGGATTGCAGAATAAAAAGAAAAGCAATGACCCAAAATCTACCTGATGAGTCGCCGGTCGGACTGTGACGAGGGAGTCACTTGATACGGCAACTGCTTCACCCTCCTCCATCGGAATGGTTTCGCTGCCCGTGGCTTCATCCCCTTGTTAGGGTAAAAATTTACACCCCGGTTGACCAAGTCAAAATCAAAGTCAACCCCAAGCCAAGTAGGCCCAAGCCCAGATCCAGTGGGCCCATGCCCGGGTCGAGCCCGAACATGAAGCGGCCGGCCTCCCCCCATGCCAAGATAAAAAAAATTTGTAATAAATAATTTTGTTGCATTTCTTTTATTTTATTTATGGTTAAATGTAAGAAAAATAGGCATAAAGCCAAATTTTTGTAAAGCCCGTGGCTTATGTGCAAAAAGAAATGGCACATGAGCCATGAAATAGGCAAAATGCCATTTTGTGAAGCCCAAGGGGCTATGTGTAAAGTGTATAGCCTATATAGGCAAAGATAATGAAATATCTCAACAACTTTTTCTCTCTCCAAAAAAGTTTCAGAGCTGAGCTCTTTCTTCCTTCTCCAAGGTTCTAAAACCTTCTTCTTTCTTTTGAATTAAATCAAGAGTTTTACTCTTCCTTTTTCAAAACAAATTAGTTTTTCACCACAAAACCCATCAAGAGGAACTCAGATCTTCCATCAGATCTCAAAAAGAAAAGATTTTGAAATCCCACATCTCTTGATCTTCAAGATCCAGCTAACAGAGGAGGAAGAAGAAGAACATCTTTCACTAAACCCTCAAAAAAAGAAGAAAAACACATTCAGGAGTCGAACTCCTCTCTGATTTCTCTTCTGAGAAATTTCTTTAGGCTAAAAGCCTCCTGTGCCTCTCCGGCGCGCAGCGCAAGTGCGCAAGGCGCCCGCGCGCCGACACGTGGCGCGCGCGCTTGCGCAACTGAGCAAGTGCGCAAGGCGCCCGCGTGCCGACACGTGGCCCCCACGCATCCCTTGGATGCCTTTTCCCTCTCTTTTTATGTACATACATATACACATACATATGTATACAAATTCACACATATACATACTCCGCCACATTCTCCCCCTCCAAAAAATTTTCGGGCCGGGGCGCTGCCCCGAACCCCGCAAGGGGGCTGCTAGCCCTCTTGACCCCCAGCCCGCTATCCGGGTAGCGGGACCCCCGTAAAAACTCTGCGTGGCTCCCGATATATCCAAAACCCCCTTTCAAAACACACGCACACTGCACATTGAGTTCGCATGACCAGTTTAACCCGTTAATCGGAGGTTCCCTCGCCCCAAAGGCGATGGGTAATTAACGGCAGCTTAGTCCGCGGCTGCCGGAGATTCGGATCCCCACAATCATTAAACCCCCGCCTACCCTAGGCAGGGGGAATCTGTAGTACGCCTGACAAGCGCTCGCGTATTCCCATCTCACTGGGGTGACGAAAAACACCCTACAGATTCTGGCACGCCCGGTGGGACCCTATCTCTCCTCCCATATTTCGGGTTAAACGTTCATGCGAGCTCAATCAATATACATACCTGTATTTATACTAAAAATAATGCTTTTTCATGCAGATCTTCAAGCTATCAACCTTCGACGACAATGTCTCCCCAGACGAATTCAGCTTCCAACGCGACCCCGATTCCGTACGTGGTCAAGATCAACGCTCGTGTGGTTCTCCCCGCAAGCCTCAGTCGACAATGGGAGGAACCGCCCCGCCAGTTTGGCTCTGTCATCATCTACCCTACCGGAAGCGCTCATCTGGCAGAGATCCCGGCGGAACAGGTGGCCAAGCCGGTCTCAAGGAGAAAGAGGCCGAATGTCGTGATCGCCAAGGAACCACAACCGAAACTCAAGACGCTATCTGAACGACTCCCTGACGCTTTAGCTGGGGGCAAGACTTCCGATGCGAAGGGCAACATCAAATGTCGCGGACGAGCTCAGGCGATGACTCTAACAAATGCACAATCGGGCGTATCTCCAAGGCCCTCCATCAACCGGTCTGCGGCATCTTCCCAAAAAGCCGAAGTCTGCCAGATGCTTAGAACAGAAAAGTTAAGGCAGAAGCGGCTCAGGTATCGAGCCAACAAGAGGGCCAAGGCTTCGGCCAAATGGAATCGTGTGAAGTTCCAAGTGCAGGGTTGCCCGGCGATGATGGCCGAGTCGGACGTAAGAATCAGCAATTCCTTCGAGCCTCTGAAGTGGGTTCAGAAAAACGCCATGACCGCCAGAATCAAGAAGACAGCGGTCCGAACAGTGCCACAAAGAGACATGTCCCGGCCCCAACAGAAAAAGTATGACACTGTCTCTTCAAGAGTCTATCAAGCACTCTGTGCCGCGCGAAAGCAGCGGGGCAAACCCAGAAAAGAAGCGCCGGCACCATTCAAGAACCTGGTTAGGCCGGCCGCCTTCAATCGACTACCATCTACCGAAACAAGGGGGTCAAGACAGCGAGCCGTGAAATCAGCTGCCAATGATAGAGAGACGGCCGAATATATCATCCATACGGTCTATATGGCGGGCGGGCGCCCCAGCGACAACCTTCGCAGCAAAAGCAAGGACGGGGCCACCACATCCCAAGCCCAATCTAGCCTGAATGTGGTTGCCGCCGCCCAAGAACAGCCGCCCCTGCTGGATGAAGAAAACCTTCTCAATGAGGATGATAGGCAGGTAGACCCCTCGGTCCATGTAGAGTCAAGCTCGGACAGCGAGGAAGAGCCGACTTTCCGCCCTAGGACTGCGGAGCAAGAGCTGCTTCAAGAACTTCGAAAACAGCTCAGGAGCAAAGATAAAGAGATGGCCAAGCTCTATTCGAAGATTGACGACTTAACGAACGTGGTGATGCAGCTTACGGCTCAAATTGCTCGAGCGCCTCCTAATCAAGCACAAGCCGCTACTAATCAGCCGGGTGATGACAATCCGAGGCAGCCAATGCCTGTTCCTTTGGGACCAAGACTGGTCGAGCCGAATGAAAGCCGGCTACACTCCGCTTCTGGGGACGCCTTGGCCCCAGATAGCACTATCCCGCTAACACAGGATCGGATAATGGATTTGGTCACCAGCAAGGTTAAAACATTGGTGGCCGAAGCTGAAGCTCAGAAAGAAATCGGCAGTAGTGGCCGGCCATATCCCGCGCAATACGATCTGATCGAATTCCCAAACGGCTACGTCATTCCTAAGTTCGGAAGATTTGATGGAACGGGGAATGCAAATCAGCACGTCGCCCACTTCAAAGCATCGTGCGGAAATACAGGGGGCAATGACGCGCTCCTTCTTCGTCAATTTGTCAACAGCCTGACCGGTGTCGCTTTCGACTGGTACGCGAGCATACCAGACGGGTCCGTCATTACCTTTGCCCAAATGGAGTCTCTGTTCCGGCAAAGATTCATGAGCGTCAGTGATAAAATCTCCATTGCCGACCTTGTGAGGACCAAGCCGGGGAAGAATGAAAGCAACACTGACTTTATCGCCCGATGGCGTAATCTCACGGTCAAGTGCGAACCGCCGCTGGAGCAGGACCAGTCCGTCAGCCTTCTTATTGGGAACCTCAGCAATTGGATGGTCCCCTTCTTGTGTACAGCGGGCCTCAAGACGTTTCAGGAGCTAACCAAGAAAGTCCAAATGCTGGAACGCTCGAAGCAAGAGTCCCCGCCAGACTCTCAGAGAGACAAAACCTGGAAAAGCAAGCGGGACGACAACCGTAGAAGCGGGAGTTCTAGCAGTACCAATGTCTTCAATGCCTCCGACAATGAAGAAAAGCGAAGGGCGGGCGAATCCAAAACCAACCGGTCTCGAAAGCCATTGCTGGGAGGAGATGGGCCTTCCCTAGAGGAGAAAAAGAACAAGGTTTACTCTTTCAGAAGGGACAAGGTCCGCAAGATATTTAAATATGCCTTGAACAATGGCCTACAATTGCCGGAGTCGAAAAGACCCCAAGAAGCAAAGATGACCGACAATCCCCTGTATTGCCCGTACCACCGAGTAGTGAGCCATGCGATCGAGGATTGCTATATCTTCAAGGATTGGGTCGAGAAGCAGTACAAGGCTGGAGAAATCGAGCTGTCCAAAAGCGTGTTGGTGAACAATCAAGTTGCAACCGCCAACTTTATACAGACGGAAGCTGAAGCCTTCTGGGAGCAGACAGCCGAACCCGCTGCCCTGACAAACGAAACCGACTCATCGCGGCCTCCGTGGAGTACGCACATATCTAATAAGACGAAGAAGATGATAAAGCTACTTCGGAAAGAACCCAGGATGGAATGGGAAGGACAGAAGAAGCCTACCAGTCCAGCTGTCAATGCGGCTCCATCAGGCTCAAAATCCAAGAAGCTCAAGAAGAAGAAAAGTGCAGCTCGGCGCGAAAAAGAGTCTGCAGGGAGATCGACCATTCAAAAGTATATCGATTCCCTCGAAGAATATGAACAAAGGGAAAGAACATTGATTCAATTGAAGGAGTTCTTCCCTGTACAAGCGGCTGAAATTCTGGGGGAGTTAGAAGAAGACTCCAATGAAGAGATCCCAGTAGTGACCTGCTACGCCATCCATCTTGGCAGCGACTCCGAGGATGATCTCTGTTTTCCCGAAGAGGACGAGGAGCTCTCCACGAAGGCCAATCAAATCCAGCTCAGAAGTGGCAGGGCTCTACCACAAAATCAAGGCAACGCCCCAAGAGGGAAGGAAAAACATGTCGCTAATGAAGAAGATGGCAGAGAACCGGCCGATGAAAACATAAGTCCTTCCTCGGTGGACTATAATGTCTTGGCGCATCTCCGGAAGCTTCCGTCTCTCCTGAGCATCTACGACGCCTTGGTCCTATCTAAGGAGCTTAGAGATGTTCTCATCCACGCTCTGCAAAACCCCGAACGGTATCAGGCTCACTTTGCGGAAATTAACATGAAAGAAGCCCAGCATGCTTTGTATGCCGCCGCAGTCACATTTAAGGATGAAGACTTGCTACTGGGAACGGCTGAGCATAATCGGCCGCTTTACGTGACCGGGTACAGCGACGGAGATCGAATTAATCGCATATTGATTGATCCGGGGTCCTCAGTGAACATCATGAACTTGCGAACTCTGAAGAGTTTGTCAATGGACGTCCGACACCTGTCAAGGGAAAGGATTGTCATTCAAGGCTTCAACCAAAATTGCCAGCAAGTTCTGGGGTCTATAGCTCTGCCAATCAAATTTGGGGATCTGCAAACTGAAGCTAAGATATACGTGATCGACGCCGACACGTCTTATAAGATTCTCTTAGGGCGGCCGTGGCTCCACGATTACGGCATCATTCCGCCAACTCTCCATCAATGCATGAAGTACACAAAAAATGGCGAAGAAAGACGCATTGACGGAGACATCTAGCCGTTCGGTGTGCATGAAGTCCGATATGAAGATTCTCGGTACTTTACGAACCACCAAAATGCTAAGCCACAACTGACTGAGGATAGAACGGCCCCAAGACTCAAAAGCAAATCTGCGCCGACTATCACTTTCAAAAGCAAAAATACCCAAGTGCGCCCGCATTTCGGCAGCGACTCTGATGAGTCCGACGCTGGAAGCCCGTCCTTCCGCAAAACTCGCCCTCATTTCGGCAGCGATACGGACGAATCTGTTACTGAAGGCCCATCTAGCAGCAAAGTCCGCCCTCATCTTGGCAGTGACACTGAAGAGTCAGAGGAGGAGGACCTGTCGTGCAACAGCGGTGCAGATTGGACCCCCACGCAACAAGCGAAACTACGGGAGACCTTCGAAGTTGCAGAAGGGTCCCTAGCCGTTACAAGGGTACCAGAGCAAATGTGCAAAGAGCTCGATGCATTATCAATCTCCACCGTGGACCAGCTGAAAACTTTCTACGTTCCCGGGAGGAAAAGTGGACAGAAGGGCATCTTGTTTTATGGGTCAAACCCCGTTGTGCACCCGGACGACCTTTCTGTCGCGTGCCTTCCCTATGAGAGAGGCATAAGAGCCGTCCTCAATCCCAGATACTATGCGCCCGAGATGCGGGAATACTTTAAGAAGTGCGGATGCCGGTTATATCAAACGGAGTCCGAAGCAAAGTTTTACGAAGGGCTATGGTATCCGCCCCAGGTCCGAGCACTCATCGATGGACGGATTCCAGATAGACGGGGCATAGGCTACATTCAACCTGATTCCAAAGCGTGCTACATGATCCATGTTGGTGAGACCAGCGAAAGATCAAATGATGATGACGAGATAGCCGAGCCAGAAGAAGCTCCTCAAGAGCTTGAAGATGGCGGACAAGCAACCTTTGATGAGCTAACCGAGATTGACTTAGGAACGCCCGATAATCCAAGGCCGACCTACATCAGCTCACTCTTGTCGGAGGAAATGAAAGAGCAGATAGTTGCCCTGCTGCGTGAGTTCGTCGACTGCTTCGCGTGGACGTACAAAGAAATGCCTGGCCTTTCCCCTGAGGTAGCCGTGCATAAGCTGGCTATATCTCCTGATGCTAAGCCAGTCAAACAAGCTCCTCGAAGAATGAGAAGGGAGTTGGAAGAAAAGGTCATCGAGGAAACCAAGAAACTCATCGATGCCGGCTTCATCAGGGAAGAGAAATATGCAGACTGGATCGCATGCATAGTCCCAGTGAAGAAGAAAAATGGGCAGATTCGAGTTTGTGTCGATTTCAGGGACCTCAACAAGGCATGTCCTAAAGACGACTTCCCGCTACCGGTCATGGAAATGATGGTCGATGACACCTCAAATTACGAACTGTTCACCTTTATGGATGGCTCGTCTGGATATAATCAGATCAAGATGTCGCCTGAGGATGAGAAGCACACAGCATTTCGAACCCCGATCGGAATATATTGCTACAAGGTAATGCCATTCGGACTGAAGAACGCAGGTGCTACATATCAAAGGGCAATGACTAATATCTTTGATGACCTAATCCATAAAGTCGTCGAATGCTATGTTGATGATCTGGTCGTCAAGACTAAAGCCAAGGCCGATCATATCCAAGATCTCAGGACCGTTCTCACCAGACTGAGGGAATACGATCTGAAGATGAATCCTCTGAAGTGCGCTTTTGGCGTGTCATCGGGAAAATTCCTGGGCTTCATAGTCCGACATCGAGGGATCGAAGTTGACCCATCAAAGATAAAGGCCATCATGGAGATGCCCCCTCCGAAGAGTCTGACACAGCTAAGATCTTTTCAAGGCAAGCTTGCTTATATACGGAGGTTTATCTCAAATTTATCAGGGAGATGTAGGCCCTTCTCAAAGCTCATGAAGAAAGGAGCTCCTTTTATCTGGGATGCCGAATGTCGAGCAGCGTTCGAAAGCATTAAACAATACTTGTTGCACCCTCCAGTGCTGGCCGCTCCCATTCCGAATAAACCGCTGATTCTCTACACTGCCGCGCTGGACGAGTCACTCGGTGCGCTCCTTGCCCAGAATAATGAGGAAGGAAAAGAAAATGCCCTCTACTACCTCAGTCGAACTCTAGTCGGGGCGGAACACAACTACTCCCCAATCGAAAAGCAATGCCTGGCGCTAATATTTGCTGTGAAGAAGCTGAGGCACTATCTGCTCGCTCATCGGGTTATGCTGATCTCCAAGGTCGACCCGCTCAAACATTTGATGACCAAAGCAAGCCTAGCCGGCAGAATGGCAAGATGGGCTGTCATGCTACTTGAGTTTGACATAGTTTACACTCCTCAGAAAGCAGTAAAAGGGCAAGCTCTTGCAGACTTTCTCGCTGCTCATCCCATACCAGAAGGGTCGCCGCTAAATTGTGAGTTACCCGACGAACAAGTGCTGCATCTCGAGAATGACGAGCCATGTTGGGAGCTCTACTTCGATGGGGCCTCATCGATAAGAACCTCTAGTAAATTAAGCGTCCCGGAGATAAAAGCAGGGATAGGATTGGTGTTCATCACACCATCAATGGGAACCCTACGGCGTTCTTTTGCTCTCACCGAGCCTCGGACAAACAATGAAGCTGAGTATGAAGCTCTGATAGCTGGTTTGGAGCTCGCCATAGAAATGGAAATCCGTCGGCTACGAGTTTACGGTGACTCCCAGCTTGTCGTCAACCAAGTAAGCGGCGACTATAAGATATACAAACCCGAGTTAGCTCGGTACAGAGGTCGAGTGGTGGAACTCATGAAACGGTTCACTCATATTGAACTAACGAGAGTCCCTAGAGCGTTGAACGGAAGGGCTGATGTACTCGCTCGCTTGGCCAAGGAACTGGCTGATCCTGAAATGGACGAAATTCTGATCACAGTCAGGAGCCGGCAAATTCTACCCCCAGTCTCTCTACGAGAAGAGGAGAGCGCGGAACAGAAGAGCAGTCCTGCGGAAGAAGCTTCTATCATCCAAGACGAGCCCGATTGGAGAGAACCCTTCATAGAGTACCTCCGATACGACAAGCTGCCCGAAGAAAAATCTGCGAGGATTCAGCTGAAGAAAAGAGCTCTCCGATACGTGTTCGTAAATGACACGTTATACCGCAGGTCATATGACCAACTCTGGCTCAGGTGTCTGTCATTGGCCGAAGCCCAAAAGGTCATGAAAGATGTCCACTCGGGCGTTTGCGGTGCTCACCAATCTGGCCCCAAGATGAGACTTCAAATCAAACGGCTTGGGTATTACTGGCCCACCATGATACGGGATTGCGGAGAGCATGCAAAGAAATGTTATATCTGCCAAATTCACGGTGATTTTATTCACAAGCATCCCAACCCATTGCATCCTACAGTGGCGTCGTGGCCCTTCGAAGTTTGGGGCACCGACATCGTTGGCCCAATTGATCCTCCGTCATCTAAAGGCCACAGGTTCATACTGGCCGCGACAGACTACTTCTCCAGGTGGGCTGAAGCTGTCCCGCTAAAAGAAGTCAAGACAAAGGATATTTTGACATTCTTCCAGCATAATATTCTATACCGCTTCGGTACACCAAGAAGAATCATTTCTGACAACGGGCCTTCTTTCAAGAGCTTCAATGTCTCAAGATTCGCTACTCAGCACAAGATAGACTGGAGGTATTCCTCCATCTATAATCCAAGAGCCAATGGGCTAGCCGAAGCCTTCAATAAGACTCTATGCAAGCTTCTGAGGAAAAATGCTTCAGCCAACAAGAGAGACTGGAATCTCAAGCTTCACGAGGCATTGTGGGCATATCGTACCACGCACCGTACTCCAACTCAGTCCACTCCATACTCATTGCTCTTCGGAGTGGAGGCAGTCCTCCCCCTCGAAGTCGAAGTTCCAAGCTTAAGAATGGCTGTTCAGCATGAGTTGACAGAAGAGGAAAACGTGCTCCTTCGACTTGAAGAACTCGATGCCCTCGAAGAAAAGAGGCTCGCGGTGCAGCAAAATCTGGAGCTATACCGAGCCCAAATGTCACGGGCCTATGACAAGATAACCCGTCTCCGCGCTTTCAAGAAAGGTGAATTGGTGCTGGTCCTCAAAAGACCGATCATCCCCAATCGA
Organism: Agapanthus africanus; assembly: GCA_030015575.1. Lineage (NCBI taxonomy): Eukaryota > Viridiplantae > Streptophyta > Magnoliopsida > Asparagales > Amaryllidaceae > Agapanthus > Agapanthus africanus. Next base: position 295,248,560 of record CM057339.1, on the reverse strand, counting down.
CATGCCAAGGGAAAATTCGAGCCGAACTGGGAAGGACCATACGTCATCAAGAAAGTGTTCGACGGAGGATCCTACCAACTAATAAGTGCCGAGGGAGAAAGGCCCATGCCACCCATCAATGGCCGATATCTCAAGAAATACTACACATGAATGCTCCAAGTCGCAGGCGAATTGAGCACATCAGCCCTACGGTCTGGATCATACATCCTGCAAAACCGTATACAATCCACGGGCGTAAATGACCCCTATTTCTCCCAAAATCCTGCCGGTGAGACTACTTTAAAGTCCCACCAGCGGCAAAAAAAAAGAAAGAAAAAAAAAAGAAAAGGAAAAAAAAGAAGAAGAAATAAACGGTATGTCCACAAGCAAAATGGGCACGGATGAAAACCCGAAAGGGCTCCGTGAGTAAAAACAGCAGGACTACCGGCGAGTCTGTGAAAACCCGAAAGGGCTCCGTGAGTAAAAACAGCAGGACTACCGGCGAGTCTGTGAAAACCCGAAAGGGCGCAAACTCGTGAAAAGAGATGAAATACACTCGCAAAGTCCTCTCGACCTTGTGAGGAGAAACCCCCTGCGTGAGATCCTTACGACTCACAAAGGAGAAACACACTTGGGAGTCCTCACGACTCCTAAGGAGAACATACACCTGCGAGATCCTTACGACTCGTAGGGAGAAAACGCTTTTATGGGACCCTCACGGCCCATAAAATTGAAAAGCCTTAGGTGGTAGGGACCCAAACCTAACTCCTAAGCCATCGTTCCCCAACGGGCAACGGCAAATGATGAGTCGCTCCTGGCATTTCGCTTCAGTGTTTAGCGGTGCTGATGCCGACCGAAATCCCAAGTCCTCCCGAGGCAAATGATGAGTTGCTCCTGGCATTATTCCAGTGCAGCAATGCTGATGCCAAACAATATCCAAATTCCAAGTCCCCAAACGGCGAATGATGAGTCGCTCCTGGTACCATATTCCAGTGCAGCGATGCTGACGCCAACCAAAATCCAATTTCTCAAAATTCTTCCGGCCCTACGGCTAGTCCACAAATTGACTACTGTATACAATCCACGGTCTCAAATAATTCTCATCATACCCATGCCCCACCGTAATCACCAGTTACGCGGCCGGTCTCCGCTTTGGGAATGATGCTCCATTGATAAGACCCACTCATATGTCCTCACGATATATGAGGAGAACAAACCTTTGTGGGATCCTTACGACTCATAAAGGAAAAAAAAACACACTTAGGAGTCCTCACGACTCCTAAGGAGAAAATACACCTGCGGGATCCTTACGACTCGTAGGGAGAAAACGCTTTTATGGGACCCTCACGGCCCATAAAATTGAAAAGCCTTAGGCGATAGGGATCTAAACCTGTCTCCTAAGCCATCGCTCCCCAATCCCCAAATGGCGAATGATGAGTCGCTCCTGGTACCATATTCCAGTGCAGCGATGCAGACGCCAAATAAATTCCAAATCCCATACCCCAACGGCGAATGATGAGTCGCTCCTGGTACCATATTCCAGTGCAGCGATGCAGACGCCGACAAAGTCCCAAAATTTTTTCGGCCCTACGGTCTGGATCATACATCCTGCAAAACCGTATACAATCCACGGGCGTGAAACAATCCCAATCTCTCCCAAATCCTCTTGGGGCAAATGATGAGTTGCTCCTGGCATTATTCCAGTGCAGCAATGCAGATGCCAAACAAAAACCAATCCCCAAATCCTCTCAAGGACAGATGATGATTCGCTCCTGGTACCATATTCCAGCGTAGCGATGCTGATGTCAACCAAAATCACGTCAAGTCAAACAACCAATGACTTCCCTGGCAGAATCAAATTCCACCTCGGAAATAAGTCAACTTCATCCCTGACACTGCAAGAAGCAGAGCAAGTCAAATCAAGCAACGACCGTCCAAGTCGTTAAAATGGCAGCACCGACCGTCCACGTCGCTAAAAGGGCAGCACCGACCGTCCACGTCGCTAAAAGGGCAGCACCGACCGTCCAAGTCGCAAAAAGGGCAGCACCGACCGTCCAAGTCGCAAAAAGGGCAGCACCGACCGTCCAAGTCGCTAAAAGGGCAGTATCGACCGTCCACGTCGCAAAAATGGCAGCACCGACCGTCCAAGTCGCAAAAAGGGCAGAACCGACCGTCCAAGTCGCTAAAATGGCAGCACCGACCGTCCACGTCGCTAAAAGGGCAGCACCGACCGTCCAAGTCGCAAAAAGGGCAGCACCGACCGTCCAAGTCGCAAAAAGGGCAGCACCGACCGTCCAAGTCGTTAAAAGGGCAGCACCGACCGTCCAAGTCGCTAAAAGGGCAGTATCGACCGTCCACGTCGCAAAAATGGCAGCACCGACCGTCCAAGTCCCAAAAAGGGCAGAACCGACCGTCCAAGTCCCAAAAAGGGCAGAACCGACCGTCCAAGTCGCAAAAAGGGCAGCATCGACCGTCCACGTCGCTAAAAGGGCAGCACCGACCGTCCAAGTCGCAAAAAGGGCAGCGCAGGATTCCTACAAAGCGGGAACCAAATCAAGTCGCCTCCACGTGAAAGAAGATCCATCAATCTCATGCACACGACCCACATATGTGGTGTGCATTTATTGATGGGGGGCAATTTGTTGGGGTAAAAATTTACACCCCGGTTGACCAAGTCAAAATCAAAGTCAACCCCAAGCCAAGTGGGCCCAAGCCCAGATCCAGTGGGCCCATGCCCGGGTCGAGCCCGAACATGAAGCGGCCGGCCTCCCCCCATGCCAAGATAAAAAATTTTTGTAATAAATAATTTTGTTGCATTTCTTTTATTTTATTTATGGTTAAATGTAAGAAAAATAGGCATAAAGCCAAATTTTTGTAAAGCCCGTGGCTTATGTGCAAAAAGAAATGGCATATGAGCCATGAAATAGGCAAAATGCCATTTTGTGAAGCCCAAGGGGCTATGTGTAAAGTGTATAGCCTATATAGGCAAAGATAATGAAATATCTCAACAACTTTTTCTCTCTCCAAAAAAGTTTCAGAGCTGAGCTCTTTCTTCCTTCTCCAAGGTTCTAAAACCTTCTTCTTTCTTTTGAATTAAATCAAGAGTTTTACTCTTCCTTTTTCAAAACAAATTAGTTTTTCACCACAAAACCCATCAAGGGGAACTCAGATCTTCCATCAGATCTCAAAAAGAAAAGATTTTGAAATCCCACATCTCTTGATCTTCAAGATCCAGCTAACAGAGGAGGAAGAAGAAGAACATCTTTCACTAAACCCTCAAAAAAAGAAGAAAAACACATTCAGGAGTCCAACTCCTCTCTGATTTCTCTTCTGAGAAATTTCTTTAGGTTAAAAGCCTCCTGTGCCTCTCCGGCGCGCAGCGCAAGTGCGCAAGGCGCCAGCGTGCCGACACGTGGCGCGCGCGCTTGCGCACCTGCGCGCTTCCGTAAGTGCGCGAGGCGCCCGCGCGCCGACACGTGGCGCGCGCGCTTGCGCACCTGCGCAAGTGCGCAAGGCGCCCGCGCGCCGACACGTGGCGCGCGCGCTTGCGCAACTGAGCAAGTGCGCAAGGCGCCCGCGCGTCGACACGTGGCGCGCGCGCTTGCGCAACTGCGCAAGTGCGCAAGGCGCCCCCGTGCCGACACGTGGCCCCCACGCATCCCTTGGATGCCTTTTCCCTCTCTTTTTATGTACATACATATACACATACATATGTATACAAATTCACACATATACATACTCCGCCACATTCTCCCCCTCCAAAAAATTTTCGGGCCGGGGCGCTGCCCCGAACCCCGCAAGGGGGCTGCTAGCCCCCTTGACCCCCAGCCCGCTATCCGGGTAGCGGGACCCCCGTAAAAACTCAGCGTGGCTCCCGATATATCCAAAACCCCCTTTCAAAACACACGCACACTGCACATTGAGTTCGCATGACCAGTTTAACCCGTTAATCGGAGGTTCCCTCGCCCCAAAGGCGATGGGTAATTAACGGCAGCTTAGTCCGCGGCTGCCGGAGATTCGGATCCCCACAATCATTAAACCCCCGCCTACCCTAGACAGGGGGAATCTGTAGTACGCCTGACAAGCGCTCGCGTATTCCCATCTCACTGGGGTGACGAAAAACACCCTACATCCCTGACTCCACGAGAATCGTCGTGATACTCGCAGCGCCCGGCAGCGGCAGGGAGCCACAAGGGGAAAGAGCAACGATCGGGGCAGTGCCCGACTCTTGCGAAAGAGTGACCACCTCGGGCTCAGCAATTGTAGCCATCTCACCCGCCGCTACCTCGAGCTCGACAATGGTAGCCATCTCACCTACCGCCATCTCGGGCTCGGCGATCGTGACTGTCTCACCCACTGCTACCTCGTGCTCGGCAATTGTAGCCATCTCGCCTATCGCTGCCTCGGGTTCGGCGATCATGGCTACCTCCTTTACCGCTGCCCCAAGCTCAGTGGTCGCCACCACCTCCTCGGCAAGACTCGGCCCTGCAAGATAGGATATATGAGAACCTGAAAGTTAAAACTTTGACAGAACAACCCAATGTCATGTTGCCTTGAGTCGATTTGCCGATTGCTTCCCGAGCGGCACGTGCTGCCTGTCTGTGGGCGGTGGACAAGGCAGCCGGACCGTCCTCTGAAGGAATAGGGGCAGGGGTAGCGGTGCTCGAACCTGCACCCGTGGCCAAGGCGACACTACGCTCCCTTGCCGCGCGCATTATGCGCTTCCTTTCTGCTCGGGCCGTGAGAGCGGATCTTCTAGAAACCTCCATCAATAGGACGTCATCGTCCGCGCCAAGGATTACCTATGGAGCCGTTACGACATCTGTCATCGGTCATTTGAGTAAGGCCTCTTTCGGCAGTGCCGAGGAGGCCGGGGCTTCGATGACTGGCCCGGGAAGAATCTTCGCATCACCTTGCGGGATTGGCATTGTAGTCCCTGCGATAAGATAAAGAAGGGGTCAGATTGGCCATAAGAAAGGAGAATAAAGACACGGTGAGCCGAAATATACCAATGCCCAGCAAAGCGCGAGTCTTCCCCTCCTCCTCGAAAGTCTTGAAAGAAGCTGCGAGAGCTTCTTCGGTGGAAATTCCTGTTAAAGAAAGAAAACTGCCAGTCAAAACATGATTACAAAAATATAATGCAATGACTAAAGTTATGGCTTATATTTACTTGATTGCGCAAGGATGGCCATTCCCGCTTTGTGGCTTGCTGATTGCACAGAAGCTGCTATGGCGGCCTCGAGATCAGTATTGTCCGGCGCTATGAATATACCTTCGTGGTCCCATATTCGCCCAAGCCCTTGCTATAAGGAGCATGAGGCTCCTGACCAAATACGACGTCGGCAGAGAAGAGCGACTTCTTCTTCCTCTTCTGCGAGCGAGCTCCAGTCGCCGCTAACACCACCTTACGCTTTGTGGGCACCTTGGGACGACGAGTCCCGATGTCTGAACCCACCCCAGACTCAAGAGAAGCTACATTCACCGTCTCCACGGGGATATGGGGCACCGGTAGTACATTCACCGTTTCGACGGGAACACGGGGCACCGGTAGCTCAGGCCTGTTGTGTGGGACTTCGATCACGGAAGCTTCTTTTAGCGAAGGGGGGACAATGGTCCGTCGCTTCAAAGGGACGTTTCGATCACCAGCAGGGGGTGCACCTTTGCGATCGAGCAGCAGTCGCTTCTCCTCCCTGATAACGGCGCCCATTGAATGCTGGTACCACGCCACGTACACATTATGGACCTTTGGGACATAGCTTGGTTCGCTGATAAAGAAGTTGGACCATGTGTTCAAGCACATGAAATGATGCAGCGCGTTTCGCATCCCCTCTTCGGTGGCAGTAGGTTCTAGCAAGAAAGCCTCCAGCGGAACTCCCTGATTATAGCTCAATTGTTGGGCAAAACGATGCGGATTGTATCTCATGAATAATGCCGCATCATTTTGCCTGAACACTAGAAAGCCCGGTCTCATGGAATATAAGTGAACGATTTCCCAAGCTTTCAAAATAGAGGCTCCATCTTTAAAAATGTCCCGCAATGGCCGCACCGCTGTTGCAGACTCTTTGCTGATAGTCAGGATCTTGTCAGTGAAAGTCATGCCATCTCCAACGGTGCAAGGACGAAGGAGCAAACCTCTGGCTTCCCGCGGTGATGGATTTACAATAGATGCATCGACCAATCGCATGATCTGGGGGAAGCTGCACCTGTCGTAGAAGGACGGCCTCTTATGAATGCCAAAAACGCCAAGTGCATGTAGCTCGAGCCATGACATGAAGTAATGCATCGAGAAGTTCATATGCTGCACTCCGGGTTCAGTAGTATCCGCCGCCTGGCTGAGGCCGTAATACAGATGAGCTAAACCGGCGACCCCGATGGCCACTTTCACCCCAATAATCATCCGGTGAGCCGGATAGAAAATAGACGGCCTCATACGGCGAAGGTTCATCGGGAGCGCAAACCAGCTCAGCCATAGCCCAAGAAACCCTAAGAAGAACGTTTCCTCATCAATCCCAGGGACTGCGATCTCCGCAAAAGGAAAAACTGGAGTGTTGGGAAAGAAGAAACTCTTTTGATCTGCCTCCGCCATTGGGAAGTTGTTTAACCTTAAACCGAAAGGGTCATCAAGTTTGGCAAACTTAGCAGCACCCTTCGAGAGGACGTCCGGATGGAGAAAACGAGCAATGAAATCCTCGAAAGTAACCCCGCGGCTCCCAGATTCGAGAAAAAGGCCCTCATAAATATTCAACACTTTGATCAGACTAGGAAATTGGTGTTGAATGGCGTTCTTCGGGGTGAGGCCTGTCATCACTGGCTTGGAACCAAAAATGTATTCGTCTGTAGGAAGCAGTTCCTCATAGTGCTCCCCCATAACCGGTAAGCCAGAAACTTCTGCAAATTCCTCTAAGGAGATCGATACTTCTCGGTCCAGCGAAAGAAAGGTGTGGGTAGGAATATTCCACTGCTCCAGAAAGGCCTTAACCCACCAGGCGGGAAGCGTAGGGTACTGGAAGAGAGATGCATAAATGGCGGGATACAACCCAAGCCTCAACAACTGCGACTTCTTCGCTGACAGAATATAGCGGGCCCATTGCAGATAGCCAGCTGGATGACAAGGAATTAGCCCAATCATATATGGTTGTCCCCACGGTCGCACCTCGCCTTGGCAAATACGTCGCCCCAGGGTGTCCAGAGCCATTGGAGGCTGAACGGGTATCGAAGCCATAGCGGGCTGAAGAAGACCTTCTGAAGTCCAATTAACCATCTCCACGGCATAGTTCACCGGGGGTGGGTTGGCGTAATGGATCGCCATGATGGGCTCTGAGAGTACCACGCACGAAAAGCTTTGTCGACCCTTAATAATCTGATTATACCATGTCCCCCAAAAGTGAAGATTCTTATATTCCGGGTCATGATCATTGATCAAAGCCAAGACTTCCCGGTCTACAGGTGCTCCAGGGAATTCTCCTTCTAAACGAACAAATGGAAAAAAGGGATCGAAAGACATGTCGCCTGCAAAAAAGGGGGACAGAAGTCAACTGTCAGTGCTGTAATTTAATTTTAAATTCTGACACTTGGTACTTTAAAATTTGTACCACACTGCAATGCAGTGGAAAGGGGACCAAAGGGGGACCCACAAAATCTAGATGACAATGCATCAATTAATAAAACAGCCTCATCATTGGATGAAACTGTTAATTAAATGAGGAAATCCTCAGGAAAATTCTCATTAAATGAGAGCTCCCTCAGGAAAAGGAGAAAATCTCCCTTTGAGAGCAAAGCTCTATGACAGAGTGACACTTGTCAAACTCTGATCATGAAGGAATAAAATTCCTCAAGAGCCTGGCTCTGTAATGATGATGGAAAAACCCATCAGAAAAGAATTAATTAAAATTAATTTTTATGAATTAAAAAATTCTGGGATTTTCAAGATCCATGAACAAACTCTGAAGAGTTCTTCACAAGAGATTAAAAAATCTACATGTTATCAAAAGAGCAGATCTCTGATTCATGGGCTAAGAAACCCCAAGAAAAGATCTCTTTAGATCTATGGGTTCATGATCTGATGAGAGCAAAGCTCTATTAATGAAACCCTAAATGGGTTTTCTTTAGATCAAAGATCTATGAAGAGCAAGGCTCTGTTAATGGGTAAAACCCTAATTTATTGAAAGTTTTAAACTTTACCTAAGTTCTAACAGAGTTTTGACTCTTAAAAAAGTTCTTAAACAAGAGAGCTATGCTCTGTGGGAGAATGAAATTCTCAGAAAACAAGAAGGAGATGAACAATGGTCATCTCAGAGGGCCAAAGGCCCTATTTATAGGCAGTGAGAGCCGTTTCAACTTCCAAAAGTTGATCCAACGATTGAGATGCTCCCACCACCGCACTTACGTATGGGCCACGTAAACGCAACGGTGGGGGGGCATTTGTTTCCCCAATCAGAGTAAAGCTCTGTTCAAATTCCGAGATCTGAAATGAAGCAACACTTCTGTTTCCCCCAATCAGAGCAAAGCTCTGTTTTGAAATTCAAATTTTAAAAATTGAAGCAACGCTTCAGATCCAGCACTAGGCGCGCTGCGCGCCACGTGTCAAACACGGGTGTGCTAGCACAGGATGCGCTGTACTCTGAGCAGCGCACCACATGTCAAACGTAGGTGCGCTAGCGCAAAATGCGCTGCGTTCTGAGCAGCGCACCACGTGCAAAGCACGGGTGCGCCAATGCTGGAATTATAAAATTCCCCACCGTTAGATCAAAAGATCTAATAATAATGATAAATTATTAATTAATCAGAATTAAAATTTTGTTATGGAAAAATTTTCTCAATCTTGTTAAAAACAAGAAGATTGCCTTCTGTAAAACAGAAGCCCTAGAATCAAAGATCCAACGGCGGGAAACATCCCCAAATCAATCAGAGAAAGATCTCTTTAACTGATTTAAAAAATTAACTTGCCATATATAAAGGCCCCAAGACTTCAAGTCTGAAATAGAGAAACACCCTATAAACTTTGAGAAATTCAAAGAAAGAAAAGCAAGCTCTTGAAAGAAGACTTTTCTTCAAGGTAAAGATCATGAATGATGAACATAGAGATGAAATCATCTCATAAAAAGAAGAATTATCTTCTTAAAAGATCATAGATCTACAAAGACCAAGGTCTTTTATAAAAAGATCAAAAGATCTCTTCATAAAAACAAAGAAGTACTTACTTCATTCACAGATCATTGATCTATAAAGGCAAAGCCTTTCAAAAATAAGAACTGTTGTTCTTGAATCTTAAGACAAAGTCTCTTTTAAAAGAAGAATATAAATTTGTTCACATATCATAAAAATTGATCAAATGCGCTTTGCGCTATTGAAATGTGCCTTGCGCTCTTGAACTGCGCTTCTGCGCTCTCTGGACCGGCGCTTAGAGCCAAAATGCGCCACGTGTCAACCGCGTATGCAACTTGCGCTTTACGCTTCTGAAATAGCGCACTGCGCTCATGGGCTGGCGCTCAGCGTCAAGCGCGCCACGTGTCACTCACGGGTGCGCCATTAAATTAAAAGCGCAATGCGCTCATGGACCAGCGCTCAGCGCTCACAAACAGGCATCTGCGCTCATCATCTGGCACCTAGCGCAGAGCGCAACACTTGTCCCTTACATGTGCCCCACGTGGCAGAAGCGCACTGCATTGGTGCAAAACGCCTAGCGCAACATAGGTTGCGCTGACAGAACTCAAATTGTTCTTTAATGAGCCAGAGCTCTGCTGAATGCTTTGCATTCAATATAAGACAAAACAAAAGATTTTTTTTGCTCGGCATTATTAAAAGGGCCAAGCCCAAATAAAGGCTCAATAGCCAGAATAAAATGTCAAACATTTATTGGACTTAACCCAATATTGGCCATAAGTTCTCAACTTATATTTAATTGAGCCCACCTGCTCATAAATATTGAACAGATCTTAGTTCTAAATTGGACTATAGATCTTTCAACCAATTCACACCGGTTCGAGGGTACATCTCTTTACTCCTCTGATATTTGTCGTTGTAATCCTTCAACGTCTTCAGAGAGGTGACGGGTCCCGACAACCATACATTTCATAGACTATGACGTCTTTAAACTGGACTGTGGGGTCCTTAAACTCATGGACTACGATGTCCTTAACCTCGGACCGTGGGGTCCTTAAACGCACGGACTACGATGTCCTTAACCTCGGACTGTGGGGTCCCTTTAAACCCACGGACTCTGATGTCCTTAACCTTGGACTGTGGGGTCCCTTTAAACCCACGGACTGTGATGTCCTTAACCTCGGACTGTGGGGTCCTTAAACTCACGGACTATGATGTCCTTAACTTTGGACTGTGGGGTCCCTTTAAACCCACGGACTATGATGTCCTTAACCTTGGACCACCATGTCTTTAAACTGGTAATCGACCGCAATGTCCCTAAGCTAAACAATAGAGCCTGAATGCCCTCTTGTTGGATCTAAATGATCCCGTTAAGTTGATCTTAGTCTAAAATTAGACTAACGTATTCTTAACAAACGTTTAAGTTGATCTTAGTCTCAAATAAGGTTAACGTATCCTTAAACCCAAACCAAAACCCAAATCTAAGAAAATACGGATTTGGACTAATCCACGCCCTACGGACGACAACATAAATTAGTCTCCGTATACAATCCACGGGCAGCCACAAACAAAACAAACACCCACGACACGAAGTGACCATCTGGAGAAGGAGAAAGTTGTTACCGCGATGCGGTAGCGTAATTAACTGCAGGGGCTTGCACCTGCAGGGAAGAGCGTCCCCACAATCAAAAACCCCTCAAACGAGGGGGAATCTGATGAAGTCTGCTATATTGGCCGCATCCGTTTAAACCTTCGATACATGGTGCCATAAATCAACTTGGCATCTTCGGAGAGGTGGACGGATAGCACCAATTAGCATCTGCCCCGAAATTCAGGCGAGACGCCCGCCGCGTCCTCACGCGTCTTTCAGCGGGGAACAAAGACAAAATCCAAGACCGACTTACTGTCGTCCTTATCACTCTGAAAGCTCGAATCGGTAAAGGACTCAACCTGGAGTTCACCGTTACCATACACCAAGAACATTTCTTTAGTCCTTCTCAAGTACTTAAGAATGTTTTTCACAGCTGTCCAGTGCTTTTCTCCAGGATCTGATTAATACCTACTCACTACACCTAGTGAGTAAGCTACATCCGGTGTGGTACATAATATTGCATACATGATTGACCTGACTGACGAAGTATAGGGTATCTCTTGCATGTGAGCCCTCTCCAAATCAGTCTTGAGAGACATCTATTTAGAGAGAGTGATTCCTGAACAAGCGGGTAAATTACTACGCTTAGAATCTTCTATACTAAACCTCTTTAAAATGGTGTCAATATACCTGGATTGGGACAATTCCAACATCCGCTTAGATCTATCTCTATAGATCTTTATCCCCAGAATGTAGGAAGCATCACCTAGATCTTTCATGGAGAACTTGTGTGATAAGAAGAGCTTGATATAGGAACACCATTTCCTATCATGAGTATATCATCCACGTACAATACGAGGAACACAACCTTACTCTCTACAACCTTCTTATATATACATGGTTCATCTACATTTTTGATGATGTCAAACTCTTTGATAGATTCATCAAAACAAATGATCCAGCTCCACGATGCCTACTTTAATCCGTAGATGGAGTTAAGCATCTTGCACACCTTCCCGCTGCTTCCACTGTCTACGAAGTCCTCTGGCTGTGTCATGCACATACTCTCTTCTAAATCACCATTTAGAAAAGCGGTTTTGATATCCATCTGCCAGATTTTATAGTCATGGTATGCAGCAATGACAAGTAGGATCCTAATGGACTTAAGCATAGCGACATGAGAAAATGTTTCATCATAGTCGACACCTGGGAATTAACGAAAACCTTTTGCTACAATTCTAGTTTTGAAAGTCTCAACTTTTCCATCTACATCAATTTTCTTCTTAAAGATCCACTTGCCCTCGATGGGTTTTACCCCTTCAGGAGCAACTTCCAAACTCCATACTTTGGTGGTGTACATGGATTCCATCTCAGATCGCATAGCATCCAGCTATTTCACAGAGTCTCCGCGTGTGATGGCTTGCTTGAAATTAATTGGGTCATCATCTTCCATGATGCAATCCTCGCTCCCACCGTCTATGAGAAAACCGTAGTATCTCTTAGGTGGATGAGAAACCCTACTAGATCTGCGGAGTGACTGAAATTCGTCGGGGACTATTGAATCCTTCGGTTCTACCAAATTATCAGTTATAGTTTGGGTAGCTGGAACTTCTTCCAGCTCTACCTCATGACCACTAATTTCTTTCACAAGAAATCCATTTTCTAAAAACGTGGTATGTCGAGAAACAAACACCTTTTCTTCCTCAATGCGATAGAAGATATACCCTCGAGAATGTGGGATACCCTACAGACTTGCACAGAACCGACCTTGTCCGGATTTTGTGTTTTCACATAAGCCGGACAACCCCATATCTTAACATAATTAAGGCATGGTCTCTTTCCTTTTCATATCTTATATGGAGTGGTAGGCATGGATTTGGTGGGAACCATATTCAATAGGTCCGCAGCTGTCTCAAGTGCATGACCCCAAAAGGAAATAGGTAGCTCCGCAACACTCATCATAGAGCGCACCATATCTAATAAGGTGCGATTCCTATGCTCCAATACTCCATTATGCTGTGGTGTATACGGAGGAGTAAGCTGAGAGAGAATCTCATTCTCTTTTAAATAGTTACGGAATTCCGTACTCAAGTATTCTCCTCCTCGATCGGATCGTAGGATTTTAATATTTTTATCCGTCTGGTTCTCAACTTAGTACTTATATTCCTTGATTTTCTCAAAAACTTCAGATTTGTGTTTCATCAGGAACACATGTCTAAATCTTGAGAGATCATCGGTGAATGTAATAAAATATGAGAAACCATTCCTGGCATGTGTAGACATAGGACCGCATACATCACTATGTATCAGTCCCAAGAGTTCAACAGCTCTTTCTCCTTGTCCAGTAAACGGAGTTTTGGTCATTTTACCTTTGATACATGACTGGAAAGTTTCATAAGATGTAAATTCGAACGGATTCAAATATCCATCCTTATGCAACTTAGTTAGTCTTGTCATATTGATATGACCTAGTCTACAATGCCACAAGAAGGCTTCGTTCATTTCTGAACTTTTCCTCTTGTGTGTATTCTGTATGCTTAGAACTGTGGTTTGATTTAAAATGTATATACCATTACATAGCGTACCAAACCCAATCAACACTTGATTTAGGAAAATATTCATAATATAATCTTCTAATGCAAAGTTATATCCTTCTTTATGCAACAAAGAAACTGATATCATATTGCACATCATATTCGGTACGTAATAACAGTCGTTCAGAACTAGCGTATTACCATTTGGTAACACTAGGTGATATTCGCCAACTGTTTTGGCTGCAATAATTGCTCCATTCCCTACTTTTAGAGACATATCACATTTTCTCAGTTCTCTACCTCTTCTTAGCCCATATAACAAATTACATATGTGGGATCCTGATCCGGTATCCTATACCCAGGACGTAGAGCAAACTGAGAAACAATTCTCGGTTACGAACACACTCGAAAATGATGCATCAACATACTTTTTCTTCAATCAGGTTGCATAGGAATCCTGATATTCCCATATTTCTTGCTCAAATTTATAACAATCATAAGAAAAAGCGGAACCAACGTTACCCAACTCAGTATAATAAGCGGGTTCGGTCAATATATCCATATTATTATCTTGATTAAGGCGTGTCATTGGTCGCTACCTGAAGAGAGAGAAAGAGAAGGAAACACTTTAGCGTGAGCTCTTTGCAAGATTAGATTGGTTATTATCTTATTTAATCAAGATGGCTCCCACTATTTTTATCAAATCTTCCTTCAAACCATAAAAGGTAAGATTAACCGGGATTAATTATACCCTACAAGTTCGCCAATAGGTCAGCCAGGCAGGTATTGGTACTCCGAGTGAGTCTTCTCATGCTTTCGCATGGAACTAATTAAATAACCTCGTTTCCGCAGGGGCTTAACCCCATTAACACCTTTCTTAGACACCTACTGGATCAGCTAATTGTAAAGTGGGGAACTCTCCCAGTAGTAACTTTTACTCGCATTGGGTATCGGGATCCAACTATCTCATAGAAGGTATGCAATCTCATTGCAAATTTCAACACTTGAAATTCCGACCTATGACCTTGACGCATGCCAACAACTATAGGCCGCTAGTCAAGTTCAATCCGTTCATTTCGTAATTGAATTAAATCTACCCGCACGATCCTTGACGCAGGCCAACAAGGTCGTACGACTACCCTAATCCAATCGCATCAAATGCGGTAGATAAGCACTAATCAGCTACCGTACACTACGTCTTGACGCAGGCCAACAAACGCAGCACGAATACTAAATAGTACTTATCTGAAATGACGTAGGGCTACGACTGGTTTTGAAGAAAACCTTTAACGTAATGAACTTGATATCGTTGTAGAATCTAGTGTTTTGAAAAGGAGTGTTTTTTGTTGTTTTTTTCTAGTTTTGCTAAAAAGGTCACTCCCGGTGAAGCGATCTCGGCTCTTTCCTCATCGAATGAGGTGTTGGATATTCATTAAGGAATACCACTATGCAAAGAAAGAACTAGAGAAGCTATTAAAACAAAACCAAGTGGGTTGTAGTATTTGCTAGTTTTGCTAAAGAGGTCACTCCCGGTGAAGGGATTTCGACTCTTTACTCATCGAATGAGGTGCTGGATGTTCATCAAGAAATACCACTATTCAAAGTAAGAACTAGAGCTATCTTTTTAAAATTTCGATTCTATAATATTTTTAGGTTTCTTTTCTTTTCATTAATCTCATTAATGAAGTCTCATCATTTATGTTTCCTTAAATATCACAGAAAAGAACCGAAAATAGAATGTACGCTTATACCATCCGCATTCGCCACAGGGCCCCGTCATACACCGTTAGGTTACTTAACTAACGGCAGAGTGGGGGTTGGACTAGCGCGGGTGCAAAACATGTGCAACATTTATTATATATAGCATTCGTCTCATGCAGTTATATGATCACATCACAGAACCAAGCAGCAGAAGTCAACATATGAAATATTGGATATACTAGGAGGTCCGTGTTTTAAATTAAGCCAATAATGAAAAACACGGATTCCACGGTCATGATGAATAGCCAAACCCACATCTCTAGACCCCTACGAGAGCAGCAAGCAACCCTGCCAATTCTAGAGTTAGGAGACCTGGTCTCGACTCCTCGAGATGGTCTCCCACTGGACTCTAGAACCCGGTTACTTGTGCTCCCTACCTTGGGTCTATCATAATGCGGAAAAGTAAATAATATACATCAATGGTGACATCATCCTCAATCCGGAAGTATCCCAATAAGAGAATATTACATACAAATTTTATATGAATGAAAATTGAAAAACTCCCATCTCACGCAAAAACCCCCGGCTATTCAATCACGACGATTCAATATAACATATCACAGCAACACATAACATCACATGTCATCAACGTAAGTAAATATGGGTATCCCAAATTCCGTTGGCATATAGCAATGAGATCGGAGATACACCACATATTATACTTACGGTCGCAGAAAAGAAATAAAAAACTACAATATTTAGAATCCGCAAAAACCTTAGACATCATAAACCCGGAATATCTCATATTCTGAATTTCATGCCAAACATATAAACCCTGCATTTTAGTCTCAAACCGAAAACACTTTTCAATAATCAGTCGGACAATTCAACAAGATTCTTGACTAAGTGATCACGTACAATACGCGATTGCGACGGAGTTTTGATCCGAATCGAAACTCCATGGCAATCGATCAACCGAGGCTAAAACGCTAGATTTATAAAACACTAACTATTTTTCAGAAAACTAATTATTGTGGATTCCAAATATTGTATCACATATCATCATAATCTATACGATGCTAAATATTTCGATCGATTTCTCAAACACCCCACAAATTCCAGAGAGCTCAACAACTTGAATCTTATTAAAAACATCCAGAAAGTGCCAAATATTAAAGTGGAGCAGCAGAAGAAAACAAAATCCCAAAACATCCTAAAGTGCGGCGGAACCGTGGCCAAACAAGGGTTTGGGCCGCGGTTCCGCGGCACTTTGTAGGAGTTAGAGATTCAAATTTCTTGGGGCTCCATTAAAAAGCCTGCACGATTTTCTGCATATTTTTAATCACTAAAATTTTAACTTTTGAAAAACGGACAGAAACTTGAGAAAATCCGGCTTCGAAAATTCAACCGTACACTTTAATATCGTAAAGACCTTCCCTAATATTCTAGCTTGGCTCTGATATCATGAAAGTCTACCCTAACACCACCATGAGGTCAAAACTGGCATCAAGCATGCCATTTTAAAAATTTCTAGTGCTAAGCTAGACTAACTAAGAATCTAAACTAGTGATTAGGATTAACTATGATGATATCACAGAACCTAGCTAAGAGATGGAGGCTACAACCTTTGTAGACCGTGTTCTTATCTTCTCAAGCTCCGTGTAGTAATCCACGCAACTCCACTAGGCTCCACTTGAAGTTGGATCGAGCTTATTTTGCGATTTTCATGCCGAAGATGATCCACCTGAAACTCCGCTAATCCAAGCCACCTCTTCACTAAATTATTTAGTGAAGGAAACACACTACACTTAATTGCTAATCAAGTGCAGGATGACGAAGTAGGGGTTTTGTTTTCTTACTAAGGGTCTCACAAGCTCAAGGTTTCACAACTCATGTGAGAGATTGAGTTTGGAGGAGGTGGGGAAGAAGATGAAGAGAGCTAGAGAGCAAGAGCTCATTTAAAAAAAAAAGAACAAGTGTAGAATGGCTTTTCTTTTGTGTTCACTTATTGAAGCAACTATATTTTTCACAATAAAAATGCAACCTTGCTTCTATAGCAAACACAAATGAATAAACAAATATAAAAGCCATGCTTCACCCCATTCCTCAAAAGTCTCTCCATTTTCCACCTCTTTTTCTATTTTCTAAAAATAGAAAATCAACCATGCTTCATAATATATATATATATATATATATATATATATATATATATATATATATCACACACACACACACATATAAGCAAATAATTAGTGAGTAATAATATTAGTTAATATATAATTATATCAAATATAAATATATATTATATTATTAAATCAACACTCGATTTAATAATCCGGTTATATCACATATAACCGACTAATATCATTTATCTATATATCACATTATCAGATCAACACTTGATTCAATAATCCGGTTATATCACATATAACCTAACTGATATCAAATAACCGCCAGATTAGAATACGGTATCACATACTCGTATTTAATCAGGTCCCCGCACATATCAGCATATATGCCATACTTCGTTTCGCCTACTTCATTCCGCTTGAATTAGGAAACTTCTGTGTGGGACTCTAAAGATTCATCAATACGCCAACAGTAGGTAATGATCATATCAGTTACCCATAAGCCGTCAGCGGTATTAGCTGGACGTAACAGCTATCCAGGTGTTGAGCGAATAGAAGATCAACAATAAAGCTTGTCCAAACTCCCATGAAGCCTATAAGTAACACTTACCGTACAGTCCGGTCTTTTTGTCTAATATATCGCATATCGAGTCTAGGGGTGGAATTGTCACGTCCCGCTTCCAGGAGTACGGGCAGAGGACGCGGTGAGACCGCTACGCATTTACTATGAAGTAAATACGCTAAGCGTATCTAAGCAATATAAAAATAAATGCACAAGAGACAAGATATAATAAAACAACAAATTTATTTATTCACATTCTTTTTGTACAATGCATGGAAAAGTAAATACATCTGGAAGAAAGCAATGCCTAAACAGTGGCATAACAGAAAAGGAAAAGTACTGAAATAAAAAGTGTACAATGTAGCTAGAGCTCTGGATCGTATGCAAGTTGGTCCAAGTCCTCACTGGTAGGCTCGATCTTTGGAAGATCCGAATCACCTGACTACATTCAAAGAAGAAAGAAAGAGAATATTGTCCGCGAAAAAATCGCTCGGTAAGTCCCAACAATAAGGGAGAAATAGAATAGACAGAAAGAAAATGTAGCTTTTAAAGTTGTATTATATGGTTAACACTGTTGTTTGTAGCTTGGTATATAAGGATGCCAGTATATACGAGAGGAGTCTCTATATGCCAGAGACTAGAGGCACGTGTAGTACAAGAAACCGTTTATGCCACGGTACAACAGCAAATGGATTCAGGTTAGGTGTATTAATGGGTGCCGTCTCGTGCCACTTCTGACACCTTCCGTACCAATCTACCTCTTAAACCCCGTGAAGTATTGTATTGTTTGTATTGTATTGCAACTTGTATTATAAATGTAATATAGATTGTATAATTGGATGACTTGCCGAAACCATGATATCAGTAAATGAATATAACTGGAGAATCATGGATGTAACTGGAGAATCATTTAAATGGAAGTATATCCATGGTTCGGTTCAGTCAGGTTGAATAGATTAAATATATGTATTCAGGATTCATGTTGGACGGTAGATTGTACTTGAATCATATTCAAGTCAGATTATTATAATAAGACTCAGTCTGGGTTAGAACAATTAGAAAAGAAATTGAAGTTCTGATTGTTTTGATGTTATCGGTAACCGCTGCAAATGGGTGGCAGGATTTGTGTCTTTTTCAAAAACGATTACCGTGTTGATAACACCGTTGTTAAATTATCTACCTTAAATAAGTAAGCACCCACTTCTCCGGCTCCCTGAGGCTCAAGAGATTGGTCCCGCTTAAACCTATATTTACTAGGGTCCTCAGGGTAATTTATAGAACTTGAGGGGGTTTTATGTAAAAATAATTTTGTATAATTTTCAAAATACACCCCAGGTGTTTAATTATCGTTTTTAGAGTTGTAATAAGTGTAGATTTTATACATGAGACATTTCTAATGAGAATAACCTAATTTTCACAATATATGGTATTAAATGGTAATATTGATTTTGTATGGAATTCATGGTATTTTAATGTAAAGTGATTCTTGTGATTTTGGAAAAGCTGAAGTAACAAAAATAGGTATTTTTGATATTACATATATATATATATATATATATATATTTATAAAAATAAATTTTAATATATATATTATATTTCTAGAAATCTCATTTTCTTAAGATTTTGGTATTTTAAATCTCTCGAGACCGAATGCTCCTTGCGGAGGTCTGCATCTCGCACTACTAAGCCCAGAGATGTGCGATAATCCCCACCATCCCAGTCGGGTTCCCCAAATTGGGTTGTAGCGGCGCTTTGCAAAGATTTGTGTAAAATACTTGATCTTTTAGAAAATGGTTTTATTAATTCATGGTATTTATTTGAAATGTTTCGTTTTCCTGTATTCTAGGTTCCCAAAAGTATTGTGTTATGTTGCATATGAGTGTTGTGAGGAGGTAGGTCATTACCTCATGATCTACTTAAAGGAATAGCAAGTTTGTGATGTTTTAATGTCGAAATGAAACTACATGGTATTTTAGTGAAAAAGTACGGTAAAAGTTACAAAATGAGATAGGTTGTCATGAAACTTGTTCAACATATTTGTTAATGTTTAATAGTCAACATGTAATGGTTCAACATAATTGTATTAAAGAAAAGTAAGAGTTTTAGGAAGAACCGAATCGGAAATCGGATTTGCTCCGATTCCGTCGGGTTTTAGAAATACGTATTTTAAAAAAGAGTAGATAAAAAGGGAAGTGAGACTTACGGGTTTCAAACTTAGAGGAGAGGAAGAGGGAATGGTAGACTTCGCCGGTGCGTCATTTCTTAGTTGGGAACTCCTAGGGTTGTCGTCGGAAAAATCGTCGGAGCTTCGCCTTTCGCTACTTCAAAAGTACACTAAGGTTCTAGGAAATTTCTTGAGAGTTTTGCTCAGAATTTTGGAGTGAAGGGTGTGTGTTTAGGGGTTGTATTTATAGGGTTAGGATAGGTGAAAGGTTGAAATGAAAAAAAATGTGATAAATGTAATAAAATGTATTAAAAGTGGAGTAATTGGGGTTTTAAAAAAGTTCAGGTACTGTTCCAAGGAATTAAACCATACAGATGTGCAGAGAAGACCAAAAGACACAATTTTTGTGTTGGGAACTCGGCGAAATCGGCCAGTCCGGCCGGCGGCGGCGGCCCGAGTCGGCCGGTCCGCCGGCCGAGTTGGCCGATTCCGGCCACGTCAGGCGGCCGGAAACCCCCCCTGATGGTTGGTGATACCTCTGTCATGGTTACTTTTCAGGGTGTAGTGGGATTTTTGTGAGATATGCACGTGTAAACTCTTGGTATTCGAAAAATTCAAAATAAAACAATATTAAAAATAATGTGGGGTATGGGATTTGAACTCTGGTGGTTTGGTTCAGCAGTGCAAGGTTTTACCAATGAGCTACAAGCTCCTTCTTGTAATTAAAGAGTGAATTAATTACTTATAGTAATCGCAGTAAATGCAAATATCCCAAGCATACATTAATTTTTAAGCAAATTTTTGTACACTAAAATTGGAGTTTACAGGAATCGTCGGACCACGGTAACTTAATAAGTCATGCCGATGTATGGCTCATAACGGTTCGAGAAACTACTGATAACACTTATCAGTAAATCTCATCAGCAGTCCTGACCAGGGACTTCCTGTTATAGCCAATCGAGTATAGCGCAACATCAACTCTTAATACCGAGAGAGACGAAATCTCTCCTATCGCTCACTGCCTCCATATGACTCGGGACTGTATCCAAAATCCACCTGTTTGCACGACTCTTTTGAGCCGTGGTAGGAAGGAAATCAAAGCACGGTGGGAACCACACAAGACTCTATGACGATCTCAGGTCTACAGACTAATCTGTACCAGTGTGACCAGAGAAATGCTATCTGACGATATATATAGTACCAACTAGGAGTTCTCGGCGAGTCATGTTCAGTGTACCCACTCTCTAATGAGCACCTGTGTACAATCTTTGGTGTCAAACACCAATAGTTATGGGATCAACTATCGCCCCATACAGAGTCAAGAAACGTACACACTAGTCTACTCTGGAATATCGATACCCCGTCTCGATACTCTCTCAACTAGAAACAGTTAAAGGATGTGCTTGTGGACTACACAGGTCCCAGTACTATGATCTGTATCATAGTCCTGGTAGTCAAGCAAACATCCTAAGGGGTTTATCAACATGTATCAGAGAGACAGTATAATAATATTAGTGTACATGTTAAGATAAAGAACAACCAGATAGCACACTATCATGTCGAGCAAGAAAGTTCTCTATATATATGTCCAAGCATCCACTATATCATACAATAATGGCCTCTAGGGCATACATATTCCTAACAAAAATACACCTATGAGATCCTCTCGACTCGTAGGGAGAAAATGCTTTTATGATATCCTTACGGCTCATAAAATTGAAAAGACTTGGGTGATAGGGGCCTAAACCTGTTCCTAAGCTATCGTTCCCCAACGGGTATGGCAAATGATGATTCGCATCTGGTACCATATTCCAGTGTAACGATGCTGATGCTAAACCAAAACCAAAATTCTCAAATTCTCTCATGGTAAATGATGATTCGCTCATGGCACTATATTTCAATGTAGCGATGTTGATACCAAACAAAATTCTAAATTCCAAGTCCCACATTGTAATGCCTCAAATTCAAAGGTCTCACCAAATAAAGCAGGAATCGGATAAATCAAACTAAAGTCCTATCCGGAAGCACTTCCAAGCTCAAAAGTCCATCATGATAGATTGGAACCTCCCAAAACAAATCAAACCAACTAATTTCAACAACGACCTCTACGTAAAAAACAGTGACACTCCATTCCGGGGAAACGCCAAATAGACACTCCGTCTCGGGGACACGTCAACCAGTGACAATCCGTCTTGGGGACACGTCAACCAATGACAATCCGTCTCGGGGATACGTCAAACAGACAGTCTATCTCGGGGAAACGTCAGACAATGACACTCCGTACTGGGGATACGTCAACTAGTGACACTTCGTGCCAGGGATACGTCATGTACAGATACTCCGTCTCGGGGATTTGTCATACATCGACACTTCGTCTTGGAGAAACGTCAACCAACGACACTCCGTCTTAGGGATATGTCATATACCGACACTCCGTCTCGGGGAAACATCAACCAGTGGCTTTCCATCTTGGGGAAAAGTAAACCAGCGACACTCCGTCTCGGGGATACGTCATACATCGACACTCCGTCTCGGAGAAACGTCAAACAGACACCCCGTTTCGGAAAAATATCAACCAGCGACACTCAATGTCGGGGAAACGTCAAACAGACACTCCATCTCGGGGAAACGTCAATCAGCGACCCTCTGTGCCGGTGACAGGTCAGCCAGCGACACTTCGTGCCGAGGATACGTCATACACCGACACTCCGTCTCGGAGATACGTCAAGCACCGACCGTACACTGTAAGTCCACGTTACCCGTCCCGGTTCTTTCGGGGTTGCGGAAACGGTGAAAAACGATTTTTTCGGTGAAGGGTAACACGGACTAGAAAACGGGATCTTTGCTAAACTAACTATCTAGCAACCTAACTGCAAGTTTAACTACTATATTAGGGGTTATACCTAGTCTTGAACTCCTTCTCTTCTTCTCCTTGGAGTGGTTGGATCGGCCTCACCTCGTCGTCTCCTCTTACCGAAGATGGATCCACCCGAAAGCTTCTACCTTTGGCTCCTACCTCAATCGTGAGGAAACTAAAGTCCTTGGCTTGCTAGACCTTGAACTTTAGGATGAGTAGAGAAGTGTTTTTAGGGTTTTATCTCAATAGCTCATGTTTCTCAACTCATGAGACATGAGAGCCATGAGCAAGAGGAAGAGGGAGAGCTTGGATGAGAGAGAGTGAGAATGATAGAATGAGAAAGACTTTTTACAACCATGCTCTCAAAAACAAAAATAATCATGATAATAATAATAATTAAGTATTTGTGATGGTTCATGTCAATGGCATTATCATTTCATGCATTTAATGCATTTTGTAAACAACAAGCAAGCAAAAGTCATAGCCATGAAATGATAGCCATGAAATGATGATGGTCAACAAGTCCAAAATAGTCAACCGGTCAACAAAGTCAACAAGTCAACAAAGTCAAACTTTCAACCCAACCATGGCACAATAATACTTAATTAATATTATTATTAATCATATTTCTTATTCTCATTAAGGTTTAGAAAAGGTCAACAGTCAACAACCCTAACGAGAATCCTCTGCCTCTGTCTCAGTCAACCGTGCATACACATCCGCATCCGCATTCTAAGGAACACGAATACAAACGAGATAAAACCAATCCCAAAACGTATACTAGGATCTGGCTTAAACCAAAGCCCGCTAGTAATAACTGCCCGGGCACCAAACGTGCACAAGTGCACGGATATGAACGAATCCTGTCGCAAAACCATGCGACATCTACTCTGTTTTGCCTAAAGACGAATAGCTCTCTGTGTGGGACTCTAAAGACTCGACACTACGCTGGCAGTGGGTTTAACCACAGGCCGCAAGCGGTACTAGCTATACGTAACGGTCCCCAAGTAGATGCCGATAAGAAGACTGATGAGGTGAACCCATCCGAACTCCTACTGAGCCTGAATGTGACAGTCTCCGTACAGTCCGGTCTGTTCGTCTGAGAACATCACATGGCGGGCCTAGGGGGCGGTAAACGTCAGTCTCCTAATAGCGGTACAAGTCGTGTCGGAGTGAAGCCCAGAACACCCTGAGACAACACTGGAAAACCTACCAGTTTATCTCGCTTGCCCTGGCCAGGGACTTTGTGTAATGGCTCTCCTAGACACAGCGCGATATCAACCCCCAATACCGGGAGAGACGAATCCTGTCTAACCGTCACTGCCTCCAAGTGCTTCGGGACTGCACCCAACTACTACCTGTTTGCACGACTCCTTTGAGCCGTGGTAGGGTAGTAATCAAAGTACAGTGGGAACACACTCGAGACGAAGTGACGGTGTCAAGTCAGCGGACTAAGCTGTACTCATGTCACCTGGGAACTGATAACTGACGATAGGTATAGTACCAACCAACAGTTCCCGACGAGTCCTGTCCAGTGTACTCGTAACCTAATGAGCACCCACATACTATCTCAAGTATGACGTACTGACGGCTGTGGGACAGACCGTCTCCCCTGCTGGGATGAGAAGCGCATAAGCTAGTCTACTCCGGAGTATCGATGCCCTGTCTCGATAGTCCTACGACTAGGGACCTGTATAAGGATGTGCTTGTGGATTACCCAGCCCCCACTAGTGTGACTGCCATCACAACGCTGGTAATCAAGAAAAGATCCTAAGGGCTCCACTAATGTGTATATGCGATATGCTAAAAGAAACACATGTACACATTAAAGTAGAAACAAACCAAGTAGCATACTACCATTTCGAACAAGATTGTCTATACAACTGTGAATATCCCAAACTTCCATCAAGTAATATACAAACTAGTATGATACAGTAATGGCCTCTAGGGCATATACACTAACATCCATGTCGTAAAAAGGGCAGTGCCAGCTTCCCAAAAGCAGGAACCAAATCAAGTCAACCCCCACAAGAAAGAATATTTATCAATTTCACGCACACGACCCATATATATAGTGTGCATTCATTGATGGGGGCACTTTGTTGGGGTTAAAATTTGCATCACATTGACCAAAAGTCAAAGTCAAAATCAAACCACGGACAAGTAGGCCCAAGCCAAAGCAAACATATTCTACTGTCGAATCCAAGCCGGGCCCACGCCCGAACCCAAGTCCAAGCAGGTGGACTCAATCCCAGACCGGTCCCCATGCCAAAAGAATAATCATCAAGCAATAAATATGTTTGATGTAATTTTCATGAATAAATGTAAAATAAACGGGCAAAAAACCAAATTTTGTAAAGCTCACGGCTCATGTGCAAAAATAAATAAGTACATGGGTATGGAATGAGCAAAATGCTAATTTTGCACAAGCCATGGGATTAATAAAAAGATGTAAGCCTATGAAAGACCTCCATGATGATTTGAGAAAATAATAAGAATTAATCTTGATTCCCCAAAAACAAAATCTTGAGTTTTGAGCTGCTCATTAGCATGCAAGTCTCTCTTTCTCTCCTCCTTTCTTTTTTTTTAAGTGCGCACATCAGGAGGCTTCGAAAAGGGTGGAAAAGCCCCTTTTGATCTTCAAAAATCAAAATCTTTGTGTGTTTGGACTGTTGCTTCATTGGGTTTCAACCCTACTTACACAGTGCTAGGTGCGTACCGTAATAGATACCCATTTGGCTAGGTGCGCACTCCGTTGGGTGCACATCGAGCAAAGTGTACACCTCGCTAGGTACGCACTTCCTTAAGTGTGCATCTTATTGGACCTTTTGGCTCCCTTCACTCCCTCACACCTTGCTAGGTGCGTATCTCGACAGGTGTGCACTTGTCATGTATGCCCCTTGCTAGCTGCACGTTTTGGCAGGTGCGCACTTGTCTCATGCGTACCTTGCCACGTGCGCACTTGACATATATACACTCATCACCTCTCCCGTTAGAAAAAAATTTCGGACGGGACACTGTCCCATACTCCGCAAAGTGGCTGTTGGTCCCCTTGCCCCCCAGCCGCTATCCGGGTAGCGAGACCTGTAAAAACTCTGCGAGGTCCTCAATATGCCCGAAACACTCTCAGCTTGTTCCCAAACACAATAAACACATATTGCATATTAAGTTCGCATGATCTGTTTGACTTGTTAATCGGAGGTTCTCTCGCTCCAAAAGCGAGAGGTAATTAACAGCAGCTTAGTCCGTGGCTGCCGGAGATTCGTTTTCCCACAATCATTAAACCCCAGCCTATCCCAGACAGGGGGAATCTGTAATATGCCTGACAAACGACGCACATTCCTATGGTGACGAAAAGCACTCTACAATGACCTTTAAAGTCCCTAGAGTTCTAATTATAACAGTAGAGATGATTTAATAATAAAATTGCTAATGTCTATAAGCGGAATGTTATATGTTAGGATGATAAATAGATTCTGTGGTGTTTTGCATTTTAAATGATACTAGTTTGTGCACCAATGTTGAACTCGCGCAAATTATTTCTCCATTTTATCTACACAGATTAGGCATGCAGCTAACATAACAAGAGAGAAGAACATTCTATTCATTTAATGGGAAGGATCGGGTCGCTCATGATCGCAGCCACGCCGTTGTTTCTCAAAAACCTATACCTATAAATCTAATATATATGTGTAGGTAACAGTATAGTTAGGAACTCCATAGGCACATGTGTTAGACTAATTAATACTTGGATTTAGCTTTTGAAAATCGAAGTTTTTATGATCAGTTTTCCCCCATAGGTTTACACATTAAAATTATGTTCAGCGAATGCAAGCACCAAATCCAAATTCTTTGTTAATATTCAAATTCTTTTTTTTCCCCTTAAGCTATATTAACAATTAATCTAATTTGGCCCTCCAAATTTTTATGAAAAATGTTGAAGGGTTGAAAATAACCTTCTATTTTACAGAAGATTGCGCAATTACTTTGTCTTGTAATTATTTTACTTTATTTCATTTTATTGAGCAGGACGTCTCGTCCTGCTTTTTATTTCAAATTATATTTTTTACGGAATATTGTTAATGAGAAGGGATCTGAATTTATTCCTTATATAATTTGTTGGTTTAATCTATTGTAGCAAATGGCTTATCAATATGCCAAGAAAGGAGCTTACTTAGTTTTAGCAGCAAGAAGAAAGAACTCTTTCAAAGAGGTGGCTGAAAATGATCTGTTGGTTCTCCTGATGTTCTACCAATTGCTGCCAAACCTGAAGATTGTCGAAGATTTATCGAGGCTGCGGTTAGCCGCTTCAGCCGGTGTAAGTTTGGAAATATTTAATTTTCCTTCTCCTTTTATCTTAATTTTTTCCCCTTTTCTTGCGCATTACAAAAAGAACACATTAAATTTAACTTGAAAAAATGCTGATGGTTCATAAAATTCTGGTTACTAAGTTAATTTGTTTATTTGTAATTAACGATTTTAAAGTATTATCTTAAAGTGTTTAATTTAATGTATTATCTTAAAATGTTTAAGCATAACTGGAGTTGACCGCAACCAATTGGCTGTGATCAACACTCACGGCCTCTGGGGGAGGGCCCCGACAACTTGAACTCCAAGAGGCCTGCCCCCTCTGTTACATGGGGCCTGCCGCAGCTACTTGTAGACCCCAGCTACATATAACTCTATCTTAAAAATGCTGAAAATCCATAGTATTTTAGTGATATTTTGTCTTTCTTAAGGAAAGTGCTTGGGCTATGCCTTTTTGCTTTACTTTCTTCGTAATTTGATATAATCATCTCCAGTTCAAAGTTTTTTTCTTTGATATCTCTTTCGTTTTGTTCTAAAATAAATCCTGTATTGCCTTTTTTGCAGTGGATCATCTTGCGAGTAATTCAGGCATCGTCAGTCTTTGCATGTTCGAAGACATCACTGACACTGACATCCCCGATTTCAACCAAGTTATGGTAATTAACAACTTGACATTATTTATTTTCATTCTTAATTTGCAGTTATAGATAGGATTTTTTTAGTACCATACATGGCTTGAAAGAACATTGAAGGCATGAGACAAACAAGTGAGTCTACAACTCACTCAGGATGTCATTATGTAAAACCTCTAGCATCTTAAGATTTAATAGGAAGAATAAATGCAAATACAATTTAGTAAACCCTATAATTTGGTCATTTTGTAAGAAAATTATACCTTTTTCCCCCAAAATGCAGGATGTTAACTTCTGGGGATCTGTCTACCCAAGTTATTTCGCAGTTCCATACCTCAGAAGGACCGGAGGAAGGGTAGTCATGAACGCATCGGCTTCTAGATGGTCGGTCCCACCGAGAATGAGCTTCTATAATGTCTCTCTTAAACCTTCTCTACCACAAACCAATTCTCTAGCATCAATTACATTAGTTGAAACTATTCCAGCTGCCCGTTTCATCTCGATGATTAATCACACCAGATCGGCCTCATGTATCGAGAGATTTGAATTAGTTTTAGGTGAACAAATTTCAGCTATGTAAAAAGACAAGTATATCCATATGTGGGCCCACACTGTAATCATC
Organism: Agapanthus africanus; assembly: GCA_030015575.1. Taxonomy (NCBI): domain Eukaryota; kingdom Viridiplantae; phylum Streptophyta; class Magnoliopsida; order Asparagales; family Amaryllidaceae; genus Agapanthus; species Agapanthus africanus. The sequence goes on along the minus strand of CM057339.1, from coordinate 295,220,379 downwards.
GTCGAATAACAGCACAATCAAATTTTCACGATCTCTACAATTTTGTCAGGCTAGTAAAGCTGCTTTGATAAGTTTTTACGAGACTCTGCAAGCCGAGTTTGGGCCAGAGATTGAAATGACTATCGTGACACCAGGGGGTTGGGCCGAGTCGCAGATGATTAAAGGGAAGCACCTACGGAAGGAGGGGGGTGATGTGTGTTGAACAGATTAAAGATGTAAGGATCTCACTGAGCAATGAATGGTATTGTGTACAATCATGAATCTTTGGTGCCACCGGCATTCTTTTGAAAGATTATTGTTTCTCACGCAAGAATATTCAAATACCATTTGGATCTTGAATCTATGGTTGCGGGATGAGCATGGTATGGTTATGGGGTTAGTTGCACAAGACCCCCTGAAGTTAAGCAATTATTAGCACTCATACCCCTTTAGCCACTTATTAACACAAATACCACTAGGACTGTTCAAAACCAAACAGCCTTAGATTGTTCCTATCATAGCAATCTATGATTTACACGGACGCACGCATACACCCACCCTGTATTTGTGTTAGGAGTGCAGACTTTGAGTAAATTTAGGGTTTTGGTCGATGAGCAAAGTGTTCCTTTGAGCTTACAAGTCCCTTGAGGGGTTAGAGGTAGAGGGAATATGGGGGGTAAATTACAAGGGATTTTGTGCAATTATAACCCTGATTATTTTGTACTAGTGTTATCATCAATGAATGTCAACCTATCATAACACCATACAATTTGTCAAAACAGTCCCAGCTTGGGCCGTTCCCAGTGTGGAGGGGAGAGAAATGCACAAAGGCAATCATGGACGTAGCGTGTCGAGGCGACCGTTACATGGCGGACCCCACATGGTTCAGGGTGATGTTTGCATGGAAATTCTTTGCGTCTGAGGTGATGCAGTGGTCTTTCCATTTCTTATCCGTGCCCAGATCCGACGGGTCTGCGAAAGAAACCTGGAACAAGTACTTGTTGGATGTTACGGGCGCCAAGGGTGTTCACAGCCTCCTTCAGTTCAGTCTGCTGAAATCAAGAAGATCTAATAGGAGAGGATATATATGTTTGGTTTGTAATCATACATGTATATTTATGGATGTAGTGCTTATGTTTAGGTTTGTCTTTGATGTGGTGTATGTATAACCTTGGAAGTTTGATTGTATTTGGTTATTTGTGTTTCTTGTATTTATGACGTTGTTAATGCACTTGTCTAAGACAATTTATGTAACGTCAATAAATAATAATCAGAAAACACATGCTAAGATATCTAAATATTGTGCAGATCAAGTAATTCATGTGTAATGCTAGCTAATGAATCTAGGTAACAAGCAAACATAACTGCAAATGAGCAACTATCAACAACTTGAACAATTAAAAGCGAGCATCTTAAAATTCTTTAACTCGAAAGAACCAAGACTTTATGGATAAATTATCAGCACCGTACAAAAGGCATAACATGCTGCCATTAGGGCCTGTTTGGTTGTAGGGATTATGAAAGAATTGGATTGTGAAATCCAAAATTTTGAGAGGATTCCATAATTTTGTGTTTGGTCTTTTGTTTTTTATGGGAGGGCCACCATAAAACAAGGATCTTTGAACCCTAAAAAATTTAGAGAATTTGCAAGGATTTGACACTATTCATTGTATTTTTAGATGAGACCCGGATACTTTATTTATTTAATAACCCTCTCTCTATCTATCTCTCTCTAAAATCCTCAAATCCAAATCCTACCTTCTTTTCACCAACCAAACAAAGATTACAAGAATTTACAAATCCAATACTAGGAATCCAATACCAACCAAACAACAAATTACCAAATCCAGAAATTTTCAACCGTACTATTTTGGAATCCAAATTTCATAATCTTGCAACCAAACAGCCCCTTAATAAGCAGCTGAACAACATTTATCAACACTGTGCATTGGAATAAAATGCAATGAGCATGTTGTCTATATTTAAGCAGGTAAAGCATTGATCATACAACATAAAACAAAGCAACAAATTTCATTCACCTCAGCTCCTCGATGCAGGCCCAAAATACATGCAGATAGGCGGATCAACCCTGAAAATCGACAGAATCGGTGAAGGAACAGTCCATATCCCATCCCCACAAATCAACCCTGAAGCCATCGCCCCCGCATACTCCTCCGCCTCCTTCCTATTCAACTTCTCCCAAACAAACACCATCACCGACCCCACAAACATATCAATAGCAAAATATGCTCCGATGTAAAAAGGCACAGCCACCGCCATCGGTATCGGGACATACATCGCTACATTCTTCAGAGCCAGATCCCTTACTAGATTTATAACCAAGGCCGCCACGAAGAAAACAGAACATATCTGTAAACAGTGGCTCGGGAGAGCAGAGAAGCCTTCGATGCCCAAGATCGCCATCTCTCGATATATAACAGCATATGGGGCCTTGTAGACCCCTTCGGAGGCCCCGATGTCAAACGCGGTCCAGTAGAGCCAGAATGTCAGCGGGGCAATGATGCACCCAAGCGCGGTCCCCACCAATTGAGCAACAAACATAGAGCGAGGGGATGAGAGAGTCAGGTATCCGGTTTTAAAATCTTGCATTAGGTCAGCGGCTGTTGAAACAATAGACATCATGACCCCACAAGCAGCGAGGCCGGCTATCACGCCGCCTTTTGAGCCGACAAGGGAGGAGAATACAAAGAGGCCGATCTTTCCGTAGGTTGAGGCGAGATTCCAGTCAGTAAGGCCGGTGCCGTAGGAGTTGCAGAAGGCGAGGCCAGGGGCCACGACGTAGCTGATGAGGACGAGGTACCATTTGACTTGAGGGAAGATGGTTGGGATTGTGAAGGCAGAGATTAAGGCGAGAGTAATGTTAGCCGGAGGCTGCGAGCCATGAGGGGATGCTGTCTTTGGTGAAGGTTTCTTTGCTGAGTTTTTCATCAAGGAGGAGCTTGGAAGTTTCTTCCTCAGGAGAATCTGGGGAGGGTAAAATGATATTGTTTATGTGTGTGAGTATACTTCATGGAAGCTAGTGGCAATGAAATGTAGATGGAATTTCATCCGCCAAAGAAGAAACTTTTTTCCTGGGGAGGCCAATACTAAAAAAGTTTCATATTTTGGATGGATGATCAACAACATTCATGTTGCTCTGCATGCCCTAAAATATGTTTATTAAATTTAATATACACAAGCGAGGGGGCCGGTTATATATTTATTCATACAAGAGCACACGCGGACTCTCAACGGTTCCTTCCAAAAGACTCAACCTTATGGTGGGTTGTCGCATCTTATATCTTGTAACCTATATGTTTTTTTAGTTTTTTTAATGTGAAACTATTCCCATACATCGCAACACTTCCCCTCACATGCAACGTGGTTATCATGTGGAACGTACAACACATGTAGAAGCTAATCTCTCATATGCATGTAGATGGCTCTCTCTCATAGATGCTCGACACCGTTGATTTAGTGAGTGCAAAATTAACGGTTTACCGACAATAGAACTTTTTACATTGCTAAATCAACGGTGAAATAGTGTTGTGATCATATGAAAGTTGGTGTATCGACAAATTAGAGAATGGATATTAAGTTGGAAGGTGCCGATCGTCGAATAAAATGGCGGAGGGCATACATTTTGCCGCCACCTAACGCAAAAAACCTCCTAGGGCCTCTTTCCTCCATTATACTCTCTCACACTCTCTCTCTCTCTCTCTCTATATATATATATATATATATATATATATATATATATATATTCTAGTATTATTGTTCACTATTCATTTTCTCTCTCTTGGTTATCCGTATTTTTATACGGATACGCGTATATATATTTCGATACGTATATCGGGCTATATTTTATATTTATACGGTATATTTCTAGAAGGAAGACACCTCATTTGTGAATAATATTCAAGGATATGAGGTGGAGGGTGAGGTGGTTTTGGGTATGGTTGTGGACATGTAGAGAGAGACGAGCTTCATTTGTTTAAAAGAAAATTTGTTGTGATATTTTATGTGATGGTAGAAAAATTATAAGGAAACCATTCTCTCTTATTCAACACTTGGCTCATTTTACATGGCTAGCTCTTCATCCCTTTTCTCCTTTCTCATTGCTTTCTTGAGTTTAGTTTTAGAGAGAAAATAATAGTGGAAAGTTTCTACATCCCCACTCTTCATTTCTAGCAAACTTGGAGCGTCGGTTGTTTCACTAGGTGCAGCTGGAGCTTGGATCGGTTCTTTTGGGTGGATCATCTTCGGTAAGAACGGTCGTCTCTCAAGCTTGTTCCCAACGGCCTCCGAGAAGTTTGGAGGGGTCTTTCCACGATTGGGTGAACACGCATCAAAGGTTGTAATCTCCAAACCTTGCATGCTTTGTTTACTAGTTTAGTATTTGGATCGATCGTTAGGGATTAATTTTTAGTTCTTCCCGTAAAATTTTTGTTTTTCGATTCTGTATTGGCCGCGGTTGTAGCGACAAGGGCATTAGAAACTTTTAATGGTATCAGAGCTAACTCAAACACTAGAACTAGTTTTAAACGATGCCTAAGTTTCAAAACCGATAAATTTCCGTTTTTTCAAAACCCAATATCTCAAGTTTCTGTTCGAATTTTTTTTGGTCTTTAAAAAATTTTAATTTTTGGAGTATTGGAGAAGGATGATATTTGTATGAGATTGACACCAAATGAAAATGAGCCAAATCAGAGACAATTATGCCGCCCAAAAAATCGTTTTGGCCGCTTTCTGCGGCCTGATTTGGGAATTGGGATTTTTGGTCTCATCTTCTTTTGGTGTCTTGGGTTTTAGGAATTGGGATTTTTGCCATATTTCCTTTTTGCCCAGATTTTGTTATGTTCTGTTTATTCATTTGGACAATCAAGGAAACTTTACGGTCGAAATTTTAGCATCGTTTATGATCCGTTGCTTGTTTGTATGTGCTGTTTAACGTCGTTTAATTGCTATATGTTCGATTAGACGGGGTTGCACACTTGTATTGCTTGTTGTTGTGTGTGTATCTCTGTGATGATTTAGCTAGATTGTCGTGACAGATTGCCCCACGTGTGTTTGCTTGTACAGTTGATTTATAATATTGTATTCATTTGTTCGAGACGAGCTCCAACTTGCGGCCGCCATTTCTGATTTATGTACATTCTTTTATTGGGGCACGACCAGGATGCGGTCGGTGTCACCACTGTATATTTTTCATTTATGTACTACGATTAACCCAGAAGAAGTATTCGAGTAGCCGGGTTCTAGAGTGCGGTAGGTGGCCATCTCATAGTGTTTGAGATCTTGCCGTCTCACTCTAAAATTGACGGGTTGCTCGCCGCACTTGTAGGAGTTATAGGATCGACCCACAGAGGAGTTCCCAAGTTACCGGATTCTAGAAAGCGACGGGTGACTAACTAATAGTGTTGAGGCGGATTACCCAGTTTCTAGAATTGGCAGATGACTTGCCGCACTCGTAAAGGTCTAGGATCGATATTGTACGGACTATCCACAAAACCGAAGAACGTTGCGTTTTATTTTGAGGCTCAAATGAAACGTAGGACTCCTAATTTATTCGCTATTCCATACTGTTTGCTGCATGCCTGCGATATTGTTACATGCCTGTGATGATATATATATATTATATTCAGTAGATATTTCTATATGTTTTGCATCCGCACTAGCCCCGTCCCGCTTTGCCATAAGTTAAGTAAGTTTACGGTGAGACCCGGGACCCCGTAGCAAATACGGATATCATATAAAAGCATGCTATTTTGGTTGTTTCTGGTGTGGCTTAGAAACTTGTAATGATGGGACTGCATTATATGTTTATTGCAAGAAAAATAAACCTAAGTGATGTCGGAACCAATTTTTAAAAATACTCGGTATTCTTCAAAACTATAGTTATATTTTTTTGCTTTGCATAGAGGTATTGGATTAGGAATATCTTGCACTTCATTCTATAAGGAAAGAGCTTTGATCCATTCACAGAGAGTTCGCTCTTAAGCAAAAATTTATGTTACTAATTTTAAAAGCGGAGCCTAAACCACTCCTTTTTAAAGCCCACTCGAGTTCCTTCAACGATATCAAGTTCATTACGTTAAAGGTTTTTCGCCAAAAAACAGTCGTAGCCTTCCGTCATTTCCTACGAGTAGTACATAGTATTCGTACTGCGTTTGTTGGCTCAGTCAAGACATAGTATGCGGTAGCTAAATGGTGCTTGTTTGTATTATATGTGATTGGTTAGGACAGTCGTACGACCTTGTTGGCTCAGTCAGGGCTCGTGCGGATGGGTTTAATGCAATCAAGATAATGACGGGTTGAACTTGATTAGAATTCTTTGATTTGTTGGCTCCGTCAAGATCACTGAGGTCCTAAGGGCAAAAAGCATATTGGGAGTTTCAAATATAGGAGAAACTTGCCAAGTTTGTGCATACCTTCTGGAGTGGTAATTTTGATCGGCTTCCGTCAAGATCGTCATACGATGATAGTGGGGTCCCGATTCCCACTGATGTGTAGGTATTACTTCTCGAGAGATTTTCACTTCACAATTAGCTAAGTTGTTAGGTGTCTAGAAAGTGTTAATGAGGTTGCACCTCTGCGGAAACGTGGTTATTAAATTGGGTCTGTGTGAAAGCACAGGGGACCTTTCTTGGAATACTAACATTGGCATGGCTGAACGGTTAGCGAAGTTGTAACATGTGCATGATCCCGACCGATTCTCCTTTTAGGGTTTGAAGGAGAATTCGAGGATGCAGTGGGAGCCATTCTGATTAGATAAAGTGATTAACCAATCTAATCTGGATAGAGTGCACGCTGAGTGTTTCTTTTCTCTCTAGTTTGCGACCATAACTAACCTTAAACTAAAACTCGTAAACCAAGTTAAACCGAACCTTCTTATACACTTTGGTTTTAGATTGTCAGGATTCATTATAAAGTTGTATATATCCCTGCTACTCCTATATTCCCTTTGATTTTCTCCAAAACACTCCATATCACTACGATGATCCATATGGTTTGGAAAGACCATCGTATAGTTACATACAAACTCGAAGAAGTTACTTCAGTCAAGAATGACCACTGGTTCTGGAGAGATTGAATAGGATTATTCGGTTGTCTTTTCCCTTTAACTTCTTTTAGGTTGCGAAAGCTCTGTATATTAGAAAGGAGAGTACACCTATTACGCTTATTGGATAGTCTTCTTTCAAATCTTAGGTTGGTGCCAAAAGATAGGGAAGGAAGAAAAACCAATTAGCCTAAGTGTAGTATACAGAACGTAAGATGTAAAGACGTATAAATGGGTTGAAGTGAGGGTAAAGGAAATTGTGGTTACTGTCATGAATCTAGATGGTGGAAAAGGCATTACTAAGAATACCCAGCCACCCCCTAAAAATGTTTTTCATGTCTCATTTTTTCTGTGTAATTGTTACTGAGAACTGTTTTCCTAATTAATTCCGACTCCGAGATATGTATATACCAGATTAGTGTCACATCTTTATGACGTTACAAATGCTGAGTGGGAGTAGAATATTGGGAAATGAGCGATTTGATCCTTAATATCGGAATTCGTAGCAATTGACGATATTGGATTAAATCGCCTGGTTTTACCTAACGGCAAAATATTTGGTTTCGAATAACCGTTGTTATGCACCAATTTTTAAAAATTGAATATCTGTATCTTTATTTTATAAAGTGAGATATAGATTTTAAAAATTGTGTTCCAAATATTTACCTTTATTAGTTGAGTATAAGGTAAGGTATATTGAAGAACGGTGCAAGACATTCTTGACCAAAATACAATCAACATACAAACTCATGGAATTTGAGTTAGTAAACTTTTGGGACTTATACATGAAAATGCATGTTGTCCAATGTCCTTCGGGACAAGGGGTTGGTAATCTTCATTCAGTTTAGCTATGAGTTTTCTGGTTTTAGACACGCATTCGTTGAAATGCAAAGTCCAAAAATTTTGAGAAGTTTATAAGTATAAGAATAAAGTAGAGAACTATACGTTGGAAATATCAGGATTTTTCGAGGTAATCGAAGATGTAGATACTTATGCGAGAGATTCTATCATACTAATATTGAAAACTTGATTCTTTCACGGGTTACTCATCCGTGGGTGCGCTCCTTGATGAGTAATGTTGTATTGCATTTTTTCCATTTAAATGATATGCACTGGAAACAGATGTATGCCAATTGAATCCGGTTCCATCTAAATTAGTGCCTTTGATTCTATATGGACATAAATTGGTTGCATATCTTAAGATTGATAAGATATGGAGTTATCTGGTTTCTGTTTAAAAGCAGAATCAGGACAAACTCAAGACACGTTTCGATAATGGCACTTTGTAGATTATCCCAAGCATTTGCTAGGGCTTTGCTTCTACCATTTTCAAGATCAAATTAGTTTGTTCTTGACTCGCCATCTTTTTCATAAAAAAATCTTTTTGCAAAAGAAACTAGTGGGAGTATGGTAGAACTGGAAATAATTCCAGAACTACAAACGGTTACCGAAAATTTAGTAGAATCTAGAGATTCAATTTGACTTGACAAAACTTAGCCACTCCACAGATTTAGTAGGTGACCTTGGTCACCCGAGAGATACTTCGGTTTCCTCTCAGCCACCCGAGAGATATTTCGGTTTCCTCATAAACGGTGACAGAGAGATCAGCATCATGGTGATGATGGACCTACTAGCTATCAGCAGGCCATGGGAAGTGGTGACTTCCGGATGATAGCTGGATGCTCTATATCCAAGTTGGACTTCACGCAATTATGGTATTTAATGGGTGCTCCTGAAGGGATAAAACCTATTAGGAGCATTAGATCTTTCGAGATATGTATAGGTGGAAAGGTTTTTAACCTAATAAGGCTAGACTTGTGAAGATTTTCATCAAATACCCGATATGGATGGTGATGAGACTTTTACTTCGGTGTCTATACTGAAGTCCATACGGATATGACTTGGCACTGCTGTTGTTCTTGACTATAATATCTGGCAGGTGGATGATTATAACGTCTTTCTAAATGGGAATTTGGAAGTGCACGTGTATATAACTCTGTCAGAGGGTTATCGTAATCAGTAGGAGCAGCGGAAGGTGTGTAAGCTGCTTATGTCTATTCGTAGACTAAAGCATGCACAACGGAAATGGATCATCTGTTTTGATGTGACAGTCAAGGTGATTGATTTCATCAAAACAACAGATGAACTTACTAAGAAGGATGTAGGGAGTTATGTGTTGCGATTTGGATGGCATACTCCTGATAGGAAGTGATGTTCTTATACTACAAACAGTCAAATTTTGGTTCTCACATGTGTTTCTTCACATAGGATCTGGATAAGATACCACGATTTATGATGACTAAATTTGTAGTTTTAGATCTAGATTTAAGAAGTGTCTGAACCCGGGTACTTAGACACCATTCTAAAAGTGTTTAGAATGGATGACTCCTGACGTGGTAATCTACCTACAGGTAATGGAGTCACACACTCTAAAGAGATGTCTTCTAGACTGATGAGGAGATAGACTTGCATGAATGACATATCACTTACTTTGGCAATTGAGTCAATCATATAATGTTATGTACCAAACCAGAAATTGCTTTTGCACTGGCTGAGATATCAGGGATTCTGGTGACTAGATCTATATCGATAGATCTAAATTTGGAAAGTGTCCTAATTCAGGTATTTGGACACCATTCTAAAGTAGTTTAGAATGGATGACTCCTGACGTGGTAGTTTACCCGCGGATATGGAATCACCCTCTCTAAAAAGATGTCTTTCAGACTAATGAGGAGAGGTATTCGCATGAATGACATATCATTTGCGTAGGCAATTGAGTCAATCATCCAATATCTTGTATCAAACTAGATGTTGCTTCTGCACTTGCCGTAGCAAGCAGATATTAATCCAATCATAGAAAAACAAAAGCAGTTAAGAACATAGGAAGATGTTCTTGGTATAAGGTAATGACAGGCTCCTTCAGGAGATGGTTATCAGTTCAGGCTTCCAAAATGACCTGAATGACAGAGATGTTGTTAGAGTTTTAAGTTTACCATCTTCTGAAAAGCAGTATATTGGATAAGGTTCCAATAGGGATACTGAGGTAGGCTTAGTGCAGGATACTGGTTATGACTCAACGGAGAAGACAACTCAAGAAGTTTGTTGGATAAAACTGTTCATTTATGAACTTGGTCCTATCAAACATCCAGAAAAATTCTTAAGGCGGGGTATCGCTCAGTTCGAGAGATTGTTGATCTCCGCGAAATTGAGATATAGAGAGAGAAAGTTGGAACATTGTGTGGATCCATTCACCGACGCTATTTCTCTAACACGGATGTTTTACAAACACGGTTTGCGAAACTGATTAGTAGAGAAGTTGGGTATTCGGTAGCACACGAGCAGTAGGTATGCGGTACTGCAATAATTGGCCTTAAGTGCACGTTGGAGATTGTTGGATATAGTGCCTTCAAGGAAATTATTATAATTGCAGGTACGCGATTATCATAATTGAGTGAGGGCCTATACAGGTAGAACAGTCTTACTCGAAATGATAGTATGCTTTCTGGTTTGTCTTTATCATTGATATGTATTAAATTTACTTGTGATTACGTGTCGCTAATACATAATGATAAAGCCCGTAGGATTCTTGTTTGATTACCAACATTATGATGACGATCATATACGTGAGAACTGGGTAGTATATAAGCATATTCTTAAATGTCCATAATCGGGGGAGTATCGAGACTGGGCATCGATATTCCGGAGTAGACTGATGTATACGTTTTTAGACCCCGACGAGAGGCAGTGGCCGGTCTCACAAACCATTGGTGTTGTGTCACCTAAGATAGTATACATATGATCATTGTAGGTGAGTACACTGGACGGACTCGCCGAAAACTTCTAAATGGTATTATACCCATCGTCAGATAGTTCTCTAGTGGCATGAGTACATGTTAATTCTTTGACCTGAGATCGTCATTTGTCTCGTGTGAGTTCCCAATGTACTTAAATTACTACCCTACCACGGCTCAAAGGAGTCGTGCAAACGGGTTTTAGTTTGGTACAGTCTCGAACCACATGGAGGCAATGATCGATTGTCAGGAATTCGTCTCTCCTGGTATTAGGAGTCGATGTCGTGCTGTGTTCGGTTGGCCATCATTTTATAACCGTGGCCACGGTGGATAAGAATTACTAATAGGATTTCAGCAGTTTCTCAGTTAGTGATGAGCTCGACTCCGGCACAATTTATCGGGTTATTAGGGGTCGGACATTATCCATCCCCTAAACCCAGTATGCTATACTCTTAGACAAAGAGACCAGACTGTATGGAGATTGTCACATTCAGGCTCAGTAAGATATAGATGGACTTGATTGTCGACTTCCCTTTCGGCAGATACATGGGTAGCCGTTATGTATAGCTAGTGCCGCTGACATGCTTGTGATTTTTGATTTATCCAGTAAATTACTGACAACGTATTGTCGAGTCTTTAGAGTCTCACACAGAGAGTTTTTCCGGTTCAGACGATATGATATAGAGGTCGTATATTGATACGTACAGAGGTCCGATTAATTACGTGTACTGGCTACACGGACTTTAATCGGACGGTTAATAATACTAGCCGGCTTAGGATTAAGTCGGATTATTAAATCAAGTTTTGATTTAATAATTTATATATATATATATATATATTCTAGTATTATTGTTCATGTTCATTTTCTCTCTCGGCTTATCCGTATTTTTATATGGATACGCGTATATATATTTCAATATGTATATCGGGCTGTATTCTGTATTTATACGGAATACTTCTGGAAAGAGAACATCTCATTTATGAATATTCAAGAATATGAGGTGGAGGATGAGGTGGCTTTGGGTATGGTTGTGGACATGTAGAGAAGGATGGGCTTCATTTGTAAAATTGTTGTGATATTTTATTTGATGGTAGAAAAATTATAAGGAAGCCATTCTCTCTCATTCAACACTTGGCTCATTTACATGGCTGGATTTTCATCCACTTTCTCCTTCTTCCTCATTGCTCTCTTGAGCTTAGTTTTAAAGAGAAAATGATAATGGAAAATTCCTATATCCCCACTCTCCATTTCTAGCAATCTTGAAACGTCAGTTGCTTTACTGGGTGAAGCTGGAATTTGAATCATTTCTCTTGAGTGGATCATTTTCGGGAAGGACGGTAGCTTCTCAAACTTGTTCCCAATAGCCTATGAAGAGCTTGGAGGGGTCTTCCACGAGTAGGTGGACATGCATCAAAGATTGTAATCTCCAAACCTTGCATGCTTTGTTTACTAGTTTAGTGTTTGGATTGATCAGTAGGGATTAATTGCTAGTGATCCCCGTAAAAATTTTGTTTTTCGATTCCGCATTGGCCGCGGCTGTAGTGGTAAGGGCACTAGGAACTTTCAAAATCCACTAGTGCCAAACCTAACTCTGGTACCATATTAATTTTTACTATACACGTGAAGGGGAGTGTTGAGAATAGTCCATCATTAAGAAAATTGTGAAAAGTACATGGGTATGGGTATAAGAAATAAATAGACCCCCACCAAAAAGGATTGAGTCTTTTGGATGGAACCGTTTATGTTGAAAGTCCGTGTACTCTCGTATAAATAAATAAACATATAACCAGTTCCTCTCGCCCGTGTATATTAAAAATTAATACTATTCATACTGAAAAATCTTATCAGTTACAACTTTTTAGCCTACATCAGAAGGTTGCAAAATTAATGATTGTTCTATAATGGAATGTTTTACACCTCTAGTTTTAAGTTCAAAGAGCTTGGAGATTGCAAGAAATTTCGTATACTTAGGCTTTAGGCAATAAGGATCAATGATTAAATATCTATGGTGTTAATCACCGATTTAAAAAGTATGAAGTTTACTTTTTAGACCATAATGCTAAGATTCCGTTTTCTCTTATGAGTAACACAAATTTAAAGCTGCACCAGATGGCGAACTAGAAATGCAATGGAAATGTGCTAAATCTTTAATAAAGTCTATCTAGATGTGTTATCACTTATTAATGATTCGTTGCATGTGCTCTAACATGAGCAGTATCATACAACAACAACCGAGTCTCTTATCCCAAGCATATGGGGTAGCCTACATGATCCAACATGAGAATCATGCCGGGTCGAGCACATGAATCCTCCGCCTCTACACACTCTTATCGAACAATATACTTTCATTAAGACCTTTGGCATCCATATCTTTTCGTATCGCCTCCATCCACGTTTTCTTCAGTCTCCCTTTCTTTCTTTTAACTTGGCCTAAATCGAGAATATCTATTCGTCGAACCGGTACTTCCGTAGATCGCGTCACATATGACCAAACCATCTTACACGGTCTTCCCGCATCTTCTCATCCATGGGTGCTACACCAACCTTTGCATGAATATCCTCATTTCGCACCTTGTCCTTTCTAGTGTTACCACACATCCAACGAAGCATGCACATCTTCGCTACATGCATCTTTTGTGCATGATGTTTCTTTGGAGCTCAGCACTCCGTACCATATAACAAGGCCGGCCGAATAGCGTTTCGATAAAACTTCCAATACAACCTTAATGGAAAATCATGATCACACAAAATCCCCATTGCACTCCTCCATTTCAACCGGATAGCCAGAATACTCTGGTTGATATCGTTATCGATCTCCCCATCCTTTTGGATGATGGAACCTAAATATCTAAATTGATCGCTCAGTGATATCTCTTGTCCATCCAGTATTATATGACTGTGATCTCGGCTTCTCTGTTTACTAAATTTGCATTGCATATATACTGCCTTGGGCCTATTCAATCTAAACCCTCGAGATTCCAACGTTTACCTCCACAACTCCAATTTGGCATTAATCCCCACTTTCGTCTCATTTACCAGAATAATATCGTCAGCGAATAACATACACCAACGTAGCTCATCCTGGATAGTTCTATAAGCCCATCCATCTTATCACAAACAAGAACGGACTTAATGCGGATCCTTGATGCAAACCAATTGTGATCGGAAAATCTCTCGTTAGGTCGCCGCAAGTCCTTACATTTGCAACTACTCTACCAGACATGTTTTTGATTATGTCAATATACTTGATTGAGACTCTCTTCATTATTGTCCGTCATAATATCTCTCTAGGTACTTTATCGTAAGTTTTCTCGAAGTCAAAAAGACCATATGCAAATTACTTCTCCTCTCTCGAAAACGTTCAATAAGTTGATAAAGCAAATGAATAGCCTCTATCGTCGATCCTCCAGACATAAGCCCAAAATTAGTTCTTTGTTATCTCAACATTCCGTCTTAGCCTGTGTTCAATCACCTTCTCCCAAAGCTTCATGATATGACACATGAGTTTTATTCCACGGTAGTATGAGCAATTTTGAATATCGCCCTTATTCTTGTAGAGATGTACAAGGATACTCTTCCTCCACTCATTTGATATCTTTTTGGTTTGCCAAATCTTATTAAACAGATCCGTCAGCTATCTAACACCTATCTCTCCTAGGCATCTCTATAACTCAATAGGAATCCCGTCTGGACCAACAGTTTTTCTTGATTTCATTCTCTTCAAAGCCTCTGTAGCCTCATATATTCTTATCCTACGCATGAAACCCACCATTGTAGGCCCTAAGTCTGGATGAGAAATGGTGAGGGTTGTGATAGGCTTACGACAGCCAGTGTAAAACTTTGTCACATTCTATGACACGAACAAACACGAGCAGTATCATACATAAACAAAATATTAAGGTCTTAAAATATTATATCTTCTAGGTTTTCTTCAGGCCATATACTTCAGGAGTTGTAAAGTTGGCATATGGTCAAGAATGACATTCTAAGAGTAATTCAAATTCACGTGAGTTTAGATTAACACAACCTGAAAATCAAATTAATAATTGATATGATAACCATAAGCGATGCCTGCATCGAAACCAGAATAAAAAAAGTGTTCCAACCAACCAAGTAAAGTTTATTCCTGATTCAATTGCAATAGGTGGATAGCTGATTTAATTAAAAAGAAAATAAAAATAAAGAACAAGTGTCGTATCTAAAGATTTGCTTACCTGAAACTCCTACGGCTATAGGGAGACTGCTATTCCTTGTTCTTGAATTCAGAATCTCTTTTGTAGTTATGTATATTATTTTGATCAAATTGTAAAGACCGTCTCCAAGGATAAGGGATATTGCAATAAAAACCTGTAGGAAGACATGGCGGCAATTAGAGTCTGCCCAGTTTACAATGTAAGATTAAAGAGAATTAGGTTATATAATTAAGAAACTATTGCACGAATGCTAATTCAATCACGCCCATTGTGCTTAACGTCATCTACATGCATTGATAAATAAAGTTATGTTAGGTAGCCAACAACTCGCATGCGTACAATCTAGCAGATCTTGATGAAACGAACATAAAGTGTTACAAAAAAAAGGTTTATGCTGTCGTCCCCAAAAGTTTATGATAAAGCCTTTGTTTTGTTGTTGCAGTAGTAAATGAGATGTTGCCTTCAAGTTTCAACTAGCAAGAGCCACATGCAGCATTCGTGTCCAAAGTCAAGTCCAAGACAATTATATTAATTTAAAAGTTTATTGTTATATAATTTGTATGTTGTAATATCTCATATTTATGTATTTTATATGTAAAATTATGAAGGACTAACTTACAAATACTTCAGAATTTTTCTTCAGCTTTTCAATATTTTTCTTGCTAATAACATACGAAAATTGGGAAAATTTTAAAAATCTCAAAATTTCCTTCTCTTCAGTTTTTCAATAATTTGCTTGTTAACACACGAAACTCACGAAATGTATAAAAATCCCAAAATTTCTTGTTTTCTCCAATTTTCAACAATAGCAAACGAATATAGAGACATTTTAAAATTTTCAATATTTCTGTTTTCTAATATTTTGCTTACTACGGCACAAGAAAATCATGAAATTTTCAAAAATATTTTTGTTTTGTTTTCTTCGTTTTTTCAATATTTTTCATGATATAGCCACAAAAATAAAACATCTCCAAATTTTCTAGTTCCAGCTGTTTTTCAATATTATGCATGCTAGCACACGAAAATCATCAAAATTTTCAAAAATCGGAAAATTTCTATTTTCTTTGATATTTTAATATTTTGCATGCTATATGAAAATCATGAATTTTCTGATTACATGTTATATAGCACACAAAGATCATGAACATTTCAAAAACATTAAAATTTTCTGTTTTATTTCGTTTTTCAACGTTATGCTTCTAATATCATACGAAAATCGTTAAATTTTAAAAAATCTCAAAACCTTTTATTTTCTTCGATTTTACAACTTTTTTTGTACTATTTATAGCACATCAAAATAGTGAACTTTTCCAAAATCCCAAAAAAAATTGTTTTGTTTTTTTGCCTTGCTATAGAATATGATAATTACAATATTTTCAAAAATCCCAAAATTTTTTTCCAGTTTTCCAACATTTTGTTTGCTATAATAATAAATAAAAATCGCAAAATTTTCAGAAATCTCAAAAAAAATATGTTTTCTTCATTTTCAAATATCTTGCATTATATGCACATGAAAATCGCAAAATAATTTTTAAAAAATCTCAAAAAATATGTTTTCTTTCTTTTATTCATTATTTTGCATGTTAGTATGAAATTTCAAAATTTTAGAATATTATATTTTCTTTAGTTTTCCAATATTCTATTTGCACATACTTCGGAAAAATTCCGTAAATCAAGGAAACAAAAAGCAGCATGAAGTAAAAGAGAAAAAACTTGTCGATTGCTACTAAAACTTTAACAGAACAAAGAAATCCGATCAAGTGACTGAGACTTCGGATGATTGGGAACCTTGGAACACATGCAAATCATGAATTTTAAAAAATTTCAATTTTCAATTTTCTTCAAATTCCCAATATTTACACGTGTAGGATACGAAAATCGCGAAATTTTCAAAAATCTCAAAATTTTCCATTTTTTCGGTTTTTCAATATTTTGTTTGTTATATCATATGGAATCACAAAACCCTCAGAAATCACAAGAATTCTTTGATCTCCTTTTTAAAATATTTTTGTTTGTTATATATAGCACATGAAAATCGCAAAATTTTCAAAAATCTCGATATTTTCCGGTTTTTCCGTTTTTCTATATTTTACAGACTATAACACCACCAGAAAATCACAAAAAATTCTTCCATTTTTTCAATAGTATGCATGACACGCGAAATTTCAAAATTGTTATTTCCTTCAAAATTTTAATATTTTACATGGAATATGAAAATAGTGAATTTTTCAAAACTATCAAAATTTTCAGTTTTCTTTGATTTTTCTATATTCTTTGCAATAACAATCGTGAAATTTTTAATTCTAAATTTTTTTCTGTTTTATTTTTCAATTTTGTAATATGTTGCATGCTATATAAGCACACAAAAATTGTGAAATTTTTCAATATTTTACCAAAAAAACCTAACTTGTGAGAGAAAATAGAAAGTGATTTTAAAGAAGGGGTTGATAAGAATTTTTCCTTTATATAACCCTAGCTATATGGAATAAAAGAGTGATAAATACCGAGTAGGGAACCAATAAAAAAATTCATGACCCAAATATAATAAGAGAATTAAAGGGGTCTCGATAACAATTTTTCCACTAAAGTTCAAGGTAGATGAGGGAATATTCTCATACAGAGAATTTTTCAATAATGTCAAAATTTGTTTTTTTCTTTGGCTTTTTAAATATTTTTTGCAACATCAAATGAAAATCACGAAATAGTTAATTCGAAAAAAAACTGTTTTCTTTTTCGATTTTTCAATATTTTGTATGCTAGCACACAAAAACTAAGAATTTTTTTAAAATATTTTTTCGGTAAAACCTTAGTAAGAGGGAAAATAGAAAGAGATTTAAAAGAAGGGGAACAATTAGAATATTTCCATCATAGAAGCCTAGCTTTAAAGGATAAATAAAAAAATGATAAATATTGAGTACGAAGCCAATAATTTTTTTCTATGACCCAAATGTAAGAAGAGAGTTAAATAGGGGATAGATAATAATTTTTCCACTAACGTCCAAGCTAGATATATTCTCTCTCACACACACACAACAAAAGCAGCACACTCGATAAGTTCACATAATGTCATAAATAATTAAACTTTAAACGGAGATTTGAACTAAATGAATTCATAAGATTTGGTTCAATGCTCCACAAAACATGTATGTATGTATATTTAAGTGAGCACGCACGTGCACATCTTGCTGAGCAGTTATATCTGCTACACTATGGGGACCTTTTAGAGTGAATGCATTTAGGGAATTAATACAACACACTTATGTCCATCAAAACGTAAATTTTACGTACCTTGTATCCATAAAGTCCTTTGAAGTCGCTGCTTCCAAGGTTCTCTGGGTACCAATCCCCAACGCGTGAGCTGATGTATGGCCAAAGGAAACCCCATGATATGATGGCCCCAAGAAGAACTGAGCAATTGACTATATGGGGACAAACAAGGCCACATCCAATATATGTTGGGCTGAAGTCAAAATAGAACCTACATAGCAATACCAGAAAAGAAAAACCTCCCTTCAGAGAAAAAATATTATTCACCAAGGAAATTCACTTGTTCAAGCTTTGATAGCTGATTTGTATGAAAACCCAGAACTCTACTGATCTAATCAATTTGACAGAGAGCGCTTGGAAAGAGAATTAGAAGCAAACAAAACCTTACGTGTTCTTAAATGCTGTGAGGCCCAAAGTTGGGAAGTTGTCAAAGCCACATGAATCGCCAACCCCACTGAAGAACCATTTAAAGCAACTCCAGAAGAAGCTAATACTAAGATATTTTCCAAGGCAGTGGACTTGTTTCCTGTAAATAAACAAAAAAACGAACATTAAATATGAATAGCTTTTAAGTAATTGCTATTGACAAATTATAAAGTAAGAAGTTGTTTTTTATAATTCTGATTGTAATTGACAGTTGTGATCAGCTACTAGGATCACAACAAAAAATCCATGAAAGTAAACTCACATAGACATCAGAAGTAAAAGAAAATGTTTTACAGTTCTTCACAATAACAAACTTTGAAGCCTCAAATGGTTTTTACATGCCATAACTAGACTATATTTAGTTGCTGCTATTATTTTTCTCACAGGTATTATCTGAACTTTATTTAGGCATACTAATGGAAATGAATTTTAGGGGATTTTGCATATCCTCAAAAGTTGAATCTGAAAAACAGTAAACAAAAACATCAAAACATAATTACTAGACTATGATATTTTACAGAAATGCAACTTTAATGTGCACCCACCCACAAAAGTAGAAGATTTGGTGTGAATTCGAACCAGACAACCTACCCTGCTAGCTCAGCTCCTGTACTAGTGTGAAAACTGTTTATAAGCAGCGCTGTAGCTGTCCCACTAGGGTATGTAAGCTTGTAATCAATTACCATCACCTATACAAAATTAGCAAATTTTGAGACAATATTGCTGTGATTATCACAAATTAAGTACATTTATGCAAAACTGTACCATATACCATCTTGACATATATTTAGTATCAAGCTGTTATTATTATGTATTTTTATGAAGGAAGTGATTGAATATGGAGGTTATAGGTTTAGGGAGGATGAAAGAGCAAATGCAAAGCACTTATACTTGTAGCATGATAAGTGAAACTACCACTCCATGCAGGTGATATACTTCTATAGACACCAAAAAATGTCATCTAAATGTCTCATTACAGAGCTCTCTCTCTCTCTCTCTCTCTCTCTCTCTCTCTCCCTCTCCCTCCGTGTGTTGTTGGGAGATGAGTCGATCCACGGAACAGTGCTCGCGATAAAATCCAAATCACGCAAAAACACAATCACACAATTAAACGACGAAAGACAATATAATAAATTAAAGTGCGAGAATAAAAAAGTAATCAAATGCATACCAGAAATGCACAAGGAATTTGTTAACGGGGTTCACCTACTGTATGGCTAGTCACTGGCAAAGCGGAATGTGCAAACGTCTACTATACTTGAATCAAGTTTACAAAAAAGAGCAACCCTAGAAGATTTTTCTCAAATCTCTATACAAAACTCTCTGCCTCTCTCTCACTCTCGGCCAATTTCAAAGTCGATGTGATGGAGCTCCTTTTCAGGCCTCCGTCAGATGTTGTCTTCCGTTGATCTCGCGATGAACTTGGCTGATTATCCTTCGTTGTGTGTGGGTCTCAATGGGTTTTTGGAGGAAGAGATGAGGTGAGGGAGTTATTGCCGAGTACCTGCAAAGAAGTCCTCGGATGGTTTGGTGCCACCGAGGACCCTCCGACGCTCAAGTTAGTGATGAGATCCGAGCAGAGTAACGGCCTAAAAGTGTAAAAAAAGGCTTACTTGACCCCTCTGTGATGGGGGTTTATATAGTGGCGGTGGCACACAGCAGGCGTGAGAATCTCGCCGGCAGTTACGCTCCCGACGTCACGCCTGCGTAAGGAGCGGATCACCCATTAATGGGGATCGTCATGGCGCGGAACGTGGGATGTTGCTGGCGGAGAATCTGCGCATGGCGAGATTTGCGAAGCGGCGGTTACGCCTGTGAGTGGTGGAGTTGGTCGGTCGGAAGACCGAGGAAGATGGCCTCGGCTGGGGAGCTCGGAGACGAGCTAGAGGGCCGAGGAGTCTTGGTTTTGTGGCAGCTCGAGACAAGCTGGGAGGCTGAGGAGGCCAATTTCCGGGGGCTCTGAGGTGAGCCAGCTTGTGCTTGCAGGTCGGGTACAGGGGTGGCCAGGTCGGCCCCTGCGGCCCTTTCTTCTGAGCTCTAGGACACGTCATGATCTTGGAGGTCGCCAATATCGAGCACTATCATTAGCCCCCCACTCTTGTCCCGACCAGATAGTGGTCGGGTAAGGAGTGGACTGCCGGGCCTCCCGAAGTGAGATCCCTTCTATGGTTTCATCGGGACGAGCCCTCGGACCGTCGGTTGTCTTTTCCGCGCGGGAATCAGGGTGAGATCTTTGCATTTAAAGAAGGTGCGCCGGTTCGTGCGCTCTGCAGTCGAAACGACGGCCCACGTGTCGAGCGTTGATTAGCCGATGCGACGTGCGCAGGTATGTGGCGTCTGATGGGACTCGGTCCAGCGCTGGGCGGCCACGTGGAACGATCGGAGCCGTTGGGAGCGAGGAGCCCTTTCAGCGGGAGACGATGGGCGCCGTTGGATGTGGCAATAAATACGGGTGGGGTCCGCCCTAGGGCCCTTACTCTTTCATATTTTCCTCTCTCAAGCCCCAGCTGCTCGGCGCTCGTCTTCCCCCTTTCATTTCCAGCCTTTAGAGAATTTCTTTCCCAGGTTAGATGTCTTCTTCTGTAGAATCAGTAGACGTTGTAGGAGTAGATGCTAGAGTCCCTTTAGATGTTTCTGAGTCTCCTCGGGAAGCAGGGGCTGGGCCCTCTTCCCGGGGCCGTGAGGCGGGGGCCGCCTCCAGGGAGGAGGCAGATGTGCCCCCAGCACCTCGTGCTGGGTGAGGCATGAGGACGAGCTCGCCAGCGCTCGGGCTCGCTTCCACATTCCCCCGCGCTACACACTCCGTCTAGCCGAGGAGGGAGAGAGGGCAGATCAGGTACGGGGCAGGAAGATTGCCCTGTATTTGGAAGCTTTTTGGGACGGAATGCGCCTGCCCTTCTCTCCTGAGGTCGTCGCCGCTCTGAATTTCTTCGGCTTGGCCCCCGGTCAGTTAGTGCCAAACGCTTGGAGGATCTTCCTTGGATTCTTGATCCGCCTGAAGCTGCAAACGGTTCTTTTCAGTCTCTCCCTTCTTGATTCCTCCCTCGCTTTCAAGAGTCACCCTGGCGGTCGAGCCGGCGACCCGAGTGGGTTTACTTTACTTTTAGGAAGCGGCCCGGGATCGCTGCCGGGACCGGGGTCGTGGCCCTGCCCTCCTCCATTCATGATTGGAAAAAGAAATTTTTCTTCGTTTCCAATCCCGAGGGCTAGGACTGGTCGGTGCCCACCAAGTGGTCGAGGGAGAAGTGTCTGCCGGGGAACCTGTCCGATGACCCCGCCGCGGTGAGAGTGACGTCATGGGAGCCCGTCTCTCGACATGAGGTGCTGTTGTCCGAGAGGGTTTTGAGCTGGGCCGGGCTTAGCCCCGTCGAGTTCGTCGGTAAGTTAGGCTTGCTTTTTGGATTTACATTTTACTCGTGTTGCTGATCTGTTAGGTGTTCGTTAAGTTGTCTGCGATCACTTGCCGACGAGCGCTTCTGAGGAGGTATCTCCCTGGGCCCCGGAGTCGAGAGAAGATCGTTTAGACTTGGACAGACCTGACGTCCCTCACTGGGGTCTCGGGTCCTCTACGACCACAGAGCATCTCTGATTCCGAGTATTGGTCACCATCCGGGGTTGACTGGGCAAGGTAGCTGCCTCGTCACCCCTTGCAAAGGCTTGGTGCTTCCTGGCGCAGTGGTAGGGGAGTTGCCCACCAAGGACGGCCGAGCAGGGCAGCTGCTCGGCGGCCTCTGGACGAGGGCTTTGACCTCTGGCGTCGTAGGTAGGCGACTACCAGCCGGAGTTTTTACCGAACAGGGTAGCTGCTCGGTTGCCTCTTGCGAGGGCTTTGATCCTTCAGGACGGTTGTGGTAGGAAGCTACCAGCCGGGGATAGCCGAGCGAGGGCCCGACCGCCTCCGGGAGGACTTTGGTCCTTGGCGCAAGAAGAGCTATAGGGCTGTATGAAGCCTACCAAGGACCCTGGCCGGGTAGGGTTACCGTCCGGTGCCTCTTGGCGAGGGCTTTTATCCTGAAAGATAGCCGAGCGAGGGAACCTCGAGCTCAACTGCCTCTGAGAGGGCTTTTTGATCCCCGACGTTGTGGCAGGGAAGCTGCCCGCCGGGGATAGCCGAGCGAGGGGACCTCGGGCTCGACTGCCTCTAGGAGGGCTTTTTGATCCCCGGCGTCGTGGGTAGGCAACTACCAGCCGGAGTTTTTACCGAGCAGGGTAGCTGCTCAGTTGCCTCTTGCGAGGGCTTTGATCCTTCAGGACGGGGACCGAGCAGGGTTACTGCCCAGTGCCTCTTGGCGAGGGCTTTGATCCCTGTCGGTTGTGGTAGGAAGCTACAAGCCGGGGATAGCCGAGCGAGGGCCCGACCGCCTCCGGGATGACTTTGGTCCTTGGCACGAGAAGAGATATAGGGCTGTATGAAGCCTACTAAGGACCCTTTGCCGGGCAGGGTTACCGTCCGGTGCCTCTTGGCGAGGGCTTTTGTCCTGAAAGATAGCCGAGCGAGGGAACCTCGGGCTCGACTGCCTCTGAGAGGGCTTTTTGATCCCCAGCGTTGTGGCAGGGAAGCTGCCCGCCGGGGATAGCCGAGCGAGAAGACCTCGGGCTCGACTGCCTCTGAGAGGGCTTTTTG
Source organism: Agapanthus africanus (assembly GCA_030015575.1). Lineage (NCBI taxonomy): Eukaryota > Viridiplantae > Streptophyta > Magnoliopsida > Asparagales > Amaryllidaceae > Agapanthus > Agapanthus africanus. The sequence continues at coordinate 295,197,038 of CM057339.1, read as the reverse complement.
ATCCCCGGCGTCGTGGGTAGGCGACTACCAGCCGGAGTTTTTACCGAGCAGGGTAGCTGCTCAGTTGCCTCTTGCGAGGGCTTTGATCCTTCAGGACGGGGACCGAGCAGGGTTACTGTCCAGTGCCTCTTGGCGAGGGCTTTGATCCCTGTCGGTTGTGGTAGAAAGCTACCAGCCGGGGATAGCCGGGCGAGGGCCCGACTGCCTCCGGGAGGACTTTTGTCCTTGGCGCGGGAAGAGCTATAGGGCTGTAAGAAGCCTACCAAGGACCCTTGACCGGGCAGGGTTACTGTCCGGTGCCTCTTAACGAGGGCTTTTGTCCTGAAGGATAGCTGAGCGAGAGACCTCGGGCTCGACTGCCTCTGAGAGGGCTTTTTGATCCCCCGGTGTTGTGGCAGGTAAGCTGCCCGCCGGGGATAGCCGAGCGAGGGGACCTCGGGCTCGACTGCCTTTGGGAGGGCTTTTTGATCCCTGGCGTTGTGGCAGGGAAGCTGCCCACTGGGGACGACCGAGCAGGGAAGCTGCTGGGCTGAATCTTGTCGTAGTGTGCCCCGACCGTTCAGCTGCAGGTATGGGGAATGGGAACGTCGGGGCGATGGCGCGCGTTGCTGGCCCATTGAATGCGGGGGAAGGCGAAGCGCTAGGGACGCGTCGCTTCGATTCCACCGGAGGAGGCTTGAAGGTTGCCGCGTGGCAGCGACTCCCAGGGCAAAAGCATGCGACGGTTGGGCTGCGCAGCGGGCTATATAAGGCTGAAGGAGTACCGGTCCTTTCATCCTTCACAAACAGGTCGCCGAGAATGCAGGACTTCCCTTTCACCATCTCCGACATCGTCCGCTTCGAAGACGTGTACCTCTATGACCCCTACCGCACCGAGGACACGGTGCAGCTGATCTACGGGAGCATCGAGAACCATTTTAGCCGGCTGCTCCTCCGACGCTCCTCCCTTCTGCAGCTGCTGATGTACTCCATCTGGAGGGCGTCGCCGGGGCTTTACAACCTCCTGTCTGAGCTGCTCTTTGACGAGGCCGTTGGCAAGCTGCGGTCATTGAGGCGATTCGGCTTAATCTCCGCGAACCGGCTGGCCCGCTCAGAGGCGCTCGTCCGCGAATGCTACAAGCTGAGGCTCGGGGTCGATGCTCGAGGGGGTTACCGGGGACAGAGGTTGGAGCTGGCGAAGCCCCGGCTGGCGGAGATTTTTACCGAGTACCACGAGCAGTGCTCGCTGCACCCTCTTCCCCCACTATTAACCGTGAAGAGGTAGTCAACCGTGCGCTTCTGTCGACGGTTCCCCACGAAATGGCCGAGGAACTGAGTAACCAGCTCGTCGAAGGTCGAAATCGAGCGGGGCTGGAGCCCCCGGAACCAGTCCCGACCTGCGCGGATGAGGGTGGCCGGGAAGGCCCTGCACTGGGCGGCGTCGGAGTGATCCTGGAAGCTCATCCCCGCGGTGAAAGCGTCCAAGTGGTCCTTCGGATCGGTTTTCCTGTCAAACAGAGAGACCTTTGGGAGCTTGTTGCGCGAGGAGACGTGGACGGTGAGCAGTTCCTCGGTGAACGGCTTCGTGAGCGAGTCGAAGGCGTACTTAGCTCCGTCGCTCGAGAGGTGAGCTTCGGCGCATGCCCTCGATCTTCTTCTCGAGGGCATCGAGCCGACCGTGATACCCCGGGGAATTGGCGCCTCGGGATCTCTGGCCCCCGCTGTGGGTGACCTGCGTCTGGGAGCGTCCCCGGTTCTTCTCAATGAGGTGCCTCAGGTCCCGGGGTGAGGTAGCTCGTGAGCCGCCTGGGCGGACCTCTTCTGTGCGGCCCCGCCGATGGTGGTCTGACCGACCACGCCTGTGGACAGGCGAGGTGACTGACATCTCCTCAGGGGGAGAGGGGTCACGAGGAGGCTCGAGGTGAGGCGCCCTGGCGGTGGATCTCGGTGTCGAGCCCTGGGGCGCCCAACGGGTCTCAGGGAGCACCGGTTCGAGAGATCGGCGGCCAGGGGACGCGGCTTGTTGGTGATCGGCCGTCCAGACAGGGACGGAGCCTTCTGGAGGCGGTGGAACGGCAATCTGGGGCCCGGGCGCAGCCGTTTGGGTGCGGACGAGGGCCTCCACGAAGGATTGCAGGTGATCTATCCGGCCTGCGAGAGCGTTGATGACCATCATGGGAGGAGGTTCATCCCCGCCTTCAGTGAGTGGAGGACGGCTCCAGAATGGTCGTCTGCCATGAGGGTGGAGATAGAAAGGCCAACTTTATATTTTGTGGAGTTATTTTCCCACAGACGGCACCAACTGATGGAGCTCCTTTTCAGGCCTCCGTCAGATGTTGCCTTCCGTTGATCTCGCGATGAACTTGGCTGATTATCCTTCGCTGCGTGTGGGTCTCAATGGGTTTTTGGAGGAAGATGTGAGATGAGGGAGCTATTGCCGAGTACCTGCAAAGAAGTCCCGAGGTGGTTTGGTACCACCGAGGACTCTCGCTCAAGTTAGTGATGAGATCCGAGCAGAATAACGGCCTAGAAGTGTAAAAAAGGGCTTACTTGACCCTTCTGTGATGGGGGTTTATATAGTGGCGGTGGCACACAGCAGGCGTGAGAATCTCGTCGGCAGTTACGCTCCCGACGTCACGCCTGCGTAAGGAGCGGATCGCCCATTAATGGGGATCGTGATGGCGCGGAACGTGGGATGTTGCTGGCGGAGAATCTGCGCATGGCGAGATTTGCGGAGCGGCGGTTACGCCTGTGAGTGGTGGAGTTGGCCGGTCGGAAGACCGAGGAAGATGGCCTCGGCTGGGGAGCTCGGAGACGAGCTAGAGGGCCGAGGAGTCTTGGTCCTGTAGCAGCTCGGGGCAAGCTGGGAGGCTGAGGAGGCCAATTTCCGAAGGCTCTGAAGTGAGCCAGCTTGTGCTTGCAGGTCAGGTACAGGGGTGGCCTGGTCGGCCCCTGCGGCCCTTTCTTCGGAGCTCTAGGACACGTCACCTGCCACGCGTCATGATCTTGGGGGTCGCCAATATCGAGCACTATCACGATGTCAATCTCTAATTGGATGGAGATATACCGCAGACCTCCTCTGGAAACCTCTGCCTTAATTCTCTTTGTGGTCTCTCTTTGAAAATATAGGCTCCGGTGGATTTTATGCTTCAGCCTTCAACCACCAAGCACTGTTGTTGATTGATTCCTGCTCGGCAACAGAGAAGCCTCCAGTTAATGCTATGTCCGCCATCTTCAAAAAAAAATGGCCTTGCACATTAATTTAGCCACCAAATTAAATTGGGTGCATGTATTCTTGCCTATGGCCTTGACTTATTAAAGCTTGATAGGCCCATCCAATCTTAGAAATAAGATTGGATAAATTTTGCACATGACTTTAATTTAAAGCATGAAGCCCCATGTGCCGTTAACTGCTACTCTTTGATTAATTTGCATCAATTTTCAACATGTCTGTGTTGAAACCAATCCAGCTGTTCTTCCCATACGTTTAAATACAATCCATTTACTTCTCATCAAGAGATATACAGTTTAACAAAAAAAATCAGTCCAATGTATATCGCGCCTATTTGATCACCAAAACAAACAGGGATAGCCAATTAGTTTTCTATGATACATATATTGACATGCTAAATATTAAAAGATAAGATGACTCTAGTTGGTTGGAGGGGGTGGTTTGGGAGGGGCATTTTAAGGCACTTCAGCATCTTTAAAAACACCTCAAAGTTCTAATCTGTACATCAGTTGGCACAAGATGTCTTGAATGAAGAATAAAAGTTAATTATAAAGCCTTAATTGGAAGCTTAACATTTTCAAACCAATGCAGCCATTTTTACCATAGATTTACAACAATCCATTTACTTCCCATCAAGAGTTATACATTTTTCCTAGGAAGTTTGTCCAATATATATTGAAGACCGCCAATGATTTGTCTATGATAAATATATTGACATGCTAAATTTTTAAAAAGGAAAGGAAAGATCTTTTTGTTAGAAAATTGACGAATTATAAAACAAAGAGTACTAATCTATGTGCCTATATCAGTACCTTTCGTAGCGCAACAACGCTAAACAGCCCAAGGAAACTGACAACAAACATGAAACCTATCATCCAACCCAATGATGGATTTTTAACATCTTCTGATCTGTTCCCAGGATAATCAACTCCGATAAGCTCATACGTGCTTTGATCCATCGAGAGCATATAAGATCCAAATCCCCCTAACACAAAGATATTACATATCGGACAACAAACGATGTAGAAAGTTGATTTAAACCTAAATAAAATAGATAATGAAGTAGATTTTTAGTTCATTGGTGAGGTGAAAAGACTATGCCTTCAACCAGTAGCCTAAGAATTACAAAGTTGCTGCAAAATTAAAGAAATTGAACAGATGTGGTTTTCCTTCGGCATCTTGCAATCTAAACTAAAAATTCAATAAAAAAAACCCCAAAAAAATCAAAACTTAACCCAAAATCAACTCCCAAAAAAGAAAATTTACGAAAACAGAATTTACCACTGAAGGCCAATCCATAGCAAGCAACGACGCAGGTCTGAATGACAGTATTCTCCTGCCTCGTGAAGGGCTTCCCCCCAAACCCTAGCTTCTCGATCAATCCAGTCCAGCTTTTCACCATGAAGAACCCTAGCAGCCCGGCGGCAACGTTGAGCGAGGGAATGACGCCGACGGTGAGGTTGAGCTTGTGGGTGATGATGCAGAAGAGGGATCCAAGGATGGCGCTGACGATCAAGCCCCTCGCCGTGATCTGATCTCTCCATTCTGGGATCGGGATTTCCTCCTTCTTCTCCTCCGGCTTCTCCGCTGGAGGCACGATCAAAGGGTCGGTGATCTCCGTCCCCATTCCCAAATTTCTTAGGGTTAGGGTTTTTTTCCTTTTTTTTTTTGGAAGGGAAATTTTGAGGAAGGAGAAGATAGAAGCTTGGTTGGAGCTGGAGGCACGCTTTAAAATAACGGTTGGAATCTAAATCTTGTAGAGGCCCCGGTGTATGAGTAGACACGTGGCGAGTTTTCATTAGCCGGAAGTTAGGTGTGGTATTTTAATGTATTTTATGGGATTAGATGATTAGATTGTTGCTAATGGGCTGTTTGGTTGCAGGATTATGGAATTTGGATTCTAAAATAGTACGGTTGAAATTTCTGGATTTGGTAATTTGTTGTTTGGTTGGTTTTGTATTCCTAGTATTGGATTTGTAGATCCTTGTAATCTTTGTTTGGTTGGTGAAAAAAAGTGGGATTTGGATTTGAGGATTTTAGAGAGAGATAGAGAGAGAGGATTGTTAAATAAATAAAGTGCATGGGTCTCATCTAAAAGTACAATGAATAGTGTCAAATCCTTGAAAATTTTTAGGATTCCATAATCCTTGTTTTGTGGTGGGCCCCCCATAAAAAACAAAGTAATCCTAGAAATCCTAATCTTGCAACCAAACACAAAATTATGGAATCCTAGGATTCTTGCAACCAAACACAAAATTATGGAATCCTAGGATTCCACGATCGAAAATCCAAATCCAAACTCATAATACTGCAACCAAACAGGCCCTAATGGAGACGTAATTTGTGCTTTAAGCAAATTAATATGCTGCATTAATGATTGCTTTGGTTTTATCCAAATGTTTAAACAATAGGTGATTATGATGTAGGCCCTTTTAAAAATGTAAATTACTGAAAAATCATAATCTATAGCTGATGTCAGCTCTTTTCAACCGCGGTAAAAAAGACAGTGAGAGGGAAAAGAGATCAGATTTTGAATATTTGCTTCATCATTTTTTCTATTGAAGTAGACCCTTAAACAAGCATATGAAACATTTATAATGTACTCACAAGTTAATGAATAATGATATTATGGTAGTAATAATTATTTGGACATCAAATGAAGAATATAATAAACAAAAGCGGTATACAAACACAACAATGCGAAAGAGAGTCTACACTTCCAATATAACCCATATAAAAAAGGGGTTTTTTCCGTTAGCCCCCCTACTTCAATATTTTTCTCTGTCCCTTTCATAATTGGTATTTACCTCTACCCCTTTCAACACTATCGTCACCACCATCATCAGCTTCTTCTTCCTCAACCCACAACCGCCGCCGCCATCCTTCTTCTCCCTCCTCCTCCTTTACGACCCACCACCGCCTTCTTCTTTTTCCTTCTCGGCCACCCCGGAGAGGAGGAAGAAGGCGGTGGCGGTGGCGGTGGCCGGTTGAAGAAAAGGAAGAAGGATGACAACGGCGGCGTATTCTTAATGATGGCGGCGAAATCTGCGAATTAATGAAAAAGAGGAAGACGGCGGTGATGGTGTTGATGATGGTGGTGATGGGGATGATGGTGAAGAGGGGGAGGAGGACAGATGTGTTAATGGGTTGAAGAGGAGGAGGAAGATGGTGGTGGTAGCGGTGTTGAAGTGGAGGAGAAAGAAGGTGGGGACGGCGGCGATGGCCGGAGAGGAGGAGGAGGAGAAGGAATCATATTTAAAAGTGAAGTAGGAGCTGCAGGAATCATAGTCACATAACTCGCGAATTATTTGGCGAATTCACAAATAATTCGCGAATTATGTGACTGCCGATTAAATCTGCGATTTATTCGCCATCACCGAACTCGTCGAATTATTGCTGAATTATTCGCGAATAATTCCCGAATTATTAAAAAAAAAGCGAATTATTCAGAAAAACAACAAATAATTCACGAAATCAAAATCTAGTATCTCATGTATTAATTTTATATTAATTTTTTGCTTGAAATCTTTCCCGAACATTTCCCGAACACTTACCGAATCTTTCCCGAATACCTGCTGATTTTTTCCGAATAGTTCTCCGAATCCGAATTTTCGACCTCGCCGAATTATTGCCGAATCACGAATTTGTGACTATGACAGGAATAACCTATAAGTATAGAGCATGGTCACATAATTCGCGAATTCGCGAATAATTCGTGAATTATGTAATTGCCGATTAAATCTGTGAATTATTCGCCATCACCGAACGGGAAGAATTATTAAAAAAAAACAAATTATTCAAAAAACAGCAAATAATTCACGAAATTAAAATCTAACGTCTCATATATTAATTTTATATTATTTTTTTGCTCGAAATCCTTCCCGAACACTTACCGAATCTTTCCCGAATACCTGCCGATTTTTTCCGAATAGTTCTCCGAATCCGAATTTTCGACCTCGCCGAATTATTGCCGAATCACGAATTTGTGACTATGGTATAGAGAGGGTCAGAGATAAATACTAATTATGGGGGGACAGACAAAAATATTGAATACCGGGGGCTGACATAAAAAAAACCTATAAAAAAGAGGAGGGGGGGGGATTGCAGCAACGACCCTCATGAGATATGACATTACTACTTAGCCACAAGCATATGATTCATGAAATCAAGAAGAGTACGAAGACTAATAACAGAAGCACCACGCTTTGGTAATTGGATCACGTTTCATGAAAACGTTTCTTCTTCTGCTGTTTTTGTCAAAGAAACACATCATTCTGCTCACCAAATATAATGGAAGGATCAAACTTTACAACCAAAAAACCAGCTTGTCAAAATTTATCTAAGCACAATTCAAAACGAGTATAAGCACATTTCAAAAGGAGTATAATTCCCGGATAATCCCAAAAGAATAGAAGTTCTATACAAATGTTACAGAAACAACCGTGCCCCTCTTCGATTGCACCGATCAGTAGTCTCTCGTATGTATCAGGTATCTCTTTCAGGTATCTTTCGCAAATACGATTGCACGTGATAATTAAACAAACATGATACCTAACTTGTGTAAACATGTGATGTTTACCGGACAACTTCTAATGATTCATATTATTTATTTTACTTTTCCTTAGATTTCCTTTAGGACAAGTAAACCAGTCAAAGGTCAAAAATCAACAAAATACATGATATTTATCTGCAATTATAAATCTTATACGGTATATTTTAAAGTGTTGTAGTGAATGGAGCTTTCTTTGTTTCCAATGATGAATTATCACGTGCAATTATAAATCTGGATAACAGGTGAACATCACGTTAAGTAAATAAAATAAAGATTTTTAAATCCTTGTTGTCAAGTGAAGCAATAATAATTTGAGCAGAAGGTCAAGAACTCATATGCACGGGTGGCATTGAAAAATTGAATAAATAAAAGGGTATTTTTACTTGTAATTTCCCAAAAACATACCAAATTTCTTTCTATCCAAAAATTTGGTATTTGCTTTTTACCTCCCAAAATCAATACTATACATCATTTTATTCCTTTTACGATTTTCGTCAAATTTTAACGGCAAAATATCAGGTTTTTCTTTAAAATATCTCAATCACTCTTCTTTTTTGGAAATACTCAATTTCTCCCTCAAATTGAAATTAGGTTTTAGGTTTCTGCTACACATTTCTCAAAATCGACCATAAAATCTGAAGCATGTTCAACATCCTTCTCCGCTATAAAGAAGTTGAATACTTCTGCGGTTTTACTTTTTGTATTCGGATAAATGGTAAACCTAAAATTTATGGAAAAAATCAAAGTTAAAGTTAACGGGGTTTTTTTCTGACGGAAATCGTAAAGGGATAAAATGACGCAACTTATTAGTTTTGGGGGCTAAAAAGTAAATACCAAGTTTTGGAGGATTAGAAAAGAATTTGCTATGTTTTGGGGGGCTACAAGTAAAAACCCCATAAAAAATCACATACATCAGGTACTTGATGTAGGTCCGAAGTACATGCAATCGGTTGATCAACCCTAAAAATCGACAAAACTGCCAAAGGCACGGTCCAGAACCCATCCCCACAAATCTACCCCGAATCCATCACCCCATCAAACATCTTCGACTCCTCTTTATTCAACTTCTCCCACACAAACAGTATCACCGTCTCGACAAACATATCGACCCTGAAATACGCCCCGGAATAAAATGGTATAGCCATAGCCATCGGTATCGGGACATATATCGCCACAGTCTTAGGCGCAGCATCCCTAACTAAATTTATAAGCAAGGCCATCGCGAAGAAAACCCTACGTATCTGCAAACAGTGGCTTGGGAGAGCAAAGAAGCCCTCAACCCTTAGAATCGCCATCTCCCGATATATTACAGCGTTCGGAGCTTTATAGACCCCGTTAGGGGATGTGATGAGGCTCATAAATGGGGATTTCCCAGATTGCGACACATGGGAGATGATGTGTCGTCTACGTAAGCCCGATGGATTCCTGGAGGCTACGAAGGGGGAATCAGTGTTATACATTGGGAACCTTCCTCGGGATCTCGTCTCCGAGGTGGCACCCGACCTTTCGGAAACCTCCCTGGAGTACCCGCCCTATGCAATTAGCAGCCAGCCAACGACTCACCCCCGAGGCAGTTGGGCGGCCGAGCATTCACGGCCTCCTTGCTCATCTCCGAGCTGATACAAAGCTGAGCTTCCTCGGCCTCCTCGCTCGCCTCCGAGCTATCCACCAGCTGAACTTCCTCAGCTTCCCTGTTCAACCGAGAGCACGGAGCCCAAGCGCCCCCGTAACGGCTCCGTGTATCTCGCCAGAACGAGATCTCCACCGCTCCACGTCCCGCGTCCCACGCTGGCTCGTTTCTCCATTAATGAGCGTATCTCGCTATTAATGAGCATACACCGCCATCAATGCGAACGTGCCGCAGGGGCGTAACGGATGGCGAGAATCTCGCGCCGGTTTTCCCCCCATGCGACCGCTATATAAACCCTCTCTTCCAGATGACACAGGGAGGTAAAACTAAATCCAATACACCGCTACCCTACCTTTGTTCCTCGGTACTTACTTGATCGTCGGAGGGTCCTACGGTGGTTACCCACCTTGGGACTTCCCTTGCAGGCAGCTCGGCGTCAACAACAACCCATTGAGATTCACACATTCAACCCTCACTTCCAATCTCAACCGTTCAAAACCGCTTGCAGTAAGATCGACAGAGGACAACAATTGAGGGAGATTTCGACCTCCATCAGCTGGCGTCGTTTGTGGGAAAGGCGAAGGACTTTTCCACCACAAAAAGTTGATCCCCCGCCTTCGATTTAATGGTAAGCGACAACCGCGACAATTCCAGCACGAGCCGCCCCGTCTTCCATAACGGAGGAGGGAGCGGTCCTACTCCCCTTCCTAATATCACCAACGCCTTATCCGCTAAGATCGATAGGCTCATGGCGATGGTGAATGTGTTGGATATAGTTCCCTCAAAGTCAATTATTGGATCGCAGGCACGTGATTGCAATAATTGAGGGAGGACCTATACCGGTAAGACAGTCTTACACAAGATGATAGTATGCTATCTGGTTTATCTTTATCATCGTGTACAGCTTTAGGTAATATTACAGATCACTATTACGCGTTGATAGAGCCCTTAGGATTCTTGCTTTACTACCAGCAGCATGATGGCGATCATATACGTGAAAGTTGGGTAGTCTATAAGCACATCCTTAAAGTGGTCCCTAGTCGTGGGAGTTTCAAGACTGGGCATCGATACTCCATTAGTAGACTAGTGTATACAGTCCAGAGCCCGAAGAGGGGCGATGGCCGGTCTCACAAGCCATTGGTGTCAGTTGGATCACCTAAGATGTATACAGGTGCTCATTGGGTTATGAGTACACCGGACAGGACTCGCCGGGAACATGCTAGTTGGTATTATACCTGATGTCAGATAGCAGTTCCCTGGTGATATGTGTACATGTTAGTCTATCAACCTGAGATCGCCATTTGTCTCGTGTGAGTTCCCACTGTGCTTTGATTACTACCCTACCACGGCTCAAAGGAGTCGTGCAAACAGGTTTTAGTTGGGTACAGTCCCGAGCCACATGGAGGCAGTGAGCGGATCGGCAGGGGTTTCGTCTCTCCCGTTATTGAGGGTGAGATCACGCTGTGTCTAGGAGAGCCATTACACGAAGTCCTTGGCCAAGACAGGAGATTTACTGGTAGGTATTCCAGTAGTATCTCAGGGTGTCCTGGGCTACACTCCGACACGACTTGTACCGCTTTTGGGGGTCTGACATTTACCAGCCCCCTAGGCCCGACATGCGATACTCATAGACGAACGGACCGGACTGTACGGATATTGTCACTGACAGGCTCAGTAGGGTGTCAGGATGAGTTCGCTCATCGACCTCCCTTTTGGTCAATACCCGGTAGCCCGTTACGTACAACTAGTACCACTGACGTGCTAGTGGTTAAATCTACAGCCAAAGTATTGACGAGTCTTTAGAGTCCCCCACAGATAGTTTCTCAAGTTTCGGGCGAAACGTTGTAGATGCCGTATGGTATTATGGCAGGGTTCGATCATATACGTGCAGTAGTGCACGGATCATGATCGTACGGATCATACTAGTGGGTTTTGGTTTAAGCCGGATCCTAGTATTAGATTCGTTGGATTGCTTTCGTCTCATTGCATTCGTATTCAGTCGGAATGCGGATGCAGGTATGTATATACAGATGATGGGTATCCTTGTGATCCGTCACGAGTTTACTTTAGTAGATGCCATTCTCTTTTTATTGTTGCAAACATTTGGATTAATATTTGCAAATGGAAATTGTGAGCTCAAAGTCATGATTAGGAGCATTAATTGTGACACATGCACAAGTGATGACTCATGGTCTCTTTATTTGTGCATATGTCACATTTTGGATTGATTTATGTGTTAAAATGATAAGAGGATAGAGAGAGGGCAGCCATATGGCTTGAGGTTTGCTCTTGGGTTGATAATTCTAGCCCACTCTCATTTTATCATTACAACACATAAGAAAAAGAAAGACTTCTTCTTCTTCCTCTTTCTTCTTGAGCTCACTATCTCCATTAATGGCATCATCTTCAACCTCCATCCATACACTCTCATGCGTTGAGAATCAATGGATGCTTGAAACAAAGTGATCGCACACATTCTCTACTTCACTTTGGACACGTCGTCTAGCAAACTTCGTGTCCGAGTTGCTTCGGTTTGAAGCGGGAGCCCGTAAAAGGATTCATCGATGTGGTGCCCTTCCGACGAGGAGACCGGAGATCGGAGATGCCGCGAGGAGCTTGGGATGGTGGCCAAAGACCGAAGGATACGGATCGATCGGTATAACCACTCTTATTTCTTAGTAGTTAGCTAGTTTAGCGTTAATGGTTCGATCTGGGTGAAAGACTACGATAGCGCCGATTTCCTAAAAAGTTTTTGTTTCCGCATTTGGCCTCGGATTGACGGCCGGGGCACTACCGTAGACTTACAGAATGCGCTCGCCCGTGTTCAAGAGACCGATGTCATGCCCCGCTTCCCAGTGTATGGCGAAGAGGACGCGACTGGCCGCTACGTATTTACTCAGAAGAAAATACGCTAAGCATAACTAAGAAATATAAAAGAAATATACACAAGAGACAAATGTAATGAACAATAACTTTATTTATTAACATTCTTTTGTACAATGTATCTGAAACGTAAATACATGGAATGGAAAGTAATGCCTAAACAGTGGCATAACAGAAACAGAATATAGATGTGTATAAGGAAATCTAAAGCTCTGGGTCGTAAGCTAGCTGGTCCAAATCTTCGTTGGTGGGCTCGATCTCTGTTCATATCAGAATTTTGCATTCGTATATCGCCCATTCTTAATCACATTACACATAAATAGGTGCTTTTGATCCATGTTTGCTAAATAGTTGCAGGTTATAGGTTCTCAGATCGTTACAGTGAAATTCATGAAAAATCGCTACAAATGTGAGACTACGACCAACAATAGATGAATCCGTATGATGTCGCCTACAAGTTCAAGGAACAAATGAAAATCATCAGACAGTTCAATGCACAAAGCACAAGGGCAGCACAAGATTCAAGACTTCAACGCGAAACTCAAGGCAAAAGTCCACATCATTCTGCACTGTTGGAAATCTGGAAGGAAATAGAAGAAATTCTGAGAAACCAAGTAAAGAAATCAGAAGATAAAAGCAACACAGAGAAACCCTGAAGAGATGGGCCCAAGAACCCATCAAATGGCCGCGGAACCGCGGCCAAACAGGACTTTCTGCCGTGGTTCCGCAGCCGTGCTTTGCACGTGTCGGTAGGGTGTCGGTGCTTTGACTCGGTTTTTGGGATAGTTTTGTAATTTCGTGTATGGATCAGAATGTAAACCTAGGGTTTTCCTATCTATAAATAGGAGAGCTCGAAGCCAAATTGAGTGTGCCTCTTTTTGGTGTGCTTCTTTGGAGGATGCCTCTTTTTATTTTCTAGATTAAAATTTTAATTCCAATTGTAATGCACTTTTTGAGAGGTTATAAATAAAGGTATTTTTTATTTTCTATCTTGCAAATTTTTTATCTGAATTTGATTCGTGCAATTTTTTTATCTGTCTTTTATTATCTACAAGTTAGTTAATTTATTAAAAAGAAAAATTATAAAAATGAATTCTTTTATCACTAACCTAATGAATGAGTAATTCCTCACTTGTTAGGGTTAGAATTGGGAAGATTTGAGAGAAGAAAATCCCTCTCACTCTTTTTTTTGCCTATATAATTTTTATAATAGGACTCTATTTAAATTAACCACACACCGCTCACTACGGCACCCTATCCTATAAGATAGCGGTGATTCCTTAATTAGACCGGTTGTGGTTGATTTAAATAGAGCTTAGAGCTAAGAGTTAAGAAAGGACGGACAAGGACCGAAAGGAAGAAACTGGGTTTCTTCCTAACCGTGCTAATCCCCTTTATTGACTATTACCCTAACACCTATATTCTTAACTAGGGCAAAGAAAGCAGTGGGTAGAATCCCTATTCAAAACTAACCTAATCCTAACCCTAGCAAGCCTTTAAATCAATTTAATCTTAATCTTAGATCTTAAAACAAAACCTACCAAAAATAGGACTTAACTCGTTAGAACTTAAAGAAAGAACACATTTTTCCTGTGGATCGACCCGTACTCAACCGGCTAGCTACCAAGTGACACCGTCTTGATTGCGGTATTCTTTAAACTTTAAAACGCACGTACAAAACATCTATCAATCAAATGACGCCGTTGCCGGGGAGACGGTAGTCTCTTTCTTTGTGTAATTTCGGGTTAATAATAAAAAATATTAAAAAAAGAAAATTTTTAAAAAAATTGAAAATTTTTAAAACGCACGTACAAAACATCTATCAATCAAATGGCACCGTTGCCGGGGAGACGGTAGTCTCTTTCTTTGTGTAATTTCGGGTTAATAATAAAAAATATTAAAAAAAGAAAATTTTAAAAAAAATTGAAAATTTTTAAAAACAAAATAAAATAAAAATAAAAATCATCTTGTTATTTTTGAAAGGTTTTTGTGCAAGTGTGCAGGCTTGGAGCAAACACTGATTCAGATCTGGAGCAAGCCCAGTGAACAAATACAGAAACAGAGGATCTGAACAGACAGAGGAGAACCAAATCAGCACAGAGAAATTTTTTGAAGATCCAAACCAGCTTTTGAACCGCAGAACCGCGGCATAAGCAGGGGTTTGACCGCGGAACCGCGGTCAAACAGGTGACGTCAGCACTCCAAATTTCTCTGTGAGTATTTTTATCTTCTCTCCTACCCTCTGTACTCCACTGAAAAATTTTCCCGCAGGGTTCTTTGCGCAAAACTTCTTCTCTCTCTCCAATAAATTGTTTTTGTGCAGGATTCTTTGCGCTGACAAATAAAAAAAAATATTTTGCAAGTGTTTTAGATTTTTTGGTGTGTTAACCGCTTTGCATAATTAATACGGACTTTTAAAGGGCTATAACACCAATTCAGATTGGGTGGGGATTTCATTACCTTTCCTAAGACCCCAAAAATCACTAAAAGCATATGCATCACCCTTGAGCTAATTAAAAAATATCTAGACTCAGCCAATTAAGGACTGTCGCGCTCATTAGGACAAAGGAAGGTTGTGGGTATTCAGTCGTTTATCTAAGCTTGATTTTGTGGTGTCTAGGCTAGACAAATGAGAAAGGTAACTTTAAAAGGCCCGTCTCATGGTGAATGAGCGGATCCCTCCTTTCTTCATTTGTGCTTATTTGGCCACAATTGGCGGTGAAGAGGCGATTTGAGGGATATCTCACAACTTGTCGCTTTGGAACAGCTAGGAGCAGTCTAGTTGACTTAGGAGACCCTAGCTCTAGGTTTGATTGTGCATGTTTAAATTGTGGTTGTCTGAAATTGTGCCGTAGTTCCGTACAAATTTTGCAAAAACTCTTTCTAAAAAAAACACTTTCAAAAATTTCAAAACTCCAAAAACAAACAATTTTTTTAAAAACAAAATAATATAAATAAAATAAAACTAAAAAAAAGTCACATTCTTTTTCTTCTCCTTTCTCTCATCACATCATGGGTACCCCACCTCGCAAAACTCTTGCCGAACTTTGGTACCCTCAACCAGACATTACTTCCTACGCTTCTTGTTTTGGTCGAATTTCGAACGACCACTCCATGCCCAAAATTTCTTTGAAAGATCGAATAGACGCGTCTAGAACAACCAGTTGGACTCCGCAATCCACCTTATATCAACCATTTCAACCTTCACCACCTTCTTACGTTGATACTCCTTTTTCGAGTCCTGTTGTAACTCCGAAACCCATGTCTATTGCTGAACATATTGAACAATCTAGTAACCGATCTTTCACTCCTTTCACCACTGCGAATTCTTTAGATCAACAATTCCATTCACCTTCTTATCCAAATATTGATCCTACTCCTGTCCAACCATTCAATTCCTACCAGTCCTACCCGACTTTTGCACCTTCCCTAGACATTGCTTCTACACAGCCATTTGGGAGTTTCACGTATCCAAACAACTTTGAATATTTTACCGAAACCACGTCACAACCCATGTCTAGTCTGGAACAGTCGTTGGAAGACTTTATGATAGCGTCATGCCAACAGATGAGGGATTTGAATGCGTCCATGGCCGCCCTTATACAACCTAGTGACCCGGTAGCTAGTTTCCAACTAGCTCTAAATTTTCCAATGTATGATGAGGCGGTTGGAAAGATTGATAATTTGAGTAGAGAGAGTGAGCTGTGCACCCTTCCAAATCAAACCTACCCATCCCCAATTGAATCCCACAATTCCGGTTTTGAATGTCTATCAAGTGTTCCAAATGATTCACCAGTTGAAAATAAAACATTTAATGAGTTGTGCGACTTTGTAGTATTTGATTTACCTGATTGTGAAGGGTCCCTTTCGAGTGAAACCATCACCAATCCTTTTGACCTCTACACCTCCACTCTAGAACCTGAATTGATTAATATCCATGCTTTTGATGAGGTGTCTAAAAAAATTGATTTTCACTTGATTGAGGATATAGACGCTGGGAATATTTTGGATGATGAACCCACAGATTTGGATGAGTTTCTCTCTCCAATTCATCATCCCGAGTCACTAACTGTTTTTCCCGAACTTCATATGCGTCTTGATTTTGATGAGAATTGCATGGATAAGCTAAATTTTGAGGAGGGTATTGAGGAAATTATTGAGGATGAAGCAGTTTTACTTGAGGAGTCGGATTTTCCAATTCATTCTATCCCTTTCATTGACTGTGTACACCCTCCTGAATCTTTAACCGATACCTTTCCTCAATCACTTCCCTCCATCCTCGTTCCGACCTTGCAAGAAACCGTTACACTTTCATTTTTTATGTCTGGTTTACCAAGTTCGATGTACCCATGTTTTCTCATGAATCTTGAGGGATTTGACCTCATTTATCAGTGGGTTGATAGATTAGCACAATCACTTTTTACACATCGGTCATTACAAATTGTGCTAATTTATATACTCCATCTCCACCATCAAGTTCGTATTTAACTTCTTTCTCCCACTTTCTCAGGTTTTTCTTCTATTCTTCCTATAATTTCAGTGAGTGTTGATGAATCACAATTCGATAATTCAAGTTTGATCATTCCAGAAAGACAACTTGATTTGGATACTTTTGAAAATGAGGTAGATGAGTTTTTCGAGTCTCCTACCTCCATAATTTTTGACAAATCAAGTATGATAAATTCTGGCACAAAACTTACCGACAATAAAATGTTCAATTACATCGATGAGAGTTTTGAGGAACTTTTCGCTGACGAACTTGCATTCCTAAACAACAAGGATTTTGTGATTAATCAACCTCCACCTATAGAAGTTGAACCACCATCCTTTCTTCTTATAAAATACGAGAATACCAATATTCCACTCATTTCTGATCATTCACATTCTCGTTTTTATTTATCATCACCTCTTATCTCCTCACATTCACGTTCACGCAAACTCTTTCCATACCACCACTTATCTCTTCCCCACTTCTTCTTGGCTTTATATAACATGTTCTTCCACCGACCTATACGTTACATTGATAAATTCTTCAAATGGTTGGTGTTGACTTTTGGTCTTTGCAAAGTTTGGTATTGACCAATAACTTTGAACCCCCTCTTTAAAAGCTTAACATTATTTAACTCAAGTTGGGGGGGGGGGTTTATAATTTGGCTCTCGAAAATAATTTTTTCTAAGTCAAAGTGGTGAGCCAAAAATAAGTTTGGGGGAGATTTTCACGATCATATTTTATGTCCCCGTTAATAAATTTTTCCTCCCAAGTTTACATGTTTATGAGATTTAAAAAATGCAACAGTAGAAACAATGTTTCACTTAAGTTTGGGGGGAACCTTTTTGTGTATATATATTTTGTTTTCTTTTTCTGTTAATAATAAAAATAAAAATTTTTAAAAAAAAGGGAGTGCCGACAATTTTGACCCTCTTGGTGTAGCCTGACAGTGAGGGCACTGTCAAGTTTAAGTTTGGGGGTGTGCTCGGTAAGCTTTCTTCCTTCGCATTCATATGTATATTTTTGCATTTTCATACTTATTTTAAAACCCATAAAAATTGAAAAATTTTAAAAAATTTTAAAAATTGAAAAGTTCAATTTTGGCCATATTTGACTTAAGTTTAATATGACGGTTGACTAGTTAGGAAAAACTAGATCCTAAACTTAGTAAATTAAAAACCCTAAAAATAACCGTTCTTAAAGTTTAACTGTAGAAAATATATGTCCTTATAGTTTATTTAAAAATAGGCAAATTTTGAGTTCAGTTATTGGGTTAAATCGAAATAAGGGAAGAGTATTGAAAACTCTATTTGAAGTATATGTCTGAAAAATAATTCTGAACCTTAAGTCCAAATTCTGAAAATATATACCCTATTATACGCACTTACACGCACCTTGAAACTTGGGATAGTAGAGGATACCTTGAAATGCTCTTGTCTAAAATCCTCAGTATGAAAGAAAAATAAAATAAAAGTATAAGTGGTGAATAAAGAGATAAAAAAATGAACACTGATTTTGTAATTACTTAAGGCAGCATAAAAAAATATAGCAAGGGTGCTTTATCACCTAGTGCTTTAGACCAACTGGTTTGGGAGTCATTGCTAAGCCTTAGGTATTACAAGACGAAAAATTACGCCTAAATGCACAAGCACATTTTGTAATCGGTCGTCTAGTACCTCAAGAAGTATTAACGGTCGCATGAAGAATGTGTGAGCAATTTCATCTAAAATTCACCAACTAAAAGTACTTTGGATATGGACAAGAGTATGATAGCTAGAATTGAATTTCCAAGTGTAGGGGTAAAAATTACACACACGTAGGGGTATATGATTGGGGTTTGAATGAGAGATAGAAATAAAAGATATGGGTTATATCTTCAGTAGAGATGATAAAAATTCTTAAGTTGAGATGGAACCTTATAAGGAAAATTCAAAAGATTCTGAAAACTTAATAAATTTGCAGAATATATACGATCTTAAGTTAAATGAAAAGGAAGCGTGAAAAATATGGGTTGATGATTTCTAAGTTGAAAATAATAGAATTTCTTGCTAGAATACTGAATTGAAGAATTAGAGTCAACATGCCAAATTGATCGGATTTTATGGGCAGTATCCGCTGAAAACCTTCAGGAGACAACACTCCTCCTACTAGGGACACCTAGAGGTTTAACGGCTTGTTGTACGAGCTCAGTGCAATCGCGTTCCCTGTGAAAGTGAGGTGAGAATTTTTCGAGAATAAATTGGCTTTGCTCGGGACGAGCAAAAGATAAGTTTGGGGGTATTTGTTCATATCAGAATTTTACATTCGTATATCGCCCATTCTTAATCACATTACACATAAATAGGTGCTTTTGATCCATGTCTGCTAAATAGTTGTAGGTTACAGGTTCTCAGATCGTTACAGTGAAATTCATGAAAAATCGCTACAAATGTGAGACTACGACCAACAATAGATGAATCCGTATGATGTCGCCTACCAGTTCAAGGAACAAATGAAAATTATTAGACGGTTCAATGTACAAAGCACAAGGGCAGCACAAGATTCAAGATTTCAACGCGAAGCTCAAGGCAAAAGTCCACTTCATTCTGCACTGTTGGAAATCTGGAAGGAAATAAAATAAATTCCGAGAAACCAAGTAAAGAAAACAGAAGATAAAAGCAACACAGAGAAACCCTGAAGAGACGGACCCAAGAACCCACCAAATGGCCGCGGAACCGCGGCCAAACAGGCCTTTCTGCCGCGGTTCCGTGGCCGTGCTCTGCACGTGTCGGTAGGGTGTCAGTGCTTTGACTCGGTTTTTGGGGTAGTTTTGTAATTTCGTGTATGGATCAGAATGTAAATCTAGGGTTTTCCTATCTATAAATAGGAGAGCTCAAAGCCAAATTGAGTGTGCCGCTTTTTGGTGTGCCTCTTTGGAGGATGCCTCTTTTTATTTTCTAGATTAAAATTTTAATTCCAGTTGTAATGCACTTTTTGAGAGGTTATCAATAAAGGTATTTTTTATTTTCTATCTTGCAATTTTTTTATCTGAATTTAATTCGTGCAATTTTTTTATCTGTCTTTTATTATCTGCAAGTTAGTTAGTTTATTAAAAAGAAAAAAATTATAAAAAAGAATTCTTTTGTCACTTTCCTAATGAGTGAGTAATTCCCCACTTGTTAGGGTTAGGATTGGGAAGGTTTGAGAGCAGGAAATCTCTCTCACTCTTTTTTTTGCCCATATAATTTTTTATAATAGGACTCTATTTAAATTAACCACACACCGCTCACTACGGCATCCTATCCTATAAGATAGCGGTGATTCCCTAGTTAGACCGGTTGTGGTTGATTTAAATAGAGGTTAGGGCTAAGAGTTAAGAAAGGACGGACAAGGACCGAAAGGAAGAAACCGAGTTTCTTCCTAGCCGTGCTAATCCCCTTTGTTGACTATTACCCTAACACCTATATTCTTAACTAGGGCAAATAAGCAGTGAGTAGAATCCTTATTCAAAACTAACCTAATCCTAACCCTAGCAAGCCTTTAAATCAATTTAATCTCAATCTTAGATCTTAAAACCAAACCTTCCAAAAATAGGACTTAACTCGTTAGAACTTAAAGAAAGAACACCTTTTCCCTGTGGATCGACCCGTACTCAACCGGCTAGCTACCAAGCGACACCGTCTTGATTGCGGTATTCTTTAAACTTTAAAACGCACATACAAAACATCTATCAATCAATCTCCTGAAGGTCCGAATCACCTGACAACATTCCAAAGAAGAAAGAGAAGGAATGTCGTCAGCGAACAATCGCTAGGTAAGTCCCAAAGATAAGGGAGAAGTAGAATAGATAAAGAGAGAAAGAGAGTGTGTGTAATTTTTAAAGTTGTATTATATTGTTAACGCTGTTGTTTGTAGCTCGGTACAGAAGATGCCAGTGTATACGAAAGGAGTCTCAGTAGACCAAAGACTAAGGTGAACGGAATGTACAAGGAACCGTTTATGCCACGGTACAACAACAATGAAATACAGGTTATGTGTCTTAATGGTTGCAGTCTCGTGCCACTTCTAATACCTTCCGTACCAATCTACCCCTTAAACCCCGTGATATCTTGATTGTATTGTTTGTATTGAATTGTCTTGTAATTTGAATTGTATAGATGGATGACTTGCCGAAACCATAATATCAGTAAATGGATGTAATTGGAGAATCATGTAGATGGATGTATATCCATGGTTCGGTTCAGTCAATACAGATTGAATAGATTGAACAGATTGATTATATGGATTCATGGATTCATATTGAATTGTAGTTTGTACTTGAATCATATTCAAGTCAGATTATTTATAATGAGACTCAGTCTGAGTCAGACAATTAGAAAAGAAATTAAATCCTGAATTAAGTTTTGGTGTTATCGGTAACCGCTGCACATGGACGGCAGAATTTGTGTCTTTTTCAAAGACGATTACCGTGTTGATAACACCGTTTGTTAAGTTATCTACCTTAAATAGGCAAGCACCCATTTCTCCGGCTCCCTAAGGCTCAAGAGACTGGTCCCGTTTAAACCTATGTTTACTAGGGTCCTTATTGTAATTTATATAACTTGAGGGGGTTTTATGTAAAAATAATTTTGTATAATTTTCAAAATACACCTCAAGTATTTTATTATCGTTTTTAAAGTTTTCATTGATGTATATTTTATCATTGTGACATTTCTAGTGAATAAAA
Organism: Agapanthus africanus; assembly: GCA_030015575.1. Taxonomy (NCBI): domain Eukaryota; kingdom Viridiplantae; phylum Streptophyta; class Magnoliopsida; order Asparagales; family Amaryllidaceae; genus Agapanthus; species Agapanthus africanus. The sequence continues at coordinate 295,175,568 of CM057339.1, read as the reverse complement.
CCTATTTTTCATAATATATGGTATTTATTTGTAATATTGGAATTGTTTGGTATTTTCTTGTAAATGGAATGTTTTTCTTGAATTTTGGAAATGTGGAATTTTTTAAATATTAAAAATAGATATTTTGATATTAATTACATATATATATATATTTATTAAAAATTTAAGTTTTATTTATAGTAGAAATCACATTTTCTAAAGAAAATTGTATTTTTAATCTTTCGAGACCGTATGCTCCTTGCGGAGGTCTGCATTTCGTACTACTAAGCTCGAGGATGTGCGATAGTCCGCACCATCCCGAACGGCTTTCCCAAATGGGTTGTAGCGGCGCTTTGCAAAGATTTGTTTAAAATATATAATCTTGTAGAAAAGGGTTTTTATAAGTTTGAGTTAGTTTTGTGTAAAATCGTATTTTCCAAAATCTATGTTCCCCAAATGTCATCGTGCTATATCGCATATGAGTGTTGTGAAGAGGTAGGTCATTACCTCGTGAACTATCTAAATGTATAGTGTAACGTTTTAGAAATTGTTTAGGCGAATTTTTCAATATTAGGTAAAATAATTTGTGTTTTCCGTAAAAAAAAAACAAAGATATAATCATTTTTTCAATATAGATTTGAATGCACCTAGTTTAACTAGGAAATTGCTAGTATGCGGTATTTAGTTAGCCGCTTATAATTTTTAGTTCGCTTAAATATTTTTCCTTCATTAAAATATTATTATAAGCTTTTAATTATACACTTAATTAGTAGTAATTACAAATTGGAATGAATTAATTATACAAGTGTGAACCATGCCAACTTAATTACAAGTTTATACATTGTTGTCTTCTTCTTAAAATATCTTTTGGGTTCTAGATGTTTCAAGGGTTAAAGGAAAATAAAAAGAAAATGATTTAGATGTGGCATGATGTGAGGTGTATTAATTAAGCTTTAATGGTGATTTTAGACTAGAATTTTCCACACACACCCACAACTTTCCCTTCTCCTCCTCTTTGGCCGAGCCCTCCACCTTAGCAGCCCTAAATTTCCCCCCACTCCTTTCCACTTCTAAAAGCTCCAAAAATTCATCAAAAATCAACAAAAAAATCCAACAAACTCTAAAACAAATCCTTACCCATTATTCATTAGCCTAATCTAGCTTGGTTCAAGATGAAAGTTAGCATTTGGAAGCTATTTTGGGAGTCAATTTGCAAGTTTAAGAATCAAGTTGTGAGGTATAAAATCCTAACCCTAAGGTTTACTTGTTGTTTAAATACTTTAATCTTGTTATTAGATGTTTAAATATGGTTTTATTTAGCAAGTTTGGAAATTCAAGAAAGGGTTTTGATTATTAGTTATGGTTAATTGAGTAGTTTAACATGTTTAGACATGGAAAACCTAACCTAGTTGTGAGATTGTAAATTGTTATTTTCCTAATAGTCCAATTAAGCTTGTTTGCAAACTAAATTTTACTAAATCTAAAAAGGGTGAGATAAAAATTTGAGTAAGGGTTTGTGTGGCTTAATTAAGCTATTATGTGATGATTGTGGCCACTAGATTTGTTCAAACATCTAGATTTGTGCTAAAATGATTAAAAGATGCTTACTAGGTTTTCGGTAAAATTAGGCGTGGGTTTCAGTGGACGTTGTGATGATATATATTGACTTCTACGATATATATTGTGTTGTGAATGCGCGATCGGTATGATCGGGTTCTTGGATTGGTGGTTGTGGCGTTTAGCGAACCTAGCTAAGGTTGCGGCGATGTTGTGCGCGTTTTGTGCACTAAGTGCACAGTGTGTCTATCTTGTGGATGTTATCCTTGCGTTTCGTTGTCTTTGTGTCGGCGCAGGATATTTAGCCTTATGTGTTGTGTTTGTGAAATTTTAGGATCGCAAGCGGGGACTTCGAACGCTGCGAAAAAGGGAAGCAGGTGGTCGGATTTACTTAGCTCGAGATTATCGGTGAGTAGATTTAACATCTACGGGGAAATCGCCCGTATGGGGTTATACGCCAGGGCTAGATATAATATTATAGCTGCATGTTTATACGCATATGAGTTGATTGTGCATGAGTATCACTGCATATTATTACTTGTTGTGTCTTGACTTGGTACCACCGCACTATTACCGACGATTCATGTTGCACGAGTACTAAATTGTATGATACACCCACACCATTGGTAATTTCCATGACACGTGCAACACATATCTTGCTATAGCTACACCTATACCTATATGGTATTGTATCCTTATTGACATGTATATACACATACCTTGCTATAGCTATATGTACATCATGTATACATACTTACATGTACACCCACATATCTTGCTATAGCTACACATATACCTATATGGTATTGTATCATTATTGATATGTATATACACATACCTTGCTACAGTTACATGTACATCATGCATACATACTTATATATACACCCACATATCTTGCTATAGATACATATATCCCTATGTGGTATTGTATTGTCATTGACATTGAGACGTTGATTATTGTGCTGTTGCGTATATGAAATGCCTCATACATACATACTTACATGTATATACACATACCTTGCTATAGCTACACATATATCTATATGGTATTGTATCCTTATTGACATGTATATATACATACCTTGCTATAGCTACATGTACATCTTGCATACATACTAACATGTACACCCGCATATCTTGCTATAGCTACACATATACCTATATGGTATTGTATCATTATTGACATGTATATACACATACCTTCCTTTAGCTACATGTATATCATGCATACATACTTATATGTACACCCACATATCTTGCTATAGCTACATATATCCCTATGTGGTATTGCATTGTCATTGACATTGAGACGTTGATTATTGTGCTATTGTGCATATGAAATGCCTCATACATACATACTTACATATATATATACACATATCTTACTATAGCTACATGTACATCTCATATGATGTTGCATTTGATTTCGGAGGAATTTAGAACCGCATGATATATTTTAAATCTGGATTCATTTAAAAGAGAGGTTTTGCCCTAATATGCTCATATTACTGTTTTATGTTACATACATCAGATTTCATGGATTTACGCATTGAGATATGGATTTCATGTGATTTATGAATTTGAGAACCGTGGGGATATTTCAAGAAATTATGTATTTTTTGAAAACTCGGTTTCTCTTGATATGATATTTCGATGCGTCCACCATGAGTTTTCTCGGTTCTGAAACTTGTGTTAGATATCCGATTCGAGGAGCGGTAGGCACCGTCTGTGGGTACATGGTGGACCCGGTGAGGTACCTCGGGGCAAGAAGGCTCGTATAAAAAGGCGGTGAGCCCGGAGGAGGGAATACTACCTACCGGTGATAGTATAGAAACCGACGGATATCCGGAGGATACCGTGTGGGAGTTATGACCTGAGATATATTGAGGACCGATTTGGGTATGCGGCGCCTGAGAGATGAGTATTACGTGTCGATGCTGGACACGAGTATTTCATGATGTTTCGAGTGTCGATGATGGACACTCAGGTTCCATGAGATTCACAGACATGAGGGCCGATCAAAGTGACGGTGTCTGAGGTATTGGGATTTGGGGTGTCGTTGATGGACACCAGGATTTTCCACGATGATGATTCATTGATGATGTTATGTTTTATCCCATACTCAGCATTATTTGATATGCATTGCTTCATGTATTTATAGTACCTGATGGAGTACCTTGATCATGATTGTTGCATATCTATATTGCCATATTTATGCTATCAGATTGCATGTTATAGATTATCGCTGTTCGTACATACCTGTGATTATCGGTGTGATGTTACTTACTATTCACGAGTTGGCAACTCACCCCCATTGTGCCTTAGTGTTTTGCAGGCTTGACCCTCAGAGTAGTCGCGGCAGGGCTTCATATTGTACCTTTTCGGCGGATACCGCTACGGTTGGTTTGAGCCTTTGCTATAGGTGGGTTCGTGGTTATCCGTTTATGTATATTGTATATCTGTTATTGTATCTAGTACTCTCCATCTACCGCTTTATGTATTGACTTAGAGACGAGTTGTGAGAATCGATATTGCATTATATTGTGACTCTGGGTGCCGTGCTCGTGTGAGTTGGCCTTTGTTATGTAGTTTTACCTCCTTATGTTGTTTTTCATTTATATTTCTTCGCTACGGCGTCGTATATATGCTTGTGGTGGTTGTTTCCACCGTTGGGCGTGATTTGCTCCCGTTTGGGGATGCTTTATTTATATTCCTTGTTGTACTCGTTTCGGGGCTAGTTTTTACAAAGGAGGTGCTGCCGAAATTTTTAAGAAAGTAAACTTAAGTTTAAAAATTTTTACTTGAGATTCCCGAAGTTTTTTAACAATGTTTTCATCACTTATTCCTTTTGGTGGTTTAGATTTCTGGGTTTCGGCTTACTTAAATTGCGTACGCCTGTAAACCCCACGTGGTTTAAGTGCCGGTCATGTGCCTAAATCTTGGTCGTGACAAAGTTGGTATCAAAGCGCTAGGTTTTGTCTTCCGGAGTGTAGGATGACGTTGGTATGATGGAGTAGGTAGCTTAAGCAGAGTGACGTAGCGTGTGTATATTCCGCGGCATACTTACGACACGCTACTCCGCCTAAATGACCTTAGGACTTGTTGGTTGAAATTTCTTCCATGATTATATACAACCTTGTGATTCGATTTCTATGTTTTTATCGAATCCTATTTTCATTTCCAACCATTATGCCGCCGAAGACTACGAGGGCACAGAGAGCGGCCGCGAGAGCCGAGGTCAGGGCAAGCTCATCAGAGACGAGGACTGACCAGGGCAGTACGCCCATTGTACCGGAGCAGATTGATCCACCTTCGACAGACCGTATTTCTATGCTAGAGGCCGATATGCAGGATTTGCGCCAGATGATGGGGTCGTTAGTTGAGGCCAGTCGAGCGTAGAAACATGAGGTTGACCTACCTGTTACGGGGACCGCGATAGTGCCTACTATTCCGGTAGTCGCAGCTATAGCTATGGAGGTTATCACCGTATCACTATCTGAGTTCATGAGGCTGAAGCCTCCGGTCTTCACCGGCACCGATACAGCTGAGGATCCACAGTCATTTATCGATCAGATGGCCAGGATTTGTCGTTCGCTGAGATGTTCCGATGCGAGATGGGTAGAGTTCATGAGTTTTCGTCTAGAAGGTCTTGCCCAGAAGTGGTGCGAGTCTTTAGAGAGGGGCAGAGCCACAGGTTTTATTCTTATGACCTGGGCTGGGTTCGTGACGGTGTTTCTTGCCCTTTTTCTTCCGCAGAGCGTCAGGGATGCTCGAGCTCGTAGTTTTGAGTCATTACGCCAGACTCCGGGTATGACGGTGGCAGAGTACGATGTGCAGTTTACCGAGCTATCCGTGTATGCTCCATGTTTGGTGGACACTGAGGAGATACGGATCAAGAGGTTTGTTCGAGGCATGATTTCCCAGTTCCTCTCTATCTGCTCCCAGCATTTTGACACCTATGCAGCCGCAGTGGACGCATCCCTATTGGTAGAGGAGCGCATTTCTGAGACTTCGGTCATTCCGGAACCGAAGAGGGTTCGTACTGATTTATCAGCACAGAGGCAGTTTGGCAGAGGCCGCGGTGGATTCGCTATAGGCCGTGTGGGTAGACGGAGCATGAGACGGGACCAGACATATAGTTTACACCCACAGGGTCAGCAGTCGTCGCCCGGATGTTTTGGATGTGGAAGTCCCCATCACCGCATCAGAGATTGCACTGAGATACGCCAGAGGGAGGCAGCGGTTCCACATGTTACCTTACCACCTTCACCTCAGAGAGCGTTGCTTCTTACGCCTGTTGTTGCTCCGCGTCAGACTCATGCGCAGAGAGGTCGTGGTCGTGGAGGTTTTGTTCAGAGAGGACGGGGTGGCCAAGGCGGAGGACAGCCAGTTGCCGGTAGAGGGCAGGCTCGAGTGTTTGCTCTGACTCATCAGGACGCGCAGGCATCCAATGCAGTGGTTTCAGGTACACTTTCTGTATGTTCCTTCGATGTACACATTTTGTTTGATCTGGGATCTACGCACTCGTATGTTTCTACACACTTCATGCCGAGGTTGGGCCGAAAGTCGTGTTTGCTAGATCAGCCGCTTGTCGTGGCTACTCCTGTTGGCGAGTCGTTTGTTGCGCGACACGTGTTTTGGTCGTGTATCGTTCGTATAGGAGATAGAGATTCGTCCGTCGACTTGATCCTTCTTGAGATGTTGGACTTCGACGTTCTCCTGGGTATGGACTGGTTAGCTACTTGCTATGCGTCCGAGGTCTGCCGCAAGAAGACAGTTAGGTTTTGTTTTCCCGGCGAGTCAGTTCTTGTTGTACAGGAGGACCATGGTGCCGTCCCTCAAAGTTTGATTTCAGCCATTTGCGCTAATCGGCTTTTGAGGAAGGGATGTCGGGGATTCTTGGCTTTCATACGAGATCCACAGTAGATTCGTTGGACCAGGTTCCTATTGTGAGAGAGTTTCCTGACGTTTTTCCCGGTGAGTTACCTCGATTTCCGCCAGAGCGTGATATTGAGTTTTGCATTGATTTGATCCCTGACGCGGGGCCTATTTCTATACCGCCTTACCGGATGGCCCCGGCGGAGCTTAAGGATCAGCTGCAAGAGTTTCTTGATAGGGGACTTATACGTCCTAGTGTTTCGCCTTGGGGAGCTCCTGTTCTGTTCGTCAAGAAGAAGGACGGCAGTTTGAGATTGTGTATTGATTATCGTCAATTGAATCGAATTATGGTGCGGAATAGGTATCCTTTACCTCGCATTGACGATTTGTTTGATCAGCTCCATGGTGCGGGACATTTTTCTAAGATTGATTTGAGATCAGGTTATCATCAGTTGCGGGTTCGGAATGATGACATTCCGAAGACTGCTTTTCGTACGCGCTACGGGTATTATGAGTTTTTAGTGATGTCGTTTGGACTCACCAATGCCCCAGCAACGTTCATGGATTTGATAAACCGGATTTTCAGGCCGTTCCTCGACCAATTTATTATTGTGTTTATTGATGACATTCTAGTTTATTCCAAGAGTCGAGAGGAGCATGAGCAGCACTTGATGATTGCTTTGCAGACATTGAGAGAGCACCGGCTGTTTGCTAAATTCTTGAAGTGTGCCTTCTGGCTTGATAGTGTTGACTTCCTGGGTCATGTGGTTACGGGAGATGGTATTCGTGTGGACCCGAGAAAGATCGAGGCCGTACAGCTTTGGCCCAGACCTGTATCAGTGACAGAGATCCGCAGCTTTTGGGCTTAGCCGGTTATTACCGCCGTTTCATGCAGGACTTCTCGAGTATTGCTGCACCGCTGACTGGACTAACTAGGAAAGGGGTTCCTTTTCTTTGGACTGAGGCATGAGAGCCGAGTTTTCAGCAGTTGAAAACTCGGTTGACGACTGCACCAGTTTTATCCTTGCCTTCTGGATCGGGCGGCTATGTTGTTTACTGTGATGCTTCTCAAGTAGGGCTCGGTTGTGTATTGATGCAACATGATAGAGTTATCGCTTACGTTTCTTGGCAGCTGAAGAAACACGAGCAGAATTATCCCACTCACGATCTTGAGATGTCCGCGTTGGTCTTTGCGCTTAAGATTTGGAGACACAACTTGTACGGGGAGTCGTGTCAGATTTTCACGGACCACAATAGCTTGAAGTACATCTTCCAGCAGCGGGATCTGAATTTGAGACAGCGCCGTTGGATGGAGCTTGTAAAGGTTATGATTGTGAAATCCTTTATCATCCGGGCAAGGTGAATGTGGTAGCCGATGCTTTGATTCGTAGGCCTGGGGGTAGCTTGTCCCAGTTGAGCGCAGTTCAAAGACAGTCTTCTGCAGATTGGCAGATCTTGTGCGACAGTAAAGTACAGTTTGAGTTCGCTTCCACTGGGGGACAACTTGCTCACGTCCGCGCCCGTCCACTTCTCCTTGATTGTATTCATGAGGCACAGCCCGCCGATGCCCGTTTGTCTGAGATTCTTGAGCATATTCGGCAGGGTAAAGATTCGGAGTTCTTGATTGATGACCAGAGTATGCTACGTTTCGGGACTCGTTTATGTGTACCTGATACCGATGGGTTGAGACGCAAGATCCTAGAGCAGGCACATCAGTCAGCTTTTAGTGTTCACCCAGGTTCCACCAAGATGTATCATGACTTGAGAGATATCTACTGGTGGGCATGGATGAAGGGTGATGTTTCGGATTTTGTTTCGAAGTGCTTGACTTGTCAGCAAGTCAAGGCTGAGCATCAGAGACCGGCAGGAGAGTTGCAGCCTTTACCCGTTCCGGAGTGGAAATGGGAACATATCTCCATGGATTTCGTTGTGGGTCTACTCAGGTCCAGTCGAGGGTATGACTCCATTTGGGTGATTGTTGACCGGTTGACGAAAGCGTCTCACTTCCTTTCAGTGAAGACCACTTTCGGTTATGCTCAATATGCTCAGTTGTACATTGATGAGATTGTGCGTTTGCACGGCGTTCCCATTTGCATCATATCCGACAGGGGCATCCAGTTCACTAGCCGTCTTTGGCAGAAGCTTCAGGAAGCCTTGGGTACCCGCTTGAGTTTTAGCATCGCTTTCCATCCGCAGACCGATGGTCAGTCGGAGCGGACTATACAGACTCTGGAGGATAAGCTTCGTGCATGCGTGCTTGATTTTGGGGGCAGTTGGGATCGTCACTTGCTGTTGATAGTGTTCTCCTACAATAATAGTTATCAGGAGACGATTCAGATGGCGCCTTTTGAGGCTTTGTATAGGAGAAAGTGTCGATCACCAGTCTGTTATACCGAACTCAGCGAGAGCAGGATTTTGGGACCCCAGCTAGTTCAGGAGTCTACGGAGAAGATCCAGTTGATTCAGGATAGGATAAGAGTAGCCCAGTGCAGACAGAAGTCTTATGCCGACTGTCGTCGTCGCAAGCTTGAGTTCGCAGTGGGGGATCATGTATTCCTACGAATTTCTCCGATGAAGGGCGAATGAGATTTGGGAAGAAAGGAAAACTCAGTCCCAGATTTGTAGGTCCTTTTGAGATCCTTGAGCGAGTTGGTACCGTTGCCTATCGTTTGGCACTTCCACCCAGTTTCCAAGACGTTCACCCTGTATTCCATGTGTTGATACTTCGCAAGTATCTTCATGACCCTTCTCACATGATTCAGCACCATACCGTTCAGTTAGAGCGCGATCTTTCGTTCACCAAGCAGCCGGTAGTCATATTGGATCGGTAGGTGAAGAAACTTCGGTCAAAGGTCTTGCCATCTGTGAAGGTTCTTTGGCGTGGCCCGAATAGTGAAGAGGTCACTTGGGAGGCCGAGAGTGAGATGCGGAAGAAGTTCCCTCATTTTTTTGAAGGTACGCATAGTAAGAATTTTAAATTCGGGGACCAAATTTCTTAAAGGGGGGAAGATTGTAGAGAAATCGTTTAGGCGAATTTTCCGATATTAGGTAATAATTTGTGTTTTCCGTAAAAAAAAACCAAGATATAATCATTTTTTTCAATATAGACTTGAATGCACCTAGTTTAACTAGGAAATTGCTAGTATGCGGTATTTAGTTAGTCGCTTATAATTTTTAGTTCACTTAAATATTTTTCCTTAATTAAAATATTATTATAAGCTTTTAATTATACATTTAATTAGTGGTAATTACAAATTGGAATGGATTAATTATACAAGTGTGAACCATGCCAACTTAATTACAAGTTTATACATTGTTGTCTTCTTCTTAAAATATCTTTTGGGTTCTAGATGTTTCAAGGGTTAAAGGAAAATAAAAAGAAAATGATTTAAAGGTGGCATGATGTGAGGTGTATTAATTGAGCTTTAATGGTGATCTTATACTAGAATTTTCCACACACACCCACAGCTTTCCCCTCTCCTCCTCTTTGGCCGAGCCCTCCCCCTTGACAGACCTAAATTTCCCCACACTCCTTTCCACTTCTAAAAGCTCCAAAAATTCATCAAAAATCAACAAAAAAATCCCACAAACTCTAAAACAAATCCTTACCCATTATTCATTAGCCTAATCTAGCTTGGTTCAAGATGAAAGTTAGCATTTGGGAGTCAATTTGCAAGTTTAAGAATCAAGTTGTGAGGTATAAAATCCTAACCCTAAGCTTTAGTTGTTGTTTAAATACTTTAATCTAGTTATTAGATGTTTAAATATGGTTTTATTTAGCAAGTTTGGAAATTCAAGAAAGGGTTTTGATTATTAGTTGTGGTTAATTGAGTAGTTTAACATGTTTAGACATGGAAAACCTAACCTAGTTGTGAGATTGTAAATTTTTATTTTCCTAATTGTCCAATTAAGCTTGATTGCAAACTAACTTTTACTAAATCTAAAAAGGGTGAGATTAAAATTTGAGTAAGGGTTTGTGTGGCTTAATTAAGCTATTATGTGATGATTGTAGCCACTAGATTTGTGCTAAAATGATTAAAAGATGCTTACTAGGTTTTCGGTAAAATTAGGCGTGGGTTTCAGTGGACGTTGTGATGATATATATATTGACTTCTACGATATATATTGTGTTGTGAATCGCGATCGGTACGATCGGGTTCTTGGCTTGGTGGTTGTGTCGTTTAGCGAACCTAGCTAAGGTTGCGGTGATGTCGTGCGCGTTTTGTGCACTAAGTGCACAGTGTGTTTATCTTGTGGATGTTATCCCTGCGTTTCGTTGTCTTTGTGTTGGCGCGGGATATTTAGCCTTATGTGTTGTGTTTGTGAAATTTTAGGATCGCAAGCGGGGACTTCGGGAGCTGTGAAGAAAGGGAAGCAGGTGGTCGGATTTACTTAGCTCGAGATCATCGGTGAGTAGATTTAAGATCTACGGGGAAATCGCACGTATGGCGTTATGCGTCAGGGCTAGATATGATATTATAGCTGCATGTTTATACGCATATGAGTTGATTGTGCATGAGCATCACTGCATATTATTACTTGTTGTGTCTTGACTTGGTATCTATTTGTCACGACCCGAAATGGCACGTGACCGATACTTGAATCAGGTGAAGTCTATAGGACCACACCTAATTCAAGTAAGCCAAAAGCCCAAAAATCTAAACCATTTTAAATAAGAAGTGAAGGAAACTTGTTTAAAGCAAGTGGTTTAAATAAAATAAATGGCCTTAAACATTTAAAAGCAACATCATATTTTCCCGAAAATTTTGGCAGAGCCTCCTTTGTAAAAACTGGCCCCAAACGGGTACAAACATGGATAATATACATAACGAATAAAGGCATCCCCAAGTGGGAGCTAGCTCTTCGCCAATTGGCGGACACAACCACGCAATGCAATATAATATACTACGCCGAAGGGCGAGAATCAAAACTCGTCAAGAAAAGCAACATCCTCAAGAAAACCATAGAAAAAACCATAATAATACAGCGCGCGACTCTAAGGTCGAAAGAATATACATATCGGTCTTCTAAGTCTATCAAATAATACAAGTCTGATTGATGGAGTTACTAGAAACAACTGAATATAAATAAAGTACAATGGTGGTCACGATGCGAGTGAACCCACCTACCAAAACAATCACCTGGAATGAAGTAGTGTGCCAGCGAGCTGCCAAGGAAACCTGTACGGCAAAACCTGCAAGAAACTGTGGCACAACGGGGGTGAGTTGCCAACTCGTGAGTAGAAAACATCACCGAGCAAAAATCGCATGTATGACTCTATCCTAGGTCATACGATAGTAATATCCTCAAAATAATATAGCCTGAAGTATATAATAATGGTAAGGGTAAACATCTATACATAAGTGTAATACCAAGTGCTCGTGTCAGTGCCTCAGGTAACAACATATCATATATATGATATATGAATGCATGAAAACAGAATGCATCTAAATGAGAAAACTGTTTTCATATCTCAGTGAGATTTCTGTATAAAAATCGAAGTATCATCAATGAAATCAACAGAGAATCAGTGTCAAGCATGGACATAAAATATAGATCTCGATATCTCAATATCTCGGGCTCCGGCAATCCGGACTGGCCCATATCATCAAATCTCAATACCTCAGGCTCCGACAATCCGGACTGGCCTATATCATCAAAGCTCAAGACTACGTCGGTATCCTCTGGATATCCGTCGTGTCACAATAACCGGTCGGTAGTGCTCCCCTGCCAGGCTCAACGCCATCATCTGCGACCATCTTGTCCCGGGATACCGCACCGGGTCCACCATGCACCCGCAGACTGTTCCTCCTCCTCGAATCAGGTGTATGATACCGCTCAAGAGCCGAGAAAACTCATGGTGGACACCTCTCAAATCATATCACGAGAAAACCGCAAATTTCCATCTTTTGAAATGAAAATGAGTTTATAAATTCTTGCGGTTTCTCCAAATCCAGAAATCTCATGGAAAATCCGAATCCCAAACTCCAAAGTAAATAATGGTGAAATACCGGCATAAAGCCCCATGATATTGCATAACAGTGAATATATATGTATACATGCACGAAGTGTCTAAGTAGGAAATGCGATATCAAACTAGCATATGAAAACAAACGTACTAGTACTAAGTCGAATCTACCAGCTAGCAATCATACAATGAAGTAATGTTTTCTAATGTGTACGTGACATGGAAATTACCGATGATGATGTGTGTGAGCCGGCAAGTAAGTGTACGTGGAGCATACACATCATCGGTAATGGTGCTGGTGTCCTGACAACAGGGTTTCATAATAACTACGAAAACACGATTAAGCATGCAATGCGATGCGAATAGCAAGAATATACGAAAAATGAATAGTAAATGCAACAAATAAGAATATACATTATATATACGAGTTATACAGTTTTTGGTATTTGAAATAGCACGAATCATGGTGTTTAGAAAATAGGGGCTACGGTGTTTTTATGAAAATGTACGTCCTTTGAAATTTCCGTAGTATCTCTTGGCCTGTCTTTAAAATACCCACGATCGTTAGTTTGAAAATAAGTATGACTCGAGCTCAGTCTGACATCTAACTGATAAACTACAGGACTAAACCAACAGACTAATCGAAAGGGTAAGGAAATCCACCTAAGTCCGAGTCGATATATCTAGTAGTCGGTGATCTCGCCTCAATAGCGTCACGTACGATAAAATATATAATACGACATTCTCGAGTCAAGAGTACGGGTCAATCATCATCATTGTACATCGTACGGTAAAAATCCATCATACGGCATCCCAAATCGGGGTACGGGTCAAATATCATATATAACTCACTATTTATCTGGTATCATTATCAACATATCCTGATTTAGTGGTACTAATCTATAGTCTAGTACATTCTGATACCACCAAATATATATCCGCGAGTGAATAAAACACATCGCCCAACGATCCACTATAATAACATGTCGTATTTCATAACACGACCCGAATCACATCACCGATCTCACGGCATCATGCCCAATCACATTGACTCATCTCCAAGTATCATATACCATCCTCATCATCTGTGTACACACACACACACATACTCACATACTCACATACATATATATATATATATATATATATATATATATATATATATATATATCCCCATATACGCACAAGAAAATCAAATGTATGCGTGTGTGCGTGCGTGTGTGCCAATCCTTACTCTAGGGTTTCGCGACTAAGAACTAAACTAAGTTACTTTCTCTCTAAGCATTCGTGTCTCACATTAACATATGTATAAAAATATATAAATCGTATTCGCATTCTACCTTACGAAGTGCGGGGGTGCTATACGCCATCCACCCGACTTCCCCCGTAGATATATATCTACTCACCTGATCCTTGCTTGCCGAAGTCGATGTCGCCAATCTCCTCCTCGTCATACGAAGTCCATGTGAAGGTGCCCACATATAATCATATAACATCGTAAACCGAAATCGCGGATAAAAAACCCAAACGATACACGAAACGCACATAGGTTGAAACCTATGGTCTAGGCATGCAAGAATAATCAAACAACTCCTGATATCGAAGTACAAACGTCAAGTGACCGAGACAAAACAAAAATACCAAAGTTCAAGTTCATAGAATTCACAAACCGAAATCAAAAACTATGAAAAACACTTCTAGATTTTACCCTAGGTTGAATTAGCCAATTTTGCATATATGGAGGGTCTAGTTTACTGAAAATGGAGCCATGGACCAAACACGAAGCCAATCACCCCTACCCCTGGCCGCAATTTACGGCCAGAAAGAACTTATTTGCGGCCAAGGGTGATGGTTAGGGTCTCGGGTCTTGGGGTTAGTTTCTAGGTTGCCTGCACATCTCTCAGTCTTTGCTAAATAATTTTCAGGGCCCCCGGATGAAAGCAGATCTCAAAACTACACCATAATTCCTCCACAAATCCGATATCGGGGATTTCTAAGTTCAAGTCTTGGGTTTAAATCTCTTGTTTTAATCCAATATACAATCATTACAGGGGTTGTAGCCATGATTAACCCTCAATTACACATTCACAAACCAATTCATGCCCTAAATCTCATCTTGGAAATTCCCAAGATCACTAAACCTTACTTAAACAACTCTAAACTAAAATATATGCTAAAGTAAATGAATAACTAAACTAATGGTGAAGAAAATACCTCATTTGGCAACTCAAGAAAATTCTTGAGTTACCCCAAATTTTCAAAATCCTAACTTTCTTGGTTCCCCATGCTTGTAGTGAGCTTGTGTATATTTTTAATGAAAGGGATGAAGTGGTTTGAGGTGCTTTTGGGGGTGAAGTGAGGTATAGGAGGTGGTGGAGGGAGAGGGCAGCCATGGATGAGGGAGGGGAAAAAAACAATGAAGAGGATGAAGAATGAAAGAATGAGCCAAGGGTCAAAGGAACCCCCCACCTCTCTCTCTTTCTCTCTTGCCCATACCTAATTTTTTAATCTATTTTCTTTTTCTTTTATTATCTTTTCCTTATCTTTTCATCTCAATAAAAACAAAGCCATGCATGAAATAAAAGAAAATGCCATGGTAGAAAAATATAACAAATGTGTAATATGACATGGTGCATGTCACATGCACAAAACACCATTAATGTGTGATTAGTGAACATTAATCAAGTTTAGGATAAACTTGTATATAATTAATTATAAAAATTTATAATTTGCCTAAATCACATAAATCCCTCCAAAAATCACCATTCAATTTAATTCTCCAATATTTTCCAAACAATCGGTATATAATTATACCACACCATTAAATTATTCATAATATTTATTATTTTAGTTATATAAATTCCCAAAAATAATATTTAATTTTTCTGAAATGTTACACTATTGGACACCGCACTATTACCGACGGTTCATGTTGTACGAGCACTAAATTGTATGCTATACCCACACCGTTGGTAATTGCCATGACACGTGCTACATATATCTTGCTATAGCTACACATATACCTATATGGTATTGTATCCTTATTGACATGTATATACACATACCTTGCTATAGCTACATGTACATCATGCATACATACTTACATGTACACACACATATCTTGCTATAGCTACACATATACCTATATCGTATTGTATCATTATTGACATGTATATACACATACCCTGCTATAGCTACATGTACATCATGCATACATACTTACATGTACACCCACATATCTTGCTATAGTTACATATATCCTATGTGGTATTGTATTGTCATTGACATTGAGACGTTGATTATTGCGCTATTGCGCATATGAAATGCCTCATACATACATACTTACATGTATACGCACATATCTTGCTATAGCTACACATATACCTATATGGTATTGTATTCTTATTGACATGTATATACACATACCTTGCTATAGCTACATGTACATCATGCATACATACTTACATGTACACCCGCATATCTTGCTATAGCTACACATATACCTATATGGTATTGTATCATTATTAACATGTATATACACATACCCTGCTATAGCTACATGTACATCATGCATACATACTTACATGTACACCCACATATCTTGCTATAGCTACATATATCCCTATGTAGTATTGTATTGTCATTGACATTGAGACGTTGATTATTATGTTATTGCGCATATGAAATGCTTCATACATACATACTTACATGTATATACACATATCTTGCTATAACTACATGTACACCTCATATGATGTTGCATTTGATTTCAGAGGAATTGGGAACCGTATGATATATTTTAAAACTGGATTCATTTAAAAGAGCGGGTTTCCCCTAATATGCTCATATTACTGTTTTATGTTGCTTACATCAGATTTCATAGATTTACGCATTGAGATATGGATTTCATGTGATTTATGGATTTGAGAACCGTGGGGATACTTCAAGAAATTATGTATTGTTTGAAAACCCGATTCCTTTGATATGATATTTCGATACGTCCACCATGAGTTTTCTCGGTTCCGAGACTTGTGTTAGATACCCGATTCGAGGAGTGGTAGGCACCGTCTGCGGGTACATGGTGGACCCGGTGAGATACCCCGGGGAAAGAAGACTCATAAAGAAAGGCGGTGAGCCCGGCGGAGGGAATACTACCTATCGGTGATAGTATAGAACCCAACAGATGTCCGGAGGATACCGTGTGGGAGTTATGTCTTGAGATATATTGAGGGCCGATCTGGGTATGCGGCGCCTGAGAGATGAGTATTTACGTGTCGATACTGGACACGAGTATTTCATGATATTTCGAGTGTCAATGATGGACACTCAGGTTCCATGAGATTCACCGACATGAGGGCCGATCAGAGTGACGACGCCTGAGGTATTGGGATTTGGGGTGTCGTTGATGGACACCAGGATTTTCCACGATCATGATTCATTGATGATATTATGTTTTATCCCATACTCAGCATTATTTGATATGCATTGCTTCATGTATTTATAGTACCTGATGGAGTACCTTGATCATGATTGTTGCATATCCATATTGCCATATTTATGCAATCAGATTGCATGTTATAGATTATCGCTGTTCGTGCATACCTGCGATTATCGGTGTGATGTTACTTACTATTCACGAGTTGGCAACTCACCCCCGTTGTGCCTTAGTGTTTTGCAGGCTTGACCCTCAGAGTAGTCATGGCAGGGATTCATATTGTACCTTTTTCGACGGATACAGCTACGGTTGGCTTGAGCCTTTGCTATAGGTGGGTTCGCGGTTATCCGTTTATGTACATTGTATATCTGTTATTGTATCTAGTACTCTCCATCTACCACTTCATGTATTGACTTAGAGACGAGTTGTGAGGATTGATTTTGTATTATTTTGCGACTCTGGGTGCCGTGCTCGTGCGAGCCGGCCTTTGTTATGTAGTTTTACCTCCTTATGCTGTTTTTCATTTATATTTCTTTGCTACGGTGTCGTATATATGCTTGTGGTGGTTGTTTCCGCCGTTGGGCGTGATTTGCTCCCGTTTGGGGATGCTTTATTTATATTCCTTGTTGTACCCATTTCAAGGCTAGTTTTTACAAAGAAGGTGCTGCCGAAATTTTTAAGAAAGTAAACTTAAGTTTAAAGATTTTTACTTGAGATTCCCGAAGGTTTTTAACAATGTTTTCATCACTTATTCCTTTTGGTGGTTTAGATTTCTGGGTTTCGGCTTACTTAAATTGCGTACGCCTGTAGACGTCACGTGGTTTAATTGCCTGTCACGTGCCTAAATCTGGGTCGTGACATATAGCAAGGGTAATGATGTTTTTATGTCGAAGCTAAACTATATGGTATTTTTCTGTAAAAGTGCTATCAAAATTGAAATATAAATTCTTTTGATATGAAACTTGTCAATATGTTTTGTTAATATTTAATAATCATGATGGGAGAGTTTGGTATTATGATGTTTAAGAAAAATTTGATTTTTAAGGAAAAACCGAATCGGAAGTTGGAATAACTCCATTTCCGTCGGGTTTTAGAATTACGAGTTTTTAGAATAGAAAATAGAAGAGGGAGGAGTGATTTACTGGATTTTAGATTAGAGAAGAGGAATAGGGAGTGGTAGGAGGTGCCGGTGCATCGTTTCGTCGCCGGGAGCTCCTAGGGCCGTCGTCGGAAGTTCGTCGGAGTTTCGCCCTTCGCTAACTCCACTTGTACACAAAAGTTCTAGAGATTTTTCTTGAGAGTTTGGACAGAGATTGCGAGTGAGGGGTGTGTAGAATGGAGTGGTATTTATAGGAAAAGATTTGGGTTAGGGTAGATGAAAGGGTGAGATAAAATTGTATTAAAATTTGTATTAAAAATTGGATTAATTGGAGTTTTGAATGGCTCTGTTAATGTGCAGGGTTTTTAAACTATACAGGGGTTATAAGGAGGCCAAGAGTCACAAAAGTTCAGAAGGGAAAATCGGATTCTGGGCTGACTCGGCCGGCGGCGGCCGATTCGGCCGAGTCAGGCCGCCACGTGTCCCTTGCCTCTTGGTTAGTATAGTGGGGTCGTTTGTTTTTAGTGTGACCTTTGGTTTTATGGGTTATGAACGTGTAGACTCTTGGGCTTCTAAAAATTTAAAAGAAAACTAATTAAAAAAATAATGTGGCTAATGGGATTTGAACTCTGGTGCTTTGGTTCAGCAGTGCAAGGTCTTACCAATGAGCTACAAGCTCCTTCTTTCTATTAAAAAGCAAAACAAATACTTATAGTACTCACAGGAAATGTAAATACCCCAAATATACATTAATTTTAAATGAATTTTATGTACACTAAAAATAGAGTTGTTACAGTCTACCCTCTTTTAGGGCCTAGGACCAGCTACTTTACTAGAGCAAGGAAATTCTCTTCTTCTTAGATCAATGGAATAACTCTCTTGCTATTGCTCTTCTCGCTTCTGCAACAAGTGGATCTATCCTTCCTTGATCCCTTCTTGTCCAGATCAAAGTTGAATCGCGAGCCTATATAAAGTAATGAAGCAAAAAAAAGAAGAAAACAAACATGGTTTAGCGGATTCAGAATTGTAACCAAGCATCCTGGGTTCTATACCCGATTCATAACTATAGCATGCAGCCGATCCTGGATCTCCCATGCATATCGACAAACTTCGTCCTCGAAATTTACAATTTTATTTTAAAGACTAGTTTACAAATAGGTGAGGATATCTTGCACGCATCTCATCTTCCTTTTCCCATGTTGATTCTCCTGGAGTGTCTTTCCTCCACATCACTCGAACCAAGTTGACTTCCTTGTTCCGAAGTGACTTCACTTTCCTGTACAGGATCTCCACAGGTTATTGCTCACAAGATAAGTCGGACTGTACAGTGTGCTTGGAATGATCGAGAATATGGCTAGGGTCACTCACATACCTTCTGAGTTGGGATATGTGGAGCACATTGTGCACTCCTTCCAATGAAGGTGGAAGTGCCAAGCGGTATGCCACTTCACCGACTCGTTCGAGTATGTCGAACGGTCTAATGTTTCTCGGACTTAGCTTACCCCGTCTTCCAAATCGAATCACTCCGCGGTTTGGAGATATCTTCAGGAATACATGATCTCCCGTCTGGAACTCCAAATGACGGCGCTTTGCATCAGCCCAGTGCTTCTGTCGATCTTGGGCTATGCGCATTCTTTCCCTGATAGTACGAACCACATCAACAGTTGCTACTATCATCTCAGGTCCAAGGAGTTCTCTATCACCGATGTCATCCCAACTTAATGGCGATCGACACTTCCTTCTATAGAGTGCTGCAAAAGGTGCCATTCTAATGCTTGCTTGGTAGTTGTTGTTGTATGAAAACTCCACAAGATGTAGGTGATCTTCCCATGATCCTCCGAAGTCTAACATATACGCTCTGAGCATATCTTTCAAGATCTGAATAGTTCGCTCAGACTGACCATCTGTTTGGGGATGATAAGCTATGCTGAAGTTAAAACTTGTTCCAAGCTCGCTTGCAGACTCTGCCAAAATTGTGATCGGAATCTTGTGTCATGATCGGAGACAATGCAGACCGGTACTCCATGAAGTTGCAAAATTTCCTGTATGAGTTCATGGGTATCAGAGATAGTACATATTTAAAGATTTAAAATCTTACTTAGATTCTTACCTCCATGTACTTCTTTGCTAATGTCTCAGTTGATTGGCCAACTCGAAATGGGATGAAGTGAGCCGACTTTGTGAGTCGATCCATAATAACCCATACCGCATCGTTACCCTTTGCGATGCGAGGAAGAGCAGTCACAAAATCCATTGTGATATGTTTCCACTTCCATTCTGGGATAGGTAACGGTTGAAGTAATCCAGCAGTCCTGTGATGTTCAGCCTTTACTTGCTGACACACCAAACATTTAGCGGCGCTTTTGGCTGTTAGTTATGTATATGCCCTAGAGGCCATTGTTGTACATATGATGTATATTATAATGGATGCATGGATATATATAGAGAGGACTTTCTTGCTCGTCATGATAGTATGCTATTTGGTTTCACTTTATCTTAACATGTTGACTTGTATCGGTTTACTGTTTTTCTCTCACATGTTGATGAAGCCCTTAGGATTTGTACTCGACTACTGGGACTATGATGAGATCATGCTAGTGGGGCCATGGTAGTCGATGAGTACATCCTATAACTGTTCCTAGTCGAGGGTATATCGAGACAGGGCATCGATACACCAGAGTAGACTAGCGTATACGCATCTTGACCCATATGATGGGCGATGGATGATCCCATATCCATCGGTGTTTGACATCAGAGATGGTGTACGGGTGCTCAGTGGAGACTGGGTACACTGGACGGACTCGCCGAGAACTCCCAGATGGTGATATACCATACGTCAGATGGCAGTTCTCCGGTGACACTGGTACAGGGTAGTCTGTAGACCCGAGATCGTCATAGAGTCTTGTGGGATTCCCACCGTGCTTTGATTTCCACCTTACCATGTCCAAGAGGGCGTGCAAAACGGTGGCTTTTGGGTACAGTCTCGAATCACATGGAGGCAATGAGCGATAGGAGGGGATTCGTCTCTCCCGGTATAGGGAGTTGATGTTGTGCTGTGTTCGATTGGCTATAACTGGAAGTCCCTGGCCATGGCTGATATAGAGATTTACTGGTAAGGTTACTAGTAGTTTCTCGACCTGTTATGAGCCACACATCGATACGACTTATCGGTTACTGGGGTCTGACGTATACCACCCCTAGACTTGATATGCGACATATCAGACGAAGAGACCGGACTGTACGGGAGTGTTACTGGTTGGATTCACAGGAGAACGTACAGGCTAGCTTGTTGATCTTCTGATCGCTCAATACCTGGGTGGCTGTTACGTTTAGCTGACCGCTTGCAGCTTGTGGGTGTTTGATATGATCATCACCTGCTACCGGCGTATTGACGATTCTTTAGAGTCCTACACAGAGGTTTCTTGGCTCAGGCAAAATGGAGTAGAGGCACATATGTGATGTATGCAGGACCGAGGATAATGCGATATAAGATACCGTATTATATTCTCGCGATATTTAGATATGAACCAGATCATCAGATCAAGTGTTGTTTCGATGAATCGGTACATGATATATTAGTCGGTTATATTCGATATAGCCGGATTGTCGGATCAAGTGTTGATTCGATGATTTAATGTTTAATAATATATATGATATATTGTATTACATTATCTAATATTGGCTCGCTTTATTATTTCATTTTCTCACCGGATAATACATTGATATATATGTGATATATGTTAATTGTATTATTTTTCTTTTGTTACAAATATATAATATATATATGATATATATTATAGTAACATGTTATGATTAATTATGGAACATGTTTTGTGGAGATAAAGCAAGGTTAGGGTTTGATTAGGGTTAGTTCTTTCTTGCACCTTCTAGAACTTTTCCTTTTGTCATGAAGAACATATTATGATAGATATTTTCTTATGACTCATTTCTTAACCCAACCAAACCCTAGCCTTAGTTAACTCTCTACAAGGGTTATCCTTGTCATCATTAACCATGGTTGCATTATTATTGATATACTCATTTTCATTATTCATCACAAAAGGAATTAATCTCATTATTCATCATCTTCTTCTCTCTTGAGCTTTGAGAAAGCTTGCTTGATTTTCCTTTTGTGATGATTTCATGTGAGATTATGATATAAAAAGATAACATAAATACTACTCTATCATCCTCATCTAATCTAGCCCATTAGATTAGGGTGTTCACCTCATTAGAGTGAGAGAGCTTGGGTTATAGCAACTTCGACGTAGATCATCGGAGAAAAGGAATACGACAAGCTATCATGGATCGTTCGAGTCGTGGAGCCTCTCTTGAGTCCGGGAGATCGTGGATCGCGGCGAAGGGACTTCTACTCGGAGCTTATGAAGCGAAGGAGTGGACTACAAAGGTTATAATCCCCCACTCTTAGCAATAAAGTTGTTATCTTGCATGTTAATCCCTAATAATCTAGCTAAGATCCCGGCTTTGGGTTGTTCGACACGTCTAAATTTTTATCCGGGCATGTTTGATGCCTTATGAACCTTCACAAGAGTGCCTAGGAACCCTACACTGGCTACTTCACGTTTCATTCCATGCCACCAGTAATTCTGACGTAGATCTTTATACATCTTTGTATCTCCAGGGTGTACTGAGTAGGGAGAGCTGTGATCTTCTTTCATTAACTCTTCCCGAACAGAACCTTTTGGTACACATAATCTGCCGCCGTATCTCAAAGATCTGTCTTCATGGATGATGAAGTCTGTTCTGAGTCCATTCTCCACTTGTTCTCTGATCTTTTGCAACTTAGCAACACTTGCTTGAGCTGCTTTGATCTGATTGACAATTGTTGATTGAACTTGTAAATTCATCAAGCTCGAAGCGTTACCTGGCATGACTAATTCAATCTCCATCTGATGCAAGTCTTGTTGAAGCTTCCACTGAGTGGTGAGATTCGTTGCTAATGGTTGGCGACTAAGGGTATCAGGTACCACATTCACCATTCCCGGGTGATATTGCAGGTTGATGTCAAAGTCCGCCATGAGTTCTAACCATCCTCTCTGCCGCATATTAAGCTCCTTCTGAGTAAACACATATTTCAGACTCTTGTGATCTGTGTATATGTTCACTCGTTCACCAAGAAGATAATGGCGCCAAATCTTGAGATCAAAGATTACGGCTGCCAACTCCAAATCATGCGTCGGATAATTGCGCTCATGAATCTTCAGCTGTCTTGAAGCATAAGCTACAAATCTTCCGTGCTGATATAGAACACATCCTAATCCCTTACCGGATGCATCGCAGTAAACTTCGAAACCTCCAGTTTGATCCGGTATAACGAGAATAGGTGCTGATGTCAACTTTGACTTGAGTTCTACGAAAGCTTGTTCGCATGCTTCTGACCACACGAATTCTTCATCTTTACGTGTGAGCTTGGTATGGGGTGTTGCTATATTTGAAAAGCCTTCAATGAACCTTCGGTAATATCCAGCTAGACCCAAGAAACTCCGAATGTCCTTCACTGACTTTGGTGTCGGCCATTCGCTTACTGCTGAAACTTTCGCTGGATCCATATAGATTCCTTCGCCCGATACAATATGTCCGAGAAATCTGACTTGATCTAGCCAAAACTCATACTTGCTGTATTTGGCATAGAGCTGATGTTTTCGTAGAGTTTCCAGGACAATTCTCAAGTGTTCGGCGTGCTCTTTTCGACTCTTAGAATACATCAGGATGTCGTCGATGAAGATGACAACAAACCTGTTTAAGTACTCCCGGAAAACTTGATTCATCAGGTTCATGAATATTGCTAGTGCGTTGGTCACTCCAAATGGCATCATAAGAAATTCGTAATGACCATAGCGAGTTCTGAATGCCGTTTTGTGGATATCAGATTCCTTGACCTTCACCCGATGATAATCTGAACGAAAATCTAACTTGGAGAAAGCAAAAGATCCACTTAACTGATCGAATAAATCATCAATGCGCGGGAGTGGATACTTGTTCTTTATTGTTACTTCGTTCAAGGCTCTATAATCGATGCACATTCTGTATGAACCTTCCTTTTTCTTCACGAGCAGAACTGGAGATCCCCAACTTGAAGTGCTGGGACGAATCCATCCTTTCACCAATAATTCATCCAACTGAGTTCGGACCTCCTTCAAACCTTCCAGACTTAATCGATAAGGTGCTTTGATCACCGGTTGTGCTCCTGGTACTAAATCAATGCTGAATTCAAGAGCTCGATCGGGAGGCAAACCTGATATATCGTTAGGAAACACATCGTCGATCTCTCGAACCACTTCTGGCTTTGATCCTTCCTCCGCTTGAATTGCCGCAATCACTTCCTTCTTTGGTTTCGCCTTGTAAGCACTTGGCTCTAGCGTACGGTCTCCACTTTTGAAATAGAAGACCGGATGGTCTGGAATCTCGAATACTACCCTCCTTTGACAACAGTCGATGGTAGCATAAAATGTTCCGAGCCAATCCATACCTAGAACCACATCGAAGTTCGGTATGTCCAGCACCTTGAAGTCAGCATAGAATTCGCTGCTGCAGACGAATACTGGACACAAGCTGTATCCTATTGTTGCCTTTAGAACGTCGTTCCCTGAACTGACATTCCAACTGGATACAAGCGGTGTGACTGGAATCGCATGAGTTCGGACGAACCGTTGCGACATAAAGCAGTAAGATGCTCCAGTATCGAAGAGTGCTAGTGCAGGAAGTGAGGCTACTAAGATTGTACCTAAGGTATGTGGGATATGTTTTAGGTATAGGGAAAATATGTAGGTAGGTGTTAAGACTGAAAGAAAAACTTGAGAAGAAAGGGTTACCAGTGATGACTTGGCCAGTGGCCTCAGTTTCTTCCACGGTCATCGTGAAAGCCTGTCGCCGTAGTATATTCCTCCTGGCCGGAGGAGCATTTCTCGGAACGCTCCATTAAGCTTGATGGAACTGATGAGGAGGAGGTGCAGTCGGTGGTCCTCTAGGTGGTAGAGCAGGGAGAGCGAGTCTTGGAGCAGGTGGGGCTGGTCTCTGTTGATAAGTGATTGCTGGCCTGGGTGCAACATATGGATTTTGTCTACGAGGAAAAGACCCAATATCATGAGTAGCTGAGCCGCAGACTAATCAAAGACGGTTGACTCGCCGGCAGTCTTTCATCATATGTCCAGCTCTCTTGCAGTAGGTACAAAAGGTTGGGCTGGGCCGGTTGATTGGTACTCCCGGTCTCCTTGGTATAAAAGATGGCCTTGATGAGGCTCCTCCTGCTATTTGGTTGGCAGGGTGTGTAATTCCAGAAGTTAGAGATCTGCCCCTAATCTTTACCGCTGCCTCATAACGGCGGGCAGCTTTCAGAGCCGATTCATGAGTCAGAAAATCTTCTGTGGCTAGTGCAGCCTGGATCTCCGAATCTAACCCTTGTTAGAATCGACGGGCTCTGATCTCATCCGTCGGTATCAGGTGTGCCGTAAATCTGTTAAAGTATTGCGTTAGCTGTGTAGTATGTGATATATTGAAAAATTCGAATTATTGAGACATATCTTACCGACTGAGCATGGTGAACTCAGCATCATATTCATCTACTGACTTGGTCCATATTGAACCTTGTTGCAGATGGATGAATTGCTGTTCTATGTCGAACCTGGCAGCCTCAGGGAAGTACTTTGCGTCGAACATGTCGCGAAAAGTCTTCTATTCGATGGGTTGATTAAGACGGCTTTCTTCCGCCTTCCACCAGACCCGTGCATTGTCCGTGAGTTGAGTTTCGCAACACGGACCCAAGCTATCTCTGGCACTTGTGCCGCTGCCAGATCATCTTCGATGCTCTGAGCCCATTCCTCAGCTTCTAGAGGGCTCTCTTTTCCTGAGAATTGTTTGGGGTGCAAAGCTCTGAATTGTTTCACCCCAGGTGCTTCTGCCTCTGGTCGGTTCATCAGGATAGCAGTCTGCTGCTGCTGTCCTTCCAGGATGCCGCGGATTGCCTCAAGCAGAACCATCTGCTCGTTGATCGGAGCAGGGACAGCAGGTGTGAGTGGTAGTGGTGGAGGTGTGCTGTTGACATTGGTGCTGGTGTTGTTTAGGGAATCCATAACCTTGAAAGTAAATTTTGGGTTATGACAGATTCGAAGTATATGAAATGATAAGATTTAAGGAATATGAATTGTAAAGAATGTTTTAGTTGCTGGTTCTTGTGTTTTATTGCTTAGGTTGTCCACGCAGAACTGAACTGCATAGTAGGGTTCCATACATCTCTGACCTGCATGGGACACCAACAAAACCTGTCACGCCCCGCTTCCCAGTGTAAGTCGAAGGAGACGCGACTGACCGCTATGTATTTACTCAGAAATAAATACGCTAAGCGTAACTAAGCAATATAAAAGAAATATACACAAGAGACAAATGTAATGAACATCAACTTTATTTATTAATATTCTTTTGTACAATGCATCTGAAAAGTAAATACATGGAATGGAAAGTAATGCCTAAGCAGTGGCATAACAGAAACAGAATGTAAATGTGTACAAGGAAATCTAAAGCTCTAGGTCGTAAGCTAGCTGTTCCAAATCCTCGCTGGTGGGCTCGAGCTCCTGAAGGTCCGAATCACCCGACAACATTCCAAAAAAGAAAGAGAAGGAATGTCGTCAGCGAACAATCGCTCGGTAAGTCCCAAAGATAAGGGAAAAGTAGAATAGAGAGAGAAAGAGTAACTTTTAAAGTTGTATTATATTGTTAACGCTGTTGTTTGTAGCTTGGTACTGTAGGGTTCCTTGGCACGCTAAGGAGGTCTCACAAGGCATCAACCATGCCAATTTCAAAAAATCTAGGTGCCGAGAAACCCGACTACGGATCGTTGGCTAGAAATCTAGGCGGAAAAGAAACTAGTTAACACTTAACTATAAGAATATGGAAATACAACCTTTGTAGATCCGGTGCTCCACCTCCACGGCTCCGCAATGAAGTCCTCTCCGCTGTCCAAATCGAACCATGACTCTCACGGTGGTTTCATCGGAGAAAAGACCGGGCTAGGTCGTCGACAACGTGCCGAAGATGATCTACGTCGAGGCATCACTAGATCAAGCTCCACCTTCACCAAGCCTTGAAAACTTGTGAAGGAAACACACTCTACTACTTGGCAAGAGGTAGAGGATGAAGAAATAGGAAGTGGGTAGACTTTAGAATTGGATTTCTCACTCTTTTTCATCAATCACCATTGATGGATGCTTGGTTTTCTTCTTGAAGAAGAAGAAGAAGAAGAAGATAATGAATATGATAAGTTAATTAAATTAGAATAGAAAATCAAAACTTATCATAAACAAAACCATGGTTAGGTGTAGAGAGTGGACTATGGTTAAATGGAGTGGTTAGGGTTAAGCATGAGACAAAATGGTGACTTAGTCAAACCTTCATGAATCTTCATGAAAGAAACAAAGTTAGCCACCATTTTCTCTTTATGCTTTTCATTTTCCAAAATAAATAAATAAATGAATAAGAAAATGAAAACCCTAACCAATCTACAACCATGGTTTAATCTTCACACAAACCCTAGTGAGCATATATCATCAAACATGATACAAACTTGTGTACAAAAGTATATCACATATACAATGTGCACAATCCAAGTGAGAAAACCATTTAAAAGTGAACTAATACTAGTTAATGCAAAGTAATATATCAAATATATAATTATACATTAAATCATTAAATCAACACTTGATTTAACGATCCGGTCATATCGCATACAACCGACTAGTATCCAATGTATCGACTTATCGAATCAACGCTTGAATCGATAACTAGGTTATATCGCATACAACCATTCGACACATTCATCGCGAGAATGGAATACGGTATCACATACACATATTATTCTCGGTCTCGCACATATCTCATATGCGCTCCTATTTCGTTTCGCTTGAGCCAGGAAACCTCTGTGTAGGACTCTGAAGACTCATCAATACGCCGGCAGCAGGTGATGATCATATCAAACACCCACAAGCCGCAAGCGGTCTGCTAAACGTAACGGCCACCCGGGTATTGAGCGATCAGAAGATCGACGAGCAAGCCCTCTCACACTCCAGTGAATCCAACCAGTAACACTACCGTACAGTCCGGTCTGATCGTCTGATATGTCGCATATCTCGCCTAGGGGTGGTAAACGTCAGACCCCAATAGCTCGATAAGTCGTGTCGATATGAGGTCTATAACAATTCGAGAAACTACTGGTAACACTTACCAGTAAATCTCAGCAACCCTGGCCAGGGATTTCCTGTTATAACCAATCAAACACAGCGCAACATCAACCCCCCTATACCGGGAGAGACGAATCCCCTCCTATCGCTCATTGCCTCCATGTGACTCGGGACTGTACCCAAAAACCACCATTTTGCACGCCCTCTTGGACATGGTAAGATGGAAATCAAAGCACAGTGGGAACCACACAAGACTCTATGACGATCTCGGGTCAACAGACTACTCTGTACCAGTGTCACCAGAGAACTGCCATCTGATGTAAGGTATAATACCATCTGGGAGTTCTCGGCGAGTCCGTCCAGTGTACCCAGTCTCCACTGAGCACCCGTATATCATCTCCGATGTCAAACACCAATGGATATGGGATCATCCATCGCCCATCTGTATGGGTCGAGAAGGTGCACGCTAGTCTACTCTGGTATATCGATGCCCCATCTCGATACACCCACGACTAGGGACTTTCAAGGATGTACTTATGGACTACCATGTCCCCACTAGTATGATCCGCATCATAGTCCAGGTAGTCAAGTACACATCCTAAGGGCTTTACCAACATGTAATAGAGAGACAATCTGTGTACACGTTAAGGTAAAGAGCAACCAGATAGCATACTATCATGTCGAGCAAGAAAGTCCTCCCTATATATGTCCCAGCATCCACTACAATATACATCCTATGTACAGTAATGGCCTCTAGGGCATACATATAACTAACAATCTCCCACTTGCACTAGGGCCATCTGTAGCAGTGGTCGAAGTATCTCATACTCAACCATCCCATAAAAGTCTCTCTCTGGGAATAGGCCTTCGTGAGTGGATCCGCCGTGTTATCCTCTGAGTCTGCTCTCCTTGCCTCGATCACCTTGGAGATCAACCATCTCCATGATCAGGTGATACTGCCTTATAATATGTCTGGATCACTGATGGGATGGGGGTTCCTCGCATAAGCCACAACTCCATTGTCACACAATGGTAGGAACTAAGTTCATCTCATGAACTATTATACATCCAAACAGCCTCTTTGGTAGCATCTTAAGTAGCGATGTATCCTGCCTTTATCGTCTAGTATGTCACGGTATCTAGCTTGGAACTCTTCCAACATACTGTCCCTTTACTGAGGGTAAAGACAATGCCTGCGACTGACATTCAGTCGTCTTTATCACCCTGGAACACTTCCAGTGATTCTCCCCAGGATCGATTGATACCATCACACTACAGCTAGTGAGTATCCTAACATCCAATTAGATCTATCTCATAGATCCGAAATCTAGGATTTAGTAGGTATCATTTTGATCCTATATGGAGAATCATTGTGATAAGCGGAGATTGATCAAGCGTAGCATAGGAAACTCCTTCCCTATCAAGAGTATGTCATCCACGTACTCTACGAGGATCGTCACCATACTCCCTACTACCTTTTTGTTCATACAAGGTTCATCTACCATTATGATGATGTCAACTTCTTTGACTAATCCATCAAAACAGATGTTCCAACTCCGCGATGCCTGCTTTATCATATAAAGCATCTTACACACGTTTCCGCTGCTCCCACTGTCTACGAAGCCCTCTGGCTGTGTACTTATAGACGCACTATTCTAAAACATCATTTAGAAAAGCAGTCATGGCACCCAACCGCCAGATATCGTAGTTATGGTATGTAGCCGTGGCAAGTAGGATCTGGATGGACTTAAGCATAGGTACTGGAAAAGGTTTCATCATTATCCACGCCTGGTCAATGACGAAAACCTTTAACAAGTCTAGCTTTGAAAGTCTCAACTTTTCCATTTACATCAAGTAATCTTCTCAAGATATACTTGCTCCTGATGGGGATTTAACCCTTCAGATATAGCAACCAAAGTCCATACTTTGTTGGTGTATAAGGATTCCATCTCAGATCACTAAGCATCCAGCCATTCTTACAGAGTCTCACTCCTGATGGCCAGCTCGAAACTAGTTGGGTCATCATCTCATGATGCAATCCTCGCTCCCACTGTCATAGAGAAACAGAAGTATCTCTCAGGTGGGTGAGGAACCCTACTAGATCGGCGGAGAGGCTGAGGTTCGTTGGTTACTACTGAATCCTTTGGTTCTACCAAATTATCTGCTGTATTTTGTATAGCTGGAACCTTTCCAGTTCTACATTACAGACCTTGCCTCGAGCTTGTCCGGATTTTGCTTTTAGACATAGGCCGGACAACCCCAAATCTTAACTAACTTAAGATATGGGCTCTTCCCATACCATATCAAATATGAAGTGGTAGGCAACAGATTTGATTTGAACCCTATTCAATAGGTATGCAACTTCTCAAGTGCATAACACCCAATAGGAAAAAGGTAACTCAGTAGTACTCATCATAGAGCACACCATATCAAATAGGGTGTATCTGCTCCGCCCCGACATACCATCGTGCTATGGTGTATTCGGAGGAGTAATGCCGAGAGAGAATCTCATTCTCCTTTAGAATAGTCCAGGAATTCCGTGCTCAAGTATTCTCCCCCTTGATCTCATCATAGGACATAATACTTATACCCGTATTTTGGTTCTCTACTTCTAACTTATATTCTGTGAATATCTCAAAAGGTTCGGACTTGTGTTTCAACAGGAACATATGTCTGAATCTAAAGAGATCATCAGAGTACGTAATGAAGTATAAAGAACCAATCCTGGCATGTGTAGACAGGGGACCTACATACATCAACATGTATCATCCTAAGAGTTCATTAACTCTTTCTCTGTTTCTAATAAACAGAGCTGTTGTCATTATATCTTTGTGACATGACTGGCAAGTTTCACAAGATGTAAATTCAAACTGATTTAAATATGCATCTATATGTAACTTCAGCTAGTCGGGTCGCATTGATATGACCTAGTCTACAATACCTTAAGAAGGATTCGTTCATTTCTGAACTCTTCCTCTTGTGTGTGTTCTGTATACGAAGAACTGTAGTTTGATTTAGAACATTAATGCTTTTAGATAACGTGCCTGAACCGATCAACTTTTGATATAGGAAATGTTCAAAACATTATCCAACAATACAAAATTTTATCGTTTCTTTACTAATAAAGAGACAGATATGATTTTGTATATCAGGTTCGGTATCTAATAACATTCGTTCAGAGTCAATGTATTACAATACAGGGTGACAGTGACCAACAGACTTGGCTGCAACACTTGCCCCGTTTTCTGCCTCATGAAACTTATCACCCGTTCTCAGTTTTTCTACCCTTTTGTAGTCCTATGTAACAGATTACATATCTGGGATCCTGATCCGGTATCATATACCAAGGATGCGGAGGTTACTGAGAAACAGTTCTGTATAATGAACACACCCGAAGATGATGCATCAACATGCACTCTCTTCGTTTGGGCGGCACGGGAAATCTGGTATTCCCCAAATTCCTGCTCGATCTTATAACAATTATAAGTTGGAGCGGGACCAACGTTCCCCAGCTCAGTATAACAAAAGGGTTCGGTCAAATATCCGTATTATTATCTTGATTAAGGCGTGACAGGGTCGCTACCAGGAGAGAGAGAGAAGAAAACACTCAGCGTGCGCTCTTGCAAGAATAGATTGGTTATTATTTTATCTAATCAGGATGGCTCTCACTGCTTTTTATCAAATCTTCCTTCAAACCCTAAAAGGAAAGACTAGCCGGGATTAATTACACACTACAAGTTCGCCAATCTTTCAGCCAGGCCAGTGTCGGTACTTTGAGGGAGGTCCCCCGTGCTTTCGCACGAACCTAATTAATGTAAACCTCGTTTTCCCAGAGGCGTAACCTCGTTAACACCTTTCTAGACACCTACTTGATCGGCTAATTGTAATGTGTAAAACTCTCCCAGGAGTAACACTTACTCGCAGCGGGTATCGGGATCCAACTATCTCATAGAAGGTATGCAATCTCATTGCAAATCTCAACACTTGAAATTCCCGATAATATTTCGCCCCTAACGTGCTATGACCTTGACGAAAGCCAACAAACCATAGCCCGCTAGTCAAGTTCAACCCGTACATTTCTTGATCGAATTAAACCCACCCACACGACCCTTGACGAAAGCCAACAAAGCCGCACAACTATCCTAATCCAATCGCATCGTATGCTTGCAGATAAGCAGCATATAGCTACCGCACACTGCACCTTGACGAAAGCCAACAAATGCAGCACGAATACTATATACAACTTATCTGAAATGACGGAGGGCTACGACATGTTTTTCTGAAAACCTATTGCGTAATGAACTTGATATCGTTGTAGAATCAAATGATTTTAAAATGGAGTGCTTCTGAGGCTTTTCTAGTTTTGCTAAAGGAGTCACTCCCGGTGAAGGGATCGTCGGTCCTTTCCTCATCGAATAAGGTGCAAGATATATCACATATACCTCTGTGCAAAGCAAAAACTCTTAAAAGCAATCAAAAGACAAACCGAGTGTGTAGCATCTGCCAGTTATTGATAAAGGAGTCACTCCCGGTGAAGGGATCTCGGTCCTTTCCTCATCGAATAAGGTGCAGGATATATCACATATACCGCTGTGCAAAGCAAGAACTATAGCTACCTGTTTTATTTTGAAATTCGATTCTACAACATCTTAGGTTTCTTTTATTTCATTAATCTCATTAATGAAGTCCCATCATTTAAGTATCTAAACATCACAGATAAATACGACGTACACTTATGCCATCCGCATTCGCCTCGATGTCCCCTCGTGCACCGTTAGGTTAGGTAACTAACGACAGAGCAGGGCAGGGCTAGCGCGGGTGTAAAACATAAGTAACGCCTATATAATATATCATATATACTATATACTGTATCTATCACAGAACATCACAGATATCGCAGCAGAAGAAACATATGAAATATTGGATATACTAGGACGTCCGTGTTTTCAATACGAGCCAGTATAAAACACGGATTCCACGGTCGTGATGAATAGCCAAACCCACACCCCTAGACCCCTACGAGAGCGGCAAGCAACCCTACCAATTCTGGAGTTAGGAGACCCGGCCTCGACTCCTCGAGTTGGTCTCCCACTGGACTCCAGAACCCGGTTACTTGTGCCCTCCTCCTTGGGTCTATCCTAGTGCGGAAAAGTAAATAATATACAAACGGTGACAACTTCCGCAACCTGGAAGTGCCCCAATAAAAGAATATTACATACAAGTTTTTACATGAATGAAAATGAAAAAACACTCATCTCACATAAAAACCCCCGGCTATTCAAACACGACGATCCAATATAACATATCCAGCAACACATAACATCACATGTCATCAACGTAAGTAAATATGCGCATCCCAATTGTCGTTGACATATAGCAACGAAACCGGCGATATCACATATTACACTTACGGTCACAGATAAGAAAGTGTAAAACTACAACAGTTGGAATCTGCAACCACCTCAGACATCGCATGCCTGACCAAATGAATTACTTAGACATCGCATGTCTAACAATTATAAACCCCGCATTTTAGTCTCAAAATCGAAAACTCTTTTCAATATCACGTCGGGCAATTCAACAAGATTACCGACATTTTGATCGAATGCTCGTCGCAAACTTTAGTAGACGGTCGCACCCCCGATACCGATGACGAAGTGCACCAAGGCGGAACACCGCTACCGCAAGCACCCGAACGGATGCTTTCGGCGACGGGGTTCTCCTACAGTCACTTGGTCGGGGCTATGGGGTGTAGCTGTCTATTAAGTTTACCCGGCGAGTATCCGCGTACGCTACGTGATTGCGACGGACTTTTGATTGCATCAAAATTCCGTGGCAACCGATCAAGTGAGACTAAACTGCTATGTTTATAACATTCATTCAGTTATCACATAACTAATTGTGAATTCCAATTATTGTATCACATTCCGGATAAATAGAAAATGTTAAACTTTCCGATCGAACAATCGAACACCCAAGTTTTCCCGATACAGCTCAACACATGAAATAAGTCTAACAACATTCAGTTCGTGCCTCAGTACCAACGGTCCAGCCGTAGAAGGGTCAAGCCAACGCCTCACATGTGGCACGCCGTACTGCCCCAAACCCGAAGGTTCAAAGGGCAGTTCAAGACGGTCACATAATCGAGTTAAGGTTTGTTGTCTTCTAGAGGGTCCATTGCGTTACTTGCACTACTTAGAACGTCGTTAAACTACGGAAAAATCCAACACTTGGAAATTTCCCGAAATTAGAAAAAGTCCAGAGAGCATGGTTAAGGTTTGGGTTTTGGGTCGATCGGACTTCAAACTCCGTCTAGACTTCGCCTAAGGCTCTAGCTAGGCTCTGATACCACTGTAGGGTTCCTTGGCACGCTAAGGAGGTCTCACAAGGCATCAACCATGCCAATTTCAAAAAATCTAGGTGCCGAGAAACCCGACTACGGATCGTTGGCTAGAAATCTAGGCGAAAAAGAAACTAGTTAACACTTAACTATAAGAATACGGAAATACAACCTTTGTAGATCCGGTGCTCCACCTCCACGGCTCCGCAATGAAGTCCTCTCCGCTGTCCAAATCGAACTATGACTCTCACGGTGGTTTCATCGGAGAAAAGACCGGGCTAGGTCGTCGACAACGTGCCGAAGATGATCTACGTCGAGGCATCACTAGATCAAGCTCCACCTTCACCAAGCCTTGAAAACTTGTGAAGGAAACACACTCTACTACTTGGCAAGAGGTAGAGGATGAAGAAATAGGAAGTGGGTAGACTTTAGAATTGGATTTCTCACTCTTTTTCATCAATCACCATTGATGGATGCTTGGTTTTCTTCTTGAAGAAGAAGAAGAAGAAGAAGATAATGAATATGATAAGTTAATTAAATTAGAATAGAAAATCAAAACTTATCATAAACAAAACCATGGTTAGGTGTAGAGAGTGGACTATGGTTAAATGGAGTGGTTAGGGTAAAGCATGAGACAAAATGGTGACTTAGTCAAACCTTCATGAATCTTCATGAAAGAAACAAAGTTAGCCACCATTTTCTCTTTATGATTTTCATTTTCCAAAATAAATAAATAAATGAATAAGAAAATGAAAACCCTAACCAATCTACAACCATGGTTTAATCTTCACACAAACCCTAGTGAGCATGTATCATCAAACATGATACAAACTTGTGTACAAAAGTATATCACATATACAATGTGCACAATCCAAGTGAGAAAACCATTTAAAAGTGAACCAATACTAGTTAATGCAAAGTAATATATCAAATATATAATTATATATTAAATCATTAAATCAACACTTGATTAAACGATCCGGTCATATCGCATACAACCGACTAGTATCCAATGTATCGACTTATCGAATCAACGCTTGAATCGATAACTAGGTTATATCGCATACAACCATTCAACACATTCATCGCGAGAATGGAATACGGTATCACATACACATATTATTCTCGGTCCCGCACATATCTCATATGCGCTCCTATTTCGTTTCGCTTGAGCCAGGAAACCTCTGTGTAGGACTCTGAAGACTCGTCAATACGCCGGCAGTAGGTGATGATCATATCAAACACCCACAAGCCGCAAGCGGTATGCTAAACGTAACGGCCACCCGGGTATTGAGCGATCAGAAGATCGACGAGCAAGCCCGCTCACACTCCAGTGAATCCAACCAGTAACACTACCGTACAGTCCGGTCTGATCGTCTGATATGTCGCATATCTCGCCTAGGGGTGGTAAACGTCAGACCCCAATAGCTCGATAAGTCGTGTCGATATGAGGTCTATAACAATTCGAGAAACTACTGGTAACACTTACCAGTAAATCTCAGCAACCCTGGCCAGGGATTTCCTGTTATAGCCAATCGAACACAGCGCAACATCAACCCCCCTATACCGGGAGAGACGAATCCCCTCCTATCGCTCATTGCCTCCATGTGACTCGGGACTGTACCCAAAAACCACCGTTTTGCACGCCCTCTTGGACGTGGTAAGATGGAAATCAAAGCACAGTGGGAACCACACAAGACTCTATGACGATCTCGGGTCAACAGACTACTCTGTACCAGTGTCACCAGAGAACTGCCATCTGACGTAAGGTATAATACCAACTGGGAGTTCTCGGCGAGTCCGTCCAGTGTACCCAGTCTCCACTGAGCACCCGTATATCATCTCCGATGTCAAACACCAATGGATATGGGATCATCCATCGCCCATCTGTATGGGTCGAGAAGGTACACGCTAGTCTACTCTGGTATATCGATGCCCCATCTCGATACACCCACGACTAGGGACTTTCAAGGATGTACTTATGGACTACCATGTCCCCACTAGTATGATCCGCATCATAGTCCAGGTAGTCAAGTACACATCCTAAGGGCTTTACCAACATGTAATAGAGAGACAATCTGTGTACACGTTAAGGTAAAGAGCAACCAGATAGCATACTATCATGTCGAGCAAGAAAGTCCTCCCTATATATGTCCCAGCATCCACTACAATATACATCCTATGTACAGTAATGGCCTCTAGGGCATACATATAACTAACAGGTACAGAAGAGGCCAGTGTATACGAGAGAAGTCTCAGTAGACCAGAGACTAAGGTGAACGGAATATACAAGGAACCGTTTATGTCACGGTACAACAGCAATGGAATACAGGTTAGGTGTCTTAATGGTTGCAGTCTCGTGCCACTTCTAACACCTTCCATACCAATCTACCCCTTAAACCCCGCGATGTCTTGATTGTATTGTTTGTATTGAATTGTCTTGTAATTTGAATTGTATAGATGGATGACCTGCCGAAACCATGATATCAGTAAATGGATGTAACTGGAGAATCATATAGATGGATGTATATCTATAGTTCGGTTTAGTCAATATAGATTGAATAGATTGAACAGATTGATCATATGGATTCATATTGAATTGTAGTTTGTACATGAATCATATTCTAATGAGACTCAGTCTGAGTCAGACAATTAGAAAAGAAATTAAATCCTGAATTAAGTTTTGGTGTTATCGGTAACCGCTGCACATGGACGACAGGATTTGTGTCTTTTTCAAAGACGATTACCGTGTTGATAACACCATTTGTTAAGTTATCTACCTTAAATAGGCAAGCACCCATATCTTCGACTCCCTGAGGCTCAAGAGACTGGTCCCGCTTAAACCTATATTTACTAGGGTCCTTATTGTAATTTATATAAGTTGAGGGGGTTTTATGTAAAAATAATTTTGTATAATTTTCAAAATACAACTCAAGTATTTTATTATCGTCTTTAAAGTTTTCATTGATGTATATTTTATCATTGTGACATTTCTAGTGAATAAAACCTATTTTTCATAATATATGGTATTTATTTATAATATTGAAATTGTTTAGTATTTTCTTGTAAATGGAATGTTTTCCTTGAATTTTGGAAATGTGAAATTTTATAAATATTAAAAATAGATATTTTGATATTAATTACATATATGTATATTTATTAAAAATATAAGTTTTATTTATAATAGAAATCACATTTTCTTAAGAAAATTGTATTTTAAATCTTTTGAGACCGTATGCTCCTTGCGGAGGTCTACATCTCGCACTACTAAGCCCGAGGATATGCGATAATCCGCACCATCCCGAACGGGTTCCCTAAATGGGTTGTAGCGGCGCTTTGCAATTATTTGTTTAAAATACATAATCTTATAGAAAAGGGTTTTTATAAGTTTGAGGTAGTTTGTGTAAAATCGTATTTTCCAAAATCTATGTTCCCCAAATGTCATCGTGCTATATTGCATATGAGTGTTGTGAGGAGGTAGGTCATTACCTTGTGAACTATCTAAAGGTATAGTAAGGGTAATGATGTTTTTATGTCGAAGCTAAACTATATAGTATTTTTCTGTAAAAGTGCTATCAAAATTGAAATATAAATTCTTTTAATATGAAACTTGTCAATGTGTTTTGTTAATGTTTAATAATCATGATGGGAGAGTTTGGTATTATGGTGTTTAATAAAAATATGATTTTTAAGGAAAAACCGAATCGGAAGTCGGATTAACTCCACTTCCGTCGGGTTTTAGAATTATGAGTTTTCAGAATAGAAAAGAGAAGAGGGAGGAGAGAATTACTGGATTTTAGATTAGAGAAGAGGAATAGGAAGTGGTAGGAGGTGCCGATGCGTCGTTTCGTCGCCGGGTGCTCCTAGAGTCGTCGTCGGAAGTTCGTCGGAGCTTCGCCCTTCGCTAACTCCACTTGTACACAAAAGTTCTAGAGATTTTTCTTGAGAGTTTAGGTAGAGATTGTGCATGAGGGTTGTGTGGAATGGAGTGGTATTTATAGGAAAAGATTAGGGTTAGGGTAGATGAAAGGGTGTGATAAAATTGTATTAAAATTTGTATTAAAAATTGGATTAATTGGGGTTTTGAATGTCTCTATTAATGTGCAGGGTTTTAAAACTATACAGGGGTTATAAGGAGGCCAAGAGTCACAGAAGTTCAGAAGGGAAAATCGGATTCTGGGCCGACTCGGCCGGCGGTGGCGGCCGATTCGGCCGAGTTAGGCCGAGTCAGGACGAGTCAGGCCGCCACGTGTCCCTTGCCTCTTGGTTAGTACAGTGGGGTCGTTTGTTTATAGTGTAACCTTTGGTTTTACGGGTTATGCACGTGTAGACTCTTGGGCTTCTAAAAATTTATAAGAAAACTAAATGAAAAAATAATGTGGCCAATGTGATTTGAACTCTGGTGCTTTGGTTCAGCAGTGCAAGGTCTTACCAATGAGCTACAAGCTCCTTCTTGCTATTAAAAGGCAAAACAAATACTTATAGTACTCACAGGAAATGTAAATACCCCAAATATACATTAATTTTAAATTAATTTTATGTACACTAAAATTGGAGTTGTTACAGCCGACCATGCCCACCAAACCGCAGTTTCACCTTCCCGGGATGACGACGTACGCAGGCTGACGGGAGCACACACTCAGGCTCTTGACCTCCATCATGCTCATCCTGATGTTACCGAACGTCGGCGTGCCGATTCCGGCAGTCATGACCCGTATGCGTTTCCATGACCCGATGGGCGTCGGACAGTTCGACGCCCCAATCTTAGGGGACACCAGGCCATCGTTTCGACACCCGCTGCATTTTCTTACCTCTTGAAGAGGTGTCGGTCAGTTTGCCTAGTGTTAGTTATATGTATGCCCTAGAGGCCATTACTATACATGAGATGTATATTGTAGTGGATGCTTCGACATATATAGGGAGGACTTTCTTGCTTGACATGATAGTATGCTATATGGTTTCTCTTTACCTTAACGTGTATACTGATTGTCTCTCTGTTACATGTTGGTAAAGCCCTTAGGATGTGTACTTGACTACCTGGACTATGATGCGAATCATACTAGTGGGGACATGGTAGTCCATAAGTACATCCTTCAAGGTCCCTAGTCGTGGGTGTATCGAGACGGGGCATCGATATACCAGTGTAGACTAGCATATGCCTTCTCGACCCATACAGATGGGCAATGGATGATCCCATATCCATTGGTGTTTGACATCAGAGATGATATATGGGTGCTCAGTGGAGACTGGGTACACTGGACGGACTCGCCGAGAACTCCCAGATGGTATTATACCTTACGTCAGATGGCAGTTCTCTGGTGACACTGGTACAGGTTAGTCTGTAGACCCGAGATCGTCATAGAGTCTTGTGTGATTCCCACTGTGCTTTGATTTCCACCTTACCACGTCCAAGAGGGCGTGCAAAATGGTGGTTTTTGGGTACAGTCCCGAGTCATATGGAGGCAATGAGCGATAGGAGGGGTTTCGTCTCTCCCGGTATTGGGGGTTGATGTTGCGCTATGCTCGATTGGCCATAACAGGGAAGTCCCTGGCCAGGGCTGGTTTAGAGATATACTGGTAAGTGTTACCAGTAGTTTCTCGACCCGTTTTGAGCCTCATATCGGCATGACTTATCGGTTATTGGGGTCTGACGTTTACCACCCCTAGACTTGATATGCGACATATCAGACGAGGAGACCGGACTGTACGGTAGTGTCACTGTCAGGCTTTTTGCAGGAGTTGGAGCGGGCTTGCTTGCTGATCTTCTAATCACTCAATACCCGGGTAGCCGTTACGTCCAGCTAGTACCGCTGACGGCTTATGGGTGCTTGATATGATCATCACCTACTGCCGGCGTATTGACGAGTCTTTAGAGTCCTACATAGAGGTTTTACTGGCTCAGGCAAAACGAAATAGGAGCGCATATGTGATATGTGCGGGACCGAGAATAATGCGAGTATGTGATACCGTATTTTATTCTCGCGATGTTTGTGTCGATCGGTTATATGCGATATAACCAAGTTATCGAATCAAGGGTTGATTCGATAAGTCGATACAATGGATGTTAGTCGGTCATATGTGATATAACCGAATTATTAAGTCAAGTGTTGATTTAATAATCTAGTGTATAATTGTATGTGTGATATACTAATTTACATTAACTAACATTGGTTCACTTAAGCATTTATTTTTCTCACTTGTGCACAAGTTAATATATATGTGATATATATTTATTAGTGTACTAATTGTATCATGGTTGTTGATACACATATCATGGGTATAGAAGACTTATACCATACTAATTATATTTGTTAGGTTTTTATATTTAAAGTAATTCTAAAACAAATGGATAATGAGCACAAATGCATGAAGCTTCATGAAGCTTTTGTTTGCATTTGACTTAGTCCACTAGTTATGTTTTACTTAAGATATTAGTTAACCTAACCACTATGATTACCCATGGTAATGTCTCTACATGAGTTAGTATATGATACTCACTTACCATGGTTAGCTCATGCTCTCTCTTGATCATTCTTCATATTCATTTTGAGCTCATCTTCTTCCTCCTTGATTTTCATTCTAGGGTTTGAAAAAGAGAGAGATACAAAGTGAGAAAAGAAATTCTAAAGTGTACCCATTTCCTATCTCACCATCCTCTACTAGACTAGGACTTTAGTTTAGGGTGTTTGCTTCACTAATTCTTTGGTTAGTGAAGTAGAAGCTTGAGTTCGTATTCCCTCGACGTAGATCATCTTCGGCCTCGAAGACTTCAAGCAATCCCGTTGCAACTTTCTCATGGAGCCGTCCGAGAGTCCGGGAGTTCGATCATCGCAGCGAAGGGACTACTATAAGGAGCTTAAGAAGTGAAGGACCGATCTACAAAGGTTGTATTTCGTATTCACTTAGAGTTAATGAGTTTAACTTGCACTTGAAACCCTAATTTTCTAGCAAAGATCTTGTTTAGAGTTATTCGGCACGGCTAAAATTTTAATCCGGCATGGTTGATGCCTTGTAAATCCTTATTAGAGTGCGTAGTAACCCTACAGTGGTATCAGAGCCTAGCTAGAGCATTAGGCGATGTGTTTACGATGTTAAAACTCCGATCGAACCCCGACATGACATAGTAAACCCCCTCTCCGGAAATTTTTTGAAATCTGGGATTTTTCTGAATTAAAAATGCTTAAAAAAATCAGCAGGCAATTATAAGGAAAACTGTGCAAAACGACAAAGTTTGGCGCCCAAAGCGCCGCGGAACCGCGGCACTAGCATGGCTCGTGCGGCGGTTCCGCGGCCATAAAGTGACGTCACCCTTGTCGTTTTGCGCAGTAAAGTTCCTATTTAATTTACTGATATTTTCTGGGTATTTTTATCCGACTCAAGTGATGAGTGTTCTGGGGTTTATTTTGTATTCGTAGATTCGATCGGAAAATTTAATTTCGTTGTGTTTTCCGGATATTTAGAAACTATTAAAAAGTTCGAACGGATATCAATAGCTCACTTTTTCCCGACCCGGAATATTTCCAAGTGTTGGATTTTTCCGTTGTTTAAGAACGTCTAAATCGTGCAAGTTACGCGATGGACCCTCTAGAAGACAACAAACCTTAACTCGATTATGTGACCGTTTTGAACTGCCTTTTGAACCTTAGGGTTTAGGGCAGTACGGCGTGCCACATGTGAGGCGTTGGCTTGACCCTTCTACGGCTGGACCATTGGTACTGTGGCATGCGGTGGATGTTTTTAAACTCCCCTCAAGTGTTGAGAACTATTTGGGAAAACTTGGGTGTTTGATTATTCGATCGGAAAGTTTAACAATGTCTATTTATCTGGAATATGATACAATATTTGGAATCCACAAGTAGTTATGAGATAACTAATTTGGATGTTATAAACATAGCACTTTAGTCTCAAATGATCGGTTGCCACGGAATTTTGATGTGATCAAAAGTCCGTTGCAATCACGTAGCGTACGCGGATACTCGCCGGGTAAACTTAATAGATAGCCACGCCCCATAGCCTCGACCAAATGACTGTAGGAGAACCCCGTCGCCAAAAGCATCCGTTCGGGTGCTCGCGGCAGCGGTGTTCCGCCTTAGTGCACTTCGTCGACGACATCCGGGGGTGCGGCCGTCTACTAAAGTTTGCGACAAACATTCGATCACATATCGGGAATCTTGTTGAATTGCCCGACTAGATATTGAAAAGTGTTTTCGATATGGAGACTAAAATGCGGGGTTTATAATTGTTAGGCATGCGATGTCTAAGGAGGTTGCGGATTCCAACTGTTGTAGTTTTACACTTTCTTTTCTGTGACCGTAAGTGTAATATGTGATATCGCCGGTTTCGTTGCTATATGTCAACGACAATTGGGATGCGCATATTTACTTACGTTGATGACATGTGATATTATGTGTTGCTGGATATGTTATATTGGATCGTCGCGTTTTGAATAGCCGTGGGTTTTATGTGAGATGAGAGTTTTTCTTTTTCATTCATGTAAAATTCATTGTATGTAATATTCTTTTATTGGGGCACTTCCGGGATGAGGTTGATGTCACCATTTGTATATTATTTACTTTTTCCGCACTAGGATAGACCCAAGGAGGAGAGCACAAGTAACCGGGTTCTAGGGTCCAGTGGGAGACCAACTCGAGGAGTCGAGTCCG
Source organism: Agapanthus africanus (assembly GCA_030015575.1). Taxonomy (NCBI): domain Eukaryota; kingdom Viridiplantae; phylum Streptophyta; class Magnoliopsida; order Asparagales; family Amaryllidaceae; genus Agapanthus; species Agapanthus africanus. The sequence continues at coordinate 295,132,459 of CM057339.1, read as the reverse complement.
GGTCTCCTAACTCTAGAATTGGCAGGGTTGCTTGCCGCTCTCGTAGGGGTCTAGGGGTGTGGGTTTGGCTATTCATCGCGACCGTGGAATCCGTGTTTTATAGAGGCTCAAAATAAAACACGGACGTCCTAGTTTATCCAATATTTCATATGTTTCTTCTGCTGCGATATCTGAGATATGATCATTTGATATGTTATGATAGATACTGTATATAGTATATATGATATATTATATAGACGTTACTTATGTTTTACACCCGCGCTAGCCCTGCCCCGCTCTGCCGTTAGTTACCTAACCTAACGGTGCACGAGGGGACATCGAGGCGAATGCGGATGGCATAAGTGTACGTCATATTTATCTGTGATGTTTAGGTGATTTAAATGATGGGACTTCATTAATGTGATTAAAGAAAGAAAAGAAACCTGAAAGATGTTGTGGAATCGAATTTTCAAAAACATGTAGCTACAGTTCTTACTTTGCATCGCGGTGTTCCTTGTAGAACATCCTGCACCTTATTCGATAAGGAAAGGGCCGAGATCCCTTCACCGGGAGTGACCCCTTTAGCAATGACTGGCAGATGCTACACCCCTCGGTTTTGTTTTTTGATTGCTTTTCTAGTTCTTGCTTTGCACAGTGATATATATGATATATCTTGCACCTCATTCGACGAGGAAAGAGCCGAGATCCCTTCACCGGGAGTGACCTCTTTAGCGAAACTAGTAAAATCCTAAAAAACACTCCATTTTAAAATCATTTGATTCTACAACGATATCAAGTTCATTACGCAATAGGTTTTCAGAAAAACCTGTCGTAGCCCTCCGTCATTTCAGATAAGTTGTATATAGTATTCGTGCTACATTTGTTGGCTTTCGTCAATGTGTAGTGTGCGGTAGCTATATGCTGTTAATCTGCTGCATACGATGCGATTGGATTAGGGTTGTCGTACGGCTTTGTTGGCTTTCGTCAAGGGTCGTGCGGGTGGGTTTAATTCAGTCAAGAAATGTACGGGTTGAACTTGACTAGCGAGCTATGGTTTGTTGGCTTTCGTCAAGGTCATAGCACGTTAGGGGAAAAATTATCGGGAATTTCAAGTGTTGAAATTTGCAATGAGATTGCATACCTTCTATGAGATAGTTGGATCCCGATACCCACTGCGAGTAATTGTTACTTCTGGGAGAGTTTTACACATTACAATTAGCCGATCAAGTAGGTGTCTAGAAAGGTGTCAACGGGGTTACGCCTCTGGGAAATCGAGGTTTACTTTAATTAGGTCCGTGCGAAAGCACGGGGAACCTCCCTCAAAGTACCGACACTGGCCTAGCTGAAAGATTGGCGAAGTTGTAGGGTGTAATTAATCCCGGCTAGTCTTTCCTTTCAGGGTTTGAAGGAAGATTTGATAAAAACAGTGGGAGCCATCCTGATTTTATAAAATAATAACCAATCTGATCTTGCAAGAGCGCATGCAGAGTGTTTTCTTCTCTCTCTCTCTCCAGGTAGCGACCATGTCACGCCTTAAGTATAGTGTTGGCACATATATAGATACGGTCATCCTAGATATCATAGTATTACCTTTATGATGTAGTTGACCTAGGAATCGTTGTTTATTTCGATTTCTACCTGATGATGTTTTCTACTCACGAGTTGGCAACTCACCCCCGTTGTGCCACAGTTCTTGTAGGTTGACCGCATGGATCAGTAGCGGCATCGTTGGCACATACCTGCATTCGGGTGTTTTGCTTTGGTAGGTGGTACATGTTGGATCATACCCCTCCTGTATTTATTATTCCTGTTGTATCTAGTTAACTCCATCAAATTAGAAGCTAGTATTTGTATAAGTAGTAAGACTTTGCAAGACTTGTAGTTGCGAGACTTTGAGCGATGGGTTATATGTTCGCTTGGTGGGTTTGATGTCCTGATTTACCTTATTCTTGTGCCGATCTTCGTCGTTGGGCGTCATATACTTATATTCTGTCTTGCGTGGTTGTGATTCCGCCGATTGGCGAAGAGCTAGCTCCCGCTTGGGGATGCCTTTATTATTATTATCATGTGTATATGGTTTTGGATCAAAATATACAAAGGAGGTGCTGCCTAAATTTTTAAAAGACGAAACATGTTTTTCAACTAATAATTCACTTGCATTTTCTTGTCCCATTAACTATGTATTTAAGAAAAACTTTTTATTTTATCATACCTTTATTTCGAAACTTCATACCTTTATTTTCTTAAAAAGGTTTTAGATTTCTGGGCTTCGGCTTACTTGATTTACGTTACGCCTTTAGACGTGGCGAGAGTTAAGTGCCGGTCATGAACTAAATTCTGGGTCGTGACAAAGTTGGTATCAGAGCGCTAGGTTTAACCTTGGTTTAAGTCTAGGTTCGACTATGTGGAGTCTGGGGCGTAATCTATTTTGGAACCTAGGCTTGACCTTACGGAACTTAGACTTGAACAGGAGGGTATTAGACCCGAACTTTCGTTACATAGATTGACCCTGATTGATGGAGTAGGTAGCTTGTGTTAGTTATATGTATGCCTAAGAGGCCATTACTGTACATACGATGTATATTGTAATGGATGCTTGGACATATATATGGAGGACTTTCTTGCTCGACATGATAGTACGCTATCTGGTTGTACTTTATCTAAACATGTACTCTGATTGTCTCTATGTTACATGTTGATAAAGCCCTTAGGATAAGTACTCGACTATTGGGACTATGATGAGATTATACTAGTGGGGCCACGGTAGTCGACGAGTACGTCCTATAACAGTTCCTAGTCGAGGGTGTATTGAGACAGGGCATCGATACACCAGAGTAGACTAGCGTATACGCATCTTGACCCATATGATTGGCGATGGATGATCCCATATCCATCGGTGTTTGACATCAAGGATGGTGTACGGGTGCTCAGTAGAGACTGGGTACACTGGACGGACTCGCCGAGAACTCCCAGATGGTATTATACCTTACGTTAGATGGCAGTTCTCCGGTGACACTGGTACAGAGTAGTCTGTTGACCCGAGATCGTCATAGAGTCTTGTGTGATTCCCACTGTGCTTTGATTTCCATCATATCACGTCCAAGAGGGCGTGCAAAAAGGTGGCTTTTGGGTACAGTCCCGAATCACATGGAGGCAATGAGCGATAGGAGGGGATTCGTCTCTCTCGGTATAGGGAGTTGATGTTGTGCTGTGTTCGATTGGATATAACTGGAAATCCCTGGCCAGGGTTGCTGAGATTTACTGGTAAGTGTTATCAGTAGTTTCTCGAACTGTTATAGACCTCATATCGACACGACTTATCGAGCTACTGGGGTCTGACGTTACCACCCCTAGGCGAGATATGCGACATATCAGACGACGAGACCGGACTGTACGGGAGTGTTACTGATTGGATTCAAAGGAGAATGTACAGGCTTGCTTGTTGATCTTCTGAGCGCTCAATACCTGGGTGGCTGTTATGTTTAGCTGACCGCTTGCAACTTGTGGGTGTTTGATATGATCATCACCTACTGCCGACGTATTGATGATTCTTTAGAGTCCTACACAGAGATTTCTTTACTCAGGAAAAACGGAGTAGGGGCACATATGTGATATGTGCGGGACCGAGGATAATACGATATGAGATACCGTATTATATTCTCGCGATATTTGATATCAGCCGGGTCAACGGATCAAATGTTGATTCGATGAATCGGTACGGATAAATATTAGTCGGTTATATGTGATATAGCTGGATTGTCGGATCAAGTGTCGATTCGATAATTTAATGTATAATAATATATATGATATATTAAATTACATTAACTAATATTTGCTCACTAAAAGATTCTTTTTGTCACTCGGGTAATACATTGATATATATGCGATATATGTTAATTGTATTATTTTATTTGGTTACAATAAATATTATATATGTGATATATAATATTGTAACATGATATGATAACTAATGCAACATGTTTAGTAGAGATTAAACAAGATTAGGTTTTGATTTGGGTTAATGCTTTCTAGATGATTCTATAAGGTTTAGTTTTGTTTTGTGAAAGATATTTTGTTATGACTCATTCCTTGACCTAACCCAAACCCTAGCCCTAGTTAAGTCTCTACAATGGTTAAGTCAACCATGGTTGCATTATTCATCATTATCTCCTTTGCTTTATTCATCACAAAAGAATTCTAATGATTATTCATCTTCTTCTTCCTTCTTTCTTTCATGGAAAAAGCTTTCTAGCTTTTTTCCAAGTGATGATTATGTGTGAGAATAAGAAAATAAATGAGAGCAAAAATCCTACTTCATCATCCTCATCTATCCTTGCCATTTAGATGAGGGTGTTCACTTCATTTAGTGAGTGTTAGCTTGTGTTAATGAAACTTCAAGGTAGATCATCTATGTTATCGAAGATCGGAAGCAAGACTGCATCTTTCTCTTCGCGGAGCCTCTCGAGAGTCCAGTACACGATGATCGCAGCGAAGGGACCTCAACACGGAGCTTAAGAAGTGAATGACCGGATCTACAAAAGTTGTAATCCCTCTCACTTAGTGTTAAAGTGTTTAACATGTTAGTTTTCTCCTAATCTCTAGTTTAAAGATCTCGTATCGGGTTGTTCGGCACGGATAAATTTTAAATCGGGCATGGTTGATGCCTCGTAGAACCTTGTGGCAGTGCTTAGCAACCTTACAGTAGTATCAGAGCCAAGCTAGAGCTTTAGGCGAAGTCTAGACGAAGTTTAAAGTCCGCCCGAAACCCTGATTTGAACCCTTCTCTGTACATTTTTTGAAAATGTGATTTTTTATGAATTAAAAATGCTCAGAAAAACAAGTAGGAAAAACTAAGAATTACTGTGAAGTACGGTCCACTAAGTCGCTCACGTGACCGCGGAACCGCGGCCAAACCAAGGGTTTGGCGGCGGTTCCGCGGCCAAAATTTGGACTTAGTCCCTCATATTTCATATATTTATTCTTAGGTCCTTTCTTGTCATTTTTTTTCTGGGAATTTTTTAATTCCACTCAAGTGTTGAGTTTTATAGGGTTGTATTGGGGACTCGTTGATTCGATCGGATAATTTAACTTTGTTTAGTTTGTCCGGGTAATTTTTAGATCGTGTTAAAATGTTCGACCGGATATCAATAACTCACTTTTTCCCCTGCCGGAAAATTTCCAAGCGTTGGATTTTTTCGTAGTTTAGGAACGTTCTAAGTCATGCAAGTAACGCGGTGGACCCTCTAGAAGACAACAAAGCTTAACTCGATTATGTGACCGTCTTGAACTGCCTCTGAACCTTAAGTTTGTGGCAGTACGGCGTGCCACATGTGAGGCGTTGGCTTGACCCTTTTACGGCTGGACCATTGGTATTGTAGCATGTGATGGATATTTTAAAACTAATTTCAAGTGTTGAGAACTATTTGGGAAAATTTGGGTGTTTGATTATTCGATCGGAAAGTTTAACATTGTCTATTTATCTGGAATGTGATACAATATTTGGAATCCATAAATAGTTATGAGATAACTGATTTGAATGTTATAAATCTAGCAGTTCAGTCTCAATTGATCTGTTGCCACGGGATTTTGATGTGATCAAAAGTCCGTCGCAATCATGTAGCGTACGCGGATACTCACCGGGTAAACTTAACAAACAGCCACGCCCCATAGCCCCGACCAAGTGACTGTAGGAGAAACCCGTCGCCAAAAGCATCCGTTCGGGTGCTCGCGGCAGCGGTGTTCCGCCTTAGTGCACTTCGTCGACGGCATCTGGGGGTGCGGCCGTCTACTAAAGTTTGCGACGACCATTCGATCAGGATGTCGGGAATCTTGTTGAATTGCCCGACTTGATATTGAAAAGATTTTTCAATAATGAGACTAAAATGAGGGGTTTATAAATGTTAGGCATGAGATGTCTAAGGAATTCATTTGGTTAGGCATGCGATGTCTAAGGAGGTTGCGGATTCCAACTGTTGTAGTTTTACACTTTCTTTTCTGTGACCGTAAGTGTAGTATGCAGTTGTATCGCCGGTTTTCGTTGCTATATATCGACGACAATCGGCGTATGCATACTTACTTACGTTGATGACATGTGATGTTATGTGTTGCTGTGATATGTTATATTGGATCGTCGTGTTTGAATAGCCGGGGTTTTTATGTGAGATGAGGGTTTTCATTTTCATTCATGTAAAATTCATTTGTATGTAATATTCTTTTATTGGGGCACTTCCGGGCTGAGGATGATGTCACCATTGTATATTATTTACTTTTCCGCATTAGGTAGATCCAAGGCGGGGAGCACAAGTAACCGGGTTCTAGGGTCTAGAGGGAGATCATCTCGAGGAGTCGAGACCGGGTCTCCTAACCCTAGAATTGGCAGTGTTACTTGCCGCTCTCGTAGGGGTCTAGGGATGTGGGTTTGGCTATTCATCGCGACCGTGGAATCCATGTTTTATACAGGCTCGTATTAAAAACACGGACGTCCTAGTATATCCAATATTTTATATATGTTCTTCTGCTGCAATGTTCTGTGATGAGATCATATTACTGCCTGAGATGAATGTTTATATTATATATATGAGATATATGTTATATTGCAGATTTCGTTTCAATTGTGATGCTTGTGAAGCATAATAAAATGTGACTTCATTAATGAGATTAATGAAATAAAAGAAACCCAAGATGTTGTAGAAACTTGTTTAAAAACTGGTAGCTCTAGTTCTTGCTTTGCATAGCGGTATTCCTTGTAGAACATCCAGCACCTTATTCGATAAGGAAAGAGCCGAGATCCCTTCACCGGGAGTGACCTCTTTAGTGAAACTAGCAGATACTACAAACTCGGTTTGTCTTTTGATTGCTTCTATAGTTTTTGCTTTGCATAGTGATATTTATGAAATATCCTGCACCTTATTCGATGAGGAAAGGGTCGACGATCCCTTCACCGGGAGTGACCCCTTTAGCAAAACTAAAAAAGCCTAAAAAACACTCCATTTAAAAATCACTCGATTCTACAACGATATCAAGTTCATTACGCAAAAGGTTTTCTTAAAAACCTGTCGTAACCCTCCGTCATTTTAGGAAGTAGAGTACTTAGTATTCGTGCTGTGTTTGTTGACCTTAGTTAAGGCACAGTGTACGGTAGCTAAGTGATGTCTTCCTATATAGCATATGATGCGATTAGTTAGGACAGTCATATGACTTTGTTGACCTTAGTTAAGGGTCATGTGGGTGGGTCTAATTAATCAAGAAATGATGGGTAGAACTTGACTAGTGCTTATGATTTGTTGACCATAGTTAAGGTCATAAGTCACTAGGGGTAAAATATTATTGGGAATTTCAAGTGTTGAAATTTGCAATGAGATTGCATACCTTCTATGAGATAGTTGGATCCCGATACCCGCTGCGAGTAAGAGTTGCTCCTGGGAGAGTTTTACACATTACAATTAGCCGATCAAGTAGGTGTCTAGAAAGGTGCCAACGGGGTTACGCCCCTGGGAAAACAAGGTTTACTTTAATTAGGTTCGTGCGAAAGCACGGGGGACCTCCCTCAAAGTACCGGCACTGGCCTGGCTGCAAGATTGGAGAACTTGTAGCGTGTAATTAATCCCGGCTAGTCTTTCCTTTTAGGGTTTGAAGGAAGATTTGATTAAAACAGTGGGAGACATCCTGATTAGATATATTAGATAACCAATCTAATCTTGCAAGAGCATACGCTGAGTGTTTTCTTCTCTCTCTCTCTAGGTAGCGACCATATCACGCCTTAATCAAGATAAATAATACGGATGTATTGACCGAACCCGCTTGTTATATTGAGCTGGGGAACGTTGGTCCCGCTCCAACTTATAAATGTTATAAGACAGAGCAGGAAATTGGGGATTACCAGAATTCCCGTGCCGCCCAAACAAAGAAAGTGCATACTGATGCATCATCTTCGAGTGTGTTCATTACAGAGAACTGTTTCTCAGTATCCTTTACGTCCTGGGTATGAGATACCGAATCAGGATCCCGCATATGTAATCTGTTACATGGGCTACAGATAGGTAGAGAACTGAGAACGGGTGATAAGTTTCATGAGACAGAAAACGGTGCAAGTGTTGCAGCGAAGTCTTTTGGTCACTGTCACCCTGTATTACCAGAATACATTGATTCTGAACGAATATTATTAGATACCGAACCGGATGTACAACATCATATCAGTCTCTTTATTAGTAAAGAAAGGATATAATTTTGTATTGTTGGATAATGTTTTGAACATTTCCTATATCAAGAGTTGATCGGTTCAGGCACGTTATCTAAAAGCATTGATGTTCTAAATCAAACTACAGTTCTTAGTATACAGAACACACACAAGAGGAAGAGTTCAGAAATGAACGAATCCTTCTTGAGGTATTGTAGACTAGGTCATATCAATGCGACCTGACTAGCTAAGTTACATTTAGATGCATATTTAAATCTGTTTGAATTTACATCTTGTGAAACTTGCCAGTCATGTCACAAAGATATGATGACCATAGCTCTGTTTATTGGAAACAGAGAAAGAGTTAGAGAACTCTTGGGATTGATACATGCTGATGTATGAAAGTCCCCTGTCTACACATGCCAAGACCAGTTCTTTGTACTTCATTACATTCTCTGATGATCTCTCAAGATTCAGACATATGTTCCTGTTGAAACACAAGTCCGAACCTTTTGAGATATTCATAGAATATAAGTTAGAAGTAGAGAACCAAAATACGGGTATAAGTATTATGTCCTTTGATGAGATCAAGGAGGAGAATACTTGAGCACGGAATTCCTGGACTATTCTAAAGGAGAATGAGATTCTCTCTCAGCATTACCCATCCGTATACACCACAGCACGTCGGTGTATCGGGGCGGAGCAATAGCACCCTATGTGATATGGTGTGCTCTATGATGAGTACTACTGGGTTTCCTATTTTCTTTTGGGAGTTATGCGCTTGAGAAGCTGCATGCCTATTGAATAGGTTTCAAATCAAATCAGTTGCCTACCACTTCATATGTGATATGGAAAGGGAAGAGCCCATATCTTAAGTTTGTTAAGATTTGGGGTTGTCCGGCCTATGTCTAAAAAGCAAAATCCGGACAAGCTCGAGGCAAAGACAGATCTGTGGAAGTTTGTTGGATATCCCAAGCATACGCAAGAGAATATCTTCTACCTAACCGAGGAACAAAATATGTTTTGTTTCTCAACATGCCACCTTTGTGAAAGGGAATTTCTTGTGAAGAAATTAGTGGTCATGAGGAAGAACTGGAAGGAGTTCCAGCTATATAAACTACAGCAGATGATTTGGTAGAACCAAATGATTCAATAGTTTCCAATGAACCTCAGCCTCTCCGCCGATCTACTAGGGTTCCTCACCCACCTGAGAGATACTTCGGTTTCTCTATGATAGTGGGAGCGAGGATTGCATCATGAGATGATGACCCAACTAGTTTCGAGCTGGCCATCAGGAGTGGGACTCTGTAAGAATGGCTGGATGCTTAGTGATCTGAGATGGAATCCTTATACACCAACAAAGTATGGACTTTGGTTGCTTTATCTGAAGGGTTAAATCCCCATCAGGAGAAAGTATATCTTGAGAAAATTACTTGATGTACATAGAAAAGTTGAGACTTTCAAAGCTATGCTTAAGTCCATCCAGATCCTACTTGCCACTGCTACATACCATGACTATGATATCTGGTGGTTGGATGTCATGACTGCTTTTCTAAATGATGTTTTAGAAGAGAGCATCTATAAGTACACAGCCAGAGGGCTTCGTAGACAGTGGGAGCAGCGGAAACGTGTGCAAGATGTTTGTTGCGATAAAACAGGCATCGCGGAGTTGGAACATCTGTTTTGATGTGGAAGTCAAAGAGTTTGACTTCATCAAAATGGTAGATGAACCTTGTATATACAAAAAGGTAGTAGGAAGTATGGTGGTGATCCTCGTAGAGTACGTGGATGGCATACTCTTGATAGGGAAGGAGTTTCCTATGCTACGCTCGGTCAATCTCCGCTTATCACAAGGATTCTCCATATAGGATCAAAGATGATACCTTCTAAATCCGGGGTTTTGGATCTATGAGATAGATCTAATTGGATATTAGGATACTCACTAGTTGTAGTGAGATGGTATCAATTGATCCTGGGGAGAATCACTGGAAAGGTTCCAGGGTGATAAGGACGACTGAATGTCAGTCGCAGGCATTGTTTTTACCCTCAGTGGAAAGGACGGTATGTTGGAAGGGTTCCAAGCTAGATACCGTGACTTACTAGACGATTAAAGGCAAGATACATCGTTACCAAGGATGCTACCAAAGAGGCAGTCTGGATATATATAAGTTCATGAGATGAACTTCGTTCCTACCATTGTATCACAATGGAGTTGTGGCTTTTGCCAAGGAACCCCCCGTCCCATTGGAAATCCAGATATAATTCTTAGGCAGTATCACCTGATCATGGAGATGGTTGATCTCCAGGGAGATCGAGGTTAGGAGAGTAGACACAGAGGACGACAGCGCGAATCCACTCACAAAGGCCTTTTTCCCAGTAGAGACTTTTATGGGATGGTTGAGTATGAGATACTTCAACCGCAGCTAATTGTTGGGTTTATAATACCACAACAGATGACCCTAGTGCAAGTGGGAGATTGTTAGTTATATGTATGCCCTAAAGGCCCTTACTGTACATACGATGTATATTGTAATGGATGCTTGGACATATATAGGGAGGACTTTCTTGCTCGACATGATAGTACGCTATCTGGTTGTACTTTATCTAAACATGTACTCTGATTGTCTCTATGTTACATGTTGATAAAGCCCTTAGGATAAGTACTCGACTACTGAGACTATGATGAGATCATACTAGTGGGGCCACGATAGTCGACGAGTACGTCCTATAACAGTTCCTAGTCGAGGGTGTATTGAGACAGGGCATCGATACACCAGAGTAGACTAGCGTATACGCATCTGACCCATATGATGGGCGATGGATGATCCCATATCCATCGGTGTTTGACATCAAGGATGGTGTACGGGTGCTCAGTAGAGACTGGGTACACTGGACGGACTCGCCGAGAACTCCCAGATGGTATTATACCTTACGTCAGATGGCAGTTCTCTGGTGACACTGGTACAGAGTAGTCTGTTGACTTGAGATCGTCATAGAGTCTTGTGTGATTCCCACTGTGCTTTGATTTCCATCATACCACGTCCAAGAGGGCGTGCAAAAAGGTGGCTTTTGGGTACAGTCCCGAATCACATGGAGGCAATGAGCGATAGGAGGGGATTCGTCTCTCTCGGTATTGGGAGTTGATGTTGTGCTGTGTTCGATTGGCTATAACTGGAAATCCCTGGCCAGGGTTGCTGAGATTTACTGGTAAGTGTTATCAGTAGTTTCTCGAACTGTTATAGACCTCATATCGACACGACTTATCGAGCTACTGGGGTCTGACGTTACCACCCCTAGGCGAGATATGCGACATATCAGACGACGAGACCGGACTGTACGGGAGTGTTACTGATTGGATTCAAAGGAGAATGTACAGGCTTGCTTGTTGATCTTCTGAGCGCTCAATACCTGGGTGGCTGTTATGTTTAGCTGACCGCTTGCAACTTGTGGGTGTTTGATATGATCATCACCTACTGCCGACGTATTGACGATTCTTTAGAGTCCTACACAGAGATTTCTTTACTCAGGCAAAACGGAGTAGGGGCACATATGTGATATGTGCGGGACCGAGGATAATACGATATGAGATACCGTATTATATTCTCGCGATATTTGATATCAGCCGGGTCAACGGATCAAGTGTTGATTCGATGAATCGGTACGGATAAATATTAGTCGGTTATATGCGATATAGCTGGATTGTCGGATCAAGTGTTGATTCGATAATTTAATGTATAATAATATATATGATATATTAAATTACATTAACTAATATTTGCTCACTAAAAGATTCTTTTTGTCACTCGGGTAATACATTGATATATATGCGATATATGTTAATTGTATTATTTTATTTGGTTACAATAAATATTATATATGTGATATATAATATTGTAACATGATATGATAACTAATGCAACATGTTTAGTAGAGATTAAACAAGATTAGGTTTTGATTTGGGTTAATGCTTTCTAGATGATTCTATAAGGTTTAGTTTTGTTTTGTGAAAGATATTTTGTTATGACTCATTCCTTGACCTAACCCAAACCCTAGCCCTAGTTAAGTCTCTACAATGGTTAAGTCAACCATGGTTGCATTATTCATCATTATCTCCTTTGCTTTATTCATCACAAAAGAATTCTAATGATTATTCATCTTCTTCTTCCTTCTTTCTTTCATGGAAAAAGCTTTCTAGCTTTTTTCCAAGTGATGATTATGTGTGAGAATAAGAAAATAAATGAGAGCAAAAATCCTACTTCATCATCCTCATCTATCCTTGCCATTTAGATGAGGGTGTTCACTTCATTTAGTGAGTGTTAGCTTGTGTTAATGAAACTTCAAGGTAGAACCTTGTGGCAGTGCCTAGCAGCTTGAGTAGAGTGACGTACCGTACGTATGTTCCGTGGCATATTTACGATACGATACTCCACTTAAGAAACCTTAGGATGTGCATATTTTGAGATTTGTGGTTCTCTTCGTTCCCTTGATCACACATCCATTTGAGATCCTTGATTCTATTCGTTTCCATGATCATACTCTCATTGATTCCGTTCCTTCTTATGATCATGTATCCATTCTAGATCTGTTGATTCTTTTCATCCCTTTGATCATTTTCGTCGATACTTGATTGAGCTTCCTGTCACCGTGGTTTGAGCGCAGATTGAGCTACTGCTAGTGAGGCGGTCAGGGTAAGCTCATCATGGACAAGGATTGACCATCGTGTTTTCTGGTGACATGGGAACGTCTCAATGTATCTGTGTTGTGACCTCTTGTTTGAGACGAGTGTTCGATTTTGCACCGGATGATCGGGCCATTGCTAGAGGCTGCCAGATTGTGAGAGGACTGTTGACGTATAACCTACCTCAGAGTTGTGATGTCGTCTATCTTGAGTTGAGAGATGAAGGTGAATCGTCAGATTTGATGCGCCGACGCAGGTCCAGTTGAGTTGAAGATTTCCAGTGTGGAGAATCTTACTCAGATCTAGAGTAGATTGATCCAGAGATGACGTGGTTCGTTGGATGATCCGATACAAGATCGGTAAGTGGACCAGCTTCGGATAGAGGACCTCACCCAGATGCATTGTGAGTTGATCGAGAGCGGACGAATATGGAATATTCCTCCGATGGTTGGGACGAGTTCCCGAGGACGTGTTCAGCTAGAGATCTTCTACAGAGTGATGAAGATACCGAGTTCGTAATTTCAAGTCCGTATGAGAGATTCCGGATTGACTGTAGCCGAGAATAATTGCAGTACGCAGATAGCATGACGTGACGTCGAAGTGGACTATAATAAAGACGAGTGGATCAAGAGCTTCGTGCGAGATATTAACGAGCTGTTGTTACTCACCGTTGAGATTGGAGATCGGATATGTATACAGAGGTGTTGGTATACGGCCAGTTCCAAAGGATATGCTGTGCTGAGAACGCAGATGTCCAGAAAGCGAGGAAATATTTTGCAAGAGTACCAGCCTCGGTACAGTTCGGCATAGGCGAGATCGGAAGAGACCTTGAGCAGGTTCCTTCCAGGACACTGCTGCGATAAGATTTGCACCGAGGATTAGTTATGTCGCATGTATTCAGAGGGCCAGAGGCCGACGCCAGTGACATGCTGCTTTACAAGTGGTCATGCTAATTAGCCGAGAGATGACCGGAGGAGTGCCAGAGCGGAATCATTTCCGTTAGCACACATGACCGGGCCGATGAGATGAGGGATTGAGAGATTGGTAATCCACAGAGAAAATGAGGACCCAGAGAAAAAGGACGCCAGACCGTGAGCAGGAGGCAAGTGGATGTTCTTGCTCTGCCAGTTTCGGGTGCACCGACATTTTTCGACATTGTAAGAGGTGTACCTCAATGTCATTTTTTGCGATTTGCGTTTGTGATCCGAGTATCACGCATATATCGCTTGGATTTGAGTTTTGATGATTGAGTTTCATGATATTGTTTTCATGCACCATGGCTGCACCTATTGGGTATTTACATTTTTATACATAGTTATTGCACTTGATATGCGTTGTATACACTGTTGTGTTGGTTTATGATTTGTGCATATCTATTGCACTTGATGTCGATTTTGTACCTTGGTAGCACGTGTTCATGATTTCGTGGATTTCATACCGTTGATTTGATTTTGTGCATGTAGTACGCACTCGATTTAATTTTTGCACTCTGTATAGCTCACATGTGCTTGCAGTGCATTGATGCGTGTTTTGTGCACGCAGTTGCAAACGTTTACGATTTTTATACACCTTAGTACACTCGGTGTTGCTTTTATTTACATTTAAGTTATTGATGAGTTTCCGTGCAGTTGTTACACTAGATTTGTATTTCATGCACTGGATGCACTGGATTTATATTTCGTGCGCTAGATGCACCGGATTTGTGTTTCGTGCATTTGTTGCACTAGATTTTTATTTCGTGCATTTGTTGCACAAGATTTTTATTTCGTGTATTTGTCGCACCAAATTTATATTTCGTGCATTTGTTGCACTGGATTTATATTTTGTGCATTGGTTGCACCAGATCGGTATTTCATGCATTGGTTGCACTAGATTTATACTCCGTACATTGGTTGCACCAATTTTTGTCCTTGAGCATTCGTTTTACTAGATTTCTGTTTTCGTGCGCGTTTGTACTTGACGTTCGTTTTCGTTCATGCTACCGCACTAGACACTTTTTACGGACCTAACGCGCTTGGGTTGGATTTTTGCGCATATTAGGCGCTTGATATTGGATTTTGTGCGCATCGGATGCACTTGAGTGAGATTTTGCTCGTGCATGTTAGATGCTCTTGATTTAGATTTTTTATCCATGCATATTGGATGCGATTTCATTCGTGCATGTTGGATGCACTTGACTTAGATTTTATTTGTGCATGTGTAATGCACTTGATTTCGATTTCATTCGTGCGTGACGGATGCACTTGATTTGGATTTTCGCGCATGTTGGACGCATGATATGGGATATGATTTTGTGCACACCGGATGCACTCGATTGGGATTTACATTCGTGCATGTTAGTTGCACCGGGTTGAGATTTTCGTGCACTATAAATGCACTTGATATTATTGTCGTGCACACCCGTTGCACCGGACAGATGTTTTCGTGCACGCCCGTCAGTTTGGTTTTGTGCACCTTCATAGTACTTGTATTTGGATTTGATTTCCGTGCGCACCAGACGTACGTGATGTTGGATACGCCTTTTGAGTCTGATTTTGCTCTTGAGCACTTTGTTTTCATGATGGGCACTATATTATATAGTGGCCGAACATGACTGATCCGAGGACAGTACCTGAATACTTGGCATGCATAAAAAGTCTAACCAGAGGTTTTAAAAAAAAAGAGCTATAGTCTAGCTATTTCCTACGTGTCCGTGAGCGACACGAATGTTTATAAAGGAAAACGTTTTGGGATATTTCAAAAAGGGCGGAACGTATATTTTAGCAAAACACATATGAACGTATATTATTACTTTACAAATGAGCGTCCGTCACTTGCGCCGTGAGTTACGTATCACGCGGCGATTCAGAAAAGATTTTGTATGTGTTTTATTCAGTTTTAAGAGGTTTTTCTAAGGATGCGTACTATACACGTATTTTAGTATGTGACTAGTGTACATTGGATTTCAGTAATGGATTTCGAGATCTGTATCTCCATTGTATCTCCGATGATATGCGTGCAAATCCGATGATTTGCGTGACGCTTGACGGAGTTCGATTTTTGAGTTTCGTACTCATTTTCAGGCGCACACGAGGCACTGTAGTATTTCTATATCTTCCGTGATTTCGGAGCCCCGTGATTTGAGCTGATTGTTAAAATGTTTTAGTATTTGGGGGTTTAAATTTAAATTCGGAGACCGAATTTATTTAAGGGGGGAAGATTGTAACATTTCAGAAAATATAAAATATTATTCTTGGAATTTAATATTAAAATAATATATTTCGCGAAAACTACCCGATTTGCGAAATTGGGGTTTTCGTAAAATGGTATAAATATATACCAATAATTGTAAAATAATTGGAGATTAAAATGATTTATTCATTTAAAAATATATTTATTGGATCTGGCATTCTTATAATTTATTATATGCAAGTTTGAAATTTAACCCGATTAGTGCACTGCTAATCGTGATTAGGCCAAATCTGTGTTTCTACATTTTAATCATGGCTAGTGCACCATGACATGTTGCATTTTGTTACATATTGTTTCCTTTGTGTTTATTCATTTCTTTTGGTTCTATTTGTGTGAGAAAAGAAAGAAATGAGAGGGTATTATTGAGGAGAGAGAGAGGGGGGACCACATCATGACTTGGAGCATGCCATGAGAGAGAAAGAGAGTGAGGATAAGAGAGAGAGAGAAAGAGAGGGCTGCCATCATTCTCCCCCATTTGCTTTCTTTCATTTTCCTTCAACTCATATCTCTCCCCACCTCCACCTCCAATTATCATCTCAAAATCTTCATCAAAACCCTACACCCTCTTCATTAAAGTTGATCCCCACCCCACCTCAATATAATGGACCAATCAAAGTTGGATTTTGGAGGCTTTGGACAAGCTACGGTTTTTCTTGAGTTGCCCAAATGAGGTATATCTTCTTTCATTTAGTTTAGTTTTTATTTCTTTATGTCCCTGTTTAGTTAGAAGTTGATTTGGTTTGGTTATGCGATGTTTGGAAATTCCTAGAGAGGGTTTGGGTGACTTGTGGACTTGTGATCTGTAGTGAGTGTGTACAAGACCCTAGAGATCGATTTGTGGACCTAGAACAGAGAATACGAACTTAAGATTTGTTCCGTGTCGGTTTTGTGAGGTATTGTGTGCCTACAGGGAATCCGGGATGACCTGAGACTTGTACGAGAAAAACTAGCAACTCCAGAGATCTAGTTAGACCCATAGGAGACCACCCTGAGAAGACAAACCAGAATGGAGCAGTTTGGGCCGAGCAGGCCAGTTTTTCAGGCAAGGTGGCCGGCCAAATTGTGGGAAATTGTGTCTAGGTTTGGTCTGTAGCTCACTTACCCCCTATACAACTCCCTGTACTTGCTAGTTTTGTTCCAATTGACCTGAACCAAAATCTGGGAGCACATTGGGGTGTTTTTGGTTATGTTTTCCGAGTTTTGAATGCTTGGTTTTGATGTTTGGATTTGTATTTGGTTGTTGGGCGTTTGTACATCAACAACAAGAGTGGTTTGATTGTTATGCATGCGTAGGCTATAGGTTCTAACTTATGAGCGCACCGTGTGTCGTATTAGTTTTCTGGACTTGATTTTAATAGCATTGCGACTATGTATTTATTGTAGGTATCTTCACGTGGATTCCGAGACGACGGAGCATGGCGTCATCTACTTCGGCAAGTAAGGATCAAGGTGAGTAGATTTATATCTACGGGGGAAGTCGGGTGGATGGCGTATAGCACCCCCGCAAATTTTGATGGAAACCGATATATAGGATATGGTTAAGGAAACCTATATTAGGAAACTAGGGATATGGTTAAAAGGATAGTTAGAATTGATATGATATGATTAATATGTGATGACGAGATTTGAAATATCAATATGATGAGCTAAGATGATACGAGCGGATACGATTGATATAAGATTTATAGTGGCATGTTATGAGAACATTATATACAATAATTTATGACATTTATGCAAAATAACAGGATATGAGATTTGATGCGGATGTGGCTTAAGATATATCCATATTTATGAGAATAATGAGTGATATGCCGTACGAGATTTGAGATCCGTACACTCATTGTCGTACGGCATATCACTCATTGATTACCGCACGCGATGTGAGTTACCGGATGGATGATCCGCGCTCGTGATTTGAGGATGATGTTTGATAATATTGCCGTATTGGATACTATAAGACTAAATAGCCGACGTAAATGTGTCATCCGAACCATACCTATTTCCAAACTGAAGAATCGTATGCATCTCTTAAATAGATACCTGGAGGGACGTTACGGATTTTCAAATGATGTCTTTTCCTTAAAAACACCGTAGCCCCTACTTTCAAAACTACGATTCGCATCTTTTAAAAACTAATCGTATGGTTCATGTGTAGATGTTAGATTAGATGCGTATGCTTATAGCATTTCGTTTACGATACCCCTTATGCTACATTCATGTCATTTTCATTGCATTACATATACCTGTGCTAGTACACCTACACCATTATCGATGATGCGTATGTTACACTTACACAGATTGGCCGGCTCACACACTTCATCATCGATAATTGCTATGTCACTTACACAGTAGAATTGCCACATCATTTTTTTATGTTGCATGATATACATGCTATGATCACATCATTATGATATGTCGCATGATATACCGATATTGTCACATCACTGTTCCATGTTGCATGATATACGGATATGCTCACATTCTGCTATATGCTTGCATACATGATGCTTTACGATTATATGCATTGAGATGCTGTTTTCATAAGATTTCTGGATTTGAGAACCGTGGTTATTTCAAAGGAAAGTATATATTGTTTTAAAAACCCGGTTTCTCTTGATATGATATTTCGAGACGTCCACATGTGTTTTCTCGGTTCTAAGATTGGCCTGTGAAACCCGATTCGAGGAGCGGGAGGCACCGTCTGTGGGTACATGGTGGACCCGGTATGGTACCCCTGGACAAGAAAGGATTTTCGTGGTGTAGACGATGAGCCTGGCAGAAGGACTACTACCTACCGATGATTGGTTGGACCTAGCAGTTATCCGGAGGATACCGGCCGGAGTCATGAGATGGATATGAGGGCCGATCAGAGTATGTGGCGCCTGAGATGAGATAGATATAAGGGCCGATCTGAGGATACGGCGCCTGAGATATGAGGATTTATGTGTCGATGCTGGACATGGGTTTCATGATATTTCGAATGTCGGTGTTGGACACTCAGGTTCCATGATTTTGATGTGTCATTGATGGACACACGATAGTTGATATCCTCATATTTACATGCATTTGCTTTCATGATATTTACATGCATGATGTTGTTGTGTCATTGATGGACACATAGATGTTATCCACATGCATACATGCATTGATCATATGGTTGGATGATATCCACATGTTTACAGGCATTGAGTATAGTGTTGGCACATATGTAGATACTGTCACCCTAGATATCATAGTATTACCTTTATGATATAGTTGACCTAGGAATCGTTGTTTATTTCGATTTCTACCTGATGATGTTTTCTACTCACGAGTTGGCAACTCACCCCCGTTGTGCCACAGTTCTTGCAGGTTGACCGCATGGATCAGTAGCGGCATCGCTAGCATATACCTGCATTCGGGTGTTTTGCTTTGGTAGGTGGTACATGTTGGATCGTTACCCTTCTTGTATTTATTATTCCTGTTGTATCTAGTTAACTCCATCAAATCAGAAACTAGTATTTGTATAAGTAGTAAGACTCAGCAAGACTTGTAGTTGCGAGACTTTGAGCGATGGGTTATATGTTCGCTTGGTGGGTTTGATGTCTTGCTTTACCTTATTCTTGTGTCGATCTTCACCGTTGGGCGTCGTATACTTATATTCTGTCTTGTGTGGTTGTGATTCCGCCGATTGGCGACGTGCTATCTCCCACTTGGGGATGCCTTTATTATTATTATCATGTGTATGTGGTTTTGGATCAAAATATACAAAGGAGGTGCTGCCCAAATTTTTAAAAGACGAAACATGTTTTTCAACTAATAATTTACTTGCATTTTCTTATCCCATTATCTATGTATTTAAGAAAAACTTTTGATTTTATCATACCTTTATTTCAAAACTTCACCTCTTTATTTTCTTTAAAAGGTTTTAGATTTCTGGGCATCGGCTTACTTAATTTACGTTACGCATTTAGACGTGGCGTGAGTTAAGTGCCGGTCACGAACTAAATTCCGGGTCGTGACAAGGGGGAACCATTGCCTCCTATCGGTCATGGTCATAAGTGATCCGCCCTACAAGAAATGCAGGAAGGATGACCCGATCATCTTCACCAACGAAGACCTTCACGTCATATCACTCCCACACAATGAACCCCTTGTGATAACAACCCGAGTTCATTGTTACGAGATCCGGAGAATATTGGTCGATTCAGGGAGCTCAGCGGATATCCTGTTCTACGACTGTTTCCAGCGTATGGGATTAGATCCATCCGATCACTAGTCGACCTCCCACGTCCTTTCCGGGTTCACCAACCATTCCATCCTGGCCGAGAGATCAGTCACCCTCCTCCTCAATATTGGGTAAGCAGGCAAAATGTGAACCGTACCAGTGAACTTCCTCGTTGCCAAGTCCCGTCATCCTATAACATCCTCCTGGGACGCCCCACCCTAAACACCCTTCGGGTGTAACGACTTTGTTTTAATGTATAGAAATTTTTAAAGTTAATGTACAAATGGAGTATTTGAAAACCCTGAGCACAAGTTATCAATTTGAATTGTTTTTAAACAGTAAGAAAACACTTGTAGTTCATTGGTAAAGCCTTGCACTGCTGCGACATAGCCCCTGTGTTCAAATCCCCTCATCCACATATTATTTTTGCTGATTTTTCTTTTAAACTTTTTGGAAGCCCAAAAGTTTACATGTGCAACACACGTAAAAATGAAAAGTCTTAGAAATCAAACATGTGGAAATTGTTAAATAAACAGACCCCGACAGGTGGCAGCAATCCCATACCCCATCTCACCAAGATGGCCGGCGAGATTGAGATCTGGGCCGGCGTCGCCGGCCCCCCCATCTCTGATGCCTTTAATTTTTTCCCTAGCACCCCTTGGACTCCCCCCACTAACCATAGTCTGTTTGATTTTCCTGCACATTAACAGAGAATTAAAATGAGCTTTAAAATAAAATTTTAATGCATTTTAATTCTCATGTTTAATACTCTAAACCCTAATTCTACCCTATAAATACCACCCTACACCCTAGTCCTCCTCATTCTGAAATCTAGTATCAAAACTCTCAAAATTTTCTAAGTCCAAAAAGTTGTACAAATGGAGTTAGCCCATGGTCAAGTTACGGCGACGTTCCGGGACAAATCCGGCGACACCGCGGCTCCACGACGCTTTCAAAATCTTACTCCATCCCTTCTCTTTACCCTAATTCAGAAAGTCCCCTCTACTATCTTCTTTTCACCTCTCAAAACTTCTTCTTTTAAATGATGTCGGTAAGTGGTGTTATATCAACATCCATCTCTAAAACTTCTTAAACTAGCAATTTTTTTAAGAACTACTTATCTAAATCATTGTACTTAGTTTGTTAAACATTAAACTATAATTAAAAACAAATTTCAATTCAAAACTCCATATAAAAATATTTTTATTGCACTTTTACGGTTAAATACCACAAACTTTGTATTCGACATTACTTTATCATATTACTCATATTACTTTTAGAAAACTCATGAGGTAATGACCTACCTCATCACAACACTCATCATGACATAGCACGATTGTCTTTTTACAATATTTTTGGGACTAAAAAAATTTTACGATAAAATACCCTAAAATATTAAAAACCGCATTCTTTAAGATTGTTTTAATTAAATTCCATACAATTATGTCCTTACAACCCATTTTGGGAAATCTGATTTGGTTGGTGTGGGTTATCGCACATCCATTGGACTAGTAGGGCGAGGTATAGACCTCCTCACGGAGTATACGATCTCGATGGAATTTTTATTACAATTTTTAAGAAAACGTGATTTCTATTTAATAAATAAATTCTATTTTAATATATATATATATATATATATATATATATATTATCAAAATATCTATTTTAAATATGTTTAATAATTCCATGTTTTCTAAATCAAAAGAAAATAATCACAAAAGTTTATGAAAATACCATCAAGAATCAATACAAGTCAAATTACATGAAAATACCCTATACTATTAAAGTTATGTTTATATCCACTAGACTATCTCATCACTTTTAAAATTACATCTATGAAAACCCTAAAGACGAAAAATACACTTGAGGTTTATTTTGAAAATATATCAAAACTATTTTTCATAAAACCCCCTCAAGTTTATAAATTTACAATAAGGACCCTAGTAAATATAGTTTTAAACGGGACCGATTCTCTTGAGCCTCAGGGAGCTGGAGAATGTGGGTGCTTGTCTATTTAAGGTAGACAACTAAAACGGGGTTATCAAGGGTAATTGACTTGGAAAAAGTCACAAATCCTGCCGTCCATGTGCAGCAGTTACCGATAACTCCAAAACTAATTCAGGACTTCAATTCTGTTTAAGTGTCTGACTCAGTAGGAGTTTCAGTCTAATCTGAAATCAATCCATCCATGTATACAATTCAATATAACTCCAATGCAACATGAATCCTTTTATCTAGAATACAATCTATATCAACATGACTTGATTTGACCAATCCATGGATATACATTTGACTTGTCTACATGACCATCCGTTTATATCCTTATCCGTTTATATGAACAATTAATATCATGGTTTCAGCAAGTCTTATATTTACAAATCACCACTAAACAATACAATAATACATTACGGGGTTTAAAGGGGTAGATTGGTACGGAATGTGTTTAAAGTGGCATGAGACGGTCACTTTAATACATCTAACCTGAATATCCATTACCATTATCCCGTGGGGTTTGACGGGCCTTGTACTCCTTATACCGTAGTCCACGGGGTAAGCCGAACTCTTCTCATATACACTGGCATATTCTGTACCAAGCTATAAACAACTGCGTTAACATAATTATCAACATTATACCAGTTATATTCTCATTGCTTATTCAGTCTATTTCCATCTCTCTTTGGGACTTACCGAGCGATTGTTCGCTGATGACATTCCTTTTCTATTCTTTCTTTGGAATATTGTTAGGAGAACCCAACTCTCTGGAGATCGAGCCCAGCTCAGAAGACTTGGACCAGTTCGCCGATGACCCAGAGCTTTAGACACCTGTATATACTTTTATTTTCAGTTTCATGCCATTGTTTAGGCATTGCTTTTTAGTATTGTATTTACTTTCCAACATTGTATTGTAAAGAATGTTTAGTATATAAAAAGTTGATGTTCATTTACATCTCGTGTCTCTCTTGTGTACTTTTACATTATATTGATTATATACGCTTAGCGTGTTTACTTCTGAGTAAATACGTCGCGTGACCCGTCACGTCTCCTTACCGTACTCTGAGAAGCAGGGCGTGACAGGTTTTGTTGGCGGCTCATGCAGGCCCATTCTACATGGAACCCTACCATGCAGGGTCAGTTCTGCATGGAAACCTAAGCAATATAACACAAGAATTATAAGACTTAGCAATTAAACATTCTTTATATTTCATATTCATTAAATCTATCTTAACCCTATTTTTATTTCAAGGTTATGGATTCCCCGAACAATACTAGCACTAATGTGATCGGCAACACCACACCACCACCTCTTCCACTTACACCTACCGTTGTTGCTCCGATTAACAAGCAGACGATACCGCTCGAGGCAATTAAGAGCCTCTTGGAGGGACAACAGCAGCAGACTGCTATCCTAATATACCGCCCAGAAGTGGAAGCACCTGAAGTGAAGCAATTCCGGGCACTTCATCCGAAGCAATTTTCTGGGAAAGAGAGCCCTTTGGAAGCGGAAGAATGGGCTCAATCAATTGAAGACGATCTGGCAGCAGCATAAGTGCCAGACATTGCTTAGGTAAGGGTTGCAAAGCTGCAACTTACTGATAACATCCGAGTATGGTGGAAGGCGGAAGAAGCCGTCTTGCCCAGCCGATCGAATGGAAAACTTTTCGCGACATGTTTGACACGAAGTATTTTCCAGAGACTGCCCGATTCGACTTTGAGCAGCAATTCATCAACTTACAACAAAGCTCTATGTGGAGAAAATCAGTGGATGGGTATGATGCCGAGTTCACCATGTTGAGCAGGTAAAATATGTCTTAATATTCGATTTTCTATCACATACTGCACAGTTAACACAAGACCGTAACAGGTTTGCGGCATACCTAATACCGACTGCTGAGATCTGGGCCAGACGATTTTAGCAGGGGTTAGACCAGAAAATCCAAGCTGCTTTAGCTACAGGGGATTTCCCAACCCACGACCTAGCTCTGAAAGCTGCCCGTCGATACGCGGTAGCAGTGAAGAAGAAGGGCAGACCTCAATCTGCCGGTGTGAAGTGCCCTGTTACCCAGATAGCAGGAGGAGCCTCTTCCAGACCACCTTTTGTACCCAGGAGACCGGGAGAACCTTTCAACCGGCCCAGTCTAGATTTCAACTTTTATTGTAAAAGGAATGGACACCTAGCGGAGGATTGTAGGCGTGCTAATCGCTTTTGCTTAGTCTGTGGCTCATCCATACATGATATTAGGTCTTGTCCTCAAAGACTCAATCAGTATCAGGTACCCAAACCAGCAATCACCTATCCGCAGCGGCCAGCTATTCAGGCACCTGCACCACGTCTTGCTCTCATAGCTCCACCTCCTCGTGAACCTACTGCACCTCCTCCTCGTCAGTTCCATCAAGCGCAAAGGAACCTACCTTGATGGAACTTAGGTACGATCAGAGGAACGGACAGAGGAATGCTCCTCCAGCAATGAGGAATGTATCGAGGCGACAGACTTTCACAATGACTGTGGAAGAAACTGAATCCACTGGGCAAGTCATCACTGGTAACTTTCCATCTTTCAAATCTATTTAATACTTGTATACATCCATATATCTGTTCCTAAACCTAAAACATATCCTAGATAACTTAGGTACGATCTTAGTTGCCTCACTTCCTGCATTATCACTCTTCGACACTGGAGCATTTCATTGCTTTATGTCGCAACGGTTCGTCCGAACTCATGCGATTCAAGTTACAGTGCTCATATCCAACTGGAATGTTAGTTCAAGGAACGGCGTTCTAAAGACAACAATAGGGTACGACCTGTGTCCAGTAGTCGTTTGCAGCAGAGAATTCTATGATGACTTCAAGGTGCTAGATATACCGAACTTCGATGTAGTTTTGGGTATGGATTGGCTAGGAACTTTCTACTCTACCATCGACTGTCGTCAAAGGAGGGTAGTGTTCGAAATTCCAGAGCATCCGGTCTTTTATTTCAGAAGTGGAGACCGTACCCTGGAGCCTAGCACATACAAAGCAAAACCGAAGAAGGCAGTGATTGCAACTCTACAGGCAGGAGAAGACAAGCCAGAGGTAGTTCGAGAGATCGACGATGTATTTCCTGAAGACGTATCAGGTTTGCCTCCCGATCGAGCTCTTGAATTCAAAATCGATGTAGTACCTAGTGCACAACCGGTGATCAAAGTATCGCATCGATTAAGCCCTGAAGGTTTGAAGGAGGTCCGTACTCAGCTGGAAGAACTTCTGCAGAAAGGATGGATTCGTCCTAGTACTTCAAGTCGGGGATCTCCAGTTTTTCTTGTGAAGAAGAAGGAAGGTTCATACATAATGTGCATTGATTAAAGATCTCTGAATGAGGTAACTATAAAGAACAAGTATTCACTACCATGAATCGACAATCTGTTCGATCAGCTAAGTGGGTCCTGCATTTTCACAAAGTTAGGTCAAAGAGTCTGATATTCCGAAGACAGCATTCAGGACTCGCTATGGACATTATAAGTTTCTCGTGATGCCATTTGGAGTGACCAATGCACCAGCCATATTCATGAACCTAATGAATCAAGTTTTCCGAGAGTACCTAGACAGGTTCGTTATTATATTCATCGACGACATCCTGGTATATTCAAATAATCGGAAATAGCACGCTGAACATCTACGAATTGTCCTGGAGACCTTGCGACAGCATTAACTCTATGCCAAGTACAACAAGTGCGAGTTTTGGCTAAAACAAGTCGGATTTATTGAACATATCATTTTAGATGAAGGAATCTCTGTAGATCCAGCTAAAGTAGCAACAGTAAGCGAATGGCCGACACCAAAGACAGTGAAGGACATTCGAAGTTTCTTGGGATTAGCGGGATACTACCGAAGATTTATTGAAGGATTTTCGAAAATTGCAACACCCTGACCAAGCTCACACATAAAGATGAAGAATTCGTGTGGTCAGAAGCATGTGAACAAGCTTTCGTAGAACTCAAGTCAAGATTGACATTAGCACATATTCTCGTCATACCGGACCAATCTGGAGGTTTCGTAGTTCATTGCGATGCATCCGGTAAGAGATTAGGATGCGTTCTACATCAGCACGGTAAAGTTGTAGCTTATGCATCAAGATAGCTGAAGGTTCATGAGCGCAACTATCCGACGCATTATCTGGAGTTGGCAGCCGTTATCTTTGCACTCAAGATTTGGCGTCATTATCTTCTTGGAGAATGGGTATATATCTACACAGACCATAAAAGTCTGAAGTATGTGTTTACTCAGAAAGAGTTAAATATGCGGCAGAGAAGATGGTTAGAACTCATGACGGACTTCGACATCAACCTACAATATCATCCAGGAAAGGTGAATGTATTTCCTGATGCACTTAGTCGTCAACTACTATCAATGAATCTCACCACACAGTGGAAGCTACAGCAAGATTTGCATCAAATGGAGATAGAAGTGGTCATGCCAGGTAACGCTTCAAGTTTGATGAACTTACAAGTTCAGTCTACAATTGTCAACCAGATCAAAGTAGCTCAAGTAAGTGATGCTAAATTGCAAAAGATCAGAGAACAACTAGAAAGTGGACATAGAACAGACTTCATCATCCATGAAAACGAATATTTCAGATACGGCGGTAGATTGTTGTTCCCGCCAAAAAATTTGGCTAAAAACTTGCCGTTCCCTTATAAAAATAAAGGGAAACCTCCACGTGTTAAACATGTGCACCCACATGCAAAGCATGTAGGTACCGCTTCAGATAGGAATTAATCCTATGGTGGCGCCTCACGTGCTCCTCACGCGAGCGCTAGCACCAAGACCAATCTGATAGGAATTAATCCTATGGTGGGGCCTCACGTGCTCCTCACACGGGCGCCAATGTGCAAAGTACATGAGTACCCATTATAAGAATTAAAATCTTGAGTAGCACCCACGTGCACAAAGGTGAGCGCCGGCGCCAAGGTAGAATTAAATTCTACTCTTTGTTAAACAGAGCCGTTGGATTAAAGATCTAAAAGAGATGATAAATCATCAAAGATACAAAATTAAATTCTGTCGGGAGAAAACATCCCCCAAATTGGATTATAGAATAAAATTCAATTTTAGGATATATTCCCTCAATCTTTCTAAATAAAAAAGATTGCCCTCTGTAAAACAGAGAACCGGTGGATTAAAAATCCAACGGTGATTAAAAAATCACCGTTTTACAGAATAAATTCTGTGCAAGAGAAAATATTTTCCTAACCTTGTTAGAAACAAGAAAATATGTTCTGTAAAACAGAAACCCTTGGATCAAAGATCCAATGATGGGTAAAAATCCCCAAATCAATTAGGATATCTTAATGAGAGATTTATTCAAAAACTAATTAATAAACTTGCCTCTACTATATAAAGGACCCAAGACTTCAAGTTTGAGAGAGAGAAACCCCCTCATAAGCTTCTAAAAAAAACTAAAGCAGAAAACTTCAGAAAGGAACAGAGAAGAAGATCTCCCTCCTCAAGAAACTCTAGGTAAATAAAAAAAGAGAGATCAAAACATCTCATTTACCTATTGAAGGGTTTAACCCATTTAAAAGAACTTAGTTCTTTCTCTGGATCTGAGATCCACAAGATAAGTCTCCCACAAGTTGAGAATTTAATTCTCATTGGGAAGAACTTGTTCTTGAGAATCAAAGATTCAGAAAAGAATTAGGAATCAAATTTCTCAAAACAAAGCATATAAGGAAAAACCTAGCGCCCAGTGCCTCACGTGTCTCTCACGTGGACGCCACAGAAGAAAAGAGTGCTTAGCACTCATCGGGCAGCGCCCAGCGCCTCACGTGTCCCTCATGTGGGCACCACGGAAGAAAGGAGTGCTTAGCATTCATCGGGCAGTGCCCAGTGCCTCACGTGTCCCTCATGTGGGCGCCACAGAAGAAAAGAGTGCTAGCACTGATCGGGCAGCGCCTCACCTGTCCCTCACGTGGGCGCCGCAGAAGAAAAGAGTGCTTAGCACTCATTGGGCAGCGCCCATCGCCTCACGTGGACGCCACAGAAGAAAAGAGTGCATAGCACTCATTGGGCAGCGCCCGACGCCTAGCGCCTCACGCGCTCCCCATGTGGATGCCATAAAGAGCGCCTAGCACGCCATATAAAGACAAAAGGAGTAAAGTGTTTTACACTTATTGGGTAATTCCCCATGACTGAAAACTTCACATGATCATATGCGGGAATCAGAACTTATATAAGTGCTCAGCACTGTTTGCTTAAAAGGGGGACTGATTAAACAGAGCCCAAGCAAGTGCTTAGCACTTTCAATAAAAAAAAGACCACTGAGCAGATCAAGCCTAAAATTGGCTAGGCCCTCTGAGGAAAGAACCTTCTTGATTCAAATCAACCGAGCCTATATGCTCATGATTGCCTAAACTAATCTAAGTCTCACATATGACTATTGATCTTTCAATTGATGATATCCCAAATGGTATTCATATTATATGTCCTAAGATAATTTTAGTCTCAAACATGACTAACAATTCCTAGGGTCACCATAACCCATTTCCCTCAAATACGGGATTTGGTTTAAGGGTACATCTCTCCACACTTCTGATATACGCCGTTGTAATTCTTCAACGTTTTCAGAGAGGTGGCGGGTCCCGACAACCAAAAATTCTTCAGTGCATTCCCAAACCGTCCAAACCGACGAGCACACCTCAAATCAGACCGCATCCCATACTGGGTGCATTCCATATCACCCTTGTTCATTCCGTCATGTAACAAATACACTGCGTGCAAGATAAACACACTGGACCACTACGTCCTTAAACTGGAAATGGATCAAAATGTCCTTAAATCGCCTCCAAAACGGTGATAATGGACCGAAATGTCCTTAAACTAATATTCGCCTCCAAAATGGCAATAATGGACTGAAACGTCCTTAAACTAAAATAATAGAGCCCAAATGCTCTTCTGTTGGATCTGAAATAAAAATGATCCTGAAACCCCGTTAAGTGGATCTTAGTCTTAAATTGGACTAATGTATCCTTAACAAAATACAAATCGAGCCCCAAATGCTCACATACATTTAAGTCGATCTTAATCTCAAACCAGATTAACGATTCTTAAATCAACCCAAACCCAAATCTGAAAATATACGGATTTGGACTAATCCATGCCCTACAAGCGACGACATAAATTAGTCTCCGTATACAATCCACGGGCAACCTAAACAATCAAAAACACACACGACACAAAATGAACTTCCGGAGCAGGAGAAAGTGGTTATCGCTATGCGATAACGTAATTAACTACAGGGGCTTGCGCCTGCAGGGAAGAGCTTTCCCACAATCAAAAACCCCTCGCAAACGAGGGGGAATCTGACGAAATCTGCTACAACGGCCGCATTTGTCCAAACCTCCGATATACGGTACCATAAATCAACTTGGCATTTTCGGAGAGGTGGAAGGATAAATCCAAATAGCATCTGCCCCTAAATTCAGGAAGGACGCTCCATCTTGGTTCGTCCTCGTTTTTGGCGTTGAACAGATTCTAGCACGCCCGGTGGGACCTTTTTCTCTTTTCACTCCACACTTCGTGTGTCGTGTTTCGCGGACAAAATCCCAGTTTTCTATGGTTGCCCTTGGGTTTGAGGTACTATGATTTGGTGTCTGGCTTCTATCTAGGAAGAAGAATAAAAAAAAGATCAATGGCTTCAAGCTGCACAAACTGCAACAGCAATTCCCGCTCCGCCCTAATTGGAGGAGTGATATATGGGCCCAATGCGGCCTCCATATTTTCAATACCGGTAGGGTAGGTAACTCAATCCACCACTGGATTGTTTTTCGGGACCATGCTCCCTCCAGTGAGTTTCAGAGCCCCAGTGCCACCATAGGAAGCTCCTAAGAAGTCGGTCTTCGATCGACTGGCAACCACCACGACCCCTCTCAATGGGTCATCCAAGTCTTCCACCTCAGTCTTCAACAGGCTGAGTCGAAGCTCAAGTGAGCCCGCAAAGAGGCTCGCAATACCTGAAGGGGTTGTCCTAAAACGGATAGTCCTCCTAACTCCTCCGGTAAGTGAAGTCGTCAAAGGTGCTTCGCTTATGAAAAGATCGGTCTTCGACAGATTGGCAGTTCCAACTCCTGCTGCGGGTGAAGTCGTCAAAAGTGCTTTCCCTACCAGAAAATCGGCCTTTGAAAGATTGGTCGTTCCATCTCAACGGACGTCAGTCTTCGACATGCTGACACCAACAGTAGCCCCTCATCAAAGCCGGGAGCATGACAGAGCCGCTTCTACAACTGAGGTGGTCCCATCTGCAAGACACACTCGACGTCGCCACTGGAGTCAGGTGAGAAGAGTTGGGGGCAACTCCCCCTATGGACTTATTACACCAGCTCCAATGGTGGAAGTTGACGCTGCTGTTCCAACCGGGAACAAGTTTGAACCGCTAAAGAGGGTGCACAAAAACTCCCCAACCGCGGCTCTGAAGAAATCTCCCCCACCTGCTGAAAATATGACGCAGGCAAAGCCGGAGCAGTCCCCTCAACGGCTCTCTTCCCAAATTCACAGGGTCTGGTGGAAAGTCCAAGATTCTGTGATCAACAAAGACTACTCTTGCCGACTGAAGAAAATGAAAGCTCGGCAAGAGGAGGACCATCCCTCTGTCATACAGAGAGGGACGTCTTCAACACGGGTGCCTGTTACAATGGCTCCTTCAACTTCGACCTCCCACAAAAGGGTGAGGCTGGAGAATCTCCCACCCCTGGCGGCAAATTCCAATGGAGATAAACCCAAACACCCCAAGTCTGGAGGCATGATCATACACACGGTTTACATGGCTACCGAGAAATAGGAAAGTCGTGCTTCCGTGGGTCATCGACCTCAAACTCGGTCGTTGACAAAATCTTAGGAGCAATAACAAAAGCTCCAGGAAATTCTTATCAAAATGTCAGCACTTACCGGGCAGAAAGAAATCCTGGAATCGGCATCTGAACAACGTCAAGAGCAGGAGACCGATACAGAGTTCCTGCGAAGGGTGCTTGAAAAGAAGGATATGGAGGCTGCGGAATAAGCTGCTAACATAAAGCAGAAGGCGCTTCTGTTCCAGGACATGGTTGGAATGATGATCAAGCAAGAACCTCCAGCCGAAGATCCACCGATAATCGTCGAGGATGATAGAGGGGAAACATCAAACCTTCTTCCGGCTTTATCAACAGCTAAGGAGGAAACAATCTCCAAGTCCGCTCTCGATGACTATATAGCTCAACAAATACGAGCTCATCAAGCGAATGAAGTGGCTGGACAAACTGTCAAAACCGGGCGATCGTATTCGAGCCGGTATGACTAAATCAAGTACCCACCAGGATATACGATCCCAAAGTTTCTTGTGTACAAAGGGACTGGTAATCCGCATCAGTATGTCGCTCAGTTCAGAGCTCTATGAGGCAACACTGGAGGCAACGACAAACTGCTGCTTCGCCAATTTGTCGGTAGCCTGTCGGAGACGGCATTCAAATGGTACTCGAAGCTCCCAAATGACTCCGTAAAGACATTCACAGAGATGGAGCTGCTGTTCACACAACGGTTCGCCAGCACAAGCGAGCGCATCCCGATCACGACTTTAATCAATGCCAGGGTAAAGTCAGGAGAAACCTGGGTCCAGTATGCAATCCGGTGGCGGAACCTATGGTCGAAGTGAGAACAACACATCGAAGAATCCCCTACCGTGGGTATGTTCATCGGGACTCTTGATCCTTGTTCAGTTGATAAAACTGTACATTTGTATTACATTTTCCCTACCATTTTCATATTAAAAAAGGACTTTATTATAATATATTATACATATGAGGGTTTATGTGTAAAAACACTATTTTCCATGTGTTAATATATTTTAATTAGCATTTGGTAGGAAAATGTATGCAAATAATTTCATTGACCAAATCCTAGTAGAACAAAGTCTACTAAAATATTATTGGAGTTGTTGTGCAGAAATTTTCCAAGTTGTGCAGAATTTTTCAAGACTAGAATCAAGCAAATCAAGTTGTTGAAGAAGACTTGTCTAATTAAGAATCAAAACTTGGGGACCAAGTCTGGCAGCAACCACGAGAAGATTTCCAAATTCTGAAGATTCCTAGGATCGCAAAATGTCAAAGAGAGCCATCCCCTAAAAATTGATCAACGACGGAGATAAGAATGCCGCGGATCCGCGGGATTAGCTCCTTTATGCCGCGGATCCGCCGCGGTTAAGGAGAGATGGAGGCTGAGAATTTTTGGGGTGAATCTATGATGAATTTTACCTAATTTTGAAGCAAATGATTCTGGCTTTGCACTATAAAAAGACACCGAGAGCCTCTTGGAAAATTTATCAAGCCGAAGAGATCACGAAGTCCAAGACGGCTCACGCATCCAGGCTGATCATCAACGGTTCATCTACCTCCTTAGAAGAGATCGAGAAGCAACTAGAAATTGTAATCATTTTCTAAGGATTCAAGTGTAATGAATATTGTTGATTAATAAAGGTAGCTTTCTTCTTCTTATTCTATTTCTTCGTAGTTTAATTATGCAATTTCTTTCCATCTCTTTTTCTCCCAACATGCACGAGTAATTCTCCGCTTGGTAGGGTTCGTAGGATTAGGGTAGGCTAATGGATGATGAAAATAACTAAACCCTTTTTAAGTCATATAAAGTTTATGAACTTTATCAAAAGAATCATTAACATCCTAATCGGGCACGCTAACAATTCTTTGTTAGTTCCGACCGCGATTAGAGATTAGATTAATGATTGTTTTGGAAAAGGCTAGATATGAACGGAGTTCCGTGTCGAGATAAGGGTTAAGAGTGGGATTCCTTTTCCCTCCAGAAACCCTAATCTACACGCATCACCGTCGTTCTAGTTTTAAATCTATTAAAGGATAAAAAGGGTAACTTTTAATTAATCATCCATAACTACTAAATCCTAACGAAACATACAAGCCCCCCTATTATATTAACTACATCCCCAAAATAATCTAGATCTATATTTTTGCATTAGTGCTTAACGTAGATCTAGAAACCTTTCTACAATATTCTTTATCCCTCCTCTTTTTTTCAACACATCTAAAGTAAGAGTAAAAGATTCAACGTTTCCCTGAGGACGACCCGTACTCATCTCGGTCTAGCTACGCGCGACACCTTTATTGATTGCGGTTATTCTACAAAAACACTTTTTCACATCAATCAAATGGCGCTGTTCCTGGGGATACGTGCGTAATTTTTTATTCTTATTATTTGTGTTGAATTCTTAGACGATTCATATCATTATTAAAACAAAACTGCAAATTGCATATTTAACAATTTGTGTGTGAATTTTGCGAGGGAATCTGGAGTCACGGACTTGAGGAAACAGGAGATCTAGGGTTCCGAACTTCTCTGGTATCTTTCTTAACTCCTTCTCTCTCCTCTAAAATCCAATAAAATCTATTTCTGCGGGATTCTTTGCAAAATAGCGCCGCTCAAAAATCATTTTGCAAAAGTTTTGTGATTGGTTTTGTTTTGCATATTTTTATACGGACTTTAAGGGGCAAAAACCAAATCAAGATTAGGTGGGGATTTCATCACCCTTCCTAAGCCCCACAAATCACAAACCGAGCATCTGCATCAACCCTACAATAATTTAAAAAAATATCTAGACCGGACTCTAAGGAATGTCGCGCTCATTAAGGACAGAGGAAGGTCGTGGGTAATCTATCGCTTATCCGCATTACTTTTGTAGTGCCTAGGCAAGTGTGTCCAAGACGAGTGGTTACTTAATTAGGACCACTACCTTCGTAGTGGGGAGCCTCCCACTCACCTGGCACTTAACTGGCTACGAGAGTAGTAAAGAGGCGGTAGAGGATTGATCCTGCGGCTTGTCCTTTGGAAGTCTAGGAGCGGTCTAGAGACTGGACCTAGGTAACCATAGTTCTAGGGTTGTGCATTTTTGTGTGATTTGTCTTAATCCGTCATTTTTCAAAACAAACCAATTAATTTCTCTCCTTTTTACCCCTTCCCCTTTCTTCTCTTCTTATAATGGGTGACCTAAACAGAAGAACACTTGCCGAGCTTTGCTGTCCATAACCAGATATCTCTTGTTTTCGTAATCCCTTCGGTATACCGTCTGGCTCTTCCATGTCCTTAAGAGATCATATAGAACAAGCAGGAAGAATCAGTTGGCCACCTCAGTCTAGGTCTTATCAACCGTATCCTAATCCTACACCTGTTTCAGTTCATACCCAGAGTGAGGAAGCTCCTAGACGAATGTCCATTGCTGAGCACATAGCTAGGTCTAGAGGCCAAAGTTTCAACCCGGACCAATATCAACCATCACCACCACTGTCCAGAGAAGAGTTTGATATGCGGTTTGTGTCTATTGAAAATAGCCAACCAACCAACCCACATCAATATTCTTCTTATCATAATATTGATCCTACTCCTACCCAAGTTCCGTAACCATTCTATTCCTATCAATCCAATCCGACTTTTCCACCTACTCTAGACAGTTTTTCTAATCGGTCATTTGGGAGTTTTAATTATCCACAGGAACTTCAATCTTATACTGAAACCCCTTATCAACCCAAGACTAGTCTGGAGCAGACATTAGAAAAATTTATGGAAATGTCGAACCAAATTATGAAGGATTTGGGTTGTAAGACAGAATTGTACACCCTTCCTAATCAAACCTCCCCATTCCAAACTGAAATCAACAACTCCAGTTTCATAGATTCATCAAGTACACCAAATAGAATGACTGATAAGTTGTGTGACTTTGTAGTGTTTGATTTACCCGACTGTGAAGTGTCCAATTCAAGTGAAACCATACCCAACCCTTATGATCTCTACACCTCCACTCTTGAACCAAAACTGATTGAAAACTATACTTTTGATGAGGAGTTTGAGAATTTTAACCTTCACTTGAATGAGGTGATTGACGTTGGGGATATATTGATTGATGAACCCGAAATTTTGGATGATTTTGTCCCACCAATTCATCAAATCCTTTCACTTCCTTGTGGTCATCATCTTGAGCCTTTAATTCTTCCCGAACCCCAATTATGTCTTGAAGTTGATGATAATGGTATATCCGAAGATCAGATCGAAATACAACCTCCATCTTCCACATCTGGTTCAGCAACACTCGCCATACCAATTTGTTTACCCATTTCACCTTCTACTTTCTCCGGTTCTTCTTCTGTTCCTATAGTTTCAGTGAGTTTTGATAAATCACAATCCGTTAATTCAAGTTCAATAATACCCGAAATTCAAGTTGATTTGGATATTTTTGAAAATGAGGTAGATGAGTTTTTCGAGTCCTCCACCTCAATAATTTTTGAATCAAGTAGGATAAATTCTGGCACAAAACTCGTTGACAGCAAAATGTGCAATCACACCATCGATAAAAGTTTTGAAGAACTTTTTGCTGACGAACTTGAATTTTTAAACAATACGGATTTTGTGATTGATCAATCTCCACCTATAGAGGTTGAACCGTCACCATTCTTTCTTCCTAATCTTTCACATTCATCCTCATTCTTTCTTTTCACTAATTTCAAACCCTTTCCAGACCACCTCTTATCACTTCCCCACTTTTTCTTGACTCGATACAACACATTTTTCCACCAACCTATAGGATATACTGATAAAAATTTTGAATGGTTGGTGTTAACTTTTGGTCTTTGTAAAGTCTTACTTTGACCAAATGACTCACCCCCTCTTAAAATACTTCGTATTGTCTAACTCATGTTTGAGGGGGGTATATTTTTGGCTCTTGATCATAACTTTTGTCCTCAAATTTATGAGCCAAAAATAAGTTTGGGGGAGGATTTTCACTTTCATATATTTTTGCCCCCATTAATAATTTCCCCTCCCCCCAGGCTTACAGGTTTTTGTGATCCAGCAGATAGCAACAGTGAGGACACTGTTGAAAACAAGTTTGGGGGAGGTTTGTGCTTATTTACACATCAATTTGCATCATATTTTGCATAAGCACAACATTTTCAAAAAAAAAAAAAAATTTAAATTTTTTTCTTTTATAACAAAAGAGTAGAAAGTGAAAAATTACATCCAAAAGATAAGAATAGTTTAAGAAAACCAAGAAAATTAGAAGTTTTCTTAAACGAACTAGTAATAAGTAGTTATGAGCTGTTGTCCCAAGGGTTAGTAAGATGAAGGAAGTCACAAATCTGAGGATAAAAATAAGTCTGAAAAATAATTTCTATTCTGGAAGCCAAACATTTGAATATTGATACCCTACTATATGCACTTACACACGTCTTGAAACTCGGGATAGTAGATGATACCTTGAAATGCTCTTGTCTAAAAGCCAAAGTATGAAGGAAATAAAAAAATGAATAAAATATAAAGATGGTGAAAAGAAAAATGAACACTGATTTTTTTATCGCCAAGGCAACAATAAAAAAAATATAGCAAGGGTGCCTCTTCACCTAGTGCCCTAAGGCCAACTGGTCTGGGAGTCACTGCTAAGCCTTAGGTGGTGCAAGACGAGGAAAATATTATCACCAAATCAGCAAGCACACGAGTAATCGGTCTGTTAGTACCTCAAGAAGTATTAACGGTCGCATGAAAATGTGTGAGCAAATCTAAATATTCATCAAATTAAAAAGTACTAAGGTAGATGGACAAGAGTATGATAGCTTGAATTGAATTCTCCGAGTGTAGGGATGTTCTTTACACACACGTGGGGTTATATGATCATTGTTTGGATGAAAGGTAGGAACGAAAAATAAAGACGATGTTTTATTGAGGGATGATGTGATTTCTAACATTTTCTCATGACTATTAAGATAGGGCTCATGACAACTGAAAAGCTAGTATAGTTGGAAACTCTTATTTTCAAAGTCTTTCTTTTATGGTTCTTATTTTTATATGTAAATTTCACCATCTCTCTTTTGTTATAGGATTTTGTGGGTGTAATCCGCTGAAAACCCTCAGGAGACAACACTCCTCCTACTAGGGACACCTAGAGGTTTAACGGCTTGTTGCACGTGCTCAGTGCAATCGTGTCTGCCTACGAAAGTGTGCTTAGTTTTCTCCTTTCTTTTTCTCCTCTTGAATAAACTAGTTTGCTCGGGACGATCAAAGATAAGTTTGGGGGTATTTGTTCAGTTGATAAAACTGCACATTTGTATTACATTTTTCCTACCATTTTCATATTAAAAAAGGACTTTATTATAATATATTATACATATGAGGGTTTATGTGTAAAAACACTATTTTCCATGTGTTAATATATTTTAATTAGCATTTGGTAGGAAAATGTATGCAAATAATTTCATTGACCAAATCCTAGTAGAACAAAGTCTACTAAAATATTATTGGAGTTGTTGTGCAGAAATTTTCCAAGTTGTGCAGAATTTTTCAAGACTAGAATCAAGCAAATCAAGTTGTTGAAGAAGACTTGCCTAATTAAGAATCAAAACTTGGGGACCAAGTCTGGCAGCAACCACGAGAAGATTTCCAAATTCTGAAGATTCCTAGGATCGCCAAATGTCAAAGAGAGCCATCCCCTAAAAATTGATCAACGACGGAGATAAGAATGCCGCGGATCCGCGGGATTAGCTCCTTTATGCCGCGGATCCGCCGCGGTTAAGGAGAGATGGAGGCTGAGGATTTTTGGGGTGAATCTATGATGAATTTTACCAAATTTTGAAGCAAATGATTCTGGCTTTGCACTATAAAAAGGCACCGAGAGCCTCTTGGAAAATTTATCAAGCCGAAGAGATCACGAAGTCCAAGACGGCTCACGCATCCATGCTGATCATCAACGGTCCATCTACCTCCTTAGAAGAGATCGAGAAGCAACTAGAAATTGTAATCATTTTCTAAGGATTCAAGTGTAATGAATATTGTTGATTAATAAAGGTAGCTTTCTTCTTCTTATTCTATTTCTTCGTAGTTTAATTATGCAATTTCTTTCCATCTCTTTTTCTCCCAACATGCACGAGTAATTCTCCGCTTGTTTGGGTTCGTAGGATTAGGGTAGGCTAATGGATGATGAAAATAACTAAACCTTTTTTAAGTCCTATAAAGTTTATGAACTTTATCAAAAGAATCATTAACATCCTAATCGGGCACGCTAACAATTCTTTGTTAGTTCCGACCGCGATTAGAGATTAGATTAATGATTGTTTTGGTAAAGGCTAGATATGAACGGAGTTCCGTGTCGAAATAAGGGTTAAGAGTGGGATTCCTTTTCCCTCCAGAAACCC
Source organism: Agapanthus africanus (assembly GCA_030015575.1). NCBI lineage: Eukaryota > Viridiplantae > Streptophyta > Magnoliopsida > Asparagales > Amaryllidaceae > Agapanthus > Agapanthus africanus. Next base: position 295,093,987 of record CM057339.1, on the reverse strand, counting down.
TAATCTACACGCATCACCGTCGTTCTAGTTTTAAATCTATTAAAGGATAAAAATGGTGACTTTTAATTAATCGTCCATAACTACTAAATCCTAACGAAACATACAAGCCCCCCTATTATATTAACTACATCCCTAAAATAATCTAGTTCTATATTTTTGCATTAGTGCTTAACGTAGATCTAGAAACCTTTCTACAATATTCTTTATCCCTCCTCTCTTTTTCAACACATCTAAAATAAGAGTAAAAGATTCAACGTTTCCCTGAGGACGACCCGTACTCATCTCGGTCTAACTACGCGCGACACCGTTATTGATTGCGGTTATTCTACAAAAACACTTTTTCACATCAATCAATCCTCAAACGACCGTATCCTTGTTCATGACGTTCTTCAATCCGACTACCTTCCATGCCCTGATCAACAAACTGGCTCAAATGGACCAGATGGGCTACGGGCCTCCCACATCAAAAAATACTACACCTAATGGGTTATGACCTAGGTCAATGATAGATGATGACGCTTGTGTCCACTCGCTATCTTCCTGAGTTAGAACCCTGAAAGTAGTATCCAGAAGATTCGTTGCCTCAAAAAGGGTAACAATGGACCACTGCGTTCTTAAACTAACAATGGACCGAGACGTCCCTAAACTAACAATGGACCGAGACGTCCTTAAACTAAAACTTTGGACCGAAATGTCCTTAAACTAGCGCGTCACTTCAAACACGGTGATAATGGACCGAAATGTCCCTAAACTAGTGCATCGTCTTAAACATGGTGCATCGCCCCAAATACGGCGATATCCTCTCTTGAGATCTATATTGCAATCAAAACTCCAACGACGAAGACTGCAACTCAAGTCCCATTGGCAAAACGATAAAAAAACGGTATGTCCACAAGCAAAATGGGCACGGATGAAAACCCGAAAGGGCGTCGTGAGTAAAAACAGCAGGACTACGGGCGAGTTTGTGAAAACCCGCAAGGGCACGATCTCGTTAAAAAAAATGGTATGTCCACAAGCAAAATAGGCACGGATGAAAACCCAAAAGGGTGCCGTGAGTAAAAACAACAGGGCTACCGGCGAGTTTGTGAAAACCCGGAAGGGTGCAATCTCATAAAATTTTCACTTATGAGAACCTTTCGACTCGTAAGGAGAACTTCCCCTATGAGACCCTCACGGCTTATAGTATTCAAAAGCCTTAAGCTACAGGCACTTAAACCTGTTCTTAAGCTATCATATCCCTCAAATTGCCCTACAGATGGTCCAATATTGGCCCTTGTTTACAATCCACGGGCATAAATAAATATAGCCCTCACCTAGTTCCCCCAATGGCGCGAAATGTCCCCATATGGTGAACGACACTTGTAAGTCCCCTCGACTTATAGCAAGAAAACACTCTTGTAAGATCCTTACGACTTGCAAGGAAGAGCACACACTTAGGAATCCCCATGATTCCTAAGGAGAAAATACATCTACGAGATCCTCACGACTCGTAGGAAGAAATAACTTTATGAGACCCTTACGGCTCATAAAGTCGAAAAGTCTTAGTCAACAGGATCCTAACCCTGTCTACTAAGCCATTTTTTTTCAAATTGACAAAAGAAAATGATGATTCGCTCCTGACAATATTCCAGTGGTAGCGATGTTGATGCCTAAATAGGTGTCAAGCTCCAAGTCCTTTCAAAGCAAATGATGATTCACTCTGGTAATATTCCAGTCGCAGCGATGCTGATGCCAAGATTGGTATCAGATCTTAAGTTCCATACTCGCAACAAAAAATCAGCGAGCAAAAAAATGCATATAAAATAGCCGAAATGATGGGGCAACTCGCAATAAAAATCAGCGAGCAAAAAATATGCATATGAAATAGCCGAAATGTTTGGGCAACTCGCAATAAAAAGCAACGAGTAAAAATATAAAAATAAACGAAATGATTGGGCATCATGATAAATAGCCGAAATGATTGGGCAATCGCAATTTTCACGATATGAAGAGCTGAAAAGATAGAGTATCGCTGCAATAAAAAATAATATAAAATAAAGTTTCTTTGCCCTGCAGGTGAGTCCATATTGACCCCTGACCCCTGTTTACCATCCATGGGCACAAATGAAAAAGGGAACCATGATTTTCCTACCAGGCTCCATTAAAGGAAAAGCCAGATCTCAACAGCAACATCTACAACCTAGAGATCACCTCGTCGTACCTTCTCATTCCATCAGGGTGTAGATGTGACGTCAACAAAGCTCAGACGAGCCAAATCAAAAAAGGAGTGATGGCAAAATCCCAGCTCTAGCTCAGCGTTACTTCTCATTCCAGCAGGATGCAGACGCGACGTCAACAAAAGACCCAGGGGTTGAAACAAAACGGAGCCATGGCAAATTCCTAGCTCCAAGTCTTGATGGTTCACATACTACCTAAAGACTACCCCGGCGTTACTTCTCATTCCAGCAGGATGCAGACGCAACATCAACAAAAGGCCCCAGGACCGAAACAAAACGGAGCCATGGAAATTCCTAGCTCCAAGTCTTGACGGTTCACATATGACCTAAAGACTAACCCGTCGTACCTTCTCCTCATTCCATCAGGGTGTAGACTCCATGTCAACAAAGCTCCGACGAGCTAAATAAAAAAAGGAGTGATGGCAAAATCCCAGCTCTAGCTCGGCGTTACTTCTAATTCCAGCAGGATGCAGACACAACGTCAACAAAAGGCCCAAGGGTTGAAACAAAACGGAGCCATGGCAAATTCCTAGCTCTAAGTCTTGACGGTTCACATACGACCTAAAGAATACCCCGGTTTTACTTCTCATTTTAGCAGGATGCAGACGCAACGTCAACAAAAGGCCCCATGGACGAAACAAAATGGAGCCATGGCAAATTCCTAGCTCCAAGTCTTGACGGTTCACATATGACCTAAAGACTACCCCGTCGCACCTTCTCCTCATTCCATCAGGGTATATACGCGATGTCAACAAAGCTCCGACGAGCCAAATCAATAAAAGAGTGACGGTAAAATTCCAGCTCCAGCTCGGTGTTACTTCTCATTTTAGCAGGATGCAGACGCAATGTCAACAAAGGCTCCAAATAGCCAAACCAAAAAGGAGTGACGGCAAAATCCCAGCTCCAGCTCGACATTCTTCTCATTACAACAGACGCAATGTCAACAAAGGTTCTAAATAGCCAAACAAAAAAGGAGTGACGGCAAAATCCCAGCTCCAGCTCGACATTCTTCTCGTTACAGCAGACACAATGTCAACAAAGGCCACAAATAGCCAACCAAAAAGGACTGCCGGCAAAATCCCAGCTCCAGCTCGAAATTCTTCTCGTTACAGCAGACGCAATGTCAACAAAGGCTCTAAATAGCCAAATCAAAAAGGAGTGACGGCAAAATCCCAGCTCCAGCTCGACATTCTCCTCGTTACAGCAGATGCAATGTCAAAAAAGGCTCCAAATAGCCAATCAAAAAGGAGTGACGGCAAAATCCCAGCTCCAGCTCGACATTTTTCTCGTTACAGCAGACGCAATGTCAATAAAGGCTCCAAACAACCAAATCAAATTGAAGCGACGGCAAATTCCTAGCTTCAGGGTCTCAACTGAAAGTCATATAAATCCTAAGAGACTATCGGAGATCATCCCACACCAACGCGGAGTGGTTATGGCTCATCGGGGCTCCAAACTGAGCCTAACCTCAAGTAAAAAGCGACATGGAAAATTCCTAACGCTTGCTCTTCCGATGGTCATATAGCCTAAGGAGATTACTTGAAGACGTTTTGTCCCGCCCCCGAAGGGATCAGAGACACGACAGTCGTGGGGCTACTCGAACAACAGCTTAAAGACTGCATATCGAGGAATACATCAGCCAACGTGACGGTACCACGGACTAAAACCCTAATATCATAAAACCTAATGGACCTCTGTCGCAAAGAGCAGGGGTTATCTATATTTCACGTTAGGATATACCTGCGATATCTTCTTGACTAACCTCGACTCGTAGGGAAAAACATCTTTATGAGACCCTCACGGCTCATGAAGGTGAAAAGCCTTAGGCGACTGGGATATCAATCTGTTTCCCAAGCACTGTGGCCATACAAGCAAGTCCAAACTGACTCTTGTATACTATCCATGGGCCACATTCTCCAAAGTCGCATACCGACGAGGAGGAAAAACCACTTGGGAGTCCTCTCGACTTGTAAGGAGAAAATTCTCTTGTGAGATCCTTACGACTCTCAAGAGAAAACGCACTCAGGAGTCCTCACGACTTCTAAGGAGAAAAGACACCTACAAGATCCTCTTGACTCGTAGGGAGAAAAGTCTTTATGAGACCCTCACGGCTCATATAGTTGAAAAGCCTTAGGCGACAGATCTAAAACCTATTTCCTAAGCCATCATCGCTGCCTTACAAGCAAGTCCAAACCGACTCTTGTATACTATCCATGAGCCACAGTATCCAAAGTCGCATACCGACGAGGAGGAAAAACCACTTGCAAGTCCTCTCGACTTGTAAGGAGAAAATTCTCTTGTGAGATCCTTACGACTCTCGAGAGAAAACGCACTTGGGAGTCTTCATGACTTCTAAGGAGAAAAGACACCTACGAGATCCTCTCGACTCGTAGGGAGAAAAGTCTTTATGAGACCCTCATGGTTCATAAAGTTGAAAAGCCTTAGGCGACAGATCTAAAACCTGTTTCCTAAGCCATCGATGCCCTACAAGTAGGTCAAGATGGACTCTTGTATATTATCCACGGGCCACATTCGCCAAAGTTACATGCCAATGAAATGAAGAGGTTACTTATGGGTTCTCATGACTCGTAAGGGAAAAATACCCGAGTGAGATTCTTACGACTCATGGAGGCGATGAACACATAGGAATACTCACGATTTCTAGGAAGAATATGCATCTATGAGATCCTCACGACTCATAGGGAGAAAAACCTTCTCGGGACCATTACGGCTCATGAAGATGAAAAAAGCCTTAGGCTACAAGGATCGTAAACTTGTCTCCTAAGCCATCAATTCCATGGCCAGGCATAACATTGCACTACTTCACCCATGCGCATACTTACGTAGGCAAAGTAGTAGGGGCATTTGTTCCCGCTAAAAATTTTGGCTCAAAACTTGCTGTTCCCTTGTAAAAATAAAGGGAAACCTTCACATGTTAAATACATGCATCCACATGCAAAGCATGTAGGTGCATGCTTCAGATAGGAATTAATCCTATGGTGGCACCTCACGTGCTCCTCACGCCAGCGCCAGCGCCAAAACCAATCTGATAGGAATTAATCCTATGGTGGCGCCTCACGTGCTCCTCATGCGGGCGCCAATGTGCAAAGCACATGAATACCCATTATAAGAATTAAAACCTTAAGTAGCGCCCACATGCACAACACGTGAGCGCCGGTGCCCAGGTAGAATTAAATTATACTCTCTGTTAAAAAGTGCCATTGGATTAAAGATCCAACGGAAATGATAAATCATCAAAAATACAGAATTAAATTCTATCGGGAGAAAACATCCCCCAAATTGGATTATAGAATAAAATTCTATTTTGGGATATATTCTCTCAATCTTTCTAAATAAGAAAGATTTTCCTCTGTAAAACAGAGAACCGGTGTGGATTAAAAATCCAACGGTGATTAAAAAATCACCGTTTTATAGAATAAATTATGTGCAAGGGAAAATATTTCCCAAATCTTGTTAGAAACAAGAAAATATGTTTTGTAAAACAGAAACCCTTGGATCAAAGATCCAATGGTGGGTAAAAATCCCCAAATCAATTAGAATCTCTTAATGAGAGATTTCTTCAAAAACTAATTAACATACTTGCCTCTACTATATAAAGGACCCAAGACTTCAAGTCTAAGAGAGAGGAATCCCCTATAAGCTTCTAAAAAAAACTAAAGCAGAAAACTTCAGAAAGGAACAGAGAAGAAGATCTCCCTCCTCAAGAAACTCTAGGTAAATAAAAAAAAAGAGATCAAAATATCTCATTTACCTATTGAAGGGTTTAACCATTTTAAAAGAACTTAGTTCTTTCTCTGGATCGGAGATCCACAAGAAAATTCTCCCACAAGTTGAGAATTTAATTCTCATCGAGAAGAACTTGTTCTTGAGAATCAAAGATTCAAAAAAGAACTACGAATCGAATTCCTCAAAACAAAGCATATAAGGAAAAACCTAGCGCCCGGCGCCTTACGTGTCCCTCACGTGGGCGCCACAGAAGAAAGGAGTGCTTAGCACTCATTGGGCAGCGCATAGCTCCCAGTGCCTCACGTGTCCTTCATGTGGGCGCCATAGAAGAAAAGAGTGCTTAGCACTCATTGGGCAGCGCATAGCACCCAGCGCCCAGCGCCTCACGTGTCCCTCACGTGGGCGCCACAGAAGAAAAGAGTGCTTAGCACTCATTGGGCAGCGCCCAATTCCTTACATGTCCCTCACGTGAGCGCCGCAGAAGAAAAGAGTGATTAGCACTCATTGGGCAGTGCTCGGCGCCTAGAGCCTCACGCGCTCCCCACATGGACGCCATAAAGAGCGCTTAGCACTCCATATAAAGACAAATTGAGTAAAGTGTTTTATACTTATTGGGTATTCCCCATGATTGAAAGATTCACATGATCATATGTGGGCGTCAGAACTTATATAAGTGCTTAGCACTGTTTGCATAAAAGGGGGACTGATTAAATAGAGCCCAAGCAAGTGCTTAGCACTTTTCAATAAAAAAAAGACCACTGAGCAGATCAAGCCCAAAATTGGCTAGGCCCTCTAAGGAAAGAACCTTCTTGATTCAAATCAACCGAGCCCATATGCTCATGATTGCCCAAACTAATCTCAGTCTCACATATGACTATTGATCTTTCAATTGATGATATTCCAAATGGTATTCATCTTATATCTCCTAAGATAATTTTAGTTTCAAACACGACTAACGATTCCTAGGGTCACTATAACCCGTTTCCCTCAAATACGGGATTTGGTTTAAGGGTACATCTATCCACACCTCTGATATACGTCGTTGTAATTCTTCAACGTCTTCAGAGAGGTGGCGGGTCCCGACAACCAACAATTATTTAGTGCATTCCCAAACCTTCCAAACCGACGAGCACACCTCAAATCAGACCGCATCCTATACTGGGTGCATTCCATATCACCCATGTTCATTCCGTCACGTAACAAATACACATGCACGCAAGATGAACACACTGGACCACTACGTCACCCGTTTCCCTCAAATACGGGATTTGGTTTAAGGGTACATCTATCCACACCTCTGATATACGTCGTTGTAATTCTTCAACGTCTTCAGAGAGGTGGCGGGTCCCGACAACCAACAATTCTTTAGTGCATTCCCAAACCTTCCAACCCGACGAGCGCACCTCAAATCAGACCGCATCCCATACTGGGTGCATTCCATATCACCCATGTTCATTCCATCACGTAACAAATACACATGCGCGCAAGATGAACACACTGGACCACTACGCCCTTAAACTGGTAATGGACCGAAATGTCCTTAAACTAATATTCGCCTCCAAAATGGCGATAATGGACCAAAATGTTCTTAAACTAATATTCACCTCCAAAACGGCGATAATGGACCGAATTTCGGTCCTTAAACTAATATTCGCCTCCAAAATGGCGAAAATGGACCGAAACGTCCTTAAACTAAAATAAAAGAGCCCAAATGCTCTTCTGTTGGATCTGAAATAAAAATGATCCTAAATCCCCGTTAAGTGGATCTTAGTTTCAAATTGGACTAATGTATCCTTAACAAAAAACAAATCGAGCCCCAAATGCTTACATACATTTAAGTCGATCTTAATCTCAAACCAGATTAACAATCCTTAAATCAACCCAAACTCAAACCTAAAAATATACGTATTTGGACTAATCCACGCCCTACGGGCAACGACATAAATTAGTCTCCGTATACAATCCATGGGCAACCTAAATAAACAAAAACACACACGACACAAAGTGAACTTCCGGAGCAGGAGAAAGTGGTTATCGCGATGCGATAACGTAGTTAACTGCAGGGGTTTGCGCTTGCAGGGAAGAGCGTCCCCATAATAAAAAACCCCTCGCAAATGAGGGGGAATCTGACGAAGCCTGCTTCAACGACCGCATCCGTCCAAACCTCCGATATACGGTGCCATAAATCTACTTGGCATTTTCAGAGAGGTGGACGGATAAATCCAAATAGCATCATCCCCCAAATTCAGGCAGGATGATCCATCCTGGTTGATCCCCATTTTCGGCGGTGAATAATTGTGTGTACCATAAGGTTCTGTTCGGGAAGAATTGATGATAGAATCTCACAGCTCTCTATATTCAGTACACCCTGGTGGTACAAATATATACAAAGAACCGCGATAACATTACTGGTGGCATGGAATGAAGCATGAAGTAGCTAGAAGCGTCGCAAAATGTTTGGTGTGTCAGGAAGTGAAAACTGAACATTACAGGACTACTGCTTTACTTCAACCATTACCTATTCCAGAATGGATGTGGCAACACATTACCATGGACTTCGTGACTGCACTTCATCACAGCACGTAAGGTAACAATGTTGTATGGGTTATTGTGGATCGACTCAAAAAGTCGGCTCACTTTATTCTCTTTCGAGTTGGCCAATCTACCGAGACACTAGCAAAGAAATACATGGAGGTATGAATCTAAGTAAGATTTAAACTCTTCATAGTGTGCTATCTCTGATACCCATGAATTCATGCAGGAGATCGTGACACCGGATTCCGATCGCGACACCGGATTCCGATCGCAATTTTGGCAGAGTCTGCAAGCTAGCTTGGGAACAAGTCTGAAATTTAACACAACTTATCATCCATAAACAGATGGTCAGTCTGAGCGAACGATTCAGATTTATGAAGATATGCTAAGAGCGTGTATGTTAGACTTCGGAGGATCGTGGGAAGATCACCTACATCTTGTGGAGTTTTCATATAACAACAGCTACCAAGCGAGTATTGGAATGGCACCCTTTGTAGCGCTCTATAGAAGGAAGTGTCGTTCACTATTAAGTTGGGACGATATCGGAGATAGAGAACTCCTTGGACCTGAGATGATAGTGGTGACTGTAGATGTAGTTCACACTATCAGGGAACGAATGCACATAACCTCAGATCGACAGAAGCACTTGGCTGATGCAAAGCGCCAACACTTGGAGTTCCAACCAGGAGATCATGTCTTTCTAAAGATTTCTCCAAACCGTGGAGTGATTCACTTTGGAAAGTGGAGTAAGTTAAGTCCGAGATACATTGGACCGTTCGACATACTCGAACAAAACGGAGAAGTAGCTTACCGCTTGGCACTTCCGCCCCCATTGGAAAGAGTTAAAAATGTGTTCCATATATCCCAACTCAGAAAGTATGTGAGTGACCCAGGTCACATTCTTGATCACTCCGAGCTCACGGTATAGACGGACCTATCTTGTGAGCAACAACCCGTTGAAATCCTGGACAAAAAGGTGAAGTCATTTCGGAATAAGAAAGTAAACTTGGTTCGAGTGATATGGAGGAAAGAATCACCAGGAGAATCAACGTGGGAAAGAGAAAATGACATGCGTGCAAGATATCCTCACTTATTTGTAAATTAGTCCTTAAATAATAGTAAATTTTGAGGACGAAATTTTTGTAAGGAGGGTAGAATGTAACGACTCTGTTTTAATGTACATAAATTTTTTAAAGTTAATGTACAAATGGAGTATTTGTAAATCCTGAGCACAAGTTATAAATTTGAATTGTTTTTAAATAGCAAGAAAGCACTTGTAGCTCATTGGTAAAGCCTTGCACTGCTGTGACATAGTCCCTGTGTTCAAATCCCCTCAGCCATATATTATTTTTGCTGATTTTTCTTTTAAAATTTTTGGAAGCCCAAAAGTTTACACGTCCAACACACGTAAAATGAAAAGTCTCAGAAATCAAACATGTTGAAATTGTTAATTAAAAAGACCCCAACACGTGGCAGAAATCCCACACCCCATCTCACCAAGATGACCGGCGAGATTGGGCTCTAGGCCGACACCGCAGGGCCTCCCCATCCCTAATGCCTTCAATTTTTGCCCTAGCATCCCTTGGACTCCCCCACAAACCCTAATCTGTTTGAGTTTCCTTCATATTAACAGAGAATTAAAATGAGCTTTAAAATCAAATTTTAATGCATTTTAATTCTCATGTTTAATACCTTAAACCTTAATTCTACCCTATAAATACCACCCTACACCCTAGTCCTCCTCATTCTAAAATCTAGCATCAAATGTCTCAAAATTTTCTAAGTCCAAAATGTTGTACAAGTGGACTTAGCCCAAGTTCAAGTTCTGGCGACGTTTCGGAACAAATCCGGCGACACCGCGACTCCACGACGCTTTCAAAATCTTCCTCCATCCCTTCTCTTTATCCTAATTTAGTAAATCCTTTCTACTATCTTCTTTGCACCTCTCAAAACTTTTTCTTTTCAATGATGTCGGTAAGTGGAGTTATACCGACATTCATCTCTAAAACTTCTTAAACCAACAATTTTTTAAGAACTACTTATCTAAATCATTGTACTTAGTTTGTTAAACATTAAACTATAATTAGAAACAAATTTCAATTCAAAACTCCATATAAAAACACTTTTATTGTACTTTTACGGTTAAATACCACAAACTTTCTATTCGACATTACTTCATAATATTACTCATATTACCTTTAGAAAACTCATGAGGTAATGACCTACCTCATCACAACACTTATCATGACATATCACGATTGCCTCTTTACAATATTTTTGGGACTAATACAATTTTACGATAAAATACCCTAAACTATTAAAAACCGTATTCTTTAAGATTGTTTTAATTAAATTTCATACAATTATGTCCTTACAAGCCATTTTGGTAAATCCGATTTGGTTGGTACAGATTATCGCACATCCATCGGACTAGTAGGGAGAGATGCAGACCTCCTCACGGAGCATACGATCTCGATGGAATTTTTATTACAATTTTTAAGAAAACGTGATTTCTATTTAATAAATAAATTCTATTTTGATAATATATATATATATATATATATATATATATATTATCAAAATATCTATTTTAAATATGTTTAATAATTCCATGTTTTCTAAATCAAAAGAAAAGAATCACAAAAGTTCATGAAAATACAATCAAGAAAAATACCATCAAGAATCAATACAAGTCAAATTATATGAAAATACCTATACTATTAAAGTTAAGTTTATATCCACTAGATTATCTCATCACTTTTAAAATTACATCTATGAAAACCCTAAAGACGAAAAATAAATACTTGAGGTTTTTTTGAAAATATATCAAAACAATTTTTCATAAAACCCCTTTAAGTTTATTAATTTACAATCAAGACCTTAGTAAATATAGGTTTAAGTAGGACCAATTCTCTTGAGCCTCAGGGAGCCTAGAATGTGGGTGCTTGCTTATTTAAGGTAGACAACTAAAACGGGGTTATCAATGGTAATTGGTTTGGAAAATGTCACAAATCTTGCCGTCCATGTGCAGCAGTTACCGATAACTCCAAAACTAATTCATGACTCCAATTTTGTTTAAGTGTCTGACTCAGTCGAAGTTTCAGTCTAATTTGAAATCAATCCATCCATGTATACAATTCAATATAACTCCAATGCAACATGAATCTTTTTATCCAGAATACAATCTATATCAACATGACTTGATTTGACCGATCCATGGATATACATTTGACTTGTTTACATGACCATCCGTTTATATCCTTATCCATTTACATGAACAATTGATATCATGGTTTCGGCAAGTCTTATATTTACAAATCATTACTAAACAATACAATAATACATTATGGGGTGTAAAAGGGTAGATTAGTACGGAATGCGTTAAAAGTGGCATGAGGCGGTCACTTTAATACACCTAACCTGAATATCCATTACCGTTGTCCCATGGGTTTTGACGGGGCCTTGTACTGCTTATACCATAGTCCACGGGGTAAGCTGGACTCTTCTCGTATACACTGGCATATTCTGTACCAAGCTACAAATAACTGCGTTAACATAACTCAACATTATACCAGTTATATTCTCATTACCTGTTCAGTCTATTTCCATTTATCTTTGGGACTTACCGAGCGATTGTTCGCTGACGATATTTTTTTTCTATTCTTTCTTTGGAATGTTGTCACGAGGACCCGACTCTCTGGAGATCGAGCCCAGCTCAGAAGACTTGGAGCAGTTCGTCGACGACCCAGAGCTCAAGACACCTGTATATACTTTTATTTTCAGTTTCATACCATTGTTAGGCATTGCTTTCCAGTATTGTATTTATTTTCCAGCATTGTATTGTAAATAATGTTTAATAAATAAAAAGTTGATGTTCATTTACATCTCATGTCTTTCTTGTGTACTTTTATATTATATTGCTTATATACGCATAGCGTGTTTACTTTTGAGTAAATACGTCATGTGAACCGTCACGTATGTTTACCATAGTCTGGGAAGCGGGGTGTGACAGGTTTTGATGGCGGCCCATACAGGCCCATTCTGCATGGAAGCCTACTATGCAGGGTCAGTTCTGCATGGAAACCAAAGCAATATAACACAAGAGTTATAAGACTCAGCAACTAAACATTCTTTATATTTCATATTCCTTGAATCCATCGTAACCCTATTTTTCTTTTAAGGTTATGGATTCCCCGAACAATACTAGCACCAACGTGATCAGCAACACCACACCACCACCTCTTCCACTTACACCTACCGTTGTAGCTCTGATCAACGAGCAGACGGTACTGCTCGAGGAAATTAAGAGCATCTTGGAGGGACAGAAGCAGCGGACTGCTATCCTAATGAATCGCCCAGAACCGGAAGCAACTGGAGTGAATCAATTCCGGTCACTTCATCCAAAGCAATTTTCTGGGAAAGAGATCCCTTTAGAAGTGGAAGAATGGGCTCAATCAATTGAGGATGATCTGGCAGCAGCACAAGTGCCAGACATTGCTTGGGTAAGGGTTACGAAGCGACAACTTACCGATAACTCCCGAGTATGGTGGAAGGCGGAAGAAAGCCGTCTTGCCCAACCGATCGAATAGAAAACTTTTCGTGACATGTTCGACGTAAAGTATTTTCCAGAGACTGCCCGATTCGACATAGAGCAGCAATTCATCCACTTACAACAAGGCTCTATGTGGAGCAAATCAGTGGATGGGTATGATGACGAGTTCACCACGTTAAGCAGGTAAGATATTTTTTAATATTCGATTTTCTATCATATACTGCACAGCTAACACAAGACCATAATAGGTTCGCGGCACACTTAATACCAACTGCTGAGATCAGGGCCAGACAATTTCAGCAAGGGTTGGACCAGGAAATGCAAGCTGCTCTAGCTACAGGGGATTTCCCTACCCACGACCTAGCTCTGAAAGCTGCTCGTCGATACGAGGCAGTGGTGAAGAAGAAGGGCAGACCTCAATCTGCCGGTGTGTAGCGCCCTGCTACTCAGATAGCAGGAGGAGCCTCTTCCAGACCACCTTTTGTGCCCAGGAGACCGGGAGTACCTTTCAACCGGCCCAGTCTAGATTTCCTCTTTTATTGCAAAAGGAATGGACACCTAGTGAAGGATTGTAGGTGTGCTAATTGCTTTTGCTTAGTCTGTGGCTCATCCATACATGATATTGGGTCTTGTCCTCAAATACTCAATCAGTATCAGGCACCCAGACCAGCAATCACCTATCCACAGCGGCCAGCTATTCAGGCACCTGCACCACGTCTTGCTCTCACAGCTCCACCTCCTCATGGACCTACTGCACCTCCTCCTCGTCAGTTCCATCAAGCGCAAAGGAACCTACCTCAGGGACAGAGGAATGGACAGAGGAATGCTCATCCAGCAAGGAGGAATATACCGAGGCGACATGCTTCACAATGACTGCGGAAGAAGCTGAAACCACTGGCCAAGTCATCACTGGGAACTTTCCATCTTTCAAATCTATTTAATACTTGTTTACATCCATATATCTGTTCCTAAACCTAAAACATATCCTAAATAACTTAGGTACGATATTAGTAGCCTCACTTCCTGCACTAGCACTCTTCGATACTAGAGTATCTCATTGCTTTATGTCGCAACGGTTTGTTTCCTTATAAAAGAAAAGAAAAGAAAAGAAAAGAAAGAGAGAAAAAGAGATGGGAAAAATTCCCCCTAATGCAGCATCACGTGCCCACACGTGATGCTTCTTGGAACAAAGATTATAGGCATTGCGCTTGACAATTAAGGCTGAAATTGAGCCTCACGTGCAAGCACGTGAGCATCTGTATACAAAGTATATTGACACCTTTTTAAAACAAATAACATGCCAGAGAAGCTCTCGTGTCAGCACGTGATGCCCTTTTTGGGCTGTTGCACATAGCAAATGAGTTTAACTCGGTGGGGTCACGTGCTACACGTGAGTGGTCTTAAACGCCTTTTGAGCCGATAGAATTAAATTCTAAATAGAGGGATCAAAACCCTATTTGGAAAATATTTCTTTAAATATTTCTAAAAAAGAAAGAATACTCTTTGTAAAATAGAGTACCGTTGGATTAAAAAATCCAATGGTGATTAAAAAATCACCTATCTACAGAAAAATTCTGTATGGGGAAATATTTCCATAATCTTGTTAAAAAACAAGAAAAATATCATCTGTAAAATAGAAGTCTTTAGATCAAAGATCCAATGGTGGATAAAATCCCTAAATCAATTAAAGATCTCTCAATGAGAGATTTCTTTACCTAAATCAACAAACTTGCCTCTACTGTATAAAGGACCCAAGACTTCAAGTCTTGTACAGAAGAGACCCCCCATAAGATTTGAGAAACAAAAAAAAGAAGATCTCGCTTTTATAAAAAGAAACCCTAGGTAAGAAGAAAGACATAGAGATTATTTTACCACTTCTTAGCCACTCCAAGAGTTTAACTCTTCTAAAAAGAACTTAGTTCTTCCTTTGGTTGAGGTCTGCAGAAGCAGATTTCCCCACAAGTTGAGAATTTAATTCTCATCAGGGAGATTCTGTCATGCAAATTCAAAACTTAGGGGAAAGAACTAAGTTCAAAGAATTTAATTCTTACAAAAAGATATATGAATTTAATTCCTCTGATAAAACTAGGGTTTAACCCTATAAAAGAATTTAATTCTTATAAAAACAAGGGACCTGAAATTCTCAAATCTCAGATCAAGATCTCCATGCATATAAAAGAAATTATTAGCGTTAAATGCTATAACGACAGATCACGTGTTCCCACGTGAGTACCTCTGATGAACAAAAAGGAACGACTGAGATCGCCCCATGTGATCCCGCGTGAACCCCAATAGTGCTTAGCACTTATAAAAGAAAGAGAGAATAAACCCAAAAGAGCAATGCCCAATTCTCAAGCGCCTCACGTGCCATACGTGAGCACCCCAAATTTCAGTGTTTAACACTGCTTTAGAGCCTCACGTGGGAGCACGTGAGCGCTGGGCATATTTTAGTATTTAACATTATGAGAGGCCAACCTTAGCCCAAATTAGCTAAGTCTCCCGAGGCCAAAACCCTTTTGACCACCAATCAACCGAGCCTTCCTTTGCTCAGGTCTTCCCAAATTGATCTTAGTTCCAAAGATGACTGATGATCTCCTAACAAATGGTATCTAAAATGATGTTCATTCCACCATGATCTCTCCCTTCAATCTAGAGTTTGGTTCAAGGGTACATCTCTCCATACCTTTGATATATGTCGTTGTAATTCTTCAACGTCTTCAGAGAGGTGGAGGGTCCCGACAACCAACAGCTCATTGGTGCACTCCCAAACCCATGAGCACATCCCAATGGACCGCAATGTCCTTAAACTATCCGTGGACCGAAACGTCCTTAAACTAAACACTCACACAAAAAATGGTGAACAACGGACCGAAACGTCCCTAAAACTAAAACAATATAGTCCAAATGCTCTTTTGTTGGATCTGAATGATCCTAAAACCCTATTAAGTAGATCTTAGTTTAAAATTAGACTAATGTATCCTCAACAAACATTTAAGTTGATCTTAATCTCAAACGATATTAACAATTCTTAAATCAACCCAAACCCAAATATAAAAATATACAGATTTGGACTAATCCATGCTCTACGGGCGACAACATAAATTAGTCTCCATATACAATCCACTAGCAACCAAAAATAAAACAAACACACATGACACGAAGTGAGCCTCTAAAGCAGGAGAAAGTGGTTATCTCTATGCGGTAACGTAATTAACTGCAGGGGCTTGCGCCTGCACGGAAAAACGTCCCCACAATCAAAAATCCCTCGCAAACGAGGGGGAATCTGACGAAGTCTGCTACAACGGCAGCATCCGTCCAAACCTCTGATATATGGTGCCATAAATCAACTTGGTATCTTCGGAGAGGTGGACTGATTAACCCAAATAGCATCTGCCCCCAAATTCAGGCAAGACGTTTGTCTTCCCTAGTTTTCAGCGGTGAACAGATTCTGGCACGCCCGATAGGACCTTTTCCTCTTTCCACTCCACACTTCGTGTGTCGTGTTCGCGAACAAATCATGATTTGGCGTCTTGCTCCTGTGCAGGAAGATAACATCGATGGATTTCAGCTGCACCAACTGCAACGACAACTCCCATTCCGTCCTCGTCAGAGGAATGGCTTACGTGCCCCAAGCAGCCTCCATCTTTGCAATGCCACTTGAGTAGGTGACTCAGGCCACCACTGGATTGTTCTTCGGGACCATGTTCCCGCCAATGAGCTTCAATACTTCAGTGACATCACGGGAGGCTCTGAAGAAGTCGGTTTTTGATCGACTTGCAACTACCACGGCCCCTCTCAATGAGTCATCCAAGACTGTCACCTCAGGCTTTGATAGACTGAGCCAAAGCTCAAGTAGGCCCATAAAGAAGCTCGTAATACCTGAAGGGGTTATCCCAAAATGGATAGCCATTCCAATTCCAGCAGATGAAGACGTCAAAGAGGCTTCTCCTGCTAAAGGATCGGTCTTCGCAAGACTGGCCGTTCCAACTCCTGCTGCAGGTGAGGTCGTTAAAAATGCTTCCCCTGCCAGAAAGTCTGCCTTCGACAGATTGACCGTTACCTCTCAGCGGACGTCAGTCTTCGACAGGCTGACACTGGCAGCAGCCTCTCATCAAAGCAGGGGGTATAATGAGGTCTCTTCCATAATAGAGGTAGTCCCATCTGCACGACATGCTCAACGTCGCCACTGGCGTCGAGTAAGGAAGGCTGGGGGCAGTTCCCCCTCTGGACTTACCCCACCATCTCCAATGAGGGAAATTGACGCTACTATTCCAACTGGGAACAGCTTCAATCCGCTCAGGAGGGTGCGCAAGAACTCTCCCACCGCTGTATTAAAGAAGTCCCCTCCGCCTGTTGAAAACACAATGTTGGCAAAACCGGAACAGCCTCCTCGACGGTTGTCCTCTAAGATCCACAGAGTCTAGCGGAAAGTCCAAGACTCTGTAATTGACAAAGATTACTCTCGCCCGCTGAAGAAAATGAATACTTGGCAAGAGGAGGACCATCCCCCCGCCATACAACAAAAGGCTTCGTCCACATGGGTGCCTGTTGCAACAACCCCCTCAACTTCGACCGCCCACAAGAGAAGGCCGGAGAAGATCCCCATGCCTGCAACAAATTTTAAAGGCAATGGACCCAAACGCCCCAAGTCTTAGGGCATGGTAGTACACACGGTGTACATGGCTTCCGGGAAAGAAGAAAGCCATACTTCCACGGGTCATCGACCACTCACACGGTCTGTGACAAAAGCTCAGGAGCAACTGCAAAAGCTCCACGAGATGTTGACAAAGATGGCCGCATTCACTGGGCAGAAAGAAAGCCCGGGAGTATCGTCGGAACCACGCCAGGAGCATCGTCGGAACAATGCCAGGAGCAGGAGACCGACACCGAATTCCTACGAAGGGTGCTTGAAAAGAAAGATAAAGAGGCCGCGAAATAAGTGGATAATATAAAACAAATGGCGCTTCTGTTCCAAGACATGGTGGGGATGATGATCCAGCCGGATCCTCCAGCTGAAGACCCTCCAATAATCATTGAAGACGACAGAGGGGAGACATCAAACCCTCTTCCGGCTCTATTAGTAGCCAGGGAAGAGTCGATCTCCAAAGCTGCCCTTGACGACTACATAGCTCAACAAATATGAGCTCATCAGGCCAGCGAAGCGGCTAGCCAAGTCGTCAGAACTGGGTGACCTTATACAGGCTTGTACAATCAAATTAAGTACCGCCGGGATATACAATCCCTAAATTCCACGTGTATAAGGGGACAGGAAATCCCTATCAACACGTCACTCAGTTCAGAGCTCTATGCGGCAATATTGGAGGCGACGACAAACTGTTACTTCGCCAGTTCGTCGACAGCTTGGCAGAGACAGCATTTGAATGGTACTCGGAGCTTCCGAATGACTCCATCAAAACATTTACATAAATGGAGCTACTGTTCACCCAGCGTTTCGCAAGCGTAAGCGAACGCACCCCGATCACCACATTAATCAATGCCAGGGTAAAGCCGGGAGAAACCTGGGTTCAATACGTAATTCAGTGGCGAAACCTATGGTCAAAATGCGAACAACGCATAGAAGAAGCTTCTGCTGTGGGTATGTTCGTGGGGACCCTTGATCCTCAGGCAATTATATCCCAATTTATGATGTTCTTCAAGCCGACCACCTTCCAGTCCTGGATTGGCAAGCTGGCCTAAATGGACCAGATGGGCCATAGGCCGTCCTCTTCAAAAACGGATCTCCAGAATGAAAAGGGCAAAGGAAAAGCGACCTTCTTTGCCAAAACTCAACAACAACCGAGTGACCCGAAACCGGTTGCTCGCCAAAGAAACACAAGCCGATCCCTCGAAGAGAAGTTGAGATGTCCTTACTCATTTCCCCAGGATAAAACGAGGAGACTATTCGAACTAGCGGTGCGCAACAGGCTCATCACTCTGCCGAATTCTAAACGCCCACTGCAGCCTGGTGACGTCAACAGTCCCAATTATTGCCCCTACCACAGAGTAATGGGCCACCCAATCGATGATTGCTACATCTTCAAAAACTAAGTTGAGGACCAGTACCAACAAGGCAAGTTTGTGCTGTCCGAAAACTGGAAGGTAAACCCGCCACAGCAGCACGCTCCTAGAAAGGTGGATATGCCGGGGGAATCGTGCTCATTTGTAGAGGAAGCTCTGTGGGAAGTTGTCCTTTTGGCCAAAACTAAAAGGATGCTGAAGGATATTCAGGTATGCCCGGCGATCAGGTGGAAAAGCCCGCTGGAGCCCGAGATTATTGAGGGGATGCTTACACCCCGCTCGGCACTGAACGCCGGTAACAATGGGAAAAACACCCAGGTCAGGCCTTCAAAGTCTTCGAAGAAAAAGAAGAAGACCAAGAAGCCCGTGCAGCTCGACGACAAGTGCACTAGACGAAATCAAGCAATATCTGCAGAATCCACCGGTACTGACCGCTCCGGTCAAGGGAAAGCCCCTCATCCTGTACACAACAGCCCTTGAAGGTTCTTTAGGCGCGCTATGGGCACAGGAGAACGATCAGGGAAAAGAGAGAGCTCTCTACTATTTGAGTCGAGTTCTCCTGGGGGCAGAAAACAACTACCCCCTATCGAAAAGCATTGCCTGGTATTAATCTTCGCAATAACGAAGCTTTGATATTATGCCTTGGCACATGAGATCCATCTCATATCAAAAGTGGATCCTCTCAAATATTTGATGTCAAGAGCCATACTGACGAGAAGGCTTGCTAAATGGGCCCTCCTCTTGATGGAATTCTCGATAATGTATCGACCTTTCAAGGCAGTGAAAGGCCAGGCCATCGCTGGTTTCTTAGCTGAGCATCCAATACCTGCCGACTCCCCGCTAAATTGCAAATTTCCGAATGAACATCCGTTCGACACAATTGATAGGGAAAAGGAAGGAAATAATGCCCGATGGGAACTTTACTTTGATGGGGCATCTTCCATGAAGAAGCGAAAGTAGATCACCCGCATAATCAAAGCTGGGGTAGGCCTTATCTTTGTGACTCCAAAAGGAGGGATAATGCGTTTTGCCATTTCCTTAATGGAGTTTAGAACAAACAACGAAGCGGAATATGAAGCTTTGATAGCAGGTCTTGAGATCGTTGTCGACATGGGGATCGAAAACCTCCTCATATATGGAGACTCCCAGCTGGTTGTTAGCCAAGTAAATGGAGACTACCAAACGTGCAAGCCAGAGTTGGTGAAATATGGTGAAAGAGTGCAGCATTTGCTGACACAAATTCCTTCCTACATCCTGAAAAGCATATCATGTGCGGAAAATAGCAAGACGGATGCGCTAGCCAAACTCGCTAAAGAACTGGCCGACGAAAACCTTGATGACGTAAAGATCATTGTGCAAAGCTGCCGGATTCTCGCGCCATCAGAAATATCTTTGGAGTCGTCTGAAGAAAAGGAAGCGACCAAGCAAGCAGCTTGCTGAATAGAAGACGAAGAAAAGGCTATGGATTGGAGAGAAGTCTTCATAGACTACTTCAAATCCCATCGAACACCCGAAGACGCGTCGTCAAGACATCAGCTCATGAAGCGAACCCTGTCTTTCGCCTTTGTCAATGATACTCTTTATAAGAGATCATTTGACTGTCTGTGGCTGAGATGCCTGGGATCAGAAGAAGCAAAAAGGACCTTCCAAGAAACTCACGACGAACTCTGTGGTTCCCATAAAGCGGGGCCAAAGATGAAGCTGAAGATCAAGAGAATGGGTTACTATTGGTCCACGATGGTTCAGGACTGCCTCGAATATGATAAGCAGTGTCACTCGTGCCAAATTCACGGGGACTTCATCCACCGGCATCCAAATCCGCTACACCCAACAATAGCCAGTTGGCCGTTCGAAATGTGGGGAACCAATATAATCGGGCACATCGAGCCAGCATCATCCAGGGGACATCGGTTCATATTGGCAACAACCGATTACTTCTCTAAATGGGCAGAGACAGTATCCTTAAGGGAGGTGAAGACGGAGAACATTCTCCATTTCTTCAGGACACGCGTCATCTACCGTTTCGGCACTCCGTGACGAATCATCTCAGATAACGGGCCAGCCTACAGAAGCCATAAAATCAGTCGCTTCACACAACAACATAAAATAGATTGGAGATATTCTTCAGTCTATAATCCCCGCGCTAACGGTCTAGCTGTGGTTTTCAACAAGACCTTGACGAAGATCATAAAAGAAACGGTGTCCAGAAATAGAAAGGACGGGCACGAGAGACTGCATGAAGCTCTCTGGGCGTATCGAACCACGTTCAAAACGGCCATGAATACAACGCCATTCGTGTTGGTATTCGGCACGGAAGCAATACATACCTTGGAAATAGAGCTACCCTCTCTATGAGTAGTAGTTCGATATGAGCCGACGGATGAAGAAAATGCCCATCTTCGGCTTGAGGAGCTCAATGCCCTCGAGGAAACCCGTCTTATGGCGCAGCAGAACGTGGAAGCTTATAAAGCAAGGATGATGCGCTCATACGAAAGACTGATTAGGCCGAGAACAATCCGCCAAGGCGAACTCGTGCTAGTCGTAAAAAGACCGATGATCCCTAACCGTGCAAAGCATGGGAAATTCAAGCCGAACTATGAGGGTCCGTACATCATAGACAAGGTCTACCAAGGTGGGGCCTACTTGCTCATGAATATGCATGGCGAAAGACCCTTCCGGCCAATAAACGGTCGGTTCCTTAAGAAGTACTACGCTTGATAAGTCACGACTCAGGTTAATGATAGATGACGACGCTCGTGTCCTCTTTCTGTCTTTCTGAGTCCAAACTTTATAAGTAGTATCCGGCAAAACTTCGCATCGGCGCTGCTTGGACCGAAATGTCCCTAAGATAGTACTCTTCACCCCAGACATGGCGATATCTTTTTCTAGGATCTGTGTTGCAATCAAAGCTCCCACGGCGAAGACTAAAAAAATGGTACGTCCACAAGAGAAATGGGCATGGAAGAAAACCCGAAAGGGAGCCGTGAGTAAAAATAGCAAGGCTGCCGGCGAGTTTGTGAAAAAACCCGAAAGGGCGCAATCTCGTTAAAATAAAGACACCTGCAAGGTCATCTCGACTTTGTGAGGAGAAAACACCTGCGTGAGATCCTTACGACTCACAAGGGAGAAACACACTTAGGAATCCCCATGATTCCTAAGGAGAAATTACACTTACGAGATCCTCACGACTCTACGAGACCCTCATGGCTCATAGGATTCAAAAGCCTTAAGGTACAGGGACCTGAACCTGTTCTTAAGCCATCACACTCCCTAAGTTGCCCTACAAGCGGTTCAATATTGACCCCTGTATACAATCCACGGGTACAAACAAACGTTCCCTCACCAAGTCCTACCAATGACGAAGAATGTCCTCATGTGGTGAACGACACTTATAAGTCCTCTCGACTTGTAAGGAGAAAACACTCTTGTAAGATCTTTACGACTTGCAAGAGAAAATATCGCTTAGGAGTCCTCACGACTTCTAGGGAGAACCTATACCTATGAGATCCTCACGACTTGTGGGGAGAAATACCTTTATAAGACCCTTACGGCTCATAAAGTCAAAACCCCTTAGTCAATAGGATCCTAACCCTGTTTGTAAGCCATCTTTGTTCAAATCGACAAAGGCAAGTGATGATTCGCTCCTGGCAACATTCCAGTGGCAGCGATGCTGATGGCTAAATTGGTTGCAAATTCTAAGTCTTCTCAAAGCAAATGATGATTCGCTCCTGGCAACATTCCAGTCGAAACGATGTTGATTCTATGATTGGTATAAGATCTCAAGTTTCATACTCGCAACAAAATCAGCGAGCAAAAAATGGATATGAAATAGCCGAAATGACTGGGCAACTCGCAATAAAAACCAGCGAGTAAAATATATGCATATAAAAACAACCGAAATGTTTGGGCAACTCGCAATAAAAAGCAGCGAGTAAAAAGAAAAAAACAGCCGAAATGATTGGGCACCGCAAAAAATAGCCGAAATGATTGGACAATCGCGACTTGTGCGATATAAAAAGCTGAAATGATATAGCATCGCGAAAAGAAATAAAATGAAATGAAAATTCTGCCCTGCAGGTGAGTCCACATCGACTCCTGTATACAATCCATGGGCACAAACAACGAAGGGAACCACATTTCCCACCAGGCTCCATCAGAAAGAGAGCCAAATCTCGACGACAACATCTACGGCATAGAGATCAACAATGACGTTCCTTCTTACTCCAAAAGGATGCAGACACAACGTCAACAACTGACCCCAGGGTCCAAACAACGGAGTCATGGCAAAGTCCTTAGTTCCCAGTCTCGATGGCAATATCTACAGCCAAGAGATCAACAACGACGTTCGTTCTCACTCTAACAGGATGCAGATGCAACGTCAACAACCAACCCCAGGGTCCAAACAATGGAGCCATAGCAAATTCCTTAGTTCCCAGTCTCGATGGCAATATCTACAGCCAAGAGATCAACAACGGCGTTCCTTCTCACTCCAGCAGGATGCAGATGCAACGTCAACAACCGACCTCAGGGTCAAAACAACAGAGCCATAGAAAAGTCCCTAGTTCTAAGCCTCGACGGTTCACTAACAACCTAGAGACAATCTGGACATTCGTCGCAATATTGCATACACAATGTCAACAAACGAAGCAAAGGAAGATCCCTAGCTTCAGGGTCTCGACGGCAACATCTACAGCCTAGAGATCACAACGGCGCTCTTTCTCACTCCAGTAAGATGCAGAAGCAATGTCAACAACCGACGACAGGGTCAAAACAATAGAGCCATAACAAAATCCCTAGTTCCAAGCCTCGACGGTTCACTGACAACCTAGAGACAACATTGACATTCGTCGCAATATAGCAGACACAATGTCAACAAATGAAGCAAAGGATGATCCCTAGCTTCAGGGTCTTAACGGCAACTCAAATAAAACCGGAAAGACTATCGGAGATCATCCCACACCAGCGCGGAGTGGTCATGACCATAGTCACAAATTCGTCGTTCGGGAATAATTCGGCGAGGTTGAAAATTCGGATTCGGCGAACCATTCGGAAAAAATCGGCAGGTATTCGGGAAAGATTCGATAAGTGTTCGGGAAATAGTCGGGAAGGATTTCGAGCAAGAAATTAATATATGAGATGCTAGGTTTTGATTTTGTGAATTATTTGCTGTTTTTTTGAATTATTTGATGTTTTTAACATAATTCGGGAATAATTCGCGAATTATTCGGCCCGCCGATTAATTCGGTGATTAAGTCGGCTGGTCAAAAATTCACGAATTATTCGTGAATTCGGCGAATAATTCGTGAATTATGTGACTATGGTCATGACTCATCGGGGCTCCTAAATTGAGCCTAACTTCAAGTAAAAAAAGGCGGCATGGAAAATCCCTAACGCTTGCTCTTCCGACGGTAATATGACCTGGGAGATTACTTGAAGACATTTTTTCCAGCCCCCGAAGGGATTAGAAACACGACGGACGTGGGGCTACTCGAATAGAAAGATTGAATATCGGGGAATACATCGGCCAACGGGACGGTACGACGGACAAAAACCCTAGTACCACAGACCCTAACGGACTTCTATCAGTAGAGGTTAACTGTGACGTTAGGACATTCTTATGAGAACTTCTCGATTTATCTCGACTCGTAGGGGAAATAATGTTCCTGCGAGAACTTCTCGACTCGTAGGGAAAAAGCCTTAGGCAATGAGGATATCAACCTGTTTCCTAAGCACTGGGGCCCTGCAAGTAAGTCCAAGATGGACTATTGTGTACTATCTATGGGCCACACTCTCCAAAGTCGAATATCGACAAGGAGGGAAAAAAACCACTTACAAGCCCTCTCGACTTGTAAGGAGGAAAATTCTCTTGTGAGATCCTTACGACTCTCAAGAGTAAACGCACTTAGGAGTCCTCATGACTCCTAAGGAGAAAATACACCTACGGGATCCTCTCGACTCGTAGGGAGAAAAGTCTTTATGAGACCCTCACGGCTCATAAAGTTGAAAAGTCGGCAGATCCAAACCTGTTTCCTAAGCCATCGCTGCCCTACAAGGAGGTCAAGATGGACTCTCTACGGGCCACATTTACCAAAGTCACATGTCACTGAAATGAAGAAGCTACTTACGGGTCTTCACGATTCGCAAAAGAAAAATACCCGAGTAAGATCCTTACGACTCATAGAGCCGATGAACACTTAGAAATCCTCCCAATTTCCAGAGAGAATGTGCTTTCCCGACGGTAATATGACCTGGGAGATTATTTGAGGACGTCTTGTCCAGCCTCGAAGGGATCAAAGACACGACAGTTGCCGGGCTACTCGAACAGAAAGACTGCATATCGAGGAATGCGTCAGCCAACACGACGGTACGACGGACAAAAAATCTTAGTACCATAGACCCTAACGGACCTCTTTCGTAAAGAGCAGGGGTTAACTGCGACATTAGGACAGTTCTGCCTGCTGGCCCAAGGGAGGTAAACTAAACAAGCTTCGAAATGAGTTCATAAACTACTTCACGTCAAGTCGAGACAGAAAGGCACAACCCATGAGCACCAACCGTGTACTATCCAATGCAATAAGGAGAGTCTTTGATTCGCACCCTACCAAGCATTCATTTACAACTGCATACATACTTAAATGGAACTAATGTTCAAAGCGTGTTGATTGATGTATGTGAAAGAAGGATTAGCGCATGGCTCAACAATGGCGCTCACACTTAGCCAAAATTCCTACGGGTAATGTATAAAGCTCATGTACAGAGGCGAGATACACGTACGAATATATGATGAACAGAAAACGTTTAATAGAAAACATTCAACAGGAAATAATAAGAGAAATACATTGAAAAAAACATACTACTATACAGGAAAGAGATCACCAAATATGGGATCAGAGATACAAGGGTTAACAAAACAATAAATAAAGTTCTCCAGTTCTCTCTCTACCCTCTCTACCATATCGAAGCGACGATCTTCACGAGGGGTTGCTCCCTATCTATTAGCGCTATGCTCATCGGTGAAGGCAGACATGATGGCCAGCCGAGCTCGTATCTGACTCAGTAAATGAACCGAACAATCCTTCAGAGGCTGAGTAATCAAGTGGGCCTTGTGGAAACACTCAATCTTGTCCTCCACCGTATCGAGAATCACCGGAGTCATCTGTACTGGATGAGGAGGGATATCAGCAAGCACAAACAAGAAAATCATCCGGAGCCAAATGGAACCCATAGGAAGATGATTGCCCCTATGAGCTAGGAGCTCGTACAATACCGCGTCACATTGGTCATTAGTGAGAAGAGGATCCACTAACCGCACGGCAAAACGAGGAATTATCTCCTCGATAGGCACCTTCCAGGGTTGCCGGCGAGCTTGGGGACGGTTGAAAGCCATAACTCTTGGTTTGTTTCTAAAAAATGATTACCCTAAGGTCTGGATGATTCTTTCTCTGTGAAGAAGGAGGAAGGCGTAACTTCAGGTTATAAAGAGAAGAATTCAAATCTAGGCACAAAAAATTCTATGCATGGTGGAACTATTTCCAAGGCCGGAAAAAGGGCATGGGGAACAAGATAGTTGACCCATAGGAATCAGAGTAAGAAGGTGGACCGATCCCAGCAGTTCATGAACGGTGGAAAATATGACAGCATTGCACTCACGTGCAAGCCACGTGAGAACAACGCTGTGGGGGCATTTGATCCCTTATAAAAAAAAGAAAAGAAAAGAAAAGAAAGAGAGAGAAAGCGATGGGAAAAATTCCCCCTAATGGAGCATCACGTGCCCACACATGATGCGTCTTGGAACAAAGATTATAGGCATTGCGCTTGAGAATTAAGGCTGAAATTGAGCCTCACGTGTAAGCACGTGAGCATCTATATACAAAGTATATAGGCGCATTTTTAAAACAAATAACAGGCCATAAAAGCTCACGTGTCAGCACGCGATGCCCTTTTTGGGCTGTTGCACATAAGCAAATGAGTTTAACTCGGTGGGGTCACGTGCTACACGTGAGTGGTCTTAAATGCCTTTTGAGCCGATAGAATTAAATTCTAAATAAGGGGATTAAAACCCTATTTGGAAAATATTTCCTTAAATCTTTCTAAACAAGAAAGAATACTCTCTGTAAAACAGAGTACCGTTGGATTAAAAAATCCAACGGTGATTAAAAATTCACCTATCTATAGAAAAATTCTGTATGGGAAAATATTTCCCTAATTTTGTTAAAAAACAAGAAAAATATCTTCTGTAAAATAGAATTCTTTGGATCAAAGATCCAACGGTGGATAAAATCCCCAAATCAATTAAAGATCTCTCAATGAGAGATTTCTTTAACTAAATAAAGAAACTTGCCTCTACTATATAAAGGACCCAAGACTTCAAGTCTTGTACAGAAGAGATCCCCCATAAGATTTGAGAAACAAAAAAAAGAAGAAGATATCTCTTTTAGAAAAAGAAACCCTAGGTAAGAAGAAAAACATAGAGATTATTTTATCTCTTCTTCGCCACTCCAAGAGTTTAACTCTTCTAAAAAGAACTTAGTTCTTCCTCTGGTTGAGATCTGCAGAAGAAGATTTCCCCACAAATTGAGAATTTAATTCTCATTAGGGAGATTCTGTCGTGCAAATTTAAAACTTAGGGGAAAGAACTAAGTTCAAAGAATTTAATTCTTACAAGAAGATGTTGGATATATATGCCATAGAGACCTTCATTGTATAGGATGCTAGGGATATGTATGTACATGACAGTCTTGCTTAATATGATAGTACGTTATTTGGTTTGTCTTTATCATAACATATGATATATTTTGTGTAGTATTCATATATATATACATGTTGATAAAGCCCATAGGGTGTTTTCCTGACTACCAGCGTTGTGATGGCAGTCATACTTGTGGGAGCTGGATAGTCAATAGGCACATCCTTAGATGTCCCTGGTCACAGGAGTATCGAGACTGTGCATCGATACTCCGGAGTAGACTATTGTATATATATCTAGACCCTGAGGAGGGGCGATGGATTGGTCCCGCGGCCATTGGTGGAGTGCACCTAAGATTGTATACAGATGCTCACTGGGTGTGAGTACACCGGACAGGACTCGTCGAGAACTGACTGGATGGTATTTATACCTAACGTCAGATAGCAGTTCTCAGGTGACATGTGTGCAGATAGTCCGTTGACTTAAAGTCGTCATTTATCTCGTGTGAGTTCCCACTGTGCTTTGATTACTACCCTACCACGGTTCAAAGGAGTCGTGCAAACAGGTTTTAGTTGGGCACAGTCCCGAGCTACGTGGAGGCAGTGAGTGACTGTTAGGGATTCGTCTCTCCCGGTATAGGGAGTTGATATCGCACGGTGATCGGTTGGTCATTACCATAAGTCCCTGGCCAGGGCTGATTGAGAATTACTGATAGACTGATCAGTAGATTCTCGGATGGTAATTGAGCCATGCCGACACAACTTGTACGGTTATTAGGGGTCTGACGTTTACCACCTCCGTAGACCATACATGCGATACTCATAGACGAACAGACCAGACTGCACGGATATTGTCACGGACAGGCTCAGTAGGAGTTCGGATGGGTTTCCTCATCGGCCTTCTTATCGACATCTACCTGGGGACCGTTACGTACAGCTAGTGCCGCTTGCGGTCTGTGGTTAAACCCACTGCCAGCGTAATAGTCGAGTCTTTAGAGTCCCACACAGCATTTTCCCAACTCCAGGAGAAACGATATAGAGGTCGTACGGTTTTACGACAAGGGTTCGGACGAATACCTGTTTAAACGTACGTACGACATTCGGACAGTTTTTACTAGACGGCTTTGGTTTAAGCCAGATTCTAGTATCAGGTTATTGGATTTATACAGTCTAAAGTTTTTCCGTATTTTCACGGATGGGAGGGGCATTCTCGTAATTTCCGGGAAGCTTCTAGAAGTATGGTGACTTGAGGGTTTAGGTGGCATTGTCATTAAATGATATTGTGACTCATAATGTGTGATTCATTATGTCATTAATGCATTATTAAATGCTTAATGACTCACATAGTGAATCACTCATAATGCATTAATGTAGCATGATGAATAATCTCATTTTATTCATTTATTGATTTATTCATTATGCTTCATATATCAAGTGAGAAACAATTTCATTTTCATGATTCTAGTTCACCTTCTCTCTTTCAAGCTCACTCTCTCTTCAAGCTCTAATCCTACCACTCATGAGTTGAGAACAAGGATTAGAATAGACTAAACATTCCATAACCTAACTCTATATGATCTAAGTTTCTTTGATTAGCAACTAGAGAAACTTAGTTACCTCAAGTTTGGAGGTGAAGCTTGGAGTAGGGTTCTCGGGTGGATCATCTATCACTTAGAGGAGGCCGAGGAGGACGTAGAGATCGTAAAGACGAAGGACATGATTCACTAGGTATAATCTCTTTACATAGTAGCTAAGAATTTCTATGGTTGTTAATTATCGTTTAGCAAAAATCTTCGGTTAGTCGATGTATGCTTAAAGAACAAGATCGTTTTTCATATTTCCGCCTCCCCGCAACTCGTGGGGTGTTGCACATCGACATACAGTGGTATCAATGCCTCACTAAACAATAATTAAATCACTTGCAAAGTCGTATGAATTTCGAACGCAAAACGAACCGGAAAATACATCGTATTCACATAGTTTCTGTCAATTTTAAATCGAGGTCCAAAAATTTTTCAGGGACCTCCAGAATAACCTACCGGGAAACCTAAGAACACTGGAGAATTTTGGGTGCATGAATCGGCCAACACACGGAGGAACCGCGGCCGATCCCACCGATCCGCCGCGGATCAGCGGCCGAGTTGAGCCCGATTCACCCTAAATCTCCCCAGTAACTCTTCTGTGAATATTTTGTCTTTTCTGGAATGTTTATTTTTTGCTCAGCTCTCAGGTTTACAGAGAAGTTTTGGAGAAGAATCTAATGGGTTTGATCGATCGAAATTATACGATGCTTGCTTGTTTGATTATATCTGTGAACTGTATTATGTGTTCGTAAACTTCCCCTAACTGCTAGTATGTCGGTTGGCAGGGGGTTGCACATATCTGTAATGTTTTAACTGTTTGTGATTATGAACTGTATTGGATTGTTGTGATGATTAGCCGGGGTTTTGTGATGGGTTATAGTATTAATTCATTCGATGTAATTGTAATAAGTTGTAATATTATTTTGCGGGGCACATCCAGGTTGCGGTTGTACTCACCGTTGTATTATTTCTTTTTACTGTTTTTGCTCCTAGGATAGACCCAAGGTGGGGTGCACAAACTACCTGGTATTTCAAAGTGTTTAGTGGCCTACTCACGTCGTTGAGGGAGACCGCTTCACTTCGGGTACTTGGCGGGTAGTTTGCCGTACCCGTAGGGGTCTGGGGTGGGGTAATGGCTATTCATCACAACTGTGTAATCCGTCTTTCGTTGCAGGCTCAAAAGAAATGCGGATTGCTTGCATATCCAATAAAGTTTATCTGTGATCTGGAATGCCTATTATTTATTCTGACGAATGTACAATATCTATATATGATAGCTATTTAGACGTCACTTATGTTTTACACCTGCGCTAGCCCAGCCCCCGCTTTGCCGTTAGTTAAGTAACCTAACGGGTGATGACGGGACCCCGTGGCGAATGCGGATAGCATAAGAGGACGTTGTATTTTCGTTGTTATCTGTAATGATGGGTTAAAGATGGGACGCATTATTTTTAATGCAAAGAAAAATAAAACCTAAACTGAATCGTTGGAACAATTTCAAAACCACTTGGTTTTCTTCAAAAAGCAAATTTTAAATGCGGAGCTTAAACCACTCCTTTTAATAAAGGCTATCATGGTTCCTTCGATCATATCAAATTCACTACGTTAACGGTTTTTTTTCCAAAAACCAGCCGTAACCCTCCGTCGTTTCAAATAGACAGCACATCGTATTCATGCTATGCTTGTTGGCCTACGTCAAGGCATAGTGGATGGTAGCAGTGTGTTTGCTTATTTGTTGCATAGATAGATGCATTAGTATAGGATAGACGTACAGCCTTGTTGGCCTACGTCAAGGGCATGTATGATGTACCTAAATTAATCAGGACAACGACGGGTAGAACTTGACTTGCGTCTTATGATTTGTTGGCCTACGTTAAGGTCATAAGAGCTTGGGGTAAAAACTCACATCGGGAGTTTCAAACATAAAGGAAACTTGCAGATTTACCATACCTTCTGGAGTGTGGTGACTAGAGTGGCTTCCATCTAGTGCATCATGCAATGATAGTTGGATCCCGATCCCACTGATGAGTAGGATTACTCTCGGGAAATTTCTCACTGAACAATTAATGCTATAAACCAAGTAGGTGTCCAGAAAAGTGTTAGAGGGGCTATGCCTCCAGGAAAAATAGGTTATTTAATTAAGGAACTTCGCGAAAGCGTTGGAAAACCTCCCTTGAAGTACCAACACCGGCCTGGCTGAAAGGTTAAGCAAGTATTGTGACGTGTGATTAAATCCTGACTAGTTCTTCTTTTAGGTTTTGAAGAAGGATTTGAGGGAACAGTGGGAGCCATCCTGTTTAGATAAACTAATAACCAATCTAAACATGCAAGAAGCATATGCTGAGTGTTTTCTTTTCTCTCTCTCTAGCAGCTACCATGACAGGACTAAAACTATTACTTGAAAAAAATATACTGACCGGGCAGAACTATAATGATTGGCTAAGGAACGTCAACATTGCACTGACTTATGACAAAGTAGCATATGTTACCACCGCTGTTCCTCTCCTTATCCCAGGACCAGATTCCTCAGTTGTGGACAAGGAAGTTCGCAAAACCTGGGATCTTGACTGTGAGCGAGCTAAGTGTATCGTGCTGGTGTCCATGAACAATAAACTCCAAAAACAGCACGAGAGTATGGATATTATATCCATCTTTCTCCATTGCAAGGAATTGTATGGGGAGCACTCCCGTATCGCGAGGTATGGGACCTCAAGGAAACTCTTCCAGATGAGGTTAGCTCCAGGATCGCCTGTAGGAGAGCACGTCCTCAAAATGATCAGCCTTATTGAGGAACTCGCAAACCTGAGATGCGTGCTAGAGAATGATTTGTATATCGACTTGATTTTGCAGTCCCTTCCCCACACCTTCTCTTAGTTCGTGCTAAACTTCAACATGCACGAAATGGAAGCTGATCTTCCAAAGCTCCTCAATATGTTGAGAGTAGCAGAGACCTCCTTGAAAAAGGAGAAGACCCCCGTTCTGTATGTTGGCCAATCATCCTCTTCTAAATCCAAAGCGAAAGCTAAGGGGAAGAAGAAGATGAAAGCCACCAAACCGAAGGGTGGGGTCAAGAAGGTGCAGGGAACGAACAAGGCAGGAAGGGTGAAAGCAGATATAAATGAATGCTTTTATTGTCACAAGCAAGGGCACTGGAAGAAGGACTGTATAGCCTTCAAAGCCAAGGAAAAGAAGCAACCTGTTGCTTCTGCTTCAGGTGTGTTCGTAATCGAAAATTGTCTTTCAGTAAACTCTACATCATGGGTACTTGATACCGGTTCTGGTTCTCACATCTGTAATTCATTGCAGGATCTGAGAAATAGTAGAGTACTGGGGACATGTGATATGACTCTCCGGATGGGCAATGGAATGCATGTAGATGCTATTGCAATAGGGGAATATCACCTAGGGTTGACTAGTGGGCACATTTTGGTGTTGTACAGCTGTTTTTGTATTCTCAGTATATTGTGTAATATTATATCAGTATCTTTGTTATCTAATGAAGGATATAATTTTGAGCTTGAAAGAAATGTCATGAACATTCTCCTAAATCAAGAACTGATTGGGTATGGCACACTGGAAAACGGCATATACATACTTAATCAACCTCGAATTTTCAATATTCAAAACACACTTAAAAGAAAGGCTCCAGATTCAAATCAAGCCTTCCTATGGCATTGTAGACTTGGTCATATAAACGAAACAAGGTTGACTAAGTTACATAAAGATGGATATCTAGATCCGTTTGAATATTCATCATATGCAACTTGTCAATCATGTATAAAAGGAAAAATGACCAAATCTCCGTTCATCGAACACGGAGCAAGAGCCACAGAACTCTTGGGACTTGTACACAGTGATGTATGTGGTCCAATGTCTACACATGCGAGAAGCGGTCACTCCTACTTCATCACTTTTACTGATGACTTCTCTAGGTATTGACATGTGTTCCTAATGAAACATAAATCCGAGGCCTTTGAGAAGTTTAAGGAGTATAAAAATGAAGTAGAGAAACAAACTGGTAAAAGCATTAAGACACTTCGATCTGATTGAGGTGGAGAATACTTGAGTACCAGTTTCCTTGAATGCTTAAAAGAGAATGGAATTCTCTCTCAGCTTACTCCGCCTTATACACTTCAGCATAATGGTGTATCAGAAAGGAGGAATCGCACGCTATTAGATATGGTGTGTTCAATGATAAGTAGTGCTGAGTTGCCACTTTCCTTCTAGGGATTTGCTCTAGAATCAGCAGCATACTTATTGAATAGAGTTCCAACTAAGTCTGTGCCTACCACTCCATATGAAATGTGGAGCGGGAAGAGACCATATCTCAAGTATATCAAGATATGGGGGTGTCCGGTATATGTTAAAAAGTATAGTCCGGACAAGCTCGAGGCACGATCGGTTTTGTGCAAGTTTGTAGGATTCCCCAAACATTCAAGGGGGTACATGGTCTACCACACTGAAGAACAAAAGGTGTTTGTCGCTCGCCACATTGTCTTCTTAGAAAGCGAATTTCTTGCAAAAGAAATTAGTGGGAGCGCGGTAAAGCTGGAAGAAATTCCAGAACCTCAAACTGCTACCGAGGACTTAGTAGAACCTCAAATTTCAATAGAACATGACGAACCAACGCCACTCCGCAGATCTAGTAGGCTTTCTCATCCTCCTGAGAGATACTATGGTTTTCTTCTAGATGGGGATCGAGAGGATTGCATCATCGATGATGATGAGCCTACTAGTTTTCAGCAGGTTATCACGAGTATTGACTCGGTGAAGTGGCTGGATGCTATGAGATCCGAAATGGAATCCATGTACACCAATAAAGTATGGACTTTAGAAGTTGCTCCTCCTGGGGTAAAACCAGTTGGATGCAAATGGATCTTCAAAAAGAAGATTGATGCACTTGGACAAGTGGAAACCTACAAAGCTAGACTCGTTGCAAAAGGTTTTCGTCAAAGACCAGGATTGGACTATGATGAAACCTTTTCACCTGTAGCTGTGCTTAAATCCATTCGGATCCTGCTTGCCATTGCTGCCTTCCATGACTATGAAATCTGCCAGATGAACGTAAAAACAGCTTTTCTAAATGAACATTTAGAAGAGAGTGTTTACATCGATCAACCAGAAGGTTTCTTAGACAGTGGGAGCAGCGGAAGAGTGTGCAGGTTGTTTAAATCCATCTATGGAATAAAGAAAGTATTGCGAAGTTGGAACATCTGCTTTGATGAAACAGTCAAAGAATTCGACTTTATCAAAAATGTAGATGAACCATGTATTTATAGGAAGATTGTAGAAGGAGCAGTAGTCTTCCTCGTTTTGTACGTCGACGACATACTACTGATAGGGAATGATGTCCCTATGCTACAATCAGTAAAGCTCTTCTTGTCACAGAAATTCTCCATGAAAGACTTGGGTGATGCAACCTACATTTTGGGCATTAAGATCTATCGTGATAGATCTAATAGAATGTTGGGACTTTCACAGTCCAGGTATATTGACACTATACTAAAGATATTTAGTATGGAAGATTCCAAGCGCGGTAATATGCCCGCTTGTCACGGGATCACCCTCTCAAAAGAGATGTCTCCAAAGACTGATGAAGAGAGGGCTCGCATGAGCATTATACCCTACGCTTTGACAGTAGGATCTATAATGTATGCAATGTTATGTACAAGACCAGATATAGCGTACGCACTTGGTGTGGTAAGCATGTATCAATCTGACCCAGGTGAGAAGCATTGGATAGCGGTAAAGAACATTCTCAAGTACCTGAGAAGGACTAAGAAGATGTTCTTGATTTACGGTAATGGGGACCTCCAGGTTGAGGCTTTTACCGACTCCGGCTTCAAAAGTGACAAAGATGATTCTAAATCCATTTCGGGTTTTGTGTTTACCCTCAATGGAGGGGCGGTATGTTGGAGGAGTTCCAAACAGGATACCGTCGTAGACTCAACTATAGAGGCTGAGTATATAGCTGCTAGTGAAGCCGCAAAAGAGGCTGTCTGGATGAGGAAGTTCATCACTGAACTTCAGGTGGTTCCGTCCATTGCCAATCCAATACCTTTGTATTGTGATAACAATGGGGCTGTAGCATTAGCGAAGGAACCAAGGTCCCATCAGAAATCTAGACATATCTTAAGGCGGTTTCACCAGATCAGGGAGATCGTGGATCGTCGGGAGATCGAGGTACGGAGAGTGGACACAAAAGACAACACGGCAGATCCATTCACCAAGGCCATCCCTCAAGTCCAGTTCGAGAGGCTGTTTAAGATGTTGGGCATGCAGTACGCCAGCAACTGGATCTAGTGCAGACAGTGGGTACTCATTGTGCCAATTATAGGCCTTAGTGCAAGTGGGAGATTGTTGGATATATATGCCCTAGAGGCCTTCATTGTATAGGATGCTAGGGATATGTATGTACATGACAGTCTTGCTTAATATGATAGTACGCTATTTGGTTTGTCTTTATCTTAACATATGATATATTTTGCGTAGTATTCATATATATATATATACATGTTGATAAAGCCCATAGGGTTTTTGACTGACTACCAGCATTGTGATGGTAGTCATACTTGTGGGAGCTGGATAGTCAATAGGCACATCCTTAGATGTCCCTGGTCGCAGGAGTATCGAGACTGAGCATCGATACTCCGGAGTAGACTAGTGTATACATATCTAGACCCTGAGGAGGGGCGATGGATTGGTCCCGCAGCCATTGGTGGAGTGCACCTAAGATTGTATACAGATGCTCATTGGGTGTGAGTACATCGGACAGGACTCGCTGAGAACTGACTGGATGGTATTTATACCTAACGTCAGATAGCAGTTCTCAGGTGACATGTGTGCAGATAGTCCGTTGACTTAAAGTCGTCATTTGTCTCGTGTGAGTTCCCACTGTGCTTTGATTACTACCGTACCACGGTTCAAAGGAGTCGTGCAAACAGGTTTTAGTTGGGCACAGTCTAGAGCCACGTGGAGGAAGTGAGTGACTGTTAGGGATTCGTCTCTCCCGGTATAGGGAGTTGATATCGCACGGTGATCGGTTGGTCATTAGCATAAGTCCCTGGCCAGGGCTGATTGAGAATTACTGATAGACTGATCTGTAGATTCTCGGATGGTAATTAAGCCATGCCGACACGACTTGTACAGTTATTAGGGGTCTGACGTTTACCACCTCCCTAGACCATACATGCGATACTCTTAGACGAACAAACCGGACTACACGGATATTGTCACGGACAGGCTTAGTAGGAGTTCGGATGGGTTTCCTCATCGGCCTTCTTATCGACATCTACCTGGGGACCGTTACGTACAGCTAGTGCCGCTTGCGGTCTGTGGTTAAACCCACTGCCAGCATAGTAGTCGAGTCTTTAGAGTCTCACACAGAGTTTTCCCAACTCCAGGCGAAACGATATAGAGGTCGTACGGTTTTACGACAAGGGTTCGGACGAATACGTGTTTAAACGCACGTACGACATTCGGACAGTTTTTACTAGACGGCTTTGGTTTAAGCCAGATTCTAGTATCGGGTTATTGGATTTATACAGTTTAAAGTTTTTCCATGTTTTCACGGATGGGAAGGGCGTTCTCGTAATTTCCGGGAAGCTTCTAGAAGCATGGTGACTTGAGGGTTTAGGTGGCATTGTCATTAAATGATATTGTGACTCATAATGTGTGATTCATTATGTCATTAATGCATTATTAAATGCTTAATGACTCACATAGTGAATCACTCATAATGCATTAATGTAGCATGATGAATAATCTCATTTTATTCATTTATTGATTTATTCATTATGCTTCATATATCAAGTGAGAAACAATTTCATTTTCATGATTCTAGTTCACCTTCTCTCTCCTCAAGCTCACTCTCTCTTCAAGCTCTAATCCTACCACTCATGAGTTGAGAACAAGGATTAGAATAGACTAAACATTCCATAACCTAACTCTATATGATCTAAGTTCCTTTGATTAGCAACTAGAGAAACTTAGTTACCTCAAGTTTGGAGGTGAAGCTTGGATTAGGGTTCTCGGGTGGATCATCTATCACTTAGAGGAGGCCGAGGAGGACGTAGAGATCGTAAAGGCGAAGGACACGATTCACTAGGTATAATCTCTTTACATAGTAGCTAAGAACTTCTATGGTTGTTGTTAATTATCGTTTGGCAAAGATCTTCGGTTAGTCGATGTATGCTTAAAGAACAAGATCGTTTTTCATATTTTCGCCTCTCCGCAACTCGTGGGGTGTTTCACATCGACTTACAGAAGATATAGGAATTCAATTCCTCTAATAAAACTAGGGTTTAACCCTATAAAAGAATTTAATTCTTATAAAAATAAGGGACTTGAAATTCTCAAAACTCAGATCAAGATCTCCATGCATATAAAAGAAATGATTAGATTCAATACTATAACGTGTTCTCATGTGAGCACCTCTGATGAACAAAAATGAACGACTGATATCGCCTCACATGATCCCACGTGATCCCCAATAGTGCTTAGCACTTATAAAAGAAAGAGGGAATAAACCCAAAGGAGCAATGCCCAATTCTCAGGTGCCTCACGTGCCACACGTGAGCGTCCCAAATTTCAGTGTTTAACACTGCTTTAGAGCCTTACGTGAGAGCACGTGAGCGCCGAGCAGATTTTAGTGTTTAACACTATGAGAGGCCAACCTTAGCCCAAATTAGCCAAGTCTCCCGAGGCCAAAACCCTTTTGACCACCAATCAACCGAGCCTTCCTATGCTCAGGTCTCCCCAAATTGATCTTAGTTTCAAAGATGACTAATGATCTCCTAACAGATGGTATCTAAAATGATGTCCATTCCACCATGATCTCTCCCTTCAATCTAGAGTTTGGTTCAAGGGTACATCTCTCCATACCTTTGATACATGTCGTTGTAATTCTTCAACGTCTTCAGAGAGGTGGAAGGTCCCAATAACCAACAGCTCATTGGTGCACTCCCATACCCATGAGCATATCCCAATGGATCACAATTTCCTTAAACTAGCCGTGGACCGAAACGTTCTTAAACTAAACCCTCACACTAAAAATGGTGAACAACGGACCGAAACGTCCCTAAAACTAAAACAATAGTGCCCAAATGCTCTTTTGTTGGATTTGAATGATCCTAAAACCCTGTTGAGTAGATCTTAGTTTAAAATTAGACTAACATATCCTTAACAAACATTTAAGTTGATCGTAATCTCAAACGAGATTAACAATCCTTAAATCAACCCAAATCCAAATCTAAGAATATACGGATTTGGACTAATCCACGCCCTACAGGCGATAACATAAATTAGTCTCCGTATACAATCCACAGGCAACCAAAAATAAAACAAACACACACGACACTAAGTGAACCTCTGGAGCAGGAGAAAGTGGTTATCGCTATGCGGTAACGTAATTAACTGCAGGGGCTTGCGTCTGCAGGGAAGAGCGTCCCCACAATAAAAAAATCCTTGCAAACGAGGGGGAATCTGACGAAGTCTACTACAATGGTCGCATCCGTCCAAACCTCTGATATACGGTGCCATAAATCAACTTGGCATCTTCGGAGAGGTGGACGGATAAACCCAAATAGCATCTGCCCCAAAATTCAGGCAAGACGTTTGCCTTTCCCGGTTTTCGGCGGTGAACACGGTTTGTCCAAACTCATGCAATTCTAGTCATACCGCTTGTATCCAACTGGAATGTCAGTTCAGGGAACGACGTTCTAAAGGCAACAATGGGATACGACCTGTGTCCAGTAGTCGTCTGCAGCAGAGAATTCTATGCTGACTTCAAGGTGCTGGACATACCGAACTTCGATGTAGTTTTGGGTATGGATTGGCTAAGAACTTTCTACGCTACCATCGACGGTCGTCAAAGGAGGGTAGTGTTCGAAATTCCAGAGCATCCGGTCTTTAATTTCAAAAGTGGAGACCGTACCCTGGAGCCTAGCACATACAAAGCAAAACCGAAGAAGCCAGTGATTGCAACTCTACAGGAAGGAGAAGACAAGCCAGAGGTAGTTCGAGAGTTCGATGGTGTATTTCCTGAAGACATATCAGGTTTGCCTCCCGATCGAGTTCTTGAATTCGGAATTGATGTAGTACCTAGTGCACAACCGGTGATCAAAGTACCGTATCGATTAAGCCCTGAAGGTTTGAAGGAGGTCCGTACTCAGCTGGACGAACTTCTGCAGAAAGGATGGATTCATCCTAGTACTTCAAGTTGGGGATCTCCAGTTTTGCTTGTGAAGAAGAAAGAAGGTTCATACATAATGTGCATTGATTATAGAGCTCTGAACGAAATAACTATAAAGAACAAGTATCTACTACCGTGAATCGACGATCTGTTCAATCAGCTAAGTGGGTCCTGCGTTTTCTCAAAATAAAATCTTTGTTCAGGTTATCATCAGGTGAAGGTCAAAGAGTGTGATATTCCGAAGACATCATTCATGACTCGCTATGGACATTATAAGTTTCTTGTGATTCCATTTGGAGTGACCAATGCACCAGCCATATTCATGAACCTAATGAATCAAGTTTTCTGAGAGTACCTAGACAGGTTCGTTGTCATATTCATCAACAACATCCTAGTATATTCAAAGAATCGGAAAGAGCACGATGAACATCTACGAATTGTCCTGGAGACCTTGTGACAGTATCAACTCTATGCCAAGTACAACACGTGTGAGTTTTGGCTAGAACAAGTCGTATTTTTTGGACATATCGTTTCAAGTGAAGAAATCTCAATAGATCCGGCTAAAGTAGCAGCAGTAAGCGAATGGCCGACACCAAAGATAGTAAAGGACATTCGAAATTTCTTGGAATTAGCGGGATATTATCGAAGATTTATTGAAGGATTTTTGAATATTGGAACACCCCTGACCAAGCTCACACGCAAAGATGAAGAATTCGTGTGGGCAGAAGCATGCGAATAAGGTTTCGTAGAACTCAAGTCAAAATTGACATCAACACCTATTCTCGTCATACCGAACCAATCTGAAGCTTTCGTAGTGCATTGCGATGCATCCGGTAAGAGATTATGATGTGTTCTACATCAGTACGGTAAAGTTGTAGCTTATGCATCAAGACAGCTGAAGGTTCATGAGCGCAACTATTCGACGCATGATCTGGAGTTGGCAGCCATTATCTTTGCAATCAAAATTTGGCGTCATTATCTTCTTGGAGAACAGGTAGATATCTACACAGATCATAAAAGCCTGAAGTATGTGTTTACTTAGAAAGAGTTGAATATGCGGTAGAGAAGGTGGTTAAAACTTATGGTGGACTTCGACATCAACCTACAATATCATCCAGGGAAGGTGAATGTAGTTCCTGATGCACTTAGTCGTCAACCACTATCAATGAATCTCACCGCACAGTGGAAGCTACAACAAGATTTGCATCAGATGGAGATAGAAGTGGCCATGCCAGGTAACGCTTCAAGTTTGATGAACTTACAAGTTCAGTCAACAATTGTCAACCAGATCAAAGCAGCTCAAGCAAGTGATGCCAAGTTACAAAAGATCAGAGAACAAGTGAAAAGTGGACTTAGAACAGACTTTATCATCAATGAAGATAGATCTTTAAGATACGGCAGTAGATTGTGTGTACCACAAGGTTCTGTTCAGGAAGAATTGATGAAAGAAGCTCACAGCTCTTCTTATTCAGTACACCCTGGTGGTACAAAGATGTACAAAGATCTGCGGCAACATTACTGGTGGCATGGAATGAAGCGTGAAGTAGCCAGAAGCGTTGCTAAATGTTTGGTGTGTCAGCAAGTGAAAGCTGAACATTACAGGACTGCTGGTTTACGTCAACAGTTGTCTATTCCAGAATGGAAGTGGCAACACATTACCATGGACTTCATGACTGCACTTCCTCGCAACATGAAAAGTAACGATGTTGTATGGGTTATTGTGGATCGACTCACAAAGTCGACTCACTTTATTCCCTTATGAGTTGGCCAATCTATCGAGATACTAGCAAAGAAATACTTGGAGGTATGAATCTAATAAGATTTAAACTCTTCATTGTGTACTATCTCTGATACCCATGAACTCATGCAGGAGAACGTGAGATTACATGGAGTACCGGTTTGCATTGTCTCCTATCGTGACACCAGATTCTGATCGTAATTTTGGCAGAGTCTGCGAGCTAAGTTGGGAATAAGTCTGAACCTTATCACAGCTTATCATCCACAAATAGATGGTCAGTCTAAGCGAACGATTCAGATTCTTGAAGATATGCTAAGAGCGTGTATGTTAGACTTCGGAGGATCGTGGGAAGATCGCCTACATCTTGTGGAGTTTTCATACAACAACAGCTACCAAACGAGTATTGGAATAGCACCCTTTGCAGCGCACTATGGAAAGTAGTGTCGTTCACCATTAAGTTGGGACGACATGGTAGATAGAGAACTCCTTGGACCTGAGATGATAGTGGTGAATGTAGATGTAGTTCGCACTATCAGGGAACGAATGCACGTAGCCTAAGATCGACAGAAGCACTGGGCTGATGCAAAAGGGCCAACACTTGGAGTTCCAACCAAGAGATCATGTCTTTCTGAAGATTTCTCAAAACCGTGGAGTGATTCGCTTTGGAAAGAGGGGTAAGTTAAGTCCGAGATATATTTGACCGTTCGACATAGTCGAACGAGTCGGAGAAGTGGCATACCGCTTGGCACTTCCACCCTTATTGGAAAAAGTGCACAATGTGTTCCACATATCCCAACCCAGAAACTATGTGAGTGACCTTGGTCACATTCTTGATCACTCCGAGCTCACGGTACAGACGGACCTATCTTGTGAGCAAC
Source organism: Agapanthus africanus (assembly GCA_030015575.1). Taxonomy (NCBI): domain Eukaryota; kingdom Viridiplantae; phylum Streptophyta; class Magnoliopsida; order Asparagales; family Amaryllidaceae; genus Agapanthus; species Agapanthus africanus. Next base: position 295,051,843 of record CM057339.1, on the reverse strand, counting down.
AACTCGTTGAAATCCCGAACAGAAAGGTGAAGTCACTTCGGAACAAGGAAGTAAACTTGGTTCGAGTGATGTGGAGGAAAGACTCGCCAGGAGAATCAACGTGGGAAAGAGAAGACGACATGCGTGCAAGATACCCTCACTTGTTTGTAAATTAGTCCTTAAATAATTGTAAATTTCGATGACGAAATTTTTGTAAGGAGGGTAGAATGTAACGACTCTGTTTTAATGTACAGAAAATTTTTAAAGTTAATGTACAAATGGAATATTTGTAAATCCTGAGCACAAGTTATATATTTGAATTGTTTTTAAACAGTAAGAAATCATTTGTAGCTCATTGGTAAAGCCTTGCCATGCTATGAAATAGCCACTGTGTTCAAATCCCCTCAGCCAAATATTATTTTTGCTGATTTTTTTTTAAACTTTTTAGAAGCCCAAAAGTTTACACGTGCAACACACGTAAAAATGAAAAGTCTCAGAAATCAAATACGTAGAAATTGTTAATTAAACAGACCCCGACACGTGGCAGCAATCCTACACCCCATCTCACCAAGATGGCCGACGAGATTGGGCTCCGGGCCGGCACCGCCAGGCCCCCCGTCCCTAATGCCTTCAATTTTTGCTCTAGCACCTCTTGGACACCCCCCACTAATCCTAGTCCGTTTGATTTTCCTGGACATTAACAGAGAATTAAAATGAGCTTTATAATCAAATTTTAATGCATTTTAATTCTCATGTTTAATACCCTAAGCCTTAATTCTATCCTATAAGTACCACCCTACACCCTAGTTCTCCTCATTCTGAAATCTAGCATCAAAACTCTTAAAATTTTCTAAGTCCAAAAAGTTGTATAAGTGGAGTCAGACCAAGGTCAAGTTCCGGCGACGTTTCGGGACAAATCCGGTGACACCGCGACTCCACGATCCTTTCAAAATCTTCCTCCATCCCTTCTCTTTACCCTAATTCAGTAAGTCCCCTATACTATCTTCTTTTCACCTCTCAAAACTTATTCTTTTCAATGATGTCGGTAAGTGGAGTTATACTGACATCCATCTCTAAAACTTCTTAAACTAACGATTTTTTTAAGAACTACTTATCTAAATCATTGTACTTAGTTTGTTAAACATTAAACTATAATCAGAAACAAATTTCAATTCAAAACTCCATATAAAAATACTTTTATTGTAGTTTTACGGTTAAATACCACAAACTTTCTATTCGACATTAGTTCATCATATTACTCATATTACCTTTAGAAAACTCATGAGATAATGACCTACTTTATCACAACACTTATCATAACATAGAACGATTTCCTCTTTACAATATTTTTGGGACTAATACAATTTTACGATAAAATACCCTAAACTATTAAAACCGTATTCTTTAAGATTGTTTTAATTAAATTCCATACAATTATGTCCTTACAACCCATTTTGGAAAATCCGATTTGGTTGGTGCGAGTTATCGCACATCCATCAAACTAGTAGGGCGAGATGCAGACTTCCTCACGGAGCATACGATCTCGAAGGAATTTTTATTACAATTTTTAAGAAAACGCGATTTCTATTGAATAAATAAATTCTATTTTAATATATATATATATATATATTATCAAAATATCTATTTTAAATATGTTTAATAATTCCATGTTTTCTAAATCAAAAGAAAAGAATCACAAAAGTTCATGAAAATACCATCAAGAATCAATACAAGTCAAATTATATGAAAATACCATATACTATTAAAGTTAGGTTTATATCCACTAGACTATCTCATCACTTTTAAACGAAAAATAAATACTTGAGGTTTATTTTGAAAATATATCAAAACTATTTTTCATAAAACCCCCTCAAGTTTATTAATTTACAATAAGGACCCTAGTAAATATAGGTTTAAACGGGACCAATTCTCTTGAGCCTCAGGGAGCCGAAAAATGTGACTGCTTTCTTATTTAAGGTAGACAATTAAAATGGGGTTATCAATGGTAATTGGTTTGGAAAAAGTCACAAATCCTGTCGTCCATGTGCAACAGTTACTGATAACTCTAAAACTAATTCAAGACTGCAATTCTGTTTAAGTGTCTGACTCGGTCGGAGTTTCAGTCTAATTTGAAATCAATCCATCATTATATACAATTCAATATAACTCTAATGCAACATGAATCCTTTTATCCAGAATACAATCTATATCAACATGACTTGATTTGACCGATCCATGGATATACATTTGACTTGTCTACATGAACACCCGTGTATATCCTTATCCGTTTACATGAACAATTGACATCATGGTTTTGGCAAGTCTTATATTTACAAATCACTACTAAACAATACAATAATACATTACGAGGTTTAAAGGGGTAGATTGGTACAGAATGTGTTTAAAGTGGCATGAGACGGTCACTTTAATTCACCTAACCTGAATATCCATTGCCTTTATCCTATGAGTTTTGACGGGGCCTAGTACTCCTTATACAATAGTCCACGGGGTAAGCTGGACTCTTATCGTATACACTGGCATATTCTGTACCAAGCTACAAACAACTGCATTAACATAATTATCAATATTATACTAGTCATATTCTCATTACCTGTTCAGTCTATTTCCATCTCTCTTTGGGACTTACCGAGCGATTGTTCGCTGACGACATTTCTTTTCTATTCTTTCTTTAAAATGTTATCAGGAGGACACGACTCACTGGAGATCGAGCCCAGCTCAAAAGACTTAGAGCAGTTCACCGACGACCCAGAGCTCTAGACACCTGTATATACTTTTATTTTCAGTTTCATGCCATTGTTTAAGTATTGCTTTCTTGTATTGTATTTACTTTCCAGCATCGTATTGCAAAGAATGTTTAATATATAAAAAGTTGTTGTTCATTTACATCTTATGTTTTTCTTGTGTACATTTACATTATATTGCTTATATACGTTTAGCATGTTTACTTCTGAGTAAATACGTCATGTGACCCATCACGTCTCATTACCGTACTCTGGGAAGCGGGGCATGACATCGGGCCCAGATCTCAACTTACCTCCTTGCGCTCAGATTCCCTTTAGATCACGGGGAAGTAGGTCGGGCCTATGGGGACCAACAAACTGCCAGGATCTATCCCGTCTCAACATCTTCCGCCGGGGAGCAGGGTGATGATTTTGAAGATACGCATGATCCTCAGGGGTCTTTGTACACACGCGACAACCAAAAGGAAATTCGAGGCGCCCCGGTGGAGGCGTTAGCGGAAGTTCCTTTCATAAAGGGAGTTGACGGCCGGATTGTCAAGATCGAATCTCTTTTGGCAGAGGGCATCCGCGAAGACCTGATCCGGTTCCTCCGGAAAACTCGGATATGTTCACGTGGACGCAAGTAGACATGCCCGGAATCAACCCCGAGGTGATCTCCCACAAGCTCGGGGTCGACCCAAAAGCCAAGCCAATTTGATAAAAGAAAAGAAGTTTTGCGCTAATTAAACAGAAGGCGATAGAAGACGAAGTAGATTGATTGCTCGCTGCCGACTTCATCAGAAACCTGGAGTACTCGGATTGGCTGGCGAACGGGGTTATGGTCAAGAAGGAAAACGAGAAATGGCGCATGTGCGTCGATTTCACTGACCCGAACAAGGCTTTCCCTAAAGATAATTAACCGCTTCCTTGGATAGATCATCTAGTAGACAGCTCGGCCGGCCATGAATTACTAAGCTTCATGGTCGCCTTCTCCAGTTATATTCAGATCTGAATGAACCCGACAGACAAAGACCTGACAGCCTTCACCACGGATTAAGGAGTATACTGCTACAGGACAATGCCTTTCGGACTTAAGAACGCCGGAGCCACGTACCAGCGACTGGTCAACAAACTTTTTAAGTCACAAATTGGGAAAACATGGAAGTCCACATCGACGACATGCTTGTAAAATCCGCCTCGTCAGCCGGACATGCTACGGACCTCGGCGAAGCGTTCGATGTCCTGTGAAAATACAAGATAAAGCTGAATCCAGCTAAATGTGAATTCAGCGTCACGAGCGAGAAAATCCTTGGGTTCATCAAGGAATCGAGGTGAACCCAGAGAAAATCAGTGCCATCATTAACATGGCAATGCCCAAGAGAAATGTCGATATCATGCGACTCACCGGGAGGGTGGCTGCATTGAGTTGCTTTATGTCCAGATCCGGAAAAAATGCCTCCCATTCTTCAGAGCCCTTAGGAAAATCCCCAGGTTTGAATAGACCGAGGAATGCCAAAACGCTTTAGAACAACTCAAGGCACACCTGGCGACCCCACCACTTCTCACCAGATCGGTCAAAGGTGACGAGCTGTTAATATATGTAGTCGTCTCTGACCAAGCCGTAGGCTCAGTGCTCGTTAGAGAGTTCGAAGGGACGCAGAGACCGATCTATTATGTGAACCATGTTTTCAAGGACGTGGAAACCAGATACCCAGCCATAGAAAAAATAGTCCTTACACTTGTCGTCGCCTCCAGCAAATTGCGACACTATTTCCAGGCGCACACAATCCTCATCTTCACCGAATGAACTTTAGGGATTATCCTCACCACCCCTGAATGATTGGGCCGCTTAGAGAAATGGAGGTGGGAACTGTCCCAGTTCGACATCAAATACCGACCCAGACGGGCCATCAATGCACAAGCCCTAGCCGATTTCATTGTCGAGTGCACCATTCCCATAAAGGAAGGAACTACTGCTTAGGATCCCGACTCGCGGCCCTTGGTCGAGGAGGTGCCCGACCTAATCCCGGACTGAGTACTCTATGTGGACGGATCCTCTACCGAGGAAAGAAGTGGGGCCGACCTGATCATCCGCGGCCCGAATAAGGCGGAAATGGAGTACTCCCTGAGGCTTGGTTTTAAGGCATCAAACAACGCCGCGGAGTACGAGGCCTTATTGGCAGGGTTACAAATCGCTTCCGGGGTGGGGATGAAGACCATCCGGATACGCAGCGACTCTGCGCTAGTCGTCGGCCAAGTAACCGGTTGTTTTGAAGCCCGGTAACCTCTCATGATAAAATACCTGGCAGATGTAAGAAGGTTTCGGAGAAATTTCTACGAAGTCCAAGTGGAGCAGATTCCCAGAAATTTGAATACCGAGGCTGATGCACTGAGCAAACTCGCCTCTTCCTATTCGGCCAATCACAAGAGAAATATCCTCTTCGAAGTCCTACCGCGACCCAGCATCGAAGATGAAGAGGCAACACTCTAAATCTACACGACCTAAGAAGATGCCCCGGACTGGAGAAAGCCCATCGTAGAATTTCTGAAAAATGGGGTTATTCCAAAAGACCGGGCCGAGGCTCGCCGGCTTCGAGCAAAAGCTCGCCATTTCGTGTGGAGCAAAAGAAACCTATACAAGAAGTTGTACACTTAACCTCTGCTCCGATGCGTCGATCGCTACGAAGCAGACTACGTCTTGCGAGAAATACACGAAGGGGTCGGAAGGGCGCATCAAGGGGATCGCAGCCTGGTCCAAAAGACACTGCTCCAGGGGTACTATTGGCCGTGAATACATCAAGATGCCGAGAAACTGGTCAGAAAATGCAAAAGCTGCCCACTCTTCGGTAGCATTCCCCGCCTCCCTGCCACCGAACTAATGCCACTAAGTTCCCCTTGGCCATTTGCGCAATGTGGGATGGATATGATGGATCAGCTCCCCACTGGCACTGGTGGACACAAGTATATTCTTGTCGCCGTAGACCACTTCACAAAGTGGATTGAAGCCTTGCCGATTAGGAATCCGGCTGCTGCCTCTGTAACGAATCTGTTTATAATGTACAAAATTTGTTTAAAATTAAAGTACTAAATGGAGTATTTGCAATCCTGAGTATGCTATAAGTATTTAATTTGTTTTTAAAAAGCAAGAAGCAACTTGTAGCTCACTTGTAAAGCCTTGCACTACTGTGACGTAGCCCTTGTGTTCGAATCCCCTCAGCCACATATTATTTTTGCTGATTTTTCTTTTAAACTTTTTGGAAGCCCAAAACTTTACACATGCAATACACGTAAAAATGAAAAGTCGCTAAAATCAAACATGTGGAAAATATTGTACACACAGACCTCGACACATGGCATGCATCCAAGCCTCACCCCTCTTGATCGGCCGGCGAGGGATGTGTTTGGGTCGGCGCCGCCGGTCCATTACCTTAACCCCTTGGCCTCCTCCCAGTTCTCCTCTTCTGTTTGAATTCCCTGCAAATATCCAGAGAATTAAAATGATATTTAAAACCAAATTTTAATGCATTTTAATTCTTATTTTTAATACCCTAAACCCTAATTCTATCCTATAAATACCACCCTACATCCTATCCCTCTCTATTCTGAAATCCATTGTCAAAACTCTTAAATTTTTCAAGTTCAAAAAGCTGTACAAGTGGAGTTAGCCCAAGGTCAAGTTCCGGCGACGATTCGAGACAGTTCCGGCGACGATTCGGGCCAAATCCGGCGACACCGCGACTCCATGATGCTTTCAAACTATTCCTACACCCCCTCTCTCTTCTCAACTAGTAAGTTCCCTCTCGTGTCCTCTCTTTCTATTCTAAAACGATCTTTTATTAAAACTCGTCGGAAGCGGAGTTATTCCGACTTCCGATTCTAATTTCATTAAAAACCCAACTTTTCTTAACAACAAATCAACCATATCTTTATATCTTATTTAGCAACCATAAAAAAATATTTAGAACAAGTTTCAATTCTAAATAAAATACTATGCAACTTGTATTACACTTTTTCATTTAAATACCACAAAGTTTATCTACGACATTACTTCATCATATTGCTCGTATTACCTTTATAAAACTTATGAGATAATAACCTACCTCATCACAACACTCATCATGACATAGCACGATGGCTTGAAAACAATATTTTTATGGCTAAGGCGAATTTACAGTTAAATACCATAAACTATCAAAACCGTATTTCTTTTAATTGTTTTAATCAAATTCCGTACAATTATGTCCTTACAACCCATTTTGGGGAATCCGATTTAGTTGGTATGGGTTATCGCACATCCATCGGACTAGTAGGGTAAGATGCAGACCTCCTCAGGGAGCATATGATCTCGATGAAATTTTTATTATTACAATTTTTAAGAAAACGTGATTTCTATTAATAAATAAATTCTATTTTTAATATATATATATATATATGTGTGTGTGTGTGTGTGTGTGTGTAAATATTATCAAAATATCTATTTTAAATATATAATATATTCCATGTTTTCTAAATCAAAAGAAAAGAACCACAAAAGTTCATGAAAATACCATCAAGAAATCATTACAAGTCAATTTACATGAAAATACCATATACTATTCAATTTAGGTTTATATCCACTAGAATATCTCATCTTATAAAAATTACATCTATGAAAACCCTAAAGACGATAAATAAATACTTGGGATTTATTTTGAAAATACATCAAAACTATTTTTCATAAAACCCCCTCAAGTTATATTAAATTACAATAAGGACCCTAGTAAATATAGGTTTAAGCGGAACCAATTCTTTTGAGCTTCAGGAAGCCGAAGAATGTGGGTGCTTGCCTATTTGAGGTAGATAATTAAAAACGGGGTTATCAATACGGTAATTGTCTTGGAAGAAGACACAAATTCTGTCGTCCATATGCAGCAGTTACCGATAACTCCAAAATTAATTCAGGACTTCAATTCTGTTAAGTGTCTGACTTAGTCAGAGTCTCAGTCTAACCTGAAATCAATCCATCCATGAATACAATTCAAATATAACTCCAATACAACATGAATACCAGAATACAATCTGTATCAACATGACTTGATTTGACCGAACCATGGATATATATTGACTTGTCTACATGACTATCCGTTATATATCCTTATCCGTTTACATGAACAACTGATATCATGGTTTCAGCAGTCTTACATCTACAAATCACTACAAAACAGCACAATAAACATTACGAGGTTTTTAACGGGGTAGATTGGTCGGAATATATTAGAAGTGGCACGAGACTGTAATCATAATACACCTAACCTGAATATCCGTGTTGTTGTTCCATGGCTTAACGGTTCCTTATGCTCCGTATACCTTAGTCCACGGGGAAAGTTGAACTCCTCTCGTATACACTGATATATTCTGTACCAAATTATAAACAACTGCGTTAACATAATAATCATACATTATACCAGATATATATTCTCTTTACCTGTTCAGTCTGTTTCTATCTCTCTTTGGGACTTACCGAGCGATTGTTCGTCGACAACATTCCTTTTCTATTCTTTCTTTGGAATGTTGTCAGGAGGACCCGACGCTCTGGAGATCGAGCCCAGCTCAGAAGACTTGGAGCAGTTCATCGAGGATCTTGTAACAACTCCAATTTTAGTGTACATAAAATTCATTTAAAGTTAATGTACAATTAGGGTATTTACAATTCCTGTGAAGGCTATAAGTATTTGTTTTGATTTAGAACAGCAAGAAGGAGCTTGTAGCTCATTGGTAAGACCTTGCACTGCTAAACCATAGCACCAGAGTTCAAATCCCATCAGCTACATATTCTTTTTATTTTAATTTTTTTTAATCTTTTAGAAGCCCAAAAGTCTACACATGCACTACACGTAGTAGGGTAAGTGATTGATTTGAAAATTCATCGTTTGATATGAAAAGTATAATCATAATCAAAGAATTTATAACCGCAATCAATAACGGTGTCGATGTAGTTCTGAGTAAATACGTAGCGGGTCGGTCGCATCCTCTTCGCCGTACATCGGAAAGCGGGGCGTGACAGGTTTTGTTGGTGGCCCATGCAGGTCAGAGCTGTATGGAACCCGATGCAGGTCTGCTCTGCATGGACAACGTAAGCAATATAACATAAGAACCAGCAATTGAAAACATTCTTTACAATTCATATGCCTTGAATCTTCCAATTTCATATATTTTGAATCTGTCCTAACCCAAATTTTTCTTTCAAGGTTATGGATTCCCAAAACAACACTAGCACCAACTTCAACAACACTCTACCACCCCTACCAATTACACCGGCCGTAACTGCTCCGATCAACGAGCAGACGGTATTGCTTGAGGTGATTCATAGCCTCATGGAGGGACAGCAATAGCATAATGCTATTTTGTTGAACCGTCTCGAGGCAGAAGCACCTGGGGTGAAACAATTCAGGGCCTTGCACTCCAAGCAGTTCTTAGGAAAAGAGAGCCCCTTAGAAGCTGAAGAATGGGCTCAAGGCATTGAAGATGACCTGGTAGCGGCACAAGTGCCAGAGATAGCTTGGGTTCGTGTTGCGAAGCTGCAGCTCACTGATAATGCACGGGTTTGGTGGAAGGCGGAAGAAAGCCGTCTCACCCAACCGATCAAATGGAGGACTTTTTGCGATATGTTCGAAGAAAAGTACTTCCCCGATACTGCCAGATTCGACATGGAACAGCAGTTCATCCACTTACAATAGGGTTCAATGTGGACCAAATCAGTGGATGAATATGATGCTGAGTTTACCATGCTTAGTCGATTCGCGGCACACCTAATTCCGACGGATGAGATCAGAGCCCGTCGATTTCAGCAAGGGTTGGACCAAGAAATCCAAGCTGCCTTAGCTACAAGGGATTTCCCAACCCATGATTTGGCCCTGAAAGCTGCCCGCCGATACGAGATAGCTGTGAAGAGGAAGGGCAGACCTCGATCTGCCGGAGTAAAGAGCCCTGCCAACCAGATGGCAGGAGGAGCCTCTTCAAGGCCAAATGTTGAACCCAGGAGACCGGAAGAAACCAATAACCAGCCAAGTCTAGATTTTTGCTTCTATTGCAGGAGGGAAGGACACTTGTGGAAGTACTGTAGGTGTTAAAAAGGCATGCGCTTAGTTTGTGGCGCATCCAAACACGGAATTGAAAACTGTCCTTGTAGACACAACCCGGCTCACATACCCACCAACTACCCGCAGCGGCCAATTATCTAGATTCCTGCACCTCGTCTTGCACTCCCAGCTCCACCACCTGCACAGCCTAATCGCCAGTTTCAACAAGCACCGAGGAACATGCCTCGAGGGCAGAGAAACATGCCCCGAGGGCAGAGAAACATTCCCTAAGGACAGAGGAATATGCCTCCAGTTAGGAGGAATGTCCTCCGGCGCCAGGATTTCACATTAGCGGCCATAGAGGCCAAGACTGTAGACCAAGGTAACCCTGGTAATTCCCTCACTTTTTTCAATCTTACCAAAACTTTTGCATTCTTTCATTCTTCCAAATATTTTCCATGCACTATGAATAGTTCAATCACTAAATTGCTTTGAATCTGTTGCGCTTTTCCTTTTACAAATTTCGAGGACGAAATTTTCGTAAGGAAGGTAGACTGTAACAACTCCAATTTTAATGTACATAAAATTCATTTAAAGTTAATGTATAATTGGGGTATTTACAATTCCAGTGAAGGCTATAAGTATTTGTTTTGATTTAGAACAGCAAGAAGGAGCTTGTAATTCATTGGTAAGGCCTTGCACTGCTAAACCATAGCACCAGAGTTCAAATCCCATCAGCCACATATTCTTTTTATTTTAAATTTTTTTAATGTTTTAGATGCCCAAGAGTCTACACGTGCACTACACGTAATAGGGTAAGTGATTGATTTGAAAATTCGTCATTTGATATGAAAAGTATAATCACAATCAAAGAATTTATAACCGCAATCAATAACGGTGTCGATGTAGTTCGTTAATGAGTACGGGTTGTCCACTGAGATTCATGTATTTATTCGTTCTTGCTTTAGTTGAGTCGAAAGAAAATAGTAAAGAAAATTCAAGAAAATGATTCAAGATTTATTAGATGAAATATTTTCAAGAAAAATCAAGAAAGAGTTTAAGATTTAGTAATCAAGAAAATGTCTAAGATCAATTTTAGTTATCAAGAAAATTGAAGAATAACTTGTAGGATTCGATAGGAATTAGTAGCAATGATGGGTACTAATAAAGACTCATCTTGTCTATTGATGAATTATAGCTAGAACGATAGCGATGAATGAAGATTAAGGATCTTTTGAAGAAACTGAGGTTTCTCCTTCACTATCCCTTGTCTTTTCATTGATCACTATTCAAATATAGGTTTTAGCAAATAAAATCATCAATCATTTAATCTCAAATTATAACGAAATTATCAAGAACGGTGATCTCGCTCTAAATTTGGTCGTTGACGATTCTTTTTCCTAAAGTTCATAATTCTCATAAGACTTAAGATGAGTTTAGGATTTCCTTACCATTTGATTTACTAAATTACTTTGAATCCCTAGCAAGCAGAGATTTACTCACGCATCATGAAAATAGAAGAATCAACAATTAAAAATTTCATAATGGGAAAATTTAAAGAAAGCGAGAATTAACAAATGATCACCTTTATTAATCAACTTCTAATTACACTTTCCTTCAATCCGAGGTTAGAAGAATTGCTCTCGATCGCTACCTTGAAGAGGTAACTATTCCGTCGAATTTCGCTTTGCTCGATCACCGTGAGACTTGGACCTGTCGAGGATCTTGTGCTCTTGATGACGATCGGCTTCGCGTAAAGGATCTTGAGTGTCATCGCTCGATGTTGTTCTCAACGATTCTTGATTTTGGATTTTGATCTTGAATTGGAGTTATAAATTGTGTCACTCAACTTGTGTAATGAATTGTTCAACTAAAACTTGAGTATCGAATTGTGTCTTAATTGTGTAACGAATTGTTCAACCCCTCAAAATGAAGACTAGAGTCTTTTATATAACCCTCCACCAATCTTCCACTATAAGTTAGGTCAATCTTCCCCAAGAAGCTAAGTAGTTGTAGGGAAACATCTAGAATAAGGTAGTTATCAAGCTTCCTCAAGAAGCTAGGTTGTTGTAGGGAAGTTTCCAGAACAAGGTTGTTACAATGGAGCGTCCTCAGCAAGCTAGGAAGTTGAGATGAAGCTTATGGAAAAGTATCGTCACCGGAGCACCCAACTCGGCCGCGGATCCGCAGCGGATCGGCTTTGTTCACCTCCGAAAGACGCGGCGGAGACGCGGCGGACGTCTTCCCTGAATTTCGGGGCAGATGCTAATTGGTGCTATCCGTCCACCTCTCCGATGATGCCAAGTTGATTTATGGCACCGTATATCGAAGGTTTAAATGGATGCGACCGATGTAGCAGACTTCGTCAGATTCCCCCTCGTTTGAGGGGTTTTTGATTGTGGGGACACTCGTCCCTGCAGGCGCAAGCCCCTGCAGTTAATTACGCTACCGCATCGCGGTAACAACTTTCTCCTTCTCCAGATGGTCACTTCGTGTCGTGGGTGTTTGTTTTATTTTTGGTTGCCCGTGGATTGTATACGGAGACTAATTTTATGTTGTCGCCCGTAGGGCGTGGATTAGTCCAAATCCATATTTTCTTAGATTTGGGTTTGGGGGTTTGGGTTTAAGGATACGTTAGTCTCATTTGAGACTATGATCAACTTAAATGTTCGTTAAGGATACGTTAGTCTAAATTTAGACTAAGATCAACTCAACGTTTGTTAATGAACGTTAGTCTAATTTTAGACTAAGATCAACTTAACGGGATCATTTAGATCCAATAAAAGAGCATTTGAACTCTATTGTTTAGTTTAGGGACATTGCGGTCGATTACCAGTTTAAGGACATGGTGGTCCATTGTTAAGGACATCATAGTCCGTGAGTTTAAAGACCTCACAGTCAAGGTTAAGGACATCATAGTTCGTGGATTTAAAGGGACCCCACAGTCCGAAGTTAAGGATATCATAGTCCATGAGTTTAAGGACCCCACAGTCCGAGGTTAAGGACATCATAGTCCATGAGTTTAAGGACCCCACAGTCCATGGAATGATTGGTTATTAGGACCCGTCACCTCTCTGAAGACGTTGAAGGATTACAACGACAAATATCAGAGGAGTTCAGAGATGTACCCTTGAACCAAAATTGATTGGGAGATCTGTAGTCCAATTTGGAACTAAGATCAATTAATTAGATTATGAGCACATTGGCTCAGTTAAATCTGAATTGAGGACTTATGACCAGCTTAGGCTAAGTCCAATTAGATTAGAAATATTGGCTCTTTGTTGGACCATTAAACATTTGTCTTGGTTCAAGCCCACACTATTTAGCAATGCTAAACATTTTCATTTTTGATTTCCTCAATTTTGAGATTCATTTGGAGGAGGGACTTTTGCCTCTGGAAAATTAGCCAATTTGGCTAAAAGTAGTGTCAAATACTAAAGAACAACAGTGTTAAACACTGGAAATATATAATCCCAAATTAGTGTTAAACACTAGAAAATAACAGTATTAAACACTGGAAATAAGATTTTCAAATTAGTATTAAACACTAAAAGATAATCAGTGTTAAACACTGGGAATAAAGCTATCGAATTAGTGTTAAACACTAAAAAAAAAGGGGTCACGTGTGGACACGTGAGGGCGCCCAAAGGTGGGACCAGATTCCTTTTCTTCGTTCTGCAATTAAGTGTTAAACAGTTTTTATATTTTTATTTTGAGCATCACGTGTGGGCACGTGATGGTCATCTTTGCGCTAATCACTAAAGAGTTTGCTAAGGGGTCACGTGGTAACACGTGAGAGCGCCTAAAACTTGGATTTCCTTTACTTTTTCTTTCTGTGTTTTGGAAGTCACGTGGGAGCACGTAAGGCGTTGCCTCAGAGTTTTTTCCTTCTCATTTTTGGGGATCTCTTCAGGGGTCACGTGGAGACACGTGACCTTGATTCTTTTCATGCACAGAGATCTTTTAAGTCTCCTTATTTTATTTTGAGAATTAAATTCTCTATAGGGTTAAACCTGTAAGTCGATGTAGTACACCCCAGTACTTGTGGGGAGGCGGATTTTACAAAAACAATCAAGTTTAAACAACGAACATCGACTAACCGCTTGAATCGAAGCTAAACTATAAATAACCGTATTCAAATGAGTTTCTTTTCACAAGTGATTAGGGATTATACCTAATGAAACCGGTCCTTCTTCTTTACGTCCTCCTTTGTTCTCCTCGACCTTCTCTAGGTAGTAGACGATCCACCCGAGAGCGAAACTCCAAGCTAAACCTCTAACTTGAGGTAACTAATCAACTTTGATTGCTAATCAAAGATGAAAGGATGATGTAGAGTAAAGGTTATGGATTGTTTAGTCTAACTAATCCTTTGATCTCAACACATGAGGATTAAGGATTAGGGTTTGAAGATGAGAGCTTGAGGAGAGAGAATGTGAGATAAGATAATGAGAGAAGAGAGAGAGTGTATCATAATATTATGAAGCATTCTTATTTTAGAATAATCAATAAAGGAAATGAATAAGCATGCTTCATAAAATATCTTGTGATGATTCATTAGCATGAGTCATTAAGCAATAAATGTGCATTAATGAAGTGAATGAATCACCACCATGACTCACTCTCTTATCCAAAAGAAACCTCCTTAGTCACATCTTCTAGAAGCTTCTCGAGTAATTACGAGAACGCCCCTCCGATCCGTAAAAATACGGAAAAACTTTAGACTGTAAAAATCCAATAACCGGATACCAGTAACTGGCTTAAACCAAAGCCGACTGGTAAAAACTGTCCGAAAGTCGTACGCGCGTAAACGCACGTATGCGTCCGAACCCTTTGTCGCAAAACCATGCAACCTCTATATCGTTTCGCCTGGAGTAGGAAACTCTCTGTGTGGGACTCTAGAGACTCGACTACTACGCTGGCAGTGGGTTTAACCACAGACCGCAAGCGGCACTAGCTGTACGTAACGGTCCCCAGGTAGTTGTCGATAAGAAGGCCGATGAGAAAACCCATCCGAACTCCTACTGAGTCTGATGTGACAATCTCCATACAGTCCGGTCCGTTCGTCCATGACTATCGCATATCGGGCCTAGGGGGGCGGCAAGCGTCAGTCCCCTAATAGCGGTATAAGTCGTGTCGGAGTGAAGCCCATTACACCCTGAGAAACTACTGGAACCTACCAGCAAATCTCGCTTGCCCTGGCCAGGGACTTTGCGTAATGGCTCTCTGACACAGCACGATATCTACTCCCAATACCGGGAGGGACGAATCCTGTCTAACCGCCACTGCCTCCAAGTGCTCGGGACTGCACCCAACTGCCACCTGTTTGCACGACTCCTTTGAGCCGTGGTAGGGTAGCAATCTAAGAACAGTGGGACACACTCGAGGCGAAGTAGCAGTGTCAAGTCTGCGGACTACGCTGTACTCATGTCACCTGGGAACTGTTCACTGACGACTGGTATCAAACCAACCAACAGTTCCCTGTGAGTCCTGTCCGGTGTACCCGTAACCTAACGAGCACCTGTATACTATCTCCAGTACGACGTACTGACGGCTGTGGGACAGACCATCTCCCCAACTGGGATGAGAAGCGTACACACCAGTCTACTCCGGAGTATCGATGCTCTGTCTCGATAATCCAACGACCAGGGACCTGAATAAGGATGTGGTTGTAGACTACCCAGCCCCCACTAGTGTGACTGCCATCACAACGCTGGTAGACAAGCAAGATCCTAAGAGCTCTATCAATACGTATACTCACATATTAAGATAGAAAAACCAAGTAGCATACTACCATGTTTAGCAAGACTGTTATATACATGTGAATATCCCAAGCTTCCATTAAGTAATATACAAGCTAGTATGATACAGTAATGGCCTTCTAGGGCATAAACACTAACAATCTCCCACTTGCACTAGGGCCATGTACTGGCATATCGCAGACCAATGATCTCGAGCAGCCTCTCGAACTGAATCTGAGGAAGGGCCTTCGTGAATGGATCAGCAATGTTCTCTTCTGAAGCAACTCTCCGAACCTCGATCTCCTGACGATCAATGATCTCCCTGATCAGGTGATACCGCCTCAAGATGTGTCTGGACTTCTGATGGGACCTTGGTTCCTTCGCTAAAGCTATAGCTCCGTTGTTGTCGCAATACAGAGGTATTGGATCAACTATGGTAGGAACCACCTGAAGTTCTGTTAGGAACTTCTTCATCCAGACTGCTTCTTTTGCGGCATCGCAAGCAGCTATATACTCCGCTTCCATCGTCGAGTCAGCAACGGTGTCCTGCTTGGAGCTCTTCCAGCACACCGCCCCTCCATTGAGGGTAAAGACATAACCCGACATGGACTTGGAATCGTCCTTATCACTCTGGAAGCCGGAATCAGCAAAGGCCTCCAACCTGAGGTCCTTTCCGCCGTAAACCAAAAACATCTCTTTAGTCCTCCTCAGGTACTTGAGAATGTTCTTTACTGCTATCCAGTGTTTCTCCCCTGGGTCTGACTGATACCGGCTTACCACGCTTAGTGCGTAAGCTACATCTGGTCTGGTACACAACATCGCATACATTATAGAGCCTACCGCAGAAGCGTAGGGTATAATAGACATGCGTTCCCTTTCCAAATCAGTCTTGGGAGACATCTCTTTGGAGAGGGTGATTCCGTGACAAGCCGGTAGATTACCGCGCTTAGAATCTTCCATACTAAATCTTTTCAGTACAGTGTCGATATACCTGGACTGCGAAAGTCCCAACATCCTCTTGGATCTATCACGATAGATCCGGATCCCCAGAATGTAAGAGGCATCACCCAGGTCTTTCATGGAGAACCTGTGAGACAAGAATCCTTTGACAGATTGTAGCATAGGAATGTCATTTCCTATCAATAGAATGTCATCCACGTACAAGACGAGGAATACGACACTTCTGGCCACAACTTTACTATATATGCACGGTTCATCTGGATTTTTGATAAAGTCATATTCTTTGACTGTCTCATCAAAACAGATGTTCCAACTCCGCGATGCCTGCTTTAGTCCATAAATGGACTTAAGCAGCTTGCATACTTTCCCGCTGCTCCCACTCTGATTGAAACCCTCTGGCTGATCCATATAGACGCTCTCTTCTAAATTTCCATTCAGAAAAGCCGTCTTTACGTCCATCTGCCAGATTTCATAATCATGGAAGGCAGCAATAGCAAGAAGGACCCGAATGGATTTGAGCATAGCCACTGGAGAAAAAGTTTCGTCATAGTCCAAACCAGGTCTTTGACGAAAACCCTTTGCAACAAGTCTAGCCTTATAGGTTTCCACCTGTCCATCTACACCAATCTTTTTCTTGAAGATCCATTTGCATCCTATGGGTTTTACCCCATCTGGAGCAAAGTCCAAAGTCCATACTTTGTTGGTGTACATGGACTCCATTTCGGTCCGCATTGCATCTAGCCATCGTACCGAGTCGCCGCTCTGGATGGCCTGCTGGAAGTCAGTAGGTTCATCATCATCTATGATGCAATCCTCTCTATCCCCATCTATGAGAAAACCGTAGTATCTCTCAGGCGGACGAGACGGCCTACTACTCCTGCGGAGGGGTGCGGGAATGTTCTGTTCTTCTTGAACCTCTGGTTCTACCAAACTTTCAGTAGCAGTTTGTGGTTCTGGAATTTCTTCCAGTTCTATTTCGCTCCCACTCTTCTGATTTTCCAAAAATTCAGTTTCTAAGAAGCGGGCATGACGAGAAACAAAAACCTTTTGTTCCTCTGCGTAATAGAAGCAATATCCATGAGAGTTCTTTGGATATCCTACAAACTTACACTCTACTGAGCGTGCCTCGAGCTTGTCCGGATGCTGCTTTTTTACAAAAGCTGGACATCCCCACGTCTTCAGGTACTGAAGATAGGGTTTCTTCCCACTCCACATCTGATATGGTGTGGTAGGCACAGTTTTGGTTGGAACTCTGTTCAAAAGATGTATCGCTGATTCTAGCGCATACCTCCAGAAAGATCGCGGTAACTCAGCATTACTCATCATGGATCGTACCATATCCAATAGGGTTCGATTCCGTCTCTCCGATACACCGTTGTGCTGTGGAGTGTATGGAGGAGTAAGCTGAGAGAGAATTCCTTTCTCTTTTAGGTAACCTAGGAATTCGGCACTTAAGTATTCTCCACCTCGATCAGATCTTAGTGTCTTAATACTTTTGCCTGTTTGGTTTTCCGCTTCACTCTTGAATTCCAGGAATTTCTCAAAGGCCTCTGATTTATGCTTCATTAAGAAAACATATCCATACCTAGAGAAATCGTCTGTAAAAGTAATGAAGTAGGAATAACCACCTCTTGCATGTGTAGACATTGGACCGCATACGTCGCTGTGTATGAGTCCTAAGAGCTCGCTCGCTCTTACTCCTTGTCCAGTGAATGGAGTCTTTGTCATCTTTCCTTTGAGACAGGATTGACAAGTGTCATAAGATTGATATTCGAACGAGTCCAAATATCCTTCTCTATGCAACTTAGTCAACCTTCTCTCATTGATGTGACCCAGTCTACAATGCCATAAGAAAGCTTTATTTAAATCTGGAGACTTTCTTTTTAGTGTGTTCTGGACATTGAAAATTTGGAGTTGGTTTAACACATATATGCCGTTATTTAGAGTACCAGACCCAATCAAACCATGATTAAGGTGGATGTTGACAATATCTCTTACAAACGTGAAATCATAACCTTTATTTGATAACAAGGAAACTGATATGATATTACACGTTAAGCTGGGTACAAAATAACAGTTATGTAAAACCAAAATGTGTCCACTCGTCAATCCTAGGTGATAATCCCCGACGGACGCAGCTCCCACGCTAGCTCCGTTAGCAACCCTGAGGATCATATCACCTTCCTTCAGCACTCTACGGTTTCTCAGTGCCTGCAAAGAATTGCAAATATGAGATCCTGATCCGGTATCTAATACCCAGGAAGTAGAGTTGATCGACAGACAATTCTCAATTACAAACACACCTGAAGTCGAAGCCACAGCTTGCTTCGGTTCCTGGTTCTTGGCGTTCCACGCCTTGCAATCCTTCTTCCAGTGCCCTTTCCTGTGACAATGGAAGCACTCATCCAGGCCAACTACCGGTGCTGTAAACTTTTTCTTTCCCTTCTTTCCCACCTTACTAACACCTCCTCTAGGTCTGGGTGCGGCCTTCTTCTTCCTTCCTTTGGCCCTAGCCTTGGACCCGGAAGAAGATGAACCGCCAACAAACATAGCGGGTGTTTCCCTTGCCTTCTGCAAGGTGCCCTCTGCACTCCTTAACATGTTCAGGAGTTCCGCAAGTTCAACTTCTTTTCCTTGAAGATTGAAGTTGAGGATAAACTGGGCGTAGGTGGGAGGAAGGGACTGGAGAACAAGGTCTGTATAGAGCTCATTATCCAAAGTCGTTCCAAGGTCCGCGAGCTCTTCAATATAGCCGATCATCTGTAGGACATGTTCACCTACCGATGACCCGACAGCCAACCTCGCTCGAAACAGTTTCTTAGAGGTCTCGTATCTTGCTATACGAGATTGCTCTCCATAAAGTTCCTTTGTATGGAGAAATATGCCATCTAGGGACATATCCTCGTGCCTCCTCTGATGTTCATTGTTCATCGAGGCAAGCACGATGCACTTGGCTCTCGCGCAATCTAAATCCCAGGTTTTGCGGATTTCCTTATCCGCATTGCTGGATTTGGGACCAAGGACAGCAGGTGCTGTAGCGGTGAGGACGTACCCCAGTTTGTCATAGGTCAAAGCCATCTTGACATTCCGCAGCCAATCTTTATAGTTTGGCCCCGTCAGTATATTTTTCTCTAAAAGTAACTTAAGTCCAGTCATTTTCAGGGTCGCTGCAATTAGGAGAGAGAGAAGAAAACTCTTTAGCATGATGCTCTTGCAAGTTTAGAGTGGTTTTTAGTTTATCTAAACTGGATGGCTCCCACTGTTTCTCGAATCCTTCCTCAAACCATAAAAGAAGAATTAGCCAAGACTATTCTCACCGTACAATACTTGCTTAACCGTTCAGCCAGGCCGGTGTCGATACTTCGAGGGAGGTTTTCCAACGCTTTCGCGAAGTTCCTTAATTAAATAACCTCTTTTCTCTGGGGGCGTAACCCCTCTGACACTTTTCTGGACACCTACTAGGTTTATAGCATTGATCGTTAAGCGACGAATATCCTGATAAGTAGCATATACTCACAGTAGGATCGGGATCCAAATATCATCGTA
Organism: Agapanthus africanus; assembly: GCA_030015575.1. NCBI lineage: Eukaryota > Viridiplantae > Streptophyta > Magnoliopsida > Asparagales > Amaryllidaceae > Agapanthus > Agapanthus africanus. The sequence goes on along the minus strand of CM057339.1, from coordinate 295,031,821 downwards.
TGATAATGTTGAAGGAATCCTACCAACATTCATCAAACTCCAAATGGTATGCATCTCTTTGCAAATTTCAGTTTCTTTAGAAATTCCCGATATAAGTTTTTGCCCCATGCTCTTATGACCTTGACGTATGCCAACAAATCATAAGTCACATGTCAAGTTCTGCCCATCATTATCTTGTTAATTTGAACCCACCCGTATATACCCTTGACGTATGCCAACAAGGTAATGCGACTGTCCCAAACCAACACATCTATCTATGCAACAAATGAATACCCCAGCAGCTACCAAACACTATGCCTTGACGTATGCCAACAAGCATAGCTTGAATACTACTGACCATCCATAAGAAATGACGGAGGGCTACGACTGGTTTTGGCGAAACCGTGAACGTAGTGAACTTGATATAACCGAAGGAACCTGATAGCTTTTAAAAGGAGTGGTTAAATCTCCGCATTTAAAAATATCTGTTTTAAAAATAACCGAGTGGTTTCTTTTAAATTGTTCCAACGATTTAAACTTTGGTTTGTTTTACTTTGCATTATAGATAATGCGTCCCATCATTAACCTATCATTGCAGAAAACAACGAAAATATAACGTCCTCTTATGCCATCCGCATTCGCCACGGGGTCCCGTCATCACTCGTTAGGTTACTTAACTAACGACAGAGCGGGGGCTGGGCTAGCGCGGGTGTAAAACATAAGTGACGTCTAAATAGCTATAATAAATATAGATATTTTACATTCGTCTGACGCAATGATATTCATTCCAGAACACAGATAAACAATATTGGATTTGCAAGCAATCTGTATTTCTTTTGAGCCTGCAAGAAAAGACAGATTACACAGTTGTGATGAATAGCCGTTACCCCACCCTCGACCCCTACGGGTACGGCAAACTACCCACCCGGCAGTCTGTGTACCCCACCTTGGGTCAGTCCTAGGAGCAAAAACAGTAAAATGAAATAATACAACGGTGGCTACAACCGCAACCTGGAAGTGCCCCGCAAAAATAATATTACAACAAATTACATTTACAACAAATGAATTAAACAATAACCCATTGCTAACCCCGGCTATACACCACAACAGTCCAATACAGTTTATATGCACAAACAGATATAACTATTTCAGAAATGTGCAACCCCCTGCCATCCGACATACTAGCAGTTAGGGGAGGTTTACGAACACATTAAACAATCACAGATATAATCCAATACGCAAATACTGTACAATTCGATCGAATAAACAACTTCAATATTGCTCCAAAATCTGCTCTGTTAAACAGTAACCTGAGCAATAATTAAATATTCCAGAAAACCCCAAATATCACAGGGGACCCACCCATGAAAAATGAGCTCATGACTCGGCAACTCGGCCGCGGAAGCGCGGCGGATCGGTGGGATCCGCCGCCCTTCCGCGGCGCTTTAGTCGAATCATGGGCTCGAATTTCTTGGGTGTTCTCCTGTGGTCATGTCAAGCTCTCTGAACACACCAGAAAAATTTTAGGACTTCATTTTAAGTTCGACAGAAACTAAACAGAATTAGGGTTTTCCGGCTTCGTTTTTTCGTTCGAAATTCGTACAAATTTGCGATTAAGTTATTTAGTGTTTAGCGAGGCTCTGATACCACTGTAAGTCGATGTAGTACACCCCAGTACTTGTGGGGAGGCGGATTTTACAAAAACAATCAAGTTTAAACAACGAACATCGACTAACCGCTTGAATCGAAGCTAAACTATAAATAACCGTATTCAAATGAGTTTCTTTTCACAAGTGATTAGGGATTATACCTAATGAAACCGGTCCTTCTTCTTTACGTCCTCCTTTGTTCTCCTCGACCTTCTCTAGGTAGTAGACGATCCACCCGAGAGCGAAACTCCAAGCTAAACCTCTAACTTGAGGTAACTAATCAACTTTGATTGCTAATCAAAGATGAAAGGATGATGTAGAGTAAAGGTTATGGATTGTTTAGTCTAACTAATCCTTTGATCTCAACACATGAGGATTAAGGATTAGGGTTTGAAGATGAGAGCTTGAGGAGAGAGAATGTGAGATAAGATAATGAGAGAAGAGAGAGAGTGTATCATAATATTATGAAGCATTCTTATTTTAGAATAATCAATAAAGGAAATGAATAAGCATGCTTCATAAAATATCTTGTGATGATTCATTAGCATGAGTCATTAAGCAATAAATGTGCATTAATGAAGTGAATGAATCACCACCATGACTCACTCTCTTATCCAAAAGAAACCTCCTTAGTCACATCTTCTAGAAGCTTCTCGAGTAATTACGAGAACGCCCCTCCGATCCGTAAAAATACGGAAAAACTTTAGACTGTAAAAATCCAATAACCGGATACCAGTAACTGGCTTAAACCAAAGCCGACTGGTAAAAACTGTCCGAAAGTCGTACGCGCGTAAACGCACGTATGCGTCCGAACCCTTTGTCGCAAAACCATGCAACCTCTATATCGTTTCGCCTGGAGTAGGAAACTCTCTGTGTGGGACTCTAGAGACTCGACTACTACGCTGGCAGTGGGTTTAACCACAGACCGCAAGCGGCACTAGCTGTACGTAACGGTCCCCAGGTAGTTGTCGATAAGAAGGCCGATGAGAAAACCCATCCGAACTCCTACTGAGTCTGATGTGACAATCTCCATACAGTCCGGTCCGTTCGTCCATGACTATCGCATATCGGGCCTAGGGGGGCGGCAAGCGTCAGTCCCCTAATAGCGGTATAAGTCGTGTCGGAGTGAAGCCCATTACACCCTGAGAAACTACTGGAACCTACCAGCAAATCTCGCTTGCCCTGGCCAGGGACTTTGCGTAATGGCTCTCTGACACAGCACGATATCTACTCCCAATACCGGGAGGGACGAATCCTGTCTAACCGCCACTGCCTCCAAGTGCTCGGGACTGCACCCAACTGCCACCTGTTTGCACGACTCCTTTGAGCCGTGGTAGGGTAGCAATCTAAGAACAGTGGGACACACTCGAGGCGAAGTAGCAGTGTCAAGTCTGCGGACTACGCTGTACTCATGTCACCTGGGAACTGTTCACTGATGACTGGTATCAAACCAACCAACAGTTCCCTGTGAGTCCTGTCCGGTGTACCCGTAACCTAACGAGCACCTGTATACTATCTCCAGTACGACGTACTGACGGCTGTGGGACAGACCATCTCCCCAACTGGGATGAGAAGCGTACACACCAGTCTACTCCGGAGTATCGATGCTCTGTCTCGATAATCCAACGACCAGGGACCTGAATAAGGATGTGCTTGTAGACTACCCAGCCCCCACTAGTGTGACTGCCATCACAACGCTGGTAGACAAGCAAGATCCTAAGAGCTCTATCAATACGTATACTCACATATTAAGATAGAAAAACCAAGTAGCATACTACCATGTTTAGCAAGACTGTTATATACATGTGAATATCCCAAGCTTCCATTAAGTAATATACAAGCTAGTATGATACAGTAATGGCCTTCTAGGGCATAAACACTAACAAAACCCTAATCATGATTTTGGTGGAATTAAATTCCTATTATGAAAGAATTAAATTCTTGTATAGGGTGAAACCCTAATTTCATTTTAAGAGGAATTAAATTCCTGTGAATTCGAGAGAATTAATTTCTCAATTAGGGTTAAACCATAGTTCAGTCCATCTTGAAGGAATTAAATTCCCGTAGTTTTTGGAGAATTGAATTCTCATATAGGGTTGAACCCTAGTTTTGTTTTGGGAGAATTAAATTCTCAAAACTCAATTCCCCCTCTAAGTTTTGGATCTGCATGGCAGGATCTCAACCCGATGAGAATTAAATTCTCAGCTTATGGGGAGATGTGCTCTTTGCAGATCTTCAACCAGGGGAAGAACTAAGTTCTTTCGGAGAAGAGTTAAACTCTTAGATTTTGAGAATTAAATTCTCTGTTTGAAGTTTTGATTCACTTTCTTTTCTCACCTAGGGTTTTCTTTCTTGAGAATTAAATTCTCCTTTCTTTTCTCTCTGCTATTTTCCTTTAGAAAATTTCAAGATCCCAAAATTCTATATCAAAATTCTATCTTCTCTTCCTTCTCCTCTCGGCTCCTATTTATAGGAGAAGGAGAAGAATCAATTTGTTTAGTAAATCTTTCATTGAAAGATTTTGTTTGATTTTGTAACCAACATGATCTTTTAGATCACTCAGTGAATTTCATTCACCATTTGATTTTTAATCCAAAAGATCTTTTATCTGTTATTCAAATTTTAGGGAAATCTTTCCTTCTATAAAATCTTTCCATAAATTGGTGATTTTTAATTACCATTGGATTTTTAATCCAACGGTGCTCCATTTTACAGAACACCATCCTTTTTGTTTGGAAAGATTTAAAGAAATATTTTTCCAGTTAGGGTTTTTGATTTCCCTTAATTAGAATTTAATTCTATTATTTCAGAGATTTTAGAATCCCATCACGTGTTGACACGTGACCCTCTCGATTAAGCATTTAATTCTGTTGTTTTAAAGAACTCGGGAATTATCATGTGTCAGCACGTGACCCTTGGTCACGTGTGAGCACGTGATGCCCCATTAGGGTTTTTTCCTTGTTATTTTATTATACTTTTAATTCTTTTCAGTGAGTTTAAAGGCCTATCACGTGTTGACACGTGACCCCATTGTTGAAATTTAATTCTTATCATTTCAGAGGGTTTAAGAGCCCATCACGTGTTGGCACATGACCCCACTGATTAATTATTTAATTTAGAATTTAATTCTATTAATTCAGAGGGCTTAGGAACCCATCACGTGTTCTGCACGTGACCTTTGGTCACGTGTGGACACGTGATCCCCTATTGGGGTATTCATGATTGTTTTATTTCACTTTTAATTTTCTTCAGTGGGTTTTCAAAGGCCTATCACGTGATGGCACGTGACCCCATTTAATTATTTATTTTATTCGGTGACTACAGGCTTTGCCTGTAAAATGGTCACGTGTGGGCACGTGATGCCCGATCACGTGTGGGCACGTGATGCCTCATAACTTTTGATCCCGGATGAATTATGAGGCCCATAATATATCAAATCGAAGGATTTTTCGAGACGCTTTCGATATCATCTGAATTTAGCTGTTTATCATTCAGGAGTTTGTCAAAATACAGCCCGGAAAATACTGGTTCGCATTTTCTTAAGCGTATCGCTGCCATTTGATACCTTAGGCTCTTTGCGCAGAAATTTTTGGCGGGAACAAATGCCCCCCAATACTTTGCCCATGTAAGTATGTACGTGGGTGAAGTAGTGCAGAGTTACGCATGGCAATAGAATTGATGGCTTAGGAGACAAGTTTAGGGTTCTTGTAACCTAAGACTTTTTTCATCTTCATGAGCCGTAAGAGTCTCAAGAAGGTTTTTTCTCCCTACAGGTCGAGTGGATCCCGCAGGTGTATTTTCTCCTTAGGGGTCGTGAGGACTCCTAAATGCGTTTTCCCTTAAGAGTCGTAAGGATCTCACAAGAGAATTTTCTCCCTTACAAGTCGAGAGGACTCATAAGTGAATGTTTCCTTCCTTGTCGATATTTGACTTCGGGAGTGTGGCCCGTAGATAGTCCATCTTGACCTCTTTATAGGGCAGTGATGGCTTAGGAGACAGGGTTAGGATCTGCCACCTAAGACTTTTCAACTTTATGAGCCATGAGGGTCTCATAAAGACTTTTCTCCCTACGAGTCGAGAGGATCCCGTAGGTGTATTTTCTCCCTAGGAGTCGTGAGGACTCCTAAGTGTGTGTTTTCTCTTGAGAGTCGTAAGGATCTCACAAGAGAATTTTTCCCGCTTACAAGTCGAGAGGACTTGTATGTGGTTGTTTCCCTCTTTGTCGATGTTCGACTTCGGAGAGTGTGACCCGTGAATAGTATGCAAGAGTCCATCTTGGACTGACTTGCAGGGCCCCAGTGCTTAGGAAACAGTTTTTTTTAATCCTCATTGCCTAAGGCTTTGCCTTACGAGTCGAAACGAATCTAGAAGTTCTCGCAAGGATGTCCTAACGTCATAGTTAACCTCTGCTCTTTACGACAAAGGTCCGTTAGGGTCTGTGGTACTAGGATTTTGTCCGTCGTACCGTCGCGTTGGCTGATGTATTCCTCGATAGGCAATCTTGCTGTTCGAGCAGCCTTGCGACTGTCGTGTCTCTGATCCCTTCGGGGGCTGGACAAGATGTCTTCAAGCAATCTTCCTAGGCAATTTGACCGTCAGAAGAGCAAGCGTTAGGAATTTTGCCATGCCGCTTTTTACTTAAGGTTAGGCTCATTTTAGAGAGCCACGATGAGTCATAACCACTCCGCGCTGGTGTGGGATGATCTCCGATAGTCTTTCAGGTTTTATATGAGTTGCCGTCAAGACCCTGAAGCTAGGAATTTGGCCTTTGCTTCGTTTGCTAGCATTGCGTCTGCTGTATCGAGACGAATGTCGCGGTTGTCTCTAGGTTATTGGTGAACCGTCGAGGCTTGGAACTGGGGATTTTACCATGGTTCCGTTGTTTGATTGTCGCGTCTGAACCCTGCTGGAGGAAGAACGCTGGGGGTGACATCTCGTCTGCTGTATCGAGACGAACGTCGAGGTGGTGACCACTCCGCGCTAGTGTGGGATGATCTCCGATAGTCTTTCAGGTTTTATATGAGTTACCGTCAAGACCTTGAAGCTAGGAATTTGGCCTTTGCTTCGTTTGCTTTGGCGTGTCCGAATCCTGTTGGAGGAAGAACGATGTAGTGACATCTCGTCTGCTGTATCGAGACGAACGTTGAGGTGGTGGCCACTCTGCGCTGATGTGGGGTGATCTCCGATAGTCTTTCGGGTTTTACATGAGTTGCCGTCAATACCCTGAAGCTAGGAATTTGGCCTTCGCTTCGTTTGCTGGAACTGCGTCTGCTGTATTGAGACGAATGCTGAGGTGGAGTTGGGATTTTGCCGTCACTCCCTTTGTTTTAACCATGGGGTCTTTTATTGACGTTGCGTCTGCATCCTGCTGAGGGAAAAAACGCTGAGGTGACATCACGTCTGCTGTATCGAGACGAACGTCGAGGTGGAGATGGGATTTTGCCGTCACTCCTCTTTGTGGTGTAACATCTGTTTCCTGCTGGAACGAGGAGGCACACCATTGTTGGTCTCCAGGCTGTAGATGTGGCCATTGAGATTTGGAACTAGGGACTTTGCCATGGCTCCGTTTCGTTGCGACTCTGAGGTCAGTTGTTGACGTCATGTCTGCGTCTGGTTGGAGTGAGGAGAAACGCCGTTGGTGATCTCTAAGTTGTCGATATTGACATCGAGACCCTGAAGCTAGGGATCTTCCTTTGCTTCGTTTGTTGACATTGTGTCTGCAATATTGCGACAAATGTTGAGGTTGTCTATGAACCGTCGAGATTTAGCTTCGCTTTCTGATGGAGCCTGTTGGAAAGGTATGGTTCCCTCTTTGTTTGTGCCCATGGATTATATACAGGGATCGATGTGATCTCACTTGTAGGGCAAAAAGTTTCATTCTTTCATTATTTTTTTATTCTTTCCGCGATGCTCTATCATTTCAGCTTTTTATATCACGAAAATCGCGATTGCCCAATCATTTCGGCTATTTTTTGCGGTGCCCAATCATTTCGGCTATTTTTCTTTTTACTCGCTGCTTTTTATTGCGAGTTGTCCAATCATTTCGGCTGTTTTTTTATGCATACATTTTTACTTGCTGATTTCATTGCAAGTTGCCCCATCATTTCGGCTATTTCGTATGCATGTGTGGCTCGTTGGCTTTTCGCTGCAAGCTTGGAATTAGACACCGATTTTGGCATCAGCATCACTACAACTGGGATATTGCCATGAGCGAATCATCATTTGCCTCTGTCGATATCGAATAAAGGTGGCTTAGTAGACAGGGTTAAGATCCTGTCAACTAAGGGCTTTTGACTTCATGAGCCGTAAGGGTCTCATAAAGGTATTTCTCCCTACAAGTCATGAGGATCTCATAGGTGCGTTTTCTCTTTTGGAGTCGTGAGGATTCCTAAGTGCATGGTCTCTTATAAGTCGTAAGGATCTTATAAGAGTGCTTTCTCCTTATAAGTCGAGAGGACTTACAAGGGCTGTTCACCGTGTAAACATATCCCTAGTCACGGATGGGACTTTGTTAGGGAAATGTTTATTTGCACCCGTAGATTGTATACAAGGGTCAACATTGAGCCGCTTGTAGGGAAGTATTAGAGGTTGTGGGGGGGGGGGCGCTTAAGAACAGGTTCAGGTGCCTGTAACTTAAGACTTTTGAAACTTATGAGCCATGAGGGTCTCATAAGAGGGTTCTCCTTACGAGTCGTGAGGATCTCGCAAGTGTAATTTCTTCTTATGAGTCGTGGGGATTCCTAAGTGTGTTGCTTCCTTTGTGAGTCGTAAGGACCTTACGCGGGTGGTTTCTCCTCACAAGGTCGAGAGGACCTTGCAAGTGTCCTTTAACGAGGTTGCGCCCTTTCGGGTTTTCACAAACACTCGCCGGTAGCCCTGCTGTTTTTACTCACGGAGCCCTCTCGGGTTTTCATCCGTGCCCATTTTGCTTATGGACATAGCCCCTTTTTTTATTTTTTTTTTATTTTTTTATTTTTTTATTTATTTTTTATTTTTTATATATATTTTTTTACGAGTCTGCGCCCTTTCGGGTTTTCACAAACATCGTCGGTAGTCCTGCTGTTTTTACTCACGGAGCCCTTTCGGGTTTTCATCCGTGCCCCTCTTGCTTATGGACGACCCTTTTTTTTGCTTCTTTTTTTTTACCACGTCAGCCTGGGGATGGCGCGGGTTAGTAGTAGTTTAACGACGTTTCGATCATTTGTCAACGTAAGATTACGCAGCTAGATTTTGCCGTAAATCTTAAGCATGTTTTGTGCCGGAAGTGGATTCCTTGAAGAGAGGGCTGAGGGCGATTTCTTCGTCAGAGTCGCTTCCAAAGGTGATAACTTGTGATCCCTTGGTGTCGGCTATGTGACAGTTGCCAGCAGCTCTTTCGCGCTCATCTGTCGTGCTTTTCTGTTTCCGGCTAGCTTTGCGCTTCACTCGTTGAACGTGTCGTGGATGGGCAATATATCCCTGCCACCAGTTTTTAAAGGCTATGCACTCCTCGGTGGGGTGTGCAATCCTCTGATGGTATAGGCAGAAGTTAGGATGTATGTCCGCTTCATCAAGACGTATATTGCCAGGGGAATTTCCTTTGAGAGAGGGCAACTTCATTCCTACTGCCAGGGCCCTAGCGAATTGATTCCTTACTTTAAGCTTGCTTTTGCTGGCGATAGGGATGCTTTGCTCCAGTCGGGGTGTCTCGACCTTTTCCTCCAGTCGTCGGCGTTTGGCACTTTCAAATATAGCCAGTTCACGCTCTCGATTGGCTTTGCTTTCCTGACGGGCTTCGTTTAGGAATGCATCAATCATTTCGTCTGATGGTCCTAGAAGTTCAGGCTCAGGATTTGCCCCTGGTTTTTCTACATCCAAAGCTTCTTCACCGTTTATTAACGAGTGAGAGATCATATGACAGCTTGCCACATAATCCTCAGACTCATCCGACGAGTCTTCTCCATTGTCATCATCTTTGTCCATAAGGACGTGGGTGAGAAATTCTTGGAGTGTGACTGGGATCCGCGCCTTCTGATTATATTCTTTCAACGCGTCAATCTGTTTTTGCAGGTCCGTGCGCTTGTCACCAGGCTACACGGGCTTTTTGGTCTTCTTCTTCTTCTTCGAAAATTTTGACGGCTGGGTGTGAGCGCTCTGACCATCACCACCCGTTTTTGGAGTTGGGCGCGGTTTCAGCATTCCCTCGATGATCTCGGGTTCCAGTAGATTTTTCCACCTGATCGCCGGGCATGTTTGGAGATCCTTCAGCATTATTTTCGTCTTGGCTGAAAGAATGTCCTCCCATGGGGCTTCCCTTATGAATGAGCACGATGCCCCCGGCATATCCACCTTTTTAGGGGCGTGAGGTTGTGGTGGGTTCACCTTCCAGTTTTCAGATAATGCGAACTTTCCTTGTTGGTATTGGTCCTCCATCCAGCCTTTAAAGACGAAACAATCTTCGATTGGATGGCTTACTGCTTGGTGGTAAGGGCAGTAATTAGGATTGTTGACATCGCCTGGCTGCAACGGACGTTTTGGATCCGGCAGATTGATGAGTTTGTTGCGCACTGCCAGCTCGAACAGTTTCCTCGTTTTATCCTGGGGAAACGAGTAAGGACGTCCCGGTCTCTCCTTGAGGGATGGGCGTGGACGCACGTTGTTTTGGCGAACAACCGGCTTTAAGTTGCTCGGCCGTTGCTGAGTATTAGCAACGAAGGTTGCTTTCCCTTTGCCCTTTTCATTCCAAGGCTCTGTCTTTGAAGAGGAAGGCCTATGGCCCATCTGGTCCATTTAGGCCAGCTTGTCAATCAAGGCCTGGAGGTGGTCGGCTTGAAGAACATCATGAATTGGGAGATGGTCGCTTGAGGGTCGAGAGTACCCACGAACATGCCCACGGCAGGAGCTTCTTCTATGCGTTGTTCGCATCTCGACCATAGGTTCCGCCACCGGATTGCATATTGCACCCACGTCTCTCCCGGCTTCACTCTGGCGTTGATCAATGTCGTGATCGGGGTGCGTTCGCTAGCGCTTGCGAACCGTTGAGTGAATAGCAACTCCATTTCTGTAAACGTTTTGACGGAGTCGTCGGGAAGCTCCGAGTACCATTCAAATGCCATGTTTGCTAAACTACCGACGAACTGGAGAAGTAGAAGTTTATCATCACTTCCAGTGTTGCCGCACAGAGCCCTAAATTGAGCGACTTGCTGATGCGGATTTCCAGTCCCCTTATACACATGGAATTTGGGGATCGTATATCCCGGCGGGTAACTTATTTGGTCATACCATCCCGGATATGGTCGCCCAGTTTTAACAACTTGGCCGGCCGTTTCGTTCGCTCGGTGAGCTCGTATTTGTTAAGCAATATAATCATCAAGCGTGGCTTTTGAGATGGTTTCCTCCTTGGCTGGTGAAAGAGTCGGATGAGGGTTCGATGTCTCCCCTCTGTCGTCTTCAATAATGATCGGAGGGTTTTCAGCTGGAGGTTCCGGCTGTAACATCATCCCGACCATGTCTTGAAAGAGAAGTGGCATTCGCTTTATATTAGACGCTTGTTCAACAGCTTCTCTGTCCTTCTTTTCGAGGACTCTGCGAAGAAAGTCAGCATCGGTTTCTTATTCATGATGCTGCTCTGATGATGCCTCTGGGCTTTCTTTTGGTCCGGTGAGCGCAGCCATTACAGTCAGCATCTCCTGAAGCTTCTTCTGTTGTTGTTCTTGAGCCCTTGTTATTGATCGGGTGAGCGGTCGGTGGCCCGTTGAAGTGCAGATTTCTTCTTTTCCGGAAGCCATGTAGACAGTATGTACCCTTATGCTCCCAGACTTGGGGCGTTTGGGCTCAATGCCTTTGCGGTCTGCCGCAGCCATAGGGACTTTCTCCAGCCTCCTTTCTTTTGAGCAGTTGAAGTCGAGGGGGGCGTCGCAGCGGGCACCCAGACAGCTTTTTGTGATTTGGCAGGATAGTTCTCTTCTTGTTGAACCTTCTCCTTTTTCTGTCGGCGAGGGTAATCTTGATCAATTACTGAGTCTCGAACCTGCCGCCAGACTTTATAGATTTTGGAGGACAGCCGCTGAGGGGACTGTTCTGGCTTTGCTTCCGCGACATTCTCCACTGATGGAGGAGATCTTTTCAGTACGGCGGTAGGAGAATTCCTGCGCACCTTGTTCAGCAATTCAAAGCTATTCCCGGTTGGAACAGCAGCATTGACTTCCACTGTTGGGGCTGGAGGAGTTAGCCCCGAAGGGAAATTGCCCCCAGCCTTCCATACTCGGCTCCAGTGGCGACGTCGAGCGTGTCGAGCTGTTGGGATTGTTTCAGCTTGAGGGGTGACTTCGTCTTGCCCCCTGTGTTGGCGAAGGGTTGTCGCTAGCGCCAGCCTCTTAAAAACTGACATCCGTTGAGAAGCAGTGTCCAATCTATCAAAGAAAGACCTTTGGGCAAGGGAAGCAGCTTTGAGGACTTCGCGTGGAGCGGGAGCCGGCACAGTCAGTCTTGTAAAGACCGACCCTTTGGCAGGAGAAGCCACCTTAATGACTTCATGAGCAGGAATGGCTATCCGCTTAGGGATAACTCTTTCCGGTATCGCGGGCTTCTTCATGGGCCCAAATGAGCTTTGGCCCAGTCTGTCAAAGACTGAGGCGTTGGAGCTGAACGACCTATTGAGAGGGGTCGCAGTAGTGGTAAGTTGATCAAAGACCGACTTCTTTGGAGTTTCTTGCGACGACATTGGGGCATTGACACTCATCGGTGGGAGCATAGTCCCGAAGAATAGCCCGGAGGTGTCCTGAGTCACCTGTTCCACCGGCATAGCGAAGATGGAGGCCGCTTGGGGCCCGTAGGTCACTCCTCCAGCGGGGACGGAGTGAGAGTTATTGCCGTTGTTGCAGTTTGTGCAGTTTGAAGCCATTGATCTTCTATCTTTTCTGCACGGAGGAATACACCAAATCTTAGTACCTCGAATCTACAGGCAACCATAGAAAACCGTGATTCGTTCGCGAACACGACACACGAAGTGTGGAGTGGAAAGAGGAAAAGGTCCCACCGGACGTGCCAGAATCTGTTCCCCTCCGAAAGACGCGGCGGACGTCTTCCCTGAATTTCGGGGCAGATGCTAATTGGTGCTATCCGTCCACCTCTCCGAAAATGCCAAGTTGATTTATAGCACCGTATATCGAAGGTTTAAACGGATACGACCGATGTAGCAGACTTCGTCATATTCCCCCTCGTTTGAGGGGGTTTTGATTGTGGGGACGCTCTTCCCTGCAGGCGCAAGCCCCTGCAGTTAATTACGCTACCGCATCGCGGTAACAACTTTCTCCTTCTCCAGATGGTCATTTCGTGTCGTGGGTGTTTGTTTTATGTTTGGTCGCCCATGGATTGTATACGGAGACTAATTTTATGTTGTCGCCCGTAGGGCGTGGATTAGTCCAAATCCGTATTTTCTTAGATTTGGGTTTGGGGGTTTGGGTTTAAAGATACGTTAGTCTCATTTGAGACTAAGATCAACTTAAACGTTCGTTAAGGATACGTTAGTCTAATTTTAGACTAAGATCAACTCAACGTTTGTTAAGGACACGTTAGTCTAATTTTAGACTAAGATCAACTTAACAGGATCATTTAGATCCAACAAAAGAGCATTTGAACTCTATTGTTTAGTTTAGGGACATTGCGGTCGATTACCAGTTTAAGGACATGGTGGTCCATTGTTAAGGACATCATAGTCCGTGAGTTTAAAGACCTCACAGTCAAGGTTAAGGACATCATAGTCCGTGAGTTTAAAGACCTCACAGTCAAGGTTAAGGACATCATAGTCCGTGGGTTTAAAGGGACCCCACAGTCCGAGGTTAAGGACATCATAGTCCATGAGTTTAAGGACCCCACAGTCCGAGGTTAAGGACATCATAGTCCATGAGTTTAAGGACCCCACAGTCCATGGAATGATTGGTTATCGGGACCCGTCACCTCTCTGAAGACGTTGAAGGATTACAACGACAAATATCAGAGGAGTTCAGAGATGTACCCTTAAACCAAAGTTGATTGGGAGATCTGTAGTCCAGTTTGGAACTAAGATCAATTAATTAGATTATGAGCACATTGGCTCAGTTAAATCTGAATTGAGGACTTATGACCAGCTTGGGCTAAGTCCAATTAGATTAGAAATATTGGCTCTTTGTTGGACCATTAAACATTTGTCTGGGTTCAAGCCCACATTATTTAGCAATGCTAAACATTTTCGTTTTCGACGATTGAGAGCCCGGTTCGGTGAAGAAAGAAAGTCCGGGTAGTTGCCGGAGTCAATCTCCGAAGAACGGATAGGCTTGAGTGATTTCTTCAATTTTGAGATTCATTTGGAGGAGGGACTTTTGCCTCTGGAAAATTAGCCAATTTGGCTAAAAGTAGTGTCAAACACTAAAGAACAACAGTGTTAAACACTGAAAATATAGAATCCCAAATTAGAGTTAAACACTAGAAAATAACAGTGTTAAACACTGGAAATAAGATTTTCAAATTAGTATTAAACACTAAAAGATAATCAGCGTTAAACACTGGGAATAAAGCTCTCGAATTAGTATTAAACACTAAAGAAAAAGGGGTCACGTGTGAACACGTGAGGGCGCCCAAAGGTGGGACCAGATTCCTTTTCTTCGTTCTGCAATTAAGCGTTAAACACTTTTTATATTTTTATTTTGAACATCATGTGTTGGCACGTGATGGTCATCTGTGCGCTGATCACTAAAGCGTTTGCTAAGGGGTCACATGGTAACACGTGAGAGCGCCCAAAGCTTGGATTTCCTTTGCTTTTTCATTCTGTGTTTTGGAAGTCACGTGGGAGCGCGTGAGGCGTTGCCTCAGAGATTTTTCCTTCTCATTTTTGGGGATCTCTTCAGGGGTCACGTGGGGCCATGTGACCTTGATTCTTTTCATGCACAGAGATCTTTTAAGTCTCCTTATTTTATTTTGAGAATTAAATTCTCTATAGGGTTAAACCCTAATCATGATTTTGGAGGAATTAAATTCGTATTATGAAAGAATTAAATTCTTGTATAGGGTGAAACCCTAATTTCATTTTAAGAGGAATTAAATTCCTGTGAATTCAAGAGAATTAATTTCTCAATTAGGGTTAAACCCTAATTCTGTCCATCTTGAAGGAACTAAATTCTCGCAGTTTTTGGAGAATTGAATTCTCATATAGGGTTGAACCCTAGTTTTGTTTTGGAAGAATTAAATTCTCAAAACTCAATTCCCTCTCTAAGTTTTGGATCTGCATGGCAGGATCTCAACCCGGTGAGAATTAAATTCTCAACTTATGGGGAGATGTGCTCTTTGCAGATCTTCAACCAGGGGAAGAACTAAGTTCTTTTGCAGAAGACTTAAACTCTTAGATTTTGAGAATTAAATTCTCTGTTTGAAGTTATGATTCCTTTTCTTTTCTCACCTAGGGTTTTCTTTCTTGAGAATTAAATTCTCCTTTCTTTTCTCTCTTCTATTTTCCTTTAGAAAATTTCAAGATCCCAAAATTCTATATCATAATTCTATCTTCTCTTCCTTCTCCTCTCGGCTCCTATTTATAGGAGAAGGAGAAGAATCATTTTGTTTAGTAAATCTTTCATTGAAAGATTTTGTTTGATTTTGTAACCAAGATGATTTTTTAGATCACTCAGTGAATTTTATTCACCATTGGATTTTTAATCCAAAAGATCTTTTATCTGTTATTCAAATTTTAGGGAAATCTTTCCTTATATAAAATCTTTCCATAAATTGATGATTTTTAATCACCATTGGATTTTTAATCCAACGGTGCTCCATTTTACAGAACACCATCCTTTTTGTTTGGAAAGATTTAAAGAAATATTTTTCCAGTTAGGATTTTTGATTTCCCTTAATTAGAATTTAATTCTAATATTTCAAAGATTTTAGGATCCCATCACGTGTTGACACGTGACCCCCTCGATTAAGCATTTAATTCTGTTGTTTTAAAGAACTTAGGAATTATCACGTGTCAGCACGTGACCCTCGGTCACGTGTGAGCACGTGATGCCCCATTGGGGTTTTTTCCTTTTTATTTTATTATACATTTAATTCTTTTCAGTGAGTTTAAAGGCCTATCACGTGTTGACACGTGACCCCATTGTTGAAATTTAATTCTTATCATTTCAGAGGTTTTAAGAGCCCATCACGTGTTGGCACGCGACCCCACCGATTAATTATTTAATTTAGAATTTAATTATATTAATTCAGAGGGCTTGGGAACCCATCACGTGTTCTGTACGTGACCTTTGGTCACGTGTGGACACGTGACCCCCCATTGGGGTATTCATGATTGTTTTATTTCACTTTTAATTTTCTTCAGTGGGTTTTCAAAGGCCTATCACGTGATGGCACGTGACCCTATTTAATTATTTATTTTATTCAGTGACTACAGGCTTTGCCTGTAAATGGTCACGTGTGGGCACGTGATGCCCGATCACGTATGGGCACGTGGTGCCTCATAACTTTTGATCCCGGATGAATTATGAGGCCCATAATATATCAAATAGAAGGATTTTTTGAGACACTTTCGATATCTTCAGAATTTAGCTGTTTCTCATTCGGGAGTTTGTCAAAATACAGCCCGGAAAATACTGGTTCGCATTTTCTTAAGCGTATCGCTGCCATTTCATACCTTAGGCTCTTTGCGCAGAAATTTTTGGCGGGAACAGGCTTGACCTGGCCGCAGATCCGCGGCCGTTTGGTGAGCTTGTTGCTTCATTTCTCTATGGTAGTCTTGTGTTGGTCTATGGGTATTCAGGTGATAGTTGGAATCTTCTTATCTCTTCTGAATCTCTGCCAGATTTTAACTCTTTGATTTCCTATATTTTGTCGGCGAATTTGCGATTCCGATATCTTTCCTAAAATAATTTTCTGCACAAAAATCTCAATGAATAATATTGAGATATACAATATCATGCGTGAAATAATAAACACACAATTTTCTTCAAGAATGTTGATTATAATGTATAATACGTGGTAATTTGATATTTTCCAGACGAACTTATAATATGTGTTATATTTATAACAAACACGCTTAGATGATTAGAAAAGTGAGAAAATTGTTATGTTAAAGATTGTAATATTTTCGACTGAACAAATTCCCCCAAACTTGACTTTGATCGTCTCGAGCAAATTTCTTTTATTCAAGAGAAAGAGAAAATAGAAAGAAAAAGAAAAACTAACTAGCACACTTTCGTAGGCAACACGATTGCACTGAGCACGTGCAACAAGCCTTTAAATCTCTAGGTGTCCCTAGCAGGAGGAGTGTTGTCTCTTGAGGGTTTTCAGCAGATTACACCCATAAAATCCTATAATAAAAGGAAGACTGTGAAAGTTACATATAAAGATCAGAATTATAAAAGAAAGACTTTGAAAATTAGAGTTTCCAACTACACTAGCTTTTCGGTTGTCATGAACCCTATCTTAATAGTCATGAAAAGATGTTAGAAATCACACCATCCCTCAATAAAACATCGCCTTTATTCTTCATCCCTACCTTTCTTCCAAACACCAATCATATACCCCTACGTATGTGTAAAAGACATCCCTACACTCGGAGAATTCAATTCAAGCTATCATACTCTTGTCCATCTACCTCCGTACTTTTTACTCAGTGAATATTTTAGATGTAATTGCTCACACATTCTTCATGCGACCGTTAATACTTCTTGAGGTACTAACCGGCCGACTACTCAATGTGCTCACATATTAGGCGTAATTAGTAATTTTCTCGTCTTGCAACACCTAAGGCTTAGCAGTGACTCCCAAACCAGTTGGTCTAAGGCACTAGGTGATGAAGCACCCTCGCTATATTTTTTTATGCTGCCTTGGTGATTACAAAACCAGTGTTCATTTTTCTTCACCATTTTATACTTTTATGCTTCATTTATTATTTTCTTCGTACTTTGGTTTTTAGACAAGAGCATTTCAAGGTATCCTCTACTATCCCGAGTTTCAAGATGTGTGTAAGTGCGTATAGTAGGGTATCAACGTTCAGATGTTTAACTTCCAGAATAGAAACTATTTTTCAGACTTATTTTTATTCTCAAATTAGTGGCTTCCTTCATCTTACTAACCCTTGGGACAACGACTCATAACTACTTATCACTAGTTTCGTCTAAGAAAATATCTAACTTTCTTGGTTTTCTTAAATTCTTCCAATCTTTTAAATATAATTTTTCACTTTCTAACCTTTCATTATAAAAGAAAAATTTGAAAATTTTGTGCTTATGCAAAGTTTATGCAAAGTAATGCGTAAATAAGCACAAACCTCCCCCAAACCTGTTTACAGCAGTGTCCTCACTGTTGTCTCTTTTAAATCTCAAAAACCTGTAGGCTTGGGAGGAAAAGTTATTAACGGGGGCAAGAATAAATGAAAGTGAAAATCTTCCCACAAACTTATTTTTGGCTCACAATTTTGTGTACAAATTTTATTTTCAAGAGCCAAAAATATAACCCCCCCAAACTTGAGTTAAACAATATTAAGCATTTTAAGAAGGGGTAAACTTATTGGTCAATGCCAAGTTTTGCAAAGACCAAAAGTTAATACCAACCATTCAAAGATTTTATCGATGTAATGCACCGGTTGGTGGAAGAATATGTTATGTAAAGCCAAGAAGAAGTGGGGAAGAAACAAGAGGTGGTATGGAATGGATTTGCGTCTCGATTTAGAGAGAAGACACAATGATAATGATGGATTACTCGCATTCTCGTTATTGTTAAGAAATAGGGGTGATGGTTCAACTTCTTTGGTTTGGGGTTGATTCATCACAACTCCCGTGTCTACTAAGAATGCAAGTTCATCAGTGAAAATTTCTTCAAAGCTTTCATCGATATCCTAAAAAATATTCTCATTTGAAAGAACAGGATGATACTCGGACTCCATAATAGGTTTATAATAAGTGTTAGATGTTGACCCGGACAACTCGAAAGAAGGGTTCGTATGTGTATAATACATCGCTGAGTCAAACAACAACGTACTAAGGGAGTCTGGATCTGTATCGTGAAGCTGTTCTAATCCGCTGCTGTCGACATCCATTAATTCGACAGAACATACTCGAGCATGAGGTTCGGAGGGTTTACTTCCCAACTTGTAAATGTTAAGCTCAATTGACCTATTCCCGAAGGATAGATTCATAGAGCCGTTTCGATAGTTGATTATAGCGTTGGAAGTAGCCAAAAAGGGTCGACCGAGAATCACCGGAATTTGGTTCCGTGGGTTCGCTACAGGTTGTGTATCTATAACAATAAAGTCCACAGGGAATATAAATTCCTCGACTTTTATCAACACATCCTCAAGCTCACCCCTAGATTTGGTGATAGATCGGTCTGCCATCTGGAGAGTACAATGAGCAGGTTTCAACTCTCCAATCCCTAACTGCTCGTAGACAGAGTATGGAAGCAGGTTAACACTAGCGCCAAGGTCGAGTAAATCACGGTTAATATTTTTATCCTCAATAGAAATAGAGATTGTAGGACAGCCAGGGTTCTAACGTTTCTTTGGTAATTATGGGGCAAAAGCTGTGCTAACATTATTCGTCATGAATATCTTTTTGGGCACTTGAGTTTTTCTCTTCCTAGTGCACAAGTTCTTAAGTATTTTTGCATAAACCGGAACTTGTTGTATAGTATCTAGGATAGGAATATTTATGTTAACTTGCTTAAATATTTCCACAATCTTCTCCATTTGTGCGTTAGGTTTGTTGGGCCTCAACCTATCTGAAAATGGAGCTTTATCAATAAGTGTTTGGTCCAACATTTATGGAGAAGTTTGTGGGGGTGGAATCGATTCCAGAATTGGAGTGGGGATCATCTTATGTTGACTCGAGGAGGTGAGCGAAGGGTTTGAGCCCTGGGGAAAACGGAGAATAGGCTTGGAAGAAGAAGGTAAACTAGACGAAATAGGGTAAGAAGTAGAAGTGGCAGCCGGGGTGTCATTGATTATTTCATCATTATCAGTATCAATCTGTTCACCCACACGGTTATTCAACACTCTTCTAGATCTCAACGTGGTAATAGCACTCACATGATGTGAGTAGCCAGGATTAGGTAGGGGTTGAGCTGGAAGTTTTCCTTTCTCTCTAGCACTCATTTCGGTGTTTAATCATGCAATTTGTGCTTCTATCGATTTAATACTCTCACCGTGGAAGGTGAAGTCCTTCTTTATATCATCGATAGAAGACCTTATATCAGCCGACACTTGGATGGAATGTTTCATAAACAAATTCATGGTTTGTTCGAGTGATGAGGAATTATCGGTACCAGTCAATTGCAAAGAATTATTATACTGTGCAGAAGTGTTGGCCGAATTTTGAAAAGTTTGCGATTGAAAGGCGTGCGACTCAGTTGTGGTGGCTGCTGTTGTTTTGGAGGGACCCTTTGAAAGTTATTTTGGTTTGGAACCATATTTTGAGTTTGGTGTTGATTCTAAGCAAAATTAGGATGATTCCTCCATCCCTGATTGGACGTGGAAGAATAAGGACCGTTTCTAGGTTGTTGCTGAAAAGCAGCATTAGTGTGCTCATGACCTTGAAACGGAGAATTCAAAGGACATTCTTCCGTCAAATGTGATGGGTTGAAACAGCAACCATACACGGTTTTGGGGAGCGTAAATTGGTTTAGGGAGGCTGAAGAGAATTTGTTTTCTATAGCATCGAGTTTCCTTTGTATTGCAGCCATTTCGGCTCTTGATGCGATGGAAATATCGAGCAGATGGATACCTTCCCTAGACGATGGGTGACTAACACTTTCCTACTGCATAGTGTTTTCAGCGAAATTTTCTAGGAATTTCCAAGCTTCACCATCGTCTTTAGACAGGAACTTACCTTGACACATGATTTCAAGCATCTGCTTTGTTGTTGGATTAATGTCCTCATATATAATGTGGCAAGGATCCCATCTACTGATTCCGTGATGAGGACATTGGATAAGCAGATCCTTAAATCGTTCAAAGCATTTCCAAAATAGTTCATTGGGAAGTTGGGTAAATTGGAAGATCTCGTTCCTAACACGGGCGGTCTTATGATTGGGATAAAATTTCTTAAGGAATCCTACAACGAATTCGTCCCATTTAGAAATAGAATGTGCGGCAGTGTTATAAAGTCATTTTCGGCTAGATCGCACAAAGAAAAAGGGAGAAGACGTAAACGAACAGCATTCACAGAAAGTTGTGACGTGCCAATCATTGCACATACGTTTTCAAATTTGTTTATAAAAACGTATGCGTCTTCGGACTCAAGCCCGTGAAATTTAGGTAACAGTTTGATAAATTGGGGTTTGATTTCAAAATTATCCCCATTGGTTGGTGGAATAGAAAGACAAGTAGGAAGGGGACCACGTGAAGGATAACATCTCTCTTGGAGAGAAATGCGCGGTGGATTCTGTGCACCTGCGGGTGGTGGCAGAGTGGTGTTATTAAAATTTGATGGAAATTCGTCCATCGCGGTCGATATGGTGGGTGGTGGGGAAAAAGAAAATGAAGAAATACCGACTTCGGAGTCAATATAAGAAACGCGGACAAGACGGGCACTAGAATCCCATGTCCAGCCGAGCATGCACTAAACGGTTTAGCACAAGTGGCAGTGTTTGTGATAATTAGAGAAAAGTTTTGTTTGTTTTTGGTTTGTTTTGAAAAAGACGGATTTAGAAAAAATCACAACAAAAATGCACAATCAACCATAGATCTACGGTCACCTAGGTCAAGTTACTAGACCGCTCCTAAACTTCCAGAAGACAAATC
Organism: Agapanthus africanus; assembly: GCA_030015575.1. Classification (NCBI taxonomy): domain Eukaryota; kingdom Viridiplantae; phylum Streptophyta; class Magnoliopsida; order Asparagales; family Amaryllidaceae; genus Agapanthus; species Agapanthus africanus. The sequence goes on along the minus strand of CM057339.1, from coordinate 295,010,449 downwards.
GCAGGATAAATCCTTTACTACCTCTTTATCCCTTCTGTGGCCAGGTAAGTGCCAGATAAGTGGGAAGTATCCGCTACGTAAGTAGTGGGCCTAATTAAGTAACCACTTGCCTTAGACACACTTGCCTAGACACCATAAAAGAAATGCGGATAAGCAATAGTTTACCCACGACCTTCTTCTGTCCTAATTGAGCACGATGGTCCTTAGAGTCTTGTCTAGATATTTTTTTAGTTAATGAGGGTGATGCGGATGGTAGTTTTGTGATTTGCAAGGCTTCATAAGGGTAATGAAATCCCCACCTAATCTGAATTTGATCTTTGCCCCTTAATTTCCTTATTAAAATATGCAAAAACAACCAATATCAAAATACGCAACAAAAATTTTTTAAGCGGCGAATTTTTGCAAAGAATCCTGCAGAAAAGTGTTATTGGACAAGATCAGAGGGGAGATAAGAAAGTATATAATATACCAGAGAAATTTGAAGCGGTGAATCACCAACTCAACGGTGGATCCGGTGCAAAACCCTGAATCCGCCGCGGTGGAATGGAGGAGTTAGGTGATTTACTTTTTACTGTAGCCTCCTTTGCTCCTATGGAATCTTCAGAACGTCTCTGAATCTTGATCTCTCTGCTACAGTGATGCCAGATTCCCTCGCAAAAATTCAAACACTAATCGTTAAGCATACGATGCGATTTTCATTTAAAATTTTGATGGAATAATAATGTTTCAACTCAAATAACAAGAACGAACAAATTACGCACGCATCCCCGGCAACGGCGCCCTTTGATTGATTTGAAAATTCGTCATTTGATATGAAAAGTATAATCACAATCAAAGAATTTATAAGCATAATCAATAACGGTGTCGATATAGTTCGTTAATGAGTACGGGTCGTCCACTGAGATTCGTGTATTTATTCGTTCTTGCTTTAGTTGAGTCGAAAGAAAATAGTAAAGAAAATTCAAGAAAATGATTCAAGATTTATTAGATGAAATATTTTCAAGAAAGAGTTTAAGATTTAGTAATCAAGAAAATGTCTAAGATCAATTTTAGTTATCAAGAAAATTGAGGAATAGCTTGTAGGATTCGATAGGAATTAGTAGCAATGATGAATACTAATAATAACTCATCTTATCTATTGATAAATTATAGCTAGAACGATGGCGATGAATGAAGATTAAGGATCTTTTGAAGAAACTAGGGTTTCTCCTTCACTATCCTTTGTCTTTTCATTGATCACTATTCAAATCTAGCTTTTAGCAAAGAAAATCATTAATCATTTAATCCTAAATTATAACGAAATCATCATGAATGGTGATCTCGCTCTAAATTTGGTCGTTGATGATTCTTTTTTTTTAAATTTCATAATTCTCATAAGACTTAAGATTAGTTTAGGATTTCCTCATCATTTAATCTACTAAATTCTTTCGAATCCCTAACAAGCAGAGATTTACTCACGCATCATGAAAATAGAAGAATCAAAAATTAGAAATTTCATAATGAGAAAATTTAAAGAAAGCGAGAATTAACAAATGATCACCTTTATTAATCAACTTCTAATTACACTTTCCTTCAATCCGAGGTTAGAATAATTGCTCTCGATTGCTCCCTTGAAGAGGTAACTATTCCGTCGAATTTCGCTTTGCTCGATCTCTGTGAGATTTGGACCTGTCAAGGATCTTTTGCTCTTGATGACGATCAGCTTCGCGTAAAGGATCTTGAGTGTCTTCGCTCGATATTGTTCTCAACTATTCTTGATTTTGGATTTTGATCTTGAATTGGAGTTACAAGTTGTGTCACTCAACTTGTGTAATGTATTGTTCAACTAAAAATTGAGTATCGAATTGCGTCTTAATTGTGTAACGAATTGTTCAACCCCTCAAAATGAAGACTAGAGTCCTTTATATAGCCCTCCACCAATCTTCCACTAGAACCTAGGTCAATCTTCCCCAAGAAGCTAGGTAGTTATAGGGAAACTTCTAGAATAAAGCAGTTATCAAGCTTCCTCAAGAAGCTAGGTTGTTGTAGGGAAGTTTCCAGAACAAGGTTGTTACAATGGAGCGTCCTCAGCAAGGTAGGAAGTTGAGATGAAGCTTCTGGAAAAGTATCGTCACCGGATCCCCCAACTCGGCCGCGGATCCGCGGCGGATCGGCCTGACTCGGCCGCGGATCCATGGTCGTTTGGTGTCTTGTTGCTTCATTTATCTATGGTAATCTTGTGTTTGTCTATGGGTATTCAGGTGATATCTAGAATTTTCTTATCTCTTCTGAATCTCTGCACATTTTAACTCTTTGATTTCCTGTATTTTGTCGGCGAATTTGCGATTCCGATATCTGTCCTGAAATAATTTTCTGCACAAAAATCTTAATGAAGAATGTTGAGATATACAATATCATGCGTGAAATAATAAACACACAATTTCCTTCAAGAATGTTGATTATAATGTATAACACGTGGTAATTTGATATTTTCTAGACGAACTTGTAATATGTGTTATATTTGTAACAAACACTCTTAGATGATTAGAAAAGTGAGGAAATTGTTATGTTAAAAATTGCAATATTTTCGACTGAACAGTAAGTTACAGAATAAACAAACATACACACGAGGGAAATTGAAGCGACAAGGACACGTGGCCAAAACCCTAGCCAAAACCGTCGGTGTTGACCCGGCGAGAAGAAGGAAAAATCCGGCGCCGCCGGATCAGACCGACTTCCAAACTTCACCCCTGCACCTCTTCAGATACCCCACTAACCCCACATTGCTTGTTTATTCTGAATTCAACCAGAGAGGATTAAATCACCCATTTAATCTCATTTTAATGCAAATTTTAATTCACCCTTCATCCCCACTAAACCCTAGATTTTTCTATAAATACCACCCCTCATTTCACACTTCCTCATTCACAATTCCCTACCAAAACTCTCAAGAAAATTCCAAGATCCTTTTGTGTGCAAGTGGAGTTAGCAAAGGGCGAAACTCTGACGAACTTCCGGCGACATCTCAAGGAGTTTCCGACGACGAAAAGATACACCTACAACTCCCACATTTTCCTCTTTCTCTCCTCTATCCAATCATCCAGTAAGTCCCTACTTCTTCTTCTTTTCTGTATTCTAAAAATATTCAAAACTAAAATCCGACAGAAGCGGAGTTAGTCCGACTTCCGATTCGGTTTTCTTTAAAAACTACACTTTTCTTTAACGAAATAAAACCATATTCTTATATGTTGATTAATAAATATTAACAAACTTAATAAAATAAGTTGCACATCAAAATAATCATTTTTTGTAACTTTTATTATACTTTTTCAAAAAAATACCATATAGTTTAGTTTCGACATAAACCATCATAATTGCTTACTATACCTATAGATAGTTCACGAGGTAATGACCTACTTCCTCACAACACACATATCTAACATAGCACGATGAATCTTAGGAACATAGATTTGGGAAATATGACTTTACATATAACTACCTTCAACTTATAAAACATTTTTCTATAGGAAGTGTATTTAACAAATATTTGCAATTGCGCCTCTACAACCCATTTTGGGGAACCCGTTCAGGATGGTGCGGATTATCGCACATCCTAGGACTTAGTATAGTGATATGCAGACCTCCGTAAGGAGCATATGATCTCGAAAGATTTTTAATACATTTTTTTTCTTTAGAAAATGTGATTTCTATTATAAAACTTATATTTTTAATAAATAAATATATATGTAATTAATATCAAAATATCTATTTTCAATATTTATAATATTCCACATTTCCAAAATTCAAGAAAACATCTCATTTACAAGAAAATACCATACAATTCCAATATTTCAAATAAATACCTTATACTTTAAAAACTAGATCATATTCACTAAAAAAATTCATATCGAATAAAAGAAATATCTATGAAAACTCTAAAGACGATAATTAAATACTTGAGGTATATTTTGAAAGTATAACAAAACTATTTAACATAAAAACCCCTCAAGTTATACTAAGGACCCTAGTAAACATAGGTTAAGTGGGACCAGTCTCTTGAGCCTCAGGGAGCCGGAGATATGGGTGCTTGCCTATTTAAGGTAGACATATTTAAAAACGGTGTTATCAAAACATTAATTATCTTTGAAAAAGACATAAATCCTGTCGTCCATGTGCAACAGTTACCGATAGCACTAAAACATAAATCAGGATTCAATTTCTTTTCTAATTGTCTGACTCAGACCGAGTCTCAATATAATCAATCTGAATTGAATAAGTTTCAAGTATAAACACAATTTAATATGAATCTATATATTCAATATTTTCAATCTATTCAATCTATATTGACCGAACCGAACCATGGATATACATCCATCTACATGATTCTCCAGTTACATCCATTTACTGATATCATGGTTTCGGCAGGTCATCCTTCTATACAATTTATTATATAATTCAACACAATACAAACAATACAACCAAGACATCGTGGGTTTATAAGGGGTAGATTGGTATGGAAGGTGTTAGAAGTGGCACGAGACCGCAACCATAAAGACACCTAACCTGAATTCAATTGTCGTTGTACCGTGGCTGAACGGTTCCTTGTACTCCATATACCGCAGTCTCTGGTCTAGTGAGACTCCTCTCGTATACACTGGCCTCTTCTGTACCAAGCTACAAACAACAGCGTTAACACTAAATACAACATTATAACAATATACTCTCTATTCTGTCTATTCCATTCTTGTCTATTTAAGGGACTTACCGAGCGATTTGTTCGCTGACGACATTCTCTTCTTCTTCTTTGGAATGTCGTCAGGTGATTCGGACTCACTGGAGGTCGAGCCTACCGGCGAGGATTTGGACCAGCTAGCTTTTGACCCAGAGCTTTAGATTCCTTGTACACATTTACATTCTGTATTTTTTCATTTCTGTTATGCCACTGTTTAGGCATTGCTTTCCATTCCATGTATTTACTTTTTAGATGTATTGTAAAAAGAATGTTAATAAATAAAGTTGTTGTTCATTTATATGTTGTCTCTTGTATACATTACATTTTATATTGCTTAGATACGCTCAGCGTGTTTACTTCTGAGTAAATGCGTAGCGGGATAGTCGCGTCCCCTTCGCCGTACACCAGGAAGCGGGGCGTGACAGATCTCGAGCTCTAGTCACTTGTATATACTTTACTTTCAGTTTATGCCATTGTTTAGGCATTTCTTTCCATATTGTATTTACTTTTCAGTTGCATTGTAAAGAATGTTTAATAAATAAAAAGTTGTTGTTCATTTACATCACATGTCTTTCTTGTGCATATTTACATTATATTGCTTATTTACGCTTAGCGTGTTTACTTCTGAGTAAATACGTCGCGTGCCTCGTCGCATCTCCTTACCATACACCGGGAAGCGGGGCATGACAGTCTCTACGATAAAATTCCTAAAGAACAATATGATCTCCCGATTTGGAATCCCAAGGTGCACCGTCACCGACCATGGAACCAACTTCGAGAATGACAAAGTCAGAGAATTTTGCAACGACTATCACATATTGATGAAGTTCGCCGTGGTCGCACATCCCTAATGCAACGAGCAAGCTGAAATAGCTAACCGATGCGTCATTCACGGGCTCCGGGCTCGCCTGGAGGGAAGGCAAGGCAGCTGGGTCGAGGAGCTGCCTCGTGTGCTGTGGGCACTGTGGACATTGAGAAAAACACCCACGGAGGAAAACCCGTTCAGTCTCTGCTACGGAACCGAGGCAATGGTCCCCACAGAAATTGGATTGCCCAGTTATCGGGTCGAACACTTTGATGACAGGGCTAATTCCTTGGCACTACGAAGCGACTTTGACATCTTGTTAGAAAAACGAGATCGGACGCAAATCAGAACAACGTTCGATCAGCAGCAAATCGCCCGCTACTACAACGCCCGAGTTAAGTATCGAGCCTTCAAGACAGGAGACCTGGTCTTACGATAAAACGAGTTCGTAGACCAAGAGAATCTACATAAGTTCTCCCCGAAGTGGGACGAACCTTTTCTCATGACAGAGGCATTGCCTGGTGGAGCCTACCGCTTCCAGGACTCCGGAAAGCGTAATTTCCTTCGGCCATATAATGCTGAAAAGCTTAAGTTGTACAGATAAACATGTATCCTCTTTTGAATAATGAAATTCCTTTCCGCGTTGATTAAATTTTCCAAACTGAGTCCTCACACAAAATAGACTTCTGCACCAACTCGGGGCCCCAGCCATTCTTTCCTTTCCTCGGCCCCGAGCTAAGGGATAGGGAGGAGGCACATGTCGGCCTAATAAAAAAAATAAAAAAATGTGTTGGGGGAAGAAAGAGATAATACACCGTAACCTTGACCAAAGGAAATTTATTTATACTTTATTCAGAGGTATTCTTGGCTCCGCAGCCTTACATCTATTACAGCAAAGGAGAAAGGGGATTAAAAAAACATTGGCGATGATACTCGGAAGAAAGCTCCTCCAGCCGAGCCCATACAACCTCCGCCCGCTCCCTCTGACGGTACCCATGGACCCTAGAAGCCACGGACTCGCCGGCGTCCTTAGCCGCCGAACATGACGCCACGACCAACCTCTGCTGGGAACAATCGAGAAGAATGTCCACCGACCGATCCCACTTGCTCTTAAAGATCAGGCCAAGCTCGTGGGCCGTATGCATCTTATCAAACGCTTCGTCCATCAACTGCGGGGAAATGGCGTTGTAAAGACCCGGGAAAGACCTCCATATCGCGTAGATTAGCACTTGCAGGAGAGGGGATCGTTGAGAAAGTAGGCGCCCACAGTGGCCCTCCAAGCGGCCTATCACGGCCTCATACGTCTCTTCGGAACGATCGAGATTATAGAAATACACGTCGTCCCGAGATACGATCTCCCTGATAGTGTATATATGTCCTGTCATCTTCATGAAACGCAGCAACTAGGAGGAAGTCAACATAGGAATTCGAAGGTGAGACCATTCCTTCGATATTTATAGCCTCAACAAAAATCTTCCAATGGCCGATTTCCTCTTGCGCAACAACACAAATCAAAAAATGTCGCACTTTCCCGATAAGGTACGGCCACGTGGCATCCGATTGCTGATCATCGTTCCCCCCAATATGGGTCACGGAAGGTTGAACGACATTCCCAAGAAAACCATAGAATCTAGAAAGCCATCGTCAAGAGGCGGCCGAGTAGTTTCCTGCCCGGCTCATCTGCATAGGGCAACTTCCTGCCTGGCCAATCCAGTGATCCAAAGCCCTCGTCAAGAGGCGGTCGAGTAGTTTTCTGCTCGGCTCATCCGCCGAGGGCAGCTTCCTGCCCGGCCAATCCACGGATCCAAATCCCTCGTCGAGAGGCGACCGAGTAGTTTCCTGCTCGGTTCATCCGCTGAGGGTGGCTTCCTGCCCGGCCACTCTGCGGATCTAAAGCCCCCGTTAAGAGGCGGCAGTGTAATTTCCTGCTCGGCCCGTTCAAGGTTTAATCAAGGCCTACCTATACTTGGCGTTCGCTCGATTCATAATCGATGCACGATCGTTACCTCGACTCCGGGGTGAGGGTGGACACCGATCTGCCTACACTTGGCTTTCGCTTGCTCTTACATCATGCTAGCTCATCACTCGACACTCAACTTTACACATACTGGACATCCGCAGGACACCGACCTATCTACATTTGCAAAAAAAAAAAAGAACAGTCCAGGGGCGAGCTAAAAACACTTTATTTACATTCAAAATTATTTACAAGATATTATAGGCTCCCAGCCTTACAAAATGCCCGGAGGTTTACAAATTTGATATTAAAATAAGGGTAGCTCAAGTCGCCATCTCGGCCGCCGCTTGCCCTTGTTCAGCATTTTCGTCAGGGGCTATAATGGCGACCTCCGGCTCGGCGCTTCCGCCCGCCACCACGTGCCCTCCGTCCAGCTCGGCACCTCCACCCTGTGGCGCTTTCTCGGTAAGGGAATACCTTGCGTGAAGCTCCTGATCATCAAACCCGGGCATGGTTCCCTTGACGGCGTTGAGGACGTTGTGCCACCCGATGGCTGCGGAGTCGGCGAGGTCAATATAGAACTGGTCAGAAGCCTTATACTCCTTTACGGCCCTTTTTGCTTTACTCTCTGCAAGCTTCGCCTCCTCACAAGACGCCCGGGCATCCCTTTTGAACGAGTCTCTCTGCCTTTTCATGGTGTTGAAGAGCCCGTTGACCTCCTCTATCTAGGCCTGGATTGCCCAGTTAGATTCGGTCAGGAGCCGATGGGACTCCTTCAGTCTAGTGACCGTCAGGCCTTCCGCGACCAACCTCGAGTTGAGAAGGGCCGCCTTTTCTTCCACTGGCCGCAGCTAGGCGAGAATCTCTTCTTCTCGCAAGGAAGATTCGCCCGCCTTCTTCATCGCCGGGGCCACTTCCTCGGACTCCATTGCGGTAAGGAGGGCGCAGTGTTGAAGGACCTGAGGAAAACGGGAATTGTGTTAAAGAGCTAAAAACCAATTAAAAAACACTTTGAGAAATTCTTAGGAAAGTTACCAACCTGAACAACCTCCTGAGCTATCGCAACCACTTGGGCTTTCATGGTGCCTCAGGGAATCTTGGCCCCCGCCGCCTTTTCCATGTCCGCCAGTAAACTGTCGGCCATAGAGAGCCCCGAAGGAACCTCGATGCAGAACTCACCCTATTGCACCTGAATCCCAGCCGGGGGTGGCCGAGAAACCACCTTTCTCTTCCTCTTGAGTGGGGATTCGGCAGGGGGCGGTGCCTCTGTCCTTTCCCGGGACGCCGGATCCCGTGCATGCTTCTGCCCTCCCCCGCGGTGTTCCTCCGGAGCGGGGGGTGCTGCGGAAGGCTTGGCAGGAGGAGCTTGCTGGGGAGCTACGCTAGGAGCTGCCCGGGACGAGCTTGCGCCACCGCCTTTCCTCCCATAGGCCTTGGCGGCCATAATCTTCGAACGATCTATAGGCTCTGCGAGATAAACATAAGGAAAAGGTCAGCGACCAAAAAAAAAAAATTTTGCTGAAGCCTAAATAGATCAGCGAAAACTCTAACTTACCCAAAAGCACACGGGACTGAGTCCATCCCATCTCAGAACCTACTCGGAAAGTAGGACATCAGCCCGCTGGATCGGTTTCGACCGAGACACCACCCTTTCCTCAGGGGTATTCGACTGCCTAACCCTAGGACAATCGGCCCTGTGCCACTAGATGGGCATAGGCTAATCCTCACCCTCCGGTGGCTCGACGAAGACGAACTTCTCCTTCCATTCGTAGATGGAAGAAGGGACAACCACTACCCCCGACCCGGCCGCCTACCCTTAAGTTTTTTAAATGAAAGATACACCCAGCTCGGTTCTTCCTTACTGGTACCGGGGTGATTTTTATAGCAAAGGAAGGAGAGGAGGATGCTCAAATCGAAAGGGATCCGATCAATCTTCAGCCGGACCAGAAACCCGAGGAGGATTCTACACGAATTCGGCGCTAGCTGGCCCTGAGGGAAACAATTGAGCACGACACAAACTTTAGGCGGCAAGGGCAGACGCATCCCTGCCCAGAATGCTTCAAGGTACAGAGAAATCTCTTTGCCTTGCATCTGGTCTGCCCGCTTACCCTCCCTGGCCAAACGGAGTGAATAGCCAGAGGGGATATGAAATTGAGTCCGGATGTCGGAAAGGTCATCCCGACGGTTCAAAACTGAGGGCGCATCGCGAGTGTTCCCGGTGCGCACCTTGGAGTCCCTTGATGCCCCCCGATGATGAGAGACAAGAGTGACGCTCCCCTTAGGGGGCGAGCCCAACACAGAAGACATAGAAGAAGAAGAAGAACTCTCTCGGCTGTCAGAAGCCGGGGAGGAAGAAGACCCACTGGACCCGGCTTCAGAAACTGAAGCCTCATCGCCCGACTCAACCACTACTACATCAATAGATACTTCGGAGGAAGGCATCTAACTTGATTCAAGAAAGGACTTGCCGAGGAAAGTTTTTAGCCGAAGTTTCGACCTAAGCAGAGGTGCGCCGAGAAATCTTCATACAATGAGAAACGACTAGGGCAAAGTATCAGCCATAGGATGGTCCCCTATTTATACACTCCACAAGAAGCCATCCAACGGCCCAAATCTGTTCCCGCCAAAACGAAATGTCACACCTAGCAGCCATCCGGACTCCATGTGGCGACCGGCCAATGGACACGTCCCCTCACGGCTGGATTCAGTGACAACCCCTCGCGTCCCGCCACCCAATAGTGGGCACATGGCACGTATTCTAATCGGCTAGTGAGCAAAACGACGCCGCCCTTTAAAACTCAATCATTTCATTGATCCGCTGACGTCACCAAGGATACTCACAGGAATTGAGGCGCTTCATGAGCCGCCACGTGGATCCAGCGATCCGAGAAGAGTAGCCGCCAAATGCCGCATTGTCGTCAGACAGCCCATTGCAGGGAAATCTTCGGCTGAATCATTAAAAATCGGGCTCACCACTCTCGACCCTGACCCATAAATAGGTTAGGGCGAGAGCGTGGGGCTAATGATGAGGCTCATAAATGGGGATTCCCCAGATTGCGACACATGGGAGATGATGTGTCGTCATGGATTCCTACGGGCTACGAAGGGGGATCAGTGTTATATATTAGGAACCTTCCTCGGGACCTCGTCTCCGAGGTGGCACCCGACCTTTCAGAAGCCTCCCCGGAGTACCCGCCCTATGCAATTAGCAGCCAGCCAACGTCTCTCCCCCGAGGCAGTTGGGCAGCCGAGCTTTCACGGCCTCCTTGCTTGTCTCCGAGCTATTACAAAGCTGAGCTTTCTTAGCCTCCTCGCTCTCCTCCGAGCTATCCACCGAGCTGAGCTTCCTCGGCTTCCCTGTTCAACCGAGAGCTTGGAGCCCAAGCGCCCCCGTAACGGCTCCGTGTATCTCGCCAGAACGAGATCCCCGCCGCTCTACGTCTCGCGTCCTATGATGGATCGTTTCTCCATTAATGAGTGTATCCTGCTATTAATGGGCATACCCCGCCATCAACGCGAACGTTCCATAGGGGCATAACGGACGGTGAGAATCTCGCGCCGGTTCGCCCCCCATGCGACCGCTATATAAACTCTCTCTTCCAGACGTCACAGGGAGGTAAAACTAAATCCAATACACCGCTACCCTACCTTTGTTTCTCGGTACTTACTTGATCGTCGGAGGGTCCTACGGAGGTTATCCACCCCGGGACATCCCTTACAGGTAGCTCGGCGTCAACAATAACCCACTGAGATCCACACACTCAACCCTCACTTCCAATCTCAATCGTTCAAAACCTCTTGCGGCAAGATCGACGAACGACAGCAATTGAGGGAGATTCCGACCTCCATCAGGATCCGATATCGAATGTGGTCCAGTACAGCCAGAAGGTTAATGGGTCATGACGAACCCCAATGCGGTCCCCACCAGTTGTGCAACAAACATAGAGCGAGGTGACGAGAGAGTCAAGTATCCAGTTTTGAAATCTTGCATGAGATCAGCGGCGGTTATAACAATAGACATCATGACCCCAGGCGACGAGGCCAGCGATCACGCCGCCTTCTATGCCGATGAGAGACGAGAAGACAAAGAGGACGATCTTCCTGTAGGTGGCGGAGAGGGACAAATCGGTGAGGCCACGACAGCAGGAGTTGCAGAAGGCCAGGAAGGGGGCCACGACGTAGCTGGCGAGGATGAGGTAACATTTTACTTGGGGGAAAATAATAGGAATTGTGGCCGTGGATATTGCAGCGAGACAAATATAGCCTGAGGTTTCAAGCCTTGAGGGGATGCTATCTTTGGTGAAGATTTCTTTACGGAGTTTTTCTTCGAGGAGGAGCTAGGATGTTTCCTAGTTGTCAGGGAAATCTAAGGAGAGTACAATGGTAATTTCCATGTTTGAGAATATTTAATCCAGTAACAATAAAATATGAATGATTATAACAGGATATGGAATCTCAGCGTAAGTGGAGGAAATTTCTTCCCATGGTGGCTAAAGAATTCGTATTACACATCTTCGGATTACACATCTTGTATAGATGATCCAAACCATTTATGTTGATCTGCATATGCTCTAAAAACTACTAGAGTTTTTGGCACGTGCGGTGCACGTAATTGTAGAAAATTTATTGATAATTTTTTTTTATTAATTTAACTACGTGCATTGCACTTTTAAAATAATATGAAGTGGCAATTTAATTACGTGCATCACACTTGTAAAATAATAACGACGTGACATTTAATTACGTGCATTACATATAAAGCAAATGTGTTTTTTGTTTGATTTCTCTGAATAAACAAGACACATCACCAATCAATTTCAAAATTAACTACTCCCTTCCTTTTGCCCTATAATAATAGAGGTATACATCGAAAAATCCTATCACTTGATTGAACCTATATTTACCGAATGGATACAACCCTGCCCGCACTTAATAACACTTCGTAAGGGTTTGATGTGCTCATCTTCAACAACTAGACACAAGTTTCGAAATAATTGTCAAATGCTCCTATTGGAAATTGGATCGACTATTAATTGGCAGAATAGTACGCAGCCTGAAACTATTTATGTGATAAAATATATGTTCCCGCCAAAAAATTCTGCGCAAAAAGCCTAAGGTATCAAATGGCGGCAATATGCTTAAGAAAATGCAAACCAGTATTTTCTGGGCTGTATTTTGCCAAACTTCCGAATGAAAATCAGATAAATTCTGATGGCATCGAAAGCATCTCGAAAAATCCTTTCATTTGAAATATTACGGGTCTCATAACTCTTCCGGAATCAAAAGTTATGAGCAAATATGCTTTACCATATGGGGGATACATTTTTAGTCCTACATCGGGAAAAAGAGAGATTCCTTCTCTACCACTCCAGTATAAATAAGAGGGGATACCACTTAGAAAATATATGATTCAATCCTCAAAGGAGTTTAGTTCTCTAAGTTAGGGCCTTAGTTGCCCCCCATAATGCACATATGCGCAAGCGCCATGTGCTCTACGTGCAACGCACGTGCGCCCGCCACGTGTGCACCATATGCGAGGATTCAATCCTCAAAAGAGCTTAGTTCTCCAAGTTAGGGCCTAAGCTGCCCCCATGATGTGCAAGCGCCATGTGCGACGCACATGCAGCTGTCACATGCGCACCACGTGCGATGTACGTGCGCCCGCCAAGTGCGCAACACGTGCGACCTACATGCCCCCACGCTGTGTGTCCGCCACTACAACGCATGTGCGCCCAACACGTGCGACGCACGTGCGCGAACACAAAGAAACCTTTTTCAAGCAGCTAGAAGTTTATGCTCCAGCCTGTTCTTCCCCCTGATGAATGGGACATGGTTCAAAGGGTACATCCCTCCACACCTTCGATATATGGCACTGTAATCCCTCAGCGTCGTCGGAGAGGTAGTGGGTCCCATTGATCAATGATCTCTCTTTCCAAATAAGGAAGAATCCCATAAGATTCTGAAAAAATACAGAAATCTCTCAAAACAACAGAGAATTTAATTCTCAATAAAAAGGAAGATCTTCCTCCTCTCAAACCTTAGGTAAAGAAACCACAGAGATCAAAACATCTCTTTTACCTATCATAGCATATCTAAAGGTATAACCCTTCTCAAGAACTTAGTTCTTTTTCTGGATCTGAGATCCACAAGACAAGTCTCCCACAAGTTGAGAATTTAATTCTCATCGGGAAGATCTTGTTCTTGAGAATCAAAGATTCAGGGAAGAATAAAGTTGAAAAGAAAGAAGTTGGAGTTCATAATACTCCAGGAACTTAGTTCTTTCAAATCAAGAACTTAGTTCTTAAAGAACCTGACCCCAGATCATCAAAATAGTGATCTTGGTGATCATTAATGGTCAAAATACCATTAACAGAGATTTAAGTTCTTTAAGAACATCAATAGAGATTAAATCTCCAAAGAACTCAGCTCTTCACGTGAAAAGCACGTGAGCACCCAAGGCCAAGTTAAATAGCGCCTCACGTGAAACACACGTGAGCGCCAGAAAACAGAAAAGTTTAGTGCTTAGCAATATTTCAACGCCTCACGTGAAACACATGTGAGCGCTATATGCAACTGAGTGCTTAGCACTGCCGAGTGATACAGAAACCCAATCTTAGCCCAAATTGGCTAAGCTTATGTTTGTGATATCCAAACTGATATCCAAACCGATCTTAGTCCTATATATGACTAACAATCTTCGTCCAATACTTTCTAAGTTAATCTTAGAATCAAATAAGACTAACGATTCTTAGATGATCCACCATAATCTTTTCCCTCAAATACGGGATTTGGTTTAAGGGTACATCTCTCTACACCTCTGATATATGTCGTTGTAATTCCTCAACGTTTTCAAAGAGGTGGCGGGTCCCGACAACCAACAACTCTTTTCTCGTCTCAACTTGATGTAAAATTTCATCAAGACGGGGAATGATACATCCTATATTGATGCACTTCCAAATTGACATGCACACTTCAAATCGGATCGCACCCCAAATTGGACGCATTCCATGTCACCATCGTTCACTCCGCCACATAACAAATACATATGCGCGCAAGATGAATAATGGACCGAAATGTCCTTAAACTAACATTTGTCCCCAAAATGGGAATGTTGGACCGAAATGCCCTTAAACTAACATTCGTCTCCAAAATAGGAATAATGGACCGAAATGTTCTTAAGCTAACATTCGTCCATAAAACGGGAATGTTGGACCGAAATGTCCGTAAACTAATGCTCGCCTCAAATATGGCAATGTTGGACCAAAATGTCCTTAAACTAACATTCGTCCCAAACAGGGAATGTTGGACCGCGACATCCTTAAACTAATATGTTTTACCCTGCGGACTATCTCCATAATGACTACCGTATACTATCCATGGGCTATTTATATATGATCTAATGATCAGTTGAGCCCATATGCTCACTGTTCATAAGTCAATCTTAGTCTCAAATATGACTAACGATCATTAGATCCATCCCAAATTTCATATGAACCGACGGACCTCATTTATATGAGATCTGCGTCCCAAGTTCACTCCCGTTGGAAAACCAAGCTACCAACATGGACCCCATCAAGCAAATCCTTGACTCAAACCCAAAATAAAATAAACACAACATGACACGAAGTGAACCACCGGAGCAGGAGAAAGTGGTTATCGCAACGTGATAACGTAACTAACTATGGGGGCTTGCGCCTGCAGAGAAGAGCGTCCCCACAATAAAAAAAACCCTCACAAACGAGGGGGGATCTGATATAGTCTGCTACGACAGTCGCATCTGTCCAAACTTCCGATATATGGTTCCATAAATCAACTTAGTATCTTCGGAGAGGTGGATGGAGAAGTCCAAATAGCATCTGCCCCCAAATTCAGGCTAGACGTCCCAACATCTCGATTCTGTCTTTCGGTGGTGAACAGATTATGGCACGCCTGGTGGGACGTCTTCCTCTTTTCACTCCATACTTCGTGTGTCGTGTTTTTCCGCGATCAAATTATTACGGTATTCATATGTTTGTAGTTGCCCTTGGGTGATGAGATACTGAAGCTGGCGTTTCGTTTCTTCCTAGAATGACGTTTGCTTACACCCACAGCAACTCAGGCTCTGTCACATCTGGTGGAGTCATATATGGGCCACTTGCAGTCTCAAATCTCTGCAATCCAGCTCTTCAAGAAATCAATGGGCTTACCTTCAGGTCTATGCTCCCCCCTCCCTCCCTCGCTATCTCAATACCGAAAAAGGAAGCCTAGAAGAAATCTGTCTTCCATGGACCGGATCCTCCAACTTCATCTTTACCGATGGAATCGGCCCTTAAACAACTGGCACCTACCAAAGACTAAGGTCGATGCAGGGGGCGGAATATTCAAGCTCTCAAAGATAGCAGGGGGCAAGCTCAGCAAAATCCTGAGACTAATCAAATTCTGGCCATAAGAAATAGTCAACGTCGATAACGGTATCAAACAAAATGAGCTGGGGGCAGTTTTCCATCCGTGTTGACTCCACCTGCCTCAACTTCGATGGAAAATGCTGCTATTCCAACCGGGAACAGCTTCGAACTGCTGCGAAAGGTCTGACAAAATTCTCCCACCGCAGTACTGAAGAAGTCTCTGCAACCCATGGATATCCAACGAGAGCAGAAATCAGTTCGCTCCCTGAAAAAACTTTCATCGTCTATATGTAAGGTGTGGAAGCAAGTGAAGGACTCGGTCGTTATCCGCGGCCCTTCCCCTAAGCGTCAGCTAAACTCTGACAACTCCCCTTCCAAATACAAGAGGAATCATCCCAAGGAGCCTCCTGCTACAACGGTTCTTCCTAAAGTCAAAACGGCTTCTCATAAAAAAAGAGGCCTGATAAATCCCAAGTGCCCGAGGCAAACTCCGAGGGTCAAAGCTCCAAATGCCCTAAGCCTGGGGCCATAGTAGTTCACACAGTCTACATGGTGAACTCTAAAGGCAATGGTCACACTTATACTAGTCACAGACCTCAAACTCAGTCCCTGACAATGGTTCAACTGCAACGTGAAAAGCTGCAGGAGATGCTTGCTCAGGCGGCGGCACTCGCTAATCCATTGTCTAAGGCAAATCCCGAAGATGCGCCTGGAGAAAGAGCAAGACAAGAGTCGGATATTGACTTCCTAAAGCGCGCTATCAAAAAGAGAGATGAAGAAGCGGCAAAAATGTCCGTTAAAATGAATCAGATGGCCATTCCGATCCAGAATATGGCTAGAATGATGGTTCAATCGGAACCACTGGAAGATGAACC
The DNA here is from genome assembly GCA_030015575.1 of Agapanthus africanus. Taxonomy (NCBI): domain Eukaryota; kingdom Viridiplantae; phylum Streptophyta; class Magnoliopsida; order Asparagales; family Amaryllidaceae; genus Agapanthus; species Agapanthus africanus. The sequence goes on along the minus strand of CM057339.1, from coordinate 294,993,717 downwards.
ATCGGTAGTCGCTCTTAAAGACAAGGGTGACATTTTAAATCTTCTGCAAGTCTCATCAACGGCCGAAGAGGTAATGATTCCAAAAGCAAAGGTGGACGCATATATCGCTCAGCAAATCAAAGTCCACTATGCGAGTGAAGTATCAAATAAGTCAATCAAGACTGGTCGACCGTATCCGGCGTACTATGATCAAATACAGTACCCGCTAGAATATATACTTCCGACGTTCCACATATACAAAGAAACCAGGAATCCTCACCAGCACATCACGCGATTTAAATTCATGTGCGACAACATTGGAGGAAGTGATATATTGATCCACCGACAGTTTGTCAGCAGTCTGGCGGGCATCGCGTTCGAATGGTATGCAGAACTACTAAATGATTCCGTGAATACCTTCGATGAGATGGAGATGCTCTTCTGTCAGAGATTCGCTAGTGTGAATAAACACACTACCGTGGCGGCATTGGTCAATGAAAGGGTTGGACCGAATGAGACCTGGGTTCAATGTGTTACCCGATGGCAAAATCTCTGGTCAAAATGCGAGTAACGCATTGACGAAGCTGCAACCGTGGGAATGTTCATAACCACCCTTTACCCAAATTCAAAGGTGTTCCAATATATGGACTTTTTCAAGCCGAAAAACTTCCAAGAACTAATGGATAAAATGGCTCGATTGGATCAAATGGGTTAAGACTTTTCCTCATCCGATGAAGATAAATGAAAAGCAAAGGGAATGTGGTGTTTGTTGCCAATGCTCAACAAAAATGAGTGGTTCTGAAGCAATCTGTTGCCAAAATAGCGACGGCGTGGGTACTCGCTCCTCCCGAAATATGCACAGGGGGCATATTCCTCACTGGCGGAAGAATCTCTACGTGGGATGGTCCTTTCTTCTCAAAGAACAGAAAGAATATCAAGGGACCTACAAGAGGGTCCTACAATCAAGTGACTTGAACCAAAAACCATGGGAGGGATGTGAAATCCATGTCCCACTCCAAATCAGTTCATTCTTCCAAGAAGGAGGAAGACTCGGCAGAAGGAATGACGTGATATCTCGCTCCTTCATATATGAAGAAGACTCTCCATCGGTATCGGAAAGCGACATTGATAAGCAGGGGGCAGGTGCCATTTAAAATACCCGGTATTTCCCTCAAAACAACCCGATTGTTGCAATGGTAAAATAACCAGTCCAAGAGGGTGAAGACAGCCTAAGACGCGAAGTGTCCATGCATACAAAAGACATGCAGCAGCGCCTCGGCAAGCAAGCGTTGGAAGGAATGAGTTATATAACGTCCCGATCGAATGAAAAAGAACGGACCGAGAAGTCCCTAAACTAAAATTTCGCCTCAAACATGGCGATAACGGACCGAGATGTCCTTAAACTAACAACGGACCGAGAAGTCCTTAAACTAACTATCCGCCTTAAGCATGACGATAATGAACCGAACGTCCCTTAACTAACGCGTTCCCCCAAAAAATGGGAATGTTGGACCAAAACGTCCTTAAACTAATATTCGTCCCAAATATGGGAATGTTGGACCGAAACGTCCTAAAACTAATATTCATCCCAAAATGTGAATAATGGACCGAAACGTTCTTAAACTAATATTCGTCCCCAAAATGGGAATGCTGGACCGAAAAGTCCTTAAATAAAAATTCGCCTCAAACATAGCGATAATGGACCGGAACGTCCCTAAACTAGCGCATTGCCCAAAATACTGTCATATGCTCCCTTGAGATCTATATTGCAACTGAAGTCCTAGTGGCAAAGGTTGCAACTCAAGTCCTATCGGCTACACAGATACTCCAGCGGTGAAGCCACCCCCAAGTCCCACCAACAAACAGATGGGTCATCTGTGACGAAACTACTTTCGAGAGTTTCACCGTTGATAAAAAAGGTATGTCCACAAGCGAAATGAGTATGGATGAAAACCCGAAAGGGCGTCGTGAGTAAAAATAGCAGGACTACCGGCGAGCTTGTGAAAACCCGGAAGAGTGCAAACTCGTTAAAAAAACCAAAGAAAAGAAAAGAAAATAAACAGTACGACCACAAGTGAAATGGGCACGGATGAAAACCCGAAAGGACGCCGTGAGTAAAAACAGTAGGACTGTTGGCGATCTTGTGAAAACCCGAATGGACGCAATCACGTAAAAAAAAAATTAAAAAAATAATAAAATACACTTGCAGGGTCCTTTCAAGCTTGTGAGGAGAAAAAAATAAAATTAAAAAAATAATAAAATACACTTGTAGGACAGTCTTACTCAAGATGATAGTATGCTATCTGGTTTGCCTTTATCAGTCGTATACAACTTTAGGTGACATGATCACTATTACACGTTGATAGAGCCCTAAGGATCCTGCTTGACTACCAACAGTATGATGGCGATCATATACGTGAGAGTTGGGTAGTCTATAAGTACATCCTTAAAAGTGGTCCCTAGTCGTGGGAGTTTCGAGACAGGGCACCGATACTCCGGAGTAGACTAGTGTATACAGTTGAGACCCCGACGAGGGGCGGTGGCCGGTCTCACAAGCCATTGGTGTCAGTTGGATCACCTAAGATGTATACAAGTGCTCATTGGGTTATGAGTGCACCGGACAGGACTCGCCGGGAACCTGCTAGTTGGTTTTATACCTAGCGTCAGATAGCAGTTCCCTGGTGACATGTGTACAGGTTAGTTCATCGACCTGAGGTCGTCATTTGTCTCATGTGAGTTCCCACTGTGCTTTGATTACTACCCTACCACGGCTTAAAGGAGTCGTGCAAACAGGTTTTAGTTGGGTATAGTCCCGAGCCACATGGAGGCAAGTGAGCGGATCGGCAGGGAATTCGTCTCTCACGGTATTGGGGGTGAGATCGCGCTATGTCTAGAAGAGCCATTACACCAAGTCCTTGGAAAAGGCTGGTGGGAATTACTGGTAATTATTCCAATAGTTTCTCAGGGTGTTCAGGGCTACCCTACGACACGACTTATACTGTTATTGGGGGTCTGACGTTACCAGCCCCCTAGGCCCGATATACGATGCTCATAGACGAACGGACCGGACTGTACGGATATTGTCACTGATAGGCTCAGTAGTGTTCCAGGATGAGTTCACTCATCGGCTTCCCTTTCGGTCAGTACATGGGCAGCCGTTACGCACAGCTAGTGCCGCTGACGTGCTTATGGTTAAACCCACTGCCAGTGTACTGACGAGTTTTTAGATTCCCCCATAAATAGTTTCCCAAGTTCGGGAGAAACGTTGTAGAGGCCGTATGTTTTTATGGCAGGGTTCGAAATTGCACGTGCACTTGTGTACGTGTCATATTTCGGACAGATAATACTGGTGAGCTTTGGTTTAAGCCGGATCCAAGTATTATATTGAGTCGGAATATTTTAGTCTCATCGTATTCGTATTCGGTAGGAATACAGATACATGTATGTATATACAGGTGAGGGGTATTCTCCTAATCCGTTACGAGATTACTTTAGAAGATGCATTTCTTTTTGGATTAATCATTTTGGTTTAAATGATTAATGGAAATTGTGACTCATTGTAGTGACTCATTAATTCTAGAATGTTCACTAATGACTCATGTAATGAGTCATCTAGTGAGTCATTAAAGAATTAATAAGTTTTGTTTTGGGTATGGATATTTGAGGAGATATTTTCATAAGATATTTCTCTTTGGTTTTTTGATAATACTATCTCATATATCTATTCACAAAAGAATGAGATGAGAACATAAGTTTATGAGCTTGGTTTTTCTTTTGCTCACTAGAGTTTTCTTGAGCTCACAATTTTCATCCCTTAGCATCTTCTTCAACCTCCACCCTATCCCTCTCATGTGATGAGAACCCTAGGGTGTTTGAGACAAAATATTCTACTCATTCTCTACTTCATCTTGGACATGTCGGTTAGCATACTTCATGTCCGAGTTGCCTCGGTATAGAGGCGGGAGCACGTTTAAAGATCCGTTGACGTGGTGCCACCTCGATGAGGAGACAAGAGATCGGAGTTGCCGTGAGGAGCGTGGGATAATGGCTAAAGACCGAAGGACATGGATCGATCGGTATAGCCTTTCTACCTCTTTACAGTTTGTTAGTTTAGCGTTAATGGCAAGATCCGGGTTTAAAGAATGCGATAGCGCCAGTTGTAAAAGTTTTTGTTCCGCGTTTGGCGTCAGAATGACGGCCAGGGCGCTACCGTAGACTTACATGGTATCAGAGCCACGCCATTAACCTTTACTAACTTGTTCTAACGTGTTTAAAACATCGATCGAACGAAATTTCCAAAACCTCATTTTTCATGTCAAAGTTTCTGTCGAATTTTTAAACTGGTCTAAAAATTATTTTGAGTATCTCAGAAAATCGAGCAGGCTTTTTTAAGACTCTGGAAGACATTTGGTCGACTGTTCCCTCAAGAACGCCGCGGAACCGCCGCACAAGCCATGTATTGGCCGCAGTTCCGCCGCCGTTTTGGAGGAACAGTGTACCATTTTTCTTCTGGGTGTTTTTCATGTGGAATTGTGTTTCTGGAATATTTTTTTTTGGGCCCAGATTTTGTTTGAGTACTGGATTTGTACTTAGGGCCCACTTCGGGAAGTTTTGTCGATCGGAATTTTAAATGTGTTAGTTTACAGTACTTACATTATATCTCTGACCGTGAATGTCATTCGAGCGGTAAATCGTGTCTAATTGCTATAGTCCTTTTAGACGGGTTTGCGAACGTGACATTCACGTTGATGTTCTGTGTTGTGCTGTGATGTTGCGGATTTGTCGTGGTTGATAGCTGTGTGCAATGGTAGTGCAGTTTGGATTTATTTGTACATTTGATATTGCGTGGCGAGCGTCCAACATGTGGACTGCCGTCACTGCCTGTTCGTATAATATTCTTTTGGGGCACGACCGGGCTGAGGTCGATGTACCCGTTGTGCATATTTTTCATTTCTGTACTAGGTTTACCCCGCGGCGGAGTGCACAGATAGCCGGGTTCTGGAGGGCAACGGGTCCGCATCTCATGGCTTTGAGAGGCAGGGGGCCTCACTCTAGAATTGGCAGACTATTCGCCGCACTCGTAGGGATACAGGTTGACCCAAGGAGGGGTGCTCAAGTTACCGGATTCCGTGAAGTGCAGGGTGGTCCATTCACTTTGCTATAGGGGGCTGCCTCGCTTCAGGTTTTGGCGGATAACTTGCCGCACCCGTAGGGGTCTAGGTTTCATTGCACAGGCTATCCACACAAGCAGGGGAACGTCGGGTTTCAGCAGCAGCTCTGTGAAACCCGGGGATCCCAGATTATCTGTATTGTTCTGTGATGCTTATTACTTTTCTGTAATGTTGCATTTATCATGCCTGGAGCGATTATTGTATATTGGTATATATACTAGTAGATGTTGTATATGTTTTACACCCGCGCTAGTCCAGTCCCCGCTCTGTCGTTAGTTAAGTACCCTAACAGGTGATGACACCCAGTGACGAATGCGGATGGCATATACGTACATTTTATTTTCGTTCTTTTCTGGTGTGATTAATTGATGGGACTGCGTTGATTCTGATCAATGCAAAGGAAAACAAACCTGTTTGACGTTGTTGGAATAGTTTTCAAAAAGTGTTATTACAAGGACGTTTTCTTTTGTTTTGTACAGTGGTATTCAGTTGGAACATCCTGCACCTCATTCGACGGGACAAGGGCCGAGATCCCTTCACCGGGAGTGATCCCTTGGGCAGAAGTTTGTGTCAGGGTAATAACTTCACTATAGTCGATTACTTGTTGCTTTGCATTGCGGTATTCAGTTAGAATATCCTGCACCTCATTCCACGTGGAAAGAGCCGAGATCCCTTCACCGGGAGTGACCTCTTTAGCGAAGGTTTTCGCCATTATATTTTTTAAAAAGCTAACAGGTTCCTTCAGCGATATCAAGTTCGTTACGTTAAAGGTTTTTGGCCAAAAACCAGCCGTAGCCCTCCGTCATTTCAGTTGGGTATTCAGTAGTATTCAAGCTATGTATTTTGACCAACGCCAAGGCATAGTGTTTGGTAGCTGCTGGGTATTCATCTGTTGCATAGATAGATGAGTTGGTTTGGGACAGTCGTTCTGCCATTTGTCCAACGTCAGGGGTATGTACAGATGGGTTCAAATTAACAAGATAATGATGGGTAGAACTTGACATGTGACTTATGGCATTTGGCCAACGTCAGGGTCATAAGAGCATGAGGCATAAATCCATATCAGGAGTTTCTAAAGAAACTGAAACTTACCAGGCATGCGCATACCTTCTGGAGTGTGATAACATGAGTGGATTCCTTCACGTTATCATGCGATGAGAGTTGGATCTCGATTCCCACTGATGAGTTAGTTTACTCTTCGGGTGATCCCGATTGATTCTTCTTTCAGGTTTAGAGGAGAATTTGACAGTACAGTGGGAGGTTTCCTGATTAAATAAAGTGATAACCATTCTGATCTAGGTTAGAGTGCACGCATAGTTTTTCTTTTCTCTCTCTCTTTGGCAGCGACCATTGACCGACCCTTGACTATGACTCAGTAACCAAGTTGACCGAACCTTCTTAAACTACTGGCTTTTGGATAGTCAGAGTTGCATAAGTCATTGCCGCTCCTTCTTTTACCCTTTGCATTTCTCCAGAACACCTCGTATTACTACGAACATCCACTTCCATTGGATAAATCCATCATATGGTTATATACGAACTCGAAGGGACATCTTCGGGGATGGATTCAGGTTCAGGAGAAATTGAATTGGTTTATTCAGTTGTCTTTTATCATCACCTTCTCTCAGGTTGCGAGGGCTCCTTGGTTTAGGAGAGTACACCTATTACGCTTATTGGATAGTCTTCTTCCAAACCATAGGCAGGTGCCGAAAGGTAGGAAACGCAGAGAACCAAATAGCCTAAGTAGGGTGTACAGAAGGTAATAAGTAAAGACAAAATAAAGGGATTAGAAAGAGGGCAAAGTAAATTGTGACTGCTATCATTCACGACCAAACCGCATAGATCATCGCCACTCCTATTTCACCTTTGCTTTTCTCCATTTGAGGAGGAATAGAATAAGGTTTATTCAGTTGTCTTTTATCATCACCCTCTCTCAGGTTACGAGTACTCCTAGGATTAGAAGTGTACACCTACTATGCTTACTGGATAGTCTTCTTTCAAACCATAGGCTGGTGCCGAACGGTAAGGAATGAAGAAAACCATTTAGCCTAACAATGGTGTAAAGAAGGTAATGACTAAAGACAAATAAAGGGATTTGGAGAGTTGGCAACGAAATATACGGTTATAGTCATGAATTGGATTATGGAAGAGGCATTACTAAGAATACCCGGATACCCCTTCGAAACATATTCATGTTTCAGTTTCACTGTGCGTTGTTAAAGGAAAACTGATTTCCCGATTAGATACTTACTCCACGGTATGTATTTACCAGGTATGATTCTCACATCTGTATGGTTTTACAGATGATGAGTGGGAGTAAGTTATTGGGAATTAGGTGATCATCCTCATTATATCGGAATTCGTTGTAATTGGTGATGTTTGAGGAAATCGCCTGGGTTCTTGCCAGACGACAAGTATTTGGTTTTGAATATCCGTTGTTATGCACCAATTTCAAATTGATATATCTGTACGTTTATTTTTATAAAGTGAGATATAACTTTTTGATATTATGTCGATGACATTTACCTATATCAGTTGACGATTGGGTAAGGAGCATTGAACAGTGGAGTAGTTCTTAACCATAAGTACAGTTTTCAACCTACGATGCACAGGTTTTGAGTTATTCAACTCAGCGGACTTATACAGAGTATTGTATGTTGTCCAGTGTCCATCAGGACAAAGGGGTTGGTCATCGTACTATGTTCTGTTTACTTGTGACTTCTCTAGTTTTTAGACAAGTATTTCGTAGAAATACAATGTCTAAGTTTTGAGAAGTTATAGGTATAAGAATAAGTAGAGAACCAGGTGTCGCAAGCATCGGGATTCTTCAAAGAGATCGAAGATATAGATACTTGTGATTGGTATTCAGTTGATAGTAATGGTTTTGAGAAACTTGTTTCTCTTTCAGGTTACTCATAATTGGATGCATTCCTAAGTTGGGTAATGCTGATTAGCCTCATTCTATTAAGTTGATATGCGCTGGAGACAGCTGCATGATTTGAATCTGGATCCAATTAAATAAGTGCCAAAGTTTCTATTTTGGATATAGAATGGTTCATATCTTAACGATGTTAAGGTACGAGGAGTTGTCTGGCTTATGCTTAAAACCAGACTCTGGATAACTCAAGGCACATTTCTGTAATGGCAGTTTGTGGGTTGACCCGGGCTATGTCGAGGGTTGACTTTCTACCATCTGGAAGATCAATAGTTATATTGTTCTTGACTAGCCACAGTTTTAGTAAAATGGATTTTTTCAGAAAACAGTAGTGGGAGTATGGTAGAACTGGAATTGATTCCAGAACCGCAAACGATTACGGAAAATTTAAAAGGACCTAAAGATTCAATCAGGTTTGATATTCCATTAGCCACTCCGCAGATATGGTGGGTAACCTCAGGCGCCCGAGAGGTACTTTGGTAGCCTCAATGACGGTGACAGGGAGGCTCTTGTTTACCCAGACTTGACACTACTGTTGTTCCAGACTATGAGACCTGGCAGGAGGATGAGTATAGCATCGTTCTAAACTAGTTTTAGAAGTGCACGTATATATTATTCTGCCAGAGGGTTGTTGTGGTCAGTGGGAGCAGCGGAAGCATAGTGGGCAAGATGCTTGTGTCTATTTATAGACTAAAGCAGATATAGCGGAGATAGATCATCTAATTTTGATGTGACAGTTATGGGTTTGACTTCATCAGAATAGGGGATGGATCTGTTAAGAAGGTAGTAGAGTGTGATGTCCTGGTATTTGTATGACATACACAGAGTAGGAAGTAAAATTCCTATACTACGATCGGTTATACTTTGGTTGTCACACAGTTGTTTCTCCACACAGGATATGGATATAATATCAGACATTCTGGTTACTAGATCTATGATTTTAGATCTAGATTTGGGTAGTTTCCCAATCTGGGTACTTAGACAGTATTCTAAAGATGTTTTAGAATGGACGACTCCTAGCATGGTGGTGTACCTGCAGGTGATGGAGTCTCCCTCTCTAAAGGTGTCTTACAGACTAAAGGGGAAAGGGATGTGCATGATTAACATATCACTTGCTTAGGCAATTGAGTTGATCATGAGATGTCAAGTACCACACCAGATGTTGTTTTTGCACTAGCTGCAATAAGTTTATATTAATCCAATCCTGGAAAAACATTCGGAAGAAGTTTTAGAACATAAGTGGATGTTCTACGGATTTGATGACGGCAGCCTCCTTCGGAGACAGTTATCATTCCAGGCTTCCAAGGTGACATGGATGACAGAGTGATTGTCAGAGTTATAGTTTTTCCTCTGACAAAGGGGGCAGTATTTTGGGCAGGTGGTCCAAGAGGATACTATGGGAGGCATGGTGCAGGATACTGATTAGGTTCAGTTGACGATACAGTCTAAGAAGTTTGGATTTGGAGTTCATTTATGAACTAGGTCCCATCAGATATCCAGACATATTCTAAGACAGGTATTACTCAATTCGGGAGATGGTTTTCTCCGCGAACTTGAGATTAAGAGAGACATAGAAAGAAACATCAGGGCGGATCCACTCATTGAGGCTATTTCTCAAACACAAGGGTTTTACAAATGAGCTTTGTGAAACTAGTTAGTAGAGGAGTTGGGTGTTCGGTATCACACAGGCTGTGAGTATGCGACATCGCAATAATTAGCCTTAAGTTCAAGTGGGAGATTGTTGGTCGTAGTGCCCTCAAAGTCAATTATTGGATGGCAGGTACGTGATTGCAAAGATTGAGGGAGAACCTATACCGGTAGGACAGTCTTACTCAAGATGATAGTATGCTATCTGGTTTGCCTTTATCAGTCGTGTACAGCTTTAGGTGACATGATCACTATTACACGTTGATAGAGCCCTTAGGTTCCTGCTTGACTACCAACAGTATGATGGCGATCATATACGTGAGAGTTGGGTAGTCTATAAGCACATCCTTAAAAGTGGTCCCTAGTCGTGGGAGTTTCGAGACAGGGCATCGATACTCCAGAGTAGACTAGTGTATACAGTCGAGACCCTGACGAGGGGCGGTGGCCGGTCTCACAAGCCATTGGTGTCAGTTGGATCACCTAAGATGTATACAGGTGCTCATTGGGTTATGAGTGCACCGGACAGGACTCGCCGGGAACCTGCTAGTTGGTTTTATACCTAGCGTCAGATAGCAGTTCCCTGGTGACATGTGTACAAGTTAGTTCACCGACCTGAGGTCGTCATTTGTCTCATGTGAGTTCCCACTGTGCTTTGATTGCTACCCTACCACGGCTCAAAGGAGTCGTGCAAACAGGTTTTAGTTGGGTACAGTCCCGAGCCACATGGAGGCAAGTGAGCGGATCGGCAGTGGATTCGTCTCTCCCGGTATTGGGGGTGAGATCGCGCTGTGTCTAAGAGAGCCATTACACCAAGTCCTTAGCCAAGGCAGGTGAGAATTACTGGTAGATATTCCAGTAGTTTCTCAGGGTGTTCAAGGCTACCCTACGACACGACTTATACCGCTATTGGGGGTCTGACGTTACCAGCCCCCTAGGCCCGATATGCGATGCTCATAGACGAACGGACCGGACTGTACGGATATTGTCACTGATAGGCTCAGTAGGGTTCCAGGATGAGTTCACTCATCGGCTTCCCTTTCGGTCAGTACATGGGCAGCCGTTACGCACAGCTAGTGCCGCTGACGTGCTTATGGTTAAACCCACTGCCAGGGTACTGACGAGTCTTTAGAGTCCCCGACAGATAGTTTCCCAAGTTCGGGCGAAACGTTGTAGAGGACGTATGGTTTTATGGCAGGGTTCGAAATTGCACGTGCACTTGTGCACGTGTCATATTTCGGACAGATAATACTGGTGGGCTTTGGTTTAAGCCGGATCCAAGTATTATATTGAGTCGGAATATTTTAGTCTCATCGTATTCGTATTCGGTCGGAATACAGATACAGGTATGTATATACATGTGAGGGGTATTCTCGTAATCCGTTACGAGATTACTTTAGAAGATGCATTTCTTTTTGGATTAATCATTTTGGTTTAAATGATTAATGGAAATTGTGACTCATTGTTGTGACTCATTAATTCTAGAATGTTCACTAATGACTCATGTAATGAGTCATCTAGTGAGTCATTAAAGAATTAATGAGTTTTGTTTTGGGTATGGATATTTGAGGAGATATTTTCATAAGATATTTCTCTTTGTTTTTTTGATAATACAACCACATATATCTATTCAAAAAGAATGAGATGAGAACATAAGTTTATGAGCTTGGTTTTTCTTTTGCTCACTAGAGTTTTCTTGAGCTCACAATTTCCATCTCTTAGCATCTTCTTCAACCTCCACCCTATACCTCTCATGTGATGAGAACCCTAGGGTGTTTGAGACAAAATATTCTACTCATTCTCTACTTCATCTTGGACATGTCGGTTAGCATACTTCATGTCTGAGTTGCCTCGGTATAGAGGTGGGAGCCCGTTTAAAGATCCGTTGACGTGGTGTCACCTCGATGAGGAGATAAGAGATCGGAGTTGCCGCGAGGAGCGTGGGATGATGGATAAAGACCGAAGGACACGGATCGATCGGTATAGCCTTTCTACCTCTTTACAGTTTGTTAGTTTAGCGTTAATGTCAAGATCCGGATGTAAAGTATGTGATAGCGCCAGTTGTAAAAGTTTTTGTTCTGCGTTTAGCGTTAGAATGACGGCCGGGGCATTACCGTAGACTTACACTCACAAAGGAGCAACACACTTAGGAATCCCTACGATTCCTAAGGAGAAAGTACACTTATGAGATCTTCATGACTCGTAAGGAGAATCCCCTCTATGAGACCCTCATGGCTCAAAGGATTCAAAAGCCTTAGATTTCAGGGATCTAAACCTGTTCTTAAACCATCATATCCCCCAAGCTGTTCTACAGGTGGTCCAATATCGACTCTTGTACACAATCCACAGGTATAAATAAATGTATCCCCCACCAAGTTCCATCAATGATAAGAAATGTCCCCATATAGTGAATGACACTTGTAAGTCCTCTCGACTTATAAGGAGAAAACACTCTTATAAGATCCTTATGACTTACGAAAGAAAGTATCACTTAGGAATCCCCACGATTCCTAAGGAGAAAATACACTTACGAGATCCTCACGACTCGTAGAGAGAAATACCTTTATAAGACCTTTACGGCTCATAAAGTCAAAAAGCCTTAGCCGACAGGATCTTAACCCTGTTTACTAAGCCACCTGTATCCAAATTAACAAAGGCAAATGATGATTTGCTCCTGGCAATATCCCATTCGAAGCGCTGATGCCTAAATAGGTATTAAATTTCAAGTCCTCGCAGAGACAAATGATGATTCGCTCCTGGAAATATTCCAGTTGCAGCGATACTGATGCCAAGATTGGTATTAGATCTCAAGTTCCTGACTCGTAATAAACTCAGCGAGTCGCAAAAAAATGCATATGAAATAGCCGAAATGATGGGGCAACTCGCAACAAAAATCAGTGAGCAAAAAATATGCATATAAAATAGCCGAAATGATGGGGTAACTCGTAACAAAAATCAGCAAGCAAAAAATATGCATATAAAACAACCAAAATGTTTGGGCAACTTGCAGTAAGAAATAGCGAGTAAAAGTAAAAAAATGAAATAGCCGAAATGATTGGGCACCGCGAAAAATAGCCGAAATGATTGAGCAATCGCGACTTTTGCGATATAAAAAGCTAAAATGATAGAGCATCGCGGAAAAAATGTATATAATAAAAAAATGAAAATGAAACTTTTCGGCCCTGCAAGTACGTCCATATTGACTGTTGTATATGATTCATGAGCGCAAATGAAATAAAGGGAACCATATTTTCCCATCACGCTTCGTCAAAAGAAGCTCTGAGTCTTGACGGTTCATATACAACCTAGAGACTATCTCGACGTTTCTTCTCAATGCAGACTCGACGTCATCAAAGACTTACGTGTCAAATAAAAAAGGAGTAATGGAAAAATCCTAGTTCCAGCTCGATGTTCCTTCTCAATGCAGACTCAACGTCATTAAAGACCTAAGGGTCAAATAAAAAAGGAGTGATGGCAAAATCCCAACTCCAGCCACTCCAACCCGACGTGCTTCTCATCGTCAACGGGATACAGACGCAACGTCAACAAAAACCCAAGGGTCAAATAAAAATAGAGTAATGGCAAAATCCTAGATCCAAGTCTTGACGGTTCATATACAACTTAGAGACTATCTCGTCGTTCTCCCTCATTTCAGCAGGATGCGGACGCATCTATCAAATGAAATTGGAGCAATGACATATCTCTAGCTCCAGATCTCGATTGCTATACATACAACATAGAGATCAAACAGATGTTTTCCCGACTTCAGCAAAGAATCGGCGTGACATCGTTAAAAAAAACCCGAAGTGATGGCATATTCCGAGCTTCGGGTCTTGACGACAACTCATATAAAGCCTAAAAGACCATTGGAGATTATCCCACCTCAGAAGGGTGCGGTTATGATTCATCGAGGCTCCAAATTGAGCCTAATCTCAAGTAAAAAGTGTCATGGAAAATTCCTAACGCTTGCTCTTCCGACGGTAATATGACCTAAGAAGATTACTTGAAGACGTCTTGTCCAGCCTCAGAAGGGATCAGAGATATGACAGTCACATGGCTACTCGAACAACGGCATAAAGACTGCATATCGAGGAATATCTCAGCCAACGCGACGGTACCACGGACTAAAACCCTAGTACCACAAAACCTAACGGACATCTATCAAAAAAATGGATATCTATATTTCACGTTAGGATACACCTGCGAGAACCTCTCGACTCGTCTCGACTCGTAGGGAAAAACATCTTTATGAAACCCTTACGCTCATGAAGGTGAAAAGCCTTAGGCGATGGGGATATCAACCTGTTTCTTAAGCACTGTGGCCCTACAAGTAGATCCAAGCTGACTCTTGTATACTATCCACAGGCCACATTCTCCAAAGTCGCATATCGATGAGGAGAAGAAGCCACTTACGAGTTCTCTCGACTCATAAGGGGAAAATACTCTTGTGAGATCCTTACGACTCTCAAGAGAAAACACACTTGGAGGTCCTTACGACTTCTAAGGAGAAAATACACCTACAAGATCCTCTCGATTTGTAGGGAGAAAAATCTTTATGAGACCCTCATGGCTCATAAAGTTGAAAGCCTTAGGAGACATATCTAAACCTGTTTCCGAAGCCATCGCTGCCCTAAAAGAACATCCAAACAGACTCTTGTATACTATCTATGGGCCACATTCGCCAATAAAGTGAAGAAACCACTTGTGGGTCCCTTCGACTCGTAAGGAGAAAATACTTGCGTGAGATCCTTACGACTCATGAAGGTGAAAAACACTTACGAATCCTTACAATTTCTAGGGAGAATACGCACTTATGAGATTCTCACGACTCATAGTGAGAAAAACTTTCTTGAAACCCTTACGGCTCATGAAGATGAAAAACTTTTAGGCAACATGGACCTAAACATGTTTCCTGAGCCATCGGTTCTACGGAGATGCATATCTTTGCACTACTTAACCCACGTACATATCGACGTGGGCAAAGTAGTGGGGGGAATTTGTTCCCACCAAAAAATTTTGGGCAAAAAAGCCCAAGGTATCTGTCACGACTCGGAATTTAGCTCGTGACCGACACTTAAATCACGCAACGTCTAAAAGCATAACGTAACTCAAGTAAGCCGAAGCCTTTTTGTGGAAAATAGTGGAGGTGCGATTTTGAAATAAAGGTATAATGAAACCAAGTTTTTCTTTAAATGCATAGGTAATGAAACATGAAAATACAAGTGGATTATACTATAGTTGAAAACATTTTTCGTCCTTGAAATTTCGGGCAGCATCTCCCTTGTATATTTTGATCCAAAAACCACATACAAGAAATATATATAGGCATCCCCAAGCAGGAGCTGGCTCTTCGCCAATTTGGCGGAAACACAACCACGCAAGTAAGCACTATATATACGACGCCCAACGGCGAAGATCAACACAGAAAGAATAAATAAATAAAGCAAGACATCAAAACCTCAAAGAAGCGAACATACAACCATCGCTCTAAGTCTCGCAACCACACAAGTCTTTCTAGTCCACTAATATACAAATTCTAGTTCTGATTGATGGAGTTTATCAAGATACAACAGAATATAAGTACGAGAGTGGGCACGATCCAATATGTGTCCCGCCTACCAAAGCAAAACATCCTGGATGAAGCTGTGTGCCAGCGATGCCGCTACTGATCCCAAACAGTCAAACCTGCAAGAACTGTGGTACAACGGGGGTGAGTTGCCAACTCGTGAGTAGAAAACATCAGCAGTAGAAATCGAATAAAACAACGATTTCCTAGGTCATACTATATCATAAAGGTAATACTATGATATCTAGGGTGACCATAATGCATATATGTCAACAATCGAGTCAATGCAATGACATATAGAAATAACATCTGAAACATATGCCTACATGCATGTGGATATCATCCACGTGTCCATCAACAATACAAGTTGTTTCCTCCAATCAGAGCAAAGCTCTGTTTGAAATTTAAATTTCAAATTGAAGCAACGCTTCAGATGCAGCGCCAAGTGCGCTGCGCCCTAAGCTGCGCACCACGTGTAAGATACGGATGCACTAGCGTAATGTGCTCTAGGTAGCGCATCACGTGTAAGACACGGATGCATTAGCGCTAAGTACGCTGCGCTCTGAGCAGCGCACCATGTGTAGGACACAGGTGCGCTAGCGATAGGTGCACTGCGCTCTAAGCAGCGCACCACGTGCAAAGCATGGGTGTGCTAGCGCTGGAACAAAAAGCTCCTCACCGTTAGATCAAAGATCTAATAATAATGATAAATCATTAATTGATCAGAATTAAATTCTGTTAAGGAAAGATCTCTCAAATCTTTCCAAACAACAAGATTGTGCTCTGTAAATCAGAGCACTGTTGGATCAATGATCCAATGGTGATTAAAAATCACTAGAAAATACAGAATAAATTCTGTTTAGAAGATTTCCCAATTTTTGTTGAAAACAAGAAGATTACCTTCTGTAAATCATAAGCCCTTGGATCAAAAATCCAATGATGGGAAAATTCCCAAATCAATTAGAGAAAAGATCTCTTTAACCGATCGAACTGATCAACTTGCCCTATATAAAGGCCCCGAGACTTCAAGTTTTGTACAGATAACCCCCCTATAAACTTTGAGAAACTCAAAGATAGCAAGCTCTTGCAAGAAGATCTTTCTTCAAGGTAAAAATGATAATGATGAACATAGAGAGGAAATCATCTCATAAAAAGAAGAATTTACTTCTTTAAAGATCATAGATCTACAAGACCAATGTCTTTCACAAAAAGATCAAGAGATCTCATCATAAAATAATAAGAAGAAAAACATAATTCTTCTCACAGATCATGGATCTATAAAGGCAAAGCCTTTAATCAATATAAGAGATTGGAAATATCTCCTGCAAAATAAGAACTGTTGTTCTTGGATCTTGAGATAAAGTCTCTTTTAAAACAACATAAATTTGTTTCCCAGATCATAAAATTGATCAAATGTGCTTTCCGCTCTTGAACTGCGCCTCTGCGCTCTCTGGACTGGCGCTCAGCGCCAAATGCGCCACGTGTCAATCACGTATGCGCCAATTAACAACTTGCGTTTTGCGCTTCTGAAATAGCGCACTGCGCTCATGGGTTGGCGCTCAGCGCCAAGCGCACCACGTGTCACTCACGTGTGCGCTACTAAACTGAAAGCGCAATGCGCTCATGGATTAGCGCTCAGCGCTCATAGACTGGCATCATACGCTCATCATTTGGCGCCTAGCGTCAAGTACAACACGTGTCCCTTACATGTGCGCCACATGGAAGAAGCGTACTGCGCTCTTTGACTGGCGCAAAGCACCTAGCGCGCCACGTGTTGCGCTGACAGAACATAAATTGTTCTTTAATAAGCCCAGAGCTCTGATGAATGCTCTGCATTCAACAAAAGACAAAAACATTGTCAAGATATAAATCAATGCTTACCATTGTTAAAAGGGCGAAGCCCAAATAAAGGCTCAACAGCCCAAAATAAAATGTTAAATATTTTAACCTGATTGGACCTAACCAAAAACTGGCCATAAGTCCTCAACCCACATTAATTGATCTCATCTGCTCATAAATATGCTAACAGATCTTAGCCCCAAATTGGACTATAGATCTTTTAATCAACTCACATCGGTTCGAGGGTACATCTCTTTACTCCTCTGATATTTGTCATTATAATCCTTCAACGTCTCCAGAAAGGTGACGGGTCTCGACAACCAAACATTCTACGGACTGTGGGGTCCTTAAACCAATGGACTATGATGTCCTTAACCTTGACTGTAAGGTCTTTAAACTCACGGACTATGATGTCCTTAACCTCGGACCGAGAGGTCTTTAAACTCACGGACTATGATGTCCTTAACCTTGGACCGAGATGTCCTTAAACTAACATTGGACCACCACGTCCTTAAACTGGTAATCGACCGCAATGTCCCTAAACTAAACAATAGAGTTCAAATGCTCTATTGTTGGATCTAAACGATCCGGTTAAGTTGATCTTAGTCTGAAATTAGACTAACGTATCCTTAACAAACGTTTAAGTTGATCTTAGTCTCAAATGAGACAAACGTATCCTTAAACCCAACCCCCAAACCTAAATCTAAGAAAATACGGATTTGGACTATTCCACGCCCTACGGGCGATAACATAAATTAGTCTCCGTATACAATCTACGGGCAACCAAAAACAAAACAAACACCCACGACACGAAGTGACCATCTGGAGAAGGAGAAAGTGGTTACCGCGATGCGGTATCGTAATTAACTGCAGGGGCTTGCGCCTGCAGGGAAGAGCATCACCACAATTAAAAAACCCTCAAATGAGGGGGAATCTGACGAAGTCTGCTATATCGGCCGCATCCGTTTAAACCTTCGATACACGGTGCCATAAATCAATTTGGCATCTTCGGAGAGGTGGACGGATAGTACCAATTAGCATCTGCCCCGAAATTCAGGCGAGACGGACCCGCGCGGTCGCGTCTCCGTGTTTCGGCGAGGAACAGATTCTGGCATGCCCGGTGGGACCTTTTCCTCTTTCCACTCCACACTTCGTGTGTCGTGTTCGCGAACGAATCTCGGTTTGCTATGGTTGCTCTTGGGTTCGAGATACTAAGATTTGGTGTCTTGCTCGGTGCAGAAAATGAAAGATCAATGGCGTCTACTCGCACAAAATGTTCCAGCTGCAACTGCAACTCCCGTTCCGCCTCATCTGGAGGTGTAACTTACGGGCCCCAAGCGGCTTCCATCTTTGCTATGCCGGTAGAGCAGGTAACGCAGGCTGCCACCGGGTTGTTCTTCGGGACCATGCTCCCACCAGTGAGCGTTAATATCCTGCTGCCGCAAGAAGCGCAGAAGAAGTCGGTCTTTGATCGGCTCACTACCACCACGGCCGCTCTCAACGGGTCATCCAATGTTAAGCCGACAGCATCAGTCTTCGATAAGCTGAGCCTGAACTCCAATGGGGCCGTCAAGAAGCCCGCGATACCTGAAGTGGCCATCCCAAAACGGATAGCCATTCCTGCTCTCGAGGTCACCAAGGCGGCTTCTCCTGCCAAAGGGTCGGTCTTAACAAGGCTGACTGTTCCGGCCCCTGCTCCAGGCGAAGTCCTCAAAGCTGCTTCCCCTTCCCAGAGGTCTGTCTTTGACAGGTTGGATATTACTTCTCAACGGACACCAGTCTTTAAGAGGCTGACGCCAGCGACAACCTTTCGCTAAGACAGGGGCATGATGAAGCCATCCCCACAGCTGAACCAACTCCGTCCGCACGACATGCTCGCCGTCGTCACTGGCGCCGAGTAAGGAAGGCCGGAGGCATCTCCCCTTCTGGACTAACTCCGCCAGCTCCCATGGTGGAAATCAACGCTGCTGTTCCAACTGGGAACAGCTTTGAACCGCTTAGAAGGGTTCGCAAGAACTCTCCGACTGCCGTGCTGAAGAGATCTCCTCTACCTGTGGAGAATGCTACAGATAAGAAGCTGGAGCAGCCCCCTCAGTGGCTGTCCTCCAAAATTTATAAATTTTGGCGACAGGTCCAGGAATCAGTGATTGACCAGGACTACTCTCTCCAATCAAAGAAGCTTAAAGCTCGACAAGGAGAAAATCATCCTGTCAAGCCACCAAAGGCGACAGCCGTCTGGGTGCCCACTGCAACGGCTCCCTCAACGTCAACCGCTCAAAAGAGAAGGAGGCCGGAGAAAGCCCATGTGTCCGCGACGAACCGCAAAGACACCGAACCTAAACGCCCCATGCCTGGGGACATGATGGTACATACTATTTATATGGCTTCTGGAAAAGAGGAAAGCCGTGCTTCTACGGGTCATCGAACGCTTACCCGATCGATAACAAAGGCCCAGGAACAACAGCAGCAGAAACTTCAGGAGATGCTGACTGCAATGGCCGCACTCACTGGGCCGAAAGAAAATCCAGAGACCTCAGAGCAGCGGCGGGAACAAGAAACTGATACTGAGTTCCTCCGAAGAATGCTCGAGAGGAAAGAAAAAGAGGCTGCGGAGCAGGCAACCAATATAAAATGAATGTCTCTACTGTTCCGAGACATGGCTGGGATGATATTACAGTCGGAACCTCCAGCTGAAGACCCCCGATCATCGTTGAAGATGACAGAGGGGAGACATCGAACCCTCCTCCGGCTCTTTCAGTAGCCAAAGAAGAGACAATCTCTAAGGCCGCCTTGGACGACTACATCGCTCAGCAAATACGAGCTCACCAGGCGAACGAAGTGGCTGGACAAATCGTTAAGACTGGACAACCTTATCCAGGCTGGTATGACCAAATAAGGTACCCGTCGGGATATACGATCCCTAAATTTTATGTATATAAAGGGACGGGGAATCCACATCAGCATGTCGCTCAATTCAGAGCCTTGTGCAGCAACACCGGTTGTGATTTTAAAAGATTAACATTCGGGTTGCCTTGTGCAGCAACATCAGCATCCCGAGCACTGCATTGATAAAATTTTTGAATGGTTGGTGTTGACATTCGGTCTTTGCAAAGCTTGGCATCGACCATTGATTTTTGACCCCCACTTGTGATTTTAAAAGATTAACATTGCATAACTCAAGTTTGGGGGGGTATAATTTTTTCTGGCTCTTGAAAAGAAAATTTTTACAAAATGATGAGCCAAAAATAAGTTTGAGGGAGGATCTTCACTTAAATATTTTGCCCCCACTAATAAATTCCTCCCAAGCTTACAGGTTTTTCGAGATTTAGCCGAAGGCAACAGTGAGGACACTGTTGAAAACAAGTTTGGGGGAGGTTTGTGCTTATTTTAGCATCATTTGCATATCATTTGCATAAGCACAAAACATTTTTTTTGAAAACCTATAAAAATTTAAAAATTTTCAAAATTATAAAAATATTTTTTGTATATAAATAAGATAATGAAAGTTTAGATAGTGAACAATTACATCCATGAGATTAGAAAAATTTAAGAAAACTAAGAAAATTAGAAGTTTTCTTATACGAACTAGTAATAAGTAGTTATGAGCCGTTGTCCCAAGGGTTAGTAAGATGAAGGACGTCACTAATCTGAGGATAAAAATAAGTCTGAAAAATAGTTTCTATTCTAGAAGCCAAACATTTTGAACGTTGCTACCCTGCTATTCGCACTTACACACATCTTAAAGCCTGGGATAGTAGAGGATACCTTGAAATGCTCTTGTCTTAAAGCCAAAAGTATGAAAATAAAAATATATGGTGAGAAAAATGGATACTGGTTTTGTTATCACCGAGGGCAATAAAAATATATAGCAAAAGGGTGCTTCTTCACCTAGTGCCCCAAGGTCAACTGGTCTGGGAGTCACTGCTATGCCTGAGGTGGTGCAAGACTAGGAAAATACACCAAGTTAGCAAGCACATTAGTAATCGGTCGGTTAGTACCTCAAGAAGTATTAACGGTCGCATGAAAGTGTGTAAGCAATCTCGTTTGTCAAGAAGTACTGAGGCTGATGGGCAAGAGTATGATAGCTTGAATTGAATTCTCCGGGTGTAGGGATGTCTTTACACACACGCAGGGTGATATGATCGATGTTTGGAATAAAGATAGGAATGAAGAATAAGACGATGTTTTATTGAGGGAGGACGTGATTTCTGACATCTTTTCATGACCATTAAGATAGGGCTCATGACAACCGAAAAGCTAGCTTAGTTGGAAACCCTAATTTTCAAAGTCTTTCTTTTACAATTCTTATCTTTAAATGTAATATTCATGATCTTTCTTTTATTATTGGATTTTGTGGGTGCAATCCGCTGAAAACCCTCAGGAGACAACACTCCTCCTACTAGGGACACCTAGAGGTTTAAAGGCTTGTTGCACGTGCTCAGTGCAATCGTGTTGCCTACGAAAGTGTGCTAGTTAGTTTTTCTCTTTCTTTATTTTCCCCTTCTCTTTTTAATAAAACATTCGCTCGAGACGATCGAAATTAAGTTTGGGGGTATTTGATCAGTCGAAAATATTGTATATTTTAGCCGGCAATTTCCTTAACATTTGCATACACTTAGAAGTGTTCGGCATTCATATTCTACATATTAACAAATCTGTCACAAAATATGAGATTTCATGTATTAGACTTTTAAACCGACACTTTAAAGGAAATTAACCGCATTTCATGGCATCGCATCATTTCTGTATTTGCGCAACACTTGTCTTGAGTCTGTGCAGGAAAATACGGAAGAAAAACCAAAGAGCTGATCAACATTAAGCCAATTCAATCATTTCAGATCTGGTAGCAATGCAGAAGGAATTAGATAATTCAGTACATCAGAAGAAGGCCCACAACTAAGGCCCAACAATCACCAGAAAGCCCAAGCTCTAAAGCCCCAAAGATGCCGCCCTTCCGCGGCCCAAACCCCTTATCTGCGGCGGAAGAGCCGCGGTTCTGCCACGTCAGCCGTCCAAGTTTGAGCATAATCTCTCTCTCTGGGCCCACAGTCCATTCTGATACTTAAAATTCCAGAACTCTCTCGAACCTACTGCCAGATCAGAAATGAAGATTAAGAAGGCAAATCCTAATTAAGCTCCTAATTAATCCTATTCTAGAAGCTCCTCCTAACTAATTACATCTAGAACCTTCTCCCCTAACTAACTTTTGGAGGGAAATTTGAATTTCCTCAACAAACTTTAGGAGGGAAAGTTAGAATTTGAAATCCTAGATCTAGGGTTAGTTATCTATAAATAGGAGCCTAAATCTAAGGGTGGAGGTTGTTCATTAGTTGTTCACCATTAGTTAAAAATAATCCCTCTTTCATCATCTTCTTCCACAAGTCTCGTGACAAGGCTTGTGCGAAACCCTAACCCTAATTCCACTCCTAATCCAAGATCTTGAGTACCAAATCAAGCATGAAGCCTTCAACCTTTTAGGAGCCGAGCCGATCTTCAATCGGGCAAGTGATCCAAGCCGATCCGCGATCCACGGAGACGAGCGAAGCCAAGTCGACGATCAAGTTCCTCCTCTTGTAGTTCTTGAGTGATTGTAACGGAATTGTTGATATAAATAAAAGGTGAAATTCGTTAATCTTGCTTTCTTTTAATTCTTGCATCATGATTAGATCTCAATTTGTAATTGTTGCTCTTGTTGTGATGTTCGAGTAAAACTCCGCTCGTTAAGGAGTCGAGACGATTGTAGAATGATGATGTAACAAATTCTAATACTATTTTTAAGTCCTACGAGTTTTGTAAACCCTAGCAAGTTCAAGAATCGATGACCTAGTTTCGTAGCGATGCTTTCTTGATTGTGATCGCTCGAAATTAGGGATCAACGATCGTTTCTTGAATTTACTAGAGGCTAGAATGTGAATGACATCGACGAAAGAACAAGGGATAAGATGAAACCCTAGTTTCACAAGAAATCCCTAATTCTCATCGATGATCATCGATCTAGTATCAATTCATCGAAGGATAAGAATACGTAATTGTAAGATTACATCACATCTATAGATCCGATCGATTCCTACGAGCCTCATTTCGATTCTTGAGATTTGGTTTGGAAAAAATTATCAAACTATCAATTCTTGATTCTATCTTTAAATGCTTTCTTAGATCTAGTTTTTTTTCTCATTCTTGAACTTCAACTACAAATCTTGAATTGTTTTGTTTTCTTTCTTTAATGTTTCAATTCATCTAATTCGAAAGACGAACGATTACACTTTCCCTGTGGACGATCCGCACTCACATACTAACTACAATCCGACACCGTAGTTGATTGCGGTCAAATAATTTTTGGTTGTGATTTCTTTACTATTTCATTCGATTTATTACAATCACAGAAATTATATCAATCAAATGGCGCCGTTGCCGGGGACTATTTGATTCGATTTTATACAATCACAGAAATTATAACAATCAAATGGCGCCGTTGCTGGGAATAGTGCGCTAATAGTTCGTATTTTGAAATTTGAGTTGAACAATTTATTCCATTATAATTTTTAGATCTAAACTCGTACAAACACTAATACGTGTGTTGTGATTTGTTGCGAGAAAATCTGGAATCATTGGAGCTGGAGAAAATTTTTTCTGAAACAGTAAGAGAGCTGTGTAGGTGAACAGGAGCTTGTGCACAAATTTTTGTGCACTGATTCAAAAATTCCGCGGCGGAAGAGCGGCCGTAGGCAGCAATTTGCGGCGGAAGAGCCGCAGTTCAAACTCCTCTCTGCACCAAACTTTCTCTGGTAACTCCTCACTTTCTTATCTCTTTCTTTCTCTGCTCCAACTAATATTTCTTACAGGTTTCTTTGCAAATAAATCGCAGCGCCGCAAAGAAATAAAAAATTTTGTGCGTGTTTTTGATTCTTGTGGTTGTTGCATAATTAATACGGAATTTAAGGGGCACGACCAAATCCAAATTAGGTGGGGATTTCATTACCCTTCCTAGGCCCCGAAAATCGCAAAACTTGCATCCGCATTTACCCTCATTAATTAAAAGAAATCTAGAGATGACTCTAAGGACCGTCGCGCTCAATTAGGACAAGAGAAGGCCGTGGGTAATTCATTGCTTATCCGCGTTTTCCTGTGGTGCCTAAGGCGAGTGTGTCTAAGGCTAGTGGTTATTAATTAGGCCCACTGTAGTGGTGGTTCCTTCCCACTTACCTGGCACTCATCCGGCCACAGGGGGACAAAGAGGCAGTGGAGGATTCTATCCCGTGACTTGTCTTTTGGCAGTTAGGAGCGGTCTAGAGTTTGACCTAGGTGACCACTAGATTTTAGGGTTTTGTGTGTTGCATTTGTTTTGTTGCATCATATTTTCAGAAATCCGTATCTTTTTCAAAACAAACACCACATTCATATCATTTCCCCTAATTATAAATTCACGCTGCCACTTGTACTAACCCTTTTTAGTGCAAGATAGGCTGGACACGGGTGTCTAGTGCCCGTTAGTCCGCGTTTCCTTTTATCGACCCAAAAGTCGGTATTTCTACACTTACCTTTTCTTTACCCACCACCACACCCACATCGATGGATCCACCTCCATCGAATTTCTTTTCCACTACTCTGCCGCCGTCCGTTGGTGCGCAGAATCCACCTCGCATCTCTCTCCAAGAGAGATGCTATCCTACACAAGGCCCACTTTCCACCTGTCTTTCCACACCACCAGCCAACGGGGAAAATTTTCAAATAAAACCCCAATACATCAACCTTCTACCAAAATTTCACGGTCTCGAGTCTGAAGACGCATACGTGTTTATCACGAAATTTGAAAATGTATGCGCAATGATGGGTACCTCACAGTTGTCTGTGGATGCTTTACGTCTTCGTCTTCTCCCATTTACCTTGTGCAATTTAGCCGAAAAGTGGCTATATAACACTACCGCATATTCCATTTCAAATTGGGAAGACTTCGTCAAAGCATTCCTTAAGAAATTCTACCCACATCAAAAGACAGCTCGAGTCCGTAGCGAAATCTATCAATTCACCCAGCTTCCAAATGAAACATTTTCAAAATGTCTTGACCGTTTCAAGGATCTGTTGGTCCAATGTCCACATCACGGCATCCCGAGATGGGAACTGTGCCGAATCATTTATGAGGGCATTACTCCTTACACAAGACAGACCCTTGAATCCATGTGTCAGGGCAACTTTATGACTAAAGATGATAGGGAAGCCTGGAAATTTCTAGAAGATTTCGCTGAAAAATCTTTACAGTGGGAGGGTGTGAGTCAATCGTCTAGGGATGGCAATGATATTTCCATAGAAATTAGAGCTGAAATTTCAGCTTTACACAAGAAATTTGACGCTATGGAAAATAAATTTTTAGCCGCCGCCCTAAGTCAAATATCACTCTCCAAAACTGTATGTGGTTGTTGTTCTGATCCGTCTCACTTGACGGAAGAATGTCCGTTTCAAGGTCCTGAGCATACAAATGCATCATTTCAAAGACCTAGAAACGATCCATCTTCCTCCACATATGATCAAGGTTGGAGGAATCACCCTAACTTTGCTTGGAACCAATCACAATTTCAAGACACGGTTCCAAACCAAAACAATTTCCAAGGGGTCTATCCACCACAACAGCACCCACAACTTCAATTGAGTCAGCACCCCTTCCAATCACAAAACTTCCAAAATCCGGCCAACACTTTTGCACCGTCTAGTCCTTTGCAATTGACCGGTACAGATAATACCTCTGCACAAGCACAAACCTTGGATACTTTCATGAAACAATCCATCCAAGGGACGGCAAGTTTGCAATCTTCCGTCGAGAATGTGATGAAGATCATTATCTCTCAAAATGAGAACATCAAATCGATGGAAGAACAAATTACACAACTAAAAGCCGATATGAGTGCACGAGAGAAAAGGAAACTTCCAGCTCAACCTTTACCCAATTCTAGCTATTCACATGATGTGGATGCAATCACGTTGAGATCTGGAAGAGTGCTTGACCATCACCTTGGGGAAGAGTTTGATGATACTGATAAATCAATCAATAGAACCCCGGCTGAGACCTTTCCACACACTTCTTACCCCAGTTCTTCTACCCTATCACCTTCTTCCGAGCCTAGTCTTCATTTCCCAAAAGGCTCGCCACTACAGCCCACCTCTTTTACCCCTCCACGGACGATCCCCACTTCTATTCTGGGATCGGTTCCACACACACTTTCTTCTCCTATGATGGACCCAGCACTTACTTCTAAAGCACCTTATCCTAATCGGTTAAGGGCTAACACACCAAGTCCACATATGGAGAAGATCATGAACATTTTTAAGCAAGTAAACACCAACATCCCTCTCCTAGATGCCATCCAACAAGTTCCTTCCTATGAGAAAACTCTTAAGAACTTGTGCACTAGGAAGAGGAAGAATCCAGTGCCTAAGAAGATTTTCATGGAAAAACAATAGACACGGCTTTCCCCCAGCAATTACCGAGGAAACGTAAGGATCCAGGATATCCTACTATTTCCGTTTCTATTGGGGAAAAACACATTAACCGTGCTCTATTAGATCTTGGCGCTAGTGTTAACTTGCTTCCATACTCAGTCTATGAGCAATTAGGGATCGGAGAGTTGAAGCCAACCAATTGCACTCTCCAGATGGCTGACCGATCAATCACCAAACCTAGGGGTGAACTGGAGGATGTGTTAATAAAAATCGGAGAATTTATATTCCCGGTAGATTTTATTGTAATTGATACACAGCCTGTAGCGAACCTACGGAATCAAATTCCGGTGATTTTAGGTCGCCCCTTTTTGGCCACTTCCAATGCTATTATCAACTGTCGTAATGGTTCTATGACCCTATCTTTCGGGAATAGGTCAATAGAACTGAACATTTACAAGTTGGGAAGTGTACCCTCCGAACCTATTGCTCAGGTATGTTCTGTCGACTTAATGGATGTCGACAGCAGCGAATTTGATGATCCTCCTGATATCGATCTTGACTCTTTTCATATGTTATTGTTTGACCCAACTATGTATCATACATATACGGACTCTTCCACCGAGATGTCCGGGTCAACAATTAACACGGATTATGAACTGTTCTTAGAGTCTGAAGATCACCCCGCACTTTGTGATGACATTATTCACCGGGGTATAAATGAAACTTTTGAGGAGATCTTCGCTGATGAACTCGCATTTTTGAATGACACGGGTGTTGAGATGAATCATCTCCCAATCTTTGAAATTGAACCTCCACCCCTTCGTCTGAACTGTAAAAAGAATGCGAGTAATCCATCACAATTACTGCTTCGTCTCTCCAATATGAGACGCACACACATTCTCTTCCACCACTTAACCTTTCCCCACCACTTCTTCTTCCACCAACCCGAGCACTGCATTGATAAAATTTTTGAATGGTTGGTGTTGACATTCGGTCTTTGCAAAGCTTGGCATCGACCATTGATTTTTGACCCCCACTTGTGATTTTAAAAGATTAACATTGCATAACTCAAGTTTGGGGGGTATAATTTTTTCTGGCTCTTGAAAAGAAAATTTTTACAAAATGATGAGCCAAAAATAAGTTTGAGGGAGGATCTTCACTTAAATATTTTGCCCCCACTAATAAATTCCTCCCAAGCTTACAGGTTTTTCGAGATTTAGCCGAAGGCAACAGTGAGGACACTGTTGAAAACAAGTTTGGGGGAGGTTTGTGCTTATTTTAGCATCATTTGCATATCATTTGCATAAGCACAAAACATTTTTTTTGAAAACCTATAAAAATTTAAAAATTTTCAAAATTATAAAAATATTTTTTGTATATAAATAAGATAATGAAAGTTTAGATAGTGAACAATTACATCCATGAGATTAGAAAAATTTAAGAAAACTAAGAAAATTAGAAGTTTTCTTATACGAACTAGTAATAAGTAGTTATGAGCCGTTGTCCCAAGGGTTAGTAAGATGGAGGACGTCACTAATCTGAGGATAAAAATAAGTCTGAAAAATAGTTTCTATTCTAGAAGCCAAACATTTTGAACGTTGCTACCCTGCTATTCGCACTTACACACATCTTAAAGCCTGGGATAGTAGAGGATACCTTGAAATGCTCTTGTCTTAAAGCCAAAAGTATGAAAATAAAAATATATGGTGAGAAAAATGGATACTGGTTTTGTTATCACCGAGGGCAATAAAAATATATAGCAAAAGGGTGCTTCTTCACCTAGTGCCCCAAGGTCAACTGGTCTGGGAGTCACTGCTATGCCTGAGGTGGTGCAAGACTAGGAAAATACACCAAGTTAGCAAGCACATTAGTAATCGGTCGGTTAGTACCTCAAGAAGTATTAACGGTCGCATGAAAGTGTGTAAGCAATCTCGTTTGTCAAGAAGTACTGAGGCTGATGGGCAAGAGTATGATAGCTTGAATTGAATTCTCCGGGTGTAGGGATGTCTTTACACACACGCAGGGTGATATGATCGATGTTTGGAATAAAGATAGGAATGAAGAATAAGACGATGTTTTATTGAGGGAGGACGTGATTTCTGACATCTTTTCATGACCATTAAGATAGGGCTCATGACAACCGAAAAGCTAGCTTAGTTGGAAACCCTAATTTTCAAAGTCTTTCTTTTACAATTCTTATCTTTAAATGTAATATTCATGATCTTTCTTTTATTATTGGATTTTGTGGGTGCAATCCGCTGAAAACCCTCAGGAGACAACACTCCTCCTACTAGGGACACCTAGAGGTTTAAAGGCTTGTTGCACGTGCTCAGTGCAATCGTGTTGCCTACGAAAGTGTGCTAGTTAGTTTTTCTCTTTCTTTATTTTCCCCTTCTCTTTTTAATAAAACATTCGCTCGAGACGATCGAAATTAAGTTTGGGGGTATTTGATCAGTCGAAAATATTGTATATTTTAGCCGGCAATTTCCTTAACATTTGCATACACTTAGAAGTGTTCGGCATTCATATTCTACATATTAACAAATCTGTCACAAAATATGAGATTTCATGTATTAGACTTTTAAACCGACACTTTAAAGGAAATTAACCGCATTTCATGGCATCGCATCATTTCTGTATTTGCGCAACACTTGTCTTGAGTCTGTGCAGGAAAATACGGAAGAAAAACCAAAGAGCTGATCAACATTAAGCCAATTCAATCATTTCAGATCTGGTAGCAATGCAGAAGGAATTAGATAATTCAGTACATCAGAAGAAGGCCCACAACTAAGGCCCAACAATCACCAGAAAGCCCAAGCTCTAAAGCCCCAAAGATGCCGCCCTTCCGCGGCCCAAACCCCTTATCTGCGGCGGAAGAGCCGCGGTTCTGCCACGTCAGCCGTCCAAGTTTGAGCATAATCTCTCTCTCTGGGCCCACAGTCCATTCTGATACTTAAAATTCCAGAACTCTCTCGAACCTACTGCCAGATCAGAAATGAAGATTAAGAAGGCAAATCCTAATTAAGCTCCTAATTAATCCTATTCTAGAAGCTCCTCCTAACTAATTACATCTAGAACCTTCTCCCCTAACTAACTTTTGGAGGGAAATTTGAATTTCCTCAACAAACTTTAGGAGGGAAAGTTAGAATTTGAAATCCTAGATCTAGGGTTAGTTATCTATAAATAGGAGCCTAAATCTAAGGGTGGAGGTTGTTCATTAGTTGTTCACCATTAGTTAAAAATAATCCCTCTTTCATCATCTTCTTCCACAAGTCTCGTGACAAGGCTTGTGCGAAACCCTAACCCTAATTCCACTCCTAATCCAAGATCTTGAGTACCAAATCAAGCATGAAGCCTTCAACCTTTTAGGAGCCGAGCCGATCTTCAATCGGGCAAGTGATCCAAGCCGATCCGCGATCCACGGAGACGAGCGAAGCCAAGTCGACGATCAAGTTCCTCCTCTTGTAGTTCTTGAGTGATTGTAACGGAATTGTTGATATAAATAAAAGGTGAAATTCGTTAATCTTGCTTTCTTTTAATTCTTGCATCATGATTAGATCTCAATTTGTAATTGTTGCTCTTGTTGTGATGTTCGAGTAAAACTCCGCTCGTTAAGGAGTCGAGACGATTGTAGAATGATGATGTAACAAATTCTAATACTATTTTTAAGTCCTACGAGTTTTGTAAACCCTAGCAAGTTCAAGAATCGATGACCTAGTTTCGTAGCGATGCTTTCTTGATTGTGATCGCTCGAAATTAGGGATCAACGATCGTTTCTTGAATTTACTAGAGGCTAGAATGTGAATGACATCGACGAAAGAACAAGGGATAAGATGAAACCCTAGTTTCACAAGAAATCCCTAATTCTCATCGATGATCATCGATCTAGTATCAATTCATCGAAGGATAAGAATACGTAATTGTAAGATTACATCACATCTATAGATCCGATCGATTCCTACGAGCCTCATTTCGATTCTTGAGATTTGGTTTGGAAAAAATTATCAAACTATCAATTCTTGATTCTATCTTTAAATGCTTTCTTAGATCTAGTTTTTTTTCTCATTCTTAAACTTCAACTACAAATCTTGAATTGTTTTGTTTTCTTTCTTTAATGTTTCAATTCATCTAATTCGAAAGACGAACGATTACACTTTCCCTGTGGACGATCCGCACTCACATACTAACTACAATCCGACACCGTAGTTGATTGCGGTCAAATAATTTTTGGTTGTGATTTCTTTACTATTTCATTCGATTTATTACAATCACAGAAATTATATCAATCAAATGGCGCCGTTGCCGGGGACTATTTGATTCGATTTTATACAATCACAGAAATTATAACAATCAATGGTCTCGAGTATACCATAACAGGGGAGCTAAACCCATTCTCCGTGAATGAAGTCCGAAAATACGAAGACGCAAAATACTTCTTACCAGATTTTGAGGACACGGAAAGATGTCACAGACCGAAGAACAAAGCCATCACTACCATTCTGGTCTTCGGGAGTGCTACTGAGGGGGAAGAAGAAATAACTTATTCAGGTCCGCCCCAGTGCAACAAGCCGGGACCGTCCACTCCTATGTTGATCTTCGGCAGTGACTCGGAAGATGAGGTCAATGCCGTATTCTCTGCTCGACCATCAATACAAGCCTTCACTGATGAAGATCAAAGTTTGCAAGTTGCCATGGTTCCGCCAAAGCATCATAAAGAGCTAGACGCGCTTAATACCTACAGTGTGGAAGAACTGCAGACATTCTACGTCCCTCCCAGGCGAAAAGGTGAAAAGGCGATCCTACCGATCCGGAGAAACCAAAGTAGAGAAAGAAATTTGGCATGGAGCGAATTCTACATTTGACAGGCTCCAGCCGATCCGTTTGCCCAGATATTACACAGAAGGACTAAAAAGACTCTTGAAACGCCAAGGTGTACCCCTTAAGTAAACTGTGCGACAAGCACGGTTCTATAACAGGATCTGGAACGTCCCCGGAACTCAACGAAAGTTGCCCAACGGGAGAATGGAAACGATCGGGCTTGGGTATGTTCAATCCAAGAAACGGGAGCTATTCCGCGACTGCTATGTCATACATGACTTTGATAAAGAAGGAGATGCTCTATGGGAAGATGCTAACCCTGAACCAGAATGAGGTCCTGTCGTGAAAATACCAAGTCCGTCGTTCGAAGAACAGATGGACAAGCTTATAAGGGAAGCGGGTCAAAAGGTTCGAGACGGTCATAATCGCGAAATGGCCATCTATGAGAAAGCCAGAACGCAGCGCCTCCTTCAGCAGCTTGCGAAAACTGAAAATGCTCTTCCTTGTCAACCTGTCATACAAAAGGACCGACGCAGAGGCAAAAATAAATCAAAGAGCGGGAAAGGCGTTCGACAGCGACAAAGCGAGACCAAGAAGCCACGCGATCGGGAATCGAGCAATCCGGATTCGTCTCTTATAAAGAAGATGGGTCGAGAATATTCTTTTCCCCAAGACAAAACAAGGAAGATATTCAATCTCGCCATAAAACATCAAATGATTACCCTCCCGAAGTCCACGCATCCCGAGCAAGCGAACGGGATCTCTCACCCAGACTATTGCTCCTATCACCGAGCAATAGGACATCCTCTTGAAGACTGCTTCACATTCAAAGACTGGGTATAAGACCAATATCAGCAAGGCAGATTCGCTTTATCCAGCAGCTGGAGGGTAACCCTGCCGCAGAAGCATGAACTAAAAGCCGCGCCCGCAGCAAGAGTAGAACCAGATCAACATCGGTCTTGGAAGCAATCTCGTACCTTCCACGTGGTAACGCTGTCAAAAGAAGAGCCCGAGAATATGGATGACCTCCCCTTGTGCTTCGAAAACAGTGATGGTGAGGTGATCTCAGAATTTCCACCGGCGCCAAAAGAGCTGGAAGATGTAATACAAACTACTGCAGATAACCTCAAGAAAATTGATTTGGGGACGGCAAGTGGCCTGCGGCCGACATTCGTCAGTGAGCTGTTTTCTGAAGAAAGGGTGGCTATGCTTAAAGACGTGCTCATACAGCATAAAGATTGCTTCGCATAGAACTATTCCGAGATGCCAGGACTAGATCCAGAGATTGCTATACACAAATTGGCAATATCCCCGGACGTCAAGCCGATCAAACAAGCACCGAGAAGAATGCGGCTCGAGCTTGAGATGAGCATCAACGCCGAGGTCAAGAAGCTAATCGACTCCAGCTTCATCCAAGAGGTTCAATATCCCGACTGGATCGCCAACATCGTTCCGGTAATGAAGAAGAATGGGACGGTGCACATATGTGTGGACTTTCGGGATCTCAACAAAACCTGCCCAAAAGACGACTACCCAGTGCCAGTTACCAAGCTGATGATAGACAATATGTCCACTCATGAAGTTTTCTCCTTCATGGATGGCTCGTCAGGTTACAATCAGATAAAGATGCATCCCGAGGACCAAAAGCATACCGCCTTCCGGACCCCTTTGGGTATATTCTGCTACAAGGTGATGCCTTTTGGTCTAAAGAACACCGGTGCCACCTATCAAAGGGCCATGACGAATATTTTCGATGACCTCATACATGAAATCGTCGAATGCTATATCGACGACCTCGTTGTTAAAAGAAAATCATACGAGAAACATTTAGAGCATCTGAAGATCGTGTTTCATCGCCTTCGGAAATACAACTTAAAGATGAACCCCTCAAATGCGCGTTCGGAGTGTCCTCAGGAAAGTTCTTGGGATTCATCGTCCGACACCGAGGCATCGAGATAGACCCGTCGAAGATCAAGACGATCATGGAAATGCCCCCGCCAAAAACTCTCAAGCAGCTGCGATCTCTCCAAGGAAAGCTCGCATATATCCGGCGATTCATAGCCAATCTCTCCGGCAAGTGCCATCCTTACAGTCACCTAATGAAGAAAGGGACTCCTTTCGCCTGGGATCACAAATGCCAAAGTGCACTGGACGAAATCAAGCAATACCTGCAGAATCCTCCAGTACTGGCCGCTCCCGTTAAGGGAAAACCTCTCGTCCTGTACACAACAGCCCTCGAAGGTTCTTTAGGCGCGCTGTGGCCATAAGAGAATGATCAAGGAAAGAAAGAGCTCTCTACTATCTGAGTCGAGTTCTCCTGGGGGCAGAAAGCAACTACTCCCCCATCAAAAAACACTTCCTAGCGTTGATATTCGAGGTAACGAAGCTCAGACACTACGCATTGGCACATGAGGTCCATCTCATATCAAAGGTGGATCCTCTCAAGTATTTGATGTCGAAAGCCATATTAACAGGACGTCTCGCTAAATGGGCCCTGCTCTTGATGGATTTCTCGATAACTTATCGACCTCTTAAGGCAGTGAAAGGCTAGGCCATCGCCGACTTCCTCGCTGAGCACCCGATACCCGCCGATTCTCCTTTGAACTGCGAATTGCCAGACGAACATGCGTTTGACATGATCGACGGGGATGATACCGGGTGGGAACTCTATTTTGATGGAGCGTCTTCCATGAAGAAGCGCAAAAAAAGCACGCCCATAATCAAATCAGGGGTAGGCCTCATCTTCGTGACTCTACAAGGAGGGATAATGCGCTTTTCCTTCTCCTTAACAGAACCGAGGACGAACAATGAAACCGAATATGAAGCTTTGATAGAAGGCCTCGAGATCGCTATCGATATGGGAATTGAAAACCTCCTCATATACGGAGACTCCCAACTGGTCGTTAGTCAAGTAAACGGCGACCATCAAACGTGCAAACCTGAGTTGGTGAAGTACGGTGAGAGAGTGAGGCAGCTGCTGACTCAAATTCCTTCCTACGCCCTGAAAATCATACCGCGTGCGAAAAATAGCAAGGCGGATGCGTTAGCCAAGCTCGCTAAAGAACTGGCTGACGAAAGCCTCGATGACGTGAGGATCATTGTGCAAAGCCGTCGGGTTCTTGCACCGGCAGAAATATCTCCGGAGTCGTCCAAAGAAAAGGAAGTGATCGAGAAAATGGCTCTGCAAATAAAAGACCAGGAAAAGGCTGAGGATTGGAGGGAAGTCTTTATAGACTACTTCAAATCCCGTGGAGCACCTAAAAAGGCGTCGTCAAGACATCAGCTCATGAAACGAGCTCTTTCTTTTGCCTTCGTCAATGATACTCTGTATAAAAGATCATTTGATTCTCTGTGGCTAGGTCAACGATAGATGACGACGCCTATGTCCGCTCGCTATCTTCCTAAGCCCAAACTCTGTAAGTAGTAGTCGACTTCCTTAACAATGGACCGAAACGTCCTTAAACTAATAACGGACCGAAATGTTCTAAAACTAACAATGGACCACTATGTCCTAAAACTGGCGTCGGACCGAGACGTCCTTAAACTAACGATGGACCACTATGTCCAAAAACTAGCTATTGACCGAGACGTCGATAAACTACTATAGACTGCAGCATCCCAAGGCTGACACAAAAAAAAGAATAAAAAAAGAAAGAAAAAGAAAACGGTATATCCATAAGCAAAATGGGCAAGGATGAAAACCCGGAAGGGTTCTGTGAGTAAAAACAGCAGGGCTACCGGCGAGTTTTTGTGAAAACCCGAAAGGGCGCAACCTCGTTAAAAGACACTTGCAAGGTCCTCTCGACCTTGTGAAGAGAAACCACCAGCGTGAGATCCTTACGACTCATAAGGGAGCAACACACTTAGGGATCCCCATGATTCCTAAGGAGAAATTACACTTACGATATCCTCACGACTCGTAAGGAGAACCCTCTTATGAGACCCTCACGGCTCATAAGATTCAAAAGTCTTAAACTATATGAATCTGAACCTGTTCTTAAGCGGCCACCACAACCTCCAATGCTGCCCTACAAGCGGCTCAATGCTGACCCTTGTATACAATCCACGGGCGAGAATAAACATTTCCCTAACAAAGTCCCATCCGTGACTAGGGATATATCTACACGGTGGACAGCCCTTGTAAGTCCTCTCGACTTAGAAGGAGAAAATACTCTTGTAAGATCCTTACGACTTACGAGAAGCCATACACTTAGGAGTCCTCACGATTCCTAAGGAGAAAACGCACCTACGAGATCGTCACGACTCGTAGGGAGAAATACCTTTATGAGACCCTTACGGCTCATGAAGTCAAAAGCCTTAGTCGACAGGATCCTAACCCTGTTCGCTAAGCCACCTTTGTTCGACATCGACAGAGGCAAATGATGATTCGCTCCTGGCAATATCCCAGTTGTAGCGGTGCTGATGCCGAAATCGGTGTCTAATTCCAAGCTTGCAGCGAAAAGCCAACGAGCCACACATGCATACAAAATAGCCGAAATGATGGGGCAACTTGCAAACAAAATCAGCAAGTAAAAATATATACATGCAAAATAGCCGAAATGATTGGGCAACTCGCAATAAAAAGCAGCGAGTAAAAATAAAACAAATAGCCGAAATGATTGGGCAATCGCGACCTTCGCGATATAAAAGCTGAAATGATAGAGCATCGCGGAAAGAAATAAAAAAATGAAATTTATGCCCTACAGGTGATATCACATCAATCCCTTTATACAATCCAGGGGCGTAAACGAAGAAGGAATCACACCTTCTCTCCCCAGGCTCCATCTGAAGAAGAAGCCGAATCTCAACGGTTCACAGACAGCCTGGAGATCATCTCAATATTCGTCTCATTACAACAGACGCAACATCAAGTAAAACGGAACCGCGGCAATTCCCAGTTACATGACTTGGCGGTGCACAAATGACCGAGAGTCAAACCCCGACTCCGTGAAATGCAGATAAAGTCGACCCTTCCTGGTCATGTGGAACGCGGCTTATGTCAATCCTGACCCCGTGGGAAACGTCCAGAGCGGAGCCTGGTCCTCGCAGAACACGGCTATGACCGCGTGGGAAGCATCCAGAGAAAATTCCTGGTCACATGGAATGCGGCTTATATCAATCCTGACCCCGTGGGAAACGTCCAGAGCGGAGCCTGGTCCTCGCAGAACACGGCTATGACCCCGTGGGAAGCATCCATAGCAACAAAACCGGTTCATCCTCAATACTATCCTCAATACTCTCCTTAATACTATCCTCATAATTCTCCTCAAAAGTTATCCCATCCATGCAATTATCATCAAAATCAAGAGGCATATAAAGTTCGGGAGAAACATTTAATGACTCGAGATGACGAATCGGAGAGAAAAATTCAGTCAAATCTGCGGGTTCATCATCCAAATTATTCCCTGCGTCAATATTCTCAATCAAGTGAAAATCAATTTTTTCAGACACCTCATCCAAAGCATGGATATTTATCAATTCAGGTTCTAGATTGGAGGTGTAGAGGTCGAAAAGATTGGTGATGGTTTCACTCGAAAGAGACCCTTCACAATCTGGCAAATCAAGCACTACAAAGTCGCACAACTCATTAAACGTTTTATTTTCAACTGGTGAATCATTTGGGACACTTGATAGATATTCAAAACCGGAGTTGTGGGATTCAATTGGTGATGGGTAGGTTTGATTTGGAAGGGTGCACAGCTCACTCTCTCAACTCAAATTCTCAATCTGTCCAACCGCCTCATCATACATTGGAATTTTTGGAGCTAGTTGAAAACTAGCTACCGGGTCACTATGTTACATAAGGGCGGCAATGGACGCATCCAAATTCCTCATCTGTTGGTTTGTTGCTACAATATAAGCTTCCAACGACTATTCCAGACTAGATATGGGTTGTGAAGGGGTTTCAGTAAAAGATTCAAGGTTGTTTGGATACGTGAAACTCCCAAATGGTTGTGTAGAAGCAATGTCTAGGGAAGGTGCGAAAGCCGGGTAGGACTGGTAGGAATTGAATGGTTGGACAGGAGTAGGATCAACATTTGGATAAAAAGGTGAATGGACTTGTTGATCCCAAGAACTGGAAGTATTGAAAGGAGTGAAAGATCGGTTACGAGATTGTTCAATATGTTCAGCAATAGACATGGGTTTCGGAGTTACAACAGAGCTCGAAAAAAGAATATCAACATAAGAAGGTGGTGAAGGTTGAAATGGTTGATACAAAGTGGATTGCGGAGTCGAACTGTTTCTCCTAGACGCTTCTATTCGATCTTTCAAAGAAATTTTGGGCATGGAGGGGTCGTACGTAATTCGACCAAAACAATTCGCGTAGGAAGTAATGTTTGGATGAGGGTACCAAAGTTCGGCAAGAGTTTTGTGAGGTGGGGTACCCATGATGTAAGAAAGGAGAAGAAAAAGAATGTGGGTGCAAGTGGGGTGCAATGGATTTCTTAGCGACAAGTGGCAAGTTTTTATAAAAAAAAATTTGTTGTGTTTTTTTTTATTTTTTTATAAGGAGCTTTTTGCAAAAAGATTTTCAATAAAAGGCTTAGACACACGTTCAATCAATCACAAAATCCACAAGAAAGCCTAGATCTAGGGTCACCTAGGTCAACTAGACTGCTCCTAACTGTTCCAAAGGGCAAGTTGTGAGGACCTCAAATCGCCTCTTCACCGCCAATTGTGGCCAGGTAAGCACAAGTAAGGAAAGGAGGAATCCGCTCACGAATCACCGTGAGACGGGCCTTTTAAAGTTACCTTTCCCCACCTGTCTAGCCTAGGCATCATAAAGTCTGGTTTAGATAAACGATCGATACCTACAACTATTCCTTTGTCCCAATTGAGCACAATAGTCCTTAAGGCTGAGTCTAATCTTTTTTTAATTTAACTCGATGGTCAATGCAATATGCTTTTTGTGATTTGTGGGGTCCTAGGAAGGGTAATGAAATCCCCGCCCAATCTGGATTGGTGTTAAAGCCCCTTAAAGTCAATTTTAAAGATGCAAAGCAGTAAACACAATCAAACACTTGCCAAAATTTTTTATAGCGGCGCAAAGAATCCTGCATAAGATCAAGTTATTGGAGAAGGGGAAAAGTTTTTGCGCAAAGAACCCTGCAGGAAAATTTTTAAGAGGAGATAAGGGGGTTCAGAAGAAGAAAAGAAGCTTACAGAGGGGTTTTGGGTTGCTGACGTCAGCAACCCGCGGCGGAAAGGGCCCTTCGGCGGCGGAAACGCGGTTCTTTAATCGGTTCAAGCGTCCAAAAATCTTCTGTTGTCTGTTCTGATTATCCTCTGCTTGTTCAGATCTGTTTTTTGCTGTTTTGCTCTCTGGATTTTTCCAGATCTGAATCTGTTCGTCGATCCTGCACAATTCAAACGAAAATACCCTTCAAAAAATAACAAGATGATAATTTTTTTTTATATATTTCTCAGTTTTTATGATTTTTCAATTTTTATATTAACCCGAAATTACAAAAAGAAAATAACTACGTCATCCCCGGTAACAGCGTCATTTGATTGATGTAAGATTTTATGCTTACGCGCTTTCTAAAGATGAATCAAAGAATTAATTACCGCAATAAAAAACGGCGTCGCTTGGTAGCTAGCCGGTGAGTACGGGTCGGTCCACAGGGATTTTGTGTATTTTCTAATTGTTCTATCGAGTTAATTCCGATTGTTGTTGGATTGATTATCGCTAAAAACTGAAATGAGTTGATTAGGATTAAAATCTTGCTAGGGTTAGGTTTAGGTTTAGGTTAAGTTTGGAAAGTCAATATTCCTCACGGCTTTCAATGCCCTAATTTAGATCTAGTTAGGTGTTATGGTAATAATTAATAAAGTGGATTAGTACCATCGGGAAGAAACGGTGTTTCTTCCTCTAGGTCCTTGTCCGTCCTTTCTTAATTCTTACCCTAACCTCCATGGAAAACATACACAACCGGTCTTTTAAACTACGGTATCACCGCTATCTCGTAGGATAGGGTACCGTAGTGAGCGGTGTGTGTATGTATGCATGGAGCCCTATAAAAAATATGTTGCATGGAGCCCTATAAAAAATATGTGATGGGAAAGAAAGGGGTGAGAGATTTTCATCTCTCAAACCTTTCCTATTCCTAACCCTAACAAGTGAGTAACTACTCACTCATTAGGGAAAAAGATTTCATTTTTATGATTGTTTTTAACAACCTAATTATCTAATCTACGGCAGATAAATAAAATCTAAACTAGGGCAGATAAATAAAAGTTATACTAGGGAAGAAAGGAAAATTAAACTAAGGCAGGAAAAGAAAACTTACTTTATCTTTTATTTGATGCACTCTTCATACATTACAGGAATTGAATTCTGAATTTGATAAATAAAAAGAGGCACAGGAAGAGGCATGCTCTAAAAAGAGCATTAGGGTTTCTATTTATAGATCATAGAAACCCTAGGGTTACATCTGATCCCTATCTGCATTTACAAAACTATCCTAAAAAGCCTAGTCAACGCACCGCCACCCACCGATAAAAATTGCACCGACACACGCTCATCATGGCCGCGGAACCGCGGCCAAGAGCCATGTTTGGCCGTGGATCCGCGGCCATATAGAGAGCTTGTTGGCTGAATTTGTCTGGGATGCTTCCTGTTGCATTTTCCTTGATTTTTCTTCACTTGGTTCTTCAGAATGTCTTCTAGTCTCTTCCAGATTTCCACAGTGTAGAAGGTTGTGGACTTTTACCGTTTGCTTCGTGTTAAAGTCTTGAATCTTGCTCTGCCTTTGTACTTTATGAAATTGTTCATTGATCTTCCCTTGTTCTTCAAACTGTATGCATGATAAAGATTCTCTATTTGTTGGTCGAAATCTCACTTTTGTAGCGCCTTTTCATCATTTTCACTATTTTTGTTCCGAGAACCTGTAACCTGCAACTGTGTAGCAGACATGGATCAAAAACACCTGTTTATTTGTAAAATGAATAAGAATGGGGAATATAATAATGCAAAATTATGATATGAACAAATACCCCCAAACTTATCTTTTGCTCGTCCTCGAGCAAAACTAGTTTTATTCTCGAAAAAGCCTAACCTCACTTTCGCAGGGAAACGCGATTGCACTGAGCTCGTGCAACAAGCCGTTAAACCTCTAGGTGTCACTAGTAGGAGGAGTGTTATCTCCTGAGGGTTTTCAGCGGATACTACCCACAAAATCCTATCAATTCGGCATATTGACTTTTATTCTCCAATTCGGTTTTCTAACAAGAAATTCTATTATCTTCAACTCAGAAATTATCAACCCGTATTTTTCACGCTTCCTTATCATTTAACTTAAGATTGTATATGTTTTGTAAATTTACTTAGCTTTTAGCATCTTTTAAGTTTTCTTTCTAAGGTTCCATCTCAACTTAGGAATTTTTATCATCTCTATTAAAGATATAAGTCCTATTTTTCATTCTTATCTCTCATCCAAACCCCAATCATATACCCCTACGTGTGTGTATATATCACCCTTACATTTGGAAATTCAAATCAAGCTATTATACTCTTGTCCATTGTCCAAAGTACTTTTCAATTGGTGGATTTTTAGATGAAATTGCTCACACATCCTTCATGCGACCGTTAATACTTCTTGAGGTACTAACGACCGATTACAAAATGTGTTTGCACATTAAGGTGTAATTCCTAGTCTTGTAACACCTAAGGCTTTAGCAGTGACTCCCAAACCAGTTGGTCTAAGGCACTAGGTGATAAAGCACCCTCGCTAAATATTTTTTCTATTTATGCAGCCTTAAGTAATTACAAAAACCAGTGTTCATTTTTTTATCTCTTTATGAAAGTGTACGAGCGTCTCCAGCATGGGATTAACCTCAGCAGCGAAATCTGCAGCAAGGGCAGGAGTCTCCGTATCAAGCTCCTCGAGATGATCGATCAACGTGCGCAAGCTATTCATAGCACCTTTGGAGAAAGGGCGTCGAGAGAAGGGGCCTGCTGGCTTTATGATTTGAGACTCGAACGGAGCTGAAGTCGGTGTCACAGCTACAAAGCAAATCACAGTCAAATAACGGTTCAAGAAATAAAGGAGGTTCATGAACAACCGAGTTTACTATACCGGCTGCAGCAGGGGGCAAGACTGGGAGTACCGGCGGTGCAACTGTTCTTTCGTCTCCCCTTCGAGCTGTAGGGTTGTGATTAAAATAAAGAAGAATCAGAAACGATTTGACTACACTTAAAAGAAACGAAGAGACATTAGCTAAAGGCTGTACTCACCAGCACCACTAGATGAGGCAATCTCTGACTGAAAGGAGAAGTGTGGGTGTAGCACCTGATACAGGTGATCAAAAAGGACTCCTGCGAGGATGTAATAATACAATGTCAGTACATAAAGTATACTGCCTACAATGAAACTGATGGGGTCACAAATCCGCACCTTCTAGCATTTGAGATGGTACGAGAGAAGGTAGAGGAGCGGTCACCGTTAAAGCAGCAACTGGAGATGCTTCCTCTGGTGGCATAACCCCAACGCTCATCACACCTGTATTAGAAATAAGAGAAACGCTGTCAAAAAGAAATTAAAAGGGATTGCAGAATAAGGGGAAAGTAATGACCCAAAATCTACCTGGTGAGTCGCCGGTCGAGACCGCGACAAGGGCATTACTGGAGGCAGCAAATGCTTCACCCTCCTCCATCGGAATGGTCTCGCCACCCATAGCCTCATCTCCCGATTCCACGAGAATCGTCATGACACTTGCAGCGCCCGGCAACGGCAAGGAGCCGTAAGGGGAAAAAGTGACGATTGGAGCAGTGCCCGACTCTTGAGAAAGAGAGGCTAGCTCGGGCTCGGCGATTGTAGCCATCTCACCCACCGCTACCTCGGGCTCGACAATTTTGGCTGTTTCACCCACGGCTACCTCGGGCTTGGCGATTGTGGCTGTCTCACCTGCCGCTACCTCAGACTCGATGGTTGCCGCCACGTCACCTACCACTTCCTCGGCAAGACTCGGCCTTACAGGATAGGATATATGAGAACCTGAAAATTAAAGTTTGACAACCCAATGTCATGTTACCTTGGGTCAATTTTTCGATTGCCTCCCGAGCCGCATGTTCTGTCTGTCTGTGGGCGGTAGACAAGGTAGCCGAAGTATCCTCTGAAGGAGTAGGGGCAGGGGTAACAGCGCTTGGACCCGCACCCGCATCCAAAGCGGCGGTACGCTCCCTTGTCGCGCGCATCCTATGCTTCCTTTCCGCCCGGGCCGTGAGGGCAGATCTTCTAAAGACCTCCTTCAACGGGACCTCATCGTCCGCGCCAATAGTTACCTCTGGAGCCGTTATGGCATCCGTCATCGGTTGCTTAAGTGAAGCTTCTTTCGGAAATACCGGCAGAACTGGGACTTCGATAGCCGACCCGGGAAGCATCTCCGCTCCGCCCTGTAAAGTCGGTGCCACACCTGGAATAACCTGAGTAGAGGTAGTTCCTGTAATAAGATGAAAAGGAAGGGTCAGATTACCCATAAGAAACGGGAGTGGAGACGCGGTATACCGAAATATACCGATGCCTAAGGATGCTCGAAGTCTTTCCTCTTCCTCAAAAGTCTTAAGAGAAGCCGCAAGAGCTTCTTCGGTGGAAATGCCTGTTAAAAAAAGGGGGAAAGTGTCAGTCAAAACATGATGACAAAAATATGATGCAATGACGAAAGATACAGCTAATGGTTATCTGATTGTGCGAGGATGGCCAGTCCCGCTTCGTGGCTTGCCAATTGCTCAGAAGCTATAATGGCAGCCGCCAGATCAGTATCATCTGGTGGCATGAATAGACCCTCGTTTCTCCCATACTTGCTCAGGCCCTCGCCATAAGGAGCGTGAGGCTTCTGGCCGAGTTCAATGTCGACAGAAAGGATCGACTTTTTCTTCCTCTTCTGCGAGCGAGCTCCGGTCGCAGCTAGCACAAGCTTACGCTTGCTAGGCACTTTAGGACGACGGGTCCCGATATCTGAACCCATGCCAGAATCGTGGGAAGCTACAGTCACCTTTTCTACAGGAGCCCGGGGTATCGATAGCTCAGGCCTGTCGTGCGGAACTTCGATCACGGCAGCTTCTCTTAAGGGAGGCGGGACAATGGTCTGTAGCTTCAGAGGGATGTTTCGATCACCAGCAGGGGGTGCACCTTTGCGATCGAGCAACAGTCGCTTCTCCTCCCTGATGACGGCGCCCATTGAATGTTGGTACCACCCCACGCATACACTAAGGGCCTTCGGGACACAGCTTGGTTCGATAAAGAAGTTGGACCCAGTGTTCATGCGCATGAAATGATGCAGCGTGTTTCACATTCCCTCTTTAGTGACAGCAGGTTCTAACAAAAAAGCCTCAAGCGGGACTCCTTGATTGTAGCTCAGCTGCTGGGCGAAACGGTGCGGGTTGTATCTCATGAATAATGGCGCATCATTTTACCTAAAAACTAGAAAGCCCGGTCTGATGGAATATAAATGAAGGATTTCCCGATCTTTCAAAACAGAGGCTCCATCCTTAAAAATGTCCCGCAATG
The DNA here is from genome assembly GCA_030015575.1 of Agapanthus africanus. Taxonomy (NCBI): domain Eukaryota; kingdom Viridiplantae; phylum Streptophyta; class Magnoliopsida; order Asparagales; family Amaryllidaceae; genus Agapanthus; species Agapanthus africanus. Next base: position 294,949,824 of record CM057339.1, on the reverse strand, counting down.
GCTGCACCGTCGTCGCAGACTCTTTTCCGATAGTCAGGATCTTGTCGGTGAAAGGCATGCCATCTCCAACCGTGCGAGGACGAAGGAGCAAACCTCTAGCTTCCCGCGGTGACGGATTTACAATAGACGCGTCGACTAATCGCATAATCCGTAGGAATCCGCACCTGTCGTAAAAGGACGGCCTCTTATGGATACCAAAAACACCAAGTGCATGTAGCTCGAGCCATAACATGAAGTAATGCATCGAGAAGTTCACATGCTGCACTCCGGATTCAGTAGTATCCGCCGCTTGGCTGACGCCGTAATACAGATGGGCTAGCCCGGCAACTCCGACGGCCACTTCACCCCAATAATCATTCGGTGAGCCGGATAGAAGACAGACGGCCTCATACGGCGAGGGTGCATTGGGAGCGCAAACCAGCTCAGCCATAGCCAAAGAAACCCCAAGAAGAACGTTTCCTCATCAATCCCAAGGACTGCGACCTCCGCGAAAGGAACAACTAGAGTGTTGGGAAGGAAGAAACTCTTTTGATCTGCCTCCGCCGTTGGGAAGTTGTTTAACCCTAAACCGAAAGGGTAATCAAGTTTAGCGAATTTAGCAGCATCCTTCAAGAGGACTTCCGGATGAAGAAAACGAGCAATGAAATCCTCGAAAGTAACTCCGCGGCTCCCAGATTCGAGAAAAAGGCCCTCATAAATATTCGACACTTTGATTAAACTAGGAAACTGGTGTTGAATGTCGTTCTCCGAGGTAAGGCCCGTCATCACTGGCTTGGCACCAAAAATGTATTCATCTGTAGGAAGCAGTTCCTCATAGTGCTCCCCCATAACCGGCAAGCCAGAAACTTCTGCAAATTCCTCTAAAGAAATTGATACTTCTCGGTCCAGCGAAAGGAAGGTGTGAGTAGGAATATTCCACTGCTCCAGAAAGGCCTTAACCCACCAGGCAGAAAGAGTAGAATACTGGAAGAAAGAAGCATAAATGGCAGGATACAACCCAAGCCTCAACAACTGTGACTTCTTCGCTGACAGAATGTAGCGGGCCCATTGCAGATAGCCAGCTGGATGACGAGGAATTAGACCGATCATATATGGTTGTCCCCACGGTCGTGCCTCGCCTTGACAAATACGTCGCCCCAGGGTATCCAAAGCCATTGGAGGCTGAACGGGTATCGAAGCCATAGCTGGCTGAAAAAGACCTCCCGAAATCCAGTTGACTTCTTCTACGGTATAGTTCACCGGGGGTGGGTCGGCGTAATGGATCGCCATGATGGGCTCTAAGGGTACCGCGCACGAAAAACTCTGCCGACCCTTAATAATCTGATTATACCATGTTCCCCAGAGGTGAAGATTCTTATGTTCCGGGTCATGATCTTTGATCAATGCTAGGACTTCCCAGTCCACAGGCGCTCCAGGGAATCCTCCCTCTGAACTAACAAACGGGAAAAAGGGATCGAAAGACATGTCTCCTGCACAAAAAGGGACAAAAGTCAACTGTCAGTACGATAATTTAATTTAAATTCTTGCACTTGGTACTTTAGAATTTGTACCACACTGCAATGCAGTGGAAAGGGACCAAAGGGGGGCCCACAAAATCTAGATGATGGTTCATCATTAATAAAACAGCCTCATCATTTGATGAGGCTGTCATTAAGTGAGGAAATCCTCAAAAGAAATTCTCATTAAATGAGAGATCTCTCGGTCAGAGGAGTAAATCTCCCTTTGAGAGCAATGCTCCGTGACAAAGAGACACTTGTCAAACTCTAATCATGAAGGAATAAAATTCCTCAAGAGCCTTGCTCTGAAAAATAATAATGATGAAATAATCCATCAGAAAAATTGAAATCAATTTTTTTGAATTAAAAATTATGGGATCTTCAAGATCCATGAATAAACTCTTAAGAGTTCTTCATAAAAGATTAACAAATCTACATGTTGTCAAAAGAGCAAAGCTATGTTAATGAGTTAAGAAACCCTGAAAAAGATCTTTTTAAATCCATGATTCCAAGAGAGCAAAGCTCTGTCAATGAAGCCTTAAAAGGGTTTTCTTTAGATCAAAGATCTATGAAGAGCAAGGCTCTGTTAATGGGTAAAACCCTAGAACTTTAAAAGATTTAATCTTTACCTAAGTTTTGGAAGAGTTTTGACTCTTGAAATTTCTTAAGATGGAGAGCTATGCTCTGTGAGAGAATGAAATTTCTCAGAAAAACAAGGAAGACGATGAGCAGTGATCATCCCAAAGGACCAAAGGTCCTATTTATAGGCAATGAATGCCGTTTCAACTTCTTAGTTGATCCGAAGGCGCAGATGCTGCCACCGCTACACTCATATGTGGGTCACGTGAGGACAGCGGTGGGGGGTATTTGTTTCCCCCAATCAGAGTAAAGCTCGGATTGAAATTTAAATTTCAAATTGAAGCAACGCTTCAGATGCAGCGCCAAGTGCGCTGCGCCCTAAGCAGCGCACCACGTATAAGACACGGATGTGCTAGCGCTAGGTGCGCTGCGCTTTAGGTAGCGCATCACGTGTAAGACATGGATGCGCTAGCGCTAAGTGCGCTGCGCTCTGAGCAGCGCACCACGTGTAGGACACAAGTGCGCTAGCGATAAGTGCGCTGTGCTCTAAGCAGCGCACTACGTGCAAAGCACAGGTGCGCTAGCGCTGGAACTAAAAGCTCCTCACTGTTAGATCAAAGATCTAATAATAATGATAAATCATTAATTGATCAGAATTAAATTCTGTTAAGGAAAGATCTCTCAAATCTTTCCAAACAACAAGATTGTGCTCTGTAAATCAGAGCACTGTTGGATCAATGATCCAATGGTGATTAAAAATCACTAGAAATACAGAATAAATTTTGTTTAGAAGATTTTCCAATTTTTGTTGAAAACAAGAAGATTACCTTCTGTAAATCAGAAGCCCTTGGATCAAAGATCCAACGATGGGAAAATTCCCAAATCAATTAGAGAAAAGATCTCTTTAACCGATTGAACTGATCAACTTGCCCTATATAAAAGCCCTGAGACTTCAAGTTTTGTACAGAGAAACCCCCCTATAAATTTTGAGAAACTCAAAGATAAATAGCAAGCTCTTGCAAGAAGATCTTTTTTCAAAGTAAAAATGATAATGATGAACATAGAGATGAAATCATCTCATAAAAAGAAGAATTTACTTCTTTAAAGATCATAGATCTACAAGACCAAGGTCTTTCACAAAAAGATCAAGAGATCTCATCATAAAATAATAAGAAGAAGAACATAATTTTTCTCACAGATCATAGATCTATAAAGGCAAAGCCTTTAATCAATATAAGAGATTGGATATATCTCCTGCAAAATAAGAACTGTTGTTCTTGGATCTTGAGACAAAGTCTCTTTTAAAAGAACATAAATTTGTTTTCTGGATCATAAAATTGATCAAATGCTCTTTGCGCTCTTGAACTGCAACTCTACGCTCTCTGGACTGGCGCTCAGCGCCAAATTCACGACGTGTCTATCATGTATGCGCCAATTAACAACTTGCGCTTTGCGCTTCTGAAATAGCGCACTGCGCTCATGGATTGGCGCTCAGTGCCAAGCGCACCACGTGTCACTCACGTGTGCGCTACTAAACTGAAAGCGCAATGCGCTCATGGATTAGCGCTCAGCGCTAATAGACTGGCATCATGCGCTCATCATTTGGCTCCTAGCGCCAAGTACAACACGTGTCCCTTACATGTGCGCTACGTGGCAGAAGCGCACTGCGCACTTTGACTAGCGCAAAGCTCCTAGAGTGCCACGTGTTGCGCTGACAGAACATAAATTGTTCTTTAATAAGCCCAGAGCTCTGATGAATGCTCTGCATTCAACAAAATACAAAAACATTGTCAAGATATAAATCAATGCTCACCATTATTAAAAGGGCCAAGCCCAAATAAAGGCTCAACAGCCCAAAATAAAATGTTATACATTTTAACCTGATTGGACTTAGCCCAAGACTGGTCATACGTCCTCAACTCACATTAATTGAGCTCATCTGCTCATAAATATGTTAACAGATCTTAGCCCCAAATTGAACTACAGATCTTTCAACCAACTCACATCGGTTCGAGGGTACATCTCTTTACTCCTCTGATATTTGTCGTTGTAATCCTTCAACGTCTTCAGAGAGGTGACGGGTCTCGACAACCAAATATTATACGGACTGTGGGGTCCTTAAACTCACGGGCTATGATGTCCTTAACCTTGACTGTGAGGTCTTTAAACTCACGGACTATGATGTCCTTAACCTTGGACCGTGATGTCCTTAAACTAACATTGGACCACCACGTCCTTAAACTGGTAATCGACCGCAATGTCCCTAAACTAAACAATAGAGTTCAAATGCTCTTTTGTTGGATCTAAACGATCCTGTTAAGTTGATCTTAGTCTGAAATTAGACTAACGTATCCTTAACAAACGTTTAAGTTGATCTTAGTCTTAAATGAGACTAACGTATCCTTAAACCTAACCCCCAAACCCAAATCTAAGAAAATACGGATTTGGACTAATCCACGCCCTACAGGCGACAACATAAATTAGTCTCCGTATACAATCCACGGGCAACCAAAAACAAAACAAACACCCACGACACAAAGTGAACATCTGGAGAAAGAGAAAGTGGTTACCGCGATGTGGTATCGTAATTAACTGCAGAGGCTTGCGCCTGCAGGGAAGAGCGTCCCCACAATCAAAAACCCTTCAAATGAGGGGGAATCTGACGAAGTCTGCTACATCGGTCGCATCCGTTTAAACCTTCGATGCACGGTGCCATAAAACAACTTGGCATCTTCGTAGAGGTGGACGGATAGCACCAATTAGCATCTGCCCCGAAATTCAGGCGAGACGGACCCGCGCGGTCGCGTCTCCGTGTTTCAGCGGGGAACAGATTTTGTCATGCCCGGTGGGACCTTTTCCTCTTTCCACTCCACACTTCGTGTGTCGTGTTCGTGAACGAATCGCGGTTTGCTATGGTTGCCAAGGGCTCGAGGTACTAAGATTTGGTGTATTGCTCGGTGCAGAAAACGAAAGATCAATGGCGTCTACCGGCACAAAATGTTCCGGCTGCAAATGCAACTCCCGTTCCGCCTCATCTGGAGGTGTAACTTACGGGCCCCAAGCGGCCTCCATCTTCGCTATGCCGGTAGAGCAGGTAACGCAGGCTGCCATCGTGTTGTTCTTCGGGACCATGCTCCCACCAGTGAGCGTTAACATCCCGCTGCCGCAAGAAGCGCAAAAGAAGCCGGTCTTTGATCGGCTCACTACCACCACGGACCCTCTCAACGGGTTATCCAATGCCAAGCCGACAGCATCAGCCTTCGATAGGCTGAGCCTGAACTCCAATGGGCCCGTCAAGAAACCCACGATACCTAAAGCGGCCATCCCAAAACGGATAGCCCTTCCTGCTCTCGAGGTCACCAAGGTGGCTTCTCCTGCCAAAGGGTCGGTCTTCACAAGGCTGACTGTTCCGGCTCCTGCTCCAGGTGAAGTCCTCAAAGCTGCTTCCCCTGCCCAGAGGTCTGTCTTTGACAGGTTGGATATTACTTCTCAACGGACACCAGTCTTTAAGAGGCTGACGCCGGCGATAACCCTTCGCCAAGATAAGGGGCATGACGAAGCCATCCCCAAAGCTGAACCAACTCCGTCCGCACGACATGCTCGCCGTCGTCACTGGCGCCGAGTAAGGAAGGCCGGGGGCAGCTCCCCTTCTGGACTAACTCCGCCAGCTCCCATGGTGGAAATCAACGCTGTTGTTCCAACAGGGAACAGCTTTGAACCGTTTAGGAGGGTTCGCAAGAACTCTTCGACTGCCGTGCTGAAGAGATCTCCTCTACCTGTGGAGAATACTACAGATAAGAAGCTGGAGCAGCCCCCTCAGCGGCTGTCCTCCAATATTTATAAAGTTTGGCGACAGGTCCAGGAATCGGTGATTGACCAGGACTACTCTCGCCAATCAAAGAAGCTTAAAGCTCGACAAGGATAAAATCATCCCGTCAAGCCACCAAAGGCGACAGACGTCTGGGTGCCCACTGCAACGGCTCCCTCAACGTCAACCGCTCAAAAGAGAAGGAGGCCGGAGAAAGCCCATGTGTCCGCGACGAACCGCAAAGACACCGAACTTAAACGCCCCAAGTCTGGGGGCATGATGGTATATACTATTTATATGGCTTCTGGAAAAGAGGAAAGCCGTGCTTCTACGGGTCATCGACCGCTTACCCGATCGATAACAAAGGCTCAGGAACAACAGCAGCAGAAACTTCAGGAGATGCTGACTGCAATGGCCGCACTCATTGGGCCGAAAGAAAATCCAGAGACCTCAGAGCAGCGTCGGGAACAAGAAACTGATACTGAGTTCCTCCGAAGAATGCTCGAAAGGAAAGAAAAAGAGGCTGTGGAGCAGGCAGCCAATATAAAACGAATGGCTCTACTGTTCCAAGACATGGCTGGGATGATATTACAGCCGGAACCTCCAGCTAAAGAACCCACGATCATCGTTGAAGATGACAGAGGGGAGACATCGAACCCTCCTCAAGCTCTTTCAGTAGCCAAAGAAGAGACAATCTCTAAGGACGCCTTGGACGACTACATCGCTCAGCAAATATGAGCTCACCAGGCGAACGAAGTGGCCGGACAAATTGTTAAGACTGGACGACCATATCCAGGCTGGTATGACCAAATAAGGTACCCGCCGGGATATACGATCCCTAAATTTTATGTATATAAAGGGATGGGGAATCCACATCAGCATGTCGCTCAATTCAGAGCCTTGTGCGGCAACACCGGGGGTGACGATAAATTTCTGCTCCGTCAGTTTGTTGGTAGCTTGTCGGAAACGGCGTTCGAGTGGTATTCGGAGCTTCCAAACGATTCTTTCAAAACCTTTGTAGAGATGGAGCTACTATTCACCCAGTGTTTCGCAAGTGCTAGCGAACGCACCCCAATAACAGCATTGATCAATGCCAGGGTGAAACCTGGTGAGACATGGGTTCAATACGCAATACGATAGCGGAATTTGTGGTCGAAATGTGAGCAGTGCATCGAGGAAGCGCCGGCAGTGGGCATGTTCGTAGGCACTCTGGACCCTCAGGAAACTATTTCCCAATTTATGATGTTCTTCAAGCCGACCACGTTTCAGGCTTTGATTGACAAACTGACCCAAATGGACCAGATTGGTCATAGACCGTCTCCTCCAAAACTGGAGCCGCGAAACGAAAAGGGTAAAGGGAAGGCGACTTTCGTTGCGAATACTCAATAGCAGCCCAGTGGTCCAAAATTAATGGATCGCCTAGAGGAAAGATGGCGATACTATAATGAGAAAATGAAACGCCCTTATTCGTTTCCCCGAAAACAAAACGAAGTGGTTGTTCGAGCTAGCGGGGCACAACAGGCTCATCAATCTGTCAAATCCAAAACGACCATTGCAACCCGGCGAGGCTAATAATCCCAATTATTGCCCCTACCATCAAACGGTAAGCCATCCAATTGAAAATTACTTCATCTTCAAGGGCTGGATTGAAGACCAGTATCAACAGGGCAAATTTGCCCAGTCCGAGAATTGGAAGGTGAACCCGCCACAGCCATACGTCCCTAAGAAGGCAGATACACCGGGGGCATCAGGCTCCTTCATACAAGAAGCTCTATGGGAGGTCGCTCTTTCAGCCAAGACGAAAAGAATGCTGAAGGATCTCCAAACATGCCCGGCGATCAGGTGGAAAAATCCACTGGAACCGGAGATCATCGAAGGAATGCTGAAACCGCACCCAACTCCAAAGATTGGTGGTGATAGCCAAAGCACTCACACCCAGCCGTCAAAGTCTTCGAAGAAGAAGAAGAAGACCAAAAAGCCCTTGAAGCCTAGTGACAAGCGCACGGACCTGCAAAAATATATCGACGCGCTGGAAGAATATAATAAGAAGGCGCAGACTCCAGTCACACTTCAAGAGTTTCTCAGCCACGTCCTTGAGGACGGAGATGACGACAATGGAGAAGACTCGTCGGATGAATCTGAAGATTATGTGGCAAGTTGCCATGTGATCTCTCACTCGTCGATAGACGATGAAGAAGCTCCTTACACAAAGAAACTGGGGACAACTCCTGAACCGGAACTTCTAGGTCCATCATACGAAATGATTAATGCATTCCTGAATGAAGCTCTTCGTAAAAGCAAAGCTGATCGAGAGCGCGAGATGGCCATATTTGAAAAATCCAAACGCCGGCGACTGGACGAAAGGGTTGAAACACCCCCGCCAGATCAAAGTACATCCGCCGGAAATAAAAGCAGGTTCAAGACGAGGAAGATGTTCGCCAAAGCCATATCGATAGGAATGAAGTTGACACCCTCCGAAGCGAACGCTCTTGGTGAAGCGGAAACACGTCCTAGCTACTGCTTATATCATCGAAAGATTGCGCACCCCACTGAAGAGTGCAACGCTTTTAAGAGATGGTGGCAGGGATATGTTGCTCACCGGCAACATTTCAAGCGAATGAAACGCAAAACTCGTCGAGAGCAAAGAAATGCGATCGGGGAGCGTAAAGGAACTACCGGCAACTGTCATATGGTTGACTGCGGGGGATCGCAAGTTCTTACCTTCGGGAGCGACTCTGATAAAGAAATGACTCTTGGCCCTCTCTTCAAAGAATCCACGACGGGAAAAGATGAAGAACTGCAAGAACATTCAGCTGCGCAATCGTACGCTGCCCGAAAAGAATCTTGGCTCCTCGAACAGTGGGTCAAATAAAAGAGATAAGAGAAAAGAAAAGGTCCCTGAGGACATCACCCTAGAAGATCAGGTCGTCAAAGAGCTGACAGCCAAGGACCCGCCAAAGAAAAACAAGGTGGACTACAACGTTCTGGCACACTTGAGAAAGCTACCTTCACAGCTAAGCATTCTCGACGCCCTTCTGTTATCCAAAGAGGTAAGAGATTCGCTGATCAAGGCATTACAAGAGCCTGAATAATTCCAAGCTTTCCTCGCCGAAGAAAAGATGAAGGAAAAGTTAGAAGAAGTGCACACAGCCGATGTCACCTTCGGCGATGAAGATCTTCTCCTCGGGACGTGTGAGCATAACCATCCCCTATATGTCTTCGGATACTATCATGACATCAAGGTAGGTAAAATCATGGTCGACAATGGGTCCTCCGTCAACCTCCTTGACGTAAGAGTATTGAAGGAGATATGCATGAGCGTTCAACACCTCGCTCGGGATAAGATCACTATCTCCGGGTTCGACTCCCAGTCATCACGGACGCTCGGGTCTGTGATACTGACGCTGCGCTTTGGGCTGCTCGTCACAGACATTAAGTTTCATGTCATTGACGCCAAGACATGCTACAATGCTTTGCTCGGTAGGCCTTGGTTACACGAGTACAACATCATCCCTTCTACACAACACCAGTGTATGAAGTATTTCAAGGATGGTCTTGAGTATACAGTAACAGGGGAGCTAAACCCATTCTCCGTGAACGAAGTCCGAAAATATGAAGACGAAAAATACTTCTTACCAGATTTTGAGGACACGGAAAGATGTTACAGACTGAAGAACAAAGCCATCACTACCATTCCGGTCTTCGGTGGTGATACTGAGGAGGAAAAAGAAATATCTTATTCTGGTCCGCCCCAGTGCAACAAGCTGGGACCGTCCACTCCTATGTTGATCTTCGGCAGTGACTCGGAAGATGAGGTCAATGCCGTATTCTCTGCTCGGCCATTAATATAAGCCTTCACTGATGAAGATCAAAGTTTGCAAGTTGCCATGGTTATGCCAAAACATCATAAAGAGCTAGACGTGCTTGATACCTACAGTGTGGAAGAACTGTAGCTATTCTACGTCCCTCCCAGGCGAAAAGGTGAAAAGGAGATCCTATTCTACCGATCCGGAGAAACCAAAATGGAGAAAGAAATTTGGCATGGTGCGGATTCTACACTTGACAGGCACCAGCCCATCCGTTTGCCCAGATATTACACAGAAGGACTAAAAAGACTCTTGAAACGCCAAGGTGTACCCCTTAAGCAAACTGCGTGATAAGCACGGTTCTATAACAGGATCTGGAACGTCCCCGGAACTCAACGAAAGTTGCCCAACGGGAGAATGGAAACGATCGGGCTTGGGTTTGTTCAATCCAAGAAACGGGAGCTATTCCGCGACTGCTATGTCATACATGACTTTGATGAAGAAGGAGATGCTCTGTGGGAAGATGTTAACCCTGAACCAGAATGAGGTCCCGTCGTGAAAATACCAAGTCCGTCGTTCGAAGAACAGATGGACAAGCTTATAAGGGAAGCGGGTCAAAAGGTTTGAGACGATCATAATCGCGAAATGGCCATCTATGAGAATGCCAGAACGCAGCGCCTCCTTCAGCAGGTTGCGAAAAATGAAAATGCTCTTCCTTGTCAACCTGTCATATAAAAGGACTGACGCAGAGGCAAAAATAAATCAAAAAGCGGGAAAGGCGTTCGACAGCGACAAAGCGGGACCAAGAAGCCACGCGATCGGGAATCGAGCAATCCGGATTTGTCTCTTATAAAGAAGATGGGTCGAGAATATTCTTTTCCCCAAGACAAGACAAAGAAGATATTCAATCTCGCCATAAAACATCAAATGATTACCCTCCCGGAGTCTAACCACGCCGAGCAAGAGAACGAGGTCTCTCACCCAGACTATTGCTCCTATCACCGAGAAATAGGACATCCTCTCGAAGACTGCTTCATATTCAAAGACTGGGTAGAAGACCAGTATCAGCAAGGCAGTTTCGCTCTATCCAGCAGCTGGAGGGTAACCCTGCCGCAGAAGCATGAACCAAAAGCTGCGTCCGCAGCGAGAGTAGAACAAGATCAACATCGGTCTTGGAAGCGACCTCGTACCTGCCACGTGGTAACGCTGTCAGAAGAAGAGCCCAAGAATATGGATGACCTCCCCTGGTGCTTCGAAAACAGTGATGGCGAGGTGATCTCAGAATTTCCACCAGCGCCAAAAGAGCTGGAAGATGGAATACATACTACTGCAGATAACCTCATGAAAATTGATTTGGGGACGGCAAGTGACCCGCGGCTGACATTGGTCAGTGAGCTGTTGTCTGAAGAAAGGGTGGCTACGCTTAAAGACGTGCTCATACAGCATAAAGATTGCTTCGCATGGAACTATTTCGATATGCCAGGACTAGATCCAGAGATTGCTGTACACAAATTGGCAATATCCCCGGACGTTAAGCCGATCAAACAGGCACCGAGAAGAATGCGGCTCGATCTTGAGATGAGCATCAATGCCGAGGTCAAGAAGCTAATCGACTCCGGCTTCATCCAAGAGGTTCAATATCCTGACTGGATCGCCAACATCGTTCCGGTGATGAAGAAGAATGGGACGGTGCGCATATGTGTGGACTTTCGGGATCTCAACAAAGCCTGCCCAAAATACGACTTCCCAGTTCCAGTTACCGAGCTGATGATAAACAATATGTCCACTCATGAAGTTTTCTCCTTCATGGACAGCTCGTCAGGTTACAATCAGATAAAGATGCATCCCGAGGACCAAAAGCATACCGCCTTCCGGACCCCTTTGGGTATATTCTGCTACAAGGTGATGCCTTTTGGTCTAAAGAACGCCGGTGCCACCTATCAGAGGGCCATGACGAAGATTTTCGATGACCTCATACATGAAATCGTCGAATGCTATATCGACGACCTCATAGTTAAAAGCAAATCATACGAGGAACATTTAAATCATCTAAAGATCGTGTTTCATCGCCTTCGGAAATACAACTTGAAGATGAACCCTCTCAAATGCGCGTTCGGAGTGTCCTCAGGCACGTTCCTAGGATTCATCGTCCGACACCGAGGCATCGAGATAGACCCGTCGAAGATCAAGGCGATCATGGAAATGCCCCTGCCAAAAACTCTCAAGCAACTGCGATCTCTCCAAGGAAAGCTCGCATATATCCGGCGATTCATAGCCAATCTCTCCGGTAAGTGCCGTCCTTACAGTCACCTAATGAAGAAAGGGACTCCTTTCATCTGGGATCACAAATGCCAAAGTGCACTGGACCAAAATCAAGCAATACCTGCAGAATCCGCCAGTACTGGCCGCTCCCGTTAAAGGAAAACCTCTCGTCCTGTACACGACACCCTCGAAGGTTCTTTAGGCGCGCTGTGGGCACAAGAGAACGATCAAGGGAAATAAAGAGCTCTCTACTATCTGAGTCGAGTTCTCCTAGGGGCAGAAAGCAACTACTCCCCCATCGAAAAACACTGTCTAGCGTTGATCTTCACGGTAACGAATCTAATACACTACGCATTGGCACATGAGGTCCATCTCATATCAAAGGTGGATCCTCTCAACTATTTGATGTCGAAAGCCATATTAACAGGACGTCTCGCTAAATGGGCCCTGCTCTTGATGGAGTTCTCGATAACTTATCGACCTATTAAGGCAGTGAAAGGCCAGGCCATCGCCGACTTCCTCGCTGAGCACTCGATACCCGCCGATTCCTCTTTGAACTACGAATTGCCAGACGAACATGCGTTTGACACGATCGACGGAGATGATACCAGGTGGGAACTCTATTTTGATGGAGCGTCTTCCATGAAGAAGCGCAAATAAAGCACGCCCATAATCAAATCAGGGGTAGGCCTCATCTTCGGGACTCCACAAGGAGGGATAATACGCTTTGCCTTATCCTTAACAGAGCCGAGGATGAACAATGAAGCCGAATATGAAGCTTTGATAGCAGGCCTCAAGATCGCTATCGACATGGGAATTAAAAACCTCCTCATATATGGAGACTCCCAACTGGTCGTTAGTCAAGTAAACGACGACTATCAAACGTGCAAGCCTGAGTTGGTGAAGTAAGGCGAGCGAGTGCGGCAACTGCTGACTCAAATTCCTTCCTACGTCCTGGAAAGCATACAGCATGCGGAAAATAGCAAGGCAGATGCGTTAGCCAAGCTCGCTAAAGAACTGGCTGACGAGAGCCTCGATGACGTGATGATCATTGTGCAAAACCGTTGGGTTCTTGCACCGGCAGAAATATCTCCGGAGTCGTCCAAAGAAAAGGAAGTGACCGAGCAAATGGCTCTGCAAATAAAAGACCAGGAAAAGGCTGAGAATTGGAGGGAAGTCTTTATAGACTACTTCAAATGCCGTCGAGCACCTAAAAAGACGTCGTCAAGACATCAGCTCATGAAATGAGCTCTTTTTTTTGCCTTCGTCAATGATACTCTGTATAAAAGATCATTTGATTCTCTGTGGCTAAGATGCCTGGGACTGAAAGAAGCAAAAAGAGTCATCCAAGAAACTCACGACGGACTTTGCGGTTCTCACCAAGCCGACCCGAAGATGAAGCTGAAGATCAAACGGATGGGCTACTATTGGCCCACGATGATCCAAGACTGCCTCGAATACGCAAAGTAGTGCTACTCGTTCCAGATTCACGGAGGCTTTATCCATCAGCATCCAAATCCACTGCATCCAACAATGGCTAGCTGGCCATTTGAAATGTGGAGAACTGACATAATCGGCCCCATCGAACCGGCATCGTCCAAAGGACATCGTTTCATTTTGGCGAAAACTGATTACTTCTCCAAATGGGCAGAAGCAGTACCACTGAGGGAAGTGAAGATGGAAAATATACTCCATTTCTTCAAGACACACGTCATTTATCGGTTCGGCACTCCGCGATGGATCATCTCCGATAACGGGCCAGCCTACAGAAGCCACAAGATCAGCCGTTTCGCACAACAGCATAATATAGACTGGAGATATTCTTCGGTCTATAATCCCCGAGCTAACGGTCTAGCTGAGGCTTTCAACAAGACCTTGACAAAGATCGTGAAAAAGACGGTGTCTCGAAATAAGAAGGACTGGCACGAGAGACTGCATGAAGCTCTCTGGGCATATCGAACTACGTTCAAAACGGCCACGAACACAACGCCGTGCGCATTGGTATTCGGCACATAAGCGGTACTCCACCTTGAGATAGAGTTACCCTCTCTACGAGTGGCGGTTCACTACGAGCTAACAAATGAAGATAATGCCCACCTTCGGCTTGAGGAGCTTGATGCCCTTGATGAAAACCGGCTCGTAGCGCAATAAAGTCTGGAGGCTTATAAAACAAAGATGATGCGCTCATATGAAAAATTGACTAGGCCGAGAACGTTCCGCCAAGGAGAACTCGAGCTAGTGGTTAAAAGACCTATGATCCCCAATCGCGCCAAGCGGGGGAAATTCGAGCCGAACTATGAAGGCCCGTATGTCATAGACAAAGTTTACCAGGGTGGAGCTTACCTACTCATGGACATGCATGGTGAAAGACCCTTCAGGACAATAAACGGTCGCTTCCTAAAGAAATACTATGCCTAACGAGTCACGGCCTAGGTCAACGATAGATGACGACGCCTATGTCCGCTCGCTATCTTCCTAAGCCCAAACTCTGTAAGTAGTAGCCGGCTTCCTTAACAATGGTCCGAAACGTCCTTAAACTAATAACGGACCGAAATGTCCTAAAACTAACAATGGACCACTATGTCCTAAAACTGGCGTCGGACCGAGACGTCCTTAAACTAACGATGGACCACTATGTCCTAAAACAAGCTGTTGACCGAGACGTCGATAAACTACTGTAGACTGCAGCATCCCAAGGCTGACACAAAAAAAAGAATAAAAAAAGAAAGAAAAAGAAAACGGTATGTCCATAAGCAAAATGGGCACGGATGAAAACCCGGAAGGGTTCCGTGAGTAAAAATAGCAGGGCTACCGGCAAGTTTTTGTGAAAACCCGAAAGGGCGCAATCTCGTTAAAAGACACTTGCAAGGTCCTCTCGACCTTGTGAAGAGAAACCACCTACGTGAGATCCTTACGACTCACAAGGGAGCAACACACTTAGGGATCCCCACGATTCCTAAGAAGAAATTATACTTACGAGATCCTCGCGACTCGTAAAGAGAACCCTCTTATGAGACCCTCACGGCTCATAAGATTCAAAAGTATTAAACTACAGGGATCTGAACCTATTCTTAAGCGGCCACCACAACCTCCAATGCTTCCCTACAAGCGGCTCAATGCTGACCCTTGTATACAATCCATGGGCGCGAATAAATATTTCCCTAACAAAGTCCCATCCGTGACTAGGGATATATCTACACGGTGAACAGCCCTTGTAAGTCCTCTCGACTTAGAAGGAGAAAATACCCTTGTAAGATCCTTACGACTTACGAGAAGCCATACACTTAGAAGTCCTCACGATTCCTAAGGAGAAAACGCACCTACGAGATCCTCACGACTCGCAGGGAGAAATACCTTTATGAGACCTTTAAGGCTCATGAAGTCAAAAGCCTTAGTCGACAGGATCCTAACCCTGTTCGCTAAGCCACCTTTGTTCGACATCGACAGAGGCAAATGATGATTCGCTCCTGGCAATATCCCAGTTGTAGCAGTGTTGATGCCGAAATCGGTGTCTAATTCCAAGCTTGCAGCGAAAAGCCAACGAGCCACACATGCATACAAAATAGCCGAAATGATGGGGCAACTTGCAAACAAAATCAGCAAGTAAAAATATATGCATGCAAAATAGCCGAAATGATTGGGCAACTCGCAATAAAAAGCAGCGAGTAAAATTAAAACAAATAACCGAAATGATTGGGCACCGCGAAAAATAGCCGAAATGATTGGGCAATCGCGACCTTCGCGATATAAAAGCTGAAATGATAGAGCATCGCAGAAAGAAATAAAAAACATGAAATTTATGCCCTATAGGTGATATCACATCAATCCCTGTATTTATTCCAGGGGCGCAAACGAAGAAGGAATCACCCCAGCCTCCATCAAAAGAAGAAGCCGAATCTCAATGGTTCACAGACAGCGTGGAGATCATCTCAACATTCGTCTCATTACAACAGACGCAACATCAAGTAAAGCGGAACCGCGGCAATTCCCAGTTCTATGACTCGGCGGTGCATAGATGACCGAGAGTCAAACTCCGACTCAGTGAAATGCGGATAAAGTTGACCCATCCTGGTCACATGGAACGCGGCGTATGTCAATCCCGACACAGTGGGAAACGTTCAGAGCGGAGCCTGGTCCTCGCAGAACACGGCTATAACCGCGTGGGAAGCATCCAGAGCAAATTCCTGGTCACGTGGAACGCGGCTTATGTCAATCCTGACCCCGTGGGAAACGTCCAGAGCGGAGCCTGGTCCATGCAGAACATGGCTACGACCCCGTGGGAAGCATCCAGAGCAAATTCCTGGTCACGTGGAACGCGGCTTATGTCTATCCTGACCCCGTGGGAAACGTCCAGAGCGGAGCCTGGTCCTCGCAGAACACGGCTATGACCCCGTGGGAAGCATCCAGAGCAAATTCCTGGTCACGTGGAACGCGGCTTATGTCAATCCTGACCCCATGGGAAACGTCTAGAGTGGAGCCTGGTCCTTGCAGAACATGGCTATGACCCCGTGGGAAGCATCTAGAGCAAATTCCTGGTCACGTGGAACACGGCTTATGTCAATCCTGACCCCGTGGGAAACGTCCTGAGCGGAGCCTGGTCCTCGCAGAACACGGCTATGACCCCGTGGGAAGCATCCAAAGCAAATTCCTGGTCACATGGAACGCGGTTTATGTCAATCCTGACCCCGTGGGAAACGTCCAGAGCGGAGCCTGGTCCTCGCAGAACACGGCTATGACCCCGTGGGAAACGTCCAGAGCGGAGCCTGGTCCTCACAGAACACGGCTATGACCCCATGGGAAGCATCCAGAGCAAATTCCTGGTTAAGTGGAATACAGCTTATGTCAATCCTAACCCCGTGGGAAACGTCCAGAGCGGAGCCTGGTCCTCGCAGAACACGGCTATGACCCCGTGCAAAGCATCCATAGCAAATTCCTGATCACGTGGAACGCGGCTTATATCAATCCTGACCCCGTAGGAAATGTCCAGAGCGGAGCCTGGTCCTCGCAGAACACGGCTATAACCCCATGGGAAGCATCCAGAGCAAATTCCTGGTCATGTGGAACGCGGCTTATGTCAATCCTGACCCCATGGAAAATGTCCAGAGCGGAGCCTGGTCCTTGCAGAACACGGTTATGACCCCGTGGGAAGCATCCAGAGCAAATTCCTGGTCACGTGGAACGCGGCTTATGTCAATCCTGACCCCATGGGAAACGTCTAGAGCGGAGCCTGGTCCTCGCAGAACACGGCTATGACCCCGTGGGAAGCATCCAGAGCAAATTCCTGGTCACGTGGAACACGGCTTATGTCAATCCTGACCCCGTGGGAAACGTCCAGAGCGGATCCTGATACTCGCAGAACACGGCTATGACCCCATGGGAAACATCCATAGCAAATTCCTGGTCACGTGGAATGCGGCTTATGTCAATCCTGACCCCGTGGGAAACGTCCAGAGCGGAGCCTGGTCCTCGCAGAACACGGCTATGACCCCGTGGGAAGCATCCAGAGCAAATTCCTGATCACGTGGAACACGGCTTATGTTATTCCTGACCCCATGGGAAACGTCCAAAGCGGATCCTGGTCCTCGCAGAACACAGCTATGAACCCGTGGGAAACATCCAGAGCGGAGCCTGGTCCTCGCAGAACACGGCTATGACCCTGTGAGAAGCATCCAGAGCAAATTCCTGGTTACGTGGAATGCGTCCTATGTCAATCCTGACCCCGTGGGAAGCATCTAGAGCAAATTCCTGGTCATGTGGAACACGGCTTATGTCAATCCTGACCCCGTGGGAAACGTCCAGAGCGGATCCTGGTCCTCGCAGAACATGGCTATGACCCCATGGGAAGTATCCAGAGTAGAGCCTGGTCCTCACAGAATACGGCTATGGCCCTGTGGGAAGCATCCAGAGCAAATTCCTGGTTACGTGGAACGCGGCCTATGTCAATCCTGACCCTGTGGGAAGCATCCAGAGCGGAGCCTGGTCCTCGCAGAACACGGCTATGACCCCATGGGAAGCATCAAGAGCAAATTCCTGATCGCGTGGAACGCGGCTTATGTCAATCCTGACCCCGTGGGAAACGTCCAGAGCGGAGCCTGGTCCACGCAGAACATGGCTATGACCCCGTGGGAAGCATCCAGAGCAAATTCCTGGTCCCGTGGAACACGGCTAAAGTCAATCCTGACCCCGTGAGAAACGCCCAGAGCAACTCCTGACTCCGCAAAGTGCGGATAATGGCAACACCATCGATCACTTACAGGTCCTCTCGACCCGTAAGGAAGAAAACTCTCTTGTAAGATTCTTACGACTTACAAGAGAAAACGCGCTTAGGAATCCTCACGATTCCTAAGGAGAAAATACACCTACGAGATCCTCTCGACTCGTAAGGAGAAAATACACCTACGAGATCCTCTCGACTCGTAAGGAGAAAAGTCTTTATGAGACCCTCACGGCTCATGAAATTGAAAAGTCTTAGGCATCAGATCTGAACCTGCTTTCTAAGCCATCGCTACCTCTCGAAGAATTCAAAACGGAATGCTCTCTCTATCATCTGCAGGCTATGCTTACTAAAGTGGCATGCTGATAACAAAGAAAAGAAGAAAGTAAAGAGATGACACAAGACATTACGAAAGAAATGTATCTTTTATTCATAAATTCAATTGGGTACAAAATACATCTTATGAAAGAATAAAAAAAAATGGATACATTTTATTCGAAATTACAAATGGTACAAAAACGATCATTGAGAGGGAAGCGTTTTCAATAGTCCAATTAACCGCTCGCGCACTTCCCTCGGCCCCTTTTCTTGGTCAGCTGCCACGGCCAACTCTGTTTCAACCTGAGCTCATTGTTGCAGATAAGATGAAAGTTGCTCGTCAACGACCCGCTGAGCCACCTCACGACCTTATGCATCTCGTTCAATGAGGTCAAGTTTCTGCCTCAGCGTTAGCCCATCAGAAATACACCGTAGAAGGATTTTAAAGATGACTTTCAGCTGTGCAGCGTTTGCATCAACTTGAGCATGCAAATGAGCAGATTCACTTAAAGTCTCCTCGCGCTCCTTACGCCTCAAAGCCGCTTTTTGTTCAAGATGGCGGAAGTAAGGGATGCTCTCCTCGACCTATGCATCCCGCTGGGAGTTCACAGCCAAGACCTCGGGGGCAGGACGTCTAAACTCAAGCTCATGCAGACAGACCTCGATTTTCCTGCAATGATTAACCCAGGACTCCACGACGCCTTCATTATGAAAGTGTACGAGCGTCTCCAGCATGGGATTAACCTCCGCAGCGAAATCTGCAGCAAGGGCAGGAGTCTCCGTATCAAGCTCCTCGAGATGATCGATCAACGTGCGCAGGCTATTCACAGCACCTTTGGAGAAAGGGCGTCGAGAGAAGGGGCCTGCTGGCATTATGACTTGAGACTCGAATGGAGCTGAAGTCGGTGTCACAGCTACAAAGCAAATCACAGTCAAATAACGGTTCAAAAAATAAAGGAGGTTCATGAACAACCGAGTTTACTATACCGGCTGCAGCAAGGGGCAAGACTGGAAGTACCGGCGGTGCAACTGTTCTTTCATCTCCCCATTCGAGCTGTAGGGCTGTGATTAAAATAAAGAAGAATCAGAAACGATTTGACTACCCTTAAAAGAAATGAAGAGACACTAGCTAAAGGCTGTACTCACTAGCGCCACTAGATGAGGCAATCTCTGACTGAAAGGAGAAGTGTGGGTGTAGCACCTGATACAGGTGATCAAAAAGGACTCCTGCGAGGATGTAATAATGCAATGTCAGTACATAAAGTATACTGCCTACAATGAAACTGATGGGTCACAAATCCGCACCTTCTAGCATTTGAGATGGTACGAGAGAAGGTAGAGGAGCGGTCACCGTTAAAGCAGCAATTGGAGATGCTTCCTCTGGTGGCACAACCCCAACGCTCATCACACCTGCATTAGAAATAAGAGAAACGCTGTCAAAAAGAAATTAAAAGGGATTGCAGAATAAAGGGGAAAGTAATGACCCAAAATCTACCTGGTGAGTAGCCGGTCGAGACCGCGACAAGGGCGTCACTGGAGGCAGCAAATGCTTCACCCTCCTCCATCGGAATGGTCTCGCCACCCATAGCCTCATCTCCCGATTCCACGAGAATTATCGTGACACTCACAGCGCCCGGCAACGGCAAGGAGCCGAAAGGGGAAAAAGCGACGATTGGAGCAGTGCCCGACTCTTGAGAAAGAGTGGCTACCTCGGGCTCGGCGATTGTAGCCATCTTACCCACCGCTACCTCGGGCTCGGCAATTGTGGCTGTTTCACCCACGGCTACCTCGGGCTCGGCGATTGTGGCTGTCTCACCTGCCGCTACCTTAGGCTCGGTGGTTGCCACCACGTCACCTACCACTTCCTCGGCAAGACTCGGCTTTACAGGATAGGATATATGAGAACCTGAAAATTAAAGCTTTGACAAAAGAACCCAATGTCACGTTACCTTGGGTCGGTTTTTCGATCGCCATAAGGAGCGTGAGGCTCCAGGCCGAGTACAATGTCGACAGAAAGGATCGACTTTTTCTTCCTCTTCTACGAGCGAGCTCCGGCCGCAGCTAGCACAAGCTTACGCTTGCTAAGCACTTTAGGACGACGAGTCCCGATATCTGAACCCACGCCAGAATCGGGGGAAGCTACAGTCACCTTTTCTACAGGAGCCCGGGGTATCGGTAGCTCGGGCCTGTCGTGCGGGACTTCGATCATGGCAGCTTCTCTTAAAAGAGGCGGGACAATGGTCCATCACTTCAGAGGGACGTTTCGATCACCAGCAGGAGGTGCACCTTTGCGAACGAGCAACAGTCGCTTCTCCTCCCTGATGACGGCGCCCATTGAATGTTGGTACCACGCCACGTACACACTAAGGGCCTTCGGGACACATCTTGGTTCGCTGATAAAGAAGTTGGACCCCGTGTTCATGCGCATGAAATGATGCAGCGCGTTTCGCATTCCCTCTTTAGTGACAGCAGGTTCTAACAAAAAAGCCTCAAGCGGGACTCCTTGATTGTAGCTCAGCTGCTGGGAGAAACGGTGCGGGTTGAATATCATGAATAATGCCGCATCATTTTGCCTAAACACTTGAAACCCCGGTCTGATGGAATATAAATGAAGGATTTCCCAAGCTTTCAAAACAGAGGCTCCATCCTTAAAAATGTCCCGCAATGGCTGCACCGTCGTCACAGACTCTTTACCGATAGTCAGGATCTTATCGGTGAAAGTCATGCCATCTCCAACCGAGCGAGGATGAAGGAGCAAACCTCTAGCTTCCCGCGGTGACGGATTTACAATAGATGCGTCGACTAATCGCATAATCCGTGGGAAGCAGCACCTGTCGTAGAAGAACAGCCTCTTATGGATACCGAAAACGCCAAGTGCATGTAGCTCGAGCCATGACATGAAGTAATGCATCGAGAAGTTCACATGCTGCACTCCGGGTTCAGTAGTATCCGCCGCTTGGCTGAGGCCGTAATACAGATGAGCTAACCCGGCAACCCCAACAGCCACTTTCACCCCAATAATCATTCGGTGAGCCGGATAGAAGACAGACGGCCTCATACGGCGAGGGTGCATCGGGAGCGCAAACCAGCTCAGCCATAGCCCAAGAAACCCTAAGAAGAACGTTTCCTCATCAATCCCAGGGACTGCGACCTCCGCGAAAGGAACAACTAGAGTGTTGGGAAGGAAGAAACTCTTTTGATCTGCCTCCGCCGTTGGGAAGTTGTTTAACCCTAAACCGAAAGGGTCGTCAAGTTTGGCGAATTTATCAGCATCCTTCGAGAGGACTTCTGGATGGAGAAAACGAGCAATGAAATCCTCGAAAGTAACCCCGCGGCTCCCAGATTCGAGAAAAAGGCCCTCATAAATATTCAACACTTTGATTAAACTAGGGAACTGGTGTTGAATGTCGTTCCCCGGGGTAAGGCCCGTCATCACTGGCTTGGCACCAAAAATGTATTCATCTGTAGGAAGCAGTTCCTCATAGTGCTCCCCCATAACCGGCAAGCCAGAAACTTCTGCAAATTCCTCTAAAGAAATTGATACTTCTCGGTCCAGCGAAAGGAAGGTGTGAGTAGGAATATTCCACTGCTCTAGAAAGGCCTTAACCCACCAGGCGGGAAGCGTAGAATACTGGAAGAGAGAAGCATAAATGGCAGGATACAACCCAAGCCTCAACAACTGTGACTTCTTCGCTGACAGAATGTAGCGGGCCCATTGCAGATAGCCAGCTGGATGACGAGGAATTAGACCGATCATATATGGTTGTCCCCACGGTCGTGCCTCGCCTTGACAAATACGTCGCCCCAGGGTATCCAAAGCCATTGGAGGCTGAACGGATATCGAAGCCATAGCAGGCTGAAGAAGACCTCCCGAAGTCCAGTTGACTTCTTCCACGGTATAGTTCACCGGGGCTGGGTCGGCGTAATGGATCGCCATGATGGGCTCTGAGGGTACCGCGCAAGAAAAGCTCTGCCGACCCTTAATAATCTGATTATACCATGTCCCCCAGAGGTGAAGATTCTTATGTTCCGGGTCATGATCTTTGATCAATGCTAGGACTTCCTGGTCCACAGGCGCTCCAGGGAATCCTCCCTCTGAACGAACAAACAGGAAAAAGGGATCGAAAGACATGTCGCCTGCGCAAAAATGGACAAAAGTCAACTGTCAGTGTGATAATTTAATTTAAATTCTGGAACTTGGTACTTTAGAATTTGTACCACACTGCAATGCAGTGGAAAGGGACCAAAGGGGGGCCCACAAAATCTAGATGATGGTTCATCATTAATAAAACAGCCTCATCGTTTGATGAGGCTGTCATTAAGTGAGGAAATCCTCAAAAGAAATTCTCATTAAATGAGAGATCTCTCGGTCAGAGGAGTAAATCTCCCTTTGAAAGCAATGCTCTGTGACAGAGTGACACTTGTGAAACTCTAATCATGAAGGAATAAAATTCCGTAAGAGCCTTGCTCTAAAAAATAATGATGATGAAATAATCCATCAGAAAAATTGAAATCAATTTTTATGAATTAAAAATTATGGGATCTTCAAGATCCATGAATAAACTCTTAAGAGTTCTTCATAAGAGATTACCAAATCTACATGTTGTCAAAAGAGCAAAGCTCTGTTAATGAGTTAAGAAACCCTGAAAAAGATCTCTTTAAGATCCATGATTCCAAGAGAGCAAAGCTCTGTCAATGAAGCCCTAAAAGGGTTTTCTTTAGATCAAAGATCTATGAAGAGAAAGACTTTGTTAATGGGTAAAACCCTAGAACTTTAAAACATTTAATTTTTACCTAAGTTTTGGCAGAGTTTTGACTCTTGAAATTTCTTACTATGCTCTCTGAGAGAATGAAATTTCTCAGAAAAACAAGGAAGACGATGAGCAGTGATCATCCCAGAGGACCAAAGGTCATATTTATAGGCAATGAATGTCGTTTCAACTTCTTAGTTGATCCGAGGGCGCAGATGCTGCCACCGCTGCACTCACATGTGGGCCACGTGAGCGTAACGGTGGGGGCATTTGTTTCCCACAATCAGTGCAAAGCTCTGTTTGAAATTTAAATTTCAAATTGAAGCAACGTTTCAGATGCAGCGCCAAGTGATCTGCGCACTAAGCAGCGCACCACGTGTAAGACACGGATGCGCTAGCGCTAGGTGCGCTGCGCTCTAGGTAGCACATCACGTGTAAGACATGGATGCGCTATCACTAAGTGCGCTGCGCTCTGAGCAGCGCACCACGTGTAGGACACAGGTGCGCTAGCGATAGGTGCGCTGCGCTCTAAGCAACGCACCACGTGCAAAGCACGGGTGCGCTAGCCTTGGAACTAAAAGCTCCTCACTGTTAGATCAAAGATCTAATAATAATGATAAATCATTAATTGATCGGAATTAAATTCTGTTAAGGAAAGATCTCTCAAATCTTTCCAAACAACAAGATTGTGCTCTGTAAATCAGAGCACCGTTGGATCAATGATCCAATGGTGATTAAAAATCACTAAAAATACAGAATAAATTCTGTTTAGAAGATTTCCCAATTTTTGTTGAAAACAAGAAGATTACTTTCTGTAAATCAGAAGCCCTTGGATCAAAGATCCAACGATGGGAAAATTCCCAAATCAATTAGAGAAAAGATCTTTTTAACCGATTGAACTGATCAGCTTGCCCTATATAAAGGCCCCGAGACTTCAAGTTTTGTACAGAGAAACCCCCCTATAAATTTTGAGAAACTCAAAAATAAAGAGCAAGCTCTTGCAAGAAGATCTTTTTTCAAGGTAAAAATGATAATGATGAACATAGAGATAAAATCATCTCATAAAAAGAAGAATTTACTTCTTTAAAGATCATAGATCTACAAGACCAAGGGCTTTCACAAAAAGAGCAAGAGATCTCATCATAAAATAATAAAAAGAAGAACATAATTCTTCTCACAGATCATGGATTTATAAAGGCAAAGCCTTTAATCAATATAAGAGATTGGAAATATCTCCTGCAAAATAAGAACTGTTGTTCTTGGATCTTGAGACAAAGTCTCTTTTAAAAGAACAAAAATTTGTTTCCCGGATCATAAAATTGATCAAATGCGCTTTGCGCTCTTGAACTTTGCCTCTACGCTCTCTGGACTGGCGCTCAGCGCCAAATGCGCGACGTGTCAATCACGTACGCGCCAATTAACAACTTGCGCTTTGCGCTTCTGAAATAGCGCACTGCGCTCATGGGTTGGCGCTCAGCGCCATGCGCACCACGTGTCACTGTGTGCGCCACTAAACTGAAAGCGCAATGCGCTCATGGATTAGCGCTCAGTGCTCATAGACTGGCATCATGCGCTCATCACTTAGCGCCTAGCGCCAAGTACAACACGTGTCCCTTACATGTGCGCCACATGGCAGAAGCGCACTGCGCTCTTTGACTGGCGCATAGCGCGCCACGTGTTGCGCTGACAGAACATAAATTGTTCTTTAATAAGCCCAGAGCTCTGATGAATGCTCTGCATTCAACAAAAGACAAAAATATTGTCAAGATATAAATCAATGCTCACCATTGTTAAAAGGGCCAAGCCCAAATAAAGGCTCAACAGCCCAAAATAAAATGTTAAACATTTTAACCTGATTGGACTTAGCCCAAGACTGGCCATAAGTCCTCAACTCACATTAATTGAGCTCATCTGCTCATAAATATGCTAACAGATCTTAGCCCCAAATTGGACTACAGATCTTTCAACCAACTCACATCGGTTCGAGGGTACATCTCTTTACTCCTCTGATATTTGTCGTTGTAATCCTTCAACGTCTTCAGAGAGGTGACGGGTCTCGACAACTAAACATTCTACGGACTGTGGGGTCCTTAAACCCACGGACTATGATGTTCTTAACCTTGACTGTGAGGTCTTTAAACTCACGTACTATGATATCCATAACCTTGGACCGAGATGTCCTTAAACTAACATTGGACCACCACGTCCTTAAACTGGTAATCGACCGCAATGTCCTTAAACTAAACAATAGAATTCAAATGCTCTTTTGTTGGATCTAAACGATCCCGTTAAGTTGATCTTAGTCTGAAATTAGACTAACGTATCCTTAACAAACGTTTAAGTTGATCTTAGTCTCAAATGAGACTAACGTATCCTTAAACCCAATCCCCAAACCCAAATCTAAGAAAATACGGATTTGGACTAATCCACGCCCTACGGGCGACAACATAAATTAGTCTCCGTATACAATCCACGGGCAACCAAAAACAAAACAAACACCCACGACACGAAGTGACCATCTGGAGAAGGAGAAAGTGGTTACCGCGATGTGGTATCGTAATTAACTGCAGGGGCTTGCGCCTGCAGGGAAGAGCGTCCCCACAATCAAAAACCCCTCAAATGAGGTGGAATCTGACGAAGTCTGCTACATCAGCCGCATCCGTTTAAACCTTCGATACACGGTGCCATAAATCAACTTGGCATCTTCGGAGAGGTGGACGGATAGCACCAATTAGCATCTGCCCCGAAATTCAGGCGAGACGGACCCGCGCGGTCGCGTCTCCGTGTTTCGGCGGGGAACACCAACAATATCATGGAACCTGAGTGTCCAACATCGACACTCGAATCATCACGAAAATATATGCTTGTATGTATGATGATATCAACCACGTGTGTCCATCAACGACACATCAAAATCATGGAACCTGAGTGTCCAATACCAACACTCGAAACATCATGAAAACCCGTGTCCAGTATCGACACGTAAATCCTCATATCTCAGGCACCGCATATTCAAATTGACCCTCATATCTATCTCATCTCAGGCGCCACATACTCTGATCAGCCCTCAATCCATCTTACGACTCCGGTCGGTATCCTCCGGATAACCGCCGGGTCCAAAAATATCACCAGTAGGTAGTGCTCCCCTGCCAGGCTCACTGCCTAACTATACGAGTCTTCTTGCCCTGGGGTACCTCACCGGGTTCACCATATACCCGTAGATGGTGCCTACCACTCCTCGAATCAGGTATACTCATAGCTTAGAACCGAGAAAACTCATGGTGGACGTCTCGAAATATCATATCAAGGAAAACCGGGTTTTTAAAACAATATACAATTTCATTTGAGATATAGCCATGGTTCTTAAATCCAGAGATCTCATAAAAACAGTATCTAAATGCATATAACCATAAAATACAATGTATGCAATATAGAACAGTAATATGAGCATATCAAGTATATCATGCAAGCATGTCCTATGATAGTACTGAATAATGAATGTACTTACGATTATGAATAATATCATGATACTGTTAGTTATATGTATGCCCTAGAGGCCATTACTATACATAGGATGTATATTGTAGTGGATGCTTGGACATATATAGGGATGACTTTCTTGCTCGATATGATAGTATGCTATCTGGTTACACTTTATCTTAACGTGTATATTGATTGTCTCTCTGTTACATGTTGGTAAAGCCATTAGGATGTGTACTTGACTACCTGGACTATGATGCGGATCATACTAGTGGGGACATGGTAGTCCATAAGTACATCCTTCAAGGTCCCTAGTCGTGGGTGTATCGAGACGGGGCATCGATATACCAGAGTAGACTAGCGTGTAGCTTCTCGACCCATACAGATGGGCGATGGATGATCCCATATCCATTGGTGTTTGACATCAGAGATGATATACGGGTGCTCAGTGTAGACTGGGTACACTGGACGGACTCGCCGAGAACTCCTAGATGGTACTATACCTTACGTCAGATGGCAGTTCTCTGGTGATAATGGTGCAGGTTAGTCTGTAGACCCGAGATCGTCATAGAGTCTTGTGTGATTCCCACTGTGCTTTGATTTCCATCATACCACGTCCAAGAGGGCGTGCAAAAAGGTGGCTTTTGGGTACAGTCCCGAATCACATGGAGGCAATGAGCGATAGGAGGGGTTTCGTCTCTCCCGGTATAGGGAGTTGATGTTGCGCAGTGCTCGATTGGCTATAACAGGAAGTCCTTGGCCAAGGCTGCTTTAGGGATTTACTGGTAAGTGTTACCAGCAGTTTCTCGACCCGTTATGAGCCTCATATCGACACGACTTATCGAGTTATTGGGGTCTGACGTTTACCACCCCTAGACAAGATATGCGACATATCAGACGAACAGACCGGACTATACGGTAGTGTTACTCGTTGGATTCACAGGAGTGTGAGCGGAATTGCTCGTTGATCTTCTGATCGCTCAATACTCGAGTGGCCGTTACATTTAGCAGACCGCTTGCGGCTTGTGGGTGTTTGATATGATCATCACTTACTGCCGGCGTATTGACGGGTCTTTAGAGTCCTACACAGGGGTTTCCTGGCTCAAGCGAAACGAAATAGGAGCGCATATGAGATATGTGCGGGACCAAGAATAATACCTGTATGTGATACTGTATTCTATTCTTGCGATTTGTATCATTGGATGGTTATATGACATATAGCCGGGTTACCGAATCAAGTGTTGATTCGATACACTTGATATTAGTCGGTTATATGCAGTATGACCGGATCATTAAATCAAGTGTTGATTTAATGATTTAATGTATAATTATATATTTGATATATTACTTTACATTAACTATTATTGGTTCACTTAAGATTGATTATCTCACTTGATTGTGTACATTGTATATATGATATATGTTTGTGCACTAGTATGTATCATGTTTGATGATACATGCAAACTTGGGTGTGTATGATTAAACCATGATTAGGTTAATGGTTAGGGTTTTGATTTACTTATTTATTTATTCTTTTCATTTATTTTTAGGCAAGAAATAAAATGGTGGATTCTTTTGTTTTTACTAGAAGCTTCATGAAGCTTTGACCATTTTGTTTCTTTCCTTAACCCTAACCATTTACTTTAACCCTAGTTTATTCTCTACACTTGTTAACTCACCCATGGTTGCTAAATGATAAGAATCACTTGGATTTTCTTTTAAAAATAATTCTTTTTCTTTCTTCTTCTTCATCTTCTTCATGAAGAGAAGAAACCATGGCTAGATTTTTCCAAGTGATGATTCCAAGTGAGAAATCCAAATCCAAAGTGAACCCACTTCCTATTTCTTCATCTTCTATCACTTGCCATGTAGTAGAGGGTGTTTTCTTCACAAGTTCCTTGACCTAGTGAAGATGGAGCTTGAGTTTGAGTCGCCTCGACGTAGATCATCTTCGGCCTCGAAGTCAATGACCTAGTCCGATCATCTCTCCGACGAAACCATCGCTAGAGTCCAGGATCCGATGATCGCAGTGGAGGGACGTCAACACGGAGCTAAAGAAATGGTAGAGCGGATCTACAAAGGTTGTATTTCCATTCACTTAGCAATAAAGTTGTTTACTTGCTAGCTTTTCGCCTTTACTTCTAGTTAACGATCTATATTATGGTTTCTCGGCACCGGAAATTTTTTGTTTGGCATGGTTGATGCCTTGTGGAACCTCTTGAGTGTGCCTAGTAACCCTACAGTGGTATCAGACCTAGCTAGAGCTTTAGGCGAAGTGTAGACGATGTTAGAAATCCGATCGAACCCCGAAACCCTAACTCAAACCCTACTCTGTACTTTTTCTGAAAAAGTGGATTTTTCCAAATTAAAAATATCCAAAAAATTCAGCAGGGAATTGTTTGAGTTACTGTGCAGCACGTGACCCTAACTCGACCAAAGCGCCGTGGAGCCGCGGCCCCACCCCTGCTTGTGCGGCGGTTCCGCGGCCATAATGGTGAGTTAGGACACG
Organism: Agapanthus africanus; assembly: GCA_030015575.1. Taxonomy (NCBI): domain Eukaryota; kingdom Viridiplantae; phylum Streptophyta; class Magnoliopsida; order Asparagales; family Amaryllidaceae; genus Agapanthus; species Agapanthus africanus. The sequence continues at coordinate 294,920,601 of CM057339.1, read as the reverse complement.
TGGTTTGCACAGTAACTTATTTCTGGAGCTACTGAGTTTTCTGGGAATTTTTAAATTATACTCAACAGTTGAGTTTTTCTGGGTTGTATTGGGAGTTCGACGATTCGATCGGAATCTTTAATTTTGTCTGTGTTTTTCCGGATAATTTAGAATATGTTAAAAAGTTCGACCGGATAAAAATACCCGATTTTTCCCCTGCCGGAAAATTTCCAAGTGTTGGATTTTTCCGTGGTTTAAGAATGTTCTAAGTAGTGCAAGTGACGCGATAGACCCTCTAGAAGACAACAAACCTTAACTCGATTATGTGACCGTCTTGAACTGCCCTTTGAACCTTAGGGTTTGGGGCAGTACGGCATGCCACATGTGAGGCGTTGGCTTGACCCTTCTACGGCTGGACCGTTGGTACTGTGGCATGAAGTGGATGTTTTTAAACTTATTTCATGTGTTGAGCTGTATCGGGAAAACTTGGGTGTTTGATTGTTCGATCGGAAAGTTTAACATTTTCTATTTATCTGGAATGTGATACAATATTTGGAATTCACAAGTAGTTATGAGATAACTAATTTGGATGTTATAAACATAGCACTTTAGTCTCACTTGATCGGTTGCCACGGAATTTTGATGCGATCAAAAATCCGTTGCAATCACGTAGCGTACGCGGATACTCGCCGGTAAACTTAATAGACAGCTACACCTCATAGCCCCGACCAAGTGACTGTAGGAGAACCCCGTCGCTGAAAGCATCCGTTCGGGTGCTCGCGGCAACGGTGTTGCGCCTTAGTGCACTTCGTCGACGGCATTCGGAGGTGCGGCCGTCTACTAAAGTTTGCGACGAGCATTCGATCAGTTTATCGGGAATCTTGTTGAATTGCCCGACTAGATATTGAAAAGTGTTTTCGATATAGAGACTAAAATGCGGGGTTTATAATTGTTAGGCATGCGATGTCTAAGGAATTCATTTCGTTAGGCATGCGATATCTAAAGGGGTTGCGGATTCCAACTGTTGTAGTTTTACACTTTCTTTTCTGTGACCGTAAGTGTAATATGTGATATCACCGTTTTCGTTGCTATATGTCAACGACAATTGGGATGCGCATATTTACTTACGTTGATGACATGTGATGTTATGTGTTGCTGGATATGTTATATTGGATCGTCGCGTTTTGAATAGCCGGGGGTTTTATGTTAGATGAGAGTTTTTATTTTCATTCATGTAAAATTTATTGTATGTAATATTCTTTTATTGGGGCACTTCCAGGTAGCGGAAGATGTCACCCATTGCATATTATTTACCTTTCCGCACTAGGATAGACCCAAGGAGGAGAGCACAAGTAACCGGGTTCTAGAGTCCAGAGGGAGACCAACTCGAGGAGTCGAGTCCGGGTCTCCTAACTCTAGAATTGGTAGGGTTGCTTGCCGCTCTCGTAGGGGTCTAGGGGTGTGGGTTTGGCTATTCATCGCGACCGTGGAATCCGTGTTTTATACAGGCTCGTATTGAAAACACGGATGTCCTAGTATATCCAATATTTCATATGTTTCTTCTGCTGCGATATCTGTGATGTGATCCTTTGATATATTGTGATGGATACTGTATATAGTATATATGATATATTATATAGACGTTACTTATGTTTTGCACTTGCGCTAGCCCTGCCCCGCTCTGTCGTTAGTTACCTAACCTAACGGTGCACGAGGGGACATCGAGGCGAATGCGTATGGCATAAGTGTACGTCGTATTTATCTGTGATGTTTAGGTGATTTAAATGATGGGACTTCATTAATATGATTAATGAAAGAAAAGAAACCTAAAAGATGTTGTGGAATCGAATTTTCAAAAATAAGGTAGCTACAGTTCTTGCTTTGCATCGCGGTGTTCCTTGTAGAACATCCTGTACCTTATTCGATAAGGAAAGAGCCGAGATCCCTTCACCGGGAGTGACCCCTTTAGCAATAACTGGCAGATGCTACAACCCTCGGTTTGTCTTTTGATTGCTCCTATAGTTCTTGCTTTGCACAGCGGTATATATGATATATCGTGCACCTTATTCGATGAGGAAAGGGCCGACGATCCCTTCACCGGGAGTGACCCCTTTAGCAAAACTAGAAAAGCCTAAAAAACACTCCATTTTAAAATTATTTGATTCTACAACGATATCAAGTTCATTACGAAATAGGTTTTCAGAAAAACCTGTCGTAGCCCTCCGTCATTTCAGATAAGTACTACTTAGTATTCGTGCTGCGGCAGTTTGGCATGCGTCAAGGCGTAGTGTACGGTAGCTAACTAGTGCTTATCTGCTAGCATACGATGCGATTGGATTAGGGTATTCGTACGGCGTTGTTTGGCATGCGTCAAGGGTCGTGCGGGTGGGTTTAATTCAATCAAGAAATGTACGGGTTGAACTTGACTAGCGGACTATGGGTTGTTTGGCATGCGTCAAGGTCATAGCACGCTAGGGGCAAAATATTATCGGGAATTTCAAGTGTTGAAATTTGCAATGAGATTGCATACCTTCTATGAGATAGTTGGATCCCGATACCCACTGCGAGTAATTGTTACTCCTGGGAGAGTTTTACACATTACAATTAGCCGATCAAGTAGGTGTCTAGAAATGTGTCAACGGGGTTACGCCTCTGGGAAAACAAGGTTTACTTTAATTAGGTCCGTGCGAAAGCACGGGGAACCTCCCTCAAAGTACCGACACTGGCCTGGCTGAAAGATTGGCGAACTTGTAGCGTGTAATTAATCCCGGCTAGTCTTTCCTTTTAGGGTTTGAAGGAAGATTTGATAAAAACAGTTGGAGCCATCCTGATTAGATAAAATAATAACCAATCTGATCTTGCAAGAGCGCACGCAGAGTGTTTTCTTCTCTCTCTCTCCAGGTAGCGACCATATCACGCCTTAATCAAGATAATAATACGGATACATTGACCGAACCCGCTTGTTATACTGAGCTGGGGAACGTTGATCCCGCTCCAACTTATAATTGTTATAAGACAGAGCTGGAAATTGGGGAATACCAAGATTTCCATGCCGCCCAAACGAAGAAAGTACATGAGATGCATCATCTTCGGGTGTGTTCATTACAAAGAACTGTTTCTCAGTATCCTTAACGTCCTGGGTATGTGATACCAGATCAGGATCCCGCATATGTAATTTGTTGCATGGGCTACAGAAAGGTAGAGAACTGAGAACGGGTGATAAGTTTCATGAGACAGAAAACGGGGCAATTGTTGCAGCCAAGTCTGTTGGTCACTGTCACCCTGTATTACCAGAATACATTGATTTTGAACAAATGTTATTAGATACCGAGCCTATATACAAAATCATATCAGTCTCTTTAATAGTAAAGAAGGATATAATTTTGTATTGTTGGATAATGTTTTGAACATTTCCTATATCAATAGTTGATCGGTTCAGGCATGTTATCTAAAAGCATTAACGTTCTAAATTAAACTACAGTTCTTAGTATACAGAACACACACAAGAGGAAGAGTTCAGAAATGAACGAATCCTTCTTGAGGTATTGTAGACTAGGTCATATCAATGCGACCCGACTAGCTGAAGTTACATTTAGATGCATTTTTAAATCTGTTTGAATTTACATCTTATGAAACTTGCCAGTCATGTCACAAAGATAAGATGACCATAGCTCTGTTTATAGGAAACAGAGAAAGAGTTAGTGAACTCTTGGGATGATACATATTGATGTATAAAGGTCCCCTGTCTACAAATGCCGAGACCGGTTCTTTGTACTTCATTACATTTTCTGATAATCTCTCAAGATTCAGACATATGTTCCTGTTGAAACACAAGTCCGAACCTTTTGAGATATTCATAGAATATAAGTTAGAAGTAGAGAACCAAAAATGGGTATAAGTATTATGTCATTTGATGTGATCAAGGAGGAGAATACTTGAGCACGGGATTCCTGGACTATTCTAAGAATGAGATTCTCTCTCAGCATTATTCCTCCGCTTACACCACAGCACTTCGGTGTATCGGGGCGGAGCAATCATACCCTATATGATATGGTGCGCTCTATGATGAGTATACTGAGTTTCCTATTTCCTTTTGGGAGTTATGCACTTATGAAGTTGCATACCTATTGAATAGGGTTCCGATCAAATCAGTTGCCTACCACTTCATATGAGATATGGAAAGGGAAGAGCCCATCTCTTAAGTCAGTTAAGATTTGAGGTTGTCCGGCCTATGTCTAAAAGCAAAATCCGGATAAGCTCAAGGCAAAGTCAGATCTGTGGAAGTTTGTTGGATATCCCAAGCATACGCAAGGGAATATCTTCTACCTAACCGAGGAACAAAAATGTTTTGTTTCTCAGCATGCCACCTTGGTGAAAGGGAATTTCTTGTGAAGAAAATATTGGTCATGAGGTGGAACTGGAAACAGTTCCAGCTATACAAACTGCAGCTGCTGATTTGGTAGAACCAAAGGATTCAATAGCAACCAACGAACCTCGGCCTCTCCGCCGATCTAGTAGGTTTCCTCACCCACCTGAGAGATACTCCGGTTTCTCTATGACGGTGGGAGCGAGGATTGCATCATGGGATGATGACCTAACTAGTTTCGAGCTGGCCATCAGGAGTGGGACTCTGTAAGAATGGCTGGATGTTTATCGATCTGAGATGGAATCCTTATACACCAACAAAGTATGGACTTTGGTTGCTTTATCTGAAGGGTTAAATCCCCATCAGGAGCAAGTATATCTTGAGAAGATTACTTGGTGTACATGAAAAAGTTGAGACTTTCAAAGCTAGACTTGTTAAAGGTTTGCATCATTGACCAGCTATGGATTGTGATGAAACCTTTTCTAAGTAGCTATGCTTAAGTCCATCCATATCCTACTTGCTACGGCTACATACCATGACTACGATATCTGGCGGTTTGGTGTCTTGACTACTTTTCTAAATGATGATTTGGAAGAAAGCGTCTATAAGTACACAGCCAGAGGGCTTCGTAGACAGTGGGAGCAGCGGAAACGTATGCAAGATGTTTTATGTGATAAAGCAGGCATCGCGGAGTTGGAACATCTGTTTTGATGAGTTAGTCAAAGAGTTTGACATCATCAAAATGGTAGATGAACCTTGTATATACAAAAAGGTAGTAGGGAGTATGGTGGTAATCCTCGTAGAGTACGTGGATGACATACTCTTGATAGGGAAGGAGTTTTCTATGCTACGCTCGGTCAATCTCCGCTTATCACAAGGATTCTCCATATAGGATTAAAATGATACCTACTAAATTTTGGGTTTTGGATCTATGAGATAGATCTAATTGGATGTTAGAATACTCACTAGTTGTAGTGAGATGGTATCAATTTATCCTGGGGAGAATCACTGGAAAGGTTCCAGAGTGATAAGGACGACTGAATGTCAGTCACAGGCATTGTCTTTACCCTTAGTAAAGGGACAGTATGTTGGAAGAGTTTCAAGCTAGATACCGTGACATACTAGACGATTAAAGGCAAGATACATCGTTACCAAAGATGCTACCAAAAAGGAAGTCTGCATGTATATTAGTTCATGAGATGAACTTCGTTTCTCTCATTGTGTGACAATGGAGTTGTGGCTTATGCTAAGGAACGCCCGTCCCATCAGTGATCCAGACATATTCTAAGGCAGTGTCACCTGATCGTGGAGATGGTTGATCTCCAAGGGATCGAGGTTAGGAGAGTAGACACAGAGGAAAACACGGCGGATCCACTCACGAAAGGCCTTTTCCCAGAGAGAGACTTTTATGGGATGGTTGAGTATGAGATACTACAACCACTGCGATCAGATGGCCCTAGTGCAAGTGGGAGATTGTTAGTTATATGTATGCCCTAGAGGCCATTACTATACATAGGATGTATATTGTAGTGGATGCTTGGACATATATAGGGATGACTTTCTTGCTCGATATGATAGTATGCTATCTGGTTACACTTTATCTTAACGTGTACAATGATTGTCTCTCTGTTACATGTTGGTAAAGCCCTTAGGATGTGTACTTGACTACCTGGACTATGATGCGGATCATACTAGTGGGGACATGGTAGTCCATAAGTACATCCTTCAAGGTCCCTAGTCGTGGGTGTATCGAGACGGGGCATCGATATACCAGAGTAGACTAGCGTGTAGCTTCTCGACCCATACAGATGGGCGATGGATGATCCCATATCCATTGGTGTTTGACATCAGAGATGATATACGGGTGCTCAGTGTAGACTGGGTACACTGGACGGACTCGCCGAGAACTCCCAGATGGTATTATACCTTACGTCAGATGGCAGTTCTCTGGTGACACTGGTGCAGGTTAGTCTGTAGACCCGAGATCGTCATAGAGTCTTGTGTGATTCCCACTGTGCTTTGATTTCCATCATACCACGTCCAAGAGGGCGTGCAAAAAGGTGGCTTTTGGGTACAGTCCCAAATCACATGGAGGCAATGAGCGATAGGAGGGGTTTCGTCTCTCCCGGTATAGGGAGTTGATATTGCGCAGTGCTCGATTGGCTATAACAGGAAGTCCTTGGCCAAGGCTGCTTTAGGGATTTACTGGTAAGTGTTACCAGCAGTTTCTCGACCCGTTATGAGCCTCATATCGACACGACTTATCGAGTTATTGGGGTCTGACGTTTACCACCCCTAGACAAGATATGCGACATATCAGACGAAAAGACCAGACTGTACGGTAGTGTTACTCGTTGGATTCACAGGAGTGTGAGCGGGCTTGCTCGTTGATCTTCTGATCGCTCAATACCCGGGTGGCCGTTACGTTTAGCAGACCGCTTGCGGCTTGTAGGTGTTTGATATGATCATCACTTACTGCCGGCGTATTGACGGGTCTTTAGAGTCCTACACAGGGGTTTCCTGGCTCAAGCGAAACGAAATAGGAGCGCATATGAGATATGTGCAGGACCGAGAATAATACCAGTATGTGATACTGTATTCTATTCTCGCGATTTGTATCATTGGATGGTTATATGAGATATAGCCGGGTTACCGAATCAAGTGTTGATTCGATACACTTGATATTAGTCGGTTATATGCAGTATGACTGGATCATTAAATCAAGTGTTGATTTAATGATTTAATGTATAATTATATATTTGATATATTACTTTACATTAACTAGTATTGGTTCACTTAAGATTGATTATCTCACTTGATTATGCACATTGTATATATGATATATGTTTGTGCACTAGTATGTATCATGTTTGATGATACATGCAAACTTGGGTGTGTATGATTAAACCATGATTAGGTTAATGGTTAGGGTTTTGATTTACTTATTTATTTATTCTTTTCATTTATTTTTAGGCAAGAAATAAAATGGTGGATTCTTTTGTTTTTACTTGAAGCTTCATGAAGTTTTGACCATTTTGTTTCTTTCCTTAACCCTAACCATTTACTTTAACCCTAGTTTATTCTCTACACTTGTTAACTCACCCATGGTTGCTAAATGATAAGAATCACTTGGATTTTCTTTTAAAAATAATTCTTTTTCTTTCTTCTTCTTCATCTTCTTCATGAAGAGAAGAAACCATGGCTAGATTTTTCCAAGTGATGATTCCAAGTGAGAAATCCAAATCCAAAGTGAATCCACTTCCTATTTCTTCATCCTCTATCACTTGCCATGTAGTAGAGGGTGTTTTCTTCACAAGTTCCTTGACCTAGTGAAGATGGAGCTTGAGTTTGAGTCGCCTCGACGTAGATCATCTTCGGCCTCGAAGTCAATGACCTAGCCCGATCATCTCTCCGACGAAACCATCGCTAGAGTCCAGGATCCGATGATCGCAGCGGAGGGACGTCAACACGGAGCTAAACAAATGGTGGAGCGGATCTACAAAGGTTGTATTTCCATTCACTTAGCAATAAAGTTGTTTACTTGCTAGCTTTTCGCCTTTACTTCTAGTTAACGATCTTTATTAAGGTTTCTCGGCACCGGAAAATTTTTGTTTGGCATGGTTGATGCCTTGTGGAACCTCTTGAGTGTGCCTAGTAAGCCTACAGATACAGCAGTTCTCCAGTGTAAGTGGCATGGCAATTACCGATGATAAATGTGTGAGCCGGCAATTCTGTGTAAGTGTAACATGTGGATCATCGATAATTATGCAGGTGTACTAGAAGACGATATCATAACAAATAATGGAAGCATCGGTATATACAATACAATGAGAATATCATAACGTAGCAGAAATGTAAACTGTAAGCGCCATATTATATAAAATATACGTATCTAATCTAACATCTACATAAAGGACTAACTAAACAACAACAACAACAACAACAACTGAGCCTTTTATCCCAAGCATATGGGGTAAGCTACATGAACCAACATGAGAATCACGCCGGGTCCAGCACATGAATCCTCCGCCTCCACTCACTCTTATCGAACAATATACTTTCATTGAGTTCTTTGGCAACCATATCGTTTCGTATCACTTCCATCCATGTTTTCTTCGGTCTCCCTTTTGCCCTTTTGCCATTGCCCATATCGAGAGTATCTATTCGTCGAACCGATGCTTCCATAGGTCTGCGTCGCACATGACCAAACCATCTTAGCCGGTTTTCCCGCATCTTCTCCTCCACAGGTGCTACACTAATCTTTACACGAATATCCTCATTTCACACCTTTTCTTTTCTAGTGTTACCGCACATCCAACAAAGGATGCGCATCTCCGCTACGTGCATCTTCTGTGTATGATGCTTCTTAGGAACCCGTATTCTGTACCAAATAATAAGGCAGGCCGAATAGCGCTCCGATAAAACTTCCCTTTCAATTTTAACGAAAAGTTACGATCACACAAAATCCCTGTTGCACTCCTCCATTTCAACCAACCAGTTTGGATCCTTTGATTAACATCACTATCGATCTCCCCATTCTTTTGGATGATGGAACCTAGATATCTAAACTGGTCGCTCGGTGATATCTCTTGCCTTTCCAATGTTATACCAATATGGTTTTGACTTCTCTGGTTACTAAATTTGCAATGCATATATGTTGTCTTGGACCTGCTCAATCTGAATCCCCGAGATTCCAATGTTTGCCTCCATAATTCCAATTTGGCATTAACCCCTGCTTTCGTCTCATTTACTAGAACAATATCATCAGTGAATAGCATACACCAAGGTACCTCATCTTGGATAGTTCTAGTAAGCTCATCCATCACGATGGTAAACAGGAATGGACTTAATGCAGATCCTTGATGTAAACCAATTGTAATCGGAAAATCACTCGTTAAGCCACCGCAAGTTCTGACATTTGCCACTACTCCATCGTATATATCCTTGATTATGTCAATATACTTGACGGGGACCCCCTTCTTCATCATTGTCCCCCATAATACCTCTCTAGGTACCTTGTCGTACGCTTTTTCTAAATTAATAAATATCATATGCAAATCTCTTCTCCTCTCTCGAAAACGCTCGACAAGTTGACGAAGCAAATGAATAGCCTCTATCGTCGATCGTCCAAGCTTGAACCCAAACTGGTTCTCTGTTATCTTAATATCCTTCCTTAGCCTGTGTTCAATCACTCTCTCCCAAAGTTTCATGGTGTGACACATAAGTTTTATTCCACGGTAGTTTGAGCAACTTTGAATGTCACCCTTGTTCTTGTAGATAGGTACAAGGATACTTTTCCTTCATTCATTTAGCATCTTTTTTGTCTGCCAAATCTTATTAAACAGATCTGTCAGTCATTTAACGCCTATTTCTCCTAAGCATCTCCAAATTTCGATAGGAATTCCGTCAGGACCAACCGCTTATCTTAAACTCATTCTGTTTAAAACTTCTTTAATCTCAGGTAGTCTTATTTTACGCATGAAATCACGGTTTATATCTTGAGATTGAATGACAAGACCATCCAAATTCTTAGTAAAGCTCTCATTGAACAGTTTGTCAAAATAATCTCTCCATGTTTCCTTGATATCCTCATCTCGAACTAAAACCTTCTGATTTTCATTTTTGACACACTTCACCGCACATAAGAGACTAACTAAAGCGGTGTAGAAAGGGATCAAACTATCTATAACATATCCGAGTCGATGAATCTATCAATTGGTAATCCAGCCTCATAGCATCACGTACAGTATAATTTATCGTACGGCATCACTCATTATTCTCATAAATACACACACACACACATACACACATATCTCAAGTCACATCCGTATCAATCTCATATCATGACTTGGCAAAAGTATCTATATTCTCATATCGCCTCGTATCCGTATATCGACATATTAAGCCAAGTCATCTTATATCATCATATTCTGTTTTCACCACGTCAATATTTCACATCAAGTCATCTTGCATGTACATCATATCTTATTAATTTCATAACACATCTATCTCAATCTCATGTCGTGTTTATCGATCTCATATCATGCCACAATAAATCTCATACTTATTCTCTTTCAATTACATATATATCGCAATTCATATCCACATTTTATATTCTCATATATCAATCCGATACATACTTATTTATCAGGTCATTTCACACTAAATCTTTTGATCACATCCGTATGTTCCTAGTATAGGTTTCTCCGACTACATTCTATATATATATATATATATATATATATATATATATATATATATATCGGTTTCCATTTTATAATTTGCGGAGGTGCTATACGACATCCACCCGACTTCCCCCGTAGATATAAATCTACTCACCTGCAAAACTCCTCGCTTAACCGAAGTCGATGTGCTTCGTCGTCTCGGAAGTCCATGTGAAGGTACCTACATATCAACACACAATGGAAATGCTATTAAAATCAAGTCCGAAAACTGATACAGCATACGAATTGCTTATAGGTTACAACCTATAGCTTACGCATGCAGCAACAACCCAATAACCTTCGTCGTTCACGTACAAACGTCCAACGACCAAATCAAATCCAAATACCAAAACCAAGTTTCAGAATCGCAAAACCGAAATCAGCAACGAAGGAAATCACTCCCAGATTTCACCCTAGGCCAAACTAGGGAATTTTACATATAGGGTTGCTCTAGATATCACATAACCAAGCTATGGTCCAAAAATCAACACATTTCACCACAACTTGGCCGCAATTTACGGCCAAAACAATTAAATCTGCAGCCAGAATAAGTCATCAGGGGCTAAGGTTTCAAGGGGTGTTTCTAGGTTGCCTGCTCGTTTTATGGTCATGGGAACTTATTTTATAGTAGTCTCGGGTCATCCCAGATTCCAAAATACCATCACAATTTTGTCGAAATTCCAAAGTCGGGAAATTCTAACTTCGTGTTTTGGGTTTAAGTCTTCTAATTGGTCTAGAAAATCATCACCTAAGTCTTGCAAACACGCACTAAACCTCACTTGCATCTTTACAACACCTACTAAAGCTCAACTAACAAAATTCTAAGATCACTACACATGCTAAATCAGACACTAAACTAAAGTAGGAGGTAAAAAAACTAATTATAAAGTGGGAAGTGAGAATTATACCTCATGAGAGCAACTCAAGAAAAACTCCAGATGCCCAAAGTCTTCAAAATCCAAACTTGGACTTGCTAAGGGGTGTAGGATGAGGTGGGGATCATTTTTAATGAAGATGGCATGAGATTTTGGTGAACATTTGTAGATGTTTTCATGGGGTAGAGGAGGTGGAGGAAGCATGAAGAAGGAGATGAAGATGATGAGGTGATGAAGGAAAATAATGGATGAAGGAAAATGAATGAGGGCAAAAGGTCAAGGGTAGGAGCCTCTCTTTCTCTCTCTCATGGCATGCCATGCCTCATGAGTGTGTCCCCCCTCTCTCTCCAATAAGTGTGTCTCTTTTTCTTTTCTCACAAATCATTCACATGATAGAATTGAAACAAACACAAATGAAACAACATGTACCAAAATGCAATATGTCATGGTGCACTAGGCATGACTAATTAAAAATACGGATTTGGCATAATCGTGATAAGTAGTGCACTAATCAAGTTTAATTTAAAGTTGCATATAATTAATTATAAAAATACCAAAATCCGATAAATATCTTTATAATAAATAATTCATTTTAATCTCCACTTATATTCCAAATATTGGTATATACTTATACCATTTTATGAAAAACTCCTGTTCGCAGATCGAATAGTTTTCGCGAAATATATTATTTTAATATTTAAGTGCCAAAAATAATATTTTATATTTCTGAAATGGTACAGTATCAAATGGCAGCAATACGCTTAAGAAAATGCAAACCAGTATTTTCCGGGCTGTATTTTTCCAAACTGATATCCAAAACGATTTTAGTCCCATATATGACTAACGATTTTTATCCCATATTTTCTAAGCTAAATTTAGTCTCAAATAAAACTAACGATTCTTAGATGATCCACCATGATCTTTTTCCTCAAATACGGAATTTGGTTTAAGGGTACATCTTTCCACATCTCTGATATATGTCGTTGTAATTCCTCAACGTTTTCAGAGAGGTGGCGGGTCCCGACAACCAACAACCATTTTCTCGTCCCAACTTGATATAAAATTTCATCAAGATAGGGAATGATACATCACACATTGATGCACTTCCAAATTGACGTGCACACCTCAAATCGGATTGCACCACAAATTGGACGCATTTCATGTCACTATCGTTCACTCCGCCACGTAACAAATACATGTAGAAGCTTGAAACTGGCTTGCACCGTGGAGTTTCAGTAAACCGTGCTAAAGCCCATCCTCTAACCCTAATTTTGCACAAAATGAATAATGGACCGAAATGTCCTTAAACTAACATTCGTCCCCAAAATGGGAATGTTGGACCGAAATGTCCTTAAATTAATATTTGTCTCTAAAATGGGAATGTTGAACCGAAATGTTCTTAAACTAACATTTGTCGCCAAAATGGGAATAATGGACCGAAATGTTCTTAAGCTAACATTCGTCCCCAAAACAGGAATGTTGGACCGAAATGTCCGTAACCTAATGTTCGCCTCAAACATGGCAATGTTGGACCGAAATGTTCTCAAACTAAAATCCGTCCCCAACAGGGAATGTTGGACCGCGACGTCCTTAAATTAATATGTTTTATCCTGCGGACTGTCTTCATAATAATTATCGTATATTATCCATGGGCTATTCATATATGATCAAATGATCAGTTGAGCCCATATGTTCACCGTTCATAAGTAAATCTTAGTCTCAAATATGACTAACGATTATTAGATCAAACCCAAATTTTATATGAACCGACGGACCTCATTTATATGAGATCTGCGTCCTAAGTTCACTCCCGTTGGAAAACCAAGCTACCAACGTGGACCCCGTCAAACAAATTCTTGACCCAAACCCAAAATAAAACAAACACAACATGAAATGAAATGAACCACTGGAGCAGGAGAAAGTGGTTATCGTAACGCGATAACGTAATTAACAGCAAGGGGTTGCGCCTGTAGGGAAGAGCGTCCCTACAATAAAAAAAAACCCTTCAGAAACGAGGGAGAATCTGATATAGTCTGTCACAACGGTCGCATCTGTCCAAATCTCCGATATATGGTGTCATAAATCAACTTGGTATATTTGGAGAGATGGATGGAGAATTCCAAATAGTATCTGCCCCCAAGTTCAGGCTAAACGTCCCAACGTCTCGGTTCTGTCTTTCGGCGGTGAACAATATCTTTACTATTATAATCCAAACTCATGGGGTATGTCAAAAAGTTTCTCACTTTTTCATAGAAAAATGCAAAAAAGAGAAAAATGCATGAAAGAATTCTAGAATGAAAGTATGCCATGCAATCTTCTCATACATATGTTATTACCTTTATACCTATCAACAATACCCAATACAAAATATCTTCTCTTTAGAAAATGAACAAAATATCTTCTCTTTGAATTAATGACCATCATGAAAGTATACAAAAATCATGGATATGGAAAAAAATTATCCCTACACAAGTGCATCGCACGTGCAAAATACTAGTATCTAGAATTGGACGAACAATTCTTATTGGACTTTCACTGGATGGTTGCTAAGTTAACGGTCCATGTATAAGGAGGGATTATTGGATTTGGATTCATTGATTGGATTTGGACTTTTATTTGGCTTGTATCTTATGGTAGTTTTGGACTTGGATTTGCATTTTTAAATCTAGTGTTATTTGTTTTGGACATGAATTTGAATTTTAAAATTTAGCGTTATTGGTTGTGGACTCAGATTTGGATTTTAAAATCTAGCGTTATTAGTTATGGACTCGGAGTTGGATTTCAAAATCTTGTGTTATTGATTTATTGAACTCGGAATTGGATTGGACTCTAAAAGTTCAAATTTCAAGTACAACTATATAAAGCAAAGCTATAAAGGTTGGAAAAAATAAGTCCAAGAAAAAAATGTGAAGCCTTTTTCTTACGCTTGGACTTTGAGATACCTCTATCTTCAGGAACACTTTTAAACCCTAGAAAACTTATTTTTTGTTTTATCTTGATCTCATCTCATTTTTATTTGTATTTTGATTTATTATATTATATTTTTTTAGTTTCTTCATGGAATCCTAAAAAGATGTTTTCCCTCTCGATCTCATCTCATTCTTATTTATGTTTTGATTAATTAGATTATATATTGAATTTTTTTGCATAAAATCCTAGAATAGTTTTTTTAGATCTCATCTTATTTTTATTTATGTTTTGATTAATTAGATTATATATTGATTTTTTTTTCATAAAATCCTAGAATAGTTTTTTTGCATAATTAGATTATATTTCATAACTTTTTCATAAAACCCTAAAAAGTGTTTTGACATCAAACTTGTTTATTAAATTATTCATTACAATTTCTTTTACAGAAGATTATATCACATTTTGTGTTAATCTTTATTATTTTTATTTTGATCACTTATAATTTTTAATTTTTCTCTTTCGATTTTTGAATGTAATGACGAAGTAAAATATTATATTTTTTCGCATTGACAAAAAAACCATATATCGAGCAAATATTAGAGAAAACTAGATTAAAATTTGATAGCATACAATTTTCATATTTTAATTTTTTTGATTAGTATGTACTTATTGATAATAATTAACTTATTGTTTGTATTAATAATTTTTTTATTAAAATATTTTTTAAAAATAGTTAATTCATTTTGATAGACTTTGCACATTTATAAAATTAAATAATAAAATTGTTATGTCACAAAAATCCCCGTATAAATAAAAGTCATAATATGGATTATGCAAGAACTCAAATAAGTCCATACGAAAAGTCTAAATCCAAATCCAAGTCCAGCACGTAAGTCCGAGTCCAACTCCAAATCCAACACCTAAGTCCGAGTCCAAAGCCAAATCCAAAAAATTGTTCGACAATGACAATTGTCCAACTCGTACATTAGAATCCAAGTTCAATAACACCCTCTAATAGAACAATTTATACCTCTAGCTCGAAGAGTTTGGAAGTCTTCGTAAAAATAAAAATAAAAAGAGCTCGAAAATCGCAAAAAAATTTGTATACGAAGTTGATCATCAATTAAAAACTGTGAAGCTGCCATTTTTGACCGTCATACAAGGAAACATCCTGTTATGGCAATTAGGATTCCGTTCTCTCTTATGGTTGGTCACAAAAATTCAATCCACAACAGATGACAAACTAGACATGAAATGCAAAATTGTGCCAAATAATTAATAAAGGTTTTTTCTGAAGTGATGTCAGTTTCATATATTTAGATAGTGAGTGATTCATTGCATGCATGTACTCTAATTAGAACATTGGATCTCCTAGGTTTGCTTCAGACCATATAATTTAATGCATTGATATGATAACCAATTAACAATTCCTGCATCGAAATTAATTAAAAAGGTATGCTAAGGTTTTTAGCTGATGCAATCGCAAGATTACTTATATCAAGCAAAAGTATAAAACCCAAAAATATGGTTACCTGTAACATCTGCAGCTACAGGGAGACTGCTTTTCCTTAACTGTTCTTCAATCCAGTATCTCCTTTACGGTCATGTATGTTATTTTCGTCAAATTGTAAAGACCGTCGATATCGCAACGAAAACCAGCAGGGTGACAAAGTGCCGAATAAATGGTGCCATATTCTAAAATAAAGATTAATTTACAAAATCAGTAACCATTACAGAATATTTAAAAACAAAATGGTGCATTCAAGCAAGACAAATTTTACTATTTCATATTCAATGATTTCATTTATTTATTTAATTGTTTTGGGAGAAATGGGTCTGTCCCTCATAGCCGTTTTTTACCAGATTATTTTAACTGCATTTAGCATATAACAATTATGGGGACCAAAGCTAGATTTGAAGATTTTTTTATCGAAGATGATTTTTTATCAAAAAATTTCTTATTAAAGATGGTGTAATACATAGATGGCTGAGATAAAAAAAAGCTTCAATTCCACCTTTGAACTGATCGGTGTCCAATCATGGCATGATATTTTTTATCCCCCGTTTTCTCCAGAAAATCTGCAAAGGGATTCGAATTGACAGCTCCATAATTAATAGGCAGGATTATATTCCTAACATAATTAATATTTCAGCACGTGCGTTGCACGTAGTCTGGGAGATTTTATTAATGAATTTCTCAGCTATATTAATGCCAAAGAAAGGGTATACTGAGCACGTGCAAAATAAGCCCTCTAATTTGTCGTCGGCGATGACATGTCCCCTTATTCTGACACGTGCAATTCACATAATTAAATTAATAAAATATAGAAAAATGAGATTTGTTAGTTGTTTTAGTTTAAATCATTATAATTTTTTGTTTAAGAAATATTTTTAATACATTTAGTTAATATAAAAATGATTTTTAAAAATTATTTAAGATACTTAACTTATTAAAATTTTAAAAAATATAAATCTTGCAAAAAAAACCTTTAAAATCTATATTATTTTAACTAATTCCTTTTTGAAAAGTCTCAAATCTTTTTCTATTTAAAATATACAAACGCTGCATCACACACGTGCTAAATACTTTTTTAACGTAACCACATGCATAAAATAAAAACGACAGAAATTTAATTACGTCCATCGCCCTTGTCAAATAATAATGATGTGGCATTTAATTGCATACATTGCACATAAATTAATAGTGTTTTTTGGTTTGATTTCTTGAAAAAAAAATAAGTAGCCATATCACCAATCAATTTCAAAATTAATTGGCACTCCTACATTTTGCCCTGAAACAACAGAGATATAATTACTTTCTAAATTCTCTCATCATGTAAAATACTAATTTTAAAGCTAAAGTCTCTCACTCAGAATAGAATAGTTTAAAGGTTAAACATTAATTATCCATACTTTGATATATTTTTTTCCTTTATTGGATTCCCTACAATATTTTAGATAGGAATATTTTGCCCAATGATGAGAATGAACCACAACAACAGACTTCACAGATTTCTCTCTTAGCTTTGATTAATAAAAACGTGATACTGCATTAAAATTAGAGACATTTGTACATATAAAAATAAACACGTTTATCATTTGTAATAATTTGATAGCTACACGAAACTATAATTGTGTGGGCATGATTAAATTAATATTATTCAATTATTTGGAAAATATTAATCGAAATAAATAATTGAGATAGTGATCAGAAGAATATAAAGAAGAATCAAAACCATATAAACACAACATGTGCATGAGTTCAAACATCCAATTTAACCCACCAAGATATTAAAACCGACCCTCACAAAATCTGATATTAGAATTAGGCCCAGCCAAATGATTCATCAATCAAGATGATACAAAACAATTATGGCAGAAGTATATTTGTCAGTCTATACCAGCATAGACTATGTGAAATGATTGATAGGTTATGCATTTTTCATAATAGAAGTACCAAACTTGGATCATGAGATCACCCACTCACAACTCAATTTGAAGTTTCGTCAATGCGACACATCGAACTCTCCTCAGATTGAAATCAAATCTTTGCCCCCAAAAACTAAATAACAAATACACCATTCGCCCATGAAAAAGATTTTTTCAATAATTTTCTAAACAAGGTTAGCAAAAGGCTTAATTCCAAAAAACCTCCAAAGATTTTAGCTAAAATACGAGAAACATCCAAATACTTTCAAAATTACGAGAAACCCCAATGGTATGCAGTTTTATGCTAAATATTATTGACGTTGCACCTGATTTTTAGGGGTTTCCCGTAGTTTTTGAAAGTTTTTGTAGTAGTTGCTTGTGTATTTTGAAAATTTTATGGTAGTTTCTTGTGTATTTAAAAACTATTTGGGGATTTCTCATAGTTTGGCTAAAAGGTTTGGATTTTTTTTTTGGAATTAAGCCTTTACAAAAATATTATCATATACAAAATTACAAATGTTACAGGGGAAGAAAAAACATTTCTCCTCTTATCTTTCCTAAAAAAATCTCAGTCAATGAATGTGGGGACATACTCTTCATTAGTATTTGGCTAAGCTTCAAAAAGTTACCCTTGCGAGCATTTTCAGTTAACCACCTTGAAGTTTTAGTGCATTAAACTCTTTATAAGACAATGTTTATGGGAGCTTATTGTAAGAAAAAAACTTCACCGTAATTTGGTGAAATTTAGCCTTAAAAATTTTTCTACAATATTTATGACTACCATCCTTGTTCTTCACCAAGATCTGCATTGAGATCGCCCCACCGGATATTATACTTGGCCGCGAGATAGTGGGCCCCAATGGGCCCACGGCTCCCATAAGGGTATAGCTCGGGAGTGATTTTCTTCTCTTCCAATTCTTTAAGCAATGGAGTAAAGAGTTTCCAAGCCGCATCCAATTCGTCCGAGCGTATGAAAAGACGGCGCTCCCCTTCGATAGCGTCGAGGAGCAGCCTCTCATACGCATCCGGTATCTCTTTTGCGTATCTGTCAAAAACATATATTATTCTAAGAGGCGTAGCAGAGGAAACTACGTAGATTTAAGTAGTTTTGATAAATTGACTAAATCTATGAAAGCAGGTGTGCAGATGTTAAAAATTATCCCGAATGCAAATCTTTGAGAACTTTCAAAGAAAAATGCAATAGATATTTGTATGGTGTGCGTGCGTGCTTGTTTGTGTGCATGCATGCACGCAAATGATTGTGTATACGGGTAGTTTCTGCTTTCTACCTTGCTGCATAATGAAGATTTAAATTACTACGATCCAATTTCATTCCCAAACCAGGGATCTTGTTGTTGATCTTCAAGTAAATAGCCTCGTCAGGTTGCACCCTAATCACGAGCTCGTTCGTAGCTTGATCACCTATCGCCAAATTTTCCCGATAGATATTTCCGGGAACATGCCTAAATTGTACTCTAATCTCTGCACTGCATCCAAAAAGGAAAAATAAACAATTATTAGA
The DNA here is from genome assembly GCA_030015575.1 of Agapanthus africanus. Lineage (NCBI taxonomy): Eukaryota > Viridiplantae > Streptophyta > Magnoliopsida > Asparagales > Amaryllidaceae > Agapanthus > Agapanthus africanus. Next base: position 294,901,296 of record CM057339.1, on the reverse strand, counting down.
GATCCTACTTTACAAAAGAGTGAGAATTCACTATTTATTGTGGTAGAGGTTAAGGAAAATAATTTATTTCCAGCACTCCCTACAGGCCGTCGGATGCGGATATGATATCACCTATAACCACATCCGTATTCAATTTTTAAATAGCAGCATGACACGTAAAAATACTAATATTTGATTTTCTTGCTATTTTCCAATATTCGTTTTACATTTGTATCCATATTCGATCCGTAACAGATACGAATTCGAATTTTCATGCCCGATAAGTATCTATATCCATATCCGCATCCACTAGCGGCTAAGAATAGGGTAACACTTATATCCACTCCATATCCGATTCCTTTACATCCTTAGCTGATGGCATTAGATTTGTGTGGTTCTCATATAGTCATACCAACTTCATTAAGTCCGTACCGCTACACCAAAACTCTGAACTTGTGGCAAGAGTAATAGAAAACCATAAAAGGGCCAGTAAAATACATAAACACCATTTTAATTTCTTTTGGTTTATTTTACAAGACACCACCAAACTTTAGAAATTGCGTTAAACGCAATTAAAGAATTTTTTAAACACCATTTTAAAATCACATGAGACACGTCAGTGGCGTTTGTTGTATTTCTTCTAAGTTCAATGGCGTTCTGCCAAAAAATGGAAAGTTCATAGGTGTTTTATGTAATTTTAATTTACCATCTTGTATTGAGAGCTTTGCCGGCTTTCATGAGAAACGGTACTCCATCCCATCTTGCATTATCTACAAAAAGCACAGCTGCAGCGAATGTTGGAGTCAGGCTATCTTTTGGTACAGTTTCATCATCTATGTAACTTGGATATGTAACCCCTTTAAATGTGTTGCTTCGATATTGCCCTATCACCACATTCTCAAGTTTCAAAGATCTCATCGATCGAAGAACTTTCACCTGATGCAAAAGATTGAAATATATATGATAAATCAAACAAATTTATACATAAATAGAAAAAGGGTAAATTGAAGGAAAGATCTAACAGATTATTATTTCAAGAAAATATCCCTCTTTTCGAAACCTGCATTGTGCCCCCTCCAAGTCTAGCAGATTATTATTTCCAGTAAATCATTTTTTATTCTCAAAATAAACCTTAGACTTCAATTGTTTTTCTGCAATTGTTTGATCATTTTCTTACTGTTGGGTATTCTGGTTACAAAAAATTAAACTTCACGCAAAGAAAAAAAATCAATAGTCTTAAAAATAGAATGCAGAGTGCAGGTTTTGAAAAGAGAATGGTAGTTCAAAAGCAAGGGGCATTGCCTGCGATTTTGCATAAAAAAAAATTTATGTGTGCATGTGTTTCCTACCATGAGGTAATATTTTGGGGGAATTTTCACTTTTAGAAGAACAAATTAGCATGCATTCATACATTGACCTAAGCTACTATGAAACCAGACATTTAAAGAAAAATAGAAAAGGCTGTAACAGTTATATTTGTTCAGCTAGCAAACCTTTTCGTTCCTAATGTCCTCTGCATCCAAACTAACAGGGGTTTCCATGGCAAATAAGGCTAATATTTGAAGTAGGTGATTCTGCATAATGTCTCTGATGATACCATAATTATCAAAATACCTACAGCAAAAGGGGAAAAAATAATCAGAGAACAATTATATGAATTTTAACTATATTAGCAAATAAATCCTACCCTCCTCGGCCTTCGGTGCCAAAATCTTCAGAGAAGATTAATTGTACATTCTTAATGTATTGCCTAGACCAAAGAGGCTCAAAGACGAGATTTGAAAAACGAAGGACCGATAGATTCTCTACTAGCTCTTTTCCCAGATAATGATCAATTCTGCAATAAAAATATATATTTGATTAAATCTAAAATAAAGAGAAACCTTTGCTTAACTGTAACAATACCTGAATATTTGATCCTCGTCTAAGTATTGTTTGAGGCCTCTTGTCAAATTTGCAGAAGATTCATAGTCTCGTCCAAAGGGTTTTTCGACGATAACTCGAGTCCAGCCATTTAAAGAAGAAGCCGACTTGCTTGCACATTTTACGACATTTATGAATATATTTGGAGGGACCGACAAATAAAATAGGCGGTTTGCAATCTTTCCATCCTGGAAAAGAATTCGAGCGTGAGAAATTATATAATCTCAAGAACTAAATAACTTTAATTTGAGACTTGATATTATTAAGACAATCATATACAAAGACATTGTATGACTGTTAATTGATACTTGCATGATATTGTTTAACGATGAGAGAATTTAATATGACGAATTGGGGCCTAAAGTGTCAGGTGCACCTTACAGTAAAGCTGTCATGAGTTGAGACAATCCACTATTTTATATGAGATGTCATATTACTTTTAATAATTGGTCAACGTCGTTGTAGGGTGCATCCTATAGTGACACTTAAGGCCCAGTTTCCTCGTATAATGATGATCTTCCAACTCTCCTACCTGTTTTCTAATGATCTACAATCTTGACATGCAACGGCACATTATGTGACGGACACAAAAGGTAATGCAGGGAAGTCATGGTAATTTAATGTATAACGTTCATGGTATTTATCTTTAAAACGGTGAAAGTTCACGGTATTTTAGTGTGATATACCCTAAAGATAAGAGTGCTTAGAAGAGAGAGAATAATATCCAGGTTTCACAATTACCTCTTGTTCTTTTAGCTTCTTGTCGAGCTCTACAAAATCTTCATCTGCATCATATTGACCAGAATAATAGAAGCATCTCTTGAGAAATTGATCCATCTTCTCCTCACAACTACCCCTAAAAAATTATTACAATTCAATATAACATTTAAGCAATTAAACCCTTAAAAAAACTTCCTTAAATGTGCTCATAACCAGATTACCTGTTATCTACGCTGCAAATTAGTTTGCTGCTGACCATGTTTCTTAATTCTTCATCTGTCATCTTGCTCCGAGCGTAACCAAGGACAGTAAAATGCTGCGGACAAAGAAATCTACATATTATATCCATTGGGATCATGATATAATGAGAGCAAACTCATGTCAATTACTTACTTCCTTTTTGTACAATTTATTACCTTGGGGAGATAATCTTCATAGAAAAGTGCAAATAAAGCAGGAAATATTTTCCTTTTAGCAAGATCGCCTGATGCTCCAACTACAATAATACTAACTGTAGGTTCTTCCTCATTAGAATTTGTATTTGATGCTTCTCGTTTTTCCTCCGAAACATTAATTGGCAACGTGCTCTTACAAAAATTAATCAAAGAGTGTTCTTTTGTGGATGTTGCTGGATTGGTCGCAGCTGCAATATGCATATCAATTGATTGTTTCAAAATATAAATAGAAATGCAATATTTCCTATTTTTCTCAACACTTAAAAAGAATATACAAAATAAACATAACAGATAAGTATGAGACCTTTCTAATTTTTGAAGATATAGACAGACAAGGATACATGACATGACATGTGGAACGAGCATGAGATGCAGCAATTGTTTAGGCAGGATATGGATAGTTAGGTACACACTGTTGGGGATAGAGAAGTCGATCCACGGAATAATGCTCGCAACAAACCAATCACGTAATAAACAACCACGCAATTAACAACGAAAAGATAAATTAATAACGATGTGCGAATAAGTAAATAAGAATCACAAATCAAACAAGAGAGGGATTTGTTAATGAGATTCACCCACCGAATGGCTAGTTCCCGGCAGAACGGAATCTGCAATATTTACTATAATCTTGAATCAAGTACACATGAGTAAACCCTAGAAGATTTCTCTCAAATCTCTCTAGATCTAAGCCGCCACCCTCTCCCTCTCATACAATGATCTCTTTTCTATTTGGCTGTACATAAAATATATAATAGGTTCCTATTTACACACAAACCAATTTCTTAATTAAGAAACCATCATAATTAAAAAAACTGTCATAAGACCCTTCTTAATTAAGAAACTGTGATTTTGGTAAAATCTGATATGGCTTATTTGCACGTTCAGACATCTGCCTGAAGTTTCTCCATAATTTCAATAATCTCCCACTTGGAGATATTCAGCATTGATTCCCAATGCTAGTACACTTTACATGACTCCACTCTATTTTCTCCTCATCAGATTTTCATGAAGAGATTCACTAACCCGCATCATTGGTCCAGCTTATCTATGTCTACGACCTTGTGAACATATCCGCCGGATTCTTTTCTTCCGTGATCTTTTACAGTGTCAACTCGCTCTCTTCTACCGCTATGCGTATGAAGTGGTACCGCACTTTGATATGCTTCATACGAGAGTGATATGTATTATTCGTCAAATGTATCGCATTTTGACTGTCGCTCCATAAGATATTGAAGACTTATTTTTTTCTCAATTCTTCAAGTAGCCCTAGTAACCTATCATCTTCTTTTTGGATTCCGTGATGGTCACGTATTCAGCCTCCGTAGTCGACAATGCCATCACTTTTTGCAATTAAGAGACCTAACACACCGTTGTTCCCCCAACCGTAAATACGTATCCCATTGTGCTCTTCTCGCTATCTCGAACATCCGAATAGTCCGTATCAGCGTAACCTTGCACCTTTAGAGAGTCACCCACGAAACATAAGCAGTGACTTGACGTACCCCTTAGATATCTCAACATCCATTTCACCGCATTCCAATACTCATTCTCCGTGTTTTGCATATACATGTTAACAACTCCTACTGCATGTGCAATATCCGGTCTCGTGCTCACCATCGCATAATCAAACTCCCCACCGTAGATGCATAAGGCACGTTTGCTATCTCATCTTTCTGCTCTTGAGTTGTCGGACACAACTCCTTACTGAGTTTGAAGTGTTTCATTAAAGGCGAACTCCCCAGTTTTGACTTGTTCATGTTGAACCGCTTCAAAACCTTCATGATGTAGTCCATTTGCGATAACCACAGCTTCCGCCGCTTTCTATTTCTCACGATCTTCATGTCCAGGATTTGCCTGGCCACTCCTAAATCCTTCATAGAGAATTTCTCAGTCATCATCTTTTTCAAACTTTGAATTTTCTCGAAATTCGAACCCGCTACTGTCATCCACGTACATTGATAAAATGATGTAGTCTCCGTCCTTGAAAGTCTGAACGTACACGCAATGATCTGATTCACAGCGCACAAATCTCGTCTCCAATATAAACTGATTGAATTTGAGATACAACTGCCTTAGAGCTTGCTTGAGACCATACAAGCTTTTTCATAGTTTACATACCATATTCTCTTTCCCTTCGTCTCGTATTCCAGTGGCTGCATCATATAAATCTCTTTCTCCAAATCTCCATGAAGGAACACAGTCTTGACATCGAGCTGTTCTAAGTACAAATCCTCCACTGCCATGATACTAAGAATTACCCGAATAGATGTCATCTTCACCACTAGGGAAAATATTTCTTGATAGCCAATAAATTGTTTTTGCGCGTATCTCTTGACTACCAAGCGAGCTTTGTACCGCTTCACACCATCAGACTCATCTTTAATCCTGCACCTATCTGTTTAGCAATGTCTTTCAACCCTTGTGTAGCTTCAGTAGGTCCCATGTACGGTTCTTCTTCAAAGAATACATCTTCTCGTCCATAGCTCACTCCTACTACTTATTAGCACCGTCGCTTGTTGCTTCTTCAAAGGATTCGGACTCTCCCGAATCTTGTACAATATGAAGCCAGTCACAAGTCTTTCAGGTAACCGTCTATCTCGCGCAGATCTTCTTAGAACTGATATATCTGGATGCTGAACATGGTTACCATTCTGTTCTTAAACCAGATCATGCACTATAGCTTTCTCCACGTTCTGATCTTCATCTGTAGGTACCTGAATGCTCTTTTGCGTTCCGTCCAACTCGACGAACTCCGATATCACACCATCCTTGGCTTACTTTTTTTCTTTGTACAAGTGCTGCTTATCAAAGACAACATTCCAGCTTTGTATTACTTTCTTATTTGTGTAATCTCATAGCCGATATCTGAACTCGTCTCCACCATAGATGAAAGCACACTTTCTAAAGTTGAAGTCAAGATTACTCCTTTCTGTCTTATCAACCAAAAAATATGCAATACAACAAAATACTTTAAGGTGCGCGTAATTAATCGGTTTACCTGACCAATTTTTTCCGGGGATACCTCCATCAAATGCACTTACCGGGTTTCTGTTGATCAGATACAAAACAGTATCGACAACTGCTGCCCATAAGAACTTTGGCACATCCGCATCCATAGTCATGCTTCACACTTACTCTAGAATAGTCCTGTTCATTTTTTCAGCGATGTCATTTTGCTATGGCGTCTCCGGTACTGTTTTCAGCCAACGAATACCTTTTTGCGAGCAAAACGTCTCGAACTCCTGTGTGTAGTATTCCCCTCCATTATCGGACTTAAGACATTTTACGTTAGCCCCTGTTTAGTTCTCAACCTACAAAATCCAGTGTTTGAAAATACCAAATATATTGGACTTCTTCTTCAACACATACACCCATATTTTCCGATTTGCATTGTCAATGAACGTCACGAAATACCAATTACCTCCATAAGACTCGGCCGAGACCGGACCCCATATGTCCGTATGCACCATCTTTAGCTTCTTGGTCTTCTTTATTACGCCTTCAATTTGAAATCTGAGCGCGCTTTGCTTCCCACAAACGCAGCTCTCGCAAAGCTCATCTCCACCTTCTTCAGCCCTGAAAGAAACCCCCTACCCTGAACAATTTTCATGCTCTTCTCACTGAGGTGTCCTAATCGTTTGTGCCACAACGAAATCTCCGAATCAATCTTCGAACACGTCGCTAATGCAACCGAATCTCCACTGCTTCCACTGAAGAAATACAATGAACTGCTCAACTTGCCCCTTGCAACCACCAACGAACTTTTGGATATCTTCCATTGAGAATTCCCAAACGTCGTAATATATCCTTCGTTGTCTAACGACTCGCAGAAATTAGGCTTTTTTCAAATCTGGAATATGTCTAGCATTCTTCAGTTTGATTTGACCTCCTTCTGACGATTGTAGTATGATCGTCCTTTTTCCAAAGATCTTATACGACTGACTGTTTCCTTCCGTCATATGTCCAAGATTGTCTTGAATATACTCGCTGAAGTGATCTCGTCCGAAGTGCAATGAAAAGATGCACTTTGTTTACCGCCGAAAATAGAGACGAAACCGCGTAGATCGTCTTGCCTGAATTTAGGGACAGATGCTATTTGGATTTATCCGTCCACTTCTCCGAAAATACCGAGTTGATTTATAGCACCGTGTATCGGAGGTCTGGACGGATGCGGACGTTGTAGCAGATTTCGTCAGATTCCCCTTCGTTTGCGAGGGGATTTTGATTGTGGGGACGCTCTTCCCTGCAGGTGCAAGCCCCTGCAGTTAATTACGTTACCGCATCGCGATAACCACTTTCTCCTACTCCAGAAGTTCACTTCGTGTCGCGTGTGCTTGTTTTATTTTTGGTTGCCCGTGAATTGTATACGGAGACTAATTTATGTCGTCGCCCGTAGGGCGCGATTAGTCTAAATCCGTATATTTTGGGTTTTTATTTAAGGATCGTTAATCTAGTTTGAGATTAAGATCAACTTAAATTTTTGTTAAAGATACGTTAGTCCAATTTGAGACTAAGATCTACTTAACAGGGTTTTAGGATCATTCGGATCCAACAAAAGAACATTTGGGCTCTATTGTTTTAGTTTAAGAACGTTACGGTCCGTTGTTAGTTTAAGGACGTTTCGGTCCGTTGTAGTTTGAGGACGTTGCAGTCCGTATTGGGATGTGCCCATCGGTTTAAGAGTGCGCCAAAGAGTTTGTTGGTTGTCGAGACCCGCCACCTTTTTGAAAACGTTGAAGAATTACAACGACATGTATCAGAGGTGTGAAGAGATGTACCCTTGAACCAATTTCCAGATTGAGGAGAGATGTGTCCATCGGAAGATCATCAGTGAGAGATCATCAGGCTAAGATTGGATTTCTGTAATACCCAAGAGTGCTAAGCACTTAGCTGCATAGAGCGCTCACGTGTATATCACATGAGGTGCTGCAATAGTGCTAAGCACTAACTTTTGTGGCGCTCATGTGTGTTTCACGTAAGGTGCTCCAATAGTGCTAAGCACTAAATTTTCCCAGCGCTCACGTGTGTTTCACGTGAGACGCTATATAACTTGGCCTTGAGTGCTCACGTGCTTTTCACGTGAAGCGTTGAGTTATTTTGGAGATTTAATCTCTGCTGATGTTTCTCTGTTAATGGTATTTTGATTACCAAGATCATTGTTCTGAGGATCTTGAATTGGGTTCTTTAAAGAACTGAGTTCTTGATGTGAAGAAACTATGTTCTTGATTTGAACTCCATCTTCTCCAGGAGGTTAAACATTTTTTAATGGTGTTTTGACCATTAAGGATCACCAAGATCATTGTTATGAGGATCTTGAATCGGGTTCTTTAAAGAAATGAGCTCTTGATTTGAAGAAACTATGTTCTTAATTTGAACTCCATCTTCTTCGAGAGGTTAAATCTCTTTCAATGATGTTTTGACCATTAAGAATCACTAAGGTCATTATTTTAAGGATCTTGAATTAACTTTGAGTTCTTGATTTGAAGAAACTACGTTCTTGATTTGAACTTCAGGTTCTCCGAGAAATTAAACCTCTTTCAATGGTGTTTTGACCATTAAGGATCACCAATGTCATTATTTTAAGGCTCTTGAATCAAGTTTGAGTTCTTGATTTGAAGAAACTACGTTTTTTATTTGAACTCCATCTTCTCCGAGAGGTTAAACCATTTTTAATGGTGTTTTGACCATTGAGAATCACCAAGATCATTATTTTGAGGATCTTGAATCAAGTTTGAGTTCTTGATTTGAAGAAACTACGTTCTTGATTGGAACTCAATTTTCTCCGAGAGGTTAAACCTCTTTTGATGGTGTTTTGACTATTAAGGATCACCAAGATCATTATTTTGAGGATCTTGAGTCGGGTTCTTTAAAAAACTAAGTTCTTAATTTGAAGAAACTAAGTTCTTGATTTGAACTCCATCTTCTTTTTTTTCAAATTCTTTCTTCCATGAATCTTTGATTCTCAAGAACAAGATTTTCCTGATGAGAATTAAATTCTCAACTTGTGGGAGATTTGTCTTGCGGATCTCAGATCGATAGGAAAAACTAAGTTCTTTGAGAAGAGTTAAACTCATGGTTTGGGAATTAAATTCTCTTTTGTTTTTATGGGAGCTTTTGGGAGGCTTCTGTATATATTTTTTTAGAAACTTATGGGGTGGTCTCCTCCTTTTTAGATTTAAAGTTTTGTGTCCTTTATATAGTAGAGGCAGCTTGTTGATTAGTTGAAGAAATCTTTTGTTAAGAGATCTTAATTGATTTAGGGATTTTACCCATCCTTGGATCTTTGATCCAAGAACTTCTGTTTTACAGAAGGTATTTTTCTTGGTTTTAACAAGATTAGGGAAATATTTTCCCATACAGAATTTATTCTGCAGATAGGTGATTTTTAATCACCATTGGATTTTTAATCCAATGGTACACTGTTTTACAGAGTGTAATCTTTCTTGTTTAGAAAGATTTTAGAAATATTTTCTCAACAGAATTTAATTATGCATTCTGATGATTTATCATCTCCGTTGGATCTTTTGATCCAACGGCTCAGAGAGTAGAATTTGATTTTATAAGGCGCCGGCGCTCACGTGTTATGCACGTGAGACGCTACTTAAGGTTATTTATGTGCTTTGCAAATTAGCGTCCGCGTGAGGAGCACGTGCGGCGCCATCTAAGAGTTTTAACTCTTATGAACTCTTATGTGCTTTGCATATTGGCGTCCGTGTGAGGAGCACGTGCGGCGCCATTTAACTCTTATTTAATAGATTCTTTTGTGCTTTGCACATTAGGGCCTGCGTGAGGAGCACGTGCGTCGTCTCCTAAGAGTTTAACTCTTATTTAATAGATTTTTTTGTGCTTTGTATATTGGCGTCCGTGTGAGGAACACGTACGACGCCTCCTAAAAGTTTAACTCTTATTTAATAGATCTCTTTTTATGCTTTGCACATTGGCGCCCGCGTAACGAGCAGTGAGGCGCCATCATAGAATTTAATTCTATCTGAGACAGTACCTACATGCTTTGCATGTGGAGCTTTCCCTTTATTTTTATTTTTATTTTATTGTTATTATTTTATAAGGGAGCAAGTTTTGAGCCAAAATTTTGGCGGGAACACACTTAGATCTAGGAACTAAGCTTCCGCCTTTGTGTTCTCGCTCACCAATAGATAAAAACCTTATTCTCCTTATTCTTGTGTAGACACCACATTCACTTTCTTTTGATCCACCTTCTTATCTGAGCTTTTCTTTGGAGATATGCAGTCACTTTTCATGTGACTTCTTCCCACAATTTCAATACGCGTCTTGGATTTTTTCTTGAGATTTGTCTCGGCTTTTAGACTTGCTCTTCTTACCGTTTCCTCTTTTTATCGTTCTACCGCGATTCTCCACCAAAAGTGCAGAAGTTTCCGAACTCCAACTCACGGGTTTTTTCCGCATCTCATCGTTTAATATGCAACACACCCATCATTAAACATGAGAGTCCTTGAGATAGAGTTGCTAACCGCCATAACTAGGTTCTCCTAACTCTACGGTAATGAACAGAGGAATAACAAGCACCGGCTCTTGTCTTCAAACACGATCAAGAAGGATTCTAACCGGTTCGTCATGCTGTTGAATCCGTTCAAGTGTTCAGTCACCGAACCACTTTCTGCCATTTTCATGTTGAAAAACTTCTTCATCAAGTATATCTTGTTTGATGTCGAAAGTTTTTCATACAACTTCGCTAACGTCGTCATTAACGCCATAGTTGTTTTCTCTTTTGAAATGTTAAAGGCCACCTGCGAAGTCAACGAAAATCTAATCGTCGCCAGGGCTTTCCTATCCAAAAGGTTCCACGCCTTATCGATTATTTTCTCGGGCTTTTCTCCTAGCAACGGAAGATACAGGTCTTTTTGGTATGGGTAGTTCTCCATTTGCATGCGTCACCAACCATAATTATGACTATTAAATTTTTCGATCCTTATTTTATTCTACACCATCTTTTCGTCTAACGTCGCGGTAAAACACAACTTCTCTCTTGATCTAAAGCAACGCCTTCAAAACAACGATATAAGAAAATGGGGAAAAGGACATAGACGTCGTAACCCACCGTTAACCTAGATCGTGGAATTGAAGAAGCCTAGGTTCCTTAACTATGCTCTGATACCAGTTGTTGGGAATGGAGAAGCCGATGCACGGAACAATGCTCGCGACAAACCAATCACGCAATAAATAACCACGCAATTAACAACGAAAAAACAAATTAACAATGATGTGAGAATAAATAAATAAGAATCACAAACCAAACAAGAGAGATTTGTTAACGAGATTCACCCACCGTATGAATAGTCCCTAGTAAAGCGGAATCTGCAATGTCTAGTATAATCTTGAATCAAATACACTACGGGTAAACCCTAGAAGATTTCTCTCAAATCTCTCTAGATCTAAGCCACCACCCTCTCATATAACGATATCTCTTCTATTTGGTTGTACATAAAACATATAAGAAGTCTCTATTTATACATAAACCAATTTCTTAATTAAGAAACTGTCATAATTAAGAAACTATAATAAGACACTCCTTAATTAAAAAACTGTAATAATTAAGGAATCGCCATAAGACACTCTTTAATTAAGAAACTGTGGTTTTGATAAAATCTAATATGGCCTATGTGCATGTTCAGACATCTGTATGAAGTTTCTCCATTATTTCAACACATACGGGCACGTGCGTTCGCCCGTACGCGCTCTCGTGTAGGCATGCATCTATATTTGCAAATACACGAACATATACGCTTACGTACATAAAATGTAACACATCACAACTACTAATATAATTTTGATGAGATCAAAGTATCAAACTACATTAACTAGCTAAGAAAATTTAAAGACATAATTAAATAAATTTAGGATGAAGCATGGTGCTTCATGAAACATCCTAAATGAATCACTAATTGATTGATAAGAAAAACAGCAGCGGTTGGTTAATAAAAATAACAAGCATGTGACTACTATCTGAATAAAGATACGAAAAATGTAATCTCGCTCCACATTATTGTATACCTTTTCAATCAATTTTGAGATGGTATGCCTTTAGATTTGATACATGAACTCCTAGATGGTGTACGAGATTATTCCGAGTCTTTATATATACATGAAGAGGAAGAAAAGGGGTAGGGTTAAAAAAAATTAACAATCTCTACCAAGGGTTGTGTGCACAATTCGTCGACGATAGAATGGACAATTGTTAATAGTTCATATGGTTGAATCCAAGAACCACAAAGGTATAAAACCCCGGTAGATTCCACGGGCTACAGGTTTGGTGATTGGATACATAGCTGTGGTACATTTGGGACTTCAAATACTGGCCCATCTATGTACTCAATCACCAACCTGGTAGCTTATTTGAAATTTATCGGATTGATAGAAAAGTATAACACATTTTGTACTGCACGCGGTTGTAGCTGCATTTTAACCAAATAAAAGGCCGTAACTTTCACAGCAGTAGTTGGATTTGCATGTAGTTGAATATGCATTGCACTTCCAGCTATCAAAATCACCCTAAAGTGGTGTTATTGCAACACCACTTGCAAAGCAAACTTCTTTCCTTCGGGAACTCAGATAAAACTTCGATGCAATTTAAGGGTCTACACATAACTTTCCCATATTTTATGATTAAAATAAACAAAATAATTATTCAAATAAAAACAACAAAATTAAAAGGGGAAAAAACCCAAACAAGTTAAATTACATGACATGAAAAAAGCAAAACATTACCAAAAATAAAATATATAAACAAACAAATCAATAATATAATTGCCATTCATACATACCTTGTTGCATTGAAACAGCACCAAATCTCGCATCTTTTTGCGATTGAACGAAAACCCTTTTCGAAAAATTGGATTTTGACGGAGAAAAACGAGCTTTTTGGACAAAAAGAATCGCAAAACGATTGGTTTTTGGAAGGGTAGGGGCAAAATGGGAAGAGTGGGGGCATTTTGGGAAGGATTGAGCCATCGTTCTTCAGTGCCGAGAATTCCTCAAGAGTAATGAGGTGGAAGACGCAGAGGGAATTTGAAGGGAGAAATTGGGAAGAACTTAGGAGAGGTATTTAGGAAGACATGCCAAAAAAGGAAAGTAATATTTTGAATGTTTGAGAGGATCTATTTATAGTAGTCTATCTTTTATCTTTTATCTTTGATTATTCTTTAAAGATTTTTTTGTTAAGATATGCATAACTTTTATATTTATCTTTTTGTATTGGAGTTTACGTGTATTATACATATATTAAGTATTAGGGTTTTATCTTATGGAATATATAGAGAGAGAGACATATTATAGATTGCTCCTTAATCAATTATTAATAATATTTTCCTCTCTTTTCTAATATATGATTCTTAATATGGTATTAGAACTTAAGGTTGATCGATCCTGCCCGTCTGCTCATCAACCCTCTAGTCTCTATCTCCAACACCAATAAATTCTCGCTGCCCTTGCTGTGCCCTCACCGTACCGTTCAAACTCGTAGTCTCTATCATCTCCCAGCCTTTCCGCGCGAGATCCTTCTCCTTCAACCTCGTCAACAAGCTCTGCTCTTCGACGCTGCTCTCCACTCTCTTGTACGATCTCTTCCTCAATTCCTTCTTGAATCATCCCACCATCCTATCGGCGGAGGCGGCCAATCTCATCGCGACGAGGCATCGGTACCCTGCATGCGTCTCCTTCTCGCATTGCTTCCTCAATTATAGGGTCTTTCTTGCAGTTCAGGTTGAGTTTAGGAAATTGCATATAACAACAACGCAATTTTGTTATTCTTGGCCTCAATTTCAGTGTTTTTCCATATAAGCACAGGGGATTTTGTACCTTGCAGATATGGACAAAGGTGGAACTCTATTCGTTTCCCCCAATCAACACTCTTTCTCTTTCTACCACCACTTCTTCCGCTACACCCGTGACTCCAGCCGATCACTCCAGTTTTTCAACCGATACTCTTGCTCTTAGCCACATGTTCATTTAGACATGTGTCACTCGTGAATACCAACTGCATCGGGCCTTTCAGGGTACACGGACTATTATATACGAACGAGGAGGGCGATTATATATTTTATTTATATGAGTGTACACGAGCTTTTAATATAGACGAGCTCCATCAATGAGGCTCAGGCCTTGTTGAGTGTCATGCCCTGCTTCTCAGTAGATAGAAATGGTGACGTGGCAGGCCGCAACATATTTACTATAAAATAAATACGCTAAGCGTAATTAAACAATATATAAAAATGAATAAGAATGGCAAGAGAATAAAATGAAACAACAATTTTTATTTACATTCAACTTTACATACAACTGTTTGAGATAAAAGATACAATAATCAAAGCATATGCCTAAACAATGACATACTGAAAGTAAGTGCAGAGGAACTAGTAGTCAGGCTGAGCGGTAAGCCGGTTTAAGTCCTCCTGACGAACATTCCAAAGAAAGAAACAGAAAGAAATGTCGTCAGCGAACTAACGCTCAGTAAGTCCCAAAAGAAGAAAGAGAAGATAGTCTATATAAAGTGAAATGAACAGAATAGTGTATATGATGGTTCACAGGTATATGATAGTTATTCTAACGTGGTTATTTGTAGTTTGATAATGAAGGTATTCATGTATACAAGAGGAGTCCATCTTACCCCGTGAACTATGGTAACATATAGTACAAGGCCCCGTCATAATCCACGGGACAACGGCACGAGAATTCATGTAGGTGTCTTTTAAGTGACATCTCGTTTCACGATATACGTTCCGTACCAATCTACCTCTTTATCCCCGCGTAATGTATTGTATAGATTATGTTTACAAGTCTTGGTCGAAACCATGGATACAAAATGTTCAGGTATTCATGTATTCAAGTAGTCATGTCAAGTTTAAGTCAAGTTATAACCATGGTTCGGCCAAGTCAAATCAAGTATACATGTTTGAATTTGATGTTTGAATTCGAGTATTCATGTTCATGATCAAGTACTCGTGTTGATTTTGGATTCAGGTTTGAGATTGGACTCAGACTTAGTCAAACACTTGTAAACTGATTTAACTCTTGAATTCTTAGGTTCGGGAGTCATCAGCAACTGCTACATATGGACGGCAGGATTTGTGTCCTTTTCCAAGACAATTGCCATTGATAACTCCTGTTAAGTTTTCTAACCTGAATAGGCAAGCACTCACTTTCTCCGGCTCCCTGAGGCTCAAGAGAATTGATTCCGCTTAAAACTATATTTACTAAATGTAACAACTCCAAATTCTGTGTACATAAAATTGTTTAAAAGTTAATGTACACTTGGGGTATTTGCAATCCTATGAATACTATAAGAATTTGTTTTACTTTTGAACAGCAAGAAAGAGCTTGTAGCTCACTGGTAAAGCCTTGCACTGCTGTTACAAAGCACCAGAGTTCAAATCCCATTAGCCACATTATCTTTTTATTTAATTTTCTTTTAACCTTTTAGAAGCCTAAGAGTATACACGTGCACAACACGTAAAACCAAGAGTCACATATAATTTAAACATGTGCACTGTGGAATCCAAAGCGACCTTGACACGTGGCCTAAACCCCAACCCCATTCATCAGTGATGACCCGGAGAGATGAAGGAATTCCCCGACGCCGCCGGTCTAGACCATCGGGAATGCCCTGATTCTTTTGCCCCTGCAACCCTTTGGCCTACCCCACTTCTTCTAAGCAGTTTATCTTCTCTGCAATTACATAGAGAATTTAAAATACCTCTTTAATCATATTTTTATTACAAATTTTAATGCACCCATTCACTACTCTAAACCCTAGCTTTTCCTTATAAATACCACCACTCATTCAACACTTCCTCACTCACAAATCCCTGCCAAAACTCTCAAGAATTCCTAAATCTCTATATTGTGCAAGTGGAGTTAGTAAAGGGCGAAGCTCCGACGAAGCTCCGACGACGATACGAGGAGTTTCCGGCAACGAAACGAACCACCGACGAATCCTAGACCTCCTCCTACCCCCTCTCATCAAAGCCAGTAAAACCCATCTCCCCCTCTCATCTTTTTCTTTAAAAAGTTCCATTTCTAAAATCCGACGGAAGCGGAATTAGTCCGACTTCCGATTCGGTTTTCTATAAAAAAAACTTCACTTTTCTTTAACAAGATAAAACCATAATCATATGTTGATTAATAAACATTAAAAAACTCAATAAAATAAGTTTCACATCAAAATAATCATTTTTGTGACATTTATCGCATTTTTACATAAAAATACCACAAACTATTTATTTCGACATTATAACCTTCATTCCTTTCTATAGCTTTAGATAGTTCACGAAATAATGACCTAGCTCATCACAACACATATCCCTATCATAGCACGATTGATTTTGGGACAATAGAATACGGGAAATACGACCTTATAAATAAATACCCTAAACTTACAAAACCGTTTTCTATACAAAAGTATATTAATCATTTCCATGCAATTGCGCCTCTACAGTCCATTTTTGGGGACCACGTTCGGAATGATGTGGATTATCGCACATCCTCGGGCTTAGTAGAGCGAGATGCAGACCTCCGCAAGGAGTATTCAACGTCGATGGAATTTTTATAAATTTTTCCTTAGAAAATGAGATTTCTACAAGAAAATAAATAAATTATTTTAATTAAATATCTATATATTTATTATCAAAATATCTATTTTAAGTATATAATTATTCAAAGTTTTCTAATTTAAAAAGAATCATTATTACATGAAAATACCATCCAAATACAACACTAGTACAACATTTCAAGAAAATACCATATACTATGCAAACTAGGTTCTATTTACTAGAAATTGCACAATTATAAAATACACATCTATGAAAACTCTAAAGACGATAATTAAATACTTGAGGTGTATTTTGAAATTATGCCAAAACTATTTTTACATAAAACCTCTCAAGTTACACTAAATTACAATAAGGACTCTAGTAAACATAGGTTTAAGCAGGACCAGTCTTTTGAGCCTCGGGGAGCCGGAGATATGGGTGCTTGTCTATCTAAGATAGACAACCTAATAAACGGTGTTATCAATACAGTAATTATCTTGGAAAAAGACACAAATCCTGCCGTCCATGTGCAGCAGTTACCAATAACATCAAAACATAATTCAGGACTTCAATTTCTTTTCTAATGGTCTGACTCAGACTGAGTCTAAATATAATCACTCTGACTTGAATGCGATTCAAGTATAAAACCACAATTCAATATGAATCCATTTATTCAATCTATTCAATCTATCTTGACCGAACCGAACCATGAATATACTCCATTTACATGTCCATCCATTATATCCGTTCCATTATTGATATCATGGTTTCGGCAAGTCATCCATATAAAATTTACAATACAATACAATACAAACAATACAATCAAGATATCGCGGGGTTGATTGGTACGGAAGGTGTTAAAAGTGGCACAAGACTGTAACCATAATACACCTAACCTGAATCTCCATTGTCGTTGTACCGTTGCTGAACGGTTCCTTGTACTCCGTATACTTTAGTCTCCGGGATAGTGGGACTCCTCTCGTATACACTGGTATTTTCTGTACCAAGCTACAAACAACAGCGTTAACAATATACTACTACTTTAAGAGTTACATTCTCTTTCTGTTTATTTTGTCTCTTCTTACTTTTGGGACTTACCAAGCAATTGTTCGCTGACGACATTTCTTTTCTTCTTTCTTTGGAATGTTGTCAGATGGATCAGACCTTCTGGAGACAGAGCCCACCAGCGAGGATTTGGATCGGCTAGCCTTTGACCCAGAACTCTAGTTTACGTGTACATTTCATTTTCATTTATGACATTGTTTAGGCATTGCTTTCAGTACATGTATTTTTATTTCAGCTGTATTGTAAAAAGGAATGTTAATAAATAAAGCCGTTGTTCATTTACATCCTGTCTCTTGTGTACATTTTATTTTTTATTGCTTAGATACGCTTAGCGTGTTTACTTCTGAGTAAATACGTCGCGTGACCCGTCGCATCCTCTGCCCGTACACTGGGAAGCGGGGTGTGACACTAATGTCCTTAAAATATTGTTTTGTATATATTGAGGGGGTTTTATGAAAAATATATTAATACAGATTAAAAATAAATCCTCGAGGGTGATTTGTATTACTTAGGGTTTTCATGAGCATGTTTTTTTTATGTATTTAGATATTTTAATGATAAATGCCTAGCTTTTAAAAGTTTATGGTATTTTATTGAAAGCTGGTCTTTTTTTTAGTAATTTGATGGTATTTTATTGACATTTTTTAATCTTTCATTTTTATAAAAATGTAGTTTCATAATATAATGAAAATATGGATTTATAATTTTGTATAATTTTTTAAAAAAAATTAGTTTTATTTAGAAAATTCGTTTTTCTTAAAAACCGTATTTATATACTTTCGAGATCGAATACTCCGTGAGGAGTGCTGCATCTCGTTCTACTATCCTCAGGATATGCGATAATCTGCACCATCCATTAGTGAGTCCCCTAACGAGGCTTGTAGATGCATAATTGCAAAGGAATACGAAATACCGTTTTAAAAGAAACCCGATTTTAAAGTATGTGGTATTTTATTGTAAAAATTATATTTCAAACAAATATACATACAAATAGGTATCGTGCTATGAAACCAAAGTGTACGTGTGGGGTAGGTCGTTACCCCGTGAAGTTTTTCTTAAAGGTATAGTTTTAACGAATTCGTAAAGGAGTGATAATAAAGTTCAAGGTATTTTAATAGAAAAGTTCAATTATGGTTGTTTGACATGAGATTCTTGTTTAAATTTGATTCTAAATATTTATATTTAAGGTTACAAGTATTGTAGTAAACTTAGATTGATCAAAATAAAAAGGAAAAGGAGTTTCTAGGGTTTAGAAAAAATGTCGGTAATAACTCCACTTTACTGATATAAGATTAAAGATGAAATTCAATGAAGAGAAAGAGAGTTACAAAATCTATCACGCCCCGCTTCCCAGTTGATGGAAACAGTGACGTGACAGGCCGCAACATATTTACTATGAAAAAATACGTTAAGCGTAATTAAACAATATATAAAAATGAACAAGAATGACAAGAGAATAAAATGAAACAACAACTTTTATTTACATTCAACTTTACATACAATTATTTGAAATAAAAGATACAATAATTAAAAGCAAATGCCTAAACAATGGCATACTGAAAGTAAGTGCAGAGGAACTAGTAGTCAGGTTGAACGGTAAGCTGGTCCAAGTCCTCCTGGCTCGGCTTTATTTCCTCAGAGTCCGGTCCTTCCGACGAACATTCCACAGAAAGAAATACAAAGGAATGTCGTCAGCAAACCAACGCTCGGTAAGTCCCTAAAGAAGAAAGATAAGATGGTCTATATAAAGTGAGATGGACAGTATAGTGTATATGATGGTTCACATGTATAGGATAGTTATTCTAACGGGGTTACTTGTAGTTTGATAAGGAAGGTATTCATGTATACGAGAGGAGTCCATCTTATCCCGTGGATTATGGTAACATGTAGTATAAGGCCCTGTCATAACTCACGGGACTGTTTCCCCACTATATTTAACCTAATAAAAGAGCAAAACTCTGTTGAATTTAATGAGGCAGCGCCTCACGTGCTCTCCACGAGGGTGCCAGAGCCAATCTTACAGGATTAAATCTTATGGTAGCGCCTCACGTGCTCCTCACATTGGCGCTAATGTGCAAAGCACATGAATACCCATCTTAAGAATTAAATTCTTAAGTGGCGCCCACGTGCACGACACGTGAGCGCCAGCACCCAGATAGAATTAAATTCTACAATACTCTCTTTAAACAGAGCCGTTGGATCAAAAAATCCAGCGGAGACGATAAATCATCAAAATACAGAATTAAATTTTGTTGGGAGAAAACATTTCCCAAATTTTTCTGAAATAAGAAAGGTACTCTCGGTTGGATCAAAGATCCAATTGTAGAATAAAATTCTATTCTGGAATATATTCTTTCAATATTTCTAAATAAAAAAGATTGCTCTCTATAAAACAGAGAACCGTTGGATTAAAAATCCAATGGTGATTAAAAATCACCGTTTTACAGAATAAATTCTGTATAGGAAAATTTTTTCCCTAATCTCGTTGAAAACCCAAAATCATATTCTGTAAAAACAGAAGTTATTGGATCAAAAATTCAATGGTGGGTAAAATTCCTCAAATCAATTTTGAGACCAATTAAATCAATTGGAATCTCTCAATAAGAGATTTTCTCAAAACTAATCAACAATTTGCCTCCACCATATAAAGGCCGCGAGAATTCAAGTCTCAAACAACAAGGAAGGGAGGAAAAAGAACACGAAAATAGAGAGACAGAGAGAGGAGGAAAAGAAAAGAGGAGACCCCCCATAAACTTCTGTAAAAATACATAAGACTCTCAAAATAACAGAGAATTTAATTCTCTCAAAGAAGAAGATTTCCCTCCTAAAATACTCTAGGTAAAGAAAAAATAAGAGATAAAAAAACATCTCCTTTACCTATTAAAAGGGTTTAACCCTTCTTAGAGAACTTAGTTCTTTCTCTGGATCTGAGATCCACAAACCAAGTCTCCCACAAGTTAAGAATTTAATTCTCATCGGAAAGAGGGATAATGACACGAGAATTCATGTAGGTGTCTTTTAAGTGACCTCTCGTGCCACGATATACGTTCCATACCAATCTACCCCTTTATTCCCGCGTAATGTATTGTATAGATTATGTTTACAAGTTTTGGCCAAAACCATTGGTACAAAATATTGAGGTATTCATGTTCAGGATGCAATCATGTATTCAAGTAGTCATGTCAAGTTCAAGTCAAGTTATAACCATGGTTCGGCTAAGTCAAGTCAAGTATACATGTTTGAATTTGATATTTGAATTCGAGCATTCATGTTCATGATCAAGTATTCGTGTTGATTTTGGATTCAGGTTTGAGGTTGGACTCAGACTGAGTCAGACACTTATAAACTGATTTAACTCTTGAATTTTTAGGTTCGGGAGTTATCGGCAACTGCTGCAAATGGACGACATGATTTATGTCTTTTTCCAAGACAATTACGATTGATAACTCCTGTTAAGTTTTCTAACCTGAATAGACTAGCACTCACTTTCTCCGGCTCGCTGGGGCTCAAGAGAATTGATCCCGCTTAAACCTATATTTACTAAACTCCTTAAAATATTGTTTTGTATATCTCGAGGGGCTTTTATGAAAAATATATTAATATAGATTAAAAATAAAACCTCGAGGGTGATTTGTATTACTTAGGATTTTCATGAGCATGTGTTTTATGTATTGAGGTATTTTAATGAAAAATACGCAGCTTTTAAAAGTTTATGGTATTTTATTGAAAACTAATCTTTTTTAGTAACTTGATGGTATTTTATTGATATTTTTTAATCTTTAATTTTTATAAAAATGTAGTTTCATAATATAATGAAAATATAGATTTATAATTTTGTATATTTTTAATTTTAAAAAAAAATTAGTTTTATTTAGAAAATTCGTTTTTCTTAAAAAACGTATTTATATCCTTTCGAGATCGAATACTCTGTGAGAAGTGCTGCATCTCGTTCTACTATCTTCAGGATGTGCGATAATCTACACCATCTATTAACGAGTCCCCTAACGAGAGTTGTAGATGCATAATTGCAAAAGAATACGAAATACCGTTTTAAAAGAAACCCGGTTTTATAGTATGTGGTATTTTATTGTAAAGATTATATTTCAAACAAATATACATACAAATAGGTATCGTGGTATAAAACTAAAGTGTATGTGTGGGGTAGGTCGTTACCCCTTGAAGTTTTTCCTAAAGGTATAGTTTTAACGAAAACGTAATGGGGTGATAATAAAGTTCAAGGTATTTTAATGAAAAAGTTCAATTATGGTTGTTTCACATGAGATTCTTGTTTAAACTTGATTCTAAAAATTTATATTTAAGGTTACAATTGTTGTGGTAAACTTAGATTGATCAAAATATAAAGTAAAAAGAGTTTTTAGGGTTTAGAAAAAATGTCGGTAATAACTCCACTTTACCGATATAAGATTAATGATGAAATTCAATGAAGAGAAAGAGAGTTTGGGAGGGACTTAAGTTTTGAAGAACTTAAGAAAAGGTTAAGGAAGAGGAGGGAGGATTCGTGATGTCGCGGGAGCTCTGGAATCGGCTTCGATTTTCGACGGAAGAAACTTGCTCGCTAACTCCACTTTACTCCATTTGCACTTAGGACTTCCTGAGAGAGATTTTGCTAGAATTTTCAGAATGGTGAAGAGTTAGGGCATGTGGTGGTATTTATAGTGGAGAATTAGGATTTGGAAATTAAGAATGTGGATTAAAAAGCATTAAAATGGTGTTAATTGGTGAATTGAAGGGTCTCTGTTTGATTGCAGGAAAATCAAACATTGCAGAGGAGTTGAGCGGAGTTGAAGAGACAAGTGTGCAAAACACAGAGCATTTTGGCCCCATCTGAACCGTCCCCGCCGGTCTTTAGGCAAGTTTGGCCAGTCGATCTTGAGGCAAATACCCCGAGATTCGTGCCACCAGATCAACTCTATGTTTACTCCATTTTCAACGTGTTTGATTTTTCTGAACTTTTCATTTCCTCGTGTATTGCACGTGCAACCTTTTGGGTTTCCAAAAAGTTAAAAAGAAAAATCAGAAAAAATTATGTATGATGGGAATCGAATACACATGCTACGTTACAACAGTGCAAAGGCTTTACCAGCGAGTTATAAGTGGTTTCTTGCTTTTATTTAACAAAAGTAACTTATAACTCAAACTCAGCTTGTAATACTCTTTTCTTGTATATTAACAGGAAAATTTCTGTTCAGAGATTTCAGAGTCGTTACATTCTACCCTCCTTATAAAAATTTCGTCCTCGAAATTTACAATTACATAGGGACTAATTTTCAAATAGATAAGGGTATCTTGTGTAGGGTTACCTAGGATGGCAGCAAGGTATCGGGAGGCATTGTCCATGCCGTTTTCAAATTTTTACCATTCTAAAGAATCCTAAACTAGAATCTTTAACTAGAGTTTTAAACAAACAAGCAATGTTAATATCTTAACATCTAAGTGAATAAGAAATACAACATTTGTAGACCGGTCCTTCACTTCTAAAGCTCTGTGTAGTAGTCCCTTCGTCGCAAGTCATGAACACCCGAACTCTAGAAAGGTTTCTCCCGGGGAAATGAACAAGCTTGCTCGAACTCTTCGAGGCTGAAAATGATCTACGTCAAGGAGACTCAAGCTCATGCTACGTCTTCACTAATTGTGAAATTAGTGAAGCAAACACCCTATACTAAATGGCAAGTAGTAGAGGATGATGAAGTGGGAAATGGGCTCACTTTAGTTTTTTTTCCTCACATTATTTTCTCACTTTAGAAAAAGCTAGTGAGGATTTTCTCTCATGAAGAAGAAGAAGAAGAATCAAGAGAGAATGAACTTATGAGGTGAGAATAGCAACCATGGATGAGTTAGTGTCATACACTAACCCATGTAGAGAATCAACCATGGGTTACAATAATGGTTAGGTTAATAAATATCTACAAGTAAAACAAAACTAGTGGACTATGTCAAAGATAATACAAGCTTCTCAAAGCTTCCAAGTATATGACTAATTACCATTAATTTTGATTTATTTTAAATAAATAAAACCTTATCATTATTATAAGTATAGTGTAAGTCTCATACACCCTTATAGCATGTGGCATCTAGCATGACACAAAATAATGTACATTAATATATATCATATATATACTAAGTGTACACAAGTGAGAAAAAGAAATGTTTAATTGAGCTAATATTAGTTAATGTAAATTAATATATCACATATATAATTATACATTAAATTATTAAATCAACACTTGATTTAATAATCCGGCTATATCATATACAACCGACTAATATCAAATGTAACAATCTATCGAATAAACACTTGATCCGATAATCCGACTATATCTCATATAACTGACCGATATCACATATTGCGAGAATAGAATGCGGTATCACATACGCGCATTAATCTCGTTCCCGCACATATCACATATGTGCTCCTATTTCGTTTCGCATGAACAAGGAAACATCTGTGTAGGACTCTAAAGACTCGTCAATACGCCGGTAGTAGGTGATGATCATATCAAACACCCACAAGCCGCAAGCGGTCTGCTAAATGTAACGGCCACCCGGGTATTGAGCGATCAGAAGATCAACAAGCAAGCATGCTCGTATTCCTGTAAATCCAATCAGTAACACTACCGTACAGTCCGGTCTCTTCGTCTGATATATCGTATATCATAGCCTGGGGGTGGTAAAATATCAGACCCCAATAGACAGATAAGTCATGCCGATGCAAGGTCCATAACGGTTCGAGAAACTACTGATAACACTTACCAGTAAATCTCAGCAACCCTGACCAGGGATTTCATGTTGTGGCCAATCGAGCATAGCGTAACATCAACTCCCAATACCGGGAGAGACGAATCCCCTCCTATCGCTCATTGCCTCCATATGACTAGGGACTGTACCCAAAAACCACCTTTTTGCACGATCTTTTGACCGTGGTATGGTGAAAATCAAAGTACAATGGGAATCACATGAGACTCTATGACGATCTCGGGTCGACAGACTAACCTGTACCAGTGTCACCAGAGAACTGCTATCTGACGATAGGTATAATACCATCTAAGAGTTCTCGGCAAGTCCGTTCAGTGTACCCAGTCTCCACTTAGCACCCGTATACCATTTTTGATGTCAAACACCAATGGATGTGGGATCATCCATCGCCCATCATATGGGTCAAGATACGTATACGCTAGTCTACTCTGTAATATCGATACCCTATCTCGATACTCCCACAACTATGAACAGTTATAGGGTGTACTTGTGGACTACCCTTGGCCCCACTAGTATGATCTCCATCATAGTCCTGGTAATTAAGTACACATCCTAAGGGCTTTATCAACATGTGAAAGCAAGACAACATCACTTATACAAGTCAACATGTTAAGATAAAGTGCAACCAGATAGAACACTATCATATCGAGCAAGAAATTCCTCCCTATATATGTCCAAGCATCCACTACAATATACATCCCATGTACAGTAATGGCCCCTAGAGCATACATATAACTAACAATCTCCCATTTGCACTAAGGCTATTTGTTGCAGTATCTCATACTCAACATTTATAGTAGTGGTTGTAGTATCCCATACTCAACCATCCCAAAATCTCTCAAATAGTATTTGGGGAAGCAGACCTTGGTGAGTGGATCCGCCGTGTTATCCTCCGTGTCAACTCTCCTTACCTCAATCCCTTGGAGATCAACCATCTCCCTGATCAGGTGATAATGTCCTCATAATATGTCTGGATCGATGATGGGACAGGTGTTCCTAGGCTAGAGCCACAACTCCATTGTAGTCACAATAACAGTTATTGGACGCTCAATGGTAGGAACCTTGTTCATCTCATGAACAAGAAATGTCCAGACAACCTCTTTGGTAGCATCGTTGGTAGCAATGTATTCAGCCTTTATCATTTAGTATGCCACAGTATCTAGCTTGGAACTCTTCCAATCATACCGTCCCTCCACTGAGGGTAAAGACAATTCCTGTGACTGACTTTCAGTCGACCTTATCACTCTGGAAGCTCAAACCAAGAACATTCTTTTAGTGCTTCTCAAGTACTTAAGAATGTCCTCCACAGCTGTCCAGTGATTCTTCTAAGATCCGATTGATTCCTGATCACTACACCTAGCGAGTCATCTACATCTGGTCTGGTACATAATATCGCATACTCTGATAGAGTCTACTGCCAAAGCATAGGTTATCCCTTGCATGCGAGCTCTCTCCAAATCAGTCTCGGAAGACATCTTTTTGGAGAGAGTGATTCCTGAGGTAGTGGGCGAACTACCACGCTTAGAATCCTCCATACTAAACCCCTTTAGTATGGTGCTAATGTACCTGGATTTGGGACACTCCCAACATCCACTTAGATCTATCACCATAGATCATTATCCACAAGATGTAGTAGGTATTATCCAGATCTTATATTGAGAATCCTCGTGATAAGAGGAGCTTGACCGAGTGTAGCATAGAAAACCATTTCCTATCGAGAGTATGCCATCTACGTACAATACATGTAAGACAACCTCACTCTCTACAACCTTCTTGTATATATAAGGTTCATCTACCATTTTGATGAAGTCAAATTCTTTGACTACCATATCAAAACAGATGTTCCAACTCTGCGATGCGTGCATTGATCCTGATGGACTTAAGCATAGCTTTGAAAGTCTCAACTTTTCCATTTACACCAAGAATCTTCTCAAGATCCATTTGCTCCCAACGGGTTTTGCCCTTTCAGGTGCAACATGCAAAGTTATACTTTGTTAGTCTGCATGGATTCCATCTTTGATCGCATCACATCCAGCCATTTCACAGAGTCCCTACTCATGATGGCCTGCCTGAAGCTAGTTGGGCCATCATCTACCATGATGCATTCCTCGCTCCCACTGTCACCGAGAAAACCGTAGTATCTCTCAAGTGGATGAGGAACCCTACCAAATTCGCAGAGAGGCTGAGGTTCGTTGGAGACTATTGAATCTTTTGGTTCCACTAAATCATCAGCTGTTAGTTTGTCTAGCTGGAACTCCTTCCCGTTCTACCTCATGACCACTAATTTCTTCACAAGAAATTCCTTTTCTAAAAAGGTGGCATGCTGTGAAACAAAACACCTTTTTCTCCTCAGAGTGGTAGAAGATATTCCCTCACAAATGTTTGGGATATCCTAACAAACTTACAGAAATGACTTTGCCTCGAGCTTGTCCGGATTCTGCCTTTCAACATAGGCCGGACAACTCCATATCTTAACTCTTTTAAGACATGGTCTCTTCCTATTCCATATATCATATGTAGTGGTAGGCACTGATTTGGTTAGAACCCCCATTCAATAGGTATGCAGCTTCTCAAGTACATAATACCAAAAGGAAACAGGTAATTCAGCAATACTCATCATAGAGCGCGCCATATCTCATAGGGTGCGATACCTCCGCCCTGATACACCGTTGTATTGTGGTGTATACGAAGGAGTAAGCTGAGAGGGAATCACATTCTCCTTTTAGAAACTCCAGGAACTCCATGCGCAAGTATTCTCCTCCTCGATCATATCGAATGAATTAATACTTCTACCCGTCTGGTTCTTCAACTTCAAGCTTATATTCCTTGAATTTCTCAAAAGTTTCAGACTCGTGTTTCAACAGGAACACATGTCCGAATCTTGAGAGATCGTCGATGAATGTAATGAAGTACAAAGAACTAACCTTGGCATTTATAGACATAGGACCGTATACATCATCATGTATCCGTCCTAAGAGTTCAGTAACTCTTTCTCTGTTTCCAGTAAACGGAGTATAGGTCATTTTACCTTTGAGACAAGACTGGAAAGTATCATAAGATGAAAATTCGAACAGATTCTTATATTCATCCTTATGTAACTTAGCTGGTCGTGTCGTATTGGTATGCCTAGTCTACAATACCACAAGAAAGATTCATTCATTTTTGAACTACTCCTCTTATGTGTGTTCAAGATACTTTGAACTGTGGTTTGATTTAGAACGTATATGCTATTATATAACGTGCCTGATCGAATCAACTCTTGATTCAGGAAAATGTTCACAACATTATCCTCCAATACAAAATTATATCCTTCTTTAACTCATTAAAGAAACCAATGTAATATTGTATATCAGGTTCGGTATGTAATAACATTCGTTCAGAATCAATGTATTAATACAAGGTAATATCTGCCAACTGACTTGGCTGCAACAATTGCACCATTCTCTAACATTTAGAGACATATCACCCATTCCCAGTTCTCTACCTTTCTGTAGCCCATATAACATATTACATATACGGGATCCTGATCCGGTATCACATAACCAGGACATAGAGGATACTGAAAAACAGTTCTCGGTAATGAACACACCCGAAGAAGATGCATCAATATGCACTTTCTTCGATTGGGTGGCATGGGAATCTGGATATTCCCCTATTTCCTTCTCGGACATATAACAATTATAAGATAGAGCGGAACCAACGTTCCCTAGCATAGTATAATAATTAGGTTCGGTCAATACATCTATATTATTATCTTGATTAAGGCGTGACATTGTCTCTACCAGGAGAGAGAGAGAGACAGAGACAGAGAAGAAAATACTCTGCGTGCGATCTTTGCAAGATTAGATTGGTTATTATATTATCTAATCAGGATGGCTCCCACTGTTTTTGTCAAATTTTCCTTCAAACCCTAAAAGGTAAGACTAGCTGGGATTAATTACACCCTACAAGTTCGCCAATCATTCGGCCATGCCAGTGTCAGTACTTTGAGGGATGTTCTCCGTGCTTTCGCACAGACCTAATTAAAATAAATCTCGTTTTTCCAGGGGCATAACCCCGTTAACACCTTTCTAGATACCTACTTGATCGGCTAATTGTAATGTGCAAAACTCTCCCATGAGTAACTCTTACTCGCAGTGGGTATCGGGATCCAACTATCTCATAGAAGGTATGCAATCTCAGTGCAAATTTCAATACTTGAAATTCCCGATAATAGTTTTACCCCCAGTGACTTATGAACTTAACTATGGTCAACAAATCATAAGCACTAGTCAAGTTCTACCTGTCATTTCGTGATTAATTAGACCCACCCACATGACCCTTAACTATGGTCAACAAAGTCATATGACTGTCCTAATTAATCGCATCATATGCTGTATAGGAAGACATCACTTAGCTACCGCACACTATGCCTTAACTATGGTAAACAAACGTAGCACGAATACTACGTACTCTACTTCCTAAAATGACGGAGGGTTACCACAGGTTTTTAAAAAAACCTGTTGCGTAATGAACTTGATATCGTTGTAGAATCGAGTGATGTTGAAAAGGAGTGTTTTCGAGGCTTTTACTAGTTTTGCTAAAGAGGTCACTCCCGGTGAAGGGATCTCGGCTCTTTCCTTATCGAATAAGGTGCAGGATATTTCACAAATACCACTATCCAAAGCAAAAACTATAAAAGCAATCAAAAGACAAACCGAGTTTGTAGCACTGCTAGTTTCTCTAAAGAGGTCACTCCCGGTGAAAGGATCTCGGCTCTTTCCTTATCGATTAAGGTGCTGGATATTCTACAAGGAATACCGCTATGCAAAGCAAGAACTAGAGCTACCTGTTTTTAAAACAAGTTTCTACAATATTTTTAGGTTTCATTTTCTTTCTTTCATTAATCTCGTTAATGAAATCCCATCAATTTTATGCTTCCTAAGTATCACAGAAGAAACGAAAGCAATAATATTTATTATATATCATATATATAATATATAAGCATTCGTCTCAGAATATATAAAGTGATCACATCACAGAATATCAGCAGCAGAAGAACATATATGAAATATTGGATATACTAAGAATTCTGTGCTTTAATTTAAGCATGTATAAAACACGGATTCTATGGTCGCGATGAATAGCCAAACCCACATCTATAAACCCTTACGAGAGCGGCAAGTAACCTTACTAATTCTAGAGTTAGGAGACCCGGTCTCGACTCCTCGAGATGGTCTCCCACTGGACCCTAGAACCCGGTTACTTGTGCTCCTCTCCTTGGGTCTATCTTAATGCGGAAAAGTAAATAATATACATCAACGGTGACATCTTCCTCAACCCGGAAGTGCCCCAATAAAAGAATATTACATACAAGCTTTTACATGAATAAAAATGAAAAACTTTCATCTCACATAAAAAAACCGACTATTCAAAACACGACGATCTAATATAACATATCACAGCAACACATAACATCACATGTCATCACCGTAAGTAAATATGCGTATCCCAGTTGTCATTGACATATAGCACCGAAACCGTTTATACACCACATTACACTTACGATCGCAGAAAAGAAAGTGAAAAACTAAAACAGTTGGAATCCGCAACCACTTTAGACATCATAAACCCAATGTATCACATACTTTGGATTTCATGCCTAACCAAATGAATTTCTTAGACATCACATGCCTAACAATTATAAACCCCGCATTTTAGTCTCGATATTGAAAACACTTTTCAATAACCTGTCGGGTAATTCAAAAAGATTCCCGATAACCTGATCGAATGCTCGTCGGAAACTTTAGTAGATGGCCGCACCCCCTGATGCCGTCGACGAAGTGCAGTAAGGCGGAACACCACAGCCGCGAGCATCTGAACGGATGCTTTTGGTGACGGGGTTCTCCTACAGTCACTTGGTCGGGGCTATGGGGCGTGGCTATCTAGTAAGGTTACCCGGCGAGTATCCGCATACACTATGTAATTGCGACGGAGTTTTGATCACATCAAAATCCCATGGCAATCGATCAAATGAGACTAAATTGCTAGATTTATAAAATTCAAACTAGTTATCTCATAACTAATTTTGTGGATTCCAAGTATTGTATCACAATCACAGATAGCTAGACGAAATTAAATTTTTCGATCGAATAAGCAAGCACCCAAAATTTCCCAACAAGCTCAACAGTTGAGCAGAGTTCAAAAAGTACTCAGAAACTGCCACAGCTCTTATGAACCAGCCGTAGAAGGGTCAACCAATTCCTCACATATGGCACCGCTGAACTACCACAAACCCCAGGGTTTAGTGGCGGTTCTAACGGTCACATAATCGAGTTAAGGTTTCGTTCTTCTAGAGGGTTCATAGAATCGCTTGCATGATTTTGTGAAAGTTTTAAACTCGGGAAAAATCCAACACTTGGAAAGTTACCAGCGGGGAAAAATTGGGTTATTGATATCCGTTCAAACTTTTTAACATCGTCCAAATAACCCAAATACATGTTAGAATTACGACTACGAGACACTCCGAGTTGCTTTTGCAGAAAGTTAACATCACATGCAAATTTAGCAAAAACAAACAACACCTGAAAAACCAAAACCCAGACCCTGGAACACACTATAAAATTCAACCTATTTCCTCATAACTTGGCCGAGCAGGCCAGATCTGGCATCAATGTGGCCGGCCAACGGGTGAGGAGGGCTAAATTTTGTTCTGTGTTCATGTTGTATCCCATACAACATTCTGCAGTTGTTTAAAAAAAATTTAGAGGCCTTTAAAATTTCAACAGAAACTAGATCATCGTGTTTCAAGTTTCGGAGCATTTTTGGTTTCGTAATCTAATAAACATCGTTTAAATCTCTAGCTTGGCTCTGATACCACTGTAGGGTTATCTAGGACGGCAGCAAGGTTTCGGGAGGTATCTTCCATACCGTTTTCAAATTTTTGCCGTTCTAAAGAACCCTAAACTAGAATTTTTAACTAGAGTTTTAAACAAACAAGCAATGTTAACATCTTAACATTTAAGTGAATGAGAAATACAACCTTTGTAGACCGATCCTTCACTTCTAAACCTCCGTGTAGTAGTCCCTTCGCTGCAAGTCATGAACACCCGAACTCTAGAAAGGGTTCTCCCGGGGAAATGAACAAGCTTGCTCGAAGTCTTTGAGGCCGAAGATGATCTACGTCGAGGAGACTCAAGCTCATGATACCTCTTCACTAATTGTGAAATTAGTGAAGCAAACACCCTATACTAAATGGCAAGTAGTATAGGATGATGAAGTAGGAAATTGGCTCACTTTAGCTTTCTTTTTCTCACATTATTTTCTCACTTTAGAAAAAGCTAGTGAGCCTTTTCTCTCATGAAGAAGAAGAAGAAGAATCAAGAGAGAATGAACTCATGAGGTGAGAATGACAACCATGGGTGAATTAGTGTCATACACTAAGCCATGTAGAGAATCAACCATGGTTACAATAATGGTTAGATTAATAAATATCTACAAGTAAAACAAAATTAGTGGACTAAGTCAAAGATACTACAAGCTTCTCTAAGCTTCCAAGCATATGACTAATTACCATTGATTTTGATTTACTTTAAATAAATAAAACCTTATCATTATTATAAGTATGGTGTAAGTCTCATACACCCTTATAGCATGTGGCATCTAGCATGACACAAAATAATGTACATTAATATATATATCACATATATACTAAGTGTACACAAGTGAGAAAAAGAAATGCTTAAGTGAGCTAATATTAGTTAATGTAAATTAATATATCACATATATAATTATACATTAAATTATTAAATCAACACTTGATTTAATAATCCGGCAATATCATATACAACCGACTAATATCAAATGCAACAATCTATCGAATCAACACTTGATCCGATAATCCGGTTATATCTCATATAACCGACCGATATCACATATCGTGAGAATAGAATGCGGTATCACATACACGCATTAATCTCGGTCCTGCACATATCACATATGTGCTCCTACTTCATTTCGCATGAACAAGGAAATCTCTGTGTAGGACTCTAAAGACTCGTCAATACGCCGGCAGTAGGTGATGATCATATCAAACACCCACAAGCCTCAAGCGGTCTGCTAAACGTAACGACCACCCGGGTATTGAGCGATCAGAAGATCAACAAGCAAGCCTGCTTGTACTCCTGCGAATCCAATCAGTAACACAACCGTACAGCCCGATCTCTTTGTCTGATATGTCGCATATTATAGCCTGGGGGTGGTAAAACGTCAGACCCCAATAGCCAGATAAGTCATGCCGATGCAAGGTCCATAACAGTTCGAGAAACTACTGATAACACCTACCAGTAAATCTCAGCAACCCTGGCCAGGGATTTCATGTTATGGCCAATCGAGCATAGCGCAACATCAACTCCCAATACCGGGAGAGACGAATCCCCTCCTATCGCTCATTGCCTCCATGTGACTCGGGACTGTACCTAAAAATCACCTTTTTGCACGATCTCTTGACCGTGGTATGGTGGAAATCAAAGCACAGTGGGAATCACACGAGACTCTATGACGATCTTGGGTCGACAGACTAACCTGTACCAGTGTCACCAGAGAACTGCTATCTGACGATAGGTATAATACCATCTAGGAGTTCTCGACGAGTCCGTTCAGTGTACCCAGTCTCCACTGAGCACCCATATACCATCTTTGATGTCCAACACCAATGGATGTAGGATCATCCATCGCCCATCATATGGGTCAAGATGCGTATACGCTAGTCTACTCTGGAATATCGATGCCCTGTGTCGATACTCCCACGACCAGGAACAGTTATAGGGTGTACTTGTGGACTACCCTTGGCCCCACTAGTATGATCTCCATCATAGTCCTGGTAGTCAAGTACACATCCTAAGGGCTTTATCAACATGTGAGAGCAAGACAACATCACTTATACAAGTCAACATGTTAAGATAAAGTGCAGCCAGATAGAATACTATCATATCGAGCAAGAAAGTCCTCCCTATATATGTCCAAGCATCCACTACAATATACATCCCATGTACAGTAATGGCCTCTAGGGAATACATATAACTAACAGCTTGCACGCATGTCTTCTTCTCATTCCCATGTTGATTCTCCTGGCGAATCCTTTCTCCACATCACTCGGACCAAGTTTACTTCCTTATTCTGAATGTCTTCACTTTTCGGTCCAGGATCCCAATTGGTTGTTGCTCGCAGGTTAAGTCAGTTTGAACTGTGAGCTCTGAGTGATCAAGTATATGGTTGGGGCCACTCACATATCGTCGTAGCTGGGATATGTAGAACACGTTGTGCCCTCCTTCCAATAAGGATGGTAGTGCTAAACGGTATACCACTTCTCCAACTCGTTCAAGTATGTCGAACGGTCCTATGTATCTTAGACTTAGCTTACCCCTCTTGCCAAAATGGACTACTCCTCGGTTTGGAGAGATCTTCAGGAATACATGGTCTTCAGGTTGGAACTCCAGATGTTGACGCTTTGCATCTGCCTAATACTTTTGTCGGTCTTGGGCTATGCGCATTCTTTCCCTGATCGTGCGAACTACGTCCACAGTTGCCACGATCATCTCTGGTTCAAGGAGTTCACGATCTCCAATGTCATCCTAACTCAGCGGTGAATGACACTTCCGTCCGTAGTGTAACACCCTAGTTCATTTATACCAGTTCTATTTTGGGTATTTCTTTATTTATGGCTATTTCTTGATTTATTGCTGTTTGGGTGTGAATAGTGTAATTGGTATTCGTGTTTGCATTCGACCCGACCCGCATGCTGGAAACCCGTCTTGATTCCTGTTTTGGATTTATCCCGGCTAGTTCTAAGAATCCGTGCACTTTCATGTTCTATATCCTATATACCTGCATTATATCTGGCATCTGCATTTTTCAATATAACATGTAAAGTCAAATAAAATATTTTAGAAATATCTAGCATGGCCTGCATCATACCCCTAACCCTGTCGTAGCATCCATACATCTGGTTCTTGTTCCGTTCAGTGAAACAGATTCGTTTGGATAACTACGTGCACGCTACGTGCATCCGTTCTTGGGGGTATGCTTTTTCGCGACCCAGATATTCTATTTTGGTTTTGGTTACTGTGTATATTATTCGTATTTTCGAACTGTAATTTTAGACCTGACCCGGGCGTGTTTTGGACTATTTTTGTATTAGCCAAAATATCAAATTTTTAACTATTATTTTATCCTTACTTTTCTTTACTATTAACACTATATTCGAATATCTTTTCCGTTTTAAATTTTTTTTAAACGATTTCTTATGCAAACTGACTATCTCCCTCTCTCTCCTCTCTCTCTATATATTATCTATATAACATATTATATTTTTTTTTATAAACCTATTATATTTACAACTCAGCCTCTCTCTCTCCCTCCTCGCGTCTTCCTCTTCATTTTTTCTTTTTCCTTCCGCCGTCGCCCTCGCGAACCTGCGCCTCGCGCCCCTCGCCTCGCCAGAACCCCATTCCTATCGCCTCCATCACCCCGCCTCACCCTATTTTCCCCTGACTCCTCTCCTTTCCCGACGACGAACCCTGTCGAACCCAACAACCCAAAACCCCATCGCCTCCATCACTGCACCTGCACCCATCACCGGAGACCGCCTCATCGTCACCACCCTCGTCTGCACCCCCTCACCCTCGGCAACCCACGACCACCACCTCTATCACTCCCTTTTCCCAAAGGCCCGAGCTTTTCCCTGCACATGAAACCCTAGCACCCCACTGCCTCGCTGGAAAACCCTGCCTGCATCCTCACCATCGATGGCCCATCGTCGACGTCACTCCCTCGCCTTCTCCTATAACCCAGAGCCAAAGCAACCACCACAACCTCTTCTTCTACTTCTTCTTCTTCTCTTTCTTGGTTCTTGTTTTTCGCTCACAGCCGGAGTCGTGCTCGTCATCGATGATCCAGGCGATCCAGTTGACGTTCCCAACCAGCGTGGTCGTGTTCTCGCTTTGCCCGGTTCAGTTCTGTGCGCCGTGTGTGCATTGCGACGTTTACCAGACGTCGGACGCAGCGTACGCACCCCGTCGTGAGATACGTTCAGGCAAGTTTATCTTGCTACATGCTATAATATATATTTTGCATCCATATAAATAAAAATATCACATGTTCACTGCATTGTACATCCATGTTACTGTGTTACAGTTTTTCGATACCCGTATGCATCCGTATCATTTATTATATATCTAGTTGCATGCCAGATCATATCATTTCATGTTACTGTTATATTAACACCCCATGCTTGATAATGTGCATCCTATATAGTCATGGAGTTGTAGATGTAACCCTTGATAGATATTTGCGCATTCGTACAATTTATTATATGTTTAGTTGCATGCCATACTATTTCATATTACTGATACCTTGGCACCCCATTCTTGATAACGTGCATCCTACGTAGTCATGGAGTTATAGATGTAATCCCTGATAAATATTTGTGCATCCGTGTTTTACTGTGCATCCGTACTTTTATCGTGCATCCGTTCTTGCTACAGTTTTATTATGAGCATCCCTTTGATACATGTGCACCACCTGACATGACTTGATATACCACTGCTTGACTTGATACCTGATCCTGTTCCTAATGCCGACAATCCTGATTTGTTGTCCCGATGGACATATCATGTTGTCTATTCAGACAAAACCTGTACCTACTTGATCATGTGTTGGCATTATCTCCAGATTTATCAATACCTGACTTGAAAACATAACCTTGGGGGTAAGGGGAAATCAATGATGAAACCTGACTTGTAACTCAACAGTTCGACGCTTATACTGATCAGTTTTATGGGCTAGGCCAGCCCCGGGATGATGCTGCTGACATCATTCATCTGCACATGTTTCCTGTTTAATGCCTAGCGGCATGTCTCGAATTTCAGCCCGAGAATCTGGACCGTGGTCCCGGGTATGCACGGGATACTATTGAGTTATATCGACGATTCATTAAATTGATTTCAAAGACTTGAGAGTAATTAACCCAGTAGCATAGATTACTCACCGCATGCACATACACTTCACTGTTCCATATTCGTGTTACTGTTATACACTCATTACTGTTCATATTCATGCCTGCATATCTTGTTACCTCCTGATTATATTTTATTGTTTGATATTATGACGTACTGACGTCTGGGTTTTGCATGGCCCAGATCCTCTGTCTCTTTCGCAGGCCGACCAGGAGTACTTCAGCCGACAGGCCGAGCAGTGAGGATCTTGTTAGTATCTAGTTTAGTTTAGTTTTATTTCTGTACTTTCATTTCCTGATGTGAGCCCGTATTTGGGACGCGCTTTCCATATGTTATTGTTTATTGGATTTATTGCTTCCGCATATTATTTCTTGACTCGTTTATTCTGGTATATGGACATGTACTAGATAGTTTATTTTATTTCTACTGTTCTTGATATCTTATAGACAGCCGTAATGTGACTGTGGAGGGATGTTTCCTAGCCATATGTAGCATGGTTGGCTCTGTCATGTGCCGATCTTAGCGCACTCTGGGAAGCGGGACGTGACAGGGTTTGTTTGGTATCAGAGCCATATGATTTAGGTTAATCGGGTTTGATTCTTTTGTAGTTGGGTATTAGATCCAATACACGAATCAGAAAACCTGTAATTAGGAACATGTCCTGCCACATTGTTATCGTGATTCTTGAATCATATCTTTCTCTTGACCCTTATCTTGACGATATGCAAACAACTTTGCATCTCGACTTGAAACCTTCTGGTTCCCTATTGTTTCTTTCTCTTCTGATACTAGAATTCGGGCGACTTGAACGGAGTTATGTGATTGTAACTATGAACTGCAACATGGTTAGAATGCGGTACTCTATTTTAGTAACTTGGAGTCGTAGTCTTGATTCACTTCCTTGTTTTAAGGCCATTGTATTACCTTGCTTCTTTCGGTTACCAGTTTATGTTTTATCGCAAGTTTAGATCTTGTTTATCATGCTGATCCTCTTCGGTATCTTGGTTTCAGGATCATGGCGGATAGAGAAATACGATCGTACCAGAGGCATGTTGATGACGCCGCATTGCTTGGAGTAATTCGTGGGATGCTGGAGAACCAGAAACGGCAAACCGAGATAACTCAGTGGCAAGCCGAAGCTTTTCAGGAAGGTTTGCGGACAGTCCAACAGTCCGTAGACACTGTTGCATCCAAACAGGTACAGTGTGTGGGTACCGTGGCGGATTTCAGGAGACTTGGTCCATCCACTTTCACTGGTTTGGAGGAGCCGTTGCCAGCGGAGCAGTGGCTAGTCGATAAGGAGAATCTTCTCGTTGCAGCACAGATTTCAGAGGACCAGAGAGTGGATGTTGTACGCATCCAATTGGTGGACTATGCCCGTGAGTGGTGGCTTGTAGAAGAGATCCATTTACCCAAGCCGATCAGTTAGGCAACTTTCTCGCAGAGTTTCTTGGAGAAGTTCTTTCCACAGACTACACGGGAAGAAATGGAAGAAAAGTTTATCAGTTTGAAGCAGAATGGCGGACCCATGGATGCGCATGCGGCTGAGTGGACACGGCTCAGTAAATTCGTGGGACTTTTGGTTGCTAACGATGCTGATAGGGCATGAAGGTTCATGCCCAGTTTGGACGTGGAAATCCAGAGGCACATTATATCTCTGTGATTGACCACTTTCTCGCAAGTTCTTAAAGCATCCAGAGAGCAGCAGAGTTTATCAATGAAGACAAGGGGTGCGCAGCAGGAGGCAGTTGTGGTATGGAAGCCGACGTTTACGCCGAACCGAGCGCCTATACGCAGAGGTATTCCGGTGAACCAACGTGGCGTGGTGCCGATGAAGAAGCCCGTCGTAGCTGATCAGAGAAGGAGCGTGATTTATGACTTTTGCCTTCTACCCAGACATCTAAAAAGAGATTGCCGAAGGATGCTTGGAATTTGTTTGGTTTGCGGATCAGCGGATCATACTATCAATGCTTGTCCGTCGAATCTTCGTTTGAAGGATGATACTCAGAAGCCACCGCAGAGGCAGATTCAGGGGCAGAAGCAGATAACTCAGGGGCCCAATCGAGCTCGAGCCTTTACTCTAACGGCCGAAGAGGCCAAGGCTTCAGGGGAAGTCGTTTTAGGTATCCTACTTGTTCATGATTTTCCCGCATTAGCATTATTCGATTCTGGTGCATCCCATTGTTTATGTCGTCCAAGTTTATTGCTGCACATTCGATTGCTTGCATGGCCATGTCTTGTTGTTGGGACATACACACTGGGAATGAGAAGATCATATCTAGTATTGAGTGCAAAGATTGTTCGGTTGTTATCTGCGGATGGGAGTTATTTGCAGATTTCTTGGTGATCGATACCGTTAGTTATGATGTTGTCTTGGGAATGGACTTTCTCGGCACTTTCCACGCTCACATTGATTGTAGGGTAAAAAAAGTGATTTTCCAGATTCCCGGACATTCGGAGTTTGTTTTTGCTGGAGGCAGCATTTTTTTCAGGCCAGTCGAGTTTAGGACTAGGCCGACAGGCACCGTTCTTTCGTCGATAGAAGTTGATAACGAGGAAGCGCCAGCTGTAGTTCAAGAGTTCATGGACGTGTTCGAGGACATCTCAGGTTTACCACCAAAACGAGATGTGGAGTTCGCGATCGATCTTGTTCCTGGTGCAGCGCCAATCTCAAAGGCGTACTATCCGATGGCACTAGTGGAATTGGAAGAAGTCAAGAAGCAGGTTACCGAATTGCTAGAGAAGGGTTGGATTCGTAGCAGCAATTCACCTTGGGGAGCTCCAGTTCTTCTAGTCAAGAAGAAAGATGGCACAAAGAGGATGTGCATCGACTATCGAGAATTAAACCGGATGACTATTAAGAACAAGTACCCGATCCCTCGCATTGGCGAATTGTTCGAGCAACTTAGTGGCGCGATGGTATTCTCGAAGCTGGATTTGCGATCCGGATATCATCAAGTTCGAGTTAAATCAGAGAATATCTGCAAGACTGCGTTCCGAACTCGATATGGACATTACGAATATTTAGTGATGCCATTTGGAGTCACGAATGCACCGACGATATTGTTTACCCTAATCAGAGCAAAGCTCTGTTCAAATTCCAAGGCGGGAGATGAATCAACGCTTCTGCTTCCCCAATCAGAGCAAGGCTCTGTTTTCAAATAAAATTCAAATTTTAATAAAGAAGCAACGCTTCAGCTGACTTGCGCTCTGCGCTGCGCGACACGTGTCATCGCAGTTGCGCTAGCTCAGTTGCGCTGCGCTCTGCGCTGCGCGACACGTGACAGCGCAGTTGCGCTGCGCTCTGCTCTGCGCGACACGTGTCAGCGCAGTTGCGCTAGCGCAGTTGCGCAGCGCTCTGCGCTGCGTGACATGTGGCAGCGCAGTTGCGCTGTGCTCTGCGCTGCGCGACACGTGTCAGGCGTAGGTGCGTTTGCGCCAAACAGAAATAAAATTCTCAAAGATCTTTCTGTTCTTTCTAAAAACAAGAAGATTGTCTTCTATAAAACAGAAGCCCTTGGATCAAAAATCCAACGGTGGGGAAAATTCCCCAAATCACTCAGAGAAAAATCTCTTTAACAAACTTAACAAATCTATGGGCACTATATAAAGACCCCTAGACCCCAACTCAAAAGCGAATGAACACAGAGAGAAAAAGAGAGAACTACTTTAAAAAGAAAATATTGAGAAGAGCTCAAAGAAAGGAAAGGTAAAAACCTTGAATAAAAGAAGAATTTCTTCTAAAAAGATCATTGATCTAAGAACAAGATCAAAGATCTTCAATAAAAATATAATAATAATAAAGGCATTGCCTTTTGATGAACCACTGGTTCTTTAAAAACAAGAAAATTTGTTTTCTTTGATCTAAAATTGATCAAAATAATAAAACAGTGCCCTGCACTTACAAAGTCTACACTGTTGCGCTCTCGGGTTGGCGCAAGCCACCAGAGAGCGCCACGTGTCAGCCCCATAATGATCTGCGCCATACGCTTCTAAAAACAGAGCACTGCTCTCATGAATTGGCGCAACTCACCAGAGCACGCCACGTGTCTGCAGCGCACTGGCGCAGCGCACTGCGCTTGCGCTCTCCTGAGTGTGACACGCGTCACCTCCTCATGGACTTGCGCCTTGCGCTCCTCAATTGGCGCAAAGCGCCTGACAAGCCACGTGGCACTCTGTCAGACTCATTAATGCATCGCATTATTAAAGGGCAGAGCCCAATTAAAAAGGCCTAACATGCCTAATAAAAAAAGGCAGTGCATTATGAAAAAGGGGCAGGGCCCAAATAAAGGTCTATCAGACCAAAATAAAATGCTCTGGGCCTAAAAGGCCAGAGAAAATGCACTGCATTATTAAACAGGGGGCAGAGCCCTAGTAAAGGCCTAATAGGCCAAATGCAAATAAAACGTTGAATATTCTCAACTGGACTTAGCCCAATCATGACCGTAAGTCCTCAAATTAAATTGACTGAGCACGGCTGCTCTCTTAAACCAATTTACACTTGGTCCAAGGGTACATCTCTGAACTCCTCTGACACCTGTCGTTGTAATCTTTCAACGTCGTCAGAGAGGTGACGGATCCCGACGGCCATATATTAAATGGACCACCATGTCCCTAAACTGGCAATGGACCACCGTGTACCTAAACTGGCGATGGACCACCATGTCCCTAAACTGGCGATGGACCACTACGTCCCTAAACTGGAACAATAGAGCCCTCAAATGCTCTTTTGTCGGATCTAAACGGTCCCGTTTAAGTTGATCTTAGCCTCAAATGTGACTAACGTATCCTTAAACATTCAAACAGACTTCAGCCCCAAATTGGACTATAAGACCCCTAATCAACTTTGGTTCAAGGGTATATCTCCGAACTCCTATGACACCTGTCATTGTAATCCTTCAACGTCGTCAGAGAGGTGACGGGTCCTGACGGCCATATATTAAATGGACCACTACGTCCCTAAACTGGAACAACAGAGCCCCTAAATGCTCTCCCCGTTAAGTCGATCTTAGTCTCAAATCAGACTAACGTATCCTTAACAAACATTTAAGTTGATCTTAGCCTCAAACATGGCTAATGTACCCTTAAACTAAAACCCAAAACCTAAATCTAAGAAAATACGGATTTAGACTAATGCACGTCCTACGGGCGACGGAATAAATAGTCTCCGTATACAATCCACGGGCAACCACAAACAAAACAAACACCCACGACACGAAGTGAAATTCTGGAGAAGGAGAAAGTTGTT
The DNA here is from genome assembly GCA_030015575.1 of Agapanthus africanus. NCBI lineage: Eukaryota > Viridiplantae > Streptophyta > Magnoliopsida > Asparagales > Amaryllidaceae > Agapanthus > Agapanthus africanus. Next base: position 294,859,574 of record CM057339.1, on the reverse strand, counting down.
ACCGCGATGCGGTAGCGTAATTAACTGCAGGGGCTTGCGCCTGCAGGGAAGAGCGTCCCCACAATCAAAAACCCCTCAAACGAAGGGGAATCTGACGAAGTCTGCTACATCGGCCGCATCCGTCTAAACCTCCGATACACGGTGCCATAAATCAACTTGGCATCTTCGGAGAGGTGGACGGATAAAACCAAATAGCATCTGTCCCGAATCTCAGGCAAGACGCCCATGTCTTGGCCGCGTCTTTCGGAGGGGAACAGATTCTGGCACGCCCGGTGGGACCTTTTCCTCTTTCCACTCCGCACTTCGTGTGTCGTGTTCGCGAACGAATCGCGGTTTAATATGGTTGCCTATGGATTCGAGGTACTAAGATTTGGTGTCTTGCTCCGTGCAGAAAACAGAAGATCAATGGCTTCAAACTGCACTACCTGCAACTGCAACTCCCGCTCCGTCCTTGCTAGAGGAGTGACTTATGGGCCCCGAGCGGCCTCCTTTTTCAAGATACCAGTGGAGCAGGTAACTCAAGCCACCACTGGACTATTCTTCGGGACCATGCTCCCACCGATGAGCTTCAATGCCCCAATGACGTTGTGATTGATTCTAAAATTCAAGACTGTGTAGTGTGTATCAACTCAAATGATCCCCGATAACGGTTTCATTTGATCGATATGAGTTTCTCGTTGTGTCGGTATGAAAATTGAATAAAATTCATAATCAAAGAATTATATTTGACCGCAATCAACTACGGTGTCTGTTGTAGATTGTAAGCGAGTGTGGATCGTCCACACGGATTGTGCGATTCGTTTTTATGTTTGATTTGTTTGAATTGAAAAGTTAATCGAAAAGAAAAGAAAACATGATTCAAGATTTTATCGGTTGATTCAAGTGTCACTAGTCTAATCAAGAATCAAGAAAATGATAAACAATCGAGAATCGAGTTTCGATGATATTTCCAATCAAAATGTCAAGAATCTAAATGAGGCTCACAGGAATCGATCGGATCTATAGACGTGATATAATCTCAAGATATCATGTTCTTGTCCTTCGAAGAATTGATACTAGATCGATGATGATCGATGAGAGTTAGGGCTTTCTCGTGAAACTAGGGTTTCATCATTTAACCCTTGTTCTTTCGTCGATATCATTCATATTCTAGCCTCTAGCAATTTCAAGAAACGATCGTAACTCCCCAATTTCGAGCGATATCAATCAAGAAAGCATCGCAACGAAACTTGGTCGTCGGTTCTTGAACTTGCTAGGGTTTACAAAACTCGTAGGAATCAAGAATCGAATTAAGATATGTTATATCATCATTCTATTGATCGTCTTGACTCCTCGACGAGCGGAGTATTACTCAATCATCACAACAAGAACTACAACTAGAAATTGAGATCGAATCATGATGCAAGAATTTAAAGAAAACAAGATAAAAGAATATCACCTTTTATTTATATCAACAATTTGATTACAGTCGCTCAAGAACTACAAGAAGAAGAACTAAATTGTCGATCTGGCGTCGCTTTTCTCCGTGAGTCATGGATCGGCTTGGACCACTTGCTCTGTTGAAGATCGGCTCCGCTCATAAAAGGTTGAAGGGCTTCTTGCTTGATGTGGTACTCGGGATCTTGGCTTTTGATTGGAATTAGGGTTAGGGTTTCACACAAGTCTTCTCACTAGACTTGTGGAAGAAGAAGATGAAGAAAGGGGTAAAATGAAGAAGTATCTAAGTATTGGATAATGGATCCAAGTATCAAGTATCAAGTATATCCCTTAACTCTAGGTTTAGGCTTCTATTTATAGACTTCCCAAACCCTAGGTCTAGGTTTGAAATTACAATTCCCTCCAAAAGTTTGTTGAGGAGTTTCTAGAAAGAGTTTGTTAGGAGCTAGCTTAGGTTTTAAGCTAGGATTAATTAAGCATTAGAAACCCTAGTTTGCTGATCTGGTAGAAGTCTCTGGAGTCTTCTGGAACTTGAAGTACATTTCTGAACAGTAGGAGCTGAGGTAAGTATTGTGCAGCAAAATTGGATGGATGACGTGGCAAGGCCGCCGCGGAACCGCGGCGCAAGCCGGCTCCGGCCGCGGTTCCGCGGCCATGTTGGCTCCTTGGGGCTTGGGGCTTCTTCTGTGGTCTTGGGCTAATATTTGGAGCTTTAGCTGATATGTTGAATTGTATTTTGCCCTTTGGATTGCTACCAGAACTGAAATCATTGAGTTGGCGTAATCTTTGATCAGCACCATGTAAATTTTTGGCTTTTCTTCTGGGTTTTCCTGCACAGATCTCAAAACAAGTGTTGCGCAATATAGGGATGATGCGATGCCATGAAATGCGGTCAATTTCCTTTATAGTGCCGGTTTTAGAGTCTAACACATGCAATCTGATATTTAACGGCTGATTTGCTAATATGTGAAATATGAATACCGTACACTTCTAAATGAGTGCAATTGATAGGGAAATTGCCGGTTAAAAGATGCAGTATTTTCGACTGATCAAATTCCTCCAAACTTAATTTCGATCGTCTCGAGCGAACTTTTTATTAAAAAGAAGGAGAAAATAAAGAAAGAGAAAAACTAACTAGCACACTTTCGTAGGCAACACGATTGCACTGAGCACGTGCAACAAGCCTTTAAATCTCTAGGTGTCCCTAGTAGGAGGAGTGTTGTCTCCTGAGGGTTTTCAGCGGATTGCACCCACAAAATCCAATAATAAAAGGAAGATCATGAATATTACATTTAAAGACAAGAATTGTAAAAGAAAAGCTTCGAAAATTAGGGTTTCCAACTAAGCTAGCTTTTCGGTTGTCATGAGCCCTATCTTAATGGTCATGAAAAGATGTTAGAAATCACGTCCCCCCTCAATAAAACATCGTCTTATTTTTCATTCCTATTTTTCTTCCAAATATCGATCATATAACCCTGCCTGTGTGTAAAGACATCCCTACACCCGGAGAATTCAATTCAAGCTATCATACTCTTGCCCATCTGCCTCAGTACTTTTTAATTAATGAATATTTAGATGAGATTGCTTACACACTTTCATGCGACCGTTAATACTTCTTGAGGTACTAACCGACCGATTACTCCTGTGCTTGCTTACTTGGTGTATTTTCCTCGTCTTGCACCACCTCAGGCATAGCAGTGACTCCCAGACCAGTTGGCCTTAGGGGTGAAGAAGCACCCTCGCTATATATTTTTTATTGCCCTCGGTGATAACAAAACCAGTGTTCATTTTTTTCTCACCACTTTATATTTTCTTCAATTCATTTTTTTTTATTTCCTTCATACTTTTGGCTTAAAGACAAGAGCATTTCAAGGTATCCTCTACTATCCCAGGCTTTAAGACGTGTGTAAGTGCGAATAGCAGGGTATCAACGTTCAAAATGTTTGGCTTTCCAGAATAGAAACTATTTTTCAGACTTATTTTTATCCTCAGATTAGTGACTTCTTTCATCTTACTAACCCTTGGGACAACGGCTCATAACTACTTATTACTAGTTCGTATAAGAAAAATTCTAATTTTCTTGGTTTTCTTAAATTTTTTCTAATCTCATGGATGTAATTTTTCACTATCTAAACTTTCATTATCTTATTTATGTACAAAAAATGTTAAAATATTTTTATATTTTGAAAATTTTAAATTTTTATGGATTTTGAAATTTTGAAATTTTTATAAGTTTTAAAAGAAATGTTTTGTGCTTATGCAAATGATATGCAAATGATGCAAAAATAAGCACAAACCTCCCCCAAACTTGTTTTCAACAGTGTCCTCACTGTTGCCAATAGCTATATCTACAAAACCTGTAAGTCTGGGAGGAATTATTAGTGGGGGCAAAATATATAAGTGAAGAACTTCCCCCAAATTTATTCTTTTCACTCACCTTCATTCAAAAAATGATGCAGTGATATACAGGATATGAAGGTGAGATGGAGGAATTTTAATCCAAGTAAACTGGCTCCTGTAAGAACAGGAGCTCCTCCGTGGGGTCAGTGGAAAAATACGGCTTTAGTCTATGTCCATTCACTTTGAAAAAGGTGCCGTTTTTAACATTTTCTACTTCTACTGTCCCGTGCGGGTATACAGACCGCACAACAAAAGGCCCCTTCCACCAAGATCGGAGCTTACCCGCGTGAAGGTGTAATCGTGAATCATAAAGAAGGACTTGTTGACCTTGTGAAAATGTTTTCCTCAAAATGTTTTTATCGTGAAAAACCTTGGTCCTATTGTTTATGATTACAGCGTTATCATAAGCTTCACCGCGGAGTTCGCTTAGCTCATTAATTTGCAGCTTCCGAAAGTTGCAGGCTTCTTTGAGGTCAAAATTAATTTCTTTAATAGCCCACAATGCTTTATGCTCTATCTCGACGGGTAAATGACATGCTTTCCCAAACACTATCCTATATGGAGACATTTCTAGGTCGGTTTTAAATGCAGTTCTGAATGCCCAAAGAGCATCCGTCAGTTTGGTCGACCAGTCTTTTTCTATTCTTAGCAACAGTTTTCTTCAGGATAAGTTTGATTTGTCTGTTTGAGATTTCAGCCTGCTCGCTTGTTTGGGGATGATAGGGTGTAGAAAGTCGGTGGTTGATTGAGTATTTCTGCATCAGAGTCTCGAAAGACCTGTTGCAGAAATGTGTCCCATTATCGCTAATAATAGCGCGTGGGTGTCCAAATCGCTAAAAGATATTCTCTTTTAAGAACTTAATGACAACTTTCTTGTCATTAGTGCGACATGGAATGGCTTCTACCCACTTTGAGACATAATCAACCGCCAGCAGTATGTACAAATTCCCAAAGGAGTTGGGAAAGGGACCCATAAAATCTATGCCCCAAACATCGAATATTTCAACAACCAGAATGGGTTGCTGAGGCATTTCATTCCTCTGGGAGATTCTACCTGTGTACTGACATTGTGTGCAGGTTTTGCAATATTCAAATGTGTCCTTGAATAAGGTCGGCCAATAAAATCCACATTGCAAAACCTTCTCTGCCGTCTTTTTAGGACCAAAGTGACCCCCACAGGCCTGATCATGACAAAAAGAAAGAACACTCTTGAACTCTTCTTTCGGGACACACCGGCGGATGATCTAATCAGGACAATACTTAAACAAATATGGATCGTCCCAGTAAAAGTGTTTTACTTGGGAAAGAAAACGGTATTTGTCCTGTTTTGACCAATCGCTCGGTATAAGTCCCGTAACAAGATAGTTCACAATATCCCTGAACCATGGTTCATTGGATACGCTCAAGAGCTGTTCGTCAGGGAACGAGTCATTGATCGGCAGGGTCACAGGGGAAGAAGAGATGAGTGAAAGATGGACAGCTACTACGTTTTCACATCCTTTCTTATCTTTGATAACAAGATCAAATTCTTGTAACAGAAGGATCCAACGTATTAGTCGACCTTTTGCATCTTTCTTCGCCAGAAGATGTTTTAAGGCGGAATGGTCAGTATACACAACTATAGATGAGCCAATTAAGTAAGGCCTGAATTTTTCTAATGCAAATACAACCGCTAAAAGTTCTTTTTCAGTGGTTGTATAATTGATTTGAGCATCATTCAGGGTCATACTTGCATAGTATATCACGTGTGGCATCTTTTCGATGTGCTGTTCTGAGACTGCACCTACTGCAAAATCAGATGCATCACACATCAGCTCAAAGGGGTAGTCCCAGTTTGGAGACGATAACACGGGGGCTGAAGTGAGTGAGTGTTTAAGTGAGTCGAAAGCTGTCTCGCAGTCCGAGTCAAAATGGAAGGTAGTATCCTTGGCCAGGAGAAGAGTTAAAGGTCTAGCAATTTTGCTAAAGTCCTTAATGAATCTCCTATAAAAGCCCGCATGGCCAAGGAAAGATCGAATATTTTTGACGCTTTTGGGATGAGGGAGGTTTTGAATGATATCTATCTTAGCTCTGTCAACCTCAATGCCTTTTTGTGAAATAACATGTCCAAGAACAATTCCTTCTTGGACCATAAAATGGCATTTTTCCCAGTTCAAAGTCAAATTCTTCTCTTTGCAACGAGTAAGAACAGCGTCAAGATTCGCTAGGCAATCAGAAAAAGAGTCTCCAAAAATTGAGAAATCGTCCATAAAGATCTCCAGAAAATTCTCTACCATATCAGAGAATATCCCCATCATACACCGTTGAAAGGTAGCGGGAGCATTGCATAACCCGAAGGGCATGCGACTGTAAGCAAAGGTACCAAAAGGACAAGTAAAAGTGGTTTTATCTTGATCCTTTTTGGCGATGGGGACCTGATTATAGCCTGAGTATCCGTCCATAAAACAATAATACTCTCGTCCCGCTAAGCGTTCCAGCATTTGATCAATGAATGGTAGAGGAAAGTGGTCTTTCCTCGTGGCAGCATTGAGTTTTCTATAATCGATACATACACGCCACCCGGTTTGGGCGCGTGTCTGAATCAACTCATTCGCTTCATTGGTTATAACAGTGATGCCGGATTTCTTAGGAACGACATGTATAGGACTTACCCATTGGCTATCGGAGATGGGGTATATAATACCATTATCTAGGCATTTGACGATCTCTTTCATGACTGCTTCCTTCATGACGTGATTCAACCGTCTCTGTGGTTCTCGGGTTGGTCTGGCATCATCCATCACATGTATATGATGTTCAACTATCAAGGGACTAATCCCTTTGATGTCCGCCATACTCCAACCAAACGCCTCTTTGTTAGATCTCAATACCGATAACAGTGCATTCTCTTGCTCTAATGCTAGAGAAGCGGATATTATAACCGGTAAAGACTCCTTCTCACCTAAATAAGCATATTTAAGATGAGAAGGTAAAATTTTTAGATCTAATTCAGGCGGAGAAATGATAGAAGGAGGTATCATTGAGTGATTTTTGGATTTACAAAGAAGCTCAGAGCCTGTGAAAGATATAGACTCGGGTGGAGAAAAGTCAAGAGTGCAGGACTCAAGTGTAGAAAAAGTGTCCTCACTAAGATCATGTGTAAAGTCAAACAGAGATGTGGTAATGTCATCGAGATCTGTAAAGCAAAGTTCCTCAGCTCCGCAACTATCGGGAGCGATCTCGTGGACAGAGCACACATCTAGAATATGAGCAGAGGGTTCTGATGGCTGACTTCCAACTTTGTAGATGTTTAGTTCAATGGTCATATTTCCAAATGATATGTTCATTGAACCGTTTCTACAGTTTATAACAGCGTTGGAAGTGGCAAGGAAAGGACGACCTAGAATCACCGGAATTTGGCCCCGGGGGTTTGCTACAGGCTGTGTGTCAAGTACAATGAAGTCTACAGGGAAGACAAATTCCCCGACCTTTATCAACACATCCTCTAGTTCACCCCTTGTTTTGGTGATTGAGCGGTCTGCCATCTGGAGAGTGCAGTGAGCAGGTTTCAGCTCTCCAATCCCTAATTGCTCATATACAGAATATGGAAGGAGGTTAACACTTGCGCCAAGGTCTAAATGAGCACGATTTATGTTTTTACCTCCAATAGAAATCGATATTGTAGGACATCCTGGGTCCTTTCGTTTCTTTGGTAGCTGGGGAATAAAAGCAGTGCTGATATTATTAGACATGAAGACCTTCTTTGGCACTTGAGTCTTCCTCTTCCTAGTGCACAAGTCCTTAAGAATTTTCGCATAAGCGGGGACTTGTTGAATCGCATCTAGGAGAGGGATGTTGATGTTAACCTGTTTGAACATTTCCATAATTTTCTCCATATGAGGACTCGTTCTATTACCCCTTAACCGATTCGGGTAAGGAGCTTTCGCAATAAGCGCCGGGTCCATCATAGGAGAAAGAAGAGGGGGTAGACGAGATCCCAAAAGAGGTGTGGGGACCGTCTGTGGAGAACTATAAGGGTTGGGTTGAGATGTCGAGCCTAGAGGGAAATGGAGAATAGGCTCTCGAGAAGGTGGTGGGGTAGAAGAAGAAGGATCAGAATTAGAAGTGTGTGTGTGAGGAAAGGTCTCAGCCGGAGTGTTAATGCTATTCAATATCATCAATTCCTTCCCCGACATGATTGTTCAGCACTCATCCCGATCTCAACGTTGTGACGGCATTTACATTGTAATGCCCAGGATTCTGTAGGGGTTGAGAGGGAAGTTTCTTTTTTTCTCTCGTACTCATTTCGGCTTTAAGGCGTGCGATTTCAGCTTCCATCGATCTGATACTCTCAGCTTGAGACGCTGAGTTTTTCTTTATCTCACTGACGGAAGATCTAACCTCAGTCGAAACCTCTATGAAATTTGATAAAAGTGATTTCATGGTTTGAGTGAATTGAGAGAATTCGTCAGAACAGGTCATAGGATTAGACTGTGTAGGAGTGTTGACCTGGTTTTGGAAGTTTTGTGACTGGTAGGGGTGCTGAGTGATTTGAAGAGGTTGAGAGGGAAGTTTCCCTTTTTCTCTCGCACTCATTTTGGCTTTAAGGCGTGCTATTTCAGCTTCCATCGATCTGATACTCTCAGCTTGAGACGCTAAGGTTTTTTTTTATCTCACTGACGGAAGATCTAACCTCAGTCGAAACCTCTATGAAATTTGACAAAAGTGATTTCATGGTTTGAGTGAATTGAGAGAATTCGTCAGAACAGGTCATAGGATTAGACTGTGTAGGAGTGTTGACCTGGTTTTGGAAGTTTTGTGACTGGTAGGGGTGCTGAGTGATTTGAAGTGGTTGCTGTTGTGGAGGAAGAGCCCTTTGAAAATTATTTTGGCTTGGAACCGTGTTTTGAGATTGTTGTTGGTTCCAAGCAAAATTCGGGTGATTCCTCCAACCCTGATTGTACGTGGAAGAATATGGATCGTTTCGAGGTCTTTGAAATGCGGCATTAGAATGCTCGTGACCTTGAAACGCAGAGTTTAATGGACATTCTTCCGTTAAATGAGACGGATCAGAACAGCACCCACAAACAGTTTTGGGGAGCGACATTGGGTTTAGGGAGGCTGCTGCAAATTTGTGTTCCATAGCGTCGAGCTTCTTTTGCATTGCTGCCATCTCAGCTCGAACACCTATGGACACATCTATTTGGTGTACGCCACCCCTATTCAATGGTTGGGTTCCACTCTCCCACTGTAGTGATTTTTCAGCGAACTCTTCTAAAAACTTCCAAGCTTCCCCATCATCCTTAGTCATAAAAGTATCTTGACACATGTTTTCAAGGCTCTGTTTAGTGTTTGGGTTAATGCCCTCATATATGATTCGGCAAAGATCCCATCTCGGGATGCCGTTATGAGGACACTGAACCAATAGATCCTTGAAACGTTCAAATCATTTTGAAAATGGTTCAGTAGGGAGTTGGGCAAATTGATTCAGTTCGCTACGGATTCGAGCTGTCTTTTGTATTGGGTAAAATTTCTTAAGGAATGCCGCTACAAATTCTTCCCAATTCGTAATAGAGTGTGCGGTAGTGTTATATGGCCACTTCTCGGCTATATCGCACAATGTAAATGGAAGAAGTCGTTGACGCATAGCATCCACTGAAAGTTGTGACGTACCCATCATTGCGCATACGTTTTCAAATTTGGTAATGAAAACGTAAGCGTCCTCAGTCTCGAGTCCATGGAATTTGGGTAAAAGGTTGATGTATTGGGGTTTAATCTCAAAGTTATCCCCATTGGCTGGTGGTGTGGATAAGCAGTTCGAAAGAGGACCTCGCAGTGGATAGCACCTCTCCTGGAGAGAGATGCGGGGTGGATTCTGCGCACCAACGGACGGCGGCAAATTAGGGTTAAAGAAGTTCGATGGGGGTGGATCCATCGATGTGGGTGTGGTGGTGGGTAAAGAAGAAATAAATGGAGAAATATCGACTTCGGAGTCGATAAAGGGTACGCGGACTAAACGGGCACTAGAATCCCGTGTCCAGCCTATCTTGTACTAAAAAGGGTTAGTACAAGTGGCAGCGTTGACTTATAATTAGGGGTAATGAATGAATGCGGTGTTTGCTTTGAAAAAGGGACGGATTTTTAAAAAAATGATGCGACACAACAAATGCAGCACACAAACCCTAATTCTATTGGTCGCCTAGGTCAGATCTCTAGACCGCTCCTAACTGCCAGAAGACAAGTCGCAGGATAGAATCTTCCACTGCCTCTTTGTCCCCCTGTGGCCAGGTAAGTGCCAGGTAAGTGGGAAGGTACTCCACTACGTAAGTAGTGGGCCTAATTAATAACCACTAGCCTTCGACACACTTGCCTTAGACACCACAAGAAAACGCGGATAAGCAATGAATTACCCACGGCCTTCTTCTATCCTAAGTGAGCACGACGGTCCTTAGAGTCATCTCTAGATCTTTTTTAGTTAATTGGGGTAAATGCGGATGCAAGTTTTGCGATTTTCGGGGCCTAGGAAGGGTAATGAACTCCCCACCTAATTTGGATTTGGCCGTGCCCCTTAATATCCGTATTTAGAATGCAAACAACCAAGAAACAAAAACACGCACAAATTTAATTTTGCAATTTGCGAGCTGCGATTATTTGCAAAGAAGCCTGCAGAAATTGTTAATTGGAGCTAAAAAGAGGAGAGAGAAGAAGGTAAGAAAGTACCTGAGGAAATTTGGCACAGAGAAGGGTTCAAGGTGCCGCGGTTCCGCCGCAATAGGAGGCTCCCACCGCGCTTCCGCGGTCTTCTGTGCTGATCACTTCACCAAAATTCAACAGAAGCTTTCTGTTGATAACTCCAGCTCTCTGGAATTTTCCAAAAAATTTCTTCAATTGCACAACAACTCCAGATTTCCTTGCAATGAACCACAATAAATCGTTTAGGGTTTGCACGAATTTTGATTACAAAAATTATAATGGAATAAATCCTTCAATTCAAACTTTAATATGAAACGAATTAGCGCGTAATCCCCGGCAACGGCGCCATTTGATTGATTGTATTTTCCGATTGTGTAAGTAAATCAAATGATCCCCGGCAACGGCGCCATTTGATTGTAAACGATTTCGGATTGTGTAGTATGGAAATTGTAAAGAAATCACAACCAAAAATTATTTGACCGCAATCAACTACGGTGTCGGATGTAGATTGTAAGTGAGTGCGGATCGTCCACAGGGACAGTGTAATAGTTTGTCTTTTGAATTAGATGAGTCGAAACTTTAAGGAAAAGAAAACAAAACAATTCATGATTTATATTTGAAGTTCAAGAATTAGAAAATATAGATCTAATAACAAGAAAAAGATAGAATCAAGAATTGATAGTTTGATGATTTTTCCAACCAAATATCAAGAATCGAAATGAGGCTCGTAGGAATCGATCGGATCTATAGATGTGATGTAATCTCAAGATGTCGTATTCTTATCCTTCGATGAATTGATACTAGATCGATGATGATCGACGAGAATTAGGGATTTCTAGTGAAAATAGGGTTTCATCAATTATCCCTTGTTCATTCGTCGATATCATTCACATGCTAGCCTCTAGTAAATTCAAGAAACGATCGTAGATCCCTAATTTCGAGCGATCACAATCAAGAGAGCATCGCAACGAAACTAGGTCATCGATTCTTGAACTTGCTAGGGTTTACAAAACTCGTAGGACTTAAGAATCGTTTTAAGATTTGTTACATCATCATTCTATTGATCATCTCGACTCCTCGACGAGCGGAGTTTTACTCAAACATCATCACAAGAACTACAATCATAAATTGAGATCGAATCATGATGCAAGAATTTAAAGAAAATAAGATTAAAGAATTTCACATTTTATTTATATCAACAATTTCATTACATTCGCTCAAGAACTACAAGAGGAATAACTCGATCGTCGATTTGGCTTCGCTCGGCTCCGTGAGTCGCGGATCAGCTTGGATCACTTGCTCGATTGGAGATCGGCTCCGCTCCTAAAAGATTGAAGGGCTTCTCGCTTGATTGGTACTCGGGATCTTGAATTTGGATTGGAATTAGGGTTAGGGTTTCGCACAAGTCTTGTCACTAGACTTGTGGAAGAAGATGATGAATTAGAGATTTAGGAATGGGAGATTATTGAACAACTAATGATTAACAAAGATTCTCTAACTAAAGATTAACCTTTAACCCTAGGTCTAGACTTCTATTTATAGACTTCCCTAAACCCTAGATCTAGGATTAGAATTTGAATTTCCCTCCAAAAGTTAGTTGGAAGAGATTTAAATTTCCCTCTAAAAGTTTGTTGAGGAGAAGATTCTAGGAAGAGTTTGTTAGGAGCTAGCTTAGGTTTTAAGCTAGGATTAATTAAGCATTAGAAACCCTAGTTTGCTGATCTGGCAGAAGTCTCTGGAGTCTTCTGGAACTTGAAGTACATTTCTGAACTGTAGGAGCTGAGGTAAGTATTGTGCAGCAAAATTGGATGGATGACGTGGCAAGTCTGCCGCGGAACCGCGGCGCAAACCGGCTCCGGCCGCAGTTCCGCGGCCATGTTGGCTCCTTGGGGCTTGGGGCTTCTTCTGTGGTCTTGGGCTAATATTTGGAGCTTTAGCTGATATGTTGAATTGTATTTTGCCCTTTGGATTGCTACCAGAACTGAAATCATTGAGTTGGCGTAATGTTTGATCAGCACCATGTAAATTTTTGGCTTTTCTTCTGGGTTTTCCTACACAGATCTCAAAACAAGTGTTGCGCAATATAGGGATGATGCGATGCCATGAAATGCGGTCAATTTCCTTTATAGTGCCGGTTTTAGAGTCTAACACATGCGGTCTGATATTTAACGGCTGATTTGCTAATATGTGAAATATGAATACCGTACGCTTCTAAATGAGTGCAATTGATAGGGAAATTGCCGGTTAAAAGATGCAGTATTTTCGATTGATCAAATTCCCCCAAACTTAATTTCGATCGTCTCGAGCGAACTTTTTATTAAAAAGAAGGAGAAAATAAAGAAAGAGAAAAACTAACTAGCACACTTTCGGAGCTGACTGTAAGGGAGGATTTGACCTATGAAGAACGACTGATGTCGATTGTTGATCGAAGAGAAAAGGTCCTAAAGAACAAGGTTATCCCTCTCGTACTTGTTTCGTGGGGGAATCGCTCGCATGGTGAATCGACTTGGGAACGAGAAGACGAGATTCGACAGAAGTTTCCACACCTCTTCTCGTAGATTCATGTTTGTTTGTATTTTCTTATTCCGGGAATTTTGAGGACGAAATTGTTTTTGTAGTTGGGTATAATGTAACACCCTAGTTCATTTAGACCAGTTCTATTTTGGGTATTTCTTTATTTATGGCTATTTCTTGATTTATTGATGTTTGGGTGTAAATAGTGTAATCGGTATCCGTGTTTGCATTCGACCTGACCCGCATGCTGGAAACCTGTCTTGATTCCTGTTTTGGATTTATCCCGGCTAGTTCTGAGAATCCGTGCACTTTCATGTTCTATATCCTATATACCTGCATTATATCTGGCATCTGCATTTTTCAATATAACATATAAAATCAAATAAAATATTTTAGAAATATCTAGTATGGCCTGCATCATACCCCTAACCCTGTCGTAGCATCCATACATCTAGTTCTCGTTCCGTTCAGTGAAACAGGCTCATTTGGATAGCTACGTGCACGCTACGTGCATCCGTTCTTGGGGGTATGCTTTTTCGTGACCCAGATATCCTATTTTGGTTTTGGTTACTACGTATATTATTCGTATTTTCGAACTATAATTTTAGACCCGACCCGGGCGTGTTTTGGACTATTTCTATATTAGCCAAAATATCAAATTTTTAACTAATATTTTATCCTTACTTTTCTTTACTGTTAACACTATATTCGAATATCTTTTCCGTTTTAATTTTTTTTTAAAAGATTTCTTTTATGCAAACTGACTCTCTCTCTCTCTCTTTCCTCACCTGTCCGTCTCTCTCCTCGCTCTATATATTATCTATATAACATATTATATTTTTTTATAAACCTATTATATTTACAACCCAGCCTCTCTCTCCCTCCTCGCATCTTCCTCTTCATTTTTTTATTTTTCCTTCCGTCGTCGCCCTCGCGAACCTGTGTCTCGCGCCCCTCACCTCGCTAGAACCCCGTTCCCATCGCTTCCATCACCTCGCCTCACGCTCTTTTCCCCCGACTCCTCCCCTTTCCCGACGACAAACCCTGTCGAACCCAACAACCCAAAACCTATCGCCTCCATTACCGTGCCTGCACCCATCACCGGAGACCGCCTTGTCGTCACAACCCCCGTCTGCACCCCCTCACCCTCGACAACCCACGACCACCATCTCCATCATTCCCTTTTCCCAAAGGCTCGAGCTTTTCCCTGCACATGAAACCCTATCACCCCACTGCCTCGCCGAAAAACTCCGCCTGCATCCTCGCCATCGACGGCCCATCGTCGACGTCACTCCCTCGCCTTCTTCTATAACCCAGAGCCAAAGAAACCACCACAGCCTCTTCTTCCTTCTTCTTCTTCTACTTCTTCTTCTTCTCTTTCTTGGTTCTTGTTTTCCGCTCACCGCCGGAGCCGTGCTCGTCGATCCAGGCGATCCAGTTGACGTTCCCAACCAGCGTGGTCGTGTTCTCGCTTTGCCTGGTTCAGTTCTGTGCGCCGTGTGTGCATTGCGACGTTTACCTGACGTCGTACGCAGCGTACACATCCCGTCGTGAGATCCGTTCAGGCAAGTTTATCTTGCTACATGCTATAATATATATTTTGCATCCATATGAATAAAAATATCACATGTTCACTGCATTGTACATCCATGTTATTGTTTTACGGTTTTTCGATACCCGTATGCATCCATATCATTTATTATATATTTAGTTGCATGCCAGATCATATCATTTCATGTTATTGTTATATTAACACCCCATGCTTGATAATGTGCATCCTACATAGTCATGGAGTTGTAGATATTGTTGGAGATAGTGCCCTCAAAGTCAATTATTGGATCGCAGGTACGTGATTGCAATGATTGAGGCGGGACCTATACCGATATGACAGTCTTGCTCGAGATGATAGTATGCTATCTGGTTTGTCTTTATCATCGTATACATGCTTTAGTTCACTATTGCATGATGATAGAGCCCATAGGATTCTTGCTTGACTACCAGCAGTATGATGGCGATCATATACGTGGGAGCTGGGGTCTGTAAGCACATCCTTAAAGTGTCCCTAGTCGTGGGAGTTTCGAGACAGGGCATCGATACTCCAGAGTAGACTAGTGTATACAGTCGAGACCCCGACGAGGGGCGGTGGCCGGTCTCACAAGCCACTGGTGTCAGTTTGATCACCTAAGATGTATACAGGTGCTCATTGGGTTATGAGTACACCGGACAGGACTCGCCGGGAACCTGCTAATTGGTATTATACATATCGTCAGATAGCAGTTCCCTAGTGACATGTGTACAGGTTAGTTCATCGATATGAGGTCGTCATTTGTCTCGTGTGAGTTCCCAATGTGCTTAGATTACTACCCTACCACGCTCAAAGGAGTTGTGCAAACAGGTTTTAGTTGGGTACAGTCTCGAGCCACATGGAGGTAAGTGAGCGGATCGGCAAGGGATTCGTCTCTCCCGGTATTGAGGGTGAGATCATGCTGTGTCTAGGAGAGCCATTACACAAAGCCCTTGGCCGAGGCAGGAGATTTACTGGTAGGTACTCCTGTAGTATCTCAGGGTGTTCTGAGCCACTCTCTGACACGACTTATACTGCTATTGGGGGTCTGACGTTACCAGCCCCTAGGCAGATATGCGATACTCATAGACGAATGGACCGGACTGTATGTATATTGTCACTGTTAGGCTCAGTAGGGTTTATGGATGAGTTCGCTCGTCAGCTTCCCTTCCAATCAATACATAGGAAAACCGTTACGTACAGCTTGTACCTCTGACGTGCTAGGGGTTATACCCAGTGCCAGTGTGTTGATGAGTCATTAGAGTCCCCCACAGACACTTTCCCAAGTTCGGGAGAAACGTTGTAGAGGCCATATGGGTTTATGGCAAGGTTCGGAAAAAGCACGTGCGTTTTCGCACGTGTCGTTTTTCGGGCAGATAATACTGGTAGGCTTTGGTTTAAGCCGGAACCCAGTATTATACTGTGTAGATATAATATCTTTGTCTCAGTTGCATTTGTTTTCGGTCGTAATACAAATGCGGGTATGTTTATACTGATATGGGGTTATCCTGAAATTCGTTTCAGGATCACTTTTGGAAGTTGCTAGTTTCCAGTTTTCTATCAGCCGTATTTTGACATTCGGTTAAATGCGGATTTATCTTTTCTTGATGAGGTGAGTCAGTGTTCTAGAAGGTTCTAGAGAGGGTGACAAGGCTTGTGAGTCATTAGGTCATTAATGGTGCATTTAATGACAAGGTGACTAGGTTAATTGTGATTGGTTTGCTTTAAATGCTTTCATACTTGATGCTAAGATTTTTGTTGTTGATCTTTTCCTTTGTGGTCACCTTCCCCCTCCTACACTCACCTCCCTCCCTCTCTTTAAGTGGCTGGCCCCCTCCCCTCCTCTTGAAGCTCATGGTTGCTAGAGAAAAGATTATGATAGATTCGGGTTCATGAAAATTAGATAGCCTTTTTCACATTTCCACCCAATCCAAAAGGTAACTTCATTAACCGTTCGTCCACGGCTATGGACGAAGTGAGACAAAGTGTTCTACTCATTCTCTACATCATCTTGGTCGTCTCTTTTGGCAAACTTGACGACCGAGTTGCCTCGGTTCAGAGGCGGGAGCCCGTTTATAGATCCGTCGACGGGTTGCCACCTGGACGAGAAGATTGGAGATTCAGGAGATCGGAGCAGCCACAACAAGCGTGGGATGATGGTTGAAGACCGAAGGACTCGGATCGTTCGGTATAACCTTTCTACCCACTTTGTAGTTTGTTAGTTTAGCTTTAATGGCAGATCCGGGTTATAGTACGCGATAGCGCCAGTTGTAAAAAGTTTTTGTTCAGCATTTGGCATCTGTTAGACGGCCGGGGCGCTACCGTGAACTTACAGTGGTATCAGAGCCTCACCATTAAGCTATACTAATTTGCGCTAACACGTTTAAAACATCGATCGAACGGATTTTCGAAAACCGCAAATTCCAAATTCATAGTTTCTGTTAATTTTAAACAGTGTCTGAAAATTATTTTGATCATGTCAGAAAATTAAGCAGGGTTTTTGAAGCCTACGTCAGAAAAATGGGCACGTGATCCTACAGTAACGCCATGGATCCGCGGTCAAACCTAGGGTTTGACCGCGGAACCGTAGCCGTTATGTGGGAACAGTGAACCAGTTTTTTGCAGTGGGATTGTTTTGGGAATTTGTGGGTTTTGGAATATCTCTTTTGAGCCCAGATTTTGTTACTGTACAGCAGATGTACGTGGGGCCCACTTCGGGAAATTTAGTCGATCGAAATTTTAAACTTGTTAGTATACAATACTTACTTTATATCTCCGACCGGGAATGTCATTTGATCGGTAAATCGCGTCTGATTGCTATAGTTCTTTTAGACGGGTTTGTGAACGTGACATTCGCGTTGATGTTCTGTGTTGTGCTGTGATGTTGCGGATATGTCATGGTGGATAGCAGGGTGCAATGATAGTGCAGTTTGGATTTATTTGTACATTTGATATTGCGGGGTGAGCGTCCAACATGTGGACTGCCGTCACTGCCTGTTGTATAATACTCTTTTGGGGCACGACCGGGTTGAGGTCGATGTACCCGTTGTACATATTTTTATTTCTGTACTAGGTTTATCCCTCGACGGAGTGCACGGATAGCTGGGTTCTGGAGGGCAACGGGTCCGTATCTCATGGTTTTGAGAGGCAAAGGGACCTCAGTCTAGAATTGGCAGACTATTCGCCGCACTCGTAGGGGGTACAGGTTGACCCAAGGAGGGGTGCTCAATTTACCAGATTCCGTGAAGTGCCGGGTGTTCCATTCACTATGTTGTGGGGACTACCTCGCTTCAGGTTTTGGCAGGTAACTTGCTGCACCCGTAGGGGTTTAGGTTTCACTGCACAAGCTATCCACACGACCAGGGGAACGTCAGGTTTCAGCAGCGGCTCTGTGAAACCCGAGGATCCCAGATTATCTGTATTGTTCTGTGATGCTTATTACTTTTCTGTAATGTTGCATATTATCACGCCTGGAGCGATTATTGTATATTGGTATATATACTATTAGATGTTGTATATGTTTTACACCCGTGCTAGTCCAGCCCCCGCTCTGTCGTTAGTTAAGTAACCTAACGGGTGATGACGGGACCCAGTGATGAATGCGGATGGCATATACATACATTTTATTTTCGTTCTTTTCTGGTGTGATTGATTGATGGGACTGCATTGATTCTTATCAATGCAAGGATAAAACAAACCTATATTTGATGTTGTTGGAACAAATTTTAAAAATGTGTTATTACAAAGATGTTTCCTTTTGTTTTGTATAGTGATATTCAGTTAGAATATCCTGCACCTCATTCGACGAGGCAAGGGCCGAGATCCCTTCACCGGGAGTGACCCCTTGGGCAGAAGTTTACGTCAGGGTAATAACTTCACTATTGTCGATTACAAGTTGCTTTGCATAGCGGTATTCAGTTGGAATATCCTGCACCTCATTCCACGAGGAAAGAGCCGAGATCCCTTCACCGGGAATGACCTCTTTAGCAAAAGGTTTTCGTCACTGTATCTTTATAAAAAGCTATCAGGTTCCTTCAACGAGATCAAGTTCATTACGTTAAAGGTTTTAAGCCAAAAACCAGCCGTAGCCCTCCGTCGTATCTTATGGATGGTCAGTAGTACTCAAGCTATGTTTGTTGGCTTTCGTCAAGGCATAGTGCTTGGTAGCTGCTGGGGTATTCATTTGTAGCATAGATAGATGTGTTGGTTTGGGACAGTCGTATTACCTTGTTGGCTTTCGTTAAGGGTATGTACGGGTGGGTTCAAATTAACCTGGACTATGACGGGCAGAACTTGACATGTGACTTATGATTTGTTGGCTTTCGTCAAGGTCATAAGAGCATGGGGCAAAAATCATATCGGGAGTTTCAAACATACAGGAAACTTGCCAGGCATGCGCATACCTTCTGGAGTGTGATAACTTGAGTGGCTTCCATCAAGTTGTCATGCGATGATAGTTGGATCCCGATTCTCACTGATGAGTTGGTTTACTCTTCAGGTGATCCCGACTAATTCTTCTTTCTAGTTTGGAGGAGAATTTGAGATTAAAGTGGGAGGTTTCCTGATTAGATAAATTGATAACCATTCTGATCTAGATTAGAGTACACGCAGAGTGTTTCTTTTCTCTCTCTCTCTTTTGCAGCGACCTTTGACCGACCCTAGACTATGACTCAGTGACCAAAGTTGACCGAACCTTCTTAAAATACTGGCCTTTGGATTGTCTTAGTTGCATAAATCATTGCCGCTCCTTCTTTTACCCTTTGCATTTCTCAGAACACCCCATATTACTACGGATATCCACTTCCATTGGATAGATCCATCGTATAGTTATATACGAACTCGAAGGGACTTCTTCGAGGATGGATCCAGGTTAAGGAGAAATATAATTAGTTTATTCAGTTGTCTTTTGTTATCACCTTCTCTCAGGTTGTGAGGGCTCCTTAGTTTAGGAGAGTACAACTATTACGCTTATTGGATAGTCTTATTCCAAACCATAGGCTGGTGCCAAAAGGAAGGGAATGAAGAAAACCAATTAGCCTAAGTAGGGTGTACAGAAGGTAATATATAAAGACAAAAATGAAGGGATTAGAAAGAGAGAAAAGTAAATTGCGACTATTATCATTCACGACTAAACTGCGTACTTCATCACCACTCCTATTTTCACCTTTGCCTTTTCCCCAGTTCGGGAAAAATAGAATAAGGTATTATTCAGTTGTCTTTTATCATCACCTTCTCTCAAGTTATGAGTACTCCTAGGATTAGGAGAGTACACCTATTATGCTTACTGGATAGTCTTCTTCCAAACCATAGGCTGGTGCCGAACGGTAGGGAAGAAAGAAAACCATTTAGCCTAACGATGGTGTACAGAAGGTAACGACTAAAGACAAATAAAGGGATTTGCAGAGATGGCAAAGAAATATACAGTTACAGTCATGAATTGGATTATGGAAGAGGCATTACCAAGAATACCAGAATACCCCTACCAAACATTTTCATGTTTCAGTTTAACTGTGCATTGTTAATTATAAACTGATTTCCCGATTAGATACTTACTCCAGGGTATGTATTTACCAGGTTTCATTCTCATATCTGTACGGTTTTACAGATGATGAGTGGGAGTAAGTTATTGGGAATTGGGTGATCATCCTCATTATATCGGAATTCATTGTAATTGGTGATAATTGAAGAAATCGCCTGGGTACAGTTTTCAACCTACGATACACAGGTTTTGAGTTATTCAAACTCAGCGGACTTATATAGAGTATTGTATGTTGTCCAGTGTCCGTCAGGACAAAGGGGTAGGTCCTCGTACTATATTCTGTTTACTTGTGACTTCTCTAGTTTTTAGACAAGTGTTTCGTAGAAATACAATGTTTAAGTTTTGAGAAGTTATGGGTATAAGAATAAAGTAGAGAACCAGGTATCGCAAGTATCGGGATTCTTCAAAGAGATTGAAGATGTAGATTCTTGTGAATGGTATTCAGATAATAGTAATGGTTTTGAGAAACTTGTTTCTCTTTCAGGTTACTCATAATTGGATGGATTCCTAAGTTGAGTAATGCTGATTAGCCTCTGTCCATTAAGTTGATATGCACTGGAGACAGCTGCATAATTTGAATATGGTTCCAATTAAATTAGTGCCTCTATTTCTATATTGTATATAGAATGGTTCATATCTTAACGATGTTAAGGAAAGGTGAGTTGTCCAGCTTATGCTTAAAGCTAGACATTGGATAACTCAAGGCACGTTTCTGTAATGGCAGTTTGTGGGTTGACCCTGGCTTCGACGAGGGTTGATTTTTCTACCATCTGGAAGATCAATAGTGATATTGTTCTTGACTCGCCACAGTTTTAGTAAAAATGGATTTTTTCAGAAAACAATAGTGGGAGTATGGTAGTACTAGAAGTGATTCCAGAACCGCAAACGATTACGAAAAATTTAATAGGACCTATATATTCAATCAGGTTTGACATTCCATTAGCCACTCCGCAGATATGGTGGGTAACCTCAGATATCTGAGAGGTACTCCGGTAGCCTCAAGGATGGTGACAGGGAGGTTCTTGTTTACCCATACTTGACACTACTGTTGTTCCAGACTATGAAACCCGTCAAGAGGATAAGTATAACGTCGTTTCTAAACATGCTTTAGAAGTGTACGTAGATATTATTCTGCCAGAGGGGTGTCGTAGTCAGTGGGAGCAGCGGAAGCATAGTGGGCAAGTAGCTTATGTCTATTTATAGACTTGAGCAGATATAGCGGAGATAAGATCATCTGATTTTGATGTGACAGTCATGGGTTTGATTTCATCAGAATAGGGGATGGATCTGTTAAGAAGGTAGTAGGGTGTGATGTCCTGGTATTTGGATGATATACACAGAGTAGGAAGTAAAATTCCTATACTACGATCTGTTGTACTTTGGTCGTCACACAATTGTTTCTTCAGAAAGGATATGGATGTAATATCAGACATTCTGGTTACTAGATCTACGGTTTTAGATCTAGATTTGTGTAGTTTCCCAATATGGGTACTTTGACAATATTCTAATAGTATTTTAGAATAGATGACTCCTGGCATGGTGGTGTACCTGCAGGTGATGGAGTCACCCTCTCTAAAGGTGTCTTAGAGACTAAAGGAGAGAGGGATGTGCATGATTGGCAGATCACTTGCTTAGGCAATTGAGTCAATCATGAGATGTCAAGTACCACACCAGATGTAGTTTTTGCACTTGATGCGAGAAGTTTATATTAATCCAATCCTGAAGAAACATCAGGAAGCAGTTTTAGAACATAAGGTGCATGTTCTAGATTTGATGACGGCAGCCTCCTTAGGGAGACGGTTATCATTCCAGGCTTCAGAGGTAACATGGTTGACAGAGTGATTGTCAGAGTTATAGTTTTCCCTCTGACGAGGGACCGTATTATGGACAGGTGGTCCAAGATGATACTGTGGGAGACATGGTGCTGGATACTGATTAGGTTCAGTTATCAATACAGTCTAAGAAGTTTGGATTTGGAGTTCATTTATGAACTAGGTCCCATCAGATATTCAGACATATTCTAAGACAGGTATTGCTCAATTCGGGAGATGGTTTTCTTCGCGAACTTGAGATTTAGAGAGAGACATGGAAAGTAACATCAGGGCAGATCCACTCACTGAGGCTATTTCTCGAACACGAGAGTTTTACAAACGAGCTTTGTGAAACTGATTAGTAGAGAAGTTGGATGTTCGGTATCACACGTGCTGTGAGTATGCGACATCGCAATAATTAGCCTTAAGTGCAAGTGGGAGATTGTTGGAGATTGTGCCCTCAAAGTCAATTATTGGATCGCAGGTACGTTATTGCAATGATTGAGGCGGGACCTATACCGATATGACAGTCTTGCTCGAGATGATAGTATGCTATCTGGTTTGTCTTTATCATCGTATACATGCTTTAGTTCACTATTGCATGATGATAGAGCCCATAGGATTCTTGCTTGACTACCAGCAGTATGATGGCGATCATATACGTGGGAGCTGGGGTCTGTAAGCACATCCTTAAAGTGTCCTTAGTCGTGGGAGTTTCGAGACAGGGCATCGATACTCCAGAGTAGACTAGTGTATACAGTCGAGACCCCGACGAGGGACGGTGGCCGGTCTCACAAGCCACTGGTGTCAGTTTGATCACCTAAGATGTATACAGGTGCTCATTGGGTTATGAGTACACCGGACAGGACTCGCCGGGAACCTGCTAATTGGTATTATACATATCGTCAGATAGCAGTTCCCTGGTGACATGTGTACAGGTTAGTTCATCGACCCGAGGTCGTCATTTGTCTCGTATGAGTTCCCACTGTGCTTAGATTACTACCCTACCACGCTCAAAGGAGTTGTGCAAACAGGTTTTAGTTGGGTACAGTCCCGAGCCACATGGAGGCAAGTGAGCGGATCGGCAGGGGATTCGTGTCTCCCGGTATTGGGGGTGAGATCGTGCTGTGTCTAGGAGAGCCATTACACAAAGCCCTCGGCCGAGGTAGGAGATTTACTGGTAGGTACTCCAGTAGTATCTCAGGGTGTTCTGAGCCACTCTCTGACACGACTTATACTGCTATTGGGGGTTTGACGTTACCAGCCCCTAGGCAGATATGCGATACTCATAGACGAATGGACCGGACTGTATGTATATTGTCACTGTTAGGCTCAGTGGGGTTTATGGATGAGTTCGCTCGTCAGCTTCGCTTCCAATCAATACATAGGAAAACCGTTACGTACAGCTTGTACCTCTGACGTGCTAGGGGTTATACCCAGTGCCAGTGTGTTGATGAGTCATTAGAGTCCCCCACAGACACTTTCCCAAGTTTGGGCGAAACGTTGTAGAGCCCATATGGGTTTATGGCAAGGTTCGGAAAAAGCACGTGCGTTTTCGCACGTGTCGTTTTTCGGGCAGATAATACTGGTAGGCTTTGGTTTAAGCCGGAACCTAGTATTATACTGTGTAGATATAATATCTTTGTCTCAGTTGCATTTGTATTCGGTCGTAATACAAATGTGGGTATGTTATACCGATACGGGGTTATCCTGAAATTCATTTCAGGATCACTTTTGGAAGTTGCCAGTTTCCAGTTTTCTATCAGCCGTATTTTGACATTCGGTTAAATGCGGATTTATCTTTTCTTGATGAGGTGAGTCAGTGTTCTAGAATGTTCTAGAGAGGGTGACAAGGCTTGTGAGTCATTAGGTCATTAATGGTGCATTTAATGACAAGGTGACTAGGTTAATTGTGATTGGTTTGCTTTAAATGCTTTCATACTTGATGCTAAGATTTTTGTTGTTGATCTTTTCCTTTGTGGTCACCTTCCCCCTCCTACACTCACCTCCCTCCCTCTCTATAAGTGGCCGGCCCCCTCCCCTCCTCTTGAAGCGCATGGTTGCTAGAGAAAAGATTATGATAGATTCGGGTTCATGAAAATTAGATAGCCTCTGTTCCCCTCCGAACGACGGCGACGACGTGGCGTCTCGCCTGAAATTCGGGGCAGATGCTAATTGGTGCTATCCGTCCACCTCTCCGAAGATGCCAATTTGATCCATGGCACCATGTATCGGAGGGTTAGACGGATGCGTCCGATGTAGCAGACTTCGTCAGATTCCCCCTCGTTCGAGGGGTTTTTGATTGTGGGGACGCTCTTCCCTGCAGGCGCAAGCCCCTGCAGTTAATTACGCTACCGCCTTGCGGTAACAACTTTCTCCTTCTCCAGATGGTCACCTCGTGTCGTGTGTTCTTGTTTTATGTTTCATCGCCCGTGGATCGTTTACGGAGACTGAGTTATGTCGTCGCCCGTAGGGCATGGACTAGTCCAAATCCGCATTATCTTAAATTTGGGTTTGGGGGTTTGGTTTGAGGATACGTCATCCATACTTGGGGCTAAGATCAACTCAAACGTTTGTTAAGGATACGTTAGTCTAACTTTGTGACTAAGATCAACTTAACGGGATCGTTTAGATCCTACAAAAGAGTGTTTAGACTCTAATGTTCCAGTTTAGGGACGTGGCGGTCCATCGTATATATGGCCGTCGGGACCCGTCACCTCTCTGACGACGTTGAAGGATTACAACGACGGATGTCAGAGGAGTTCAGAGATGTACCCTCGAGCCAGAGTTAATTAGGGGGATTCATAGTCCAGTCTGCTTGAAGGTTTAAGGACGCGTTAGCCATCTTTGAGGCTAAGATCAACTTAAACAGGACCGTTTAGATCCGACGAAAAAGCATATGGGGCTCTATTGTTCAAGTTCAAGGACGTTGCGGTCCATGGGTAGTTTAAGGACATTGCGGTCCGTTGGTAGTTTAAGGACACTGCGGTCCGTTGGTAGTTTAAGGACATTGCGGTCCGTTGGTAGTTTTAAGACATCTCGGTCAAGGTTAAGGACGTCATAGTCCATGGGTTTAAGGACTCCACAGTCCGGTATGTGCTCTGGATGCTTCACACGGGTTCGCTGCCGTGCTAGGCGAGGACCAGGCTCCGCTCTGGATGCTTCACACGGGTTCACTGCCGTGCTCTGCGAGGACCAGGATCCGCTCTGGACGTTTTCCGCGGGGTCAAAGAGTGACGTTATCCGCGTTCCACGTAACCAGGAATTTTGCATTATGCATGGGTTTAAGGACCCCACAGTCCATATCATGAATGGTCTTCGGGACCCGTCACCTCTTTGAAGGCATTGAGGGATTACAATGCCAAATATCAAAGGAGTGAAGAGATGTACCCTAGAACCGGGGTGGATTAAATAGTCTCTGGCCCAATTTGGGTCAAGACCGATCAATTATGTTATGAGCCCATTGGCCCAGTTAATCATGAATTGAGGACTTATGGCCAGCTTGGGCTAAGTCCAATCAGGAGAGGCTTTGCCTCTATCCCTTTAGCCAATTGGGCCTAAGCCTAGTGTTAAACACTTCAGAGCAATCAGCGTTGAACACTGGGAATGACATCTCGGTTGACAAGTTAGCGTTCAACATTGAGAGATAATTGGTGTTAAACACCAGCAATAAGGCTTTTTCAAATTAGTGTTAAACACTAAAACAGATCAGTGTTGAACACTGTAAATAAGGCTTTTTAATCAGCATTGAATGCTAAGGCCCGACAGTGTTTTAACACTGGGCTTGAGAGTTTTAATTTTAGTGTTAAACACTAAGGCAAGAAGGGTCACGTGGCAGCACGTGAGAGCGCCCTCCCTTCATTTGTTCTGCTGAAATTCTCATTTCCTTCAAAGCATCACGTGCCATCACGTGATGGGCATTCAAATGCCTGTGTATTAGAGTTTCTGCCAAGGTCACGTGGATCACGTGGGGTGCTGCCTCAAAGGGACTTCTGTAGCTCTTTTGAGAGGGTCACGTGGTGACACGTGACCCTACCTCCATGTGTGTTGTTTAGAGAATCTGTTGATCTTTCTTTTCAGGAATTAAATTCCTCGGGCTTTAACTTTCAAAGGAATTAAATTCCTACTTCCTTTCGATCCCTGAACCTTCTGTAGGAATTAAATTCCTTGTTTATGTGAAGAACTGAATAGGGTTAAACCCTAATGAAAGCTTTTAAGGAGCTAAACTTCCCGTTTTAAAGAATTATGATTAAGGGAATTAAATTCCTGCTGTTTCAACAGAACTATGTTCTTAATTAGGGTTAAACCCTGCTTCTTTTATTTTGAAGGAATTAAATTCCCATGATATAGGGTCGAGCCCTAATTTTATTTTAAAGGAATTGAATTCCTACAGTTCTGCGAGAATTAAATTCTCATGCTTGCATTCCTTCTCTATGTTTTGGATCTGCATGGCAGGATCTCGACCCATTGAGAATTAAATTCTCAACCTTAAAGGGAGATGTGCACTTTGCAGATCCTCTATCAAAGAGAGAAGAGATGTGTTCTTCTGTTTTATATGTTAGAGTTAAACTCTGCTGAGAATTAAATTCTCTTTCTTTCCGAAAGCCTTCCCTTTCTTACCTAGGGTTTTTGCAGAAGATCCAAGTCTTTTCCAAGTATCAAAGCTTTTCTCCATTTTTCTTTCTCTGCGCATCTATCTTTTTGTGTCTCCTGGCTCCTATTTATAGGAGAAGCAGCCGAATGAATTAGTTTTATGATGAATCTTCACTGAGAGATTTGATTTGCATCCATCATTCGTTTCGGGCCTTTGGATTATTGGGTGAATTTTATTCACCGTTGGATCTTAAATCCCGAGATTCTCCTTTGTTATTTTGGTTAGATTTAAGGGGGAAATCTTTCCAAACCCGAGATTTTCCATACATAAATAACCTCTGAATCTTTAATTTGATTGGTTGCATATAGTTGCGTTCCTTTGGAAAGGTTTGCATTTCTCTCAGAATTTAATTCTGTTGACAAAAAGGGCTTTGAAAGCCGGTCACGTGTGACCACGTGACCCATGGTCACGTGTGAGCACGTGACCCCCTTTGGAATGAGCATTTTCCTTTCTTTTGCGCTGTCTTCTGATCGTTGCTTAAACGTCACGTGCTACCACGTGACCCCTAGTCACGTGTGAGCACGTGACCCTTGTTTGAACTTTCTTTCTTTGGTTGTTCTGAAGAATGCGTTTGCTGCCTTAAACGTCACGTGCCAACACGTGACCCTGATCACGTGGGAGCACGTGACTTCTTCTGAAGCCTTTTCCTTGACTTGGTCAGTTAACCGACGTGCCTTTGACGCTTGCATTTAAACGTCACGTGTCGCCACGTGATCCTGATCACGTGGGAGCACGTGACTCTCCTTGAAGCTTTTCTTTTTCTTCTTCGTAGTCAGGGAATTGAACTCGCCTTAATGACGTTTTTAGGTGTCACGTGCCAACACGTGACCGCTAGTCACGTGTAAGCACGTGACCCTCTTCTGAAGCTTTCCACAGAAGCTTTCCTGATTTTAAATCAGGAAACAGCCTCTTTCACATTTCCACCCGATTCAAAAGGCAACTTCATTAACCGTTCGTCCACGGTTTTGGACGAGGTGAGACAAAGTGTTCTACTCATTCTCT
Source organism: Agapanthus africanus (assembly GCA_030015575.1). Classification (NCBI taxonomy): domain Eukaryota; kingdom Viridiplantae; phylum Streptophyta; class Magnoliopsida; order Asparagales; family Amaryllidaceae; genus Agapanthus; species Agapanthus africanus. The sequence continues at coordinate 294,831,981 of CM057339.1, read as the reverse complement.
ACATCATCTTGGTCGTCTCTTTTGGCAAACTTGACGACCGAGTTGCCTCGGTTCAGAGGCGGGAGCCCGTTTATAGATCCGTCGACGTGGTGCCACATGGACGAGAAGATTGGAGATTCAGGAGATCGGAGCAGCCGCAACAAGCGTGGGATGATGGTTGAAGACCGAAAGACTCGAATTGTTCGGTATAACCTTTCTACCCACTTTGTAGTTTGTTAGTTTAGCTTTAATGGCAGATCCGAGTTATAGTACGCGATAGCGCCAGTTGTAAAAAGTTTTTGTTCCGCTTTTGGCGTCTGTTAGACGGCCGGGGCGCTACCGTGGACTTACAGATATAACTCCTGATAGATATTTATGCATCCATGCTTTACTGTGCATCCGTATAATTTATTATATGTTTAGTTGCATGCCATACTATTTCATATTATTGATACATTGACACCCCATTCTTGATAACGTGCATCCTACGTAGTCATGGAGTTGTAGATGTAATCCCTGATAAATATTTGTGCATCCGTGTTTTACTGTGCATCCGTACTTTTATCATGCATCCGTTCTTGCTACAGTTTTATTATGAGCATCCGTTTGATACATGTGCACTACCTGACATGACTTGATATACCACTGCTTGACTTGATACCTGATCCCGTTCCTAATGCCGACAATCCTGACTTGTTGTCCCGATGGACATATCATGTTGTCTATTCAGACAAAACCTGTACCTACTTGATCCTGTGTTGGCATTAGCTCCAGATTTATCAATACCTGACTTGAACACATAACCTTGGGGGTAAGAGGAAATCAATGATGAAACCTAACTTGTAACTCAACAGTTCGACGCTTATACTGATCAGTTTTACGGGCTAGGCCAGCCCCGGGATGCTGCTGCTGACATCATTCATCTGCACATGTTTCCTGTTTAATGCCTAGCGGCATGTCTCAGATTTCAGCCCGAGAATCTGGACCGTGGTCCCGGACACGCACAGGATACTATTGAGTTATATCGACGATTCATTAAATTGATTTCAAAGACTTGAGAGTAATTAACCCAGTAGCATAAATTACTCACCGCATGCACATACACTTCATTGTTCCATATTCGTGTTACTGTTATACACTCATTACTGTTCATACTCATGACTGCATATCTTTTTACCTCCTGATTATATTTTATTGTTTGATATTATGACGCACAGACGTCTGGGTTTTGCATGGCCCAGATCCTCTGTCTCTTTCGCAGGCCGACCAGGAGTACTTCAGCTGACAGACCGAGCAGTGAGGATCTTGTTAGTATCTAGTTTAGTTTAGTTTTATTTCCATACTTTCATTTCTTGATGTGAGCCCGTATTTGGGACATACTTTCCAGATGTTATTGTTTATTGGATTTATTGCTTCCGCATATTATTTCTTGACTCGTTTATTCTGGCATATGGACATTTACTAGATAGTTTATTTTATTTCTATTGTTCTTGATATCTTATAGACAGCCGTAATATGACTGTGGAGGGATGTTTCCTAGCCACAGGTAGCATGGTTGGCTCTGTCACGTGCTGATCTTAGCGCACTCTGGGAAGCGGGGCGTGACACGTAGAGTGCTATGAATGGTGCCATTCCAATGCTTTTCTGATAGCTGTTGTTGTATGAAAACTCCACAAGGTATTGATGATTTTCCCACGAATCTCCGAAATCTAACATACAGGCTCTTAACATGTCTTCCAGAATCTGAATTGTTCGCTCGGACTGTCCGTTCGTTTGTGGATGATAAGCCGTGCTGAAATTCAGACTCGTTCCCAGGCTAGCTTGTAGACTCTGCCAAAATTGTGACCGGAATCTTGTATCACGATCGGAGACGATGCAAACAGGTACTCTATGTAATCTCACGATCTCCTGCATGAGTTCATGGGTATCAAATATGGTATATCTTGAAGGTTTGAATCTTACTTTAGATTTATACTTACCTCCATGTAGTTCTTTGCTAATGTCTCAGTTGACTGGCCAACTCGAAATGGAATAAAGTGAGCGGACTTGGTGAGTCAATCCACAATAACCCATATTGTGTCGTTACCTTTCGTGCTACGAGGAAGGGCAGTCACAAAGTCTATGATAATGTGTTGTCATTTCCATTCTGGGATTGGTAACGACTGAAGTAGACCAGCAGTTCTATGATATTCAGCCTTCACTTGCTGACACACTAAACACTTGGCTACGCTTCTCTCTACTTCGCGCTTCATTCCATGCCACCAGTAGTGTTGCCGTAGATCCTTATATATTTTTATACCACCGGGGTGTACCGAATACGGAGAGCTGTGAGCTTTTTTCATCAACTCTTCTTGAACTGGGCCGATTGGCACACATAATCGATTTCCATATCGCAAGGATCTATCTTCATGGATGATGAAGTCGGCTCGAAGTCCACTTTCTATTTGTTCTCGGATCTTTTGTAGCTTGGCATCATTTGCTTGAGCTGCCTTGATCTGATTGACAAGAGTGGACTGGACTTGTAAGTTCATCAAATATGAAGCGTTACCTGGCACAACTACTTCGATCTCCAACCCGTGCAATTCTTGCTGTAGCTTCCACTGAGCGGTGTGGTTCATTACTAATGGCTGGCGACTAAGTGCATCAGGAACTACATTCACCTTCCTAAGATGATACTGTAGGTTGATGTCGAAATCCGCCATGAGTTCTAACCATCTTCTCTGCCGCATGTTTAGTTCATACTTCAGAATCTTGTGGTCTGTATATATATCCACTCGTTCATCCAAAAGGTAGTGGCGCCAAATCTTAAGTGCGAAGATGATGGCTGCCAACGCCAGATCATGTGTTGGATAGTTGCGCTCATGAACCTTCAGTTGTCTTGATGCAAAAGCCACAACTTTTCCATACTGGTGTAGAACACATCCTAATCCTTTATCGGATGCATTACAATGCACAAGGAATCCTCCAGACTGATCTGTTATTACGAGTATAGGAGCAGAGCTTAATCTTGACTTGAATTCTACAAAAGCTTTTTCACATACTTCTGACCATACGTGTAATGACTGCGATATCTATATATAAGCATTGGCCCACTTGACCTGGGCTTGGGCCCACCTAGCTTGGGGGTTGACTTTGATTTTGACTTGGTCAACCGGGGTGTAAATTTTTACCCCAACAAATTGCCCCCCATCAATGAATGCACACCACACATGTGGGTCATGTGCATAGAATTGATGGATCTTCTTTCACGTGGAGGCGACTTGATTTGGTTCCCGCTTTTGGGAAGCTGGCACTGCCCTTTTTTACTACATGGACGGTCGATGCTGTCCTTTTAGCGACTTGGACGGCCGGTGCTGCCCTTTTAGCGACTTGGACGGTCGGTCCTGCCCTTTTTGCGACTTGGACGGTCGGTGCTCCCTTTTAGCGACATGGACGGTCGGTGCTGCCCTTTTAGTGACTTGGACAGTCGGTGCTGCCCTTTTAGCGATTTGGACGGTCAGTGCTGCCCTTTTAGCGACTTAGACGGTCGGTGTTGCCCTTTTAGCGACTTGGACGGTCGGTCTTGCCCTTTTTTTGACTTGGACGGTCGGTGCTGCCCTTTTAGCGACTTGGACGGTCGGTGCTGCCTTTTTAGCGACTTGGACGGTCGGTGCTGCCCTTTTAGCGACTTGGACGGTCGGTCCTGCCCTTTTTGCGACTACCCTTTTTGCGACTTGGACGGTCGGTTCTGCCCTTTTTACGACTTGGACAGTCGATACTGCCCTTTTAGCGACTGGGACAGTCGGTGCTGCCCTTTTAGCGACTTGGACGGTCGATGCTTGTCTTGCTGATTTGATATGAATCGGGTTGACATCAGCATCGCTACACTGGAATATGGTACCAGGAGCGAATCATCATCTGTCATGATAGGATTTGGGGATTTTGGTTTTGGTTTGGCATCAGCATCGCTACACTGGAATATGGTACCAGGAGCGACTCATCATTCGTTGTTTGGGATTTGAGTTTGGAATTTGGTTGGCGTCTGCATCACTGCACTGGAATACGGTACCAGGAGCGACTCATCATTCGCCATTTGGGATTTGAGTTTGGAATTTGGTTGGCGTCTGCATTGCTGCACTGGAATATGGTACCAGGAGCGACTCATCATTCGCCATTTGGGATTTGAGTTTGGAATTTGGTTGGCGTCTGCATCGCTGCACTGGAACACGGTACCAGGAGCAACTCATCATTCGCCATTTGGGATTTGAGTTTGGAATTTGGTTGGCGTCTGCATCGCTACACTGGAATATGGTACCAGGAGCGACATATCATTCGCCACTTGGGGATTGGGGAGCGATGGCTTAGGAGACAGGTTTAGATCCCTATCACCTAAGGCTTTTCAATTTTATGAGCCGTAAGGGTCCCATAAAAGCGTTTTCTCCTTACGAGTCGTAAGGATCCCGTAGGTGCATTTTCTCCTTAGGAGTCATGAGGACCCCCAAGTGTGTTTTTCCTTCGTGAGTCGTAAGGATCCCACAAAGGTTTGTTCTCCTCATGTATCGTGAGGACACATGAGTGGGTCTTCCAAAATGGAGCATAAGTCCAAGGGCGGAGACCGGCCACCGGACTGGTGATTGCGGTGGGGTATGGGTATGATGAGAATTATTTGAGCCCGTGGATTGTGTACGGTAGTCGATCTGGTGACTAATCGTAGGGCCGGGAGAATTTTAAGAAATTAGGTTTTGGTTGGCGTCTGCATCGCTGCACTGGCATATGATACCAGGAGCGACTCATCATTCGCCGTTTGGGGACTTGGAATTTGGATCTTGTTTGGCATCAGTATTGCTGCACTGGAATAATGCCAGGAGAAACTCATCATTTGCCCCGGGAGGACTTGGGATTTGGTTTTTGGGTCGGCATCAGTACCGCTAACACTGAAGCGTAACGCCAGGAGCGACTCATCATTTTCCATTTCCCATTGGGAAGCGATGGCTTAGGAGACAGGTTTAGGTCCTTGTCACCTAAGACTTTGCAATTTTATGGGCCGTAAAGGTCTCATAAAAGCATTTTCTCTCTACGAGTCGAGCGGATCTCGCAGGTGTATGTTCTCCTTAGGAATCGTGAGGATTCCTAAGTGTGTTTCTCCTTTGTGAGTCGTAAGGATCTCACGCAGGTGTTTTCTCCTCACAAGATCGAGAGGACTTTGCGAGTGTGTTTTATCCTTTCTTTTTCACGAGTTTGCTCCCTTTCGGGGTTTCACAAACTCGCCGGCAGTCCTGCTGTTTTTACTAACGGAACCCTTTCAGGTTTTCATCCGTGCCCGTTTTGCTTGTGGACATACCGTATTTATTTATTTTTATTTTTTTAATATTTTTTTTATGGTCGCTGGTGGGACTTTAAAAGTAGTCTCACCGGCGGGACTTGGGAGAGATATGGGTTGTTTACGCCCGTGGATTGTATACGGTTTTGCTGGATGTATGATCCGGACCGTAGGGCTGGTGTGCTTAATTCGCCTGCGACTTGGAGCATTCACGCGTAGTACTTATTGAGATATCGGCCATTGATGGGTGGCATGGGCCTTTCTCCCTCGTCACTTATTAGTTGGTAGGATCCTCCATCGAACACTTTCTCAATGACGTATGATCCTTCCCAGTTTGGCTCAAACTTTTCCTTGGCATGTCGATTGGGGATGATCGATCTTTTGAGGACCAACACCAATTCTCCTTTCTTGAAAGCACGGAGACGAGTTATCTTGTCATAGACCCGTGACATTTGGGCTCGGTATAGCTCCAGATTTTGCTGCACCGTGAGCCTCTTTTCTTCAAGGGCGTTGAGCTCTTCAATACGAAGGAGCACGTTTTTCTCCTCCGTCAACTCGTGCTGAACGACCATTCTTAAGCTTGGAACTTCGACTTCGAGAGGGAGGACTGCCTCCACTCCGAAGAGCAATGAGTATGGAGTGGACTGAGTTGGAGCACGGTGCGTGGTACGATATGCCCACAACGCCTCATGAAGTTTGAGGTTCCAGTCTCTCTTGTTGGCTGAAGCATTTTTCCTCAGGAGCTTGCATAGAGTCTTATTGAAGGCTTCGGCTAGTCCATTGGCTCTTGGATTATAGATGGAGGAATATCTCCAGTCTATCTTGTGCTGAGTAGTGAATCTTGAGACTTTGAAGCTCTTGAAAGAAGGCCCGTTGTCAGAAATGATTCTTCTTGGTGTACCGAAGCGGTATAGAATATTATACTGGAAGAATGTCAGAATATCTTCTGTCTTAATTTCTTTTAGCGGGACAGATTCAGCCCATATAGAGAAATAGTCAGTTGCGTCCAATATGAACCGGTGGCCTTTGGATGACGGAGGATCAATTGGGCCAACTATGTCGGTGCCCCAGACTTCGAAGGGCCACGACGCCACCGTAGGATGCAACGGATTGGGATGCTTGTGAATGAAATCACAGTGAATTTGGCAGATATGACATTTCTTTGCATACTCTCCGCAATCCCGTATCATGGTGGGCCAGTAATACCCAAGCCGTTTAATTTGAAGTCGCATCTTGGGGCCAGATTGGTGAGCACCGCAAACGCCTGAGTGAACTTCTTTCATGACTTTTTGGGCTTCGGCCGATGACAGGAACCTGAGCCAGAGTTAGTCATATGACCTACGGTATAGCGTGTCATTTACAAACACGTATCGGAGAGCTCTCTTCTTCAGCTGAACCCTCGCAGACCTTCCTTCGGGCAGCTTGTCGTATCGGAAGTACTCTATGAAGGGTTCTCTCCAATTGGGCTCGTCTTGAATGATCGAAGCTTCTTCAGCAGGACTGCTCTTCTATTCCGCGCTTTCCTCTTCTCATAGAGTGACTGGGGGTAGAATTTGCCGGCTCCTGACTGTGATCAGAATTTCATATATGTCAGGATCAGCCAGCTCCTTGGCTAAGCGAGCGAGTACGTCGGCCTTTCCATTCAACGCTCTAGGGACTTTCATCAGTTCAACGTGAGTGAACCGATTCATGAGTTCCACCACTCGGCCTCTGTACCGAGCTAACTCGGGTTTGTATATCTTATAGTCGCCGCTTACTTGGTTGACGACAAGCTGGGAGTCACCGTAAACCCGTAACCGAAGGATTTCCATTTCTATGGAGAGTTCCAAACCAGCTATCAAAGCTTCATACTCAGCCTCATTGTTTGTGTGAGGCTCGGTAAGAGCAAAAGAACGCCGTAGGGTTCCCATTGATGGCGTGATGAACACTAACCCTATCCCTGCTTTTATCTCTGGGACGCTTGATTTACTTGAGGTCTTTATTGATGATGCTCCATCGAAGTAGAGCTCCCACCATGGCTCATCTTCCTCGAGGTGCAGCGTTTGTTCGTCAGGTAGCTCGCAATTAAGCGGTGACCCCTATGACACGGGATGAGAAGCAAGGAAGTCTGCGAGAGCTTGCCCTTTTACTGCTTTCTGAGGAGTATAAACTATGTCAAACTCAAGTAGCATGACAACCCATCTTGCCATTATGCTGGCTAGGCTTGCTTTGGACATCAAGTGTTTGAGCGGGTCGACCTTGGAGATCAGCATAACCCGATGAGCGAGCAGATAGTGCCTCAGCTTCTTCACTGCAAATATCAGATCCAGGCATTGCTTTTCAATTGGGGAATAGTTGTGTTCCGCCCCGACTAGAGTTCGACTGAGGTAGTAGAGGGCATTTTCTTTTCCCTCCTCGTTATTCTGGGCAAGGAGCGCACCGAGTGACTCATCTAGCGCGGCAGTGTAGAGAATCAGCGGTTTATTTGTAATGGGAGCGGCCAATACTGGAGGGTGCAACAAGTATTGTTTGATGCTTTCGAACGCTGCTTGACATTCGGCATCCCAGATAAAAGGAGCTCCTTTCTTCATGAGCTTTGAGAAGGGCCTACATCTTCCCGATAAATTTGAGATAAACCTCCGTATATAAGCAAGCTTGCCTTGAAAAGATCTTAGCTGTGTCAGACTCTTTGGAGGGGGCATCTCCATGATGACCTTTATCTTGGATGGGTCAACTTCGATCCCCCGATGTCGGACTATAAAGCCCATGAATTTTCCCGATGACACGCCGAAAGCGCACTTCAGAGGATTCATCTTCAGATCGCATTCCCTCAGTCTGGTGAGAACGGTCCTAAGATCTTGGATGTGATTAGCCTTGGCTTTAGTTTTGACGACCAGATCATCAACATAGCATTCGACGACTTTATGGATTAGGTCATCAAAGATATTAGTCATTGTCCTTTGATATGTAGCACCTGCGTTCTTCAGTCCGAACGGCATCACCTTGTAGCAATATATTCCGATCGGGGTTTGAAATGCTGTGTGCTTCTCATCCTCAGACGACATATTGATCTGATTATACCCAGACGAGCCATCCATAAAGGTGAACAGCTCGTAATTTGAGGTGTCATTGACCATCATTTCCATGACCGGTAGCGGGAAGTCGTTTTTAGGACATGCCTTGTTGAGGTCCCTGAAATCGACACAAACTTGGATCTGCCCATTTTTCTTCTTCACTGAGACTAAAGTGTGATCCAGTCCGCATATTTCTCTTCCCTGATGAAGCCGGCGTCGATGAGCTTCTTGGTTTCCTCGATGACCTTTTCTTCTAGTTCCCTTCTCATTCTTCGAGAAGCTTGTTTGACTGGCTTAGCATCAGGAGATATAGCCATCTTATGCACGGCCACTTCAGGGGAAAGGCCTGACATTTCTTTGTATGTCCACGCGAAGCAGTCGACGAACTCATGCAGTAGGGCAATTATCTGCTCTTTCATTTCCTCCAACAAGAGTGAGCTGATGTAGGTCGGCCTTGGATTATCGGGCGTTCCTAAGTCAATCTCGGTTAGCTCATCAAAGGTTGCTTGTCCGTCATCTTCGAGCTCTTGAGGAGCTTCTTCTGGCTCGGCTATTTCGTCATCATCATTTGATCTTTCGCTGGCCTCACCAACATGGATCATGTAGCACGCTTTGGAATCAGGTTGAACGTAGCCTATGCCCCATCTATCTGGAATTCGTCCATCGATGAGTGCTCGGATCTGGGGCGGATGCCATAGTCCTTCATAAAACTTTGCTTCGGACTCCGTTTGATATAACCGGCATTCGCACTTTTTGAAATATTCCCGCATCTCGAGCGCATAGTATCTGGTATTGAAGACGACTCTTATGTCTCTCTCATATGGAAGGCACGCGACAGACAAATCGTCCGGGTGCACAACGGGGTTTGACCCATAAAACAGGATGCCTTTCTGTCCACTTTTCCTTCCGGGAACGTAGAAAGTTTTCAGCTGGTCCACGGTGGAGACTGACAACGCATCGAGCTCTTTGCACATTTTCTCTAGTACCCTTGTGATGACTAGAGACCCTTCCGCAATTTTGAAGGTCTCCCGTAGTTTTGCTTGTTGCATGGGGGTCCAATCTGCACCGCTGTTATACGGAAGGTCCTCTTCCTCCGACTCTTCAGTGTCGCTGCAAAGATGAGGGCGGACTTTGCTGCTAGATGGGCCTTTAGTATCGGATTCGTCCGTATCTCTACCAAAATGAGGGAGAGTTTTACGAAAGGACGGACTTCCAGCGTCGGACTCATCAGTGTTGCTACCGAAACGCGGGCGCACTTGGGCATTTTTTCTTTTGAAAGTGACAGCCGGCTCAGATTTGCTTTTGAGTCTTGGGGCCGCTCTATCCTCAGTAAGTTGTGGCTTAGCATTTTGGTGGTTCATAAAGTACCGAGAATCTTCATATCGGACTTCATGCACACCGAACGGCTGGATGTCTCCGTCAATGCGTCTTTCTTCGCCATTTTTAGTATACTTCATGCATTGATGGAGAGTTGACGGAATGATGCCGTAATCATGGAGCCACAGCCGTCCCAAGAGAATCTTATAAGACGTGTCCGCATCGATCACGTATATCTTAGCTTCGGTCTGCAGATCCCCAAATTTGATCGGCAAAGCTATAGACCCCAGAACTTGCTGGCAGTTTTGATTGAAGCCTTGAATGACAATCCTTTCCCTTGACAGGTGTCAGACGCCCATTGACAAACTCTTCAGTGTCCGCAAGTTCATGATGTTCACTGAGGACCCCGGATCAATCAATATGCGATTAATCCGATCTCCGTCGCTGTACCCGGTCACGTAAAGCGGCCGATTATGCTCAGCCGTTCCGAGTAGCAGGTCTTCATCCTTAAACTGACTGCGGCGGCTTGCAAATTGTACTGAGCTTCTTTCATATTAATTTCCGCAAAGCAAGCCTGAAACCGCTCAGGGTTTTGTAGAGCATGTAAGAGAACATCTCTAAGCTCTTGAGATAGAACCAAGGCATCGTAGATGCTAAGGAGAGACGGAAGCTTTCGGAGGTGAGCCAAAACTTTATAGTCTACTGGGGAAGGACTTGAGTTTTCATCAGCCGGTTCTCTGCCATCTTCATCATTAGCCACCTGTTTTTCATTCCCTTTTGGGGCGTTGCCCTGATTTGGCGGTAGAGCCCTGCCGCTTCTGAGCTGGATTTGATTGGCCTTTGTGGCGAACTCCTCGTCCTCTTCGGGAAAACAGAGCTCCTCCTCAGATTCGCTGCCAGGATGGATGGCGTAGCATGTCACTACTGGGATCTCTTCATTGGAGTCTTCTTCTAACTCCTCCAGAATTTCCGCTGCTTCTACATGGAAGAACTCTTTCAAGTGAATTAGAGTTCTTTCTTTCTGTTCATAGTCTTCGAGGGAATCGATATATTTTTGAATGGTCGACCTCCCTGCAGACTCTTTTTCACGCTGAGCTGCAATTTTCTTCTTCTTGAGCTTTTTGGATTTTGAGCCTGATGGAGCCGCATTGGCATCTGGCATGGTAGGCATTTTCTGCCCTTCCCATTCCGTCCTGGGCTCTTTCCGAAGTAGCTTTATCATCTTCTTCGTCTTATTAGATATGTGTGTACTCCACGGAGGCTGCGGTGGGTCCGTTTCATCTGTCAGGGCAGCGGGTTCAGCTGTCTGCTCCCAGAAGGCTTCAACTTCTGTCTGTATAAAGTTGGTGGTTGCAACTTGATTGTTCACCAACATTCTTTTGGACAGCTCGATCTCTCCAGCCTTGTACTGCTTCTCAACCCAGTCCTTGAAGATATAGAAATCCTCGATCGCATGGCTCACTACTCGGTGGTACGGGCAATACAGGGAATTGTCAGTCATTTTTGCTTCTTGGGGTCTTTTCGACTCCGGCAATTATAGGCCGTTGTTTAAGGCATCTTTAAATATCTTGTGGACCTTGTCCCTTCTGAAGGAGTAAACCTTGTTCTTCTTCTCCTCTAGGGAAGGCCCATCTCCTCCCAGCAATGGCTTTCGAGACCGGTTGGTTTTGGATTTGCCCGCCCTTCTCTTTTCTTCATTGTCGGATGTATTGAAGACATTGGTACTGCTGGAACTCCCGCTTCTACGGTTGTTGTCCCGCTTGCTTTTCCAAGTTTTGTCTCTCTGAGAGTCCGGGGTAGACTCTTGATTCGAGCGTTCCAGCATTTAGACTTTCTTGGTTAGCTCTTGAAACGTCTTGAGGCCTGCTGTACACAAGAATGGGACCATCCAGTTGCTGAGGTTCCCAATGAGAAGGCTGATGGACTGGTCCTGCTCCAGCGGCGGTTCACACTTGACTATGAGATTACACCATCGGGCGATAAAGTCGGTGTTGCTTTCATTCTTCCCCGGCTTGGTCCTTACAAGGTCGGCAATGGAGATTTTATCACTGACACTCATGAACCTTTGCTGAAACAGAGACTCCATTTGGGCAAAGGTAATGACGGACCCGTCTGGTATACTTGCGTACCAGTCGAAGGCGACGCCGGTCAGGCTGTTGACAAACTGACGAAGAAGGAGCGCGTCATTGCCCCCTGTATTTCCGCACGATGCTTTGAAGTGGGCGACGTGCTGATTTGCATTCCCCGTTCCGTCAAATCTTCCGAACTTAGGAATGACGTAGCCGCTCGGGAACTCAATCAGATCGTACTGTGCGGGATATGGCCGCCCACTACTGCCAATTTCTTTCTGAGCTTCAGCTTCACCCACCAATGTTTTAACTTTGCTGGTGACCAAGTCCATTATCTGATCTTGTGTTAGCGGGATAGTTCTATCTGGGGCCATGGCGTCCCCAGAAGCGGAATGTGGCCGGCTTTCATGCGGCTCGACCAGTCTTGGGCCCAAAGGAACGAGCATTGGCTACTTCGGATTGTCATCACCCGGCTGATTAGTAGCGACTTATGCTTGATTGGGAGGCGCTCGAGCAATTTGAGTCGTAAGCTGCATCACAATGTTCGTTAAGTCGTCAATCTTCGAATAGAGCTTGGCCATCTCTCTATCTTTGCTCCTGAGCTGTTTTCGAAACTCTTGAAGCAGCTCTTACTCCGCGGTCCTGGGGCGGAAAGTCGGCTCTTCCTCGATGTCCGAGCTTGACTCTGCATGGATCGAGGGGTCTTTCTGCCTATCATCCTCATCGAGAGGGTTTTCTTCATCCAGCGGAGGCGGCTGTTCTTGGGCAGCGGCAACCACATTCAAGCCAGATTGGGCTTAGGATGTGGTGGCCCCATCCTTGCTTTTGCAGCAAAGGTTGTCGCTGGGGCGCCCGCCCGCCATATAGACCATATGGATAATATATCCAGCCCTCTTTTTATTATCGGCGGCTGGCCTGACCAGGTTCTTGAATGGTGTTGGCGCTTCTTTTCTGGGTTTGCCCCGCTGCTTTCGTGCGGCACAGAGCGCCTGATAGACTCTTGAAGAGACAGTGTCATACTTTTTCTGTTGGGGCCAGGACACGTCTCTTTGTAGCGACGTTCAGACCGCTGTCTTCTTGATTCTGGCAGTCATGGCATTTTTCTGAACCCACTTCAGAGGTTCGAAGGAATTGCTAATTTTTACGGCCGATTCAGCCGTCGTCGCGGGGCGACCCTGCTCTTGGAACCTCACAAGATTCCACCTGGCCGGAGTCCTGGCCCTCTTGTTGGCTCGATACCTGAGCCGCTTCTGCCTTAACTTCTCTGTTTTAAGCACTTGGCAGACTTCGGCCTTTCGGGAAGACACTGTAGACCGATTGATAGAAAGGCCAGAGGAGACGCCTGATCGTGCATTTGATGGAGTCATCGCTTGAGCTCGTCCGCAACGTTTGATGTTGCCCTTTGTACCGGAAGCCTTGCCCCCAGCTGAAGCACCAGAGAGTCGTTCAGGCGCTGTCTTAAGTTTCGGTTGCGGCGCCTTAGCGATCACAACATTCGGCCTCCTGCCCCTTGAGACCGGCTTGGCCACCTGTTTTGCCGGGATTTCTTCCAGATGAGCGTTTCCGGAAGGGTAGATGATGACGGAACCAAACTGGCGGGACAATTCCTCCCACTGTCGACTGAGGCTTGCGGGGAGAACCATACGAGCATTGATCTTGACCACGTACAAGGTCGGGGTCACGTTGGAAGCTGAATTCGTCTTGGGAGACATTGTCGTTGGAAAGTTGATTACTGCACGGAAAAAAAAAATTATTTCAGTATAGGCAATCGATATGTATATTGATTGAGTTCGCATGAACATTTAACCAGAAATATGGGAGGAAAGAAAGGTCCCACCGGGCGTGCCAGAGTCTGTAGGGTGTTTTTTGTACCCCCATTGAGATGGGAATACGCGCACGCTTGTCAGGCGTACTACAGATTCCCCTTGCCTAGGGTAGGCCGGGGTTTAATGATTGTGGGGATCCGAATCTCCGGCAACCGCGGACTAAGCTGCCGTTAATTACCCCTCTCTTTTGGAGCGAGGGAACCTCCGATTGACGGGTTAAACTGGTCATGCGAACTCAATATGCAGTATACGTGTGTTTTGTTTTGGAGGGGGCTTCGGTATATCGGGAGCCACGCAGAGTTTTTACGGGGGTCCCGCTACCCAGATAGCGGGCTGGGGGTCAAGGGGGCTAGCAGCCCCCTTGCGTGGTGCAGGGCAGCACCCCGTTAGAAATTTTTTCTAACGGAGGACAGTGTCGTGGAGTATGTGTATATGTGTGTATGTATACATATGTATATATATGTATGTGTGTGTGTGTGTGTGTGTGTGTGTGTATAAGGGGGAAAGGCATCCAAAGGATGCGTGGGGCCAGCGCCAGCGCTTGAGCGCTCGCGCACCACGTGTCAGCACGTGGGCGCTCGGGCGCTAGCGCTCTGAGTGCTAGCGCACCACGTGTCAGCTCGGGCACTAGCGCTCTGAGCGCAAGAGAGCTAGCGCTAGCACCACGTGTCAATACGTGGGCGCTCGAGCGCTAGCGCCAAGCGCTAGCGTTCCACGTGTCAGCACGTGGGCGCTCGGGCGCAAAAAGGGACTTGGTCCTTGCAATAGGAGTTATACTCCCAGAAAGGAACACTTATTATTTGTGTGTGTGTGTGTGGTATATATATATATATATATGAGGAGTTAAACTCTAAGGATGTTTTGAAGCTGATGAAGGGGCTTCTCCCCTTGAGCCGTAGTTCTTCCCCAAAGTGGGGTTTCTGGAGATGGGTCTCCTTCTTCTTCCTGTCGTTTGGCCGGATCTTGAAGATCAAGAGATGTGAGATTTTAATAATCTTTTCTTTTTTAGATCTAATGATAGATCCAAGTTCCCCTTTGTGGGTTTTGTGGTGAAAAACTATTTAGTTTTGGAAAAGGAAGAGTAAAACTCTTGATTTAATTCAAAAAAAGAGAAGGTTTTAGAACCTTGAGAAAGAAGAAGATCACAGATCTGGATTTTTTGGAGAGAGAAAAAAGTTGTTGGGATATTTTCATTATCCTTGCCTTTATAGGCTATACACTTTACACATAACCCCTTGGGCTTCACAAAATGGCATTTTGCCTATCCCATGGCTCATGTACCATTTCTTTTTGCACATAAGCCATGGGCTTTACAAAAATTTGGCTTTATGCCCATTTTTCTTACATTTATTCATAAAAATAAAATAAAAGAAATACAACAAAATTTTGGCATGGGGGGAGGCCGGCCGCTTCATGTTCGGGCTAGCTTCGGGCATTGGCCCACATGACCTAGGCTTGGGCCCACCTGGCTTGGGGGTTGACTTTGATTTTGACTTGATCAACCGGGGTGTAAATTTTTACCCCAACAGAGGGGACCACCTTTGCCTACCTAGAAGCGGGTTTTTCAGCAGGCCCAGCGTAACAGTCCCAAGCGACAGGCATTCACCATGACAGCTGAGGAGGCTGAGGCTACTGGAGAGGTTATCACAGGTATTCTTATCTTTTAAATATCCATATTACTTCTAGTAACTCACATATTCTTTCATCTCGATTCTATTTAGGATCATCCATAACCTTTCCTTTTAAACGTAGGTATTCTCTTAGAAGCATCCACACCAGCACTTGCACTCTTCAACTCGAGCGCATCCCACTACTTCATGGCACAAAAGTTTGTGACCGCCCACTCTATTCCAGTGGCACCTCTCATCACTGGATGGAACGTTAACACGGGTAACGACATGATCAAGTCCACCATGGGATATGATCTGTGTCCCATGGTGGTCTATGGTCGGGGATTCTACGCCAATTTCATGGTAATAGATATGCCTAATTTCGACATAATCTTGGGTATGGATTGGTTGGGAACTTTTTACGCTACCATCGACTGCCGTCGAAGGAGGGTAGCGTTCAAGATTCCTGATCATCCAATGTTCATCTTTGAGAGCGGAAGTAAATCATTGGATCCGGCAACATACCGAGCCATACCGAGAAAAGAGGAGGCGCTGAATACCTTGCAGGGAAGGAAGATATGCCTGTAGTATTCCGAGAGTTTGAAGATATGTTCGCTGAAGTGACTGACCTACCACCAGATCGAGCGATCGAATTCACGATAGATCTGATGCCGGGCACTCAACCAATTTCTAAGACACCGTATCGGATAGGGCCAGCGGAATTGACAGATCTACGAGCGCAAATTGAGGATCACCTGCAGAAGAAATTTATTAGACCAAGCGTCTCGCCTTGGGGTGCTCCAATTCTTTTAGTACCGAAGAAGGATGGAACAAGACAGATGTGTATAGACTATCGGGAGCTAAACAAGGTCACTATCAAGAACAAGTACCATTTGCCAAGAATAGACGATCTGTTCGATCAGTTGGAAGGATCTTGAGTGTTCTCGAAGCTAGATCTCCGGATGGGTTATCATCAACTCAAAGTGAAGACGTCTGATATTCCCAAGTCGGCTTTCAGGACTAAATATGGACACTACGAATTTTTAGTGATGCCTTTCGGAGTGACCAATGCCCCGATGGTATTTATGAATCTGATGAACCAAGTGTTTTATGAAAATTTGGACAAGTTTGTCATCATTTTCATCGACGATATCCTTGTGTATTCGAAGAATTGGGAAGAACACGCGGAGTATTTGCGCATTGTGCTCGAAACTTTGCGTCAACATCAACTGTTTGTGAAGTTCAACAAATATGAGTTTTGGTTGGAGCGGGTAGCTTTCCTGGGACACATTGTGTCTGGTGAGGGGATTTCGGTAGACCCGGCCAAAATTGACGCTATACACAAATGGCCGACTCCAGGAACAGTTACGGAGATCAGAAGTTTTTTAGGACTTGCCGAATATTACCATCGTTTTATAGAAAATTTCTCCAGGATTGCAGAGCCATTAACTAGTTTGACCCGGAAGGATGTGTCGTATGTATGGTCTGAAGCTTGTGAGAAAGCATTCTCGAAGCTAAAGACTCGATTGACCATAGCACCGATCCTTACCATTCCAGAAAGAACTGGAGGTTTCGACATCCATTGTGACGCCTCGGGGAAAGGATTAGGATGTGTATTACATCAGAACGGCAGGATAGTAGCGTATGCATCAAGACAATTAAAGATTCATGAACGCAATTATCCAACCTATGACTTGGAGCTCACTACGGTTATTTTCTCACTTAAGATCTGGAGGCATTATTTATTAGGGGGAAAAGTGGAAATTTATAACGATCACAAGAGTTTGAAGTATATCTTCACTCAGAAGGAGCTCAACTTGAGGCAAAGGAGATGGTTGGAGTTGATGGCGGATTTCGATAAAAACTTATAGTATCATCCGGGGAAAGTGAACGTAGTGCCGAGCGCATTGAGTCATCAACCGATAGCTTTGAGTCTGATTGCTCATTGGAGAAATCGACAGGATCTCAATGAGCTAGAGACAAAGATGATTATGCCAGGGGTAATCTCGTCACTTATTAGTCTATAAATTCAGTCCGCCTTAGTTGATCGGATCAAGGAAGCTCAAGTTGGGGATGTTAGACTGCAAAAGATCCGGAAGCAAGTAGAAGCAAACTTGAGAACAGACTTTTATATACACGAGGATGGATCCTTAAGGTATGGAAGCAAAATATGTGTACCTATGGGCAAAATCGGAGAAGAATTGCTTAAGGAAGCGCACAGTTCCCCATACCCCGTTCATCTAGGGGGTACAAAGATGTATAGAGACCTCCAACAGAATTATTGGTGGCATGGTATGAAGCGGGAAGTAGCAAGGAGTGTTTCCAAGTGCCTGGTTTGTCAACAGGTAAAAGATGAACACCACAGAGCTGCTGGTTTACTTCAGCTTTTACCCATACCCGAATGGAAGTGGTAAAACATTACGATGGATTTCATGACCGCACTCCCTCACAGCACGAAAGGCAATGATGCAGTGTGGGTAATTGTAGATCGACTTACTAAGTCTGCACATTTCATTCCTTTCCGTGTTGACCAGTCAACAAAAATCTTAGCAAAGAGGTATATGGAGGAGATTATCCGATTACACGGAGTACCAATATGCATAGTTTCCGATCGAGACACTCGTTTCAAATCCCAGTTCTGGAAAAGTCTTCAAGAGAGACTTGGCACGAGTTTGAGCTTCAGTATGGCCTATCACCCCCATACCGATGGACAATCTGAGCAAGTCATTCAGATCCTTAAGGATATGCTCCGAGCCTGCATGTTGGATTTTAAGGGATCTTGGGAAGATCACTTGCACTTGGTAGAGTTTGCATACAATAATAGCTACCAGGCAAGTATTGACATGGCACCATTTGCGGCTTTATACGGGAGAAAGAGCAGATCTCCATTGAGCAGGGATGATATTGGAGATCGAGAACCACTGGGCCCTGAGATGATCGTCGAGACGGTGGGTGTGGTGAGAACAATCAAAAAACAATTACGGATAGCCCAGGATCGACAGAAACACTGGGCCGATACAAAAAGGAGGCACCTAGAATTTCAACCGGGCGATCATGTGTTTTTAAAGATTCCCCGAATCGAGGAGTAATACGTTTCGGGAAGCGCGGAAAGCTCAGCACACGTTTCATTGGCCCGTTTGATATCCTTGAACAAATCGGTGAAGTTGCTTATCGTATGGCTCTACCACATCATTGGAGGGCGTGTACAACGTCTTCTACATCTCGCAGCTGAGGAAGTATGTCAGTGATCCTAGTCACATCGTGGATCATTCCGAAATCACCGTGGCGGCCAACCTAACTTACGAACAGTAGCCGGTTGAGATCTTATACCAAAAGGAGAAGACAGTGAGAAACAAGACAGTTCAACTCGTCAGGGATATGTGGAGGAAAAACTCCCCAAGAGAGTCGACGCGGAAGAGAGAAGATGAGATGAGAGAACGTTATCCTTACCTTTTTTCAACCCCCTCTATGTAAATCTTTTCTATCCCTGTAATTTCGAGAATGAAATTGTTTTTAGGAGGGTTGATTGTAATGACCGCGATATCTATATATAAATAAAATCATTAATCGATTTTGAGGTCAATAAATATTTTTTAATATTGTTTTTATGGAAAAGCTTGAAAAGAAAAAAGTTCTCTTTGAGTTAAGATACCCAATATAGTTTTTAGGCGGAGAAAAGAATATAAATATTATTTTTGGTATTTTAAAGATTTATTTAGAAAAGAGACCTTGAAGAAAAAATTTAATTAATTTTTTTTGGACATGAAAATTAGAAGAAAAAAATTGATAAGATAATTATTTAGAATTTTTATAGAATTTATTTAGAATTTCCTGATATTTAAAATTATTTTTTTAAAAGTATTTTGTTCTAAAGGAAAATGTATTGAAACTTTTATATAAAAAAGATAATAAAAGAATAGAAAATAAAGAAACAACGTACAACCATAATTTTAAATAGGAGGGCCCCTCGTCAAGTGGGCAACGCACGTGAGGAAAGAGGAGAGAGAGATGAGGCTGCGAACTCATTTAATGGGTGGGGCCCACCCCATTAGTGTGCGCTACACGTGTAAGCTTTGTGAGTGTGAAAGGATGGCGACGTGGCTGATTTCTGGCCACTCGCTCACGCGATCAGACGACCTGGCATAACCAGTGACATAATTACTATATTTAGTTAGCATTAAGGTTATGAAACCTATAAATAGCCCCCATTCCCTAGCACTTTTCTCACAACTCTGGGTCTCAAAAAAATCCATGAAAATTCCCACGTGATCGTCGTTCGACACTCTTCGCAAGGGTGGTGGTTTTAAGCTCTAGAAAAATTATAAATTTTCTTGAAAGAAAGAGGAGCTCGAGGATAACATGGCTGGTTTGTCCAACATTCTTCTTAAGGTAGGATTCGTCTCTCTCCTTTTGATCTTATTCTTAATTAAATGTTTAGATTTTATATGTCTAATAATTAAATTAGTCATATTATAGAATATTTTATGACAATGGTATTATAATCATTAATTAATAGTCATAATTGTTTCTACAACATTTTCAAAGATTATGGGTGTCCAATTAGGATTTTCCATTTATCAAATTTACATTTCACATGTTTTATTTCAATCAAATAGTTTATTAATTATTGTTTGTAGGCCATTAGTATTTTTGGTTTGAAGATAGTATTATAATTAATCAACTAATATGCTTCCCTTTAATCAACATAGCACTAAAATTAGGAATTATATAAATATAATTAATCAATGAATGTGCTTCCATATTCTTTTTAATCAACAGAGCACTAAAATTAGGAATTATATAAATATAATTAATTAATGAATGTGCTTCCATATTCGTTTAATCAACAGAGCACTAAACTCAGGTATTATATAAATATGATTAATCAATTAATATGCTTCTATATTTGTTAGTCATTTATTTTAGTCAACAGTGCACTATTTTTAGTTATAATATAAACAGTGTTTACTACATATGTTAAATCAGTAGTTTACTACAGCTATCATTAAAATTAACTATATTATAAATCAACAGTTATCAATAGTTATGTTATGTTCATATAAGATCATAAGAATGTAGTCTTATGCATCTAGGCATGCCACTGGAAAGTTAGGCATAATACATGTATGCATGAAATAAATGAAAAGAACGTCAAATCTATAATTACTATAATTACCGTGCATACACACCAAGGAAAATTATTCTATAATGCTAAACAACCACACATTCTAAACTACTATAAGATGTTATATTCATAATTAAAACTTATATCACATAACTTGTGATGCATCATTGTAGTGGTAATAAATGATATGCCTAGTGAAGAGATGTTAATTGACTTAATCATAAGTTATATAACCTGGTGGCTTAATTACAAAACTACACTGTATATATACATATGGTACCCTCTTACCAGATGACATGAAATTTGATACGGTTAGGATTAAACACGCGAATCCTAGGTATGGAATCCTATCCTGTTTTACGGATGAATTTATTATAACTGAAAATTCCATGCCTAGAAAAGGGTATGGAATACCATCCCGATTTATCGGATGACCATATTACAATTAAAATTCCATGCCTAGTAGAACTATGTGTTAACACCAATCTGTATCTCTATAACTACATGTCATAATAAGGTTAGGATTAGACACGCGAATCCTTGGTATGGGATCCTATCCCGTTTTTACAGATGAATTTATTATAACTGGAAATTCCATGTCTAGAAAAGGGTATGGAATACTATCCCGATTTATCGGATGACCATATTACAATTGAAATTCCCTGCCTAGTATAACTACGTGCTAAATCCATCCCGTACCAATATGTCACCGTATAATTCCAAAGATAGAATACTCATGTTCATCAAATTAATGTGAACATAATACCCGGTAGATGCATTATAAAGTTACCTCAACACTCACATGACTTTATCGCACACACTCGCCTTCTTTACCTATACATTTTCTAGAGGTAATCCAACCCGAGTGTAACTCGCTGACGGACTTCCTTTCCTCTTTATTCTATCTCTGGAATTTCCGTTAGATAAGAACGAGTTTGATGAAGAAGACGGAGGAGTGAAACCCACCGAGGAAGACTATGCAGAGCTGACGCCTGATTATTAGATAGCTCTTTATTTTTCAGTTGTCCACCTGTTAGGGCTTATCTTTCCATTGCAGTTGATGTAATAAACAATTTATTTACCTTCAGTACCTTAGGATGTAAAATGTTTTTTGGTTAATGGAAATAATTGCTTTGGCTTTTATTTATTTTTTCTTGTACATTACCTGCACGTTTATATACGCTTAACGTAACTGCATTGAGTTAGACCACCCTCAATACAGTTAGGTTGCGGACCGGGCCACATCTCCGTTTCTGTCCTTTTGGAAGCGGGTCGTGACAATACGAATGCTTCATATTTCTGTGTGAGCTTAGTCAGGGGTGCTGCAATCTTTGAGAAGCCTTGAATGAATCATCGGTAGTATCCTGCTAATCCTAAGAAACTTCGTATATCTTTCACCGTCTTTGGTGTCGGCCACTCACTGACAGCTGACATCTTAGCTGGATCTACTAAGATTCCTTTGCTTGAAACGATATATCCGAGAAATCCGACTTGATCTAGCCAAAATTCATACTTGCTGTACTTGGCGTGGAGCTGATGTTGTCGCAATATCTCCAAGACAATCCGTAAGTGCTCAGCATGTTCTTTTCGATTCTTTGAATACATCTGGATGTTGTCGATGAAGATGACAACGAACCTGTCTAAGTAATCTCGAAAAACTTGGTTCATCTGGTTCATAAAGATGGCAGGTGCATTGGTCACTCCAAATGGTATTACGAGATATTCATAATGACCATAGCGAGTCCTAAATGTTGTTTTCGGAATGTCGGACTCTTTGACCTTCACCTGATGATAACACGAACGAAAATCTAGCTTTGAAAATACACAAGACCCACTTAGCTGATCGAAAAGATCATTGATGCGTGGTAGTGGATACTTGTTCATAATCGTCACTTCGTTCAGAGCTCGATAATCCACACACATCCTGTATAAACCTTCTTTCTTCTTCACTAGTAACACCGGAGATCCCCAACTTGAAGTACTGGGCCGGTTCCAACCTTTTTTCAGTAGTTCGTCCTACTGAATGCGGATCACCTTCAATCCTTCTGAACTTAACCGGTACGGTTGATTACAAGTTGCACCAGGTTGTAAATCAATACTAAACTCAAGAGCTCGATTGGGAGGCAAATCTGATATACCTTCAGGGAACACATTCTCGAACTCTCAAACTACTTCGGGCTTTTCTTCTTCTGCCGGTAGAGAGAACACTTATGCATTCTTCGGTTTAGCACGGTATCTTCCTGGCTCCAAAGTTCTATCTCCACTTTTGAAATAAAATATTGGGTGATCTGGTATCTCAAATACTACCCTCCTTTGACAGCAGCCAATAGTAGCATAGAATACTCCCAGCCAATCCATTCCTAACACAACATCGAAATTTGGGATGTCCGGTACTTTGAAATTTGTGTAGAATTCCCATCCGCAAACTACCACTGGACACCGATCAAACCCCATAGTTGCTTTCAAGACTCCATTTCCAGAACTGACATTCCAGCTTGAAATGAGTGGCTTCACGGGAATCACATGCGTTCTCACGAATCGTTGGGACATGAATCAGTGTGAAGCTCCAGTGTTGAAAAGTGCGAGTGCAGGAAGGATGGCTACTAGTATAGTACCTAAGTTGTGTGAGGTTAGGTTTAGATATAGAAAAATATAGTGATACATAAGGATTGAAAAGATTTGAAAGGATGGGGAATTTACCAGTGATGATTTGTCCTGTGGCTTCGGCCTCCTCGACCGTCATTGTAAAAGCCTGACGTCTTGGTATATTCCTCCTTACCGGAGGCACATTCCTTTATCCTTGGGGCACGTTTCTTTGCTCTTGAGGCATGTTTCTCTGTGCCTGATGGAATTGACGTTGAGGCTATGTAGGAGGTCCACGTGGAGCAGGTGCAGGGAGAGCTAGGAGGGATGCAGGAGCCTGAATGGCTGGCCGCTACATTGCTATAATTGCGGGTCTGGGTACTGGAGCTGTGTTAAAACGATATGGGCATACTCCTATAGCGTGAGTAGATGCGCCACAAACCAAACACAGGTCATTTGCACGCTCATAGTCCTTCGCCAGGTGTCTAGTCCTATTGCAGTAGAAACATAAATCTGGACTGGACCGGTTAAATGATCCTCCCGATCTCCTGGGTGCAAAGGTCATCCTAGAAGAGGCTCCTCCTGTCATCTGTGCGGCAAGGCGATTGATTCTAGCTATTTGGGGCTTACCTTTCTTCTTCACCACAGCTTCATAATGGCGAGCTTCCTTCAGGGTGAGTTTATGAGTCGGGTAGTCGCCTGTGGCTAACGCCGCCTGAATCTCCGGGTCTAAGCCCTGTTGAAATCGTCTAGCCCGAATCTTATCAGTCGGGATCAAATGTGCCGCAAACCTGATAAGATGTTGATGTCAGATAGAGATGTGTTTTGACAGAACAGTTTTTTTGATACGAATTCTTTACCTGCGAAGCATGATGAATTCGGCATCTTATTCGTCCACCAATTTTACCCACATAGAACCTTGTTGTAGCTGGATGAACTATTGTTCCATATCGAAACAGGCAGTCTCGGGGAAGAACTTCGCATCAAACAGATCGCGAAACGCCTTCCACTTTATCGGTTGGGTGAGACGGCTTTTCTCAGCTTTCCACCAGACTCTTGCATTGTATGTCAGTTGCAACTTAGCAACTCTCACCCAGGCAATATCTGGCACTTGAGCTGCTGCCAGATCATCTTCGATCGCTTGAGCTCATTCTTCTGTCTCAAGTGGGCTCTCTTTTCCCGAGAAGTGTTTTGGGTGCAGTGCCCGGAATTGCTTGACTCTGGGTGCCTCGGCTTCGGGGCGGTGCATGAGAATAGCAGTCTATTGCTACTGACCCTCCAATAGACTCTTGATAGCCTCAAATAGTACCGTGTGCTCATTGATAGGAGCTGCAACGGTAGGGAGAGGTGGTAGAGTAGACGGTCGAGTATTATCATTGACATTCGTGCTGGTGTTGTTGGGAGAATCCATTACCTTGATAGAAAAAGGAATGGTTAGGATAGATTCAAGAAATTAGAAATATAAAGAATGTTTAGTTGATGATTCTTATAATTCTTGTGATATATTGCTTAAGACTTCATGCAGAATTGACCAGCATGGGCCGCCAACAAAACCTGTCACGCCCGCTTCCCACTAGACGGAAACAATGACATGGCTGGCCACAACGTATTTACTATGAAATAAATACGTTAAGCGTAATTAAGCAATATATAAAAATGAACAAGAATTGCAGAGGAACTAGTAGTCAGGCTAAGCGATAAGCTGGTTCAAATCCTCGTGACTCGGATCTATCTCCTAAGAGTCCGGTCCTCCTGACGAACATTCCAAAGAAAGAAACCGAAAGGAATGTCGTCAGCGAACTAAAGCTCGGTAAGTCCCAAAAAAAGAAAGAGAAAATAGTCTATATAAAGTGAAATGAACAATATAGTGTATATGATGGTTCACAGTTATAGGATAGTTATTCTAACGTGGTTATTTGTAGTTTGGTAAGAAAGGTATTCATGTATACGAGAGGAGTTCATCTTATCCCGTGGACTATGGTAACATGTAATACAATGCCCCGTCATAACCCACAGGACAACGACACTAGAATTCATGTAGGTGTCTTTTAAGTGACCTCTCGTACCACGATATACGTTCCATACCAATCTACTCCTTTATCCCCGCATAATATATTGTATAGATTATGTTTACAAGTCTTGGCCAAAACCATGGATACAAAATGTTCAGGATGTAATCGTGTATTCAAGTAGTCATGTCAAGTTCAAGTTAAGTTATAATCATGGTTCGGTCAAGTCAAGTATACATGTTTGAATTTGATGTTTGAATTCGAGTATTAATGTTCATGATCAAGTATTCATATTGATTTTGGATTCAGGTTTGAGGTTGGACTCAGACTGAGTCAGACACTTGTAAACTGATTTAACTTTTGAATTCTTAGGTTCAGGAGTTATCGGCGACTACTGCACATGGACGGCAGGATTTATGTATTTTTCCAAAACAATCACCATTGATAACTCCTGTTAAGTTTTCTAACCTAAATAGGCAAGCACTCACTTTCTCCGGCTCCGTGAGGCTCAAGAGAATTGATCCCGCTTAAACCTATATTTACTAAAGTCATTAAAATATTGTTTTGTATATCTCGAGAGGGTTTTATGAAATATATATTAATATAGATTAAAAATAAAATCTCGAGGGTGATTTGTATTACTTAGGGTTTTCATGAGCATGTGTTTTATGTATTGAGGTATTTTAATGATAAATACCTAGTTTTAAAAGTTTATGGTATTTTATTGAAAACTAGTCTTTTTCTAGTAACTTGATGGTATTTTATTGACATTTTTTAATCTTTCATTTTTATAAAAATGTAGTTTCATAATATAATGAAAATATGGATTTATAATTTTGTATAATTTTAATTTTTTTGTAAAAATTAGTTTTATTTAGAAAATTCGTTTTCCTTAAAAGCCGTATTTATATCCTTTCGAGATTGAATACTCCGTGAGGAGTGCTGCATCTCGTTCTACTATCCCCAGAATGTGCGATAATCTGCACCATCTATTAGCAGATCCCCTAATGAGAGTTGTAGATGCATAATTACAAAGGAATACGAAATACAGTTTTAAAAGAAACCCGGTTTTAAAGTATGTGGTATTTTATTGTAAAAATTATATTTCAAACAAATATAGATAAAAATAGGTATCGTGCTATGAAACCAAAGTTTACGTGTGAGGTAGGTTGTTACCCCGTGAAGTTTTTCCTAAAGGTATGGTTTTAACGAAAACATAAAGGAGTGATAATAAAGTTCAAGGTATTTTAATAAAAAAGTTCAATTATGGTTGTTTCACATGAGATTCTTGTTTAAACTTGATTCTAAACATTTATATTTAAGATTACAAGTATTTTGGTAAACTTAGATTGATCAAAATATAAAGGAAAAGGCGTTTCAAGGGTTTAGAAAAAATGTCGGTAATAACTCCACTTTACCGATATAAGATTAAAGATGAAATTTAATGAAGAGAAAGAGAGTTTGGGAGAGACTTATGGTTTGAAGAACTTAAGAAAAGGTTAAGTAAATGGAGGGAGACTTCATGATGTCGCGGGAGCTCCGGAATCGGCTTCGATTTTCGACGGAAGAAGCTTGCTCGCTAACTCCACTTTACTCCACTTGCACTTAGAACTTTTTGAGAGAGTTTTGCTAGAATTTTCAGAATGGTGAAGAGTTAGGGCATGTGGTAGTATTTATAGTGGAGAATTAGGGTTTGGGAATTAAAAATGTGGATTAAAAAGTATTAAAATGGTGTTAATTGGTGAATTGAAGGGTCTCTATTTGATTGCAGGAAAATCAAACAGTGCAGAGAAATTGAGGGGAGTTGAAGAGACAGGTATGCAAAATACGGAGCATTTTGGCCCTATCTGAACCGTCCCCGCCGGTCTTTAGGCAAGTTTGGCCGGTCGATCTTGAGGCAAATGCCTCGAGATTCATGCTACCAGATCAACTTTCTATTTACTCCATTTTGCACATGTTTGATTTTTCTGAACTTTTCATTTCCCCGTGTATTGCACGTGCAACCTTTCGTGCTTTCAAAAACTTAAAAAGAAAAATCATGAAAAATTATGTCTGATGGGAATCGAACACACATGCTACGTCACAGCAGTGCAATGGTTTTACCAGTGATCTACAAGTGACTTCTTGCTTTTATTTAAAAAAAAGTAACTTATAACTCAAACTCATGCTGTAATACTCTTTTGTTGTATATTAACAGGAAAATTTCCGTACAGAGATTTCAGAGTCGTTGGTTCGACCCATATTATGTTTTATATCCATGCACTTCTCATATTTTTTTTCAATATGGGATTATTTTAATCCACACGTCTCAACATTTTTCATGTGATGTATTTGGATTTTCGTATAAGATTTTTAACCTTTTCATATATTTAAAATTTTAATAAACTTAAATCTAATCCTATTAATCTAGATTTAAACATTTAGTTATGCCTTATCAAAATTTTAAAATTAATGTATTTTTTTTTTAACATAAAAAAAGGTATCCCAAAAAGGTTCTTTGCGGAATATGTTGCAACACACACGCACACACTTGGTTTTGTTCTGGCCTTAAGAAATCATCCAAACTTATTCTAATGAAGCTCATAAGTAGGAATTCCCCAGATCACGACACGTAGTGGATGACGTATCATCCACGTAGACATGCTAAATTCCTGGGGGCTACGGAGCTGGAATAAATATGATGCATTAGGGACATATCTCTGTGCCTCGCCTCTGAGGTTGCACCCGACCTTTTAGAAGACCTTTTTGGAGTACGTTCCCCCTTCGGCTAACCGAGCTATCCTATAGCTGAGACTCCTCAGCTCACTTGCTCGTCTCCGAGCTATCCTTTAGCTGAGACTCCTCAGCTTACTTGCTCGTCTCCGAGCTATCCTATATCTGCAATTCCTCAGCGTCCTTGTTTGGCTGGAAGCATGGAGCCCGAGCGCCCCCGCAACGGTTCCGTGTATCTCGCCACGACGAGATCTTCTCCGCTCCACGTCCCGCATCCCACGCTAGCGTATCTCGCCATTAATACGCGTATCTCACCGTTAATAGGCGTATTTCGCCATCAACGTGAACGTGACGCAGGGGCATAACGGACGGCGAGAATCTTGCATCGGCTCGCTCCATGCGATCACTATATAAACCTCTCTTCCACACGACTTAGGTATCTTGAACTCATTCTAATACACCGCTACTCTGCCCTAATATTTCTCGGTACTTACTTGATTGTCGGAGGGTCCTACAGTGGTTTTCCACCCCAGGACTTTCTTTGTAGGTAACTCGGCGTCAACAACAACCAACAACCCATTAAGAACCACACGCTCAACTCTCATCTTAAATCTTAACCGTTTAGCACCGCTGGAAACAAGATTGATGGAGGACAACATCTGAGAGAGATTTCGAACTCCATAAGTTGGCACCGTCTATGGGGACTCTTTTCCACCCAAAAAAGTTGGTCTTCCGCTTTCGATTCCATAGCCAGCGATCATCGCAACAAAGATCCCAGTACAAGCCACCTGTCATACGCAATGGAGGCGGGGCGGTTCAACTCCGCCTCTCAACATCGTCGAAACCTTATCTGCACAGATCGACAGCCTCACGGTGATGGTGGATGCGCTTGCTCATGTCTAAATGGCCTCCTACTAATGTTTTCTGAAAATAATTCATTTTACTAAAATAAATGGCGAGTCAAGAACAATATAATTATTGATCCTTCAAATGGTAGAATGTTAGCTCTCTGGGATAACCCACAAACTGCTATTACTGAAACGTGCTTTGAGTTAATCCGGATTCTGGTTTTAAGCATAAGCCAGACAACTCCTTATACCTTAACATT
Organism: Agapanthus africanus; assembly: GCA_030015575.1. Lineage (NCBI taxonomy): Eukaryota > Viridiplantae > Streptophyta > Magnoliopsida > Asparagales > Amaryllidaceae > Agapanthus > Agapanthus africanus. The sequence goes on along the minus strand of CM057339.1, from coordinate 294,803,291 downwards.
GCTAAGATATGAATCTATTCTATATCCAATATAGAAACAAAGACACTAATTCAATTTGAACTAGATTCAAAAATCATGCAGCTGTTTCTGGTGCATATCGACTAAATGGAAGAAGGTCGTGTAGCATTACTCATCAAGGAGCGCACCTATGGATCACAAATATATTACTTACGACGAAATACCTAGCATAAGAATCTACATCTTTGATCACCTCAAAGAATCCCGATACCTCCAACGAATGGTTCTCCACTTTATTCTTATACCTATAACTTCTCAAAATTTGGACCTTGTATTTCAACGAAATGCGTGTCTAAAACCAAAGAAGCCATAAGTAAACAGAATATATTACGATTACCAACCCCTTGTCCTAATGGACATCGGACAACATACAATACTTTGTATAAGTCCCTTGAGTTTAATAACTCAAACTCTGTGCGTCGTAGGTTGAAAACTATATTATGGTTAAGAAGAATTACACCGTTATTGAATGCACCTTATTTAATCATCGACTGATAAAGGTAAATGTTATAAACATAATTTCAAAAAGTTATATCTCACTTTATAAAATAAACGCACAGATATATCAGTTTGAAACTGGTGCATAACAACGGATATTCAAAACCAAATATTTGTCGTTAGGCAAAACCCAGGTGATTTCCTCGAATATCGCCAATTACAAAGAATTCTGATATTAAGGATCTAATCACCCAATTCCTAATATTTTACTCCCACTCAGCATCTGTAACGCCACACAGATGTAAGAATCTAGTCTGGTAAATACATACCTTGAAGTCAGAATCTAATTGGGAAAACAGTTTTTAATTAACATCGCACAGTAAAACTGAAACATGAAAATGTTTTGAGGGGGTGGCTGGATATTCCTAGTAATGCCTCTTCCACTATCCAGATTCATGACAGTGGTCACAATTTTCCTTGCCCTCATTCCAATCCCTTTATATCTCTTTATATCGTACCTTCTGTATACCATACTCAGGCTAATTGGTTTTCTTCCTTCCCTACCTTTCGGTACCTGTCTAAGGTTTAGAAATAGACTATCTAATAAACGTAAAAGGTGTACTCTCCTAATATTAGGAGCCCTCGCAACCTGAGAAAAGGTAAAGAAATAAGACAACCAAATAATCCTATTCAATTTCTCCAGATCTGGAATACATCCTCGAACTGAAACAAGTGTCTTCGAGTTCGTATGTAACTATACAATGGCATACCCAAGCAATATGGATCTTCATAGTGATACGGGGTGTTCTAGAGAAATGCAAAAGGGAAGTAGGAGTGGCAGGGATATATGCGGTTTTATCATGAATAATGACAATCTAAAGCCAAAGTGTGTAAAAAGGTTTGGTTAATTTGGTTCATGAGTTTTAGTTTAAGGTCGGGTCATGGTCGCTGCTAGAAAGAGAAGAAACACTCAGCGTGCACTCAAGCCTAAATTAGATTGGTTAATCAATTTATCTAATTATGATGGCTCCTACTGTTTCCTCGAATTTTTCTTCAAACCCTAAAAGAAGAATTAGTCTGGATCATCTAAAATCACCCAAGGAGTAACACCTATTCATCAGTAGGAATCGGGACCCAACTATCATCGTGTGATAACTTGATAGAAACCACTCAAGTCACCATACTCCAGAAGGTATGCGCATGCTTGGAAAGTTTTCCTTATATTTGAAACCCCCGATATGGTTTTTGCCTCTAGGACCCAAGTGACCTTGACAATGCCAACATATCAAAGAGTCCTAGTAAAGTTCAACCCGTCATTATCTTGATTGCATTAAACCCACCCGTACGAGTCCTTTACAATGCCAACATGACCGTACGACTGTCCTAACCAATCACATCTAATACTACAAATAAGCAATACTCAACTACCGCACACTACAACTTGACAATGCTAAGATACGTAGCACGAATACTGAGCACTACTCATAAGAAATAATGGAGGGCTACGACTAGTTTTTGGCAAAAAACCTTTAACGCAATAAACTTGATATTGTTGAAGGAACGCGAGAAGTTTTGAAAAGGAGTGGTTTAGGCTCTGCATTTTTAAAAGAAGTGGTTTTGTAGAAAACCGATAGTTTTGAAGAAAACCGAGTAGTTTATAGTCACGTAAACTTTTGCCAAAGAGGTCACTCCCTGTGAAGGGATATAGGCTCTTTCCTCATTAAATTAGATGCAGGATATTCCTAACTGAATGCCTTGATGCAAAGCAAGAGTAAACGCCTATAGTTTTCAAATTTGGTTCCGACAATATCAAATAGGTTTGTTTTTCTTGCATTAATAAGAATTAATGCAATCCTATCAATTAAACATATCATTCCAGAAAGAAAAAATTTTGCACGCACATATATACCATCTACATTTGCCACAGGGTCCCAGATCTTCACCGTAAGGTTACTTAACTTACGGCAGGGCGGGGACAGGACTAGCGCGGATGCAAAACATATATAGCGTATACTAGGTATATATATAGATTCGTCTCGCGCATGATATCAAGTAACATCATAGAAGCATCACAGCGGAATCACAGCGGAATCACAGTGGAAGCAAACACATATGGAAATGCGGATAAATTAGGAAAAATACATTTCAATGGAGCCATATGTGAAATGCAATTTTTTCGGTCGTGTAGATAGCCCGTAGCATCAGACCCTAGACCCCTACGAGTGCGGACGCCATCAGCCAATCCCAGAAGCGAGGCAACCCCATTCAACGAAGTGAGTGGGTCACCCAGCACTTTTGAAATTCGGTGACTTGGGCACCCCTCCGTGGTTCAATCCTATACCCCCTACAAATGCGGCGAATAGCCCGCCAATTCTAGAGTAAAACATCCCGGCCTCAACGCTATGAGATGGAGGCCCGTTGCCCTCTAGAACCTGGCTACTCGAGCACTCCGCCGTGAGTAACCGTAGTGCATGTAATGAAAACCTGAATATACAACGGTGACTATTTCCGCAACCAGGATGCGCCCCAAACAATAATATACAAGCCACAATGACGGCAATCCACATATCGGACGCTCGCCATGCAATATGAATACACACAACATCACAGAGCTATTTGATACTTTTCACACCGGGCTATCCATCGCGACAAATCCAACATAACTAAAAACAATATCCATCACAGAACATCAACGAGAATATCATGTTCGTAAACCCGTCTGATTGTACATATAGCAACCAGTCGGATTATATTGCGCTATGATATTCACGGTCGCAGAATCAAATGCACAGAAAAACACGAATTTAAAATTTTGATCGATTAAAACTTTCCGCATTGGCCCGAAAAAATCATATTTTCATGTATTAGAGCCCCAGAAAAACTTTGGGGAACTGTAGCCAAAATTAGGCCGTGGATCAGCGGTCAAACGGCGCATTTCACGGCTATTCAACGGCCGAATTATGGAATTAGGTGCCCAAATATTTTTCCTAGCTCTAATTTTTCCAACACATAATTTTAATGCAACCTGAAATTTTTTTGAACAACACTGAAATTCGAACAGTAAGAATTTTGGAAATGCGATTCAGAAAATTCGGTCGATCCAAACTCTAAATTAGTGTAAACAAGTCTAGCCTTTAGCGTGGTTCTGATATCACTACTGGAAACTTAGGCACACCAGCAAACTAATTTTAGAAGAAGATATCATGGATTTCAAAAAATTTCTAGTTTTCTAAAATTCCAAAACCATGAATCGAACTAAAGAGCTAGAACTTGCTAACCTGAAACCTAGTGAGCCATGCTAATCTACTATATTAGAAATACTCACATTCTCAAGATTTCTTCAAGTGCTCCGGATCGCGCTTCCAAGTCGGTCTTTCTTCGCCAAAGATTATCCATCTGAGAGAATCGATCCAAGCTCCAGCTTCGTCTAGCGAAGCAACCGACGCTCCAAGCTCGTTTGGAATGGAGAGTGGAGATTGTTGGGGTCAAAAATTATCCGGTTGACAAAGTCAAAGTCAACCCCTAGCCAAGTGGGCCTGAGCTCAAATCAAGACCGAGCATGGAAGGGATCGGTCCCATAACAAAAAGAATGAAGCAATAAATTAGTTTAATGTAATTTGTTTAAATAAATGTATGAAAGATGGGAAAAAATCCAAAATTTTGTAAACCCCATGGGTTATGTGAAGCACATGAGGTATAGAGAGGCACAAGTGCCATTTAAAAAAGCCCAAGTGGCTATTTATAAAGTGTATAGCCTATAAAAAGCAAACATGATGAGAAAATCAAGAACAACTTTCATTCTCTTAAAACTTCTATGTTTTGTGCCTCCATATTCTCGCTCTCAAATTTTTCTCTTCCTCTTCATTTCCAATTAAATCAAGAGTTTAGCTCTTTTTTTTCAAAATTAAATAAAGTTTCTCCATAAAACACTCAAAGGGTATTTCAGATCTCACATCAAATTCTTAAAAGGGAGATTTTTAATCTCATCCCCATTTCCCCCAAGACCCAGCAAAAAGAGAGGAGGAGGAGGAAGACCCACCTTTAAAATCCCACTTTGGGAGGATCCAACGCTCAAGGGAGAAGAAAGAGGTCCCCTTTGATCATCTCCGAAGATTTTTTGAGGAGTTCAACTCAAAGATTCAAATTCTCAAAAGTTTAACTCCAAATCCAGGTCTTTTGAGAGTTTAACTCCAAATCTATACCCAATTCTTGTTCGGGAGTTCAACTCCAAGCCCAAGAGCTCAGCCCTACGTGACCCGCTGGAGTCCAGCGGCCACACACCGCTCACGCATTCCGCTGGCGCCAAGCGGCCATGTTGGAACCTCACCCGCGTGCGCAAACGCGTATGTTTTGGAAACGGATATGATTTTAAGGAAATGGAACGCGCACACAAGATCGTTCTAGTTTTAAAATTTATAAACCGCAAGTGCACATCGCGTTGTAGCAAGCCGGCAAGTACGGGTCGATCCGCAGGGAATTGTGTATTAGATCTTGTTTTTTAAGGTTCAACAAATAACGAATGGTTGGTTTGTCACAAAGAATAGAAAGAATATGGAAACAAGAAAACCAAGCAAAGAAGATAAGAAAGAAGTGGTTGTGGCTTTGACTCGGAAGGTCGAATCGCGACGATTCCTTCGATGCTCCCTTGATCATGAGTTGTCCGTTCTTACGTCGATCCCGGCATGAAGCATGATTTGTCGAGGCGGTTGCGGAGCACAAATCATCAAATTCCAATGTTCGCCATAAAACACGAAACGATTCCGTTACGTTCTTACTTACCATCTTTATGTCCAGGCATGATGTATCAATACTAAGCACACGGGTTAGCAAGCATACAACATCAATACACATCAATTTGCAAATAAGAAGTAAAGGTAGGTATTACACTTGCCAAGTAGGTTGGTGAGAGTATATGGTATATACTTGAATGAAAGGTGTCAAGAAACATAAGCAACATATCATATCTCAACTATCTAGTAAGTTTAACACACAATTGCTTCTAAGCTTAACCTTACAAATGGCGATATGAAGGAATAAGATATGAGATAAAGGTTACAAATAACCATCAAAATCATCATATCATATCGAACACTTCCATTTAGCAATCTTAAGCTTACAATCAAAATTAAGCACTTTAAACAATCACAAGAGGAGGAGGAGGCAAGCCTTTCATCTCATTTCCTCACCATTACCACAACCAAAGATACTAGTTAAGCATGATAAAAAGAAAAGCAAATAAGAACAAGAAGCAAGAAAACAATGCAAATAACAAAAGCAATATTATTAACACTTGAAGTTGAGGTACAAATCATTGGTAACTTGTTCAATCTCCATAATGAAGCTCTCAAGAGAAAGCTTCAAGAGGGAAGAAGAAGAAGAGACCAAGTTAAAGCCCACTCACTCTCAAGCCTAAACCAAAAATAAACAAAAATGGAAAATGGGTATATATTATGCACACCCCTTGCTCAATATCTGTTCTAGTAATTATAGGCTCAACTCCAGAATAAACAAACGATATAGATGGACTAATGTGACCATAAGAAATGACCAATCGAAAATTGAGGATGATTGGGGCAAGGAGGACTTTCATAGGGTCTCACCGGTTTGTATCCGAGCAAAAGGGCTCGTGTTGATGTAATGGTTTTGTGTGCTCTCCACTATTCTTCTGGTGCTGCTTAATTTCTCTAAATAACCATTGTTTGCACTCAGTAGAATTGGACGGAAAGTGTTGCATTATATCATATTATAACTTTATGCATTAAACACACATCAACTCATACATGTACCCACTTGCATAAATTGTGCAAGGGCAGCTCCCAAATGGTCCATGTCAAAGAGCTAGTGTCACACATGTTTTGTGTTGGACCAAAATTGTGTGCACACTTGTTATTTTAAAAGAGCTCTCTGAATATCGGTCGGTTCTCTGTTCTGATTGCAGTGTCGGCTCCCAAATATTATATCCGTGATATTGAGTTTGTTTCCAGTATTTTAATCACTAACACCTGTAATCTGTAATTACTGAGCAGATATTGATTAATAGCGCCGATATATAACAAAATAGATAATGAATGAGCGGTATTAAAATGCAGTTTTCGGTGATGAATAGGCCACGCGGTACGCACATGACCTATTGACGCCCACTCTACTGGCACGTGACCCGCTGACGCCCAGTGTCCACGTGCCACGCACATGCCCCGCTGCTCCCCAGTGGTCACGTGTTGTCTCACGCGCCCTTAAGGTGCTCCTCACCCCTCTTTTTCTCACACGCTCCACACTTAAAACACATCCCCCGTTAGAAAAAATTTCTAACAGGGCGTTGGCCCGGACCCCGCAAGGGATTTGCTAGTCCCCTTAATCCCCTGCCCTATAAGTCGATGTCGCGCACCCCACGTGTTCGCGGGGAGGAGGAATTTGCAAAAAATGATTTTTACGGGCTTCGCAACACTGACTAGAACCAAGGATCGTCCATAAACCCTAGCTAGCAAACAACATGAGATTTAACTACTCGGAAAGAATGTTATACCTCATGCTACAAGTCCTTCGGGTCTTCTCCGCTGTCCTCCTCGTCATTGTAGGCTCCAAGGATCAATCCGGATTGTAGCTTTCTCGTCGTCTTCCTCGAGTCAAAGACGATCCACCCGAGAGTCTATAGTCCGAGCTCCAACCTCAAAATCGAGGTAACTAGGGCAACAAGCTTGCTAAACTTGATGGACAACATGATGTAGAGAATGAAGATGGATTCATTTATCTCTTGAAACCCTAGTTTACTCAACTCATGAGTTAAGGGTTTTTTATGTGATGAAGAATAAGTGAGCTAACATAAGGAAAGAGAAATGGTTTTTGATAATGATAATGATAAATAAAAATTGAGATGGCTAACTTGACATGACCACAAGAATGGCATGAAAAATATCTCATCAAAATATCTAGGTCATAAAATATCTCACAAAAATATCTAAGTCAAATAGTAAAATCAAGTCAAGTGGTCAAGCCAAGTCAAAAGGTCAAACAAAGTCAAGTAGTCAAAACTAGTAGCCATACCTCAATTATCATTTACAAAAATAACAAATACTTTCCTCTACCTCATAATTGTTTTAATCAAGTAAATGGTCAAAACCTTAATGAGGTGTCTCCTTCTGTACTCCTCTCATCCGTATATACATACCCGCATTCGTGTTCCGAGAAACACGAATACAAAGAGACGAAACTGATCCATCAATATAATACTAGGATTTGGCTTAAACCAAATCCCACTAGTATTATCCACCCGAACATCATACACGCACAAGTGTTCATAAGTGATCGAATCCCTGCCGTAAAACCATACGGCCTCTACACCTTTTGCCCAGTGCAGGGAAACTCTCTATATGGGACTCTAAAGACTCGACACTATGCTGGCAGTGGGTTTAACCATAGGCCGTAAGCGGTACTAGGTGCACGTAACGGTCCCCAGGTAGATGTCGATAAGAAGGCCGATGAGGAAAACCCATCCGAACTCCTACTGAGCCTGAATGTGACAATCTCTGTACAGTCCGGTCTGTTCGTCTAAGAGTATCATATATCCGGCCTAGGGGACAGTAATCATCAGACCCCTAATAGCGCAATAAGTCGTGTCGGAGAGTATCCCAATACACCCTAAGAAACTACTGGAATACCTACCAGTAAATATCGCTTGCCTTGACCAAGGACTTTGTGTAATGGCCTTCAGAACACAGCGCGATATCAACCCCCAATACCGGGAGAGACGAATCCTATCTAACCACCACTGCCTCCAAGTGCTTTGGGGCTGCACCCAACTACTACCAGTTTGCACGACTCCTTTAAGCCGTGGTAGGGTAATAGTCAAACTACAGTGGGAACTGTTAGTGTATATGCCCTAGAGGCCATTACTGTATCATACTAGTTTGTATATTACTTAATGGAAGCTTGGGATATTCACCTTGTATAAACAATCTTGCTCAATATAGTAGTATGCTACTTGGTTTGTTTCCACTTCAATGTGTACCTGTGTTTATTTTATGATATCACCTATACGCATTAGTGGAGCCCTTAGGATCTTTGTTTGATTACCAGCGTTGTGATGGCAGTCACACTAGTGGGGGCTGGGTAATCTATAAGCACATCCTTATACAGGTCCCTAGTCGCAGGACTATCGAGACAGGGCATCGATACTCCGGAGTAGACTAGCGTATGTGCTTCTCATCCCAGTGTGGGAGATGGTCTGTCCCACAGCCATCAGTACGTCGTACTGGAGATAGTATACGGGTGCTCGTTAGGTTACGAGTACACTGGACAGGACTTGTCGGGAACTGACAGGTTGGTATTATACCTATCGTCAGTTATCAGTTCACAGGTGACATGAGTACAGCTTAGTCCGCTGACTTGACACTGTCTTTTCGCCTCGAGTGTGTTCCCACTGTACTTTGATTACTACCCTACCACGGCTCAAAGGAGTCGTGCAAACAGGTAGTAGTTGGGTACAGTCCCGAAGCACTTGGAGGCAGTGACGGTTAGACAGGATTCGTCTCTTCCGGTATTGGGGGTTGACATCGCGCTGTGTCTAGGAGAGCCATTACATGAGTAGTCCCTGGCCAGGGCAATCGAGATATACTGGTAGGTTTCCAGTGTTATCTCAGAGTGTTTTGGGCTTCACTCCGACACGACTTGTACCGCTATTAGGGGACTGACGTTTACCGCCCCTTAGGCTCGCCATGCGATGTATCAGACGAACAGACCGGACTGTACGGAGACTGTCACATTCAGACTCAGTAGGAGTTCAGATGGGGTTCACCTCGTCAGTCTTCTTTTCGGCATCTACCTGGGGACCGTTACGCACAGCTAGTGCCGCTTGTGGTCTGTGGTTAAACCCACTGCCAGCGTAGTGTCGAGTCTTTAGAGTCCCACACAGAGGGCTATTCTCTTTTGGGCAAAACAGAGTAGAGGTCGCATGGTTTTGCGACAGGGTTCGTTCTCATCCACGCACTTGTGCACTTTTGGAGTCCGGACGGATATTACTAGCGGGCTCTGGTTTGAGCCAGATACTAGTATATGTTTTAGGGTTAGTTTTATCTCATTGTGTTCATGTTCCTCGGAACAAGAATGCGGGTGTGTATGCACAGTTGGTTGAGGCGGAGGAAGAGGATTTTCATTAGGGTTTCGGAACGGGTGTGTATGCACAGTTGACAGTCGTCTTTTTCCAAACCCTAATGAATTTATGATATATCAATTAATAATATTAATTAAATGAAATTGTGTCATGGTTGGGTTTGTTGACTTGTTGACCATGGTTGAAACTTTGACTATCATCATTACATTTCAAAGATGCTCTTTGATTCTAGCAAAACCATTTAATGCGTGTAATGATAATTGTCATTCCAAACCATCCATCAACTATTTCATTTAGATTATTATTATTAATTTGATAATTCATTTGATATTATGTTATGGTTGTAAAAAGTTTTTTCATTCTATCATAACACTTCTCTCTCCTCTCTTCTTCTTCCTCCTCCTCTAGTTCAAGGAGACTCACTCTCATGTGTTGAGAAACTCTCTCCTTGAGATAAGAACACCCCAAAACCACTCTCTACTCACTCTAGGGTTAGAGGTCTAGCAAGCCAAAGACCCTAGTTCTCTCAAAGTTCGAGAAAGGAGCCCGAAGGTTGAACCCTCAGGTGGATCCATCTTTGACGGAAGAAGGCGACGAGGAAAGCACCATCCAAGCTCTACAAAGGTTTCAAGAAGAAGGAGTTCAAGTTAGGTATAACATCTTTTCCGAGTAGCTAACTCTCTTTAGCTTGGTAGCTAGTTTAGTTTAGAAAAGATCCCGACTTTTGTTAGTCCATGTTGCCTGATGCGCTAAAAATTTATTTTTTATACCGTTTCCGCCTCCCCGCAAGAACCGGGGTTGGCAACGTGGACTTACAGTGGTATCAGAGCCTAACTAAACTTAAACTAGCTAAGTAGTAAAGTGTATGGAAGTTCGATCGGAAAAATCACGAAAACCTAAACATCAAAAACCCTAACTTTCTGTTGAAATTTTTTGTGCTCAAAAGATAAAAAGTTTTGCTCCTAAAATCGGCTCAGGGTTTTGTGAAGACACCCACCAAAAACGGTCGCCTGAATCCATCAAATCGCCGCGGTTCGGCGACAATGGGTATACATTTGCCGCGGAACCGCCGCCGTTTTGGCTCCTCTCACGACCGGGTTTGGTGCAGTGTTCTTCTGGTAGGGTTTTGGGATTTTTAAGATGGTTTATTTGCGCCCAGGTTTTCCAGAAAAGAAATTTGTTTTGGGGGGCCTATAAATCCGTATTTTTGATCGAACTTCACTATACTTTGACTAATCTGTTATACCTGTGATGTTTATATGTATTGAACGTCGGCTAATCGCTATATGTCGATTAGTCGGGGTTATACATATCTGTGATCTGTGTTCGATGATGGTATGTGTATATGAATGCGTTGGACTGTCGCGGGTGAATAGCCGGGGTGGATGTGAGATGAGTGTTTCTTTTTCTTTCATTCATGTAATATGTAAATTGATGTAATATTATTTGTATGGCCGCACAACCGGGTCGGGGTTGTAGCCGTCATTGTATAATTCTTTTTACTGTTTTTGCTCCTAGGATAGACCCATGGAGGGGGTGCACAAACTACCGGGTATCTCGAAGTGCCGAGTGGCCTACTCACGGTGTTGAGGGAGGTTGCTCCACTTCGGGTACTTGGCGGGTAGTTTGCCGCACCCGTAGGGGTCTTGGATGGGGTTTTGGCTATTCACCGCGACCGTGTAATCCGCTTTTCGTTGCAGGCTCGAACGGATTGCGGATTCCTAGTATATCCAATGTATTCATCTGGGATCTGTAATGTCTATCATTTCTATATATTTATAACTATTTAGGCCTTGCTTATGTTTTACAGCCGCGCTAGCCCAGCCCCCGCTCTGTCGTTAGTTAAGTAACCTAATGGGTAATGACGGGGCCCCGTGGCGAATGCGAATGGCATAAGCGTACGTCATATTTTGGTTGTTTTCTACAATGGTAGGATTAAATGATGGGACGCATTAAAAGAACTAATGCAAGAATATCACGCATTAAAAGAACTAATGCAAGATAATAAACCAAGTAAAAGTCGTTGGAACACTTTCGAAAAACCACTCGGTTCTTTTCAAAACTAACTTTTAAATGCGGAGCTTGAGCCACTCCTTCTAAAAGCTATATCGTTCCATCGATTATATCAAGTTCACTACGTTCACGGTTTTACCAAAACCATTCGTAGCCCTCCGTCATTTCGCATGAATAGGCAATAGTATTCAAGCTATGTATGTTGGCCAAAGTCAAGGCATAGTGATTGGTAGCTATTGAGTGTTCATGTGTAGTATAGATAGATGCGTTGGTTTGGGACAGTCGTACTGCCATTTTGGCCAAAGTCAAGGGTAGGTACGGGTGGATCCAAATTAACCTGGATAGTGACGGGTAGAACTTGACATGTGACTTATGATATTTTGGCCAAAGTCAAGGTCATAAGAGCATGGGGCAAAAATCCACATCGGGAGTTTCATAAGTACTGAAACTTGCTAGATTTGCATACCATTTGGAGTGTGGTGATTCTGGTAGGATTCCTTCAGTTTCGTCACGCGATGATATTTGGATCCCGATCCTACTGTGAGTATATGCTACTCCTCGGGAAATTTCTCACTAAACGATCAATGCTATAAACCTAGTAGGTGCCTAGAAAGGTGTTAGCGGGGCTACGCCCCCAGGGAAAAGAGGTTCTTAAATTAAGGAACTTCGCGAAAGCGTTGGAAAACCTCCCTCGAAGTACCGACACTAGCCTGGCTGAACGGTTAAGCAAGTATTGTGCGGTGGGATTGATCCTGACTAATTCTTCCTTTATGGTTTGAGGAGGGATTCGAGAGACAGTGGGAGCCATCCTGTTTAGACAAACTAAAAACCATTCTAAACTTGCAAGAGCATCATGCTGAGTGTTTCTTCTTCTCTCTCCTAATTGCAGCGACCAATCGACATGACTGGACTTAAGTTACTTCTAGATAAAAACATACTGACAGGGCCAAACTACAAAGATTGGTTCAGGAATGTCAAAATGGCAATCACTTACGACAAGCTGGGGTATCTTCTTACCACCAAAGCTCCCCCCGTCCCAGGTCCCACCTCCAGCGTCGCGGATAAGGAAATCCGTAAGAATTGGGAGATTGATAGCGCGAAGGCCAAGTGCCTCGTACTTGCCTCTATGGAAAACGAACATCAGAGGAGGCACGAGAATATGGACCTTGAATCCATATTTCTCCATACAAAAGAACTGTATGGAGAGCAATCTCGTATCGCAAGATACGAAGTGTCGAAGAAGTTATTTTCGGCAAGGTTGGCCATCGGATCATCGGTAGCGGAACACGTGCTTAAGATGATTGGCTTCATTGAGGAGCTCGCGGAACTTGGAACCACGTTGGAGAATGAGCTCTATACGGACTTGATTCTCCAGTCCCTTCCTTCCACTTACGCCCAGTTTATACTGAACTTCAACTTACAAGAAAAAGAAGTTGAACTTTCAGAACTCCTCAACATGCTGAGGAGCGCAGAGGGCACCCTACAGAAAGGTAGGGAAACATCCACTTTGTTTATAGGAGGATCTTCTTCTTCTAGGTCCAATACGAAAGCCAAGGGAAAGAAGAGGAAAGCCCCCGCCAAACCAAGGGGCGGTGTTAGTAAAGTGGATACGAAGGGAAAGGCAAAGGCAACAATAATAGCGGGGAAGCTTGTGGGTAAAGAAGAATGCTTCTATTGTCATAAGAGTGGACACTGGAAGAAAGATTGTAGGGCTTGGAAGGCCAGGACACAGGAACTGAAGCAGGTTGCGGCTTCAGCTTCAGGTGTGTATGTTGTTGAAAACTGTCTTTCAATAAACTCTCCTTCCTGGGTATTGGATACCGGATCAGGATCTCATATCTGTAATTCTTTGCAGGCGTTGAGAAACCGTAGGGTTTTGAAGGCAGGTGACATGACCCTCAGAGTTGCAAACGGAGCTAGCATGGATGCTAAAGCCGTGGGGGACTATCACCTGGGAATATCAGATGGACATGTTTTGGTTTTGCGCAATTGATTTTTTGTACCCAACGCAACTTGTAATATCATTTCTGTATCTTTGGTTTCTAAAGAAGGTTATGAATTTGCGTTTGTAAGTAATGTTGTAAACATTCACCTTAATCAAGTTCTGATTGGGTCTGGTACATTGAGCAATAGTATATACGTGTTAAACCAACCACAGATTTTCAATGTCCAGAATACACACAAAAGAAAGTCTCCAGAAATCAATCAGGCTTTCTTATGGCATTGTAGACTGGGTCACATCAATGAGAGAAGGTTGACTAAGTTACATACAGAAGGGTATTTGAATCCGTTCGAATATAAATCGTATGCCACTTGTCAATCCTGTCTTAAAGGAAAGATGACAAAGACTCCGTTCACTGGACACGGAGTAAGAGCGAGCGAGCTCTTGGGACTCGTACACAGCGACGTGTGCGGTCCAATGTCTACACATGCGCGAAGCGGTTATTCTTACTTCATTACTTTTACGGATGATTTTTCAAGGTACGGTTATGTCTTCTTAATGAAACATAAGTCCGAAGCCTTTGAAAAGTTCCAGGAATATAAGAATGAAGTAGAAAAACAAACCGGCAAAAGTATCAAGATTCTAAGATCGGATCGAGGTGGAGAATACTTAAGTGCCGAGTTTCTGAATTACTTAAAAGAGAATGGAATTCTCTCTCAGCTTACTCCTCCATACACTCCGCAACATAACGGTGTATCGGAGAGACGGAACCGGACCCTATTGGATATGGTACGGTCCATGATGAGTAACGCTGAGTTACCGCGATCATTCTGGGGGTATGCACTAGAATCAGCTGCATACCTTTTGAACCGAGTTCTCACTAAGACTGTGCCTACCACACCATATGAAATGTGGTGTGGGAAGAGGCCCCATCTCAGTCACATTAAGACTTGGGGAAGTCCAGCTTTTGTCAAAAAGCAGCATGCGGACAAGCTCGAGGCACGCTCAGTACAGTGCAAGTTTGTGGGATATCCAAAGAACTCCAAGGGATATTTCTTCTACTGCGAAGAGGAACAAAAGGTTTTTGTTTCTCGTCATGCCCATTTTCTAGAACACCAGTTCTTAGAAAAGGAAATTAGTGGGAGCGCAGTAGAACTGGAAGAAATTCCAGAACCACAGACTATTACTGAAAGCTTAGTGGAACCAGAGGGTTCAAAAGAACAGGACATTCCTACGCCGCACCGCAGGAGTAGTAGGCAGTCTCATCCGCCCGAGAGATACTACGGTTTTCTCATAGACGGGGATAGAGAGGATTGCATCATAGATTATGATGAGCCTACTAGCTTCCAGCAGGCCGTTCAGAGCGTTGACTCAGTAAAATGGCTGGATGCAATGCGGACCGAAATGGAGTCCATGTACACCAACAAAGTATGGACGTTGGACATTGCTCCAGACGGGGTAAAACCCGTAGGATGCAAGTGGATCTTCAAAAGGAAGATTGGTGTAGATGGACAGGTTGAGACCTATAAAGCTAGACTTGTTGCAAAGGGTTTTCGTCAAAGACCTGATTTGGACTATGACAAAACCTTTTCTCCAGTGGCTATGCTGAAATCCATTCGGATCCTTCTTTCCATTGCTGCCTTCCACGATTATGAGATTTGGCAGATGGACGTAAAAACCACTTTTCTAAATGGAAATTTAGAGGAGTGTGTCTATATGGACCAGCCAGAGGGTTTCATTCAGAGTGGGAGCAACGGAAAGGTGTGCAAGTTGCTTAAGTCCATCTATGGACTAAAGCAGGCATCACGGAGTTGGAACATCTGTTTTGATGAGACGGTCAAGGAATTTGGCTTTATCAAAAATCCAGATGAACCATGCATCTATAGTAGATTTGTAGCGAGAACTGTAGTATTCCTCGTTTTATACGTGGATGACATTCTCTTAATAGGAAATGACATTCCTATGCTATAATCTGTCAAGGGGTTCTTGTCACACAGGTTCTCCATGAAAGACCTGGGTGATGCCTCATACATCCTGGGGATCCGGATCCATCGTGATAGATCCAAGAGGATATTAGGACTTTCTCAGTCCAGGTACATCGACACCATACTGAAAAGATTCAGTATGGAAGATTCCAAGCACGGTAACCTACCGGCTTGTCACGGGATCACCCTCTCTAAAGAGATGTCTCCCAAGACTGATTTGGAGAGGGATCGCATGTCTATCATACCCTACGCTTCTGCGGTAGGCTCTATATTGTATGCGATGTTGTGTACCAGACCGGATGTAGCTTATGCACTGAATGTGGTAAGCCGGTATCAGTCAAACCCTAGGGAGAAACACTGGATAGCGGTAAAGAACATTCTCAAGTACCTGAGAAGGACTAAGGAGATGTTCTTGGTGTATGGCGGAAAAGACCTCCAGATCGAGGCCTTTGCTGACTCCAGCTTCCAGAGTGACAAGGATGATTCCAAGTCCATGTCGGGCTTTGTCTTTACCCTCAATGGAGGGGCGGTGTGTTGGAAAAGTTCCAAACAAGAAACCGTTGCAGACTCGACTATGGAAGCGGAATACATCGCTGTATCTGATGCCGCAAAAGAAGCCGTCTGGATGAGGAAGTTCTTGAAAGAACTTCAGGTGGTTCCGTCCATTGTTGATCCAATACCTCTGTATTGCGACAACAACGGGGCTATAGCTTTAGCAAAGGAACCCAGGTCCCATCAGAAATCCAGACACATCTTGAGGCGGTATCACCTGATCAGGGAGATCGTGGATCACCAGGAGATCGAGGTTCGGAGGGTCGCTTCAGAAGAAAACACTGCAAATCCATTCACCAAGGCCTTGCCCCAGACTCAGTTCGAGCGGCTGATCGAGATGATAGGTCTTCGATACGCCAGTACATGGCCTTAGTGCAAGTGGGAGATTGTTAGTGTATATGCCCTAGAGGCCATTACTGTATCATACTAGTTTGTATATTACTTAATTGAAGCTTGGGATATTCACCTTGTATAAACAATCTTGCTCAATATAGTAGTATGCTACTTGGTTTGTTTCCACTTCAATGTGTACCTGTGTTTATTTTATGATATCACCTATACGCATTAGTGGAGCCCTTAGGATCTTTGCTTGATTACCAGCGTTGTGATGGCAGTCACACTAGTGGGGGCTGGGTAATCTATAAGCACATCCTTATACAGGTCCCTAGTCGCAGGACTATCGAGACAGGGCATCGATACTCCGGAGTAGACTAGCGTATGCGCTTCTCATCCCAGTGTGGGAGATGGTCTGTCCCACAGCCATCAGTACGTCGTACTGGAGATAGTATACGGGTGCTCGTTAGGTTACGAGTACACTGGACATGACTCGTCGGGAACTGACAGGTTGGTATTATACCTATCGTCAGTTATCAGTTCCCAGGTGACATGAGTACAGCTTAGTCCGCTGACTTGACACTGTCACTTCGACTCGAGTGTGTTCCCACTGTACTTTGATTACTACCCTACCACGGCTCAAAGGAGTCGTGCAAACAGGTAGTAGTTGGGTACAGTCCCGAAGCACTTGGAGGCAGTGACGGTTAGACAGGATTCGTCTCTCCCGGTATTGGGGGTTGACATCGCGCTGTGTCTAGGAGAGCCATTACACGAGTAGTCCCTGGCCATTGCAACCGAGATATACTGGTAGGTTTCCAGTGTTATCTCAGGGTGTTTTGGGCTTCACTCCGACACGACTTGTACAGCTATTAGGGGACTGACGTTTACCGCCCCCTAGGCCCGCCATACGATGTATCAGAAGAACAGACCGGACTGTACGGAGACTGTCACATTCAGACTCAGTAGGAGTTCAGATGGGGTTCACCTCGTCAGTCTTCTTTTCGGCATCTACCTGGGGACCGTTACGCACAGCTAGTGCCGCTTGCGGTCTGTGGTTAAACCCACTGCCAGCGTAGTGTCGAGTCTTTAGAGTCCCACACAGAGGGCTATTCGCTTTTGGGCAAAACAGAGTAGAGGTCGCATGGTTTTGCGACAAGGTTCGTTCTCATCCGCGCACTTGTGTACTTTTGGAGTCCGGACGGATATTACTAGCGGGCTCTGGTTTGATCCAGATACTAGTATATGTTTTGGGGTTAGTTTTATCTCATTGTGTTCATGTTCCTCGGAACAAGAATGTGGGTGTGTATGTACAGTTGGTTGAGGCGGAGGAAGAGGATTTTCATTAGGGTTTCGGAACGGGTGTGTATGCACAGTTGACAGTCGTCTTTTTCCAAACCCTAATGAATTTATCATATATCAATTAATAATATTAATTAAATGAAATTGTGTCATGGTTGGGTTTGTTGACTTGTTGACCATGGTTGACTTGTTGACCATGGTTGAAACTTTGACTATCATCATTACATTTCAAAGATGCTCTTTGATTCTAGCAAAACCATTTAATGTGTGTAATGATAATTGTCATTCCAAACCATCCATCAACTATTTCATTTAGATTATTATTATTAATTTGATAATTCATTTGATATTATGTTATGGTTGTAAAAAGTTTTTTCATTCTATCATAACACTTCTCTCTCCTCTCTTCTTCTTCCTCCTCCTCTAGTTCAAGGAGACTCACTCTCATGTGTTGAGAAACTCTCCCCTTGAGATAAGAACACCCCAAAACCACTCTCTACTCACTCTAGGGTTAGAGGTCTAGCAAGCCAAAGACCCTAGTTCTCTCAAAGTTCGAGAAAGGAGCCCGAAGGTTGAACCCTCAGGTGGATCCATCTTTGACGGAAGAAGGCGACGAGGAAAGCACCATCCAAGCTCTACAAAGGTTTCAAGAAGAAGGAGTTCAAGTTAGGTATAACATCTTTTCCGAGTAGCTAACTCTCTTTAGCTTGGTAGCTAGTTTAGTTTAGAAAAGATCCCGACTTTTGTTAGTCCATGTTGCCTAATGCGCTAAAAATTTGTTTTTTATACCGTTTCCGCCTCCCCGCAAGAACCGGGGTTGGCAATGTGGACTTACAGGAACACACTCGAAGCGAAGTAGCAGTGTCAAGTCGACGGACTAAGTTGTACTCATGTCACCTGGGAACTGCTACCCGGCGATAGATATAATACCTACCAACAGTTCCTGATGAGTCCTGTCCAGTTTACTCATAACCTAACGAGCATCTTCATACTATCTCCAGCACGACGTACTGATGGCTGTGGGACAGATCATCGCTCCTGCTGGGATGAGAAGCATATACACTAGTCTACTGTGGAGTATCGATGCCCCGTCTCGATAATCCTACGACTAAGGACTTGTATAGGATGTGCTTATAGATTACCCAGCCCCCACTAGTGTGATTGTCATCACAACACAGGTAATCAAGCAAAGATCCTAAGGGCTCTACCAATATGTATAAGCGATATGCTAAAAGAAACACATGCACATATTGAGATAGAAATAAACCAGGTAGCATACTACCATTTCGAGCAAGACTGTTACTATATCCGTGTATATCCCAAGCTTCCATTAAGTAATATACAATCCAGTATGATACAATAATGGCCTCTAGGGCATATATCACTAACAAGCCCGCTATACGGGTAAGGGACCCCCATAAACTCTGCGAGGCCCCCGATACGTCCAAAACACAATATATGCACACCACACATTGAGTTCGCATGACAAGTGATTGGTTCGAAAGAGTGTTTTTGTAGTTTAACCGCAATCAGAACGGTGTCGCGCGTAGCTAGACCGAGGTGAGTACGGGTCGTCCTCAGGGAAACGTTGAATATTTTAATCTTACTTTAGATGTGTTGAAAAAGAGAGAGGAGGGATAAAGAATTTTGAAGAACGGTTTCTATATCTACGTTAAGTAAGAATGCAAACATATAGATCTAGATTATTTTAAGGATGTAGTTAATATAATAAGAGGGCTTGTTGGGTTCGTTAGGATTTAGTAGTCATGGACGATTAATTAAAAGTTACCATTTTTATCCTTTAATAGATTTAAAACTAGAACGACGGTGATGCATGTAGATTAGGGTTTCTGGAGGGAAAAGGAATCCCGCTCTTAACCCCTATCTCGACACGGAACTCCGTTCATATCTAGCCTTTACTAAAACAATCATTAATCTAATCTCTAATCACGGTCGAGGCTAACAAAGAATTGGTAGCGCGCCCGATTAGGATGTTAATGATTCTTTTGATAAAGTTTATAAACTTTATAGGACTTAAAAAGAGTTTAGGGATGTTCATCATCCATTAGCCTACCCTAATCCTACGAACCCTAACAAGCGGAGAATTACTCGCGCATGTTGGGAGAAAAAGAGATGGAGAGAAAATGCAATAAACAACCTTTATTAATCAACAAGATCAAGTACACTTTGATTCCTTAGAAAATGATTACAAAAACCTAGTTTGCTTCTCGATCTCTTCTAAGAAGGTAGATGAACCGTTGATGATCAGCCTGGATGCATGAGCCGTCTTGGACTTCGTGATCTCGTTGGCTTGATGAATTTTCCAAGAGGCTCTCGGTCTCTATTTATAGTCCCAAAAGCCAGAAAGTTAGATACCTAAATTGGGGACCTTTAGTTAGGATTCCATATAAAAATTTCCATCCCTTAACTCCTTATTCACGCGGCGGATCCGCGACACCAAGGGGCTAGGGCCGCGGATCCGCGGCTTTATAATCTCCTCCGCTTATCAAACTTCAGGGGATGTCTCCTTGTGACATGTGGCGATCCTTGGAACCTTCAGAATTTGGAAATCTTTTCTTTTCTTCTGCCACAATTGATTTCTTAATTTTGATTTCTTAATTAGGAAGGTTAGCTTTAACAACTTGATTTCCTTGATTTAAGACCTGAAAATTCTGCACAACAATAATATTTAGTAGACTAAGTCTACTAGGATTAGGTAAATATTATTATATACATTTTCCTACCAAATGCTAATTATAATATATCAACACATAGAAAATAGTATTTTTACAAATAAACCCACATATGTATGATATATTATAATAAAGACCTTTTTGAATATGGAATTATAGGAAAAATGTAATAATAAAAGTGCAGTTTAATCAACTGAACAACAAGTTTTACCTGTCAAGCGGAAGTTCCCTCGCTCCAAAAACAAGGGTTAATAAACAGCAGCTTAGTCCGCGGCTGCCGGAGATTCGGAACTCCACAATCATTAAATTCCAGCCTACCCTAAGGCAGGGAGAATCTGCAATATGCCTGACAAGCGACATGCATTCCTATCTTAATAGGGTGATGAAAAACACCCTACAGATTTTGGCACGCCCGGTGAGACCCTTTCTTTCCTCCCATATTTCGGGTTAAACGCTCATGTGAACTCAATCAACATATATATCGATTGTCTATACTAAAATCATTCTTCTTTGTGCAGGATAACAGCTTTCCAACCACAATCTTCAAATTCAACGAGAATGTCTCCAAGGACCATTTCGATCTCGGAGGAAACTCCGATCCCGTACGTTGTCAAGATTAATGCCCGCGTGTTTCTCCCTTCAAGTCTCAGTCGGCAATGGTAGGAACCATCCCATTAATTTGTTTCCGCTATCATCTACCCTGCCGGAAGCACTCATCTGGCGGAGGTCCCGGCAAACCATGCTGCCAAGCCGAGCTCAAGGGGCAGGAGGACGAACGTTGTGGTCGCCAAAGCATCTCACCCCAAATGCAAATCTTTATTCGAACGGCTCTCCATTGTTCCGTCTGGGGGAAAATTCGTCGACACCAACGAAGCCACAAAGTATCTCCAGCAAGCTCAGATGGTGCGCTTGACAATCGCGGGTGCATTTCAAGGTATCTTCTACTATCCCGAGTTTCAAGGCGTGTGTAAGTGCATATAGTAGGGTATCAACATTCAAATGTTTGGCTTCCAGAATAGAAACTGTTTTTCAGACTTATTTTTATCCTCAGATTAATGACTTCCTTCATCTTACTAACCCTTAGGACAACAGCTCATAACTACTTATTACCAGTTCGTTTAAGAAAACTTCTAATTTTCTTGGTTTTCTTAAACTATTCCTATCTTTTGGATGTAATTTTTCACACTCTACTCTTTTGTTATAATTTTTTTTAATGCCCAGTGTCAAAGATAATTCAGTGAATACAAACCTCCCACCAAACATGTTTTCAGCAGTGTCCTCACTGATGTAGCCTTTTGAGAACAAGGACCTGTATATTAGGAGAGAGATACAAGGGGTAAAATAATAGTTAAATGAAAACTACCCCCAAACTTGATCTTTGACACGCACAGATATTCAATCAAATCCATTTTTACTCACCTCCATTCTTAAAATGAGAAAATGTTACAAAAATATGGAGGTGTGGCGGAGGAATTTTAGTTTTGATAAAGCGGCTCCTGTAAAAACAGGAGCTCCTCCGCGGGGCAGCAGAAAAATACGGTTTTAATCTATGCCCATTTACTTTAAAAATTGAACCGTTTTTCAAATTTTCGACTTCAACTGCCCCGTGCGGGTGTACATACCGCACCACAAAAGGTCCTTTCCAACGAGATTTAAGTTTACCCGGATGAAGATGGAGACGGGAGTCGTAAATAAGGACTTGTTGCCCCGATGTGAAGGTTTTTCTAAAAAGATTTTTATCGTGGAATACTTTAGTCCTGTTCTTTACTATCACCGCGTTATCGTAAGCTTCATCGCGGAGTTCGCTTAGCTCATTCAATTGCAGCTTCCGATAGCTGCCTGCATGATCAAGATCAAAATTAAGCTCTTTAATAGCCCACATTGCTTTATGTTCGATCTCGACAGGAAGGTGGCATGTCTTCCCAAACACAAAGCGGTATGGAGACATACCAAGATCGGTCATATAAGCGGTGCGGAATGCCCAAAGAGCATCCGTCAATTTGGTTGACCAATCTTTACGATTTTTTGAAACTGTCTTCTCCAATATCTGTTTGATCTTCCTATTTGAGATCTCAGCCTGCCCGCTTGTTTGGGGATGATAGGGCGTAGAAAGCTTGTGAGTGATTGAATATTTCCGCATTAAGGTCTCGAAAGACCGATTGCAAAAATGTGTCCCGTTGTCGCTAATTATAGAGCGAGGGTGTCCGAATCGCGAAAAGATATTTTCTTTAAGGAACTTAATGACAACTTTGTTGTCATTAATGCGACACGGTATAACTTCCACCCATTTCGAGACATAATCAACCGCTAACAAGATATATAGATTCCCAAAGGAGTTGGGAAAATGGCCCATAAAATCAATACCCCAAACATCAAATATTTCCACAACCAATATAGGTTGGAGCGGTATCTCGTTCCTTCGTGAAATCCGATCCAAATGCTGACATCGCGGACAAGTTTTGCAATGTTCAAATACATCTTTAAATAATGTTGGCCAATAAAATCCACATTGCAAAACTTTCTCCGCCATTTTGCGAGGACCAAAATGACCGCCGCATGCCTGATCATGACAAAATGATAACACGCTCTTGAATTCATCGTTAGGGACACACCTGCGAATGATTTGATCGGAACAATACTTGAATAGATAAGGTTCATCCCAGTAAAAATATTTTACTTGGGATAGAAATCGAAGTTTGTCTTGTTTCGACCAATCATTAGGAATAAGTCCCATTGCAAGATAGTTCACGATATCTACGAACCAAGGTTCGTAGGATACAGTCAAGAGCTGTTCGTCAGGAAATGAGTCATTTATCAGCACGGTCAAAGTTGGTGAAGAAGTGATGCGTGAAAGATGGTCGGCTACAACGTTTTCACATCCACTCTTGTCTCGGATGACAAGATCAAATTCTTGTAACAATAGGATCCAACATATTAGCCTGGCCTTTGCATCCTTCTTCGTTAAAAGATGTCGTTGGACGGAGTGATCTGTGTAAACCACAATAGGCGAGCCAATCAAGTAGGGCCTGAATTTCTCTAATGCAAATACAACTGCCAAGAGTTCTTTCTCGGTAGTTGTGTAATTTATTTGTGCATCATTCAAAGTCCTACTTGCATAGTAAATTACATGTGGCATCTTATCAATATGCTGTCCTAAGACAGCACCAATAGCAAAATCGGATGCGTCACACATAAGCTCGAACGAGTGGTTCCAATCCGGAGATGATAAAACGGGGGCTGTAGTGAGTGATTCTTTAAGCGATTCAAAAGCAACCTCACAATCCGAATCAAAGTGAAAAGTAGTGTCCTTGGCCAATAGAAGGGTTAAGGGTCTAGCAATTTTGCTAAAGTCCTTAATAAATCTTCTATAAAATCCTGCATGGCCAAGAAAGGATCGTATATCTTTGACGCAGTTAGGACGAGGGAGGTTATGAATGACATCTATTTTAGCTCTGTCAACCTCAATGCCTTTTCATGAAATTATATGTCCAAGTACAATACCTTCTTGGACCATAAAATGACATTTTTCCCAATTCAAAGTCAAGTTCTTATCCTTACAGCGGGTAAGAACCGCGTCAAGATTACGAAGGCAGTCCTCATAGGAGTCCCCAAAAATGGAGAAATCGTCCATAAAAATTTCTAGAAAATTTTCCACCATATCTGAAAATATCCCCATCATGCACCGCTGAAATATAGCGGGAGCGTTGCATAACCCAAAGGGCATGCGTCTATAAGCAAAAGTTCCGAAAGGACAAGTAAAAGTGGTTTTATCTTGATCCTTTTCGGCGATGGGGACCTGGTTATACCCAGAGTATCCGTCCAAGAAACAGTAGTATTCGTGTCCCGCTAATCGTTCTAACATCTGGTCAATGAAAGGTAGAGGGAAGTGATCTTTCCTCGTTAAGGCATTGAGTTTCCTGTAATCAATACATACGCGCCACCCAGTTTTGGTGCGTGTTTGGATTAACTCATTAGCCTCATTAGTGATGACCGTGATGCCAGACTTTTTAGGGGCCACATGAATTGGACTTACCCATTGGCTATCAGATATAGGGTAAATAATTCCACTATCAAGGCAGTTGACGATTTCTTTCTTTACCGCCTCCTTCATAACGGGATTTAACCGTCTTTGTGGGTCTCGGGTTGGTTTGGCTTCATCCATCAGATGTATGTTATGTTCAACAATTAAGGGACTAATCCCTTTGATGTCGGCCATTGTCCAACTAAATGCTTGCCGATTCGATCTCAACACTGCCAAAAGTGCATTCTCTTGCTCTAAGGCTAGATAAGCGGATATAATCACTGGCAAAGTCTCATTCTCTCCTAAATATGCATATTTAAGATGATAAGGTAGCGGTTTGAGATCAAGAATTGGCGGAGAGACAATAGAAGGTGGGGTAACAGAATGATATTCGGACTCCTTAAGAGGTTCAAAACTTGCATAAGATATTGACTCGGAAAGTGTTGCTGACTTTTGCAACGAGTCAACGGGTTCAATCTCAAGGTCGGACTCATTGAACATATCCTCACTGTGAAGTGGTACAAGATCAAACGATGTCTCATTAGTGTTGTCGAGAACATCAAAGCAAAGTTCCTCATCCATGCAGCTTTCGGTAGCTATCTCGTGGATGGAACAAACATCCAGCAAATGAGCAGAAGGTTCTGATGGCTGACTTCCTAGCTTGTAAATATTAAGCTCAATTGTCATTTTCCCGAAGGATAAGTTCATAAAACCGTTACGACAATTAATTACAGCGTTAGAAGTTGCTAGGAAGGGTCGACCAAGTATCACCGGGATTTGATTGCGTGGGTTTGCCACAGGTTGTGTATCTAAAACAATAAAGTCCACGGGAAATATGAATTCCCCGACTTTAATTAACACATCCTCTAGTTCGCCCCGAGGTTTGGTGATAGATCAGTCTGCCATCTGAAGAGTACAATGGGCGGGTTTTAACTCTCCAATTCCTAACTGCTCGTATACTGAATAAGGAAGTAAGTTAACGCTAGCGCCTAGATCGAGTAAAGCACGATTAATATTTTTACCCCCAATAGAAATAGAGATTGTAGGACAGCCGGGGTCCTTACGTTTCTTTGGTATTTGTTGGGTAAAAGCGGTGCTAACATTACTCGTCATGAAAACCTTCTTAGGCACTTGAGTTTTTCTCTTCCTAGTGCACAAGTCTTTAAGGATTCTTGCATAAGATGGGACTTGTTGAATAGCATCTAGGAGAGGAATATTCACGCTAACTTGCTTAAACATTTCCACAATCTTCTCCATTTGCGGGTTAGATCTGTTGGCCCTTAATCTGTTTGGAAATGGAGCACGATCAATAAGTTTTGGGTCCAACGTTTATGGAGAAGACTGTGGCGATTGATTCGATCCCAAAATTGGAGTGGGAATCGACTTAGATAGATTTGGTGAAATGTTCGAGCCTTGGGGAAAACGGAGAATAGGCTCAGATGAAGGTGGGAGACTAGACGAATTAGGTGAAGAAGAAGAAGAAGAAGCTGGGGTATCAATGGTGTCACTAACATCAAATTGCTCACCCACTCGGTTATTCAGCACTCTCCCCGATCTCAACGTAGTAATGGCATTCACATTATAATTTTGTGAATGGCCAGGGTTCGGTAGGGGTTGAGATGGGAGTTTCCCTTTTTCTCTCGCGCTCATTGCGGCGTTTAACTGTGCAATTTGGTTTTCTATTGATTTAATACTCTCACCATGGGAGGCGGAGTTTTTCGTTATGGTATCAATAGAAGACTTCATCTCAGCCGACAATTGCATGGATTGTTTCATGAACATATCCAAAGTTTGTGCAAGTGAGTTGTCAGTACCGGCCACTTGTGGTGTAGAAATGTTGGCCGGATTTTGGAAATTCTGTGACTGAAAGGGGGGCTGATTCTGTGGTTGTGGTTGCTGTGGAGGAGGTCTTTGATAATTTCTTTGTTGGTTTTGATTCCAAGCAAAGTTAGGATGATTCCTCCATCCTTGATTGTACGTGGAAGAATAAGGGTCGTTTCTAGGTCGCTACTGAAAAGCAGCATTAGCTTGAAACGATGCATTCATAGGACATTGTTCCGTTAAGTGTGAAGGATCCGAACAGCAACCACAGACGGTCTTAGGAAGCGTGACCTGATTTAGGGAGAATGATGAGAATTTGTTCTCAATAGCGTCGAGTTTCTTCTGTATCGCTGCCATTTCGGCTTTTACTGCGATAGAAACATCGAGCTGGTGAACACCTCCCCTAGATGAAGGTGGTCTTACGCTTTCCCACTGCAAAGTGTGTTCAGCAAGGTCTTCCAGATATTTCCAAGCTTCACCGTCGTCTTTATACATGAAATTGCATTGACAATTTGTTTCAAGCATCTGCTTTATCGCTGGATTAATGCCCTCATATATAATCCGACATAAATCCCATCTATTGATTCCATGATGAAGACATTGGACAAGCAGAACCTTGAAACGTTCAAAGCACTTCCAAAATGGTTCATTGGGAAGCTGGGTGAACTGGTTGATCTCGCTTCTAACACGGGCAGTCTTATGGTTTGGGTAAAACTTCTTAAGAAATGCTATGAAGAATTCATCCCAATTAGTGATAGAGTGTGCGGCAGTATTGTAAAGCCATTTTTCTGCCAAGTGGCACAGTGTGAATGGGAGAAGACGCAAGCGCATAGCATCGACAGTCAATTGTGAAGTACCCATCATTGCGCATACGTTTTTGAATTTGGTAATGAAAACGTATGCGTCTTCCAATTCAAGCCCGTGAAATTTGGGCAGCAGATTGATGTAGTGGGGTTTAATTTCGAAATTATCCCCGTTAGGTGGTGGAAGAGATAGACAAGTGGGAAGAGGACCACGGATAGGATATCATCTCTCTTGGAGAGAGATGCGCGGTGGATTCTGCGCACCTACGGGCGGTGGCAGCGTGGTGTTATTTTCTGATGGAGTGCCGTCCATCTCGGTCGTGGTGTGTGGTGGTGGGGGAAAAGAAGATGAAGAAGTACCGACTTCGGCGTCGATAGCAGGAACACGGACAAGACGGGCACTAGGATCCCGTGTCCAGCCGAGCATGCACTAAGCGGGTTTAATGCAAGTGGCAGCGTGTGTGTGATTTAAAAATGGCTTGTTTTGAAAAAAGTGGGACTCAAGACAAATCACTCTAAAATTCACAAGCAACCCTAGAACTAAGGTCGCCTAGGTCCAGTCTCTAGACCGCTCCTAGACTTCCAAAGGACAAGTCCCAGGATAAATCCTATACCGTCTCTTTACTACCCTGGTGGCCAGGTAAGTGCCATATGAGTGGGAGGCTCCCCACTACGAAAGTAGTGGTCCTAATTAAGTAACCACTCTCCTTGGACACACTTGCCTAGGCACCACAAAAATAATGCGGATAAGCGATAGATTACCCACGACCTTCCTCTATCCTTAATGAGCGCGACAGTCCTTAGAGTCTGGTCTAGATATTTTTTAAATTAATGTAGGGTTGATGCGGATGCTCGGTTTATGATTTGTGGGGCTTAGGAAGGGTGATAAAATCCCCACCTAATCTTGATTTGGTCTTTGCCCCTTAAAGTCCGTATTAAAATATGCAAAACAAAACCAATCACAAAACTTTTGCAAAAAGATTTTTTTGAGTGGCGCTATTTTGCAAAGAATCCTGCAGAAAATAGATTTTATTGGACTTGAGAGGAGAGAGAAGGAGTTGAGAAAGATACCAGAAAAGACTGAAACCCTAACTCCCCTGTTGTGCCGCGTTTCCGCCACCACAAGGGTGTTTTTGCCGCGTTTCCGCCGCGTGGCAGAAGGATCACTTGATGAAATTTTATGTATAGCCTTCTGTGCTCCTCTGGATCTCTAAAAATGTCTCTGTTTCCTGTTTTCCTTGATTCTGTGACTCCAGATCTCCTTGCAAAAAAAATTCACGCACAAATCGTTAAATATGCAATTTGCAGTTTTGTTTTAATAATGATATGAATCGTCTAAGAATTCAACACAAATAATAAGAATAAAAAAATTACGCACATATCCCCGGCAACGGCGCCATTTGATTGGTTCGAAAGAGTGTTTTTGTAGTTTAACCGCAATCAGAACGGTGTCGCGCGTAGCTAGACCGAGGTGAGTACGGGTCGTCCTCAGGGAAACGTTGAATATTTTAATCTTACTTTAGATGTGTTGAAAAAGAGAGAGGAGGGATAAGGAATTTTGAAGAATGGTTTCTAGATCTACGTTAAGCAAGAATGCAAAAATATAGATCTAGATTATTTTAAGAATGTAGTTAATATAATAAGAGGGCTTGTAGGGTTCATTAGGATTTAGTAGTCATGGACGATTAATTAAAAGTTACCCTTTTTATCCTTTAATAGATTTAAAACTAGAACGACGGTGATGCATGTAGATTAGGGTTTCTGGAGGGAAAAGGAATCCCACTCTTAACCCCTATCTCGACACGGAACTCCGTTCATATCTAGACTTTACCAAAACAATCATTAATCTAATTTTTAATCGCGGTCGAGGCTAACAAAGAATTGGTAGCGCGCCCGATTAGGATGTTAATGATTCTTTTGATAAAGTTTATAAACTTTATAGGACTTAAAAAGAGTTTAGGGATGTTCATCATCCATTAGCCTACCATAATCCTACGAACCCTAACAAGCGGAGAATTACTCGCGCATGTTGGGAGAAAAAAAGATGGAGAGAAAATGCAATAAACTACCTTTATTAATCAACAAGATCAAGTACACTTTGATTCCTTAGAAAATGATTACAAAAACCTAGTTTGCTTCTCGATCTCTTCTAAGGAGGTAGATGAACCGTTGATGATCAGCCTGGATGCATGAGCCGTCTTGGACTTCGTGATCTCGTCGGCTTGATGAATTTTCCAAGAGGCTCTCGGTCTCTATTTATAGTCCCAAAAGCCAGAAAGTTAGATGCCTAAATTGGGGACATTTAGTTAGGATTCCATATAAAAATTTCCATCCCTTAACTCCTTATTCACGCGGCGGATCCGCGACACCAAGGGGCTAGGGCCGCGGATCCGCGGTCTTATAATCTCCTCCGCTTATCAAACTTCAGGGGATGTCTCCTTGTGACATGTGGCGATCCTTGGAACCTTCAGAATTTGGAAATCTTTTCTTTTCTTCTACCACAATTGATTTCTTAATTTTGATTTCTTAATTAGGAAGGTTAGCTTTAACAACTTGATTTCCTTGATTTAAGACCTGAAAATTCTGCACAACAATAATATTTAGTAGACTAAGTCTACTAGGATTAGGTAAATATTATTATATACATTTTCCTACCAAATGCTAATTATAATATATCAACACATGGAAAATAGTATTTTTACAAATAAACCCACATATGTATGATATATTATAATAAAGACCTTTTTGAATATGGAATTGTAGGAAAAATGTAATAATAAAAGTGCAGTTTAATCAACTGAACAACAAGTTTTACCTATCAATCGGAAGTTCCCTCGCTCCAAAAACAAGGGTTAATAAACAGCAACTTAGTCTGCGGCTGCCGGAGATTCGGATCTCCACAATCATTAAACCCCAGCCTACCCTAAGGCTGGGAGAATCTGCAATATGCCTGACAAGCGACGCGCATTCCTATCTTAATAGGGTGATGAAAAACACCCTACAGATTTTGGCACGCCCGGTGAGACCCTTTCTTTCCTCCCATATTTCGGGTTAAACGCTCATGTGAACTCAATCAACATATATATCGATTGTCTGTACTGAAATCTTGCTTCTTTGTGCAGGATAACAGCTTTCCAACCACAATCTTCAAATTCAACGAGAATGTCTCCAAGGACCAGTTCGATCTCTGAGGAAACTCCGATCCCGTACGTTGTCAAGATTAATGCCCGCGTGTTTCTCCCTTTAAGTCTCAGTCGGCAATGGTAGGAACCATCCCATTAATTTGTTTCCGCCATCATCTACCCTGCCGGAAGCACTCATCTGGCGGAGGTCCCAGCAAACCATGCGGCCAAACCGAGCTCAAGGGGCAGGAGGACGAACGTTGTGGTCGCCAAAGCATCTCACCCCAGATGCAAATCTTTATTCGATTGGCTCTCCATTGT
This sequence comes from Agapanthus africanus, assembly GCA_030015575.1. NCBI lineage: Eukaryota > Viridiplantae > Streptophyta > Magnoliopsida > Asparagales > Amaryllidaceae > Agapanthus > Agapanthus africanus. The sequence goes on along the minus strand of CM057339.1, from coordinate 294,772,824 downwards.
TCCGGCTGGGGGAAAGTCGTCGACACCAACGAAGCCATAAAGTATCTCCAGCAAGCTCAGATGGTGCGCTTGACAATCGCTGGAGCATGCGTCTTCTCTGGACTCTCTGTTAATCGGTCTACAACGTCTTCCCGAAGGACTGAAGCCTGCCAAGTGCTCAAAAAAGAAAAGTTGAGGTAGAAGTGGCTCAGATATAGAGGCAACTAAAGGGTCAGGACTCCGGCCAAGTGGAATCTTGTGAGGTTCCAAGAGTAGGGTTACCCCACAACAATGGATGAGCCGGCCGTAAAAGTCAACAATTCCTTCGAATCTCTAAAGTTGGTTCAGAAAAATGTTGTGACCGCTAGAATCAAGAAGACAACAATCCGAACCATGCTACAAAGATACGTGTCCTAACCTCAACATAGAAAGCATGACACCATTTCTTCAAGAGTCTATCAGGCGCTCTGTGCCGTGCATGAGCAACGGGGAAAACCAGAAAAGATGCACCAGCACCACTCAAGAACTCAGTCAGGCCAGTCATCTTCAACCGATTGTTCGTTACCAAAACAGAAGGGACACGACAGCGGTCCGCGAAATCAGCTGCCAATGACGAAAAGACAGCTGGATATGTTATCCAAACGGTCTACATGGCGAGCACGCGTCCAAGCGACAACCTGCGCAACAAAAGTAAGGATGGAGCCTCCATATCCCAAGCCCAATCTGGCTTGAATGTGGTTTTCACTTCCTGTCATGCCCCGCTTCCCAGTAAACGGTGACGACACGTGATAAGCCCGCGGCGTATTTATTTTGAGAAGGTCACTTCCTAGAATAAATACGCTAAGCATAAAATAAACAATATAAAATGACAAGAAATTAACATGAGATTTAAATTTCAACAATTTTATTTACATTCAAATTTGATACAATTACAATTCATGAGTTCAACTGAAATGGAAACTACAAGAACAGAATGCCTAAACAGGTGGCATACATAAACTGACAGAAAAGGATAACTAGTCTAGGCCTGAGTCGTGATCTGAACATGCTTCTCCTCTGTGGTGTCCACCTCCTCAGTCTCCACAGTATCTGACGAACATTCCAAGAAACAAAGGTGGGTGGAAAGCCCGTCAGCGAACTTTCGCTCGATAAGTCCCCAAGAAAAAGGATGTGAAGTATAAAAGTATAATGGCAAAGAAAAATGGATATCATGAAGCAATGGACTATGAGATTGATGTTAAAACATGTCATTTAATGTAAGCATGACAATTCTATTTAACATGCAGTTCTATATATATCATGGCAAAGTAACATGAGCATAGTATAGCATGGCCGTATAGTATAGATATAGTGAACATGAAGTGCATGTAAATGTTCTAAAAGGTCTCTACATTGGTAAACTAATTTAACGTAAGTTTAAGGGTGAATGTCAACCAATCTCAAAAGTGATCTCAAATCCAACAGGCTGTAATCCATGGGTAAGGAACCACGGAGTCGAATCAAGTGTTAGTAACGGAACTTCAGCCTAGTATTGAAGTATTCCAAACTCAGCCGGTTATAATCCAGGAGTAAGGAAACACGGGCCCTCATGATAGCTTGCTTGTGTTAGTAGACATGGATTCATGATCTAAGAGGACTCCTGAGATTTCGTTGGATTCGCACTTGAACTACCCCAACACCCCGTGTATTCTAGATTACAGTCAAAATTATCACCCTTGCTCGAATCCATGAATACATCAAGTTGCAAGATTGAGTTCATGCCAATGTCAAGTATTCGTATCAAGTGTTCATGTATTCATGTCAAGTTGTATTTATGGTTCGAGTCAAGTCAGTTTAAATAGCAGCCATTGTGTTCTGGTATTCATGTTAAGTTTATGTCAAATCACAACATTCTAGTATTCAAGTTTTAGAATATTCAAGTTTTCTGGTTCATGATAAAGAGTTCAAGTTTATGTTAAAGTTTGGATACTGGTTGAGTTTGTATTCAGATTAGAGTAAATATTTTATGAAAGGATTTAGCTCTTGACTTTCTTAAGTTCGGGAGTAATCGGACAACTGCTTCACATAGACGGCAGAATTTGTGTTTTTTCCAAGACAATTGCCATTGATAACTCCGTTAAGTTGTCTAGCCTGAATAGGCAAGCACTCACTTTTTCCGGTTCTCCGGGGCTCAAGAGAAATGATACCGCTTAAGCCTATATTAATTTAGAGACCTAAATATTTATTATTGTTTGTTTACATTATTTTTATATTGTTTGCATTTCTCGATGGGGTTTTATGAAAAATACTTTAATATGGTTTAAAAATAAACCTCGAGAACGATTTATAATATTTAGGGTTTTCATGAACATGTATTTTAATTGTTGTAGTATTTTGGTGATAAAACCTAACTTTTAAAAGTTTATTGTACTTTTATGAAAACTACTACCTTTGGAAACTTGTTGGTATTTTTATTAAAATTCTAATTTTTTCATTTTAGAAAAAATATAGTTGTCATAATTTGTTTTTATTGAAAATACGGATTCCTAGTTTTATATAATTTTCCAAAGTTTAGTTTTCTTAGGAAAGTCGTATTTATTAAAAAAACAGTATTTTTATTTTCTTTCGAGACCGAATACTCCGTGAGGAGTTCTGCATCTCGCTCTACTATCCCAAAGATGAGCGATAATCTGCACCATCCATTAGTGGGTCTCCAAATGAGGGTTGTAGAGGCGCAATTGCTAAGAATTCCAAAAATATCGATTAAAAAAAACCTTTTTTGTAAAACTGTGGTATTTTAATGAAAAACTTATTCTCTGAATTAACCATATACTTAGAATATCGTGCTATGAATCAAAAGTGTGCGTGTGGGGCAGGTCATTACCCCGTAAATTTTATTAAAAGTATATATACTAATTATCGAAAAGGGTACCTTTTAAGTTCATGGTATTTTGGTGTTACATGGATTTTAGGGTAGTTTTAACAACAACAAACTTTCATTTTAAATTCATGTGATATGTAGGTGAAACATAACATGTAATTGGTGGTATGATGGTAAGTAGTAATTTCTTGTTAATAATAATATGAAACTATAATGGATATGTCAAAACTTTATAACAATTAAATTAAAAGTAATGTTAGCCACTAAAAGTCATATTTGATAGTGATGTAAGAAGGGGCAAAAAGAGAAGTCAAGAAGGTTGAGACTTACAAATTTGAATATAGAATAGAAAGAAAAAGGGAGATAGGGATGGAGACTTATGGTTTCCGCTTGTACTCGTACAAGTGAGAAAAAGAAGAGAAGAAGTCTTGGTTGAAGAACCGAGACCTACGGTGCGTGAAGACTTGAGCTTGGGTCCGATTACGCGCACAAGAACGGACTCTAGGTAGCTACGCACAGAGGAACGAACTTGAGTGATGGAGTTGGGTTAGACTTGTGCGCTTAACTTCCTTTCATAGAGTGAGGCTTGAGAGAAAGAATTTTGAGTGGTATTTTCAGAATAATCTAGGAGAAGAACTAAGGAGAAATGCTAGGTATTTATAGGGGTAAATATACGTGTAGAGGAAATTAAAAAAGATAATAAAATGTATTAAAAATGAGGATAAATGGGTAGATGAAGGGTCTGGGGTTCTCTGGTTAATTGTAGGAAAATCAAATAGGAAAAGGTGGAGTGGGGAGCTGAAGGGATGCACAGGCAAAAAATGGGGGATTTATGGCCATATCAACCGCCGATGGTGGTCAAAATGTGGAAACCGGCAGTCCAAAAGTGGAGTTTGGTCTCGAGGTTCGTGCAGTGTGGTCATATGGGTATTTATGTCTTGTTTTTATTGTTTAATTTATTTGCAACTCTTCGTTTCTCCGTGTAATGCACGTGCAACTCTTGGTCTTTCGAAAAAATTAAAAAGAAAAATATTAAAAATAATTGAAACTGATGGGATTCAAACTTGCAGGCTATGGGACAGTAGTGTAGAGGCTTAACCAGTGAGCTACAAGTTGCTTCTTTTACAAAAGTTATCAAAAATAACTTATAACTCGAAACTAAGACAGAAATACACTCTTTTTTTAATATTAGATCAATAAAGGTGTATAGAACTTTTAGGGTCTGTTTACACCGGTTTAAATTTCGTTTACAGATATGTGTGAAAGCAGGCTTATTCAAATACGCGTGTGGAGGATTAGTGCATGACACGAGCACATTAGTGGCGTTTGCGCTTAGCAAAAATCCCTAAGGGTAAAGTGCGCATGCGCACATGTATGTTGCACGTATATTTCAACAATACGATCAAAGGCGTGGTAATCAAAAGTTTCTCATGAAAGCACTCGATCTTGTCCTCCACTGCGTCGAGCATCGTCGGAGTCATCTTCGCTGAATTGGGGAGGTGTCAGCAAACATGGACATTAAGATCATCTGGAGCTAAATGGAGCCGATGGGGAGAGGATATCCTCTACGAGCCAAGAGCTCATACAGCAGCGTATCTCATTGGTCATCCATAAGAGCGGGATTCACCAAGCGTGCAACAAAACGAGGAACAATTTACTCAATAGGCACCTCCTATGGCTGTCGATTAGTGTGTGGACGATCGCAAGCCATGACTCTTCTCTGTTAAAATGATTCTATGAAAGTGAGAGAGAAGAGAAGCATTGCTTAGATTATAAAGGGAGGCATTTAAGAATCGGTACAGAAAATATTGCGCATAGTGAAACTATTTCCAAACTGTGACAAAAGAAGGTATTGGAAAAGAAAGTTTGACTCGGGAAAAGCAGAGAAAGAAGGTGAAAAGAAACCTTCATTAATGAGGCCGCGTCTCACGTTCTCTCCACGAGGGCGCCAGAGCCAATTTTATAGGATTAAATCCTATGGTGGCGCCTCATGTTCTCCTCACGCTGGCGCCAATATGCAAATCATAGAAGAGTTCATTAGATAGAGTTAAACTCTTAAATGACGCCGCACATGCTCCTCATGCAGGCACCAATGTGCAAAGCACAACAGAGTTCATTACACAAAAGTTAAACTTTTAGATGGAGCCGCACGTGCTCCTTACGCGGGCGCCAATGTGTAAAGCACATAAGTACCCATCTTAGGAATTAAATTCTTAAGTGGCGCCCATGTACAAGACATGTGAGCGCCAGTGCCCAGGTAGAATTAAATTCTACAATACTCCCCGTTAAACAGAGCCGTTGGATCAAAAATCTAACGGAGATAATAAATCATCAAAATACAGAATTAAATTCTGTTGGGAGAAAACATTTTCTAAATCTTTCTAAAATAAGAAAGATACTTTCGGTTGGATCAAAGATCCAATTATAGAATAAAATTCTATTTTGGAATATATTCTCTCAATCATTCTAAATAAGAAAAATTGCTCTCTGTAAAATAGAGAACCATTGGATTAAAAAATCCAATGGTGATTAAAAATCACCATTTTTACAAAATAAATTCTGTACAGGGAAAAATATTTCCTCAATCTCGTTAAAAACAAAAATTATATTCTGTAAAAACAAAAGTCCTTGGATTAAAGATCCAATGGTGGGTAAAATTCCCCAACTCAATTTTGAGTCCAATTAAATCAATTGGAATCTCTTAATGAAAGATTTTCTCAGAATTAAGTAACAAACTTGCCTCCACTATATAAAGGACCCGAGACTTCAAGTCTCACATAATAAAAAAATAGAAAAAACCCCATAAGCTTATGAAAAATACAGAAAGCTTCCAAAAACAATAGAGAATTAAACCCTCAGAGAGGAAGACTTCCCTTTAAAAAAGAAACATAGGTAAAAGAAATTCAGAGATCAAAATATCTCTTTTTACCTATTTTAAGGATTTAACCCTTCTAAAAGAACTTATTTCTTTCTCTGGATCAGAAATCCACAAGACAAGTCTTCCACAAATTAATAATTTAATTCTCATCGAGAGGATCTTGTTCTTGAGAATTAAAGATTCAGAAAAGAATTAGGTCCAAAAAAAACAAAAGGAATAAAAAACCTATAAAAGAACCTGGTTCTTAAAGAAAAACCTGATCCCAGATCTTCAAAAAACGAAGATCTTGGTGATCATTATTGGTCAAAATGCCATTAACAGAGATTTAATCTTTAAAAAAGGGAAAAAGACTAGCGCCTCACATGCTCCTCACGTGAGCGCCCCCTTTTAACAGCGCCTAGCGCCTTACGTGAAAAACACGCAGGCGCCCAAAACAGAAGGCCAGCGCCTCACGTGAAACACACATGGGCGCTGAATAAAAGTGCTCAGCACTCCATATGCAGCCGAAGACAACAAAGTGCTTAGCACTAATTGGGCAGCACCCAGTGCCGCACGTGCTCCTCATGTAGGCGCCATTCAAAAAGTGTTGAGCACTTCATATATAGCCAAAACGGCTGAGTGCTTAGCACTGATTGGGCAGCGTCGCACGTGCACCTCACGTGGACGCCAGATAAAAAGTGCTTAGCACTTCACATTTTGTCAAAATGACTAAAAGTGTTCAACATTTATTGGGAAGCGCCCATAACTGAATGCTTCATGTGATATACATATGAGGTTCAGAGCTCAAATAAGTGCTTAGCACTTTTACATGAAAAGAAAAGGGTTGAACAAACAGAGCTCAAATAAGTGATTAGCACTTTTGAATAAAAAGGGCTAAGAACTAAGATCAAGCACGGACAGGAAGATCATCCGGAGCTAAATAAAACCGATGGGGAGAGGAGATCCTCTACGAGTCAAGAGCTCATGCAGCACCGTATCACATTGGTCATCCGTAAGAGCGGGATTCACCAAGCGTGCAACAAAGCGAGGAACAATTTTCTCAATAGGCACCTCCCATGGCTGCCGATTACCATGCTGACGATTGTAAGCCATGACTCTTCTGTGTTAAAATGATTCTCTGAAAGTGAGAGAGAAGAGGAACATTGCTTAGATTATAAAGGGAGGCATTTAAGTCTCGGCACAGAAAATGTTGTGCATGGTACTATTTCCAAACTCTGACAAAACAAGGTATTGGAAAAGAAAGTTTGACTCAGAAAATGCAAAGAAAGAAGGTCAAAAGAAACTTTCATTAATGAGGCAGCGCCTCACGTGCTCTCCATGAGGGCACCAATGCCAGAGCCAATCTTATAGGATTAAATCTTATGGTGGCGCCTCACACGGGAGCCAATGTGCAAAGCACAGAAGAGTTCATTACATAGATTTAAGCTCTTCGATGGCGCCGCACGTGCTCTTCACGCGGGCGCCAATGTGAAAAGCACAGAAGAATTCATTACATAAGAGTTAAACTCTTAGATGGCATCGCACGTTCTCCATACGTGGGCGCTAATGTGCAAAGCACATAAGTACCCATCTATGGAATTAAATTCTTAAGTGGCGCCCACGTGCACGACATGTGAGCGACAGCGTCCAGGTAGAATTAAATTCTACAATACTCTCCGTTAAACAGAGTCATTGGATTATGTTGGGAGATAATAAATCATCAAAATACAGAATTAAATTATGTTGGGAGAAAACATTTCCCAAATCTTTCTAAAATAAGAAAGATACATTTGGTTAGATCAAAAATCCAATTATAGAATAAAATTCTATTTTGGAATATATTCTCTCAATTTTTCTAAATAAGAAGGATTGCTCTCTGTAATACAGAGAACCATTGGATTAAAAAAATCCAATAGTGATTAAAAATCACCATTTTTATAGAATAAATTCTGTACAGGGAAAAATATTTCCCTAATCTCGTTAAAAACAAATATCATATTCTGTAAAAACAGAAGTTCTTGGATCAAAGATCCAATAGTGGGTAAAATTCCCCAACTCAATTTTGAGTCCAAATAAAACAATTGGAATCTCTCAATGAGAGATTTTCTCATAATTAAGTAACAAACTTGCCTACACAAATATAAAGGACCTGAGACTTCAAGTCTCCTATAGAAAAAGTCCCATAAGCTTTTGAAAAATACAGAAAGCTTCCAAAAACAATAGAGAATTCAACTCTCAGAGAGGAAGGCTTTCCTTTCAAAAGAAACCTAGGTAAAAGAAATTCAAAGATCAAAATATCTCTTTTTATCTATTTTAAGGGTTTACCCTGAAAGTGTATAATAGCACCACGGTAGGGTTAAAACGGGCATCGAGCATGCAATTTTCAAAATTTCATGATGCTAATGAACACGAACCTAGAATATAAATAGATTATTAGGGTTACTATGATGATATCACGAAACTAAGCTAAAAGAACGAAACTACAACCTTTATAGATCGTGTCCTTCACTTCAAATGCTCCGGGTAGTAGTCCATGCGACTCTACTAGGCTCCACTTGAAGAAGGTGCAAACTTCCTTTGCGATTTTCATGCCGAAGATAATCCACCCGAAGTCTCTCTAGCTCAAGCTACCTCTTCACTAAACTATCTTTAGTGAAGGAAACACACTACACTTGATTGCTAATCAAGTATAGGATGGTGAAGTGGGGTTGTGTTTGCTCACTAGGATTTGTTCAAAACTCTATGGCTCACATCACATGTGAGTGTTAGAGTTTTGAGGCATGAGGAAGAAGAAGAAAAATGTAGAGAGCAAAGTAATGAGCTCTAGAAAATGGCTAAGTGTTGAATGGCCCATCCCCCTGTTCATCACGAATAACTGCATTTTTATACCGCTCATTCATTATCAATTTTGTGATATATCGGTATTATTAACTCGTGTCTGCTCAATAAATACAGATTACAGGTATTCGTGACAAAACACAGGAAACACAATCAAATTCACGGACACGACATTTATGAGCCGACACTGCAACCAGAGCAGAAAGCCGATCAATGTCTAAAGAGTTTCTTTTTGCAAAACATGCATGTGTACACATTTTATCAAGCAAAATGGTCCAAGACAAGACAAGTGTGAACACCTTTTTTGATGCATGGACCCAGGTGGGGCTGCCTAGTGCAAGTTGAGAGCATAAGTGGGTATGAGCAATAAATGAGATGGGAAGGTGTGATGTGATTTGGAGTTAGTTTTCCCTCCAAAACTTCTGAGTTCAACCCAAGCTGACACTAACAAATCAAATAATACCAGTGGGATTATGGAGAGTAATCAAGATCACCAAGCAAACTTAAGACCCAAAGACCCAAACGTGGCCGGCGACATCATCATTTTGACCGGCATCGCCGGCCCCACCAAGGAAAAATCGCTTCATATTTCATCTGGTCACTCAATGTTGTCCCATCATCCTGTTTTTATTGTTTGTTTATTTTTATTTTGAGCTTATAAATACCAGATCAGTGGGCAAGCTAGGATATACTTTGTGAGAGAAAAATTTGTATTCATTGTAACTAGTTGATTTTGTAGCTCTTAGTTTGAGTTCTTTGCCTTCCTCTGGTCTTACAACTTCTTTCTTGAACTTGCAAGATTAGATTTTAGTATCTGAATTCATTTTTCTTGTACTTAGAACCATTGCAATCAAAGCTTCATTTATTTCAAGTTGATTCTTGTAACTTTTCTCTTTTGCATTTTTCTTTTATATTTATTAAGTTGTGATCTCATTTCATGATATGTGAGTAGTTTTGTGCTTGGGCTATGGTGAGGTAGGTTGTTGAATGGCTTGCCTTCCAACCCCTCCTTCTTGATTATTACATTTTGCACTTCTTTTCTTAATATATCCAATTTTATTATGTTTTGCTTGATAGGATATATTGTTTTGAATGGTTGCAAATCAACCTTTAACATATATCATATTCCTTCTTTATATTTTATTGTTATTATATTAAGGATCGAAATTGAAAGGAATATAAAATTTAGCTAAGTGTAGGAAACCAGCTAGATAGAACATATAGCCATACAAGCATATGTTCTATTCTTGCTAACTTCACTTAACTCATTTCATGCTCATTTCACTCTAAAACCTTAAATTTTTAGTTTCTTTTTGACCTAATTTTGATATCGTATCTTAACAGACACTTGTTATCGGGATAGATGCGGCATACTTTCTTAACTCAATTAGAAACTAAAAATGGACCTTGAATCAAGATTGAGAGTTGGGGTAAAGCCGTATTTCAATTTACTAAATCTTAACCCAAGTTTTCCCTAATTATCATTTTATCCCTCCTTATTTCATTTTTTAAAAACGTGACAATTCCAACTTCAAACCATTGTTTTCTAACTCAAAATGATGTCATGATATCCACTCCCTGTGGATCGACCCATACTAGCTGGCTTGCATCAATGCACCGTGCACTTGCGGTATTTTTATAACTCGATATTCACGTCGTGTACTATTTTCATCAAGAAACCGACATATCCTACATTGAAAAAATCCTTTTCAAAAGAACAACACCGTGAGTTTCCAACAAGTTTTTGGCACCGTTGCCGGGGAGTGGCAACATCTCTAAGCTATTTTGAGTTATCTCTTTGTATAATTTCAGAAAACCAAAACAAAATTTTTAACTTTTTAACCTTTTTTTTTGACATTTTGCTCTCTGCTATTTAGACCTGCTAACACTATAAAACTGTTTAGAAAAATTAAACTATAAAATTGAGGCAATACTATAACACAGAGACCACATAAGGAAATTGGAGCACCAATTCAATTTTTCGACCGGCGACATCCTAGATATCACCCGCGCCGCCGGCCCAATATTCTTCATTTGCTTCCAAATTTTCTCCTTTGCTCTCTTGTTCTATTATTATTTCAAGTTTATTGTTTGATTTTTATAATTTTTAGTGTTTAGGAGTTTGACACAAATATCGTTTTTCGCACTAAAATATCCGTTTTTTTACATTTTCAGATTCTAAGGAATTGCGAATTTGCGATAGTGCGGAGCAAAGTGTACATTCAAGGCTAAGGTGATAAGGAAGTACAGTGCCAAAGATCCAGATAGTTTGACCCGCACAAGCGAACTTTTCAAGCCAATCAGATTCAATTCAACAGGGGTTTCTTAACCCAAAAATCCATCGGTACGTATTTCCTAACACCTTCTTCTCAAATCCAACACGTCCATTATTCTATCTTTGCAGGATTCTTTGCAAGTTCATTGCCAAACGCTAAAGGAACTAACCTGTATTTATTGCAGCGCCGCACGTAAACATAAAAAATGATTGGTTGATGTTTTGAACAACTTTTTCATTGAATTGCGCATTGTATAAATTTAATACGGAATTAAGGGCAAAAGAACCCCAACAAGATACGGTAAGGGATTTCATCACCTTTCTCCGTGGCCCACAAACCAAAAAGAACGAGCATTTTTCACACCCCCATTAATATTAAAAGAAATCAGACTTTCAGCCTCTAAGGACTTCATGCTCAATATGGAAAGTTAAGTGTATTTCGAACACCGCCCATCGTTATATTGTTCAAGAAGTGTCTAGCAAAGTGTGAAAGGCGCAACCGTCGAAAGAGAGAATGTTATTCTAATAAAGAAACCCTACGAAAGCGAGGGACAACCTCCCTTATTCTCTGCACTTACCTGGCTTCTCGATCAGTCTATCTTAGGCATGTTTCGCGATACACTATTACTTCACAAATCAAGTTTTTTTGAGCAGGTATAGTTGACCTAGGTAACTCCTAGATTGTTTAGGTGTGTGAAGTATGTCATGATTGTGTTCTTGTTGTGCCTTTTTGTGTGATATTTGTTGTTTGTGAATACATACACATAAAAAAATAAGCAAGTAAACAACTATGTTTTCTAAGGCATCAAGCATGCAATTTTATAAGAATCTAGAGTGCTAAGAAACCTAGACCAAGGATCTAACTAGAGGATTAGGGTTTAACTAAGCAAGTAAACAACTTTACACTAAGTGAAATGGTAATACAACCTTTGTAGACCGGTCCTTCACTTCTAAAGCTCCGTGTAGTAGTCCCTTTGCTCTAAGTAGTGGTCTCCCGGACTCTCGTTAGACTCCATTAAGCGAAAGGAACAAGCTTGCTTGAAGAACTTCGAGGCCGAAGATGATCTACGTCGAAGAATCTATAACTCAAGGTACATCTTCACTAATTGAGAATTAGTGAAGCAAACAATCTATACTAAATGGCTAGTCTAGTGTAGATTGATGAAGTAGGAATTTTGCTCACCTTAGAATTATTTTTCTCTCACTTTTCTTCACCTCAAGAAAATCTAGTAAGCTCAAGGAGATGAAGAAGAAGATGAAGTCAATAATAGAATTGCAACCATGGGTGAGATAATATCATATATAACTCATGTAGAGACTTAACCAAGGCTAAAGATAATGGTTCGGTTAATAAATATCTAGAGTAAAACAAAATTAGTGGACTAAGTCAATGGTTTCCACAAGCTTCTCCAAGCTTCACAAGCCATGACAAATTTCCACCTAATTTTGATTTTCGCTTAATAATTAAAACCCCACATTATCTTAAATATGGTATGAGTCTCATACACCCAAGTCCAACATATCATCTAGCATGACACAAAATAATTACATTAACATATATCACATATATATTAAATGTATAAAGAGAAAACATTTTCTTAAGTGAGCTAATATTTGTTAATGTATATTAATATATCGAAATATAATTACACATTAAATTATTAAATCAACACTTGATTTTATAATCCGGCTGTATCGCATACAATCGACTAATATCATTTATATGTATATCACATATACATATAACATATCATTGAATCGACATTTGATTCAACAATCCGGTTATATCACATATAACCTGTATCGCGAGATTAGAATACGGTATCACATACACGTATTAATCTCGGTCCTGCACATATCACATATGTGCCCTACTTCGTTTCGCATAAGCTAGGAAACCTCTGTGCAGGACTCTAATGACTCGTCAATACGCCGTTAGTAGATGATGATCATATCAGTCACCCACAAGCCGTCAACGGTACTAGCTGGACATAACGGCTACCCGGGTATTGTCACGCCCCGCTTCCCAGTATACGGGCGGAGGACGTGACGAGGCCGCTACGTATTTACTGCGAAATAAATACGCTAAGCGTATCTAAGCAATATAAAAGTAAATGCACAAGAGACAAGATACAATAAAACAACAATTTTATTTATTCACATTCTTTCTATACAATGCATGGAAAGTAAATACAACTGAAATAAAGCAATGCCTAAACAATGGCATAACAGAACTGAAAAGGTACTGAAATGAAAGTGTACAATGAATTAAAGCTCGGGGTCTTCACTGAATTGGTCCAAGTCTTCAGCAGTGGGCTCGATCTCAGGAATGTCCAGATCACCTGACGACATTCAAAGAAGAAAGAAAGATAATGTCGTCAGCGAACAAATCGCTCTGTAAGTCCCAAAGATAAGGGAGAAGTAGAATAGACAGAATAAGAAGGTAGCTTTTAAAGTTGTACTATATTATTATAATATTGTGTTAACGCTGTTGTTTGTAGCTTGGTACAGAAGGATGCCAGTGTATACGAGAGGGGTCTCTATATGCTAGAGACCGGGGCAAACAGAATATAGAGTACAAGGCTCCGTCGATAATACCACGGAACAACGGCATGGCTGTAATTACGTCTTAAATCTTGCAGTCTGGTGCCACTTCTAACACCTTCCGTACCAGTCTACCCCTTAAACCCCGTGTTATCTTGATTGTATTGTTGTATTGTATTGCAACTTGAATTGTCTTGTAATATAGATTGTATAATTGGATGACTTGCCGAAACCATGATATCAGTAAACGGATGCAACTGTAAGATCATGGATGTAACTGGAGAATCATATAAATAGAAATATATCCATGGTTCAGTTCAGTCAATATAGATTGATAAATTGAATATATGGAATAATGGATTCATGTTGAATTGTAATATTGTAGATTGTAGATTGTAGATTGTACTTGAATCATATTCAAGTCAGATTATAAAGAGACTCATCTGAGTCAGACAATTAGAAAAGTAAATTGAAGTTCTGATTGTTTTGATGTTATCGGTAACCGCTGCACATGGGCGGCAACATTTGTGTCTTTTTCAAAGACGATTACCGTGCTGATAACACTGTTGTTAAGTTGTCTACCTTAGATAGGCAAGCACCCACTTCTCTGGGTCCCTGAGGCTCAAGAGATTGGTCCCGCTTAAACCTATGTTTACTTGGGTCCTTAGGGTAATTTATAGAACTTGAGGGGGTTTTATGTAAAAATACTTTTCTATAGTTTTCAAAATACTCCCCAAGTATTTAGTTATCTTCTTTAGAGTTGTAATAAATGTGGATTTTATACATATGCCATTTCTATTGAGAATAATCTAATTTTCATAATATATGGTATTAAAGTGTAATATTAAACTTGTATGGATTTCATGGTATTTTAATGTAGACTGATTCTTGCGATTTTTGAAAAGAGTTGTAATATTTATATTCTTACAAAATAGATCTTTTAATGTTACATATATATATATATATATATATATATATATATATATATTTATATAAAAATAATTTTAATATATATATTATAATTCTAAAAATCTCATTTTCTTAAGATGTCGTATTTTAAATATTTCGAGACCGAATGCTCCTTGCGGAGGTCTGCATCTCGCACTACTAAGCCCGAGGATGTGCGATAATCCGCACCATCCCGAACGGGTTCCCCAAATGGGTTGTAGCGGCTCTTTGCAAAAATTTGTATAAATACTAAATCGTTTAGAAAATGGTTTTATTAGTAATAGTATTTATTTGTAAAGATGTCGTTTTCCCGTATTCTATATTCCCGAGTGTATTGTGCTATGTTGCATATGAGTGTGTGAGGAGGTAGGTCATTACCTCGTGATCTACTTAAAGGCATAGAAAGGTTTTGATGGTTTAAATGTAGAAATGAAACTATATGGTATTTTAATGAAAAAATACGGTAAAATGGAAATAGCAATAACTTTTGATATGGAACTTGTTCAATATGATTAGTTAGTATTTAATAGTCAACATGTAGTGGTTGTAGCATGATTTTATTAAAGAAAGAGTTAGGTTTTATAAAGAACCAAATCGGAAATCAGATTTATTCCGATTCCGTCGGGTTTTAGAATTTCGTATTTTCAGAAAGAGTAGAGAAGGGTAAAGGTGGGACTTCCGGGTTAACAAGAAATAGGGACGATAGAGGTAGATAGGGGAATCGCCGGTGCGTCGTTTCGTCGCCGGAAACTCCTCGTATCGCCGTCGGAAGTTCGCCGGAATTTCGCCCCTTTGCTCACTTCAAATGTACACTACGGTTTCTAGGAATTTCTTAAGAGTTTGCTCAGAATTTTAGGGTGAGGGGGTAGTGTTTAGGGGTGGTATTTATAGGTTTAGGCTAGGGTTTAGGGTAGGTGAAAGATTAAAATGAAAAAATGTAATAAAATGTATTAAAATGTATTAAAAGTGGAGTAATTGGTGTTTTAAAAGAGCTCTGGAAATGGTCTGAGGAAATAAATTATACAGGTGTTCAGGGGAGATGAAAAGACACATTTTTCATGTTGGGGACGTCGCCGGAATCGGCCGACTCGACCGTAACTCGGCCGTGACTCGGTCGGGGGCCTGAGTTGGCCGAGTCGAGCCGAGTTGGTCGATTTCCGGCCGAGTCAGGCGGCCGGAATCCCCCCCAACGGTTCATCTATCCTCTAGTAATGTTACATTTTTGGGTGTAGTGGGGTTTTTGTGAGATATGCACGTGTAAACCCTTGGTATTCTAAAGGTTTAAAAAAATCTATATTAAAAATAATGTGGGGGTATGGGATTTGAACTCTGGTGGCTTGGTTCAGCAGTGCAAGGTATTACCAATGAGTTGCAAGCTCCTTCTTGTAATTAAATTGCTAATTAATTACTTATCTTGTGCTCAGGCAATAAATACTCCTTTATGAATTTTGAAAATTTTTGTATAGAAAATTGTATAGGAATTTAGGGTTGTTACAGGTATTGAACGATCAGAAGATCAACAAGCAAGCTTGTCCATATTCCTGTGAATCTAACAGTAACACTACCGTATAGTCCGGTCTCTTTGTCTGATATGTCGCATATCGAGTCTAGGGGTGGTAAACGTCAGACCCCAGTAAATTGATAAGTCATGCCGATATGAGGCTCATAACGGGTCGAGAAACTACTGATAACACTTACCAGTAAATCTCCATATCATCTCTGGACAGGGACTTCCTGTTATGGCCAATCGAGCACAGCGCAACATCAACCCCCAATACCGGGACAGATGAATCACCTTCTATCGCTCATTGTCTCCATGTGACTCGGAACTGTACCCAAAACCCAATGTTTTGCACGCTCTCTTGAACGTGGTAAAGTGGAAATCAAAGCACAGTGGGAATCACACAAGTCTCTATGACGATCTCGGGTCTACAGACTAACCTGTACCAGTGTCACCAGAGAACTGCTATTTGACGTTAGGTATAATATAGGAGTTCTCGGCGAGTCATGTTCAGTGTACCCAGTCTCCATTAAGCACCCGTATACCATCTTTGATGTCAAACACCACTAGATATAGGATCATCCATCACCCATCAAATGGGTCAAGAAGCGTATATACTAGTCTACTCTAGAATATCGATGCCCGGTCTCGATACACCCTCGACTAGGAACAATTAAAGGATGTACTTGTGGACTACCCTGGCCCCACTAGTATGATCTGCATCATAATCCCGGTAGTCAAGTATACATCCTAAGGGCTTTACCAACATGTGAGAGCAACACATCATCGCAATACCAGTCTACATGTTAAAATAAAGAGTAGCCAGATAGCATACTATCATGTCGAGCAAGAAAGTCCTCCCTATATATGTCCAAGCATCCATTGTAATATACAATCATGTACAAAAATGGCCTCTGGGCATACATACAACTAACAATTGAAGTATGGATTAAAAAATCCAACCATACTTCAATAGTGATGGCAAATGAATAAAAAATTGAGCAAAGCCATGCTTCACCCATGCCCTCAAAAGTCTCCCCATTTTTCTTTTCATTTTCTATTTTCTAAAAATAGAAAATCCATGTCATACTTCATTTTAATATATATATATATATATATATATATATATATATCATATATATATTAATATATATATGATATATATATTATGAAGAATAATTAGTGTGCTAATAATATTAGTTAATATATAATTATATCAAATATAATATATATCAAATTATCAAATCAACACTTGATTTAATAATCTGGTTATATCACATAAAACCGACTAATATCATTTATCTGCATATCACATTATCAAATCAACACTTAAGTCAATAATCCGGTTATATCACATATAAACTAACCGATAACAAATAACCGCCAGATTAGAATACGGTATCACATACACGTATTTAATCTGCCCCCCCCCCACACGTATCAGCATATGTGGCCTACTTCGTTTCGCTTGAACCAGGAAACTTCTGTGTGGGACTCTAAAGATTCGTCAATACGCCAGCAGTAGGTGATGATCACATCAATCGTCCACAAGCCGTCAGCGGTACTTGCTGGACTTAACGGCTACCAAGGTATTGAGAGATTAGAAGATCGACAAGCAAGCTTGTCCAAACTCTCATGAAGCCTATAGGTAACACTTATCGTACAGTCCGGTCTGTTCATCTGATATGTTGCATATCGAGTCTAGGGGCGGTAACGTCAGACCCCAGTAACTTGATAAGTCATACCGATATATGGCTCATAACGGTTCAAGAAACTATTGATAACACTTACCAGTAAATCTCATCAACAGCCCTGGCCAGGGAATTACTGTTATAGCCAATCGAGCATAGCGCAACATCAACTCCCAATACCGGGAGAGATGAAACCCCTCCTATCGCTCATTGTCTCCATGTAACTCGGGACTATACCCAAAATCCACCTGTTTGCACGACTCCTTTGAGCCGTGGTAGGGGGAAATCAAAGCATAATAGGAACCACACAAGACTCTATGACGATCTCGGGTCTACAGACTAACCTGTACCAATGTCACCAGAGAACTGCTATCTGACGATAGGTATAGTATCATCAAGGAGTTCTCGGCGAGTCCTGTTCGGTGTACCCATTCTTTAATGAGCATATGTGTACAATCTTTGGTGTCAAACACCAATGAATATGGGATCAACCATTGCCCCATACAGGGTCATGAAACGTGCACACTAGTCTACTCTGGAATATCGATGCCCTGTCTCGATATTTCCTCGACTAGGAACAATTGAAAGATGTGCTTGTGGACTACCCAGGTCCTAGTAGTATGATCCGCATCATAGTCCTGGTAGTCAAGCCAACATCCTAAGGGCTTTATTAACATGTATATGAGAGACGGTATAATAATACCAGTGATCATGTTAAGATAAAGACAACCAGATAGCATACTATCATGTCGAGAAAGAAAGTCCTCTCTATATATGTCCAAGCATCCACTATATCATACAATAATGGCCTCTAAGGCATACATATCACTAACAATCTCCCACTTGCACTAAGGCCAGTTGTTATAGTATCTCATACCCAACATCCCAAAAAGTCTCTCGATTAGCATTTGGGGGAGGGCCTTGGTAAGTGGATCCGCTGTGTTATCCTCTGTGTCAACTCTCTTAACCTCGATCTCCCGGCGATCTACTATCACCCTGATCAGGTGATACTATCTAAGAATATGTCAGGATCTCTGATGGGACCGGGGTTCCTTGGCCAAAGACATAGTTCCATTGTTATCACAATACACAGGTATTGGATGCTCAATGGATGGAACCTCACCAAGTTCATATTATGAACTTCTTCATCCATACAGCCTCTTTGGCAGCATCGTTGGTAGCGATGTATTCAGCTTTCATCGTCGAGTGTACTATGGTATCTAGCTTGGAACTCTTCCAACATATTGTCCCTCCACCGAGGGTGAAGAAAAAACCTGAGACCGACTTACTATCGTCCTTATCACTCCGGAAGCTCGAATCGGTAAAGGAGTCCACCTGGAGTTCACCGTTACCATACACCAAGAACATCTCCTTAGTGCTTCTCAAGTACTTAAGAATGTTCTTCACAGCTGTCCAGTATTTCTCCCCAGGATCCGATTGATACCTACTCACTACACCTAGTGAGTAAGCTACATCTGGTCTGGTACATAACCTCGCATACATGATTAACCCGACTGCCGAAGCATAGAGTATCCCTTACATGCGAGCCCTCTCCAAATCAGTCTTGGGAGACATTTCTTTGGAGAGAATGATTCCTGAACAAGCGGGTACATTACCACGCTTAGAATCTTCCATACTATACCTCTTTAGTATGGTGTCAATGTATCTGGATTGGGACAATCCCAACATCCGTTTAGATCTATCTCTATAGATCTATATCCTCAGGATATAGGAGGTATCACTTAGATCTTTCATGGAGAACTTGTGTGACAAGAAGAGCTTGACCGAGTGTAGCATAGGAACATCGTTTCCTATCAAGAGTATGTCATCCACGTACAATACGAGGAAGACAACCTTACTCTCTACTACCTTCTTATATATACATGGTTCACCTACATTTTTGATGAAGTCAAACTCTTTGACAGTTTCATCAAAACAGATGTTCCATCTCAGCGATGCCTGCTTTAATCCGTAGATTGATTTAAGCAGCTTGCACACGCTTTCGCTGCTCCCACTGTCTACGAAGCCCTCTGGCTGTGTCATGTACTCGCTCTCTTCTAAATCACCATTTAGAAAAGTGGTCTTGACATGCAACTGCCAGATTTCATAGTCATGGTATGCAACAACGGCAAGTAGGATCCTGATGGACTTAAGCATAGCCACCGGAGAAAAGGTTTCATTATAATCGACACCTGGTCGTAGAAGAAACCCCTTTGTTACAAGTCTAGCTTTGAAAGTCTCAACTTTTCCATCTTCACCAATTATCTTCTCAAGATCCACCTGCTCCCGATGGGTTTTACCCCTTCAGGAGCAACTTCCAAAGTCCATACTTTGTTGGTGTACATGGATCTCAGATCGCAAAGCATCCAACCATTTCACAGAGTCTCCACTTGTGTTGGTCTGCTCGAAACTAGTTGGGTCATCATCTTCCATGATGCAATTCTCGCTTCTACCGTCTATGAGAAAACCGTAATATCTGTAACAACCCTAAACTTTCTGTACGGAATTTTTTCAAAAATACAGAAAGGAATACCTAAGCCTGAGCACAAGTTATAAATTTAATTTGCTTTTGAACAGAAAGTAAGCGCTTGTAGCTCATTGGTAAAGCCTTGCACTGCTATGACATAGCCCCTATGATCGAATCCCCCCAGCCACATATATTTTTAATTAATTTTTCTTTTAATCTTTTAGAAGCTCAAAGGTTTACACGTGCACTACACGTAAAATGAAAAGTCACGGATTAAACAAACATGTGCAAATTGTTAAATACACTGAACGTGACACGTGGCGAAGATCCCAATCCCCATCACAGGTTTTTGGCCGGCGAGATTGGCTTGGAGACCAGCACCGCCAGGCCCCCCGTAGGGGATACTCCCTAAATTTTAACCCTACACTTTGATGCATATTTTGATGCACATTTTAATTCTATTCTTCATTACCCTAAACCTTAATTTTCCCTATAAATACCACATCACATTTCACCTCTCATCATTCAGAATTCCATTACAAAAACTTTCTAAAATTTCCAAGTCCCAAGTAGTACACGTGGAGTTAGCAAAGGGCGAAGTTCCGACGACGTTTCGAGAAGAATCCGACGACTAAATGACGCCCCGACGGTTCCGAAAACTTCCTCCATCTCCCCTCTTTCTTTATAATATGTAAGTCCCCATTCCCCTCCTCTATCTCTATTCTAAAACTTCTCCTTTTCAAAACTCGTTGGAAGCGGAGTTATTCCGGCTTCCGATTCGTTTTTCTTTAAAAACTCCATTTTTCTTTAAAAACTCCATTTTTCTTTAAAAACTCCATTTTTCTTAAATAATAAAATACCATATTCTCTCATAATATTTAACAAACATAAATAAACACATTAGAACAAGTTTCACCTCAAAATAATTCTGGGGAACCCCGATCAGGATGGTGCGGGTTATCGCACACTCTCGGGCTTAGTAGAGTGAGATACATACCTCCGCAAGGAGCATTCGATCTCGATGGAATTTTGATGCAATTTTTAAGAAAATAAGATTTCTACAAAATAAATAAACTTTATTTTTATTATATATATATAACTATTATCAAAATATCTATTTTAAATATAATATATGAATACTCCATGTTTTCTAAAGCAAAAGAATCACAAGTTCATGAAACTACCATTACAATTCAATACAAATTCCAATATTTCATTGAAATACCATATACAATGAAAAATAGGTTCTACTCACTAGAAAATTTCACTTTTATAAAATATACATCTATGAAAATCCTAAAGACGATAATTAAATACTTGACGTGTATTTTGAAAATATATCAAAACTATTTTTACATAAACCCCTTCAAGTTATATTAATTTACAATAAAGACCCTAGTAAACATAGGTTTAAGCGGGACCAGTTCTCTTGAGCCTCAGGGAGCTGGGGAATATGGGTGCTTGCCTATCTAAGATAGACAATCTAACAATGGTGTTATCAACAAAGTAATTGTCTTGGAAAAAGACACAAATCCTGCCGTCCATATGCAGCAGTTACCGATAACTCTAAAATAATCAGGACTTCAATTCTGTTTAAAAGTCTGACTTAGTTCGAGTCTTGGTCAAATCTGAATATAATCTGACTTGAATTCAATTCAAGTATAACTACAACACAACATGAATCAACGAATACCAAAATACAATCCATATCAACATGAACATGACTGAACCAAACCATGGATATACTCTAATTACATGACTATCCATTTATATCCATTCCGTTTACTGATATCATGGTTTCGGCAAGTCTTCCATTTACTACAAGCCAATACAATACAATCAGTACAATCAATACAATAACCATTACGGGGTTTATAAAGGGGTAGACTGGTATGGAACGTGTTAAAGGTGGCACGAGATGGTCACTAAAAGACGTAATTATATCCATGCCGTTGTTCCGTGGTATTATCGACGGAGCCTTGTACTATGGGTTACCAAAGTCCACGGTGTAAGTTGGACTCCTCTTGTATACACTGGTATATTCTGTACCAAGCTACAATAACTACGTTAGTATAGCAAATATAATATTATCTACTTCACCTGTTCTATTCTCTGTCTATTCTTTTCCTTCTTTCTTTAGGACTTACCGAGCGATTGTTCGCTGACGACATTCATATTTCTCTTCTTTTTTGGAATGTTGTCAGGAGGACCCGACTCTGAAGAGTTCGAGACCAGGCAGGAGCACTTGGAGCAGTTCACAGAAGACCCTGAGTATTGACTTTACTTGTACTCATTTTATTTTCAATTCATGCCATTGTTTAGGCATTGCATTCCAGACTTGTATTTATATTTCCAGTTGTATTGTAAAGGAATGTTGAATAAATAAAAGTTGTTGTTCATTTACATTCATGTCACTTGTGTATATTTTACTTTATATTGCATAGATACGCTTAGCGAGTTTACTTCTGAGTAAATACGTCGCGTGACCCGTCGCGTATCCTTACCGTACACCGGGAAGCGGGGCATGACAGTATCTCTCAGGTGGATGGCGAACCCTACTAGATCTGCGGAGTGGCTGAGGATCGTCGGGGACTATTGAATCCTCCGGTTCTACTAAATTGTCAGTTTTAGTTTGTATAGCTGGAACTTCTTCAAGTTCTACCTCATTGACACTAATTTCTTTCACAAGAAATTTATTTTCTAAAAAAGGTGTCATGTTGAGAAACAAACACTTTTTGTTCCTTAGTGTGGTGGAAGATATACCCTCACGAATATTTGGAATATCCTACAAACTTGCACAGAATTGACCTTACCTTGAGCTTGTCAGGATTTTGTTTTTTAACATAGGCCGGACAACCCCATATCTTAACTCGTTTAAGAGATGGTCTCTTCCCATTCCATATCTCATATAGAGTGGTAGGCAATGGATTTGGTCAGAACTCTATTCAATAGGTATGCAGCTATCTCAAGTGCATAACCCCAAAAGAAAATAGGCAACTCAGCATAGAGCGCACCTTATCTAATAGGGTGCGATACTCCGCTCTGATACTCCATTGTGCTGTAGTGTATACGGAGGAGTAAGCTGAGAGAGAATCTCATTCTTTTTTAAGTAGTCTCTGAATTCCGTGCTCAAGTATTCTCC
The DNA here is from genome assembly GCA_030015575.1 of Agapanthus africanus. Lineage (NCBI taxonomy): Eukaryota > Viridiplantae > Streptophyta > Magnoliopsida > Asparagales > Amaryllidaceae > Agapanthus > Agapanthus africanus. The sequence goes on along the minus strand of CM057339.1, from coordinate 294,749,722 downwards.
TCCCCGATCATATCGAAGGATTTTAATACTTTTACTCGTCTGGTTCTCAACTTCGTACTTATATTCCTTAAATTTCTCAAAAGATTCAGATTTGTGTTTCAATAGGAACACATGTCTGAATCTTGAGAGATCATCGGAGAATGTAATAAAGTACGAGAAACTATTCCTGGCATGTGTAGACATAGGACCGCATACATCACTATGTATATGTACCAAGAGTTCAGTAGCTCTTTCTCCGTGTCCAGTAAACAGAGATTTTGTCATCTTTCCTTTGAGACATGATTAGCAAGTTTCATAAAATGTAAATTTGAACGGATTCAAATATCCATTCTTATGCAACTTAGCCAGTCTTGTCGCATTGATATGACCTAGTCTACAATGCCACAAGAGGACTTCGTTCATTTCTAAACTGCTCCTCTTGTGTGTGTTCTGTATACATAGAACTGTTATTTGATTTAGAACGTATATACCGTTATACAACGTACTATACCTAATCAACACTTGATTTAGGAACACATTCCAAATATTTTTGGTACGAAATAACAGTCGCTCAGAATCATTATGTTACCATTTGGTAATACAAGATGATATTCGCTAACTGATTTGGCTGCAATAATTGAATCATTCCCTACTACTAGAGACATATCACTTTTTCCCAGTTCTCTACCTCTCTTTAACCCATGTAACAAATTACATTCATGGGATCCTGATCCGGTATCCAATACCTAGGACGTAGAGGAAACTGAGAAACAGTTCTCGGTTACGAACACACCCAACGATGCATCAACATACTTATTCTTCGTTCTGGTGGCTTAGGAATCCGGATATTCACCTATTCCTTGCTCAGACTTATGACAATCATAAGATAGAGCAGAACCTAGCCCGGTATAATAAGTGGGTTCGGTCAATACATACATATTATTATCTTGATTAAGGTATGTCATTGGTCGCTACCAGGAGAGAGAGAAGGATAATCACTTTTGCGTGCGCTCTTTGCAAGATTAGATTGGTTATTATTTTATCTAATCAGGATGGCTCCCATTGTTTTTATCAAATCTTCCTTCAAACCCCAAAGGTAAGATTAGCCGAGATTAATTACACCCTACAAGTTCGCCAATCGTTCGGCCATGCAGGTATTGGTACTCTGAGGGAGTCTTCTCATGTTTTCGCATGGAACTAATTAAATAACCTCATTTCCGCAGGGGCATCATCCCATTAACACCTTTCTTAGACACCTAATTGATCGGCTAATTGTAAAGTGGAAAACTCTCTCAGGAGTAACTTTTACTCGCAGTGGGTATCGGGATCCAACTATCATATAGAAGGTATGCAATCTCATTGCAAATTTCAACACTTGAAATTCCCAATATGTGTTTTTACCCCTAGCAACTTATGACCTTGGCTATGGTCAACAAATCATAAGTGCTAGCCAAGTTCAACCCGTCATTTCTTGACCCATCCGTATGACCCTTGGCTAAAGTCAACAAAGCCGTATGACTACCCTAATCCAATCGCATCACATGCTGCAGATAAGCACTAATTAGCTACCGCACACTACGCCTTAGGTATGGTCAACAAACATAGCATAAATACTAAATAGTATTTATCTGAAATGACGGGGGGCTACGGCTGGTTTTTAAGAAAACCTTTAACGTAATGAACTTGATATTGTTATAGAATCTAGTGATTTTGAAAATGAGTGGTTTAAGCTCCGCTTTTAAAATCGAGTAGTTTTCAAAAACAAACCGAATAGCTTTTACTAGATTTTGCTAAATAGGTCACTCCCGGTAAAGGGATCTCGGCTCTTTCCTCATCGAATGAGGTGCTGGATATCCATCAAGGAATACCACTATGCAAAGCAAGAACTACAGAAGCTATGATGATAAACCGAGTGGGCTGTAATATTTGCTAGTTTTGCTAAAGAGGTCACTCCCGGTGAAGAGATCTCGTCTCTTTTCTCATCGAATGAGGTGTTGGATATTCATCAAGGAATACTACTATGAAAAGCAAGAACTAGAGCTACCTTTTTAAAAAACTTTTGATTCTACAACATCTTTAGGTTTCTTTTCTTTTCATTAATCTCATTAATGAAGTCCCATCATTTAATGTTTCCTAAACATCACAAAAAATGAAACGAAAATAGAACGTACGCTTATACCATTCGCATTCGCCACAGGGCCCCGTCATACACTTAACTAACGGTAAAGCGGGGGCTAGACTAGCGCGGGTGCAAAACATAAGCAACGTTTATTATATATCATATATATAAAGTATTCGTCTCATGCAGTTATATGATCACATCACAGATCCAAGCAGCAGAAGTTAACATATGAAATATTGGATATACTATGAGGTCCGTGTTTTAAATTCAGCCGGTAATGAAAAACACGGATTCCATAGTCGTGATGAATAGCCAAACCCACATCCCTAGACCCCTAAGAGAGCGGCAAGCAAGCCTACCAATTCTAGAGTTAGGAGACCCGGTCTCGACTCCTCGAGATGGTCTCCCACTGGACTCCAGAACCTGGTTACTTGTGCTCCCCGCCTTGGGTTTATCCTAATGCGGAAAAATAAATAATATACATCAGTGGTGACATCATCCTCAACCCGGAAGTGTCCTAATAAAAGAATATTACATACAAATTTTACATGAATGAAAATTATAAAACTCTCATCTGACATAAAACCCCCAGCTATTCATTCACGACGATCCAATATAACATATCACAGCAACACATAACATCACATGTCATCAACGTAAGTAAATACGTGTATCCCAAATTCCATTGACATATAGCAATGAGATTTGGGATACCCCACATAATACACTTACGGTCACAGAAAAGAAATGAAAAACTACAATAATTAGAATCCGTATTTCCTAAGACATCATAAACCCGGAATATCTCATATGCCGAATTTCATGCCTAACCTATAAACCTTGCATTTTAGTCTCAAATCGAAAACACTTTTCAATAACTTAGTCAGGAAATTCAACAAGATTCCCGACTACCCGATCGAATGCTCGTCGGAAACTTTAGTAGATGGCCGCACCCCTGATGTCGTCAACGAAATGCACTTTGGCGGAACACCGTGGCCGTGAGCACTCGAGTGGATGCTTTTGGCAACGAGGTTCTCCTACAGTCACTTAGTCGGGGCTATGGGGCGTGGCTACCTAGTAAAGTTATTCGGCGAGTATTCGCGTACGATACGCGATTGCGATGGAGTTTCGATACGAATCGAAACTTCGTGGCAATCGATCAAAAGACTAACTAGTTTTCACAAAACCAATTATTTTGGATTCTAAAAATTGCATCACATATTATCAAAATCTATACGACGTTAAACATTTCGATCGATTTAATAAACACCAACAAATCCCAGAGAGCTCAACATCTTGAGTCTCAATAAAAACATCCAGAAAGTGCCAAATAAGATACTAGAGCAGCACAAGAAGTAAGAGACCAAAATACCCTAAAGTTGCGGCGGATCTGCAGCCAAACAGGGTGTTTAGCCGTGGTTCCACATCTCTTTGACAGTATTATGGCTTCAAATTTCTTGTGGTTTCAATAAATACCCTGCACAATTTTATGCATATTTTAATCACAAAAATTTCAACGTTTGAAAAATTCGACAGAAACATCACATTTTGCGGACTTCGAAAACCAATCGAACACTTTAACATCGTAAAGACCTATCCTAATGTTCTAGTTTGGCATTGATACCATGAAAATCAGGCAGCCACCCCATCCAATGGGTCGCCGTGGCACCTACAGGTCTCTCAGCAGCTACTTTTTACGCATACCCCTCGCAAGGACTACAGCCCGCCGGAACACCTTCCGGTCTCGGGACACCCTGGGGGTAAGAGCTTATGGTTCGCCACACTGTCACACAGTGAGAACCTCCCATAGGTCAACATCCAATGCCTAGTAGCTCTGATACTATGAAAGTGTATACTAGCACCACGGTAGGGTTAAAACGGGCATCGATCGTGCAATTTTTAAAATTTCATGGTGCTAATGAAAACTAACCTAGAATCTAATTAGATTATATGGGTTACTATGATGATATCACAAAACTAAGCTAAAATAACGAAACTACAACCTTTATAGATTGTGTCCTTCTCTTTAAATGCTCTGGGTAGTAGTCCACGCGACTCCACTAGGCTCCACTTGAAGAAAGTGTAAACTTCCTTTGCGATCTTCATACCGAAGATGATCTACCCGAAGTCCCTCTAGCTCAAGCCACCTCTTCACCAAACTATATTTAGTGAAGGAAACACACTACACTTGATTGCTAATTAAGTATAGGATGGTGAAGTGGGGTTGTGTTTGCTCACTAGGATTTGTTCAAAGTTCTATGGTTCATATCAGAAGTGAGTGTTAGAGCTTTGAGGCATGAGGAAGAAGAAGAAGAATAATGTAAAGAGCGAAGTAATGAGCTCTAGAAAATGGCTAAGTGTTGAATGGCTCATCCCTCTCCTCATCACTTATTGAAGCATAGATTAAAAAATCCAACCATGCTTCAATAGTGATGGCAAATGAATAAAAAATTAAGTAAAGCCATGCTTCACCCATGCCCTCAAAAGTCTCCCAATTTTTCTTTTCATTTTCTATTTTCTAAAAATAGAAAATCCATTCCATGCTTCATTTTAATATATATATATATATATATATATATATATATATATATATCCTATATATTAATTTATATATATATATATATATATATATATATATATTATGAAGAACAATTAGTGAGCTAATAATATTAGTTAATATATAATTATATCAAATATAATATATATCAAATTACCAAATCAACATTTGATTTAATAATCCGGTTATATCACATATAATCTAATCGATAATAAATAACCGCCAGATTAGAATATGGTATCACATACTCATATTTAATCTGGCCCCCGCACATATCAGCATATATATGGCCTACTTTGTTTCGCTTGAACCAGGAAACTTCTGTGTAAGACTCTAAAGACTCGTCAATATGCCAGCAGTAGGTGATGATCACATCAACCACCCACAAGCCGTCAGCGGTATTAGCTGGACGTAACGGCTACCTAAGTATTGAGCAATTAGAAGATCAACAAGCAAGCTTGTCCAAACTCCCATGAAGCCTATAGATAACACTTACCGTACAGTCCGGTCTCTTCGTCTGATGTGTCACATATCGAGTCTTGGGGTGGTAACGTCAGACCCCAGTAATTTGATAAGTCATGCCGATGTATGGCTCATAACGGTTCGAGAAACTACTGATAACACTTATCATTAAATCTCATCAACAGCCCTGGCCATGGACTTACTGTTATAGCCAATCGAGCATAGCGCAATATCAACTCTCAATACCGGGAGAGACGAAACCCCTTCTATCGCTCATTGCCTCCATGTGACTCGGGATTGTACCCAAAATCCACCTGTTTGCATGACTCCATTGAGCTGTGGTAAAGAGGAAATCAAAGCACAGTGGAAACCACACAAGACTCTATGACGATTTCGGGTCTACAGACTAACCTGTACTAGTGTCACCAGAGAACTGCTATCTGACGATAGGTATAGTACCCTCTAGGAGTTCTCGGCGAGTCTTGTTCGGTGTACCCATTCTCTAATGAGCACATGCGTACAATCTTTGATGTCAAACACCAATGGATATGGGATCAACCATCACCCCATACAAGATCAAGAAATGTACACACTAGTCTACTCTGGAATATCGATGCCCTATCTCGATATTTCCTCGACTAGGAACAATTGAAGGATGTGCATGTGGACTACCCAGGTCCTAGTAGTATGATCCGCATCATAGTCCTGGTACTCATGCCAACATCCTAAGGACTTTATCAACATGTATATGAGAGATGATATAATAATACCAGTGACCATTTTAAGATAAAGACAACAGAATAGCATACTATCATGTCAAGCAAGAAATTCCTCCATTTATATGTCCAAGCATCCACTATATCATACAATAACGGCCTCTATAGAATACATATCACTAATATAACCCTTCTAAAAGAACTTAGTTCTTTCTCTGGATTAGAGATCCACAAGATAAGTCTCCCACAAGTTGAGAATTTAATTCTTATCGAAAGGATCTTGTTCTTAAGAATCAAAGATTCAGAAAAGAATTAGGACCAAAAGAAAAACAAAAGGAAAAAAAACCTATAAAAGAACCTAGTTCTAAAAGTAAAACCTAATCCCAGATCTTCAAAAACGAAGATCTTGGTGATCATTAACGATCAAAATGCCATTAACAGAGATTTAATTTCTAAAAAAGGAAGGAAAAAACTAGCGCATAACGTGATCTTCATGTGGGCATCCCCTTTTAATGGCGCCTAGTGCCTCACGTGAAAAACACACGGGCGCCCAAAACAGAAGGCCAAAGCCTCACGTGAAACACACGTGGGCATTGAATAAAAGTGCTCAGCACTCGATATGCAGCCGAAGACAGCTAAGTGCTTAGCACTAATTAGGCAACGCCCAGCGCCGCACATGCTCCTCACGTGGACGCCATGCAAAAAGTGCTGAGCGCTTCATATATAGCCCGAAACAGCTGCGTGCTTAGCACTGATTGGGCAGTGCCTAGCGCCGCACGTGCACCACACGTGGACACCATATAAAAGGTGCTTAACACTTCATATTTAGTCAAAATGACTAAAAGTGTTCAACATTTATTGGGCAGTGCCCATGACTGTACGCTTCACATAACATACATGTGAGTGTCAGAGCTCAAATAAGTGCTTAGCACTTTTACATGACAAGAAAAAGGCTGAACAAACAGTGCCCAAATGAGTGCTTAGCACTCTTGAATAAAAAAAGAGAGACTAAGTAGATTTAGCCCAAATTGGCCAAGTCTCTGAGATTCTCTTGCAGCTGAGCCCAAATGCACTTTTGCTGGATCTTAAATAAAAATGATCCTTGAAATTTTTTTAAGTTGATCCTAGTCTTAAATTAGACTAACGCATCCTTAGCAAGAACAAATTGAGCCCAAATGCTCACACATTTAAGTTGATTTTAATCTTAAACCGGATTAACGGTCATTAAATAAACCTAAGACCAAATCTAAAATATACGGATTTGGACTGATCCACGCCCTACGGGCGACGACATAAATTAGTCTCCGTATACAATCCACGGGCAACCAAAACAAACAAAACACACACGACACGAAGTGAACTTCCGAAGCAGGAGAAAGTGGTTATCGCAATGCGGTAACGTGATTAACTGTAGGGCTTTGCACCTGTAGGGAAGAGCGTCCCCACAATCAAAAACCCCTCATAAAATGAGGGGGAATCTAATGAAATCTGCAACCATGGCCGTGTCTGTCCAAACCTCCGATATATGGTGCTATAAATCAACTTGGTATCTTCGGAGAGGTGGACGGATAAATCCATATAACATCTGCCCCTAAATTCAGGCAAGACGATCTATCCCAGTTCGTCTCTGTTTTCGGCGGTAAACGGATTCTGGCACGCCCGGTGGGACCTTTTCCTCTTTCCACTCCACACTTCGTGTGTCGTGTTTTGAGAGCGAAATCGTGGTTTGCAATGGTTGCCCTTGGATTTGAGGTACTAAAATTTGGTGTCTTGCTCCTGTGCAGAAGAAGAAAATCGATGGCTTCCTACTACACTTCTTGCAACAGCAACTCTCGCTCCACCCCAACTGGAGGAGTGACCTACGGGCCCAACGCGGCCTCCATATTTTCAATGCCGATAGGGCAAGTATCGCAAGCCACTACTGGGTCATTCTACAGGTCCATGCTCCCACCAGTGGGTGTCGGTGCCTCAGCGCCGCAAGAAAAAGCTCCCAAGAAGTCGATCCTCGATCGACTAGCGACCACAACGGCCCCTCTCAATGGGCCATTCAAAGCTGATGTCTCAGTCTTTAACAGGCTGGGAAAGAACCCAAATAGGCCCGCAAAGAGGCTCGTGATACCTGAAGAGGCTGCCCCAAAACGGATAGCCCTTCCAACTCCTGCTACGGACGAATCCGTCAAAAGCTCTTCCCCCATCAGAAGATCGGTCTTTGAAAGATTGATCGTTCCTCCTCAAACTCTACCAAGGATATCAGTCTTCAATAGGTTGACGTCAACAGCAGCCCCTCAGCAAAGCCAGGGGCATGAAGAAGCCGCTTCCAAATCTGAGGCGGTCCCGTTTGCAAGACACGTTCAACGTCACCACTGGCGCTGAGTGAGAAAAGATGGCGGCAACCCCCCCTCTGTACTTACTCCGCCAGCTCCAATGGTGGAAGTTGACGCTGCTGTTCCAACTGGGAAAAGTTTTGAGTTGCTCAAGAAGGTATGCGAGAAATCTCCAATGGCGGTGCTAAAGAAATCGCCCCCGTCTCCAGAATCCTCAATGCAGGAAAAACCAGAGCGCCCCCATCAACGGCTTTTTTCCCAAATTCATAGGGCCTGGCGAAAAGTCCAGGACTCCGTGATTGATCAAAACTACTCCCATCGACTAAAGAAATCGAAGGCTCGGCAAGAGGAAGACCAATCATCCGTCATACAACGAGGGGCTTCTTCTACACAGGTGTTTGTTACAACAACTCCTTCAACTTCGACCTCCCACAAAAGGATAAGGCCAGAGAAAATCCCACCGCCGGCGAAAAATCCCAAAGGTGATGGACCCAAATGCCCCAAGTCTGGGGGCATGATCGTGAACACTGTCTACATGGCTTCCCGGAAAGAAGAAAGCCGTGCTTCCGTAGGACATCGACTGCAAGCTCGGTCGCTGACAAAAACTCAGGAGCAACAACAAAAGCTCCAGGAAATGCTGACCAAAATGGCGGCACTTACCGGGCAGATAGAAAGCATGGACACAACAGCCGAACAGTGCCAGGAGCAGGAGACCGATACAGAGTTCCTGCGAAGAGTGCTTGAAAGAAAGGACAAGGAACCTGCTGAGCAGGCTGCTAATATAAAGCAGATGGCTATCTTGTTCTAGGATATGGTTGGAATGATGGTCCAGCCAGAATCCCCAGCCGAGGATCCTCCGATAACTATCGAGGATGACAGAGGGAAAACATCAAATCCTCTTCCGACTTTATCAACAGCCAAGGAGGAAACGATCTCCAAGTCTGCTCTTGATGATTATATAGATCAACAAATAAGAGCTCATCAAGCAAATGAAGTGACTGGCCAAATCGTCAGAACTGGACGACCGTATCCAGGAGGGTATGACTAAATCAAGTACCCGCCGGGATATACGATCCCCAAGTTCCATGTATACAAAAGGACGGGCAATCCTTATCAGCACGTCGTGCAGTTCAGACCTCTGTGCGGCAACACTGGAGGCGACGATAAACTGTTGCTTCGCCAGTTCGTTGGCAGCCTATCAGAGACGGCCTTTGAATGGTACTCGGAGCTTCCAAATGACTCCGTGAGAACATTCACAGAAATGGAGCTGCTGTTCACACAACGATTCGCCAGCGCAAGCGAGTCCACCCTGATCACGGCATTAATCAATGCCAGGGAAAAGCCAGGAGAAACTTGGGTCCAATATGCGATCCGGTGGCGGAACCTATGGTCAAAGTGTGAACAACGCATCAAAGAATCCCCGCCGTGGGCATGTTCATCAGGACCCTTGATCCTCAAACGACTCTGTCCCAGTTCATGACGTTCTTCAAACCATTGACCTTCCAGGCTCTGATCGATAAACTGGCCCAAATGGACCAAATGGACAACGGGCCTTCCTCCTCAAGTAAGGACCCTCGAAATGCCAAGGGTAAAGGGAAAGCGGCCTTCGTCGCCAACGTTCAACAACAACCGAGTGGCCCAAAACCGGATTCTCACCAAAACAACGCACGTCCACACTTATCCCTGGAAGAAAGGGTAGGACGCGCTTACTTTTTTCCCCACGATAAGATGAGGAGACTATTTGAGTTGGCAATGCGTAACAAATTCATCAAATTGACAGACCCACGGTGTCCATTGCAACCCGGGGACGTCAACAACCCCAACTACTGCTCCTATCACAGAATGGTGAGCCACCCAATTGAGGATTACTACGTCTTCAAGAACTGGGTCGAGGACCATTATCAACGGGGGAAGTTCGCGCTGTCTGAAAACTGGAGGGTGACACTCCCAAAAAAGTGGATTTGCCAGGGGCATCATGCTCGCTCGTGGATGAAACTCCATAGGAAGTCGTTCTTTCAGCTAAAACCAAAAGAATGTTGAAAGATCTACAGGCATGTCCGGAAGTCAGCAAGAAAACCCCACTTGAACCTGAAATCATCGAAGGGATTCTAAAATCGCGTCCCGTACTGAAGATTGTTGACAAAAGGCAAAATCCCCAAGTCGGGCCTTCAAAGTCTTCGAAGAAAAAGAAGAAGACTAAGAATCTTGTGCAGCCTGCCGAGTATGACGACAAGAGCACAGACCTACAAAAATACATTGACGCGCTGGAGGAGTACAACCAGAAGACGTGGAAACCGGTCACGTTTGAAGAGTTCCTCAAGCATATTCTTGAGAACAAAGATAGTGACAACGATGAGAGAAATGACTCATCAGAAGAAACTGAAGACCATGTAGCAAGTTACCACATAGTCTCCCATTCATTGTTAAATGACGAAGAAACTCTCTCAACGTCAGAAAACAACGCAGAGGAACTGGGGACAGAATCGGCGCTAAAATCCCCGGAACTACCAGAAGACCCGATCGATAGGCTGTTAAACGAAGCTTTTCGAAAAAGCAAAGCTGTCCGAGAACGCAAAACAGCCATATACGAAAAGGCTAAGCGTCAGCGTCAGGATGAAGACGTTGCGGCAAGGTGGAGTCGTAAAGTATTCTAACCAAATTAAGGCATACATGCGACAAATAAGAGTAGGATCAAGGCAGAGAAGCGGTTCGCCAAAACCTTGTCAATAAGAATGAAGCTGCCACCTCTCGTAGGAAACACTCCCGGGGTCATATGTCTCGATGGAGAGGATTCACATCCAATCTACTGCCTATATCATCGGAGGGTTACCCACCCCACCGAAGAATGTAGTACCTTCAAGAAGTGGTGGCAAGGATATGTTGCTCATTAAAAACACTTCAAGAGGATGAAGCGCGAAGCTCGTCGACGACAAAATAGTGTGACGAACGTGCATGAAGAAACGACTGGCAACTTTCATATGGTTGGTACCAATTTGGAAGGGGGGAAATCCCAAGTTCTTACTTTCGGGAATGATTCTGATGACGAAATATCTCTCGGCCCTTTCTTCAAAGACTCCACCTCCGAAAAAGAAGAGGAGGAGAAAACTGCGAGAATATTCAGCTCCGTAACCACACACTGCCTAAAAAGAATCTCGAACCTACAAACAAAGGTTCGAGAAAAAAGGACAAAGGAAAAGAAAAAATCCCTGAAGAAATTGCCCTCGACGGTGGAGTTGTCAAAGAGCTCGCAATAAGGGACCCGCCTTGGAAAAACAATGTGGATTACAATGTCCTAGCACATTTGAGAAAAATACCCTCACACCTGAGCATAATGGATACTCTCCTCATGTCCAAAGTGGCACGAGATTCTCTGATCAAGGACTAACAACGAAGCTGAATATGAAGCTTTGATAGCAGATCTCGAGATCGCTATCGACATGGGGATCAAAGACCTCCTCATATATGGAGACTCCCAACTGATCGTTAGCCAAGTAAATGGCGACTATCAGACGTGCAAGCCAGAGCTGATAAAATATGGTGAAAGAGTGTAGCAACTGCTGACACAAATCCCTTCCTACATCCTAGAGAGTATACCGCGTGCAGAAAACAGTAAGGCGGACGTATTGGCCAAATTGGCTAAGGAACTGGCTGATGAAGACCTCGATGACATAAAGATTATTGTGCAAAGCCGCAGGATTCTTACTCCAACAGATATATCTTCGGAAGATCTGATAGAGTCATCCGAAAGAAAAGAAACGACCGAACAAGCAGCACTTCAAATAGAAGACGAAGAAAAGGTCAAGGACTGGAGGGATGTCTTCATAGACTACATTAAGTCCCGACGAATGCCCGAAAATGCGTCGTTTAGACATCAGCTCATGAAACGAGCTTTGTTTTTCGCTTTCGTCAATGATGCTCTATATAAGAGATCGTTCGACTGTCTATGGCTAAGATGCCTGGGGCCAGAGGAAGCAAAGAAAGTCGTTCAAGAAATTCACGACGGACTCTTCGGTTCTCACCAAGCTGGGCCAAAAATGAAGCTGAAGATCAAAAGAATGGGTTACTACTGGACCACAATGATTCAGGACTGCCTCGAATATGTGAAGCAGTGTCACTCGTGCCAAATCCACGGGGACTTCATCCACCAACATCCAACAGTAGCTAGCTGGACGTTCGAAATGTGGGGAACCGATATAATTGGCATCATTGAACCGGCGTCATCCAAAGGACATCGGTTTATATCAACGACCGACTACTTCTCTAAGTGGGCAGAAGCGGTACCACTAAGGGAGGTGAAGACGGAGAATATCCTCCATTTCTTCAGGACACATGTCATTTATCGGTTCGGCACTTTGCGACGAATTATCTCGGATAATGGGCCAGCTTATACAAGACATAAAATCAGCCGCTTCGCACAACAGAATAAAATAGATTAGAGATACTCTTCAGTCTATAATCCTTGGGCCAACGGTTTAGCTGAAGCTTTCAACAAGACCTTAAGGAAGATTATAAAGAAAACGGTGTCCAGAAACAAACGAGACTGGCATAAAAAGCTGCATGAAACTCTCTGGACGTACCGAACAATGTTCAAAACGGCTATGAATACAAGACCATACATGTTGGTATTCGGCACGGAAGCAGTGCTTCCTCTGGAAATAGAACTCCCTTCTCTATGAGTAGCGGTTCTATACAAGCTGGCAGATGAAGAAAATGCTCATCTTCAGCTTGAGGAGCTCGATGCCCTCGACGAAACTCGTTTTATAGCACAGAAAAATTTGGAGGCTTATAAGTCAAGGATGACACGGTCATACGAAAGATTGACCAGGTCGAGAACATTCCGCCAAGGCGAACTCGTCCTAGTTGTCAAAAGACCAATGATTTCCAATCGTGCAAAACGGGGGAAATTCGAGCCGAACTATGAAGGCCCGTGTTTCCCCAATAAAAGAGCAAAGCTCTGTTCAAAAACTCAGGAGGCAGCGCCTTACTTGTCTGCCACGAGGGCGCCAGTGCCAGAGTTAAAAAAATTCTTAGAAGAGCAAAGCTCTGTTCAAAACTCAAGAGCCAGCGTCTCATGTGTCTGCCACGAGGGCGCCAGTGCCAGTGTTAAAAACTCTTATTGGCGCCGCACGTGCACAACACGTGAGCGTCGGCGCCTGGTAGAATTGAATTCTACTCTCTGTTAAAATGAACTGTTTGATTAAAGATCCAACGGAGATGATAAATCATCAGAATATAGAATTAAATTCTGTTGAGGAAATATTCTTCAAATCTTTCTAAACAAGAAAGATCACTCTCTGTAAAATAGAGTACCGTTGGATTAAAAATTCAATAGTGATTAAAGAATCACTGAGTTACAGAATAAATTCTGTATAGGAAAATATTTTCCTAATCTTGTTAAAAACGAGAAAAATATTTTCTGTAAAACAGAAGTTCTTGGATCAAAGATCCAACGGTGGGTAAATTCCCAAATCAATTAGGATCTTTCAGTGAGAGATTTTTTCAACTAATCAACAGACTTGCCTCGACTAAATAAAGGGCCCAAGACTTCAAGTCTAAAAAAGAAGAACCCCCCATAAGTTTTGAACAAAAAGGAGAAAGTTTTGAAAGAATAGATTCCCGAGGAAGAAGAACCCACTTCTTAGAAATTTTAGAAAAATAAAATTAGATAAATATCATATGGATCATTCAAAAAAAAGAAGAGAGAGAGAGAATTCAGGAGTGCTTAGCACTCAGGAGTGCTTAGCACTCAGTAGGTGGCGTTCAACGCCCAGCGCCTTACGTGTCTCTCATGTGGGCGCTATAAAATAAAGAGTGCTTGGCACTAGTGGGCGGTGCTCAGCGTCCAGCGCCCCACGTGCCCCTCATGTGGACGCCATGAAATAAAGAGTGCTTAGCACTCTGTGGCTGGCGCCCAGCGCCTCACGTGCTTTGCACGTGGGTGCCATAGAACATAAAGTGCTTGACACTCATCATTCAGCGCCTAGTGCCTCATGTGCTTCGCACGTGGGTGCCATAAAGAGTGCTCAGCACTCCATATAGAGACAAAGAAAAAAGACTAAAGTGTGAGCGTCAGAACTCACATAAGTGCTCAGCACTTTTTGCAAGAAAAAGGGGACTGAGCCCAAACCAGTGCATAGCAATTCTTTCAAATAAAAAGAAAATTCAGTAGGTCAAGCCCAAGTTGGCTAGGTCCCTAATTCAGATCAACTGAGCCCATGGGTTCATTGCTTCCCAAACATGACTTATGACATCCAAAATGATGTTCATCCCACACTTCCTAAGTTAATCTTAGTCCCCCCAAAATGGTTAATGATTCTTAGATGGTCCACCATGATCTCTTCCCTCAGACACGGGAATTGGTTCAAGGGTACATCTTTCCATACCTCTGATGCATGTCGTTATAATTCCTCAACGTCGTCAGATAGGTGGCGGGTCCCAACAACCAACTGCTTTTGGGTGCACTTCCCAAGCTGACGTGCACACCTTAAACAAAACACACCCCGAATGGGTGTATCCCACATCATTGCCGTACACCCCGCCACGTAACAAATACACGGGCATAAAATAATGATCTACGGACCGTAACGTCCTCAAACTAAAACCCTCACCTCAAAAATAGTGATCTACGGACCGTAACGTCCTCAAACTACTATGGACCGTAACATCCTCAAACTAATACGGACCGTAACGTCCTCAAACTAAAACCCTCTTCTCAAAAGTGGTGATCTACAGACCGAAATGTTCTTAAACTAACAACGGACCGTAACGTTCCTAAACTAAAATAATGGAGCCCAAATGCTCTTTTGTTGGATCTGAATGATCCTAAAACCCCGTTAAGTAGATCTTTGTCTCAAATTGGACTAACGTATGCTTAACAAAAATTTAAGTTGATCTTAATCTCAAACGAGATTAATGATTCTTAAATCAACTCAAACCCAAATCTAAGATATACGGATTTGGACTAATCCACTCCCTACGGGCGACAACATAAATTAGTCCACGTATACAATCCACGGGCAACCAAAAATAAAACAAATACACACGACACAAAGTGAACCTCTGGAGCCGGAGAAAGTGGTTATCGCTACGCGGTAACGTAATTAACTGCAGGGGCTTATGCCTGCGGGGAAGAGCGTCCCAGAATCAAAAACCCCTCGCAAACGAGGTGGAATCTGACGAAGTCACGCTACAATGGCCGCATCCGTCCAAACCTTCGATATACGGTGCCATAAATCAACTTGGCATCTTCGGAGAGGTGGACGGATAAATCCAAATAGCATCTGCCCCCAAATTCAGGCAAGACGACCTACGCGGTTCATCTCCGTTTTCGGCGGTAAACAGATTTTGGCATGCCCTGTGGGACCTTTTCCTATTTCCACTCCACAGTTCGTGTGTCGTGTTCGCGAACAAATCACGGTTTACTATGGTTGCCCCTGGATTCGAGGTACTTAGATTTGGTGTCTTACTCTTGTGTAGAGAAAAGAAGAATCAATGGCTTCCAAGCGTACCTGCAACAGCAACTCCCACTCTGTCCCCGCTGGAGGAGTGGCGTACGGGCCAAATGCGGCCTGCATCTTCTCAATGCCAGTGGAACGGTGACTCAGTCCACCACTGGATTGTTCTTCGGGATCATTCTCCCCCCGAAAAGCTTCAGCGCCCCGGTGCCACCACAGGAAGCTCCAATGAAGTCGGCCTTCGATCGACTTGCAGCTACCACGGCCCCTCTCAATGGGTCGTCCAAGTCTTCCACCTCAGTCTTCAAAAAAATGAGCCAAAGCTCCTGTGGGCCTGCAAAGAGGCTCGCAATAGCTGAAGGGGTTATCCCGAAACGAATAGCCGTTCAAGCTCCGGCGGATAAAATCGTTAAAGGGGCTTCTTTTACTAAAGGATCGGTCTTCGAAAGATTGGTCGTTCCAACTCCTGTTATGAGTGAATTCTTCAAAGGTGCTTCCTCTACCAGAAAGTCGACCTTCGAAAGATTGGTCGTTCCATCTCAACGGATGTCAGTCTTCAACAGGCTGGCATCAGCAGCAGCCCTAACCAAAGCAGGGGGAACGATGGAGCCGCTTCCATGACTGAGGAGGTCCCATCGACGAGACATGCTCGACGTCACCACTGGAGCCGGGTGAGAAGAGCTGGGGGCAACTCCCCCTCTGGACTTACTCCACCATCTCCAACGGTGGAAGTCGACGCTGTTGTTCCGACCGGGAACAGCTTTGAACTGCTAAGGAGTGTCACTCCCCGCTTCCCAGAGTACGCTAAATTGAGCATGTGACATAGCCAACCATGCTACCTGTGGGTAGGAAGTATCCATCCACAGTCACATTACGGCTGTAGAGATATCAAGAACAAAATAAACTATCTAATACATGTCCATAAGCCAAGAGAAAATGAGTCAAGAACAATAAAATGCGGAAGCAAAAGATCCAATACAAAATAACTGGAATGTATGTCCCATAATGCGGGCTCACATCAGGAATAAAATGCAGGAAATAAAAGAACTAACTACTGCTGACACCTCACAGCTCAGCCTGCTGGCTGAAGTACTCCTGTTCGGACTGCAGCAAAGGTACGGAATCTGGGCCATGCAAAACCCAGACGTCAGCGCGTCGTGTCATCAAGTAATAAAATATAAACAGGGTAACAGGCAATGCAAATATAAACATGAATGAAAAGCAGGCGTAACAGTAATGTAAATCAGGGCAGTGCAGGGTAGTGTGCAGTGGGTGAACTAAACCGTTCTATCAGGTTTTCTGTTCTAAAGTCTTTGAAATCAATCTGATGAATCATCGATGTAACTCAATAGTATCCCGTGCATACCCGGGACCACGGTCCAGATTCTCGGGCTGAGTCCGAGACATGCCTCTAGGCACTAAAACATGAGATATGTACAGATGAATGATGTCAGCAGCATCATCCCAAGGCTGGCCTAGCCTCTAAAACTGATCAGTAAAGGTAGTACACTGTCGAGTTACAAGTCAGGTTCATCATTGATTTCCCCATATCCCCAAGTTATATGTGTAAGTCAAGTCAGGTATTCAGTAATCAAGAACTAATGCCAACACAGGATCAGGTAAGCAGGTTTGTCTGGATAGACAACAGGAACGGTCCGTGAGGACTACATGTCAGGTTTGATGGCATTAGACACAAGATCAGGTAACGGGTCAATTCATGGTACACCAGGTCAAGTCAAGTAGTGTACGGTACCATATCGGGTCAATCAATACGTATGTAGCAAGTCATGTCAGGGTGTAAACGATATCATGGGTGTGCTCACAATCAGCTAGCATAATCAGGGTTAAATAATCAAGCATGGTTATCAACAACATGATCTAATCAATGAGTTAAGCAATAAAGCAGATTTGTTTATTTAGCTGTACAGTTATCAATTATGTTAAACAAACAGTGTCAACGTAATGTGAATACAGAATGATAGATGTAACTGCTGGAAATAGGTTAATAAATATTGAGTGTCCCAAGGATGCGACGACATGTATAATCTGTTTAATGAATGCAGCTGTAATTAGACCGGTTAAAGTTGCACATGAATGTCTGATGGGCTAAACTGGATAAAAAGTACCATAGCAGTAAACAAATGTGATCTATCATGTACAGGTGATTATTAGATATAAATAATTCGATGCAAGATTAAGTCTCAAGTTCGGAATTATAAAATGTGTAACGGAACCTTATACGGTTAATTTTAAATCCTTTTTTATCAATTCTAATTAGGGATTTAACAGGAAATAATTAATTTAGCATATGAATAGTTTAAAATAGCATGTAGCAAGTTTCACTTGCCTCGACGGGTCGCGAAACGGAAAACGGAACGTTACACGTCGGCGGGGAAAACTCGCGATGTGCGCACGGTTCACGGAATGAACCCAAACGACGAACAGTGGAGCCACACGGTTCAGGGTTCCTCGCTGGATCGTCGGGAAACGTCGTCGGCACGGTCGGATTCCGGCGAAACACCAAAACAGTGAACAATCAAGATACAAGAATGCATACAAGAAAAGAGAAAGAAAATTAAGAAGAAAGAAGGGAAGGAGGATTGAGAAGAGGGTGCTCACGATGATCTGTAGAGGAGTTGTGATCGTCGACCACGTCGACGGAGCTCCGGTGCACGACCTGTAGAGAACCACCGGCGGTTAAAGAAACAGCCGAGAATGGGAGAAGAATAAGGAAAAGAAGAAGAAGAGGAGGAAGAAGACCCTACTCACCGAGGGGGTACGCGAGGCCAGGGACACGGATCAAGTTCACCGGCGGCGAACCCACGGTGTGTAGCAGCGTGCAGGGGGCACGATGCTCGTGCAGGATGCTCGGGGAGAGGAGGAAGGAGGAAGGAGAGGAGGTGGAAGTGACGAGGGCGAGGAGGCGACAAGGCCGGCGATGATGGCATCGACGTTGGGGCAACTGCGAGGGAGGACGAGGCGGCTAGGGTTTGCGAAGGTGGGTTCTGTTGATATTTGAGAAGGAAGGAAAGAATTTAAAAGAAGAAGAGAGAGAGAGAGAGAACGCGGGGAGAGAGAGAGACTGCGAGAGTAGAGGGAGAGAGAGGACGCGGGGAGAGAAAGAAAGATTGCAAGAGGAGAGAGAAGAGGAGAGAGATAGAGAGGAAGTGAGAGATCGAGAGGAGAGAGAAAGCGAGAGGAGAAAGAAAGTTGGCGTTAGCGCCAGAGAGAGAGAGAGAAGAGAGAGAAAAAGAAGGAGAAAGGGAAAGAGAAAGAGAGATTGTGGGGCCCGGGGAGGTTAAAGAATGATGGTGATTGGCTGTTAAAAATTTGTGAAAGATTTAAGGGGAAAAGATAACGTGGGGGTTTTTAATAAAATTTAATCGGTTGTAGGAAATATTCTGGAGGGTAAAAGAAGATAATTAAATAATGTATTAAATAATTATAATTTGGCGGAATACAAAAATAATTCAGAATTGCGCCCGAGTCGGGTCCAAAAATTTGAATTTGAAATATGAAATTTATTGGCGGGTTCCAAAAATTAAAATGAAAGATTTTATAATTTAAAAGCATACCCCCAAGAACGGACGCACGTACGTGCGCGTAGCCGTCCAAACACGTCCGTTTCACTTTACGGGACGAGAACACGATGCAAGGATGCTACCGCTGGGTTAGGGGTGTCAAGCAGGCCATGACAAGTATTTTTAATTAAATTTTAGATGAAAAAATTTGCTATACGCAGAAAGACATGTCGGTGTAAACTTATAACTAGCAACAAACAAAAATCAGGATAATGAACTGAATACCACACACCACACATACGGTAACTGAACTTTGTAGAACTGGACTCGATTGTTATAAGGAGGGTGTGGAGGAACTCCCCAACCGCGGTACTGAAGAAATCGCCCCCACCTGTTGGAAACATGATACAGGTGAAGCCGGAGCAGCCCCCTCGGCGGCTGTCCTCCTAAGTCCACAGGGTTTGGCGAAAGGTCCAAGATTCTGTGATTAATAAAGACTACTCTCGCCGACTGAAAGAAACAAAGACTCGGCAAGAGGAGGACCATCCCTCCACCATGCAACGAGGGACTTCTTTCATGAAGGCGCCTGTTACAATGGCTCCTTCAACTTCGACTTCTCACAAAAAGAGAAAGCCGGAGAATCTCCCACCGCCGGCAGCAAATCCCAAGGGTGCTGGATCCAAATTCCCCAAGTCTGGGGGCATGATCGTGCACACGGTGTACATGGCTTCTGGAAAAGAGGAGAGCCGTGCTTCCGTGGCTCATCAACCGCAAACTCAATCGTTGACGAAAGCTCAGGAGCAGTAACAAAACCTCCAGCAGATGCTGACAAAAATGGCAGCACTCACCGGACAGAAAGAAAGCCCGGAAGCAGCATCTGAACAACGCCAAGAGTAGAAGACAGATACGGAATTCTTGCGAAGGGTGCTGGAGAGAAAGGATAAGGAGGCCGCAGAACAAGCGGCTAATATAAAATAGATGACGCTCCTTTTCCAAGACATGGTTGGAATGATGATCTAACTTGAACCTCCAGCCGAAGATCCACCGATAATCATCAAGGACGACAGTGTAGAAACATCAACCCTCTTCCGGCCTTATCAGCAGCCAGGGAGGAAACGATCTCCAAAGCTGCCCTCGATGACTACATAGCTCAGCAAATACGAGCTCATCAGGCAAACGAAGAGGCTTTCCAAGTCGCCAGAACCGGGCGATCTTATCTAGGCTGGTACGATCAAATCAAGTACCCACCGGGATATACGGTCCCCAAGTTTTACGTATACAAAGGGACAGGCTACCCGCATCAGCACATCGCCCAGTTCAGAGCATTGCAATACTGGAGGCGACGACAAATTATTGCTTCGCCAGTTCGTCGGCAGCTTGTCGGAGATGGCATTTGAATGGTACTCGGAGCTCCCAAATGACTCTGTCAAAACATTCACGGAAATGGAGCTTCTATTCACACAACGGTTCGCAAGCGCAAGCAAGCTCACCCCGATCACGGTATTAATCAATGCCAGGGTGAAGCTAGGAGAGACCTGGATTCAATACGCAATCCGGTGGTGAAACCTATGGTCAAAATGCGAACAACGTATAGAAGAAGCTCTTGCCGTGGGCATGTTCGTAGGGACCCTCGATCCTCAGGCGACTGCATCCCAGTTTATGATGTTCTTCAAGCCGACCACCTTCCAGTCCTTGATCAACAAGCTGGCCCAAATGGACCAGATGGGCCACAGGCCGTCCTCTTCAAAAACGGATCGTCGGAATGAAAAGAGCAAAGGGAAAGCTGCCTTCGTTGCCAACGCTCAACAACAGCCGAGCAACTTGAAACCGGTTGTTTGCCAAAGCAACGTGCGCCCGTGTCAATCCCTCGAGGAGAAACTAGGACGTCCTTACTCGTTTCCCCGTGATAAAACGAGGAGACTGTTCGAACTGGTGATGCGCAACAAACTCATCACTCTGCCGGATCCGAGACAGCCACTGCAGCCTGGTGACGCTAACAGTCCCAACTATTGCGCCTACCACAGAGTAGTGGGCCATCCAATTGAGGATTGCTACGTCTTCAAAAATTGGGTCAAGGACCAATACCAACAAGGGAAGTTTGCGCTGTCCGAAAACTGGAGGGTGGACCCACCGCAGAAGCACGCTCCTAAAAAGGAGTACATGCCGGGGGCATCATACTCGTTTGTAGTAGAAGCTCCTTAGGAGGTTGTCCTTTCACCTAAAACTAAAAGAATGCTGAAGGACCTTCAAGCATGTCCGGCAATCAGATGGAAAAGCCGGCTGGAGCCCGAGATCATTGAGAGAATGCTTAAACTGTGCCCAACACCGAAAACTACTAACGAGGGGCATGACCTCCAGGCCAAGCCTTCGAAGTCTTCGAAGAAAGAGAAGAAGACTAAGAAACCCATGCAGCTAGACGACAATCGTACGGACCTGCAAAAATACATCGACGCACTAGAGGAATACAACCAAAAGGTGTGGACCCCAGTCACACTCGAAGAGTTTCTCAACCACATACTTGAGAACGGAGATAGTGACATTGTAGAGAGAAACAGCTCGTCAGAAGAACCCGAGGATTATATAGCGAGTTGCCACATGGTCTCTCACTCGTCGTTAAAAGATGAAGAAACTCCCTTGGCGTCGGAGAGCAATGCAGAGGAACTGGGGGAAGGACCGGCGCCAGAATCCCTAAAACTATCAGAATACCCAATTGACAGGCTACTAAACGAAGCCTTTCAAAAGAGCAAAACTGACCGAAACGGGAAACGGCCATATACGAAAAGGCCAAGCATCGGCGTCAGGCTGAAGAAGTTGCGGTAAGGATAAGTCATAAAGTACTCCAACCGAGCCAGAGCACACATGCTAAAAACAAGGGCAGGATCAAAGTGGAGAAGCAGTTCGCCAAAGCTCTATCAATGGGAATGAAGCTGCCTCCTCTCGTGGAAAACACTCCCAGGAGTACGTGCCTCGACGAAGCGGATGTATGTCCGAACTACTGCTTATACCATTGGAGGGTCACACACCCCATCGAAGAGTGCGGTACCTTCAAGAAGTGGTGGCAAGGAAACGTTGCTTACCGGCAACACTTCAAGCGGATGAAGCGCAAAACCCGTCGACAACAAAGAAGTGCGACAGACAAGCATGAAGGAACGGCTAGCAACTGTCATATGGTTTATACCAGTTCGACAAATGGAAAATCTCAAGTTCTTACATTCAGGAGCGATTCTGAGGAAGAAATAACCCTCAGCCCTCTCTTCAAATAATCCATCTCTGGAAAAAAAGAAGAGGAGAAGAACTGCGAGAACATTCAGCTGCGTTACCGTACGTTGCCTGAAAAGAATCTCAGGCCTGCAAACAAAGGTTCGAGAAAAAGAGACAAGGAGAAGGAAAGAGTCCCTGAGGAAATTGCCCTCGATGATAGAGTCGTCAAAGAGCTCGCAGCTAAGGACCCGCCTAAGAAAAACAAAGTGGATTACAATGTATTGCCACATCTGAGGAAGATACCTTCACAACTGAGTATACTGGATGCTCTCATCCTGTCCAAATAGGCACGAGATTCTCTGGTCAAGGCATTGCAAGTGCCTGATCAGTTCCAAGCTTTCTTTACGAAAGAAAA
The DNA here is from genome assembly GCA_030015575.1 of Agapanthus africanus. Taxonomy (NCBI): domain Eukaryota; kingdom Viridiplantae; phylum Streptophyta; class Magnoliopsida; order Asparagales; family Amaryllidaceae; genus Agapanthus; species Agapanthus africanus. Next base: position 294,726,971 of record CM057339.1, on the reverse strand, counting down.
GATGAAGAACGAGTTGGCGGAGGTGCACACGGCTGACATCACATTCAGCGATGAAGATCTCCTCCTCGGAATGTGCGAGCACAACCGTCCTCTATAAGTCACTGGGTATTTCCATGACATCAAGATAGGCAAAATCCTGGTCGACAACAGGTCCTCTGTCAACCTCCTCAATGTGAAGGTACTAAAGGAGATTTGGATGAATGTTCAGCACCTGGCTCGGGACAAAATTACCATCTCTGGGTTCGACTCGCAGTCATCACGGACACTTGGGTCCGTAATATTGACGTTACACTTTGGGCTGCTCGTCACCGACATCAAGTTCCATGTCATTGATGCCAAGACCTGCTACAATGCCCTGCTCAGTCGGTCTTGGTTACACGAGTACAACGTCATCCCTTCTACACAACACCAGTGTATGAAGTATTTCAAAGATGGCCTCGAGTATACCGTTACGGGGGAGCTACATCCATTCTCCATAAATAAGTCCGCAAATATGAAGACGCAAAGTACTTCCCACCAGACTTCAAAGACACGGAAAGCTGTTATAAACCGGAGAATAAACAAAAAGCCATCACCACTATCCCGATCTTTGGGAGCGATACCAAAGAGGATGAAGAGATAGTCTACTCGGGGCAACCCCAAGGCAACAGGCCAGGACCATCTACTCCTATTTTGCTCTTTGGAAGTGACTCTGAAGACGAGGCCAACGTCGTATTCTCCGTTCGCCCATCAGTACAAACCATTACTGGAGCTGATCAGAGTCTACAGATCACTATGGTGCCGCAGCAGCATTACAAAGAACTCGATGTGCTTGATACATACAGCATACAAGAGCTACAGACTTTCAGCGTCCCTTCTAGGCGAAGAGGTGAAAAGGCGATCCTCTTCTACCAATCTACGGAGACCAAAGTGGAGAAAAAAGTCTGGCATGGTGCCGAACTTGCGCTTGACAAGCTTCAACCAATCCGTCTGCCCAGATATTATGCAGATGAATTGAAAAGGCTATTAAGATGCTAAGGCGTACCCTTTAAACAAACCGCTCGACAAGCCCAGTTCTACAACAAGATTTGGGACGCTCCCGGGACTCAGTGAAAGATGCCCAATGGAAGAATGGAGACAACTGAGCCTGGATACGTTCGGTCCAAGAAACGTGAGCGATTCCATGGCTGTTATGTCATAAATAACTCCAGTGGAGAAGGGAATGCTTTTCCAGATAATGTTGATATTGAACCAGAGCGAGATCTCGCCGTAAGAATGCCAATTCCGTCATTCGAAGAACAAATTGAAAAACTAATAAGTGAAGCCGGTCAGAAGGTTCGGGATAACCACAACCGCGAAATAGCCATTTACAAGAAGGCCGGGACGCAGCGTCTCACTCAGCAGTCTGCGGAAAGAGAAGACTGCGATGCCCTTCACCCTCGGCCCGCTGTGCGCTCTTGTAGCAAGGAAAAGGCTCAACGCAAACGCAACAACAAGGTGAAGAACGAGAATGACGTTCGAAAACAGCGAAGCGGATTTAAGAAGCCACGCGATCGAGAAAAATTCAACTAGAATCCATCGCTAATAAAGAAGATGGGTCGGGAATACTCTTTCCCCAAGGCAAGACAAGGAAAATATTTGACCTTGTCACTAAGCATCAAATGATGACGCTCTCGGAGTCTCGATACTCCGAACAAATAAACGAGGTCCATCACCCGGCTTATTGCTCCTACCACCGAGCAATAGGACATCCTATTGAAGACTGCTTCACCTTCAAAGACTGGGTCGAAAACCAGTATCAACAAGACATGTTTGCTTTATCCGACAGTTGGAGGGTAACCCCACCACAAAAATATGAGCCAAAAGCAACCTATATTGCGAGGGTAAGTCCAGATCAGTATCGAGCTTAGAAACGAACCCGTACCTGCTACATGATAATATTCTCAAAGGAGGGAGAGCATGAGAATATGGACGACCTCTCTCACTGCTTCGCAAATGAGGATGAGGACGAGGTGATCTCAGAATTTCCACCGGCTCCAAAAGAGCTGGAGGATGGGATACACATCAAGGCGGACAATCTAAGGAAAATTGACTTAGGGACGGAAAACGATCTAAGGCCAACGTTCGTCAGTGAGCTGTTGTCTTAAACACAGGTGGCCACACTAAAGGACGTGCTTATGCAGTATAAAGACTGTTTCACATGGAACTATTTTGATATGCCGGGATTAGATCCAGAAATAGCGGTGCATAAATTGGCTATATCGCCGGGCGTTAAGCCAGTCAAGAAAGCGCCAAGAAGAATGCGGCTCGAACTTGAAATGAGTATCAACGCCGAAGTCAAGAAACTAATTGACTCCGGCTTCATCCAAGAAGTTCAATATCCTGACTGGATCGCAAATATCGTTCCGGTAATGAAAAAAAATGGGACAGTACGCATCTGCGTGGACTTTCGAGATCTCAACAAAGCTTGTCCAAAGGATGAATTCCCTGTGCCTGTTACCGAACTGATGATCAATAACACGTCCACTCATGAGGTCTTCTCCTTCATGGATGGATCTTCGGGGTATAATCAAATAAAGATGGATCCCGAAGACAAAAAGCATACTGCCTTCCGGACTCCGCTGGGCATATTCTGCTATAAAGTGATGCACTTCGGTCTGAAGAACACTGGCGCAACCTACCAGAGGGCCATAACGAAGATCTTCGATGACCTCATACACGAGATTGTCGAATGTTATATCGACGACCTTATGGTGAAAAGCAAATCGTACGAGGAGCACTGGGGGCATTTGAAAATAGTGTTCCATCGTCTTCAGAAATATAATCTGAAGATGAACCCTCTGAAATACGCTTTTGGAGTCTCCTCAGGAAAATTCCTAGGATTTATCGTACGACACCGAGGCATCGAAATAGACCCATCAAAGATCAAAGCTATTATGGAAATGCCCTCGCCAAGAACTCTCAAGCAACTGCGGTCTCTCCAAGGAAAGCTCACGTATATCCGACGGTTCATAGCTAACCTCTCTGGCAAATTCCGTCCCTACAGCCATCTAATGAAGAAGGAGACCCCGTTCGTTTGGGATCGTAAATGCTAAAATGCACTGGACGAAATCAAGCAATATCTGCAGAACCCGCTGGTACTGACCGCTCCGGTCAAAGGAAAGCCCATCATCCTGTATACAACAGCCCTTGAAGGTTCTTTAGGCACGCTATGGGCACATGAGAATGATCAAGGAAAGGAGAGAGCTCTCTACTATTTAAGTCGAGTCCTTCTGGGAGCAGAAAACAACTACTCCCCCATTGAAAAGTATTGCCTGGCACTGACCTTCGCGATAATGAGGCTCAGGCACTATGCCCTGGCATATGAGGTCCATCTCATATCAAAGATGGATCCTCTCAAATATTTGATGCCAAGAGCCATACTAACAGGAAGGCTTGCCAAATGGACCCTTCTCTTAATGGAGTTCTCGATAACGTATCGACCCCTCAAGGCAGTGAAAGGCCAGGCCATCGTCGACTTTCTCGCTGAACATCCGATACCAGCCGATTCTCTTTTAAATTGAGAATTGCCAAATGAACATGTGTTCGACACAATCGAAGGGAAGAAGGAAGGAAATAATGCCCGATGGAAACTATACTTCGACGGAGCATCTTCCTTGAAGAAGCGAAAGCAAAGCACCCCCATAATCAAAGCTGGTGTGGGCCTTATCTTCGTGACTCCGCAAGGAGGGATAATGCGTTTCACCATTTCCTTAACAGAACCAAGGACAAACAACGAGGCTGAATATGAAGCTTTCATAGCGGGGCTTGAGATTGCTGTCGACATTAGAATAAAAGATCTCCTCATATATGGAGATTCCCAGCTGGTCGTTAGCTAAGTAAATGGCAACTATCAGACGTGTAAACCGGAGTTGGTAAAATATGGAGAAAGAGTGCAGCAACTGCTGACCCAAATTCCCTCCTACATCCTAGAAAGCATACCGTAGGCAGAAAATAGCAAGGCGGATGCGTTAGCCAAGCTTGCTAAAGAACTGGCCGACGTAAGGATCATTGTGCAAAGCCGCCGGATTCTCACGCCAGCAGAAATATCTCCACAGTCATCTGAAAGAAAGGAAGCGACCGAACTGACAGCCTTCTAATTAGAGGATGAAGAAAAGACGAAGGATTGGAGAGAAGTCTTCATAGACTACTTCAAATCCCATCGAACGCCCGAAAGCGCATCTTCAAGATATCAGCTCATGAAACTAGCTCTGTCTTTTGCCTTCATCAATGATACTCTATATAAGAGATCGTTCGACAGTTTGTGGCTAAGGTGCTTGGGACCAGAAGAAGCAAGAAGGGTCATCCAAGAAACTCACGACGGACTCTGCGGTTCCCATCAAGCCGAGCCAAAGATGAAGCTGAAGATCAAGAGAATGAGCTACTATTGGCCCATGATGATTCAGGATTGCCTCGATTATGCGAAGCAGTATCACTCGTGCCAAATTCATAGGGACTTCATACACCAACATCAAAATCCGCTACACCCAACGGTAGCCAGCTGGCCGTTCGAAATGTGGGGAACCGATATAATTGGGCCCATCGAACCAGCATCATCCAAAGAACATCAGTTTATATTGGCAACAACCGATTACTTCTCTAAGTGGGCAGAGGCAATACCGCTAAGGGAAGTAAAGACGGAGAACATCCTCCATTTCTTCAGGACAAATGTCATCTACCTATTCGGCACTCCGCAACAGATCATCTCGGATAATGGGCCGGCCTACAGAAGCCATAAGATCAGCCGCTTCGCACAGCAGCATAATATAGATTGGAGATACTCTTCAGTCTTAATCCCCGAGCTAATGGTCTAGCTGAGGCTTTCAACAAGACCTTGACGAAGATCATAAAGAAAACGGTGTCCAGAAACAAAAAGGATTGGCATGAGAGACTGCAGGAAGCTCTCTGGGCGTATCAAACCACATTCAAAACAGCTACAAATACAACACCATACGCGTTGATATTCAGTACGGAAGCGGTACTTCCCTTGGAGATAGAACTACTCTCTCTACGAGTGGCAGTTCGATATGAGCTGACGGGTGAAGAAAATGCCCATCTTCGGCTTGAGGAGCTCGATGCCCTCGATGAAACTCGTCTCACGGCGCAGCAAAACCTGGAAGCTTACAAAGCAAGGATGACACGCTCATACGAAAGACTAACTAGACCGAGAACATTCCGCCAAGGCGAACTTGTATTAGTCGTAAAAAGACTTATGATCCCCAACCGTGCAAAGCGGGGGAAATTTGAGCCGAACTACGAGGGTCCATACATCATAGACAAGGTCTACCAAGGTGGGGCCTACTTGCTCATCGATATGCATGGCGAAAGACCCTTCCGGCCAATAAACGGGCGGTTCCTTAAGAAATACTATGCTTGACTAGTCACAACTCAGGTTAATGATAGATGACGATGCTCATGTCCGCTCGCTGTCTTCCTGAGTCAAGACTCTACAAGTAGTATCTGGAAAAACTTCACCTCGAAACTGGCCCTGGCCCGAGATGTCCCTAAACTAACAACGGACCGAGATGTCCCTAAACTAACAATGGACCGTAATGTCCTTAAACTAAATACGTCGCCTCAAACACGACGATAGTGGAATTCAAGTCCATAAGTCCCAGCGGCGAGGACTGCAACTCAAGTCCCACTGGCTGCATAGCTGCCCCGGTGGCGAAGTCCCCCATAAGTTCCATTGGCGAACAGAGGGGTAAAAAAACGGTACATCCACAAGCGAAATAGGCACGGATGAAAACCCGAAAGAGCGTCGTGAGTAAAAACAACAGGGCTACCGGAGAGCTTGTGAAAACGTGAAAGGATGCAATCACATTGTTAAAAAAAAGGTACGTCCACAAGAGAAATGGGCACGGATGAAAACCCGAAAGGGCGTCGTGAGTAAAAACAGCAGGGCTACGGCGAGCTTGTGAAAACCCGAAAGGGCGCAATCTCGTAAAATTTTCACTTACAAGATCGTCTCGACTCGTAAGGAGAACTCCCCCTGTAAGACCCTCACGGCTCATAGGATTCAAAGTTCTAAGTTACAGGGATCCAAACCTGTCCTTAAGCCGTCATACTCCCCAAGTTGCCCTATAGGCGGTCCGATATTAGCCCTTGTATACAATCCACGGGCGCAAATAAACGTTTCCCTCATCGAGTTCTACCAATCACGAGGAATGTCCTCATATGGTGAACGACACTTGTAAGTCCTCTCAACTTATAAGGAGAAAACACTCTTGTAAGATCCTTACGACTTATAAGAGAACACACACTTAAGAATCCCCACGATTCTTAAGAAGAAAATACGCCTACGAGATCCTCATGACTCGTAGGGAGAAATACCTTTATGAGACCCTTATGGCTTGTAAAGTCAAAAAGCCTTAGTCGGCAGGATCCTAACCCTGTTTGCTAAGACACCTTTGTTCAAACCGACAAGGGAAAATGATGATTCGCTCCTGGCAATATCCCAGTTGTAGTGATGCTGATGCCTAAATCAGTATCAAATTCCAAGGCCTTTCACGGCAAATGATGATCACTCCTGGCAATATTCAAGTCGCAGCGATGCTGATGCCAAAATTGGCATCAAATCTTAAGTTCCATACTCGCAATAAAAATCAGCGAGCAAAAAATATGCATATATAAATAGCCGAAATGATGGGGCAAATCGCAATAAAAATCTGCGAGCAAAAAATATGCATATAAAAAGCAGCCGAAATGTTTATGCAACTCGTAATAAAAAGCAGCGAGTAAAAAGAAAAAAATAGCCGAAATGATTGGGCACCGCGATAAAAAGCCGAAATGATTGGGCAATCATGACTTTTGCGATATAAAAAGCTGAAATGATAGAGCGTCGCGGAAAAAATGAATGAAAATGAAACTTTTGCCCTGCAGGTGAGTCCACATCGACCCCTGTATACAATCCATGGGAACAAACGAAAAGGGAGCCACATTTTCCTACCTGGCTCCATCAGAAGGAGAGCCAGGTCTCGATGGCAACATCTACGGCCTAGAGATCAACAACGACGCTTCTTTTCACTCCAACTGGATGCAGACGCAACATCAACAAAACAGAGCCATGGCAAAGTTCCTAGTTCCAAATCTCGACGGTTCATAGACAGCCAGAGATCAACAACGGCGTTTCTTCTCACTCCAACAGGATGCAGGCGCGACGTCAACAAGCGACCATAGGGTCATCAAAATGGAGCCGTGGCAAAGTCCCTAGTTCCAAATCTCGACGGTTCACAGAAAACCTTGAGACCATCTCGACATTCGTCTCATTGCAGCAGACGCAACGTCAACAAAACGGAGCCATGGCAAAGTCCCTAGTTCCAAATCTCGATGGTTCACAGGCAGCCTAGAGATCAACAACGGCATTTCTTCTCACTCCAAGAGGATGCAGACGCGATGTCAACAAGCGACCCCAGGGTCAACAAAACACAGCCATGGCAAAGTCCCTAGTTCCAAATATCGACGGTTCACAGACAACCTAGAGACCACCTCGACATTCGTCTCGTTACAGCAGACGCAACGTCAACAAAACGAATCCACGACAAAGTCCCTAGTTCCAAGCCTCGACGGTTCACAAACAACCTAGAGATCACTTCGACATTCGTCTCATTACAGCAGACGCGGTGTCAACAAAGGAAGCGAAGGCCAAATTCCTAGCTTTAGGGTCTTGACAGCAACTCAAATAAAACCTGAAAGTCTATCGGAGATCATCCCACACTAGCGCGGAGTGGTTATGACTCATCGAGGCTCCCAAACTGAGCCTAATCTCAAGTAAAAAGCGTTATGGAAAATTCCTAACGTTTGCTCTTCCGACAATAATATGACCTAAGGAGATTACTTGAAGACGTCTTGTCCAGCCCCCGAAAAGATCAAAGACACGACAGTCGTGGAGCTACTCGGACAGCAGCGTAAATTCTGCATATCGGGGAATGCATCAGCCAACACGACAGTACGATGGACAAAACCTAGTACCACAGACCCTAACGGAGCTCTGTCGTAATGAGCAGGGGTTAACTGTGACGTTTGGACAGGTTTTCCTACAAGCCTAAGGAGGGCAAACTACAAACTCCGAAATGAGTTCATAAACTAGAAACTCCGGAATGAGTGAATAAACTACAAACTCCGAAATGAGTATATAAACTACTTCACACCAGATTGAGACATCGAAGAAAATAAAAATGCCAGTATGAAATAAAATATGTCTTTTATTCATGAATTCAAGTGAATACAAGATACATTTCATAAAGGAAATCAAAATGAATACATGTTATTCATGAATCATAAGTTTACAACCAATACAAGAAAAGGGGTACAATGACAGTTATTAAGGAAGATGCGTCTTCAACAAATTGACAAGCCGCTCGCGCGCTCCTCTCAATTCTTTCTCGTGGTCAGCTACAGTGGCCAACTCCGCTTCGATTTAAGTCCGTTGCTGCAAACAGAATGAAAGCTTTTCATCGATTTCTTACTTGGCAGCTTCGTAGTCCTGCGTGACCCGCTCAGTGAAGTCAAGCTTCCGCCTTAGCGTCAACCCATCCGAAATACATCGCTGGAGGTTGTCGAAAATAGCTTTTAGCTGTACAGCATTCGCTTCAACCTGGGCGCGCAATTGGACGGATTCGCTGGAAGCCGCCTCATGTTCCTTTCGCCTCAAGGCCGCCTTTTGTTAAAAATAGCGAATGAAAGGAACACTCTACTCGACCCACGCAGCCCGCTGAGAGTTCAAGGCCAAAACCATAGGAGCGAGACGCTTAAGCTTAATCTCATGCAGGCAAGGCTCGATCTTCCTGCAATAATCAACCCAAGAACTGACGAGATCTTCATTATGGAAGTTCACGAGCATCGCCAGCATTGGATTGACTTTGATGGCAAAATCCGTAGCAGAAGTGAGGGCCTCAGCATTGAGATCTTCGATAAACTCGCTTAACGTTCGCCGGCTGTTCGCGGCGCCCCTAGAGGATGTATGTTTAGCGAAGGGCCCCGCGGGTATTGGAATGCGAGACTCAAAAGGAGCTGGAGCCGGTGTAATCGCTGCAAAATGAATTACGGTCAAATTTCGACTCGGGAGAAAAAGAAAACACCTGAGGGATGGAATCTATCATACCGGCTGTGGCAGGCGGCAGAATAGGGAGTACCGGAGTCGCGGCTATTCTTTCGCTTCCTACTCCGACCCGTGATACTGTGGTCAACAAGGAAGGCTTAGCAACAATAAGTCTACTCATAAAAAAAGTGGGAGAAACATTATGTGAAGAATACACCGACCAATACCAGAAAGTGGAACGATTTCCAACTGAAAGGAAAAATGCGGGTTTAACACCTGGTACAAATGGTCGAAAAGTACTCCTGCAGAGTTGCGACAATATAAATTCAATACAAAGAGGATTGTATCCACAGTGAAATAAATAAGTGAGAAACCCATACCTTCCAAGATTTGAGGAGGCGCGGAAAAAAGCAAAGGGACAGCGGCCGTCAAAATAACGGCCGGTGAAACTTCTTCAGCCGGCACAACTTTAAGGTTTACCGTGCCTATACTCAAGACAAACGAAATATCATTAGAAGGGCTAAACAGGATTGAAAAACTCAAAAACAACAACCCAAGGACTACCTGATAGATCAGGGACCGAAACCGCATCGGAAGCGTCACCAAGTGTAACGGCTTCCTTACTCTCTCTCGGGGGAATGGATTCTGCACCAATAGCTTCATCCCCTGACTCGACGAGGGCCGTCGTAATGCTTGCGACACCCGTCGATACTAAGGAGCCATAAGGAGAAAGACCAGCAGTCTGGACAGTCCCAGATTCACGAGAAAGAGTGGCCACTTCAGGCTCTGTAATCATCGGCGTTTCACCTGCCATACCATCGTCAGGACTTGGCCCTGCTTAAAAGGAAATACGTATGTCAGAATTCGAGGATCAAGTTCTAATAAAGGACTAGGCGTTACGTTACCTTGAAGTAGCTTTTTAGTTTCTTCCTGAGCTGCACGTGCAACCTGTCTATGGGCGGTAGACAGGGCGGAAGGAACATCTGCCGAAGGAATGTCACCAGGCGGAATACTTCTTAAGCCTGCACCTGCAGCCAAAACAGCATCGCGTTCCCTCACCGTGTGCTTCCTGTGCTTCCTTTCAGTCTGAGCAGTGAGAACTGAACTCCTTAAGACCTCCAACAGGGGGACGTCGTTGTCCAAACCGAGCTTTGCCTCCGGAGCCGCTACGGCGTCCATCATCGGCTGCTTCAGCAACGCCTCCCGTGGTGACTTTGGGATGGCCGTGGCCATAGTAGTTGGCTCTAGAAGCTTTGCTGCATCGCCACTTGGGATTGGCACTGCACTTGGAATGACCTGAGTTGCGGTAGTTCCTGCAATAGGGCGAAGAGAAGGGTCAGATCGTGAATAAAAAAGAGTAAAGACGTAATGAAACGAGTTATACCAAGGCCCAAAGAAGCACGGAACTTCTCTTCCTTCTCGAACGTCCTAAGGGAAGCCGCGAGAGCCTTTTCGGTAGAAATACCTGTTGAATAAGAAAGCGTTAATAGAAGTATAATAAAGAGGAAAGGATAAGCGCGGAAGAATATGACTGAAGTATACCTGACTTCGCAATAGAGATCAACGCCGCTTCCTCACGAGCCAGTCGCTCGGAAGCTGCGAGGGCAGCCTGTAGATTAGTATCGGTCGCAGGCGTGTCGAACAAACCCTCGTTGGTGCCGTATTCGCACAAGCCCTCATAGTAGGGAGCATGTGGCTCCTGGCCGAATACAACATTGGCAGAAAATAGAGACTTCTTCTTTTTCTGCGAACGGACACCAGCGGCCGATGATAAAAGCTTGCACTTGAAAGGAATTTTCGGGCGGCGGGTCCTAATTTCTGTACCAGCGCCAGATTCCGGGGATTCCACGGCTACCGCAGTTGCGGGAACAACCGATTGAAGCTTCTCAGGGAAAGCTCGTGGGACCACAGCCATAATATCTTCTCTTAAGGAGGGACGAACGGCAGTCCGTCGCTTTAAGGGGACAGATGGATTACCAGCGGGGACTGCATCCTTATGATCGAGCAATAGCCGCCTTTCTTCCCTGATAACAGCACCCGTCGCATGCTGGTACCACGCCACGTAAGCGTTCGAAGCCTTCGGCACATAGCTCGGCTCGCTAATGAGAAAATTGGACCCCGTATTTAGTCGCATAAAGTGGTGCAGCGCGCTGCGAATACCCTCCTCCGTAGCAACCGGCTCGGCTAAGAATGACTCGAGAGGAACACCCTGATTATAACCCGACTGTTGAGCAAAGCGGTGCAGGTTGTACCTTATAAACAACACCGAAGCGCTCTGTCTGAATACTAAGAAGCCCGGCCTGATAGAATACAAGTGCAAGATTTCCCGAGCCCTCAACGTGGAAGCCTCGTCCTTGAAAGTGTCATGCAACGGTTGCACCACCTTAGTAGATTCCTTGCCGATAGTCAAGACTTTATCGACAAAGGACATGCTGTCCCCAACCATGCGCGGGCGGAGGACCAGTCGCCGAGCCTCTCATTACGATGGGTCTGACGCAGAAGTGTCAACTAGATACAAGACCAAAGGAAAGTGGTAGCTGTCGTAGAAGTGGGGTCGTTTGTGAACACCGAAAGCACCTAGCACGTGCATCTCGATCCAAGACGTGAAGTAGTGCAACGGAAGATGTATGGGCTTTACCCCCGACTGAGTAGTGTCTGCAGCTAAGCTCAGGCCATGATATAGATGAGCCAGCCCCGCGATCCCAATGGCCACACGCGTCCATGCAATCATGCGGTGGGCCGGATAAAAGACAGACGACCTCATATAGCGAGGATGCGTCGGAAGAACAAACCAATTCAACCACAGGCCGATGAACCTTAGAAAGAACGTCTCTTCGTCGACGTCTGAAGAAGCGAGTTCTGCGAAAGGGATGGCCGGAACGTCTGGAATAAAGAAATTCTTCAAATCCGCCTCTGCCATCGGCAAGTTATCCAAACTGAACCGGTCATCAAGCTTAGCGAATTTCACGGCTTGTTTTGATAAGACTTCAAGCCGAATAAAGAGAGCGATGAAATCTGCAAAGCCGACTCCGTGCCCTTCATATTCTAAGAACAAACTCTCATAAATGTTCAACACCTTGATTAGGCTCAGGAACCGGTGTTGAACAGCATTCTCTGGAGTAAGGCCCATCACCACTGATTTGGTAGCAAAAATATACTCATCAGGGGAAAGTATCTCCTCATAATGTTCTCATCTGATGGGTAAGCCGGAAATTTCTGCAAACTCCTCCAAGGAAATTGAGGCCTCCCAGTCCGATAGAAGAAATGTGTAGGTTGGGATGTTCCACTATTCCTGAAAAGCCTTAACCCACCATACATGAGGCGCGGGATATTGGAAAAGGGACACATATATTGCAGGATACAGCCCAAGCTTCAGCAGCAGCAACTTCTTGGCCGAGAAGATATACCAAGCCTACTGCAAGTAGCCGGCTAAATGGCGAGGAGATAGCCGGCTAAATGGCGAGGAGTCAACCCTATCATATAGACTTGCTCCCAAAGGAGAGATTCGCCTTGGCATATGCGCTGCCCCAAAATATCCAAAGCCATCGGTGGCTGTACGGGTATTGATGCCATGGAAGGCTGAAGGCGACCCTCCGATGTCCAGTTGACCTCTTCTACGGCATAAATCGCTTAAGACGAATCAGCATAATGAATCGTTAAAATTGGTTCTGAGGGCGCTGCACAAGAAAAATTGCGCCGACCCCGAACGATCTGATTATACAACGACCCCTACAGGCGAAGAGATTTCTGCTCTGGGTCATGATCATTAATAAGCACAAAGACTTCTCGATCCACAAGCGCATCGGCAAAGGCACTCTCTGAACGTACGAAAGGGAAGGAAGAGTTGAAGACCATTGCACCTACACAAAAGGAGAAGGTTCAGCTATTGACGTTATGTTCAGAACTTTAACGTTCTTTGATACTTAAAAAAAATTGTACTGCATTGCGGTGGGACAAAGGAGGGCCTACAAAATTAAGGTGACGCCCCATCATTGATGGGAAAGTCACTCATTAAGAATAGAATCTTAAAAGGATTCTCATTTAATGAGAAATATCATTGGACTAAGGAGTTAAACTCCCTCGGGAGCTGTGCTCTACAAACAGATTTCACATCTGTTAGAAAATTAAGGAGGGAATAAAATTCTCCAAAATTTCTTAAAGTCATGCTCTATAAAACAATGGGGTAATCTACCAGAACCCTCAAAAGAAAAGCTTTTTAACAGGGTAAAACCCTAAGATTTTTAAGATCTGTAAGAAAATTCCAAAAAACTCTAAGAGTTCTTCATGAAAGATGAGCAAAGCTCTGATTAACGGGTTAAGAAACCCTAAAATACATTTTTAAGATCTACGATCTAAGAAAAGCAAAGCTCTGTCGATGGGTTCGATTGTAATCCTTTTTGGCAAAGTTCTAACTCTAAAAGAGTTTCCTTGGGCAGAGATCTAAGTTCTGGAAAAAGAATTATATTCTCAGAAAGAAGAAGTTTAGAAAAGATGAACAACGGTCATCTCAAAAGCCAAAGGCCATACTTATAGGCACAAGGAGACGGTTCCACTTCCGAGAAGATCCAACGGTGGAAAAGATGCCACCGCTACACTCATGTGTGAGCCACGTGAGCGCGGCGGTAGGGGGCATTTTTTTCCCAATAAAAGAGTAAAGATCTGTTCAAAGAGGCAGCGCCTCATGTGTCTGCCACGAGAGCGCCAACGCCAGAGTTAAAAAAAACTCTTAGAAGAGCAAAGCTCTGTCCAAAACTTAAGAGGCAGCGCCTCGCGTGTCTGCCACGAGGGCGCCACTGCCAGAGTTAAAAACTCTTATTGGTGCCGCACGTGCACAGCACGCAAGCACCGGCGCCTGGTAGAATTAAATTCTACTCTCTGTTAAACAGAGCCGTTGGATCAAAAATCCAACGGAGATGATAAATCATTAAAGTGCAAAATTAAATTTTTTTGAGGAAATATTCCTCAAATCTTTCTAAATAAGAAAGATTACTCTCTGTAAAACAGAGTACCGTTGGATTAAAAATCCAATGGTGATTAAAGAATCGCCATGCTACAGAATAAATTATATATGGGAAAATATTTCCCTAATCTTGTTAAAAACAAGAAAAATATTTTCTGTAAAACAGAAGTCCTTGGATCAAAGATCCAACGGTGGGTAAAATCTCCAAATCAATTAGGATCAATGAAAAATTTATTCAACTAATCAATAGACTTACCTCTACTATATAAATGACCCAAGACTTCAAGTCTAAAAAAGAAGACCCCCCCCCCCCATAAGCTTTGAAAAAAAGGAGAAAGCTTTGAAAGAAAAGAGAATTAAATTCTCGAGGAAGAAGAACTCTCTTCTTGGAAATTTTAGGTAAATAAAATTAGATAAAGATCCTATGGATCATTCAAAAAAGAAGAAGAAGAGAGAGAACTCAGGAATGCTTAGCACTCAGTGGGCGGCGCTCAGCGCCCAGCGCCTCACGTGCCCCTTATGTGGGCGCTATAAAATAAAGAGTGTTTAGCACTCAGTGGGCGGCGCTCAGCACCCAGCACCTCACGTGCTTCGCACGTAGGCGCCATAGAAAATAAAATGCTTGACACTCATCATCCAGCGTCTAGCGCCTCACGTGCTTCGCACATGGGCGCCATAAAGAGTGCTCATCACTCTATATAGAGACAAAGAAAAGAGAGAGTAAAGTGTGAACGTCAGAACTCACATAAGTGCTCAATACTTTTTGCAAGAAAAAGGGGACTGAGCCCAAACCAGTGCTTAGCACTTCTTTCAAATAAAAAGAAAATTGAGTGGGTCAAGCCCAAGTTGGTTAGGTCCCTAATTCAGATCAACTGAGCCCATGGGTTCATTGCTTCCCAAACATGACTTATGACATCCAAAATGATGTTCATCCCACACTTCCTAAGTTAATCTTAGTCCCCCAAAAATGGTTAATGATTCTTAGATGGTCCACCATGATCTCTTCCCTCATACACGGGAATTGGTTCAAGGGTACATCTCTACATACCTCTGATTCAAGTCGTTGTAATTTCTCAATGTCTTCAGATAGGTAGCGGGTCCCGACAACCAACTACTTTTGGGTGCACTTCCCAAGTTGACGTGCACACCTTAAACTAAAACACACCCCAAATGGGTGTATCCGACATCATTGCTGTACACCCCGCCACGTAACAAATACACGGGCATAAAATGATGATCTACGGACCGTAACGTCCTCAAACTACTACGGACCGTAACGTCCTCAAACTAAAACCCTCACCTCAAAAATGGTGATCTACGGAACGTAACATCCTCAAACTACTACGGACCGTAACGTCCTTAAATTACTACGGACCGTAACGTCCTCAAACTAAAACCCTCACCTCAAAAATGGTGATCTACGGAACGTAACGTTCTCAAACTACTGCGCACCGTAACGTTCTTAAACTACTACGGACCGTAACGTCCTCAAACTAAAACCCTCACCTCAAAAATGGTGATCTACGGACCGAAACGTCCTTAAACTAACAACGGACCGTAACGTCCCTAAACTAAAAATATGGAGCCCAAATGCTCTTTTGTTGGATCTGAATGATCCTAAAACCCCGTTAAGTAGATCTTAGTCTCAAATTGGACTAACATATCCTTAACAAAAATTTAAGTTGATCTTAATCTCAAACGAGATTAATGATCCTTAAATCAACCCAAACCCAAATCTAAGATATACGTTTTTGGACTAATCCATGCCCTACGGGCGACAACATAAATTAGTCCCCGTATGCAATCCACGGGCAACCAAAAATAAAACAAACACACACGACACAAATTGAACCTCTGGAACCAGAGAAAGTGGTTATCGCTACGCGGTAACGTAATTAACTGCAGGGGCTTGCGCCTGCAGGGAAGAGCATCCCCACAATCAAAAACCCCTCGAAAACGAGGGGAATCCGATGAAGTCACGCTACAATAGCCGCATCCATCCAAACCTTCGATATACGGTGCCATAAATCAACTTGACATCTTAGGAGAGGTGGACAGATAAATCCAAATAGTAACTGCCCCCAAATTCAGGCAAGACGACCAACGCGGTTCGTCTCCGTTTTCGGCCGTAAACAGCCCGTGTATCATAGACAAAGTCTACTAAGGTTGATCCTACATGCTCATGGATATGCACAGCCAAAAACCCTTCCGGCCAATAAACGGCCGATTCCTCAAAAAATACTATGCTTGACGATTCATAACTTAGGTCTATGATAGATGGCGACGCTCATGTCCGCTCGCTATCTTCCTGAGTCAGAATTCTGAGAGTAGTATGCAAAGAATCTCTGTCGCCTCAAACATGGTAATGAAGGACCGAGATGTTCTTAAACTAGAAATTCGCCTCAAACATGGCGATAACGGACCGAGATGTCCCTAAACTAGAACCTCGCCTCAAACATGGAGACATAGGACTGTGATGTCCCTAAACTTGAAATTTGCCTCAAACATGGCGATAACGGACCGAGATGTCTCTGGACTAGAACCTTGCCTCAAACATGGCGGCATCGGACCGAGAAGTCCTTAAACTAATTATCCGCCTCAAATATGGCGATAAAGGACCAAGAAGTCCCTAAACTAATTATCCACCTCAAATATGGAAACAACGGACCGAGAAATCTCTAAACTGACAACGGACCGAGATGTCCCTAAATTAGAACCTCGCCTCAAATATGGCGACAATGGACCGAAAAGTCCCTAAACTAAAATTTCGCCTTAAACATGGCGATAATGGACCGGAACGTCCCTAATCTAGTGCATCGCCCAAAATACGGTGATACATTCTCTTGAGATCTATATTGCAATCGAAGTCTTAGCAGGAAAGATTACAACTCAAGTTCCACTGGCTACATAGCTACTCCAGCGATGAAGCCACCCCAAAACCCATCGGCAAACAAGTGGGTCACCTGCGACGAAACTACTTTCGACAGTTTCGCCATTAACAACAACAAACAACAACTGAGCCTTTTATCCCAAGCATAAGGGGTAGGCTACATGAACCAACATGAGAATCACGCCGGGTCCAACACATGAGTCCTTTCGCCATTAAAAAAAAAAAATAGTATGTCCACAAGCAAAATGAGCACGGATGAAAACCCGAAAGGGCACCGTGAGTAAAAACAGCAGGACTGCCGGCGAGTTTGTGAAAACCCGAATAGGACGCAAACTCGTAAAATAAAAAATTCATATGCACTTGCAAGGTCCTCTCGACCTTGTGAGGAGAAAATACTTGCGTGAGATCCTTACGACTCACAAACGAGCAATACACTTAGGAATCCTCATGATTCCTAAGGAGAAATTATATTTATGGGATCTGTTCATCTCATAATTTTGCATTATTATATTTTCCATTCTTAATTATTTTACAAATAAATAGGTGTTTTTGATCCATGTCTGTTGAATAGTTGCAGGTTACAGGTTCTCGGAACAATACAGTGAAAATGATGAAAAAACGCTACAAAAGTGAGACTATGACCAACAAATAGAAGAATCTTTATGATGCCGCCTACAGTTTAAGGAACAAATGAAGATCAATGAACAGTTCAACTGCATAAGGTACGAAGGCAGCACAAAGATTCAAGACTTCAACGCGAAGCGAACGGTAAAAGTCCACAACATTCTGCACTGTGGAAATCTGGGAGAAAATAAAAGATATTCTGAGAAACCAAGTGAAGAAACCAGAAGTAAAATGCAACAGGAAGCGGCCCTGAAGATTTGATACAGAGAACCCTCCATATGGTCACGGATCCACGGCCAAACATGGCATATGGCCGCGGATCCGCGGCCGTGCTGAGCACGTGTCGGTGCATTTTGACGGTGGGTGGCGGTGCGTTGACCAGGCTTCGCAGGATAGTTTTGTAAATTTAGATATGGATCAGATGTAAACCCTAGGGTTTCTATTCTCTATAAATAGGAACCTTACAGCTCTTTTTGGAGCATACCTCTTTTTAATTCCTAGTTTAGAATTTTTATTCCCTGTAAATGTTCGAAGAGTGCATCAAATAAAAAGTAAGTCTTTATTTATCTTGCCTTAGTTATTTTAATTTCTTTTCTGCTCTAGTTATTTATCTGCAAATTTTTCATCTGCCGTAGTTGTTAAATTAAAACCATAAAAAAAATGAACTCGTTTATCAATTCCCTAATGAGTGAGTAGTTCCTTACTTGTTAGGGTTAGGTTTGGGGAAGGTTTGAGAGATGAAAATCTCTCACCCCTTTCTTATCCGTTATACATTTTAAAGTAGGACTCTATGCATACATACACACACCGCTCACTACGGCACCCTATCCCACGAGGTAGCGGTGATACCATAGTTAATAACCGGTTGTATATGATTTCCATGGAGGTTAGGGTAAGAGTTAAGAAAGGACGGACAAGGACCAAGAGGAAGAAACCTAGTTTCTTCCCAATCGTGCTAATCCCCTTTGTTAACTATTGCCTTAACACCTAAAAAGCTCTTAATTAGGGCATAGAAAGCGGTGAGAATAATTGATTTTCCAAACTAACCTAAACCTAACCCTAGCAAGCTTTTAATCCTAATCAAACTCAACTTTAGTTTTTATTGATAATCAAACCTACCACAATTAGAATTGACTCGTTAGAACAACTAGAAAATACACAAAATCCCTGTGGACCGACCCGTATTCAACCGGCTAGCTACCAAGCGACACCGTTCTTGATTGCGGTTAATTTTTTTTATCACAAATAGCATGAGCACTAAATATCAGACAAATCAAATGGCGCCGTTGCCGGGGATGGCGTAGTTATTTTCTTTTTGCAATTTCGGGTTAATTAAAAATTAATAAAATCATAAAAACTGAAAAACAAAAAAAATATAAAAATTTATCATCTTGTTATTTTTTTGAAGGGTTTTCGTGTGAATTGTGCAGGATCGAAGAGACAAACAGATTCAGATATGGAAAAATCCAGTGAGCAAAACATCAAACAGCATATCTGAACAAACAGAGGAGAACCACAACAGAGAAACAGAAAAAGTTTGGAGGCCTGAGTCAACCTTTCAACCGCGGAACCGCCGCAGGAGGCTGCTTCTGACCGCGGATCCACCGCGGCTTGCTGATGTCAGCAAGCCAAAACCTCTCTGTAAGTACTCTTTTCCTCTATTCTGCCCTCTGTAGTCCTCTGAAAAATTTTCCTGCAGGGTTCTTTGCGCAAAAACTTCTCCCCCTTCTCCAATAACTTGATCTTATGCAGGATTCTTTGCGCCGCAATAAAAGAAAAAAAATTTTGGCAAGTGTTTTGTGTGCTTATTGTTTTGCATTTTTAAACGGACTTTTAAGGAGCTATAACACCAATCCAGATTGGGTGGGGATTTCATTACCCTTCCTAGGACCCCAAAAATCACAAAAAGTATTTTGCATTAACCTTCGAGTTAATTAAAAAAGATTAGACTCAGCCTATAAGGACTGTCGAGCTCATTAGGACAAAGGAATAGTTGTAGGCATCAGTCGTTTATCTAAACCAGACTTTGTGGTGCCTAGGCTAGACAAGTGGGAAAGGTAATTTTAAAAGGCCCGTCTCATGGTGATTCGTGTGCGGATCCCTCCTTTCTTTACTTGTGCTTACCTGGCCATAATTGGCGATGAAGAGGCGATTTGAGGATCTCACAACTTACCCTTTGGAACAGTTAGGAGCAGTCTAGTTGACCTAGGAGACCCTAGATCTAGGCTTGATTGTGCATATTGTGATTACTTGAACGTGTGTCAAGCTTCTTATAAAAATCTTTTGCAAAAACTCCTTATAAAAAAAACACAAAACAGAAAATTTTACAAAAACTTGTCATTTTGTCGCTAAGAAATCCATTGCACCCCACTTGCACCCACTTTATTCCATTGACATTTTCTTACCCCCACCTTCTGTTTTTACCTTTTTGACTACACTACACCTCTTTAATGTATGTCCAGTTGGATTAGGGACACCAGCGCCCGTTTAGTCCGTATCTCGTTAGTACCGACTGACGACGCTTTCGACTCCGAAGTCGAAATTCCATCCACTTCTTTACCTTCATCTTCATATTCATCATCTTCTAAGGAGATGTCGGGATTCAATCCTAACAACCCCTTATCTGCGGGACTGATTCCACCACCACTAGGTGCGAATATCCCACCACACCATCCTGTCGAAGCGCCCCAACGAATCGCGCTGCAGGATCTTTTCTATCACATCCGCACCGTACTTCCCACTTGTCTTTCACTTCCACCGGCTAATGGGGATAACTTCGAGATTAAACCCCACTTCATCAATATGTTGCCCAAATTTCACGGGCTGGAATCCGAAGATACCTACATCTTCATTAACAAATTCCAAAATGTTTGCGCAATGATGAAGACCACACAACTTTCTGATGATGCTATAAGGCTACGTGTCATTCCATTCACTTTATGTGACCTAGCTGAAAAATGGTTATATAGCACAGTATCACATTCCATAAAAAATTGGGAAGAGTTTGTTAAGGGTTTTCTAAAAAAGTTTTACCCACATCATAAGACCGCAATAATTCGCAACGAAATTATTCAATTTTCACAGCTTCCTTCCGAACGTTTTTGGAAGTGTTTTGAAAGATTTAAGGACCTCCTTGTTCAGTGCCCTCACCACGGTATCGAGAATTGGCAACTTTGCCAAACTTTATACGAAGAACTAAACCCAGCAACTAAGCAGTTATTGGAAACCATTTGTTAAGTTCACTTTCTTACAAAATCTAGAGAGGAAGCTTGGCAATTTCTCGACGATCTTGTTGAACAAACACTTCAGTGGGAAAGCACTAAGACCACCTCATCTACTTCATCAGGTCAGTCTAGGGCAAGCATACATCAACTTGATATGTCGATTGCAATGAAGGTCGAAATGGTTGCACTCACGAAAAAACTAGAAGCCATTGAGAGCAAATTCTCATCGCCTTCTCCTGCCCCTGCTTTACCCCCATGCACAGTTTGCGCTTGTTGTTCGGATCCGTCCCATCTTACTGAAGAGTGTCCTTACAATCCACCTGTTCAAGGACAAGATCAAGTCAATGCTGCCTTTCAGCAAAGCCAAAGAAATGATCCATACTCTTCAACTTACAATCCTGGTTGGAGGAGCCACCCAAATTTTGCTTGGAATCAAAATCAACAACAATTCTAGGGCAACAACAACTTTCAAAGGCCTCCTCCACAACAAGCCCCTCAACAAACTCAATATCAGCAACCTTTCCAACCCTAACCTTACCCAAACCAAATGAACAATTTTGTACCCAACAACTCTTATCCTCAAAACAATTTTGTTCAGCCGAATAACGATAAGGTTTCCTCGCTAGAACGAAGTTTGGATGCGTTTTTAAAACAATCTACACAATTCTCGGCAAGGTTGGAGACTTCCATTCAGTCTTTAGTGCAACACAGTGCTTCACATGATCAGAGCATCAAATCAATTGAGGCCCAAATTGCACAACTGAATGCTGCGTTAAGCGAACGAGAAAAGGGAAAGCTTCCGTCTCAACCATTGCCAAATCCCGGTCACACACACAACGCACATGTAGCTTATGAACAACAAAATCATAATGTAAATGCTGTGACCACGTTGAGATCTGGAAGAGTGTTGCACAATAATATGGGTATTAGTGATGAAACCCCGGCAGCCTCTTCTTCTTCTTCTTCATCATCTTCTTCTTCAGAGCCTGTTCCTCATCCTTCATAAGGCTCTACTTCTTCTAATTCGAACGGACCCACATCTCACTTCACGAAAACACCAACACTGGGATCCGTTCCAACTCCACAATCTACTCCACAAACATTGGACTCAACAAATTTTCAAAATATTCCATTTCTAAACAAGTTGAGATCTAATAAACCTACTCTCCAAATGGATAAGATTGTGGAGTTATTCAAACAGGTTAGCATAAACATACCTCTCTTGGATACAATCCAACAAGTCCCTTCTTACGCTAAAATCTTAAAGAACTTTTGCACCAAGAAGAGGAAATCACAGTTACCCAAAAAAGTTTTCGTGGCTAGTGCTGTGAGTGATGCTCTTACCCAACCTTTACCCCAAAAACATGAGGACCCCGGCTGTCCTACAATTTCAATAACAATTGGGGATAAGAACATCAATCGCGCACTTTTAGATCTTAGTGCTAGTGTTAATTTGCTACCCCATTCAGTATATGAACAATTAGGCGTTGGAGAGCTTAAACCCACACATTGTGCTCTCCAAATGGCCGACCGATCCATCACTCATCCTAGGGGTGAGTTAGAGGATGTGTTAATTAAAGTAGGGGACTTCATTTTCCCCGTTGATTTCATTGTTATGGACACACAGCCTGTAGCTAACCCCCGGAGTCAAATTCCGGTGATACTCGGTCGACCATTCCTTGGGACTTCTAATGCGGTGATCAATTGTCGAAATGGTTCGATGAACTTATCTTTTGGAAATATGACAATTGAAATCAACATTTTTAAGTTGGGGAATCAGCCCTCCGAGCCTAATGCTAATATACTTGATATTTGCTCGATCCAAGAGATCACGCAGGAGGACTGTGAGCTCGAAAAATTTCTGTTCAATCACAGCAGTTTTGACGCCACTAGTGCGTTCCTCCTTGAATCTGACACAACTTTCACACCAGATAACGATTACGAGTGTTTCACTTTTTTGTACGATGGACAAGAGTATAAGAGCTTGAATTGAATTTCCAAGTGTAGGGGTGATACACGTAGGGGTATATGATTGGGGTTTGGATGAGAGATAGGAAAGAAAAATAGGACTTATATCTTTAGTAGAGGAGATAAAAATTCCTAAGTTGAGATGGAACCGTAGAAGGAAAAATTCAAAAGATACTAAAAGTTAAGTAAATATACAGAACATATACAATTTTAAATTAAATGATAAGGAAGCGTGAAAAATATGGGTTGATAATTTCTGAGTTGAAAATAATAGAATTTCTTGTTAGAACACCGAATTGAAGAATAAAAGTCAATAGGCCAAATTGATCGGATTTTGTGGGTAGTATCCGCTGAAAACCCTCAGGAGACAACACTCCTCCTACTAGGGACACCAAGAGGTTTAACGGCTTGTTGCACGAGCTCAGAACAATCGCATTTCCCTGCGAAAGTGAGGTTAGGCTTTTTCGAGAATAAAACTAGTTTTGCTCGAGACGAGCAAAAGATAAGTTTCAGAGTATTTGTTCATCTCATAATTTTGCATTATTATATTCCCCATTCTTAATCATTTTACAAATAAATAGGTTCTTTTGATCCATATCTGTTGAATAGTTGCAGGTTACAGGTTCTCGGAACAATACAGTGAAAATGATGATAAAACGCTACAAAAGTGAGACTGCGACCAACAAATAGAAGAATCTTTATGATGCCGCCTACAGTTTAAGGAACAAATGAAGATCAATGAACAGTTCAACTGCACAAGGTACGAAGGCAGCACAAAGATTCAAGACTTCAACGCGAAACGAACGATAAAAGTCCACAGCATTCTGCACTGTGGAAATCTGGAAGAAAATAGAAGATATTCTGAGAAACCAAGTGAAGAAACCAGAAGTAAAATGCAACAGGAAGCAGCCCTGAAGATTTGATACAGAGAACCCTCCATATGGCAGCGGATCGCGGGCAAACAAGGCATATGGCCGCGGATCCGCGGCCGTGCTGAGCACGTGTCGGTGCATTTTAACGGTAGGTGGCGGTGCGTTGACCAGGCTTCTCAGGATAGTTTTGTAAATTTAGATATGGATCAGATGTAAACCCTAGGATTTCTATTCTCTATAAATAGGAACCCTACAGCTCTTTTTGGAGCATACCTCTTTTTAATTCCTAGTTTAGAATTTTTATTCCCTGTAAATGTTCGAAGAGTGCATCAATAAAAAGTAAGTCTTTCTTTATCTTGCCTTAGTTATTTTAATTTCTTTTCTGCCCTAGTTATTTATCTGCAAATTTTTCATCTGCCGTAGTTGTTAAATTAAAACCATAAAAAAAATGAACTTGTTTATCAATTCCTTAATGAGTGAATAGTTCCTCACTTGTTAGGGTCAGGTTTGGGGAAGGTTTGAGAGATGAAAATCTCCCACCCCTTTCTTGCCCGTTATACATTTTAAAGTAGGACTCTATGCATAGATACACACACCGCTCACTACGGCACCCTATCCCACGAGATAGCGGTGATACCATAGTTAAAGACCGGTTGTGTATGATTTCCATGGAGGTTAGGGTAAGAGTTAAGAAAGGACGGACAAGGACCAAGAGGAAGAAACCTAGTTTCTTCCCGATCGTGCCAATCCCCTTTGTTAATTATTACCTTAACACCTAAAAAGTTATTAATTAGGGCATAGAAAGTGGTGAGAATAATTTATTTTCCAAACTAACATAAACCTAACCCTAGCAAGCTTTTAATCCTAATCAAACTCAACTTTAGTTTTTATAGATAATCAAACCTACCACAATTGGAATTGACTCGCTAGAACAACTAGAAAATACACAAAATCCTTGTGGACCGACCCGTATTCAACCGGCTAGCTACCAAGCGACACCGTTCTTGATTGCGGTTAATTCTTTGATCACAAATAGCATAAGCACTAAATATCAGACAAATCAGGATCCTCATGACTCGTAAGGAAAATTCCCCTCATGAGACCCTCACGGCTCATAGGATTCAAAAGCATTAAACTACAGGGATCTGAACCTATTCTTAAGCTGCCACTGTAAGTCTACAGTAGCGTCCCGGCCAATAATCTGAGGCCAAACGCGGAATAAAAACTTTTTCATAAACAGGCGCTAACATAGACTGTAACCCGGATCGTGCCATTAACACTAAACTAGCAAACTACAAAATGATAGAATAGCTATACTGATCGATCTGTTTCCTTCGGTCTTTAGCCATCATCGTACGCTCCTCGCGGCATCTCCGATCTCCTGTCTCCTCGTCAAGGTGGCACCACGTCAACGGATCTTTATACGGGCTCCCGCATCTAAACCGAGGCAACTCGGACATGATGTTTGCTAACCGACATGTCCAAGATTGAAGTAGAGAGTGTGTAGAATAGTTTGTCTCAAGACACTCAAGCCATTGGGTGAAGGTTAATTGAAGTTGCCAAAAGGAGTGATGAAATGAGCAATGAAATAATGCAAATGAATCAATCTCTCCATGAAAATGAGGCTCGGCCAAGTTATATGGCAGCCATAAAAAGCTCTCAGCCAATTTGGTGATTGTGGGGGTGAGCACAAGCTAAAGAATGGTGACCACATCCAAATATCCTCACAAAGATCTAAAGTAAATATCCTAGCAAAGACAAGAAGCTTTAATGCTAAAAATGAGTCACTAATACACCTCATCAAACTAGAAACTTCAAGGTTGCTGCTGGAGCCCCCACCACCACCACCACCACCACCACGGAAAACCCCCTCAAAGGAAAAGGCTCAAAGCCCATCAAGAAGCCCAGTGAAAAATCAGCCAAGGCTGAAAGAAAGAGAAATGGACGAAACGAAGATACAAACTAGCAACTTCAAAAAGCGATCCCGTAACTAATTACAGGATAACCCCATGAGTGTATATACATACCCGCATTTGTATTCCGACCGAATACAAAATGCAATGAGACAAAAATAACCCTACACAATATAATACTAGAATCTGGCTTAAACCAAAGCCGACTATTATTATCTGTCCGAACCATAGCACGTGCACAAGTGCACGTGTATGTTCGAACCCTGCCATAAAACCATACGGTCTCTACAACATTTCGCCGAACTTGGGAAACTATCTGTGGGGGACTCTAAAGACTAGTCAATACGCTGGCCGTGGATTTAACCACAAGCCGTCAGTGGTAGTAGCTGTACGTAACGGCTGTCCATGTATTGACCGAAAGGGAAGCCGATGAGCGAACTCATCCTGAAACCCTACTGAGCCTATCAGTGACAATATCCGTACAGTCCGGTCCATTCGTCTATGAGCATCGCATATCGGGCCTAGGGGGCTGGTAACGTCAGACCCCCAATAGCGGTATAAGTCGTGTCAGAGTGTAGCCCAGAATACCCTGAGATACTACTGGAGTACCTACCAGTAAATCTCCTGCCTCGGCCGAGGGCTTTGTGTAATGGCTCTCTTAGACACGGTGTGATCTCACCCCCAATACCGGGAGAGACGAATCCCCTGCTTATCCGCTCACTTGCCTCTATGTGGCTCGGGACTGTACCCAACTAAAACCTGTTTGCGCGACTCCTTTGAGCCGTGGTAGGGTAATAATCAAAGCATAGTGGGAACTCACACGAGAAAAATGAGTATCTCAGGTCGATGAACTAACCTGTACACATGTCACCTGGGAACTGCTATCTGACGTTAGGTATAATACCAACTAGCAGGTTCCCGGCGAGTCCTATCCAGTGCACTCATAACCCAATGAGCACCTGTATACATCTTAGGTGAACCAAATGTCACCAGTGGCTTGTGAGACCGGCCACCGCCCCTCGTCGGGATCTCAACTGTATAAACTAGTCTACTCCGGAGTATCGATGCTCTGTCTTGAAACTCCCACGACTAGGGACCACTTTTAAGGATGCGCTTATAGACTACCCAACTCTCACGTATATGATCGCCATCATACTGTTGGTATTCAAGCAGGATCCTATGGGCTCTATCAACATGTAACAGTGATCTATAATGTCACCTAAAGCAGTACACGATGATAAAGATAAACCAGATAGCATACTATCATCTCGAGTAAGACTGTCCTACCGGTATAGGTCCTCTCTCAATCATTGCAATCACGTACCTGAGATCCAATAATTGACTTTGAGGGCACTATATCCAACAATCTCCCACTTGCACTTAAGGCTAATTATTGCGGTGTCGCATACTCACAGCCCGTGTGATACCGAACACCCAACTCCTCTACTAATCAATGTCACAAAGCTCGTTTGTAAAACTATTGTGTTCGAGAAATAGCCTCAGTGAGTGGATCCGCTCTGATGTTTCTTTCTATGTCTCTCTTAATCTCAAGTTCGTGGAGAAAGCCATCTCCCGAATTGAGCAGTACCTGTCTTAGAATATGTCTGGATATCTGATAGGACCTAGTTCATAAATGAACTCCAAATCCAGACTTCTTAGACTGTATCGTCAACTGAACCTAATCAGTATCCTGCGCCATGCCTTCCTCAGTATCCGCCTGGACCACCTGTCCAAACTACTGCCCCTCGTCAGAGGGAAAACTGTAACTCTGACAACCACTCTGTCATCCATGTCATCTTGGAAGCCTGGAATGATAACCGTCTCCCGAAGGAGGCTGCCGTCATCAAATCCCTAGAGCAACCACTTATGTTCTAAAACTGCTTCCTAACGTTTCTCCAGGATTGGATTAATATCAACATATTGCATCTAGTGCAAAAACAACATCTGGTGTGTTACTTGACATCTGATGATCAACTCAATTGCCTAAGCAAGTGATATGTTAATCATGCACATCCCTCTCCCCTTTAGTCTGTAAGACACCTTTAAAGAGGGTGACTCCATCACCTGCAGGTACACCACCATGCCAGGAGTCATCTATTCTAAATACCTTTAGAATACTGTCTAAGTACCCAGATTGGGAAACTACCCAAATCTAAATCTAAAACCATAGATCTAGTTACCAGAATATCTGATATTATATCCATATCCTGTATGGAGAAACAACTGTGTGACAACCACAGTATAACCGATCGAAGGATAGGAATCTCACTTCCTACAAAGTGCATGTCGTCCAAATACAAGGACATCACACCCTACTACCTTCTTAACAGATCCATCCCCTATTCTGATGAAGTCAAACCCATGACTGTCACATCAAAAATGGATAATCTATTTCCGCTATATCTTCTTTAGTCTATAAATAGACATAAGCTACTTGCCCACTATGCTTCCGCTGCTCCCACTGACTACGACAACCCTCTGGCAGAATAATATATACGTGCACTTCTAAAGCTGGTTTAGAACGAAGTTATACTTAACCTCCTACCGGGTCTCATAGTCTGGAACAACAGTAGTGTCAAGTCTGGGTAAACAAGAACCTCCCTGTCACCGTCCTTGAGGCTACCGGAGTACCTCTCGGGTGCCTGAGGTTACCCACCATATCTGCGGAGTGGCTAATGGAATGTCAAATCTGATTGAATCTTTAGGTCCTATTAAATTTTCTGTAATCGTTTGCGGTTCTGGAATCTCTTCCAGTTCTACTATATTCCCACTACTGTTTTCTGAAAAAATCCATTTTCACTAAAATTGTGGCGAGTCGAGAACAATATCTCCATTGATCTTCCAGATGGTAGAAAGTCAACCCTCATCATAGCCTGGGTCAACCCACAAACTGCCATTACAGAAACGTGCCTTGAGTTATCCAGAGTCCGTTTTTAAGTATAAGCCGGACAACTCCTAGTACCTTAACATCGTTAAGATATGAACCATTCTATATCCAATATAGAAACTTTGGCACTGATTTAATTGGAACCAGATTCAAATAATGCAGCTGACTCCAGTGCATGTCAACTTAATGGAAAGAGGCCGATCAACATTACTCAACTTAGGAGTGCATCCAATTATGAGTAACCTGAAAGAGAAACAAGTTTCTCAAAATCATTATTATCGACTGAATACCCAACACAAGTATCTACATCTTTGATCACTTTGAAGAATCTCGATACTTGCGACACCTGGTTCTCTACTTTATTCTTTTACCTATAACTTCTCAAAACTTAGACCTTGTATTTCTACGAAACACTTGTCTAAAAACTAGAGAAGTCATAAGTAAACAGAATATAGTACGAGGACCAACCACTTTGTCCTAATGGACACTGGACAATATACAATACTCTATATAAGTCCGCTGAGTTGAATAACTCAAAACCTGTGCATCGTAGGTTGAAAACTGTACCCAGACAATTTCCTCAAATATCACCAATTACAACGAATTCCGATATAATGAGTATGATCACCTAATTCCCAATAACTTACTACCACTCATCATCTGTAAAACCATACAGATGTGAGAATCATACCTGCTAAATACATACCCTAGAGTAAGTATCTAATTGGGAAATCAGTTTTCCTTTAACAACGCACAGTGAAACTGAAACATGAAAATGTTTCGAAAGGGTATCCGGGTATTCCTAGTAATGCCTCTTCCATTAACCAGATTCATGACTATAACCGTATATTTCGTTTCCATCTCTCTAAATCCCTTTATTTGTCTTTAGTCATTACCTTCTGTACACATTCGTTAGGCTTAATGGTTTTCTTCCTTTCCTACCTTTCCTACCTTTCGGCACCATCCAATTATTTGGAAGAAGACTATCCAATAAGCTTAATAGGTGTACCCTCCTAAACCAAGGAGTACTGGCAACCTGAGAGAAGATGATGATAAAAGACAACTGAATAATACCTTATTCTATTCCTCCTGAACTGGAGAAAAGCAAAGGTGAAATAGGAGTGGCGATGATGTACGCGGTTTGGTCGTGAATGATACATGTCGCATTTTACTTTTCACTCTTTCTAATCCCTTCATATGACTTTACTTATTACCTTATGTACGCCCTACTTAGGCTAATTGGTTTTCTGCATTCCCTACATTTCGGCACCAGCCTATGGTTTAGAATAAGACTATCCAATAACCATAATAGGTGTACTCTCCTAAACCAAGGAGCTCTTGCAACCTGAGAGAAGGTGATGATAAAAGATAACTGAATAAACCAATTCAATTTCTCCTGAACCTGAATCCATCCCCGAAGAAGTCCCTTCGAGTTCATATATAACCATACGATGGATTTATCCAATGGAAGTGGATGTTCGTAGTGATACGAGGTGTTCTGGAGAAATGCAAAGGGTAAAAGAAGGAGTAGCAATGATGTATGCAACTCAGACAATCCAAAAGCCAGTATTTTAAGAAGGTTCGGTCAACTTGGTCACTGAGTCTGTAACACCAGAGCCCAATGCTACTATTTTCAGTTATTGTTTGAGCATAATGTGGTACTCATTTCATTTAACTTGCTTGTTTGTTACTTACTGTAAAATTTACCCGGCAAAGTCATTTCTACATATAACAAATTTTGGCATCTAAAATAAAATTGAAAATATTCATCTTGGCCTACTTGACACCCCCTAGCCTCGTGGTAGCGTCCGTGCATTGTGTTCTCATCCCGTTCAGTGAAACGGGCGAGTTTGGATGGCTACGTGCACGTACGTGTGTCTGTCCTAGGGGTATGCTTTTTAATCATAAAACACTTAATTTTAAAATTTGGATCCAGCTTAAAATCCTATTAATTCAATTTCAAATTTTTGGACTCGACCCGGACGTGATTTGGAAATGTTTTATTTGGTGCCAAAATCCCAAATTTTAATATTATTAAAACCATCGCATATATTTTTCTAACTAACCTGATATCTTACTGTTCATTACCTATCTTTTAAATCTTTAAGTTAACCATATAATATTTTTACAATCTTTTATATCCTTCTCAATTTATTTTCTCAGCCAATCGCAACCTCCCCTTTAACCCCGTGGGCCCCACTTTCTCTCTCTCCCTCTTCTCTCTCTCTCCACTTTTTCTCTCTCTCTCTCTCCCTCATATATTCTCTCGTACTTCTCTTTATCATTCTTTCTCTTCTTGCTTCATGTTTCGTTTCTCATTTTTTAACTGTTCTTTTGTTGCCGGAATTTCGTCGTGCCGGTGACGCTTCTCGACGTTCCAGCGAGGTACCACGACACGTGTGGTTTATTTGTTCGTCGTTTGGGTTCATTCCGTGAACCGTGCGCCCGTCGCGAGTTTTCCCCGCCTACAGTTAACGTTCCGTTTTCCCGATTCGCGACCCATCGAGGCAAGTTAATCTTGCTACATGCTATATAATTCATTTTATACCTATTTAAATAAATACCATACCTATAGTTTAAATCTAGTGCCCCATGTTTAATTTTATAACGTTTCGATGTTCCGTTTGCATCCGTTTATATCATATTAAATCTAGATCATGAAAACTTATCTTGTGACATACTAGATTACATTATATTGCATCCATATCAATTAAAATATATGTCGTCGTAGTATTTCTTCTTATTATTTTTAATTAGTTTATAATCTGTAGTTTATAATATTATAGTTTACACATGAAACGTCGTTGAAAAAGCGGATACGACAAATCTGAAATTTACTGTACACCTTACCATATAAAATTCATTATAAATCATAGAAAAATCATTAGTATACGTTCTTTAGTTCGTTACGAAGCTAACTCAGAATACTATAACTCTATTAAATATTCACTTGCAAAATAAATTGGTTAAATAACGTAAAATGCAAATTAAAATGTCTCCAAACTGCTGTCCAGGGAAATTCCAGCAGCAAACTTTCAACTTCGAATGTTCATAACTTTTTTTAGGGACAACCTGAGATGCTTATACTTATAAAAATGAAAACCTTATTGAATTATCTTTGTTTTGGTATAAGACAAGTCCCTTTTGGAGAACTTTTGTTATTTTTAAGCTATTTTACAAATTAGGGTGACGCTGAATTTCTGAACGGAACTTTCTTGTGCATGGTTAATCAATACCACTTTTATAGTTATTAATATCTTTGAATATGCTATCCATATTAATATCATTATATCAATATTTATATCACATATTGCTTAGTTGTACACCCCACATTACCATTTTATAGTTTTATAACTTTTCGGATACCCGTTTGCATCCATCGCATTTAAGATACATATAATTGCATCCATAGATCACATTACTACATAATAATGTGATATTAACGCTCCATGTTTAATAAATTGCATCCTAATTAATATTGGAACTATAAATGTAACCCTAATCGATAACTGTGCATCCATATCCTTGAAATTATATCTATTTGCATATCATATTACATGTTCCAGTTTATTGTTCTGATAATACTCATGCTTGTTTATTTATACACATGCTTATGTTAGTTTGATTATGAGCACCCACATGACATCTTGTGCTTCCTGACATGACCTGTTACACTTCCTACTTGACATGACATGGTACCGTACACTCTTGACATGACATGACACCTTTATACATTACCTGGCTTGACCTGATGTACCATGGCTTTACCAGTTACCTGATCTTGTGTCTAATGCCAACAAACATAACATGTAGTCCTCATGGACCGTTCCTGTTGTCTATCCAGACAAACCTGTTTACCTGATCCTGTGTTGGCATTAGTTTCTTGATTACTGGATACCTGACTTGACATACACATATAACTTGGGGGTATGGGGAAATCAAAGGTGAAAATAACTTGTAACTCGACAGTTCACTACCTGTATTGAGTGTACACATTCCTGTTTTGTGCCTAGCGGCATGTCTCTGTTTCAGCCGAGAATATTGTGGCCGTGGTCCCGGGTATGTACAGGATACTATCGAGTGTACACATTCATGTTTTGTGCCTAGCGGCATGTCTCGGCTGCAGCCGAGAATATTGTGGCCGTGGTCCCGGGTATGTACGGGATACTATTGAGTTACATCGATGATTCATCAATTTGTTTTCAAAGACTTTAGAACAGAGAACCTGATAGAACAATCCAGTTTACCCACTGCACACTACCCTGTACTGCTCTGATTTATATTATTGTTACCCTTGCTTTATTCATGTTTATATTCGCATTGCCTATTTACTATGTTATTACTTGATGACTTGACGCGGTGACGTCTGGGTTTTGCATGGCCCAGATTCTTCTACCTTGTTGCAGACTGATTCTGAGTTTTGCCGCTGTTAGACGAGCGGTGAGGTTCCTGTCGGTACGTAGTTTCACTCCAGGTGTTTCATTTATTGTATCTTTTGGCTTCCGCGTATTGTTATCTTTTGATTCTTGTACTCTGGCTTATGGACATGTACTAGGTAGTTAGTTTACTTTCCTGTTCTTGATATCTCTACAGCCGTAATGTGACTGTGGATGGATACTTCCTACCCACAGGTAGCATGGTTGGCTATGTCACGTGCCCAATCTAGCGTACTCTGGGAAGCGGGGCGTGACATGGTTCTTTTGGTATCAAAGCCATAGGATAGTCGGGTTGATTCTTTTGCAGTTGGGTATTGTACCCAATACACGAATCAGAATACCCGTGTTTAGGAAACATGTCCTGCCACCTTGACCGTTTTACCATTCTTGAATCTCATTCTTCCTGATTATATCTTTTACGATGTGCAAACTTCCTTTGCATATCGATTCGAAAACACGATTCCTTGTTATCTTTAGGACTTAGACGACTTGGATGGAGTTATGTAATTGTGGCTATGATACCACGGCATAGTTACAATGCAGTACTCTATTTAAGTATCTTGGAGTTCTAGCCTTGATCTATATTCAAAATCTATCATCATTCTAATGTTGGGTATTTTGAGTTCAGGATTATGGCCTGTAAGAAATTGAAGACATACCAGAGGCGTGTGGACGAAGCCGCCATGCTTGGAGTGATAAGAGGAATGCTGGAGAATTAAAGAAACAGACCGAGCTGATCCAGCAGCAAGCGGACTCGTTTCAGGAAGGTTTGCAGATCGTTCAGCAGTCTGTGAACAATGTTGGAGCTAAGCCAGTTGACCGAGTAGGGACAGTAGCAGATTTCAGACGTTTGGGTCCGTATACATTTACTGGATTGGAGGAGCCGTTGCCAACAGAGCAGTGGCTAGTTGACATAGAGAATTTGCTTATTGCGGCACAGATTCCAGATGAGAAAGAGTTGATGTGGTACGCATTCAGTTAGTGGATTACGCCCGAGAATGGTGGCTTGTAGAAGAGAACCGTTTGCCCAAGCCGATCAAGTGGGCGGATTTTTCGAAGAGTTTCCTGGAGAAGTTCTTCCCGCGGACTGCACGGGAGGAAATGGAAGAGAAGTTCATCGGACTAAAGCAGAAGGGAGCACCCGTAGATGTGCATGCAGCAGAATGGACGAGACTCAGTAGTTTCGCTGGACCTTTGGTTGCCAACGATGCAGACAGGACACGGAGGTTCATACGCAGCCTGGACGTGGACATCCAGAGGAAGATTGTCTCCCTGGGTTTGACCACTTTCTCACAAGTACTTGCGGCAGCCGAGAGCAGCAGAGTTTATCTGGGATGAAAGGGAGTTTGCAGCAGACAGCAGTTGCGTTAAGGAAGCAGTTCGGTCGGGCCGGTCGAGTTTAGGGCTAGGCCGACAAATAATATTCTTGCATCAATGGAAGTGATGAAAGTAAAGAGACGGCTGTTGTTCGTGATTCTATGGACGTGTTTGAAGATATATCGGGTTTACCGCCGAGGAGAGACGTGGAGTTCGCAATTGATCTTATTCCTGGTGCAGCGCCAGTATCTAAAGCGTATTATCCAATGGCGCCAGTAGAGTTGGAAGAAGTAAAGAAACAGGTTGCTGAATTGCTTGAAAATGGTTGGATTCGAAGCAGTAACTCGCCTTGGGGAGCTCCAGTTCTTCTAGTAAAGAAGAAGGATGGCACAAGAAGGATGTGCATCGACTATCGAGAATTAAACCGGGTGACTATTAAGAACAAGTACCCTATCCCTCGCATTGGAGAACTTTTTGAGCAGCTTAGTGGCGCGAGGGTATTCTCGAAGCTGGATTTGCGATCCGGATATCATCAGGTCCGAGTGAAAACAGAAGATATTTGCAAGACGGCGTTCCGAACTCGGTATAGACATTACGAGTACTTAGTGATGCCCTACCGGAGTAACGAATGCGCCGGCAGTATTCATGGACTTGATGAACCGAATCTTTTCACCGTTCTTGGATCAGTTCATTGTGGTATTCATTGACGATATTCTGGTTTACTCGAAGAGTTTTGAAGAGCATGCTGAGCATTTGAAGATCGCACTGCAGACGTTGAGACGGGAGAAATTGTATGTGAAGATGAGTAAGTGCGAGTTTTGGCTGGAGGAAGTAGGTTTTTTGGGGCATGTTGTGTCTGGCGATGACATTGCCGTCGATCCAGAAAAGATTGCAGCAGTTCGAGATTGGCCTATTCCAAAGAATGTTGCTGAGATAAGAAGTTTTCTTGGATTAGCCGGATACTACAGGAGATTTATGGAGAACTTTGCTCGTCTGGCAGAGCCGTTGACCAAGCTTACGCGCAAGGAGGTACCTTTTGTATGGGCGGATAAGTGTGCGTTAGCTTTCGAGACGTTGAAACAGAAGTTGATAACCGCCCCTATTCTGACCGTGCCAGACAATTCCGGAGGATTGGTGATTCACAGCGACGCATCTGGGAAAGGATTGGGATGTGTTTTAATGCAGCATGGGAAGGTTGTAGCATACGCATCGAGACAGTTGAAGACCCATGAGAAGAATTATCTAACTCATGACTTGGAGCTTGCGGATGTGATTTTCGCTTTGAAGATTTGGAGACACTACCTTTTGGGCGAAAGAGTCGAAGTTTTTACAGATCATAAGAGCTTGAAGTATGTGTTCACACAAAAGGAGCTTAATATGAGGTAGCGTAGATGGTTGGAGCTGATGGCTGACTACGATCTTGATCTTAAGTACCATCCGAGGAAGGTTAACGTCGTGCCGGATGCGCTTAGTCGGTTACCAGCAATTCAAGTGTTAACTACGTAGAAGGAGATCGTTGAAGATTTTCGAAGATTTGAATTGGAGGTTATGCTATCGCATTCTACGGGTCAGTTGATGCAGCTGCAAGTACAGTCATCATTGATCGAGAATATTAAAGCAGCTCAATCGCAGGATCCTAGACTGCAAAAGTTTCGAGAGAAGGTTGAAGCCGAGCTACGAACAGATTTATTGATCCACGAAGATGGTTCGTTGAGGTATAGTAGCCGTTTGTGTGTGCCAAAGGGTGATGTTCATGAAGAGCTTATGAAGGAGGCACACTGTTCAGCTTATTCTGTACATCCAGGAGGCATAAAGATGTACCGAGATATTCGACAACATTTCTGGTGGCAGGGCATGAAGCGGGAGATTGCTCGCTTTGTGGCAAAGTGCTTGGTGTGTCAGCAAGTTAAGGCTGAACATCAAAGGGTTGCTGGTTTATTGCAACCACTTCCGATTCCTCAGTGGAAGTGGGAACATATAACCATGGATTTCGTGACGGCTTTACCGCGAAGTCCAAAAGGCAACCATGCTATATGGGTGATTGTTGATCGATTGACCAAGGCAGCTCATTTTATTCCTTTTCGGGTTGGTCAATCAACAGAGACTTTGGCAGAGCGGTACATGCAAGAGATTGTAAGATTTCATGGAGTACCGGTGAGCATCGTGTCCGATCGGGACACTCGGTTCTTATCACACTTGTGGCGGAGTCTACAGGAAAGTTTGGGGACTCGATTGAAGTTTAGCACAGCTTATCATCCTCAAACTGTTGGTCAGTCGGAGAGAACGATCCAAACTCTTGAGGATACGTTGAGAGCATGCAGGTTGGACTTCAAGGGGTCTTGGGAGGATCATCTACTTTTGGTGGAGTTTTCTTACAACAACAGTTTTCAGGCAACTATTCAGATGGCTCCATTTGAAGCTTTGTATGGTCGTAAATTCCATTCACCTGTTTGTTGGGACGATGTCGGTGAACGAAGATTATTGGGACCAGATTTGGTTGTGCAGACAGTTGAGACGGTTAACCCTATCAGAAATCATATGAAGGCAGCACATGACCGACAGAAGAGTTGGGCAGATACGTCAAGAAGACCTCTAGAGTTCGCCGTGGGTGATTTGGTATTCTTGAAGATATCACCGACTAGAGGGGTGATTCGTTTTGGAAGTCGAGGAAAGCTTAGTCCTCGATTCGTTGGACCCTTTGAGATCTTGGAGCGTGTTGGTGAGGTAGCGTATCGTTTGGCGTTACCGCAGTCCTTGGCGAATGTGCACGATGTGTTTCACGTATCTCAACTCCGTAGGTATGTTCGAGATGAAACACACGTATTGGATCATTCGGAGCTAACAGTACGAGAAGACTTGACTTTTGAGGAGCGACCGATTGAAATCGTGGATCGAAGGGAAAAGGTTCTTAAGAACAAGGTTATCCCCCTTGTGCTTGTTTCTTGGGGTAATCGCTCGCGTGGAGAGTCCACTTGGGAACGAGAAGATGAAATCCGGCAGAAGTTTCCTCACCTTTTCTTTTAGTTATCTATCTTTGTATTCTTGGAATTTCGAGGACGAAATTCTTTTTGTAGTTGGGTATAATGTAACACCCGAGCCCAATGCTACTATTTTCAGTTATTGTTTGAGCATAATGTGGTACTCATTTCATTTAACTTGCTTGTTTGTTGCTTACTGTAAAATTTACCCGG
Source organism: Agapanthus africanus (assembly GCA_030015575.1). Classification (NCBI taxonomy): domain Eukaryota; kingdom Viridiplantae; phylum Streptophyta; class Magnoliopsida; order Asparagales; family Amaryllidaceae; genus Agapanthus; species Agapanthus africanus. Next base: position 294,689,631 of record CM057339.1, on the reverse strand, counting down.
CAAAGTCATTTCTACATATAACAAATTTTGGCATCTAAAATAAAATTGAAAATATTCATCTTGACCTACTTGACACCCCTAGCCTCGTGGTAGCGTCCGTGCATTGTGTTCTCATCCCGTTCAGTGAAACAGGCGAGTTTGGATGGCTACGTGCACGTACGTGTGTCCGTTTTGGGGGTATGCTTTTTAATCATAAAACACTTAATTTTAAAATTTGGATCCCGCTTAAAATCCTATTATTTCAATTTCAAATTTTTGGACTCGACCCGGGCGTGATTTGGAAATGTTTTATTTGGCGCCAAAATCCTAAATTTTAATATTATTAAAACCATCGCATATATTTTTCTAACTAACCTGATATCTTACTGTTCATTACCTATCTTTTAAATCTTTAAGTTAACCATATAATATTTTTACAATCTTTTATATATCCTTCTCAATTTATTCTCTCAGCCAATCGCAACCTCCCCTTTAACCCCGTAGGCCTCACTTTCTCTCTCTCCCTCTTCTCTCTCTTTCCACTTTTTCTCTCTCTCTCTCTCTCCCTCATATATTCTCCCGTACTTCTCTTTATCATTCTTTCTCTTCGTGCTTCATGTCTCGTTTCTCATTTTTTAACTGTTCTTTTGTTACCGAAATTCCGTCGTGCCGGTGACGCTTCTCGACGTTCCAGCGAGGTACCCCGACCCGTGTGGTTTCTTTGTTCGTCGTTTGGGTTCATTCCGTGAACCGTGCGCCCGTCGCGAGTTTTCCCCGCCGACGGTTAACGTTCCGTTTTCCCGATTCGCGACCCATCGAGACAAGTTAATCTTGCTACATGCTATATAATTCATTTTATACCTATTTAAATAAATACCATACCTATAGTTTAAATCTAGTGCCCCATGTTTAATTTTATAACGTTTCGATATTCCGTTTGCATCCGTTTATATCATATTAAATCTAGATCATGAAAACTTATCTTGTGACATACTAGATTACATTATACAGCATCCATATCAATTAAAATATATGTCGTCGTAATATTTCTTATTATTATCTTTAATTAGTTTATAATCTGCATTTTATAATATTATAGTTTACACATGAAACGTCGTTGAAAAAGCGGATACGACAAATCTGAAATTTACTGTACACCTTACCGTATAAAATTCATTATAAATCATAGAAAAATCATTACTATACGTTCTTTAGTTCGTTACGAAGCTAACTCAGAATACTATAACTCTATGAAATATTTACTTGCAAAATAAATTGTTTAAATAACGTAAAATGCAAATGAAAATGTCTCCAAATTGCTGTCCAGGGAAATTCCAGCAGCAAACTTTCAACTTCGAATGTTCATAACTTTTTGTAGGGACAACCTGAGATGCTTATACTTATAAAACTGAAATCCTTATTGAATTATATTTGTTTTGGTATAAGACACGTCCCTTTTGGAGAACGTTTGTTATTTCTAAGTTATTTTACAAATTAGGGTGACGCTGAATTTCTGAACGGAACTTTCTTGTGCATGGTTAATCAATACCACTTTTATAGTTATTAATCGCTTTGAATATGCTATCCATATTAATATCAATATTTATATCACATATTGCTTAGTTGTACACCCCACATTACCATTTTATAGTTTTATAACTTTTCGGATACCCGTTTGCATCCATCGCATTTAAGATACATATAATTGCATCCATAGATCACATTACTACATAATAATGTGATATTAACGCTCCATGTTTAATAAATTGCATCCTAATTAATATTGAAACTATAAATATAACCCTAATCGATAACTGTGCATCCATATCCTTGAAATTATATCTATTTGCATATCATATTACATGTTCCAGTTTATTGTTCTGATAATACTCATGCTTGTTTATTTATACACATGCTTATGTTGGTTTGATTATGAGCACCCACATGACATCTTGTGCTTCCTGACATGACCTGTTACACTTCCTACTTGACATGACATGGTACCGTACACTCTTGACATGACATGACACCTTTATACATTACCTGGCTTGACCTGATGTACCATGGCTTTACCAGTTACCTGATCTTGTGTCTAATGCCAACAAACATAACATGTAGTCCTCATGGACCGTTCCTGTTGTCTATCCAGACAAACCTGTTTACCTGATCCTGTGTTGGCATTAGTTTCTTGATTACTGGATACCTGACTTGACATACACATATAACTTGGGGGTATGGGGAAATCAAAGGTGAAATCTGACTTGTAACTCGACAGTTCACTACCTGTATTGAGTGTACACATTCCTGTTTTGTGCCTAGCGGCATGTCTCGGTTTCAGCCGAGAATATTGTGGCCGTGGTCCCGGGTATGTACAGGATACTATCGAGTGTACACATTCATGTTTTGTACCTAGCGGCATGTCTCGGCTGCAGCCGAGAATATTATGGCCGTGGTCCCGGGTATGTACGGGATACTATTGAGTTACATCGATGATTCATCAATTTGGTTTCAAAGACTTTAGAACAGAGAACCTGATAGAACAATCCAGTTTACCCACTGCACACTACCCTGTACTGCTCTGATTTATATTATTGTTACCCTTGCTTTATTCATGTTTATATTCGCATTGCCTGTTTACTATGTTATTACTTAATGACTTGACGCGCTGACGTCTGGGTTTTGCATGGCCCAGATTCTTCTATCTTGCTGCAGACTGATTCTGAGTTTTGCCGCTGTTAGACGAGCGGTGAGGTTCCTGTCGGTACGTAGTTTCACTCCAGGTGTTTCATTTATTGTATCTTTTGGCTTCCGCGTATTGTTATCTTTTGATTCTTTTACTCTGGCTTATGGACATGTACTAGGTAGTTAGTTTACTTTCCTGTTCTTGATATCTCTACAGCCGTAATGTGACTGTGGATGGATACTTCCTACCCACAGGTAGCATGGTTGGCTATGTCACGTGCCCAATCTAGCGTACTCTAGGAAGCGGGGCGTGACAGAGTCATAGTCTAGGATCGGTCAATGGTTACTGCCAAAGAGAGAGAGAAAAGAAACACTTTGCGTGCACTCTAATCTAGATCAGAATGGTTATCACTTTATCTAATCAGGAAACCTCCCACTATACCATCAAATTCTCCTCCAAACCTGAAAGAGGAATTAGTCGGGATCACCCGAAGAGTAAACCAACTCATCAGTGGGAATCGGGATCCAACTATCATCGCATGATAACGTGAAGGAATCCACTCACGTTATCACACTCCAGAAGGTATGCGCATGAATGGCAAGTTTTAGTTTCTTTAGAAACTCCCGATGTGGATTTTTACCCCATGCTCTTATGACCTTGACGAAGGCCAACAAATTATAAGTCGCATGTCAAGTTCTACCTGTCATTGTCCAGGTTAATTTGAACCCACCCGTACATACCATTGACGAAGGCCAACAAGGTAATACGACTGTCCCAAACCAATGCATCTATCTATGCAACAGAAAAGTAACAAGCAGCTACCATCCACTATACCTTGAAAAAGTCCAACAAACATAGCATGAATACTACGTGCTACCCATCTGAAACGACGGAGGGCTACGGCTGGTTTTTGGCAAAAACCTTTAATGTAATGAACTTGATCTCGTTAAAGGAACCTGATAACTTTTTACAAAAATATAGTGGCGAAAACGTTTGCTAAAGAGGTCACTCCCGGTGAAGAGATCTCGGCTCTTTCCTCGTGGAATGAGGTGCAGGATATTCCAACTAAATACCGCGATGCAAAGCAAACAAGTAATCGACTATAATGAAGTTATAACCCTGACGCAAACTTCTACCCAATGGGTCACTCCCGGTGAAGGGATCTCGGCCCTTACCTCGTCGAATGAGGTGCGGGGTATTCCAACTGAATACCACTGTGCAAAACAAAAGAAAACGTTCTTGTAATAACACTTTTTGAAAACTGTTCCAACAACATCAAACAGGTTTGTTTTCCTTTGCATTGATCAAAATCAAGGCAATCCCATCAATTAATCACACCAGAAAAGAACGAAAATAAAATATACGTATATGCCATCCGCATTCGCCACCGGGTCCCGTCATCACCCGTTAGGTTACTTAACTAACGACAGAGCGGGGACTGGACTAGCGTGGGTGTAAAACATATACAACATCTACTAGTATATATACCAATATACAATAATTGCTCCAGGCGTGATAAATGCAACATTACAGAAAAGTAATAAGCATCACAGAACAATACAGATAATCTAGGATCCCCGGGTTTCACAGAGCCGCTACAGAAACCCGACGTTCCCCTAGTCATGTGGATAGCCTGTGCAATGAAAACCTAGACCCCTACGAGTGCGGCAAGTTACCCGCCAAAACCTGAAGCGAGGCAGCCCCCTTCAGCAAAGTGAATGAACCACCTGGCACTTTACGGAATCCGGTAACTTGAGCACCCCACCTTGGGTCAACCTGTACCCCCTACGAGTGCGGCGAATAGCCTGCCAATCCTAAAGTGAGGTCCCCTGCCTCTCAAATCCATGAGATGTGGACCCGTTGCCCTCCAGAATCCGGCTACCCGTGCACTCCGTCGCGGGGTAAACCTAGTACAAAAATGAAAATATGTACAACGGGTACATCGACCTCAACCCGGTCGTGTCCCAAAAGAATAATATACAAATAGGAAGCGACGATAGTCCACATGTCGGACGCTCGCTCCGCAATATCAAAAGTACAAATAAATCCAAACTGCACTAACATTGCACCAAGCTATCCACCACGACAAATCTGCAACATCACAACACAACACAGAACATCAACGTGAATGTCGCGTTCGCAAATCCGTCTAAAAGGACTATAGAAATTAGAAAGGATTTACCGCTCTAATGACATACACGGTCGCAGATATAATGTAAGTACTGTAAACTAACACATTTAAAATTCCGATCGACAAAACTTCCCGAAGTGGGCCCTAAGTATAAATCCAGTACTCAAACAAATCTGGGCCCAAACAAAATATTCCAGAAACCACAATTTCACATGAAAGACACCAAGAAGAAAAATGGTGCACTGAAGCCCCAAAACGGCGGCGGAACCGCGGCAAACCCATGGGTTCTACGGCGGTTCCGCGGCGATTTTGTGGGATCAGTCTACCAAATTTCTTCTGCGGTCTTAGAAAAGCCTGCTCGATTTTCTGACATACTCAAAATAATTTTTAGACGACAAAAAAATTTCGACAGAAACTTTAAATTTGGAATTGCAGTTTTGGAAATTTCGTTCGATCGATATTTTAAACATGTTAGAACAAGCTAGTAAAGGTTAATGGTGTGGCTCTGATACCATGTAAGTCTACAGTAGCGTCCCGGCCAATAATCTGAGGCCAAACGCGGAATAAGAACTTTTTCATAAACTGACGCTAACATAGACTGTACTCCGGATCGTGCCATTAACACTAAACTAGAAAACTACAAAATGATAGAATGGCTATACCGATCGATCCGTGTCCTTCGGTCTTTAGCCATCATCCCATGCTCCTCGCAGCATCTCCGATCTCCTGTCTCCTCGTCAAGGTGGCACCACGTCAACGGATCTTTATACGGGCTCCCGCCTCTAAACCGAGGCAACTCGAACATGAAGTTTGCTAACCGACATATCTAAGATTGAAGTAGAGAGTGTGTAGAATACTTTGTCTCAAGACACCCAAGCCATTGGGTGAAGGTTAATTGAAGTTGCCAAAAGGAGTGATGAAATGAGCTATGAAATAATGCAAATGAATTAATCTCTCCATGAAAATGAGGCTCGGCCAAGTTATATGTCTGCCACAAAAAGCTCTCGGCCAATTTGGTGATTGGGGGTGAGCACAAGCTAAAGAATGATGACCACATCCAAATATCCTCACAAAGATCTAAAGTAAATATCCAAGAAAAGACAAGAAGATTTAATGCTAAGAATGAGTCACTAATACACCTCATCAAACTATAAACTTCATGGTTGCTGCTGGAGCCCCCCGACCACAGAAAACCCTCTCATTTACAAAATCCATATTTACAAATAACCCCTTCAAATGAAAAGGCTCAAAGCCCATCAATAAGCCCAGTGAAAAATCAGCCAAGGATGAAAGAAAGAGAAATGGCCGAAACGAAGATACAAACTGGCAACTTCAAAAAGCGATCCCGTAACTATTTACAGGATAACCCCATGAGTGTATATACATACCCGCATTTGTATTCCGACCGAATACAAAATGCAATGAGACAAAAATAACCCTACACAATATAATACTAGAATCTGGCTTAAACCAAAGCCCACTAGTATTATCTGTCTGAACCATAGCACGTGCACAAGTGCACGTGTATGTTCGAACCCTGCCATAAAACCATACGGACTCTACAACGTTTCGCCCGAACTTGGGAAACTATCTGTGGGGGACTCTAAAGACTAGTCAATACACTGGTCGTGGATTTAACCACAAGCCGTCAGTGGTACTAGATGTATGTAACGGCTGCCCATGTATTGACCGAAAAGGAAGCCGATGAGCTAACTCATCCTGGAACCCTACTGAGCCTATCAGTAACAATATCCGTACAGTCTGGTCCGTTCGTCTATGAGTATCGCATATCGGGCCTAAGGGGGCTGGTAACGTCAGACCCCCAATAGCGGTATAAGTCGTGTCAGAGTGTAGCCCAGAACGCCCTGAGATACTACTAGAGTACCTACCAGTAAATCTCCTGCCTCGGCCGAGGGCTTTGTGTAATGGCTCTCCTAGACACAGCGCGATCTCACCCCCAATACCGGGAGAGAAGAATCCCCTACCGATCCGCTCACTTGCCTCTATGTGGCTCGGGACTGTACCTAACTAAAACCTATTTGCACGACTCCTTTGAGCCGTGGTAGGGTAATAATCAAAGCACAGTGGGAACTCACACAAGACAAATGACGATCCCAGGTCGATGAACTAACATGTACACATGTCACCTGGGAACTGCTATCTGACGCTAGGTACAATACCAACTAGCAGGTTCCCAGCGAGTCCTGTCCGGTGAACTCATAACCCAATGAGCACCTGTATACATCTTAGGTGAACCAACTGACACCAGTGGCTTGTGAGACCGGCCACCGCCCCTCGTCGGGGTCTCGACTGTATACACTAGTCTACTCCGGAGTATCGATGCCCTGTCTCGAAACTCCCAAGACTAGGGACCACTTTTAAGGATGTACTTATAGACTGCCCAACTCTCACATATATGATCGCCATCATACTGTTGGTAGTCAAGCAGGATCCTATGGGCTCTATCAATGTGTAACAGTGATCTATAATGTCACTTAAAGCAGTACACGATGATAAAGATAAACCAGATAGCATACTATCATCTCGAGTAAGACTGTCCTACCGGTATAGGTCATCCCTCAATCTTTGCAATCACGTACCTGCGATCCAATAATTGACTTTGAGGGCACTATATCCAACAGCCACATCCCCCAAGTTACCCTGCAAGCGGTCCAATATTAACCCTTGTATACAATTCACGGGCACGAATAAATATTCCCCCACCAAGTTCCACCAACGACGAGAAATGTCCCCATATGGTGAACGACACTTGTAAGTCTTCTCGACTTATAAAGAGAAAACACTCTTGCAAGAACTTTACGACTTACAAGAGAAAATATACTTAGGAATCCCTACGATTCCTAAAGAGAAAGTACACCTGCGCGGTCCTCACGACTTGTAGGGAGAAATACCTTTATGAGACCTTTACGGCTCATAAAGTCAAAAGGTCTTAGTCGACAGGATCATAACTCTGTTTGCTAAGCCACTGTTGTTCAAATCAGCAAAGACAAATGATGAGTAACTCCTGGAAATATTTCAGTGATAGCAATACTGATGCCTAAACAAGTGTCAAACTCTAAGTCCTTTCACGGCAAATGATGATTCGCTCCTAGCAATATTCCAATCGTAGCAATACTAATGCCAAGGTTGGTATCAGATTCCAAACTCGCAATAAAAAACAGTAGCGAGTAGCAAAAAAATATGCATATAAAAACAACCGAAATGTTAGGGCAACTCGCAATAAAAAGCAGCGAGTAAAAATATAAAAATATAACCGAAATGCTTAGGTACCGCGGATAAAAAGCCGAAATGATTAGGCAATCGCAACTTTCGCGATATGAAAAGTTGAAAAGATAGAGCATCGTGGTAATAAAAAATAAAATGAAATGAAATTTCCTCTGCCCTGGAAGTTTGTCCATATTGTAGGGTTCCTAGGCACTCTTGTGAGGGTTCATAAGGCATTAACCATGCCCGAATAAAATTTTAGACGTGCCGAACAACCCAAAACCGGGATCTTTGCTAGATTATTAGGGTTTATCATGCAAGTAAATATCTTTACATCTAAGTGTGAGGGATTACAACCTTTGTAGTCCGCTCCTTCGCTTCATAAGCTCCGAGTAGAAGTCCCTTCACCGCGATCCATGATCTCCGGACTCAAGAGAGGCTCCACGACTCGAACGATCCATGCTAGCTTGTAGTGTTCCTTTTCTCCGATGATCTACGTCGAAATTGCTATAACTCAAGCTCTCTCGCTCTAATGAGGTGAACACCCTAATCTAATGGGCTAGATTAGATGAGGATGATGGAGTAGTATTTATAATTTCTTTTTATATCAAATTCTCACAATTAAACATCACAAAATGAAAACCAAGTAAGCTTTCTCAAAGCTTAAGGTTGAAAAAGAAGAAGAAATAATCCATAATCCTTTTGTGATGAATAATGAAATGAATATATGATTAATAATGGAACCATGGTTAAGGATGACAAGGATAACCCTTGTAGAGAATTAACTAGGTCTAGGGTTTGGTTGGGTTAAAGAATGAGTCATAACAAAATATCAACATAATATCTTAACCATGACAAAAGAAAATCCTTCTAGAAGCATCAAGAAGGAACTAACCCAAATCAAACCCTAATCTAGTTTAATCTCCACTAAACATGTTTCATCATTAATCATATCATGTTACAATAATATATATCACATATATATTATATATTTATAACAAAAGAAAATAATACAATTAACATATATCGCATATATATCAATGTATTACCCGGTGAGAAAATGAAATAATAAAGCGAGCCAATATTAGATAATGCAATACAATATATCATATATATTATTATATATTAAATCATCGAATCAACACTTGTTCCGACAATCTGGCTATATCAAATATAACCGACTAATATATCATGTACAGATTCATCCAATCAACACTTGATCCGATGACCCGGCTCATATCTAAATATCGCGAGAATATAATACGGTATCTCATATCGCATTATCATCGGTCGTGCACATATCACATATGTGCCCCTACTCCGTTTTGCCTGAGTCAAGAAACCTCTTTGTAGGACTCTAAAGAATCGTCAATACGCCGGTAGCAGGTGATGATCATATCAAACACCCACAAGCTGCAAGCGGTCAGCTAAACGTAACAGCCACCCAGGTATTGAGCGATCAGAAGATCAACAAGCTAGCATGTGTGTTCTCCTGTGAATCCAATCAGTAACACTCCCGTACAGTCCGGTCTCTTCGTCTGATATGTTGCATATCTAGTCTAGGGGTGGTATACGTCAGACCCCAGTAACCGATAAGTCGTGTCGATGTGAGGCTCATAACAGGTCAAGAAACTACTGGTAACACTTACCAGTAAATCTCTATATCCGCCCTGGCCAGGGACTTTCAGTTATAGCCAATCGAACACAGCACAACATCAACTCCCTATACCGGGAGAGACGAATCCCCTCCTATCGCTCATTGCCTCCATGTGATTCGGGACTGCACCCAAAAGCCACCGTTTTGCACGCCCTCTTGGACGTGGTAAGGTGGAAATCAAAGCACAGTGGGAATCATACAAGACTCTATGACGATCTCGGGTCTACAGACTACCCTATACCAGTGTCACCGGAGAACTGCCATCTGACGTGTGGTATATCACCATCTGGGAGTTCTCGGCGAGTCCGTCCAGTATACCCAGTCTCCACTGAGCACCCGTACACCATCCTTGATGTCTAACACCGATGGATATGGGATCATCCATCGCCCATCATATGGGTCAAGATGCGTATACGCTAATCTACTCTGGTGTATCGATGCCCTGTCTCGATATACCCTCGACTAGGAACAGTTATAGGATGTACTCATCGACTACCGTGGCCCCACTAGTATGATCTCATCATAGTCCCAGTAGTCGAGTACAGATCCTAAGGGCTTTATCAACATGTGAGAGTAAGACAGTAAACTAATATAAGTCAACATGTTAAGATAAAGGAAAACCAAATAGCATACTATCATGACGAGCAAAAAAGTCCTCTCTATATATATCCAAGCATCCATTATAATATACATCATATGTACAACAATGGCCTCTATGGCATATACATAACTAACAATCTCCCACTTGCACTAAGGCTAGCTGCTGTAGTATCTCATATCTAGCATCCCGAATAATCTCTCAAACTGTATCTAGGGAATGGCCTTCGTGAATGGATCCGCAGTGTTGTCCTTCGTATCTACTCTCCTGACCTTGATCTCCCGGCAATCAACTATCTCCCTGATCAGGTGATACCGCCTCAGAATATGTCTGGACTTTTGATAGGACCTGGGTTCCTTGGCCAAAGCCACAGCTCCATTGTTATCACAATACAGAGGTATTGGATGCTCAATGGATGGAACCACACCAAGTTCACTAATGAACTTCTTTATCCAGACAGCCTCCTTGGCAGCATCGTTGGCAGTGATGTATTCAGCCTCCATCGTCGAGTCTGCAACGGTATCATGTTTGGAAATCTTCCAACATACCACCCCTCCATTGAGGGTAAAGACAAATCTCGAGTGCGACTTAGAGTCATCCTTATCACTTTGGAAGCTCGAATCGGTAAAGGACTCCACCTGGAGTTCTCCGTTACCATACACCAAGAACATCTCTTTAGTCCTTCTCAAGTACTTGAGAATGTTCTTCACAGCTATCCAGTGACTCTCTCCAGGATCTGCTTGATACCGACTCACTACACTTAGTGAGTATGCTACATCGGGTCTGGTACATAGCATCGCATACATGATAGAGCCTACTGCCGAAGCATAGGGTATCCCTTACATGCGAGCTCTCTCCAAATCAGTCTTGGGAGACATCTCTTTGGAGAGAGTGGGTCCAGAGATCATAGGTTGGTTCCCACGCTTGGATTCTTCCATACTAAACCTTTTTAGTATAGTGTCAATGTACCTGGATTGGGACAATCCCAGTATCCGTTTAGATCTATCTCTATAGATCATGATTCCCAATATGCAAGAGGCATCACCTAGATCTTTCATTGAGAATCTTTATGATAAGAAGAGCTTGACTGATTGCAGCATAGGAACATCATTTCCTATCAAGAGTATGTCATCCACGTATAATATGAGGAATACAACCTTACTCTCTGCAACCTTCGTATAAATACAAGGTTCATCTATATTTTTGATGAAGTCAAACTCTTTGACTACAACATCAAAACAGATGTTCCAACTCCGCGATGCTTGCTTTAACCCATAAATGGATTTAAGCAGTTTACACACCTTTCCGCTGCTCCCACTATCTACGAAGCCATCTGGCTGAGTCATGTACACGCACTCCTATAAATCACCGTTTAGAAAGGCGGTCTTAACATCCATTTGCCAGATTTCGTAGTCATGGTATGCAGCAATGGCAAGTAAGATCCGGATGGACTTAAGCATAGCTACTGGAGAAAAGGTTTCGTCATAGTCCACACCTGGTCGTTGACGAAAACCCTTTGCAACAAGTCTAGCTTTGAAAGTCTCAACTTTTCCATCTACACCAATTTCTTTTTAAAGATCCACTTGCACCCAATGGGTTTTACCCCTTCAGGAGCATTTTCCAAAGTCCATACTTTGTTGGTGTACATGGATTCCATTTCAGATCGCATTGCATCCAGTCATTTCACAGAGTCACCACTCGTGATGGCCTGCTCGAAACTAGTCGGGTCATCATCTACCATGATGCAATCTTCGCTTCCACCATCAATGAGAAAACCGTAGTATCTCTCAGGTGGATGAGAAACCCTGCTAGATCGGCGGAGAGGCTGGGGTTCATCGGGTATTACTGAATCCTCTGGTTCCATCAAATTTTCTGTTGTAGTTTGTTCTGCTGGAACTTCTTCCAGTTCTACCTCGGAGCCACTAATCTCTTTTGCAAGAAATTCCTTTCCTAAAAAGGTGGTGTGCCGAGAAACAAACACATTTTGTTCCTCGGTGCGGTAGAAGATATACCCGTGCGAATGTTTGGAATATCCAATAAACTTGCACAAAATAGACCTTGCCCCGAGCTTGTCCAGATTTTGTGTTTTCACATATGCCGGACAACCCCATATCCTAAAATAATTAAGATATGGTCTCTTTCCTTTCAATATCTCATATGGAGTGGTTGGTACAGATTTGGTGGGAACCATATTCAATAGGTCTGCAGCTGTTTCCAGTGCATATCCCTAGAAAGAAATAGGTAACTCAGCTGTACTCATCATAGAGCGCACCATATCTAATAGGGTGTGATTCCTCCGCTCCGATACACCGTTGTGCTGTGGTGTATAAGGAGGAGTAAGCTGAGAGAGAATCACATTCTCTTTTAGATAATCTAGGAACTCATTGCTTAAGTATTCACCTCCTCGATCAGATCGAAGAATCTTAATACTTTTGCCCGTTTGGTTCTCTACTTCGTGCTTATATTCTCTGAATTTCTCAAAAGCTTCAGACTTGTGTCTTATCAGGAACACATGTCCGTATCTTGAGAGATCGTCGATGAATGTAATGAAGTAGGAAGGACCGTTCCTGGCATGAGTAGACATGGGACCGCATACATCACTATCTACCAGCCCTAAGAGTTCGGTAACTCTTTCTCCGTGTCCACTAAACGGAGCTTTGGTCATTTTGCCTTTGAGACATGAATGACAAGTATCATAAGATGATAATTCGAACGGATTCAAATATCCATCCTTATGTAACTTAGCTAGTCGCGTCGCATTGATATGACCAAGTCTACAATGCCATAAGAAGGATTCGTTTATTTCTGAACTCTTCCTCTTGTGTGTGTTTTGTATATTAAGAACTGTATTTTGATTGAGAATGAATATGCCATTATGTAACGAGCCCGATCCAATCAACTTTTAATTTAGGAATATGTTCATAACATTATCCTGTACTACAGAATTATATCCTTCTTTACTTATTAAAGAAACTGATATAATGTTGCACATCATGTTCGGTAAATAATAGCACTCATTCAGAATCAGTGTACTACTGCTTGGTAATACTAGGTGATATTCGCCAACTGCTTTGGCTGCAATACTTGCACCATTCCCTACTTGAACGGAATGATCACCTTTTCCCAGCTCTCTACCTTTACGTAGCCCATGTAACATTTTACATATATGGGATCCCGATCCGGTATCTAATACCCAGGACGTAGGGTGAACTGAGAAACAGTTCTCAATAACTAACACACCCGAAGAAGGTGCATCAACATGCATATTCTCTGTTTGGACGGCATGAGAATACAGATATTCTCCTATTCCCTGTTCAGTCTTATAACTCTTATAAGAAAGAACGGGACCAACGTTCCCCTGCTCAGTATAATAAGCGGGTTCAGTCAATACATCCATATTATTATCTTGATTATGGCCTGACATGGTCGCTACCTGGAGAGAGAGAGAAGAAAAACACTTTAGCGTATGCTCTTGCAAGATTAGATTGGTTATTATCTTATCTAATCAGGATGTCTCCCACTGTTTTCATCAAATCTTCCTTCAAACCCTAAAAGGTAAGATTAGCCGGGATTAATTACACCCTGCAATTTCGTCAATCTTTCAGCCAGATCAGTGTCGGTACTTGAGGGAGGTTCCCCGTGCTTTCGCACGGACCTAATTAAAATAAACCTCATTTCCCAGAGGCATAACCCCGTTAACATCTTTCTAGACACCTACTTGATCGGCTAATTGTCCTGTGTAAAATTCTCCCAGGAGTAACTTTTACTCGCAGTGGGTATCGGGATCCAACTATCTCATAGGAGGTATGCAATCTCATTGCAAATTTCAACACTTGAAATTCCCAATAATACTTTTGCCCCTAGCGTTCTATGACCTTGACGCGGGCCAACAAACCATAGTCCGCTAGTCAAGTTCAACCCGTACATTTCTTGATTGAATTAAACCTACCCGTACGACCCTTGACGCAGGCCAACAAAGTCGTATGACTACCCTAATCCAATCACATCTCATGTTACAGATAAGTATTAGTTAGCTACCGCACACTACGCCTTGACGCAGGCCAACAAACGTAGCACGAATACTAAGTAATATCTATCTGAAATGACGGATGACTACGCAGGTTTTTCAGAAAACCATGAGCGTAATGAACTTGATATCGTTGTAGAAACAAGTGATTTTGAAAAGGAGTGTTTTTTAGGCTTTCCTAGTTTCGCTAAAGAGGTCACTCCCGGTGAAGGGATCTCGGCTCTTTCCCCATCGAATAAGGTGCAGGATATATCATATATACCGTTGTGCAAAGCAAGAACTATATAAGCTGTCAAAAACTAAACCGTAAGTTTGTAGCATCTGCCAGTTTCGCTAAAGAGGTCACTCCCGGTGAAGGGATCTCGGCTCTTTCCTCATCGAATAAGGTGCAGGGTATATCATATATACCGCTATGCAAAGCAAAACTGTAGCTACCCTTTTTATTAAGTTTTGATTCTACAACATCTTTTAGGTTTCTTTTTTTTTTATTAATCTCATTAATAAATCCCATCAGCTTATGCTTCCTAAGCATCACAGAAGAAACGAAAGCAGTAATATTTATATATCAGCATATATATATATACTATAAGCATTCGTCTCAGGCAGTAATATGATCTCATCACAGAATATTGCAGCTGAAGAACATATATGAAATATTGGATATACTAAGATGTCCGTGTTTTAATACGAGCCGGTATAAAACACGGATTCCACGGTCGCAATGAATAGCCAAACCCACATCCCTAGACCCCTACGAGAGCGGCAAGTAACACTGCCAATTCTAGGGTTAGGAGACCCGGTCTCGACTTCTCGAGATGGCCTCCCACTGGACCCTAGAACCCGATTACTTGTTCTCCCCTTCTTGGGTCTACCTAATGCGGAAAAGTAAATAATATACACGGGTGACATCAACCTCATCCCGGAAGTGTCCCAATAAAAGAATATTATATACAAATGAATTTTACATGAATGAAAATAAAAACCCTCATCTCACATAAAACCCCCGGCTATTCAGAACACGACAATCCAATATAACATATCACAGCAACACATAATATCTCATATCATCAACGTAAGCAAGTATGCGTATCCCGATTGTCGTTGATGTATAGCAACGAAGCCGGCGATACCCCACATACTACGCTTACGGTCACAGAAAAGAAATTGTAAAACTACAACATTTGGAATCCACAATCAGTTTAGACATCGTAAATCCGAAATATCGCATACTTCGCATTTCATGCCTAACTATATGAATTCCACATATTGTATCACATTCCAGATAAATAGACAGTATTAAACTTTCCGATCGAATAATCAAATACCCAAGATTTCCTAAAATAGCTCAACACTTGAGCGGAGTTCAAAAAGTCCCAGAATACGTCACAGTACCAATGATCCAGCCGTAGAAGGGTCAAGCCAACGCCTCACATGTGGCACGCCGTACTGCCCCAAACCCTAAGCTTTAGAGGCGGTTCGGATAGTCACATAATCGAGTTAAGGTTTGTTTTCTTCTAGAGGGACCACCGCGTTACTTGCACGTTTTTTCGAAAGATTTAAACTCAAGAAAAATTCAACACTTGAAAGTTTTTCGTGCCGGGAAAAAATGAGTTAATGATATCCGTTCGAACATTTTAACAGTTTCTAAAATATCCGGAAAACATAACGAAATTAAATTTTCCGATCGAATCAACGAATACAAAATAATCCCCAGAACACTCAACACTTGAGTCAGATTAAGATTACCCAGAATCATGTACAAGAATCTAAGAATATACCCTGAAGACACGTGTCCTCAAATCCAAAGTTCGGCCGCGGAACAGCCGCCGGAAGCAGGTTCCCGCCGCGGTTCCGCGGCGACTTCATGGAATTGTGCCCTCGTATTTCATGGTAATTCTTAGAATTCCCTGCTTATTTTTTTGAGTATTTTTAATGCAGAAAAAATCACATTTTAACAAAATTTCTAGAAAGGGGTTAATTTCGTTGTTCCGGGGTTCGATCGGAGTTTTAACTTCGTATACACGTCGTCTAATGCTCTAACTAGGCTCTGATACCACTGTAGGGTTCCTAGGCACTCTTGTGAGGGTTCATAAGGCATTAACCATGCCCGAATAAAATTTTAGACGTGCCGAACAACCCAAAGCCGGGATCTTTGCTAGATTATTAGGGTTTAACATGCAAGTAAACATCTTTACATCTAAGTGTGAGGGATTACAACCTTTGTAGTCCACTCCTTCACTTCATAAGCTTCAAGTAGAAGTCCCTTCGCCGCGATCCATGATCTCCCGGACTCAATAGAGGCTCCACGACTCGAACGATCCATGCTAGCTTGTAGTGTTCCTTTTCTCCGATGATCTACGTCGAAATTGCTATAACTCAAGCTCTCTCACTCTAATGAGGTGAACACCCTAATCTAATGGGCTAGATTAGATGAGGATGATGGATTAGTATTTATGCTTTCTTTTTATATCAAATCTCACAATTAAACATCACAAAATGAAAACCTAGTAAGCTTTCTCAAAGCTTAAGGTTGAAGAAGAAGAAGAAATAATCCATAATCCTTTTGTGATGAATAATGAAATGAATATATGATTAATAATGGAACCATGGTTAAGGATGAAAAGGATAACCCTTGTAGAGAATTAATTAGGGCTAGGGTTTGGTTGGGTTAAAGAATAAGTCATAACAAAATATCAACATAATATCTTAACCATGACAAAAGAAAATCCTTCTAGAAGCATCAAGAAGGAACTAACCCAAATCAAACCCTAATCTAGTTTAATCTCCACTAAACATGTTTCATCATTAATCATATCATGTTACAATAATATATATCACATATATATTCTATATTTATAACAAAAGAAAATAATACAATTAACATATATCGCATATATACCAATGTATTACCCGGTGAGAAAATGAAATAATAAAGCGAGCCAATATTAGATAATGCAATACAATATATCATATATATTATTATACATTAAATCATCGAATCAACACTTGATCCGACAATCCGGCTATATCAAATATAACCGACTAATATATCATATACCGATTCAACGAATCAACACTTGATCCGATGACCCGGCTCATATCTAAATATCGCAAGAATATAATACGGTATCTCATATCGCATTATCCTCGGTCATGCACATATCACATATGTGCCCCTACTCCGTTTTGCCTGAGTCAAGAAACCTCTGTGTAGGACTCTAAAAAATCGTCAATACGCCGGTAGCAGGTGATGATCATGTCAAACACCCACAAGCTGCAAGCGGTCAGCTAAACGTAACAGCCACCCAGGTATTGAGCGATCAGAAGATCAACAAGCTAGCCTGTGCGTTCTTCTGTGAATCCAATCAGTAACACTCCCGTACAGTCTGGTCTCTTCGTCTGTTATGTTGCATATCTAGTCTAGGGGTGGTATACGTCAGACCCCAGTAACCGATAAGTCGTGTAGATGTGAAGCTCATAACAGGTCGAGAAACTACTGGTAACACTTACCAGTAAATCTCTATATCCGCCCTGGCCAGGGACTTCCAGTTATAGCCAATCGAACACAGCACAACATCAACTCCCTATACCGGGAGAGACGAATCCTCTCCTATCGCCCATTGCCTCCATGTGATTCAGGACTGCACCCAAAAGCCACCGTTTTGCACGCCCTCTTGGACGTGGTAAGGTGGAAATCAAAGCACAGCGGGAATCATACAAGACTCTATGACGATCTCGGGTCTACAGACTACCATGTACCAGTGTCACCGGAGAACTGCCATCTGACGTGTGGTATATCACCATCTGGGAGTTCTCGGCGAGTCCGTCCAGTGTACCCAGTCTCCACTGAGCACCCGTACACCATCCTTGATGTCTAACACCGATGGATATGGGATCATCCATCGCCCATCATATGGGTCAAGATGCGTATACGCTAATCTACTCTGGTGTATCGATGCCCTGTCTCGATATACCATCGACTAGGAACAGTTATAGGATGTACTCATCGACTACCGTGGCCCCACTAGTATGATCTCATCATAATCACAGTAGTCGAGTACAGATCCTAAGGGCTTTATCAACATGTGAGAGTAAGACAGTAAACTAATATAAGTCAACATGTTAAGATAAAGGAAAACCAAATAGCATACTATCATGACGAGCAAGAAAGTCCTCTCTATATATATCCAAGCATCCATTATAATATACATCATATGTACAACAATGGCCTCTGGGGAATATACATAACTAACACATATTGACTCTTTTATTCGATCCATGGGCACAAACAAATAAAAAGGGAACAATACTTTCCCACCAGGCTACGTCAAAAGTAGAACCAGATCTTGACGGCAATATCTACAGCCTAGAGATCAGCTCGATGTTCTTCTCATTCCAACAGGGTGCAAACGTGACGTCAACAAAGCTCCAAGGAGCCAAATCAAAATGGAGTAATGGCAAAATCCTATCTCCAACTCGGCGTTCCTTCTCATTTCAGCAGGATGCAGACGTAACGTCAACAAAAGACCCAAGGGTCGAAAAAAAATAGAGTAATGGCAAAATCCTAACTCCAAGTCTTGACGGTGCATATACAACCCAGAGACTATCTCGGCGTTCCTTCTCATTCCAGCAGAATGCAGATGTAACGTCAACCAAGCTCCAAGGAGCCAAAACAAAAAAGAGCGACGGCAAAATCCTAACTCCAGCTCGACGTTCTTCTCATTCCAACAGGGTGCATACATGACGTCAACAAAGCTCCAAGGAGCCAAATCAAAACGGGGTAATGGAAAAATCCTAACTCCAACTCAGCGTTCATTCTCATTCCATCAGGATGCAGACGCAACGTCAACAAAAGACCCAAGGGTCGAAACAAAAATGGAGCCATAGCAAAATCCTAACTCCAAGTCTTGACGGTTCATATACAATCCAGAGACTATCTCGACGTTCCTTCTTATTCCAGCAGGATGCAGATGCAACGTCAACAAAAGACCCAAGGGTCGAAACCAAAAATGGAGTAACGGCTAAATCCTTACTCCAAGTCTCGACGGCACATTTACAACCTAGAGACCATCCCGACGTTCCTCCTCATTTCAGCAGGATGCGGACGCGACTGTCAAATCAAATTGGAGCAATGGCATATTCCTAGCTCCGGACTTCAATTGTAATACATATATCATAAAAGTCTTACAGATGTCTACCCTACTTCAGCAAAGGAACGGCGTGACATTGTCAAAATAAAAAAATGAAGCAACGACATATTCCCAGCCTCGGGTCTCGACAACACCTCATATAAAGCCTAAGAGACTATCGGAGATCATTCCACACCAGAGTGGAGTGGTTATGACTCATCGGGGCTCCAAACTGAGCCTAACCTCAAGTAAAAGCGTTATGGAAAATTCCTAACGTTTGCTCTTCCGACGGTAATATGACCTAAGGAGATTACTTGAAGACGTATTGTCCAGCTCTTGAAAGGATCAGAGACACGACAGTCGTGGGGCTACTCGAATAATGGCTTAAAGACTGCATAGCGAGGAATATATTAGCCAACGCGAGGGTACCACGGACTAAAACACCTAGTACCACAAACCTAACGGACTTCTGTCGTAAAGAATGGGGGTTATCTACATATAACGTTAGGACAAGTTTACCTGTAAACCCAAGGGAGGTAAACTAAAGAAACTCCGATCAGATCAAGATTCTAAAAGTTATGTAAAATACACCAGCCCAAAACCGGTCATATGTTATGTATCACTCTACACTACTTTACTCACGTGTATACCTCCGTGAGTAAAGTAGTGTGGGGTATTTGTTTACACCGGTTTAAATTTCGTTTACAGATATGTGTGAAAGCAGGCTCATTCATATACGCGTATGGAGGGTTAGTGCATGACACGAGCACATCAGTGGCGTTTGCGCTTAGCAAAAATCCCTAAGGGTAAAGCGCACGTGCGCACATGTATGTTGCACGTATATTTCAACAATACGATCAGAGGCTTGGTAATCAAAAGTGCCTCATGAAAGCACTCGATCTTGTCCTCCGCTACGTCGAGCATCGCCGGAGTCATCTCCGCTGGATTAGGGGGGATGTCAGCAAACACAGACAGGAAGATCATCCGGAGCCAAATGGAGCCAATGAGGAGAGGAGATCCTCTACGAGTCAAGAGCTCGTGCAGCATCGTATCACATTGGTCATCCGTAAGAGCGGGATTCACCAAGCGTGAAACAAAGCGAGAAACAATTTCCTCAATAGGCGCCTCCCATGGCTACCGATTAGCATGCGGACGATTGCAAGCCATGACTCTTCTCTGTTAAAATGATTCTCTGAAAGTGAGAGAGAAGAGGAGCGTTGTTTAGATTATAAAGGGAGTCATTTCAGTCTCGGCACAGAAAATGTTGTGCATGGTGAAAATATTTCCAAACTCTGACAAAAGAAGGCATTAGAAAAGAAAGTTTGACTCAGGAAAAGCAGAGAAAGAAGGTGAAAAAAACCTTCATTAATGAGGCAGCGCCTCATGTACTCTCCACGAGGGCGCCAGTGCCAGAGCCAATCTTATAGGATTAAATCCTATGGTGGCGCCTCACGTGCTCCTCACGCGAACGCCAATATGCAAAACACAGAAGAGTTCATTACATAGAGTTAAACTCTTAGATAGCGCTGCACGTGCTCCTCACTCGGGCGCCAATGTGCAAAGCACAGAAGAGTTCATTACATAAGAGTTAAACTCTTAGATAGCGCCATACGTGCTCCTCACATGGGCGCCGATGTGCAAAGCACATAAGTACCCATCTTAGAAATTAAATACTTAAGTGGCGCCCACGTGCACGTCATGTGAGCGCCAGCACCAAAGTAAAATTAAATTCTACAATACTCTCCGTTAAACAGAGCCGTTGGATCAAAGATCCAACGGAGTTGATAAATTATCAAAATACAGAATTAAATTCTGTTAGGAGAAAACATTTCCTAAATCTTTCTAAAATAAGAAAGATACTTTCGGTTGGATCAAATATCCAATTATAGAATAAAATTATATTTTGCAATATATTCCTTCAATTTTTCTAAATAATAAAAATTGCTCTCTATAAAACAGAGAACCATTGGATTAAAATATCCAATGGTGATTAAAAATCACCATTTTTACAGAATAAATTCTGTACAGGGAAAAATATTTTCCCAATCTCGTTAAAAACAAAAATCATATTCTGTAAAACAGAAGTCATTAGATCAAAGAACCAATGGTGGGTAAAATTCCCCAACTTAATTTTGAGTCCAATTAAATCAATTGGAATCTCTTAATGAGATATTTTCTCAGAATTACGTTACAAACTTGCCCCCACTATATAAAAGATCCAAGATTTCAAGTCTCATATAGAAAAAGCCCCATAAAATTCTGAAAAATACAGAAAGCTTCCAAAAACAATAGAGAATTCAACCCTCAGAGGGAAAGATATCCCTTTCAAAAGAAACCTAGGTAAAACAAATTCAGAGATCAAAATATCTCTTTTTACCTATTTTAAGGGTTTAACCCTTCTAAAAGAACTTAGTTCTTTTTCTGGATCAGAGATCCACAAGACAAGTCTCTTACAAGTTGAGAATTTAATTCTCATCGGAAGGATCTTGTTCTTGAGAATCAAAAATTCAGAAAAGAATTAGGACCAAAAGAAAAACAAAAGGAAAAAGAACATATAAAAGAACTTAGTTCTAAAAGAAAAATCTGATCCCAGATCTTCAAAAACAAAGACCTTGATGATCATTAATGGTCAAAATGCCATTAACAGAGATTTAATCTCTAAAAAAAGAAAGAAAAAAACTAGCGCCTCGCGTGCTCCTCACATGGGCGCCCCATTTTAATAGCGCCTAGCTCCTCACGTGGAAAACACGCAGGCGCCCAAAACAGAAGGCCAGCGCCTCACGTGAAACACACGTGGGCACTGAATAAAAGTGCTCAGCACTCGATATGCAGCCAAAGACAGCTAAGTGTTAGCACTAATTGGGCAGCGCCCAGCACCGCATGTGTTCCTCACATGGGCGCAATGCAAAAAGTGTTGAGTACTTCATATATAACCAAAACGGTTGAGTGCTTAGCACTGATTAGGCAGCGCCCAGCGCCGCACGTGCACCTCACGTAAACACCATATAAAAAGTGCTTAGCACTTCATATTTAGTCAAAATGACTAAAAGTGTTCAACATTTATTAGGCAACGCCCACGACTGAATGCTTCACATGACATACATGTGAGCGTCAGAGCTTAAATAAGTGCTTAGCACTTTTATATGAAAAGAAAATGGCTGAACAAACAGAGCCCAAATGAGTGCTTAGCACTCTTGAATAAAAAAAGAGAGACTAAGTATATTTAGCCCAAATTGGCTAAGTCTCTGAGATTTTCTTGCATCTGAGCCCAAATGCTCTTTTGCTGGATCTTAAATAAAAATGATCCTTGAAATTTTGCTAAGTTGATCTTAGTCTCAAATTAGACTAACGCATCCTTAGCAAGAACAAATTGAGATTAAATGCTCACACATTTAAGTTGATTTTAATCTCAAACCAGATCAACGGTCTTTAAATAAACCTAAGCTCAAATCTAAAATATACGGATTTGGACTGATCCACGCCCTACGGGCGACGACATAAACTAGTCTCCGTATACAATCCACGGGCAACCAAAACAAACAAAAACATACACGAAACGAAGTGAACTTCCGGAGTAAGAGAAAGTGGTTATCGTAATGCAGTAACGTAATTAACTGCAGGGGCTTGCGCCTGCAGGGAAGAGCGTCCCCACAATAAAAAAACCCTCATAAAATAAGGAGGAATCTGATAAAATCTGCTGCCACGGTCGCGTCTGTCCAAACCTCCGATATATAGTGCTATAAATCAACTTGGTATTTTCGGAGAGGTGGACGAATAAATACAAATAGCATCTACCCCCAAATTCAAGCAAGACGATCTATCCCAGTTCGTCTCTGTTTTCGGCGGTAAACAGGGTCGTTACACTTCCCAAGATCAGTCGCCTCCACATGACGATGAAAACCCTCTTGATGAGACCTATAGGCAGAAAGACCCCTCAATCCATATAGAGTCAAGCTCGGATAGCAAGGAATAGCCAACTTTCTATCCCAGAACCGCAGAACAACGGTTGCTTCAAGAGCTCCGAAAACAGCTTAAGAGCAAAGATAAAAAGATGGCCAAACATTATTAAAAAATTTATGACCTGACGAACGTTGTGATGCAGCTTACAGCTCAAGTTGCTCGGGCTTGCTCCAAACAAGCGCAAGTCTCTGCTCATGAGCCGGGTGATAACAACCCGAAACAATCGATACTTGTCCCCTTGGTTAAAAGTTTAGGCGAGCCGTATGAAAGCCGGCAACATTCCACTTCTGGGGACGCCTTGGCCCCGGATGACACTATCCCGTTAACACAATATCGGATAATGGATTTGGTCACCAGCAAGGTTAAAACATTGGTGGCCGAAACCGAAGCTCGGAAAGAAATTGGCAGCAGTTGGCGGCCATATCCCGCACAATAAGATCTGATCGAGTTACCAGCGGCTACGTCATTCCTAAGTTTGGAAGATTTGACAGGAAGAGAAATGCAAATCAACACGTCGCCCATTTTAAAGTGTCATGCAGAAATACAGGGGGCAATGATGCACTCCTTCTTCGTCAATTTACCAACAGCCTGACCGGTGTCGCTTTCGACTGGTACGCGAGCATACCAGACGGGTCTGTCACTACCAGACTGGTACGCGAGCATACCACACATTGAGTTCTCATAACCAGTTTTACCCATCAATCGGAGGTTCTCTCGCTCCAAAAGCGAGGGGTAATTAACGACAGCTTAGTCCGCGGTTGCCGGAGATTCGGATCCCCGCATTCATTAAACCCCAGCCTACCCCAAGACAGGAGGAATCTCTAATATGCCTGACAAGCGACACACATTCCTATCTCAATAGGGTAACGAAAAACATCCTACAGGGATGTAGGAATTTTCCACTATCTTTTTCTCTCAATTCTAAAGCTCAAGTGAGCAACTAAAGAAGAAGGAGGCGGTGAAGAAGTGACCATGAGCAAGTGTTGAATGCATGAGAGAGTATTGTTGTAGAAAACAATAGAATGGCTTCATAATGTTTTAGCGATTATGCAAAATCAAATCTCACAATAATTTGTAATATTTTAATGAATCCCATCCCTCTCTACATATCTTCAACCATGCTTAATGCTACCTTACCCTCCACTTCATTTGCAAATGATTTTCTAAAAAGAAAATTATATAATGAGGTGTCCATTTTCTAGAAGATATTCTATAGAAATACATAATACAATCCGGTATACGTATCGAAATATATATACGCGTATCCGTATAAAAATACAAATAGCCAAGAAAGAAAAAGAATAGTGAACAATAATATTAGAATACATATTATATATATATATATATATATATATATATATTATTAAATCAAAACTTGATTTAATAATCCGGCTTAATTTTAAGTCGCTAGTATTATCAACCATCGATCAAAGTCTGTGTAGCCTGTACACATGTTTAATCGGACACCTGTATGTACCAATATACGTCATCTACATCATATCGTCTGAACTAGGAAAACCATATGTGTGGGACTCTAAAGAATCGTCAATACGCTGGCAGTTTGTTTAACCACAAGCACGTCAGCGGCACTAGCTGTACGTAACAGCTACCCAGGTATTGAGCGAAAGGAAGGCCGATGAGCAAACCCATTCATACCCTTACTGAGCCTGTCTGTGACAATTTCCGTACAGTCCGGTCTATTCGTCTAAGTATATCACATATCGGGTCTAGGAGGTGGATAAAGTCAGGCCCCTAATTACGCGATATTTCGTATCGGTGTGAAACTCATCACCTACTGAGAAACTAGTAATCCAAATCAGTATATCTCGTCCATCTTAGCCAAGAATTTTTGGTGATCGCCACCCGTGCACAGCACGATATCTACCCCCAATACCGGGAGAAACGAATCCCTGACGATCCGCTTACTGCCTCCATGTGGCTCGGAACTGTACCCAACTAAAACATGTTTTCACGACTCCTTTAAGCCGTGGTATGGTGGTAATCAAAGTACAATGGGAACTCACACGAGACAAATGACGATCTCAGGTCGACAGACTAATCTGTACGCATGTCACCTGAGAACTGCTATCTGACAGTAGGTATAATACCATCTATCATGTTCCCGGCGAGTCCTTCCAGTGAAACTCATAACCCAATAAGCACATATATACTATCTTTCGTGACTAACTAACACCAATGGCTGTGAGACCGGCCATCGCCTCTCGTCGGGGTCAAGAAACGTATACGCTAGTCTACTCTGGAATATCGATACGCAGTCTCAACATTCCCACGACTAAGGACATTTAAGGATTTGCTTATAGACTACCCAGTTCTCGCAAGTGTGATCGCCATAATAACCCTGGTAGTTAAGCAAGAATTCTATGAGCTCTATCAACATGTAATAGTGATATGTAATACCACATAATATATGTACATGATAATAAAGTCAAACCATATAGTATATTATTATCTCGAGTAAGACCGTTTTACCCGTATATGTCCTCATTCAATCATCATAATCGTCTGCCTGCGATTACAATAATTACCTTGAGAGCACTATATCCAACATTGACTTGATTTGACCGAACCATGAATATAACTTGATATGAATACCTGAATACCTAATTACAATTTGAACATGAATTTGTACTCTTTATATTTATCGATTCGGCCAAGACCAGTAAATTTGAACTATACACTACAATACGCGGGGATAAGAGATAGATTATTATGGAACGTATATCGTAGCACGAGAAATCATTTTAAAAGACACCTAAAATGAATTTCATTTGTCGTTGTCCCGTGGGTTTTTACGGGGCCTTGTACTTCCTGTTAGCTTAGTCCACGGGGTAAGCTGAACTCCTCTCGTATACATGAATATTTTCGTTATCTAATTACAAACAACCACGTTAAAATAACTATCTTATACATATAAACGATATGTTTAGATACTCTCACATGCAACCTTACCTGTTCACATTTACTTGGTTCCTATTCATTTTACATACTATTCAGTTATCTTTATTTACTTCTTTTAGGGATTTACCGAGCGCTCGTTTACTGACAGCATTCGCCTCTATTACTTTTCCTTGAAATGTTCGTTAGGTGGACCAGGCTCTGCGAAAATAGAGCCGAGTCAGGAGGACTTAGACATGCTTACCACCCAGCCTGACTGCTAGTTCATTTTCCGCACTTACTTTCTATATGCCATTGTTTAAATACCTTTTAATCATTGTATCTTTTATTTCAAACAGTTTTATTTGAATTTTGAATGTAAATAAAACTGCTGTTTATTTTTATTACTCTTATTATTCTTGCACATTGTTATATTACTCACATACGCTTAATGTATTTATTAAAAGAAACGACCTTCTCATAGGAAATACGTTGCGGGCTTACCACGTCACCGTTTCTGTCTACTGGAAAGCGGGGCGTAACAGATAATAAGAAATCCCCTTTGATGATTCTTTCGGATTTTAACAGACTACTCATCAGTATCCTATTTGCGGAAAATAACTTAGATCCAGTGTGCGTAGAGTACGGATCTGTTAAGACGGCTTCGCGTTTTTAAATTCATGAACCTGAATAACAGCCATTGGATCTATCCTTTATTTTAAACGAATCCGATTAAAACAAATTAATAAATTCATTAAATAATAAAGTAAATATTTTCTTACCTAATTTTTGAGATTCATGTGCATCTATATTCATTTATTTTGGGTAATATGGATCATGAGGATTTGTTAGATCTACAAGTTTTTATCTTTAGGTTCATGGAATATTTTGGGTAATATTGTCTTAGAATCATCGGGATTGAATTTGTTCGATATTTAAATATTTTACTTTTGGGTTCATTAAAAATATTTTGGATAACATTAATTAGAATCATCAGGATTGAAATCATATAATCATGAATCTCAAAAATTAAGTAAGGAAATATTTGTTTTGTTATTTAATGGATTTATTAATTTATTTTAATTAGAGCTGTTGAAAGTAAATAGTAGATCCAACGGTTGCTATTTAGGTTCATAAATTTAAAAACGTGAACCCGTCCTAACGTATGTGTAATGAGAATAATGGAGGAAAGAGGCCATATGAGGGAATTTCCTCCTATGGCGTCGAAAAAGTACCCCCTCTCACATTTTTTTTTTGATGATCAGCATCCACCATCTTCATCGTTATCATCTAAGATGTGGGTACACCAAATTTCATGTGATTCTACAACTTTTTCACCGTTGATTTAATGGGTTCAAAATTAACGGTTTACCGATAATAGAACTTTTTACATTACTAAATCAACTGTGAAAAAGTTGTAGAATAACATGAAATTTGTTGTACCCACATCTTAGATGATAACGATGAAGATGGTGGGTGCCGATCGTCGAAGAAAATGGAGAGGGTAATTTTTTGACGCCACAGGAGTCTTTCCTCCGTTAAATTTTCCTCCCTTAAATAATACACGTGTCATTTTTTTTATTTTTGAAAGATGAGCATAGCAAAGCTCATTTGACCATATAAAGGCAAGGCGTATTCACAAATCAACGGAAACTTTTTTTTCTGCCGTACCTATTCCAAGCATCAATTCTAAAGCTCCAGCTTCAAAGTGAAGAGGGGGAAGTTTGCATCAGCTATCAAGACTTGCATTTCAGTGCTTGATGATGCTCAATATAGGCGATACGAGATCAGGACACATGGCGGATGACATGTCCCAAGACCAGGAAGAAAGGGTCCACAGAGGCCGACCAGGCCACCCTTGTACCCGACCTGCAAGCACAAGTTGGCCCTCCTCGGGACCTCCTGCAAATTTGCCTCCTCGGCTCCTCAGCTCGCCCCGGGCTGCCACGGGACCAAGACTCCTCGACCCTCTTGCTCGGTTCCGAGCTCCCCAGCCGAGGTCGTCCTCCTCGGCCCCTCCAACCGACCAATCCCACCACTCGCAGGCGTAACCGCCGTTCCGCAAATCTCGCCACGCGCAGATTCTCCGCCAGCAACGTCTCACGTTCCACGCCATCGCGATTCCCATTAATGGGCGATCCGCTCTTCACGCGGACATGACGTCGGGAGCGTAACGGCCGACGAGACTCTCGCGCCTACCGCTGCGTGCTGCCGCCGCTATATAAACCCCCATCACAGAGGGGTCAAGTAAGCCATTTTTTACTCCACTTAGCCGTTACTCTGCTCGGATCTAGTACAAACTTGATCGTCGGAGGGTCCTCGGTGGTACCAAACCACCCCGGAACTTCTTTACAGGTACTCGGCGCTAAACTCCTCAAATCATCAATCGCACCAAAACTCATTGAGATCCACACGCAACAGAAAATCACCACCAAAATCCACCGGGAGATCAACGGAAGACAACATCTGACGGAGACCCGAAAAGGACCTCCATCGGTGCTGCTCTCATCCGGGGCAATCTTTCTATAATCTATTCTTTTTCACTTAATCAAAACAAACACGTGCCCAGTAAAAGAACATAATGCATATCCCTACAAGTTTATAAATATGAGATATAAGGAAGTAGAGAGCACAAAGCAAATACCATAGGAAATCAGTAGATAAGGAACAATACAAATATGATGTGTTGTATATTGAAATGTCAAAAAGGCATGTTTTATAATCGATTTAAAATATGAAAATAAATGAGAACGATTTAATGATTTATTTTACAGTTATTATTAACATATGTAGGTTTGGGTTTTCGCCGCATTTTGACAGATTTTAAAATATAAATGAGAAGTGTTTAATAACTCTTAATAATAACAATACATTTTAGAAATTAGAATAATGGTCATAGCCGTGGAATGCACGGGACTTAAAAACCTAGTTAGAATTATAATTAGTAATAATTAATCAAAAAAATTAAAAATATTAGAAAGAATAAAATATTTATAGACTTTGTTACACATTTAGAAAGAAGTAATTAACCATTTTAATATTAATTACATTTCGTGTTTTTAACTCGAATTAAGAGACCTATGCTTGGAAATTCCCATGAAAAGTGAAGCTAATGATAACTCTCTTTAATGGTACTGATTTCCTTCCTACTATCAAATATAAACTGATAATATCAGTTACTAATCAATCATATAGATCACACGTTTAAAAAAAACAAGGAAATATGCAATTTGCTTCAAAAAAATAAAAATATTAGAAAGAAATAAAATATTTATAGACTTTGTTACACTAGAAAGAAGTAGCTAACCATTTGACATTATTTCTGGGTTTTGACATTGTTACTGTATAAACTTTTTGGTCATACCTACAAAAACTTCAGTATCCGCCGCTATCTTTTTATAAGATCTCACCATGCTTTTAATATTAATTACATTTCGTGTTTTTAACTCTGAACTAAGAGGCCTATGCTTGGAAATTCCCATGAAAAGTGAATCTAATGATAATTCTCTCTAATGCTACTGATTTCCTTCTTACTATCAAATAATTGTTGAAATTGATCGCAAATTTGAAACCCTGGATCAAGAGCCCAAAAGTCCAAGACTTGAAGGCATGTGCATAGTGCGAACAAATGTGGCATGTGCATAGTGTGAACAATTACAGCACGTGCGAAACGCGATACGTGTGGCTAGACATGCGCAAAATACAGCTATGGGGTTTGGCGTAGGAATATATTTGGCGAAAATTTAATTAATCTAATTAATTAAATTCTCAAACTAATCTTCATTTTAAACAAATCTCTATTTTAAATGCATATCTTATCTCTAAGCCTCATACTATATATATTAATTTATATGCCTGGGGTTGATTGATCCACAAAATCAATCAGAGACTTACAAAGAGAGCAAAGTTTTGCAAAAGGCTGCAGCAGATAATTAAAATCCACGTAGAGGCTGCGGCAGTTCATAAAAAAAATAATCTTGAACAGAGAGGGCTTGGGGTTTTAATTGGCTCCGGCTGAAGATTGAGGCCGAGAAGGGAGAGATAAATTGTTCTTTGTATTTGGGTAAGATCGAGAGAGTGGAAATTATCTTTTATAATTCATCGTTGAATAGTGGAAACAATAAGTCGTCGGTTTACAGGATTGCGTGCAATCGCGCACCGAAACTGAGTAATATCTTGTGTCCTTTACTTGGTATGTTTTTTCTTTTATTACTTATTGTTTTTGCACAGTTGCTGCGTTTGATCTTTTTTAGTTCCGATTCACACGTATCGATCATCCACTGTGTACTTTGGTGCTATTTTTTACAACAAGTAGTATCAGAGTTTTGTTACGTTGATTCGGATTATTGGGAAGATGGTTTCTACACATTATAAGATCGATAAGTTTGACGGAAAAAACAATTTCAGTTTATGGAGATTGAAGATGACGGCGAGTCTAAAGCAAAAAGGAGTTCATGAGATGATCTTCGAAAAAGAGAAGATTCTTTTGACGACCAAAGATATTCAGAAAGAAAATATAGAGGATAAGACTTTCAGTTCGATGCGGCTAAACTTGGCTAACGAGATTCTATGCAAGATTGCGTAAGAGACAACGACAGCGGGTTTATGGAGCAGGCTAGAATCCTTGTACATAAATAAATCGTTAATAAATCGTCTCTATCTCAACGGCGTCTATACACATTAAAGATGAAGGAATGTGCATCAGTCAAAGACCAGCTGGACGAACTTAACCAAATTATTATGGACTTACTCAACATAGAGGTGAAGATTGAAGACGAGAACCAAATTATGATCCTGTTTTGCTCTTTGAATTCTGAATATACCCAGTTCGTAAAATCGATGGTGTATGGCAGAGATAAAATTTCTTTAGAAGATATTAAAGTAGGCCTACACAGTGAGTTGTTGAGGAAGAAGGTATCGGGTGGTCAGGACGATGCACTGGTTTTTAGAGACCGTTTTGAGAAGTGGTCACATGGTGGTTCCAAGTATAGAGCGAGGTCTAAATCGAGAAATCAAACTAATGACAAGTGCAACTATTGCAAGGTGAAAGGCCATTGGAAGAAAGACTAACAGAAGTTCAAGGAGTCTTCTAGTACCGCAGTTGTCATAGATGATTCAGATGATGGCAGCGATTGTTCCGTATTATCAGGTTGAACAGTCAGTGACGTACATGATCTATAGATGCTAGATTCGGGGAGCTCTCTCTACATGACTCTATATCGGAGTTGGTTTACGACATTTCGTTCTCTTGATGGAGGTTCAGTCTTGATGGAGAATAATGCGGCATGCAAGATCGAGAGAATTGGTTCTGTTCGAATACGCATGTTTGATGGGGTAGTGGGAACTTTGACGGATGTCAAATATGTGCCAGATCTGAAAAAAGATTTTGATTTCTGTAAGAGCTTTAGCGGGGATCGGCTGCAAGTGCGTAATCGATAGATATTCCATGAAAATTTCTAAGGGATTTCTTATTGTCATGAAAGGAAAGAATGTGAGGAACTTGTACTTTCTAAAGGGACAGTCGGTTACAGATAATATTGCTGCAGTATCTACTCATTCATGTGATTCGTATTTGGCTAGATTTTGGCACTTATGATTGGGCCATATTGGGGAGTCAGGTTTGGAGGTGCTTCGTAAGAGGAAGCTATTTAGAAATGGAGATTTTTGCAGTCTCGATTTCTGTGTGTCCTTGGAAAGCAAATAAAGGTGAAGTCCAGGACAGCAGTACATGATATAAATGTATGTAAGTGAGTATTGCACCTCCACAAAGGTTTTTATCAAAAGCAAGTAAGCAATTTTAAAATTCTAGAGGGCTAAGTCTACTAAACAGGAATCGAACTAGAGATTAGGGTTTCATAGCAAAGCAAAAAAGAGATTAAAATTAAGTGAATGGAAACTACAACCTTTGTAGCCTTGTCCTTCACTTCAATTGCTCTGAGTAGTAGTTCTAGAAATCTTTTTCGACTCCACTTGAAGGATGGAACGAGCTTGTTCAAAGTCTTCATCGTCAAAGATGATCCACCTCGAAGCTTCACACTCTCACGCTCACATTTCACCAATTTATGAATTATTGAAGATAACAACCTATACTAATTTACTAGAGTAATGTAAGTGGATGAAGTATGGATTTTTCTCATTAAAATTATTTCTTTTCTTTTCTCTTTTTCAACCCAGGAAAAATTAGAGAGGAAAATGAAAAGGATGAACTTGAAGATGAGAATGAACCTTGGAAATAAGATGAGCTAAAGATAATGATAAATATGGATGAATTAAACAAAGGAAAAAAATGAGTCATGGTTCTTAGCACCTTAGAGAACATCTTAGAAACCGTAACTCATTTCTTCCTTTTGTTTTATTCATATATATAAGTAAATCATTTTCTTTATCTTTTCCTCCAATGTGATTCTCAGATTGCCATGTTCTATGTATCATCAACCATGATACATTTGTATATATCAAATATATAATGTGAAGAAAAGAATTAAAATGGGTATTATATTAGTTAATTATTAAATCAACACTTGATTCAATAATCCGGTTATGTCATATATAACCTGGCTAATATAAAAAACGCTAGATTAGAATACGGTATTATATACTCGTATTTAATCAAACTCCTGCACATATCTCCATACGTGCCCTACTTCGTTTCGCTTGAGCTAGAAAACCTCTATGTGGGACTCTTAAGACTTGTCAATACGCTAGCAATCGGTAATGTTCACATCAGATACCCACAAACCGTCAGCGGTATTAGCTGGACGTAACGGTTACCCAGGTATTGAACGAATATAAGATCAACAAGCAAACTTGTTCAAACTCACGTAGAGCCAATAAGCAACATTTACCGTACAGTCCGGTCTCTTCGTCTTGTAAGTCTACGCTAGCGCCCCGGCCGTCTACAGACGCCAAATGCGGAACAAAAACTTTTAAACTGGCGCTATCGTATACTTTAACCCGGATCTGCCATTATTGCTAAACTAACAAACTGTAAAGAGTGTAGGAAGATTGTACCGAACGATCCGAGTCCTTCGTTCTTCAACCATCATCCCACGCTCCGTTGCGGCTGCTCCGATCTCCGATATCCTCGTCGAGGTGGCACCACATGATCGGTTCTTTAAACGGGCTCCCGCCTCTGACTCGAGGCAACTCGATCGTCAAGTTTGCTAAAAGAGACGACCAAGATTGATGTAGAGAATGAGTAGATGACTTTGTCTCACTTCGTCCAAATCCGTGGACGATCGGTTAATGAAGTTGCCGTGGAAATCGGGTGATGGAATGAAATGGACTGTGAAATTCCATACACCGATAAAACCTATCATAATCTTTTCTAATCAAAATGAAACATCAAGTGAGAGTGAAGTAAGGAGGAGAGAGAGGGCCGGCCACTTTTATACAAGGAGGGAGGTGACCGTAGGAGAGGGGGGTGACCATAGGATAAATATCATATGTGAACACAAACTAAATATCTTGCATAAAGATCTTAAGCAAAACAAGAAGTTAATGAAATCAAAGCATGAGTCACTAAGCCTTGTCACAAATTCTAGAACCTTCTAGAAGTACGACTCACTCTCATCCAAGAAAAGATAAATCCGTCTTTAACCGAATGTTAAAAGACGGCTGATAGAAAACTGGAAACTGGCAACTTCCAAAAGTGATCCTGAAACGACTTTCAGGATAACCCCGAAACTGGATAAATATACCCGCATTTATATTACGACCGAATATAAATGCAACTGAGACAAAGATATTATACCTACTCAATATAATACTCGGATCCGGTTTAAACCAAAGCCGACCAGTATCATCTGCCCGAAAACTGACACGTGCGTAAACGCACGTGCATTTTCCGAACCCTGCCATAAAACCATACGGCCTCTACAACGTTTCGCCCGAACTTGGGAAACTGTCTGTGGGGGACTCTAATGACTCATCAGCACCCTGGCAGTGGGTTTAACCACAAACCGTCAGCGGCACTAGCAATGCGTAACGGCTGCCCATGGACTGACCTCAAGGGATGCCGATGAGCGCACTCATCCGGAAAACCCTACTGAGCCTAACAGTGACAATGTATATACAGTCCGGTCCGTTCGTCAATGAGTATCGCATATCCGCCTAGGGGGCTAGTAACGTCAGACCCCCAATAGCAGTATAAGTCGTGTCGGAGTATAGCCCAATAACACCCTGAGATACTACTGGAGTACCTACCAGTAAATCTCCTGCCATGGCCATGGACTTTGTGTAATGGCTCTCCTAGACACAGCACGACCTCGCCCCCAATACCGGGAGAGACGAATCCCTTGCCGATCCGCTCACGTGCCTCCATATGGCTCGGGACTGTACCCAAAAACTACCTGTTTGCACGACTCCTTTGAGCCGTGGTAGGGTAGAAATCAAAGCACAGTGGGAACTCACACGAGACAAATGACGACCTCAGGTCGATGAACTAACCTGTACACATGTCACCAGGGAACTGCTATCTGACGGTAGATATAATATTAACTAGCAGATTCTTGGCGAGTCCTGTCCGGTGTACTCATAACCCAATGAGCACCTGTATACATCTTAGGTGATCCAACTGACACCAGTGGCTTGTGAGACCGGCCACCGCCCCTCGTCGGGGTCTCGACTGTATACACTAGTCTACTCCGGAGTATCGATGCCCTGTCTCGAAACTCCTACGACTAGGGACCATAATTAAGGATATGCGTATAAACCACCCAACTCTCACGTATATGATCGCCATCATACTGTTGGTGGTAAAGCAAGATCCTAAGGGCTCTATCAAAGTGTAACATGTAATCAGTCACTGAACATGTACACGACTGATAAAGGCAAACCAGATAGCATACTATCATCTCGAGTAAGACTGTCCTACCGGTATAGGTCCTCCGCAATCATTGCAATCACGTACCTGCGATCCAATAATTGACTATGAGGGCACTATCTCCAACACGTCTAATATGTCGTATATCGAGTCAGAGGGTGGAATTGTCAGACCCCAATAACTCGATAAGTCATGCCGATGTGTGGCCTATAACCAATCGAGAAACTACTGATAACACTTATTAGTAAATCTCATTAGCCCTGATCAGGGATTTGCGGTTATAGCCAATCGCGAATAGCACAACATCAACTCCCAATACCGGCAGAGACAAAACCCCTCCTATCCCTCACTGTTTCCATGTGACTCGGAACTGTACTCAAAAACCACATGTTCGCACGACTCAGTAGAGCCGTGGTAGGGTAGAAATCAAAGCACGGTGGGAACCACACAAGACACCATGACGATCTCGGGTCTACAGACTAACCTGTAGGATTGCTTGGCACGACAGCAAGGCTTCGGGAGGCATCGTCCATGCCATTTTCAAAAATTTGCCATGCTAAACAATCCTAACCCTAGAATATTAACTAGTGATTTAGACAATACGATGTGTAAACAACTTTACAACTAAGTGAACTAGAAATACAACATTTGTAGACTGGTCCTTCACTTCAATAGCTCCGTGCAGTAGTCCCTTCGCTCCAAGTAGTGATCTTGCGGACTCTAGAGTGGCTCCACTAAGTGAAAGGAACGAGCTTGCACGAAGTCTTCGAGGCGGAAGATGATCTACGTCGAGAAGACACTAACCCAAGCAACTACTTCACTAATGAGAGATTAGTGAAGCTAACACCCTAAACTAAATGGCTAATCTAGTAGAGAATGATGAAGTAGGATTTTTGCTCACTTTAGAATTGATTTTCTCACTAATTTTCCTCACCTCTCATAAACTTAAAGAGCTCTCTCTTGAGCTTGAAGAAGATGAAGCAAATAAAATGAGAGAGTGAATGGCAACCATGGGTGAGAAATATCTCATATAACTCATGTAGAGACTTAACCATGAGTTTAGATAATGACTTGGTTAATAAATATCTAGTGTAAGACAAAACTAGTGGACTAAGTCAATAGATCTGTAAGCTTCTACAAGCTTCATGCCATGTGACCAATTTCCAACTAATAATTGATTTACTCTAAATAAATAAACCCTTCATTATCATTAGCATGGTGTGAGTCTCACACACCCATGTTGCATGTGACATCAAGCATGACACAAAAAGAAAACACAATTAATATATATCACATATATATTAAGTGTGCACATGTGAGAAAAAGAAATGCTTAAGTGAGCTAATATTAATTAATGTAAATTAATATATTAAATATATAATTATGCATTAAATCATTAAATCAATACTTGATTTAATAATCCGGCTATATCTCATATGACCGACTAATATTATCTGTATCAACTTATCAAATCAACACTTGATTCGATAACCCGGATATATTTTATGTAACCGACCGATATAGTATCGACTTATCGAATCAACATTTGATTTGATAACCCGGCTATATCTCATATAACCGATCGATACCATATATCGCGAGAATAGAATACGGTATCACATACTCGTATTAATCTCGGTCCCGCACATATCACATATGTGCTCCTACTTCGTTTTGCCTGAGCCAGTAAACCTCTGTGTAGGACTCTAAAGACTCGTCAATACGCCGGCAGTAGGTGATGATCACATCAAGCACCCACAAGCCGTCAGCGGTACTAGCTGGACGTAACGGCTACCCGGGTATTGGGCGATCAGAAAATCAACAAGCAAGCCCACTCTAATTCCTATAAAGCCTGTCAGTAACACTACTGTATAGTCCGGTCTTTTCGTCTGATATGTCGCATATCTAGTCCAGGGGTGGTTAACGTCAGACCACAGTAACCGATAAGTCGTGCCGATGTAAGGCTCATAACGGGTCGAGAAACTACTGATAACACTTATCAGTAAATCTCCATATCAGCCATGGCCAGGGACTTATCGTTATGGCCAATCGAGCACAGCGCAACATCAACCCCCAATACCGGAAGAGACGAATCCCCTCCTATCGCTCATTTCCTCCATGGGATTCGGGACTGTACCCAAAAGCCACCGTTTTGCACGTTCTCTTGAACGTGGTAAGGTGGAAATCAAAGCACAGTGGGAATCACACAAAACTCTATGACGATCTCGGATCTACAGACTAACCTGTCCCAGTGTCACCAGAGAACTGTTATCTGACGATAGGTATAATACCAACTAGGAGTTCTCGGCGAGTCCGTCTAGTATACCCAGTCTCCACTGAGCACCCGTATACCATCTTTGATGTCAAACACCAATGGATGTCGGATCGTCCATCGCCCATCATATGGATCAAGATGCGCATACGCTAGTCTACTCTGGAATATCGATGCCCTGTCTCGATACACCCTCGACTAGGAACAATTATAGGATGTACTTGTGGACTACCCTTTGACCCACTAGTATGATCTCTATCATAGTCCTGGAAGTCAAGTACACATCCTAAGGGCTTTATCAACATGTGAGAGCAAGACGGTATCACTATACTAATCTACATGTTAAGACAAAGAGCAACAAGATAGCATACTATCATGTCGAGCAAGAAAGTCATCTCTATATATATCCAAGCATCCACTATAATATACATCACATGTACAATAATGGCCTCTAGGGCATACATATAACTAACAATCTTCCACTTGCACTAAGACCAGTTGTTGTAGTATCTCATACCCAACATCCCGAAGAGTCTCTCAAATTGTATCTGGGGTATGGCCTTTGTGAGTGGATCCGCCGTGTTGTCCTTCATGTCAACTCTCCTGATCTCGATCTCCCGGCGATCAACTATCTCCCGGATCAGGTGATACCGCTTCAGAATATGCCTGGATCGATGATGGGACCTGGGTTCCTTGGCCAATGCCACTGCTCCATTGTTATCGCAATATAAAGGTATTGGATACTCAATGGACGGAACCACTCCAAGTTCAGTTATGAACTTCTTCATCCAGACAGCCTCTTTGGCAGTATCGTTGGCAGCGATGTATTCAGCCTCCATCGTCGAGTCTGCCACGGTTTCGTGTTTGGAACTCTTCCAACAAACCTCCCCTCCATTGAGGGTAAAGACAAATCCCGAGACTGACTTAGAGTCATCCTTATCACTCTGGAAGCTCGAATCGGTAAAGGACTCCACTTGGAGTTCTCCGTTACCATATACCAAGAACATCTCTTTAGTCCTTCTCAAGTACTTGAGAATGTTCTTCACAGCCGTCCAGTGACTCTCTCCTGGATCTGCTTGATACCTACTCACTACACTTAGTGAGTATGCTGCATCGGGTCTGATACATAACATCGCCTACATGATAGAGCCTACCGCCGAAGCATAGGATATCCCTTGCATGTGTGCTCTCTCCAAATCAATCTTGGGAGACATCTCTTTGGAGAGAGTGAGTCCTGTGATCGTGGGTAAATTCCCACGCTTGGATTCTTCCATACAAACCTCTTTAGTATGGTGTCAATGTACCGGGATTGGGACAATCCCAGCATCCGTTTAGATCTATCTCTATATATCTTAATCCCTAAGATGTAGTAGGCATCATCTAGATCTTTCATTGAGAATCTTTGTGATAAGAAGAGCTTGACCGAATGCAGTATAGGAACATCATTTCCTATCAAGAGTATGTCATCTACGTACAATACGAGGAAGACAACCTTACTCTCTGCCACCTTCTTGTATATACAAGGTTCATCTACATTTTTGATAAAGTCACACTCTTTGACTGCCGCATCAAAACAAATGTTCCAACTCTGCGATGCCCGCTTTAACCCGCAGACGGATTTAAGCAGCTTGCACACCTTCCCGCTGCTCCCACTGTCCACGAAGCCCTCTGGTTAAGTCATGTACACGCACTCTTCTAAATTACCATTTAGAAAGGCAGTCTTAACATCCATTTTCCAGATTTCGTAGTCATGGTATGCAGCAATAACAAGTAGGATTCGAATGGACTTAAGCATAACCACTGGAGAAAAGGTTTCATCATAATCCACACCAGGTCATTGACGAAAACCTTTTGCAACAAGTCTAGTTTTGAAAGTCTCAACTTTTCCATCTACACCAAGTTTCTTCTTAAAGATCCATTTGCTCCCGATGGGTTTTACCCCTTCAGGAGCAACTTCCAAAGTCCATACTTTGTTGGTGTATATGGATTCCATCTCAGATCGCATTGCATCCAGCCATTTCACAGAGTTCCCACTCGCAATGGCCTGCTCGAAGCTAGTTGGGTCATCATCTACCATGATGCAATCCTCGCTTCCACCATCAATGAGAAAACCGTAGTATCTCTCAGGTGGATGAGGAACCCTACTAGATCGGCGGAGAGGCTGGGGTTCGTTGGGAACTATCGAATCCTCTGGTTCTACCAAATCTTTTGTCGTAGTTTGTATAGCTGAAACTTCTTCCAGTTTACGTCATTGCCACTAATTTCTTTCATAAGAAAACCATTTTCTAAAAAGGTGGCATGTCGAGAAACAAACACCTTTTGTTCCTCGGAGTGGTAAAAGATATGCCCTTGCAAATATTTGGGATATCCAATAAACTTGCACAGAACTGACCTTTCCTCGAGCTTGTCCGGATTTTGTGTCTTCACATAGGCCGGACAACCCCATATCTGAATAAAATTAAGATATGGCTTCTTCCTATTCCATATCTCATATAGAGTGGTAGGCACTGATTTGGATGGAACTCTATTCAATAGGTATGCTGCTGTCTCAAGCGCATAACCCCAAAAGGAAATAGGTAACTCAGCGGTGCTCATCATAGAGCGCACCATATCTAATAGGGTGCGATTCCTCCGTTTCGATAAACCGTTGTGCTGTGGTGTATATGGAAGAGTAAGCTGAGAAAGAATCCCATTCTCTTTTAAATAGTTCAGGAACTCATTGCTCAAGTATTCTCCTCTCCGATCAGATCGAAGGATTTTAATACTTTTACCCATCTGGTTCTCAACTTCATGCTTATATTCTTTGAATTTCTCAAAAGCTTCAGACTTATGTTTCAACAGGAACACATGTCCATTTCTTAAGAGATCGTCAGTGAATGTAATGAAGTATGAGGAACCATTCCTGGCATGTGTAGACATAGGACCGCATACATCACTATGTATCGGTCCCAAGAGTTCAGTAACTCTTTCTCCGTGTCTTGTAAACAGAGTTTTGGTCATTTTACCTTGGAGACATGACTGGCAAGTGTCATAAGATGAAAATTCGAACGGTTTCAAATATCCATCTTTATGTAACTTAGCTAGTCGTGTCGCATTAATATGACATAGTCCACAATACCATAAGAAGGATTCGCTCATTTCTGAACTCTTCCTCTTGTGTGTGTTCTGTACGTTAAGAACTGTGGTTTGGTTAGAATGTATATGCCATTATTTAATGAGCCCGATCCAATCAACTTTTGATCCAGGAAGATGTTCATAACATTATCATGTACCACAAAATTATATCCTTCTTTACTTAATAAAGAAACCGATATAAGATTGCATATCAGGGTCGGTATGTAATAGCATTCGTTCAGAATCAATGTATTACCATTTGGTAATACAAGGTGATATTCGCCAACTGCTTTGGCTGCAACATTTGCACTATTCCCTACTAGTACGGAATGATCACCTATTCCCAGTTCTCTACCTTTCCTTAGCCCATGTAACATATTATATATGTGGTATCCCGATCTAGTATCTAATACCCAGTGTACTGAGAAATAGTTCTGGGTGACTAACACACACGAAGAAGATGCATCAACATGCTCATTATTCGTTTGGGTGGCGTGGAAATCCGGATTTTTTCTTATTTCCTGCTCAGTCTAATAACAATTATAAGAAAGAACGGAACCAACGTTCCCCTGCTCAGTATAACAAGCGGGTTCAGTCAATACATTCATATTATTATCTTGATTAAAGCCTGACATGGTCGCTACCTGAAGAGAGAGAGAAGAATACACTTTAGCGTATGCTCTTGCAAGAATAGATTGGTTTATTATCTTATCTAATCAGGATGGCTCCCACTGTTTTTATCAAATCTTCTTTCAAACCCTAAAAGGTAAGACTGATCGAGATTAATTACCCCTTACAAGTTCGCCAATCTTTCAGCCAAGCCAGTGTCGGTACTTTGAGGGAGGTTCCCCGTGCTTTCGCACGGATCTAATTAAAATAAACATCGTTTTCCCAGGGGCGTAACTCCGTTAACACTTTTCTAGACACCTACTTGATTGGCTAATTGTGATGTGTAAAACTCTCCCTGGAGTAACTCTTACTCGCAGTGGGTATCGGGATCCAACTATCTCATAGAAGGTATGCAATCTCATTGCAAATTTCAACACATGAAATTCCCGATAATAGTTTTTACCCCTAGCGTCCTATGACCTTGACGGAGGCCAAACTACCCATAGGGCGCTAGTCAAGTTCAACTCGTTCATTTCTTGATTGAATTAGACCCACCCGCACGCCCCTTGATGGAGGCCAAACTTTGCCGTACGAATACCCTAATCCAATCGCATCTTATGCTGCAAATAAGTGCTAATCAGTTACCGTACACTATGACGGAGGCCAAACTACCATAGCACGAATACTAAAATAGCACTTATCTGAAATGACAGAGGGCTACGCAGGTTTTTAAGAAAACCATGAGCGTAATGAACTTGATATCGTTATAGAAACAAGTGATTTTTGAAAAGGAATGTTTTTTAGGCTTTTTACTAGTTTTGCTAAAGAGGTCACTCCCGGTGAAGGGATCTCGGCTCTTTCCTTATCGAATAAGGTGCAGGATATTTCATAAATAACGCTATGCAAAGCAAGAACTAAAAGAAGCAATCAAAGGACAAAATCGAGTGGGTTGTAACATCTGCTAGTTTCGCTAAAGAGGTCACTCCCGGTGAAGGGATCTCGGCTCTTTCCTCATCAAATGAGGTGCTGGATATTCTACAAGGAATATCGCTATGTAAAGTAAAAACTAGAGCTACCCTTTTTGAAAATATGATTCTACAACATCTTTTAGGTTTCTTTTTTTTTTTCATTAATCTCATTAATGAATTCCCATCATTTATGCTTCCCAAGCATCACAGAAGAAACGAAAATACAACGTACGCTTATACCATCCGCATTCGCCACAGTGTCCCGTTATGCACCGTTAGGTTACTTAACTAACGGTATAGCGGGGCGAGACTAGCGCGGGTGCAAAACATAAGCAACGTTTATTATATATCATATATACAATAATAAAGTATTCGTCTCACGCATATAAAGTGATCACATCATAGAATATCAGCAGCAGAAGATAACATATGAAATATTGGATATACTAGGAATTTCGTGTTTTAAATTAAGCCAGTATAAAACACGGATTCCACGGTCGCGATGAATAGCCAAACCCACATCCCTAAACCCCTACGAGAGCGGCAAGCAACCCTACCAATTCTAGAGTTAGGAGACCCGGTCTCGACTCCTAGAGATGGTCTCCCACTGGACTCTAGAACCCGGTTGCTTGTGCCCCCACCATGGGTCTATCCTAATGCGGAAAAGTAAATAATATACAACAATGGTGACATTATCCTCAACCTGGAAATGCCCAAATAAAAGAATATTACATACATTGAATTTTACATGAATGAAAATAAAAACTCTCATCTCACATAAAACCCCCGGCTATTCAAAACACGACGATCCAATATAACATATCATAGCAAAACATAACATCATATGTCATCAACGTAAGTAAATATGCGTATCACAATCGTCGTTAACATATAGAAACAAAAACGGCGATACACCACATATTACACTTACGGTCGCAGAAAAGAAAATGTCAAACTACAACATTTGGAATCCACAATCACCTTAGACATCATAAACCCGAAATATCACATATTATGGATTTCATGCCTAACTATATGCATTCCACATATTGTATCACATTCCATAAATAGCTAGACGATGTTAAACATTCCGATCGAATCAGCAAACACCCAAAATTTCTCAAAAAGCACAACACTTGAGCACAGTTTAAAAATACTCAGAACATGCCACGGTATCTATGGACCAACCGTAGAAGGGTCAACCCCTGCCTCATCTATGGCGCCGCGGAACTACCGCAAACCCTAGGGTTTGGCGGCGGTTCTTACGATCATATAATCGAGTTAGGGTTTCGTTCTTCTAGAGGGTCCATCGAATCACTTGCATAATTTTTGAATGTTCTTTAACTCGGAAAAAATCCAACTCTTGGAAAATTTTCCGTCGAGGGTTAAAGTGGGTATTAGATATCCGTTCGAACTTTTTAACACCGTCTAAATAACCCGAAATATAGTTAAAATTACGACTACGAAACACTCCGAATTGCTTTTACAAAAAGATAACATCACATGCAAATTTAGCAAAAATAAGTAAAACCTGAAACACCAAAACCCAGAGACCAGAACATCAGACAAATACGAACCGGAATGGAGCAGTTTGGGCTGGCCTGCTCGATTTTTTGAGCCATGTGCTCGGGTCAAATCTGATGGAATTGATTCGTATTTGCTCAGTGTTCATATTACATCTCATGTAACATTCTGCAGTTGCTAAAAAATTTTTTCGACGACTTTAAAAATTGACAGAAACTGGGTTTTAGTTTCGAGTGTTTCGGAGTTGTTTCGGTTTCGTAATTCTACAAACATCGTCTAAATTTTTAGCTTGGCTCTGATACCACTGTAGGATTGCTTGGCACGACAGCAAGGGTTCGGGAGGT
The DNA here is from genome assembly GCA_030015575.1 of Agapanthus africanus. Lineage (NCBI taxonomy): Eukaryota > Viridiplantae > Streptophyta > Magnoliopsida > Asparagales > Amaryllidaceae > Agapanthus > Agapanthus africanus. The sequence continues at coordinate 294,645,692 of CM057339.1, read as the reverse complement.
ATCGTTCATGCCATTTTCAAAAATTTGCCATGCTAAACAATCCTAACCCTAGAATCTTAACTAGTGATTTAGACAATACGATGTGTAAACAACTTTACAACTAAGTGAACTAGGAATACAACCTTTATAGACCGGTCCTTCACTTCAATAGCTCCGTGTAGTAGTCCCTTCGCTCCAAGTAGTGATCTTGCAGACTCTAGAGTGGCTCCACTAGGTGAAGGGAACGAGCTTGCACGAAGTCTTCGAGGCCGAAGATGATCTACGTCGAAGAGACACTAACCCAAGCAACTACTTTACTAATGAGGTATTAGTGAAGCTAACACTCTAAACTAAATGGCTAATCTAGTAGAGAATGATGAAGTAAGATTTTTACTCACTTTAGTGTAAGACAAAACTAGTGGACTAAGTCAATGGATCTCCAAGCTTCATGCCATGTGACTAATTTCCAACTAATAATTGATTTACTCTAAATAAATAAACCATTCATTATCATTAGCATGGTGTAAGTCTCATACACCCATATTGCATGTGGCATCAAGCATGACACAAAAAGAAAACACAATTAATATATATCACATATATATTAAGTGTGCACATGTGAGAAAAAGAAATGCTTAAGTGAGCTAATATTAGTTAATGTAAATTAATATATCAAATATATAATTATACATTAAATTATTAAATCAACACTTGATTTAATAATCCGTTTATATCTCATAGGACCGACTAATATTATTTGTATCAACTTATCGAATCAACACTTGATTCGATAACCCGGCTATATCTCATATAACCGGCCGATACAGTATCGAATTATCGAATAAACATTTGATTCGATAACTCGGCTATATCTCATATAACCGATCGATACCATATATCGCGAGAATAGAATACGGTATCACATACTCGTATTAATCTCGGTCCCGCACATATCACATATATGCTCCTACTTCGTTTTTCCTGAGCCAGTAAACCTCTGTGTAGGGCTCTAAAGACTCGTCAATACACCGACAGTAGGTGATGATCACATCAAGCACCCACAAGTCGTCAGCGGTACTAGCTGAACGTAACGGCTATCCAGGTATTGAGCGATCAAAAGATCAACAAGCAAGCCCGCTCTAACTCCTGTAAAGCCTGTCAGTAACATTACCGTATAGTCCGGTCTTTTCGTCTGATATATCGCATATCTAGTCTAGGGGTGGTCAACGTCACACCCCAGTAACCGATAAGTCGTGCCGATGTAACGCTCATAACGGGTCGAGAAACTACTGATAACACTTATCAGTAAATCTCCATAACAGCCATGGCCAGGGACTTATCGTTATGGCTAATCGAGCACAGCGCAACATCAACCCCCAATACTGGGAGAGACCAATCCCCTCCTATCGCTCATTGCCTCCATGTGATTCGGGACTGTACCCAAAAGCCACCGTTTTGCACGTTCTCTTGAACGTGGTAAGGTGGAAATCAAAGCATAGTGGGAATCACACTAGACTCTATGACGATCTCGGATCTACAGACTAACCTGTCCCAGTGTCACCAGGGAACTGCTATCTGACGATAGGTATAATACCAACTAGGAGTTCTCGGCGAGTCCGTTCAGTGTACCCAGTCTCCACTGAGCACCCATATGCCATTTTTGATGTCAAACACCAATGGATGCGGGATCATCCATCGCCTATCATATGGGTCAAGATGCGTATACGCTAGTTTACTATGGAATATCGATGCCCTGTCTCGATACACCCTCGACTAGGAACAATTATAGGATGTACTTGTGGACTACCCTTTGACCCACTAGTATGATCTCTATCATGGTCCTGGTAGTCAAGTACACATCCTAAGGGCTTTATCAACATGTGAGAGCAAGACAGTATCACTATACTAATCTACATGTTAAGACAAAGAGCAACCAGATAGCATACTATCATGTCGAGCAAGAAATTCCTCTCTATATATATCCAAGTATCCACTATAATATACATCACATGTACAATAATGGCCTCTAGGGCATACATATAACTAACATAACCCGTACAAATGTCACTAGAGAACTGCTATTTTACGATAGGTATGAAATCATTTAGGAGTTCTTGGAGAGTCCGTTCAGTGTGCACAGTCTCTAATGAGCACATGTATACAATCTTTGATGTCAAACACCAATGAATATGGGATCATCTATCGCCCTAATACAGGGTCAAGAAACGTATTCACCAGTCTACTCTGGGACATCGATGCTCTGTCTTGATATCCTCTCGACTAGGAACATTTAAGGATATGCTTATAGACTACCTAGACCCCACTAGCATGATATGCATCACAATCCTGGCAGTCAAGTAAAGATCCTAGGGGCTTTATTAACATGTATTAGCGACGGTAATAACAGGTAGAACCATAAATATGAATGATAAAGCCAAACAAATACTATCATATTAAGAAAGATTATCCTGTAGATATATACATGTCTAACAATTACAATAATTGCCTCTAGGGCATACATATCTAACAGGGCATTCTTGATTATGTCCACACTGATGTTTGGGGTCCAGCACCAGTTCTTTTGCGAGGTGAAGCCAGATACTTCGTTTCCTTCATTGATGACTTCTCGAGAAAAGTCTGGGTGTATGTTCTCAAGTCTAAGGCCGAGACTTTTGAGAAGTTTAAGACGTGGAAAACCAGGGTGGAGAAGCAAGATGGTAGGCACATAAAGGTTCTTCGATCCGATAACGGTGGAGAGTTTATTTTGCATGCGTTTGTAGAGTTCTGCAAGTCAGAGAGGATTATGCGCCATTACACAACTCAAAGAGATCCTCAGTCAAATGGTATTGCAGAGCGGATAAATCGGACACTATTGGAGAAGATCGGATGTTTGTGGCTTACAGCTGAGCTTCCTAAGGAGTTTTGGGTTGAAATACTATTTACCGTTGTGTACCTCATCAACAGATCACCATCGGCGGCGATAGATAAGAAAATTACCGATAAAGTGTGGACCGGGAAGGCCGGAGATTATAGGAGGTTTCGTATATTTGGGTGCCTAGCTTATGTTCAGCAGAGAAGCGATAAGCTAGAGCCGAAAGCTAAGAAGTGAGTCCTACTCGGCTATGGAAGTGAAGCCAAAACGTACAGGTTGTGGTGTCCTGAGACTCAGAGAATAGTAATCAGCCGGCATGTTATATTCGATGAGTCTGTGATGATTCGTAGAAAACAAACTCAATCAGATGGTGAAGAGAGAACGGTTGCACCACTAAGCGAGGTGGAGATCGACATTCTGGTTTAGGATAAGAGGAGAGATGAGATGATTGATACTTAGATTCAGGCGGAGGGTCCGACAGAGCCAAATAGTCCATTACTGACAGAGGGGTGGAGATTTACGCGAGTTAGTCGTCTGCCGGTTAGATTTGGTTTTAAGTACATGACCGCAGTTGGTTACAACGGCGTGGCATCATATCCGTTGACTATTGAGCAGAAGAAACCGTCCAGTTACAGAGAGGCTGTGCAGTCTACCGACATTCCAAGTTGGAGAGTTGCGATGGAAGAGGATATTAATATGCATCAGCCAGAAAGGTTCGTAGTCGCTGGCAAGGATGGTTATGTTTGAAAATTGAAGAAGTCGCTTTATGATTTGAAGCAGTTTTCGAGACTGATCAATTTATGTTGGTGATTGGATATACAAGGAATATTAAGGATCAGTGTGTTTATGTGAGACTGCTAAACGATAGGTCCCGGATTTATCTTTTATTGTACGTAGACGATATGTTGGTGGCATCACACAGCATGTCATAGATCAACGGGTTGAAACAGCAGTTGAGTCAGGAGTTCGAGATGAAAAATTTGGAAGCTGCGAAGAAGATACTTGACATGGAAATTGTCAGGGAAAGGAAGCGTGGTGAGTTGCATCTGTGACAGAAATAGTATATTAAGAAAGTTCTCGCTCGATATGGGATGAAAAAGGTAAAACCCGTGTCGACTCTTTTAGAGACGCACTTCATACTTTCGGTGAAATTATCACCAGGGTCGGATACGGACAGTGATTGTATGTCAAGAGTGCCATGTGCGAGTGTGGTAGGCAGTTTGATATATGCGATAGTTTGCATGCATCTAGATATTGCACATGCAGTAGGGATGGTCAGCCGATACATGGCTAATCTGGGCAAGGAGCATTGGCAGGCTATAAAGTGGATCTGAGGTACTTGAGGGTTACGATGGGGTTCCACTTTTTATTTAGCAGAGGCGGTATGGATGGTTGTATTGTGACCTGGTATTGTGACTCAAATTTTGCTGGATAGGACAGACGTAGATTTACGACGGGATATGTATTTACGTTGGGTATTGGCGCAGTGTCATTTCCGATCGACGTTACAGTCCATTGTCGCATTATCGACGACAGAGGCAGAGTTGATAGAAGCTACGAAGGCTGTCAAGGAGGCCATATATTTGCGTGGATTGATGGGTGGTATGGGTGTTCCGCAGGATTTCACGGAAGTGTTTTGCGATGGTCAGAGCACGATTCACTTGACGGAGTATCAGGCTTATAGTTCAAGAACTAAGTATATCGAGGTGAAAGTTTTCTTTTTGGAGAACGAAAAGAAGGTTATTTCGCTTACGAAGATTGGAACCAATGAAAATCTGACGGACACATTTACGAAGGTGGTCCTAGTTTCAAAGTTCAAGCTTTGCATGGACTTGATTTGTCTAGTTACTTGATAAAGGCTAGAGACGGCGAATTGCAGAATTTCAAATTTTTTCATGGAAGTGTAGAGATTTTGCGAATTTGAATAAAGGTGGAGATTGTTGAAATTGATTGCAAATTCGGAGCCCTAGTTCAAGAGCCTAAAAGCCCAAGATTTGGGGACACGTGTATAGTGCGTGCAAGAGACTGCTATGGGGGGTTTTGAGTGGAAATATATTTGAAGAAGATTTAATTAATCCAATTAATTAAATTCTCAATCTTATTTATATTTTAAACAATTTTTATTTTAAATGCATATCTCAACCTCATCCTCTCTCATTATATATATAGAATAATGGAGCTAAGAGGGCATATGAGGGAATTTCCTCCTATGACGTCGAAAAAATACCTCCTCCCTCATTTTTACCGACGATCGGCATCCACCATCTTCATCGTTATCATCTAATATGTGGGTACACCAAATTTCATGTGATTCTACAACTTTTTCATCGTTGATTTAGCAATGTTCAAAATTAACGGTTTACCGACAATAGAACTTTTTCCATTGCTAAATCAACGGTGAAAAAGTTGTAGAATCACATGAAATTTGGTGTACCCACATCTTAGATGATAACGATGAAGATGGTGAGTGCCGATCGTCGGTAAAAATGAGGGAGGGAGTATTTTTTCGACGGCATAGGTGGAAATTCCCTCTCTCTGTATATCTATATATATCTATATATATGCTTGATTGATCCACAAAATCAATCATAGACTTACAAAGAGAGCAAAGTTTTGCAAAAGGCCGCAGCAGATTATTAAAATCCACAGAGCCTTATAAAGGAGGCTGCGGCAGTTCATAAAAAAATATTTGAACAGAGAGAGAGGGCTTGGAGTTTTAATTGGCTGCGGCTGAAGATTGAGGCGTAGAAGAGAGAGAGAGGGATTCGTATTGTGAGAGATTTTCTTTGTATTTGGGTGAGATTGAAAGAGAATAAATTATCTCTTATAATTCTTATAATTCTTCGTTGAATAGTAGAAGCAATTCGTCGTCGATTTGCAGAATTATGTGCAAGTTCGCACCAAACACGGGTAATACCTTGTGTACTTTGTTTGGTGTGTTTTTTCCTTTTATTACTTATTAATTTAGTGTAGTTGATGTGTTTGATCTTTTTTATTAGTTCCAATTCACGCTTATCGATCATCCGCTACGTACTTTGGTACTATTTTTTATAACAACAATATCAGATACTAATCAATCATGTAGATCACAATTTTTAAATAATAATAAAAAAGCAAGGAAATATACAATTTGCTGCGAATCTTTGTAATAAAAGCCTTAAATTAGCATGCTATTGAATTTAGAGATCTTTTGAATATCTTTAGGATTTTCCAAATGAGGTTTTTAGAATCCTATAAATTCGAAGTCGACACACTCTTAACACCGAAATGAATCGGGAGGAATGGCCGCTGCAGCAAAGAGAGCGATATTCGTCTTGGCGATGTTAGCATTGTATCTGAGCAGTGCTTAAGAAGCAAGGGTAACTAGTAGTAGAGCCTTCCAAACGTGATTGTCAAGCATGAAGTTTCATTAGATGGGAAACAGCATGAAGAAGATTTCAAGCTGGAATGGTTTGGAACGATCAGGCATGACGTCCGGTCCGGCGGTAATCCGATTGGTAATTCTTGATTGAGGATGTGTACGGCATTAATAATCCTTGATTATGACTACGACAATATTTGTGTTGAGTCTACCAATGAGGGATAAGTTTATGTAATTCGTGCTTTATAATGTTATATTTATGTTTATGTAATGTCTTGTAAGCATTTCTAGAGAGAGAGATATCAAAATGAAATGAAAAAAATAAGATGCTCCCTCAGTTTCAAAATACAAGTCCATTTTTGATGTTTTTTTTGTTTCAAAATATTTGTGTTTCTACAGGTATCAAGAATCTTTTTTCATTTCCAAGACACTTTTACTGCTTGATTTCCTAAACTAACCCCAATAAATTCCTTACGTAGTTTCATGCTCTCAAAAAATTATGAGAGCTACATGAGTATAAGATATAAAATAAGACAAATCTCATCAAGACTTAAGTTTTACTGTTGGAATCCATTTATATCAAAAACCCGTGTACACTCATAAATAAAATTTATAATCACCTCCCAGTTTCTTCTCTCTCTATATATATGTATATATATAGAGAATAATGGAGAAAAGAGGCCTCCCTCCTATGGCGTCGAAAAAATACATTCCCCATCGTGTTTTGCGACGATCGGAACCCATCATCTTCATCGTTATCATCTAAGATGTGGGTACACCAAATTTCATGTGATTCTACAACTTTTTCACCGTTGATTTAGCAATGTAAAAAGTTCTATTGTCGGTAAACCGTTAATTTTGAACCCACTAATTCAACGGTGAAAAAATTATAGAATCACATGAAATTTGGTGTGCCCACATCTTAGATGATAATGATGAAGATGATTGGTTCCGATCGTCGGAAAACACGATGGATGTTGTATTTTTTCGACGCCACGGGAGGAAATTCCCATCTTTCCTCCATTATTCTCATATATATAATACATTTTGAAAGGGAGGTCATGAGAGAAAAAGTAAGTGAAAGTAATAACAACCATGTAGAATAAAACCAATATGGATTGGTAAACACTGCCAACTTGCCAAACTATACAACCTGTATCCAAAAGTATTTAGTTTTCATACAAATTTGCAGAGAATTTATTAGTGTATCTTACTTATCCGAGCTCTGCATTTGGATAATGGACAGTTACAGATACAATAACATGAACAAAACCTAAATATAGAATTGTTTGTTTCACAACCTGAATTCTGTTCAATCGCTAAGAAAATCTCGACACAGCATTGAATCAATGGCACCGGATCAAAATCGATTTCCCACTAAATTCCAATAGTAATAAATCATCAGGTTGGATCAATGGATCTTCGAAGACTTTCAAATCATCGATCAGTAAATCATAGGCGAGATAGAAATCAATAGTAGCTCTTCAGAAATTGAATCATTTAAACACACGGTAAAATTAAGGTGCAAGCAGAAATAAATCTCATGGCAATGGCATGGATAATAAAGGTACTTTGTAAGGAGTCAAAAAAGGTAAGAAAAGCATTGCATCACAAGAAACTCAGAAGAGAAATGAACTTTTAAACAATTAAAGACACAACATAAATATTACATCAAGTTGTCCACAGAAAATGCAGACAGAAAACGTAGAGGGGATCATCAAAGCTAAAGATACAAGGATTAAACATTATTAAAATATTAAAAGGGAAAGTGAAAAATAAAATGCATCGATCCAGAATGCTCCCCGAGTCTCAACGAGCGACAACCACGCAAGCATCTGTTTGTGTTCAAAGATTAGTTATAGAATTGAAAATTTGACTGAAAACTCTAACTCAACAGTTGAAGCACGTCGAAAAATTAGGGGGGGCAAATGAAAACACTGCTGAACTTAAATAAAATGAGTCAAATTTAAATTAAGACAATCCTGTTCCTTCGAATTCCCAACCGTTGTAGGGAAGTACAAAAATGCTTGACAACAGAATACAAGGCACAAAACACTACAACAATAGCAATCTTCAAACTCTTGCTTCATAGAGCTTGAAGAAGCTCAGAATACAACAAACAAAATGATCTACGCCATTAATTAATTGAATAGACTCCCTTCCCTCTCCCTATCTCACCGTCGCAGATTAATAAACCTGCAGGTTAGCGTCAGTAGTAGCAATCTGATGAAAAATAAGATCTTGGTTCAAAAGAATTTGGATATCGATTGAAACTCTCTTTCCAAACCCTATCCCTAAAATTAAGCCGTTAACAACACGAAATGGAACTAAACCGATGTCTACTTTCACAAAATTGCGCAACCCCCCCAGGTCCTTGCTCTCCTCATAGAACTACAGCAGCCTTTTCTTCAGAAATGAGAGGAAGAGGAGTGGAGATTAGAGGCTCATAGTGATCAGCTCCAGCACCACACCAGCCTGTCAAAATCAAATTAGAACCTTGGTCAATTCTTTTTTTGATAACAATAAGAAAAAGAAGCCGACATATTTTGGAAGCATAAAGATAAAGTAAAATCACTGCAGCATGGTATATGAATTGCAATAGCCACTATATATTGAATGTTAGGCTAAATTTCACTACACTGCCCTTAACTATAAGCTTTATTAAGTTCACTGAAATTTGCTTATAATTAAAGTAGTTTAGGGGAATTTAACCTCGATATTAAGTTAGCTTGGGTAATAAAACCATAACTCAATATTTACTGGTCATCAATACAATCCTCGTAATTGACAACTAAAAGCTTATATTTACTTCAAGACCACTTCCAGCTCTTCCGGTCATCCAAATAGACCCTAAGTGTAGCATTAGGCATAAAGTTTGATAGAACAAACCTTTAAGGTAAAGTGGTTTTCTAACAATAAAATTGCCAAATTAAAATAAAGTCAGAATCTTAAAACTTTAGCTTTAACTTCCAATTATAAATTAAAATTACTGTCTACTTTTAATTGGTGTTATTCACTAAAAAGCGAGAAACATTTATAAACGCCTATGTATGAGATTTTGCAGGGAGGCAAGAATATGTCAGCCCTTAGAGAATTACATGGGATGTACCACAAAGTAAACTCTTTTTTTTAAAGATGCATCTAGAAAGAAAAAAAAAACATTAATAAGATGCATTTCTACCTGTCCCTTTCATAAAAAGAAAGATTGGAGGTCCACAAATTTGACCCCTTGGACGATGTGGGAGGAAGAAGACGCAATTATCTTCGTCAACCATTGCATCTGATCCATGGGCTTGAACCTGATAATAGAAGAAGCTGATATTAGTTAGATTATAATGTATATACTACAAGAGGACACCGGTACATAAGCATGCCCAAAAACAGTCATCCACTAGAATACTACACAACAATCAGCATTAAATTGACAAAGGCTATATAACTCAACAGATTATTGCTAAAAAGACATTCAAAAAGAAACACGGGGAACAGATATAATTCATTTGTGTACAACTGAAACTACATGATAATATATCAAATAGCATCAACTCATCTAAAGTATGTTTATTTTGTAAACTAGTTCATTGTCCCACTAGCATATGAAAATTACGATAAATATACTCGTGAACGTTAATATATTCCCACTAGTAACAAAATATATTTGCACCAGTACGAATGTCTTTTTCGGTGTGAAGATCCAGAACTTTTCAGAAATGCAGGGACATGTTTTGCTGGCCCTCTGCAAGATATAACTTTTAAAACCTAATCTGGAAACTACGAGTTTGCAAACATTTCCTAAAACCTACAAAAATACTCCTTTCGAATTTCAAAGCATCTTTGGAAGTTTGAAAACTAGAAGATTCTTCAATAAACATAATAAAAATATTGTATTCTGATAGAGATTACACACGGTAGAAGAGAGAGATATGTTCACCCTAAAAGAATTTATACATGTCAACAGAGTTTTATCCATTTGAACAAACAAGAAACCTCCAGACCAAATTACAGTGTTCTTGTTAGATTAATTTTTTAAATATAAATATAGAAAAATGTATATATTGGACCAAGTCATGAGGGTAGTTACCTCAGGCACCGATGACTTGGTCCAATATTTGTTTTTCTAGAGTCGCCTCCTGCGCCAATCATAAGATCTGAACCAGCCAACTCTCATATTGGAGAACAAAATTTTAATCACAGGATATCTGATCGGATTATAACATCAAAACCACCACTTTGTTCATTAGAAACAGTAAGTTCTTTAACCATAAATCCTTCCTAAGTGATATTATATAATTGGCTCGGAACCCATTTGATATGACCGTAAACAACCCCTCATTTCATGCACGGCGCATTTTAACTTAAAATTAATTCATTTAAGGGGGTACAAGATAATACCTAGCAAACAGTGAATATAAATAGTTTGGAGCACTTACCACATACACCTCTCGTTTGAACTCAGTTGCCAGGCTTTCAATGGCAATATCGTCCCCAAATGCTGCAGCATGGCCTCCTCGATTCTCATCAACGGTTAACAAGCCCTCCTCTGTATACTGCAACGTAATGATGTCATATTCGTCTTCTGACGAGCCAGTGATTGACATATACTTTGCCCAACTCGTCCCATCATTCACCGGAACACATCTCTCCTTGTAAATAGATTCTACAGCAGTTTCCCTTCATTCACAAAGCAAATCTAATGAACATTAGCTTATAGATAATGCAACTTCTTCAAAGAGAAAAAGGCACATTATATTTAGATAACCAGTTGTCACAAAAACAGAATAAGTTATTTACCACGCCATAAAGTTTCAATTCAAGACATAACCTTTTCTCTAATTTTTTTTATCGATGTGTCAAACTCCGATCTTTATATAAGAACCCGCTAGTTAGTCAATCAATCTACCAATTAGAAAGATATTTGGATCACATCGTCATAAAATTAGCAACTGTACACAACGAAAATCCAAAAGAAAATCAAGAAAAGTGAGATAAAAATGCTAGATCGTATATATACAGGTTTATCAACAGCTCCAACAACCAAATCTCATAATATGGAGAAAAACAACCCAAAAAATTAATAACAATAAAAAGAAAATAACCACAATCTAAGCATGAACCTCAATCAGCTAAAGAAAAACACACAGATCAAGATCGTGAAGCGATTAAATTCAAGGGGAAAAAATTACAGATCTAAAGAAACATACCTCTGTAACCCTAGATCTACGAGCTCCTGAATGGCCACGTCCAAACTCTCTCGATCCTCTTTCATCGCAAGAAGCTTCACCTCTTGAACGACGTGAATCCCCCATCCCGCCTTCAGATCTGGCGAATACAGGTGCCTAATCGCCTCATCGACCGCATCGCGTCCAGGTCCATCGTCGGATCCAAAATCCTCCAAAAATCTCTTAACTGTCCTCTGCCTCAGCTCCCTTGCGACGATCTTCACCGACTCCATCGACCTCATCGCAGCCGTGAACAAACAGTTCCCATCGGAATCAACGTCGCCGCCGTGAGCGAGCCTGAACGCCATCCCGATGGACGAAGGGTCCTCTGGATTCTTCCAGAACACGCCGCGGTCGTAGATCCGCTCGAGGTGGCGGCGCTGCTGCACCTCGAGTCCCGTCACCGCCTTGAACCCGCCGGCGGTGATCGCATCCGGCGCCGGATCGGGCCATTGGAGGACGGGAAGCGTGGTCTTTAGGGTTTCGGTGATCGCCGACGATGCGTCGCAGAGAAATTTCCCCATTTTCTTTTTGTTTTTGTGTTGTTTTTTTTTTTCCTTTTTCTCCTTTCCTCTCTCTGGAAACGGAAGTGAGCGGACAGAAAATGCGAACGTTATAGGTGGACGGCTGCACGGGTGGACACGTGGTGGATGCTTATAGGTGGCCATGGACAGTGGGTGCTGTTAAGTTGCGCAGCGGGAACAGGATAAGCGCAAGGCTACCGTCGTGGGAACACGTGTGGTTGGTGACAGCTGTGGTTCTTTGACCCTTGACTAAATCCAGCTCAGCCAATCGAATACGGTACTCTAAAAGCAGCGTGTGAAGTCTAACCACGTGTCCCTAAGGACACGCGTGAAGCATCTGGTCGGGGGAATCGACTGTTTGCTGTGTTGCCAGAACTGGCGTTCACGCGTCTCTATTTATGCGTCGAGATTCGTGCTCCATTGAAATGGACGGATGGGATTTGCCCGAAGGAAGAGGATTAGGCTGGCTGTTTTGTTTTGTTGGTTGTTGCTGGAAGTTGTTGGTTTATATAAACAAGACAAGACGGCTCTCAAATTGACCGTTCAAGCATGGCATTATGTGACGTCACTGTCGTGGCTTGGCATCGGTAAGTTGCAGAGATTCCATTGGAAGTGATTGGTGTCCGCTGTATCGGCACGTGACGCACGTGCTTAATGATAGACAAATGAAATCCAATATATAATATTTGCTTGGACATGACTTTCAATTGGGGAAATGACCATTTAATGATCATATCATGCCCGAAAGTTGATCCAATCATGTTTGTGATAAAGATAAACAGCTGATAATGAAACCAATCCTTTTCTTCTCTTTTAGCTTATGCGCGTCTCTGTTTCCTTAAAAGTTAGTAAATCGTTTTATAATCTTCCAATGTTTTTACACTTTAATATCTTGCTGCCGTCATTTTTCATTATTTTAGTACTCTAAAGTTAAAAACTGCATTTTGATACTCTAATGGTGTTAACAGTAAAGTGGAAAATACATGATTGTTGTTGCCTGTTTCATCCTCTCATTCTCTTCAAAAGTTCTTTGGTTAAAACCTAGAACCCCAAATTAAATGAGTAATCGCAGACAAATTGGAGATGATGCTAAGGACTTGAAGATCATCTATCATTTTGTTCACATATGTAGCAATCGATTGAATTAGCATGAGGAATGTTGTTTGGCGTTTACAAAAATTTTTAAAAACCATGGCCTTTAAAATTTGGAATTTTTGTTTTCTTATGTATGTGATGATGCTCTATATGGGCGATCTCCCAGATCAGGACACTTGGCAGATGACGTGTCCCAGAACTTAGAAGAAATGGCCCACAGGGGCCGACCGAGCTACTCCTGTACCCGACCTACAAGCACAGGCTGGCTCACCTCAGAGCCCCCTGCGAATTGGCTTCCTCGGCCTCTCAGCTACCACAGGACCAAGATATCTCGGCCCTCCCGCTCGTTCCCGAGGTCTCCCGCCGAGGCCATCTTCCTCGGTCCCTCCGGCCGACCAACACCGCCGCTCACAGGCGTAACCGCCGCTCCGCAAATCTCGCCATGCGCGGATCCTCCGCCAGCAACATCCCACGTTCCACGCCATCACGATCTCCATGAACGGGCGATCCGCTTATTACGCGGGCGTGACGTCGGGAGCGTAACCGCCGGCGAGATTCTCGCGCCTGCTACTGCGTGCTGCCGCTGCTATATAAACCCCCATCACAGAGGGGTCAAGTAACCTTTTTTCACCCCACTTAGCCGTTACTCTGCTCGGATCTTGTGCTAACTTGATCGTCGGAGGGTTCTCGGTGGTACCAAACCACCCCGAGACTTCTTTGTAGTACTCGGCGCAGACTCCTCAAAACCACCAATCTCCTCAAAACCCATTGAGACCCACACGCAACAGGAGATCACCTCCAAAATCCACCGAGAGATCGACGAAAGACAATATCTGACGGAGACCCGGAAAGGACCTCCATCAGTTGGCGCTGTCTGTGGGAAACTGAATTCCACAAAAAACAAAGTTGGCATTCGATCTCCATCCACATGGCAAGCGATCACCATGAAGATCCAGGTACCAGTCGACGCCTCCCCCTCACCGGAAGCGCGGATGAACCTCCTCCGGCGACCGTCATCAACGCCCTCGCCAGCCGAATAGATCGGCTACAGTCCCTCGTGGAGGCGCTCGTTCGCGTCCAAACGGCCGGGCCAGGGCCCCAGATCGCCGCTCCTCCGCCTCCAGAAAGCTTTGCCCTCAACGGCATGGCTGACCACCGGCAGGCTACGACCCATGGCCACAGATCTCACGGGCCGATACTCCCTGAGGCCCGCTTGGCGACCCACAGCTCCACACCAAGATCCGCCGCCAGAGCGCCTCGCCTCGAACCTCCTTGCGCCCCTTACCCCCCTGAGGAGATGTCGGTCACCTCGCCTGTCCCCAGGGATGATCGACACCCCCTCCCTCGACGAGGTCGCACAGAAGGGGCTCGCCACGACAGCTCGAGGGCCGCCTCGCCCGGGGATCTGAGGAACTTCATCGAGAGGAACCGAGGCCGCGCCCAGACGCAAACCTCAAACAGCAGAGGTCAGGGATCATAAGGCGCCGAATGCTCGGGGTACCACGGCCGACTCGACGCCCTCGGAAAGAAGATCGAGGGCATGCGCCTGGGAGGTCACCTCTCGGGCGACGGGGCTAAGTACGCTGCCGACTCGCTCACCAAGCCGTTTACCGAGGGACTGCTCGCTGTCCACGTCTCCTCGCGCAACAAGCCCCGAAGGTCTCTCTGTTTGACGGGAAAATCGACCCGAAAGACCATTTGGATGCTTTCACCACGGGGATGAGCTTCCAGGACCATTTCGACGCCGCCCAGTGCAGGGCCTTTCCAACCACCCTCATCCACTCTGGTCGGGACTGGTTCCGAGGACTCGAGCCTCGCTCAGTCTCGACCTTTGACGAGCTGGCTACTCAGTTCCTCGGCCACTTCATCGGGAACCGTCGGCAGAAGCGCACGGTCGACTACCTCTTCACAATTAAGAGCGGGGACAAGGAGACGTTCAAAACTTACGTCATCCGCTTCTACAACGCCCTCCTCGAGGTCCTCGAGCACCGGGACGAGACCGTCATCACGACGCTCAGATCTGGTCTTAGGCACAAGGAGTGGTTGTAAATTCCCAGTTCCGTAAATACAAAATTTCCCCTTGAATGTTTCCAAAATTTTCTTTAC
Organism: Agapanthus africanus; assembly: GCA_030015575.1. NCBI lineage: Eukaryota > Viridiplantae > Streptophyta > Magnoliopsida > Asparagales > Amaryllidaceae > Agapanthus > Agapanthus africanus. Next base: position 294,630,536 of record CM057339.1, on the reverse strand, counting down.
AATTTTGTGTATGAATTTAGAATGCTTGTGTTTATTTTAATTCTGAAAATTTAATTTTTATTTCCTAAACAAATAACCCCAAACCCAGCCCATACCTAACCCCTTACCCACGCCCGACCCGGCCCCGTGCCCAAACCCGACCCGACCCCTTCTTCCCCACTCCCTCATATTTTTCCCGCTCTTTTTTCACTTCGCCCCACGTCGTCGCCGCTCACCCCACGTCCCAATCCTCACCACACGACCCTGTGAGCGCCCACTCACCCCTCGACCTCGTCTCTCTCTCTCCCTCTCATAACAAAACCGAGCTCGCCTCATCCTCACTACCTTTTCCCCCAACACCCCCATGTTGCCTCCATCACCCTCTTCACCAAAAACTCTCCCCAAATCCATCGCCGACCTCTTGCCTTCAACCACCGTAGCCACTATGATCTCCTCCTTCCTCACCGAGCACCCTCGCCTCCTCCTAAAGCCTCCGCCTCCACCTCAACACCCAACCAGCACCTACTGCCCTCTATCCAAAACCCATCTCCCTGGCTGCCACCGACGAACTCGCCGAGCCCCTCCTCTGTCGCTGACGATAGACCACCACCACTCGCAGCCGCCTCGCCCCAGCAACCCAAGCCTCCGCTGCCAAGAACCCAAGCTCAAGCCGAGGCTGCGAACCCTAGCAGCACGTGTGTCGCGATCGTGCCGCTGCCATACCATTATCAACACATCACCAGGCAAGTGTACTGCTTGCTCCATGCTATTTTTATCTATTACAATTCAAAATACCATCAAATTCCGTATATACCTTTCATGCAAATTAATATAATGAAAGTGTTCGATGCAAAACTCGAATGGAAAACCCCCGTTAAATTGACGGAAACTGATCACATAGGATGGCCCAAGTAATAACGAACGTGGTGATATGATTTGGCTGGAAAATACGATCTTTAATGACGTGATAGCCCTTTCCCATTTTAAGCCCGTTAAAACTGAAATTTTCCATACCTGAAACTCGTAAAAATCACAGTTAATTGATTCTAAATTAGAATGTTGCGTTCGAGGGCTCAAATTGAAGCCGACTCGACGACCTAGAACCCCATAAGAGTTTTAATCCGATTCTATGCTAAAAAGATGACGGAAACTGGTTCGGAGTACGGCTCTAGACTGCAGTCCAGAGCAACACTGGCTGTTGATTCTCATTTTTTAATGCTTTCACTCTGCTGTATAAACATGTTATAATGCGGAACCCTATACCAAAGAGAATATGAAATAGTTAGATAACTAATGAAAGTAATTTCATCCCTTTCTACTGCCGTTTACTATTTAAACTGTATTTTAAATTAACAGAACGTATAGCATTCCCAAACAGGGGCAGAACGTATACCCCTTTATTGAACAGTGCATAACTTCCAGTACACTATGGATATTATCGATCCATCTGGTGCGTTGGAAACCAAACTGATAAACCTAAATTTTTTTCAACTGTAGCGTTGCCTAATTTTGATACCAACAGGGTGAAAACTGTGTTGCGAAATGGACATTCAGTCCAGGAACTGAATTTCCAGCAGCGGACACTTAAAATGAAATGATTGTAACTTGAGAACCCGAAACCCGATTGACTTGAAATTAATTTTGTTGAACTTCCGACTGAGTTTACTTATTATCTCTTTTGTATCTTCTTGCTTAATTCTGAATGCATGATTTAATACAAATTTTCTAAGCTCATAAGATGCATAGCGACTTGTACTGCATATAAACTGTTCAACGGCATGATTCATAGTTCTACTCGACTATAAGATCTCTAGTGATAGTGGACATTCGTGTTAATTCTCAGTGTATATTGCATCGTCGAACGTGTGTAGTATTGGTGTGCTTGTGTCAAGTACGTCAATGAATAGTGAGTGATTCGTGACAATGAACCATGCAGTGAACAGTAAAAGAAATCGTGTTATTGATGCGTACTTGTACACAACTAGCCTATACTCACGAATAGTGAAATCTGGGTAAAAAGGGGGAAATCGAAGTGGAAAGGGAATTGTATTTAGCGAGGACAGTGATTTAGAGGATGATCATTCGAACAACGACTCTTATATATATTAGGTTGGGCCTAGCGGTCCGGCTGACAGGGTTATGTCCCGGGCGATATCGGGCCATAGTCTCGGGTACGTACGAGACCCTCGTTAAACATAATCCTCCTTTCCACAACTTGATTTCAAAAATGACTTAGAGACCGATAGGGACATAGATCATACATTGTATCAGTTAGTGACATATTGATTTACCTGCATTTTAGCTCCACCGTTATTACTTCCATTTATTTGCCTTTTAGTATTATTATAATGTTGCTATTATGTCGCTCTGACGACCTGAGTATGCATGCTCAGACCTTGAGGAAGAACCAGTTCAGTAGTCAGACCTACCCTTCGAGCTTGCAGAGATTTAGACGGTCGTGCCTCCATTACCTTTACTGCTTTCCCTAAAGAAACCTTGTATTCGCACTTGGTTAGTAGTTCTTTTCCTTGTTTTGTTATAAATTGTGAACAATGAAAGTTGATGTAATAACTAGTGATGTATTTCCTTTACTTCTGTGCTGTGTTTACTGATTACCATGTAATGCTAGAAGCCGAAGTGTGACTACGGCAGGATAATTCCTTGACCGTAGGAGCATGGCTGGCCCAGTCATCCCTCGTATTCCGTATTTTGGGAAGTGGGGCGTGACATGGTTTTGTTGGTATCAGAGCCGCGTTTAGTAGTAAGGGATAACATTAACTACACTTTATTACATTATTTTCGCTTCATTATCCCTCACTTTCATCGTTGTATCTAATCATATCCGTTTAAATGTCTTCCAGCGACATGACGTCCCCGAACGACCACTCCTCGGACTCAAGTTCTCAGGATCGCACGGAGAGGATCTTGAGTGCACTGACGACCCTCGCAGAAGCTCAAGAGAGAAAGAAGGACCTACTCACCGAAGGACTCAGGGCAATTACCGCAGTAGGGGGACCCTCCGCTCTCATTACCACCCCTGAGGGCACTGCTCCACCAGCTTTTTCTGCCAGGGCTGGCACCGTGTCAGATTTTCGAAGGTTACATCCAGCTGCATTTACGGGACTAGCTGAACCACTCGAGGCCGAGCAATGGCTGGTCAATATGGAGAACCTACTGACGGCCGCAAGGGTACCCGATGAAGAGAAAGTGAATGTGATAAAGATTCAGTTAGAAGACGAAGCTCGTACTTGGTGGTCAGTTGAAGAAAGCAGACTCGAAGGGCCAATCGAATGGAGAAAATTCAAGGAGTGCTTCTTGGACCACTATTTTCCTCCCACCGCCAAGGCAGAGATGGAGGAAAGATTCATCTTAGTGAAGCAGAATGGCCGTCCCGTGGGCGTATATACGGCAGAATTCAACCGTCTGAGCCGATTTGCTCCGTATATGGTCGCTTCAGAGGCCACCAGGGCCAGGCGTTTTTTACATGACTTGATTTTGAGCTACAACAGTTGATCGCGTCACTCGAGTTGCAGACTTTTGCGCAGGTACTCAACGCGGCACGAATTCAGGAGAAACTAATCAGTAAATTTAGGGGGGCCAGCTCGAGTGATTGGAGGCCCCCAGTTGTTCCATTGCGTACTCACACACTGTCTCGAGGGGTCATACCAGTTCACAGGCCAGGGACGACGCAGATGAAGCGTACATTCGCGCCCCAGCATCGCCCCCAGAGTAAAAACTTAGTTTGCGGCTACTGCAACAGGGATGGGCACACCCAGAAGGACTATCGCCATGTCAAGGGACAGTATTTGATTTGCGGATTCAGCTAGCACCGAGTCAGTGGTTGCCCCGAACGAACAGAGCTACAGGGAGGGTATGGACCGCAGCAGCAGAGGTCACAGGAGCAGGGGCAACCCTACACAAGCCGCGGTCAGGGACGGGCTTTCACCTTGATCGCCGAGCAGGCAGAGGCATCAAGCGAAGTTGTTACAGGTATTCTACTCGTTCATTCCATACCAGCTAGAGTACTGTTTGATTCTGGAGCATCACACTGTTTTATATCTGCGCATTTCATTGATACACACTCCATACCACATAAACCATTAACCAAGGGTTGGGAAATACATACGGGTAATGGTGTTATAGTATCCAGTCGAGAATGTAGATCATGTCCAGTTGTAGTGTGCAGCAGGGAATTCTATGCGAATTTCCTTTTGATCGGGACAGGCAGCTATGACGCAATTCTCGGGATGGCTTGGATGAGTACATTCCATCAGTTATTGATTGCCGAGCAAGGAATGTGACTTTCCACATTCCTAATCACCCAGAGTTCATTTTCGAAGGCGGGAGCAAATCTTTCGAACCAGCCAAGTATAGAGCCAAGCCAAAAGAGTTGACAGCTATGGAGATTGATGAGAGTCCAACCCCAGAGATTGTTCGGGATTTCCTGGATGTGTTCCCTGAAGATTTACCACGTCTACCACCTCCACGCGTCTTGGAATTCTCGATTGATTTGATTCCAGGTACATCACCAGTTTCCAAGGCCCCGTACAGAATGGCACCGGTTGAGTTGGCAGAATTGAAGAAGCAAATTGGAGAACTCCTGGAGAAAGGATTTATCCGACCAAGCGCTTCACCATGGGGTCCAGTTTTGTTGGTGAAGAAAAAGGATGGATCACTACGGATGTGCATAAACTATCGGGAGCTGAACAAAGTCACGATAAAGAATAAATACCCCATTCCGCGCATCGACGACCTATTTGATCAGTTAAGTTGGGCCAGAGTATTTTCGAAGTTGGATCTCCGTTCGGGCTATCACCAGATCAGAGTAGCGGCCGTGGATATATGCAAGACGGCTTTCAGGACCCGATATGGGCATTATGAGTTCCTTGTGACGCCGTTCGGTGTTACCAATGCTCCAGCTATATTTATGGATCTGATGAATCGGGTATTTGCGAAGTATTTGGACACTTTTGTCGTTGTATTTATTGACGACATACTAGTCTATTCTAAGACTCGGGAGGAGCACGTTAAGCACTTGCGCACGGTACTACAAATTCTTCGGGAAGAGAAGCTGTACGCAAAATTGAGCAAGTGTGAGTTCTGGCTCAACGAGGTTCAGTTCTTGGGACACATTGTTTCGGGCGAAGGAATCTCAGTGGACCCGGCAAAGATAGAATCTGTCAGAGATTGGCCAACACCGAAGTCAGTGGCCGAGATCAGAAGCTTTCCGGGACTGGCCGGATATTATCGGCGGTTCGTTCAAGACTTTGCATGAGTTGCTGAACCCTTGACGAAGCTGACACGGAAAAATGTACCATATGTGTGGACGGAGAAGTGTACTCGGGCTATTAAGACACTGAAGCAGAAATTGACTACGGCGCCCACTCTTATAGTACCAGATAATTCTGGTGGGTTGGTTATACATAGAGATGCTTCAGGGAAAGGCTTAGGTTGTGTTCTGATGCAGCACGGTCGGGTGGTTGCTTACGCCTCGCGACAGCTGAGGAATCATGAGAGGAACTACCCTACTCATGACTTGGAGTTAGCCGCGGTGGTTTTTGTATTGAAGATCTGGAGGCATTACCTGTTAGGCGAGAAGGTAGAGGTGTACACAGATCACAAGAGTCTGAAGTACGTCTTCACCCAGAAAGAACTGAATATGAGGCAGCGCCGATGGCTAGAATTAATGGCGGACTATGATTTAGACTTGCAGTATCATCCGGGAAAAGGAAATGCCGTACCAGATGCACTCAGTCGCAAGCCAGCAGTCATGATGTTGACCAGCCAGAGGAGCATCATTGAAGATTTCCAGAAGCTCGAGCTAGAGGTCGTTACGCCAAGTGTAATCAGGCAGTTTTGGCAACTACAGGTGCATTCTTCTCTTGTAGATCGCATCAAGGCTGCGCAACCTGATGATCCCCGATTGCAAAAGTTCAGAGAGCAGGCGGAAGTCGGGCTGAGAACAAACTTACTCATACATCAAGACGGTTCTTTGAGATTCGGTAGCAGACTCTGCGTACCCAAAAGGGATGTTCGAGAAGAGGTACTAGCTGAGGCTCATAGTTCAGCTTATTCTGTGCATCCAGGAGGCACGAAAATGTATCGAGATCTGAAGCAACACTTTTGGTGGAACGGGATGAAGCGAGAGATTGCACGGTTTGTATCCTTATGTTTGGTATGTCAGCAAGTGAAGGTGGAACACCAGAGAACAGCGGGATTGTTACAACCGCTTCCGATACCAGAATGGAAGTGCGAGCACATTACTATGGATTTTGTGACTGCCTTGCTACGGAGCCCTAGAGGCAACAACGCCGTTTGGGTTATCGTCGACCTCCTTATGAAAGCTGCACACTTTTTACCCTTCCGAGTGGGACAATCGACAGAGTCGCTGGCGGAGAAATACATGCAAGAAATAGTGCGACTTCACGGAGTTCCGGTCAGCATTGTGTCAGATCGAGACACCAGATTTGTTTCGCATTTTTGGAAGAGCTTACAGGAGAGTCTGGGTACCCGCCTCAAGTTCGGCACAGCGTATCATCCACAGACGGACGGACAATCTGAGCGCACGATTCAGATGCTCGAGGACATGTTGAGGGCTTGTATGTTGGATTTTCAGGGTTCTTGGGAGGATCATCTGCATCTAGTTGAGTTTTCTTATAACAACAGTTACCAGGCTAGCATCCAGATGGCCCCTTTCGAAGCACTCTACGGGCGTAAATGTCGATCCCCAGATTGTTGGGATGATGTGGGTGAACGAAGATTACTGGGCCCCAAACTCATCGTTCAGACGGTAGACAAAGTCCAAATGATCAGGAAGCACATTAAGACGGCTCAGGACCGACGGAAGAGTTGGACGGATGCCAGCAGGAGAGCACAAGAATTTGAGGTCGGAGATCATGTTTTCCTGAAGATTTCCCATACCCGTGGAGTTATCAGGTTTGGAGGTCGCGGGAAACTCAGTCCCCGTTTCATCAGACCTTTTGAGGTGCTAGAGCGAGTAGGAGAGGTTGCCTATCGACTTTCCTTGCCTCCGTCGGTAGCTGGTGTGCACAATACTTTCCACGTATCTCAGTTGCGGCGTTATGTTCGGGATGACAGCCATGTTCTCGACCATTCGGAGTTAGTTTTAGGCACTGACCTTGTTCCCTCATAAAATTTCTGGAAAGAAACCCCAATGGGGCATCACGTGCGGACACGTGACCAAGGGTCACGTGCTGACACGTGATGGTTTCCTGAGGACTCTGTTATAATAGAATTGAATTCTAATCAACAGGAGTCATGTGCCCACACGTGATGGGCCTTTAAACCCACTGAAAGGGATTAAAAGATATAATAAAACAGCAAGGAAAAACCCCAATGGGGTATCACGTGCTCACACGTGACCAAGGATCACGTGCTGACACATGATGATTCCTTAGTTCTTTAAAACAGCAGAATTAAATTCTGGTTAAAATGTTAATCAAGGAGGTCACGTGTCAACACGTGATGGGTTCTTAAGCTCTTTAATTAATAGAATTAAATTCTATTTAAATGATCAAACAGTGGGATCCCGTGCCAACACGTGATAGACGTTTAAGCCTTCTGAACTAATAGAATTAAATTCTATTAGAAAGAATCGAGAACCCTAACTGGAAAATATCTCTCTAAATCTTTCCAAACAAAAAAGATTGTGCTCTGTAAAGTGGAGCACCGTTGGATTAAAAATCCAATGGTGATTAAAAATCATCAATTTATAGAAAGATTCTACACAAGGGAAGATTTTCCTAAAATTCACCAAGAATAACAAACAGAATATCTTTTGGATTAAAAATCCAATGGTGAATAAAATTCACTAAGTGATCTAAAAGATCATGTTGGTTACAGAAACAACCAAAAATTTTCAATGAAAGATTGACTAAACAAATTGATTCTTTTCCTTCTCCTATAAATAGGAGCCAAGAAGAGAAGAGAAGGATCTTGGATTTTTGGAGAAAAAACAACAACAGAGAGAAAAAAGAGAGGAGAATTTAATTCTCAAGAGAGAAAAGAAGTTCTTTTCAGAGAAAAGAAACCCTAGGTGAGAAAGGGGAAAGAGATCTAAGCTCCATAAAACAAAAAGATAATTTAATTATCAATTTAAGAGCTTAACTCTTCTGAATAAGAACTTAGTTCTTCCTTTGGTTGAAGATCTGCAGAAGCAGATCTCCCCACAAGTTGAGAATTTAATTCTCATCGGGAAGATTCTGCCATGCAGATCCAAAACTTAGAGGAAGAATTGAGTTTAGAAAATTTAATTCTCCCAAATTCATAGGAATTTAATTCGTCCAAATGAAATTAGGGTTTACCCTATATAAGAATTTAATTCTTCCAAATTCACAGGAATTTAATTCCTCCAAATGAAATTAGGATTTAACCCTACATAAGAATTTAATTCTTCCACATACACAGGAATTTAATTCCTCTAAAATAGAATTAGGGTTTAACCCTACAAAGAATTTAATTCTTAAAACAAGAGACTTGGAACTCTCCATGCACGTAAAGAACTTGGTCACGTGATAACACGTGACCCTTCTCCTTAATAAGTAAAAAAAGAAGGAACAAGTCTAGGTCACGTGCTCCCACGTGACCCTCAAAATAAAGGAAACAAAGCCAAAGGCAGAATCAATTTTGGGCGCCCTCACGTGACCCCTTAATAAACACTTTAATAATCAATACATGGATACCCATCACGTGGCAACACGTGATGGCCTGAAGACTAAAAGTGTTTAACACTTATTTGAATATTCTGAGAACAAAATAAAGGAGGTTTGGCCCAATTCTCAGGCGCCTCACGTGACCCCACGTGACCACCCCACTTTTAGTGTTTAACACTATTTTGAGCATTTTGTCCCCAGTGTTTAACACCGTTTAAAAGCGCATCACGTGGGAACACGTGATCGCCAAATATATGTAAGTGTTTAACACTATTCTCAAACCGGTCTTAGCCCAAATTAGCTAAGTCTTTCTGAGTCAAGACTCCCCTTTGATTAAACCCCGACTACATTCTTTCAAACTTGATCATTTCATATGACATTCAAAGAAAACTCCACAGCCATGGTGAATGGTTAATGCCCAATAAAAGACAAAATGTTGTCAGATCCTCAAACCCCTGTTTAAGCATTGCTAAATAGTGCGGGGCTGGACCCAGATAAATGTTCAATAGTCCAACAAAGGGCCAACATTTCAAACTTAATTGGACTTAGCCCAAATTGGCCATAAGTCCTCAATTCAGATTTAACTGAGCCAATGTGCTCATAATCTAATTAATTGATCTTAGTTCCAAATTGAACTACAGATCTCCCAATCAACTTTGGTTCAAGGGTACATCTCTTCACTCTTTTGATATTTGCCGTTGTAATCCTTCAACGTCTTCAGAGAGGTGATGGGTCCCGATAACCAATCATTCCATGGACTGTGGGGTCCTTAAACTCATGGACTATGATGTCCTTAATCTCGGACTGTGGGGTCCTTTTAAACCCATGGACCGAGATGTCCTTAAACTAATATTGGACCACCATGTCCTTAAACTGGTAATCGATCGAAATGTCCCTAAACTAAACAATAGAGCCCAAATGCTTCTTTGTTGGATCTAAACGATCCCGTTAAGTTGATCTTAGTCTAAAATTAGACTAACGTATCCTTAACAAACGTTTGAGTTGATCTTAGTCTCAAATGAGACTAACGTATCTTTAAACCCAACCCCAAACCCAAATATAAGAAAATACGCATTTGGACTAATACACGCCCTACGGGCGACAACATAAATTAGTCTCCGTATACAATCCATGGGCAACCAAAAACAAAACAAACACACACGACACGAAGTGACCATCTGGAGAAGGAGAAAGTGGTTACCACGATGCGGTAGCGTGATTAACTGTAAGGGCTTGCGCCTGCAGGGAAGAGCGTGCCCACAATAAAAAAACCCCTCAAATGAGGGGGAATCTGACGAAGTCTGCTACATCGACCGCATCCATTTAAACCTCCGATATATGGTGTCATAAATCAACTTGGCATCTTCGGAGAGGTGGACGGATAGCACCAATTAGCATCTGCCCCGAAATTTAGGCAAGACGGACCTGCGCTGTCGCGTCTCCTTGTTTCGGTGGGGAACAACGTATCCTTAACAAACGTTAAGTTGATCTTAGTCTAAAATTAGACTAACGTATCATTAACTAACGTTTAAGTTGATCTTAGTCTCAAATGAGACTAACGTATCCTTAAACCCAACCCCCAAACCCAAATCTAAGAAAAATACGGATTCGGACTAATCCACACCCTACGGGCGACAACATAAATTAGTCTCCGTATACAATCCACGGGAAACTAAAAACAAAACAAACACCCACGACACGAAGTGACCATCTGGAGAAGGAGAAAGTAGTTACCGCGATGCGGTGGCGTAATTAACTGCAGGGGCTTGCGCCTGCAGGGAAGAGCGTCCCCACAATCAAAAACCCCTCAAATGAGGGGGAATCTGACAAAGTCTGCTATATCGGCCGCATCCGTTTGAACCTTCGATACATGGTGCCATAAATCAACTTGGCATCTTCGGAGAGGAAGACGAATAGCACCAATTAGCATCTGTCCCAAAATTCAGGCAAGACGGACCTGCGCGGTCGCGTCTCCGTGTTTCGGCGGGGAACAGATTCTGGCACGCCCGGTGGGACCTCTTCCTCTTTCCACTCCACACTTCGTGTGTCGTGTTCGTGAACGAATCGCGGTTTGATAAGCTTGCCCTTGGGTTCGAGGTACTAAGATTTGGTTTTGCTCTCGTGCAGAAAAAGAAATAGCCTCCAACCGTTCCAGCTGTAACTGCAACTCCCGTTCCGCCTCATCTGGAGGTGTAACCTACGGGCCCCAAGCGGCCTCCTTGTTCAAGATGCCAGTGGAGCAGGTAACTCAGGCCACCACTAGGCTGTTCTTTAGGACTATGATCCCACCGGTGAGCTTCAATGCCCCGCTGTTATTGCAAGAAGCCTCAAAGAAGTCGGTCTTTGATCGACTTATGATTGAATGATTCTTTGTGTGTCGGTAGAAAATGTATAGAAATCACAACCAAAGAAATTTTTGACCGCAATCAATAACGGTGTCGATTGTAGCGCGTTAGCGAGTGCGGATCGTCCACAGGGAAAGTGAGATCCGTTCGAATTTGAATTAGATGAATTGAAAATTAAAGAAAAGAGAAAAGGCAATTCGATTCAAGATTTTAAAAAGTGAATTTCAAGAATTATTAAAATCTAGATCTAATAGCAAGAAAACATTAAAATCAAGAATTAAGAATTGATGATTTCCAATCCAAATAGTAATCAAGAATCGAAGTGAGGCTCATAGGAATCGATCGAATCTATAGACGTGATGAAATCTATTGATTACGTTTTCTTATCCATCGATGATTTGATACTAGATCGATGATGATCAACGAGAATTAGGGATTTCATGCGGAAACTAGGGTTTCATCATCTATCCCTTGTCCTTTCGTTGATTTCATTCACATTCTAGCCTCTAGTAAATTCAAGAATCGATCGTGGATCCCTAATTAAGAGCGAACACAATCAAGAAAGCATCGCTCGAAACTAGGTCATCGATTCTTCAATTTGCTACAGTTTACAAAACTCATAGGACTTAAGAATCGTTTCAAGATTTGTAACATCATCATCTATTGATTCTCTCGACTCCTTCCGAGCGGAGTTTTACTCAAACATCATAACAAGAAACACAATCAAGAATTGAGATCGAATCATGATGCAAGAATGTAAAGAAAGCAAGATTAAAGAATTTTCACCTTTATTATTCAACAATTCGTTACACTTCGCTCAAACACTACAAGAAATTGAGGAGAGAACGAGATCGTCGAATTTAGCGTCGCATCGTCTCCGTGAGTCGCGGATCGTCTTGGATCACTTGCTCGGATGAAGATCGGCTTCGCTCCAAAAGGATGTTGATTTCTCGCTTGATTTGTACTCGGTGTTCTTGATTTTTGGCTTGGATTTGATTGGATTAGGGTTAGGGTTACAAGTTGGGGAATTAGAGAACAACCTTAGAAGTGAAGCCTTAGGGTCCCTTTTATAACCTTGATTAGGATTAGCTTCCTTTAGACGCTAGGTTTACTTTAGCTTCCCTTGTAAGCTTGGTAGTTAGGTAGAAGCTTCTAGAGGTAGTTAGTTAGGCTTAGCTTCCTTCATAAGCTTGGAGGTTAGGGAGAAGTTTCTAGGCTTAGGTAGTTAAGTAGCTTGCTTTGGAAGCTTGAGGGTGTTTAGCTTGTACAAAGGGCCTTGCTGTTCTGTCAGAAGATTCTGGAGAATTCTGGACTTTGAAGTGGCTTGAATAGGTGTAGGCCTTGAACCAAGAAACCTGAAGCTGAACTGCGCTGACATCACACCTACGTGGCCGCGGATCCGCACCGCCAAGGGCATTTTAGCCGCGGATCCGCGGCCAAATAGTGGTCTTGGAGCATGGAATTTCTAGGGTTGCTTTGTTCTGGCTTTAGGTACATTTTATGATATGTTGAATCTCATAATTCTTCCTTGATCACTGCCAGATCTCAAGTCTTGGACTTGGCGTATTTTTAACAGCACTTTGTTTCGGCTCTTCTCCTGGAATTTCCTGCACAGATTCTCGAGACAAGTGTTGCGCTATACAAATATTATGCGATGCAATGATAAACGCTCAATTTCCCTAAAAATGTCAGTTTTAATATATAACACAATTAATTTGGTGTTTTACGGCTGTTTTGCTAATATGTGCTATATTCATACCGAACACTTATAGATGAGTGCAAATGGTAGGGAAATTGATGTGTTAAAAATACAATATTTTCGACTGATCAACTTACCACTGCTCCGGCCCCTCTCAACGGGTCGCCCGACTCCACTACCTCAGTTTTTAACAGACTGGGCCAGAACACCAAAAAACACACGATACCCGAAGCGGCCATCCCAAAGCGGATAGCCATCCCGGCTCAAGCGGACGTAATTATCAGAGATGCATCTTCTGCCAAGCAGTCAGTCTTCATAAGGCTGGTCGTTCCGGCTCCTGCTCCAGGCGAAGTCCTCAAAGCTGTTTCCCCTGCCTAGAGGTTTGTCTTTGACAGATTGGACATTGCTGCTCAATGGACATAGGTCTTTAAAAGGCTGACGCCGGCGACAACCCTTCGCCAAAATAGGGGGCGTGATGAAGTCACCCCTACAGCTGAGACAATCCCAACCACACGACACGCTCGACGTCGCCACTGGCGTCGAGTAAGGAAGGTTGGGGGCAATTCCCCTTCCGGACTGACTATACCAGCTCCCCTGGTGGAAATCAATGCTGTTGTTCCAACTGGGAACAGTTTTGAACCGCTTAGGAGGGTTCGCAAGAACGCTCCGACTGTCGTGTTGAAGAGATCTCCTCCACCTATGGAGATTACTACAGAAAAGAAGCCGGAGCATCCCCCTCAGCGGCTTTCTTCCAAAATTTATAAAGTCCGGCGACAAGTCCTGGAATCGGTGATTGACCAGGACTACTCTCGCCGACAAAAGAAGATTAAGGCTCGGTAAGAAAAGAGCCACCCCGTGGTACCACAGAAGATGCCATCCGTCTGGGTGCTCGCTGCAACGGATCCCTCAATGTCAACCGCTCACAAGAGAAGGAGGCAGGAGAAAGCCCCTGTGACCGCGGCGAACCGCAAGGACGCTGAACCTAAACGCCCCAAGTCTGGGGACATGGTAACACATACCGTTTATATGGCTTCCGGAAAAGAGGAAAGCCATGCTTCCACGGGTCATCGACCGCTTACTCGATCGATAACAAAGGCTCAGGAGCAGCAGGAGCAGCAGCAGCAGAAACTTCAGGAGATGCTAACTGCAGTGGCCGCACTCACTGGGCCGAAAGACAATCCGGAGACCTCAGAACAGCGTCAGGAACAAGAAACTGATGCCGATTTCCTCCGAAGAATTCTCGAGAGGAAAGAAAAAGAGGCCGCGGAACAGGCGGCCAACATAAAACGAATGGCTCTTTTGTTCCAAGACATGGCAGGGATGATGTTACAGCCGGAACCTCCAGCTGAAGACCCCCCGATTATCATTGAAGACGACAGAGAGGAGAAATCGAACCCTCCTCAGGTTCTTTCAGTAGCCAAAGAGGAGATCATCTCCAAGGCCGCTCTGGATGATTACATTGCTCAACAAATACGAGCTCACCAGACGAATGAAGCGGCTGGGCAGGTCGTTAAGACTGGACGACCCTATCCAGGCTGGTATGACCAAATAAGGTACCCGCCGGGATATACGATCCCTAAATTTCATGTATATAAAGTGACGGGGAATCCGCATCAGCACGTCGCTCAATTCAGAGCCTTGTGCGGCAACACCGGAGGTGATAATAAACTTATGCTCCGCCAGTTTGTTGGTAGCTTGTCGGAAACGGCGTTTGAGTGGTATTCGGAGCTTCCCAACGACACCGTCAAAACTTTTGCAGAGATGGAGTTGCTATTCACCCAGCGTTTCGCGAGTGCTAGTGAACGCACCCCAATAACGGCATTGATCAATGCCAGGGTGAAGCCGGGAGAAACTTGGGTCCAGTACGCGATACGATGGCAGAATTTATGGTCGAAGTGCGAGCAGCGCATCAAAGAAGCGCCTGCAGTGGGCATGTTTATGGGCACTCTTGACCCTCAAGCTACCATCTCCCAATTTATGATGTTCTTCAAGCCGACCACTTTCCAGGTCTTGATTGACAAACTGGCCCAGATGGACCAGATGGGTCACAGACCTTCTTCTTTAAAGACAGAGCTTCGGAATGAAAAAAGGAAAGCAACTTTCGTCGCCAATACTCAACAACAGCCGAGCAACTTAAGGCCGGTTGTTCGCCAAAACAACGTACGTCCACGCCCATCCCTCGAGGAGAGACTGGGACGTCCTTACTCATTTCCCCAGGATAAAACGAGGAGACTGTTCGAGCTGGCAGTGCGCAACAGACTCATCAATCCGCCGGATCCAAAACGTCCGTTGCAGCCAGGAGATGTCAACAATCCTAATTACTGCCCTTACCACCAAGCAGTAAGCCATCCAATCGAAGATTGCTTCGTCTTCAAATGCTGGATTGAGGACCAATACCAACAAGACAAGTTCGCATTATCCGAAAACTGGAAGGTGAAACCGCCACGACCTCACGCCCCTAAAAAGGTGGACATGCCGGGGGCATCGTGCTCATTCATAGAGAAAACCCCATGGACCGAAAATTCCGTAAACTAGAAATTCGCCTCAAATACGACAACGGCGGACCGCAATGTCCTAAAACTTGCAACTGGCCGAAACGTCATTAAACTACGATGGACCACTATATCCTAAAACTGGCTGTTGACCGAAACGTCGATAAACTACTACGGACCGCAGCATCCCAAGGCTGACACAAAAAAAGGTATGTCCATAAGCAAAATGGGCACGGATGAAAACCCGAAAGGGCTCCGTGAGTAAAAACAGCAGGACTACTGGCGAGTTTTGTGAAAACCCTAAAGGGAGCAATCTCGTTAAAAGACACTCGCAAGGTTCTCTCGACCTTGTGAGGAGAAATACCCGCGTGAGATCCTTACGACTCACAAGGGAGCAGCACACTTAGGGATCCCCACGATTCCTAAGAAGAAATTACACTTGCGAGATCCTCACGACTCGTAAGGAGAATTCCCCTTTGAGACCCTCACGGCTCATAGGATTCAAAAGCCTTAAGCTACAGGGATCTGAACCTGTTCTTAAGCCATCACAATCTCCAATCTTGCCCTACAAGCGGTTCAATGCCGACCCTTGTATACAATCCACGGGCACGAATAAACATTTCCCTAACAAAGTCCCATCCACAACTAGGGATATGTTCACACAGTGAACGACCCTTATAAGTCCTCTCGACCTATAAGGAGAAAACACTCTTATAAGATCCTTACGACTTGTAAGAGACCATACACTTAAGACTCCTCATGATTCTAAAGGAGAAAACATACTTTTGAGATCCTCATGACTCGTAGGGAGAAACACTTTTATGAGACCCTTACGGCTCATAAAGTTAAAAGCCTTAGTCGACAGGATCCTAACCCTGTTCGCTAAGCCACCTTTGTTCGACATCGACAAAGGAAAATGATGATTCGCTCCTGGAAATATCCCAGTTGTAGCGATACTGGTGCCTAAATCGGTATCAAATACCAAACTCACAGCGAAAGGTCAGCGAGCCACAAATGCATATGAAATAGCCGAAATGATGGGGCAACTTGCAACAAAATCAGCAAGTAAAAATGTATGCATACGAAATAACCGAAATGGTTGGGCAACTCGCAATAAAAAGCAGCGAGTAAATAATACAAATAGCCGAAATGATTGGGCACCGCGAAAAATAGCCGAAATGATTGGGCAATCGCGACTTTCGCGATATAAAAAGATGAAATGATAGAGCATCGCGGAAAGAATCAAAAAAATGAAAGAATGAAACTTTTAGCCCTACAGATGAGATCACATCGATGCCTGTATACAATCCAGGGGCACAAACAAGAAGGGAACCGTATCATCCCACCAGGCTTCGACGAAGCGAAACCAAATCTCGACGGTTCATAGACAACCTAGAGACAATCTCGACAGTCGTCGCAATACAGCAGACACAATGTCAACAAACGAAGCGAATGCCAAATTCCTAGCTTCAGGGTCTAGACGACAACTCATATAAAACCTGAAATACTATCGGAGATCATCCCACACCAGCGCGGATTGATCACCACCATGACATTCGTCTCGACACAGCAGTTGCAATGCCAGCAAACGAAGCAAAGGCCAAATTCCTAGCTTCAGAGTCTTGACGGCAACTCATATAAAACCTGAAAGACTATCGTAGATCATTCCACACCAGCGCGGAGTGATCACCGTCTTGACATTCGTCTCGATACAGTAGAAGCAATACCAGCAAACGAAGCAAAGGCCAAATTCCTAGCTTCAGGGTCTTGACGGCAACTCATATAAAACCTGAAAGACTATCGGAGATCATCCCACACCAGCGCGGAGTGATCACCACCATGACATTCGTCTCGACACAGCAGACGCAATGCCAGCAAACGAAGCAAAGGACAAATTCCTAGCTTCAGGGTCTTGATGGCAACTCATATAAAACCTGAAAGACTATCGGAGATCATCCCACATCAGCGCGGAGTGGTCACCACCTCGACGTTCGTCTCGACACAGTAGACACAACGCCAAAACAAATGAATCAAAGGCAATATTCCTAGCTTCAAGGTCTTGACGGCAACTCATATAAAACCTGCAAGACTATCGGAGATCATCCCACATCATCACGGAGTGGTCACCACCTCGACGTTCGTCTCGATACAGCAGACGCAACGCCAAAACAAATGAAGCAAAGGCAATATTCCTAGCTTCAAGGTCTTGACGGCAACTCATATAAAACCTGCAAGACTATCGGAGATCATCCCACATCAGCGCGGAATGGTCACCACCTCGACGTTCGTCTTGATACAGCAGACGCAACGCCAAAGCAAATGAAGCAAAGGCAATATTCCTAGTTTCAAGGTCTTGACGGCAACTCATATAAAACCTGAAAGACTTTCGGAGATCATCCCACATCAGCGCAGAGTGGTCACCACCTCGACGTTCGTCTCGATACAGCAGACGCAACGCCAAAGCAAGTGAAGCAAAGGCAATATTCCTAGCTTCAAGGTCTTGACGGCAACTCATATAAAATCTAAAAGACTATTGGAGATCATCCCACATCAGCGTGGAGTGTTCACCACCTCGACGTTCGTCCCGATACAGTAGACGCAACGCCAAAACAAATGAAGCAAAGGCAATATTCCTAGCTTCAAGGTCTTGACGGCAACTCATATAAAACCTGTAACACTATCGGAAATCATCCCATATCAGCGCGGAGTGGTCACCACCTCGACGTTCGTCTCGATACAGCAAACGCAACGCCAAAGCAAATGAAGCAAAGGCAATATTCCTAGCTTCAGGGTCTTGACGGCAACTCATATAAAACCTGAAAGACTATCGGAGATCATCTCAACATTCGTCTTATTACAACAGACGCAACATCAACAAATCGGAGCTGCGGCGAAGTTCGCAGCTCCATGACTCGACGATGCACAGACAACCGAGAGTCAACCCATCCTGGTTTTGCGGAACACGGCTTATGTCAATCCTGACCCCGTGGGAAGCATCCAGAGCGGAACCTGGTCCTTGCGGAATACGACTTATGTCAATCCTGACCCCGTGGGAAGCATCCAGAGAAAAT
The DNA here is from genome assembly GCA_030015575.1 of Agapanthus africanus. Lineage (NCBI taxonomy): Eukaryota > Viridiplantae > Streptophyta > Magnoliopsida > Asparagales > Amaryllidaceae > Agapanthus > Agapanthus africanus. The sequence goes on along the minus strand of CM057339.1, from coordinate 294,612,278 downwards.
CCTGATCACGTGGAACACGGCCTATGTCAATCCTAACCCCGTGGGAAGCGTCCAGAGCGGAACCTGGTCTTTGCGGAACACAGCTTATGTCAATCCTGACCCCGTGGAAAACGTCCAGAGTGGATCCTGGTCCTTGCGGAACACGGCTTATGTAATTCCTGACCCCGTGGAAAGCATCCAGAGCAAATCCTGGTTTCGTGGAACACGGCTTATATCAATCCTGACCCCGTGGGAAGCGTCCAGAGCAAATCCTGGTCCCATAGAACACGGCTAAAGTCAATCTTGACCCCATGGGAAATGGCCAGAGCAACCCTTGACTCCGTGAAATACGGATAATGTCAACCTCATCCATCACTTACGGGTCCTCACAACTCGTAAGGGAGAAAACTCTTTTGTGAGATCCTTACAACTCTCAAGAGAAAACACACTTAGGAATCCTCACGATTCTTAAGGAGAAATTACACGTACGGGATCCTCTCGACCTGTAGGGAGAAAATTCTTTATGAGACCCTCACAGCTCATAAAGTTGAAAAGTCTTAGGAGGCAGATCCTAACCCTGACTCCTAATCCATCGCTGTCCTGTAAGGAGATCAAAATAGATTATCCACAAAATGCATTTACTAAAAGGGACACACCATCATGAAATAAAATATGTCTTTTATTCATGAATCAAAATGAATACAAAGTACAATTTATGAAAGAATAAAAAATACTCTCATTCAAGAGTATGTAGAAAAGAAGAATAAAAAAATATACAATTCTTCAAGCCGGCGGACGATTTAATAGGTTTTCCGGTTCATCCTTTTTCCGCTGGGCCTCGGCTTCATGATTTATTATCGTTAAGAGACAGACCTCCGCTTGAGCCTGTTGGTCCTGGTACGAGGCAAACCGACTTTCAAGCTCTTGTTCAGTAACCTTGTGGGCTTCAACCATCTCGCAAATTTGATCTCAGGTTTAAGATGTCCGAAGGAAGCCGGATGCATTCAAACCCGTGTGGGCAGACCTCCACTCGATGCCAATCCTCAATCCAAAACATACACAAACTATTTTCTCTTTCTGGCAACAAGGAAAGTCTTCGGTAGGTGTCCCTTTAAGCATGCATTCATGACTATATGCCTATGGTATTTAGAACGCGCTGATTTATGGACAACACAACGACGATATTCGCACCTAAAGGAAATTCCCAAGGGTCAAGTATAACGTTCATGTATTCAGGCGGGATGCACGCGCGAATATATGACGAAAAGAAAAAACTCAGTAGAAAAGCATTCAACAGCCAATGATAAGAGAGATACATTGATTTAAATATACTACGCTACAGGGAAAAGGTCACCAAACAAAGGATCGGTGATATAATGGTTAACAAAACAAAATTCTCCAGCTCCCTCTCTGCCCTCTCCAACACATCGAAGCGACGGTTTTCGCGAGGAGTCGCTCCCCATCGGTTGGCGTCGTGCTCATCAGCGAAAGCGGACATAATGGCCCGTCAGGCCCTTATCTGACTCAGTATATGAACTGAATGATCCTTCAGAGCTTGAGTGATTAGACAAGCCTCGTGAAAGCATACGAGCTTGTCCTCCGCCGCGTTAAGGATCACCGAAGTCATCTCCGCCGGATGAGGGGGTATATCGGCAAGCACAGACAGAAAGATCATCCAGAGCCAAATGGAGCCAATTGGAAGAGGAGAGCCCCGACGAGTCAGAAGCTCATACATCACCGCGTCACATTGAGCATCGGTGAGGAGGGGATCTGCCAGCCGCACAGCGAAGCGATAAATTATCTCCTCAATGGGCACCTCCCATGGTTGCCGACGAGCGTGGGGACGATTGCAAGCCATAGCAATTGATCGGTTTTTCAAAGATGATCACCTTAAGGTATAAATGAGTTTCTCTTTGAGGAAAGGAAGAAAGTCATGGTTTCAGGTTATAAAGGGGAGCATTTAATGTTATGCACAAAAAATGTTGTGCATGGTGGAACTATTCTCAAAACCCGAAAAAAGGGGAGAGCGTTGGAAATGAAAAGCAATGACGCATTGAAATCAGATCAGGGAAATGAAACGTCCCTATCAAGCAGAGCCCCGCATTCGCAACACGTGAGCACAAGCCTTGATTAGAAGATAAAGCGGCACTGCACATACATAACAGAGAACTGAGCTCTGAGAAAAAGAATTAAATTCTCAAGGCAAGAACAAGGAAGAAAGAAGATGAAGGAGTGGAGGAACTGCTGAAGAGACCCTTGCATTTATAGGATGTGATGGGAAACGGTTTATCTTCCCTGTTCCCTAGGCAGATCCAACGGCCACAAAAGTTACAGCGTTGCACTCACGTGCAAACACGTGAGAACAACACTGTGGGGGCATTTGTTCCCTCATAAAATTTCGGGAAAGAAACCCCAATGGGGCATTACGTGCTCACACGTGACCAAGGGTCACGTGCTGACACGTGATGGTTTCCTGGAGACTCTGTTATAATAGAATTGAATTGTAATCAACAGGAGTCACATGCCCACACGTGATAGGCCTTTAAACCCACTGAAAGGGATTAAAAGATATAATAAAACAGCAAGGAAAAACCCCAATGGGGCATCACGTGCTCACACGTAACCAAGGTTCACGTGCTGACACGTCATGATTCCTTAGTTCTTTAAAACAGCTGAATTAAATTCTGGTTAAAATGTTAATCAAGGGGGTCACGTGTCAACACGTGATGGGTTCTTAAGCTCTTTAATTAATAGAATTAAATTCTATTTAAATGATCAAACAGTGGGATCACGTGCCAACATGTGATAGGCCTTTAAGCCTTTTAAACTAATAGAATTAAATTCTAATTAAAAAGGAATCGAGAACCCTAACTGGAAAATATCTCTCTAAATCTTTCCAAGCAAAAAAGATTGTGCTCTGTAAAGTGGAGCACCGTTGGATTAAAAATCCAATGGTGATTAAAAATCACCAATTTATAGAAAGATTCTATACAAGGGAAGATTTTTCTGAAATTCACCAAGAATAACAAACAGAATATCTTTTGGATTAAAAATCCAATGGTGAATAAAATTCACTAAGTGATCTAAAAGATCATGTTGGTTACAGAAACAACCAAAAATTTTCAATGAAAGATTGACTAAACAAATTGATTCTTTTCTTTCTCCTATAAATAGGAGCCAAGAAGAGAAGAGAAGGATCTTGGATTTTTGGAGAAAAAACAACAACAGAGAGAAAAAAGAGAGGAGAATTTAATTCTCAAGAGAGAAAAGAAGTTCTTTTCAGAGAAAAGAAACCCTAGGTGAGAAAGGGGAAAGAGATCTAAGCTCCATAAAACAAAAAGAGAATTTAATTATCAATTTAAGAGCTTAACTCTTCTGAATAAGAACTTAGTTCTTCCTTTGGTTGAAGATCTGCAGAAGCAGATCTCCCCACAAGTTGAGAATTTAATTCTCATCGGGAAGATTGCAGATCCAAAATTTAGAGGAAGAATTGAGTTTAGAAAATTTAATTCTCCCAAATTCATAGGAATTTAATTCGTCCAAATGAAATTATGGTTTAACCCTATATAAGAATTTAATTCTTCCAAATTCACAGGAATTTAATTCCTCCAAATGAAATTAGGGTTTAACCCTACATAAGAATTTAATTCTTCCACATACACAGGAATTTAATTCCTCTAAAACAGAATTAGGGTTTAACCCTACAGAGAATTTAATTCTTAAAACAAGAGACTTGGAACTCTCCATGCACGTAAAGAACTTGGTCACGTGGTAACACGTGACCCTTCTCCTTAATAAGTAAAAAAAGAAGGAACAAGACTAGGTCACGTGCCCTCACGTGACCCTAAAACAGATTCCTCAAAATAAGAAAGAAAAACTTGGAGGCAATGCCCCACGTGCTCCCACATGACCCTCAAAATAAAGGAAACAAAGCAGAAGACGGAAACAATTTTGGGCGCCCTCACGTGACCCCTTAATAAACACTTTAATAATCAATACATGGATACCCATCACGTGCCAACACGTGATGGCCTGAAGACAAAAAGTGTTTAACACTTATTTGAATAATCTGAGAACAAAATGAAGGAGGTTTGGCCCAATTCTCAGGCGCTTCACGTGACCCCACGTGACCACCCAATTTTAGTGTTTAACACTATTTTGAGCATTTTGTCCCCAGTGTTTTAACACTGTTTTAAAGTGCATCACGTGGGAACACGTGATCGCTAAATATATGTTAGTGTTTAACACTATTCTCAAACCGTCTTAGCCCAAATTAGCTAAGTCTTTCTGAATCATGACTCCCCTTTGATTAAACCCCGACTACATTCTTTCAAACTTGATCATTTCATATGACATTCAAAGAAAACTCCACAGCCATGGTAAATGGTCAATGCCCAATAAAAGACAAAATGTTGTCAGATCCTCAAACCCCTGTTTAAGCATTGCTAAATAATGGGGGGCTGGACCCAGATAAATGTTCAATAGTTCAACAAAGGGCCAACATTTCAAACTTAATTGGACTTAGCCTAAATTGGCCATAAGTCCTCAATTCAGATTTAACTGAGCCAATGTGCTCATAATCTAATTAATTGATCTTAGTTCCAAATTGGACTACAGATCTCCCAATCAACTTTGGTTCAAGAGTACATCTCTTCACTCCTTTGATATTTGCAATTGTAATCCTTCAACGTCTTCAGAGAGGTGACGGGTCCCGATAACCAATCATTCCTTGGACTGTGGGGTCTTTAAACTCATGGACTATGATGTCCTTAACATCGGAATGTGGGGTCCTTTTAAACCCATGGACCGGAATGTCCTTAAACTAACATTGGACCACCATGTCCTTAAACTGGTAATCGACCGCAATGTCCCTAAACTAAACAATAAAGCCCAAATGCTTCTTTGTTGGATCTAAGCGATCCCATTAAGTTGATCTTAGTCTAAAATTAGACTAACGTATCATTAACAAACGTTTGATTTGATCTTAGTCTCAAATGAGACTAACGTATCCTTAAACCCAACTCCAAACCCATATCTAAGAAAATACGCATTTGGGCTAATCCACGCCCTACGGGCGACAACATAAATTAGTCTCCTTATACAATCCACGGGCAACCAAAAACAAAACAAACACACACGACATGAAGTGACCATCTGGAGAAGGAGAAAGTGGTTACCGCGATGCGGTAGCGTAATTAACTGCAGGGGCTTGCGCCTGCAGGGAAGAGCGTCCCCACAATCAAAAAACCCCCAAATGAGGGGGAATCTGACGAAGTCTGCTACATCGGCCGCATCCGTTTAAACCTCCGATATACGGTGTCATAAATCAACTTGGCATCTTCAGAGAGGTAGACGGATAGAACCAATTAGAATCTGCCCCGAAATTCAGGCAAGACGGGCCTGCGCGGTCGCGTCTCCGTGTTTCGGTGGGGAACAATGTATCCTTAACAAACGTTAAGTTGATCTTAGTCTAAAATTAGACTAACGTATCCTTAACTAACGTTTAAGTTGATCTTAGTCTCAAATGAGACTAACGTATCCTTAAACCCAACCCCCAAACCCAAATCTAAGAAAAATACGGATTTGGACTAATCCACGCGTTACGGGCGACAACATAAATTAGTCTCCGTATACAATCCACGGGCAACAAAAAACAAACAAACACCCACGACACGAAGTGACCATCTGGAGAAGGAGAAAGTAGTTACCGCGATGCGGTAGCGTAATTAACTGCAGGGGCTTGCGCCTGCAGGGAAGAGCGTCTCCACAATCAAAAACCCCTCAAATGAGAGGGAATCTGACGAAGTTTGCTACATCAGCCGCATCCATTTGAACCTTCGATACATGGTGCCATAAATCAACTTGGCATCTTCGGAGAGGTGGACGAATAACATCAATTAGCATCTCCACGAAATTCAGGAAAGACGGACCTGCGCGGTCGCGTCTCCATGTTTCTGCGGGGAACAGATCTGTCCTACGAGGACCCGCCCACCACCATTCTCGACCGCAGAGAGAAAGTGCTGAAGAATAAGGTCATTCCGTTAGTCCGAGTGTTTTGGGGCGGTCGTTCCCCAGGAGAATCTACCTGGGAGCGTGAGGAAGATATCCGTGCGCGTTTTCCACATCTGTTTGTGTAGTGCTGTTGTTTCGTTGTCTCATTTTAAATTTCGAGGACGAAATTTTGTAAGGAGGGTATGATGTAAATTCCCAGTTCCGTAAATACAAAATTTCCCCTTGAATGTTTCCAAAATTTTCTTTACAATTTTGTGTATGAATTTAGAATGCTTGTGTTTATTTTAATTCTGAAAATTTAATTTTTATTTCCTAATCAAATAACCCCAAGCCCAGCCCATACCTAACCCCTTACCCACGCCCGACTCGGCCCCGTGCCTAAACCCGACCCGCCCCCTTCTTCCCCACTCCCTCATATTTTTCCCGCTCTTTTTTCACTTCGCCCCACGTCGTCGCCGCTCACCCCACGTCCCCACTCCTCACCACACGACTCCGCGGCGCCCACTCACCCCTTGACCTGTCTCTTTCTCTCCCTCTCATAACAAAACCGAGCTCGCCTCTGTTCCCCTCCGAATGGCGGCCGAGACATTAGGACGTCTTGCCTGAGATTCGGGGCAGATGCTATTTGGTTTTATCTGTCCACCTCTCCGAAGATGCCAAGTTGATTTATGGCACCGTGTATCGGAGGTTTAGACGGATGTGGCCGATGTAGCAGACTTCGCTTGAGGGGTTTTTGATTGTGGGGATGCTCTTCCCTGCAGGCGCAAGCCCCTGCAGTTAATTACGCTACCGCATCGCGGTAACAACTTTCTCCTTCTCCAGAATTTCACTTCGTGTCGTGGGTGTTTGTTTTGTTTGTGGTTGCCCGTGGATTATATACAGAGACTATTTATTTCGTCGCCCGTAGGACGTAGATTAGTCCAAATCCGTACTTTCTTAGATTTGGGTTTTGGGTTTTGGTTTAAGGATACGTTAGCCATATTTGAGGCTAAGATCAACTTAAACGTTTGTTAAGGATACGTTGGTCTAATTTCCAGACTAAGATCTACTTAACGGGATCGTCTAGATCCATTTCCAGTTTAGGGACATGGTGGTCCATTTAATATATGGCCGTCGGGACCCGTCACCTCTCTGACGACGTTGAAGGATTACAACGACATGTGTCAGAGAAGTCAAGTCAAATTCGTTTATGGGTTCCCCGAAGCCCCGAATAGATTGGATCGTTTCCACTGCATTTAGGCACTTGAATGACTTCAACCTTCGGTACCATCCTTACTGGAGATGTACCCTTGAACCAAAGTTGATTGGGGGTCTTATAGTCCAATTTGGAACTAAAGTCTGTTTGAATGTTTAAGGATACATTAGCCATATTTGAGGCTAAGATCAACTTACACGGGATCGTTTAGATCCAACAAAAGAGCGTTTGGGGGTTCTATTGTTCCAGTTTAGGGATGTAGTGGTCCATAGGTAGTTTAGGGACATTGCGGTCCATTGGTAGTTTAAGGACATTGCGGTCCATTGGTAGTTTAAGGACGCATAAGTCCATGGGTTTAAGGACCCCACAGTCCATATGGGTGTCTTTAAGGACACATTAGTCCGTTAGTTTAAGGACACATAAGTCCGCGGGTTTAAGGACCCCACAGTCCGTATCTTGGTTTAAGGACGCATAAGTCCATGAGTTTAAGGACCCCACAGTCTGTGTTGATGTGTGGTTGTCGGGACCCGTCACCTCTCTGACGTCGTTGAAGGATTACAACGATAGGAGTCAGAGAAGTTCGGAGATGTACCCTCGAACCGGATGTAAATTGATTTAAGAGAGTAGCTGTGCTCAGTCAATTTAATTTGAGGACTTACGGCCATGATTGGGCTAAGTCCAGTTGAAAAATGTTCAACGCTTTTATTTGTTTTTAACCTATTAGGCTTGTGCTAGGGCTTTGCCCATTTTTAAGTAATGCATTGCATTTTTTTTATTTTGTTTGGGCTCTGCCCATTTATAAATGATGCAGAGTATCAATTTTGTTTGGGCTCTGCCCTTTCATTGCATTTTATTTTGTTTGGGCTCTGCCCTTTTATAAAAGATGCAGAGCATCAATTTTACTTGGGCTCTGCCCTTTTATTGCATTGCAATTTATTTTGGCCTACTAGGCCTTTTAGATTTGGGCCTGGCCCTTTAGTACACAATGCATTGCATTTGTCAGGCGCTTTGCGCCAATCAACGAGCGCAAGCGCTTGTGGTGATGACATGTGTCACGCAAGCGCAGTGCGCTGCGCTTGCGCTACTGACACGTGGCACGCTCTGGTGAATTGCGCCAATTTCAGAGAGTAATGCTCTTTCTTAAAAGCGCATAGCGCAAGTGATTCAGATGCTGACACGTGGCGCTCTCTGGTGGTTTGCGCCAACCCAAGAGCGCAACAGTGCAAATTTTACAAGTGCAGGGCACTGTTTGATTTCTTGATCCAATTTAGATCAAAGAAAACAAGTTTTTCTTGCTTTTCTTGTTTTCAGAGAACTAATGGTTCATAAAAAAAGTGCAAGGCACTGTTTGATTTCTTGATCCAATTTCGATCAAAGAAAATAAGTTTTTCTTGTTTTTCTTGTTTTTAGAGGACCAGTGGTTCATAAAAAGTGCAAAGCACTTATTATTATTTGAAGATCATTGATCTTGTTCTTAGATCAATGATCTGTTAGAAGAAATTCTTCTATTTTGTGAAGGTTTTTACCTTTTATCTTGAACTTTCTTCAGAGTTCTCTCTATTGTGAGGTTATTAATCTCTCACAATGTTGATAATGTTGATGATTTGAATTGGGGTCTAGGGGCCTTTATATAGTGCCCATAAATTTGTTAAATTTGTTCAAGAGATCTTTCTCTGAGTGATTTGGGGAATTTTCCCCACCGTTGGATATTTGATCCAAGGGCTTCTGTTTTACAGAAGGCAATCTTCTTGTTTTAACAAGAACAGAAGAATCTTACTAGAATTTAATTCTGTTTAGCGCAAACGCCCCAGCACGTGACACGTGTCAAGCAGCGCAGAGCGCAGCACAACTGCGCTGACACGTGTCGCACAGCGCATCTGCGCTGACACGTGTCGCGCAGCGCACGGCGCAGCGTAACTGCGTTTGCGCTGACACGTGTCGCGCAGCGCACCGCTTGCGCAACTGCGCTGACACGTGTCGCGCAGCGCAACGCTTGCGCAACTGAAGCGTTGCTTCCTTTAATTTTTTTAAATAGAGCCTTGCTCTGATTGGGCGCGCTGCCTTGGGCGCTGCGCTGGCGTATCAGCTTTTGACACGTGGCGCGTTGCGCACGGCGCAAAGAATTTGAAGCGTTTCTTCGAATTTTGAATTTTGAAATTCAAACAGAGATTTGCTCTGATTGGGGGAAACAGCCTCATCCTCACCTTTTTCCCCAACACCCCCCTGTTGCTTCCATCACCCTCTTCACCAAAAACTCTTTCCAACTCCATCGCCGACCCCTTGCCTTCAACCACCGTAGCCACTACGATCTCCTCCTTCCTCACCGAGCACGCTCGCCTCCTCCTAAAGCCCTCGCCTCCACCTCAACACCCAACCAACACCTACGACCCTCTATTCAAAATCCATCTCCCTTGCTGCCGCCGACGAACTCGCCGAGCCCCTCCTCTGTCGCTGACGACAGACCACCACCACTCGCAACCACCTCGCCCCAGCAACCCAAGCCTCCGCTGCCAAGAACCCAAGCTCGAGCCGAGGCTGCGAACCCTAGCCGCGCGTGTGTCGCGATAGTGCCGCTGCTGCACCGTCGTCAACGCATCATCAGGAAAGTGTACTGCTTGCTCCATGCTATTTTTATCTATTACAATTCAAAATACCATCAAATTCCATATATACCTTTCGTGCGAATTAATATAATGCAAGTGTTCGATGCAAAATCCGAATGGCAAACCCCCGTTAAATTGACGGAAACTGATCACATAGGATGGCCCGAGTAATAACGAACGTGGTGATATGATTTGGCTGGAAAATACGATCTTTAATGACGTGATAGGCCTTTCCCATTTTAAGCCCGTTAAAACTGAAATTTTCCATACCTGAAACTCGTAAAAATCACAGTTAATTGATTATAAATTGGAATGTTGTGTTCGAGGGCTCAAATAGAACTTGACTCGACGAACTAGAACCCCATAAGAGTTTTAATCCGATTCTATGCTAAAAAGATGACGGAAACTGGTTCGGAGTGCGGCTCTGGACTGCAGTCCAAAGCAGCACTGGCTGTTGATTCTCATTTTGTAATACTTTCACTCTGCTGTATAAACATGTTATAATGCGGAACCCTATACCATAGCGAAGATGAAACAGTTAGCTAACTAATGAAAGTGATTTCATCTCTTTCTACTGTCGTTTACTATTTAAACTGTATTTTAAATTAACAGAATGTATAGCAGTTCCAAACAGGGACAGAACGTATACCCCGTTATTGTACAGTGCATAACTTCCAGTAAACTATGGATATTATCGATCCGTCTAGTGAGTTGGAAACCTAACTGATAAACCTAATTTTTTTTCAACTATAGCGTCGTCTAATTTTGATCTCAACAGGGTGAAAACTGTGTTACGAAATGGACATTCAGTTGAGGAACTGAATTTCCAGCAGCAGACACTTACAATGAAATGATTGTAACTTGCGAACGAAACCCGATTGACTTGAAATTAATTTTGTTGAACTTCCGACTGAGTTTACTTATTAACGCTTTTGTATCTTCTTGCTTAATTCTGAATGCATGATTTAATACAAATTTTCTAAGCTCATAAGATGCATAGCGACTTGTACAACATATAAACTGTTTAACGACATGATTCATAGTACTACTCGACTACAAGAACTCTAGTGATAGTGGACATTCGTGTTAATTCTCAGTGTATATTGCATTGTCGAACGTGTGTAGTATTGGTGTGCTTGTGTCAGGTACGCCAATGAATAGTGAGTGATTCGTGACAATGAACCATACAGTGAACAGTGAAAGAAATCGTGTTATTGATGCGTACTTGTACACAACTAGCCTATACTCACGAATAGTGAAACCTGGATAAAAATGGGGAAATCGAAGTGGAAAGTGAATTGTATTTAGCGAGGATAGTGATTTAGAGGATGATCATTCGAACGGCGACTCTGATATATATTAGGTTGGGTCTAGCGGTTCGGCTGACAGGGTTATGTCCCGGGCGATAGTGGGCCGTAGTCTTGGGTACATACGAGACCCTCGTTAATATGATCCTCCTTTCCATAACTCGATTTCAAAAATGACTTAGAGACCGATAGGGACATAGATCATACATTGCATCAGTTAGTGACATATTGATTTACCTGCATTTTAGCTCCACCGTTATTACTTCCATTTATTTGCCTTTTAGTATTATTATAATGTTGCTATTATGTCTCTCTGACAACCTGAGTATGCATGCTCAGACCTTGAGGAAGAACCAGTTAGGAGCCAGACCTGCCCTTCGAGCTTGCAGAGATTTAGACGGTCGTGCCTCCATTACCTTTACTTCTTTCCCTAAAGAAACCGTGTATTCGCACTTGGTTAGTAGTTCTTTTCCTTGTTTTGTTATAAATTGTGAACAATGAAAGTTGATGTAATAACTAGTGATGTATTTCCTTTACTTCTGTGCTGTGTTTACTGATTACCATGTAATGCTAGAAGCCGAAGTGTGACTACGGCAGGATTATTCCTTGACCGTAGGAGCATGGCTAGCCTAGCCTCGCATTCCGTATTTTAGGAAGCGGGACGTGACAGTGGTTGCGCTCCTTCGCATTGGCGCAACCTAAAACCATGGCCAGGGGTACACCCCGCACAATGTCTCCCTCACAGTATTACTAGAGGAGGCCCAGGGCGAGGGGTTCTTCAAGTTCCCTCCAATCTCGCGTCAGGCCTCAAAGCGAACCCGGGGGCCCTGCTGCGCCTTCCACCGGACGCTGGGCCACGCCACGAAGGATTGTAAGCAACTCCGGGACTACATCAAGGAGCTCATCCGATCGGGGCACCTCGTCGCCTACTTGAGGGATAAGCGGCAGGGCGACCGCGAGCAGGAGCAGCGTCTCCCTCCCGCCGAGCTGACCATCGGCCAGATCATGCCCGTTTCGGTAGATGACCAGTCCGGAGAACAGGGAACCCCGTACCCAGTGCCGAGCACGGAGACCAACAAACCTCCGGGGACCTCGGGCCACACTAATAAGGTCATCTATTGGCATGTACTTTTTTAGGGCAATGAAAACTCTTCCTAGGGTCTGTTATAAATTTAATAAAGATCAATGGAACATTGCGAAAAAGAAGGAAATGTCTCATTTATTCAAAAAGGTATTATGGGCTCCTCAGCCATACATACAAAAAGAAAAAGAAAATTACAGCAGCGGGGGGAGGGGTGCAGAGAGCACTGCTCATGGTACTCGGTAAAGATCTCCACCAGCCGAGGCCTCGCGAGATCCAACCTCAGCCCTCGATTCCCCCCACGCGCGTTGACCTCGAGCCTCAGTTCGTAGCACTCACGGACGAGAGCCGCCGAGCGAGCCAGCCGACTCCCGGAGATCAGGCCGAAGCGTCTCAGAGGCCGCAGCTTACCCACGGCCTCGTCGTAGAGCTGCTCGGGCAAGGGGTTGTAAAGCCCCCTCCTTCAGAACAAAAGCCCTCGCCAAGAGGCTCCGGGTTGTAACCCTGCCCGGCCAAGGGTCCTTGGTAGGCTTCTTACAGCCCTTCCCGCGCTAAGGACCAAAGTCCTCCTAGAGGCAGTCGAGCCCGACCCTTGCTCGGCTATCCCCGGCTGGTAGCTTCCTACCACAATCGACAGGGATCAAAGTCCTCGCCAAGAGGCACTGGGAGGAAACCCTGCTCGGTCATCTCCGGCTGGTAGCTCCCTACCCATGACGCCAGGGATCAAAGCCCTCATAAGAGGCATCCGAACGGCTACCCTGTTCGGTCATCCCAGGCTGGTAGTTGCCTACCCACGACGCAAGAGATCAAAGCCCTCGCCAAGAGGCAACTGCGCAGTTTCACTGCCCCGTTATCCTTAGTAGGCTTCTTATAGCCCCTCCAACGCTAAGGATCGAAGTCCTCCTTGGAGGCAGCCGAGCGGCTTCCTTACTCGGCTACCCCTGGCATGTAGCTTCTCTACTCGCAACGCCAGAGATCAAAGCCCTCGCCAAGAGGCAACCGCGCAGCTTCACTGCCCGGTTATCCTTAGCAGGCCTCCTACGGCCCCTCCAACGCTAAAGGATCAAAGTCCTCCTTAGAGGCAGTCAGCAGTGACCCTCGCTCGGCTATCCCCGGCTAGTAGCTTCTCTACTCGTAACGTCAGGGATCAAAAAGTCCTCTCAGTGGCAGTCGAGCCCGACCCTTGCTCGTCCATCCCCGACTGGTGGTTGCCTGCTCGCAACACCAGGAATCAAAGCCCTCGCCAAGGAACAACCAAGCATCTTCCCTGCTCGGTCATACCCAGCAGGCATCCTCCCGCCCATCACATGCAGCAGATCCGAGGCGCCAACAAGGGACATCAGGTCTATCCAAGTCTGAGCGATCCCCCTCGACTTCGAGGCCATAGAGATGCCTCATTCTTAGCAGCGCTTGGAACACTTGGCAAGTGATCGAAATCAACTCGACGAACGATCGCTAGACAGATAGCCCAACAGTGCAAGCAAAGATATTACGAGCATTCTTCACAAACAGAAGATAAAATGCAAACTGATGAAACCAAAAAAGTTTTACTACCAAGAGCGAAGTCTTTATAAAGGTTATTTTGGGCTCCCCAGCCTTACAGACTGCCCGGAGGCTTACAAAAATTCCAGAAACGGCAAAATAAAAGGAGGAGGAAGACGGGGGCTTAGGCCTCGGGGCCAGGCACGACCTCGGGGTCCTCGATGTCTACCACGAGTCGAGCAGAGTCCTAGGCCAACTCCTCGTCAGGAATCTCTTCCCCCTGCTCATCGGCGTCCACAAGGGGGTATTCGGCCCGGAGCTCTTCATCGGCGAACTCCGGCATCCGAGCCTTGACGGCGTCAAGGGCCTCGTGCCAGATGTGGGTGGTGGCCACGGCTAAGTCGTTGTAGAAGTCCTTCGATTTCTTGTAGCCTTCCACTGCCTTCGCCGCCGAGAGGTCAGCCTGCTCCGCCGCCTTGACCGCCACCCCCATTTCCTTTCGGAGGGTCCTCACCGTCTTCTTTAGGTTGCCGGCGAGAGCCTGAGCGTCCTCAAGCTTGACCTCGGCAGCCACGGCGGCCTCGCAGTGCCGGGCAACCTCCTGTTTTCCGGCCTCCACCTCGCCCTCTAGGGCAGCAACCCCCACCATCGCCGCCTCCAGCTCCCTCTTGGAGCTCTCTTCCAGCGAGGAGAGCTGGTCTGCGGCCTTCATCGCCAGGGCTATCACCTCGGCCTCCATGCGTAAGGCAAGGGCGATGTGCTGGAGGACCTGAAAAAAATAAGAAAGAGGTCCGGAAGATGAAGGAAGCACCAAACCTCACAAGCAACCGGTACTTACCTGCACGGACTCCTGGATGATTGACGCCATTTGGGCCCTGAAGGTCCTCCTGGGGACCCTGCCGACCTCTCTATCTTGTGCAGCAGGCTATCCGCGACAGATAGCCCCGAGGGCACCGCGAACCGGAGGCCCCCCTCCTCCACCATGATCGGCGAGGACTGGCCCCGAGGAGGCCTCCGAGAACCCCTCTTGAGTGGCTCCGATAGAGAGCCGGTCTCCTCCTCCGAGACCGGGTCCTCCAGAATTCGAGCTCGCTTCCGGCCCGACGCTCTGCTAGGCCCCGGGGCGGGATCCGCCCCCGAACGCTCAAGGGACGCGGCCACCGGAGGCGCTGGGATGGAGGCCGAAAGAGCCGGGGCAGGCTTCGAACGGGAAGAGCTGGCGCCTCCAGCCTTCGTAACCTTCCTCGGCTGGCGCATGGAGGCTCGGAGCTCGTCCATATCCATGGGTCCTGCACAACCAAATGCAAAGAAGTCAGCGACATATGCAATATACAAGTCAAAAAGCAAGCCTAACTTACCGACGAACTCGACGGGGTTGAGCCCGGCTCAACTCAGGACCCTTTCAGACAGCAACACGTCAAATCGGGGGACGGGCTCCCACGACGCCACCCTCACCGCGGTGGGGTCATTGGACTGGTTCCACGGAAAGCATTTTTACCTCGACCGCTTGGTGGGCATGGGCCAGTCCTTGCCCTCGGGCGGCGCGACGAAGAAAAACTTCCTTTTCCAGTCGTGAATGGAAGAAGGCAGGGCAACAACCCTTGTCCCGGCGGCGCCCCCTGTCGCTTCCTAAAAGAGAGGTAGACCCACCTCGGGTCGCCCGCTCGGCCCCCAGGATGATTTTTGAAAACAAGGGAAGAATCAAGGATGGAGAGGCTGAAGGGAACCGCCTGCAGCTTCAGGCGGATCAAGAACCCGAGGAGAATCCTCCATGAGTTCGGCATAGCTAGCCAGGGGCTAACCCGAAGAAGTTCAGCGCTTCGACGACCTCGGAAGAAAAGGGCAGGCGCATTCCACCTCAAAAATCTTCCAAATACAGGGCGATCTCCCTACCCCGTACTTGGTCTGCCCTCTCTCCCTTCTTGGCCAGACGAAGCGTATAACGTGAGGGGATGTGGAAGCGAGTCCGAGCATTGCCAAGCTCGTCCTCATGCCTCACCCAATACGACGCGCCGGGGGCAGCGTCTACCGCCTCCTCCATGGGGTCTGCTCTCGCCGCACGATCCCGGGAAGTGGATCTGACCCGTGCTCCCCGGGAAGACTCAGGCTTAACTAGAAGGTCCCTAGAACCTACTCTTACGGCATCTACAGATCCTATGAAAGAAGACATCTAACCTGAAGAAGAGAGATCCTCGGGAAATGAAAGCAGAAGAAAGAAGACGAGCGCCGAGAAACCAGGACTTAGAGCGAGGAAATATGAAGGAGTAGGGGCCCTGGAGTGGGCCCATCCTTATTTATCACTGCAATCGCCCTCATTCAACGGTGCCCATCTCCCGCCAAAACCGTAACAACTCCATTTTTAGTGTACATAAACTTGATTTAAATTTAAAGTATACTTGGAGTATTTAATGTTGATGTTACCACTTTAAGTATTTATTTCACTCCATAATTAGAAGAAGGAGCTTGTAGCTCATTGGTAATACCTTGAACTGCTGAACCAAGCCACCAGAGTTCAAATCCCCTGCCCCATATTATTTTTAATATTATTTTGTTTTAAATTTTATAGAATCTCGACAGACCACACACAATAACTCCCAAATTTTCCACTACACCCACTGACCTAAATACACCAGAGGCCCCACGTGACGACCCCCCACCTCCTGCCACCCTGACTCGGCCCAACTCGGGCCGGCACCGCCGGCCGAACTCGGCCGGACGGCCGAGTCGCCAACTACAATATTGTGTCTTTTTCTCTACCCTACCTCCCTGCACACTCCAATTTATGAGATTGGTTCCAGAGACACATTTATACCCTATTTAATCCATTTTTAATGATTTTTCACACATTTTTACAATTTTTAATTAAAAACCCTACACCTACCCTAACCCTAGCTTAACCCTATAAATACACCCCTACCCCTTACCCTCTCACCCCAAAATTCTGAGCCCACTCTCTCAAAATTCTAAGAATCATGTGTACTTTGAAAACGAGCGAAAGGCGAAGCTCCGGCGAAATCTACGGCAAACTTCCGGCGATCGTTTTAGAAACTATCGGCGACGACGCAACACATCGGCGATTCCCCTACTTCCATTTTACTCTCTTGTGTGACCTAAAACCCGTAAGTCCCATTTTCCATCTATCTCTTCTATCTAAAAGTACGGATTTACAAAACCCGACGGAATCGGAACAAATCGATTTCTGATTCGGTTTCTTCATAAAACTCCACTTCTTGTTAACATAATTATGCTTAAACTCCTTCATGTTGACCATTAAATACTAATCAACCAAATTGATCAAGTTTCATTTCATAAAATGATGGCTATTTCAATTTATCGTATTTTTCACTTAAATACCACATTGTTTCAATTCTACATTTAACCCCATTAAACTTGCTATATCTTTAAGTAGATCACGAGATAATGACCTACCTCCTCATACACTCATACGTAGCATAACACGATACCCTCGAGAATTTAGAATACGGGAAAACAAACATTTTCATTTAAATACCCTTTACTTAATAAAACCATTTCTAAAAGATTTAGTATTGATACATCTTTATAAATAAATACCACTTATTATGAAAATAGGATAAGGTTGTGGGCATCAGTCATTTATCTAAACCTGACTTTGTGGTGTTTAGGCTAGACAAGTGAGAAAGGTAACTTTAAAAGGCCCGTCTCACGGTGATTCGTGAGCGGGTCCCTTCTTTCTTCACTTGTACTTACCTAACCACAATTGGCGGTGAAGAGGCGATTTGAGGTATCTCACAACTTGTCACTTTGGACCAGTTAGGAGCAGTCTAGTTGACTAGGGAGACCCTAGAACATAGAATATGGGAAAACGACACTTTTTCATTTAAATACCATAATTAATAAAACCGTTTTTCTTAATGATTAGTATTTATACAAATCTTTGTAAAGCGCCGCTACAACCCATTTTGGGGAACCCGTTCGGGATGGTGCGGATTATCACACATCCTCGGGCTTAGTAGTGCGAGATTCAGACCTCCGCAAGGAGCATTCGGTCTCGAAAGATTTAAAATACGACACCTTAAGAAAATGAGATTTTTAGAATATAAAATATATATCAAAATTATTTTTGTATAAATATATGTATATTTATCATTAAAATACCTATTTTGTTATGACATAAATATTCCACCTTTTTCTAAAAAATCATGAGAACCAATTTTACACTAAAATACCATGAATTCCATACAAAACCAATATTACAAATAAATACAACTTATCATGAAATTATGATATTTTCACTAGAAATATCACAATATAAAATCTACATTTATTACAACTCTAAAGACGAATAATAACTACTTGGGTGTATTTTGAAAAATATATAAAAGTATTTTTACATAAAACCCCCTCAAGTTCTATAATTTACCATAAGGACCCTAGTAAACATAGGTTTAAGCGGGACCAATCTCTTGAGCCTCAGGGAGCCGGAGAAGTGGGTGCTTGCCTAACTAAGGTAGACAACTTAACAACGGTGTTATCAATACGGTAATCGTCTTTGAAAAAGACACGAAAGGTTACCGATAACATCAAAACAATCAGGACTTCAATTTACTTATCTAATTGACTGACTCAGATGAGTCTCATTATAATCTGACTTGAATATGATTCAAGTACAATTTACAATCTACAATCTACAAATCTTCAATATTACAATTCAACATGAATCCATGAATCCAATTATCAATTTATACAACTTGACTGAACCGGACCATGGATATGCATTCCATTTACATGATTCTACGGCTACATCTGTTTACTGATATCATGGTTTCGGTCAGTCAATCAATTATACCATCAATATAATTTACAAAACAAACAAAACAAACAAGACATCGTGGAGTTTAAGAGGTAGATTGGTACGGAAGGTGTTAAAAGTGGCACGAGACTGTAAGACTTAATACACCTAACATGAATCCAGTTGCTGTTGTACCATAGCATAAACGGTTCCTTGTACTATACTTGCCTCTAGTCTCTGGCATATAGAGACTCCTCTCGTATACACTGGCATTCTTCTGTACCAAGCTACAAACAACAGCGTTTATACAACATTACAACAAGATAATACAACTTTAAAAGATACCTTCTTATTCTGTCTATTCTACTTTCCTCTTATCTTTGGGACTTACCGAGCGACCTGTTCGCTGACGACATTCTCTTTCTTTCTTCTTTGAATGTCGTCAGATAATTTGGATACGTCAAAGATCGAGCTTACTGCTGAAGACTTGGATCAGTTTGCTGAAGAACCAGAGCTTTAGTTTCATTGTACACATTTCCTTTCAGTACTTTACATTCCTGTTATGCCATTGTTTAGGCATCGCTTTTATTTCAGTTGTATTTACTTTTCATGCATTGTACAAAAGAATGTTAATAAATAAAGTTGCTGTTCAGTTTATATATCTTGTCACTTGTGTATTTACTTTCATATTACTTAGATACGCTTAGCGTATTTACTTCAGAGTAAATACGTAGCGGACCAGTCCCGTCCCCTTCGCCGTACACCGGAAAGCGGGGCGTGACAAAAACGCCTCCTGGCGTCCAACGACCCCGATCGCTCCACTTGTCATTCCCACACTGAGCCGCATCCCATCAGACGCCGCAGGTCTGCACACGTCGCGTCGGCAAACCGACGCTTGACACGCGGACCGTCGCTTCAGTGACAGGATGCACGAACCGGCACACCTTCCTTAAATGCAGAGATCTCGCCCTGATTCGCTGGCAGAAAAGATAGCTGACAGCCCTGGAACGCGTCCCGGCAAAATCTTAACAGGAGCTCACCTCGAGCGGCCCGGCAGTCCACTCTTGACCCGACCCGCCAGCTGGTCGGGACAAGAGTGGGGGGCTAATGATGATGCTCCATATTGGCGATCTCCCAGATCAGGACACGTGGCAGATGACGTGTCCCAGAACTCAGAAGAAAGGGCCCATAAGGTCCGACCGGGACACCCCTGTACCCGACCTGTAAGCACATGCTGGCTCACCTCAGAGCCCCCTGTGAATTGGCTTCCTCGGCCTCTCAGCTCGCCCCGAGCTACCACAAGACCAAGATACCTTGGCCCTCCCGCTCGTTCCCGAGCTCTCCCGCCGAGGCCATCTTCCTCGGTCTCTCCGACCGACCAACTCCGCCGCTCACAGGCGTAACCGCCGCTCCGCAAATCTCACCATACGCGGATCCTCCGCCGGCAACATCCCACGTTCCACGCCATCACGATCCCCATTCACGGGAGATCCGCTTATTACGCGGGCATGACGTCGGGAGCGTAACCGTCGGCGAGATTCTCGCACCTGCTACTGCGTGCCGCCGCCGCTATATAAACCCACATCACAGAGGGGTCAAGTAAGCTTTTATCACCCCACTTAGCCGTTGCTCTGCTCGGATCGTGTGCTAACTTGATCGTCGGAGGGTTCTCGGTGGTACCAAACCATCCCGGAACTTCTTTGCAGGTACTCGACGCAGACTCCTCAAAATCACCAATCTCCTCAAAACCCATTGAGACCCACACGCAACAGGAGATCACCTCCAAAATCCACCGGGAGATCGACGGAAGACAACATCTGACGGAGAGCCGGAAAGCACCCCATCAGTATGGAATCTTATTTGTAAGGAGTATAAAAGCCTAGAGCTTTAATTTTTTCTTTTCATTTATCAATTTGATTTGATTTGATTTTTTTTATTTTAAAAATAAATTGGAGTGCTCGTATGCACTTTTAGATTTTGGGATTTTATTAACTAAGTGATCTGGGAATAAGGAATACTATGGAGAACAAGAAAAGAAAAGGCTAGAGGTTAAAATGTCCAAAACAAGCACGTGCAAGTCCCATATGAATATTTTCCCAGATTTTCAACAACAATATAACAAAAGCCAGCAAAGTACTAACTATGAGATACTTCATAATACTAAAGTGTTGATGAAACGAACGTTAAGGTGTTCAAGTGAAAAAGGAGTGAAACTCTAAGACCAGAGGTTATTTCACCGCTTATATGTTTTTTCTAAAAATGAAAAACAGATACAAAATACAAGAAAAATTCTCAAATGAATTATCTCATATCAAATGCGCCGTATCATTTATTTTTCAAAACTTAAAATTTTACTTCCACTCTTCTTTGCTGTAATATTTTGGAAAATTATAAATATTAATTTATAATTTAAAATATGAATATAATTAGTCTACAAAAATAATATCGCATATGAATTTTTGTATCGGATTGATATCCGCAAAAATATAATTATTTTGGTAAAAATGGAGAAAAAGATGTGATATCATAAAAATGATATTTAAATTGTTTTAATATGAAATGAGATTTTATTAAAGGGTTATGGTACTTAAGTATTATGATAAGTGTTTTATTTCTTTTAAAAACATGAATTTAGAATTAGTGTAACATGTGGGTGTTTATTTTAAAAAGGTTTTTATGTTTGTAATAAGGGTGGGTATAAGTTAAGTTAGAATAACCCTCAAAACTTCCACACCACACACACTCTCACCTCCCTCCACCTCATGCAACACCCCTCCATCTCATTCTTTTCTACCTACCTCCTTCATCTAATTACACATATTCATTATCCTTTTTTTCAAATTGAACATATACTTCCTTCAAGCTCCGACACAAAAAACTTCAAATATTCATCATATCAAAAGAGAAATGAGGGTTCCTTCATCAATATTGCTCATACCATCAAGTTAGAGCTACAACCACTTCAAGAAACCTCAGGCTACCAATTCTTGAGCTGGAATTCCATTATGCACCATTTCTTTAGGTATATTTCTTCTCCTTTGCAATTTTCTTTTGGTTACATATCTGTTTTTGTGTACAAATATCTGAAAATGAGGTTTTTATGATATTTGTATGGGTAAATTTGAATCGGAATTACTAGGTTAACCCACTAAAAAAACTAACAATACTAGGATATGGTGTGACCACTAGGTGACCACACTTAAAGCCCGAGCCCTTAATTCTCCTGTTCACCCATCGGTTTTCCTCTTTTTCCCGCCGTCGCCGGCCTTTCAGGGTAGTGGTGTTTTGGGTTTTTGTCGGTAGCTTTATTTGGTAATAATATAAGCTACTGTATTGTTTGATTTGTCCCAGATTTCTGGGAGTGTTCTAATATTTTTTTATCAATGTTTCCGATATTTTAATACGGTTTTTCTTATTTTTAAACCGCGGCTGATATATTGACGTTCGTACGTTAATATCAGGGGTATTTGGTCGTTTTTGGAGCAAATAATCTATAAGTTCTAACCTATGTGTGCTTAACTCTTTATTTTGGTTTTTATATGATATGTTATAACTACGATTGTAAGTACGATCGCGGAGGTTTCCGAGACGGCAAAGACGGACAAAGCAAGCGTGGATTTCGACTAGCTTGACAAATGAGTAGATTTATATCTACGGGGGAAATCGGGTGGATGTCGTATAACACCCCCGCAATCAATTAATTAGGATAGTTATGCTATCTAGTTTGATTTTAATAATATGTTAGATAACTTAGCTTTATTAGATTGATATTATTTCGTATCTAGTAGCTTATACATGTAGTTATATTTGATATATGGTTATGATGACATACATACGTGACGATAAATCCGTACGATATGGATATGATACTGGATGGACATTGTACGAGGGATCATACTGTACTTGATGATGAGGAGAGCATGCCGAATACATCCAAGTGTCATTTGGACTCGTGGAGTCTTGAGTTATCCCGACTTGGGACATTACGCTTGAGTGAGCTATACTATTTTAAAAACCAACGATTCGTATTCCATTTTAAATGATAAATGACAAGAATGCGATACTATTTTCCAAAACAAATATCTATTTTAACATAATGCAGTTTCCATATTTCAAAATAACGTTTCGTTCCATTTTCAAAGATAATAGTATAGCTCATAGTAATTGGTTATGTTAATAATTACGTGATACACGTAGATTTCCTTTATATGTTTGCGATACGCTTAAGGATTGTATACGTTATCTTTTATACGAACACACTGATAGAACACTACACAACTACCAATGAGTACTATGTTGCACGAGCACAGACTCATATGTTACACTACACCTCATTGGTACTGTCATGACGCTGTAAGACCGCTATACCACGCGATGTGTATGTAAATGCCGATACGAGCCGTTATGAATTCCCTATATCTAGGAAATTGGGCTATAATTATATGCTACGGATATTGGTAGAATTATTTTATGCTTTAAACACTTATAAAACACTTGCACAAATACTAATGATTGACATGTTGCATGGGCACAGACGCACATACTATACTACATATCATTAGTATTGCCATGAAACAGTAGAATTGTTACGTTTGTTTGCACGACTGACTATACTTACGTATGGTGCCTTTATTACCTGCTGAGTTATTGCGGATACCAGTACCATGGATATTCGTATTTGATCCTTATGAGTTTTTATGATGTTTTTACTTTCGATGATATATATGAATGGTATGGGACGCTGCTATATATATATATATATATATATATATATATATATATCATCAGAGTGATATATACAATTATTCTTCTTCTTTACTTGATATTTCTGGATACGACGAGTTGACGTCCATCATGAGTTTTATATTTTCTGATTTGATTTTATTCCGAACCGAGTGGGGGGCTATATGGTTACGGACATGCTACATATCCGGACTGAGTGGGGGGGTATACAGTTGGATACATGGTGGACCCAGTCGAGACCGAAGGACAGGAAGGCCGCGATAGAGGCGGGGAGCCTAGCGAGGACACTCAATACCGGAGATAGATATGAGCACGGCGGATATTCAGGGGATACTGACCGGGGCTAGGGATATCGATGGGCGATCGATCTGTTGGGACAGTGTCGACGATATCTGGATTTGCGTGTCGGTGATGGACACGAGAGATTTGATGATTTAGGGTGTTGATACTGGACACCCATATATTGATATTTTGCGATCATTCGAGATATACCGTTATAGTTTATGCGACCAGGACTGATCCGGGGGACAGTACCTGAATACTATTTTACCGGTCGATACATATAAAAAGGGTTTCTAAACGAGCTATTGTCTCATTATTTTTGACATGCCTAGAATGACACAAGGATTTTTAAAATTGTAAACCTCTTAAAACTCTTTACTAAACAGCAAGACGTTTATCTTAAATAAATACATGTAATACTTCATACTATTACGTCTTCTTTTATGCCAGGGCATACGTATCCCGCGGGTATTTTAAAAAGAGGTTTTACATACATATTTTTGGGCTACCTTATAGGCTTATACCCGAATGCATGTTATATAAATATGGGATGCTACAGTTACGCGATCGATAGTGATGCATTTATTGTACTTATGCATTCTATATAAATATTAGTACAGGATATGATAGTACTATACTTATGACCTAAGATATCGTTGTGCATTTCGATTTCTATCTTGTGATATACTTTTATTCATTGAGTTGGCAACTCACCCCTGTTGTGCGCCAGTTTCTTACAGGATATACTGTTCGGATCATCATTGCCTTGTGGCACACATTTCTTTTCGGTGATTGCTTTGGTAGGTGGGCTACTATTGTATCATACTCACACTTGTATATATATTATTTTTTGTATCTAGTAAAACTCCATCGACCCAGAACTTGTATAATTGTGGAATTAGAAACGAGACTTAGAGTTATGTGTTTGTGGGCGTCGCACTCGTTGGAGTTGACTTTTTATACTTGTTGATCTTGTTTCGCTTTGCTTTTCTTCACCATTGAGCGTCGTATATTTTGCGTGGTTGCTCCATTGTTTGGACGTGAAAGCTAGCTCCCGTTGGGATACTTTATATATTATTATGCTTGTAGCGGTTTTTATTCAAAATTTACAAAGGAGGTGCTACCGATTTTTAAAACGTCATAAATTCTTTTCAAACATACTTATTTAGACTTAAATGCTTATTTTAAACTGGTTTCATCTAATGACTATTTTTAAACTTCACCTCCAATATTTTCGTAAAAAGGTTTAGATTCCAGGCTTTCGGCTTACTTGGGCCGCGTCGATGTCTTTACATGTCACGTGATTTAAGTGTCAGTCACATGCCACTTTCGGATCGTGACATTTATCATTTTCCAAAACAATTCACGTGTAACGACTCTGATTTTACTGTACGAAAATTTTTAAGTTAATGTACAGAATGGAGTTTGCAAGCCTGAGTACCCTTTAAAAGTTAATTTTGTTTAAGAACAGTAAGAAATAACTTGTAGCTCAATTGTAAAGCCTTGCACTGTTATGACGAAGCCCAAAAGTTTACACGTGCAATACACATAAAAATAAAAAGTCAGGGAAAATAAACATGTGCACAATGATATATATACAGAGTAGGACACGTGTTTAAGATCCACCGGCCCCCCTCACACATTGGACCGACGAGATGCTTCTTTGGGCCGGCAGGGACGGGTCGACCGTGGGTAAAAGTCCCCGGGCTTTGCACACAAAACTCTTGGCCTACCCCTAACTCTCCTGCACTGTTTGATTTTCCTGCAATCAAACAGAGACTTTAATTTCACCTTAAAATCAAATTTAAATGCATTTTAATTCATTCTTTCAATTCCAAAATCATAATTTCACATTATAAATACTATCCCATGCCCTAGTCCCTCCTCATTCTAAAAATTCTAACCAAAACCCTTAAATTTTCTCAAGTACGAGTGGAGTAGAAGAGGAGTTAGCCAACGACCAACTTCCGGCGATGATCGAAGCGAATTTCGGCGACGCCGCGACGCCGCGAAGACCAATACACCCTCATCTACCTTTCCTTAGAATTACTAGCTTGTAAGTCCCTCCCAATTTTTCTTTTTCCTCTTTGAAATCTCTTTTCAAAACAAATATCGGTAAGTGAAGTTAATACCGATGTCAATCTTCTAAACCTTAAAAACTCACCATTTTACTTGCATATTGTTCATCCAACATTCACACAATCTTTATAACACTAATATAAATGTTTATAATAAGTTGTAATCTAAAATATCATGAAACATAAGCTTAAATTAACTTTTACGCTAAAATACCATGAACTTCATATATTCATCTTTTAGTACTTTCGATCATTATACCTTTAGAAAACTTCACGGGGTAATGACATACCCCTCACATACACACATGTTTCCATAGCACGATATACCTTGAACATATTTTTATTACCATATTATATTAAAATACCATATACTAAAAAAACGGCTTTCTTTGAATTGTATTTCAAAACCCTTTGCAAATAAGCCTCTACAACCCAGTTTAGGGGACTCGCTATTGGATGGTGCGGATTATCCAACATCTTTGGGCTAGTAGAGAGAGATGCAGACCTCCTCACGGAGCATTCGGTCTCGAATGGTTTTCAATTAGATTTTTAAGAAAAACGGAATTTTCTACTTAATAATCAAAATTATTTTTTAATAATTATATAAATATTATAAAATCCATATACTTTCAAAATATAATAACTTTATACTTTTTCAAATAAAAGAATGACAAGTTTCACCAAAATACCCTCAAGTTATTCAAAAGTCAAGCTTTACAATAAAATACCATGAACTATTCTAGTTAAGATAATTATCACTAAAATACATCAATTCTTAAAATACACATCCATGGAAACCCTAAAAAATATAAATAAATTTCTCGAGGTTATTTTGAACTATAATAAAAATATTTTTCATAAAACCTTCTTGAGCAATATAAAACACTGTCAAGGACTTTAGTAAATATGGGTTTAAGCGGCATCAATTCTCTTGAGCCTCAGGGAGCCGGAGAAAATGAGTGCTTGCCTATTTAAGGTAGAAAAAATTAACGGTGTTATCAATGGTAATTTTCTTGGAAAAAGACACAAATCCTGCCGTCCATGTGCAGCAATTACCGATAACTCCCGAACCTATTTCAGGATCCAAATCAGTTCTAAATGTCTAACTCAAGTCTGAATCTAAATCAAACCTGAATTCAGCTCAAACCAAAATACAATTCAAACATGAATCCAAACTCTAACAGGTATTGTCACGCCCCGCTTTCCAAAAGAAGGTGAAGGATGACGTGGCAAGGTCCGCAACCTAACTGTATTGAAGGTGGTCTATTCAATACAGTTACGTTAAGCGTATGAATATCTAACATGCAGGATGTGTGCTAAAATCAAAGTAATAAAAGCGAAGGCATTTATTTCTATTAACCAAACTTTATTACATCCCAAAAGAAAGAGTAAAATAAACTAAGTAGTTTAATTACATCAAAAGAGAAACAAAAGCCCTAAACATGTGGGCAACAACAAAAATTAAATCTAGCTAATCTTCCATCGTTCAGTCTGCATAATCTTCATAAGTTGGCTTTACACCTTGATCCTCGCCATAATACTCATTCTTATCTGACGGACATTCCTAAGATAGAGGAAGAAAAGGAAGGTCCGTCAGCGAGTTATACTCGGGTAGGATTGCCTCATAAGGAAGTAGGTATAGAAACAAACATGTGTATATAAATATAATGAACATGATGTACATGGGCATAAAGGTATGAGGTTGATGCAAATTAGATATATTGACAGAGATATATGTTTGGTAAAGGTTCAAGTCAAGTCAAACGAATATTCAGTCTAAGAGTTAGATCAGGTTAAACAAGGTGTGTATGGTTGGAATTGACTGGTGAACATACTCGTATCCTTGAGATATCCCATGACTAGCTGGAAGCAGTATGAGCTGGTGCTCATGCCTGGGATGGCAATCAATGTGGTAGCGTGAACATCCCCGAAAGGTGTCCCATGACTACGATGAAGCTTTGTCTAGCGTGAATATCACTCAAGTGCAAAGGTATTACCACCCTTCAGTTCCATAATAAACAACAAGTCTAAACTGGTAATATATCCGCTTCCAAGATACTGAATAATTCGTGTCTCATGAAGAAAGGTAGATAAGGTAACAGGTAGGTATAGCACATGATGTGAGTTTAGTATTGAGTATCAATAACTATTGTAAACGTTTTAGTTTGTTAAATAAGGGTCCGAATACTCGCGATTATTCCGTTGTGGCCACGGAACAACAACTGAAGAAGTAAAATGTACCGTTTCACTTCCCGCGATCATGATCGGGTAGTAAGGGAATCCGAGTTCCGAATCTCCTTGCCTAATCAAACTACCCATCCCCGTGGTTCAGTATAAAGGTTTTGACGAATTAAAGTTAGTGCGTATACCTCTAGGCATGGAATTTCCATATTGTATGTCATCCACATTTTGGATCATTCGCCCTCAAATAGGGTTAGTATTCGCCCGAATATCGGGTTAGTAGTCGCCCATACATTGGACTGGTCACCCTGCCTGCAGGGATCTTCATATATGTATAGTCGTCCGTACATCAGACTGGTCACCCGGAATATCGGGATCTTCTCAATAAGTATTCCATACCTAGGTCCGCGCATTCTAACCCTAGCCGTATCATATGTCAGATATGTCATAAACTGGAAATTTTTAAAAAGTATTGATCTCATTTAATATGGTCTTCCACAACCACTCGTTTTATGTTGTTATCTTCTAAAGTTTGTAATGTACTTCGTATCATCTTATAGAACACTTAGTTAATAAAGGATAATAGTGTTTAAGTATATTTATTATTTCTAAGAAAACCATAATGTTTGAAATATTCGTCATATTTTAGAAAACCCTAATGTTTTACTGAAAATATCCTTTCGATAAAAGGTTGTGGTGTTTATTTGAAAATCTTTTGCAAAAGATTTTTATAAGGAGCTTAGACACACTTTCAAGCAATCACAATATGCACAATCAAGCCTAGAGCTAATATCTCCTAAGTCAACTAGACTGCTCCTAACTGTTTCAAAAGGGCAAATTGTGAGATCCTCAAATCGCCTCTTCACCGCCAATTGTGGCCAGATAAGCACAAGTGAAGAAAGGAGGGATCCGCTCACGAATCACCGTGAGACGGGCCTTTTAAAATTACCTTTCCCACTTGTCTAGCCTACACACCACAAAGTCTGGTTTAGATAAACGACCGATGCCTACAACATTTCCTTTGTCCTAATCTGGATTGGTGTTTATTTGAAAATTTCCTTTTAATAAGGTACTAAATATTCCTTTTGAAAAGATATTGTTATACGGATTATGGTCCTTATTAAAAAAGGCCATTTAATAAAGGTCGAGGTATTTAAATGAAATTAATAATTTTATGAAATTATAGTGTTTTAGGTTCGGGGTAACGCTTTAGAAAATACGTTTGTTTTGGAGAAAACATAAGCCGTTATTTAGGTTTAGTATTATCCCCTTTCAAAAGGTGAAGGGACTTAACAAAATTATAGTAGTTGAAAAAAAGTGTAAGTAAAATATATGTATGTTGTATCTAAAACATTTATTCCACATATCTTATCTCTTATGGATGTTTTAAACAAATATAACATTTTAATTAAACGAGGATATTTTGTGGAAGTAACCTATTTCGAGATCATTTTGATAGTATGGGTAAGTGTGGGTATATCAGAGGTGAATTGACAATTCATGGGTTATGACATTAAGCATATCAGATTCCAGGTAGTATGAGAGTGCAATATATTTTTGCGTACGGGGGAAATTAAACACCGTTTTAAAACATGGGTTAACATTATCATCATTAAGGGTACAAGGAATAGGCATGCACGAATATTATAACATCATTTTATATAGGGGGTTGATGATTAGAAGTTGGAACTAAGGTTATTGAGAAAAGAAGAAAGCGACAGAATGAGGGGAGAGAGGCGGATCCTACCTTTTGTTTGAGTCAGATGCCGATGGGTTGAAAGCGTAGGCTCGTACTAAATCCTCAATAACTCCGCGGTCAGATTTTTCCTCGGCGATTAGGTGGAGCCGTAGCGTCGGCGTCGTCGATACGGAGGCACTGGTATTTTTTCCAGAATTTTCGGAGTTCTGAGGTGTGAGAAATCAATATTTGAAGGTGTCTATTTATAGGGTTTCTTCACCAACCATAAAATCCAAAATTTCCGTTAAATTTCCCCAAAATCTGTGCCGCCCAATCATTCAAAATCATCACCTCGTGATTAGCCGCTGCCGCCAAAGCTTCGTGGTCGTTGGATCTGCATCCAACGGCTCACGAGCCGCCGCCCCAGCGCCGCCATCCGCCACGAGTCACGCGTGGGGGGATCACGCGTTTTCGCGTGGTCCCCACCAAGTGGGCGTCATCGATGGGTCTGAGCCGTTGGATCTTTTGATCCAGCGGTCCAGGTTAAAGGGAATTTTGTAATTATTTTTTTTATATAAATACTAAACGGATTTATATTTTAAAAATTGAATTTGGTTTTAAAATAATTGTTAAAAATATGGGAAAATTATGGAAAAATTTCAAAAAATATTTTATTGATATCTTTAGTATAAAAATAATTTTGGGCTAAAACTAAATAATATATCCATTTCTATGTTGTTAGCTAGTTATTATTTAAAATCTAGTTTATCTTTTAAAATATTTTTAATTACGAATTAATTATTTTAATTGATAATAAAAATATGCAGATTATTTTAAGGCATTATAAAACCATTTAAGCCTATAAAAATAATAAATATATTTTAGAAAATTCGTTTAATCATTTTCAATGCTTTGAAAAATTATTAACATTACCTTAAAAATTATTCTTTTATCAACGAAACACGTAAATAATTGTTTGATAGTAGAAATTTAAATAAAATATATTTTATTAGGTATTAGAAAACACGGTCGTTACAATCTACCCTCCTTAAAATAATTCCGTCCTCGAAATTTCAGAAAGTAGGTCAAGAAAAAAGAATTCACTAAGAGGGGATTATCGCGGTTAAATATTTTAGGTCTCGCACTCTCGTCTCGTTTCCTCGCTTCCGTGTATGTCTGCCTAGTAGTTCTTTATTCATATAGCTCTAGCCAGCTGGATTGTCTTGTCGCTCAAGGTTTCATCCTTCTAGTATCTCGACCGGTTGCCGCTCGTAGGTTACGCCAACTTTTCCGTGATCTCGGAACGATCAAAAGTATGACTAGGATTGCCAGCATACCCTCTTAACTGTGAGGTATAAAAGTATTATGCACGCCCTCCAAAGAAAATAGTAGAACTAGGCTATACACAAACGCACCGTCTCCTTCCAAGATGTTAAACAGCCGATGAGTCGTGGGCTGAGCTTCCCGCACTCGCTGCATTGTATCATCATCTCCACTCTCTTTTTTTTCTACAATTATCTCAATCTTACAATTCTCCATCTTCAGGGTCGTCCCAATCGATCAGCACTTCTCCCATATAAAACTTGACCCCTCTCATCTGCTTCATGTGCTTCGACCATCCGTGTCCACACGATCTTCTTAGAGTAGTGCTTTTATATCTTCAAGATGAACATTACCATCGTCAATTCTAGATCTGGATAGGAATAGTTGCATTCACGAGTCTTTAGTTGTCTTGACGCATATACAACTATATCTCCGAGCGGATATATCGCACCACCAAGTCTCTTCTCCGAAAATCGTAGTTGATGTTTAAAGGTTCTAGTTTTGCTAAGAATTGCAAGAATGGTTGTGATAGTTACGATCTACCCTCCTTAGAATAATTTCATATTTGAAATTTTCAAAGGAGTAGCCACTACTAGGCACGGAAATCAGTAACGCTGTCAGGAAACCTCTTTGCTACATGTGTCGCTCCCGCAAGTTGGTGTATCACTTGATGCATGGAAAGTCTCTGAAGGGTTTAGGTACAAGGAATCAGAAAATTTAAAATCAGTAGTTGCTTCCAGATAGAAAGGTTTGGAAATTGAAGGGAGGTTATGAATTGATGGAAAACTTGCGAGATATAACATAAAGGTAACTAGTCGAAATTACGAAAACTAGAGGAATTATGGTGAGTCCAACTAAGATTTGCATCGAAAGATAAATAAGAATGTTATCGAAAGAAAGGTTGAGAAAAGAAGGAGTACCGCTGTTGTCTTTCCACGTGGCATCAGCCTTCTCGGCTGTCATGGTGAAGGTCTGGCGTTTGGGTCCATTCCTCTGCGCTTGCTGAAAAACACACTCCTGTGATGGTAAAGATGGTCCTTTTGGTGATGCCCCTTGACCGGTTGGTTGAGTGGCGGAAGGTGGCTGGTTTCCCTGTCGTGGTGCCATATAGTTAGCCGGTTTGTTGACGGGGCCTGATTGTCTCCCTCTCTGAGGACAGTCCCTAATAGCATGATCCGGGAACCACAGACTATGCAAAGTTTATTCAAAATACGACAGTCTCTCCTGTAGTGTCCGGTCCTACCACAATGGTTGCATATAACGGCTGGTTTTCCGAAGATAGTTGGTCCGGCTGGTCTCTTGGGTTGTTGTTTCCCGTTGAATCTGGAAGATGATCCCTTAAGAATTTGATTGGCTGGTCGCTTAATACTAGACAAACGGTCATCCTTCCTCATGCGTCTCTGAAGGTCTTCAAAGTTTCGTGCCGCCTCTAAGATTTCATCATAAGTCGAAATAGTAGCAGAAGACATGGAGGACTGCGTCTTCAGGTCCAATCCTTGCCTGAATCTCTTAGCATAAAGTTCTGGGGTTGCCACCAGATGATGCGCGAACCGACTTAACCTTGCGAACTCCGAAGCGTACTCGTCCACCGACTTATCCCACATGCTCCCTTGTTAGAGTTGTATAAACTCTCTTTCCATCTCTAGGTGTGCCACGCCTGGAAAGCACTGGCTATCAAAATGCTGTTTGAACATTTCCCAGTCGATGGGCTCCTTCAATCTGCTTTCCTCTGCCTCCCACCATATCCTGGCATTATCCGTAAGTTGTAGCTTAGCGATGTTCACCCATGCGTCATTCGGAATTTGGGCGGCACCGAGATCGTTGACTGTTCCCTTGAGCCATTCCTCAGCTTCTAAGGGAGTTTCCTTCCCCGAAAAGTCTTAAGATGGAGTGATCTGAACTGCTTCACTCCTGCCGAACCTTGAGAAACTGGGGTTAGTACCTTACTTAAAATCTCTGCTTGTTGCTGCCTACTTTCTCGTAGCTCCTGATGAAGGGCAGCTGCCTGCTGCTGTTGTTGCTCCAGTAGTCCTTGCATCATGTAGCATAGCTGCTTGCTGAGCAGCGGCTTCATTGACTCCATTTCCCCTTCGGTTGCGGACATGGTGTTGTCCAGCCATTGATGATCAGAATAGGTTAGGTTACAAACAGGCTGAGGGATGAGACGGGATAATAGCTTGCATGGAAAATCAACAATTAATGCAAGAGAGAGACTAATAAGAATAGCAAGAGACACAAGAAAGAATTTTGCTCGAAACTAAGATTTTATTATCCAACTTCAATATGGAGAGTACAACCGAAAAGTAAGGATATGCCCCTACTATTCTTACATCGTTTTATTCGGCCAAAGAAAAGGAAAAAGACTTATTAGTCTCGATTATGGGAGTTCAACAAGTGGTGATAGGTCCTCGCTCTAAGAAAGGTACGGCCATTCCCATGGTGTCTTGTGGGGAAAACTGCCTGAGTTTCTTCGGCCTCGAGTTCCTCCTCACTCGAATCTTCGTCCTTCGACTCATTCTCGGCAGGAGCTTCGTTCTCTGATTCCACCTCTATAGGGTCTTGTTCTTTTGCAGGGGCCTCCTTATCCGGATCATATTCTATAGGATTCTCTCCCGCCGTAGAAGCCTCTTTTTCTGCCCATCCTTCATATGCTCCTCTTCTACGGGATCTTCTTCTTCGTCTTCAGAGTCATTGGCCATCACAGGCTCCGGAGTTGTAGCATCGACTTCTTCGTCTTCCGAGTCGCTGTCGAAAATAACCGCCTGAGAGTCTACGACTTCGTCGTCTGAATCTCTAGTTGTAGCTTCAAAAGTAATATCGGACATGTCATCCTCGTCGGAAAGATTTGCTATGACCTGAAGGGAAGGTCATGGACATGGTACAGAATGTCAAGGAAGGGACAAGGGACATAGGAAAACTATGATATCGGTATAGAGGGATGAGATTCACAAATATAATAATTCGGTTAACGGTTTCATTTTAGTACACAAGATGACCTGCATGGGCCACCACTAAAACCTGTCACGCCCCTCTTTCCAAAAGAAGGTGACGGATGGCGTGGCAAGGTCCGCAACCTAACTGTATTGAAGGTAGTCTATTCAATATACTTACGTTAAGCGTATGAATATCTAACATGCAGGATGTGTACTAAAATCAAAGTAATAAAAGCGAAAGGCATTTATTTCCATTAACCAAACTTTATTACATCCCAAAAGAAAGAGTAAAATAAACTAAGTAGTTTAATTACATCAAAGGAGAAACAAAAGCCCTAAACATGTGGGCAACAACAAAAATTAAATCTAGCTAATCTTCCATCGTCCAGTCTGCATAATCTTCATAAGTTGGCTTCACACCTTGATCCTCGCCATAATACTCATTCTTATCTGACGGACATTCCATAGATAGAGGAAGAAAAGAAAGGTCCGTCAGCGAGTTATACTCGGGTAGGATTGCCTCATAAGGAAGTAGGTATAGAAACAAACATGTGTATATAAATATCATGAACATAATGTACATGGGCATAAAGGTATGAGGTTGATGCAAATTAGATATGTTGACAGAGGTATATGTTTGGTAAAGGTTCAAGTCAAGTCAAACAAATATTCAGTCTAAGAGTTAGATCAGGTTAAACAAGGTGCGTATGGATGGAATTAACTGGTGAACATACTCGTATCCTTGAGGTATCCTATGATTAGCTGGAAGCAGTATGAGCTGGTGCTCGTGCCTGGGATGGCAATCAATGTGGTAGCGTGAACATCCCTGAAAGGTGTCCCATGACTACGATGGAGCTTTGTCTAGCGTGAATATCACCCAAGTGCACAGGTATTACCACCCTTCAGTTCCATAATAAACAACAAGTCTAAACTGGTAATATATCCACATCCAAGATACTGAATAATTCGTGTCTCATGAAGAAAGGTAGATAAGGTAACAGGTAAGTATAGCACATGATGTGAGTTTAGTGTTGAGTATCAATAGGTACTGTAAACGTTTTAGTTTGTTAAACAAGGGTCCGAATACTCGCGATTATTCCGTTGTGGCCACGGAACAACAACTAGGGAAGTGAAATGTAACGTTTCACTTCCCGGGATCATAATCGAGTAGTAGGGGAATCCGAGTTCCGAATCTCCTTGCCTAATCAAACTACCCATCCTCGTGGTTCAGTATAAAGGTTTTGACGAATTAGAGTTAGTGCGTATACCTCTAGGCATGGAATTTCCACATTGTATGTCATCCACATTTTGGATCATTCGCCCTCAAATAGGGTTAGTATTCACCCGAATATCGGGTTAGTAGTCGCCCACACATTGGACTGGTCACCCTGCCTGCAGGGATCTTCATATATGTATAGTCGTCCGTACATCAGACTGGTCACCCGGAATATCGGGATCTTCTCAATAAGTATTACATACCTAGGTCCGCGCATTCTAACCCTAGCGGTATCATCTGTCAGATATGTCATAAACTGGAAATTTTTTAAAAAGTATTGATCTCGTTTAATATGGTCTTCCACAACCACTCGTTTTATGTTGTTATCTTCTAAAGTTTGTAATGTACTTCATATCATCTTATAGAACACTTAGTTAATAAAGGATAATAGTGTTTAAGTATATTTATTATTTCTAAGAAAACCATAATGTTTGAAATATTCGTCATTTTTAGAAAACGCTAATGTTTTACTGAAAATATCCTTTCGATAAAAGGTTGTGGTGTTTATTTGAAAATCTTTTGCAAAAGATTTTTATAAGGAGCTTAGATACACTTTCAAGCAATCACAATATGCACAATCAAGCCTAGAGCTAAGGTCTCCTAAGTCAACTAGACTGCTCCTAACAGTTTCAAAAGGGCAAGTTATAAGATCCTCAAATCGCCTCTTCACCGCCAATTGTGGCCAGGTAAGCACAAGTGAAGAAATGAGGGACCCGCTCACGAATCACCGTGAGACGGGCCTTTTAAAATTACCTTTCCCACTTGTCTAGCCTAGGAACCACAAAATCTGGTTTAGATAAACAATCGATGCCTACAACATTTCCTTTGTCCTAATCTGGATTGGTGTTTATTTGAAAATTTCCTTTTAATAAGGTACTAAATATTCCTTTTGAAAAGATATCGTTATACGGATTATGGTCCTTATTGAAAAAAGCCCTTTAATAAAGGTCGAGGTATTTAAATAAAATTAATAATTTTATGAAATTATAGTGTTTTAAGTTCGGGGTAACATTTTAGAAAATACGTTCGTTTTGGAGAAAACATAAGCCGTTATTTAGGTTTAGTATTATCCCCTTTCAAAAGGTGAAGGGACTTAACAAAATTATAGTAGTTGAAGAAAAGTGTAAGTAAAATATATGTATGTCGTATCTAAAACATTTATTCCACATATCTTATCTCTTATGGATGTTTTAAACAAATATAACATTTTAATTAAACGAGGGTATTTTGTGGAAGTAACCTATTTCGAGATCATTTTGATAGTATGGGTAAGTGTGGGTATATCAGAAGTGAATTGACAATTAATGGGTTATGACATTAAGCATATCAGATTCCAGGTAGTATGAGAGTGCAATATATTTTTGCGTACGGGGGAAATTAAACACCGTTTTAAAACATGAGTTAACATTATCATCATTAAGGGTACAAGGAATAGGCATGCACGAATATTATAACATCATTTTAAATAGGGGGTTGATATTTAGAAGTTGGAACTAAGGTTATTGAGAAAAGAAGAAAGCGACAAAATGAGGGTAGAGAGGCGGATCCTACCTTTTGTTTGAGTCAGATGCCGATGGGTTGAAAGCGTAGGCTCGTACTAAATCCTCAATAACTCTGCGCTCAGATTTTTTCTCGGCGATTGGGTGGAGCCGTAGCATCGGCGTCGTCGATACAAAGGCACTAGTATTTTTTTCAGAATTTTTGGAGTTCTGAGGTGTGAGAAATCAAAGTTTGAAGGTGTCTATTTATAGGGTTTCTTCACCAACCATAAAATCCAAAATTTCCGTTAAATTTCCCCAAAATCCGCGCCGCCTAATCATTCAGAATCATCACCTCATGATTAGCCGCCGCCGCCAAAGCTTCGTGGCCGTTGGATCTGCATCCAATGGCTCACGAGCCGCCGCCCCAGCGCCGCCATCCGCCACGTGTCACGCGTGGGGGGATCACGCGTTTTCGCGTGGTCCCCACCACGTGGGCGCCGTCGGTGGGTCTGGGCCATTGGATCTTTTGATCCAGCGGTCCAGGTTAAAGGGAATTTTTTTTAATTATTATTTTTATATAAATATTAAACGGATTTATATTTTAAAAATTGAATTTGGTTTTAAAATAATTGTTAAAAATAGTTAAAAATACGGGAAAATTATGGAAAAATTTCAAAAAATATATTTTATTGATATCTTTAGTATAAAAATAATTTTGGGCTAAAACTAAATAATATATCCATTTCTATGTTGTTAGCTAGTTATTATTTAAAATCTAGTTTATCCTTTAAAATATTTTTAATTACGAATTAATTATTTTAATCGATAATAAAAATATGTAGATTATTTTAAGGCATTATAAAACATTTTAAGCCTATAAAAATATTAAATAGATTTTAGAAAAATCGTTTAATCATTTTCAATGCTTTGAAAAATTATTAACATTACCTTAAAAATTATTCTTTTATCAACGAAACACATAAATAATTGTTTGATAGTAGAAATTTAAATAAAATATATTTTATTAGGTATTAGAAAACACAGTCGTTACAGGTATACTTGAACCTGAACCTGAATACCAGAACAAGATCAACATGAAAACATGACTTGACTTGACCGAACCATTGCTATAACTTGACTTGGTTACATGCCTACTTTTTTACATCCTGAACCTGATTACATGAACAACTTATATCTATGGTCTTGGCAATTCTGATAATTAATCTATACAACACATTACGGGGTTAACGGGGTAGATTGGTACGGAATGTATTAAAAGTGGCACGATAATGGACACTAAAAGACACCTACATGAACTCTCGTGCCGTTGTCCCGTGGGTTTTGACGGACCCTTGTACTTACATGTTACCATAGTCCATGAGATAGTTGGACTCCTCTCTTATACACTGATACCTTCTGTACCAAGCTACAAACAACTACATTAGTATAATAAACATATACCTGTATAAATTACCAGTTCTTTCTCTTTACTTATTCTATTACATTCTTACTTCTAGAACTTACCGAGCGCTAGTTCGCTGACGACATTCATGCCTCTTTCTTTCTTTCTTTGGAATGTTCGTCAGGGAGACCGGACTCTCAGGAGATCGACCCCAGCCAGAAGTACTTGGAGCAGATTGAGACACAGCCAGACTACTAGCTTACTTGTACTTACTTTCCAGTTTGTATGCCATTGTTTAGGCGTTACTTTTATCATTGTACATTTCCTTTTTCAAATCAGTTGTAAAGATGAATGTTAATAAAAGTTGCTGTTTACCTTACATCTCTTGTCTTTTCTTATGCATTTTATATATATTGCTTATTTACGCTTAATGTATTTACTTCTGAGTAAATACGTCGCGTGCACGTCACGTCTCCTTCTCCGTACACTGGAAAGCGAGGCGTGACAGGTTTTGTTTGCGGCCTATGCAGGTTAGTTCTGCATGGAATCCTAAGCAATATATATCACAAGAATTATAAGATTCGGCAACTATACATTTCTTACATTATAAATTCCTTGAATCTATCCTAACCTTTCTTTTTCTATCAAGGTAATGGATTCACCGAACAACACGAGTACCAACGTCAATAGAAACACTCCACAACATGCACCACCACCACCACCAATTACCATTGCGGACCTAATGATAAGATCAATGGCGTTCCTTGAAGCAACCAGGAGTTTAGTTGAGGGACAGCATGAGCAGGCTGCTCTCCTTCACCAAGGACTAATTCGCACTGAGGCTGCTTTGAGGGCACCGCTATTCACCACCGGAAATCGAGACGAACCGGGATGGATCGTCTTGCCTGAATCTAGGGACAAATACTATTTGTATTTATCCGCCCACCTCTCCGAAAATGCCAAGTTGATTTATGGTACCATATATCGGAGATTTGGACGGATGCGGCCGTTGTAGCAGACTTTATCAGATTTCCCCTCGTTTATGAGGGTTTTTTGATTGTGGGGACGTTCTTCCCTGCAGGCGCGTGCCCCTGCAGTTATTTACGTTACCACATTGCGACAACCACTTTCTCCTGCTCCGGAAGTTCACTTCGTGTCGTGTGTGTTTTTGTTTGTTTTGGTTGCCCATAGATTGTATACGGAGACTAGTTTATGTCATCGCCTGTAGGGCGCGGATTAGTCCAAATCCGTATACTTTTAGATTTGGGCTTGGTTTATTTAAGGACCGTTAATCTGATTTAAGATTAAGATTGACTTAAACATATGAGCATTTGGGCCCAATTATTTTAGTTTAAGGACATCAAGTTCCATTATTGCCATGTTTGAGGGGAATAATAGTTTAGGGACATTTCGGTCCAACATTCCTATTTTGGGGACAAATGTTATTTTAGGGACATTTCAGTCCATTATCGCTATGTTTGAGATGAATAATTAGTTTAAGGACTTCTCGGTCCGACATTCATCTTTCCCGCATGCCTATTTGTTACGTGACGAAGTAAACAATGGAGATATGGAATGTGCCCAATTTGGGACATGGTCCGATTTGAGGCATGCACATCAATTTGGAAGTGCATCAAGCAGTTATTGGTCGTCGGGATCCGCCACCTCTCTGAAGACGTTGAAGAATTATAACGACATATATCAGAGGTGTGAAGAGACGTACCCTTAAACCGAATCCCCTATTTAAGGAAAAAGGGGTTGTTGTGGACGTAAGAATCGTTAGTCATATTTGAGACTAAGATTACCTTAGGAGATATTGGATGATTAATGAGAGATCATTAATCATGTTTGAGACTAAGATCAGTTTAATAATATTTTGGGATCACTTTTACTTAAGATCCAGCAAAAGGAGCATTTGGGCTCAGCTGCAAGAAAACTTCAGAGACTTAGCCAATTTAGGTTTTAGTCTGCCTACTCTTCTTCTTCTTTTTTATTCAAAAAGTGCTAAGCATTTATTTGGGCTCTGTTTGCTCAGCCATTTTCTTTTTATGCAAAAGTGCTAAGCACTTATTTGACACTCTGACACTCACATGGGTGTCATGTGAAGCATTTAATTATGGGCGCTGAGCACTCTGCCACTTTGGCTGTTTATGAAATACTAGGCACTTTTCTTTCTTCTTTTCTTTTTTGGTAGCGCCCATATGAGGAGCACGTGGGGCGCTGGGCGCTGCCCAATCAGTGCTAAGCACTCAGCCGCTCTAATTATTTTTGTAGCGCCCATGTGAGGAGTACATGAGGCGCTGGGCGCTGCCCAATCAGTGCTAAGCACTCGGCAGTTTTGTCTATTTATGAAGTGCTAAGCACTCTTTATATGACGCTCACATGAATAACACGTGAGGCGCTAGGCGCCGTTTGAAGAGGGGCGCCCACGTGGGAAACATGTAAGGCGCTAGTTTCTTTTATAAGGAGATTTAATCTCCGTTGATGTTTTTAGAGAACAGAAATCTTTGTTAATGGTATTTTGACCATTAACGATCACCAAGATCATTATTTTAAAGATCTTAGATCGGTTTTTTAAAGAACTAAGTTCTTGATTTGAAGGAACTAAGTTCCTGGAGTATTATGGACTCCATATTTTTTAATGTTCTTGTATCCATATTCTTCTCTGAATCTTTGATTCTCAAGAACAAGATCTTCCCGATGAGAATTAAATTCTCAACTTGTGGGAGACTTGTCTTATGGATCTCGGATCCAGAGAAAGAACTAAGTTCTTTTGAAAGGGTTACACCCTTAGATGTGATATGGTAGAGATATTTTGATTTCTTTTTTTATCTAGAGTTTCGAGAATGAAACTCTTCTTCTTTTCTTGAGAAATGGGTTCTCTTTTGTTTTGGAAGCTTTCTGTATTTTTTTTAAAAGCTTATGAGGGGTTCCCTCTATATGAGACTTGAAGTCTCAGGTTCTTTATATAGTAGAGGCAAATTGTTAATTAGTTTTGAGAAAAACTCTCATTTAGAGATTTCAATTGATTTAATTGGTCTCAAAATTGATTTGGGGAATTTTACCCACCGTTGGATTTTTGATTCATGGACTTCTGTTTTACAGAATGTGCTGTTCTTGTTTTTAACAAGATCGGGGAAATATTCTCCCATATACAAAATTTATTCTGTCAAGTTGTGATTTTTAATCATCATTGGATTTTTAATCCAAGGGTTCTCTGTTTTACAGAGAGCAATCTTTTTTTGTTTAGAAAGATTGAGAAAATATATTCCCAAAATAGAATTTTATTCTATTATTGGATCATTGATCCAACCGAGAGCATTTTTCTTATTTAGAAAGATTTGGGAGATGATTTCTCCTAATAGAATTTGATTCTATATTCTGATGATTTATCATTCCCGTTGGATCTTTGATCCGACGGCTCTGTTTGACAGAGAGTAGAATTTAATTCTACTTGGGTGCCGGCGCTCACGTGTGGTACACATGGGCACCATTTAAGATTCTAAAGGTGGGTATTCCTGTGGTTTGCACATTGGCTCCCGTGTGAGGAGCACGTGCGGCGCCATTTAAGAGTTTAATTTAATAGATTCTTTGGTGCTTTGCACACCGGCGCCCGCGTGAGGAACATGTGCGGCGCCACCAAAGGATTTAATCCTGGCGTTGGTGCCCTCGTAGAGAGCATGTGAGGCGCCGCCTCATTTAATTCAAACAGAGTTTTGCTCTTTTATTAGGTTAAATATTGGGGAAACAACCGCCAGCAATGACTTGCAATTATTGTAAAAACCAAGGACATGTGGTAAAAGACTGCAGACGAGCTAATGGTCTTTGTATGATTTGTGGATCTCCTACACACGCTCTAAGGGCATTCTCAAAGAATAGAGCAGACGCAAACTCCACACCAAGACTGGCTATACAAGCTCCAACTACCCTCTTAGCTGTAACCGCACCACCTTCGCAAGGACCACCTTTATCTCGTTAGTCCGATATGTACCAACAGGCACAGAGAAAAGTGCCAAGATGACAGACATTCATGATGCCGGTTGG
Source organism: Agapanthus africanus (assembly GCA_030015575.1). Taxonomy (NCBI): domain Eukaryota; kingdom Viridiplantae; phylum Streptophyta; class Magnoliopsida; order Asparagales; family Amaryllidaceae; genus Agapanthus; species Agapanthus africanus. The sequence continues at coordinate 294,570,427 of CM057339.1, read as the reverse complement.
AGAAACTGAAGCCACTGGCCAAGTTATTACTGGTAATTCCCAATATTTTCATCTTTTCAATCTTTGTATACCTCTTTATTTTCCCTGTATCTAAACCAACCTCACACAACTTAAGTACTATACTAGTAGCCACTCTTCCTGCACTTGCACTGTTCGACACTGGAGCGTCACACTGCTTCATGTCCCAACGATTCGAGAGAACACATGTGATTCCTGTGAAACTACTCATTTCAAGATGGAAATGTCAGTTCCGGGAATGGGGTCTTGAAGGCAACTATGGGATTGGATCAGTGTCCAGTTATAGTTTGCGGACAAGAATTTCTACACGAATTTCAAAGTGCCGGACATCCAAAATTTCGATGTTGTGTTGGGAATGGACTGGTTGGGAGTTTTCTACGCTACGATTAACTGCCGGCAAAGGTAGTATTCGAGACACCAGATCACCCAGTCTTCTAATTCAAGAGTGGAGATAGAACGTTGGAACTAGGGAGATACCGTGCTAAACCGAAGGATGCAGAAGTGTTTTCTCTCTCGGTGGTACCAAAATGTATAAGGATCTTCGGAAACACTATTGGTGGCATGGAATGAAACGTGAAATAGCCAGAAGCGTAGCCAAGTGCTTGGTGTGTCAGAAAGTAAAGGCTAAATATCATAAGACTGCTGGTTTACTTCAACCGTTACCTATCCCAGAATAGAAATGGCAGCACATTACCATGGACTTCGTGACTGTCCTTCCTCGCAGCACGAAGGGTAACGATGCAGTATGGGTTATTGTGGATCGACTCACCAAATCGGCTTACTTTATTCCCTTTTGAGTTGGCCAATCTACCGAGACGTTAGCAAAGAAGTACACTGAGGTAAGCATGAATCTAAAGTAAGATTTAACCTTCAAAGTGTACGATATTGATACCCATGAACTCATGCAGGAAATCGTGAGATTACATGGAGTACTAGTTTGCATCGTCTCCGATCGTGATACCAGATTCCGATCGCAATTTTGGCAGAGTCTGCAAGCTAGCCTGGGAACGAGTCTGAACTTCAGCACGGCTTACCATCTACAAACAGATGGGCAGTCTGAGTGAACAATTCAGATTCTAGAAGACATGCTACGAGCTTGTATGTTAGACTTCGGAGGTTTCTGCGAAGATAACAACCAAAACCTTGTGGAGTTTTCATACAACAATAGCTATCAGGCGAGCATTGGAATGATACCATTTGCAGCTCTCTATGGAAGGAAGTGTCGTTCACCACTAAGTTGGGACGACATCGGAGATCATGAACTCCTTGGACCAGAGATGATCGTGGCAACTGTGGACGTAGTTCGCATGATCCGGGAAAGAATGTGCATAGCCCAAGACCGACAGAAGTATTGGGCTAATGAAAAATGCAGACACCTGGAGTTCCAATCTGGAGATCATGTTTTCCTAAAGATCTCTCCAAACCGAAGAGTAATCCGTTTTAGCAAGAGGGGTTAGCTCAGTCCGAGATATATAGGACCGTTCGACATACTCGAACGAGTCGGAGAAATGGCATATCGTTTAGCACTACCACCCTCATTGGAAGGAGTGCACAACGTGTTCCATATTTCCCAGCTTCGAAGATATGTGAGCGATCCCAGCCACATCCTTGATCACTCCGAGCTCACTGTATAGACGGACCTAACTTGTGAGCAACAACCCGTTGAGATCCTAGACAGAAAAGTGAAGACACTGTGGAACAAGAAAGTAAACTTGGTCCGAGTGATGTAGAGAAAAGATTCACCAGGAGAATCAACGTGGGAACGAGAACATAACATGCGTGCAAGATACCCTTTCTTATTTGTAAACTAGTCCTTATGTAATTGTAAATTTCGAGAACGAAATTTTTATAAGTAGGGTAGAATGTAACGACACTGATTTTACTGTACGAAAATTTTTAAGTTAATGTACAGAATGGAGTTTGCAAGCCTGAGTACACTTTAAAAGTTAATTTTGTTTAAGAACAGCAAGAAATAACTTATAGCTCATTGGTAAAGCCTTGCACTGCTGTGACGTATCCCCTATGTTCGAATCCCCTCAGGCACATTATATTTTTTATGATTTTTCTTTTAAACTTTTTGGAAGCCCAAAAGTCTACACGTGCAATTTACATAAAAATGAAAAGTCAGGAAAAAAAACATGTGCACAAAGATATATATACAGTGTAGGACACATGTCCAAGATCCACCGGCCCCCCTCACACATTGGACTGGCGAGATGCTTGTTTGGGCCGACGGGGACGGGTCGACCGTGGGTAAAAGTTCCCGGGGTTTGCACACAAAACTCTTGGCCTACCCTTAACTCCCCCGCACTGTTTGATTTTCCTGCAATCAAATAGAGACTTTAATTTCATCTTAAAAATCAAATTTAAATGCATTTTAATTCATTTTTTCAATTCCAAAGCTCTAATTTCACACTATAAATACTATCCCATGTCCTAGCCACTTCTCATTCTGAAAATTCTAGCCAAAACCCTCAAATTTTCTCAATTACAAGTAGAGTAAAAGAGGAGTTAGCCAACGACCAACATCCGGTGAGGATCGAAGTGAATTCCGGCGACCCTGCGATGCCACGAAGGCCAACACACCCTCGTCTACCTTTCCTTAGAGTTACTAGCTTGTAAGTCCCTTCCAATCTTTCTTTTTCCTCTTTGAAATCTCTTTTCAAAACAAAAATCGGTAAGTGGAGTTAATACCGATGTCAATCTTCTAAACCTTAAAAATTCACCTTTTTTACTTACATATTGTTCATCCAACTATCACACAATCTTTGTAACACTAATATAAATGTTTAGAATAAGTTGTAACCTAAAATATCATGAAACATAAGCTTAAATTAACTTTTACGCTAAAATACCATGAACTTCATATATTCATCTTTTAGTACTTTTGATCATTATACCTTTAGAAAACTTTACGGGGTAATGACCTAACCCTCATATACACACATGTTTCTATAGCACAATGTACCTTGAACATACTTTTGTTACCATATTACATTAAAATATGTACTAAAAAAACGGGTTTCTTTGAATTGTATTTCAAAACCCTTTACAAATAAGCCTCTACAACCCTATTTAGAGGACCCGCTATTGGATGGTGTGGATTATCGCACATCCTTGGGCTAGTAGAGCGAGATACAGACCTCCTCACAGTGCATTCGGTCTCGAAAGGTTTTTAATACGGTTTTTAAGAAAAATGGAATTTTCTACTTAATAATTAAAATTAATTTTTTAATAATTATATAAATATTATAAAATCCATATACTTTCAAAATATAATAACTTTATACTTTTTAAAATAAAAGAATGACAAGTTTCACCAAAATACCCTCAAGTTATTCAAAAGTCAAGCTTTACAATAAAATACCAAGAACTATTCAAGTTAAGATAATTATCACTAAAATACCTCAATTCTTAAAATACATATTCATGGAAATCCTAAAGAATATAAATAAATTTCTTGAGATTATTTTGAACTATAATAAAAATATTTTTTATAAAACCCCCTCGAGCTATATAAAATACTGTTAAGGACTTTAGTAAATATAGGTTTAAGCGGGATCAATTCTCTTGAGCCTCACGGAGCCGGAGAAAGTGAGTGTTTGCCTATTTAAGGTAGAAAAACTTAACGGTGTTATCAATGATAATTGTCTTGGAAAAGACACAAATCTTGTCGTCCATGTGCAGCAATTACTGATAGCTCCCGAACCTAATTAAGGATCCAAATCAGTTCTAAATGTCTGACTGAAGTCTGAATCTAAATCAAGCTTGAATTCAAATCAAACCAAAATACAATTCAAACATGAATCCAAACTCTAACAGGTATTCTTGAACCTGAACCTGAATACCAGAACAAGATCAACATGCAAACTTGACTTGACTTGACTGAACCATGGCTATAACTTGACTTGGTTACATGCCTACATGTTTACATCCTGAACCTGATTACATTAACAACTTGTATCCATGGTCTCGGCAAGTCTGATAATTAATCTATACAACACATTATGGGGTTAACATGGTTGTTTATGTTGGCTATATTGCCCTTAAGGCCATTATTGTAATCACAGGCATGTGATTATGATGATTGAGCGATGACCTATATGGACAGAACAGTCTTACTCAAGATGATATTATTCTATCTGGCTTGTCTTTATCATCTTGTACATGCATTATATAGTATTACAGATCACTATTACATATTGAGAGAGCCCATAGGATTCTTGCTTAACTACCAATATTATGATGGTGATCATATATGTGGGAGCTGGGTGGTCTATAAGCACATCCTTAAATGTCTCTAGTCGTGGGAGTATTGAGACTGGGAATTGAAACTCCAGAGTAGACTAGTGTGTACTTATCGAGACCCCAGCGAGGGGCGGTGGCCGGTCTCACAAACCATTGGTGTCAGTTAGTCACCTAAGATAGTATACATGCACTCATTGGGTTATGAGTACACTAGACGGACTCGACGGGAATATGCTATTTGGTATTATATCTATTATCAGATAGCAGTTCCCAGGTGACATGTGTACAGGTTAGTCTGTCGACCTGAGATCGTCATTTGTCACGTGTGAGTTCCCACTGTGCTTTGATTACTGCCCTGCCACGGCTCAAAGGAGTCGTGCAAACAGGTTTTAGTTGGGTACAGTTCTGAGCCACATGGAGGCAGTGAGCGGATCTTCGGGGATCCGTCTCTCCCGGTATTGGGGGTTGATGTCGCGTAGTGCACGGGTTGCCATCACCAGAAATCCTTGGCCAAGGTAGTCGAGAATTACCGATTTGAATCAGTAGTTTCTCAGTTGGTGATGAGCTTCATACCGACACGAAATGTCGCCTTATTAGGGGTTTGAATTTATCCACCCCCTAGACTCGATATGCGATACTCTTAGACGAACGGACCGGACTATACGGAGATTGTCACGGACAGGCTCAGTAGGGGTTCGGATGAGTTTTCTCGTTGGCCTTCCTTTCACTCAATACCTGGGTAGCCGTTACGTGCAACTAGTGCCGCTGATGTGCTTGTGGCAGCATATTGAAGAGTCTTTATAGTCCCACACAGAAGGTTTCCCTGCTTCGGGCAAAACGTTGTAAAGGCCGTATGGTTTTACGGCAGGGTTCAATCATATACGTGCACTTGTGTACATATCATGATTCGGACGGATAATACTAGTAGACTTTGGTTTAAGCCAGATCCTAGTATTATATTATTGAATTATTTTCGTCTCTTTGTATTCGTATTTTTCAGAATACGGATACGGGTATGTATATACGGATGAGGGGTATTCTCGTAATTTATTATAATGTGCTTCTAGAAGAAGCCACCTCATTTTTGTTATAACCATTTAGATTAAATGGTTAATGAGGTGGAGGGGATGAGGTGTTATTTGGCTTTTATCTCTCATGGCTTACTTGGTGACTTATAGGGTGACTCATGGATTCACTATTGAAGCATGCTTGATATTTTTTTGTGTTGTGGGATATTTTATTGGTCTTGATTCATTCTCTTGGGTTCACAGCACTTAGCCATTTTCAGGGTTGCTTCACACTCTCATTCTTAAGCTTCTTCTTCTATCTCCACCCTAAATATCTCATGTGTTGAGAAACCTATGATGTTTAGAGACAAATTAATCCATCATTAGATTCTACATCCTCTAGGCTATCTAGTTTAGCGAACTAGGTATCCTAGTTACCTCAGCTATGAGGTTGGAGCTCGAACAACAAATCCTCAAGTGGATCATCTTCAATGGAAGGAGACCAGCGATCAAGCATGATCATGATGGCTTCTAGGAGCTTAGGAAGATAGTTGAAGACCGAAGGACTCGGATCATTCGGTATAACCATTCTAAACTCCTCTTTTGTTTGCTAGCTTTAGGTTTATGGTAGATCTGGGTTATAGGGTTGTTCTATCGCTAGTTTTTAAAAGTTTTGTTCCACAAACGGTCACGGTAGATGGCCAGGGCGCTGGCATAACCCAACATAGTATCAAAGCAACCCCATAAACCTATATTAGCTAGTTTGCACAAGGTTAAAATATCGATCGACCGAATCTTCGGAATCATAATTCCATTTTGACATGCTTTCTGCCGATTTTCAAATTTGTTCAAATTTTTTTTCAGAACATTTCAAAAATACGTGCATGCATTTTTAGAGGGGCCACGAGAAATTTGGACGCTTGAACCAATAAGTTGGCTACGGAAGTGTGGCAATACTAGCCTATTGGTCGTGGTTCCGCGGTCGTCTTGTGGCCAAAGTGGGCCAAATTTCAACTGGCACTCTTATACATGGAAATATAATTTTTGGCACATTTGGTTTTGGCCCAGATTTGCTTTTGGGGCCAATTAGGAAAAATTTAGTCGATCAAAATTTTAAGTGTGAGTTTTCAGTACATATATTTCTATCCGCGGTCGTGAATATCATTAGAGCGGTATAACTCGTCTAATTGCTATGTGATCTTTTAGATGGGTTTGCGAACATGACATTCACGTTGATATTATGTGTTATGCTGATATTGTGGTTGGATTGTCGTGGTGGATAGCCAGTGGTGCAATGGTAGTAGTACAGTTCAGATTCATTTGTATATTTGATATTGCGAGGCGAGCGTCTGACATGTGGACTGCCGTTTCTGCCAAATTATATATTTTTTTATTGGGGCACGACCGGGTTGAGTTCGGTGTGGCCATTGTATATATATTTTTCTATTCTTTACTAGGATTACCCCGCGGTGGAATGCTCGAATAGCCGGATTCTAGAGGGCAACAGGCCCGCATCTCATGGCGTTGAGATGGAGGGGACCTTATTCTGAAATTGGCAGGCTATTCGACGCATTCGTAGGGGGTACAAGATGACCCAATGAGAGGTGCTCAAGTTACCGGATTCCATGAAGTGCTGGGTGGCCCATTCACTTTTTTGATTGGGGTTGCCTCACTTCTGGGATTGGCCGGTAACTTGTCGCGCTCGTAGGGGTCTAGGTTTTTATTGCACAGGCTATCCACACGACAGGGAACACCGGGTCTCATTTGCGGCTCAAATGAAACCCGAGATTCCAAGATTATCCACCATTCTATTTTGCTTAATGAGATTCTGTGATGTTGCTTATATCATGCCCGGAACGAATGTTATATATATTTATATATATACTAGTAGATGTTATATATATTTTGCATCCGCGCTAGTCCAGCCCCCTCTCTGCCGTTAGTTAAGTAACCTAACGGTGCATGGCGAGACCCCATGGCGAATGTGGATGGCATATACGTACATTGTATTTTCGTTCTTTTCTGGTGTGATATCGTTTAATTGATGGGATTGCATTAATTCCGATTAATGCAAAGTAAAAAAACCTATATATGATGTTGTTGGAACCAAGTTTTTAAAAACTGACATTACAAACGTTTCCTTTTGCTTTGTACAGTAGTATTCGGTTATGAATATCCAGCACCTCATTTGACGAGGCAAGAGCCAAGATCCCTTTATAGGGAGTGACCTCAGAGCAAAAGTTTGCGTCATCGTAATAACTTCACTATAGTCGATTCTTTTGCTTTGCATCGTGGTATTCAGTTTGGAATATCCTGCACCTCATTCGATGAGGAAAGAGCCGAGATCCCTTCACAGGGAGTGGCCTCTTTAGCAAAAGTTTACACCACTATATATTTGTAAAACCACTCGGTTCCATCAACGATATTAAGTTCATTACGTTAAAGGTTTTTCGCCAAAAACCAGCCGCAACCCTCCGTCATTTCAGATTAGTATTATTTAGTATTCGTGCTGCGTTTGTTAACCTAGTCAAGGCATAGTGTACGGTAGCTAAGTGGTACTTTTCTGTGCATCGTAAATACGATTGGTTAAGACAGTCGTGCGGCCATGTTGACCTAGTCAAGGGCACGTGCGGGTGGATTTAATGCAATCAAGAAAATGACAGGTTGAACTTTACTAGCGTTTTATGGTTTGTTGACCTAGTCCAGTTCATAAACCGTTAGGGGTAAAAACCATATCGGGAGTTTCAAACATACAGGAAACTTGATAGGCATGCGCATACTTTCTGGAGTGTGGTGACTTGAGTGGATTCCATCAAGTTATCATGTGATGATAGTTGGATCCTGATTCCCACATATGAGTAGGTGTTACTCCTCGGGTGATTTTTAGATGATCCTGACTAATTCTCCTTTTTATGTTTGAAGGAGAATTCGAGGAAACGGTGGGAGCCATCCTGATTAGATAAAGTGATTAACCAATCTAATCTAGTTTAGAGTGCACGCTGAGTGTTTCATTTCTCTCTCTCTCTCTCTCTTTGGCAGCGACCATGGCCTGACCTTAAAAACTCATGAATCAAGTTAACCGAACCTTCTTAAAACACTTTGGTTTTTAGATTGTCATTTAGTCGCATATATCATTGCCGCTCCTATATCACCTTTGCATTTCTCTGGAACACTCCGTATCACTACGAAGATCCGTATTGCTTGGGTATACCATCGTATAGTTACATACGAACTCGAAGGAACTTGTTCCAGTTCGAGAATGGTTTCTGGTTCTGGAAAAATTAAATAGGATTATTCGGTTGTATTTTATTTTTACCTTCTCTCAGGTTGCGAGGGATCCTAGTAGTAAGAGAGTACATCTATTGCACTTATTGAATAGTCTTCTTCAAAACCATAGGCAAGTTCTGAAAGGTAGGGAAAGAAGAAAACAAATTAGCCTAAGTATGGCGTACAGAAGGTAATAAGTAAGATATATAAAGGGATTAGATTAAGGGCAAAGGAAATTGCGACTGCTATCATTCACGAAGAAATAGTGTATACCCCTGCCACTCCTATATCACTTTTGCATTTCTCTGAAACACTCTGTATCACTACGAAGATCCATATTGCTTGGGTATGCCATCGTATAGTTACATGCGAACTCGAAGGAACTTGTTCCAGTTCGAGAATGATTTCTGGTTCTGGAGAAATAGAATAAGGATTATTCAGTTGTCTTTTCCCTTTACCTTCTCTCACGTTGCGAGAGCTCCTAGTATTAGGAGAGTACACCTATTGCGCTTATTGGATAGTTTTCTTCCAAACCTTAGGCTGGTGCCGAAGGGTAGGGAAGGAAGAAAATTAATTAGCCTAAGTGTGGTGTGTTGGCTATATTTCCCTCAAGGCAATTATCATAGTCGCGGACAGGTGATTATAATGATTGAGGGAGGACCTATACCGGTAGAACAATCTTACTCGAGATGATAGTATGCTATCTGGTTTGTCTTTATCATCATATACATGTTGATAGAGCCCATAGGATTTTTGCTTGACTACCAGCATTATGATGGCGATCATATACGTAGGAGCTAGGGGTCTATAAGCACATCCTTAAATGTCCCTAGTCGTGGGAGTATCGAGACTGGGCATCGATACTCCAGTGTAGACTAATGTATACTGATCGAGACCCCGACGAGGGGAGATGGTCAGGTCTCACAAGCCATTAGTGTTAGTTAATTCACCTAAGATAGTATACATGTGCTCATTGGGTTATGAGTACACTGGACGGACTCGCCGGGAACGTGCTAGTTGGTATTATACCTATTGTCAGATAGCAGTTTCCAGGTGACATGTATACAGGTTAGTCTGTCGACCTGAGATCGTCATTTGTCTCGTGTGAGTTCCCACTGTGCTTTAATTAGTACCCTACCACGGCTTAAAGGAGTCGTGCAAACAGTTTTTAGTTGGGTACAGTCCCGAGCCATATGGAGGCAGTGATCGGATTGTCGGGGATTCGTCTCTCCCGGTATTGGGGGTTGATATCGCATTGTGCACGGGTAGCCATCACCAGAAATCCGTGTCCACGGTGGACGAGAATTACCGATCTAGGATCGATAGTTTCTCAGGTGGTGATGGGTTTCATGCCGACACTAAATGTCACATTGTTAGGGGTCTGACTTTATCTACCTCCCTAGATTCGATATGCGATACTCTTAGATGAACAGACCGGACTGAACGGATATTGTCACTGTCAGGCTCAGTAGGGGTTCGGGATGAGTTTGCTCGTCGACCTCCCTTTCGCTCAATACCTGGGTAGCTGTTACGTACAGCTAGTGCCGCTGACGTGCTTATGGTTAAACCCACTGCCAGCGTATTGACGAGTCTTTAGAGTCCCACACAGAGAGTTTCCCTGGTTCTGACGAAATGATGTAGTAGCCGTATTGGATACGTGCAGGGTTCCGGTCGATTGATGTACTTTATACCCGGACTTTCGATCGGATAGTTGATAATACTAGCCAGCTCGGGTTTGAGCCGGATTATTAAATCAGGTATTGATTTAATAATTTACGTATATGTATTTCGATACGTATTTTCTAGTATTATGTTCTTTGTGTTTTTCTATCTCTTTGGGTATTCGTATTTCGGTACGAATGCAGATATATATACAGTAGAATGTAATCCGTATTTTCTACCGAAAAACATTCTAGAAGGTGGCCACCTCATTTTTGGATTTGACCATTTATAGAAATGGTAAATGAGGTGGATATTAGCATGATGGGGTATGGTGAGAACCATGCTTGCATAGTGCACACAAATGAATTGTTAATTCATTTGTGTTCAATATTCAAGCATGGGAGGTTTATAAAATAAAACAAAAGATTTACAAAACCAAGCATGCTATTTTCTCTTTCATGGGCGAGCTCATTTTGATTTTGTGCATGCTTGTTTTTCTACACTTGAGCTTTGAGCTCTCTCCTCACCATTTGTTCTTCATTCCTTTCTAGTTTTCCATGGTTGCTTCCACCTTCATTGTTTTGAGATAGTTAACACTTTGATTACACTCGCTACATCCTAGGCTTTCTAAAGTAGCATCCTAAAAACCCTAGATGCTTCACTTGCATCCTTTATGTGAAGCTAGAGCCTCAACTACATCTCTCGGGTGGATCATCATCGATGGAGGGAGACCGGCGACCAAGCTTGATTAAGGAGCCTCTAGGAGCTTGGGGATGATGGTTGAAGACCGAAGGACACGGATCAACTCGGTATAACCATTCTAACTTCTTTATATTACTTGCTAGTTTAGGGTTTAAAGTAGATCCGGGCATCGGGTAATGGTAGCGCCGGTTTAGTAAATTTTAATTCCGCATTTGGCCACGGTTTGATGGCCGTGGCGCTGCCGTAACCCAACATGGTATCAGAGCCAGCCTTTAAACCCCTTACTAGCTTGTTTTGACATGCTTAAAAGATCGATCGACGAAAGTTTCCGAAATCACGATTTCGTTTTTCAAGTTTCTGCCGATTTTCAAATGTGGTCAAAAAATATTTTCCAGAGGCTTAAAATCCGTTCAGGCTTTTTCAGGAGACACAAAAAATTTGAGCTCATGATGCTTCTAAAGAGCCGCGGAACCGCCATATTTGACCCCTATTTGCGGCGGTTCCGCGGTCATTTAGTAGCAACGGAGCACCAAATTTTTTCTGTAGCTCAGTTATATGGAATTGTGATTTTTAACATATATGGTTTTGGCCCAGATTTCTGTTTGAGTGCTGGATTTGCATTTGGGGCCAATTTGGGAAATTTAGTCGATCGATATTTTAAATGTTCGTTTAACAGTACATGCATTATTATCTGCGACCGTGAATGTCATTTTATCGGTAAACCCGTCTGACTGCTATATGTTCTTTTAGACGGGTTTGCGAACGTGACATTCACGTTGATGTTCTGTGTTATGCTGTGATGTTGGTTGGACCGTCGTGGTGGATAGCTTGGGTGCAATGTTAGTACAATTTAGTTTCATTTATACTTTTGATATTGCGTGGCGAGCATCCGACATGTGGACTGCCGTCACTGCCAGTTTGTATATTATTCGTTTGGGGTCGATGTCACCCTTGTACATTATTTTCTTTTCTATACTAGGATTACCCCGCGGTGGAGTGCATGAGTAGCCGGGTTCTAAAGGGCAACGGGTCCACATCTCATGGCGTTGAGACGGAGGGGACCTTACTCTAGAATTGGCGGGCTATTCGCCGCACTCGTAGGGGGTATAGGTTGACCCAGGAGAGGTGCTCAAGTTACCGGATTCCGTGAAGTGATGGGTGGCCCATTCACGTTGTTGAAGGGGGTTGCCTCACTTCTGGTTTGGCGGGTAAATTGCCGCGCTCGTAGGGGTCTAGGTTTCATTGCACAGGATATCCACACAACAGGGAACGTCGGGTCTCATTTGCGGCTCAAGTAAAACCCGGGGCTCCAAGATTATCCACCATTCTGTGATGCTTCTGTGATGTTGCTTTATATCATACCAGGGACGATTGTTATATATATTTATATATATACTAGTATATGTTTTATATGTTTTGCATCCGCGCTATCCCAGTCCCCGCTCTGTCGTTAGTTAAGTAACCTAACGGGTGATGACGGGACCCAGTGGCGAATGAGGATGTCATATATGTACATTTTATTTTTGTTCTTTTCTTGTGTGATTAATTGATGGGACTGCGTTGATTCTTATCAATGCAAGGATAAAACAAACCTAAATGATGTTGTTGGAACCAAGTTTTTTAAAACTGACATTACAGACGTTCTCTTTTGCTTTGCACAGTGGTATTCGGTTATGAATATCCAATACCTCATTCGACGAGGAAGGGCCGAGATCCCTTTATCGGGAGTGACCCCTTGAGTAAAAGTTTGCGTCAACGTAACAACTTCACTATAGTTGATTATTTTTTCTTTATATCGTGGTATTCAGTTTGGAATATCCCGCACCTCATTCGACGAGGAAAGAGTCGAGATCCCTTCACCGGGAGTGACCTCTTTAGCAAAAGTTTTCGCCACTATATATTTGTAAAAACCACTTGGATTACTTCAACGATATCAAGTTCATTACGTTAAAGGTTTTTCGCAAAAAAATAGTCATAGCCCTCCGTCATTTCTTTCAGGTGGTACTTAGTATTCGTGCTGCGTTTGTTGATTCCGTCAAGGCGTAGTGTGCGGTAGCTGAATGGTGCTTGTTTGTAGCATGGATATGCGATTGGTTAGGACAGTCGTGCGGCCTTGTTGACTCCGTCAAGGGCTTGTGCGGATGGGTTTAATGCAATCAAGATCATGACGGGTTGAGCTTAACTAGAACTCTTTGATTTGTTGACTCTGTCAAGGTCACTTGGGTCCTAGAGGTAAAAACACACATCGGGAGTTTCAAACATACAGGAAACTTTCCTGGCATGCGCATACCTTCTGGAGTGTGGTGACTTGAGTGGCTTCCATCAAGTTATCATGCGATGATAGTTGGATCCCGATTCCCACTGATGAGTAGGATTACTCCTCGGGTGATTCCGACTAATTCTCCTTTTGGGTTTGGAGGAGAATTCGAGGAAACAATGGGAGCCATCCTGATTAGATAAATAAATAACCATTTTGATCTAGGTTAGAGTGCACGCTGAGTGTTTCTTTTCTCTCTCTCTTAGGTAGCGACCATGGCCCGACCCTAAACTAGAACTCATGAACCAAGTTAACCGAACCTTCTTAAAACACTTTGGCTTTTGGAATGGCACGGTGTCGTATATATCATTGCTACTTCTATATCACCTTTGCATTTCTCCAGAACACCCCGTATCACTACGAACATCCGCTTCCATTGGATAAATCCATTGTATAGTTACATACGAACTCGAAGGAACTTGTTCCAGATTCGAGGATGGATTCTGGTTTTGGAGAGATTGAATAGGATTATTCGGTTGTCTTTTCCCTTTACCTTCTCTTAGGTTGTGAGGGCTCCTAGGATTAGGAGAGGGAACGCCTATTGAGCTTATTGGATAGTCTTCCTCCAGACCATAGGCAGGTGTCGAAAGGTAGAGAATGAAGAAAACCAATTAAGCCTAAGTTTGGTGTACAGAAGGTAATAAATAAATACATATAAAGAGATTAGATTAAGGGCAAAGAAAATTGCGACCACCATCATTCACGACAAAACCGTGTATACCCCTGCCACTCCCATATCCACTTTGGATTTCTCCAGAACACTCCGTATCATTATGGATATCCACTCCTATTGAATATGCCATCGTATAGTTACATACGAACTCGAAGGAACTTGTTCTAGATTTGAGGATGGTTTCCGGTTCTGGAGAAAAAGAATAGGATTATTCAGATGTCTCTTCCCATTACCTTCTCTCAGGTTATGAGGGCTCCTGGCATAAGGAGTATACACCTATTATGCTTGTTGGATAGTCTTCTTCCAAATCTTAGGCTGGTGCCAAAAGGTAAGGAAGGAAGAAAACCAATTAGCCTAAAGAAGGTGTACAGAAGGTAATAAGTAAAGACATAATAAAAGGATTGGAGTGAGGGCGGGTAAGTATATGGTTACTGTCATGAATCAGAATAATGGAAGAGGCGTTATTAGGAATACCAGTTAACCCCTTTTGAAACATTTTCATGTTTCAGTTTCAATGTGCGATATTAATTGAAAACTGTTTTCCCAATTGGAATCTAACTCCAGGGTATGTGTTTACCAGATCAGTTTCTCACATCTGTATGTTATTTCGGATGGTGAGTGGGAGTAAGATATTGGGAATTGGGTGATTAGATCCTCATTATATCGGAATTCGTTGTAATTGGTGATATTTGAGGAAATCATCTGGATTTTGCCGGATGGTAAATATTTGGTTTTGAATATCCGTTATTATGCACCAATTTCAAACTGATATATCTGTACGTTTATTTTATAAAGTGAGATATAACTTTTTGATATTATGTCTGTGACATTTACCTATATCAGTTGGTGATTAGGTAAAGTGCATTAAACAACGGTGTAATTCTTCTTAACCATAGTACAGTTTTTTAGCCTACGACGCACAGGGTTTGAGTTATTGAACTCACGGGACTTATACAAAGTATTGTATGTTGTCCAGTGTCCATTAGGACAATGGGGTTGGTACTCGTACTATATTCTGTTTACTCATAACTTCTCTAGTTCTAGACAAATATTTCGTTGAAGTACAAGGTTCAGCTTTTGTGAAATTACAGGTATAAGAATAAAGTAGAGAACCATTTGTTGGAAGTATCAGGATTCTTCGATGAAGTCGAAGATGTAGATACTTGTGTTTGGTATTCCGTTGATAGTAATGGTTTTGAGAACTTGTTTCTCTTTCAGGTCACTCATATATGGATGCACTCCTAGATGAGTAATGCTGAATGACCTCCTTCCATTTGGTTAATATGCATTGGAGACAGCTGCATGTTTTTGAATCTGGTTCCAATTAAATTAGTGCATTTGTTTCTATATGGTATACAGAATAAATTTATATCTTGACGGTGTTAAGGTATAGGGAGTTGTCCGGCTGATGCTTAAAACCAGAATCCGGATAAACTCAAGGCACGTTTCAGTAATGGTTGTTTGTGGGTTATTCCGGGCTTTGACGAGGGTTAACTTTCTACCATCAGAAAGATCAATATTTATATTGTTCTTGACTCGCCACAGATTTAGTAAAATGGACTTTTTCAGAAAACATAAGTGGGAGTATGGTAGAACTGGAAGTGATTCCAGAACCACAAACGATCATTGAAGATTTAATAGAACCTAAGGATTCAATTGTTTTCGACGTTCTATTAGCCACTCCACAGATTTGGTGGGTAACCTCAGGCACCCGAGAGGTACCTCGGTCTTCTCAGAGACGGTGACAGGGAGGTTCTTGTTTACCCAGACTTGCCATTGCTGCTGTTCTAGACTATAAGACCCGGTAGGAGGATGAGTATAGCGTCGTTCTAAACTAGCTTTAGAAACGCACGTGTGTATGACTCTGCCAGAGGGTTGTTGTAGTCAGTGGGAGCAGTGGAAGCATAGTGGGCAAGTAGCTTATGTCTACTTATAGACTAAAGCAGGTATAGCGGAAATAAATCATCTATTTTTGAAGTGACAGTCATAGATTTTGACTTCATCAGAATAGGAGATGGATCAGGTAAGAAGGTAGTAGGGTATGATGTCATGGTATTTGGGATGACATGCACTTTATAGGAAGTGAAATTCCTATACTACGATCGGTTATACTATGGTTGTCACACAGTTGTTTCTCTACATAGGATATAGATATAATAACAGGGTTTCTGGTTACTAGATCTATAGTTTTAGATCTAGATTTGGAAAGTATCCTAATCTGGGTACTTTGACATTATTTTAAAGGTATTTTAGAAAGGAAGACTCCTGGCATGGTGATGTACCTGTAGGTGATGGATTCACCCTCTCTAAAAGTGTCTTACAGACTAAAGGAGAGAGGGATCTGCATGATTAGCATATCACTTGCTTAGGCAATTAAGTTAGTCATGAAATGTCATGTACCACACCAGATGTTGTTTTTGTACTAGATGCAATGAAGATATATTAATCCAATCCCAGAGAAATGTTGGGAAGCAGTTTATGAACATAAATGGATGTTCTAGGGATATGGTAATGGCAGCCTCCTTCAGGAGACAGTTATCATTTCAGGCTTCCAAGGTGACCTGGATGACAGAGTGGCTGTCAGAGTTATAGTTTTTCCCTCTTCTGAGGGGCAGTATGTTGGACAGGTGGTCCAAGCGGATACTGTGCAAGGCATGGCACATGATACTGATTAAATTCAGTGGATGATACAATCTAAGAAGTTTGCTGGATTTGTAGTTCGTTTGTGAACTGGGTCCCATCAGATATCCAGATAAATTTGAATACAGGTATTGCTCATTTCGGGAGATAGTTTTCTCCGCGAAGTTGAGGTATAGAGAGATACAGAAAGAAACATTGGAGCGGATCCACTCACTAAGGCTATTTCTCGAACACAATAGTTTTGCAAATGGGCTTTGCGAAATTGATTAGTAGAGAAATTGGGTGTTCGGTGTCATACGATCTGTGAGTATGCGACACCGTAATAATTGGCCTTAAGTGCAAGTGGGAGATTGTTGGCTATATTGCCCTCAAGGCAATTATCATAGTCGCGGACAGGTGATTATGATGATTGAGGGAGGACCTATACCGGTAGAACAGTCTTACTCGAGATGATAGTATGCTATCTGCTTTGTCTTTATCATCATATATATGTTGATAGAGCCTATAGGATTCTTGCTTGACTACCAGCATTATGATGGCGATCATATACGTGGGAGCTGGGGGTCTATAAGCACATCCTTAAATGTCCCTAGTCGTGGGAGTATCGAGACTGGGCATCGATACTCCAGTATAGACTAGTGCATACTGATCGAGACCCCGACGAGGGGCGGTGGCCAGGTCTCACAAGCCATTAGTGTTAGTTAGTTCACCTAAGATAGTATACAGGTGCTCATTGGGTTATGAGTACACTGGACGGACTCGCCGGGAACATGCTAGTTGGTATTATACCTATTGTCAGATAGCAGTTCCCAGGTGACATGTGTACAGGTTAGTCTGTCGACCTGAGATCGTCATTTGTCTCGTGTGAGTTCCCACTGTGCTTTCATTACTACCCTACCACGGCTCAAAAGAGTCGTGCAAACAGGTTTTAGTTGGGTACAGTCCCGACCCACATGGAGGCAGTGATCAGATCGTCGGGGATTCGTCTCTCCCGGTATTGGGAGTTGATATCGCATTGTGCACGGGTGGCCATCACCAGAAATCCGTGGCCACGGTGGACGAGAATTACCGATCCAGGATTGATAGTTTCTCAGGTGGTGATGGGTTTTATGCCGACACTAAATGCCGCGTTGTTAGTGGTCTGACTTTATCCACCCCCCTAAGCTCGATATGCGATACTCTTAGACGAACAGACTGGACTGTACGGATATTGTCACTGTCGGGCTCAGTAGGGGTTCGGGATGAGTTCGCTCGGCGGCCTCCCTTTCGCTCAATACCTGGGTAGCCGTTACGTACAGCTAGCGCCGCTGACGTGCTTGTGGTTAAACCCACTGCCAGCGTATTGACGAGTCTTTAGAGTCCCACACAGAGGGTTTCCCTGGTTCTGGCGAAATGATGTAGTAGCCGTATTGGATACGTGCAGGGTTCCGGTCGATTGATGTACTTTGTACCCAGACTTTCGATTGAACAGTTGATAATACTAGCCAGCTCGGGTTTGAGCCGGATTATTAAATCAGGTATTGATTAATAATTTACGATATGTATTTCGATACGTATATTCTAGTATTATGTTCTTTGTGTTTTTCTATCTCTTTGGGTATTCGTATTTCGGTACGAATGCAGATATATATACAGTAGAATGTAATCCGTATTTTTTACCGGAAAACATTCTACAAGGTGGCCACCTCATTTTTGGATTTGACCATTTATAGAAAATGGTAAATGAGGTGGATATTAGCATGATGGGGTATGGTGAGAACCATGCTTGCATAGTGAACATAAATGAATTTTTAATTCATTTGTGTTCACTATTCAAGTATGGGAGGATTTATAAAATAAAACAAAAGATTTACAAAACCAAGCATGCTATTTTCTCGTTCATGGGTGAGCTCATTTTGATTTTGTGCATGCTTGTTTTTCTACACTTGAGCTTTGAGCTCTCTCCTCACCATTTGTTCTTCATTCCTTTCTAGTTTTCCATAGTTGCTTCCACCTTCATTGTTTTGAGATAGTTAACACTTTGATTACACTCACTACATCCTAGGCTTTTTAGAGTAGCATCCTAGAAATCCTATTTGCTTCACTTGCATCTTTTATGTGAAGCTAGAGCCTCAACTACATCTCTCGGGTGGATCATCATCGATGGAGGGAGACCGGCGACCAAGCTTAATCAAGGAGCCTTTAGGAGCTTGGGGATGATGGTTGAAGACCGAAAGACACGGATCAACTCGGTATAACCATTCTAACTTCTTTATATTACTTGCTAGTTAGGGTTTAAGGTAGGTCCGAGCATTGGGTAATGGTAGCGCCAGTTTAGTAAATTTTTATTCCGCATTTGGCCACGGTTTGATGGCCGGGACGCTGCCGTAATCCAACATGGTGTACAGAAGGTAATAAGTGAATACATATAAAGGGATTGGAGTGATGGTAAGGAAATATACGGTTATAGTCATGAATCTGGATAGTGGAAGAGGCATTACTAGGAATACCCGCTTACCCCATCGAAACATTTTCATGTTTCAGTTTTATTGTGCAGTGTTATTTGAAAACTGTTTTCCCAAATAGATTTTGACTCCACGGTATGTATTTACCAGATTTGATTCTTACATATGTATGGCGTTATAGATGGTGAGTGGGAGTAAGATATTAGGAATCGGGTGATTAGATCCTCTATATATATCGGAATTCTTTGTAATTGATGATATTTGAGGAAATCACATGGGTTTCGCCTGACGGCAAATATTTGGTTTTGAATATCCGTCGTTATGCACCAATTTCAAACTGATATATCTGTACGTTTATTTTATAAAGAGAGATATAACCTTTTGAAATTATGTCTATGACATTTACCTATATCAGTTGATAGTTAGGTAAGGTGTATTCAACAACGGTGCAATTCTTCTTAACCATAGTACAGTTTTCAACCTATGACGCACAGGGTTTGAGTTATTGAACTTAGTGGACTTATACAAAGTATTGTATGTTGTCCGGTATCCGTTAGGACAAAGAGATTGGTACTCGTACTATATTCTGTTATCTCGTGACTTCTCTGGTTTTAGACAAGTATTTCATTGAAATACATGGTCCAAATTTTGAGAAGTTATAGGTATAAGAATAAAGTAGAGAACCATATGTTGCAAGTATAAGGATTCCTCAAGGTGATCGAAGATGTAGATACTTGTGTTTGGTATTCCATTGTAAGTAATAGTTTTGAGAACTTGCTTCTCTTTCAGGTTACTCATATGTGGATGTATTCCTGGATGGGTAATGTTGTATGGCCTTCTTCCATTTGGTTGATATGTGCTGGAAACGGCTGTATGATTTTTGAATCTGGTTCCAATTAAATTAGTGCTTTTGTTTTTATATTGGATATATAGAATGGATTCATATCTTAATGATGTTAAGGTATATGGAGTTGTCCGGCTGATACTTAAAACCAGAATCTGGACAAACTCAAGGCACGTTTCAGTAATGGCAGTTTGTAGGTTATCCCGGGCTTTGACGAGGGATAACATTCTACCATCTGGAAGATCAATAGTTTTATTGTTCTTGACTCGCCACCATTTTTAGTAAAATGGATTCTTTTCAGAAAACATTAGTGGGGGTATGGTAGAACTGGAAGTGATTCCAGAACCACAAACGATTACTGAAAATTTAGTAGAACCTAAAAATTCAATTGGTTTCGACGATCCATTAGCCACTCCGCAGATTTGGTGGGTAACCTCAGGCACCCGAGAGGTATTTCGGTCTTATCAAAGATCGTGACAGAGAGGTTTTTGATTACCCAAACTTGCCACTATTAATGTTCTAGACTATGAGGTCTGGCAGGAGGATGAGTATAATATCGTTCTAAACTAGTTTTAGAAGTGCACGTGTATATGACTCTGCCAGAGGGTTTTTGTAGTCGTTGGAAGCAGCGGAAGCATAGTGGGCAAGTAGCTTATATCTATTTATAGACTAAAGCAGGTATAGCAGAGATAGATCATCTATTTTTTATATAACAGTCATAGAGTTTGACTTCATCAGAATAAGAGATGGATCTGGTAAGAAGGTGGTAGGAAGTGATGTCCTGATATTTGGATGACAAGCACTTAATAGGAAGAGATCTTCTTATACTACGATCGGTTATATTGTGGTTGTCACAAGGTGGTTTCTCCATATAGGATATGGATAAAATATCAGGGATTCTAGTGACTAGATCTATGGTTTTAGATCTAGATTTGGGAAGTGTCCCAATTTGGGTACTTGACACTATTCTAAAGTGTTTTAGAATGGACGACTCCTGGCTTGGTGGTATACCCGTAGGTGTTGGAGTCACCCTCTCTAAAGAGATGTCTTTTAGACTGATGAAGAGATGGATTTGCATAATTGGCATATCACTTACTTAGGCAATTGAGTCAATCATGAGATGTCAAGTACAACACCAGATATTGATTTTGTATAGACTGCAATAAGTATATATTAATCCAATCCTGGAGAAACATTGGGAAGCAGTTATGAACATAAGTGCATATTCTTGGTATATGGTAACAGCAGCCTCCTTCAGGAGGCAGTTATCATTTCTGGCTTCCAAGGTGACCGGGATGACAGAGTGACTGTCAGAGCTATTGTTTTTCCTCTTTTGAGGGACGGTATGTTGAACGGGAGGTCCAAGCGGATACTGAAGAAGGCATGGCGCTGAATACTGATTAAACTCAGTGGATGATACAACTTAAGAAGTTTGTTGGATTTGGAGTTCATTTATAAACTAAGTCCCATCAGATATCCAGACAAATTCTAAGACAGGTATTGCTCATTTTGGGAGATAGTTATTCTCCACGAAGTTGAGATATACAGAGATATAAAGATAGAAACATTGGAGCGGATCCACTCACTAAGGCTATTTCTCGAACGCAATAGTTTCACAAACGAGCTTTGCGAGACTGATTAGTAGAGAAGTTGGGTGTTCGGTATCACACGGGCTATGAGTATGCGACACCGCAATTATTAGTCTTAAGTGCAAGTGGAAGATTGTTGGCTATAGTACCCTCAAGGCAATTATTGTAATCACAGGCAGGTGATTATGATGATTGAGGAGGCACCTATACGGATAGAACAGACTTACTCAAGATGATAGTATGCTATCTGATTTGTTTTTATCATCATGTACATGCATTATGTGGTATTACAGATTACTATTACATGTTGATAGAGCCCATATGATTCTTGCTTGACTACCAGTATTATGATGGCGATCATATACATGGAAGCTGGGTGGTCTATAAGCAGATCCTTAAATTTCCCTAGTCGTGAGAGTATCGAGACTGGGTATTGATACTCCAGAGTAGTGTGTACTTATCGAGACCTCGACGAGGGGCGGTGGCCGGTCTCACAAGCCATTAGTATCAGTTAGTCACCTAAGATAGTATACAGGTGTTCATTGGGTTATGAGTACACAGGACGGACTCGCTGGGAACATGAGAGTTGGTAGTATACCTATTGTCAGATAGCAGTTCCCAGGTGACATGTATACAGGTTAGTCTGTCGACCTGAGATCGTAATTTGTCTCGTGTGAGTTCCCACTGTGCTTTGATTACTACCCTACCACGGCTCAAAGGAGTCGTGCAAACAGGTTTTAGTTGGATACAGTCTCGAGCCATATGGAGGCAGTGATCGGATCGTCGGGGATTCGTCTCTCCTGGTATTGGGGGTTGATGTCGCATTGTGTACGGGTGGCCATCACCAGAAATCCTTGGCCAAGGTAGTCGAGAATTACTGATTTGGATCAATAGTTTCTCAGTTGGTGATGGGCTTCATATCGACATGAAATGTCGCGTTATTAGGGGTCTGACTTTATCCACCCCCCTAGACTCGATATGCGATCTCTTAGATGAACGGACCGGACTGTACGGAGATTGTCATGGACAGGCTCAGTAGGGGTTCGGATGAGTTTGCTCGTCAGCCTTCCTTTCGCTCAATACTTGGGTAGCCGTTACGTATAGCTAGTGCCGCTGACGTGCTTGTAGTTAAACCCACTGCCAGCATATTGACGAGTCTTTAGAGTCCCACACAAAGGGTTTTCCTGCTTCGGGTGAAATGATGTATAGGCCGTATGGTTTTACGGCAGGGTTCAATCATATACGTGCACTTGTGCACGTATCATGATTCGGACGGATAATATTAGTAGGCTTTGGTTTAAGACGGATCCTAGTATTATATTATTGGATTATTTTCGTCTCTTTGTATTCAAATTTTTTGGAATACGGATACGGGTATGTATATACGGATGAGGGGTATTCTTGTAATTTATTACAAGGTGCTTCTAGAAGATGTCACCTCATTTTTGTTATAACCATTTAGATTAAATGGTTAATGAGGTGGAAGGGATGATGTGTTATTTGACTTTTATCTAGCATGGCTCACTTGGTGACTTATGGGGTGACTCATGGATTCACTATTGAAGCATGCTTGATATTTGTTTGTGTTGTGAGATATTTTGTGAGGCTTGATTCATTCTCTTGGGTTCATAACACTTAGCCATTTTCATGGTTGCTTCACACTCCCATCCTCAAGCTTTTTCTTTTACCTCCACCCTAAATATCTCATGTGTTGAGAAACCTAGAGTGTTTGGAGACAAATTAATCCATCATTAGACTCTACATCCTCTAGGCTATCTAGTTTAGCGAGCTAGGTACCCTAGTTACCTCGGCTATGAGGTTAGAGCTCGAACTACAAATTCTCAGGTGGATCATCTTCGATGGTGGGAGGCCGGCGATCAAGTTTGATCATGATGGCCTCTGGGAGATTAGGAAGATGGTTGAAGACCGAAGGACTCGGATCATTCGGTATAACCATTCAAAACTCCTCTTTTGTTTGCTAGCTTTAAGTTTATAGTAGATCCGGGTTATAGGGTTGTTCTAGTACCAGTTTATAAAAATTTTGTTCTGCAAACGGTCACGGTAGATGGTCAGGGCGCTGGCATAACCCAACAGTTTATCGCCGGAAACAGAGACGAACTGGGATGGATCGTCTTGCTTGAATCTTAGGGCAGATGCTATTTAGAGTTATCCGTCCACCTCTCCGAAGATACCAAGTTAATTTATGCACCATATATCGGAGGTTTTGACGGATGCGGCCGTTATAGCGGACTTCGTCAGATTCCCCCTCGTTTTATGAGGGGGTTTTGATTGTGGGGACGCTCTTCCCTGCAGGTGCAAGCCCCTGCAGTTAATTACGTTACCGCATTGCGATAACCACTTTCTCCTGCTCCGGCAGTTCACTACGTGTCGTGTGTGTTTTTGTTTGTTTAGGTTGCCCGTGGATTGTATACGGAGACAAGTTTATCTCGTCGCCCGTAGGGCGCGGATCAGTCCAAATCCGTATATTTTAGATTTGGGTTTAGTTTATTTAAGGACCGTTAATCTGGTTTGAGATTAAGACCGAGTTAAACATATGAGCATTTAGGGCTCGGTTATTTTAGTTTAAGGACATCACGGTCCATTACCACCGTGTTTGGGGGAGATATAGTTTAAGGACATTTCGGTCCAACATTCTCGTTTTGGGGACGAATATTAGTTTAAGGAAATTTCGATCCATTATCGTCGTTATTGAGGCGACTGTTAGTTTAGGGACATTCCGGTCCTTTATCACCGTTTTTAGGCGACTATTAGTTTAGGGACACGTGTATTTGTTACGTGACGAAGTGAACAATGGTGATATGTAATGTGCTCGATTTGGGGCACGATCTGATTTGAGGCATGCACATCAATTTGGAAGTGCATAATGTAAAAGAAGTTGTTGGTCGTCGGGACCCGCCACCTTTCTGAAGACGTTGAGAAATAATAACGACATGTATCAGAGGTGTTAAAAGATGTACTCTTAAACCAAATCCCGTATTTGAGGGGAAAATGGGTGATCGTCCTAAGAATCTTTAGTCATATTTGAGACTAAGATTATCTTAGGAGATATGGGATCGATATCGTTTTGGATATCATCAAAAACAGATCTTTAGTCATGTATAAGACTAAAATCAGTTTGGGAGATCATGAGCAATGTAGGCTCGGTTGATTTTAAAATCAAAGAGATTTACTCTCAGGAAATTTAGCCAATTTTGGCTGAAATTGGGTTTCTATGCTACCCAGTAGTGTTAAACACTGATATATGCAGTGCTTATGTGTATTTCACGTGGGGGCACTGGAATAGTGCTGAGCACCAATCCTGTCTTGCGCTCACGTGTTTTTCACGTGAAGCGCTCATATATAGATGCTACCCAAACAGGGCTAAGCACTTAGTCATTTTGACTGATCACAGAGTGCTAAGCACTTTGCATGGCACTCACGTGGGAAGTACGTGAGTGCTGAGCATTGATTCCAGGTTTTATTTGCTCACCCACCTTTTTGCCATAAGTGCTAAGCACTTAGCTGGGGCTCATGTGTGAAACACGTGAGACGCCAGATTTTGTGTTTCCAAGAGTGTTTCACGTGTATTTCACGTGATTGCTTTGTGTTGGGCTGCTTTATTTGGTGGTTGCCTAACCAACACAGAGGGGTTTTCCTCTGCTCTTTGGTCACTCATGTGGGAAGCACGTGACGTGTTTTTAGTTTTTCTTCTTTTTGTTTTAAACATTCACGTGGGAAACACATGAGGCAAAATAATAGTGCTAAGCACTAATTTTTACTCACGTGTGTTTCACGTGAGACGCCGAGTTCGTCTTGTTTTCAGATATATTAATCTCTGTTAATGACTTTTTAGTCATTGATGATCATCAAGATTTCTGTTTTAAAGATCTTGAATTATTATCATTGTTATTATTGGAGAACTAAGTTCTCTTTTACTTTTATAAGAACTAAGTTCTTTATGAAGGGTTAAACTCTAATATTGGGGGAATTAAATTCTCAGAATATATGTTCTTTTTCTTTTTCTTTCTTTTTCTTTCTTTTTCTTTTTAACCTAGTTCTTATCTCTAAGTTTTAAGTCTGAAAACATAATCTTCCCGATGAGAATTAAATTCTCAACTTGTGGGGAGATTTGCTCTTGTAAATCTCAAACCAGAGGAAAAACTAAGTTCTTGTATAAAGGGTTAAATCCTTATATCCGTTATACTAAGCAAGAGAGATACTTTTAATCTCTCATTTTTTATTTACCTAGAATGTTTTGAAGGAGGAGAGTCTTCTTCCTTTGAGAATTAAATTCTCTGTTCTCTCAAGAGCTCACTATATTTTGCAGAAGCTTATCCGGGGGTTCCTCTCTTTTCTGTCTCTGTGTGTTGAGATTTGAAGTCTTGGGTCCTTTATATAGTGGAGGCAGATTATTAATTGGTTTTGAGAAAATCTCTCATTGAAAGATTCCAATTGATTTAATTGGACTTAAAATTGATTTGGGGAATTTTATCCACCGTTGGATCTTTGATCCAAGAACTTCTATTTTACAGAGTTTGTTTTCTTGTTTTTAACAAGATTGGGGGATTATTTTCTATATATAGAATTTTATTCTATTAAACAGTGATATTTTTATCACCATTGGATTTTTAATCTAAGGGTGCTCGGTTTAACAGAGCATAATCTTTCTATGTTTAGAAAGATACAGGAAATATTTTCCATCTCCTTGGATCTTCGATCCATCAACTCTCTGTTTTAACAGAAAATATCCCTCTCAATAGAATTTAATTTTATGCTTAACCACCATTGGATCCTTGATCCAACAGTTCATTGAGTAGAATTTAATTCTACGTAAAGAAGTGCCATCACGTGTTTAACACGTAAGGCTTATTCAGCTCCTCTAATTTGGAGCCCATATGCCTTGCATATGGGCGCTCGCGTGTTTAACTGTAACAACTCTGTTTCAGTGTACAGAAAATTGTTTATTAATTAATGTATAAATGGAGTATTTGCAATCCTGTGTATGCTATAAGTATTGAAATTGTTTTTGAACAACAAGAAAACACTTATAACTCATTGGTAAAGTCTTGCACTGCTGTGACGTAGCCCCTGTGTTCAAATCCCCCCAGCCACATATTATTTTTATTGATTTTTCTTTTAAACTTTTAGAAGCTCAAAAGTTTACACGTGCAAAACACGTAAAATGAAAAGTCACAACAAAATCAAACACGAGCACTGAGTTATACCAAACGACAGGGACACGTTGCCAAGATCCATAGCCCATCCTACAGGATTGGACCGGCGAGATGTGTTGAGGGGGCCGGCACCGCCGGGTATATCCATAGGGAATGCTTTGGATTTTTAACCCGAGCACCCCTTCGCCTACCCCACTACCCCCATATTGTTTGATTTCTCTACATTCATCCAGAGAGTGATAATTCCTCTCTTAAATCTATTTTTTAATGCACATTTCAAATTCTCAATACATTACCCAAATTCCAATTTTCCCTATAAATACCACACAACATTTTACCCCTCCTCATTCAAAAATCCCATACAAAACTCTCTAAAAATTTCTAAGTCCAAAGTTGTACAAGTGGAGTTAGCAAAGGTCGAAATTCCGACGACATTTCGTGAAGAATCCGGCGACGAAACGACTCCCCAACGATTCTAAAAGCCTCCTCCATCTTCCCTCTTTATTTTCAATCAGTAAGTCCCCTCTCCCCTCCATTCATTCTAGTCTAAAACATCCTCAATTCAAAACTCGTCGAAAGCAGAGTTATTCCGACTTCCGATTCTAATTTCATCAAAAATGCAATTTTTCTTAATAACAAATTTACCATCTTTTTATATACTGTTTATTAAATAACACATTAGAACAAGTTTCATGTCAAAATAATATGTATAGCAACTTCTATTCCATTTTTACGGTAAAATACCATCATGTTTACATACGACATTGCTTATTCATTTTACCCATATTACCTTTAGAAAACTCACGAGGTAATGACCTACTTCATCACAACACAAATTTTTGACATAGCACGATGACTTTTGGAACATTAGTTTGTGGGAAAATACGAGTTTACATTTAAATACCATAAACATTCAAAAACCGTTTTTAAAAAGTGTATTACTTAATTCCTTGCAAATGCGTCTCTACAACCCATTTTGGGGAACCCTGTTCGGGATGGTGCGGGTTATCACACATCCTCAGGCCTAGTAGAGCGAAATGCAGACCTCCGTAAGGAGCATTCGGTCTCGATGGAATTTGTAATACAATTTTAAGAAAAAATGGGATTTCTATTTAATAAATAAATTCTATTATATATATATATTATCAAAATATCTACTTTAAGTATACAATATATATATATATATATATATTCAATTTTTTTAAATCAAAGGAATCATAAATTTCATGAAACTACCATTACAAATCAATACAATTCCAATATTACATTAAAATACCATATACAATGTAATCTAGGTTCTATTCACTAGAAAACATTATATTTTAAAATATAATGTTTTCTAGTGAATAGAACCTTTAAAATATACATCCATGAAAACCCTAAAAACGATAATTAAATACTTGAAGTGTATTTTGAAAATATATCAAAACGATTTTTCATAAAAACCCCTCAAGTTATATTAATTTACAATAAGGACCCTAGTAAACATAGGTTTAAGCGGGACCGGTTCTCTTGAGCCTCAGGAAGCCGGAGAATATGGGTGCTTACCTATATAAGGTAGACAACTTAAAAACGGTGTTATCAATACGGTAATTGTCTTGGAAAAAGACATAAATCCTGCCGTCCATATGCAACAGTTACCGATAACATCAAAACTAATTCAGGACTTCAATTTGTTTTAAAGTGTCTGACTCAGACAGAGTCTCGGTCTAATATGAAATCAATCTGACTTGAATTCTATTCAAGTATAACTATAATACAACATGAATCCATTGATACCAGAATTCAATCTATATCAACATGACTCGACTAAACCGAACCATAGATATACTCTGTTTACATGATTATCCATTTATATCCATTCCATTACATGATATCATGGTTTCAGCAAGTCATCCATCTATAAAATAATACAATACAATCAATACAAAATACATTACGGGGTTTTAAAGGGGAGACTGGTACGGAATGTGTTAGAAGTAGCACGAGACGGTCACTTTAATACACCTACGCTGAATATCCATTGCTGTTGTACCGTGGCTTAACGGTTTCTTGTGCTCCGTATATCTTAGACTCCGGAATAATGGGACTCCTCTCGTATATACTGGCATACTCTGTACCAAGCTACAAACAACTGCGTTAACATAACAAACTCACCAGTTATATTCTCATATCTGTCTATTCTTACCTAACTTTGGGACCTGCAGAGTGATTGTTCGCTGACGACATTCCTTCTCTTTTTCTTTGGAATGTTGTCAGGTGGATCGGACTCTTTGGAGGTTGAGCCCGGTACTGATGACTTGGAGCAGTTCGCCATTGACTCAAAGCTCTAGTTATCTGTATATATTTTCTTTTTAGTTCATACCATTGTTTAGGCATTGCTTTCCATTCCTGTATTTACATTTTCAGTTGTACTTGTAAAAAAATGTTTAATAAATAAAAGTTGCTTTTCATTTACATTCATGTCTTCTTGTGTATAGTTACATTATATTTCTTAGATACGCTTAGAGTGTTTACTTCTGAGTAAATACGTAGCGAGTCTCATCGCGTCTTCTTACCGTACACTGGGAAACGGGGCGTGACATTAACACCTGAGGCCAATTTGGCCAATAGTTGTTTGATGGCAACGCCTATATACTTTGCATATAGGGGCTCACGTGTTTAACTCGTGAGGCTTATTTAGCCTACCAATTGTTTGATTGTAGGGCCTATATGCTTTGCATATAGGCGCTCGTGTGTTTAACACGTGAGGCTTATTTAGCCTACCAACTGTTTGATTGCAGCGCCTATATGCTTTGCATGTAGGCGCTCACGTGTTTAATACGTGAGGCTTATTAGCTTATCAGTTTTTTTGATTACAACGCCTATATGCTTTGCATATAGGCGCTCACGTGTTTAACACGTGAGGTTTGAGTTGTGGGGAATTTTCTCTCCCTTTTCTCTTTTTTTTATGAGGGAACAAATGCCCCCTAGCATTGTTCTCACGTGGCTTACACATGAGTGCAACGCTATCCATATTATCACCGTTGGATTGCCTAGGGGAATGAGAAGCTGAACCGCTTCCCATCACGTCTTATAAATGAGGTCTTTGGCCCTTGAGATGACCACTATTTCTGTTATGCACGCTCCGCTTCCCGGTGTACGGTAAGGAGACGTGACGGGTCACGCGACGTATTTACTCAAAAGTAAACACGCTAAGCGTATCTAAGCAATATAAAGTAAAATGTACATAAGAGACATGAATATAAATGAACAATAACTTTTATTTATATAACAATTCTTTACAAGTACAACTGAAAATGTAAATACAGGAATAGAAAGCAATGCCTAAACAATGACATAACTGAAATGAAAAGTATATACAAGTGCCTACACAGCCCTGGGTCGATGGTAAACTGCTCCAAGTCCTCAGTACTGGGCTCGATCTCTAGTGAGTCGGATCCACCTAACAACATTCCAAAGAAAGAAAAAAAGGAATGTCGTCGGCGAACAATCGCTCGGTAAGTTCCAAAGAAAAAGAGAAGTAGAATAAACAAAAAAGAGAATATAACTGTATAAGGTTATCTTTTGTACTTTATCACAGTTGTTTGTAGCTTGGTACAGAATATGCCATTGTATACGTGAGGAGTCCCACTATTCCGGAGACTAAGGTATATGGAGCACAAGGAACCGTTAAGCCGCAGTACAACATCAATGGATATTCAGGTTAGATGTATTAAAGTGACCGTCTCGTGCCACTTCTAACACATTCCGTACCAGTCTACCCCTTTAAAAAAAACCCATAATGTATTTTGTATTGTTTTTTTATATAGATGGATGACTTGCCGAAACCATAATATCATGTAAACGGAATGGATATAAATGGATTGTCATGTAATCAGAGTATATCCATGGTTCGGTTCGGTCGAGTCCTGTTGATATAGATGGAATTCTGGTATAAACGGATTCAAGTTGTATTATAGTTATACTTGAATTGGATTCAAGTCTGATTGATTTCATATTAGATGGAGACTCTATCCGAGTCAGACACTTTAAAAAGAAATTGAAGTCCTGAATTAGTTTTGATGTTATCGGTAACTGCTGCACATGGACGGCAGGATTTGTGTCTTTTCCCAAGACAATTACCGTATTGATAACACCATTGTTAGGTTGTCTACCTTAGATATGCAAGCACCCATATTCTCCGGCTCTCTAAGGCTCAAAAGAACTGGCCTCGCTTAAACCTATGTTTACTAGGGTCTTTATTGTAAATTAATATAACTTGAAAGGGTTTTATGAAAAATAGTTTTGATATATTTTCAAAATACATCTCAAATATTTAATTATCGTCTTTAGGGTATTCATAATTGTAATTTTTTTTAAAATGAAATATTCTAGTGGATATAACCTAGATTTCATTGTATATGGTATTTTAGTGAAATCTTGGAATGGTATTGAATTGTAAAGGTGGTTTCATGAAATTTGTGATTTCTTTGATTTAGAAAATAAGGAATATATATATAATGTATACTTAAAGTAGACATTTTGATAGTATTTATATATATATATATATATATATAATATTTAAAAATATAGAATTTATTTATTAAATAGAAATCACATTTTTCTTAAAAATTGCATTAAAAATTCCATCGAGATCGAATGCTCCTTGCGGAGGTCTGCATATCGCTCTACTAGTCCCGAGGATGTGCAATAATCCACACCATCCCGTTCGGGGTTTCCCCAAAATGGGTTTTAGAGGCGTATTTGCAAGGAATTAAATAACACACTTTTTAAAAAAAACGTTTTTTAATGTTCATGGTATTTAATCATAAACTCGTATTTTCCCATAACCTAGTGTTCCAAGAGTTATCGTGCTATGTCAAAAATGTGTGTTGTGATGAGCTAGGTTATTACCTCGTGAGTTTTCTAAAGGTAATACAAGGGAATATGTTGAATTGTGTCGAAAGTAAAGTATATGGTATTTAACCGTAAAAATATGATAAAAGTTGCATAATAGATTATTTTGAGATGAAACTTATTCTAATGTGTTTGTTAATGATTACTAAACAATCTATTAAAAATCTGTAGGTTTGTTATTAAGATAAATTAGATTTTCAAAGAAAAGAGAATCGGAAACCGGAATAACTCCGCTTCCGACGAGTTTTGAAATGGAGAAGTTTTAGAATAGCAAAAGAGAAGGGGAGAGGGAACTTACAGGTTGCAGAACAAGAGAAGAGGTAGGAAAAGACTTCGGGATCGCCGGGAAGTCGTTTCGTCGCCGGAATCTTCCCGAAACGTCACCGGAACCTTGCCTTTTTCTAACTCCAGTTGTACAACTTGGGACTTGGAACTTTTAGAGAGTTTTTGTAATGGAATTCTTAATGAGGAGCGGTGAAATAGAGTGTGATATTTATAGGAAAAATTAGGGTTTAGGATAATGAAGAATAGAATTAAAATGTGCATTAAAATTGATTAAAGAGGTGAATTTAATCCCTTTGTAAATTTGCAGAGAAATTAAACAGAATAGGAGTAGTGGGAAGAGTCCAAGGGATGCATGGTAAAATTTTGGGAGCAATAGGAACGGGAGGGCCGGCGGCGTCGGCCCCATCAAGCATCTCGCCGGTCCAAGTCCGGTGGAATGGGCTTGGATCTCCGCCACGTGTCTCTGTCGCTTGGTATTCCTCAGTGCACATGTTTGCTTACTTTGTGACTTTTCATTTTATGTGTAGTTCACGTGTAAACCTTTGGGCTTCTAAAAGTTTAAAAGAAAAATCAACAAAAATAATGTGGCTGGGGGATTCGATCACAGAGGCTATGTTACAGCAGTGTAAGGCTTTACCAATGAGCTACAAGTGCTTTCTTGCTGTTCAAAAGCAATTTAAATTTATAACTTGTGCTCAGGCTTAGGTATTCCTTTCTGTATTTTGAAAAAATTCTGTACAGAAAGTTTAGGGTTGTTACATTCTACCCTCCTTATATAAATTTCGTCCTCGAAATTTATAGAAGGAAAGTGTAACCGATTCAAGAAAATTTTGATGATAGAACTATTGATAGTGCATAAAAATATTTGGAAGAACGAAAGAATGCAAAAGTTTTGGAATGATTGAAAAAGATGTGAGGGAATTACCAGGGTTATCTTGGTCTACAGTCTCGGCTTTTACGGCCGCTAATGTGAACGCCTGACGCTGGAGTACGTTCCTCCTAGCTGGAGGCACATTCCTCTGTCCCTGGGGTATGTTTCTCTGCCCTCGAAGCATGTTCCTCATTGCCTGATGGAATTAGAGTGGAGGCTGTGCAGGAGGTCCACGTGGAGGTGGAGCTGAGAGCGCAAGACGAGGTGCATGATCCTGGATGGCTGGTCGCTGCGGATAAGTGTTGTGAGTTGGAAATATGTTGCGCCTATAAGGACATGTTCCAATTCCATGATTAGATGCGCCACAAACTAAGCACAGGCCTTTTACGCGCCTACAGTCCTTCCACATGTGTCCATCCCTCTTGCAGTAGAAGCAAAAATCTGGACTTGGCCGGTTAATTATTTCTTCCGGTCTCCTGGGTTCAAAAGTTATCCTTGAAGAGGCTCCTCCTGCCATCTGAGTGGCAGGGCGCTTCACTCCGGCAGATTGAGATTTGTCCTTCTTCTTCACTATTGCCTTGTATCGACAGGCAGCTTTCAAAGCCAAGTCATGGGTTGGGAAATCCCATGTAGCTAAGGCAGCTTGGATCTCCGAATCTAACCCTTCCTAAAATCATCTGGACTTGATCTCAGCAGTCGGTATCAAGTGTGTCGCGAACCTGCTGAGCATGGTAAACTCAGCATCATACTCATCCACAGATTTGGTCCACATCGAACCCTGTTGTAGGTGGATGAATTGCTGCTCCATGTCAAATCGGGAAGTCTCTGGAAAGTACTTCGCGTTGAACATGTCGCGAAAGGTTTTCCATTCGATCGGTTGGTCAAGACGGCTTTCTTCCGCCTTCTACCAAACTCGGGCGTTGTCGGTGAGTTGCAGCTTCGCAACTCGTACCCAGGCGATCTCTGGCACTTGTGCTGCTGCCAGATCATCCTCAATACTCTAATCCCCTTCTTCAGCTTCCAGAGGGCTCTCTTTCTCCAAAAATTGCTTTGGGTGCAATGCCTGAAATTGCTTTACTCCGGGTGCTTCCGCTTCTGGACGGTTCAGTAATATAGCGGTCTGCTGCTGCTGTCCTTCTAGGAGGCTTCGTATTGCCTCAAGCAGTACCGTTTGCTCGTTGATCAGAGCAGCAACGGTAGGCGTAAGCGGTAGAGGTGGTGGTGTGTTGTTGAAGTTGGTGCTGGTATTGTTTGGAGAATCCATAACCTTGAAAGAAAAATAGGGTTAGGATAGATTCAAAGTATATGAAATTGTAAGATTCAAGGAATATGAAATGTAAATAATGTTTTTAGTTGTTGATTCTTGTGTTATATTGCTTAGGACTTCATGCATAATTGACATGTATGTCCATGCAAAATTGATCTTCATGGGCCGCCAACAAAACCTGTCACGCCCTACTTCCCGATGTACGGTAAGGAGACGCGACGGGTCACACGATGTATTTACTCAGAAGTAAACACGCTAAGCGTATCTAAGCAATATAAAGTAAATTTTACATAACAGACATGAATATAAATGAACAACTTTTATTTATATAACAATTCTTTACAAGTACAACCGGAAATGTAAATACAGGAATAGAAAGCAATGCCTAAACAATGGTATAACTGAAATGAAAAGTATATACAAGTACCTACAGCTCTGGGTCGATGGCAAACTGCTCCAAGTTCTCGGTATTGGGCTTGATCTCTAGTGAGTCGGATCCACCTGACAACATTCCAAAGAAAGAAGAAAAGGAATGTCGTCAGCGAACAATCGCTCGGTAAGTCCCAAAGAAAAAGAGAAGTAGAATAAACAAAAAGAGAATATAATTGTGTAATATTATATTTTGTACTGTTATCGCAGTTGTTTGTAGCTTGGTACAGAATATGCCAGTGTATACGAGAGAAGTCTAACTATTCCGGAGACTAAAATATACGGAGCACAAAGAACCGTTAAGCCACGGTACAACAACAATGGATATTCAGATTAGGTGTCTTAAAGTGACCGTCTCGTGCCACTTCTAACATATTTCGTACCAGTCTACCCCTTTAAAAAACTCGTAATATATTTTGTATTGTTTTGTTATATAGATGGATGACTTACCGAAACCATAATATCATGTAAACAGAATGGATATAAATGGATAGTCATGTAATCAGAGTATATCCATGGTTCGGTTCAGTCGAGTCCTGCTGATATAGATGGAATTCTGGTATAAACGGATTCATGTTGTATTGTAGTTATATTTGAATTGGATTCAAGTTAGATTGATTTCATATTAGATGGAGATTCTATCTGAGTCAGACACTTTGAAAAGAAATTGAAATCCCGAAATAGTTTTGATGTTATCGGTAACTGCTGCACATGGACGGCAGGATTTGTGTCTTTTTCCAAGACAATTACCGTGTTGATAACACCGTTATTCGGTTGTCTACCTTAGATAGGCAAGCACCATATTCTCCGGCTCCCTGCGGCTCAAGAGAACTGGTCCCGCTTAAACCTATGTTTACTAGGGTCCTTATTGTAAATTAATATAACTTGAGGGGGTTTTATGAAAAATGGTTTTGATATATTTTCAAAATATGCCTCAAGTATTTAATTATCGTCTTTAGGGTATTCATAATTGTAATTTTTATAACAATGAAATATTCTAGTGGATATAACCTAGATTTCATTGTATATGGTATTTTAGTGAAATCTTGGAATGGTATTGAATTGTAATGGTAGTTTCATGAAATTTATGATTCCTTTGATTTAGAAACAGTGGAATATATATATATTATACTTAAAGTAGACATTTTGATAGTATTTATATATATCTAATATTCAAAAATTTATTTATTAAATAGAAATCACATTTTTCTTAAAAATTGCGTTAAAAATTCCGTCGAGATCGAATGCTTCTTGCGGAGGTCTGCATTTCGCTCTACTAGTCCCGAGGATGTGCGATAACCCGCACCATCCCGTTCGAGGTTTTCCCTAAATGGGTTTTAGAGTCGTATTTGCAAGGAATTAAATAACACGCTTTTTAATGAAAACGTTTTTTTTAATGTTCATGGTATTTAATCGTAAACTCGTATTTTCCCATAACCTAATGTCCCGAGGGTTATCGTGCTATGTCAAAAATGTGTGTTGTGATGAGGTAGGTCATTATCTCGTGAGTTTTCTAAAAGTAATACAAGGGAATATGTTGAATTGTGTCGAAAGTAAAGTATATGGTATTTAACCGTAAAAATACAACAAAAGTTGCATAATAGATTATTTTGAGATGAAACTTATTCTAATGTGTTTGTTAATGATTACTAAACAATCTATTAAAAATCTGTAGGTTTGTTATTAAGAAAATCAGATTTTCAAAGAAAAGAGAATCAGATACCGGAATAACTCCGCTTCCGACGAGTTTTGAAAATGAGAAGTTTTAGAATAGCAAAAGAGAAGGGGAGATGGGACTTACAGGCTGAAGACCAAGAGAAGATATAGGGAAAGACTTTAGGATCGCCGAGAAGTCGTTTCGTCGCCGGAATCTCCCCGAAACGTCGCCGGAACCTTGCCCTTTGCTAACTCTACTTGTACAATTTGGGACTTGGAAATTTTAGAGTGTTTTTGTAATGGAATTCTGAATGAGGAGGGATGAAATGGAGTGTGGTATTTATAGAAAAAAATTAGGGTTTAGGGTAATGAAGAATAGAATTAAAATGTGCATTAAAATGGATTAAAGAGGTGAATTTAATCACTATGTAAATTTGCAGAGAAATCAAACAGAATAGGAGTAGTGGGGGAGTCCAAGGGATGCAGGGTAAAATTTTGGGAGCAATAGGAACGGGGGGCCCGGCGGCGCCGGCCCCATCAAGCATCTTGCCGGTCCAAATTCGGTGGAATGGGCTTGGATCGCCGCCACGTGTCTCTGTCGCTTAGTATATCTCAGTGCACATGTTTGATTACTTTGTGACTTTTCATTTTACGTGTAGTGCACGTGTAAACTTTTGGGCTTCTAAAACTTTAAAAGAAAAATCAACAAAAATAATATGTGGCTGGGGGGATTCGATCACAAGGGCAATGTCACAGCAGTGCAAGGCTTTACCAATGAGCTACAAGTGCTTTCTTGCTGTTCAAAAGCAATTTAAATTTATAACTTGTGCTTAGACTTTAGTATTCCTTTCTATATTTTGAAAAAATTATGTATAGAAAGTTTAGGGTGTTACAGTTTCTTCATCTTCTTCATTAACTTTTCCTTGAGAATTTAATTCTCCTTCCAGAGCTTAGTTCTCTGCCCCTAACATTTCAGAGTTAAACTCTGCAAACACTCCTTTTGGGTAAGAATTATATACGACATTCACCTCTTAGGAAATCCTTTTTGTTCTTTCCTTGGATTTTAAATCCATCAACAGAGCTTTGCTCTGATCTTTTGGAGATCTAAAAAAACTCTTCTTTTTTTTTAAAAAGTAGACTTTGGGGTCTTGAATTAATGAGGATTGTTAGTTCTCCTCTTAGGATTTACCCTGTCACTGATCTTTAAGGATCCTTAGAATTTAATTCCATTTCCTTTGTTTCCACACAATGGGGGTTTCTGGGATTTAATCCTATTATTGAAGGAATTTAATTCCATTTTCTTATAGAGCTTAGCTCTAAGAGATCTAGAGACTTTTGGGAATTTTATTCCCCTTCTTTTCTTGAGAATTTTTATTTTTTAGGATTTTAATACTCTTTTCACAGATTTGAATCTGTTGCCCTTTTTAACAGAACTCGCTTTTCGAGAATGTTTAAAAAAAACTCCACTGTTTATTAATGAGAATCCTTTTGGATTCTCATAATAATTATCTTGCCTCATCATTGGTGAGCCGCTATTTCGATTTTGTGGGGCCCACTGGCTTTGTAGTTAGTAATCTCATGAGACAAATTCATATATATTTTTTTATTAATGGGTTTTCTTCTTCTTTTTTCTTTAGGTACAATGGTCTCACTTCCCTACTTCATTTACACACGTTCGGAGGTCGCTTTCCCACAGTCGCCATCAGACGAGGAGGTTATGGCGATTATTAGGGCACTTGATAAGGATAATAAGAGCCTTCTCCTATGGGGAGTTTGGTACGACCACATTATCAGGGGTCGATATAGTTTCACATGCGAAGTACCAACAGAACCCATTCGTTCAATCTCATTCACGGAGCATCCGCGTACTGCTTATGTAGTGGAGGCGGCTAATTGGACCCCCGATGGTCGGCTTGAGCCATCAACAACAGGTATACCTAATCAACCCATGATGGCTATCGAAATTTTGGGACGCCGAATATGTCAGGATGAAGTTTGACCCTAGGGCAGATCTATAAGATAGGTGTTACCCCACATTATCCAGTGGGCTATCTTCCCCAGGCCCGGTATATTCTTTCGTCCCAACGCTCACGGCTGCAGAAAATTGGGCTGTATCAAGCGGTGTATGCGTCGTTGTTCTACTACCGTGCTCCCCACGTCTGGTGGGTCAATGCTTTTTTGAATCAGTGGAATCTTCCAACAAATACATTTCTGCTAGGGGACCGCGAAGTCTCTATTTCGCTGGAGGAGTTCCGTGAAATTTTAGGGCTGCCGATCAGGGGAGAGCATTACGAAGAATTATTACCTCCTGATGAATATATATTTGCCACAGTGCCAGCTGTACTTGAAGGTTTAACAACCAAGAATGTTGTTCGGCATAAGCAACCGAGTCTAATCAAGGCCTTGGGCATTTTTGAGAGGCTACTCGTGGCATCAAAAGGACAAGGTGTTACTTTTGACACTTTTATTGCTTGCTTTCTCCGCAAAGACGCTCTATCCAAGAAAGCTCCGAAATTTGCAAAGGTCAAGGATCCCTTCGGATTCGGCTTGGAGAAATTGTCGGCTAAAGAAGAAGACTTGCCACAGTTTAATTTTCCAAATTCGTCATCCGTGACATTTGACGCAATCGTTGCCTCTAGAATAGACGAAGAAACATTCTGTCGGCTTCATCAGTCTCTGGCTTAGCTGGTTCGCCATGCCAATGCATCGTCGTTTTATGAGAGCCTCCGTCTTTTATCCTTCCCATCGCATAGCCGAAGGAGCGCGATTGGCCGTTGGCATTGCAGGGTTGTCATACATATACCATGATTTAAGTACTGCTACCAACACTTCAAACTCAGGTGCAGACACCATGAATTTTTCCCTCCACTACTTCACATCGTGGATTGAGATGTATGTGTTAGGCGCATTTGCTGCACACCGGCATCCTACTTTCTATGAAGCATACACCTTCCCACGGGTCATGAGGAAGGTCGATGCTTCCGCTCTTGATCCGACTCAGTTAGGGGCTCTGCGCGTATTGCTTAATCCGTATTCAAACGAAGGCGGGATGGTTTTCAGTGATCGAGTTCTCTCTACGCCAGCAGGGCCCATTCAACAGTTACTCGATTTGTCGTAGAACGGGGCTCCAGCTTTAAAACACAAAGAGATTATGTATTTATAGTCAATCAGGCCGGGGTATTTAGTGTTCCGCCTAAATGACACTGCACTCTTCATGCGGTATGATCAGCATCGCTTCGCCCAGCAACTAGGTTACAACCAGGGCGTCCCCCTCGAGGTCGCTCGTGACGTTATCCACCACTTCATGCGGTTAAATACTGGTTCCCTCTTCATTATTCCCGAGCCCGACAATCTTCCGAGGCCCGTGGGACCCTTCAAGGGCCGGTATCACCACCGGGTTAGTCTCATCATTGCAGAGAAGAGAATGGTGCTCTTTGAATGTAAAGCCCATGTTTCCTCTCAAGCCGTCAGCGCCCCGTTGCGGCCACGGTCGGTTGTTTTCCCTCCTCTGAGGGATAGCGATTCAGTGGTTATTCCTAAAGTCGCTCGGGCGGAATCAGTTACCCGTACTGCTGGTATACCGGTTCGCACTAAGGCCGGGGCAGAGATTCCTGATAAACTGTAAGTCGATGCCGCGCATCCAGCGGGTTCGCGAGGAGGCGGAGTTTGCAAAAAACGATTTTTATATGCTTCGCAACACCGACTAAACTCCAGGATCGATACTAAACCCTAACTAACAAAACAACTAAGAGGTTTAACTACTATGTGAAAAAATTATACCTCAAGTATCAAGTCCTTCTTCTTCTTGTACTCCTCCTCCTCTTCTTGTGCTCCTTGAAGAGTGTACGGATCATGCCTCCTCATCGGCCTCCTCGAGTTAAAGAAGATCCACCCTAGAGTGTCTACTAAGAGCTCCTACCTCTAAGATGAGGTAACTATGTTACCTAGAGTGCTAATCTAAGTGACCTAGAGGATGTAGAGAGTGATTATGGATAGTTTAGTCTCACTAACCCTGGGTTTCTCAACACATGAGACAATTAGGGTTTGAGGGAGAAGAAGAGAGCTCTTAATGTGAGAGAGTGTTCAAGATATATTAATATGAATATGGCTAATTGTGATGACTATATGGCATCCCAAAATATCTCACAAAATATCTAAGTCCACTTTTGCCTCAATAGTCATCCATGAGTCACCAAGTAGCCATGCTTCATTTATAATAAAATAACACCTCATACCTCTACCTCATTTATCTTTTAACAAAAAAATTAAAACACAAATAAGGTGCCCCCTTCTAGAAGTATACTTGAGTAAATTACAAGAATACCCGTCACTGTATATACATACTCGTATCCGTATTCCGGAAAACACGAATACAATGAGACGGAACTAATCCAATAATCTAATACTAGGATCCGGCTTAGACCAAAGCCCACTAGTATTATCCGCCCGAACATCCTACGTGCACAAGTACACGTATGTGATCAAACCCTGTCGTAAAACCATACGACCTCCACATCGTTTCGCCCGAAGCAGGGAAACCCTCTGTGTGGGACTCTAAAGACTCGACGGTACGCTGGCAGTGGGTTTAACCATAAGCACGTCAGCGGTACTAGCTGCACGTAACGGCTACCCAGGTATGTGTCGATAAGAAGGACGATGAGCAAACTCATCCGAAGTCCTACTGAGCCTATCTGTGACAATCTCCGTACAGTCCGGTCTGTTCGTCTGAAAGTATCGCATATCGGGCCTAGGAGGCGGTAGCCGTCAGACCCCTAATAGCGCAATAAGTCGTGCTAGAGTAGAGCCCAAAAACACCCTGAGAAACTACTGGAGTACCTACCAGTAAATCTCGCTTGCCCTGGCCAGAGACTTTGTGTAATGGCTTTCCGAACACAGCACGACATCAACCCCCAATACCGGGAGAGACGAATCCTATCTAACCGCCACTGCCTCTAAGTGCTTCGGGACTGCACCTAACTACTACCTGTTTGCACGACTCATCAAAGCCGTGGTAGGGTAGTAATCTAAGAACAATGGGAACACACTCGAGGCGAAGTAGCAGTGTCAAGTCAACGGACTATTCTGTACTCATGTCACCTGGGAACTGCTACCTGACGATAGATATAGTACTAACCAACAGTTCCCTACGAGTCCGTCCAGTGTAACTCATAACCCAATTAGCAGCTGCATATTATCTCCAGTACGACGTACTAATGGCTGTGGGACAGACCATCTCCCCTGCTGGGATGAGAAGCGTATACACTAGTCTACTCTGGAGTATCGATGCTCTATCTCGATAATCCTACGACTAGGGACCTGTATAAGGATATGTTTATAGACTACCCAGCCCCCACTAGTGTGACTGCCATTACAACGCCGATAGTCAAGCAAAGATCCTAAGGGCTCTACCAATATGTATTAACGATACGCTAAAAGAAACATATACACATATTAAGATAGAAACAAATCAAGTAGCATACTACCATATTGAGCAAGACTGTTATAAAATCCG
Source organism: Agapanthus africanus (assembly GCA_030015575.1). Taxonomy (NCBI): domain Eukaryota; kingdom Viridiplantae; phylum Streptophyta; class Magnoliopsida; order Asparagales; family Amaryllidaceae; genus Agapanthus; species Agapanthus africanus. Next base: position 294,528,923 of record CM057339.1, on the reverse strand, counting down.
TGTATATCCCAAGCTTCCAAAATGTAATATGCAAACTAGTACTATACAATAATGTCCTCTAGAGCATATATCACTAACAATCTCTTACTTGCACTAAGGCCATGTGTTGGTATATCACAAACCTATTATCTCAAATAGCCTCTCGAACTGCGTCTGAGAGATGGCCTTTATGAGTGGATTTACAGTGTCGTTCTCCATATCAACTCTCCATACCTCGATCTCCAGGCGATCCATGATCTCCCTGATCAGGTGATACCGCCTCAAGATATTTCTGGACTTCTAATGGGACCTAGGTTCCTTCGCTAAATCTATAGCCCCGTTGTTGTCACAATACAGAGGTATTGGATCAACAATGGACAGAACCACCTGAAGTTCTGTTAAGAACTTCCTCATCCAGTCTGCTTCTTTTGCGGCGTCACATGCGGCGATATACTCCGCTTCCATCGTCGAGTCAACAATGGTGTCCTGCTTGGAGCTCTTCCAACAGACCGCCCCTCCATTGAGGGTAATTATATAACCCGATATAGACTTGGAGTCATCCTTGTCACTCTGGAAGCTGGAGTCAGCAAAGGCCTCGATGTGGAGGTCTTTTCCACTGTACACCAAGAACATCCCCTTAGTCCTTCTTAGGTACTTGAGAATGTTCTTTACGGCTATCCAGTACTTCTCCCCAGAGTTTGACTGATAACGGTTTACCACGTTTAGTGTGTAAGCAATATCTGGTCTGGTACACAGCACCGCATACATTATAGAGCCTACCGCAGAAGCGTAGGGTATAGTTGACATGCGATCCCTTTCCAAATCAGTCTTGGGAGACATCTCTTTGGAGAGGGTGATTCCGTGACAAGCCAGTAGATTACCGCGCTTTGAATCTTCCATACTGAATCTTTTCAGTACGGTATCGATGTACCTGGACTGTGAAAGTCCCGACATCCTCTTAGATCTATCACGATAGATCTGGATACTCAGAATGTAAGAGGCATCACCCAGGTCTTTGATGGAGAACCTTTGTGACAAGAATCCTTTGACTGATTGTAGCATAGGAATGTCATTTTCTATCAAGATAATATCATCCACGTACAAGACGAGGAATACAACAGTTCTTGCTACAATCTTACTATAGATGCATGGTTCATCTGGATTTTTGATAAAGTCGAATTATTTGATAAAGTCGAATTATTTGACTGTCTCATCATAACAGATGTTCCAACTCCGCAATGCCTGCTTTAATCCATAAATGGATTTAAGCAACTTGCATACTTTCTCGCTGCTCCCACTCTGAATGAAACCCTCTGGCTGATTCATATAGACGCACTCTACCAAATGTCCATTCAGAAAAGCGGTCTTTACGTCCATCTGCCAAATCTCATAATCGGGGAAGGCAGCAATGGCAAGAAGGATCTGAATGGATTTGAGCATAGCCACTGGAGAAAAGGTTTCATCATAGTCCAAACCAGGTCTTTGACGAAAACCTTTTGCAACAAGTCTAGCCTTATAGGTTTCAACCTGTCCATCTACACCAATCTTCTTTCTGAAGATCCATTTGCAGCCTACGGGTTTTACCCCTTCTGGAGCAATATCCAAAGTCCATACTTTTTTGGTGTACATGGACTCCATCTCGGTACGCGTTGCATCCGGCCATTTTACCGAGTTTCCGCTCTGAATGGCTTGCTGGAAGCTAGTTGGCTTACCATTGTCAATGATTTAATCCTCTCTATCCCCGTCTACGAGAAAACCGTAGTATCTCTCGGGCAGATGAGATAGCCTACTACTCCTGCGGAGTGGCGCGGGATGTCTTGTTCTTTTGAAACTTCTGGTTCCACCATGCTTTCAGTAATAGCTTGTGGTTCTGGAATTTCTTCCAGTTCTATTGCGCTCCTACTTATCTCTTTTTCTAAAAATTGAGTTTCCAAGAAGTGGGCATGACGAGAAACAAAAACCTTTTGTTCCTCTGCATAATAGAAAAGATACCCCTGGAGTTCTTTGGGTATCCCACAAACTTATACAGTACTGAGTGTGCCTCAAGCTTGTCCGCATGCTGCTTTTTAAAAAGCTGGACATGCCCATATCTTCAGATACTGAAAATAGGGTTTCTTCCCACTCCACATCTGATATGGTGTGGTAGGCACAGTCTTGATAGAAACCTTGTTCAAAAGATATGCAGTTGATTCTAGCGCATAGCCCCAGAAGGATCGCGTAACTCAGCGTTACTCATCTTGGAACGTACCATATTCAATAAGGTTCGGTTCCGCCGTTCCGATACACCGTTGTGTTGTGGTGTGTAGGAGGAGTAAGTTGAGAGAGAATTCCATTCTCTTTTAAGTAATCCAGGAACTCGGCACTTAAGTATTCACCACCTCGATCAGATCTAAGTGTCTTGATAGTTTTGCCGGTTTATTTTTCCACTTCATTCTTATATTCTCGGAATTTCTCAAAGGCCTCGGATTTATATTTCATCAAGAAGACATGTCCATACCTAGAGAAATCATCCATAAAAGTAATGAAATTGGAATAACCATTTCTTACATGTGTAGACATTAGACTACACACGTCGCTGTGTATGAGTCCCAAGAGCTCGCTCGCTCTTACTCCGTGTCCAGTGAACGGAGTCTTTGTCATCTTTCCCTTGAGACATGATTGACAAGTTGCATAAGACTGATATTCAAACGGATCCAAATATCCCTCTTTATATAACTTGGTCAACTGTGTTTCATTGATGTGATCCAGTCTACAATGCCATAAGAAAACTTGATTTAATTCTGGAGACTTTCTTTTGTGTGTGTTCTGAACTTTGAAAACTTGTAGTTGGTTTAATACGTATATACTGCTTTTTAGTGTACCTGGCCCAATCAAACCATGATTAAGGTGGATGTTTACGACATCGCTTACAAATATAAAATCATAACCTCTTTTAGATAACAAAGATACAGAAATGATATTACAAGTCAAACTAGATACACAAAAACAGTTGCGCAAAACCAAAATATGTCCACTTACCAATCCTAAGTGATATTCCCCTACGAACACAGCATCCACGCTCGCTCCGTTAGAAACCCTGAGGGTCATATCATCCGCCTTCAAAACTCTACGGCTTCTCAGTGCATGAAAAAAATTACAGATACGATATCCTGATCCGGTATCCAATGAAGGGTTACGGCAGCGCCCCGGCCATCGAAACGTGGCCAAATACGGAACAAAAATTTTCTAAACTGGCGCTACCATTACCCGATTTCTGGATCGATCTTAAAGCCTAAACTAGCAAACTAATATAGAGGTTAGAATGGTTATACCGAGTTGATCTGTGTCCTTCGGTCTTCATTCCAAGCTCCTAATGGTTCTTTGACGTAGTTTGGTTTCCAGTCTTCCTCCATCTCCGATGATCCACCTGAGGGAAACGGCGCAAGTTCCAGCCTCGACAAACGAGGCAACCGACGCTCCAAAGTTGCTAGCGATGGAGAGTGGGGGTGTAGTAGTGTCACTATAATTTTCTCTCAACCCAAAACTCAAATGAGCAATGCAAGAAGAAGATGAAAGAGGTAATGAAACCAAAAATGGCATGAGCAAAAATTGGCTAAGTCTTTTTGAGCATGAGAGAGTGAGGAGGAAAGAGTGTAATGTGTCAAATGAAAGGAACCCCCCCCATGATAAGTGGTCAGCCCCCCTTTTCCCATGCCCAAAAAAATCTCCACCAATTATACATTAAACAAATGCAAACCATACTTTGCTACATGCCTCACAACATGCACAAACCCATGCTTTGCCCATGTTCAAGCCATGTCACCCCTCCACCTCATTTCCCAAAAGATTTTCAATAAAGAAAATCAATAATGAGGCGGCACCTTCTAAAAGCTATTCCGTATAAAATATGGAATACTTCACGGTACATGTATCGAAATACATATACGCGTATTCGTACAAAAATACGAATAGCCAAGAGAGAAAATAAACAGCGAACAATAATACTAGAATACATATATATAAATACATATGTAAATTATTAAATCAAAATCTGATTTAATAATCTGGCTTAATCCTAAGCCGCTAGTATTATCAACCGTCCGATTAAAGTCTGCGCAGCATGCACATATTTAATCGGACACCTGTATGTACCAACATACGCCATGTACACCATATGGCCTGAACCGTGAAAACTCTCTGTGTGGGAATCTAAAGACTCGTCAATACGCTGGCAGTGGGTTTAACCACAAGTATGTCAGCGGCACTAGCTGTACGTAACGGCTACCCAGGTATTGAGCGAAAGGGAGGCCGACGAGTAAACTCATCCTGAACCCCTACTGAGCCTGACAGTGACAATATCCGTACAGTCCAGTCTGTTCGTCTAAGAGTATCGCATATCGAGTCTAGGGGGGTGGATAAAGTCAGACCCCTAACAACGTGATATTTAGTGTCGGCATGATACCCCTCACCACCTGAGAAACTATTGATCCTGGATCGATAATTCTCGTTCACCATGGCCATGGATTTCTGGTGATGGCCACCCGTGCACAATGCGACATCAACCCCCAATACCGGGAGAGACGAGTCCCCGACGATCCGATCACTGCCTCCATGTGGCTCGGGACTGTACCCATATAAAACCTGTTTGCATGACTCCTTTGAGCCGTGGTAGGGTAGTAATCAAAGCACAGTGGGAACTTACACGAAACAAATGACGATCTCAGGTCGACAGACTAACCTGTACACATGTCACCTAGGAACTGCTATCTGACAATAGGTATAATACCAACTAGCAGGTTTCCGGCGAGTCCGTCCAGTGTACTCATAACCCAATGAGCACCTTCATACTATCTTAGGTGAACAAACTGACACCAATGGCTTGTGAGATCTGGCTACCGCCCTTCGTCGGGGTCTCGATCAGTATACATTAGTCTACACTGGAGTATCGATACCCGATCTCGACACTCCTACGACTAGGGACATTTAAGGATGTGCTTATAGACCCTAGCTCCCATATATATGATCGATGTTTCCCCCAATCAGAGCAAATGCTCTGTTCAAAATTCAAATTTTGAAATGATGCAACACTTCAGATGCAGCGCCAAGTGTGCTGCGCCCTAAGCAGCGCACCACGTGCAAAGCACGTGTGCACTAGCGCTAGGTGCGCTGCGATCTAAGCAGCGCACCACGTGTAAGACACGGACACGCTAGCGCTAAGTGCGCTGCGCTCTGAGCAGCGCACCACGTGCAAAGCACGGGTGCGCTAGCGCTAAGTGCAAAGCATGGGTGCGCTAGCGCTGGAACTAAAAGCTCCCCACCGTTAGATCAAAGATATAATAATAATGATAAATCATTAATTGATCAGAATTAAATTCTGTTAAGAAAAGATTTCTCAAAATCTTTCCAAATAACAAGATTGTACTCTGTAAATCAGAGCACCGTTGGATCAATGATCCAATGGTGATTAAAAATCACTAAAAATACAGAATAAATTCTGTTTAGAAGATTTCCCAATTTTTGCTAAAAACAAGAAGATTGCCTTCTGTAAATCAGAAGCCCTTGGATCAAAAATCCAACGATGGGAAATTCCCCAAATCAATTAGAGAAAAGATCTCTTCAACTGATTGAACTGATCAGCTTACCCTATATAAAGGTCCCCAGACTTCAAGTCTAAAAGAGAGAGAAGCATAGAGAGGAACCCCCCCATAAGCTTTGAGAGATCTCAAAAAGAAGAGCCAAGCTCTCAAAGAAAGAAGATTCTTCTTCAAGGTAAAAGAATGATGAACAGAAAGATGAAATCATCTCGTAATTAATTTAAAAAGAAGGATTCACTTCTTTAGAAGATCATAGATCTACAAGACAAAAGTCTTCCACAAAGAGATCAAAAGATCTCACCATAAAAGAAGAACATAATTCTTCTCACAGATCATAGATCTATAAGACAAATTGTCTTTCAGAAATCATCTCATCATAAAAGGGGAGAATAATTCAATTCTCTTAGGATCAAAAATCCATAAAGGCAAAGCCTTTCACTAAAATAAGAGATTAAAAAACATCTCCTACAAAATAAGAACTTTTGTTCTTATAATCTTGAGAAAAAGTCTCTTCTAAGGGAGAATTTATTTCCCAGATCATAAAATTGATCAGATGTGCTTTGTGCCCTTGAACTGCGCTTCTGCGCTTTTGGACTGGCGCTCAGCGCCAAGTGCTCCACGTGTCAATTACATATGCGCCACTTAACAACTAGCGCTTTGCGCTCTTGAAATGGCGCACTACGCTCATGGGATGGCGCTTAGCGTTAAGCGCACCACGTGCTCCCCACGTATACACCACTGAACAAATAGCGCTTGCGCTCATAAGATAGCGCTCTGCACTCATAAACTGGTGCAATGCGACCATCGTCTGGCGTTCAGCGCCAAGCGCGACACGTGTCCCTCATGTATACGCCACTTGGCAGAAGCACATTGTGCTCTTTGACTGGCGCAAAGCGCCAAGCGCACCACGTGTTGCGCTGATAGAACATAAATTGTTCTTGAATAAGCCCAGAGCCATGATGAATGCTCACCATTCAATAAAAGACAAAATATTGTCAGAATGCAAGTTAATGCTCGGCATTATTAAAAGGGCCAAGCCCAAATAAAGGCTCCAAAGTCCAAAATAAATGTTAAACATTTTAACTTGATTGGACTTAGCCCAAGATTGGCCATAAGTCCTTAAATGCAGATTAACTGAACCCATATGCTCATAAATCTTTTAACGGATCTTAGTTCCAAATTGGACTACAGATTTCCCAACCAAAATTGGTTCAAGGGTACATCTCTTCACTCTTCTGATATTTGTCGTTGTAATCCTTCAACGTCTTCAGAGAGGTGACGGGTCCCGACAACCATATATTCCATGGACTATGATGTCCTTAACCTTGGACTGTGGGGTCCTTTAAAACCCATGGACTATGATGTCCATAACCTTGCCCACGGACTATGATGTCCTTAACCTCGGACGGTGGGGTCCTTTAAAACCCATGGACTATGATGTCCTTAACCTCGGACTGTGGGGTCCTTAAGTCCACGGACTATGATGTCCTTAATCTCGGACTGTGGGGTCCTTTAAAACCCATGGACTATGATGTCCTTAACCTTGGACCGTAATGTCCTTAAACTAATCGACCGCAATGTCCCTAAACTAAACAATAGAGCCCAAATGCTCTTTTGTTGGATCTAAATGATCCTGTTAAGTTGATCTTAGTCTAAAATTAGACTAACGTATCATTAACAAACGTTTAAGTTGATCTTAGTCTCAAATGAGACTAACGCATCCTTAAACCCAACCCCAAACCCAAATCTAAGAAGATACGGATTTGGACTAATCCACGCCCTACGGGAGACAACATAAATTAGTCTCCGTATACAATCTACGGGCAACCAAAAAGAAAACAAACACACACGACATGAAGTGACCATCTGGAGAAGGAGAAAGTGATTACCGTGATTCGGTAGCGTAATTAACTGCAGGGGCTTGCGCCTGCAGGGAAGAGCGTCCCCACAATCAAAAAACCCTCAAATGAGGGGGAATCTGACGAAGTCTGCTACATCGGCCGCATCCATCTAAACCTTCGATATACGGTGTCATAAATCAACTTGGAATCTTCGGAGAGGTGGAAGGATAGCACCAATTAGCATCTGTCCCGAAATTCAGACGAGACGGACCTACGTGATCGCGTCTCCGTGTTTCAGCGGTGAACAGATTCTGGCACGCCCGGTAGGACCTCTTCCTCTTTCCACTCCACACTTCGTGTGTCGTGTTCGCGAACGAATCACGGTTTAGTATGGTTGCCCTTGGGTTTGAGGTACTAAGATTTGGTTTTGCTTTCGTGCAGAAAAAAGAAATGGCCTCCAATTGCTCCAACTGCGACTGCAACTCCCGTTCCACCTCATCTCGAGGTGTAACCTACGAGCCCCAAGTGGCATCACTGTTGAAGATGCCGGTGGAACAAATAACTAAGGCTACCACTGGACTAATCTTCGGGACCATGCTCCCACCAATGAGCTTCAGTACCCCGCTGCTGTCACAAGAAGCCCCAAAGAAGTCGGTCTTTGATCGGCTTACCACTGCCACGGCCCCTCTCAAAGGGTCGCCCAACTCCGTTGCCTCAGTTTTCAACAGACTGGGCCAGAACGCCAACAAGCCCGCAATACCTGAAGCAGCCATCCCAAAGAGGATAGCCATCCCGGCTCAAGCGGACGAAATTATTAGAGAAGCTTCTTCTACCAAGAAGTCAGTCTTCACAAGGCTGGCCGTTCCGGCTCCTGCTCCAGGCGAAGTCATCAAAGCTGCTTCCCCCGTCCATAGGTTTGTCTTTGACAGATTGGACATCGCTTCTCAACGGGCATCGGTCTTTAAGAGGCTAACGTCGGCGACAACCCTTCGTCAAAACAGGGGGCATGATGAAGTCACCCCTATAGCTGAACCAACTCCATTCGCATGACATACTCGCCGTCATCACTGGCGCCGAGTAAAGAAGGCTGGGGGCAGCTCCCCTTCTGGACTGACTCCGCCAGCTCCTATGGTGGAAATCGATGCTGCTGTTCCGACTGGGAACAACTTTGAACCGCTAAGGAGGGTGCGCAAAAACTCTCCGACTGCCGGACTGAAGAGATCTCCTCCACCTGTGGAGAATTCTATAGAGAAGAAGCCAGAGCAGCCCCCTCAGCGGATATCCTCCAAAATTTACAAAGTCTGGCGACAGGTCCAGGAATCGGTGATTGACCAGGACTACTCTCGCTGACCAAAGAAGATTAAAGCTCGGCAGGAAAAGAGCCATCCCGTGGTACTACAGAAGATGTCATCCGTCTGGGTGCCCGCTGCAACAGCTCCCTCAACTTCAACCGCTCACAAGAGAAGGAGGCCGGAGAAAGCCACTATGACCGTAGCGAACCGCAAGGACACTGAATCTAAATGCCCCAAGTCTGGGGGCATGGTAACACATACCGTTTATATGGCTTTCGGAAAAGAGGAAAGTCATGCTTCTACGGGTCATCGACGCGGTCGATAACAAAGGCTCAGGAGCAACAGCAGCAAAAACTTCAGGAGATGCTGACTGCAATGGCCGCACTCACTGGGCCAAAAGAAAATCCAGAAACCTCAGAGCAGCGTCGGGAACAAGAAACTGATACTGAATTCCTCCGAAGAATGCTTGAGAGGAAAGAAAAAGAGGCCGCGGAACAAGCGGCCAACATAAAACAAATGGCTTTTTTGTTCCAAGACATGGTAGGGATGATGTTACAGCCGGAACCTCCAGCTGAAGACCTCCTGATTATCATTGAAGACGACAGAGGGGAGACATCGAACCCTCCTCCGGCTCTTTCAGCAGCCATGGAGGAGACTATCTCCAAGGCCGCTCTGGATGATTATATCGCTCAGCAAATACGAGCTCATCATGTGAGCGAGACTGCTGGGCAGATCGTTAAGACTGGACGACCCTATCTAGGCTGGTATAACCAAATAAGGTACCCGCCGGGATATACGATCCCCAAATTCCACGTATATAAGGGGACGGGAAATCCGCATCAGCATGTTGCTCAATTTAGAGCCTTGTGCGGCAACACTGGAGGTGATGATAAACTTTTGCTCCACCAGTTTGTTGGTAGCTTGTCAGAGACGGCATTTGAGTGGTATTCCGAGCTCCCGAATGACTCCGTTAAGACGTTTGCAAAAATAGAGTTACTCTTTACACAGAGGTTCGCGAGCGCTGGCGAGCGCACCCCGATCACCGCATTAATTAACGCTAGGGTAAAGCCAGGCGAAACATGGGTGCAGTACGCAATGCGGTGGCGGAACTTATGGTCGAAATGCGAGCAGCGCATCGAAGAAGCGTCGGCAGTGGGCATGTTTATGGGCACTCTTGACCCTCAGGCGACTATTTCCCAATACATGATGTTCTTCAAACCGACCACGTTCCAGGCCTTGATTGACAAACTGGCCCAAATGGACCAGATGGGCCACAGGCCTTCCTCTTCGAAACTGGAGCCGTAGAATGAAAAAGGGAAAGGGAAAGCGACCTTCGTTGCCAATGCTCAACAGCAGCCCAGTGGTCCAAAATTAACAGATCGCCTAGACGAGAGACGGCGATACTATAATGAGAAAATAAAGCACCCTTATTCATTTCCCCGGGACAAAACGAGGAGATTGTTCGAGCTGGCAGTGCGCAACAGGCTCATTAATTTGCCGAATCCAAAACGCCCATTGCAACCCAGTGAGGCTAATAGTATTAATTATTGTCCATACCATCAAGCAGTAAGCCATCCAATTGAAGATTGCTTCGTCTTTAAAGGCTGGATCGAAGACCAATACCAACAGGGCAAGTTCGCACTGTCCGAGAATTGGAAAGTAAGCCCGCCCCAGCCGCACGCTCTCAAAAAGACGGACACTCCGGGGGCATCATGCTCTTTTGTAGAAGAAGCTCCATGGGAGGTCGTTCTTTTAGCCAAGACCAAAAGAATGCTGAAGGATCTCTAAACATGCCCGGCAATCAGATGGAAAAATCTACTGGAACCCGAGATCATCGAGGGAATGCTGAAACCGCGCCCAACTCCAAAAACCGGTGGTGATGGTTAAAGCGCTCATATCCAGTCGTCAAAGTCTTCGAAGAAGAAGAAGAAATCCAAGAAGCCCGTGAAGCCTGGTGACGAGCGCACGGACCTGTAAAATCATATCGACACGCTGGAAGAATATAACCAGAAGGCGCGAACTTCAGTCACACTCCAAGAATTTCTCAGCCACGTCCTTGAGGACGGAGATGATGACAATGGAGAAGACTCGTCGGATGAGCCTGAGGATTATGTGGCAAGCTGTTATGTGATCTCTCACTCGTTAATAAATGATGAAGAAGCCCCTTACGCAGAGAAATTGGGGGAAGATCCTCAGCCGGAACTTCTAGGACCATCAGACGAAATGATTGATACATTCCTGAACGAATCTCTTCTTAAAAGCAAAGCTGATCGAGACCACGAGATGGCCATATTTGAAAAGGCCAAACGTCGGCGACTGGACGAAAGGGTTGAAACACTCCCACCAAATCAAAGTACATCCGCCACAAGCAAAAGCATGTTCAAGACGAGGAAAATGTTCGCCAAAGCCATATCAATGGGAATGAAGCTTCCTTCGTTCAGAGAAAATTCTCCTGGCGGTATACATCCCGGTGAAGCGGACGTACATCCTAGCTACTGCTTATATCATCGAAAAATTGCGCACCCCACCGAAGAGTGCAATGCTTTTAAAAGCTGGTGGCAGGGATATGTTGCTCACCGACAACATTTCAAGCGGATGAAACGCAAAACTCGTCGGGAACAAAGAAATACGACCGAGGAGCATAAAAGAACTACCGACCCTGTCACATGGTCAACGGTGGGGGATCGCAAGTTCTCACCTTCGGGAGCGACTCTGACGAAGAAATGACTCTTGGCCCTCTCTTTAAAGAATCCACCTTGAGAAAAGAGGAAGGACCGAAGAGTTGCGAGAACATTCAGCTGCGCAATCGTACGCTGCCCGAAAAGAATCTCAGGCCCGCGGACAGTGGGTCGAATAAAAAGGATAAGGGGAAAGAAAAGATCCCTGAGAACATTGCCCTAAATGATCAATCCATCAAAGTGCTGATAGCCAAGAACCCGCCAAAGAAAAACAAGGTGGATTACAACGTTCTAGCACACCTGAGGAAGATACCCTCACAACTAAGCATTCTCGACGCCCTTCTGCTATCCAAAGAGGCGAGAGATTCGCTGATCAAGGCGCTACAAGAGCCCGAACAATTCCAAGCTTTCCTCGCCGAAGAAAAGATGAAGGACGAGGTGGAAGAAGTGCACACGGCCGATATCACCTTCGGCGATGAAGACCTCCTCCTCGGGACGTGCGAGCATAACCGTCCCCTTTATGTCTCCGGATACTGTCATGATATCAAGATAGGCAAAATCCGGTTGACAATGAGTCCTCCGTCAACCTCCTCAATGTAAGAGTGTTGAAGGAAATTTGCATGAGCGTTCAGCATCTCGCTCGTGATAAAATTACTATCTCCGGATTTGACTCCCAGTCATCACGGACGCTTGGGTCCGTTATATTGACATTACGCTTTGGGCTACTAGTCACTGACATCAAGTTTCACGTCATTGACGCTAAGACCTGCTATAACGCTTTGCTCGGCCGGCCTTGGTTACACGAGTACAACATTATCCCTTCTACACAACATTAGTGTATGAAGTACTTCAAGGATAGTCTAGAGTACACTGTGACAGGGGAACTGAACCCATTCTCCGTGAACGAAGTCCGCAAATATGAGGATGCCAAGTACTTCCTGCAAGATTTCGAAGACACAGAAAGATGTCGCAAACCAGAGAACAAGAACAAAGCTATCACCACAATTCCAGTCTTCGGGAGTGATACCGAGGAGGAAGAAGAAATAGTTTATTCAGGGCCGCCCCAATGCAACAAGCCAAGACCGTCCACCCATATTCTGGTCTTCGGCAGCGATTCGGAAGATGAAGTCAACGCCGTATTCTCCGCTCGGCCATCGATACAAGCCTTCGCTGATGAAGATCAAAGTTTGCAAGTTGTCATGGTTCCGCACAAGTATTTCAAAGAGCTCGATGCACTTGAAACTTATAGTGTACAAGAACTGCAGACATTCTATGTTCCCCCTAGGCGAAAAGGTGAAAAGACGATCATATTATACCGATCCGGGAAAACCAAAGTGGAGAAAGAAATTTGGCATGATGCGGATTCTACACTTGATAGGCTCCAGCCCATCCGTCTGCCCAGATACTACACGGATGGATTAAAAAGACTGTTGAGGCGCCAAGGCGTACCATTCAAACAGACTGCTCGATAAGCTTAATTCTACAACAGGATCTGGAATGTCCCCGGAACTCAACGAAAACTGCCCAACAGGAGAATGGAAACGATTGGGCTTGGATATGTTCAATACAAGGGACGAGAGCGATTCCGCGACTGCTACGTCATACATGATTTTGATGAAGAAGGAGATGCTCTGTGGGAAGATACTAACCCTGAACCAAAACGAGCTCCCGTCGTGAAAATGCCAAACCCGTCGTTCGAAGAACAAATGGACAAGCTTATAAGGGAAGCGGGTCAAAAGGTTCGAAACGACTATAATCGCGAAATGGCCATCTACAAGAAAACCAGAACGCAGCGCCTCCTTCAGCAGGCTATGGAAAGTGACGATGCCTTTCGTCGCCAGCCCGTCATACAAAAGACCCGACGCAGAGGCAGAAATAAACCCAAGAGCATAAAAAGCGTTCAACAACGACAAGGCGGGACTAAGAAGCCACGCGATCAAGAATCGAGCAGCCAAGATTCGTCTCTTGTAAAGAAGATGGGTCGAGCGTATTCTTTTTCCCAAGACAAGACAAGGAAGATACTCGATCTTGTCATAAAACATCACATGATTACCATCCCGGAGTCCAAGCACCCCGAGCAAGCAGGTGAGGTCTCTCACCCGAACTATTGCTCCTATCACCGAGCGATAGGGCATCCTCTCGAAGACTGCTTCACATTCAAAGACTGGGTAGAAGACCAGTATCAGCAAGGCAAGTTCGCTTTATCCAGCAGTTAGAGGGTAACCCCGCCACAGAAGCATGAACCGAAAGCCACGAGAGTAGAGTCGGATCAACATCGGTCTTGGAAACGGTCACGTACCTGTCATGTGATAACGCTGTCAGAAGAAGAACCTGAGAATATGGATGACCTCCCCTGGTGCTTCGAAAACAATGAAGATGAATTGATCTCAAAATTTCCACCGGCGCCAAAAGAGCTGGAAGATGGAATATATACTACTGCAGATAACATCAAGAAAATTGATTTGGGGACGGCAAGTGACCCGCGGCCGACATTCGTCAGTGAGTTGTTGTCTGAAGAAAGGGTGGTTACGTTAAAATACGTGCTCATGCAGTATAAAGATTGCTTCGCATGGAACTATTCCGAGATGCCGGGACTAGATTCCGAGATTGCTGTGCACGAATTGGCAATATCTCTGGACGTCAAACCAATCAAACAAGCACCGAGAAGAATGCGGCTCGAGCTTGAGATGAGCATCAACGCCGAGGTCAAGATGCTAATCGACTCCAGATACATCCAAGAAGTTCAGTACCCTGATTGGATCGCCAACATCGTCTCGGTGATGAAGAAAAATGGGACAGTGCGTATATGTGTGGACTTCCGGGATCTCAACAAAGCTTGCCCGAAGGACAACTTTCCAGTACCGGTCACTGAGCTGATGATAGATAATACATCCACCCACGAAGCTTTCTCCTTCATGGACGGCTCATCAGGATACAATCAGATAAAGATGCATCCCGAGGACCAGAAGCATACTGCTTTCCGGACTCCTTTGGGCATATTCTGCTACAAAGTGATGCCTTTCGGTCTAAAGAACGTCGGTGCCACCTATCAGAGGGCCATGACGAAAATCTTCGATGACCTCATACATGAAATCATCGAATGCAATATCGACGACCTCGTAGTTAAAAGCAAATCATACGAGGAACATTTAGAGCATCTGAAGATCGTGTTTCAGCGCCTTCGGAAATATAACTTGAAGATGAACCCTCTCAAGTGCGCGTTCGGGGTTTCCTCGGGCAAATTCCTAGGGTTCATCGTACGACGCTGAGGCATCGAGATAGATCCGTCGAAGATCAAGGCGATCATGGAAATGCCTCCGCCAAGAACACTCAAGCAACTGCGGTCTCTCCAAGGAAAGCTCGCGTATATCCGGCGATTTATAGCCAATCTCTCAGGCAAGTGCCATCCTTACAGTCACCTAATGAAGAAGGGAACTCCGTTCGTCTGGGATCGCAAATGCCAAAGAGCACTAGACGAAATTAAGCAATACCTGCAGAATCCGCCGGTGCTGACTGCTCCGGTCAAGGGAAAGCCTCTCATTCTATATACAACCGCCCTTGAGGGTTCTCTAGACGCATTATGGGCACAAGAAAATGACCAAGGGAAAGAAAGAGCTCTCTACTATCTGAGTCGAGTTCTCCTGGGGGCAGAAAACAATTATTCTCCCATCGAAAAATACTGCCTGGTATTGATCTTCGCGATAACGAAACTCAGGCACTATGCGTTGGCACATGAGATCCATCTCATATCAAAGGTGGATCCTCTCAAATACTTGATGTCAAAGGCCATATTAACGGGGCGTCTCGCTAAATGGGCCCTGCTCTTGATTGAGTTTTCGATAACTTATCGTCCTCTTAAGGCAGTGAAAGGCCAGGCCATTGCCGACTTCCTCGCTGAGCATCCGATACCTGCCGACTCTCCCTTGAACTGCGAATTGCCAGACGAACATGCGTTTGCAAGATCGACGGGGAGAGAAGAGAGAATGATACCCAGTGGGAACTCTACTTCAATGGAGCATCTTCCATGAAGAAGCGCAAACAAAGCACCCCCATAATCAGATCCGGGGTGAGCCTCATCTTCGTGACTCCACAAGGAGGGATAATGCGCTTTGCTTTCTCCTTAACCGAACCGAGGACAAACAATGAAGCCGAATATGAAGATTTGATAGCAGGTCTTGAGATCGCCGTCGACATGGGAATTGAGAACCTCCTCATATACGGAGACTCCCGGCTGATCATTAGTCAAGTAAATGGCGACTATCAAACGTGCAAGCCTGAGTTGGTGAAGTACGGTGAGAGGGTATAGCAACTGCTGACTCGAAGCCTTTCCTATACCCTGTAAAGCATACCGCGTGCGGAAAATAGCAAGGCGGATGCACTAGCCAAGCTCGCTAAAGAACTGGCCGACGAGAACCTCAATGACGTGAGGGTCGTTATGCAAAGTCGTCGGGTTCTTGCACCGGCAGAAATATCTCCAGAGTCGTCCGAAGAAAAGGGAGCGACCGAACAAACAACTCTACAAATAAAGAACCAGGAAAAGGCTAGGGATTGGAGAGAAGTCTTTATAAACTACTTCAAATCCCGTCGAACACCTGAAGATGCATCCTCAAGGCATCAGCTCATGAAACAAGCTCTATCCTTCGCCTTTGTTAATGATACTCTGTATAAGAGATCATTTGATTCTTTGTGGCTAAGATGCCTAGGAGCTGAAGAGGCAAAGAGAGTCATCCAAGAAACTCACGACGGACTCTGCGGTTCTCACCAAGCCGGCCTGAAGATGAAGCTGAGGATCAAAAGGATGGGCTACTATTGGCCCACGATGATCCGAGACTGCCTAGAATACGCAAAACAGTGCCATTCGTGCCAGATTCATGAGGACTTTATCCACCAGCATCCAAATCCACTACATCCAACGGTGGCTAGCTGGCCGTTTGAAATGTGGGGGACTGACATAATCGGCACCATCGAACCGACATCGTCTAGAGGACATCGATTCATTTAGGCGACAACTAATTATTTCTCCAAATGGGTAGAAGCGGTACCGCTAAGGGAAGTGAAGACGAAGAATATCCTCCATTTCTTCAAGACATACGTCATTTATCGGTTTGGCACTCCGCGACAGATTATATCCGATAACGAGCCAGCATATAGAAGCCACAAGATCAGCCGCTTCGCACAACAACATAACATAGACTGGAGATATTCATCGGTCTATAATCCCTGAGCTAACGGTCTAGCTGAGGATTTTAACAAGACCTTGACGAAGATCGTGAAAAAGATGGTGTCTCGAAATAAGAGGGACTGGCACGAGAGACTGCATGAAGCTCTCTGGGCGTATCGAACTACGTTCAAAACGTCCACAAACACAACACCGTACGCATTGATATTCGGCACAGAAGCGGTACTCCCCCTCGAAATAGAGTTACCCTCTCTACGAGTGGCGGTTCACTACGAACTAACAGACGAAGAAAATGCTAACCTTCGGCTTGAGGAGCTCGACGCCCTTGATGAAACCCGACTCTTGGCGCAACAAAATCAGGAGGCTTATAAAGCAAAGATTACGCGCTCATATGAGAGATTGACTAGGCCGAGAACATTCCGCCAAGGCGAACTTGTACTAGTAGTCAAAAGACCCATGATCCCCAGTCGAGCCAAACGGGGAAAATTCGAGTCAAACTACGAAGGCCCGTATATCGTAGACAAAGTTTACCAAGGTGGAGCCTATCTGCTCATGGGCATGCATGGTGAAAGACCTTTCAGGCCAATAAACGGTCGCTTCCTAAAAAAATACTACGCCTGACGAGTCACTGCCTAGGTCAACGATAGATGACGACGCCTATGTCCGCTCGCTATCTTCCTAAGCCCAAACTCTATAAGTAGTAGCCGGCTAACGGACCGAAACATCCTTAAACTAACGACGAACCGAAATGTCCTAAAGCTAACAACGGACCGAAACGTCCTTAAAATAACAACGTACCACTATGTCCTAAAACTGGCAACTAACCGAGACGTCGATAAACTACTATGGACCACAGCATCCCAAGGCTGACACAAAAAAAATATAAAAAAAGAAACAGTATGTCCATAAGCAAAATGGGCACGAATGAAAAACCCGAAAAGGCTCCGTGAGTAAAAACAGCAGGGCTACCGGCGAGTTTTGTGAAAACCCGAAAGGGCGCAATCTCGTTAAAAGACACTTGCAAGGTCCTCTCGACCTTGTGAGGAGAAACCACCTGCGTGAGATCCTTACGACTCACAAGGGAGAAACACACTTGGGGATCCCCACGATTCCTAAGGAGAAATTACATTTACGAGATCCTCACGACTCATAAGGAGAACCCTCCTTTGAGACCCTCACGGCCCATAGAATTCAAAAGTCTTAAGCTACAGGGATCTGAACCTGTTCTTAAACCATCACAACCTCCAATTCTGCCCTACAAGCATCTCGATATCGACCCTTGTATACAATCCACGGGCGCGAATAAACACTTCCCTAACAGAGTCCCACCAGCGACTAAGGATATGTTTACACGGTGGACAACCCTTGTAAGCCCTCTCGACTTATAAGGAGAAAATACTCTCGTAAAATCCTTACGGCTTATAAGAGAACACACACTTAGGAATCCTCACGATTCCTAAGGAGAAAGTACACCTACAAGATCCTCACGGCTCGTTTATGAGACCCTTACGGCTCGTAAAGTTAAAAGCCTTAGTCGACATGATCTTACCCTATTTGCTAAGCCACCTTTGTTCGAAATCGACAAAGGCAAATGATGATTCGCTCCTGGCAATATCCCAGTTGTAGCGGTGTTGATGCCGAAATCGGTGTCTAATTCCAAGCTTGCAGCGAAAAGCCAGCGAGCCACACATGCATACGAAATAGCCAAAATGATTGGGCAACTCACAATAAAAAGCAGCGAGTAAAAATAAAATAAATAGCCGAAATGATTGGGCAATCGCGACTTTCACGATATAAAAGCTGAAATGATAGAGCATCACGGATAGAAAAATATATAAAATGAAACTTTTTGCCCTGCAGGTGAGATTACATCGATCCCTGTATACAATCCAGGGGCACAAACAAAGAGGGAACCATACCTTCCCCCTAGGCTTCATCCGAAAGAGAGCCAAGTCTCGACTGTTCACAGACAGACTGGGGATTGTCTCAACATTCGTCTCACTACCACAGACGCAACATCAGCAAAGCAGAACCGCGGCAACTCCCAGTTCCATGACTCGGCGGTGCACAGACAACCGAGAGTCAACCCCCGACTCCGTGAAATACGGATAAAGTCAACCAAATCCTGGTCACGTGGAACACGGCCTATATCAATCCTGACCCGTGAGAAACGTCCAGAGCGGAGCCTGGTCCTCGCAGAACACGGCTATGTCAATCCTGACCCCGTGGGAAGCATCCAAAGCAAATCCTGGTCCCGTGGAACACGGCCTATGTCAATCCTGACCCCGTGGGAAACATCCAGAACGGATCCTGGTCCTCGCAGAACACGGCTATGTCAATTATGACCCCGTGGGAAGCATCCAGAGCAAATCCTGGTTACGTGGAACACGGCCTATATCAATCCTGACCCCGTGTGAAACGTCCAGAGCGGAGCCTGGTCCTCGCAGAACACGGCTATGCCAATCCTGACCCCGTGGGAAGCATCCAGAGCAAATTCTGGTCACGTGGAACACGGTCTATGTCAATCCTGACCCCGTGAGAAACATCCAGAGCAAATCCTGGTCACGTGGAACACGACCTATATCAATCTTGACCCCGTGAGAAACGTCCAGAGCTGAGTCCGGTCCTCA
Source organism: Agapanthus africanus (assembly GCA_030015575.1). NCBI lineage: Eukaryota > Viridiplantae > Streptophyta > Magnoliopsida > Asparagales > Amaryllidaceae > Agapanthus > Agapanthus africanus. The sequence continues at coordinate 294,509,751 of CM057339.1, read as the reverse complement.
CATAACATGGCTATGTCAATCCTGGCCCCGTAGGAAGCATCCAGAGCAAATCCTGGTCATGTGGAACACGGCCTATGTCAATCCTGACCCCGTGGGAAACGTCCAGAGAGGATACTGGTCCTCACAGAACACGGCTATGTCAATTCTGACCCCGTGGGAAGCATCCAGAGCAAATCCTGGTTACGTGGAACACGGCCTATGTCAATCCTGACCCCGTGGGAAACGTCCAGAGCGGAACCTGATCCTCGCAGAACACGGCTATGTCAATTCTGACCCCGTGGGAAGCATCCAGAGCAAATCCTGGTTATGTGGAACACGGCCTATGTTAATCTTGACCCTGTGGGAAGCATCCAGAGCGGATCTTGGTCCTTGCGGAACACGGCTGTGTCAATCTCGACCCCGTGGGAAACATCCAGAGCGGATCTTGGTCCTAACGGAACACGGCTGTGTCAATCTCGACCCCATGGGAAGCATCCAGAGCAAATCCCGATCCCGTGGAACACGGCTAGAGTCAATCTCGACCCCATGGGAAACGCCCAGAGCAACTTCTGACTCCGTGAAATGTGGATAATGTCAACCTCATCAATAACTTATAGGTCCCTCGACCCGTAAGGAAGAAAACTCTCTTGTGAGATCCTTACGACTCCTAAGACACTTAGGAATTCTCACGATTCCTAAGGAGAAAATACACCTACGAGATCCTCACGACTCATAGGGAGAAAAGTCTTTATGAGACCCTCACGGCTCATAAAATTGAAAAGCCTTAGGCGACAGATCTGAACCTGCTTCCTAAGCCATCGCTGCCTCTCGAAGAATTCAAGACGGAATGCTCTCTATCAACTACAGGCTACGCCTACTAAAGTGACATGCCGGTAACAAATAAAAAAGAAGAAAGCAAGAGATGACACAAGATAGTATGAAAGAAATGTATCTTTTATTCATAAATTCAATTGAGTACAATTTACATCATATGAAAGGATAAAAAAAAAGGGATATATTTTATTCAAAAATTACAAATGGTGCAAAACAATTATTGGGAGGGAAGCGTTTTCAATAGACCAATCAGCCGCTCGCGCACTTCCCTCAGCCCCTTTTCATGGTCAGCTGTCGCGGCCAACTCTGCTTCAACCTGAGCTCGTTGCTGCAAATAGGATGAAAGTTGCTCTTCGACGACCCGCTGAGCTGCCCCACGATTCTGTGCATCTCGCTCGATAAGGTCAAGCTTCTGCCTCAGCATTAGCCCGTCAGAAATACATCGCAGAAGGCTTTCAAAGATAGCTTTCAGCTGTACAACATTTGCGTCAACTTGAGCATGCAGCTGGGCAGATTCGCTTGAAGTCTCCTCACGCTCCTTACACCTCAAGGCCGCTTCTTGTTCAAGATGGCGGAAGTAGGGATTGCTCTGCTCGACCCATGCGGCCCGCTGGGAATTCACAGCCAGGACCTCGGGAGCAGGACGTCCGACCTCGAGCTCATGCGGACAAGCCTCGATTCTCCTGCAGTGATTAACCCAAGACTCAACGACGCCCTCGCTATGAAAGTGCACGAACGTTGCCAGAATGGGATTAACCTCAGCAGAAAAATCTGCAACAAGGGCAGGAGTCTCCGCGTCAAGTTCCTCAAGGTGATCGCTCAACATACGCAGACTATTCACGGCGTCTTTTGAAGATAGACGTCTGGAAAAGGGGCCTGCTGGCATTTTGACTCGAGACTCGAACGGAGATGAAGTCGGTGTCACTACTGCAAAACAAATCATAGTCAAATAACGGTTCAAGAAATAGAGAAGCTACATGAACAATGGAGTTTACTATACCGGCTGCGGCAGGTGGCAAGGCCGGGAGTACCGGTGGTGCAACTGTTCCTTCGTCTCCTCCTTCAATCTGTAGTGCTGCAGTCAAAACAAAGAAGAATTAGAAACGATTTGGCTGCCCGTGAAAGAAAAGAAAAGACATTAGCTAAAAGCTGTACACACCAGCGCCACTAGAGGGGGCAATCTCTGGCTGGAAGGAGAAATGTGGATGCAGCACCTGATACAGGTAATCAAAAAGGACTCCTGCAAGGATGGAATAATGCAATGTCAGTATATAAAGTATACATCCTACAATGAAACCGATAGGTCACAAATCCGTATCATCCAGCATTTGAGAGGATACGAGAGAAGGCAAAGGGACGGCCACCATCAAAGCAGCAACTGGCGATGCTTCCTCGAGTGGCACAACCTCAACGCTCGGCACACCTGCATTTAGAAACGAGATAAATACTGTCAGGAGAGATTGAAAGAGATTACAGAACGAAAAGGAAATCAATGACCCAAAATCTACCTAGTGAATCGTCGGTCGAGACCGCGACAAGGGCGTCACTGGATGCAGCGAATGCTTCACCCTCCTCCATCGGAATGGTTTCGCCGCCCGTGGCCTCATCCCCTGACTCCACGAGAGCCGTCGTACTTGCGACGCTAGGAGATGGCAGTGAACCGCAGGCGGAAAAAATAGCGATTGGGGCAGTGCCAGACGCTTGAGAAAGAGTGGCTACCTCAGGCTCGGTGGTCACCGCCATCTCACCTACCGCTTCCCCATCAAGACTCGGTCCTGCAGGATAGGACATATGAGAATCTGAAGATTAAAACTTTGATGAAAAAACTTAATGTCACGTTACCTTGGGTCGGTCTTTCGACTGCTTCCCGAGCCGCACGTGCTGCCTGTCTGTGGGCGGTAGACAAGGCAGCCGAAGCATCCTCTGAAGGAGTAGGGGCAGGGGTAACAGCGCTCGAACCTGCACCCGCGGCCAAGGCGGCGTTGCGCTCCCTTGCTGCGCGCAATCTACGCTTCCTTTCCGCCCGGTCCGTGAGAGCGGATCTTCTTAAGACCTCCGTCAATAGGACGTCATCGTCCACACTAGGAACTACCTCTGGAGCCGTCATGGCGTCCGTCATCGGTTGCTTAAGTGAAGCTTCTTTCGGCAATACCGGCGGAACTGAGACTTCGATAGCCGGCTTTGGAAGCGTCTCCGCACCACTCTGCGAAGTCGGTACCACACCTGGAATAACCTGAGTAGAGGTAGTTCCTGTAATAAAATGAAAAGGAGGGGTCAGATTACCCATAAGAAACGGGAATGGAGACGCGGTGAACCGAAATGTACCGATGCCTAGGGGTGCTCAAAGTCTTTCCTCCTCCTTAAAAGTCTTGAGAGAAGCTGCGATAGCTTCTTCGGTGGAAATGCCTGTTAAAGAAGGAAAAGTGGCAGTCAAAACATGATGATAAAAATATGATGCAATGACAAAAGGTACGGGTGATGTTTACTTGATTGCGCGAGGATGGCCAGTCCCGCTTTGTGGCTTGCTAGTCGCTCAGAAGCTGCAATAGCAGCCTCGAGGTCGGTATCGTCCAGCGCTATGAATAGACCCTCGTTGGTCCCATATTCGCTCAGGCCCTCGCTATAAGGAGCATGAGGCTCCTGGCCGAATGCAACATCGGCAGAGAGAATCGACTTCTTCTTCTTCTTCTGCGGGCGAGCACCGGTCGCCGCTAGCACAAGCTTACGCTTGGTGGGCACCTTGGGACGACGAGTCCCGATATCCGAACCCACGCCAGACTTGGGGGAAGCTACAGTCACCATTTCCATGGGAGCACGGGGTATCGGTAGCTCGGGCCTGTCATGCGGGACTTCGACCGCGGCAGCTTCTCTTAAGGGAGGATGGATAATGGTCCGTCGCTTCAGAGGTACGTTTGGATTACCGACAGGGAGTGCACCCTTACGACCGAGCAACAGTTTCTTTTCCTCCCTGATGACGGCACCCATTGCATGTTGATACCACGCCACATATATGTTTAGGGCCCTAGGAACACAACTTGGTTCACTAATGAAGAAATTGGACCCTGTGTTTAGGCGCATGAAGTGGTGCAAAGCACTCCGGATACCCTCCTCGGTATAAACTAGTTCTGCCAGGAATGCCTCGAGCGGGACGCCCTGATTATAACTTGATTGCTGGGAAAAATGGTGGGGATTATATCTCATGAACAGAGCTGAATCGTTCTGCCTGAACACCAAATACCCCGGCCTGATGGAGTATAGATGGAGAATTTCCCAAGCTTTCAGGGTAGAAGCTCCATCCTTAAAAGTGTCCCGCAACGGCTGCACCGTCTTAACGGACTCCTTACTGATGGTCAAAACCTTATCATCAAAGGTCATACCGTCCCCGACGGTACGTGGGCGAAGGATTACACCTCGAGCTTCTCGCTGACTTGGCTCCACAATGGAAGCGTTGACCAGCCGCATGATCCGTGGAAAATTGCAAGTTTCATAGAAATGAGGCCGCTTGTGCATTCCAAAGACACCGAGCACATGCAATTCGAGGTAAAATAATGCATCGGGAAGTTCACGGGCTGCACCCCTGGCTGAGTGGTATCGGGCGCCGAACTAAGGCCGTGATACAAATGAGCCAGCCCGGCAATACCAACAGCAACTTATCTCCCTTCAACCATTCGATGAGCTGGGTAGAAGACTGACGGCCTCATGTAGCGAAGGTGCATGAGAAGCACGAACCAGCTTAACTACAAACCAAGGAACCCTAAAAAGAACGCTTCCTCATCAATGCCCGGAGCATCGATTTCTGAAAAAGGGACGATCGCGATGTTTGGAAGAAAGAATATCTTTTGATCAGCTTCCAATATTGGCCGGCGATCCAAGCCAAAGCCGAAGGGATCATCGAGTTTGGAAAACTTTTCACCTTGTCGCGATAAAACTTCTGGGCGAAGAAAACGGGCGATGAAATCCGCAAAGCTAACCCCATGGCTTCCAGATTCAAGAAATAGGCCTTCGTAAATGTTTAGCACCTTGATCAAGCTAGGGAATCGGTGTTGAATGACATTCTCTGGGTTTAGACCCATCATCACCAGTCGGGTAGCGAAAACATATTCATCAGGGGGCAAGATCTCCTCATAATGCTCCCCTCTGACAGGCAAGCCGGAAATATCCGCAAACTCTTCCAGAGGGATGGAAACTTCCCGATCTAGCATAAGGAAGGTATGAGTTGGAACGTTCCATTATTCCAAGAAGGCTTTGACCCACCATGCAGGAGGTGTGGGATACTGGAACAGAGAAGCATAAATCGTAGGATACAACCCAAGCTTCAGCAGTTCTGACTTCTTTGCTGATAGGATATATTGAGCCCACTGCAGGTATCCAGCTGAGTGAAGGGGATTCAGACCTATATTGTATGGCTGTCCCCAAGGGCGCGACTCACCTTGGCATATACGCCGCCCTAGAATGTCCAAAGCCATCGGTGGTTGTACAGGTATTGTAGCCATAGAGGGCTGAAGACAACCCTCCGAAGTCCAGTTAACCACCTCGACAGCATAGTTCACCGGGGGTACGTCGGTATAGTGAATCGCCGAGATAGCCTCTGAAGGTGTTACGCAAGAGAAGCTGCATCGACCCATGATGATTTGGTTATACCATATTCCCCATAAATGAAGATTCTTTTGTTCCGGGTCATGGTCTTTGATCAGCGCAATAACCTCCCGGTCTACGGGCGTTTCAGAAAATCCGCCTTCTGAGCGAACGAATGGAAAAGAAGTGTCGAAAGACATGTCACCTGCGCGAAAAAGAACAAAAGTCAACCGTCAGTGCTATAATTTAAACTCTGACACTTGGTACTTTAAAATTCGTACCGCACTGCAATGCAGTAAAAAGGGGGACCCACAAAATCTAAATGACAGTTCATCATTAATAAAACAGCTTCATCATTTGATGAGACTGTCAATTAAATGAGGAAATCCTCAATTGATTCTCAATTAATGAGAAATCCCTCGGGCTAAGGAGTAAATCTCCCCTTGAGAGCAGTGCTCTGTGACAGAATGACACCTGTCAAGTTCTAACGATGAAGGAATAAAAATTCCTCAAGAGCCTGGCTCTGTAGAAATGATGAAAAAACTCATCAGTAAAATTGAAATCAATTTTTATATGAATTAAAATTCTGAGATCTCCAAGATCTATGAACAAACTCTGTGAGTTCATCATAAGAGATTAACAAATCTCCGTTATTCAAGAGAGCAAAGCTCTGTTAATGGGTCAAGAAACCCTCAAAAGGTTTTCTTTAGATCTAAGATCTATGAAGAGCAAAGCTCTGTTAATGGGTAAAACCCTAATAACATTTCTTTAGATCTAAGATCTATGAAGAGCAAAGCTCTGTTAATGGGTGAAACCCTAGATTATTAAAAAGTTCTTTAAAAGATTTAATCTTTACCTAAAAATTTTGACAAAGTTCTGTCCTTAAGAAAGTTCTAAAGCCAAAGAGCTATGCTCTGCAAGAGAATAATAATTCTCAGAAGGAAGAAGATGAACAAAAACCATCCTAAGGGCCAAGGGTCCTATTTATAGGCACTGAGATGCCTTTTCAACTTCTGAGTTGATCCAAGGGTGCAGATGCTGCCACCGTCGCACTCATATGTGGGCCATGTGAGCGCAACGGTGGGGGGCATTTATTTCCCCCAATCAGAGCAAATGCTCTGTTCAAATTTTGAAATGAAGCAACGCTTCAAATGCAGCGCCAAGTGCGCTGCGCCCTATGCAGCGCCAAGTGCGCTGCGCCCTAAGCAGCGCACCACGTGCAAAGCACGTGTGCGCTAGCGCTAGGTGCGTTGCGATCTAAGCAGCGCACCACGTGTAAGACACGCACACGCTAGCGCTAAGTGCGCTGCGCTCTGAGCAGCGCACCACGTGCAAAGTACGGGTGCGCTAGTGCTAAGTGCGCTGCACTCTGAGCAGCGCAATTTGCACGTGGTGCGCTAGCGCTGGAACTAAAAGCTCCCCACCTTTAGATCAAAGATCTAATAATAATAATAAATCGTTAATTGATCAGAATTAAATTCTGTTAAGAAAAGATTTCTCAAAATCTTTCCAAATAACAAGATTGTGCTCTGTAAATCAGAGCACCGTTGGATCAATGATCCAATGGTGATTAAAAATCACTAAAAATACAGAATAAATTCTGTTTAGAAGATTTCCCAATCTTTGTTAAAAAAAAGATTGCCTTCTGTAAATCAGAAGCCCTTGGATCAAAGATCCAACGATGGGAAATTCCCCAAATCAATTAGAGAAAAGATCTCTTCAATTGATTGAACTAATCAGCTTGCCATATATAAAGGCCCCCAGACTTCAAGTCTAAAAGAGAGAGAAGCATAGAGAGGAACCCCCCATAAGCTTTGAGAGATCTTAAAAAGAAGAGCCAAGCTCTCAAAGAAAGAAGATTCTTTTTCAAGGTAAAAGAATGATGAACAGAAAGATGAAATCATCTCGTAATTAATTTAAAAAGAAGGATTCACTTCTTTAAAAGATCATAGATCTACAAGACATAAGTCTTCCACAAAGAGATCAAAAGATCTCACCATAAAAGAAGAAGAACATAATTCTTCTCACAGATCATAGATCTATAAGACAAATTGTCTTTCAGAGATCATCTCATCATAAAAGGGGAGAATAATTCAATTCTCTTAGGATCAAAAATCTATAAAGGCAAAGTCTTTCACTAAAATAAGAGATTAAAAAATATCTCCTACAAAATAAGAACTTTTGTTTTTAAAATCTTGAGAAAAAGTCTCTTCTCAGGGAGAATTTATTTCCCAGATCATAAAATTGATCAGATGCGCTTTGCGCCCTTGAACTGCGCTTCTGCGCTTTTGGACTAGCGCTCAGCGCCAAGTGCGCCACGTGTCAATTACGTATGCGCCACTAAAAAACTAGCACTTTGCGCTCTTGAAATAGCGCACTGCGCTTATGGGCTGGCGCTTATCGTTAAGCGCACCACGTGCTCCCCACATGTGCGCCACTGAACAAATAGCGCTTGCACTCTGCGCTCATAAACTGGCGCAATGCGCCCATCGCCTGGCGCCAAGCGCGACACGTGTCCCTCACATATGCGCCACTTGGCAGAAGCACATTGTGCTCTTTGACTGGCGCAAAGCGCCAAGCGCACCACGTGTTGCGCTAATAGAACATAAATTGTTCTTTAATAAGCCCGGAGCCATGATGAATGCTTACCATTCAATAAAAGACAAAACATTGTCAGAATGCAAGTTAATGCTCGGCATTATTAAAAGGGTCAAGCCCAAATAAAGGCTCCAAAGCCCAAAATAAATGTTAAACATTTTAACTTGATTGGACTTAGCCCAAGATTGGTCATAAGTCCTTAAATGCAGATTAACTGAACCCATATGCTCATAAATCTTTTAACGGATCTTAGTTCCAAATTGGACTATAGATTTCCCAACCAAAATTGGTTCAAGGGTACATCTCTTCACTCCTCTGATATTTGTCGTTGTAATCCTTCAACGTCTTCAGAGAGGTGACGGGTCCCGACAACTATATATTCCATGGACTATGATGTCCTTAACCTTGGACTGTGGGGTCCTTTAAAAACCATGGACTGTGATGTCCTTAACCTCGGACTGTGGAGTCCTTAAGCCCACGGACTATGATGTCCTTAACCTCGGACCGCAATGTCCTTAAACTAATCGACCGCAATGTCCCTAAACTAAACAATAGAGCCCAAATGCTCTTTTGTTAGATCTAAATGATCCTGTTAAGTTGATCTTAGTCTAAAATTAGACTAACGTATTCTTAACAAACGTTTAAGTTGATCTTAGTCTCAAATGAGACTAACGCATCCTTAAACCCAACCCCAAACCCAAATATAAGATACGGATTTGGACTAATCCACGCCCTACAGGCGACAACATAAATTAGTTTCCGTATACAATCCAGGGGCAACCAAAAACAAAACAAACACACACGATACGAAGTGACCATCTGGAGAAGGAAAAAGTGGTTACCGCGATGCGGTAGCGTAATTAACTGCAGGGGCTTGCGCCTGCAGGGAAGAGCGTCCACACAATCAAAAACCCCTCAAATGAGTCGGAATCTGACGAAGTCTGCTACATCGGCCGCATCCGTCTAAACCTTCGATATACGGTGCCATAAATCAACTTGGCATCTTCGGAGAGGTGGATGGATAGCACCAATTAGCATCTGCCCCGAAATTCAGGCTAGACGGACCTACGCGATCGCGTCTCCGTGTTTCGGCGGTGAACAATTGCCATCACAATGCTGGCAGTCATGCAAGAATTCTATGGGCTCTATCAACATGTACATGATGATAAAGACAAACCAGATAGCATACTATCATCTTAAGTAAGACTGTACTTATCGTTATATGTCCTCACTCAATCATCGTAATCACAAGTCCGCGACTATGATAATTGCCTTAAGGGCACTATAGCCAACATCCAATACCCAGGAAATAGAGTTGATTGACAGACAATTTTCAATCACAAACACACCTAAAGCCGAAGCCACAGCCTTCTTTGCACCCTGGTTCTGGGCTTTCCAGGCCCTGCAATCTTTCTTCTAATGGCCCTTCTTGTGACAGTAGAAGCATTTTTCCTTCCCTACCGTCGGCCCCTCGACTTTTGCCTTGCCCCTTCTCTTTACCTTACTAACACCGCCTTTCGGCTTGATAGGGGCCTTCTTCTTTTTCCCTTTGGTTTTCGCCTTGGATCTAGAAAAAGAAGACCCCCCAACGAGCAGAGCAAGTGTCTCCCTGGACTTCTGCAGGATGCCCTCGGTGCTCCTCAACATGTTGAGGAGTTCTAGAAGTGTAACTTCCTTCCCTTGAATGTTAAAATTTAAGATAAACTGGGCGTAGGTAGAGGAGACGGACTGTAGAATCAAGTCTATATACAGCTCGTTCTCCAACATGGTCCCCAAGTCCATGAGCTCTTCAATCAAGCTGATCATTTTAAGGACGTGGTCCCCTACAGATGACTCGATAGCCAACCTCGCTTGAAATAGTTTCTTCAAGGTCTCGTATCTTGCGATAAGAGATTGCTCTTCATATAAGTCCTTGGTATGGAAGAAGATGGATTTAAGATCCATCTTCTCGTGCCGCCTTTGGTGTTCATTATCCATAGAGGCCAGCATGAGGCACTTGGATTTTGCACTGTCTATTTCCCAGGTCTTACGGATCTCCTTATTCGCGACGCTGGAATCTGGACCAGGGACGGTGGGGGTTTTAGTAGTAAGAAGATAGCCCAGTTTGTCATATGTGATGGCAATCTGGACATTCCTGAGCCAATCTTTATAGTTTGGCCCCGTCAATATATTTTTATCTAAAAGTAACTTAAGGCCGATCATATTTGTCGCTGTAATTAGCAGAGAGAAAAGAAACACTTTAGCATGATGATCTTGCAAGTTTAGATTGATTTTTAGTTTATCTCAAAAGGATGGCTTCCACTGTTTCTCGAATCCTTCTTCAAACCATTAAAGAAGAATTAGTCAGGATTAATCTCACCGTATAATTCTTGCTTAACCTTTCGGCCATGCTAGTGTCGGTACTTCGAGCGAGGTTTTACAACTCTTTCGCAAAATTCATTAATTAAATAACCTATTTTCCTTGGAGGCATAGCCCCGCTAAAACTGTTCTAAACACATACTTGGTTTATAGCATTGATCGTTAAGTGAAAATCTTCCGATGAGTAGCGGATACTCACAGTAGGATTAGAATCCAAATATCATTGTATGATAACCTTGAACGAATCCTACCAAAATTATCACACTCCAAATGGTATGCAACACTAGCAAGTTTCAGTTTCTTTAGAAACACCCGATGTAGATTTTTGCCCCAAGCTCTTATGACCTTGACGAAGGCCAACATATCATAAGTTGCAAGTCAAGTTCTACCCATCATTATCCAAGTTAATTTGAACCCACCAGTACATACCCTTGACGAAGGCCAAAATAGTAGTACGACTGTCCCAAACTAACGCATCTATCTATGCTACAAATGAATATTCAGCAGCTATCAATCACTATGCCTTGGCGAAGGTCAAAATACATAGCTTGAATACTATTGAATACCCAACTGAAATGACGAAGGGATATGAATGGTTTTAGCGAAACCGTGAACGTAATGAACTTGATATAATCGAAGGAACCAAGATAGCTTTTTAAAAGAGTGGTTTAGGCTCTGCATTTAAAAGTTTGCTTTTTGGGAAAAAAAAGAGTGGTTTTTGAAATTGTTCCAACGATTCAGATTTGGTTTGTTTGCGTTGCATTAATCAATGCAGTCCTATCAATTAACCTACCATTGCAGAAAGAAACGAAAATACAACGTATGCTTATGTCATCCGCATTCGCCACTGGTCCCCGTCAAACAGCGTTAGGTTACTTAACTAACGCCAGAGCGGGGGTTGGACTAGCGCGGATGCAAAACATAAGCAACGTCTATTATATAACATATATAATATATATATTCGTCTCACACAATAATAGGTATTCCAGATCACAGATAAATATATTGGATATACTAGGAATTCTACATTTCGTTTAACCCTGTAACGAAAGATGGATTCCACGATCGTGATGAATAGCCAAACCGCACCCTAGACCCCTACGAGTGCGGCAAACTACCCACCAAATTCCCAAAGTGAAGCAACCTCCCTTAATAAAATGAGTAAGCCACTCGGCATTTCAAAGAACCTGGTAGTTTGTGCATCCCACCTTGGTCTATCTTAGGAGCAAAAACAGTAAATGAAATAATACAACGGTGGCTACAATCTCAATCCGGATGTGCCCTGCAAAATAATATTATAATTTACATCGAATGAAAGAAAGAAAACTCTCTTCTCACATCCCTGGCTATTCATCATCGACGATCCAATATTCCATATATACAAACCAACAACAACAGCAACACAGATATATGCAACCCCTAAATAACTGATATATAGCAATTAGCGGAAGTTTACGAACACATATAACAACCTGAAACTATAAACGACGTTAAAACTGCGACTTCAAAACACTCCGTATTGCCATAACAGAAAGATAACAATATATGAAAACTTGGCAAAATCAAACACCTCATGAAACCCTAAATCCAAGTGACAAGAACACCACAGAAACCTAAACACAAAACTCAACGCAAAAATCGGCCAGGATGGTTATTTTGAGCATCAGGCCGGCCATAGTTTGGAGTTTTGGGTTTGTATTTGTATGGTGTTCTGGTGGTAAGAAGAAGAGCACTCTGCAATTATTTAAAAAAAATTAGAGCCTCTGAAAAATTCGACAAAAACTTGGATCTACGTTTCACCTTCCAGTACGGCTACCATGTATTCAGCCTTTATCGTCAACTGTGTTCATGTTACATCTCATATAGCATTCTGCAACTGCTTAAAAATTTTAGACACTCTAAAAAATTCGAAAGAAAATAGGATTTTATTTCGGGTGTTTCGGAGTTGTTTCGGTTTCGTAATTCTACAAATATCTTCTAATTCTCTAGCTTGTCTCTGATACCACTGTTGGGTTCCCTAAGTCGCCGCTGGGTTTCGGGAGGTATCGACCATGCTATTTTATAAAATTTGGCACGCTAAAAAACCCTAACGCTAGAATCTAAACTAGAGAATTAGACGAACAAGCATGTAAACATCTTTACATCTAAGTGAACAAGGAATACAACCTTTATAGACCGGTCCTTCAGTTCAATAGCTCCGTGTAGTAGTCCCTTCGCTCCAAGTAGTGATCTCCCGGACTCAAGTGAGGCTCCACAAGGTAAAATGAACAAGCTTGCTTGAAGTTTTCGAGGCCGAAGATTATCTACGTCGAGGAGACACTAAATCAAGCTACCTCTTCACTTAGTGATGAACTAGTGAAGAAACAACCCGATCTAAATGGCTAGTAGAGAAGAGGTTGATGAAGTAGGAATTTTGCTCACTTTAGAAATTATTTTCTCACTATATTTCTTCACCTCTCATGAAGCTAGAAAACTTGAGGAAGGAGATGAAGAAAGCTCTCATGGAATGAAGCAAGTGAAGAATGAATCAAGTGGTGAGAATAGCAACCATGGGTGAGTTAGTATCATATACTAACTCATGTAGAGACTAAACCATGGCTAATCTAATGGTTGGGTTAATAAATATCTTCAAGTAAAACAAAATTAGTGGACTTGGTCAATGGTTCCACAAGTTTCTACAAGCTTCAACCATGTGACTAATTTACATCTAATTTGATTTTCTTTAAATAAATAAAACCTTACATTATATTAAGCATGGTGTGAGTCTCATACACCCATGAAGCATGTGGCATCAAGCATGACACAAAAGATGTACATTAATATATATCACATATATACTAAGTGTACACTAGTGAGAAAAAGAATACTTAAGTGAACTAATATTAGTTAATGTAAGATATTATATCAAATATATAATTATACATTAAATTATTAAATCAACACTTGATTTAATAATCCGGCTATATCACATACAACCGACTAATATCAAATGTATCAACTTGTCGAATCAACACTTGATTCGACAGCCCGGTTATATCAGATATAACCGACCGATATCACATATCACGAGAATAGAATACGGTATCACATACATGCATTAATCTCGGTCCTACACATATCACAAATGTGCTCCTATTTCGTTTCGCTTGAGCCAGGAAACCTCTGTGTAGGACTCTAAAGACTCGTCAATATGTCGGCAGTAGGTGGTGATCATATCGGTCACCCACAAGCCACAAGCGGTCTGCTAAACGTAACGGCCACCTGGGTATTGAGCGATCAGAAGATCAACAAGCAAGGCTGCTCATACTCCTGCGAATCCAATCAGTAACACTGCCGTACAGTCCGATCTTTTCGTCTGATATGTCATATATCACAGCCTGGGGGTGGTATAACGTCAAACCCCAATAGCCTGATAAGTCATGCCGATGCAAGATCCATAATGGTTCGAGAAACTAATGATAACACTTACCAGTAGATCTCAGCAACCCTGGCCAGGGATTTTCTGTTATGTCCAATCGAGCATAGCGCAACAGCAACCCCCAATACCGGAAGAGATGAATCCCTTCCTATCGCTCATTGCCTCCATGTGACTCGGGACTCTACCCAAAAACCACCGTTTTGCATGATCTCTTGAATGTGGTAAGGTGGAAATCAAAGCACAGTGGGAATCACACAAGACTCTATAACGATCTCGGGTCGACAGACTAATCTGTACCAGTGTCACCAGAGAACTGCTATCTGACGATAGGTATAATACCATCTAGGAGTTCTCGGCGAGTCCGTACAGTGTACCCAGTCTCCACTGAGCACCCGTATACCTTCTCTGATGTCAAACACCAATGAATGTAGGATCATCCATCGCCCATCATATGGGTCAAGAAGCGTATACGCTAGTCTACTCTGGAATATCGATGCCTCGTCTCGATACTCCAACAACAAGGAACATTTGAAGGATGTACTTACCGACTACCTCTGCCCCACTAGTATGATCTGCATCATAATCCTGGTAGTCAAGTACTCATCCTAAGGTCTTTATCAACGTGTAATAGAGAGACAATAAGTGTACATGTTAAGATAAAGAGAAATCAGATAGCATACTATCATGTCGAGCAAGAAAGTCCTACCTATATATATCCAAGCATCTACTATAATATACATCACATGCATAATAATGGCCTCTACGGAATACATATAACTAACAATCTCCAATTTGCACTAAGGCCATTTGTTGTAGTATCTCATACTCAACGCCCCATAAAAGTCACTCTAGGGAAAGGCCTCTGTGAGTGGATCCGCCGTGTTATCCTTCGCGTCAACTCTCCTTACCTCGATCTCTTGGAGATTAACTATCTCCCTAATCAGGTGATACTGTCCTCAGAATATGTCTGGATCGCTAATGGGACCGGTGTTCCTAGGCCAAAGCCACAACTCCATTGTTGTCATAATAACAGTTATTGGACGCTCAATGGTAGGAACCATAATCATCTCATGAACAAGAATTATGCAGACATCCACTTTGGTAGCATCATTGGTAACGATGTATTCAGCGTTTATCGTCTAGTTTGCCACGGTATATTGTTTGGAACTCTTCCAACATACCGTCCCTCCACTGAGGGTAAAGACAAAGCCCGTGAATGACTTTCAGTCGACCTTATCACTCTGGGAGCTGGAATTGGTAAAGGACTCCCACTGGAGTTCACCGTTACCAAACCCCAAGAACATTTCTTTAGTGCTTCTCAAGTACTTAGGAATGTCTTATACAGCTATCCAGTGATTCTCCCAAGATTCGATTGATTCCTGATCATTACACCTAGTGAGTTAGCTACATCTGGTCGGGTACATTACATCGTATACATGATAGAGCCTACTGCCGAAGCATAGGGTATCCCTTGCACGCGAGCTCTCTCCAAATCAGTCTCGGAAGACATCTTTATGGAGAGAGTGATTCATGAGTAAGTGGGCGAACCACCACGCTTAGAATCTTCCATACTAAACCCCTTTAGTATGGTGTTAATATACCTGGATTTGGGACACTCCCAACATCCACTTAGATCTATCACCATAGATCATAATCCACAAGATGTAGTAGGTATCATTCAGATCTTCCATGGAGAATCCTCGTGATAAGAGGAGCTTGACCGAGTGTAGCATAGGAAACCATTTCCTATCAAGAGTATGTCATCTACGTACAATACGTGGAAGACAACCTTCTTGTATATACAAGGTTTATCTACCTTTTTGATGAAGTCAAACACTTTGACTGCCACATCAAAATAGATGTTCCAACTCCGCAATGGGTGCTTTAATCCTGATGGACTTAAGCATAACCACTGGAGAAAAGGTTTCATCATAAACCATACCCGGTCATTGACGAAAACCTTTTACTACAAGTCTAGTTTTGAAAGTCTCAACTTTTCCATTCACACCAAGAATCTTCTCAGGATCCACTTGCTCCCGATGGGTTTTACCCCTTCAGGTACAACATGCAAAGTCATACTTTGTTGGTGTACATGGATTCCATCTTTGATCGCATAGCATCCAGCCTTTTCACAGAGTCCTCACTCGTGATGGCATGCCTGAACCTGATTGGGTCATCATCTACCATGATGCAATCCCCGCTCCTTCCATCACCGAGGAAACCGTAGTATCTCTCGAGTGGATGAGGAATCCTATCAGATTCGCGGAGAGGTTAAGGCTTGTTGGAGACTATTGAATCCTTTGGTTTCACCAAATCATCAGCTGTTAGTTTGTCCAGCTGGAACTCCTTCCAGTTCTACCTCATGACCACTAATTTCTTCATAAGAAATCCCTTTTCTAAAAAGGTTGCATGCTGAGAAACAAAACACATTTTGCTCATCAGTTAGATAGAAGATATTCCCTCGCAAATGTTCGGGATATCCAACAAACTTATACAGAACTGACCTTGGCTCGAGCTTGTCCGGATTCTGCCTTTAAACATAGGCCGGACAACCCCATATCTTAACTCATTTAAGACATGGACTCATCTCATACCGTATCTCATATGGAGTGGTAGGCACTGATTTGGTTGGAACCTCATTCAATAGGTATGCAGCTTCTCAAGTGCATAACTCCTAAAAGGAAACAGGCAACTCAGCATACTCATCATAGAGCGCGCCATATCTCATAGGGTGCGATACCTCCGCCCCGATACACCTTTGTGCTGTGGTGTATACGAAGGAGTAAGCTGAGAGAGAATCTCATTCTCCTTTTAGAAACTCCAGGAACTACATGCGCAAGTATTCTCCTCCTCGATCACATCGAAGAACTTAATACTTCTACCCGTCTAGTTCTTAACTTCAAGCTTATATTCCTTAAATTTCTCAAATGTTTCAGACTTGTGTTTCAACAAGAACATATGTCTGAATCTCGAAAGATCGTCGATAAATGTAATGAAGTACAAAAAACCAACCCTGGCATTTGTAGACATAGGACCGTATATATCACCATGCATCAGTTCCAAGAGTTCAGTAACTCTCTCTGTTTCCAGTAAACAGAGTATTGGTCACTTTACCTTTGTGACAAGATTGGCAAGTATCATAAGATGAAAATTCGAACAGATTCTCATATTCATCCTTATTTAACTTAGTCGGTCGTGTCACATTGATATGACCTATTCTACAATGCCACAAGAAGTATTCGTTCATTTCTGAACCACTCCTCTTGTGTGTATTCTGTATACTTTGAACTGTAGTTTGATTTAGAACGTATATGCTATTTCATAACGTGCCTGATCCAATCAACTCTTGATTAAGGAAAATGTTCACAACATTATCCTGCAATACAAAATTATATCCTTCTTTAACTTAATAAAGAAACTGATGTAATGTTATATATCAGGTTCGGTATGTAATAATATTTGTTCAGAATCAATGTATTTTCCATTTGGTAATACAAGGTGATATTTGCCAACTGATTTGGCTGCAACAATTGCACCATTCTCTAACATTTAGAGACATATCACCCAATCTCAGTTCTCTACCTTTCTTTAGCCCATGTAACAAATTACATATATGGGATCCTGATCTGTTATCTCATACCTAAGACGTAGAGGATACTGAGAAACAGTTCTTGGTAATGAACACACCCGAAGAATATGCGTCAGCATGATTATTCCTCGAATGGGTGGCATGGGAATCCGGATATTCCCCTATTTCCTGCTCGGACTTATAACATTTATAAGATAGAGTGGAACCAATGTTCCCCAGCACAGTATAATAAGCAGGTTCGGTCAATGCATCCATATTATTATCTTTGATTAAGGCATGACATGGTCGCTACCAGGAGAGAGAGAGAAGAAAACACTCTGCGTATGCTCTTGCAAGATCGGATTGGTTATTATTTTATCTAACCAGGATGGCTCCCACTGTTTTTATCAAATCTTCCTTCAAACCCTAAAAGGTAAGACTAGCCGGGATTAATTACACCCTACAAGTTTGCCAATCTTTCGGCCGGGCCAGTGTCGGTATTTTGAGGGAGGTTCCCGTGCTTTCGCACGGATCTAATTAAAATAAACCTCGTTTTTCAAGGGGCGTAACCCCGTTAACACCTTTCTAGACACCTAGTTTGATCAGCTAATTGTAATGTGCAAAACTCTCCCAGGAGTAACTCTTACTCGCAGTGGGTATCGGGATCCAACTATCTCATAGAAGGTATGCAATCTCATTGCAAATTTCAACACTTGAAATTCCCGATAATATTCTGCCCCTAGCGTCCTATGATCTTGATGGAGGTCAACAAACCATAGGCTGCTAGTCAAGTTCAACCCGAATATTTCATGATTGAATTAAACCCACTCGCATGACCTTTGACAGAGATCAACAAGGTCGTACGACTACCCTAATCCAATCGCATCATATGCTGCAGATAAACTCTAGTCAGCTACCGCACACTACGTCTTGACGGAAGTCAACAAATGTAGCATGAATACTAAGTAAAATTTATCTGAAATGACGGAGGGCTACGACAGGTTTTTACGAAAACCTTTTGCATAATGAACTTGATATCATTATAGAATCGAGTGATTTTGAAAAGGAGTGTTTTTTAGGCTTCTACTTGTTTTGCTAAAGAGGTCACTCCCGGTGAAGGGAACTCGGCACTTTCCTCATCGAATGGGGTGCTGGATATTTCACAAATACCACTATGAAAAGCATAAACTAAAAAAGCAATCAAAAACAAAACCGAGTGGGTTGTAGCATCTGCTAGTTTCGCTAGAGAGGTCACTCCCGGTGAAGGAATCTCAGCTCTTTCCTTATCAAATAAGATGCTGGATATTCTACAAGGAATACCACTATGCAAAGCAAGAACTAGAGCTACCAGTTTTTAAAACAAGATTTTACAATATCTTTATGTTTCTTTTATTTCATTAATCTCATTAATGAAGTCCCAACAGTTATGCTTCCTAAGTATCACAGAAGAAACAAAAGCAGCAATATTTATTATATATCATATATATAATATAAGTATTTGTCTCAGAATATCAAGTGATCACATCACAGAATATCAGCAGCAGAAGAACACATATGAAATATTGGATATACTAGGAATTTCCTGTTTTAAATTAAGCTAGTAGAAAACGCGGATTCTACGGCCGTGATGAATAGCCAAACCCATATCCCTAGACCCCTACGAGAGCGGCAAGCAACCCTACCAATTCTAGAGTTAGGAGACCCGGTCTCGACTCCTCGAGATGATCTCCCACTGGATCCTGGAACCCGGTTACTTGTGCTCCCCACCTTGGGTCTATCCTAATGCGGAAAAGTAAATAATATACATCAATGGTGACATCATCCTCAACCCGGAAGTGCCCCAATAAAAGAATATTACATACAAGTTTTTACATGAATGAAAATGAAAAACTCTCATCTCACATAAAAAAAACCGGCTATTCAAAACACGACGACCCAATATAACATATCACAGCAACACATAACATCACATATCATCAACGTAAGTAAATATGCGTATCCCAATTGTCGTTGACATATAGCAACGAAACTGGCGATACACCACATATTACACTTACGGACGCAGAAAATAAAGTGAAAAACTACAACAATTGGAATGCCCAACCACTTTAGACATCATAAACCCAATGTATCACATATTTTGGATTTCATGCCTAACCAAATGAATTCCTTAGACATTATAAATCCGGAATATCACATATTCCGAATTTCATGCCTAACAATTATAAACCCCGCATTTTAGTCTTGATATTGAAAACACTTTTCAATAACCAGTCGGGTAATTCAACAAGATTCCCGACAACCTGATCGAATGCTCGTCGGAATCTTTAGTAGACGGACGCACCCCCGATGCCGTCGACGAAGTGCACTTAGGCGGAACACCGCGGCCGCGAGCACCCGAATGGATGCTTTTGGCAACGGGGTTCTCCTACAGTCACTTGGTCGGGGTTATGGAGCATGGCTATCTAGTAAGGTTACCCGGCGAGTATCCACGTACGCTACATGATTGCGATGGACATTTGATCCACATCAAAATTCTGTGGCAACCGATCAAATGAGACTAACTTGCTAGATTTATAAAATTAAAATTAATTTTCATAAAACTAAATTTGTGGACTCCAAATATTGTATCACAATCATAGATATCTAGACGATATTAAACTTTTCGATCGAATAAATAAACACCCAAAATTTCCCAAAGAGCTCAACACTTGAGCGAAGTTTAAAAAGTACCCAGAACATGCCACAGCACCTATGGACCAACCGTAGAAGGGTCAACCCTTGCCTCACCTATAGCGCCGCGGAACTACCACAAACCCTAGGGTTTGGTGGCAGTTCCGACTGTCACAGAATCGAGTTAGGGTTTCGTTCTTCAAGAAGGTCCATAGAAAACACCTGCACGATTTTCTGAAGACTTTAAACTTGGAAAAATCCAACTCTTGGAAAATTTCCAGCGAGAAAAAAATTGGGTTATTGATATCCGTTCGGACTTTTTAACGTCGTCTAAATAACCCGAAAAGATGCTAGAATTACGACTACGAAACACTCCGAATTGCCATTGTACAAAGATAACATCACATGCAATTTTAGCAAAAACAAGCAACACCTGAAATACCAAAACCCAGAGACTGGAACACAGAAAAAATTTGAAGATAAAAAGGGGTGCCAAAAACGGCCAGGCCGGAATTTCATGCAATGTGGCCGGCCAAATTCCGGCGAGGAGGGATCAAATTTCTACTATGTTCATGTTACATCTCATATAACATTCTGCAACTGCTTAAAAAATTTTAGACACTCTAAAAAATTCGACAGAAAATAGGATTTTATTTCGGGTGTTTCGGAGTTGTTTCGGTTTCGTAATTCAACAAATATCGTCTAATTCTCTAGCTTGGCTCTGATACCACTGCTGGGTTCCTTAGGTCGCCGCTGCATTTCGGGAGGCATCGACCACGCCATTTTATAAAATTTGGCGCGCTAAAAAACCCTAACGCTAGAATCTAAACTAGAGAATTAGACGAACAAGCATGTAAACATCTTTACATCTAAGTGAACAAGGAATACAACCTTTGTAGACCGGTCCTTTAGTTCAATAGCTCCGTGTAGTAGTCCCTTCGCTCCAAGTAGTGATCTCCCGAACTCAAGTGAGGCTCCACAAGGTGAAATGAACAAGCTTGTTTGAAGTCTTCGAGGCCGAAGATGATCTACGTCGAGGAGACACTAACTCAAGCTACCTCTTCACTTAGTGATGAACTAGTGAAGAAACAACCCAATCTAAATGGCTAGTAGAGAAGAGGTTGATGAAGTAGGAATTTTGCTCACTTTAGAAATTATTTTCTCACTATATTTCTTCACCTCTCATGAAACTAGAAAGCTTGAGGAAGGAGATGAAGAAAGCTCTTATGGAATGAAACAAGTGAAGAATGAATCAAGTGGTGAGAATAGCAACCATGGGTGAGTTAGTATCATATACTAACTCATGTAGAGACTAAACCATGGCTAATCTAATGGTTGGGTTAATAAATATCTTCAAGTAAAACAAAATTAGTGGACTTGGTCAATGGTTCCATAAGATTCTACAAGTTTCAACCATGTGACTAATTTCCATCTAATTTGATTTACTTTAAATAAATAAAACCTTACATTATATTAAGCATAGTGTGAGTCTCATACACCCATGAAGCATGTGGCATCAAGCATGACACAAAAGATGTACATTAATATATATCACATATATAATCAGTGTACACTAGTGAGAAAAAGAATACTTAAGTGAGATAATATTAGTTAATGTAAGATAATATATCAAATATATAATTATATATTAAATTATTAAATCAACACTTGATTTAATAATCCGGCTATACCACATACAACCGACTAATATCAAATGTATCAACTTGTCGAATCAACACTTGATTCAACAGCCCGGTTATATCACATATAACCGACCGATATCACATATCGCGAGAATAGAATACGGTATCACATACACGCATTAATCTCGGTCCCGCACATATCACATATGAGCTCCTACTTCGTTTCGCTTGAGCCAGGAAACCTCTGTGTAGGACTCTAAAGACTCGTCAATACGCCGGCAGTAGGTGGTGATCATATCAGTCACCCACAAGCCGCAAGCGGTCTGCTAAACGTAACGGCCAC
This sequence comes from Agapanthus africanus, assembly GCA_030015575.1. Classification (NCBI taxonomy): domain Eukaryota; kingdom Viridiplantae; phylum Streptophyta; class Magnoliopsida; order Asparagales; family Amaryllidaceae; genus Agapanthus; species Agapanthus africanus. Next base: position 294,487,761 of record CM057339.1, on the reverse strand, counting down.
CCGGGTATTGAGCGATCAGAAGATCAACAAGCAAGCCTGCTCATACTCCTGCGAATCCAATCAGTAACACTACCGTACAGTCCGTTCTCTTTGTCTGATATGTCGCATATCACAGCCTGGGGGTGGTATAACGTCAGACCCCAATAGCCTGATAAGTCATGCCGATGCAAGGTCCATAATGGTTCGAGAAACTACTAATAGCATTTACCAGTAGATCTCAGCAACCCTGGCCAGGGATTTCATGTTATGGCCAATCGAGCATAGCGCAATATCAACCCCCAATACCAGGAGAGACGAATCCCCTCCTATCGCTCATTGCCTCCATGTAACTCGGGACTGTACCCAAAAACCACCATTTTGCACGATCTCTTGAACGTGGTAAGGTGGAAATCAAAATATAATGGGAATCACATAATACTCTATGACGATCTCGTGTCGACAGACTAACCTGTACAAGTGTCACCAGAGAACTGCTATCTGACGATGGGTATAATACCATTTAGGAGTTCTCGGCCAGTCCGTCCAGTGTACCCAATCTCCACTGAGCACCCGTATACTTTCTCTGATGTCAAACACCAATGGATGTGGGATCATCCATCACCCATCGCATGGGTCAAGAAGCGTATACGCTAGTCTACTCTGGAATATCGATGCCTCGTCTCGATACTCCCACGACTAAGAACATTTGAAGGATGTACTTATCGACTACATCTGCCCCACTAGTATGATCTGCATCATAATCCTGATAGTCAAGTACTCATCCTAAGGGCTTTATCAACATGTAATAGAGAGAGACAATAAGTGTACATATTAAGATAAAGAGTAACCAGATAGCATACTATCATGTCGAGCAAGAAAATCCTCCATATATATGTCCAAGCATCCACTATAATATACATCATATGTATAATAAAGGCCTCTAGGGCATACATATAACTAACAGAAGAATTTGTTGTTGAAGTCAATGCTTCCTTGTCCGTTCTTGCCACCTACCATGACGAGGCGCTGGTGCGTACTTGGGTCGAATATTGCCGTCAAGTGAAGGCTTACATGGAGTTGAATGCATACGCCTCCCTTCTGATATCCTATCCATAAAGGCTAACTTACGTGGGTGGATCGATCGGTGCGCGGCCAATCTCCAGTCTTGCGAGAAAAGGCTCAACCGGAAGTTTTCAGCAAGGGAGTTGGCTTCAAAGGCTTTAGGGGAACTTCAAGCCCAGCTCACCACCATGACTACTCGGGCCTATGAAATTTGGCGGGTCCTTCAAGAGGCCATTACGGAGGTGGTGGCTATTGATAAAGCCGACATTTTTACACGCGAGATGGTTGAGACCCACAAGACTACCGAGAAAGAGCTTGAGAATCAGTTTTCCTCATACCAAAAACAACAGGCACAGGCAGGGACTCAGCTTGCGGCGTTGACAAAGCTTGAGGCAGAAGTCCGGCGAAAAAATGACGATCTAGTTGGCTTATTAAACCGCCCGCCATCTTAAATACCTTGTCGTTGTATATCTTTCTTTCTTCTTTTCTTTTTCCCTTTTTTGTATCTTGTATTCATTTGGATTTATGAATAAAAGACATTTTATTTCATGCTTGCGCCTCTCTATCCTTTGATGTCTTGATTTGGCGTAAAGTAGTTTATATACTCATTTCGGAGTTTGTAGTTTATGTACTCATTTCAGAGTTTATAGTTTATTCACTCATTTCGTAGTTTATTGTTTATTCACTCGTTTCGGAGTCTCTAGTTTATGTACTCATTTATGAGTTTGTAGTTTATTCACTCGTTTCAGAGTCTTTAGTTTATGAACTCATTTCGGTGTGTTTTTAGTTTACCTCCCTTGGGTTTACAGGCAAACTTGTCCTAACGTTATATGCAAATAACCCTCATTCTTTACGATGGAGGTCCGTTAGGCTTGTGGTACTAGGGTTTTAATCCATAGTACCGTCGCGTTGGATGATATATTCCTCGATATGCGGTCTTTAAGCCGTTATTCGAGTAGCCCCGCGACTGTCGTGTCTCTGATCCCTTCGGGGGCTGGACAAGACGTCTTCAAGTAATCTCCTTAGGTCATATTACCGTCGGAAGAGCAAACGTTAGGAATTTGCCATGACGATTTATACTTGAGGTTAGGCTCAGTTTGGAGCCCCGATGAGTCATAACCACTCCGCACTGGTGTGGGATGATCTCCGATAGTCTTTTAGGCTTTATATGAGTTGCCTGTAAAACCCGAAGTTGGGAATATACCGTTGCATCATTTTTTTGTTTTGACGATGTCACGCCGATTGTTTGCTGAAGTAGGGTAGACATCTATAAAACTTCTATGCTGTATGTATCGCGGTCGATGTCTGGAGCTAGGAATATGCCATTGCTCCAATTTCATTTGATAGCCGCATTCGCATCGTGCTGAAATGAGGGGGAACGTTGGGATGGTCTCTAGATTGTATATGCGCCGTCGAGACTTGGAGTTAGGATTTTGCCGTTACTCCATTGGTTTTGACCCTTGGGTCTTTTGTTGACTTTGTGTCTGCACTGAGAAGGAACGCCGAGATAGTCTCTGAGTTGCATATGAACCGTCAAGACTTGGAGTTAGGATTTTGCCATGGCTCCATTTTTGTTTCGACACTTGGGTCTTTTGTTGACGTTGCGTCTGCATCCCACTGGAATGAGAAGGACATCGAGCTGGAGCTAGGATTTTTACCGTCACTCCACTTTTGTTTGTTGACGTTGCATCTGCACCAAGAAGGAACGTCGAGTTGGAGCTTGGATTTTTCCATTACTCCTTTTTGTTTGACCCTTAGGTCTTTGATGACATTGCGTCTACATCCTGCTGGCATGAGAAGCACGTCGTGCTGGAGTTTGTATTTTGCCGTCACTCCTTTTTGATTTGGCTCCTTGGAGCCTTTGTTGACGTCGCACCTGCACCATGTTGGAAAGAGAAGAACGTCGAGCTGATCTCTAGGCTGTAAATATTACCGTCAAGATCCGGCTCTCCCTTTGACGGAGCCTGGTAAGAAAGTATGGTTCCCTTTTCTTTCATTTGTGCCCATGGATCGTATACAAGAGTCAATATGGACATACTTGCAGGGCAGAAGAAATTTTATTTTATTTTATTTTTTATTGCCGCGATGCTCTACCTTTTCAGCTTTTCATATTGTGAAAGTCGCGATTGCCCAATCATTTCGGCTATTTTTTGCGGTGCCCAATCATTTTGGCTATTTTTTATATTTTTCCTCGCTGCTTTTTATTACGAGTTGCCCAAACATTTCGGCTATTTTTATATGCATATATTTTTTTTACTCGCTAATTTTTATTGCGAGTTTCCCCATCATTTCGACTGTTTTTATATGCATTTTTTTGCTACCTGCTGCTGTTTCTATTGCGGGTTTGGAATCTGATACCAATCTTGGAATCAGTATCGCTACAACAGGGATATTACCAGGAGCGAATCATCATTTGCCTTGAGAGAACTTGAAGTTTGATACCTATTTTAGGCATCAGTATCGCTGCAACTAGGATATTGCCAGGAGCAAATCATCATTTGCCTTTGTTGATTTGAACAAAGATGGCTTAGCAAACAGGATTAGGATTCTGTCGACTACAGCTTTTTAACTTTATGAGCCGTAAGGCTCTTATAAAGGTATTTCTCTCTACGAGTCGTGAGGATCTCGTAGGTGTATTTTCTTTTTAGGAATCGTGGGGATTCCCAAGTGATATTTTCTCTCGTAAGTCATAAGGATCTTCCAAGAGTGTTTACTCCTTATAAGTCAAGAGGACTTTACAAGTGTCGTTCACCATATGGGGACATTTCTCGTCTTTGGTGGAACTTGGTGGGGGAAATGTTTATTTATGCCTGTGGATTGTATACAAAGGTCAATATTGGACCGCCTGTAAGTCCACTTTGGGGAATGTGATGGCTTAAGAACAGGTTCAGATCCCTGTATCTTAAGACTTTTGAATCTTACGAGCCGTGAGGGTCTCGTAAGGGGAATTCTTTTTACGAGTCGTGAGGATCCCGTAAGTGTAATTTCTCCTTAGGAATCGTGAGGACTCCTAAGTGCGTTCTTCCTTTGTGAGTCGTAAGGATCTCACGCGGGTGTTTTATCCTCACAGGTCGAGAGGACCTTGCGAGTGCACATGAATTTTTTATTTAACGAGTTTGCGCCCTTTCCAGGTTTTCACAAATTCGCCGACAGTCCTGCTGTTTTTACTCACGGCGCCCTTTCGGGTTTTCATCCGTGCCAATTTTACTTGTGGACATACCTTTTTTTTCTTTTTTTTAAATAGATCACACCCCTCCAGGTTTTCACAAACTCACCGGTAGCCCTGCTGTTTTTACTCATGGCGTCCTTTCAGGTTTTCATCCATGCCCATTTCACTTGTGGACATACCCCTTTTTTTTGCGAACGATGGAACTCTCGAATGTAGTTTCACCGTAGGTGACCCATCTGTTTGCCGATGGAGCTTGGGGATGGTTTCATCGCTGGAGTAGCAGTGTTTCCAGTGGAACTTGAGTTGCAGCCCTAGCCATTGAAACTTCGATTGCAATATAGATCTTAAGGGGGTGTATCGCCGTATTTAGGGCTACGCGCTAGTTTAGGTATGTTCCGGTCCATTATCGCCATATTTTAGGCGACGCGCTAGTTTAGGGACGTTTCGGTACAGTATCGCCATGTTTAAGGCGATTAATTAGTTTAAGGACTTTTCGGTCCAGTATCGCCGGTTTTGAGACGAAGTTTTAGTTTAAGAACATCTCGGTCAGTTGTTAGTTTAGGGACTTCTCGGTCCGTACTGCCATATTTGAGGCAGATAATTAGTTTAAGGACTTCTTGGTCCTATATTGCCATATTTGAGACGAGGTTGTAGTTTAGGGACATCTCGGTCCGTTATCGCCATGTTTGAGGCGAATTTCTAGTTTAAGGACATCTCGGTCCGTTATCGCCATGTTTGAGGCGCATTTTTAGTTTAAGGACATCTCGTTCCGGTGTTACCATGTTTGAGGCAATTTTTTAGTTTAAGAACATTTTGGTCCGGTGTTGCCATGTTTGAGGAAATTTTTTAGTTTAAGGACATTTCGGCCCGGTGTTGCCATGTTTGAGGCAAATTTTTAGTTTAAGGACATTTCGGTCCGTTGTCGCCATATTTAAGGCAACGGAGCTTCTTTGTATACTATTCTCAGAGTTTTTGACTCAGGAAGATAGTGAGCGGATACGAGTGTCGTCATCTATCATTGACCTAGATCATGACTAGTTAGGCGTAGTATTTTTTGAAGAATCAGTCGTTTATTGGCCGGAAGGGTCTTTCGCCATGCATATCCATGAGCAGGTAGGCTCCAGACTTTGTCAATGATGTATGGGCCTTCATAGTTTAGCTCAAATTTCCCCCATTTTGCACGATTGGGGATCATCGGTCTTTTGACGATTAGCACGAGCTTTCCTTGGCGGAATGTTCTCGGCCTAGTCAGCCTTTCATATGACCGTGTCATCCTTACCTTATAAGCCTCCAGATTTTGCTATGCTATAAGGCGAGTTTCATCGAGGGCACTTTCCTCAGGGATTTTTATTCTTTCCCTTTATATTTTTTGCTCGAACCTTTGTTTGTAGGTCCGAGGTTCTTTACAAGCAGCTTGCGATTACGGAGCTGAATGTTCTCACAGTTCTTCTCCTCCTTCTCTTTTTCGGAGGTGGAGTCTTTGAAGAGAAGGCTGAGGAGTATTTCGTCCTCAGAATCGCTCCCAAAAGTAAGAACTTGGGGCTTTTCCCCTTCCGGACTGGTATCAACCATATGACAGTTGCCAGTCGTTTTTTCGCACGCATCTGTCGCACTCTTTTGCTATCAACGAGCTTCGTGCTTCATCCTCTTGAAGTGTTTTTGATGGGCAACATATTCTTGCCACCACTTCTTGAAGGTGCTGCATTCTTCGGTGGGGTAGGTGACCCTCCGATGATATAGGCAGTAGTTTGGATGTGAATCATCTCCGTCAAGGCAAATGACCCTGGGAGTGTTTCTTACGAGAGGTGGCAGCTTCATTCCCATATACAGGGCTTTGGTGAACCGCTTCTCTGCCTTGATCCTGCTCTTATTTATGGCAGGTGTGTTTTGGTTTGGTTAGAGTATTTTACGACTTCACTTTGTCACAGCTTCTTCATCCCGACGCTGACGGTTAGCCTTTTCGTATATGGCTGTTTCGCGTTCTCGGTCAGCTTTGCTTTTTCGAAAGGCTTCGTTTAACAGCCTGTCGATCGGGTCTTCTGGCAGTTCCGGGAATTTTAGCGCCGATTCTTCCCCCAGTTCCTCTGCGTTGTCTTCTGACACTGGGAGAGTTTCTTCGTCATTTAACAACGAATGGGAGACTATGTGGTAACTTGCTACATAGTCTTCAGTTTCTTCTGATGAGTCATTTTCCTCATCGTTGTCACTATCTTCATTCTCAAGAATATGCTTGAGAAACTCTTCGAGGGTGACCGGTGTCCGCGCCTTCTGGTTATACTCCTCCAACGCCTCAATGTACTTTTGTATGTTTGTGCGCTTGTCGTCATACTCGGCAGGCTACACAGGCTTCTTGGTCTTTTTCTTTTTCTTTGAAGACTTTGAAGGCTTGACTTGGGGATTTTACTCTTTATCAACAACTTTTGGTATGGGACGCGGTTTCAGCATCCCTTCGATAATTTCAGGTTCAAGTGGGCTTTTCCGCCTATCTGCCGGACATACCTGTAGATCTTTCAGCATTCTTTTGGTTTTAGCTGAAAGAACGACTTCCCATGGAGTTTCTTCCACGAGCGAGCATGATGCCCCCGGCGCATCCATTTTTTTAGGAGTGTGCTTCTATGATGGGTTCACCCTCCAGTTCTCAGACAGCGCGAACTTTCCTTATTGATACTAGTCCTCGACCCAGTTCTTAAAGACGCGGCAATCCTCAATCGGGTGGCTCACCATTCTGTGATAGGAGCAGTAGTTAGGGTTGTTGATGTTGTCAGGTTGCGGTGGATGTCGCGGGTCTGGCAATGTGATAAGTTTGTTACGTATTGCCAACTCAAATAGTCTCCTCGTCTTATCTCGGGGAAATGAGTAAGCGCGTCCTAGCCTTCTTTCAGGGATAGGCATGGACGTGCATTATTTTGGCGAACCGCCGGTTTTGGTTCGCTCGGTTGTTGTTGAGTGCTGGTGACGAAGGCTGCTTTCCCTTTACCCTTGGCATTTCAAGGGTCCTTATTTAAGGAGGAAGGCTCGTGGCCCATCTGGTCCATTTGGGACAGTTTATCAATTAGAACCTGGAAGGTCATCGGCTTGAAGAACGTCATGAACTGGGACACAGTCGTTTGCGGATCTAGGGTCCCGATGAACATGCCCACGACGGGGGATTCATCGATGCGTTGTTTTCACTTTGACCACAGGTTCTGCCACCGGATCGCATATTGGACCCAGGTTTCTCCCGGCCTTACCATGGCATTGATTAAAGCCGTGATCGGGATGCGCTCGCTTGCACTGGCGAACCGCTGTGTAAACGGCTGCTCCATCTCTGTGAATGTCTTTACGGAGTCATTTGGGAGCTTCGAGTACCATTCAAAGGCCGTCTTCGACAGGCTACCAACGAACTGGCGAAGCAGCAGTTTGTCATCACCTCCAGTGTTACCGCACAGAGCTCTGAACTACGCGACGTGCTAGTGCGGGTTGCCCGTCCCCTTGTACACATGGAACTTGGGGATCGTACATCCCGGCGGGTACTTGATTTGGTCATACCAGCCTGGATACAGTCGCTCAGTTCTGACAGTTTGGCCGACTGCTTTATTTGCTTGATGAACTCGTATTTGTTAAGCTATATAATCATCAAGAGCAGCCTTGGAGATCGTTTCCTTCTTGGTTGTTGATAGAGCAGGAAAAGAGTTTGATATTTCCCCTCTGTCATCTTTGAGGATTATCGGCGGATCCTTGGCTGGGGGTTCTGGCTAGATCATCATTCCAACTATATCCTAGAATAAGAGAGTCATCTGCTTTATGTTAGCATCCTGCTCAGCAGCTTCCTTATCCTTTCTTTCAAGCACCCTTCGCAGGAACTCTGTATCGGTCTCCTGCTCCTAGCGCTGTTCGGCTGTTGGATCCAGACTTTCTTTTTACCCGGTGAGTGCTGCTATTTTGGTCAGCATCTCCTAGAGCTTTTGGTGTGCCTCTTGAGCTTTTGTCAGCGACCGAGTTTGCGGCCGGTGACCTACGGAAGCACGGTTTTCTTCTTTTCCGGAAGCCATGTAAACAGTATGCACGATCATGCCCCCAGCCTTGGGGCGTTTGGATCCATCGCCTTTGGAATTTGCCGCAGGCGGTGGAATTTTCTCTGACCTCCTCGTTTTGTGGGAGGTCGAAGTTGAAGGAGCCGTTGTAACAGGCACCCATGTGAAAGAAGTCCCGCGCTGTATGGTGGAGGGATGGTCTTCCTCTTGCCAAGCCTTTGATTTCTTCGGTCGACAAGAGTAATCTTTGCTGATCACAGAGTATTGGACTTTCCGCCAAACTCTATGAATTTGGGAGGAGAGCTGTTGATGGGGGCGCTCCATCTTTGCCTGCACTGTGGCTTCTGCAGACGGGGGCAATTTCTTTAGCACCGCCATTGGAGAGTTCTTGCGTACCCTCCTGAGCAGATCAAAATCGTTCCCAGTTGGAACAACAGCGTCAACTTCCACTGTTGGAGCTGGTGGAGTACGTCCAGAGGGAGAGTTTCCCCCAGCATTTCTCACTCGACACCAGTGACGATGTCGAGCGTGTCTTACAGACGGGACCGCCTCAGTTTTAGAAGCGGCTTCTTCGTGCCCCTATCTTTGGTGAGGGGCTGCTATTGGTGCCAGCCTGTTAAAGAATGACATCATTGGCAGAGTTTAAGGAGGACCGGCCAATATTTCGAAGACCGACTTTCCAGTAAGGGAAGCACCTTTGACGACTTCATCTGCAGGAGAAGTTGGGAGGGCTATCCGTTTTGAGGCAGCCCCTTCAGATATCACGAGCCTCTTTACAGGACCGTTTTGGTTATTGCTCAGTCTGTTGAAGACCGAGACGTCTGAGTTTCGGCTCAGCTTGTCGAAGACTGAGACATAGGATTTGGATGGCCCATTAAGAGGGGCCATTGTGGTTGCAAGTCGATCAAAGACCGACCTCTTAAGAGCTTCTTCTTGCGACGCTGAGGCACCGACACCCACTGGTGGGAGCATAGTCCCAAAGGACAATCCCGTGGTGGCTTGCATAATTTGCCCCACCGGCATTGAAAAGATAGAGGCCGCATTGGGCCCGTAAGTCACACTTCCAGTTAGGGCGGAGCAGGAGTTGCTGTTGCAGGTTGTGCAGTTGGAAGCCATTGATTTTTCTTCTTCTGCATAGGAACAAGACACCAAATCTTAGTATCTCGAATCCAAGGGCAACCATAGTAAACCGCGATTTTGTTCACGAAACACGACACACGAAGTGTGTAGTAGAAAGAGGAAAAGGTCCCACCGGACATGCCAGAAACTGTTTACCGCCGGAAACAAAGACGAACTGGGATGGATCGTCTTGCCTGTATCTGGGGAAAGATGCTATTTGGAGTTATCCGTCCACCTCTCTGAAAATACCAAGTTGATTTATGGCACCATATATCGAAGGTTTGGACGGATGCGGCCATTGTAGCGGATTTCGTCAGATTCCCTCTCGTTTTATGAGGGGGGGTTTATTGTGGGGACGCTCTTCCCTGCAGGAGCAAGCCCTGCAGTTAATTATGTTACTGCATTGCGATAACCACTTTCTCCTACTCCGGCGGTTCACTTCGTGTTGTGTATGTTTTTGTTTGTTTAGGTTGCCCGTGGATTGTATACAGAGACTAGTTTATGTCGTCGCCCATAAGGCGCGGATCAGTCCAAATCCGTATATTTTAGATTTGGGTTTGGTTCATTTAAGAACCATTAATCTGGTTTGAGATTAAGATCGACTTAAACATATGAGCATTTAGGGCTCAGTTATTTTAGTTTAAGGACATCGTGGTCCATTACCGCCGTGTTAGGGGGAGATATTAGTTTAAGGACATTTCGGTCCAACATTCCCGTTTTTGGGATGAATATTAGTTTAAGGACATTTCGGTCCATTATCATCGTTTTTTAGGCGACTGTTAGTTTAGGGACATTCCGGTCTTTTATCACCGTTTTTTAGGCGACTATTAGTTTAGAGATATTTCGGTCCCTTATCCATCTTGCGCGCACGTGTATTTGTTACGTGACGAAGTGAACAATGATGATATGGAATGTGCTCAATTTGGGGCACGATCCAATTTGAGACCTACACATCAATTTAGAAGTGCATCAATGTAAAAGAAGTTGTTGGTCATCGGAACCCGCCACATCTTTGAAGACGTTGAGGAATTACAACGATATGTCTCAGAGGTGTGAAGAGATGTACCATTAAACCAAATCCCGTATTTGAGGGGGGGGGGAATGGGTGATCGTCCTAAAAATCATTAGCCGTATTTAAGAATAAGATTATCTTAGGAGACGTAGGATGGATATCGTTTTGGATATCATCAATGACAGATCTTTAGTCATGTATAAGACTAAAATCAGTTTGTGAGATCATGAGCAATGTAGGCTCGGTTGATTTTTAAATCAAAGAGGTTTACCCTCAGAAAATTTAGCCAATTTGGGCTGAGATTGGATTTCTATGCTGCCCAGTAGAGTTAAGCACTGATATATGCAGTGCTCACGTGTATTTCACGTGGGGGCACCGGAATAGTGCTGAGCACCAATCTTTTCTGGCACTCACGTGTTTTTCACGTGAAGCGCTCATATATAGGTGCTGCCCAAACATGGCTAAGCACTTAGTCATTTTGAATGATCACGGAGTGCTAAGCACTTTGCATAGCACTCACGTGGGAAGCACGTGAGTGCTGAGCATTGATTCCAGGTTTTATTTGCTCACCCTCCTTTTTGCCATAAGTGCTAAGCACTTAGCTGGGGCTCATGTGTGAAACACGTGAGACAACGGATTTTGTGTTTCCAAGAGTGTTTCACGTGTATTTCACGTGATTGCTTTGTGTTGGGCTGCTTTATTTGGTGGTTGCCTAACCAACATAAAGAGGTTTTCCTCTGCTCTTTGGTCACTCACGTGGGAAGCACGCGACGTGTTTTTAGTTTTTCTTCTGTTTGTTTTAAACATTCATGTGGGAAACACATGAGGCAACATAACAGTGCTAAGCACTAATTTTTACTCACGTGTGTTTCACGAGAGACGCCAAGTTCGTCTCGTTTTCAGAGATATTAATCTCTGTTAATGACTTTTTAGTCATTGATGATCATCAAGATTTCTGTTTTGAAGATCTTGAATCATCATCATTGTTATTATTGGAAGACTAAGTTCTCTTTTACTTTTATAAGAACTAAATTCTTTATGAAGGGTTAAACCCTAATATTGGGGGAATTAAATTTCCAGAACTTGTGTTCTTTTTCTTTTTCTTTCTTTTTCTTTTTAACATAGTTCTAATCTCTAAGTTTTGAGTCTGAAGAACAAAATCTCCCCGATGAGAATTAAATTCTCAACTTGTGGGGAGATTTGCTCTTGCAAATCTCAAACCAATCTTGTATGAAGGGTTAACACTTATATCCGTTATACTAGGTAAGAGGCATTTTTTTAATCTCTCCTTTTTTATTTACCTAGAGTGTTTTGAAGGAGGAGAGTCTTCTTCCTTTGAGAATTAAATTCTCTGTTCTCTCAAGTGCTCACTATATTTTGCAAAAGCTTATCCGGGGGTTCCTCTCTTTTCTGTCTTTGTGTGTTGAAACTTAAAGTCTCGGGTCCTTTATATAGTGGAGGCAGATTGAATTGCTTTTGAGAAAGTCTCTCATTGAGAGATTCCAATTGATTTAATTGGACACAAAATTGATTTGGGGAATTTTACCCACCGTTGGATGTTTGATTCAAGGACTTCTGTTTTACAGAATATATTTTCTTGTTTTTGATAAGATTGGAGCAATATTTTCCATATATATAATTTTATTCTATTAAATTGTGATATTTTTATCACCATTGGATTTTTAATCTAAGAGTGCTCGGTTTAACATAGCACAATCTTTCTCTGTTTAGAAAGATATAGGAAATATTTTCCATCTCCTTAGATCTTTTATCCATCAACTTTCTGTTTTAACAGAAAATATCGCTCTCAATAGAATTTAATTCTATGCTTAACCACCATTGGATTTTTGATCGTTCATTGAGTAGAATTTAATTCTACGTAAAGAGATGCTCTCACGTGTTTAACACGTGGGGGTTACTCGGCTCATCTAATTTGGTGTCCATATGCCTTGCATATGGACGCTCGCGTGTTTAACACGTGAGGCCAATTTGGCCAATAGTTGTTTGACAACAGCACATATATGCATTGCATATAAGCGCTCAGGTGTTTAACACGTGAGGCTTATTTAGCCTACCGATTGTTTGATTATTGGCTTATTTAGCCTACCGATTGTTTGATTATTGCGTCTATATACTTTGCATATAGGCGTTCGCGTGTTTAACACGTGAGGTTTATTTAGCCTACCGATTGTTTGATTGCAGCGTTTATATGCTTTGCATATAGGCGCTCAAGTGTTTAATACGTGAGGTTTGAGTTGTGGGGAATTTTCTCCATTTTTTCTCTTTTTTTTATACATGGGTATATCGGTACGGAATGTATTAAAAGTGGCACAATGATGAACACTAAAAGACACCTACATGAGCTCTCATGCCGTTGTCCCATGGGTTTTGACGGGGCCTTATACTTAAATGTTACTATAGTCCACGGAATAGTTGGACTCCTCTCGTATATACTGATATTTTATGTACCAAACTACAAATAACTGTGTTTGTATAACAAACATATACCTGTATAAATTACCAGTTCTTTCTCTTTACTTGTTCAATTCCATTCTTATTTCTGAGACTTATCGAGCGCTAACTCGCTGACGACATTCCCGTCTCTTTCTTTTTTTCTTTGGAATGTTCGTCAGGAGGACCGGACTCTCAGAAGATTGAACCCAGCGAGGAGTATTTGGAGCAGATTGAGGCACAGCCAGACTACTAGCTTACTTGTACTAACTTTCCAGTTTGTATGCCATTGTTTAGGCGTTGCTTTTATCATTGTATATTTACTTTTTCAAATCAGTTGTAAAGATAAATGTTAATAAAAGTTGATGTTTACATTATATCTCTTGTCTTTTCTTGTGCATTTTATATATATTGTTTATTTACACTTAACGTGTTTACTTCTAAGTAAGTATGTCGCGTGCTCGTCATGTCGTTTTTATTCAAAATTTACAAAGGATGTGATATCGATTTTTAAAATGGCATAAATGCTTTTCAAACATACTTATTTAGATTTAAATGTTTATTTTAAACCGGTTCCATCTAATGACTAATTTTAACCTTGACCTCCAATATTTTCGTAAAAAAGTTTAGATTCCGGACTTTCGGCTTACTTTGGCCGCATCGACGTCTTTATATGTCACGTGATTTAAATGTTGGTCACGTGCCACTTTCGGATCGTGACATTTACTCATTTTCCAAAACTATTCACGTCATCATTCTTACTTATTGGTGTGAATGAGCAAACATAGTACATATACATTGTCAACCATATGAATTTCCTATATATGGAATCATGGAAAATAGTACTTGCTGAATTATGTGCAATTTTATCTTGCAAACACAAGAATCTCTTAAATTAAATACCGCGTTGCCCTAAGTGACACTATATATTGCACGTCCTCTTTTAATATGGCTTTTTTTTTTACAAAAAAAATAAAATTCAACAGCCTTATTTGCTATCTTCGCTTTCAGACAGACAAACTGTGCATAGAAGTGCTTATTTTCTTTGTATGCATTCCATGTAGAAAAAAACAATGTAGTTTATTCGGACTTTTCCGCACGAACGATCAACCTAACTTTAATCAGCAACATTTATGACAACAGTGCGTGTGTTATTTTTAACCTGGTGGGTGAGGCGTAGCAACTTATTGCTACTTTTTTTTTAAAAAAAATATATCGACACTAGCTATTAAGTTAATTAATTAAGAAAGATAATGTCATGCTCAAACTTACGTGTGATTTACTCACCAGGGACAAACTTAATTAGAGCAGTGGGCCTGAAACTACTGTTTAACTTTTTTGGTCTTCTTGAGAAAGCCCAAAACCATAACCTTTATCTGATCCATATTCGACAAATAGTGCATAGATCAAGGAATCATTTGAACCTTATGCATCTGGTTTTAAATACAATGTACCCTCAAATTATTGTAGACTAAATTCCAGCTTGCTTCCATGAACAACTGTCAATTTTTCTAAATGATGCCGTGAGCTTTCAAAATGTCAAAATACCCATCTAACAGTGTTAACGGGAAATTATAAAATGACTAAAATGCCCCTCTCATATAATAAAAAACTATATTTGCAAAAAAATATGGAGGGGTATTTTGTTCATTTTGTAATTTTCCGTTAACACCGTTATGGATTGTTTTGATACTTTGAAAGTTTAAAATGTCATGATATCATTTGGAGATACTTCATGATTGTAAGTTGAAATTTAGCCACTGTGCTGTATACATTGATACAATTGATACAATGATACATACCTACGTACATCCTATCTTAATCTATCTAGTATATATAATGCAAATACCTTGGTTAGAGATCCACCCTTCTCCTTTTTTCTTGAAAAAAGGAAAAAAATTCTCACCTCTCAAGCCCTTCACATCACCTCTCATCTTTCAAGCCCTCCACACCATCTCTCTCTCTCTTGAAAAACAATTAATTATTTATCAAGAACCTTCCATATCATCTTTCACAATATATATATATTTATCTCTTCTATATACATCTAGAACCTTCCATATCATCTTTCACAATATATATATTTATCTCTTCTATATACATCTAGAACCTTCCATATCATCTCTCCTTACACACACACACACAAGATTTTGTGCGTTGCACGTGTTAATTAAAAAATTGATTTTTTGGCAGAAAAGAGAGATGTGGAGGTTTCTTTGATGATAATTAAAAAAATAAAAAAAAATTTGGAAGAAAGAGAGATGTGGATATTTCTAGATTATGTGTAAATCTTTTTGAAGATGTGGAGGCTTGAAAATATAGGATTTTCTTCTTTATTTTTTTTTTCTAAAAAAGAGAGAAGGGTGGACCTCTATACAAAGTGTATTTGCATTATATATAGAAAGATGTTTGCATTATATATAGAAAATATAAATATATATATTGGAAGAGATGATATGGAAGGTTATAAATAAACAATTAATTATTTTTTAGGAGAGAGAAATGACGTGAGGGGCTTGAAAGGTGAGAGAGATGATGTGAAGGACTTGAGAGGTGGGGATTTTTCTCATCTTTTCTATTTTTCTAAAAAAAAGAAGAAGAGTGGACCTCTAACCAAGGGTATTTACATTATATATATACTAGAATTAACGCACGTGCGTTGCATGTGTTAATTTAAAAAAATTAGTGGAAAGGGGGGTGGGGAGAGAGATAGATGTGGAGGGTTCTAGACTCTTTTTTATTTATTTATTTTTAAAAGAAGGAGAGATGATGTGGAGGGCCTAGGAATCTAGGATTTTTCTCCTTTTTTCTTACCTTTTAAAAAATAATTGGAAGAGGGTCCTCTAACCAATCCCTATTTGCATTATATATACTAGAATTTATGCACGTGCGTTGCACGTGTTAGTTTCAAAAAAATTCATAAGAAGGGTGAGGGGGAGAAAGATGTGGAGGATCTTGAGTTTTATTTATTTGTTTTTTTTTAAAAAAGGATTGATGATGTGGAGGGTTCCAGATAAACAATTAATTGTTTTTTTAGGAAAGAGTGAGATGACGTGGAGGGCTTGAGAGGTGAGAGAGATGATGTGGAGGGCTTGAGAGATGAGGATTTTTCTCATTTTTTCGAGAAAAGGGGTGGACCTCTAACCAAGGGTATTTGCATTATATATACTAGGATTTATACACGTGCGTTGCACATGTTTAAAAAATTTGAAAAGGGAATTGAGAGAAATGTGGAGGGTTCTGGAGTCTAATTTATTTATTTATTTTAAAAAAAGAGGAGGGATGATGTGGAGGCCTTGAGAGATGAGGGAGATGACGTGGAAGGCTTGAGAGGTGAGAATTTTTCTCATTCTTTCTTTTTTATTTCAAGAAAAAAGGAGATGGGTGGATCTCTAACCAAGGGTATTTGCATTATATATATATATATATATATATATATATATATATATATATATATATAAAGGGGAGGGATGATGTGGAGGCCTTGAGAGATGAGGGAGATGACGTGGAGGGCTTGAGAGGTGAGAATTTTTCTCATTTTTTCTTTTTTATTTCAAGAAAAAAGGAGATGGGTGGATCTCTAACCAAGGGTATTTGCATTATTTATATATATATTTATTTTTAAAAAAGGGGGAGGGATGATGTGGAGGCCTTGAGAGATGAGGGAGATGACGTGGAGGGCTTGAGAGGTGAGAATTTTTCTCATTTTTTCTTTTTTATTTCAAGAAAAAAGGAGATGGGTGGATCTCTAACCAAGGGTATTTGCATTATATATATATAGAGGGAGAGAGAGAGATAATATGGAAGGTTCTAGATGTATATAGAAGAGATAAATATATATATTGAGAGAGATGATATGGAAGGTTCTAGATAAATAATTAATTGTTTTTTAAGAGAGAGGGAGAGATGACGTGGAGGGTTTGAAAGGTGAGAGAGATGATGCGGAGGGCTTGAGAGGTGGGGATTTTTCTCATTTTTTCTATTTTTCTAGAAAAAATGAGAAGGTGATCTCTAATCAAGGGTATTTACATTATATATACTAGAATTTTGCACATGCGTTGCACGTGTTGGTTTAAAAAATTTAAGAAAAAAGGAGAAAGAGAAATGTGGAAGGTTTTAAAGTCTTATTTATTTTTTAAGAGTCCTCTAACCAACCCTTATTTGCATTTTATATATATATATATATATATATATATATATATATATATATATATATAGGAGAGATGATATGGAAAGTTCTAGATAAATAATTAATTGTTTTTTAGAGAGAGAGAGATGACATGGAGGGCTTGAGAGGTGAGAGAGATGATGTGGAGGGCTTGAGAGATGAGAATTTTTTCTCATTTTTTCTAGAAAAAAGAAGAAGGGTCGACCTCTAACCAAGGGTATTTGCATTATATATACTAGAATTTATGCACGTGCGTTGCACGTGCTAGTTTAAAAAAATTTTAGAAGGAAGAAGAGGTGGAGAGAGATGTGTTTGGTTCTAGAGTTTTATTTATTTGTTTTTAAAAAAAAAGGGGATTGATGATGTGGAGGGTTCTAGATAAACAATTAATTGTTTTTTGGAAGGAAAGAGATGGTGTGGAGGGCTTAAAAGGTGATAGAGATGATGTGGAGAGCTTAAGAGCCGAGGATTTTTCTCCTTTTTTTCTAGAAAAAAAGGAGAAGGGTGGACCTCTAACCAAAGGTTATTTGCATTATATATATATATATATATATATATATATATATATATTGAGAGATAATATGGAAGGTTCTAGATGTATATAGAAGAGATAAATATATATATTGGAAGAGATGATATGGAAGGGTCTAAATTAATAATTAATTGCATTTTAGAAGAGAAAGAGATGATGTGGAGGGCTTGAGAGGTGAGAGAGATGATGTGGAGGGCTTATATATATGTGTGTGTGTGTGTGTGTGTGTGTAATGCAAAGAGTCCACACTTCTTCTTTTTCTAGAAAAAACGAGAAAAATCCCCGTCTCTCAAGCCCTCCACATCATCTCTCACCTCTTAAACCCTCTACCCATCCCTCCACTTTTTAAAAATAAATAAATAAATAAGACTCTAGAACCCTCCATATTTCTCTCTTCCCTTCTCAAATTTTTTTAAACACGTGCAACGCACGTGCATAAATTCTAGTCTTTATAATAACAGTGGGGTTAGTGAAATTTTGTGAAACTAGGATGTGTTCCCCCACTTGATTGGACCTATTTAATTTAATAAAGAAAAAAACCCAACTAGGCTTCATCTTTTTTTGAGTCAGACGAGAGCTTGAAAGCCCTACGTTTCAGTAAAGATATCTTAACAAAACAATAGAAAAAACCAAAGTGGTACAAAAGCAAAGCCAAAAATGAGAAGGTTGGGGAACAAGCGCCATATATGCAAAATCCAAAATCGAGGAACAAACTCTATACCAAACAAATAAACACAAAAATAACCGAGTGTCGAGACCGGGACATATAAATACAAGATGCAAAGAAAATGTCCAAATCATGTCTATTAGTGTAATATGCCCTGGAGGCCATTATTGTATAGTACTAGTTTGTATATTATATTTTGGAAGTTTGGGATATATACACGGATTTATGACAGTCTTGCTCGATATAGTAATATGCTACTTGGTTTGTATCTATCTTAATAAGTGTATATGTTTCTTTTAACGTATTGCTAATACATATTGATAGAGTTCTTAGGATCTTTGCTTGACTATCAACGTTGTGATGGCAGTTACACTAGTGGGAGCTGGGTAGTCTACAAGCACATCCTTACACAAGTCCCTAGTCGCAGGATTATCGAGACAGGGCATCGATACTTCAGAGTAGACTAGTATATACGCTTCTCTTCCCAGCATGGGAGATGGTCTGTCCCATAGCCATCAGTACGTCGTACTGGAGATAGTATGCAGGTGCTCATTGAGTTATGAGTTATACTGGACGGACTCGTAGGGAACTGCTGGTTGGTAATATACCTATCGTTAGGTAGCAGTTCTCAGGTGACATGAGTACAACTTAGTCCGTCGACTTAACACTGCTACTTCACCTCAAGTGTGTTCCCACTGTTCTTAGATTACTACCCTACCACGGCTCTGCTGGGTCATGCAAACAGGTAGTAGTTGGGTGCAGTCCCGAAGCGCTTGGAAGCAGTGGCGGTTGGATAGGATTCGTCTCTCCCGGTATTGGGGATTGATGTCGCGCTATGTTCGGAAAGCCATTATACAAAGTCCCTGACCAGGGCAAGTGAGATTTACTGGTAGGTATTCCAGTAGTTTCTCAGGGTGTTCTGGGCTACACTCCGACATGACTTATTCCGCTATTAGGGGTCTGAAGTTTACCATCCCCCTGGGTCCGATATGCGATACTCTTAGACGAACAGACCGGACTGTACGGAGATTGCCACAGACAGACTCAGTAGGGGTACGGATGAGTTTCCTCGTCGACTTTCTTGTCGACGGATACCTGGGTAGCCGTTACGTACAGCTAGTGCCATTGACGCGCTTGTGGTTAAACCTAC
Organism: Agapanthus africanus; assembly: GCA_030015575.1. Classification (NCBI taxonomy): domain Eukaryota; kingdom Viridiplantae; phylum Streptophyta; class Magnoliopsida; order Asparagales; family Amaryllidaceae; genus Agapanthus; species Agapanthus africanus. The sequence goes on along the minus strand of CM057339.1, from coordinate 294,468,439 downwards.
TGCCAGAGTATTGTCGAGTCTTTAGAGTCCCACACAGAGGGTTTCCCGGCTTCAGACGAAACGTGTAGAGATCGTATGGTTTTACGACAGGGTTCGATCACATACGTGCACTTGTGCGCATATGATGTTCCGGCGGATATTACTAGTGGGCTTTAGTTTAAGCTGGACCCTAGTATATGATTATTGGATTAGTTTCGTCTCATTGTATTCGTGCCTCTTGGGATACGAATGCGGGTATGTATATACGGATGAGAGGGGCATTCTTGTAATTTGGACAAGATTACTACATGGAGAATGGCACCTCATATTAGGGTTTTTCTTTATTAGTAAAATCCTTTTTAAAGTAGAGGAAATGAGAGTAGAAAACTTATGGTATTTTAGTGAAATAAGATTAGGGTTTTGCATTGACTTTCATGAGATATTTGTATGTTGTTAACTTAGATATTTTGTGAGATATTTTGTAGGATATTTTCACTGAGTTTAAATGCCAAAACCCTAGCCTTTATTCACTAATCTATCAACTATAGAAAAACAACAGATCTTTTCTCTCTTCTCATTTTCTTCAAGCCTCTCTCCATTCCTCTCAAACCCTAACCATTCATGAGTTGAAAATTCTAGGGTTTAGTGAGACAACTTGATCCCTCATTACTCTTTACACATCCTAGGCTACTTAGTCTAGCATACCAAGTGACCTAATTGCCTCAAGTTAGAGGCACAGCTCAAAATCGGAACTCTCGGACGGATCTTCTACGATTTGGAGAAGCGAGGAGGTGAATTCCGTTCCCAGTTCAAGGAGCTCACAACTTCAAGAAGGACAGGAAGAGGTGAGGACAGCGAGAACTTGAGGTATAACACACACATAGTAGTTAAACCTCATTGATAGATTGTTAGTTAGGGTTTAGTATCGATCCTGGAGTTTAGTCGATGTTACGAAGCTAATAAAAATCGTTTTTTGCACATTCCGCCTCCTTGCGAACACGTGGGATGCGTGGTATCGACTTACAATGTCACAGTCCAGTAAACTCGTCTACGTCTCTGTGTCATGCGGCTGCCCTCCCTCCACTCGTTCCACAGCTCCTCTCCTAATGTGTCAAATATCCCTGTCCTCTCATACAATGAGCGTTGTGTTGTGCCTTCAGTCCGCAAATCCATCCTGCTCGACGTCCCCGCCCATAGTCAATCTGTGTCTTTTGCGGCTCCTACCTGCTGCAGCCCATGCTCATAACATTATGACTAATTTAGTGCTATATATCATGCAAGCTATTTGACTTTTTCATTGAAGATCCTATTATTATGTTATGTCCAAACTATCCAACATATGGCACTAACAATGATGTCCCAAGCAGGGAGATCCTCTCTTCCAAAGTTTCTAAGTCTCTAAACCCCTCATAAATCTATAATAGACCAAGGGATCACACCCTCCGTAGACCTGGTTAAAAATTTATCCCATATCTGTGAGGTCATCTCACAACCGAGAAGCAGATGATCGACCATTTCAACATACTTACCACATAGCCCACATTCCATCGGGCCAATCCACTTACGACGTAGTAAGTTATTTTTTGTAAGAATCAAGTTCTTAATTATTAGCCACTTAAAAATCTTAATTTTATATGAAAATTGGACCTTCGAAATCTGGTATAGGTAATTATCCTCCACTCCTCCATAGTGACTCCTCCATAGTGTAAGATCCTATAAATAGAGTGGACCGAGAATTTGTGTGTTGATGACCATTTCCAAATCGGGGCATTTTTTATTTCCACCATTGGCTTCTAGTTCTCTAGACAATCGATCAACCCCCGTCTCTCCTGAAGCTAATGTCGCGAAAGTCTTTTGTTGAATGCTGGCCATCATTTCCCTCTTTTCCATTGATTCTCCACCGATGCATCACAATTTTTTTCTAGAAGAAACTGAAAGGGGAATTTTTCTTGTAAGGAGATTTTCCCGCACCAATAATCACACCAAAAATGAATGGACCGCCCGTTTCCTAGTGTAAAGAAAATCTCTGAAGAACAAATCTTTAACTGTGGTAATCCCTTTCCAAAAGCCAGAATTCGTGTTCACATTCTTATTACTAGAGTTTATACCCCCTTTCAATTTCTGTAAGCCGTCTTTATAGTGTTGACCCATCCTATTTTCTTTCCTTTCGACAGCCTCCACCACCATCTTGCAAGCAAAGCCTTATTCATAATATTAATATTTTTTATTCTAAGTCCTCCTTCCTGCTTCGGACGACATACAGACTTCCATTTCACCAAATTATATTGTTTTCTTTGTACATTGTTTCCTTTCCATATGAAAGACTTTCTGATCTTATCGATTCTATGCACCACCCAACTTGGTAGCCGATAGAATGACAAGTAATATATTGGGAGGGCCATCAGTGTTGAATTTAAGAGAGTTAACCGTCCTTCAAGAGAAAGACATGTAGCTTTCCACTCTTCCAATCTATTTTGAAAACATTCAATTAAGAGCATCCAGTCCGACTTTTTAAGGGACCCTGGTCGAATTGGCAACTCAATATATTTGATGGGAAAATCCTGAATCTTGCAATTTAGGAACTTAGTAATTACACGATTTGTGTCCTCTTGTCCATTCCAGAAAGCCAACGTGCTTTTATCGTAATTGATACGTAGCATATATCACATCTCGAAGGTGTATAGGATCAACTTTATAGTAACGGTCTGCTGTATACTATTTCGTCCGAAGATAATCGTGTCATCCGCATATTGAAGGTTTATGATTGATATCTTATCTTCTCCAGACCCTAGTCTTTGCAAACGTCCACTTGATTTGCATCTTCGTATAATATTGGAGAGACCGTCAGCCACTAGATTAAAATAAAGAGGTGATAAAGGATCACTTTGCCTTAGTCCCCTTTTACATCTAAACTCTTTAGAAGTCCTCCCATTGATTGAGACAGAGAAGGAAGCAGATAACCGCCATGTTGTAATCCACGCGATCGACTTTTGATCAAAACCTTTAAGCTTCAGTGTTTCAGCGACAAAACTCCGGTCCACCGCATCAAATGCTTTCGTAAAGTCTAATTTCAGTAGGTACCCATCCCGTCGTCGTCTTTTGGCGTCCTGAATGACCTCCTATGCAGTCGTTATCCCGTCCATGATGCTTCTGCCAGTAATGAAACTCGTTTGTGATTGACTATCTTGTCTACTGCAGTTTTCAATCGATTTATAAGGACCTTTGTTATAATTTTACAAGAGCAATTTAGTAAGCTAATAGGTCTGTAGTTTTTCGGTGATTTGGCTCCTTTCTTCTTTGGGAATAGTACAATTGCCGCTGAATTGAAACGTTCCTAGCTCAATTCCCCTTTATGTAGTGCTTTGAAGATTCGAACAATATTTTCTTTCACCGTGTCCCAGAAGAACTGATAGAACATTGTTACGCCCCGCTTTCTAAAAAGACGTAGAAGCATGCACGTGACGAGACCCACGACGTATTTTTTTCGATAAGACCGTTTTCCGAAACAAATACGCTAAGTGTTTATAGGCAATATAAGAATGAAAAGAAATGTTAAGTGAATAAAATCCACCAATTATTTTTTACATTCAAATTTCACAAGTTTTAAATTGATTACAAGAAGTCTGAACAAGAAACATAAATATAAAAGCCTAAAGATGTGGCTTAGTAAAAAAGGAAAAGCTGAAATAAAGAACAAGTGGCATACTGAAACTACAAACTGGAAAGAAAACTAAGGAACGGTTTCAGAAGTGAACTAGTCGTAATTTTCAGCAATATGTTCCACCTCCTCAGTCTCTAGACAGTCTGACGAACATTCCAAAGAAACAAAAGATGCGTGGAATGCCCGTTAGTGAACTTTCGCTCGATAAGTCCCCAAAAAGGATAGAAATGTGAATGTGATAAATGATAGCATGTAAGTAGTATATGAATTCTAATATGGTTATAGGTGTCAATTAAATCTAGCAAGTATATGCACATGGTAAGGTATCATGAGTATGAAAATACACCCCCCAATGTAACACAGGCATGACAAACAAGTATGGTATGACCGTGTAGTGTAGGTATAGTGAGCATGTAACAAGTAAAAGCGCCGAACATGTAATGAATAGCACCTAAAGAGGCCACTAAAAGGATAAGCAAACTAACGTGAGTTCAAGTGTGAATGTCAACCAATCTCAGGAGTGTTCTCGAACTCAAAGTTAGGACCTCAGGAGTAAGGAACCACGGGCCCGAATCAAGATGTGTTAGTAACAGGACTTCAACCGTTTTTTAAGTATTTCAAACCCAAGAGTAGGACTCTAGAGGCTTGAAAACACATATCCTCATGATAGATTGCTTGTGTTAGTAGATATGGATTCATGAATTAGGGGGATTCATGAATTAGGGGGACTCCTGAGATTTCGTTGGATTCACACTTAAACTATCCAAACACCCCATGCATATTAGTCTATGATTAATGTTATCGAGTCCATGAATACAAAAGGAGATACAATATCAAGATTGAGTTCATATAATCAAGATCATGTAGTCATGTCAAGTGCAAGTATTCATGTCATTTGTATTCATGATTCGAGTCAAGTTGGATTAAGCATGATAGTTTAGTATAGGTCGTGTCAAGTGTTCATGTCAAATTCAAGCATTCAAGTTTAAGTCCAAGTTAAATTCGAGTTCAAATCAAGTTTAGGTTTAAGTCAAGTTGAAATTTAGGGTTAAGTTCGAGTTCAAATTAAATTAGAATTCAAGTCAATTTATGATTCGAGTTCAAGTTCTAACCATATCTTATTAAAACATTTATATTTTGAAGATCTTAAATTTGGGAATAATCGGGCAACCGTTGCATATGGACGGCAGGATTTGTGTCTTTTTCAAAGATGATTGTCATTAATAATTCCTTTAATTTGTATCTTTATTTAAACTAGATAGGCAAGCACTCACTTTCTCCGGCTCTCTGAGGTCTGGAGAAAAGATACCGCTTAAACTCATTTTTATCTAAATACCTTAAATATGTATTTTAGATATTTTGGTGAACTTAGGTTATTTATGTAAAATATTTCATTTGAAAACTCGATGGGGTTTTTAGGTAAACTGTTTTATTTTGGAAAAATAAATCTTGAGGGTGTTCTATGTAAGATTATAGTAATTAGATTGTCAAGGGTTTTTATTAAAAATATATTTAGATTTTTATGTTATTTTAGTGATGACTCCAAACTTTTAAAAGTTTATGGTATTTTGATGAAAAATCTGTCTTTCGGAAACTTGAGGATATTTTCTTAAAAAATCTAATCTTTTCATTTTAGAAAAAAGACTAATTTTCACAATTTTTTTTTTTTGGAAAAACGAATATATGAATTAAGTTATTTTAAATTTGTGTTAAAAATTCGTATTTTCTTTTTCTTTGAGAACACGCTCCGTGAAGAGCTCCGATCTCACCCACTAGATCCAATATATGTGATAATCCGTACTATCTTTTAACACGGCTCTCTTAAAAAATGATGTGAAGGACGTAATTGCCAAGGAAAAATAATTTCAGTTTAGAATTCTATGTTTCAAAGTTTGATGGTAATTTAATGAAAAACGTTTCCATAAAATGCTGCAATCAATCGATTGATCGTGCAATAATGAAATAAAGGTGTGCCTTACCCCGTACATGATCTACAGTAACATATCAAAAACTAGTATCGAATACACACACACACAGCATCACCCAGTTGAGGTCTTATGTACTCAATATAACCATTGAGAGATGATGTCCAAGCATTCAACTAGCTTAAGGTTCACCAGTGCTTTGGTTATCAGTGGAAAGCAAAGTTCCAAATTGGGACCGAGATGCAGTAGAAGGATCAATGCAGTAACATGAAGGCAAGTACATGAATAAACATGAGTAATCCTCTAAGGATATCCCCATTATGTATAAAAACGACTTGGATAAATATCTAAGTGTTTATGGATCCAAACTAAGAAAGCTAAGCATCTCCAATATTCATGAAGATGGTGTCAGTGTTCCCGCCAAAAATTTCTGCGCAAAAGAGTCCAAGGTATCAAATGGCAGCGATACGTTTAAGGAAATGTGAACCAGTATCTTCCGGCCTGTATTTTGATAAACTCCCGAAAGAGGAACTGTTAAATTCTGATGATATTGGAAGCATCTCGAAAAACCCTTCGATTTGATATATTATGGGCTTCATAATTCATCCGGGATCAAAAGTTATGAGCAAATATGCTATGCACTGTTCCCTGATTAAAAATCAGGAATTACCTCAATGAGGTATCACGTGCTCACACGTGACCAATGGTCATGTGTTGACACGTGATAGTTAAATATAAATAAATATAATGGTTGAAGAAGGACCCAATTGGGGGCCACGTGCTCACACGTGACCAATGGTCACGTGTTGACACGTGACAATCGAAACAGAAATGAAATAACAAATGGCTGAAGGAAATACCTCAATGAGGTGTCACGTGCTCACACGTGACCAATGGTCACGTGCTCACACGTGACCAATGGTCACGTGTTGACACGTGATGATTAAAACTGAACCGTAAGTAAATGCTGAGAAAAGGACTCAATTGGGGGTCACGTGCTCACACGTGACCAAGGGTCACGTGCCAGCACGTGCCAGGCTTTGAAAGCCTTACAGATTAATAGAATTAAAATTCTAAAATTTTCTAAATCTTTCCAAACACAAAAGGTCTATGGGGGACCGTTGGATTAAAAAATCCAAGGGTGATAAAAATCCAAGGGTGATAAAAATCACCAATTTATGGGAAAATCTTAGACAAGGAAAGATTTCCCTAAATCTCACCAAGAATAAAAAACAGAATATCTTTTGGATTTAAAATCCAACGGTGAATAAAATTCACTGAATGATCTAAAGGCTCATATTAAATATGAAAACAAATCAAATCTTTCAATGAAAGATTTGCAAAACAAATTGATTCTTTTCTTTCTCCTATAAATATGAGCCAAGAAAAGAAGAGATGGGATCTACTCTTTTGAGAGAAAAACAGAGAGAGAAAAAGTGAGGAGAATTTAATTCTCAAGAGAGAAAAAAAGAGAGGAGAATTTAATTCTCAAGAGAGGAAGAAAATTTCTTCAGGAGAAAAAGAAAACCCTAGGTGAGAAAAGAAAGGGAATCAAAACTTCAAACAGAGAATTTAATTCTCAAAATCTAAGAGTTTAACTCTTCTGCAAAAGAACTTAGTTCTTCCTTTAGTTGAAGATCTGCAGAAGCACATCTCCCCATAGGTTGAGAATTTAATTCTCATCGGGTTGAGATCCTGCCATGCAGATCCAAAATTTAGAGGGGGAATTGAGTTTAGAGAATTTAATTCTCCCAAAACAAAACTAGGGTTTAACCCTATATGAGAATTTAATTCTCCCAAACTCACAGGAATTTAATTCCTTCAAGATGGACAGAACTAGGGTTTAACCCTATATAAGAATTTAATTCTTTTACATATATGGGAATTTAATTCCTCTGAAAAGAAAATTAGGGTTCAACCCCTATGAAGAATTTAATTCTTAAAAGATAAAGAGATCTTCAAGTATGCAAAGAACAAAGGTCACGTATCCCCACATGACTCCTGAAAAGATCCCCAAAAAACAAGAAGGAAAAGGTTTTGAGGCAATGCCTCACATGCTCTCACGTGATCTCCAAGACAAAGGGAATAAAAGCAAGGGAAATCAAAGCTTTGAGCGCTCTCACGTGCTACCACGTGACCCCTTAGGAAACGTTTTAACAGTCAGCGCATAAATCTCCATCACGTGTCAACACGTGATAACTCGAAATAAAAATGAAAAGTCTTTAACACTTATTCGCAGATTTGAGGATAAAACAAAGGAGATCTGGCTCCACATTTAGGGCGCCCTCACGTGTCCCTACGTGACCCCTAACAAATCCCTTTAATAATGGATGGATGCTTATCACGTGCCCACACGTGATGGCCAGGAAATGAAAAGTGTTTAACACTTAATTGTGAGAACGAAGAAAAGGGATCTGATCCCCCCTTTGGGCGCTCTCACGTGTCCACACGTGACCCCTCTGTCTTTAGTGTTTAACACTAATTTGGAGATTGTATTTCCAGTGTTTAATACTGATTGTTTCTAGTGTTTAACACTAAATTGAAGATTATATTTCCAGTGTTTAACACTGATTGTCTTTTAGTGTTTAACACTAATTGAGAGTTCTATCTCCAGTGTTTAACACTACTTTTAGCCAAATTGGCTAATTTTCCAGAGGCAAAATTCCCTCCTCCAATTGATTCTCAATTTCTGTCACGCCCCGCTTCCCAGAGTACGCAAGATTGGGCACGTGACATAGCCAACCATGCTACCTGTGGGTAGGAAGTATCCATCCACAGTCACATTACGGTTGTAAGGATATCAAGAACAAGATAATAAGCTAATCTAGTACATGTCCAAATCCATAATAACAAGAATCAATAAACAATAAGGGCGGAAGCTAATGATCCAATACAATGAATAAACAGTACGTCCCATAAAGCGGGCTCACATCTGGAAATGAAATGAAATAAATAAACTAAACCCTAAAGAACTCACAATTCAGCCTGCTGGCTGAAGTACTCCTGCTCGGTCGTCGACAGTGGTACGGAATCTGGGCCATGCAAAACCCAGACGTCAGCGCGTCAAGACATCAAGTAAATAGTATAAACATGGTAATAAGCAGTGCAGGTATGAACATGAATAAAGCAGTACTAAGAAAGAACAGAGCAGGGTAATGTGCAATGGTGACTGAACTGTCCTATCAGGTTTCTACTCTATAGTCTTTGAAATCAATTGATGAATCGTCGATGTAACTCAATAGTATCCCGTGCGTGCCCGGGACCACGGTCAAAGCCCTCGGGGCTGAATCCGAGACGTGCCGCTAAGCAGTAAAAGGTAGTAGGATGGGCGAGTGATGTCAGCATCAACACTCCGGGGCTGGCCAAGCCCGTAAGACTGATCAGAACATGTATCGAACTGTTGAGTTACAAGTCGGTTTCATCTTTGATTTCCCCATACCCCCAAGCTATGTATGTCAGGTCAGGTATTCAGTAGTCAAGGACTAATGCCAACAGAAAATCCGGTAAAAGTAAGTCCGTCTGGATAGACAGCAGGGATGGTCAGGTTTGTCAGCATTAGGCATGAGATCATGAAACCAGTCATGTCATGGTACAACGGGATGAGTCGGTATGTATGTATATGTCATGTGTAGCAGGGTCAGGCCAATATGTAGTGCAATCGAGTATGTGCTCACAACAGGTATACAATCAAATAATGAACAGCAGCAGGAAACAGTAAATAACCATATTATTCCATGTAAACACAATGATGTTTTGTATTCTCTTATTAACAGGTTCAAGCACCCTTGGGTGCAACAATCGCAGGGTAAAACAATATTAATAACACGAAGCAATGAAGCCATTAAAACTACAGCATAATAATAGTTACAAGGATGATCTAGCAATTCGAGCAAGGACGTTCTAATTGGTTTAATTAGTTAAAGTGTGGATTGATAGCATACCGATTAATTTCAAGAAACTACCATACTGATTTAATGTTAAGGCTTATTGTGACCGTCGGTTTTAGGTTATAAACTAATATGATAATCAAGAGTAAAGCGAGACTTTATATTGTGTACTAGCATGTTAAAGCAAGTATTCGGATACTTGCCTCGACGGTTTCGCAAACCGGAAAGTACGGATGTAATGTCGGCAGAAAACACGAGACGGGTGCACGGGCCACGGATCGAGTCCCAACAGAGAACAACGGGATCACACGGACCAGGGTACCTCAAGGGAGACACCCCGGGGCAACCACGGCGGGCTCGACGGCGCTGGAACGCCGGCGAGGCAGCGACGGCAGCTGCGAAGGCTTGAACAGCCTCGGGTTCGCTGGAGATAGGGTGCGACGAGTAGAGGAGGGTGGTGGTCGGCTCTGGTGATCGAGGGGGAAATGAGGTGGCGCGGGTGATGTCGACGAGGGTCGACGGCGCGTTCTCGGCGAACTGCAGAGGGTAGGTGATGGGGTTATGGGCTCGGGTTGGTGGTGGTCCAGCGAGGGGAGGAGGAAGGCGACGACGAGGTCGCGACGAGGAGGAGGAGAGGGAGTCGCGGGAGTCGTCGGCGACGGGAGGCGGCGTCGACGGCGAGAGTTGCGGCGGGGTGAAGTCGTCGGGGTTGGGTGCAGGCGCGGGAAGGGAACGGAGGAAGGAGGAAAAGGGTGCGGCTGGGCTCGCGGTGGCGAGGGCGGCGACGGCGAGGTCGCGGGGAGGTCGGCGGCGCGAGTACGAGGGCTAGGGTTTGGGGTTCGCGTGGGTTTTCTCGTGGTCGAGAGGAAGGGGAGATGGCTGCATGGAGGGATTAAATAGGGGAAGAGAGAGAGAGATTGGAGAGAGAGAGAGAAAGATTTAGAGTGAGAGAGAGAACGAGAATAGAGAGAGAGAGAGGGAAAGGGGGCCCACGAGAGGAAACCCAAGCTCGCGATTGGCTGGCAAGGATAAAGGAATTTTTAAAATAAGATTTTGAAAGGATTTGTGAAAGATTTAACTGTGAACGAATATATATTCGTATATTATAGTTTTAAGATATTAAATTAAATGGGCCTTTCTGGCGCGAAATGAAACATTTCCAAATCGAGCCCGGGTTGCGCCCAAATGTTCCAAATTCAAACTATAGGATTTTAAGCGGGGTTCCAAATTTTGAAAAGAGGTGTTTAATGATTAAAATGCATGCCCCTAAGTCGTGCACTCGTACGCGTGCGTAGTCGTCCAAACTTGCCCGTTTAGCCAAACGGGACGGAATCTCGACACGCGGACGCTACCACGCGACTAGTGGCGACGAGTAGGCCAACATGGACGTTTTAAATTTCATTTTAGGAGTTAAAATTTGTTATGTGCCAAAATGACTTAACCGGTTAAAATTTAGCAATAAACACCAGAAAATCAGGAAAATTGAAATGAGCAATATATAACCCTCAACTAGTAATATAAATAGTATTATTGGGCTCGGGTGTTACAATTTCGACAAAATGTTGTCAGAGCCCCCAAACCTCTGTTTAGCACTGCTGAATGATGAGGGGCTGAACCCAGACAAATGTCTAATGGCCCAAAGGGCCAATATTTCAAACATAATTGGACTTAGCCCAAACTGGCCGTAAGTCCTCAAATCATCTTGAACTGAGCACATCTGCTCTTTCAACCAACTCATTGGTTCAAGGGTATATCTCTGAACTCCTCTGATATTTGTCGTTGTAATACTTTAACGTCTTCAGAGAGGTGATGGGTCCCGACAGCCATACATTTTATTGGACCACTATGTCCCTAAACTGGCAATGGACCACTATGTCCCTAAACTGGCAATGGATCACTATGTCCCTAAACTAGAACAATAGAGCCCAAATGCTCTTTTATCGGATCGAAAAGGGCAGAAATAGAAGCAAGATAAGCAAACAATCCGTTAAGTTGATCTTAGTCTCAAATTAGATTAACGTATCCTTAACAAACGTTTGAGTTGATCTTAGCCTCAAATATGGCTAACGTATCCTCAAACCAAAACCCCAAACCCAAATTTAAGAAAATAAAGATTTGGACTAATCCACGTCCTACGGGCGACGACATAAATTAGTCTCCGTATACAATCCACGGGCAACCACAAACAAAACAAACACCCACGACACGAAGTGACCATCTGGAGAAAGAGAAAGTTGTTACCGCGATGCGGTAGCGTAATTAACTGCATGGGCTTGCGCCTGCAGGGAAGAGCGTCCCCACAATCAAAAAACCCCTCAGACGAGGGGGAATCTGACGAAGTCTGCTACATCGGCCGCATCCGTTTAAACCTTCGATACACGGTGCCATAAATCAACTTGGTATCTTCGGAGAAGTGGACGGATAGCATCAATTAGCATCTGTCCCGAATCTCAGGCAAGACAGTCCGTCTTGCGCGTCTTTCGGAGGGGAACAGTTGTTCAATTGATAAAACTGCACATTTAATATGACATTTTTCCTACTATTATTATATAATAAAAGGTGTTTATTATAATATATGATACATATGAGGGTTTATCTGTAAAAATACTATTTTCATGTGTTTATATATTATAAATAACATTTTGTAGGAAAAAGTAAGCATATAATATCCATGTAACATTTGGCCCATTTAAATATGCTTACCTTATTAATACATTTGACCAATTCTTAATGGTTAAGTTAATATCTTAATAAAACAAACTCTACTAATATTGTTTGTTGAGTTATTATGCAGAATTTTCAGGGCTGAAATCAAGAAAATCAAAGTTGGCAAATCAAATCTACCAAAGATATTCAAGAAACTAATTCTGGTAGAAATGTGGAAAAGATTTTCAAAGTCTAGATACTCAAAAGATTACAAAGTGTTACAGATATGAAGCTACAAAAATTAGAGGCCATGATCTCACCAAAAGGGGGTGGATCCGCGGCCAAACCTATCCAATGGTCGCGGTTCCGTCGTGGATTTGAAGAGTTGAGATATGGGATTATGGTGGTTAGGATCCTAACAACTAGTTTCCATATTAGGAAACTAAGGTTCTGGCTCTGTGACTATAAATAAGGACCGAGAGCCTCTTGGAAAAATCATCAAGCCGACGAGATCACGAAGTCCAAGACGGCTCACGCATCCAGACTGATCATCAACTGTTCGTCTACCTCCTTGGAAGAGATCGAGAAGCAAACTAGTCTTTGTAATCATTTTCTAAGGAATAAAGTGTAGATTGTTCAAGTTGATTAATAAAGGTAGTTGTTTTATTTAATTCTTTTGCATTTTACATTATGTTTTCCCTCTCTGTTTTTTCATCTTCTACTCCCAACATGCGCGAGTAATTCTCCACTTGTTAGGGTTCGTAGGATTAGGGTAGGCTAATAGACGATGAAAATAATTAAACCCTTTTTAAGTCCTATAAAGTTTAGGAACTTTATCAAAAGAATCATTAACATCCTAATCGGGCGCGCTAGCAATTCTTTGCTAGTTCCGACCGCGATTAGAGATTAGATTAATGATTGTTTTGGTAAAGGCTAGATATGAACGGAGTTCCGTGTCGAGATAAGGGTTAACAGTGGGATTCCTTTTCCCTCCAGAAACCATAATCTACACGCATCACCGTCGCTCTAGTTCTAAATCTATTAATGGATAAAAAGGGTAACTTTTAATTAATCGTCCATAACTACTAAATCCTAACGAACCCTACAAACCCTCTTATTATATTATCTACATCTTTAAAATAATCTAGATCTATGTTTTACATTCTTGTTTAACGTAGATGTAGAAACCATTCTATAAAATTCTTTATCCCTCCTCTCTTTCTCAACACATCTAAAGTAAAAGTAAAAGGTTCCACGTTTCCCAGAGGACGACCCGTACTCATCTCGGTCTAGCTACACGCGACACCGTTCTGATTGCGGTTAACTATACAAACACACACTCTTTCGAATCAATCAAATGGCGCCGTTGCCGGGGATACGTGCGTAATTTTTTATTTTTACTATTTGTGTTGAATTCTTAGACGAGTCATATCATTATTAAAACAAAACTGCAAATTGCATATTTAACGATTTGTGCGTGAATTTTTGCAAGGAGATTTGGAGTCACATAATTGAGGAAAACAGGAAACAGAGACATTTTTAGAGATCCAGAGGAGCAAAGGAGACCACAGAAAAAATTTCATCAACTGTTCTCTCTACCACGCGGCGGAACCGCGGCATAAAGGCACTTTTTGCGGCGGAATCGCGGCAGGATAGAAGAGTTAGGGCTACAGAATTCTCTGGTATCTTTCTTAACTCCTCTCTCTCCTCAAATCCAATAAAATCTATTTTCTGCTGGATTCTTTGCAAAACTGCGCCGCTAAAAAAAATATCTTTTTGCAAAAGTTTTGTGATTGGTTTTGTTTTGCATATTTAATACGGACTTTAAGGGGCAAAGACCAAATCAAGATTAGGTGGGGATTTCATCACCCTTCCTAAGCCCCACAAATCACAAACCAAGCATATAGATCAACCCTTCATTAATTTAAAAAATATCTAGACCAGACTGTAAGGACTGTCGCGCTCATTAAGGACAGAGGAAGGTCGTGAGTAATCTATCGTTTATCTGCATTACTTTTGTAGTGCCTAGGCAAGTGTGACAAAGGTTAGTGGTTTTTAATTAGGCCCACGACGTGGTTCCTTCCCACTTACCTGGCACTTATCTGGCTACAAGGGTAGTACGGAGGCGGTAGAGGATTAATCCTGCGGCTTGTCCTTTGGAAGTCTAGGAGCGGTCTAGAGACTGGACCTAGGTAACCTTAGTTCTAGGGTTGCTTGTGCATCTTATGGGTGATTTGTCTTGAGTCCCATTTTTTCAAAGCAAGCCAATTTTAAAATCACACACACGCTGCCACTTGCACTAAACCCGCTTAGTGCATGCTCGGCTGGACACGGGATCCTAGTGCCCGTCTTGTCCGCGTTTCTGCTATCGACACCGAAGTCGGTACTTCTTCATCTTCTTTTCCCCCACCACACACCACATCGACCGTGATGGACGGCACTCCATCTAATTATAACACCACGCTGCCACCGCCCGCAGGTGAGCAGAATCCACCGCGCATCTCTCTCCAAGAGAGATGCTATCCTATTCGTGGTTCTCTTCCCACTTGTCTATCTCTTCCGCCACCTAATGGGGATAATTTCGAAATTAAACCCCACTACATCAATCTGCTGCCCAAATTTCACGGGCTTGAGTCGGAAGACGCGTACGTTTTCATCACCAAATTTGAAAACGTATGCGCAATGATGGGTACTTCTCAATTGACCTTAGATGCTATGCGCTTACGTCTTCTCCCATTCACACTGTGCGACTTGGCAGAAAAATGGCTTTATAATACTGCCGCACACTCTATCGCTAATTGGGATGAATTCGTCGTAGCATTTCTTAAGAAGTTTTACCCAAATCATAAGACTGCACATATTAGGAGCGAGATCAACCAGTTCACCCAGCTTCCCAATGAACCATTTTGGAAGTGCTTTGAACGTTTCAAAGATCTGCTTGTCCAATGCCCCCATCACGGAATACAAAGATGGGATTTATGTCGGATTATATATGAGGGCATTAATCCAGCGACAAAGCAGATACTTGAAACAATGTGTCAATGCAATTTCATGTCTAAAGATGACGGTGAAGCATGGAAATATCTGGAAGACCTTGCTGAACACACGTTGCAGTGGGAAAGCGTAAGACCGCCTTCAACTAAGGGAGGTATTCATCAGCTCGTCGTTTCTATCGCAGTAAAAGCCGAAATGACAGCGATTCAGAAGATACTCGATGCTATTGAAAACAAGTTCTCAACATTCTCCCTAAATCAGGTCACGCTTCCTAAGACTGTCTGTGGTTGCTGTTCGGATCCTTCACACTTAACGGAAGAATGTCCTATGAATGCATCGTTTCAAGCTAATGCTGCTTTTCAGCAGCGACCTAGAAATGATCCTTATTCTTCCACATATAATCAAGGATGGAGGAATCATCCTAACTTTGCTTGAAATCAAAACCAACAAAGTAATTATCAAAGACCTCCTCCACAGCAACCACAACCACAAAATCAGCCCCCCTTTCAGTCACAAAATTTCCAAAATCCGGCCAACATTTCTACACCACAAGTGGTCGGTACTGACAACTCACTTGCACAAACTTTGGATATGTTCATGAAACAATCCATGCAAAATTCGGCTGAGATAAGGTCTTCTATTGATACCCTAACGAAAAACTCCTCCTCCCATGGTGAGAGTATTAAATCAATAGAAAACCAAATCGCACAGTTAAACGCCGCAATGAGTGCTAGAGAGAAAGGGAAACTCCCATCTCAACCCCTACCGAATCCTGGCCATTCACAAAGTCATAATGTGAATGCCATTACTACGTTGAGATCGGGGAGAGTGCTGAATAACCAAGTGGGTGAGCAGTGTGATGATAGTGACATCAATGATACCCCAGCTTCTTCTTCTTCCCCTAATTCGTCTAGTCTCCCACCTTCATCCGAGCCTATTCTCCGTTTTCCCCAAGGCTCGAACCCTTCGCCCATTTCGCCAAATCTATCTAAGTCGATTCCCACTCCAACTTTGGGATCGAATCCATCCCCACATTCTTCTCCACAAACGTTGGACCCAAAACTTATTGATCAAGCACCTTATCCAAACAGGTTAAGGGGCAACAGACCAAGTCCACAAATGGAGAAAATTGTGGAAATTTTTAAGCAAGTTAATATAAACATTCCTCTCCTAGATGCTATTCAACAAGTTCCGTCATATGCGAAAATCCTAAAGGACTTGTGTACTAGGAAGAGAAAAGTTCAATTACCTAAAAAAGTTTTCCTTGCGAGTAATGTGAGCACAACTTTTACACAACAACTTCCCAAGAAACGAAAGGACCCCGGAAGTCCTACAATTTCAATCTCTATTGGGGGTAAAAATATCAATCGTGCTCTACTCGATCTAGGTGCTAGTGTTAATTTGCTTCCGTATTCTGTTTATGAGCAATTAGGGATCGGAGAGTTAAAGCCAGCGCATTGCACTCTTCAGATGGTCGATCGATCTATCACCCAACCTAAGGGTGAGCTAGAGGATGTGTTAATCAAAGTCGAGGAATTCATATTTCCTGTGGACTTTATCGTTATTGATACACAACCTATAACAAACCCACGCAATCAAATTCCGGTGATACTCGGTCGACCCTTTTTGGCCACTTCCAACGCAGTAATTAATTGTAGAAACGGCTCTATGACCCTATCCTTTGGAAAGAAGTCAATTGAGCTTAACATTTACAAGTTGGGAAGTGAACCCTCCGAACCCTATGCTCATGTGTGTTCTGTCGAATTAATGAATATCGACAGCAGCGAATTTGATCAATCTCATGATACAGACTCTTTTCATATGTTGTTGTTTGACCCAACCATTTACTCTTCCACCGAGTTGTCCGGGTCAACATCTAATGAGGAACTTTATATTGAGTCTGACGATCACCCCATTTTTTCTGATGACATTATTTTTCGGGGTATCGATGAAAGCTTTGAGGAAATTTTCGCTGATGAACTCGCATTTTTACAAGACACGGGTGTTGAGATGAATCAACTCCAAGATGAAGAAATTGGACCTCCACCCCCTCTTTTGGACAATCATGACAATGCGAGTAATCCATCATTACTATCACTATGTCGTCTCTCCAAATTAAGACGCAATCCTTTTCCAATACACCTCTTGTCACCTCCCCACTTCTTCACGTCAATAGGTGACATATTCTTCCACCAACCTTGGTGCTTCATCGATAAAATTTTTGAATGGTTGGTGTTGACCTTCGGTCTTTGCAAAGCTTGGCATTGACCAATAACCTTGACCCCCTCGTGTGATTTTAAAAGATTAAAATTGTTTAACTCAAGTTTGGGGGGTGGTATATTTTGGCTCTTGAAAGAAAATGATTTTTACAAAATGGTGAGCCTATAATAAGTTTGGGGAGGATTTTCATTTTCATATATTCTTGCCCCCATTAATAATTTCCTCCCAAGTCTACAGGTTTTTTGAGCTTAACGGATGACATCAGTGAGGACACTGCTGTAAACAGGTTTGGGGGAGGTTTGTGCTTATTTACACATCAATTTGCATCATATTTTGCATAAGCACAACATTTTCAAAAATTTAAAAAAAAAAATTCTTTTATAACAAAAGTGTAGAAAGTGAAAAATTACATCCAAAAGATAGGAATAGTTTAAGAAAACCAAGAAAATTAGAAGTTTCTTAAACGAACTAGTAATAAGTAGTTATGAGCTGTTGTCCCAAGGGTTAGTAAGATGAAGGAAGTCACTAATCTGAGGATAAAAATAAGTCTGAAAAATAATTTCTATTCTGGAAGCCAAACATTTGAATGTTGATACCCTACTATATGCACATACACACGTCTTGAAACTCGGGATAGTAGATGATACCTTGAAATGCTCTTGTCTAAAGCCAAAGTGTGAAGGAAATGAAAAAAAAATGAAGAAAATATAAAAATGGTGAAAAGAAAAAAATGAACACTGGTTTTGTATCGCCAAGGCAGCAATAAAAAAAAATATAGCGAGGGTGCCTCTTCACCTAGTGCCCTAAGGCCAACTGGTCTGGGAGTCACTGCTAAGCCTTAGGTGGTGCAAGACGAGGAAAATATTATCACCTAATCAGCAAGCACATGAGTAATCGGTCGGTTAGTACCTCAAGAAGTATTAACGGTCGCATGAAAATATGCGAGCAAATCCATAAATATTCATCAAGTTAAAAAGTACTGAGGTAGATGGACAAGAGTATGATAGCTTGAATTGAATTCTCAGAGTGTAGGGATGTCCATTACACACACGTAGGGGTATATGATCGATATTTGGACGAAAGGTAGGAATGAAGAATAAAGACGATGTTTTATTGAGGGATGATGTGATTTCTAACATCTTTTCATGACTATTAAGATAGGGCTCATGACAACTGAAAAGCTAGTATAGTTGGAAACTCTTATTTTCAAAAGTCTTTCTTTTATGGTTCTTATCTTTATATGTAAATTTCACCATCTCTCTTTTATTATAGGATTTTGTGGGTGTAATCCGCTGAAAACCCTCAGGAGACAACACTCCTCCTACTAGGGACACCTAGAGGTTTAACGGCTTGTTGCACGTGCTCAGTGCAATCGTGTTTGCCTACGAAAGTGTGCTTAGTTTTCTCCTTTCTTTTTCTTCTTCTCTTGAATAAACTAGTTTGCTCGGGACGATCAAAGATAAGTTTGGGGGTATTTGTTCAGTTGATAAAACTGCACATTTAATATGACATTTTTCCTACTATTATTATATAATAAAAGGTGTTTATTATAATATATGATACATATGAGGGTTTATCTGTAAAAATACTATTTTCATGTGTTTATATATTATAAATAACATTTTGTAGGAAAAAGTAAGCATATAATATCCATGTAACATTTGGCCCATTTAAATATGCTTACCTTATTAATACATTTGACCAATTCTTAATGGTTAAGTTAATATCTTAATAAAACAAACTCTACTAATATTGTTTGTTGAGTTATTATGCAGAATTTTCAGAGCTGAAATCAAGAAAATCAAAGTTGGCAAATCAAATCTACCAAAGATATTCAAGAAACTAATTCTGGTAGAAATGTGGAAAAGATTTTCAAAGTCTAGATACTCAAAAGATTACAAAGTGTTACAGATATGAAGCTACAAAAATTAGAGGCCATGATCTCACCAAAAGGGGGTGGATCCGCGGCCAAACTTATCCAATGGTCGCGGTTTCGTCGCGGATTTGAAGAGTTGAGATATGGGATTATGGTGGTTAGGATCCTAACAACTAGTTTCCATATTAGGAAACTAGGGTTCTGGCTCTGTGACTATAAATAAGGACCGAGAGCCTCTTAGAAAAATCATCAAGCCGACAGATCACGAAGTCCAAGACGGCTCACGCATCCAGGCTGATCATCAACTGTTCGTCTACCTCCTTGGAAGAGATCGAGAAGCAAACTAGTCTTTGTAATCATTTTCTAAGGAATAAAGTGTAGATTGTTCAAGTTGATTAATAAAGGTAGTTATTTTATTTAATTCTTTTGCGTTTTACATTATGTTTTCCCTCTCTGTTTTTTCATCTTCTTCTCCCAACATGCGCGAGTAATTCTCCGCTTGTTAGGGTTCGTAGAATTAGGGTAGGCTAATAGACGATGAAAATAATTAAACCCTTTTTAAGTCCTATAAAGTTTAGGAACTTTATCAAAAGAATCATTAACATCCTAATCGGGCGCGCTAGCAATTCTTTGCTAGTTCCGACCGCGATTAGAGATTAGATTAATGATTGTTTTGGTAAAGGCTAGATATGAACGGAGTTCCGTGTCGAGATAAGGGTTAACAGTGGGATTCCTTTTCCCTCCAGAAACCATAATCTACACGCATCACCGTCGTTCTAGTTCTAAATCTATTAATGGATAAAAAGGGTAACTTTTAATTAATCGTCCATAACTACTAAATCCTAACGAACCCTACAAGCCTTCCTATTATATTATCTACATCTTTAAAATAATCTAGATCTATGTTTTACATTCTTGTTTAACGTAGATCTAGAAACCATTCTATAAAATTCTTTATTCCTCCTATCTTTCTCAACACATCTAAAGTAAAAGTAAAAGGTTTCACGTTTCCCAGAGGACGACCCGTACTCATCTCGGTCTAGCTCCACGCGACACCGTTATTGATTGCGGTTAACTATACAAACACACACTCTTTCGAACCAATCAACAGTCAGATACAAGATAAGTCCAACTTACACAATGTTATCACCCATTTCATTTTATTATTATCAATTAAGTTGACTTTAGAGATAATACTCCATATAGTACGGTTTGAGTACTCAATAGCACATACTTTGCCATTCTGCAGAATAAGCTGTAATACAATATATGTTAAGAAACTTTACTTGTGCATCTCACAACATAATATATTTTAGTTAGTTTCGGAAAGAACCTGTGTTTGTGCCGTCTCTCTCTCTCTTTATATATATATATATATATATATATATATATATGAGAATAATGAAGGAAAGAGGCCGTAGGAGGGAATTTCCTTCCATGGCGTTGAAAAAATATACGCTCTCTCGTTTTTTCCGACGATCGGTATCCATCGTCTTCATCATTATCATCTAAGACGTGGGTACATCAAATTGCATGTGATTCTACAATTTTTCACCGTTGAAATAACAATGTAAAACGTTATATTGTCGGTGAACCGTTAATTTTGAACCACTAATTCCCTTCTATGGCCATAGGATGTATATCTCTATATCACACCATTGGCTCATTGTGGTACAAGAAAAATCCAGATCGCTTTCATCATATCAATGTTATGCTTGTGCCAAGTAATATTCACTATCAATTGGCAACTGACTGTGGTGTTGCGAATTATTTAATAAATATATAATGGTAACTTCTACTGGCACAACAATTAAACGGGTATGAGAGAGAGAGAGAGTGTGAGTGAGAAGGCACTTACTTGAGTGAAACACGATGGAAAACCTATTGGGGCAATTCATCGAACAAGTTTAGCGAAATATTGAAATGTCAACAGATTGGAGATCTGGAGGGGTGGGAATGACCATAGCGCTCATGCGGACCAGAGTCTAGTCTTGAAGCCTTGGTTCTTGACCCGGAATAGCCGAAATTGGGCTCACACGGTCATGGGTTTGATGTTGTTGTCGCTGTTGCGACAACGGGGGTTGCTCGGCCAAGGGGTGGGCGGCTATGGTGACGGTGTTGTCGGTGGAGATGATGATGGGGATCGGTTTAGCTGTGGTGGTAGTGTAGATGGGTGTTGGGTTGAGTTGGGAAGAGAAGAATACGATGAAAATGAATGAGAAGAGGGTAGAGGTTTTATCTATATAAGGGAAGAAGAAGAAGAAGAAATGGGGGGTGGGGTCGGGGGAGGGGAGGGGGGAAGGAATTGATGAGAGAGAGTGGGAATTGATGGTGTAATTAAGAAAAAATAAATTAAATTAAATGTTTTAAGGTTTAATGAGGGAAGCGAAAGAGATAGAGAGAGGAGGAAGAGAGGGCTACGGAGAGAGAGGTGAGGGGAAATGAAAATGTCGTGGATGAAGGTGTTTATCAGGTCGGGCCGGCCCTGTTCGGTGCCTACCGGGCCCGGTCCGACCGGGCTATGGGCCTGGCTTATGCCTGGCCCGAATCCACACAACCCGAACCTGGCCCGGCCCGTGGCTCGGTTGGGTCGGGCTCGGGCCGGCCCGTTTAAAAATTTTGATTTTTTTAAAAAAAAATTAAAGTAAATTTTTATTTTTATTAAAAAAAATTGGAAATTTTTTAACCCGAACTTCGTGTTGGTCCTGGGACAGATCTAGATATTTTATTAATTAAAAAATATTTTGAGGAGAAACATAAGTTGGCAAATCTTACCGCTCATACAATTGCCAAAAAATTAAAAATACAATTCAATAAAAAAAACAACTAGTTAGTTTCTATCGGTCTTTATTCTTCATCGGTATCGGAGTCTTCAATACTCTTAACGTATTGTTTTCTATCTTCTGCATCGAACCAATATTTTTGGCACACTGCGGTCTCCAATGTGTCATCCGACAATCTCGCTCTCTTATTGCTCAGAACTCTGTTACCTGTATTAAAAGCAGACTCCGAAGCAACTGTGGACACCGGAGTTGTTAGTAAATCACGAGGTATGGCAAAAAGCACAGGATATATGTGTCTATGTGTTTTCCACCAATCTAAAATATCAAGATTATTTATTTGATCCGCGGTAAGAAAATTACTGAAATTAGTTTGCAAATGCATTGTAAGCTCATTATAAGTAGAAGAAATAGAAACAGTTATTCTTTGTTTTTTTGCTACAAAAACTGAAATATTCCTTTTTTGGAAGTTTGCTGTGAAGAGGAAGATAAAGAAGTTTTGTTTTGACCGTACAGTACATCATATATGGCATACAATTCATGTAAATAAGAATCTAAAATATTTTTATAATCTCCTATATCAGTACCTAAGTTTTCATGGTATCCATCAAGTAAAAAAAATATATTATCCTTTTTAAGTCTAGGATAAAAAAACAGATACTAAACAAAACAATGCAGGAACTTTTCACCAATATTTATTCAATTTCTTAAGTATGCTATGTAACATTCCAGCAAATGCACTTTCAGAATCAATTACATGTTTATTAATAATCTTACTAATATAAAATAACTGTTCTACTGCTAAACATGTAGTAGGATAATAAATATCAGATAAACATTTAGTTGCATTGTAAAATATTTCTAACAATTTCAAAACATATTCACAAACAAACCAATCATAATTCTCTAAATTATTATCGGGCATTTGTTCCTCATAAAATAAAGTAATGAGCTCCCGATATTTTAAAACACATTTCATCATCTCATAAATGAAATTCCATCTAATTGGAATGTTGAATTTGAAAAATCTAAATTTTAAATTTAATTGTGTACAAGTTTGCTTAAAAATCTGTTTTCGGGGTCCAGAGGTTTCAATAAATATCATTGCATCTTTAAGTTTCGCTAAATGATGATCGATTATAGTAAGGCCGTCATGCACAATTAAATCTAACACATGTCGTGAATATATTTGATGAAATAATTCTCCATTCAAAACAGAATTTAAATTATTTTTTAAAACTGTTATAGCTGAATTATTATTAGTAGCATCAAAACTAATAGAAAATATTTTATTTTGAATATTATATTCACGTACAGTTGTAAAAATACAATTACTTATATTATTTCCACTATGTGAATGCCCCATTTTTAAAAACCAATAATTCTTTTATGTAAAAACCAATCATTATCAATAAAATGTGCAGTAACACAAATATAACTCATACCCCATTTTATAGTCCAAAGATCAGAAGTTAATACGATTTCACTCTTAAAATTTGCAAAAATATCAATCAAATTGGCTCCACCATCATTATTTTTTTTTTAAAAAGCACTTCTAAGTGTTGTTCTGGGTAATCTTTGAAATGCTGGATTATATGCATTTTTTACCAATCCATCAAATTTTTTGTTTCCTGCAAAACCAAATGGTTGTTTAGCATGTACGACATATCTTGCAAGTTCTCTTCTATTAGTATCCTGCGAATAAAAAAAACTAGCTAAAGAGTTCGATGACATACTTAGAGTCATCTGCCGAGAATCAGCTTTTTCGTGTTTTATTAAATGTTTTTTTTAGATGGGTAGTTCCACCTGAAATAACACAAGTAAAATCTGCTTGGTAATAAGTGCAAACTGTCCGCTCGTCTTTACCTGCAACTGTTTGTACTACAAAATATTTCCAAATATCAGAAGTTTTAACTCTTTTATTTTTAGGGGCAGAAGTTCTTGCTTCAAGAACGACAGGAGCATGAAATTCTTCAAGGACATTACTTTGTGAAGCAGCAAGAATCTCATAATTAAAAGATTCATAGTTAGGAGAATAAAAATCAAAATTAGTTTACAGCATGTTATTTAATCTCTGTCTCTCTTATGAATCCATATCGATTTGAAATGAACGCCTCTGTGAAGATGAAGCACCATGTTGCCTTGTGAAGATGGGTCTGACATTCTTAATTAAAAATATTAGTAACAGAGAAAGAGAGATGATAAAAAAATATACGAGAAAATTATATAATTAATAAAAAATACATGATTCCAAATAGCAGAATCAAATTAGTGAAACTGAAGTGAAGATTGAGACTGCAGAAATGAAGATTGCGTGATTCGGATTTTAACAGTAAACTTCTCGGAAATTAAAGAGAGTGATTGGGAGATTAAAAATTTTGTTGTTGTGGACTGTGGGAAGAATGAGAAATGTTAATAGGTATTTATAGAGTTTTGGATCAGGGGTATAGAAATGTATGATTTTGAGTTAGGGGGTTTTAGATAATTTTACAAACACCACTTTAATTCAAATTTCCCTCTTTATTAAAAAATCCACCCCTATTCAAAAACAACCCCATCCTAAGAATTTGACCGCCCTCCCAAAACAAAAAACCCCCGCACCAAATTCAAATTTTGAATTTTGCTGGGCTGGGCCGTCGGGCCGCTAAAGGCTGGCCGGGCCTGACCCGAGCCCGCAATGTGGCACTCGGGTCGGGCCGGGCCGGCCTGCGGACGGCACGGCCCATTAGACACCTTTAGTAGTGGGTTTATAGCAAGGGAATGGGAATGAATTTTGCATGGAACACATAACTAATCATGGAATGGGAAGGCAAACAGTGAAAAGAAAGAAAGAAAAGGAAAGGGCTGGCTATAGATTTCGGTTTGGTTTTTGGGTTATGTAAACTTGAGAGTTAAAAATAGGAAAAGAGATTAATTTAAATGGGCTAGGAGCCGTGGGCTTTTGGATTTCGAGAAAATGAGAAAGAATATAGGCAAGTTTTTTTTATTTTTATATTTTTAATTTTTTAATGGATTGTTTGATTTGGGTACGAAGGAATTAGGGTTTTATTTGAAATGGGTTTTCGAAGTAGTAAAAATAGATGGAATAATAATATATTTAAATAGAAAGCAAAATATACGGAAAATACCAAGAACAAATAAATACGGTATGATATGGCTTGTATAGAAATTTTAGGATCGTTACAAACATCATTGAGAAACCATAAGGGTTTGGAGCCTTTTCCGTATCGAGCTCAAAAACCGCATTTTTGATTTTTTTCTTTCGAAAATCCCACCGCTAAACTCGGCCTTTCATTCTCAGCCAGCATATCCTTTGCTTCCCAAAAACTATCAATCCCTTTCCACTTGTCTTTTATAGCCACCCAACAAGATCTTGAAAATGACGCAACTTAATAACTGCTCATCTTGCAAACATCAAATTAATTGCACAGGTTCAAGTTTCAATTTTCTTTATAAAGGTGCCAAAAAATAAAATAACTCCACGAGTTCAATTTTTTTTTTTTATTTAATAAATCAACACATGCTTTCAAAATTTTCACATGAATTGCATAGGTTTTGTTTATTACAAATAAATAATTTGGCTGACCATGGATAGGACTTTTAACGTTTTCCAAAATTTGATGTTTACAAATACGAGTTTCATCATTTTCTATATAATATCATACATTTTGTTTATGGATAAATAGCATGAAATTTCACAATTTTTCATTTTTGTGGTGGCATAAATCCAAAATATTTACGGGTTTTGCTGTCAACTGAAAACTCTATTAGATTTTCACTAAAATTCGATGTACTTTAAAAATTTTCCATAAAAATACAACGGACTTCTTTTGTCACAAATAAATAACATGCACATTCAACCATTTTTTGGATAAATACCATGGATTATTATAAATAAATGACATGCATATTCAATGGGTTTCTGGATGAATACGATGGAATTTATTTTTTGGAAATAAATACCATGAATTTCAACCTTTTTTTGAATAAATACCACGAACTTTGTTTTTCGAAAGTAAATATCATGGACTTCTACTGTTTTCAGGTAAATACCATAGACTTTGTGTTTTGCAAATAAATATCAGATTTTCACTTTTTTCGGTCATACAACATGGGAATTTTCCGGACAAATACTATGGTTTTTCTTTTCGCAAATAAATAACCCATGCTTCCAAAATTTTCCGGACAAATACAATGGTTTTTCTTTTCGCAAATAAATATCATGGATGTTGCAAATAAAAAACATGAACTTCTATACCTATAAATCTAAGAATCATATATATATATATATATATATATATATATATATATATCATTTTATTTAATCGGTTGTTTTTCAATTATTCGTTTCAATTATTCGTAAATCCTGCGCATCGTACATGGTGGTTTAACTCTAGTATAACCTAGAAACCATTATTGTATATTATAGTGGATGCTTGAATATATATAGAGAGTACTTTTTTACTCGACATGATAATATGTTATCTGGTTGCTTTTTATCTTAACATGTACACTTGTTTTAGTTTACTATCTCATTGATATATGTTGATAAAACCCTTAAGATGTTGGCTTGACTATCAATTGGGGTAAAAATTGACACTCCGGTTGACCCAGTCAAAATCAAAGTCAACCCCAAGCTAAGTGGGCCCAAACCCACGTCAAGTGGGCCGATGCCCGAGTCGAGCCCGAACATGAAGCGGCCGGCCTTCCCCATGCCAAAATAAAAATTTTGTAATAAATAATTTTGGTGTATTTCCTTTTTTATTTTATTAATAAATGTAAGAAAAATTGGCATAAACCAAATTTTTGTAAAACCAATGGCTCATGTGCACAAAAGAAATGAGCACATGAGACGAAGGATGGGCAAAATGCCATTTTGTAAAGCCCAAGGGGCTATATGTAAAGTGTGTGGCCTATAAAGGCTAAGATGATGAAAATATCTCAAGAACTTTTTTCCTCTCTCAAAAGCTAGGGTTTTTGTGCCTCCTTCTCCTTTCTCAAGGTTCTAAACCTTTTTCCCCTTTTCTGAATTAAATCAAAAGTTTTACTATTTCTTTTCCAAAAAGAAATAGTTTTTCACCACAAAACCCTTGAATGGAAACACAGATCTTCCATCAATTCTCCAAAAGGGAAGATTTATAAAATCTCTCACTCTTTCCTTCAAGATCCAGCCAATAGGGAGGAGGAAGAAAAAGACCCACCTCCAAAAACCCCACTTTGGGAAAGATCCAGGGCCCAAGGAAGAAGAAAGAAGTCCCATTTCATCAGCTCCGAAAATATCTTAGGAGTTTAACTCCTAAAATTTAATAATAATAATAATAATAATAATAATAATAATAAATATTTCATTTAGGGAGTACAACTCCCAGTGCAGGGGCTAAACCCCTTTGTCCTCTTTGTCAGGAGTTCAACTCCAAAAATCAATCGGGAGCACAACTCCCAGTGCAGGGACCAAGTCCCTTTTGCTGCTGACGCCCAGCACCCGCGTGCCAAGCACGCGGGGCGTCGGTGTCCGCGTGCCAAGAACGTGGGACGCCGGCCTCAGCGCCGAGCGCCCACATACCAAGCACGTGAGGCGCCGGCGCGCAGCGCCGGCGTGCCAAGCAAGTGGGGCCCGAAGCCCGGTGCCCGGCGTGCCAAGCACGTGAGGCGCCGGTGCCCAGCGCCCGCGTGCTAGGCACGTGAGGCGTCGACGCTCACTTGTCTTTTGGACGCCATTTCCCCCCTCATTTTGTATACACTCCACACTAAAAATACCTCCCCTTGTTAGAAAAAAGTTCTAACGGGCGTTGTCCCGCACCCTGCAAGGGGGCTGCTAGCCCTCTTGAACCCCAGCCCGCTATCCGGGTAGCGGACCTCGGTAAAAACTCTGCGGGGCCCCCGATATATCCAAAACCGCTTCAAAACACAACACTGCACATTAAGTTCGCATGACCTGTTTAAACCGTCAATCGGACGTTCTCTCGCTCCAAAGACGAGGGGTAATTAACGGCAGCTTAGTTCGCGGCTGCCGGAGATTCGGATCCCCACAATCAATAAACCCCAGCCTACCCTACGCCGGGGGAATCTGTAATGCGCCTGATAAGCGCGCGCGTATTACCATCTCAATAGGGTGACGAAAAACATTCTACAGATTCTGGTACGCCCGTTGGGACCTTTCTCTCCTCTTATATCTCGGATCAAGTGTTCATGCGAACTCATTTAACATATATGCCGATGTTTGTACTGAAATAATGTTTTTTCCGTGCAGCAATCAACTTTCAACGACGATGTCTTCTAAGATGAATTCAGCTTCCGACGCGACCCCGATCTCGTACGTAGTCAAGATCAATGCCCGCGTGGTTCTCCCTGCCAGTCTCAGCCGGCAATGGAAGGAGTCACCCCGTCAATTTGGTTCTGTCATCATCTACCCTGCTAGAAGCGCTCATCTGGCAGAGGTCCCGACAAACCAAGCGGCCAAACCGACCTCAAGGGGCAGGAGGCCGAACGTTGTGATCGCCAAAGCATCCCACCCCAAATGCAAATCTGTGTTCGAACGACTCTCCGCTGTCCCGACTGGGAGCAAGGCCGTCAATACCATTGGAGCCACAAAGTATCTCCAGCGAGCTCAAACGACTCCAACAAGTGCACAATCAGGCGTATCTACAAAGCCCTCCATCGCCCGGTCTATGGCGGCTTCCCGAAGAGCCATAACCAACCAAGTGCTCAAAACAGAAAGGCTGAGACAGAAGCGACTCAGGTATCAAGCCAACAAGAGGGCCAGGACTCCGGCCAAGTGGAATCTTGTGAGATTCCAAGAGCGGAGTCATCCTGCGACGACGGCTGAGTCGGCCGTAAAAGTCAGCAATTCTTTCGAACCTCTTAAGTAGGTTCAGAAAAATGCCTTGACCGCCAGAATCAAAAAGACAGCGGTCTGAACAATGCCATAAAGGGACGTGTCCCAGCCCCAAAAGAGAAAGCATGACACCATCTCTTCAAGAGTCTATCAGGCGCTCAGCGCCGCGCGAAAACAACGAGGCAAATTCAGAAAGGAAGTGCCAGCACCACTCATAAATCTGGTCAGGCCAGCCATCTCCAATCGATTGTCCGCTACCAAAACAGAAGGGCCAGGACGGCGGTCCACAAAATCAGCTAGCAATAATGAAAGGACAGTCGGATATATTATCCACACTATCTATATGGCGGGCACGCGCCCCAGCGACAACCTCCGTAGCAAAAGCAAAGATGCGGCCACCACATCCCAAGACCAATCTGGCTTGAATGTGGTTGCCGCTTCCTAAGATCAGCAGCCTCCACTGGATAGTGAAAATCCTCTCGGTGAGGCCGATAGGCATAAAGAACCCTCAGTCCATGTAGAGTCAAGCTCGGACAGCTAGGAAGAGCCGACTTTCCGTCCTTAGGACCGTGGAGCAAGAGCTGCTTCAAGAGCTTCGAAAACAGCTCAGGAGCAAAGATAAAGAGATGGCCAAGCTCTATTCGAAAATTGACGACCTAACGAACGCTGTGATGCAGCTTACGGCTCAAATTGCTCGAGCGCCTCCTAATCAAGCACAAGTCTATACTCATGAGCCGGGTGATGACAACCCGAAGCAGCCGATGCCTGTCCCTTTAGGTCCAAGATTGGTCGAGCCGCACGAAAGCCGGCCACATTCCGCTTCCGGGGACGCCTTGGCCCCAGATAGCACTATCCCCCTAACAAAAGATCGGATAATGGATTTGGTCACCGGCAAGGTAAAAACATTGGTGGCCGAAGCCGAAGCTCAGAAAGAAATTGGCAGTAGTGGGCGGCCATATTCCGCACAGTACGATTTGATCGAGTTCCCGAGTGGCTACGTCATTTCTAAGTTCGGAAGATTTGACGGGACGGGAAACGCAAATCAGCACGTCGCTCAATTTAAAGCATCGTGCGGAAATACAAGGGGCAATGATGCGCTCCTTCGTCAGTTTGTCAACAGCCTGACCGGTGTCGCTTTTGACTGGTACGCGAGTATACCAGACGGGTCCGTCATTACCTTTACCCAAATGGAGTCTCTGTTTCGGCAAAAGTTCATGAGTGTCAGTGATAAAATCTCATTGCTGACCTTGTGAGGACCAAGCCGGAGAAGAATTAAGCAACACCGACTTTATCGCCCGATGGCGTAATCTCATGGTCAAGTGCGAACCGCCACTGGAGCAGGACCAGTCCGTTAGCCTTTTCATTAGGAACCTCAGCAATTGGATGGTCCCATTCTTGTGTACAGCAGGCCTCAAAACGTTTCAGGAGCTAACCAAGAAAGTCCAAATGCTGGAACGCTCGAATCAAGAGTCTACCCCGGACTCTCAAAAAGACAAGACTTGGAAAAGCAAGCGGGACGACAACCGTAGAAGCGGGAATTCCAGCAGTACCAATGTCTTCAATGCGTCCGATAATGAAAACAAGCAATAGGCAGGCGATTCCAAAACCAACCTGTCTCGAAAGCCATTGCTGGGAGGAGAAGGGCCTTTCCTAGAGGAGAAAAAGAACAAGGTTTACTCTTTCAGAAGGAACAAGGTCCGCAAGATATTTAAAGATGCCTTGAACAACGGTCTACAATTGCCGGAGTCGAAAAGACCTCAAGTATAAAAAATGACCGACAATTCTCTATATTGCCCGTACCACCGAGTAGTGAGCCATGCGATCGAGAATTGCTATATCTTCAAAGACTGAGTCGAGAAGCAGTACAAGGATGGAGAGATCGAGCTGTCCAAGAGTGTGTTGGTGAACAATCAAGTTGCAACCACCAACTTTATACAGACAGAAGCTGAAGCCTTTTGAGAGCAGACTGCTGAACCCGCTGCCCTGAGAAATGAAACTGACTCACCGCAGCCTCCGTGGAGTACGCCCATATCTAATAAGACGAAGAAGATGCTAAAGTTACTTCGGAAAGAGCCCAGAACAGAATGAGAATGGCAGAAGAAGCCTACCATTCTAGCTGCCAATTCGGCTCCATCAGACTCAAAATCTAAAAAGCTCAAGAAGAAGAAAAGTGCAGCTCGACGCGAAAAAGTGTCTGTAGGAAGATAGACCATTCAAAAATATATCGATTCCCTCGAAGACTATGAACAGAAGGAAAGAACTCTAATTCAATTAAAAGAATTCCTCCCTGTAGAAGCGGCTGAAATTCTGGAGGAGTTAGAAAAAGTCTCCAATGAAGAGATCCCTATAGTGACCTGCTACGCCATTTATCTTGGCAGTGACTCTGAGGAGGAGCTCTGTTTTCCCGAAGAGGACGAGGAGATCGCCACAAAGACCAACCAAATCCAGCTCAGAAGCGGCAGGGCTTTACCGCCAAATCAGGGCAACGCCTAAAAAGGAAAGGAAAAACAGGTGGCTAATGAGAAAGATAGAAAAGAACTGGCTAATGAAAACTCAAGTCCTTCCTCAGTGGACTACAATGTCTTGGCTCATCTCCGGAAGCTTCCGTCTCTCCTGAGCATCTATGATGCCTTGATCCTATCTAAAGAGCTTAGAGATGTTCTCATTCACGCTCTACAAAACCCTGAGTGGTATTAGGCTCGCTTTGCGGAAATTAATATGAAAGAAGCCCGGTAGGCTGTGCATGCCACCGCAGTCACGTTTAAGGACGAAGACTTGCTACTGGGAATGGCTGAGCATAATCAGCCGCTTTAAGTCACCGGGTACAGCGACGAAGATCGGATTAATCGCATATAGATTAATCCGGGATCCTCGGTAAATATCATGAACTTGGGGACTCTGAAGAGTTTGTCAATGGACGTCTGACACCTGTCAAGGGAAAGGATTGTCATTCAAGGTTTCAATCAAAACTGCCCGCAAGTCCTAGGGTCTATAGCTCTGCCAATCAAATTTGGAGATCTGCAAATCGAATCTAAGATATACGTGATCGACGCTGACACGTCTTATAAAATTCTCTTGGGACGGCCGTGGCTCCACGATTACAGCATCGTTCCGTCAACTCTCCATCAATGCATGAAGTATACTAAACATGGCGAAGAAAGACGCATTGACAGGGACATTGGTTGGTAGGATACGTGCGTGTTCAAGTTCTAGTTTAAATACCGCAATCAAGACGGTTTCGCTTGTAGCTAGCCGGTTGAGTACGGATCGTCCGCAGGGAGATGGGAGTCTTTTTCAAAGTGTTTTAACGAGTTAAGTCCGAAAGTTCAGATTTTGTTTGTAACTATCTAAGTGTTGAGTTGATATTTAAAGAGAGCTTGTTAGGGTTAGGATTAGGTTAGTTTGAGTTAGGAGTCTCCACATCTTTCGTTGCCCCACTTAATATCGGTGTTACGGTAATCGGCAACAACGGGGATTAGCACGACTAGGAAGGAACTTGCGAGTATAAGCTAGGCTTTCCAACGCATAGTCCTTCCTTTTGGTGCTTGTCCGTCCGTTCTTGGCTCTTATCCATAACCTCCGGTTAATTCAACCACAACCGGTCTCACTACGGAATCACCGCTATCATGTAGGATAGGGTGCCGTAAGGAGCGGATTGTGGTTCAATTAACGGGAGTCGATTTAAGTTGTTGGGCAAGGAAAGAGTGAGAGAGATTTCCTTCTCTCAAACTTCCCTTATCCTACCCTAACAAGTATAAAACTACTCACACTTCATAATACGGAAAAATAAAACAAACAAAAGAGGAAGATAGAAAGAAGGAGACTAGAAGAATACGACTAACTATTTGCGACCTCACCTTGGCGAGGATCGAGCGTAAGTATCATTGTCGTATGAATGATAAAGAAAAAGAGAGAAGAAAGAAACAATCAAGCAAATAACAACAACTACTTAACAATTAAAATTACAACAAATTAGGACAAGTAAAGAAAGAGACAAGCATGATAAAAATTGGTCTTCTTTATTCATCACTCTTCACTCAAAAGCTCACTACAAGTTTAATGGAGAAGAGGTGAGAAGAGGAAGAAGAACAAGACTAAAACTAGGCAAAAAATGAGAATACAAAAATTGACACTTCCTTCTCAAAATTCTGGGCTATTTATAGGCCAAGAAATGAAACCCTAGGGCAACCAACAGAACCCTGACGAAATGACCAAACTGCCCCTGAAATCTCGTGCTCTGAACTGTCTGTACGGCCGCGGATCCGCCGCCTATAGCCCCCTATAGCCGCGGATCCGCGCCCCTACTGTGGGTTTAGGGTGTGGGCTTCTGAGTGTTTTCCTGGTCTCCCGTCCCCTCTTGTCTGGTGTGTATATTTTCTGAAAAATCTATCCCATTTCTTCCAGAATTTCTATTGAGCAAAGGTGGACTTTTTTATGGATGATTGCCTCGAGCTCCGCGTAGATCTCTTGGATTTTGTGCTACCTTTGAGCCTTGTGCATGAGAATGACGTTGATTTGACACTTTGTCTTCCTAAACTGGTAACTGGCAACATACGGATGAAGAGCGGAGACCGTGTTTTTATCTGTGGTTGGCAGGAACCGGATTTTGTCGTGTTTTCCATGAATTTCTCCGTTTGAGAACCGGGAACCTGTATCCTGCAATTGACTAGCAAACACGGCTCAAGAGTATCTACCGATATGCAATGTGATAAAAATTGGGCGGTATGAAAATGCAAAAATCTGATATGAACAAATACCCCCAAACTTATCATTTGCTCGTCCCGAGCAAAGCCCATTTATTCACAAAAAATTTCCTAACCCCACTTTCGCAGGGAACGCGATTGCACTGAGCATGTGCAACAAGCCGTTAAACCTCTAGGTGTCCCTAGTAGGAGGAGTGTTGTCTCCTGAGGGTTTTCAGCGGATACTACCCACAAAATCCGGTCAAGTTGGTTTTGTAAAAATAACTAAGATTCAAACCCTAAAGTTTTGTTTTTAGAAAATAACAATTCTATAATCCTAAGTCTAGACCATCGAACCTTTATTTTTCACATCTCGCTTCTTATTTAACTACAGATTTTATATGTCTTTACGTGCAGTGCAAATAGAGTCGTTAAGTTCCAGAAGGATCGATTAAAGTCATCATGTCGCACAATAAAGCCCAGATAACAATTTTAAAAGGATCACATAAGTTTTATAAAGAGTTAAGCATTTTTCAAGCTTCGTTTTCCAGTAAGGTTTCAACTTCAGAATTTCTATCTTCCTTAACAGGAAACTAAGTCGTATTTTTCACTCCACCTTTTTCTTGTTTTCATTTCATACACACCTCTGTGAACGTGCAATAGTCTTTATCAAAGAGTAAAACCTTCATATCTCCGTTAATTTTTTTTTTATAAAAGCCTGTCTTTTATCAAGATTATTCTCACACAAAGAACCGTTAGGAATTTTAACTCGGAGAGAACACTTGCTTGACTTTGTTTTAAACTGGACTTTCTAGGCTTCTTAGCGAGCTTTGGGCCAATGCACCCAAACCAGTTGGTTTTAGGGCATTAGGTGTAGAAACACCCCAGCGGACTTAATTACTCAAGTTACCTAGGTCCAAAAACAAAAGACAGTTTGGCGTGAAAATCAGATGATTTGATACGAACGGAGATATAACCGGCAGTTCAAATATTTTTTTTTTTGAATACAAGACGTGTCCAGTGGGTTTGGTGTGTAATCATTCCAATCAAGTTTTAGATGGGTTATTTTTCAGACTTAGCTCCAATTACGGCATCAATAACATTCCTTCATATTCGCTTTACTTCATAAACTATTCTTGACATTACTTATTTCAGAACAAACCTATTTGATCCTCAGAAAATCATTTATCTGTTTAAAAGTTTAAACATGAAAGACTTGTCATCTAATTCCCAAAATCTTACGACACGTGTAGTGTGATGTAAGGACGTATATCAGCTATAGTTAACTTCAAAGGAGAGTTATCTTTCAGGTTTTCAAAATCCAAACATAAGATCTAGTTATTCCTATTTTTTCAAACAAAAACCGTCGAAATGTTGAATCAAAGTTCTTCCACAAGCTAACTTGACAAAAAAGTTTTTATATTTTTTAGAAAATTTTCCGATTTTTATGGATTTTATGGATTTTTATGCAGATGCAAAATATACATATGAATGCGAAGGTAAGAAATGCGTACCGAGCGTACCCCCAAACTTAAACTGGACAGTGTCCTCACTGTCGTGGCATGAAGAGAGCAGTTGGAAGGTTCAAAATTGTCGGTTAGTGATACACAATTTTTATTTGTTTTTTGTTTTTAAAGAAAAGAAAAAGAATATACACAAATATAAACAAAATGGTTTGTACATACCCCCAAACTTATTTGGAACAGTGTCTACTGTTCTTGGCTGGATAACCGAAGTTTGGAGGTAGGCAGAGGAAGATCATGCAAGGTAAACCGGCTCCTGTAAGAACATGAGCTCCTCTGTTGGTTCGGCGCTAAAGTACGGTTTGCATCGGTGTCCGTTTACTTTGAAGAGTGAACCGTCCTTTGGATTTTCCAAATCCACAGCGCCCTGCGGATACACATTCCGCACAAAATACGGCCCTTTCCAGCGAGATCTGAGCTTTCCAGGATGGAAGTGAAGTCGGGTGTCGTAAAGCAGTACCTGCTGACCAGGTACGAAGGTTTTGCGCAAAAGGTGTTTATCGTGAAACACCTTCGTTCGATTCTTAACGACAACCGCGTTATCGTAAGCCTCATCCCTAAGCTCGTTCAGTTCGTTCAGCTGCAGCTTCCGATGGCTGCCCGCGTTCTCAAGAGACAGATTCAGCTCCTTTATCGCCCAAAATGCGCGATGCTCGATTTCGACAGGAAGGTGGCAGGCTTTTCCGTACACAAGCCGATAGGGAGACATGCCAAGGTCGGTCTTATAAGCGGTTCTAAATGCCCAAAGGGCATCAGTGAGTTTCAGAGACCAATCCTTACGGTTCTTGGAAACCGTCTTCTCCAGTATCTGCTTGATTTGCCGATTTGAAACTTCGGCCTGCCCGCAGGTTTGGGGGTGGTAGGGCGTAGAAAGCTTATGATTAATGGAGTATTTCCGCATCAA
The DNA here is from genome assembly GCA_030015575.1 of Agapanthus africanus. Classification (NCBI taxonomy): domain Eukaryota; kingdom Viridiplantae; phylum Streptophyta; class Magnoliopsida; order Asparagales; family Amaryllidaceae; genus Agapanthus; species Agapanthus africanus. The sequence goes on along the minus strand of CM057339.1, from coordinate 294,432,527 downwards.
GGCTTCGAAAGTTTTATTGCAGAAATGACTTCCATTGTCGCTAATGATCGCTCGGGGGTGCTCAAACCGGGAGAAAATGTTTTCTTTAAGGAACCTAACGACAACCTTGTTGTCGTTAGTCCGGCTAGGCACAGCCTCGACCCATTTAGAGACGTAATCAACAGCTAGAAGAATGTACAAGTTCCCAAAAGAGCTGGGAAACGGCCCCATGAAGTCTATCCCCCAAACATCGAAAATCTCCACAACCAAGATCGGTTGGAGCGGCATCTCGTTCCTCCGGGATATCCGGCCCATGTGTTGGCACCGGGAGCAAGTCTTGCAATAGTCGTGAGCGTCTTTGAAAAGTTGTGGCCAGTAGAAACCACATTGCAAGATCTTCTCAGCTGTCTTTCTGGGCCCAAAATGCCCGCCACACGCTTGATCGTGGCAAAATGACAGCACACTCTTGAATTCTTCGTCAGGGACACACCGACGAATAATCTGGTCGGGACAGTACTTGAACAAGTAGGGTTCGTCCCAGTAAAAGTGTTTTACCTGGGATAAGAAGCGAAGTCTGTCCTGACTCGACCATTCGGTTGGTAGTAATCCCGTGGCCAAATAGTTCACAATATCTGCGAACCAGGGTTCGCAAGATACTGTCAAGAGTTGTTCATCCGGGAAAACGTCGTTAATTGGAATTGGAAGCGAAGGAGAAGAAGGAAGTCATGAGAGATGGTCGGCAACCACGTTTTCACATCCTCTTTTGTCCTTAATGACAAGGTCAAACTCTTGAAGCAAGAGGATCCAACGTATTAACCGAGATTTGGCATCTTTCTTCGCAAAAAGATGGCGCAGAGCTGAATGGTCTGTGTAGACAATGACTGGAGAGCCGATGAGGTAGGGCCTGAACTTTTCTAAAGCAAATACAACAGCTAAGAATTCCTTCTCAGTTGTTGTATAGTTAAGTTGGGCATCGTTCAGGGTTCGGCTAGCGTAATAGATTACGTGCGGCATCTTGTTGATGTGTTGTCCAAGGACAGCACCGATGGCAAAGTCGGATGCATCGCACATAATCTCGAAGGGGTGCGTCCAGTCAGGTGAGGAAAGAACGGGAGCAGAAGTGAGAGAGCGTTTCAGTGACTCGAAGGCAGCCACACAGCTCGAGTTGAAGTTGAAAGGTGTATCCTTGGCCAGCAAGAGAGTCAAGGGCCTAGTAATCTTGCTAAAGTCCTTGATGAACCGTCTATAGAAACCGGCATGGACAAGGAAGGCTCGGATATCTCTGACGCATCGGGGAGGAGGCAGATTGGAAATGACCTCAATCTTTGCTTTGTCAACCTCTATGCCATTTTGCGAGATGATATGTCCTAAGACAATACCTTCGCGCACCATGAAGTGGCATTTCTCCCAGTTCAAAGTGAGATTCTTGTCCTTACATCGGGTAAGGACAGCGTCAAGATGCAGCAAACACTCGTCAAAGGAGTCGCCGAAGATGGAGAAGTCATCCATGAAAATCTCCAGAAATTTTTCCACCATGTCTGAGAAAATTCCCATCATACACCGCTGGAAGGTAGCGGGCGCATTGCATAACCCAAAGGGCATGCGTCGATATGCAAACGTGCCGAAAGGACAAGTGAAAGTGGTCTTGTCCTGGTCTTTTTCGGCGATGGGAATTTGATTGTAGCCAGAGTAGCCATCTAGAAAGCAATAGTACTCATGTCCGGCCAATCGTTCAAGCATCTGGTCAATGAAGGGTAGCGGAAAGTGGTCTTTCCGAGTTGCGGCGTTGAGTTTTCTGTAATCAATGCAAACTCGCCACCCAGTTTGGGTGCGAGTAGGGATTAACTCATTCGCCTCGTTGGTTATGACCGTGATGCCCGACTTCTTGGGGACAACGTGAATGGGGCTAACCCACTGGCTATCAGAGATAGGGTAAATGATACCACTATCTAGACATTTGACGATCTCCTTCTTCACAGCCTCCTTCATGACTGGATTAAGACGTCTTTGTGGATCCCGGGCTGCTTTGGCATCATCCATCAGATGAATGTGATGCTCAACGATGAGGGGACTAATCCCCTTGATGTCCGCCATGGACCAGCCAAAAGCTTGCCTGTTGCTGTGCAAGACCGCGAGAAGGGCTTTCTCTTGCTCTGGGGCTAGAGAAGCCGAAATGATGACAGGGAGGGTCTCGTTCTCACCTAAGTAAGCATACTTAAGGTGAGACGGCAATGGCTTGAGTTCGAGCGTTGGAGGTGAAATGATGGAAGGCAAGACTGGTGCAAAGGTCTCGAACTCAAAGGACTCCAGCAAAGGTTCAAAACGAGTGTAGGCAACCGAGTCGGATGGTTCAGGTAACTCATCCGAAAAGTCGAAAGATTCAAACTCGGGTTGTGCGCGGCTAAGATCGTTCAAGAACGTGAAACACTCGTATTCGTTGTCGGGCGCAGAAACAGCAGCATGTTCGAAGAGAAACGCACTAGCGGCGTCAAGATTATCGTGTTCAAACAGAAACTCCTCGAATTCACATTCTTCGAGGGTGATCTCCTGGATCGAGCAGACATCCAGTATATGAGCATTAGGTTCGACGGGCTGATTCCCCAACCTAAAAATGTTGAGTTCAATCGTCATGTTTCCAAAAGAGAGGTTCATCGAACCATTGCGACAATTGATCACAGCATTTGAGGTTGCGAGAAATGGGCGACCGAGTATCACCGGAATTTGATTCCGGGGGTTAACTACAGGCTGTGTATCTAATACAATGAAGTCAACGGGGAAGATGAAGTCCCCGACTTTTATCAACACATCCTCTAGCTCACCCCTAGGGTGGGTGATCGATCGGTCGGCCATTTGGAGAGTGCAGTGTGTGGGTTTCAACTCTCCGACGCCTAATTGCTCGTATACTGAATACGGAAGCAAGTTAACACTGGTACCAAGATCTAATAGTGCGCGGTTGATGTTCTTATCCCCAATGGTAATTGAAATCGTAGGACAGCCAGGGTCCTTCCGTTTTTGTGGTAAAGATTGGGTAAGGGCATCACTCACAGCACTAGCCAAGAAAACTTTCTTGGGTACCTGACACTTCCTCTTTTTCGTGCACAAGTCCTTTAAGATTTTCGCGTAGGACGGGACTTGTTGGACAGCATCTAAAAGAGGAATGTTAATGTTAACTTGCTTAAATAACTCCAGAATCTTCTCCATTTGAGGATTTTGTTTATTAGACCTCAACCGGTTTGGAAATGGAACATTTTGAAAATTGGTTGAGTCTAATGCTGGAGGAGGAGATTTTGGAGTTGGAACGGATCCCAGAATAGGTGTTTTCGTGGAGTGAGAAGTGGGTCCGTTAAGAGCAGAAGAAGAGGAAGGAGAGCCTGTTGAAGAACGGAGAATAGGCTCGGAAGACGAAGAAGAAGGAGAAGAAGAAGAAGAAGAAGAAGCGGCGGCCGGGGTGTCATCGTTGATCCGTTTGCCAATGTTTTTTTGCAGCATCCTCCCCGATCTCAGTGTAGTCACGGCACTCACATTATGGTTTTGTTGTTCAAGAGCAACATGTGCATTATGTGGGTGACCGGGATTTGGAAGTGGCTGGGACGGGAGCTTCCCCTTCTCTCGCTCGCTCAAGGCCGCGTTCAGCTGTGCAATCTGGGCCTCGATGGTCTTGATGCTCTGCCCGTGTGCGGCGGTGTGTTGCACTAAAGATTGGATTGAAGACTGATGTTAGCGGTGGATTGAGTCGATTGTTTAACAAACGCCTCCAGACTTCGCTCGAGCGAGGAAACCTTATCAGTGTTTGACGGAACAAAGTTGTTTGGTGGAAAAGAGTTGTTGGGTGCAAAGTTGTTCGTCTGGTTTTGGAAAGGTTGGGGTTGGAAGGGCTGCTGATATTGGTGTTGAGTTTGTTGCTGCGCTTGTTGTTGCGGCGGAGGGGCCCTTTGGAAATTGTTGCCCTGGAACTGATTCTGATTCTTATTCCAGGCGAAATTGGGGTGGTTCCTCCAACCGGGATTGTAGGTGGAAGAGTATGGATCATTCCTCGGTCTTTGCTGGAAGGCAGCATTAACCTGATCCTGTCCTTGCGAGGGTGGATTGTAAGGACACTCTTCGGTCAAGTGGGAAGGATCGGAACAACAAGCGCAGATGGTACGAAGGGGGAGAACAGGGGCAGGAGCAGGAGCAGAAAATTTGCTCTCTATCGCTTCAAGCTTTCGTGTTATCGCAGCCATTTCAGCTTTCTTCGCAATAGAGACGTCAAGTTGGTGGATTCCTACCCTAGACTGACCGGTAGAAGTGGAGGTAGAAGAAGAAGAAGTCGGTCTGGTGCTCTCCCACTGTAGCATTTGCTCCGCAAGATCGTCAAAGAACTGCCACGCTTCCTCGTCAGATTTCGATAGGAAGTGGCCCTGACAGATGGTTTCCAGCAACTGCTTCGTTGCTGGGTTCAGTCCCTCGTATAAGGTTTGGCAGAGCTGCCATTTCTCTATACCGTGGTGAGGACACTGAACAAGAAGGTCTTTGTACCGGTCAAAGCACTTCCAGAAGGGTTCAGAAGGAAGCTGGGAGAATTGGTTGATTTCATTTCGAATTCTTGCGGTCTTATGATTTGGATAGAATTTTTTCAGAAACGCTTTAACAAACTCGTCCCAGCTGGTGATTGAGTGGGAAGCGGTGCTATACAGCCATTTTTCAGCAAGATCGCATAAAGTGAATGGAATGACCCGTAGACGTATAGCATCGTCCGACAGCTGGGTGGTTTTCATCATGGCACAGACATTTTGAAATTTATTGATGAAGATATAGGCATCTTCAGTTTCAAGCCCATGAAAACGTGGAAGCATGTTGATGAAATGGGGCTTAATTTCAAAGTTGTCCCTATTGGCCGGAGGAAGAGAAAGGCAGGTGGGAAGTGCAGAACGGGTGGGGTAGAAACGATCCTGGAGCGCGATTCGCTGCGGCGCTACAACAGGCGGAGGTGGTGGGATATTGGTCTCCGTAGGAGGTGGAGCCAATCCAGCGGTGGTCAAAGAACATCGCGGAAGAAGAGGTTGGTGAAGGTGAAGGTGAAGGTGAAGATGTATGAACAGAATTCCGGTCAACGTCGAAGTTGGCCGGCAAAGGAAAGGGTGAAAGAGGAGTGGACGGAGTATCGACTTCGGAGTCGATCACGTAGTCGGTCGTGACTAACGTAACGCGGACTAGACGGGCGCTAGTGTCCCGAGTCCAAGCGGACATACACTAAACGAGTTTAGTATAGTCAAAGCGGAGAAGGTGCGGGTAAGAAAACGTCAATGGAGAAAGGCGATGGGTGGCGGGTGAAAATGGATTTGGCGACAAAAGGGTAAGTTTTTATAAAAGTTTTTGATTTTTTTTTTAGAAAGAGATTTACAGAAATATGTACGGAAATACGGCTTAAGCAATCACAAACAAGATATGCACAATCACACCTAGATCTAGGGTAACCTAGGTCTACTAGACCTGCTCCTGAACTTGATTTTCGAAGTTAAACAGTATCGAGAAACAGGCTTAAAAATACACCGATCACGGGGCCAGGTAAGTGCAGAGATAAGGGGAGGTTGTCCAACGCTTTCGCGAAGTTCCTTAATTAAATAACCCTTTCTCTTTCGGCGGTTACGCCTTTAACACTTTCCTAGACACCCCGTAAACAATGTACGGTTAAGCGAGGTTCTAAACACGGTTTATCTTCTCCTAATGAGCGCGAAGTCCTTAGGGCTGAAGTCTAGTATTTTTTAATTTACAATGGACAATGCATATGCTTTAGTGATTTTTGGGGTCCTGGGAAGGGTGATGAAATCCCCACCCAATCTGGATTGGTTTCAAGCCCCTTAAGTCCGTATTAAAGAATGCAAAACAGTAACAAATCAACTGCAAACAATTTTTATTTGCGGCGCAAAGAATCCTGCACAAGAACAGTTTATTGGAAGGGGGAGAAGAATTTGCGCAAAGAAACCTGCAGAAAACACAATTCAGTGGAGTTCAGAGGAGTGGAGAGAGGCAGAGAAACTTACAGAGAGAATTTGGCACACTGACCCCACCAAGTGGCCGCGTTTCCGCGGACAAACGCATGCAATGGCCGCGGATCCGCGGCTATTTAGGGGAATTGGGGCTCTGAAAAATTTTCGTGTCTTCTGTTGGGTGTCCTCTGCTTGTCTGGATGTACTGAATCTTGATTTGCTCACTGTATTTGCTCCAGATTTGTACAGTAGACCGGATGCTTCGTTTTGTCCGTCGCGGTGTAGCCGCGAAAATGTGGGTCTATCTTCCCACGTCTTTGGCACTGTACTTGAACTCCGTATTTCCAACGTCTTTGGCGTCGATCTTGAGCTTCGTATTTCCTGCACACTTGCACAAAAACTAATCAAGAATAACAAGATGGTTTCTTTTACAAAGTATATTTTTTTCATTTTTTTTATACTTACAAATTAACCCGAAATTACACAAGGAAATAAACTACCGTCTCCCCGGCAACGGCGCCATTTGGTTGGTAGGATACGTGCGTGTTCAAGTTCTAGTTTAAATACCGCAATCATGACGGTTTCGCTTGTAGCTAGCCGGTTGAGTACGGGTCGTCCGCAGGGAGATGGGAGTCTTTTTCAAAGTGTTTTAACGAGTTAAGTCCGAAAGTTCAGATTTTGTTTGTAACTATCTAAGTGTTTAGTTGATATTTAAAGAGAGCTTGTTAGGGTTAGGATTAGGTTAGTTTGAGTTAGGAGTCTCCACATCTTTCGTTGCCCCACTTAATATCGGTGTTACGGTAATCGGCAACAACGGGGATTAGCACGACTAGGAAGGAACTTGCGAGTATAAGCTAGGCTTTCCAACGCATAGTCCTTCCTTTTGGTGCTTGTACGTCCGTTCTTGGCTCTTATCCATAACCTCCGGTTAATTCAACCACAACCGGTCTCACTACGGAATCACCGCTATCATGTAGGATAGGGTGCCGTAAGGAGCGGATTGTGGTTCAATTAACGGGAGTCGATTTAAGTTGTTGGGCAAGGAAAGAGTGAGAGAGATTTCCTTCTCTCAAACTTCCCTTATCCTACCCTAACAAGTATAAAACTACTCACACTTCATAATACGGAAAAATAAAACAAACAAAAGAGGAAGATAGAAAGAAGGAGACTAGAAGAATACGACTAACTATTTGCGACCTCACCTTGGCGAGGATCGAGCGTAAGTATCATTGTCGTATGAATGATAAAGAAAAAGAGAGAAGAAAGAAACAATCAAGCAAATAACAACAACTACTTAACAATTAAAATTACAACAAATTAGGACAAGTAAAGAAAGAGACAAGCATGATAAAAATTGGTATTCTTTATTCATCACTCTTCACTCAAAAGCTCACTACAAGTTTAATGGAGAAGAGGTGAGAAGAGGAAGAAGAACAAGACTAAAACTAGGCAAAAAATGAGAATACAAAAATTGACACTTCCTTCTCAAAATTCTGGGCTATTTATAGGCCAAGAAATGAAACCCTAGGGCAACCAACAGAACCCTGACGAAATGACCAAACTGCCCCTGAAATCTCGTGCTCTGAACTGTCTGTACGGCCGCGGATCCGCCGCCTATAGCCCCCTATGGCCGCGGATCCGCGCCCCTACTGTGGGTTTAGGGTGTGGGCTTCTGAGTGTTTTCCTGGTCTCCTGTCCCCTCTTGTCTGGTGTGTATATTTTCTGAAAAATCTATCCCATTTCTTCCAGAATTTCTATTGAGCAAAGGTGGACTTTTTTGTGGATGATTGCCTCGAGCTCCGCGTAGATCTCTTGGATTTTGTGCTACCTTTGAGCCTTGTGCATGAGAATGACGTTGATTTGACACTTTGTCTTCCTAAACTGGTAACTGGCAACATACGGATGAAGAGCGGAGACCGTGTTTTTATCTGTGGTTGGCAGGAACCGGATTTTGTCGTGTTTTCCATGAATTTCTCCGTTTGAGAACCGGGAACCTGTATCCTGCAATTGACTAGCAAACACGGCTCAAGAGTATCTACCGATATGCAATGTGATAAAAATTGGGCGGTATGAAAATGCAAAAATCTGATATGAACAGACATCCAGCCGTTTGGTGTGCACGAAGTCTGATATGAAGATTCTCGGTACTTTGTGGATTCCCAAAATACCGAGCCACGACTGACCAAGGACAAAACGGCTCCGAAGCTCAAAAGAAGATTCGAGCCAGCTGTCACTTTCAAAAGCAAAAACCTCCAAGTGCGTCCGCATTTCGGCAGTGACACTGATGAGTTCAACGCTGGAAATCCGCCCTTCCGTAAAACCCACCCTCACTTTGGTAGCGATACGGACGAGTCTGATACCAAAGGCCTATCTGGCAGCAAAATTCGCCCTCGTTTAGGTAGTGACACTGAAGAATCAGGAGAAGAGGATCCACCTTGCAACAATTATGCAGATTGGGCCCCCACGCAACGAGCAAAACTACGAGAGACCTTCGAAATTGCAGAAGGGTCCCTAGCCGTCACCAGGGTGCTGGAGCAGATGTGCAAAGAGCTTGATGCATTGTCAGTCTCCACCGCGGATCAGCTGAATACCATCTTCTTTCCCCAGAGAAAGAGTGGGCAGAAGGGCATCCTGTTTAATGGGTCAAATTCTATCGTGCACTCGAACGATTTGTCTGTCACATGCCTTCCCTATGAAAGAGGCATAAGAGCCGTCCTAAACCCCAGATATTATGCACCCGAGATGCGGGAATATTTTAAAAAGTGCGGATGTCGGTTATATCAAACGGACTCCGAAGCGAAGTTCAGGTCCGAGCACTCATCGATGGACGAATCCCAGATAGACGGGGCATAGGTTTCATTCAACCTGACATCAAGGCATGTTACATGATTCATATTGGGAAAACCAGCGAAGAGTCAAATGATGAAGACGAGCTAGCCAAGCCAGAAGAAGCCCCTCAAGAGCTCGAAAATGGCGGACAAGCAACCTTCGATGAGCTAACCGAGATCGATTTGGGAACGCCTGATGATCCAAGGTCGACCTACATCAACTTACTCTTGTCAGAAAAAATGAAAGAGAAGATAATTGCCCTACTGCATAAGTTCTCCGACTGCTTCACGTGGACGTACAAAGAAATGCCTGGCCTCTTCCCTGAAATGGCCGTGCATAAGCTGGCTATATCTCCTGATGCTGAGCCAGTCAAACAAGCTCCTCGAAGAATGAGAAGGGAACTAGAAGAAAAGGTCATCGAGAAAACCAAGAAACTCATCGATGCTGGCTTCATCAGGGAAGAGAAATATGCGGACTGGATTGCGTGTATCGTCCCAGTGAAAAAGAAGAACGGGAAGATACGAGTTTGGGTCGATTTCAGGGATCTCAATAAGGCATGCCCTAAGGACGATTTCCCGCTTCCGGTCATGGAAATGATGGTCGATGACACCTCAAATTACAAGCTGTTCACTTTCATGGACGGTTCGTCTGGGTACAATCAGATAAAAATGTCGCCTGAGGATGAGAAGTATACAGCATTTCGAACCCCGATCGGCATATACTATTACAAAATGATGCCGTTTGGACTGAAGAACGCAGGTGCTACATATCAAAGGGCAATGACCAATATCTTTGATGACATAATCCATAAATTCGTTGAATGCTATGTTGATGATCTGGTTGTCAAGATTAAAGCCAAGGCCGATCACATCCAAGATCTTAGGACCGTTCTCACTAGACTGAGGGAATACGATCTGAAGATGAATCTTCTGAAATGCGCTTTTGGCGTGTCATCGGGAAAATTCCTGGGCTTTATAGTTCGACATCGAGGGATTGAAGTTGACCCATCCAAGATAAAGGCCAACATGGAGATGCCCCTTCCAAAGAGTCTGACGCAGCTAAGATCTTTTCAAGGCAAGCTTGCTTATATATGAAGGTTTATCTCAAATTTATCGGGGAGATGTATGCCCTTCTCAAAGCTAATGAAGAAAGGAGCTCCTTTTGTCTGGAATGCCGAATGTCAAGAAGCGTTTGAAAGCATCAAACAGTACCTGTTGCACCCTCCAGTGCTTGCTGCCCCTATTCTAAATAAATCGTTGATTCTCTATACTGCCGCGCTAGATGAGTCACTTGGTGCACTCCTTGCCCAGAACAATGAGGAGGGAAAAGAAAATGCCATCTACTACCTCAGTTGAACTTTAGTCGCGGCGGAACACAACTATTCCCCGATCGAAAAGCAATGCCTGGTTCTGATATTCGTTGTGAAGAAGCTGAGACACTATCTGCTTGCTCATCGGGTTATGCTGATCTCCAAGGTCGACCCGCTCAAACACTTAATGACCAAAGTAAGCCTCGCCAGCAGAATGGCAAGATGGGCTGTGATGCTGCTTGAGTTTGAAAAATTTTATACTCCTCAGAAAGCAATAAAAGGGAAAGCCCTCACCGATTTTCTCGCTGCTCATCCTATACTAGAAGGGTCACCGCTAAATTGTGAATTACCCAATGAACAAGTGCTGCACCTTGAGGATAGCGAGCCATGTTGGGAGCTCTACATCGATGGAGGCTCATCAATAAGGACCTCCAGTAAATCAAGCATTCTGAAGATAAAAGCAGGGATAGGATTGGTGTTCATCACGCCATCGATGGGAACCCTATGGTGTTCTTTTTCTCTCACCGAGCCTCGTACAAACAACGAGGCTGAGTACGAGGCTCTGATAGCTGGTCTGGAGCTCGCTATAGAAATGGAAATCCTTCGGCTACGAGTTTACGGTGATTCACAGCTTGTTATCAACCAAGTAAGTGGCGACTATAAGATATACAAACCCGAGTTAGCTTGGTACAAAAGCCGGATGGTGAAGATTATGAAACAGTTCACCCATATTGAGCTGATGAGAGTTCCTAGGGCGTTGAATGGAAAAGCTGACGTACTCGCTCGCTTAGCCAAGGAGCTGGCTGATCCTGCCATGGATGAAATTATGATCACAGTCACAAGACGACAAATTCTATCCCCAGTCTCTCTACGAGAAGAGGAAAGCGCGGAACAGAAGAGCAGTCCTGCCGAAGAATCTTCGATCATTCAAGATGAGCCCGATTGAAGAGAGCCCTTCATAGGATGCCTCCAATACGACAAGCTGCCCGAAGGAAAATCTGCGAGGATTCAACTGAAGAAGAGAGCTCTTCGATACGTGTTTGTAAATAATACGTTATACCGCAGATCGTATGACCAACTCTAGCTCAGATGTCTGTCATCGGCCGAAGCCCAAAAAGTCATGAAAGAAGTTTACTCAGGCGTATGCGGAGCTCACCAATCCGGCCCCAAAATACGGCTTCAGATCAAACAGCTTGGATATTACTGGCCCACCAAGATAAGGGATTGCGAAGAGCATGCAAAGAAATGCTATCTCTGCCAAATTCATGGTGATTTCATTCACAAGCACCCTCAATCCGTTGCATCCTACAGTGGCGTCGTGGCCTTTCGAGGTTTGGGGCACCGACATAGTTGGCCCAATTGATCCTCCGTCATCCAAAGGCCATTGGTTCATATTGGCCACAACTGACTATTTCTCCAGATGGGCTGAAGCTGTCCCGCTAAAAGAAGTCAAGACAGAAAATATTTTGACGTTCTTCCAGCATAATATTCTCTACCGCTTCGGTACACCAAGAAGAATCATTTCTGACAACGAGCCTTCTTTCAAGAGCTTCAAAATCTCAAGGTTCGCTACTCAGCACAAGATAGACTGGAAATATTCCTCCATCTATAATTCAAGAGCCAATAGGCTAGCTGAAACCTTCAATAAGACTTTATGCAAGCTCCTGAGGAAAAATGTTTCAGCCAACAAGAGAGACTGGAATCTCAAACTTTACGAGGTGTTGTGGGCATATCGTACCACGCACCGTACTCCAACTCAGTCCACTCCATACTCATTACTCTTTGGAGTGGAGGCGATTCTCCCTCTCGAAGTTGAAGTTCCAAGCTTAAGAATGGTCGTTCAGCACGAGTTGATGGAGGAGGAAAACGTGCTCCTTCGGCTTGAAGAGCTCGACGCCCTCAAAGAAAAGAGGCTCACAGTACAGCAAAATCTGGAGCTGTACCAGGCCCAAATGTCACGGGCCTATGACAAGATAACCCATCTCCACGCTTTCAAGAAAGGCGAATTGGTGTTGGTCCTCAAAAGACCGATCATCCCCAATCGACATACCAAGGGAAAATTCGAGCCAAACTGGGAAGGACCATATGTCATCGAGAAAGTGTTTGATGGAGGATCCTACCAGCTGATAAATACCGAGGGAGAAAGGCCCATGCCACCCATCAATGGCCGATATCTCAAGAAATACTACGCATGAATGCTCCAAGTCGCAGGCGAATTGAGTACACCGGCCCTGCGGTCTAGATCATACATCCTGCAAAACCGTATACAATCCATGGGCGTAAAATGATGCCTATCTCTCCCAAGTCTTACCGGCGAGACTACATTTAAAGTCCCACCAACAATGAAGATTCGCCAATGTAAAAAAAAGGGTATGTCCATAAGCAAAACGGGCATGGATGAAAACTCGAAATGTCTCCGTGACTAAAAATAGCAGGACTGCCGGCGAGTTTGTGAAAACCCGAAAGGGCGCAATCTAGTAAAAAAAGGAGATGAAATACACTCGCAAACTCCTCTCGACTTTGTGAGGAGAAAATCCCTGCGTGAGATCCTTACGACTCACAAAGAAGCAACACACTTAGGAATCCCTACGATTCCTAAGGAGAAAATACGCCTGCGAGGTCCTCTCGACTCGTAGGGAGAAAGTGCTTTTATGAGACCCTTACGGCTCATAAAATTGGAAGGCCTTAGGTGATAGGGATCTAAAGCTGTCTCCTGAGCCACCGCTCCTTAACGGGCAACGGCAAATGATGAGTCGCTCCTGACATTGTTTCAGTGTTAGCGATGCCGATACCGACCAAGAACCCAAATCCCAAGTCTTCCAAGGGCAAATGATGAGTCGCTCCTGGCATTGCTTCAGTGTTAGCGGTGCTGATACCGACCCAAAAACCAAATCCCAAGTCCTCCCGTGGCAAATAATGAGTTGCTCCTGGCATTATTCCAGTGCAGCAATGCTGATGCCAAACAAGATCCAAATTCCAAGTCATTAAACAGCGAATGATGAGTCGCTCCTGATATCATATTCCAGTGCAGCGATGCAGACCCCAACCAAAATCCAATTTCCTAAAATTCTCCTAGCCCTATGGTTGATCCCCAAGTTGACTACCGTATACAATCCACGGGCTCAAATAATTCTCATCATGCCCATGCCCTACCGCAACCACCAGTCCAGTGGCCGGTCTCTGCCCTTGGAATTATGCTCCATTTGGGAAGACCCACTCATGTGTCCTCACGATACATGAGGAGAACAAACTTATGGGATCCTCACGACTCGTAAGAAAACACTTTCGTGGGATCCTTGTGACTCACAAAGGAAAAACACACTTGGGAGTCCTCACGAATCCTAAGGAGAAAGTACACCTACGAGATCCTTTTGACTTGTAGGGAGAAAGTGCTTTTATGGACCCTTACGGCTCATAAAATTGAAAAGTCTTAAGTGATAGGGACTGATTGTAAAGATTTCTTTGTTTGTGTAAATTGAACAAAGCGAATGAGCTTCTTTGTGTCGGTAATTAGAAAATGAATAGAATCACAATCAAAGAATTATATTTGACCGCAATCAACTACGGTGTCGGATGTAGATTGTAAGTGAGTGCGGATCGTCCACAGGGATTGTGCGATTCGTTTTTATATTTGCTTTGTTTGAATCGAAAAGTTAATTGAAAAAGGAAACATGATTCAAGAATTTATCAATTGATTCAAGTGTCACGAGTTTAATCAAGAATCAAGAAACTGATAAACAATCAAGAATTGGGTTTCGATAATATTTCCAAACAAAAAGTCAAGAATCTAAATGAGGCTCGTAGGAATCGATCGGATCTATAGATGTGATGTAACCTCAAGATTTCGTGTTCTTGTCCTTCGACGGATTGATGCGAGATCGATGATGATCGACGAGAGTTAGGGCTTTCTTGATGAAACTAGGGTTTCATCGTTTAACCCTTGTTCTTTCGTTGATTTCATTCACATTCTAGCCTCTAGCAATTTCAAGAAACGATCGTAACTCCCCAATCTCGAGCGATATCAATCAAGAAAGCATCGCAACGAAATGGGTCGTCGGTTCTTGAATTTTCTTGGGTTTACAAAACTCGTAGGAATCAAGAATCGATTCAAGATATATTACATCATCATTCTATTGATCGTCTCGACTCCTCGACGAGCGGAGTATTACTCAAGCATCACAACAAGAATTATAACTAGAAATTTAGATTGACTCATGATGCAAGAATTTAAAGGAAACAAGATAAAAGAATTTCACCTTTTATTTATATCAACAATTTGATTACAGTCGCTCAAGAACTACAAGAGGAAGAATTAAATTGTCGACTTGGCTTCGCCCGGCTCCGTGAGTCGCGAATCGGCTTGGACCACTTGCTCCGTTGAAGACCGGCTCGGCTCCTAAAAGGTTGCAAGCCTTCTTGCTTGAATGGGTACTCGGGATCTTGGCTTTTGAATGGAATTAGGGTTAGGGTTTCACACAAATCCTCTCACTAGACTTGTGGAAGATGAAGATGAAGAAAGAGATAGAATGTCTCTAAATTGGCTAACTAATCAAAGATCAAGTCTAAGATATTGAATAATCTTTTACAAGTGAGCCTAGGGTCTTATTTATAGAGCACCCAAACCCTAAGCCTTTGAGTTCCCTCCAAAAGTTTGTTGAAAGGCTTCTAGAAGGAGTTTGTTAGGCTTAGCTTAGGGTTTAAGCTAGGGTTTAGGTAGAAGTTTCTAGAATACAAGGCTTAGTTTAGTGTAGGAACAAGGGTTTGCTGATCTGGCAGAAGTCTCTGGAGTCTTCTGGAAGTTGACATGTCTTTTTGAAGTCTGGACCCAGAGATGAGAATTTTGCACCAAATTTGGGAAGCTGATTCCTTGGACCCACCGCGGATCCGCGGCGCAAGCAGGCTCCTGCCGCGGATCCGCGGCTGTCTGTGGAGCTTGGGCCTTGGGCTTTCTGGTATGGTCTTGGAACAACATTTGGGGCTTTATTTGATATGTTGATTTTTATTTTCCCTTTTGGATTGATACCAGATCTGAAATCATTGAGTTGGCGTAACGTTTTAGCTTACCCTGTAAATTTTGGCCTTTCTGCTGGATTTTCCTGCACAGATCTCAAAACAAGTGTTGCGCAAATGTAGGGATGATGCGATGCCATGAAATGTAGTCAATTTCCTTTATAGTGTCGAATACATGTAATCTGATATTTTGCGACAGTTTTGCTAATATGTAAAATATGAATTCCGAACACTTCTATATGAATGCAAATGATGAGGAAATTGCTGGTTAAAATATGCAATATTTTCGACTAATCAAATTTCCCAAACTTAATTTCGATCGTCTCGAGCGAACTGTTTTATTAGAAAGAGAAGGAGAAAATAAAGAAAGAGAAAAACTAACCAGCATACTTTCGTAGGCAACACGATTGCACTGAGCACGTGCAACTAGCCTTTAAACCTCTAGGTGTCCCTAGTAGAAGGAGTGTTGTCTCCTGAGGGTTTTCAGCGGATTGCACCCACAAAATCCAATAATAAAAAAAGATCATGAATATTACATTTAAAGACAAGAATTGTAAAAAAAACTTTGAAAATTAGGGTTTCCAACTAAGCTAGCTTTTCGGTTGTCATGAGCCCTATTTTAATGGTCATGAAAAGATGTTAGAAATCACGTCCTCCCTCAATAAAACATCGTATTATTTTTCATTCCTATCTTTCTTCCAAACATCGATCATATAACCCTGCGTGTGTGTAAAGACATCCCTACACCCGGAGAATTCAATTCAAGCTATCATACTCTTGCCCATCAGCCTCAGTACTTTTTGATTAATGAATATTTAAACGAGATTGCTCACACACTTTCATGCGATCGTTAATACTTCTTGAGGTACTAACCGACCGATTACTCCTGTGCTTGCTTACTTGGTGTATTTTCCTCGTCTTGCACCACCTAAGGCTTAGCAGTGACTCCCAGACCAGTTGGCCTTAGGGCACTAGGTAAAGAGGCACCCTCGCTATATTTTTTTATTGCCCTCGGTGATAACAAAACCAGTGTCCATTTTTCTCACCACTTTATATTTTCTTTATTCATTTTTTATTTCCTTCATACTTTTGGCTTTAAGACAAGAGCATTTCAAGGTATCCTCTACTATCCCAGGCTTTAAGACGTGTGTAAGTGCGAATAGCATGGTAGCAACGTTCAAAATGTTTGGCTTCCAGAATAGAAACTATTTTTCAGACTTATTTTTATCCTCAGATTAGTGACGTCCTTTATCTTACTAACCCTTGGGACAACGGCTCATAACTACTTATTACTAGTTCGTATAAGAAAACTTCTAATTTTCTTAGTTTTCTAAAATTTTTCTAATCTCATGGATGTAATTGTTCACTATCTAAACTTTCATTATCTTATTTATATACAAAAAAGTGTAAATATTAAAATTATTTTTATACTTGAAAATTTTTAAATTTTTATGGGTTTTGAAAAATTTTCAATTTTTTTATAGATTTTTAAAAGAAATGTTTTGTGCTTATGCAGATGATATGCAAATGATGCGAAAATAAGCACAAACCTCCCCCAAACTTGTTTTCAACAGTGTCCTCACTGTTGCCAACAGCTATATCTACAAAACCTGTAAGTCTGGGAGGAATTATTAGTGGGGGCAAAATATATAAGTGAAGAACTTCCCTCAAACTTACTCTTTTCACTCACCTCCATTCAAAAAGATGATGCAATGATATACTGGACATGAAGGTGAGACGGAGGAATTTTAATCCAAATAAACTGGCTCTTGTAGGAACAAGAGCTCCTCCGTGGGATCAGTGGAAAAATACGGCTTTAGTCTATATCCATTTACTTTGAAAACGGTGCCGTTTTTAACATTTTCTACTTCTACTGCCCCGTGCGGGTATACAGACCGCACAACAAAAGGTCCCTTCCATCGAGATCGGAGCTTACCCGCGTGAAGGTGTAATCGTGAATCATAAAGAAGGACTTGTTGACCAGGTGAAAATGTTTTCCTCAAAATGTTTTTATCGTGAAAAACCTTAGTCCTATTCTTTGTGATTACAGCGTTATCATAAGCTTCATCGCGGAGTTCGCTTAGCTCGTTAAGTTGCAGCTTCCGAAAGTTGCAAGCAAGGTTTAAATCAAAATTTATTTCTTTAATAGCCCACAATGCTTTATGCTCTATCTCGATGGGTAAATGACATGCTTTTCCAAACACTATCCTATATGGAGACATCCCTAGGTCGGTCTTATATGCAGTTCGGAATGCCCAAAGAGCATCCGTCAGTTTGGTCGACCAGTCTTTTCTATTTTTAGCAACAGTTTTCTCCAGGATAAGTTTGATTTGTCTGTTTGAGATTTCAGCATGCCCGCTTGTTTGGGGGTGATAGGGTGTAGAAAGTCGGTGGTTGATTGAATATTTCCGCATCAGAGTCTCGAAAGACCTGTTGCAGAAGTGTGTCCCATTATCGCTAATAATAGCGCGTGGGTGTCCAAATCGCGAAAAGATATTCTCTTTCAAGAACTTAATGACAACTTTCTTGTCATTAGTGCGACATGGAATGGCTTCTACCCACTTTGAGACATAATCAACCGCCAGCAGTATGTACAAATTCCCAAAGGAATTGGGAAAGGGACCCATAAAATCTATGCCCCAAACATCGAGTATTTCAACAACCAAGATGGGTTGCTGAGGCATTTCATTCCTCTGGGATATTCTACCCGTATACTGACATTGTGTACAGGTTTTGCAATGCTCAAATGCGTCCTTGAATAAGGTCGGCCAATAAAATCCACATTGCAAAACCTTCTCCGCTGTCTTTCTAGGACCGAAGTGACTCCCACAGGCCTGATCATGACAAAAAGAAAGAACACTCTTGAACTCTTCATTCGGGACACACCGACGAATGATCTGATCAGGACAATATTTAAACAAATAGGGCTCGTCCCAGTAAAAGTGTTTTACTTGGGATAGAAAACGGTATTTGTCCTGTTTTGACCAATCGCTGGGTATCAGTCCCGTGGCATGATAGTTCACAATATCCCTGAACCATGGTTCAGCGGATGTGCTCAAGAGTTGCTCGTCAGGAAACGAGTCATTGATCGGCAGGGTCACAGGGGAAGAAATGATGCGTGAAAGATGGTCAGCTACTACGTTTTCACATCCTTTCTTATCTTTGATAACAAGATTGAATTCTTATAACAGAAGGATCCAACGTATTAGTCGACCTTTTGCATCTTTCTTCGCCAGAAGATGTTTTAAAGCGGAATGGTCAGTATACACAACTATAGGTGAGCCAATTAAGTAAGGCCTGAATTTTTCTAATGCAAATACAACCGCTAAGAGTTCCTTTTCGGTGGTTGTATAATTGAGTTGCGCATCATTCAGGGTCTTACTTGCATAGTAAATCACGTGTGGCATCTTTTCGATGTGCTGTCCTAAGACTGCACCTACTGCAAAATCAGATGCGTCACACATCAGCTCAAAGGGGTAATCCCAGTTTGGTGATGATAAAACGGGGGCTGAAGTGAGTGAGTGTTTAAGTGAGTCGAAAGCTGTCTCGCAGTCCGAGTCAAAATGGAAGGTCGTATCCTTGGCCAGGAGAAGAGTTAAAGGTCTAGCAATTTTGCTAAAGTCCTTAATGGATCTCCTATAAAAGCCCGCATGGCCAAGGAAAGAGCGAATATCTTTGACGCTTTTGGGATGAGGGAGATTTTGAATGACATCTATTTTCGCTCTGTCAACCTCAATGCCTTTCTGTGAAATGACATGTCTAAGAACAATTCCTTCTTGGACCATAAAGTGGCATTTTTCCCAGTTCAAAGTCAAGTTCTTCTCTTTGCAACGAGTAAGAACAGCGTCAAGATTCGCTAGGCAATCGGAAAAAGAGTCTCCAAAAATCGAGAAGTCGTCCATAAAGATCTCCAGGAAATTTTCTATCATATCAGAGAATATCCCCATCATACACCGCTGAAAGGTAGCGGGAGCATTGCATAGCCCAAAGGGCATGCGACTGTAAGCAAAGGTACCAAAAGGACAAGTAAAAGTGTTTTATCTTGATCCTTTTTGGCGATGGGGACCTGATTATAGCCTGAGTATCCATCCATAAAACAATAATACTCTCGTCCCGCTAAGCGTTCCAGCATCTGATCAATGAATGGTAGAGGAAAGTGGTCTTTCCTCGTGGTAGCGTTGAGTTTTCTATAATCGATACATACACGCCACCCAGTTTGGGTGCGTGTCTGAATCAACTCATTCACCTCATTGGTTATAACTGTGATGCCGGATTTCTTAGGAACGACATGTATAGGACTCACCCATTGGCTATCGGAGATGGGGTATATAATACCATTATCTAAGCATTTGACGATCTCTTTCATGACCGCTTCCTTCATGACGGGATTCAACCGTCTCTGTGGTTCTCGGGTTGGTTTGGCATCATTCATCACATGTATATGATGTTCAACTATCAAGGGACTAATCCCTTTGATGTCCGCCATACTCCAACCAAACGCCTCTTTGTTAGATCTCAATACTGATAAAAGTGCATTCTCTTGCTCTAATGCTAGAGAAGCGGATATTATAACTGGTAAGGACTCCTTCTCACCTAAATACGCATATTTCAGATGAGAGGGTAAAATTTTGAGATCTAATTCAGGCGGAGAAATGATAGAAGGAGGGATCATTGAGTGATTTTTGGATTTACAAAGAAGCTCAGAGCCTGTGAAAGATACAGACTCGGGTGGAGAAAAGTCAGAAGTGCAGGACTCAAGTGTAGGTAAAGTGTCCTCACTAAGATCTTGTGTAAAGTCAAACAGAGATGTGGTAATGTCATCGAGATCAGTAAAGCAAAGTTCCTCAGCTCCACAACTATCGGGAGCGATCTCATGGACAGAGCACACATCTAAAATATGAGCAGAGGGTTCTGAAGGATGACTTCCAACTTTGTAGATATTTAGTTCAATGATCATATTTCCAAATGATAAGTTCATTGAACCGTTTCTACAGTTTATAACAGCGTTGGAAGTGGCAAGGAAAGGACGACCCAGAATCACCGGAATTTGGCCCCGGGGGTTTGCTACAGGATGTGTGTCGAGCACAATGAAGTCTACAGGGAAAACAAATTCCCCGACCTTTATCAACACATCCTCTAATTCACCCCTTAGTTTGGTGATTGAGCGGTCTGCCATCTGGAGAGTGCAGTGAGCAGGTTTCAGCTCTCCAATCCCTAATTGCTCATATACAGAATATGGAAGGAGGTTAACACTTGCGCCAAGGTCTAAAAGAGAACGATTTATGTTTTTACCCCCAATAGAAATCGATATTGTAGGACATCTTGGGTCCTTTCGTTTCTTTGGTAGCTGGGGTATAAAAGCAGTGCTTATATTATTAGACATAAAGACCTTCTTCGGCACTTGAGTCTTCCTCTTCCTAGTGCACAAGTCCTTAAGAATTTTCGCATAAGCGGGGACTTATTGAATCGCATCTAGGAGAGGGATATTGATGTTAACCTGTTTGAACATTTCTAAAATTTTCTCCATATGAGGACTCATTCTATTACCCCTTAACCGGTTCGGGTAAGGAGCTTTCGCAATAAGCGCAGGGTCCATCATAGGAGAAGGGAGAGGGGGTAGACGAGATCCCAAAAGAGGTGTGGGGACCGTCTGTGGAGAACTATAAGGGTTGGGAGAGGGTGTCGAGCCTAATGGGAAATGGAGAATAGGCTCTCGAGAAGATGGTGTGGTAGAAGAAGAAGGATCAGAAGGAGAAGTGTGTGTGTGTGGAAAGATCTGAGCCGGGGTGTTGATATAATTTTCAGTATCATCAATACCTTCCCCGACATGATTATTCAGCACTTTTCCCGATCTCAACGTTGTGATGGCATTTACATTGTAATTCCCAGGATTCTGTAGGGGTTGAGAGGGAAGTTTCCCTTTTTCTCTCGCACTCATTTCGGCTTTTAGGCGTGCGATTTCAGCTTCCATCGATCTGATACTCTCAGCTTGAGACGCTAAGTTTTTCTTTATCTCACTGACGGAAGTTCTAACCTCAGTCGAAACCTTTATGAAATTTGATAAAAGTGATTTCAAGGTTTGAGTGAATTGAGAGAATTCGTCAGAACAGGACAACTGCATAGGATTAGACTGTGCAGGAGTGTTGCCCTGGTTTTGGAAATTTTATGACCGGTAGGGGTGCTGAGTGAGTTGAAGGGGTTGCTGTTGTGGTGGAGGAAGAGCCCTTTGAAATTGATTCGTGTTTGGAACCGTGTTTTGAGATTGGTTTTGGTTCCAAGCGAAATTCGGGTGATTCCTCCAACCCTGATTGTACGTGGAAGAATATGGATCGTTTCGAGGTCTTTGAAATGCGGCATTAGAATGCTCGTGACCTTGAAACGCAGAGTTTAATGGACATTCTTCCGTTAAATGAGGCGGATCAGAACAACACCCACAAACAGTTTTGCGGAGCGACATTGTGTTTAGGGAGGCTGCAGAAAATTTGTGTTCCATAGCGTCGAGCTTCTTTTGCATTGCTGCCATCTCAGCTCGAACACCTATGGACACATCTATTTGGTGTACGCCACCCCTATTCAATGGTTGGGTTCCACTCTCCCACTGTAGTGATTTTTCCGCGAACTCTTCTAAGTACTTCCAAGCTTCCCCATCATCCTTGGTCATAAAAGTACCTTGACACATGTTTTCAAGGCTCTGTTTAGTGCTTGAGTTAATGCCCTCATAAATGATTCGGCAAAGTTCCCATCTCGGGATGCCGTGATGAGGACACTAAACCAAAAGATCCTTGAAATGTTCAAAGCATTTTTAAAATGGTTCGGTAGGGAGCTGGGCAAATTGATTCAGTTCGCTACGGATTCGAGTTGTCTTTTGGATTGGGTAAAATTTCTTAAGGAATGCAGCGACGAATTCTTCCCAATTCGTAATAGAGTGTGCGGTAGTGTTATATAGCCACTTCTCGGCTATATCGCACAATGTAAATGGAAGAAGTCGTAGACGCATCGCATCCACTGAAAGTTGTGACGTACCCATCATTGCGCATACGTTTTCGAATTTGGTAATGAAAACGTAAGCGTCCTCAGTCTCGAGTCCGTGGAATTTGGGTAAAAGATTGATATACTGAGGCTTAATCTCAAAGTTATCCCCATTGGCTGGTGGTGTGGATAAGCAGGTCGAAAGAGGACCTCTAAGTGGATAGCATCTCTCCTGGAGAGAGATGCGGGGTGGATTCTGCGCACCAACGGACGACGACAGATTAGGGTTAAAGAAGTTTGATGGAGGTGGATCCATCGGTGTGGGTGTGGTAGTGGGTAAAGGAAAGGTAAATGGAGAAATATCGACTTCGGAGTCGATAAAAGGTACGCGGACTAAACGGGCACTAGAATCCCGTGTCCAGCCTATCTTGCACTAAAAAGGGTTAGTACAAGTGGCAGCGTTGGCTTATAATTAGGGGTAAATGAATGGGGTGTTTGCTTTTGAAAAAGGGACGGATTTTTGAAAAAATGATGCGACACAACAAATGCAGCACACAAACCCTAGAATCTAATGGTCACCTAGGTTCGGCTCTAGACCGCTCCTAACTGCCAAAAGACAAGTCGCGGGATAGAATCCTCCACTGCCTCTTTGTTCCCCTGTGGCCAGGTAAGTGCCAGGTAAGTGGGAAGGTACTCCACTACGTAAGTAGTGGGCCTAATTAATAACCACCAGCCTTCGACACACTTTCCTAGGCACCACAAGAAAACGCGGATAAGCAATGAATTACCTACGGCCTTCTTCTGTCCTAATTGAGCACGATAGTCCTTAGAGTCATCTCTAGATTTCTTTTAGTTAATATGGGTTAATGCGGATGCAAGTTTGTGGTTTTCGGGGCCTAGGAAGGGTAATGAAATCCCCACCTAATTTGGATTTGGCCGTGCCCCTTAATATCCGTATTTATAATGCAAACAACCAAGAAACAAAATCACGCACAAATTTACTTTTGCAATTTGCGAGCTGCGATTATTTGCAAAGAATCCTGCAGCAAAGTATTAGTTGGAACTAAAAAGAGGAGAGAGGAAAAGTCAAAAATTCACCTGAAGCAAAATTGTACAGAGAACCCTCCAAGGGGCCGCGGTTCCGCCGCGAATCCCTCCTTATGCCGCGCTTCCGCGGTTGAACTATGGGATCAATGCACCAAAATTCACCAGGGAGCTTCTGTAGACTCCCTCAGCTCTCTGGAATTTTCCAATTTTTTTTTAAATTTCCAGCAAGCTCCAGATCTTCTTGCAATGAAACACAACAAATTGTTTAGGGTTTGCACGAATTTTGATCTCAAAAATCTCAATGAAATAAATCTTTCAATTCAAAACTATAATATGAAACGAATTAGCGCGCGATCCCCGGCAACGGCGCCATTTGATTGAAAAGAAATTCTTTGTTTGTGTAAATCGAACAAAGCGAATGAGCTTCTTTGTGTCGGTAATTAGAAAATGAATAGAATCACAATCAAATAATTATATTTGACCACAATCAACTACGGTGTCGGATGTAGATTGTAAGTGAGTGCGGATCGTCCACAGGGATTGTGCGATTCGTTTTTATATTTGCTTTGTTTGAATCGAAAAGTTAATTGAAAAAAGAAACATGATTCAAGAATTTATCAATTGATTCAAGTGTCACGAGTTTAATCAAGAATCAAGAAACTGATAAACAATCAAGAATTGGGTTTCGATAATATTTCCAAACAAAAAGTCAAGAATCTAAATGAGGCTCGTAGGAATCGATCGGATCTATAGATGTGATGTAATCTCAAGATTTCGTGTTCTTGTCCTTCGAAGGATTGATGCGAGATCGATGATGATCGACGAGAGTTAGGGCTTTCTTGATGAAACCAGGGTTTCATCGTTTAACCCTTGTTCTTTCGTTGATTTCATTCACATTCTAGCCTCTAGCAATTTCAAGAAACGATCGTAACTCCCCAATCTCGAGCGATATCAATTAAGAAAGCATCGCAACGAAATGGGTCGTCGGTTCTTGAATTTGCTAGGGTTTACAAAACTCGTAGGAATCAAAAATCGATTCAAGATATATTACATCATCATTCTATTGATCGTCTCGACTCCTCGACGAGCGGAGTATTACTCAAGCATCACAACAAGAATTATAACTAGAAATTTAGATTGACTCATGATGCAAGAATTTAAAGGAAACAAGATAAAAGAATTTCACTTTTTATTTATATCAACAATTTGATTACAGTCGCTCAAGAACTACAAGAGGAAGAATTAAATTGTCGACTTGGCTTCGCCCGGCTCCGTGAGTCGCGAATCGGCTTGGACCACTTGCTCCGTTGAAGACCGGCTCGGCTCCTAAAAGGTTGCAAGGCTTCTTGCTTGAATGGATACTCGGGATCTTGGCTTTTGAATGGAATTAGGGTTAGGGTTTCACACAAATCCTCTCACTAGACTTGTGGAAGAAGAAGATGAAGAAAGAGATAGAATGTCTCTAAATTGGCTAACTAATCAAAGATCAAGTCTAAGATATTGAATAATCTTTTACAAGTGAGCCTAGGGTCTTATTTATAGAGCACCCAAACCCTAAGCCTTTGAGTTCCCTCCAAAAGTTTGTTGAAAGGCTTCTAGAAGGAGTTTGTTAGGCTTAGCTTAGGGTTTAAGCTAGGGTTTAGGTAGAAGTTTCTAGAATACAAGGCTTAGTTTAGTGTAGGAACAAGGGTTTGCTGATCTGGCAGAAGTCTCTGGAGTCTTTTGGAAGTTGACATGTCTTTTTGAAGTCTGGACCCAGAGATGAGAATTTTGCACCAAATTTGGGAAGCTGATTCCTTGGACCCACCGCGGATCCGCGGCGCAAGCAGGCTCCTGCCGCGGATCCGGGGCTGTCTGTGGAGCTTGGGCCTTGGGCTTTCTGGTATGGTCTTGGAACAACATTTGGGGCTTTATCTGATATGTTGATTTTTATTTTCCCTTTTGGATTGATACCAGATCTGAAATCATTGAGTTGGCGTAACGTTTTAGCTTACCCTGTAAATTTTGGCCTTTCTGCTGGATTTTCCTGCACAGATCTCAAAACAAGTGTTGCGCAAATGTAGGGATGATGCGATACCATGAAATGTAGTCAATTTCCTTTATAGTGTCGAATACATGTAATCTGATATTTTGCGACAGTTTTGCTAATATGTAAAATATGAATGTCGAACACTTCTATATGAATGCAAATGATGAGGAAGTTGCTGGTTAAAATATGCAATATTTTCGACTAATCAGGGACCTAAACCTGTCTCCTAAGCCATCGCTCCACAACAGGAAAAGGCAAATGATGAATTGCTCCTGGCACATGTGCTTTAGTGTTAGCAACGCTGATGCCTACCCTACCCCTAAAATTCCAAACTCCAATCCAATAGACCCATAAGTCTTTAAACTAGGAACAGATGACCTCTAAGTCGTTACACTGTGAACAGATGACCCCTAAGTTGTTAAACTGGGAATGAGGGAAGCCCTCTCATGGCAAATGATGATTCGCTCCTGGTACCATATTCCTGTGTAGCGATACTGATGTCAACCCAAATCACATCAAATCAGTAATACAACCAACGACCTCCCTGGCGGAATCAAGCTCCACCTCGGAAACAAGTTGAATCGCAAGTTAGCTTCAACCCTGACACCGCATGAAGCGGAGCAAATCAAATCAAGCACCGACCGTCCACGGCGCTAAAAGGGTAGCACCGACCGTCCAAGTCGCAAAAAGAGCAGCACTGACCGTCCACGTCGCTAAAAGGGCAGCACCGACCATCCTAATCGCTAAAAGGGCAGCGCCGACCGTCTAAGTTGCTAAAAGGGCAACACCGACCGTCCAAGTCTCTAAAAGGGCAACACCGACCGTCCAAGTCGCAAAAAGGGCAGAACCGACCGTCCAAGTCGCAAAAAGGGCAGAGCCGACCATCCAAGTCGCAAAAAGGGGAGAACCGACCGTCCACGTTGCAAAAAGGGCAGCATCGACCTCCACGTCGTCAAAATGGGAACCAAATTAAATCAACCTCCACGCGAAAGAAGATCCATCAATTTCATGCACACAACCCACATATGTAGTGTGCATTTATTGATGGGGGCAATTTGTTGGGGTAAAAATTTACACTCTGGTTGACCAAGTCAAAATCAAATTCAACCCCAAGCCAAGTGGGCCCAAGCCCAGGTCAAATGGGCCCATACCCGAGTCGAGCCCGAACATGAAGCGGGTGGCCTCCCCCATGCCAAAATAAAAATTTTGTAATAAATAATTTTGGTGAATTTCCTTTTTTTATTTTATGATTAAATGTAAGAAAAATAGGCATAAAGGCAAATTTTTGTAAAACCCATGGCTCATGAGCAAAAGAAATGAGCACATGAGGCATGAGATAGGCAAAATGCCATTTTGTAAAGCCCAAGGGGCTATATGTAAAATGTGTGGCCTATAAAGGCTAAGATGATGAAAATATCTCAAGAACTTTTTCTTTCTCTCAAAAGCTAAGGTTTTTGTGTCTACTTCTCCTTCCTCAAGGTTCTAAACCTTCTTCCCCTTTTCTGAATTAAATCAAGAGTTTTACTCTTTCTTTTCCAAAAAGAAATAGTTTTTCACCACAAAACCCTTGAAGGAGAACGCGGATCTTCCATCAATTCTCCAAAAAGGGAGATTTATAAAATCTCACCCTTTTCCCAACAAAATCCAGCCAATAGAGAGGAGGAAGAAGGAGACCCACCTCCAAAAACCCCATTTTGGGAAAGATCCAGGGCCCAAAAGAGAAGAAAGGAGTCCCCTTTCATCAGCTCCGAAAATATCTTAGGAGTTTAACTCCTAATATATATATATATATATATATATATATATATATATATATATATACATACACACATATAAAATAATAAATCTTTCCTTTTGGGAGCACAACTCCCAGTACAGGGGCTAAGCCCCTTTGTCCTATTTATCAGGAGTTCAACTCCAAAAGTCAATCGGGAACACAGCTCCCAGTGCAGGGACCAAGTTCTTTTTGCTGCTGATGCCCAGCACCCGCGTGCCAAGCACGTGGGGCGCCCGCGTGCCAAGCATGTGGGGCGCCCGCGCCCGGCGCCCGCGTACCAAGCACGTGAGGTGCCAGCGCCCGGCGGTCGTGCCCGGTGCTCAGCGCCCATGTGCCAAAAACATTAGGCGCCGGTGCCCAGCGCCCGCGTGCTAAGCACATGAGGCGCTGGCGCTCACGCGTCTTTTAGACGCCATTTCCCCCATCATTTTGTATACACTCCACACTAAAAATATCTCCCTCGTTTGAAAAAATTTCTAACGGGGCACTGCCCCGCACCCTGCAAGGGGGCTGCTAGCCCTCTTAACCCCCAGCCTGCTATCCGGGTAGCGGGACCCCAGTAAAAACTCTGCGGAGCCCCGATATATCCAAAACCCTTCAAAATACAACACTACACATTAAGCTCGCATGACCTATTTGACCCGTCAATCGGAGGTTCTCTCGCTGCAAATGCGAGGGGTAATTAACGATAGCTTAGTTCGCGGCTGCCGGAGATTCGGATCCCCACAATCAATAAACCCCAGCCTACCCTAGGCAGGGAGAATCTGTAATGCGCCTGACAAGCATGCGCGTATTCCCATCTCAATGGGGTGACGAAAAACACCTTACAAGGACTATGATGCAGATCATACTAGTGGAGCTTGTGTGGCCCATAAGCACATCCTTAATAGTTCCCAGTCGAGCGAGTATCGAGACAGGGCATCGATATTCCTGGGTAGACTAGTGTACGTTTCTTGTCCCTGTATAAGGCGATGGTTGATCCCATAACCATTGGTGTTTGACATAAAAGATTATACACAGGTACTTATTGGAGAATGAGTACACTGAACAGGACTCGCCGAGAACTCCTATATGGTACCATACCTATCGTCAGATGGCAGTTCTATGGTGACACTTGTACAGGTTAGTATGTAGACCTGAGATCATCATAGTGTCTTGTGTGGTTCCCACCGTGCTTTGATTTCCTCCCTACCACGGCTCAAATGAGTCGTTCAAACATGTGGTTTTTGGGTATATTCCTGAGTCACATGGAGGTAGTGAGTGATAGGAGGGGTTTCGTCTCTCCCAGTTTTCGAAGTTGATATTGCGCTATGCTCGATTGCTATAACACTGGTTAGGGATGATGAGATTTACTGATAAGTGTTATCAGTGTTTCTCGAAAGGTTATAGGCCACACATTGGCATGACTTATCAAGTTATTGGGGTCTGACGATTCCATCCCCCAGACTCGATATGCGACATATCAAATGAAGAGACCGGACTGTACGATAAGTGTTGCTTATAGGCTTTATGGGAGTTTGAACAAGTTCGCTTGTTGATCTTCTATTCGTTCAATACCTGGGTAGCCGTTACGTCCAGCTAGTACCGTTGACGGCTTGTGGGTATCTGATGTGATCATTACTTACTGCTGGCGTATTGACAAGTCTTTAGAGTCCCACATAGAGATTTCCTAGCTCAAACGAAATGAAGTAAGGCACGTATGGAGATATATGCGGGAGCTTGATTAAATACGAGTATATGATACCGTATTTTAATCTAGCGATATTTGATATCAGCCGGGTTATATGTGATATAAGCAGATTATTGAATCAAGTGTTGATTCAATGGTTTTATATATATGTGTGTGTGTGTGTGTGTGTGTGTGTGTGTGTGTGTGTGTGTGTTAATATATTTGATATTAGCCAGGTTATATATGATATAACCGGATTATTGAATCAAGTGTTGATTTAATAATTTGATATATATATATATATATATATATTAACTAATATTAAACATTAGCCGGTTATATGTGATATAACCAGATTATTGAATCAAGTGTTGATTGAATAATTTGATATATATATATATATATATATATATATATTGTATCATGATTGATGATACATAAAACTAGGATGTATGAGAATCACACATGAGGTGAATATGAGAAGATAATAATTAATATATATGAATTAATGAAAAGAGAAACGATGTTTCATGGAAGCATTGAGAAGCCATGACTCACCTCTTCTCTTTTGTTTTATTCATTGATTTTTATCATTCTCAATCTCATCTTATCTCTTGAGCTCATGGTTAAAAAATCATCCAAGTTCATCTTCTTCATTATCTCTTCACTACATTTTCTAGGATTGAGAAAAAGAAAAGAAAATAAATAATTTTTGTGAGCAAAATTTCTACTTCATCAACCTACACTACTCCAACCCATTAGTATAGGTTGTTAACTTCACTAATATCTTGATTAGTGAAGTGTGAGCTTGAGTGAGTGTTGCCTCAAGGTGGATCATCTTCGACGACGAAGACTACAAGAAAGCTCGTTCCATTCTTCAAGTGGAGTCAAAGAAGAGTTCCAGGGACTACTATTTGGAGATTTAGAAGTGAAGAACTAGACTACAAAGGTTGTAGACTCTCTTCACTTAGATTATAATTTGTTTACTTTACTATAAAACCTTAATTCACTAGTTCGATTCTTGTTTAGTATGCTTAGACCTTTAAACAATTAAAATTGTATATTTGATGTTCATAGAAACATTGTAGAGGTGCTGAGACAAACTTTCATGGTATCAGAGCCAAGCTAGAGGCTTAGGAGTAGCTTAGACGAAGTTAAAGTATTCGATCGACGTTTTAAACTCGCGATTTTGGTAGTTTCTGTCCAAATTTTCAAACTTCATGTTTTTTACAATTAAAAATGCTCAGAAAATTGTGCAGGTAATTCTATGAAGGCTAAAAAAATATGAACAAGTAACTCCATAAAATACCATGTATTGGCCGCGATTTCGCCGTCCAAATATGGAGTTAAGAGCTCGTTTTTCTTCTGCTGCTTCATTTTGACATTTTGGATTTTCTGGATATTTTTAATGAGGCTTAAGTGGTTGAGGTCTTTATGAATTATTGTTGTTTGAAATATCGATCGAAATATTTAATATCGTCCAGAGTGCTTTGGATATGTGATACGATTTTTAGAATCCACATTGATTAGTTTTGCGAAAACTAGTTAATGAATTCTAAATCTCGCATTTTAGTCTCAAATGATGGATTATAACGGAGTTTGGATTTCGATCGAAGCTCCGTTGTAATCTTGTATCGTACTCAAATACTCGCCGGGAGACACTAGTAGACAGCCACACTCCATTGCCCTGACCAAGTGACTATAGGAGAACCCCATGGCCAAAAGCATCCACTCGGGTGCTCGCGGCCACGGTGTTCTGCCCAAGTGCACTTCTTTAACGGCCTCGGGGGTGCGACCATTTACTAAACTTCTCAACGAGCCTTCAAATCATTAATCGGGAATCTTGTTGAATTGCCCGACTTGGTTTTTGAAAAGCGTTTTCAATTCGAGACTTAAATGCAAGGTTTATAGCGCTAGACATGAAATTCGGAATATGTGATAATCCGGGTTTATGATGTCTAAAGATGCGAATTCTAATTATTGTAGTTTTCATTTCTTTTCTGCGACCGTAAGTGTAATATGTGGCAGTATCCCCGATCTCGTTGCTATAAGATAACGACATTAGAGATACGCATATTTACTTACGCTGATGACATGTGATATTATTGTGTTGCTATCGATATGTTATATTGGATCGTCGTGATTGAATAGCCGGTTTTTTTTTAACGTGAAATAAGAGTTTTTCAATTTTCATTCATGTAAATATTGTATGTAATATTTTTTTATTGGGACACTTTCGGGTTGAGATCGTTGTCTCCATTTGATATATATTATTTACTTTTCGGCATTAGGATAGACCTAAGGCGGGGAGCACAAGTAACCGAGTTCTAGAGTCCAGTGGGAGGCCATCTCGAGGAGTCGAGACCGGTCGTCTAACTCTAGAATTGGCAGGGTTGCTTGCCGCTCTCGTAGGAGTCTAGGGGTGTGGGCTTGGCTATTCATCACGACCGTGGATTCTGTGTTTTTCGTTACTGGCTTAATCTAAAACACGGACCTCCTAATATATTATATATTTCATATATCTGCTTCTGTTGTTTCTGTAATGTGATGTGATCACATAACTGCGTGAGACTTATATATATGATATACTAGTACACGCATCAGCGCTAGTCCTGATCCCGCCTTACCGTAAGTTACGTAACCTTACGGTAAAGACCCGGGTCTTTGTGGCGAATGCGGATGGCATATACGTGTGTTTTATTTTCGTTTTTTCTGTGATATTTAGGAAACATAATTGATGAGACGTCATTAATAAGATTAATGAAAAGAAAAGGAACCGAAAAGATATTGTAGAATCAAAATTTTCAAAAAGGTAGCTCCATTTCTTGCTTTGCATAGTGATATTCCATTATGAATGTCCAGCACCTCATTCGATGAAGAAAGAGCCTAGATCTTTTCACCGGGAATGACCTCTTTAGCAAAACTAGCATATACTACAACCCACTCGGTTTGTTTTGAAAAATACTCGATTTTTAAAGCGGAGCTTAAACCACTCATTTTCAAATCACTAGATTCTACAACGATATCAAGTTCATTACGTCAAAAGTTTTCTTCAAAACCAGCCGTAACCCTCCGTCATTTCAGATATATAGTGTTTAGTATTCGTGCTGTGTTTGTTGACCTCCGTCAAATCATAGTGTACGGCAGCTGGGTAATACTTATCTGCAGCATGTTGATGCGGTCGGTAGGGACAGTCACACAGCTTTGTTGACCTCCGTCAAGGGTTTGTGTGGGTGGGTTCTAATGGATCAAGAAATGACGGGTTGAACTTGACTGGCGGCCTATGGTTTGTTGACCTCCATCATGGTCATAGGTCGTTAGGGGTAAAAACAATTATCGAAAATTTCAAGTGTTGAAATTTGTAATGAGATTGCATACCTTCTATGTGATAGTTGGATCCCGATACCCACTGCGAGTAAGTGTTACTCCTGGGAGAGTTTTCCACTTTACAATTAGCTAATCCAATAGGTGTCTAAGAAAGGTGTTAATGGGATTATGCCCTTGCGGAAACGAGGTTATTTAATTAGTTCCATGTGAAAGTACGGGGAGACTCCCTCGGAGTACCAACACCTGCCTGGCTGACTGATTAGCGAACTTGTAGGGTGTAATTAATCCAGGCTAATTAAACCTTTTACGGTTTGAAGGAAGATTTGATAAAAACAGTGGGAGCCATCCTGATTAGATAAGATAATAATCAATCTAATCTTGTAAGAGCGCACGCTAAAATGTTTTCTTCTCTCTCTCTCTCTAGGTAGAGACCATGTCACACCTTAATCAAGATAATAACATGGATGTATTGACCGAACCCGCTTATTATACTGGGATGGGAAACGTTGCTTCCGCTCTATCTTATGACAACTGTCATAAGTCTGGGCAGGGGATAGGGGAATGTAAGGATTTCCATACAACCCAAATGAAGAAAGAGCATTCTGATGCATTTTCTTGGGATATGTTAGTTATTGAGAACTGTTTCTCAGTCTGCTCTACGTCCTGGGTATTAGATACCGAATCAGGATCCCACATTTGTAATCTGTTACAAGGGTTAAAAAGAAGTAGAAAACTGGAAAAGGGTGATATGTCTCTCAGAGTAGGGAATGGATCAGTTGTTGCTGCCAAAGCTATCGGCGAATATCACCTAGTATTACCAAATAGTAATAGATTGATTTTGAACGAATGTTATTTCGTACCGTCGATGATGTACAATATCATATCCATTTCTTTATTAGATAAAGAATGATATAATTTTGCATTAGAGAAAAATGTTATGAAAATTTTCCTAAATTAAGTGTTGATTGGGTTTGGTACGTTATGTAATGGTTTATACGTTCTAAATCAAAATACAGTTCTAAATATACATAACACACACAACAGGAAAAGTTCATAAATGAACGAAGTTTTCTTGTGGCACTATAGACTTGGTCATATCAATGCGACCATACTATCTAAGTTGCATAAAGATGGATATTTGAATCCATTCGAATTTACATCTTATAAAACTTGTCAGTCATGTCTCAAAGGTAAGATGACCAAAACTTCGTTTACGGGACACGAAGCAAGAGCCACTGAACTCTTGGGAATGATACATAGTGATGTATATGGTCCTATGTTTACACATGCCAAGAATGGTTTCTCGTACTTCATTACATTCACCGATGATCTCTCAAGATTCGAACATGTGTTCCTGTTGAAACACAAATCTGAAGCTTTTAAGAAATTAAAGGAATATAAGAGCGAAATAGAGAATCAGACGGGTAAAAGAATTAAAATCCTTCGATTTGATCGAGAAGGTGAATACTTAAGCACGGAATTCCGAGATTATCTAAAAGAGAATAGGATTCTCTTTCAGCTTACTCCTCCGTATATACCACAGCACAACGGTATATCGGAGCGGAGGAATCGCACCCTATTAGATATTGTGCGCTTTATGATGAGTGTTGTTGAGTTACCTATTTCCTTTTGGAGTTATGCACTTGAGATAGCTGTATACATATTGAATGGGGTTCCTACTAAATCTGCACCTACCACTCCTATGAGATATGGGAGGGAAAGAGACCATGTCTTAATTTCATTAAGATATGGGGTTGTCCGGCTTATGTTAAAAGCAAAATCTGGACAAACTCGAAGTAAGGTCTATTATATGTAAGTTTGTTGGATATCCTAAATATTCGCAAGGGTATATCTTCTACCACATTGAGGAATAAAAGGTGTTTGTTGTTCAACATGCCACTTTTTTAGAAAAGGAATTTCTTTTAAAAGAAATTAGTGGTAATGGGGTAGAGCTGGAAGAAGTTACAGATACACAAACTTCAACTGAAGATTTGGTAGAACCGGAGGATTCGATAGTCCCCGACGAATCTCAGCCACTCCGTAGATCTAGTAGGATTTCTCACCCACCTGAGAGATACTGCGGTTTTCTCATAGACAGTGAGAGCGAGAATTGCATCACGGAAGATGATGACCCTACTAGTTTCGAGCAGGCCATCACAAGTGGGGACTCTGTGAAATGGTTGGATGCTATGCGATATGAGATGGAATCCATGTACACTAACAAAGTATGAACTTTGGAAGTTGCTCCTGAAGGGGTAAAACTTATTGAGAGCAGGTGGATCTTAAACAAGAAAATTGGTGTAGATGGAAAGGTTGAGACCTTCAAAACAAGACTTGTAGCAAAAGATTTCCGTCAACGACCAGGTGTCGACTATGATGAGACCTTTTCTCCAGTGGCTATGCTTAAGTCCATCAGGATTCTACTTGTTATTGCTGCATACCATGACTATGAAATCTGGCAGATGGATGTCAAAACCGCTTTTCTAAATGGTGATTTAGAAGAGAGCGTGTATATGACACAGCCAGAGAGCTTCGTAGACAGTGGGAGCAGTGGAAAGATGTGCAAGTTGCTTAAATCAATCTACAGATTAAAGCAGGCGTCGCGGAGTTAGAACATCTGTTTTGATGTAGCAGTTAAAGAGTTTGACTTTATCAAAAACGTAGATGAACCATGCATATATAAAAAGGTTGTAGAGAGTAAGGTTGTATTTCTCGTATTGTACTTGGATGACATACTTTTGATAGGAAATGATATTTCAATGCTGCACTCGGTCAAACTCTTCCTATCACAAAAGTTCTCCATGAAAAATCTGGGTGATGCCTTCTACAGCTTGGGAATAAAGATCTATAGGGATAAATCTAAAAGGATGTTGAGATTGTCCCAATCCAGGTACATAGACACCATACTAAACAGATTTAGTATGGAAGATTCTAAGCGTAGTAATTTATCCGCTTGTTCAGGAATCACTCTCTCCAAAGATATGTCTTCCAAAACTGATTTGGAAAGAGCTCGCATGAACGTGATACCCTATGCTTCTGCAGTTGGGTCAATCATATACGCGATGTTATGCACCAGACCGGATGTAGCTTACGCACTTAGTATGGTAAGTAGGTATCAATCAGACCCAGGGGAGAAACACTGGATAGCTGTGAAGAACATTCTTAAGTACTTGAGAAGAACTGTTCAGTCGAAATTATTGCAATTTTTAACATAACAATTTTCTCATTTTTCTAATCATCTAAGGATGTTTGTTATAAATATAACACATATTACAAGTTCGTCTGGAAAATATCAATTACCATATGTTATACATTATAATCAACATTTTTGAAGGAAATTGTATGTTTATTATTTCACGCATAATATTGTATATCTCTAACATTCTTCATTGAGATCTTGTGCAGAAATTAGCCCAGATCAGATATCGGAATCAGAATGGTAATCAATGAAAGTACAAGGGACAATGAAGAAGAAACCCTAGTTTTTTCATGAGATCCATAATTCTCATTGTTAACCATTAATCTAGTTGTAATTTTACCAATAGATAATATGAATCATTTTGAATAGTCATCCATAGCTACCAATTCCGTTCGAATCCTACAAGCCTTCTACAATTTTCTTGATAACTAAATCTTGAACATTTTCTTGAATTTCGTTCTTAAAAACAATTTCTTGAATTTCTTGAAACTATTACTTCAACCAAATCTTAAAACAATTTGTTGATTTTTCTTTTGACTCAACTAAAACAAGAATTTATGAGTTCCACGAATCCCAGAGGATGACCCGTACTCACTAACGCTCACTGCACGCGACACCGTTATTGATTGCGATTATTATACGACTTAAACATTACATCACTTCTTTAATACTACATCTTTTCTTTAAAATCAAAGAGGTGAGAATTTGAGATCAATCAAATAGCGCCGTTACCAGAGATGCGTGCGTAATTTGTTCGTTCTTGCTATTTGAGTTGAAATATTATTATTCTATCAAAATTTAAATCAAAAATCGTATCGTGTGCTTAACGATTAGTGTGTGAATTTTGCAAGAAAATATGGAATCACTGTAGCAGGGAGAAAAATATTCAGATTATTTCATCGAGACCAGAGGAGGGAGCATTAGTACCAAATATTGTTCAAAGAACAGTCTAGCTGACCGTGGAACTGCGGCAAGAAGTAGTCATTGGCGGTGGAACCGCGGCGTTCTTGAAGACTTAGGGTTTCAGCTCTCTGTGGTATATTTCCTATCTTCTTATTTCTCCTCTGATTAGTCCAATAACAACTTTTCTGCAGGATTCTTTGCAAAAATTCGCCGCTTAAAAAAAATCTTATTGCATATTTTGATATTGGTTGTTTTTGCATATTTTAATACAGAAATTAAGGGGCAAAGACCAAATTCAGATTAGGTGGGGATTTCATTACCCCTCCTAAGCCCCAAAAATCACAAACTAGCATTCGTATCACCCTTCATTAACTAAAAAATATCTCGACCAAGACTCTAAGGACCGTCGCGCTCAATTAGAACAGAGAAAGGTCGTGGGTAATTTACTGCTTATCCGCATTTCTTTTGTGGTGTCTAGGCAAGTGTGTTTAAGGCAAGTTGTTACTTAATTAGGCCCGCTATTTACATAGCGGATACCTCCCATTTACCTGGCACTTACCTGTCCACAGGAGAGAAAAAGGTAGTAGAGGATTTTTCCTGCGATTTGTCTTCTGGAAGTCTAGGAGCGGTCTAGTGGCTTGACCCAGGTGACCTTAGATCTAGGGTTGATTGTGCATTTTTTGTTGTGATTTTTCTAAATCCGTCTTTTTCGAAACAAATCAAAAACAAACCAAACCTTTCTTTTAATTTACACATACGCTGCCACTTGCGCTAAACCCGCTTAATGCATGCTCGGCTGGACACGGGATTCTAGTGCCCGTCTTGTCCGCGTTTTGCCTATCGACTCCGAAGTCGGTATTTCTTCATCTTTTTTTTCCTCACCACAAACCACATCCACCGAGATGGATGGTTCTCCATCAACTTTCAATAACACCACTCTGCCACCACCTGCAGGTGCGCAGAATTTACCGCGTATATCTCTCCAAGAGAGATGCTACCCTATACGTGGTCCTCTTTCTACTTGTCTTTCTATTCCACCAGCCAATGGGGATAATTTCGAAATCAAACCACATTATATCAATCTTTTGACTAAATTTCACGGTCTAGAGTCTGAAGACGCATACATTTTTATCACCAAATTTGAAAACATATGTGCTATGATGCGCACTTCACAACTTTCTGTGGATGCTATGCGTTTACGTCTTCTCCCGTTTACTTTGTGCGATTTAGCCGAAAAGTGGCTTTATAACACACCCGCACATTGAATTTCCAATTGGGATAAATTCTTTATAGCATTCCTTAAGAAATTTTATCCTAATCATAAGACCGCCTGTGTTAGTAGTGAAATCAACCAATTTCCCAGCTTCCCAATGAACCATTTTGGAAATACTTTGAACGGTTCAAGGTTCTGCTTGTCCAATGTCCTCATCATGGAATCCATAGATGGGATCTGTGCCGAATTATATATGAAGGCATTAATCCAACAACAAAACAGATGCTTGAAACCATGTTCAAGGCAATTTCATGTCTAAAGACGATGGTGAAGACTGGAAATTTTTGGAAGATTTTGCTGAAAACACTTTGCAATGGGAAAGCGTTAGTCATTCATCTAGGGGTGGTATCCATCAACTTGATATTTCTATAGCCGTAAAAGCCGAAATGACAGCAATGCAAAAGAAACTCGAAGCTATGGAAAACAAATTTTTATTAGCCTCCCTAAATCAGGTGACGCTCCGTAAAACCGTGTGTAGATGCTGTTCAGATCTATCACATCTGACGGAAGAATGTCCTTTGAATTCTCCATTTCAAGGTCAAGAACACACTAATGCTTCTTTTCAGCAAAGACCTAGAAACGATCCTTATTCTTCCACATATAATCAAGGTTGGAGGAATCACCCTAATTTTGCTTGGAAGCAATACCAAACTCAAAATACGGTTCCAAACCAAAATAACTTTCAAAAGGTTCATCCACAGCCACAGCAACCACCACAGATTCAGCACCCCTTTCAACCACAAACTTTTCAAAATCCAGCTAACAATTCTGCACCGTATAATAATTCTTTCCAAACGGCCGGTACCCAAAACTCCTCTTCACTCGAACGAACCTTGGATTTGTTTATGAAACATTCCATGCAAATGTCGGCTCTATCGATACCATAAAGATGGACTACGCCTCCCACGGTGAGAGTATAAAATCGATAGAAGAACAAATTGCATAATTAAATGCCGCGATGAATGCTAGAGAGAAAGGGAAACTTCCAGTTCAACTCCTACCAAATCCTGGCTGCTCGCATCATAATGTGAGTGCTATTACCATATTGAGATTTGGAAGAGTGCTAAACAATCATGTCGGTGAAGAGATTGATAATGAGGAATCAATCTATGATACCCCGTCTTCTACTTCCACTTCTTACCCTATTTCATCTACTCCACCTACTTGCGAGCCTATTCTACGTTTTTCCCTAGGCTCGAACCCTCCGTCCACCTCATTGACACAATCTGAAACGATCCCCACTCCACTTTTGGGATCCGTTCTACCCACATAAACCACACGAACTTCTCCACAAATGTTGAACCCAACTATTTTTGATAAAGCTCCTTATCCAAATAGGTTAAGAGACAACAAACCTAACACACAAATGGAGAAGATTATGGAAATGTTTAAACAGGTTAACATAAATATCCCTCTCCTAGATGCTATCTAACAAGTTCCGGCTTATGCGAAAATACTTAAGGACTTGTGCACTAGGAAGAGAAAGACTCAAGTGCCGAAAAAAGTGTTCATGACGAGTAATGTTAGCACAGGTTTTACCCATCAGTTACCAAAAAAACGTAAGAACCCTGGCTGTCCTACGATCTCTATTTCTACTGGGGATAAAAATATTAACTGTGCTATACTCGACCTTGGCGTTAGTGTTAACCTACTTCCTTACCCTGTCTACGAGCAGTTAGGTATTGGAGAGTTGAAACCTGCCTACTGCACTCTCCAGATGGCAGATCGGTATATCACCAAACCTAAGGGTGAACTTGAGGATGTGTTGATAAAAGTTGGGAATTTATATTCCCTATGTACTTTATTGTTTTAGATACACAACCTGTAGAGAACCCACGGAACCAAATTCCGGTGATTCTCGGTCGACCCTTCTTAGCCACTTCCAATGTTGTCATTAATTGTCGTAACGGTTCTATGAACCTAACCTTCGGGAAAATGACAATTGAGCTTAACATTTACAAGCTAGGAAGTCAACCATCTGAATCTTCTGCTCATATTCTTGATGTCTGTTCTGTCCACGAGATAGCTCCCGAAAGCTGCAGGGTTGATGAACTTTGCTTTGATGATTTCGACGACATTAGCACATCATTGTTTGATCTTGCACAGTATTATAGTGAGGACACTTTTGACGAGTCCACCCCTGAGTTTGAACCTTTTGACCCATCACACGAGTCAGTAGCACTTTCCGAGTCAATATCCTTTGTAGGCTATGAACTTCTTCGAGAATCTGAATATCATTCCCTTACCCCACCTTCTATTGTCTCTCCGCCGACATTAGATCTCAAACTATTACCTTCTCATCTTAAATATGCATATTTAGGTGAGAATGAGTGTTTGCCCGTGATCATATCCGCTTCTCTAGCTTTAGAGCAAGAGAACGCTCTTTTGATGATCTTGAGATCTAATCGGCAGGCATTTGGTTGGAAAATGGCAGACATCAAAGGGATTAGTCCATTGATTGTAGAACATCATATACATTTGATGGATGAAGCCAAACCAACCCGAGACCTACAAAGACGGTTGAATCCCGTCGTGAAGGATGCGGTAAAGAAAGAAATTGTCAAGTGCCTTGATAGTGGTATAATTTACCCAATCTCTGATAGCCAATGGGTAAGTCCTATTCATGTAGTCCCTAAGAAGTCTAGCATCACGGTCATAACTAATGAGGCTAATGAGGTGATCCAAATATGCATCCAAACTGGGCGGCGTGTATGTATTGATTATAGAAAACTCAATGCCGCAACAAGAAAAGATCACTTCCCTCTACCTTTCATTGACCAGATATTGGAACGATTAGTTGGACATGAATATTATTGTTTCATGGACGGATACTCTGGCTATAACCAGGTCCCTATCGCCGAAAAGAATCAAGATAAAACAACATTTACTTGTCCTTTCGGTACCTTTGCTTATAGACGCATGCCCTTTGGGTTATGCAATACTCCCGCGACATTTCAGCGGTGTATGATGGGGATATTCTCAGTCATGGTCGAGAATTTTCTGGAGATTTTCATGAACGATTTCTCTATATTCTGGGACTCATTTGAGAATTGCCTATATCATCTTGATGCTGTTCTTACCCACTGTAAGGATAAGAACTTAACGTTGAATTGGGAAAAATGCCATTTCATGGTCCAAGAAGGTATTGTGCTTGGACATGTCATTTCATGAAAAGGCATTGAGGTAGAAATAGCTAAAATAGATGTCATTCATAACTTTCCTCATCCCAAATGCGTAAAAAATATACGATCTCTTGGTCATGCGGGATTTTATAGGAGATTCATTAAGGATTTTAGCAAAATTGCTAGACCCTTAACTCTTCTCTTGGCCAAAGATACAACATTTCACTTTGACTCGGACTGTTAGGCTGCTTTTGAATCACTTAAGAGATCTCTCACTACAGCCCATGTTCTATCATCTCCTGATTGGAACCACCCGTTTGAGCTAATGTGTGATGCATCAGATTTTGCTGTTGGTGCAGTCTTAGGACATCACATTGATAAGATGCCACATGCAATTTATTATTCAAGTAAGACCTTGAATGATGCCCAAATTAATCATACAACTACCGAGAAAGAACTCTTGGCAGTTGTATTTGCATTAAAAAAATTCAGGCCTTACTTGCTTGGCTCACCGATTGTAGTTTACACTGATCACTCCGCCCTAAAACATCTTTTGTCTAAGAAAGATGCTAAGGCTAGGTTAATACGTTGGATCCTATTATTACAAGAATTTGATCTTGTCATACGAGATAAGAAAGGATGTGAAAACGTAGTAGCCTACCATCTTTCACGCATCTCTTCTTCACCCACTGTGACCTTGCCAATGAACGACTCTTTTCCTGACGAACAGCTCTTGAACGTATCTTGTGAACCTTGATTCGTGGATATTGTGAATTATCTAGCAACGGGACTTATTCCTAGCGAATGGTCTAAACAAGACAACCATCGATTTTTATCCCGAGTAAAGCATTTTTACTGGGATGAACCATATTTGTTTAAGTATTGTCCTGACCAAATCATTCGCAGATGTGTCTCTAATGATGAATTCAAGAGTGTTTTGTCTTTCTGTCATGATCAGGCATGTGGTGGTCACTTCGGTCCACGTAAGACGGCGGAGAAAATTTTGCAATGTGGTTTTTACTGGCCAACATTATTCAAAGATGCATTTGAACATTGCAAAACTTGTCCACGGTGTCAATACATGGGTCGGATTTCTCGGAGAAATGAAATGCCACTCCAACCTACCTTGGTTGTGGAATTTTTTGATATTTGGGGTATTGATTTTATGGGTCCTTTTCCTAACTCTTTTGGGAATTTGTATATCTTGTTAGCGGTTGATTACATCTCAAAATGGGTGGAAGCAATACCATGTCGCACTAATGACAACAAGGTTGTTGTTAAGTTCCTTAAAGAGAATATCTTTTCGTGATTTGTACACCCTCGCGCTATAATTAGCGATAATGGGACGCATTTCTGTAATCGGTCTTTCAAGACTTTGATGCAAAAATATTCAATCAACCATAAACTTTCTACACCATATCATCCCCAAACGAGCGGGCAAGCTGAGATTTCCAATAGGCAAATCAAACAAATTTTGGAGAAGACAACTTCTAAAAATCGTAAAGATTGGTCAACCAAATTGACGGATGCTCTTTGGGCATTCCGTACCGCCTATAAGACTGATCTTGGTATGTCTCCTTACCGTCTAGTGTTTGGAAAGGCTTGTCATCTTCCTGTCGAGATCGAACATAAAGCAATGTGGGCTATTAAAGAACTCAACTTCAATTTAAATCAAGCCTGCAACTTTCGGAAGCTGCAATTAAATGAGCTAAGCGAACTCCGCGATGAAGCTTACGATAATGTGGTGATAGTAAAGAACCAGATTAAGCTATTTCACGACAAAAATATTTTAAGAAAAACTTTTACCCCAGGACAACAAGTCCTTCTTTACGATTCCCGTCTCCATCTTCATGCGGGTAAGCTAAGATCTCGTTAGAAAGGACGGTATGTATATCCGCACGGGACAGTTGAAGTTGAAAATATTAAAAATGGTTGTATTTTTAAAGTGAATGGGTATAGATTAAAACCGTATTTGTCCACTGACCCCATGGAGGAGCTCCTGTTTTTACAGGAGCCGCTTTATTCTAACTAAATTTCCTCCGCCTCACCTCCATGTCTCGATAATATTGTCTCATCATAAGAATGGAGGTGAGTTTAAAAAGGACTTAATTGAATATCCATATGATTAAAGATAAGTTTGAGGGAGATTTTCACTTTC
This sequence comes from Agapanthus africanus, assembly GCA_030015575.1. NCBI lineage: Eukaryota > Viridiplantae > Streptophyta > Magnoliopsida > Asparagales > Amaryllidaceae > Agapanthus > Agapanthus africanus. Next base: position 294,389,958 of record CM057339.1, on the reverse strand, counting down.
ATTTATTCTTGTCCCCGTTAATAAATTTTCCTCCCAAGTCTACTGGTTTTTGAGATTTAAAAGATGACAACAGTGAGGACACTGCTGTAAACATGTTTGGGGAGGTTTTTGCTTATTTACGCATTACCTTGCATTACATTTTGCATAAGCACAAAATTTTTCAAGTTTGTGCTTATTTACGCATTACACTTTGCATAAGCACAATTTTTTTTTAAAAGTTTTCTTTTATAATAAAAGATTAGAAAGTGAAAAATTACATTTAAAAGATTGGAAAAGTTTAAGAAAACCAAAAAAGTTAGATGTTTTCTTAAACGAAACTAGTAATAAATAGTTATGAGCCGTTGTCCCAAAAGTTAGTAACATGAAGGATGTCACTAATATGAAAATAAAAATAAGTCTGAAAAATAGTTTCTATTCTTGAAGCCAAACATTTGAATATTGATACCCTACTATACGTACTTACACACTTCTTGAAACTCGGGATAGTAGAGAATACCTTGAAATGCACTTGTCTAAAAGCCAAATGTTCTCCGCCGAAAGACGCGACTGGGACGTTGGGACGTCTTGCCTGAATTTGGGGGCAGATGCTATTTGGTTTTATCCGTCCACCTCTCCGAAGATGCCAAGTTGATTTATGGCACCGTGTATCGGAGGTTTAGACAGATGCGGCCGTTGTAGTAGAGTTCGTCAGATTCCCCCTCATTCGAAGGGTTTTTTGATTATGGGGACGCTCTTCCCTGCCGGCGCAAGCCCCTGCAGTTAATTACGCTACCGCATCGCGGTAACAACTTTCTCCTTCTCCAGATGGTCACTTCGTGTCGTGTGTGTTTGTTTTGTTTTTGGTTGCCCGTGGATTGTATACGGAGACTAATTTGTGTTGTTGCCCGTAGGGCGTGGATTAGTCCAAATCCGTATTTTCTTAGATTTGGGTTTGGGTTGGGTTTAAGGATCGTTAATCTCACTTGAGAATAAGATAAACTTAAACGTTTGTTAAGGATACGTTAGTCTAATTTTAGACTAAGATCAACTTAACCATTTGTTAAGGATACTTTAGTCTAATTTTAGACTAGGATCTACTTAACAGGATCATTTAGATCCAACAAAAGAGCATTTGGGCTCGATTGTTTTAGTTTAGGGACTTTGCGGTACAGTTTAAAGACGTCATAGTCTGTAAAGTTTAAAGACATCATAGTCTATGAGTTTAAGGACCTCACAGTCCATAAAGTTTAAGGACATCATAGTCCATGAGCTTAAGGACCTCGTAGTCCGGTTTAAAGACATTGTAGTCTGGTTTAAAGACATCGTAGTCTGGTTTTGGTTTAACCGTTCGGGGATGCACCAAAAGTTATTGGTTATTGGGATCCTTCACCTCTCTGAAGACGTTGAAGGATTACAACGACATATATCAGAGGTATGGAGAGATGTACCCTTGAACCAATATTGGTTGGAAGGCTCTGGGAATTACTTTGAATGTCATGTGGAATGATCAATTTTGGAAGACAAGAGTATAATTGGGGTTCAGTTTCAAGGGTTCTTGCCTCTGGAAGACTTAGCTAATTTAGGCTAAGACTGGCTCGAATATAGTGTTAAACACTAGAGTACATCCGGCGCTCACATGCTCCCACGTGAGGTGCTTAAAGAAGTGTTAAACACTAAAACTGAAGCGCTCACATGGGGTCACGTGAGACGTCTGAAGATTGGGCCTTGCTTCTTTTATTTACTCTCAGAATATGCATATAAGTGTTAAACACATGACCTTGATGACCATCACGTGTGGGCACGTGATGGGTATCCATGCGTTGGATATTAAAAGTACTTGTCAGGGGTCACGTGGGAGCACGTGATACACCTAAAAGAGAACTGTCTTGGCCTTACTCTCTTTTGTTTTGAGGAGCTTTTTAAGGGTCACGTGGGAACACGTGATACACCCTAAAAGAGAAACTGTCTTTATTGTTTGCCCTTTTAAATAAGTGTTAAACACTTTGGGAAATCTCTTTTTCTGGTTCAGAGAAAGGGGGTCACGTGTTACCACGTGATCATCAATATGCATGTAATTCTGAGTTTCAAGTCCCTTACTAACTTCTCTTCTCTTCTTCTTTTTTTAGGGGAATTTAATTCAAAGGAAATTTGCATGGCAGAATCTCCCTAATGAGAATTAACTTTTTAATTTTATGAAGAACTAAGTTCTTATATTAGGGGTTAAACCCTATCCTTGTTGGAGGAATTAAATTCCTATATGTTTTATGGAAGAATAGAATTCTCTGAACTTAGGTCTTCCTTTAGGTTTTAGATCTGCATGGCAGAATCTCTCCGATGAGAATTAAATTCTCAACTTATGGGAAGATCTGCTTTTGCAGATCTTCAACCAGAGGAAGAACTAAGTTCTTATTTAGAAGAGTTAAACTCTTGGTTTTGAGAATTAAATTCTCTTTTTTTTATGGAATGATCTCCTTCCTTCTCTTCACCTAGAGTTTATTTCTCTAAAGAGATCTTCTTTTCTTTCTGGAGAATTAAATTCTCTTCTTCTCTTTTTCTTCTGTCTTCTCTCTCTTTTTTTCCTTTTCTCTTCTTGGCTCCTATTTATAGGAGAAAGAAAAGAATCAGTTTGTTTAGTCAATCTTTCATTGAAAGATTTTGATTGATTTTATAACCAACATGATATTTTAGATCACTCGGTGAATTTTATTCACCATTGGATTTTTAATCCAAAAGATATTTTATTTGTTGTTCCCGGCAAATTTTAGGAAAATATTTCCTTATATAGAATCTTTCTATAAATTGGTGATTTTTAATCACCATTGGATTTTTAATTCAACGGTGCTCCCTTTTACAGAGTGCAATCTTTTTTGTTTGGAAAGATCTAGGGAAATATTTTTCCAATTAGGGTTTTTGATTCCTTTTAATTAGAATTTAATTCTATTAGTTCAGAGAGTTTAAGAGTCTATCACGTGTTGGCACGTGACCTTACCAATTAAGCATTTAATTAGAATTTAATTCTATTAGTTCAGAGCTCTCAGGAACCCATCACGTGTTGGCACGTGACCCCACTGATAAAGAATTTAATTTGAATTTAATTCTATTAGTTCAGAGGGCTCAGGAACCCATCACGTGTTGGCACGTGACACCACTGATAAAGCATTTAATTAGAATTTAATTTTATTAGTTCAGAGCTCTCAGGAACCCATCACGTGTTGGCACATGACCCCACTGATAAAGTATTTAATTAGAATTTAATTCTATTAGTTCAGAGGGCTCAGGAACCCAAGGGCTCAGGAACCCATCACGTGTTGGCACGTGACCCTACCGATAAAGCATTTAATTAGAATTTAATTCTATTAGTTCAGAGCTCTTAGTAACCCATCACGTATTGGCACGTGACCCCACTGATTAAGCATTTCCAATTGTTTATTTTATTCAGCGCATATAGGCTTTGCCTATAAAAGGTCACGTGTCTGCACATGAGACCCGGTCATGTGTGGGCACGTGATGCCCCCTTTGGGGGTTTTTCTTGCTGCTTTATTTATATTTTATTCAGTTCCCATGAGGGAATAAATGCTTTTAATTTCTTTTAATTAGAATTTAATTCTATTAATTCAGTGGGTTCAAGAGCCCATCACGTGTGGGCACGTGACTTTATCAATTAGGCATTCGGGCGTAGATAGAATCTGCTCATAAAAGGTCACGTGTTTGCACGTGAGGCCGTGTCATGTGTGAGCACGTGATGCCCCATTTGGAAGCTTTCCTTGCTGCTTTATTTGTATTTTATTCAATTCCCATGAGAGAACAAATGCTCCCACAGCGTTGTTCTCACGCATTTGCACGTGAGTGCAACGCTGCAACCTTTGTGGCTATTGGATTTACCTAGGGAACGGGAAAGATGAACCATTTCCTATCATGTCCTATAAATGCAGCGGTCTCATCAGCAACGCCTTCATTCCTTCATCTTCTTCCTTTTTCAATTTCTTGCCTTGAGAATTTAATTCTCTTTCTCAGAGCTCAGTTCCCTGTTTAACGAAACAAAATTCCAAGTTTAACTCTCTCAACAAAAATAATCCTTTTTTAGGTAAGGATCTTGAACGGCCGAGGAACTTTTCTTCTCCTTTTATAAAATTCTCTTTGGATTTTAAATCCACACCAAAGGTTTTTCCGTTTAATAAGAACCCATCTTTCAAAGCTCTAAGAATGCACGATCTTTAGGTTGTAAACCCCCAATATTAGGCGTTTTTCTGATCTCAGGGGATTGATGATGGTACTTGTTTACTTCTGGAATTTAATTCCATTCCAAAGAGTTTAGCTCTGAAAATTTTCTTGGAATTTAATTCCTCTGTTCAAAAGGAATTTAATTTCCCCAGAGAACTTAGTTCTAACAAGAAGACCTCTTGGGATTTCTATCCTCAGTTGTTCTTGACAACAAAATTTTAGGAGAGATTTTGCTTGATTTGCACAGAGTTCATGATGGGCTTTTCCTTGGGGGAATGTGCAGAGATGTTTGAAATCCATTTATTCATTTATTGAGAATCTTCTTTTTGTTCTCATAATGATTACCCCGCCTTATCATTAGTGAGCCGCCATATTGATTTTGTGGGGCCATGTGTTTTGCAACCAATGGTCCCATGAAATAAGCTACTTGTCGTTTTCTTCCACCGTCTTTATACACACACACACATGTGTGTGTGGGTTTCATTAACAGTTTTCCCTTTCTTTATTTCAGGAACAATGGCTTTTCTTTCATACTTCCCTTTTACCCGCTCGGAGGCTGCTTTTCTTTAATCACCGTCTGACGAAGAAGCAATGGCAATGATTAGGACTCATGACCCGGATTGCACCAACCTGCTTTTGTGGGGAACCTGGTACGAGCATATCATTCGGGGCCGCCGCAGGTTTCTTTGCGAGGTGCCAACAGAGCCTCTGCGAGGTGCCAACAGAGCCTCTCCACCCATTCTTGCCGATGGAGCGTCCGCAGACTGCCTTTGCCGTAGAACTGCTGGATTGGACTCCTACGGGCCGGCTTGAGCCGTCGACAACTGGGATACCAAACCACCCCTTGCCAGCTATAGATATCTTGGGGCGTCGTATTTGCCAAGGTGAAGCCCAGCCCTGGGGACAAGTCTATAAAATAGGGCTTACCCCTCGCCATCCAACGGGCTATCTTCTTTGGGCTCCTTATATCTTGTCTGCTCATCGTGCGCGACTGCAGAAGGTCGGGATTTATCAGGCGGTGTACACGTCTCTCTTTCATTATCTGTCATGCCCCGCTTCCCAGAGTACGCTAAGATAGGCACGTGACATAGCCAACCATGCCACTTGTGGATAGAAAAAATTCTTCCACAGTCACATTACGGCTGTAGAGATATCAAGAACATGAAAGTAAACTAAACTATCTAGTACATGTCCATAAGCCAGAATAAATGAGTCAAGAAATAATATAATATGCGGAAGCAAAAGATCCAATAAATAAAACACCTGGAAAGTAAGACTGGATACCAACAGGATCCTCACTGCTCGGTCTAACAACGACAGTACTTCTAATCAGCCTGCGATAAAGGTAGAGGATCTGAGCCATGCAAAACCCAAACGTCAGTGCGTCATAACATCAAGCAATAATATAAACAGGGGGTAACAAGTCATGCAGGCACGAGTATGAACAGTAATAAAAGTATAACAGTATCACGAATAAGCGACGGTGAAGGGTATAAGCACATGTGATGTGCAGTGGGTAATCTAAACTGTGCTACTGGGTTATCTATTCTAAAGTCTTCGAAATCAATTAATGTAATACTCATTGTAATCCATCGGTGATTACTCCGTAACGCCCGGAAAAACGGCAAACAATAGGTATTCCGTAACGCCCGGAAAAACGGCAAACAATATGATATCCCTTTGAGTTACATTCGGTTACATTCTTGATTTCCCCATACCCCCATGTTATGTGTTCAAGTCAGGTATTGATAAATCTGAACCTAATGCCAACACAGGATCAAGCAGGAACATGTTTGTCTATACAAACAACAAGATATGTCCATCGGGACAACATATCAGGATTGTCGGCATTAGAAACAGGATCAGGTAACATGTCAAGTAGTGATGTATCAGGTCATGTCAGGTTGTGTACATGTATCAAGTCATGTCAAGAATTGGTGTATCAGGTCACATCAAGTAGTGTACAGGTATCAAACGGATGCTCATAATAAAACTGTAACAGGTACGGATGCACAAATAAAGCATGGATGCACAAATATTTATCAAGGATTACATCATGACTATGTAGGATGCACAAGATCAAGTATGGGATAATAATATAACAGTAAAATGAGATAATATGGTCTTGGCGTGCAACTAGATATGTAATAAACCGTACGGATACAGACGGATACTATAAAACTGTAAATCGGTAGAATTTGCTGAATATTAAAACACAAGCACTATTATTTATTAAATAGATATTGATATAATAATATTAACATGGATAACATATTCAAACCGATTAATAACTATAAAAGTGGTATTGATTAACCATGCACAAGAAAGTTCCGTTCAGAAATTCAGCGTCACCCTGATTTGTAAAATAGCTTAAAAATAACAAACGTTCTCCAAAAGGGACGCGTCTTATACCAAAACAAAGATAATTCAATAAGGTTTTCATTTTTATAAGTTTAAGTATTGTAGGTTATTCCTAAAAAAAGTTATGAACATTTGAAGTTGAATGTTTGCTGCTGGAATTTCCCTGGACAGCAGTTTAGAGATATCTTCATTTGCATTTTACGTTATTTAAACAATTTATTTTGCAAGTAAATATTTCATACAGTTATAGTATTCTGAGTTAGCTTTGTAACAAACTAAAGAACGTATACTAATGATTTGTCTATGATTTATAATGAATTTTATAAGATAAGGTGTACAGTAAATTTTCAGATTTGTCGTATCCGCTTTGCGACGACGTTTCATGCGTAAACTATAATATTTTCAAATGTATAACATTATAAAATACAGATTATAAACTAATTAAAGATAATAATAGGAAATATTACGATGATATATATTTTAAATGATATGGATGCAGTATAATGTAATCTAGTATGTCACAAGATAAGTTTTCATGATCTAGATTTAAAATGATATAAACGGATGCAAACGGAACATCGAAACGTTATAAAATTAAATATGGGGTAGTAGATTTAAAATATAGGCATGGTATTTATTTAAATAGGTATAAAATGAATTATATAGCATGTAGCAAGATTAACTTGCCTAGACGGAACAAGAACGGATATGTACGGAACGTCCTTCGTCGGCGAAATGTCGCGACGCGCTCACGGTACACGGGTGTTACATTATACAAATACAAATGTCAAAATACTATTCGCACCAAAAACACAATAAATCAAGAAAATACCATAAATAAGTAAATACTTGAACTGGAATTGGTATAAATGAACTAGGGTGTTACATTATACCCAACTAAAAAAAGAATTTCGTCCTCGAAATTCCCAAGACAAGAAAAGGTAAACAACACGAATCTACAGGAATAGGTGTCGAAAGTTCTGTCGAATTTCTTCTTCTCGTTCCCAAGTCGATTCTCCATGCGAGCGATTTGCCCAAGAAACAAGTACGAGAGGGATAACCTTGTTATTATGGACATTTTCTCTTCGATCAACAATCGACATCGGTCGTTCCTTAAAGGTCAAATCCTCTCTTACAGTCAGCTCCGAATGATCTAACACGTGTGCTTCATCTCGAACATACTTTCGGAGTTGAGATATATGAAACACGTCATGAAAATTCGCCAAAGATTGTGGTAACGCCAATCGATAAGCCACTTCTCCAACACGCTCCAAAATCTCGAAAAGCCCCACGAATCGAGGACTAAACTTGCCTCGACTCCCAAAACGAATCACTCCTCCAGTAGGTGATATCTTTAAGAATACCAGATCACCAACAGCAAACTCTAGATGTCTTCTCGATGTATCGGCCCAACACTTCTACCGATCTTGTGCTGCCTTCATATAATTCCAGATAGTGTTAACTTTCTCTACTGTCTGCACGATCAAATCCGGTCCCAACAATCTTCGTTCTCCAATATCATCCCAACAAACGGGTGAGCGACACTTGCGACTATACAATGCTTCGAATGGAGCCATCTGAATAGTTGCCAGAAAGCTGTTGTTGTAAGAAAATTCCACCAAGTGTAGATGATCCTCCCATGAACCCTTGAAGTCTAACATGCAAGCTCTCAACATGTCTTCAAGAGTTTGGGTCGTTCTCTCCGACTGACCATCTGTCTGAGGATGATAAGTTGTGCTAAACTGCCAGCAATTCAGATGTTGACTGCACAGAAGGAGATTATGGAAGACTTTCGGAGATTCAAGTTGGAGATCGTGCTACCGCTTTCTTCAGGACAGTTGATGCAACTGCAAGTGCAGTCGTCATTGATTGAGAGTATTAAAGCAGCGCAGTCGAAGGACCCAAGATTGCAAAGGTTTCGAGAACATGTTGAAGCTGGACTTCGAACGGACTTGTTAATTCATGAAGATGGTTCGTTGCGATATGGTAGCCGTTTGTGTGTGCCAAAAGGAAGATATTCGAAAAGAAGTTATGAAGGAGGCACACGGTTCCGCGTATTCCGTACATCTAGGAGGAACGAAGATGTACCGTGATCTACGACAGCATTTCTGGTGGGAAGGCATGAAAATGGAGATTGCTCGCTTTGTAGCAAAGTGCTTGGTGTGTCAGCAAGTTAAGGCTGAACATCAAAGGGTTGCTGTTTTATTGCAACCACTTCCGATTCCTCGATGGAAGTGGGAACATATAACCAAGGATTTCGTGACAGCTTTACCGCGGAGTCCAAGGGGCAACAATGCAGTTTGGGTGATTGTTGATCGATTGACCAAGGCAGCTCATTTCATACCATTTCGAGTTGGTCAATCAACAGAAGCGTTAGCAGAATGGTACATGCAGGAGATTGTAAGATTGCATGGAGTACCGGTGAGCATCGTGTCCGACCGCGACACCCGTTTCTTATCACACTTCTGGAGGAGCTTACAGGAAAGTTTGGGGACTCGATTGACTAAGCGCATCCGGCACAACATTAACTTTCCCCGGATGGTACTTAAGATCAAGATCGTAGTCAGCCATCAGCTCCAACCATCTACGCTGCCTCATATTAAGCTCCTTATGTGTGAACACATACTTCAGGCTTTTGTGATCGGTGAATACTTCGACCCTTTCGCCCAATAAGCAGTGTCTCCAAATCTTTAAAGCGAAAATCACAGCTGCTAGCTCCAAATCATGAGTTGGTTAATTCTTCTCATGGGTCTTCAACTGTCTCGATGCATAGGCTATAACCTTCCCATGCTGCATTAAAATACATCCCAATCCTTTTCCAGATGTGTCGCTGTGAATCACCAATCCTCCGGAACTGTCTGGTACGGTCAAAATAAGAGCGGTTATCAATCTCTGCTTCAACGCCTCAAAAGCTGACGCACACTTATCCATCCACACAAATGGTACTTCCTTGCGCGTAAGCTTGGTCAAAGGCTTAGCCAAACGAGCAAAATTCTCCACGAACCTTCTGTAATACCCGGCAATTCCAAGAAAGCTTCTGATCTCAACGTTCTTCGGAATCGGCCAATCTCGAACTGCTGCAATCTTTTCGGGGTCAACGGCGATTCCATCTCCGGATACGACGTGCCCCAAAAACTTCACTTCTTCAAGCCAAAACTTCCACTTGCTCATCTTTGAATATAATCTTTCTTGTCTCAATGTCTGCAGTGCGATCTTCAAGTGTTCTGCATGCTCTTCAATAGTCTTTGAGTAAACCAGAATATTATCAATGAACACCACTATAAACTGGTCCAAGAATAGTGAACAGATTCGGTTCATCAAGTCCATGAATATCTCCGGTGCATTCGTTACTCCGAAGGGCATCACTAAGTACTCGTAATGTCCATACCGAGTTCTGAACGCCGTCTTGCAAATATCTTCTGATTTAACTCGGACCTGATGATATCCGGATCGCAAATCCAGCTTCGAGAATACCCTTGCGCCACTAAGCTGCTCAAACAATTCGCCAATGCGAGGGATCGGGTACTTGTTCTTAATAGTCACCCAGTTTAATTCTCGATAATCGATGCACATCCTCCTTGTGCCAACTTTCCTCTTTACTAGAAGAACTGGAGCTCCCCAAGGTGAATTGCGCGAATTCAACCCTTCTCTAGCAATTTGGTAACCTGCTTCTTTACTTCTTCCAACTCCACTGGTGCCATCAGATGGTACGCCTTTGAGATTGGCGCTGCACCAGGAACAAGATCGATCGCGAACTCCACATCTCGTTTTGGCGGTAAACCCGAGATGTCCTCGAACACGTCCATGAACTCTCAAACTACAGCTGGCGCTTCCTCCTTATCAACTTCCATTGACGAAAGAACATTACTTGTCGGCCTAGCCCTAAACTCGACTAGCCCGACAGAACTGCTACCTCCAGCAAAACAAACTCCAGATGTTCGGAAATATGGAAAATCACTTTCTTTGCCCTACAATCAATGTGAGCGTGGAAAGTACCGAGAAAATCCATTCCCAAGACAACAACAAACAAAGGGATGCACCAGAATTGAATAATTCTAATGCGAGGAAGACATGATCAAGTAGGATACCTGAAACGATTTCACCTGAAGCCAAACACTGAAGAAGATAAGCACGGTAAACAGAATTCAAGCTTGCGATAAAACATGAACTGGAAAGCAAGAGAAGCAAGGTAATATAACGACCATGAAATAAGGAAGTGAATCAAGACTAGGAATCCAAGTTACTTAAATAGAGTACTGCATTGTAACCATGCTGCAGTTCATAGTTACAATCACATAACTCCACTCAAGTCGCCCAAATCCTAGTATCAGAATCCAAGGGACAAGGAGAAACAATAGGGAACCAAAATGTTTCAAGTTGAGATGCAAAGCGGTTTGCATATCATCAAGACGACGATCAAGAGAAAGATAAGATTCAAGAATCACGAGAACAAGGTGGCAGGACATGTTCCTAATCTCGAGTATTCCGATTCATGTATTGGGTCTAATACCCAACTACAAAAGAATCAACCCGATTAACCTAGATCCTATGGCTCTGATACCAAAGAAACCATGTCACGCCCCGCTTCCCAGAGTACGCTAAGATAGGCACGTGACATAGACAACCATGCCACCTGTGGATAGGAAAAATCATTCCACAGTCACATTACGGCTGTAGAGATATCAAGAACAGGAAAGTAAACTAAACTATCTAGTACATGTCCATAAGCCAGAATAAATGAGTCAAGAAATAATATAATATGCGGAAGCAAAAGATCCAATAAATAAAACACCTGGAAAGTAAGACTGGATACCAACAGGATCCTCACTGCTCGGTCTAACAGCGGCAGTACTCCTAATCAGCCTGCGACAAAGGTAGAGGATCTGGACCATGCAAAACCCAGACGTCAGTGCGTCATAACATCAAGCAATAATATAAACAGGGGGTAACAAGTCATGCAGGCACGAGTATGAACAGTAATAAAAGTATAACAGTATCACGAATAAGGGACAGTGAAGGGTATAAGCACATGTGATGTGTAGTGGGTAATCTAAACTGTGCTACTGGGTTATCTATTCTAAAGTCTTCGAAATCAATTAATGTAATACTCATTGTAACCCATCAGTGATTATTCCGTAACGCCCGGAAAAACGGCAAACAATAGGTATTCCGTAACTCCCGGAAAAACGGCAAACAATAGGTATTCCGTAACGCCCGGAAAAACGACAAAAAATATGATATCCCTTTGAGTTACATTCGGTTACATTCTTGATTTCCCTATACCCCCAAGTTATGTGTTCAAGTCAGGTATTGATAAATCTGAAGCTAATGCCAACACAGGATCAAGCAGGAACATGTTTGTCTATACAGACAACAGGATATGTCCATCGGGACAACATGTCAGGATTGTCGGCATTAGAAACAGGATCAGGTAACATGTCAAGTAGTGATGTATCAGGTCATGTCAGGTTGTGTACATGTATCAAGTTATGTCAAGAATTGGTGTATCAGGTTACATCAAGTAGTGTACAGGTATCAAACGGATGCTCATAATAAAACTGTAACAGGTACGGGTGCACAAATAAAGCATGGATACACAAATATTTATCAAGGATTACATCATGACTATGTAGGATGCACAAGATCAAGTATGGGATAATAATGTAACAGTAAAATGAGATAATATGGTCTCGGCGTGCAACTAGATATGTAATAAACCGTACGGATACAGACGGATACTATAAAACTGTAAATCGGTAAAATTTGCTGAATATTAAAACACAAGGACTATTATTTATTAAATAGATATTGATATAATAATATTAACATGGATAACATATTCAAACCGATTAATAACTATAAAAGTGGTATTGAGTAACCATGCACAAGAAAGTTCCGTTCAGAAATTCAGCGTCACCTTGATTTGTAAAATAGCTTAAAAATAACAAACGTTCTCCAAAGGGGACGTGTCTTATACCAAAACAAAGATAATTCAATAAGGTTTTCATTTTTATAAGTTGAAGTATCTCAGGTTGTTCCTAAAAAAAGTTATGAACATTTGAAGTTGAATGTTTGCTGCTGGAATTTCCCTAGACAGCAGTTTAGAGATATCTTCATTTGCATTTTACGTTATTTAAACAATTTATTTTGCAAGTAAATATTTCATAGAGTTATAGTATTCTTAGTTAGCTTCGTAACGAACTAAAGAACGTATACTAATGATTTGTCTATGATTTATAATGAATTTTATAAGGTAAAGTGTACAGTAAATTTTCAGATTTGTCGTATCCGCTTTGGGACGACGTTTCATGCGTAAACTATAATATTTTCAAATGTATAACATTATAAAATACAGATTATAAACTAATTAAAGATAATAATAAGAAATATTACGACGATATTGTTCCCGCCAAAAATTTCTGCGCAAAAGAGTCCAAGGTATCAAATGGCAGCGATATGCTTAAGGAAATGCGAACCAGTATCTTCCGGGTTGTTTTTTGACAAACTCCCGTATGAGAAACAGATATATTCTGATGGTATCGAAAGCGGCTCAAAAAACCCTTCGATTTGATATATTATGGGCCTCATAATTTATCCGGGATCAAAAGTTATGAGGAATTACGTGTCCACACGTGATGGACTTTTAAGAACCCGCTGGAGGAGTTAAAAAATATAATATAAATTCAGAAAAGACCCCAATGGAGCATCACGTGCTCACACGTGACCATGGGTCACGTGCAGACACGTGATGGGCTTTTAAGGCCTCTAAAATAATGAATAGAATTAAATTCTAAAATCTGTTCCCTGATTAAAAATCAGGAATCACGTGCTCACACGTGACCAATGGTCACGTGTTGACACGTGATGGTTAAAACTGAAGCGTAAACAAACAGCTGAAGGAAATACCTCAATGAGGTGTCACGTGCTCACACGTGACCAATGGTCACGTGTTGACACGTGATGGTTACAACTGAAGCGTAAGTAAACACTGAGAAAATGACTCAATTGGGGGTCACGTGGCAACACGTGACTGGCTGTAAAAGCCTTGCTGTTCAACAGAATTAAATTCTGAAAAAAGATCATTTAAATCTTTCGAAATAGAATTAAAATTCTAAAAGCTTCTAAATCTTTCCAAATGGAAAAGGATTATGGGGACCGTTGGATTAAAGATCCAAGGGTGATTAAAAATCACCAATTTATGGAAAGATCTTGGACTTGGAAAGATTTCCTCCCTAAATCTGACCGAGATAACAAATGGATATCTTTGGATTTAAAATCCAATGGTGAATAAAATTCACTTAACAATCTAAAGGCCCAGATTAATGATAAATATAAATCAAATCTCTCAACATACAAATCAAATCTCTCAATGAGAGATTTGCTAAACAAATTGATTCTCTTCCTTCTCCTATAAATAGGAGCTAAGAAGAGAAGAGGGGGATCTACTTTTTTAATAGAAAAACAGAGAGAGGAGAATTTAATTTTCAAGAGGGAAGAAAAGAAAGGAGAATTTAATTCTCAACAAAGAAAACCCTATGTGAGAAAAGGGAAAAAGATAAACTTCAAACAGAGAATTTAATTCTCAAAACCCAAGAGTTTAACTCTTATACAGAAAAGAACTTAGTTCTTCTTCTGGTTGAAGATCTGCACAGAGCACATCTCCCCATAACTTGAGAATTTAATTCTCATCGGGTCGAGATCCTGCCATACAGATCCTAAACTTAGAAGGGGAATTGAGTTTTGAGAATTTAATTCTCCTAAAACAAAACTAGGGTTTAGCCCTAATCAAGAATTTAATTCTTTTACATATCTGGGAATTTAACTTCTTTGAAAAGAAATCAGGGTTTTATCCTAAATAAGAATTTAATTCTTTCACGATAGGAATTTAATTCCTCCAAAATCATAATTAGGGTTTAACCCTACAAAGAATTCAATTCTTAAAAGATCTCTGTGCATGAAAAGAACTAGGGTCGCGTGCCCCCACGTGACCCTTGAAAAGATCCCCTGCAAAGAACTTTGAAGCATCACCTCACGTGCTCCCACGTGACTCCCAAAACGCAGAAAGAAAAAGCAAAGGAAATGAAAGCTTTGGGCGCTCTCACGTGTTATCACGTGACCCCTCAGCAAATGCTTTAACAATTGGCGCACAGATCCCCATCACGTGCCAACACGTGACGCTCTAAAATAAAAATGAAAGTGTTTAACACTTAATGGCAAAACAAAAGAAAAGAAGCTTTGGGCGCTCTCACGTGTCCCCACGTGACCCCTCAGCAAGTGCTGTAATTATCGATGCATAAACCCCCATCACGTGCCAACACGTGATGCCCTAAAATAAAGATGAAAAGTGTTTAACACTTATTCACAGATTTGAGGATAAAACAAAGGAGATCTGGCTTCACATTTAGGGCGCCCTCACGTGTCACCACGTGACCCCTAATGAGCATTCTAACAGACCAGAGCGGGGGCCTCCATCACGTGCTCACACGTGATGGTCGTCAGAATTAAAAGTGTTAAACACTTACCTGCAGAATAAAATAAGGGAAATCAGGGCGCTCTCACGTGTCCGCATGTGACCCCTCCCTCCTTAGTGTTTAACACTAATTGGAAAACTCTCTCTGCAGTGTTTAACACTGATTTCCTTAGTGTTTAACACTAATTGGAAAACTCTATCTACAGTGTTTAACACTGATTTTCTTAGTGTTTAACACTAATTTGGAAAACTCTATTTGCAGTGTTTAACACTGATTTTCTTAGTGATTAACACTAATGTGACACTGATTTGCTTTGGTGTTTAACACTAATTTGAAATCTATGCTACCAGTGTTTAACACTGATTTGCTTTAGTGTTTAACATTAATTTGAAAGCCCCGTTGCTAGTGTTTAACACTGATTATCTTTTAGTGTTAAACACTAACTTGCTAATCATAATTCCAGTGTTCAACACTGTTGGTCTTTAGTGTTTAACACTAGCTTTAGCCCAATTGGCTAAGTTTCTAGAGGCAAAGCCTCTCCTTCAATGAGCCAACAAAGGGCCAATATTTCAAACATAATTGGACTTAGCCCAAACTGGCCATAAGTCCTCAAATCATCTTGAACTGAGCACATCTGCTTTTTCAACCAACTCATTGGTTCAAGGGTACATCTCTGAACTCCTCTGATATTTGTCGTTGTAATCCTTCAACGTCTTCAGAGAGGTGACGGGTCCCGACAACCACACATCAACACGGACTGTGGGGTCCTTAAACTCATGGACTTATGCGTCCTTAAACCAAGATACGGACTGTGGGGTCCTTAAACCCGCGAACTTATGCGTCCTTAAACTAACGGACTAATGCGTCCTTAAATACACCCATATGGACTGTGGGGTCCTTAAACCCATGGACTTATGCGTCCTTAAACTACCTATGGACCGCAAAGTCCTTAAACTACCGATGGACCACCATGTCCCTAAACTGGAACATGGACCACCACGTCCCTAAACTGGAACATGGACCACCATGTCCCTAAACTGGAAATGGACCACCATGTCCCTAAACTGGAACAATAGAGCCCAAACGCTCTTTTGTCGGATCTAAACGATCCCGTTAAGTTGATCTTAGTCTCAAAACTGGACTAACGTATCCTTAACAAACGTTTAAGTTGATCTTAGCCTCAAATACGGCTAACGTATCCTTAAACCCTCAAACATACTTTAGTCCCAAATTGGACTACAGGTCTCCCAACCAACTTTGGTTCAAGGGTACATCTCCGAACTCCTCTGACACCTGTCGTTGTAATCCTTCAACGTCGTCAGAGAGGTGACGGGTCCCGACGGCCATATATTCAATGGACCACCATGTCCCTAAACTGGAACAATAGAACCCAAACGTTCTTTTGTCGGATCTAAACGATCCCGTTAAGTTGATCTTAGTCTCAAACTAGACTAACGTATCCTTAACAAACGTTTGAGTTGATCTTGGCCTCAAATATGGCTAACGTATCCTCAAACCAAAACCCCAAAACCAAATCTAAGAAAATACGAATTTGGACTAATCTACGTCCTACGGGCGACAACATAAGTTAGTCTCCGTATACAATCCACGGGCAACCACGAACAAAACAAACACCCACGACACGAAGTGACCATCTGGAGAAGGAGAAAGTTGTTACTGCAATGCGGTAGCGTAATTAACTGCAGGGGCTTGCGCCTGCAGGGAAGAGCGTCCCCACAATCAAAAACCCCTCAAGCGAGGGGGAATCTGACGAAGTCTGCTACATCGGCCGCATCCGTCTAAACCTTCGATATACGGTGCCATAAATCAACTTGGCATCTTCGGAGAGGTGGACGGATAGAACCAAATAGCATCTGCCCCGAATCTCAGGCAAGGCAGCCCATGTCTTGGCCGCCATTCGGAGGGGAACAGATATATATTTTAAATGATATGGATGCAGTATAATGTAATCTAGTATGTCACAAGATAAGTTTTCATAATCTAGATTTAAAATGATATAAACGGATGCAAACGGAACATCGAAACGTTATAAAATTAAATATGGGGTAGTAGATTTAAAATATAGGCATGGTATTTATTTAAATAGGTATAAAATGAATTATATAGCATGTAGCAAGATTAACTTGCCCAGACGGAACAAGAACGGATATGTACGGAACGTCCTTCGTCGGCGAAATGTCGCGACGCGCGCACGGTACACGGAACGGTTCCAAAAAACGCACGAGGGTGATCACGCAAGTCAGGTACGTTCACTGGATCACTCGGATCGTTAGCGATGAGCACGGCTCCGGCGGTGATCACCGGAATCAAGAAACAAGATCAAGAAAAAGAAAGAAGAAAGAAGAAGAAGAAGTAAGAAGAAGAGGTTGTGTATTAAATAAGGAAAGCCAAATTAAATAAATAAAATATATATAAATATATATGCAGAGGAGAGAGAGAAAGAGAGAAAGAGAGAGAGAAAGGGGTTGTTATTAAGATTTAGATTTTAATTTAAAAAGATTTTGTAAGTTATAAATATTTTAAACTATTAAATTTTAATAAAGATATTAGATGAAATAAAATTGGATTTTCTGGTAAGTACAAATTTAGTCCAAAATATGCCCGGGTCGGGTCTAAAATTCAGTTTTAAAATACGAAAAATATATATGTCGACCAAAATAAAAAATGAATGTCCGAATAACGAAAAATGCATACCCCCAAGAATGGATGCACGCACGTACGCGTAGCCATCCAAACAAGTCCGTTTCACCGAACGGGACGAGAACAAGATGCGCGGATGCTACTACGGGGCTAGGGGTATCATGCAGGCCATGCTAGATATTTTTAAAATATTTTACTTGACTTTAAATGTTAAATTAAAAAATGCAGATGCCAGATAAAATGCCAGTATGCAGTAAAAAATGAAAATGCATGAATCCATGTAACAGGTCAGGATAAATCATAAACATGAATCAAGACAGATTTCAACCAAGCGGGTCGGGTAAAATGCAAATACAAATGTCAAAATACAATTCGCACCAAAAACAAAATAAATCAAGAAAATACCATAAATAAGTAAATACTTGAACTGGAATTGGTATAAATGAACTAGGGTGTTACATTATCAATCTCCCCATGTTTGGAGGGTTAAAGCTTTCCTAAATCAATAGAATCTTCCCACCAGCACTTTCTTGTTAGGGGATCGCGAAGTTTCGATTTCTTTGAAAGGGTTTCGCGAGATCTCCGGATTGTCGATCAGGGGAGCGCTCTATGAAGAATTGCTGCCTCCTGACGAGTATGCATTCACAACTGTGCCTGCTACGCTTGACGGCTTGTCGACCGAAAATGCCGTCCGTCACAAGTATCCAAGTCTAATCAAGACTTTGGGTATTTTCGAGAAGCTGTTCGCAGAGTCAGAGGAACATGGCATCACTTTTAAGAGTTTTATCGCCTGCTTCCTTCGTGGAGACGTCCTATCAAAGGAGGCTCCTAAGTTCGCGAATATTAACGACCCTTTCGGGTTTGGGCTAAATAAGCTACCGGCCAAAGAAGAAGATTTGCCACAGTTTTGCATCCCAATCTTGTCGGTCGTACCTTTTGAGTCAATTGTGGCTCCCGGTATGGATGAAGAAACTTTCTTCGTCGGTTTTATCAGCTTTTGGCTCAGTTGGTTTGTCGTTCCAACGCATCATCACTTTATGAGAGCCTCGGTCATTTATACTGCTCATCGCATTACCGAAAGGACACGACTAGCCGCGGGCATTGCAGGGTTATTGCACTTGTACCACGGGCTGAGTATTGCGGCCAATACCTCGACCTCGGGTGTGGATGTGGTGAGTTTCTCTCTTCATTATTTTGCGTCGTGGATTGAGATGCACGTGTTAGGGGCATTCGCTGCGCACCAGAGACCGGGTTTTTATAATGCTTATACCTTCCCATGGCTCATGAGGTTGATGGACGCTTCTGCTCCTGATCCGACTCAGTTAGGGGCTTTTCGTGTGCTGCTTAATCTTTATGCCAACGAAGGCGGGATGGTATTCAATGATCGAGTCCTCTCTGCTCCTTCGGGACCTATTCAGCAGCTGTTTGATTTATCGAAAGAGGGAGCACCATCCTTGAAGCCTAGGGAAGCCATGCACTTGTATTCGATCAGACCAGGTTATTTGGTGTTCCGTCGAAACGATGCGGTTCTTTTTATGCTGTATAATCCACACCGCTTTGCCCGACAATTGGGTTATAACCAGGGCGTTCCCTTCGAGGCATTTATAGTGGAGCCCAGCCATTCTTTGGAAGTTGTTCGTGACACCACTCATCACTTCATGCGGCTGAACACCAGCTCTCGCTTCATGATCCATGAGGCCGACTACATTCCAAGGTGTGTAGGGACTTTTACGGGTTGGTACCGCCACCGAGTTGGTCCTATCATTGCTGAGGAGAGGTGGATATGTTTTGGACATAGAGCTCCCGCCCTGCTTCAGGCTATGGGAGTCCCGCCGTGACCGCGGACAATGGTTCGCCCTCCCTTGAGGGGTACTGGTGCCTTACTTATTCCTGAGGCGGTGGATGCGGGCCTGACTCCACCCACAGTTGGTATGCCGATGCGCACTGGAGCTTAGGGAAGGGCTTCTGATGAGGAGTCAGTAGCAGTTCCATCAGTTGCGGCGTCATCGATAGCAGTATCATCATCGATAGCACCGCCAAAAGAGAATAATGGAGGCGAGGTTGGGCAACGTCGCACCAAAGCGCCGAAGGGAAGGAAGCGATCATCTTCCAGCGCTAGTTTCGGGTCGAAGCGGAGGAAGAAGACAGTCACTGGTCTGTTTGACTTTTTAATAGAATCCGAGCCTATCGTTCAAGATGAACCAATAACTATGCAAGAGCTGGATGATGGTCTTCTTTTTCCCGGTTCATCTGCCGAGGAAGCCGCACAATTGGCTGAGGCTATAAAGTGTTCTCAGGATGAGACCGAGAACGTACGCGTTTCGAAGAGTTCCTATCCTGCCGTAATATTCTACGAAGATCCTCCATCTATACGGCGAGTATTTATAGGTCCTCTGGAGCAGGGGGGTGAGATAGCCCTCAAAAAGCCTATCTCAGTCGCTTCTGAAGATGAGTTGTCGTTGTGGACCGGCGACCATGAATCTACCCTAGAACCCAGCCGAGCATACCTTCTTAGGAAAGAACGTCGTCTTGAAAAAACTATACTCGAGGCATCTTGGCGTATCAGTATGCACGTTTTCTGTATTTTTCCTTTGGCAAGTAATTTGTTTTGCTTTCTATGTCTTCTTATCTTCGTAAAACTTTGCAGGGACTTCGGCCATGGCAGAGAATCTGAGCTCGAGTAGCGTCTTGACCGTGGACTCTATAAATATCCCTGATGAGACACCAGTAGGTGTGGAGGGGGTCGCTACAGTTGCTATTCCTGCTGCAGAGCTTCCATTGGCGGCTTCTGTACCCCTTGTGCCCGCTCACCCTGAAGAGGTGTCCCTTCCGGCCGTGGATTTAATGGACCTTTCTGGTGATGGCCTGGAGATGGTGGAACAGGTAACTGAGATTGTTGTCTCTGAAGTGGTGGCCGCTGCCCCTCGACTGATAGTCGTCACATCAGCAAATGTCTCTGATGATGTGCTTGAGGGTATGGAGGAGGCTGCTGAAGCTGCTATCCCTCCTGTTCAAAGTGGGAGGAGTATCGAAGGTATTCTTCTATCTTTTGTTTTAAAGATCTCTTCATTATCCGAATCCTTTCGTCTTTTTAGAATTATGCGGATTGGCGGCGTCTATCGCGGATCTATCCCCTAGAAAGTCTTTCCAGCGTTTGCTCGAGATGGCCGCTCCGCAGGCAATATCCCCGCAATGCATTGTCCTCTCTTCCGGGCAAGGTTAGCGTTATTTGCCCCTCCTAATGGCATTATTATTATTTCGTATAACGATGCTAATGTCTTCTGTAGTTCTGAAAGCTGACGACGAAGTTGAGATCCTTGACGGGCCTGGAGATCTTTTAAACCCTTCTTGCATGACTGTGGGTAAGTAAAGTTTTAGCGTTGTTCCATCTGCTCTTTGTTTGTAAATCTCGCTGATTATTTATGAATCTTGATAGCTTTGCCCGTTCTTATCCCGCTGGAATCTCGCATCCTTATGCCACCTGGCGCTTATGCCCTACGCGCATCTGAACGGATGGCGAAGCAAAGGCTTCACTCTTTGTCGGCTCTCATCGAAGATCTTCGTGCTGGTAGCTCGATCACGGCCGAAGAATTTGCTGCTGAAGCTAACATTTCTCTCCCCTTTCTTGCTGCTTACCATGATGAAACATTGGTGCATGTTTGGGTCGAGTTTTGTTGCCGGGTGGAGGCTTGCTTACATAGTCTATAGTGCACGCGCCTTCCTTCAGAGGTCGTGGCTGCAAAGGCGATCTTGCGGGGGCTGATTGAACAGTGCGCCGCAAATCTGCAGTCATGTGAGAAGAGGCTCAACTGAAAGTTTTCGGAGAGGGGGCTAGCTTCCAATGCACTGGGAGAACTTCAATCTGAACTCACGGCCAAAACCACTCGTGCGTATGAACTTTGGCGGGTGCTTCAAGAAGCTATCAGGGAGGTGGTAGCTATTGATAAAGCCATCATTTTTACTCGCGAGATGGTTGAAGCTCACAAAGTTACCGAAAAGGAGCTTGAAAGTCGGCTCGCCTCGTACCAGGCCCAACAGTCTCAAGAGGAGGTCCGTCTCATAGCAATCATGAATCATGAAGCTGAGACCCAGCGGAAGAAAGATGAACTGACGAATCTATTAAATCGTCCGCCGGCTTAAAAAATGTATATGTTTCCTTTTGTACTTACTCCTGAATGAGTGTATTTTTTGATTCTTTTACAGATTGTACTTTGTATTCATTTTGACTCATGAATAAAAGACATATTTTGTTTCATGGTGGTGTCCCTTTTCAGCAAATACGTTTTGTAGATAATCTATTTTGATCTCCTTATAGGACAGCGATGGTTTAGAAGTCAGGTTCAGATATGCTTCCTAAGGCTTTCCAACTTTATGAGCCGTGAGGGTCTCATAAAGATTTTTCTCCCTATGAGTCGAGAGGATCTCGTAGGTGTATTTTCTCCTTAGGAATCGTGAGGATTCTTAAGTATGTTTTTCTCTTGAGAGTCGTAAGGATCTCCCAAGAGAATTTTCTTCCTTACAGGTTGAGAGGACTCGTAAGTGATCGATGAGTTGACCTGCTCCCGAATCAAAGCATTGCTTTGATTTGGAGGTCGAGGGTTGACTTTGGCCGTATTCCACGGGGTCAGGATTGACTTTGGCAGTATTCTACGGGGTCAAGATTGACTTTAGCCGTATGGGGTCAGGATTGAATTTAGCCATACGGGGTCAGTTGATGACGTATTTCCGCGACGGGGTCATTGGATGACGTATTTCCGCGACGGGGTCATTGGCTGACGTATTTCCGAGACGGGGTCATTTGCTGACGTATTTCCGCGATGGGGTCATTTACTGACGTATTTCCGAGACGGGGTCATTGGATAACGTATTTCTGCGACGGGGTCATTTGCTGACGTATTTCCGCGACGGGGTCAATGGCTGACGTATTTCCGCGACGGGGTCATTTGTTGACGTATTTCCGTGACGGGGTCATTTGATGACGTATTTCCGCGACGGGGTCATTGGATGATGTATTTCCGCGATGGGGTCCTTGGATGACGTATTTCCGCGATAGGGTCATTTACTGACGTGTTTCCGCGACGGGGTCATTGGCTGACGTATTTCCGCGACGGGGTCATTGGATGACGTGTTTCCGCGACGGGGTCATTGGCTGACGTGTTTCCGCGACGGGGTCATTTGCTGACGTGTTTCCGCGACGAGGTCATTGGCTGACGTATTTCTGCGACGGGGTCATTGGATGACGTATTTCCGCGACGGGGTCATTGGATGACGTATTTCCGCGACGGGGTCATTTGCTGACGTGTTTCCGCGAAGGGGTCATTGGCTGTCACGACCCGAAATAGCCCGTGACTGGCACTTGAATCATATGAAGTCAATAAAACCCCATCTAATTCAAGTAAGCCAAAAGCCCAGGAATCTAAAACCATTTTTAAGTAATAAATAAAGGAAATAGTTTTAAGAAGTGAAGAAAAAACGTTTTTAAAATAAGGGTTTTAAAATAGGTAAGCCGAATATGTTGCGCCACGGCAGCGCCCCGGCCGTCTTACCGAGGCCAAAATGCGGAATCAAAATTTTTCCTTACTCGGAAACCGGCGCTACCGCGGACAATGAAAACCCGGATCGTAAACCATTAACCTATACTAGCTAACTAGAGATGGGGTGAGAGATATACCAAGCGATCCGTGTCCTTCGGTCTTCGTCTCCACTCCGATCTCCCGCGGAATCTCCGTCACCTCCTCGCTCGTCGGAAAGGGCACCACGTAGCCGGAATCTTTTACGGGCTCCCGCCTCTTGACCGAGGCAACTCGGGCGCGAAGTTGGCTAGCCGACGCGTCCAAGGCTTGCTATAGAATAGTGTAGTGAACTTGTCTCTTTTGGGGTTTCTTGAAGTTGCCATGATGTGTAGGAGGAGAAAAAGACTTTGGAGGAAGAAGAATGGTGCTCTCAATTTTTCTAAGGAAATGAGATAACAAAGTCACTCATCAAAATGAACCTCTCTCTCTCCCTTAGCATGGCTGGCCCCTCATCTCACAAGAATGAGATTGGAGAGAGAAAAAGAATTAATCAAAAAAATGAAAAATGGTCACAACCATTCTAATCCAAATCAACTCCACACTCAACTCAATCAAGGTAATGGAAGTGACTAGAAAAGGATCTCATCATGAAGCAAGTCTCATCATAATGCAACATATGCAAGAAAGCCCTCTACTAGATGTTAATTGCAAACTTGCAATTAACACCCTCCATCAAGAAAGTCCGACCGAGAAGGAATGAAGGAAAACCGGCCGGAACGAAATGCGAACTGGCAACTTCAGAAAACTGATCCCGTAATAAAATACGGGAAAACCCCACCACTGCAAATACATGCCCGCATTTGTATTCCCACTGAACACAAATGCAAAGAGACAAAACTACACTATCACATACTAGGATCCGGCTTAAGCCAAAGCCGGCTAGTAAAAACCGTCCGATCATGATCCGTGCAATACCGCACGTATCTGACCGAACCCTGCCATATCTCCATACGGCCTCTACAGCGTTTCTCCCGAAACTTGAGTAGCTGTAAGTGTGGTGGACTCTAAAGACTCGTCAATACTATGGCTGTGGATTTAACCACTAGCACGTCAGAGGTATAAGCCAATACGTGACGGGCCACCAGCTATTGACCAAAAGGGACGTCGATGAGGAAGCTCACCCCGACACCCAACTGAGCCTGTCAGTGACAATATCCGTACAGTCCGGTCCGTTCGTCTATGAGTATCGCATGGCGGGCCTAGGGGGTTGGTAAAAGTCAGACCCCCAAAAGCGGTACAAGTCGTGTCGGAGCGTAGCCCAGAACACCCTGAGATACTACTGGAATACCTACCAGTAAATCTCCTGCCTCGGCCGAGGGCTTTGTGTAATGGCTCTCCTAGACACAGCGCGGCCTCACCCCCAATACCGGGAGAGACGAACCCCTGCAGATCCGCTCACTGCCTCCATGTGGCTCGGGACTGTACCCAACTAAAACCTATTTGCACGACTCCTTTGAGCCGTGGTAGGGTAGTAATCAAAGCACAGTGGGAACTCACACGAGACAAATGACGCTCTCAGGTCGATGAACTAACCTGTACACATGTCACCTGGGAACTGCTATCTGACGTCTGGTATGAGACCAACTAGCAGGTTCCCAGCGAGTCCTGTTCGGTGTACTCATAACCCAATGAGCACCTGTATACATCTTAGGTGAACCAACTGACACCAGTGGCTTGTGAGACCGGCCACCGCCCCTCGTCGGGGTCTCGACTGTATACACTAGTCTACTAATGGAGTATCGATGCCCTGTCTCGGAACTCCTACGACTAGGGACCTTTTAAGGATGTGCTTATAGACTACCAGCACTCACGTATATGATTGCCATCATACTGCCGGCTGTCAAGCAAGAATCCTAGGGGCTCTATCAACGTGTAATAGCGACATGTCAGGTCACCTAAAGCAGTACACGATGATAAAGATAAACCAGATAGCATACTATCATCTCGAGTAAGACTGTCCTACCGGGATAGGTCCTCCCTCAATCATTGCAATCACGTGCCTGTGATCCAATAATTGACTCTGAGGGCACTATCTCCAACAATCTCCCACTTGCACTCAAGGCTAATTATTGCGATGCCGCATACTCACAGCCCGTGTGATACCGAACGCCCAACTCCTCTACTAGTCAGTCTCACAAAGCTCGTTTGCGAAACTATCGCGTTCGAGGAATAGCCTTAGTGAGTGGATCCGCTGTGATGTTTCTTTCTATGTCTCTCTATATCTCAAGTTCGCGGAGAAAGCCATCTCCCGAAATGAGCAATACCTGTCTTGGAACGTCTGGATGTCTGATGGGAAAATGAACTCCAAATCCAAACTTCTTAGACTGTATCGATAACTGAACTTAATCAGTACCCAGCGCCATGCCTCCCTCAGTATTGCCTTGGACCACCTGTCCAAAATACTGCCGCTCGTCAGAAGGAGAAACTATAACTCTGACAGCCACTCTGCCATCCGTGTCACCTTGGAAGCCTGGAATGATAACTGTCTCCCAAATGAGGCTGTCGTTATCATATCCCTAGAACATGCACTTATGTCCTAAAACTGCTTCCGATTGTTTCTCCAGGATTGGATTAATATCAACTTATTGCATCTACTGCAAGAACAACATCTGGTGTGGTACTTGACATCTCATGATTGACTCAATTACCTAAGCAAGTGATCTGTCAATCATGCGTATCCCTCTCCCCTTTAGTCTGTAAGACACCTTTAGAGAGGGTGACTCCATCACCTGCAGGTACACTACCGTGCCAGGAGTCGTCCATTCTAAATACTTATAGAATGTTGTCAAGGTACCCAGATTGGGAAACTACCTAAATCTAGATCTAAGACCATAGATCTAGTAACCAGAATGTCTGATATAATATCCGAGTCCTGTGTGGAGAAACCACTATGTGACAACCAAAGTATAACCGATCGTAGTATAGGAGTTTCCTTTCCTACTCTGTGTATGTCATCTAAATACCATGACATTACACCCTACTACCTTCTCAACAGATCCATCCTCTATTCTGATGAAGTCAAACCTATGACTGTCACATCAGAAATAGATGATCTATCTCCGCTGTATCTGCTTTAGTCTATAAATAGACATAAGCCTGATGTCCACCAATGCTTCCGCTGCTCCCACTGACTACGACAACCCTCTGCCAGAGTCATATAGACGTGCACTTCTAAAGCTAGTTTAGAATGATGCTATACTCATCCTCCTGCCAGGTCTCATAGTCTGGAACAACAGCAATGGTAAATCTGGGTAAACAAGAACCTCCCTGCCACCGTCCTTGAGCATACCGAAGTACCTCTCGAGCGCCTGAGGTTACCCACCTTATCTGCGAAGTGGCCAATGGAATGTCAAATCAGATTGAATCTTTAGGTTCCTTATCAAATCTTCAGTAATCGTTTGTGGTTCTGGAATCACTTCCAGTTCTACCATACTCCCACTACTGTTTTTGAAAAAATCCATTTTTAATAAAACTGTGGCGAGTCGAGAACAATATTTCTATTGATCTGCCAGATGGTAGAAAGTCAACCCTCGTCATAGCCTGGGTCAACCCACAAACAGCCATTACAGAAACGTGCCTTGAGTTGTCCAGTGTCTGGTTTTAAGCATAAACCGGACAACTCCCCGTACCTTAACATCGTTAAGATATGAACTGTTCTATATCCAATATAGAACCAGAGGCACTGATTCAATTGAACCAGATTTAAATCATGCAGCTATCTCCAGTGCATGTGAACTAAATGGAAGGAGGCCGATCAGCGTTACTCAACTTAGGAATGCTTCCAATTATGAGTAACCTGAAAGAGAAGCAATTTCTCTTTATCATTACTATCAACTGAATACCATACACAAGTATCTACATCTTCGATCTCTTTGAAGAATCCTGATACTTGCTACACCTGGTTCTCTACTCTATTCAAATACCTATAACTCCTCAAAACTTAGACCCTGTGTTCCTACGAAACACATGTCTAAGAACTAGAGAAGTTAAAAGTAAACAGAATATAGTATGAGGACCAACCCCTCTGTCCTAATGGACACTGGACAACATACAATATTCTGTATAAGTCCGCTGAGTCTAACAACTCTTTCACTGTGTGTTGTAGGTTGAAAACTGTACTTATGGTTAAGAAGAATTACACCGCTGTTTAATGCTCCTTACCTAACCATCCACTGATATAGGTAAATGTCATCGACATAATATCAAAAGGTATATCTCACTCTATGAAAATAGACGTACAGATATATCAATTTGAAATTGGTGCACAACAGCGGATATTCAAAACCAAATATTTGCCGACCGGCAAACAGCCCAGATGATCTCCTCAAATATCATCGATTACAACGAATCCCGATATAATGAGGATGATCACCCAATTCCCAATAACTTACTCCCACTCATCATCTGTAAAACCATAGAGATGTGAGAATTATACCTGGTAAATACATACCCTGGAGTAAGTGTCTAATCGGGAAATCAGTTTTCCATTAACAGTACACAGTGAAACTGAAACATTGAAATGTTTCGTTGGGGCATCCTGGTATTCCTAGTAATGCCTCTTCCATTATCCAGATTCACAACTGTAACCTTGTAATTCTTTGCCATCTTTCTAAATCCCTTTCTATGTCTTTAGTCATTACCTTCTGTACACCCCCTTAGGCCAAATGGTTTTCTTCCTTCCCTACCGTTCGGCACCAGCCTATGGTTTGGAAGAAGACTATCCAAAAAGCATAAAGGGTGTACTGTCCCAATCCTAGGAGCACTCGCAACGCGAGAGAAGGTGAAGATAAAAGACACCCGAATGTACTTTATTCCTATTTCTCCTGAACCAGAATCCATCCCCGAACTGGAACAAGTTCCTTTCGAGTTCGTATATAACCATACGATGGAGTATCCAATAAACGGTGGATCTTCGTAGTGATACGGAGTGTCCTGGAGAAATACAAAGGTGATTTAGGATTGGCGAAGAAATACTTGGTTTGGTCGTGAATATCAGTCGCAATTTACTTTGCCCTCCTACTAATCCCTTGCTTTGTCTTAACTTAATGCCTTCTGCACACCATCGTTATGCTAATTGGTTTTCTTCATTCCCTACCGGTCGGCACCAGCCTAAGGTTTGGAAGAAGACTATCCAATTTGCGTAATAGGTGTACTATCTCCTAAACCACGGAGTACTCGCAATGAGAGAAGGTGAAAAGAAAAGACAACTGAATAATCCTATTCGTTTTTCTCCAGAACCAGAAACCATCCTCGAAGTCCTTCGAGTTCGTATATAACCATACGATGGTTTTGTCCAATGGAAGTGGACGTTCGCAGTAATGCGGGGTGTCCTGGAGAAAAGGGTAAAAGTAGGAGTGGCAATGAGGTCTGCAACTCTGACAATCCAAAAGCCAGTGTTAAGAAGGTTCGGTCAACTTAGTCACTGAGTCATAGTCCAAGGTCGGGTCAATGGTCGCTGCCAAAGAGAGAGAGAAAAGAAACACTCAGCGTGCACTCTAACCTAGATCAGAATGGTTATCACTTTGTCTAATCTGGAAACCTCCCACTGTACCTCAAATTCTCCTCCAAACCTGAAAGAAGAATTAGTCGGGGTCACCCGAGGAGTAAACTAACTCATCAGTGGGAATCGGGATCCAACTATCATCGCATGATAACTTGACGGAATCCACTCAAGTCACCACACTCCAGAAGGTATGCGCATGCCTGGCAAGTTTCAGTTCTTTTGAAACTCCCGATGTGATTTTTACCCCAAGCGGTTTATGACCTTGACTAGGTCAACAAACCATAAACCGCCAGTCAAGTTCAACCCGTCATTATTCTGGATTGCATTAAACCCACCCGTACGTGCCCTTGACTAGGTCAACAAGGCCGCACGACTGTCCTAACCAATCCCACTTATGCAACAAACAAGTACCACTTAGCTACCGAACACTACGTCTTGACTAGGTCAACAAACGCAGCACGAATACCAAGTAATACCTGTAGGAAATGACGGAGGGCTACGGCTGGTTTTTGGCGAAAAACCTTTAACGTAATGAACTTGATATCGTTGAAGGAACTGCATAGCTTTTTATAAATATAGTGACGAAAACATTTACTAAAGAGGTCACTCCCGGTGAAGGGATCTCGGCTCTTTCCCCGTATAATGAGGTGCAGGATATTCCAACTGAATACCACGATGCAAAGCAAAAGTAATCGGCTATAGTGAAGTTAATGCCCTGAAGCAAACTTATGTCCAAGGGGTCACTCCTGGTGAAGGGATCTCGGCCTTTGCCTCGTCGACTGAGGAGCAGGATATTCCAAATGAATACCACGATACAAAACAAAAGTGAACGTCCTTGCAACAACAGCTTTTTTGAAAAATGTTCCAACAACATCAGAATAGGTTTGTTTATCTTGCATTGATCTGATCAACGCAGTCCCATCAAATGATCACACCAATAAAGAACAAAAATAATGACGTACGTATATGCCATCCGCATTCGCCACTGGGTCCCGTCATCACCCGTTAGGTTACTTAACTAACGACAGAGCGGGGACTGGACTAGCGCGGATGCAAAACATATACAACATCTACTAATATATATACCAATATATTATATTCGCTCAAGGCGTGATAAAATGCAACATCACATAAATGTACAGCATCACAGAACAATACAGATATCTGGGATCCCCGGGTTTCACAGAGCCGCTGCTGAAACCCGACGTTCCCCTGGTCGTGTGGATAGCCTGTGCAATGAAATCCTAGACCCCTACGGGCGCGGCAAGTCACCCGCCAAAACCTGAAGCGAGGCAGCCCCCTTCAGCTCCGTGAATGGACCACCCAGCACTTCATGGAATCCGGTAACTTGGGCACCCCTCCTGGGTCAACCTGTACCCCCTACGAGTGCGGTGAATAGCCTGCCAATCCTAGAGTGAAGCCCCTTCCGTCTCAATGCCATGAGATGCGGGCCCGTTTCCCTCTAGAACCCGGCTATCCGTGCACCCCTCCGCGGGGTAATCCTAGTACAGAAAGTAAAATATACATACAACGGGTACATCGACCACAACCAGGTCGTGCCCCAAAAGAATAATACAAACAGGCAGTGACGGCAGTCCACATGTCGGACGCTCGTCCCGCAATATCAAATGTACATAATACAATAAAACAGTACTAGCATTGCATCCAGGCTATCCCCCACGACCGATCCGCAACAACACAGCATAAACATAGAACATCAACGTGAAAATCATGTTCGCAAATCCGTCTAACCGGGCTATAGCAGTTAGACAGGATTTACCGATCAAGTGACATTCACGGTCGCAGATATAATGTAAATACTGTGAAATAATGTGTTTAAAATATCCGATCGATCAAACAATTAACAAGTGGGCCCCCAACCAATACTGTAGCAGTCACAGAAAATCTGGGCCCAAATTTAATATCCCAAAACCCCTAAAATTAGCCCACAAGCTCACTGTAACAATTTGACACAGAGAAGACAACAGTGTGCGGCGGAACCGCGGCCCAAGGGGGGTTTGGCCGCGGTTCCGCGCTAGGGTTGTCGACTGAATTTGTCGAATTTTCACAGAAGTCTTAGAATTTGCAGTAGACTAGTTTTTTACAACCTGAAAAAAATTTTGAGACCAAAAATTTTCAACAGAAACTGATGTGAACTAAAATACGGTTTTTGGGATTTTGGTCGATCGGATAAGTAAAACGCATTAGAACAAGCTAGAGAAGGTTAATGGCGTGGCTCTGATACCATGTTGCGACACGGCAGCGCCCCGGCCGTCTTACTGAGGCCAAAATGCGGAATCAAAATTTTTCCTTACTCGGAAACCCGCGCTACCGCGGACAATGAAAACCCGGATCGTAAACCATTAACCTATACTAGCTAACTAGAGATGGGGTGAGAGATATACCAAGCGATCCGTGTCCTTCGGAGTTCGTCTCCACTCCGATCTCCCGCGGAATCTCCGTCACCTCCTCGCTCGTCGAAAAGGGCACCACGTAGCCGGAATCTTTTACGGGCTCCCGCCTCTTAACCGAGGCAACTCGGGCGCGAAGTTGGCTAGCCGACGCGTCCAAGGCTTGCTATAGAATAGTGTAGTGAACTTGTCTCTTTTGGGGTTTCTTGAAGTTGCCATGATGTGTAGGAGGAGAAAAAGACTTTGGAGGAAGAAGAATGGTGCTCTCAATTTTTCTAAGGAAATGAGATAACAAAGTCACTCATCAAAATGAACCTCTCTCTCTCCCTTAGCATGGCCGGCCCCTCATCTCACAAGAATGAGATTGGAGAGAGAAAAAGAATTAATCAAAAAAATGAAAAATGGTCACAACCATTCTAATCCAAATCAACTCCACACTCAACTCAATCAAGGTAATGGAAGTGACTAGAAAAGGATCTCATCATGAAGCAAGTCTCATCATAATGCAACATATGCAAGAAAGCCCTCCACTAGATGTTAATTGCAAACTTGCAATTAACACCCTCCATCAAGAAAGTCCGACCGAGAAGGAATGAAGGAAAACCGGCCGGAACGAAATGGGAACTGGCAACTTCAGAAAACTGATCCCGTAATAAAATACGGGAAAACCCCACCACTGCAAATACATGCCCGCATTTGTATTCCCACTGAACACAAATGCAAAGAGACAAAACTACACTATCACATACTAGGATCCGGCTTAAGCCAAAGCCGGCTAGTAAAAACCGTCCGATCATGATCCGTGCAATACCGCACGTATCTGATCGAACCCTGCCATATCTCCATACGGCCTCTACAGCGTTTCGCCCGAAACTTGAGTAGCTGTAAGTGTGGTGGAATCTAAAGACTCGTCAATACTATGGCTGTGGATTTAACTACTAGCACGTCAGAGGTATAAGCCAATACGTGACGGGCCACCAGCTATTGACCAAAAGGGACGTCGATGAGGAAGCTCACCCTGACACCCAACTGAGCCTGTCAGTGACAATATCCGTACAGTCCGGTCCGTTCGTCTATGAGTATCGCATGGCGGGCCTAGGGGGTTGGTAAAAGTCAGACCCCCAAAAGCGGTACAAGTCGTGTCGGAGCGTAGCCCAGAACACCCTGAGATACTACTGGAATACCTACCAGTAAATCTCCTGCCTCGGCCGAGGGCTTTGTGTAATGGCTCTCCTAGACACAGCGCGGCCTCACCCCCAATACCGGGAGAGACGAACCCCTGCAGATCCGCTCACTGCCTCCATGTGGCTCGGGACTGTACCCAACTAAAACCTGTTTGCATGACTCCTTTGAGCCGTGGTAGGGTAGTAATCAAAGCACAGTGGGAACTCACACGAGACAAATGACGATCTCAGGTCGATGAACTAACCTGTACACATGTCACCTGGGAACTGCTATCTGACGTCTGGTATGAGACCAACTAGCAGGTTCCCGGCGAGTCCTGTCCGGTGTACTCATAACCCAATGAGCACCTGTATACATCTTAGGTGAACCAACTGACACCAGTGGCTTGTGAGACCGGCCACCGCCCCTCGTCGGGGTCCCGACTGTATACACTAGTCTACTAATGGAGTATCGATGCCCTGTCTCGGAACTCCTACGACTAGGGACCTTTTAAGGATGTGCTTATAGACTACCAGCACTCACGTATATGATCGCCATCATACTGCCGGCAGTCAAGCAAGAATCCTAGGGGCTCTATCAACGTGTAATAGCGACATGTCAGGTCACCTAAAGCAGTACACGATGATAAAGATAAACCAGATAGCATACTATCATCTCGAGTAAGACTGTCCTACCGGGATAGGTCCTCCCTCAATCATTGCAATCACGTGCCTGTGATCCAATAATTGACTCTGAGGGCACTATCTCCAACAGAATATGCATTTTAAATCCTTCATATCTTTTCTAAAAATTTCGGCAGAGTTTCCTTTGTAAATACCGGCCCCGAACGGGGTACAGCATGAATAATATATATATGCACAATAAAAGGCATCCCCAAGCGAGAGCTAGCTCTTCGTCAATCGACGGTCACAACCACGCAAGCAATATAATATACAACGCCAAAGGGCGAGGATCAAAACTCAAAAGAAACTCAAATCAACATGAAAACCATAATACTACAACGCGCGACTCGAAGGTCGAAATAAACATAACTGGTTTTCTAAGTCTGAAACAATATACAAGTTTTGGTTGATGGAATTACTAGATACAACTGAACAAAATAAATACAAGGGTGGTCACGATGCGAGTGAACCCACCTACCAAAGCAATCACCCAGAAAGGAAGCAGTGTGCTAGAAAAGCCGCAATAAAACCTGTACGGCAAAACCTGCAAGAAACTGTGGCACAACGGGGGTGAGTTGCCAACTCGTGAATAGAAAACATCGCAGAGTAGAAATCGTATGCATGACATAATCCTAGGTCAATACGATCGGATATATATAAACCTCAATGAATAAGTCTGAAGCATGATAAGGTGGCAATATAACATCTATACATGAGTGTAGTGTCAAGTGCTCGTGCCAGTGCCTCAGGTAATAACATATCATAAATATGAAGTATGATCAATATCGACTATATCATGAAGTCTAGGAATATATGGATATCATCCAACTGTGTGATCAATATCATCAATGTCAATATATATATGTGGAAATCGTCCACGTGTCACCCAATGACAATAAGCATCACGCATGTAAATATCATAAACATATGCATGGAAGTATGAGGATGGAATCAACATGTGTCGCTCGCGACATATCAAAATCATGGAACCTGATGTTGGAGATAGTGCCCTCAGAGTCAATTATTGGATCACAGGCACGTGATTGCAATGATTGAGGGAGGACCTATCCCGGTAGGACAGTCTTACTCAAGATGATAGTATGCTATCTGGTTTACCTTTATCATCGTGTACTGTTTTAGGTGACCTTACAGGTCACTATTGCATGTTGATAGAGCCCCTAGGATTCTTGCTTGACTGCCAGCAGTATGAGGGCGATCATATACGTGGGAGCTGGGGGTCTATAAGCACATCCTTAAAAGGTCCCTAGTCGTGGGAGTTTCGAGACAGGGCATCGATACTCCAGAGTAGACTAGTGTATACAGTCGAGACCCCGACGAGGGGCGGTGGCCGGTCTCACAAGCCACTGGTGTCAGTTGGTTCACCTAAGATGTATACAGGTGCTCATTGGGTTATGAGTACACCGGACAAGACTCGCCAAAAACATGCTAGTTGGTCTTATACCTGACGTCAGATAGCAGTTCCCTGGTGACATGTGTACAGGTTAGTTCATCGACCTGAGATCGTCATTTGTCTCGTGTGAGTTCCCACTGTACTTTGATTACTACCCTACCACGCTCAAAGGAGTTGTGCAAACAGGTTTTAGTTGGGTACAGTCCCGAGCCACATGGAGGCAGTGAGCGGATCTGCAGAGGTTTGTCTCTCCCGGTATTGGGGGTGAGGTCGCGCTGTGTCTAGGAGAGCCATTACACAAAGTCCTTGGCCAAGGCAGGAGATTTACTGGTAGGTATTCCAGTAATATCTCAGGGTGTTATGGGCTACACTCTGACACAATTTGTACCGCTTTTGGGGGTCTGACTTTTACCAACCCCTTAGGCCCGCCATGCAATGCTCATAGACGAACGGACCGGACTGTACGGATATTGTCACTGACAGGCTCAGTAGGGTGTCAGGATGAGTTCGCTCATCGAAGTCCCTTTTGGTCAATACCTGGTAGCCCGTTACGTATGGCTAATACCTCTGACGTGCTAGTGGTTAAATCCACAACCAAAGTATTGACGAGTTTTTAGAGTCCCCCACAGACCGTTTTCTCAAGTTTCGGGCGAAACGCTGTAGAGGCCGTATAGAGATATGGCAGGGTTCGATCAGGTATGTGCGGTATTGCACGGATCATGATCGGACGGATAATACTAGCGGGCTTTGGTTTAAGCCGGATCCTAGTATTGTACAGTGTAGATTTTGTCTCATTGCATTTGTATTCAGTGGGAATACAAATGCGGGCATGTATATGCAGTCGCGGGGTTTTCCTGTAATTTATTACGGGATCAGTTTTCTGAAGTTGCCAGTTTGCATTCCGTTCCGGTCAGTTTTCCTTTGTTCCTTCACGGCCAGATTTTTATGATGGAGGGGCTAATTTGCAAATATGCAAATTAGCATTGTGGAGGGGGTTATTTGTATATGTGGCTTCATGATGGTTCTTTGCATCATGAGATTCTTTTTGCATCTTATCTTTTGCATTTATGAGAAGGATTAGATTTGAAATTGAAGATATTGATTTGCTAAATGGTGTGAGCATTTTTTTCTTCTCATGATTCATTCATTTTCTCCACTTGCAATTTTCCTCCACCATTTTTTTTTGATGAGAGAAAAAAGGTCGGCCACTTCTAGTAGGAGAGAGAGGAATTCATTTTTGGGTGAGGGAAATTCATTCATCTCATTTTGCTTGCTTGCAAAATTCTTAATACCTCTCCAAAGTTCTTATCTCTTCTCCATCATCAAAGGCAAGTTCACCCCATTGAGACAAAAGCTTCTACACTTAGCCTACAACATTTCTTGGGCATGTCGGCTTGCCAACTTCGTGCGCGATTTGCCTCGGTCAAGAGGTGGGAGCCCATAAAAGAACCCGGCGATGTGGTGCCCGTTCCGACGAGGAGCTGAAGACCGGAGATTCCGTGAGGAGATCGGAGTGGAGGCCGAAGACCGAAGGACACGGATCGCTCGGTATAGCTTCCTTCCCATTTTCTAGTTTGCTAGCGTTAGGTTAATGGCCCGATCCGGGTTTTTAGTGCGCGGTGGTGCCGGTTTCTAGTTTTTAGAAAAGTTTCGTTTCCGTATTCCGGCGTCGGATTGACGGCCGGGGCGCCGCCGTGCACTTACATTGGTATCAAAGACACGCCATTAACCTAGTCTAGCTTGCTCTAACGTGTTTACAAGTTCGATCGAACGGATTTTCCGAAAACCCGATTTCAAAAGTGCACTTTCTGTCGATTTTGTTTTCTGCTCTAAAAATTATTTGGTATGTTGCAGAAATGCGTGCAGTGTTTTCTGAGAACACTGAAGAAAATTGGTACCATGATGTTACTGTAGCGCCGCGGAACCGCGGCAACAACCCCATTTTGGCCGCGGTTCCGCCGCCGAACAGTGGCTTCACTGCACCAAATTTCTT
This sequence comes from Agapanthus africanus, assembly GCA_030015575.1. NCBI lineage: Eukaryota > Viridiplantae > Streptophyta > Magnoliopsida > Asparagales > Amaryllidaceae > Agapanthus > Agapanthus africanus. Next base: position 294,353,527 of record CM057339.1, on the reverse strand, counting down.
CAGTGGGTCTCTGTATTGCAATTGGGGTTTTTGGAATATTCTTTTTGGGCCCACATTTTCTTTGAGTGCTACAGTAGTGCTTGGGGCCCACTTCGGTAAATTTAGTTGATCGAATATTTTAAATATGTTAGTTCACAGTATTTACATTATATCTGCGACCCTGAATGTCATATGATCGGTAAATCCTGTCTAACTGCTATAGCCCTTTTAGACGGATTTGCGAACGTGACATTCACGTTGATGTTCTGTGTTGTGCTGTGATGTTGCGGATTGGTCGTGGGGGATAGCCTGGATGCAATGGTAGTACAATTTGGTTATTATGTCCATTTAATATTGCGGGACGAGCGTCCGACATGTGGAATGTCGTCACTGCCTGTTTGTATATTATTCATTTGGGGCACGACCGGGCTGAGGTCGATGTACCCGTTGTATGTATATTTTACTTTCTGTACTAGGATTACCCCAAGGTGGGGTGCACGGATAACCGGATTCTAGAGGGCAACGGGACCGCATCTCATGGCTTTGAGACGGAGGGGGCTTCACTCTAGAATTGGCGGGCTATTCGCCGCACTCGTAGGGGGTATAGGTTGACCCAGAAGGGGTGCCCAAGTTACCGGATTCCGTGAAGTGCTGGGTGGTCCATTCACGTTGCTGAAGGGGGCTGCCTCGCTTCAGGTTTTGGCGGGTAACTTGCCGCGCCCGTAGGGGTCTAGGATTTCATTGCACAGGCTATCCATACGACCGGGGGAACGTTGGGTTTCAGTAGCGGCTCTATGAAACCCGGGGATCCCAGATTTCTGTATTGTTCTGTGATGCTTATTACATTTATGTGATGTTGCATTTTATCACGCCTTGAGCGAATATTATATATTGATATATATACTAGTAGATGTTGTATATGTTTTGCATCCGCGCTAGTCCAGTCCCCGCTCTGTCGTTAGTTAAGTAACCTAACGGGTGATGACGGGACCCAGTGGCGAATGCGGATGGCATATACGTACATCGTATTTTCGTTTTTTATTGGTGTGATCAATTGATGGGACTGCATTGATTCGGATCAATGCAAGCTAAACAAACCTATTCTGATGTTGTTGGAACATTTTTCAAAAAAAGCTGTTATTGCAAGGACGTTTACTTTTGCTTTGCACAGTGGTATTCAGTTGGAATATCCTGCACCTCAGTCGACGAGGCAAGGGCCGAGATCCTTTCACCGGGAGTGACCCCTTGGACAGAAGTTTGCGTCAGGGTAATAACTTCACTATAGCCGATTACTTTTGCTTTGCATCGTAGTATTCAGTTGGAATATCATGCACCTCATTCTACGGGGAAAGAGCCGAGATCCCTTCACCGGGAGTGACTTCTTTAGCAAAGGTTTTAGTCACTATATTTTTAAAAGCTATCCGGTTCCTTCAACGATATCAAGTTCATTACGTTAAAGGTTTTTTCTAGAAACCATTCGTAGCCCTCTGTCGTTTTATATGGATAGTCAATAAGTATTCAAGCTGTGTTTGTTGGCCAAAGTCAAGGCACAGTGATTGGTAGCTATTGGGTATTCATATGCAGCATAGATAGATGCGTTGGTTTGGGACAGTCGTACTACTATTTTGGCCTTCGTCAAGGGTATGTACGGGTAGGTTCAAATTAACCTGGACAATGACGAGTAGAACTTGACATGTGACTTATGATATGTTGGCCTTCGTCAAGGTCATAAGAGCATGGGGTAAAAATCACATCGGGAGTTTTTAAAGAAACTGAAACTTGCCAGATATGCGCACACCTTCTGGAGTGTGATAATGTGAGCGGATTCCGTCACATTATCATGCGATGATAGTTGGATCCCGATTCCCACTGATGAGTTGGTTTACTCCTTGGGTGATCCCGACTAATTCTTCTTTCAGGTTTGGAGGAGAATTTGACGGTACAGTGGGAGGTTTCCTGATTAGATTATGTGATAACCATTCTGATCTAGGTTAGAGTGCACGCTGAGTGTTTCTTTTCTCTCTCTCTTTGGTAGCGACCATGTCCCGACCCTAGACTATGACCCAGTGACCAAAATTAACCGAACCTTCTTAAACACTGGCTTTTGGATTGTCAGAGTTGCAAACCTCATTGCCACTCCTACTTTTACCCTTTTCTCCAGGACACCCCGTATTACTACGAACGTCCACTTCCATTGGATAAAACCATCGTATGGTTATATACGAACTCGAAGGAATTTATTCGAGGATGGTTTCTGGTTCTGGAGAAAACGAATAGGACTATTCAGTTGTCTTTTCCTTTTACCTTCTCTCAGGTTGCGAGTACTCCTTGGTTTAGGAGATAGTACACCTATTACGCAAATTAGATAGTCTTCTTCCAAACCTTAGGCTGGTGCCGAATGGTGGGGAATGAAGAAAGCCAATTAGCATAACGATGGTGTACAGAAGGTATTAAGTAAAGACATATCAAGGGATTAGTAAGAGGGCAAAGTAAACTGCGGCTGCTATTCACGACCAAACCAAGTATTTCATTACCACTCCCACTTCACCTTTGTATTTCTCCAGGACACTCCGTATCACTACGAAGATCCACAGTTATTTGGATACTCCATCGTATGGTTATATACGAACTCGAAAGGAACTTGTTCCAGTTCGGGGATGGATTCTGGTTCAGGAGAAATAGGAATAAGGTTTTATTCAGTTGTCTTTTATCTTCACCTTCTCTCGCATTGCGAGTGCTCCTAGGATTAGGACAGTACACCCATTATGCTTATTGGATAGTCTTCTTCCAAACCATAGGCTGGTGCCGAACGGTATGGAAGGAAGAAAACCATTTGGCCTAAAGGGGTGTGCAGAAGGTAATGACTAAAGAGATATAAAGGGATTTGGAGAGATGGCAAAGAATTATACGGTTACAGTTGTGAATCTGGATAATGGAAGAGGCATTACAAGGAATACCCGAATACCCCTACGAAACATTTCAATGTTTCAGTTTCACTGTGGACTGTTAAAAGAAAACTGATTTCCTAATTATCCCTTGCTCCAGGGTATGTATTTACCAGGTATGATTCTCACATATGTATGGTTTTATAGATGATGAGTGGGAGTAAGTTATTGGGAATTAGGTGATCATTCTCATTATATCGGGATTCGTTGTAATTGGTGATATTTGAGGAAGTCACCTTGGTTGTTTGCCGGACGGCAAATATTTGGTTTTGAATATCCGTTGTTATGCACCAATTTCAAATTGATGTATATGTACGTCTATTTTTATAGAGTGAGATATACCTTTTTGAAATTATGTTTATGACATTTACCTATATCAGTGGATGGTTAGGTAAGAAGCATTGAACAGCGGTGTAATTCTTCTTAACCATAAGTACAGTTTTCAACCTACGACACATAGGGAATGAGTTGTTAGACTCAGGGGACTTATACAGAGTATTGTATATTGTCCAGTGTCCATCAGGACAGAAGGGTTGGTACTCGCACTATATTCTGTTTACTTATGACTTCTCTAGTTCTTAGACAAGTGTTTCGTAGATACACAAGGTCCAAGTTTTGAGAAGTTATAGGTATAAGAGTAAAGTAGAGAACCAGATATTGCAAGTATCGGGATTCTTCAAGGTGATCGAAGATGTGGATACTTGTGTGTGGTATTCAGTTAATAGTAATGATTAAAAGAACTTGCTTCTCTTTCAGGTTACTCATAATTGGAAGCATTCCTAAGTTGAGTAACGCTGATCGGCCTCCTTCCATTTAGTTGACATGCACTGGAGACAGCTGCATGATTTGAATCTGGTTTAATTAAATCAGTGCCTCTGGTTCTATATTGGATATAGAACAGTTCATATCTTAACGTTGTTAAGGTACGGGGAGTTGTCCAGCTTATGCTTAAAACCAGACTCTGGATAACTCAAGGCACGTTTCTGTAATGGCTGTTTGTGGGTTGACCCAGGCTATGACGAGGGTTGACTTTCTACCATCAGGAAGATCAATAGTGATATTGTTTTTGACTCGCCACAGTTTTAATAAAAATGTATATTTTCAGAAAACAGTAGTGGGAGTATGGTAGAACTGGAAGTGATTCCAGAACCGCAAACGATTACTGAAAATTTGATAAGAACCTAAAGATTCAATCTGGTTAGACATTCCATTGGCCACTCCGTAGATACGGTAAGTAACCTCAGGCACCCGAGAGGTACTCTGGTAGCCTCAAGGACGGTGACAGGGAGATTCTTGTCTACCCAGATTTGCCATTGCTGTTGTTCCAGACTGTGAGACCCGGCAGAAGGATGAGTATAGCGTCGTTCTAAACTAGCTTTAGAAGTGTGCGTCAATATGACTCTGCCAAAGGGTTGTCGTAGTCAGTGGGAGCAGCGGAAGCATAGTGGACAAGTGGCTTATGTCTATTTATAGACTAAAGCAGAAGTAGCGGAGAAAGATCATCTATTTCTGATATGACAGTCATAGGTTTGACTTCATCAGAATAGGGGATGGATCTGTTAAGAAGGTAGTAGGGTGTGATGTCCTGGTATTTGGATGACATGCACAAAGTAGGAAGTGATATTCCTATACTACGATCGGTTATACTTTGGTTGTCACACAGTGGTTTCTCCACATGGGACTTGGATATAATATCAAGACATTCTGGTTACTAGATCTATGGTTTTAGGTCTAGATTTGGGAAGTGTCCCAATCTGGGTACTTAGACGGCATTCTAAAGGTGTTTTAGAATGGACGACTCATGGCACGGTAGTATACCTGCAGGTAATGGAGTCACCCTCTCTAAAGGTGTCTTACAGACTAAAGGAGAGAGGGATGTGCATGATTGGCAGATCACTTGCTTAGGCAATTGAGTCGATCATGAGATGTGAAGTACCACACCAGATGTTGTTTTTGCACGAGATGCAATAAGTTGATATTGATCCAATCCTGGAGAAACATTCGGAAGCAGTTTTAGAACATAAGTGAATGTTCTAGGGATATGATAACGACATCCTCCTTCGGGAGACAGTTATCATTCCAGGCTTCCAAGGTGTCCTGAATGACAGAGTGACTGTCAGAGTTATAGTTTTCCCTCTGAAGAGGGGCAGTATATTGGACAGGTGGTCCAGGAGATACTGAGGGAGGCATGGCACAGGATACTGATTAAGTTCAGTTGACGATACAGTCTAAGAAGTTTGGATTTGGAGTTCACTTATGAACTAGGTCCCATCAGGCATCCAAACATATTCTAAGACAGGTATTGCTCATTTCGGGAGATGGGTTTCTCCGCGAACTTGAGATAAAGAGAGACATAGAAAGAAACATCATAGTGGATCCACTCACTGAGGCTATTCCTCGAACGCAATAGTTTCGCAAACGAGCTTTGTGAGACTGACTAGTAGAGGAGTTGGGTGTTCGGTATTACACGGGCTGTGAGTATGCGACATCGCAATAATTAGCCTTGAGTGCAAGTGGGAGATTGTTGGAGATAGTGCCCTCAGAGTCAATTATTGGATCACAGGCACGTGATTGCAATGATTGAGGGAGGACCTATCCCGGTAGGACAGTCTTACTCAAGATGATAGTATGCTATCTGGTTTATCTTTATCATCGTGTACTGCTTTAGGTGACCTGACATATCGCTATTACACGTTGATAGAGCCCCTAGGATTCTTGCTTGACTGCCAGCAGTATGAGGGCGATCATATACGTGGGAGCTGGGGTCTATAAGCACATCCTTAAAAGGTCCCTAATCGTGGGAGTTTCGAGACAGGGTATCGATACTCCAGAGTAGACTAGTGTATACAGTCGAGACCCCGACGAGGGGCGGTGGCCGGTCTCACAAGCCACTGGTGTCGGTTGGTTCACCTAAGATGTATACAGGTGCTCATTGGGTTAATAGTACACCGGACAGGACTCACCGGGAACATACTAGTTGGTCTTATACCTGACGTCAGATAGCAGTTCCCTGGTGACATGTGTACAGGTTAGTTCATCGACCTGAGATCGTCATTTGTCTCGTGTGAGTTCCCACTGTACTTTGATTACTACCCTACCACGCTCAAAGGGTATAGCTTCCTTCCCATTTTCTAGTTTGCTAGCGTTAGGTTAATGGCCCGATCCGGGTTTTTAGTACGCGGTGATGCCGGCTTCTAGTTTTTAGAAAAGTTTCGTTTCCGCATTCCGGCGTCGGATTGACGGCCGGGGCGCCGCCGTGCACTTACACCTGAGTGTCAAGCATCGACACTCGAAAACATCATGAAACCTGTGCCTAGCATCGGCACGTAAATCCTCATATATCGGGCTCCGTCAGTCTGGATCGGCCCATATCATCTCTCAACTCCGGTCGGTATCCTCCGGATATCCGCCGAACTCAAATACAATCATCGGTAGGTAGTAGTCCCTCTGCCAGGCTCACCGTCTGTATACACAGCATCCCTTTCTTGTCCCGGGGTACCATACCGGGCCCACCATGTACCCGCAATCGGCCTCACCGCCTCCTCGAATCGGGTTTTACATGTCGCTCTCAGCACCAAGAAAACACATGGTGGACGCACTGAAATATCATATCAAGGGTAACCGGGTTTTTAAAACAATTATATAATCTCTTTTGAAATATCCACGATTCCCAAATCCAGAAATATCATGGAAACAACATATCTCAATGCGTATAATCAAAAGCATGATGTATGCGACATGTAAAAGAAATGTAAGCATATCAGTATATCATGCAACATGAAATAGTAATATGCATATATTGAGGGAAACCGCTCTTTTAAAATGAATCAGTTTTAAAGAGTATCTTGCGGTTCCCAAATTTCCAAATCTAGCGAGAATCATCTATGTATGTCTGAATATGTATGTATGCACGTATGGGTGTACAATAGGTATGTACATAAGTATGACATGGAAGGGATCATATCCTGAATACAACAGTACTACAGTATAGCGACATGGCAATTATCGATGATGAAGTGTGTGAGCCGGCAAGCAAGTGTACGTGGAACATACACATCAGCGATAATGGTGCTGGTGTCCTAACAGCATGGGTTAATATACAATAAACTCATTTACACATGCAATGCGATGTGAATAGCATGAATATGCGGAAATCGAATAATCAACGCAACAGTGAAGAATCTATAACAATATGTAAATGTCATGCAGTTTTGCCATTTTGAAATAAGACGAATCGGGGTTTTTAGTAAAATAAGGGCTACGGTGTTTTTAAGAAAAGATGCGTCTTTTGAAAATATCCGTAGAATACCTTTGCCTATCATTGAAATATTCCCGATTCGTTAGTTTTGAAATAGGTATAATATCGGCCTAGTCTAACATCTACTAAGCAACTATAGATCTAGCAAATACGTTAATCGGGAGGGGTATGGAAACCACCTACATCTGAGTCGATATATATATATATATATATATATATATATATATATATATATATATATATATAATAGTCGGTGATCCCGCCTCAATAGTATCACATACGATACAGTATATCATATGACGTCCTTGAGTCATGAGTGCGGATCTATCATCAAGATAAAGCTCGTACGGTAAATCATCGCACGGCATCCCAATAGCTGGGTACGGGTCAATATCACATTCATCTCATCAATTATCTTGTATCCTTATCGTCATATCATATAATCTGGGGTACTGATCTAAGTCTAGTACAATCGATACCATCTATATAAATATGAATGCGTGTGTGAAACACACGTCCAAAGGTCCGCTAAAAATCTCATGTCGTATCCCAAATACGAATCACATCATATCACCGATCTCATGGCACTATGCCCAACCTCATCGACTCATCTCTAAATATCGTCCACAATCCTCATCATCTAGGTATAACCATAACAAATAAGCATGTGTGTGCGTGTGGGTGTAAACCTATTCTAGGGTTCGCAACTAGAAACTATACTAGTTTACAACTAAACCCTATTCTATCCATAGTACACCTAATCTCATCTCAATTATCCATATCGCACCTAATGCTATCAAACACATATATAGTATAAATATAGTATACTAAACCTCGAACTGCGGGGGTGCTATACGCCATCCACCCGACTTCCTCCGTAGATATAATCTACTCACCTTGTATCCTGCGTGTCGGTGTCGATGTCGCCTTCGTCTTCTTCATCGTATGGAATCCACATGAGGGTACCTACATAGATAACATAATCGGAACGCGTATTAAAATCACATCGGGAATACCCAAAACGACACGCTAATGCCTATAGGTTAGAACCTATGGACTACGCTTTCAAAACCATCAAACGATCCTCGATCTCGTCATACAAACGTCAAGTGATCGAGGTAAAACACAATACGCAAATCCAGAATTCAAAATACGAGAAACGAAAACACGAATCAAAACAACAACTAAGGAAAAAGTGTTGGCTATAGTGCCTTCAAGGCAATTATCATAGTCGCGGACTTATGATTATGATGATTGGGGTAGGACCTATACCGATAAAACAGTCTTACTCAAGATGATAGTATGATATCTGGTTTGTCTTTATCATCATGTACGTGTTGATAGAGCTCTTAGGGTTCTTGCTTGACTGCCAGCAGTATGATGGCGATCATATATGTGGGAGCTGGAGTCTATAACCACATCCTTAAATGTCCCTAGTCGTAGGAGTATTGAGACCGGGCATCGATACTCCAGTGTAGACTAGTGTATACTGATCGAGACCCCGACGAGGGGCGGTGGCCAGGTCTCACAAGCCATTGGTGTTAGTTTTTTCACCTCAGATAGTATGCAGGTGCTCATTGGGTTATGAGTACACTGGACGGACTCGCCGGGAACCTGCTAGTTGGTATTATACCTATTGTCAGATAGCAGTTCCCAGGTGACATGTGTATAGGTTAGTCTGTCGACCTGAGATCGTCATTTGTCTCGTGTGAGTTCCTACTGTGCTTTGATTACTACTCTACCACGGCTCAAAGGAGTCGTGCAAACAGGTTTTGGTTGGGTACAGTCCCGGGCCACATGGAGGCAGTGATCGGATCGTCGGGGATTCGTCTCTCCCGGTATTGGGGGTTGATGTCGCGTTGTGTACGGATGGCCATCACCATAAATCCGTGGCCACGGTGGACAAGAATTATCGATCCAGGATCGATAGTTTCTCAGGTGGTGATGGGTTTCATACCCACCCTAAATATCGCGTTGTTGGGGGTCTGACCTTATCCACCCCCCTAGACTCGATATGCGATACTCTTAGACGAACAGACCGGACTGTACGGATATTATCATTGTTAGGCTCAGTAGGGGTTCAGGATGAGTTTGCTCGTCGGCCTCCCTTTCGCTTAATACATGGGTAGCCGTTACGTACAGCTAGTGTCGCTGACGTGCTTGTGGTTAAACCCACTACCAGCTTATTGACGAGTCTTTAGAGTCCCACACAGAGGGTTTTCACGGTTCAGGCGATATGGTGTACATGAGGTATGTTGATACATACAGATATCCGATTAAATATGTGCACTTGCTGCGCAGACTTTAATTGGACGGTTGATAATACTAGCGGCTTAGGATTAAGCCAGTTTATTAAATCAGGTTTTGATTTAATAATTTATATATGTATTTGTATATATGTATTCTAGTATTATTGTTCACTATACGTTTTCTCTCTCGGCTATTCGTATTTTGGTACGAATACGCGTATATGTATTTCGGTACATGTACCGGAAGTATTCTGTATTTTATACGGAATAGCTTCTAGAAGGTGCCACCTCATTAATGATTTTATTTATTGAAAATCATTTGGAAATGAGGTGGAAAGGAGGTATGAGGTGGCATGAACATGGACAAGGTATGGGCTTGAAGTATGGTCTCATTTGTCTAATGAAATTGAAATGGAAAATGTTTTCTTTTTGTGGGAATGAGAGAAGAAGGGGGGCCGGCCATATTTGGGATGGGATTGTTTTTCATTTGGTGACATTATGCTTGCTACTCCCTCATTCTCTCATATTTCACAAATACTTGGCCATTTTCTTAGTGGTTCATGCCAAAGCTTTCACCTCTTTCATCTTCTTCTTGAGTTTCACATTGAGCTCATATGTTGAGAGAAAATTGTGGTGACACTTTCATACACCTCGACTCTCCATAGCTAGCGACTTTGGAGCGTTGGTTACCTCGTTCGTCGAGGTTGGAGCTTGCGCCGTTTCCCTCGGGTGGATCATCGGAGATGGAGGAAGACCGGCAACCAAACATCATCAAGGAGCCGCTAGGAGCTTGGAATGAAGACCGAAGGATTCGGATCAACTCGGTATAATAATTCTAACTCTTAGTTAAGTTTTCTAGTTTAGCATTTAAGGTCGATCCGGGATTCGGGTAGCGGTAGCGCCGGTTTAAGAAATTTTTGTTCCGCATTTTGGCCGCGTTTCGACGGCCGGGGCGATGCCGGGACCCTTCAAAAAGGTCCCAGATTCTATCCTAGGTCAAATCAGACAATTTTGCATATACCCAGGGTCTATTTTACTGATGAGGGGACCACAGAACAAGAACGAGACCAAATGGCCCAGGTCTGACCACAATTTGCCGCCAGAAGGCTTTTATTTACGGCCTGGAAAATGATACAGGGGCTGGGGTTTTGGTGGTAGTTTCCTAGGTGCCTGCATGTATCACTGTGTTCACAGAATGATTTTCAGAGTCTTCTAGTGATAGCAGATTTCAAATTCCCTACACAATTCACACAATTTTCCGTATCTGCAGAATTCAAAGTTCGCAACCTGGGGTTTGTCTAAGGTTTTAATCCATAATAACATCACTACAGGGGTTGTAGTCCTCAATCACACCTCAATTGCACTATCTCTACTCAAATCACACCCTAAATCCTAACTAGAATTTTCATAGTTCACCAAAACCACACAATATCGGTTCTAAACTAACATGGATACTAAGGGAATGGAAATTCTATACTAGTGATGGAAAATTTACCTCATGTTGCACTCAAGAATCCTCTAGGGCACCAAAATCAAATCTTTCTTGGCCCAAAGTGTTGCTAAAGAGCTTGTGCACAATGTTTGTGAAGAGGGGATTATGTTTTGGAGTTGTTTTGGGTGTGTTTGTGATGCTTGAAGATGGAGGAGGGGGGGAGGAGGCAGCAGCAGCAGGAAAACAAAGAGAGGGAAGAGAAATGAGAGGAAGAATGATGGGGGGATGGCTCATAACAAGGGTTGACCCCTCACCTACTCTCTCTCTCTCTAACCCATACCTCATATAATACTCTTTTCTTTTCTTTTCTATTTTCTATTTTCCTATAATCAACAACCATGGTAAAAAGAATATGAAGGAAAGCCATGAAAATGTAACAAGTGAAAAAAACAAATATGGTGCATGTTTTGCACAAATATGCTAAAAATCCGATTAGCGATTTTTAATCGCGATTAGCACTAAATTAGCATATAATTAATCATAAAAACTTAAAATTTGCATAATCACATAAAACACGCTCTTTTAGTAATTTCTATAATTTTCAAAATTTTCCCCAATTTATCGGTATTTAATTGTATCGAAATATTAAAATATTCATTAAAATAATATTAAATTATAAAAATTCCCAAAAATAATATTTTATTTTTTTTGAAATGTTACAATCTTCCCCCTTAAAGAAATTCGGTCCCCGAATTTAAATTTAAAACCCTCAAATACTAAAGCATTTCAGTAAAAAGTCCAAGTCGTCGGGGTTCCGGAATCATCAATACAGAAAACGCATCATAGCGCAATGCATGCGCATGAACGATGAGCAGATAACTCAAAATCAAACCTCCGTCAAGCATCCCGCAATCATCGGAGTCATGGTATAGACACAATGTCAAATCCAAAATAAAACCAATATGATATAAATTAGAACTATACATGTAAACATCAAATCTATACATGTAAATATCTGAAAGAAATGCATGCTAAACCTTTTCAAGTCGATGTGCGATACGCATAACACTGCACAGTGGCGGACGTCTATTATAATAAAATAACTATATACGTATATATCCTTTGTTTAATATGTACGTTCCGCCGTTTTGAAAACAATTTAGAAGGGTTTCCTTGTTTTAAACGTTTCGTGTCATATCAGACACGTAAGTAAATACTGAGACTATAGCTCCCTTTTTGGAAATCCCTTCGATAACTATCGATGCATGCAAAATATATCCAGGCACTATCCTCTGACTAGTCCTGCTCAGTACAAAAACCTATAGCAAAAATCATAAAAACGTACTGCTCCATAAGAAATCAATCACAAAAATGTGCATATAGATGATACATGCGTCTAGTGCGCACGGAAATCAAAATTCATATATGTGCCATACATGTGCACAGAAACATCATCTAGGTGCAATGAGTGTGCACGAAACATTTGCCAAGGGCAACGGCGTGCCTGACAGCAAAATCAGGTGCATCTGACATGCACAAGGAATCCCGATTTAGTGCATCTGGTGTGCATCAAAATCGTATCTCAAAACATGCGCTCAACACGTGCGAAAATCCAAATCAAATGCACAGAGTGCAAGAAATCAACATCAATATCAAAATCAAAATCGACGGTATACTATACGGCTCAATCCAAATCAGGTATACCGCGGTGTATAAGCTCACAACCATGTGCATCAGCGTGCACAAATCAAATCAAAACACCAAAAGTGCATGAAAACTATGCTGGAAGCGTAAATCAATCCACCGGCATAAAATAGGCATGAAATCACAATCAATACCTCAAGCGTAATAACTATGCGCAAAATATAAATACCCAGTAGGTGCAACCATGGTGCACGAAAACAGAAATCATGAAACTTAGCCATCAAGACTAAATCAAGCGAATAGATCGCCCAAAATACCGAAATCCAAGGTGACAGATACGTGATAATCGAATCACAAATCATAAATACCGTTGTCGGTATATCCTCCTTCCAAGTCAAGAAGGTGTCGGTGCATCCAATGCTAGCAGCGCAAGATATCTACTTGCCTCCTGTTCATGGTCTGGCGTCCTCTGTCTCTGGGTCCTTATCTCCTCGGTGGATTACCAATCTCGCAATTCAATCGGCTCATCGGCCCTGTCAGGTGTGCCAACGGGGGCGATTCCGTCCTAGAACTTCTCTGGTCATCTGCGTCCTCAGCACAGCATTTCCTCGGAAACTGGTCGCATCCCAACGCCTCTGCATGCGTATCGCATCTCTGATGTCAGCGGAGTGGAACGTCATCTCGTCGAAATCTCCTGCGAGCTCTTTACTCCACTCTGGTCATTGGCTGACGTATTTCCGTGACGGGGTCATTGGCTGACGTATTTCCGAGACGGGGTCATTTGATGACGTATTTCCGAGATGGGGTCATTTGCTGATGTGTTTCCGTGACGGGGTCATTGGCTGACGTGTTTCCGGGACTGGGTTATTGGCTGACTTATTTCCAAGACGGGGTCATTAGATGACGTTGCTGTAGGGTGTTTTTCGTCACCCCAGTGAGATGGGAATAAGCGAGCGCTTGTCAGGCGTACTACAGATTCCCTCTGCCTAGGGTAGGCCGGGGTTTAATGATTGTGGGGATCCGAATCTCCGGCGGCCGCGGACTAAGCTGCCGTTAATTACCCATCGCCTTTGGGGCGAGGGAACCTCCGATTAACGGGTTAAACTGGTCATGCGAACTCAATGTGCAGTGTGCGTGTGTTTTGAAAGGGGGTTTTGGATATATCGGGAGCCACGCAGAGTTTTTACGGGGTCCCGCTACCTGGATAGAGGGCTGGGGGTCAAGGGGGCTAGCAGCCCCCTTGCGGGGTTCGGGGCAGCGCCCCGGCCCGAAAATTTTTTTGAGGGGGAGAGTGTGGCGGAGTATGTGTGTGTATAAATTTGTATACATACGTATATATGTATGTATGTACACAAAAGAGAGGGAAAAGGCATCCAAGGGATGCGCAGGTGCGCAAGCGCGCGCGCCACGTGTCGGCACGCGGGCGACTTGCGCACTTGCGCAGTTGCGCAAGCGCGCGCGCCACGTGTCGGCACGCGGGCGCCTTGCGCACTTGCGCAGGTGCGTAAGCGCGCGCGCCACGTGTCGGCACACGGGCGACTTGCGCACTTGCGCAGTTGCGCAAGCGCGCGCCCCACGTGTCGGCACGCGGGCGACTTGCGCACTTGCGCAAGCGCGCGCGCCACGTGTCGGCACGCGGGCGACTTGCGCACTTGCGCACTTGCGTAGGCGCGCGCGCCACGTGTCGGCACGCGGGCGCCTTGCGCAGGTGCGCAAGCGCGCACGCCACGTGTCGGCACGCGGGCGCCTTGCGCACTTGCGCAAGCGCGCAGGTGAGGCACAACAGGCTTTTAGCCTAAAAAAATTTCTCAGAAGAGAAATCAGAGAGGAGTTGGACTCCTGAATATGTTTTTCTTCCTTTTTTTTGGGGGGGTTTAGTGAAAGATGTTCTTCTTCTTCCTCCTGTTGCTTGCTGGATCTTGAAGATCAAGAGATGTGAAATCTCAAAATCTCTCCTTTTTAAGATCTGATGACAGATCCAAGTTCCCCTATGTGGGTTTTGTGGTGGAAAACTATTTAGTTTTGAAAAAGGAAGAGTAAAACTTTTGATTTAATTCAAAAGAAAGAAGAAGCTTTTGGAACCTTGAAGAAGAAGGAAAGAGCTCAGCTCTAGAAATTTCTGGAGAGAGAAAAAAGTTGTTGGGATATTTCATTATCCTTGCCTTTATAGGCCATACACTTTACACATAGCCCCTTGGGCTTCACAAAATGGCATTTTGCCTATTTCATGGCTCATGTGCCATTTCTTTTTGCACATAAGCCATAGGCTTTACAAAAATTTGGCTTTATGCCTATTTTTCTTACATTTATCCATAAATAAAATAAAAGAAATGCAACAAAATTATTTATTACAAAATTTTTTATCTTGGCATGGGGGGAGGCCGGCCGCTTCATGTTCGGGCTCGACCCAGGCATGGGCCCACTGGCTTGGGGTTGACTTGGATTTTGACTTGGTCAACCGGGGTGTAAATTTTTACCCCAACAGTTGCGTCTGCTGTAATGAGACGAATGTTGAGGTGGTCTTTAGGTTGTCTGTGAACCGTCGAGGTTTGGAACTAGGGACTTTGCCATGGCTCCGAGCTTGATTGTCAAGTCTGAATCCTGCTGGAATGAGGAGGAATATTGTTGTGGGTCTCCAGGATGTAGATGTGGCCATCGAGATTTGGAACTAGGGACTTTGCCGTGGCTCCGATTGGTGATGTCGCTTCCGAATCTTGCTGGAATAAGGAGGAACGCCATTGTTGTTCTCTAGGTTGCAGATGTTGCCATCGAGACTTAGCTCTCTTTCTGACGGAGCCTGGTGGGATGATATGGTTCCTTCTTTGTTTATGCCCCTGGATTGTATACAGGGATCGATGTGATCTCATCTGTAGGGCAAAAGTTTTATTTGATATGTATATTTTTTTATTTTCTTTCTGCGATTCTTTATCATTTTAGCTTTTTGTATCGCGAAAGTCGTGATTGCCCAATCATTTCGGCTATTTTTCGCAGTGCCCAATCATTTCGGCTATTTTGTATGCGTATATTTTACTTGCTGATTTTGTTGCAAGTTGCCCCATCATTTCGGCTATTTCATATGCATTTATGACTCGCTGACTTTTGCCGCGAGTATGAAACTTGGGATCTGATACCGATTTAGGCATCAGCATCGCTATGACTGAGATATTGTCAAGAGCGAATCATCATTTGCTTTTGTCGGTTCGAACAAAGGTGGCTTAGCAATCAGGGTTAGGATCCTATCGACTAAGGCTTTTAACTTCATGAGCCGTAAGGGTCTCATAAAGGTGTTTCTCCCTTCGAGTCGTGAGGATCTCGTAAGTGCGTTTTCTCCTTAAAAATCATGAGGATTCTTAAGTGTATGTTCTCTTATAAGTCGTAAGGATCTTACAAGAGTGTTTTCTCCTTATAAGTCGAGAGGACTTACAAGGGTCGTTCACCGTGTGAACATATCCCTAGTCGCTGGTGGGACTTTGTTGGGGAAATGTTTATTCGTGCTTGTGGATTGTATACAAGGGTCAATATTGAAACGTTTGTAGGGCAAAATCGGGGTGTATGACGGCTTAAGAACAGGTTCAGATCCCTGTAGCTTAAGGCTTTTGAATCCTATGAGCCATGAGGGTCTCAAAGGGGAATTCTCCTTACGGGTCGTGAGGATCTCGTAAGTGTGTTTTCTTCTTAGGAATCGTGGGGATCCCTAAGTGTGTTGCTCTCTTGTGAGTCGTAAGGATATCACGCAGGTATTTTCTCCTTACAGGGTCGAGAGGACCTTGCAAGTGTCTTTTAACGAGATTACGCCCTTTCGGGTTTTCACAAACTCGCCGGTAGTCCTGCTGTTTTTACTCACGGAGCCCTTTCAGGTTTTCATCCGTGCCCATCTCGCTTATGGACATACCTTTTTTTTGCATCAGCCTTGGGATGCTGCGGTCCGTAGTAGTTTATAGACGTCTCGGTCAGGCATAGTATTTCTTCAAGAAACGGCCATTTATTGGCCTGAAGGGTCTTTCGCCATGCATTTCCATGAGCAAGTAAGCCCCACCCTGGTAGACTTTATCTATGATGTACGGGCCTTCATAGTTCGGCTCGAATTTCCCCCGTTTGGCACGATTGGGGATCATAGATCTCTTGACCACTAGCACGAGTTCGCCTTGGCGGAATGTTCTCAGCCTACTCAATCTTTCGTATGAGCGCGTCATTTTTGCTTTGTAAGCTTCCAAGTTTTGCTGCGCCATGAGCCGGGTTTCGTCATAGGCGTCGAGCTCCTCAAGCCGAAGACGAACATGTCGGCACGCGGGCCACGTGTCGCGCGCCACGTGTCGGCACGCGGGCGACTTGCGCACTTGCGCACTTGCGTAGGCGCGCGCGCCACGTGTCGGCACGCGGGCGACTTGCGCACTTGCGTAGGCGCGCGCGCCACGTGTCGGCACGCGGGCGCCTTGCGCAGGTGTGCAAGCGCGCACGCCACGTGTCGGCACGCGGGCGCCTTGCGCACTTGCGCAAGCGCGCAGGTGAGGCACAACAGGCTTTTAGCCTAAAAAAATTTCTCAGAAGAGAAATCAGAGAGGAGTTGGACTCCAGAATATGTTTTTCTTCCTTTTTTTTGGGGGGGTTTAGTGAAAGATGTTCTTCTTCTTCCTCCTGTTGCTTGCTGGATCTTGAAGATCAAGAGATGTGAAATCTCAAAATCTCTCCTTTTTAAGATCTGATGACAGATCCAAGTTCCCCTATGTGGGTTTTGTGGTGGAAAACTATTTAGTTTTGAAAAAGGAAGAGTAAAACTCTTGATTTAATTTAAAAGAAAGAAGAAGCTTTTGGAACCTTGAAGAAGAAGGAAAGAGCTCAGCTCTAGAAATTTCTGGAGAGAGAAAAAAGTTGTTGGGATATTTCATTATCCTTGCCTTTATTGGCCATACACTTTACACATAGCCCCTTGGGCTTCACAAAATGGCATTTTGCCTATTTCATGGCTCATGTGCCATTTCTTTTTGCACATAAGCCATGGGCTTTACAAAAATTTGGCTTTATGCCTATTTTTCTTACATTTATCCATAAATAAAATAAAAGAAATGCAACAAAATTATTTATTACAAAATTTTTTATCTTGGCATGGGGGGAGGCCGGCCGCTTCATGTTCGGGCTCGACCCAGGCATGGGCCCACTGGCTTGGGGTTGACTTGGATTTTGACTTGGTCAACCGGGGTGTAAATTTTTACCCCAACAAATTGCCCCCCATTAATAAATGTACACCACATATGTGGGTCGTGTGCATGAAATTGATGGATCTTCTTTCACGTGGAGGCGACTTGATTTGGTTCCCACTTTTTGGGAAGCTGGCACTGCCCTTTTTACGACATGGACGGTCGTTGCTTGATATGTCTCCGAGACGGAGTGTCCGTGATAGACGTTTTCCCTAGCCCGGAGTTATCTGGTTCCCGCTTTCTAGGAATCCTGCGATGCCCTTTTTGCGACTTGGACGGTCGGTGCTGCCCTTTTAGCGACGTGGACGGTCGGTTCTGCCCTTTTTACGACTTGGACGGTCGATGCTGCCCTTTTAGCGACGTGGACGGTCGGTGCTGCCCTTTTAGCGACGTGGACGGTCGGTGCTGCCCTTTTAGCGACGTGGACGGTCGGTTCTGCCCTTTTTGCGACTTGGACGGTCGGTCGATGCTGCCCTTTTAGCGACTTGGACGGTCGATGCTGCCCTTTTAGCGACTTGGACGGTCGGTGCTGCCCTTTTAGCGACGTGGACGGTCGGTGCTGCCCTTTTTGCGACGTGGACGGTCGATGCTGCCCTTTTTGCGACTTGGACGGTCGATGCTGCCCTTTTAGCGACTTGGACGGTCGATGCTGCCCTTTTAGCGACTTGGACGGTCGATGCTGCCCTTTTAGCGACGTGGACGGTCGGTGCTGCCCTTTTTGCGACGTGGACGGTCGATGCTGCCCTTTTTGCGACTTGGACGGTCGATGCTGCCCTTTTAGCGACTTGGGCGGTCGATGCTGCCCTTTTAGCGACTTGGACGGTCGATGCTGCCCTTTTAGCGACGTGGACGGTCGATGCTGCCCTTTTAGCGACTTGGACGGTCGATGCTGCCCTTTTAGCGACGTGGACGGTCGGTGCTGCCCTTTTTGCGACGTGGACGGTCGATGTTTCCCTTTTTGCGACTTGGACGGTCGATGCTGCCCTTTTAGCGACTTGGGCGGTCGATGCTGCCCTTTTAGCGACTTGGACGGTCGATGCTGCCCTTTTAGCGACGTGGACGGTCGATGCTGCCCTTTTAGCGACGTGGACGGTCGGTGCTGCCCTTTTTGCGACGTGGACGGTCGATGCTGCCCTTTTTGCGACTTGGACGGTCGATGCTGCCCTTTTAGCGACTTGGGCGGTCGATGCTGCCCTTTTAGCGACTTGGACGGTCGATGCTGCCCTTTTAGCGACGTGGACGGTCGGTGCTGCCCTTTTTGCGACGTGGACTGTCGGTGCTGCCCTTTTTGCGACTTGGACGGTCGATGCTGCCCTTTTAGCGACTTGGGCGGTCGATACTGCCTTTTTAGCGACTTGGACGGTCGATGCTGCCCTTTTAGCGACGTGGACGGTCGATGCTTGGTTTGACTTGCTCTGCTTCTTGCAGTGTCAGGGGTAGACTTGACTTGCTCCGCTTCTTGCGGTGTCGGAGTGGAAGTTGACTTGTTGATTTTGATTTGGGTTGACATCAGCATCGCTATACTGGAATATGGTACCAGGAGCGAATCATCATCTGTCATGGAGAGGATTTTGAGATTTTGGTTTTTGTTTGGCATCTGCATTGCTGCACTGGAATAATGCCAGGAGCAACTCATCATTTGCCCTGAGAGGATTTGGGAGAAATTGGGATTGTTTTACGCCCGTGGATTGTATACGGTTTTGCAAGATGTATGATCCAGACCGTAGGGCCGGAAAAATTTCGGGACTTTGTCGGCGTCTGCATCGCTGCACTGGAATATGGTACCAGGAGCGACTCATCATTCGCCGTTGGGGATTGAGATTTGGAATTTGGTTGGCGTCTGCATCGCTACACTGGAATATGGTACCAGGAGCGACTCATCATTCGCCACTTGGGGATTGGGGGAGCGAATTTGGTTGGCGTCTGCATCGCTGCACTGGAATGTAGTACCAGGAGCGACTCATCATTCGCCACTTGGGGATTGGGGAGCGAATTTGGTTGGCGTCTGCATCGCTGAACTGGAATGTAGTACCAGGAGCGACTCATCATTCGCCTCTTGGTGCATGGGGATTGGGGGGCGATGGCTTAAGAGACAGGTTTAGATCCCTACCACCTAAGACTTTTCAATTTTATGGGCCGTGAGGGTCCCATAACGGTATTTTCTCCCTGCGAGTCGTAAGGATCCCGCAGGTGTATGTTCTCCTTAGGAGTCGTGGGGACTCCTAAGTGTGTTTTTCCTTCGTGAGTCGTAAGGATCCCACGAAGGTTTGTTCTCCTCATGTATCGTGAGGACACATGAGTGGGTCTTCTCAATGGAGCATAATTCCAAAGGCGGAGACCAGCCGCGTGACTGGTGATTACGGTGGGGCCTGAGGGTGATGAGAATTATTTGAGCCCGTGGATTGTATACGGTAGTCAATTTGGGGACTAACCGTAGGGCCGGGAGAATTTTGAGAAATTGGATTTTGGTTGGCGTCTGCATCGCTGCACTGGAATATGGTACCAGGAGCGACTCATCATTCGCCGTTTGGGGACTTGGAATTTGGATCTTGTTTGGCATCAGCATTGCTGCACTGGAATAATGCCAGGAGCAACTCATCATTTGCCTCGGGAGGACTTGGGATTTGGGTTTTTGGTCGGCATCAGCACCGCTAACACTGAAGCGAAATGCCAGGAGCGAATCATCATTTGCCGTTGCCCGTTGGGGAACGATGGCTTAGGAGATAGGTTTGGATCCCTATCACCTAAGGCTTTTCAATTTTATGGGCCGTGAGGGTCCCATAAAAGCATTTTCTCCCTACGAGTCGTAAGGATCCCGCAGGTGTATTTTCTCCTTAGGAATCGTGAGGATTCCTAAGTGTGTTGCTCCTTTGTGAGTCGTAAGGATCTCACGCAGGGGGTTTCTCCTCACAAGGTCGAGAGGACTTTGCGAGTGTATTTCATCTCTTTTCACGAGTTTGCGCCCTTTCGGGTTTTCACAGACTCGCCGGTAGTCCTGCTGTTTTTACTCACGAAGCCCTTTCGGGTTTTCATCCGTGCCCATTTTGCTTGTGGACATACCGTTTATTTCTTTTTTCTTTTTTTTTTTTGTGGCCGCTGGTGGGACTTTGAAGTAGTCCCACTGGCAAGATTTGGGAGAAATAGGGGTCATTTACGCCCGTGGATTGTATACGGTTTTGCAGGATGTCTGATCCAGACCGTAGGGCTGATGTGCTCAATTCGCCTGCGACTTGGAGCATTCATGTGTAGTATTTCTTGAGATATCGGCCATTGATGGGTGGCATGGGCCTTTCTCCCTCGGCACTTATTAGTTGGTAGGATCCTCCGTCGAACACTTTCTCAATGACGTATGGTCCTTCCCAGTTCGGCTCGAATTTTCCCTTGGCATGTCGATTGGGGATGATCGGTCTTTTGAGGACCAGCACCAATTCACCTTTCTTGAAAGCGCGGAGACGGGTTATCTTGTCATAGGCCCGTGACATTTGGGCTCGGTATAGCTCCAGATTTTGCTGCACCGCGAGCCTCTTTTCTTCGAGGGCATCGAGTTCTTCAAGTCGAAGGAGCACGTTTTCCTCTTCTGTCAACTCATGCTGAACGGCCATTCTTAAGCTTGGAACTTCGACTTCGAGGGGGAGGACCGCCTCCACTCCGAAGAGCAATGAGTATGGAGTGGACTGAGTTGGAGTACGGTGCGTGGTACGATATGCCCACAATGCCTCGTGAAGCTTGAGATTCCAGTCTCTCTTGTTGGCTGAAGCATTTTTCCTCAGGAGCTTGCATAGAGTCTTATTGAAGGCTTCGGCTAGCCCATTGGCTCTTGGATTATAGATGGAGGAATATCTCCAGTCTATCTTGTGCTGAGTAGCGAACCTTGAGACATTGAAGCTCTTGAAAGAAGGCCCGTTGTCAGAAATGATTCTTCTTGGTGTACCGAAGCGGTATAGAATATTATGCTGGAAGAATGTCAGAATATCTTTTGTCTTGACTTCTTTTAGCGGGACAGCCTCAGCCCATCTGGAGAAGTAGTCTGTCGCGGCCAGTATGAACCGGTGTCCTTTAGATGACGGAGGATCAATTGGGCCAACAATGTCGGTGCCCCAGACTTCGAAGGGCCACGACGCCACCGTAGGATGCAACGGATTGGGATGCTTGTGAATGAAATCACCATGAATTTGGCAGATATAACATTTCTTTGCATGCTCTCCGCAATCCCGTATCATGGTGGGCCAGTAATACCCAAGCCGTTTGATTTGAAGTCGCATCTTAGGGCCAGATTGGTGAGCACCGCAAACGCCCGAATGGACATCTTTCATGACCTTTTGGGCTTCGGCTAATGACAGACACCTGAGCCAGAGTTGGTCATATGACCTGCGGTATAACGTGTCATTTACAAACACGTATCGGAGAGCTCTTTTCTTCAGCTGAATCCTCACAGATTTCTCTTCGGGCAGCTTGTCGTATCGGAGGTACTCTATGAAGGGTTCTCTCCAATCGGGCTCGTCTTGGATGATCGAAGCTTCTTCCGCAGGACTGCTCTTCTGTTCCGCACTTTCCTCTTCTCGTAGAGAGACTGGGGGTAGAATTTTCCGGCTCCTGACTGTGATCCGAATTTCGTCCATGTCAGGATCAGCTAGCTCCTTGGCCAAGCGAGCGAGTACATCAGCCTTTCCGTTCAACGCTCTAGGGACTCTCGTTAGTTCAATATGAGTGAACCTTTTCATGAGTTCCACCACTCGACCTCTGTACCGAGCTAACTCGGGTTTGTATATCTTATAGTCGCCGCTTACTTGGTTGACGACGAGCTGGGAGTCACCGTAAACTCGTAGCCGACGGATTTCCATTTCTATGGCGAGCTCCAAACCAGCTATCAGAGCTTCATACTCAGCTTCATTGTTTGTCCGAGGCTCGGTGAGAGCAAAAGAATGCCGTAGGGTTCCCATTGATGGTGTGATGAACACCAATCCTATCCCTGCTTTTATCTCCGGGACGCTTGATTTACTGGAGGTTCTTATCGATGAGGCCCCATCGAAGTAGAGCTCCCAACATGGCTCGTCATTCTCGAGATGCAGCACTTGTTCGTCGGGTAACTCACAATTTAGTGGCGACCCTTATGGTATGGGATGAGCAGCGAGAAAGTCTGCAAGAGCTTGCCCTTTTACTGCTTTCTGAGGGGTATAAACTATGTCAAACTCAAGTAGCATGACAGCCCATCTTGCCATTCTGCCGGCTAGGCTTGCTTTGGTCATCAAGTGTTTAAGCGGGTCAACCTTGGAGATCAGCATAACCCGATGAGCGAGCAAATAGTGCCTCAGCTTCTTCACAGCAAATATTAGAGCCAGGCATTGCTTTTCGATTGGGGAGTAGTTGTGTTCCGCCCCGACTAGAGTTCGACTGAGGTAGTAGAGGGCATTTTCTTTTCCTTCCTCGTTATTCTGGGCATGGAGCGCACCGAGTGACTCGTCCAGCGCGGCAGTGTAGAGAATCAGCGGTTTATTCGGAATGGGAGCGGCCAGCACTGGAGGGTGCAACAAGTATTGTTTAATGCTTTCGAACGCTGCTCGACATTCGGCATCCCAGATAAAAGGAGCTCCTTTCTTCATGAGCTTTGAGAAGGGCCTACATCTCCCTGATAAATTTGAGATAAACCTCCATATATAAGCAAGCTTGCCTTGAAAAGATCTTAGCTGCGTCAGACTCTTCGGAGGGGGCATCTCCATGATGGCCTTTATCTTTGATGGGTCAACTTCGATCCCTCGGTGCCGGACTATGAAGCCCAGGAATTTTCCTGATGACACGCCAAAAGCGCACTTCAGAGGATTCATCTTCAGATCGTATTCCCTCAGTCTGGTGAGAACGGTCCTGAGATCTTGGATATGATCGGCCTTGGCTTTAGTCTTGACGACCAGATCATCAACATAACATTCGACGACTTTATGGATTAGGTCATCAAAGATATTAGTCATTGCCCTTTGATATGTAGCACCTGCGTTCTTCAGTCCGAATGGCATTACCTTGTAGCAATATATTCCGATCGGGGTTCGAAATGCTGTGTGCTTCTCATCCTCAGGCGACATCTTGATCTGATTATATCCAGACGAGCCGTCCATAAAGGTGAACAGTTCGTAATTTGAGGTGTCATCGACCATCATTTCCATGACCGGTAGCGGGAAGTCGTCTTTAGGACATGCCTTATTGAGGTCCCTGAAATCGACACAAACTCGGATCTGCCGATTTTTCTTCTTCACTGGGACTATGCATGCGATCCAGTCTGCATATTTTTCTTCCCTGATGAAGCCGGCATCGATGAGCTTCTTGGTTTCCTCGATGACCTTTTCTTCCAACTCCCTTCTCATTCTTCGAGGAGTTTATTTGACTGGCTTAGCATCAGGAGATATAGCCAGCTTATGCACGGCTACCTCAGGAGGAAGGCCAGGCATTTCTTTGTACGTCCACGTGAAGCAGTCGACGAACTCACGCAGCAAGGCAATTATCTGCTCTTTAATTTCCTCCGATAAGAGTGAGCTGATGTAGGTCGGCCTTGGATTATCGGGCGTTCCTAAGTCAATCTCGGTTAGCTCATCAAAGGTTGCTTGTCCGCCATCTTCGAGCTCTTGAGGAGCTTGTTCTGGCTCGGCTATCTCGTCATCATCATTCGATCTTTCGCTGGCCTCACCAACATGGATCATGTAGCACGCTTTAGAATCAGGTTGAATGTAGCCTATGCCCCGTCTATCTGGAATTCGTCCGTCGATGAGTGCTCGGACCTGGGGCGGATACCATAGCCCTTCGTAAAACTTTGCTTCGGACTCTGTTTGATATAACCGGCATCCGCACTTCTTAAAGTATTCCCGCATCTCGGGCGCATAATATCTGGGATTGAGGACGGCTCTTATGCCTCTCTCATAGGGAAGGCACGCGACAGAAAGGTCGTCCGGGTGTACAACGGGGTTTGACCCATAAAACAAGATGCCCTTCTGTCCACTTTTTCTCCCGGGAACGTAGAAAGTTTTCAGTTGGTCCACGGTGGAGATTGATAATGCATCGAGCTCTTTGCACATTTGCTCTGGTACCCTTGTAACGGCTAGGGACCCTTCTGCAACTTCGAAGGTCTCTCGTAGTTTCGCTTGTTGCGTGGGATTCCAATCTGCACCGCTGTTGCACGACAGGTCCTCCTCCTCTGACTCTTCAGTGTCACTGCCAAGATGAGGGTGGACTTTGCTGCTAGATGGGCCTTCAGTAACAGATTCGTCCGTATCGCTGCCGAAATGAAGGCGAGTTTTGCGGAAGGACGGGCTTCCAGCGTCGGACTCATCAGAGTCGCTGCCGAAATGCGGGCGCACTTGGGTATTTTTGCTTTTGAAAGTGATAGCCGGCGCAGATTTGCTTTTGAGTCTTGGGGCCGTTCTATCCTCGGTCAGTTGTGGCTTGGCATTTTGGTGGTTCGTAAAGTACCGAGAATCTTCATATCGGACTTCATGCACACCGAACGGCTGGATGTCTCCGTCAATGCGTCTTTCTTCGCCATTTTTAGTGTACTTCATGCATTGATGGAGAGTTGACGGAATGATGCCGTAATCGTGGAGCCACGGCCGCCCCAAGAGAATCTTATAAGACGTGTCGGCGTCGATCACGTATATCTTAGCTTCAGTTTGCAGATCCCCAAATTTGATTGGCAAAGCTATAGACCCCAGAACTTGCTGGCAATTTTGGTTGAAGCCTTGAATGACAATCCTTTCCCTTGACAGGTGTCGGACGTCCATTGACAAACTCTTCAGAGTTCGCAAGTTCATGATGTTCACTGAGGACCCCGGATCAATCAATATGCGATTAATTCGATCTCCGTCGCTGTACCCGGTCACGTAAAGCGGCCGATTATGCTCAGCCGTTCCCAGTAGAAAGTCTTCATCCTTAAATGTGACTGCGGCGGCATACAAAGCATGCTGGGCTTCTTTCATGTTAATTTCTGCAAAGTGAGCCTGATACCGCTCGGGGTTTTGTAGAGCGTGGATGAGAACATCTCTAAGCTCCTTAGATAGGACCAAGGCGTCGTAGATGCTCAGGAGAGACGGAAGCTTCCGGAGATGCGCCAAGACATTATAGTCCACCGAGGAAGGACTTATGTTTTCATCAGCCGGTTCTCTGCCATCTTCTTCATTAGCGACATGTTTTTCCTTCCCTTTTGGGGCGTTGCCCTGATTTTGCGGTAGAGCCCTGCCACTTCTGAGCTGGATTTGATTGGCCTTCGTGGAGAGCTCCTCGTCCTCTTCGGGAAAACAGAGATCATCCTCGGAGTCGCTGCCAAGATGGATGGCGTAGCAGGTCACTACTGGGATCTCTTCATTGGAGTCTTCTTCTAACTCCTCCAGAATTTCAGCCGCTTGTACAGGGAAGAACTCCTTCAATTGAATCAGTGTTCTTTCCTTTTGCTCATATTCTTCGAGGGAATCGATATACTTTTGAATGGTCGATCTCCCTGCAGACTCTTTTTCGCGCCGAGCCGCACTTTTCTTCTTCTTGAGCTTCTTGGATTTTGAGCCTGATGGAGCCGCATTGGCAGCTGGACTGGTAGGCTTCTTCTGCCCTTCCCATCCCGTCCTGGGTTCTTTCCGAAGTAGCTTTATCATCTTCTTCGTCTTATTAGATATGTGCATACTCCACGGAGGCCGCGATGAGTCAGTTTCGTTTGTCAGGGCAGCGGGTTCGGCTGTCTGCTCCCAGAAGGCTTCAGCTTCCGTCTGTATAAAGTTGGCGGTTGCAACTTGATTGTTCACCAACACGCTTTTGGACAGCTCGATCTCTCCAGCCTTGTACTGCTTCTCGACCCAATCCTTGAAGATATAGCAATCCTCGATCGCATGGCTCACTACTCGGTGGTACGGGCAATACAGGGGATTGTCGGTCATTTTTGCTTCTTGGGGTCTTTTCGACTCCGGCAGTTTTAGGCCATTGTTCAAGGCATCTTTAAATATCTTGCGGACCTTGTCCCTTCTGAAAGAGTAAACCTTGTTCTTTTTCTCCTCTAGGGAAGGCCCATCTCCTCCCAGCAATGGCTTTCGAGACCGGTTGGTTTTGGATTCGCCCGCCCTTCGCTTTTCTTCATTGTCGGAGGCATTGAAGACATTGGTACTGCTGGAACTCCCGCTTCTACGGTTGTCGTCCCGCTTGCTTTTCCAGGTTTTGTCTCTCTGAGAGTCTGGCGGGGACTCTTGCTTCGAGCGTTCTAGCATTTGGACTTTCTTGGTTAGCTCCTGAAATGTCTTGAGGCCCGCCGTACACAAGAATGGGACCATCCAATTGCTGAGGTTCCCAATGAGAAGGCTGACGGACTGGTCCTGCTCCAGCGGCGGTTCGCACTTGACTGTGAGATTGCGCCATCGGGCGATAAAGTCGGTGTTGCTTTCATTCTTCCCCGGCTTGGTCCTCACAAGGTCGGCAATGGAGATTTTATCACTGACGCTCATGAACCTTTGCCGGAACAGAGACTCCATTTAGGCAAAGGTAATGACTGACCCGTCCGGTATACTCGCATACCAGTCGAAGGCGACGCCGGTCAGGCTGTTGACAAACTGACGAAGAAGGAGCGCGTCATTGCCCCCCGTATTTCCGCACGATGCTTTGAAGTGGTCGACGTGCTGGTTTGCATTTCCCGTTCCATCAAATCTTCCGAACTTAGGAATGACGTAGCCGCTTGGGAACTCAATCAGATCGTACTGCGCGGGATATGGCCGCCCACTACTGCCGATTTCTTTCTGAGCTTCAGCTTCGGCCACCAATGTTTTAACCTTGCTGGTGACCAAATCCATTATCCGATCCTGTGTTAGCGGGATAGTGTTATCTGGGGCCAAGGCGTCCCCAGAAGCGGAATGCGACCGGCTTTCATGCGGCTCGACCAGTCTTGGTCCCAAAGGAACAGGCATTGGCTGCCTCGGATTGTCATCACCCGGCTGATTAGTAGCGGCATGTGCTTGATTAGGAGGCGCTCGAGCAATTTGAGCCGTAAGCTGCATCACCACGTTCGTCAAGTCGTCAATCTTCGAATAGAGCTTGGCCATCTCTTTATCTTTGCTCCTGAGCTGTTTTCGAAGCTCTTGAAGCAGCTCCTGCTCCGCTGTCCTGGGTCGGAAAGTCGGCTCTTCCTCGCTGTCCGAGCTTGACTCTACATGGACCGAGGGGTCTTTCTGCCTATCATCCTCATCGAGAGGGTTTTCTTCATCCAGCGGGGGCGGCTGTTCTTGGGCGGCGGCAACCACATTCAGGCTAGATTGGGCTTGGGATGTGGTCGCCCCGTCCTTGCTTTTGCTGCGAAGGTTGTCGCTAGGGCGCCCGCCCGCCATATAGACCGTATGGGTGATATATCCGGCCGTCTTTCTATCATTGGCGGCTGATTTCACGGATCGCTGTCTTGACCCCCTTGCTTCGGTAGCTGGTAGTCAATTAAAGGCGGCTGGCCTAACCAGGTTCTTGAATGGTGCTGGCGCATCTTTCCTGGGTTTTCCCCGCTGCTTTCGTGCGGCACAGAGCGCTTGATAGACTCTTGATGAGACAGTGTCATACTTCTTCCGTTGGGGCCGGGACACGTCTCTTTGTGGCACTGTTCGGACCGCTGTCTTCTTGATTCTGGCGGTCATGGCGTTTTTCTGAACCCACTTCAGAGGCTCGAAGGAATTGCTGATTCTTACGTCCGACTCGGCCGTCGTCGCCGGGCGACCCTGCACTTGGAACTTCACATGATTCCATTTGGCCGAAGCCTTGGCCCTCTTGTTGGCTCGATACCTGAGCCGCTTCTGCCTTAACTTTTCTGTTCTAAGCACCTGGCAGACTTCGGCTTTTTGGTAAGATGCCGCAGACCGGTTGATGGAGGGCCTTGGAGATACGCCCGATTGTGCATTTGTTAGAGTCATCGCCTGAGCTCGTCCGCAACTTTTAATGTTGCCCTTCACATCAGAAGTCTTGCCCCCATCCAGAGCACCAGGGACTCGTTCAGACACCATCTTAAGTTTCGGTTGTGGTGCCTTGGCGATCACGACATTCGGCCTCTTACCCCTTGAGACCGGCTTGGCCACCTGTTCCGCTGGGATCTCTGCCAGATGAGCGCTTCCGGCAGGGTAGATGATGACAGAGCCAAACTGGCGGGGCGGTTCCTCCCATTGTCGACTGAGGCTTGCGGGGAGAACCACACGAGCGTTGATCTTGACCACGTACGGAATCGGGGTCGCTTTGGAAGTTGAAATCGTCTTGGGAGACATTGTCGTTGAAAGTTGATTGCTGCATGAAAAGAAAACATCATTTCAGTATAGGCAATCGATATGTATATTGACTGAGTTCGCATGAACGTTTAACCCGAAATATGGGAGGAGAGATAGGGTCCCACCGGGCGTGCCAGAATCTGTAGGGTGTTTTTCGTCACCCCAGTGAGATGGGAATACGCGAGCGCTTGTCAGGCGTACTACAGATTCCCCCTGCCTAGGGTAGGCCGGGGTTTAATGATTGTGGGGATCCGAATCTCCGGCGGCCGCGGACTAAGCTGCCGTTAATTACCCATCGCCTTTGGGGCGAGGGAACCTCCGATTAACGGGTTAAACTGGTCATGCGAACTCAATGTGCAGTGTGCGTGTGTTTTGAAAGGGGGTTTTGGATATATCGGGAGCCACGCAGAGTTTTTACGGGGGTCCCGCTACCTGGATAGCGGGCTGGGGGTCAAGGGGGCTAGCAGCCCCCTTGCGGGGTTCGGGGCAGCGCCCCGGCCCGAAAAATTTTTTGAGGGGGAGAGTGTGGCGGAGTATGTGTGTGTATAAATTTGTATACATACGTATATATGTATGTATGTACACAAAAGAGAGGGAAAAGGCATCCAAGGGATGCGCAGGTGCGCAAGCGCGCGCGCCACGTGTCGGCACGTGGGCGACTTGCGCACTTGCGCAGTTGCGCAAGCGCGCGCGCCACATGTCGGCACGCGGGCGACTTGCGCACTTGCGCAGTTGCGCAAGCGCGCGCGCCACGTGTCGGCACGCGGGCGACTTGCGCACTTGCGCACTTGCGTAGGCGCGCGCGCCACGTGTCGGCACGCGGGCGACTTGCGCACTTGCGTAGGCGCGCGCGCTACGTGTCGGCATGCGGGCGCCTTGCGCAGGTGCGCAAGCGCGCACGCCACGTGTCGGCACGCGGGCGCCTTGCGCACTTGCGCAAGCGCGCAGGTGAGGCACAACAGGCTTTTAGCCTAAAAAAATTTCTCAGAAGAGAAATCAGAGAGGAGTTGGACTCCTGAATATGTTTTTCTTCCTTTTTTTTTGGGGGGGTTTAGTGAAAGATGTTCTTCTTCTTCCTCCTGTTGCTTGCTGGATCTTGAAGATCAAGAGATGTGAAATCTCAAAATCTCTCCTTTTTAAGATCTGATGACAGATCCAAGTTCCCCTATGTGGGTTTTGTGGTGGAAAACTATTTAGTTTTGAAAAAGAAAGAGTAAAACTCTTGATTTAATTCAAAAGAAAGAAGAAGCTTTTGGAACCTTGAAGAAGAAGGAAAGAGCTCAGCTCTAGAAATTTCTGGAGAGAGAAAAAAGTTGTTGGGATATTTCATTATCCTTGCCTTTATTGGCCATACACTTTACACATAGCCTCTTGGGCTTCACAAAATGGCATTTTGCCTATTTCATGGCTCATGTGCCATTTCTTTTTGCACATAAGCAATGGGCTTTACAAAAATTTGGCTTTATGCCTATTTTTCTTACATTTATCCATAAATAAAATAAAAGAAATGCAACAAAATTATTTATTACAAAATTTTTTATCTTGGCATGGGGGGAGGCCGGCCGCTTCATGTTCGGGCTCGACCCAGGCATGGGCCCACTGGCTTGGGGTTGACTTGGATTTTGACTTGGTCAACCGGGGTGTAAATTTTTACCCCAACAGTTGCGTCTGCTGTAATGAGACGAATGTTGAGGTGGTCTTTAGGTTGTCTGTGAACCGTCGAGGTTTGGAACTAGGGACTTTGCCATGGCTCCGAGCTTGATTGTCAAGTCTGAATCCTGCTGGAATGAGGAGGAATATTGTTGTGGGTCTCCAGGCTGTAGATGTGGCCATTGAGATTTGGAACTAGGGACTTTGCCGTGGCTCCGATTGGTGATGTCGCTTCCGAATCTTGCTGGAATAAGGAGGAACGCCATTGTTGTTCTCTAGGTTGCAGATGTTGCCATCGAGACTTAGCTCTCTTTCTGACGGAGCCTGGTGGGATGATATGGTTCCTTCTTTGTTTATGCCCCTGGATTGTATACAGGGATCGATGTGATCTCATCTGTAGGGCAAAAGTTTTATTTGATATGTATATTTTTTTATTTTCTTTCTGCGATTCTTTATCATTTTAGCTTTTTGTATCGCGAAAGTCGCGATTGCCCAATCATTTCGGCTATTTTTCGCGGTGCCCAATCATTTCGGCTATTTTGTATGCGTATATTTTACTTGCTGATTTTGTTGCAAGTTGCCCCATCATTTCGGCTATTTCATATGCATTTATGACTCGCTGACTTTTGCCGCGAGTATGAAACTTGGGATCTGATACCGATTTAGGCATCAGCATCGCTATGACTGAGATATTGTCAAGAGCGAATCATCATTTTCTTTTGTCGGTTCGAACAAAGGTGGCTTAGCAATCAGGGTTAGGATCCTATCGACTAAGGCTTTTAACTTCATGAGCCGTAAGGGTCTCATAAAGGTGTTTCTCCCTTCGAGTCGTGAGGATCTCGTAAGTGCGTTTTCTCCTTAAAAATCATGAGGATTCTTAAGTGTATGTTCTCTTATAAGTCGTAAGGATCTTACAAGAGTGTTTTCTCCTTATAAGTCGAGAGGACTTACAAGGGTCGTTCACCGTGTGAACATATCCCTAGTCGCTGGTGGGACTTTGTTGGGGAAATGTTTATTCGTGCTTGTGGATTGTATACAAGGGTCAATATTGAAACGTTTGTAGGGCAAAATCGGGGTGTATGACGGCTTAAGAACAGGTTCAGATCCCTGTAGCTTAAGGCTTTTGAATCCTATGAGCCATGAGGGTCTCAAAGGGGAATTCTCCTTACGGGTCGTGAGGATCTCGTAAGTGTGTTTTCTTCTTAGGAATCGTGGGGATCCCTAAGTGTGTTGCTCTCTTGTGAGTCGTAAGGATATCACGCAGGTATTTTCTCCTTACAGGGTCGAGAGGACCTTGCAAGTGTCTTTTAACGAGATTACGCCCTTTCGGGTTTTCACAAACTCGCCGGTAGTCCTGCTGTTTTTACTCACGGAGCCCTTTCGGGTTTTCATCCGTGCCCATCTCGCTTATGGACATACCTTTTTTTGCATCAGCCTTGGGATGCTGCGGTCCGTAGTAGTTTATAGACGTCTCGGTCAGGCATAGTATTTCTTCAAGAAACGGCCATTTATTGGCCTGAAGGGTCTTTCGCCATGCATTTCCATGAGCAAGTAAGCCCCACCCTGGTAGACTTTATCTATGATGTACGGGCCTTCATAGTTCGGCTCGAATTTCCCCCGTTTGGCACGATTGGGGATCATAGATCTCTTGACCACTAGCACGAGTTCGCCTTGGCGGAATGTTCTCAGCCTACTCAATCTTTCGTATGAGCGCGTCATTTTTGCTTTGTAAGCTTCCAAGTTTTGCTGCGCCATGAGCCGGGTTTCGTCATAGGCGTCGAGCTCCTCAAGCCGAAGACGAACATTGTCTTCGTCCGTCAGTTCGTATTGAACCGCCACTCGTAAGGAGGGTAGCTCTATCTCTAAGGGGAGTATTGCTTCAGTACCGAATACCAATGCATACGGCGTTGTGTTTGTGGCTGTTTTGAACGTGGTTCGATATGCCCAGAAAGCTTCATGCAGTCTCTAGTGCCAGTCCTTCCTATTTCGAGACACCGTCTTTTTTATGATATTCGTCAAGGTCTTGTTGAAAGCCTTGGCTAGAGCATTAGCTCGAGGATTATAGACCGAAGAGTATCTCCAGTCTATATTATGCTACTGTGCGAAGCGGCTGATTTTGTAACTTCTGTAGGCCGGCCCGTTATCGGAGGTAATCCGTCGCGGAGTGCCGAACCGATATATGACGTGTGTCTTGAAGAAATGGAGGATATTCTCCCTCTTCACTTCTCTTAGTGGTACCGCTTCTGCCCACTTGGAGAAGTAATCAGTTGTCGCCAGTATGAACCAATGGCCTATGGACGATGCTGGTTCAATGGGCCTGATTATGTCAGTTCCCCACATTTCAAACGGCCAACTAGCCACCGTTGGATGTAACAGGATTTGGATGTTGGTGGATAAAGTTCCCGTGAATCTGGCACGAGTGGCACTGCTTCACGTATTCGAGGCAGTCTTGGATTATTGTGGGCCAATAGTAGCCCATCCTTTTGATCTTCATCTTCATCTTCGGCTCGGCTTGATGTGATCTGCAGAGTCCGTCATGAGTTTCTTGGACGACTTTCCTCGCTTCTTCTGGTCCCAGGCATCTTAGCCACAGGGAGTCGAACGATCTCTTGTACAGAGTATCATTGACGAAGGCGAAAGACAGAGCTCGTTTAATGAGCTAATGTTTTGAGGACGCTTCTTCAGGTGTTCGACGGGATTTGAAGTAGTCTATAAAGACTTCTCTCCAATCCTTAGCCTTTTCCTGGTCTTTTATTTGTAGGACCGTTTGCTCGGTCGCTCCCTTTTCTTCGGACGACTCCAGAGATATTTCTGCCGGTGCAAGAACCCGACGGCTTTGCACAACGATCCTTACATCATCGAGGTTCTCGTCAGCCATTTCTTTAGCGAGTTTGGCTAATGCGTCAGCTTTGCTATTTTCTGTACGCGGTATGCTTTCCAGGATGTAGGAGGGAATTTGCGTCAGCAGTTGCTGCACTCTCTCGCCGTACTTTACCAACTCTGGTTTGCATGTTTGATAGTCGCAGTTTACTTGACTAACGATCAACTGGGAGTCTCCGTATATGAGGAGGTTTTCGATTCCCATGTCTATAGCAATCTCATGACCTGCTATCAAAGCTTCATATTCGGCCTCATTATTCGTCCTCGGCTTTGTTAAGGAGAAGGCAAAGCGCATTATCCCTCCTTGCGGAGTCACGAAGATAAGGCCTACCCCAGATTTGATTATAGGGGAGCTGTGCTTTCGCTTCTTCATGGAAGATGCCCCATCAAAGTAGAGTTCCCATCGGGTGTCACTTTCTCCTCTCTCCCCGTCGATCGTGTCAAACGCGTGCTCGTCTGGCAATTCGCAATTTAGGAGTGAATCAGCAGGTATTGTTTGCTCAGCGAGGAAGTCGGCAATGGCCTGGCCCTTCACTGCCTTGAGAGGTCGGTATGTTATCGAAAACTCTATCAAGAGGAGAGCCCATTTAGCGAGCCGTCCTGTTAGTATGGCTCTTGACATCAAATATTTGAGAGGATCCACTTTTGATATTAGGTGGACCTCATGCGCCAAAGCATAATGTCGGAGCTTTATTATTGCCAAGAGTAATGCCAGGCAGTGTTTTTCAATGGGGGAGTAGTTGTTTTCTGCCCCCAGGAGAACTCGACTCAAATAGTAGAGGGCTCTTTCCTTCCCTTGGTCATTCTCCTATGCCCATAACGCGTCTAAAGAACCTTCAAGGGCCGTTGTGTACAGGATGAGGGGCTTTCCCTTGACAGGAGCGGTCAGTACTGACGGATTCTGTAAGTATTGCTTGATTTCGTCCAGTGCGCTTTGACATTTGCGATTCCAGACGAAAGGAGTCCCCTTCTTCATTAGATGACTGTAGGGGCGGCACTTGCCGGAGAGATTGGTTATGAATCGTCGGATATATATGAGCTTTCCTTGGAGAGATCGTAGTTGCTTGAGAGTTCTTGGCGAAGGTATTTCCATAATCGCCTTGATCTTCGATGGATCTATTTCGATGCCTCGATGTCGTATGATGAACCCTAGAAATTTGCCCGAGGAAACTCCGAACATGCATTTGAGAGGGTTCATCTTTAGGTTGTATTTCCGAAGATGTTGGAATACTACCTTTAGATGCTCCCAATGCTCCTCGTGTGATTTGCTTTTTACCACGAGGTCGTCAATATATCATTCGACGATTTCATGTATGAGGTCATCAAAAATCTTCGTCATGGCCCTCTGATAGGTAGCGCCTGCATTCTTCAAGCCGAAAGGCATTACTTTGTAGCAGAATATGCCCAGAGGAGTCCAAAAAGCGGTATGCTTCTGGTCTTCGGGATGCATCTTTATTTGATTGTACCCCGATGAGTCGTCCATGAAGGAGAAGAGTTCGTGAGTGGACGTGTTACCTATCATCAGCTCGGTAACCGGTACGGGAAAGTCATCTTTCGGGCAAGCTTTGTTGAGGTCCCGAATATCTACGCAGATGCGCACTGTCTCATTCTTCTTCATCACTGGGACGATATTGGCGATCCAGCCAGGGTACTAAACTTCTTGGATGAAGCCGGAGTCGATCAGCTTCTTGACTTTGGAGTTGATGCTCATTTCAAGTTTGAGCCGTATTCTTCTTGGCGCTTGATTGACTGGCTTGATGTCCGGAGATATCGCCAATTTGTGCAAAGCTACTTCTGGATCTAGTCCCGGCATTTCGGAATAGTTCCATGCGAAGCAGTCTTTATACTGCATGAGCACGTCTTTGAGTGTAGCCACATGTTGTTTAGATAGTAGCTCGCTGACGAACGTAGGCCTCGGGTCGTTTACCGTCCCCAAGTCGATTTTTCTGAGGTTATCTGCAGTAGTATGTATCCCATCTTCCAGCTCTTTTGGCGCCGGTGGAAACTCTGAGATCACTTTGTCATCATCGTTTTCGAAACACCAGGAGAGGTCATCCATATTTTCGGACACTCCTCCCGTCAGCGTTATTACGTGACAGGTACGAGATCGTTTCCAAGACCGATGTTGATCTGGTTCTACTCTCACTGCATATATGGCTTTCGGTTCATGCTTCTGTGGCGGGGTTACCCTCCAACTGCTGGATAAAGCGAACCTGCCTTGTTGATACTGGTCCTCGACCCAATTTTTGAAGGTGAAGCAGTCTTCGAGAGGATGTCCTATCGCTCGGTGATAAGAGCAATAATCTGGGTGATGAACCTCACTTCCTTGTTCAGGGTGCTTGGACTCCGGGAGGGTAATCATCTGATATTTAATGACAAGTGTCACGACCCGAAAGAGCACGTGACTGGCCCTTGAACCATATGAAGTCTATAGGACTCCATCTGATCCAAGTAAGCCAAAAGCCCAGAAATCTAAAACCATTTAAAGAGTAAGTAAAGAAAACTGGTTTAAAGAAGTGAAGGAAAATATGTTTGAAGTCAAGGTCTTTAAATAACTAAGCCGAATGTGCATTTTTAAAAGGTAAAGTCTTTTCTAAAAATTTCGGCAGAGTTTCTTTTGTAAATACTGGCCCCGAACGGGGTACAACAAGCACAACATATATACAATGATAAAAGGCATCCCCAAGCGGGAGCTAGCTCTTCGTCAATCGACGGTCACAACCACGCAAGCAACAATAATATATAACGCCGAAAGGCGAGGATCAAATCCAAAAGAAACACAGTAAGCATGAAAACCGCAATACTACTAAGCGCGACTCTAAGGTCAAATAAAACATCACTAAAGTCTGAGTCTGAAACAATATACAAGTTTTGGTTGATGGAAAAATCTAGATACAAGGAATAATACAAGTACAATGGTGGTTCTTGATGTAAAAGAAACCACCTACCAAATGCAATTCACCCGCAAGGAAGCAATGTGCCAGAAATGCCGCAATGAAACCTGTACGGCAAACCTGCAAGAACTGTGGCACAACGGGGGGGGTGAGTTGCCAACTCGTGAATAGAGAACAACTACAAGCAGAAACCGAACGCAAGACATAATCCTAGGTCAAAACGATCAGTACAAAATCCTCAATAAAAACATGCAGCCTATAACAAGGCTAGGGTAAATATCTAACCCGAATGCAATCTCATGTGCCTGTGTCAGTGCCTCAGGTAGCAATATATCATATGAATGAGGTATGAATGCATGAGAACAGAATACATGTAAATGAAGAAACTGTTTTCATAATTTAGTGAGATTTCCTTTGTATTTTTAAAATGAGGTATCATAATGAAATCAGCATAAAACAGTGCCTAACATCGGCACAAAACGTAATCCAAATATCTCGATATCTCTGTATCACAGTCTCTGTACCTCAATATCTCGAAATCTCAATGTCTCAATCACAAAATCTAGGGCGCCGTCAGTCCAGACCGGCCCCTACCATCATTCTCAAGACCATGACGGTATCCTCCGGATATCCGACGCGTCAGGTAAAATCACCGGTCGGTAGTGCTCCCCTGCCAGGCTCAACGTCATCACCACATTCATCTTGCCCCGGGGTACCGCACCGGGTCCACCATGTACCCGAAACGGTTCATCCGTCTCCTCGAATCGGGTTTCCAAATCCATCAGCAAACTCATGGTGGACGACTCATACATCATGGGAAAACCGCACTTTTTATTTTAAAAGAGAGAGAATGTTTATTTGTGTTTTTGCGGTTTTCCTCCAAATCCAGAAAATCTCACGGAAATCCAAATCCAAAACCTCAGTAACACGTAAAATAGTGAATATATGCATGAGAATCCATGAATGCGGCATAACAATGAATAACAGTATGCATGAAGTAGCAGGTAATAACTACAATGTCTAAACTATTAGCTAATAGGTTATGACAAGCAATAGTATTTTCTAAGGTGTACGTGACATGGCAATTACCGATGAAGATGTGTGTGAGCCGGCAAGTAAGTGTACGTGGTACATACGCAACATCGGTAATGGTGCTGGTGTCCTAACAGCATGATATCAATAATGGAGTATGAAACATAATATAAGAATGCGATGCAAAGCGAACCACAAAAAGAGTGGGAGCTGAATCTAGACGCAACTATAACTAATCTGCATTAATCTAATATAAGTCCTACAAATGGTGCCTTTTGAAATATCACGAATCATGGGGTTTTGAAAATAGGGGCTACGGTGTTTTTATGAAAAGATACGCCTTTTGAAATGTCCGTAGATCCCTTGACCTGTCTTTTAAAATACCCACGACCCGCTAGTTTTGAAATAGGTAGGAGTCTAATCTAATCTAACAACTACACTAAACTATACAGCTGAACTAACAAGCTGAGCTACAGGTAAGGAAACCGCCTAACATCTGAGTCGATATATATAAATATATATAAGTCGGTGATCCCGCCTCAATAGTATCGCGTACGATACAGTATATCATATGACATCCTCAAGTCATGAGTGCGGATCTATCGTCAATGTAAAGCTCATACGGTAAATCGTCGTACGGCATCCCAATCGCTGGGTACGGGTCAATATCATACTATCTCATCACATCTCAGGTATCACTATTATCGTATCACATAAGCTGGGGTACTGATCTAAGTCTAGTACAACTGATGCCATCTACAAAGTATGAATGCGGGGGGGTAAACACACATCCCAAGCCCGCAAGAAACACATTTCGTATCCCAAATACGAATCATATCACATCACCGATCTCGCGGCACAAAGCCCAATATCATCGACTCATCTCCAAAGTCATCCAATATCATCAACACAGTGCTAGTATAAGTAATATGCAAGGGTGTGCGTGTAGGTGTAATTCTATTTTAGGGTTCGCGACTATGAACTACACTAGTCACTTCTAACCCTACACTATCCATAATACACCTAACTATCATATATAATAACAACTACGGACTGCGGGGGTGCTATACGCCATCCACCCGACTTCCCCCAGTAGATATAATCTACTCACCTTGTGTCTCCATCTTTCGATGTCACCACACGTTTGCTTGCCGTCCCGTAGTCTTCATAGGGTACCTACACATCAAAATATCGTATATACGCATTAAAACCAAATCAAAGCTAAAACGGCACACGAAACCCAAAACGATACGATAAGAGGCCTATAGGTTAGAACCTATGGCACGCCTTCAAAACCATCAATAAATCCTCTATATCGTCGTATAAACGCCAAATAGTCGAGGTAAAACACAAGACACAAATTCAGACTTAAAAATACGGAATACGGAAACACGAATCCAAAACAGCAACTTAGGAAATATGTTCCAGATTTCACCCTAGGTCCAATTAGACAATTCTATGTATACCAGGGGCCTTAACTACAGATAAGGGAACACCAAAACCAAAACGAGCCAATTCCATCATGGTCTGGCCGCAATTTGCGGCCAGAATGGAGGAATTTGCGGCCTGGAAATGGAAGTAGGGGCTGGGGTCTTGGTGGTAGCTTCCTGGGTGCCTGGACATGTCACTGTCCAATCAATTTTAATTTAGGGTGTCTCGGGTGATAGCAGATTCAATATACCCTTCACAGATTTCATAAATTCTCCGATATCGGTTTCTAAAATCCGCATTATGGGTTTAAGCTTCAGGTTAGGGTCTCAATTCATACACTAGGGTGTTTGTATAACCTCAATTGAACTCAATTTCACATACAACACAAGTTTCCCTCAAACCCTAACTAGGTTTTACCTCAAGTCACCAATTCACACAATATCGGTTCAAAACTAAACATGGGGTATAAGTAATACTAAAACTAAGCTAATGGTTCAGAAAAATACCTCATTTGGAAACTCAAGAATTTTCTTGAGTTGCCCCTAGTGGCCAAAATCCATGCTTTCATGGTCCATCATGTAGGTCTTGAGCTTGTGCATCTTTTTAGTGAAATGAGATTGGGGTTTTGAGTTTGTTTTAAAGGTGTTGTGAGGGGTTGAAGAGGGGAGGGAGATGAAGGAGGAGCAGCAGCAGCAAGCAAGGAAGGGGGAGAGAGAAATGAGTGTTGAAAATGGAGGAGAATGGCTAAGTCTTTAGTCAATGGTGCCCATACCTCTCTCTCTCACCTACTACCAATTTCTTTAATCTTTTTCCATTTCTTTTCCTTTTCTTTTCTTATTCTCTCAAAATCCTTCTCCCAAGAATAGTAAACCCAAAGAGAACCATGGCAAGAAAATGCACAAGTGTGAAAAAGTGATATGTGCATGTGTTGCACAAAAAAGCTAAAAACCGATTAGCGATTTTTAACGCGATTGGCACTAAATTAGTGTCAAATTAATCACAAAAACTTTAAAATGTCATAATTCTCTAATTTACCCTATTTTAGAATTTTCCATAATTTTCCAAAATTTTTCCCATTTATTTGTATTTAATAATTCCAAAATATTAAAATATTCAATAAAATAATATTAAATTATAAAAATTCCCAAAATTAATATTTTATCTTTTTTGAAATGTTACAACAAGACTGAATATCTTTCTTGTCTTGTCTTGGGGAAAAGAATATGCTCGACCCATCTTCTTTATAAGAGACGAATCCCGGCTGCTCAATTTTCGATCGCGAGGCTTCTTGGACCCGCTTTGCTGCTGTCGAACATTTTTTCCGTTCTTCAGTTTATTTTTGCCTCTGCATCGAGTCTTCCATATGACGGGCTGGCGACGAAGGGGAACATCATTTTTCGTATCCCGCTGAAAGAGGCGCTGCGTTTTGGCTTTTTCAAAGATGGCCATTTCGCGGCAATGGTCATCCCGGACCTTTGACCCGCTTCCCTTATTATCTTATCCATCTGTTCTTCGAACGACGGACTTGGCACTTTCATGGCGGGACCTCGTTTTGGTTCGGGGTTAGCGTCTTCTAACAGAGCATCTCTTTCTTCATCAAAGTCATGTATAACGTGGCAGTCATGGAATCGCTCCCGTTTCTTGGGTGAAACATATCCAAGCCCGATCGTTTCCATTCTCCCGTTGGGCAATTTTTGCTGAGTTCCGGGGACGTTCCAGATCCTGTTGTAGAACTGAGCTTGTCGAGCAGTCTGTTTGAAGGGTACGCCTTGGCGCCTCAACAACCTTTTTAATCCTTCCGTGTAGTATTTGGGCAGACGGATGGGCTGGAGCCTGTCAAGTGTAGAATCGGCACCATGCTAAATTTCTTTCTCCACTTTGGTTTCCGCGGATCGATAAAAGAGGATCACCTTTTTCATCTTTTCTCCTGGGAGGGATGTAGAACATCTGCAGTTCTTGCAAACTATAGGTATTAAGTGCGTCGAGCTCTTTGTAATGCTGTCGTGGAACCATAACGATTTGCAAGCTTTGATCTTCTCCGGTGAGGGTCTGTATCGATGGCCGAACAGAAAATACTGCATTAACCTCATCTTCAGAGTCGCCGCCGAAGACCAGAATAGGGGTGGACGGTCCCGGCTTGTTGCATTGGGGTAGTCTTGAATAAACTATCTTTTCCTCCTCTTCGGTATCGCTCCCAAAGACCGGAATAGTGGTGATAGCTTTTTGCTTATTCTCCGGCTTATGGCATATTTCCGTGTCTTCAAAGTCTGGCAGAAAATACTTTGCATCCTCGTACTTTCGGACTTCATTTACGGAAAATGGGTTCAGTTCCCCTGTCACGGTGTACTCAAGACCATCTTTGAAATACTTCATACACTGATATTGTGTAGAAGGGATGATGTTGTACTCGTGTAACCAAGGCCTGCCGAGAAAAGCGTTGTAGTAAGTCTTGACGTCAATGACGTGGAACTTGATATCAATGATGAGCAGCCCAAAGCTTAACGTCAGTATCACAGACCCGAGCATCCGTGATGACTGGGAGTCGAACCCGGAAATAGTGATTTTATCCCGAGCGAGGTGTTGAACACTCATGCAGATTTCTTTTAGCACCCTTACATTTAGGAGGTTGACAGAGGACCCGTTATCAACTAGGATCTTCCCTATCTTGATGTCATGGCAGTATCCGTTGACGTACAGGGGACGGTTGTGCTCACACGTCCCAAGGAGGAGATCTTCGTCGCCGAAAGTGACGTCAGCAGTATACACTTCTTCCAGCCCGTCCTTCATCTTTTCTTCGGTAAGGAAAGGTTGGAACTGCTCGGGCTCTTGTAGTGCCTTGATCAAAGAATCTCTCGCCTCTTTAGATAGCAGAAGGGCATCGAGAATGCTTAGCTGCGAGGGTATCTTTCTCAGGTGTGCTAGAACATTGTAATCCACCTTGTTTTTCTTGGACGGGTCCTTGGCTGCCAGCTGTTTGACGACTCGGTCATCGAGGGTGATATCCTCAGGTAACTTTTCTTTCCCCTTATCCTTTTTGTTCGATCCTTTATTTGCGGGTCCGAGATTCTTTTCAAGTAGCGTGCGATTGCGCAGCTGAATGTTCTCGTAGGTCTTCATCTCTTCTGTTTCAGAGATGGATTCCTTGAAGAGAGGGCCGAGGGCAATTTCTTCATCAGAATCACTTCCGAAGGTGAGAACTTGCGATCCCCCGAAATTAACCATGTAACATTCACCGGCAGTTCTTTTATGCTCATCTGCCGTGCTTCTTTTTTCCCGACAATTTTTGCGCTTCATCCGCTTGAAATGCTGCCGGTGAGCAACGTATCCCTGCCACCAATTTTTAAAGGCGTTGCATTTTTCAGTAGGGTGTGTGGTCCTCCGATGGTACAAGCAGTAGTTTGGATGTGCATCCTCTTCGTTAAGGTGTTTCCTATCAGGAGTGTTTCTTTCGGAGGGTGGCAGCTTCATTCCTATCGATATGTCTTTGGAGAACCTTTTCCTTGTCTTGAACTGCTTTTGCTGGCGGCCGAAGTGCTCCTATCCGGTTGGGGTATTTCAATCCTTTCGTTCAGTCGCCGACATTTGGCTTTTTCGTATATGGCGATTTCACGCTCTCGGTCAGCTTTGCTTTTCTGAAGATCTTCTTTCAGCAGCAGGTCGATCATCTCGTCAGACGGTTCCAAGGGTTTTGGCTTCGATCCTGCCCCCAGCTCCTTTATGCTGTCTTCTGACGCCGAGTGAGCTTCTTCGTTAGTTAACGCCGAATGAGAGATCATGTGACAACTTGCTACATAATCCTCAGATTCTTCTGACGAGTTATCTCCGTCGTTATTGTCGTTATCTCCGCTCTCAAGGATATTGTTGAGAAATTCTTGGAGTGTGACCGGGGTTCGCGCCTTTTGGTTATATTCCTCCAGCGCGTCAATATATTTTTGTAAGTCTGTGCGCTTGTCATCAGGCTTCACGGGTTTTTTGGTCTTCTTCTTCTTCTTTGAAGACTTTGACGGCTGGGCCTGGGCGTTTTTCCCGTCGCTATCACTTCTTGGCATCGGGCGCGGTTTCAGCACTCCCTCAATGACCTCGGGTTCCAGCGGGCTTTTCCACCTAATCATCGGGCATGTTTGCAGATCCTTCAACATTCTTTTTGTTTTGGCTGAAAGAGCGACCTCCCATGGAGTTTCTTCTATAAAAGAGCACGATGCCCATGGTGTGTCCACCTTTTTAGGAGCGTGCGGCTGGGGGGGCTTACCTTCCAATTTTCGGACAGCGCGAATTTGCCCTGTTGGTATTGGTCCTCAATCCAGCCTTTGAAGACGAAGCAATCTTTGATTGGATGGCCTACTACTCGGTGATAGGGGCAATAATTGGGATTGTTGACATCACCGGGCTGCAATGGACGTCTCGGATCCGGCAGATTGATGAGCCTGTTGCGTATTGCCAGTTCGAACAATCTATTTGTTTTCTCTCGCGGAAACGAGTAAGGACGCCTCAACTTTTCGTTGAGGAATCGCTGTTTATCACTTTGGCGATCAGCTGGTTTTGGACCACTAGGTTGCTGTTGAGCATTGGCGACGAAGGTCGCTTTCCCCTTCCCCTTTTTGTTTCGAGGCTCCATTTTCGAGGAAGACGGTCTATGACCCATCTGATCTATTTGGGCCAGCTTGTCAATCAAGGCCTGGAAGGTAGTTGGCTTGAAGAACATCATGAACTGGGATATGGACGCCTACGGATCAAGAGTGCCCACGAACATGCCTACCGCAGGCGCTTCTTCGATGCGCTGCTTGCACTTCGACCATAGATTCCACCACCGTATTGCGTACTGCACCCATGTTTCGTCTGGCTTCACTCTGGCGTTAATTAATGCGGTGATCGGGGTGCGCTCGCTAGCGCTTGCGAACCTTTGTGTGAACAGTTACTCCATTTCTGCAAATGTATTAACGGAGTCATTCGAGGGCTCGAAGTACCATTCAAACGCTGTCTCCGGCAAGCTGCCAACAAACTGGCGAAGCAGCAGTTTGTCGTCACCTCCGGTGTTGCCGCACAAAGCCCTAAATTGAGCCATTTGTTGGTGTGGATTTCCCGTCCCCTTATATACGTGGAATTTAGGGATCGTATATCCTGGCGGGTATTTTATTTGATCGTACCAACCCGGATAGGGTCGTCCAGTTTTAACGATTTGGTTAGCCGCTTCGCTCGCCTGATGAGCTCGTATCTGTTGAGCTATATAGTCATCCAGGATGGCTTTGGAGATCGTCTCCTCTTTGGCCGTTGATAGAGCCGGAAGAGGGTTCGATGTCTCCCCTCTGTCGTCTTCAAGGACAATCGGAGAGTCTTCAGCTGGAGGATCCGGCTGTATCATCATCCCGACCATGTCTTGGAATAAAAGCGTCATCCGTTTTATGTTGGCAGCCTGTTCTGCTGCCTCTTTGTCCTTCTTCTCAAGGATTCTGCGGAGAAACTCAGCATCGGTTTCTTGTTCATGACGCTGCTCTGACGATGTCGCCGGGCTTTCTTTTGGCCCAGTAAGTGCGGCCATCTGTGTTAACATTTCCTGGAGCTTTTTCTGTTGCTCCTGGGCCTTTGTTACGAATCTGGTGAGCGGTCGATGGCCTGTAGAGATACGGCTATTCTTTTTCCCGGATGCTATATAAATAGCGTGCACCACCATGCCCCCAGACTTGGGGCATTTAGATTCAGTGTTCTTAAGATTCGTCGCAGACATGGAGACTTTCTCTGGCCTCCTTCTTTTGTGGGCGGTCGAAGTTG
Source organism: Agapanthus africanus (assembly GCA_030015575.1). Lineage (NCBI taxonomy): Eukaryota > Viridiplantae > Streptophyta > Magnoliopsida > Asparagales > Amaryllidaceae > Agapanthus > Agapanthus africanus. Next base: position 294,308,926 of record CM057339.1, on the reverse strand, counting down.
AGGGAACCATTGCAGCGGGCACCCAAATAGATAACATCTCCTGTGGTATGACAGGGTGGTCCTTCTCTTGCCGAACCTTCATTTTCTTTGGTTGGCCGGAGTAGTCTTGGTTAACCACAGAGTCTTAGACCTGTATCCAAACTTTATGAATTTTAGAGGACAGCCACTGAGGGGCTGCTCTGGCTTCACCTTTGTAGCGTTCTCCCTAGATGGAGGAGATCTTTTTAGCACAGCCTTCGGAGAGTTCTTGCGTACCCTCCTAAGTGGTTTAAAGATGTTCCCAGTTGGAACAGCAGCATCAATTTCCACCATCGGAGCTGGCAAAGTCAATCCAGAAGGAGAGCTGCCCCCAGCCTTTCTTACTCGGCGCCAGTGATGATGGCGAGCATGTCGTGCTAACGGGACCGGCGCAGTTATGGGGGTGGCTTCGTCATGCCCTCTGTTCTGGCGGAGGGTTGCTGCCGGCGTTAGCCTCTGAAAACCGACGTCCGTTGAGTGGGGATGGCCAATCTATTGAAGGCAGACTTTCGCGCAGGGGGAGAAATTTTGATGACTTCGCCTGGAACGGGAGCTGAAACGGTCAGCCTTGCAAAGACCGACTCCTTAGCAGGGGAAGTTTCTCTGATGACTTCAGGAACAGGAATGACTATCCACTTTGGAATGGCCGCTTCAGGTATCGCGGGCTTCTTCACGGGCCCACTTGAGCTTTGGCCCAATCTGTTGAAAACTGAGGCGTTGGATTTGGGCTACTCGTTGAGAGGGGCTGCGGTAGTCGTAAGCCGATCAAAGACCGATTTCTTCGGAGCTTCTTGCGATGGCAGTGGGGCGTTGAAGCTCATGGGTGGGAGCATGGTCCCAAAGAACAGTCCAGTGGTGGTCTGAGTCACCTTGTCTACCGGCATCGTAAAAAGGGAGGCCGCTTGAGGCCCGTAGGTCACTCCTCCGGCGAGGATGGAGTGGGAGTTGTTGCAATTAGTGCAGTTTGAAGCCATTGACTTCTGTTTTTCTGCACGGAGCAAGACACCAAATCTTATTACCTCGAATCCAGGGGCAACCATAGAAAACCGCGATTTGTTTCGCGAAACCCGACACACGACGTGCGGAGTGGAAAGAGGAAAATGTCCCACCGGGCGTGCCAGAATCTGTTCTCCGTCGAAAGACGCAACCGGGACGTTGGGACGTCTTGCCTAAATTTAGGGGCAGATGCTATTTGGTTTTATCCGTCCACCTCTCCGAAGATGCCAAGTTGATTTATGGCACCGTGTATCGGAGGTTTAGACAGATGCGGCCGTTGTAGCAGACTTTGTCAGATTCCCCCTCATTCGAGGGGTTTTTTGATTGTGGGAACGCTCTTCCCTGTAGGCACAATCCCCTACAGTTAATTACGCTACCGCATCGCGGTAACAACTTTCTCCTTCTCCAGATGGTCACTTCGTGTCGTGTGTGTTTGTTTTGTTTTTGGTTGCCCGTGGATTGTATACGGAGACTAATTTGTGTTATTGCCCGTAGGACGTGGATTAGTCCAAATCCGTATTTTCTTAGATTTGAGTTTGGTTTGGGTTTAAGGATCGATAATCTCATTTGAGACTAAGATCAACTTAAACGTTTGTTAAGGATACGTTAGTCTAATTTTAGGTTATTTGTTAAGGATACGTTAGTCTAATTTTAGACTGAAATCAACTTAACTGTTTGTTAAGGATACTTTAGTCTAATTTCAGAGTAAGATTTACTTAACAGGATCATTTAGATCCAACAAAAGAGCATTTGGGCTCTATTGTTTTAGTTTAGGGACTTTGCGGTCCAGTTTAAAGACGTCATAATCTGTAAAGTTTAAAAACATCATGGTCTATGAGTTTAAGGACCCTACAGTCCATAAAGTTTAAGGACATCATAGTCCATGAGCTTAAGGACCTCATAGTCCAGTTTAAAGACATCGTAGTCTGGTTTAAGGACATCGTAGTCTCGTTTTGGTTTAACCGTTTGGGGATGCACCAAAAGTTATTGGTTATTGGGACCCTCCACCTCTCTGAAGACGTTGAAGGATTACAACGACATATATCAGAGGTATGAAGAGATGTACCCTTGAATCAATATTGGTAGGAAGGCTCTGGGAATTACTTTGAATGTCATGTGGGATGATCAATTTTGGAAGACAAAAGTATAATTGGGGTTCAGTTTCAAGAGTTCTTGCCTCTGGAAGACTTAGCTAATTTGGGCTAAGATTGACTCGAATATAGTGTTAAACACTAGAGTACATTCGGTGTTCACGTGCTCCCATGTGAGGCGCTTAAAGAAGTGTTAAACACTAAAACTGAAGCGCTCACGTGGGGTTGTTCATATCAGATTTTTGCATTTTTATACCGCCCATTCTTGATCACTTTGCATTTAGGTAGGTACTCTTGATCCGTGTTTGCTAAATAATTGCATGTTACAGGTTTTCAGCTCTAAGAAGTGGAATTCATGAAAAAGCGCAATAAATTCAGGACTTCCGCCAACCACAGATAAATACAGGTCTCCGTGCACTATCCGTATAATGCCGCCTACCAATTCAAGGGACAAAATGGCAAATCATTGGTCATTTTCATGTACAAACTACAAGGGCAGCACAAGATCCAAGACTTCTACGTGGAGCTCAAGAAAATCAAGGCAAAAAGTCCACATCAAATCACCTTTTTGATCTACTGAAATCTGGAAGAAAACTAAAGAGCTTTTGAGTAACCAAGTGTACCAAATAGAAAATAATAGCAACATGGAGGAGCCCAGAAAATATGAGCCCCCAATTCCACAACATGGCCGCGGAACCGCGGCCAACATGGCACTTAGGCCGCGGATCCGCGGCCGAGTCAGCTCAGCACTGACTCGTTTTTTAGGGGTAGTTTTGTAACTTCATTTTGGGCCAGATTGTATCCCTAGGGTTTCAGTTTCCTGCCTATAAATAGCCCAGAACGGAGCCAAGTGAAGGGTGCTTATTTTGTGTTAGATTTTAGGATAGATTTTTGTAGTTCTTCTTCCTCTTTTCATCTTTCTCCATTAAAACCTTGTAGTGAGCTTTATGAGTGAAGTAATGAATAAAAGAGTTCTTTTCTTTATCATGCTTGTCTTGTTACTTTGTTAATTATATTTGCTTGTAATTTTCATTTGCTAATTTAGTTGTTGTTATTTGTTGTTTGTTTCTTTCTTCTTCTATTTTTCTTTATCCCTACAACAATGATGCTTAAGCTTGATCCTTACCAAAGTGAGGTCTCAAATAGCTAGTTGTAATCTTCTAACCCCTTTCTTTCTATCTTCCTCCTTTTGTTGTATTTTCCTTCTCTTTTGTAATGGGTGAGTAGTTTCTTACTTGTTAGGGTAGGATAAGGAAAGTGTGAGAGAAGGAAATCTCTCTCACTCTTTTCTTACCCAACATCTTAATTCGGACTCCGGTTAATTGAACCACAATCCGCTCCCTACGACATCCTATCCTACATGATAGCGGTGATTCCTTAGTGAGACCGGGTGTGGTTGAATTAACCGGAGGTTAAGCCTAAGAGCCAAGAACGGACGGAAAAGGACCAAAATGAAGAAACTAAGTGTTGGAAAGCCTAGCTTATACTCGCATGTTCCTTCCTAGTCTTGCTAATCCCCGTTGTTGTCGATTACCGTAACACCGATATTAAGAGTGGCAACGAAAGAAGTGAGCGATTCCTACCTCAAACTAACCTAATTCTAACCTTAACAAGCTTTCTTTATATATATTTTAGCACATAATTAATCTCAAACAAACCTGGACACTTGGACTTAACTCGTTAAAGCACATAAAAAAACTCTCATCTCCCTGCGGACGACCCGTACTCAACCGGCTAGTTACCAAGCGAAACCGTCTTGATTGCGGTAATTAACTAAGCACGCAAAAAGTCTAACAATCAAATGGCGCCGTTGCCGGCGAGACGGTAGTTTATTTCTTTGTGTAATTTCGGGTTAATTTGTGAATATAAATATAACCAAAAACAAAACAAAAAAAATATATTGTAAAAATCATCTTGTTATTTTTGATTAGTTTTTGTGCGAGTGTGCATGATAGGAAGAAGGTCAAGTTCAGTGCCAAAGGTGTGGGAAGTTAGACCCATATCTCGCGGCTACACCGCAGTGGCTCAAGACGGAGCCAACGGTCTACTGTAAAATTCTGGAGCAAACCCAGTGAGCAAATCAAGATTCAGGGGCTTTAAACAAGAAGAGGAGACCCAAGTCAGCACAGGGAAGAAATTTGAAGTTCCAACTCCACTGTATAGCCGCGGAACCGCGGCACAAGTGCTTGTTTGTCCGCAGAACCGCGGTCATTTGCTGACATCAGCAACCAAAAATCCTCTGTGAGTATTTCAACCATTTTCTCCGCTCCTTTGAACTCCACTGAACTATTCTTTCTGCAGCATTCTTTGCACAAACTCTCTTCCCCTCTCCAATAAAATTGCTTTTGTCCAGGATTCTTTGCGTCGCCGCCAAATAAATTTTTTGCAAGTGTTTTAGATTTTTGTTTGTTACTATTTTGCATAAATAATACGGAATTTAAGGGGCTATAACACCAATTCAGATTGGGTGGGGATTTCATCACCCTTCCTAAGACCCCAAAAATCACTAAAAGCATACGCATTACCCTTGAGCTTAATTAAAAATATCTAGACTCAGCCAACTAAGAACTGTCGTGCTCAATAGGACAGAGGAAGGTTGTGGGCATTCGATCGTTTATCTAAACTTGACTTTGTGGTGCCTAGGCTAGACAAGTGAGAAAGGTAATTTTAAAAGGCCCGTCTCACGGTGATTTGTGAGCGGAACCCTCCTTTTCTCACTTGTGCTTACCTGGCCACAATTGGCAGTGAAGAGACGATTTGAGGGTTATCTCACAACTTGTCGCTTTAGAACAGTTAGGAGCAGTCTAGTGGACTTTGAAGACCATAGCTCTAGTTGTGATTGTGCATATTTTGACTGTGATTGTTTGAAGTTAAGCCGTAAGTACGTACATATTTCTGCAAAACTCTTTCTAAAAAAACAGAAAAAACACAAAACAAAAACTTTTATAAAAACATGCCCTTTGTCGCCAGAATCCCATTTTCACCCACCTTTCATCCGCATTTCTCCTTTGACGTTTTCTTATCTTCACATTCTACGCTTTGACTACACTAAACTCGTTTAGTGTATGTCCGGTTGGACTCGGGACACTAATGCCCGTCTAGTCCACGTTACGTTAGTTTCTACCGACTACGTGATCGACTCAGACGTTGAAACTCCCTCCACGCCTCTTTCACCCTTACCTTTGCCGTCCAACTCCGACGTTGACCGGGATTCTGTTCTTATATCTTCACCTTCACCTTCACCATCATCATCACCAAATTCATCTTCTGAGATGTCAGGATTTTCTCCTAACATCCCTTTACCTCCCTCGGGACTGATTCCACCTCATCTGGGTGCGAATAACTCGCAACCACCTCCTGTTGAAGCGCCACAGCGAATCGCGCTCCAGGATCGTTTTTATCCCACCCGCTCTGCACTTCCTACCTGTCTTTCACTTCCGCCGGCCAATGGGGATAATTTCGAAATTAAGCCCCACTTCATCAACATGTTGCCTAAATTTTACGGGCTGGAATCCAAATATGCCTATATCTTCATCAACAAATTCCAGAACGTCTGTGCAATGATGAAGATAACCCAACTGTCCGACGATGCTATACGGCTACGAGTCATTCCTTTCACTCTGTGTGACCTTGCTGAGAAATGGTTTTATAGCACAGCGTCGCATTCCATAACCAGTTGGGATGAGTTTGTTAAAGTGTTTCTTAAAAAGTTCTACCCGAACCACAAGACCGCGAGAATCCGAAACGAAATTTACCAATTTTCCTAGCTTCCTACCGAACCCTTTTGGAAGTGCTTTGACCGATACAAAGACCTTCTTGTTCAGTGCCCTCATCACGGTATTGAGAGATGGAAACTTTGCCAGACCTTATACGAGGGCCTGAATCCAGCAACGAAGTAGTTGTTGGAAACCATTTGTCAAGGCCACTTCCTATCCAAATCTGACGAGGAAGCTTGGCAATTCTTCGACGATCTTGCAGAACAGACGCTTCAGTGGAAAAGCACACGATCGAACACTTCTTCTTCTACTTCTCCCAGTCTCTCTAGGGCAGGCGTTCATCAACTTGATATCTCAATTGCAATGAAGGCCGAGATGGCAGCAATCACACGAAAACTGGAAGCAATTGAGAGCAAATTCTCGTCTCCTTCTCCTGCCCCTGCTCCTCCCCCTCGTACCATCTGCGCTTGTTGTTCTGATCCATCCCATTTGACCGAAGAGTGTCCTTATAACCCACCTTCTTAAGGACATGATCAGGTCAATGCTGCCTTTCAGCAAAGACCAAGAAATGATCCGTACTCTTCCACTTACAATCCGGCTGGAGAAACCACCCCAATTTCGCCTGGAATCAGAACCGGCATCAATTCTAGGGCCACAACAATTTCCAGAGGCCTCCTCCTCCGCAACAACAAGCTCAACAACAAACTCAACATCAATATCAGCAGCCCTTCCAACCCTAACCTTTTCAAAATCCGACAAACAATTTTGTACCCAACAATTCTTTTCCTCAAAACAACTTTGTTCCGTCAAACAACGATAAGGTTTCTCGCTAGAACGAAGTCTAGAGGCGCTCGTAAAGCAATCGACTCAATCCACCGCCAACATCCAGTCTTCCATTCAGTCTTTGGTGTAACACACTGCTGCACACGGGAAAAGCATCAAGACCATCGAAGCCCAGATCGCACAACTGAATGCAGCTTTAAGCGAGAGAGAGAAAGGGAAACTTCCATCTCAACCACTCCCGAATCCTGGTCACCCACATAATGTACATGTTGCTCTTGAACTACAGAATCATAATGTGAGTGCCGTAACTACGTTGAAATTTGGAAGGATGCTTCGTAACATTGTCGGCACAAATGATGACACCCCGGCCGCTTCTTCTTCTTCTGAGTCTATTCTCCATTCTTCAAAAGACTCTTCTTCTTCCGCTGCTCCGAACGGACCCATATCTCACTCCACGAAAACACAAGCTCTGGGATCCGTTCCAACTCCACAATCTCCTCCATAAGCATTGGACTTAGCCAATTTCAAAAATGCTCCATTTCCAAACCAGTTGAGGTCCAATAAACAAAATCCATAAATGGAGAAGATTCTGGAGTTGTTTAAGCAGGTTAACATCAACATTCCCCTCTTAGATGCAGTCCAACAAGTCCCTTCCTACGCTAAAATCTTGAAGGATTTGTGCATTAAGAAGTGGAAATCTCAGGTACCCAAGAAGGTTTTCTTAGCTAATGCCGTGAGTGATGCTCTTACCCAATCTTTACCTCAAAACGGAAGGACCCTGGCTATCCTACAATTTCAATAACCATTGGGGATAAGAACATCAACCGCGCACTTTTGGATCTTGGTGCCAGTGTTAACCTGCTTCCGTACTCAGTATATGAGCAACTAGGTGTAGGAGAGCTGAAATCCACACACTTCACTCTCCAAATGGCTGACCGATCGATCACCCATCCTAGGGGTGAGCTAGAGGATGTGTTAATCAAGGTTGGGGACCTTATATTCCCCGTTGACTTTATTGTTTTAGACACACAGTCTGTAGCTAACCTCCGGAATCAAATTCCGGTGATACTCGGTCGCTCATTCCTTACAACCTCAAATGCTGTGATCAAGTATCAAAATGGTTCGATGAACTTATCTTTTAGAAACATGACAATTGAACTCAACATTTTTAGGTTAGGGAATCAGCCCTCCGAACCTAATGCTCATATACTAGACGTGTGTTCGATCCAGGAGATCACCCCGGAGGACTGTGAATTCGAGGAGTTTTGCTCGATCACAGCAATCTTGACGCCACTAGTGCGTTCCTCTTCGAACCTGCTGCTGCTTCTGCGCCCGACAATGACTACGAGTGTTTCACTTTCTCGAATGATCTTGGCCAGTCACCACCCGAGTTTGAATCCTTTGAATTTCCGGATGAGTTAGCTGAACCATCCAATTCGGTCGTTTACACTCGTTTTGAACCTCTGCTGGAATCTTTTGAGTTCGAGACCTTTTCACCAATCTTGCCTTCAATCGTTTCACCTCCAACGCTCGAACTCAAACCATTGCCGTCTCACCTTAAGTACGCTTACTTGGGTAAGAACGAGACCCTCCCTGTTATCATCTCAGCTTCTCTAGCTCCAGAGCAAAAGAAAGCCCTTCTTACGGTCTTGCACAGCAATAGGCAAGCTTTTGGTTGGTCTATGGCGGACATCGGGAGGATTAGTCCCCTGATCGTTGAACATTACATTCATCTGATGGATGATGCCAAACCAGCCGGGGATCCACAAAGGCGACTCAACCCAGTCATAAAGGAGGCTGTAAAAAAGGAGATCGTAAAGTGTCTGGATAGTGGTATCATTTACCCTATCTTTGATAGCCAGTGGGTTAGCCACATTCATGTTGTTCCCAAGAAGTCGGGCATAACGGTCATAACCAATGAGGCGAACGAGTTAATCCCTACTCGCACCCAGACTGGGTGGCGAGTATGCATCGATTATAGAAAACTCAACGCTGCAATGCGGAAAGACCACTTTCCGCTACCTTTCATTGACCAAATGCTTGAACGATTGGCTGGAAACGAGTACTACTGCTTTCTGGATGGCTACTCCGGCTATAATCAGATTCCCATCGCCGAAAAAGACCAGGACAAGACCACATTCACCTGTCCTTTCGGCACGTTTGCATATCGTCGCATGCCCTCTGGGTTATGTAATGTGCCCGCTACCTTCCAGCGGTGTATGATGGGAATCTTCTCAGACATGGTGAAGAAATTCTTGGAAATCTTCATGGATGATTTCTCCATTTTCGGCGATTCCTTCGATGAGTGTTTGCAGCATCTCGACGCTGTCCTTACCCGGTGTAAGGACAAGAACCTCACTTTAAATTGGGAGAAGTGCCTCTTCATGGTGCGTAAAGGTATTGTCTTAGGACATATCATCTCGCAAAATGGCATTGAGGTAGATAAAGCAAAGATTGAAGTCATTTCCAATCTCCCTCCTCCCAGTGCGTCAGAGACATCCGTGCCTTCCTTGGCCATGCCGGTTTCTATAGATGGTTCATCAAGGACTCTAGCAAGATTGCTAGGCCCTTGACTCTTTTGCTGGCCAAGGACACGACATTCGACTTCAACTCGAGCTGTGTGACTGCGTTCGAGTCATTAAAAAGCTCACTCACATCTGCTCCCGTTCTCTCTTCTCCTGACTGGACGTATCCATTTGAGATTATGTGCGATACATCCGACTTTGCCATCGGTGCTGTCCTTGGGCAGCACATCGATAAGATGCTGCACGTAATCTATTATGCTAGCCGAACCCTGAACGATGCCCAACTGAACTACACAACAACCGAGAAGGAATTCTTGGCTATTGTGTTTGCTTTAGAAAAGTTCAGGCCTTACTTGATCGGCTCTCCAGTCATCGTCTACACGGACCATTCAGCTCTTCGCCATCTTTTTGCAAAGAAGGATGCAAAATCTCGGCTGATACGTTGGATCCTCTTGCTTTAAGAGTTTGACCTTGTCATCAAGGACAAAAGAGGATGTGAAAACGTAGTCGCCGACCATCTCTCACGACTTCCTTCTTCGCCGTCGCTTCAAATTCCGATCAACGACGTTTTTCCGGATGAACATCTTTTGACTGTATCATGCGAACCCTGGTTCGCAGATATTGTGAACTATTTGGCCACAGGACTACTACCGAATGAATGGTCAAGTCAGGACAGACTTCGATTTTTATCCCAAGTAAAACACTTTTACTGGGACAAACCTTATCTGTTCAAGTACTGTCCCGACCAGATTATTCGTCGGTGTATCCCTGACAATGAATTCAAGAGTGTGCTGTCGTTTTGCCACGATCAAGTGTGTGGCGGACATTTTGGCCCCAGAAAGACAGCTAAGAAGATCTTGCAGTGTGGCTTCTACTGGCCACAACTCTTCAAAGACGCTCATGATTACTGCAAGACTTGCTCCCGGTGCCAACACTTGGGCCGGATATCCAGGAGGAACGAGATGCCGCTCCAACCAATCTTGGTTGTCAAGATTTTCGATGTTTGGGGTATTGACCTCATGGGGCTGTTTCCCAGCTCTTTTGGGAACCTATATATTCTTCTAGCTGTTGATTACGTCTCTAAATGGGTCGAGGCCGTGCCCAGCCGGACTAACGACAACAAGGTTGTCGTTAGATTTCTTAAGGAAAACATCTTTTCCCGGTTTGGACACCCCCGCGCGATCATTAGTGACAATGAAACACATTTCTGTAATAGGACTTTTGAGGCCTTGATACGGAAATATTCTATTAATCATAAGCTATCCACGCCCTACCACCCCCAAACATGTGGGCAAGCCGAAGTGTCTAATCGGCAAATCAAACAGATTTTGGAGAAGACGGTTTTCAAGAACCGTCAGGATTGGTCTTTAAAACTCACTGATGCCCTTTGGGCATTTTGAACTGCTTATAAGACTGATCTTGGCATGTCTCCTTATCGGCTTGTTTACGGAAAGTCTTGCCACCTTCCGGTGGAAATCGAGCATCGCGCATTTTGGGCGATAAAGGAGCTGAATCTATCTCTCGAAGATGCGGGCAGCCATCGGAAGCTGCAGTTAAACGATTTGAACGAGCTTCGAGATGAAGCTTATGAAAACGCGGTTGTCGTTAAGAACCGAACGAAGGTGTTTCACGATAAACACCTTGCGCGTAAAACTTTCACACCGGGTCAACAGGTACTTCTTTACGACACCCGGCTACATTTACATCCCGGTAAGCTCAGATCTCGCTGGAAAGGACCATTCTTGGTGCGGACTGTATATCCGCATGGTGCGTTGGATTTTGAAAATCCATAGGATGGTTTACTATTCAAAGTGAACGGACACAGGCTAAAACCGTTCCTCACCGCGGACCCATCGGAGGAGCTGTTGATTTTGCAAGAGCCGATTTATATTGACTGATCTTCCTCCGCGTACCACCAAACTTCGGTTATCCAGCCATAAATAGTGGAAACACCGTTTTAAATAAGTTTGGGGGTATGTTACACCATTTTTTATTTATTTATTTATTTTCCCACTTGTAATTATTTATAACAAATAAAAAAAATAATATTTTTTTTATATTTTCGGGGTTATTTTTGTAAATATACAGAACCATATATAAAATAAAATAAAACAAACCTTTTCTAATGCTTTTATTTAATTCTTCTTTTTGGGGGGCTTTTGTATAAATCACCAATACCCCTATAAATACCCTCAACCCTTTTACTGAGTCCCGAGCCCTCATTTATCTCAACCCCAAAACCCTAGCCGCCACAGAATTTTTCGCTTCTGATCGCTCGCCGACGCCGCGCAACCGCCGCAGAAGCTCCTTCCCGCTACGCTTCCGCCGCCGATCTTCCTCTGCTCCCTCTGAATTTTTCAGAGGAAGTTTGCATCTCTCTGATCCTTTCTGTAAAATTTTTCCAAATCTCTGCACTTCACTGTCATGGCCTCTACCCTGCAATTTGAAAGGGATTTCTCCCAGTTGTTTGCACATAACATCTACGGTAGTTATTTCGATGACGAGATCTGAAAGCGCGGATGGAACTTTCTCTTATTTAACCATCCGAACTCCTTCGCGCTTACGGATCTTGTTGCCCATTTTTATGATAGTATAGAAGAGGGTTGTTTGGCACAACACGGATACCTTAGATTACTGTGGGGGGATAGGGAAATTTTAATCGATAGGGACTTCATTTATGAAGTCACCTTAATACCACGACTCCCGGTCCACGACCAACCCCTTCGTTTTGAGGACTACCTACCGCTGATGGGAGAAGATTGTTCTAGGGAGCCTAGAAAAGGTATCCAAGCCCACACGCTGTATGCGAATGTCTTAACTGTGTGACGTTGGGCACAAAATAATATTTTTGGCAGTTCGCACAACACAACTTTTTTCACACCATCCCTCCACATAGTGCACACACTAATGACTCGAAACCCAAGTTATGATATGTGCACTGTGCTGCTTCACTCGATTGGCGCCGGTAAGAAGGCGGCCAATTATCCATGCCCAATGTTGGTGACACAACAGTGTCGCCATTTCCTCCCTGTTGAGGAATTTGAATTTTACATGCATGGTGGGGTCCCCATTCGACCCCTTCTTGAGGGTGTCTCCATATCGTATACACGACTTCACGCTTTATGGTCGCGCACTGAGCCGACCGAGGATGTGCCAGTAAAGACACCCAGCTCTAGTTCCACCGCGAGCGATGAAGAGTTAACCCCTGCTGTGCAAGCGCGCTTGATTCGACGAACCCATAAGGGGGTAGAGAGAGTGATTGGGATGCTGACGAACTTTGATCAGCATCTGATGACGAGCTTGGAACAAGGCATGAGCACCTTACTGGCCAGAGAAGAAAGAGCCCGATCAAGGGGCTGAGGGACTGATAAGGGAGAGGCTGGGACTAGTAAGGCACTAGTAAGGCCATATCTAGACGACGCCGCAGGGAGCAGTGAGGACACGGCTGTAAATAAGTTTGGAGGTGAGGGTTGATTGTAAATAGTTATCCTTGCATTGCATCCGCACGTTTTTTTTAATTTTTGTAAATATTTGTTTTTCTTTGCATATTTAATTCCGTATCTTATTTTTCTGCATTGCATAAAAAAATATTTAAAAAATAGAAAAATAAATAATAAAAAAATTAAAAATTAAAAATATATATAAAAATGAAAATTTCAATTTTGACCATATTTGACTCAAGTTTGACATGACAGTTGACTAGTTAGAAAAACTAGATCTTAAACTTAGTAAATTAAAAACCCTCAAAATAACCTTTCTTGAAGTATAACGGTAGAAAATATACGTCTTTGCAGTTTATTTAGAAATAAGCAAATTTTGAGTTTAGTTCTTAGGCTGAGTCAAAATGAGGGAAGAATATTGAAAGCTCTATTTGAAGTGTAAGTCTGAACCTTAAGTTCAAATTCTGAAAATAGATAGCCTACAAATCGCACATACACGAACCTTGAAACTTGCGATAGTAGAAGATACCTAGAAATACTCTTGCCTGAAATCCTAGTATGAAAGAAAAAACCGGTAATTTAAAGCTAACCACCAAAAGAGCATCATCGAAAAATATATCCGGTCTTGCAATAAATAAATAAAAAAAAAGTAAAAAAGGGAATAAAATACAAGACCTGGAGACTACTATTTACGCTTTAAGCTCATACATTCAGTAATCGGATGTTAGTGCCTCAAGAAGCATTAATAGTCACATGAAAGATATATGAGCAAAAACCGTCCATCATTAATGAAAAGAAGTAGTACTAGGTATTAAGGCAAGGGTATTATAGCTTGAATTGAATTTCCAAGAGTATGGGTGATAAATACACACACGTAGGGGTTTCTGATCGGAGTTTGGAGGAGAGCTAGGAATGAAAAATATGGCTTATATCTTCAGTGGAGATGATAAAAATTCCGGTTTTGAGATGATGTTCTAGAAGGAAAACTCAGGAAATGCTGAAAGCTTTATAAACTGGCAAAACGTATATGATCTTAAGTTAAATGAATAGGAAGAGTGAAGAATACGGGTTGATGATTTCTAAGTTGAAGATGATAGAATTTCTCGCTAAGATGCTGAATTCTAGAATTAGAGTCGACGGCCAAATTGATCGGATTTTGTGGGTAGTATCCGTTGAAAACCCTCAGGAGACAACACTCCTCCTACTAGGGACACGTAGAGGTTTAACGGCTTGTTGCACATGCTCAGTTCAATCACGTTCCTTGCGAAATTGAGGTTAGAAATTTTTGTGAATAAATTGGCTTTGCTCGGGACGAGTAAATGATAAGTTTGGGGGTATTTGTTCATATCAGATTTTTGCATTTTTATACCGCCCATTCTTGATCACTTTGCATTTAGGTAGGTACTCTTGATCCGTGTTTGCTAAATAATTGCAGGTTACAGGTTTTCAGCTCTAAGCAGTGGAATTCATGAAAAAGCGCAATAAATTTAGGACTTCCGCCAACCACAGATAAATACGGGTCTCCGCGCACTATCCGTATAATGCCGCCTACCAGTTTAAGGGACAAAATGGTAAATCATTGGTCATTTTCATGCACAAAGCACAAGGGCAGCACAAGATCCAAGACTTCTACGCGGAGCTCAAGAAAATCAAGGCAAAAAGTCCACATCAAATCACCTTTTTGATCTGCTGAAATCTGGAAGAAAACTGAAGAGCTTTTGAGTAACCAAGTGTACCAAACAGAAAACAATAGCAACATGGAGGAGCCCAAAAAATATGAGCCCCCAATTCCACAACATGGCCGCGGAACCGTGGCCAACATGGCACTTAGGCCGCGGATCCGCTGCCGAGTCATCTCAGCACTGACTCGTTTTTTAGGGGTAGTTTTGTAACTTCATTTTGGGCCAGATTGTATCCCTAGGGTTTCAGTTTCCTGCCTATAAATAGCCCAGAACAGAGCCAAGTGAAGAGTCCTTATTTTGTGTTAGATTTTAGGATAGATTTTAGTAGTTCTTCTTTCTCTTTTCTTCTTTCTCCATTAAAACCTTGTAGTGAGCTTTATGAGTGAAGTGATGAATAAAAGAGTTCTTTTCTTTATCATGCTTGCCTTGTTACTTTGTTAATTATATTTGCTTGTAATTATCATTTGCTAATCTTGTTGTTGTTGTTTGTTGTTTGTTTATTTCTTCTTCTATTTTTCTTTGTCCTTACAACAATGATGCTTAAGCTTGATCCTTGCCAAAATGAGGTCTCAAATAGCTAGTTGTAATCTTCTAACCCCTTTCTTTCTATCTTCCTCCTTTTGTTGTATTTTCCTTCTCTCTTGTAATGGGTGAGTAGTTTCTCACTTATTAGGGTAGGCTAAGGAAAGTTTGAGAGAAGGAATTCTCTCTCACTCTTTTCTTGCCTAATATCTTAATTCGGACTCCGGTTAATTGAACCACAATCCGCTCCCTACGGCACCCTATCCTACATGATAGCGGTAATTCCTTAGTGAGACCGGGTGTGGTTGAATTAACCGGAGGTTAAGGCTAAGAGCCAAGAACGGACGGACAAGGACCAAAAGGAAAAAACTAAGCGTTGGAAAGCCTAGCTTATACTCGCAATTTCCTTCCTAGTCGTGCTAATCCCCGTTGTTGCCGATTACCGTAACACCGATATTAAGAGTAGCAACGAAAGAAGTGAGCGATTCCTATCTTAAACTAGCCTAATTCTAATCCTAACAAGCTCTCTTTATATATATTTTAGCACATAGTTAATCTTAAACAAACCTGGACACTTGGACTTAACTTGTTAAAGCACATAGAAAAAGACTCCCATCTCCCTGCGGATGACCCGTATTCAACCGGCTAGCTACCAAGCGAAACCATCTTGATTGCGGTAATTAACTAAGCACGTAAAAAGTCTAACAATCACGGGTCACATGAGGCGCCTGAAGATTGGGCCTTGCTTCCTTTATTTTACTCTCAGAATATGCATATAAGTGTTAAACACTTGACCTTGATGACCATCACGTGTGGGTACGTGATGGGTATCCATGCGTTGGATATTAAAAGTACTTGTCAGGGGTCACGTGGGAGCACGTGATACACCTAAAAGAGAACTGTCTTGGCCTTACTCCCTTTTGTTTTGAGGAGCTTTTTAAGGGTCACGTGGGAATACGTGATACACCCTAAAAGAGAAACTGTCTTTATTATTTGCCTTTTTAAATAAGTGTTAAACAGTTTGGGAAATCTTTTTTTCTGGTTCAAAGAAAGGGGGTCACGTGTTACCACGTGATCATCAATATGCATGTAATTCTGAGTTTCAAGTCCCTTACTAACTTCTCTTCTCTTCTTCTTTTTTTTAGGGGAATTTAATTCCTCGGAAATTTGCATGGCAGAATCTCCCTAATGAGAATTAACTTTTCAATTTTATGAAGAACTAAGTTCTTATATTAGGGGTTAAACCCTATCTTTGTTGGAGAAATTAAATTCTTATATGTTTTGTGAGAGAATAGAATTCTCTGAACTTAGCTCTTCCCTTAGGTTTTAGATCTGCATGGCAGAATCTCCCCGATGAGAATTAAATTCTCAACTTATGGGAAGATCTGCTTCTGCAGATCTTCTACCAGAGGAAGAACTAAGTTCTTATTTAGAAGAGTTAAACTCTTGATTTTGAAAATTAAATTCTCTTTTTTTTATGGAATGATCTCCTTCCTTCTCTTTACCTAGAGTTTCTTTCTCTGAAGAGATCTTCTTTTCTTTCTGGAGAATTAAATTCCCTTCTCTTCTTTTTCTTCTGTCTTCTCTCTCTGTTGTTGTATCCTTCTCCTCTCTTTTTTTCCTCTTCTCTTCTTGACTCCTATTTATAAGAGAAAGAAAAGAATTAGTTTGTTTAGTCAATCATTCATTGAAAGATTTTGATTGATTTTATAACCAACATGATCTTTTAGATCACTCGGTGAATTTTATTCACCATTGTATTTTTAATCCAAAAGATATTTTATTTGTTATTCCTGGCAAATTTTAGGAAAATATTTCCTTGTATAGAATCTTTCTATAAATTGGTGATTTTTAATCACCATTGGATTTTTAATCCAACGGTGCTCTCTTTTACAGAGTGCAATCTTTTTTGTTTGGAAAGATCTAGGAAAATATTTTTCCAATTAGGATTTTTGATTCCTTTTAATTAGAATTTAATTCTATTAGTTCAGATGGTTTAAGAGTCTATCACGTGTTGGCACGCGACCTTACCAATTAAGCATTTAATTAGAATTTAATTCTATTAGTTCAGAGCTCTCAGGAACCCATCACGTGTTAGCACGTAACCCTACTGATAAAGTATTTAATTAGAATTTAATTCTATTAGTTCAGAGGGCTCAGGAACCCATCACGTGTTGGCACGTGACCCCACTGATAAATCATTTAATTAGAATTTAATTCTATTAATTCAGAGCTCTCAGGAACCCATCACGTGTTGGCATGTGACCCCACTGATAAAGCATTTAATTAGAATTTAATTTTATTAGTTCAGAGGGCTCAGGAACCCATGTTGTGTTGGCACGTGACCCCACCGATAAAGCATTTAATTAGAAATTAATTCTATTAGTTCAGAGCTCTCAGGAATCCATCACGTGTTGGCACGCGACTCCACTGATTAAGCATTTCCAATTGTTTATTTTATTCAGCGCATACAAGCTTTTCCTGTAAAAGGTCACGTGTCTGCACGTGGGACCCAGTCACGTGTGGGCACGTGATGCCCCCTTTGGGGGTTTTCCTTGCTACTTTATTTATATTTTATTGAATTTCCATGAGAGAACAAATGCTTTTAATTCGTTTTAATTAGAATTTAATTCTATTAATTCAGTGGGTTCAAGAGCCCATCACGTGTGGGCACGTGACTTTATCAATTAGGCATTCAGGCGTAGATAGAATCTGCCCATAAAAGGTCACGTGTTTGCACGTGAGGCCGTGTCACATGTGAGCACGTGATGCCCCATTTGGGGGCTTTTCTTGCTGCTTTATTTGTATTTTATTCAATTCCCATGAAGGAACACTAAAGTACGAAGAAAATAAAAAATGACGCATAAATGTATAAAATGGTGAAGAAAAATGAACACTGGTTTTGTAATCACCAAGACAACATAAAAAATATAGCGAGAGTACTTCATCACCCAGTGCCTTAGACCAACTGGTTTGGGAGTCACTGCTAAGCCTTAAGTATTGCAAGACGAGAAAATTGCTAATTACGCCTAATAAGTGAGCACATTTAGTAATCGGTCGGTTAGTAACTCAAGAAATATTAACGGTCGCATGAAAGATGTGTGAGTAATTCCATCCAAAATATTCACCGACTAAAAAGTACTGAGGTAGATGGACAAGAGTATGATAGATTGAATTGAATTTTCCGAGTGTAGGGATGTCTTTTACACACACGTAGGGGTATATGATCAGTGTTTGGAGGAAAGATAGAGATGAAGAATAAAGGCAATGTTTTATTGAAGGATGATGTGATTTCTAACATTTTTTCATGACTATTAAGATAGGGCTCATGACAACCGAAAAACTAGTGTAATTGAAAACTCTGATTTTCAAAGTCTTTCTTTTATAGTTCTTATCTTTATATGTAACTTTCACAGTCTTTCTTTTATTATGGGGTTTTTTGGGTGCAATCCGCTGAAAACCCTCAGGAGACAACACTCCTCCTACTAGGGACACCTAGAGGTTTAAAGGCTTGTTGCACGTGCTCAGTGTAATCGTGTTGCCTGCAAAAGCGTGATAGTTAGTTTTTCTTTTTCTTTTCTCCTTCTCCTGAATAAAAGAAGTTTGCTCGGGACGATCAAAGTCAAGTTTGGGGGAATTTGTTCAGTCGAAATTATTGCAATTTTTAACATAACAATTTCCTCATTTTTCTAATCATCTAAGAATATTTGTTATAAATATAACACATATTACAAGTTCGTCTGGAAAATATCAATTACCATGTGTTTTACATTATAATCAACATTTTTGAAGGAAATTGTATGTTTATTATTTCACGCATAATATTGTATATCTCTAATATTCTTCATTGAGATCTTGTGCAGAAATTTGCCCAGATCAGATATCTGAATCAGAAACTCGCCGATAAAATACAGGAAATCAAAGAGTTAAATTCTGACAGAGATTCAGTAGAGAGAAGAAGATTCCAGATATCACATATAAACCCAGAGACCAACATTAGAAGACTACAGAAAATTGAAGCAATGAAGACACCAATCGGCCGCGGATCCACGGCCGAGTCAGGCCGAATCGCCGTGGATCCGCGGCCGAGTTGTAGGCTTCGGAGTCAGGAATTCTCCAGAAGCTTCATTGCAACGTCTTAGCTTGCTGAGGACGCTTCGTTGTAACAATCTCGTTCTGGAATCTTCTCTATAACAACCTAGCTTGTTGAGGAAGCTTCATAACCACCTAACTTATTATAAAAGCATCTTCATAACTATCTATCTTATTGGGGAAGCTTAATTAGGGGCTATAAGAAGGGACCTAAGCCTACATTAAAGGTTGTTGATTAGTTGTTGATTTTTAGTACACATTTTGTACACAATCATAAAAACAATTTAGATCCAATTCCAAATCAAGATCCAAGATCAAGAATCATAAGAAATTCATCGAGCGAGATTATTCAAGATCCTTTACGCGAAGCCGATCGTTATCAACGAACACGTGATCCTTGATAGATCCAAGACTCACGGTGATCGAGCGAAGCGAAGATCGACGGAGAAATAACCTCTTCAAGGGAGTGATCGAGTGCAATTCTTCTTGTAATCTCAGATTGAAGAAGTTGTAATTTTAAGTTGAATAATAAAGGTGATCATTACTTTTAATCTCGTTTTCTTTAAATTTTCGAATTATGAAATCTCTATTTGTTGACTATTTTATTTTCATAATGCGTGAATAAATCTCCGCTTGCTAAGAATTCGAAGGAATTTGGTAGATCACATGGTGAGAGAATTCTATATTCATTTTAAGTCTTATGGAGATTATAAACTTTAGCAAAAAGAATCATCGATGTCCAAATTGTGAGTGGGATCAATTTATTGAGAATTTCGTCACAATCTGGGGATTATATTGATGATCCTTCTTATTAAAGGCTAGATAAGAATGGCAATCAATGAAAGGACAAGGGGCAATGAAGTAGAAACCCTAGTTTTTTCAAGAGATCCCTAATTCTCATTGTTAACCATCAATCTAGTTGTAATTTTACCAATAGATAAGAAGAATCATTTTGAATAGTCATCCATGGCTACCAATTCCGTTCGAATTCTACAAGCCTTCTACAATTTTCTTGATAACTAAATCTTGAACATTTTCTTGAATTTTCTTTCTTGAAAACAATTTCTTGAATTTCTTGAAACTATTACTTCAATCAAATCTTAAAACAATTTGTTGATTTTTCTTTCGACTCAACTAAAGAAAAAATTTACGAGTTCCACGAATCCCAGAGGACGACCCATATTCACTAACGCTCGCTACACGCGACACCGTTATTTATTGTGGTTATTTTACGACTTAAACATTACATCACTTCTTTAGTACTACATCTTTTCTTTAAAATCAAAAAGGTGAGAATTTGAGATCAATTAAGAACTAAAGAGATGTTCTTGGTGTATGATAACGGAGAACTCCAAGTGGAGTCCTTTACCGATTCGAGCTTCCAAAGTGATAATGAAGACATCAAGTCTGTCTCGGGTTTTTTTCTTCAACCTCAATGGAGGGGTGGTATGTTGGAAGAGTTCTAAGTAAGATACTGTTGTAGACTCGACGATGGAGGCTGAATACAACTGTAACAACCGAGTTCATTTATGCCAATTTCAGTTTCCGTATTTATTTATCTGTGGTGTTTTATTGATTTATCGTGTTTGGGTGCGAATGGTATTTTACATTTTACATTGCATTCGACCCGATCCGCTTGCTTGAACCTGTTTGATTCATATTTATAAGTTACCCTGACTTGTTTCATAGACACGTGCATCTCATGTATACTGCATACTGGCATTTTATCTGGCATTGCATCTTTCATCATATAACATTTTAAGTCATGTATAATAATTTAAAATTTCATTTCATAGCCTGCATGATACCCCTAACCCCATGGTAGCATCCGTGCATCTTGTTCTCGTTCCGTTCAGTGAAACGGACGTATTTGGATGGCTACGCGCACGTACGTGCATCCGTTCTTGGGGGTATGCTTTCTCGTTACCTGAGCATTCGTTTTGAATTTTGAAAGTCGCATATATTTTTCATATTTAAAATCTGAATTTTTTGGTCCGACCCGGGCGCGTTTTGGAATATTTTTGTACCCCGCCAAAATTCTAATTATTTAAAATTATTAAAGTTGGTTTAAAATTTATTTTAACAGCTAATAAGATTTTCGATAACTATTAAAATCTTTTTTAAAAATTTAAAATCTCAATCCTAACTCCTTCCAGCTGCCGTGGCCCCCACTCTCCCTCTCTCTTTCCTTCTCTCTCTTTCTTTTCTTTCTCTCCTTCTCTCTCTTCCACTAACCTCTAAATTTCTCTCTCCCTACTGTTTACCTCTCTCTCTCTCACCTCTCGATCTCCTCTCTCTCTCTCTCAGAATCTCTCTCTCTCTCGTCTCGCTTATTTCTCTCTCCCTCCCTATTATATATATCCTTCTTCTTCCTCTCTCTTTTTCTTTTCAAAAACCCACGAGGACCCAAACCCTACCGCCGCACTTAGCCTCTCGCTCATCCGTCACCGACCCTCTTCTCGACCTCCACCATCACCTCAACCCTAACAGCCACCCTCTCCTTCCTCGACCACCTCCTTTCCCAAGAACCCGACCCATCGCCTCACCACCTTGCCTCACCCAACCTCATCGCCTCCCATCACCGACGACCTCGTCGTCGTGTTCCCCTCCGTCCACTCACCTCCCTCTCAACTCCCAACACCACCACCACTATTGTAGCTGTCACGATCCAAAATAGCCTGTGACTGGCACTTGAATCATATGAAGTCTATAGGACCTCATCTAACTCAAGTAAGCCAAAAGCCCAGAAATCTAAAACCATTTTAAGTAAAAAATAAAGGAAAACTAGTTTTAAAGAAGCGAAAAAAACATGTTTTAAAACAAGGGTTTTTAAAATAGGTAAGCCGAATATGCATTTTAAATCCTCCATATCTTTTCTAAAAATTTCGGCAGAGTTTCCTTTGTAAATACTGGCCCCGAACGGGGTACAACAAGAATAATATATATGCAATGATAAAAGGCATCCCCAAGCGGAGCTAGCTCTTCGTCAATCGACGGTCACAACCACACAAGCAATATAATATACAACGCCAAAGGGCGAGGATCAAAACTCAAAGGAAAACTCAAAATCAGCATGAAAACCATAATACTACAACGCGCGACTCTAAGGTCGAAATAATACACAACTGGTTTTCTAAGTCTGAAACAATATACAAGTTTGGTTGATGGAATTTCTAGATACAACTGAATAATACATATACAATAGTGGTTCTAATGCAAAGAATCCACCTACCAAAGCAAGTCACCCGAAATGGAAGTAGTGTGCCAGAAAAGCCGCAAAGAAACCTGTAAGGCAAAACCTGCAAGAACTGTGGCACAATGGGGGTGAGTTGCCAACTCGTGAATAGAAAACATCACAGAGCAGAAATCGTATGTATGACACAATCCTAGGTCAATACGATCAATATATATATAAACCTCAAATGCATAAGTCTGAAGCATGATAAGGTGGTAATGTAACATCTATACATGAGTGTAGTGCCAAGTGCTCGTGCCAGTGCCTCAGGTAATAACATATCATAAATATGAGGTATGATCAATGTCGACTATATCATGAAGTCTATGAATATGTGGATATCATCCAACTATGTGATCAATGTCATCAATGTCAATATATGTATGTGGAAATCGTCCACGTGTCACCCAATGACAATAAGCATCATGCATGTAAATATCATAAACGTATGCATGGAAGTATGGGGATGTAAATTAACATGTGTCGTTCGCGACATATCAAAATCATGGAACCTGAGTGTCCAGCATTGACACTCGAAAACATCATGAAACCTGTGCCTAGTATCGGCACGTAAATCCTTATATATCGGACTCCGTCAGTCCGGATCGGCCCACGGACTCCGTCAGTCCGGATCGGCCCATATCATCTCTCGACTCCGGTCGGTATCCTCCGGATATCCGCCGATCCCAAATACTATCACCGGTAGGTAGTAGTCCCTCTGCCAGGCTCACCGTCTGCAACACAGCGATCCGTTCTTGCCCCGGGGTACCATACCGGGTCCACCATATACCCGCAATCGGCCTCATCCAGCTCCTCGATTCGAGTTCACATGTCTCATGTCTCAGTACTGAGAAAATGCACGGTGGACGCACTGAAATATCATATCAAGGAAAACCGGGTTTTTAAAACATTACATAATCTCTTTGAAATACCCACGGTTCCCAAATCCAGAAATATCATGGAAACAACATATCTTAATGCGTATAATCAAAAAGCATGATGTATGCGACATGTAAAAGAAATGTAAGCATATCAGTATATCATGCAACATGGAATAGTACTATGCACATATTGATGGAAACCGCTCTTTTAAAATGAATACAGTATTAAAATATATCTTGCGGTTTCCAAATCTCTGAAATCAAGCCAGAATCATCTATGTATGTGCAAATAGGTATGTGTACAAGTATGAGTGTACAGTATGTAAGTGCACAAGTATGCCATGCGAGGAATCATATCATGTATACAATAGTCTAACAGTGTAGTGACATGGCAATTATCGATGATAAAGCGTGTGAGCCGGCAAGAAGGTGTACGTGAAACATATGCATCATCGATAATGGTGCTGGTGTCCTAACAGCATGGTTTTTATATAACAATAACCAATTGCACATGTAATGCGATGCGGATAATAAGAGTATGCAGAAATCGACTAATAAATGCAACAGTGACGCATCTGCATCAATATAAAAAAGTCATACAGTTTGCTTTTTTAAATAAGACGAATCGGGGTTTTTAGTAAAATAAGGGCTACGGTGTTTTAAGAAAAGATGCGTCTTTTGAAAATATCCGTAGAATCCTTTTTCTGTCTTTAAAATACTCCCAATTGGTTAGTTTTGAAATAGGTATAACATCGGCCTAGTCTAACATCTACTAAGCAACTACAGATCTAGCAAATACGCTAATCGGGAGGGGTATTGAAACCACCTACATCTGAGTCGATATATATATATATATATAATAGTCGGTGATCCCGCCTCAATAGTATTACGTACGATACAGTATATCATATGACGTCCTCGAGTCATGAGTGCGGATCTATCATCAAGATAAAACTCGTACGGTAAATCATCGCACGGCATCCCAATAGCTGGGTACGGGTCAATATCACATTCATCTCATCAATTATCTGGTATCCTTATCGTCATATCACATAATCTGGGGTACTGATCTAAGTCTAGTACAATCGATACCATCTATATAAATATGAATGCGTGTGTGAAACACACGTCCAAAGGCCCGCTAAAATCTCATGTCGTATCCCAAATACGAATCACATCATATCACCGATCTCATGGCACTATGCCCAATCTCATCGACTCATCTCCAAATATCGTCCACAATCCTCATCATCTAGGTATAACCATAACAAATAAGCATGTGTGTGCGTGTGGGTGTAAACCTATTCTAGGGTTCGCAACTAGGAACTATACTAGTTTACAACTAAACCGTATTCTATCCATAGTACACCTAATCTCATCTCAATTATCCATATCGCACCTAATGCTATCAAACACATATATAGTATAAATATAGTATATTAAATCTCGAACTAAGGGGGTGCTATACGCCATCCACCCGACTTCCCCCGTAGATATAATCTACTCACCTTGTATCCTGCGTGTCGGTGTCGATGTCGCCTTCGTCTTCTTCATCGTATAGAATCCACATGATGGTACCTACATAGATAACATAATCGGAACGCGTATTAAAATCACATCGGGAATACCCAAAACGACACGCTAATGCCTATAGGTTAGAACCTATAGACTACGCTTTCAAAACCATCAAACGACCCTCTCGTCGTACAAACGTCAAGTGATCGAGGTAAAACACAATACGCAAATCCAGAATTTAAAATACGAGAAACGAAACACGAATCCAAAACAGCAACCACAGAAAAGGGTCCCAGATTTCACCCTAGGTCAAATTGGATAATTTTGCATATGCCAGGGGTCTATTTTATAGATGTAGGAGATATAGAACCAAAACGAACCAAAATGGTGGGACCCCGGCCGCAAATTGTGGCCAAACAGATTAAATCTGCGGCCAGAAAGAGGCGATAGGGTCTGGGGTTTTGGGGTTAGCTTCCTGGGTGCCTGCACATCTCTATGTGTTCACAAAATAATTTTCAGAGTCTCGAGGTGATAGCGGATTTCATATAACCTTCACAGAATCACAGTTTTTCCGATATCGGCTTTTCTAAATCCGTATTCCGGGTTTCAAGTCTCTGGTTTGAGTCTTAATTCTAGCACTAGGGGGTTTGTGTGGCCTCTACTGAGTTCAATTTCACATCACAACTCTCAAATTCCCATAAACCCTAACTAGAATTTCCTAAGTCTACAAAACCACTCGATATCGACATGAAACAAGTATGGATGCATAAGGAATTAAAACACTACTCTAAAGGTGCAGAAATTACCTCCTTTGGCAACTCAAGAAAATTCTTGAGTTGCTCAAAATCCTCAAAATCTTCTCTTTCTTGATCCAATGTGTTTCCCTTGAGCTTGTGTATCTATTTTGAGAAATGTGATTTGGGTTTTGAGATGATTTCCATGGTGTTTTGGGGGATTTTGTGAAGAGGGAGAGAGGGGTAGCAGCAGCAGCAGCAATGTGAGGGAGAGGGAAAGAAATGAGTAAGGAAATGGAGAAGGAATGGTCAAGTCAAGATACCCCTCACCTTTCTCTCTCTCACCCATACCCAATATTATATTCCGTTTCTTTTCTTTTCTTTTCTTTTCTCCCCTCTAATAAACGAACAACCATGAAATAAAACATGTAGGAAAGCCATAAGAAAATGTAACAAGTGAAAAAAAGATATGGTGCATGTTTGCACAAAATAAGCTTAAAACGCGATTAGCGATTTTTAATCGCGATTAGCACTAAATTAGTGTCAAATTAATCATAAAAACTTAAAATTTGCATAATTCACATAAAACACCCTCTTTTAGTAATTTCTATAATTTTCAAAAATTTCCCCAATTTATCGGTATTTAATTATACCAAAATATTAAAATATTCATTAAAATTAATATTAAATTATAAAAATTCCCGAAAATAATATTCTATTTTTTTTGGAAATGTTACACTAGCCTACCCCGAGCTTTTTCCCTGCACCCAAACTCAACCTCTGCACCTCGTTGCGCCATCGCCGCCGGAGCTTCGACGACCCCGTCGTTGTCTCCACAACCCTCTTCTCCCTCTTCCTTTCCTCTCCTCCTCTGCTAGCACGACCCCAGCCGCCAAGAAACTTGCACACACACACCCGAGAACAGAACCGAGCACCCCCTGCACACCTTGCACCGCCGGAGTTGATCGCCGCCGGCGATCTCGTCCTCGTTTCCCGACCCCAGTGCACCCAGTAAGCATCCCTCTTCTTCTCAATCTCTCATCCTCCTTCCCTTCTTCTCTTTCTTCTTTCTTTTCTTTGCTTTTCTTTTCTTTAGAGTTCTCTATCTTTGTAGATCGCCGGAGCCGGCCGTGACGTCGACGATCCCGACGAGCCAGTGAACTTACCTGACTTGTGTGATCACCTTTGTGCGTTGTTTGGATCCGTTCCGTGTACCGTGCGCGCGTCGCGACATTTCGCCGACGTGAGACGTTCTGTACACACCCGTTTCTTAATCCGTCTAGGCAAGTTAATCTTGCTACATGCTATTTAAATTATTTTATACCTAGTTAAATATAGATTATACCTGTAGTGTACATCTAGTACCACACGTTTCATTTTATCACGTTTCGATGTTCCATTTGCATTCACTTATATCATTTTAGATCTAGAACATGGAAACATATCTTGTTGCATATTAGATTATATTAAACTGCATCCATACCAATATTTATATCACATAGTGCTTATTTGTACATTCCATAGCACCATTTTATAGTTTGTAACTTTTCGAATACCTGTTTGCATCCATTTCATTTAAAATATATATAATTGCATCCATAGATCACTTGAATATATAACACTGTAATATTGACACCCCATGTTTAATAAATTGCATCCTATTTAGTATTGGAACTATAAACGTAACCCTAATCGATAACTGTGCATCCATATGTTTGAATTTTACCTATTTTGCATACCACATCACATTATTCCATTTTATTGTTACATTGGTACCCTATACTTGTTTTTGTGTACCCATGCTTAGTATAGTTTGATTATGAGCACCCGCGTGACACTTGTGCCCCCCTGACATGACTTGATACACTACTACTTGACACAACTTGATACCGTGCACTTCTTGACATGATTTGATACCTATACACTACCTGACTTGACCTGATGTACCACAGCTTGACCAGTTACCTGATCTTGTTACTAATGCCAACCAACCTGACTTGTTGTTCCTACGGACATTTCCTGTTGTCTATTCAGACAAACCTGTACCTGTTTGATCCTGTGTTGGTATTAGCTCCAGATTTATCAATATCTGACTTGAACACATAACTTGGGGGTATGGGGAAATCAATGATGAAACCTGACTTGTAATTCGACAGTTCGATACCTTTACTGATCAGTTTTACGGGCTAGGCCAGACTCGAGATGCTGCTGCTGACATCATTCATCGTTACCTACTACCTTTTGCTGCCTTGCGGCACGTCTCGGATTCAGCCCGAGAATCTTGACCGTGGTCCCGGGCACGCACGGGATACTATTGAGTTACATCGATGATTCATCAAATTGATTTCAAAGACTTGAGAGTAGTTAACCCAATAGACCAGTTTAAATTACTCACTGCACATCACCTATGCTTTACTCTTCACGGCCCTTATTTATGTTACTGTTATACCTGTTTTACCGTTCATACTCATACCTGTATGTCTTGCTACCCCTGTTTATATTATTGCTTGATATTATGACGCACTGACGTCTGGGTTTTGCATGGCCCAGATTCTTTACCTTTGTTGCAGGCCGAGCAAGAGATTTCAGTCAGCAGGCCGAGCAGTGAGGACTTGTTAGTAGTTAGTTTATTTTTCCTTTCAGTATTTTCATTCCTGATGTGAGCCCGCATTATGGGACGTACATTCCAGTTTATTCCTATATTTGATCTTTTTGCTTCCGCATTATTTTATTCTTGACTCGTTTATTCTGGCTTATGGACATGTGTTAGATAGTTTATTATTGTTCTTGATATCTCTACAGCCGTAATGTGACCGTGGAAGGATATTTCCTATCCACGGGTAGCATGGTTGGCTCTGTCACGTGCCTATCTTAGCGTACTCTGGGAAGCGGGGCATGATAGGGTTTGTTTGGTATCAGAGACATAGGATTTAGGTTAATCGAGTTTGATTCTTTTGTAGTTGGGTATTGGATCCAATACACGAATCGGAAAATCCGTGATTAGGAACATGTCCTGCCACATTGTTATCATGATTCTTGAATCATATCTTTCTCTTTATCCTTTGCCTTGACGATATGCAAACCACTTTGCATCTCGACTTGAAATCTTTTGGTTCCCTACTGTTTCTCCATGTTCTTTGATTTTGATACTAGGATTTGGGCGACTTGAGTGGAGTTATGTGATTGTAACTATGAACTGCAGCATGGTTACAATGCGGTACTCTATTTAAGTAACTTGGATTCCTGGTCTTGTTTCATTTCCTTGTTTCATGGTCGTTCTATTACCTTGGTTCTCTCCGTTTCATTACTTACCAGTTTATGTTTTGCAGATTTCTTGGTGACCGATACCGGCAGTTATGAAGTTGTCTTGGAAATTGATGGTCTCACTTTCCATGCTCACATTGATTGTAGGGAAAAGAAAGTGATTTTCCAGATTCCCGGACATCCGGAGTTTGTTTTGCTGGAGGTAGCAGTTTTGTCGGGCTAGTCGAGTTTAAGGCTAGGCCGACAAGCAATGTTCTTTCGTCAATGAAAGTTGATAAGGAGGAAGCGCCGGCTATAGTTTGAGAGTTCATGGACGTGTTCGAGGACATCTCGGGTTTACCGCCAAAACAAGACGTAGAGTTCGCGATTGACCTTGTTCCTGGTGCAGTGCCAATCTCAAAGGCGTACTATCTAATGGTACCAGTGGAGTTGGAAGAAGTCAAGAAGCAGGTTACCAATTTGCTAGAGAAGGATTGGATTCGCAGCAGCAATTCACCTTGGAGAGCTCCAGTTCTTCTAGTAAAGAAGAAAGATGGCATAAGGAGGATGTGCATCGATTATCGAGAATTAAACCGGGTGACTATTAAGAACAAGTACCCAATCTCTCGCATTGGCGGATTATTCGAGCAACTCAGTGGCGCGAGGGTATTCTCGAAGCTGGATTTGCGATCCGGATATTATCAGGTCCGAATTAAATCAGAGGATATTTGCAAGACTGCGTTCCGAACTCGGTATGGACATTACGAGTATTTAGTGATACGTTTCGAAGTAACGAATGCACCGGCGATATTTATGGACTTGAAGAACCGAATCTTTTCACTGTTCTTGGACCAATTTATAGTGGTGTTCATCGAAGATATTCTGGTTTACTCGAGGAGCATTGAAGAGCATGCAGAACACTCGAAGATCGCACTGCAGACATTGAGGTAAGAAAGATTGTATGCAAAGATGAGCAAGTGCGAGTTTTGGCTTGAAGAAGTGAAGTTTTTGGGGCATGTCGTGTCCAGAGATGGAATCGTCGTTGATCCCGAAAAGATTGCAGCAGTTCGAGATTGGCCGATTCCGAAGAATGTTGCGGAGATCAGAAGCTTTCTTCGACTTGCCGGGTATTACAGAAGGTTCGTGGAAAATCTTGCTCGTTTGGCTGAGCCTTTGACCAAGCTTACGCGCGAGGAGGTACCATTTGTGTGGACGGATAAGTGTGCGTCCGCTTTTGAGGCATTGAAGCAGAGATTGATAACCGCTCCTATCTTGACCGTGCCAGACAGTTCCGGAGGATTGGTGATTCACAACGACGCATCCGGGAAAGGATTGGGATGTGTTTTGATGCAACATGGGAAGGTTATAGCTTACGCATCGAGACAGTTGAAGACCCATGAGAAGAATTACCCAACTCATGATTTGGAGCTAGTAGCTATGATTTTTCGCTTTAAAGATTTGAAGACACTACTTATTTGGCGAAAGGGTCGAAATATTCACCGATCACAAAAGCCTAAAGTACGTGTTCACACAGAAGGAACTTACTATGAGGCAACATAGATGGTTGGAGCTGATGGCTGACTACGATCTTGATCTTAAGTACCATCCGGAGAAGATCCTTCTAATATGGAAAGATCTTCTTTAATAGAGAACCTTGGATTTAAAATCCAATTGTGATAAAAATATCACCAATTAAACCATCTGATAGAATTACATTCTATAAGAGAGATTTTTTCTGTTAAACAAAATTAAATTATATGGTTAGAAAAATATTTCCTAATCTTGTTAAACTAACAAAATATTCATATGATAGAATAAAATTCTATCTTATAAAAATATTTCATAATCTTGATAAACAAATAAGAAGGATCTTCTCTATTAGATAGAATAAAATTTTATATTAGGAAAATATCTTCCTAATCTTGTGATAGAATAAAATTCTATATTAGGAAAATATCTTCCTGATCTTATTAAAACTAACAAGATGTTCATATGATAGAATAAAATTCTAATCTTGTTAAACCAACAAGATATTCATATGATAGAATAAAATTCTATCTCAGGAAAATATTTTCTAATCTTATTAAACTAATAAGAAATCTTCTCTGTTAAACAGAGAGCCTTTGGATTAAAAATCCAACGGTGAATAAAAATCACCAATTAATCGAAAAGATCATTTTTTTATTAATCAATCATGATCTCTTAATGAAAGATTTTCTCAACAAATAGATTTTTTCTCTTCCCCTATAAATAGGAGCAATGAAATTAATCAAAGAAGATGACTTGATAAAAAAAAAGAGGAGACCTCCCATAAACTTTTGTAAAAAGACAGAAGGCTCTAAAATCAACAAAGAATTTAATTCTCCCAAAGAAGAAAATCTCCCTCCTAAAAGCCCTAGGTAAAGAAAAAATAAGAGATCAAAATATCTCGTTTACCTGACATACCATATCTAAGGGTTTAACCCTTTTCAAAAAACTTGGTTATTTCTCTGGATCTGAGATCTACAAGATAAGTCTCCCACAAGTTGAAAATTTAATTCTTATCGGGAAGATCTTGTTTTGGAGAATCAAAGATTCAGCGAAGAACAAAATTGAAAAGAAAAAAATGGAGTTCATAATACTCCAGGAATTTAGTTCCTTCAAATCAAGAACTTAGTTCTTTAAAAAAAACCGATCCAAGATTCTCAAAATAGTGATCTTGATGATCCTTAATTGTCAAAATACCATTAACAGAGATCTAACCACTTTTGAAAGCATGAATATGGAAAATGTGGAGTTCATAATACTCCAGGAACTTAATTCTCTCATAAAACAAGAACTTAGTTCTTAAAGAACCTGATCTCAGATCCTCAAAATAGTGATCTTGATGATCGTTAATGATCAAAATACCATTAACAGAGATTTAACTTCTCTTAAAATATAAACAGAGATTAAATCTCTAAAATGAACTCAGTACCTCATGTGAGAAACACACTGGGACACCGAAAACAGAAGGCCAGCGCCTCACGTAAAATACACTTGAGCGCTGAGTAAAGTGCTTGGCACTTTATATGCAGCCAAAACGGCTGGGTGCTTAGCATTGATTGGGCAGTCGGTGCCTCATGTGAAATACACGTGAGCGCCACAAAAGATTAGCGCTTAGCACTATTATAACGCCTTACATGATATACACGTGAACGCTATATGCAACCGAGTGCTTAGCACTGTTGGGTGTTAAAGAAACCCAATCTTAGCCTAAATTGGCTAAATTTCTTGAAGTTAAACTTCTTTGATTTTAAATCAAGCGAGCCCATATGCGCGTGTTTTCCAAACTGATCTTAGTCTCAAACATGACTAGTGATCTCTCATTGATGATATCCAAAATGATATTCATCCCATGCTTCCTAAGTTAATATTAGTCTCAAATAAGGCTAATGATTCTTAGATGATTCATCATGATCTTTCCCTTAAATACGGGATTTGGTTCAAGGGTACATCTCTCCACATCTCTGATATATGTCATTGCAATTCCTCAACGTTTTCAGAGAGGTGTCGGGTCCCGACAACCAACAACTCTTTTCTCGTCCCAACTTGATGTAAAACTTCATCAAGACTGGGAATGATATATCCCACGTTGATGCACTTCCAAATTCACGTGTACACATCAAATCAGACCGCACCCTAAATTGGTTGCATTCCATGTCACCATCATTCACTCCGCCACGTAACAATTACACGTGCGCCAAGTTGAATAATGGACCGAAATATCCTTAAACTAATCTTCACCCCCAAACACGGCGATAATGGACCGAAATGTCCTTAAACTAATCTTCATCCCAAGCAGGGAATATTGGACCGAAATGTCCTTAAACTAACATTCGTTCCAAACAGGAAATGTTGGACCGCGACGTCCTTAAACTAATATGTTTTGCCATGTGGACTGTCTCCATAATGACTATCGTATACTATCTATGGGCTATTCATATATAATCTAATGATTAGTTGAGCCCATATACTCACTGCTCATAAATTGATCTTAGTCTTAAATATGGCTAATGATTCTTAGATCAAACCCAAATATCTCCTGAACCGATGAGCCTCACAAATGTGAGATCTGCGTTCTAAGTTCGTTCCCGTTGGCAAACCAAGCTACCAACGTGGGCCCCGTCAAGCAAAATTCTTGACTAAACCCAAATCTCAAATATAAGGATTTGGACTAATCCGCGCCCTACGGGCGACGACATAAATTAGTCTTCGTATATAATCCACGGGCAACTAAAATAAACAAAAACACACACGACATGAAATGAACTTTCGGAGCAGGAGAAAGTGGTTATCGCAACGCGGTAATGTACTTAACTGCAGGGGATTGCGTGTCACACCCCGCTTCCCAAAATACAGAATACGAGGGGTGACATGGCCAACCATGCTCTTACGGTCAAGGAAATATCCTGTCGTAGTTACACTTTGGCTTCTAGCATTATGTGGTAATCAGTAATCAATGCCCAGGTAATGAGCAATGCAGTCAATACTTCTATCAAACAGATATAAAATTAACCAGATAGGGATCAGGGGAAGATAGCGCTGGCGTCGCTGATCTAGATGTGCACAATATCCTCGAGGTACGATAGATCCTGATCCGAGCCAAGTCCACTTCTCACTCTGAGCATGCATACTCAGGTCGTCAGAGCGACACAATAGATATATATAAATACATTATAAACACTTGCAATGATGATGAACATGAAACAGTAAACATGGAGTGATGATTTAAGCATGAAGTAGCCGGTACAGGTAAACAATAAAGCAGGTATATCGAATCAGTAATCAATGCAATGTCCATGTCACTAAACCTATCAGTCTCTAAGTCTCAATGTCTAAGTCACTAAATATATCATCGGTCCAAGTGTGAGTGTCAACCACCACAGGAGTATCCCCAACTCAAGGGTAGACCCCAGCGGCAAAGGAACACGGGCCCGAATCACGCCCGCTAATAATCAGTAATACCATCTATACGACTCCCGAAATCGCTATATATGCCGGCAGTGGGACTCCTGAGTTTTCGTTGATCGAACTCACACTCAAACTATCCCACACCCCGTAGACTACATCAAATACCGACCATGAATCCAAATACTAGTCGCTCCATGACAAGTCTATACGAGAAGTGGAGACAATGTCTCTATCAAGTATGTCTCGACTGGTATCCAAGATAAATGAACGGTGTTCGACGTATTACCTATGACACTAATATAAGTGCTTCCATAACCGTCACATTCCAGTTATAGTTACACTTATATATGTCCCATAGGCGTCGACAATGCAATGACTGTTTGGTTCCGCTGATTGTAGACAAGTACGCTTCACTTCACTTATTCATTCACGCTTTTACACTGACGTACTTGCCACAATCCAATCACTAAAATTTATCACTTGGTAATGTAACACGGTCACTAGGTTATCGATGCAAACGAACACTATTTACAAGAGTATGACAATCATGTACATGATGGGATATAGTAAATGCATTGCTAAAAACATATGAGCAACCGATGTCGGTTGGACTAGAAAAATCATATAAAACCACACGTGCATAATTGAGAAAAACGATATAAAAGGAGTAGGTGGAATATTTAATTATCTGTACAGCAAAAATTGGTTTCGTGTCAATCAAGTTTCAGGTTTGCTAGTTATGGTCATTCCATTTTAAGTGTTTATTTAGCTGGAAATCCAATTTTTGAACTGGAAGTCCGTTTCGTAACACGTTTTGCTCACTATTGGGAGCAAAATTAGGCGACGCTACTGTCAACTAATTATAGGTCTATGAGTTAAATTTATAGAACAGGAGACGGATTAACAGTATTCATTTTGGTTTAGGAGTTATGATCAGATTACTGATGAAGAGTGCAAGCTGAAATGATAGGAATTTGTCGTACATGTCACCTGTTTAAAATATGATTTAAATACCAAAACATACTGGAATTTAGTACAACCAGTGCTGTTGGAAATTTAAGACATCTGTCTACGCAACGGTAATTGGCTCCGCACATTATCGTAATTAAACAGCAAGGTTTTAGGGGTATGAATGCATGTCAAGGGTAAGTTCCTGCTCTGGACTGCAGTCCATGGTCAGGTAATTTCTTTGTTTTCGATATTAATAAGATATATATAACAGTAAACCTATATGTCGTGTTAAAGGTTATGCAGTACCCTTCGCAACAAACCCAAGCACGTCGCGATTGGATTTTTCTGGAATTAATTATGAATTTAACAGTGTCAAGTGTTCGGTAAATTGTAAGTTTCGGTATAGACCTTGGGGCATCACTTTATGCGTGAGAACGACTTCAATTTGCCACTGAATTTCTACAGAATGTTAGTTAATAATATCAGGGTCTAAATATCATGATTTCCGCCATATTTGATTTAGTTATCGTTTATAGTTCACATCAAACATTTAGGGTAGCCTCCGGTAAACGATCGAAACACTAGTTTTCTTTAAGCAATTGGATTTAAATATTATCCATATAGCCTCTATGTAACACTAACGCAGTAATAAGCCCTAATCACGCTCCAATTAATAAAACTGCACTATGGTTCACTATGCAATTTCAACGGTGGTTACGATCTAAATATAGTTATATATATACATCAAGTTATTATGAAATTGCTTCTACTCATGTTTAAAATAGCATGATAAACAAGTGAGGGATTTCACTTATCTTCGGTCGATTGATATAGAAGCGACACCACGTGCGGGATCCGTTTCGTCACTCGAGTCGATACGATGCTGGACACGTGCGCGACGCGGGCGCGATGCGCGGTGACTCGGTACTGGATGCAGTGGCGACACGGGCATGATACGGTAGTCGGCGTGGTGATGACGCGGGCGTGACACGATACTGGGCACGGTCTTAACTCGGTGCGTGGTGCGGGTGCGGTGCGGCGTGAGCACTAGATCGGTTATGATGTGGTACGGGGCTGGCACGGGGACTGGGTACGGTGTGGCATGAGGCTGGCACGACATGGCACGGGTACTTGGTACGGTGTGGAACAGCGATGACTCCGTGAGGTTGGCGATGCTCTGGTGGGGGTCGACGACGAAGGTGGCAGCGGGAGGAGCTCGGGTGGGGCGTGGTACTCGGGCTTGCTGGCTGGGGTTCGAAGTGCTCGGAGCTCGAAGATGGAGGGGCAGCAGTGTTCGTTGGTTCTCATGGAGGCGGTCGACGGCGGTTGCAAGCAGTGGGGGCAAGGGGAGCTCGGGTACGGGGCTTAGAGGCTGGGTTTGCTGGACTAAAAGATGAGGGGGTCGGGGGAAGAGAAGATGAGGTGGAGTGGGGAATTCGGAGGTTGGAGAAGGTGTTGATGGTTTCCGCGGCTCGTGAAGATTGGGGGCTCGTGCTGTTTTGAGTCGACGGTGAGGTGGAGGTGAGCGGTGGCAGCAGGCAGTCGGTGCAGTGAGGCTGAAGAGGGATCTTGGTGGGTTTGATATCGTCGGTGGAGGTGAGGAGCTCGAAAGATAGGGCTTCGCGAGTGAAGAGATAGAGAGGAGTGAGGAGAGAGGGGTCGGTTGTGAGAGGCGAGGCAGGCGAGGGGTGGTTGCGGGGATCTCAGAGGTAGTTGGCGAGCAGGGGCGGTGCCGACGAGGGCTGGGTCGTGGGCGAACGCGGGTCTCGAGGGGACATAGGTACGAAGAAGAGGTCGCGGTTCATGGGGGTAGCGCGAGGAAGATGGGGGAAGTTGCGAAGAAGATAGAGGAGCGCGGGTTGTGGGGCTCAGGAGAAGAAGGCGGGAACAGAAAAGAGAGGGAGAAAGAGAAGAAGAAGAAGGGGATGGGTGTTGGGGGTGTTCGGGTCGGATAGAGTGGGTCGGGTCGGGTCGGATCGGGTAAAGGGTGAGAGGGTTATGGGCTGGGCTGGGGTAGTGGGTTAGGAAAAGAATTAGAAAATTTTATTTAAATAAAAGTTTAGTAATTAATATTAGAACGTGTAGGAAATTATTTATAGAAAATATTCAGATAGAAAAATTTTGGGAAACTTTTTTTTATAAATACGGGAAATATGTTCAAAGAAAACTGGGTATTACATTGCGCTTACAGAGAAGAGCGTCTCCACAATCAAAAACCTCTCATAAAATGAGGGGGAATCTGATAAAGTCTGCTACAATGGTCGTGTTTGTCCAAACATCCGATATATGGTGCTATAAATCAACTTGGTATTTTCGGAGAGGTGGACGGATAGATCCAAATAGCATTTATCCCCAGATTCAGGCAAGACAACCCATCCCGGTTCGTCTCCGTTTCCGGCGGTGAACACATACTATAATTGAAAACATTTTTCATCGTTTGAAATTCGGGCAGCACCTCCTTTGTAAATTTTGAACCAAAACCAATACATAGCAATAATAATAGGCATTCCCAAACGGGAGCTAGCTCTTTGCCAATTGATGGAATTACAACCTCACAAATGATATATATACGACGCCCTAGGGCAAAGATCAAATACAGAAAAGAAAGAAAACCAAAACATCATTAAAGAAACCAGAAATAAAGAATAAATACATATCCGTGACTCAAGGTCCGAAAGAATATACAGTCTGTGGTTTTCTAAGTCTACTAAATACACATAGTCTGGTTGATGAAGCTTTTAACTAAATATAACTGAATAAATATACAAGAACAAATGGTGGTCACGATGCAAGTGTACCCCACCTACCAAAGCAAATCATCCAGAAAGAGGCGGTGTGCTAGCAAGCCGCTACTAAATCCATGCGGTCAAACCTGCAAGAAAATCATGGCACAACGGGGATGAGTTGTCAACTCATGAATAGAAGACATCACCAGGTAGAAATCGAATGTATGACGATCTTCTAAGTCATACAATAATATAATAATAATAGTAATATCGAGTGGTAACAAGGATGATAATGTTAACATAAGTATAATACTAATATAATCGTGTCCGTGTCATAATGTGGTACCATGTCATTTGTATCATATATATGTATATGGGTGTATCATCCAACGTGTATCCATCAACGACATACCAAATCAACATAAAAACCTGAGTGCCCAGTATCGACTCTCAAAAACATCATAAAAACCGTGTCCAATAGCGACACATAAATCCTCATATCTCGGGCGCCATCTCATCGGATCGGCCTTCAAATCCATCTGATCATACGACTCCGGTCGGTATCCTCTGGATATCCTCCGAGCCAAACTATCACCGGTCGGTAGAGCTCCCGTGCCGGGCTCAACATCTCTCTATACGTTATTCTTGCCCCAGAGTACCGTACTGGGTCCACCATGTACCCGTAGACGGTGCCTCTTCTCTCCTCGAATCTGGTATATATATATATATATATATATATATATATATATATATATATAGCTCAGAACCGAGAAAACTCATGGTGGACGCCACACATCATATCAAGGAAAACCGCATTTTTTAAAAAATGATCATAGGTTTTCAAAATTCACATGCGATTTCCCAAATCCAGAAATCTCATGAAAAATGAAATCTCATAAACATGAGCCAATAATGAAATAACGAGTACCGACACAGAACCAATTTACAGTGCATAACCAGAATGTAAATATAAATATGGTATCTAACTAAGTAAGAAATGCAATATTTAAACTAGCATGTGAGGTAATGAGTACTAAGCAATACTAATAAGCTACAGGTTATTAGGTTATACGATGAAGTAACGATTTCTAATGCGTATGTGTCATATCAATTACCAATGATGAGTGTGTGAGCCGATGTGTATGTGTACGTGCAACATGCACATCATCGGTAATGGTACATGTGTCCTAACAGACGATGTCATATAAGATAATGGAAAGAATATGTATGTAAAACGCAAAAGAGAATAATACGAGCATAGCAGAAAAGTAAATCATAAACGCAACAATATAAAATATATATAGCTACATATGAGCCATACAGTTATAGTATTTAAAATAGTACGAATCGTCGTCTTAGAAAAATAGGGGTTACGGTGTTTTTGAGAAAAAGATACTATTTGAAAATCCGTAGTGTCCTTTAGGGTTGTCTTTTGAAAATGCATACGATTTGTTAGTTTTGAAGATAGATATGGCTCTAGTTATATTATAATATCTACTTAAGTGATTGGAGAACTAAAATATTTCAGAGTCGAAAGAGATTAGAAGACTGTAACATTTCCGAGTCGATACATCCATCGGTCGACGATCCAGCCTCATATTATCACGTACGGTATAGTCCATCGTACGACATCCTCGAGTCAAGAGTATGGATCAATCATCATATATATCATATCTCGTACGGTATAATTCGTCGTACGATATCCTCGAAACAAGAGTACGGGTCAATTATCATATATATCATATCTCGTACGGTATAATCCGTCGTACGATATCATAAATCAGGGGTACGGATCTATGGTCACGTATATTCTATCATCTCATCTATTCACATGTCATGTGTATATCGCCCAATGATCATTTAATATATCATATCATAACATGATGTTTCAATCTCAAATCATATATCATAGTTTCGTGACATCATGTCCGATCATATCGACTCATATCATTCTAACATATCATATCCTCATCTCATGATATCATATTGAAATCATCTTCAAATATACATGTGTACACACACACACACAGATACACACACACACACACACACACACACACACACACACATACACCCACATATCATACCAAGTGTGTGTGTGTGTGTGACAACATATACATACCAAAGGCTCAACGCTAAGAGAATAAAAACTAAGGGTAATTCTTCATACGTGTATGCCTACTTTAGCCTAAATTCTCCTAGAACCCTATTAACTAAGTATACCTATCTAATATCTATCTATATAGCTATATACCTAATATCCCAATACTACAGTTGCGGGGGTGCTATACGCCATCCACCCGACTTCTCCCGTAAATATACATCTACTCACCTACTATTCTTGCTCTAGCCGAAGTCGATGAATGCCTTGCTCTCCTTCGTCGTCCCGGAAGTCTGCGCGAAGGTACCTACAATTCAAGGAATATCGTATCGTAAATAAGAACTAAATCCGAAAACCGATACGGCACGTGAAATGAACATAAGTTAGAACATACGGCCCACGCATGCAAGAACAACCAGACATTCCTCGGCGTTGACGTACGAACGTCCAACGACCGTGTCAAAACTCAAATACCAAAACTAAGTTTTCAAAAAGTCGGAAACCAAAATCAGCAACTTAGAAAAACACTCCCAAATTTTGACTCAGGTAAAATTAGGATATTTTGCACATAGGGTAGGTCTAAATATTAGATAATAGAGCTATGGACCAAACACCAGCCCAAATCACCTAGACCAGGCCGCAAATTGCGGCCTAGGGGATTAAATCTGCGGCCTGGGTTAAGATTTGGGGTCTCAGATTTCTAGGGTAGTCTCTAGATGGCCTGCACATCTCACTGTATTAGCAACTTATTTTTCAGAGCTCTCGAGTCATAGCAGATTCCATATAATCATCACAATACGTCAAAAACCGATGTCGGGAAAAATCTAAGTTCGTGTTTTGGGGTTTCTAATCTCAAGTTTGTTCGGAATATCATCACTAATGGTTTGTGATCACTAACTAGGCCTCAAATACACCTCCACAACTCAAAACATCCAATAAATCTCACCCTAGGATTTTCCAAGATCATTAACCTACACTTGTTTATCTCTAATTTACTATAGGAGATTAGGAAAATTTAACACTTAACTAAAGTAAGGGGTTTATCTTCCAAGAGCAACTCAAGAAATTTCTAAAATAGCCAAAGTGCTCAAAGTCCCAACTTGATCCCATCATAGTGTTTGTAGTGATGTAAGGAATATTATTTGTGAAAGTTGTATGGGGTTTTGTTGAATGATTGAGAGGGTTGTATGGTGGTAGTGAGGTGGTAGAGGAAGATCAAGAAGGAGATGGAAGAAATGGAAGATAAAGAAATGAAGAAGAGTGAAGTATGGCCAAGATTTGAGTGGAACCTTCTCCCCTTCTCTTTCTCTCCCCCTCCCTCCCCCCCCCCCCTCTCCCACCCTCGATACTTGTCATCTCAAGTCTCTCTCTCATCTTTATTTATTCTTTTCTTTTTCTTTCTCAAATTAAAACAAGGCAAATTTAAAAGAAATATAAATAAGGCCATGGTTTCAAATATGAACAAGTGTTACAATATGATATGTTGCATGTTATGATACAAAAATATGGTTTTAACAAATAGCTTAGTTTAATGCACAGTTAGGAAATATTAATCAAGTTTAACATTAAACTTATATATAAATAATTGTATAATACTTTATAAAATGTCCAAATCAAATAAATGCCTTAATAGTTAATAATTCTTATTAAATTCCCAATCATTTCCAAACTTTATGTATATAATCATACCATTCCATTAAAACCATTTCTATACTTTTATAATATTTATAAACTTTATTATTTATTATTTAAATTCCAAAATAATATTTTATATTTCTGAAATATTACAAATGAGTCATTATTTCATGGAAGCATTGAGAAGCCATGACTCACCTTTTCTCTTTTGTTTTATTCATTGATATTTATCGTTCTCATTCTCAATCTCATCTTCTCTCTTAAGCTCGCGGTTCACAAATCATCCAAGTTCATCTTCTTCGTTATCTCTTCACTATATTTTCTAGGGTTGAGAAAAAGAAAAGAAAAGAAATAATTTTTGTGAGCAAAATTCTTACTTCATTAACCTACACTACTCCAGCCAATTAGTACAGGTTGTTAACTTCATTAATATCTTGATTAGTGAAGTATGAGCTTGAGTGAGTGTTGCCTCAAGGTTGATCATCTTCGACGACGAAGACTACAAGCAAGCTCGTTCCATTCTTCAAGTGGAGTCAAAAAAGAGTTTTATGGAATACTACTTGGAGGTTTATAAGTGAAGGACTAGACTACAAAGGTTATAGACTCTGTTCACTTAAATTAGAACTTGTTTGTTTTACTATAAAACCCTAATTTTTTAGTTCGATTCTTATTTAGTATACTTAGACCTCTAAACATTTAAAATTGCATACTTGATACTCATAAAAATATTGTAGAGATGCTAAAACATACTTTCATAAACTATATTTTTTTAGAGTCAGTAATTTTGCTTTAATTAATGAGAATAATAGAGGAAATTTCCTTCTATGGCGTCAAAGAAACACATCCTCTATGATTTTATCCAACGATCGACATCTATCATCTTCATAATTATCGTCTAAGATGCGGATATACCAAATTTTATGTGATTCTACCACTTTTCACCGTTGAATTAACAATGTAAAAAGTTCTATTGTCGGTAAACCGTTAATTTTGCATCCACAAAATCAACGGTGAAAAAGCGGCAGAATCGCATGAAATTTTGTTTATCCACATCTTAGACGATAAGATTGAAGATGATGGATGTTGATCGTCGGAAAAAATGGTGGAGAGTGAATCTTTTCGACGCCATGAGAGGAGGTTCCGTCATATTTCCTCTTCCTTACGCTGTTCTCTTAATTAATATGTAGTCATGATATATTAAGCAAATGTGTTTTTCATGATATGTTAAAACAATAAACAAATATAATACCATCTAGGTGACACATAGTGTCGGTACCCTAAATCCAAAAGTAAAATTCCGATTAAGTTCAATTCAGTCGACACGAGGTTTGTTTGGGCCTACGTAGACCATATGTTTGGCAATTTTGGGCTTAGGATTTCAAGATTAGCTTAGAAACACCATCTCTTTGCAACAACAAAAAATCTACTTTTAAAATTTTATTTATAACTTATCCTCTTCTTATTATGACAAACCCATCTCTCTCATCATATTACATATGAAAACAACATAAAATTCTCATCTTCAAGCTTTGTCATTTGGCAACATGATTGATCAAATAAGATTATTGCAGTAATTATTGTTTATGTAGACAAAATAAGATAGAACCGGTCATCTTTTGTTCATTTCAACTTTTGAGCATGAAGATTACTTTGCTTAGACAACCTCACTCATGACTTGATTGAGAGAGATAGTGTATCGATTTTTTAGTTGCTAATAACAAAGGGTTCTCAAAGCTGAACATATAACAACAAAAGTTTCATTCTTTCATCATTCATGTTTTTGTAATTTTCATTGTAGTAGCATGAACCAAAAGCAGAAGTTTATCATATGGTATTCAAACAAACCTCTCTTAGGATAAAAGAAAAATAAAGAGAGAAATTTCCAAAGCTTAAGTATCACCAAACCACCCCAAACTTCTTTATTTGTCTAATAGGATTATAAAATTCATTCCCAAAAAAGATATATTTTATTGTATTATAAGAATAAAGGAATTATGAGACACCATATTATATGGTGAAAATATTTTAAAAGGTTATAAGATATGAATAATATAAACATATAGTAACTTAAGTCTGTTGTATGCGATGACTTCTTACTGCTCTATCTATGTATTTATTTTTGTTGTTCATTATATCATATGTTCACTTTCTATCTTTTCCAAAAAAACAAATAATTACATAAGTAGAAAGCAATGAAACAAAAATAAGACGAAAACATGATGATTTGAAAACATGATGATTTGAACAATAACTAGAATATCGCTGTTGCATGTAACCATCGGCAAGAGAATCAAACTGTTTCACGTACAAAATTTGTACCGCCCCTATGCTTGATCTCGTGCATGGTAGTGACAAATTAGGGACCAACACTTTGTTTGTGGACCCCAATCAACTTATAAGATGATCATCACCAGTCCTTATTAGCTGTCCTTCAATGGTGTTTTTGACCCCATGCATCATAAAGTAAATAATGAATTGTATGATAAAAAGCCAAATGTGAGGCCTGTTCCAATAGTTGTGTGGTCTCAATCACCCATTAAAAAATTTTACGGGTTAATTGCTAAAAGAATACCATAATGTCCCAACTAGTTTCCACTTTTTTACTGCACCTACATCTTAAAGTACAAT
Organism: Agapanthus africanus; assembly: GCA_030015575.1. Lineage (NCBI taxonomy): Eukaryota > Viridiplantae > Streptophyta > Magnoliopsida > Asparagales > Amaryllidaceae > Agapanthus > Agapanthus africanus. The sequence continues at coordinate 294,265,480 of CM057339.1, read as the reverse complement.
CCGAATAGATTTTGTTTAAAATAATGATGGGTTTGGCGGTCAATTAAATGGATCAAATTATTAACGGTTTGTACTCTAATGTATATAAGTACAGCAAAAAAATCAATAAGGTATATACGTGGAAAATAAGTGAAACATTGGGATATTATTTAGCAATTAACCCATAAATTTACAAATGAAAAATAACAATTTTTAATATATCTATCTTTATGTAATCTATAGATTCTCATATATAAATCTTATTCATATTCTACTTTAACAGAGAAAAACATGTTTCACAAAACAATTGCTATCATGAGATTGTGAAGATTACGGTGAACGTTGTGAGTGATATATATTCATTGTGGCACTTATACCCGGTTAAGTAATTTTTTGGCACAAACATTCACTCTCCTCATCAATTGAAATCCTAAAATTGCTCAAAATTACTCAAATGATTGTCTAAATTTTCTTTAATTTAGAACTTGTTTTTGTTCCTTAGAGTTGAGATGAGGAAGGGATGTTTGTGCCAATAAATTATAAGTGTGACACATGCTAAACTGTGGCGGTGCACCTACACCGTCATCGTCATCACCTCTCCCTCATGTCTCCACTCCCCTCTTCTTCCTCTTCCTTCATCTAAACCCTTCTCTTATCCTCTCTCCCATATTCTTTCTAGACCTCACTTTTCTCACGTCTTGATTTGGCCAGTGTTTTACCAAAACCTTTTTTGGGGGTCTGAGCTCAGATCGATCAACTCCAATGCTTTTTCTGCGATGGTGCTATTAGATTTGTTGATTTGGCTCATAGATCGAATCGTTTTCATGGTTTGGGGGGTTACCCATATGGATCTAATGGTTTTACTTGTGGATCTAACGCGGGAGGGTTCAGATCTAATGCCGAGAGGTTCGGATCTGACTTTTATGGTGACGACGGTGCTAGATCTGATTTTACTCCTTTACCATCATGGTTTTTGCCTATTCAGAATGGGTCTCTCCCAATTTTTGGTAGAGATCAGCCACTAGAACGTCAATCTTATGTTGAAGCACTTCGAAAAGGTAAAACACAAGGTATAATTCCTTTTAGTGTTTACATTAATCACTTTGTTGTTAGTCCTAAGGGCAAAAGGCGTTTCAAGTGTGGAACTTTTGATCATCTTGTTGCATCTTGTAAGAAACTGCTTCCTGTTTATTATTCCTGTGTTTTTCTTGACATAAAGCTAGATATTGCTCTGAAAAATTAGCCGAGAACAAGGTTTTTGATATTAATCGTGAGAATTTCCCCTCACTACCATCTCCCAATGTTGTTAAAAATCGGTTTGATGGTTGTGATGGAAAAACGAGGATCTGAGTAAAACTGAAATTTTTGTTCCTCCTTCAAATAATTCCTTGTTCTTAGTTAATTATTTTTCTCTATCATCTTTTGCTCAAATTGAGGGTGCTTGCCCTTCTATGGATTCTCTCTTAGATCTTTGGCCGAAGCTTGGGGGTGGAAATAGAGCTGATTGGTTTATTAGTTCATCTATGAATAATAAGTTTCTGGTTAGCTTCCCTTCTTAACAGAGCTTTGAGTATGTGATGAAGTTGAGTTGTATATCTTTTGGTACATATAATGTTTGTTTTCAACCTTGGTCTGAGAATATTGGATGCTGTAAGATTCTAAAAAAACAGTTTCTTTGGATCTCTGTGAGTGATCTTCCACTTCACATGTGGTCTGAAGAAACTTGTTCTTTTTTCGTGTCTAATTTGGTTACTATTGTTAACTTTTGTCCCAACTTTTCTAATAGAACCAACTTATTATATTTCAAAAATTTTATGAAGGTTTTTGATGCCTCCTATATTCCACAGATAAATCATTTTTAAGCTCTATATCTAGTATGGATGGTCGTTACAGACAATATGCTATCAAAATTGATATTCTAAAGCATTTGGGAGTCGGGTTCTTTCTTAATAACCAAAACATACCTCCTCTAAAAGATAGATGTTTTGGGGTGGCTTTTATTGAGTCTATCACTAGTGTCCTTCCCCTACCAATGTGATCATACATGACAACGGACTTTTAGTTCCTCCCTCTGAGAGTAGAGATTCATCTCAGAATTTTTCCACTTCTCCCCAATTTGAGGTTTCTTTGAATGTGGATACCCCTTATGTGTTGCATGTTTGTAAGATGATAATGTTCAGGACAAAATTTATATTTTTATCAATCAGGATATTTTGGTGAATTCTATAGGTAAAGGTATCATGGTAGTTGAAAATGTCTGTTTTGCTTCTCCCCCTTCTCATGTTGTCTGCTCTTCTCCTTCCCCTTCTCTTTCTCATCCTCCAGGTTTTTCTCTTAAGTCGTCTATTCTATTTAGAGATAACAAAAGATTCTCCTTGTCTAGTGTTCGGTCTTCTAAATTAACCCTTCTATAATTAAAGATTTATTTAGCCTTTCAAATGAAGATATGATAGAACCTGGTAATGCAATGGGGGCAATTCTAACTGATGTGGATTATGAAAAATTAGAAAGCTAGAGCAAGAGAGGAAGAATTCATGATTTTTCTTCTGCTCGTTCCTGCCTGTTGCATCTTCCTTTTTCTATATTAATTCTCACTTGAAATGTTAGGGGTTTTGGGTCTGCTGCTAAAAAAAAGATTAGTCAAGGATACTCTTTTCTTTTCTAAACATGGTTTGGCGGCTTTACAAGAATCCAAAATTTCTAATTCTACTTGTAGGCTCTTCAAGTCTCTAGAGGGTACTCAACTGGATACTTGGCTTCAGTTGAATACAATATGGCAGAATGGTGGTATTTTAGTTGGTTTTGACAGCTCTAAATTTACTTCATAAAATCATGGATTGGGGACCATTCTATCACTTTGGAGCTTTCTTTGCTTGTTGACAACGCCAGGTATATTTTTACTACAGTTTATGCTCCTTGTGATAATTTCATAAATCTACTTGCTATGAGAAATCAGAAAAATTAGATTGCTTTCTATGGGACCCTGGATCCTCTCTGAAGATTTTAATGCAACTTTAAATATCAATGAAAGAGTTGCTTCAGGCTCTCATAAGATTAGAACATCTAATTTTGCTAACTTTATTGAGAAAATGAGTTGCATGACCTCCCCCTAGCGGGGAGAAAATATACTTGGAGTAATGGTAATGCTTTTGTCAGACTTGATAGATCTTTAATCTCTCATGATTGGGATACTCAAAAGTTTCATTTTATTCAAATTGCATTGCCTAATGCATGCTCTGATCATTGTCATGTGGTCTTAAACTCTGATCCTTTTCAAACTCAGAATAAATTTTCAGGTTTGAGAAAGTTTGGTCCAAGTTGACAATTTCTATTCTTTGGTTCAAATCTTTGGTATTCTTTAAAAACTGGGGATACTCCTGTTTCAAATTTGGTTTCTAAACTCAGGTCTTTAAGGAGTTTTTAAAAGGTGGAATAAAAATGTTTTTGGTAGCGATTCTAAAAAAAAACCAAAAGAAAATTCTTTTGGACATTTATGAGCTTGATAAAGCCAAAAGAGTTAAGATGCTTAACTGATGTTGAGCAAGCTAATTATATTGCCCTTCAGGAGGACTTAACTAAAACTGGTTTGAATGGGAGTTTATTGGAAACAAAGATCCAGAATACATTGGCTCAAAGAAGGTGACTCTAATATTGGTTTCTTTCATAACACTACAAATTTTTATAAAAGCAACAATTTCCTCTATGTTTTAAATGTCAATGGGGAACTCACCAGTGATGATGCTGTGATTCAAACTGAGTTTTTCAACTTTTACAGAGGTTTATTGGGCACTTCTTCAAGCTTTTTTTATCAAATATAATCTTCATAAACTTTTCTTGGAGGACAACAGTTCAAATCTGATACATCTTGATCAACTTTTTACTCTTGATGAAATTTATGCTGCCATCTTTGGTCTGAGAGATGAAAAAAGCTTCTAGACTAGATGGTTTCTCAATTTTATTCTATCAAAGATTCTGGGAGATGATCAAAGAAGAACTATTAAGTGTCTTTCAATCCATTTATGAAGATCCCTATGATTTGAATAGAATAAACTATGCTATTATTGTTTTGATTCCTAAAGTGGATGGGGCTTGGTTTGCCAAAGATTTCAGACCTATTAATTTGTTAAATGGCATTTTCAAGATTTTTACAAAAGTTCTTGCTAACAGACTTGGATCTATGTTGCCCGCTCTTCTTAGTGAAACCCAATTTGCATTTATGAGAGAAAAATCCACTCTTGATTGTTTTTCAATTGCACATGAACTTATAAATGTTTGCAGCAAATCCAAAATGATACTGACCTTCTTAAGCTTGATTTTTAAAAGGCTTTTGACTCAATCAATTTGGATTATATTATTTATCTTCTTCAAGTCAGAGGGTTTGGTCTTAAATGGGTTCACTGGATCTCTGTTATCTTTAATATCTCAAGCTCTCAGATTTTCGTAAATGGGTCCTTAGGTAAGATCATCAAATGCAAGAGCGGGCTTAAACAAGGGGATCTACTGTCCCCACTTTTATTTAATCTTGTTGTTGTTGTTCTTGCTAGAATGTTATGTTTGGCTAGAGAGCAAAGCTTTCTTTCAATCCCAAAGTTTAAGGGTAATCTAAAAAATGTACCTTCTATACAATTTGCTGATGATACCATCATTTTCTGTAAACCCAACCCACAAGAAGTTCTAAATTTAAAGCTTATTCTTTATATTTTTGAGGGTTCGCCATGCTTGAAAATTAACTTTCAAAAAAGCACCATTTTTTATGTTGGTAGGAATCCATCTCTTGGCATCAGATTGTCTGCAATTCTTGATTGTAAGTTTGCTACTTTGCCTACTTCATATTTGGGGATGCCCTTAAAGCAAGGTAAGTTGGATAGGAAAATTGGATGCATCTCATTTCTAAAATCCAGTCCAAGTTAAATTGCTGGAAGGGCAAACTCTTATCAATTGGAGGCAGACTTATTCTTATAAATGCTCTGCTTTCTTCTATCCATTTATACTACATGTCTTTTTTCCAATTACCGAAAAGGGTGGTAAGAAAAATTGATTCTTATAGAGCCTCATTTCTTTGGAGGGATACTAATAGTAGTTCTAAGGGATATCATCTTATTAATTGGAAAAGAGTTTGTACTGATAAGAAAGAAGGGGGTTTGGGGATCAAGAATATTGTGAATTTTAATTCTGCTTTGTTAGGTTAATGGATGTGGAATTGTACCTCTAATAACTATTCTATTAAAGTTTTAGCATCCATTTACTATTACAAAATTAGATTTAAATAAAAAACAATAATTCCTTTGTTTTTTGGGAGGGAATCTCTCATAATATGATTGGTTTTTCAATAATATTGTTTGGAAGGTTGGAGATGGGAAGGATGTACCGTTTTGGACTGATAATTGGGCCAACAAGTTTTTTGTAGATGCCTTCCCTAATCTTTACTCTCTAACCTGGAATAAAAAAAGCAACAGTTTCATCTCAAGGTTATTATATTGGTGAAACTTGGACTTGAAAATGTAAGCTTTCTAATCTCCTTTCTTGCTTATCAAATATGAGTTTAAACAAGAACATTGGGGCAAGTTTATATGGAAACATACTTCTCATGGTATCTATACTGTTAGATCTGCTTACTATGTGCTAAATGATTCTAATTAGAATTTCTCTTATTATAAATCATTTGGAATAGCCAAGATCCTTTGAAAATTAAATCTTCATTTGGCTGCTTGTAAATGATAGGCTTCTTTCTGAAGAAAATCTGATTGTTAGAGGCTGGACTAGTAATCCTGCTTGTTGTTTAGGTGACTGCATGATTGAATCTTCTAACCATATTTTTTTGGCTGCATTGTGGACAAACAAGTGTGGGTTGACATTCTTAAAAATATTCATATTTCTGTCATTCCTACCTCTTTTCTTGATGCTATCTCTGGATGGAAGGATAGATTTTTAATGATCATGACTCTCACTTTTGGTACCCTCTTTTTACCGAATCTGTTGATCTCTTTGGATTGCTAGAAACAAGAGAATTTTTAGGAGAAAATTAGTACCCATTCCCAGATTATCAATACTGCTATATGCTATTTTTTAATCTTGGGTTGGAGTGTCTAAGCACAAAATTCATGATAAAATCACCGGTTGCAATTTCTTTCCCATGACCAAAGACGTACTTAGGGGATCCTTCTCCTATTTTGCTTAATACTTATGATCCTTATTTCATTCCCAAATCTGATACCTAATATATTTGTCTCTCAATGTTTTTATATATGAGGCTAATGATGATCTCCTTTTCTTAAAGCTTTTTCTGAGTATTTAGCTGAATCTAAATCGTGTACACTTTTTTCCTGGGAAGACAAAATTATAGCTGTGTTTTTTCCTCTTGTGGCTTTCTATAGTGTTTTTTGATCCCATAAGCTTTCTTCATTCCCTGCTGCCCTTTGTGGACCTGGATCTCATATTTGGAATCCTGCCATTATATCTGGTTTTTTCTTTATAATGCTATATCCCATTCTTTTCCCTGGTTTGGGTTGGGTTTTTTTAGAAACAAAAAACATAAAGTGTGCTTCAGGTCTTTTTGAGAGCTCTCTATGCTAGCACCTGTTTGCTTGTTTGCTTATAACTGGAAAAGGTTGGGTCTAATTTGACACCATCGGTTAAGCTGGAAAAAGGTTGGGTCCAAAATGACACCATCGGTTTAGTTAGAACAAGGTTGGGTCTTTGGAAAATGGTTATTTTGACACCATCTTTGTAATGTATAGCAAGTGCTTAGCAAACAAGGGTTTTAAAAATATATATTAAAGGTTTTTTGACGCTTGTTGTTTTGTTTCCCCAAGATAACCTTTGTGAAAATGACGTGGTGATGGTTGCATTCTGTTTTATATTGTGGGGGATAGACACAAAAGTCCAATATGAGATTCTAGTTATCTTTAGTTTGCTGTTTGGGTAGGATGTAGAGAAAGTATAGTTTTTTGCTTACTACTATGGAAATTACCTGGGGCAAATATTTTTCTATACATTTTGCTTCTTTTGGCATGTTCTTTTTATTAATGGCAGTTATGGTGAATGTTAAAGCGTTGATGAGTTGTCTTTTTGAGCTCTGAAACCTATAGTCTAATCTTTTTGCCTTGAGAGAAATGTCTGCTGTCTTAGTTTTGCCTTGATGCCACTCTCTGTTACTTGTTCCCCACCCCACATTATATTGACATTTGCCGGTTGGAGGCTATGACTCGTTTTCCTTTAACTTTCAGGTGGCGAGTTGTGGATTCTGCATTAGGATACTGCTTCAAAAAACTTTGTTGGATGGGAGCTTCTCTTGATCTTTTTGCTGCTACCGTTTTCATTTAGTTCCTAGATGGGATGCAATAAAACCCTATATTTGTCAATGAACTTCAGTTTTTAATATAATTGCGGGACAGGTGGTTTCACCCTGTTCATATCGGTCAAAAAAACTATAGCATTGCAATTTTGTTCTATTAAACCCTTAAGATAATTGGTATTGCAAGTTCTTGCATGCTTCTTTTCTTGTAAAGAGAAGGCCATATGACTCATATATGACGGATTTCTCTAATGTGGTTGTGAGTTAATTGTTGGATATGTATGTTTTAGAGGCCATTATATATGTATATATAGTGGATTCTTGGACATATGTATATACATGATAATCTTGTTCTATATGAAAGTATACTATTTAGTTTGTCTATATCTTAACATGCGTATATGGTTTACTTGCTATTACGTATCGCTAATACATGTTGATAAAACCCGTAGGATTATTGCTTAACTACTAGCGTTATGATGGTGATCATACATGTGGAGGCTGGATAGTCCATATGCACATCTTTAAATGTCCCTGGTCATGGAAGTATCTCGATTGGGCATCGATATTTCGGAGTAGACTGGTGTATACGTTTCTAGACCACGACGAGGGGTGATGGTTGGTCCCAGAGCCATTGGTGTATGGCATCCAAGATCGTATACATGTGCTCATTGGGGGTGAGTACTGTAAGCCGATGTCGCGCACCCCGCGGTTGGCGGGAAGGCGGAATTTTCAAAAAATGATAATGTTTACTACGCAACACCGGCTAAAACTCCAGGATCTTTACTAAAGCCTTAACTAGCTAATCTATCTAAAGGTTTAACTGCTCTGTTAGAATGGTTATACCTCCAAGATCGAGTCCTTCGGGTCTTTTAGTACTCCTCTCTAAGGCTCCTCGGTGATCGGATCGGGCTAGCTCCATCGGTCTTTTTGCGTCAAAGATGATCCACCGCGAGAGAATGTGCTCCAAGCTTCAACCTCTAAATGAGGTAACTAAGGTAGATGGTTCGCTAAACCAACTAGCTTAGGAGATGTAGAAAGTCTAATGGATTGTAGTGTCTCACTAAACCCTCGACTCACAACACATATGTAGGTTAGGGTTTAGTTAGAGGAAGAAGGAGATGGAGACACCGAAAGAGCTCAAGGAGATCAACTCAAGAAAATAATCAAGAGAATAGAATGAACAAGTGAATGGCCAAGTGTGTGAGAAATGGGTATATGTTTTGACAATAATTCAAGCATGCAATATTTCACAATAGAAAATATTGCCCATGTTTGAATAGTAAGTCAAGACTAATAAAGAAATCAAATACCCATTCCTTACCCATGCCATAGATGTCTCCTCTAATATCCACCTCATTAATCCATTTGGAAAATGGATAATACAAAGAATGAGGTGGCACTTTCTAGAAGCATGCCTTGACAAATTACAAGAATGACCCTCTCACCGTATATACATATCCCGTATTCCAGTACGGATACACTGAGACGATAACAATCCAATAATCCAATACTAGGATCCGATTTAAACCAAAGCCCACTAGTATTGTCTGCCCGATCAGCATCCGTGTACAAGTACACGTACGTGATCGAAGCCCAGTCGTAAAACCATACGACGTTTACATCAATTGCCTGAATCAGGGAAACCTTCATTGTGGGACTCTAAAAACTTGACAGTACGCTGGCAGTGGGCTTAACCACAAGCCGTCAACGTTACTAGCTGCACATAACGGCTACCCAGGTATGTGTCGATAAGAAGGCCGATGAGCAAACTCGTCCGGACTTCTACTGAGCCTATCTGTGACAATCTCCGTACAGTCCGGTTTGTTCGTCTGAGATACTCGCATATTCTTCTATGGGGATGGTAAACGTCAGACTCCTAACAACGTGATAAGTCATGTTGGAGGAGAGCCCAATACACCATAAGAAACTATTGGAGTACCTTACCGGTATTTCTCGACTGCCCTGGCCAGGGACTTTGTGTAATGGCTTTCCGAATACTGCACGATATCAACCCCCAATACCGGGTGAGACGAATCATATCTGATCGCTACTGTCTCCAAGTGCTTGGGGACTACATCCAACTACTACATGTTTGCATGACTACTTTGAGCGTAGTAAGGTAGTAATCAAAGTGGACTGGGAACACATTCGAGACGAAGTAGCGATGGCAAGTCAACGGACTGAGCTGTACTCATGCCACCTGGGAACCGCTACCTGACGATAGGTATAATACCAACTAGCAGTTCCCGACGAGTCCTGTCCAGTGTAACTCACAATCCAGTGAGCATCTGTATACTTTCTCCAGTACGTCGTACTAATGGCTGTGAGACAGACCATATCCCCTGCTGGGGTGAGAAGCGTATACACTAGTCTACTCCGGAGTATCGATGCCCCATCTCGATAATCCAATGACTGGGGACATGTATAAGGATATGCTTATAGATGACCCAACCCCCACGAGTGTGACTGCCATCACAACGCTGGTAGTTAAGCAAAGATCCAAAGGGCTCTATCAATATTTATAAACGATATGCTAAAAGAAACACATGCACAAATTGAGGTAGAATCAAACCAGGTAGCATACTACCATATCAAGCAAGACTGTTATCATAACTGTGAAATATTCCAAGCATCCAATATGTAATATACAATCCAGTATGATACAATAATGGCCTTTAGGGCATATATCACTAACAATCTCCCACTTGCACTAAGGCCATGTATTGGCATATCGCAGACCTATCATCTCGATTAGCCGCTCGAACTGAGTCTGAGGAATAGCCTTTGTGAGTGGATCTACAGTGTTGTTCTCTGTCTCTACTCTTCGCACATCGATCTCCCGTCGATAAATGATCTCCTTGATCAGGTGGAACCGCATCAGGATGTGTCTGGACTTCTGATGGGACCTTGGTTCCTTCGCCAAAGTTATAGCGCCATTGTTGTCACAATACAGCGGTATTGGATCAACAATGGATGGAACCACCTGAAGCTCTGTCACGAACTTCCTGATCCAGACTGCTTCCTTCGCGGCATCACAGGAAGCAATATACCCCGCTTCCATAGTCGAGTCAGCAGCGGTTTCCTGTTTGGAGCTTTTCCAAACAACCGCCCATCCATTGAGGGTAAAGACATGACTCGACATGGACTTGGAGTCATCTTTATCACTTTGGAAGCTGGAGTCAGTGAAGGCCTCGATCTGGAGGTTTTTCCTGCCGTACACCAAGAACATCTCCTTAGTCCTTCTCAGGTACTTGAGAATGTTCTTCACTGCTATCCAGTGCTTCTCCCCTGGGTTTGATTGATACCGGCTTACAACGCTTAGGGTTTATGCTACATCTGGTCTGGTACACAACATCGCATACATTATAGAGCCTACTGCCGAAGCGTAGGCTATAATAGACATGCGAGCCCTTTCCAAATCAGTCTTGAGAGATATCTCTTTGGAGAGGGAGATTCTGTGACAAGCCGGTAGATTACCGCGCTTAGAATCTTCCATACTGAATCGTTTCAGTATGGTGTCGATGTATCCTGATTGTGAGAGTCCCAACATCCATTTAAATCTGTCACGATAGATCTTGATCCCCAGAATGTAGGAGGCATCACCTAGATCCTTCATGGAGAACCTCTGTGACAAGAATCCCTTGACTGGTTGTAGCATAGGAATGTCATTTCCTATCAAGAGAATGCCATCCACGTACAGGACGAGGAATACCACACTTCTCGCTATAATTTTACTATATATGCATGGTTCATCTGGATTTTTGATAAAGTCGAATTCCCTGACCGTCTCATCAAAACAGATGTTCTAACTCCGCGATGTCTGCTTTAGCCTATAAATGGACTTAAGCAACTTGCACACTTTCCCGCTGCTCCCATTTTGATTGAAACCCTCCAGCTGATCCATATAGACGCACTCTTCCAAATTTTCATTTAGAAAAGCGATCTTTACGTCCATCTACTAGATCTCATAGTCGTGGAAGGCAACAATGGCAAGAAGGATCCAAATGGATTTGAGCATAGCCACTGGAGAAAAGGTTTCATCATAGTCCAAACCAGGTCTTTGACGAAAATCATTTGCAACAAGTCTAGCTTTATAGGTTTCAACATGTCCATCTACACCAATCTTCTTTCTGAAGATCCATTTGCAGCCTATGGGTTTTACCCCTTCCGGGCAAAGTCCAAAGCCCATACTTTGTTAGTGTACATGGACTCCATTTCGGTCCGCATTGCATCCAGCCATTTTACCGAGTCTCTACTCTGAATGGCTTGCTGAAAGCTAGTTGGTTCATCATCATCGATGATGCAATCCTCTTTATCCCCGTCTATGAGAAAACCATAGTATCTCTCGGACGGATGAGATAGCCTACTAGTTCTGCGGAGTGATATGGGAGTGTCCTGTTCTTTCGAAATGTAAGGGGGAAATCAATGATGAAACCTGACTTGTAATTCAACAGTTCAGCGCTTATACTGATCAGTTTTGAGGGCTAGGCCAGTCCTGAGATGATGCTGCTGACATCATTCATCTGTACATATTTCCTGTTTTGTGCCTAGTGGCACGTCTCGGATTCAGCCCGAGAGTCTGGACCGTGGTCCCGGATATGCACGGGATACTATTGAGTTATATCGACGATTCCATTAAATTGATTTCACAAACTGTAGAATAGATAACCCGGTAGTTTAGTTTAGATTACTCACCGCACGTCACATACACTTATACACTTCACTGTTTCATATCCATGTTACTTGTTATATACATGTTATTGTTTATATTCATGCCTGCATATATCGTGTATTGTGGTTATTTATTATTGTTGATATTATGACGCACTGACGTCTGGGTTTTGCATGGTCCAGATCCTCTGTCTTTTTTACAGGCTGACCAGGAGTATTTTAGCCGACAGGCCGAGCAGTGAAGATCCTGTTAGTATCCAGTTTAGTGCAGTTTCCTTTCCGTACTTCTTTACTGTTGTGAGCCCGTATTTGGGACATAATTCTAGATATTATTGTTTTTGGATTTTATTGCTTCCGCATTTATATTTCTTGACTCGTTTATTCTGGCAGACATGTATTAGATAGTTTTATATTTTTACTGTTCTTGATATCTTATAGACAGCCGTAATGTGTCTGTGGATGGATGTTTCTTAACCACGGGTAGCATGGTTGGCTCTGTCACGTGTCGATCGTAGCGCACTCTGGGAAGCGGGGCGTGACAGGGTTTGTTTGGTATCAGAGCCATATGATTTAGGTTAATCGGGTTTAATTCTTTTGTAGTTGGGTATTGGACCCAATACACGAATCAGAAAACCTGTAATTAGGAACATGTCCTGCCACTTTACCATCTTGCCATTCTTGAATCTTATTTTTCTCTTGATCCTTTATCTTGACGAGATGCAAACGACTTTGCATCTCGCCTTTGACATCCTTTGGTTCCTTATTGTTTCTTCCTTCCTATTCCTTTGATTCTGATAATAGGATTTCGGCGACTTGAACGGAGTTATGTGATGTAATTATGAACTGCAGCATGGTCACAATGCATTACTCTATTTAAGTAACTTGGAGTCCTAGTCTTGATTCATCTCCTTGTTTTATGGTCGTTACATTACCTTCCTTCTCTCGGTTTCATTGCTTACCAGTTTATGTTTTATCGCAAGCTTGAATCCTGTTTACCGTATTAATCTTCTTCAGTATCTTGGCTTCGGATGAAGTCGTTTCAGGTATCCTACATGTTCAAGTTTTTCCCGCATTAGTATTATTCGATTCAGGTGCATCCCATTGTTTGACGTCGTCTTGGGAATGGATTTTCTCGGCAGTTTCCATGCTCACATTGATTGTAGGGCAAAGAAAGTGATTTTCCAGATTTCCGGACATCCGGAGTTTAGATTTGCTGGAGGTAGCAGTTCTGTCGGGCTAGTGGAGTTTAGGGCTAGGCCGACAAGCGCCGTTCTTTCGTCGATGGAAGTTGAAAAGGAGGAAGCACCAGCTGTAGTTCGAGAGTTCATGGACGTGTTCGAGGACATCTCGGGTTTACCTCCAAAACGAGATGTGGAGTTCCCGATCGATCTCATTCCTGGTGCAGCGCCAATCTCAAAGGCGTATATCCGATGGCACCAGTGGATTTGGAAGTAAAGAAGCAGGTTATCGAATTGCTAGAGAAGAGTTGGATTCGCAGCAGCAGTTCACCATGGGGAGCTCCAATTCTTCTAGTCAAGAAGAAAGATGGCACAAGGAGGATGTGCATCGATTATCGAGAATTGAACCGGATGACTATTAAGAACAAGTACCCGATTCCTCGCAATGGTGACTTATTCGAGCAACTCAGTGGCGCGAGGGTATTCTCGAAGCTGGATTTGCGATCCGGATATCATCAAGTTCGAGTTAAGTCGGAGGATATTTGCAAGACTGCGTTCCGAACTCGATATGGACATTACGAGTATTTAGTGATGCCATTTGGAGTCACGAATGCACCGGCGATATTTATGGACTTGATGAACCGATCTTTTCACCATTCTTGGACTAGTTTATAGTGGTTTTCATCGATGATATTCTGGTCTACTCGAGGAGCCTAGAAGAGTATGCAGAACACTTGAAGATCGCACTGCAGACATTGAGGCATGAAAAATTGTATGCAAAAATGAGCAAGTGTGAGTTTTGGCTTGAGGAAGTGAAGTTTTGGGGCATGTTGTATCCGGAGATGGAATCGTCGTTGATCCTGAGAAGATTACAACAGTTCAAGATTGGCCGATTCCGAAGAATGTAGCGGAGATCGGATGTTTTCTTGGAATTGCAGGATATTACAGAAGATTCGTGGAGAATTTCGCTCGTTTGGTTGAGCCTTTAACCAAGCTTACGTGATAAGAGGTACCGTTCGTTTGGACGGATAGTTATGCGTCAGCTTTTGAGGCGTTAAAGCAAAAATTGACAACCGCTCCTAATTTGACAGTGCCAGATAGTTCTGGAGGGTTAGTTATTCACATCGAGGCATCTGGAAAAGGCTTGGGATGCGTTCTTATGCAGCATGGGAAGGTCATAGCCTATGCATCGAGGCAGTTGAAGACCTATGAGAAGAATTACCCAACTCATGATTTGGAGCTTGCAGCTGTGATTTTCGCTTTGAAGATTTGGAGGCACTACTTATTGGGCGAAAGGGTCGAAGTGTTCACCGATCACAAAAGCCTAAAGTACGTGTTCGCGCAGAAAGAGCTCAACATGAGGCAGTGTAGATGGTTGGAGCTGATGGCTGACTATGATATTGATCTCAAGTACCATCCGGGGAAAGTTAATATAGTGCCGGATGCACTTAGTTGGTTGTCAGCAATTCGGATGTTGACTACATAGAAGGAACTTATAGATGATTTTCGGAGACTCGAGTTGGAGGTCGTGTTACCGCATTCTTCAGGACAGTTGATGCAGCTGCAAGTACACTCGTCGTTGATCGATAATATTAAAGCAGCGCAGTCATAAGAACCAAGATTGCAGAGGTTTCGAGAACAGGTAGAAGCGGGACTTTGAACGGATTTGTTGATTCATGAAGATGGTTCGTTACGATATGGGAACCGTTTATGTGTGCCGAAAGGAGATATTTGTGAAGAAGTTATGAAGGAGGTGCATAGTTCCGCATATTCCGTACATCCTGGAGGCACGAATATGTACCGTGATCTACGACAATATTTCTGGTGGGAATGCATGAAAAGGGAGATTGCTCGCTTTGTAGCGAAGTACTTGGTGTGTCAGCAAGTCAAGGCTGAACATCAACGAGTAGCTGGTTTATTGCAACCACTTCCCATTCCTCAGTGGAAGTAACCATGGATTTCGTGACTGCTTTACCGCGGAGTTCAAAGGGTAATAATGCAGTTTGGGTGTTTGTTGATCGATTGACCAAGGCAGCTCACTTTATACCATTTAGAATTGGTCAGTCGACGGAAGCGTTGGCAGAACGATACCTGCAGAAGATTGTGAGATTGCGTGGAGTATCTGTGAGCATCATTTCCGACCGTGATACCCGATTCTTATCGCACTTTTGGAAGAGTCTACAGGAAAGTTTGGGGACGCGATTGAAGTTTGGCACCGCGTATCATCTCCAGACAGATGGCCAGTCTGAGAGAACGATCCAAACTCTTGAGGATATGTTGAGAGCTTGCATGTTGGACTTCAAGGGTTCATGGGAGGATCATCTACACTTGGTGGAGTTTTCATATAATAACAGCTTTCATGCGACTATTCAGATGGCTCCATTCGAAGCGTTATATGGTCGCAAGTGTCGCTCACCCGTTTGCTGGGACGATGTCGGAGAGCGAAGGTTATTGGGACCGGATCTTATTGTGTAAAACGTGGAGAAAGTTAATACAATCCGGAATCACATGAAGGCAGCACAAGATCAGCAGAAGAGTTGGGCCGATACATCGAGAAGACCTCTAGAGTTTGCTGTTGGTGATCTTGTATTCTTGAAGATATCACCGACTAGAGGAATGATTCGTTTTGGGAGTCGAGTCAAGCTTAGTCCTCGATTCGTGGGGCCTTTCGATATTATTGAGTGTGTTGGAGAAGTGGCTTATCGATTGGCGTTACCATCTTTGGCAAGTGTTCATGACGTGTTTCATGTATCTTAACTCCGTAAGTATGTTCATGATGAAACATCCGTGCTAGATCATTCAGAGCTGACAGTAAGAGAGGACTTGACATACGAAGAACGACCGATGGCAATCGTTGATCGAAGAGAAAAGGTTCTCAAGAACAAGGTTATCCCTCTCGTACTTGTTTTATGGGAGAGTCGCTCACACGGAGAATCGACTTGGGAACGAGAAGACGAGATTTGACAGAAGTTTCCACACCTCTTTTCCTAAATTCATGTTTACTTGTCTTTTCTTGTTCCGGGAATTTCGAGGACAAAATTCTTTTGTAGTTGGGTATAATATAACACCCTAGTTCAGTTATACTATGATCGATTTGATTATTATAGTTATTTTGTGATTTTCTTGATTTTATTCGTTTTGGGTGCGGATAATGTTTTGGTATCTGTGGTTTGTATCCGACCCGACCCACATGCTTGAAACCCGTCTTGATTCCTGTTTATGATTTATCCCTGCTTGTGCTGAGAATCCATGCACACATGTTCTATGTCCTGTCCACCTGTATCTTATCTAGTATCTGAATTTTTTATAATACATTTATAGTCAAATAACATATTTTAAAAATATCTAGCATGGTCTGCATCATACCCCTAATCCTGTCGTGGCATCCGTACTTTGTGTTCTCGTCCCGTTTAGTGAAACTGGCTCGTTTGAATCGCTACGGGCATGCTACGTGCATCCATTCTTGGGCTATACATTTTCTTTAACCAGACATCGCATTTTGGTTTTGGTTGATACGTATATTATCCATATTTTCAAACCGTAATTTTAGACCCGACCCGGGCATATTTTGGAGTAATTTTTTATTAGCCAAAAACCTCAAATTTATTAATATTTTAATCCTAATATATATAACTGTTACTTGATACGAATATATATATATATATATATATATATATATATATATTCAACTAAAAAATATATTATATATATTTTATAAAACAAATCTCAGATTCCACCAATCTCCTCTCGTCTCTCTCTGCATATTTATATAAATATACTATATTCTTTTTTTAAAAAACCCATACATTCCCCCCGTCCTCTCTTTTTCTCTGCTTCTTCCTCTGTGTTTCTTTTCATCGCCCTCGTCGTGAACCTATCGTCTTTGTCTTCTCGTCACCTCCTTCTTCTCATCACCTCTTCTTCCTCCCCTCTCTCCTACTCCCAGATCCAGAGATCATCCCCTGCACACCTCATCCCCGACATCAATAATACCGGATTACCTGCTGCCTTGCCGTCGACCCTCACGTCGCCGACCCATCATCGACGTTTTCCCCTCGTCTCGTCTCTTTCTCAGAGCACCAAACCCAGAGAACCCCAGAGCACAGCCTATTCTCCATCTCCTTCTTCTTTCTTCTCTTTATTTTCTTGATCTTGTGTTTCCCGGTGATCGCCGGAGCCGTGCTCGTCGCCGACGATCCGAGCGATCTAGTAGAGGTCCTCAGCTAGCGTGGTCGTGTTTTTGCTTTGCCTGGTTCTGTTCTGTACGTTCGCGTGTGTATCGCGACATTTACCGACGTCAAACGCGCCATACGCACCCCGTATTAAGATCCGATCAGGCAAGTTTATCTTGCTACATGTTATGTATTATATTTGCATCCATTTTAATAATAATAATAAATATTCATTGCATTGTGCATTCTATATTACAGTTTTACAGTTTTACGATATCCGTTCGTATCCGTGTTATTGATTATATATCTAGTTGCATGCCATGTCATATTATATCACATTACTATTATATTAGCACCCCATGCTTGATACTGTTCATCTTATGTAATTATGGAGTTGTAGATGTAATCCTTAATAGATACTGTGCATCCGTACTTTTATCATGATTCGATACTTGCTCTATTTTACTGTTGGGCATTCATTTGATACACTGTCCACCGCCTGACATGACCTGATACACCACTGCTTGACTTGATACCTGATATTGTTTCTAATGCCGACAATCCTGACTTGTTGTCCCGATAGACGTATCCTGTTATCTATTCAGACAAATCTGTACCTGCTTGATCCTGTATTTTCATTAGCTTCAGATTTATCAATACCTGACTTAAACACATAACCTTGGGGGGTAAGGGGAAATCAATGATGAAACCTGACTTGTAACTCAACAGTTCGACGCTTATACTGATCAGTTTTAAGGGCTAGGCCAGTCCTGGGATGCTGCTGCTGACATCATTCATCTGTACATGTTTCCTGTTTTGTGCTTAGCGGCACGTCTCGGATTCAGCCCGAGAGTCTGTGTAACACCCGAGTTCATTTATACCAATTCCAGTTCCCGTATTTTCTTTATTCGTGATATTTCTTAATTTAGCGTATCTTGGGTACGAATGGTATTTTACACTTTATATTGCATTCGACCCGACCCGCTTGCTTGAAGCTGTTTGACTCTTATTTATAGATTACCTTGACTTGTCGCATGGACACGTGCGTCTCATGATTAGTGCACGTTGGTATTTTATCTAGTATCGCATCTTTTGCATATAACAATTTAAATCACGTAAAATAATTTAAAATTGCATTTCATAGCCTGCATGATACCCCTAACCCCGTGGTAGCGTCCACGCATCTTGCTCTCGTCCCGTTCAATGAAACGGACGTGTTTGGATGGTTATGCACACGTACGTGCATCCGTTCTTGGGGGTATACATTTTCTTTAACTGAGTATTCATTTTGAAATTTGGAAGTCGCATATATTTTTCATATTTTAAATCTGAATTTTTGGACCCGTCCCGGACGTGTTTTGGAGTAGATTTGTATTTGCCAAAATCTCAAAACGGACTAATATTACATTCCTTATATATATATAAACTATTACTATTCCTTAACTAATTTATATTATATAATCATTCCTATACTGACTGTTTATGTATTATATATATATATATATATATTTTAGTTAAGAAATCTTAACTGGTCTCTCTCTCTCCCTGGAAAAAATATATTCCAATATTTTAAAATCTAAATCTTATATTATTTTAACCTACTCTCTCTCCCTTCACTCTCCCCTTCACGTACTCTCTCTCCTCCTTCATCTCCTTCTTCGTTTTCCTGTGTCCGATCCCATGCCCGCGACCGTCGTCGCGCTCGTCGCCGTCCTCTCATCGCCGTCGCCCCCACACCCTTGTCCACTCCTCGACCTCTCCTCGTCCCATCACCGCAACTCCTACCGCCATCACCGGACGCCGCTACCCACGACCACGAGAATCCCCGACTGCACAAACTGACCCCGGCCGACGTCTGTCCTCGTCGCCATCGACCTCCACGTCGCCGCTAGCACCGCCTCCACCTTATCCTCTTCTTCTTCCAACCCGAGCTAACCCACTGCAACCCGAGACTCCTTCCAACCCATCACTGGCGACTCGCCGTCGCCACCTGATCAGTCGAAAATACTGCATTTTTAACACGGCAATTTCCCTATCATTTGCGCTCATCTAGAAGTGTTCGGCATTCATATTACACATATTAGCAAATCAGTCGTTAAAATATCAGATTGCATGTGTTAGACTCTAAAACCGGCACTATAAAGGAAATTGACCGCATTTCATGGCATCACATTATTGCGCAACACTTGTCTTGAGAAATTGTGCAGGAACAAAGCCAAAAGAAGCTGATAAAAAATACGCCAACTCAAAGGCTAAAGATCTGGTAGCAATTCAAAGGGAAAAATACAATTAAACATATCACAAAAAGGCCCATATGTCAGCCCAAGACCACAGAAGAAGACCCGAGCCCTGAAGCCTCCAAAGCGCCGCGGTTCCGCGGCGGGAGCCAGCTTGCGTCGCGGTTCCGCGGCGCTTATGCCACTTCATCAGTCAAATTTCATTGCAAAATTCTTATTTCTGGTCCCACATTCCTTTTATATACTTCAATCTCCAGAAAACCCTCGAAGCTTCTGCCAGATCAGCAAAGACCATTAAGCAAAGCTAATCTTAATTAAGCTCCTAACAAACTATTTCTAGAAGCTCCCTCCTAACTAATCACATCTAGAAGCTTCTCCTCTAACCAACTTTTGGAGGGAAATTCAAATTTCCTCAACAAACTTTTGGAGGGAAAACTTAAAATTCAAATCCTAGATCTAGGGTTTTAATGTCTATAAATAGGAACCTAGATCTAAGGGTTGAGATTAATCTTCCTTATTCCTAAATCTCTTTCTTCATCATCTTCTTCCACAAGTCTAGTGACAAGGCTTATGCGAAACCCTAACCGTAATTCTAATCAAATTCAAGATCCCGAGTACCAATCAAGCAAGAAGCCCTTCAACCTTTTAGGAGCGGAGCCGATCTTCAACAGAGCAAGTGATCCAAGCCGATCCGCGACTCACGGAGCCGAGCGAAGCCAAATCGACGATCGAGTTCTTCCTCTTGTAGTTCTTGAGCGAATGTAATGAAATTGTTGATATAAATAAAAGGTGAAATTCTTTAATCTTGTTTTCTTTAAATTCTTGCATCATGATTCGATCTCAATTTATGATTGTAGTTCTTGTGATGATGTTTGAGTAAAACTCCGCTCGTCAAGGAGTCGAGACGATCAATAGAATGATGATGTAACAAATCTTAAAACTATTCTTAAGTCCTACGGGTTTTGTAAACCCTAGCAAGTTCAAGAACCGATGACCTAGTTTCGTTGCGATACTTTCTTGATTGTGATCGCTCGAAATTAGGGATCTACGATCGTTTCTTGAATTTACTAGAGGCTAGAATATGAATGATATCGATGAAAGAACAAGGGATAAGATGAAACCCTAGTTTCACAAGAAATCTCTAATTCTCGTCGATCATCATCGATCTAGTATCAATTCATTGAAGGATAAGAATACGTCATTGTAAGATTACATCACATCTATAGATCCGATCGATTCCTACGAGCCTCATTTCGATTCTTGATATTTGGTTGGAAAAATCAACAAACTCTCAATTCTTGATTCTATCTTTTTTCTTGTTATTAGATCTATATTTTCTCTTTCTTGAACTTCAAATATAAATCATGAATTGTTTTGTTTTCTTTTCCTTAAAGTTTCGACTCATCTAATTCAAAAGACGAACTATTACACTGTCCCTGTGGACGATCCGCACTCACTTACAATCTACATCCGACACCGTAGTTGATTGCGGTCAAATAATTTTTGGTTGTGATTTCTTTACAATTTCCAACATGCACAACGAAGAATTCGTTTCAATCAAATGGCGCCGTTGCCGGGGATAGTGCGCTAATTGTTCGTATTTTGAAATTTGAGTTGAAAGATTTATTCCATTATAAATTTTTAGATCAAAATTCACGCAAACACTAATACGAGTTGTTGTGATTTGTTGCGAGGAAATCTGGGATCATTGGAGCTGGAGAAATTTTTTTATGAAATTTCCAGAGAGCTGAGGAGTTCAAGTGGAACGGTGTCAGGAATTTTGGTGCAGAGATCAGCACATACGGCCGCGTTTCCACGGTATTAGCCTCTATTTGCGGCGGTTCCGCGCCTGGGTAGAGGGTTCACTGTACCATTTTTTCTCTGTAAGCTTCTATCTTTCTTATCTCTCTCTCTCTCTGCTCCAATTAACAATTTGCTGCAGGTTTCTTTGCAAATAATCGCAGCGCCGTAAAGCAAAAATAAATTGTGCTTGTTTTTGATTTTCGTGGTTGTTTGCATAATTAATACGGATATTAAGGGGCAAAGACCAAATCCAGATTAGATGGGGAGTTCATTACCCTTCCTAAGCCCCAAAAATCACAAAATTTGCATCCGCATTTGACCCTCATTAACTAAAAAATATCTAGAGATGACTCTAAGGACCGTCACGCTCACTTAGGACAAGAGAAGGCCGTGGGTAATTCATTGCTTATCCGCGTTTTCTTGTGGTGTCTAAGGCAAGTGTGTTTAAGGCTAGTGGTTATTAATTAGGCCCACTACTTACGTAGTGGAGTACTTTCCCACTTACCTGGCACTTACCTGGCCACAGGGGGACAAAGATGCAGTGGAGGATTTATCCTGCGACTTGTCTTTTGGCAGTTAGGAGCTGTCTAGAGTTTGACCTAGGTGACCACTAGATTCTAGGGTTTTGTGTGTTGCATTTGTTGTGTTGCATCATTTTTTTTTTCAAAAATCCGTATCTTTTCAAAACAAACACCGCATTCATCATTCCCCTAATTATAAATTCACGCTGCCACTTGTACTAACCCTTTTTAGTGCAAGATAGGCTGGACACGGGATTCTAGTGCCCGTTAAGTCCGCGTTCCCTCATCGACCCAAAAGTCGGTATTTCTGCATTTACCCTTTCTTTTACCCGCCACCACACCCACATCGATGGATCCACCTCCATCGAATTTCTTTTCCACTACCCTGCCGCCGTCCGTTGGTGCGCAGAATCTACCTCGCATATCTCTCCAAGAGAGGTGCTATCCTACACGAGGTCCACTTTCCACTTGTCTTTCCATTCCACCAGCCAACGGGGAAAATTTTCAAATAAAACCCCAATACATCAACCTTCTACCAAAATTTCACGGTCTCGAGACTGAGGACGCATACGCATTTATCATGAAATTTGAAAATGTATGCGCAATGATGGGTACTTCACAGCTTTCTATGGATGCTTTACGTCTTCGCCTTCTCCCTTTTACCTTGTGCGATTTAGCCGAGAAGTGGCTATATAACACTACCGCACATTCCATTTCAAATTGGGATGAATTCGTCAAAGCATTCCTTAAGAAATTCTACCCACACCAAAAGACAGCTCGAGTCCATAGCGAAATCTATCAATTCACCCAGCTTCCAAATGAAACATTTTCAAAATGTCTTGAACGCTTCAAGGATCTGTTAGTCCAATGTCCTCATCACGGAATCCCCAGATGGGATCTGTGCCGTATCATTTATGAGGGCATTAATCCTAACACACGACAGACCCTTGAATCCACGTGTCAAGGCAACTTCATGACCAAAGATGATGGGGAAGCCTGGAAATTCCTAGAAGATTTCGCTGAAAAATCTTTACAGTGGGAGGGTGTGAGTCAATCGTCTAGGGATGGCAATGATATTTCCATAGAAGTTAGAGCTGAAATTTCAGCTTTACACAAGAAATTCGACAATATGGAAAACAAATTTTTAGCCGCCGCCCTAAGCCAAATGTCACTCTCCAAAACTGTATGTGGTTGCTGTTCTGATCCGTCTCATTTAACGGAAGAATGTCCATTAAACTCTGCGTTTCAAGGTCACGAGCATTCTAATGCCGCATTTCAAAGACCTCGAAACGATCCATATTCTTCCACATACAATCAGGGTTAGAGGAATCACCCGAATTTTGCTTGGAACCAACAACAACAATCTCAAAACACGGTTCCAAGCCAAAATAATTTTCAAAGGGCTCTTCCTCCACTACAACAGCACCCACAACTTCAATTGAGTCAGCACCCCTTCCAATCACAAAACTTCCAAAATCCGGCCAACACTTTTGCACCACATGAAAACTCTTTGCAATTGACCGGTACAGATAATACCTCTGCACTAGCACAAACCTTGGATACTTTCATGAAACAATCCATCCAAGGGACGGCAAGTTTGCAATCTTCCGTCGAGAATGCGATGAAGATCATTGTCTCTCAAAATGAGAACATCAAATCGATGGAAGAACAAATTGCACAACTAAAAGCCGAAATGCGTGCAAGAGAGAAAGGGAAACTTCCAGCTCAACCTTTACCCAATCCTGGCTATTCACATCATGTGGATGCAATCACGTTGAGATCTGGAAGAGTGCTTGACAATCACGTTGGGGAAGAGTTTGATGATACTGATAAATCAATCAATGATACCCCGGCTGAGACCTTTTCTTCCACCTCTACTTCTAATTCTAACCCCAGTTCTTCTACCCCACCACCTTCTTCCGAGCCTATTCTTCGTTTCCCAAAAGGCTCGCCACTTCAGCCCACCTCTTTTACTCCTCCACAGACGATCTCCACTTCTATTTTGGGATCATGTCCACACACACTTCCTTCTCCTATGATGGACCCAACGCTTATTGCTAAAGCGCCTTATCCTAATCGGTTAAGGGATAACACATCGAGTCCACATATGGAGAAGATTATGAACATTTTTAAGCAAGTTAACACCAACATCCCTCTCCTAGATGCCATCCAACAAGTTCCGTCCTATGCGAAAACTCTTAAGAACTTGTGCACTAGGAAGAGGAAGACTCAAGTGCCCAAGAAGATTTTCATGGAAAAGACAGTAGACACGGCTTTCCCCCAACAATTACCGAGGAAACGTAAGGATCCTGGATATCCTACTATTTCCATTTCTATTGGGGAAAAACACATTAACCATGCTCTACTAGACCTTGGCGCTAGTGTTAACTTGCTTCTGTAGGGTTCCTAGGCATACCCATGAGGTTCAACAAGTGATCAAACACGGCCAATTCAAAAATTTTCTAAGTGCCGAGAAACCCTAAGCAAGATCATAACTAGAGGTAAAGCGAAACTAGCAAGTAAACAACTTTAATTGCTAAATGAAAAAGACTACAACCTTTGTAGATCCGGTCCTCCACTTCCTTGGCTCCGTGATGACGTCCCTCCGCTGCAACCATCGGAATCCTAGACTCTCGCGGTGGTTTCATCGGAGAAAAGATCGGGCTAGGTCGTCGACTTCGATGCCGAAGATGATCTACGTCGAGGCAGCTCAAGATCAAGCTCCAACTTCACCAAGTCATGAAACTTGTGAAGAAAATACCCTATACTACATGGCAAGTGGTAGAGAATGAAGAAATATGAAGTGAGTTCACTTTGGATTTTGATTTCTCACTTGGAATCATCACTTGACATTTTTGTAGAAAGCTTTTCTTCTCTTCACTTGAAGAAGAAGATGAAGAAGAAGGAAAAAGAATATCAATTAAAATAAAATCAAGTGATGGTTATCATAATGCAACCATGGTTAAGTGTAGAGAATAAACTAGGGTTAGGTGAATGGTTAGGTTTAGCAAAAGAAACAAAAATGGTCAAAACTTCTTGAAGCTTCAAGGAAAAAACAAAAGAAGCAACCATTTCTTTTCTTGCTAAAATGAATAAATAAATAAAACAAAGATAACAAAACCCTAACCATTCACTTAAATATGGTTTAAAGTAAACATACACCCAACTTTGCATGTATCATCAAACATGATACAAACTAGTGCACAAAACTATATCATATATACAATATGCACATCAAGTGAGAAAATCCATCTTAAGTGAACCAATACTAGTTAATGTAAAGTAATATATCTAATATATAATTATACATTAAATCATTAAATCAACACTTGATTTAACGACCCGGTCATATCGCATATGACCGACTAATATCCAATGTATCGACTTATCGAATCAATCCTCGATTCGATAACTAGGTTATATCACATACAACCAATCGATACATTCATCGCGAGAATAGAATACGGTATCACATACACGCATTATTCTTAGTCCCGCACATATCTCATATGCGCTCCTATTTCGTTTCGCTTGAGCCAGGAAACCTCTGTGTAGGACTCTAAAGACTCGTCAATACGCCGGCAGTAGATGCTGATCATATCAAGCACCCACAAGCCGCAAGCGGTCTGCTAAACGTAACGGCCACCCGGGTATTGAGCGATCAGAAGATCGACGAGCAAGCCCGCTCACACTCCTGTGAATCCAACCAGTAACACTTACCATACAGTCCGGTCTGTTCGTCTGATATGTCGCATATCTCGCCTAGGGGTGGTAAACGTCAGACCCCAGTAGCTCGATAAGTCATGCCGATATAAGGTCCATAACAAGCGTGAAACTACTGATAACTCTTACCAGTAAATCACTGCAACCCTGGCCAGGGATTTCCAGTTATGGCCAATCGTGTATAGCGCAACATCAACCCCCAATACCGGGAGAGACGAATCCTCTCCTATCGCTCATTGCCTCCATGTGAATCGGGACTGTACCCAAAAACCACATGTTTGCACGACTCAGTAGAGCCGTGGTAGGGTGGAAATCAAAGCACAGTGGGAGACACACAAGACTCTATGACGATCTCGGGTCAACAGACTAAGCTGTACCAGTGTCACCAGAGAACTGCCATCTGACGTGAGGTATAATACCATCTGGGAGTTCTCGGCGAGTCCGTTCAGTATACCCAGTCTTCACTGAGCACCCGCATACCATCTCTAATGTCAAACACCAATGGATATGGGATCATCCATCGCCCATCACATGGGTCGAGAAGATATACGCTAGTTTACTCTGGAATATCGATGCCCCGTCTCGATATTCCCACGACTAGGAACATTGAAGGATGTACTCATTGACTACCCAGGCCCCACTAGTATGATCTGCATCATAGTACAGGAAGTCGAGTACACATCCTAAGGGCTTTATCAACATATAATAGAGAGACTGCAAGTATACATGTTAAGATAAACAGCAACCAGATAGCGTACTATCATGTCGAGCAAGAAAGTCCTACCTATATATGTCCCAGCATCCACTACAATATACATCCTATGTACAGTAATGGTCTCTAGGGCATACATATAACTAACAATCTTTCATTTGCACTAGGGCCATCTGTAGCAGTGGTTGCAGTATCACATACTCAACCATCCCATATAAATCTCTCTCTGGGAAAAAGCCTTTGTGTGTGGATCCGCTGTGTTGTCCTCTAAGTCTACTTTCCTAACCTCGATCACCCTGGAGATCAACTATCTCCATGATCAGGTGATGCTGCCTCAGAATATGTCTGGGTCACTGATGGGATCGGGGTTCCTGGGCCAATGCCACACTTCCATTGTCACACAATGGTGGGAACCTAGTTCATCTCATGAACCAATATACACCCAAACTTCCTCTTTGGTAGTATCTTTAATAGCGATGTTACCAGCTTTTATCGTCTAGTCTGCCACGGTATATAGCTTGGAACTCTTCCAACATACCGTCCCTTCACTGAGGGTAAAGACAATGCCTGCGACCGACATTCAGTCGTCCTTATCACCCTGGAACCTCTCCAGTGATTCTCCCCTGGATCGATTGACACCATCTCACTAAACCCTAGTGAGAAGCCTAACATCCATTTAGATCTATCTCATAGATCCAAATCCCAGGATTTAGGAGGTATCACCTTTATCCTATTTGGAGAATCCTTGTGATAAGAGGAGATTGACCGAGCGTAGCATAGAAAACTCCTTCTCTATCAAGAGTATGTTATCCACGTACTTTACGAGGACCACCACCTTACTCTCTACTACCTTTTTGTATATACAAGGTTCATCTACCATTTTGATGAAGTCAAACTCTTTGACTACCACATCAAAACAGATGTTCCAACTCCGCGATGCCTGCTTTATTTACGTAAAGCAACTTGAACACGTTTCCGCTGCTCCCACTGTTTACGAAGCCCTCTGGCTGTGTTCTTATAGACGTTCTCTTCTAAATCAATATTTAGAAAAGCAGTCATGACACCCAACCACCAGATATCGTAGTCATGGTATGTAGCAATGGCAAGTAGGATCTGGATGGACTTAAGCATAGCTACTGGAAAAAGGTTTCATCATTTTCCACGCCTGGTCGATGACGAAAACCTTTAACAAGTCTAGCTTTGAAAGTCTCAACTTTTCCATCTACACCAAGTAATCTTCTCAAGATATACTTGCTCCTGATGGGGATTTAACCGTTCAGATATCGCAACCAAAGTCCATACTTTGTTGGTGTACATGGATTCCATCTCAGATCGCTAAGCATCCAGCAATTCTTACAGAGTCTCACTCCTGATGGCCAGCTCGAAACTAGTTAGGTCATCATCTCATGATGCAATCCTCGCTCCCACTGTCATCGAGAAACCAAAGTATCTCTCAGTCGGATGAGGAATTCTACTAGATCGGCGGAGAGGCTGAGGTTCGTCGGGGACTATAGAATCCTTTGGTCCTGTCAAATCAGCTGCAGTTTTGTATAGCTGGAACCTTTCCAGTTCTACAGAACTGACCTTGTCTCGATCTTGTCCGGATTTTGCTTTTGACATAGGCCGGACAATCCCAAATCTTAACTTACTTAAGAAATAGGCTCTTCCCATAACATATCTTATATGGAGTGGTAGGCACAGATTTGATTCGAACCCAGTTCAATAGGTATGCAACTTCTCAAGTGCACAACCCCAAAAGGAAATAGGTAACTCAGTAATACTCATCATAGAGCACACCATATCATATAGGGTGCTATTGCTCCGCCCTGATACACCGTTGTGCTGTAGTATAATCAGAGGAGTAATACCGAGAGAGAATCCCATTCTCCTTTAGAACAGTCCAGGAATTCTATGCACAAGTATTCTCCTCCCTGATCTCATCATAGGACATAATACTTATACCCGGTTTTTGGTTCTCTACTTCTAACTTATATTCTGTGAATATCTCAAAAGCTTCGGACTTATGTTTCAACAGGAACATATGGCTGAATCTTGAGAGATTATCAGAGAATGTAATGAAGTACAAAGAACCGGTCTTGGCATATGTAGACAGGGGACTTTGCATACATCACTATGTATCAGTCCCAAGAGTTTAACAACTCTTTCTCTGTTTCCAATAAACAGACCTATGGCCATCTAATCTTTGTGACATGACTGGCAAGTTTCATAAGATGTAAATTCAAACTAATTTAAATATGCATCTAAATGTAATTTCAGCCAGTCGGGTCGCATTGATATGACCTAGTCTACAATGCCTCAAGAAGAATTCGTTCATTTCTGAACTCTTCCTCTTGTGTGTGTTCTGTATACTTGGAACTGTAGTTTGATTTAGAACGTCAATACTTTTAGATAACGTGCCTGAACCGATCAACTTTTGAAATAGGAAATGTTCAAAACATTATCCAACATTACAAAATTTTATCATTTCTTTACTAATAAAGAGATTGATATGATTTTGTATATCAGGTTCGGTATCTAATAACATTCGTTCAGAATCAATGTATTGGTAATACAGGGTGACAGTGACCAACAGACTTGGCTGCAACACTTGCACCGTTTTCTGTCTCATGAAACTTATCACCCGTACTCAGTTCTCTACCTTTCTGTAGCCCTATGTAACAGATTACATATCTGGGATCCTGATCCGGTATCAGATACCCAGGATGCAGAGAATACTGAGACAGTTCTTTGTAACGAACACACCCGAAGAAGATGCATTATATGCACTTTCTTCGTTTGGGCGGCATAGGAATTTTGGTATTCCCCTATTTCCTGCTCTGTCTTATAACAAATATAAGTTGGAGCGGGACCAACGTTCCCCAGCTCAGTATAACAAGCGGGTTCGGTCAATACATCCATATTATTATCTTCATTAAGGCGTGATATGGTGGCTACCTGGAGAGAGAGAAAAGAAAACACTCTGCGTGCGCTCTTTTAAGATTAGATTGGTTATATATTTTATCTAATCAGGATGGCTCCCACTGTTTTTATCAAATCTCCCTTCAAACCTTAAAAGGAAAGACTAGCCGGGATTAATTACACTCTACAAGTTCGCCAATCTTTCAGCCAGGCCAGTGTCGGTACTTTGAGGGAGGTTCCCCGTGCTTTCGCACGGACCTAATTAAAGTAAACCTCGTTTTCCCAGAGGCGTAACCCCGTTGACACCTTTCTAGACACCTACTTGATCGGCTAATTGTAAAGTGCAAAACTCTCCCAGGAGTAACAATTACTCGCAGTGGGTATCGGGATCCAACTATCGTATAGAAGGTATGCAATCTCATTGCAAATTTCAACACTTGAAATTCCCGATAAAGGTTTTTACCCCTAGCACCTATGATCTTAACTATGGTCAACAAATCATAAGTACTAGTCAAGTTCTACCTGTCATTTCGTGATTAATTAAACCCACCCACATGACCCTTAACTAAGGTCAACAAAGTCACGCGACTGTCCTAACTAATCGCATCATATGCGGTGTAGGAAGACATCACTTAGCTACCGTACACTGTGCCTTGACTATGGTCAACAAACACAGCACGAATACTAAGTACTCTACTTCCTAAAATGACGGAGGGTTGCGAATGGTTTTTTATGAAAACCTATAACGCTTTGAACTTGATCTCGTTGCGGAATCAAATGGTTTTTAAATGGAGTGTTTTTGAGGCTTTTCTAGTTTTGCTAAAGGGGTCACTCCCGGTGAAGGGATCGTCGGCCCTTTCCTCATTGAATAAGGTACATGATATATCATATATACCGCTGTGCAAAGCAAAAACTATAGAAGCAATCAAAAGACAAACCGAGGGTTGTAGCATCTGCCAGTTATTGCTAAAGGAGTCACTCCCGGTGAAGGGATCTTGGTCCTTTCCTTATCGAATAAGGTGCAGGATGTTCTACAAGGAACACCGCGATGCAAAGCAAGAACTGTAGCTACCTGTTTGTATTTTTGAAATTCGATTCCACAACATCTTTTAGGTTTATTTTCTTTCATTAATCTCATTAATGAATGTCCCATCATTTAAGTCCACCTAAACATCACAGATAAATATAACGTACGCTTATTCCATCCGCATTCGCCTCGATGTCCCGTCTGCACCGTTAGGTTAGGTAACTAACGGCAGAGCGGGGCAGGGCTAGCGCGGGTGTAAAACATAAGCAACGTCTATATAATATATCATATATACTATATGCAATATCTATCTGAACATACCACATGATCACATCACAGATAACGCAGCAGAAAATATCATATGAAATATTGGATATACTAGAACGTCCGTGTTTTATTTTGAGCCTGAATAAAACACGGATTCTACGGTAGTGATGAATAGCCAATCCCACACCCTAGACCCCTACGAGAGCGGCAAGCAACCCTACCAATTCTTGGGTTAGGAGACCCGGACTCGACTCCTCGAGATGGTCTCCCACTGGACCCTAGAACCCGGTTACTTGTGCTCCCCTCCTTGGGTCTATCCTAATGCGGAAAAGTAAATAATATACAAATGGTGACATCATCCGCAACCTGGAAGTGCCCCAATAAAAGAATATTACATACAAGTTTTTTACATGAATGAAAATGAAAAACACTCATCTCACATAAAAACCCCCGGCTATTCAAACACGACGATCCAATATAACATATCCAGCAACACATAACATCAGATGTCATCAACGTAAGTAAATATGCCCATCCCAATTGTCGTTGACATATCGCAACGAAACCGGCGATATCACATATTACACTTACGGTCACAGAAAAGAAAGTGTAAAACTACAACAGTTTGAATCCGCAACCTGCGTAGACATCGCATGCCTAACCAAATGAATTCCTTAGACATCGCATGCCTAACAATTATAAACCCCGCATTTTAGTCTCATTATCGAAAACACTTTTCAATATGAAGTCGGGCAATTCAACAAGATTCCCGATATCCAGAACGAATGCTCGTCGCAAACTTTAGTAGACGGCCGCACCCCCGATACCGCCGACGAAGTGCACTAAGGCGGAACACCGCTGCCGCGAGCACCCGAACGGATGCTTTCGGCGACGGGGTTCTCCTACAGTCACTTGGTCGGGGCTATGGGGCGTGGCTGTCTATTAAGTTTACCCGGCGAGTATCCGCGTATCCAACGTGATTGCGACGGACTTTTGATCACATCAAACTTCCGTGGCAACCGATCAAGTGAGACTAAAGTGCTAGATTTATAATATTCAAATCAGTTATCTTATAACTACTTATGGATTCCAAATATTGTATCACATTCCAGATAAATAGAAAATGTCAAACTTTCCGATCGAACATTCAAACACCCAAGTTTTCCCGAGACAACTCAACACATGAAATAAGTTTAAAAACATTCACTTCATGCCACAGTACCAACGGTCCAGCCGTAGAAGGGTCAAGCCAACGCCTCACATGTGGCACGCCGTACTGCCCCAAACCCTAAGGTTCAAAGGGCAGTTCAAGACGGTCACATAATCGAGTTAAGGTTTGTTGTCTTCTAGAGGGTCCATCGTGTTACTTGCACTACTTAGAACGTTCTTAAACCACGGAAAAATCCAACACTTGGAAATTTCCCGGCAGGGGAAAAAGTGGGTATTTATATCCTGTCGAACTTTTCAACATGTTCTAAAATATCCGGAAAAACATAAACAAAGTTAAACAATCCGATCGAAACATCGAGTCCCCAAAACAACCCTAGAAAACTCAACACTTAAGTGGAATTAAAAAGTTCCCATAAAAAATAAACAAGAAATGACCTAAAAATAATTACATGAAATTTCAGGGACTAAGTCATAATTTTGGCCGCGGAACCGCCGCCAAACCCTTGGTTTGGCCACGGTTCCGCGGTCGAATATTTGAGTTAGAGGTCCGTACTTCACAGTAATTCTTAGTTTTTCCTGCTTAATTTTCTGTGCATTTTTAATTCATAAAAAACCACAGTTTGAAAAAATGTACAGAGAAGGGTTTTGATCGGGGTTTCGGGGTTCGATCGGATCTCTAACTTCGTCTACACTTCGCCTAAAGCTCTAGCTAGGCTCTGATACCACTGTAGGGTTCCTATTTCACACCCATGAGGTTCAACAAGTGATCAAACACGGCCAATTCAAAAAATTTCTAAGTGCCGAGAAACCCTAAGCAAGATCGTAATTAGAGGTAAAGCGAAACTAGCAAGTAAACAACTTTAATTGCTAAATGAAAAAGACTACAACCTTTGTAGATCCGGTCCTACACTTCCTTGGCTCCGTGATGACGTCCCTCCGCTGCAACCATCGGAATCCTAGACTCTCGCGGTGGTTTCATCGGAGAAAAGATCGGGCTAGGTCGTCGACTTCGATGCCGAAGATGATCTACGTCGAGGCAGCTCAAGATCAAGCTCCAACTTCACCAAGTCATGAAACTTGTGAAGAAAACACCCTATACTACATGGCAAGTGGTAGAGGATGAAGAAATAGGAAGTGGGTTCACTTTGGATTTTGATTTCTCACTTGGAATCATCACTTGACATTTTTGTAGAAAGCTTTTCTTCTCTTCACTTGAAGAAGAAGATGAAGAAGAAGGAAAAAGAATATCAATTAAAATAAAATCAAGTGATGGTTATCATAATGCAACCATGGTTAAGTGTAGAGAATAAACTAGGGTTAGGTGAATGGTTAGGTTTAGCAAAAGAAACAAAAATGGTCAAAGCTTCTTGAAGCTTCAAGGAAAAAACAAAAGAAGCAACCATTTCTTTTCTTGCTAAAATGAATAAATAAATAAAACAAAGATAACAAAACCCTAACCATTCACTTAAATATGGTTTAAAGTAAACATACACCCAACTTTGCATGTATCATCAAACATGATACAAACTAGTGCACAAAACTATATCATATATACAATGTGCACATCAAGTGAGAAAATCCATCTTAAGTGAACCAATACTAGTTAATGTAAAGTAATATATCTAATATATAATTATACATTAAATCATTAAATCAACACTTGATTTAACGACCCGGTCATATCGCATATGACCGACTAATATCCAATGTATCGACTTATCGAATCAATCCTCGATTCGATAACTAGGTTATATCACATACAACCAATCGATACATTCATCGCGAGAATAGAATACGGTATCACATACATGCATTATTCTTAGTCCCGCACATATCTCATATGCGCTCCTATTTCGTTTCGCTTGAGCCAGGAAACCTCTGTGTAGGACTCTAAAGACTCGTCAATACGCCGGCAGTAGATGCTGATCATAACAAGCACCTACAAGCCGCAAGCGGTCTGCTAAACGTAACGGCCACCCGGGTATTGAGCGATCAGAAGATCGACGAGCAAGCCCGCTCACACTCCTGTGAATCCAACCAGTAACACTTACCGTACAGTCCGGTCTGTTCGTCTGATATGTCGCATATCTCGCCTAGGGGTGGTAAACGTCAGACCCCAGTAGCTCGATAAGTCATGCCGATATAAGGTCCATAACAAGCGTGAAACTACTGATAACTCTTACCAGTAAATCACTGCAACCCTGGCCAGGGATTTCCAGTTATGGCCAGTCGTGCATAGCGCAACATCAACCCCCAATACCGGGAGAGACGAATCCTCTCCTATCGCTCATTGCCTCCATGTGAATCGGGACTGTACCCAAAAACCACCTGTTTGCTCGACTCAGTAGAGCCGTGGTAGGGTGGAAATCAAAGCACAGTGAGAGACACACAAGACTCTATGACGATCTCGGGTCAACAGACTAAGCTGTACCAGTGTCACCAGAGAACTGCCATCTGACGTGAGGTATAATACCATCTAGGAGTTCTCGGCGAGTCCGTTCAGTATACCCAGTCTTCACTGAGCACCCGCATACCATCTCTGATGTCAAACACCAATGGATATGGGATCATCCATCGCCCATCACATGGGTCGAGAAGATATACGCTAGTCTACTCTGGAATATCGATGCCCCGTCTCGATATTCCCACGACTAGGAACATTGAAGGATGTACTCATTGACTACCCAGGCCCCACTAGTATGATCTGCATCATAGTCCAGGAAGTCGAGTACACATCCTAAGGGCTTTATCAACATGTAATAGAGAGACTGCAAGTATACATGTTAAGATAAACAGCAACCAGATAGCGTACTATCATGTCGAGCAAGAAAGTCCTACCTATATATGTCCCAGCATCCACTACAATATACATCCTATGTACAGTAATGGTCTCTAGGGCATACATATAACTAACAGCTTCCATATTCTGTTTATGAGCAACTAGGTATTGGAGAGTTGAAGCCAACCCATTGCACTCTCCAGATGGCTGACCGATCAATCACCAAACCTAGGGGTGAACTGGAGGATGTGTTAATAAAAATCGGGGAATTTATCTTCCCTGTGGACTTTATTGTAATTGATACACAGCCTGTAGCGAACCCACGGAATCAAATTCCGGTGATTTCAGGTCGCCCCTTTTTGGCCACTTCCAATGCTATAATCAACTTTCGTAATGGTTCTATGACCTTATCTTTCGGGAATAGGTCATTAGAGCTGAACATTTACAAGTTGGGATGTGTACCCTCTGAACCTAATGCTCAGGTCTGTTCTGTCGACTTAATGGATGTCGACAGCAGCGAATTTGATGATCCTCCTAATATCGATCTTGACTCTTTTCATATGTTATTGTTTGACCAACTCTGTATTATACACATACGGACTCTTCCACCGAGATGTCCGGGTCAACAATTAACACTGATTATGAACTGTTCTTAGAGTCTGAAGATCACCCCGCACTTTTTGATGACATTATTCATCGGGGTATTGATGGAACTTTTGAGGAAATCTTCGCTGATGAACTCGCATTTTTGAATGACACGGGTGTTGAGATGAATCATGTCCTACTCAATGAAATTGAACCTCCACCCCTTTTTCTGAACTGTAAAAAGAATGCGAGTAATCCATCATATACACTGCATCGTCTCTCCAAAATGAGACGCACACACATTCTGTTCCACCACTTAACCTTTCCCCACTTCTTCTTCCACCAACCAGAGCACTGCATTGATAAATTTTTTGAATGGTTGGTGTTAACTTTTGGTCTTTGCAAAGCTTGGCATCGACCACTGATTTTTGACCCCCTCATATGATTTTAAAAGATTAACATTGCATAACTCAAGTTTGGGGGGGTATATTTTTTCTGGCTCTTGAAAAGAAAATTTTTACAAAATTTTAAGCCAAAAATAAGTTTGGGGGAGGTTCTTCACTTAAATATTTTGCCTCCACTAATAAATTCCTCCCAACCTTACAGGTTTTTCGAGATTTAGCAGAAGGAAACAGTGAGGACACTGTTGAAAACAAGTTTGGGGGAGGTTTGTGCTTATTTTTGCATAATTTGCATATCATTTGCATAAGCACAAAACATTTTTGAAAACCTATAAAAATTTAAAAATTTTCAAAAGATAAAAACATTTTTTTGTACATAAATAAGATAATAAAAGATTAGATAGTGAAAAATTACATCCATGAGATTAGAAAAATTTAAGAAAACCAAGAAAATTAGAAGTTTTTCTTATACGAACTATTAATAAGTAGTTATGAGCCGTTGTCCCAAGGGTTAGTAAGATGAAGGAAGTCACTAATCTAAGGATAAAAATAAGTCTGAAAAATAGTTTCTATTCTGGAAGCCAAACATTTTGAAAGTTGATACCCTGCTATTCGCACTTACACACGTCTTAAAGCCTGGGATAGTAGAGGATACCTTGAAATGCTCTTGTCTTTAAGCGAAAAGTATGAAGGAAATAAAAAAATGAAGAAAATATAAAATGGTGAGAAAAATGGACACTGGTTTTGTTATCACCAAGGGCAATAAAAAAAATATATAGCGAGGGTTCTTCTTCACCTAGTGCCCTAAGGCCAACTGGTCTGGGAGTCACTGCTAAGCCTTAGGTGGTGCAAGACGAGGAAAATACACCAAATAAGCAAGTACATGAGTAATCGGTCGGTTAGTACCTCAAGAAGTATTAACGGTCGCATGAAAGTGTGTGAGCAAATTCATCTAAATATTCATTAATTAAAAAGTACTGAGGCTGATGGGCAAGAGTATGATAGCTTGAATTGAATTCTCCGGGTGTAGGGATGTCCTTACACACACGCAGGGTTATATGATCGATGTTTGGAAGAAAGATAGGAATGAAAAATAAGACGATGTTTTATTGAGGGAGGACGTGATTTCTAACATCTTTTCTTGACCATTAAGATAGGGTTCATGACAACCGAAAAGCTAGCTTAGTTGGAAACCCTAATTTTCAAGGCTTTTCTTTTACAATTCTTTTCTTTAAATGTAATATTCATGATCTTCCTTTTATTATTGGATTTTGTGGATGCAATCCGCTGAAAACCCTCAGGAGACAACACTCCTCCTACTAGGGACACCTAGAGGTTTAAAGGCTTGTTGCACGTGCTCAGTGCAATCGTGTTGCCTACGAAAGTGTGCTAGTTAGTTTTTCTCTTTCTTTATTTTCTCCTTCTCTTTTTAATAAAAAGTTCGCTCGAGACGATCGAAAATAAGTTTGGGGGAATTTGATCAGTCGAAAATACTGCATTTTTAACACGACAATTTCCCTATCATTTGCACTCATCTAGAAGTGTTCGGCATTCATATTACACATATTAGCAAATCAGTCGTTAAAATATCAGATTGCATGTGTTAGACTCTAAAACCGGCACTATAAAGGAAATTGACCGCATTTTATGGCATCGCATCATCCCTATATTGCGCAACACTTGTCTTGAGAAATTGTGCAGGAACAAAGCCAAAAGAAGCTGATAAAAAATACGCCAACTCAAAGGCTAAAGATCTGGTAGCAATCCAAAGGGACAAATACAATTAAACATATCACAAAAAGGCCCATATGTCAGCCCAAGATCACAGAAGAAGACCCGAGCCCTGAAGCCTCCAAAGCGCCGCGGTTCCGCGGCGGGAGCCAGCTTGCGCCGCGGTTCCGCGGCGCTTATGCCACTTCATCAGTCAAATTTCATTGCAAAATTCTCATCTCTGGTCCCACATTCCTTTTATATACTTCAATCTCCAGAAAACCCTCGAAGCTTCTGCCAGATCAGCAAAGACCATTAAGCAAAGCTAATCTTAATTAAGCTCCTAACAAACTATTTCTAGAAGCTCCCTCCTAACTAATCACATCTAGAAGCTTCTCCTCTAACCAACTTTTGGAGGGAAATTCAAATTTCCTCAACAAACTTTTGGAGGGAAAACTTAAAATTCAAATCCTAGATCTAGGGTTTTAATGTCTATAAATAGGAACCTAGATCTAAGGGTTGAGATTAATCTTCCTAATTCCTAAATCTCTTTCTTCATCATATTCTTCCACAAGTCTAGTGACAAGGCTTGTGCGAAACCCTAACCCTAATTCCAATCAAATTCAAGATCCCGAGTACCAATCAAGCAAGAAGCCCTTCAACCTTTTAGGAGCGGAGCCGATCTTCAACAGAGCAAGTGATCCAAGCCGATCCGCGACTCACGGAGCCGAGCGAAGCCAAATCGACGATCGAGTTCTTCCTCTTGTAGTTCTTGAGCGAATGTAATGAAATTGTTGATATAAATAAAAGGTGAAATTCTTTAATCTTGTTTTCTTTAAATTCTTGCATCATGATTCGATCTCAATTTATGATTGTAGTTCTTGTGATGATGTTTGAGTAAAACTCCGCTCGTCAAGGAGTCGAGACGATCAATAGAATGATGATGTAACAAATCTTAAAACTATTCTTAAGTCCTACGGGTTTTGTAAACCCTAGCAAGTTCAAGAACTGATGACCTAGTTTCGTTGCGATACTTTCTTGATTGTGATCGCTCGAAATTAGGGATCTACGATCGTTTCTTGAATTTACTAGAGGCTAGAATATGAATGATATCGATGAAAGAACAAGGGATAAGATGAAACCCTAGTTTCACAAGAAATCTTTAATTCTCGTCGATCATCATCGATCTAGTATCAATTCATTGAAGGATAAGAATACGTCATTGTAAGATTACATCACATCTATAGATCCGATCGATTCCTACGAGCCTCATTTCGATTCTTGATATTTGGTTGGAAAAATCAACAAACTCGCAATTCCTGATTCTATCTTTTTTCTTGTTATTAGATCTATATTTTCTTTTTCTTGAACTTCAAATATAAATCATGAATTGTTTTGTTTTCTTTTCTTTAAAGTTTCGACTCATCTAATTCAAAAGACGAACTATTACACTGTCCCTGTGGACGATCCGCACTCACTTACATTCTACATCCGACACCGTAGTTGATTGCGGTCAAATAATTTTTGGTTGTGATTTCTTTACAATTTCCAACATACACAACGAAGAATTCGTTTCAATCACCACCGCCGATGACCCCACCTCGTCGTCACCTCTGACCTCCACCTCCTCTCCTTCTTTTCCGAGCTCTCTTCCCTGCACAAACAACCTCACCCGACTTCTTGAGACCCCCGCTGCCTTGCCGGAAACCATTGCCTGCATTCTCGCCGTCGACGGCCCATCGTCGACGTCACACCCTCACCTTCCCCTCTGACTCCAGAGCCAACCCAGAGCACTAGCCATTTTCTTCTCCTACTTCTTCTTTTTTTTTAAGTTCTTCTCCTCTTCTTGATTTTTGATTTCCGGCGATCGCCACCGGAGCCGTGCCACCGCCGACGATCCGAACGAACCAGACAATGCACCAGATCGTGTCCGTATCGCGTCCAGACCATGCACCAGATCGTGTCCGTATCGCGCCCAGACCGCGCACCAGATCGCGCCCAGACCGTGCACCAGATCGCGACTAGACCCAGTACCGTGTCGTGCCGTTTCACACACCGTATCGTGTCACGTCGCACCAGGCCGCCTGCATATCGACCTTTTGAGACAAGTTTACCTTGCTACATGCTACATTACATTTTTGCATCTATTTTAATAAGTATAATTATTGAATCGATAACCGTACATCTATATAGTTTATTCTGTATCTACTTGCATATCATATTACATGTTCTAGTTTGTTGTTCTATTAGTACACATGCTTGTTTTGTATACCCATGCTTATGCTAGTTGATTGTGAACACCCACATGATATCTTGTACACCCTGACATGACTTGTTACACTCATTACTTGACACGACATGGTACCGTACACTCTTGACATGACATGACACCTAAAAACACTACTTGATTTGACCTGATGTACCATGGCTTTACCTGTTGCGTGATCTTGTGTCTAATGCCAACAAACATAACATGTAGTCCTTACGGACCGTTTCTGTTGTCTATCCAGACAAATCTACACCTACCTGATCCTGTGTTGGCATTAGTTCTTGATTACTGAATACCTGACTTGACACACATAACTTGGGGGTATGGGGAAATCAATGATGAAACCTGACTTGTAACTCGACAGTTGCTTGCTTTTACTGATCAGTTTTGAGGCCAGGCCCGCCTCGTGACGATGCTGCTGACATCGTTGGTCTGTATCCTTTTCCTTTTAGTGCCTAGCGGCACGTCTCGGTTTCAGCCCGAGAGTCTTAGACCGTGGTCCCGGGCATGCACGGGATACTATTGAGTTACATCGATGATTCATCAAATTGATTTCAAAGACTTGAGAGTAGATAACCAACAGACCAGTTAGTTTACTCACTGCACACTACCTTTCACTGTCCTGATTTATATTGCTGTACATCTACTTTACCATTTGTTATTATACTTGCATTGTCTTGCTATCCTGTTTACATATTATTGCTTGATGTTATGACGCGCTGGCGTCTGGGTTTTGCATGGCCCAGATTCTTCTACCTTGTTGCAGACTGAGCAGGAGTATTGCCGCTGTTAGACTGAGCGGTGAAGTTCCTGTCAGTATGTAGTCTTACTTTCCAGGTTTCATTATTGTATCTTTTGCTTCCGCATATCATTACTTCTTGACTCTTTCATTCTGGCTCATGGACATGTACTAGATAGTTTAGTTTACTTTCCTGTTCTTGATATCTTTACAGCCGTAATGTGACCGTGGAAGGATTTTTCATATCCACGGGTAGCATGGTTGGCTATGTCACGTGCCCATCTTAGCGTACTCTGGGAAGCGGGGCGTGACAGTCTGGACCGTGGTCCCGGGTATGCACGGGATATTATTGAGTTACATCGACGATTTCATTAAATTGATTTCACAAACTGTAGAATAGATAACCCGGTAGTTTAGTTCAGATTACTCACCGCACGTCACATACACTTATACACTTCACTGTTCCATATCCATGTTACTTATTATACACATGTTATTGTTTATACTCATGCTTGCATATCTCGTGTATTCTGGTTATTTATTATTGTTGATATTATGACGCACTGACGTCTGGGTTTTGCATGGCTCAGATCCTCTGTCTTTGTTACAGGCTGACCAGGAGTATTTTAGCCGACAGACCGAGCAGTGAGGATTCTGTTAGTATCCAGTTTAGTTTAGTTTCATTTCCGTACTTCTTTCCTGTTGCGAGCCCGTATTTGGGACATATTTCTAGATGTTATTGTTTTTGGATTTTATTGCTTTCGCATTTATATTTCTTGACTCGTTTATTCTGGCAGATGGACATGTATTAGATAGTTTTATATTTTTACTGTTCTTGATATCTTATAGACTTCTGTAATGTGACTGTGGAGGGATGCTTCCTAACCACAGGTAGTATGGTTGGCTCTGTCACGTGCCGATCGTAGCGCACTCTGGGAAGCGGGGCGTGACAATTCCATTCTCTTTTAAGTAGCCTAGAAACTCGGCACTTAAGTATTCACCATCTCGATCAGATCTCAGGGTCTTGATATTTTTTCCAGTTTGTTTTTCCACTTCATTCTTGTATTCCCGGAATTTCTCAAAGGCCTCGGATTTATGTTTCATTAAGAATACATGTCCATACCTAGAGAAATCATCTGTAAAAGTAATGAAGTAGGAATAACCACTTCTCGCATGTGTAGACATTGGACACACATCGATGTGTATGAGTCCCAAGAGCGAGCTCGCTCTTTCCCCGTGTCTAGCGAACGGAGTTTTTGTCATCTTTCCTTTGAGACATGATCGACAAGTTGCATATGACTGATATTCGAACGGATCCAAATATCCCTCCTTATGTAACTTCTTAAACCGTGTTTCATTGATGTGACCTTGTCTACAATGCCACAAGAACGCCTGATTTAATTCTGGAGACTTTCTTTTAAGTGTGTTCTGGACACTGAAAACCTGAGCTTGATTCAATATATATATGTCGTTATCTAATGTACCTGACCTAATCAAATTTTGATTTAGGTGGATGCGTACTATATCACTTACAAATGTAAAATCATATCCTTCTTTAGAAAGTAAAGATACAGATATGATATTACAGGCTAGACTAGGTACATATAAACAGTTACGTAGAATCAATATCTGCCCACTTGTCAATCCTAGGTGATATTCCCCTACGGTTTCAGCGTCCACGCTCATTCCGTTAACAACTTTAAGAGTCATATCACATGCCTTGATAACTCTACGGTTTCTCAAAGCCTGTAATGAATTACAGATATGAGATCCTGATCCGGTATCTATTACCCAGGAAGTAGAGTTAATAGATAGACAGTTTTCAATTACAAACACACTCGAAGCCGAAGCCACAACATGCTTCGAATCCTGGCTTCTGACTTTCCAAGCCCTGCAGTTCTTCTGACAATGCGCTTTCCCGTGGCTACAAAGACATGGCTTCTTCCCTACTACTAGCCCCGAAACATTTGCCCTGCCCTTTCCCCCTATCTTATTGACACCGCTTATCGGCTTGGTGGAGGTCTTCTTTTTCTCTCCCTTGGCTTTCGCCTCGGATCTAGAAGAGGAAGATTCTCCAATAAGCAGAGCGGGTGTCTCCCTGAATTCTTTCAGGGTGCCCTCTGAGCTCTTCAATAACTTGAGGAGACTTGGAAGTGTAACTTACTTCTCTTAAATTTTGCAATTCAAGATAAACTGGGCGTAAGTAGATGGTGGGGACTGTAGAATCAAGTCAATGCATAACTCGTTCTCCAACGTGGTCCCATGGTCCGTGAGCTGTTTAATATAGATAATCATCGTAAGGACGTAGTCCTCTGCAGATGACCCGACAACCAACCTCGCTTGAAGCAATATTTTCAATGTCTCATATTTTGCAATACGAGATTACTCTCCATATAAAACTTTGGTATGGAGGAAAATTGAAGCTAAGTCCATCTTCTCGTGCTGCCTCTGGTTTTCACTATCCATGGAGGCTAACACGAGGCACTTGGTTCTCGCACAATCCTTTTCCCATGTCAGACGGATATCCATATCCGTGACAGTGGAACTTGGACCTGGGACGGCGGGGTTTTTTTTCGTAAGGAGGTAGTCTAGCTTGTCACAAGTAAGTGCCATTTGGACATACCATAGCCAATCAATATAGTTTGGCCCAGTCAAATTATTATCTACTAAGCTATGTCCGGTCATAGTGGTCGCTGCAAATAGGAGAGAGAGAAGAAACACTTAGCATGATGCTCTTGCAAGTTTAGATTGGTTATTAGTTTATCTAAACAGGATGGCTCCCACTGTTACCTCGAATCCTTCCTCAATCCATAAAAGAAGAATTAGTCAGTATTAATCTCACTTTTACAATTCTTGCTTAACCTTTCTGCCAGGCTGGTGTTGGTATTTCGAGGGAGGTTTTCCAACGCTTTCGCGAAGTTCCTTAATTACATAACCTCTTTTCCCTGGAGGTGTAGCTCCGTTAACACCGTTCTAGACACCTACTTAGTTTATAGCATTAATCGTTTAGTGAAAAATCTTCCGAAGAGTAGCGCATACTCACAGTAAGATCGAGATCCAAATATCATCGTGTGATAACCAAGAAGGAAGCCTGCCATGATTATCACACTCCAAATGGTATGCAACACTAGAAAGTTTCAGTACCTTAGAAACCCCCGATGTAGATTTTTATCCCATACTCTTATGACCTTGACGAAAGCCAACATATCATATGTCGCATGTCAAGTTCTACCCGTCATTATCCAGGTTAATTTGAATCCACCCGTACATACCCTTGACGAAGGACAAAATAGTAGTACGACTGTCCCATTCCAACGCATCTATCTATGCTACATATGAATACCCAGCAGCTATCAATCACTATGCCTTGGCGAATGTCAAAATACATAGCTTGAATACTATTGAATATTCATATGAAATGACGGAGGGCTATGGATGGTTTTGGCGAAACCGTGAAGTAGTGAACTTGATATAGTCGAAGGAACCATGATAGCTTTTTTAAAAGGAGCGGTATAAGCTCCGCATTTAAAATTGCTTTTGAAGAAAACCGAGTGGTTTTGAAATTATTCCAACGATTAAGCTTTGGTTTGTTTTATCTTACATTAGTCTTTGTTAATGCGGTCCCATCATTTACAACCTATCATTGCAGCAAAAGAAACGAAAAAACAATATACGCTTATGCCATCCGCATTTGCCACTAGGCCCCGTCTAACACCGTTAGGTTACTTAACTAACACCAGAGTGGGGGCGTGACTAGCGCGGGTGTAAAAATAAGCAACGTCTACTAGATATATAATATATATATATATATATATATATATATATATATATATATTCATTCGTCTCACACAATAATAGGCATTCCAGATCACAGATGAATATATTGGATATACTAGAAATTCTGCGTTTCGTTTAAGCATGTAACGAAAGACGGATTCCACGGTCGTGATGAATAGCCAAACCTCACCCCATACCTCTACGGGTGCGGCAAACTACCCGCCAAATTCCCGAAGTAAAGCAACCTCCTTCGGTAAATGAGTAGGCCACTCGGCACTTCAAAGAACCCGGTAGTTTGTGCACCCCACCTTGGGTCTATCCTAGGAGCAGAAACAGTAAAAAGAAATAATGTACATCGATGGCTACAACCTCAACCCGGATGTGCCCCACAAAATAATATTACATCAATATTACAATTACATGAATGAAAGAAAAGAAAACACTCTTCTCACATCTCCCGGCTATTCATCCACAACGATCCAATAAAATTCATATACACAAACTATCACAGATCACAGATATGTACAACTCCCAACTAATCGACGTATAGCAATTAGCGGAGTTTTACGAACACATATATATCAAACACAGAAGATCCGATTAGTTAAATTACTTAGAATTTCGATCGATAACCAAATTTGAATATACCCCAAGTACAACACTGTACATAAAACATCCTGGGCAAAAACAAAATATTCCAAAATTCACAACTCAACAATATAGACCAACTCTAGAAAATCGGGCCGAGTCACCCTTGACTTGGTCGCGGAACAACGGCCAAACGCATGGTTTGGCCGTGTTTCCGCGGCGGTCTTGGGGATTCAGGGACCCAATTTTCTCCTGTAGTCTCCAAAAACCCTGCACGTATTTT
Organism: Agapanthus africanus; assembly: GCA_030015575.1. Taxonomy (NCBI): domain Eukaryota; kingdom Viridiplantae; phylum Streptophyta; class Magnoliopsida; order Asparagales; family Amaryllidaceae; genus Agapanthus; species Agapanthus africanus. The sequence continues at coordinate 294,220,673 of CM057339.1, read as the reverse complement.
TAAGGCCCCTGAAATGATTTTTTGACCAGTTTTTAAAATCGACAGAAAACGGGTTTTTCGGATGTAATTTTGGGATTTTTCAGCGATCGAATTTTTAAAGACTTTGCTAACTAGCTAGTTAAGGTTTTGTAGGCTCTGATACCACTGTAAGCTGATGTCGTGCACCCCGCGGTTGGCGTGGAGGCGGAATTTCAAAAAAACGATAATGTTTACTACGCAACACCGGCTAAAACTTCAGGATCTTTACTAAAGCCTTAACTAGCTAATCTATCTAGAGATTTAACTACTCTGTTAGAATGGTTATACTTCCAAGATGGAGTCCTTCGGGTCTTCTAGTACCCCTCTCCAAGGCTCCTCGGTGATCGGATCGGGCTAGCTCCATCGGCCTTTTTGTGTCAAAGATGATCCACCGCGAGAGAATGTGCTCCAAGCTTCAACCTCTAAATAAGGTAACTAAGGTAGATGGTTCGCTAAACCAACTAGCCTAGGAGATATAGAAAGTCTAATGGATTGTAGTGTCTAACTAAACCCTTGGCTCACAACACATGTGAAGGTTAGGGTTTAGTTAGAGGAAGAAGGAGACGGAGAGACCTAGAGAGCTCAAGGAGATCAACTCAAGAAAATAATCAAGAGAATAGAATGAACACGTGAATGGCTAAGTGTGTGAGAAATGGGTATATGTCTTGACAATAATTCAAGCATGCAATATTTCACAATAGAAAATATTGCCCATGCTTGAATAGTAAGTCAAGACTAATAAAGAAATCAAATACCCATTCCTTAACCATGCCATGGATGTCTCCTCCAATATCCACCTCATTAATCCATTTGGAAAATGGATAATACAAATAATGAGGTGACACCTTCTAGAATCATTCCTTGACAAATTACAAGAATGCCTGTAACAACTCCAATTTTTGTATACGTAAATTTGATTTAAATTTGAAGTATACTTGGAGTATTTAATGTAGCTGATATCACTTTAAGTATCTATTTTTCCATAATAATTAAAAGAAGGAGCTTGTAGCTCATTGGTAACACCTTGCACTACTGAACCAAGCCACCAGAGTTCGAATCACATGCCCCACATTATTTTTAGATTATTTTTCTTTTAAAATTCTTGGAAGCCCAACAGTCCACAGGCCATAACTCCCAAAAGTTGAAATGAACCCTAAAATCTAAATATACCAAAGCCTACGACAGGCGAACCCACGCCCGACGGCACCCCGACTCGGCCGAGTCGGCCGGCGGACCGACCGACTCGGGCCGGCGCCGCCGGCCGGACTCGGCCGGACGGCCGAGTCGTCTACATGAAAGTTTCGCCTTTTTATCTTCTTTAACCCCCTGTTTACTCCAATTTATTGGATCGGTTCTCAAATGTTAATTACACCCAATTCAATACAAATTTTAATGATTTTTCTTAAATTTTTACAATTTTTTTTAAAATAAAAACCTTTCACCTACCCTACCCTACCTACCCTATAAATAGACCCCCTACCCTCTACCCTCTCATCCCAAAACCTAGGTTTATTCTCTCAAAATTTCTACAAGAAAGGTGTGCTTTGAAACCGAGTACACGGCGAAGCGCTGACGGATTTCCGACGACGTTCTTTGAAACAACCGGCGACGAAACAAAGCCTCAACCACTCACCTTGTTCCTCTATACTCTTTATTATAGATCGAAGCCTGTAAGTCCCGTTCTTTTCTTCTTCTACTTCTAAAAAAAATACGAATTTATGAAACCCGACGGAAATCGGAACAAACCGATTTCCGATTCGGTTTTTCTATAAAATCTCACTTGTCACCCATACCATAATACCTAAACATATTCATGATGACCATTAATCACATAACAATTAATTTGGACAAAGTTTCTCATATGAAATGATAGCTTTCTTGTAATACCGTATTCTTTTCATAATAATACCATAATGTTTATTTTTCTTCTTCTAATCAATTCCATCATTCCTAAACATGTTCATCTTGATCACTAAACTTGTAAAAATCAATTTGAATGAGTTTTCACACATGAAATGATAACTTTTGCAAATACCGTATTCTTTCACCTAAATACCCTCAAGTTTAATTTATCATATTTAACCCCTAAACTTCACTATACCTTAAAATAAGTCACGAGGTAATGACCTACCTCCACACACACGCAAATACAACCCTAAAATGATATCATCAAAACTTAGAATACGATAAAACGAAATTTTCATTAAAATACCATAATCTTCACAAAACCATTCTTAAAAGTTTTAGATTGTTACACTTTTAAACAAATACCTCATATTAGGAAAATACGATAAGTTATGGACATCGATCGTTTATCTAAACTGACTTTGTGGTGTCTAGGCTAGGCAAGTGAGCTTGGGTAACTTTAAAAGGCCCGCCTCACGATTCGTGAGCGGATCCCTCTCTCCTCACTTGTACTTACCTGGCCGCAATTGGCGGTGAAGAGGCGATTTGAGGCTTCTAACGACTTGTCGTTTAGACCTTAGAAATAGGCTAGTTGGCTTAGGAAACCCTAGAAACTAAAATACGGAAATTGATATCTTTTTATAAATAAATACCTTATCTTTATAAAACCGTTTTCTAAATGAATAGTATTTATTAAATCTTTGCAAAACGCCACTACAACCCACCTATGGGGAACCCGTTAGGGATAGTACGGTTTATCGTGCACCCGCGGGCTAGTAGTGCGAGATTCAGACCTCCGCAAGGAGCATTCGGTCTCGAAAGGTTTAAAATACGACATTTAAGAAAAATGATATTTTTGGAAAATAAAATATTTATATAAAATTATTATTGTATTAACATATGTATATTTATCATTTAAACACCTATTTTATTATAAGATAAAGTTTCCACCTTTTTCTAAAGATTAAAAGATTAAAAGTTATATTAAAATACCATGAATTTCAAATAAATCAATATTATAAATTAATACTTTTATTAGGATATATTCACTAGAATAACACAAATAAAATTTACACTCATTATAACTATAAAGACGAATAATAAAATACTTGAGGTGTATCTTGCAAACTATACAAAAGTATTTTTACATAAAACCCCATCAAGTTTTTATAAATTACAATAAGGACCCTACCAATTATAGAACTTCAAATTACCTTTCTTTTAGTCTGACTCGGGTTAGAGTCTGACTATTTCTGACTTGAATATAATTCAAGTCAATCTACATTCTTAATAATCCAACTCAATATGAACACATGAATCCCTGAATCCAGTTAACAACCTATTCAACTTGACTGAATCAAACCATGGATATACATCCATTATTCCGTTATTCCAATTACATGATACAATCCGTTTACTGATATCATGGATTTGGTCAGTCATCCAACTTACATAAAACAATACAACAATACTGTTAAAACACTACGGGGTTTAAAGGGGTAGATTGGTACGGAAGGTGTTAAAGGTGGCACGAGGTGGTCAGATTAAGACACCTAACCTATATTCCGTTGCTGTTGTACCGTGGCTTAACGGTTCCTTGTACTTTCCGTTTGCCCTGGTCTCTAGCATATAGAGACCCCCCCGTATACACTGGCATCCTTCTGTACCAAGCTACAAACAACAGCGTTGACATAACATTACAACAATAGTTTACACTTTAAAATGTATCTTCTTATTCTGTCTTCTCTACTTCCCTCTTACCTTTGGGACTTACCGAGCGATCTGTTCGCTGACGACATTCTGTTTCTCTCTTCTTTGAATGTCGTCAGGTGACTTGGACCCAGTAGAAGTTGAGCCATCACAAGAAGACTTGGAGCAGTTTACTCAAGACCCTGCAGTATAATTGTACACTTTTCTTTTCAGTACTTTACATTTCCTGTTATGCCACTGTTTAGGCATCTTTATTTCAGTTGTACTTCCTTTTCATGTATTGTACAAAGAATGTTAATAAATAAAAGTTGATGTTCTTTTTATACTCTTGTCTCTTGTGTATTTATTTCTATATTGATTAGCTACGCTTAGCGTATGTACTTCTGAGTACATACGTAGCGGACCTCGTCGCGTCCCCTTCGCCGTACACTGGGAAGCGGGGCGTGACAGGTTTTGTTGGTGGCCCATGCAGGTCAGAGCTGTATGAATCCCTGTCATGCAGTTCTGGTCTGCGTGAACAACCTAAGCAATATAACACAAGAACCAGCAACTAAAATATTCTTTACAATTCATGTTCCTTGAATCTTGCAAATTTCTATTCCTTGAATCTTATCCTTTCATGTATTTGAATCTGTCCTAACCCGAATTTTTCTTCAAGGTTATGGATTCCCCGAACAACACCAGCACCAACGTCAACAACACCCCTTCAGCACTACCTCTTACACCAACTGTTCCTGCACCACCTACTGAGCAAACAATGCTATTTGAGGTGATTCGCAGTCTTCTCGAGGGACAACAACAACTTCTGAACCATTCCGAGACTGACGCACCGGGAGTAAAGCAATTCAGGGCTTTACATCCCAAGCAGTTCTCTGGTAAAGGAAGCCCTCTTGAAGCGGAAGAATGGGCACAAAGCATCGAAGACGATCTGGCAGCAGCTCAAGTGCCAGACAATGCTTGGGTCCGTGTAGCAAAACTACAGCTCACGGATAATGCTCGCAACTGGTAGAAGGCGGAAGAAAGCCGTCTAGTACAGCCGATTGAATGGAAGACCTTTCGCGAGAAGTTCGACGCGAAATACTTCCATGTGAATGCCAGGTTTGCAATGGAGCAGCAGTTTATTCATCTACAACAGGGTTCAATGTGGGATAAATCAGTAGATGAATACGATGCTGAATTCACCATGTTAAGCCGGTAAGATATGTCACAATAGTTCAATTTTTAATTATCACACACTACACAGCTAACACAATCTTTAAACAGATTCGCGGCACACTTGATACCGACGGACGATATCAGAGCCCGTCGCTTTCAACAAGGTTTGGACATAGAGATTAAGGCTGCTCTAGCCACAGGAAAGTTCTTGACTCATGAGGATGCTCTAGAAGCTGCCCGCAGTTATGAAGCAGTGATAAAAGAGAGGGGCAGACCCCAGTCTGCAGGAGTCAAACGCCCTGCCAACCAGATGGCAGGTGGAGCCTCGTCCAGACCACCTTTCGTGCCAAGGCGACCCGGAGTACCAACCCATCGTCCTAGCCCAGCCTTTTGCACCTACTGCAAGAGACCTGGACATATGATGAAGGACTGCCGTCGAGCCAACCGCCTTTGCTTAGTCTGCGGCTCAGCTACTCACGATATTGGGTCTTGTCCTCAAAGACAGAACCCAGTTGCTGCACCCAGGCCAGCAATTACCTATCCGCAGCGACCAGCTCTTCAGGCACCTGCTCCCAGACTTGCACTGCCTGCACCACCCAGGGGACCACAAACTGCACCACCTCCTCGACAGTTCCATCAAGCTCAAAGGAACGTTCCGATGAATGCTCCTCAGGCCAGGAGGAATGTGCCAAAGCACCAGGCTTTCATGATGTCTGTGGAAGAAGCTGAGGCCACTGGCCAAGTCATTACTGGTAAACTTCCTTCTCAAACTTATCTTTTAGTCTTGTTTACCTACACACTTTCCCTATACCTAAAACCTATCCCATATACCTTAGGTACAATCCTAGTAGCTTCACTACCTGCACTTGCACTGTTTGATACTGGAGCATCTCATTGCTTTATGTCGCAACGGTTTGTCCGAACCCATGCGATTCCAGTCTCACCGCTTGTATCCAGCTGGAATGTCAGTTCCGGAAATGGCGTTCTAAAAGAAACTATGGGATACAGCCTGTGTCCAGTCGTCGTCTGCAGTCGGGAGTTTTATGCTGACTTCAAAGTACTGGACATACCGAACTTCGATGTGGTTCTAGGAATGGATTGGCTTGGAACTTTTTATGCTACCATCGACTGTCGTCAAAGGAGGGTAGTATTCGAGATTCCAGACCATCCGATTTTCTATTTCAAGAGCGGAGATCGTACCCTGGAGCCAGGTACCTACAAAGCGAAGCCAAGGGAAGCAGTAGTTGCGGCAGCTCAAGCGGAAGAAGGATTAAGACCGGAGGTAGTTCGAGAGTTCGACGATGTATTTCCTGACGATATATCAGGTTTGCCTCCCGATCGAGCTCTTGAATTCGGTATTGACTTAGTACCAGGAGCACAACCGGTGATCAAAGCACCTTATAGACTAAGTCCGGAAGGTTTGAAGGAAGTTCGAACACAGTTGGACGAATTATTGGCGAAAGGATGGATTCGTCCCAGCACTTCAAGTTGGGGAGCACCTGTGTTACCGGTGAAGAAGAAGGAAGGTTCATACAGAATGTGCATCGATTATAGGGCCTTGAACGAAGTCACTATAAAGAACAAGTATCCACTTCAGCGTATCGATGATTTATTCGATCAGCTAAGTGGATCTTGTGTTTTCTCTAAATTGGATCTTCGTTCAGGTTATCATCAGGTGAAGGTCAAGGAAGCTGATATTCACAAAACAGCTTTCAGAACTCGATATGGACATTACGAATTTCTAGAGATGCCATTTGGAGTGACCAATGCACCAGCAATATTCATGAACCTAATGAACCAAGTTTTCCGGGAGTATTTAGACAGGTTTGTTGTCATCTTCATCGACGACATCCTGGTATATTCTAAGAATCGGAAAGAGCATGCAGAGCATCTACGAATTGTCCTGGAAACTCTTCGACAACATAAGCTTTATGCCAAGTACAGCAAGTGCGAGTTTTGGATAAATCAAGTTGGTTTTCTTGGACATATCGTATCAGGAGAAGGAATTTCTGTGGATCCAGCCAAAGTTTCAGCAGTTAGCGAATGGCCTACACCAAAGTCAGTGAAGGACATTCGGAGTTTCTTGGGTTTAGCTGGATATTACAGAAGGTTCATTGAAGGATTCTCAAAGATAGCAACACCCCTGACCAAGCTCACACGAAAAGATGAAGAATTTGTGTGGTCAGAAGCATGCGAGCAAGCTTTCGTAGAACTCAAGTCAAGACTGACATCTGCACCTATTCTCGTAATACCGAATCAATCTGGAGGATTCGAAGTGCATTGCAATGCATCCGGTAAGGGATTAGGATGTGTTCTACATCAGCACGGTAAGGTTGTGGCTTATGCTTCAAGACAACTGAAGACTCATGAGCGCAATTATCCGACGCATGATTTGGAGTTGGCAGCCGTCATCTTTGCTCTCAAGATTTGGCGTCATTACCTACTTGGTGAACGAGTGAACATCTACACAGATCATAAAAGTCTGAAGTATGTGTTTACTCAGAAGGAGTTGAATATGCGTCAGAGAAGATGGTTAGAACTCATGGCGGACTTTGACATCAACTTGCAATATCACCCAGGAAAGGTGAACGTAGTACCTGATGCTCTTAGTCGCCAACCATTATCATTGAATCTCACCGCTCAGTGGAAGCTTTAGCAAGACTTACATCGGATGGAGATTGAAGTAGTCATGCCAGGTGATGTTTCAAGTTTGATGAATCTACAAGTTCAATCAACCATTGTCAATCAGATCAAAGCAGCTCAAGCCAGCGATGTTAAGTTGCAAAAGATCAGAGAACAAGTGGAGAATGGACTCAGAACAGATTTCATCATCCATGAAGAAGGATCTTTGAGATACGGCAGCAGATTGTGTGTACCAAAAGGTTCTGTTTGGGAAGAGTTAATGAAAGAAGCTCACAGCTCTCCCTACTCAGTACATCCTGGAGGTACCAAAATGTACAAAGATCTACGTCAGAATTATTGGTGGCATGGAATGAAGCGTGAAGTAGCCAGAAGCGTCGCAAAATGTTTGGTGTGTCAGCAAGTAAAGGCTGAACATCACAGGACAGCTGGACTACTTCAACCGTTACCAATTCCAGAATGGAAGTGGCAGCACATCACGATGGACTTTGTAACTGCTCTTCCTCGCAGCACAAAGGGTAACGATGAGATATGGGTCATTGTGGATCGACTCACAAAGTCGGCTCACTTCATCCCATTTCGAGTTGGACAATCAACTGAGACACTAGCAAAGAAGTACATGGAGGTAATAATCTAATTAAGATTTAAACACTTCATAATGTACTATCTCTGATATCCATGAACTCATACAGGAAATTGTGAGACTTCATGGAGTACCGGTCTGCATTGTCTCCGATCGTGACACCATGTTCCGATCGCAATTTTGGCAGAGTCTGCAAGCTAGCTTGGGAACAAGTCTGAACTTCAGCATGACTTATCATCCACAAACGGATGGTCAGTCGGAACGAACTATTCAGATCTTGGAAGATATGCTCAGAGCATGTATGCTCGACTTCAAAGGATCGTGGGAAGATCACCTGCATCTTGTGGAGTTCGCATACGACAACAGTTACCAAGCAAGCATAGGAATGGCACCTTTTGCAGCATTATATGGAAGGAAGTGTCGATCACCATTAAGTTGAGATAACATCGGAGATAGGGAACTTCTTGGACCAGAGATGATAGTAGCGACCGTTGATGTGGTTCGTACTACCAGGGAAAGAATGCGCATAGCCTAAGATAGACAGAAACACTGAGCTGATGCAAAGAGACGACACTTGGAGTTCCAGCCAGGAGACCATGTATTCTTGAAGATATCTCCGAATCGCGGAGTGATCCGATTTGGAAGACGGGGTAAATTGAGTCCGAGATACATTGGACCGTTCGACATACTCGAACGAGTCGGTGAAGTGGCATACCGATTAGCGCTTCCACCCTCATTGGAAGGAGTGCATAACGTGTTCCACATATCCCAACTCAGAAAGTATGTGAGTGACCCCAGCCATGTACTTGATCATTCTGAGCTCACTATACAGCCCGACTTGTCTTGTGAGCAACAACCTGTGGAGATCCTGGACAGGAAAGTGAAGACACTTCGGAACAAGGAAGTTAATTTGGTCCGGGTAATGTGGAGAAAAGACACTCCAAGAGAATCCACGTGGGAAAGGGAAGATGAAATGCGTGCAAGATATCCTCACCTGTTTGTAAACTAGTCCTCAAATAAAAGTTGTAAATTTTGAGGACGAAATTTTTGTAAGGAGGGTAGATTGTAACAACTCCAATTTTTGTATACATAAATTTGATTTAAATTTGAAGTATACTTGGAGTATTTAATGTAGCCAATATCACTTTAAGTATCTATTTTCCCATAATAATTACAAGAAGGAGCTTGTAGCTCATTGGTAACACCTTGCACTGCGGAACCAAGTCACCAGAGTTCGAATCCCATGCCCCACATTATTTTTAGATTATTTTTCTTTTAAAATTCTTGGAAGCCCAACAGTCCACAGGCCATAACTCCCAAAAGTTGAACTGAACCCTAAAAACTAAATATACCAGAGCCTACGTCAGGCGAACCCACCCCCGACGGCACCCCGACTCGGCCGAGTCGGCCGACGGACCAGCCGACTCGGGCCGGCGCCGCCGGTCGGACTCGGCCGGACGGCTGAGTCGTCTACATGAAAGTTTCGCCTTTTCATCTTCTTTAACCCCCTGTTTACTCCAATTTATTTGATCGTTTCTCAAATGTTAATTACACCCAATTCAATACAAATTTTAATGATTTTTTTTAAATTTTTACAATTTTTTTAAAAATAAAAACCTTTCACCTACCCTACCCTACCTACCCTATAAATAGACCCCCTACCCTCTACCCTGTCATCCCAAAACCCTAGGTTTACTCTCTCAAAATTTTTACAAGAAAGGTGTGCTTTGAAACCGAGTACACGGCGAAGCGCTGACGGATTTCCGGCGACGTTCTTTGAAACAACCGGCGACGAAACAAAGCCTCAACCACTCACCTTGTTCCTCTATACTCTTTAGTATAGATCGAAGCCTGTAAGTCCCGTTCTTTTCTTCTTCTACTTCTCAAAAATATACGAATTTATGAAACCCGACGGAAATCGGAACAAACCGATTTTCGATTCGGTTTTTCTACAAAATCTCACTTGTCACCCATACCATAATACCTAAACATATTCATGATGACCATTAATCACATAACAATTAATTTGGACAAAGTTTCTCATATGAAATGATAGCTTTCTTGTAATACCGTATTCTTTTCACAATAATACCATAATGTTTATTTTTCTTCTTCTAATCAATTCCATCATTCCTAAACATGTTCATCTTGATCACTAAACTTGTAAAAATCAATTTGAATGAGTTTTCACACATGAAATGATAACTTTTGCAAATACCGTATTCTTTCACCTAGATACCCTCAAGTTTAATTTATCATATTTAACCCCTAAACTTCACTATACCTTAAAATAAGTCACGAGGTAATGACCTACCTCCACACACACGCAAATACAACCCTAAAATGATATCATCAAAACTTAGAATACGATAAAACGAAATTTTCATTAAAATACCATAATCTTCATAAAACCATTCTTAAAAGTTTTAGATTGTTACACTTTTAAACAAATACCTCATATTAGGAAAATACGATAAGTTGTGGACATCGATCGTTTATCTAAACTGACTTTGTGGTGTCTAGGCTAGGCAAGTGAGCTTAGGTAACTTTAAAAGGCCCGCCTCACGATTCGTGAGCGGATCCCTCCCTCCTCACTTATACTTATCTGGCCACAATTGGCGGTGAAGAGGCGATTTGAGGCTTCTAACGACTTGTCGTTTAGACCTTAGAAATAGGCTAGTTAGTTTAGGAAACCCTAGAAACTAAAATACGGAAATTGACATCTTTTTACAAATAAATACCTTATCTTTATAAAACCGTTTTCTAAATGAATAGTATTTATTAAATTTTTGCAAAGCGCCACTACAACCCACCTATGGGGAACCCGTTAGGGATAGTACGGTTTATCGTGTACCCACGGGCTAGTAGTGCGAGATTCAGACCTCCGCAAGGAGCATTCGGTCTCGAAAGGTTTAAAATACGACATTTAAGAAAAATGATATTTTTGGAAAATAAAATATTTATATAAAATTATTATTGTATTAACATATGTATATTTATCATTTAAACACCTATTTTATTATAAGATAAAGTTTCCACATTTTTCTAAAGATTACAAGATTAAAAGTTATATTAAAATACCATGAATTTCAAATATATCAATATTATAAATTAATACTTTTGTTAGGATATATTCACTAGAATAACACAAATAAAATTTACACTAATTATAACTATAAAGACGAATAATAAATACTTGAGGTGTATCTTGAAAACTATACAAAAGTATTTTTACATAAAACCCCATCAAGTTTTTATAAATTACAATAAGGACCCTAACAATTATAGAACTTCAAATTACCTTTCTTTTAGTCTGACTCGGGTTAGAGTCTGACTATTTCTGACTTGAATATAATTCAAGTCAATCTACATTCTTAATAATCCAACTCAATATGAACACATGAATCCCTGAATCCAGTTAACAACCTATTCAACTTGACTGAATCAAACCATGGATATAAATCCATTATTCCGTTATTCCAATTACATGATACAATCCGTTTACTGATATCATGGATTTGGTCAGTCATCCAACTTACATAAAACAATACAACAATACTGTTAAAACACTACGGGGTTTAAAGGGGTAGATTGGTACGGAAGGTGTTAAAGGTGGCACGAGGTGGTCAGATTAAGACACCTAACCTATATTCCGTTGCTGTTGTACCGTGGCTTAACGGTTCCTTGTACTTTCCGTTTGCCCTGGTCTCTAGCATATAGAGACCCCCCTCGTATACACTGGCATCCTTCTGTACCAAGCTACAAACAACAGCGTTGACATAACATTACAACAATAGTTTACACTTTAAAATGTATCTTCTTATTCTGTCTTCTCTACTTCCCTCTTACCTTTGGGACTTACCGAGCGATCTGTTCGCTGACGACATTCTGTTTCTCTCTTCTTTGAATGTCGTCAGGTGACTTGGACCCGGCAGAAGTTGAGCCATCACAAGAAGACTTGGAGCAGTTTACTTAAGACCCTGCAGTATAATTGTACACTTTTCGTTCCAGTACTTTACATTTCCTGTTATGCCACTGTTTAGGCATCTTTATTTCAGTTGTACTTCCTTTTCATGTATTGTACAAAGAATGTTAATAAATAAAAGTTGCTGTTCTTTTTATACTCTTGTCTCTTGTGTATTTATTTCTATATTGCTTAGCTACGCTTAGCGTATGTACTTCTGAGTACATACGTTGTGGACCTCGTCGCGTCCCCTTCGCCGTACACTGGGAAGCGGGGCGTGACAATGCCCCTCTCACCGTATATACATACATGTATCCGTATTCCGAAAAATACGGATACACTGAGACGATAACAATCCAATAATACAATATTAGGATCCAAATTAAACTAAAGCCCACTAGTATTGTCTGCCCGATCAGCATCCGTGTACAAGTACACGTACGTGATCGAAGCCCAGTTGTAAAACCATACGACGTCTATATCAATTTTCTGAAGCAAGGAAACCTTCTGTGTGGGACTCTAAAGACTCGACAGTACGCTGGCAGTGGGTTTAACCATAAGCCGTCAGCGATACTAGCTGCACGTAACGGCTATCCAGGCATCTGTCGATAAGAAAACCGATGAGCAAACTCACCCAGACTGTTACCGAGCCTATCTGTGAGAATCTCCGTACAGTCCGGTCTGTTCGTCTGAGATACTCGCATATCCACCTAGGGAGATGGTAAACGTCATACCTGTAACAACGTGATAAGTCGTGTCGGAGGAGAGCTCAATACACCATGAGAAACTACTAGAGTACCTTACCAGTATTTCTCGACTGTCCTGGCCAAGGACATTGTGTAATGGCTTTCCGAACACTGCGCGATATCAACTCCCAATACCGGGAGAGACGAATCCTGTCTGATCACTACTGTCTCCAAGTACTTCGGGACTACACCCAACTACTACCTTTTTGCATGACTCCTTTAAGCGTGGTAGGGTAGTAATCAAAGTGGAGTGGGAACACACTCGAGACGAAGTAGCGATGGCAAGTCAACGGACTAAGCTGTATTCATGCCATCTGGGAACTGCTACCTGACGATAGGTATAATACCAACCAGCAGTTCCCGACGAGTCTTGTCCAGTGCAACTCATAACCCAGTGAGCACCTGCATATACGTCGTACTAATGGCTGTGGAACAGACCGTATCTCCTGCTGGGATGAGAAGTATATACACTAGTCTACTCCGAAGTATCGATGCCCCATCTCGATAATCCAACTGTTAGTTATATGTATGCCCTATAGGCCATTACAGTACATGGGATGTATATTGTAATGGATGCTTGGGCATATATAGGGAGGACTTTCTTCCTCGATATGATAGTATGCTATCTGATTGCTCTTTGTCTTAACATGTTGACTTGTATACGTGATACTGTCTTGCTCTCACATGTTGACAAAACCCTTTAGGATGTGTACTTGACACCCAGGACTATTATGGAGATCATACTAGTGGGGCCAAGGATAGTCAACAAGTACACCCTATAATTGTTCCTAGTCGAGAGAGTATCGAGACAGGGCATCGATGCTCTAGAGTAGACTAGCGTATACGCATCTTGACCCATATAATGGGCGATGAATGATCCCACATCCATTGGTGTTTGACATCAAAGATGGTGTACGGGTGCTCAGTGGAGACTGGGTTCACTGAACGGACTCGTCGAGAACACCTAGATGGTATTATACCTATCGTCAGTTCTCTAGTGACACTTGTACAGATTAGTCTGTCGACCCGAGATCGTCATAGAGTCTCGTGTGATTCCCACTGTGCTTTGATTTCCACCTTACCACGGTCAAGAGATCGTGAAAAACGGTGGTTTTTGGGTATAGTCCCGAGTCACATGGAGACAATGAGCGATAGGAGGGGATTTGTCTCTTCCGGTATTGGGAGTTGATGTTGCGCTATACTCGATTGGCCATAACAGGAAATCCCTGGTCAGGGTTGCTGAGATTTACTGGTAAGTGTTATCAGTAGTTTCTCGAACCGTTATGGACCTTGCATTGGCATGACTTATCAGGCTATTGGGGTCTGACGTTTTACCACCCCAGACGATGGTATGCGATATATCAGACGAAGAGACCGGAATGTACGGTAGTGTTACTGTCTGGCTTTTGCAGGAGTTAGAGCGGGCTTGCTTACTGATTTTCTGATCGTTCAATACACGGGTAGCCGTTACGTCCAGCTAGTACCGCTGATGGATTGTAGGTACTTGATGTGTTCATCACCTACTGCCGGCGTATTGACGAGTTTTTAGAGTCCTATACAGAGGTTTCACTGGCTCAGGCAAAACGAAGTAGGAGCACATATGTGATATGTGCGGGACCGAAATTAATACGAGTATGTGATACCGTATTCTATTCTCGCGATATAAAGTATCGATCGGTTATATGTGATATAGCCGGGTTATCGAATCAAATGTTGATTCGATAAGTCGATACTGTATCGGTCGGTTATATGCGATATAGCCGGATTATCGAATCAAGTGTTGATTCGATATAATGATACAAATAATATTAGTCGGTCATATGAGATATAACCAGATTATTAAATCAAGTGTTGATTTAATGATTTAATGTATAATTATATATTTGATATATTAATTTACATTAACTAATATTAGCTCACTTAAACATTTATTTTTCTCGCATGCGCACACTTAATATATATGTGATATATATTAATTGTGTTTTATTTTGTGTCGTGGTTGATGATACAAGCTACATGGGTGTATGAGACTTACACCATGATAAAGATAATGCATGGTTTATTTATTTAGTTTAAATCAATTATTAGTTGGATAATGGTCACATGGTATGAAGCTTTGAGAAGCTTGGAGACTCATTGACTAGTTCACTAGTTTTGTTTTATACTAGATATTTGTTAACCCAACCATTATCTTAACTCATGGTTAAGTCTCTACATGAGACATATTAGATATTTTCTCACCCATAGTTGCCATTCTCTCTCGCAACATTATCTCTCTTCATCTTCCTCTTCAAAGCTCAAGAGCTCTCTAGCTCTTGATCAAGTGAGAAACGCTAGTGAGAAAATTAATTGCAAAGTGAGCAAAAATGCTACTTCATCATTCTCTACTAGATTAGCACTTTAGTATAGGGTGTTAGCTTCACTAATCCCACATTAGTGAAGAGGATAGCTTGGGTTAGTGTCTCCTCGACGTAGATCATCTTCGGCCTCGAAGACTTCAAGTAAGATCGTTGCTTTCTTCTCATGGAGCCATTCAAGAGTCCGCAAGATCATTTACTCACAGCGAAGGGACTACTACATGGAGCTATTGAAGTGAAGGACCGATCTACAAAGGTTGTATTTCTAGTTCACTTAGATGTTAAGTTGTTAACATTGCTTGTTTGTTTAAATTTCTAGTTAAAGATTCTAGGTTAGAGTTATTTAGAACGGCAAAAAAATTTAAAAACGGCATGGATGATGCCTCCCGAAACCTTGCTGCCGTCTTAGATAACCTTACAGTGGTAACAGAGCCAAGCTAGAAATTTAAACGATGTTTGTTAGATTACGAAACCGAAATTGCTCCGAAACTTGAAACTACAAAACTGCAGTTTCTGTCGATTTTTAATGTTGTCAAAAACTTTTCCAAACAACTGCAGTATGTTGTATGTGATATAACATGAACACCGGCAAAATATCAGGCATTTTGGAGAAATAGTGGCCGGCCACATACCCTCCCATATCGGCCCAAAACCGAGCTCACCCCCCTAAAATTTTGCCTGTGTTGCAGTCTCTGGGTTTTGATGTTTCAGGTGTTGTTTGTTTTTGCTAAATTTGCATGTGATGTTAACTTTCTGCAAAAGCAACTCGGAGTGTTTCGTAGTTGTAATTCTAACATATATTCGGGTTATTTAGACGATGTTAAAAAGTTTCAATGGATACTAATAACCCAATTTTTCCCTACTGGAAATTTTCCAAGTGTTGGATTTTTCCTGAGTTTAAAATTTTCAGAAAATCTTGCAAGTGATTCTGTGGACCCTCTAGAAGAACGAAACCTTAACTCGATTATGTGACCGTCAGAACCGCCACCAAACCCTAGGGTTTGTGGTAGTTCAGCGGTGACACATGTGAGGCATTGGTTGACCCTTTTGCGGCTGGTTCATAGGAGCTGTGGCAGTTTCTGCGTACTTTCTGAACTCCACTCAAGTGTTGAGCTTATTGAGAAATTTTGGGTTCTTGTTTATTCGATCGAAAAAGTTTAATTTCGTCTAGCTATCTTTGATTGTGATACAATATTTGGAATCCACATAATTAGTTATGAGATAACTAGTTTGAATTTTATAAATCTAGCAATTTAGTCTCATTTGATCGGTTGCCATGGGATTTTGATGTGATCAAAAGTCCGTCGCAATTACGTAGTGTACGCGGATACTCGCCGGGTAACCTTACCAGATAGCCATGCCCCATAGCCCCGACCAAGTGACTGTAGGAGAACCCCGTCGCCAAAAGCATCCGTTCGGGTGCTCACGGCAGCGGTGTTCCGCCTTAGTGCACTTCGTCGACGGCATCGGGGGTGCGGACATCTACTAAAGTTTCCGACGAGCATTCGATCGGGTTATCGGGAATCTTGTTGAATTACCCGACAGGTTATTGAAAAGCGTTTTCAATATCGAGACTAAAATGCGGGATTTATAATTGTTAGGCATGTGATGTCTAAGGAATTCATTTGTTGGGCATGAAATCCAAAGTATGTGATACATTGGGTTTATGATGTCTAAGGTGGTTGCGGATTCCAACTGTTGTAGTTTTTCACTTTCTTTTCTGCGACCGTAAGTGTAATATGTGGTGTATCGCCAGTTTCGGTGCTATATGTCAACGACAACTGGGATACGCATATTTACTTACGTTGATGACATATGATGTTATGTGTTGCTGTGATATGTTATATTGGATCGTCGTGTTTGAATAGCCGAGGGTTTTTATGTGAGATGAGAGTTTTTCATTTTCATTCATGTAAAAGCTTGTATGTAATATTCTTTTATTAGGGCACTTCCGGGTTGAGGATGATGTCACCATTGATGTATATTATTTACTTTTCCGCATTAGGATAGACCCAAGGCGGGGAGCACAAGTAACCGGTTTCTAGGGTCCAGTGGGAGACCATCTCGAGGTGTCGAGACCGGGTCTCCTAACTCTAGAATTGGTAGGGTTGCTTGCCGCTCTCGTAGGGGTCTAAGGATGTGGGTTTGGCTATTCATCACGACCGTGGAATCCGTGTTTTATACTGGTTTAAACTAAAACACGGAATTCCTAGCATATCCAATATTTCATATGTGATTTTTCTGCTGCTGTTATTCTGTGATGTGATCACTAGATATTCTAAGATGAATGCCTATATTATATATATGCGATATAATTAATATTGTTGTTTTCGTTTCATATGTAATGCTTAGGAAGCAAAATTAATGAGACTTCATTAATGAGATTAATGAAATAAAAGAAACCTAAAAATATTGTAGAAACTTGTTTTAAAAACTGCTAGTTCTAGTTCTTGCTTTGCATAGCGGTATTCCCTATAGAATATCCAGCACCTTATTTGATAAGGAAAGAGCCGAGATCTCTTCACCGGGAGTGACCTCTTTAGCGAAACTAGCAGATGCTATAAACTCGGTTTATCTTTTGATTGCTTTTATAGTTTTTGCTTTGCATGATGGTATTTGTGAAATATCCTGCACCTCATTCGATGAGGAAAGAGCCGAGATCCCTTCACCGGGAGTGACCTCTTTAGCAAAACTAGTAAAAGCCTAAAAAACACTCCTTTTCAAAATCACTCGATTTTACAACGATATCAAGTTCATTACGCAAAGGGTTTTCTTAAAAACCTGTCGTAGCCCTCCGTCATTTCAGATAAGTACTACTTAGTATTTGTGCTACGTTTGTTGGCCTGCGTCAAGGCGTAGTGTGCGGTAGCTAATTAGTGCTTATCTGCAGCATATGATGCGATTGGATTAGGGTAGTCGTGCGACTTTGTTGGCCTGCGTCAAGGGTCGTGCGGGTGAGTTTAATTCAATCATGAAATATACGGGTTGAACTTGACTAGCGGACTATGATTTGTTGGGCTGCGTCAAGGTTATAGGACGCTAGGGACAAAATATTATCGGGAATTTCAAGTGTTGAAATTTGCAATGAGATTGCATACCTTCTATGAGATAGTTGGATCCCAATTCCCACTGCGAGTAAAAGTTACTCCTGAGAGAGTTTTACACATTACAATTAGCTGATCAAGTAGGTGTCTAGAAAGGTGTTAACGGGGTTACGCCCCTGGGAAACCGAGGTTGCTTGAAGTTGAAGAACCAGACGGGTAGAAGTATTAAGTCCTTCGATGTGATCGGAGAAGAGAATCCTTGTGCATGGAGTTTCTGGATTTTCTAAAAGGAGAATGTGATTCTCTCTCAGCTTACTCCTTCGTATACACCACAGCACAACGGTGTATTGGGGCGGAGGTATCGCACCCTATGAGATATAGCGCGCTCTATGATGAGTACTGCTGGGTTACCTATTTGCTTTTGGGGTTATGCACTTGAGAACCTGCATACCTATTGAATGGGGTTCCATCCAAATCAGTGTCTACCACTCCATATGAGATATGAAATGGGAAGAGACCATATCTTAAACAAGTTAAGATATGGGGTTGTCCGGCCTATGTTGAAAAACAAAATCCGGACAAACTCGAGGAAATATCAGTTCTGTATAAGTTTGTTAGGATATCCCAAACATTTGTGAGGGGATATCTTCTATCACTCTGAGAAGCAAAAGATGTTTTGTTTCTCAGCATGCCACCATTTTAGAAAAGGAATTTCTTATGAAGAAATTAGTAGTCATGAAGTAGAACTGGAAGGAGTTCCAGTTACACAAACTAACAGCTGATGATTTGGTGAAACCAAAGGATTCAATAGTCTCCAACGAATCTCAGTCTCTCCGCGAATCTGGTAAGGTTTCTCATCCACTTGAGAGATACTACGGTCTTCTTGGTGACAGTGGGAGCGAGGATTGCATCATGGTTGATGATGGCCCAACTAGGTTCAGGCAGGCCATCACGAGTGGCGACTCTGTGAAAAGGCTGGATGCTATGCGATCAAAGATGGTATCCATGTACACCAACAAAGTATGACTTTGCATGTTGCACCTGAAGGGGTAAAATCCACTGAGAGCAAATGGATCTTGAAAAGATTCTTGGTGTAGACGGAAAAGTTGAGACTTTCAAAGCTATGCTTAAGTCCATCAGGATCAATGCAAGCATCCCGGAGTTGGAACATCTGTTTTGATGTGGTAGTCAAAAAGTTTGACTTCATCAAAATAGTTGATAATCATGTATATACAAGAAGGTTGTAGAGAGTAAGGTTGTCTTCCACATATTATACGTAGATGACATACTCTTGATAGGAAAGTGTTACATATGCTATACTCGGTCAAGCTCCTCTTATCGTGAAGATTCTCAATATAAGATCTGGATGATACCTACTATATCTTGTGGATTATGATCTATGGTGATAGATCTAAGTGGATGTTGGGAGTGTCCCAAATCCAGGTTTATTAACACCATACTAAAGGGGTTTAGTACAGAGGATTCTAAGCGCGGTGGTTCGTCCACTGACTCATGGATCACTAGCGTGCAAGAGATACCCTATGCTTCGGCAGTAGGCTCTATCATGTATGCGATGTTATGTATCAGACCAGATGTAGATGACTCACTAGGTGTAGTGATCAGGAATCAATCGGATCTTGGGAGAATAACTGGACAGCTGTGGAGGACATTCTTAAGTACTTGAGAAGCACTAAAAGAAAGTTCTTGGTTCCAGCTTCCAGAGTGATAAGTTTGACTGAAAGTCAGTCATAGGCATTGTCTTTACTCTCAGTGGAGGGGCGGTATGATTGGAAGAGTTCCAAGCTAGATACCGTGGCATACTAGACGATAAAGGCTGAATGCATTGCTACCAACGATACTACCAAAGAGATTGTCTGGAAATTACTTGTTCATGAGATGAGCAAGATTCCTACCATTGAGCGTCCAATAACTGTTATTGTGACAACAATGGAGTTGTGGCTTTCGCCTAGGAACACCGGTCCCATCAGCGATCCGGACATATTCTGAGACTAGTATCACCTGATCAGGGAGATGGTTGATCTCCAACGGATCAAGGTGAGGAGAGTGGATTTTGAGGTTAACACGGCGGATCCACTCATGAAGGCCTGCTTTCCCAAATACAATTTGAGAGATTTTGGGATGGTTGAGTATGGGATACTACAACCACCGCGATATTGTTAAGTATGATACTGCGACAAATGGTCTTAGTGCAAGTGGGAGATTGTTAGTTATATGTATGCCCTAGAGGCCATTACTGTACATGGTATGTATATTGTAGTGGATGCTTGGACATATATAGGGAGGAATTTCTTGCTCGATATGATAGTATGCTATCTGGTTGCTCTTTGTCTTAACATGTTAACTTGTATACGTGATACTGTCTTACTCTCACATGTTGACAAAGCCCTTTAAGATGTGTACTTAACACCCAGGACTATGATGAAGATCATACTAGTGGGGCCAAGGATAGTCAATAAGTACACCCTATAATTGTTCCTAGTCGAGAGAGTATCGAGACAGGGTATCGATGCTCTAGAGTAGACTAGCGTATACGCATCTTGACCCATATGATGGGCGATGGATGATCCCACATCCATTGGTGTTTGACATCAAAGATGGTGTACGGGTGCTCAGTGGAGACTGCGTACACTGAACGGACTTGCCGAGAACTCCTAGATGGTATTATACCTATCGTCAGATAGCAGTTCTCTAGTGACACTTGTACAGATTAGTCTGTCGACCCGAGATCGTCATAGTGTCTCGTGTTATTCCCACTGTGCTTTGATTTCCACCTTACCACGGTCAAGAGATCGTGCAAAACGGTGGTTTTTGGGTACAGTCCCAAGTCACATGGAGGCAATGAGCGATAAGAGGGGATTCGTCTCTCCCGGTATTGGGAGTTGATGTTGTGCTATGCTCGATTGGCCATAACAGGAAATCTCTGGCCAGGGTTGCTGAGATTTACTGGTAAGTGTTATCAGTAGTTTCTCGAACCGTTATGGACCTTGCATCGGCATGACTTATCAGGATATTGGGGTCTGACGTTTAACCACCCCCAGGCGATGATATGCGACATATCAGACGAAGAGACCGGACTGTACGTTAGTGTTACTGTCAGGCTTTTTCAGGAGTTAGAGCGGGCTTGCTTGCTGATCTTCTGATCGTTCAATACCCGGGTAGCCGTCATGTCCAGCTAGTACCGCTGATGGCTTGTGGGTACTTGATGTGATCATCACCTATTGCCGGCGTATTGACGAGTTTTTAGAGTCCTACACAGAGGTTTCACTGGCTCAGGCAAAATGAAATAGGAGCACATATGTGATATGTGCGGGACCGAGATTAATACGAGTATGTGATACCGTATTCTATTCTCGCGATATAAAATATCGATCGGTTATATGTGATATAGCCGGGTTATCGAATCAAATGTTGATTCGATAAGTCGATACTGTATCGGTCGGTTATATGTGATATAGCCGGGTTATCGAATCAAGTGTTGATTCGATATAATGATACAAATAATATTAGTCGGTCATATGAGATATAACCGGATTATTAAATCAAGTGTTGATTTAATGATTTAATGTATAATTATATATTTGATATATTAATTTACATTAACTAATATTAGCTCACTTAAACATTTATTTTTCTCATATGCGCACACTTAATATATATGTGATATATATTAATTGTGTTTTATTTTGTGTCCTGATTGATGATACAAGCTACATGGGTGTATGAGACTTACACCATGATAAAGATAATGTAGGGTTTATTTATTTAGTTTAAATCAATTATTAGTTGGATAATGGTCACATGGCAAAAAAATTTGAGAAACTTGGAGACCCATTGACTAGTCCACTAGTTTTGTTTTATACTAGATATTTGTTAACCCAACCATTATCTTAACTCATGATTAAGTCTCTACATGAGGCATATTAGATATTTTCTCGCCTATGGTTGCCATTCTCTCTCACAACATTATCTCTCTTTATCTTCCTCTTCAAACCTCAAGAGCTCTCTAGCTCTTGATCAAGTGAGAAACGCTAGTGAGAAAATTAATTGCAAAGTGAGCAAATATCCTACTTCATCATCCTCTACTAGATTAGAACTTTAGTATAGGGTGTTAGCTTCACTAATCCCATATTAGTGAAGAGCGTAGCTTGGATTAGCGTCTTCTCGACGTAGATCATTTTCGGCCTCGAAGACTTCAAGCAAAGATCGTTGCTTTCTTCTCATGGAGCCATTCAAGAGTCCGCAAGATCATTTACTCGCAGCGAAGGGACTACTACACGGAGCTATTGAAGTGAAGTACCGATCTACAAAGGTTGTATTTCTAGTTCACTTAGATGTTAAGTTGTTAACATTGTTTGTTTGTTTAAATTTCTAGTTAAAGATTCTAGGTTAGAGTTATTTAGAACGGCAAAAAAATTTAAAAATTGCATGAATGATGCCTCCCAAAACCTTGTTTCCGTCCTAGGTAACCCTACAGACGTCTAGGGACCTGTATAAGGATGTGCTTATAGACTACCCAGCCCCCACGAGTGTGACTACCATCACAATGCTGGTAGTCAAGCAAAGATCTTAAGGGCTCTACCAATATGTATAAGCGATATGCTAAATGAAACACATGCACATATTGAGATAGAATCAAACCAGGTAGCATACTACCATATCGAGCAAGACTCTTATCATAACTGTGAAATATCCCAAGCATCCAATATGTAATATACAATCCAGTATGATACAATAATGGCCTCTAGGGCATATATCACTAACAAGTACACTGGACGGACTCGCCGAGAACTTCTAAATCGTATTATACCTATCGTCAGATAGCAGTTTTTAGGTGATATGCGTGCAGGTTAGTCTTTAGACTTGAGATCGTCATTTGTCAGGTGTGAGTTCCTACTGTACTTAGATTACGACTCTACCACGACTCTATTAAGTCGTGCAAACAGGTTTTTGTTGGGTACAGACCCAAGCCACATGGAGGCAGTGACCGAATGTTAGGGATTTGTCTCTCCCGGTATAGGGAGTCGATATCGCACTGTGTTCGGTTAGCCAACACCATAAAACCTTAGCCAAGGCACATGAGATTTACTGATGGTTAGATCAGTAGTTTCTCGGATCGGTCCTGAGCCACATCGGCACGAATTATCTGGTTATTAGGGTCTGACGTTTACCATCCCCTAGACCTGGTATGCGATACTTTTAGACGAAGAGACCGGACTGTATGGAGATTGTCACGGATAGACTCAGTAGGAGTTCGGATGAGCTTGCTCGTCGGCCTTCCTTTCGATGGATACTTGGGTAGCCGTTACGTACAGCTAGTACCGCTGACGTGCTTATGGTTATGGATTTAGCCAGTAACTCAATGCTAGCGTACTGTCGAGTCTTTAGAGTCCCACATAGAGGGTTTCCCTAATTCAGGCGAAATGATATAGTGGCTGTATTTTGATACGTGCAGGATTCCAATTAAATACGTGTAGTACTAGCTACACGGATTTCAATCGGACGGATGGTAATACTCGCTGGCTTAGGATTAAGCTGGATTATTAAATCAAGTATCGATTTAATAATTTATATATATATATATATATATATATATATATATATATATTTCGATATATATATATTCTAGTATTATGTTCATTGTATTATTCTATCTCTTTGGGTATTTGTATTTTGATACGAATACGGGTATGTATATACGGTAGAATATATTTCATATTTATATGGAGATACATTCTAGAAGGAGGAAACCTCATTTTGGTTTAATCCATTTATTTATTTAAATAGAAATGAGGTGGAGGGGTGAGGTGGCTTAGGAATGGTGAGAGGCATGGTTGAATAGAGTAGATAAATGAATTTTAATTTATTTGTCTACACTATTCAAGTATGGTTTCCATTTTATATTTGCAAATATCATTTTACAAAACCATGGCTATTCATTTTCTCTCACCAAGCTTTATCTTTACACCATTTTTTTTCTCTCTCCTTCTCTTGGGCTCCTTCTTCATCTTCTTCTCTACACTCTTATGAGTTGAGAATTGAGGGTAGAAAGAGATAGAAAAAATACTAGAACACATTACTGCTTCTCTAAGCATTCTAAATTAGCAACCTAGGGTTTTTAGTTGCTTCACTTACTTGTTTATGTGAAGCAAGAGGCTTGAACCATATCTCTTGGGTGGATAATCTAGGACCAAGGTAGACCGGCCTACAAGCTCGATCCAGCAGTCTCGAGAAGTTAAAGAAGTGGATAGAAGACTGAAGGACATGAATCCTTAGGTATAACTTCTTTACCGAGTAGTTAAGTTTTTTGTAAGTTTGCTAGTTTTAGTGTTTGGTTAGTTTCTAGGGTGGTTATTTCTCGCGCCTCTCAAAATTTTTCGTTTTTCATTTTGCGTATGCCGGGGTTGTAGCGGCAAGGGCGCGATGAACATTATCATTAATGACTATAGTTTATCGGTTAATAATATGCAGTTCAATAGTTAGCAAGGAACCACATTTGTCATGCCCCGCTTCTCAGAGTACGGTAAGGAGACGTGACTGGTCATGCGACATATTTACTCAGAAGTAAACACGTTAGAATAAATAAGCAATATAATATAAATGCACACAAGAATGACATGAGATGTAAATGAACAGCAACTTTTTATTTATTAAACATTCTTTACGATACAGCTGAAAAGTAAATACAAAGTGGAAAGCAATGCTTAAACAATGGCATGAACTGAAAGTAAAGTATATACAAGTGAACTAAACCTCGGGGTCCTCAATGAAATTCTCCAAGTCTTCTGAGCTGGGCTCGATCTCCAAAGAGTCGGGTCCTCCTGACAACATTCCAAAGAAAGAATAGAAAATGAATGTCGTCGGCGAACAATCGCTCGGTAAGTCCAAAAGAGAGAGAAATAGAATAGACAGATAGAGAGTATAACTGATATAATGTATATTTGTTATGTTATCACTGTTATTTGTAGCTTGGTACAGAATATGCCAGTGTATACGAGAGGAGTCCAACTATTCCATGGACTATGGTATACGGAGCACAATGAACCGTTAAGCCACGGAACAACAACATATATTCAAGTTAGGTGTATTAAAGTGACCATCATCGTACCACTTTTAACACATTCCGTACCAATCTACCCATTTTAGACCCCGTAATGTTTATTATATTGTTATGTAGTGATTTATAGTTGTAAGACTTGTCGAAACCATGATATCAATTGTTCATGTAAACGGATAATGATATAAACGAATAGTCATTTAGATAAGTCAATGTATATCTATGGTTCGGTCAAATCAAGTCATGTTGATATAGATGGATTCATGTTGTAATGGAAATATATCAAGTATGGATTGTATTCGGATTAAACTGAGACTCTGTCTGAGTCAGACACTTAAACATAATTGAAGTCCTGAATTAAGTTTTGGAGTTATCGGTAACTGCTGCACATGGATGACAGGATTTGTATTTTTTTTCTAGACAATTACCGTAATGATAACCCCGTTTTTAGTTGTCTACCTTAAATAGAAAAGCACCCACATTCTCCGGCTCTCTAAGGCTCAAGAGAATTGGTCCCGCTTAAATTTATATTTATTAGGGTTCTTATTGTAAATTAATATAACTTGAGAGGGTTTTATGAAAAATAGTGTTGATATATTTTCAAATTAAACCACAAGTATTTATTTGTCGTCTTTAGGATTTTCATATATGTAATTTTTATAAGATGAGATATTCTAGTGGATATAAATCTAAATTGAATAGTATATGGTATTTTCATGTAAATTGACTTGTATTGATTTATGATTGTAGTTTCATGAAATTTAGGATTCCTTTATTTAGAAAACATGGATATTTTTATGTATATTTAAAATAAATAGGTTGATAATATTATATATAACTAGTAGATAGAAATCACGTTTTCTAAAAATTGTAATATAAATTCCATCGAGATCGTATACTCCGTGAAGAGGACTGCATCTCGCCCTACTAGTCCGATGGATTTGCGATAACCCGCACCAACCAAATCAGATTCCCCAAAATGGGTTTTAAGGACATAATTGTATGGAATTTGATTAAAACAATTAAAAGAAATACGGTTTTGATAGTTTATGGTATTTAACTGTAAATTCGCCTTAGCCACAAAAATATTGTTTTCAAACCATCGTGTCATGTCATGATTGAGTGTTGTGATGAGATTGGTCATTACCTCGTGAGTTTTCTAAAGGTAATATGAGCGATATGATGAATTAATGTCGTAGATAAATTTTATGGTATTTAAACAAAAAAGTGTAATACAAGTTGCATAACATTTTATTTTAAATTGAAACTTGCTCTAAATTTTTTTTATTGTTGCTAAGCAAGATATAAAGAGATAGTTGATTTGTTGTTAAGAAAAGTTGGAGTTTTAATGAAATTAGAATCGGAAGTCGGAATAACTCCGCTTCCGACGAGTTTTAATAAGAGATTGTTTTAGAATAGAAGAGAGGGAACTTACGGGTTTGGAGAAGAGATGAGAGATATATGAACAAGTTGTGAACTTTATGGAGTCGTGGTGTCACCGGATCTGTCCCGAATCATCGCCGGAATTTGACCTTGGGCTAACTCCACTTGCATAACTTTTTGGACTTGGAAAACATTGAGAGTTTTGACAATGGATTTCAGAATAGAGAGGGATAAGGTGTAGGTTGGTATTTATAGGATAGAATTAGGGTTTAGAGTATTAAAATGAGAATTAAAATGCATTAAAATTTATTTTAAAGCTCATTTTAATTCTCTGTTAATGTGCAGGAAAATTAAATAGAAGAGAAGTGGTAAGGGGAGGCCAAGAGGTGTTAGGGTGAAAAAAATGAGCATTACCCATGGTTTCAACCGGCGGCGCCGGCCCAATAGGGGATTTCGCCGGCCATCAAGAAGGGGGTGGGGCTTGGATGCATGCCACGTATCGGGGTCTGTGTGTACAACATTTTCCACATGTTTTATTTTAGTGACTTTTCGTTTTTACGTGTATTGCACATATAAACTTTTGGGCTTCCAAAAAATTTAAAAGAAAAATCGGTAAAAATAATGTGGTAGAGGGGATTCGAACACAAGGGCTACGTCATAGCAATGCAAGGCTTTACCAATGATCTACAAGTACTTTCTTGCTGTTCTAAAACAATTCAAATACTTATAGCATACTCAGGGTTGCAATACTCCATTTAGTACATTAACTTTAAAAAAAATTTGTACATTATAAACAGAGTCGTTACAACATTACACAGCATTAGTATTTTGCACATGCGATGCATGTGGATGTATACTTAATATTATATTGTTAAATGTATATTATTTCATTAAAATATTTAAATTTGAGAATAAAGTTCAAGACATATTTAGATTTTTTTAAATGTGAATGCATGCGTGCGTGGGTGGGCGAGGTGGCGTAGGCGAGGGTTGAAATTTGAATTTAATGTTAAAATTTAGAATGATAATGTGAAAGACTTCATTTGATGAATAGTTTGGAGAACTTTTCTCATTTCTTCATTTTTTTATAGAAATAAAAGGTCCATCAATTGATGAACTTAGCTATATACCATTGGAGTTTGTATGATAATATAGAGAGAGATTATTAATTCTTAATATTCCTTTCGCAAACAAATTGTTGTCGTTGTTATCAATCATTAAAAAGACAACATTGTTGTTTAAATATTCTATTTATATGTACTTCATTTTAAATAAAGGCATCTTAAACTTAATTCAAGCATTAATTCTTAAACACGATAGAAATTTTGGCTTTTGGCCCTTGCCTTTGGCAAGTAAAAAACAATCTTAAACATAAAAATATCGGGGGGTTTTCAACATAAAAATTTAAAATACAGCGATGCAAATGTCTTTTAAAGAAGTCATGTGGAACTGATGAAGGTCGAAATCTTCCTCAGATATCATCCTCCATTGATCTTATGGCCTGCGGGGCTGGACGGTTGAGATTTGTGAGGAGGTTGGGTGTGGATCTCAATCGATTATTGGTTGTTGTTGACGTCAAGCTTCTTGCAAAGGAAGTCCCGGGTGGGAAGTCACCATAGGACTCTCCGACGATCAAGTAAGAGCTGGTGAATAAATGGGTAGAGTAGCGGCATATTGGATTCAATTCGAGTTACCTAAATCGTCTGGAGGAGGGGTTTATATAGGGGTCGCCTGAGGGCGGGCCGATGCGAGATTCTCGCCGTCTGTTTCGCCCCTGCATAACGTCCTCATTAATGGCGATACGCTGGTGTAGGATGCAGGACGTGGAGCGGCGGAGATCTCGTCGTGGCGAGATGCACGGAGCGAGAGGCGGGACGTGAGGCAGCGGAGATCTCGTTGTGGCGAGATACACGGAGCCGTTATGTGGACGCCCGTGCTCCATGCTTCCGACCAAACAGGGGCGCTGAGAATCCTCAACTTTAGGATAGCTCGAAGACGAGCAAAGGAGCTAAGGAACCTCAGCTATAGGATAGCTAGGAGACGAGTTAGGAACCTGAGGAAGTTCAACTCTATGATTGCTTGGAGACGAGCTATTGGCTGGTGGTTAGGCGAAGAGAGAACGTACTCAGGAAAGGCCTCCAAAAGGTCTGGTGCTACCTCGGAGACGAGGCACCGAGAAATGTCCCTAATGCATCATAACTATTCCAGCTCCATAGCCTCCACGAATCTAGTGGGCTTACGTGGACGACACGTCATCTGCAACGTGTCGTGATCTGGGGAATCCCTATTTATGAGTATCATCATTATCCCCCCACACTTGTCCCGGCCTGTTCCACAGGTCGGGTCGTGGTGGATCGCTTAGTCTTCTACCTCCAGCTTTTTACCGAGGAATCTACACGGTGGAACGTTCGGGAACGACACGACGTTCGGGGTTCGCTTCTCCCCGACTTCTGGGTCCACGTGGCCTTCACTGTGCGTCTTGATTTCCGCGCATATCCTCGATGACGTCAGTGGATCGCTGAGAGGACGGCGTCATCATGGAAACGTCGCGTCGCTTGCTCGGGCTGTCATGGAAACAGGTCGACCGTCGATTCCGTGCCACGTGGCCGCATTCGGATAGCGGACTGTGAGACGTCGCTTCAGCCGATCGGATCGCATGAGGGGGAAGCGTCCAATGGTTGGCTACCACGTAGCGCCATCTGGACCATTGGGCATGACGCTTCGTTTTGGCGAGAGCGGATCTGGGCCGCTAGATGGCCTTTGTGTTAGGAACTCATGCACACTAGCAAGCTAATTTTAGAAGATAGCAACATGGATTTTAAAATTTTCTAGTTTGGTAAAATTCCAAAACCATGAATCAAAACTAAAGAACTAGAACTTGTAAACAAAAACCTAATGAGCTATGCTAATCTACTATGTGTAGAATACTTACATCCTCAAGCTTTCTTCAAGAGCTCCAATGTTGGACTCTAGCAAGCTCACAAGAGCTCCGGATTGCGGTTGCAAGCCGATCATCCTTCGCCGAAGATGATCCACCCAAGAGAACCAAGTTCAAGTTTCAACTTCATCAATAAAGTAACTAAGGATCCTAAGACACTAATCTAGGATGCTTAGTGATGTGTATGAGTGTTCTGGTATTTTTCTTTCTCTTTATCTTCTTATTTCTCAACACAAGAGAATGGTAGAAGATAATGGTGAAGGAGGAGCTTCAAGAGCTAAAGCAAGTGAGGAATGAGAGAATGGTATAAAAAAATCAAGTGAGAAAATGAGGCATACAATTTCCTTTTATCAAAAAACCTTTTTCAATATAAAAAAACCAACCATGCCTCAATAGTGTTTGCAAATGAGTTAAAAATTCATTTGCCCATCCTTCTCACCATACCATGAGACATTTTATCTCTCCACCTTATTTCTATTTTTCAAAAATGGAAAATCAACACAAATGAGGTGTCCACCTTCTAGAATGTATTTTTGTATGAATATAAAAATACGTCCCTGCAAATACATACCCATATTCGTATCAATATATGAATACCCAAGAGATAAATAAATACAATGAATATAATACTAGAATATATATATCGAAATATATATGTGTGAATTATTAAATCAAAACTTGATTTTCGACTCTGAAATCCCTGTACAAAAATTTCTTGTTTATTGTACAGAAAAGGGGTATTCTAGGCTGCTGTAAAGTTATAAGTTATTTTTATTAAATAAAAGAAAGAAGCAACTTATAGCTCACTGGTAAAACCTCTACACTGCTGTGACATAGACTGTGCGTTCGAATCCCATCATACCCAATTATTTTTTTAGATTTTTCTTTTTAATTTTTGGAAGCCCAAGCGTTGCACGTGCAATACACGGGGAAATGAAAAGTTTCAGAAAAATCAAACAGGCGTAATGAGGTGTACACAACCAAATACACACGTGGCACGAATTTTAAGGCAGATCACTCAAATCCGACCGCCTAAAATGTAACGACTCTGAAATCTCTGTACGGAAATTCATCTGTTACTATACAGAAAAGAGTATTACAGCCTGAATTTGAGTTATAAGTTACTTTTATTAAATAAAAGTAAGAAACAACTTGTACATCACTGGTAAAACCCTTGCACTGCTATGACGTAGCCCCTGTGTTCAATTCCCATCAGACACAATTATTTTTCTGATTTTTCAAAACTTTTTGGAAGCCCAAAAGATAGCACGTGTAATACACGGGGAAATGAAAAGTTCAGAAAAATCAAACATGTGGAAAATGGTGTAAACACAGAGAAATCCACGTGGCACGAATCTCGAGACCTAACACCCAAAATTGACTGGCGGATTTGCTTCTTGGGCCGGCGGGGACGGCCAGGATGGAGCCAAATTGCTCTGTGCTTTGCACACTCGTCTCTTCAACTTCCCTCAACTCCTCTGCACTGTTTGATTTCCCTGCAATTAAACAGAGACATTTCATTTCACAATTTAACATCATTTTTAATACTTTTTAATCCAAATTTTAATTCCCAAATCCTAATTCTCCACTATAAATACCACCCCATGTCCTGGCTCTTCACCATTCTGAAAATTCTAGCCAAAACTCTCTCAAAAGTTCCTAAGTGCAAGTGGAGTAAAGTGGAGTTAGCGAGCAAGTTGGTTCCGGCGAAGATCGAAGCTAATTCCGGAACTCTCGCGACACCCCGAAGTATCCCTCCTCTTCCTTAACTCCTTCTTGACATATTCAAATGATAAGTCCCTCCCAATTCTCCTCCTTTCATTGATACTCATTTTAAATCGAATATCGGTAAAAGTGGAGTTATTACCGATATCATTTTTTCTAAAACCTATAGCTCCATTTTCTTTTATCATTTGGTCAAACCAATTTTACCACTTCACTTGTAATCTTAATACTAATACTTAGAATCAAATTTTATCCAAGAATCTTATGTAAAACAATCATAATTGAATTTTTACATTAAAATACCTTGAACTTTGTTATCACATCTTTTCAACAAAATTTCTTAACAATACCTTTAGGAAAACTTCTCGGCGTAACGACCTATCCCACACTCACATTTGGTTTCATAGCGCGATGCCTAGTTGTATGTGTTTTTGGTTCGAAAATAGTATTTGCAATACAATACCACATAATTCTAAAACCGGATTTCTTTTAAAGCGGTATTTCATTTTCTCTGCAATTATGCATCTACAACCCTCTTTAGGGGATCCGCTAACGGATGGTGCAGATTTGCGCACATTCTTGGGCAAGTAGAGCGAGATGCAGACCTCCTCACGGAGCATTCGATCTCGAAAGGATATAAATTCGGTTTTTAAGAAAAAACGAAATTCTAAATAAAACTAATTTTTAAAATTATATAAAATTATAAATCCATATTTTCAAAATATAATAAATCTATATTTTTTTCTTAGAAAAATGAAAGATTAACAAATGCCAATAAAATGCCATCAAGATACCAAAAAGGACAAGTTTTTCAGTAAAATATCATGAACTTTTAAATCCTAAGTGTTTATCATTAAAATACCCCAATACTTAAAATCCATGCTCATGAAAACCCTAAGTAATACTAATCACCCTCGAGATTTACTTTTAAACTATATTAAAAAATAATTTTTCATAAAACCCCCACGAGATATACAAATTTACAATATTTAAGAACTTTATTAAATATAGGTTTAAGAGGGATCAATTCTCTTGAGTCCCAGAGAGCCGGAGAAAGTGAGTGCTCGCCTATTTAAGGTAGACAACTTAATGGTGTTATCAATGGCAATCGCCTTTGAAAAAGACACAAATCCTACCGTCCATGTGCAGCAGTTACCGATGATTCCCGAACCTAAGAATTCAAGAGTTAAATCAGTACAAGTGTCGGACTCAGTCTGAGTCTAGCCTCAAACCTGAATCCAAGTTCAAACATGAATACTTAGTCACGAACTTAAACACTCGAAATCAATATCAAACTCAAATATGTATACTTGACTTGACTTGATCAAACCATAGTTATAAGTTGACCTGAACTTAACATGAATATCAGAACACAATGGTTGCTATTGAAACTGATTTGACTCGAACCATGAATACAACTTGAAATGAATACATGAATACTTGATATTGACATGAACTCAATCTTGCCATTTGATGTATTTATGGATTCGAGCAAGACAGGTAATTTTAACCGTAACGTAGAATACACGGGGTATTTGGGTAGTTCATGTGGGAATCCAACGAAATCTCAGGAGTCCCTCTAGATCATGAATCCATATTTACTAACACAAACAAGCTATCATGAGGGCCCGTGTTTTATTGCTCCTGAATTATAGCCCGTTGAGTTTGGAATACTTCAACACTAGTTACAAGTCCCGTTACTAACACTTGATTCGGGCCTGTGGTTCCTTACCCCTGAATTACAGCCTGTTGGGTTCGATAACACTCTTTAAATTGGTTGATATTTACCCTTGAACTTACGTACATTAGTTGATCCATGTAAAGACCTTTTAGGACACTTACATTCACTTCATGTCCACTATACCTACACTACACGGCCATGCTATACTATGCTCATGTTATTTTGCCATGATATATATAGAGAACTGCATGTTAAATAGAAATGACATGCTTACAGTAAATGACATGTTTAAATAACATATCTCCTAGTCCATTAATTCATGGTATACATTTTTATCATTATACTTTATACTTCACACCTATTTTTGGGGTACTTACCGAGCGAAAGTTCGCTGACGGGAATTCCACTCATCTTTGTTTTATAGAATGTTCGTCAGATACTCTGGAGACTGAGGAGGTGGACATCACCGAAACAACCCTAAACTTCCTGTACAACTTTCTGTACAAATTTTTCAAAAATACAGAAAGGGGTACTTTTGCCTGAGCACAAGTTATAAGTTTGTTTTTCTTTTTAATAGCAAAAAGGAGTTTGTAGCTCATTGGTAAGACCTTGCACTGCTGAACCAAAGCACAAGAGTTCAAATCCCATCCCCCACATTATTTTTAATATTGTTTTCTTTTAAATTTTTAGAAGTCCAAGGGTCTACACGTGTATAACTCGTAAAACCCCCACGTCACATATAAAACAAACTGGCCCAGGGGGGTAGACAAATCGCCAAGAGACACGTAGACCATGACTCGGCGCGACTCGGCTGGATCGGGCCGGCTGACTTGGCCCGCCGCCGCCGGCCGATTCACCTCAAAACGCCGAGTTGTCTTCTTGGGAGTTATGCCTCTCTGTCTTCCCAGTACCCCTGTATGCTTTAAATTTCCTGCACATGAACAGAACTCTTTAAAACCCTATTAAATCATTTTTTAAGACAATTTAATACATTTTTTCTTCACACCCTTTCGTCTACCCTAACCCTAGCTTTATCCTATAAATACCATCCCTAAACACACACCCCTCACTCACAATTCTGTCCAAACTCTCAAGAAAACTCTCTAGAACTTTTGTGTACAAGTGGAGTTAGCGAATGGCGAAACTCCGGCGATCTTCCGACGACGACCCTAGGAGCTCCCGGCGACGAAACGACGCACCGGCGTCTCCTACCTCTTCCTCTCCCTCTTCTCTTGACTCTAAACCCGTAAGTCCCACCTCCCTCTTCTCTTTGCTATTCTAAAAAGTTCTTTTTCTAAAACCTGACGGAAGCGGAGTTAAATCCGACTTCCGATTCGGTTTTCTTTATAAAGTTCAATTTTCCTTAACACAGCCATGTTAAACTCTTACATCTTGACTATTAATTATTAACAAAACATATTGAACAAGTTTCATAGCAAAATATTTCATTTTGTAACTTTTACCGCTCTTTTTCACTAAAATACCATGTAATTTACTTTCTACTTTAAAACATCATTAATCTTGTTATACCTTTAATTAAATCATGAGGTAATGACCTATCTCCTCACAACACTCATATGCAACATATCACAATACCTTTTGGGAACATAAAATACGGAAAAACGAAACTTTACATATAAATACCATTTACCATTAAAACCGTTTTCTACAAGATTATGTATTTTACACAAATCTTTGCAAAGCGCCGCTACAACCCATTTTTGGGAACCAGTTCGGGATGGTGCAGATTATCGCAAATCCTCGGACTTAGTAGTGCGAGATGCAGAGCTCCGCAAGGAGCATTTGGTCTCGAGAGATTTAAAAATACAAATATCTTAAGAAAATGAGATTTGTAGAAATATAATAAATTAAAATTATTTTATATATATATATAATCAAAATATCTATTGTGTGATAATATAAATATTCCAAATTTTCTAAATCACAAGAATCATTTTACATGAAAACACCATGCAATTCCATACAAGTTCAATATTACAAATAAATACCATATATTATGAAAATAGGTTTTAATCACTAGAAATATCACATATATAAAATCTACATCTATGAAAAACTTTAAAGACGATAATTAAATACTTGGGGTGTATTTTGAAAATTATATAAAAGTATTTTTACATAAAACCCCCTCAAGTTCTATAAATTACCCTAAGGACCCTAATAAACATAGCTTTAAGCGGGACCAATTTTTGAGCCTCAGAGAGCCGGAGAAGTGGGTGCTTGCCTATTTAAGGTAGACAACTTAACAACGGTGTTATCAACACGGTAATCGTCTTTGAAAAAGACAAATTCTGCCGCCCATGTGCAGCGGTTACCGATAACATCAAAACCTAATTCAGGACTTAAATTTCTCTTTCTAATTGTTCTAACTCAGACTGAGTCTCATTATAAATAATTTGACTTAAATATGATTCAAGTACAATCTATAATACTACAATTCAATATGAATCCATGAATCCATATATTCAATCTATATTGACCGAACCGAACCATGGATATACTTCTATTTACATGATTCTCCAGTTACATCCATGATTCTCCAATTACATCCATTTACTGATATCATGGTTTCGGCAAGTCATCTAATTATACAATCTATATTACAAGGCAATACAAGTCTTCCAATTACATTTACAAACCAGTACAAACAACACATTTACAATTCAAACAATACAATAATACAAACAAGACATCGCGGGGATTAAGGGGTAGATTGGTACGGAAGGTGTTTGAAGTGGCACGAGATTGCAGCCATAAGACACATAACCTGTATTCCTTTGCTGTTGTACCGTGGCATAAACGGTTCCTTGAGTTTCTGATACCTTAGTCTCCGGGGCAAGTGAGACTCCTCTCGTATACACTAGCATTCTTCTGTATCAAACTACAAACACTAAATACAACATTATAACAATATAATACAACTTTAAAAGTTGCATTCTCTCTCTTACTCTCTGTCTATTCTATGTCTCCATTATCTTTAGGATTTACCGAGTGATTTGTTCGCTGACGACATTCTCTTTCTTCTTCTTTGAATGTCGTCGGGTGTTTCGGACCTTCAAGAGATCGAGCCCAGCGCCGAAGACTTGGAACAGTTTATTGAAGATCCCGAGCTGTAGTTACACTTGTACATTTCCTTTACATTCTGTATTTTTATTCCTGTTATGGCACTGTTTAGGCATTGTTTTCATTCAGATGTATTTACTTTTTCATGCATTGTACAGAAAGAATATTAATTAATAAAGTTGTTGTTCAATTATATCTTTTGTCTCTTGTGCATTTTTATTTATATTGCTTAGATACGCTTAACGTATTTACCTCAGAGTAAATACGTAGCGGCCTCGTCGCGTTCTCTGCCCGTACACTGGGAAGCGGGGCGTGACAGGTTTTGTTGGTGGCCCATGCAGGTCCGAGCTGTATGGAACACTACCATGCAGTTCTGTTCTGCGTGAACAACCTAAGCAATATAACACAAGAACCAGTAACTAAAACATTCTTTACAATTCATATTCCTTGAATCTTATCATTCCATATACTTTGAATCTGTCCTAACCTAAAAATTTTCTTCAAGGTTATGGATTCCCCGAACAACACAAGCACTAATGTCAACAACACACCTCCACCACTACCACTCACACCTACCGTAGCTGCTCTGATCAACGTGCAGACGGTTCTGCTTGAGGAAATCCATAGCCTCCTGGAAGGACAACAGCAACAGACTGTTATTCTCTTGAACCGTCCAGAAGCAGAAGCACCTGGGGTGAAGCAATTCCGGGCATTACATCCCAAGAACTTTTCGGGAAAAGAGAGCCCGCTTGAAGCTGAGGAATGGACTCAGAGCATTGAAGATGATCTGGCAGCAGCACAAGTGCCAGAGATAGCTTGGGTTCGTGTTGCAAAGTTGCAGCTCACGGACAATGCACGGATCTGGTGGAAGGCGAAAGAAAGCCGCCTTGATCAACCCATTGAATGGAAGACTTTCCGAGACATGTTCGACGCAAAGTACTTCCCTGAGACTGTCAAGTTCGACATGGAACAGCAGTTCATCCATCTGCAACAAGGTTCGATGTGGACCAAATCAGTAGATGAGTATGACGCTGAGTTCACTATGTTCAGTCGGTAAGAAATGTCTTAATAAATTCGATTTTTAAAATATCATATACTACACAGCTAACACAAGACCATAACAGGTTTGCGGCCCATCTCATACCGATTGCTGAGATCAGGTCTAGAAGATTTCAGTAAGAGTTGGACCCGGAAATCCAAGCTGCTCTAGCAGCAGGGGATTTCCCAACCCATGATTTGGTTTTGAAGGCTGCCCGAAGATACGAGACAGTAGTAAAGAGGAAGGGCAGACCTCAATCTGCCGGTTTGAAATGCCCTGCCACTCAAATGGCACGAGGAGCCTCTTCCAGGCCATCGTTCGAACCCAGGAGAACTGAAGAACCCAATAACCAGTCAAGACCAGATTTCTGTTTCCATTGCAAGAGAGATGGACATTTGATAAAGGATTGTAGGCGCGCAAAAGGCCTGTGCCTAGTTTGTGGTGCGTCCAATCACAGAATTGAGACCTGTCCATATAGATACAACTCAGCTCACACACCCACCAACTACCCGCAGCGGCCAGCTATCCAGTCTCCTGCAACTCGTCCTGCACTCCCAGCACCACCTCCACGTGGATTTCCTGCACAGCCAAATCGCCAATTCCATCAGGCACTGAGGAACATGCCAAGATGACAGAGGAATGTGCCTACAGCTAGGAGGAACGTGCCACGGCGACAGGCTTACACTTTAACAGCCATAGAAGCCGAGCGAGTTGACAAAGGTAACACTAGTAAGTCTCTTTCACATCTTTAAAACCCTTGTATCACTTTGTTATTTTTGATCCACTATCAGTACTCCAGTCACCAAAATTTCCTTGAATCTGTTACACTTTCCTTTTACGAATTTCGAGGACGAAATTTCTATAAGAAGGATAGAATGTAACAACCCTAAACTTCCTGTACAACTTTCTGTACAAATTTTTCAAAAAATACATAAAGGGGTACTTTTGCCTGAGCACAAGTTATAAATTTTTTTTACTTTTTAATAGCAAGAAGGAGCTTGTAGCTCATTGGTAAGACCTTGCACTGCTGAACCAAAGTACCAGAGTTCAAATCACATCCCCCACATTATTTTTAATATTGTTTTCTTTTAAAGTTTTAGAAGTCCAAGGGACTACACGTGCATAAATCGTAAAAACTCCACGTCACATATAAAACAAACTGGCCCAGGGGGGTAGACAAGTCGCCAAGAGACACGTGGATCCATGACTCGGCGCGACTCGGTCGGATCGGGCCAACGGCGCGGCAGACTCGGCCCGCCGTTGCCGGCCGATTCACCTCAAAACGCCGAGTTGTCTTCTTGGGAGTTGTGCCTCTCTGTCTTCCCAGTACCCCTGTATACTTTAAATTTCCTGCACATGAACAGAACTCTTTAAAACCCCATTAAACCATTTTTAATACAATTTAATACATTTTTTCTTCACATCCTTTCACCTACCCTAACCCTAACTTTACCCTATAAATACCATCCCTAAACACACACACACCCACTCACAATTCTGTCCAAACTCTCTAAAATTTTTGTGTACAAGTGGAGTTAGCGAAGAGCGAAACTCCGGCGATCTTCCGACGACGATCCTAGGATCTCTCGGCGACGAAACGACACACCGGCGCCTCCTACCGCTTCCTCTCCCTCTTCTCTTGACTTTAAACCCGTAAGTCGCACCTCCCTCTTCCCTTTGCTATTCTAAAAAGTTCTTTTTCTAAAACCCGACGGAAGCGGAGTTAAATCCGACTTCTGATTCGGTTTTCTTTATAAAGTTCAATTTTCCTTAACACAACCATATTAAACTCTTACATCTTGACTATTAATCATTAACAAAACATGTTGAACAAGTTTCATAGCAAAATATTTTATTTTATAACTTTTACCGCTCTTTTTCACTAAAATACCATGTAATTTACTTTCTACTTTAAAACATCATTAATTTTGCTATACTTTTAATTAGATCACGAGGTAATGACCCACCTCCTCACAACACTCATATGAAATATAGCACAATACCTTTCGGGAATATAGAATACGGGAAAACGAAACTTTACATATAAATACCATTTACTATTAAAACCATTTTCTACAAGATTATGTATTTTACAAAAATCTTTGCAAAGCGCCGCTACAACCCTTTTTGGGGAACCCGTTCGGAATGGTGCGGATTATCGCAAATTCTCGGGCTTAGTAGTGCGAGATGCAGACCTCCGCAAGGAGCATTCAGTCTCGAGAGATTTAAAAATACAAATATCTTAAGAAAATGAGATTTCTAGAAATATAATAAATTAAAATTATTTTATATAAATATATAAATATATATATGTGTGTATCATCAAAATATCTATTTTGTGATAATATAAATATTCCAACTTTTCTAAATCACAAGAATCATTTTACATGAAAACACTATGCAATTCCATACAAGTTCAATATTACAAATAAATACCATATATTTAGGTTTTAATCACTAGAAATATCACATATATAAAATCTACATCTATGAAAAACTTTAAAGACGATAATTAAATACTTGGTGTGTATTTTGAAAATTATACAAAAGTATTTTTACATAAAACCCCTCAAGTTCTATAAATTACCCTAAGGACCCTAGTAAACATAGGTTTAAGCGGGACCGATCTCTTGGGCCTCAGGGAGCCGGAGAAGTGGGTGCTTGCCTATTTAAGGTAGACAACTTAACAACGGTGTTATTAACAAGGTAATTGTCTTTGAAAAAGACACAAATCCTGCCGCCCATGTGCAGCGGTTACCGATAACATCAAAACCTAATTCAGGACTTAAATTTCTCTTTCTAATTATTCTGACTCAGACCGAGTCTCATTATAAATAATCTGACTTGAATATGATTCAAGTACAATCTACAATATTACAATTCAATATGAATCCATGAATCCATATATTCAATCTATATTGACCGAACCGAACCATGGATATACGTCCATTTACATGATTCTCCAGTTATATCCATGATTCTCCAGTTACTTCCATTTACTGATATCATGGTTTTGGAAAGTCATCCAATTATACAATCTATATTACAAGGCAATACAAGTCTTCCATTTACATTTACAAATCAGTACAAACAAAACATTTACAATTCAAACAATACAATAATACAAACAAGATATCGCGGGGTTTAAGGGGTAGATTGGTACGGAAGGTGTTTGAAGTGGCACGATACTGCAACCATAAGACACCTCACCTGTATTCCTTTGCTGTTGTACCGTGGTATAAACGGTTTCTTGAGTTCCTGATACCTTATTCTCCGGGGCAAGTGAGACTCCTCTCTGTTAGTGTTTATGCCCTAGAAGGCCATTACTGTATCATACTAGTTTGTATATTACTTAATGGAAGCTTGGGATATTCACATGTATATAACAGTCTTGCTAAACATGGTAGTATGCTACTTGGTTTTTCTATCTTAATATGTGAGTATACGTATTGATAGAGCTCTTAGGATCTTGCTTCACTACCAGCGTTGTGATGGCAGTCACACTAGTGGGGGCTGGGTAGTCTACAAGCACATCCTTATTCAGGTCCCTAGTCGTTGGATTATCGAGACAGGGCATCGATACTCCGGAGTAGACTAGTGTGTACGCTTCTCATCCCAGTTGGGGAGATGGTCTGTCCTACAGCCGTCAGTACGTCGTACTGGAGATAGTATGCAGGTGCTCGTTAGGTTACGGGTACACCGGACAGGACTCACAGGGAACTGTTGGTTGGTTTTATACCAGTCGTCAGTGAACAGTTCCCAGGTGACATGAGTACAGCATAGTCCGCAGACTTGACACTGCTACTTCGCCTCGAGTGTGTCCCACTGTTCTTAGATTGCTACCCTACCACGGCTCAAAGGAGTCGTGCAAACAGGTAGCAGTTGGGTGCAGTCCCGAGCACTTGGAGGCAGTGGCGGTTAGACAGGATTCGTCCCTCCCGGTATTGGGAGTTGATATCGCGCTGTGTCAGAGAGCCATTACGCAAAGTCCCTGGCCAGGGCAAGCGAGATTTGCTGGTAGGTTCCAGTAGTTTCTCAGGGTGTAATGGGCTTCCCTCCGACATGACTTATACCGCTATTAGGGGACTGACGCTTGCCGCCCCCTAGGCCCGATATGCGATAGTCTTGGACGAACGGACCGGACTGTATGGAGATTGTCACATCAGACTCAGTAGGAGTTCGGATGGGTTTCCTCATCGGCCTTCTTATCGACAACTACCTGGGGACCGTTACGTACAGCTAGTGCCGCTTGCTGTCTGTGGTTAAACCCACTGCCAGCGTAGTAGTCGAGTCTCTAGAGTCCCACACAGATAGTTTCCTATTCTAGGCGAAACGATATAGAGGTCGTATGGTTTTACGACAAGGGTTCGGACGCGTACGTGCGTTTACGCGCGTACGACTTTCGGACAGTTTTTACCAGTCGGCTTTGGTTTAAGCCAGTTACTGGTATCCGGTTATTGGATTTTTACAGTCTAAAGTTTTTCCGTATTTTTGCGGATTGGAAGGGTGTTCTCGTAATTGTGCGAGAAGCTTCTAGAAGTGGTGACTAAGGAGGTTTAGGTGGCATATGCAATGAATGAGATTAGTGAGTCATGAGGGTGATTCATTCATGTCATTAAAGCATCATAAATGCTTAATGACTCATGACAATGAATCACCATTAGATATTTGTGAAGCATGCTTATTCATCATGTAT
The DNA here is from genome assembly GCA_030015575.1 of Agapanthus africanus. NCBI lineage: Eukaryota > Viridiplantae > Streptophyta > Magnoliopsida > Asparagales > Amaryllidaceae > Agapanthus > Agapanthus africanus. The sequence continues at coordinate 294,178,930 of CM057339.1, read as the reverse complement.
TATTCTTTTCTTCATAAAAGAGAATGCTTCATATTTATTATTATACTCAATAATCTTATCTCATTATTATCTACACATTCTCTCTCCTCAAGCTCTCCCTCTTCAAAGACTAATCCTCCCCTCTCATGAGTTGAGTACAAGGATTAGTTAGACTAAACAATCCATAACCATCACTCTATCTCAATCTATCTTCTTTGATTAGCAATCCAAGAAGGTTAGTTGTCTCAAGTTTAGAGGCTAAGCTTGGAGTTTTGCTCTCGGGTGGATCGTCTACTACAAAAAGAAGGCCGAGGAGGACAAGGAGATCCTAAAGACGAAGGAGTTGGTTCATTAGGTATAATCCCTAAACACAGTAGTTTAGAAACACTTTGTGTTTGGTTATTTATAGTTTAGCTTCGATTCAAGCGGTTAGTCGATGTTCGTTCACTAAACAAGTTAGTTTTTGAAAATTCCGCCTCCCCACAAGTATTGGGGTGTAGTACATCGACTTACAGTGGTATCAAAGCCTCGCTAAACAATAAATAACTTAATTGCAAATTTGTACGAATTTCGAACGGAAAAACGAAGCCGGAAAAACCTAAAAACATCAAGTTTCTGTCGATTTTAAAATGATGTCCTAAAATTTTTCAGGGAAGTTCAGAAAGCTTGAAAAGACACCAGAAGAACACCCAAGAAATTTGGGATCCTGAATCGGCAACGCGGCCACGGAACCGCGGCGGATCGCACCGATCCGCCGCGCTTCCGCTGCCGAGTTGCCGAGTCAGGAACCCAAATTTCCTGTGTTGCTTCTCTGTGGTATTTGGGATTTTCTGGAATATTTAATATTTGCTCAGGTTTCAGTTTTACAGAGCAGTATTGGAGCAATATTAATGGTGTTTAATCGATCGAAATTGTACAGTATTTGCATATTGGATTATATCTGTGATTGTATAATGTGTTCGTAAACCTCCCCTAACTGCTAGTATGTCAGTTGGCAGGGGGTTGCACATTTCTGAAATGGATTTTATCTGTTTGTGCATATGAACTGTATTGGACTGTTGTGGTGTATAGCCGGGGTTTTGAAATGGGTTATTATTTAATTCATTTGTTGTAAATGTAATTTGTTGTAATATTATTTTGCGGGGCACATCCAGGTTGCGGTTGTAGCCACCGTTGTATTATTTCATTTTACTGTTTTTGCTCCTAGGACAGATCCAAGGTGGGGTACACAAACTGCCGGGTGGGTAGTTTGCCGTACCCGTAGGGATCTTGGGTGGGGTAACGGCTATTCATCACAACTGTGTAATCTGTCTTTTCTTGCAGGCTCAAAATAAATACAGATTGCTTGCAAATCCAATAAAGTTTATCTGTGTTCTGGAATGTATATCATTGCGTCAGACGAATGTAAAATAACTATATATATTGTAGCTATTTTAGACGTCACTTATGTTTTACACCCGCGCTAGCCCAGTCCCCGCTCTGTCGTTAGTTAAGTAACCTAACGGGTGATGACGGGACCCAGTGGCGAATGCAGATGGCATAAGAGGACGTCATATTTTCGTTGTTTTCTGCAATGATAGGTTAATGATGGGACGCATTATCTATAATGCAAAGAAAATAAACCAAAGTTTTAATCGTTGGAACAATTTAAAAGAAACCACTCGGTTAATTTTAAAAGCAGATATTTTTAAATGCGGAGCCTTAACCACTCCTTTTAAAAGCTATCAGGTTCCTTCGGTTATATCAAGTTCACTACGTTCACGGTTTCGCCAAAACCATTCGTAGCCCTCCGTCATTTCATTTGGGTATTCAGTAGTATTCAAGCTATGCATTTTGGCCAAAGTCAAGGCATAGTGTTTGGTAGCTGCTGGGTTTTCATTTGTTGCATAAGATAGATGAGTTGGTTTGGGACAGTCGTATTACCATTTGACCAAAGTCAGGGGTATATACGGATGGGTTCAAATTGACAAGATAATGACGGGTAGAACTTGACATGTGACTTATGACACTTTGACCAAAGCCAAGGTTATAAGAGCATGGGGCAAAAACATATATCGGGAATTTCTAAAGAAATTGAAATTTGCAAAGAGATGCATACCATTTGGAGTTTGATGAATGTTGGTAGCATTCCTATGGCATTATCAGACGATGATATTTGGATCCCGATCCTACTGTGAGTATATGCTACTTATCAGGATATTCGTCACTTAACGATCAATGCTATAAACCTAGTAGGTGTCCAGAAAGGTGTCAGCGGGGTTACGCCCCCAGAGAAAAGAGGTTATTTAATTAAGGAACTTCGCGAAAGCGTTGGAAAACCTCCCTCGAAGTATCGACACTGGCCAGGCTGAACGGTTAAGCAAGTATTGTACGGTGAGAATAGTCCTGGCTAATTCTTCTTTTATGGTTTGAGGAAGGATTCGAGAAACAGTGGGAGCCATCCAGTTTAGATAAACTAAAAACCACTCTAAACTTGCAAGAGCATCATGCTAAAGAGTTTTCTTCTCTCTCTCCTAATTGCAGCGACCCTGAAAATGACTGGACTTAAGTTACTTTTAGAGAAAAATATACTGACAGGGCCAAACTATAATGATTGGCTGCGGAATGTCAAAATGGCTTTGACCTATGACAAACTGGGGTACATCCTCACCGCTACGGCACCTGCTGTCCCTGGTCCCAAATCCAGCAATGCGGATAAGGAAATCCGCAAAACCTGGGATTTAGATTGCGCGAAAGCCAAGTGCATCGTGCTTGCCTCGATGAACAATGAACATCAGAGGAGGCATGAGGATATGGACCTTGATGGCATATTTCTCCATACAAAGGAACTTTATGGAGAGCAATCTCGTATAGCAAGATACGAGACCTCTAAGAACTTGTTTCGAGCGAGGTTGGCTGTCGGGTCATCGGTAGGAGAACATGTCCTAAAGATGATCGGCTATATAAAAGAGCTCGCAGACCTTGGGACGACTTTGGATAATGAGCTCTATACAGACCTTATTCTCCAGTTCCTTCCTCACACCTACGCCCAGTTTATCCTGAACTTCAACATTCAAAGAAAAGAAGTTGAACTTCCGGAACTCCTGAACATGTTAAGGAGTGCAGAGGGCACCTTGAAGAATTCAAGGGAAACACCCGCTATGTTTGTTGGCGGTACATCTTCTTCCGGGTCCAAGGCTAAGGCCAAAGGAAGGAAGAAGAAGGCCGCACCCAGACCTAGAGGAGGTGTTAGTAAGGTGGGAGGGAAGGGAAAGAAAAAGTTTGCGGTACCGATAGTTGGCCAGGATGGGTGCTTCCATTGTCACAGGAAAGGGCACTGGAAGAAGGATTGCAAGGCGTGGAATGCCAAGAACCAGGAACCGAAGCAAGCTGTGGCTTCGACTTCAGGTGTGTTTGTAATTGAGAATTGTCTGTCGATCAACTCTACTTCCTGGGTATTGGATACCGGATCAGGATCTCATATTTGCAATTCATTGCAGGCACTGAGAAACCGTAGAGTGCTGAAGGAAGGTGATATGACCCTAAAGGTTGCTAACGGAGCTAGCGTGGGAGCTGCGTCCGTCGGGGATTATCACCTAGGATTGACGAGTGGACACATTTTGGTTTTACATAACTGTTATTTTGTACCAAGCTTAACGTGTAATATCATATCGGTTTCCTTGTTATCAAATAAAGGTTATGATTTCACGTTTGTAAGAGATGTTGTCAACATCCACCTTAATCATGGTTTGATTGGGTCAGGTACACTAAATAACGGTATATATGTTTTAAACCAACTCCAAATTTTCAATGTCCAGAACACACTAAAAAGAAAGTCTCCAGATTTAAATAAAGCTTTCTTATGGCATTGTAGACTGGGTCACATCAATGAGAGAAGGTTGACTAAGTTGCATAGAGAAGGATATTTGGACACGTTCGAATATCAAACTTATGACACTTGTCAATCTTGTCTCAAAGGAAAGATGACAAAGACTCCATTTACTGGACAAGGAGTAAGAGCGAGCGAGCTCTTAGGACTCATACACAGCGATGTATGCGGTCCAATGTCTACACATGCAAGAGGTGGTTTTTCCTATTTCATTACTTTCACGGATGATTACTCAAGATACGGATTCATTTATCTGATGAAACATAAATCCGAGGCTTTTGAGAAATTCCAAGAGTATAAGAATGAAGTAGAAAACCAAACCGGCAAAAGTATCAAGACACTTAGATCTGATCGAGGTGGTGAATACTTGAGTGCCGAGTTCCTAGGTTACCTAAAAGAGAAAGGAATTCTCTCTCAGCTTACTCCTCCGTACACTCCACAGCATAACGGTGTATCGGAGAGACGGAATCGAACCCTATTGGATATGGTACGATCCATGATGAGTAATGCTGAGTTACCGCGATCTTTCTGGGGTTATGCGCTAGAATCAGCGGCATATCTTCTGAACAGGGCTCCTACCAAGACTGTGCCTACCACTCCATATCAGATGTGGACTGGGAAGAAACCCCATCTTCAGCATATAAAGATTTGGGGATGTCCAGCTTTTGTTAAAAAGCAGCATGTGGACAAGCTCGAGGCACGATCAGTAAAATGTTTGTTTGTGGGATATCCAAAGAACTCCAAGGGATATTATTTCTATTACGCAGAGGAATAAAAGGTCTTTGTTTCTCGTAATGCCCATTTTCTGGAACATCTGTTTTTAGAAAAGGAATCAAGTGGGAGCGAAATAGAATTGGAAGAAATTCCAGAACCACAAACTGCTACTGAAAGTTTGGTAGAACTGGAAGTTCAAGAAGAACAGGACATTCCCGCATCCCTCCGCAGGAGTAGTAGGCCGTCTCATCCGCCTGAGAGATACTACGGTTTTCTCATAGACGGGGATAGAGAGGATTGCATCATAGAAGATGATGAACCTACTGACTTCCAGCAGGCCATCCAGAGCGGCGACTAGGTACGATGGCTAGATGCAATGCGGACCGAAATGGAGTCCATGTACACCAACAAAGTATGGACTTTGGACTTTGCTCCAGATGGGGTAAAACCCATAGGATGCAAATGGATCTTCAAGAAAAAGATTGGTGTAGATGGACAGGTGGAAACCTATAAGGCTAGACTTGTTGCAAAGGGTTTTCGTCAAAGACCTGATTTGGACTATGACGAAACTTTTTCTCCAGTGGCTATGCTCAAATCCATTCGGGTCCTTCTTGCTATTGCTGCCTTCCATGATTATGAAATCTGGCAGATGGACGTAAAGACGGCTTTTCTGAATGGAAATTTAGAAGAGAGCGTCTATATGGATCAGCCAGAGGGTTTCAATCAGAGTGGGAGCAGCGGGAAAGTATGCAAGCTGCTTAAGTCCATTTATGGACTAAAGCAGGTATCGCGGAGTTGGAACATCTGTTTTGATGAGACAGTCAAAGAATATGACTTTATCAAAAATCCAGATGAACCGTGCATATATAGTAAAGTTGTAGCCAGAAGTGTTGTATTCCTCGTCTTGTACGTGGATGACATTCTATTGATAGGAAATGACATTCCTATGCTACAATCTGTCAAAGGATTCTTGTCACACAGGTTCTCCATGAAAGACCTGGGTGATGCCTCTTACATTCTGGGGATCCGGATCTATCGTGATAGATCCAAGAGGATGTTGGGACTTTCGCAGTCCAGGTATATCGACACTGTACTGAAAAGATTCAGTATGGAAGATTCTAAGCGCGGTAATCTACCAGCTTGTCACGGAATCACCCTCTCCAAAGAGATGTCTCCCAAGACTGATTTGGAAAGGGAACGCATGTCTATTATACCCTACGCTTCTGCGGTAGGCTCTATAATGTATGCGATGTTGTGTACCAGACCAGATGTAGCTTACGCACTAAGCGTGGTGAGCCGGTATCAGTCAGACCCAGGGGAGAACACTGGATAGCAGTAAAGAACATTCTCAAGTACCTGAGGAGGACTAAGGAGATGTTCTTGGTTTACGGCGGAAAAGACCTCAGGTTGGAGGCCTTTGCTGATTCCGGCTTCCAGAGTGATAAGGACGATTCCAAGTCCATGTCGGGTTATGTCTTTACCCTCAATGGAGGGGCGGTGTGCTGGAAGAGCTCCAAGCAGGACACCGTTGCTGACTCGACGATGGAAGCGGAGTATATAGCTGCTTGCGATGCCGCAAAAGAAGCAGTCTGGATGAAGAAGTTCCTAACAGAACTTCAGGTGGTTCCTACCATAGTTGATCCAATACCTCTGTATTGCGACAACAACGGAGCTATAGCTTTAGCGAAGGAACCAAGGTCCCATCAGAAGTCCAGACACATCTTGAGGCGGTATCACCTGATCAGGGAGATCATTGATCGTCAGGAGATCGAGGTTCGGAGAGTTGCTTCAGAAGAGAACATTGCTGATCCATTCACGAAGGCCCTACCTCAGACGCAGTTCGAGAGGCTGCTCGAGATCATTGGTCTTCGATATGCCAGTACATGGCCCTAGTGCGAGTGGGAGATTGTTAGTGTTTATGCCCTAGAAGGCCATTACTGTATCATACTAGTTTGTATATTACTTAATGGAAGCTTGGGATATTCACATGTATATAACAGTCTTGCTAAACATGGTAGTATGCTACTTGGTTTTTCTATCTTAATATGTGAGTATACGTATTGATAGAGCTCTTAGGATCTTGCTTGACTACCAGCGTTGTGATGGCAGTCACACTAGTGGGGGCTGGGTAGTCTACAAGCACATCCTTATTCAGGTCCCTAGTCGTTGGATTATCGAGACAGGGCATCGATACTCCGGAGTAGACTAGTGTGTACGCTTCTCATCCCAGTTGGGGAGATGGTCTGTCCCACAGCCGTCAGTACGTCGTACTGGAGATAGTATACAGGTGCTCGTTAGGTTACGAGTACACCGGACAGGACTCACAGGGAACTGTTGGTTGGTTTTATACCAGTCGTCAGTGAACAGTTCCCAGGTGACATGAGTACAGCATAGTCTGCAGACTTGACACTGCTACTTCGCCTCGAGTGTGTCCCACTGTTCTTAGATTGCTACCCTACCACGGCTCAAAGGAGTCATGCAAACAGGTAGCAGTTGGGTGCAGTCCCGAGCACTTGGAGGCAGTGGCGGTTAGACAGGATTCGTCCCTCTCGGTATTGGGAGTTGATATCGCGCTGTGTCAGAGAGCCATTACGCAAAGTCCCTGGCCAGGGCAAGCGAGATTTGCTGGTAGGTTCCAGTAGTTTCTCAGGGTGTAATGGGCTTCCCTCCGACACGACTTATACCGCTATTAGGGGACTGACGCTTGCCGCCCCCTAGGCCCGATATGCGATAGTCTTGGACGAACGGACCGGACTGTATGGAGATTGTCACATCAGACTCAGTAGGAGTTCGGATGGGTTTCCTCATCGGCCTTCTTATCGACAACTACCTGGGGACCGTTACGTACAGCTAGTGCCGCTTGCGGTCTGTGGTTAAACCCACTGCCAGCGTAGTAGTCGAGTCTCTAGAGTCCCACACAGAGAGTTTCCTATTCCAGGCGAAACGATATAGAGGTCGTATGGTTTTACGACAAGGGTTCGGACGCGTACGTGCGTTTACGCGCGTACGACTTTCGGACAGTTTTTACCAGTCGGCTTTGGTTTAAGCCAGTTACTGGTATCCGGTTATTGGATTTTTACAGTCTAAAGTTTTTCCGTATTTTTGCGGATTGGAGGGGTGTTCTCGTAATTGTGCGAGAAGCTTCTAGAAGTGGTGACTAAGGAGGTTTAGGTGGCATATGCAATGCATGAGATTAGTGAGTCATGAGGGTGATTCATTCATGTCATTAAAGCATCATAAATGCTTAATGACTCATGACAATGAATCACCATTAGATATTTGTGAAGCATGCTTATTCATCATGTATTATTCTTTTCTTCATAAAAGAGAATGCTTCATATTTATTATGATACTCAATAATCTTATCTCATTATTATCTACACATTCTCTCTCCTCAAGCTCTCCCTCTTCAAAGACTAATCCTCCCCTATCATGAGTTGAGTACAAGGATTAGTTAGACTAAACAATCCATAACCATCACTCTATCTCAATCTATCTTCTTTGATTAGCAATCCAAGAAGGTTAGTTGTCTCAAGTTTAGAGGCTAAGCTTGGAGTTTTGCTCTCGGGTGGATCGTCTACTATAAAGAGAAGGCCGAGGAGGACAAGGAGATCCTAAAGACGAAGGAGTTGGTTCATTAGGTATAATCCCTAAACACAGTAGTTTAGAAACACTTTGTGTTTGGTTATTTATAGTTTAGTTTCGATTCAAGCGGTTAGTCGATGTTCGTTCACTAAACAAGTTAGTTTTTGAAAATTCCGCCTCCCCACAAGTATTGGGGTGTAGTACATCGACTTACACTCTCGTATACACTGGTATCCTTATGTACCAAGCTACAAACAACAACGTTAACACGAAATACAACATTATAACAATATAATACAACTTTAAAATCTACACTCTCTCTCTTACTCTCTGTCTATTCTATGTCTCCTTTATCTTTGGGACTTATCGAGCGATTTTTTCGCTGACAACATTCTTTTTCTTCTTCGTTGAATGTCGTCAGGTGTTTCGGACCTTCAAGAGATCGAGCCCAGCGCCGAAGACTTGGACCAGTTTATTGAAGATCCCGAGTTGTAGTTAAACTTGTACATTTCCTTTACATTCTGTATTTCCATTCCTGTTATTCCACTGTTTAGGAATTACTTTCATTCAGATGTATTTACTTTTTCATGCTGGATGCCGAAGGCGTCCTTGGGGCGATCTCGTAGTTCAAGCTCAGCTGCCGATGCCGATACCGGAGCAGCTAAAGGAAGCAGTACAACCAGCAAGCAAGAATTCATTCCATTGTACAGAAAGAATGTTAATAAATAAAGTTGATGTTCAATTATATCGTTTGTCTCTTATGCATTTTTATTTATATTGCTTAGATACGCGTAGCGTATTTATTTCAGAGTAAATACGTAGCGGCCTCGTCGCGTCCTCTTCCTGTACACTGGGAAGGGGGATGTGACAACCGAGGAGGAGCAAAACAAGATCACGACTCAAGACTAGACCAGCTATTTTTTCAGTTTATATATGCCACCTGTTTAGGCATTTATCTTCTTATATTGTATTTTCTTTCAGTTGAACTCATGTATTGTAAATGCTTCAAGTTGAATGTAAATAAAGTTGTTGAAGTTTAAATCTCATGTTTATTTCTTGTCATTTTATATTGCTCCATTACGCTTAGCGTATTTATTCCGAGAAATGACCTCTCGAAATAAATACGTCGCGGGCTTGCCACGTCACCGTTTCCATCTACTGGGAAGCGGGGCGTGACACAAAATCCCCAAATAGCCGGTGCCAACGGTCTATATAGCTCCAATCTCCTCCGTGCTTTCCACACTCGTCTTTTCAACTCCCTTCAACTCCCCTGCATTGTTTGATTTTCTTGCAATCAAACAGCGACTCTTCAATTCACCATTTAACACTATTTAAATCCTTTTAATCCACATTTTTAATTCACAAATCTTAATTCTTCACTATAAATACCACCATATGCCCTAGCTTCACTTCATTCTGAAAATTTATATCAAAATCATTCTAAAAGTTCCTAAGTAGAAGTGGAGTCAAGTGGAGTCAAGTGGAGTTAGCAACCAAGCTTTTTCCATCGAAGATCGAAACCATTTCCGGATCTCCCGCGACGCCATGAAGCCCCTTCCCTTCTTCCTTACCCTTTTCTCGATATTACCAAACCGTAATTCCCCCTCATCTTTCTTTCTTTTCATCTCAATTCATTTCCTAAACATATATCGGTAAAGTGGAGTTATTTCCGATACTTTTCTTTTAAAACTTGAAATTTCCTTTTCCTATATATTTTGGTCAAACTAATGTTACCACCCTACTTATAACTTTAATTACAAACGTTTAGCTTCGAGTTTAACCAAAATTGTCATATGAAACAAACATAAACGAACTTTTTCATTAAAATACCTTGAACTTTAGTATCACCCTCTTTTCGATTTTTGTTAAAACAATACCTTTAGAAAAACTTCACGGGGTAACGACCTATCCCACACGCACACTTTGTTTCATAGCATGATGTCTATATATATGCGTGGTTGGTTCAAATAATAGTTTTTCATTAAAATACCACATCTTTTCAAAATCGGGTTTCTTTTAAAGCGGTATTTTGTAATCCTTGGCAAATACGCCTCTACAACTCTCGTTAGAGGACTCGCTAATGGATGGTGTGGATTATCGCACATTCTGAGGATAATAGAGCGAGATGCAGAACTCCTCACGGAGTATTCGATCTCGAAAGAAAATAAAATACGGTTTTTAAGAAATGCGACTTTTCTGAACAAAAATAATTTTTTGAAAAATTATATTAGAAATTATAAATCCGTGTTTTCAATAAAAACAAATTATGAAACTATATTTTTTTTAATGAAAGATTAAAATGATAATAAAATACCATCAAGTTACAAAAAAGAGCTAATTTTCATAAAAATACACTAAACTTTTAAAAGCTAGGTATTTATCATTAAAATACCCCAATAATTAAAATACTTGCTCATGAAAACCCTGAATATTATAAATCACTCTCGAGATTTATTTTTAAACTATATTAAAGTATTTTTTATAAACCCCCCTCGAGATATGTAAACAATACTAAGGACTCTAGTTTAATATACGTTTAAGCGGGATCAATTCTCTTGAGCCCTAGGGAGCCAGAGAAAGTGGGCGCTTGTCTATTTAGGTTTAACAACTTAACGGAGTTATAAATGGCAATTGTTTTGGAAAAAAAACACAAATCCTGCCATTCATGTGCAGCAGCTGCCGATTACTCCCGAACATAAGATATTACAAGAACAAAGTCCTTGTCATAAGATTTTAACTCAAACCAGAATCCAAACGCAAACCAGAATCTAAAATCAAACACAAGCTTGAATACTTGATCATAAATCAGAACACTTGAACTTGAATATCTCAAAACTTGAATATTAGAATACTAGGACTTGACATGAACTTAACATGAATACCAGAACACAATGGCTACTATTGAAACTGACTTGACTCGAACCATGAATACAATTTGACATGAATATATGAACACTTGACACGATTACTTGATATTGACATGAACTCAATCTTGCAACTTGATGTATTCATGGATTCGAGCAAGGCTGGTAATTTTAACTGTAACCTAGAATACACGGGGTGTTGGGGTAGTTCATGTGTGAATCCAATGAAATCTCAGGAGTCCCCTACATCATGAATCCATGTCTACTAATACAAGTAAGCTATCATGAGGTCCCGTGTTTCCTCACTCCTGAATTATAGCCTGTTGAGTTTCGAATACTTCGACACTAGGTTGAAGTCCCGTTATTAACCCTTGATTCGGGATCGTGGTTTTTTACCCCTGGATTACAGCCTGTTGGGTGCAAGAACACTCTTGAGATTGGTTGAAATTCACCCTTGAACTCACGTTAGTTACTTTTACCCATATAAAGACCTTTTAGGACACTTACATTCACTTCATGTTCACTATACCTACACTACACGGCCATGCTATTCTATGCTCATGTTATTTTGCCATGATATATATAGAACAACATGTTAAATAGAATTGCCGTGTTTACATTAAATAACATGTTTAAACACCATAACTCATAATCCATTACTTCATGATATCCATTTTTTCTTAGTCATTATACTTTTATACTTCACACCCATTTTTGGGCCATTTTTTGGGACTTACCGAGTGAAAGTTCGCTGACGGGCATTCCACCCACCTTTGTTTCTTAGAATATTCGTCAGATACTGTAGAGGCTGAGGAGGTGAACACCACTGAGGAGGAGCACGATCAAATCGCAACTCAGGCCTAGACTAGTTATCATCTCTTTTAGTTTATGTATGCCATCTGTTTAGGCATTTATTTTCTTGTATTTTCTTTTAGTTGAACTCATGTATTGTAAATGTATCAATTTGAATGTAAATAAAATTGTTGAAGTTTAAATCTCATGTCAATTTCTTGTCATTTCATATTGCTCAATTACGCTTAGCGTATTTATTCCGGGAAATGACCTTCTCGAAATAAATACGTCGCGGGTCTCGTCGCGTACCTGTTTCCGTCTTTTGGGAAGCAGGGCGTGACAGGTTTTGTTGGTGTCCCATGCCGGTCGACTGGAACGTCATTATGGGCAGTTACTCCCACGCCGATCGTCTCTCCTGCAGGTGCTCGTTTACGCGATCTGGAGGTCTTCTCCCAGCCTTTTCATGGCGTTGTCCCGACAAGCACTGGAGGAGGCCGTCGACAAAATGCGCATGACCCATGAGTTGGGCCTAATCTCAAAGAGCTGGCGAGATCGCTCGATAGATATCCTGCGCCGATCTTTCCAACAAATGTTGATCATAGCTTCATACGCGACGACGGAAGTCCCCGACGAAACCATAGCTGCTCGGGTCCACGGACTTAGGCAGAGGGAGCGATGGGACGCTGCCTGGGCTCGGCTGTCGGATCTATGCTTTGAGTACCTCGACCAATGCTTTCAAGACCCTTTTCCTCTTTTGTTGTAATCGTTAAGTTTTCTTTTGCGAGCCCCTGGGCACTTTTGTAAGGCAGAGAAGCCGAGAATATCTCTTATTAATAAATTTTTCTTTTGCTTATGAATTTTTCTTTGCTCAGAATGTCAGAACATCGAAAAATTTTCGTTTCTATTTTTCCAAATGTAGGTAGATCGGTGCCCCACCTCCAATCCTTCACCCCGGAGTCGAGGTAAGATGGGCGGAGCGAGACATAGGTCAGCTACCTACAGGTGCTCCCGTGTTTTATTCACCTGAGTAAAGGGCTGGCCTAGGATACTTGTAACGACTCGCTATAGTTGAATCTATCTCACTTAATTTGTAATACCCGGTCTTTATCTACGCCAATACCTGTATTCAAATAAAATATTTTACCCATTTTAAATTTTGTATTATATTCTAAATTTTTTGTTCCTACAAATCTATCCCAAAAGCCCAAGCCCAATCACACCCACAATAGCCAACCCCCTTATTTCCTTCTCTTCTCAACAGTTACTCATTCTTTTTGAGAATTCCTCCAAATCTCAACATAAATTTTCCCATAATATTCTCATTAACACCAAATTAAACCCTCCATAAATTCCCAATTAAACTTCCATAATATTCCCTTTAAACCCCTCAATTACTCCCCATTATTTTTCCTTTAAAATTTCAATTCTATTATTAATTTTTCCCCCGTTCACACTCTCTGCCTCCTCTTAAATTTTCCTTTATTATTAAGTTTTAAAACCCTCACGTTCTCTCTCTCTCACCACGTTCTCACACACTCTCTCTCCTCTCGAATCACACTCTCCCTCCTCTCCCCTACGAGAACCCCGCGCTCGCCTCCCCCTCCAAGCTCCGTCCACGAAACTCACCGCCGAGCCAGCCAGCCACCGACACCCTCGCCTCCGCCTTCATCACCGTGCAACTCCTCCATCGACCTCATCTCACCACCGAGCTCGACCTTGTCTCACCTCCTCTCTCAAGCTTCCTCCCATCACTCGAGCCCCTGCAACCCCGCCATAGGAGCTCTGACCCCATCGTCGCCCTCACACCCTCGCCACTACCTCACTGCTCTCCTTCCCCGCTTTACGCAACCACCGCACCACCAAAAAACCCCGCCGAAAACCCATCACCCGCAAGCTTCTCCATCAACGAGCCATCCCCGTGCTTCTCGCCGGCCGCCTCCATGTCGTCGCCGTCTGGACCATCGCAATTGAGACGCCGAGCCCAAGCTCCTTTCCGCTGCACCTGCTACCGTAGCCGCTACCGAGTCGTCAGGTTCAAGCTCCACGAGGCTAAACCCTTGTCGTGGCTGCGTCGCGATCACGTCGTGCCGTTTCCATTGCCGTAGATCACCGTTGTTGCCGCGTCGCTGCCATGTCGGCATCAATACGTTGTCAGGCAAGTTCTAAACTTGCTTACATTCTAAAATGTTTATATGTCGATATATGATCTGATAATATCTCGTGATTAGTATTATACCGTATTCATTTAAATTAATTTGTATCTGGGTATTAATCGAGTCAAATACCTCATGTTAACGTCGTATTGAAGTTCGTAAGTTATTTCTCTTATGAATTGAACGAACAAAATAGTATTTCCGACAATAAACAACTGATTAGTTTAGGTGTTCGATACGTATTTTCGTACGAAGATCCTATCTAGTGTGGCAGAAATTATTTTTACTAGATTACTTTAGAGATAAGGATAACGTGTAAAAATATTGGTTCGAAAATATAGACTTAAACACCATAGAATGTCAACCTCTTTTAGACCCGTCGAATCTGAAACCTTCCGTACCTTAAATTCGTGAAAATCATAGTAAATTGGCTATACACCGGAATATGGTGTTCGATGGCTCGTATCGAAACTGACTCGACAACCTAGAACCCCATATAGGTTATAATCTGTTTCTATTTTATAACGATTACGGAAAACTGGTCGGGAGTGCGGCACTGGACTGCAGTCCAGAGCAGCACTGCTTGTCGACACTCGATTTGAAATGCTTTCACGTTTCTGTGTGGAAATGGTATTATGCAGAACCCTATACCGTAGCGAATATAAATCTGTTAGCTAACTATTGGATGTGATTTCATTCGTTTTTACCATCGTTTACTATTTTAATCATATTTTAAACCATCGGTACATACGGCAGTCCCAAGCAGGGACAGAATGTATACACTATGGATATTATCGATCCGTCTAGCGCGTTGGAAAACAAAATGATAAACCTAAATATTATCCAGCTGTAGCGTCGTCTAATTTTGATCCCAACAGGATGAAAACTGTGTTACGAAATGGACTTTCAGTTCAGGAACTGAATTTCCAGCAGAGAACACTTAAAATGAAACGACTGTAATTTGCGAACCCGAAATCCGATTGACTTGAAACCAATTTAGTTGAACTGCCAACTGAGTTTACCTATTATATTTTTTGTATCATTTTACTTAATTCTGAACGTATGATTTGATGCGATTTTTTATAAGTTCATGAGACGCATAATGACTTGTATTGCATATAAATTTAGCGGCATGATTCACAGTTTTGACCGACTGTAATACCTATAGCGATAGTGCGCGTCATTATTAAGTTTCAGTGTACAATGCATTGTCGAGCGTGAATGGTATTGGTTTAGGAGTGTCAAGTACGCCAATAAAAAGTGAATGATTCGTGATAGTGACAATACAGTGAATAGTGAATATGGCAGTCTTATTGATATGTACTTGTACACAACTAGCCCATACTCATAAATAGTGAAACCTATGGAAAAAGGGGGAAATCGAAGTGGAAAGGAAATTGTATTTAGCGAGGTCGGTGATTTAGAGGATGATCATTCGAACATTGACTCTTATATATTAGGTTTGGACCTAGCGGTCCGGCTGACAGGGTTATGTCCCGGGCGATAGTGGGCCGTAGTCTCGGGTACGTACAAGACCCTCGTTAAACATGATCATTCATTTCCGCAAATCGATTTCAAAGTGACTTAGAGACCGATAGGGACACAGATCATACATTGCATTGTTTATTGACATATTGATTGCCTGCATTTATTATCTCCACCGTTATTACTTTAAAATTTTCTTGCCCCGTTAATACTATTATAACATTGCTATTGCGTCGCCCTGACGACCTGAGTATGCATGCTCGGTTATAGAAGTGGATCCGTCTGATCTCGAGAAGACCGCGAAGATTCAGACCAGTGAACCAGTTGTATCATTCTCTTGATATCCCTGGTTAGTTGCCATCTTGTTTACTTCCATTGCATCCAGTTTTCTTTATATTCGATAGTTTCAGTGACTGCATTTTCTTTATCCGTGCTGAGTTTTATTGATTACCATATAATGCTAGAAGCCAAAATGTGACCACGGCAGGATTTTTCCTAGATCGTAGGAGCATGGCTGGCCTTGTCACCCTCGTATTCCCTATTTTGGGAAGCGGGGCGTGACATATTTCATTTGATTTTCATGAATATCACTTCTTGCTTTCTTGAAATTCATTTCTGTGTCTCCTTATATTTATTTGACCATCTTTTATATTAAATATTACTCTCTTGTCAATTAGAGTACCGACAGGTGGAGCGACGACGAAATTCGACCACATTTAGTTTATTTTATTTTATTTATAATTAGGTTTAAAAGAAAACGAGATTTCAAATAAATACCATGACCTTGTCAATCTCAAATACCACCTTGAAGAACTACCTTTATCTTCAAAATAATTTTAAAAAAACCAGTCTTGACTTCTGGACATTCTAGGAAAATTAGATTATATACTAGATAGAATTCACTGTTTTTAAAATCAGAAAACTATCAATAAGGGTTTTCTTCGAGAGACCATAACTCTGTAATCGTTGATCCAATTTAAGTGTTTTCAGATGTGTTGAATATTTATATCGAAAGATCTAGATTTTCTTAGTTTTAAGTTTTTATTGAAAACCGACGTAAAATATAGAAAACGGTGTTACAATATTTAGTGACGAATCTGGACAGAATCTGTCCTGATTCGCACATTATTTTTAAAGAGGACATAACTCGAACTCCCGATATCCGTTCGTGACAAATTTTAGATGTGTAGATGTAAAATTGATAGAACTATAATTTTCTGTATACTAGATTACTTAGAAATGCATGAAACAAACCGATATAGGCTTTGCAATACAATATATAGTTGCTATCCAGAAATCTGAATTTCTGTTTTAAACGCTGATATTAAAATGATCTTAACTAGAGCTTCGAAAATCCAAATCACGTGAATCTTGATGTTTGGAATAAGTACATCGAAATACCTACAATTTTCTATAAATCTTCGTAACTTGAAACCTGATGAAAATTAACCCAAACTATGTTTAAAAATATATGACGGTACTGAACAGATACTGATCTGTTTTGCTCGACGATACGAAAACGGGTATATCTCCCAAACCGGCAGTCGTATTTAGGCAATACTGGAACTCACGCGTGCACAATACATAGATCTATATTTCTGTTTATATTCCGAAATTGATTGACTTGATTGATTAGTTATACACAACACTTATTTACAATATTGTTTTTGGACGTTACTTGTATACTTATCTCATATCATATTCTGTGATTGCTTATTTATTTTTATCTATATGACTTGTGATTAAACCATTACATGCTAGAATTGACTTGATCTTGACATGACTCAATCATGAATACTTGAACCCAATATGTATACTTGAACTAACTTGACTCGAACCAAGAATACAATTGGCATGACTTGCACTTGACATGATTAATATAAACTCAATCTTGAAAACTTGATATCATACATCACCTTTTGTATTCGTGTATTCGATCAAGACTCGTAATATTAATCATAGACTAATATACGCGGGGTGTTGGGGTAGTTTGAGTATGAACTCAACGGAATTTCGTGAGTCCCATTAATACAAATCATGTTGCTGTGGTACCGAGCTGAAACGGTACAAATCATGAATTCACGAATGAGGGCCCGTGTTTCCAATCCCCTGGTTGATATCCTATTGGGTTTGGAATATTTCGATAACAATTGAAGTCCCGCTATTTTGGACATGTGATTCCTTACCCCTGGATGATTGCCTTGGGTTCGAGAATACTTTTGAGATTGGTTGATACTCACACTTGAACTCACGTTAGTTAATTTTACCTTTTTAGATACCTTTTAAGACAATTACATTCACTTCATATTCACTGTACCTATACTCCACGGCCATGTTATACTTGTTTGCCATGATGATATAGTTGACATACACATTACAATGCATGTTACTATACTTGTTTACATGTTCATGATTTATATCCATACTATACCATATATCATATTACACCTGTTCCCCTCCGAACGGCGGCCGAGACGTTAGGACGTCACGTGCCTGAGGTTCGGGGCAGATGCTATTTGGTTTTATCCGTCTATCTCTCCGAAGATGCCAAGTTGATTTATGGCACCGTGTATCGGAGGTTTAGACGGATGCGGCCGATATAGCAGACTTCGTCAGATTCCCCCTCAGGGTGAGGGGTTTTTGATTGTGGGGACGCTCTTCCCTGCAGGCGCAAGCCCCTGCAGTTAATTACGCTACCGCGTCGCGGTAACAACTTTCTCCTACTCCAGAATTTCGCTTCGTGTCGTGTGTGTTTGTTTTGTTTGTGATTGCCCGTGGATTGTATACGGAGACTGAGTGATGTCGTCACCCGTAGGACGTGGATAATTAGTCCAAATCCGTATTTACTTAGATTTGGGTTTGGTGTTTTTAGTTTAAGGATGCATTAGCCGCGTTGCAGCTAAGACCAACTTAAACGTTCGTCAAGGATACGTTAGTCCTGTTTTGGACTACGATCGACCTGACGTAGTGATTGATTTAATTATCTGGTTGTCGGGACTCGTCGCCTCTCTGACGTCGTTGAAGGATTGCAACGACAGACGTCAGAGGAGTTCAGAGATGTACCCTTGAACCAAAGTTGATTTGGAGTTTTATCGTTTATTTGAATACCTAAGGACACGTTAACCGTATTTGGGGTTAAGATCAACTTAGACGGGACCGTTTAGATCCAACAAAAGAGCGTTTGGGCCCTATTGTGCCAGTTTAGGGACATGGCGGTCCATCGCCAGTTTTAGGGACGTGGGGGTCCATTATTAGTTTAGGGACGTTTCGGTCCGTCGCCAGTTTAAGGACATAGTGGTCCGTATTCCAGTTTAGGGACGTGGTGGTCCGTCGCCAGTTTAGGGACGTAGTGGTCCGTCGCCAGTTTAGGGACGTGGTGGTCCATTATTAGTTTAGGGACGTTTCGGTCCGTCGCCAGTTTAAGGACATAGTGGTCCGTATTCCAGTTTAGGGACGTGGTGGTCCGTCGCCAGTTTGGGGACGTGGTGGTCCATTATTAGTTTAGGGACGTTTCGGTCCGTCGCCAGTTTAAGGACATAGTGGTCCGTATTCCAATTTAGGGACGTGGTGGTCCGTTATTAGTTTAAGGACGTTTCGGTCCAATATTAGGTGAGTGGTCGTTGGGACCCGTCGCCTCTTTGACGTCGTTGAAGAATTACAACGACGGATGTCAAAGGAGTTCGGAGATGTACCCTCGAACCGGATGTAGATTGATTTAGGAGAGGCATTTAATTTAAGGACTTACAGCCAAGATTGGGTTAAGTCCAATTTTTATTTTTAGGCTCTGCCCGATTAGAAGAATCGATCTAAACAGGGCTCCGTCCCTTTCATTATTTTGCAAGTCTGATTTGGGCCAAGCCCTTTTAATGAGTTACAAGAACTCAGGAATTCTCCAAACAGGGCCTTGCCCTTTTTAAATAATGAGTTTCAGAACTTTTTTTTATAGACAGGGCCTTGCCCTTTTATCTGCAACTCAATTTGGGCCAGGCCCTTTTAAATAATGGGTTTCCAGAAACTCAGGAATTTTTCCAAACAGGGCCTTGCCCTTTTATTGTTTTAATTTGGGCCTGGCCCAAAACAAAGGTTTGCAGAAACCCTAGAAATCTTCAGTTTGAAGAATTCAAGTGCATGGCACTTTTGATTTGAATTTAGATCAAAGGAAAAACAAGTTCTTGTTTTCTCCTGATCATACAGAACCTAGGGTTCATATTAAGTGCAAGGCACTATTTATTATTATTTTTTTTTTTTTTTAGAACCAAGGGTTCATATTAAGTGCAAGGCACTATTTATTTTCTGTTCTTCAGAAATTTTACCTTCTTCTTTTTGTTTCTTCTGTGTTCTTGATTAATTTTCAAGAGCTTTCCTTTGATGATTGACTCTCTCTCTAATTCTCTCCCCCTGATTATCTGATTGATGCCTCTTGAATGAGGCTTGGGGTCTTATTTATAGTGCCCACAAATTTGTTGGATTTGTTAACAAAATCTTTCCTGAATAATTTTGGGAATTTTCCCACCATTGGATCTTTGATCCAAGGGTTCCTGTTTTACAGGAGAACAGAAAAGATTTATCTAAATCTTCATTCAGTTGCTGCGCAACTCACCAGCAAATGACACGTGTCGCGCATCCGAGCGCTTGCGCAGTTGCGATTGCGCAACTGCGCAGACGCGTGTCGCAAATCCATGCGTTTGCGCAGCTGAGATTGCGCAACTGCGCAGACACGTGTCGCGCATCCGTGCGTTTGCGCAGCTGCGACTGCGCAACTGCGCAGACACGTGTCACGCATCCGTGCGTTTGCGCAGCTGCGACTGCGCAACTGCGCAGACACGTGTCACGCATCCGTGCGTTTGCGCAGCTGCGACTGCGCAACTGCGCAGACACGTGTCACGCATCCGTGCGTTTGCGCAGACACGTGTCGCGCATCGGTTCGTTTGCGCAGCTGCGGCTGCGCAACTGCGCGGACACGTGTCGGGCATCCATGCGCTTGCGCAGACACGTGTCGCCCATCCGTGCGTTTGCGCAGTTGCGACTGCGCAACTGCGCGGACACGTGTCGTGCATCCAAGCGCTTGCGCAGACACGTGTCGCGCATCCGTGCGTTTGCGCAGTTAAGTCTTTAATTAAGTTTTCTGAAGAGCCTTGCTCTAATGGGACGCGCTGTTTCGGGCGTTACGCTGCCCATTCAGCCTCTGCCACGTGGCAAATTGCGCATTGCGCACGGAAACCGAAGCGTTGCTTCGAATTTTGAATTTTCAAAATTCAACAGAGCCTTGCTCTGATTGGGGGAAACAGATGCCCCCCCACCGTTGCGCTCACGTGGCGCGCGCGTGAGTGCAACGGTGGCAAGATCCTGACCGTCGGATCGACGAGTCAGGTGAACAGGCGCAGGCGCCTATAAATAGGACCCTTGGTCCTTGGTAATTTTTTACCATTCTCAAGAAATTAGATTTCAGAGCCTTGCTCTTACTTGAGAACTTCCAGAGCTTTGCTCTTGCAATTTTTAAGAACTTCCAAGTTTTATTCTTAGAACCATTCTAGGTAAATTAAATTAATTTAATTTAAATCGAATTTAAATAATCAGAGCCTTGCTCTTATAGATCTTTGATCTAAAGGAATCTCCTTTGGGGTTTCTTATTCACAGAGCCTTGCTCTCAAAATTTACAGAGATTCTGTTCTTAGGTTTTAACCCATGAACAGAGCCCTGCTTCATAGATCAACTAGAAAACTTTTTAAAAGTTTCCATGGATCTTTAAGATCCCAAAATTTTAATTCTTAGGAGTTATAAATTTTTATCACTACTGCAGAGCTAGGCTCTTTTTAAGAAGTTTTATTCTTTTGAAACAGGAGTTTGACAAATGTCACCCTGTGGCAGAGCTTTGCTCTGAAAAGAGAAGATCTTCTCCTTGTCTCTAGGGGTCCCCCCAATGGGGATATTCTCTTGGGGGTCTTTTAATTGACTGACAGTCTCATCCAATGGTGGGATTGTCTTATCAAATGATGCGCCGTCATCTTGATTTTGTGGGTCCCCCTTTGGCCCACTACCCACTGCCTCACAGCGTGGAGCCAGATTTTTATTTATTATTATTGTTTTTATTATTATATTATTATTATTTTTTTATATATTATTTCTATTGAATGTTCAGTGTCAAGCCACTAATGATATGTATATATTTTATGCAGGAAGGATGTCTGACGACTTGTCTTTTCCCTTCGTTCGCTCAGAAGGAGGGTTCCCACACGCACCAGTGGACCGGGTCGTGTTTGCCTTGATCAAAGACCGTGATCCTGAGTGCAAACATCTCCACCTATGGGGAAGGTGGTATAGCCAAATCATCCAGGGTCGTCGCAGTTTTAGTTCTGCCTCGCCCTCCGAACCTATAGTCACGATCCCCTACGCAGATAAACCCCCGGTGGAGTATGCCGTGGAGGTTAAAAATTGGAATTCGGACGATCTTCTCCAGCCCGCAATCGGCGCTATTCCGGTACAGCCGCCGCCGGCCATAGACATCTTAGGAAGGCGAATCTGTCAGGGTGAAGCACGCCCTTGGGGACAGGCCTATAATATTGGATTGAATCCGCGACCGCTTGCTGGATACCTGCCATGGGCCCGGTACATCTTAGCGGCGAAAAGAGCTCATCTGACGAAGATCGGTTTATACTCCGCCGTCTATGTCTCGCTTTTTGAATATCCTACTCCTCCAACGTGGTGGACAAGGGCTTTCATTGAACAATGGAATATCCCCACGCATACTTTCCTGACGGCGGATAGGGAAGTTTCCATTTCTCTAGAGGAGTTCGTCGAGCTTTCGGGTTTACCGGCGAGGGGGGAGCATTATGAGGAGCTGCTTCCTCCTGATGAGTACGTCTTTGCCACCAAGCAGGTGGTACTCGACTTAACTCCGGAAAATGCCATCCAGCATCAGCATCCGGGCCTGGTGAGGGTTTTGGAGATTTACGAGGAGCTTCATTTGGAATTGGGCGACCGAGGCGTTAGTTTCGCGGACTTCATTGCTCGCTTTATTCGCCCGGAATTTTTATCAGAGCGAGGTGATAAGTTCGCCCAACTCACTGACCCTTTTGGTTTCGGCTTGGATCGTCGGCCTTCATCAGAAATTGATCAGCGGAGTTTCTACCTTCCCGGGACTGCTATCGTCCCTTTCTCAGAGATCGCCGTCCCTGGCATGGATGAGGAGACCTTCTTCATAGGGTTCTTAGGTTTGTGGCTGTGCAGCTTCGCGCTTCCTATGCACCCACGCCTCATGCGGTCTTCTGTATTTTACCCGGCGCATCGGATGGTGGCCGGCCTGCAGTTATCAGTGGGGATCGCCGGATTGGCTTACCTCTACAACGGACTTAGCATAGCGGCGGACGCTAATGAACCTGGGGTACAGCCTGCTAACTTCCCGATGCACTACTTCACTTCTTGGATGGAGCTGCATGTTCGGGGAGTGTTTGGTGCCCATAAAACTCCTCAGTTCTTTGAGAGATTCAAACTTCCAAGAATCATGCGATTGGTCGGGGCTTCCATCGTGTTTGCACCTCCGCGGGAGTCCAGGGGACTGCTTCTGCGTTCGCATTTAGTCGGGGCGAAGACCTCTTTTGTGGATAAGGTCATCACCATGGGTTCCGAGACCACTAAGTCAGTGGTGTCGCTGCGAGATGACTTTAAAGGCGGCGTTTCCGTGTTGAAAGCTCGGGAAATTCTTCATCTTTATTCCATTAGGCCGGGCTACTTGGTATTTAGGCAGAATGACACGGCCCTCTTCATGAGGTATAACCCGCATCGATTTGCCCGGCAATCGAGTTATAACCAAGGGGTCCCATTGGAAGCCTTCTTGGGAACACCTGCAGTCGGTCCAGAAGGGGTACGGAATGCGATGCATCACTTCATTCGGCTAAATACAGGCTCTTACTTTTTCATCAGTGAGCCCAGCTGTACCCCCAAGATACTCAATTCGTATGTGGCCTGGTATGCGCACGCGATGGGACCAATCATCTTGATGGAGAAACGTTTATTGGTCGATCGTAGGGCTGCGCCTCCCGGCGGCAATCGCAAGGCTCCATTGCAGCCCAGGGTTCAGGTTATCCCTCCGACGAAAGAGGCTGGAGTCGATCGACCACGCGTGTTGGCCCCTCCGCGTGGACTGCCACTGCCCACCACGGTGGATGCCCCAACGGTACCCCGTGCTCCGACAAAGACGGCTAAAGCGGCCTCGCCGGAGTCGGGTGTAGGAGCGGACATCGGGACTCGCCGCCCGAAAGTGACTGCCAAAACCGGCAAGCGCAAAGATGTTCCGAGTGGATCCAAGGCTGGTGAAAAGAAGAAGAAGAAGTCCACCTTGTCCCTCGACGCAATTCTTAACTTAGAGCCCGCGGCTCATCCTGTCGAGACTATATGTGAGTACGGCAGCAACGAGGGTTTCGTGGTGGACCCTGAGGACACCAATCTGGCCGCTGCCATCGCAGCTTCGGAGCGATCGGCGAGACTCGAAGCAATGTTAAGCAGGCTTGCCGAGTCAGGTAATCATCAGCCTCCTTATTTGTCATTTTATCCCACTTTTTATTACTGTCTTTAGCTAATATTTGCCTCATTTCCTGCAGGTGAATCTACTGAAAAGGCCATCGATGCCTCTCTGAAGACCTTCCAGGCGGAGGAGAAGAAGCGTGCTCTAGAAAGCGTCGGTATGTTTTACCCCGTTTTTTTTTATAAGGAAAGTTTGTTGTCTTTTTATGATAGTCGACCTGACCTTCTCTTGTTTCTTTGCAGGGGTTGTATTAATCGGTGCAAGGACCCTTCCCAAGCCTGTCATCGAAGTCCCAGCTCCGTCGAAGCTGGCGCAAGAGCCTCGGCTCGATGCAACGACGAGGGATGCTCTGAAAAATCTGGAGGCATCCCTCTACACGGATGAGGAGGCTTCACTCAAGGAAGCTCTGATGGCATCTGCCTCATCGGCTCAAGAGGAACGGAAGCGGTCTAGACGCGAAGCGAAGGCGCGCAGAGCTGCTCTGGCCGCAGGAGCGGGCCCTAGCACTATCCCTCTCGATAATATTCCTTCTGAAGAGCCTCCAGTGGCTCTGTCTACTGCTCGTCGGCAAGTGGCGCGCGCGGTTCGGAGTGCCAATGACAAATCCACTTCAGGTAGTACTTCTTTCAGAATCTCGTCGTACGAATTGTAGAGTTGTTAGCTTATACGTATTCCATTTTGTAGGGTCGAGTCCAACTGAGGGGGAGGGGGAAACGACCGTCGAGCCCAAGGGAGCAGAGGACGCGGTACTCGCCGAACCCGAACCGACAGTGGACAACTTTGTCGAGGTCATGGGGCCTGGAGCCGGGATCGAAGAACCTACCGCGGAGCAAGTCGTTGATGCCGTACCCGAAGTGGCGGCAGATGAGATGATTGTCTCAGCCGAGCCGAAGGAGATAGAGGGCGAGGTACTTGAGGCTGGGGACCTCGTGGTGCCGGTGGACGGGACAGCTGTAATCGCTGATCCTGAGGGAACAGCAGGTGAGGTGGCTATGATTCCTGAAGACGAGCTAGGCGCTCCTTCTCAGGAATCGGGCAATGTTCCTATCTTGGCCCTTCCTGCCTATGGTTCCCCGCCGCCTGCAGAGCTTGAGAGCGTAACAACGGTTCCCCTTGAGTCGGGTGACGAAGCCACAGGTGGTGGTCTTCTGTCAGTGGAGGAAGGGACTACCTCAGTTTCTGCTGGCAGCTCGTCAGGTGAATTTTCGAGTCACCAGCGTTTCCATTTTTTTTGTATATATCTCATGATCTCTTCTGACAAGCTTGTCTTTGCAGGTGCGGTCAGTGCCGACGCTCCATTGCTTGAGGGAGCACCGTCAACTACCGCTTTGGCGGTGGTCACTTCCCCGTCTTCCCTCGTGCCGTCACGGATGTTGGAAGGTACGGATTCACGACTCATGCATTAATCTTTCAAAAATGTGGCTCTTGTACTAATGTTACGCCGTTGTGCCTTTTCAGGAGGGCTCTTTGATCATCTATATCAGGTGTTGCTCCCACACTTCTCCTTCCCATCCGAGCTCGCTTCTCCCTCTAAGGGTATCGGTGAGTGCCGTCTTGGTCTTTTTCGAGGGAATATAGGATCGTATCTGACTTTTCTTCTTCCTGACTGCAGTGCCTCAGATCGAAGGAGGGGACGCCGGGCTTGTGCTGCCACCGGCGCTTCCGGCTTTGACGTCCGTTGCGACTGGTACAAATATTCCTTCCCTCTTTTTATATGATCTTTCATCGACTTTTCGAATCATTGTTTGACCATGTTTCGTTTTTTGCAGCTATTGTCCCAGCTCCAATTCCTTTTGAATCTCAGGTCCTCTCACCGGCGGGTCCTTTCTCGCGACGCCCGTCTTCAAAGGGTGCTGTAATGAGCCTGGGTATGTTGAGCGGGTACATCGAAGAGCTCAACATGGATGCCCTTCCTTCGGCCGTAGATTTCGCTGTGGACGTTAACCCAATGTTGGCGGCGCTCGTAACTTTCCATAACGAAGGCGTCGTCGAATCGTGGGTTAACCACTGCAGAGAGATCGAAGCTCGCCTGCATCGGTTGGAGTCGACACGCCCTTCTCCCGAGGCTTTGGCCGCGAGCGCCGAACGGACAGCTTGGCTTGAGCAAAGCACCTCTTATCTCCGCCATTTGGAGCAGAAGGCAGCTTTACGGCTAAAGGCGCATCAGGAATCTTCAAACGCGACCGCTTGCCTTCGTGCCGAAGTTAGGACGAATGCTGCTGAGGTGAAAGCTGTCTTTGAAGGTCTTCTTAAGCGCATATCTAATGGGCTAGCGCTGAAGCGGAAACTTGATGCTGCTGAGCGCGATGCCCAAGGCCAAGAAGCAGCTCATCAGGTTGTTGGGGAAGAGCTCGCATCCTTCACGCAACAGCGGGCGCAAGTAGAGGCGGAGCTGGCAGTGGCAGCTGATCAGGAGAAGGAATGGAAGGACGTATGCGAGCAATTGCTACATCTGTGCAAGACGCTTCCTTCCCCATAATTCCTCTTGTATCATTTGTCTTTGTAAATTATATGTATATGTTTTTTTTTATTCTTTAGCACAATGTATCCTGTACTCAACCAATTTTTATGAATAAAAGATACACATTTTGTAATGTCTTGTGTCATTTCTCTGTCTTTCTTTTCTTTTATAATCAGTACGCCACCTTAATAACCATAATTGACGGATGATTGGGACGAGTATCCCGACCTTCTTAAGAAATAACGATGGCTTAGGCCGCAGGTTCAGATCTGCTGCCTAAGACTTTTCAACTCTATAAGCCGTGAGGGTCTCATAGAGACTTTTCTCCCTACGGATCGAGAGGATCTCGTAGGTGGATTTTCTCCTTAGGAGTCGTGAGGATTCCCAAGTGTGGTTTTCTCTCATAAGTCGAAAGGATCCTATAAGAGAATTTCTCCCTCTTACGAGTCGAGAGGGCCCGTAAGCGGTTGTTTCCCTCTTTGTCGAGAAACGACTTCAGAGAGTGAGACCCGTGAATAGTATGCAAGAGACCATTTAGGATTGACTTGCAGGGTCCCATTGCCCTCTTACGAGTCGATAGGGCTCGCAAGCGGTTGTTTCCCTCTTTGTCGAGAATCAACTTTAGAGAGTGAGACCCGTGAATAGTATGCAAGAGACCATTTAGGATTGACTTGCAGGGTCCCATTTGTTCAGGAAGCAAGTTTTTGAATCCTTACTGCCCAAGATGTGAGTCAAAGAAGCTCTCGTCACGGAGTGTTTGTATCCGTGAGTTGAGAAGTTTTGCGAGGGATTATTTGTTTCCCAAGCGCCAAGGATTATTTGTGTCCTTGGGGTTTGAAACGAGTCGATGGTTCCCACGGAGGCGCTGGTGGCTCTGCGAGTCGACGCGGATCAGAAGGCTCTCGTCAAGGAGTGTTTGTATCCGTGAGTTGAGAAGTTTGCCGGGATTATTTGTTTCCCGAGCGCCAAGGATTATTTGTGTCCTTGGGGTTTGAAACGAGTCGATGGTTCCCACGGAGGCGCTGGTGGCTCTGCGAGTCGACGCGGATCAGAAGGCTCTCGTCAAGGAGTGTTTGTATCCGTGAGTTGAGAAGTTTTGCGAGGGATTATTTGTTTCCCGAGCGCCAAGGATTATTTGTGTCCTTGGGGTTTGAAACGAGTCGATGGTTCCTACGGAGGCACTGGTGGCTCTGCGGGTCGACGCGAATCAGAAGGCTCTCGTCAAGGAGTGTTTGTATCCGTGAGTTGAGAAGTTTGCCGGGATTATTTGTTTCCCGAGCGCCAAGGATTATTTGTGTCCTTAGGGTTTGAAACGAGTCGAGGGTTCCTACGGAGGCACTGGTGGCTCTGTGGGTCGACGCGGATCAGGGAGCTCTCATCAAGGAGTGTTTGTATCCGTGAGTTGAGAAGTTTTGCGAGTCACTGGCTTCTTCGATTGAAATGAACCGTTGAGGCTTGGTTTCGTCGTTTGACGGAATCCGCTGGGGAGGTATGGTTTCTTCTTTGTTTACGCCCTTGGATTGTATACAGGGATCGATGTGATCTTAACTGTAGGGCCGAAGTTTTATCATTTCTTATTTTTTTTTTTTTATTTTATTTCCGCGATGCTCTATCATTTCAGCTTTTATATCGCGAAGGTCGCGATTGCCCAAACATTTCGGCTATTTTTCGCGGTGCCCAATCATTTCGGCTTTATTTTTTTTTATTTTTACTCGTTGCTTTTTATTACGAGTCGCCCAATCATTTCGGCTATTTTTCATGCATACATTTTACTTGCTGCTTTTTTATTGCGAGTTGCCCTATCATTTCGGCTATTTCGTATGCATGGGTGGTCTACTGGCTTTCGCCGTCAACCTGAAATTGAACATCGATTTCGGCATCAGCACCGCTGCAACTGGGATATTACCAGGAGCGAATCATCATCTGCTTCCGTCGATGTCGAACGAAGGTGGCTTAGCGAACAGGGTTAGGGTCCTGTCGACTAAGGCTTTTGACTTCATGAGCCGTAAGGGTCTCGTGAAGGTATTTCTCCCTACAAGTCGTGGGGATCTTGTAAGTGTATTTTCTCCTTAGGAACCGTGAGGGTTCCTAAGTGTTTTGTTCTTCTGTAAGTCGTAAGGATCCTACAGGAAGGTTTTCTCCTTGTGAGTCGAGAGGATTTACAAGGGTTGTTTACCATGCAAACATATCCCTAGTTTCAGATGGAACTTAGTTAGGGAAATGTTTATTCGCGCCCGTGGATTGTATACAAGGGTCAGTATTGAGCCACTTATAGGGCAATATTGGAAGTTTGTGGGGGTTTGCTTAAGCACAGGTTTAGGTCTCTGTGACTTAAGACTTTCAAATCCTATGAGCCGTGAGGGTCCCATAAGAGAGTTCTCCTTACGAGTCGTGAGGATCTCGCAAGCGTATTTTCTCCTTAGGAATCGTAGGGATTCCTAAGCGTGTTGTTCCCTTGTAAGTCGTAAGGATCTCACGCGGGTGGTTTCTCCTTACAGGGTCGAGAGGACTCCATAAGGGTTCTTTAACGAAGTTGCGCCCTTTCGGGTTTTCACAACATTCGCCGGTAGTCCTGCTGTTTTTACTCACGGAGCCCTTTCGGGTTTTCATCCGTGCCCGTTTTGCTTATGGACTTACCGCTTTTTTTTATTTTATTTTTATTTTTATTATTTTTTTTTATTTATTTTTATTCATCTCGTCAGCCCAAGGATGCCGCAGTATTAGTTTAAAGGACGTTTCGGTCTGATATTAGTTTAAGGACATTCCGGTCCACCGTTGAGAGGGTTGGCTACCACTTATAAAGCTTGAGCTTAGGAAGATAGCGAGCGGACATAGTCGTCGTCATCTACCATTAACCTGGGCTGTGGCTTATTAAGCGTAGTATTTCTTTAGGAAGCGTCCGTTTATTGGCCTGAAAGGCCTTTCACCGTGCATGTCCATGAGTAGATAGGCCCCGCCTTGGTAGACTTTATCAATGATATACGGTCCTTCATAGTTTGGCTCAAATTTTCCCCGCTTGGCGCGATTGGGGATCATGGGCCTTTTGACCACTAGCACGAGTTCGCCTTGGTGGAATGTCCTCGGGCGGCTCAATCTTTCATATGAGCGCGTCATCTTTGCTTTATAGGCTTCCAGATTTTGTTGTGCTAGAAGCCGGATTTCATCAAGGGCGTCAAGCTCTTCGAACCGAAGGTGAGCATTTTCTTCGTCTGTCAGCTCGTAGTGGACTGCCACTCGTAGAGAGGGTAATTCTATCTCGAGAGGGAGTACTGCTTCCGTCCCAAATACCAACGCGTATGGCGTTGTGTTTGTGGCCGTTTTAAACGTAGTCCGATACGCCCAAAGAGCCTCTTGCAATCTTTCGTGCCAATCTCTCTTATTTCGTGACACTGTTTTCTTCATGATCTTCGTCAAGGTCTTGTTGAAGGCCTCAGCTAGACCATTAGCTCGCGGATTATAGACTGAAGAATATCTCCAATCTATATTGTGCTGCTGTGCGAAGCGGCTAATTTTATGACTTCGGTAGGCTGGCCCATTATCAGAGATGATCCTTCTCGGGGTTCCAAACCGGTATATGACATGCGTTTTGAAGAAATGGAGGATGTTCTCCGTTTTCACTTCCCTCAATGGTACTGCCTCTGCCCATTTGGAGAAGTAGTCAGTCGTCGCCAAGATGAAACGATGTCCCTTTGACGATGCTGGTTCGATGGGACCGACTATGTCAGTTCCCCACATTTCGAATGGCCAACTAGCCATTGTCGGATGTAGTGGATTGGGATGCTGATGGATGAAGTCCCCATGAATTTGGCATGAATGACATTGCTTTGCATATTCGAGGCAATTCTGCATCATCGTGGGCCAGTAGTAGCCCATCCGCTTTATCTTCAACTTCATCTTAGGGCCTGCTTGGTGGGAACCGCAGAGTCCGTCGTGAACTTCTTGGACGACCCTTCTCGCTTCGTCAGGTCCTAAGCATCTCAACCACAGAGAGTCGAATGACCTCTTGTATAGAGTATCATTGACGAAGGCGAAAGACAGAGCTCGTTTCGTGAGCTGATGTCTTGTGGACGCCTCTTCAGGTATTCGGTGGAACTTGAAGTAATCTATGAAAACTTCTCTCCAATCCTCGATATTTTCCCTGTCTTTTATTTGCAAGGTTGTCTCCTCTTTCGCCCCTTTTTCTTCAGACGATTTCGGAGATATTTCTATTGGGGTGAGCACTCGACGGCTTTGTATCACGATTCTAACGTCATCGAGGTTCTCGTCAGCCAATTCTTTAGCAAGTTTGGCCAGTGCGTCCGCCTTGCTGTTTTCCGCGCGCGGTATACTTTCCAAAGTGTAAGAGGGAATTTGGGTTAGCAGTTGCTGCACTTTTTCACCGTATTTTACCAATTCCGGTTTGCACGTTTGGTAGTCGCCGTTTATTTGACTAACGACCAGTTGGGAATCACCGTATATGAGGAGATTTTCAATTCCCATGTCAATGGCGATCTCGAGGCCTGCTATCAGAGCTTCGTATTCGGCTTCATTGTTTGTTCTCGGCTCCGTTAGGGAGAACGCGTAGCGCATTATCCCTCCTTGTGGAGTTACAAAGATGAGTCCTACCCCTGATTTAATTATAGGGGTACTTTGTTTACGTTTCTTCACGGAAGATGCTCCATCGAAATAAAGCTCCCATCGGATATTATCACCGTCGATCGCATCGAACGCATGTTCGTCTGGAAGATCGCAATTCAAAGGAGAATCGGCGGGTATCGGATGCTCAGCGAGGAAATCGGCGATGGCCTGGCCTTTCACTGCCTTGAGAGGTTGATATGTTATCGAGAATTCCATCAAGAGCAGGGCCCATTTGGCTAGTCTTCCCGTCAATATGGCTTTCGACATTAAGTATTTAAGAGGGTCCACTTTTGAAATCAGACGGACCTCGTGTGCCAACGCATAGTGCCTAAGCTTTGTTATAGCGAAGATCAACGCCAGGCAGTGTTTTTCAATGGGAGAGTAATTGCTTTCTGCCCCCAGCAGGACTCGACTTAAGTAGTAAAGTGCTCTTTCTTTTCCTTGATCGTTCTCTTGTGCCCATAATGCGCCCAAAGAACCTTCGAGGGCGGTTGTATAAAGAATAAGAGGCTTTCCTTTAACTGGAGCAGCCAACACCGGCGGGTTCTGCAGATATTGCTTGATCTCGTCCAGTGCGCCTTGGCATTTTTGGTCCCAAACGAACGGGGTCCCCTTCTTCATTAGGTGGCTGTAAGGACGGCACTTCCCTGAAAGGTTGGCTATGAATCGCCGTATATACGCTAGTTTCCCTTGGAGAGACCGCAGCTGTTTGAGAGTCCTCGGCGGAGGCATTTCCATGATCGCTTTGATCTTTGACGGATCTATTTCAATACCTCGGTGTCGAACGACGAACCCCAGGAATTTGCCTGAGGAAACCCCGAACGCACATTTAAGAGGATTCATCTTCAGGTTGTATTGCCGAAGTCGTTGAAATACAGTCTTCAGATGCTCGAGATGTTCCTCATATGATTTGCTTTTGACCACGAGGTCGTCGATATAGCATTCGACGATTTCGTGTATAAGGTCGTCGAAGATCTTCGTCATGGCTCTCTGATAAGTAGCACCGGCGTTCTTCAAACCGAAAGGCATCACTTTATAACAAAATATACCAAGAGGAGTCCTGAAGGCTGTGTGTTTCTGATCTTCCGGGTGCATTTTTATTTGATTATACCCTGATGATCCGTCCATGAAGGAGAAAACCTCATGAGTGGATGTGTTGTCTATCATTAGCTCGGTGACTGGCACTGGGAAATCATCTTTCGGGCAGGCTTTATTGAGATCCCGGAAGTCTACGCATATGCGCACTGTCCCATTTTTCTTCATCACTGGGACAATGTTGGCGATCCATTCAGGGTATTGGACTTCTTGGATGAAGCCTGAATCTATCAGCTTTTTGACTTCGGCGTTGATGCTTATCTCAAGCTCGAGTCGCATTCTTCTCGGCGCTTGTTTGACTGGCTTGATGTCCGGAGATATCGCCAAATTGTGTACAGCAATTTCTGGATCTAGTCCCGGCATTTCGGAATAGTTCCACGCGAAGCAATCTTTGTGCTGCAGAAGCACATCCTTTAATGCAGCCACCCTTTCTTCAGATAGCAGCTCGCTGATGAATGTCGGTCGCGGGTCATTTTCCGTCCCCAACTCAATTTTCTTGAGATTATCTGCAGTGGTATGTATCCCGTCCTCCAGTTCTTTCGGAGCCGGGGGAAATTCTGAGATTACCTCATCGCTGCCGCTTTCAAAG
This sequence comes from Agapanthus africanus, assembly GCA_030015575.1. Classification (NCBI taxonomy): domain Eukaryota; kingdom Viridiplantae; phylum Streptophyta; class Magnoliopsida; order Asparagales; family Amaryllidaceae; genus Agapanthus; species Agapanthus africanus. The sequence goes on along the minus strand of CM057339.1, from coordinate 294,146,207 downwards.
CACCAAGGGAGATTGTTCATGTCCTCGGACCCTTCTTTTAATATTGTTATTACATGGCAGGTGCGAATTTTCTGCCAATCCCAATGCGGAGTTGGTTTTATTCTTGTATTTTCGGGTTCGTGCTTTTGCGGCGGCGCTACTCTCCAACTGTCAGACAACGCGAATTTGCCAAGCTGATATTGGTCCTCAACCCAATTCTTAAAGGTGAAGCAATCTTCGAGCGGATGCCCTACTACTCGATGGTAAAAGCAATACTTCGGGTTGGAGACTTCGCCTGCTTGTTCAGGGTGTTTAGACTTTGGCAACGTAAGCATTTGATGTTTTAGAGCGAGATCGAATATTTTCCTTGTTTTGTTCCGAGGAAAAGAGTATGCTCGACTCATTTTCTTCCCGAGGGCTAAGTCAATAACGCTCGATTCTCGGATGCGCGGCTTCTTAGCTCTGCTTTGTAGTTGTCGAGCGCCTCTCTTGCCTTTCGACTTGTCTTTGTTCTCGCGTCGAACCTTTTTTGTAGTAGGTCGACAAGGAGCGGCATCTTCGTTCTTTACTGCCTGTTGGAGGAGGCGCTGTGTCTTAGCTTTCTCATAGATTGCCATTTCACGATCGTGATCGTCTCGGGCTTTTTGACTCGCATCCCTTATAAGTTTGCTCATCTGGTCTTCGGACGATGGACCGGGCGGTTTTGTATCCGGAACTTTTGCTGGTTTAGGATTAGCGTCCTCCCATTGAGCGTCCGCCTCTTCATCGAAGTCACATATGGCATAACAGCTGTTTACTAGCTCCCGCTTCCTTGGCCGGATGTACCCAAGCCCTTTGGTTTCTACTTTCCCGTTAGGCAGTTTGCATTGAGTCCCGGGAATGTTCCAGACCTTGTCATAGAATTTGGCTTTTCTAACGGTCTGTGTGAAGGACATCCCCTGGCGTTTTAGCAGTTTCTTCAAACCTTCGGTATAATATCGGGGAAGACGGATAGGCTGAAGCCTGTCAAGCGTGGGATCCGCGCCATGCCAAACTTCTTTTTCTACTTTGTTCTCTTCAGAACGGTAGAATAAGATCGCCTTCTCACCCCTTCGTCCGGGAGGGATATAGAATGTCTGCAATTCTTCTACGCTGTTAGTGTCGAGTGCATCCAGTTCTTTGTAATGTTCAAGCGGCACCATGGTTATCTGCAGACTTCGCTCTTCATCAGCGGAGATCTGTATCGAAGGCCGAGCAGGGAATACAGCATGAACTTCATCCTCTGAATCACTACCGAAGATTAACGAAGGGACGGATGGTCCTGGCCTGGTAGATTGGGATGGACCTGAACAAATTATATCTTCTTCCTCGGTATCACTGCCGAAGACAGGGATGGTGGCATTAGTTTTGTTCTCTGGTTTGTGACACCTTTCCGTGTCTTCGAAGCTCGGCAAGAAGTATTTGGCATCTTCATACTTGCGAACTTCGTTCACGGAAAACGGATTCAACTCTCCGGCCACAGTGTACTCGAGGCCATCCCTGGAATACTTCATGCACTGATGCTGTGTAGAAGGGATGATGTTGTACTCGTGTAGCCATGGTCGGCCGAGCAGAGCATTATAGCACGTCTTGGCATCTATAACATGGAATTTGATGTCTGTGACGAGCAACCCGAAGCGTAGCGTCAATATCACAGATCCAAGGGTCTTTGAAGATTGAGAGTCAAAACCGGAGATAGTGATCTTGTCCCGGGCAAGGTGTTGGACACTCATGCAAATCTCCTTTAACACTCGTACGTTGAGTAAATTGACGGACGATCCGTTATCGACCAAGATTTTACCTATCTTTATGTCATGGCAGTATCCTGAGACATAAAGAGGGCGATTGTGTTCACACGTCCCGAGAAGAAGGTCCTCATCACCAAAAGCAACGTCGGCTGTGTGCACTTCTTCCAATTCGTCTTTCATCTTTTCTTCGGCCAAGAAGGCTTGGAACTGGTCCGGATCTTGTAGTGCCTTAATCAAAGAGTCTCTCGCATCCTTTGATAGTAACAAGGCATCGAGGATGCTGAGTTGTGAGGGTAGCTTCCTCAGATGCGCTAAGACATTGTAATCCACTTTACTCCTCTTTGACGGATTTTTGGCGGTTAACTCTTCCGCGACTCGGTCGTCCAAAGTGATGTCTTCAGAGACCTTCTCTTTCCCTTTATCTTTTCTATTCGAGGGTCCGAGGTTCTTTTCAGGCAGTGTCCGATTCCGCAGCTGTATATTTTCGCAAGACTTCGGTTCTTCTTCTTTTCCCGAAGTTGACTCTTTAAAGAGAGGGGCAATCTCTAGTTCCTCATCAGAGTCGCTCCCAAATGTGGGCACTTGTGACCTGGTAGTGTTAACCATGTGACAGTTGCCGGCAGTTCTTTCAAGCACTGTGGTCGTGTTTCTTTGCTCCCAACGAACCTTGCGCTTTTCCCGTTTAAAGCGTTGTTGATTAGCGACGTATCCTTGCCACCATTTACCGAACGCTTTGCACTCTTGGGTAGAATGTGAGACCTTCTGATGATATAAGCAATAAAAGGGATGCGTTTCTACCATGCTAGTAACTCTTTCTTCTGAGGGTGGTAGCTTCATGCCCATCGATATGGCCTTGGCGAACTTCTTTCTTATCTTAAATTGGCTTTTGTCAGCGGTGGAGGCATTTTGCTCCAGTGGGATCATCTCGGCTCTTTCCTTAAGTCGTTGGCGCTGGGCCCTTTCGAATATAGCCGTCTCGCATTCTCGATCAGCTTTGCTTTTCAATTGAGCTTCATTAAGAAACGCGCCAATCATTTCAACTGATAACCCCAGGGCTCTTGATTCGGCATTTGCCCCCAGCGTTTTGGTGCCAGAAGTCCCTTCGTTGTTCGAAGTCGAGTGAGAGATCATATGACAGCTCGCCACATACTCCTCGGATTCATCCGATGAACTTTCCTCTTCATCCTCTTTTTGAAAGACGTGATCAAGGAAATCTTGGAGCGTAATGGGAGTCCGCGCCCTTTGGTTGTACTCATCCAGTGCGTCGATCTGCTTCTGTAGGTCCGTGCGCTTGTCGCCAGGCTTCACGGGCTTCTTAGATTTCTTCTTCTTCTTTTTCGAAGATTTTGACGGCTGGTTATGAACGCTTGAACTACCACCATCAGTCTTCAGAGTCGGACGTGGCTTCAACATCCCCTCTATAACCTGCGGTTCCAAGGGGTTCTTCCACTTGACCGCTGGGCAGGTCTGAAGATCATTTAGCATTCTCCTCGTTTTGGCTGATAATACAACCTCCCAGGGAGCTTCTTCAATGACGGAGCATGTTGCCCTCGGCGTATTCGTTCCCTTGTAGGCGTGGGGCTGCGGAGGGTTCACCTTCCATTTGTCAGATAGCGCAAACTTGCCCTGACGGTACTGGTTTTCGAGCCAATTTTTGAACACGTAACAATCTTCGATTGGATGTCCTAGCACTCGATGGTAAGGGCAATAATTAGGATCGTTAACGTCACTTGGTTGTGACGGACGTTTTGGATCTGGCAGATTTATGAGCCTATTGCGCAATGCCAGCTCAAATAACCTCCTCGTTTTATCACGGGGGAAGGAGTAAGCACGTCCCATCCTGTCCTCAAGGGGTACGTATGGGCGCGTATTATTTGGACGAGCAACCGGCTTCGAGTCGTTCGGTTGTTGTTGGGCATTAGCGACGATGATCGCTTTTCCCTTTCCTTTATCGTTTCGAGAGTCCGGCTTCGGGAGAGGGGGTTTATGGCCCATCTGATCCATCTGTGCCAATTTGTCGATCAAAGCCTGAAAAGAAGTCGGCTTGAAGAACATCATAAACTGCGAAATGGTTGCTTGTGGATCCAGGGTTCCAACAAACATTCCCACCGCAGGGGCTTCTTCTATACGCTGTTCACATTTAGACCATAAATTACGCCACCGTATAGCGTACTGGACCCACGTCTCGCCGGGCTTTACCCTGGCGTTAATCAGTGCCGTCATCGGAGTACGTTCGCTGGCACTTGCAAAGCGTTGGGTGAAGAGCAGCTCCATCTCTGCGAAGGTTTTAACGGAATCGTTGGGGAGCTCGGAATACCACTCGAAAGCCGTATCTGATAGACTTCCCACAAACTGGCGCAGCAAGAGCTTGTCGTCGCCTCCAGTGTTACCACAGAGCGCCCTGAATTGGGCAACATGTTGATGGGGATTGCCGGTCCCCTTGTAGACATGAAACTTTGGAATTGTGTAACCTGGCGGGTATTTGATTTGGTCATACCAGCCCGGATATGGCCGCCCCGTTTTTACAACGTGGCCGGCTGCTTCGGCCGCGTGATGAACTTTTATCTGCTGGGCTATATATTCGTCCAGATCTGTTTTAGAGATTGTGTCTTCTTTAGCCGTCGATAGAACGGGCTGAGGGTTTGATGTTTCTCCCCTATCATCCCCAAGGACGATCGGGGGTTCTTCAGTCGGGGATTCTGGTTGTATCATCATCCCTATCATATCCTGGAAGAGAAGGCCCATGCGCTGTATATTGGCTGCTTGTTCAGCAGCCTCTTTGTCCCTTTTTTCCAGTACTCTTCGGAGGAACTCAGCGTCGGTCTCTTCTTCTTGACGTTCATCTAAGGACGTCTCAGGATTCTCTTTTGGCCCCGTGAGTGCAGCCATCGTAGTCATCATCTCCTGGAGCTTTTGTTGCTGCTCCTGAGACTTGGTCACTGACCGGGTGAGCGGTCGGTGGCCCGTAGAAGTACGACTTTCTTCCTTCCCCGAAGCCATGTAGACTGTATGAACTGTGATGCCCCCTGACTTGGGGCGTTTAGGTTCACCGTTCTTAGACTTTGTCAGCGTCATGGGAGCTTTTTCTGGCCTCTTCCTTTTATGGGCCTTCGAGGTTGAAGGAGCCGCTGAATTGGGCATCCTAGCATTTGTTGCCCCCCGTTGTTTGGCGGGGCGATTTTTGTCTTTTTCCACTCTTGCCCTGTTCCGGTGACGGAGGTGGTTTGAGTCAATCACGGAGTCTTGAACCCTCCGCCAAACTTTATAAACTTTCGCTGACAGCCGTTGAGGGGGCTGTTCCTGTTTCATCTCCGGAGCTTTTTCCCTGGGTGGCGGAGACCTTTTTAACGTGGCCACCGGGGAGTTCTTTCTCACTTTCCTCAGCATTTCAAAGCTGTTTCCAGTTGGAACAGCAGCATCGACTTCCACCACTGGAGCCGGTGGGGTTAGCCCTGAGGGGGAGTTGCCCCCTGCTTTCCTTACTCTCTGCCAATGGCGACGTCGCGCGCGACGAGCCGCCGGGATTGGCTCGGAGATTGAGGTGGTTTCTCGTTGCCCCCTGTTTGAGCGTGGGGTAACTGTTGATGTCAGCCTATTGAAGACTGATGCCTTCTGATCAGCTGGAGGAGGAGTAGGAACCGTCAATCTTGTGAAGACTGACTCTCTAATGGGAGAAGTCGCCTTAACGACTTCCAAAGTAGCGGCCGTTGCCCTCTTTGGGACAGCCACCTTATAGTTCTGACCCAGCCTGGTGAAAACGGAGGCTGTTGGTTCAGTAGCAGGCGACCCGTTGACAGGGGTCGTGGTAATAGTGAGCCGGTCGAATACCGACTTCTTTTTCGCTTCTGGTGCGGATGTCGGCGCAGAGAAGCTTGTAGGTGGGACCATAGTCCCGAAGAACAAGCCGGTGGTGGCCTGAGTTACTTGGCCTACCGGCAGAGTCAGGACGGAAGCCGCCTGGGGCCCATATGCTACACCTCTAGGTGAGGTGGAGCGTCCGTTGCAGTTGCACTTCGAGCAGTTGGTGCAGTTGGTGGCCATTGAATGCTTGAGTTCTGCACCAAACAAAAGACCAAATCTTAGCAACTTGAAATCCGAAGGCAATCATTTAACAAACCGCGATTGGTTCGCGAAAACGACACACGAAGTGTGGAGTGGAAAGAGGAAGAGGTCCCACCGGGCGTGCCAGAATCTGTTCCCCTCCGAACGGCGGCCGAGACGTTAGGACGTCACGTGCCTGAGGTTCGGGGCAGATGCTATTTGGTTTTATCCGTCTATCTCTCCGAAGATGCCAAGTTGATTTATGGCACCGTGTATCGGAGGTTTAGACGGATGCGGCCGATATAGCAGACTTCGTCAGATTCCCCCTCAGGGTGAGGGGTTTTTGATTGTGGGGACGCTCTTCCCTGCAGGCGCAAGCCCCTGCAGTTAATTACGCTACCGCGTCGCGGTAACAACTTTCTCCTACTCCAGAATTTCGCTTCGTGTCGTGTGTGTTTGTTTTGTTTGTGATTGCCCGTGGATTGTATACGGAGACTGAGTGATGTCGTCACCCGTAGGACGTGGATAATTAGTCCAAATCCGTATTTACTTAGATTTGGGTTTGGTGTTTTTAGTTTAAGGATGCATTAGCCGCATTGCAGCTAAGACCAACTTAAACGTTCGTCAAGGATACGTTAGTCCTGTTTTGGACTACGATCGACCTGACGTAGTGATTGATTTAATTATCTGGTTGTCGGGACTCGTCGCCTCTCTGACGTCGTTGAAGGATTGCAACGACAGACGTCAGAGGAGTTCAGAGATGTACCCTTGAACCAAAGTTGATTTGGAGTTTTATCGTTTATTTGAATACCTAAGGACACGTTAACCGTATTTGGGGTTAAGATCAACTTAGACGGGACCGTTTAGATCCAACAAAAGAGCGTTTGGGCCCTATTGTGCCAGTTTAGGGACATGGCGGTCCATCGCCAGTTTTAGGGACGTGGGGGTCCATTATTAGTTTAGGGACGTTTCGGTCCGTCGCCAGTTTAAGGACATAGTGGTCCGTATTCCAGTTTAGGGACGTGGTGGTCCGTCGCCAGTTTAGGGACGTAGTGGTCCGTCGCCAGTTTAGGGACGTGGTGGTCCATTATTAGTTTAGGGACGTTTCGGTCCGTCGCCAGTTTAAGGACATAGTGGTCCGTATTCCAGTTTAGGGACGTGGTGGTCCGTCGCCAGTTTGGGGACGTGGTGGTCCATTATTAGTTTAGGGACGTTTCGGTCCGTCGCCAGTTTAAGGACATAGTGGTCCGTATTCCAATTTAGGGACGTGGTGGTCCGTTATTAGTTTAAGGACGTTTCGGTCCAATATTAGGTGAGTGGTCGTTGGGACCCGTCGCCTCTTTGACGTCGTTGAAGAATTACAACGACGGATGTCAAAGGAGTTCGGAGATGTACCCTCGAACCGGATGTAGATTGATTTAGGAGAGGCATTTAATTTAAGGACTTACAGCCAAGATTGGGTTAAGTCCAATTTTTATTTTTAGGCTCTGCCCGATTAGAAGAATCGATCTAAACAGGGCTCCGTCCCTTTCATTATTTTGCAAGTCTGATTTGGGCCAAGCCCTTTTAATGAGTTACAAGAACTCAGGAATTCTCCAAACAGGGCCTTGCCCTTTTTAAATAATGAGTTTCAGAACTTTTTTTTATAGACAGGGCCTTGCCCTTTTATCTGCAACTCAATTTGGGCCAGGCCCTTTTAAATAATGGGTTTCCAGAAACTCAGGAATTTTTCCAAACAGGGCCTTGCCCTTTTATTGTTTTAATTTGGGCCTGGCCCAAAACAAAGGTTTGCAGAAACCCTAGAAATCTTCAGTTTGAAGAATTCAAGTGCATGGCACTTTTGATTTGAATTTAGATCAAAGGAAAAACAAGTTCTTGTTTTCTCCTGATCATACAGAACCTAGGGTTCATATTAAGTGCAAGGCACTATTTATTATTTTTTTTTTTTTTTTTTAGAACCAAGGGTTCATATTAAGTGCAAGGCACTATTTATTTTCTGTTCTTCAGAAATTTTACCTTCTTCTTTTTGTTTCTTCTGTGTTCTTGATTAATTTTCAAGAGCTTTCCTTTGATGATTGACTCTCTCTCTAATTCTCTCCCCCTGATTATCTGATTGATGCCTCTTGAATGAGGCTTGGGGTCTTATTTATAGTGCCCACAAATTTGTTGGATTTGTTAACAAAATCTTTCCTGAATAATTTTGGGAATTTTCCCACCATTGGATCTTTGATCCAAGGGTTCCTGTTTTACAGGAGAACAGAAAAGATTTATCTAAATCTTCATTCAGTTGCTGCGCAACTCACCAGCAAATGACACGTGTCGCGCATCCGAGCGCTTGCGCAGTTGCGATTGCGCAACTGCGCAGACGCGTGTCGCAAATCCATGCGTTTGCGCAGCTGAGATTGCGCAACTGCGCAGACACGTGTCGCGCATCCGTGCGTTTGCGCAGCTGCGACTGCGCAACTGCGCAGACACGTGTCACGCATCCGTGCGTTTGCGCAGCTGCGACTGCGCAACTGCGCAGACACGTGTCACGCATCCGTGCGTTTGCGCAGCTGCGACTGCGCAACTGCGCAGACACGTGTCACGCATCTGTGCGTTTGCGCAGACACGTGTCGCGCATCGGTTCGTTTGCGCAGCTGCGGCTGCGCAACTGCGCGGACACGTGTCGGGCATCCATGCGCTTGCGCAGACACGTGTCGCCCATCCGTGCGTTTGCGCAGTTGCGACTGCGCAACTGCGCGGACACGTGTCGTGCATCCAAGCGCTTGCGCAGACACGTGTCGCGCATCCGTGCGTTTGCGCAGTTAAGTCTTTAATTAAGTTTTCTGAAGAGCCTTGCTCTGATGGGACGCGCTGTTTCGGGCGTTACGCTGCCCATTCAGCCTCTGCCACGTGGCAAATTGCGCATTGCGCACGGAAACCGAAGCGTTGCTTCGAATTTTGAATTTTCAAAATTCAACAGAGCCTTGCTCTGATTGGGGGAAACAACACCCTGCATTTCATTTATATACATCATACCATCCTTTTAGGGACTTACCAAGCGTTAGTTCACTGACGGGCATTCCATCCATCTTTCTTTCTTTGTTGGAATGTTCGTCAGGTGGTATTGAGACAGAGGAGATAGAAGCGGTCGAAGAGAAGTACAACTAGTTCGCATCATAACCGGACGTCTAGTTTCATTCAGGTTTTCATTTTATTTCAACTTATTTATGTATGCCTCCTTGTTAAAGCTTATCATGTTATCATATCTTGTATTCAGATATTTTTTCATTTGTGAATCTTGAATATAATAAATCAAATTTAGATTTCATTCTTTTGTTTATTCTTGTTAGTTTATGTTGCTTATAGACACTTAGCGTATTTATTTCAAGAAATGGCATTCTCAAAATAAATATGTCGCGGGCCTCGTTACGTGCCGTTACCACTCTTTTGGGAAGCAGGGCGTGACAATACTTCTCTTGCCTCCGGGCTGAGCTGGAGGCAGCCTGTAGGCTCGAGAGAAGGCTTCAAACCCTCGGCTTGGTCGGGCAGGAAATTTCCCGTTTTGAATGGGTACGACGGGCATGAGGCCGCTCGTCGGCCTTGCGCGGCGTCTAGGTTTAGAATCGAGAGAAACAGTCCGAATTGCATAGAAGCAAGAATCTTAATTATTAAAGAGAGTACAAGTTTTAGCAATACAATTTAAGTTGTTCGACATTATATAGCCATAGAAGGGCACGTCCCAAGGAATCTTGGAGGCGGTATACTCTTCCAGGCAATACCTCAGTCACGAGGAAGGGGCTGTCCCACTTTGGGGAGAACTTGTGCAACTTCGCTTGGTCCTCAAATTCGTTGCCTCGAAGGACCAAGTCTTATGATTTGAACGCTCGGTGTTTGACCCGAGCATTGTAGTACCGGGCGGTATGCTGCTGATATGCGGCCATCTTTATTTGCGCCCAGTTTCTTTTCTCCAGCAGGATGTCCAGGTTGCTTCGAAGGGCTAAGACATTGGCTTCGTCGTCGAAATGTTCAGCTCGATAACCAGGTAGACAGATTTCTGCGGGGACCATTGCTTCAGTGCCATAAGAGAGACTGAACGGAGTTTCCCCCATGGGTGTTTTCTTCGATGTACGTAATGCCCATGGTACCCGGGACAGTTCTTTAACCCATCCATCCCGCCTTCATTCCAGGCGGGCTCTGAGGCCCCGGATGACACCTCGATTTGCTATCTCGGCTTGCCTATTGCTCTGGGGATGAGAGACCACGGAGAACTTCATCAGTATGTGGTAGTCGTTGCAGAATTCTCTGACTTTGTCGTTTTTGAAATTGGTCCCATGGTCGGTGATGATGCACCTCGGAATTCTAAATCATGCAATTACGTTGTTCTGTAGGAACTTCACTGTGGAGGCGGCATCCGGTTTTCTAATCGGCATGGTTTCAACCCATTTTGTAAAGTAGTCTACGGCGACGAGGATATATTTGTGCCCCCTGTGCCTGTGGGGAACTGGCCAACCATATCCTTTCCCCACTGAGCGAATGGCCAAGGAGAGCTCAGCGGCGTTAGCTCTGTGGATGGTAACCGAGGAACGCTGCCGAAGAGTTGACACTCCTTGCACCTTCGTACGGGCTTTTATGCATCGTTATGGATAGTCGGGCAATAATAGCTCTGTAGCAGCGTCTTTTGAATCATATTGCGGGCCTTCTGATGTGTGCCTCCAACCCCTTCGTGTATCTCTTGGAGAACGTACTCAGCTTCGTCGGAATCGACGCATCTGAATAGAGGTTGAGTGTATGATTTTTTTATACAATTTACCTTTGCTCCATACGAGGTGACGAGCTTTCGTGCGGAGTCCACACTCTTCAGTTCAGTCCTCAGGGAGCGTTCCGTCATTGAGGAATTCCACTATGGGCTTTCTCCAATCCGGGATACTACTTCTGTATTTTCAATGCCGGGCCGCTGCAGGACCTCGAACAGGATGTTCCTCTTATGGTTTGCCGAATAGGAGGAGGCGAGCATGCTCAAGGCGTCGGCTTCGACGTTCATACTTCGGGGAACCTGCTCCACCTGAATTTCGTCAAAAATTTTCTGTAGCCTTTTCACCTCGGCGAGATATTTCATCATGAGGGGTTCTCAGGTTTTGAATTGTCCGGTCACTTGGCCAACGACCAGCACAGAATCGCTGCAGATTCTGATTTTCTTTAGCCCCACCCCCGAGACGATTCGTAGGCCATATAATAAGGCTTCATACTCCGTGGCGTTGTTCGAGACCTTGAAGTCGAACTGTAGAGAATATTCCATCTCGGCTTCATTGGGGACGCGGATGACCAGCCCAGCCTTACTTCCTTCCTCTGTGGAGGAACCGTCCACATAGAGTATCCAGTCTGGAATTGGACCGAGCTTTTTTCGACTTAATGTTGTGGGTTTGGATCTCATGTCGGCGCTTCTTCTCTGTTGGGAATGGTGCATTCAACCACGAAATCATCTAAGGCTTGGGCTTTAATAGTTTGCCTTGGTCAGTACCAGATGTCAAATTGCGACAACTCCCATCTTCACTTCTCCAAGCGGCCCGACGACTGGGGGGAACCGATGATATTCCCCAGGGGTCGGTCGGTGAGAACGATGATTGTATGAGCCTGGAAATAGTGCCGAAATTTCCTAAAGGCGACGACGAGCGCCAGGACTAACTTTTTGACGGCCGGGTACCTAGTCTCTGCATCTTTGAAAACGTGACTGATGTAGTAAATCGGTCTCTGTATTCCCTTAGATTCTTCAATGAGTACGGAGTCGGCTGCCTGGCCGGAGACGGCCAGTTACAGCAACAGCTCGTCTCCTTCGGCTGGTCGGGTGAGGAGCGGTGGCGTCGACAGATGAGACTTGATGTAACGACTCTGAATTTACTGTACAAAATTTTTCAGTTTAATGTACAGAAAGGAGTTTACAAGCCTGAGTATAATTTATAAGTTAATTTTTGTTTAAGAACAGTAAGAAACCACTTGTAGCTCACTGGTAAAGCCTTATACTGCTATGATGTAGCCCCTGTGTTCGAACCCCATCAGACACATTATATTTTTTCTGATTTTTTTTAAAACCTTTTTGGAAGCCCAAAAGTTTACACTTGCAATGCACATAAAAATGAAAAGTCTGAAAAAATAAATATGTGCAAAAGAGTATTAATACAGAGAGGAACACGTGACATCAATCCGACGGCCCCTGTCCACAAATCAATCGGCGAGATCTCTTCTTGGGCCGGTACCAATGGTCGGCCTGTGGCAAAAGATCCCCGGGCTTTGCACACAAGTCTTTTACCCTACCCCTAACTACCCTGCATAATCAAATAGAGACCCCTCAATTTCCCATTTATCATCTTTTTAATGCATTTTAATTTATCTTTTTAATTCCAAAACTCTAATTCCACACTATAAATACTACCTCATGCCCTAGCCCTTCATCATTCTGAAAATTATAGCCAAAATTCTTAAAATTTCTCAAGTACAAATGGAGTAGAAGAAGAGTTAGCAAGCGATCAAGTTCCGGCGAGGATCGAAGAAAATTTTGGCGACCCCGCGACGCCACGACGATAACCCTCCCTCCTTCTACTTTCTCTTAATCTAACCAACTTGTAAGTCTCTCCAAATCTTCCTTTCTATTCCTTAAATTTCTTTTTAATCAAAATCGGTAAAAAGTGGAGTTATTACCGATGTTCCTTTTTCTAAAGCATATAACTCCATCTTCCTTTACCTTTTGATCAAACAAATTATAAAACTTCACTTATAAGCTTAATACTCATGTCTAGAATAAATTTTATCCAAGAATCTTTTGTAAAACAATCACAATTTAACTTTTTCATTAAAATACCATGAACTTTACATATCACCTTTTAGTATGTTATTAATACTTTATCTTTAGAAAACCTCACGGGGTAATAACCTACCCCTCACAAACACACATGGTTCTATAGCACGATAACTCTTTCATGTAGATTTGTGTTTCGAGAAAATATTTCATTAAAATACCATTTACTTTAAAAATGGTTTTCTTTGGAATTGTATTTTAAAATTCCTTTGCAAATAAGTTTCTACAACCTTTTTAGGGACCCGCTATTGGATGGTCCGGATTATCGCACATCCTTGGGCTAGTAGAGCGACATGCAGACCTTCTCACGGAGCATTCGGTCTCGAAAAGTTTTTAAGAAAAACGCATTTTCTAATTTAATAAAATTTAATTTTTATAATTATATAAATATTACAAATCCATATATTTTCAAAATATAACAAACTTACATTTTTCTAAAGATGAATGTTTACAAGTTCACTAAAATACCATCAAGATATCAATACAAAATAAGTTTACAGTAAAATACCATGAACTATTCAAGTTAAGGTAATTATCACTAAAATATCTCAAACCCTTAAAATTCATATCCATGAAAAACCTAAATAAAATAAATAACTTCTCGAGCTTTATTTTGAAACTATATTAAAAATATTTTTCATAAAACCCCCTCAAGCTATATAAAACACTGTTAAGGACTTTAATAAATATATGTTTAAGCGGGATCAATTCTCTTAAGTCCCAGGGAGCCGGAGAAAGTGAGTGCTTGCCTATTTAAGGTAGAAAACTTAACGGTGTTATCAATGGTAATTGTCTTGAAAAAAGACACAAATCCTGCCGTCCATATGCAGCAGTTACCGATAACTCTCGAACCTAATTCAGTATCTAAATCAGTTATAAGTGCCTGACTCAAGTCTGAGTCTAAATCAAACCAGAATCCAATTCAAACATGAATCCAAATTCTAACATGTATACTTGAACATGAACCTGAATAAACCTGAATACAAGACTTGATTTGACCGAACCATGGCTATAACTTGTCATGACTACAAACTTACATCCTGAACCTGACTACTTGAACAACTTGTATCCATGATTTCGGAAAGACTTGTAAAAATAATCTATACAATACATTACGGAGTTAACATGGTAGATTGGTACGGAATGTATAGCGTGGCACGAGATGATCACTAAAAGACACCTACATGAACACTCGTGTCGTTGTCCCGTGGGTTTTGACGGGGCCTTGTACTGCATGTTACCATAGTCCACAGGGAAAGATGGACTTCTCCCGTATACACAAATACATTCTGTACCAAACTACAAACAACTACGTTAGAATAGCAATCTTATACGTATAAATCTTACCAGTTAAATTCTCATTGCTTACTATATTCATTTCTTTCTTTTGGGACTTACCGAGCGCTAGTTCGCTAACGACATTCCTGTCTATTTATTTCTTTGGAATGATCGTCAAGAGGACAGGACTCTCTCAAGATAGAGCCTTTCCAGGAGGACGTGGACCGGCTCACTTCCCAGCGGGACTTCTAGCTTCTTGTACTTACTTTTCATTTGGTATGATATTATTTAGGCATTGCTTTATATCATTGTACTTTCCTTTTCAAAACAGTTGTATTGTAAAGATGAATATTAATAAAAGTTACTGTTCATTTTATATCTATTGTCAATACTTGTGCATTTTATACATATATTGCTTAATTACGCTTAATGTATTTATTTCTTAGTAAATACATTGCGGGCTTGCCACGTCACCACTTCCGTACATTGGGAAGTGGGCGTGACACTTGAGTTGCTCGAAGGTGACTTGACACTTCTCGGACCACTCGAACCCTGGGATCGTCCTTAAGGCTTTGATGGAAGGTAGGCACTTTTCTCTGGATCTGGACATGAATCGACTCACAGCGATCACCTTGCCTGTGAGTTGCATGATTTCTATGTTGCTCTTGGGCGTCGTCATGTCAATAATGGCTTTGATCTTCTCCGGGTTTGCCTCGATTTCTCTATGGATGATCATGAATCCGAGGAACTTTCCGCTCGTGACGCCGAAAGCACACTTAGCTGAATTCAGTTTCATTTTGTACTTTTGCTGGACCTCAAAGGTCTCGCCGAGGTCCGTGGTATGCCCAGCTGACTTGGCAGGCTTCACAAGCATGTCATCGATGTAGACTTCCATATTTTGCCTGATCTGTGACTTGAACAGCTTGTTGGACAGCCGTTGATAAGTTACCCCAATATTTTTGAGGCCAAAAGGCATTACCTTGTAGCAGTACACCCCTCGATCAGTAGTGAAAGTGGCGAGTTCTTCGTTGGCCGGGTCTATCCGGATTTGATTATAGCCGAAGAAGGCGTCAATGAAGCTCAATAGCTCGTGACCGGCAGAGCTATCCACCAGCTGATCTATCCGAGGGAGCAGGTAGCTGTCTTTCAACCAGGCCTTGTTCAGATCGGTAAAGTCGACGCACATGCACCACTTTCCATTTGCTTTCTTGACCATGACTACGTTAGCTAGCCAAGCTGAGTAGTCCAGTTTCTGATAAAGTCTGTCGCGAGTAGTCGGTCCACTTGCTCCTCAATTGCCTTTTGTTTGACAGGCGTGAAACTTCTTTTCTTTTGTCGAACCGGCAGGGCTTTTGAGTCAACTCCGAGCTTATGGGAGATCACTTTAGGGTCGATCCCTGGCATGTCCGCAAGAGTCCAAGCAAACATGTCCGAGTTGTTTCGGAGGAACTGGATAAGGTTGTCCCGAGTTTCCCTGGTCAAGAGAGAGCCGATCTGGATAGTTCGGCTGCTATCCGCCTCTTTGAGAGGAACTTCGGACAAGGCTTCTATCCAGGAATCCCGGATCTTCTTCTTGTCATCACATGTATCCAGTGATTCCCCAGTATCATACGGTCCGTCGGTCAGATCAACTTCTTTGTCCTCAGGCACTGTTATGGCGAGACATACTCTAGCGATTTGCTGATCTCCATAAGCCCGGCCTATCCCCCTATCGCTCAGAGAAAACTTGAGCGCAAGGTGATAGGTCAAGATTTGAGCTTGAAGCGTGTTTAATGCGGGGCGACCCAAGAAGATGTTATAAGACGAAGGAACCCCGGGCGACGAGGAAACTCACCGACATTGTTCGGGTTCTTCCGGCCTCTCCAATGTTTAAGGGAAAGTGATCGTTCTCTCAGCTTAGATGGAGTGGTTGGTAAACTCGGAGAGAACGTGCGAGGTAGGTTAGAGATCAGACGGGTTTAATCCCATACGCCGGAAGCAGTCGTAGAATAGGATGTCCGCCGAGCTTCCTGAGTCAACAAGGATTCTCCTGACTTCGTACCAATTTACTCGGGCCATGATCACTAAAGGATCATTATGCAGGACGGATATGCCATGCATGTCCTTGTCGGTGAAGGTGATAAGAGCAACCTTCTTCTACTTCTGGGAAGCGGGAGCACTTAAGGTCATGAGCGGCTGAATACGGTGGGTGTTCTCGTTGCTCAGAGTCGAGCCAACGGAAACGGCCATGATTTGTCCGACCGTCAAATCTTTAGTGGGAGGTTGGTATGCTTGCTCCCTATCTGCTTGACGTTTGTCTCGCAGGTACTTTGCTAAGTGACCGGAGTGGATCAGCTCCTAGATGTAATCGCATAGCTGTTTGCAGTTCTCGGTCGGGTGTCCCTGTGACCGATGAAAGGCACGGTATGGACCGCGAGTCGCTTGCTTGGCCTTTGTATAATCTCTCACTTTTTGCCTTCTCTAGCAGCTCGGCCTAAAAGACGTTCAGAGAAGTGTACTCGTGAAACTTCGTAGAATAGGGTTTCGAATGATCGACCTTCTTCTTCTCTTCTTGGTCCCGTTTCATTCGGTCTGTCCGGTCTTCGCGGGGAAGATTAGTGTTCACTTCAGACTCAAGTTGGATTTCCCGTTCGGTCCAGACTTTTACCCTGACCATGGTCTTAGGTTGCCCAATGCAAAAGAGCGGAGCCACTCTTTGTGCTTAAGACTGGATCTCAGGACGGTAATGACCGTCTCGTCCCGGTGCTCGGGCACTTCCAGGAGAGCGTTGTAGAACTGAATGATATAGCCCTTGAAAAATTCTGTCCTCGCTCTTGATGGTGAATAGGTAGTCAACCGACCTATTCTGTCGTCGGTTACTAACGAAGTGGCTGAGGAACCGAGTAGCCAGCTCGTCAAAAGTTGAGATTGAGCGCGGAGTCATGCCGTGGAACCAGTCTTTCTCGGCTTGGATGAGAGTGGCGGGGAAGGCACGGCACTGAGCTGTCCAAGTTATTATGAAAGCTCATGCCCGCAGTGAACGCGTCCAAGTGGTTTCTCGGGTCAGACTTTCCGTCAAAGAGAGCCACTTTAGGCAATTTATTCTGAGATGAGACCCGCTCGCTCAACAACTGCTCAGTGAAAGGCATAGTAAGAGAATCCGTAGAGTATCTCGCCGATCCGCCGGGCGAACGGATGGCGAGCCGCATGTCCTAGATCTTCTTCTTGAGGACCTCGATTCGATGCTGGTATCCCGAGGACTCTCCGTAATCGGAGTGCCTGCTGTCTCTGCTTCGGGCTTGAGCGATGGAGCAGCTCCAGCATCGCTCTTTCACGTTCTTCAGATCCTTGGGGTGAACCCTTCGTGGCTCCTCCCGACATGCGCCATGGGTACGGCCTCGATGATTATGGTAACATTGATCTTCTGTGGAATCAAGCGACCTAACCAACGTCGCCTCGGTGGGCGAGAGAACACGGTGAGCGTTGAAGTGACCATTTGGTTGGTCCTGAGACCTCGGCGTTGGACTGTCCGGTTCCCAACGAGTCATGGAATCATTCCTCGTATAGGGGTCGCAACTGCTAGAATCGGCACACCAGTGTTCCGTGGTGTCGAGGTTGGCACGAGCGAAGCCGAGGACCTGAACGCGTCCCTCTCCCGCCTCGTGCACATCGCCGTTTTGGGGAGCAAGGGCGGCGGTTTTCCTGGCGTAGCTGGCAGTTTGCCGGACGTAGCTGGCAGTTTGGACAAGAGTGAGGGCATCTGCCATCGCCATCAGTCAGTCAATCCGCGCCGATAAGGCTTCGGCAATTTTGGGAGGAGGAGTGGAACCAGCCCTGACTCCGTAGCGGAGAACAGGATGGCTCGTGCTAGGATCTTCGTTGAGATGATCGCTAGCCATCGAATCGAAAATGGAAGGTCAACTTTTTGGGTGGAAAAAGCTTCTGTTTCCCACAGACGGCGCCAACTAATGGAAGTCAGAATCTTCCTTAGATGTTGTCCTTCATCGATCTTGTGGCAAGCGGGGCTGGATGGTTGAGATTTGTGATGGAGGTTGGGTGTGGATCTCAATGGGTTATTGGTTGTTGTTGACGCCAAGCTACCTGCAAAAGAAGTCCCGGAATGAGAAACCGCCGTAGGACCATCCGACGATCAGGTAAGTACCGGGAAATAAATGGGCAGAGTAGTGACGTATTGGATTCAATTTGAGTTACTTGAATCGTCTGGAGGAGGGGTTAATATAGGGGTCGTCTGAGGGCGAGCCGATGTAAGATTCTCGTCGCCCGTTTTGCCCCTGCGTAACGTCCGTATTGATGGCAATATACGCTCATGAATGGTGAGATACACTGTGTCACGACCCGAAAAGTATGGAACATGACCGGCACTTAAATTACGAAACGTCTCGAGGCGTACGCAATCTAAGTAAGCCAAAACCCAGAAATCAACACCAAGTAAAGCAGTAGAGTGAAGGAAAAACCAATTTAAATTAAGTAGTTTAGCAACATAAGCCGAATTATGCATTTTTAAAATCACAAGTCTTTTCTAAAAATTTCGGCAGAGTTTCCTTTGTAAATACTGGCCCCGAATGGGGTACAACATGATAAATATATACATAATGATAAAAGGCATCCCCAAGTGGGAGCTAGCTCTTCGTCAATCGACGGACAAAACCACACAATGCAATATAATATACAACGCCGAAAGGCGAGAATCAACTCAGGATAAAAATCCAATATCATCAAGAAAACCAGATGAAACCATAATAATACAGCGCACAACTCTAAGGTCGAAAGAATAAACACTGGTCATCTATCTCTGTCAAATATACAAGTTTGGTTGATGTCACTAGATACAACTGAATAAAATAAAGGTACAATAGTAGTCACGATACAAGTGAGCCCACCTACCAAAACAATCACCCAGAAAGGAAGCAGTGTGCCAGCAAAGCCGTAACGGAACCTGTACGGCAAAACCTGCAAGAAACTGTGGCACAACGGGGGGTGTTGCCAACTCGTGAGTAGGAAACATCACCGAGCAGAAATCGTATGTATAACACAATCCTAGATCAATACGATCAATACATATAAATATCCTCAATATGATAAAGTCTGAAGCATGAAAAGGTGGCAAGGGTAAACATCTATACCAAGTGTAATACTGAGTGCTCGTGTCAGTGCCTCAGGTAGTAACATATCATATGAATGAGATATGAATGCATGAAAACAGAATACATGTAAATGAAGAAACTGCTTTCATAACTTAGTGAGATTTCTGTATATTTAAAATGAGATATCATCAATGAAATCAACATAATCAGTGTCTAGAATCGACACAAAACATAAATCTCAATATCTCAATATCTCAGGCTCCGGCTATCCGGACTGGCCTGTATCATCAAATCTGAATACCTCAATATCTCAAAATATCAGTGTCTCAAATCTCACTATCTAGGGCTCCGTCAGTCCTGATCGGCCCCTATCATCAATCACACGACCACGAACGGTATCCTCCGGATATCCGACGCGCCAGGTAAAATCACCGGTAGGCAGTCTGCCCCTGCCGGGCTCATCGTCTACACCTCGATCTTCTTGCCCGAGGGTATCTTACCGGGTCCACCATGTACCCGCAGACGGTTCATCCAACTCCTCGAATTGGGTCTCGAAATCCATCTCATAACCGAGAAAACATCATGATGGACGACTCATACATCACGAGAAAACCGCACTTTTCATTTTAAAAAGAGAGAGAGAGAGAAGTTTATATATATTCTTGCGGTTTTCTCCCAAATCCAGGAAATCACATGAAAATCCGAAATTCAATCATCAATAGCACGTAAACAGTGAATATCGGCATAAAACTCCATAATACTGCATAACAGTGAATAATAATATGCATGCAGTAGCAAGTAATAACTGCAATGTCTAAACTAGCATATAAAGACGAGTACGCTAATACCATGTCGAACTATCAGTTAACAAGCTATGTCAATGAGTAATATTCTCTAAAGTGTTTGTGACATGGCAATTACCGATGATTATGTGTGTGAGCCGGCAAGTAAGTGTATATGGAACATACGCATCATCGGTAATGGTGCTGGTGTCCTGACAGCATGATCTCAATAATGGCATATGAA
This sequence comes from Agapanthus africanus, assembly GCA_030015575.1. Lineage (NCBI taxonomy): Eukaryota > Viridiplantae > Streptophyta > Magnoliopsida > Asparagales > Amaryllidaceae > Agapanthus > Agapanthus africanus. The sequence goes on along the minus strand of CM057339.1, from coordinate 294,126,198 downwards.
AACACAATATAAGCATGTGGTGCGATGCGAACAGCAAGAATATGTGGGAGCTGAATAATAAACACAATGATAACTAATCTGCATTTATATAAATATGAGTCATACAGGTTTGTCATTTGAAATAACACGAATCGTGGTGTTTTGAAAATAAGGGCTACGGTGTTTTTAAGAAAAGATATATCCTTTGAAATATCAGTAGAACCCCTTGGCTTGTCTTTAAAACACTCACGATTCGTTAGTTTTGAAATAGGTATGACTCGAGTCTAATCTATCAGGTACATGTAAACTAGCGGACTAAACTAAACCGGCGGATCGAAAGGTAAGAAAACCGCCTAATATCTGAGTCGATACATACATACATACATACATACATACATACGTACATATATATATATATATATATATATATATATATATATATATAATAGTCGGTGATCCCGCCTCAATAATATCCCATACGATACCCTAATACAATATGACATTCTCGAGTCAAGAGTGCGGATCTATCATCAATATAGCACGTACGGTAAATCCGTCGAACGGCATCCCAAATCTGGGTACGGGTCAATGTCACATCGATCATACTATTCATCTGGTATCCTCTTTATCAATTATCATTATCGGGGGTACTGATCCACGTCTAGTACAATACTGGACCCGCTAAAATATCACGTCGTATCTCAAATACGAACCATATCACATCACCAATCTCACGGCCTCAAGCCCAATCTCATCGACTCATCTCCAATCCCAAGTACTATCCTCATATTCCGTGTATATGTACACACACACACACAGTCCCATACCCATGTGTGTGTGTGTGTGTGTGTGTGTGTGTGTGTGTATACATATCCCCATATACGCATAGGTAATAGAATGAATGCAGGTGTGTGCGTGTGGGTGTAAACCTATTCTAGGTTTCGCGATTAAGAAGCTATGCTAGTTCACTTCTAATAACCCCAAACTAACCATGAACACATAATCATATCTTGATAATCATCCATGTATCATAAACCACATATATATCCAGTTATATATCATAAATATACTACGAACTGCGGGGGTGCTATACGCCATCCACCCGACTTCTCCCCGTAGATATAAATCTACTCACCTTGACCTTCGCTTGCCGATGCCGATGTCGCCACGCGCTCGCTTTTCGTCTTGAAGTCTTCACGAGGGTACCTACATATAGTAACGTATCGTATCGGATTAAAATCCAAATCGAAACCAAAACGACACGCGGAACTCATATAGGTCCAAACCTATGGTTTGCCTTCGCAACTTAACCAAATAACACCCGATAGAGACGTACAAACGTCAAGTGGTCGATGCTAAACACAATTACCAAAACTTAAATCCATAAATATCACGAAACGTAAAACGGCAACTAATAAAACATACTCCATATTTTGTCTAAGGGAAAAACTAGGTGCACAAACAGGTCTAGGTTGATGTATAGGGTCTATATGAGCTATGGGGGCAACCTGGGCACCTAACCAACCAAGGTGGCCGGCCACACATAGGTAAATTCCGGCCAGGCCGGTTCTGGTAGGGAGTTAGGGTCTCGTCTGGTCAGGTTGGTCTCATATTAGTCTAATTTGGCCTCTAGAGTTGTTTGTTTGTCTCAGAATTTCCCCGGGTCATCCCAGATTTCCCTTCACACTCAATTTCCTCACAAACCGACATGGATAGTTTTCTGTTTTCAGTATTTGGGTTTGTTTCAGTAAAGTCTGGGTTTCTAAGATCATAGGGGGGGTTTAAGGTCACCACCTAGACTTAATTACACAATCACAACTCATAATCAACCCTAACCCTCTCTAGGGATTTCCAAAGTCCAGTAAACTTCGCCAAATCGATTTTAAACTTGAATAGATGCATAAGTAAATGAAATACTACACTAATTGTGAAGGGATTATCTTATTTGACACTCATGAATCCTCTACAGCGCCAAAATGCAAACTTTCTTGGTCCAAAGTGTAGCATGTGAGCTTGTGCACAAAAATTTGTGAAGAGGAGATGATGTTTTGGTGTTGTTTTTATGATGGTTTGAGGGTTTGAAGTGGAGGTGGTGGAGGGTGCTGCCATGAGAGGAAGGAGAAGAAGAAAGATGAAGATGATGAAGTGAGAAGCAATGACCATCACTATGGTTGACCCCTCACCCTTTCTCTCTCTCATGCCCATACCCCTTTCTTTAATGTTTTCCTTTTCTTTTTCTTTTTCTTTTTATTTTCTTTTCTTTTCTTCTCTTGGCAATAGTAAACCCAAAACAATAACCATACACCCAAAAATCATGTAGAAAAAATGTAACAAAGGTGGAAAAAAAAGACATGTGCACAAAACACACTTAAAATCCGATTAGCGATTTTTAATCGCGATTAGCACAAAATTAGTGTATAATAAATCATAAACTCTCATGATTTGCTTAAATCACATAAAGTACCCTCTTTTTAGTAATTTCCATAATTTTCCAAATTTTTCTCAATTTATTGGTATTTAATTATACCGCCTTATTAAAATATTCAATATTTTATTATTTAATTACAAAAATTCCCAAAAAGAATATTTTATTTTTTTGAAATGTTACAATCTTCCCCCCTTAAAGAAATTCGGTCCCCGAATTTAATTTAAACCCCTTGTTTACCCCAATCAGAGCAAAGCTCTGTTCAAATTCCAAGGTGGGAAAATAAGCAATGCTTCTGTTTTCCTCCAATCAGAGCAAAGCTCTGTCTTGAAAATTAAAGTGAAAATTAAAGTTAAAATAAATGAAGCAACGCTTCAGATCCCCTACGCTGTGCGCAGAGCGCCACGTGTCAAAATCAGACACGTTAGCGCAGGGAGCGCAGCGCCCAATCAGAGCAAGGTCTGTTTAAAATTCAAACTTTAATTAAAGAAGCAACGCTTCAGCTGGCCTGCGCTCTGCGCTGCACGCCACGTGGCAGCGCAGTTGCGCTAGAGCAGTTGCGCTGCGCTGTGCACTGTGCGACACGTATCAGCACAGTTGCGCTAGCGCAGTTGCGCTGCGCTGTGCGCTGCGTGACACGTGTCACGCTCTGGAGTATTTGCGCCAAACAGAATTAAAATTCTAAGAAATCTTTCTGTTCTTGTTAAAACAAGAAGATTTTCTTCTGTAAAACAGAAGCCCTTGGATCAAAGATCAAACGGTGGGGAAAATTCCCCAAATCACTCAGAGAAAAATCTCTTTAACAAATTTATGGGCACTATAAAAAGGACCCTAGATCTCAATTCAGAGGGAGGAACATTTGGTGAGAAATCAAAAATTTCAAACAAAGAAAACTCTAAAAAAAAATTCAAGAAGAAGAAAGGTAAAAAGACCTTTTTTAGATAGAAAAATTTCTTCTAATAGATCATTGATCTAAGAACAAGATTAATGATCTTTAATAAAAAATAAAAATAGTGCTTTGCACTTATGAACCATTGGTTCTCTGAGAATCAAGAAAGAAATAAGAAAATACTTGTTTTCTTGAATCTAAATTAGATCAAGAAATAAAACAGTGCTTTGCACTTCTTTTATGAACTATTGGTTCTGGAATCTAAAAGATTCTCAAATTAATAGTGCTTTGCACTTGTAAACTGCACTGTTGCGCTCTTGGGTTGGCGCAAGCTACCAGAGAGCGCCATGTGTCCCATTTGCGCTGTGCGCTTTGAAATAGAGCCTTGCTCTCTGAAATTGGCGCAACTCACTACAGCGCGCCACGTGTCAGCAGCGCAAGCGCAGCGCACTGGTGCAGTGCACTGCGCTTGTATGACACGTGTCATCATCACAAGCGCTCGCGCTCTTTGATTGGCGCAAAGCGCCTGACAAATGCAATGCATTTATTTTGTTAAAGGGCCAGGCCCAAGTCAAAAAGACCTAGCAGGCCAAAATAAATTGCAAAGCAATAAAAAGGGGCAGAGCCCAAGTGAAATTGATGCTCTGCATCATTTATAAATGGGCAGAGCCCCAAAACAAATTGATGCTTTGCATCCTTTATGGGCAGAGCCCAGATCAAAATAAAAATAAATGCAATGCAAAAACAAATAAAAACGATGAGTATTTTCCAACTGGACTTAGCCCAATTTTGGCCGTAAGTTCTCAAATTAAATTGACTGAGCAAGATTGCTCTCTTAAATCAATTTACCTCCGGTTCGAGGGTACATCTCCGAACTCCTCTGACACCTATCGTTGTAATCCTTCAACGACGTCAGAGAGGTGACGGGTCCCGACGACCACATATGAATATGGACTGCGGGGTCCTTAAACTCGTGGACCGAAACGTCCTTAGACTAATATTGGACCGAAACGTCCTTAAACTAATATCGGACCGAAACGTCCTTAAACTAATATCGGACCGAAACGTCCTTAAACTAACGATGGACCACCATGTCACTAAACTGGCATTGGACCACCATGTCCCTTAACTGGAACAATAGAGTCCAAACGCTCTTTTGTCGGATCTAAACGATCCCGTTAAGTTGATCTTAGTCTCAAATTGGACTAACGTATCCTTAACAAACGATTAAGTTGATCTTAGCCTCAAATATGGCTAACGTGTCCTTAAATCAAACCTTCAAAAAAACTTTAGTCCCAAATTGAACTATAGATCTCTCAACCAACTTTGGTTCAAGGGTACATCTTTGAACTCCTCTGATATTTGTCGTTGTAATCCTTCAACGTCGTCAGAGAGGTGACGGGTCCCGACAACCACACATTAATACGGACTGTGGGGTCCTTAAACTCATGGACTTATGCGTCCTTAAACCAATATCCGCCCCCAAAATAGGAATGTTGGACCACTATGTCCCTAAACTGGAATAATAGAGCCCAAACGCTCTTTTGTCGAATCTAAACGATCCCGTTAAGTTGATCTTAGTCTCAAACTGGACTAACGTATCCTTAACGAACGTTTAAGTTAATCTTAGCCTCAAATACGGCTAACGTATCCTTAAACAAAAAAAAAACCCCAAACCCAAATCTAAGAAAATACGGATTTGGACTAATCCACGTCCTACGGGCGACGACATAAATTAGTCTCCGTATACAATCCACGGGCAACTACAAACAAAACAAACACCCACGACACGAAGTGAAATTCTGGAGAAGGAGAAAGTTGTTACCGCGATGCGGTAGCGTAATTAACTGCAGGGGCTTGCGCCTGCAGGGAAGAGCGTCCCCACAATCAAAAACCCCTCGAACGAGGGGGAATCTGACAAAGTCTGCTGCATCGGATGCATCCGTCTAAACCTTCGATACACGGTGCCATAAATCAACTTGGCAGCTTCGGAGAGGTGGACGGATAAAACCAAATAGCATCTGCCCCGAATCTCAGCGTCAGGACTTCGCAGTCTTGTGCGCCGTCTTTCGGAGGGGAACACCCCTCAAATACTAAAACATTTCAGTAAAAAGTCTAAGCCGTCGGGGTCCCGAAACCATCAATACATAAAACACGTCATAGCGCAATGCGTTCGCATGAATAATGAGCAGATAACTCAAAAACAAAACTCCGTCAAGCATCCCGCAATCATCGGAGTCATGGTGAAGACACAAATGTCAAGTCCAAAACGAACCCAATATGATATACATCAAAACTATACATGTAAATATCAAATCTATACCTGTAAACATCAAACCTATACATGTAAACATCTGAAGGAAATGCATGCCAAACCGTTTTAAGTCGCTGTGCGATGCGCATAACACTACACAGTGGCGGACGTCTCTAGTGATAAAATAACTCTCTCTCTCTCTCTCTCTCTCTCTCTATATATATATATATATATATATATATATATATATATATATATCCTTTGTTTACATGCACGTACCGCCGTTTTGAAAACAATTTTGAAGGGTTTTCTTGTTTTAAACGTTTCGTGTCATCTCAGACACGTAGGTAAATACTGAGACTATATCTCTCTTTTTGGAAATCCCTTCGATAACTATCAATGCATGCAAAATACATCCAGGTACTATCTTCTGACTAGTCCTGCTCAGTACGAAAACAATAATAAATATCATAAAACGTACTGCTCTATAAGAAATCAATCCCAAAAGGTGCATATGAATGTTACGTGCGTCTGGTGCGCACGGAAATCAAAATCCATATATGTGCCATACATGTGCACAGAAACAACATCTAAGTGCAACGGGTGTGCATGAAACACCTGTCAGAGGCAACGTGTGTGCCTGACAGCAAAATCCGGTGCATCAGATATGCACGAGGAATCCCGATTTACTGCATCTGGTGTGCACCAAAATCGCATCTCAAATCATGCGCCCAACATGCACGAAAATCCAAATCAGGTGCATCCATCATGCACGAATAAAAATCTAAATCCTGTGCGTCCAACATGCTCGAAATCACGAAATCCAATATCAAACGCTGAACATGCGCAAGAATCCAATCCAAGCACGTCAAATACAACGGCTCCCTTAACTCCAATCACTCAAAAAAGGAGGCCGCAAAAAGCCCATGTGTCTTCGGCAAATCGCAAAGACACCGAACACAAACGCCCCAAGTCTGGGGGCATGGTGGTGCACACTGTTTATATGGCTTCCGGAAAGGAGGAAAGCCGGGCTTCGACGGGTCACCGACCGCTCACCCGATCTATGACGAAAGCCCAGGAGCAGCAACAGAAGCTTCAGGAAATGATGACTGTGATGGCTGCACTTACCGAACCGAAAGAAGGTTCGGAAGTATCACCAGAGCAGCGTCACGAACAAGAAACTGATGCTGACTTCTTACGTAGAATCCTCGAAAAGAAGGACAGAGAAGCCGCAGAGCAAGCGGCTAACATAAGACAGATGGCACTCCTCTTCCAAGATATGGTAGGGATGATGTTACAGCCAGACCCTCCAGCTGATGACCCTCCAATCACTGTTGAAGATGATGGAAGGGAGACATCTAATCCTTCGCCGGCTCTTTCAGCAGCCAAGGAAGAAACCGTTTCCAAGGCCGCGCTTGATGACTATATAGCTCAGCAAATACGAGCTCATCAGGCGAGTGAAGCAGCTGGGCGAACTGTTAGAACTGGACGACCCTATCCGGGCTGGTATGACCAAATCAGTTACCCGCCGGGATATACGATCCCTAAATTCCACGTATATAAAGGGACAGGGAATCCGCATCAGCATGTCGCTCAATTCAGGGCCTTATGCGGCAATACTGGAGGCGATGACAAGTTGTTGCTACGCCAATTCGTCGGCAGCTTAGCAGAAATAGCCTTTGAATGGTATTCAGAACTACCTAACGACTCTGTCAAAACATTTGCGGAGATGGAGCTGCTGTTTACACAAAGATTCGCGAGTGCTAGTGAATGCACCCCGATAACAGCACTAATAAATGCCAGAATAAGGCCTGGCGAAACGTGGGTCCAATACACAACACGATGGCGAAACCTATGGTCGAAATGCGAACAACGCATAGAAGAGGCACCTGCGGTAGGCATGTTTGTGGGCACTCTCGATCCGCAGGAGACCATCTCGCAATTCATGATGTTCTTCAGGCTGACCACCTTCCAGGCCTTGATCGACAAATTAGCCCAAATGGACCAGATGGGCCATGGACCGTCTCCTCCAAGACCCGATCCCCGAAATGAGAAAGGAAAAGGGAAAGCGATCATCGTCGCCAATGCTCAGCAACAGTCGAACAACTCAAATCCGGTCGTTCGCCAAAACAACGCGCGTCCACGCCCATCCCTCGAAGAGAGGCTAGGACGTCCTTACTCGTTTCCTCAGAATAAAACGAGAAGACTGTTCGAGCTGGCAGTGCGCAACAGACTTATTAATCTGCCGAGTCCAAAGCGTCTGTCGCAGCCAGGCGATCTTAATAATCCCAATTATTGCCCTTACCACCAAACGGTAAGTCACCCGATTGAGGATTGTTTCGTCTTTAAGGGATGGATCGAAGATCAATACCTACAAGGCAAGTTCGCGCTGTCTGAAAGGTGGAAGGTGAACCCACCACAGCCGCACTCTCCAAAGAAGACGGATACGCCGGGGGAAACTTGTTCTTTAGTCAAGGATGAAAACGATGGAGAAAACTCATCAGATGAATCTGAGGACTACGTAGCGACTTGTCATGTGATTTCTCACTCACTGGCAGACGTTGAAGAGGCTCCTTGCGCTGAGAAACCAATAGCGAATCCTGAGCCGGAGATCCTACAGCCATCAGACGAGTTGATCGATGCCTTCCTAAATGAAATTCGTCTGAAAGCAAAAGCCAATCAAGAGCATGAAATGGCCATACTGGAAAGAGCCAAGGCATTCCCGTCAAATCAAAAGCCATACACTACGGATAAAAATAAATTCAAGACGAGGAAAAGGTTCGCCAAAGCTCTATCAGTAGGAATGAAGCTACCGCCCTTTGAAGAAAATACTCTCGCTGAACTAGAGATGCACCCTAACTTCTGCTTATATCATCAGAAGATCATTCATCCTACCGAAGACTGCGAATCCTTTAACTGTTGGTGGCAAGGGTATGTCGCTCAAAAGCCACACTTCGACAAGACAAAATGTGAAGCTCGTAGACATCAGAAAAATGTGATAGATGAGAGCAAAAGAGCCGCCGCCGATTGTCATATAGCCGACTCCAAGGGATCGCAAATTATCACCTTTGGAAGCGACTCTGACGAGGAAGCTGCCCTCAACCCTCTCCTCAAGGAATCCATTTCAAAGATGAAAGAATTGAGAAATCGCGATAACGTTCAGCCGTGTAATCGCACGCTGCTCGAAAAAAAATCTCGGCCCCGCAAATAAGGGATCGAACAAAAAGGATGAAGGGAAGGGAAAAACAGCCCTCGTAGCCAATGCTCAACAGCAATCGAGTGGCCCTAGACCGGTTGTTTGCCGAAACAACAAGCAGCAACCCCCCAAGAAAAGTTGAAACGTCCTTACTCGTTTCCACCAGAAAAAACAAGGGGACTGTTCGCGTTGGCGTTGCGCAACCGACTCATAAATCTGCCGGAGCCAAAATGTCCGTCGCGACCAAATGACGTCAATGAGCCCAACTACTGTCCCTATCACCGAGTACTGGGTCACCAGATCGAGGATTGCTACGTCTTCAAAAACTGGGTTGAAGATCAATACCAACAAGGCAAGTTCGTCGTTTCCGAAAACTGGAAGGTAAGCCCGCCACAACCGCACGCATCGGGAAAGATGGAGACGCCGGGGGCATCATGCTCATTAATCAGGAAGGCCCCAGGGACTGAAAAGTTAGTAAACTAGAGCTTCGCCTCAAAGACGGCGATGAGGGACCGAAACGTCCTTAAACTAATGACGGACCACAATGTCCTAAAACTTGCAAACGACCGAAACGTCTTTAAACTAATACCGCAGCATCCGTAGGCTGACGAGATAAAAAAAAGAAGAAAAATAAAAAATATAAAAACGGTATGTCCATAAGCAAAATGGGCACGGATGAAAACCCGAAAGGGCTCCGTGAGTAAAAACAGCAGGGCTACCGGCGAGTGTTCGTGAAAACCCGAAAGGGCGCGACCTCGTAAAAAAATATATAAAAATAAAAAGAATAATAAAAAAAGGGGGTATGTCCATAAGCAAAAAGGGCACGGATGAAAACCCGAAAGGGCTCCGTAAGTAAAAACAGCAGGACTACCGGCGAGTGTTTGTGAAAACCCGAAAGGGCGCAACCTCGTTGAATTATTGGTGCTTCCTAATTTTGATATAATCAACATGTTTTTTTACTTGAATTAAAAGACACTTACAAGGTCCCCTCGACCTTGTAAGGAGAAACCACCCGCATGAGATCCTTACGACTCACAAGGGAGCAGCACACTTAGGGATCCCTACGATTCCTAAGGAGAAAATACACTTGCGAGATCCTCACGACTCGTAAGGAGAACACTCTTATGGGACCCTCACGGCTCATAAGATTTGAAAGTCTTAAGCAACCCCCACAACTTCCAATATTGCCCTACAAGCGGCTCATATTGACCCTTGTATACAATTCACGGGCACGAATAAATATTTCCCTAACAAAGTCCCATCCGTGACTAGGGATATGCTTGTACAACAAACAACACTTGTAAGTACTCTCGACTTATAAGGAGAAAACCCTTTTGTAAGATCCTTACGACTTACAAGAGAACATGCACTTAGAAATCCTCACGATTCCCAAGGAGAAAATACACCTATAAGATCCTTACGACTTATAGGGAGAAATACCTTTGTGAGACCCTTACGGCTCATGAAGTTAAAAGCCTTAGTCCACAGGACCTTAACCCTGTTCGCTAAGCCACCTTTGTTCAACATCGACGGAGGCAAATGATGATTCGCTCCTGGCAATATCCCAGTTGTAGCGGTGCTGATGCCGAAATCGGTGTCTAGTTTCAGGTTTATGGTGAAAAAGCCGATAGGCCGCACATGCATACGAAATAGCCGAAATGATGGGGCAACCTGCAATAAAAAGCAGCAAGTAAAAACGTATGCATACATAAATAGCCGAAATGATTGGGCAACTCGCAATAAAAAAACAACGAGCAAAAATAAAATAAATAGCCGAAATGATTGGGCAACTCGCAATAAAAAAACAGCGAGCAAAAATAAAATAAATAGCCGAAATGATTGGGCAACTCGCAATAAAAAACAGCGAGCAAAAATAAACTAAATAGCCGAAATGATTGGGCAACTCGAAAAATAGCCGAAATGATTGGGCAATCGCGACCTTCGCGATATAAAAGCTGAAATGATAGAGCATCGCGGAAATAAAATAATAATAATAAAATGAAAATAAAAAAAAATGAATGAAACTTCTGCCCTACAGGTTAGATCACATCGATTCCTGTATAAAATCTAGGGGCGCAAACAAAGAGGGAACCATACCTTCCCAACAGGATCCATAAAAAAGCAAAGCCAAATCTCGACGGTTCACAGACAACCTAGAGACCATATGAGCATTCGTCTCGTTACAGCAGATGAGGTGTCAATAAAGGCGTTCCTTCGTAGTCCATCAAGATGCAGATACAACGCCAACAAAAAGGCCCTGCGGTCGAATCAAAGCGAAGCGACGGCAAAATCCCAGCTTCATTTCAACGTTCGTCTCGATACAGTAGACGCAATGTCAACCCCAGCGTTCTTCCTCCAACGGGATTTGGACACACCAAAGCAAACGAAGCGAAGGCCACATTCCTAGCTTCAACGTCTTGACGGTAACTCATATAAAACCGGAAAGACAACCGGAGATCGTCTCACATCAGTGCGGAATGGTCACCACTTCGACGTTCGTCTCGACACAGCAGACATCAAACAAATGGAGCCACGGCAAAATCCTTAGTTCCAAACCTCGACGGTTCACCAGCAACCTAGAGACAACCTCGACGTCCGTCTCGATACAGCAGACGAGATGTCACCCCAACGTTAGTCTCGACACGGCAGACGCAACGTCATCAAACGAATGGAGCCACGGCAAAATCCCTAGTTCCAAACCTCGACGGTTCACCAGCGACCTAGAGACAACCGCGACATTCGTCTCGATACAGTAGACGCAATGCCAGCAAATGAAGCAAAGGCCAAATTCCTAGCTTCAGGGTCTTAACGGCGAGTCATATAAAGCCTGAAAGACAACCGGAGATCGTCTCACATCAGTGCGGAATGGTCACCACTTCGGCGTTCGTCTCAACACAGCAGACGCAACATCATCAAACAAATGGAGCCACGGCAAAATCCCTAGTTCCAAACCTCGACGGTTCACCAGCAACCTAGAGACAACCGCGACATTCGTCTCGATACAGTAGACCCAATGCCAGCAAATGAAGCAAAGGCCAAATTCCGAGCTTCAGGGTCTTAACGGCTATAAAGCCAGAAAGACAACCGGAGATCGTCTCACATCAGTGCGGAATGGTCGCCACTTCGACGTTCGTCTCGACAAAGCAAACGCAACATCATCAAACAAATGGAGCCATGGCAAAATCCCTAGTTCCAAACCTCGACGGTTCACCAGCAACTTAGAGACAACCGCGACGTTCGTCTCGATACAGCAGACGAGATGTCACCCCATCGTTTTTCCTCCAGCAGGATTCAGACGCGACAATCAAACAAACGGAGCCACGGCAAAATCCCTAGTTCCCACCGCGACATTCGTCTCGATACAACAGACGCGATGCCAGCAAACGAAGCAAAGGCCAAATTCCTAGCTTCAGGGTCTTGACGGCAACTCACATAAAACCTGAAAGACTATCGGAGATCATCCCACACCAGCGCGGAGTGGATATGACTCATTGGGGCTCTCCAAAATAAGCCTAACCTCAAGTAAAAAGCGGCATGGCAAATTCCTAACGCTTGCTCTTCCGACGGTCAAACTGCCTAGGAAGATTGCTTGAAGACGTCTTGTCCAGCCTCCGAAGGGATCAGAGACACGGCAGTTGCAGGGCTACTCGAACAGCACGATTGCCTATCGAGGAACATATCAGCTTATGCGACGGTACGACGGCCAAAACCCTAAGTACCACAAACCCTAACGGACTTCTGTCGAAAAGAGCAGAGGTTAACTATGACGTTAGGATATTCTTGCGAGAAATGTTCGATTCGTCTCGACTTGTGAAAAAATTGATGTCTTTGCGAAAAATTCTCGATGCGGCTCGACTTGTGAGATAAAGCCTTAGGCAATAGGCATAAAAGGAGCCTGTTTCCTAAGCACTGGGACCCTGCAAGTTGACCCAAAACGGTCTCTTGCACACTATCCACGGGTCTCACTCTCTAAACTCGAAACTCGACAAGGAGGGAAGCAACCGCTTACGGATCTTCTCGACTCGTAAGAGGGAAAAATTCTCTTATAGGATCCTTACGACTTATAAGAGAAAACACATTTAGGAATCCTCACGATTCCTAAGGAGAAAATCCACCTACGAGATCCTCTCGATCCGTAGGGAGAAAAGTCTCCATGAAACCCTCACGGCTCATAGAGTTGAAAAGTCTTGGGCGGCAGATCAGAACCTGCGGCCTAAGCCATTGCTATCTCTTGGATAAATCTAGATGCTTGCTCTATTATCTATCAACCCTGTTTATTCAGACAACATACGCACAAGAAGAGAAAGAAGGAAGTAACATGAAGAACATCCGATTTACATTTGATCAATCATTCGAGACACACTCATTCATGCATGTGCAAAGAATTCAGAACAAGGGATAAGACAAACTGGGATAAAACTTCTCCATTAATATTGCAAAAAAAAATATCTTACAATCATAAAGCAATAAATGAGAAATATTATTACAAAGGTATAACCTCGAACCCAGGACATGGATTGAGGAACTCGAAAGCAACCCTATCTATGACTTTCCAAGCCTCGCGGACCATCCTAGTGTGTGTTCTTTCGCGAGCACAAGCGTCAGGGTCCCCCCTGATGTCTTCCATCCTTCGATAAGCAGCGAGTATGGCAGACTGTTGAAATACCTCGTGCAAGAGATCGAAAAGACTGTCTCGCCGTCTCTTCGAGATAAAGTTCATCAGGTACACTGAGTGCACCTTATCCTCAGCGGCATCCAACGCCCTAAGCGGCACACCGGAACAGAAAAGGGGAAGCGCTTCCCAGATGGCTCCCACGATAAGTTTCAGGAGGGAGGAACGTCGGGGAAGCAGTGGACCGTTATATGCGTCGAAGCGGCTCATGATTTCAGCACACTCCGCGTTTGTGAACTCTCGATTTTGAGAACGGCCAAGTCGGCGGATGTCCCCGTAAGAGATGATCTCGTCAAGATTGTACATGTGGGCGTTCATTGTTTCTGTAAAAGAAAATCAACAAAAATTATCAGAAAGACTGATTAAGAAAAACGATATAATGCACTGAGGAATAAAATGCCATCTCTAACTTCCAAGATCCATGAAGAATTCTTAAGAATTCTTCTATATGATTTGGGAGGAGCAAAGCTCCATTAATGAAATGAGAAAATACAGGGAAGATCTTTTAGAGAGCAAAGCTCTATTAATGGAACTCTAATAGGGCTCTCCTTAGTCTTCTATAGACCCCCTTAGAGCAAAGCTCTGCTAAGTGAAACCCTAAATGGGTCTTCTTTAGATCTGGGATCTATTGAGAGCAATGCTCTTAAAATTGATTTAATTTAATCAAAATTAATATTTTTACCTAAAATTCTCTAAAGTTTGAACTTTTAAAAGTGTTTAAACAAGAGAGCAGGGCTCCAAGTTCTGAAAGTAAAATTGTGAAGATGAAAATCATCTAAGGGACCAAAGGTCCTATTTATAGGCATCAAATGCCCTTTCAACTTCCAATAGTTGCCGCGACGGTTAGAATTCGGCCACCGCTGCGCTCACGTTTAGGGCCACGTAAGCGCAACGGTGGGGGGGCATTTGTTTACCCCAATCAGAGCAAAGCTCTGTTCAAATTCCAAGGTGGGAAAAGAAGCAATGCTTCTGTTTTCCTCCAATCAGAGCAAAGCTCTGTCTTGAAAATTAAAGTGAAAATTAAAGTTAAAATAAATGAAACAACGCTTCAGATCCCCTACGCTGTGCGCAGAGCGCCACGTGTCAAAATCAGACACGTTAGCGCAGGGAGCGCAGCGCCCAAGGCAGCGCACCCAATCAGAGCAAGGCTCTGTTTAAAATTCAAACTTTAATTAAAGAAGCAACGCTTCAGCTGGCCTGCGCTCTGCACTGCACGCCACGTGGCAGCACAGTTGCGCTGCGCTGTGCGCTGAGCGACCCGTGTCAGCGCAGTTGTGCTGCGCTGTGCGCTGCGTGACACGTGTCACGCTCTGGAGCATTTGCGCCAAACAGAATTAAAATTCTAAGAAATCTTTCTGTTCTTGTTAAAACAAGAAGATTTTCTTCTGTAAAACAAAAGCCCTTGGATCAAAGATCAAACGGTGGGGAAAATTTCCCAAATCACTCAGAGAAAGATCTCTTTAACAAATTTATGGGCACTATAAAAAGGACCCTAGACCTCAATTCAGAGGGAGGAACATTTGGTGAGAAATCAAAAATTTCAAACAGAGAAAACTCTAAAAAAAAATTCAAGAAGAAGAAAGGTAAAAAGACCTTTTTTAGATAGAAAAATTTCTTCTAATATATCATTGATCTAAGAACAAGATCAATGATCTTTAATAAAAAATTAAAAAAAAATTGTGCTTTGCACTTATGAACCATTGGTTCTCTGAGAATCAAGAAAGAAATAAGAAAATACTTGTTTTCTTGAATCTAAATTAGATCAAGAAATAAAACAGTGCTTTGCACTTCTTTTATGAACCATTGGTTCTGGAATCTAAAAGATTCTCAAATTAATAGTGCTTTGCACTTATAAACTGCACTGTTGCGCTCTTGGGTTGGCGCAAGCTACCAGAGAGCGCCACGTGTCCCATTTGCGCTGTGCGCTTTGAAATAGAGCCTTGCTCTCTGAAACTGGCGCAACTCACTTCAGCGCGCCACGTGTCAGCAGCGCAAGCGCAGCGCACTGGTGCAACGCACTGCGCTTGCATGACACGTGTCATCATCACAAGCATTCGCGCTCTTTGATTGGCGCAAAGCACCTGACAAATGCAATGCATTTCTTTTGTTAAAGGGTCAGGCCCAAGTCAAAAAGACCTAGCAGGCCAAAATAAATTGCAAAGCAATAAAAAGGGGTAGAGCCCAAGTGAAATTGATGCTCTGCATCATTTATAAATGGGCAGAGCCCCAAAACAAATTGATGCTCTGCATCCTTTATGGGCTAAGCCCAGATCAAAATAAAAAGAAATGCAATGCAAAAACAAATAAAAACGATGAGTATTTTCCAACTGGACTTAGCCCAATTTTGGTCGTAAGTCCTCAAATTAAATTGACGGAGCAAGATTGCTCTCTTAAATCAATTTACCTCCGGTTCGAGGGTACATCTCCGAACTCCTCTGACACCTATCGTTGTAATCCTTCAACGACGTCAGAGAGGTGACGGGTCCCGACGACCATATATGAATATGGACTGCGGGGTCCTTAAACTCGTGGACCGAAACGTCCTTAAACTAATATCGGACCGAAACGTCCTTAAACTAATATCGGAACGAAACGTCCTTAAACTAACGATGGACCACCATGTCCCTAAACTGGCATTGGACCACCATGTCCCTAAACTGGAACAATAGAGTCCAAACGCTCTTTTGTCGGATCTAAACGATCCCGTTAAGTTGATCTTAGTCTCAAATTGGACTAACGTATCCTTAACAAACGATTAAGTTGATCTTAGCCTCAAATATGGCTAACGTGTCCTTAAATCAAACCTTCAAAAAAACTTTAGTCCCAAATTGGACTATAGATCTCTCAACCAATTTTGGTTCAAGGGTACATCTTTGAACTCCTCTGATATTTGTCGTTGTAATCCTTCAACGTCGTCAGAGAGGTGACGGGTCCCGACAACCACACATTAATACGGACTGTGGGGTCCTTAAACTCATGGACTTATGCGTCCTTAAACCAATATCCGCCCCCAAAATGGGAATGTTGGACCACTATGTCCCTAAACTGGAACAATAGAGCCCAAACGCTCTTTTGTCGGATCTAAACGATCCCGTTAAGTTGATCTTAGTCTCAAACTGGACTAACGTATCCTTAACGAACGTTTAAGTTGATCTTAGCCTCAAATACGGCTAACGTATCCCTAAACAAAAAAAAAACCCAAACCCAAATCTTAGAAAATACGGATTTGGATTAATCCACGTCCTACGGGCGACGACATAAATTAGTCTCCGTATACAATCCACGGGCAACTACAAACAAAACAAACACCCACGACACGAAGTGAAATTCTGGAGAAGGAGAAAGTTGTTACCGCGATGCGGTAGCGTAATTAACTGCAGGGGCTTGCGCCTGCAGGGAAGAGCGTCCCCACAATCAAAAACCCCTCGAACGAGGGGGAATCTGACAAAGTCTGCTGCATCGGATGCATCCGTCTAAACCTTCGATACACGGTGCCATAAATCAACTTGGCAGCTTCGGAGAGGTGGACGGATAAAACCAAATAGCATCTGCCCCGAATCTCAGCGTCAGGACTTCGCAGTCTTGTGCGCCGTCTTTCGGAGGGGAACACCCCTCAAATACTAAAACATTTCAGTAAAAAGTCTAAGCCGTCGGGGTCCCGAAACCATCAATACATAAAACACGTCGTAGCGCAATGCGTTCGCATGAATAATGAGCAGATAACTCAAAAAAAAAACTCCGTCAAGCATCCCGCAATCATCGGAGTCATGGTGATGACACGAATGTCAAGTCCAAAACGAACCCAATATGATATACATCAAAACTATACATGTAAACATCAAATCTATACCTGTAAACATCAAATCTATACATGTAAACATCTGAAGGAAATGCATGCCAAACCGTTTTAAGTCGCTGTGCGATACGCATAACACTACACAGTGGCGGACGTCTCTAGTGATAAAATAACTCTCTCTCTCTCTCTCTCTCTATATATATATATATATATATATATATATATATATCCTTTGTTTACATGCACGTACCGCCGTTTTGAAAACAATTTTGAAGGGTTTCCTTGTTTTAAACGTTTTGTGTCATCTCAGACACGTAGGTAAATACTGAGACTATATCTCTCTTTTTGGAAATCCTTTCGATAACTATCAATGCATGCAAAATACATCCAGGTACTGTCCTCTGACTAGTCCTGCTCAGTACGAAAACAATAATAAATATCATAAAACGTACTGCTCCATAAGAAATCAATCCCAAAAGGTGCATATGAATGTTACGTGTGTCTGGTGTGCACGGAAATCAAAATCCATATATGTTCCATACATGTGCACAGAAACAACATCTAAGTGCAACGGGTGTGCACGAAACACCTGTCAGAGGCAACGTGTGTGCCTGACAGCAAAATCAGGTGTATCAGATATGCACGAAGAATCCCGATTTACTGCATCTGGTGTGCACCAAAATCGCATCTCAAATCATGCGCCCAACATGCGCGAAAATCCAAATCAGGTGCATCCATCATGCATGAATAAAAATCTAAATCCTGTGCGTCCAACATGCTCGAAATCACGAAATCCAATATCAAACGCTGAACATGCGCAAAATCCAATCCAAGCACGTCAAATATGCGCAAGAATCCAATCAGGTGCACAAAAAAAATATCGAGTATCACAATCGAAATCGACGGTATACAACACATCTCAAATCCAAATCAGGTATACCGTAGTATCAAATATCACAACCATGTGCATCAGCATGCACAAAACCTAATCAAAACGCTAAAAATGCATGAAAACTATGCCGTAAGCATAAGCCAAATCATATGCATGCCCTAGGCATGAAGTCAAAATCAATACCTCAAATAACATCAAATCGAAGTCCTGTGCAACCGTAGTGCACAAAATACGTATCACTGCACTGCAAGCATATGTGAACTATACCGAGTGCAAAAATCAAATCGGGTGCGTACCATATGCACAAAATCTACCCAACTGTATGAAATCTATGAAATCGTAAGCATGTGCAGCCAAGGCACCAAAAACGGTATCAAGTGCAATAACTGTGCATAAATCATAAATCAACACAACGGTGTATAAAGCATATCTCAAGTGCAATAACTACGCACAAAATACAAATACCCAGTAGGTGCAACCATGGTGCACGAAAACGAATATCATGAAACTCAGTCATCAAAACTCGATCATGCGAAAAGATCGCCCAAAAATACCGAATCAAGTATGGCAGAATAGTCCCGCTCAAGCACATCCTCTAAGAATCTCTGGCCAACTGTCATGATCACTCATAACATGCCTCGTCGACGATGCCGAACTCTGTCCTGCTGGTGTGCGTAAAATGACCATTCCTGGGTCCAAGTCTTCTCGTGCATTATTCCAGAAAGGTCCTGTCGAGGTCTCTCCCAAATCTCGTTTCTGCCGAACTGTCCAGAAGTTATCACCCTTCACTAAATCTGTTTCTTATTCCGGAACGGCTGCATACTCATGTGACTCTTCTGGAAGATATATCCATATACAATGCCTCTGCATGCGTATTACATCTCTGATGTCGGCGGAGTGGAACGTCATCTCATCAAGATCTCGTACGAACCTCTTACTCCACTTTTCTCTAATGTCGACTGCTTCGGACTCGTCTCATCATGGCTGCATGGACTGCGCTCCAACGGCTATACTCGTATCTGGAGTCTCCCAAGCAATACATCTCACCACATAGCATCCGAATGAAGTCGAACCATTCGATCGATTCATCAAAACCTCATAATCCCCCAAGAGCTCAACATCTTGGGTACGGTTTAATAGTATCGAGTACATACCACAGTATCGGTAGACCAGCCGTAGAAGGGCAAACCCAAGCCTCACTAATAGCACCGCGGAACTGCCGCAGACCCTAAGGTTCAAAGGCTTTCACGCGGTCATTATGTCGAGTTAGGGTTTCATTCTTCTAGAGGGTCCATAGAATTGCTTACATGTCCTTCCGAATACTTTAAACTTAGAATAATAGGTTTCTGACATTCGATCGCCTCTATCGACACTCAACGTACCTGCGTGAAGTCGCCTCTAACTGGAATCAATCTATCTGATGACCTCGCATCGGGGAGAGCGAACGAGCCACATGTCCTAGTCATTCATTCTCGGGTGACTAGCGACCTTCTATCATATCCCTAAGTACAACTCGTACTGCAATAGCTCCAACATTTGGAGCAATGTCTCGTCGTTCGCAGCAACAACTGGCTCATTCATCTGCACACTGAACAGTGCCTCAATCATCATGAATAAGAGACACATCAATGGTCATCACATTCTGGCTGGCCTCTCTCAGTGGCTCAATCCTCTGGTGCAAATCTGCACGCCCGAGAAATCTCATAACAGCGATCCATCAAATGCTCATGGCGCGAAAACACAATAACACGGCGCATCTATGCAAATCATATGTCCCTGGAATCACGCCCTGGTCAGTCCTCGTCCATGACGAGCTCGTGCGGACCGCAACTCTAGCCATAGCTCTCTCTGCCCGTAATCGTGGCAGCAAAACTATAAACTGGTACTGATGAGGATAGATCATAGGAATGAATATAATACTGTGCAAAGAAATGTACATCCTAAGGCTTCTTAAGCGGAGTAGCGTATCATAAATACGCCGCGAAACATACGTACGGTACGTCACTCTACTCAAGCTACCAACTCCATCAACCAAGGGTCATCCTACACTCCGAAGGTAGAACCTAACGCTCTGATACCAACATTGTCACGACCCGAAAACTACGGAACATGACCGGCACTTAAATTACGAAACGTCTCGAGGCGTACGTAATCTAAGTAAGCCAAAACTCAGAAATCAAAACCAAGTAAAGCAGTAGAGTGAAGGAAAAATCAATTTAAATCAAGTAGTTTAGCAACATAAGCCGAATTATGCATTTTTAAAATCACAAGTCTTTTCTAAAAATTTCGGCAGAATTTCCTTTGTAAATACTGGCCCCGAACAGGGTACAACATGATAAATATATACATAATGATAAAAGGCATCCCCAAGCGGGATCTAACTCTTCGTCAATCGACGGACAAAACCACACAATGCAATATAATATACAACGCCGAAAGGCGAGAATCAACTCAGGATAAAAATCCAACATCATCAAGAAAACCATATGAAACCATAATAATACAGCGTATGACTCTAAGGTCGAAAGAATAAACACTGGTCATCTATCTCTGTCAAATATACAAGTTTGGTTGATGGAGTTACTAGATACAACTGAATAAAATAAAGGTACAATAGTGGTCACGATACAAGTGAACCCACCTACCAAAGCAATCATCCAAAAAGGAAGTAGTGTGCCAGCAAAGCCATAACGGAACCTGTACGGCAAAACCTGCAAGAAACTGTGGCACAACGGGGGTGAGTTGCCAACTCGTGAGTAGAAAACATCACCGAGCGGAAATCGTATGTATGATACAATCCTAGATCAATACGATCAATACATATAAATATCCTCAATATGATAAAGTCTGAAGCATGAAAAGGTGGCAAGGGTAAACATCTATACCAAGTGTATTACCGAGTGCTCGTGTCAGTGCCTCAGGTAGTAACATATCATATGAATGAGATATGAATGCATGAAAACAGAATACATGTAAATGAAGAAACTGGTTTCATAACTTAGTGAGATTTCTGTATATTTAAAATGAGGTATCATCAATGAAATCAACATAATCAGTGCCTAGCATCGACACAAAACATAAATCCCAATATCTCAGGCTCCGGCCATCCGGACTGGCCTGTATCATCAAATCTCAAAATCTCAAAATCTCAGTATCTCAAATCTCACTATCTAGGGCTCCGTCGGTCCTGATCGGCCCCTATCATCAATCATACGACCACGAACAGTATCCTCCGGATATCCGACACGCCAGGTAAAATCACTGGTAGGCAGTCTGCCCCTGCCGGGCTCATCGTCTACACCTCGATCTTCTTGCCCTGGGGTACCTTACCGGGTCCACCATGTACCCACAGACGGTTCATCCAACTCCTCGAATCGGGTCTCGAAATCCATCTCATAACCGAGAAAACATCATGGTGGATGACTCATACATCACGAGAAAACCGCACTTTTCATTTTAAAAAGAGAGAGAGAGAGAGAGAGTATATATATTCTTGCGGTTTTCTCCTAAATCTAGGAAATCACATGAAAATCCGAAATCCAATCATCAATAGCACGTAAACAGTGAATATCGGCATAAAACTCCATAATACTGCATAACAGTAAATAATAATATGCATGCAGTAGCAAGTAATAACTGCAATGTCTAAACTAGTATATAAAGACGAGTACGCTAATACCATGTCGAACTATCAGTTAATAAGCTATGTCAATGAGTAATATTCTCTAAAGTGTTCGTGACATGGCAATTACCGATGATGATGTGTGTGAGCCGGCAAGTAAGTGTATGTGGAACATACGCATCATCGGTAATGGTGCTGGTGTCCTGACAGCATGATCTCAATAATGGCATATGAAAACACAATATAAGCATGCGGTGCGATGCGAACAGCAAGAATATGCGGGAGCTGAATAATAAACACAATGATAACTAATCTGCATTTATATAAATATGCGTCATACAGGTTTGTCATTTGAAATAACACGAATCGTGGTGTTTTGAAAATAAGGGCTACGATGTTTTTAAGAAAAGATACATCCTTTGAAATATCCGTAGAACCCCTTGGCCTGTCTTTAAAATACTCACGATTCGTTAGTTTTGAAATAGGTATGACTCGAGTCTAATCTATCATGTACATGTAAACTACCGGACTAAACTAAACCGGCTAATCGAAAGGTAAGAAAACCGCCTAATATCTGAGTCGATACATATATATATATAGTCGGTGATCCCGCCTCAATAATATCCCATATGATACTCTAATACAATATGACATCCTCGAGTCAAGAGTACGGATCTATCATCAATATAGCTCGTACGGTAAATCCGTCGTACAGCATCCCAAATCTGGGTACGGGTCAATATCACATCGATCACACTATTCATCCGGTATTCTCTTTATCAATTATCATGATCGGGGGTACTGATCCACGTCTAGTACAATACTGATACCGTATATGTATATGCATGCGTGTGTCTGAAAGCACCACGTCAAAAGGACCAGCTAAAACATCACATCGTATCTCAAATACGAACCATATCACATCACCAATCTCACGGCCTCAAGCCCAATCTCATCGACTCATCTCCAATCCTAAGTATTATCCTCAGATTCCGTGTGTATACACACACACACATAGTCCCATACCTATGTGTGTGTGTGTGTACACATATCTCCATATACGCACAGGTAATATAATGAATGCAGGTGTGTGCGTGTGGGTGTAAACCTATTCTAGGTTTCGCGACTAAGAAGCTATGCTAGTTCATTTCTAATAACCCCAAACTAACCATGAACACATAATCATATCTTGATAATCATCCATGTATCATAAACCACATATATATCCAGTTATATATCATAAATATACTACGAACTGCGGGGGTGCTATACGCCATCCACCCGACTTCTCCCCGTAGATATAAATCTACTCACCTTGACCTTCGCTTGCCGATGCCGATGTCGCCACGCGCTCGCTTTTTGTCTTGAAGTCTTCACGAGGGTACCTACATATAGTAACGTATCGTATCGGATTAAAATCCAAATCGAAACCAAAACGACACGCGGAACTCACATAGGTCCAAACCTATGGTTTGCCCTCGCAACTTAACCAAATAACACCCGATAGAGACGTACAAACGTCAAGTGGTCGATGCTAAACACAAATACCAAAACTTAAATCCATAAACATCACGAAACGTAAAACATCAACTAATAAAACATGCTCCAGATTTTGTCTAAGGGAAAAACTAGGTGCACAAACAGGTCTAGGCTGATGTATAGGGTCTATATGAGCTATGGGGGCAACCTGGGCACCTAACCAACCAAGGTGGCCGGCCACACATATGTAAATTCTGGCCAGGCCGGTTCTGGTAGGGAGTTAGGGTCTCGTCTGGTCAGGTTGGTCTCATATTGGTCCAATTTGGCCTCTAGAGTTGTTTGTTTGTCTCAGAATTTCCCCGGGTCATCCCAGATTTCCCTGCACACTCAATTTCCTCACAAACCGACATGGATAGTTTTCTGTTTTTAGTATTTGGGTTTGTTTCAGTAAAATTTGGGTTTCTAAGATTATAGGGGGGTTTAAGGTCACTACCTAGACTTAATTACACAATCACAACTCAAAATCAACCCTAACCCTCTCTAGGGATTTCCAAAGTCCACTAAATTTCGCCAAATCGATTTTAAATTTGAATAGATGTATAAGCAAATGAAATACTATACTAATTGTGAAGGGATTAGCTCATTTGACACTCATGAATCCTCTACAGCGCTAAAATGCAAACTTTCTTGGTCCAAAGTGTAGCTTGTGAGCTTGTGCACAAAATTTGTGAAGAGGAGATGATGTTTTGGTGTTGTTTTGATGATAGTTTGAGGGTTTAAAGTGGAGGTGGTGGAGGGTGCTGCCATGAGAGGAAGGAGAAGAAGAAAGATGAAGATGATGAAGTGAGAAGCAATGGCCCATCACTATGGTTGACCCCTCACCCTCTCTCTCTCATGCCCATACCCCTTTCTTTAATGTTTTCCTTTTCTTTTTCTTTTCTTTTCTTTTCTTCTCTTGGCAATAATAAACCCAAAACAATAACCATACACCCAAAAATCATGTAGGAAAAATGTAACAAGTGTGGAAAAAAAGACATGTGCACAAAACACGCTTAATGTCCGATTAGCGATTTTTAATCGCGATTAGCACAAAATTAATGTATAATAAATCATAAACTCTCATAGTTTGCTTAAATCACATAAAGTACTCTCTTTTTAGTAATTTCCATAATTTTCCAAATTTTTTCCAATTTATCGGTATTTAATTATACCGCATTATTAAAATATTCAATATTTTATTATTTAATTACAAAAATTCCCAAAAATAATATTTTATTTTTTTGAAATGTTACACACTGGCATATGATGCGGGAGGTGGAGCGACGAAGATCTCGTCGTAGCGAGATACACGGAGCTGGAGGCGAGACATGAGGTGGCGGAGATCTCGTTGTGGCGAAATACATGGAGCCGTTACGTGGACATCCGTGCTTCATGCTCCCGACCAGACAAGGACGCTAAGAAAGCTCAGCTATAGGATAGCTCGAAGACGAGCAAGGGAGCTGAGAAATCTCTGCTATAGGATTGCTCGGAGACGAGCTAGAAAGCTTAGAAAGCTCAACTCTATGATTGCTCGGAGACGAGCTAGAAAGCTTAGAAAGCTCAACTCTATGATTACTCGGAGACGAGCTATTGGCCGGTGGTTAGACGAAGAGTGGACGTACTCAAGGAAGGCCTCCAAAAGGTCGGGTGCTATCTCGGAAACGAGACGCCGAGGAATGTCCCTAATGCATCATACATATTCCAGCTTCATAGCTCTCAAGAATTTAGTGGGTTTACATAGACGGCACGTTATCTGCTACGTGTCATAATCTGAGAAATCCCAAGATATGAGTATCATTAGGAACAAACCATAATTCCAATAAAAAGCAGTCTGCATGCCAATCGTATGGGGCCTCAAGAAAATAGAAAAGAAATACTATAATATTACATCGACAGTACGATATTGTTACAGCAGGACCATCTCGTACATGTCTATCTCTGATCTTATTGTTTACCTTGGATACATTTATTTCCTAACACCGAATAATTTTTCAAATGAATAAACCTAATCCGACTATGACTTTGGTGGACATAAGAAACAATTCTATAGATTCAAAGTATATCGATTTTTTATTAAAAACGGAAGAAAAAAAGAGAGCAATAGTAATCCACCAAATCCTGTTATCTCATCATTCAATCAATCCCCATCCAAGTGCCGCTGCCTTCTCATATCTAAATCACTCGAAATACCTTAAAATTTTTGTTGATTTAAGACCGTTACGACACTCAAACAGTGAGACAAGCCCGTCATGCTGCAAATCCCATGACATAAGAGCTGCCTAAACTTTTTCATCACAAAAGACAAATGTATTTATTGCTTCTTTCTCGATAAGACTTCATGAGATTTGGCAGGTTTAATTAAGGTGTATGTTTCCTCAAAAATATGGATTGTATTAGTCATCGCGCATCAACGGCTATCATTTCACACGAACCAACTCTCAGTTGGTACCAATTTTCTCTCCAATATGCGAGTTCGCAAGTTTGATCTCTAAAAGAAGTTGATTTCAAAAAGAAAAAAAAATATGATTTCATGTGAAGTGTAGCTTGAAATATATATAAGAATATTGGAAACACCTGCCCTCAGGATTTGCTATTTTTCCATCTACTACAAGATCTTGGTCACACATCTCCAATCAAAAAACACTAACCCGTGGATCCCTCTGTTTTATCCCTATTTACTCACCGATCTTAATAGTTGGTAATATTAGTGGGAAATAACAGCATGCACTCTGAATCTCGAAATATAGCCGGTAAAACGAAGCACCAAAAGCATGGGTATTTGAATTATTAGCTAACTTTAACTTTAGTTGATAATTTAATTCATGATAAATTTTTATATTGTATTTAATGGACGAAACTATACTGTATGCTTGTTGCCTACTTAGCTCAAATATCAATGGTGCTACATACCGCATTACCCATCTCCTCTTCAATCTGTTATGTCAATATAAGAAACATTGAGTGGTATTTTACTATTAAAATTAGAAGTATTAGATGATGCCTTTAATCAAACAAAATAAAAAATAAAAAATAGAAAATTTGATAAAATTCATATACCCAAAGTTGAAAAATGAAAATGTCCATCTCATCCACCACGACAACCACAAAAGACAAAATTAAGAAAATGAAAAGTGGACATCCCTATTTCACTCTCATTCATTACATTTTCTCTCTCATACCCAAAAACCCAAAAAATAGATACAAATTTATATATAAACCTTTATATCTTTGTTATTCTGTATAACTCATAAATTTCTCAATTTTAATATTACGACTAACTGTATTCATTTTAATTTAAATTTATAAAAACTACAGATATCTTAAGAAATTTATGCAATATTTAGGATAAAAATAATTTACACAGCCCTTCAGTAAATATGTTAATTTATTGTTGAAAATATACACACTTTCAAAAATACTAGTGTTAAAAAATTGTCCAATTACTTTTGAGGCGTCTTCTCGTTTTTGAGGCCCATTCCAAAGGGGTTAAAAGTGAAAAACAGACACGCCTGGGGTTGGAATTGAGAAAATGGTGACGTATCGTTTCGTAATTATTAGAAAAGGACAACACGTAACTGAATGAAAAAAAAGGATTATTGGAAAAGACGAAGGTTTTTTCTGTTTGTTTTCTTCTGCGTGACAGAAAACGTCGCGGTGCCTCATGATGAATTATGCGCCGTTTTCATCTAAACTTGAAATGACATAAATACCCCTATCTTTAATCCTAAAATTCCTTCTTTCCTTGTTGTGTTAGAAAACCCAGCCAGGCAATAATTTTATTTTGCGATAATAAATATACATTTGAATGAATAAGAATGTTCATTTCTCATATTTCTCATATGGGGTTAAAACAATTGACGTTTAATTGTCAAGTTATTATCGTCAAAGCCCCGTGCGTTAAATCTACCCTAGATTCAACAACCATTCAAAATAACATATCATGTTATATGTTATATAAACTTCATTTATCATGAATATCATATGATAACGTAAATTACAATATCATTGAAGTTTGGATCCTTTGTTATTATTTTTCATGTTGTGATGATCTTGACCATGTATCACCCGTCTGAACACCCTCAATAATCCCGACCCTCCTTTACTCCTATTTTTATCCATAACCCATAACGAAGATAACACCTCTGTTGTTTTTTCTCCTAACAGCAATGACCATAAATCCTATTATTTACAATGGAACAAACAAATCAACAATGGGGCAAGAAAACAACCAAAACTTTAATAGCATTTATACAATTATATTCTAAATTTTTCATAGATCGACATAAAAGCTACTAAAATAAAATTAAAAACACATCTAAACTACACAAATTAGATAACAAAAGGGAGTTAACTTCCCTTCTCCATTTCCCCAATTCAAAAAGAGTTTTTGCTTATTTCTAATTGACTTCACTCTTACAAATACATATTCATATTCATATATAATCAAGTCCTCACATTATATAACATGCATTAGGGTTCTCATCACTGAAAATTTGAGGAGGATATGCATGATACTCAACTTGATTATATCTCGGATAATAATAATAAAACTCGTTTCTCTTCTGCTCGAGCCGAGCGGATAATGCAGCCGCCACGGCTGCTTCATCTACAACCGCTTCTTTCTTCTCTTTCTCGTCTCCGCCTTCTTTCTCCGATTTCTCGCCTCCAGGCTTTTCTTCTGGTTTCTTCTCGTCTTTCGGCTTCTCTTCTTCTTCTTTCGCTTTCTCTTCGTCGGGCTTTTTCTCGGGTTCGGCTTTTTTCTCTGGTTCGGTTTTTACGATTGCAGAATGCTTGCCGGTTCTTTTGTACACATGTTCAACAAGCTTGGAGGGTTCGAATACGCCTTTGACTGTGACTTCTGAGGCTTTAAGGTCAGGCTCAACAGATTGAACCCCTGTAAGATAAATAAATTTAAAATCCTGTAGTTTTATTTATTTATTTATTTATATAATAAAATCCTAGCAGCTTTACTAAGCTGCTTCGTAAATAAATAAAACAAGATGGATAAATTGTCAAAAGCCCTCAGCCAGCTAGGGAGTTGTCTAAAACCCCATGATATTTTCAAAATTGCTGGGAAGGGCCGGAAAAAACCCATGAGCCGCATTTCATTTAAGTCTTTATTCCCTTCAAATGCCTCGATATTACAGGCAACTGTTAAACAATCTTTTAGATATTACAGGCAACTAATATAAAATGGGTCTTAATTGGGCCCAAGGGTTTTTTAACGGAGCAAAAGACCTAGGGTTTTTACACAAGTTTGAAGCAGGCCGGGTGCTTTTGGACACTTTACCCAGGAAAGGTTCATATTTTTGGATAAACTTTGAAGGTATCCCCACTTTTTATAATAATAACAAAAAAGTACATCAACTAGCAAAAAAGATTGTCCTTTTAAACCCAAATTCGCCACCAGCTCCAAATCTCAAAAAGCCTATCTGATTAAGTTTTTTTAATTTATATGAAATTAAAAGCATAATTGACTATAAAAAATTCTTTAAAACTAAAAAAGTTTTGTCCAATGAAATAAGTTGCAGATAATTTTATCATGGAAAATTGAGAAGGGAATTTGATTAGAACCTTTCATTTTGAGTATCCTCTTCTTCATCTCTTGAGCACAAGCCTCACAATGCATGTGCACCTTCAGCACCGCTGTAATCACTACAGGCTGTATATCAAAGAGCCAAACAAAAAGTTAATCATTGCAAATTAACCCCTAAAATTGAAAGGGGGATTTTTTTTTTATGGCACGCTGTGTCCTTCATTTAAATCATATTAAAAAACCAGAAGATTTATTTTAGTCCACAATGTTGTTAATGTCGGGTTTATTATCGAAAAATTGTTCAAGCTGCCCGATTTTGCAGTAAAACTAAACAACCGTTCATTGCCATACGAGTTAAAACAAATTACGTTCATAATATTCTACTGTAATTTATGAAGCTCAAGCTTTTATTCAAAGAGCTGAAAAAATATTGTATTTTTAGCATTAGGTAGGGCCTTGAAAATGCATAGAATTGCAAATATACCTCCTCTTTCTTTTCTTCAACCTTGGGCTTCTCTTCTTCCTTCTTCTCATCTTCCTTGTTCTCTTCAACCTTGGGTGGCGGCAAGGGTGTCAAGAGCTCAACTCTCCTCCCCGTTTTCTTTTGAACTCGGTCGACAACCTTCAACGGATCCTCCGCCGCCTTCTTCCCCTTCACCACCACCTTGTAGGTCCTACAGTCTGTCTTGACATCCTCCACTCCTTCACAAAAAACACCCCTTTCTTTTATCAATATTATTTATGTTCCGATAACTATATAATCAAGAGTTAATTGCGTACGCATTATACACCATTTGGAATCAGGTTCGTCCCTGCTCTTAAAAATCACCCAACCCTCGTCGTCTCCAGATCAAAAATCAGTGTACCATGCACTGGTACCAAGTTAAATGCTCTTGCCACTGTACCAAAACTCTGAACTCTCGAGTTAATATGAGGTTTGAAGGCACATCTAGTATGCCTCCGCAGGTTGAAGACCCCTGGTTTGAACCCCGGGCTTTTGCTCAGAGGTATTTTTAGTTTAAATTAATCCACATTTAATAAATTCTAACTGAATTTCAAATGTAGACAGATGCGCATTTTAACAATCAAAATAAACAAAAAGAAGAAGAAAAAAAAAGGAAATATATTAGCCCATTAAAAGTGTCAAAATACACATTAATGAATTTTTTAAAAAAAAACACATGGGGTTGTTTTGTAAATAAAAAAAATGTACCTTCGAAGCCTCTGAGGCAGCGTTTCACTTTGCGAGCGCAGCCCTCGCAATGCATGAAGACCTTCATCTCTATCTCCTCCGGCGGCGGCGGCGGCGGCGGCGGCGGCGGTGGAGGCGCCGCCTCCTCCCCCGCCGGAGCGACGCCGGAGATTATCTCTTCGCCCTCTTTCTTCGGCTCTTCTGCTTGTGGGCCCCCCTCCTCTGCCTTCGGCTTCTGCTCCTCTGCTTTCTTCTCTTCTTCCGCCTTCTTCACTTCCTGCCATAACATTTGGAAAATTTTGTAAGAAAATAATTTCAGAAAACCCCCTATACAAAAAGAGATTTACATTTTTAGCGGCATGAAATGAAACTGCAATGGAATCGTTTTTCAAGCATAATTGCAAACAACCCTCAGATAAAAGCTGGCGTTTTGACAAGAATTGTTCTAAATTTAAAACCAAATATGAAACATTTTTCTTGTGAAACATATTAACAAGATTATGGAAACTGCAGAACAAGGGCAGAGAAATTACCTCTCCCATTGCTCTCACTCTCTCTCTAGCTTCTCCTCCCTCTCTCTCTCTCCCTCTCTCTAAAAACTCTGGCTCTTTTGAGAGAAGTTGATGTGGGCTTTTATTACCGAGACACGTGAGAAGGCACGTGCCACTGCCTGCCACGTGGTACTACCTCCTCGTGCTGTTCAGCATGGTTCAAATAGCCCGCAGCCACAACTTAAATAGTTCACTTTATCATGATCCAGCGAGAAGTGTATTGTATTTTTTTCCCAAATAAATATGTGTTCCTGCGAGGCAACGGAAACGCGTTAACAAACATCCAAATTTGGATTTGTAACCGCTATTAAATGCAAATTAAGTGCATTAGTATTTTCATAAGAAAACAAAAAAGGATTTGTTCTAGGCATGAGAAAATGCCGTTTTTCTCAAAAAGCTAAGCAAAACAATGTTAAAATTTATAAGGTTTTGTTTTAAATAGATGAGTGAATTATACTTGGATTTAAATTGAAGATGAGGTTTTGGATGGAATGGTTTTAGGTGCGGCTGCATAAAAATTTATGATCGGATATATAAATAAAAATATAGTCTCTTAGGCTCATGCTTGTGGTAAGTATCATAATGCTTCGCTTCACACCATAAAGATGAGCGGTTTGGTTGTGCAAACGATTGGTATTTTGCAACTAATTCATTGCTTGGTGACCAAATTTCTCATCGTTTTCATCATTGACGTACTATCTAACCGGCATCTGCGATATTATCATTATATAAGCATTTTTCTATTACAATTTATAACGGAGCGTGGTTTTAATGATCATATGTCAATATATTCTTAA
Source organism: Agapanthus africanus (assembly GCA_030015575.1). Lineage (NCBI taxonomy): Eukaryota > Viridiplantae > Streptophyta > Magnoliopsida > Asparagales > Amaryllidaceae > Agapanthus > Agapanthus africanus. The sequence continues at coordinate 294,094,879 of CM057339.1, read as the reverse complement.
CCAGAGCAAAATACAATATGTAAAAGATCTATTAACAAATCATGCTTTCAAAGACCAATTGTAAAAGCTTTCAAAAGTAATATTCAAATGAAAGCAACATAGAAAAAATACATAGCACATTCCAAAATCAACAAGACCTTACAAAATTCATTGAACCGTATCATAAGGCTATCATAACATTGTTTATTAACAAAAATGATGGTCAAGCAAAGTTGTAGAGATGCAACACAACCCAAAAAGTGACTATCCATTAGCACACTCCCAAAAGTTTCTAGTGAATATTTTATAAGCAAAAATGATGGTCAAGCAAAGGTTTAAAAAGCGCAACACTTCCCCCTAGTTGGTATATTAAGTTATTCTATAAAATTATTAGAACCTCAAAGATTCAAATTAATATATTAATAAAATAGCAAATGAGCTGCATGTTACAATGTACACTGACACACAATACGTTGTGATTAGATTATTAAACACCTGCATTTTGTATGGCTTAATAATGATATTTAGGAGGGGGCACATGCCTTTGCACGTGAATAGAGAATGTTGTTATATTCAAGATAAAATCATGAGCACATGGAGATCAATATATAATTTGAAAAGTTATGAAGAGATCATGAGCAACTGATTCAACTGCCATTTGAATTTGACATTACATCTGCAAAATCAAGTTAGATGGTGGCTTGCCAACATCAATGTTGATGGAGGGCCGGCCATGTTTGAGTATGAACTAGCTAATTCAATATTTACGATAACATTTATATTGATTGGATTGTTAAGAGCAACCGAGAAATATTGTATAGACTAAACTATAATTAAAGGAATTTTCTAAAAGCTATTTATATTTTTCAGGGTTTAAAATGTTTTAATGATGTCTTAAAATAATTTACATATTTTTTATCAATTAAAATAATTATTTCGTAATCAAGGATAAACTAGATTTTAAATAATTATTATAACTAACAAATATCATAAATATGGGAATATTATTTAATTTTGGCCCAAAATCATTTTTAAACTGAAGATAACAACAAAATATATTATTTTGATTTTTCTCATATTTTTCCGTATTTTTAAAAAATATTTTAAACAATTTTCTAAAACAAATTTGGTTTTATAAAAACGGTTTTAGATTTTAAAATATATATTTATATAAAAATAAAATAAAAAATAAAAATTTAACCTATCCTTAACCAAGGCCGGTGGATTTTAAATCCAACGGCTCAGAAACTGCATCGGCACCCACATGTTGGGGACCACGTGAAAACGCGTGGTCTCCTCATCCGTGACAAGGCAGGGCAATTGGGCGAACGCAAGCCGTTGGATTTAGATCCAACGGCCACGACTTGATGGCGGCGGCGGCAATGATGTGAGCACGATTAGCAATGATTGGATGATGATTTGGGCACGGATTCTTACGATTATGATGGGATTCTTTTTAACGGCCGTGGATTTATTTGTTACCAGTTGAATCCCTATAAATACTGTCCTTTCCCAATCACTTTTCTCGCACCACATAACTCCGAAAAATTAAAGAAAAATACCTGGTTCTTTGTCTCGATGACGCCGATACTGTGATTCCACCCAATCGCAGGAAGAAAATCAGAACACGGAGATATTCGCGTTTTAGAGCAACGAGACGTTTCGGCTTCCTAAATCTTCATCTTAAAATAAAGGTAGGATCCGCCTCTGGCCATTTTCATCTATCACCTTCTTTATTTTAGGTTCTTAGATCTAAATATTAATCTTGAATTCTTCCTTAATATGATATTAAACTTAGCCTTTTATGCTCATATTATGATACCACAAAATTTGTAGAACCATTATTAGATATTGAAAATCCACAGGGTAACGATCTATCCACTACTACAATAGGGGATTGCCTCTATGGATATTGAAATCCGTAGGGGCCGATTTATTTTGGCCCTACGGATTAAGCCGTAGGGCTAGAAGGTTGCCCCTACGGTCCAAGACGTTCAAGAGTAAAAATATTAAATCTTAATTTGGTGTTTGCCCCTACGGAGCCGCAAACCAAGAACCTACGGACAAATCCGTAGGGGCAACTAAATAGCGATTTAATTAAAAAGGCACAGATCGCCTACGCCCCTTATCTCTTTCTCTCTCTCTCGATCGTGCGCGAACCAAAATCCCCAAATCATTCCCGCTGTTCTCGTCGTCGCCACCTCCGTTCTCATCATCGCCACCGCCGTTCTCGTGTGTCACCGTTCTTCCCGGTCGTGCCGTTTTCGTCGTCGCCACCGATCGATCGTCTCCTCCACCGCACAGGTTAGTAAATCTTCAACTAAATAAATTTTTTATTATTTAGGGTTAGGGTTGCTGTTGGAGTTGTGGTTCGGCAGGGGTTGCGGTTGGGGTTGGGATTGGGGTTAGGGTTAGGGTTGGGGTTGGGGTTCGGCTGGGGCTGGGGCTCGGGTTAGGGTTGGGGTTGGGGTTTAGCTGGGGCTGGGGCTGGGCTGGGTTGGGGCTGGGCTGGGGCTGGGGCTAGGGTTAGGTTGGGGTTGGGGTTGGGGTGGGGCTGGGCTGGGGCTGGGGCTGGGGTTAGGGTTAGGTTGGGGTGGGGGTTTGCTGAATTTGGAAAAACTAAGAGGAATTTCCAGCAATTTTAGCCTAGTTTGATTACTAAAATTATTATTGATCGAGAAAATCTTGGGTCCTTCTAATCAAACATTGTTTGTTACTATATGTCAACGAGTACTAATAAAAGAAAAAAAACCGATTTCAAGTGGAAATTAGGTATGTACAATGTTCTAATATAATTTGTATTTCTTGCCATCATCAAACATATAAAAGTGCTAATATGAAATGGAAAATAAATAAATAAATAATCAAAGCTTTGGCATGTATGTAAAATCCCTTGTTACTTTTTCTTGGTTGCCCAACTTTGAAAATTCTATCTATTAAATTAGACATACTCTAAAAAGAATGATATTGCAAGAATTTGACTTGGTGGAGACTTTCATCATTAATAGAAATATGAAAGTGTAAGGACGTTCTTTACCTTCGATAGGGTTCAGTTGGGGTGAGGCTGGGGCTAGCTAGGGCTTGGGCTTCATCACCTGATATAGCGAAATACAAAGCGTACTTCAGTACACCCGACCTCATTGAGTTTCCTATTGAAGTTCTCGGTCAAACGGCATATGCATATTTTTATTCGCCATGAAATCCCAATTATCAAGCTACCGAGGACGAAAAGCCACCTTTGTTAGTCGAGAGTCATGATAATAGACTTGTCATTATAGATCATAGTCAATTGTTTTTCCTATCATTTTCTTGATCCAGATGCTTATCAACTTGTTAATTAGTTACTGTTTTTATGACGTATTTGTCTATATTTGTTGACAGTGGCATTTCTTTTGGATGAACATATTTTTTTGATGCATGTTTCAGTCATGTGAATTCATATGTTGCGTATAACGCTTTATGATATCAGTATCCTACATTTGTAGTTTTAATTGTTGATTGTTATAGATGAATGTCATTGCAATAATAGTTTTTGGTTGATGAATGCCATTGCAATGTAGGATGATCAGTTCTATCAATCTTGATCTCAATGGTTTAAAATCATGTTACACATACAACACGAATGCACAACAAATGCATAATTAGAGAGTGATTTAAGATGTTTAAGTTAAAACCAATATATGATACTCGATGATAATATGAAACCTTCATATTCTCATCGATACTCATATATGAAACTAAAAGCGCCACTTAGTCCCCGTCTATCGGTTAACATACGTGCGATGCTCGTCGTGATATAGAACTATACGAAGGTTGTTAAATATCGGACAGTATAGCTCGATACTAACAACCGTCGTATAGTCTACGCGACGAGAAAATTCAATCGTATGGTAACCCATAGATTTGTCCCGTGTGGACAAGTTAAGAATGTATAAAGCAAACGCCTTCATTCACTTGTGTTTTCATCCGTTTCGAGATATTTCGTCGGTACCTTTCCGCTGGTTCTCTATGTACAAAGATAGATTAGATGTTCATTTCAACGTTGTTTCACATCTTTGAAATGATTATCTATTCTATTACAGTGTACTCGGAGAACAGTGGGGAGGTGCTGCCGAAATTTACTCGAAACGGTTGAAAGCACAAGTGATGGGTGTTCGCTCTATACATTCTTAATGGGATAGAAGCCTACCCCCGACAGCCGGAACACACACATACAACAAGAATACACAACAAACGCATAATTAGAGAGCGATTCGAGATGTTCAAGTTAAAACCAATATATGATAATATGAAACCTTTATATTCTCATCGATACTCATATATGAAACTAAAAGCGCCACTTAGTCCCCGTCAATCGGTTAACATACGTGCGATGCTCGTCGTGACATAGAACTATACGAAGGTTGTTAAATATCGGACAGTATAGCTCGATACTAACAACCGTCGTATAGTCTATGCGACGAGAAAATTTAATCGTATGGTAACCCATAGATTTGTCCCGTGTGGACAAGTTAAGAATGTATAAAGCAAACGCCTTCATTCACTTGTGTTTTCATCCGTTTCGAGATATTTCGTCGGTACCTTTCCGCTGGTTCTCCGTGTACAAAGATAGATTAGATGTTCATTTCAACGTTGTTTCACAGCTTTGAAATGATTATCTATTCTATTACAGTGTACTATGAGAACAGCGGGGAGGTGCTGCCGAAATTTACTCGAAACGGTTGAAAGCACAAATGATGGGTGTTCGCTCTATACATTCTTAATAGGATAGAAGCCTACCCTCGACAGCCGGAACACACACATACAACAAGAATACACAACAAACTCATAATTAGAGAGCGATTCGAGATGTTCAAGTTAAAACCAATATATGATAATATGAAACCTTCATATTCTCATTGATACTCATATATGAAACTAAAAGCGCCACTTAGTCCCCGTCTATCGGTTAACATACGTGTGATGCTCGTCGTGACATAGAACTATACGAAGGTTGTTAAATATCGGACAGTATAGCTCGATACTAACAACCGTCGTATAGTCTAAGCGACGAGAAAATTCAATCGTATGGTAATCCATAGATTTGTCCCGTGTGGACAAGTTAAGAATGTATAAAGCAAACGCCTTCATTCACTTGTGTTTTCATCCGTTTCGAGATATTTCGTCGGTACCTTTCCGCTGGTTCTCCGTGTACAAAGATGGATTAGATGTTCATTTCAACGTTGTTTCATAGCTTTGAAATGATTATCTATTCTATTACAGTGTACTCAGAGAACAGCGGGGAGGTGCTGCCGAAATTTACTCGAAACGGTTGAAAGCACAAGTGATGGGTGTTCGCTCTATACATTCTTAATGGGATAGAAGCCTACCCCCGACAGCCGGAACACACACATACAACAAGAATACATAACAAACGCATAATTAGAGAGTGATTTGAGATGTTCAAATTAAAACCAATATATGATAATATGAAACCTTCATATTCTCATCGATACTCATATATGAAACTAAAAGCGCCACTTAGTCCCCGTCTATCGGTTATCATATGTGCGATAATTTATTCTTTTCAACGACAAACACACACACAAAAAATATACACGGATTTTCTCCTTTGTCGGTAACTATCCCGTTCTTATATTTCTCAATATAGTCAGCATAACCTACAATTTATATGTTATACAGTCTAACATGGCCCATGAGTACGTCAGAGTTAAGGACTGGATGTATGTGGATTGGAAACAACGTATGCAACCTAAGTTTGTCGCAGGAGTTGCTGCTTTCCTTGAATTTGCACGTGCACATAATAAGATCATAATAGAGAAGATTCTCTGTCCGTGCGATAGATGTGGCAATAAGTACTGGCAGAAGGTAGAATTGGCATAGCTTCATATTGTAAAACATGGGTTTACTAGACTTTATACAACTTGGAAATATTACGGGGAAGGAGAAGAATGCAGTACTGCGGCAGAAGAAGAAGGAGAACACGATAATGCGGCAGGAGAAGAAGAAGAATTCGGTAATGCGGCAGGAGACGGTAATTTATTTCCATCAGAAGAAATGGAGGATATGGTAGAGGCTGCCCTAGGTGAATCTATTCATACCGAAGATGACATTCCTTCCGGTCAAGGACCGCGTGCGGATAAATATGAAAATTTCATGAATGATGCTAGGAAACCAATTTATGAGAATGCGAAGTGTCACGCCCCGCTTCCCAAAATACGGAATACGTGGGGTAGACAAGGCCAGCCATGCTCCTACGGTCAAGGAAAAGTCCTGCCGTAGTCACACTTCGGCTTCTAGTTTTTCATGGTAAACAGTAAATGATGCGCAGGTAATGAGAAATGCAGTAACTGAAAAAAACAATGTAGAGACTGACCTGAAGTGGAACAACGAATGTAACTCGGAATAGCAAGTCAAGAAGTCTGTGATGCACTGATCCAGGCTAAATCTTCTCCTCACACTGAGCATGCATACTCAGGTCGTCAGAGCGACATAATAGCAATATAATATATATAAAATCAATTGACAGTTCTAACAGTGGTAATGGTTATGAATAACAGTAAATCAATGACAGTATGAATATGAATGTGCAGTAATCAATGCAGCGGAACAGTAAAGCAGTATAACGATATGTCACGTATGCCAACACAGTATATAAGGAATGTAAATGCCAGTATCCCTATCAGTCTCTAAGTCTCACTGTACAGGTCACTAAGCCTATCGTTAGTCCAAGCGTGAGAGTCAACCACTCGCGAGTGTCCTCCACCCAAGGGTAGAACCCAAGGGCAAGGGACCACGGGCCCAACATGTAACAAGAATATCACGGTGTATATATCACGTACCCTGTAAATCTCCATATAACTCCCTAAATATATAAGCCGGCATGGGACTCCCGAGATTCTGTTGAACTCACACTTAAATTACCCCACACCCCATGGTCTACATCAAATGCTAACCATCACCCTAAATACTAATCGATCCGTGACAAGTCTGCGCGAGACCTGGAGGCAGGACCTCCATCAAGCACGTCCCGACTAATACCTAAGATAAACGGCAGTGTCTGGTGTCTTATCTGTGACACCCGTGCAAGCGCTTCCATAAGTGTCCCATACCACTTATAGTCATACGTACACGTATCCCACAGACGTCGACAATACAATAGAATAATAGGGTCACTGATTGTGTACAAGTACTCATCACTTTCACTTAATCACGAATACACGAACACTGACGTACTTGCTACAATCATCGCTAGAAACTAATACTGGGTAAATGCACGATATCACTAGGTTATCACTACAATGATATGGGTATGATATGATACGTAAACAATATATGAAGCACGATCAAGATGTCATAAAAACAGTATTCTATCACTTGCACAATTTATCATGAAAAGTACGTGTATAATTTAGCGAAATGATAAACAGGTAATATTTAGCATGTTCAGTTGTCTATCCATCTAATTTAGTTTCAAGCCAATCGGGTTCCAGGATCTTTAATTATAACCATTTCATTTTAAGCGTTCGCGGCTGGAAATCCGGTTTCAGAATCAGAAGTCCGTTTCGCAACGCATTTTAATCTCAATTGGGATCAGATTTTAGTGATGCTACAGTTGGATTAAATCTAGGGTTTTCAGAAAGGTTTTCAACGCAACAGACGGATCGTCGATCGCATCTGGACGTCAGGAGTTATACACTGTTTAACACTAATATGTCAGTTCTGATTCTGTTGGGACTGTTATGTGTCCCGATCTATTAAATTACAGATTAAATATCAAACGGTAACGAAACCGAATGAAACCAATTGTGTTGTCTAGCTAACCGATTTACCTATAATAAGCAGCAGAGTTCCGCAATCAACGAGTTAAGGAAATCTTGGGATACCCATTACGGAACAGCAATCAATAACTGGAGTCGCTCTGGACTGCAGTCCAGAGTCGCACTCCGATACGAATATCATCACAATTTACGTACAGGAATGTCTAGTAACTAGTATAGGGTTAAAGTTAGTCGAGTTGGCTTCGATTTGAGCCCTCGAACGCACATTTCCAGTATGTATATGATTTATGGTGAATTTAACGGTTTTCAGGTACAATAAAATTACAGTTTTACAATTAAACTTGGGGGTAGTTGTTTTAGTCATTAACAGTCGTATTTTCCTATGAAATTTGCACACATTAACCATCTCTACAAGAGCCAATGTAATTTATCTAGTTCCGCGTAACTTGATTATGATTTCCTATGAGAACAAGTATCGAACAGTTGTGTCGAATAATCTAACTGAAAGGTAAAGCGTGATTTATATACGATGTTGGTTTGTAACATAGATAAAGTAGCATGTAAGCAAGTAGCATGTAAGCAAGTAAAGAACTTGCCTGGAGGCGTCTAGGCGATGCACGGCAGTGGTAAAGGCACGAACGCGCGACGGGCAAGCACCGCGACGGCAACGGCTCCGGGTGAGCTCGGGTCGGTTCTCGGCCAGTGGGGGCTCGCAGCTTAGTGGTCGGGGCTCGGCTGTGAAGCTTGGGCCTTGCGCATCAAGGGGTTTGACGTTGGGAGATGATGACGATGGTGAGAGTGTTAGAGAGAGAGAGAGAGAGAGAGAAGTGAGAGAGAGAGAGTAGACAGAGAGAGAGTGTAGACTGAGGGAGAGAGAGCTGAGAGTTTGAGAGAGAGAGAGAGAGAAAAATGAGAGAGAGAGAGTAGGCAGAGAGAGGGAGTGAGAGATTAGAGTGTGAGAGAGAGAACTGAGAGAGAGAACAGAGTGAAGCAGGGAGTGAGAGAGAGAGAGCACCGATGGCGATGGAGATGATGTTGATGAGGAGGGTGAAGGGTGTCGATGGAGTTGGTGGTTGTCGGGAAGACGGGGCGCCGGCGGTGATGGTGCTCGGCAGGGGCTCGAGTCGACGAAGGTGGAGTCGTAGAGGAGCCATGGGTGAGTGGAGGAGTTTGGCTGAAGTGGGAAGCTCGGTGGTGGTGTTTCAGCGTGGAGGCGTGGCTAAGGTGATGGAGGGAGGTGGCCGAAGGTGGTGAAACGACGACGTGGAGGAGGTTGGAGGTGCTTTGAGTGGAGCTCGGCTCGATGAGTCGTAGTGGGGAGCTCGGGCAGTGGTTGTTGGGGCTGTAGGTGGTGGCATAGTCTCGAGTTGGGGTGTGATGAGGTTGGGGACGAGGGTGGAGATGGTGAGGTGATGGAAGAATGGGAATTGGTCGTCGTCGTCGTCGCGAGTTGAGCACAGGGACTCGAGAGTGAGAGTGAGAGAGAACGGAAGCGACGGGAGTTAGAGAGGGGGATGCGCGTCGTGGGGTAACGGCAGCATGAGCGAGGGCGGAGGCGGAGGGAACGGATCTCGCGCGGGTGAAAGGGAAAGAGCCGTTGGAGGGGATGATGAACAGGAGTGGGTCGGGTCGCTGAGGAGGCGGGCTGGGTTGAAGTAGAACGGGTCGGGCCAAGGAAAAATAAAAGAAAAGAATTAATTGGGGGGAAGAAAGGGAGCGGGCCGAGCCAATGAAAGAATTTCCTTTAATAGAAGAAATGGAGGAGGTGGGCTCGGGCAGCGGGCTTTTGAGAGAAATTTTTTAGTTTAATACTTAAAGTGAAGTGGGCTGAGGAGATATGGGGGCTGAGAAAATAAACGAATTGTGGAGGAAAAGGGAAATATTTTGTTAGGTTTAGGATAGGTAAAAAAAATTATGAATGAGATAAGTAAAATTATAAATAAATAAGATTATAAAATAAATTAAATAAAATTATAAAGCAACAAAATACAGATTTTGGTATAAAAAGGGGCTGGGTATTACATCATACCACCCTTACAAAAATTTCGTCCTCGAAATTTAAAATAGACGATAAATTATACAAACATAAGTGAAAGCAATTAGATTGCACATTAACAAAAAAGATTTATTAACAGTACGTGGACGAAGAAACTTGAAATATATATACGTAAGAACCACATACGGAAAGGTAGGTCTACCTAGGTATACGGCAAGAATAACTATAAGGGCAACTGCGAGTATATAGGTATCAATAACGAACAATAATAATTAGAATGTGTTCTATAAAAGTCGAAACTCACATATGTGCACAACTAAGTCTATCAAAATAGTAAACAGAAATAATAAGTATAAGGCTCAACCACTCATAATAGTAAGCATATGCATAATACTAGAAATAAGATAACGATAATAAAGTAGTGAAAGATTTGTCGGTAGTTTAAAACATTTTAGGATGATGTATCGATCAAATAGTTTTGAATCAACTTAGAAAACTCGCATAACGAAAACGGGGAACATGGAACAATATATGCGCAGTGTAAGTTTGCGCTACTAAAAATGAGATTAATAATAGTGTACTTAAAATATATGAAATAGAGTAATCAATAACACACTCTCTTTGATAAATTCAAAGTACTGAAAACTAAATTTTTGAATAACAGAGTCCCTACATATAATTAGGGTAATAGGAAGAACACAAATAAGTATAGGGTTAGATAGGGTAATGATTATAAGGAAGTGTGGCTCAATCAGAAGGTAGAAGTGTGTCGACTTTAGGCTGAAGATCAAGGAGACTGAGATCGGGTCAGCACAGAAAGTAATGGTGAGCAACAAAAGGACTACAAGGTAAAAATATGGGGGAGACTAACGATCGGTAAATCCTATGAATCAAGAATTTGAAAAGTTAATGAACTCGGTAATTCATAAGGAAGGTCTTCCTCCCAGAAGGATCTCAAACAGGGTACAGACGAAGGATGAATGGTGGCTCATTCCAAGAATCAGGATGCGGTACTTTCTAGTCGAAACGAGGGTGAAAACTATACAATGAATAGGGGTGGACAGTCAGGAATCTCCGCAGAAAATAAATGGATATGGGCAATAAACAAGTATCAAGCGAACCAATAATCAAAAGGTTTTACGAATTCAAAAGATTTATTTCATTCAAGAAGGTTTGAAACAAGGCATTCCCAAAGGCGAAAAGTGGCCCTAAACTATACACATCTTAATTGGCCAGAAAAACAACATCAAAAGGAATTCCGTCAGTCACGGTTGTGGAGATTCAGCAGGTTGCAGTAGGCTCGCGCACTCAGGTAGGGGCGTCCATTTCCATATCGCCTCGCGGGCATCGTCATTGGGGTTCTTCCACAGCAGGGTCTTGATCTTCTGGTTCTCCTTCCTCGAATGGAGCTTCTTCATCGAGGTCCGATTCCATGTGATTCTCTTCTTCTGGATTTTCTTCCACGGGATTTTCCTCAACTGGATTTTCTTTTATCGGGTTCTCATCGGGATCTTCTTCTATCGGGTCTTCCTCTATAGGGTTCTCTTCGGGATCTCCTTCTTCTTCGTCAGAATCAGCTATCATGTCGAACTCTGGGGCGGCTGCTCCTTCGCCCTCTGGATCGTGGTTTCCGAAGTTGACTTGGGGACCATTTATCTCATCGTCAGAACTCATCAGCGTGTGGTCTAAGGAAACGCAAGATTGTGTATCTTCATCCAGATGCGGCGCTGCTCCAGGGTGGGCCATGGTCTGAAAAGAAGAGTCATGATTAGACAGTGGAATACATCAAGGAAAAAGCTCAAGGTACGAAGTATAGGAAAATATGCGGTTGTAGGAATTGAAAGCTCAGAATTTAAAATACTGTGATAATGAATAGAATTTGATATAGAGAAAGCATGAGAATGATACATATATTATGATTCAAATTTTATTGCATTCAACCAAACGTTCAACGGATACAAGATTTCCAACGGAAAGAAATATTCATAAAAAGGTGACAACATAATAATGAAATAGGAAAACATAAACAAATCTTCTTTGATTGCTAGACCGCTGCATTATCGTTACGCGAGTTGAATCCGGTGTTGGGTCTGCTTTATCCTCGAAGGGCGAACTACGCAATAATCGTCATTCGGTAGAAGTGGTGAGTGTGGACGAATCTCTTCCTTGTAGCTCCTTCCTTGCTGGGCAACCGTTGATAAGATGTTTGTTGGAACCGCATATCAGACATTTTCCTTGGGCGCGGCGACAATCCCTCTGAAGATGTCCTGGCCTCTTACAATACGCACAACACGGGGTCTTCTGCTGCTTCTGTCGCGGGGAAACAAATTGGTGTTTCATCTTCTTCTCTTTTCCTCGTCTAACGGGGATTCCTTTATGATTTGAGAATCCAGCTGGAGCCTGATTCTCCTGTCTTCTCAGTCCTTCAGCCAACAAGTCGTTTGTTCGCTCCTGGTCTTCTTTCAAACCTTGCAGTACACTCAGAATCTCGACGGTCTGATTCTGGGGAGCGGATATGGATGAAGAGTCGTTGGAAGACATGATCTTGAACAATGATTTTGAGGATGATATAAGTCACAAGATATACGAATCAAAATATAATATGGATAGGACAAGGATTCAAAATATCAGAGGTGCTGAATTTATTATAAGTGGGGAATCAACTGTATGACTTTAAGTCACTTGAATAGGGTACGGTAGTGCAATTGCAAAACACGTAACCTTGTCAAGTCACCCGAAACCATAGCGAATGGATAGCTGAACACACGATGTGAATATGGATCTAGAATGACAGCTTACAACCTAGACCGAAGAATGTCTTAGATTGCCAACTATGCACGAAAAACTGCAATCCCAATCGAAACAAAACCTGGGCTCTGATACCAACTAAACCATGTCACGCCCCGCTTCCCAAAATACGGAATACGAGGGGTAGACAAGGCCAGCCATGCTCCTACGGTCAAGGAAAAGTCCTGCCGTAGTCACACTTCGGCTTCTAGTTTTTCATGGTAAACAGTAAATGATGCGCAGGTAATGAGAAATGCAGTAACTGAATGAAACAATGTAGAGACTGACCTGAAGTGGAACAACGAATGTAACTCAGAATAGCAAGTCAAGAAGTCTGTGATGCACTGATCCAAGCTAAATCTTCTCCTCACACTAAGCATGCATACTCAGGTCGTCAGAGCGACACAATAGCAATATAATATATATAAAATCAATTGACAGTTCTAACAGTGGTAATGGTTATGAATAACAGTAAATCAATGACAGTATGAATATGAATGTGCAGTAATCAATGCAGCGGAACAGTAAAGCAGTATAACGATATGTCACGTATGCCAACACAGTATATAAGGAATGTAAATGCCAGTATCCCTATCAGTCTCTAAGTCTCACTGTACAGGTCACTAAGCCTATCGTCAGTCCAAGCGTGAGAGTCAACCACTCGCGAGTGTCCTCCACCCAAGGGTAGAACCCAAGGGCAAGAGACCACGGGCCGAACATGTAACAAGAATATCACGGTGTATATATCACGTACCCTGTAAATCTCCATATAACTCCCTAAATATATAAGCCGGCATGGGACTCCCGAGATTCTGTTGAACTCACACTTAAACTACCCCACACCCCGTGGTCTACATCAAACGCTAACCATCACCCTAAATACTAATCGATCTGTGACAAGTCTGCGCGAGAACTGGAGGCAGGACCTCCATCAAGCACGTCCCGACTAATACCTAAGATAAACGGCAGTGTTTGGTGTCTTATCTGTGACACCCGTGCAAGCGCTTCCATAAGTGTCCCATACCACTTATAGTCACACGTACACGCATCCCACAGACGTCGACAATGCAATAGAATAATAGGGTCACTGATTGTGTACAAGTACTCATCACTTTCACTTAATCACGAATACACGAACACTGACGTACTTGCCACAATTATCGCTAGAAACTAACACTGGGTAAATGCACGATATCACTAGGTTATCACTACAATGATATGGGTATGATATGATACGTAAACAATATATGAAGCACGATCAAGATGTCATAAAAACAGTATTCTATCACTTGCACAATTTATCATGAAAAGTACGTGTATAATTTAGCGAAACGATAAACAGGTAATATTTAGCATGTTCAGTTGTCTATCCATCTAATTTAGTTTCAAGCCAATCGGGTTCCAGGATCTTTAATTATAACCATTTCATTTTAAGCATTCGTGGCTGGAAATCCGGTTTCAGAATCAGAAGTCCGTTTCGCAACGCATTTTAGTCCAAATTGGGATCAGATTTTAGTGATGCTACAGTTTGATGAAATCTAGGGGTTTCAGTAAGGTTTTCAACGCAACAGACGGATCGTCGATCGCATCTGTACGTTAGGAGTTATACACTGTTTAACACTAATATGTCAGTTCTGATTCTGTTGGGACTGTTATGTGTCCCGATCTATTAAATTACAGATTAAATATCAAACGGTAACGAAACCGAATGAAACCAATTGTGTTGTCTAGCTAACATATTTACCTATAATAAGCAGTGGAGTTCCGCAATCAACGAGTTAATGAAATCTTGGGATACCCATTACGGAACAGCAATCAATAACTGGAGTCGCTCTGGACTGCAGTCCAGAGTCGCACTCCGATACGAATATCATCACAATTTACGTACAGGAATGTCTGGTAACTAGTATAAGGTTAAAGTTAGTCGAGTTGGCTTCGATTTTAGCCCTCGAACGCACATTTCCAGTATGTATATGATTTATGGTGAATTTAACGGTTTTCAGGTACAATAAAATTACAGTTTTACAATTAAACTTGGGGGTAGTTGTTTTAGTCATTAACAGTCGTATTTTCCTATGAAATTTGCACACATTAACCATCTCTACAAGATCCAATGTAATTTATCTAGTTCCGCGTAACTTGATAATGATTTCCTATGAGAACAAGCATCGAACAGTTGTGTCGAATAATCTAACTGAAAGGTAAAGCGTGATTTATATACGATGTTGGTTTGTAACATAGATAAAGTAGCATGTAAGCAAGTAAAGAACTTGCCTGGAGGCGTCTAGGCGATGCACGGCAGTGGTAAAGGCACGAACGCTCGACGGGCAAGCACCGCGACGGCAACGGCTCCGGGTGAGCTCGGGTCGGTTCTCGGCCAGTGGGGGCTCGCAGCTTGGTGGTCGGGGCTCGGCTGTGAAGCTTGGGCCTTGCGCGTCAAGGGGTTTGACGTTGGGAGATGATGACGATGGTGAGAGTGTTAGAGAGAGAGAGAAGTGAGAGAGAGAGAGAAATGAGAGAGAGAGTAGGCAGAGAGAGAGAGTGTAGACTGAGGGAGAGAGAGCTGAGAGTTTGAGAGAGAGAGAGAAAAATGAGAGAGAGAGAGAGTAGGCAGAGAGAGGGAGTGAGAGATTAGAGTGTGAGAGAGAGAACTGAGAGAGAGAACAGAGTGAAGCAGGGAGTGAGGGAGAGAGAGCACCGATGGCGATGGAGATGATGTTGATGAGGAGGGTGAAGGGTGTCGATGGAGTTGGTGGTCGTCGGGAAGACGGGGCGCCGGCGGTGATGGTGCTCGGCAGGGGCTCGAGTCGACGAAGGTGGAGTCGTAGATGAGCCGTGGGTGAGTGGAGGAGTTTGGCTAAAGTGGGAAGCTCGGTGGTGGTGTTTCAGCGTGGAGGCGTGGCTAAGGTGATGGAGGGAGGTGGCCGGAGGTGGTGAAACGACGACGTGGAGGAGGTTGGAGGTGCTTTGAGTGGAGCTCGGCTCGATGAGTCGTAGTGGGGAGCTCGGGCAGTGGTTGTTGGGGCTGTAGGTGGTGGCGTAGTCTCGAGTTGGGGTGTGATGAGGTTGGGGACGAGGGTGGAGATGGTGAGGTGAAGGCGAGCGACGGTGAGGTGATGGAAGAATGGGAATTGGTCGTCGTCGTCGTCGCGAGTTGGGCACACGGACTCGAGAGTGAGAGTGAGAGAGAACGGAAGCGACGGGGGTTAGAGAGGGGGATGCGCGTCGTGGGGTAACGACAGCGTGAGCGAGGGCGGAGGCGGAGGGAACGGATCTCGCGCGGGTGAAAGGGAAAGAGCCGTTGGAGGGGATGATGAATAGGAGTGGGTCGGGTCGCTGAGGAGGCGGGTTGGGTTGAAGTAGAACGGGCCGGGCCAAGGAAAAATAATAGAAAAGAATTAATTGGGGGGGAAGAAAGGGAGCGGGTCGGGCCAATGAAAGAATTTCCTTTAATAGAAGAAATGGAGGAGGTGGGCTCGGGCAGCGGGCTTTTGAGAGAAAATTTTTAGTTTAATACTTAAAGCGAAGTGGGCTGAGGAGATATGGGGGCTGAGAAAATAAAAGAATTGTGGAGGAAAAGGGAAATATTTTGTTAGGTTTAGGATAGGTAAAAAAAATTATGAATGAGATAAGTAAAATTATAAATAAATAAGATTATAAAATAAATTAAATAAAATTATAAAGCAACAAAATACAGATTTTGGTATAAAAAGGGGCTGGGTATTACACGAAGTATTCCGCCCTCTCATGGTTCGTCCAACTTTTCCGGATTAAGTGCCTAAATGGATGGAGCAACAAGTCATTCACAATGCTTCTTTCGTTCTTGAAAGATTCTATGCCTCCGGGAAATAATGTGCCCGACAGCTGGTACGAATCCCAGAAGATGATGTCTGATTTGGGTCTAAAGTGCAAGAAGATTGAAGCATGTCCTAAAAATTGCGTGTTGTACCGGAAAGAGAATTCAGATTTGAAAGAGTGTCCAACATGCGAAGATGCCAGGTATAAGCCGAAAGATTCTGATAAGAAGCCTGATATACCTGTGAAGATAGCACGATACTTTCCCATAACACAGAGGCTACAGAGGCTATTCAGGTGCAAGAAAACAGCCGAGGCAATGATTTGGCATCACCGTGCTCCTCCAAGCGAAGATGGAAAAATGAGCCATCCAAGAGATTCACCGGCATGGAAGGATTTCGATAGGAGGCACGCAATATTCAGTAGCGATCCTCGCAATGTCCGGCTCGGACTGGCTACTGATGGCTTCTGCCCATTCAACTATATGGCTGGAAGTCACAGCACATGGCCCGTTGTAATGATAATTTATAATCTGTCGCCTTGGTTGGCTATGGACCAATCATACTTTATGATGCCTCTTCTTATCGACGGACCAAACTCACCGGGGAACAATATCGACGTCTATCTCTGACCTCTGATCGAGGAGTTGAAATCTTTGTTCATTGATGGTGTAGAGACATATGATGCAAACACAAATACAACCTTCATACTGCGTGCGGCTTTAATGTGGACAATTAATGACTTTCCTGCGTATGGAATGCTATCAGGTTGGTCCGTACATGGTCACAAAGCATGTCCTCATTGCCATGAACACACAATATCAAAATTCTTGAATTTTAGCAGGAATGTTTGTTATTGCGGCCATCGACGTTTCCTGCCTCCAGACCACCCCTATAGGTTAGACACGGTTCACTTTGATGGTCATCAGGAGCTTCTTGAACCTCCATCCCCATTGTCCGGAGAGGACGTGACTGCTAAATGGGATGGTTACAATAACGTGACCTTCGGGATGGATCCGACGAAACAGGTCAAACCACCATATTGGAACAAGTTAAGCATTTTCTTTGAGCTTCCGTACTGGTCTACAAATTCAGTGCGTCATTGTCTGGACGTCATGCATATAGAGAAGGGAGTATCAGAGCACATACTTAACTTGCTTCTTTGTAAAGACGGGAAATCGAAAGACAACATGAATGCTCGGATGGATCTACAAGAGTGGGGAATAAGAAGTGAATTGCACCCTAGACCGGTAGCGGGTAAACCGGGCAAGTTTGTACTTCCCAATACCGCTTATCATATGTCACAACCGGAGAAGAAAAGATTCCTGCAGGTGTTGCATGATTTGAAAGTCCCCACATGTTTCTCAGGATTATTCAGCAAGAAAATAAAAATTGTGAAGGGCAAGATCGATGGGCTGAAAACTCATGATCACCATGTTATCGTGGAGCACCTTCTTCCATTAGCCCTCAGGACTTCTCTCCCCGACTCGGTTGGTCTAGTAATCAACGACCTATGTTGTTTTTTCCGGGAGTTGTGTGCTAAAACACTGGAGGTTGCGACGCTGGATAAACTAGAAAATTCTATTGCGTTGATACTTTACAAGTTTGAGCGTATTTTCCCACCATCATTCTTCGATATCATAATACACTTGACGGTTCATCTTGCAACTGAGGCGAAGTTAGCCGGACCGGTACAATATCGATGGATGTATCCCGTCGAGAGGTACGTGTAATTTTTCGTTTCGCGCAATTTATAAATTTATTGTTGTCCTGTATGCCCGTATTTATTTATTCAACATATTTTCATTAGGTACCTCTACACTCTTAAGAAGTATATACGCAATAAAAATCGACCAGAGGGTTCTATCATGCAAAGTTATCTTCTTGATGAAGCAACCACATTTTGTTCCCGCTATCTGGACGAGAACATTGAGACAAGGCTTAACCGACCACGAAGAATTCAAGACGGGCCATATGGTAAAGCCGAGTATAAGAGGGTAGACACTATGTTTATCAACAAGATATACCGGTTTATCTTGCTTAATTGCGTATGTCTTGAACAAATTAGAGAGTAAGTTTTTTTAGATTAATTGTTATATCTGTGTTTGTGTGTGTATGAAATGATATAATATTAATGTCACAATTATTTGTCGAAAACAGAATTCATTTTAACGAGGTACGTGAGGGGCATCCTGATTGGAACGAAGAACGTTTGGAAAAATACCATCAGGATAATTTTTGTGATTGGGTCACAGATCATGTAAGTTATTCGAATAACATTTTATTGCTATCAGTTTTAATCTAAACTTGTATCGTTATGTATTTGTCGTAAAATTTGTTTTGTTAGATCCACGATCCGAACTTGTCTGCATCATTTGATAGTGATTCAAGATGTTTAGCTCAATTTCCTAGTATGGAGGTTGCATATTACAAAGGATTTGGTGTCCTTGGATACAAATTCGAAGTTAAGGACATAAAAACATCTAGAACCACTCAGAATAGTGGTATTGCGACGGTAGGATCGGACGGTGTGATTTACTATAGGTACTTAAATTGTATACTCGGCATCCATTATCCCGGACGATCAGAACCCTTTTATATATTCCAGTGTACTTGGTACGATCCGCGAACCGATACGGACAGGTGGAGAAGCAATCTTGGGACTTGGAAAGATGAATATGGATTGACCAGTGTGAACACACTTCGATTTTACGGTCAGGAAGATCCATTTATCTTTCCGAACCAAGCGTTCCAAGTATACTACTCACAGTGTTTGAAGCATCCGGGATGGAGTGTTGTATGTCGATGGAAACCCAGAGATGTCTACGATGTCCCAGAATTCGAGGACAGCGATGAGGCCGAAGAAGAGAGAAGGCTTAAAGTGCTCCGACCATCTGTTTCGAAGGATGGGTTGTCTTCGACCGATCATGAAGTTACGTGGGTTAGAAATGACATCGACGATGAAATCCAAGTAGATATGTATAATGCGCCCACGAAACGAAAAAGGTTATCAGTAATGTTATATTATTACTTCACATTTTACGCTCTATACATATATAGTCAATACTTTTAATGATTGTCTAATGCGTCCACGAACCGTTTATCTAGATTTGATGACGATGTCGGGAGCAGTGGGGGGTGGCGGGAGCTCCAGCCGCGGCAGAAGCAGAGGCAGAGGCAGAGGCAGAGCGGTTCTGCCGTCCGGAGAGCTCCGTAGGGAGCTTCAGAGGGCCGGTCTTGCACCCAGATCGGAGACCCCTTCGGATGCCTCCTTCCGTGTGGATATTGCCACACCTCCAGGTATACTGCACGCATATCCATTTTGAATGTAATATTACAGATATTCATGCCTGTTTATGTCAAAATTACTTATATTGTCAATGTTTGATTGTCTAGTTGTTGGTGATGTGTCCACATCTGGGACAGAGGCCACTCCCGCTCCTCCAGGTATGTTTATATATCATATAGTGAATGTATATTGATTTAGAATGCTTTATCATAAATACACACATTCATTTTGCTCTTACTTAGCAATTTTTATTATTGTCCAGCTGTAGGTGGTGACACCACCGCACCTGCGGGTATGTTTATATATCCTATAGTGCATGCATATTGATTTAGAACGTTATATTATTGATCTACACATTCTTTTTGCAATTACTTATATAATCTATTTTTAATTGTCTAATTATAGGTGGTGCGTCCACATCTTCCGCAGGGGCCACTCCTGCCGCTTCCATACCCTCCACATCGTCTGCAGGTTAGTATGAATAAATTTAAAATATTTATTCATTTTACATATGCTCTATAGAATAAATATGAACTTCATGGAAATTTAG
The DNA here is from genome assembly GCA_030015575.1 of Agapanthus africanus. Taxonomy (NCBI): domain Eukaryota; kingdom Viridiplantae; phylum Streptophyta; class Magnoliopsida; order Asparagales; family Amaryllidaceae; genus Agapanthus; species Agapanthus africanus. The sequence goes on along the minus strand of CM057339.1, from coordinate 294,074,703 downwards.
CGTCAATGTTTATTTTCTAGTTGGAGGGGATGCGTCCGCATCCGGGACCCCGGTTGTTCCTCACCGGAGGAACTATCGTCCCGCTCGTGCTGCTGCCCGGGCCCAGGCTCGTGCGATAGTCACCGGAGGTATATATCACACTTGAATTTTCGTTTAACCTTGATTTCTTAATACACCTTTGTCTTAATATTGATTGTCTTGATATTTCGTGCAGACGCAGGGCCTCCCCATCCCTAAAGGGGGACTCGAGGCCCGAATCAGTCCCATAGGCTGAGGCCTGACAGAGCTAGGGGGAGGCAGCATTCCCCCCTTTTTTTCCCTTGACTATCGCTATACCGGTCTTCATGCCGAGAGGTTCGGCCGGTATATGGGGGACGAGAGCCGGCTCGTGAAGAACTATCCACTTCACGTTGAGTGGGGCGAGCCGCACCAGCGCTCATTCGCCCTCTTCTTTGATCAGGCTCGGGTATGTATTAATATATATTTTCAGTTGATTTATCCGCTTATCATATTTATTATTAACACTTGCAATCTAATAACAATGTATTTTTTTTGTATTTTCAGTTGGATTACGATTTTCAGCCTGTAGCCGACCCTGATCATCCGGGGAGGGTGCTCGACCTTCATGCTCTGTACAATGGCCTGATGAAGAACATGCAGGCCAAGGTCCGATATAACAGAAATGAGCTGAAGGCCGACTGCTACTCCCTGTGGATGGCGACCCCCGAGGCAGAGAGAACGGCCCTCCTATCTACTCCGGCGTTTGCGAGAGTCGACGTAGAGACATGGCCTCTATTGTGCGAATATTTCGACTCCCAGCTCAAACAGGTATGTATTTTAAATGTAATTCATTGTTTAGGATATAATTTATTTTTTGTGTTCCTTAATTATAAAACTAAATGTTAATGCGTTGTGCAGAAACAGGCCGCTCAGAATACAGAGAATAGGAAGTCGGTGAAGAGGGGTCGCCCTACTTACACAGGTGGCTCGAGAAATATTACTCGAGCCATGGAGTTATCGGTAAATTACAATAGACCGATCTTTGTGATATTCTGCAATATTAAGAGTTATTTTCTAATATTTCTAATATTAAGAGTTATTTTCTAATATTGCAGACAGCTCGGACCGTGGCGTCAGGTGGTACACCGAGCGTGCTGTCCGCATATCTTGCCGTTCATGGCACCTCGACAGATCCCGCCACGGGCAAGCTTCGATATCCCGACGTCGCTACCCAGGAGTATTGCGTAAGTGTTAATATTTATTCTACCCAAATTTGAAATTTTAGTTTTGGAAGGTTCAAGTTTAAATTTTATACTTATACTTTACTGCTTAATGTGGGTGTAGGAGCGGGTGGTTGAGCAGGCCGAGGCCTCGAGGATCGATTTTACCGGACAGAGCGATCCGAGGCTGCTGACCCCAGTTCTGGACGCCGCACACGGAGGGCACCACGGAGGTTGGGAGAGAGGCCGGGGACTGGGCCCTAGCAGGGCCCATATGAGGTTGGACTCCACCCCGGCGGTTACTTCCTCCGTCTCCAGTGAGCGACGTGTCCATCAGGAACTGGAGAGCTTGAGGGCCACCGTTCAGGAATTGAAGGAGATGCTGGTATGTATACTACTTTATAGTAAAATATCATGTCATATTATAGATATCAACATATCCATAATTAGTACGTAGCTTGAGCTTATTTGGTTTTAGACTTAAGTTTGATTAATCATACATGCATATGCAATTAAAATAAACAACGGTTTTCCAAACTAGATATCCAAATGGGGTTTCGAAATAACTTAATAATGATACGAATTCGAATAATACACAGTTCTTACACGCTTCTTACACGCGTTAGGTCCAGACGCGACAGGGTACATCGACCGAGCCTCCACATGCATCTCCTTCGGCTGCGGCTCCGCAAGCCACTACATCGGCTGCGGTTCCGCAGACAGCTCCTATAGCTCCACCGTCCGCTCAGACTCCCGCAGCCACGGCTCCGCAAGCGACTACCTCGACGGCGGCTGCGCAGACTACATCGCCAGCTCCACAGGCCGCTCAGACTCCCGCACGCGCCGAATTGCAGGGTTTATTGACCGAGGAGCAGGTGCGCTTGATTCTATCGTTTATCAGGGGTGGAGCTGGACCGAGCTAGGGTAGCTTTTTGATTCATATTTTTTGAAACATGTATTTATTTATATCATACATATTGTACTACATTTTGAAATGATATTGATATTGATATTGGTTTATATTTATATCATATTCAGTTTTTGGGTTTCTTTTATATATTATATGCGTGAGATGTGATTATGAATACTGCGATATATGTTGTGTGATGATTAATTTTATATTTTATTGTTATATATATTATTGTGCACAGGGCGGGAAAAAATCAGGCAGCCCTTTTTTAAAAAAAAAATACAGATAATGTAATCCGTAGGTACACATGTTGCCCCTACGGCTATATCCGTAGGGGCCAAATATCAGCAGTAACTGATATTTCCCCCCTGATCTCAGTACCGGGGGGGTTGGGAGTGCCCCTACGGATATATCCGTAGGGGCCATTGTTTGGCCCCTACGGAGTTATCCGTAGGGGCAAAATATCAGGATTTTTGATATTTTGCCCCTACGAATAAGTACCTACGTAGATATCCGTAGGGGATAGTACGTGGCCCTACGGCTATCTCCGTAGGTACAGTTAATATATTTAAACAAACCGTAAATAATATAACTTTTTTTACCCTACGGCCTACTCCGTAGGTGAAACGGGCCCTACACAGAACTCCGTAGGGGCAAGATTTTGCCCGTAGGGGAAAGTTCAGGGCTTCAACTTGCACTTGCGGCCTTTGCACCTATGGGGTCTTTTTTCGCACCTACGCACATATCCGTAGGGGCAGTGGTTTGCCCCTACCGATAAATCCGTAGGGGCAACCCTTATTTGTAGTAGTGATCCTACATGTACACATACATATCCATGATCATAAAAACTACACTTGCTTATTGGATATTAAGTTGATATAACAATCTTACCATATGATACCAGTTAGATCTCAAAATAGGTTGCTTCCACAAAATACCCTCATATTATGAAAAGTTTATGTTTAAAGTCATATGCTAATTAGGTAAGTATTTTAAAATAAAATATTTTAAGGGTTTAAAAATGATATTTTTATTGATATTATAAAATAATTCCTAGTATCTATAAAATACCTCAATTTTTGAAAAGTCGTGATATTCGTTAGATATATTCTAAAATTCCAAAACAATCTATGTTCGCATAAATACCATATTTTTAAGTTATATAAGCTAATTATAATATAGTTTTTACATTAATACCCCTTCACTTAAAAGGGAATATTTTTAGCCCACAACTACTAAGGTTTAATGAAATACCCTAATACGGTAATATTTTACATAAATACCCCGTGGTTACTAGACAATCGTCTCTGAAAAGGACACAAATCCTGTCCTCCATGTGCAGTGGTTGTTAACGCGGAGTTGATTTTGTAGAATATCACTTTTAATAAAATACCCTAATTTAAATAGGGTAATATTTTACGTAAATATATCGTGGTTGATAGGCAATCGTCCCTAAAAAGGAGACAAATTCTGTCGTACATGTGCAGCGGTTGTCAACACGAACGCATTTCTAAAACGTTACCTCTAAATAAACACCATAACTTTATAAATTATTATTTACAATAAAATATCTTAATCCATCCTAAAAAGGATATAATTTCGTTTAAATACCTTGACCTTTATGTTAGTTATGTATACGCCCTAGAGGCCATTGTTGTACATATGATGTATATTATAATGGATGCTTGGATATATATAGAGATGACTTTCTTGCTCGTCATGATAGTATGCTATTTGGTTTCACTTTATCTTAACATGTTGACTTGTATTGGTTTACTGTTTTACTCTCACATGTTGATAAAGCCCTTAGGATCTGTACTCGGCTACTGGGACTATGATGAGATCATACTAGTGGGGCCGCGGTAGTCGATGAGTACATCCTATAACTGTTCCTAGTCGAGGGTATATCGAGACAGGGCATCGATACACCAGAGTAGACTGGCGTATACGCATCTTGACCCATATGATGGGCGATGGATGATCCCATATCCATCGGTGTTGGACATCAAGGATGGTGTACGGGTGCTCAGTGGAGACTGGGTACACTGGACGGACTCGCCGAGAACTCCCAGATGGTGATATATCACACGTCAGATGGCAGTTCTCCGGTGACACTGGTACAGGGTAATCTGTAGACCCGAGATCGTCATAGAGTCTTGTGTGATTCCCATTGTGCTTTGATTTCCACCTTACCACGTCCAAGAGGGCGTGCAAAACGGTGGCTTTTGGGTACAGTCCCGAATCACATGGAGGCAATGAGCGATAGGAGGGGATTCGTCTCTCCCGGTATAGGGAGTTGATGTTGTGCTGTGTTCGATTGGCTATAACTGGAAGTCCCTGGCCAGGGTTGATATGGAGATTTACTGGTAAGTGTTACTAGTAGTTTCTCGACCCGTTATGAGCCACACATCGACACGACTTATCGGTTACTGGGGTCTGACGTATACCACCCCTAGACTTGATATGCGACATATCAGACGAACAGACCGGACTATACGGGAGTGTTACTGGTTGGATTCACAGGAGAACGCACAGGCTAGCTTGTTGATCTTCTGATCGCTCAATACCTGGGTGGCTGTTACGTTTAGCTGACCGCTTGCAGCTTATGGGTGTTTGATATGATCATCACCTGCTACCGGCGTATTGACGATTCTTTCGAGTCCTACACAGAAGTTTCTTGGCTCAGGCGAAACGGAGTAGAGGCACATATGTGATATGTGCAGGACCGAGAATAATGCGATATGGGATACCGTATTATATTCTCGCGATATTTAGATATGAACCGGGACATCGAATCAAGTGTTGATTCGATGAATCGGTACATGATATATTAGTCGGTTATATTCGATATAGCCGGATCGTCGGATCAAGTGTTGATTCGATGATTTAATGTATAATAATATATATGATATATTATTACATTATCTAATATTGGCTCGCTTTATTATTTCATTTTCTCATTGGATGATACATTGATATATATGCGATATGTGTTAATTGTATTATTTTTTTTGTTGCAAATATATAATATATATATTTGATATATATTATTGTGACATGATATGATTAATTGTTAAACATGTTTAAGGATGATTAATTGAGGTTAGGGTTTGATTAGGGTTAGTTGCTTCATGCACCTTCTAGAAGCTTTATTCTTTTGTCATTCTTAAGATATTTTAGGATGACACATTCTTAACCCAACCAAACCCTAACTCTAGTTTATTCTCTACTAAATCCTAGCCACTCATCCTTGACCATGGTTTACATATCAATCATATAGCTTTGTTTTCTATTCATCATAAAAGAGATAATTCATTATTCTTTTTCCATTATCATCTTCTTCTCTCTTGAAGAAAGCTTACTTGATTTTCTTTATGTGATGAATAAATATGAGAAAATGATTTAAAAAGAAAGCAAAATTACTACTCTCTCATCCTCATCTCATCTAGCCCATGAGATTAGTGTGTTCATCTCTTTAGAGTGAGAAAGCTTGAGTCTTTGCAACTTCGACGTATATCATCGGAGATTTGGAACACTTTAAGCTAGCATGGATCGTTCGAGTCGTGGAGCCTCTCATGAGTCCGGGAGATCGTGGATCGCAGCAAAGGGACTTCTACTCGGAGCTTGTGAAGCGAAGGAGCGGACTACAAAGGTTGTAATCCCTCACACTTAGATAAAAAGTTATCATCTTGCATGTTAAACCCTAATAATCTAGCAAAGATCCCGGCTTTGGGTTGTTCGACACGTCTAAATTTTTATCCGGGCATGTTTGATGCCTTATGAACCTTCACAAGAGTGCCTAGGAACCCTACAGTGGTATCAGAGCCTAGCTAGAGCATTAGGCGATGCGTTTACGAAGTTAAAACTCCGATCGAACCCGAATCGACGGAAAAAGCCCCCTCTCTGGAAATTTTTCAAAATTTGGGATTTTTATGAATTAAAAATATGTAAAAAAATCAGCAGGGAATTCTAAGAATTACCATAAAACCCGAGCCCCCAATTCATCCAAATGGCGGCGGAACCGCGGCGCAAGCATTCTTGCGCGGCGGTTCCACGGCGGAATGATGGATTGGCGACACGTGGCTTTTATGGTAATGTCCGTAGGTACTTGTTGATGCTCCTGGATATTTTTAAAAGTGATTCCAGTGTTGAAAATTTTGTGGCTTGTTTTGTAATAGTAGACTCGATCGGAAATTTTAAATTCGTATTTCTTTCCGGATATTTAGAAACTGTTAAACTAGTTGAACGGATATCATTAACCCATTTTATTCCGGCACGGCAAACTTTCAAGTGTTGAATTTTTATAGGGTTTAAATCTTTCGGAAAAATTGTACAAGTTAAGCAGTGGACCCTCTAGAAGATAACAAACCTTAACTCGATTATGTGACCGTCTTGAACTGCCTTTTGAACCTTCGGGTTTGGGGCAGTACGGCGTGCCACATGTGAGGCGTTGGCTTGACCCTTCTACGGCTGGATCACTGGTACTGTGACATATTCTGGGATTATTTGAACTCCGCTCAAGAGTTGAGCACTTTAGAAAATTTTGGGTATTTGATTATCTGTTCGAAAAGTTTAATACTGTCTATTTATCTGGAATGTGATACAATATGTGGAATTCATAGAGTTAGGCATGAAATGCGGAGTATGTGATATTTCGGATTTACGATGTCTAAAGTGATTGTGGATTCCAAATATTGTAGTTTTACACTTTCTTTTCTGTGACCGTAAGTGTAATATGTGATATCGCCGGTTTCGTTGCTATATGTCAACGACAATTGGGATGCGTATATTTACTTACATTGATGATATGTGATATTATGTGTTACTGTGATATGTTATATTGGATCGTCGCGTTCTGAATAGCGGGGGGTTTTATGTGAGATGAGGGTTTTTATTTTCATTCATGTAAAATTCATTTGTAATGTAATATTCTTTTATTTGGGGCACTTCCAGGTTGCGGTTGATGTCACCAGTGTATAATATTTACTTTTCCGCATTAGGTAGACCCAAGGAGGAGCACAAGTAACCGGGTTCTAGGGTCCAGTGGGAGGCCATCTCGAGGAGTCGAGACCGGGTCTTCTAATCCTAGAATTGGCAGTGTTACTTGCCGCTCTCGTAGGGGTCTTGGGATGTGGGTTTGGCTATTCGTCGCGACCGTGGAATCCGTGTTTTATACAGGCTCGTATTGAAAACACGGACGTCCTAGTATATCCAATATTTCATATATGTTCTTCTGCTGCAATGTTCTGTGATGAGATCATATTACTGCCTGAGACGAATGCTTATATTATATATATATATATATGCTGATATATAAATATTACTGCTTTCGTTTCTTCTGTGATGCTTAGGAAGCATAAGCTGATGGGTTTTTTTATTAATGAGATTAATGAAAGAAAAGAAACTTTAAGATGTTGTAGAATCAAAACTTTATAAAAAAGGGTAGCTACATTTTTGCTTTGCACAATGATATATATGATATGTCCTGCACCTTATTCGATGAGGAAAGGACCGAGATCCCTTCACCGGGAGTGACTCCTTTAGCAAAACTGGCAGATGCTACAAAACGCGGTTTGTCTTTTGAATGTTTTTAGTATTTTGCTTTGCACAGCGGTGTATATGATATATCCTGCACCTTATTCGATGAGGAAAGGGCCGACGATCCCTTCACCGGGAATGACCCCTTTAGCGAAACTAAGAAAAGCCTAAAAAACACTCCTTTTCAAAAACACTCGATTCTACTACGATATCAAGTTCATTACGCTCAGGGTTTTCTGAAAAACCTGCGTAGCCCTCCGTCATTTCAGATAGATATTATTTAGTATTCGTGCTACGTTTGTTGACCTATGTCAAGGCGTAGTGTACGGTAGCTGACTAGTTTTTTATCTGCTTATGCATTTGATGCAGATTGGATTAGGGTAGTCGTACGGCCTTGTTGACCTCCGTCAAGGGTCGTGCGGGTGGGTTTAATTCAATCAAGAAATGACAGGTTGGACTTGACTAGTAGCTTATGGTTTGTTGACCTCCGTCAAGGTCATAGGACACTAGGGGCAAAAATATTATTGGGAATTTCAAGTGTTGAAATTTGTAATGAGATTGTATACCTTCTATGAGATAGTTGGATCCCGATACCCACTGCGAGTAAGAGTTACTCCTGGGAGAGTTTTACACAGGACAATTAGCCGATCAAGTAGGTGTCTAGAAAAGTGTTAACGGGGTTACGCCTCTGGGAAAACGAGGTTTACTTTAATTAGGTCCGTGCGAAAGCACGGGGAACCTCCCTCAAAGTACCGACACTGATCTGGCTGAAAGATTGACGAAATTGTAGGGTGTAATTAATCCCGGCTAATCTTACCTTTTAGGGTTTTAAGGTAGATTTGATAAAAACAGTGGGAGACATCCTGATTAGATAAGATAATAACCAATCTAATCTTGCAAGAGCATACGCTAAAGTGTTTTCTTCTCTCTCTCTCCAGGTAGCGACCATGTCAGGCCATAATCAAGATAATAATATGGATGTATTGACTGAACCCAATTATTGTACTGAGCAAGGGAACGTTGGACCCGTTCTTTCTTATAAGAGTTATAAGACTGAACAGGAAACAGGAGAATATCTGGATTCTCAAGCCGCCCAAAAGAACATGCATGTTGATGCATCTTCTACGGGTGTGTTAGTTATTGAGAACTGTTTCTCAGTTCACCCTACGTCCTGGGTATTAGATACCGGATCAGGATCCCACATATGTAAACAGTTACATGGGCTACGAAAAGGTAGAGAACTGGGAAAAGGTGATCATTCCGTTCAAGTAGGGAACGGTGCAAGTATTGCAGCCAAAGCAGTTGGCGAATATCACCTTGTATTTCCAAGTCGTAATACACTGATTCTAAATGAGTGCTATTATATACCAAACATGATGTGCAACATTATATCAGTTTCTTTATTAAGTAAAGAAGGATATAATTTTGTAGTAAAGGATAATGTTATGAACATATTCCTAGATCAAAAGTTGATTGCATCAGGCTCGTTACATAATGGCATATTCATTCTAAATCAGAATACAGTCCTGAATATACAAAACACACACAAGAGGAAAAGTTCAGATACGAACGAATTCTTCTTGTGGCATTGTAGACTTGGTCATATCAATGCGACACGACTAGCTAAGTTACATAAAGATGGTTATTTGAATCCGTTCAAATTATCATCTTATGATACTTGCTATTCATGTCTCAAAGGAAAAATGACCAAAGCTCCGTTTAGTGGACACGGAGAAAGAGTTACTGAACTCTTAGGACTGATACATAGTGATGTTTGTGGTCCCATGTCTACGCATGCCAGGAACGGTTCTTCCTACTTCATTACATTCACTGACGATCTCTCTAGATACGGACATGTGTTTCTGATGAAACACAAGTCTGAAGCTTTTGAGAAATTCAGAGAATATAAGCACGAAGTAGAGAACCAAACGGGCAAAAGTATTAAGATTCTTCGATCTGATCGAGGAGGTGAATACTTAAGCAATGAGTTCCTAGATTATCTGAAAGAGAATGGGATTCTCTCTCAGCTCACTCCTCCTTATACACCACAGCACAACGGTGTATCGGAGCGGAGGAATCGCACCCTAATAGATATGGTGCGCTCTATGATGAGTACAACTGAGTTACCTATTTCCTTCTGGGGGTATGTGCTTGAGACAGCGGCATACATACTGAATAAAGTTCCTATCAAATCTGTGCCTACCACCCCATATGAGATATGGGAAGGGAAGAGACCATATCTTAATTTTGTTAAGATATGGGGTTGCCCGGCTTATGTCAAAAGACGAAACCCAGACAAACTCGAGGCAAGATCTGTTTTATGTAAGTTTATTGGATATCCCAAGCATTCGTGAGGGTATATTTTCTACCACAGTGAGGAACAAAGGGTGTTTGTTGCTCAACACGCCACCTTTTTAGAAAAGGAATTTCTTGCAAAAGAGATTAGTGGCTCTGAGGTAGAACTGGAAGAAGTTCCAGCAGAACAAACTACAACAGATGATTTAGTGGAACCAGAGGATTCAGTAGTACCCGACGAACCCCAGCCTCTCCGCCGATCTAGTAGGGTTTCTCGTCCACCTGAGAGATACTACGGTTTTCTCATTGATGGTGGAAGCGAGGATTGCATCATGGATGATGATGAACCGACTAGTTTCGAGCAGGCCATCACGAGTGGTGACTCTGTGAAATGGCTGGATGCAATGCGATCTGAGATGGAATCCATGTACACCAATAAAGTATGGATTTTGGAAAATGCTCCTGAAGGGGTAAAACCCATTGGGAGCAAGTGGATTTTTAAAAAGAAATTTGGTGTAGATGGAAAAGTTGAGACTTTCAAAGCTAGACTTGTAGCAAAGGGTTTTCGTCAACGACCAGGTGTAGATTATGACGAAACCTTTTCTCCAGTGGCTATGCTTAAGTCCATCCGGATCTTACTTACCATTGCTGCATACCATGACTACGAAATCTGGCAAATGGATGTTAAGACCGCCTTTCTAAACGGTGATTTAGAAGAGAGCGTGTACATGACTCAGCCAGAGGGCTTCGTAGATAGTGGGAGCAGCGGAAAGGTGTGCAAGCTGCTTAAATCCATTTATGGGTTAAAGCAAGCATCGCGGAGTTGGAACATCTGTTTTGATGTTGTAGTCAAAGAGTTTGACTTCATCAAAAATATAGATGAACCTTGTATCTATAAGAAGGTAGCAGAGAGTAAAGTTGTCTTCCTCGTATTGTACGTGGATGACATACTCTTGATAGGAAATGATATTCTTATGCTGCAATCAGTTAAGCTCTTCTTATCACAGAGATTCTCAATGAAAGATCTAGGTGATGCCTCCTGCATACTGGGAATCATGATCTATAGAGATAGATCTAAACGGATACTGGGATTGTCCCAATCCAGATACATTGACACCATACTAAAGAGGTTTAGTATGGAAGAATCCAAGCGTGGGAACCAACCCACGATCTCTGGACTCACTCTCTCCAAAGAGATGTCTCCCAAGACTGATTTGGAGAGAGCTCGCATGCAAGGGATACCCTATGCTTCGGCAGTAGGCTCTATCATGTATGCGATGCTATGTACCAGACCCGATGTAGCATACTCACTAAGTGTAGTGAGTCGGTATCAAGCAGATCCTGGAGAGAGTCACTGGACAGCTGTGAAGAACATTCTCAAGTACTTGCGAAGGACTAAGGAGATGTTCTTGGTGTATGGTAACGGAGAACTCCAGGTGGAGTCCTTTACCGATTCCAGCTTCCAAAGTGATAAGGACGACTCTAAGTCGTATTCGGGTTTTGTCTTTACCCTCAATGGAGGGGCGGTATATTGGAAAAGTTCCAAACAGGATACCGTTGCAGACTCGACGATGGAGGCTGAATACATCGCTGCCAACGATGCTGCCAAAGAGGCTGTCTGGATCAAGCAGTTCATTAGTGAACTTGGTGTGGTTCCATCCATTGAGCATCCAATACCTCTGTATTGCGATAACAATAGAGCTGTGGCTTTGGCCAAGGAACCCAGGTCCCATCAAAAGTCCAGACATATTCTGAGGCGGTATCACCTGATCAGGGAGATAATTGATCGTCGGGAGATCGAGATCAAGAGAGTAGATACGAAGGACAACACTGCGGATCCATTCACGAAGGCTATTCCCCAGATACAGTTTGAAAGATTATTCGGGATGCTAGGTATGAGATACTACAGCAGCTGGCCTTAGTGCAAGTGGGAGATTGTTAGTTATGTATATGCCCTAGAGGCCATTGTTGTACATATGATGTATATTATAATGGATGCTTGGATATATATAGAGATGAATTTCTTGCTCGTCATGATAGTATGCTATTTGGTTTCACTTTATCTTAACATGTTGACTTGTATTGGTTTACTGTTTTACTCTCACATGTTGATAAAGCCCTTAGGATCTGTACTCGACTACTGGGACTATGATGAGATCATACTAGTGGGGCCGCGGTAGTCGATGAGTACATCCTATAACTGTTCCTAGTCGAGGGTATATCGAGACAGGGCATCGATACACCAGAGTAGACTGGCGTATACGCATCTTGACCCATATGATGGGCGATGGATGATCCCATATCCATCGGTGTTGGACATCAAGGATGGTGTACGGGTGCTCAGTGGAGATTGGGTACACTGGACGGACTCGCCGAGAACTCCCAGATGGTGATATACCACACGTCAGATGGCAGTTCTCCGGTGACACTGGTACAGGGTAGTCTGTAGACCCGAGATCGTCATAGAGTCTTGTGTGATTCCCACTGTGCTTTGATTTCCACCTTACCACATCCAAGAGGGCGTGCAAAACGGTGGCTTTTGGGTATAGTCCCGAATCACATGGAGGCAATGAGCGATAGGAGGGGATTCGTCTCTCCCGGTATATGGAGTTGATGTTGTGCTGTGTTCGATTGGCTATAACTGGAAGTCCCTGGCCAGGGCTGATATGGAGATTTACTGGTAAGTGTTACTAGTAGTTTCTCGACCCGTTATGAGCCACACATCGACACGACTTATCGGTTACTGGGGTCTGACGTATACCACCCCTAGACTTGATATGCGACATATCAGACGAACAGACCGGACTGTACGGGAGTGTTACTGGTTGGATTCACAGGAGAACGCACAGGCTAGCTTGTTGATCTTCTGATCGCTCAATACCTGGGTGGCTGTTACGTTTAGCACACCGCTTGCAGCTTGTGGGTGTTTGATATGATCATCACCTGCTACCGGCGTATTGACGATTCTTTAGAGTCCTACACAGAAGTTTCTTGGCTCAGGCGAAACGGAGTAAAGGCACATATGTGATATGTGCAGGACCGAGAATAATACGATATGGGATACCGTATTATATTCTCGCGATATTTAGATATGAACCGGGACATCGAATCAAGTGTTGATTCGATGAATCGGTACATGATATATTAGTCGGTTATATTCGATATAGCCGGATCGTCGGATCAAGTGTTGATTCGATGATTTAATGTATAATAATATATATGATATATTATTACATTATCTAATATTGGCTCGCTTTATTATTTCATTTTCTCATTGGATGATACATTGATATATATGCGATATATGTTAATTGTATTATTTTCTTTTGTTGCAAATATATAATATATATATGTGATATATATTATTGTGACATGATATGATTAATTGTTAAATATGTTTAAGGATGATTAATTGAGGTTAGGGTTTGATTAGGGTTAGTTGCTTCATGCACCTTCTAGAAGCTTTATTCTTTTGTCATTCTTAAGATATTTTAGGATGACACATTCTTAACCCAACCAAACCCTAACTCTAGTTTATTCTCTACTAAATCCTAGCCACTCATCCTTGACCATGGTTTACATATCAATCATATAGCTTTGTTTTCTATTCATCACAAAAGAGATAATTCATTATTCTTTTTCCATTATCATCTTCTTCTCTCTTGAAGAAAGCTTACTTGATTTTCTTTATGTGATGAATAAATATGAGAAAATGATTTAAAAAGAAAGCAAAATTACTACTCTCTCATCCTCATCTCATCTAGCCCATGAGATTAGTGTGTTCATCTCTTTAGAGTGAGAAAGCTTGAGTCTTTGCAACTTCGACGTAGATCATCGGAGATTTGGAACACTTCAAGCTAGCATGGATCGTTCGAGTCGTGGAGCCTCTCATGAGTTCGGGAGATCGTGGATCGCGGCAAAGGGACTTCTACTCGGAGCTTGTGAAGCGAAGGAGCGGACTACAAAGGTTGTAATCCCTCACACTTAGATAAAAAGTTATCATCTTGCATGTTAAACCCTAATAATCTAGCAAAGATCCCGGCTTTGGGTTGTTCGGCACGTCTAAATTTTTATCCGGGCATGTTTGATGCCTTATGAACCTTCACAAGAGTGCCTAGGATCATAAGAGTGCCTAGGAACCCTACACTTTACTAAAAGGCTATTTCCAACAAAACCCATAACCTTTCATTAAAAGATATTTTCATTAAAATACCATGGGTTTCCCAAATTATATTTACTCTAAAATACCATGGTTCTCTCATAAACAACAACTGCAATTAAATAACATGATCTTTATTAACTAAGCTTTCTATAAAGTGCTATGATACACCTTACAAAGTTTAAAGGGTGATAAGATGAAATAAGTGGTTATGGAAGGCCATATTAAATGAGATCAATATCTGAATACAAACTTACGACATACATTACATATGATACGGTTAGGGTTAGAATGCGCAAACCTAGCTATGGAATACTTTATAAATGAAGATCTCTGCAGGCAGGGTGGACAATCCAATATGTGGATGAAAACTAACCCGATCTTCGGGCGAATACTAACCCTACTTAAGGACGAATAATCGAATATGTGAATGACATACAATATGGAAATTCTGTGCTTAGACGACATACACACTAACTCTAATTCGTCAAAACCCTTATACTGAGTAACATGGATGGGTAGTTTGATTAGGTAAGGATATGCGGAACTCGGATTCCCTTACTACTCTTGATCATGATCTCGGAAAATGAAATCATATATTTCACTTCCCCGGTTGTTGTTCCGTGGTCACAACAAAATAATCGTGAGTATCTGGATCGTTGTTTAACAACCTAATGCGAACATTTGCCTAGTAGATATATCATACAACATACCCTTATATACAACATACCCTTATATACCACATACCTTTTTACATATATACATTATACCTATATACATTTATCACACATATATACACATGCTTGTTTTTCCTGTATCTTTACTTTCTTTTGAGGCAATCCTACCTAAGTGTAACTCGCTGACAGACTTTCCTTTCTCTCTTTTCTCTATCTCTGGAATGTCCGTTAGATGATGACGAGTATTGCGATGAGGATTAAGGCGTAGAGTCTACTGATGAAGACTGCGCGAAATTAGCTTAAGAATATTAGGATAGCTCTTTTATTTATCAATTGCCCACATATTTAGGACTTTGCTTTCGTTTTCGTCAATGCAATTAAACTAATTAGTTTATTTTACTCATTTCTTTTGGGATGTAATAAAAAAATTTAATGGAACTAAATGCCTTCCGCTTTTATTATTTCGTTTTGGTACATATCCTGCATGTTATAAATGTTGGAGATAGTGCCCTCAGAGTCAATTATTGGATCACAGGCACGTGATTGCAATGATTGAGGGAGGACCTATACCGGTAGAACAGTCTCACTCAAGATGATAGTATTCTATCTGGTTTATCTTTATCATCGTGTACTGTTTTAGGTGACCTTACAGGTCGCTATTACACGTTGATAGAGCCCCTAGGATTCTTGCTTGACTGCCAGCAGTATGAGGGCGATCATATATGTGGGAGCTGGGGTCTATAAGCACATCCTTAAAAGGTTCCTAGTCATGGGAGTTTCGAGACAGGGCATCGATACTCCAGAGTAGACTAGTGTATACAGTCGAGACCTCGACGAGGGGTGGTGGCCGGTCTCACAAGCCACTGGTGTTAGTTGGTTCACCTAAGATGTATACAGGTGCTCATTGGGTTATGAGTACACCGGACATGACTCGTCGGGAACAGGCTAGTTGGTCTTATACCTGACGTCAGATAGCAGTTCCCTGGTGACATGTGTACATGTTAGTTCATCGACCTGAGATCGTCATTTGTCTCGTGTGAGTTCCCACTGTGCTTTGATTACTACCCTACCACGCTCAAAGGAGACGTGCAAACATGTTTTAGTTGGGTACAGTCCTGAGCCATATGGAGGCAGTGAGCGGATCTGCAGGGGTTCGTCTCTCCCGGTATTGGGGGTGAGGTCGCGCTGTGTCTAGGAGAACCATTACACGAAGTCCTTGGCCAAGGCAGGAGATTTATTGGTAGGTATTCCAGTAGTATCTCAGGGTGTTCTGGGCTACACTCCGACACGACTTGTACCGCTTTTGGTGGTCTGACTTTTACCAACCCCCTAGGCCCGCCATGCGATGCTCATAGACGAACGGACCGGATTGTACGTATATTGTCACTGACAGGCTCAGTAAGGTGTCAGGATGAGTTCGCTCATCGACGTCCCTTTTGGTCAATACCTTGTAGCCCGTCACGTATGGCTAATACCTCTGACGTGCTAGTGGTTAAATTCACAGCCAAATTATTGACGAGTCTTTAGAGTCCCCCACAGACCGTTTTCTCAAGTTTCGGGGGAAACGCTGTAGAGGCCGTATGAAGATATGACAGGGTTCGATCAGGTACGTGTGGTATTGCATGAATCATGATCGGACGGATAATACTAGCGGGCTTTGGTTTAAGCCGGATCCTAGTATTGTACAGTGTAGATTTTATCTCATTGCATTTGTATTCAGTGGGAATACAAATGCGGGTATGTATATACAGTCGCGGGGTTTTCCTGTAATTTATTGCGGGATCAGTTTTCTGAAGTTGCCAGTTTGTATTCCATTTCGGCCTGTTTTCCTATGTTCCTTCGCGGCCTGACTTTTATGATGGGAGGGGCTAATTTGCAAGTTTGCAAATTAGCTTTGTGGAAGGGGTTATTTGTGATTTATGGCTTCATGATAGTTCTAGCATCATGAGATTCCTTTTTAATCACTTCCTTTGCATTTATTGTGATGGTTGATGAAGGGATTTGTAACAACCCTAATTTTCCTATACACTTTTCTATACAATTTTTTAAAAATTTTTTTAAAATCCATAAAGGAGTACTTTAACCTGAGCACAATATATATATAAGTAATTATTTTGTTTTTAAATAATTCCATTTTTAGTGTACATAAAATTGTTTTAAAATTAAAGTGTACTTAGGGTATTTAATGTTGCTGTTACCACTTTAAATAGTTATTTTCCCACAATAATTACAAGAAGGAGCTTGTAACTCATTGGTAACACCTTGCACTGCTGAACCAAGCCACCAGAGTTCAAATCACATGCCTTATATTATTTTTGTATTTATTTTGTTTTAATTTCTTTTGGAAGTCAACGGTCAAAAGGCCATAACTCCCAAAATATGTACTGGACAACAAAAAGTAAATATACCAAATTGTACCCCCGAAGAATCCCCAGCCATTGGAATCCTGACTCGGCCCGACTCGGCGCCGCGGGCCGGTGACTCGGCCGACTCGGTCCGACGCCGCCGGCTGGACTTGGCCGGACGGCCGAGTCACCAACAGAGAAAAGTTGGGTCTTGAAGTGGTCAACCCTCCTGCACACTTATTATACCTGGATCGGTTTTAAATTGCCCAATAAATCTCTTTTAATCCTAGGTTTAATGAGTTTTAATGAATTTTTATATAATTTTATATATTTTTTTATTAAAAACCCTAACCCTATATAAACCCCCCATACCCTCTACCCTCTCATCACTTTTTCTAAGTCCACTCTCCTAAAATTCCAAGAGAACTTGGTACGTGAGAAAACGAGCGAAAGGCGAAGCGCTGACGAAATCGACGGCGGAATCCCGGTGATCGTGCTAGGACCTCTCAATGACGATTCGACGTACCGGCAAACCTTCTACCTTCCTCTCACTCTCTAGCGTTGTCCAAAACCGTAAGTCCTCCTTTTCTACCTTTCTTTTCCTTCATAAAAATACGAACTTTAAAAACCCGACGGAAATCGGAACAAACCGATTTCCGATTCGGTTTTCTATCAAATCTCACTTATCACCAATTCCATAATTCTTAAACATCTTCATGTTGACTACTAATCACTTAAAAATTAATTTGAACAAGTTTTCACACATGAAATGATAGCTTTTGCAATATATCGTATTTTTGCACTTAAATACCACCATGTTTAGTTTATCACATTTAACCCTTTAACATTGCTATAGCTTAAAATAGATCATGAGGTAACGACCTACCTCCACACACACTCATATGCAATCACAACACGTTACCTTGAAAACTTAGAATAAGATAAAATAAGATTTTACATTAAAATACCATTTTCTTAATAAAACCTTTTCTAAAAGTTCTAAGTTTTAAACAATTTTAAAGAAATATCTTTTAATAAGAAAATACGATAAGTTATGGACATCGATCGTTTATGTAAACCTGACTTTATGGTGTCTAGGTAAGTGTATCTAAGGCGAGTGGTTACTTAATTAGGACCACTACTTGTAGTGGAGAGACTCCCAATCACCTGGCACTTACCTGGCCGCAATTGGCGGTGAAGAGGCGATTTGAGGCTTCTAATGACTTGTCGTTTAGACCATTTATAAATAGGCTAGTTGGCTTAGGAAACCCTAGAATCTAAAATACGGAAATTTACACCTTTTACAAATAAATACCTTACCTTTATAAAACCGTTTTCTAAATGATTAGTATTTATAAATCTTTGTGAAGCGCCACTACAACCCACCTTTGGGGAACTCGTTAGGGATAGTATGGTTTATCGTGCACCCTCGGGCTTAGTAGTGCGAGATTCAGACCTCCGTAAGGAGCATTCGGTCTCGAAGGGTTTAAAATACGACATTTAAGAAAAATGGGATTTTTGGAAAATAAAATATTTATTAAAAATTATTCTTGTATAAACATATGTATATTTATCTTTTAAACACTTATTTTATTATAAGATAAAATTTCCACCTTTTCCTAAAAAATTACAAGATTAAAAGTTACATTAAAATATCATGAATTTCAAATAAATCAATATTACAAATTAATACCTTTATTTATGAAATTAGGATATTTTCACTAGAAATATCACGAAATAAAATCACACTCATTATAACTATAAAGATGAATAATAAATACTTGAGGTGTATCTTGAAAACTATACAAAAGTATTTTTAGATAAAACCCCCTCAAGTTTTATAAATTACAATAATGACCCTAACAAATATAGAACTTCGAATTACATTTCTTTTAGTTTGACTCGGGTTTGAGTCTGATTATTCCTGACTTGAATATGATTCAAGTCAATCTATATTCTTTAATCTTCCAACTCAATATGAACACATGAATCCCAGAATCCAGTTAAAATTCTATACAACTTGACTGAATCAAACCATGGATATACATCCATTATCCCGTTATTCCATTTACCTGATTATGCAGTTACAATCTGTTTACTGATATCATGGTTTTGGTCGGTCATCCAACTTACACAATACAATACTACAATACAATCAAAACACTACGGGGTTTAAGTGGTAGATTGGTACGGAAGGTGTTAAAGGTGGCACGAGGCGGTAAGATTAAGACACCTAACATGAATCCAATTGCCGTTGTTCCGGGTTGTATAACGGAGCCTTGTACTCTATATTCCGTTTGCCATGGTCTCTAGCATATAGAGACCCCTCTCGTATACACTGGCATTCTTCTGTACCAAGCTACAAACAACGGCGTTAATACAACATTATAACAATACAATACAACATTAAAAGCCACTTTCTCTCCCACTCTTTGCCTATTTCTCCCCTATCTTTGGGACTTACCGAGCGACTTGTTCGCTGACGACATTCCATTTCTTCCTTCTTTAAATGTCGTCAGGTGCTTTGGACCCAGCAGAGATCGAGCCTACGGGTGAAGAATTGGAGCAGTTTCATGAAGACCCCGAGCTCTGGAAATTGTACCTTGTTCTATTCAGTACTTTCATATCCTGTTATGCCATTGTTTAGGCATCGCTGTTCATTTCAGTTGTATTTACTTTTCATGCATTGTACAAAAGAATGTTATTAATAAAGTTGCTGTTATTTCTATATCTCTTGTCTCTTGTGATTTACTTTTATATTGCTTAGATACACTTAGCGTATGTACTTCTAAGTATATACGTAGCGGACCTCGTTGCGTCCACTTCGCCGTACACCGGGAAGCGGGGCGTGACAGGATTGATTGGGAAAATGCTGTGACCATTTTTTCTTCTCATCATCATTCATTTTCTCCATTTGCTTTGATGCTTGAAAATTCCCTCCACCATTTTGAGAGGCCGGCCACAATTTGGGAAGAGAGAGGGTTCATTTTTGGTGAGGGAAAATCATTCATCTCATTTGCTTGCTTGCAAAATTCCTAACACCTCTCCAAAGTTCATTTTTCCTTCTCCACATCAAAAGGCAACTTCAAACCCCAAGAGACAAAACTTTCTACACTTCATCTACAACATTTCTTGGGCACGTCGGCTCGCCAACTTCGTGCCCGAGTTGCCTCGGTCCAGAGGTGGGAGCCCGTAAAAGAACCCGATGATGTGGTGCCCGTTCCGACGAGGAGCTGAAGACCGGAGATTCCGCGAGGAGATCGGAGTGGAGGCCGAAGACCGAAGGACACGGATCACTCGGTATAGCTTCCTACCCTTTCTCGTATTTGCTAGCATTAGGTTAATGGCCTGATCTGGGTTTTTAGTGCGCGGTGGTGCCGGTTTCTAGTGTTTAGAAAAGTTTCATTTCCGCATTCCGTCGTCGGATTGACGGCCGGGGCGCCGCCGTGCACTTACACTGGTATCAGAGACACGCCATTAACCTAGTCTAGCTTGCTCTAACGTGTTTACAAGTTCGATCGAACGGATTTTCCAAAAACCGTGTTTCCATGTCGTACTTTCTGTCGAATTTTTCTGTGCTCTAAAAATTATTTGGTATATTGGAAAATTACGTGCAGGGTTTTTTATGAATTCTGTGAAAATTTGGTAGGCTGATGTTACTGTAGCGCGGTGGATCCGCGGCCAAAACCACGTTTTGGCGGCGGATCCGAGGCCGTACAGTAGCTTCAGTTCACCAAATTTCCACAGTGGCTCTGTGACATGGAAATAGGGTTTTTGGTATGTTCTGTTTGGGCCCAGATTTATTTTGAGTGCTACAGTTGTGCTTGGGGCCCACTTCGGGAAAATTTAGTCGATCGAAAATTTTAAACATGTTAGTTCACAGTATTTACATTATATCTGCGATCGTGAATGTCATTTGATCGGTAAATCCTGTCTAATTGCTATAGCCCTTTTAGACGAATTTGCGAACGTGACATTCACGTTGATGTTCTGTGTTGTGTTGTGATGTTGCGGATTGGTCGTGGGGGATAGCCTGGATGCAATGTTAGTACAGTTTGGTTTTATATGTACATTTGATTTTGCGGGGCGAGCGTCCGACATGTGGACTGCCTTTACTGCCTGTTTGTATATTATTCTTTTGGGGCACGACCGGGCTGAGGTCGATGTACCCGTTGTATGTATATTTTACTTTCTGTACTAGGATTACACTGCGATGGGGTGCACGGATAGCCGGGTTCTAGAAGGCAACGGGCCCGCATCTCATGGCTTTGAGACGGAGGGGGCTTCACTCTAGAATTGGCGGGCTATTCGCCGCACTCGTAAGGGGTACAGGTTGACCCAAAGAGGGGTGCCCAAGTTACCGGATTCCATGAAGTGCTGGGTGGTCCATTCACATTGTTGAAGGGGGCTGCCTCGCTTCAGGTTTTAGCGGGTAACTTGCCGCGCCCATAGGGGTCTAGGATTTCATTGCGCAGGCTATCCACACGACCAGGGGAACGTCGGGTTTCAGTAGCGGCTCTATGAAACCCGGGGATCTCAGATATCTGTATTGTTCTATGCTGCTTATTACATTTTTGTGATGTTGCATTTTATCACGCCTTGAGCGAATATTATATATTGATATATATACTAGTAGATGTTGTATATGTTTTGCATCCACGCTAGTCCAGTCCCCGCTATGTCGTTAGTTAAGTAACCTAACGGGTGATGACGGGACCTAGTGGCGAATGCGGCCGGCATATACGTACATCATTATTTTCGTTCTTTATTGGTGTGATCAATTGATGGGACTGCGTTGATTCGGATCAATGCAAGCTAAACAAATCTATTCTGATGTTGTTGGAACATTTTTCAAAAAGCTGTTATTGCAAGGGCGTTCTCTTTTGTTTTGCAGAGTGATATTCAGTTGGAATATCCTGCACCTCAGTCGACGAGGCAAGGGCCGAGATCCCTTCACCGGGAGTGACCCCTTGGACAGAAGTTTGCGTCAGGGTAATAACTTCACTATAGCCGATTGCCTTTTGCTTTGCATCGTGGTATTCAGTTGGAATATTCTGCACCTCATTCTACGGGGAAAGAGCCGAGATCCCTTCACCGGGAGTGACCTCTTTAGCAAAGGTTTTCGTAACTATATTTTATAAAAAGCTATCCGGTTCCTTCAACGATATTAAGTTCATTACGTTAAAGGTTTTCACCAGAAACCATTCGTAGCCCTCCGTCGTTTCATATGGATAGTCAATAGTATTCAAGCTGTGTTTGTTGGCCAAAGTCAAGGCACAGTGATTGGTAGCTATTGGGTATTCATATGCAGCATAGATAGATGCGTTGGTTTGGGACAGTTGTACTGCCTTGTTGGCCAAAGTCAAGGGTAAGTACGGGTGGGTTCAAATTAACCTGGAGAATGACGGGTAGAACTTGACATGTGACTTATGATTTGTTGGCCAAAGTCAAGGTCATAAGAGCATGGGGTAAAAATCACATCGGGGGTTTCTAAAGAAACTGAAACTTACCAGATATGCGCATACCTTCTGGAGTGTGATAATATGAGCGGATTCCGTCACGTTATCATGCGATGATAGTTGGATCCCGATTCCCACTGATGAGTTGGTTTACTCCTCGGGTGATCCCGACTAATTCTTCTTTCAGGTTTGGGGAAGAATTTGACGTTACAGTGGGAGGTTTCCTGATTAGATAAAGTGATAACCATTCTGATCTAGGTTAGAGTGCACGTTGAGTGTTTCTTTTCTCTCTCTCTTTGGCTGCGACCATGACCCGACCCTAGACTATGACTCAGTGAGCAAAATTAACCGAACCTTCTTAAACACTAGATTTTGGATTTTCAGAGTTGCATACCTTATTGCCACTCCTACTTTTACCCTTTTCTCCAGGACACCCCGTATTACTACGAACGTCCACTTCTATTGGACAAAACCATCGTATGGTTATATACGAACTCGAAGGAATTTATTCGAGAATGGTTTCCGGTTCTGGAGAAAACGAATAGGACTATTCAGTTGTCTTTTCCTTTTACCTTCTCTCAGGTTGCGAGTACTCCTTGGTTTAGGAGATAGTACACCTATTACGCAAATTGGATAGTCTTCTTCCAAACCTTAGGCTAGTGTCGAATGGTGGGGAATGAAGAAAACCAATTAGCATAACGATAATGTACAAAAGGTATTAAGAAAAGACATATCAAGGGATTAGTAAGAGGGCAAAGTAAATTGCGACTGCTATTCATGACCAAACCAAGTATTTCTTCGCCAATCCTAAATCACCTTTGTATTTCTCCAGGACACTCCGTATCACTACGAAAATCCACAGTTTATTGGATGCTCCATCGTATGGTTATATACGAACTCGAAAGGAACTTGTTCCAGTTCGGGGATGGATTATGGTTCAGGAGAAATAAGAATAAGGTTTATTCGGTTGTCTTTTATCTTCACCTTCTCTCGCATTGCGAGTGCTCCTAGGATTAGGACAGTACACCCATTATGCTTATTGGATAGTCTTCTTCCAAACCATAGGCTGGTGCCGAACGGTAGGGAAGGAAGAAAACCATTTGGCCTAAAAGGGTGTGCAGAAGTTAATGAATAAAAGACATATAAAGGGATCTGGAGAGATGGCAAAGAATTATACGATTACAATTGTGAATCTGGATAATGGAAGAGACATTACTA
The DNA here is from genome assembly GCA_030015575.1 of Agapanthus africanus. Lineage (NCBI taxonomy): Eukaryota > Viridiplantae > Streptophyta > Magnoliopsida > Asparagales > Amaryllidaceae > Agapanthus > Agapanthus africanus. The sequence continues at coordinate 294,050,882 of CM057339.1, read as the reverse complement.
GGAATACCGGGATACCCCATCGAAACATTTCAATGTTTCGGTTTCACTGTGTACTGTTAAAAGAAAACAGATTTCCCAATTAGCCCTTGCTCCAGGGTATGTATTTACCAGGTATGATTCTCATATCTATATGGTTTTACAGATGATGAGTGGGAGTAATGTCACGACCCGAATATTTCGACTCGTGACCGACACTTAACCACGCTACGTCTATAGGCGTAACGCGACTAAGTAAGCCGAACCCAGAAATCAAAACCATTTAAAAGTAGCGAGTGTTGAAAACATTTAATTAAGACATTTAGAAAACCTTAATTCAATAAGTTCTTTTAAAGTTACGTTTTCATTTAAATAATTTTGGCAGCATTTCCTTTGTAAAAGTAACCCCGAAATCGGGTATAAAACAGGATATAAGTAAAGATGAAATATAATGAAATGAAACATTCCCAAACGGGAGCAATCACGCCCAACGGCGGAAACCATCATCACAAGAGTAATATACGACGCTGTAGCGAAGAATAAGCAATAATTAAACATCACAGAAATATAAACTGCACATAAAAACAGTCGGCTCCCACGAGCTCGACCCAGAATACAAAATACACATCGTCTTCACACAGTATCTAAGTCCAGTACATAAATGGTAGATGGAGAATACTAGATACAAAAGGAGTACAATAAAATTAATCAGATACCATAACCCACCTAAAATGCAAAACAGCTCTCACACCAACTTTAGTGGTATCTGTAGCCAAAAGATGCAAAAGGCAGCCTGCCGCGACTACTCTGAAGGGAAACCTGCAAATACTGTGGCACAACGGGGGTGAGTTGCCAACTCGTGAATAAAGATAACATATAAAGGTAATCACGAGCATGCACGTACTGCGCTACTCTAACATATACCAGCAAGTAAGATCTATATGCGACAAGCGGTAGGTGCAATAATCGTGCAAATGCTCTGTCTGGTAAGACGACTACAGGATGAAATGTATGATAAACAATGCTAAGCATGGGATAAAAAACATCTACATGGAAATATCAACATGGAAGAATAATCGGTGCCCCAAACTGCACCTAAATCCCAAATAAACTCAGGCGCCGGCACTCTCCTCGGCCCTCAAATCCTGTAAATCTCTGAGAATCACGAGTGCCCAACATCGGCACTCAAAATATCATAAAATACTCGTGTCCAACATCGACACGCAAATCCTCGTATATCGGGCTCCGTCAGTCCGGATCAGCCCACGGGGTCCGTCTGCAGTATCGGTCCTCGGCCCCGGCAGTACGGATCGTCCCGCATCCATCTCTCGACTCTGGTCAGCATCCTCCGGATAACCGCCAGGTCCAACCAATTACCGGTAGGTACTCGCCACCCTGCCAGGCTCATCGTCTACTCCACGAAAAACATTTCTCGCCCAGGAGAACCATACAGGGTCCACCACGAACCCGCAAACGGATCATCCAACTCCTCGAATCGGGTTTCAAGCACACATCTCAGCATCGAGAAAACGCGTGGTGGACGCACCAAAATATCATATCACGAGGAACCGGGTTTTCAAATATTGCATCTTTTCTTAAAAATCGTCCTCAAAACCAGAAATCACATGAAAATCCAACACCAAGAAGTAAATCCAATACGATGTGCTATGTACATCAATCCATGATATAGGTCTAAGGGAAAACCGCTTTTAAAATAGTTTCCGTTTTTAAAGATATCATGCGGCTCCCAATTTCCATGAAAGTCATATCGAATCACATGTGAGATGAACTACAACAATATAATCATGGTAGTTCTACAGTGAGTGTGTCATGGCAATTACTAACGGTGAGTGTGTAACATCCATACTAGTGCTCGTGCAACATGAACCGTTAGTAATTGTGCAGTGTTCTATCAAATTCTAAATTTACATACAGCAGGGAATGCAATATGCAATGACAGTCCATGAGGTAAATGCAACATATAATAATAAGGTCCTATCAGCCCTGACGCATAACGCATGCGGGCGATATCCCCATAGATGTTAAATCTACTCACCGAAGTCTCGCGCTAAGTGTAGCCGACGACTTGCTTCCCTTTCTTCCCAGCGTCCGTCTCACTCGCCTGCGAACCTAGAATCACACTATATATATATATATATATATATATATATATATATATATATATATATATATATCACACATAAGCTCAAATCCACAAAACGTGATATTAAGGTCAAACTAGAAACCCGTGTCACAAATCAAGCGCGCGTGTGCGCGATACGCAAAAACGTGTGATTACGCGCCTGAAACTACCCCGACGCGTCGCGATACGCAGAAACCCCAAACCGCTTGCGTATCACGCGTGTCGCGAAGGTTTAGAAATACGGAAAAGCAGGTATATAGTTCTAGATTTTTCTACAGCAAGAATTAAATAAAATTATACATGCCAGGAGCCTAAGGGTTGCAGCAGACACCTATAGGACCAAACCCCAACCCAAACCCTACCCATCTGGCCGCAATTTGCGGCCAGATCGAATATTCCGGCGGCCTGAAGGAGTCCTAAGGGGGTCGGGTTCTACCAGGGGAATCAGCTCCTAACCACAATGCTACAGTCATCTCAAATTTAATCTGAACTTATCGGGTCGATAGCAGTTTACAGAAACACAAAATTGCCTTAAAACGACGAATCTGCTTCAAAAGAGATCCGGTGGTATTTTAGTGCAATTGGGGATAAGCTGGGTTAAAATGTCCCTAACAACACTCTATCAACCTACTAAAACCAAATCAAACATCACTTGCTCAAGGTTCCCACTAATCACCTCATATCACACTAAAACGCACCAATAAACACTAATCGAAGCAAAACTACACTAAACAAGTAAACTAGGGAGTAAGTTCAGGAAGTATACTCCACACTCGACCCTAGGGAGCTGGAGGAAGAAGAAGAAGTGAAGGGAAGGAGCTGCAGCTGGAGTTGTGGCTGTTGCTGCTGCAAACTGCTGCTACTGCTGCTCACTGGTGCTGCTGCTGCTGGGATGCTTGCTGCTGCTGTGATGCCTGCTGCTGCTGCTGGGGATGCTGGCTGCTGCTGCTGCTGCTGGGAAGGTAAGTGTGTGTGTGTGTGTGAGTGAGGTTGAGAGAAAATAACAAAAGAATGAGAGGAATCATAACCCCAATTGTCAACCCCTCTACTCTCTCTCTTCATTAAATGCAAGCATGGCCTAAGCCATGATGCATTCTCTCTCTCTCACCAAGTCAACACCCAAAAGGAAATTCAAATTAAAAAAAATCACTATCAAATAACTAAATAACTTAATTAAAACCCAAAAGACTTAATCCCCATGATTAACCCACCATGGTTACTAATCATGGTATTACCTCATTTTAAAACCCTAGTTTACATGCACATGTGTGTGCAAGCCTGGGAAAATTCTAGAAAAATATTTATTAAATTAGGAAAATTACTTGAAACGCAATTTGGTAAACTTTTTATTAAAAACCCTTTATTTAAATATAAATAGCCACAAAACACATTCTAAGGTGTTACAATCTCTCCCCCTTAAAGAAATTCGTCCCCGAATTTCAAAATCTAACTACACGTACCTTCGAAAAGTTGGGGGGTACTTCTTCCTCATCTCGCTTTCGGTCTCCCAAGTGACCTCCTCACTGCTCGGACCATGCCAAAGTACCTTGACTGATGGAATGTCTTTCGATCTCAATTTCTTCACTTGTCGATCCAAGATCATCACCGGCTGCTCTGCATAGGAAAGGTCGCGCTCAAGCTGGATCGTCGGGTGCTGAATCGCATGCGAAGGATCATGAAGATATCTACGGAGCATCGAAACGTGAAATATGAGGTGCACATCTGGAAAACTGGGCGGAAGGGCTAACCGGTATGCAACTGCACCAACACGCTCGAGGATCTCAAAGGGCCCCACATATCTGGGACCGAGCTTCCCCTTCTTCCCAAACCTCACCACAACTTTCATTGGGGAGACCCTCAAGAAAACGTGATCACCAACAGAAAACTCAAGTCTGCGCCGCCGACGGTCTGCATAAGATCTCTGTCTACTCTGGGTTGCTCTCATCCTGTCGCGAATCAACTGGATCTTCGCGGTCGTCTCCTCAACAATCTGTGGCCCTAAGATACTGCTCTCACTGAGCTCTGTCCAACAGGCGGGCGATCTGCATCTCCTCCCATAAAGAGTCTCAAATGGTGCCATCTGAATGGTGTCCTGGTAGCTGTTATTGTAGGAGAACTCTACTAAGGGTAAGTGATGATCCCAGCTACCTCCGAAATCTAGGATGTCCTCGAGAGTCTGAATAGTCCGCTCTGACTGTCCGTCGGTCTACGGATGAAATGTTGTGCTGAAACTCAAGCGAGTGCCCAAAGCTTCCTGAAGCCTCTGCCATAATCGGCTGGTAAACTGGGTGCCTCTGTCGGACACAATACATGTCGGAACTCCGTGCAGTCGTACTATCTCGTCGATATAAATCTGGCCGTACTGAGCAAATCCGAAAGTCGTCTTCACTGGCAGGAAGTGAGCCGCTTTCGTCAAACGATCTACGATCACCCAAATGGAGTCATACCCTCGCCTAGTCCTTGGTAGACCCACAACGAAATCCATCGAAATCTGCTCCCATTTCCACTCCGGGATGGGTAACGGCTGTAGCTCTCCCGCGGGCCTCTGGTGCTCAGCCTTGACCTGCTGACAAGTCAGGCATCTCGACACAAAATCTGCGATGTCTCTTTTCATTCCGTCCCACCAGTAAACACCTCTCATGTCATGGTACATCTTGGTGGAACCAGGATGAACACTATATATCGATCGATGTGCCTCCTCAAGAATCTCGCGCCGCAGTCCCTCAGCATCTGGTACGCACAGTCTAACTCCAAATCGTAGTATCCCCTGATCATCGATCACGAACTCGGAAAATCCGCCCTGTCCAATCTGTGCCATGATCTCCGAACATCGGTCATCACTGCGCTGTGCCTCATGTATGCGGTCAAGTAACTGTGGGCGTGCACGAACATGCGCGATCTGTCCTCCAATCGGCATGAACTCGAACTGTACTCGGCTGTCGCATAATATCTGCCAATCTGCCGACGACTGCCCCTGTACTGCGCTCAAACAAGATAGACTACCTCCGGGCCTCCTTCTCAAAGCATCCGCCACCACATTCGCCTTGCCCGGGTGATACAAAATCTCGCAGTCGTAATCCTTCACTAACTCCATCCACCGGCGCTGTCTAAGGTTCAGGTCTCGCTGCTGAAATATATACTTTAAACTCTTGTGATTAGTGAATATCTGGCACGACTCGCCGTATAGGTAATGTCGCCAGATCTTAAGTGCAAAGACCACTATAGCCATCTCCAAATAGTGAGTGGGGTAGTTCTGTTCATGTTTCTTCAATTGTCGCGAAGCATACGCGATCACCCTGTCATGCTACATCAATACGCACCCTAGCCCCACTCGCGAAGCATCATAATAGACCATAAATCCGCCTGATCCGGAAGGTAATGATAATACCGGTGCTGTAGTCAGCCGAGTCTGTAGCTGCTAGAAACTGTGCTCGCACTCCTCCATCCAATTGAAAGGAACTCTCTTCCGGGTCAACCCGGTCAAAGGTGTAGCAATACTGGAGAAATCCTACACAAATCGTCTGTAGTAACCGGCCAACCCCAAAAAGCTGCGAATCTCCGTAACCGATGTGGGTCTGGGCCAACGCTGAACGGCCTCGATCTTCCTCGGGTCTACACATATACCGTCTCGTGAAATCACATGCCCTAAGAAGTCTACGCTGTCCAGCCAGAAAGCACACTTGGAGAATTTCGCATAAAGCTGGTGCTCACTCAAAGTCTGCAGTGTAATCCGCAGGTGCTGCTCGTGCTCCTCACTACTCCGGGAATACACCAAGATATTGTCAATGAATACTATGATGAACAGGTCCAAATATGGCCGGAAAATACGGTTCATCAAGTCCATGAATGCTGCTGGCGCATTGGTGAGTCCGAACGACATCACCAAAAACTCATAATAGCCGTAGCGTGTACGGAAAGCCGTCCTAGGAATGTCCTCCTGTCGAACCCGCAGCTGATGATAGCCCGATCGTAAATCGATCCTTGAAAAGTATCCTGCCCCCTGAAGCTGGTCGAACAAATCGTCGATACGTGGCAAGGGATATCTGTTCCGCACTGTCACCCGGTTCAGCTGACGGTAGTTGATACACAGACGCAAAATTCCGTCCTTCTTCTTGACGAACAGGACTGGAGCACCCCAAGGAGAAACACTGGGTCGAACAAGTCCCTCAGCCAGCAAATCTTGTAACTGACCTTTCAACTCTCGAAGTTCCGCCGGGGCTATCCGATAAGGCGGTATGGAAATAGGCCCCGTGCCAGGAACCAGATCAATACAGAAAGAAATGTCGCGCTCGGGAGGTAGCCCGGGAAGCTCGTCAGGGAACACATCAGGAAACTCACTAACAACTGGAACCTGATCCAATGGAACCTGTGTAGCACTAGCATCGCAAATATAAGCGAGAAATCCCTGACATCCCTTCCTCAAAAGCTGTCCAGCATGAAAAGAAGAAATCACACTGTGAGGGGCGGCACCATGGTCCCCCAACACAACAAAAACCGACTCGCCGGGAAAGCAGAATCTAACTGTCTTCTCACGGCAGTCCACAGAAGCATAGCACGTGGCTAACCAATCCATGCCCAAAAGAACGTCGAAGTCCAACATCACGAGAAGGATCAAGTCGACAGGCAACTCTCTCTCGCCAATACAGACGGTACATGATCGGAACACGTGCCTAGCGACAAACGACTCTCCCACAGGAGTGGTCACTACAAGCGGCTGATCAAGCAAACCGGACTCTCTACCTAAACTCGGCACAAAGTGTGTGGATACGTACGAGTGCGTGGATCCGGGATCGAACAACACGTGTGCATCAACAGAACATACTGAAAGGATACCTGTAACCACCGCATTGGACGCCTGCGCGTCCCGATGCGTCAAAGCAAAAACCCGCGCCTGTCCTCCATCGGTGACTGACTGCCCTCTGCCTCGGTTATCTCGCCCTCTCTGAGCAACTCCTCCACGCTCAAGACATCTCTGTGTATGAGTCTGACGCGGAGTAACGGTAGGTACAACAGGTAACGCCCTCTGGGGTAGTGAAGGTGGTAATGTAACATGCGGTGCTGCCGCCTCCCTCCGGTGTATCACAGGACAATCTCTAACGAGGTGAAGTAGACTGCCGCATCTAAAGCAACCCTATGGCGACTGCTGGCTCTCCTGGGGATACGAACTAAACATCTGGCCTCGTCCCGAATCTCTACTACTCCTCATACCAGAACGATACCTGTCGCGGCGTCTGAATGACTGTCTCCGTGCGGATATACTAGTACGAACTCTCTTCGGCTCTGGAACTACCGAAGTCTCAGCAAGGCGCTCCTCAACCAATAAGGCTGCATCTACAGCTGCTGCGTAGGTCTCGTAGTGCTGCGCGCTGATCGCAAGGAACAGTGGTGTAAGCAAGCCTCGAACAAATCTCTTGACTCGCAACTCCTCGGTAGCCACTAAATACGGGGCATAGACTGCTAGCTCTATAAACAGCACGTCATACTCTGCCACTGTCATCTCTGGCGTCTGGCACAAGGACTCAAATCTGCGTGCTCGGGCATCCCTAACGCTCTGGGGAAGGAAACAGGCTAGAAATACTGTCACAAACTCCGTCCAGGTCATAGAAGGAAGACCTGCCGCTCTGCCCTTCTCAACTGAATCACACCACTTCTGCGCAGGACCATCCAGGCGAAAGCTCGCGAACTCAACCCATCTCGCATCTGCGCATCTGAGGGAACGGCATATCCGGGCCATCCTATCAATGAAAGACTGTGGATCCTCGGCTGTATCGGTGCCTGTAAAGACCGGAGGCTTCAGCCTCATGAACTCTGATAGCGATACTGTAATCACCTCCATGGCTGCAAGGGCAACTGGCTGTGCGGTAGGTACCATCGCGGTCTCTGGAACGGGTGGAGCTACCTCTGGTCGTTGTGCTCGAAGCGTCTCAACTAGCGATCCTATCATCTGGCGCATCTCCTGCATGCTGGATCCCACCGTCTGGCGCATCTCCTGCATACCAGCCCCTAGCGTGGCGATCTGATCTGTCACGGGAGGAACAGTCTGCTCGGGTACAATGGGTGCACTGTCCGGATCAGTCCTCGTCTCGGATGAGTCAACTCGAATCTCGGCCCTCGCGGCCGCTCTCTACGCCCTCGTAGTCTTTGGCGGCATAATGGCTGAAAGGAAATTAGGATTCGATAAGAATACGGAAATCGAATCACAAAAATATATATACTCAAGAAGGAATTTAAATCAATAAGTCCTAAGGTCTCCTTGGTGGAGTACCGTGTCGTGAGTATGCCGCGGAACATACACACGCTACGCCACTCTGCTTGAGCTACCTACTCCATCATACCAAGGTCATCCTACACTCCGAAAGGTAAAACCTACTCTCTGATACCAACTTTGTCACGACCCGAATATTTCGACTCGTGACCGGCACTTAACCACGCTACGTCTACAAGTGTAACGCGACTAAGTAAGCCGAACCCAGAAATCAAAACCATTTAAAAGTAGCAAGTGTTGAAAACATTTAATTAAGACATTTAGAAAACCTTAATTCAATAAGTTCTTCTAAAGTTACGTTTTCATTTAAATAATTTTGGCAGCATTTCCTTTATAAAAGTAACCCCGAAATCGGGTATAAAACAGGATATAAGTAAAGATGAAATATAATGAAATGAAACATTCCCAAACGGGAGCAATCACGCCCAACGGCGGAAACCATCATCACAAGAGTAATATACGACGCCGTAGCGAAGAATAAGCAATAATTAAACATCACAGAAATATAAACTGCATATAAAAACAGTCGGCTCCCACGAGCTCGACTCAGAATACAAAATACACATCATCGTCCTCACACAGTATCTAAGTCCAGTACATAAATGGTAGATGGAGAATACTAGATACAAAAGGAGTACAATAAAAGTAATCAGATACCACAACCCACCTAAAATGCAAAACAGCTCTCATACCAACTTTAGTGGTATCTGTAGCCAAAAGATGCAAAAGACAGCCTGCCGCGACTACTCTGAAGGACAACTTGCAAATACTGTGGCACAACGGGGGTGAGTTGCCAACTCGTGAATAGAGATAACATATAAAGGTAATCGCGAGTATGCACGTACTGCGCTACTCTAAAATATACCAGCAAGTAAGATCTATATGCGACAAGCAGTAGGTGCAATAATCGTGCAAATGCTCTGTCTGGTAAGACGACTACAGGATGAAATGTATGATAAACAATTCTAAGCATGGGATAAACAACATCTACATGGAAATATCAACATGGAAGAATAATCGGTGCCCCAAACTGCACCTAAATCCCAAATAAACTCAGGCGCCGGCACTCTCCTCGGCCCTCAAATCCTGTAAATCTCTAAGAATCACGAGTGCCCAACATCGGCACTCAAAATATCATAAAATACTCGTGTCCAATATCGACATGCAAATCCTCGTATATCGGGCTCCGTCAGTCCGGATCAGCCCACGGGGTCCGTCTGCGGTATCGGCCCTCGGCCCCGGCAGTACGGATCGTCCCGCAACCATCTCTCGACTCTGGTCAGTATCCTCCGGATAACCGTCAGGTCCAACCAATCACCGGTAGGTACTCGCCACCCTGCCAGGCTCATCGTCTACTCTACGAAAAACATTTCTCACCCCGGGAAACCATACCGGATCCACCACGAACCCGCAAACGGATCATCCAACTCCTCGAATCGGGTTTCAACCACACATCTCAGCACCGAGAAAACGCGTGGTGGACGCACCAAAATATCATATCACGAGGAACCGGGTTATCAAATATTGCATCTTTTCTTAAAAATCGTCCTCAAAACCAGAAATCACATGAAAATCCAACACCAAGAAGTAAATCCAATGCGATGTACTATGTACATCAATCCATGATATAGGTCTACGGGAAAACCGCTTTTAAAATAGTTTCTGTTTTTAAAGATATCATGCGGCTCCCAATTTCCATGAAAGTCATATCGAATCACATGTGAGAAGAACTACAGCAATATAATCATGGCAGTTTTACAGTGAGTGTGTCATGGCAATTACTAACGGTGTGTGTGTAACATGCATACTACACTACTACAATATGGGTTTGCCCCTACGGATGATGATATCCGTAGGGGCAGATTTTTATTGCCCCTACGGACTAAGCCGTAGGGATAAATGGTTGTCCCTACGGTGCCCGACATTTTAATTTAAAAATATTAAATCTTAATTTGTTGTTTGGCCCTATGGAGGCGCAAACCAATAATCTACGGTTATGTCCGTAGGGGCATCTAAATGGGAATTTAATAAAAAAAGGCACAGAAATGCCCTACGCCTCGATCTCTTCCCTCTCGTTCCCAAAATTTTCTCTCGTTCCCGCGTCTGCAATTTTCTCTTCGTCGCCACCGCGCGCCCTCCGTTCTCAGCCCGCCACCGCCTTCCGTTCTCGGCCCACCACCGCCTTCCGTTCTCGGCCCACCACCGCCCTCGTTCTTCCTCGTCGAGTTCCTCGTCGCCGATTGCGTGCGTCGTCAACCGCCAAGCGTCTCCGTCGTCTCCTCCACTGTCTACAGGTAAGTAAATCTCCAATTAAACATAATTGTGATGATGTTAGGGCTAGTGTTCAGGGTTCAGGTAGGGATGAGGGTTATGGTTAGGCATCGGGTTCAGTTTATGTTAGGGTTAGGGTTAGGGTTGGGGCTCGGCTCGGGCTGGGGCTGGGGCTGGGGTTGGGTTTAGCTGGGGCTGGGTCTGGGGTTAGGGTTAGGTTGGGGCTGGGGTTGGGGTTGGGGTGGGGCTGGGGTTAGGATTAGGTTGGGGTTGGGGTTTGCTGAATTTGGCAAACCTGAGAAGAATTTCCAGCAATTTTAGCCTAGTTTGATTATTATAATTATTGTTGATCGAGAAAATCTTGGGTCCTTCTAATCAAACATTGTTTGTTACTGTATGTCAATGAGTACTGATAAAAGAAAAAACCGATTTCAAGTGGAAATTAGGTATGTACAATGTTCTAATATAAAAATTAAGAAATCCCTTTTATTTAAATATAAAAGCTTATGTTTCATGTTAACAATAGGAGTTTGGCTTCAAGCATGGTTAATTATATATGGATCTATGTTTATAATTATGAAAAAGAGTATCAACTTAGAACTATCATACTATCATGTTGATCTGCATGGTGATCTGATGAATGTGTCTAAATTTTATATAATCTCCTAGAAATACCTTGATGCCTTGTATCGATAAATTTCAGGTTAATTAGTTAATTAGGCATATGGATTGTTATATTATAGGTGAGCCGAATATCAAGAAATTGTAGAATTATTGGATTTATGAGTTTTGATAAACATTGATTTGATAAAAAAAATGGTAATTTGTAATATCTTAGTTTTTCCCAAGTTAGGGCTTCAAGCCAAGGTTGTTCTCCTCGTCGCCACCGCCGGTTTCGTCGCCACTGCAGTTCTCGTCGCCACCGCGGTTCAGGTCGTCGCCACTGCCGTTCAGGTCGTCGCCCCAGCCACAGCAGCCGTTCAGGTGAGTAAATCTCGAGGTAAGTTAAAGAATTTATTAGATTATTTTGGGCTTAGGGTTCATGGCGTGCGAGTTGGGGTTGGGCTGGGGTCGCGGTCGCAGTCAGGGTCGGGTTAGGGTTGGGCCAGGGGCTGGGCTCCGGGATCGGGTTCGGGGTAGGGTTAGGGTCGGGGTCGGGGTCGGGGTCAGGGTCGGGGAAGGGTCAATTTATCAAATTTTTTATTGGGGGTGAGGCTGGGGCTGCGGGCTGGGGCTAGGGCTGGGCTGCGGCTGGGGCTAGGGCTGGGGCTGGGGCTGCGGCTGCGGCTAGGGCTGTGCGTCCTCCAGAGGGCGATCATAGGATCGGTGAAGTGAGGTGGATGGATATGAGATACGATGGATTTCCATGTGTTCAATGGAATGCTGAGGGTCAGAGTCGGTTATTCATATATCTCCCAAAAAAGAATGAGTTTGTTATCAAAGGTGTATTGACTTCTACATCAAGGAATATCAGTTATATGTCATCCAGTGACTAAGTCTGTTTCTGGCCCAACCATATTTATGAATCGCTTCTTCTTTTTCCTTCTTACGTATATTTACTACTTCAGACTGTATGCACCTCTGCAATCAACACCGAGAACTTGTACATTATAGGTTAATAGACATATGCTATGAAATCACGGTGCATATCGAATTCATGATATGTTATAGTCCCTCATTATTTTTACTGTGGTGAGAAAGCAGTCGCTGGTGGCCACAAGCCATAGAATTGGATCTTAGCATTTCTCGGTGCACATTATTTTTACTGTGCTTAGCATAATCTAGTTGCGATAAACAATTCCATCTTCTGCTACTATGGTGGCACTGAGAAACTTCCATTTAGAAATGACAGCACGTATTTTGTGGAAGTACTGTACATAAGTAAAACCACAACGGGCATGACAAATTTGTTGACCAGGTTCCGATTACTGTGTGAAAGTTGTTCGGATGAAATTCTAATTCTGGTGGAATTGAAACCGATAACCGGTTCATATGGTGATTTAGGCTGCTTCAGTGATATTTGTGCCTACATTGATGCCTCAAGCAACGAATCAAATGATATGGATCACAAACTAATTAAATAAATTTTGAATACCAATCTGGACTGGGATTTGAATACCAATCCTAGTTTGCTACATTTTTTTATATATAGTAGATGGTGATACTTCTTTAAGTAAAAACAACCCCACACTTAAGCGAAATCATAAATCGAAACACACATATATAGAATACAACTCATACATGGGTATCCTCAAATCTAACTTTCATTGAATTTGCATGCGCACCTAAAATAACAACCTTTATACTAAAAAATTATGTATGACATTACTTAGTAATTTATGGTTTTTAGACGCAAAAGCCATTTGAGAAATACCTTTCCTACCCACTATTAATCCATATTCTCAATATAGTCATTGAATTTGCACGCGCACATAATAAGAAGGAGAAGACAGTAATGTGGCAGAAGAAGAAGGAGAAGACAGTAATGTGGCAGAAGAAGAAAAAAATGACATTCCTTGTTCTCTGTTTCAGCATCAATCTTCTGATATGAACTAATGATGGCTTTCACATAGGCTTTTCCCTTTAGATACTTCTTAGTGTCCAATGGAAAGCATACATCAGATTTGTGCAGGTCGGGTTCTTCTATGACTTTCAAGAGTCTCAACTGATTCTGTAAATTACACCCTAGTTGGGTGATATTTTTACCACTTCTCACTGCAGGTGCGCTCTCTAATATCCATTTTGAATGTAATATTATCGATATTCAAAATGGATATTAGAGAGCGCACCTGCAGTGAGAAGTGGTAAAAGTATCACCCAACTAGGGTGTAATTTACAGAATCAGTTGAGACTCTTGAAAGTCATAGAAGAACCCGACCTGCACAAATCTGATGTATGCTTTCCATTGGACACTAAGAAGTCTTTAAAGGGAAAAGCCTATGTGAAAGCCATCATTAGTTCATATCAGAAGATTGATGCTGAAACAGAGAACGAGGAATGTCATTTTTTTCTTCTTCTGCCACATTACTGTCTTCTCCTTCTGCCACATTACTGTCTTCTCCTTCTTATTATGTGCGCGTGCAAATTCAATGACTATATTGAGAATATGGATTAATAGTGGGTAGGAAAAGTATTTCTCAAATGGCTTTTGCGTCTAAAAACCATAAACTACTAAGTAATGGCATACATAATTTTTTTAGTATAAAGGTTGTTATTTTAAGTTTTCCCTTGTAGAGATATGATCTAACTGCATCTATAAACTATAAGTGTGCATAAAATTATGATAAGAAAGCAAATTATCCATTGTGGCTCACTAGGTTAGCATTTTCTCTTCTATTGACCATCTTACTAATCTGCTTGGTAAATTTATTCGGAACCGGCTGCGAATCATTAAAAGACATGCATAAGAAAGAAAGCTAAAATACAGATATATAGCATACCGATACATCGAAACTTCATAGTTGCGATGGCAATCCAGAGATATTTATTTCTACACACGTGGTGCGCGTGCGAATGCGTCAGGCATCATGGACAAATATTTCAGAACATGGAAAGTATTATTCGTATAAAGTAATTAAAACTTTTAAACACCTTGGGTAGATATTTTCTTATTTGATGCAATCATATCATGAGGACTAAATTTAAGCTATTATACATATGCATATGTATTTTTCTAACCTAATATATCTCTCACACACACACACACACAGAGAGAGAGAACACCAGTTTGGTAGAGAAATCAGCTAGCAGGACCCTGAAGAAATGGAGTCCATAGCATTGCTCATCATCATCATCCGTGATCCCTTTGAAAAAATATTATCAAAGGGATCATGGATGATGATGATGAGCAATACTATGGACTCCATTTCTTCAGGATCCTGCTACCTGATTTCTCTACCTACCTGGTGTTCTCTCTGTGTGTGTGTGTGTGTGTGTGTGTGTGTGTGTGATATATTAGGTTAGAAAAATACATATGCATATGTATAATAGCTTAAATTTAGTCCTCATGATATGATTGCATCAACTAAGAAAATATCTACCCAAGGTGTTTAAAAGTTTTAATTACTTTATACGAATAATACTTTCCATGTTCTGAAATATTTTTCCATGATGCCTGACGCATTCGCACGCGCACCACGTGTGTAGAAATAAATATCTCTGGATTGCCATCGCAACTATGAAGTTTCGATGTATCGGTATGCTATATATCTGTATTTTAACTTTCTTTCTTATGCATGTCTTTTAATGATTCGCAGCCGGTTCCGAATAAATTTACCAAGCAGATTAGTAAGATGGTCAATAGAAGAGAAAATGCTAACCTAGTGAGCCACAATGGATAATTTGCTTTCTTATCATAATTTTCTGCACACTTATAGTTTATAGATGCAGTTAGATCATATCTCTATAAGGGAAAACTTAAAATAACAACCTTTATACTAAAAAAATTATGTATGCCATTACTTAGTAGTTTATGGTTTTTAGACGCAAAAGCCATTTGAGAAATACTTTTCCTACCCACTATTAATCCATATTCTCAATATAGTCATTGAATTTGCACGCGCACATAATAAGGAGAAGACAGTAATGTGGCAGAAGGAGAAGACAGTAATGTGGCAGAAGAAGAAAAAAATGACATTCCTCGTTCTCTGTTTCAGCATCAATCTTCTGATATGAACTAATGATGGCTTTCACATAGGCTTTTCCCTTTAGAGACTTCTTAGTGTCCAATGGAAAGCATACATCAGATTTGTGCAGGTCGGATTCTTCTATGACTTTCAAGAGTCTCAACTGATTCTGTAAATTACACCCTAGTTGGGTGATACTTTTACCACTTCTCACTGCAGGTGCGCTCTCTAATATCCATTTTGAATGTAATATTATAGATATCCATACCTGTTTATGTCAAAATTACTTATATTGTCAATGTTTGATTGTCTAGTTGTTGGTGATGTGTCCATATCAGGGACAGAGGCCACTCCTGTTCCTCCAGGTATGTTTATATATTATATAGGGCATGTATATTGATTTAGAATGCTATATCATAAATATACACACATTTCTTTTGCTCTTAGTCGTCCAACTCATTATCATGGGCTGCTTGATGAGATTAGATTTGCGCCTGATGATCTACAAGAGCTTGTTCACTCCCTGTCATATGTGTAAGCAGCGCTATATGCGAGTTTACCTTGTTAGTATGTATGTACTGAAATTAATTAATATTATTCAAATTTTGATACATGCAGATAACAGAGGAGCACATCTTCTATCTCTGTACGTAAGGCTTTGAATTTGTTGATTTTGGTATTTCTTGTCAATTTTATAGACCAGTATGTGCTAAATATAATGTTCTGACAGTTGCTAGGGGGAAGGCAGCATTCGAGGCTGCCGACCCCAGTCCTGGACGCCGCACACGAACGACACCACGGAGGTTGGGAGAGAGGCCGAGGACTGGGCTCTAGCAGGGCCCATATGAGGTTGGACTCCACCCCGGTGGTTACTTCCTCCGTCTCCAGTGAGAGACGTATCCAGCAGGAACTGGAGAGCTTGAAGGCCACCGTTCAGGAGTTGAATGAGATGCTGGTATGTATACTACTTAATAGTAAAATATAATGTCATATTATAGATATCAACATATCCAATATCAGTACATAGCCTGAGCTTATTTGGTTGTAGACTTATGTTTTATTAATCATACATGTACATATCTAATTAAAATAAACTACAGTTTTCCAAACTAGATATCCAAATGGGGTTTCGAAATAACTCGATAAAGATAAGAATTCGAATGTGGGTGTAGGAGCGGGTGGTTGAGCAGGCCCAGGCCTCGGGGATCGATTTTACCGGACAGAACGATCCGAGGCTGCTGACCCCAGTTCTGGACGCCGCACAAGGAGGGCACCACGGAGGTTGGGAGAGGCCGGGGATTGGGCCCTAGCAGGGCCCATATGAGGTTGGACTCCACCCCGGCGGTTACTTCCTCCGTCTCCAGTGACCGGCATGTCCATCATGAACTGGATAGCTTGAGGGCCAGCGTTCAGGAGTTGAAGGAGATGCTGGTATGTATACTACTTTATAGTAAAATATCATTTCATATTATATACATATCAACATATCCATAATTAGTACGTAGCTTGAGCTTATTTGGTTTTAGACTTAAGTTTGATTAATCATACATACATATGTAATTGAAATAAACAACGCTTTTCCAAACTAGATATCCAAACAGGGTTTCGAAATAACTTAATAATGATACGAATTCGAATAATAAACAGTTCTTACACGCTTCTTACACACGTTATATCCAGACGCGACAGGGTAGATCGGCCGAGCCTCCACACGCATCTCCTTCGGCTGCGGCTCCGCAAGCCACTACATCGGCTGCGGTTCCGCAGACAGCTCTTGTAGCTCCACCGCCCACTCAGAGTCCCGCAGCCGCGGCTCCGCAAGCGACTACCTCGACGGCGGCTGCGCAGACCACATCGCCGGCTCCACATGCCGCTCAGACTCCCGCTCGCGACGAATTGCAGAGTTTATTGACCGAGGAGCAGGCGCGCGTTATTCTATCGTTAGTCAGAGGTGGAGCTGGACCGAGCTAGGGTAGATTTTTGGTTCTTTTTTTTGAAACATGTATTTATTTATATCATACACATTGTACTACATTTTGAAACGATATTGATATTGGTTTGTATTTATATCATATTCAGTTTTTGTGTTTCTTTTGTATATTATATATATGCGTGCGATGTGATTATGAATACTGCAATATATGATTTGATTGATGTATATATTATTGTGCACAGGGCGGGAAAAAATCAAGCAGCCCATTTTTTAAAAAAAATTACAGACAATATGTACCTACGGATTAATCCGTAGGCAATCATGTTACCCCTACGGATATGTCCGTAGGGGCAAAATATCAGCAGTAACTGATATTTTCCCCCAGATCTCAGTGCCAGGGGGTTGGGAAAGCCCCTACGGATATATCCGTCGAGGTCACTGACTCTCCCCTACGGCGTTATCCGTAGGGGCAAAATATCAGGAATCCTGAATTTGGGCCCCTACGGAAACGTACCTACGCATATATCCGTAGGGGATAGTACATGCCCCTACGGGTATATCCGTAGGTCCAAGTAATTTATTAAAATAAACCGTAAATAATATAAAATCTTATACCCTACGGCTTAATCCGTAGGGGAAACGGGACCTACAGACATATCCGTAGGGGAAAGAATTTAACCGTAGGGGCAAGTTCAGGGCCTCAACTTGCACCTGCGGCCTTTGCACCTACGGGGTATTTTTTCGCCCCAACGTATATATCCGTAGGGGCAGTGGGTTGCCCCTACGGCTAAATCCGTAGGGGCAACCCTTCTTTGTAGTAGTGCTAGTGCTCGTGCAACATGAACCGTTAGTAATTGTGCAGTGTTCTATCAAATTCTAAATTTACATACACCAGGGAATGCAATATGCAATGACAGTCTATGAGGTAAATGCAACATATAATAATAAGGTCCTATCAGCCCTGACGCATAACGCCATGCGGGCGATATCCCCGTAGATGTTAAATCTACTCACCGAAGTCTCGCGCTAAGTGTAGCCGACGACTTGCTTCCCTTTCTTCGCAGCGTCCGTCTCACTCGCCTGCGAACCTAGAATCACACAATATATATATATATATATATATATATATATATATATATATATATATATATCACACATAAGCTCAAATCCACAAAACTGATATTAAGGTCAAACTAGAAACCCGTGTCACAAATCAAGTGCGCGTGTGCGCGATACGCAAAAACGTGTGATTACGCGCCAGAAACTACCCCGACGCGTCGCGATACGCAGAAACCCCAAACCACATGCGTATCACGCGTGTCGCGAAGGTTTAGAAATACGGAAAAGCAGGTATATAGTTCCAGATTTTTCTACAGCAAGAATCAAACAAAATTATACATGCCAGGAGCCTAAGGGTTGCAGCAGACACCTATAGGACCAAACCCCAACCCAAACCCTACCCATCTAGCCGCAATTTGCGGCCAGATCGAATATTTCGGCGGCCTGAAGGAGTCCTAAGGAGGTCGGGTTCTACCAGGGGAATCAGCTCCTAACCACTATGCTACAGTCATCTCAAATTTAATCTGAACTCATCGGGTCGATAGCAGTTTACAGAAACACAAAATTGCCTTAAAACGACGAATCTGCTTCAAAAGAGATCCAGTGGTATTTTAGTGCAATTGGGGCTAAGCTGGGTTAAAATGGCCCTAACAACACTCTATCAACCTACTAAAACCAAATCAGACATCACTTGCTCAAGGTTCCCACTAATCACCTCATATCGCACTAAAACACACCAATAAACACTAATCGAAGCAAAACTGCACTAAACAAGTAAACTAGGAAGTAAGTTCAGGAAGTATACCCCACACTCGACCCTAGGGAGTTGGAGGAAGAAGATGAAGTGAAGGGAAGGAGCTGCAGCTGGAGTTGTGGCTGTTGCTGCTGCAAACTGCTGCTGCTGCTGCTCACTGGTGCTGTTGCTGCTGCTGGGATGCTTGCTGCTGCTGCTGTGATGCCTGCTGCTGCTGCTAGGGATGCTGGCTGCTGCTGCTGCTGGGAAGGTAAGTGTGTGTGTGTGTGTGTGAGTGAGGTTGAGAGAAAAGAACAAAAGAATGAGAGGAATCATAACCCCAATTATCAACCCCTCTACTCTCTCTCTTCATTAAATGCAAGCATGGCCTAAGCCATGATGCATTCTCTCTCTCTCTCACCAAGTCAACACCCAAAAGGAAATTCAAATTAAAAAAAATCACTATCAAATAACTAAATAACTTAATTAAAACCCAAAAGACTTAATCCCCATGATTAACCCACCATGGTTACTAATCATGGTATTACCTCATTTTAAAACCCTAGTTTACATGCACATGTGTGTGCAAGCCTGGGAAAATTCTAGAAAAATATTTATTAAATTAGGAAAATTACTTGAAACACAATTTGGTAAACATTTTATTAAAAACCCATTATTTAAATATAAATAGCCACAAAACACATTCTAAGGTGTTACAAGTAAGTTATTGGCAATTATGTGATTGTCCTCATTATATCGGGATTCGTTGTAATTGGTGATATTTGAGGAAGTCACCTGGGTTGTTTGCCGGACGGAAAATATATGGTTTTGAATATCCGCTGTTATGCACCAATTTCAAATTGATATATCTGTACGTCTATTTTTATAGAGTGAGATATACCTTTTTGAAATTATGTCAATGAAATTTACTTATATCAGTGGATGGTTAGGTAAGGAGCATTAAATAGCGGTGCAATTCTTCTTAACCATAAGTACAGTTTTCAACCTATGACACACAGTGAATGAGTCACTAGACTCAGGGGACTTATGCAGAGTTTTGTATGTTGTCCAATGTCCATTAGGACAGAGGGGTTGGTTCTCGTACTATATTCGGTCTACTTATGACTTCTTTAGTTTTTAGACAGGTGTTTCGTAGAAACACAAGGTCTAAGTTTTGAGAAGTTATAGGTATATGAATAAAGCAGAGAACCAGGTATTGCAAGTATCGGGATTCTTCAAGGTGATCGAAGATGTAGATACTTGTGAATGGTATGCAGTTGATAGTAATGATTAAGAGAACTTGCTTCACTTTCAGGTTACTCATAATTGGAAGCATTCCTAAGTTGAGTAACGCTGATCGGCCTCCTTCCATTTAGTTGACATGCACTGGAGATAGTTGCATGATTTGAATCTGGTTCAATTGAATCAGTGCCTCTGTTTCTGTATTGGATATAGAACAGTTCATATCTTAACATTGTTAAGGTACGGGGAATTGTCCGGCTTATGATTAAAACCAGACTCTGGATAACTCAAGGCACGTTTCTGTAATGGCTGTTTGTGGGTTGACCCAGGCTATGACGAGGGTTGACTTTCTACCATCTGGAAGATCAATAGTGATATTGTTCTTGACCCGCCACAGTTTTAACAAAATTGGATTTTTTCAGAAAACAGTAGTGGGAGTATGGTAAAACTGGAAGTGATTCCAGAACCGCAGACGATTACTGAAAATTTGATAAGAACCTAAAGATTCAATTTAGTTTGACATTCCATTGGCCACTCCGCAGATATGGTGGGTAACCTCAGGCACCCGAGAGGTACTCCAGTAGCCTCAAGGACAGTGACAGGGAGGTTCTTGTTTACCCAGACTTGCCATTGCTGTTGTTCCAGACTGTGAGACCCGGCAGGAAGATGAGTATAGCGTCGTTCTAAACTAGCTTTAGAAGTGCACGTGTATATGACTCTGCCAGAGGTCTGTCGTAGTCAGTGGGAGCAGCGGAAGCATAGTGGACTAGTAGCTTATGTCTATTTATGGACTAAAGCAGATATAGCGGAGATAGATTATCTATTTCTGATGTGACAGTCATAGGTTTGACTTCATCAGAATAGGGGATGGATCAGTTAAGAAAGTAGTAGGGTGTGATGTCCTGGTATTTGGATGACATACACAGAGTAAGAAGTGAAATTCCTATACTACGGTCGGTTAAACTTTGGTTGTCACATAGTGGTTTCTCCACATAGGAATTGGATATTATATCAGGCATTCTGGTTACTGGATCTATGGTTTTAGATCTAGATTTGGGAAGTGTCCCAATCAGGGTACTTGACAGCATTCTAATGGTATTTAGAATGGACGACTCCTGGCATGGTGATGTACCTGCAGGTGATGGAGTCACCCTCTCTAAAGGTGTCTTACAGACTAAAGGGGAGAGGGATGTGCATATTGGCAGATCACTTGCTTAGGCAATTGAGTCAATCATGAGATATCAAGTACCACACCAGATGTTATTTTTGCACGAGATGCAGTAAGTTCATATTTATCCAATCCTGGAGAAACGATCAGAAGCAGTTTTAGAACATAAGTTGATGTTCTAGGGAAATGATAACGGCAGCCTCCTTTGGGAGACAGTTATCATTCCAGGCTTCCAAGGTGACCTGAATGACAGAGTGACTGTCAGAGTTATAGTTCTCCCTCTGAAGAGGGGCAGTATTTTGGACAGGTGGTCCTGGTGGATACTGAGGGAGGCATGGCGCAGGATACTGATTAAGTTCAGTTGTTGATATAGTCTAAGAAGTTTGGATTTGGAGTTCATTTATGAACTAGGTCCCATCAGACATCCAAACTTATTCTAAGACAGGTATTGCTCATTTCGGGAGATGGGTTTCTCCGTGAACTTGAGATAAAGAGAGATATAGAAATAAACATCACAGCGGATCCACCCACTGAGGTTATTCCTCGAACGCAATAGTTTCGCAAACGAGCTTTGTGAGACTGACTAGTAGAGGAGTTAGGTGTTCGGTATCACACGGGCTGTGAGTATGCGATATCGCAATAATTAGCCTTGAGTGCAAGTGGGAGATTGTTGGAGATAGTGCCCTCAGAGTCAATTATTGGATCACAGGCACGTGATTGCAATGATTGAGGGAGGACCTATACCGGCAGGACAGTCTTACTCAAGATGATAGTATGCTATCTGGTTTATCTTTATCATCGTGTACTGTTTTAGGTGACCTTACAGGTCGCTATTACACGTTGATAGAGCCCCTAGGATTTGTCACGCCCCGCTTCCCAGTGTATGCGAAGTGGACGTGACAAGGCCCGCTACGTATGTACTCAGAAGTACATACGCTAAGCGTAACTAAGCAATATAAAATAATCACAAGAGACAAATGAGATTGAGATAACAGCAACTTTTATTAATAACATTCTTTATACAATGCATGAAATGAAAATACAACTGGAATGAAAAAAAAGAAAGCAATGCCTAAACAGTGGCATAATAATAAAAGGAAATACTGGAAAGAACAAGTACAAAGCCTAGAGCTCTGGATCTTCTTGGAACTGCTCCAAATCTTCAGTTGTTGGCTCGGTCTCAACTTGGTCCAACGCACCTGACGACATTCAAAGAAGAAAGAAATAGAATGTCGTCAGCGAACAGGTCGCTCGGTAAGTCCCAAAGAAAAGTGGAGTGAGAATGGCAGAGTAACAGTATTTTCTAGAGTATTATGTTATAGAATATTATGGAATATTGTTTAACGCAGTTGTTTGTAGCTTGGTACAGAAGAATGCCAGTGTATACGAGGGGGATCTCTATATGCTAGAGATCAGTGCAAACGGAGAGTACAAGGAACCGTTATGCCACGGTACAACAGCAACAGTATTCATGTTAGGTGTCTTAATCTGACCACCTCATTCCACTTTTAACATCTTCCGTACCAATCTACCCCTTTAAACCCCGTAATGTTTTAACAGTGTTGTAGTAATGGAATATGTAAATTGAGTGACTGACCAAAACCATGATATCAGTAAACATGTTGCAACTGTATAATCAGGTAAATGGAATATCAGGATAATGGAATGAATATCCATGGTCTGATTCAGTCAAAAAATGAATATATTGTTAACTGTATTCAGGGATTCATGATTTCAAGTTGTGTTGGAATATGATTGAAATATAGATTGACTTGAATTATATTCAAGTCAGAATTAGTCAGACTCTAACCCGAGTCAGACTAAAAGAAAGATAATTTGAAGTTCAATATTAGCTAGGGGCCTTATTGTAATTTGTGAAACTTGAGGGGGTTTTATGTAAAAAGTACTTTTGTATAGTTTTCAAAATATAGCTCAAGTATTTAATAATCGTCTTTATTATTGTAATGGATGTGAATTTTATTTGTGTTATTCTAGTGAATATATCCTAATAAAAGTATTAATTGTTTATTTGAAATTCGTGGTATTTTAATGTAACTTTTAATCTATGATTTTTAGGAAAAAGTGGAAACTTTATATTATAACAAAATAAATGTTTAAATGATAATTATATATAATTAAACACATAAATAATTTTTAAATGAATATTTTATTTACAAAAATATCACTTTCTTTAAAAATCGTATTTTAAACCTTTCGAGACCGAATGCTCCTTGCGGAGGTCTGAATCTCGCACTACTAGCCTGCGGGTGCACGATGAACCGTACTATCCCTAACAGGTTCCCCAAAGATGGGTTGTAATGGCACTTTGCTCAGGTTTTTATAAATACTTTTAATTTAGGGAAAAGGTTTTCTAAATATAGGGTATTTATTTGTAAAAGTATATAGTTCTCCATATTTTAGTTGTTAGGGTTTTCTAGACCATCTAACCTATATTCTATGGTCTAAACGATGAGTCATTAGAAGCCTCAAATCGCCTCTTCACCGTCGAATGCAGCCAGGTAAGTGCCAGGTAAGTGGGAAGGAACCACAGTCGTGGGCCTAATTAAAAACCACTAGCCTTAGACACACTTGCCTAGACCCACAAGACAGTTTAGATAAACGATCGATGTCCATGACCAATCGTGCTTTCATTTTATATAAGTTTTATTTAGAAAAGTTTACAATTTAAGGGTTAAACTAAAAGTTATAAAGGTTATGGTATTTTAGTGAAAAAGTCCTATAATATCATATTCTGTATTTTTGTTATTTATCAATTAGGGTTATAATGAGTGTGTGTAAGGGTAGGTCATTACCCCGTGACTTATATTAAGTTTTGGTGAAGTTTCAAGGTGAAATGAGTTATGTTAAAGTTAAGGGTATTAAAGTGCAAGAATACGGTTTCCATAAACGTTATCATTTCATGTGTGAAATTTCATCCAAATTGAATGAAACAAGTTTTGTTATCAAAATAAACATGATTAGGAGTGGGGTATCTAAATAGAACATTAAAATTTAACTTGATGGTATTTTTATGCAAGAAATACGGTTTTCTAAAGAACTTATCATTTCATGTGGAAAAGTACAATTAAATTTGATTTAAGGGTGATTAATAGTCAACATGCAAGAGGGTTGATAATATGTATTAGGTGACAAGTGGAATTTTTAAGAAAAACCGAATCGGAAATCGGTTTGTCCGATTTCCGTCGGGTTTCAAAAAGTCGTATTTTGCAAATATAGAAAAGAGAGGTAGAAGGTTGGGACTTACGGGTTTGGACAAGCTAAGCGTTCTAAAAGGTGTGGTGGTTGCCGATTCGTTGGAAACGTCACGTCGGTCTTGATCCGGTCGCCGGAATCCGTCGTCGGTTTCGGCAGCGCTTCGCTTCTCGCTCTTTGCACCAAGTTCTCAAGAGTTTTAGAGAGTATGCTTAGAGTTGTGAGGGGAAAAGGTAGAGGGTAGGGGCCTTTATATAGGGCTAGGCTAGGGTTAGGGTTAGGGTAGATGAAAAGTTAAAAAATAAAAATGTGATAAAATGTAATAAAAATGTGTTAAAAGTGGAGTAATTGGGGGTTTTAAAGATCTCTGGAAGTGGGATTGGGCTGAAACTTTGCAGGTGAGTAGGGAATACCAAAAGACACAACTTTCATGTTGTGACCCTTGCCGGAATCGGCCTAAAAGGGGGTGACTCGGCCGTGACTCGGTCTGATCACTGAGTCGGCCGAGTCAAGGCCGAGTTGGCCGATTCCCGACCGAGTCCGGTGACCTGGATCTCCCCCGACGGTCCATCTACCCTCTGCAAGTGTTACATCTTTGGGTGTAGTGGGGTTTTTGTGAGATATGCACGTGTAAACTCTTGGTATTCTAAAGGTTTTTTAAAAAATCAATAATAAAATTAATGTGGGGTATGGGATTCGAACTCTGGTGGCTTGGTTCAGCAATGCAAGGTATTACCAATGAGCCACAAGCTCCTTCTTGTAATTATTGTAAAGAGATAGATACTTAAAGTGTTATCAGCAACATTAATACTCCAAGTATACTTCAATTTTAAATCAAATTTTGGTATACAAAAATTAGAGTTGTTACAATCTACCCTCCTTACAAAAATTTCGTCCTCGAAATTTACAACTTTTATTTAAGGACTAATTTACAAAAAAAAGGTGCGGATATCTTGCACGCATCTCATCTTCCCTTTCCCACGTGGATTCTCCTGGAGTGTCTTTTCTCCACATTATCCGGACCAAATTAACTTCCTTGTTCCGAAGTGTCTTTACCTTTCTATCCAGGATCTCCACAGGTTGTTGCTCACAAGACAAATCGGGCTGTATCGTAAGCTCGGAATGATCAAGTACATGGCTGGGGTCACTCACATACTTTCTGAGTTGGGATATATGGAACACGTTATGCACTCCTTCCAATGAGGGTGGAAGCGCTAATCGGTATGCCACTTCACCGACTCGTTCGAGTATGTCGAACGGTCCAATGTATCTCGGACTCAACTTTCCCCGTCTTCCAAATCTGATCACTCCGCGGTTCGGAGATATCTTCAAGAATACATGGTCTCCTGGCTGGAACTCCAAGTGTCGTCTCTTTGCATCAGCCCAATGTTTCTGTCTATCTTGGGCTATGCGCATTCTTTCTCTGATAGTACGAACCACATCAACGGTCGCTACTATCATCTCTGGTCCAAGGAGTTCCCTATCTTCAATGTCATCCCAACTTAATGGCGATCGACACTTCCTTCCATATAATGCTGCAAAAGGTGCCATTCCTATGCTTGCTTGGTAGCTGTTGTTGTACGCGAACTCCACAAGATGCAAGTGATCTTCCCACGATCCTTTGAAGTCGAGCATACATGCTCTGAGCATATCCTCCAAGATCTGAATAGTTCGTTCCGACTGACCATCTGTTTGTGGATGATAAGTCGTGCTGAAGTTCAGACTTGTTCCCAAGCTAGCTTGCAGACTTTGCCAAAATTGTGATCGGAACCTGGTGTCACGATCGGAGACAATGCAGACTGGTACTCCATGAAGTCTCACAATTTCCTGTTTGAGTTCATGGGTATCAGAGATAGTACATTATGTAGAATTTCGTTTAAATCTAAATTAGATTATTACCTCCATGTACTTCTTCGCTAATGTCTCAGTTGATTGGCCAACTCGAAATGGGATGAAGTGAGCCGACTTTGTGAGTCGATCCACAATGACCCAAATCGCATCGTTACCTTTTGTGCTGCGAGGAAGAGCAGTTACGAAGTCCATCGTAATGTGCTGCCACTTCCATTCTGGAATTGGTAACGGTTGAAGTAATCCAGCAGTCCTGTGATGTTCAGCCTTTACTTGCTGACACACCAAGCATTTTGCGACGCTTCTGGCTACTTCACGCTTCATACCATGCCACCAATAATTCTGACGTATATCCTTGTACATTTTGGTACCTCCAGGATGTACTGAATAGGGAGAGCTGTGAGCTTCTCTCATTAACTCTTCCCGAACAGGACCCTTTGGTACACACAATCTGCTGCCCTATCTCAAAGATCCGTCTTCGTGTATGATGAAATCTGTTCTGAGTCCATTCTCCACTTGTTCTCTGATCTTTTGCAACTTAGCATCGCTGGCTTGAGCTGCTTTGATCTGATTAACAATAGTTGATTGAACTTGTAGATTCATCAAATTTGAAACATCACCTGGCATGACTAGTTCGATCTCCATTTGATGTAGGTCTTGCTGAAGCTTCCACTGGGCGATGAGATTCATTGCTAATGGTTGGCGACTAAGAGCATCAGGTACTACGTTCACCTTTCCTGGATGATATTGCAAATTGATGTCGAAGTCCGCCATAAGTTCTAACCATCTTCTCTGCCGCATATTCAATTCCTTCTGAGTAAACACATACTTCAGACTTTTGTGGTCTGTGTAGATGTTTACTCGTTCGCCAAGTAAGTAGTGGCGCCAAATCTTGAGAGCAAAAATAACGGCTGCCAACTCTAGATCATGCGTCGGGTAATTGCGCTCATGAGTCTTCAGTTGTCTTGAAGCATAAGCCACAACCTTACCGTGCTGATGTAGAACACATCCTAATCCCTTACCGGATGCATCGCAATGCACTTCAAATCCTCCAGATTGATCCGGTATTACAAGAATAGGTGCAGAAGTCAGTCTCGACTTAAGTTCAACGAAAGCTTGCTCGCATGCTTCTGACCACACAAATTCTTCATCTTTTCGTGTGAGCTTGGTCAGGGGTGTTGCTATCTTCGAAAAGCCTTCAATGAATCTTCTGTAATATCCAGCTAAACCCAAGAAACTCCGAATATCCTTCACAGACTTTGGTGTAGGCCATTCGCTGACTGCTGAGACTTTTGTTGGATCCACAGAAATTCCTTCTCCTGATACGATGTGTCCAAGAAAACCAACCTGTTTTAGCCAAAACTTGCACTTGCTGTATTTGGCATAAAGCTTATGTTGTCGAAGGGTTTCCAGGACAATTCGTAAGTGTTCCGCATGCTCTTTCCGATTCTTAGAATATACCAGGATGTCGTCGATGAAGATGACAACGAACCTGTCTAAATACTCCCGGAAAACTTGGTTCATAAGGTGTTAGTGTTTATGCCCTAGAAGGCCATTACTGTATCATACTAGCTTGTATATTACTTAATGGAAGCTTGGGATATTCACATGTATATAACAGTCTTGCTAAACATGGTAGTATGCTACTTGGTTTTTCTATCTTAATATGTGAGTGTACGTATTGATAGAGCTCTTAGGATCCTGCTTGTCTACCAGCGTTGTGATGGCGGTCACACTAGTGGGGGCTGGGTAGTCTACAAGCACATCCTTATTCAGGTCCCTGGTCGTTGGATTATCGAGACAGAGCATCGATACTCCGGAGTAGACTGGTGTGTACGCTTCTCATCCCAGTTGGGGAGATGGTCTGTCCCACAGCCGTCAGTACGTCGTACTGGAGATAGTATACAGGTGCTCGTTAGGTTACGGGTACACCGGACAGGACTCACAGGGAACTGTTGGTTGGTTTGATACCAGTCGTCAGTGAACAGTTCCCAGGTGACATGAGTACAGCGTAGTCCGCAGACTTGACACTGCTACTTCGCCTCGAGCGTGTCCCACTGTTCTTAGATTGCTACCCTACCACGACTCAAAGGAGTCGTGCAAACAGGTAGCAGTTGGGTGCAGTCCCGAGCACTTGGAGGCAGTGGCGGTTAGACAGGATTCGTCCCTCCCGGTATTGGGAGTAGATATCGTGCTGTGTCAGAGAGCCATTACGCAAAGTCCCTGGCCAGGGCAAGCGAGATTTGCTGGTAGGTTCCAGTAGTTTCTCAGGGTGTAATGGGCTTCACTCCGACACGACTTATACCGCTATTAGGGGACTGACGCTTGCCGCCCCCCTAGGCCCGATATGCGATAGTCTTGGACGAACGGACCGGACTGTATGGAGATTGTCACATCAGACTCAGTAGGAGTTCGGATGGGTTTTCTCATCGGCCTTCTTGTCGACAACTACCTGGGGACCGTTACGTACAGCTAGTGCCGCTTGCGGTCTGTGGTTAAACCCACTGCCAGCGTAGTAGTCGAGTCTCTAGAGTCCCACACAGAGAGTTTCCTACTCCAGGCGAAACGATATAGAGGTCGCATGGTTTTGCGACAAAGGGTTCGGACGCATACGTGCGTTTACGCACGTACGACTTTCGGACAGTTTTTACCAGTCGGCTTTGGTTTAAGCCAGTTACTGGTATCCGGTTATTGGATTTTTACAGTCTAAAGTTTTTCCGTATTTTTGCGGATTGGAGGGGCGTTCTCGTAATTGTACGAGAAGCTTCTAGAAGATGTGACTAAGGAGGTTACTTTGGATGAGATTGTGAGTCATGAGGTGATTCATCATTATCATTAATTGCACCATAAATGATAATGACACATGCTTAATGAATCACCATTAGATATTTGTGAAGCATGCTTATTCATCACTCATTTTCTTTTGTTGATAAATGAGAATGCTTCATAATATATTATGATACACTCTCTCTCCTCTCATTATCTTATCTCATATTCTCTCTCCTCAAGCTCTCATCTTCAAGAGACTAATCCTTAATCCTCATTTGTTGAGATCAAAGGTTTAGTTAGACTTAAGCATCCATTACCTTCACTCTATATCATCCTTTCATCTTTGATTAGCAATCAAAGTTGATTAGTTACCTCAAGTTAGAGGTGTAGCTTGGTGTCTTGCTCTCGGGTGGATCGTCTACTACCTAGAGAAGGTCGAGGAGAACAAAGGAGGACACAAAGACGAAGGACCGGTTTCGATAGGTATAATCCCTAAGCATAGTAGTTTAGAATAACTATATGTTTGGTTAGTTATCGTTTAGCTTCGATTTAAGCGGTTAGTCGATGTTCGTTCTTTAAACTTGATCGTTTTTGAAAATTCCGCCTCCCCATAAGTACTGGGGTGTACTACATCGACTTACATAAGGTTCAGAGCCTCGCTAAACAATAAATAACTTGATTGCAAATTTGTACGAATTTCGAACGGAAAAACGAAGCCGGAAAACCCTAAAAATTGCATGTTTCTGTCGAACTTAAAATGAAGTCCTAAAATTGTTCAGGTGTATTCAGAGAGCATGAAATGAACACAGAAGAACACCCAAAAAATTTGGGCTTCTGATTCGTCTACAGTGCCGCGGAAGGGCGGCGGATCCCACCGATCCGCCGCGCAACCGCGGCCGAGTTGACGAGTCAGGAACTCGTTTTTTTTGGGTGGGTCCCCTGTGGTGTTTTGGGTTTTCTGGAATGTTTAATTATTGCTCAGGTTACTGTTTAACAGAGCAGATTTTGGAGCAATATTGATGTTGTTTATTCGATCGAAATTGTTCAGTATTTGCATATTGGATTATATCTGTGTTTGTTTAATGTGTTCGTAAACCTCCCCCAACTGCTAGTATGTCGGTTGGCAGGGGGTTGCACATTTCTGAAATGGTTATATCTGTTTGTGCATATAAACTGTATTGGACTGTTGTGGTGTATAGCCGGGGTTATCAATGGGTTATTGTTTAATTCATTTGTTGTAAATGTAATTTGTTGTAATATTATTTTCGCGGGGCACTTCCAGGTTGCGGTCGTAGCCACCGTTGTATTATTTCATTTTACTGTTTTTGCTCCTAGGACTGACCCAAGGTGGGGTACACAGACTGCCGGGTGGGTAGTTTGCCGTACCCGTAGGGGTCGAGGGTGGGGTAACGGCTATTCATCACAACTGTGTAATCTGTCTTTTCTTGCAGGCTCAAAAGAAATACAGATTGCTTGCAAATCCAATATTGTTTATCTGTGTTCTGGAATGAATATCATTGCGTCAGACGAATGTAAAATATCTATATTTATGATAGCTATTTAGACGTCACTTATGTTTTACACCCGCGCTAGCCCAGCCCCCGCTCTGTCGTTAGTTAAGTAACCTAACGGGTGATGACGGGACCCCGTGGCGAATGCGGATGGCATAAGAGGACGTTGTATTTTCGTTGTTTTCTGCAATGATAGGTTAATGATGGGACGCATTATCTATAATGCAAAGTAAAACAAACCAAAGTTTAAATTGTTGGAACAATTTAAAAGAAACCACTCGGTTATTTTTAAAACAGATATTTTTAAAATGCGGAGCCTTAACCACTCCTTTTAAAAGCTATCAGGTTCCTTCGGTTATATCAAGTTCACTACGTTCACGGTTTCGCCAAAACCAGTCGTAGCCCTCCGTCATTTCTTATGGATGGTCAGTAGTATTCAAGCTATGCTTGTTGGCATACGTCAAGGCATAGTGTTTGGTAGCTGCTGAGGTATTCATTTGTTGCATAGATAGATGTGTTGGTTTGGGACAGTCGCATTACCTTGTTGGCATACGTCAAGGGTATATACGGGTGGGTTCAAATTAACAAGATAATGATGGGAAGAACTTGACATGTGACTTATGATTTGTTGGCATACGTCAAGGTCATAAGAGCATGGGGCAAAAACTTATATCGGGAATTTCTAAAGAAACTGAAATTTGCAAAGCGATGCATACCATTTGGAGTTTGATGAATGTTGGTAGGATTCCTTCAACATTATCATACGATGATATTTGGATCCCGATCCTACTGTGAGTATTTGATACTTATCAGGATATTCGTCACTTAACGATCAATGCTATAAACCTAGTAGGTGTCCAGAAAAGTGTCAGCGGGGTTACGCCCCCAGAGAAAAGAGGTTATTTAATTAAGGAACTTCGCGAAAGCGTTGGAAAACCTCCCTCGAAGTATCGACACCGGCCTGGCTGAACGGTTAAGCAAGTATTGTACGGTGAGAATAGTCTTGGCTAATTCTTCTTTTATGGTTTAAGGAAGGATTCGAGAAACAGTGGGAGCCATCCAGTTTAGATAAATTAAAAACCACTCTAAACTTGCAAGAGCATCATGCTAAAGAGTTTTCTTCTCTCTCTCCTAATTGCAGCGACCCTGAAAATGACTGGACTTAAGTTACTTTTAGAGAAAAATATACTGACGGGGCCAAACTATAAAGATTGGCTGCGGAATGTCAAGATGGCTTTGACCTATGACAAACTGGGGTACGTCCTCACCGCTACGGCACCTGCTGTCCCTGGTCCCAAATCCAGTAATGCGGATAAGGAAATCCGCAAAACCTGGGATTTAGATTGCGCGAGAGCCAAGTGCATCGTGCTTGCCTCGATGAACAATGAACATCAGAGGAGGCACGAGGATATGTCCCTTGATGGCATATTTCTCCATACAAAGGAACTTTATGGAGAGCAATCTCGTATAGCAAGATACGAGACCTCTAAGAAATTGTTTCGAGCGAGGTTGGCTGTCGGATCATCGGTAGGTGAACATGTCCTACAGATGATTGGCTATATAGAAGAGCTCGCAGACCTTGGGACGACTTTGGATAATGAGCTCTATACAGACCTTGTTCTCCAGTCCCTTCCTCCCACCTACGCCCAGTTTATCCTCAACTTCAATCTTCAAGGAAAAGAAGTTGAACTTGCGGAACTCCTGAACATGTTAAGGAGTGCGGAGGGCACCTTGCAGAAGGCAAGGGAAACACCCGCTATGTTTGTTGGCGGTTCATCTTCTTCCGGGTCCAAGGCTAGGGCCAAAGGAAGGAAGAAGAAGGCCGCACCCAGACCTAGAGGAGGTGTTAGTAAGGTGGGAGGGAAGGGAAAGAAAAAGAAAGCAGCACCGGTAGTTGGCCTGGATGAGTGCTTCCATTATCACAGGAAAGGGCACTGGAAGAAGGATTGCAAGGCGTGGAACGCCAAGAACCAGGAACCGAAGCAAGCTGTGGCTTCGACTTCAGGTGTGTTTATAATTGAGAATTGTCTGTCGATCAACTCTACTTCCTGGGTATTGGATACCGGGTCAGGATCTCATATTTGCAATTCATTGCAGGCACTGAGAAACCGTAGAGTGCTGAAGGAAGGTGATATGATCCTCAGGGTTGCTAACGGAGCTAGCGTGGGAGCTGCGTCCGTCGGGGATTATCACCTAGGATTGACGAGTGGACACATTTTGGTTTTACATAACTGTTATTTTGTACCCAGCTTAACGTGTAATATCATATCAGTTTCCTTGTTATCAAATAAAGGTTATGATTTCACGTTTGTAAGAGATGTTGTCAACATCCACCTTAATCATGGTTTGATTGGGTCCGGTACTCTAAATAACGGCATATATGTTTTAAACCAACTCCAAATTTTCAATGTCCAGAACACACTAAAAAGAAAGTCTCCATATTTAAATAAAGCTTTCTTATGGCATTGTAGACTGGGTCACATCAATGAGAGAAGGTTGACTAAGTTGCATAGAGAAGGATATTTGGACACGTTCGAATATCAAACTTATGACACTTGTCAATCTTGTCTCAAAGGAAAGATGACAAAGACTCCATTCACTGGACAAGGAGTAAGAGCGAGCGAGCTCTTAGGACTGATACACAGTGATGTATGCGGTCCAATGTCTACACATGCGAGAGGTGGTTATTCCTACTTCATTACTTTTACAGATGATTTCTCTAGGTATGGATATGTTTTCTTAATGAAGCATAAATCAGAGGCCTTTGAGAAATTCCTGGAATTCAAGAGTGAAGCGGAAAACCAAACAGGCAAAAGTATTAAGACACTAAGATCTGATCGAGGTGGAGAATACTTAAGTGCCGAGTTCCTAGGTTACCTAAAAGAGAAAGGAATTCTCTCTCAGCTTACTCCTCCATACACTCCACAGCACAACGGTGTATCGGAGAGACGGAATCGAACCCTATTGGATATGGTACGATCCATGATGAGTAATGCTGAGTTGCCGCGATCTTTCTGGGGGTATGCGCTAGAATCAGCGATACATCTTTTGAACAGAGTTCCAACCAAAACTGTGCCTACCACACCATATCAGATGTGGAGTGGGAAGAAACCCTATCTTCAGTACCTGAAGACGTGGGGATGTCCAGCTTTTGTAAAAAAGCAGCATCCGGACAAGCTCGAGGCACGCTCAGTAGAGTGTAAGTTTGTGGGATATCCAAAGAACTCTCATGGATATTGCTTCTATTACGCAGAAGAACAAAAGGTTTTTGTTTCTCGTCATGCCCGCTTCTTAGAAACTGAATTTTTGGAAAATCAGAAGAGTGGGAGCGAAATAGAACTGGAAGAAATTCCAGAACCACAAACTGCTACTGAAAGTTTGGTAGAACCAGAGATTCAAGAAGAACAGAACATTCCCGCACCCCTCCGCAGGAGTAGTAGGCCGTCTCATCCGCCTGAGAGATACTACGGTTTTCTCATAGACGGGGATAGAGAGGATTGCATCATAGATAATGATGAACCTACTGACTTCCAGCAGGCCATCCAGAGCGGCGAGTCGGTACGATGGCTAGATGCAATGCGGACCGAAATGGAGTCCATGTACACCAACAAAGTATGGACTTTGGACTTTGCTCCAGATGGGGTAAAACCCATAGGATGCAAATGGATCTTCAAGAAAAAGATTGGTGTAAATGGACAGGTGGAAACCTATAAGGCTAGACTTGTTGCAAAGGGTTTTCGTCAAAGACCTGGTTTGGACTATGACGAAACCTTTTCTCCAGTGGCTATGCTCAAATCCATTCGGGTCCTTCTTGCTATTGCTGCCTTCCATGATTATGAAATCTGGCAGATGGACGTAAAGACGGCTTTTCTGAATGGAAATTTAGAAGAGAGCGTCTATATGGATCAGCCAGAGGGTTTCAATCAGAGTGGGAGCAGCGGGAAAGTATGCAAGCTGCTTAAGTCCATTTACGGACTAAAGCAGGCATCGCGGAGTTGGAACATCTGTTTTGATGAGACAGTCAAAGAATATGACTTTATCAAAAATCCAGATGAACCGTGCATATATAGTAAAGTTGTGGCCAGAAGTGTCGTATTCCTCGTCTTGTACGTGGATGACATTCTATTGATAGGAAATGACATTCCTATGCTACAATCTGTCAAAGGATTCTTGTCACACAGGTTCTCCATGAAAGACCTGGGTGATGCCTCTTACATTCTGGGGATCCGGATCTATCGTGATAGATCCAAGAGGATGTTGGGACTTTCGCAGTCCAGGTATATCGACACTATACTGAAAAGATTCAGT
Organism: Agapanthus africanus; assembly: GCA_030015575.1. Lineage (NCBI taxonomy): Eukaryota > Viridiplantae > Streptophyta > Magnoliopsida > Asparagales > Amaryllidaceae > Agapanthus > Agapanthus africanus. The sequence goes on along the minus strand of CM057339.1, from coordinate 294,015,818 downwards.
ATGGAAGATTCTAAGCGCGGTAATCTACCGGCTTGTCACGGAATCACCCTCTCCAAAGAGATGTCTCCCAAGACTGATTTGGAAAGGGAACGCATGTCTATTATACCCTACGCTTCTGTGGTAGGCTCTATAATGTATGCGATGTTGTGTACCAGACCAGATGTAGCTTACGCACTGAGCGTGGTAAGCCGGTATCAGTCAGACCCAGGGGAGAAACACTGGATAGCAGTAAAGAACATTCTCAAGTACCTGAGGAGGACTAAGGAGATGTTCTTGGTTTACGGCGGAAAAGACCTCAGGTTGGAGGCCTTTGCTGATTCCGGCTTCCAGAGTGATAAGGACGATTCCAAGTCCATGTCGGGTTATGTCTTTACCCTCAATGGAGGGGCGGTGTGCTGGAAGAGCTCCAAGCAGGACACCGTTGCTGACTCGGCGATGGAAGCGGAGTATATAGCTGCTTGCGATGCCGCAAAAGAAGCAGTCTGGATGAAGAAGTTCCTAACAGAACTTCAGGTTGTTCCTACCATAGTTGATCCAATACCTCTGTATTGCGACAACAACGGAGCTATAGCTTTAGCGAAGGAACCAAGGTCCCATCAGAAGTCCAGACACATCTTGAGGCGGTATCACCTGATCAGGGAGATCATTGATCGTCAGGAGATCGAGGTTCGGAGAGTTGCTTCAGAAGAGAACATTGCTGATCCATTCACGAAGGCCCTTCCTCAGATTCAGTTCGAGTGGCTACTCGAGATCATTGGTCTACGATATGCCAGTACATGGCTCTAGTGCAAGTGGGAGATTGTTAGTGTTTATGCCCTAGAAGGCCATTACTGTATCATACTAGCTTGTATATTACTTAATGGAAGCTTGGGATATTCACATGTATATAACAGTCTTGCTAAACATGGTAGTATGCTACTTGGTTTTTCTATCTTAATATGTGAGTGTACGTATTGATAGAGCTCTTAGGATCCTGCTTGTCTACCAGCGTTGTGATGGCGGTCACACTAGTGGGGGCTGGGTAGTCTACAAGCACATCCTTATTCAGGTCCCTGGTCGTTGGATTATCGAGACAGAGCATCGATACTCCGGAGTAGACTGGTGTGTACGCTTCTCATCCCAGTTGGGGAGATGGTCTGTCTCACAGCCGTCAGTACGTCGTACTGGAGATAGTATACAGGTGCTCGTTAGGTTACGGGTACACCGGACAGGACTCACAGGGAACTGTTGGTTGGTTTGATACCAGTCGTCAGTGAACAGTTCCCAGGTGACATGAGTACAGCGTAGTCCGCAGACTTGACACTGCTACTTCTCCTCGAGTGTGTCCCACTGTTCTTAGATTGCTACCCTACCACGACTCAAAGGAGTCGTGCAAACAGGTAGCAGTTGGGTGCAGTCCCGAGCACTTGGAGGCAGTGGCGCGGTTAGACAGGATTCGTCCCTCCCGGTATTGGGAGTAGATATCGTGCTGTGTCAGAGAGCCATTACGCAAAGTCCCTGGCCAGGGCAAGCGAGATTTGCTGGTAGGTTCCAGTAGTTTCTCAGGGTGTAATGGGCTTCACTCCGACACGACTTATACCGCTATTAGGGGACTGACGCTTGCCGCCCCCCTAGGCCCGATATGCGATAGTCTTGGACGAACGGACCGGACTGTATGGAGATTGTCACAACAGACTCAGTAGGAGTTCGGATGGGTTTTCTCATCGGCCTTCTTGTCGACAACTACCTGGGGACCGTTACGTACAGCTAGTGCCGCTTGCGGTCTGTGGTTAAACCCACTGCCAGCGTAGTAGTCGAGTCTCTAGAGTCCCACACAGAGAGTTTCCTACTCCAGGCGAAACGATATAGAGGTCGCATGGTTTTGCGACAAAGGGTTCGGACGCATACGTGCGTTTACGCACGTACGACTTTCGGACAGTTTTTACCAGTCGGCTTTGGTTTAAGCCAGTTACTGGTATCCGGTTATTGGATTTTTACAGTCTAAAGTTTTTCCGTATTTTTGCGGATTGGAGGGGCGTTCTCGTAATTGTACGAGAAGCTTCTAGAAGATGTGACTAAGGAGGTTACTTTGGATGAGATTGTGAGTCATGAGGTGATTCATCATTATCATTAATTGCACCATAAATGATAATGACACATGCTTAATGAATCACCATTAGATATTTGTGAAGCATGCTTATTCATCACTCATTTTCTTTTGTTGATAAATGAGAATGCTTCATAATATATTATGATACACTCTCTCTCCTCTCATTATCTTATCTCATATTCTCTCTCCTCAAGCTCTCATCTTCAAGAGACTAATCCTTAATCCTCATGTGTTGAGATCAAAGGTTTAGTTAGACTTAAGCATCCATTACCTTCACTCTATATCATCCTTTCATCTTTGATTAGCAATCAAAGTTGATTAGTTACCTCAAGTTAGAGGTGTAGCTTGGTGTCTTGCTCTCGGGTGGATCGTCTACTACCTAGAGAAGGTCGAGGAGAACAAAGGAGGACACAAAGACGAAGGACCGGTTTCGATAGGTATAATCCCTAAGCATAGTAGTTTAGAATAACTATATGTTTGGTTAGTTATCGTTTAGCTTCGATTTAAGCGGTTAGTCGATGTTCGTTCTTTAAACTTGATCGTTTTTGAAAATTCCGCCTCCCCATAAGTACTGGGGTGTACTACATCGACTTACATAAGGTTCATGAAGATTGCTGGTGCATTGGTCACTCCAAATGGCATTACTAGAAATTCGTAATGTCCATAGCGAGTTCTGAAAGCTGTTTTGTGAATATCAGCCTCCTTGACCTTCACTTGATGATATCCTGAACGAAGATCTAGTTTAGAGAAGACACAAGATCCACTTAGCTGATCGAATAAATCGTCGATGCGCGGGAGTGGATACTTGTTCTTTATAGTAACTTCGTTCAAGTCCCTATAGTCGATGCACATTCTGTATGATCCTTCCTTCTTCTTCACCAACAGTACAGGTGCTCCCCAACTTGAAGTGCTGGGACGAATCCATCCTTTCGCCAGTAATTCGTCCAACTGTGTTCGTACTTCCTTCAAACCTTCTGGACTTAGTCTATATGGTGCTTTGATTACTGGTTGTGCTCCTGGTACTAAGTCAATACTGAATTCAAGAGCTCGATCAGGAGGCAAACCTGATATATCGTCAGGGAATACGTCATCGAACTCTCGAACTACCTCCGGTCTTGCTTCTTCTTCTGCATGAGCTGCCGCAACTATTGCTTCCCTTGGATTTGCTTTGTAAGTGCTTGGCTCCAATGTACGGTCTCCACTCTTAAAGTAAAAGATCGGATGATCTGGGATCTCAAATACTACCCTCCTTTGACGACAGTCGATGGTAGCATAAAAGGTTCCAAGCCAGTCCATTCCTAGAACCACATCAAAGTTCGGTATGTCCAGTACTTTGAAGTCAGCGTAAAATTCTCGACTGCAGACGATGACCGGACACATGCTGTATCCCATAGTTGCCTTTAGAACACCATTTCCAGAACTGACGTTCCAGCAGGATACAAGCGGTGAGACTGGAATCGCATGGGTTCGGACAAACCGTTGCGACATAAAGCAGTGGGATGCTCCAGTATCAAACAGTGCAAGTGCAGGTAGTGAAGCTACTAGAATTGTACCAGTAATGACTTGGCCAGTGGCCTCAGCTTCTTCAACAGACATCATGAAAGCCTGGCGCTTCGGCACATTCCTCCTGGCCTGAGGAGCATTCCTCTGAACGTTTCTTTGTGCTTGATGGAACTGTCGAGGAGGTGGTGCAGCTTGTGGTCCTCTAGGTGGTGCAGGTAGTGCAAGTCTGGTAGCAGGTGCTGGAAGAGCTGGTCGCTGCTGATAGTTGTTAGCTGGCCGGGTTGCAGCAACTGAGTTCTGCCTTTGAGGACAGGATCCAATGTCATGAGTGGCTGAACCGCAGATCAAGCAAAGGCGGTTGGCTCGACGGCAATCCTTCATCATATGTCCCTTTCTCTTACAGTAGGTGCAAAAGGCTGGGCTAGGGTGATGAGTTGGTACTTCGGGACGCCTCGGCACGAAGGATGGTCTGGACGTGGCTCCACCTGCCATCTGGTTGGCAGGATGCTTGACTCCTACAGAGTGAGGTCTTCCCCTCTCTTTTATCACTGCCTCGTAACTGCGGGCAGCTTCCAGGGCTTCCTCGTGAGTCAAAAACTTCCCGGTGGCTAGAGCAGCCTTGATTTCGGTGTCCAAACCTTGCTGAAAACGACGGGCTCTGATCTCGTCCGTCGGTATCAGGTGTGCCGCGAATCTGTTTAAAGGTTGTGTTAGCTGTGTAGTAGGTGATATTAAAAAAATTGAACTACTGTGACAGATCTTACCGGCTCAACATAGTAAACTCAGCATCATACTCATCTACAGATTTCTCCCACATAGATCCTTGTTGTAGGTGAATAAATTGCTGTTCCATAGCGAACCTGGCGGTCACAGGGAAATATTTCGCGTCGAACTTCTCGCGAAATGTTTTCCATTCAATCGGCTGGGCTAGACGGGTCTCTTCCGCCTTCCACCAATTTCGAGCGTTATCCGTGAGCTGTAGCTTCGCTACACGGACCCAGGCATTATCTGGCACTTGAGCTGCTGCCAGATCATCTTCAATACTTTGCGCCCATTCTTCTGCTTCGAGAGGGCTCCCTTTTCTCGAGAATTGCTTCGGGTGCAACGCTCTGAACTGTTTGATTCCCGGTGCATCTGTCTCAGGACGACTCAGAAGTTGTTGCTGTCCCTCTAGCAGACTGCGGATCGCATCGAAAAGCATGGTTTGCTCAGTGGATGGTGCGGGAACAACTGGAGTGAGAGGTAGTGCTGAAGGGGTGTTGTTGGCATTGGTGCTGGTGTTGTTCGGGGAATTGTTTGGGGAATCCATAATCCTGAAGAAAAATTTGGATTAGGACAGATTCAAATACATGAAATGATAAGATTCAAGGAATAAAGACTTGTAAGATTCAAATAACATGAATTGTAAAGAATGTTTTAGTTGCTGTTTCTTGTGTTACATTGCTTAGGTTGTTCACGCAGACCAGAACTGCATGATAGGGATTCATACAGCTCTGACCTGCATGGGCCACCAACAAAACCTGTCACGCCCCGCTTCCCAGTGTACTGCGAAGTGGACGTGACAAGGCCCGCTACGTATGTACTCAGAAGTACATACGCTAAGCGTAACTAAGCAATATAAAATAATCACAAGAGACAAATGAGATTGAGATAACAGCAACTTTTATTAATAACATTCTTTATACAATGCATGAAATGAAAATACAACTGGAATGAAAAAAAAGAAAGCAATGCCTAAACAGTGGCATAATAATAAAAGGAAATACTGGAAAGAACAAGTACAAAGTCTAGAGCTCTGGATCTTCTTGGAACTGCTCCAAATCTTCAGTTGTTGGCTCGGTCTCAACTTGGTCCAACGCACCTGACGACATTCAAAGAAGAAAGAAATAGAATGTCGTCAGCGAACAGGTCGCTCGGTAAGTCCCAAAGAAAAGTGGAGTGAGAATGGCAGAGTAACAGTATTTTCTAGAGTATTATGTTATAGAATATTATGGAATATTGTTTAACGCAGTTGTTTGTAGCTTGGTACAGAAGAATGCCAGTGTATACGAGGGGGATCTCTATATGCTAGAGATCAGTGCAAACGGAGAGTACAAGGAACCGTTATGCCACGGTACAACAGCAACAGTATTCATGTTAGGTGTCTTAATCTGACCACCTCATTCCACTTTTAACATCTTCCGTACCAATCTACCCCTTTAAACCCCATAATGTTTTAACAGTGTTGTAGTAATGGAATATGTAAATTGAGTGACTGACCAAAACCATGATATCAGTAAACATGTTGCAACTGTATAATCAGGTAAATGGAATATCAGGATAATGGAATGAATATCCATGGTCTGATTCAGTCAAAAAATGAATATATTGTTAACTGTATTCAGGGATTCATGATTTCAAGTTGTGTTGGAATATGATTGAAAGATAGATTGACTTGAATTATATTCAAGTCAGAATTAGTCAGACTCTAACCCGAGTCAGACTAAAAGAAAGATAATTTGAAGTTCAATATTAGCTAGGGGCCTTATTGTAATTTGTGAAACTTGAGGGGGTTTTATGTAAAAAGTACTTTTGTATAGTTTTCAAAATATAGCTCAAGTATTTAATAATCGTCTTTATTATTGTAATGGATGTGAATTTTATTTGTGTTATTCTAGTGAATATATCCTAATAAAAGTATTAATTGTTTATTTGAAATTCGTGGTATTTTAATGTAACTTTTAATCTATGATTTTTAGGAAAAAGTGGAAACTTTATATTATAACAAAATAAATGTTTAAATGATAATTATATATAATTAAACACATAAATAATTTTTAAATGAATATTTTATTTACAAAAATATCACTTTCTTTAAAAATCGTATTTTAAACCTTTCGAGACCGAATGCTCCTTGCGGAGGTCTGAATCTCGCACTACTAGCCTGCGGGTGCACGATGAACCGTACTATCCCTAACAGGTTCCCCAAAGATGGGTTGTAATGGCACTTTGCTCAGGTTTTTATAAATACTTTTAATTTAGGGAAAAGGTTTTCTAAATATAGGGTATTTATTTGTAAAAGTATATAGTTCTCCATATTTTAGTTGTTAGGGTTTTCTAGACCATCTAACCTATATTCTATGGTCTAAACGATGAGTCATTAGAAGCCTCAAATCGCCTCTTCACCGTCGAATGCAGCCAGGTAAGTGCCAGGTAAGTGGGAAGGAACCACAGTCGTGGGCCTAATTAAAAACCACTAGCCTTAGACACACTTGCCTAGACCCACAAGACAGTTTAGATAAACGATCGATGTCCATGACCAATCGTGCTTTCATTTTATATAAGTTTTATTTAGAAAAGTTTACAATTTAAGGGTTAAACTAAAAGTTATAAAGGTTATGGTATTTTAGTGAAAAAGTCCTATAATATCGTATTCTGTATTTTTGTTATTTATCAATTAGGGTTATAATGAGTGTGTGTAAGGGTAGGTCATTACCCCGTGACTTATATTAAGTTTTGGTGAAGTTTCAAGGTGAAATGAGTTATGTTAAAGTTAAGGGTATTAAAGTGCAAGAATACGGTTTCCATAAACGTTATCATTTCATGTGTGAAATTTCATCCAAATTGAATGAAACAAGTTTTGTTATCAAAATAAACATGATTAGGAGTGGGGTATCTAAATAGAACATTAAAATTTAACTTGATGGTATTTTTATGCAAGAAATACGGTTTTCTAAAGAACTTATCATTTCATGTGGAAAAGTACAATTAAATTTGATTTAAGGGTGATTAATAGTCAACATGCAAGAGGGTTGATAATATGTATTAGGTGACAAGTGGAATTTTTAAGAAAAACCGAATCGGAAATCGATTTGTCCGATTTCCGTCGGGTTTCAAAAAGTCGTATTTTGCAAATATAGAAAAGAGAGGTAGAAGGTTGGGACTTACGGGTTTGGACAAGCTAAGCGTTCTAAAAGGTGTGGTGGTTGCCGATTCGTTGGAAACGTCACGTCGGTCTTGATCCGGTCGCCGGAATCCGTCGTCGGTTTCGGCAGCGCTTCGCTTCTCGCTCTTTGCACCAAGTTCTCAAGAGTTTTAGAGAGTATGCTTAGAGTTGTGAGGGGAAAAGGTAGAGGGTAGGGGCCTTTATATAGGGCTAGGCTAGGGTTAGGGTTAGGGTAGATGAAAAGTTAAAAAATAAAAATGTGATAAAATGTAATAAAAATGTGTTAAAAGTGGAGTAATTGGGGGTTTTAAAGATCTCTGGAAGTGGGATTGGGCTGAAACTTTGCAGGTGAGTAGGGAATACCAAAAGACACAACTTTCATGTTGTGACCCTTGCCGGAATCGGCCTAAAAGGGGGTGACTCGGCCGTGACTCGGTCTGATCACTGAGTCGGCCGAGTCAAGGCCGAGTTGGCCGATTCCCGACCGAGTCCGGTGACCTGGATCTCCCCCGACGGTCCATCTACCCTCTGCAAGTGTTACATCTTTGGGTGTAGTGGGGTTTTTGTGAGATATGCACGTGTAAACTCTTGGTATTCTAAAGGTTTTTTAAAAAATCAATAATAAAATTAATGTGGGGTATGGGATTCGAACTCTGGTGGCTTGGTTCAGCAATGCAAGGTATTACCAATGAGCCACAAGCTCCTTCTTGTAATTATTGTAAAAAGATAGATACTTAAAGTGTTATCAGCAACATTAATACTCCAAGTATACTTCAATTTTAAATCAAATTTTGGTATAAAAAAATTGGAGTTGTTACAGGATTCTTGCTTGACTGCCAGCAGTATGAGGGCGATCATATACGTGGGAGCTGGGGTCTATAAGCACATCCTTAAAAGGTCCCTAGTCGTAGGAGTTTCGAGACAGGGCATCGATACTCCAGAGTAGACTAGTGTATACAGTCGAGACCCCGACGAGGGGCGGTGGCCGGTCTCACAAGCCACTGGTGTCAGTTGGTTCACCTAAGATGTATACATGTGCTCATTGGGTTACGAGTACACCGGACAGGACTCGCCGGAAACATGCTAGTTGGTCTTATACCTGACGTCAGATAGCAGTTCTCTGGTGATATGTGTACATGTTAGTTCATCGACCTGAGATCGTCATTTGTCTCGTGTGAGTTCCCACTGTGCTTTGATTACTACCCTACCATGCTCAAAGGAGACGTGCAAACATGTTTTAGTTGGGTACAGTCCCGAGCCACATGGAGGCAGTGAGCGGATCTGCAGGGGTTCGTCTCTCCCAGTATTGGGGGTGAGGTCGCGCTGTGTCTAGGAGAACCATTACATGAAGTCCTTGGCTAAGGCAGGAGATTTACTGGTAGGTATTCCAGTAGTATGTCAGGGTGTTCTGGGCTACACTCCGACACGACTTGTACCGCTTTTGGGGGTCTGACTTTTACCAAACCCCTAGGCCCGCCATGCGATGCTCATAGACGAACGGACCGGACTGTATGGATATTGTCACTGACAGGCTCAGTAGGGTGTCAGGATGAGTTCGCTCATCGATATCCCTTTTGGTCAATACCTGGTAGCCCGTCACGTATGGCTAATACCTCTGCCGTGCTAGTGGTTAAATCCACAGCCAAAGTATTGAAGAGTCTTTAGAGTCCCCCACAGACCGTTTTCTCAAGTTTCGGGCGAAACGCTGTAGAGGCCGTATGGAGATATGGCAGGATTCGATCAGGTACGTGCGGTATTGCACGAATCATGATCGGACGGATAATACTAGCAGACTTTGGTTTAAGCCGGATCCTAGTATTGTACAGTGTAGATTTTGTCTCATTGCATTTGTATTCTGTGGGAATACAAATGCGGGTATGTATATACAGTCGCGGGGTTTTCCTGTAATTTATTACGGGATCAGTTTTCTGAAGTTTCCAGTTTGTGTTCTGTTTCGGCCTGTTTTCCTTTGTTCCTTCACGGCCGGACTTTTATGATGGGTGGGGCTAATTTGCAAGTTTGCAAATTAGCTTTGTGGAAGGGGCTATTTGTGATTTATGGCTTCATGATAGTTCTAGCATAATGAGATTCCTTTTTAATCACTTCCTTTGCATTTATTGTGATTGTTGATGAAGGGATTGATTGGGAAAATGGTGTGACCATTTTTTCTTCTCATCATCATTCATTTTCTCCATTTGCTTTGATGCTTGAAAATTCCCTCCACCATTTTGAGAGGCCGGCCACAATTTGGGAAGAGAGAGGGTTCATTTTTGGTGAGGGAAAATCATTCATCTCATTTGCTTGCTTGCAAAATTCCTAACACCTCTCCAAAGTTCATTTTTCCTTCTCCACATCAAAAGGCAACTTCAAACCCCAAGAGACAAAGCTTTCCACACTTCATCTACAGCATTTCTTGGGCACGTCAGCTCGCCAACTTCGTGCCCGAGTTGCCTCGGTCCAGAGGTGGGAACCCATAAAAGAACCCGGTGATGCGGTGCCCGTTCCGACGAGGAGCTGAAGACCGGAGATTCCGCGAGGAGATCGGAGTGGAGGCCGAAGACCGAAGGACACGGATCGCTCGGTATAGCTTCCTACCCTTTCTCGTATTTGCTAGCATTAGGTTAATGGCCCGATCCGGGTTTTTAGTGCGCGGTGGTGCAGGTTTCTAGTGTTTAGAAAAGTTTCGTTTCCGCATTCCGGCGTCGGATTGACGGCCGGGGCGCCGCCGTGTACTTACAATAAATATTCATACGCTTAACGTAACTGTTTTGAAATAGACCACTTTCAATCCAGTTAGGTTGCAGACCATATCACATTACATCTTCATTTTCTTTTGTGAAGCAGGGCGTGACAAGGCTCAAGAAAAATAATAAAGCCCGTGGTAGAACGTCGAGTGTCAGGACAACAGGCCCAGTCTGAATCAGTGTAAGCTTAGAGAGAAAATCAGCATTAGCCGAAAGGAGGATGCCTTCACCGGGACTGCTTTTGAGATAATGCAAAAGACGATTTGCAGCATCAACGTGTGGCTTTCGCGGCATATGCATGAACTGGCTGAGTATATTAACGGTGTGAACAATATCCGAACGTGTGTTGGTGAGATAAATGAGGCGTCCTACTAGTCGACGATAAGTAGAAGGATCAGCCAAAAGGTACCATCGGTGGTAGAAAAGTGCAAGTTCTGTTCCATTGGAAATTTTATTGGTCGAGCGCGTCTGTTTTTCCACAACAAATCCAGAGTGTACTTCCGTTGACAGAGATAGAGACCAGCTTTCAAACGGGGGACTTCAATGCCAAGGAAGTATTTAAAGAGACCAAGATCTTTGATGTGAAATTGTTGTGAAGAAAAGCTTTGACCTTACCAATGAGGAAGAGACTCGAGCTAGCGATAACGATGTCATCCATATAAACGACCGCATAAATAGAACCCTCTTGGACGTGAAGGGAAAATAGTGAATGATCAGTATGAGATTGGGCAAACCCACAGGAAGTGAGAGCAGTGGAGAATTTGGCAAATAATTTTGTAAGGCTTGCTTAAGACCATATAGTGATTTAAGCAACTTGCAAACCATTGTCTCCCCTTCGCGACGAAATCCCGGTGGGAGCGTCATATTCACCTCCTCGTCAAGATCGTCATGAAAGAAGGCGTTATGAACGTCATGTTGATGAAAGGGCCAACCTTTCTTGGCAGCGATGGCAAGGACACGTACAGCGACAAGTTTGGCAACGGGGGCGAATGGATCATGGTAATCAACGCCCTCAATTTGCATATAGCCTTTAGCTACAAGTCTATACTTGCAGCGCTCTATGCTACCATCTGATTTCCTGTAACGACCCTAAATCCCATATACCGTCTCTTTTGGTTTAATTAATAAAAGTGCCCATAATTCAGTTCTGATTTTGAGTTATAAGTAATTCTTATGAAATAAGTGCAAGAAAATCATTGTAGCTCACTGGTTAAAACACTCCGCTGTTGTTCCATAGCCCGCATGTTCGAATCCCATCAGCCCCAATTATTTTAATATTTTTTCTTTTTAACGTTTTGGACTCTCAAGAGTTTGCACGAGCATTACATGGAGTTACGAAACATTTTAACAGAAAAGATGTATATAATTAGCCTAATTAAACCCAAACCGAGCAATGACCCAAGACCTAGACTTCGAGTTCGAGGCGGTTCGGTCAACCAGAACAAGCCCAAATGGGCCCCTCTCGGGTCGGAGAAACCTTTGAACATCCACCTTTTCGTTTCTATATCCCGAAACTTCTCCGCTCACCCAGAGAGCTGTCACCCCTTCATTTTCCCACTTAATTCTCTTTTAATGTGTTCAACTCTTATTTTAATTCATCATTGTTCCCGACAATTTTTTTGGCTATGGGCTACTTGTTCCCGCCAAATTTTTTGGCTATGGGCTACTTGTTCCCATATAAAAAAAAAGGGAGATAAGAAGAAAGAAAAGAATTCTCATGGTTTGCTATCACGTGTTAAACACGTGGGCGCTTATATGCAAAGCATATAAGCACTGAAAACAAATAACTAAGGGCTAAACTGGGCTCAAGTGTTAAACACGTGAGTGCTCATATGCAAAGTATATGAGCGCTGAATAAAATAAACCTAAATGCCAAACTGGCCTCATGTGTTAAACACATGAGCGCTCATATGCAAAGTAAATGAGCGCTGGACATAAATAACCAAAGGCCAAACATGCTTCACGTGTTAAACACGTGAGCGCGCATATGCAAAGCATATAAGCGCTGAAAATAAATAACTATGGGCCAAACTGGCCTCACGTGTTAAACACGTGGGCGCTCATATGTAAAGCATTTTAGCACTGAATAAAATAAATTTAAGGGCCAAACTGGCCTCACGTGTTGAACACATGGGCGCTCATATGCAAAGTATATGAGCGCTGAACATAAATAACCAAAGACCAAATAGGCCTTACATGTTAAACACGTGAGCGCTGATATATAAAGCATATGAGCGCTGAAAATGAATAAGTTAAAACCCATACTAGAGGTCACGTATTAAACACGTGAGTTCTCTTACCGTATTCTTTGGCAGCACTCACATGCAAAGCATGTGAGCGCCCCAATTTAAAATACTACCATCTGATAGAATTAAATTATATGTGATAGAATTAAATTGTATTTGGGAAATATTTTTCCCTGATCTTTCTAATATGGAAAGATCTTTCTCTAACAGAGAATTTTGGATTTAAAATCCAATGGTGATAAAATATGACTAATTAAACTATCTGATAGAATTAAATTCTATTTGATAGAATTAAATTTTATTTGGGAAATATTTTCCCTGATCTTTCTAATATGGGAAGATCTTTCTCTAACAGAGAATCTTAGATTTAAAATCCAATTGTGATAAAATATCACCAATTAAACCATTTGATAGAATTAAATTCTAAGTGGGAAATATTTTCCTGATCTTTCTCAAATTAGAAAGATCTTCTCTGCTAAACAGAGGACCCTTGGATCAAAGATCCAACGGTGATTATAAAATCACCCATCGATCATCTGATAAAATAAAATTCTATCTTAGGAAAATATTTTCTCAATCCTTTTAAACTAACAAGAAATTTATATAATAGAATAAAATTCAAATCTTATTAAACTGATAAGACATTCATATGATAGACTAAAATTCTATCTTAGGAAAATATTTCCTAATCTTGTTAAATAAACAAGAAACCTTCTCTGTTAAACAGAGAGCCTTTGATTAAAAATCCAACGGTGAATAAAATTCACCGATTGATCTAAAATATCGTTTTGATTGATCATGAAATCAATCATGATCTCTCAATGAGAGATTTTCTCAACAAATTGATTTTTCTCTTCTCGTATAAATAGGAGCAAAGAGATTAATCAAAAACACGAGGAAGAAGAGAAGAAACCCCCTATAAGCTTCTGCAAAAAATACAGTGAGCTCTCAAAAGAACAGAGAATTCAATTCTCAAAAAAGAAAATCTTCCTTCTCAAAACCCTAGGTAAAGAAAAGGGATCAAAATATCTCTATCACACATCTAAAGGTTTAACCATTTTCAAAGAACTTAGTTCTTTCTTTGGATCTGAGATCCGCAAGACACGTCTCACATAAGTTGAGAAGTTAATTCTCATCGGGAAAATCTTGTTCTTAAGAATCAAACATTCAGGGAAGAACAACTTAAAAAGAAAGAAAATGGAGTCCATGATACTCCAGGAACTCGGTTCCTTCAAATCAAGAACTTATTTCTTTAAAAACTCAAACCGAAATCCTCAAAAATAATGATTTTGGTGAGCGTTAATGGTCAAAATACCATTGACAGAGATTTAACCTCTCCGAAGACATCAACAGAGATATAAAAAAAGACTAGCGCCTCACGTGCTTCCCATGTAGGCGCCATTTTAACAGCGCCTAGCGCCTCACGTGAAAACACGCGGGCGCCCAAAATAGAAGGCCAACACCTCACGTGAAACACACGTGGGCGCTAAATAAAAGCGTTCAGCACTCCATTTACATCCGAAGACAGCTAAGATTGGACAGCGCCCAGTGCCGCACGTGCTCCTCATGTAGGCACCATATAAAAAGTGCTTAGCACTTCATATGTAGCCAAAAAGGCTGATTGCTTAGCACTAATTGGGCAGTGCCTGGCGCTACATGTGCACCTCACGCGGATGCCATAAGAAGTGCTTAGCACTTCACATTTAGTCAAAATGACTAAAGTGTTCAACATTTATTGGGCAGCGTCCATGACTGAATACTTCACAGGACATATATGTGAGCATCAGAGCCCAAATAGGTACGTAGCACTTTTGAATAAAAGAAAGACTAAGTAAACTAAGCCTAAATTGGCTAAGTCTCTGAAAGTTTTCTTGCGGTTGAGCCCAAATGTTCTTTTGCTGGATCTCAAGTAAAAAAATGATCCTAAAATGTTTTTAAGTTGATCTTAGTCTCAAATATGAATAGCGTATCCTTAGCGAAGACAAACTGAGCACAAATGCTCACTTATCGATTTAAGTTTGATCTTAATCTCAAATTAGATTAACGGTCCTTAAATCAAACAAAAATATTTCTGAACTATAGGAATATACAACCTAAGTTCAAAACCCTGTCAAGCAAATCCTTGAGCCAAACCCAAATCTAAAATATACGGACTTGGACTGATCTGCGCCCTACGGGCGACGACATAAACTAGTCTCCGTATACAATCCACAGTCAACCAAAACAAACAAAAACACACACGACACGAAGTGAAATGCCAGAGCAGGAGAAAGTGGTTATCGCAATACGGTAACGTAATTAACTGCAGGGGTTTACGCCTGTAGGGAAGAGCATCCCCACAATCAAAACCCCCTCACAAACGAGAGGGTCTGATAAAGTCTGCTACAATGGTCGCATCTGTCCAAACCTCCAATATATGGTACCATAAATCAACTTGATATTTTCGGAGAGGAGGATGGAGAAGTCCAATAGCATCTGCCCCCAAAATTCAGGCCAGAGTCCCAACGTCTCGGTCTCTGTCTTTACGCGAAGAACAATCATTCTTCATTACATTTCTCGTATAAATACCCATGGCTACCCAACCCATTCATCCTATGAAATTTTTTTAAGAAGCTCCTCCAAAAAATTTTGATAATTCTTCCTAAGCTTTTCTCCTCCTCTGTTGCTCCACAATTCACCAAAGGACGTCGGAAGATTCCTATCGGCGATTCTCTTCTCCTAAGTGGCGATTTCGTTCAAGTTGAGCACCCCTAACTTCTCCTCGCAATCATCAACCACATCGATGCCACGCACCATTATCGCCGTCGTCAACGATAACCACAACCGCAGCAACAAACCGAACATCGCACCATCACTATATCTTCAATGGCGAATCGGTTATTAGACCAATTCACACCGCGGGTAAGTCCCACCCTCCTTCATCTCCTTTAAACTTCTTCTCCCATTGAATCAAACCCTTGTCTTGTCATTATATTTTCCCCACAAAAAATAATACTCTTTACACACACACACACACACACTCTTTCAAGAAAACTTATTAATTCAATTTGATAATTAACACACCTCACGTTTCTAACCGTCACCTATCCAATCTTGCGTTAACTTATAACTCACACTTTGTTTAGCACCATATTCACACAAAGCTATTACATATATTGGTTTCATGTAACTTCTAATATTTTAACAAGAAGTTGTGAATACCGTCTTGTGATAACGCACGGGGTAATGACCTACCCCACTCACGCACACTTGGAAACATATCACGATCTCATGCTCTTTAGCGTTTTCTAAAAGAATCGAATTACACTAAAATACCTTCAAGTAAAATACGAAGTTTTATCATTTGCAAATACGCTTTTACAACTCTTATTAGGGGACCCGTTTGTGGGTAGTACGGATTATCACATATCCTTATAATAGTAGAGTGAGATGCAGAATTTCTCACGGAGAATTCGGTCTCGAAAAGAATAAAATACGGTTTTAAAAAATACAAAATTTTACTTAAAAGAAAATAAATTTAAAATAATTTAATTCATATATTTGTTTTTTTCAGAGAAAAACAAATTTGTGAAAATTTTACTTCATACATACTCGAAAATGAAAAGATAAAAGTTTTCAAGAAAGTACCCTCACGTTTCCATAAGATAGTTTTTTTCATTAAAATACCATAAACTTTATTCCCGCTAGTTTTTATCACTAAAATACCAATCAATTAAAAATACATTTTTATTATAACCCCGACTTTCTAAAACTAACATGTTTTTATCAAAAACACCATCGAGATTTATTTTTAAAACAATAATGAAATATTTTACATAAAACTCCCTCGAGAAATGCAAACATGCAAATACACATAATAAACAACTTGAATAAATATTTAAGGACCTTAGATTAATCATGGGTTAAACGGTATCAAATCTATTGAGCATCGAGAAGCCAGAGAAAGTGAGTGCTTGTCTATCCAGGTTACATAACATTACAAATTAAAGGAATTATCAATGGAAATCGTCTTGGAAAAAAACATAAATTCTGCAGTTTATGTGCATCGGTTGCCCGATTATTTCCAAACTTAAGATTTTCAAAAGATAAATCTTTTAATAAGATATGATTAGAACTTGAACTCGAATAAAAAATTGACTTGAATTTTAATCTAACTTGAACTCGAATTTATATTTAAACTTGGCTTAAACCTAATCCTAAACTTAACATGAACACGAATTTGAACTTGATCTATCTACTTTACAACTTGACATGTATACATGAACTCAACAAGTATACCTGAAACCAACTTGACTCGAATTATGAATACAAATGACATGACTTACATCTGACATGACTACATGAACTCAATCTTGATATCACATTCTATATTCATGAACTCGATCAAGTCTTGTAACCTTAATCATAGATTAAATAAACACGGGGTGTTGGGGTAGTTTAAGTGTGAATCCAACGGAATCTCAGGAGTCCCCCTAGATCATGAATTCATGTCTATTAACACAAGCAATCTATCATGAGAGCCCGTGTTTCCTTACTCCTGAATTATAGCGTGTTAAGTTTGAAATACTTCAACACTTGATTGAAGTCTCGTTACTAACACTTGATTCGGGCCCGTAGTTTCTTGCCCTTAGATTACAGCCTTTTGGGTTCGAGAACACTCTTGAGATTGGTAGATATTCACATTTGAGCCGTCGTTAAATTAGATTACTTTGTAGAGATCTCTTAGGACACTTACATTCACTCCATGTTCACTACAATTACACTACATAGCCCTACTATATTTAGTTGCTATGCTCACATTACATTACCATACTTATATAATTTCTTTTACATTGTTATGTTATATTAGAACTGTCATACTATATTAATTGTATACTTAACCACCATATTATTATATATATTCTTCTATTTGGTCTATATACTTTTATATTTCCCACCTTTCCATGGGGACTTACAGAACGCAAGTTCGCTGACGGGCATCCATCCATCTCTTTCTTTCTTTTAGATGTTCGTGAGGTGGTCTAGAGACTAAGCAGATAGAAGCGACTGTAGGGAATTACGACCAGCTAGCTTCACAGACCGATCTATAGTTTTCTTTCCAGCTCTAGTTTCAGTATACTATCTGTTTAGGCATTTCATGTTATTGTACTTTGTTTTCAGTTATCTTATATCCTAACTATGTGAGAATTATGAATATAAATAAAGTTGTTGAAGTTTCAATCTCATGTTAATTTCTTGTCATTTTTATATTGCTCATTTACACTTAGCGTATTTATTCCAGGAAATGGCCTTCTCGAAATAAATATATCGTGGGTCTCATCATGTACCTGCTCTCGCCTTTTGGGAAGCAGGGCGTGAAATTTCCTTTCGATCTTGTACACCCATTTGCAACCAATGGCCCTTTTATTTAGGGGCGGTGGAACAACAGACCATGTTTGATTTCTATTTAGAGCAATCTCAGTTCGCATCATGTCTTTCCATTTGTAATACCCAGTTTCCTTTGAACATATTTCCGAATTTATAAATACAAGCTTCCCAAAATTTTCTATTAGAATATTTCCTATAAATAATTTCTTATACTTTCTAATATTAATTTCTAATTTTATATTTTCTAACATAAACCTTAAACCTTAAACACTTTTATTTTCTAACCCCAAACCCCAGCCCGGCCCATTCTTTTCCACTCTCTTTTATTTTTACCTTAGCCTAAGAACCCAACACCCAAACCTTGCAGCCGACCCGACCCGACCTCTCAACCCGAACCCGACCCGACCCGTTACACCCCCACTCCTTCTCTTCTCCCCACTCTTTTCCCACCTGTTTTCTCCCCCCCCCCCACGTCCCCTTCTTCCTCACTCAAAACGCCTGCTTCCTTCGCTCCCATGCCCCGTGAATTGCTCTTCCCCACGATCACCGCACCTACCCCGAGACCCCGTCCTCGTCCCAATGTCCCCGCGCCCGCTCCGCGACGACGACGCCCAACTTCCCATCCCAAACACTCCAGGACCGAGCCCTCCTCTCTCCTCTCGTCCTGTCTTCTTCCTCGACCCCCACATCTTCACCTCCCTGACCCCTCATCTCCTCGCCTCCACCAACCTACGACTCCAACCCCTATAGCCTTTGCCGTCTCCAAGCCCTGAGCATCCTTGCCACCATCTTCACCTGCACCGACCGCCGGCACCACCTCATCGTCGACCACCAATACACGTGCCCCAACATCCATGAGCCTCGACAACCATCACCACCTCCACTCCCAGCCGAGCTAACTCCTCCCTTCACCCATCACGTGCATAAGCCCCTCTTCCCACCTTCTTTTAAGCAATCGTCTCCTTGTCGAACCAACCCGCCGGCCACCTTCACTTGCTATCGCAACCACCACTGAAGTCACCTCCGACGAGCTACCGCCGTCGTCACCACTTCCTCCACCCTTGCCCACCTCCCCGAGCTCGTCTCCTCCTCCCTAACCTCGCCTCTCTCTCTCCTTTCCCCTGCAAATACCCAGTGAAAACCAACCCAAGAACCCACAACCCCATCGTCTCTGTCCTCGTCGCCGTCGACCTCCACGTTGCCGCCAGCACCGTCTCCATCTCCTCTTCTTCCTCATCTCCCTTTTATCCCCGACGATGAGACCCCAGCAATCCAAACCCCGACCAATACAACCCATCACCGAACGATTACTGTAGCCCTCGCCTGCACACTCACGTCGCTGAGCCGTCGCCGCCGAACCCCTGGACCACCTATTGCCGTTGTTCCGTGCCCAAACCATCGTGCATACCATGCCCTGCACTGCGTCTAGCCAAGCACAAAGACCAGCCGAACCCTCAAACATTTCATCGAACACTTACATTTTATCACGATCCCCGCTGTCTCGGTCGTCATTGTCGCCGTGCCTAGCTCGTGTGTGCCCGTGTCGCGCTTATCGTCGTCAAGCAAGTTTCAAAACTTGCTTATCATGTCCTATTACAATTAATTATAAACGTAATTGAATCGTGATTCGAACCCAATATTTGTGTTAATTGTGCTAATGAAGCCCGACTAGGACTTATGACCAAGTTGATATCACGTAGAAATTTTAGGGATAATAACTAGTTTCGATTAAGTAAGGAGAACGTGTATGTTGTTTGATACCGAATACTTAACCTAGGTGTTCGATACGAATTCTAAGCGAAAACCTACTCTAATAAATCCTATGTTGATAACGCACATCAGGTATAAATTTGTTTGTAAAATAAAGTGGGTTACCCCATAAAACGACACCCCGATCACCTTGTGAAATCTGAATTTTTCCGGACATATTACGCCGTTAAATTCATAATTAATTCCAGAAAAATCCAATCGCAGCGTGCCTGGGTTCATTATGAAGGGTAATGCATAGTCTTTAACACGACGTGTATCTTTACTGTTAGATATATCCTATGAATATCGAAAACAAGGAACTTACCTGACCTTGGACTGCAGTCCAGAGCAGGAACTTACCCCTTGACATGCATTTATACCCCTGAAACCTTGATGTTTAATTGTGAATGTGTGCTGACCCAATTACCGCTACGTAGAAAATTGTGTTGGCTTTACAATGGTACCAGTTTTACTAAATTACAATATCCTTTTGCATTTAAATCATATTTTAAACAGATGACATGTATGGCAGATTTCTGTCATTTCAGTTTGCACTCTTCATCAGTAATCTGATCATAACTCCCAACCCAAGATGACTATTGTTGATCCGTCTCCTGTGCTATAAAGTTAACTCATATCTATACAATTAGTTGAATAGTAGAGTTGCCTAATTATGCTCCCAACTGGGAGTAAAACGTGTTACGAAACGGCCTTCCAGTTCAGAAATTGGATTTCCAGCAGTAAACACTTAAAATGAAATGATCATAACTAACAAACCTGAAACCCGATTGACACGAAACCAATTTTTCTGTATAGATAATTAAATATACCGCCTACCCCTTTTATATTGTTTTGCCTAATTATGTACGTATGATTTTATATGATTTTTCTAGTCCAACCAACACCGTTTGCTCACATGTATTCAGTAGCGCATTTATTATATCCCCATCATGTTGCATGATTGTCATACCCTTGTAAATAGTGTTCATTTGCATCGATAACCTAGTGACCGTGTTATATTACCAAGTGATAAATATTAGTGATTGGATTTTGGCAAGTACGTCAGTGTAAAAGCGTGAATGAGTAAGTGAAGTGACACGTACTTATACATAATCAGCGGAATCAATTAGTTATTGCATTGTCGACGCCTATGGGACATATATAAGTATGACTATAATTGGTATGGGACGGTTATGGAAGCACTTATATTAGTGTCATAGGTAATACATCGTGTTATCCATTTATCTTGGATACCAGTCGAGATATGCTTGATGAAGATCCTGTCTCCAGTTCTCGCGTAGACTTGTCATGGAGCGACTAGTGTTTGGGTTCATGGTCGGTATTTGATGTAGACCGCGGGTGTGGAGTAGTTTGAGTGTGATTTCGATCAACGGAATCTCAGGAGTCCCACTACCGGCATATACAGTGATTTCGGGAGTTGTATGGATGGTGTTTGTCACGCCCCGCTTCCCGGTGTACGGTGAGGGGGCGCGACTAGGCCCGCTACGTATTTACTCAGAAGTAAGTACGCTAAGCATAACTAAGAAATATAAATTAAAGTACACAAGAGACAGGAATGTAAATGAACAACAACTTTATTTATTAACATTCTTTTACAGGTACAACTGGAAATTTAAATACATAGATGGAAAGCAATGCCTAAACAATGGCATGAACTGAAATGAACATATGTACAAGTAAAGTCTAATGCTCCGGTTCTTCAGAGTACTGCTCCAAATGCTCCTGGCTGGTCTCGAGCTCTAGTGCGTCCGATCCACCTGACAACATTCCAAAGAAGAAGAGAAATAGGAATGTCGTCAGCGAACAATCGCTCGGTAAGTCCTAAAGAATGAGAGAAGTAGAATAGACAGAAAAGAGTATATCTTATAAAGTTTGATTATATTGTTACCGTTATTGTTTGTAGCCTGGTACAGAAGATGCCAGTGTATACAAGATGGGTCCAACTTACACCGTGGACTTTGGTAACCCGCAGTACAAGGCTCCGTCGAAAATACCACGGAACAACGGCATGGATGTAATTACGTCTTAAGTGAGCACCCCGTGCCTCCTTTAACATATTCCGTACCAGTCTACCCCTTTATAAACCCCGTAGTTTATTATTGTATTGATTGTACTGATTGCATTGTATTGTCTGTGGTAAATGGAAGACTTGCCGAAACCATAATATCAGTAAATGGGATGTAAATGGAGAGTCATATAGACGGAGTATATCCATGGTTCGGTACAGTCAATATAGATTAATATAGATTGAATAGACGGATTCATGAATTCATGTTGTATTGTAGTTTGTACTTGAATCACATTCAAGTCAGATTGATTAGATTGAGACTCAGTCTGAGTCAGAGACTTTAAAAAGAACTCGAAATCCTGAATTAGTTTTGATGTTATCGGTAACTGCTGCACATGGACGACAGAATTTATGTCTTTTTCCAAGACAATTACCGTGTTGATAACACTGTTTGTTAGATTGTCTACCTTAAATAGGCAAGCACCCATATCTCCGACTCCCTGAGACTCATGAGACTAGTCCCGCTTAAACCTATGTTTACTAGGGTTTTTATTGTAATTTAGTATACCTTGAGAGGGATTTATGTAAAAATAGTTTGATATAATTTTCAAAATACACCTCAAGCATTTAATTATCGTCTTTAAGGTTTTCATAGATGTATATTTTATAAATGTGAAATTTTTAGAGAGTAGAACCTAGTTTTCATAGTATATGGTATTTTATTGAAATATCGGTTTTGTTTTCTATTTGGATGGTGTTTTCATGTAATGGTGATTTCTTTTGAAAACTTGGAATATTTATATAATATAATTAAAGTAGATATTTTGATAATATATATATATATATATATATATATATATATATATTGTCCCCTCATAAAATTTCGGGAAAGAAACCCCAATGGGGCATCACGTGCTGACACGTGACCAAGGGTCACGTGCTGACACGTGATGGTTTCCTGGGGACTCTGTTATAATAGAATTGAATTCTAATCAATAGGAGTCACGTGCCCACACGTGATGGGCCTTTAAACCCACTGAAAGGGATTAAAAGATATAATAAAAACTAAGGAAAAATCCCAATGGAGTATCACGGCTCACATGTGACCAAGGGTCACGTGATGATTCCTTAATTCTTTAAAATAGTAGAATTAAATTCTGGTTAAAATGTTAATCAATGGAGGGTCATGTGTCAACACTTGATGGGTTCCTAAGCTTTTTAATTGATAAAATTAAATTCTATTTAAATGATCAAACAGTGGGATCACGTGTCAACACGTGATAGGCTCTTAAGCTTTCTAAACTAATAGAATTAAATTCTAATTAAGAGGGAATCGATAACCCTAAATGGAAAAATAGCTCTCTAAATCTTTCCAAAACAAAAAAAAATATGGTGCTCTGTAAAATGGAGCACCGTTGGATTAAAAATCCAAGGGTGATTAAAAATCACTAATTTATGGAAAGATTTTATACATGGAAAGATTTCCCTAAAATTTGCCAAGAATAACAGATAAGATATCTTTTGGATTAAAAATCCAATGCTGAATAAAATTCACTGGATGATCTAAAAGATCATGTTGGTTACAAAAACAACCAAAATCTTTCAATGAAAGTTGACTAAACAAATCGATTCTTTTCTTTCTCCTATAAATAGGAGCCAAGAAGAGAAGAGAGGGGGATCCTCGGAACATTTTTTGGAGAGATACAACAACAGAGAAAAAAAAGAGAGGAGAATTTAATTTTCAAGAGAGAAAAGATTTCCTCAGAAGAAAAGGAAACCCTAGGTGAGAAGGGAAAAGAGATCTAAGCTCCATAAAACAAAAGGAGAATTTAATTCTCAATTTAAGAGTTTAACTCTTCTGAATAAGAACTTAGTTCTTCCTTCGGTTGAAGATCTGCAAAAGCAGATCTCCCCACAAGTTGAGAATTTAATTCTCATCGGGGAGATTCTGCCATGCAGATCCAAAACTTAGAGGGAGAATTGAGTTTACAGAAATTAATTCCCCCAAATTCATAGGAATTTAATTCCTCCAAATGAAACTAGGGTTTAACCCTATATAAGAATTTAATTCTTCCAAATTCATAGGAATTTAATTCCTCCAAATGAAACTAGGGTTTCACCCTATATAAGAATTTAATTCTTCCAAATTCATAGGAATTTAATTCCTCCAAATGAAACTAGGGTTTAACCCTATATAAGAATTTAATTCTTCCAAATACATAGGAATTTAATTCTTCTAAACAGAACTAGGGTTTAACCCTATAAAAGAATTTAATTCTTAAAAACAAGAGACTTAAAGCTCTCCATGCACATAAAGATCAAAGTATCCAACGTGATCACATGGTAACACGTGACCCTTCATCCCAACCAATGAAAAAGAACGAACAAGACTAGGTCACGTGCCCCCACGTGACCCTTAAACAGACTCCTCAAAATGAGAAAGAAAAAACTTGGAGGCAATGCCTCACGTGCTCACACGTGACCCTCAAAACAAAAGGGAACAAATCCAAGAGTAGAATCAATTTTGGGCACCCTTGCGTGTCCCCACGTGACCCCTAACAAATCCCTTTAAATCTATTGCATGGATGCCCATCACGTGCTCACACGTGATGGCCTCGAAGATTAAAAGTGTTTAACACTTATTTGAATATTCTGGGAAGAAAATAAAGAAAGACTGGCCCCCATCTTCAGACGCCTCACGTGACCCCACGTGACCAATTCAACTTTAGTGTTTAACACTATTTTAAGAGCTTCGTCCTTAGTGTTTAACACTATTTTCAGCACATCACGTGGGGGCACGTGATCGCCAAATATCCTCTAGTGTTTAACACTATTCTAAAGCCAAGTTTAGCCCAAATTGACTAAATTTTCCAGAGGCAAGACTCCCCTTTGACTGAGCCTCAAATATACCCTTGTCTTCCAAGATTGATCATCTCATATGGCATATGAGTGCTCGGCACTCAATAAAAGATAAAGATATGGTCAGAACCCAAACCCCTGTTTAGCATTGCTAAATAATGGGGGGCTGAACCCAGACAAATGTTCAACAGTCCAACAAAGGGCCAATATTTCAAATTTAATTGGACTTATCCAAAGTTGGACATAAGTCCTCAATTCAGATTTAACTGAGCTAATGTGCTCATAATCTAATTAATTGATCTTAGTCCCAAATTGGCCTACAGATTTCCCAAATCAACTTTGGTTCAAGGGTACATCTCTTCACTCCTTTGATATTTGTCGTTGTAATCTTTCAACATCTTCAGAGAGGTGACGGGTCCCGATAACCAATCATTCCATGGACTGTGGGGTCCTTAAGCCCATGGACTATGATATCCTTAACCTCGGACTGTGGGGTCCTTAAACCCACGGACTATGATGTCCTTAACCTCGGACTGTGGGGTCCCTTTAAACCCACGGACTATGATGTCCTTAACCTCGTACTGTGGGGTCCTTAAACCTATGGACTATGATGTCCTTAACCTTGGACCGAGATGTCCTTAAACTAACACTGGACCACCATGTCCTTAAACTAGTAATCGACCACAATGTCCCTAAACTAAACAATAGAAACCAAATTCTCTTTTGCTGGATCTAAATGATCCCGTTAAGTTGATCTTAGTCTAAAATTTGACTAACGTATCCTTAACAAACGTTTAAGTTGATCTTAGTCTAAAATGAGACTAACGTATCCTTAAACCCAACCCCAACCCCAAATTTAAGAAAATACGGATATGGACTAATCCACGCCCTATGGGCAATAACATAAATTAGTCTCCGTATACAATCTACAGGCAACCAAAAACAAAACCAACACACACGACACGAAGTGACCATCTGGAGAAGGAGAAAGTGGTTACCGCGATCCGGTAGCGTAATTAACTGCAGGGGCTTGCGCCTGCAGGGAAGAGCGTCCCCACAATAAAAAAACCCTCACAATGAGGGGGAATCTGACGAAATCTGCTACAATGGCCGCATCCGTCTAAACCTCCGATATACGGTGCCATAAATCAACTTGGCATCTTCGGAGAGGTGGACGGATAAAATCAAATAGATCTGCCCCCAAATTCAGGCAAGACGTTTGTGCTTTCGGCGGAAAACAGATTCTGGTACGCCCGGTGGGACCTTTTCCTCTTTCCACTTCACACTTCGTGTGTCGTGTTCGCGAACGAATCGTGGTTTAATATGGTTGCCCTTGGGTTTGAAGTACTAAGATTTGGTTTTGCTCTCGTGCAGAAAAAAAAAAAGAAATGGCCTCTAACTGCTCCAGCTGTAACTGCAACTCCTGTTCCACTTCATCTGGACGTGTAACCTACGGGCCCCAAGCGGCCTCCCTGTTCAAAATGCTAGTGGAGCAAGTAGTTCAGGCCACCACTGGGCTGTTCTTTGGGACCATGATCCCACCGATGAGCTTCGATGCCCCGCTGCTGTCGCAAGAAGCCCCAAAGAAGTCAGTTTGTGATTGACTTACTACTGCCGCGGCCCCTCTCAACGGGTCGCCCAACTCCACTGCCTCAGTTTTGAACAGACTGGGCCAGAACGTCAACAAGCCCGCGATACCTGAAGCAGCCATCCCGAAGCGAATGGTCATCCCGGCTCAAGCGAACAAAATCATCGGAGAGGTTTCTTCTGCTAAGAAGTCAGTCTTCACAAGGCTAGCCATTCCGTCTCCTGCTCCGGGCGAAATCCTCAAAGTTGCTTTCCCTGCCCAGAGGTCTGTCTTTGATAGATTGGACATTGCTTCTCAACGGACATCGGTCTTTAAGAGGCTGACGCCGGTGACAACCCTTCGCGAAACAGGGGGCGTGATGAAGTCACCCCTACAGCTGAGATTATCCTATCTGCACGACATGCTCGCCATCGTCACTGGCGACGAGTAAGGAAGGCTGGGGGCAGCTCCCCGTCTGGACTGACTCCGCCAGCTCCCATGGTGGAAATCAATACTGTTATTCCAACTGGGAACAGCTTTGAACCGCTTAGGAGGGTTCACAAGAACTCTCCGACTGCCGTGCTAAAAAGATCTCCTCCATCTGTGGAGAATGCTACAGAAAAGAAGCTGGAGCAGCCCCCTCAGCGGTTGTCCTCCAAAATTTACAAAGTCTGGAGACAGGTCCAGAAATCGGTGATTGACCAGGACTACTCTCGCCGACCAAAGAAGATTAAAACTCGGAAAGAAAAGAGCCATCTCGTGGTACCATAGAAGATGTCATCCGTCTGGGTGCCCGCTGCAACGGCTTCCTCAACTTCAACCGCTCACAAGAGAAGGAGGCCGGAGAAAGCCCCTGTGACCGCGGCGAACCGCAAGGATGCTGAATCTAAACGCCCCAAGTCCGGGGCATGGTAAAACATACAGTTTATATGGCTTCCGGAAAAGAGGAAAGCCGTGCTTCTATGGGTCATCGACCGCTTAATCGATCGATAAAAAAAGCCCAGAAGCAGCAACAGAAGCTTTAGGAAATGCTAACGTAAATGGCCGCACTCACTGGGCCAAAAGCAAGCCCAGAGACATCCTCGGAGCAGCACCGTGAGCAGGAAACCGATGTCGAACTCCTTCGGAGAATGCTTGAGAGGAAGGACAAAGAGGCCGCGGAACAAGCGGCCAACATAAAACAAATGGCCATTCTGTTCCAAGATATGGTGGGCATGATGATCCAGCCGGACCCTCCAGCCGAAGATCCTCCAGTAATAATTGAAGATGATAGAGGAGAGACATCAAATCCTCTGCCGGCTCTATTAGCAGCCAAGGAGGAGACCATCTCTAAAGCCATGCTCGATGATTATATAGCTCAACAAATACGAGCTCATCAAGCGAATGAAGCGGCTGGCCAAGTTGTCAGAACTAGACAGCCCTATCCGTGTTGGTATGATCAAATAAAGTACCCGCCAGGATATACGATTCCCAAATTCCATGTATACAAGGGGACAGGTAATCCCTATCAACATATCGCTCAGTTCAGGGCTCTCTGCGGAAACACTGGAGGGGATGATAAGCTACTGCTTCGCCAATTCGTCGGCAGCTTGGCGGAGACAGCGTTTAAATAGTATTCAGAGCTTCCCAACGATTCCGTCAAAACTTTTACGGAGATAGAGTTTCTATTCACCCAACATTTTGCGAGCGCCAGCGAACGTACCCCAATCACGGCATTGATCAATGCCAGGGTGAAGCCGGGAGAAACTTGGGTCCATTACGCGATACGATGGCGGAATCTATGGTCAAAATGCGAGCAGCGCACCGAAGAAGCGCCTGCGGTAGGCATGTTCGTGGGTACTCTTGATCCGCAGGCGACCATTTCATAATTCATGATGTTCTTCAAGCCAACTACTTTCCAGGTCTTGATCGACAAGCTGGCCCAAATGGATCAGATGGGTCATAGACCATCTCCTTCAAAGGCAGACTTTCGAAATGAAAAAGGGAAAGGAAAAGCAACTTTCATCGCCAATACTCAACAACAGCCGAGCAACTTAAGGCCGGTTGTTCGTCAAAACAACGTGTGTCCATGCCCATACCTCGAGGAGAGACTGGGACGTCCTTACTCGTTTCCCCAGGATAAAACGAGGAGACTGTTCGAGCTGGCAGTGCGCAACAGACTCATCAATCTGCCGGATCCAAAACGTCCGTTGCAACCAGGCGATATCAACAATCCTAATTATTGCCCTTACCACCAAGCAGTAAGCCATCTAATCGAAGATTGCTTCATCTTCAAAGGCTGGATTGAGGACCAATACCAACAAGGCAAGTTCGCATTATCCGAAAACTGGAAGGTGAAACCGCCACAACCTCACACCCCTAAACAGGTGGACATGTCGGGGGCATCGTGCTCATTCATAGAGGAAAACCCCATGGACCGAAAAGTCCATAAACTAGAAATTCACCTCAAATACGGCAACGGCGGACCGCAATGTCCTAAAACTTGCAACGGACCGAAACGTCGTTAAACTAACGATGGACCACTATATCCTAAAACTGGCTATTGACTGAAACGTCGATAAACTACTACGGACCGTAGCATCCCAAAGCTGACATAAAAAAAAGGTATGTCCATAAGAAAAATGGGCATGGATGAAAACCCGAAAGGGCTCCGTGAGTAATATCAGCAGGACTACCGGCGAGTTTTGTGAAAACCCGAAATGGCGCAATCTCGTTAAAATACACTCGCAAGGTCCTCTCGACCTTGTGAGGAGAAAATACCCGCGTAAGATCCTTACGACTCACAAGGGAGCAACACACTTAGGGATCCCCACGATTCCTAAGGAGAAATTACACTTGCGAGATCCTCACAACTCGTAAGGAGAATTCCCCTTTGAGACCCTCACGGCTTATAGGATTCAAAATCCTTAAGCTACAGGGATCTGAACCTGTTCTTAAGCCATTACAATCTCCAATCTTGCCCTACAAGCGTCTCGATATCGACCCTTGTATACAATCCACGGGCGCGAATAAACATTTCCCTAACAAGAGTCCCACCAGAGACTGGGGATATGCTCATATGGCAAAAGACACTTGTAAGTCCTCTCGACTTATAAGGAGAAAATACTCTTGTAAGATCCTTACGACTTATAAGAGACCATACACTTAAGACTCCTCACGATTCTTAAGGAGAAAATGCACCTACGAGATCCTCACGACTTGTAGGGAGAAATATTTTTATGAGACCCTTACGGCTCATGAAGTCAAAAGCCTTAGTCAACAGGATCCTAACCCTGTTTACTAAGCCACATTTGTTCGACATCGACAAAGGCAAATGATGATTCGCTCCTGGCGATATCCCAGTTGTAGCGATACTGATGCCTAAATCAGTATCAAATCCCAAACTCGCACCGAAAAGTCAGCAAGCCACAAATGCATATGAAATAGCCGAAATGATAGGGCAACTTGCAACAAAATCAGCAAGTAAAAATATATGCATGCAAAATAGCCGAAATGGTTGGGCAACTCGCAATAAAAAACAGCGAGTAAAAATAAAACAAATAGCCGAAATGATTGGGCATCGCAAAAAATAGCCGAAATGATTGACCCTTGTATATGTAAAAAGCTGAAATGATAGAACATTGCGAAAAGAATTTAAAAAAAATGAAAGAATGAAACTTTTGGCCCTGCAGGTGAGGTCACATTGACCCCTGCATACAATCCATGGGCACAAACAAGAAGGGAATCATATCGTCCCACCAGGCTTCGTCGAAGCGAAGCCAAATCTCGACGGTTCATAGACAACCTAAAGACAATCTCGACATTCGTCGCAATATTGCTAACACAATGTCAACAAACGAAGTGAAGGAAGATCCCTAGCTTCAGGGTCTCGACGTCAACATCGACAACTTAGAGATCAACACCGGCGTTGTTCCTCCTGTTCCTGCCAAAATCTTGGCTCAAAATCCGCTCCTTATAAAATAATAACAATAAAAGAAAAAAAAAATAAATAAATAATAATCATAATAAAAGAGAAAATCTCCCTTTCAGAGCAAAGCTCTGTTCAAATCCCAAGGCGGGAAATGAAGCAATGCTTCTGTTTCCCCCAATCAGAGCAAGACTCTATTTTAAAAGAAATTCAAATAATAATAAAGGAAGCAACGCTTCGGTTGCACTGCGCTCTGCGCTGCGCGCCACGTGGCAGCGCAGTTGCGCTGCGCTCTGCGCTGCGCGACACGTGACAGCGCAGTGGCGCTGCGCTCTGCGCTGCGCGACACGTGGCAACGCAGGTGCGCTAGCGCAGTTGCGCTGCGCGACACGTGTTAGGCGCAGGTGCGTTTGCGCCAAACAGAATTAAAATTCTGAAAGATCTTTCTGTTCTTGTTAAAACAAGAAGATTGTCTTCCGTAAAACAGAAGCCCTTGGATCAAAGATCCAACGGTGGGGAAAATTCCCCAAATCACTCAGAGAGGGATCTCTTTAACAAATTTAACAAATTAATGGGCACTATATTGAGTCCCCTAGACCCCAATTCAAGATCATCAACATCATGATCCAAAAAAAAACACAGAGAATAGAAAGAGCTCTGAAAAATTGTGAGAAGAACTCAAGAAGAGAAAAAAGGTAAAAACCTTTATAAAAAAAGAAGAACTTCCTCCGAATAGATCATTGATCTAAGAACAAGATCGATGATCTTCAATAAAAATTAAATAATAACAGTGCCTTGCACCTTTTTATGAACCATTGGTTCTGGAATCTTAAAGATTCTCAAGTTATTGAAACAGTGCCTTGCACTTGCAAAACCTGCACTGTTGCGCTCCTGGGTTGGCACAAGCTACCAGAGAGCGCCACGTGTCAGCTCCAAAACCACTTGCGCTATGCGCTTTTAAGATAGAGCATTGCTCTCTGAAGTTGGCGCAACGCACTAGAGCGCGCCACGTGTCAGCAGCGCAACAGCGCAGCGTACTGTGCTGTTGCGCTTGCGCTCACCAGAGTATGACATGTGTCACCTCCACATGCGCTTGCGCTCAATAATTGGCGCAAACACCCGACAAGCCAATGTCAGACAATTAATGCACTGCATTATTTACAGAAGGGCCAAGCCCAATTAAAAATGTCTAACAGGCCAAATAAAATGCAATGCATTACTCTAAAAAGGGCAGAGCCTATAACAGATGCTCTGCATCATTTACAAAGGGACTGAGCCCAAATCAAAAAGGCCTAGCAGGCCAGAATAAAATGCAGTGCATTGTTAAACATGGGCAAAGCCCTAGCACAAGCCTAATAGGCCAAAGATAAAACGTTGAACATCTTCAATTGGACTTAGCCCAATCATGGCCGTAAGTCCTCAAATTAAATTGAATGAGCAAGATTGGTCTCTTAAATCAATTTACATCCGGTTCAAGGGTATATCTCTGAACTCCTCTGACACCTATCGTTGTAATCCTTCAACGACGTCAGAGAGGTGACGGGTCCCAACAACCACAATATTCTCAACTGGACTTAGCCCAATCATGGCCATAAGTCTTCAAATTAAATTGACTGAGCACGGCTGCTCTCTTAAATCAATTTGCATCCAGTTCAAGGGTACATCTCTGAACTCCTCTGACACCTATCGTTGTAATCCTTCAACGACGTCAGAGAGGTGACGGGTCCCAACAACCACAATATTCTCAACTGGACTTAGCCCAATCATGGCCGTAAGTCCTCAAATTAAATTGACTGAGCACGGCTGCTCTCTTAAATCAATTTACATCCGGTTCAAGGGTACATCTCCAAACTCCTCTGACACCTGTCGTTGTAATCCTTCAACGACGTCAGAGAGGTGATGGGTCCCGATGGCCACAAATAAAATGGACCA
Source organism: Agapanthus africanus (assembly GCA_030015575.1). Lineage (NCBI taxonomy): Eukaryota > Viridiplantae > Streptophyta > Magnoliopsida > Asparagales > Amaryllidaceae > Agapanthus > Agapanthus africanus. The sequence continues at coordinate 293,983,901 of CM057339.1, read as the reverse complement.
CCACATCCCTAAACTGGCAATGGACCACTACGTCCCTAAACTGGAACAATAGAGCCCCCAAACGCTCTTTTGTCAGATCTAAACGATCCCGTTTAAGTTGATCTTAGCCTCAATAGAGCTAACGTATCCTTAAACATTCAAACAAGCTTTAGTCCCAAATTGGACTATAAAACCCCCAATCAACTTTGGTCCAAGGGTACATCTCTGAACTCCTCTGACACCTATCGTTGTAATCCTTCAACGACGTCAGAGAGGCGACGGGTCCCGATGGTCATGCATACTATGGACCACCATGTCCCTAAACTGGAAATCGACCGTAACGTCATTAAACTAAACAATAGAGCCAATTACTCTCTTGTCGGATCCAAACGATCCCGTTAAGTTGATCTTAGTCTGGAGATTAGGCTAACGTATCCTTAACAAAAGTTTAAGTTGATCTTAGCCTTAAATAGAGCTAACGTATCCTTAAACCAAAACATCAAACCCAAATCTAAGAAAATACGGATTTGGACTAATCCACGTCCTACGGGCGACGACATAATTTAGTCTCCGTATACAATCCACGGGCAACCACAAACAAAATAAACACCCACGACACGAAGTGAAATTATGGAGAAGGAGAAAGTTGTTACCGCGATGCGGTAGCGTAATTAACTGCAGGGGCTTGCGCCTGCAGGGAAGAGCGTCCCCACAATCAAAAACCCCTCGAGCGAGGGGGAATCTGACGAAGTCTGCTACATCGGCTGCATCCTTCTAAACCTCCGATACACGGTGCCATAAATCAACTTGGCATCTTCGGAGAGGTGGACGGATAAAACCATATAGCATATGCCCCGAATCTCAGGCAAGACGTCCATGTCTTGGCCGCCATTCAGAGGGGAACAGATTCTGGCACTCCCGGTGGGACCTTTTCCTCTTTCCACTCCACACTTCGTGTGTCGTGTTCGTGAACGAATCGCGGTTTGCTGTGGTTGTCTGTGGATTCAAGGTACTTAGATTTGGGGTCTTGCTCCGTGCAGAAAACAGAAGATCAATGGCTTCAAACTGCACTGCCTGCAACTGCAACTCTCGCTCGGTCCTTGCTGGAGGAGTGACTTATGGGCCTTAAGCGGCCTCCCTTTTCAAGATGCCGGTGGAGCAGGTATCTCAAGCCACCGCTGGACTATTCTTCGGGACCATGCTCCCACTGATGAGCTTCAATACCCCAATGACGTCGCAAGAAGCTCCAAAGAAGTCGGTCTTTGATCGGCTTACAACTACCGCGGCCCCTCTCAACGGGTCGCCCAACTTCAATACCTCAGTTTTCAACAGACTGGGCCAGAACGTCTACAAGCCCGCGATACCCGAAGCTGCCATCCCGAAGCGGATATCCATCCCGGCTCAAGCGGACGAAATCATTAGAAAGGCTCCTCCTTCCAAGAAGTCAGTTTTTACAAGGCTGGCCATTCCGGTTGCTGCTCCAGGCGAGGTCCTCAAAGCTGCTTCCCCTGCTCAGAGGTCTGTCTTTGACAGATTAGACATTGCTTCTCAACGGGTGTCAGTCTGCGACATGCTAACACCAATAACAGTCTCTCCTCAAGTAAGGGTGCACGACGAAGTCACCCTTATAGCTGAAACAACTCCATCCGCAAGACACGCTCGACGTCGCCACTGGCGTCGAGTGAGGAAGGCTGGGGGCAACTCCCCCTCTGGGATAACTCCGCCAGCTCCAACGGTGGGGATCGATGCTACTGTTCCAACTGGGAACAACTTTGAATTGCTGAACACGGTGCGTAGAAACTCTCCCACTGCGGTGTTGAAACAAACTCCTTCACCTGTGGAGAATACTCTAGAGAAGAAGCTAGAGCAGCCCCCTCAACGTCTGTCCTCTAAAATTTACAAAGTCTGGCGACAGGTCCAAGAGTCAGTGATGGATGAAAACTATCTCCGCCGACAGAAAAAGATGAAGGTTCGGCAGGAGAAGGATTACTCCGTCAAGCCATAAAAAGCAACAGCTGCAAGGGTGCCCACTGCAACGGCCCCCTCATCTCCAATCACTCAAAAGAAAAGGAGGCCGCAAAAAACCCCTGTGGACATGGTGAACCGTAAAAGCGCTGAGCACAAACGCCCCAAGTCTGGGGGTATAGTGGTGCATACTGTTCATATGGAATCTGGGAAAGAGGACAGTTGCGCTGCGACGGGTCACCGACCGCTGACCCGATCCGTGACTAAAGCTCAAGAGCAATAACAGAAGCTCTAAGAAATGATGACTGCGATGGCCGCGCTCACCGGGCCAAAAGAAAACTCGGAGTTATCATCAGAGCAGCGTCACGAACAAGAAACCGATGATGACTTCTTACGTAGAGTCCTCGAAAAGAAGGACAAAGAAGCCGCAGAATAAGCGACTAACATAAGACTGATGTCGCTCCTCTTCCAAGATATGGTAGGGATGATGTTACAGCCGGACCCTCCAGCTGATGACCCTCCAATCATTGTTGAAGACGATAGAAGGGAGACATCTAATCCTCCGCCGGCTCTTTCAACAGCCAAAGATGAAACCATTTCCATGGACGCGCTGGATGACTATATAGCTCATCAAATACGGGTTCATCAAGTGAATGAAGCGGCTGCGCAAATTGTTAGAACTGGACGACCCTATCCGGGTTGGTATGACCAAATCGGTTACCCGCCGGGATATACGATCCCTAAGTTCCATGTATATAAAGGGACAGGGAACCCACATCAGCATGTCGCTCAATTCAGGGCCTTATGCGGCAACACTGGAGGCGACGACAAGCTGCTGCTTCGCCAATTCGTCGGCAGCTTAGCGGAAACAGCTTTTGAATGGTATTCAGAGCTACCTAACAACTCTGTCAAAACATTTGCGGAGATGGAGCTACTGTTTACATAAAGATTCATGAGTGCTGGTGGACGTACCCCAATAACAGCACTGATAAATGCCAGGATAAGGCCAGGCGAAACGTGGGTCCAATATGCAACACGATGGCGGAACCTTTAGTCGAAATGCGAACAACGCATCGAAGAAGCACCTGCGGTAGGCATGTTCGTGGGCACTCTTGATCCGCAAGCGACCATCTCGCAATTCATGATGTTCTTCAGGCCAACCACCTTCCAGGACTTGATCAACAAATTAGCCTAAATGGACCAGATGGGCCATGGACCATCTCCTCCAAAACCGGACTCTCGAAATGAGAAGGGGAAAGGAAAAGCGATCGTCGTCGCCAATGCTCAACAACAGCCGAGCAACTCAAAGCCGGTCGTTCGCCAAAACAACGTGCGTCCACGCCCATCCCTCGAGGAGAGACTAGGACGTCCTTACTCATTTCCTCAGAACAAAACAAGAAGACTGTTTGAGCTGGCAGTGCGCAACAGACTCATCAATCTGCCGAGTCCAAAACGTCTGTCGCAGCCAGGCGATCTCAATAATCCCAATTATTGCCCTTACCACCAAACGGTAAGTCACCCGATCGAGGATTGTTTCGTCTTTAAGGGATGGATCGGGGATCAGTACCTACAAGGAAAGTTCGCGCTGTCTGAAAACTGGAAGGTAAACCCACCACAGCCGCACACTCCAAAGAAGACGGACACGATAGGGGTAGCTTGTTCTTTTGTTGAGGAAGAAAACGATGGAGAAGACTCATCAGATGAATCCGAAGACTACGTAGTGAGTTGTCATGTGATCTCTCACTCATTGGTGGATGATAAAGAGGCTCCTTGCGCCGAGAAACCGAGGGCGGACCCTGTACCAGAAACTCCGCGGCCGTCAGACGAGTCGATCGATGCCTTCCTGAATGAGATTCGTCTGAAAGTTAAAGCCAATCAAGAGCGTGAGATGGCCATACTAGAAGGAGCCAAACACCGACTACTAGACCACAGAGTCGAGGCACTTCCGTCAAATCAAAAGTCATCCGCTGCGGATAAAAACAAATTCAAGACGAGGAAAAGGTTCGCCAAAGCCCTATCAGTGGGAATGAAGTTACCACCCTCTGCAGAAAATACTCTCGGTGGAGTAGAGATGCATCCTAACTTCTGCTTATATCATCAGAAGATCATACATCCTACCAAAAACTGCGACTCCTTTAAGTGTTGGTGGCAAGGGTATGTCGCTCAAAAGAAACACTTCAACAGGACAAAGCGTGAAGCTCGTAGACATCAGAAAAATGCGATAAATGAGCGCAAAAGAGCCGCCGCTGGCTGTCACATAGCCGACTCCAAGGAATCGCAAATTATCACCTTCGGAAGCGACTCTGACGAAGAAGCTGCCCTCAACCCTCTCCTCAAGGAATCCATTTCAAAAATGAAAGAATTGAGGAGTTGCGAGAACGTTCAGCCGTGCAATCGCATGCTACTCGGAAAAAATCTCGGCCTCGAAAACAAAGGATCGAGCAAAAAGGATAAAGAGAAGGGAAAAACAGCCCTCGTAGCCAATACTCAACAGCAATCGAGTGTCCCTAGACCGGTTGTTTGTCGAAACAACAAGCGGCAACCCCTCCAGGAAAAGTTGAAACGTCCTTACTCGTTTCCTCAAGATAAAACAAGGAGACTGTTCGAGCTGGCAGTGCGCGACGGACTCGGGACTCATCAATCTGCCGAGTCCAAAACGTCCGTTGCGGCCAGGCGATGTTAACGATCTTGATTATTGCCCTTACCACCGAACGGTAGGTCACCTGATCGAGGATTGCTACGTCTTCAAAAACAGGGTTGAAGATCAATACCAACAAGGCAAGTTCGTCATATCCGAAAACTGGAAGGTGAGCCCGCCACAACCGCACGCGCCGGGAAAGATGGAGACGCCGGGGGCATCATGCTCATTCATAGGGAAAGACCCATAGACCGAAAAGTCTGTAAACTAGAGATTCGCCTCGAATACGGCAACAGCGGACCGCAACGTCCTTAAACTAACGGCGGACCACTACGTCCTAAAACTAGCTGTTGACCGAGATGTCAATAAACTACGGTGGATTGAAATATCACAAAGCCGATATAAAAAAAAGATAAAAAAAATAAACGGTATGTCCATAAGCAAAATGGGCACGGATGAAAACCTGAAAGAGCTCCGTGAGTAAAAACAGCAGGGCTACCGGCGAGTGTTCGTGATAACCCGAAAGGGCGCGACCTCGTAAAAAAAAAGAGAATAACAAGAATAAAAAAAAGATTAAAAAAAATAAATGGTATGTCCATAAGCAAAATGGGCACGGATGAAAAGCCGAAAGGGCTCCGTGAGTAAAAACAGCAGGGCTACCGGCGAGTGTTCATGAAAACCCGAAAGGGCGCGACCTCGTAAAAAAAAGAGAATAAAAAGAATAAAAAACAAAAAGAGAAAAGGTATGTCCATAAGCAAAATGGGCACGGATGAAAACCCGAAAGGGCTCCGTGAGTAAAAACAGCAGGGCTACCGGCGAGTGTTCGTGAAAACCCGAAAGGGCGCGACCTCGTAAAAAAAATAAATAAAAAGAATATAAAAAAAAAGAAGAAAAACGGTATGTCCATAAGCAAAATGGGCATGGATGAAAACCCGAAAGGGCTCCGTGAGTAAAACCAGCAGGACTACCGGCGAGTGTTTGTGAAAACCCGAAATGGCGCAACCTCGTTAAAGGACACTTACAGGGTCCTCTCGACCGTGTAAGGAGAAACCACCCATGTGGGATCCTTACGACTCACAAGGGAGAAACACACTTAGGGATCCCCACGATTCCTAAGGAGAAAATACACTTGCGAGATCCTCACGACTCGTAAGGAGAACTCTCTTATGGGACCCTCACGGCTCATAAGATTTTAAAGTCTTAAGTTACAGAGACCTGAACCTGTTCTTAAGCAACTCCAACAACCTTCGATATGGCCCTATAAGTGGCTCAATACTGATCCTTCTATACAATCCACGGGCGCGAATAAACATTTCCCTAACCAAGTCTCATCCGTGACCGGGGATATGTTCGCATGGTGAACAACCCTCGTAAGTCCTATCGACTTACAAGGAGAAAACCCTCTTGTAGGATCCTTACGACATACAGAGGAACATACACTTAGGAATCCATACGATTCCTAAGTAGAAAATACACCTACGAGATCCTCTCGATCCGTATAGAGAAAAGTCTCTATGAGACCCTTACGGCTCATAAAGTCAAAAGCCTTAGTCGACAGGACCTTAACCCTGTTCACTAAACCACCTTTGTTTGACATCGACAGAGGCAAATGATGATTCGCTCCTGGCAATATCCCAGTTATAGCGGTGCTGATACCGAAATCGGTGTCTAATTTCAGGTTTACGGAGAAAAGCCAGTAGGCCGCACATGCATACGAAATAGCCGAAATGATGGGGCAACTTGCAATAAAAAGCAGCAAGTAAAAACGTATGCACACAAAATAGCTGAAATGATTGGGCAACTCGCAATAAAAAGCAGCGAGTAAATATAAAATAAACAGCCGAAATGATTAGGCACCGCGAAAAATAGCCGAAATGATTGGGCAATCGCGACCTTTGCGATATAAAAGCTGAAATGGTAGAGTATCGCGGAAATAAAACAATAACAAAAAAATATGATGAAACTTTTGCCGTACAGGTGAGATCACGTCGATCCCTGTATACAATCCAATGGCACAAACAAAAAGGGAACCATACCTTCCCAACAGGCTCCACCAGAAAGCGAAGCCAAATCTCGACGGTTCATAGACAACCTAGAGACAACCTCGACATTTGTCACAATATTGCAGACACAATGTCAACAAATGGAGCAAAAGCAAGATCCCTAGCTTCAGGGTCTTGACGTCAACAACTGACCTCAGAGTCGCAATGAAATGGAGCCACGGCATAGTCCCTAGTCCCAAATCTTAGCGGCAATATCTACGGCCTAAGAATCAACAAAAGCGTTCCTTCGCAGTCCATCAAGATGCAGATAAAACGCCAACAAAAGACCTCGCGGTCGAAATAAAGCGAAGCGACGACAAAATCCCAGCTTCATCACGACATTCGTCTCGATACAGTAGACGAGATGCCAACAACGGCATTCCTTCGCGGTCCAGCAGGATATAGATGCAACGTCAACAGAAGACCCCATGGTCAGAAAAGCGGAGTGACGGCAAAATTCCATCTCCACCTCAGCATTCGTCTCGATACAGTAGACGAGATGTCAACAATAGCGTTCCTTCGTAGTCCAGCAGGGTGCAGATGCAACGTCAACAAAAGACCTCACGGTCGAAACAAAGCGGAGCGACGGCAAAATCCCAGCTCCACCTCAGCATTCGTCTCGATACACCAGACGAGATGTCAACAATGGCGTTCCTTCGCAGTCCAACAGGATGCAGAAGCAACATCAGCAAAAGACTCCATAGTCGAAACAAAGCGGAATGACGGCAAAATCCCAGCTCCACCTCAGCATTCGTCTCGTTACAGCAGACGCAATGTCAACAACAGTGCCCTTCCTCCAACAGGATTCGGGCATGACAAAGCGAACAAAGCGAAGGCCAAATTCCTAGCTTCAAGGTCTTAATGGCGAGTCATATAAAGCCTGAAAGACAACCGAAGATCGTCTCACACCAGTGCGGAATGGTCACCACCTCGATGTTCGTCTCGATACAGCAGACGCAACACCATCAAACAAGCGGAGTAACGGCAAAATCCCATCTCCACCGCGACGTTCGTCTCGATACAGCAGATGAGATGTCACCCCAGTGTTCTTCCTCCAGCAGGGTTCAGACGCGACAATCAAACAAATGGAGCCACGACAAAATCCCTAGTTCCAAACCTCGACGGTTCACCAGCAACCTAGAGACAGCCGCGACGTTCGTCTCGATACAGCAGACGAGATATCACCCCAGCGTTCTTCCTCCAGCAGGGTTCAGACGCGACAATCAAACAAACGGAGCTATGGCAAAGTCCTTAGTTCCAAACCTCGACGGTGTTGGTGTATATGCCCTAGAGGCCATTACTGTATCATACTAGTATGTATATTACTTGATGGAAGCTTGGGATATTCACAGTTGTGCAGACAATCTTGCTCAATATAGTAGTATGCTACTTGGTTTGTCTCTGCTTTAATGTGTACATGTGTGTTTATTTATTATATCACCTATACGCATTAGTAGAGCCCTTAGGATCTTTGCTTGATTACCGGCGTTGTGATGGCGATCACACTCGTGGGGGCTGGGGAATCCACAAGCACATCCTTATTCACGTCCCTAGTCATGGGAGTATCGAGATAGGGCATCGATACTCCGGAGTAGACTAGCGTATGCGCTTCTCATCCCAGCACGGGAGACGGTCTGTCCCACAGCCGTCAGTACGTCGTACTTGAGATAGTATGCGGGTGCTCGTTAGGTTACGAGTACACTGGACAGGACTCGTCGGGAACTGATGGTTGGTATTATACCTATCGTCAGTTATCAGTTCCCAGGTGACATGAGTACAGCTTAGTCCGCTGACTTGACATTGTCACTTCGCCTTGAGTGTGTTCCCACTGTTCTTTGATTACTACCCTACCACGGCTCTACTGAGTCGTGCAAACAGGTAGTAGTTAGGTGCAGCCCCGAAGCACTTGGAGGCAGTGACGGTTAGACAGGATTCGTCTCTCCCGGTATTGGGGGTTGACATCGCGCTGTGTCTAGGAGAGCCATTACACGAGTAGTCCCTGGCCAGGGCAAGCGAGATATACTGGTAGGTTTCCAGTGTTATCTCAGAGTGTTCAGGGCTTCACTCCGACACGGCTTGTACCGCTATTAGGGGACTGACGTTTACCGCCCCCCTAGGCCCGCCATGCGATGTATCAGACGAACAGACCGGACTGTACGGAGATTGTCACATACAGGCTCAGTAGGAGTTCGGATGGGTTCATCTCATCGGCCTTCTTATCGACATCTACCTAGGGACCGTTACGTACAGCTAGTGCCGCTTGCGGTCTGTGGTTAAACCCACTGCCATCGTAGTGTCGATTCTTTAGAGTCCCACACAGAGAGTTTCCCTGCACTGAGCGAAAAGTGTAGAGGCCGTATGGTTTTTCGGCAGGGCTGCGATCACTTACGTACACTTGTGTGCGTGTGGTGTTCGGGCAGGCAATACTAGTGGGCTTTGGTTTAAGCCGGATCCTAGTATTGCACGGATGGATTTGTTTTGTCTTCTGCGCGTCCGCATTCTACGGAATGCGGATGCAGGTGTGTATGCACAGTTTTCCGGAGCGATGAAGGAGGAGGTGCCTGATTACGGTTTTGGCAGTTGGTTCGGCCAAAATCGTTATGTGGCAGGCTCATTAGGGTTTTGACAGTTGATTCGGTCAAAACCATTTTGAGGCGGACTCATTACGGTTTTGACAGTTCATTTGGTCAAAACCATTATGAGCCGGGGACATTATTTACTAATCCTTTCATTGATAATTATGTTATGGCTAATTACATTGACCATTTGACCATCTTGACTTTGTTGACCATTTGACCAAAGTTGACTAGGATCTTCTTGAAAGATCTAAAGTATTCTTTGGTTTTCTTTTTCTTTTTGTTATGATAATGGTCATGTCATTTGTAGCCATCAACTTTATCTTGATGGGATTAGTAATGATAATGTTTTGCATTATTGCAACCATGGTTGTGTTTTCTCTTGGTGAAGTTTTTCATTTGTTCATTCTCATTCTCTCTCATAGAAAAGAAATGAGAAACATTTCCATGGTTGCTTCTCCTTCTTCCTCCTCTTGATTTTTCCTTTGATCTCATGTGTTGAGAGAAAAATGATTTCACTTGACAAACACATCCATACATCTTCTCTACACATCCTAGGGCTTCTAGATTAGCAATCTCTTTGCCCTAGTTACCTCGGCTCGAGGTAGAGCTCGGTGTACATCTCTCGGGTGGATCGTCTTCGACTCAAGGAGGCCGCGGAGGTGACCAAAGTCCGGATCAACCATTGGAGCAAGTAAAGAGAAGAACAACAAGAAGAGAAGGAGTTCAAGTTGAGGTATAACCCCTAACCGAGTAGATAAATCTCTAGTTAGGTTGCTAGTGTGTTGTTTAGTAAAGATCCGGCTTTTACGGTCCATGTTGCCAAGTCCAGAAAAATTTTTGTTTTACCGTTTCCGCAACCCCGAAAGTACCGGGAGAGGTAACGTGGACCTAACAGTGGTATCAGAGCCTAACTAAACACACCCTAGCATATTAGCAAAGTATTTAGAATTTCGACTGGACGAAAAACCGCGAAATACCCCGGAAATTTCAAGTTTCTGCCGATTTTAGATCTGTTCCAAAATCAATAAATCGTGCACTAAAAATCGGCTCAGGCTTTTGTTAGAATACTGAAGAAAAATGATCACCCAACTCGACTAAAGCGCCGCGGTTCCGCGGCATAAGCTTGCTTATGCCGCGGAACCGTGGCCAAGTTAACTCGGTTGGGGATCCTGTTTGCTGCAGTGTTCTTATATGGGTATTTTGGGATTTTTACAATATGAATTTTCTGCCCAGATTTTCCAGAAAGAAAAATTAGTTTTTGGGGCTCAAAAATCCATATTTTTGGTCGATATTCTGTAGACTTTGGCTAATGGTTATCTCTGTAATGTTATATGTGTATTGAACGTCTACTAATCGCTATACGTCGATTAGTGGGGGTTATACATATCTATGATCTGTAATGCTGATGGTTTGTGTATATGAACTCGTTGGATTGTCGCGGATGAATAGCCGGGGTGGATGTGAGATGAGAGTTTCTTTTTCTTTCATTCATGTAATAAATTTGTAAATTGATGTAATATTATTTGTATGGCCGCACAACCGGGTCGGGGTTGTAGCCGTCATTGTATAATTCTTTTTACTGTTTTTGCTCCTAGGCTAGACCCATGGAGGGGGTGCACAAACTACCGGGTATCTCGAAGTGCCGAGTGGCCTACTCACGGCGTTGAGGGAGGTTGCTTCGCTTCGGGTACTTGGCGGGTAGTTTGCCGCACCCGTAGGGGTCTTGGGTGGGGTATTGGCTATTCATCGCGACCGTGTAATCCGCTTTTCGTTGCAGGCTCGAACGAATCGCGGGTTCCTAGTATATCCAAAGTGTTCATCTGTGATCTGGATTGGCTATCATTGCTACATATCTATATAATAACTATTTAGGCGTTGCTTATGTTTTACAGCCGCGCTAGCCCAGCCCCCGCTCTGTCGTTAGTTAAGTAACCTAACGGGTGATGACGGGGCCCCGTGGCGAATCCGAATGGCATAAGCGTACGTCATATTTTGGTTGTTTTCTGCAATGGTAGGATTTAAATGATGGGACGCATTAAAAGAACTAATGCAAGAAAATAAACCTAAAAGGCGTTGGAACAATTTTTCAAAAAGGGCTGTTATTACAAGGATGTTCACTTTTGTTTTGCATCGAGGTATTCGGTTATGAATGCCCAGCACCTCAGTCGACGAGGCAAGGGCCGAGATCCCTTCATCGGGAGTGACCCCTTGGACAAAAGTTTGCGTCAGGGTAATAACTTCACTATAGTCGATTATTCTTGCTTTGCATCGAGGTATTCAGTTTGGAATATCCTGCACCTCATTCGACGAGGAAAGAGCCGAGATCCCTTCACAGGGAGTGACCTCTTTAGCAAAAGTTTTCGCCACTATATTTTCAAAAAGATTACCAGGTTCCTTCAACGATATCAAGTTCATTACGATTAACGGGTTTTTCGCCAAAAACCCAGCCGTAGCCCTCCGTCATTTCTTACAAGTAACACTTAGTATTCGTGCTGCGTTTGTTGACTCCGTCAAGGCGTAGTGTACGGTAGCTAAGTGCTGCTTGTTTGTATCGGTATATGGGATTGATTAGGACAGTCGTATAACCTTGTTGACTCCGTCAAGGGTTATGCGGGTGGGTTTAATGCAATCCAGATAATGACAGGTTGAACTTGACTAGGACTCTTTGATTTGTTGACTCCGTCAAGATCACTTGGGTCTTAGGGGCAAAAACCACATCGGGAGTTTCAAAAGTACTGAAATTTGCTGATTTAGCATACCTTCTGGAGTGTGGAGACTAGAGTGGATTCCATCTAGGTCATCACACAGTGATAGTTGGATCCCGATCCCACTGATGAGTTGGATTACTCTCGGGAGATTATTTTCACTTAACAATCAATGCTATAAATCTAGTAGGTGTCTAGAAAGGTGTTAGCGGGGTTACGCCCCCAGGGAAAAGAGGTTCTTAAATTAAGGAACTTCGCGAAAGCGTTGGAAAACCTCCCTCGAAGTACCGACACTAGCCTGGCTGAAAGGTTAAGCAAGTATTGTGACGTGAATTAAATCCCGGCTAGTTCTTCTTTTAAAAGGTTTTAAGAAGAATTTGAGGAAACAGTGGGAGACATCCTGGTTAGATAAATTAATAAATCTAATCTTGCAAGAGCATACGCTGAGTGTTTCTTTTCTCTCTCTCCAGGTAGCAACCTTTTCACGCCCTAATCAAGATAATAAAATGTATCGCTTGACCGATCCGAATTCTTATTCGGGGCTGGGGAACGTTGGTTCAGCTCTAACTTGTGACAACTGTCATAAGTATGAGAATGGGAAAGGGGATTGTATGGATTTCCAGGATACCCAGTTGAAGAAGAAGCATGGTTTTGCATCTACTTCAGGTGTTCTTGTAATTGAGAACTGTTTTACGGTCAGCCCTACCTCCTGGGTACTTGATACCGGATCAGGATCTCATATATGTAATTTATTGCAGGGACTGAGAAAAAGTAGGAAAGTTGCACCGGGTGATATGTCGCTCAGAGTAGCGAACGGAGCACAAGTTAATGCGGCAGCCGTCGGTGAATATCACCTAGTATTGCCAAATGGCAAGACTATGATTTTGAACGATTGCTACTATGTACCCTCCATGGTTTGCAACATCATATCAGTTTCTTTACTCGATAAAGATGGATATAACTTTGTTCTTGACAAGAATATCATGAACATTTACCTTCATAAGGTACTGGTTGCAGAGGGTACACTGTGTAATGGTATCTACATTCTAAATCAGAATACAGTTCTCAATATACATAACACACGCAAGAGGAAGAATTCAGATACGAATGAATTCTACTTGTGGCATTGTAGACTTGGTCATATCGGAGAGAAAAGACTGAGTAAGTTGTATAAAGATGGACTCTTGAATGCGTTCGAGTTTTCATCTTATGAAACTTGTCAGTCCTGTCTCAAAGGGAAGATGACCAAATCTCCGTTCACCGGACATGGAGAAAGATCAGCAGAGCTCTTGGGACTCATACACAGTGATGTATGTGGTCCGATGTCTACACATGCAAGGGGTGGGTTCTCCTACTCATCACATTCACTGACGATCTCTCTAGGTTCGGATATGTGTATCTGATGAAACACAAATCTGAAGCTTTTGAGAAATTCAAGGAATTCAGAAAGGAAGTAGAGAACCAGATTGGCAAAAGTATCAAGATCCTCCGGTCTGATAGAGGAGGGGAGTACTTAAGTACGGAATTCCTAGATTACTTAAAAGAGAATGGTATTCTCTCTCAGCTTACTCCTCCTTATACACCACAGCACAACGGTGTTTCGGAGTGGAGGAATCATACCCTATTGGATATGGTTCGCTCCATGATGAGTGGTGCTGAGTTGCCTCTTTCATTTTGGGGACATGCGCTTCAGACAGCGGCATACCTATTGAATTACGTTCCATCCAAATCAGTGCCTAAGACTCCATATGAAATATGGAGTGGAAGAAATCCGTATCTTAAGCGATTTAAGATATGGGGTTGTCCGGCCTATGTGAAAACACAGAAACCGGACAAGCTAGAGGCACGGTCAGTTCTGTGTAAATTTGTGGGATATCCTAAAGACTCACTATGATATCTGTTTTACCACACTGAGGAACAGAAGGTGTTTGTATCTCGCCACGCTACCTTTTTAGAAAGGGAGTTTCTTGCAAAAGAAACTAGTGGGAGTTCGGTAGAACTGGAAGAAATTCAGCGACCACAAAATGTAACTGAAAATTTGGAGGAACCGCTAGATTCAATAACCCCAGACGAACCTCAGCCGCTCCGCAGATCTGGTAGGATTTCTCATCCGCCCGAGAGATACTACGGTTTTCTCATAGACGGGGATCGAGAGGATTGCATCTTGGAAGAAGATGACCCTACCAGTTTCAGGCAGGCCATTATCAGTAGGGACTCTGATAAGTGGCAGGAAGCTATGCAATCCGAAATGGAGTCCATGTACGCCAATAAAGTGTGGACCTTGGATATTGCTCCACCTGGGGTAAAACCCGTTGGATGCAAATGGATCTACAAAAGGAAACTTGGTGTAGATGGGCAGGTGGAAACCTATAAGGCTAGACTCGTTGCAAAAGGATTTCGTCAAAGACCTGGTTTGGACTATGACGAAACTTTTTCTCCGGTGGCTATGCTTAAATCCATCCGGATCCTACTTGCCATTGCTGCTTTCCATGACTATGAAATCTGGCAGATGGATGTTAAAACGGCTTTCCTAAACGGTTGTTTGGAAGAGTGCGTTTACATGGATCAACCAGAAGGTTTCGTAGACAGTGGGAGCAGCGGGAAGGTGTGCAAGTTGCTTAAATCCATTTATGGATTAAAGCAGGCATCGCGGAGCTGGAACATCTGTTTTGATGAGGCAATCAAGGAATTTGATTTCATCAAGAACGAAGATGAACCCTGTGTTTATAAGAAGATTGTAGGACGAACTGTCGTGTTCCTAGTCTTGTACGTGGACGACATTCTTTTGATAGGAAATGATATTCCTATGCTACAATCGGTCAAGCTATTTTTGTCACAAAGGTTCTCCATGAAGGACCTGGGTGATGCCTCGTACATTCTGGGGATCAAGATCTATAGAGATAGATCCAAGAGACTACTGGGACTTTCGCAGTCCAGGTACATACAGACCGTACTAAAGAGATTTAGTATGGAGGGTTCCAAGCGCGGTAACATACCCACATTGCACGGAATTACCCTCTCCAAGAAGATGTCTCCTAAGACTGACGAGGAGAGGGTTCGTATGAGCACTATACCCTACGCTTCGGCGGTAGGATCTATAATGTATGCGATGCTATGTACAAGATCAGATGTAGCTTACGCGTTGAGCGCGGTAAGCCGGTATCAGTCAGACCCAGGGGAGGACCACTGGACAGCAGTGAAGAACATTCTCAAGTACCTAAGAAGGACTAAGGAGATGTTCCTGGTTTACGGTAATGGAGACCTCAGGGTCGAGTCCTTTACCGATTCAAGCTTCCAGAGTGACAAAGATGACAGCAAGTCTGTCTCGGGTTTTGTGTTTACCCTCAACGGAGGGGCGGTATGTTGGAGGAGTTCCAAACAGGATACCGTCGCAGACTCGACGATGGAGGCTGAATACATTGCTGCAAGCGATGCCGCAAAAGAGGCGGTCTGGATGAAGAAGTTCATTAGTGAACTTCAGGTGGTTCCGTCCATTGTTGACCCAATACTTTTGTATTGTGATAACAATGGGGCTATAGCTTTAGCGAAGGAACCAAGGTCCCATCAGAAATCCAGGCACATCTTAAGGCGGTATCACCTGATCAGGGAGATCATTGATCGCCAGGAGATCGAGGTGCGGAGAGTGGACACAAAGGACAACACAGCGGACCCATTCACGAAGGCCTTACCCCAGACTCAGTTCGAGCGGCTGATCGAGATGATAGGTCTTCGATACGCCAGCACATGGCCTTAGTGCAAGTGGGAGATTGTTAGTGTATATGCCCTAGAGGCCATTACTGTACCATACTAGTATGTATATTATTTGATGGAAGCTTGGGATATTCACAGTTGTGCAGACAATCTTGCTCAATATAGTAGTATGCTACTTGGTTTGTCTCTGCTTTAATGTGTACATGTGTGTTTATTTATTATATCACCTATACGCATTAGTAGAGCCCTTAGGATCTTTGCTTGATTACCGGCGTTGTGATGGCGATCACACTCGTGGGGGCTGGGGAATCCACAAGCACATCCTTATTCACGTCCCTAGTCATGGGAGTATCGAGATAGGGCATCGATACTCCGGAGTAGACTAGCGTATGCGCTTCTCATCCCAGCACGGGAGACGGTCTGTCCCACAGCCGTCAGTACGTCGTACTTGAGATAGTATGCGGGTGCTCGTTAGGTTACGAGTACACTGGACAGGACTCGTCGGGAACTGATGGTTGGTATTATACCTATCGTCAGTTATCAGTTCCCAGGTGACATGAGTACAGCTTAGTCCGCTGACTTGACACTGTCACTTCGCCTCGAGTGTGTTCCCACTGTTCTTTGATTACTACCCTACAACGGATCTACTGAGTCGTGCAAACAGGTAGTAGTTGGGTGCAGTCCCGAAGCACTTGGAGGCAGTGACGGTTAGACAGGATTCGTCTCTCCCGGTATTGGGGGTTGACATCGCGCTGTGTCTAGGAGAGCCATTACACGAGTAGTCCCTGGCCAGGGCAAGCAAGATATACTGGTAGGTTTCCAGTGTTATCTCAGGGTGTTCTGGGCTTCACTCCGACACGACTTGTACCGCTATTAGGGGACTGACGTTTACCGCCCTCCTAGGCTCGCCATGCGATATATCAGACGAACAGACCGGACTGTACGGAGATTGTCACATACAAGCTCAGTAGGAGTTCGGATGGGTTCATCTCATCGGCTTTCTTATCGACATCTACCTGGGGACCGTTACGTACAGCTAGTGCCGCTTGCGGTCTGTGGTTAAACCCACTGCCAGCATAGTGTCGAGTCTTTAGAGTTCCACACAGAGAGTTTCCCTGCACTGAGCGAAAAGTGTAGAGGCCGTATGGTTTTACGGCAGGGCTGCGATCACTTACGTACACTTGTGTGCGTGTGGTGTTCGGGCAGGCAATACTAGTGGGCTTTGGTTTAAGCCGGATCCTAGTATTGCACGGATGGATTTGTTTTGTCTTCTACGCGTCCGCATTCTACGGAATGCGGATGCAGGTGTGTATGCACAGTTTTCCGGAGCGATGAAGGAGGAGGTGCCTGATTACGGTTTTGGCAGTTGGTTCGGCCAAAACCGTTATGTGGCAGGCTCATTAGGGTTTTGACAGTTGATTCGGTCAAAACCATTTTGAGGCGGACTCATTACGGTTTTGACAGTTCGTTTGGTCAAAACCATTATGAACCGGGGACATTATTTACTAATCCTTTCATTGATAATTATGTTATGGCTAATTACATTGACCATTTGACCATCTTGACTTTGTTGACCATTTGACCAAAGTTGACTAGGATCTTCTTGAAAGATCTAAAGTATTCTTTGGTATTCTTTTTCCTTTTGTTATGATAATGGTCATGTCATTTGTAGCCATCAACTTTATCTTGATGGGATTAGTAATGATAATGTTTTGCATTATTGCAACCATGGTTGTGTTTTCTCTTGGTGAAGTTTTTCATTTGCTCATTCTCATTCTCTCTCATAGAAAAGAAATGAGAAACATTTCCATGGTTGCTTCTCCTTCTTCCTCCTCTTGATTTTTCCTTTGATCTCATGTGTTGAGAGAAAAAGGATTTCACTTGACAAACACATCCATACATCTTCTCTACACATCCTAGGTCTTCTAGATTAGCAATCTCTTTGCCCTAGTTACCTCGGCTCGAGGTGGAGCTCGGTGTACATCTCTCGGGTGGATCGTCTTTGACTCAAGGAGGCCGCGGAGATGACCAAAGTCCGGATCAACCATCGGAGCAAGCAAAGAGAAGAACAACAAGAAGAGAAGGAGTTCAAGTTGAGGTATAACCCCTAACCGAGTAGATAAATCTCTAGTTAGAATGCTAGTGTGTTGTTTAGTAAAGATCCGGCTTTTACGGTCCATGTTGCCAAGTCCAGAAAATTTTTTGTTTTACCGTTTCCGCAACCCCGAAAGTACCGGGAGAGGTAACGTGGACCTAACAGACGGTTCACCAGCAACCTAGAGACAACCGTGACATTCGTCTCGATACAGCAGACGCGATGCCAGCAAACGAAGCAAAGGCCAAATTCCTAGCTTCAGGGTCTTGATGGCAACTCACATAAAACCTGAAAGACTATCGGAGATCATCCCACATCAGCGCGGAGTGGTTATGACTCATCGGGGCTCTCCAAAATGAGCCTAACCTCAAGTAAAAAGCGGCATGGCAAATTCCTAACGCTTGCTCTTCCGACGGTCAAACTGCTTAGGAAGATTGCTTGAAGAGGTCATGTCCAGCCCCCGAAGGGATCAGAGACACGACAGTCGCAGGGCTACTCGAACAGCACGATTGCCTATCGAGAAATATATCAGCTGATGCGATGGTACGACGGCCAAAACCCTAAGTACCACAGACCCTAACGGACTTCTGTCGTAAAGAGCAGAGGTTAACTGTGACGTTAGGATATTCTTACGAGAAATGATCGATTCGTCTCGACTTGTAAAGAAATTGATGATTTTGCGAGTACTTCTTAATGCGGCTCGACTCGTAAGATAAAGCCTTAGGCAGTAAGGATTAAAAAACCTGTTTCCTAAGCACCGGGACCCTGCAAGTTGGCCTAAAACGGTCTCTTGCATATTATCCACGGGTCTCACTCTCCAAAGTCTAATCTCGACTGTTCCCCTCCGAAGGACGGCGCGCAGGACCGCGATGGTCTTGGCGCTGAGGTTCGGGGCAGATGCTAATTGGTGCTATCCGTCCACCTCTCCGAAGATGCCAAGTCGATTTATGGCACCTGTGTATCGAAGGTTCAGACGGATGCTTCCGATGTAGCAGACTTTGTCAGATTCCCCCTCGTTTGAGGGGTTTTTGATTGTGGGGACGCTCTTCCCTGCAGGTGCAAGCCCCTGCAGTTAATTACGCTACCGCGTTGCGGTAACAACTTTCTCCTTCTCCAGATGGTCACTTCGTGTCGTGGGTGTTTGTTTTGTTTTTTATTGCCCGTGGATTGTTTACGGAGACTGAGTTATGTCGTCGCCCGTAGGGCATGGACTAGTCCAAATCCGCATTATCTTAAATTTGGGTTTGGGGGTTTGGTTTGAGGATACGTCAGCCATACTTGAGGCTAAGATCAACTCAAACGTTTGTTAAGGATACGTTAGTCTAACTTTGTGACTAAGATCAACTTAACGGGATCGTTTGGATCCTACAAAAGAGTGTTTGGACTCTAATGTTCCAGTTTAGGGACGTGGCGGTCCATCGTATGTGTGTGGCCATCGGGACCCGTCACCTCTCTGACGACGTTGAAGGATTACAACGACGGATGTCAGAGGGGTTCAGAGATGTACCCTCGAGCCAGAGTTAACTTGGGGGATTCGTAGTCCAGTTTGCTTGAAGGTTTTAAGGATTCGTTAGCCATCTTTGAGGCTAAGATCAACTTAAACGGGACCGTTTAGATCCGACAAAAGAGCATTTGGGCTCTATTGTTCTAGTTTAAGGACATTGCGGTCCATGGGTAGTTTAAGGACATTGCGGTCCATGGGTAGTTTAAGGACATTGCGGTCCATTGGTAGTTTAAGGACATTGCGGTCCATTGGTAGTTTTTAAGACATCTCGGTCAAGGTTAAGGACGTCGTAGTCCATGGGTTTAAGGGCCCCACAGTCCGTTGTTAGTTTTAAGACATCTCGGTCGAGGTTAAGGACGTCGTAGTCCATGGGTTTAAAGACTCCACAGTCCGGTATGTGCTCTGGATGCTTCACACGGGTTCACTGCCGCGCTTGGCGAGGACCAGGCTCCGCTCTGGGCGTTTTCCGCGGGGTCAAAGAGTGACGTTATCCACGTTCCACGTAACCAGGAAGTTTGCACTAGATGCTTCACACGGGTTTACTGCCGCGTTAGGCGAGGACTAGGCTCCGCTCTGGGCGTTTTCCGCGGGGTCAAAGAGTGACGTTATCCGCGTTCCACGTGACCAGGAATTTTGTATTAAACATGGGTTTAAGGACCCCACAGTCCGGTATGTGCTCTGGATGCTTCACACGGGTTCACTGCCGCGCTTGGCGAGGACCAGGCTCCGCTCTGGGCGTTTTCCGCGGGGTCAAAGAGTGACGTTATCCACGTTCCACGTAACCAGGAAGTTTGCACTAGATGCTTCACACGGGTTTACTTCCGCGTTAGGCGAGGACTAGGCTCCGCTCTGGGTGTTTTCCGCGGGGTCAAAGAGTGACGTTATCCGCGTTCCACGTGACCAGGAATTTTGCACTAGATGCTTCACACGGGTTTACTGCCGCGTTAGGCGAGGACTAGGCTCCGCTCTGGGCGTTTTCCGCGGGGTCAAAGAGTGACGTTATCCGCGTTCCACGTGACCAGGAATTTTGTACTAAACATGGGTTTAAGGACCCCACAGTCCATATCGATGTGTGGTCGTCGGGACCCGTCACCTCTTTGAAGACATTGAGGGATTACAATGCCAAGTATCAAAGGAGTGATGAGATGTACCCTAGAACCGGAATGGCTTGAATAGTCCCTGGCCCAATTTGGGGTTAAGACTGATTAATTATGTTATGAGCCCATTAGCCCAGTTAATCATGAATTGAGGACTTATGGCCAGCTTGGGCTAAGTCCAATCAGGAGAGGCTTTGCCTCTATCCCTTTAGCCAATTGGGCCAAAGCCTAGTGTTAAACACTTCAGAGCGATCAGCGTTGAACACTGGGAATGAGGTTGACAAGTTAGTGTTCAACATTGAGAGATAATTGGTGTTAAACACCAGCAATAAGGCTTTTTCAAATTAGTGTTAAACACTAAAACAGATCAGTGTTGAACACTGCAAATAAGGCTTTTTAATCAGCATTGAATGCTAAGGCCCGACAGTGTTTTAACACTGGGCTTGAGAGTTTTAATTTTAGTGTTAAACACTAAGGCAAGAAGGGTCACGTGGCAGCACGTGAGAGCGCCCTCTCTTCATTCGTTCTGCTGAAATTATCATTTCCTTCAAAGCATCACGTGCCATCACGTGATGGGCATTCAAATGCCTGTGTATTAGAGTTTCTGCCAAGGTCACGTGGATCACGTGGGGTGCTGCCTCAAAGGGACTTCTGTAGCTCTTTTGAGAGGGTCACGTGGTGGCACGTGACCCTACCTCCATGTATGTTGTTTAGAGAATCTGTTGATCTTTCTTTTCAGGAATTAAATTCCTCGGGCTTTAATTTTCAAAGGAATTAAATTCCTACTTCCTTTCGATCCCTGAACCTTCTGTAGGAATTAAATTCCTCGTTTATGTGAAGAACTGAATAGGGTTAAACCCTAATAAAAACTTTTTAAGGAATCAAACTTCCGTTTCCCGTCAGATTATGATTAAGGGACTTAAATTCCCATTGTTTCAACAGAACTAAATTCTTAATTAGGATTAAACCCTGTTTTTCTCTGTTCTGAAGGAATTAAATTTCCATAACACAGGGTCAAGCCCTACTTTTATCTTAGAGGAATTAAATTCCTATAGTTCTGTGAGAATTAAATTCTTATGCTTGCATTCTTTCTCTATGTTTTGGATCTGCATGGCAGGATCTCGACCCATTGAGAATTAAATTCTCAACCTTAAGGGGAGATGTGCACTTTGCAGATCCTCTATCAAAGAGAGAAGAAATATGCTCTTCTGTTTTATGTATCAGAGTTAAACTCTGTTGAGAATTAAATTCTCTTTCTTTCAAAAGGCTTTCCCTTTCTTACCAAGGGTTTTTGCAGAAGATCCGAGTCTTTTCAAAGTATCAAAGCTCTCCTCCTTTTTTCTTTCTCTTCTCTGCGCATGTATATCTCTTTTTTGTGTCTCTTGGCTCCTATTTATAGGAGAAGCAGCTGAATCAGTTAGTTTTTGACGAATCTTCGTTGAAAGATCTGATTTGCATCCTTCATTCGTTCTGGACCTTTGGATTATTAGGTGAATTTTATTCACCGTTGGATTTCAAATCCAGAGATTCTCCCTTGTTATTTTGGTTAGATTTAAGGGGGAAATCTTTCCAAACCCGAGATTTTCCATAAATAAATGACCTCTGAATCTTTAATTTGATTGGATGCATATAGTTGCGTTCCTTTGGAAAGATTTGCATTTCTCTCAGAATTTAATTCTGTTGACAAAAAGGGCTTTGAAAGCCGGTCACGTGTGACCACGTGACCCATGGTCACGTGTGAGCACGTGACCCCCTTTGGAATGAGCATTTTCCTTTCTTTTGCGCTGTCTTCTGATCGTTGCTTAAACGTCACGTGCTACCACGTGACCCCTGGTCACGTGTGAGCACGTGACCCTTGTTTGAACTTTCTTTCTTTGGTTGTACTGAAGAATGCGTTTGCTGCCTTAAACGTCACGTGCCAACACGTGACCCTGGTCACGTGGGATCACGTGACTTCTTCTGAAGCCTTTTCCTTAACTTGGTCATTTAACCGACGTGCCTTTGACGCTTGCATTTAAACGTCTCGTGTCGCCACGTGACCCTGATCACGTGGGAGCACGTGACTCTCCTTGAAGCTTTTCTTTTTCCCCTTCGTATTCAGGGAATTGAACTTGCCTTAATGACGTTTTTAGGTGTCACGTGCCAACACGTGACCGCTAGTCACGTGTAAGCACGTGACCCTCTTCTGAAGCTTTCCACAGAAGTTTTCCTGATTTTAAATCAGGAAACAAATGCCCCCACAGCGTTGATCTCACGTGTCTGCACGTGAGTGCAACACTGTCATCTCTTGCGACCGTTGGATTCATTTAGGGATTTGGGAGATGAAGCGTTTTCACTGTTTTCTATAAATACCGCTGTCTCTTCATAGGAGCCTTCACTCTGCTCGTCTTCTTCCTCTGAGAACTTTTCTTTGAGAATTTAATTCTCTTCTTCCAGAGCTTAGTTCTCTGTTTTAAGATTTTCCAGAGTTTAACTCTGTTCGAAAAGGACCCTTTTTTCCTCAGGTAATGGTAATCGAAGCACCTTTGTTTTGACAAAATTCTCTGGATTTAAAATCCAGATCGAGGGTTTCCCAAAGAACTCATTTTTCTTCAAGTAATTTAACCAAAATATGGGACCACTTGACTTCCCGCAGTGGATCACTTAGGGTTCAGATGATCCCTTAGGGAGATGATGATGGCGGTTCAAACCCATGTAATTTAATTCCATTCAAAATGTTTCTGGGAATTTAATTCCCTTCCCTTAATAAGAAATTAAATTCCAACGAAGAACTCGATTTCTTCACACAGAGAATCTCTGGGGTCTCTTGGCTCGAGGCGGTTCTTCTGCAATTAATGCGATGGTGGTTTTGTAATGAATCTCTTGACTTTTGTCTTAGGTACCATGGATGCCCATCTGTATAGACTTGACCAGATCATCTCCTACGGGAACATTCGTGCGCTGGGCCGCAGTCAGAACCAGGAGTTCACCGATGCTCAGTGTGCCGAGATCATGAGCCGTTTCGACGAGTACAACCATAGGCTCCTCCCCCGTCGCTCTTCTCTTCTGAGGCTAATCGTGCTGGCGATCCGGGAGGCACTTCCTCTCTTTTGTGCCGGCATACCGCTCGGGGACTTGGACATTGCCGAGGATAAGGTGCATTCGGTGTACCTTATGGGCTTGATCTCAAAGAGAAGACGGGATGATCTCATTGATCTCCTTCATCAGATTTTTCAGCAATCAGCTATACTGGGCGCCTACCGGAGGGAAGAGGACATCCGCGGGGACCCCGATGCCTGTGACCGTGAGAGAAAGCATACTCGGGAGGTTCGAAATGCTTGGAAGATCTTGGATAAAGTCAATTCCGAGTTTCTCAACCCGTGCCCCGTGCCTGAAGCCTTGCCATTATAAAAGTTTTTCTTTTTATTTTGTATTGCCTTCTTGAAGTCTGGGTAATAAATTTTGTTGTATCCAGGTACATTTGCATGCTTCTCCTTTAAGATTTTATTATTTTGCTACTGCTGTTACTCGTGCTTTTAATATGCGGGGTACCACTCCATATTTTCCTTTTAACTGCACGTCAGGTTTTTAGGCCTCACGTGTTCCACACGTGGGATCCCTTAATGTGGTTGTTCGCAAGATTTTCCTCATGCCATACCCTTAGTGCACAATGTTAGGTGTAGAAAAGGGGCCTTGGGAATAGTTCCGTCTCCTTGATTTTCGGGGCTTTTCCTTTTTTGGGCCTTGGAAATAATTTCCATGCAGGATTTTCCGCGCACAGCACTTAATGCACTTCATTATATATGAGGCTTTTCTTTTCACGGAGGGATTCATATATATTTTTCTTGAGGGAGAAACGAGTGCCATGGCTTGTAATCGCCCTCATGCTCGTCGACAGCCGTGGGAAGTTTCTCTTAAGGAGATGATCCCCCGCCTGGCTGCTCGGTTGGTGGACCCTCTCCTTACCGACAACGAATGCGACTCAGCCATGCATGAACTCTCGATCCGTAGGGGGTCTCCCCTCCCGATGGGTTCTCTCTGGCTCCGGATGATCCTCTCGGCCGTGCTTGCCGATATTCCCCCTCACCCGGCAGAGATGACCCTGGCGATGCTTGATGCGGCGGAGGAAAAGCTCGAGAGCTTTCATGAAGCTTGTCTGATTACTCAGGCTCTGAGGGACTGCTCAATTCATCTACTGAGTGAGATAAAGGCCCGGCGAGCTATTATGTTTGCATTCGCGGACGAACACGGCACCAACCGATGGGGAGCGACTCCTCGCGAGAATCGTCGCTTCGATGTGCTGGAGAAAGCGGAGAGAGAGATGGAGAATTTTGTCCTTTGCTTCATCAACCCCTGTGCCGTTGATCCTGTGTTTGGTGATCTTTTTCGTTAGTGTAGAACCCCCCCTTTTTTTGCTTTATGTTGAACTTTCATGTAGGCTCAGTACTCGTATGTATGTTTCCGCTTGCATGAATAAATTTTGTGTTCCTTTTTATGAAAACTTTCTTCAATTACCAATACTATTGTCATGTCGCGTGTGAATCAAAGCCTTGAATTTTATCTCTCTTCCGAATGTCCATGTAATTGCTAACACATGCTCGATAGGATAAACATTGGAAATTTTCTCGTTGTTTCTCATACCGGGTGATATGAACTTGTTTCGGATCGATTAGTGCTGTCAACCAGAAGTCCATTCATATGGTCTTGTAAGTGTCTTGTTTCTAAGGTCGTGGTCACGAAAGCGAGCTTACATGGCCTGGTAGAACGGTACGTAGCGAACATATTGTTGTGCGAGAAGAGGGTTCGACCGTAAACTTTCAGAGAGGGAGCTAGCTTCTAAGGTGCTGAGCGAGCTTCAGGCCAGCTTTACAGCCAAAGCCGACAAAGCGTATGAGCTGTGGCGGGTGCTTCAGGAGTCCATCAAGGAGGTGGTGGCTCTTGATAAAGCCGCCACATTTACTCGCGAGAGGGTTGAGGCTCACAGGGCCACTGAAAGAGAGCTTGAAGCCCGGCTTGCTTCATATCAGGCCCAACAAGCTCAGGCGGAGGCTCGCCTTCTGGAGATCTTGCGTCATGAAGCCGTGGCTCAGCAACAGAACGATGAGCTGGTGAAATTATTGCACCGCCCGCCGGCTTAAGGACTTGTATCTTTTCTCCCCCTTTTTTGTACATACTCATGGATAAGAGTATCTTCCTTTTTGTTTCTTTCATGAATTGTATTTTATATCCATTTTGGTCTATGAATAAAAGATACATTTTTTCTTCTTGATGGTGTGTCCCCATTCTGCGGATATTCTATCTCGTTCTTCTTGCAGGACAGCGATGGCTTAGGGTTCAGGGTTAAGATCTGCTTCCTAAGACCTTTGCATTTTATGAGCCACGAAGGTCTCATAAAGAGTTTTCCTCCCGGCCGTGAGGACTTGTAAGTGCCGGATGCGGTGACCCTTTTCCGTATTTTACGGAGTCAGGAGTTTCTCCAGATATTGTAGTTTAAAGACGTCGCGGTCAAGGTTAAGGACCTCATAGTCCGTGGATTTAAGGACTCCACAGTCCGATGTTAGTTTTAAGACATCACGGTCAAGGTTAAGGACCTCATAGTCCGTGGATTTAGGGACTCCACAGTCCGATGTTAGTTTTAAGACATCACGGTCAAGGTTAAGGACCTCATAGTCCGTGGATTTAGGGACTCCACAGTCCGACGTTTGGTTGCAGGGACCCGTCACCTCTTTGAAGACGTTGAGGAATTACAACGCCAGGCATCAAAGGAGTGAAGAGATGTACCCTTAAACCGAGGCAAAAATCTGTAAGGAATAGGGGTGGTTGATCGTTAGTTTTAAGACATCGCGGTCGAGGTTAAGGACGTCATAGTCCGTGGATTTTAAGGACTCCACAGTCCGGTGTTTGCTCTGGATGCTTCACACGGGTTCACTGCCGTGCTTGGCGAGGACCAGGCTCCGCTCTGGGCGTTTTCCGCGGGGTCAAAGAGTGACGTTATCCACGTTCCACGTAACCAGGAATCTTGCACTAGATGCTTCACACGGGTTCACTGCCGTGCTCGGCGAGGACTAGGCTCCGCTCTGGATGCTTCACATGGGTTCACTGCCATGCTCTGCGAGGACCAGGATCCGCTCTGGACATTTTCCACGGGGTCAAAGAGTGACGTTATCCGCTTTCCACGTAACCAGGAAGTTTGCACTAGATGCTTCACACGGGTTCACTGCCGCGTTAGGCGAGGACTAGGCTCCGCTCTGGATGCTTCACATGGGTTCACTGCCATGCTCTGCGAGGACCAGGATCCGCTCTGGACGTTTTCCACGGGGTCAAAGAGTGACGTTATCCGCTTTCCACGTAACCAGGAAGTTTGCACTAGATGCTTCACACGGGTTCACTGCCGCGTTAGGCGAGGACTAGGCTCCGCTCTGGATGCTTCACATGGGTTCACTGCCATGCTCTGCGAGGACCAAGATCCGCTCTGGACGTTTTCCACGGGGTCAAAGAGTGACGTTATCCGCTTTCCACGTAACCACGAAGTTTGCACTAGATGCTTCACACGGGTTCACTGCCGCGTTAGGCGAGGACTAGGCTCCGCTCTGGATGCTTCACATGGGTTCACTGCCATGCTCTGCGAGGACCAGGATCCGCTCTGGACGTTTTCCACGGGGTCAAAGAGTGACGTTATCCGCTTTCCACGTAACCAGGAATTTTTGTTGATTGTATCCGCATTTCACGGAATGGAGGTTTGACTTTTGGTGATATGTATGTCATCGAGCCATGGAACTGGGGGTTGCTGCTGTTCCGTTTCGCTTGATATTGTGTCTGTCGAACGACGAGATGTTCTCTAGGCTATCTGTGAACCGTCGAGATTTGGCTTCCCCTTATGATGAAACCTGGGGGAGGAGTATGATCCCTTCTTTGTTTGCGCCCCTGGATTGTATACAGGGGTAGATGTACTGTCACCTGTAGGGCGAGGATTTCACTTTTATTTTATTTCTCTTTCCGCGATGCTCTATCATTTCAGCTTTTATATCGCGAAGGTCGTGATTGCCCCATCATTTCGGCTATTTTGTAGGCGTGTGTGGCTTGCTAGCTTTTTCGCTGCAAGCCTGGATTTTAGGCACCGATTTTGGCATCAGCACCGCTACAACTGGAATGTTGCCAGGAGCGAATCATCATTTGCCTTTGTCGATGATGAACAAAGGTGGCTCAGCAAACTGGGTTGAGGGTCCTGTCGGCCAAGGCTTTTGACTTCATGAGCCGTAAGGGTATCACAAAGGTATTTCTCCCTACAAGTCGTGAGGATCTTGCAGGTATATTTTCTCCTTAGGGATCGTGAGGATTCTTAAGTGTGTGCTTCTCTGTAAGTCGTAAGGATCCTACAAGAGGGTTCTCTCCTTATGGGTCGAGAGGACCTACAAGGGTTGGACTTTGCTGGGGAAATGTTTATTTGCGCCCGTGGATTGTATACAAGGGTCAGTATTGAGCCACTTGTAGGGCAATATCGAAGGTTGTGGGGGATTTGCTTAAGAACAGGTTTAGGTTTCTGTAACTTAAGACTTTCAAGTCTCATGAGCCGTGAGGGTCTCATAAGAGAATTCTCCTTACGAGTCGTGAGGATCTCGTAAGTGTATTTTCTCCTTAGGAATCGTGAGGATCCCTAAGTGTGTTGCTCCTTTGTGAGTCGTAAGGATCTCACGCAGGTGATTTCTCCTTACAAGGTCGAGAGGACCCTATAAGTGCCTTTCAACGAGGTTGCGCCCTTTCGGGTTTTCACAAACACTCGCCGGTAGTCCTGCTGTTTTTACTCACGGAGCCCTTTCGGGTTTTCATCCGTACCCTTTTTGCTTACGGACATACCGTTTTTATTTTATATATATATATATATATATATATTTTTTTTATCTCGTCAGCCCAAGGATGCTGCGGTAGTAGTTTAGGGACGTTTTGGTCCGTTGTTAGTTTAAGGACATTTCGGTCCGTCGTTAGTTTAAGAAAGTTTCGGTCTGTCGTTAGTTTAAGGACGTTTCGGTCCGTCGTTAGTTTAAGGACGTTTCAGTCCCTCGCTAGTTTAAGGACGTTTCGGTCCGTCGTTAGTTTAAGGACGTTTCGGTCCGTCGTTAGTTTAAGGACGTTTCGGTCCGTCGCTCTGGGAAGGCCGGCTGCTGCTTGTAAAGTCTGAGCCTAGGAAGATAGCGAGCGGACATAGTCGTCGTCATCTGTCATTGACCCAGGCTATGGCTCATTTAAGCGTAGTATTTCTTTAAGAAACGGCCGTTTATTGGCCTGAAAGGTTTTTCACCGTGCATGTCCATGAGCAGATAGGCTCCACCCTGGTAGACCTTGTCTATGATGTAAGGGCCTTCGTAGTTTGGCTCAAATTTTCCCCGTTTGGCACGATTGGGGATCATAGGTCTCTTGACCACTAGCACGAGTTCGCCTTGTCGGAATGTCCTCGGCCTGGTCAATCTTTCGTACGAGCGCGTCATCTTTGCTTTGTAGGCTTCCAGATGTTGTTGCGCTATGAGCCGGCCTTCGTCTAGGGCATCGAGCTCCTCAAGCCGAAGGTGAGCATTTTCTTCGTCCGTCAGCTCGTGGTGGACTGCCACTCGTAGAGAGGGTAACTCTATCTCAAGGGGGAGTACTGCTTCCGTCCCAAATACCAAGGCGTACGGCGTTGTGTTCGTGGCCGTCTTGAATGTAGTTCGATAAGCCCAAAGGGCTTCTTGCAGCCTCTCATGCCAGTCTCTCTTATTCCGGGAAACGGTCTTTTTTATGATCTTCGTCAAGGTCTTATTGAAGGCCTCGGCCAGACCGTTGGCTCGTGGGTTGTAAACTGAAGAATACCTCCAGTCTATATTGTGCTGCTGCGCGAAGCGGCTAATCTTATGGCTTCTGTAGGCTGGCCCGTTATCGGAGATAATCCGCCGTGGGGTTCCAAACCGATAGATGACGTGCGTCTTGAAGAAATGGAGGATATTCTCCGTCTTCACTTCCCTCAGTGGTACTGCCTCTGCCCATTTGGAGAAGTAATCAGTTGTCGCCAGGATAAAACGATGTCCCCGAGATGATGCTGGTTCAATGGGGCCGACTATGTCAGTCCCCCACATCTCGAATGGCCAGCTGGCCACCGTTGGGTGTAGCGGATTCGGATGTTGGTGGATAAAGTCTCCATGAATCTGGCACGAGTGGCATTGCTTCGCATACTCGAGGCAGTCCTGGATCATCGTGGGCCAGTAGTAGCCCATTCGTTTAATCTTTAACTTCATCTTCGGGCCTGCTTGGTGAGCACCGCAAAGTCCGTCATGAACTTCCTGAATGACTCTTTCTGCTTCGTCAGATCCTAAGCATCTCAGCCATAGGGAATCAAACGATCTCTTGTATAGGGTATCGTTGACGAGAGCGAAAGATAGAGCTCGTTTCATGAGCTGATGTCTTGAGGACGCTTCTTCGGGCATTCGGCGAGACTTAAAGTAGTCTACGAAGATTTCCCTCCAGTCCTCGGCCTTCTCATGGTCCTTTATTTGTAGGGTCATCTGCTCAGTCGCTCCCTTTTCTTTGCATGATTCCGGAGATATTTCTGCCGGGGCGAGCACTCGACGGCTTTGTACCACGATTCTGACGTCATCGAGGTTCTCGTCAGCCAGTTCTTTAGCGAGTTTGGCCAACGCGTCTTCTTTGCTGTTTTCCGCGCGTGGTATGTTCTCCAAAGTATAGGAGGGAATTTGGGCCAACAGTTGTTGCACCTTTTCGCCGTATCTCACCAACTCCGGTTTGCACATTTGGTAGTCACCATTTACTTGACTAACGACCAGCTGAGAATCCCCGTATATGAGGAGGTCTTCAATTCCCATGTCAATGGCGATTTCGAGGCCTGCTATCAGGGCTTCGTATTCGGCTTCATTGTTTGTTCTCGGCTCTGTTAAGGAGAAGGCGAAGCGCATTATCCCTCCTTGTGGAGTCGCAAAGATGAGGCCTATTCCCGATTTGATCATTGGGATACCTTGTTTCTGTTTCTTTATGGAGGACGCTCCGTCGAAATAGAGCTCCCATCGAGTGCTACCGGTGCCAATCGCATCAAATGCATGTTCGTCTGGCAAATCACAGCTCAGCGGAGAATCGGCCGGTATCGGGTGCTCAGCGAGGAAATCGGCAATGGCCTGACCTTTCACTGCTTTGAGAGGTTGATACGTTATCAAGAACTCCATCAGGAGCAGGGCCCACTTAGCGAGTCGTCCCGTCAATATGGCTTTCGACATCAAGTATTTAAGGGGGTCCACCTTTGAAATGAGACGGACTTCATGTGCCAACGCATAGTGCCTGAGCTTTGTTATCGCGAAGATCAATGCCAAGCAATGTTTTTCAATGGGGGAGTAATTGCTTTCTGCCCCGAGTAGGACTCGACTTAAGTAGTAGAGTGCTCTCTCTTTCCCCTGATCGTTCTCTTGCGCCCATAGTGCGCCCAAGGAACCTTCGAGGGCGGTTGTATAAAGAATGAGGGGTTTTCCCTTGACCGGCGCAGCCAATACCGGCGGGTTCTGCAGGTACTGCTTGATCTCGTCTAGTGCACCTTGGCATTTTTGATCCCAGACGAATGGGGTTCCCTTCTTCATCAGGTGACTGTAGGGGCGGCATTTGCCAGAAAGGTTGGCGATAAATCGCCGGATGTATGCGAGCTTCCCTTGGAGAGACCGCAACTGTTTGAGAGTTCTTGGCGGAGGCATTTCCATGATCGCTTTGATCTTTGACGGATCGATTTCAATACCTCGGTGTCGAACAATGAATCCTAGGAATTTGCCCGAGGAGACTCCAAACGCGCATTTGAGGGGATTCATTTTCAAATTATATTGCCGGAGGCGTTGAAACACAGTCTCCAGGTGGTTTAAATGCTCTTCGTATGACATGCTCTTTACTACGAGGTCATCGATATAGCACTCGACGATGTCATGTATGAGGTCATCGAAGATCTTTGTCATGGCCCTTTGGTAGGTAGCGCCAGCGTTCTTGAGGCCAAAGGGCATAACCTTGTAGCAAAATATACCCAAAGGGGTGCGGAAGGCGGTATGCTTCTGGTCTTCGGGATGCATCTTTATCTGATTGTATCCTGACGAACCATCCATAAAGGAGAAAACCTCGTGAGTTGACGTGTTATCTATCATTAGTTCGGTTACCGGTACTGGGAAATCATCCTTTGGACAGGCTTTATTGAGATCCCTGAAATCCACGCATATACGTACCGTCCCATTCTTCTTCATTACTGGGACGATATTGGCGATCCAGTCGGGGTACTGGACTTCTTGGATAAACCCAGAATCGATCAGCTTCTTGACTTCGGCGTTGATGCTCATCTCAAGCTCGAGTCGCATCCTTCTTGGCGCCTGCTTGACTGGCTTGATATCTGGGGATATTGCTAATTTATGCACAGCAACTTCCGGATCTAACCCTGGCATCTCGGAGTAGTTCCACGCGAAGCAGTCTTTATGCCGTAGAAGCACGTCCTTTAACGCGGCCACCCTTTCTTCAGAGAGCAGCTCGCTGACGAATGTCGGTCGCGGGTCATCTGCCGATCCCAACTCAATCTTCCTGAGGTTATCTGCCGTAGTATGTATGCCATCTTCCAGTTCTTTCGGAGCGGGCGGAAATTCTGAGATCACCTCACCATCGCCGTTCTCAAAGCATTGGGGAAGGTCATCCATGTTCTTGGGCTCTTCTTTTAATATCGTAATCGTATAACAAGTGCGAACCCGCTCTCTAGACTGAGGCGGGCCCGGTTCTGCTCTTGTGGCCTTGAGCTCGTGCTTTCGTGGCGGCGTTACCCTCCAGCTGTTGGATAAAGCGAATCTGCCCCGTCGGTACTGGTCTTCGACCCAGTTCTTGAAGGTGAAGCAGTCTTCGGTAGGATGTCCTATGGCTTGGTGATAAGAGCAATAGCTCGGATGAGAGGCCTTGCTAGTTTGCTCAGGATGCCTAGACTCTGGAAGCGCGATCATTCGATGTTTTAGGGCGAGTTTGAGTAACCTTTCCGTCTTGTCTCGGGGGAAGGAGTACGCTCGACTCATCTTTTCTATGAAGGACGAATCCGAGCTGTGCAATACCCGATTACGTAACCCTCTAATCCTGCGGCGTTGTTGTCGGCTCTTCTTTCCGCTTTTCGACTTATTTCCGTCTCCGCATTGGGTCTTTCGCATGATGGGTTGACAAGGATGAACGTCTTTGTCTTTTGCAATCTGTTGAAATAAACGTTGCGTCCTGGCCTTCTCATAGATGGCCGTTTCGCGGCTGTGGTCTTCCCGAGCTTTCTGACTCACTTCCCTTATAGGCTTGCCCGTTTGTTCTTCAAACGACGGACTTGGTGCTTCAATCGCAGGGTCTGGTTTTGACGAGGGATCGGCATCTCCTGACAGGGCGTCCTCTTCTTCGTCAAAGGTATATATAGCGTAGCTGCTGTGGGCCCGCTCCCGTTTTCCGGTTCTTGCGTATCCAAGCCCAAGTGTTTCCATCTTCCCGTTGGGCAGTTTGCGTTGGGTTCTAGGGATCTCCCAAATCCTGTTGTAGAACCGAGCCTGTCGAACAGTTTGTTTTAAGGGTACTCCTTGGCGCTTCAATAGCTTCTTTAATCCGTTCGTATAGTATCTGGGCAGTCGGATGGGTTGGAGTCTGTCGCATGTAGCATCTGCGCCATGCCAGATCTCTTTCTCTGTTTTCGACTCTGAAGATCGGTAAAATAGGATCACTTTCTCACCCCTACGCCTGGGAGGGACGTAAAACGTTTGCAGGTCTTGCACATTGTGAGCTTGAAGCGTGTCGAGATCTTTGTAGTGTTTTCGCGGTACCATGGTGATTTGCAAACTATGGCCATCGCTGAGGGGTGCTTGCATTGAAAGCCGGTTGGAGAATACGGCATTGACCTCATCTTCTGAATCACTTCCGAAGACCGGTATGGGGGCGGGCGTCCCCCGATTGTTGCGTTGAGATGGCTCTGTATAAACTATCTCTTCCTCTTCTTCGGTATCGCTTCCGAAAACAGGGATGGTGGCGGCGGCTTTGTTCTCCGAGTTGCGACACCCTTCTGTATCTTCGAAGTCTGGCAAAAAGTATTTCGCATCTTCGTATTTGCGGACTTCGTTCACGGAAAATGGGTTCAACTCACCTGTTATGGTGTACTCGAAACCGTCCTTAAAGTACTTCATACACTGATGTTGTGTAGAAGGGACAATGTTGTATTCGTGTAGCCAAGGACGACCGAGCAAGGCGTTGTAGCAGGTCTTGGCGTCGATGACATGGAATTTGATGTCCGTGACGAGAAGTCCGAAGCGTAATGTTAATATTACAGATCCGAGAGTCCGTGACGATTGTGAATCGAAACCGGAGATAGTGATTTTGTCACGAGCGAGATGTTGCACACTCATGCAGATTTCCTTCAACACCCGAACATTAAGGAGATTGACGGAGGATCCATTATCCACCAAGATCTTGCCTATCTTGATATCATGGCAGTATCCGGAGACATACAGGGGACGGTTATGGTCGCACGTCCCGAGAAGGAGGTCTTCATCACCGAAAGTGATATCGGCTGTATGCACTTCCTCCAGTTCATCCTTCATCCTTTCAGTGGCGAGAAAGGCTTGGAATTGCTCAGGTTCTTGTAATGCCTTAATTAGTGAGTCCCGCGCTTCTTTTGATAATAGGAGGGCGTCGAGAATGCTAAGCTGAGAAGGTAGCTTCCTTAGATGCGCGAGGATGTTATAGTCCACTTTGCTCCTCCTAGGAGGGTCTCTGGTAGTTAGTTCTTTTGTGACTTGGTCATCTAAAGTGATATCTTCAGTGACCTTTTCCTTTCCCTTATCTTTTCTGTTCGTAGGCCCGAGATTCTTTTCTGGGAGTGTGCGATTGCGCAGTTAAGTGTTTCCGCAGGCTTCTGATTCCTCATCTTTCCCTAACGCGGATTCTTCAAAGAGAGGGCCCAGAGTCACTTCTTCATCAGAGTCGCTCCCAAAGGTGAAAACTTGTGACCCCCCGGCGTTAACCATGTAACAGTTGCCAGTAGTCTTGTTGCGCCCTTCGACAGTACTTCTTCGCTCCCGACGACTCTCGCGTTTCATGCGCTTAAAATGTTGCCGACGAGCAACATATCCTTGCCACCATATCTTAAAGGCGTCGCACTCCTCCGTGGGGTGTGAGATTTTCCGATGATATGCGCAATAGTCAGGGTGCCTCTCCGCCCCATTGTGCCTATTTCCTTCTGAAGGTGGTAGCTTCATTCCCATTGACATGGCTTTGGCGAACCTTTTCCTTGTCTTGAATATTTTCTTGTCCATTTCGGATGCCTTTCGCTCTGGCAGGGGTAGCTCAACTCTTTCGTTCAGTCGCCCGCATTTGGTTCCTTCTGATGCTGCCATCTCACGCTCCTGATCCGCTTTACTTTTTAGACGAATCTCGTCTAGGAAGGCATTGATCATATCAGTTGTCAGCCTCGCACGCTCTGGTTCGGGCTCTGCCTTCGGCTTCTTAGTGCTAGGAGTTTTCTCATCATCGGTAAACGAGTGGGAGATCACGTTGCAACTTGCCGCATATCCCTCGGATTCATCCGACGAGCTCTCTCCATCATCGTCCTCTTGAAAGATGTGGCTGAGGAACTCTTGCAGTGTGACAGGAGTTCGCGCCTTTTGATTGTATTCTTCCAGCGCGTCGATTTGCTTCTGCAAGTTTGTTCGCTCGTCTCCAAGCCTCGCGGGCTTCTTGGATTTCTTCTTCTTTTTCTTTGAAGATTTTGACGGTTGGGCGTGAGTATTTGGGCCCTTATCACGAGTCTTCGCGATTGTGCGGGGCTTCAACATCCCTTCGATAATTTGAGGTTCAAGAGGGTCCTTCCATTCGATCGCAGGGCATGCATGGAGGTCTCTCAGCATTCTTTTGGTCTTCGTTGATAGCACGACCTCCCATGGAGCTTCTTCGATAAAGGAGCAGGTTGCCCCCGGTGTGTCTGCCTTTTTAGGAGTATGTGGTTGTGGCGGGTTCACCTTCCACTTTTCAGACAGTACAAACTTCCCCTGGAGGTATTGATCTTCGATCCATCCTTTGAAGACGAAGCAATCCTCAATCGGATGACTTACCGTCTGATGGTAAGGGCAGTAGTTGGAGTTATTCACCTCGGTGGGTTGTGGCGGTCGCCTTGGATTTGGGAGGTTAATAAGTCTGTTGCGTATTGCCAGCTCAAATAACCGTCTCGTCTTGTCTCGTGGGAACGAATAGGGACGCTTCATCTTTTCATTATAATACCGGCGTCTTTCTTCCAGTTGATCTGCCGATTTTGGGGCGTCAGGTTGCTGTTGGGCATTCGCGACAAAGGTTGCCCTTCCTTTACCCTTATCATTCCGAGGTTCCGACTTCGGGGGAGGTGGCCTATGACCCATCTGGTCCATCTGAGCCAACTTGTCGATTAAAGCCTGGAATGTGGTTGGCTTAAAAAACATCATGAACTGGGAGATGGTTGCGTGGGGGTCTAAGGTTCCCACAAACATGCCCACTGCGGGTGCCTCCTCAATGCGTTGCTCGCATCTCGACCACAAATTCCGCCAGCGTATGGCGTACTGGACCCAGGTTTCGCCCTGTTTTACCCTGGCGTTAATAAGTGCAGTTATTGGAGTGCGTTCGCTGGCACTTGCAAATCGCTGAGTGAACAACAGCTCCATTTCAGCGAACGTTTTGATAGAATCGTTCGGGAGTTCCGAATACCATTCGAACGCTGTTTCTGATAAACTACCCACGAACTGGCGGAGCAGCAATTTATCATCACCGCCGGTGTTACCGCAGAGGGCCCGGAACTGGGCGACATGTTGATGGGGATTACCGGTCCCCTTATACACGTGGAATTTTGGTATCGTATAGCCTTGCGGGTATTTGATTTGGTCGTACCAGCTCGGATACGGCCGCCCGGTTTTCACGATTTGACCAGCTGCCTCAGTCGCGTGATGAACTCGGATTTGCTGGGCTATGTAGTCAGCCAAGTCAGCCTTAGAGATCGTCTCTTCCTTGGCCGTTGAGAGGGCTGGTGGTGGATTTGACGTCTCTCCTCGGTCGTCTTCAAGAACAATCGGAGGATCTTCGGCGGGTAAGTCCTGCTGGATCATCATTCCTATCACATCTTGAAAGAGAAGGCCCATCCGTTGTATGTTGGCCGCTTGTTCAGCAGCCTCTTTGTCCCTTTTCTCCAGTGTCCGGCGAAGGAATTCAGCGTCGGTTTCTTCCTCCCGGCATGCGTCTGAGGACGCTTCTGGGCTTTCCTTTGGCCCGGTGAGCGCGGCCATAGCATTCATCATTTCTTGGAGCTTTTGTTGCTGCTCCTGGGATTTCGTTACGGATCGGGTTAGTGGTCGGTGGCCTGTAGAAGTGCGGCTCTCCTCCTTTCCAGAGGCCATGTATACGGTGTGGACCATCATGCCCCCAGACTTAGGGCGTCTAGGCTTAGTGCTTTTAGCCGTCGTTGCATGCTGCGGGGTCTTCTCCGGCTTCCTCTTTTTATGAGCCACGGAGGTTGAGGGGGCCGCTAAGGCGGGCGTCCAGACAACCTTTTGGGGTTTAGCCTGGTGACCAGCCTCCGGTTGGATTTTCAGCTTCTTGTGCTGGCGGGAGAAGTTTGGATCGATGATCGAGTCTCGGGCTTGCCGCCAAACCTTATAGATTTTGGAAGACAGCCGTTGAGGAAATTGGGGCTGTTCGGGTTTTGTTTCGACAACCTTTTTTAGTGAGGGAGGAGACCTCTTCAGTACTGCCCTAGGGGAATTCCTTCGCACCTTATTTAGCATTTCAAAGCTGTTCCCAGTTGGAACAGCAGCATTAACTTCGGCCACCGGGGCTGGTGGGGTCAATCCGGAGGGGGAGTTGCCCCCAGTCTTCCTTATTCGGCGCCAATGACGACGTCGAGCGCGTCGAGCGGACGGCGCTGGCTCAGCGGTGAAAATGACTTCATCTTGCCCCCTGTGTAGGTGGGGGGTCACTGCTGGTGTTAGCCTGTCAAAGACCGATGTCTTTCGTGCAGCAGGAGCGGGAGCTGAAGCCGTCAACCTTGTAAAGACCGACCTTTTGGCCGGAGAGGTTGTCCTGACAACTTCTGGGGCAGGAGCGGCCATCTTCTTAGAAGCAGCCTTCTCTGAGATTGTAGGTCTCATGATAGGTTCGCGGGATTTCTGGCCCAATCTAGAGAAGACCGGGGCGTTGACGTCGGGCGACTCGTCGAGAGGAGCCGCGGTAGGGGTAAGACGGTCAAAGACCGACTTCTTGAGAGCTTCCTTTGTTAGCACCGGCGCCGCGAAGCTTGATGGTGGGAGTATGGTCCCAAAGAACAATCCGGTAGTGGCTTGAGTCACTTGGTCCACCGGCATTGTGAACAACGAAGCAGCTCGGGGTCCATAGGCTATACCTCCTGGCGAGGTAGAGCGTTGGTCGCAATTGCAGTTTGAGCAGTTGAAGGACTTCACGGAAGTAGCAGCCATTGATCCTTTGTTTTCTGCAATAGGCAAGACGCCAATTCTTAGTATCTTGAAACCCAAAGGGCAATCATTAGCGAACCGCGATTCATTCGCGAATCACGACACACGAAGTGTGGAGTGGAAAGAGGAAAAGGTCCCACCGGGCGTGCCAGAATCTGTTCCCCTCCGAAGGACGGCGCGCAGGACCGCGATGGTCTTGGCGCTGAGGTTCGGCGCAAATGCTAATTGGTGCTATCCGTCCACCTCTCCAAAGATGCCAAGTCGATTTATGGCACCTGTGTATCGAAGGTTCAGACGGATGCGTCCGATGTAGCAGACTTCGTCAGATTCCCCCTCGTTTGAGGGGTTTTTGATTGTGGGGACGCTCTTCCCTGCAGGCGCAAGCCCCTGCAGTTAATTACGCTACCGCGTTGCGGTAACAACTTTCTCCTTCTCCAGATGGTCACTTCGTGTCGTGGGTGTTTGTTTTGTTTTTTATTGCCCGTGGATTGTTTACGGAGACTGAGTTATGTCGTCGCCCGTAGGGCATGGACTAGTCCAAATCCGCATTGTCTTAAATTTGGGTTTGGGGGTTTGGTTTGAGGATACGTCAGCCATACTTGAGGCTAAGATCAACTCAAACGTTTGGTAAGGATACGTTAGTCTAACTTTGTGACTAAGATCAACTTAACGGGATCGTTTGGATCCTACAAAAGAGTGTTTGGACTCTAATGTTCCAGTTTAGGGACGTGGCGGTCCATCGTATGTGTGTGGCCATCGGGACCCGTCACCTCTCTGACGACGTTGAAGGATTACAACGACGGATGTCAGAGGGGTTCAGAGATGTACCCTCGAGCCAGAGTTAACTTGGGGGATTCGTAGTCCAGTTTGCTTGAAGGTTTTAAGGATTCGTTAGCCATCTTTGAGGCTAAGATCAACTTAAACGGGACCGTTTAGATCCGACAAAAGAGCATTTGGGCTCTATTGTTCTAGTTTAAGGACATTGCTGTCCATGGGTAGTTTAAGGACATTGCGGTCCATTGGTAGTTTAAGGACATTGCGGTCCATTGGTAGTTTTTAAGACATCTCGGTCAAGGTTAAGGACGTCGTAGTCCATGGGTTTAAGGGCCCCACAGTCCGTTGTTAGTTTTAAGACATCTCGGTCGAGGTTAAGGACGTCGTAGTCCATGGGTTTAAAGACTCCACAGTCCGGTATGTGCTCTGGATGCTTCATACGGGTTCACTGCCGCGCTTGGCGAGGACCAGGCTCCGCTCTGGGCGTTTTCCGCGGGGTCAAAGAGTGACGTTATCCACGTTCCACGTAACCAGGAAGTTTGCACTAGATGCTTCACACGGGTTTACTGCCGCGTTAGGCGAGGACTAGGCTCCGCTCTGGGCGTTTTCCGCGGGGTCAAAGAGTGACGTTATCCGCGTTCCACGTGACCAGGAATTTTGTATTAAACATGGGTTTAAGGACCCCACAGTCCGGTATGTGCTCTGGATGCTTCACACGGGTTCACT
Organism: Agapanthus africanus; assembly: GCA_030015575.1. Taxonomy (NCBI): domain Eukaryota; kingdom Viridiplantae; phylum Streptophyta; class Magnoliopsida; order Asparagales; family Amaryllidaceae; genus Agapanthus; species Agapanthus africanus. The sequence continues at coordinate 293,944,623 of CM057339.1, read as the reverse complement.
GCCGCGCTTGGCGAGGACCAGGCTCCGCTCTGGGCGTTTTCCGCGGGGTCAAAGAGTGACGTTATCCACGTTCCACGTAACCAGGAAGTTTGCACTAGATGCTTCACACGGGTTTACTACCGCGTTAGGCGAGGACTAGGCTCCGCTCTGGGTGTTTTCCGCGGGGTCAAAGAGTGACGTTATCCGCGTTCCACGTGACCAGGAATTTTGCACTAGATGCTTCACACGGGTTTACTGCCGCGTTAGGCGAGGACTAGGCTCCGCTCTGGGCGTTTTCCGCGGGGTCAAAGAGTGACGTTATCCGCGTTCCACGTGACCAGGAATTTTGTACTAAACATGGGTTTAAGGACCCCACAGTCCATATCGATGTGTGGTCGTCGGGACCCGTCACCTCTTTGAAGACATTGAGGGATTACAATGCCAAGTATCAAAGGAGTGATGAGATGTACCCTAGAACCGGAATGGCTTGAATAGTCCCTGGCCCAATTTGGAGTTAAGACTGATTAATTATGTTATGAGCCCATTAGCCCAGTTAATCATGAATTGAGGACTTATGGCCAGCTTGGGCTAAGTCCAATCAGGAGAGGCTTTGCCTCTATCCCTTTAGCCAATTGGGCCAAAGCCTAGTGTTAAACACTTCAGAGCGATCAGCGTTGAACACTAGGAATGAGGTTGACAAGTTAGTGTTCAACATTGAGAGATAATTGGTGTTAAACACCAGCAATAAGGCTTTTTCAAATTAGTGTTAAACACTAAAACAGATCAGTGTTGAACACTGCAAATAAGGCTTTTTAATCAGCATTGAATGCTAAGGCCCGACAGTGTTTTAACACTGGGCTTGAGAGTTTTAATTTTAGTGTTAAACACTAAGGCAAGAAGGGTCACGTGGCAGCACGTGAGAGCGCCCTCTCTTCATTCGTTCTGCTAAAATTATCATTTCCTTCAAAGCATCACGTGCCATCACGTGATGGGCATTCAAATGCCTGTGTATTAGAGTTTCTGCCAAGGTCACGTGGATCACGTGGGGTGCTGCCTCAAAGGGACTTCTGTAGCTCTTTTGAGAGGGTCACGTGGTGGCACGTGACCCTACCTCCATGTATGTTGTTTAGAGAATCTGTTGATCTTTCTTTTCAGGAATTAAATTCCTCGGGCTTTAATTTTCAAAGGAATTAAATTCCTACTTCCTTTCGATCCCTAAACCTTCTGTAGGAATTAAATTCCTCGTTTATGTGAAGAACTGAATAGGGTTAAACCCTAATAAAAACTTTTTAAGGAATCAAACTTCCGTTTACCGTCAGATTATGATTAAGGGACTTAAATTCCCATTGTTTCAACAGAACTAAATTCTTAATTAGGGTTAAACCCTGTTTTTCTCTGTTCTGAAGGAATTAAATTCCCATAACACAGGGTCAAGCCCTACTTTTATCTTAGAGGAATTAAATTCCTATAGTTCTGTGAGAATTAAATTCTTATGCTTGCATTCTTTCTCTATGTTTTGGATCTGCATGGCAGGATCTCGACCCATTGAGAATTAAATTCTCAACCTTAAGGGGAGATGTGCACTTTGCAGATCCTCTATCAAAGAGAGAAGAAATATGCTCTTCTGTTTTATGTATCAGAGTTAAACTCTGTTGAGAATTAAATTCTCTTTCTTTCAAAAGGCTTTCCCTTTCTTACCTAGGGTTTTTGCAGAAGATCCGAGTCTTTTCAAAGTATCAAAGCTCTCCTCCTTTTTTCTTTCTCTTCTCTGCGCATGTATATCTCTTTTTTGTGTCTCTTGGCTCCTATTTATAGGAGAAGCAGCTGAATCAGTTAGTTTTTGACGAATCTTCGTTGAGAGATCTGATTTGCATCCTTCATTCGTTCTGGACCTTTGGATTATTAGGTGAATTTTATTCACCGTTGGATTTCAAATCCAGAGATTCTCCCTTGTTATTTTGGTTAGATTTAAGGGGGAAATCTTTCCAAACCCGAGATTTTCCATAAATAAATGACCTCTGAATCTTTAATTTGATTGGATGCATATAGTTGCGTTCCTTTGGAAAGATTTGCATTTCTCTCAGAATTTAATTCTGTTGACAAAAAGGGCTTTGAAAGCCGGTCACGTGTGACCACGTGACCCATGGTCACGTGTGAGCACGTGACCCCCTTTGGAATGAGCATTTTCCTTTCTTTTGCGCTGTCTTCTGATCGTTGCTTAAACGTCACGTGCTACCACGTGACCCCTGGTCACGTGTGAGCACGTGACCCTTGTTTGAACTTTCTTTCTTTGGTTGTACTGAAGAATGCGTTTGCTGCCTTAAACGTCACGTGCCAACACGTGACCCTGGTCACGTGGGATCACGTGACTTCTTCTGAAGCCTTTTCCTTAACTTGGTCATTTAACCGACGTGCCTTTGACGCTTGCATTTAAACGTCTCGTGTCGCCACGTGACCCTGATCACGTGGGAGCACGTGACTCTCCTTGAAGCTTTTCTTTTTCCCCTTCGTATTCAGGGAATTGAACTTGCCTTAATGACGTTTTTAGGTGTCACGTGCCAACACGTGACCGCTAGTCACGTGTAAGCACGTGACCCTCTTCTGAAGCTTTCCACAGAAGTTTTCCTGATTTTAAATCAGGAAACATCGACAAAGAGGGAAACAACCGCTTACGGGTCCTCTCGACTCGTAAGAGGGAAAATTCTCTTATAGGATCCTTACGACTTATAAGAGAAAACACACTTAGGAATCCTCACGATTCCTAAGGAGAAAATACACCTATGAGATCCTCTCGATCCGTAGGGAGAAAAGTCTTTGTGAGACCCTCACGGCTCATAAAGTTGAAAAGTCTTAGGCTACAAGGACCCTAAACTTGTCTCCTAAGTCCTCAGTTCCATGGCTACTCATAACTTTGCACTACTTCACCCACGTACATACTTACGTGGGCAAAGTAGTGGGGGCATTTGTTCCCGCCAAAATCTTGGCTCAAAATCCGCTCCTTATAAAATAATAACAATAAAAGAAAAAAATAAACAAACAAATAAATAATAATCATAATAAAGGAGAAAATCTCCCTTTCAGAGCAAAACTCTGTTCAAATCCCAAGGCGGGAAATGGAGCAATACTTCTGTTTCCCCCAATCAAAGCAAGGCTCTGTTTTAAAAGAAATTCAAATAATAATAAAGGAAGCAACACTTCGGTTGCACTGCGCTCTGCGCTGCGTGCCATGTGGCAGCACAGTTGCGTTGCGCGATGCGCTGCGCGACACGTGTCAGTAAAGTTGCGCTAGCGCAGTTGCGCTGCGCTCTGCGCGACACGTGTCAGGCGCAGATGCGTTTGCGCCAAACAGAATTAAAATTCTGAAAGATCTTTCTGTTCTTGTTAAAACAAGAAGATCGTCTTCTGTAAAACAGAAGCCCTTGGATCAAAGATCCAACAGTGGGGAAAATTCCCCAAATCACTCAGAGAAGGATCTCTTTAACAAATTTAACAAATTAATGGGCACTATATAAAGGCCCCTAGACCCCAATTCAAGATCATCAACATCAGGATAAAAAAAACATAGAATAAAGAGAGCTCTGAAAAATTGTGAAAAGAACTCAAGAAGAGAAAAAAGGTAAAAATCTTTATAAAAAAAAGAAGAACTTCTTCCGAATAGATCATTGATCTAAGAACAAGATCAATGATCTTCAATAAAAATTAAATAATAGTAGTGCCTTGCACCTTTTTATGAACCATTGGTTCTGGAATCGTAAAGATTCTCAAGTTATTGAAACAGTGCCTTGCACTTGCAAAAACTGCACTGTTGCGCTCCTGGGTTGGTGCAAGCCACCAGAGAGCGCCACGTGTCAGCTCTAGAACCACTTGCGCTATGCGCTTTTAAGATAGAGCATTGCCCTCTGAAGTTGGCGCAACGCACTAGAGCGCGCCACGTGTCAGCAGCACAACAGCGCAGCGCAACAGTGATCCCACGTGACCAGCGCATTAATTGTCTGACACCAGAGTATGACACGTGTCACCTCCACATGCGCTTGCGCTCAATAATTGGCGCAAAGCACCTGACAAGCCAATGTCAGACAATTAATGCACTGCATTATTTACAAAAGGGCCAAGCCCAATTAAAAAAGGCCTAACAGGCCAAATAAAATGAAATGCATTACTCTAAAAAGGGCAGAGCCCAAAACAGATGCTCTGCATCATTTACAAAGGGACTGAGCCCAAATCAAAAAGGCCTAGCAGGCCAGAATAAAATGCAGTTCATTATTAAACAGGGGCAAAGCCCTAGCACATGCCTAATAGGCCAAAGATAAAACGTTGAACATCTTCAACTGGACTTAGCCCAATCATGGCCGTAAGTCCTCAAATTAAATTGACTGAGCAAGATTGGTCTCTTAAATCAATTCACATCTGGTTCAAGGGTACATCTCTGAACTCCTCTGACACCTATCGTTGTAATCCTTCAACGACGTCAGAGAGGTGACGGATCCCAACAACCACAATATTCTCAACTGGACTTAGCTCAATCATGGCCATAAGTCCTCAAATTAAATTGACTGAGCACGGCTGCTCTCTTAAATCAATTTCCATCCGGTTCAAGAGTACATCTCTGAACTCCTCTGACACCTATCGTTGTAATCCTTCAACGACGTCAGAGAGGTGACGGGTCCCAACAACCACAATATTCTCAACTGGACTTAGCCCAATCATGGCCGTAAGTCCTCAAATTAAATTGACTGAGCACGGCTGCTCTCTTAAATCAATTTACATCCGGTTCAAGGGTACATCTCCAAACTCCTCTGACACCTATCGTTGTAATCCTTCAACGACGTCAGAGAGGTGACGGGTCCCGACGGCCACAAATAAAATGGACCACCACGTCCCTAAACTGGCAATGGACCACTACGTCCCTAAACTGGAACAATAGAGCCCCCAAACGCTCTTTTGTCGGATCTAAACGATCCCGTTTAAATTGATCTTAGCCTCAATAGGGCTAACGTATCCTTAAACATTCAAATAGACTTTAGTCCCAAATTGGACTATAAGACCCCCAATCAACTTTGGTCCAAGGGTACATCTCTGAACTCCTCTGACACCTATCGTTGTAATCCTTCAACGACGTCAGAGAGGCGACGGGTCCCGATGGTCATGCATACTATGGACCACCATGTCCCTAAACTGGAAATCGACCGTAACATCATTAAATGAAACAATAGAGCCAATTGCTCTCTTGTCGGATCCAAACGATCCCGTTAAGTTGATCTTAGTCTGGAGATTAGGCTAACGTATCCTTAACAAAAGTTTAAGTTGATCTTAGCCTTAAATAGGGCTAACGTATCCTTAAACTAAAACACCAAACCCAAATCTAAGAAAATACGGATTTGGACTAATCCATGTCCTACGGGCGACGACATAAATTAGTCTCCGTATACAATCCACGGGAAACCATAAACAAAACAAACACCCACGACACGAAGTGAAATTATGGAGAAGGAGAAAGTTGTTACCACGATGCGATAGCGTAATTAACTGCAGGGGCATGCGCCTGCAGGGAAGAGCGTCCCCACAATCAAAAACCCCTCAAGCGAGGGAGAATCTGACAAAGTCTGCTACATCGGCCGCATCCGTCTAAACCTCCGATACACGGTGCCATAAATCAACTTGGCATCTTCGGAGAGGTGGACGGATAAAACCATATAGCATCTGCCCCAAATCTCAGGCAAGACGTCCATGTCTTGGCCGCCATTCGGAAGGGAATACCTCCCTCCAATCGGATGCAGACGCAACATCAACAAACGGAACCATGACAAAGTCCCCTAGTTCCAAATCTCGACGGTTCACAGACAGCCTAGAGACTACCCCGGAACCAGGGCAAAGTCCCCTAGTTCCAAATCTCGACGGTTCACAGACAGCCTAGAGATCACCAACGACGTTTCTCCTTACTCCAGCAGGATGCAGATGCGACGTCAACAAACGACCCCAGGGTCAAAACAAGGGAACTATATCATCCCACCAGGCTTCGTCAAAGCGAAGCCAAATCTCAACGGTTCACAGACAGCCTAGAGATCACCAACGGCGTTTCTCCTCACTCCAACCAGATGCAGACGCGACGTCAACAACCGACCTTAGAGTCGCAACGAAACGGAGCCATGGCAAAGTCCCTAGTTCTAAATCTCAATGGTCACATCTACAACCTGGAGACCCACAACAGCGTTCCTCCTCATTCCAGTAGAACTTAGACGCAACATCACCAAACGGAGCCACGACATAGTCCCTAGTTCCAAATCTCGACGGTTCACAGATAACCTAGAGACAACCTCGACATTCGTCTCGTTACAGAAGACGTAACGTCAGCAAAACGGAGTGACGGCAAAATTCCAGCTCCACTTCAGCATTCGTCTCGTTACACCAGACGTAATGTCAACAACGACGTTCCTTCGCAGTCCAGCAGGATGCAGATGCAACATTAACGAAAAGACCTCACGGTCGAAACAAAGCGGAGTGATGGAAAAATCCCAGCTCCACCTCAGCATTCACCTCGTTACAGCAAATAAGATGTCACCACATCGTTCTTTCTCTAATAGGATTCGGACATGCCAAAACAACGAAGAAAAGGCAACATTCCTACCTTCAGGGTCTTGACGGCAACTTATATAAAGCCTGAAAGACCATCGGATATCATCCCACACCAGCGCGGAGTGATCACCACCATGACATTCATCTCGATACAGCAGACACAATGCCAGCAAATGAAGCAAAGGCCAAATTCCTAGCTTCAGGGTCTTGACGGCAACTCATATAAAACCTGAAAGACTATCATAGATAATCCCACACCAGCACGGAGTGATCACCACCTCGACGTTCGTCTTGATACAGCAGACGAGATGCCACCACAACATTCTTCCTCCAGCAGGATTCAGACGCGACAATCGAACAACGGAGCCACGGCAAAATCCCTAGTTCCAAACCTCGACGGTTCACCGACAACCTAGAAACAACCGCGACATTCGTCTCGATACAGCAGACACAATGCCAGCAAACGAAGCAAAGGCCAAATTCCTAGCTTCATGGTCTTCACGGCAACTCATATAAAACCTGAAAGACTATCGGAGATCATCCCACACCAGCGCGGAGTGGTTATGACTCATCGGGGCTCCCCAAACTGAGCCTAACCTCAAGTTAAAAGCAGCATGGCAAAATTCCTAACGCTTGCTCTTCCGATGGTCAAACTGCCTAGGAAGTTTCTTGAAGACGTCCTGTCCAGCCCCCGAAGGTATCAGAGACACGACAGTCACAAAGCTACTCGAACAACAAGATTGCCTAACAGGGGATACATCAGCCAACGCGACGGTACGACAGGCAAAACCCTAGTACCACAAATCCTAACGGACCTCTGTCATAAAGAGCAGAGGTTAACTGTGACGTTAGGACATTCTTGTGAGAACTTCTCGATTCGCGTCGACCCGCAGAGAAATCATCGTCTTTGCAGGAATACCTCGATTCATCTCAACCCCAGGAAAATCAGTGTCCTTTGAAACCTCCGCGATTCAGGGAAATCAGCGTCCTTGACGAGAGCTTCTCGATTCGCGTCGACCCGCAGAGAAATCAGTGTCTCTGCAGGAATATACGACGTCGGCAAAAAGGAGGAAGGTAGAGTCCCTTGTTCCAAGTCTCGACGGCCGCATCTACAGCCTAGAGATCACCAACAACATTCCTCCTCATTCCAGCAGGGTTCAGTCGCGACAATCTGTCACGGCCCAAAATTTGGCCCGTAACCGGCACTTAAACTACGTAACGTCTACAGGCGTACACAACTCAAGTAAGCCGAAACCCAGAAATCTAAACCACCCAAATCTGGATCAACGGAGAAAAACATAATTCTAACATTTGAAAAAAATCACAAGTAAAATCTCTAACTCTAGTTTTCTTTCTTGAAAATTTCGGCAGCACCTCCTTTGTAAAAACTAGCCCCGAAAACGGGTACAACACAGGTAATATAAAAAGGGTCCCAAATAGGGGCAAAATCACGCCCAACGGCAGAGACAATCACCACAACAAGTATACGACGCCGAAGCGAAGAAATAGCAAAGGAAAGACTGCAATAAGGAGTAAACTTTCCAACATAACCAGCTCCCATGAGCACGGCACCCAAAGTCACCAAAATAATACAACACTGAATCCACACAAGTCGTCTCTAAGTCATATACAAACAGTGGTAGATGGAGAATACTAGATCCAACAAAAAGATATACAATATACAGACAGATAACCGCAAACCCACCTAAAAGCAAAGGCCCCACTGCCTAACGTAGCGGTATCCGCAAAAGTGGAGATGATAAGACGCCCTGCCACGACTACTCAGAGGGTAAGTCCTGCAAAACACTGTGGCACAATGGGGATGAGTTGCCAACTCATGAATAGTCAATAACATCATACTGAAATCGCAAGTATGCACTAACAATAATGATCAATAGCATGTATGCTGGTAGCATGAGTATGACAATATAAATATGTGACTATCATGATCATGGTACATCACCAGGTACTATATCTACATGAATAAGTGCATATCAACCGAGTACTGAGTGCGGGATAATAAATAATCTCATGCACAAATCATAAGCATGGAAAAACACAGTGTAACTCAGCAATACCCAAATCCCAAAATACTCAGATCGGCCCTCAAATCCTGTACGTCTCGCGGAACCTGAGTGTCAAACATCGACACTCTAAAACATCATGAAAACCAGTGTCTAACATCGACACATAAATACTCGTATCCATACGTTCCTCGAAACCCAAGTATCCCACTTCGACACTTGTATTCCACGTATCGGTCTTTCTGATATCCATACATTCCTCGAAACCCAAGTATCCCACCTCGACACTTGTGATTCCACATATCGATCTTTCAAAATCCATATATCTCTCGGAATATAAGTGCCTAACATCGACACTTGAAATTCTCATATCGCATGAAAACATATCTCAAATGCGCAAATCCACATAAAACAGCATATGCAACATAAAACATCAATATGAGCATATCATAGGAAAAGTCCGCTATTTAACTGCATCAAGTCATTAAATATATTTCACGGTTCCCAAAATTCAAATCCAAAATACATATATATACAGCGTCCCATTCCACCGATATATATGTTATAACAAGCCAATCATGTAACAATAGCAAAGTATATGTGCACGCATGTAAATATGGTATGGCATATGTATAGGCATGTAGCTACACAGGTATGGTATATGTCATATACGCTATCGCACATGAACAGCTGCCACTAGGTCGCTAACCACTAGCAAGGTATATCAATGAATATTTGTGTTGTGCGTATCATGGCAATTACCGACAGTGTGTGTGTAGCATATCATTGGTGCTCGTGCAACATGGACTGTCAATAATAGTGCAGTGTACAATAGATACAGTATCAAGCACAACGAGTAACTATATGAAATGAAAATCATGCAATATCTCTATATGAGCACATAAAAATACGGCTAATATCATATCATATCTATCCCTGACGCTTAGTGCCATACGGGCGATTTCCCCGTAGATGTTAAATCTACTCACCAATGATCTCCAGCTATAAAAATCCGACCACCTGCTTCCCCTTGCTTGCAGCGTTCGAAGTCCCCGCTTGCGACGCTATATTTCCACAAACACAAGAAATAGTGCAAACATATCAGAAATAGACCAATATAACGTAAAACTACGTATTAAATAACGCACCAACATAAAACTAACTCGCGGGTGTACGTCTAGTGGCTAACGTGCGTAACGATACCACAAAACGATTCGTGTCGCAACACGTAACACGCGGACTCAAAACACTAGATTATAGGTAAACGATCCCAGATTTTGTATACTGCAATTATTAAAAAAGTAAACAGTACCAAACACCCCTAACCAACAGCAGACAACTACCCACAAAAGCCAAACCCCAACACCTCCCTCCATCGCCGGCGTCGCCGGAATTTTGCCTAGGGTCGCCGGCCGAGGCCGGTGGGGTGGGTCTCGTGTCTTAGGTGGTGCTCCAGGGTCACTAGTACATCACTACAATTTTGTTTGATTTTTCTGTAAAAATCCCAGGTCACAGCAGTTCACAGAGGCTCTAAAAGACACTAAAAACCCGATATTGCACTAATCGATATTTAAAGTGTTCTAAACCAAAATCAACGAACTACACAACATAAAAACTCCTATTTATCAGTGTAGGGATTATACGTATCAACTTTAGCTCACAAGATCCAAGCTTTCCTAGTTTCCAAATGATCAAAGAACAAGAACAAGGACTTGGTGTAATTTTGGAGATTTATTGGCTTGGATTGATGCAAAATGGAAGGGAAATAATCAAGAGCAGTAGAGAAAGAGAGAGAGAGAGAGAGAGAGAGAGAGAGAGAGATTCGGCCGAGAGAGGAAGGGGAGAGTTTTGTGTGGAATTTCCTAGAAATTTCTAGCATTAAATGCAATAAATGCATTCACACAACACATGCACACATGCATACACCTCATTTCTTTTCTTTTCTTTTTTTATTTTAATATAAATTCTAATTCCAAAAAAATATCTAGATAATGTGAGAAGGTTTTGGTTTAACTCAAACTTAATTGAAGAAAAGTTCACTTAAAAGAAATTTCCCAAAATGTAAATACCGCATTAAAATAATATTAAAATTGGGAAAAATTCTAATTGAACCAAAACGTTCCATATACCCCCAAAGCTTGCGCACTAGCTTTATTTTAGCTAAACTAGGTGCTGGCAAGTCTATATGGTCGTTTGAACACAGTCGGGTTAAAACGGAAAAAACCGACAATTTAACCCTAAAACGGAAAAATTCGCATAACGTTTTCTAAAACGTTACATAATCAACCATGGAGCTTTGGCAAAGTCCCTGTTCCAAATCTCGACAGTTCACAGACAGCTTGGAGATCATCTCAACATTCGTCTCATTACAACAGACGCAACATCAGCAAAGCGGAACTGCGGTAATTCCCAGTTCCATGACTTGACGATACACAGACAACCAAGAGTCAACCCCTCCTGGTCCGTGGAACACGACTTATGTCAATCCTGACCCCGTGGGAAGCATCCAGAGCAAATCCTGGTTTCGTGGAACATGGATTATGTCAATCCTGACCCCGTGGGAAGCATCCAGAGCAAATCCTGGTTTCGTGGAACACGGCTTATGTCAATCCTGACCCCGTGGGAAGCGTCCAGAGCGGATTCTGGTCCTTGCGGAACACGGCTATGTCAATCCTGACCCCGTGGGAAGCATCCAGAGCAAATCCTGGTTTCTTGGAACACGGCGTATGTCAATCCTGACCCCGTAGGAAGCGTCCAGAGCGGATCCTGGTCCTTGCGGAACACGGCTATGTCAATCCTGACCCCGTGGGAAGCACCCAGAGTAAATCCTGGTTTCGTGGAACACGGCTTATGTCAATCCTGACCCCGTGGAAAGCATCCAGAGTGGATCCTGGTCCTTGCGGAACACGGCTAATGTCAATTCTGACCATGTGGGAAGCGTCCAGAGCAAATCCTGGTCCCATAGAACATGGCTAAAGTCGATCTTAACCCCGTGGGAAATGGCCAGAACAACCCCCGACTCCGTGAAATGCGGATAATGTCAACCTCATCCATCACTTACGGGTCCTCACGACTCGTAAGGGAGAAAACTCTTTTGTGGGATCCTTATGATTCTCAAGAGAAAACGCACTTAGGAATCCTCACGATTCTTAGGGAGAAATTACACTTACGAGATCCTCACGACTCGTAAGGAGAAATATCTTTATGAGACCCTCATGGCTCATAATGTTGAAATGTCTTAGGAGGCAGATCCTAACCCTGACTCCTAAGCCATCGATGTCCTACAAGGAGATCAAAATAGACTATCCACAAAATGCATTTACTAAAAGGGACACACCATCATGAAGCAAAATATGTCTTTTATTCATGAATCAAAATGAATACAAGGTACAATTTATGAAAGAATAAAAAATTACTCTCATTCAGGAGTATGTACAAAAGAAGAATAAAAAATATACAATTCTTCAAGCCGGCGGACGATTCAGTAGGTTTGACAGTTCATACTTTTTCCGCTGGGCCTCAGCTTCATGATTTATTATCGCTAAGAGACGAGCCTCCGCTTGAGATTGCTGAGCCTGATAGGAGGCAAGCCGAATTTCAAGCTCTTTTTCAGTAACTTTATGAGCTTCGACCATTCGCGAGTGAAAATGACGGCTTTATCAATGGCTACCACCTCTTTGATAGCTTCTTGAAGCACCCGCCAAAGTTCATATGCCCGAGTGGACTTGGCCGTAAGATTAGCTTGAAGTTCCCCTAGCGTAGTTGAAGCCAGCTTCCTCTCTAAGAATTTTCGGCTGAGTCTCTTCTCGCATGACAGCATATTTGAGGCGCACCGTTCGATCAGCCCCCACAAGCTCGCCTTTGCAGCTATAACCTCTGGAAGAAGACGCAAGCACTCAAGACTATATATACAAGCCTCCATTCGACGACAATACTCGACCCAAAGAAAGCACAGAATATGGGAGGCAACAATGAGAGTCTTAGATATGTATCCTATCAAGCGTGCACTCGCAACTATATGTCTGTTTAAAAGGAAATGATACCTAAAACACTGATGAGTATGCAACATAACAATAGTGTTCTCACTTAAAGAAAATTCCCATGGGAAAATATAGAAGCCCATCCACACAAACAAGACGCACGTACGAGTATACGACATACATGAAAATTCAACAGAAATCATGCAACAGTCAATGATAAGAAGAGTACATTAATTTAAATAGACTACGCTACCGGAAAAAGGTCACCAAACAAAGGATCAGTGGTACAGGGGTTAACAAAATAAAATACAAGATTTTCTAGCTCCCTCTCTGCCTTCTCCAGCACGTCGAAACGACGATTTTCACGAGGAGTTGCTTCCCACCGATTGGCTCCATGTTCATCCGCAAAAGCAGACATAATAGCCCGCCGGGCTCTTAACTAGCCCAACAGATGAACCGAGCAATCTTTCAGAGCCTGAGTAATCAAGCACGCCTCGTAGAAACACTCGAGCTTGTCTTCGGCCGCGTCAAGGATCGCCAGGGTCATCTTTTCCGGGTGAGGAGGGATGTCAGTAAGCACGGCAAGAAAGATCGTCCGAAGCCAAATGGAGTCCATTGGAAGAGGAGATCCCCTACGAATCAGGAGTTCATACGTCACCGCATCACATTCGGCATCAGTGCGAAGGGGATCCACTAGTCGAGCAGCAAAGCGAGGAATCATCTCCTCAACGGGCACCTCCCATGGTTGTCGACGGGCATGGGGGCGGTTGCAAGCCATAGCACTTAGTTGTTTTCTTAAGATGATTACCCTAAGTTATAAATGAATTTCTCTGTGAAGAGAGAAAGAAACGCATGGATCCAGGTTATAAAGGGGAGCAGTCAATGCTGTACACGAAAAATATTGCATGATGGAACTATTTCCAAGGCCCAGAAAAAGGAAAGGCATTGAAAATCAAAGAGGTGGAACTGTTTCCAAGGCTTCCTTTCTGCATTCAATGTTGCACACAGAAAATATGGCATGGGAAATTAAACAATCCCATCAATAGAGCCCCACGTGCAGGGCATGTGAGCACCAACCTTGGCATGTACTGAAAATTAAAACAGTGTCACGCGTGAATAACACGTGGGTGGATGCTGATGTGAGATCAAAATCCCCAATAATGCCTCGCATGCCAAACACGTGAGCAACAACAACAATATGACAAAATTTCATAAAGAAGGCATGTAAACACAAAAGGGGAAGGAAATACTTATCATTCATACTTTGGAAGTTCGTACAAAAATAAGAGAAAATGTTACAATGGTAAGACATCAAATCCAGGACACGGATTGAGGAATTCAAAAGTAAGGCCGTCTAAAAATTTTCTGGCTTCTTTGTCCATTCTCATGTGCTTCCTCTCGCGCTCGCAAGCGTCGGGATCTCCGCTGATGTCCTCCATCCTCCGATAGGCAGAGAGTATCGCCGCCTGTTGGAAAGCTTGATGCAGGATATCAACAAGATTGTTTTTCCTTTTCTTTGAGATTAGGCCCATCAGATACACTGACTGTATCTTATCTTCGGCATCATCCAAAGCCTTAAGCGGCATGCCTGCATAGAATAAAGGAAGTGCTTCCCAGATCGCCCTCATAATGAGTTTCAAAAGAGAATAGCGACGAGGGAGTATTCGACCGTTGTACTCGTTGAAGCGGCTCATGATCTCAACACACTGAGCGTTGGTGAACTCCCGGTTCTGGCTGCGGCTCAGTGCACGAATGTCTCCGTAAGAAATGATCTCGTCAAGATCATACAAATGGGCAGCCATAGTATCTGAAATAAGGATCAGTGAGAATTTAATGGATAAACCAATCAAGAAGAATGCTTGTCTAAATGAACAGTGGATTTCAAACAACTCTGCACATTCCCCCAAGGAGAAAAGCCTATTACAAAAGCTTTGTGCAAATCGAGAAGGATCTCTCTGGAAACTTTTTTGCAAAGAACAACTCAGGGTAAGAAAACCCCAAGAAGTTCTCTGTGAAGAACTGAGTTCTTTAGAGGAATTAAATTCCTTTCGAATAGAGGAATTAAATTCCCAGAAAATATTTTTCAGAGCCAAAGCTCTTTGGAATTCTATTAAATTCCGGAGAGAAGACAAGTATCACCATCGATCCCTGAGAACAGAGAAGCCCTAACAAAAGGAGTTTATTATCTAAAGATTGGACATTATTTTAACTTGGAAAGATGGGTTCTTGTTAAAGGGAAAAAACCCTTGGTGTGGATTTAAAATCCAACAAAAATTTCTACAAGAAGTTCTTCGGCCGTTCAAGATCCTTACCTAAAAAAGGAGATCTTTTGTTGACAGAGTTAAACTCTGGAAATTGTTTTTGAAATAGAGAACTAAGCTCTGGGAAAGAGAATTAAATTCTCAAAGGAAAATGAACAAGGAAGAAGATGAAAGAGTGGAGGCGCTTCTAAAGAGACCCCTGCAATTAAAGGATGTGATAGAAAACGGTTCATCTGCCCCTTCCCTAGACAGATCCAACGTCCACAAAAGATAATAGCGTTGCACTCATGTGCAAACACGTGAGAACAACGCTGTAGGGGCATTTGTTCCCTCATAAAATTTCGGGAAAGAAACCCCAATGTGGCATCACGTGCTCACACGTGACCAAGGGTCACGTGCCGACACGTGACCAAGGGTCACGTGCTGATACGTGATGGTTTCCTAGGGACTCTGTTATAATAGAATTGAATTCTAATCAACAGGAGTCGCGTGCCCACACGTGATGGGCCTTTAAACCCACTGAAAGGGATTAAAAGATATAATAAAAACTAAGGAAAAATCCCAATGGAGCATTACGTGCTCACACGTGACCAAGGGTCACGTGATGAATCCTTAATTCTTTAAAACAGCAGAATTAAATTCTGGTTAAAATGTTAATCAAGGGGGGTCACGTGTCAACACGTGATGGATTCCTAAGCTATTTAATTAATAGAATTAAATTCTATTTAAATGATCAAACACGTGTCAACACGTGATAGGCTCTTAAGCTTTCTAAACTAATAGAATTAAATTCTAATTAAGAGAGAATCGAGAACCCTAAATGCAAAAATATCTCTCTAAATCTTTCCAAAACAAAAAAAAGATGGTGCTCTGTAAAATGGAGCACCGTTGGATTAAAAATCCAAGGGTGATTAAAAATCACTAATTTATGGAAAGATTTTATACAAGGAAAGATTTCCTTAAAATTTGCCAAGAATAACAGATAAAATATCTTTTGGATTAAAAATCCAATGGTGAATAAAATTCACTGGATGATCTAAAAGATCATGTTGGTTACAAAAACAACCGAAATCTTTAAATGAAATATTGACTAAACAAATTGATTCTTTTCTTTCTCCTATAAATAGGAGCCAAGAAGAGAAGAGGGTGGATCCTCGGAACTTTTTTTTGGAGAGATACAACAACAGAGAAAAAAAAAGAGGAGAATTTAATTCTCAAGATAGAAAAAGTTTTCCTCAGAAGAAAAAGAAACCCTAGATGAGAAGGGGAAAGAGATCTAAGCTCCATAAAACAAAAAAAAGAATTTAATTCTCAATTTAAGAGTTTAACTCTTCTGAATAAGAACTTAGTTCTTCCTTTGGTTGAAGATCTGCAAAAACAGATCTCCCCACAAGTTGAGAATTTAATTCTCATCGGGGAGATTCTGCCATGCAGATCCAAAACTTAGAGGGGGAATTGAGTTTAAGGAATTTAATTCCCCAAAATTCATAGGAATTCAATTCCTCCAAATAAAACTAGGGTTTAACCCTATATAAGAATTTAATTCTTCCAAATTCATAGGAATTTAATTCCTCTAAATGAAACTAGGGTTTAACCCTATATAAGAATTTAATTCTTCCAAATACATAGGAATTTAATTCTTCTAATCAGAACTAGGGTTTAACCCTATAAAAGAATGTAATTCTTAAAAACAAGAGACTTAAAACTCTCCATGCACATAAAGATCAAAGTATCCAACGTGATCACGTGGTAACACGTGACCCTTCATCCCAACAAATGTAAAAGAATGAACAAGACTAGGTCGCGTGCCTCCACATAACCCTTAAACAGACTCCTCAAAATGAGAAAGGAAAAACTTGGAGGCAATGCCTCATGTGCTCATACGTGACTCTCAAAACAAAAAGGAACAAATCCAAGAGCAGAATCAATTTTGGGTGCCCTCACATGACCCCTAACAAATCCCTTTAAATCCAGTGCATGGATGCCCATCACATGCTCACACGTGATGGCCTCGAAGACTAAAAGTGTTTAACACTTATTTGAATATTCTGAGAAGAAAATAAAGGAAGTCTGGCCCCCATCTTCAGACGCCTCACGTGACCCCACGTGACCAATTCAACTTTAGTGTTTAACACTACTTTAAGTTATTCATCCTTAGTGTTTAACACTATTTTCAGCACATCACGTGGGGGCACGTGATTGCCAAATATCCTACGGGCAAGCCCGGTAGTACTGGCCAAATGGGGCTTTACCTACGGGCAAGCCCGGTAGTACTGGCCAAATGGGGCTTTTCGCCGGCCTATTCCCGACGGATGGGGTTGGTCTTGGTGCCACGTGTCGGGGTCGTTTGGTATTCTTCAATGAACATATTTAAATAATTTGTAACTCTTCAGTTTACATGTTGTGCACGTGTAGACCCTTGGGCTTCTAAAAGATTAAAAGAAATTTAAATAAAAAGATAATGTGGCTGATGGGATTTGAACTCGGGTACTATGTCTCAGCAGTGCAAGGTCTTACCAATGAGCTACAAGCTCCTTCTTTCTGTTCAAAAGCAAAACAAACTTATAACTCGTGCTCAGGCTTAAGTGTCCCATTCTGTATTTTGAAAAAAAAATCGTACAGAAAGTTGGGGTTGTTACAGTGTTTCTAATTATTAGCGAGCGTGATTCAGGCCCGTTTTCCCTTACCCCTGGGGCCTACCCTTGGGTTAAGGATACTCCTGCGGTGGTTGACGCCCACACTCAGACCGACGATAAATTTAGTGACTTGGATATTGAGACTTAGAGACTGATAATTTTAGTGACATGGACATTACATTGACTACTGATCTGATACACTTGCTTTATCATTACCTGTACCGGTTATTTCATGCTCGCGTCATTGTTCTATACTTGTTGCTTTATGTTTATTATCATTGCACATTATATATATATATATATTGCTATTGTGTTGCTCTGACGGCCTGAGTATGCATGCTCAAAGTGAGAAGTGGACTTAGCTAGGATCAGGATCTGTCGTACCTCGAGAATATTGCGGACATCTAGATCAGCGGCGTCGGCGCTGTCTTTCCCTTGATTTCTATCTGGTTAGTTTTGTATCTGTTTTGATAGAATTAGTGACTGCAATTCTCATTACCTGTGCTATAATTACCGATTACCACGTGATGCTAGAAGTCGAAGTGTGACTGCGGCGGGATATTTCCCCGACCGTAGGAGCACGACTGGCCTTATTACCCCTCATATTTCGTATTTTGGGAAGCGGGGCGTGACATGGTTTTGTTGGTATCAGAGCCAGGTTTATATTGAGATTACAGTTTCCGACTGGGGCTTGACAATTTAAGTCGCCCATTCGGTCTAGATTGTAAACTTGTTATCCTTGACCAAGACCCCTATAGTTTGTCAAGCTACCTTTTGACTCCATCTGCTAGAGTTTTGGGTGATTTAGTAGAGTTATGTGATTGTAACTATGAACTGCAGTATAGTTACAAGGCAGCACTTTGCTTGAGTGACTTGGAGTTCTACAATTAATTTCCGCTCGATTGAGTTTCACCTCACCACATATTCTTGTTTCGTTCTATATCTTATTCTGATTCTTATATCTTGTACCGTATGCCGTCCGAAAATTTGTTGTTTCTGAATCATCGCTTCCCACGACTCTCTTTCCACCTCCGTTTTCTAGGATCACCCCGCCGAGATTTTGGGCGTACCGCAAGGACTGAAAGAAGCCCAGGAGAGGACGAAAGATCTTTTAGCTGAGAGGTTAAGGAAGCAACTAGTTCGGATACCAGGAGGAGCCCCGATCATGAGGGAATCCCTGTTAGTAAAAGAGGAGGTGTGCAGATGAAGTGCCTATTGGTTCTCAGCAGAAAAATCAACGGAGGACTCAAGTCTGTGATTATTGCAAGAGACCGGGGCACCTTCAGAGGAACTTTCGCCAGGCTAAAGGACGGTGTTTGGTTCAGGAATCTGGTAAGCATCATGCAACGGTTGCCCTCGAAGAAAAGAGCTGCAAGGAAGAAATCCATCGACACCCTCCACATCTAATTAAGAAACTCAATTGTTTAATTGTTTTGTACTTTGAATTTCAAGGATGATATGGGCCCAGCACATGATTCAGACTTGCCTTACAAGATCACAAAGATTCAGACATCAGCGCGGAGTTATCACCTTCCCTGCTTTCAACCAAGATATTATTTTTTCAGCTGTTCCTTTTCGTTTAACTCTTGTATCTATTGAACTTCTTGTTTTGAATACAATAAAGTTGGGAAATGCGACTAACTACTTTTGTTTGACTCCCTATATTTAGATCCTAAACTTAGTCGACATCATGGTTCATTACCGTACCCCCCTGACTTTTTCCCAATTAGGTTGTATCTTGCCGCATACTCCTATCCGAAACTGTCAAACTCTATCCTCATTGTAAATTTATATATTTCCCAGATTTTGAATCCGAATTTCATCCTTATATCTTTGTGTCATTCTGGACAACCCAAATTCCTATTTACGTTTCTTTCATTCAAGCGCTCGCTTGCGGCGTCAACCTTTGAAGTATATACCGCAATACTCTCTCTGGCTAGTCTACCATATATTACTAGTGTTTTTTCTCTTTCTTTTTCCTGTTAACATAGTTATAACTAGTAGTGCTTACTATATTAAATTTAGACTTTTGCCTATTTGTTGTTACTTAGATTTCCATTATGTGTTAGTAAGTATTTTAGTTTTACTCGCTGTCTTGATATGCTCTACTATTTTTTTCTCTCAAAATTTCAAACTTACACAGTATATTCTATTTCTAGTAAATCGTTCCTACTAATGCTTTTCATACTATCGTCCTTTTATTATGAAGTTCCATTCTTCATGCCTTTTGTCTTGATTTTTATCTGCCCAAGTTGCAGGATGTCATTTCGAGTTATTTTCTACTCTATATTTCTTTTAAGTGTTTTATTGTTTACTATACTGTTACCATTCCTATTCATTTCGGTTGTTGGCGCTCTTTTGATTGACTTTCAAAATTCATATTATTAGCGGTTTGAGTTTTTCTTTAAAATGAGTTTCATATTGATTTTCTATATAATATTCCCTTTTCTTTTGTTCATATTTATGCTAACTATCTTTTGTTTCTTATTTACATTTACTTACGTATTCTTGTGCTCTAATCGATTTAAAATTTTCTTTTTACTAAATTATGGTTTTACTAAATTATGGTTATCTATTTTTATTTACTTGTACACATATCATTATCTCGGTATTACCTTAATTCTTTTGTATTGTATTACCTCCGCACTTTTGCAAATATAGTTTAGTCTTGGTCTTTACGTAAATTGTTGATATCTAGTTTGTTCACTAGCCACCTATGTTTTCGTTTTATTTTCTCCTATATTTTACCGTATGAGTATTCCCAACTTATTATATAATTGCCTAATTCGTAGTAGTTTTGGTTCTTAAGGCCTATCAGTCAATCTTTCATTGTTGTTTATTAGTGTCGTTCTATTTTAATTGTATTTGTATATATATAGTTTATCACTATTGATAATTATGTCCTTGCGTGTGACTGTTCATTTTAACTGTTTATATATATATATATATATATATTTGATTTTCATCTAATTGCTTTTGCGTAAATAGCTATATAGTCGTATTTGATTATTTTGTTGCTTTTCGCATGGCATTTTATAGCTTATCATTTATTTTAATTTCGATGACGAAATTTTATATAAGTGGGGTATGATGTAATACCCAGTTTTCTTTGAACATATTTCTGTATTTATAAATAAAAGCTTCCCAAAATTTTCTGTTAGAATATTTTATATAAATAATTTCCTGTACTTTCTAATATTAATTTCTAATTTTATATTTTCTAACCTAAACCTTAAACCCTAAATTATTTTATTTTCTAACCCCGGCACGGCCCATTCTTTTCCCCTCTCTTTTATTTTTACCTTAGCCCACGAACCCAGAACCCAACACCCAAAACTTGCAGCCGACTCGACTCGACCCGTTACACAACTACTTCTTCTCTTCTCCCCACTCTTTTCCCACACGGTTTCTCTCTCCCTCCCCCCCACGTTCCCTTCTTCTTCACCCAAAATGCCCGCTTCCTTCGCTCCCATGCCCCGTGAACCGCTCTTCCCCACGATCACCGCACCTATCCTGAGACCCCGTCCTCGTCCCAACGTCCTCGCACCCGCTACGCGACGACCGCGCGCGCTCCGTGATGATGATGCCCAACTCCCCAGCCCAAACACTCTAGGATCGAGCCCTCCTCTCTCCTCTCATCCCGTCTTCTTCCTCGACCCCCACATCTTCACCTACCCGACCCCTCATCTCCTCGCATCCACCAACCCACAACTCCAACCCCCTATCGCCTTCACCGTCTCCGAGCCCCGAGCCTCCTGCCACCATCTTCACCTGCACCGACCGTCTGCTACCACCGCCGGCACCACCTCACCGTCGACCACCAACAACACGCACCCCAACATCCATGTGCCTAGGCAACCATCACCGCCTCCACTCCCAGCCAAGCTAACTCCTCCCCTCACCCATCGAGTGCCCGAGCCCCTCTGCCCACCTTCTTTTAAGCCATCGGCTCCTTATCGAACCCACCCGCCGGCCACCTTTGCTTGCAACCGCAACTACCACTGAGGTCACCTCCGACGAGCTACCGCCGTTGCCACCACTTCCTCCACCCTCGCCCCCCTCCCTGACCTCGTATCCTCCTCCTCAACCTCACGTCCTTCTCTCCTCTCCCATGCAAACACCCGGCGACAACCAACCCAAGACCCCACGATCCCATCGCCTCTGTCCTCGTCATCGTCGACCACCACATCGCCGCCAGTACCGCCTCCATCTCCTCCTCTTCTTCCTCCTCTCCATTTTATCCCCAACGACAAAACCCCAGCAATCCAAACCCCGACCACTGCAGCCCTCGCCTGCACACTCACGTCGCCGAACCGCCGCCGCCGAACCCCTGGACCACCTGCTGCTGCTGCTCCGTGCCCAGACCATCGTGCCCACCGTGCCCTGCACTGCGTCTAGCCAAGCACAAAGTCCAGCCGAACCCCTCAAGAATTTCATCGAACACTTACATTTTATCATGATCCCCACTGTCCTGGTCGTCGTTGTCGCCGTGCCTTGCTCGTGTGTGCTCGTGTCGCGCTTATCGTCGTCAGGCAAGTTTCAAAACATGCTTATCATGCTATGAATCCTATTACAATTAATTATAAACGTAATTAAATCGTGGTTCGAACCCAATAGCGAACGTTTGTGATAATTGTGCTAATGAAGCCCGACTGGGACTTATGACCATGTTGATATCACGTAGAAATTTTAGGGATAATAACTAGTTTCGATTAAGTAATGAAACGTATGTTTTGTTTGATACCGAATGCTTAACCTAGGTGTTCGATACGAATCCTAAGCAAAAACCTACTCTAATATGGAGGAACTCATGATCGATGAAATCCTGTGTTGATAACGCACATCGGGTACAAATTTGTTTGTAAAATAAAGTGGGTTACCCCATAAAACGACACCCCGATAACCTTGTGGATTCTGAATTTTTCCGGATATACTATGCCGTTAAATTCATAATTAATTTTAGAAAAATCCAATCGCAGCGTGCCTGGGTTCGTTGCGAAGGATAATGCATAGTATTTAACACGACATGTATCTTTACTGTTATATATATATATCCTATGAACATCGAAAAAAAGGAACTTACCTGACCTTGGACTGCAGTCCAGGGCAGGAACTTACCCCTTGACATGCATTTATACCCCTGAAACCTTAATGTTTAATTGTGAAAGTGTGTGGAGCCAATTACTTATGCATAGAAAATTGTGTTATCTTACTAATGGTACCCATTTTACTAAATTCCAGTATCTTTTTGTATTTAAATCATATTTTAAACGGATGACATGTACGGCAGATTTCTGTCATTTTAGTTTGCACACTTCATCAGTAATCTGATCATAACTCCCAAACCAAGATGACTATTGTTGATCCGTCTCCTGTGATGTAAATTTAACTCATAGTACTACAATTAGTTTAACAGCAGCGTCGCCTAATTATGCTCCCAACAGGGAGTAAAACGTGTTACGAAACGGACTTCCGGTTCAGAAATTGGATTTCCAGCAGAAAACACTTAAAATGAAATGACCATAACTAGCAAACCTGAAACCCGATTGACACGAAACTAATTTTTATATATAGATAATTAAATATACTTCCTACCCCTTTTATATTGTTTTGCTTAATTATGCACATGTGATTTTATATGATTTTTCTAGTCCAACCGACACCGGTTGCTCATATGTATTCAGTAGCGCATTTACTATACCCCCATCATGTTGCATGATTGTCATACCCTCGTAAATAGTGTTCATTTGCATCGATAAGCTAGTGACCGTGTTACATTACCAAGTGATAAATGTTAGTGATTGGATTGTGGAAAGTACGGCCGCCCCGCTTCCCAAAATACGGAATACGAGGGGTTGACAAGGCCAACCATGCTCCTACGGTCGAGGTAATATCTCTCCGTAGTCACACTTCGGATTCTAGCTTTACGTGGTAATCAGTAAACAATGCACAGGTAATGAGAAATGCAGTAACTGAAACAAAACAAATACAAAGAACTAACCTGATGGAGATCAAAAGAGTATAGCTCTGGATAGCTGATCAAGATGTCCGCGATCTACGTCTGGTCCTGGTCCAAGCTAGACCCACTTCTCACTCTGAGCATGCATACTCAAGTCGTAAGAGCGACGTGATAGCAATATATATATATAGATGCAATTGGTAACTCGTACAGTAATAATGAATATATAACAGTAAATCAAGATAGTAAAGATGTGAACATGAAGTAGCCAATGCGGGTGTCTAATAGAGCAGGTGAACAGTAAAGCAGTAAAATAGTATATCAGGTGTGTCGATTCAGTAAGCAATGCATGTCAATGTCACTATCCCTATCAGTCTCTAAGTCTCACTGTACAGGTCACTAAGCCTATCGTCGGTCCAAGTGTGAGAGTCAACCACTCGTGAGTATCCCCCACCCAAGGATAGGATCCAAGGACAAGGGAACACGGGCCCGAGTCGCTCGCTAATAATCAGTGATATCCATATATATCTCCATATGTGCCGGCATGGGACTCCCGAGAATCTGTTGAACTCACACTCAAACTACCCCACACCCCGTGGTCTACATCAAACGCCAACCATAAACTCAAATCCGGTCCATGACGAGTCTACGCGAGAACTGAAGACAGGATCTCCATCAAGCATGTCTCGACTGATACCCAAGATCAATGGACAGTGTTTGGTGCCTTACCTGTGACACACATACAAGTGCTTCCATAATTGTCCCATACCAATTATGGTCACACTTATACGCGTCCCACAGATGTCGACAATGCAATAAATCAATAGGGTTCACTGATTGTGTACAAGTACGTGTCACTTTCACTTATCCATTCATGCTCAACACTAACGTACTTGCTACAATCACCACTAATACCTAACACTGTGTAATGCACATAATAACTAGGTTACCAATGCAATGACATATATATAATGTGATGAGAATACGATAATTCAGGCATGATTAAGAAGTCATAAGTCGGTGTCCTACCACTTGCATAATTTATCATAAATCCTACGTGCAAAATTTAGCGAAACAATAAAAAGGGGGTGAGCAGTATGTCTAATTATCTATCCATAAAAATTAGTTTCACTTTAATCGGGTTTTAGGATAACTAGATATGGCCATTTCATTTTAAGCGTTCACTGCTGGAAATCCGGTTTCAGAATCAAAAGTCCGTTTCGTAACGCATTTTAATCCCAGTTAGGACCAGAGTTTAGCGATGCTACAGTTGAATGAAATTTAGGGTTTTCAATGAGGTTTCTAACTCACTAGACGGATTCCCAATCGCGTCTCTACGTCAGAAGTTACACACTGTTCAACACTAGAGTATCAGTTCTGGTTCTGTTTGGGACTGCTATACGTCCCGATCTTTTAAATTGCAGTTTAAATAGTAAACGACGATATAAAGAGGTGAAGTCACTTGCATTATTTAGATAACAGATTCGTCTTCAATAAAGTGTAGGGTTCCGCAACATACAAGTTAAGGCAGCGAAGAGGTAGACATTACGAGACAGGAAATAACAACCAAAGTTGCTCTGGACTGCAGTCCAGAGCCGCTCTCCGAACAAATTCTCGTCATAATTTCAGTACAGAAACAATTAAGAACTTGCATAGGGTTATAGGTCGTCGAGTCGGTTTCGATTTGAGCCCTCGAACGCATCGTTTCAATATGTATAAAGTTAATTATGATTTTAACCAATTTCAGGTGCGGGAAATTCTCAGTTTTTATGGGTGTAATTGGGGGTGTTCGTTTAAGACATTAACAATTGTATTTTCCAGTAAAATTTCTACACAGTGCTCATTGCCACACGGGCCAGAATATGCAATCGAGTTCCGTTAAATTAAATGAAGATTTTCATTTGGATCTTGCATCAAACACTTATGTCGTTTAAGTTTTTATGAATCGCAAATATAGAATTAATACGGTTTTGGTTTGTAATGGAAATAATCTAGCATGTAGCAAGTAGGGTACTTGCCTGGATACGCTTTGGCGATGCACGGAAGTGGCAACGGCATGAACGCGTGACGAATCGGCACGGTTTGGATTCACGGCCTCAGCTCGCGTTTGGGTTCGTCGTCGGAGTTGTCCGGGGGTGGCTCATGTTCGCTAGAAGCAGAGGGGGATGCTCTGTGGATCTCCGGGGATGTGCTGGGATCGACGATGGTCGGCGGTGTCGCTCCGGCGATGTGCACAGTGGGTGTCAGAGCTTGGTGTTTAGGGTTTGAAAGAGAGAGAGAGAGAGAGAGAGAGCAGTGGGGCTCGGGTGTGGGTTTTGGAGGAGGTGATGGAGATGTAGAGGGTGCCAACGAGGTGGTTCAGGTGCAGTGGGGGCTCGCCGGTGTCAAGGTGTAGGTGGCCGAGCTCGGGTGTGCAGGGAAGCTTGGTGATGGCTGAAGGTGCAGGGGAGGCTCGATGAGGGGGTGAGTTCTGGAGAGAAGAGAGCGAGGGAGGATGAATGAGGGATTGTAGTCGTCGTCGCCGTCGGCGGTGGGTGCAGGGACTCGTAGTGTTCAGTTTCTTTGGAGAGAGGGAAGTGGAGACTCGGTTCTTGATGGGAGAGAGGGTTAGAGACGAGGAGAGGGTGAAGAATCGTGGTCGAGGTCGTGGGGCACGGCACGGGCGACGTGGGCGCGAGGGGGACGTGGGTTCGCGAAAGGAAAAAAAAGAGCGGGAAAGCTTTTACGTTGGGGAAGAAGGAGTGGGTTTGAAACGGGTCGGGTTTGGTTAAGCGGGAGCGGGCTCGGTTCGGCAGGGGAAAGGGCCGGGGATTTAATGTTAATAAAAATTAATTTATGTTGGGCTATGGGATGGCTTTGATAAGGAAATGGGCTGGGAAAGATTTAAAAAGGGAAATTATATTTTATTTTGTCTTGGCTTGGAGTTAAATAAGAATGGGATTGAATTTTGGGGAAAATAAATAGGAAGTTGGGCCGAGTTTTAGGGTAAAATAAAAGGGAGAAAATAAAAATGGTTTTAGATAAATTAGGGTTATAAAGGGTTTGGGAAAAGAAAATGTGAAGGGAAAAAGATTAGGAAAAGACTTTGAAGAATTGGGAAGGGAGTGGGCTGAGACATAAAGTAAAAAGGATTAGGATTTCGGTTTGGGGTTTAAAAGCAATAAAATAATTATAAATAAAAATAAATAAATTTTATAAGTAATACTTTATGAAGAATACGGACATTGGTGTACAAAAAGAACTAGGTATTACATCATCGGTGTAAAAGCGTGAATGAATAAGTGAAGTGGCACGTACTTATACACAATCAGCGGAACTAATTAGTTATTGCATTGTCGACGCCTATGGGACATATATAAGTGTGACTATAATTGGTATGTGACGGTTATAGAAGCACTTATATTAGTGTCATAGGTAAGACATCAAGTACTGTCCATTTATCTTGGATACCAGTCGAGATATGTTTGATGGAGATCCTGTCTCCAGTTCTCGCGTAGACTTGTCATAGAGCGACTAGTATTTAGGTTTATGGTCGGTGTTTGATGTATACCGAGGGTGTGGGGTAGTTTGAGTGTGAGTTCGATCAACGGAATCTCAGGAGTCCCACTGCCGGCATATACAGTGATTTTGGGAGTTGTATGGATGGTGTTTCTAATTATTAGCGAGCGTGATTCGGGCCCGTGTTCCCTTTCCCCTGGGGCCTATCCTTGGGTTGGGAATACTCTTGTGCTGGTTGACGCTCACACTCGAACTGACGATAGATTTAGTGACTTGGACATTGAGACTTAGAGACTGATAGTTTTAGTGACATGGACATTGCATTGACTACTGATCTGATACACTTGCTTTATCGTTACCTGTACCGGTTATTTCATGCTCGCGTCATTATTCTATACTTGCTGCTTTATGTTTATCATCATTGCACATTATATATGTATATATTTCTATTGTGTCGCTCTGACGATCTGAGTATGCATGCTCAGAGTGAGAAATGGACTTAGCTCAGATTAGGATCTGTCGTGCCTCGAGGATATTGCGGACATCTTGATCAGCGACGCCGGCGCAGTCTTTCCCTTGATTTCTATCTGGTTAGTTTTGTATCTATTTTGATAGAATTAGTGATTGCAATTCTCATCACATGTGCTATGATTACTGATTACCATATGATGCTAGAATCCGAAGTGTGACTACGGCGGGATATTTCCCTGACCGTAGGAGCATGGCTGGCCTTGTCACCCCTCTTATTCCGTATTTTGGGAAGCGGGATGTGACACCATTCCTGAAATTTATTTGTTTCGGCAAAACTTGTAGGTTCATTATTAGCAGATATAGAAGAAAGAAATCACAATGTCGAGAATTGAAATTGGTATAAGATAAGTTGTGATGTAGTGGATAGGATATAGGAGTACCTGTTGACAAAGAAAAGGATTGGATCAAGGAAAAAGGAAAAAATGTTTCATGGAAAACAATATCACGAGTTACGTAAGTGGTTCAAGAAATTAAATCATAAACTTTGTAACCTTTTGCCCTGTTCTCCGCCGAAAGACGCGACCGGGACGTTGGGACGTCCGGCCTGAATTTCGAGGGCAGATGATATTTGGTGCTATCCGTCCACCTCTCCGAAGATAAAAAGCTAATTTATGACACCATGTATCGAAGGTTTAAACGGATGTGGCCGATGTAGCAGACTTCGTCAGATTCCCCCTCGTTGAGGGGTTTTTTTTATTGTGGGGACACTCTTCCCTTCATGCGCAAGCCCCTGCAGTTAATTACGCTACCGCATCGCGGTAACCACTTTCTCCTTCTCCAGATGGTCACTTCGTGTCGTGTGTGTTTGTTTTGTTTTTGTTTGCCCGTGGATTGTATACGGAGACTAATTTATGTTGTCGCCCGTAGGGCGTGGATTGGTCTAAATCCGTATCTTCTTTGATTTGGGTTTGGGGTTGGGTTTAAGGATACGTTAATCTCATTTGAGACTAAGATCAACTTAAACGTTTGTTAATGATACGTTAGTCTAATTTCAGACTAAGATCTACTCAACGGGATCATTTAGATCCAACAAAAGAGCATTTTGGCTCTATTGTTTAGTTTAGGGACATTGCGGTCCATTAGTTTAAGGAAATTACGGTCCAAGGTTAAGGACATCATAATCCATGGGCTTAAGGACACCACAGTCCGAGGTTAAGGGCATCATAGTCCATGGGTTTAAGGACCCCACAGTCCGAGATAAAGGACATCATAGTCCATAGGTTTACGAATCCCACAGTCCGAGGTTAAGGACATCATAGTCCATGGGTTTAGGGACCCCACAGTCTGAGGTTAACGACATCATAGTCCATGGGTTTAAGGACCCCACTGTCCGAGATTAAGGACATCATAGTCCATGGGTTTAAGGACCCCACAGTCCGTAAAGTTTAAGGACATCATAGTCCATGGGTTTAAGGACCCCACAGTCCGTAAAGTTTAAGGACATCATAGTCCATGGGTTTAGGGACCCCACAGTCCATGAAATGTCTGGTTGTCGTAACCCGTCACCTCTCTGAAGACGTTAAAAAATTACAACGATAAATATCAGAGGAGTGAAGAGATGTACCCTCGAACCAATTTTGGTTGGGAGATCTGTAGTCCAATTGGGACTAAGATGTGAGATTTATGAGCGTATAGGCTGAATTAATCTGAATGTGGGGACGCTCTTCCCTGCATGCGCAAGCCCCTGTAGTTAATTACGCTACCGCATCGCGATAACCACTTTCTCCTTCTCCAGATAGTCACTTCATGTCATGTGTGTTTGTTTTGTTTTTGTTTGCCCGTGGATTGTATACGGAGACTAATTTATGTTATCGCCCGTAGGGCGTGGATTGGTCCAAATCCGTATCTTCTTTGATTTGGGTTTGGGGTTGGGTTTAAGGATACGTTAGTCTCATTTGAGACTAAGATCAACTTAAACGTTTGTTGATGATACGTTAGTCTAATTTCAGACTAAGATCTACTAAACGGGATCATTTAGATCCAACAAAAGAGCATTTGGGCTCTATTGTTTAGTTTAGGGACATTGCGGTCCATTAGTTTAAGGACATTACGGTCCAAGGTTAAGGACATCATAGTCCATGGGCTTAAGGACCCCACAGTCCGAGGTTAAGGACATCATAGTCCATGGGTTTAAGGACCCCACAGTCCGAGATTAAGGACATCATAGTCCATGGGTTTAAGGATCCCACAGTCCGAGGTTAAGGACATCTAGTCCATGGGTTTAGGGACCCCACAGTCTGAGGTTAACGACATCATAGTCCATGGGTTTAAGGACCCCACTGTCCGAGATTAAGGACCCCACTGTCCATGGGTTTAAGGACCCCACAGTCCGTAAAGTTTAAGGACATCATAGTCCATGGGTTTAGGGACCCCACAGTCCATGAAATGTATGGTTGTCGGGACCCGTCACCTCTCTGAAGACGTTAAAGGATTACAACGACAAATATCAGAGGAGTGAAGAGATGTACCCTCGAACAAATTTTGATTGGGAGATCTGTAGTCCAATTGGGACTAAGATGTGAGATTTATGAGTGTATGGGCTCAATTAATCTGAATGTGGGGTTTATGGCCAACTTGGGCTCGGCCCACTCAGTTAAAATGTTAAACATTTGACAATGCTGAGCATTGATTTGGGTTCTGAAAGTCTTTCTGTCTTTTATTGAATACTGAGCATTCATCATAGTTTTAAGGCTTTATTTAAAGAACATTTTATGTTCTATCAGCGCACGTGTGAGGTACACATGGCGCGCTTGGCGCTAGCGCTAGTTAATGAGCGCAAAGCGCTTCTGTGATATAGCGCACGCGTGAGGAGCACATGGCGAGCTTGGCGCTAGCACCAGTCTATGAGCGCAAAGCGCCGGTTTCTGAGCACAAAGCGCCGGTTTATGAGCGCAAAGCGCTATTTGTTAAGGGGCGCACACGTGGGGAGCACGTGGTACGCTTGGTGCTGTGCGCCAGTTCAAGAGCGCAGAAGCGCTTCTGATCAATTTTATGATCTGAGAAATAAATTCTCGTTTATAAGAGACTTTGTCTCAAGGTTGGGAAATCTCTTTAACCTTGGACCGTAATTAATGGATCACAGATCCATAAAGGCAATTCTCGTTTATAAGAGACTTTGTCTCAAGGTTAAGGACATCATAGTTCAAGAGCGCAAAGCTCTATTTCAATCTCTTTTTTTTGTGAAAGGCAAAGCCTTTATGGATCTGTGATCCTAAGAGAATTGAATTATTCTCCCCCTTTTTTATAATGAGATGTTCATGATCTCTTTTTGTAAAAAGACCTTATTCTTATATATCTATGACCTGTGAGAAGAATTATGTTCTTCTTCTTTAATGAGATTTTTCTTATCTCTGTTTTTTTTTTACCTTGAAGAAAAGTTCTTCTTCTATCAAGAGCTTGCTCTTCTTTCTGAGATTTCTCAAACTTTATAGGGGAGTTCCTCTATATGAGACATGAAGTCTTGGGGCCTTTATATAGGGCAAGCTGATTTGTTCATTCAGTTAAGGAGATCTGTTCTCCAATTGATTTGGGGATTTCCCATCGTTGGATCTTTGATCTAAGGGCTTCTGATTTACAGAAGGCAGTCTTCTTGTTTTTAACAAGATTGGGAAATCTTTCCCCACTCAGAATTTATTCTGTATTTTTGGTGATTTTTAATCACCATTAGATCATTGATCCAACGGTGCTCTGATTTACAGAGCACAATCTTTTTATTTGGAATCTTTCCTTAACAGAATTTCATTCTGGTCAATTGATGATTTATCATCTTTATTGGATCTTTGATCTGACGGTGGGGAACATTTAGTTCCAGCGCTAGCGCACTCGTGCTTTGCACGTGTGCGCTGCTTCAGAGCGCTGGCGCTCTTATGAAGCGCTGCTCATTTCAAATTTTGAAAAATTGAACAGAGCTTTACTCTGATTGGGGGAAACAAATGCCCCCTACCGTTGCACTCACGCGGCCCACATGTGAGTGCAGCGGTGGCAGCATCTCCACCATTAGATCAACTTTGAAGTTGAAACGGCTCTCAGTGCCTATAAATAGGACCTCTGGCCCTTAAGATGACTTCTGTTCATTTTCTTTCTTGTTTTCTGAGAATCAATTTCTCCTTTAGAGCATAGCTCTCTATTTCTGAGAATCTCTTAAAGACATAACTCTGTCAAATTTTTAGGTAAAAGATCAAATCTTTAAAGAGATTAGTCAATAAACTAGGGTTTCACACATTAACAGAGCTTTTGCTCTTCTTAGATCATAGATCTTCAAGAAAACCTTTTTTAGGGTTTCTCAACAGTGCTTTGCTCTTGTTAGATCTTAGATCTTTTTTTAGGTTTCCTAACCCATCAACAGAGCTTTACTCTTTTCAAATCATATAGATTTATTAATCTTTCATGAAAACTCTTAGAATTTGTTCATAGATCTTGAAGATCTCAGAATTTTAATTCATTAAAAAAAATTATTTTAAGTTTTCTGATGGGTTATTCCATTATTTTTACAGAGCAATGCTCTTAAGGAATTTTTATTCCTTTCATCATCAGAGTTGACAGATGTCACTCTGTTATAGAGCGCCGCTCTCAATGGGAGATTTACTCTTTTGGCTCGAGGGCCCTCATTAAATGAGAATCTTTCGAGGATTTTCTCGTTTAATGACAGTCTCATCAAATGATGAGATTGTTATATTAATGATGAATTGTCATCTAGGTTATGTGGGTCCCCTTTGGTCCATTTTCACTGCATTGCAGTGCGGTACGGATTTAAAGTGCCTAGTGATGGAACTTAATCTGTAGCATTGGCGGATGAAAGTTTATTCTTTTCCGCGCAGGTACTATGTCTTTCGACACTTCCTTCCCGTTCGTTCATTCGGAAGGCGGATTCCCCGCAGCGCCAGTGGACCGAGAAGTTTTTGCACTAATCAAAGACCATGATCCGGAGCACAAGAATCATCATCTATGGGGAACATAGTACAATCAAATCATCAGGGGTCGGCGGAGCTTTTCTTGCGCGGTACCCTCGGAGCCCATTTTGGCGATCTCTTACGCTGACCCACCCCCGGTGAACTTTGCAATGGAGGAGGTTAATTGGACTTCAGTCTCCTTCAGCCTTCTATAGCTATGATACCCGTACAGCCTCCAATGGCGTTGGATATCCTAGGGCGGCGTATATGCCAGGGTGAGTCGCGCCCTTGGGGACAGCCATACAACATAGGCTTGACTCCCCGTCACCCAGCCGGATATTTGCAGTGGGCCTGGTACATTCTGTTCGCCAAGAGGTTGCAGTTGCTGAGGCTCGGGTTGTATCCCGCAGTTTACATTTCTCTCTTTCAGTACTCCACACCTCCTACATGGTGGGAAAAAGCATTTTGGGAACAATGGAACATTCCAACTCACACCTTCTTTTTGTTGGATCGGGAAGTCTCCATCTCTTTAGAGGAGTTCACGGAGATTTCTGGCTTGCCTGTTAGAGGGGAGCATTATGAGGAACTACTTCCTCATGATGAGTACGTCTTTGCCGCCAAGTCGGTGATGACGGGCCTTACCCTGGACAACGCCATTCAACATCAATCACCAAGTTTGATTAAGGTGTTAAATATCTACGATGGCATATTTCTAGAGTATGGGAGCTGTGGGGTTAGTTTTACGAATTTTATCGCTCGTTTTCTTCGCCTGGAAGTACTGTCGAAGGAAGCCGCGAAGTTCGCCAAACTTGACGATCCTTTTGGCTTAGGTTTGGGCAACCTGCCGACGGCGGAGGCGGATCAGAATAGTTTCTTTCTTCCCGACACCCCGGTCGTCCCTTTTGCAGAGCTTACAGCTCCTGGGATCGACGAAGAAACGTTCTTTTTGGGGTTTCTCGGGCTATGGCTGAGCTGGTTTGCGCTTCCGATGCACCCTCCCCGTATGAGGTCGTCCGTCTTCTACCCAGCACATCGAATGGTTATTGGGGTGAAAGTGGCCGTCGGGATTGCTGGGTTAGCCCATTTGTATCACGGCCTTAGCCTAGCGGCAGATACTACTCAACCAGGGGTTCTTGTGAACTTCTCAATGCATTACTTCACTTCGTGGCTCGAATTACATATGCTTGGCGCCTTTGGAATTCACAAAAGGCCCCTTTTTTATGAAAGATATAACTTTCCTCGACTGTTGCGGCTGGTTGACGCTTTTATTTTGGAACCGACTCCACGAGAGGCTTGGGGCTTACTTCTTCGCCCACGTACCGTCGGGGATGGCATGACCTTTGTTGACAAGGTCTTAAGTATCGGTAAAGAATCCGCGAAGGCGGTGCAGCCGCTGCGGGACACCTTTAAAGATGGCGCCTCTACCCTGAAAGCTCGAGAGATTCTCCACCTATATTCGATCAGGCCGGGCTTTCTGGTGTTTAGGCAGAATGATGCGGCGTTGTTTATGAGATACAACCCGCATCGTTTCCCCCAACAATCTAGCTACAATCAGAGTGTTCCGCTTGAAGCCTTTCTAGCTGAGCCGCCTGCCACAGAAGAAGCATCCGAAGCGCGTTACACCATTTCATGAGGCTCAACACCGGTTCTAACTTTTTTATCAGTGAGCCAAGCTGCGTCCCAAAGGTGTTGAATGTGTACGTGGTGTGGTACCATCATGCAATGGGTTCTGTCATTAGGGAGGAAAAGAAGTTGTTGCTTGATCGTAAGGGTGCAGCCCATGCTGGTAATCCAGCTATTCTTTTGAAGCAACGGACCGTCATTCGTCCTCCTTTGAGAGAGGTTGCTGCGGTTGTGGTACTGCATGATATGCCTAAGCTACCGCTACCCCGTGCTCTCGTTGAAGTGGCAGCCGTGGCGTCTCCTGAATCCGGATTGGGTGCGGAGATTGGGACTCGCCGCCCGAAGTTGCCCGCTAAGCGCAAGCTTGTGTTACCGGCGACCAGTACTCGCTCGCAGAAGAAGAAGAATTCGATTCTTTCTGTAGACGTTGTACTCGTCCAGGAGCCTCATGCTCCTTATAGCGAGGGCCTAAGCGAATATGGGACCAACGAAGGCTTATTCATGGCGCCGAATGATACCGACCTCGAGGCTGCTATTGCAGCTTCCGAGCAATTAGCTAGCTACCAAGCAGGACTGGTCATCCTTGCGCATTCAGGTAGACTTCAGTCGTATCTTTTCGCTGTTATGTTTTTATTTTATTATCATGTTTTGAATGACACTTCTTCTTCAACAGGCATCTCCACTGAAGAGGCTCTCGCGGCTTCTCTCAAAACTTTTGAGGAGGAGGAAAGGCTTCGTGCTTCCTTAGGCATCGGTACATTTCGACTCACCACGCCTCCCTTCCCATTTTTATGGGTAAACTAACTCTTCTTTTCCCTCTTATTGCATGGACTACCTCGAATCAGGCTATCCCGAGTGCGGTGCTAACTTCACAGGGCGGTGCGGAGACGCTTCCAAGGCCGGCTACCGAAGTCTCAGCCTCTCCAGTACTGCCAAAGTAGGCTTCACTTAATCAACCGATGACGGACGCCACAACGGCTCCAGAGGTAGCTCCTGGCTCGGACGATGTCGTCTCCTTGTCGGAGGTCTTAAGAAGATCAGCTCTCACAGCCCAGGCAGAAAGAAAGTGCAGGAGGCGTGCAGCAAGAGAACGTGACGCTGCCTTGGCTGTAGGTGCAGGCACGAGCGCTGCTTCCCCTATCCCTGCTTCTTTAGAGGGTGCTCCGGTCACCCTGTCTACCACTCATAGACAGGTGGCCCGCACAGCTCAGGAAGCAATTGAAAAGCCGACCCATGGTAACGTAACACTGGGTCCTTTTTTATTAGAGTTTAATCTTCAGATTCTCATATATCATACCCTTCAGGGCCAAGTTCGGGTGAGGAGGTGGCAGGCAAGATGACGGCAACTACCCAGCCCGAAGCAGCTACTCTTTCTCAGGAGTCCGGGACTGCTCCAATTGCCACTCTTTCCACCTGTGGTTCCCTGTCGTCGCCTGGCCTTGCGAGTGTCGTGACGGCCCTCATGGAATCAGGGGACGAAGCCACGGGCGGCGAAACCATCCCTCCGAATGAGATCGAAGAAGTCGTGATGCTTGGCGATACTTCCATCACCGTTTTGGCCGATGACCTGTCTGGTAGGTCATGGGTCGCTGCATTCTTTTCATTTTGCAATCCATTCTGATGACATTTTGTTCCTTTCAAATGTAGGTGTGGTGAGCGCTGAGGTTGCGATGCCTGAAGAAGCACCACCAACTGCTGTGTTGACGGTCGTTGCCCCTTCGTCTCCTCTTATCTCCTCTCAAATGCTGGAAGGTATGGGTTTGCGATTAATTTAAATCAGGGACAACATCTTTCGTGTACTGACTATGTATCATCATAACCTGGCAGGAGTTCTCTTTGATCATCTATATCAAATGTTGAACCTGCACTTTTCCTTCCAGTCGGAAGTTACTCTACCTGCCGGCGCCGAGTATAATTTTTAAACCGACGTCCTTTCCTTTCTTAGACGGGCGACTCGACTGTTGTTAATTTTGAATTGATTGCAGCACTATAAATCGAAGGAGGGGATGAGGGAATCGTCGTGCCGCCAGTACTCCCTACTCTGCCTTCTGTTGTAGCCGGTATAATAGGCTCTATTGTTTGTGTATTTTCTTTATTTCTTGAACCGACATCTGACTATGATCTGTTTTACAGTGGTTGCACCGATTCCTGCTCCGTTCGAGTCTCGGATCATAATGCCGGCAGAGCCCTTTTCCAGACGTCCATCTTCCAAGGGCGCTGCGACCAGCCTGCGCATGTTAAGTGAGTACATCGAGGAGCTTAACGCGAAGGTCCCTGCATTTGCTGCAGATTTTGTTGTCGAGGTTAATCCCATGCTGGCGACGCTCGTGAACTTCCATAGTGAAGGCGTCGTTGAGTCTTGGGTTAATCACTGTAGGAAGATTGAGGCAT
Organism: Agapanthus africanus; assembly: GCA_030015575.1. Classification (NCBI taxonomy): domain Eukaryota; kingdom Viridiplantae; phylum Streptophyta; class Magnoliopsida; order Asparagales; family Amaryllidaceae; genus Agapanthus; species Agapanthus africanus. The sequence goes on along the minus strand of CM057339.1, from coordinate 293,908,279 downwards.
GCCTGCATGAGCTTGAGCTTAGGCGTCCTGTTCCGGAATTGTTGGCATTGAACTCCCAGCGAGCTGCATGGGTTGAGCAGAGCATTCCGTTCCTTCGCCATTTCGAATGAGAGGCAACCCTTAAACGAAAGGAATGTGAGGCGACTTCCGCTAAATCTGTTCAACTGCACGCTGAGGTCGCAGCAAATGCTGCCCAGCTGAACTCCATCTTTGAAAGCCTTCAACGATATATCTCTGATGGGCTGGTGTTAAGGAAGAAGCTTGATCTTAATGAGAAGGTTGCACAGATTCAGGAGGCTGCTCAGCAGGAAATTGATCAGAAACTTTCATCCTGTCTGCAGCAACGGGTCCAAATTGAAGCAGAGCTGGCCGCAGCAGCTGATCGTGAGAAGGAGTTGAAAGGAGTGCGCGAGCAGCTAGCTAATTTATCGATGACACCTCCTCCTCAGTAGCTGTTTTTGTATAGATTGAACGCTTGTAACCTTTGAATAATATGTATCCATTTTTTATTCTTTTATCTGATTCAACTTGTACTCCATTGAATTCATGAATAAAAGATACACATATTTTTGTTTTATTGTTGCTTTCTTCTCTTCGTTGTGTTATCGCCATGTGATTTTAGTAAGTGTGGCATGTAGATAGTAGAGAATATTTCATCTTAGTCTCCTTGTAGGGTAGCGATGGCTTAGGAAGCAGGTTCAGGTCTGCTGCCTAAGACTTTTCAACTTTATGAGCTGTGAGGGTCTCACAAAGACTTTTCTCCCTATGAGTCAAGAGGATCTCGTTGGTGTATTTTCTCTTTAGGAATCGTGAGGATTCCTATGTGTGCTTTTCCCTTGAGAGTCGTAAGGATCCCACGAGAGAATTTTCTTCCTTACAAGTCGAGAGGGCTTATAAGTGGTTGTTTCCTTTCTTGTCGATATTTGACTTAGGAGAGTGTGGCATGTAGAAAATCTACCTTGACCTCTCTGCGAGGCAATGATGGCTTGGGAGACAGGGTTAAGATCTGGCACCTAAGACTTTTCAACTTTACGTGCTGTGAGGGTCTCATAAAGACTTTTCTCCCTACGAGTCGAGAGGATCTCGTAGGTATAGTTTCTCCTTAGGAATCGTGAGGAGTCCTAGGTGCATTTTCTCTTGAGAGTCGTAAGGATCTCACAAGAGAATTTGCTCCTTACAAGTCGAGAGGACGCGTAAGTGATTGATAAGTTGACCTCCTCCTGAGTCAAAGCATTGCTTTGACGGGGAGTTCGAGGGTTTACTCTGGTTGTTTCCCACGAAGTCAGAATTGAATTTAGCCATGTTCTACGGGGCCAGGAGGGGTTGACTTTGGCCATACGGAGTCAGGATTGATTTTAGCCGTACGGGGTCAGGGGTTGCTCTGGTCGTTTCCCACGGGGTCAGGATTGACTTTAGCCGTGTTCTACGGTACCAGGATTTGCTCTGGCTGTTCTCCACAGAGTCAGGATTGACTTTAGCCGTGTTCTACGGGACCAGGATTTGCTCTGGCTGTTTCCCACGGGGTCAGGATTGACTTTGGCCATGTTCTACGTGACCAGGATTTGCTCTGGCTGTTTCCCACAGGGTCAGGATTGACTTTGGCCGTATTCTACGTGACCAGGATTTGCTCTGGCTATTTCCTACGGGGCCAGGATTGACTTTGGCCGTGTTCTACGTGACCAAGATTTGCTCTGGCTATTTCCCACGGGGTCTGGATTGACATTGGCCGTGTTCTACGTGACCAGGATTTGCTCTGGCTATTTCCCATGGGATCAGGATTGACTTTGGCCGTGTTCTACACGACCAGGATTTGCTCTGGCTGTTTCCCACGGGGTTAGGATTGACTTTGGTCGTGTTCTACGTGACCAGGATTTGCTCTGGTTATTTCCCACGGGGCCAGGATTGACTTTGGCTGTGTTCTACGTTACCAAGATTTGCTCTGGTTGTTTCCCACGGGGTTAGGATTGACTTTGGCCGTGTTCAACATTACCAGGATTTGCTCTGGCTGTTTCCCACGGGGTCAGGATTGACTTTGGCCGTGTTCAACGTTACCAGGATTTGCTCTGGCTGTTTCCCACGGGGGCAGGATTGACTTTGACCGTGTTCAACGTTACCAGGATTTGCTCTCTCGGTTGTCTGTGAACTATCGAGGTTTGGAACAGGGACTTTGCCATGGCTCCAAGGTTGATTGTCGCGTCTGAATCCTGCTGGAATGAGGAGGAACGCTGTTGGTGATCTCTAGGCTGTCTGTGAACCGTCGAGATTTGGAACAGGGACTTTGCCTTGGCTCCAAGGTTGACTGTCGCGTCTGAATCCTACTGGAATGATGAGGAATGCTATTGGTGATCTCTAGGTTGTCTGTGAACCGTCGAGATTTGGAACAGGGACTTTTCCATGGCTCCAAGGTTGATTGTCGCGTCTGAATCCTGCTGGAATGAGGAGGAACGCTGTTGGTGATCTCTAGGCTGTCTATGTCGCCGTCGAAATCTGACTCTTCGTTCGAAAGAGCTTGGTGGGATGATATGATTCCCTTTTTGTTTGTGCCCCTAGATTGTATACAGGGATCGATGTGATCTCATCTGTAGGGCAAAAAGTTTCATTTCATTTCCTTTTTTATTTCTTTCCGCGATGCTCTATCATTTCAGCTTTTTATATCGCGAAAGTCGCGATTGCCCAATCATTTTGGCTATTTTTCGCGGTGCCCAACCATTTCGACTATTTTTATATGCATATATATTTTAACTTGCTGATTTTGTTGCAAGTTACCCCATCATTTTGGCTATTTCATATGCATTTTTGGCTCGCTGATGATTTCTTTTGCGAGTATGGGACTTGGGATCTGATACCGATTTAAGCATCAGCATCGCTACGATTAGGATATTGCCCGGAGCGAATCATCATTTGTCTTTGTCGGTTCGAACAAAGGTGGCTTAGCAAACAGGGTTAAGATCCTGTCGACTAAGGCTTTTGACTTCATGAGTCGTAAGGGTCTCATAAAGGTATTTCTCCCTACGAGTCGTGAGGATCTCGTAGGTGCGTTTTCTCCTTAAGAATCGTGAGGATTCCTAAATGTATGGCCTATTATAAGTCGTAAGGATCTTACAAGAGTGTTTTCTCCTTATAAGTCGAGAGGACTTACAAGGGTCGTTCACCATGTAAAGATATCCCTCGTCAATAATGGGACTCTGTTGGGGGAAATTTTTATTCGTGCCCGTGGATTGTATACAAGGGTCAATATTGAAACGCTTGTAGGGTAATCTGGGAAATGTGATGGATTAAGAATAGGTTCAGATCCTTGTAACTTAAGACCTTTGACTCCTATGAGCCCTGAGGGTCTCAAAGGGGAATTCTCCTTACGAGTCGTGATGATCTCGTAAGTGCGTTTTCTCCTTAGGAATCGTGGGGGGTCCCTAAGTGTGTTGCTCCCTTGTGAGTCGTAAGGATCTCACACAGGTATTTTCTCCTCACAAGGTCGGGAGGACCTTGCAAGTGTCTTTTAATGAGATTGCGCCCTTTCGGATTTTCACAAAACTCGCTGGTAGCCCTGCTGTTTTTACTCACGGAGCCCTTTCGGGTTTTCATCCGTGCCCATCTCGCTTATGGACATACCGTTTTCTCTTTTTTTATTTTTTTATTTTTTATTTTTTGTCAGCCTTGGGATGTTGCGGTTTGTAGTAGTTTACAGACGTTTCAGTCAGTAGCTAGTTTCAGGACATTGCGGTCCGTTGTTAGCTTAGGGACGTTTCGGTCCGTTTGCCGGCTACTACTTATAGAGTTTGGGCTTAGGAAGATAGCGAGCGGAAATAGGTGTCGTCATCTATCGTTGACCTAGGCCATGACTCGTCAAGCGTACTATTTTTTCAGGAATCGACCGTTTATTGTCCTGAAAGGTCTTTCGCCATGCATGTCCATGAGTAGATAGGCTCCACCTTGGTAGACCTTGTCTATGATATACGGGCCTTCATAGTTCGGCTCGAATTTCCCCCGCTTGGCACGATTGGGGATCATAGGTCTTTTGACCACTAGCATGAGTTCGCCTTGGTGGAATGTTCTCGGCCTAGTCAATCTCTCGTATGAGCGCGTTATCTTTGCTTTGTAAGATTCCAAATTTTGATGCGCCATGAGCCGGGTTTCATCGAGGGCGTCGAGCTCCTAAAGCCGAAGATGAGCATTCTCTTCGTCCGTTACCTCTTAATGAACCGCCACTCGTAGGGAGGGCAGCTCTATCTCCAAGGGGAGTACCGCTTCAGTGCCGAATACCAATGCATACGGCGTTGTGTTTGTGGCCGTTTTGAACGTAGTTCGATACACCCAGAGAGCTTCATGCAATCTCTCGTGCCAATCCTTCTTATTTTTGGACACCGTCTTTTTCACGATCTTCGTCAAGGTCTTGTTGAAAGCCTCAGCTAGACCGTTAGCTCGGGGATTATAGACCGAAGAGTATCTCCAGTCTATATTATACTGTTGTGTGAAGCGGCTGATCTTGTGGCTTCTATAGGCTGGCCCGTTATCAGAGATAATCCGTCGCGGAGTGCCGAACCGATAAATGACGTGTGTCTTGAAGGAATGGAGGATATTCTCCATCTTCACTTCTCTTAGCGGTATTGCTTCCGCCTACTTAGAGAAATAATTAGTTGTCGCCAATATGAATCGATGACTTCTGGACGATGCTAGTTCAATGGGCCCGATTATGTCAGTTCCCTACATTTCGAACGGCCAGCTAGCCACCGTTGGATGTAGCGAATTTGGATGTTGGTGGATAAAGTCCACGTGAATCTGGCACGAGTGGCACTGCTTTGCATATTCGAGGCAGTCTTGGATCATCGCGGGCCAATAGTAGCCCATCCTTTTAATCTTCAGTTTCATCTTCGGCCCGACTTGGTGAGAACCGCAGAGTCCGTCGTGAGTTTCTTGGATGACTCTCTTTGCCTCTTCAGGTCGCAGGCATCTTAGCCATAGAGAGTCGAACGATCTCTTATACAGCGTATCATTGACGAAGGCGAAAGACAAAGCTCTTTTCATTAGCTGACGTCTTGAGGACGCATCTTCAGGCGTTCGACGGGATTTGAAGTAGTCTATAAAGTCTTCTCTCCAATCCTTAACTTTTTCCTGGTCTTTTATTTGTAGGGCTATTTCTTTGGTCGATTCTTTCTCTTCAGACGACTCCAGAGATATTTCTGCTGGTGTAAGAACCCGACAGCTTTGCACAACGATCCTCACGTCATCGAGGTTCTCATCGGCCAGTTCTTTAGCGAGCTTGGCTAATGCATCCGCCTTGCTATTTTCTGCACGCGGTATGCTTTCCAGGGCGTAGGAAAGGATCTGAGTCAGCAATTGTTGCACTCTCTCACCGTACTTTACCAACTCTGGTTTGCACGTTTGATAATCGTCGTTTACTTGACTAACGACCAGCTGGGAGTCTCCGTATATGAAGAGGTTTTCAATTCTCATGTCGATAGCGATCTCAAGACCTGCTATCAAAGCTTTATATTCGACTTCATTATTCGTCCTCGGCTCTGTTAAGGAGAAAGAAAAATGCATTATCCCTCTTTGTGGAGTCACGAAGATGAGGCCTACCCCGGACTTGATTATGGGGGAGCTGTGCTTTCGCTTCTTCATGGAAGATGCTCCATCGAAGTAGAGTTCCCATCGGGTATCACTCCCTCCCTTTCCCCGTTGATCGTGTCAAACGCGTACTCGTCTGGCAATTCGCGGTTTAAGGGTGAGTCGGTAGGTATAAGATGTTCAGCGAGGAAGTCGGCGATGGCCTGGCCTTTCACTGCCTTGAGGGGTCGGTATGTCACCGAGAATTCCATTAAGAGTAGGGCACATTTAACGAGCCGTCCTGTTAGAATGGCCTTTGACATCAAATACTTGAAAGGATCCACCTTTGATATGAGATGGACCTCATGTGCTAACACATAGTGTCTGAGCTTCGTCATCGCGAAGATCAACGCCAAGCAGTGTTTTTCGATGGGGGAGTAATTGCTTTCTGCCCCTAGGAGAACTCGACTCAAATAGTAGAAGGCTCTCTCTTTCCCTTGGCCGTTCTCTTGTGCCCATAATGCGTCTAGAGAACCTTCAAGGGCGGTTGTATACAGAATGAGAGGCTTTCCTTTGACCGGAGCGGTCAGCACCGGTGGATTCTGCAAGTATTGCTTTATTTCTTCCAGTGCGCTTTGGCATTTGCGATCCCAAACGAACGGGGTTCCCTTCTTCATTAGGTGACTGTAAGGACGGCACTTGCCGGAGAGATTGGCTATAAATCGGCGGATATACGCGAGCTTTCCTTTGAGAGACCGCAGTTGCTTGAGAGTCCTTGGCGGAGGAATTTCCATGATCGCCTTGATCTTCGACGGGTCTATCTCAATGCCTCAATGTCGGACGACGAATCCTAAGAACTTGTCCGGGGAAACTCCGAACGCGTATTTGAGAGGGTTCATCTTCAAGTTGTATTTCCGAAGGCGCTGAAACACGGTCTTCAGATGCTCTAAATGTTCCTCGTATGATTTGCTTTTGATTACGAGGTCATCAATATAGCATTCGACGATTTCATGTATGAGGTCATCGAAAATCTTCGCCATGGCCCTCTGATAGGTGGCACCGGCTTTCTTTAGACCGAAAGGCATCACCTTGTAGCAGAATATGCCCAAAGGAGTTCGAAAAGCGGTATGCTTCTGGTCCTCGAGATGCATCTTTATTTGATTGTATCTTGATGAGCCGTCCATGAAGGAGAAAACTTCATGAGTGGGCGTATTATCTATCATCAGCTCGGTGACTGGTACTAAAAAGTCGTCCTTCGGGCAAGCTTTGTTGAGATCCCGAAAGTCCATGCATATGCGCACCGTCCCATTTTTCTTCATCACTGGGACGATGTTGGCAATCCAGTCAAGGTATTGAACTTCTTGGATGAAACCAGAGTCGATTAGCTTCTTGACCTCGACGTTGATTCTCATCTCAAGCTCGAACCGCATTCTTCTCGGTGCTTGTTTGTCTGGCTTGACGTCAGGAGATATCGCCAATCTATGCACTGCTATCTCTGGATCTAGTCCCGGCATTTCGGAATAGTTCCATGCAAAGTAGTCCTTACACTGTATGAGCATGTCTTTAAGCGTAGCCACCCTTTCTTCAGACAACAGCTCACTGACGAACGTCGGCCATTGGTCACTTGCCGTCCCCAAGTCGATTTTCTTGAGGTTATCTGCAGTGGTATGTATCCCATCTTCCTGCTCTTTTGGTGTCGGCGGAAACTGTGAGATCACCTTGTTATCATCGTTTTCGAAGCACCATGGGAGGTCAGCTATATCCTTGTGTACCCCTTCTCCTGACAACGTTATCACGTGACAGGTACGAGATCGCTTCCAAGACCGATGTTGATCCGGCTCAACTCTCGCTGCATGTGTGGCTTTCGTTTCATATTTCTGTGGTGGGGTTACCCTCCTACTACTGGATAGAGCGAACCTGCCTTGCTGATACTGTTCTTCTACCCAATCTTTGAATGTGAAGCGGTCTTCAAGAGGATGTCCTATCGCTCGGTGATAGGAGCAATAGTCTGGGTGAGAGACCTCACCTGCTTGCTCAGGGTGCTTGGACTCCGGAAGTGTCATCATCTGATGTTTTATGACAAGATCGAATATCTTCCTTATCTTGTCTTAGGGAAAAGAATATGCTCGACCCATCTTCTTTATAAGAGACGGATCCAGGCTGCCCAATTCTCGATCGCGTGGCTTCTTGGACACGCTTTGCCGCCGTCGAACGTTTTTTTCCTTTCTTTAACTTGTTTCTACCTCTACGTCGGGTTTTTTGTATGATGGGTTGACGACGAGGATCATTGTCATTCTCCGCAGCCTGCTGAAGGAGGCGCTGCGTCCTGGCTTTCTCGTAGATGGCCATTTCGCGGCTATGATCATCCCGGATCTTTTGACCAGCTTCCCTTATTAGCTTGTCCATTTGTTCTTCAAACGACGGACTTGGAATTCTTACAGCGGGACCTCGTTTTGGTTCAGGGTTAGCGTCTTCTACTAGAGCATCTCCTTCTTCATCAAAATCATGTATGACATAGCAGCCATAGAATCGCTCACGTTTCTTGGATTGAACATATCCAAGCCCGATCGTTTCCATTCTCCCGTTGAGCAATTTTCGCTGAATCTGGGGACGTTTCAGATCCTGACATAGAACTTAGCTTTTCGAGCAGTCTATTTGAAGGGTATGCCTTGGCACCTCAACTGCCTTCTTAACCCCTCTGTGTAGTATCTGGGTACACGGATGGGCTGGAGCCTATCAAGCGTAGAATCGGCGCCATACCATATTTCTTTCTTCCCTTTGGTTTCTGCGGATCGATAAAAGAGGATCGCATTTTCATCTTTTCGCCTGGGAGGGACGTAGAACATCTGCAGTTCTTGCACAATGTAGGTATTAAGGGCGTCAAGCTCTTTGTAATGCTCTTGCGGGACCATGGAGATTTGCAAACTCCGATCATCGCCAGCGAAGGCTTGTATTGATGGCCGAACAGAAAATACGGTATTGACCTCATCTTCCGAGTCGCTGCCGAAGACCAGAATAGGGGTGGACGGTCCCGGTTTGTTGCATTGGGCGGCCCTGAATAGACTATCTCTTCTTCCTCCTCGGTATCACTCCCGAAGACCAGAACAGTGGTGATAGCTTTGTTCTTCGGTTTATGGCATCTTTCCGTGTCTTCGAAATCTGGTAAGAAATATTTTGCATCTTCGTACTTTCGGACTTCATTCACGGAGTATGGGTTCGACTCCCTGTTTCCCCCAATCAGAGCAAAGCTCTGCTTGAATTTCAAAATTCAAAATTCGAAGCAACGCTTCAGATTCTTTGCGCTGCGCGCAACGCGCTGATTAGTCGAAAATATTGCATATTTTAGCTGGTAATTTCCTCATCATTTGCATTCATATAGAAGTATTCGGCATTCATATTTTACATATTAGCAAAACTGTCGCAAAATATCAGATTACATGTGATAGACCTTAAAACCGGCATTTCTAAGGAAATTGACCGCATTTCATGGCATCGCATCATCCCTATATTGCGCAACACTTGTTTTGAGATCTGTGCAGGAAAATCCAGAAGAAAGGCCAAAAATTTATACGGTACCGATCAAACATTACGCCAACTCAATGATTTCAGTTCTGGTAGCAATCCAAAGGGGAAAATACAAATCAACACATCAGATAAATCCTCAAATGTCAGCCCAAGACCACACCAGAAGCCCCAAGCCCCAAGGAGCCAACATGGCCGCGGAACCGCGGCCGGAGCCGGCTTGCGCCGCGGTTCCGCGGCGGTTTGTCGACTTCACCACCTCAATTTTGGGCCATAACTCCTATGTCAGCTACTACAGTTCAGAAATGTACTCCAAGTTCTAGAAGACTCCAGAGACTTCTGCCAGATCAGCAAACTAGGGTTTTCTAAGCTTAATTAATCATAGCTTAAAACCTAAGCTAGCTCCTAACAAACTCTTTCTAGAAACTCCTCAACAAACTTTTGGAGGGAATTGTAATTTCAAACCTAGACCTAGGGTTTGGGAAGTCTATAAATAGAAGCCTAAACCTAGGGTTGAGGGATATACTTGATACTTGGATCCATTATCCAAGACTTAGATACTTCTTCATTTTACCCCCTTCATCTTCTTCTTCCACAAGTCTAGTGACAAGACTTGTGTGAAACCCTAACCCTAATTCCAATCAAAAGCCAAGATTCCCGAGTACCAATCAAGCAAGAAGCCCTGCAACTTTTTATGAGCCGAGCCGATCTTCAACGGAGCAAGTGGTCCAAGCCGATCCGCGACTCACGGAGCCGAGCGACGCCAAATTCGACAATTTAGTTCTTCCTCTTGTAGTTCTTGAGCGACTGTAATCAAATTGTTGATATAAATAAAAGGTGATATTCTTTTATCTTGTTTTCTTTAAATTCTTGCATCATGATTCGATCTCAATTTCTAGTTGTAGTTCTTGTTGTAATGTTTGAGTAATACTCCGCTCGTCGAGGAGTCAAGACGATCAATAGAATAATGTTGTAATATATCTGAAAACGATTCTTGATTCCTACGAGTTTTGTAAACCCTAGCAAGTTCAAGAACCGACAACCCATTTCGTTGCGATGCTTTCTTGATTGATATCGCTCGAAATTGGGGAGTTATGATCGTTTCTTGAAATTGCTAGAGGCTAGAATGTGAATGATATCAACGAAAGAACAAGGGTTAAATGATGAAACCCTAGTTTCACGAGAAAGCCCTAACTCTCGTCGATCATCATCGATCTAGTATCAATTCTTCGAAGGACAAGAACACGTTATCTTTAGATTACATCACGTCTATAGATCCGATCGATTCCTACGAGCCTCATTTAGATTCTTGACATTTTGGTTAGAAATATTATCGAAACCCAATTCTTGATTGTTTATCAGTTTCTTGATTCTTGATTAAACATCGTGACACCTGAATCAATTGATAAATTCTTGAATCATGTTTTCTTTTCTTTTCGATTAACTTTTCGATTCAAACAAATCAAATATAAAAACGAATCGCACAATCCCTGTGGACGATCCGCACTCACTTACGATCTACAACTGACACCGTAGTTGATTGCGGTCAAATATAATTCTTTGATTGTGATTCTATACATCTTCTTAAAACGACACACAAAGAAACATTCAATCAAATGGCGCCGTTGCCGGGGACTATTTGATTTGATTTACACAAACCGAGAATTTATTACAATCAAATGGCGCCGTTGCCGGGGATCGCGCGCTAATTCGTTTTATATCAAAGTTTGAATTGAAAGATTTATTTCATTGTGATTTTTGAGATCAAAATTCGTGCAAACCCTAAACAATTTGTTGTTTTTCATTGCAAGGAGATCTGGAGCTTGCTGGGAATTTGGAAAAAAATTTGGAATATACCAGAGAGCAGAGGGAGTCTACAGAAGCTCCCTGGTGAAGTTTTGTGCATTGATCCCATTGTTCGACCGCGGAAGCGCGGTGGGAGTGCCCAATTGCGGCGGAACCGCGGCAAGTTTGGGGGATCTCTGAAAAAGTTTTGCTTCAGGTGAATTCTTATCTTCCTCTCTCTCCTCTTTTTAGCTCCAACTAATACTCTGCTGCAGGATTCTTTGCAAATAATCGCAGCTCGCAAATTGCAAAATTAAATTTGTGCTTGTTTTTGTTTCTTGGTTGTTTGCATTCTAAATACGGATATTAAGAGGTACGGCCAAATCCAAATTAGGTGGGGATTTCATTACCCTTCCTAGGCCCCGAAAATCGCAAAACTTGCATCCGCATTGACCCACATTAACTAAAAGAAATCTAGAGATGACTCTAAGGACCGACGCGCTCACTTAGGACAAGAGAAAGCCGTGGGTAATTCATTGCTTATCCGCGTTTTCTTGTGGTGCCTAGGAAAGTGTGTCGAAGGCTAGTGGTTATTAATTAGGCCCACTACTTATGTAGTGGAGTACCTTCCCACTTACCTGGCACTTACCTGGCCACAGGGGGACAAAGAGGCAGTGGAGGATTCTATCCCGCGACTTGTCTTTTGGCAGTTAGGAGCGGTCTAGAGCCGGACCTAGGTGACCACTAGATTCTAGGGTTTTGTGTGCTGCATTTGTTGTGTCGCATCATTTTTTCAAAAATCCGTCCCTTTTTCAAAGCAAACACCGCATTCATTCATTTACCCCTAATTATAAGCCAACGCTGCCACTTGTACTAACCCTTTTTAGTACAAGATAGGCTGGACACGGGATTCTAGTGCCCGTTTAGTCCGCGTGCCCTTTATCGACTCCGAAGTCGATATTTCTCCATTTACCTTTCCTTTACCCACTACCACATCCACACCGATGGATCCACCTCCATCAAACTTCTTTAACCCTAATCTGCCGCCGTCCGTTGGTGCGCAGAATCCACCCCGTATCTCTCTTCAGGAGAGGTGCTACCCTATTCGAGGTCCTCTTTCGACCTGCTTATCCACACCACCAGCCAATGGGGATAACTTTGAGATTAAACCCCAGTACATCAACCTTTTACCCAAATTCCATGGACTCGAGACTGAGGACGCTTTCGTTTTCATTACCAAATTTGAAAACGTATGCGCAATGATGGGTACGTCACAACTTTCAGTGGATGCTATGCGTCTACGACTTCTTCCATTTACCTTGTGCGATATAGCCGAGAAATGGCTATATAACACTACCGCACACTCTATTACGAATTGGGAAGAATTCGTCGCTGCATTCCTTAAGAAATTTTACCCAATACAAAAGACAGCTCGAATCCGTAGCGAACTGAATCAATTTGCCCAGCTCCCTACTGAACCATTCTCTAAATGCTTTGAACGTTTCAAGAATCTATTGGTTCAATGTCCTCATCACGGCATCCCTAGATGGGAGCTTTGCTGAATCATATATGAGGGCAGTAACCCTAACACTAAACAGAGTCTTGAAAACATGTGTCAAGGCACCTTCATGACCAAGGATGATGGGGAAGCTTGGCGATATTTAGAAGAGTTCGCTGAAAAGTCTTTACAGTGGGAAAGTCCATCATTTAGGAGTGGCAATAACCAATCAGATGTTTCCATAGGAGTTAGAGCTGATATTTCAGCGATACACAAGAAACTCGAGACTATGGAAAACAAATTTTTAGCCGCCTCCCTTAATCAAATGTCACTTTCCAAAACTGTATGTGGCTGCTGTTCTGATCCGTCTCACTTGACGGAAGAATGTCCGTTTCAAGGTCGTGAGCATACCAATGCCGCATTTCAAAGACCTAGAAACGATCCTTTTTCTTCCACATATAATCAGGGTTGGAGGAATCACCCTAATTTTGCTTGGAACCAATCACACTCTCAAAACACAGTTCCAAACCAAAACAATTTCCAAAGGGTCCCTCCACCACAACAGCAACCACAACTTCAATTGAGTCAGCACCCCTTTCAAGCACATAATTTTCAAAATCCGGTCAACACACCTGCACTGTCTAGTCCTTTACAGTTGACCGGAACTGATGAATCCTCTTCTTTTGCACAATACATGAATTTGGTCTTAACAAATATCATGAAAGTTTCGGCTGAAATGAAGTCCTCTGTCGATAAAATTGAGAAAAACTCTGCGTCCCAAAACGAGAGTATTAAATCGATGGAAGAAGAAATTGCACGATTAAAAGCCGAAATTAGTGCAAGAGAGAAAGGGAAACTTCCAGCTCAACCCTTACCCAATCCTGGTTATTCACATCATGTGAATGCAATCACCACGTTGAGATCTGGAAAAATGCTTGACAATCATGTTGGGGAAGAAGTTGATGATATTGACAATCCTATCAACACCCCGGCTGAGACCTTTCCTCACACACACACTTCTAGTTCTGACCCCAGTTCTTCTACCCTACCACCTTCTTCCGAGCCTATTCTTCATTTCCCAAAAGGCTCGCCACTTTAGCCCACCTCTTTTACTCCTCCACGGACGATCCCCACTTCTATTCTAGGATCGGTTCCACACACACTTCCTTCTCCTATGATGGACCCAGCGCTTATTGCTAAAGCACCTTATCCTAATCGGTTAAGGGCTAACACACCAAGTCCACATATGGAGAAGATCACTGAGATGTTTAAACAGGTTAACATCAATATCCATCTTCTAGATGCTATCCAACAAGTCCCTGCATATGCGAAAGTTCTTAAAGACTTGTGCACTAGAAAGAGGAAGAAACAAATGCCCAAGAAGATATTCATGGCAAAAACAGTAGACACGGCTTTCCCTCAGCAATTACCGAGGAAACGTAAGGATCCTGGATATCCTACGATTTCCATATCTATCGGGGAGAAACACATCAACCGTGCTCTATTAGACCTTGGGGCAAGTGTTAACCTGCTTCCTTTCTCAGTTTATGAGCAGTTAGGGATCGGAGAGATGAAACCATCTCCTTGCACTCTCCATATGGCTGACCGATCAATCACCAGACCTAGGGGTGAACTAGAGGATGTGTTAATAAAAATAGGGGAATTTATATTCCCTGTGGACTTTATTGTAATTGATACACAGCCTGTAGCGAACTCACGGAATCAAATTCGGGTGATTTTAGGTCGCCCCTTTTTGGCCACTTCCAATGCTATCATCAACTGTCGTAATGGTTCTATGACCCTATCCTTCGGGAAGAGGACAATTGAGATGAACATTTACAAGTTAGGAAGTGTACCCTCCGAACCTACTGCTCAGGTCTGTTCTGTCGACTTAATGGATGTCGACAGCAGCGAATTTGATAACCCTCATAATATTGATCTTGACTCTTTTCATACGTTATTGTTTGACCCAACTATGTATCATATACATACGGACTCTTCCACCGAGATGTCCGGGTCAACAATTATCACTGATTATGAACTGTTTTTAGAGTCTGAAGATCACCCCGCACTTTGTGAGGACATTATTCTTCGGGGTATAGATGAAACTTTTGAGGAGATCTTCGCTGATGAACTCGCATTTCTAAAAAGCACGGGTGTTGAGATGAATCATGTCCAAATCAATGAAATTGAACCTCCACCCCTTCATATGGACTGTAAAAAGAATGCGAATAATCCATCACATTCACTGCTTCGTCTCTCCAAAATGAGACGCACACACATTCTATTCCACCACTTACCCTTTCCACACTTCTTCTTCTACCAACCAGAGCACTGCATTGATGAAATTTTTGAATGGTTGGTGTTGACATTCGGTCTTTGCAAAGCTTGGCATCGATCAATGATTCTTGACCCCCTCATGTGATTTTCAAAAGATTAATATTGCATAACTCAAGTTTGGGGGGGTATATATTTTTTTTCTGGCTCTTGAAAAGAAAATTTTTTACAAAATTTTGAGCCAAAAATAAATTTGGGGGAGGTTCTTCACTTAAATATTTTTTTTGCCCCCACTAATAAATTCCTCCCAAGCTTACAGGTTTTTCGAGATTTAGCAGATGGCAACAGTGAGGACACTGTTGAAAACAAGTTTGGGGGAGGTTTGTGCTTATATTCGTATCATTTGCATAAGCACAAAACATTTTTCAAAACCTATAAAAATTAAAAAAAATTCAAAATATAAAAATATTTTTGTACATAAATAAGATAATAAAAGATTAGATAGTGAAAAATTACATCCATGAGATTAGAAAAATTTAAGAAAACCAAGAAAATTAGAAGTTTTCTTATACGAACTAGTAATAAGTAGTTATGAGCCGTTGTCCCAAGGGTTAGTAAGATGAAGGACGTCACTAATCTGAGGATAAAACTAAGTCTGAAAAATAGTTTCTATTCTGGAAGCCAAACATTTTGAACGTTGCTACCCTGCTATTCGCACTTACACACGTCTTGAAGCCTGGGATGGTAGAGGATACCTTGAAATGCTCTTGTCTTAAAGCCGATGTATGAAGGAAATAAAAAGGAAAAAGTGAATAAAAAAAAATATAAAATGGTGAGAAAAATGAACACTGGTTTTGTTATCACCGAGGGCAATAAAAAAATATATAGCGAAGGTGCTTCTTCACCTAGTGCCCTAAGGCCAACTGGTCTGGGAGTCACTGCTATGCCTGAAGTGGTGCAAGACGAGGAAAATACACCAAGTAAGCAAGCACAGGAGTAATCGGTCGGTTAGTACCTCAAGAAGTATTAACGGTCGCATGAAAGTGTGTGAGCAATCTCGTCTAAATATTCATTAATTAAAGAGTACTGAGGCTGATGGGCAAGAGTATGATAGCTTGAATTGAATTCTCCAGGTGTAGGGATGTTTTTACACACACGCAGGGTTATATGATCGATGTTTGGAAAACAGATAGGAATGAAAAATAAGACGATGTTTTATTGAGGGAGGACGTGATTTCTAACATTTTTTCATGACCATTAAGATAGGGCTCATGACAACCGAAAAGCTAGCTTAGTTGGAAACCCTAATTTTCAAAGTCTTTCTTTTATAATTCTTTTCTTTAAATGTAATATTCATGATCTTTCTTTTATTATTAGATTTTGTGGGTACAATCCGCTGAAAACCCTCAGGAGACAACACTCCTCCTACTAGGGACACCTAGAGGTTTAAAGGCTTGTTGCACGTGCTCAGTGCAATCGTGTTGCCTACGAAAGTGTGCTAGTTAGTTTTTTCTCTTTCTTTATTTTCTCCTTCTCTTTTTAATAAAACAGTTCGCTCGAGACGATCGAAATTAAGTTTGGGGGAATTTGATTAGTCGAAAATATTGCATATTTTAGCTGGCAATTTCCTCATCATTTGCATTCATATAGAAGTATTCGGCATTCATATTTTACATATTAGCAAAACTGTCGCAAAATATCAGATTACATGTGATAGACCTTAAAACCGGCATTTCTAAGGAAATTGACCGCATTTCATGGCATCGCATCATCCCTATATTGCGCAACACTTGTTTTGAGATCTGTGCAGGAAAATCCAGAAGAAAGGCCAAAAATTTATACGGTACCAATCAAACATTATGCCAACTCAATGATTTCAGTTCTGGTAGCAATCCAAAGGGGAAAATACAAATCAACACATCAGATAAATCCTCAAATGTCAGCCCAAGACCACACCAGAAGCCCCAAGCCCCAAGGAGCCAACATGGCCGCGGAACCGCGGCCGGAGCCGGCTTGCGCCGCGGTTCCGCGGCGGTTTGTCGACTTCACCACCTCAATTTTGGGCCATAACTCCTATGTCAGCTACTACAGTTCAGAAATGTACTCCAAGTTCTAGAAAACTCCAGAGACTTCTGGCAGATCAGCAAACTAGGGTTTTCTAAGCTTAATTAATCCTAGCTTAAAACCTAAGCTAGCTCCTAACAAACTCTTTCTAGAAACTCCTCAACAAACTTTTGGAGGGAATTGTAATTTCAAACCTAAACCTAGGGTTTGGGAAGTCTATAAATAGAAGCCTAAACCTAGTGTTGAGGGATATACTTGATACTTGGATCCATTATCCAAGACTTAGATACTTCTTCATTTTACCCCCTTCATCTTCTTCTTCCACAAGTCTAGTGACAAGACTTGTGTGAAACCCTAACCCTAATTCCAATCAAAAGCCAAGATTCTGTTAGTGTTTATGCCCTAGAAGGCCATTACTGTATCATACTAGCTTGTATATTACTTAATGGAAGCTTGGGATATTCACATGTATATAACAGTCTTGCTAAACATGGTAGTATGCTACTTGGTTTTTCTATCTTAATATGTGAGTGTACGTATTGATAGAGCTCTTAGGATCTTGCTTGTCTACCAGCGTTGTGATGGCAGTCACACTAGTGGGGGCTGGGTAGTCTACAAGCACATCCTTATTCAGGTCCCTGGTCGTTGGATTATCGAGACAGAGCATCGATACTCCGGAGTAGACTGGTGTGTACGCTTCTTATCCCAGTTGGGGAGATGGTCTGTCCTACAGCCGTCAGTATGTCGTACTGGAGATAGTATGCAGGTGCTCGTTAGGTTACGGGTACACCGGACAGGACTCACAGGGAACTGTTGGTTGGTTTGATACCAGTCGTCAGTGAGCAGTTCCCAGGTGACATGAGTACAGCATAGTCCGCAGACTTGACACTGCTACTTCGCCTCGAGTGTGTCCCACTGTTCTTAGATTGCTACCCTACCACGGCTCAAAGGAGTCGTGCAAACAGGTAGCAGTTGGGTGCAGTCCCGAGCACTTGGAGGCAGTGGCGGTTAGACAGGATTCGTCCCTCCCGGTATTGGGAGTAGATATCGTGCTGTGTCAGAGAGCCATTACGCAAAGTCCCTGGCCAGGGCAAGCGAGATTTGCTGGTAGGTTCCAGTAGTTTCTCAGGATGTAATGGGCTTCCCTCCGACACGACTTATACCGCTATTAGGGGACTGACGCTTGCCGCCCCCCTAGGCCCGATATGCGATAGTCTTGGACGAACGGACCGGACTGTATGGAGATTGTCACATCAGACTCAGTAGGAGTTCGAATGGGTTTTCTCATCGGCCTTCTTATCGACAACTACCTGGGGACCGTTACGTACAGCTAGTGCCGCTTGCGGTCTGTGGTTAAACCCACTGCCAGCGTAGTAGTCGAGTCTCTAGAGTCCCACACAGAGAGTTTCCTATTCCAGGCGAAACGATATAGAGGTCGTATGGTTTTACGACAAGGGTTCGGACGCATACGTGCGTTTACGCACGTACGACTTTCGGACAGTTTTTACCAGTCGGCTTTAGTTTAAGCCAGTTGCTGGTATCCGGTTATTGGATTTTTACAGTCTAAAGTTTTTCCGTATTTTTGCGGATTGGAGGGGCGTTCTCGTAATTGTATGAGAAGCTTCTAGAAGATGTGACTAAGGAGGTTACTTTGGATAAGATTGTGAGTCATGAGAGTGATTCATCATTATCATTATTGCACCATAAATGATAATGACACATGCTTAATGAATCACCTCTTTTCATTTATGAAGCATGCTTATTCATTTCTATTATTCATTATTCTAAAATAAGAATGCTTCATAATATATTATGATACTCTCACTATCTCATCTCATTATTTATTATCACATTCTCTCTCCTCAAGCTCTCATCTTCAAAAGACTAATCCTTAATCCTCATGTGTTGAGATCAAAGGATTAGTTAGACTTAAACATCCATTACCTTCACTCTATATCATCCTTTCTTCTTTGATTAGCAATCAAAGTAGATTAGTTACCTCAAGCTAGAGGTGTAGCTTGGTGTTTTGCTCTCGGGTGGATCGTCTACTACCTAGAGAAGGTCGAGGAGAACAAAGGAGGACACAAAGACGAAGGACCGGTTTCATTAGGTATAATCCCTAAACACAATTGATAAGAAACTCTTTGTGTACGGTTATTTATAGTTTAGCTTCGATTCAAGCGGTTAGTCGATGTTCGTTCTTTAAACATGATCGTTTTTGAAAATTCCGCCTTCCCACAAGTACTGGGGTGTACTACATCGACTTACAGTGGTATCAGAGCCTCGCTAAACACTAAATAACTTAATTGCAAATTTGTACGAATTTCGAACGGAAAAACGAAGCCGGAAAACCCTAAATCTGTTCAGTTTCTGTCGAACTTAAAATGATGTCCAAAAATTTTTCAGGTGAGTGCAGAAAGCTTGAAATGACCACAGAAGAACACCCAAGAAAAATAGGCCCCTGAATCGCCTAACTCGCCGCGGAACCGCGGCCTCAGCCTACTGAGTCGCCGCGCTTCCGCCGCCGAGTTGGCGAGTCAGGAACCCAGTTTTCTTCTGTTGCTTCTCTGTGTAATTTGGGAGTTTCTGGAAATTTTTAATTTTGCTCAGGTCTCCAGTTTACAGAGCAGTTTTTGGAGCAATATTAAAGATGTTTAGTCGATCGAAATTGTACAGTATTTGCATGTTGGATTATATCTGTGATTGATAAATGTGTTCGTAAACCTCCCCCAACTGCTAGTATGTCGGTTGGCAGGGGGTTGCACATTTCTGAAATGGTTATATCTGTTTGTGCATATAAACTGTATTGGACTGTTGTGGTGTATAGCCGGGGTTTGCAATGGGTTGTTGTTTAATTCATTTATTGTAAATGTAATTTGTTGTAATATTATTTTGCGGGGCACATCCAGGTTGCGGTTGTTGCCACCGTTGTATTATTTCATTTTACTGTTTCTGCTCCTAGGACTAACCCAAGGTGGGGTACACAAACTGCCGGGTGGGTAGTTTGCCGTACCCGTAGGGGTCGAGGGTGGGGTAACGGCTATTCATCACAACTGTGTAATCTGTCTTTTCTTGCAGGCTCAAAAGAAATACAGATTGCTTGCAAATCCAATATTGTTTATCTGTGTTCTGGAATGAATATCATTGCGTCAGACGAATGTAAAATATCTATATTTATGATAGCTATTTAGACGTCACTTATGTTTTACACCCGCGCTAGCCCAGCCCCCGCTCTGTCGTTAGTTAAGTAACCTAACGGGTGATGACGGGACCCCGTGGCGAATGCGGATGGCATAAGAGGACGTTGTATTTTCGTTGTTTTCTGCAATGATAGGTTAATGATGGGACGCATTATCTATAATGCAAAGAAAATAAACCAAGTTTAAATCGTTGGAACAATTTAAAAGAAACCACTCGGTTAATTTTAAAAAAACAGATATTTTTAAATGCGGAGCTTTAACCACTCCTTTTAAAAGCTATCAGGTTCCTTCGGTTATATCAAGTTCACTACGTTCACGGTTTCGCCAAAACCAGTCGTAGCCCTCCGTCATTTCTTATGAATGGTCAGTAGTATTCAAGCTATGTTTGTTTGGCCCTTAGTCAAGACATAGTGATTGGTAGCTGCTGGGGTATTCATTTGTTGCATAGATAGATGAGTTGGTTTGGGACAGTCGTATTACTTTGTTTGGCCCTTAGTCAAGAGTATACGGATGGGTTCAAATCAACAGGATAATGATGGGCAGAACTTGACATGTGACTTATGATTTGTTGGCCCTTAGTCAAGATCATAAGAGCATGGGGCAAAAATCTATATCGGGAATTTCTAAAGAAACTGAAATTTGCAAAGAGATGCATACCATTTTGAGTTTGATGAATGTTGGTAGCATTCCTACAACATTATCAGACGATGATATTTGGATCCCGATCCTACTGTGAGTATATGCTACTTATCAGGATATTCGTCACTTAACGATCAATGCTATAAACCTAGTAGGTGTCCAGAAAAGTGTCAGCGGGGTTACGCCCCCAGAGAAAAGAGGTTATTTAATTAAGGAACTTCGCGAAAGCGTTGGAAAACCTCCCTCGAAGTACCGACACCAGCCTGGCTGAACGGTTAAGCAAGTATTGTACGGTGAGAATAGTCTTGGCTAATTCTTCTTTTATGGTTTGAGGAAGGATTCGAGAAACAGTGGGAGCCATCCAGTTTAGATAAACTAAAAACCACTCTAAACTTGCAAGAGCATCATGCTAAAGAGTTTTCTTCTCTCTCTCCTAATTGCAGCGACCCTGAAAATGACTGGACTTAAGTTACTTTTAGAGAAAAATATACTGACGGGGCCAAACTATAAAGATTGGTTGCGGAATGTCAAAATGGCTTTGACCTATGACAAACTGGGGTACGTCCTCACCGCTACGGCACCTGCTGTCCCTGGTCCCAAATCCAGTAATGCGGATAAAGAAATCCGCAAAACCTGGGATTCAGATTGCGCGAGAGCCAAGTGCATCGTGCTTGCCTCAATGAACAATGAACATCAGAGGAGGCACGAGGATATGTCCCTAGATGGCATATTTCTCCATACAAAGGAACTTTATGGAGAGCAATCTCGTATAGCAAGATACGAGACCTCTAAGAACTTGTTTCGAGCGAGGTTGGCTGTCGGGTCATCAGTAGGAGAACATGTCCTAAAGATGATCGGCTATATTGAAGAGCTCGCAGACCTTGGGACGACTTTGGATAATGAGCTCTATACAGACCTTATTCTCCAGTCCCTTCCTCCCACCTACGCCCAGTTTATCCTCAACTTCAATCTTCAAGGAAAAGAAGTTGAACTTGCGGAACTCCTGAACATGTTAAGGAGTGCAGAGGGCACCTTGCAGAAGGCAAGGGAAACACCCGCTATGTTTGTTGGCGGTGCATCTTCTTCCGGGTCCAAGGCTAGGGCCAAAGGAAGGAAGAAGAAGGCCGCACCCAAACCTAGAGGAGGTGTTAGTAAGGTGAGAGGGAAGGGAAAGAAAAAGACTGCAGTACCGATAGTTGGTCAGGATGAGTGCTTCCATTGTCACAGGAAAGGGCACTGGAAGAAGGATTGCAAGGCGTGGAACGCCAAGAACCAGGAACCGAAGCAAGCTGTGGCTTCGACTTCAGGTGTGTTTGTAATTGAGAATTGTCTGTCGATCAACTCTACTTCCTGGGTATTGGATACCGGATCAGGATCTCATATTTGCAATTCATTGCAGACACTGAGAAACCGTAGAGTGCTGAAGGAAGGTGATATGATCCTCAGGGTTGCTAACGGGGCTAGCGTGGGAGCTGCGTCCGTCGGGGATTATCACCTAGGATTGACGAGTGGACACATTTTGGTTTTACATAACTGTTATTTTGTACCCAGCTTAACGTGTAATATCATATCAGTTTCCTTGTTATCAAATAAAGGTTATGATTTCACGTTTGTAAGAGATGTTGTCAACATCCACCTTAATCATGGTTTGATTGGGTCCGGTACTCTAAATAACGGCATATATGTTTTAAACCAACTCCAAATTTTCAATGTCCAGAACACACTAAAAAGAAAGTCTCCAGATTTGAATAAAGCTTTCTTATGGCATTGTAGACTGGGTCACATCAATGAGAGAAGGTTGACTAAGTTGCATAGAGAAGCATATTTGGACTCGTTCGAATATCAATCTTATGACACTTGTCAATCCTGTCTCAAAGGAAAGATGACAAAGACTCCATTTACTGGACAAGGAGTAAGAGCGAGCGAGCTCTTAGGACTCATACACAGCGATGTATGTGGTCCAATGTCTACACATGCAAGAGGTGGTTATTCCTACTTCATTACTTTTACAGATGATTTCTCTAGGTTTGGACATGTCTTCTTGATGAAGCATAAATCCGAGGCCTTTGAGAAATTCAAGGAATACAAGAGTGAAGCGGAAAACCAAACAGGCAAAAGTATTAAGACACTGAGATCTGATCGAGGTGGAGAATACTTAAGTGCCGAGTTCCTAGGTTACCTAAAAGAGAAAGGAATTCTCTCTCAGCTTACTCCTCCATACACTCCACAGCATAACGGTGTATCGGAGAGAAGGAATCGAACCCTATTAGATATGGTACGATCCATGATGAGTAATGCTGAGTTACCGCGATCTTTCTGGGGTTATGCGCTAGAATCAGCGGCATATCTTTTGAACCAGGTTCCAACCAAGACTGTGCCTACCACACCATATCAGATGTGGAGTGGGAAGAAACCCTGTCTAAAACATTTTAGGACATGGGGGTGTCCAGCTTTTGTAAAAAAGCAGCATGTGGACAAGCTCGAGGCACGATCAGTACTGTGTAAGCTTGTGGGATATCCAAAGAACTCCAAGGGATATTATTTCTATTACGCAGAGGAACAAAAGGTTTTTGTTTCTCGTCATGCCCACTTCTTAGAAACTGAATTTTTAGAAAATCAGAAGAGTGGGAGCGCAATAGAACTGTAAGAAATTCCAGAACCACAAGCTGTTACTGAAAGTTTGGTAGAATCAGAGGTTCAAGAAGAACAGAACATTCCCGCACCCCTCCGCAGGAGTAGTAGGCCGTCTCATCCGCCTGAGAGATACTACGGTTTTCTCATAGACGGGGATAGAGAGGATTGCATCATAGAAGATGATGAACCTACTAGCTTCCAGCAGGCCATCCAGAGCGGCGACTCGGTACGATGGCTAGATGCAATGCGAAGCGAAATGGAGTCCATGTACACCAACAAAGTATGGACTTTGGACTTTGCTCCAGGTGGGGTAAAACCCATAGGATGCAAATGGATCTTCAAGAAAAAGATTGGTGTAGATGGGCAGGTGGAAACCTATAAAGCTAGACTTGTTGCAAAGGGTTTTCGTCAAAGACCTGGTTTGGACTATGACGAAACTTTTTCTCCAGTGGCTATGCTCAAATCCATTCGTATCCTTCTTGCAATTGCTGCCTTCCATGATTATGAAATCTGGCAGATGGACGTAAAGACGGCTTTTCTGAATGGAAATTTAGAAGAGAGCGTCTATATGGATCAGCCAGAGGGTTTCAATCAGAGTGGGAGCAGCGGGAAAGTATGCAAGCTGCTTAAGTCCATTTATGGACTAAAGCAGGCATCGCGGAGTTGGAACATCTGTTTTGATGAGACAGTCAAAGAATATGACTTTATCAAAAATCCAGATGAACCGTGCATATATAGTAAAGTTGTAGCCAGAAGTGTCGTATTCCTCGTCTTGTACGTGGATGACATTCTATTGATAGGAAATGACATTCCTATGCTACAATCTGTCAAAGGATTCTTGTCACACAGGTTCTCCATGAAAGACCTGGGTGATGCCTCTTACATTCTGGGGATCCGGATCTATCGTGATAGATCCAAGAGGATGTTGGGACTTTCGCAGTCCAGGTATATCGACACTGTACTGAAAAGATTCAGTATGGAAGATTCTAAGCGCGGTAATCTACCGGCTTGTCACGGAATCACCCTCTCCAAAGAGATGTCTCCCAAGACTGATTTGGAAAGGGAACGCATGTCTATTATACCCTACGCTTCTGCGGTAGGCTCTATAATGTATGCGATGTTGTGTACCAGACCAGATGTAGCTTACGCACTAAGCGTGGTGAGCCGGTATCAGTCAGACCCAGGGGAGAAACACTGGATAGCAGTAAAGAACATTCTCAAGTACCTGAGGAGGACTAAGGAGATGTTCTTGGTTTACGGCGGAAAAGACCTCAGGTTGGAGGCCTTTGCTGATTCCGGCTTCCAGAGTGATAAGGACGATTCCAAGTCCATGTCGGGTTATGTCTTTACCCTCAATGGAGGGGCGGTGTGCTGGAGGAGCTCCAAGCAGGACACCGTTGCTGACTCGATGATGGAAGCGGAGTATATAGCTGCTTGCGATGCCGCAAAAGAAGCAGTCTGGATGAAGAAGTTCCTAACAGAACTTCAGGTTATTCCTACCATAGTTGATCCAATACCTCTGTATTGCGACAACAACGGAGCTATAGCTTTAGCGAAGGAACCAAGGTCCCATCAGAATTCCAGACACATCTTGAGGCGGTATCACCTGATCAGAGAGATCATTGATCGTCAGGAGATCGAGGTTCGGAGAGTTACTTCTGAAGAGAACATTGCTGATCCATTCACGAAGGCCCTTCCTCAGATTCAGTTCGAGAGGCTGCTCGAGATCATTGGTCTACGATATGCCAGTACATGGCCCTAGTGCAAGTGGGAGATTGTTAGTGTTTATGCCCTAGAAGGCCATTACTGTATCATACTAGCTTGTATATTACTTAATGGAAGCTTGGGATATTCACATGTATATAACAGTCTTGCTAAACATGGTAGTATGCTACTTGGTTTTTCTATCTTAATATGTGAGTGTACGTATTGATAGAGCTCTTAGGATCTTGCTTGTCTACCAGCGTTGTGATGGCAGTCACACTAGTGGGGGCTGGGTAGTCTACAAGCACATCCTTATTCAGGTCCCTGGTCGTTGGATTATCGAGACAGAGCATCGATACTCCGGAGTAGACTGGTGTGTACGCTTCTCATCCCAGTTGGGGAGATGGTCTGTCCTACAGCCGTCAGTACGTCGTACTGGAGATAGTATGCAGGTGCTCATTAGGTTACGGGTACACCGGACAGGACTCACAGGGAACTGTTGGTTGGTTTGATACCAGTCGTCAGTGAGCAGTTCCCAGGTGACATGAGTACAGCATAGTCCGCAGACTTGACACTGCTACTTCGCCTCGAGTGTGTCCCACTGTTCTTAGATTGCTACCCTACCACGGCTCAAAGGAGTCGTGCAAACAGGTAGCAGTTGGGTGCAGTCCCGAGCACTTGGAGGCAGTGGCGGTTAGACAGGATTCGTCCCTCCCGGTATTGGGAGTAGATATCGTGCTGTGTCAGAGAGCCATTACGCAAAGTCCCTGGCCAGGGCAAGCGAGATTTGCTGGTAGGTTCCAGTAGTTTCTCAGGGTGTAATGGGCTTCCCTCCGACACGACTTATACCGCTATTAGGGGACTGACGCTTGCCGCCCCCCTAGGCCCGATATGCGATAGTCTTGGACGAACGGACCGGACTGTATGGAGATTGTCACATCAGACTCAGTAGGAGTTCGAATGGGTTTTCTCATCGGCCTTCTTATCGACAACTACCTGGGGACCGTTACGTACAGCTAGTGCCGCTTGCGGTCTGTGGTTAAACCCACTGCCAGCGTAGTAGTCGAGTCTCTAGAGTCCCACACAGAGAGTTTCCTATTCCAGGCGAAACGATATAGAGGTCGTATGGTTTTACGACAAGGGTTCGGACGCATACGTGCGTTTACGCACGTACGACTTTCGGACAGTTTTTACCAGTCGGCTTTAGTTTAAGCCAGTTGCTGGTATCCGGTTATTGGATTTTTACAGTCTAAAGTTTTTCCGTATTTTTGCGGATTGGAGGGGCGTTCTCGTAATTGTATGAGAAGCTTCTAGAAGATGTGACTAAGGAGGTTACTTTGGATAAGATTGTGAGTCATGAGAGTGATTCATCATTATCATTATTGCACCATAAATGATAATGACACATGCTTAATGAATCACCTCTTTTCATTTATGAAGCATGCTTATTCATTTCTATTATTCATTATTCTAAAATAAGAATGCTTCATAATATATTATGATACTCTCACTATCTCATCTCATTATTTATTATCACATTCTCTCTCCTCAAGCTCTCATCTTCAAGAGACTAATCCTTAATCCTCATGTGTTGAGATCAAAGGATTAGTTAGACTTAAACATCCATTACCTTCACTCTATATCATCCTTTCTTCTTTGATTAGCAATCAAAGTAGATTAGTTACCTCAAGCTAGAGGTGTAGCTTGGTGTTTTGCTCTCGGGTGGATCGTCTACTGCCTAGAGAAGGTCGAGGAGAACAAAGGAGGACACAAAGACGAAGGACCGGTTTCATTAGGTATAATCCCTAAACACAATTGATAAGAAACTCTTTGTGTACGGTTATTTATAGTTTAGCTTCGATTCAAGCGGTTAGTCGATGTTCGTTCTTTAAACATGATCGTTTTTGAAAATTCCGCCTCCCCACAAGTACTGGGGTGTACTACATCGACTTACAGATTCCCGAGTACCAATAAAGCAAGAAGCCCTGCAACATTTTATGAGCCGAGCCGATCTTCAACGGAGCAAGTGGTCTAAGCCGATCCGCGACTCACGGAGCCGAGCGACGCCAAATTCGAAAATTTAGTTCTTCCTTTTATAGTTCTTGAGCGGCTGTAATCAAATTGTTGATATAAATAAAAGGTGATATTCTTTTATCTTGTTTTCTTTAAATTCTTGCATCATGATTCGATCTCAATTTCTAGTTGTAGTTCTTGTTGTGATGTTTGAGTAATACTCCGCTCGTCGAGGAGTCGAGACGATCAATAGAATGATGTTGTAATATATCTGAAAACGATTCTTGATTCCTACGAGTTTTGTAAACCCTAGCATGTTCAAGAACCGACAACCCATTTCGTTGCGATGCTTTCTTGATTGATATCGCTCGAAATTGGGGAGTTGCGATCGTTTCTTGAAATTGCTAGAGGCTAGAATGTGAATGATATCAACGAAAGAACAAGGGTTAAATGATGAAACCCTAGTTTCACGAGAAAGCCCTAACTCTCGTCGATCATCATCGATCTAGTATCAATTCTTCGAAGGACAAGAACACGTTATCTTTAGATTACATCACGTCTATAGATCCGATCGATTCCTACGAGCCTCATTTAGATTCTTGACATTTTGGTTGGAAATATTATCGAAACCCAATTCTTGATTGTTTATCAGTTTCTTGATTCTTGATTAAACATCGTGACACCTGAATCAATTGATAAATTCTTGAATCATGTTTTCTTTTCGATTAACTTTTCGATTCAAACAAATCAAATATAAAAACAAATCGCACAATCCCTGTGGACGATCCGCACTCACTTACGATCTACAACTGACACCGTAGTTGATTGCGGTCAAATATAATTCTTTGATTGTGATTCTATATATCTTCTTAAAACGACACACAAAGAAACATTCAATCAAATGGCGCCGTTGCCGGGGACTATTTGATTTGATTTACACAAACCGAGAATTTATTACAATCACGCGCCACGTGTCAAAAGCTGATACATCAGCGCAGCGCCCGAGACAGCGCGCCCAATCAGAGCAAAGCTCTATTTAAAACAAAATTAAAGGAAGCAACGCTTCAATTGCGCAAGCATTGCGCTGCGCGACGCGTGTCAGCGCAGTTGCGCTGCGCGACGTGTGTCAGCGCAGATGCGCTAGCGCAGTTGCGCTGCGCGACGCGTGTCAGCGCAGTTGCGCTGCGCTGTGCGCTGCTTGACACGTGTCACGCGCTGGGGCGTTTGCGACAAACAGAATTAAATTCGAGTAAGATTTTTCTGTTCTTGTTAAAATAAGAAGATTGCCTTCTGTAAAACAGAAGCTCTTGGATCAAAGATCCAACGGTGGGAAAAATTCCCTAAATTACTCAGAGAAAAATCTCTTTAACAAATTTATGGGCACTATATAAAGGCCCCTAGACCTCAATTCAATATCATCAACATTTTTGTGAGAAATCAAAAATTTCAAACAGAGAGAACTCTGAAGAAATTTCATGAAAAAAAGGTAAAAGGCCTTTTAGATAGAAGAATTTCTTCTAATAGATCATTGATCTAAGAACAAGATCAATGATCTTTAATAAAAAAACAAATAAAAATAGTGCTTTGCACTTTTTTATGAACCTCTGGTTCCCTGAAATAAGAAAAATAAGAGAAACTTGTTTTCTTTGATCTAAATTAGATCAAGAAAACTAATAGTGCTTTGCACTTCTTTTATGAACCACTGGTTCTGGAATCTTAGAAAGATTCTTTTCTTGAATCCAAAATTGGATCAAGATATTAAAACAATGCCTTGCACTTGTAAAACTGCACTGTTGCGCTCTTGGGTTGGCGCAAGCCACCAGAGAGCGCCACGTGTCAGCATCTGAACCATTTGCGCTATGCGCTTTTGAAATAGAGCCTTGCTCTCTGAAACTGGCGCAACTCACCACAGCGCGCCACGTGTCAGCAGCGCAAGCGCAGCGCACTGCGCTTGCATGACACGTATCATCACCACAAGCGCTTGCGCTCTTTGGTTGGCGCAAAGCGCCTGACAAATGCAATGCATTTCTTTTGCTAAAGGGCCAGGCCCAAGCCAAAAAGACCTAGCAGGCCAAAATAAATTGCAAAGCAATAAAAGGGCAGAGCCCAAATAAAATTGATGCTCTGCATCATTTATAAAGGGCAGAGCCCAAGTAAAATTGATACTCTGCATCCTTTATGGGCAAAGCCCAAACAAAAATAAAAAGTAATGCAATGCAAAGCACAGGTCTAATAAACCAAAAATAAATAAAAGCGTTGAATATTTTTCAACTGGACTTAGCCCAATCATGGCCGTAAGTCCTCAAATTAAATTGACTGAGCAAGACTGCTCTCCTAAATCAATTTACGACCGGTTCAAGGGTACATCTCCGAACTCCTTTGACTCCTATCGTTGTAATCCTTCAACGACGTCAGAGAGGTGACGGGTCCCGACAACCACACATCAACACGGACTGTGGGGTCCTTAAACTCATGGACTTAAACGTCCTTAAACTAAAATATGGACTGTGGAGTCCTTAAACTCATGGACTCAAGCGTCCTTAAACCAAAAGACGGATTGTGGGATCCTTAAACCCGCGGACTTATGCGTCCTTAAACCAAAAGACGGATTGTGGGATCCTTAAACCCGCGGACTTATGCGTCCTTAAACTAAAACACAGACTGTGGGGTCCTTAAACTCACGGACTTAAGCGTCCTTAAACTACATATGGACCACCATGTCCCTAAACTGGAATATGGACCGCAATGTCCTTAAACTACCTATGGACCACTACGTCCCTAAACTGGAACAGTAGAGCCCCCAAATGCTCTTCGTCGGATCCAAACGATCCCGTTAAGTTGATCTTAGTCTCAAATCGGACTAACGTATCCTTAACGAACGTTTAAGTCGATCTTAGCCTAAATATGGCTAACGCATCCTTAAACTAAAACACCAAACCCAAATAATAAGGATTTGGACTAATCCACGTCCTACGGGCGACGGCATCACTTAGTCTCCGTATACAATCCACGGGCAATCACAAACAAAACAAACACACACGACACGAAGTGAAATTCTGGAGAAGGAGAAAGTGGCTACCGCGATGCGGTAGCGTAATTAACTCCAGGGGCTTGCGCCTGCAGGGAAGAGCGTCCCCACAATAAAAAAACCCCTCAAGCGAGGGGGAATCTGACGAAGTCTGCTACATCAGCCGCATCCGTCTAAACCTCCGATACACGGTGCCATAAATCAACTTGGCATCTTCGGAGAGGTGGACGGATAAAACCAAATAGCATATGCCCCGAATCTCAGCGTCAGGACCTCGCGGTCTTGTGCGCCGCCATTCGGAGGGGAACAGATTCTGGCACGCCCGGTGGGACCTTTTCCTCTTTCCACTCCACACTTTGTGTGTCGTCTTCGCGAACAAATCGCGGTTTGTTAATGGTTGCCTTTGGATTTCAAGTTTACCAAGATTTGGTCTCTTGCTTGGCGCAGAAAGCATCGATGGCCTCTACTTGTTCGAAGCGCTCCAACTGTAGCTGCAGCTCACGTCCGGCCTCAACTAGGGGCATAACCTACGGGCCCCAAGCGGCCTCTTTGTTCACTATGCCTGTAGAGCAGATTACTCAAGCCACCACGGGGTTGTTTTTCGGAACTATGCTTCTGCCAACAAGCTTCAGCACCCCCATGCCCGTACAAGAAGCTCCTAAGAAGTCGGTCTTCGATCGACTTTCAATTACTGCGGCCCCTCTCAACGGGTCACCCAACACCAGTGCCTCGGTCTTCTCCAGACTGGGCCAAAACTCCTGCGGGCCCACAATGAAGCTTGCAGTCCCAGGAAAGGTTATTCCAAAAAGAGTAGCCAAACCGGTTCCTGAAGTCGTCAACGCGACTTCTCCGGCTAAGAGATCGGTCTTTACAAGACTGACCGTCCCAACTCCCACTCCTGCTCCTGCTACTCAAAAGACATCAGTCTTCGATAGGCTGACGCCGGCAACAGCCCCACACCTGAACAAGGGGCAAGAAGAAGTTGTTTCTGTTTCTAAACCAATACCGACGACTCGTCGCGCCCGCCGACGCCACTGGCGCCAGATAAGGAAGACCGGGGGCAATTCCCCTTCTGGGATAACTCCGCCAGCCCCAACGGTGGAAGTCAATGCTGATGTTCCAACCGGGAACAGCTTTCAACTGCTGAATAGGGTACGCAGAAACTCTCCGACTGCGGTGCTCAAAAGATCTCCTCCACCAGTAGAGACTGCCGTGGAAGCAGAAAAGCCAGAGCAGTCTCCTCGATCGCTGTCCTCCAAGATCTATAAGACATGGCGACGAGTCCGAGAATCTGTGATTGATCCTAAGTTCTCTCGCCAACAGAAGAATTCGAAAGGTCGGGAAGAAGAAAATCCCATGGTCAAGCAACGAAAGGCGACGACCGCTTGGGTGCCCAAAGTAACGGCCCCCTCAACTTCTACGGCCCATAAGAGAAGAAGGCCAGAAAAAGTCCCTACGCCGCCGACGAATATCAAGGGTGGTGAACCCAAACGTCCTAAGTCAGGGGGCATTGTAGTTCATACCGTCTACGTGGCGTCTGGTAAAGAGGACAGTCGCATATCTACGGGTCATCGACCGCTTACGCGATCAGTGACCAAAGCGCAGGAGCAGCAGCAGAAACTCCAAAAGATGATGAACGCTATGGCCACACTTACTGGGCCAAAAGAAAACCCTGTAACGTCCTCAGATGAACGCCAGGAGGAAGAAACCGACGCCGAATTCCTTCGTCGAATATTGGAGAAGAAGGATAAAGAGGCTGCTGAACAAGCAGCCAACATAAAGCGTATGGGCCTCCTGTTCCAAGACATGGTGGGGATGATGATCCAACAAGATCCTCCGGCCGAAGATCCCCCGATCATCTTTGAAGACGATAGGGGAGAGACGTCAAATCCTCCGCCAGCTCTATCAACAGCTAAGGAGGATACAATCTCCAAAGCTGATTTGGACGAGTACATAGCCCAGCAAATACGGGTTCATCATGCGACTGAAGCAGCCGGCCAGGTCGTAAAAACAGGACGGCCATATCCAAGTTGGTAAGATCAAATCAAGTACCCGCCCGGTTACACAATTCCCAAGTTCCATGTCTACAAGGGGACGGGCAATCCTTACCAGCATGTTGCCCAGTTCAGGGCACTCTGTGGCAACACCGGCGGTGATGACAAGTTGTTGCTTCGCCGGTTTGTTGGAAGCTTATCAGATACAGCGTTCGAGTGGTACTCTGAGCTCCCGAACGACTCTATCAAAACCTTCGCGGAGATGGAGCTGTTGTTTACTCAGCGTTTTGCAAGCGCCAGTGAACGCATCCCGATGACAGCACTGATTAACGCCAGGGTAAAGCCAGGCGAGACATGGGTTCAATATGCTATACGGTGGCGAAACTTATGGTCGAAGTGCGAGCAGCGCATTGAAGAAGCTCCCGCGGTGGGTATGTTTGTAGGAACCCTTAATCCGCAAGCAACCATCTCGCAATTTATGATGTTTTTCAAGCCGACTACCTTCCAGGCCTTGATTAACAAGCTAGCGCAAATGGATCAGATGGGCCATAAACCCCCTCTTCCAAAAACGGACTCCCGAAATGACAAGGGGAAGGGAAAAGCGATCGTTGTCGTTAATGCTCAACAACAACCAAGCAACTTAAAACCGGTTGTTCGTCAAAATAATATGCGTCCGTACGTAGCCCTTGAGGAGAGGCTAGGACGTTCTTACTCATTTCCCCGAGATAAAACGAGAAGGTTATTCGAGCTGGCGTTGCACAACCGACTCATAAATCTGCCGGATCCAAAACGTTCGTCGCAACCAAATGATGTCAATGAGCCCAACTACTGTCCTTATCATCGAGTACTGGGTCATCCGATCGAAGATTGCTACGTCTTCAAAAATTGGCTTGAAGACCAGTGCCGACAGGGCAAGTTCGCGTTATCTGACAAATGGAAGGTGAATCCCCCGCAGCCCCATACCTCTAAGGGGATGAATACGCCGGGGGAAACATGCTCTATCGTTGAAGAAGCTCCTTGGGAGGTTGTATTATCAGCCAAGACAAAGAGGATGCTAAACGATCTTCAAACGTGTCCAGCGATTAGGTGGAAAAACCCATTGGAACCGCAGGTCATTGAGGGGATGTTGAAGCCGCGTCCAACTCCAAAGACCGATGGTGGTGGCCCAAGCATTCACAACCAGCCGTCGAAACCTTCAAGGAAGAAGAAAAAGAAATCAAAGAAGCCCGTGAAGCCTGGCGACAAGCGCACGGACTTGCAAAAACAAATTGACGCGCTGGAGAAATACAACCAGAAGGCACGGACTCCCATTACACTCCAAGAGTTCCTCAATCATGTCTTTCAAGGGGAAGATGAGGGAGAAAGTTCATCTGATGAATCTGAAGAATATGTGGCGAGCTGTCATGTGATTTCCCATTCGTTCATGGACAATGAGGAGACTCCTTGTATTGAAACGCTGGGGGCAGATCCTGAATCAAAAATTATGGGGCCATCAGATGAAGTAATTGATGCATTCCTTAACGAAGCTCGGTTGAAAAGTAAAGCTGATCGAGAACACGAGGCGGCTATATTTGAAAGGGCCAAGCTCCGGCGACTTGACGAAAGGGCTGAAACACTTCCGCTGGAGCAAAATACATCCACTACGGACAAAGGCAAATTCAATACGAGGAATAGGTTTGCTAAGGCCATATCAATGGGCATGAAGCTACCCTCCTCCGAAGGAAACGTTACCGGTGAAGTGGAAATGCACCCCTCCTATTGCTTATATCATCGGAAGATTTCGCATCCCACCGAAGAGTGCAAAGCTTTTGATAGATGGTGGCAAGGATATGTTGCTCATCAACAACATTTTAAGAAGGAAAAGCGTAAAACTCGTCGGGAGCGAGAAAATACGACCGAAGGGCTTAAAAGAACTACCGGCGATTGTCGCATGGTTAACCACGGCAGGTCACAAGTGCTTACATTCGGGAGTGATTCTGATGAAGAGCTGGAGCTTGGCCCTCTCTTTAAAGAGTCCACTTCGGGAAAAGAAGAAGAGCCGAAGGTCTGCGAAAATATCCGGCTGCGTAATCGGATGCTGCCTGAAAAGAATCCCGGACCCTCAAACAGAAAAGACAAAGGGAAAGAAAAGGTCTCTGAGGATATTACCCTAGATGACCAAGTCATGGAAGAGCTAGCCGCCAAAGACCCGCCAAAGAAAAATAAGGTGGATTACAACGTTCTAGCGCACCTGAGGAAATTACCCTCGCAGCTCAGCATTCTTGACGCCCTTTTGCTATCGAAGGAGGCGAGAGATTCGTTAATCAAGGCACTACAGGATCCGGAGCAATTCCAAGCTTTCCTGGCTGAAGAAAATATGAAGGATGAGTTAGAGGAAATGCACACGGCCGATGTCGCTTTGGGGGATGAAGACCTTCTCCTTGGGACGTGCGAACACAATCGCCCCCTCTATGTTTCAGGATTCTGCCATGGTATAAAGATAGGGAAAATCCTGATCGATAATGGATCCTCCGTTAACCTCCTCAATCTTCGGGGGCTAAAAGAAATCTGCATGAGCATCCAGCACCTTACTCGTGACAAGATCACCATCTCCGGGTTCGACCCCCAGTCATCAAGAACTCTTGGGTCTGTGATACTGACGCTACGCTTCGGGCTACTCGTCACGGACATTAAGTTCCACGTCATAGATGCCAAGACATGCTACAATGCTGTAACACCCGAGCCCAATGCTACTAATTTCAGTTACCGTTTGAACGTAGTGTGGCACTTATTTCATTTATCTTGCTTGATTGTTACTTACTGTAAATTTTTATCTGGCAAATTCATTTCTGCATATAACAATTTTTGGCATCAGAAATAAAATTAAAAATCTTCATCTTGGCCTGCTTGACACCCCTAACCCCGTTGTAGCGTCCGTGCGTCGTGTTCTCGTCCCGTTCAGTGAAACGGGCGAGTTTGGACGGCTACACGCACGTACGTGCGTCCGTTTTGGGGTATACTTTTTGATTGTAAAACACTTCATTTTCACTTTTGGATCCCGCTTAAAATTCTATTATTTCAATTTCAAATTTTTGGACCCGACCCGGGCGCGATTTGGAAATGTTTTACTTTATGCCAAAATCCCAAAGTTTAATATTCAAACCATGGAATATTTTCTTAACTATATAAATTTCACGGTTCCCTTAAATCTTTTTAAATCTTTTCCTAAACCCACAAACTTCCTTTCCAGCCAATCAATTTCGCTTATTTTCCCGTGGGCCCCACACATCTTTCTCTCTCTCCCCCCTCCCCCCCCCCCCCGGTCTCTCTCTATCTCTCTCCACTTTCTCTCTCTCCCCCGTATCACTCTTTCTCTCTCCCCCCATATATCTCTCTCTCTCTTATATTTATTTCCTTTCCCTCTTATATTTTCTTGCTTCTTCGAAACCTATCGCCGTGCCCTAGCCACCGTCTCCCGTCGCCGCCACAGCCCCAACGCCGACACCACCATCACCAGTAATGTCGCCTCCTCGCCCTCGACCAGCCCACCGCGCCTCCTTCCTCATTTCCCTTCTTCCAGTGCACCCTGCACCTTCACCGCGGCCACCAGCAACCCCCTGCATGCATCTGCGTCGCCGGAGTCGCCGTCGGTGACCTCGTCCCCGTGTCCCCAACCTTCGTGCGCACTCAGTGAGCATCGCCTCCCCTCCTCTCCT
The DNA here is from genome assembly GCA_030015575.1 of Agapanthus africanus. Classification (NCBI taxonomy): domain Eukaryota; kingdom Viridiplantae; phylum Streptophyta; class Magnoliopsida; order Asparagales; family Amaryllidaceae; genus Agapanthus; species Agapanthus africanus. The sequence continues at coordinate 293,872,682 of CM057339.1, read as the reverse complement.
TCTTCTCCTTCCTTCCTTTTCTTTCATTTTTCTTCACAGTTCTTGATCGCGGTATCCCTGCAGGTGGTCCGCCGGAGTTCGTCGACGCCTTCGACCGTCACCACCCGTCCCACAGACCATTGTAAGCCTTCCCTCTCCATCCTCCTTCCCTTTCTTCTTTATTTTTCCGTTCTTTTCTTTGTGCAACTTTTGACATTCACTGTTCATTCCTTGGCCGGAATCCGACGATGCCGACGACGTGACCCGACGTTCCAGCGAGGTACCCCGACCCGTATGGTTCCATTGTTCGTCGTTTGGGATCTTTCCGTGAACCGTGCGCCCGTCGTGAGTTTCCCCGCCGACGTTTATCGTTCCGTTTTTCCGATCCGCGACCCATCGAGGCAAGTACCCCGTGCTACATGCTAAATAATATTTACATAGATATTAATGACACCCTAAACCTATAAATTTAATTTGGTACGATCATTTCCCTTTTCGTGTTCAATATTGTTATATAACATTTTATCTTTTGAACTTGGAACCTATATATGTAGATATCATTGCATCCATGAAGTCTTAACTTGTTAACATGATTAAATGGCTATAAATTGTCTTACTGCATGCTTATAATGTTGAAATCATCTCTGTGACACAACTGATAACGGTACTGCTAATTGAATGAATCCGCCTACTGCTTAATTCATTGCTTATATCATGTTGATGATAACCATGCTTGATTGTATAACTGATTGTGAGCACACCCATGATATTGTTTACATCTTGACCTGACTTGCTATATATATATATTGATCTACCCGATATGGTACCGTATACTGCTTGACTTGACCTGACGTACCATGACCTGACCCGTTACCTGATCTTGTGTCTAATGCTAACAAACCTGATATGTAGTCCTCATGGACCGTTCCTGTTGTCTATCCATACAAACCTGTTTACCTGATCCTGTGTTGGCATTAGTTTCTTGATTTCGGGATACCTGACTTGACTTACACATATAACTTGGGGGTATGGGGAAATCAAAGGTGAAACCTGACTTGTAACTCAACAGTTCACTACTTGTACTGATCAGTTTTAGAGGCCAGGCCCGCCTCGTGACGATGTTGCTGACATCATTGGTCTTTATCCTTTCCCTGTTTGTGCCTAGCGGCACGTCTCGGTTTCAGCCCGAGAGTCTTAGACCGTGGTCCCGGGCATGCACGGGATACTATTGAGTTACATCGATCATTCATCAATTTGGTTTCAAAGACTTTAGAACAGAGAACCTGATAGAATAGTCCAGTTTACCTACTGCACATTACCCTGCACTGCTCTGATTCATATTATTGTTACCCTTGCTTTATTCATGTTTATACTCGCATTGCCTGTTTATTATGTTATTATTTGATGACTTGACGCGCTGACGTCTAGGTTTTGCATGGCCCAGATTCTGTACCGCTGTCGCAGCCCGAGCAGGAGTACTTCAGCCGACAGGCTGAGCTGTGAGTGTTAGCAGTAGTTAGCTTTCTTTACTGCATTTTATTCCTGATGTGAGCCCGTATTATGGGATATACATTCCAGTTATTTTGTATTGGATCTTTCGCTTCCGCATTTATTTATTCTTGACTCATGTTATCTTGGATTATGGACATGTTTAGATAGTTTTATTTTGTTCTTGATATCTCTACAGCCGTAATGTGACTGTGGATGGATACTTCCTACCCACAGGTAGCATGGTTGGCTATGTCACGTGCCCATTTTAGCGTACTCTGGGAAGCGGGGCGTGACATGGTTCTTTTAGTATCATAGAGATAGGATAGTCGGATTGATTCTTTGTAGTTGAGTATTGTACCCAATACACGAATCAGAATACCCGTGTCTAGGAAACATGTCCTGCCACCTTATCGTTTTACCATTCTTGAATCACATTCTTCCTGATTATATCTTTTGCGATGTGCAAACTTCCTTTGCATATCGACTCGAAAACCTGATTCCTTGTTATCTCTAGGACTTAGGCGACTTGGGTGGAGTTATGTAATTGTGGCTATGATACCACGGCATAGTTACAATGCGGCACTCTATTTAAGTATCTTGGAGTTCTAGCCTTGATCTATATTCAGAATCTATCATCATGCTATATTGGGTGTTTTGATTTCAGGAATATGGCGGATAAGAATTTGAAGACGTATCAAAGGCGTGTGGACGAAGCCGCCATGTTTGGAGTGATAAGGGGAATGCTAGAGAATCAAAAGAGACAGACCGAGCTGATCCAGCAGCAAGCGCAATCATTTCAGGAAGGTTTGCATATCGTTCAGCAGTCTGTGAACAATGTTGGAGCTAAACCAGTTGACCGAGTAGGGACCGTAGCAGATTTCAGGCGTTTGGGTCCGTCTACATTTACTGGGTTGGAGGAGCCGTTGCCAGCAGAGCAGTGGCTAGTTGACACAGAGAACTTGCTTATTGCGGCACAAATTCCAGATGAGAAAAGAGTTGATGTGGTACGCATTCAGTTAGTGGATTACGCCCGAGAATGGTGGCTTGTGGAGGAGACCCGCTTGCCCAAGCCGATCAAGTGGGCGGATTTTTCGAAGAGTTTCCTAGAGAAGTTCTTCCCGCGGACCGCACGGGAGGAAATGGAAGAGAAGTTCATCGGGCTAAAGCAGAATGGAGCACCCGTAGATGTGCATGCAGCAGAATGGACAAGACTCAGTAGATTCGCTGGACCTTTAGTTGCCAACGATGCAGACAGGGCACGGAGGTTCATGCGCAGCTTGGACGTGGACATCCAGAGGCAGATTGTCTCCCTGGGTTTGACCACTTTCTCACAGGTTCTTACGGCAGCTCGAGAACAGCAGAGCCTATCGGGAAAAACTGGGAGTTCACAGCAGATAGCAGTTGCGGTAAGGAAGCCGCCATTTGTACCCAACCGAGCTCATGGTCGCAGAGGTATTCCAGTGGACCGTTGAGGCGTAACACCGATGAAGAAGCCTACTGTCGTTGATCAGAGGAAGCGCGTGGTCTGTAGCTATTGCCACTTACCTGGACATTTGCAAAGGGAGTGTCGCAGGATGCAAGGACTCTGTTTAGTTTGTGGAGCGGCAGATCACACGATTAACTCATGTCCGTCGAAGATTCGTACAAGGGATGATATTCAGAAGCCTCCGCATAGACCGTTTCAGGGACAGAAGCAGCTGACTCAAGGACCTAATCAGGCTCGAGCTTTTACCTTGACAGCTGAGGAAGCTAAGGCGTCAGGAGAAGTTATTTCAGGTACTTTACTCGTTCATGGTTTTCCCGCATTGGCGTTATTTGATTCTGGTGCATCCCATTTTTTTATGTCATCCAAGTTTATAACTACAAACTCGATTGGATACACGACCCTGCCTAGTTTCTGGGACATACACACTGGGAATGGGAAAATCATAGCTAGTAGGGAATGTAAAGATTGTACAGGTGTTGTGTGCGGACGGAGCTTTTTGCAGATTTCTTGGTGATTGAAATGGGCAGCTACGAAGTCGTCTTGGGAATGGATTTTCTTGGCACTTTCCACGCTCACATTGATTGTAGGGTAAGGAAGGTAATCTTCCAGATTCCCGGACATCCCGAGTTTAGCTTCACTGGAGGAAGCAGTTCTGTCGGGCCAGTCGAGTTCAGGGCTAGGCCGATAAACAATATTCTTGCAACAATGGAAGTTGATTTAAGTGAAGAGCCGGCTGTTGTTCGCGATTTTTTGGACGTGTTTGAAGATATATCGGGTTTACCGCCGAAGCAAGACGTGGAGTTCGCAATTGATCTTATTCCTGATGCAGCGCCAGTATCCAAAGCGTATTATCCAATGGCACCAGTAGAGTTGGAAGAAGTCAAGAAACAGGTTGCTGGATTGCTTGAAAAATGTTGGATTCGAAGCAGTAACTCGCCTTGGGGAGCTCCAGTTCTTCTAGTAAAGAAGAAGGATGGCACAAGAAGGATGTGCATCGACTATCGAGAATTAAACCGGGTGACTATTAAGAACAAGTACCCGATCCCTCGCATTGGCGAACTTTTCGAGCAACTTAGTGGCGCGAGGGTAATCTCGAAGCTAGATTTGCGATCCGGATATCATCAGGTCCGAGTGAAAACAGAAGATATTTGCAAGACGGCGTTCCGGACTCGGTATGGACATTACGAATACCTAGTGATGCCCTTCGGAGTAACGAATGCGCCGGCAGTATTCATGGACTTGATGAACCGAATCTTTTCACCGTTCTTGGACCAGTTTATCGTGGTTTTCATTGACGATATTCTGGTTTACTCGAAGAGTTTTGAAGAGCATACTGAGCATTTGAAGATCGCACTGCAAACGTTGAGACATGAGAAGTTGTATGCGAAGATGAGTAAGTGCGAGTTTTGGCTGGAGGAAGTAAAGTTTTTGGGGCATGTTGTATCTGGCGATGGAATTGCCGTCGATCCAGAAAAGATTGCAGCAGTTCGAGATTGGCCGATTCCAAAGAATGTTGTGGAGATAAGAAGCTTTCTTGGACTTTCCGGGTATTATAGAAGATTTGTGGAGAACTTTACTCGTCTGGCGGAGCCGTTAACCAAACTTACGCGCAAGGAGGTACCTTTTGTATGGACGGACAAATGTACGTTAGCTTTCGAGACGTTGAAGCAGAAATTGATAACCGCCCCTATTCTGACCGTGCCAGACAATTCCGGAGGATTGGTGATTCACAGCGACGCATCTGGGAAAGGATTGGGATGTGTTTTGATGCAGCATGGGAAGGTTGTAGCATACGCATCGAGACAGTTGAAGACCCATGAGAAGAATTACCCAACTCATGACTTGGAACTTGCGGCTGTGATTTTCGCTTTGAAGATTTGGAGACACTACCTTCTGGGCGAAAGGGTCGAAGTTTTTATTGATCATAAGAGCTTGAAGTACGTGTTCACACAGAAAGAGCTTAATATGAGGCAGCGTAGATGGTTGGAGCTGATGGCTGACTACGATCTTGATCTTAAGTACCATCCGGGGAAGGTTAACGTCGTGCCGGATGCGCTTAGTCGGTTACCAGCAATTCAGGTGTTAACTACGCAGAAGGAGATCGTTGCAGATTTTCGAAGATTTGACTTGGAGGTTGTGCTACCGCATTCTTCGGGACAGTTGATGTAGCTACAAGTACAATCATCGTTGATCGAGAACATTAAAGCAGCACAATCGCAGGACCCTAGACTGCAAAAGTTTCGAGGACAGGTTGAAGCCGAACTACGAACAGATTTATTGATCCTCGAAGATGGTTCGTTGAGGTATGGTAGCCGTTTGTGTGTGCCAAAGGGGGATATTCGTGAAGAGCTTATGAAGGAGGCACACAGTTCAGCTTATTCTGTACATCCAGGAGGCACAAAGATGTACCGAGATATTCGACAGCATTTCTGGTGGGAAGGCATAAAACGGGAGATTGCTCGTTTTGTAGCGAAGTGCTTGGTGTGTCAGCAAGTTAAGGCTGAACATCAAAGGGTTGCTGGTTTATTGCAACCGCTTCCGATTCCTCAGTGGAAGTGGGAACATATAACCATGGATTTCGTGACGGCTTTACCACGGAGTCCAAAGGGCAACAATGTTGTATGGGTGATTGTTGACCGATTGACCAAGGCAGCTCACTTCATTCCTTTCCGGGTTGGTCAGTCAACAGAGACTTTGGAAGAGCAGTACATGTAAGAGATTGTAAGATTGCATGGAGTACCGGTGAGCATCGTGTCCGACCGGGACACTCGGTTCTTAACACACTTTTGGCGGAGTCTACAGGAAAGTTTGGAGACTCGATTGAAGTTTAGCACAGCTTATCATCCTCAAACTGATGGTCAGTCGGAGAGAACGATCCAAACTCTTGAAGACATGTTGAGAGCATGCATGTTGGACTTCAAGGGTTCATGGGAAGATCATCTACATTTGGTGGAGTTTTCTTACAACAACAGTTTTCAGGCAACTATCCAGATGGCTCCATTTGAAGCTTTCTATGGTCGTAAATGCCGTTCACCTGTTTGTTGGGACGATGTCGGTGAACGAAGATTATTGGGACCAGATTTGGTTGTGCAGACAGTTGAGAAGGTTAACACTATCAGAAATCATATGAAGGCTGCACAAGACCGACAGAAGAGTTGGGCAGACACGTCAAGAAGACCTCTAGAGTTCCCTGTGGGTGATTTGGTATTCCTGAAGATATCACCGACTAAAGGGGTGATTCGTTTTGGAAGTCGAGGAAAGCTTAGTCCTCGATTCGTTGGACCCTTTAAGATCTTGGAGTGTGTTGGTGAGGTAGCGTATCGTTTGACGTTACCGCAGTCCTTGGCGAGTGTGCACGATGTGTTTCACGCATCTCAACTCCGTAGGTATGTTTGAGATGAAACACACGTATTGGATCATTCGGAGCTAACAGTACGAGAAGACTTGACTTTTGAGGAGCGACCGATTGAAATTGTGGATCGAAGGGAAAAGGTTCTTAAGAACAAGGTGATCCCTCTTATGCTTGTTTCTTGGGGTAATCGCTCGCATGGAGAGTCCACTTGGGAACGAGAAGATGAAATCTGGCAGAAGTTTCCTCACCTTTTCTTGTAGTTATCTAACTTTGTATTCTTGGAATTTCGAGGACGAAATTCTTTTGTAGTTGGGTATAATGTAACACCCGAGCCCAATGCTACTAATTTCAGTTATCATTTGAACGTGGTGTGGCACTTATTTCATTTATCTTGCTTAATTGTTACTTACTGTAAATTTTAACCCGGCAAATTCATTTCTGCATATAACGATTTTTGGCATCTAAAATAAAATTAAAAATATTCATCTTGGCCTGCTTGACACCCCTAACCCCGTTGTAGCGTTCGTGCGTCGTGTTCTCGTCCCGTTCAGTGAAACGGGCGAGTTTGGACGGCTACGCGCACGTACGTGCGTCCGTTTTGGGGATATACTTTTTGATTGTAGAACACTTCATTTTCACTTTTGGATCCCGCTTAAAATTCTATTATTTCAATTTCAAATTTTTGGACCCGACCCGGGCGCGATTTGAAAATGTTTTACTTTACGCCAAAATCCCAAATTTTAATATTCAAACCATCGAATATTTTATTAACTATATAAATTTCACTGTTCCCTTAAATCTTTTTAAATATTTTCCTAAACCCATAAACTTCCTTCCCAGCCAATCAATTTCGCTTATTTTCCCGTGGGCTCCACACCTCTCTCCCCCCCCCCCCCCCCGTCTCTCTCTATCTCTCTCCACTTTCTCTCTCTCCCCCGTATCACTCTTTCTCTCTCTCCCCCATATCTCTCTCTCTCTCTCTCTCTCTCTCTCTTATATTTATTTCCTTTCCCTCTTATATTTTCTTGCTTCTTCGAAACCCATCGCCGTGCCCTAGCCACCGTCTCCCGTCACCGCCGCAGCCCCAACGCCGACACCACCATCACCAGCATCGTCGCCTCCTCGCCCTCGACCAGCCCACCGCGCCTCCTTCCTCATTTCCCTTCTTCCCGTGCACCCTGCACCTGCACCGCGGCCACCAGCAACCCCCTGCACGCATCTGCGTCGCCGGAGTCGCCGCCGGTGACCTCGTCCCCGTGTCCCCAACCTTCGTGCGCACTCAGTGAGCATCGCCTCCCCTCCTCTCCTTCTTCTCCTTCCTTCCTATTCTTTCATTTTTCTTCACAGTTCTTGATCACGGTATCCCTGCAGGTGGTCCGTTGGAGTTCGTCGACGCCGTCGACCGTCACCACCCATCCCACAGACCATTGTAAGCCTTCCCTCTCCATCCTCCTTCCCTTTCTTCTTTATTTTTCCGTTCTTTTCTTTGTGCAACTTTTGACATTCACTGTTCATTCCTTGGCCGGAATCCGACGATGCCGACGACGTGACCCGACGTTCCAGCGAAGTACCCCGACCCGTGTGGTTCCATTGTTCATCGTTTGGGATCTTTCCGTGAACCGTGCGCCCGTCGCGAGTTTCCCCGCCGACGTTTATCGTTCCGTTTTTCCGATCCGCGACCCGTCGAGGCAAGTACCCCTTGCTACATGCTAAATAATATTTACATACATATTAATGACACCCTAAACCTATAAATTTAACTTTGGTACGATCATTTCCCTTTTCGTGTTCAATATTGTTATATAACATTTTATCTTTTAAACTTGGAACCTATATATGTAGATATCATGGCATCCATGAAGTCTTAACTTGTTAACATGATTAAATGGCTATAAATTGTCTTACTGCATGCTTATAATGTTGAAATCATCTCTGTGACACAACTGATAACGGTACTGCTAATTGAATGAATCCGCCTACTGCTTAATTCATTGCTTATATCATGTTGATGATAACCATGCTTGATTGTATAACTGATTATGAGCACACCCATGATATTGTTTACATCTTGACCTGACTTGCTACATATATATATTGATCTACCCGACATGGTACCGTATACTGCTTGACTTGACATGATGTACCATGACCTGACCCGTTACCTAATCTTGTGTCTAATGCCAACAAACCTGACATGTAGTCCTCATGGACCGTTCCTGTTGTCTATCCAGACAAACCTGTTTACCTGATCCTGTGTTGGCATTAGTTTCTTGATTTCGGGATACCTGACTTGACTTACACATATGGTGAAATCAAAGGTGAAACCTGACTTGTAACTCAACAGTTCACTACTTGTACTGATCAGTTTTAGAGGCCAGGCCCGCCTCGTGACGATGCTGCTGACATCGTTGGTCTTTATCCTTTCCCTGTTAGTGCCTAGCGGCACGTCTCGGTTTCAGCCCGAGAGTCTTGGACCGTGGTCCCGGGCATGCACGGGATACTATTGAGTTACATCGATGATTCATCAATTTGGTTTCAAAGACTTTAGAACAGAGAACCTGATAGAATAGTCAAGTTTACCTACTGCACATTACCCTGCACTGCTCTGATTCATATTATTGTTACCCTTGCTTTATTCATGTTTATACTCGCATTGCCTGCTTATTATGTTATTATTTGATGACTTGATGCGCTGACGTCTGGGTTTTGCATGGCCCAGATTCTGTACCGCTGTCGCAGCCCGAGCAGGAGTACTTCAGCCGACAGGCTGAGCTGTGAGTGTTAGCAGTAGTTAGCTTTCTTTACTGCATTTTATTCCTGATGTGAGCCCGCATTATGGGACATACATTCCAGTTATTTTGTATTGAATCTTTCGCTTCCGCATTTATTTATTCTTGACTCATGTTATCTTGGATTATGGACATGTTTAGATAGTTTTATTTTGTTCTTGATATCTCTACAGCCGTAATGTGACTGTGGATGGATACTTCCTACCCACAGGTAGCATGGTTGGCTATGTTACGTGCCCATTTTAACGTACTTTGGGAAGCGGGGCGTGACAAATGCTCTGCTCGGTCGACCGTGGTTACATGAATATAACATCATTTCTTCTACGCAACATCAGTGTATGAAGTATGCTAAGGATGGTCTCGAGTATACCGTGGCGGGAGAACTGAACCCGTTCTCCGTAAATGACATCCGCAAATATGAAGATGCCAAATACTTCTTACTGGATTTCGAAGACACGGAGAGATGACACAAGCCGGAGAACAAAGCTAATGCCACCATCCCTGTCTTCGGCAGTGATACCGAGGAGGAAGAAGAGATAGTTTACTCTGGGCCGTCTCGACACAACAAGCCAGGACCATCCGCTCCTACGTTGATCTTTGGTAGCGACTCGGAAGATGAGGTCCTTGCTGTATTCCCCGCTCGACCTTCAATACAAACGTCCGCTGATGAAGAACAAAGTCTACAAGTCGCCATGGTGCCGCTTAAACACCGTAAAGAACTGGATGCACCTGATATCTACAATGTAGAAGAGCTGCAGACGTTCTATATCCCTCCCAGGCGAGAAAGCGAGAAAGCAATTCTATTCTACCGCTCTGAAGAAACCAGAGTGGAGAAAGAAACCTGGCATGGCGCGGACCCTACGCTTGACAAGCTTCAGCCCATCCGTCTCCCCCAGATATTATACAGAGGGCTTGAAGAGGCTGCTAAAACGTCAGGGGATATCCTTCAAGCAGACCGTTCGAAAAGCCAAGTTCTACAACAAAGTCTGGAACGTTCCCGGAACTTAACGCAAGTTTTCTAATGGGAGAATGGAAACAATCGGGCTTGGATACATCCGGTCAAAGAAACGAGAGCTACTACACGGTTGCTACGTCGTATATGACTTTGATGAAGAAGCGGATGCTCAATGGGAGAACGCTAATCCTGAACCAGTAAAAGTTCCAGAAAAAAAAAGTGCCCAGTCCGTCGTTCGAAGAACAAATGGACAAACTTATAAGGGAAGCTGGTCAAAAAGTCCGAGACGACCATAACCGCGAAATGGTCATCTACGAGAAAGCCAAAACGCAACGCCTCCTCCAACAAGCTGTGAAGGATGAAGATGTCGCTCCATGTCAACCTGTTGTAAAAAAGGCTCGACGCAGAGGCAGAAACAAGTCGAAACGCGAAAAAGGCGCTCAACAGCAACAAAGCGGGGCTAAGAGGCCACGCGAGCGAAAATCGAGCGGTTCCGATCTATCCCTCATGAGAAAAATGGGTCGAGGGTACTCTTTTCCTCGAGACAAGACGAAGAAAATACTCAACCTCTCTATAAAACATCTGATGCTTACGCTGCCGGAGTCCAAACACCCGGAACAAGTAGGCGAAGTCTCGCACCCAGACTATTGCTTTTATCACCGAGTGGTAGGGCATCCTCTCGAAGACTGCTTCACCTTCAAGAATTGGGTCGAAGATCAGTATCAGCTTGGCAAGTTCGCTCTGTCCGACAACTGGAGGGTAGCGCCGCCACAAAAGCACGAACCCAAGGCCACGAAAGAAGAACCGGTTCCACATTGGGATTGGAAACGAATTCGTACTTGTCACGTTATAACGATATCGAAAGGAGAGCCCGAGAACATGGATGACCTTCTCTGGTGCTTCGAAAACAGCAACGACGAGGTAATCTCAGAATTTCCACCAGCGCCAAAAGAGCTGGAAGATGGAATCCATACCACTGCAGATAACCTCAAGAAAATTGAGTTGGGGACGGCGAATGACCCGCGACCGACATTCATTAGTGAGCTGCTGTCTGAAGAGAAGGTGGCTTCGTTAAAAGACTTGCTTATGCAGCATAAAGATTGCTTCGCAAGGAACTATTCCGAAATGCCGGGATTAGATCCAGAAATTGCTGTGAACAAATTGGCAGTATTCCCAGACGTCAAGCCAGTCAAGCAGGCACCAAGAAGAATGTGGCTCGAGCTTGAAATGAGCATCAACGCCGAGGTCAAGAAGCTGATCGACTCTGGTTTTATCCAAGAGGTTCAACATCCTGAATGGATCGCCAACATCGTCCCGGTAATGAAGAAAAATGGGACAGTGCGCATATGCGTAGACTTTCGGGATCTCAATAAAGCCTGCCCGAAGGACGATTTCCCAGTGCCAGTCACCGAACTGATGATAGACAATACGTCCACTCATGAGGTTTTCTCCTTCATGGATGGCTCATCGGGGTATAACCATATAAAGATGCATCCCGAATACCAGAAACACACCGCCTTCAGGACTCCTTTGGGTATATTCTGCTACAAGGTGATGCCCTTCGGTTTGAAGAATGCCAGTGCCACCTATCAGAAGGCCATGACGAAAATCTTCGATGACCTCATACATGAAATCGTTGAGTGCTATATCGACGATCTCGTGGTTAAAAGCAAATCATACGAGGAATATCTCGAACATTTGAAGACCGTATTTCAACGCCTTCGACAATATAACTTGAAGATGAACCCTCTCAAGTGCGCATTCGGAGTTTCCTTGGGCAAATTCCTGGGATTCATCGTCCGACACCGGGGTATCGAGATAGATCCGTCAAAAATAAAGGCGATCATGGAAATGCCTCTGCCAAGAACTCTCAAACAGCTGCGGTCTCTCTAAGGAAAGCTTGCGTATATACGACGGTTTATAGCCAACCTTTCAGGCAAGTGTCGTCCTTACAGCCACCTGATGAAGAAGGGAACTCCGTTCATCTGGGACCAAAAATGCCAAAGCGCGCTAGATTAGATCAAGCAATACCTGCAAAACCCGCCAGTGTTGGCTGCTCCGGTCAAGGGAAAGCCCCTCATTCTTTATACAACCGCCCTCGAAGGTTCCTTAGGCGCATTATGGGCACACGAAAACGATCAAGGGAAAGAAAGAGCACTCTACTACTTAAGTCGAGTTCTACTGGGGGCAGAAAGCAACTACTCCCCCATTGAAAAACACTGCCTGGCGTTGATCTTTGCGATAACAAAACTCAGGCACTATGCGTTGGCACATGAAGTCCGTCTCATTTCGAAGGTGGACCCCCTTAAATATTTAATGTCGAAGGCCATATTGACGGGACGACTCGCTAAATGGGCCCTGCTCTTGATGGAGTTCTCGATATCGTATCAACCTCTCAGGGCAGTGAAAGGCCAGGCCATCGCCGACTTCCTCGCTGAGCATCCGATACCCGCCGATTCTCCTCTAAATTGTGATCTGCCAGACGAACATGCGTTCGACGCAATCTACGGTGGTGATACCCGATGGGAGCTTTATTTCGATGGAGCATCTTCCGTGAAAAAGCGCAAACAAAGTACCCCTATAATCAAATCAGGGGTAGGACTCATCTTTGTAACTCCACAAGGAGGGATAATGCGCTTTGCTTTCTCCCTAACAGAGCCGAGGACAAACAACGAAGCCGAATACGAAGCTTTGATAGCCGGCCTCGAAATTGCCATCGACATGGGAATTGAAAACCTCCTCATATAAGGAGATTCTCAACTAGTCGTTAGTTAAGTAAATGGCGACTACCAGACGTGCAAACCAGAGTTGGTGAAGTACGGCGAGAAGGTGCAGCAACTGTTGACCCAAATCCCTTCCTATAATTTAGAAAACATACCGCGTGCGGAAAACAGCAAAGCGGACGCGTTGGCCAAGCTCGCTAAGGAACTGGCTGATGAGAACCTCGATGACGTCAGAATTGTGGTGCAAAGCCGTCGGGTGCTCGCCCCAGCGGAAATATCTCCGGAATCACCCGAAGAGAAGGGAGCGACTGAGCAGATGACCCTGCAAATAAAAGATCGGGAAAATACCGAGGATTGGAGGAAGTCTTTATAGACTACTTCAAATACCGTCGAACGCCCGAAGATGCGTCCTCAAGACATCAGCTTATGAAACGAGCTCTGTCTTTCGCCTTCGTCAACGATACTCTGTACAAGAGGTCATTTGATTCTTTGTGGTTGAGATGTCTGGGACCTGACGAAGCGAAAAGATTCGTTCAGGAAGTTCATGACGGACTCTGCGGTTCTCACCAAGTAGGCCCAAAGATGAAGTTGAAGATCAAACGGATGGGCTACTACTGGCCCACGATGATTCAGGACTGCCTTGAATATGCGAAGCAGTGCCACTCATGCCAAATTCACGGGGACTTCATCCACCAGCACCCAAATCCTCTCCATCCAACGGTGGCTAGCTGGCCATTCGAAATGTGGGGAACTGACATAGTCGGCCCTATCGAACCAGCATCATCCAGGGGACATCGATTCATCTTGGCGACGACTGACTACTTCTCCAAATGGGCAGAGGCAGTACCGCTGAGGGAAGTTAAGACGGAGAATATCCTCCATTTCTTCAAGACGCACGTCCTATATCGGTTTGGAACTCCGCGCCGGATTATCTCCGATAACGGGCCAGCTTACAGAAGCCACAAGATTAGTCACTTCGCGCAACAACACAATATAGACTGGAGATATTCCTCGGTTTATAATCCGCGAGCTAACGGTCTAGCTGAAGCCTTCAACAAGACCTTGACAAAAATCATGAAGAAAACGGTGTCCCGAAATAAGAAGGACTGGCATGAAAGACTGCAAGAAGCTCTTTGGGCGTATCGAACTACGTTCAAGACAGCCACAAACACAACGCCATATGCGCTGGTATTCGGTACAGAAGCAGTACTCCCCCTCGAGATAGAGTTACCCTCTCTACGAGTGGCAGTCCACTACGAGCTAACAGACGAAGAAAATGCTCACCTTCGGCTTGAGGAGCTTGATGCCCTTGATGAAACCCGGCTCATAGCGCAACAAAATCTGGAAGCTTATAAAGCAAAGATGACGCGCTCATATGAAAGATTGACCCGGCCGAGGACATTCCGCCAAGGAGAACTCGTGCTAGTGGTCAAAAGGCCTATGATCCCTAATCGCACCAAGCGGGGAAAGTTCGAGCCAAACTATGAAGGCCCGTACGTCATAGACAAGGTCTACCAGGGTGGAGCCTATCTACTCATGGATATGCACGGTGAAAGGCCTTACCGGCCAATAAATGGCCGATTCCTAAAGAAATACCACGCTTAGCAAGTTACTACCTAGGTCAATGATAGATGACGACGACTATGTCCGCTCGCTATCTTCCTAAGCTCAAACTTCATAAGCAGTAGCCAGCCTTCTCATGATGGACCGAAACGTCCTTAAACTAATGCTGGACCGAAACGTCCTTAAACTAACGCCGGACCGAAATGTCCCTAAACTAATGCCGGACCAAAACGTCCTTAAACTAATGAAGGACCGAAACGTCCTTAAACTAATACCGTAGCATCCTTAGGCTGACGAGATAAATAAAAAAAATATAAAAATAAAAAGAATAAAAAAAACGGTATGTCCATAAGCAAAATGGGCATGGATGAAAAACCCGAAAGGGCTCCATGAGTAAAAACAGCAGGACTACCGGCGAGTGTTTGTGAAAATCCGAAAGGGCGCAACCTCGTTAAAAGACAGTTACAGGGTCCCCTCGACCTTGTAAGGAGAAATCACCCGCGTGAGATCCTTACGACTCACAAGGGAGCAACACACTTAGGGATCCCCACGATTCCTAAGGAGAAAATACACTTGTGAGATCCTCACGACTCGTAAGGAGAACTCTCTTATGGGACCCTCACGGCTCATAAGATTTGAAAGTCTTAAGTTACAGAGACCTAAACCTGTGGTTAAGAAACCCCCACAACTTCCGATATTGCCCTACAAGTGGTTCAATACTGACCCTTGTATACAATCCACGGGCGCGAATAAACATTTCCCTAACCAAGTCCCATCTATGACTGGGGATACGTACGCATGGTGAACAACCCTTATAAGTCCTCTCGACTTACAAGGAGAAAACACTCTTGTAGGATCCTTACGACTTACAGAGGAACGTACACTTAGGAATCCTCATGATTCCTAAGGAGAAAATACACCTACACGATCCTCACGACTTGTAAGGAGAAATATCTTTGTGAGACCCTTACGGCTCATGAAGTTAAAAGCCTTAGTCGACAGGACCTTAACCCTGTTCGCTAAGCCACCTTTGTTCGACATCGACGGAAGCAAATGATGATTCGCTCCTGGAAATATCCCAGTTGTAGCGGTGCTGATGCCGAAAGCGGTGTCTAATTTCAGGTTTACGGTGAAAAACCGGTAGGCCGCACATGCATACAAAATAGCCGAAATGATGGGGCAACTTGCAATAAAAAGCAGCAAGTAAAAACGTATGCATACAAAAATAGCCGAAATGATTGGGCAACTCGCAATAAAAAGCAATGAGTGAAAATAAAATAAATAGCCGAAATGATTGGGCACCGCGAAAAATAGCCGAAATGATTGGGCAATCGCGACCTTCGCGATATAAAAGCTGAAATGATAGAGCATCGCGGAAATAAAAGAAAAAAAATGAAATGATAAAACTTTGGCCCTACAGTTGAGATCACATCGATCCCTGTATACAATCCAAGGGCGCAAACAAAGAGGGAACCATACTTTCCCAACAGGCTCCGCCAGAAAACGAAGCCAAATCTCTACGGTTCGTCCCAACCCCGAAGAAACCAGTGTTTTCGGCAAATCCTTCGACTCGAGGAAACAAACATCCTTGACGAAGAAAATCCTAATTCGCGTCGACTCGCAGAGAAACCAGTGTCTCCGTGAGAAATTCTCGATCTGTTTCAACACCAGGGAAACAAATATCCTTGGAAAATACCTCAATTCAGGGAAACAAATATCCTTGGAAAATACCTCAATTCAGGGAAACAAATATTCTTGATGAGAGCCTCCTGATGCGCGTCGACTCGCAGAGAAACCAATGTCTCCGTGGGAAATTCTCGATCCGTTTCAACTTTAGGGAAACAAATATCCTTGGAAAATACCTCAATTCAGGGAAACAAATATCCTTGATTAGAGCCTCCTGATTCGCGTCGACTCACAGAGAAACCAGTGTCTCCGTGGGAAATTCTCGATCCGTTTCAACACCAGGGAAACAAATATCCTTGGAAAATACCTCAATTCAGGGAAACAAATATCCTTGATGAGAGCCTCCTGATTCGCGTCGACTCGCAGAGAAACAATGTCTCCATGGGAAATTCTCGATCCGTTTCAACACCAGGGAAACAAATATCCTTGGAAAATACCTCAATTCAGGGAAACAAATATCCTTGATGAGAGCCTCCTGATTCGCGTCGACTCGCAGAGAAACCAGTGTCTCCGTGGGAAATTCTCGATCCGTTTCAACACCAGGGAAACAAATATCCTTGGAAAATACCTCAATTCAGGGAAACAAATATCCTTGATGAGAGCCTCCTGATTCGCGTCGACTCGCAGAGAAACCATTGTCTCCGTGGGAAATTCTCGATCCGTTTCAACACCAGGGAAACAAATATCCTTGGAAAATACCTCAATTCAGGGAAACAAATATCCTTGATGAGAGCCTCCTGATTCGCGTCGACTCGCAGAGAAACCAGTGTCTCCGTGGGAAATTCTCGATCCTTTCAACACCAGGGAAACAAATATCCTTGGAAAATACCTCAATTCAGGGAAACAAATATCCTTGATGAGAGCCTCCTGATTCGCGTCGACTCGCAGAGAAACCAGTGTCTCCGTGGGAAATTCTCAATCCGTTTCAACACCAGGGAAACAAATATCCTTGGAAAATACCTCAATTCAGGGAAACAAATATCCTTGATAAGAGCCTCCTGATTCGCGTCGACTCGCAGAAAAACCAGTATCTCCGTGGGAAATTCTCGATCCGTTTCAACACCAGGGAAACAAATATCCTTGGAAAATACCTCAATTCAGGGAAACAAATATCCTTGATGAGAGCCTCCTGATTCGCGTCGACTTGCAGAGAAAACAGTGTCTCCGTGGAAAATTCTCGATCCGTTTCAACACCAGGGAAACAAATATCCTTGGAAAATACCTCAATTCAGGGAAACAAATATCCTTGATGAGAGCCTCCTGATTCGCGTTGACTCGCAGAGAAACCAGTGTCTCCGTGGGAAATTCTCGATCCGTTTCAACACCAGGGAAACAAATA
This sequence comes from Agapanthus africanus, assembly GCA_030015575.1. Lineage (NCBI taxonomy): Eukaryota > Viridiplantae > Streptophyta > Magnoliopsida > Asparagales > Amaryllidaceae > Agapanthus > Agapanthus africanus. Next base: position 293,855,319 of record CM057339.1, on the reverse strand, counting down.
TCCTTGGAAAATACCTCAATTCAGGGAAACAAATATCCTTGATGAGAGCCTCCTGATTCGCGTCGGCTCGCAGAGAAACCAGTGTCTCCACGGGAAATTCCCGATTCGTCTCAACTTGCAAGAGGAAGCCTCAGGCAGTAGAGATTAAAATCTTGTTTCCTGAACAATGGGACCCTGCAAGTCGGTCTAAAACGGTCTCTTGCATACTATTCACGGGTCTCACTCTCCAAAGTCGAATTTCGACAAGGAGGGAAACAACCGCTTTTAGGTCCTCTCGACTCGTAAAAGGGAAAAATTCTCTTATAAGATCCTTACGACTTATAAGAGAAAACGCACTTAGAAATCCTCACGATTCCTAAGGAGAAAACACACCTACGAAATCCTCTCGATCCGTAGGGAGAAAAATCTCTATGAGACCCTCACGGCTCATAGAGTTGAAAAGTCTTAGGCGGCAGATCTGAACCTGCGGCTTAAGCCATCGCTATTTCTTGAGGAAATCAAGATGCTTGCTCTAATTATCTGCCAACCATGTTTACTAAGGTGGCATGCTGATAATAAAAGAAAGAAAAGGCGGAGAAATGACACAAGACATTACAAAAAAAAATGTGTATCTTTTATTCATAAACTTGATTGAGTACAGGATACATTGTGTTAAAGAATAAAAAATATGTATATACATTTTTTATTTACAAGTACAAACGATACAAAGAGGGATAGCTACTGAGGAGGAAGTGTCTTTAACAAATCTGCAAGCTGCTCTCGCACTTCCTTCAGCGCCTCCTCCTGAGTGGCTGCCGCGGCCACCTCCGCTTCCACCTGGGTCCGCTGCTGCAAAAAGGATGAAAGTTGCTCCTCGACCGCCTTCTGGGCTGCTTCCAGGCTAGGTGCATCCCGTTCGACAACGTCAAGCTGTTGCCTCAGTGATAACCCTTCGGAAAGGCATTGCAGAAGGCCCTCAAAGACAACCTTCAGCCGTGCAGCATTGGCCTGTTAGTTATATGTATGCCCTAGAGGCCATTACTATACATACGATGTATATTGTAGTGGATGCTAAGACATATATAGGGAGTACTTTCTTGCTCGACATGATAGTATGCTATCTGGTTGTACTTTATCTTAACATGTACTCTGATTGTCTCTATGTTACCTGTTGATAAAGCCCTTAGGATATGTACTCGACTACTGGGACTATGATGAGATCATACTAGTGGGGCCACGGTAGTCGACGAGTACATCCTATAACTGTTCCTAGTCGAGGGTGTATCGAGACAGGGCATCGATACACCAGAGTAGACTAGCGTATACGCATCTTGACCCATATGATGGGCGATGGATGATCCCATATCCATCGGTGTTTGACATCAAGGATGGTGTACGGGTGCTCAGTGGAGACTGGGTACACTGGACGGACTCGCCGAGAACTCCCAGATGGTATTATACCTCACGTCAGATGGCAGTTCTCCGGTGACACTGGTACAGAGTAGTCTGTTGACCCGAGATCGTCATAGAGTCTTGTGTGATTCCCACTGTGCTTTGATTTCCATCATACCACGTCCAAGAGGGCGTGCAAAAAGGTGGCTTTTGGGTACAGTCCCGAATCACATGGAGGCAATGAGCGATAGGAGGGGATTCATCTCTCCCGGTATAGGGAGTTGATGTTGTGCTGTGTTCGATTGGCTATAACCGGAAATCCCTGGCCAGGGTTGCTGAGATTTACTGGTAAGTGTTATCAGTAGTTTCTCGAACTGTTATAGACCTCATATCGACACGACTTATCGAGCTACTGGGGTCTGACGTTTACCACCCCTAGGCGAGATATGCAACATATCAGACGACGAGACCGGACTGTACGGGAGTGTTACTGTTTGGATTCACAGGAGAATGTACAGGCTTGCTTGTTGATCTTCTGAGCGCTCAATACCTGGGTAACTGTTACGTTTAGCTGACCGCTTGCAGCTTGTGGGTGTTTGATATAATCATCTCCTACTGCCGGCGTATTGACGATTCTTTAGAGTCCTACACAGAGCTTTATTGACTCAGGCAAAATGGAGTAGGGGCACGTATGTGATATGTGCGGGACCGAGGATAATACGATATGAGATACCGTATTCTATTCTCGCGATATTTGATATCAGCCGGGTCATCGGATCAAATGTTGATTCGATGAATCTGTACGGATAAATATTAGTCGGTTATATGCGATATAGCCGGATTGTCGGATCAAGTGTTGATTCGATAATTTAATGTATAATAATATATATGATATATTAAATTACATTATCTAATATTTGCTCACTAAAAGATTCTTTTTCTCACTCGGATAATACATTGATATATATGCGATATATGTTAATTGTATTATTTTATTTTGTTACGATAAATATTTTATATGTGATATATAATATTGTAACATGATATGATTACTAATGCAACATGCTTAGTAGAGATTAAACATGGTTAGGGTTTGATTAGGGTTAAACCTTTCTAGATGTTTCTAGAAGGTTTTCTTTTTTGTTTTGGAAAAGATATTTTAGCATGATATTTCTTAACCCAACCACACCCTTTAACCCTAGTTCAATCTCTACAATGGTTACTTGACCATGGTTGCATAATTCATCATTATCTCTTTTCTATTATTCATCACAAAAGGAATTCTATCAGTTTGTTCATCTTCTTCCTTCTTCTTCTTTGCTTGCAAAGTTTTCTAGCTTTGATATTTGTGATGAAAATATGTGAGAAAAAGATAAATAAAGAGAGCAAAAATCCTACTTCATCATCCTCATCTTCCCTTGCCATTTAGATGAGGGTGTTCACATCATTTCATGAGTGTTAGCTTGTGTTAATGAAACTTCAAGGTAGATCATCTTTGTATCGAAGATCGGAAGCAAGACTGCGTCTTTCTCTTCGTGGAACCTCTCGAGAGTCCAGAACCCGATGATCGCAGCGAAGGGACCACAACACGGAGCTTATGAAGTGAAGGACCGGATCTACAAAGGTTGTAATCCCTCTCACTTAGTGTTAAAGTGTTTAGCATGCTTGTTTTCGCCTAATCTCTAGTTTAAAGATCCGGCTTCGGGTTGTTCGACACGGCTAATTTTTTAATCGGGCATGGTTGATGCCTCATAGACCCTTGTGCGCGTGCATAGCAACCCTACAGTGGTATCAGAGCCAAGCTAGAGCTTTAGGCGAAGTCTAGACGAAGTTTAAAGTCCGATCGAACGCCAAAACCCCGACATGGAACCCTCTCTGTACATTTTTCAAAAAGTTGATTTTTTCTGAATTAAAAATGCTCAGAAAAACAAGCAGGAAAAACTAAGAATTACTGTGAAGTACGGTCCCCTAAGTCGACTATTTGACCGCGGAACCGCGGCTAAACCATGGGTTTTGCGGCGGTTACGCGGCCAAAATTTGGACTTAGTCCCTGAAATTTCATGTAATTATTTTTAGGCCCTTTCTTGTTAATTTTTTCTGGGAATATTTTAATTCCACTCAAGTGTTGAGTTTTCAAGGGTTGTATTGGGGAATCGTTGATTCGATCGGATAATTTAACTTTGTTTAGTTTGTCCGAATAATTTTTAGAAACTGTTAAAAAGTTCGAACGGATATCAATAACTCACTTTTTCCCCTATCGGAAAATTTTTCAAAAGTTGGATTTTTTCTCGAGTTTAAGAACGTTCTAAGTCGTGCATGTAATGCGGTGGACCCTCTAGAAGACAACAAACCTTAACTCGATTATGTGACTGTCTTGAACTGCCTTTTGAACCTTAGGGTTTGGGGCAGTACGGCGTGCCACATGTGAGGCGTTGGCTTGACCCTTCTACGGCTGGACCATTGGTACTGTGGCATGTGATGGATGTTTTTTAAACTGATTTCAAGTGTTGAGATATATTGGGGAAAACTTGGGTGTTTGATTATTCGATCGGAAAGTTTAACATTGTCTATTTATCTGGAATGTGATACAATATTTGGAATCCACTTATTGTTATGAGATAACTAATTTGAATATTATAAATCTAGCAGTTCAGTCTCAGATGATCGGTTGCCACGGAATTTTGATGTGATCAAAAGTCCGTCGCAATCACGTAGCGTATGCGGATACTCGCCGGGTAAACTTAATAGACAGCTACGCCCCATAGCCCCAACCAAGTGACTGTAGGAGAACCCCGTCGCCAAAAGCATCCGTTCGGGTGCTTGCGGCAGCGGTGTTCCGCCTTAGTGCACTTTGTCGACGGCATCCGGGGGTGCGGCCGTCTACTAAAGTTTGCGACGAGCATTCGATCAGGATGTCGGGAATCTTGTTGAATTGCCCGACTTGATATTGAAAAGAGTTTTCGATAATGAGACTAAAATGCGGGGTTTATAATTGTTAGGCATGAGATGTCTAAGGAATTCATTTGGTTAGGCATGCGATGTCTAAAGAGGTTGCGGATTCCAACTGTTGTAGTTTTACACTTTCTTTTCTGTGACCGTAAGCGTAGTATGTGGTGTATCGCCGGCTTCGTTGTTATACATCAAAGACAATCGGGATACGCATACTTGCTTACGTTGATGATATGAGATATTATGTGTTGCTGTGATATGTTATATTGGATCATCGCGTTTTGAATAACCGGGGGTTTTATGTGAGATGAGAGTTTTTTCTTTTTCATTCATGTAAAATTCATTTGTATGTAATATTCTTTTATTGGGGCACTTCCAGGTTGCGGAAGATGTCACCGTTGATGTATATTATTTACTTTTCCGCATTAGGTAGACCCAAGGAGGGGAGCACAAGTAACCGGGTTCTAGGGTCCAGTGGGAGACCGTCTCGAGGAGTCGGGACCGGGTCTCCTAACCCTAGAATTGGCTGTGTTGCTTGTCGCTCTCGTAGGGGTCTAGGGATGTGGGTTTGGCTATTCATCGCGACCGTGGAATCCGTGTTTTATACAAGCTCGTATTGAAAACACGGACGTCCTAGTATATCCAATATTTCATATATGTTCTTCTGCTGCAATGTTCTGTGATGAGATCATATTACTGCCTGAGACGAATGTTTATATTATATATATGTGATATATGTTATATTGCAGATTTTGTTTCAAATGTGATGCTTGTGAAGCATAATAAAATGGGACTTCATTAATGAGATTAATGAAACTAAAAAGAAACCTAAAGATGTTGTAGAAACTTGTTTAAAAACTGGTAGCTCTAGTTCTTGCTTTGCATAGCGGTGTTCCTTGTAGAACATCCAGCACCTTATTCGATAAGGAAAGAGCCGAGATCCCTTCACCGGGAGTGACCTCTTTAGTGAAACTATCAGATGCTACAAACTCGGTTTGTCTTTTGATTGCTTATATAGTTCTTCCTTTGCATAGTGATATTTGTGAAATATCCTGCACCTTATTCGATGAGGAAAGTGCCGACGATCCCTTCACCGGGAGTGACCCCTTTAGCAAAACTAGAAAGGCCTCAAAAACACTCCATTTAAAATCACTCGATTCTACAACGATATCAAGTTCATTACGCAAAAGGTTTTCTTAAAAACCTATCGTAGCCCTCCGTCATTTTAGGAAGTAGAGTACTTAGTATTCGTGTTGCGTATGTCGACTTTAATTGAGGCGTAGTGTACGGTAGCTAAGTGATGTCTTCCTACACAGCATATGATGCGATTAGTTAGGACATTCATGTGATTATGTCGACCATAGTTGAGGGTCATGTAGGGTGGGTCTGATTAATCATGAAATGACGAGTAGAACTTGACTAGTGCTTATGATGTGTTGACCTTAGTTAAGGTCATAAGTGCTAGGGGTAAAATATTATCGGGAATTTCAAGTGTTGAAATTTGCAATGAGATTGTATACCTTCTATGAGATAGTTGGATCTCGATACCCGCTGTGAGTAAGAATTGCTCCTGGGAGAGTTTTACACATTACAATTAGCCGATCAAGTAGGTGTCTAGAAAGGTGTTAACGGGGTTACGCCCCTGGGAAAACGAGGTTTACTTTAATTAGGTTCGTGCGAAAGCACGGGGGACCTCCCTCAAAGTACCGACACTGGCCTGGCTGAAAGATTGGCGAACTTGTAGCGTGTAATTAATCCCGGCTAGTCTTTCCTTTTAGGGTTTGAAGGAAGATTTGATTAAAACAGTGGGAGACATCCTGATTAGATATATTAGATAACCAATCTAATCTTACAAGAGCATACGCTGAGTGTTTTCTTCTCTCTCTCCAGGTAGCGACCATATCACGCTTTAATCAAGATAATAAAACGGATGAATTGACCGAACCAGCTTGTTATACTGAGCTGGGGAACGTTGGTCCCACTCCAACTTATAATTGTTATAAGATAGAGCAGGAAATTGGGGAATACCAGATTTCCCGTACCGCCCAAACGAAGAAAGTGCATGTTGATGCATCATCTTCAGGTGTGTTCATTACAGAGAACTGTTTCTCAGTATCCTTTACGTCCTGGGTATGAGATACCGGATCAGGATCCCACATATGTAATCTGTTACATGGGCTACAGAAAGGTAGAGAACTGAGAACGGGTGATAAGTTTCATGAGACAGAAAACAGTGCAAGTGTTGCAGCCAAGTCTGTTGGTCACTATCACCCTGTATTACCTGAATACATTGATTCTGAACGAATGTTATTAGATACCGAACCTGATATACAATATCATATCTTTTTCTTTATTAGTAAAGAAAGGATATAATTTTGTATAGTTGGATAATGTTTTGAACATTTCCAATATCAAGAGTTGATCGGTTCAGGCACGTTATCTAAAAGCATTAATGTTCTAAATCAAACTACAGTTCTTAGTATACGGAATACACACAAGAGGAAGAGTTCAGAAATGAACGAATTCTTCTTGAGATATTATAGACTAGGTCATATCAATGCGACCCGACTGGCTGAAGTTACATATAGATGTATATTTAAACTAGTTTGAATTTACATCTTGTGAAACTTGCCGGTCATGTCACAAAGATACGATGACCATAGCTCTGTTTATTGGAAACAGAGAAAGAGTTATTGAACTTTTGGGATTGATACATGCTGATGTATAAAAGTCTCCTGTCTACACATGCCAAGACCGGTTCTTTGTACTTCATTACATTCTCTGATGATCTCTCAAGATTCAGACATATGTTCCTGCTGAAACACAAGTCCGAACCTTTTGAGATATTCACAGAACGTAAGTTAGAAGTAGAGAACCAAAATACAGGTATAAGTATTATGTCTTTTGATGAGATCAAGGAGGAGAATACTTGAGCACGGAATTCCTGGACTATTCTAAAGGAGAATGAGATTCTCTCTCAGCATTACTCCTCCGTATACACCATAGCACGATGGTATATCGGGGCGGGGCAATAGCACCTTATGTGATATGGTGTGCTCTATGATGAGTACTACTGAGTTTCCTATTTCCTTTTGGGAGTTATGCACTTGAGAAGATGCATACCTATTGAATAGGGTTCAAATCAAATCAGTTACCTACCACTTCATATGTGATATGGAAAGGGAAGAGCCCATATCTTAAGTTGATTAAGATTTGGGGTTGTCCGGCCTATGTCTAAAAGCAAAATCCGGACAAGCTCGAGGCAAGGTCTGTTATGTAGAACTGGAAATGTTCCAGCTATACAAACTGCAGCTGATGATTTAGTAGAACCAAAGGATTCAATAGTAACCAACGAACCTCAGCCTCTCCGCCGATCTAGTACGGTTCCTCACCCACCTGAGAGATACTTCGGTTTCTCTATGACAGTGGGAGCGAGGATTGCATCATGGGATGATGACCCAACTAGTTTCGGGCTGGCCATCTGGAGTGGGACTCTGTAAGAATGGCTGGATGCTAATCGATCTGAGATGGAATCCTTATACACCAACAAAGTATGGACTTTAGTTGCTTTATATGAAGGGTTAAATCCCCATCAGGAGCAAGTATATCTTGAGAAGATTACTTGGTGTACATGGAAAAGTTGAGACTTTCAAAGCTAAACTTGTTAAAGGTTTGCATCGTAGACCAGCTGTGGCTTATGATGAAACCTTTTCTAAGGAGCTATGCTTAAGTCCATCCAGATCCTACTTGCCACGGCTACATACCATGACTACGATATCTGGTGGTTGGGTGTCATGACTGCTTTTCTAAATGATGATTTAGAAGATAGCATCTATAAGTACACAGCCAGAGGGCTTCGTAGACAGTGGGAGCAACGGAAACGTGTGCAAGATGCTTTATAGGATAAAGCAGGCATCGCGGAGTTGGAACATCTGTTTTGATGTGGTAGTCAAAGAGTTTGACTTCATCAAAATGGTAGATGAACCTTGTATATACAAAAAGGTAGTAGGGAGTTTGGTGGTGATCCTCGTAGAGTACGTGGATGACATACTCTTGATAGGGAAGGAGTTTCCTATGCTACGCTCGGTCAATCTCCGCTTATCACAAGGATTCTCCATATAGGATCAAAGTGATACCTCCTAAATCCTGGGTTTTTGGATCTATGAGATAGATCTAATTGGATGTTAGGATCCTCACTAGCAGTAGTGAGATGGTATCAATCGATCCTGGGGAGAATCACTGGAAAGGTTCCAGGGTGATAAGGATGACTGAATGTCAGTCGCAGGCATTGTCTTTACCCTCAGTGGAGGGATGGTATGTTGGAAGAGTTCCAAGCTAGATACCGTGACTTACTAGACGATTAAAGGCAAGATACATCGTTACCAAGGATGCTACCAAAGAGGCAGTCTGGATATATATAAGTTCATGAGATGAACTTCGTTCCTACCATTGTGTGACAATGGAGTTGTGGCATTTGCCAAGGAACTACCGTCCCATCAGAAATCCAGATATAATTCTTAGGCAGTATCACCTGATCATGGAGATGGTTGATCTCCAGGGAGATCGAGGTTAGGAGAGTAGACACAGAGGACGACGGCGCGGATCCACTCACAAAGGCCTTTTTCCCAGTAGAGACTTTTATGGGATGGTTAAGTATGAGATACTTCAACCACAGCTAATTGTTGGGTATGTGATACCACAACAGATGGCCCTAGTGCAAGTGGGAGATTGTTAGTTATATGAATGCCCTAGAGGCCATTACTATACATACGATGTATATTGTAGTGGATGCTAGGACATATATAGGGAGGACTTTCTTGCTCGACATGATAGTATGCTATCTGGTTGTACTTTATCTTAACATGTACTCTGATTGTCTCTATGTTACATGTTGATAAAGCCCTTAGGATATGTACTCGACTACTGGGACTATGATGAGATCATACTAGTGGGGCCACGGTAGTCGACGAGTACATCCTATAACTGTTCCTAGTCGAGGGTGTATCGAGACAGGGCATCGATACACCAGAGTAGACAAGCGTATACGCATCTTGACCCATATGATGGGCGATGGATGATCCCATATCCATCGATGTTTGACATCAAGGATGGTGTATGGGTGCTCAGTGGAGACTGGGTACACTGGACGGACTCGCCGAGAACTCCCAGATGGTATTATACCTCACGTCAGATGGCAGTTCTCCGGTGACACTGGTACAGAGTAGTCTGTTGACCCGAGATCGTCATAGAGTCTTGTGTGATTCCCACTGTGCTTTGATTTCCATCATACCACGTCCAAGAGGGCGTGCAAAAAGGTGGCTTTTGGGTACAGTCCCGAATCACATGGAGGCAATGAGCGATAGGAGGGGATTCGTCTCTCCCGGTATAGGGAGTTGATGTTGTGCTGTGTTCGATTGGCTATAACCGGAAATCCCTGGCCAGGGTTGCTGAGATTTACTGGTAAGTGTTATCAGTAGTTTCTCGAACTGTTATAGACCTCATATCGACACGACTTATCGAGCTACTAGGGTCTGACGTTTACCACCCCTAGGCGAGATATGCAACATATCAGACGACGAGACTGCACTGTACGGGAGTGTTACTGTTTGGATTCACAGGAGAATGTACAGGCTTGCTTGTTGATCTTCTGAGCGCTCAATACCTGGGTAGCCGTTACGTTTAGCTGACCGCTTGCAGCTTGTGGGTGTTTGATATGATCATCTCCTACTGCCGGTGTATTGACGAATCTTTAGAGTCCTACACAGAGCTTTCTTGACTCAGGCAAAACGGAGTAGGGGCACGTATGTGATATGTGCGGGACCGAGGATAATACGATATGAGATACCGTATTCTATTCTCGCGATATTTGATATCAGCCAGGTCATCGGATCAAATGTTGATTCGATGAATCGGTACGGATAAATATTAGTCGGTTATATGCGATATAGCCGGATTGTCGGATCAAGTGTTGATTCGATAATTTAATGTATAATAATATATATGATATATTAAATTACATTATCTAATATTTGCTCACTAAAAGATTCTTTTTCTCACTCGGGTAATACATTGATATATATGTGATACATGTTAATTGTATTATTTTATTTTGTTACGATAAATATTATATATGTGATATATAATATTGTAACATGATATGATTACTAATGCAACATGCTTAGTAGAGATTAAACATGGTTAGGGTTTGATTAGGGTTAAACCTTTCTAGATGTTTCTAGAAGGTTTTCTTTTTTGTTTTGGAAAAGATATTTTAGCATGATATTTCTTAACCCAACCACACCCTTTAACCCTAGTTCAATCTCTACAATGGTTACTTGACCATGGTTGCATAATTCATCATTATCTCTTTTCTATTATTCATCACAAAAGGAATTCTATCAGTTTGTTCATCTTCTTCCTTCTTCTTCTTTGCTTGCAAAGCTTTCTAGCTTTGATATTTGTAATGAAAATATGTGAGAAAAAGATAAATAAAGAGAGCAAAAATCCTATTTCATCATCCTCATCTTCCCTTGCCATTTAGATGAGGGTGTTCACATCATTTCATGAGTGTTAGCTTGTGTTAATGAAACTTCAAGGTAGATCATCTTTGTATCGAAGATCGGAAGCAAGACTGGGTCTTTCTCTTCGTGGAACCTCTCGAGAGTCCAGAACCCGATGATCGCAGTGAAGGGACCACAACACGGAGCTTATGAAGTGAAGGACCGGATCTACAAAGGTTGTAATCTCTCTCACTTAGTGTTAAAGTGTTTAGCATGCTTGTTTTCGCCTAATCTCTAGTTTAAAGATCCGGATTCGGGTTGTTCGGCACGGCTAATTTTTTAATCGGGCATGGTTGATGCCTCGTAGACCCTTGTGCGCGTGCATAGCAACCCTACATGGCCTCCACCCGAGCAAGCAGTTGGGCAAACTTGCTCGAAGTCTCACAGCGCTCCTTACGCCTTGAAATGACTTATTGTTCGAGATGGCGGAAGTAAGAAGCGCTCTGCTCAATCTACGCTGCTCTTTGATTACTGGCGGCTAAGGTCTTGGGAGCGGGACGCATCGACTCCAGCTGATGCAGGCGGGCCTCGATCTCCCTGTAATGGTTAACCCAAGATGCGATGATGCCCTCGTCATGAAAGTTCACGAGTATCACCAGCATCGGGTTAACCGCCGTAGCGAAGTCTGCGGCAGATGTAGGAGTTTCAACATCGAGGTCCTCGACGTAGTCACTCAACATGCGCAGACTATTCGCAGCGCCTTTTGAAGATGGACGTCTCAGATATGGACCTGCCGGCATTATGATGCGAGGCTCGAAGGGCGCCGAGACCGGAACGACAGCTGAAAAGAAACAAGATGTGATCAGATAACAGTTCAGGAAATAAAAAGGGGGGGTTATCGGTGTAATAATCGCTGTACCAGCTGAGGCAGATGGCAAGGACGGAAGGGTCGGTGGCGCAGCCGATCTTTCATCCCCTCCTTCGATTTGTAGCACTGCAGTGGGGACAAAAAAGAAGTTAGAAGTAATCCCATCAACGAAAAAGAAAGATATCAATGGGAAAACATACTCACCAGTGCCACCAGAGGAAGAAGCGAGTTCAGATGGGAAGGAGAAGTGTGGGAGCAACACCTGATAAAGATGGTCAAAAAGCACTCCTGAAAGGCACAACAATATGACTTTAGTACACAAATTATACGTCTGAAAGATAAGATTAATAAGTTGCAAAGCCATACCTTCCAACATCTTCGATGGTATGAGAGAGGGCTGAGAGGTGACCACCGCCAAGGCAGTAGTTGAAGGCGCTCCCTCGAGCAATGGCGCATCGGCACTGGCTGCACCTACGTTATGAACAAATGTGAACTTGTCAGAAAAGATTGTAAGATAAAGAGGACAGTAACTTGGGATTTACCTGATGAGCTGCCGGCCGAAACGGAGGCGACTCCCTCCTCCATCGACATGAGGCCACCGCCCGTGGCCTCATCACCCGACTCAATGGTAACCGTTGTCGTGCTCACCAAACCTGGAGACGGCGGGGGACCATAGGCGGGGAAGGATATGACCGGAGCATTACCAGATTCCTGAGAAAGAGCGATTGGCTCATCCTCAGGAATCATGTCTACCTTACCCGCTACTCCCTCGGGCTCAGCAGTCACGGTTGCCTCATCCACCGTCACCACGAGGTCATCGGCCTTAGGCACTCCGCCCACTGCTACCTCGGGCTCAGCAACAACCGCTTGCTCAGGCATAGTGGACATGACCAGTTCGTCAGCCACTATTTCGGGCCCAGCAATCCCGACTGTGTCATCCGCCACCGGCTCAGGCTCGACCAATGCCTCTTCCCTTAGCCCCTCAGGTTCGACAGTCTCCGTCTCCCCCTCGGTTGGGCTTGGCCCTACAAGATAGAATGTATAAGAACCGACGGCTTTATAATTCTTACAACAAAATTTTGAAAGAAGTATTAGCTGAAGTGGACTTGTCGTTAGCCTCCCTGTTGGCGCGGATCGCCTATCTATGAGCTGTAGACAGGGCGACCGGGGACTCTTCTGACGGAGTGTCGGCACGAGGAACGGTGCTGGGGCCCGCTCCAATGGCCAAGGCAGCCCTGCGTGCCTTTGCTTCGCGCCTCGACCGCTTCCTTTCCTCCCGAGCTATCGCGATGGACCTCTTTGACGCTTCCTTCATCGAAGCATCGTCGTCCTCGTTCAGAGACGCCTCCAGAGCCTTTAAGGCATCTCTCATAGGCTCTTCAAGACGAACCTCCTGCGGTGGCCCAGAGGAAGCAGGAACGTCGGCAGCTGGCAGAACATTTGCGTCGCTTGGTGGGAACGACATTGAGGTTTCTGCGATAAAAAAGGAGAGGTTAGATTGACCATAACACAAGGAAAATGAAAACTTGATGAATTGAAACTTACTAAGGCCTAAAGACGCTCTATGGCGTTCCTCCTCTTGGAAGGTCTCGAGGGAAGCGGCAATGGCTTCTTCAGTGGTGATGCCTGTTGGAAGAAAAGAAGGAAAAATATTAGTCAAAGGTAATAATAAAGATATAATGCAATAGAAAATGCGACTAGTGATTACCTGATTCTGCGAGCTTAGCCAGCCATGCCTCACGCCTTGCCAACCATGCTGAAGTTTCGAGGGCGGCCTCCAAGTCTGTGTCATACGGCGGCATGACTAACCCCTCGTTGGTCCCATATTCACTCAGGCCCTCACCATAGGGAGCGTGGGGTTCCTGACCGAACGCGACGTCTGCAGCGAAGAGCGACTTCTTTTTTTTCTGCCCGCCAACCCTAGGTGCACGCGGGATCGACTTACGCTTAGCATCCACTTTGGGACGGCGGGTCCCGATGTCCGCACCCACGCCAGACTCCGGCGAGGCTACAACCATTGTCTCCACTGGAGCACAGGGCGCTGGAGGTGCATCTGCAATATCGGGGAGCGGCAACCCGTGCGGAGGACTTTGCGCATGCGATGGCCCGGCTCTAACATCTTTTAGAGGGGCAACTACTGGGGTCCTAGGCATAGTCACATAATTCGCGAATTATTCGCCGAATTCGCGAATAATTCGCGAATTTTTGATCAAACGAATTATTCGCCGAATTATTCTTCATTGCCGAACTGGCCGAATAATTCACGAATAATTCGCGAATTATTCCCGAATTATGTGAAAAAACAGCGAATAATTCAAAAAACTGCAAATAATTCACAAAATCAAAACCTAGCGTCTCATATATTAATTTATTGCTCGAAATCCTTCCCGAACATTTCCCGAACACTTACCGAATCTTTCCCGAATATCTGCCGATTTTTTCCGAATAGTTCTCCGAATCCGAATTTTCGACCTCGCCGAATTATTCCCGAACGGCGAATTTGTGACTATGGTCCTAGGCACTAAAGGAGCGTTGCGGTCGCTACCTGGAGGCGCACCCTTACGGTCGACCAGCAATCGCCTTTCCTCCTTTATAACGGCTCCCGTTGCATGATTGTACCATTCTTTATATACATTGAGGAGTCGTGGAGCGCAAGCCGGCGCACTGATAAAAAAGTGAGAACCCGTATTCAGGCGCATGAAATAATGCAGTGCGTTCTTCATCCCTTATTCAGTGGCAGCGGGTTCCAGTAGGAAAGCTTCCAAGGGTACCCCTTGATCGTAGCTCAGTTGCTGGGCGAAACGATGCAGGTTGTATCTCATGAAAATTGCCGCACCGTTCTGCCTAAATACTAGGAAGCCCGGTCTAATAGAATATAAGTGGAGGGTCTCCCGGGCCGTCAAAACTGAGGCTCCATCCTTGAAAGCGTCTTGTAGTGGCCGCATCGCAGTGGTAGACGCCTTTCTAATAGTAAACACCTTATCGATGAAAGGCATCCCGTCTCCAACGGTGTGGGGGCGAAAGAGTAAACCCCTGGCGTTCCGTGGCGATGGAGTCACAATTGATGCGCCAATCAACTGTATGATGTGAGGGAAACCGCACTTTTTGTAGAACGAGGGCCTTCTGTGCATGCCGAAGACACCTAACGTGTGTAGCTCGAGCCACGATACGAAGTAGTGCATCGGGAAGACCACGTGCAGTACCCCAGGCTCATTAGCGTCCGCTGCTCGACTGAGGCCATGATACAAGTGTGCCAAGCCGGCGATCCCAATGGCCACTTTTACCCCGATGGTCATCCGGTGAGATGGGTAAAAGACAGAGGGCCGCATATGGCGAGAATGCATTGGGATCGCAAACCAACTCAGCCATAGCCCAAGAAATCCTAAGAAAAAGGCCTCCTCGTCCATCCCAGGGGCTGCAATTTCTGCAAAAGACATAGTCGGGAAGTCCGGAAGGAAAAAACCCTTTTGTTCTATTTCCTTCGCCGGCAGGTTATCCAAACCTAGACCGAAAGGGTCATCCAGGGTAGCAAACTTGGCAGCTGCTGATGAGAGGACGCTTGGGCGAAGGAACCGAGCGATGAAATCCTCAAAGCTAACTCCGCGACTCCCATGTTCGATGAAAAGGGCCTCATAGATGTTCAACACTTTGATCAAACTTGGGAATTGGTGTTGAACAGCATTTTCCGGCGTGAGGCCCCTTACCACCGGCTTAGCACCGAAGACATACTCATCTGTCGGAAGCAATTCTTCATAGTGCTCCCCAATAACCGGCAAATCGAAGACCTCTGTGAACCCCTCCAGAGAAATTGACACTTCCCGATTCATTACAAGGAAAGTGTGGGTAGGAATGTTCCACTGCTCCAAGAAAGCCTTGAACCACCAGGTGGGAAGCGTAGGATACTGGAAGAGGGAGACGTAAACTGCAGTATATAATCCTAACCTTATCAACTGCGACTTCTTCGTCGACAGGATATACCGGGCCCACGGCAGATAGCCGATCGGGTGGCGGGGGATCAGACCGATATTATATGATTGCCCCCAAGGTCGCGCCTCGCCTTGACAGATACGGCTGGACCGGAATCGCATCTATGGCGGGATGAAGAAAGCCCTTCGAGGTCCAATCAACCATCTCCACGGCATACTGCACCGAGGGTGGGGTGGCATAATGAATCGCCGTGATGGGTTCTGACGGTACTGCGCACATGAAGCTCCGTCGACCCATGATAATCTGATTATACCACGACCCCCAAAGGTGGAGACTCTTGTATTCCGGGTCGTGGTTCTTAATCATGGCTAGAACCTCGCGGTCCAAGGGCGCTTCAGGAAACCCTTCCTCCGAGCGAGAGAACGGGAATGAAGTATCAAGAGACATGGTTACTGCAAGGGAACAAAAAATAGCCGTTAGTGCTGCAATTCCAACGCTTGGCGTTTAAAATTTTTTAATGAACTGAATTTAAAAATTAATTAAATTAAAATTAATCACACCACACTGCAGTGCAGTGGGTAGGGGACCAAATGGGGACCCACAAAATCTGGATGAAAGTGCCTCATTTAATAAGACAGCCCCATCATTGGGTGAGACTGTCAGTTAAAGAAAAGATCCCCAAGAGAATATTCTCATCAGTGGGGAATCCCCAGAGACAAGGAGAAAATCTCCTCTTTCAGAGCAAAGCTCTGTCACAGAATGACACTTGTCAAATTCTGGTCTCAGAGGAATAAAATTCCTTAAAAAGAGCTTAGCTCTGTAATGGTGATAAAAACTCCATCAAAAGAAAATTTTAACTTTCAAAGAAATTTAAAATTAAAAATTTTGGGATCTTGAAAATCCAAGAAAACTCTTAAGAGTTCATTATCAGAAGATCCAAAGATCTATATTCTGTCAATGAGCAAAGCTCTGTTCATGGGTTAAGAAACCCTAAAACAAATTCTTGAGAGCAAAACTCTGTTTATGAAACCCTAATGGGGATTTCTTCAGATCAAAAGATCTGTGAGAGCAAAGCTCTTTTGGTTAAGATTGATTTGAATTAATTTAATTAAAATTGATTTTACCTAAAAGTTTTCTAACTTTGGAAACGAGCAAAGCTCTGAAGTTCTTAAGCAAGAGCAAAGCTCTGGAAATCAAAATCTAGAAAATGGTGAAGTTTTCTAAAGGGCCAGAGGTCCTATTTATAAGGCGTTTGCGCCCCTTCAGCTCACCCGTTGATCCAACGGTCGGGATCTTGCCACCGCTGCACTCACGTGCGCGCCACGTGAGCGCAACGGTGGGGGGGCATTTGTTTCCCCCAATCAGAGCAAAACTCTGTTTGAATTTCAAAATTCAAAACTCGAAGCAACGCTTCAGATTTTTTGCGCTGCGCGCAACGCGTCACGTGTCAAAAACTGATACATCAGCGCAGCGCCCGAGACAGCGCGCCCAATCAGAGCAAAACTCTATTTAAAACAAAATTAAAGGAAGTAACGCTTCAGCTGCGCAAGCACTGCGCTGCGCGACACGTGTCAGCACAGATGCGCTAGCACAGTTGCGCTGCACTTTGCGCTGCGCGACACGTGTCAACGCAGATGCGTCAGCGCAGATGCGCTCACGCAGTTGCGCTGCGCGACACGTGTCAGCGCAGTTGCGCTGCTTGACAAGTGTCACGCGCTGGGGCGTTTGCGCCAAACAGAATTAAATTCGAGTAAGATTTTTCTGTTCTTGTTAAAACAAGAAGATTGCCTTCTGTAAAACAGAAGCCCTTGGATCAAAGATCCAACGGTGGGGAAAATTCCCCAAATCACTCAGAGAAAGATCTCTTTAACAAATTTATGGACACTATATAAAAGCCCCTAGACCTCAATTCAAAATCATCAACATTTTTGTGAGAAATCAAAAATTTCAAACAGAAAGAACTCTGAAGAAATTTCAAGAAAAAAAGAAGGTAAAAGGCCTTTTAGATAGAAGAATTTCTTCTAATAGATCATTGATCTAAGAACAAGATCAATGATCTTTAATAAAAAAAACAAATAAAAATAGTGCTTTGCACTTTTTTATGAACCTCTGGTTCCCTGAAATAAGAAAAACAAGAGAAACTTGTTTTCTTTCAAGAAAACAAATAGTGCTTTGCACTTCTTTTATGAACCACTGGTTCTGGAATCCTAAAAAGATTCTTTTCTTGAATCCAAAATTGGATCAAGATATTAAAACAGTGCCTTGCACTTGTAAAACTGCACTGTTGCGCTCTTTGGTTGGCGCAAGCCACCAGAGAGCGCCACGTGTCAGCATCTGAACCATTTGCGCTATGCGCTTTTGAAATAGAGCCTTGCTCTCTGAAACTGGCGCAACTCACCACAGCGCGCCACGTGTCAGCAGCGTAAGCGCAGCGCACTGGCGTAGCGCACTGCGCTTGCATGACACGTGTCATCACCATAAGCACTTGCACTCTTTGGTTGGCACAAAGCGCCTGACAAATGCAATGCATTTCTTTTGCTAAAGGGCCAGGCCCAAGCCAAAAAGACCTAGCAGGCCAAAATAAATTGCAAAGCAATAAAAGGGTAGAGCCTAAATAAAATTGATGCTCGCATCATTTATAAAGGGCAGAGCCCAAGTAAAATTGATGCTCTGCATCCTTTATGGGCAGAGCCCAAACAAAAATAAAAAGTATTGCAATGCAAAGCACAGGTCTAATAGACCAAAAATAAATAAAAGCGTTGAATATTTTTCAACTGGACTTAGCCCAATCATGGTCGTAAGTCCTCAAATTAAATTGACTGAGCAAGACTGCTCTCCTAAATCAATTTACGACCGGTTTGAGGGTACATCTCCGAACTCCTTTGACTCCTATCGTTGTAATCCTTCAATGACGTCAGAGAGGTGACGGGTCTCGACAACCACACATCAACACGGACTGTAGGGTCCTTAAACTCATGGACTTAAGCGTCCTTAAACTAAAATACGGACTGTGGGGTCCTTAAACTCATAGACTCAAGCGTTCTTAAACCAAAAGACGGATTGTGGGATCCTTAAACCCGCGGACTTATGCGTCCTTAAACCAAAAGACGGATTGTGGGATCCTTATGTTAGTGTATATGCCCTAGAGGCCATTACTGTATCATACTAGTTTGTATATTACTTAATGGAAGCTTGGGATATTCACAGTTGTATAAACAATCTTGCTCAGTATAGTAGTATGCTACTTGGTTTGTTTCTACTTCAATGTGTACGTGTGTTTATTTTAGTATATCACCTATACACATTAGTGGAGCCCTTAGGATCTTTGCTTGATTACCAGCGTTGTGATGGCAGTCACACTAGTGGGGGCTGGGTAATCTATAAGCACATCCTTATGCAGGTCCCTATTCGCAGGACTATCGAGACAGGGCATCGATACTCCGGAGTAGACTAGCGTATGCACTTCTCATCCTAGTGTGGGAAATGGTCTGTCCCACAGCCATCAGTACGTCGTACTGGAGATAGTATGCGGGTGCTCGTTGGGTTACGAGTACACTGGACAGGACTCATCGGGAACTGTTGGTTGAACTATACCTATCGTCAGTTATCAGTTCCCAGATGACATGAGTACAGCTTAGTCCGCTGACTTGACACTGTCACATCGCCTCGAGTGTGTTCCCACTGCACTTTGATTACTACCCTACCACGGCTCAAAGGAGTAGTGCAAACAAATAGTTTTTGGGTGCAGTCCTGAAGCACTTGGAGGCAGTGACGGTTAGACAGGATTCGTCTCTCCCGGTATTGGGGGTTGACATCGCGCTGTGTTTAGGAGAGCCATTACACGAGTAGTCCCTGGCCAGGGCGAGCGAGATATACTGGTAGGTTTCCAGTGTTATCTCAGGGTGTTCTGGGCTTCACTCCGACACGACTTGTACCGCTATTGAGGGACTGACATTTACCGCCCCTAGGCCCGCCATGCGATGTATCAGACGAACAGACCGAACTGTATGGAGATTGTCACAGTCAGACTCAGTAGGAGTTCAGATGGGTTTCACCTCGTCAGTCTTCTTGTCGGCATCTACCTAGGGACCGTTACGCACAGCTAGTGCCGCTTGCGGTCTGTGGTTAAACCCACTGCCAGCCTAGTGTCGAGTCTTTAGAGTCCCACACAGAAATCTATTCGCCTTTAGGCAAAAGAGTAGAGATCGCATGGTTTTGCGACAGGGTTCGGTCACATCCGTGCACTTGTGCACGTACAGTGTCCGGACAGTTAACACTAGCGGGCTTTGGTTTAAGCCAGATCCTAGTGTACGTTTTGGGGTTGGTTTTATCTCGTATGTATTCGTGTTCCTCGGAACGCGGATGCGGGTATGTATGCACAGTTGACAGAGAGACAGAGGCAGAGTATTCTCATTGGGGTTGTTGACTGTTGACTGTTGACAGTTGACTGTTGATCATTGACTTTTGCTTAACCCTAATGAGAATAAGATATATGATTAACATTAATATTAATTAAGTATTATAGTGACATGGTTGTTGAGGAGTTGACATTGTTGACTTGTTGACTTTGTTGACCGGTTGACTAGGTTGGACTAGTTGACCATCATCATGACAATGGCTATCATTCCATGGCAAAGACTTTTGCTTGCTTATTTATTTATGCAAAATGAGTGCATGAAATGATATAGCCATTTTGACTTAAACCATTTACACAATACTTGATTATTATTTTTGTGATGATGGCTTTTGGATTATGAGAGGTGAGAATGAGATGAGTATGGTTCATTCTATCATTTGCTTTCTCTCTCTGGAGCTCTCTCATTCTCAAGCTCTCCCTCTTCCTCTTGCTCTCTCTACCTCAAGGCAAACCATTCTCATGTGTTGAGACTCATTGCCTTAGAGATAAAAAGACACCAAAACATTCCTCTACTCACTCTAGTTCACAAGGCCTAGCAAGTCAAGTG
This sequence comes from Agapanthus africanus, assembly GCA_030015575.1. NCBI lineage: Eukaryota > Viridiplantae > Streptophyta > Magnoliopsida > Asparagales > Amaryllidaceae > Agapanthus > Agapanthus africanus. The sequence continues at coordinate 293,834,740 of CM057339.1, read as the reverse complement.
ATCTAGTTTCTTCAAAGTTCGAAGAAGAAGCCAAAGGTAGAAGCTTTCGGGTGGATCCATATTCGGCGCAAGGAGACGACGAGGTGAGGCCGATCCGTACACCGGGAGGAGTCGAAGACGAAGGAGTTCAAGAAAGGTATAGCCCCCTAACCGAGTAGGTAAACTCTTGTTGGGTTGTTAGTTAGTAGTTTAACAAAGATCCGTATTGGTAGTCCATTTTACCACCCTCTAGAGAATTGTTTTTCACCAAATTCCGCATGCCCGAAAGTACCGGGAGAGGTAGAATGGACTTACAGTGGTATCAAAGCCTAGTTAAACTCTATCTAACATGTTAGCAAAGTAACTAGAAGATCGATCAAAGAAAAAGTCACGAAACGAACCCGATATGTCAAGTTTCTGCCGATTTTTTTTCTGTTCAAAAATTGATAAATTTCATCTTAAAAATCGGCTTAGAATTTTTATTAAATAACCACAAAATTTGGTCCCACGAACCGATCAAAGCGCCGTGGAAACACAGCGGGAGCACGCTCCCGCCGCGGTTCCGCAGCCGAGTTGACTCGGTCGAGGTCCAAATTTAGTGCAGTGTATTTCTGGGGTTGTTTTGAGATTTTTGGAATATGTCTTTTCAGCCCAGATTTTCCAGAACGAAAATTTTGTGTTTGGGGCCTAAAAATCCGTATTTTTGATCGAACTTCTAAAAGACTTAAGCTGACGGGTTTTTATCTGTGATGTGATATTTGTATTGAACGTCTGCTAATCGCTATATGTCGATTAGTGGAGGTTATACAAATCTGTGATCTGTAATGTTGTTGGAATGTGTATATGAATTCATTGGGTTGTCACGGGTGAATAGCCGGGGGTTGTGAGACGAGACTTTTCTTTTCTTTCAATTCATATAAATTTGTAAATTGATGTAATAATTATTTGTATGGCCGCACAACCGGGTCGGGGTTGTAGCCGTCATTGTATAATTTCTTTTTACTGTTTTTGCTCCTAGGATAGACCCATGGAAAGGGTGCACAAACTACCGGGTATGCCGAAGTGCCGAGTGGCCTACTCATGGCGTTGAGGGAGGTTGCTTCGCTTCGGGTACTTGGCGGGTAGTTTGCCGCACCCGTAGGGGTCTTTGGTGGGGTATTGGCTATTCACCGCGACCGTGTAATCTGCTTTTCGTTACAGGTTCGTACGAGTTGCGGATTCCTAGTATATCCAATGTTTTCATCTGTGATCTGAAATGGCTATCATTGCAATATATCTATATATGATATTATTTAGGCGTTGCTTATGTTTTGCAGCCGTGCTAGCCCAGCCCCCGCTCTGTCGTTAGTTAAGTAACCTAACGGGTAATGACGGGGTCCCGTGGCGAATGCGAATGGCATAAGCGTACGTCATATTTTGGTTGTTTTCTGCAATGGTAGGATTAAATGATGGGACGCATTAAAAGAACTAATGCAAGAAAAATATGCATTAAAAGAACTAATGCAAAGAAAAATAAACCAAGTAAAAGTTGTTGGAACACTTTGAAAAACCACTCGGTTCTTTTCAAAACCAAACTTTTAATTGCGGAGCATGAACCACTCCTTTTGAAAGCTATCTCGTTCCATCGATTATATCAAGTTCACTACATTCACGGTTTCGCCAAAACCATTCGTAGCCCTCCGTCGTTTCACATGGATGGTCAATAGTATTCAAGCTATGTTTGTTGGCCAAAGTCAAGGCATAGTGATTGGTAGCTATTGGGTATTCATGTGCAGCATAGATAGATGTGTTGGTTTGGGGCAGTCGTTCTACCTTGTTGGCCAAAGTCAAGGGTATATGCGGGTGGGCTCAAATTAACCTGGAGAATGACGGGTAGAACTTGACATGTGACTTATGATTTGTTGGCCAAAGTCAAGGTCATAAGAGCATGGGGCAAAAATCCACATCGGGAGTTTCAAAAGAACTGAAACTTGCTAGTGTTGCATACCATTTGGAGTGTGATGATTCTGGTAGGATTCCTTCAGTTTCGTCACGCGATGATATTTGGATCCCGATCCTACTGTGAGTATATGCTACTCCTCGGGAAATTTCTCACTTAACGATCAATGCTATAAACCAAGTAGGTGTCTAGAAAGGTGTTAGCGGGGCTACGCCCCTAGGGAAAAGAGGTTCTTAAATTAAGGAACTTCGCGAAAGCGTTGGAAAACCTCCCTCGAAGTACCAACACCAGCCTGGCCGAACGGTTAAGCAAGAATTGTACGGTGAGATTGATCCTGACTAATTCTTCCTTTTTGGTTTGAGGAGGGATTCGAGAAACAGTGGGAGCCATCCTGTTTAGACAAACTAAAAACCACTCTAAACTTGCAAGAGCATCATGCTGAGTGTTTCTTCTTCTCTCTCCTAATTGCAGCGACCAATCAACATGACTGGACTTAAGTTACTTCTAGATAAAAACATACTGACAGGGCCAAACTACAAAGATTGGCTCAGGAATGTCAAAATGGCAATCACTTATGACAAGTTGGGGTATCTCCTTCCCACCAAAGCTCCCCCTGTCCCAAGTCTCACCTCCCGCGTCGCGGATAAGGAAATCCGTAAGACTTGGGAGATTGATAGCGCGAAGGCCAAGTGCCTCGTACTTGCCTCTATGGACAACAAACATCAGAGGAGGCACGAGAATATGGACCTCGAATCCATATTTCTCCATACGAAAGAACTGTATGGAGAGCAATCTCGTATCGCAAGATACGAAGTGTCGAAGAAGTTATTTTCGGCAAGGTTGGCCATCGGATCATCGGTAGCGGAACACGTGCTTAAGATGATTGGCTTCATTGAGGAGCTCGCAGAACTTGGGACTACGTTAGAGAACGAGCTCTATGCGGACTTGATTCTCCAGTCCCTTCCTTCCACTTACGCCCAGTTTATCCTAAACTTCAACTTACAAGAAAAAGAAGTTGAACTTTTAGAACTCCTCAACATGCTGAGGAGTGCGAAGGGCACCCTACAGAAAGGTAGGGAAACATCCACTTTGTTTGTAGGAGGATCTTCATCTTCTAGGTCCAAGGCAAAAGCCAAGGGAAAGAAGAAGAAAGCCTCCGCCAAACCAAGGGGCGGTGTTAGTAAAGTGGATACGAAGGGAAAAGCAAAAGCAACAAAGATAGCGGGGAAGCTTATATAGGGAAGGAAGAGTGCTTTTTCTGTCATAAGAGTGGTCACTGGAAGAAAGATTGCAGGGCTTGGAAAGCCAGGACACAGGAACTGAAGCAAGTTGCGGCTTCAGCTTCAGGTGTGTATGTTATTGAAAACTGTCTATTAATAAACACTACTTCCTGGGTATTGGATACCGGATCAGGATCTCATATCTGTAATTCTTTGCAGGTGTTGAGAAACCGTAGGGTTTTGAAGGCAGGTGACATGACCCTCAAAGTTGCAAATGGAGCTAGCATGGATGCTAAGGCCGTGGGGGACTATCACCTGGGGATGTCAGATGGACACGTTTTGGTTTTGCGTAATTGCTTTTTTGTACCCAACGCAACTTGTAATATCATTTCTGTATCTTTGGTTTCTAAAGAAGGTTATGAAATTGCGTTTGTAAGTAATGTTGTAAACATTCACCTTAATCAAGTTTTGATTGGGTCAGGTACATTAAGCAATGGTATATACGTATTAAACCAACCACAGATTTTCAATGTCCAGAATACACACAAAAGAAAGTCTCCGGAAATAAATCAAACTTTCTTATGGCATTATAGACTGGGTCACATCAATGAGAGAAGGTTGACGAAGTTATATACAGAAGGATATTTGAATCCGTTCGAATATCAATCGTATGCCACTTGTCAATCCTGTCTCAAACGAAAGATGACAAAGACTACGTTCACTGGACACGGAGTAAGAGCGAGCGAGCTCTTGGGACTCGTACACAGCGACGTGTGCGGTCCAATGTCTACACATGCGCGAAGTGGTTATTCTTACTTCATTACTTTTACGGATGACTTTTCAAGGTACGGTTATGTCTTCTTAATGAAACATAAATCCGAAGCCTTTGGAAAGTTCCAGGAATATAAGAATGAAGTAGAAAAACAAACCGGCAAAAGTATCAAGATTCTAAGATCGGATCGAGGTGGTGAATACTTGAGTGCCGAGTTCCTGGACTATTTAAAAGAGAACGGAATTCTCTCTCAGCTTACTCCTCCATACACTCCGCAACATAATGGTGTATCGGAGAGACGGAACCGAACCCTATTGGATATGGTACGATCCATGATGAGTAACGCTGAGTTACCGCGATCATTCTGGGGATATGCACTAGAATCAGCTGCATACCTTTTGAACCGAGTTCCAACTAAGACTGTGCCTACTACACCATATAAGATATGGTGTGGGAAGAGACCCTATCTTAATCACATTATGACATGGGGATGTCCAGCTTTTGTCAAAAAGCAGCATGCGGACAAGCTCGAGGCACGCTCAGTACAGTGCAAGTTTGTGGGATATCCAAAGAACTCCAAGGGATATTTCTTCTATTGCGAAGAGGAACAAAAGATTTATGTTTCTCGTCATGCCCACTTCTTGGAAACTGAATTTTTGGAAAATCAGATAAGTGGGAACGCAATAGAACTGGAAGAAATTCCAGAATCACGGGCTATTACTGAAAGCTTAGTAGAACCAGAAGGTTCAAAAGAAAATGACATTCCTACGCCGCTCCGCAGGAGTAGTAGGCAGTCTCATCCTCCCGAGAGATACTACGGTTTTCTCATAGACGGGGATAGAGAGGATTGCATCATAGATTATGATGAGCCGACTGGCTTCCAGCAGGCCATTCAGAGCGTTGACTCGGTAAAATGGCTGGATGCAATGCGGACCGAAATGGAGTCCATGTACACCAACAAAGTGTGGACGTTGGACGTTGCTCCAGATGGGGTAAAACCCGTAGGATGCAAGTGGATCTTCAAAAGGAAGATTGGTGTAGATGGACAGGTTGAAACCTATAAAGCTAGACTGGTTGCAAAGGGTTTTCGTCAAAGACCTGGTTTGGACTATGACGACACCTTTTCTCCAGTAGCTATGCTAAAATCCATTCGGATCCTTCTTGCCATTGCTGCCTTCCACGATTATGAGATTTGGCAGATGGACGTAAAGACCGCTTTTCTAAATGGAAATTTAGAGGAATGTGTTTATATGGACCAGCCAGAGGGTTTCATTCAGAGTGGGAGCAGCGGAAAGGTGTGCAAGTTGCTTAAGTCCATCTATGGACTAAAGCAGGCATCGCGGAGTTGGAACATCTATTTTGATGAGACGGTCAAGGAATTTGGCTTTATCAAAAATCCAGATGAGCCATGCATCTATAGTAGATTTGTAGCGAGAACTGTAGTATTCCTCGTTTTATACGTGGATGACATTCTCTTAATAGGAAATGACATTCCTATGCTACAATCTGTCAAGGGGTTCTTGTCACACAGGTTCTCCATGAAAGACCTGGGTGATGCCTCATACATTCTGGGGATCCGGATCTATCGTGACAGATCCAAGAGGATATTAGAACTTTCACAGTCCAGGTACATCGACACCATACTGAAAAGATTCAGTATGGAAGATTCCAAGCGCGGTAATCTACCGGCTTGTTACGGGATCACCCTCTCCAAAGAGATGTCTCCCAAGACTGATTTGGAAAGGGATCGCATGTCTATTATACCCTACGCTTCTGCGGTAGGCTCTATAATGTATGCGATGTTGTGTACCAGACCAGATGTAGCTTATGCACTGAGTGTGATAAGCCGGTATCAGTCAAACCCTGGGGAGAAACATTGGATAGCAGTAAAGAACATTCTCAAGTACCTGAGAAGGACTAAGGAGATGTTCTTGGTGTATGGCGGAAAAAACCTCCAGATCGAGGCCTTTGCTGACTCCAGCTTCCAGAGTGACAAGGATGATTCCAAGTCCATGTCGGGTTATGTCTTTACCCTCAATGGAGGGGCGGTGTGTTGGAAGAGTTCCAAACAGGAAAACGTTGCTGACTCAACGATGGAAGCGGAATATATCGCTGCTGCAGATGCCGCAAAATAAGCTGTCTGGGTAAGGAAGTTCTTAACTGAACTTCAGGTGGTTCCGTCCATTGTTGATCCAATACCTCTGTATTGCGACAACAACGGGGCTATAGATTTAGCAAAGGAACCAAGGTCCCATCAGAAGTCCAGACACATCTTAAGGCGGTATCACCTGATCAGGGAGATCGTGGGTCGCCAGGAGATCGAGGTTCGGAGAGTTTCTATAGAAGACAACACTGCTGATCCACTCACAAAGGCCTTGCCCCAGACTCAGATCGAGCGGCTGATCAAGATGATAGGTCTTCGATACGCCAGTACATGGCCTTAGTGCAAGTGGGAGATTGTTATTGTATATGCCCTAGAAGCCATTACTGTATCATACTAGTTTGTATATTACTTAATGGAAGCTTGGGATATTCACAGTTGTATAAACAATCTTGCTCAATATAGTAGTATGCTACTTGGTTTGTTTCTACTTCAATGTGTACGTGTGTTTATTTTAGTATATCACCTATACATATTAGTGGAGCCCTTAGGATCTTTGCTTGATTACCAGCGTTGTGATGGCAGTCACACTAGTGGGGGCTGGGTAATCTATAAGCACATCCTTATGCAGGTCCCTAGTCGCAGGACTATCGAGACAGGGCATCGATACTCCGGAGTAGACTAGCGTATGCACTTCTCATCCCAGTGTGGGAGATGGTCTGTCCCACAGCCATCAGTACGTCGTACTGGAGATAGTATGCGGGTGCTCGTTGGGTTACGAGTACACTGGACAGGACTCGTCGGGAACTGTTGGTTGAACTATACCTATCGTCAGTTATCAGTTCCCAGATGACATGAGTACAGCTTAGTCCGCTGACTTGACACTGTCACTTCACCTCGAGTGTGTTCCCACTGCACTTTGATTACTACCCTACCACGGCTCAAAGGAGTCGTGCAAACAGGTAGTTTTTGGGTGCAGTCCCGAAGCACTTGGAGGCAGTGACGGTTAGACAGGATTCGTCTCTCCCGGTATTGGGGGTTGACATCGCGCTGTGTCTAGGAGAGCCATTACACGAGTAGTCCCTGGCCAGGGCGAGCGAGATATACTGGTAGGTTTCCAGTGTTATCTCAGGGTGTTCTGGGCTTCACTCCGACACGACTTGTATCGCTATTGGGGGACTGACATTTACCGCCCCCTAGGCCCGCCATGCGATATATCAGAAGAACAGACCGGACTGTATGGAGATTGTCACAGTCAGACTCAGTAGGAGTTCAGATGGGTTTCACCTCGTCAGTCTTCTTGTCGGCATCGACCTGGGGACCGTTACGCACAGCTAGTGCCGCTTGCGGTCTGTGGTTAAACCCACTGCCAGCGTAGTGTCGAGTCTTTAGAATCCCACACAAAAAGCTATTCGCCTTTAGGCAAAAGAGTAGAGATCGCATGGTTTTGCGACAGGGTTCGGTCACATCCGTGCACTTGTGCACGTACAGTGTCCGGACAGTTAACACTAGCGGGCTTTGGTTTAAGCCAGATCCTAGTGTACGTTTTGGGGTTGGTTTTATCTCGTATGTATTCGTGTTCCTCGGAACGTGGATGCGGGTATGTATGCACAGTTGACAGAGAAACAGAGGCAGAGTATTCTCATTGGGGTTGTTGACTGTTTACTGTTGACAGTTGACTGTTGACCATTGACTTTTGCTTAACCCTAATGAGAATAAGATATATGATTAACATTAATATTAATTAAGTATTATAGTGACATGGTTGTTGAGGGGTTGACATTGTTGACTTGTTGACTTTGTTGACCGGTTGACTAGGTTGGACTAGTTGACCATCATCATGACAATGGCTATCATTCCATGGCAAAGACTTTTGCTTGCTTGTTTATTTATGCAAAATGAGTGCATGAAATGATATAGCCATTTTGAATTAAACCATTTACACAATACTTGATTACTATTTTTGTGATGATAGCTTTTGGATTATGAGAGGTGAGAATGAGATGAGTATGGTTCATTCTATCATTTGCTTTCTCTCTCTGGGGCTCTCTCATTCTCAAGCTCTCCCTCTTCCTCTTGCTCTCTCTACCTCAAGGCAAACCATTCTCATGTGTTGAGACTCATTTCCTTAGAGATAAAAATACACCAAAACATTCCTCTACTCACTCTAGTTCACAAGGCCTAGCAAGTCAAGTGATCTAGTTTCTTCAAAGTTCGAAGAAGAAGCCAAAGGTAGAAGCTTTCCGGTGGATCCATCTTCGGCGCAAGGAGACGACGAGGTGAGGCCAATCCGTACACCGGGAGGAGTCGAAGACGAAGGAGTTCAAGAAAGGTATAGCCGCCTAACCGAGTAGGTAAACTCTTGTTAGGTTGTTAGTTAGTAGTTTAACAAAGATCCGTATTGGTAGTCCATATTACCACCCTCTAGAGAATTGTTTTTCACCAAATTTCGCATGCCCGAAAGCACGGGGAGAGGTAGCATGGACTTACACCTTAAACCCGCGGACTTATACGTCCTTCAACTAAAACACGGACTGTGGGGTCCTTAAACTCACGGACTTAAGCGTCCTTAAACTACATATGGACCACCATGTCCCTAAACTGGAATATGGACCGCAATGTCCTTAAACTACCTATGGACCACTACGTCCCTAAACTGGAACAGTAGAGCCCCCAAATGCTCTTCGTCGGATCCAAACGATTCCGTTAAGTTGATCTTAGTCTCAAATCGGACTAACGAATCCTTAACGAACGTTTAAGTCGATCTTAGCCTAAATATGGCTAACGTATTCTTAAACTAAAACACCAAACCCAAATCTAAGTAAATACGGATTTGGACTAATCCACGTCCTACGGGCGACGGCATCACTTAGTCTCCGTATACAATCCACGGGCAATCACAAACAAAACAAACACACACGATACGAAGTGAAATTCTGGAGAAGGAGAAAGTGGCTACCGCGATGCGGTAGCGTAATTAACTGCAGGGGCTTGCGCCTGCAGGGAAGAGCATCCCCACAATCAAAAACCCCTCAAGCGAGGGGGAATCTGACGAAGTCTGCTACATCGGCCGCATCCGTCTAAACCTCCGATACACGGTGCCATAAATCAACTTGGCATCTTCGGAGAGGTGGACGGATAAAACCAAATAGCATCTGCCCCGAATCTCAGCGTCAGGACCTTGCGGTCTTGTGCGCCACCATTCGGAGGGGAACACTCCCCTGTCACGGTATACTCGAGACCATCCTTGAAATACTTCATACACTGATGTTGTGTAGAAGGGATTATGTTGTACTCATGTAACCAAGGCCTGCCGAGCAAGGCATTGTAACATGTCTTGGCGTCAATGACGTGAAATTTGATGTCCATGACGAGTAGCCCAAAGCGTAACGTCAGTATTACAGACCCAAGCATCCATGATGACTGGGAGTCAAACCCGGAAATGGTGATTTTATCACGAGCGAGATGCTGAACGCTCATGCAGATTTCCTTCAACACTCTTATATTGAGGAGGTTGAAGGAGGACCCATTGTCAACCAGGATTTTGGCTATCTTGATATCATGATAGTATCCGGAGACATAAAGGGGACGGTTATGCTCGCACGTCCCGAGGAGGAGGTCTTCATCGCCGAAGGTGATATCGGCCGTGAGCACTTCTTCCAGCTCATCCTTCTTCTTTTCATCGGCTAGGAAAGCTAGAAATTGGTCAGGGTCTTGTAATGCCTTGATCAAAGAATCTCTCGCCTCTTTAGATAGCAGAAGGGCGTCGAGAATGCTTAGCTATGAGGGGGTCTTCCTCAGGTATGCCAGAACGTTGTAATCCACCTTATTTTTCTTGGGCGGGTCCTTGGCTGCCAACTCTTCGACGACTCGATCATCGAGGGTGATATCCTCATGGACCTTTTCTTTCCCCTTATCCTTTTTGTTCGATCCCTTGTTTTCGGATCCGAGATTCTTTTCAGGTAACGTGCGACTGCGCGGCTGAATGTTCTCGCAGCTCTTCGGTTCTTCCTCTTTTCCTGGGGTAGATTCTTTGAAGAGAGGGCCGAGAGTCATTTCTTCTTCAGAATCGCTCCCGAAAGTAAGAACTTGCGATCCCCTGTTATCAACCATGTGACAGTTGCCGGCAGCTCCTCCTCGTTCGTCTGTCACATTTTTTCGCTGTCGACGAGCTTCACGCTCATCCTCTTGAAATGTTGTCGGTGAGCAACATATCCTTGCCACCAACTTTAAAGGCCTTGCACTCTTCGGTGGGGTGCGCAATCCTTCGATGATATAAACAGTAATTAGGATGCACATCCTCTTCATTAAGGTGTATCTCATCAGAAGTGTTTCCTTCGGAGGGTGGCAGATTCATTCCCATCGATATGGATTTGGCGAACCTTTTCCTTGTCTTGAACCTGCTTTTGCTGGCGGCCGAAGTGCACTTATCTGGTTGGAGTGTTTTTACCCTTTCGTCCAGTCACCGGCGTTTGGCTTTTTCGAATATGGAAATTTCGCGTTCTCGATCAGCTTTGCTTTTCAGAAGAGCTTCGTTTAGGAATGTGTCAATAATCTCGTCAAACGGTTCTAGGAGTTCAGGCTCGGGATCTGCCCCCAGTTCTCTGCATCCGGAGCTTCTTCACCGTTTATTAATGAGTGAGAGATCACGTATCAGCTTGCCACATCATCCTCAGGTTCGTCTGATGAGTCTTCTCTCCTATCTTCGTCGCCATCTCCATCTTCAAGGATGTGGTTGAGAAACTCTTGGAGTGTGACTGGGGTTCGCACCTTCTGGTTATATTCTTCCAACGCGTCAATATGTTTTTGCAGGTCCGTGCGCTTGTCACCAGGCTTCATGGGCTTTCTGGTGTTCTTCTTCCTCTTCGAAGACTTTGACGGATGGGTATAGGCATTTTGACCATCCCCACCAATTTTTGGCGTCATACGCGGCTTCAGCATTCCCTTGATGACTTCAGGTTCCAGCGGACTTTTTCATTTGATCGTCGGGTATGTTTGGAGATCCTTCAGCATTCTTTTCGTTTTGGCTGAAAGAACGACCTCCCATGGAGCTTCTTCTATAAAAGAGCATGATGCCCCCGGTGTGTCCGCCTTTTTGAGAGCGGCTGGGGCGGGTTTACTTTCCAATTCTCGGACAGTGCGAATTTGCTCTGTTGGTATTAGTTCTCAATCCACCCTTTGAAGACGAAGCAATCTTCGATTGGATGGCCTATCGCTTGGTGATAGGGGCAATAATTAGGATTATTAGCCTCACCGGGTTGCAATGGGCGTTTTGGATCCGGCAAGTTGATGAGCCTGTTGCGCACCGCCAGCTCGAACAGTCTCCTCGTTTTATCCCGGGAAAACGAGTAAGGGCGCTTCAGTTTCTCATTGAAGAATCGTTGTCTTTCATCTTGACGATCAGCTGGCTTTGGACCACTGGGTTGCTGCTGAGCATTAGCGACGAAGGTCGCTTTCCCTTCTCTTTCTCGTTTCGAGATTCCAACTTCGAAGAAGAGGGTTTATGACTCATCTGATCCATTTGGGCCAGTTTGTCAATCAAGGCCTGGAAAGTAGTTGGCTTGAAGAACATCATGAATTGCGAAATGGTCGCCTGCGGATCAAGAGTACCCACGAACATGCCTACCGTAGGTGCTTCCTCGATGCGCTGCTCGTACTTTGACCACAGATTCCGCCATCGTATCGCGTATTGCACCCATGTTTCGCCTGGCTTCACTCTGGCGTTAATTAATGCGTTGATCGGGATGCGCTCGCTAGCGCTTGCGAAATGTTGGGTGAACAGCAATTCCATCTCCGTAAAAGTTTTGACCGATTCGTTAGGAAGCTCCGAATACTACTCAAAGGCCGTTTCCGCCAAGCTGCCGACGAACTGGCGAAGCAGTAACTTATCATCCCCTCCAGTGTTGCCGCAGAGAGCCCTGAACTGAGTGACATGTTGATGGGGATTGCCTGTCCCCTTATATACGTGAAACTTAGGAATCGTGTATCCTGGCGGGTACTTTATCTGATCGTACCATCCTGGATATGGTCGCCCAGTTCTGACGACTTGGCCGGTTGCTTCATTCGCCTGATGAGCCCATATTTGCTGAGCTATATAATCATCGAGCATGGATTTGAAGATGGTCTCCTCCTTGACTGCTGACAGAGCCGGCAGAGGATTTGATGTCTCTCCTCTATCATCTTCGATTATTACCGAAGGATTTTCGGCTGGATCACCAGGCCCACCATATCTTGGAATAAAAGGGCCATTTGTTTTATGTTGGCCGCTTGTCCGAAGCCTCTTTGTCCTTCTTCTCAAGCATTCTCCGAAGGAATTCGGCATCAGTTTCCTGCTCATGACGTTGCTCCGAGGATGTCTCCGGGCTTGCTTTTGGTCCCGTGAGTGCGGTCATAGCTGTTAGCATCTCTTGGAGCTTTTGTTGTTGCTGCTCCTGAGCCTTAGTCTCGCGTAAGCGGTCGATGACCTGTGGAGATACGGCTATCCTCTTTTCCGGATGCCATATAGACGGTATGCGTCACCATTCCCCCAGACTTAGGGCGTTTAGGCTCAGTGCCCTTGATATTTGTCGCGGACACGGGAATTTTCTTCGGTCTTCTCCTCTTGTGGGCGATCGAAGTTGAGGGAGCCGTTGCAGCGGGTACCCAAACAGATGACACCTTCTGTGGCTTGACAGGATAGTCCTCTTCTCGCCGCACTTTCATCTTTTCCTGTCGGCGGGGGTAGTCTTGATCAATCACCGAGTCTTGGACTTGACGCCAGACTTTGTAAATTTTGGAGGAAAGCCACTGAGGGGGCTGCTCCGGATTCGCCTTTGTGATCTTTTCAACAGGTAGAGGAGAATTTTTTAGCACGGCAGTTGTAGAATTCCTGTGCACCCTGTTAAGTAGTTCAAAGTTGTTCCCAGTTGGAACAGTAGCATCAACTTCCACCGTTGGAGCTGGCGGAGTCAGTCCAGAAGGAGAGCTGCCCCCAGCCTTCCTTACTCGGTGCTAGTGACGATGGCGAACATGGCGAGCGGCCGGGACCACTTCCATTGTTGAATCAGATTTTCCATGCCCCATGTTCTGATGAGAGTCTGTTGTTGGCGCCAGCCTGTCAAAGATAGACGTCCGCTGAGAGGGACTAGTCAACCTGTCTGAAGCTGACCTTCGAGTAGGGAGAGCAGCTTGGACGACCTCAGCTGTAGCAGGAGTTGGAGTGTCCTTCTCTGGTATTGCGGGCCTCTTTGTGGGCCGACTTGAGATTTTACCCAGCCTGTTGAAGACTGAGGCATTGGAGTTGGACGACCCGCTGAGAGGGGCCGTGGTAGTTGCAAGCCGATCAAAGACCGACTTCTTCGCAGCTTTCTGTGTCGGCATCTGAACACTGAAGCTCGTTGGTGGGATCATGGTCCCGAAGAATAGCCCAGAGGTGGCTTAGGTCACTTGTTCCACCGGCATTATGAAAAGGGAAGCCGCTTAGGGCCCATAGGGTACTCCTCCAGACGGGACAGAGCGAGAGTTGTTGTTGCAGCTGGAACAGTTAGAGGCCATTGATGTTCTTTTTTCTGCACGGGACCAAAACCAAATCTTAGTACCTCGAACCCAAGGCCAACCATATCAAACCGCGATTCGTTCGCGAACACGACACACGAAGTGTGGAGTGGAAAGAGGAAAAGGTCCTACCGGGCGTGCCAGAATCTGTTCTCCGCCGAAAGACGCGACCGGGACGTTGGAACGTCCGGCCTGAATTTCGATGGCAGATGCTATTTGGTGCTATCCGTCCACCTCTCCGAAGATGCCAAGCTGATTTATGACACCATGTATCGAAGGTTTAAACGGATGCGGCCGATGTAGCAGACTTCGTCAGATTCCCCCTCGTTGAGGGGTTTTTTGATTGTTGGGACGCTCTTCCTTGCAGGCGCAAGCCCCTGCAGTTAATTACGCTACAGCATCGCGGTAACCACTTTCTCCTTCTCCAGATGGTCACTTCGTGTCGTGTGTGTTTGTTTTGTTTTTGATTGCCCGTGGATTGTATACGGAGACTAATTTATGTTGTTGCCCGTAGGGCGAGGATTAGTCCAAATCTGTATCTTCTTAGATTTGGGTTTGGGGTTGGGTTTAAGGATACGTTAGTCTCATTTGAGACTAAAATCAATTTAAACGTTTGTTGAGGATACGTTAGTCTAATTTTAGACTAAGATCTACTCAACGGGATCATTTAGATCCAACAAAAGACCATTTGGGCTCTATTGTTTAGTTTAGGGACATTGCGGTCCATTAGTTTAAGGAAATTACGGTCCAAGGTTAAGGACATCATAGTCCATGGGCTTAAGGACCCCACAGTCCAAGGTTAAGGACATCATAGTCCATGGGTTTAAGGACCCCACAGTCCGAGGTTAAGGACATCATAGTCCATGGGTTTAGGACCCCACAGTCCGAGATTAAGGACATCATAGTCCATGGGTTTAGGGACCCCACAGTCCGAGGTTAAGGACATCATAGTCCATGGGTTTAAGGACCCCACAGTCCGTAAAGTTTAAGGACATCATAGTCCATGGGTTTAAGGACCCTACAGTCCATGGAATGTCTGGTTGTCGGGACCCGTCACCTCTCTGAAGACGTTGAAGGATTACAACGACAAATATCATAGGAGTGAAGATATGTACCCTCGAACCAATTTTGGTTGGGAGATCTGTAGTCCAATTGGGACTAAGATATAAGATTTATGAGCATATGGGCTCAATTAATCTGAATGAGGGGTTTATGGCCAACTTGGGCTTGGCCCACTCAATTAAAATGTTAAATATTTGACAATGCTGAGCATTGATTTGGGTTCTAACAGCCTTTCTGTCTTTTATTGAATTTTGAGCATTCATCATAGCTTTGAGGCTTTATTTAAAGAACAGTTTATGCTCTATCAGCGCACGTGTGAGGTACACGTAGCACGCTTGGCGCTAGCGCTAGTTAATGAGCGCAAAGCACTTCTGTGATATAGCGCACGCGTGAGGAGCACGTGGCGCGCTTGGCGCTAGCGCCAGTCTATGAGCGCAAAGCGCCGGTCTATGAGCGCAAAGCGCCGGTTTATGAGCGCAAAGCGCTATTTGTTAAGGGGCGCACACGTGGGGAGCACGTAGTGCGCTTGGCGTTGTGCGCCAGTCCAAGAGCGCAGAAGCGCTTCTGATCAGTTTTGTAGGGTTCCTAGGCACTCTTGTGAAGGTTCATAAGGCATCAAACATGCCCGGATAAAATTTTAGACGTGCCGAACAACCCAAAGACAGGATCTTTGCTAGATAATTAGGGTTAAGCATACAAGATAATATCTTTTTATCTAAGTGTGAGGGATTACAACCTTTGTAGTCCGCTCCTTCGCTTCACAAGCTCCGAGTAGAAGTCCCTTCGCCGCGATCCTTGATCTCCCGGACTCAAGAGAGGCTCCACGACTCGAATGATCCATGCTCGCTTGAAGTGTTCCAAATCTCCGATGATCTACGTCGAAGTTCCAATAACTCAAGCTTTCTCACTCTAAAGAGATGAACACACTAATCTCATGGGCTAGATGAGATGAGGATGAAGGAGTAGTATTTATGCTTTCTTTTTAATTCACTTTCTCACAATTTATCATCACAAATGGAATTTCTAGTAAGCTCAAAATCAAGAGAGAAGAAGATGATAATGGAAAATGATAATGATAAATTCCTTTTGTGATGAATAGAAATAAAAGTATATGATTGATGTATCAACCATGGTCAAGGATGAGTGGCTAAGATTTTGTAGAGAATAAACTAGAGTTAGGGTTTGGTTGGGTTAGATAATGTGTCATCAACAAATATCTTAACCATGACAAAAGAAATTGCTTCTAGAAGGTGCATGAAGCAACTAACCCTAATCAAACCCTAACCTCATTTAATCATCCTTAAACATGTTTAACAATAAATCATATCATGTCACAATAATATATATCACATATATATTATATATTTGCAACAAAAGAAAATAATACAATTAACATATATCGCATATATATCAATGTATCATCCAGTGAGAAAATGAAATAATAAAGTGAGCCAATATTAGATAATGTAATACAATATATCATATATATTATTATACATTAAATCATCGAATCAACACTTGATCCGACGATCCGGCTATATCGAATATTACCGACTAATATATCATGTACCGATTCATCGAATCAACACTTGATCCGATGTCCCGGTTCATATCTAAATATCGCGAGAATATAATACGGCATCTCATATCGCATTATCCTCGGTCCTGCACATATCACATATGTGCCTCTACTCCGTTTCGCCTTAGCCAAGAAACCTCTGTGTAGGACTCTAAAGAATCGTCAATACGCCGGTAGCAGGTGATGATCATATCAAACACCCACAAGCTGCAAGCGGTCAGCTAAACGTAACAGCCACCCAGGTATTGAGCGATCAGAAGATCAACAAGCTAGCCTGTGCGTTCTCCTGTGAATCCAATCAGTAACACACCCGTACAGTCCGGTCTGTTCGTCTGATATGTCGCATATCAAGTCTAGGGGTGGTAAACGTCAGACCCCAGTAACCGATAAGTCGTGTCGATGTGTGGCTCATAACGGGTCGAGAAACTACTGGTAACACTTACCAGTAAATCTCTATATCAGCCCTGGCCAGGGACTTCCAGTTATAGCCAATCGAACACAGCACAACATCAACTCTCTATACCGGGAGAGACGAATCCCCTCCTATTGCTCATTGCCTCCATGTGATTCGGGACTGTACCCAAAAGCCACCGTTTTGCATGCCCTCTTGGACGTGGTAAGGTGGAAATCAAAGCACAGTGGGAATCACACAAGACTCTATGACGATCTCGGGTCTACAGACTACTCTGTACCAGTGTCACCGGAGAACTGCCATCTGACGTGTGGTATATCACCATCTGGGAGTTCTCGGCGAGTCCGTCCAGTGTACCCAATCTCCACTGAGCACCCGTACACCATCTCTGATGTCAAACACCGATGGATATGGGATCATCCATCGCCCATCATATGGGTCAAGATGCGTATACGCTAGTCTACTCTGGTGTATCGATGCCCTGTCTCGATATACCCTCGACTAGGAACAGTTATAGGATGTACTCGTCGACTATCATGGCCCCACTAGTATGATCTCATCATAGTCCCAGTAGTCGAGTACAGATCCTAAGGGCTTTATCAACATGTGAGAGTAAGACAGTAAACCATTACAAGTCAACATGTTAAGATAAAGTGAAACCAAATAGCATACTATCATGACGAGCAAGAAAGTCATCTCTATATATATCCAAGCATCCATTATAATATACATCATATGTACAACAATGGCCTCTAGGGCATATACATAACTAACAATCTCCCACTTGCACTAAGGCCAGCTGCTGTAGTATCTCATACCTAGCATCCCGAATAATCTCTCAAACTGTATCTGGGGAATAGCCTTCGTGAGTGGATCCGCAGTGTTGTCCTTCGTATCTACTCTCCTAACCTCGATCTCCCGGCGATCAACTATCTCCCTAATCAGGTGATACCACCTCAGAATATGTCTGGATTTTTGATGGGACCTGAGTTCCTTGGCTAATGCCACAGCTCTATTGTTATCGCAATACAGAGGTATTGGATGCTCAATGGATGGAACCACACCAAGTTCACTAATGAACTTCTTTATCCAGACAGCCTCCTTGACAGCATCGTTGGCAGCGATGTATTCAGCCTCCATCGTCAAGTCTGCAACGGTATCCTGTTTGGAACTCTTCCAACATACCGCCCCTCCATTGAGGGTAAAGACAAATCCCGAGTGCGACTTAGAGTCGTCCTTATCACTTTGGAAGCTGGAATCGGTAAAGGACTCCACCTGGAGTTCTCCGTTACCATACACCAAGAACATCTCCTTAGTCCTTCGTAAGTACTTGAGAATGTTCTTCACAGCTGTCCAGTGACTCTCTCCAGGATCTGCTTGATACCGACTCACTACACTTAGTGAGTATGCTACATCGGGTCTGGTACATAGCATCGCATACATGATAGAGCCTACTGCCGAAGCATAGGGTATCCCTTGCATGCGAGCTCTCTCCAAATCAGTCTTGGGAGACATCTCTTTGGAGAGAGTGAGTCCAGAGATCGTGGGTTGGTTCCCACGCTTGGATTCTTCCATACTAAACCTCTTTAGTATGGTGTCAATGTACCTGGATTGGGACAATCCCAGTATCCTTTTAGATCTATCTCTATAGATCATGATTCCCAATATGCAGGAGGCATCACCTAGATCTTTCATTGAGAATCTCTGTGATAAGAAGAGCTTGACTGATTGCAGCATAGGAATGTCATTTCCTATCAAGAGTATGTCATCCACGTACAATACGAGGAAGACAACCTTATCCTCTGCTACCTTCTTATAGATATAAGGTTCATCTATATTTTTGATGAAGTCCAACTCTTTGACTACAACATCAAAACAGATGTTCCAACTCCGCGATGCTTGCTTTAACCCATAAATGGATTTAAGCAGCTTGCACACCTTTCCGCTGCTGCCACTATCTACGAAGCCCTCTGGCTGAGTCATGTACACGCTCTCTTCTAAATCACCGTTTGGAAAGGCGGTCTTAACATCCATTTGCCAGATTTCGTAGTCATGGTATGCAGCAATGGCAAGTAAGATCCGGATGGACTTAAGCATAGCCACTGGAGAAAAGGTTTCGTCATAATCCACACCTGGTCTTTGACGAAAACCCTTTGCTACAAGTCTAGCTTTGAAAGTCTCAACTTTTCCATCTACACCAAATTTCCTTTTAAAAATCCACTTGCTCCCAATGGGTTTTACCCCTTCAGGAGCATTTTCCAAAATCCATACTTTATTGGTGTACATGGATTCCATCTCAGATCGCATTGCATCCAGCCATTTCACAAAGTCACCACTCGTGATGGCCTGCTCGAAACTAGTCGGGTCATCATCATCCATGATGCAATCCTCGCTTCCACCATCAATGAGAAAACCGTAGTATCTCTCAGGTGAACGAGAAACCCTACTAGATCGGCGAAGAGGCTGAGGTTCGTTGGGTACTATTGAATCCTCCGGTTCTACCAAATCTTCAGTTTCAGTTTGAGTTTGTGTAGCTGGAATTTCTTCCAGTTCTACCTCTTCGCCACTAATTTCTTTTGCAAGAAATTCCTTTTCTAGAAAGGTGGCATGTCGAGAAACAAACACCTTTTGTTCCTCGCGATGGTAGAAAAGATATCCATGTGAATGTTTGGGATATCCCACAAACTTGCATAGAACTGACCGTGCCTCGAGTTTGTCTGGATTTTGCCTTTTGACATAGGCCAGACAACCCCATATCTTAACTCGTTTAAGACATGGTCTCTTCCCACTCCATATCTCATATGGTATGGTAGGTACAGATTTAGTTGGAACTTGATTCAATAGGTATGCGGCTGTCTCCAGTGCATACCCCCAAAAGGAAATAGGTAACTCAGCTGTACTCATCATAGAGCGCACCATATCTAATAAGGTGCGATTCCTCCGCTCCGATACACCGTTGTGCTGTGGTGTATAAGGAGGAGTAAGCTGAGGGAGAATCCCATTCTCTTTTAGATAATCCAGGAACTCATTACTTAAGTATTCGCCTCCTCGATCAGATCGAAGAATCTTAATACTTTTGCCCGTTTGATTCTCTACTTCGTGCTTATATTCTCTGAATTTCTCAAAAGCTTCAGACTTGTGTTTCATCAGGAACACATATCCGAATCTTGAGAGATCGTCAGTGAATGTAATGAAGTAGGAAGAACCGTTCCTAGCATGCGTAGACATGGGACCACATACATCACTATGTATTAGTCCTAAGAGTTCAGTAACTCTTTCTCCATATCCACTAAACGGAGCTTTGGTCATTTTTCCTTTAAGATATGAATGGCAAGTATCATAAGATGATAATTCGAACGGATTCAAATAACCATCCTTATGTAACTTAGCCAGTCGTGTCGTATTGATATGACCAAGTCTATAATGCCACAAGTAGGATTCGTTCATATCTGAACTTTTCCTCTTGTGTGTGTTTTGTATATTCAGGACTGTATTCTGATTTAGAATGAATATGCCATTATGTAACGAGCCTGATGCAATCAACTTTTGATCTAGGAATATGTTCATAACATTATCCTTTACTACAAAATTATATCCTTCTTTACTTAATAAAGAAACTGATATAATGTTGCACATCATGTTCGGTATATAATAGCACTCATTTAGAATCAGTGTATTACGACTTGGCAATACAAGGTGATATTCGCCAACTGCTTTGGCTACAATACTTGCACCGTTCCCTACTTGAACGGAATGATCACCTTTTCCCAGTTCTCTACCTTTTCGTAGCCCATGTAATAATTTACATATGTGGGATCCTGATCCGGTATCTAATACCCAGGACGTAGGGTGAACTGAGAAACGGTTCTTAATAACTAACACACCTGAAGAAGATGCATCAACATGCATGTTCTTTTGGGCGGCTTGAGAATCCAGATACTCTCCTGTTTCCTGTTCAGTCTTATAACTCTTATAAGAAAGAACGGGTCCAACGTTCCCTTACTCAGTACAATAATCGGGTTCAGTTATTACATCCATATTATTATCTTGATTATGGCCTGACATGGTCGCTACCTGGAGAGAGAGAGAAGAAAACACTTTAGCGTATGCTCTTGCAAGATTAGATTGGTTATTATCTTATCTAATCAGGATGTCTCCCACTGTTTTTATCAAATCTACCTTCAAACCCTAAAAGGTAAGATTAGCTGGGATTAATTATACCCTACAATTTCATCAATCTTTCAGCCAGATCAGTGTCGGTACTTTGAGGGAGGTTCCCCGTGCTTTCGCACGGACCTAATTAAAGTAAACCTCGTTTTCCCAGAGGCGTAACCCCGTTAACACTTTTCTAGACACCTACTTGATCGGCTAATTGTCCTGTGTAAAACTTTCCCAGGAGTAACACTTACTCGCAGTGGGTATCGGGATCCAACTATCTCATAGGAGGTATGCAATCTCATTGCAAATTTCAACACTTGAAATTCCCGATAATGCTTTTGCCCCTAACCCCTATGACCTTGACAAAAGCCAACAAACCATAGGAAGCTAGTCAAGTTCAACCCGTCATTTCTTGATTGAAATTAAACCCACCCGCACGACCCTTGACAAAGGCCAACAAGGTCGTACGAATACCCTAATCGAATCACATCATATGTTTAAACAGATAAGTACCAGTTAGCTACCGCACACTACGCCTTGACAAAGGCCAACAAACGCAGCACGAATACTAAATAGTCTTTATCTGAAATGACGGAGGGCTGCGCAGGTTTTTCAGAAAACCCTGAGCGTAATGAACTTGATATCGTCGTAGAATCGAGTGTTTTTGAAAAGGAGTGTTTTTGAGGCTTTTCTTAGTTTCGCTAAAGGGGTCACTCCCGGTGAAGGGATCGTCGGCCCTTTCCTCATCGAATAAGGTGCAGGATATATCATATATATCGCTGTGCAAAGCAAAACTTTAAAAGCAATCAAAAGACAAACCGCATTTTGTAGCATCTGCCAGTTTCGCTAAAGAGGTCACTCCCGGTGAAGGGATCTCGGCTCTTTCCTCATCGAATAAGGTGCAGGACATATCATATATATCACTGTGCAAAGCAAAACTGTAGCTACCCTTTTTATAAAGTTTTGATTCTACAACATCTTTAGGTTTCTTTTCTTTTTATTAATCTCATTAATAAAATCCCATCAGCTTATGCTTCCTAAGCATCACAGAAGAAACGAAAGCAGTAATATTTATATATCAGCATATATATATAGTATAAGCATTCGTCTCAGGCAGTAATATGATCTCATCACAGAACATTGCAGCAGAAGAACATATATGAAATATTGGATATACTAGGACGTCCGTGTTTTCAATACGAGCCTGTATAAAACACGGATTCCACGGTCGCGACGAATAGCCAAACCCACATCCCAAGACCCCTACGAGAGCGGCAAGTAACACTGCCAATTCTAGGGTTAGGAGACCCGGTCTCGACTCCTCGAGATGGCCTCCCACTGGACCCTAGAACCCGGTTACTTGTGCTCCCCACCTTGGGTCTACCTAATGCGGAAAAGTAAATAATATACAACACTGGTGGCATCAACCTCAACCTGGAAGTGCCTCAAATAAAAGAATATTACATTACAAATGAATTTTACACGAATGAAAATAAAAACCCTCATCTCACATAAAACCCCCGGCTATTCAGAACGCGACGATCCAATATAGCATATCACAGCAACACATAATATCACATATCATCAACGTAAATAAATATGCGCATCCCAATTGTCGTTGACATATAGCAACGAAACCGGCGATGTCACATATTACACTTACGGTCACAGAAAAGAAAGTGTAAAACTACAACATTTGGAATCCATAATCACTTTAGACATCGTAAATCCGAAATATCACATACTTCTCATTTCATGCCTAACTCTATGAATTCCACATATTGTATCACATTCCAGATAAATAGACAGTATTAAACTTTCCGAACAGATAATCAAATACCCAAAATTTCCTAAATTGCTCAACACTTGAGCGGGGTTCAAATAATCCCAGAATATGTCACAGTACCAGTGATCCAGCCGTAGAAGGGTCAAGCCAACGCCTCACATGTGGCACATCGTACTGCCCCAAACCCGAAGGTTCAAAAGGCAGTTCAAGACGGTCACATAATCGAGTTAAGGTTTGTTGTCTTCTAGAGGGTCCACCGCTTAACTTGTACAATTTTTCCGAAAGATTTAAACCCGATAAAAAATTCAACACTTGAAAGTTTTACGTGCCGGGAAAAAGTGAGTTAATGATATCCGTTCGAACTTTTTAACAATTTCTAAATATCTAGAAAAACAACGAATTTAAATATTCCGATCGAATCTACTATTGCAAAACAAACCCCAGAATATTCAACACTTGAGTCACATTAAAAATACCCAGAAGTATCAACAAGCACCTACGGATATTACCATGAAAGAAACGTGTCACCAATCCAAAATTCCGCCGCGGAACCGCCGCGAAAAGCATGTTTTCGCCGCGGTTCCGCCACGGTTTAGAGGAATTGTGGGCCCGTGTTTCATAGTAATTCTTAGAATTCCCTGCTGATTTTTTTACGTATTTTTAATTCAGAAAAATCCCAGATTTTGAAAAATTTCCAGAGAGGGGGTAAATTTTGTCGGTTCGGGTTCGATCGGAGTTTTAACTTCGTAAACACGTCGCCTAATGCTCTAGCTAGGCTCTGATACCACTGTAGGGTTCCTAGACACTCTTGTGAAGGTTCATAAGGCATCAAACATGTCCGGATAAAATTTTAGACGTGCCGAACAACCCAAAAACAGGATCTTTGCTAAATAATTAGGGTTAAGCATACAAGATAATATCTTTTTATCTAAGTGTGAGGGATTACAACCTTTGTAGTCCGCTCCTTCGCTTCACAAGCTCCGAGTAGAAGTCCCTTCGCCGCGATCCTTGATCTCCCGGACTCAAGAGAGGCTCCACGACTCGAACGATCCATGCTCGCTTGAAGTGTTCCAAATCTCCGATGATCTACGTCGAAGTTCCAATAACTCAAGCTTTCTCACTCTAAAGAGATGAACACACTAATCTCATGGGCTAGATGAGATGAGGATGAAGGAGTAGTATTTATGCTTTCTTTTTAATTCACTTTCTCACAATTTATCATCACAAATGGAATTTCTAGTGAGCTCAAAATCAAGAGAGAAGAAGATGATAATGGAAAATGATAATGATAAATTCCTTTTGTGATGAGTAGAAATAAAAGTATATGATTGATGTATCAACCGTGGTCAAGGATGAGTGGCTAAGATTTTGTAGAGAATAAACTAGAGTTAGGGTTTGGTTGGGATAGATAATGTGTCATCAACAAATATCTTAACCATGACAAAAGAAATTGCTTCTAGAAGGTGCATGAAGCAACTAACCCTAATCAAACCCTAACCTCATTTAATCATCCTTAAACATGTTTAACAATAAATCATATCATGTCACAATAATATATATCACATATATATTATATATTTGCTACAAAAGAAAATAATACAATTAACATATATCGCATATATATCAATGTATCATCCAGTGAGAAAATGAAATAATAAAGCGAGCCAATATTAGATAATGTAATACAATATATCATATATATTATTATACATTAAATCATCGAATCAACACTTGATCCGACGATCCGGCTATATCGAATATTACCGACTAATATATCATGTACCGATTCATCGAATCAACACTTGATCCGATGTCCCGGTTCATATCTAAATATCGCGAGAATATAATACAGCATCTCATATCGCATTATCCTCGGTCCTGCACATATCACATATGTGCCTCTACTCCGTTTCGCCTTAGCCAAGAAACCTCTGTGTAGGACTCTAAAGAATCGTCAATACGCCGGTAGCAGGTGATGATCATATCAAACACCCACAAGCTGCAAGCGGTCAGCTAAACGTAACAGCCACCCAGGTATTAAGCGATCAGAAGATCAACAAGCTAGCCTGTGCGTTCTCCTGTGAATCCAATCAGTAACACTCCCGTACAGTCCGGTCTGTTCGTCTGATATGTCGCATATCAAGTCTAGGGGTGGTAAACGTCAGACCCTAGTAACCGATAAGTCGTGTCGATGTGTGGCTCATAACGGGTCGAGAAACTACTGGTAACACTTACCAGTAAATCTCTATATCAGCCCTGGCCAGGGACTTCCAGTTATAGCCAATCGAACACAGCACAACATCAACTCCCTATATCGGGAGAGACGAATCCCCTCCTATCGCTCATTGCCTCCATGTGATTCGGGACTGTACCCAAAAGCCACCGTTTTGCACGCCCTCTTGTACGTGGTAAGGTGAAAATCAAAGCACAGTGGGAATCACACAAGACTCTATGACGATCTCGGGTCTACAGACTACCCTGTACCAGTGTCACCGGAGAACTGCCATCTGACGTGTGGTATATCACCATCTGGGAGTTCTCGGCGAGTCCGTCCAGTGTACCCAGTCTCCACTGAGCACCCGTACACCATCTCTGATGTCAAACACCGATGGATATGGGATCATCCATCGCCCATCATATGGGTCAAGATGCGTATATGCTAGTCTACTCTGGTGTATCGATGCCCTGTCTCGATATACCCTCGACTAGGAACAGTTATAGGATGTACTCGTCGACTATCATGGCCCCACTAGTATGATCTCATCATAGTCCCAGTAGTCGAGTACAGATCCTAAGGGCTTTATCAACATGTGAGAGTAAGACAGTAAACCATTACAAGTCAACATGTTAAGATAAAGTGAAACCAAATAGCATACTATCATAACGAGCAAGAAAGTCATCTCTATATATATCCAAGCATCCATTATAATATACATCATATGTACAACAATGGCCTCTAGGGCATATACATAACTAACAAGTTTTATGGTCTGAGAAATAAATTCTCGTTTATAAGAGACTTTGTCTCAAGGTTCTAAGAACAAAGTTCTTATTTTATAGGAGATGTTTCAATCTCTCTTTTTTGTGAAAAGCTTTGCCTTTATGGATCTGTGATCCTAAGAGAATTGAATTATTCTCTCCCCCCTTATAATGAGATGTTCATGATCTCTTTTTGTAAAAGACCTTAGTCTTATAGATCTATGATCTGTGAGATGAATTATTTTCTTCTTCTTTAATGAGATTTTTCTTATCTCTGTTTTTTTTAGCTTTAAGAAAAGTTCTTCTTCTACCAAGAGCTTGCTCTTCTTTCTGAGATTTCTCAAAGTTTATAGGGGGTTCCTCTATATGAGACTTGAACTCTTGGGGCCTTTATATAGGGCAAGCTGATTTGTTCAATCAGTTAAGGAGATCTGTTCTCCAATTGATTTGGGGATTTCCCTATCGTTGGATTTTTGATCCAAGGGCTTCTGATTTACAGAAGGCAATTTTCTTTTTTTAACAAGATTGGGAAATTTCCCCACTCAGAATTTATTCTGTATTTTTGGTGATTTTTAATCACCGTTGGATCATTGATCCAACGGTGCTCTGATTTACAGAGCACAATCTTTTTGTTTGGAAAGATTTTGAGAAATCTTTCCTTAACAGAATTTCATTCTGGTCAATTGATGATATATCATTTTTATTGGATCTTTGATTTGACGGTGGGGAATATTTAGTTCCAGCGCTAGTGCACTCGTGCTTTGCACGTGAACACTTCTTCAGAGCGCTGGCGCTCTTTGCGTTAGCGCACTCGTGCTTTGCACGTGTGCGCTGCTTCAGAGCGTCGGCACTCTTATAAAGCGCTGCTCATTTCAAATTTTGAAAACTTGAACAGAGCTTTGCTCTGATTGGGGGAAACATGCCCAAAAGGATATCCTATAAAGATTCCTGGGTCGGCACAAGGGTCGAATTTATTTTTTGTACGAGTGTTACGGCCATAACAAAGGCAACCAAAAATACGGAGATGATTATAAATGGGTTTTTTTGAAATAGTATTTCATGAGGGGCTTTGCCATGCAAAAGATCCGTAGGCATACGGTTATTAAATAGGCAGCGGTTAAGACACAATCACCCTAAAAAAGAAATGACATATTAGATCGAAAACGAAGTGCTCGAGCCACATTCAACAAATGTCGGTGTACTCCTCCAGCGCGTGATGGGAGCCCGTGCTTTCTGGTTATACTCCTCCAGCGCGTCAATCTGCTTTTGTAAGTCCGTGTGCTTGTCGTCAGGCTTCACGGGCTTCTTGGATTTCTTCTTCTTCTTCTTTGAAGATTTTGACGGCCGGTTATGAGTGCTTGGGCCACCACCATCGATCTTTGGAGTTGGGCGCGGCTTCAACATCCCTTCAATGATATGAGGTTCCAACGGGTTTTTCCATCTGATCGCTGAGCATGTTTGAAGATCGTTCAGCATCCTCTTTGTTTTGGCTGATAGCACAACCTCCCATGGAGCTTCTTCAACGAGGGAGCATGTTGCCCCTGGCGTATTCACCCTTTTAGGGGTGTGAGGCTACGGAGGATTCACCTTCCATCTGTCGGACAACGCGAACTTGCCCTGTTGGTACTGGTCCTCAATCCAATTTTTGAAGACGTAACAATCCTCGATCGGATGACCCAGTACTCGGTGATAAGGACAGTAATTGGGATCATTGACGTCGCTTGGCTGCGACGGATGTCTTGGATCCGGCAGATTTATGAGTCAGTTGCGCAAGGCCAGCTCGAACAATCTCCTCGTTTTATCTCGCGGAAACGAGTAAGGACGTCCGAGCCTCTCCTCGAGGGACAGGTGTGGACGCATATTATTTTGACGGACAGCCAATTTCAAGTTGCTCGGCTGTTGTTGAGCATTAGCGACAACAATTGCTTTTCCCTTCCCCTTCTCATTTCGAGAGTCCGGCTTTGGAGGGGGCGATCTATGGCCCATCTGGTCCATTTGAGCTAGCTTGTCGATCAGGGCCTAGAAGGTAGTCGGCTTGAAGAACATCATAAATTGGGATATGGTCGCCTGCGGATCGAGGGTTCCCACAAACATGCCTACTGTCGGAGCCTCTTCTATGCGTTGCTCGCATTTTGACCATAAGTTCTGCCACCGTATCGCATATTGAACCCATGTTTCGCCTGGCTTCACCCTGGCATTAATCAATCCCGTTATCGGGGTGTGTTCGCTGGCGCTTGCGAAACGCTGGGTAAACAGCAGTTCCATCTCCGCAAATGTCTTGATAGAGTCATTTGGGAGCTCGGAGTACCACTCGAATGCTGTATCAAATAAGCTACCGACGAACTGGCGAAGCAACAATTTATCATCACCGCCGGTGTTGCCGCAAAGCGCCCTGAATTGGGCAACATGCTGGTGGGGATTGCCTGTCCGCTTGTAGACATGGAATTTCGGTATTGTATAGCCCGGCGGGTACTTTATCTGATCGTACCAGCTCGAATATGGCCGTCCTGTTTTTACGACTTGACCGGCTACCTCAGTCGCCTGATGAATCCGTATCTGCTGAGCTATATATTCGTCCAGGTCAGCTTTGGGGATTGTCTCCTCCTTGGCTGTTGACAGAGCCGGTGGAGGATTTGACGTTTCTCCCCTGTCGTCTTCAAGGACGATCGGAGGATCTTCAGCAGGAGGATCTTGTTGGATCATCATTCCCACCATGTCCTGGAACAGGAGGGTCATTCGCTTTATATTGGTTGCTTGTTCCGCAGCCTCTTTGTCCTTCTTCTCCAATATCCTGCAAAGGAATTCAGCATCAGTTTCTTGCTCCTGGCGTTGATCCGAGGACTCTTCAGGGCTTTCATTCGGCCCAGTGAGTGTGGCCATCACATTCATCATTTCCTGGAGCTTCTGTTGTTGTTCCTGAGCTTTGGTCATTGACCGTGTAAGCGGTCTATGACCTGTAGATGCACGGCTGTCCTCCTTTCCCGACGCCATGTATACAGTATGGACTATAATGCTCCCGGAATTAAGGCGTTTAGGCTCACCGCCTTTGACATTTGCCGCAGCCTCCTTCTCTTGTGGGTCGTTGAAGTTGAGGGGGCCGTTGCAGCGGGCACCCTGGTGGTGGTCGTCCTTTGCTGTTTGTCCGGACGGTTCTTTTCTTCTTGTACTTTTGCCCTTTTCTGTTGGCGAGAGTGATCTTGGTCGATTACCGAGTCTTGAACTCTTCGCCAGACTTTATAAATTTTGGAGGACAGCCGTTGAGGGGGCTGCTCCAGCTTTGTTTCTGTAACCCTCTCCGCAGGTGGAGGAGATCTTTTTAGCATAGTAGTTGGAGAGTTCTTACGTACCCTCCTAAGTGGTTCAAAGATGTTTCCAGTTGGAACGACAGCATTAACTTCCACCATTGGAGCGGGTGGAGTTAGCCCTAAGGGGGAGTTGCCCCCGGCCTTCCTTACTCGGCGCCAATGGCGACGTCGAGCATGACGAGCCATTGGGACTGGCTCGGCGATAGAAACAGCTTCTTCTTGCCCCCCTGTCCGAATGAGGTGCTGCTGGTGCCAGCCTCTTAAAGACTGATGTTGTCCTTTGAGTGGCGATGTTCAATCTGTCAAAGACAGATCCTCGAGCAGGAGCAGGAGCCGGAATAGTCAGCCTTGAAAAGACTGACTCTTTAACAGGAGAAGCCGCCTTGACGACTTCTGGAGCACGGGTGGTTGTCTTTCTCAGGACGGCTATTTCAGGGTTCATGGGCTTCCTGGCGGGCCCATCAGGGTTCTGGCTCAGCCTGGCAAAGACAGAGGCTGCCGGTTTGATATTGGACGACCCGTTGAAAGGGGCCGTTGTAGCAGTGAGCCGATCGAAAACCGACTTCTTGTTCGCTTATGGTGCGGGCACTGGCATGGTGAAGCTTGCAGGCGGGAGCATGGTCCCGAAAAACAGACCGGTGGTGGCCTGGGTCACCTGTTCCACCGGCATGGCAAGGATGGAGGCCGCTTGAGGCCCATAGGCTATACCTCCAGGTGAGGCGGAGCGTTGGTTGCACTGGCACTTTGAGCAGCTCGAGCAGTTGGAGGCCATTGATGCTTGATTTCTGCGCCAGGCAAAAGACCAAATCTTAGTAACTTGAAACCCAAAGGCAACCATTAACAAACCGCGATTCGTTCACGAAGACGACACACGAAGTGTGGAGTAGAGGAAAAGGTCCCACCGGGCGTGCCAGAATCTGTTCCCCTCCGAACACAGAGACGCGACCGCGTAGGTTCGTATTGCCTGAAATTCGGGGCTGATGCTATTTGGTTTTATCCGTCCACCTCTCCGAAGATGCCAGGTTGATTTATGGCACCATGTATCGGAGGTTTAGACGGATGCGACAGATGTAGCAGACTTCGTCAGATTCCCCCTCGCTTAAGGGGTTTTTGATTGTGGGGACGCTCTTCCCTGCAGGCGCAAGCCCCTGCAGTTAATTACACTACCGCACCGCGGTAGCAACTTTCTCCTTCTCCAGAATTTCACTTCGTGTCGTGGGTGTTTATTTTGTTTGTGGTTGCCCATGGATTGTATACATAGACTAATTTATGTCGTCGCCCGTATGACGTGGATTAGTCCAAATCCGTATTTTCTTAGATTTGGATTTGGGATTTTGGTTTAAGGATACGTTAGCCATATTTAAGGCTAAGATCAACTTAAACTTTTGTTAAGGATACGTTAACCTAATCTCCAGACTAAGATCAACTTAACGGGATCGTTTGGATCCGACAAGAGAGCGATTAGCTCTATTATTTAGTTTAATGACGTTGCGGTCAATTTCCAGTTTAGGGACATGGTGGTCCATTGTCAGTTTAGGGACGTGGGGGTCCATGTTCCAGTTTAGGGACGTGGGGGTCCATCATTCCCATTTGGGGATGAACATTAGTTTAAGGACATTTTGGTCCAACGTTCCTATTTTGGGATGAATATTAGTTTAAGAACGTTTCGGTCCACGAGTTTAAGGACCCCGCAGTCCGTATCAATGTGTGGTTGTCGTGACCCGTCACCTCTCTGACGTCGTTGAAGGATTACAACGATAGGTGTCAGAGGAGTTCAGAGATGTACCCTTGAACCGGATGTAAATTGATTTAAGAGAGCAATCTTGCTCAGTCAATTTAATTTGAGGACTTACGGCCATGATTGGGCTAAGTCCAGTTGAGAATATTATTGTTGTGTGGTTGTTGGGACCCGTCACCTCTCTGACGTCGTTGAAGGATTACAACGATAGGTGTTAGAGGAGTTCGGAGATGTACCCTTGAACCGGATGTAAATTGATTTAAGAGGGCAATCTTGCTCAGTCAATTTAATTTGAGGACTTACGGCCATGATTGGGCTAAGTCCAGTTGAGAATATTCAAAGTTTTTATCTTTGGCCTATTAGGCCTGTGCTAGTGCTTTGCCCCTGTTTAATAATGCACTGCATTTTATTCCGGCCTGCTAGGCCTCTTTGATTTGGGCTCTGTCACTTTATAAATGATGCAGAGCATCTGTTTTTGTTGGGGCTCTGCCCTTTTTTTTTTAAATAATGTATAGCATTTTATTAGGCCTGTTAGGCCTTTTTTAATTGGGCTTGGCCCTTCTGTAAATAATACAGTGCATTAATTATCTAACAGTGGCTTGTCAGGCGCTTTGCGTCAATTATTGAGCGCAAGCGCTTGTGGTGGTGACACGTGTCACACTCTGGTGAGCGCAAGCGCAACAGCGCAGTGCGCTGCGCTGTTGCGCTGCTGACACGTGGCGCGCTCTGATGAGTTGCGCTAATTTCAGAGAGCAATTCTCTATGTTAAAAGCGCATAGCGCAAGTGATCTTAGAGCTGACACGTGGTGCTCTCTGGTGGCTTGCGCCAACCCAGGAGCGCAACCGTGCAGTTTTTACAAGTGCAAGGCACTGTTTTTTTATATCTTAATCCAATTTTGGATTTAAGATTCCAGAACCAATGGTTTATAAAAAAGTGCAAGGCACTGTTATTATTTTTTTTATTTATTGAAGATCATTGATCTTGTTCTTAGATCAATGATCTATTCAGAAGAAATCCTTCTTTTATAAAGGTTTTTACCTTTTTTCCTCTTCTTAAGTTCTTCTCAAAATTCTTCAGAGTTCTCTCTATTCTCTGTGTTGTTGTTTTTGATCTTGATGTTGATGATGATTGAATTGGGGTCTAGGGGCCTTTATATAGTGCCCATTAATTTGTTAAATTTGTTAAAGAGATCATTCTCCGAGTGATTTGGGGAATTTTCCCCACCGTTGGATCTTTGATCCAAGGGCTTCTGATTTACAGAAAACAATCTTCTTGTTTTAACAAGAACAGAAAGATCTTATTGGGATTTTAATTCTGTTTGGCGCAGATGCACCAGCGCATGACACGTGTCGCGCAGCGCAGAGCGCAGCGCAACTGCGCTGGCACAACTGCGCTGCCACGTGTCGCGCAGCGCAGAGCGCAGATCATCTGAAGCGTTGCTTCTTTTAATTTTGTTTTAAATAGAACCTTGCTTTGATTGGGGGCGCTGCCTTGGGCGCTGCGCTCGTATCAGTTTTTGACACGTGGCGCGTTGCGCGCAGCGCAAGGAATTTGAAGCGTTGCTTCAATTTTTGAATTTTGAAATTCAAACAGAGCTTTTCTCTGATTGGGGGAAACAGCTACCTACTCCCCTTCTTCAACACACCTCTGATCCCTACTCATCAACTCCAAGCCCCGAGCATCACCTCATCGTCTCCCCCGTATCCACCTCCGACCATCACCTTTGTCTTCTTCTTCCTTCAACTCCATTGTCTTCATCTTCCTTCTCAAACCTAACTTAAACCCTCTCCAGCACCCTCGCTGGGATCCTCTCGCCATCGTCGACCAACTCAAAACAACCGAGTGTGTTCCCTTATCGACGTTACCGACCCTTTCTTCTCCGAGACCTTATCACAGCCACCAACTCCGGTTGCCGTCGCCTTCATCCTGCGGCTTCACCTCTCGTAGAGACCTCATCAGTCGCATTGTCGACGTCGATCAACACTTATCGACGCCACCTTATTCCAGTTCTCACATCAACCGAGAGGAGCAGTAGTTTATCGTCGTCGACTCCATCGCTGAGACGAATAGGCTTGGATTTTAGCTTCGTGTTTTCCGTCGTTCCGTATTCATTTATGTTCGTATCCACATTCGTCAAGACCGAGATATGTTTATAACTTACTACATGTTATAGTTTACGCAATTTAGCTATACGTGTCGTATTATTATTTTTATTATACAACTATATTTATATAATTTATATACCGTGGTTATTTAATATAATCAATTTTACAATATACATTGTATGCAAGTCTATTTAAAAAATAATACCTGATAATTATGACAAACTATTCTAGTTTGGTCAATCGATAAATCGAAGTGTAGGAATTAATGTGGTTATTTTTTATTACATCATTTATAGCACCTAGATGATGGTTACAACCGTATTTCATCATGACCTGTTTACATTATATTATTACAAATAAATACTTTATCTAATTGAATACACTATCACTGATATGTTTGCAATCTGCCAGACTATTACTATTTTTGTTATCATGTTAATACATGTTGCATGTAATACTTACCAATGACAACAATCCTGACTTGTCATCCAGATAGACGTGACTTGTCTAAATAGACATAATTTGTACTTGCCTATTTCTGTATTGGCATTAGGTAGAGATTATTTATATCTGACTTGGAAAAACGAAAACTGGGGAAACGGGGAAATCAAAAGTGTAACTGAAGTGTAATTTAAAAGGATATTATATGTTTCCGTGGTTCCGGGGGGGGACGGAACAAAATCATTCTTGATTCATACATCTTGCATCCGTGACCCGAGGGGGTAACGGAACAGAATCATTCTTAATTCATACATCTTGCATCCGTGATCCCGGGGGGTAACGTGATATATCTTGCGTCCGTGGTCACGGGAGGTAACGGGATATATTTTTGAGTTACATGGAGGAGTATATTCATTGGTTTCAAATAACTGTAGGATAGCTAATCTAGAAACCCAGACCTCAAGATACACGTGACATGCTTGACTACTTATAGTCTGCTGTTATAACACCTATGTTTGATTTTGTTTATATTCATAACTCACTCTTGCACGTGACATCCTGTAAAGCACACCGTTCGGTTTATTATTATTATGATATTTATAACGCACTGACGTCTGGATTTTGTATGGCCCGGTTCTTTTAACCTTATCGCAGGATGATTGACAGGCAAACTGAGCAGTGAAGAGTTTTCAGCTTTTCAGCTGATTTAGTTTAGTGGTGTTTTAAATTTATTTTCTAGTTATGGATTTGTTGTTGTGATCCCATAAGAAACGCGGCTATGATATTATTTATTTTGTTGGATCTTTATTTATTTCCGTTGCCTTTCGTTATTATTTATTGTGGCAGTTTGGACATGTGATTGGTAGATATTTATTTACTGTTCTTGATATCTGATTGACGGCCGTAATGTGACTATGGAAAGATATTTTCTCAATATAGGTAGCATGGTTGGTTTTCTCACACTCCGTATTTACGTATTTTGGAAAGCGGAGCGTGACAATACATGAAGCACAAAGAGATAGCTTTGGCTTTTTAAGCGATGTAGTAAAATATCTCTAATTGGGAAACAGAAGTCCAAATTTGTAGGAATCGGCTTGTTGGTTCATAATTTCTTCTGCCTGAAACTTTGGAATAAAAATAACATTAGCATATATATATATATATATATATATATTGTGAAAATACAATAAGTAAAACACAATGACTAGCATTGGAAATGCAACAAGTGGGGGCAATGACAACGAGAAAAGAGGAAAGGGAATTATTGCAGGTTGTGTATTCTAGCACTTTGTCAGTTGGCACATAGATGTATTCTCTTTATAGTTGTGTACATATATAGATACTCATAAGCTCACTATTTGCAACAACATATCAAATCTATCAACATAAATGGCTTCTTTTCTCTCCACATTTGGAATGCATACAAACATCTTTATACAAGGAAAAAGAAGTGGGGCTAAGGTAGCAACTCTGCATCTATATTTAGTGACCAAACCATATTATATTATCTCTTTGTCAAAGCATACTAGAATTTGAAGATATTGCTTTGGTGAGAGAACTCCACCAACCAGAGAAAAAATAATTGTGCAATCCATAATTTTGGCCACACCTTTTATCTCGAGATTTGGATAGAGCTTGATTTGATGCAGAATATGCACATCAAGAAAGAGCCTTTAATAGGATAATTCCTGAATAGAAATCACCGAGACGTCGAAAATGATTTGGCTCTTGTTCCGCTAAGCCATTGACACAAATCGTTCATGAGTGAAAATTGAGGAGTTTGGGCCTTTTTGTAGGATTTTCGGAAGAACGGTTAGTTTTCGGATATAAGAAATTCGCTCGAGCCACTGTACACGTATTTGTCCAATTAACATGTATAGAGAGATCAATGTTGGATAGGATTCTTAGCTATTAATGTGAGGAATGATTATTGGGGATCCGTAGAGAGTCCAATTTTTTAAATATCTGAGAGATCAAAAAGAGGCACAAATGATTTATTTTTGGGGCAACGGGAAATTCTTTGGCCTTGAATCAAGGTATTCAATAAGAATATGTTGTTCCGGCTAGATACCGTCAAGAATCCATGACAATTGCATGGGAACAGATTCATTTTAGAAGGATTTTTCCTTTCCAATTTTTCTTCTACTGAAGCTTTCCCTCGTTCCTTTTATCAAGCACAAAGATGTGAATCGGTCTTTAATGAGTTTTAATATGCAACGCCAATTGAAAAAACTTTAATAACTTTCCCAGTTATTTCTTTCCTTATTTCGCCAGAATCTCCCCTGGCAATCCCTTCAGCTTTTGGAAAGAGAGGGCCATATATGTTTGTCTTTTGGATTAAAAAAACAAATACCATCTCACCCGATGATAAAAGCATTGCTTCTTTCAGAAACAAAAAATAAAAAATGAACTCCAAAAACATGTATTCTTCAAATTTTTGAAAAGAATGGGCCTCGACTTGGGGCCCAAACAATTCAAACCCATATTTCTCCCATTATGGCTCCTTAAAACCAGCACATTGTCCAAGATAAGGTGACATGTCATGCGGTGATAAATGGGGCCAGCACGTACAATCATCCAATCGAGAAGTGGCACGTCAGCATGGGAAATTGGCTGATTGCCAGATGGAAGAACACACCGTCATGTTTTCATTGAAGAGGCCCATATGGGCCCAACAATGAGCTGGAAGATTCCCAAAAGGGGCCCACTTGAATGGGTGGTCCATGGCCTGTGAAGCCACAGAAGATGCACATGTCGGTTGTAAAGACCATGGGCCATGGGGACAGTCAGCTTTCAAGTGCCTACCTATTTTACAACATCATTTATGGCAGTTTGCAACATGGAGATATTTTTACATTTACAGGTTGGTGTAAACTTGAAAAAAGTTACCCAGGGTAGGAAAACTTTATAATCATCTATGAAGCTTAAGAGAAAGTTTTGTTTGCTGTAGTGAGAGACATAAGAATGCACCAGAAATGCCAAATAATCATTAAAAAAATTACTACAAATATTTTAAGCATTAGAACCACGATAGGCTTGTGAAATGCCCAATTTATATTCATTATTTAAAGGCCCATAGATCAATCAAATATTTATGGCAGGAGACGTGTTATACCTCATTTCTTAGAGGCACGGCTAATGTTTTATGCTTGCTATGAACATTATATCAATGATAAAAAAAATATGGAGTAAATTGTCAAAAAGCCCCCGGCACAATTGGGAGCTGTCTAAAAACCCGTGATTTTTTCAAAATTGTTAGCAAGGGCTTACCGTTCAAAATTTTTGTGAAAAAACCCTGAGCCGCTTTCAATTAGGCCTTTATTTCCTATATATTACAGACAACTGCTTAGATATCACATGTAGCATTTTAGATATCACAGTCAACTAGTATAAAGTGGTTTTAATTGGGCCCGGTAGTTTTTTAACAAGAGCAAAAGACCCAAAGGTTTTTACACAAGTTTGAAACAAACCGGTGACTTATTGACAATTTACCCAAAAAAATATCGATGGCTGTATATCATCTCATATGTGGGAATTCCTCAGATCACGACACGTAGCAGATGATGTATCGTCCACGTAAACCGATAAGATTCCTATGGGCTATGGAGCTGCAATAGGTATGATGCATTTGGACATTACTCTGCGTCTAGCTTCCGAGCTTGCACCCGACCTTTGGAGGCCTCCCCTGAATACATTCCCTATTCGTCTAGCAACCAGCCAACAGCTCGCCTCCGAGCTATCTTACAACTAAACTTCCTCAGCCTTCACGCTTGTCTCCGAGCTATTATAACCGAACTTCCTCAGTCTCCACGTTCGTTTCCGAGCTATTACAGAGATAAGCTTCCTCAGCCTTCTCGCTCGTCTCCGAGCCAGCTGTCATCGAGCCGAGCTTCTTCGGCTTCCCTATCTGGTCGGGAGCATGAAGCATAGGCGTCACCGTAACGGCTCCAAGTATCTCGCCACGATGAGATCTCCACCGCTCCACGTCCTGCATCCCACGCTAGCGTATCTCGCCATTAATGAGCGTATCTCGCCATTAATGAGCGTATCTCGCCATTAATGGACGCATCCCGCCATCAACGTGGACGTGACGAAGAGGCGAAACGGACGGCGAGAATCTCTCATCGGCTCGCTCCAATACGACCCCTATATAAACCCCTGCTCTAGACG
Organism: Agapanthus africanus; assembly: GCA_030015575.1. NCBI lineage: Eukaryota > Viridiplantae > Streptophyta > Magnoliopsida > Asparagales > Amaryllidaceae > Agapanthus > Agapanthus africanus. The sequence continues at coordinate 293,797,460 of CM057339.1, read as the reverse complement.
ATTCAGGTAACTCGAACTCATTCCAATACACTGCTACTTTGCCCTAATATTTCTCGGTACTTACTTAATCGTCGGAGGGTCCTACGGTGGTTTCTCATCCCGAAACTTCCCTTACAGGTAGCACGGCGTCAACAACAACTAATAACCCATTGAGATCCACACGCTCCACCCTCACCTCAAATCTCAACCGCTCAGCCCGATGCCAACAAGATTGACGGAAGACAACATTTGAGGGAGATTCACGCCTCTATCAATTGGTGCCGTCTGTGGGAAAGCATTTCCACCAAAAAAAATTTGATCTTCCGCATTCGATTCGATGGCCAGCGATCATCGCAACAAGGATCTCAGCACAAGCTACCCTGTCCTCCACAACAGAGGCAAGGGTAGTTCTACTCCACCTCCCAACATCGTCGAAACCTTATCTGCTCGGATAGACAGGGTCACGGCGATGGAGGACGTGCTCGCTCGTGTCCAAACGGCCAACCACGCCCGCCAAACCGCCGACACTACTCCCTGAAACGACGGCATGCACCAGACAGTAGAGGGACGTGTTCAGGTTCTTGGCCTCGCTCGTGCCAACAACGATACCATGGAACATCGGCATGCTGATTCCGGCAGTTGCGACCCCCATACGAGAAATGATTTCATGACTCGTTGGGCGCCGGACAGTCCAACGCCGAGGTCTCAAGACTAACCAAATGTTCGCTTCAACACTCATCGTGCTTTCTCGCCCTCCGAAGAGTTATCGGTCAGGTCTCCTGATTCCAGAGAAGACCGATGTCATCATACTCACCAGGGCCGTGCACATGACGCATGTCGGGATGAACAACGAAGGGTTCATCCCGAGAATCTGAGGAACGTGATAGAGCGGAGCCGAAGCCGCTCCATCGCACAAGCCCATAGTAGAGACAGCAGGCACTCCGACTATGGAGAATTCTCGGGGTACTAACAGTGAATCGAGATCGATGAGAAGAAAATTGAGAACATGCGGCTCGCCACCCGTTCCTCCGGAGGATCGGCAAAATAGTCTGTGGATTCTCTCACGAGGCCCTCCACAGAGTAGTTACTAAATGAGCGGGTCTTGTCTCAGAACAAACTGCCCAAGACGGCCCTCTTCGATGGGAAGTCCGACCCAAAGGACCATTTTGACGCGTTTACGGCAGGCATGAGCTTCCAAGATAGCTTAGACACCGCCCAGTGCCGAGCATTCCCCACTACCCTCATTCGAGCAGGAAGAGACTGGTTCCATGGGCTGACTCCATACTCGATCTCCATTTTCGTCGAGTTAGCTACTCGGTTGCTTAGCCATTTCGTTGGTAACCGACGATAGAAGAGATCGGTTGACTATCTGTTCACCATCAAGTGCGAGGACATGGAGTCTTTCAAAGACTATATTACTCGTTTCTACAATGCTTTCTTGGAGGTATCCGGGCATCGGGATGAGACAGTCATAACCGTCATGAGGTTTGGTCTTAGGCACAAAGAGTGACTCTGCTCTTTTGCATTTGCGCAACCTGAGACCTTGGCCGAGGTAAAAGTCTGGACAGAACGGGAAATCCAGCTCGAATCAGAGGTTAACGCTCATCTTTCCTAGGAAGACCGGACAGACCAAAAGAAAAGGGACCGGAAAGAAGACAAGAAGAAGGCTGATCGCTCGAAATCTTACACTCCGAGATTTCATGAGCACACTCCTCTCAATGTATCGCAGGCCGAGCTACTAAAGAAGGCGAAGAGCGAAAGATTCTTCAAGCTACCACCGATGACACAAAAGCCGGGCAAGCGACTCCACGGCCCGTATTGTGCTTATCATCGGACACAAAGACATCCGACCGAGAATTGTAAACAGCCGCGCGATTACATCGAGTAGATGACCCACTCCGGTCACTTGGAAGAATATATATGAGACAAACATCAAACAGATAGGGGGCAAGCCGACTAGCTTGAAGTCGGAGAGCTGACGATCGGGCAAATCATGGTCGTCACCGACTGATCCGAGTCCGAGCAACAAGGGCAACCACCGAATCCAGTCATTTAATGCAGGAGAGTTTAAACCGTATCATCAAATCTGTATTTTCTTTAATAATCAAGATTCTTACTTCCCTGCAATCTGAACTGCTTCTTTTTATTTCCAAGCTAAAACACCCCGTAGGGTCGACGGGCAGCCTCCTGCCCGTCAAGAAAAGACCAACCCTCCACTCAAGTGAGTGAAGCTCGGGTGTGCCTATAGGTAGCCGACCAAAGCCCTCATCACGAGGCCGTCGGGCATCTTACTGCTCAGCCCATTCACCACGGGTAGCTTCTTGCCCAACAATACCGTGAATCTAAAGTCCTCATCACGAGGCGGCCGAATATCTTCCTGCGCGGCCCATCCACCGTGGGTAGCTTCCTTCCCAACAGCGCCGTGGACCCAAAGCCCTCATCACGAGGCGGCCGGGTAGCCTCCTGCTCGGCCCATCCACAGCGGGTAGCTTCCTGCCCAACAACGCTGTGGATCCAAAGCCCTCATCACGAGGCCGCTAGACAGCTTCCTGCTCAGCCCATTCTGTTGGATAAATGTATGCCCCAGAGGCCATTATATAATAGTGGATGTATCGGTATGTGTGTGTGTGTGTGTGTGTGTATTTAGAGGACATTCTTGCTCGACATAATAGTATGCTATCTGGTTTACTTTATCTTGACATGTTCATTTGATCATGCATCTTACTCATTTGGTACATGTTGATAAAGCCCTCAGGATATTTGCTTGACTACTGCGACTATGATGCAGATCATACTAGTGGGACACATGTAGTTTATAAGCATATCCTTGAAACGTTCCTAGTCGTAGGTGTATCGAGACGGGACATCGATATTCCAGAGTAAACTAGCGTATACCATTATTGTCCCATATGATGGGCGATGGATGATCTCATATCCATCTGGTGTGATAGCACCAAAGATTGTATACGGATGCTCAGTGGAGACTGGGTACACTGAACGGACCGCCGAGAACTCCTATGCGGTATTATATCTGTAACAACCCTAATTTTCTTATACACTTTTTCCTATACAAAATTTATCAAATATTTTTTTTAAAAATCCACAAAGGGGTATTTTAGCCTGAGCACAAGATTTAGGTAATTATTTTTGTTTTTAATTACAAGCTACAAGAATGTAATAACTCCATTTTTAGTGTACAAGAAATTACTTTAAATTTAATGTATACTTGGAGTATTTACTCTTGCTGCTATCATTTTAAGTAATTAAATAACACCGTAATTACAAGAAGAAGCTTGTAGCTCATTGGTAATACCTTGCACTGCTGAACCAAACCACCAAGGTTCGAACCCCATGCCCCACATTATTTTTAGATTATTTTTCTTTTAAAATTCTTGGAAGCCCAACAGTCCACAGGCCATAACTCCCAAAAGTTGAACTGAACCCTAAAATGTGAGTATACCAGAGCCTACATCAGGCGAACCCACGCCCGACGGCACCCCGACTCGGCCCGACTCAGCCGAGTCGGCCGGACGGCCGAGTCGTTTAAACGAAAAATGTGTCTTTTTATCTTCTCAACTCCCCTATTTACTCCAATTTAATGGATCGGTTCCTTAATTTTAATTACACCCTATTTACTATAAATTTTAATGATTTTTCTTTAATTTTTACAATTTGTTTTAAAATAAAAACCCTTCACCTACCCTACCCTAGCATACCCTATAAATAGACCCCTACCCTCTACCCTCTCATCCCAAAACACTAGGTTTACACTCTCAAAATTTCTACAAGAAGGGTGTACTTTGAAACCGAGTTCACGGCGAAGCTCTAACGGAATTCCGGCGACGTTTTTGAAACAACCGGCGACGAAACAACGCCTCGGCCACTCACCTAGTTCCTCTATACTCTTTAGTATAGATCGAAACCCGTAAGTCCCGTTCTTTCTTCTTTCTACTTCTCAAAAATACGAACTTTTGAAACCCGACGGAAATCGGAACAAACCGATTTCCGATTCGGTTTTTCTACAAAATCTCACTTGTCACCAATTCCATAATACCTAAACTTATTCATGATGACTATTAATCACATAACAATTAATTTGGACAAAGTTTCTCACATGAAATGATAACTTTTGCAATATCGTATTCTTTTTCACATTAATACCATAATGTTTATTTTTCTTCTTCTAATCAATTCAATCATTCCTAAACACCTTCATCTTGACCACTAAACTTGTAAAAATCAATTTGAATGAGTTTTCACACATGAAATGATAACCTTTTCAATTTACCGTATTTTCACTTTAATACCATGAAGTTTCAATTTCACATTTAACCCCTTAACCTTAATATACATTTAAAGTAGAGCACGAGGTAATGACCTACCTCCACACACACGCAAATACAACCCTAAAATGATATCATCAAAACTTAGAATACGATAAAACGAAATTTTCATTAAAATACCATAATTTTCATAAAACCATTCTTAAAGGTTTTAGATTGTAACACTTTTAAGTAAATATTTCTTACTAGGAAAATACGATAAGTTGTGGACATCGATCGTTTATCTAAACTGACTTTGTGGTGTCTAGGCTAGGCAAGTGAGCTTGGGTAACTTTAAAAGGCCCGCCTCACGATTCGTGAGTGGCTCCCTCCCTCCTTACTTGTACTTACCTGGCCACAATTGGCGGTGAAGAGGCGATTTGAGGCTTCTAACGAATTGTCGTTTAGACCATTTAGAAATAGGCTAGTTGGCTTAGGAAATCCTAGAATCTAAAATACGGAAAGCTACACTTTGCGAATAAATACCTTTTATTTTATAAAACCGTTTTCTAAAAGATTAGTGTTTTACAATCTTTGCAAAGCGCCGCTACAACCCATCTTTGGGGAACCCGTTCGGGATCGTGCGGTTTATCGCGCACCCTCGGGCTAGTAGTGCGAGATTCAGACCTCCGCAAGGAGCATTCGGTCTCGAAAGGTTTAAAATACGACATCTTAAGAAAATGAGATTTTTGAAATATAAAATATCTATTAAAATTATTTTTTGTATAAACATATGTATATCTATCTTTTAAATACCTATTTTATTATAATATAAATTTTCCACCTTTTTCTAAAAATCACAAAAGAATAAAGTTTACACTAAAATACCATGAACTTCAAATAATCAATATTACAGATAAATACCCTTATTTATAAAACTAGGATATTTTCACTAGAAATGTCACAACATAAAATCCACCCTCATTACAACTCTAAAGACGAACAATAAATACTTGAGGCGTATTTTGAAAAGTATATAAAAGTATTTTTACATAAAACCCCCTCAAGGTTTATAAATTACCCTAAGGACCCTAACAATTATAAGACCTCGATTCACAATTCTGATTATCTGACTCGGGTTTGAGTCTGATTAATCTGACTTGAATATGATTCAAGTCAACCTATAATCTACAAGATTCCAATTCAAAATGAACACATGAATCCATGAATACAATTATCAATTTATACAATCTGGCTGAACTGAACCATGGATATATTCCTTTTACATGATTCCTAGTATTCCATTTACATGAATCTACGGTTATAACCGTTTCCTGATATCATGGTTTCGGTCAGTCAGTCAATCAATCATACAACCAACACAAATTACAAGATAACAATACAAACAAGATATCGCGGGGTTTAAGGGGTAGATTGGTACGGAAGGTGTTAAAGGTGGCACGGGACGGTAAGATTAAGACACCTAATATGAATCCAATTGCCGTTGTTCCGGGTTGTATAACGGAGCCTTGTACTTCCATTTGCCCTGGTCTCTGGCATACTGAGACCCCTCTCGTATACACCGGCATCCTTCTGTACCAAGCTACAACAACAGCGTTAACACAATACTACAATAATATAACAATGTAATACAACTGTAACAGCCACTCTCTCCCTCTCTCTCTTACTCTTTGTCTATTCTATTCTCCTCTTATCTTGGGATTTACCGAGCGACCTGTTCGCTGACGACATTCTATTTCTTTCTTCTTTGAATGTCGTCAGGTGGTTTGGACCCAGCAGAGATCGAGCCATCTGCAGAAGACTTGGAGCAGTTTGTCGAAGATCCAGCACTTTAGTTCATTGTACACTTTTTCTTTCTGTACTTTTCATTTCCTGTTATGCCACTGTTTAGGCATCTTTTTATTTCAGTTGTATTTCCTTTCATGTATCGTACAAAGAATGTTAATGAATAAAAGTTGCTGTTCTTTTATATCTTGTCTCTTGTGTATTTATTTTATATTGCTTAGATACGCTTAGCGTATGCACTTCTGAGTATATACGTAGCGGGCCTGGTCGCGCCCACTTCGCCGTACACTGGGAAGCGGGGCGTGACAGGTTTTGTTGGTGGCCCATGCAGGTCCGAGATGTATAAATCCCTATCATGCAGTTCTGGTCTGCGTGAACAACCTAAGCAATATAATACAAGAACCAGCAACTAAAACATTCTTTACAATTCATGTTCCTTGAATCTTGCCATTTCATATTCCTTGAATCTTATCATTTCATGTACTTGAATCTGTCCTAACCCAAAAATTTTCTTCAGGGTTATGGATTCTCCAAACAGCACCAGCACCAACGTCAACAACACACACTCAGCACTACCTCTCACACCGGCTGTTACTGCGCCACCTACCGAGCAAACAGTGCTACTTGAAGCAATCCGCAGTCTTATCGAAGGACAGCAACAACTCTTGAACCGTCCCGAGACTGATGCTCCGGGGGTAAAGCAATTCAGGGCTTTACATCCGAAGCAGTTCTCAGGAAAGGAGAGCCCACTGGAAGCTGAGGAATGGGCTCAAAGTATCGAGGATGATCTGGCCGCAGCACAAGTGCCAGACGTCGCTTGGGTCCGTGTAGCGAAACTACAACTCACGGACAACGCTCGCAACTGGTGGAAGGAGGAAGAAAGCCGTCTTGCGCAGCCTATTGAATGGAAAATGTTTCGCGAGAAGTTCGACGTGAAATACTTCCCTGTGACTGCCAGGTTTTCCATGGAGCAACAGTTCATTCATCTGCAGCAAGGATCAATGTGGGACAAATCGGTAGATGAATACGACGCTGAATTCACCATGTTAAGCCGATTCGCGGCACACTTGATACCGACGGACGAGATCAGAGCCCGTCGCTTTCAACAAGGACTGGACACGGAGATTCAGGCTGCTCTAGCCACGGGAAAATTTCTGACACATGAGGATGCTCTGGAAGCTGCCCGCAGTTATGAGGCAGTGATAAAAGCAAGAGGCAGACCTCAGTCTGCAGGAGTCAAACGCCCTGCCAACCAAATGGCAGGTGGAGCCTCTTCCAGGCCATCGTTTGAACCCAGGAGAACTGAAGAAATTTGCTATTACTTCCATAGAAAGGGACACTTGTGGAAGGACTGTAAGCGCGCAAAAGGTCCGTGTCTAATTTGTGGCGCATCCAACCACGGCATTGGAAACTGTCCTTACAACAGCAACTCATCTCACACACCCACCAACTACCCGCAGCGGCCAACTATCTAGGCTCCTGCAACTTGTCCTGCACTACCTGCTCCACTACCTACACAGCCTACTCGCCAATTCCAACAAGCAATGAGGGACATACCTAGAGGGCAGAGAAACAGGCCTCAAAGGCAGAATGTGTCTCCAGCTAGAAGGAATATACCACGACGACAGACCTTCACATTAGAAGCCGTAGAAGTCGAGACTGTAGGTCAAGGTAACACCGGTAAGCCTTTTTCACCCTTGTATCTCTTTGTTATTTTTATACACTATCGATACTACAACCACCAAACTGCTTTGCACTGTTACACTTTCCTTTTACAAATTTCGAGGACGAAATTTTTATAAGGAGGGTAGAATGTAACAACCCTAATTTTCTTATACACTTTTTCCTATACAAAATTTTTCAAATATTTTTTTTAAAATCCACAAAGGGGTATTTTAACCCGAGCACAAGATTTAGGTAATTATTTTTGTTTTTAATTACAAGCTACAAGAATGTAATAACTCCATTTTTAGTGTACAAGAAATTACTTTAAATTTAATGTATACTTGGAGTATTTACTCTTGCTGCTATCATTTTAAGTAATTAAATAACACCATAATTACAAGAAGGAACTTGTAGCTCATTGGTAATACCTTGCACTGCTGAACCAAGCCACCAGAGTTCGAACCCCATGCCCCACATTATTTTTAGATTATTTTTCTTTTAAAATTTTTGGAAGCCCAACAGTCCACAGGCCATAACTCCCAAAAGTTGAACTGAACCCTAAAATATGAGTATACCAGAGCCTACATCAGGCGAACCCACGCCCGACGGCACCCCGACTCGGCCGAGTCGTCTAAACGAAAAATGTGTCTTTTTATCTTCTCAACTCCTCTGTTTACTCCAATTTAATGGATCGGTTCCCTAATTTTAATTACACCCTATTTACTACAAATTTTAATGATTTTTCTTTAATTTTTACAATTTTTTTTAAAATAAAAACCCTTCGCCTACCCTACCCTAGCTTACCCTATAAATAGACCCCTACCCTCTACCCTCTCATCCCAAAATACTAGGTTTACTCTCTCAAAATTTCTACAAGAAGGGTGTACTTTGAAACCGAGTTCACGACGAAGCTCTGACGGAATTCCGGCGACGTTTTTGAAACAACCGGCGACGAAACAACGCCTCGGCCACTCACCTAGTTCCTCTATACTCTTTAGTATAGATCGAAACCCGTAATTCCCGTTCTTTCTTCTTTCTACTTCTCAAAAATACGAACTTTTGAAACCCGACGGAAATCGGAACAAACCGATTTCCGATTCGGTTTTTCTACAAAATCTCACTTGTCACCAATTCCATAATACCTAAACTTATTCATGATGACTATTAATCACATAACAATTAATTTGGACAAAATTTCTCACATGAAATGATAACTTTTGCAATATCGTATTCTTTTTCACATTAATACCATAATGTTTATTTTTCTTCTTCTAATCAATTCAATCATTCCTAAACACCTTCATCTTGACCACTAAACTTGTAAAAATCAATTTGAATGAGTTTTCACACATGAAATGATAACCCTTTCAATTTACCGTATTTTCACTTTAATACCATGAAGTTTCAATTTCACATTTAACCCCTTAACCTTAATATACATTTAAAGTAGAGCACGAGGTAATGACCTACCTCCACACACACGCAAATACAACCCTAAAATGATATCATCAAAACTTAGAATACGATAAAACGAAATTTTCATTAAAATACCATAATTTTCATAAAACCATTCTTAAAGGTTTTAGATTGTAACACTTTTAAGTAAATATTTCTTACTAGGAAAATACGATAAGTTGTGGACATCGATCGTTTATCTAAACTGACTTTGTGGTGTCTAGGCTAGGCAAGTGAGCTTGGGTAACTTTAAAAGGCCCGCCTCACGATTCGTGAGCGGATCCCTCCCTCCTCACTTGTACTTACCTGGCCACAATTGGCGATGAAGAGACGATTTGAGGCTTCTAACGACTTGTCGTTTAGACCATTTAGAAATAGGCTAGTTGGCTTAGGAAACCCTAGAATCTAAAATACGGAAAACTACACTTTGCGAATAAATACCTTTTATTTTATAAAACCGTTTTCTAAAAGATTAGTGTTTTACAATCTTTGCAAAGCGTCGCTACAACCCATCTTTGGGGAACCCGTTCGGGATCGTGCGGTTTATCGGGCACCCTCGGGCTAGTAGTGCGAGATTCAGGCCTCCGCAAGGAGTATTCGGTCTCGAAAAGTTTAAAATACGACATCTTAAGAAAATGAGATTTTTGAAATATAAAATATCTATTAAATTTATTTTTTGTATAAACATATGTATATCTATCTTTTAAATACCTATTTTATTATAATATAAATTTTCCACCTTTTTCTAAAAATCACAAAAGAATAAAGTTTACAATAAAATACCATGAACTTCAAATAATCAATATTACAGATAAATACCCTTATTTATAAAACTAGGATATTTTCACTAGAAATGTCACAACATAAAATCCACCCTCATTACAACTCTAAAGACGAACAATAAATACTTGAGGCGTATTTTGAAAAGTATATAAAAGTATTTTTACATAAAACCCTCTCAAGTTTTATAAATTACCTTAAGGACCCTAACAATTATAAGACCTCGATTCACAATTCTGATTGTCTGACTCAGGTTTGAGTCTGATTAATCTGACTTGAATATGATTCAAGTCAACCTATAATCTACAAGATTCCAATTCAAAATGAACACATGAATCCATGAATACAATTATCAATTTATACAATCTGGCTGAACCGAACCATGGATATATTCCTTTTACATGATTCCCAGTATTCCATTTACATGACTCTACGGTTATAACCGTTTCCTGATATCATGGTTTCGGTCAGTCAGTCAATCAATCATACAACCAACACAAATTACAAGATAACAATACAAACAAGATATCGCGGGGTTTAAGGGGTAGATTGGTACGGAAGGTGTTAAAAGTGGCACGAGACGGTAAGATTAAGACACCTAACATGAATCCAATTGCCGTTGTTCCGGGTTGTATAACGGAGCCTTGTACTTCCATTTACCCTGGTCTCTGGCATACTGAGACCCCTCTCGTATACACTGGCATCCTTCTGTACCAAGCTACAACAACAACGTTAACACAATACTATAATAATATAACAATGTAATACAACTGTAACAGCCAATCTTTCCCTCTCTCTCTTACTCTCTGTCTATTCTATTCTCCTCTTATCTTGGGACTTACCGAGCGACATGTTCGCTGGCGACATTCTATTTCTTTTTTCTTTGAATGTCGTCAGGTGGTTTGGACCCGGCTGAGATCGAGCCATCTGCAGAAGACTTGGAGCAGTTTGTTGAAGATTCAGCACTTTAGTTCATTGTACACTTTTTCTTTCTGTACTTTTCATTTCCTGTCATGCCACTGTTTAGGCATCTTTTTATTTCAGTTGTATTTCCTTTCATGTATTGTACAAAGAATGTTAATGAATAAAAGTTGATGTTCTTTTATATCTTTTCTCTTATGTATTTATTTTATATTGCTTAGATACGCTTAGCGTATGTACTTCTGAGTATATACGTAGCGGGCCTGGTCTCGCCCACTTCGCCGTACACTGGGAAGCGGGGCATGACAATATCTATCGTCGGATAGTAGTTCTCAGGTGACACTGGAACATGTTAGTCTGTAGACCCGAGATCGTCATGGAGTCTTGTGTGTCCTCTCATTGTACTTTGATCTCCTCCCTACCACGGCTCTACTGAGTCGTGCAAACAGCTGGATTTTGGGTACAGTCCCGAGGCACATGGAGGCAATAAGTGATAGGAGGGGTTTCGTCTCTCCCGGTATTGGGGGTTGATGTTGCGCTATGCTCAATTGGCTATAACAGGAAGTCCTTGGCTAGGGCAGTTGAGATTTACTGATAAGTGTTATCAGTAGTTTCTTGATCTGTTATGAGCCATACACAGACATGACATATTGAGTTATTGGGGTCAACGATACCATCCCTAGACTCGATATGCAGCATATCTGACGAAGAGACCGGACTGTACGGTAAGTGTTGCCAGTTGGCTCAACGGGAGTTTTGATAGGTTCGCTTGTTTTTCTTCTGATCGTTTAATACCCGGGTAGCCGTTACGTTTAGCTGACTGCTTGCGGCTTGTGGGTGTTTGATGTGATCATCATCTACTGCCGGCGTATTTACTAGTCTCAGAGTCCCACACAGGAGTTTCCTAGCTCAGGCGAAACGATGTGGTGTGCATATGAGATATGCGCGGGAGCTCGATTAAATGCGTGTATTTGATACCGTATTTTAATCAAGCGTTTTCTATTGGTCGGATCGTATGTGATATGACCGGATTATTAAATCAAGTGTTGATTTAGTATTGACTTTTAACTCATTTAAATAAAACCTTTTCTTTATATGGATGTATGCATGAATGGGTGTATGTGCATATGGGGATGTGAATGAACACATACACATACATGCATACATAGTGTCATGGTTGTTGATACATGGGGGATGGGAATACAAGACTCGCATGGTTCATATATATATATATATATATATATATATATATATATATATATATATATATATATATATATATATATGGTTCATATATATATATATATATATATATATATATATATATATATTGAGTATAAAGAAAATGAAATTAAAATCATGGCTATTATTCTACACTCTTCTCTTTTGACCTAACTTTAAACCATGGTTTTGTTAGTGTATATGCTCTAGGGGCCATTATTGTATCATACTAGTTTGTATATTACTTAATGGAAGCTTGGGATATTCACATGTATATAACAGTCTTGCTAAACATGGTAGTATGCTACTTGGTTTTTCTATCTTAATATGTGAGTATACGTATTGATAGAGCTCTTAGGATCTTGCTTGACTACCAGTGTTGTGATGGCAGTCACACTAGTGGGAGCTGGGTAGTCTACAAGCACATCCTTATTCAGGTCCCTAGTCGTTGGATTATCGAGACAGGGCATCGATACTCCGGAGTAGACTAGTGTGTACGCTTCTCATCCCAGTTGGGGAGATGGCATGTCCCACAGCCGTCAGTACGTCGTACTGGAGATAGTATGCAGGTGCTCGTTAGGTTACGGGTACACCGGACAGGACTCACAGGGAACTGTTGGTTGGTTTTATACCAGTCGTCAGTGAACAGTTCCCAGGTGACATGAGTACAGCATAGTCCGCAGACTTGACACTGCTACTTCGCCTCGAGTGTGTCCCACTGTTCTTAGATTGCTGCCCTACCACGGCTCAAAGGAGTCGTGCAAACAGGTAGCAGTTGGGTGCAGTCCCGAGCACTTGGAGGCAGTGGCGGTTAGACAGGATTCGTTTCTCCCAGTATTGGGGGTTGATATCGCGCTGTGTCAGAGAGCCATTACGCAAAGTCCCTGGCCAGGGCAAGCGAGATTTGCTGGTAGGTTCCAGTAGTTTCTCAGGGTGTAATGAGCTTCACTCCGACACGACTTATACCGCTATTAGGGGACAGACGCTTGCCTCCCCCTAGGACCGATATGCGATAGTCTTAGACGAACAGACCGGACTGTACGGAGATTGTCACATCAGACTCAGTAGGAGTTCGGATGGGTTTCCTCATCGGCCTTCTTATCGACATCTACCTGGGGACCGTTACGTACAGCTAGTGCCGCTTGCGGTCTGTGGTTAAACCCACTGCCAGTGTAGTAGTCGAGTCTCTAGAGTCCCACACAGAGAGTTTCCCTACTCCAGGTGAAACGATATAGAGGTCGTATGGTTTTACGACAAGGGTTCGGACGCATACGTGTGTTTACGCACGTACGACTTTCAGACAGTTTTTACTAGTCGGCTTTGGTTTAAGCCAGTTACTAGTATCCGGTTATTGGATTTATACAGTCTAAAGTTTTTCCGTGTTTTCACGGATAGGAGGGGCGTTCTCGTAATTGCGCGAGAAGCTTCTAGAAGATGGTGACTAAGGAGGTTAAGGTGGCATATACATTAAATGAGATTAGTGAGTCATATGGATGATTCATCCATATCATTAATGCTTCATAATTGCTTAATGACTCATGGAGATGAATCACTATTAGATATTTATCAAGCATGGTTGTAAATCATTATCTTTTCTTTTCTTGATAAAATAAAATGCTTGATATATATTATGATAACTCATTTTCTCATTTCATTATTCTTCTCACCTTCTCTCTCCTCAAGCTCTCTCTCTTCAAACCCTAATCCTCCCCTCTCATGTGTTGAGTACAAGGATTAGTTAGACTACTTAATCCATAACCCTCTCTCTATTTCATCTAGGTGCTTTGATTAGCACTTAAAGATACCTAGTTGCCTCAAGTTTAGAGGCAAAGCTTGGAGTTTAGCTCTTGTGGTGGATCGTCTACTACTTGGAGAAGGCCGAGGAGGAGGTGGAGTTCGTAAAGACGAAGGACACGGTTCTTTAAGTATAATCCATTTACATAGTAGTTTAGAACTTCTAAGTTTGATGTTAGTTATCGTTTAGTTTCGATTCATGCGGTTAGTCGATGTTTAAGCATAGAACAAGATCGTTTTTCATATTTTCGCCTCCCCGCAAGTCGTGGGGTGTTGTACATCGACTTACAGTGGTATCAGAGCCTCGCTAAACAATAATTAACTCACTTGCAAAATTGTATGAATTTCGAACGGAAAAAACAAAACCGGAAAACCCCGATATCATGAGTTTCTGTCGAATTTTAAATGAGTTCCAAAAATTTTTCAGGGACCTTCAGAAAGCCTTAAATGATAGTAGAAGAACACCCAAGAAAACTGGGATCATGAATCGGCTAAAGCGCCGCGGAACCGCCGCGGATACCACCGATCCGCCGCGATTCCGCCGCCGAGTTGCCGATTCATCATCCTAAATTTCCTGTGTTGGTTCTCTGTGATATTTGGAATTTTCTGGAAGTTTTTAATTTTTGCTCAGGTTTCAGATTTACAGAGAAGTATTGGAGCAAAATTAAATGTGTTTAATCAATCGAAATTATACGGTATTTGCTTGTTGGATTATATCTGTGTTTGTATAATGTGTTCGTAAACCTCCCCTAACTGCTAGTATGTCGGTTGGCAGGGGGTTGCACATTTCTGTAATGGATTTTATCTGTTTGTGTATATGAACTGTGTTGGACTGTTGTGATGTATAGTCGGGGTTATGTGATGGGTTATTATTTAATTCATTTGATGTAAATGTAATTTGTTGTAATATTATTTTGCGGGGCACATCCAGGTTGCGGTTGTAGCCACCGTTGTATTATTTCATTTTACTGTTTTTTTCTCCTAGGACAGACCCAAGGTGGGGTGCACAAACTGCCGGGTGGGTAGTTTGCCGTACCCGTTGGGGTCTTGGGTGGGGTAATGGCTATTCATCACAACTGTGTAATCCGTCTTTTGTTGCAGGCTCAAAACAAACACGGATTGCTTGCAAATCCAATTAAGTTCATCTGTGATCTGGAATGCCTATTATTGCGTCTGACGAATGTACAATATCTATATATGATAGCTATTTAGACGTCACTTATGTTTTACACCCGCGCTAGCCCAGCCCCCGCTCTGTCGTTAGTTAAGTAACCTAACGGGTGATGACGGGACCCCGTGGCGAATGCGGATGGCATAAGAGGACGTTGTATTTTCGTTGTTTTCTGCAATGATAGGTTAATGATGGGACGCATTATTTATAATGCAAAGAAAATAAACCAAAAGTTTAATCGTTGGAATAAATTAAAAGAAACCACTCGGTTAATTTTAAAAACGGATATTTTTAAATGCGGAGCTTTAAACCACTCCTTTTAAAAGCTATCAGGTTCCTTCGGTTATATCAAGTTCACTACGTTCACGGTTTCGCCAAAACCATTCGTAGCCCTCCGTCATTTCATTTGGGTATTCAGTAGTATTCAAGCTATGCATTTTGGCCAAAGTCAAGGCATAGTGTTTGGTAGCTACTGGGTTTTCATTTGTTGCATAAGATAGATGAGTTGGTTTGGGACAGTCGTATTATCGTTTGACCAAAGTCAGGGGTATATACGGATGGGTTCAAATTGACAAGATAATGACGGGTAGAACTTGACATGTGACTTATAACATTTTGACCAAAGCCAAGGTCATAAGAGCATGGGGCAAAAACTTATATCGGGAATTTCTAAAGAAACTGAAATTTGGAATGAGATGCATACCATTTGGAGTTTGATGAATGTTGGTAGCATTCCTTCAACATTATCATACGATGATATTTGGATCCCGATCCTACTGTGAGTATATGCTACTTATCAGGATATTCGTCACTTAACGATCAATGCTATAAACCAAGTAGGTGTCAAGAAAAGTGTCAGCGGGGTTACGCCCCCAGAGAAAAGAGGTTCTTTAATTAAGGAACTTCGTGAAAGCGTTGGAAAACCTCCCTCGAAGTATCGACACTAGCCTGGCTGAACGGTTAAGCAAGAATTGTACAGTGAGAATAGTCCTGGCTAATTCTTCTTTTATGGTTTGAGGAAGGATTCGAGAAACAGTGGGAGCCATCCAGTTTAGATAAACTAAAAACCACTCTAAACTTGCAAGAGCATCATGCTAAAGAGTTTTCTTCTCTCTCTCCTAATTGCAGCGACCCTGAAATGACTGGACTTAAGTTACTTTTAGAGAAAAATATACTGACGGGGCCAAACTATAAAGATTGGCTGCGGAATGTCAAAATGGCTTTGACCTATGACAAATTGGGGTACGTCCTCACCGCTACGGCACCTGCTGTCCCTGGTCCCAAATCCAGTAATGCGGATAAGGAAATCCGCAAAACCTGGGATTTCGATTGTGCGAAAGCCAAGTGCATCGTGCTTGCCTCGATGAACAATGAACATCAGAGGAGGCACGAGGATATGGAACTAGATGCCTATTTCTCCATACAAAGGAACTTTATGGAGAGCAATCTCGTATAGCAAGATACGAGACCTCTAAGAACTTGTTTCGAGCGAGGTTGGCTGTCGGGTCATCGGTAGGAGAACATGTCCTAAAGATGATCGGCTATATAGAAGAGCTCACAGACCTTGGGACGACTTTGGATAATGAGCTCTATACAGACCTTATTCTCCAGTCCCTTCCTTCCACCTACGCCCAGTTTATCCTGAACTTCAACATTCAAAGAAAAGAAGTTGAACTTCTGGAACTCCTGAACATGTTAAGGAGTGCAGAGGGCATCTTGCAGAAAGCAAGGGAAACACCCGCTATGTTTGTTAGCGGTGCATCTTCTTCCGGGTCCAAGGCTAGGGCCAAAGGAAGGAAGAAGAAGACCGCCACCAAACCTAGAGGAGGTGTTAGTAAGGTGGGAGGGAAGGGAAAGAAAAAGTTTGCGGTACTGGTAGTAGGCCAGGATGAGTGCTTCCATTGTCACAGGAAAGGGCACTGGAAGAAGGATTGCAAGGCGTGGAACGCCAAGAACCAGGAACCGAAGCAAGCTGTGGCTTCGACTTCAGGTGTGTTTGTAATTGAGAATTGTCTGTCGATCAACTCTACTTCCTGGGTATTGGATACCGGATCAAGATCTCATATTTGCAATTCATTGCAGGCACTGAGAAACCGTAGAGTGCTGAAGGAAGGTGATATGACCCTAAAGGTTGCTAACGGAGCTAGCGTGGGAGCTGCGTCCGTCGGGGATTATCACCTAGGATTGACGAGTGGACACATTTTGGTTTTACATAACTGTTTTTTTGTACCAAGCTTAACGTGTAATATCATATCAGTTTCCTTGTTATCAAATAAAGGTTATGATTTCACGTTTGTAAGAGATGTTGTTAACATCCACCTTAATCATGGTTTGATTGGATTCGGTACACTAAATAACGGTATATATGTTTTAAACCAACTCCAAATTTTCAATGTCCAGAACACACTAAAAAGAAAGTCTCCAGATTTAAATAAACCTTTCTTATGGCATTGTAGACTGGGTCACATCAATGAGAGAAGGTTGACTAAGTTGCATAGAGAAGGATATTTGGACTCGTTCGAATATCAAACTTATGACACTTGTCAATCTTGTCTCAAAGGAAAGATGACAAAGACTCCATTTACTGGACAAGGAGTAAGAGCGAGCGAGCTCTTAGGACTCATACACAACGATGTATGTGGTCTAATGTCTACGCATGCAAGAGGTGGTTTTTCCTATTTCATTACTTTCACGTATGATTACTCAAGATACGGATTCATTTATCTGATGAAACATAAATCCGAGGCTTTTGAGAAATTCCAAGAGTATAAGAATGAAGTAGAAAACCAAACCGGCAAAAGTATCAAGACACTTAGATCTGATCGAGGTGGTGAATCCTTAAGTGCCGAGTTCCTAGGTTACCTAAAAGAGAAAGGAATTCTCTCTCAGCTTACTCCTCCATACACTCCACAGCATAACAGTGTATCGGAGAGACGGAATCGAACCCTATTGAATATGGTACGATCCATGATGAGTAATGCTGAGTTACCGCGATCTTTTTGGGGTTATGCGCTAGAATCAGCAGCATATCTTCTGAACAGGGCTCCTACCAAGACTGTGCCTACCACTCCATATCAGATGTGGACTGGGAAGAAACCCTATCTTCAACATATAAAGATATGGGGATGTCCAGCTTTTGTTAAAAAGCAGCATGTGGACAAGCTCAAGGCACGATCAGTAAAATGTATGTTTGTGGGATATCCAAAGAACTCCAAGGGATATTATTTCTATTACGCAGAGGAACAAAAGGTTTTTGTTTCTCGTAATGCCCATTTTCTAGAACATCAGTTTTTAGAAAAGGAAATAAGTGGGAGTGAAATAGAACTGGAAGAAATTCCAGAACCACAAGCTGCTACTGAAAGTTTGGTAGAACCGGTAGTTCAAGAAGAACAGGACATTCCCGCACCCCTCCGCAGGAGTAGTAGGCCGTCTCATCTGCCTGAGAGATACTACGGTTTTCTCATAGATGGGGATAGAGAGGATTGCATCATAGATGATGATGAACCTACTGACTTCCAGCAGGCCATCCAGAGCGGCGACTCGGTACGATGGCTAGATACAATGCGGACCGAAATGGAGTCCATATACACCAACAAAGTATGGACTTTGGACTTTGCTCCAGATTGGGTAAAACCCATAGGATGCAAATGGATCTTCAAGAAAAAGATTGGTGTAGATGGACAGGTAGAAACCTATAAGGCTGACTCGTTGCAAAGGGTTTTCGTCAAAGACCTGGTTTGGACTATGACGAAACTTTTTCTCCAGTGGCTATGCTCAAATCCATTCGGGTCCTTCTTGCTATTGCTGCCTTCCATGATTATGAAATCTGGTAGATGGACGTAAAGACGGCTTTTCTGAATGGAAATTTAGAAGAGTGCGTCTATATGGATCAGCCAGAGGGTTTCAATCAGAGTGGGAGCAGCGGGAAAGTATGCAAGCTGCTTAAGTCCATTTATGGACTAAAGCAGGAATCGCGGAGTTGGAACATCTGTTTTGATGAGACAGTCAAAGAATATGACTTTATCAAAAATCCAGATGAACCGTGCATATATAGTAAGGTTGTAGCCAGAAGTGTCGTATTCTTCATCTTGTACGTGGATGGCATTCTACTGATAGGAAATGACATTCCTATGCTATAATCTGTCAAAGGATTCTTGTCACACAGGTTCTCCATGAAAGACCTGGGTGATGCATCTTACATTTTGGGGATCCGGATCTATCGTGATAGATCCAAGAGGATGTTGGGACTTTCGCAGTCCAGGTATATCGACATTGTACTGAAAAGATTCAGTATGGAAGATTCTAAGCGCGGTAATCTACCGGCTTGTCACGGAATCACCATCTCCAAAGAGATGTCTCCCAAGACTGATTTGGAAAGGGAACGCATGTCTATTATACCCTACGCTTCTGCGGTAGGCTCTATAATGTATGCGATGTTGTGCACCAGATCAGATGTAGCTTACGCACTGAGCGTGGTAAGCCGGTATCAGTCAGACCCAGGGGAGAAGCATTGGATAGCAGTAAAGAACATTCTCAAGTACCTGAGAAGGACTAAGGAGATGTTCTTAGTTTACGGTGGAAAAGACCTCAGGTTGGAGGCCTTTGCTGATTCCGGCTTCCAGAGTGATAAGGACGATTCCAAGTCCATGTCAGGTTATGTATTTACCCTCAATGGAGGGGCGGTGTGCTGGAAGAGCTCCAAGCAGGACACCGTTGCTGACTCGACGATGGAAGCGGAGTATATAGCTGCTTGCGATGCCGCAAAAGAAGCAGTCTGGATGAAGAAGTTCCTAACAGAACTTCAGGTGGTTCCTACCATAGTTGATCCAATACCTCTGTATTGCGACAACAACGGAGCTATAGCTTTAGCGAAGGAACCAAGGTCCCATCAGAAGTCCAGACACATCTTAAGGCGGTATCACCTGATCAGGGAGATCATTGATCGTCAGGAGATCAAGGTTCGGAGAGTTGCTTCAGAAGAGAACATTGCTGATCCATTCACGAAGGCCCTACCTCAAATTCAGTTCGAGAGGCTACTCGAGATCATCGGTCTTCGATATGCCAGTACATGGCCCTAGTGCAAGTGGGAGATTGTTAGTGTATATGCCCTAGGGGCCATTATTGTATCATACTAGTTTGTATATTACTTAATGGAAGCATGGGATATTCACATGTATATAACAGTCTTGCTAAACATGGTAGTATGCTACTTGGTTTTTCTATCTTAATATGTGAGTATACGTATTGATAGAGCTCTTAGGATCTTGCTTGACTACCAGCGTTGTGATGGCAGTCACACTAGTGGGGGCTGGGTAGTCTACAAACACATCCTTATTCAGGTCCCTAGTCGTTGGATTATCGAGACAGGGCATCGATATTCCGGAGTAGACTAGTGTGTACGCTTCTCATCCCAGTTGGGGAGATGGCATGTCCCACAGCCGTCAGTACGTCGTACTGGAGATAGTATGCAGGTGCTCGTTAGGTTACGGGTACACCGGACAGGACTGACAGGGAACTGTTGGTTGGTTTTATACCAGTCGTCAGTGAACAGTTCCCAGGTGACATGAGTACAGCATAGTCCGCAGACTTGACACTGCTACTTCGCCTCGAGTGTGTCCCACTGTTCTTAGATTGCTGCCCTACCACGGCTCAAAGGAGTCGTGCAAACAGGTAGCAGTTGGGTGCAGTCCCGAGAACTTGGAGGCAGTGGCGGTTAGACAGGATTCGTCTCTCCCGGTATTGGGGGTTGATATCGCGCTGTGTCAGAGAGCCATTACGCAAAGTCCCTGGCCAGGGCAAGCGAGATTTGCTGGTAGGTTCCAGTAGTTTCTCAGGGTGTAATGGGCTTCGCTCCGATACGACTTATACCGCTATTAGGGGACTGACGCTTGCCTCCCCCTAGGCCCGATATGCGATAGTCTTAGACGAACAGACCGGACTGTACGGAGATTGTCACATCAGACTCAGTAAGAGTTCGGATGGGTTTCCTCATCGGCCTTCTTATCGACATCTACCTGGGGACCGTTACGTACAGCTAGTGCCGCTTGCAGTCTGTGGTTAAACCCACTGCCAGCGTAGTAGTCGAGTCTCTAGAGTCCCACGCAGAGAGTTTCCCTACTCCAGGCGAAACGATATAGAGGTCGTATGGTTTTACGACAAGGGTTCGGACGCATACGTGTGTTTATGCACGTACGACTTTCGGACAGTTTTTACTAGTCGGCTTTGGTTTAAGCCAGTTACTAGTATCCGGTTATTGGATTTATACAGTCTAAAGTTTTTCCGTGTTTTCAAGGATAGGAGGGGCGTTCTCGTAATTGCGCCAGAAGCTTCTAGAAGATGGTGACTAAGGAGGTTAAGGTGGCATATACATTAAATGAGATTAGTGAGTCATATGGATGATTCATCCATGTCATTAATGCTTCATAATTGCTTAATGACTCATGGAGATGAATCACCATTAGATATTTATCAAGCATGGTTGTAAATCATTATCTTTTCTTTCCTTGATAAAATAAAATGCTTGATATATATTATGATAACTCATTTTCTCATTTCATTATTCTTCTCACCTTCTCTCTCCTCAAGCTCTCTCTCTTCAAACCCTAATCCTCCCCTCTCATGTGTTGAGTACAAGGATTAGTTAGACTACTTAATCCATAACCCTCTCTCTATTTCATCTAGGTACTTTGATTAGCACTTAAAGATACCTAGTTGCCTCAAGTTTAGAGGCAAAACTTGGAGTTTAGCTCTCGTGGTGGATCGTCTACTACTTGGAGAAGGCCGAGGAGGAGGTGGAGTTTGTAAAGACGAAGGACACGGTTCTTTAGGTATAATCCCTTTACATAGTAGTTTAGAACTTCTGTGTTTGATGTTAGTTATCGTTTAGCTTCGATTCATGCGGTTAGTCGATGTTTAAGAATAGAACAAGATCATTTTTCATATTTCCGCCTCCCCGCAAGTCGTGGGGTGTTGTACATCGACTTACAGGTTTCAATTTCATTTGGTCTTTAACTCTACTTCAAAATATCTAGATATTTGTTTACCATGGTTAGATGAGAGTGTGACTCTCATATATATCCTTTTTCATTTCTCTTTTTATTTTAAGAGATAAGAAAAAACTTGAGCTCTAGTTTTAGCCATCTTCATCTTCTTCCTCTCTCAAGCTCTTTTGAGTTTCTAAAGTGAGTGAAGTAAAATGAAAGGAAAGGTTTTTAAGTGAGAACACAACCCACATCACCATTCTACTTTACTCTAGCCCACTAGTTTAGAGTGTTTGTTCCACTTCCTCATAGATCAAGTGAAGCAAGGAGCTTTGAGCAAAGGGACTTCGGGTGGGACACATGTAGTTTATAAGAATATCCTTGAAACGTTCCTAGTCGTAGGTCTATCGAGACGGGGCATCGATATTCCAGAGTAGACTAGCGTATACCATTATTGTCCCATATGATGGGCGATGGATGATCCCATATCCATCTGGTGTGATGACACCAAAGATTGTATACGGATGCTCAGTGGAGACTGGGTACACTGAACGGACCGCCGAGAACTCCTATGCGGTATTATATCTATCGTCGGATAGCAGTTCTCAGGTGACACTGGTACATGTTAGTCTGTAGACCCAAGATCGTCACAGAGTCTTGTGTGTCCTCCCACTGTACTTTGATCTCCTCCCTACCACGGCTCTACTGAGTCGTGCAAACAGGTGGATTTTGGGTACAGTCCCGAGGCGCATGGAGGCAATAAGCGATAAGAGGGGTTTCGTCTCTCCCGGTATTGGGGGTTGATGTTGCGCTGTGCTCAATTGGCTATAACAGGAAGTCCCTGGCTAGGGAAGCTGAGATTTACTGATAAGTGTTATCAGTAGTTTCTCGATCTGTTATGAGCCATACGCCGGCATGACTTATTGAGTTATTGGGGTCGACGATACCATCCCTAGACTCGATATACAGCATATCTGACGAAGAGACCGGACTGTACGGTAAGTGTTGCCAGTTGGCTCGATGGGAGTTTTGATAGGTTCGCTTGTTTTTCTTCTGATCGCTCAATACCGGGGTAGCCGTTACGTTTAGCTGACCGCTTGTGGCTTGTGGGTGTTTGATGTGATCATCATCTACTGCCGGCGTATTGACGAGTCTCAGAGTCCCACACAGGAGTTTCCTAGCTCAGGCGAAACGATGTGGTGTGCATATGAGATATGCGCGGGAGCTCGATTAAATGCGTGTATTTGATACCGTATTTTAATCAAGCGTTTTCTATTGGTCGGGTCGTATGTGATATGACCGGATTATTAAATCAAGTGTTGGTTTAGTATTGACTTTTAGCTCATTTAAATAAAACCTTTTCTTTATATGGATGTATGCATGAATGGGTGTATGTGCATATGGGGATGTGAATGCACACATACATGCATACATAGTGTCATGGTTGTTGATACATGGGGGATGGCAATACAAGACTCACATGGTTCTTTCTTTATACTCAATATGTGTGTGTGTGTGTGTGTGTGTGTGTGTATTGAGTATAAAGAAAATGAAATTAAAATCATGGCTATTATTCTACACTCTTCTCTTTTGACCTAACTTTAAACCATGGTTTCAATTTCATTTGGTCTTTAACTCAACTTCAAAATATGTAGATATTTGTTTATCATGGTTGGATGAGAGTGTGACTCTCATATATATCCTTTTTCATTTCTCTTTTTATTTTAAGAGATAAGAAAAAACTTGAGCTCTAGTTTTAGCCATCTTCATCTTCTTCCTCTCTCAAGCTCTTTTGAGTTTCTAAAGTGAGTGAAGTAAAAAGAAAGGAAATGTTTTTAAGTCAGAACACAACCCACATCACCATTCTACTTTACTCTAGCCCACTAGTTTAGAGTGTTTGCTCCACTTCCTCATAGATCAAGTGAAGCAAGGAGTTTTGAGCAAAGGGACTTCGGGTGGATCGTCGTAGACTTAGAAGGAGCTTAAGCAAGCCGGTTCAAACTCTAGGAGATCCAAGGAGTCAAGGAGGAAAGTCTACAAAGGTTGTATTACTTAACTCTTAGTGTAGATTACCTCTAGTATGTGATAATAGTTTGTTGTTACCCTAAAATTCTAGTTTCGATTCATGGTTAGTTTGCTTAGCACCTCCTTAAAATTTTAATATGGCATGTGTGATGCTTCCAAACTCTGGGCATGGTGCTAAGGAAACCCTACAGTGGTATTAGAGTCAAGCTAGAAATTTAGAGACGATGTTATAACTATTACGAAAACGAAAACAACTTCGAAAAATACAATATTATGAAACCCTAGAAATTGCTCTCTGTTGATTTTAAAAAATGTCGTCTAAAAATTATTTTAGCAACTGCAGAAGGATGAATGTGATGCATATAGAACACAGGTGAAATACGAGGCCAATCCACCGGATTTCACCCTGTGAGACCACCCTAAAAATCGGCCAGATTGGCCAGAATTACTCCGTTGTGCCTTGTTTTTCACATGTGCTCTGTTCTGTAGGTTTTGGGGTTTCAGGTATTGTTTGATTAGCCCAAATTTTCATGTGATGTTTATTTTGCTTAGGGGCTAATTCGTAGTGTTTTGTAGTCGTATATTTTAATATTGTATTGGTAACCTTGACAATGTTTAACAGTTCGAACGAACTTCAAACCCCACATCAAGACCCCCGCTGAAATTTTCCAAGTGTTGGAATTTCCCAAGTTGAACATATTTGGAAGATCGTGCAAGTATCCCTATGGACCCTCTAGAAGAACGTAACCCTAATTCGATCCAATGATCATGGAACCGTGAACAAACCTTAGGGTTTGCCGTAGTCCTGTGGCGCCATAGGTGAGGCAAGGGTTGACCCTTCTACGGTTGGTCCATAGACACTGTGGCACGTTTTTGGATATTTTAACTTTGCTCAAGTGTTGTGCTCTTGGGGTAATTTGAGGGTGTTTGTTGATTCGATCGAAATGTTTAACATCGTCTTGATATATTTGAAAGTGATGATTCCAAGTATTGTTGTTTTTCACTTTCTTTTCTGCGACCGTAAGTGTAGTATGTGGTGTATCGCCGGTTTTGTTACTATACATCAACGACAATCGGGGTACGCATACTTACTTACGTTGATGACATGTGATGTTATGTGTTGCTGAGATATGATGTGCATGATCGTCGTGATTGAATAGCTGGGGGGTTTTGTCACGACCCGAAAGAGCACATGACTGGCCCTCGAACCATATGAAATCTATAGGACTCCATCTGATCCAAGTAAGCCAAAGCCCAGAAATCTAAAACCATTTTAAGAGTAAGTGAAGAAAACTGGTTTAAAGAAGTGAAGGAAAATATGTTTGAAGTCGAGGTTTTAAAATAACTAAGCCGAAGGTGCATTTTTAAAAGGTAAAGTCTTTTCTAAAAATTTCGGCAGAGTTTCTTTTGTAAATACTGGCCCCGAACGGGATACAACAAGCATAACATATATACAATGATAAAAGGCATCCCCAAGCGGGAGCTAGCTCTTCGTCAATTGACGGTCACAACCACACATGCAATATAATATACAACGCCGAAAGGCGAGGATCGATCCAAAAGAAACACAGTAAGCATGAAAACCGCAATACTACTAAGCGCGACTCTAAGGCCAAATAAAACATCACTAAAGTCTGAGTCTGAAACAATAAACAAATTTGGTTGATGGAAATTCTAGATACAAAGAATAATATAAGTACAATGGTGGTTTTGATGCAAAAGGAACCACCTACCAAATGCAATTCACCCGCAAGGAAGCAATGTGCCAGAAATGCCGCAAAGGAACCTGTACGGCAAAACCTGCAAGAACTGTGGCACAACGGGGGTGAGTTGCCAACTCGTGAATAGAGAATAACTACAAGCAGAAACCGAACGCAAGACATAATCCTAGGTCAAAACGATCAGTACAAAATCCTCAATATAAAACATGCAGCCTATAACAAGGCTAGGGTAAATATCTAACCCGAGTGTAATCTCCTGTGCCTGTGTCAGTGCCTCAGGTAGCAATATAACATAAGAATGAGGTATGAATGCATGAGAACATAATACATGTAAATGAAGAAACTGTTTTCATACTTTAGTGAGATTTCCTTTGTATTTTTAAAATGAGGTATCATAATGAAATCAGCATAAAACAGTGCCTAACATCGGCACAAAACGTAATCCAAATATCCCGATATCTCTGTATCCCAATCACAAAATCTAGGGCGCCGTCAGTCCAGACCGGCCCCTACCATCAATCTCAAGACCACGACGGTATCCTCCGGATATCCGACGCGTCAGGTAAAATCACCGGTCGGTAGTGCTCCCTTGCCAGGCTCAACGTCATCACCACATTCATCTTGCCCCGGGGTACCGCACCGAGTCCACCATGTACCCGAAACGGTTCATCCGTCTCCTCGAATCGGGTTTCCAAATCCATCAGCAAACTCATGGTGGACGACTCATACATCATGGGAAAACCGCACTTTTTATTTTAAAAGAGAGAAAATGTTTATCTGTGTTTTTGCGGTTTTCCTCCAAATCCAGAAAATCTCACGGAAATCCAAATCCAAAACCTCAGTAACACGTAAAATAGTGAATATATGCATGAGAATCCATGAATGCGGCATAACAATGAATATCAGTATGCATGAAGTAGCAGGTAATAACTACAATGTCTAAACTATTAGCTAATAGGTTATGTCAAGCAATAGTATTTTCTAAGGTGTACGTGACATGGCAATTACCGATGAAGATGTGTGTGAGCCGGCAAGTAAGTGTACGTGGTACATACGCAACATCGGTAATGGTGCTGGTGTCCTAAAAGCATGATATCAATAATGGAGTATGAAACATAATATAAGAATGCGATGCAAAGCAAACCACAAAAAAAGTGGGAGCTGAATCTAGACGCAACTATAACTAATCTGCATTAATCTAATATAAGTCCTACAAATGGTGCCTTTTGAAATATCACGAATCATGGGGTTTTGAAAATAGGGGCTACGGTGTTTTTATGAAAAGATACGCCTTTTGAAATGTCCGTAGATCCCTTGACCTGTCTTTTAAAATACCCACGACCCGCTAGTTTTGAAATAGGTAGGAGTCTAATCTAGTCTAACAACTACACTAAACTATACAGCTGAACTAACAAGCTGAGCTACAGGTAAGGAAACCGCCTAACATCTGAGTCGATATATATATAGATATAATAGTCGGTGATTCCGCCTCAATAGTATCGCGTACGATACAGTATATCATATGACATCCTCAAGTCATGAGTGCGGATCTATCATCAATGTAAAGCTCATACGGTAAATCGTCGTACGGCATCCCAATAGCTGGGTACGGGTCAATATCACACTATCTCATCACACTTCAGGTATCACTATCAACATATCATATAATCTGGGGTACTATTCTATGTCTAGTATAAATCGATACCATCAATAAAGTATGCATGCGGGGGTAAACACACATCCCAAGCCCGCAAGAATCACATTTCGTATCCCAAATACGAATCATATCACATCACCGATCTCGCGGCACAAAGCCCAATTTCATTGACTCATCTCCAAAGTCATCCAATATCATCAACACAGTGCCAGTATAATTAATATGCAAGGGTGTGCGTGTAGGTGTAATTCTATTCTAGGGTTCGCGACTATGAACTACACTAGTCACTTCTAACCCTACACTATCCATAATACACCTAACTATCATATATAATAACAACTACGGACTGCGGGGGTGCTATACGCCATCCACCCGACTTCCCCCAGTAGATATAATCTACTCACCTAGCGTCTTCATTTGTGGACGTCGCCACGCGCTTGCTTGTCGTCCCGAAGTCTTCATAGGGTACCTACACAACAAAATATCGTATATGCGCATTAAAACCAAATCAAAGCTAAAACGGCACATGAAATCCAAAATGATACGATAAGAGGCCTATAGGTTAAAACCCATGGCACGCCTTCAAAACCATCAACACATCCTCTATATCGTCGTATAAACGCCAAATAGTCGAGGCAAAACACAATCCACAATTGCAGAATTAAAAATACGGAATACGGAAACATGAATCTAAAACATCAACTTAGGAAATATGTCCCAGATTTTACCCTAGGTCACTTTATACAAATCTATATATACCAGGGGTCTAACATGAACATGTAGGAGCTACAGAACCAATACGAGCCAAAATGGTGGGACCCAGGCCGCAATTTGCGGCCAATGGGGATAAATTGGCGGCCGGGAAGAAGAAGTGGGAGCTGGGGTCTTGGGGTTAGCTTCCTGGGTGCCTGCACGTGTCACTGTCCAATCAATTTTAATTTAGGGTGTCTCGGGTGATAGCAGATTCAATATACCCTTCACAGATTTCATAAATTCCCCGATATCGGTTTCTAAAATCCGTATTATGGTTTAAGCTTCAGGTTTTGGATTTCCAATTCATACACTAGGGTGATGGTATAACCTCTACTGACCTCAATTCCATATTACAACCTATAAATCATCACAACCCTAACTAGGTTATCCACAAGTCCACAATATCACACAATATCGATTCGATCTTAATATGGGGGTAAAGGAAATGCATAAACTAAGTTTAAGGTCCAGAAAATACCTCATTTGGCAACTCAAGAATTTTCTTGAGTTGCCCCTAGTGGCCAAAATCCTTGCTTCTTTAGCACCAAGTGTAGATCTAGGGATTGTGCACACATTTAATGAAATGGAGATTGGGTTTTGGGGTTGTTTTAGAGGTGTTTTGGAGCTTGAAGAGGGGAGGGAAAGGAGGTGCAGGAGCAGCAGCAGGAGAAGGGAGAAGAGGGAGGGAAATGAGGGGAGAAATGGTTAAGTCCTTAGTCAATGAAGCCCATACCTCTCTCTCTCACCAACTACCCATTTCTTTATTCTTTTCCTTTTCTTTTTCCTTTTAAAACCCTTCTCACTCAAATAGTAAACCCAAATGAAAAGCATGGCAAGAAAATGCACAAGTGTGAAAAAGTGATATGTGCATGTGTTGCACAAAAAGCTAAAAACCGATTAGCGATTTTTAATCGTGATTAGCACTAAATTAGTGTCAAATTAATCACAAAAACTTTAAAATGTCATAATTCTCTAATTTACCCTATTTTAGAATTTTCCAAAATTTTCCAAAATTTTTCCCCATTTATTTGTATTTAATAATTCCAAAATATTAAAATATTCAATAAAATAATATTAAATTATAAAAATTCCCAAATTTAACATTTTATCTTTTTTGAAATGTTACAATCTACCCCCCTTAAAGAAATCCGGTCCCCGAATTTAAATTTAAACCCCTAATACTAAAACAATTTTTGTAATACTCCAATTTGTCGGGGCTCCGAAGACATCAATACATAGAGAATATCCTATGCGTCTGGTGCGCAAGGAATCAAAATCCATATATGTGTCATACAGGTGTACAAAACAACATCTAGGTGCAACGGGTGTACACGAAACATCTGTCATAGGCAACGTGTGTGCCTGACAGCAACCAAATCAGGTGCATGTAACATGCACGAAGAATCCCGATTTAGTGCATCTGGCGTGCACCAAAATCGTATATCAAAACACTAAAGGTGCATGAAAACTCTGCTGGAAGTGTAAATCAAATCACTGTATAAGGTGGGCTTGAATTCACAATCAAAACCTCGAATGTAATAACTATGCGCAAAATATAAATATCCAGTGGGTGCATGAAACAAATATCATGAAACTCAGTCATCAAAACTAAATCATGCAAACAGAACGCCCAAAATACCGAAATCCAAAATGACGGATACGTGATAATCGAATCACAAAATCACAAATCATAGTACCGTCGTCGGTAGTTCCTCCTTCGAGGTCGAGAAGGAGTCGGTGCATCCACTGCTAGCAGCGCAAGATATCTACTTGCCTCTTGCTCACGGTCTGGCGCCCTCTGACTCTGGGTCCTTATCTTCTCTGAGGATTACCTATCTCGCAGTCAATCGGCTCATCGGCCCTGTCAGGTGTGCTAACGGGGACGATTCCGTTCTGGCACTTCTCTGGTCACCTATCGGTCAATCCTCACGACCACTCGTGAGGCAGCCCATTACTGGCGTCGGCCTCTGGCTCTCTGAATGCACGTCACATATCTGATCCTGGGTGCAAACATCATTGCAGCAATGTCCTGGAAGGAATCCTGCTCAAGGTCTCTTCCGATCTTGCCTATGCCGAACTGTACAGAGGCTGGCTCTCCTGCATAATCTCTTCTCACTCGATAGACATCTGTGTCCTCAACACAATATTTCTCGGAATCTGGTTGCATCCCAATGCCTCTGTAAGCATATCTGACCTCTGGTCTCGACGGGAAGCAATGACAGCTCGTCAGCGTCTCGCCCGAACCTCTGGTTCCACCTGTCTCTATCGTCGTCCACTATGACGTCACGCCATGCATATCTACGCACTGCACTGTTCTCGGCCACGGTCAATCTGAAGTCTCTCACACGGACTCGAAATCGCGTACTCTGTAGCTTCATCATTCTGTAGAAGATGTCAGGCCGAACAGGTCCTCGGGAACACGTCCCAACCATCGGAGGAATACTCAATACTCGTCCGTCCTTGATCGATTCGCAACGCATCTGGGTAAGTTCCTTTATCCGAATCTGGTCAACTACCTCGTCGACAATGCTAACTCTGGCCTGCTGGTTGTGCGCAATATGACCACTCCTGGGTCAGGTCTTCTCGTATAGTATTCCAGAAAGGTCATGTCGAAGTCTCTCTCAAATCTCATCCCTGCCGAATTGCCCAGAAGTCATCATCCCTTGCTGAAGCAAATTCTTGTTCCGGAACGGCTGCATACTTATCGCGCTTCTTTCTGGAAGATATATCCATATACAACGCCTCTGGGTGCGTATCACATCTCTAATGTCAGCGGAGTGGGACGTCATCTCGGCGAAATCTCTTGCGAACTCTTTTCTTCACTCTGCTTCAATGTCGACTGATTCGGACTCGTCTCATCGTGGCTGCATGGACTATGCTCCAACGGCTATACTCGTATCTGGAGTCTCCCAAGCAATGCATCCCATCACATGATATCCGAATGATGTCGAAACATTCGATCGACTCGTCAGAACCTTATAATCCCCCAAGAGATCAACATCTTGAGTACAGTTTAATAGTATCGAGTACATGCCTCAGCGTCGGTGGTCCAGCCGTAGAAGGGCAAACCCAAGCCTCACTAATGGCGCCGCGGAACTGCCGTAAACCCTAAGGTTCAAAGGCTTTCACACGGTCATTAAGTCGAGTTAGGGTTTCATTCTTCTAGAGGGTCCATAGAATCACCTGCATGTCTTTCCGTATACTTTAAACTTGGAAAATGGGCTCCTGACATTCGATCGTCTCAATCGACTCTCAACGAATCTGCGTGAAGTCGTCTCTAGCTGGAATCAATCTATCTGATGACCTCGCATTGGTAAACGGACGAACCAAATGTCCTAGTCATTCATCCTCAGGTGACTGGCGATTCGCTATCATCTCTCTAAGTATATGCTCACGCTGCAGCAGCTCCAACCATCTGGGCGATATCTCGTCATTTGCAGCAGCAACTGGCTCATTCACCTGCACGCCGAACAGCGCCTCAATCCTCCAGGAAAGACGACACATTGGCGGTCATCTCTGAATCGGTCTGCTCTAGATCTGAGTAAGACTCTCCATACTGGAAATCTTCAACTCAACTGGGCCCGCTCCGGTGCATAAATCGGACGAATCACCTTCGTCTCTCAAATCGAGTAGACTAGCTATAATCTGTCTCATATCTGTCTGGAAGCTCCGACAATCTAAGCTCGTAAGCTCCGAAAGCGACATCCCGTCAATCTCAGCAACAGCTGGTCCCTCTGTCTGCACGGTAGGCGACATCATAATCTCTGAGGTATGATGTACATCAACAGTCCTCTCTCAACTGGCAGCTCTAACAATGGCCCGATCATCCGATGCAAAACCAAGCACTCGCCTCCACTTGAGGTCACAGTCATCAATACTAACTCGAGACGTTCCCATGTCACCAGAAAACACAATGGTCAGCCCTCGTACCAGACGAGCTCGCACTGACCGTAACCCTAGCAGCAGCCCAAACTGCGCTCAAACATGGCGACAGGAACCTCAATCGAGTATCGAAGAGAGCAGATCAATGGCAAGAAAGGAAACAACAGATCCAGAGTGGATACACGATCATAAGAAGGAACAGCATCAATGAAGGTATGATCATGGACTAATAGAATCGGGGATCTCAAATGGATGTATAATCATGGATATAAAGAGAAACACTGATCTCGAAAATATGCACATCCTAAGGTTTCTTAAGCGGAGTGGCGTGTCGTAAGTATGCCGCGGAACATACCAACGGTACGTCACTCTACTTTAGTCACCTATTCCATCAACCAAGGGTCATCCTATACGACGAAAGTTCGGGTCTAATACCCCCTCGACTAAGTCTAAGTTCCGTAAGGTCAAGCCTAAGTTCCGTATATATATAAACGCCCTAGGCTCCACATAGTCAAACTTAGACTCGAACCAAGGTCAACCTAGCGCTCTGATACTAACTTTGTCACGACCCGAAAGAGCACATGACTGGCCCTCGAACCATATGAAATCTATAGGACTCCATCTGATCCAAGTAAGCCAAAGCCCAGAAATCTAAAACCATTTTAAGAGTAAGTGAAGAAAACTGGTTTAAAGAAGTGAAGGAAAATATGTTTGAAGTCGAGGTTTTAAAATAACTAAGCCGAAGGTGCATTTTTAAAAGGTAAAGTCTTTTCTAAAAATTTCGGCAGAGTTTCTTTTGTAAATACTGGCCCCGAACGGGATACAACAAGCATAACATATATACAATGATAAAAGGCATCCCCAAGCGGGAGCTAGCTCTTCGTCAATTGACGGTCACAACCACACATGCAATATAATATACAACGCCGAAAGGCGAGGATCGATCCAAAAGAAACACAGTAAGCATGAAAACCGCAATACTACTAAGCGCGACTCTAAGGCCAAATAAAACATCACTAAAGTCTGAGTCTGAAACAATAAACAAATTTGGTTGATGGAAATTCTAGATACAAAGAATAATATAAGTACAATGGTGGTTTTGATGCAAAAGGAACCACCTACCAAATGCAATTCACCCGCAAGGAAGCAATGTGCCAGAAATGCCGCAAAGGAACCTGTACGGCAAAACCTGCAAGAACTGTGGCACAACGGGGGTGAGTTGCCAACTCGTGAATAGAGAATAACTACAAGCAGAAACCGAACGCAAGACATAATCCTAGGTCAAAACGATCAGTACAAAATCCTCAATATAAAACATGCAGCCTATAACAAGGCTAGGGTAAATATCTAACCCGAGTGTAATCTCCTGTGCCTGTGTCAGTGCCTCAGGTAGCAATATAACATAAGAATGAGGTATGAATGCATGAGAACATAATACATGTAAATGAAGAAACTGTTTTCATACTTTAGTGAGATTTCCTTTGTATTTTTAAAATGAGGTATCATAATGAAATCAGCATAAAACAGTGCCTAACATCGGCACAAAACGTAATCCAAATATCCCGATATCTCTGTATCCCAATCACAAAATCTAGGGCGCCGTCAGTCCAGACCGGCCCCTACCATCAATCTCAAGACCACGACGGTATCCTCCGGATATCCGACGCGTCAGGTAAAATCACCGGTCGGTAGTGCTCCCTTGCCAGGCTCAACGTCATCACCACATTCATCTTGCCCCGGGGTACCGCACCGGGTCCACCATGTACCCGAAACGGTTCATCCGTCTCCTCGAATCGGGTTTCCAAATCCATCAGCAAACTCATGGTGGACGACTCATACATCATGGGAAAACCGCACTTTTTATTTTAAAAGAGAGAAAATGTTTATCTGTGTTTTTGCGGTTTTCCTCCAAATCCAGAAAATCTCACGGAAATCCAAATCCAAAACCTCAGTAACACGTAAAATAGTGAATATATGCATGAGAATCCATGAATGCGGCATAACAATGAATATCAGTATGCATGAAGTAGCAGGTAATAACTACAATGTCTAAACTATTAGCTAATAGGTTATGTCAAGCAATAGTATTTTCTAAGGTGTACGTGACATGGCAATTACCGATGAAGATGTGTGTGAGCCGGCAAGTAAGTGTACGTGGTACATACGCAACATCGGTAATGGTGCTGGTGTCCTAAAAGCATGATATCAATAATGGAGTATGAAACATAATATAAGAATGCGATGCAAAGCAAACCACAAAAAAAGTGGGAGCTGAATCTAGACGCAACTATAACTAATCTGCATTAATCTAATATAAGTCCTACAAATGGTGCCTTTTGAAATATCACGAATCATGGGGTTTTGAAAATAGGGGCTACGGTGTTTTTATGAAAAGATACGCCTTTTGAAATGTCCGTAGATCCCTTGACCTGTCTTTTAAAATACCCACGACCCGCTAGTTTTGAAATAGGTAGGAGTCTAATCTAGTCTAACAACTACACTAAACTATACAGCTGAACTAACAAGCTGAGCTACAGGTAAGGAAACCGCCTAACATCTGAGTCGATATATATATAGATATAATAGTCGGTGATTCCGCCTCAATAGTATCGCGTACGATACAGTATATCATATGACATCCTCAAGTCATGAGTGCGGATCTATCATCAATGTAAAGCTCATACGGTAAATCGTCGTACGGCATCCCAATAGCTGGGTACGGGTCAATATCACACTATCTCATCACACTTCAGGTATCACTATCAACATATCATATAATCTGGGGTACTATTCTATGTCTAGTATAAATCGATACCATCAATAAAGTATGCATGCGGGGGTAAACACACATCCCAAGCCCGCAAGAATCACATTTCGTATCCCAAATACGAATCATATCACATCACCGATCTCGCGGCACAAAGCCCAATTTCATTGACTCATCTCCAAAGTCATCCAATATCATCAACACAGTGCCAGTATAATTAATATGCAAGGGTGTGCGTGTAGGTGTAATTCTATTCTAGGGTTCGCGACTATGAACTACACTAGTCACTTCTAACCCTACACTATCCATAATACACCTAACTATCATATATAATAACAACTACGGACTGCGGGGGTGCTATACGCCATCCACCCGACTTCCCCCAGTAGATATAATCTACTCACCTAGCGTCTTCATTTGTGGACGTCGCCACGCGCTTGCTTGTCGTCCCGAAGTCTTCATAGGGTACCTACACAACAAAATATCGTATATGCGCATTAAAACCAAATCAAAGCTAAAACGGCACATGAAATCCAAAATGATACGATAAGAGGCCTATAGGTTAAAACCCATGGCACGCCTTCAAAACCATCAACACATCCTCTATATCGTCGTATAAACGCCAAATAGTCGAGGCAAAACACAATCCACAATTGCAGAATTAAAAATACGGAATACGGAAACATGAATCTAAAACATCAACTTAGGAAATATGTCCCAGATTTTACCCTAGGTCACTTTATACAAATCTATATATACCAGGGGTCTAACATGAACATGTAGGAGCTACAGAACCAATACGAGCCAAAATGGTGGGACCCAGGCCGCAATTTGCGGCCAATGGGGATAAATAGGCGGCCGGGAAGAAGAAGTGGGAGCTGGGGTCTTGGGGTTAGCTTCCTGGGTGCCTGCACGTGTCACTGTCCAATCAATTTTAATTTAGGGTGTCTCGGGTGATAGCAGATTCAATATACCCTTCACAGATTTCATAAATTCCCCGATATCGGTTTCTAAAATCCGTATTATGGTTTAAGCTTCAGGTTTTGGATTTCCAATTCATACACTAGGGTGATGGTATAACCTCTACTGACCTCAATTCCATATTACAACCTATAAATCATCACAACCCTAACTAGGTTATCCACAAGTCCACAATATCACACAATATCGATTCGATCTTAATATGGGGGTAAAGGAAATGCATAAACTAAGTTTAAGGTCCATAAAATACCTCATTTGGCAACTCAAGAATTTTCATGAGTTGCCCCTAGTGGCCAAAATCCTTGCTTCTTTAGCACCAAGTGTAGATCTAGGGATTGTGCACACATTTAATGAAATGGAGATTGGGTTTTGGGGTTGTTTTAGAGGTGTTTTGGAGCTTGAAGAGGGGAGGGAAAGGAGGTGCAGGAGCAGCAGCAGGAGAAGGGAGAAGAGGGAGGGAAATGATGGGAGAAATGGTTAAGTCCTTAGTCAATGAAGCCCATACCTCTCTCTCTCACCAACTACCCATTTCTTTATTCTTTTCCTTTTCTTTTTCCTTTTAAAACCCTTCTCACTCAAATAGTAAACCCAAATGAAAAGCATGGCAAGAAAATGCACAAGTGTGAAAAAGTGATATGTGCATGTGTTGCACAAAAAGCTAAAAACCGATTAGCGATTTTTAATCGCGATTAGCACTAAATTAGTGTCAAATTAATCACAAAAACTTTAAAATGTCATAATTCTCTAATTTACCCTATTTTAGAATTTTCCAAAATTTTCCAAAATTTTTCCCCATTTATTTGTATTTAATAATTCCAAAATATTAAAATATTCAATAAAATAATATTAAATTATAAAAATTCCCAAAATTAACATTTTATCTTTTTTGAAATGTTACAGTTTTATGTGAGATGAGAGTTTTTATTTTCATTCATGTAAAATTAAATTGTATGTAATATTCTTTTATTTGGGGCATTTCCGGGTTGAGTATGATATCACCATTGTTGTATATTATTTACTTTTCCGTATTAGGATAGACCCAAGGAGGGGGGCACAAGTGACCGGGTTCTAGGATTCAGTGGGAGGCCATCTCGAGGAGTCGAGACCGGGTCTCCTAAACTCTAGGATTGGTAGGGTCACTTGCCGCTCTCGTACGGATCTAAGGGATTAGGCTTGGCTATTCATCGCGACCGTGGAATCCGTATTTTCTATTGCTGGCTAAATACAAAATACGGACCTCCTAGATATCCTATATTTTCATATGTGCTTCTGCTGTTGATATTCTGTGATGTGATCACTTTATATGCTGAGACAAATGGTATTATATATATGATATATAATAAATGTTGCTTATGTTTTACATCCGCACTAGTCCCGCCCCGTTATGCCGTTAGTTAAGTAACATAACGGTGCATAACGGGACATTGTGGCGAATGCGAATGTCATAAGCGTACATTCTATTTTTCGTTTCTTTTCTGTGATGGATTAAGGACTTAAATGATTGGACTACATTAATGAGATTAATGTAAATAAAAATGAACCTAAATGATGTTGTAGAATCGGATTTGAAATCTACTCGGCTTTTTATGAAAAAGCAAGTTTTCAAAGTGCGGGGCTTAAGCCACTCCTTTTAAAACCATTTGATTCTGCAACGATATCAAGTTTAAAGCGTTAAAAGTTTTCTTAAAAACTATTCGCAACCCTCCATCATTTTAGAAAGTAGAGTACTTAGTATTCGTGCTGCGTATTTTGACTATAGTTAAGGCGCAGTGTACGGTAGCTAAGTGATGTCTTCCTACACCGTATATGATGCGATTAGTTAGGACATGCGTATGATTGTGTTGACTATAGTTAAGGGTCATATGGATGGTCTGGTTAATCATGAAATGACGGGAAGAACTTGACTAGTACTTATGATATGTTGACTATAGTTAAGGTCATGAGTGCTAGGGGTAAAAACCATATCGGGAGTTTCAAGAGTTGAAATTTGCAATAAGATTGCATACCTTCTATATGATAGTAGGATCTCGATCCCACTGTGAGCAAGAGTTGCTCTCGGGAGAGTTTTGCACTTTACAATTAGCTAACCCATTAGGTGTCTAGAAAGGTGTCAACGGGGCTAAGCCTCTGCGAAAACGAGGTTTATTCTAATTAGGTCCATACGACAGCACGGGGAACTTCCCTCAAAGTACCGGCACTGGCCTGGCTGAACGGTTAGCGAAGTTGTAGAATGTAATTAATCATGGCTAATTTTCTTTTTAAAGGTTTTAAGGAAAATTTGATAAAAGCAGTGGGAGACATTGATTAGATAAGATAAATAACCAATCTGATATTTTCAAGAGCTTTCGCTGAGTGTATTCTTTCTCTCTCTTAATGGCAGATACCAATGACAGGTCTTAAGCTTCTACTAGATAAAAACAAGCTGACCGGACCGAACTATAAAGACTGGCTGAGGAACATTAACATTGCTCTCACATATGATAAAGTATCATATGTCCTCACTGCCTCAGCCCCACCTACCCCAGGCCCTGAATCTTCTATTGTGGATAGGGAAATCCGCAAAACATGGGATATTGACTGTGCCACTGCCAAATGCCTCGCGCTTGTATTGATGGACAATACACATCAAAAGCAGCACGAGCAGATGGATGTCCAATCCATCTTTCTCCATACAAAAGAATTGTATGGGGAGCAATCTCGGACCTTGAGATACGAAGCATCTCGAAAGTTGTTTCAGATGCAGATGGCTCCTGGCACACCAGTAGGCGATCACGTGTTGAAGATGATAGATCTTATAGAAGAGCTTGAGGATCTCGGATGGGCAATGGATAACGAACAGTATACTGATATTGTTCTTCAGTCTCTTCCCTCTGCCTTTGCTCAATTCATAGTGAACTTCAACATGCATAATATGGAGAAGTCACTACCCGAACTTCTCAATATGTTGAGAAGTGCGGAGAGCACGCTCAAGGCGAAGTCCCCCTCTCTGATTGTTGGACAATCTTCATCTTCTGTCCCAAAAGCCAAGGCCAAGAGAAAGAATAAGAAGAAATCCACCAAACCGAGAGGTGGAATCAAGAAGGCAAAGGGAAAGGACAAATCCAAAGACGCGGAGTCGGGAAAGGGAGAATGTTTTCATTGCAAGAAGACGGGGCACTGGAAGCGGAACTGTACTGAGTACTTTGAACTCAAGAAAAGGAAGCATGGTGATGCTTCAGCTTCAGGTGTGTTTGTAACTGAAAACTGTTTTTCTATAAACTCTGCTTCCTAGGTATTGGATACCGGTTCGGGTTCTCATATCTGCAATTCTATGCAGGCCTTGAGAAATAGCAGAGTTTTGAAGACCGATGATCATACTCTCCGAGTTGGAAATGGTTCCAATGTACATGCAGTTTCAGTGGGAGAGTATCACCTAGGGTTGTCGTCGGGTTGTATATTGGTTTTGAACCCATGTTATTTTGTACCAAGCATGCTTTGTAATATAATATATGTTTCCTTGTTAGACAATGAAGGATATCATTTTGTATTGCAGCATAATATTATGAACATTAAACTGAATCAAGAGTTGATTGGTTATGGTACATTTAATAACGGGATATACGTCCTTAATCAACACACGGTTTTCAACATACAACACTCAAATGAAAGGAAATTTTCAGATATAAATGAAGATTTTCTTTGGCATTGTAGACTTGGTTATATTAATGAAACAAGACTAAACAAGCTTCATAAATATAGATATTTAAATCCTTTTGGGTATAAATCTTATGCAACATGTCAGTCTTGTATCAAAGGGAAAATGACCAAAACTCCATTTACTGAACACGGAGAAAGAGCTACAGAGCTCTTGGGCTTCATACATAGTGATGTATGTAGGCCAATGTCTACACATGCAAGAGGCAGTTTTTCTTACTTCGTAACTTTTACTGATCATTTCACAAGATTCGGTCATGTGTTTTTATTAAAGCATAAGTCTGAAGCTTTCGAGAAATTCAAGGAGTACAAACTTGAAGTAGAAAAACAAACAAGAATGAGCATCAAAATACTTCGATCATATCGAGATGGAGAGTATCTTAGTACAGAGTTTTCGAACTTCCTAAAAGAGAATGGGATTCTCTCTCAGCTCACTCCCCCTTACACACCACAGCACAACGGTGTGTCAAAGCAGCGGAATCATACCCTATTGGATATGGTGCGGTCCATGATGAGTGATACTGAGTTACCTCTCTCCTTTTGGGGACATGCATTGGAGACTGCAGCTTTTCTGTTGAACAAAGTTCCAACCAAGATCGTGTCTACCACTCCATATAAGATATGGTATGGGAAGAGACTATCTCTTAAACGAGTTAAGATTTTGGGTTGTCCGGCTTTTGTCAAAAAGCAGAATCCAGACAAACTCGAGACACGATCGGTCAAGTGTATATTTGTGGGATATCCGAAACATTCGTTTGGGTATCTTTTCTACCACAAGGAGGAACAAAAGGTATTTGTTTCTCAGTATGCCGCATTTTTAGAAAATGAGATTTTTCCAAATGATACTGATGGCAATGTGGTAGATCTAGAAGAGGTTCTAGAGACACAAGTTACAAATGACGACTTGGTTATACCTGATGTTGCAACAGAATCTTATGAACCTCAGCCACTCCGTAGATCTGGTAGGACTTCTCGCCCACCGGAGAGATACTACGGTTTTCTCATTGATGGTGATAGAGAAGATTGCATCATGGATGATGATGAACCTGCCAGTTTTCAGCAAGCTATCACGAGTGGTGACTCTGTGAAGTGGCTAGATGCCATGAGATCCGAAATGGAGTCTATGTACACCAACAAAGTATGGACTTTGGTGGTTGTACCCTCTGGGGTAAAACCCGTAGGGTGGAAATGGATCTTTAAAAGAAAGATCGGTGTGGATGGGCAGGTGGAGACCTATAAGGCAAGGTTAGTAGCAAAAGGTTTTCTTCAAAGACCAGGACTGGACTATGACGAGACTTTCTCTCCGGTAGCCATGCTTAAATCCATTCGGATCCTACTTGCTATTGCTGCTTGATTGATATGAATTCCCGGTGTGTATGTAGAAAATGTATAGAAATCACAACCAAAAATATTTTGACCGCAATCAATAACGGTGTCGATTGTAGCGCGTTAGCGGGTGCGGATCGTCCACAGGGAAAGTGTAATCCGTTTGTAATTCGAATTAGATGAATTGAAAATTAAAGAATAGAGAAAAGACAATTCAATTCTAGATTTATAAAATTGAAGTTCAAGAATTATCTAGATCTAAATCTAAAATCAAGAAAACATTTAAAAATCAAGAATTAAGAATTGATGATATCCAATCCAAATAATCAAGAATCGAAGTGAGGCTCGTAGGAATCGATCGAATCTATAGACGTGATGAATTCTATTGATTATGTATTCTTATCCATCGATGAAATTGATACTAGATCGATGATGATCAACGAGAATTAGGGATTTCTTGCGGAAACTAATGTTTCATCATCTATCCCTTGTCCTTTCGTTGATTTCATTCACATTCTAGCCTCTAGTAAATTCAAGAATCGATCGTGGATCCCTAATTAAGAGCGAACACAATCAAGAAAGCATCGTTCGAAACTAGGTCGTCGATTATTCAATTTACAAGAGTTTACAAAACTCATAGGACTTAAGAATCGTTTCAAGATTTATAACATCATCGTCTATTGATCATCTCGATTCCTCCACGAGCGGAGTTTTACTCAAACATCATAACAAGACACACAATCAAGAATTAAGATCGAATCATGATGCAGGAATGTAAAGAAAGCAAGATATAGAAATTTCACCTTTATTTATCAATAATTTTGTTACAATTCTCTCAAGATCTACAAGAAGAAAGAACTTGATCAATGATTTCGGTTTCGCTCGTCTTCTTGAGTCGCGGATCTCCTTGGATCACTTGCTCCGATGAAGTTCGGCGTTGCTTTCTAAAGGATTGAAGGCTTCATGCTTGATTTGGTACTCGGAGTTCTTGATTATTGGCTTTGAATTTTGAATTGGGGATTATGGTTTACAAGTTGTGTCACTCAACTTGTGTTGGGAATTGGAGAACCAATTATTGAACAACTAATGAACTGATTAACCCCCAAAACCCTAGATCCAGGTCTCCTTTTATAACCTTCATTAGCTTTGGCTTCCTTTAGAAGCTAGGTTTAGTTTAGCTTCCCTTGTAAGATAGGTAGTTAGGTAGAAGCTTCTAGAGGTAATTAGTTAGGCTTAGCTTCCTTCATAAGCTTGGAGGTTAGGGAGAAGCTTCTAGGCTTAGGTAGTTAAGTAGCTTGCTTTGGAAGCTTGAGGGTGTTTAGCTTGAACAAGGAGCCTTTCTGTTCGCACTGAAGCTTCTGGAGATTTCTGGAAATTGCCATAGCTTGATGAGGTGTAGGCCTTGAGAGACGAATACTGGAGAAGAGATGTGCTGACGTCACAGTCACGTGACCGCGGATCCGCGGCGCATGCCCTGCTCCGGCCGCGGATCCGCGGCCGTTTGGCTGCCTCTGTGTGTGGGAATTCCTGTACTTCTGGATGTTGGCTTTAGTGATGTTTACTGATGTGTGGAATCTTTTAATTATTTCTTGATCACTGCCAGATTTCAAGTCTCGGACTTAGCGTATTTTTCTCAGCACTTTTAACTGTTTTGGCTCTTTTCTTGCAATTTCCTGCACAGATTCTCGAGACAAGTGTTGCGCTATACAAAGATGATGCGATGCCATGATAAACACTCAATTTCCCTCAAAATGTTGGTTTTAAACTATAGCACAAGTAATTTGGTATTTACGGATGTTTTGCTAATATGTGCTATACTTATACCGAATACTTCTAGATGAGTGCAAATGGTAGGGAAATTGTCGTGTTAAAAATGCAATATTTTCGACTGCTCACTGCTCGCTACGACTATGAAATATGGCAGATGGACGTTAAAACTGCATTTCTAAATGGCAATTTAGAAGAATGCGTTTATATGGATCAGCCATAGGGCTTGGAAAGCATGTAGGTTGTTTAAATCCATTTATGGATTAAAGTAGGCATCACGGAGTTGGAACATCTGTTTTGATGATGTTATCAAAGAGTTTGATTTCGTCAAAAATCCAGATGAACCTTGTGTTTATAAGAAGACTGTAGGGAGAACTGTCGCATTCCTCGTATTGTACGTGGATGACATTCTTCTGATAGGAAATGACATTCATATGCTATAGTCGGTCAAATCATTCTTATCACAAAGGTTCTCCATGAAAGATCTGGGTGATGCCACATACATATTGGGCATACGGATCTATAGGGATAGATCCAAACGGTTATTGGGATTGTCCCAAACCAAGTACATCAACACCATCCTAAAGAGGTTTAGTATGGAAGACTCCAAGCGGGGTGCCTTACCCGCTTGCCATGGAGTCACTCTTTCCAAGGAATTTTGCCCAAAGTATGATGAAGAGAGAGCTCGCATGAGCATTATTCCCTACGCTTCAGCAGTAGGATCAATAATGTATGCGATATTGTGTACACGCCCTGATATAGCCTATACACTGAGTGTAGTAAGCATGTATCAGTCAAACCCAGGGGAATCACTGGACTGCTGTGAAGAACATTCTTATGTACTTGCGAAGGACTAAAGAATTATTCTTGGTGTATGGTAATGGGGATCTCCAAATGGAGGCCTTTACCGATTCGAGCTTCCAGAATGATAAAGATGACAACAAGTCTATCTCAGGGTTTGCATTTACCCTCAACGGAGGGGCGGTGAGTTGGAAGAGTTCCAAACAGGATACCGTTGCAGACTCTACGATGGAAGCTGAGTACATTGCTGCAAATGATGCTGTCAAGGAAGCCGTATGGATGAGGAAGTTCATCTCAGAGCTAGGAGTAGTTCTAACCATTATTGATCCAATACCATTGTATTGTGATAATAATGGGGTTGTGGCGTTGGCCAAAGAGCCCAGGTCCCATCAGAAGTCCAGACACATCCTGAGGCGATATCATTTGATCCGGGAGATAGTTAATCGCCACGAGATCGAGATTAGGAGAGTAGATACAAAGAATAACACCGCGAATCCACTCACCAAGGCCCTCCCTCAGCCGCAGCATGAGCAACTTTTTGAGATGTTGGGTATGAGATACGCCAATAATTGGCCTTAGTGCAAGTGGGAGATTGTTGGATATATGTATGCCCTAGAGGCCATTATATGATAGTAGATGTATCGGTATGTGTGTATATATATATTTAGAGGAAATTCTTGCTCGACATGATAATATGCTATCCGGTTTACTTTATCTTGACATGTTCATTTGATCATGCATCTTACTCATTTGGTACACGTTGATAAAGCCCTAAGGTTATTTGCTTGACTACTGCGACTATGATGCAGAGCATACTAATGGGACACGCGTAGTTTATAAGCATATCCTTGAAACGTTCCTAGTTGTAGGTGTATCGAGATGAGGAATCGATATTCCAGAGTAGACTAGTGTATACCATTATTGTCCCATATGATGGGCGATGGATGATCCCATATCCATCTGGTGTGATGACAGCAAAGATTGTATACGGGTGCTCAGTGGAGACTGGGTACACTGAACGGACTTGCTGAGAACTCTTATGTGGTATTATATCTATCATCGGATAGCAGTTCTCAGGTGACACTGGTATAGGTTAGTCTGTAGACCCGAGATCGTCATAGAGTCTTGTGTGTCCTCCCACTGTACTTTGATCTCCTCCCTACCACGGCTCTACTGAGTCGTGCAAACAGGTGGATTTTGGGTACAGTCCCGAGGCGCATGGAGGCAATAAGCGATAAGAGGGGTTTCGTCTCTCCCGGTATTGGGGGTTGATGTTGCGCTATGCTCGATTGGATATAACAGGAAGTCCCTGGTCAGGGCTGCTGAGAATTACTAATAAGTGTTATCAGTAGTTTCTCGATCTGTTATGAGCCATACACCGGCATGACTTATTGAGTTATTAGGGTCGACGATACCATCCTTAGACTCAATATGCAGCATATCTGACGAAGAGATCGGACTGTACGGTAAGTGTTGCCAGTTGGCTCGACGGGAGTTTTGACAGGTTCGCTTGTTTTTCTTCTGATCGCTCAATACCCGGGTGGCCGTTACGTTTAGCTGACTGCTTGCGGCTTGTGGGT
Source organism: Agapanthus africanus (assembly GCA_030015575.1). Taxonomy (NCBI): domain Eukaryota; kingdom Viridiplantae; phylum Streptophyta; class Magnoliopsida; order Asparagales; family Amaryllidaceae; genus Agapanthus; species Agapanthus africanus. The sequence goes on along the minus strand of CM057339.1, from coordinate 293,752,473 downwards.
GTTTGATGTGATCATCACCTACTGCCAGCGTATTTACGAGTCTTAGAGTCCCACACAGGAGTTTCCTAGCTCAGGCGAAACGATGTGGTGTGCATGTGAGATATGCGTGGGAGCTCGATTAAATGCGTGTATTTGATACCGTATTTTAATTAAGCGTTTTCTATTGGTCGGGTCATATGTGATATAACCGGGTTATTAAATCAAGTGTTGATTTAGTATTGACTTTTAGCTCATTTAAATAAAACATTTTCTTTATATGGATGTATGCATGAATAGGTGTATGTGCATATGTTGATGTGAATGCACACATACATGCATACATAGTGTCATGATTGTTGAATATATATATATATATATATATATATATATATATATATATATATATATATATATATATATATATATATATATATATATATATATATTGAGTATAAAGAAAATGGAATTAAAATCATGGCTATTATTCTACACTCTTCTCTTTTGACCTGACTTTAAACCATGGTTTAAAGTTCATTTGGTCTTTAACTCAACTTCAAAATATCTAGATATTTGTTTACCATGGTTGGATGAGACTGTGACTCTCATATATATCCTTTTTTATTTCTCTTTTTATTTTAAGAGATAAGAAAAAACTTGGGCTCCAGTTTTAGCCATCTTCATCTTCTTCCTCTCTCAAGCTCTCTTGAGTTTCTAAAGTGAATGAAGTAAAAAGAAAGGAAAGGTTTTTAAGTGAGAACATAACCCACATCACCATTCTACTTTAGTATAGCCTACTAGTTTAGAGTGTTTGCTCCACTTCCTCATAGATCAAGTGAAGTAAAGAGTTTTGAGCAAAGGGACTTCGGGTGGATCGTCATGGACTTGGAAGGAGCTTAAGGAAGCCCGTTCAAACTCTAGGAGATCCAAGAAGTCAAGGAGAGAAGTTTACAAAGGTTGTATTACTTAACTCTTAGTATAGATTATTGTTTACCTCCGAAAGATGCGACCGGCACGTTGGGACGTCTGGCCTGAATTCTGGGGGGCAGATGCTATTTGGTTTTATCTGTCCACCTCTCCGAAGATGCCAAGTTGATTTATTACACCGTGTATCGGAGGTTTGGACAGATTCGGCCGTTGTAACAGACTTCGTCAGATTCCCCCTCTCTTGCGAGGGGTTTTTGACTGTGGGGACGCTCTTCCCTGCAGGCGCAAGCCCCTGCAGTTAATTACGTTACCGCGTAGCGATAACCACTTTCTCCTTCTTCAGATGTTCACTTCGTGTCGTGTATGTTTGTTTTGTTTTAGGTTGCCCATGGGTTGTATACGGAGACTAATTTATGTTGTCGCCCGTATGGCGTGGATTAGTCCAAATCCGTATTTTCTTAGATTTGAGTTTGGTTGATTTAAGGATCGTTAACCTCGTTTGAGATTAAGATCAACTTAAATGTTTGTTGAGAATACGTTAGTCTAATTTTAGACTAAGATCTACTCAACGGGATTTTGGGATCATTTAGATCCAACGAAAGAGTATTTGGGCTCTATCGTCTTAGTTTAGGGATGTTGCGGTCCGTTGGGTTTAAGGACATCATAGTCCATGGATTTTAAGGACATCATAGTCCATCGAGTTTAGTTTAGGGTCGTTGTGGTCCATATGGTTTAAGGACATCATAGTCCATGGGTTTAAGGACCTCATAGTCCATGTTTAAAGACATTATAGTCTGTAAGGTTTAAAGACATCATAGTATGGTTTAAAGACATCATAATCTGTAAGGTTCCTGGTTGTCGGGACCCGCCACCTCCCTGAAGACGTTGACGAATTATAATGACATGTATCAGAGGTGTGAAGAGATGTACCTTTGAACCAATGTTGGTTGGGAGATCTATAGTCAGGTTTGGGAGTAAGACCAATTAAAAAGATTGTGAGCACATGGGCTCGGTTAATCTGAATTAGGGACTTATGGCCAACTTGGGCTCAACCCACTCAGTTTTGAATAAAATGTTGAACATTTGTTTGAGCTCAGTCCCTTTTTATTCCACAATGTTGAGCATTAATTTGGGTTCTGACACCCCTTTTTCTTTTTGTCTTTTATTGAGTGTTGAACACTTTTTATGGCGCTGGGGCTTTATTTTCAGAGCGCTCTGTAATTCCTTAGCGTCTACGTGAGGAGCACGTGGAGCGCTTAGCGCTGAGCGCCAAACTTGGAGCGCTAAAGCGCTGAGCGCCAAACCTGGAGCGCTAAGACGCTTCTTATAAAATAGCGCCCACGTGAGGAGCGCTAGACGCTGAGCGCCAGACTTGGAGCGCTAAAGCGCTTCTTTTAAAATAGAGCCCACGTGAGGAGCACGTAGAGCGCTTGGCGTTGAGCATTGATTTGGGGCGCTAAAGCGCATCTTTTAAAATAGCGCCCACGTGAGGAGCACGTGGAGCGCTTGGCGCTGAGCGCCAAACTTGGAGCGCTAAAGCGCTTCTTTGGCAGTTCTGATCAATTCTGTGCTCTGAGAATTAAGTTCTCATTTATAAGAGACTTTGTCTCGTAGATCTAAAAACTAAGTTCTTCCTTTATGAGAAGATACCATGATCTCTTCTGTTTTTGTGAAAGATTTTGTCTTATAGATCTGTGATCTAGAAAAAAAAACTAAGTTCTTCTGATGTGAGAGTTAAACTCTCAAATATGGAGGAGATGTTATGATCTCTTTTCTTTTTATTTACCTTGAAGAAGGTTTTTCTTCTTAGAGCATGTTCTTCTCTTTTTCTTTTCTGAGAACTTGAAACTTATAGGGAGGTTTCTCTCTACAAGACTTGAAGTCTTGGGTCTTTTATATAGGGGAGGCTGATTTGTTGAATCAATTAAGGAAATCTCTCATTGAGAGATTACTAATTGTCTTGGGGATGTTTCCCACCATTGGATTTTTTTATCCAAGGGCTTCTGTTTTACAGAAGCCATTTTTCTTGTTTTTAACAAGATTGGGAAAATATTTTCCTATAGAGAACTTATTCTGTATTTTGGTGATTTTTAATCACCATTGGATCTTTGATCCAATGGTGCTCTGATTTACAAAGCACTGTTTACCGCTGGAAACCGGGAAGACAAACGTCTTGCCTGAATCTGGGGGCAGATGGTATTTGGTGCTATCCGTCCACCTCTCCGAAGATGCCAAGTTGATTTATGGCACCATGTATCGAAGGTTTAAACGGATGCGGCCTATGTAGCAGACTTCGTCAGATTCCCCCTCGTTTGAGGGGTTTTTGATTGTGGGGACGCTCTTCCCTGCAGGCGCAAGCCTCTGCAGTTAATTACGCTACCGTATCGCGGTAACAACTTTCTCCTTCTCCAGATGGTCACTTCGTGTCGTGGGTATTTGTTTTGTTTGTGGTTGCCCGTGGATTGTATACGGAGACTAATTTATATTGTCGCCCGTAGGGCGTGGATTAGTCCAAATCCATATTTTCTTAGATTTGGGTTTGTGGGTTGGGTTTAAGAATACGTTAGCCTCATCTGGAACTAAGATCAACTTAAACGTATGTTAAGGATACGTTAGCCTAATTTTTAGACTAAGATCAACTTAACGGGATCGTTTAGATCCAACAAAAGAGCATTTGGACTCTATTGTTTAGTTTAGGGACATTGCAGTCGATTAGTTTAAGGACATTACGGTCCAATGTTAGTTTAAGGACATTACGGTCCATGAGTTTAAGGACCCCACAGTCCGGTTTAGAGACATCGTAGTCTATAAGGTTTAAGGACATCGTAGTCCATGAGTTTAAGGACCCCACAGTCCGGTTTAGAGACATCATAGTCTATAAGGTTTAAGGACATCGTAGTCCATGAGTTTAAGGACCCCATAGTTCGTAGTTTAAAGACATCGTAGTCTATGAGTTTAAGGACCCCACAGTCCATGGAAATATGTGGTTGTTAGGACCTGTCACCTCTCTGAAGACGTTGAAGGATTACAACAACAGATATCAGAGGAGTAAAGAGATGTACCCTCGAACCGGTGTGATTTGGTTGAAAGATCCGTAGCCCAGTTTGGGACTGAGATCTGTTGAATATTCATGAACAGATGAGCTCAATTAAATATAAGTTGAGGACTTATGGCCAGAATTGGGCTAAGTCCAATTAAAATGTTTAACATTTTGTTGTTCTGTGCTGTCGAGCCTTTACTTGGGCTTGGCCCTTTTAATAATGCTGAGCATTAGATCCTGACATTTTTTTGTCTTGTATTGAATGCATAGCATTCATTAGAACAATGTGTGTTCTGACAGTGCGCCACGTGGCGCGCCAGGCGCTTTGCGCCAATTAAAGAGCGCATTGTGCTTCTGCCAAGTAGCGCACTGCGAAATGGACACGTGTCGTGCTTAGCGCCAAGCGCCAGTTTATAAGTGCATTGCACTTCCAGTTTATGAGCGCTTTGCGCTAGTTTGTTGGCGCACCAGTGAGTGACACGTGGCGCGCTTAGCGTTGAGCGTCAGCCCATGAGTGCAGTGCGCTGTTTCAGAAGCGCAAAGCGCAAGTTGTATACGTGGTTAACACGTGGCATGTTTTGGCGCTGAGCGCCGGTCCAAGGAGCGCAAAAGCGCAGTTCATGAGTGCAAGGCACTTTTCAATAGCGCAAAGTGCATTTATGATCAGAGAACAAGTTTATGTTCTTTTTAAAGGAGGCTTTGCCTCAAGATTCAAGAACAAAAGTTCTTATTTATAAAAAGGTGTTGCCTTTATAGATCAATGATCTGTGAATGAAGTAAATACTTCGTTTTGTTTTTATGATGAGATCTTTGATCTCTTTTTTTATCAAAGACCTTGGTCTTTTGTAGATCTGTGATCTTATTTAGAAGATAGTTATTCTTTTCATGAGATGATTTCATCTCTGTGTTCAAGAATCATGTTCTTTACCTTGAAGAAATGATCTTCTTTTGCTAAAAGCTTGCTTTTCTTTCTTTGAGTTTTTTCAAAGTTTGTAGGTTTTTTTTTCAGACTTGAAGTCTTGGGGCCTTTATATATGGCAAATTGATTTGTTAAATCAGTTAAAGAGATCTTTCTCTGATTGATTTAGGGATATTTCCCCACCGTTGGATCTTTGATCCTAGGGCTTCTGTTTTACAGAAGGCAATCTTCTTGTTTTTAACAAGATTGGAAAGATCTTTCCATAACAGAATTTTAATTCTGATTAATTATTAGATCTTTTGATATAACGGTGGGGAATTCTTAAATCCAGCGCTGGCGCACCTACGTTTGACACGTGGCGCAGGGCGCAGCGCACCTACATTTGCACGTGGCGCGCAGCGCAGCCTGCGCTAGCGCACTTGTGTTTGACACGTGGCGCGCAGCGCAGAGCGCTGGATCTGAAGCGTTGCTTCAATTTTTTTTGAATTTTGAATTTTAAAACAGAGCTTTGCTCTGATTGAGGGTGCGCTGTCTAGGGCGCGGCACACCTGGCGCTAGCCCATCTGTGTTTGACACGTGGCGCGCAGCGCAGAGCGCTGGATCTGAAGCGTTGCTTCAATTTTTGAATTTTGAATTTCAAAACAGAGCTTTGCTCTGATTGGGGGAAACAAGCACAATCTTTCTTGTTTGGAAAGATTTGAGAAGTATTTCTTCAACAGAATTTTATTCTGGTAATTTGATGATTTCTAATCACCATTGGATCTTTGATCCAATGGCAGAGAACTTTTAGTTCTGGCGTTGGCACTCTCGTTCTTTGCACGTGAGGCGCTACCTCGGAGTCTTTTGACTCTTAGCGCTGGCGCTCTTGGCGCGAGCGCTCTCGTGCTTTGCACGTAAGGCGCTGCCTCAGAGTCTTTGACTCTCTTAGCGCTGGCTCTCTTGGTGCTAGCGCTCTCGTGCTTTGCACGTGAGGTGTTGCCTCAGAGTTTTTGACTCTTTTAACGCTGGCGCTCTTGGCGCCAGCACTCTCGTGCTTTGCACGTGAGGTGCTGCCTCAGAGTCTTTGACTCTTAGTGCTGGCGCTCTTGGCGCGAGCACTCTCATGAGGCGCTGCCTCAGTTCAAATTTCAAATTTTGAATAGAGCTTTTGCTCTCTGATTGGGGGAAACAAATGCCCCCCCACCGTTGCACTCACGTGGCTTACACGTGAGCGCAGTGGTGGCAGCCTTTCCACCGTTGGATCAACTTGAAAGTTGGATCGACTTTCAGCGCCTATAAATAGGGCCTTTGGCCCTTGAGATGACTTCTGTTCATCTTCTCACTTTCTTGCTTTTCTGAGAATTGAATTCTCTCTTTTGAGCATAGATCTCTGCCTAAGGAACTTCTTTTAAGTTAGAACTTTGTTCAAATTTTTTTGGTAAGAATCATGTTCGACCCATTAAACAGAGCTTTGCGCTTCTCAAATCGCAGATCTTAAAGATGTGTTTTAGGCTTTCTTAACCCGTTAAATGAAAACAGAGCTTTGCTCTTCTCAGATCATCGATCAAAAAAACTTCTTTTTAGGGTTTCTTAACCCGTTAATGAGGAACTCTTAGAGTTCGTTTTGCAGATCTTAAAGATCTCGGAGTTTTTAACTCAGTAAAAGCTTTGCTTTTTAGGGTTTTGATGGATGATTCCATCGTTTTCACAGAGCATGGCTCTTAAAATTTTTAGGGAATTTTATTCCTCTCATGATTAGAGTTGACAGATGTCACTCCTGTCTGCAGAGCGTTGCTCTCGAGAGAGTTTAACTCCTTGGCCCGAGGGGTCTCTCATTAAATGAGAATCCTTTTAGGATTTCCTTTTTTAATAAGTGACTGTCTCATCAATGCTGAGCCGTTACCTTGATTGTGTGGGTCCCCTCTGGTCCCTTTCCACTGCATTGCAATGCGATACAAATTTAAAGTACCAAGTGTCAGAATTTGAATTGTAGCCTTGACAGCTAACTCTTGTTCTTTTTCGCGCAGGTACTATGTCTTTTGACACTTCTTTCCCATTTGTTCGTCCGGAAAATGCATTTGCTAACGCGCCCATAGACCGGGAAGTTTCACACTGATCAAAGATCATGACCCGGAGTAGAAGTCTCTTCATTTATGGGGGTCGTGGTACAATCAAATCATCCAGGGTCGACGCAGCTTCTCTTGTGCGGTGCCTTCAGAGCCCATTTCGGCGATCCACTACGCCGACTCACCCCCAGTGAACTATGCTGTAGAGGAGGTCAACTGGACTTTGGAGGGTTGCCTTCAGTCCTCTATGGCCGCGATACCCATACAGCCGCAGATGGCTTTAGATATTCTGGGGCGGTGTATATGTCAAGGTGAGTCGCGCCCTTGGAGACAGTCGTACATAACAGGCTTGACTCCTCGCCATCCAGCCGGGTACTTGCAGTGGGCTCGATACATTTTGTCGGCCAAGAAATCACTGCTACTGAAGCTCAGGCTGTACCCCGCAGTTTACGCATCTCTTTTCCAGTATTCCACGCCCCCTGTATGGTGGGTCAAAGCTTTCTTGGAACAATGTTATATACCGACTCACACCTTCCTTCTATCAGATCGGGAAGTTTCCATCTCTTTGGAGGAGTTCGAGGAGATCTCCGGCTTACCTGTCAGGGGAGAACATTACGAGGAGCTACTTCCTCCTGACGAGTACATCTTTGCCACCAAATCAGTGGTGATGGGCCTTACCCCAGAGAATGACATTCAACATCAATTCCCAAGTCTGATTAAGGTTGTTGAAAATTTACGAAAATATGTTTCTCGAATCCGGAGGACACGGGGTCAGCTTCACGGATTTCATTGCTCGCTTTCTTCGCCCGGAAGTCTTATCAAAACAAGTTGCGAAATTCGCCAAGATTGACGACCCGTTTGGTTTTGGCTTGGACAGCTAGCTAACAGCGGAGGCCGATCAAAGGAATTTCTTTCTCCCGGATACCCCAGTCGTCCCCTTTATAGAGCTCGCAGTTTCAAACATTGACGAAGAGGCGTTCTTTTTGGGGTTTCTCAACCTATGGTTAAGTTGGTTTGTACTCCCAATGCACCCTCGCCATATGAAGTCATTCGTCTTCTACCCGGCTCACCGAATGGTTGTTGGGATGCGAGTGGTCGTCGGGGTTGCTGGGCTGGCTCACTTGTATCATGGACTTAGCTTGGCGGCAGACACCACTCAGCCGGGGGTGCAGTCCGTAAATTTCCCACTGCACTATTTCACTTCATGGATCGAACTGCATGTGCTCGGCGCTTTTGGAGTCCACAAGCGGCCCCGTTTCTATGACAGTTATAACTTTCCTCGGGTTACGCGACTATTTGACGCTTCCACTTTGGAACCGACTCAGCGATAGGCTCGGGGTCTGGTTCTTCGTCCACGTACAGTTGGAGATGGTATGACCTTTGTCGATAAGGTTTTAACTATCGGCAAGGAATCCACTAAGATGGTGCAGCCGCTGCGGGACACCTTCAAAGACGGGGCTTCTACCTTGAAAGCTCGGGAGATTCTTCATTTATATTCAATCAGGCTGGGCTTTTTAGTGTTTAGGCAGAACGATTCGGCGCTGTTCATGAGATACAACCCGCACCGTTATGCTCAACAATTAAGCTACAATCAGGGTGTCCCGCTTGAGGCTTTTGTAGCTGAACCGGTTTCTACGGAAGAGGGTATCCACGACGCGCTGCACCATTTCATGCGGCTTAACACCGGGTCCAGCATTTTTATCAGTGAGCCGAGCTGCGTTCCGAAAGTCTTGACCGGATACGTGGCGTGGTACCAGCATGCGATGGGTGCTGTTATTAGGGAAGAAAAGCGATTATTGCTTGATCGCAAGGGTGCTGTCCCAGCTGGTAATCCAGCCATTCCTTTGAAGCGACGGACCATCGTTTGCCCTTCCTTAAGAGAAGCTGCTTCGGTTGTGGTCCCGCACGCTTTTCCTAATAAGCCTCTACCTCGTGTGCCTGTAGAAGCGGCAGCTGTAGCGTCTCCTGAGTCTGGCATGGGTATGGAGATCAGGACTCGTCGCCCAAAGTTACCGGCCAAACGCAAACTCCTGGCATCGGTTGCCGGCGCTCGCTCACAGAAAAAGAAGAAGTCACTCTTTTCTGCTGACATTGTGCTCAGCCAGGAACCTCATGCTCCCTACAGCGAAGGCTTAAGTGAGTATGGCACCAATGAGGGTTTATTTATCGTGCCTACGGATTACACTGATCTCCGGGCTGCCCTTGTAGCCTCCGAGCGACTGGCTCGCGATGAAGCAGCACTGATCACTATCGCACAGTCAGGTAGACTTCAGTCGTATCTTTCCGCAGTTATCTTTTTCTAATTATGCTTTTACCGATGCTTTCTTTTTCAACAGGTATCTCTGCCGAAGAGGCTCTCGCGGCTTCCCTCAAAACATTTGAAGAGGAAGAGAGGCTCCGTGCTTCTTTGAGCCTTGGTATACTTCGGCTCATTGTGCCTTCATTCCCTTTTTCTTTATTCATGGTATGACCCTCTCTTTTATTTTATTGCAGGGACTACCTTGACTTGGGTTATTCCAAGTGCGGTACCGATCCCGAACGGTGATGCAGCGATGCTTCCAGAGTAGGCTATTGTGGCCCCAGCTCCCCCGACAGTACCGCAGGAGGCTTCACTTAAGCAGCCGATGACAGGCGCCGTAATGGCTCCAGAGGCAGAGCTTGGTTCGGACGATGACGTCCCTTTGACGGAGGTCTTGAGGAGATCGCTTCTCACCGCTCAGACCGAAAAGAAATGTAGGAAGCGTGTGACGAGGGAACGCGATGCCAACTTGGCTGTGGGTGTAGGTTCAAGCACTACCCCATTTGTCACTATTCCTCCAGAGGATGCTCCAGCTGCTCTGTCTACCGTCCATACACAAGTTGCGCGTGCGGCTCGGGAAGAAACCGAAAAGCTGCCCGAAGGTAACATAACGCTGAGTCTTTTATTAGAACTTGATCTTCAAATTCTTATATACCATATCCTGCAGGGCCAAGTCCTGGCGATGAGATGGCAAGTGAGATGACGGCGACCACAGAGCCCGAAGCGGCTACTCTCTCTCGGGAATCTGGGACTACCCACACCGTCGCTCTTTCCCCTTGTAGTTCCCTGCTATCGGCGGGCATCGCGAGTGTCACGACGGCCCTCGTCGAATCAGGGGACGAAGCCATGGGCGCAGAGACTACTCCTCTGAAGGAGAGCGAAGAAGCTGCTGCGCCTGGTGATACTTCCGTCACGATTTTGGCTGATGACCCATCAGGTAGGTCTTGGGTCGCTGTTTACTTTTTATTTCGCAATCCCTTCAGTCCCCTCTGATGACATTTTGTTCATTTTGAGTGTAGGTGTGGTGAACGCTGAGGTTGTGCCACCCGAAGAAGCGTCACCAGTTGCTGCTCTGACGGTTGCCGTCCCTTCGCCTTCTCTCGTGTCCTCTCAAATGCTGGAAGGTATGGGTTTGCGATTTATTTAATTTAAATTATGGATATCATCTTCCTTGTATTGACAGTATATTGTCGCAATTCTGCAGGAGTCCTTTTCGACCATCTGTATCAGGTGGTGAGCCTGCATTTCTCCTTCCAGTCGGGGGTTACTCCGCCCACTGGTGTTGGTGAGTATAGTTTTTAACCGACATCCTTTCCTTTCTTTCACGGGCAACCACGTCGTTGCTAATTCTTATTTGAATTGATTGCAGCGTTACAGATTGGAGGAGGAGGCGAGAGAATAGCCGCGCCTCCGGTACTCCCAACTTTGCCACCTGTCGCAGCCGGTATAGTAGACTCCATCGCTCGTGTATTTTTTTTACCTCCTGAGTCGACATCTGACCATAATTTGTTTTGCAGCAATCGCACCGACTCCAGCTCCCTTCGAGTCTCGAATCCTAATGCCGGCAGGGCCCTTTGCTAAACGCCCATCTTCCACGGGTGCTGCGACAAGCCTGCGAATGTTGAGCGAGTTCGTCGAGGATCTTAACGCCGGGGCCCTCTCATCTGCTGCTGAGGTTAATCCCATGCTGGCGACACTCGTGAACTTTCGAAGGCGTCGTCGAGTCTTGGGTTAATTACTGCAGGAAGATCGAGGCCTGCCTTTATGAGGTTAAGCTCAAGTGTCTCGCTCCTGAAGTATTAGCTATGAACTCCCAGCGGGCTGCATGGGTTGAGCAGAATGTTCCTTTCCTTCGCCATTTTGAACAAGAGGCGACCCTAAGGCGAAAGGAACGTGAGGCGGCTACCACCGAGTCTGTCCAATTGCGTGCCCAGGTCGAAGTGAACGCTGCACTGCTGAAAGCTATTTTTGAAAACTTCCAACGATGTATTTCTGATGGGCTGGTGCTGAGGAAAAAGCTTGACTTCACTGAGAAAATTTCAACCTGTTTGCAGCAACGGGCTCGAATTGAAGCGGAGCTGACCGCGGCAGCTGACCGTGAAAAGGAGTTGAGAGGAGTACGCGAGCGGCTTGCTGACTTACTGAAGATGCCTCCTTCTTAGTGGCCGCCTTTGTATCGATTGAAAATTTGTAATCTATGAATAGCATGCATTCATTCATTTTTCATTCTTTTATATGATGTATCTTGTATTCAATTGAATTCATGAATAAAAGACGCGTTTTTTTATCTCCTATTATCGCTTTCTTTTCTCTCCTGTGTTGTTGGCATGTTACTCTAGCAAGTGTAGCCTGTAAATGATAGATAACAATTCATCTTGAACTCTTTGTAGGGTAGCGATGACTTAGAAAATAGGTTCAGGTCTGCTGCCTAAGACTTTTCAACTTTATGAGCTATGAGGGTCTCATGAAGACTTTTCTCCCTACGAGTCGAGAGGATCTCGTAGGTGTAATTTCTCCTTAGGGGTCGTAAGGACTCCTAAGTGCATTTTCTCTCGAGAGTCGTAAGGATCTCACAAGAGTATTTTTCCCTTTTACAAGTCGAGAGGACTCGTAAGTGGTTGTTTCCCTCCTTATCGAGATTCAACTTTGGAGAGTGTGACCCGTGAATGGTATACAATGGCCCATCTTGGGCCGACTTGCAGGGTCCCAATGCTTAGGAAACAGGTCCTTATTCTCATTGCCTAAGGCTTTTCAACTTTATGAGCCGTGAGGGTCTCATAAAGGCTTTTCTGCCTACGAGTCGAGAGGATCTCGTAGGTGTAATTTCTCCTTAGGGGTCGTGAGGACTCCTAAGTGCGTTTTCTCTTGAGGGTCGTACGGATCTCACAAGAGAATTTTCTTTTATGCGCAAGGACACTAATTTCCCCGCTGGTAGAGACGAATCGAGAGATTCTCGCAAAGACACTGATTTTCTTGCGGATCTCAACGAATCGAGGGGTTCTTATCAAGGATGCTGATTTCCCTGAATCGAGAGGTTTTGCCAAGGACACTGATTTCCCTGGGGTCGAGACGAATCGAGAGATTCCTGCAAAGACACTGATTTCCTTATGGGTCGACGCGATTCGAGGGGTTCTCGCTAAGGACGCTGATTTCCCTGAATCGAGAGGTTTTTCCAAGAACACTGATTTCCTTGCGGGTCGACGCGAATCGAGGGGTTCTCGCCAAGGACGCTGATTTCCCTGAATCGAGAGGTTTTGCCAAGGACACCGATTTCCCTGAGGTCGAGATGAATCAAGAGATCCCTGCAAAGACACCGATTTCCTTGCGGGTCGACGCAAATCGAGAGGTTTTTCCAAGGACACTGATTTCCTAGGGTCGAGACGAATCGAGAGATTCCTGCAAAGACATTGATTTCCTTGCGGGTCGACACGAATCGAGGGGTTCTCGCCAAGGACGCTGATTTTCCTGAATCGAGAGGTTTTGCCAAGGACACTGATTTCCCTGAGGTCGGGATGAATCGAGAGATTCCTGCAAAGACACTGATTTCTTTACGGGTCGACGCGAATCGAGAGGTTTTGCCAAGGACACTGATTCCCTGGGGTCGAGACGAATCGAGAGATTCCTGCAAAGACACCGATTTCCTTGCGGGTCGACGCGAATCGGGGGGTTCTCGCCAAGGGCGTTGATTTCCCTGAATCGAGAGGTTTTGCCAAGGACACTGATTTCCCTGAGGTTGGGACGAATCAAGAGATTCCTGCAAAGACACTGATTTCCTTGCGGATCGACGCGAATCGAGGGGTTCTCGCCAAGGACACTGATTTTCCTGAATCAAGATGTTTTGCCAAGGACACTGCTGAGGTCGAGACAAATCGAGAGATTCCTGCAAAGACACTGATTTCCTTGCGGGTCAACGCGAATCGAGAGGTTTTGCTAAGGACACTGATTTCCCTGAGGTCGAGACAAATCGATAGATTCCTGCAAAGACACTAATTTCCTTGCGGGTCGACACGAATTGAGAGGTTCTTGGTTGCCTTGTTTCCGAGACGGAGCGTTGTACCGGTGGGGAGGTCATTTGTTGACTTTAGGTTGTCTGTGAACCATAGAGTCTTGGAACTGGGGACTTTACAGTGGCTCCGATTGGTGATGTCACGTCCGTATCCTACTGGAATGAGGAGGAATGCCGTTGTGGGTCTCTAGGTTGTAGATGTTGCCATCGAGATTTGGAACTAGGGTCATTGATCTGGCTCCGCTTCGTCGCGACCCTGAGGTCGGTTGTTGACGTTACGTCTGCATCCGGTTGGAGTGAGAAGAAACACCATGGTGATCTTTAGGCTGCAGATGTGGCCGTCGAGATTTGACTCTCCATTTGAAAGAGCCCGGTGGGAAAATGTAGTTCCCTTTCGTTTATGCCCATGGATTGTACACAGGGGTCAGTATGGACTCGCCTGTAGGGAAAAAGTTTCATTTTTTTTTTATTTTTTTCCATGATTCACTATCATTTCATCTTTTCATATCGCGAAAGTCGCGATTGCCCAATCATTTCGGCTATTTTTTTAATTTACTCGCTGTTTTTTATTGTGAGTTGCCCAATCATTTCAGCTATTTTTGTATGCATATCTTTTACTTGCTGATTTTGTTGCAAGTTGCCCTATCATTTCGGCTATTTCATATGCATTTATAGCTCGCTGACTTTTTGCTGCGAGTATGGAGCTTGGAATTTGATGCCAATCTTAGCATCAGTATCACCGCGACTGGAATATTGCCAGGAGTGAATCATCATTTGCCGTGAAAGGACTTGGAATTTGATACCGATTTAGGCATCAACATTGCTACCACTGGGACATTGCCAGGAGCGAATCATCATTTGCCTCTGTCGATTCGAACAAAGGTGGCTTAGCAAACAGGGTTAGGAACCTGTCGACTAAAGCTTTTGACTTCATGAGCCGTAAGGGTCTCATAAAGGCATTTCTCCCTATAGGTCGTGAGGATCTCGTAGATGCGTTTTCTCCTTAAGAATCGTGAGGATTCTTAAGTGCATGGTCTCTCATAAGTCGTAAGGATATTACAAGAGTGTTTTCTCCTTATGAGTCGTAAGGATCTCATAAGAGTATTTTCTTCTTATAAATCGAGAGGACTTACAAGTGTTGTTCACCAAGTGAGGATTTCACGCCATTAGCGGAACTTGGTGGGGGAGACGTTTATTTGTGCCCGTGGATTGTATACAAGGGTCAGTATTGAACCGTTTGTAGGGCAGTCTGGGAAATGTGATGGCTTAAGAACAGGTTCAGATCCCTGTAGCTTAAGGCTTTTGAATCTTATGAGCCGTGAGGGTCTCATAAGAGGGTTCTCCTCACGAGTCGTGGGGATCTCGTAAGTGTAAGTTCTCCTCAGGAATCGTGGGGATCCCTAAGTGTGTTGCTCCCTTGTGAGTCGTAAGGATCTCACGCACGTATTTTCTCCTTACAAGGTCGAGAGGACCTTGCAAGTGTGCATGAATTTTTTTTACGAGTCTGCGTCCTTTCGGGTTTTCACAAAATCGCCGGTAGCCCTGCTGTTTTTACTCACGGAGCTCTTTCGGGTTTTCATCAGTGCCCATCTTGCTTATGGACGTACCGTTTTTGTTTTTTTTTGCGTCCGCCTTAGGATACTGCGGTTTGTAGTAGTTTAAAGAAGTTTCGGTCCGTAGCTAGTTTCAGGACATTGCGGTCCGTTGTTAGTTTAGGGACGTTTCGGTCCATAGCTAGTTTCAGAACGTTTCGATCCGTTGTTCATCCTGCATGCACGTGTATTTGTTATGTGACGGGATACATAACGATAAAGTGGGATATATCCATTTAGGGGGTGATTTGATTTGGTTGGGGTGTTTTGTGATCCATCCCTATCGCGACTTTTTCAACTTGACGCCGACGCCTGACTTTTTCGATTATGGCCATTTCAAGTTCTCGATCAGCTTTGCTATTCTGACGGGCTTCGTTTAGCAGCACGTCAATCGGCTCATCGGACGGTTCCAAGGATTTTGGTGCTGATCCTGCCCCAGCTCCTCTATGTTATCTTCTAACGCCGAGTGAGCTTCTTCATCATTCAGTGACGAATGAGAGATCATGTGACAACTTGCCACGTAATCCTCGGGTTCTTCTGACGCATCGTCTCCCTCGTCATTGTCATTGCCTCTGTTCTCAAAGATATGGTTGAGAAACTCATGGAGTGTGACTGGGGTCTGGGCCTTCTGGTTGTATTCCTCCAGCGTGTCAATATGCTTTTGTAGGTCCGTGCACTTGTCATCAGGCTGCGCGGGCTTCTTGGTCTTCTTCTTCTTCTTCTTCTTCGAAGACTTTGACGGCTGGACCTGGGTATTTTGCCTATTGCTTCCAACTCTCGGTGTCGGGCGCGGTTTCAGCATTCCCTCAATGATCTCGGGCTCTAGCGGACTTTTCCACCTGATTGCGGGGCATGCTTGAAGATCCTTCAGCATTCTTTTCGTTTTTGCCGAAAGAACTACTTCCCATGGAGCTTCCTCTATGAATGAGCATGATGCCCCCGACGTGTCTACCCTTTTAGGAGTGTGCTGTTGTGGCGGATTTACCTCCTAGTTTTCGGACAGCGTGAACTTGCCCTGTTGGTACTGGTTTTCAACCCAGTTTTTGAAGACGTAGCAGTCTTCGATCGGATGGCCCAATATTCAGTGGTAGGGGCAGTAATTGGGATTTTTGACGTCATTCGGTTGCAGTGGGCGTCTCGGCTCCGGTAGAGTGATGTGCCCGTTGCGCACTGCCAGTTCGAACAGTCTCCTTATTTTATCCCGGGGAAATGAGTAAGGACGTCCCAACTTCTCATCGAGGGATCGCCGCTTGTTGCTTTGGCGAACAACCGGTCTCGGGCACTCGGTTGTTGTTGAGCATTGGCGACGAAGGTTGCTTTCCCTTTACCCTTTTCATTTTGTGGCTCCGTTTTTTAGGAGGACGGTCTATGGCCCATCTGGTCCATTTGGGTTAGCTTGTCAATCAAGTCTTGGAAGGTGGTCGGCTTGAAAAATATCATAAACTGGAAGATAGTTGCTTGCGGATCCAGGGTCCCTACGAACATGCCCACAGCAGGAGCTTCTTCTATGCATTGTTCGCATCTCGACTATAGGTTCCGCCACCGAATGGCGTATTGAACCCAGGTTTCTTCCGGCTTCACTCTGGCGTTGATCAATGCCGTGATCGGGGTACGTTCGCCGGTGCTCGCGAATCTTTGTGTAAACAATAGATCCATTTCTGCAAATGCCATGACAGAGTCATTCGGGAGCTCAGAGTACCATTCGAATGCTGTCTCCGACAAGCTGCCAACAAACTGGTGAAGCAGCAGTTTGTCGTCACCCCCAGTATTACCGCACAAGGTTCTGAATTGAGCAACGTGCTGGTGTGGATTACCCGTCCCCTTATACACGTGGAATTTAGGGATCGTATATCCCGGCGGGTACTTTATTTGATCGTACCAACCCGGATAAGGTCGTCCAATTTTGACGATTTGGTCAGCCGCTTCGCTCGCCAGATGAGCTCGTATCTGTTGAGCTATATAGTCGTCAAGGGGATTTTTCGAGATTGTCTCCTCTTTGGCTGCTGAAAAAGCAGGAAGAGGGTTTGATGTCTCCCCTCTGTCGTCTTCAAGGACAATCGGAGGGTCTTCAGCTGGGGGATCTGGCTGTATCATCATCCCGACCATATCTTGGAACAAGAGTGCCATTTGTTTTATGTTGGGCGATTGTTCCGCGGTCTCTTTGTATTTCTTCTCGAGCATTCTTCGGAGGAATTCGGCATCAGTTTCCTGCTCCTGGCGCTGCTCCGACGATGTCTCCGGGCTTTCTTTTGGCCCAGTGAGTGCGGCCATCTTTGTCAGTATCTCCTGGAGCTTTTGCTGTTGTTGCTCCTGAGCCTTAGTTACTGATCGCATAAGTGGTCGATGACCTGTGGAGGTACGACTATTCTCTTTTCCGGGTGCCATGTAAATGGTGTGCACTACCATGCCCCCAGACTTAGGGCGTTTGGATTCAGTGCCCTTGAGATTTGTCGTAGACACAGGGATCTTCTCCGACCTTCTCCTTTTATGGGCGATCGAAGTTGAGGGGGCTGTTGCAGCCGATGCTTTCCGTGGTACGACGACGCTGAGATGGTCTTCCTCTTGCCGAATCTTCATTTTCTTCTGTCGACGGGAGTAGTCTTTGTCGATTACAGAGTCTTGGACTCTTCGCCAGACTCTGTGGATTTTGGAGGACAACCACTGAGGAGGCTGCTCTGGCTTCGCCTTAATAACATTTTCAGCGGGTGAAGGAGACTTTTTCAACACGGCGGTTGGAGAGTTCTTGTGCATCCTCCTGAGCGGCCCGAAGCTGTTCCCAGTTGGAACAGCAGCATCAATTTCCACCATTGGAGCTGGTGGAGTCAGTCCAGAGGGAGAGCTGCCCCCAGTTTTCCTCACTCGGCGCCAGTGGCGAAGTCGAGCATGTCTTGCAGACGGTACTGGCTTAGTTACGGGGGTGGCTTCATCATGTCCCCTGTTTTGGTAAAGGGTTGCTGTTGGTGCCAGCTTATCGAAGACTGACGTCCGCTGAGAAGAAACGTCCAACCTATCGAAGACTGAATTTCGGGTAGGGGAAGCATTTTTAATGACCCCACCTGCAGCAGGAGTTAGAACGGCCAGTCTTGTGAAGACCGATCTCTTAGCAAGAGAATCCCCTTTGACGACTTCGTCCGTCGGAGTAGGAATGGCTATCCGCTTCGGGATGACCCCTTCAGATATTGCGGGCTTCTTCGTGGGCCCACTAGAACTCAGGCTCAGCCTGTCGAAGACTGATGCAGTAGACTTGGAATTGGACGACCCATTGAGAGGGGCCTTAGTAGTGGTAAGCCGATCAAAGACCGACTTCTTTGGAGCTTCCTGCGACGGTATTAGGATGCTGGAGCTTGCCGGTAGGATCATGGTCCCAAAGAACAGTCCAGTGGTGGCCTGAATCACCTGTTCCACTGGCATGGCAAAGATGGAGGCCGCTTGGGGCCCATAGATCACTCCTCCAGCGAGGACGTAGTGGGAGTTGTTATTGCAGTTCGTGCGGTTGGAAGCCATTACTCTTTTTTTCTCTGCACGGGAGCAAGACACCAAATCGTAGTACCTCGAATCTGAGGGCAACCATATTAAACCGCGATTTGTTCGCGAACACGACACACGAAGTGTGGAGTGGAAAGAGAAAAAGGTCCCATCGGGCGTGCCAGAATCTGTTCACCGCCGAAAGACGCGACCGAGACGTTGGGACGTCCGGCCTGAATTCTGGAGGGCAGATGCTATTTGGTTTTATCTGTCCACCTCTCCGAAGATGCCAAGTTGATTTATGGCACCGTGTATCGGAGGTTTTGACAGATGCGGCCGTTGTAGCAGACTTCGTCGGATTCCCCCTCGCTTGCGAGGGGTTTTTGATTGTGGGGACGTTCTTCCCTGCAGGCGCAAGCCCCTGCAATTAATTACATTACCACATAGAGATAACCACTTTCTCCTTCTCCAGATGTTCACTTCGTGTCGTGTATGTTTATTTTGTTTTAGGTTGCCCGTGGATTGTATACGGAGACTAATTTATGTTGTCGCCCGTAGGGCGTGGATTAGTCCAAATCCGTATTTTCTTAGATTTGGGATTGGTTGATTTAAGGGTCGTTAAGCTCGTTTAAGATTAAGATCAACTTAAATGTTTGTTGAGGATACGTTAGTCTAATTTTAGACTAAGATCTACTCAACGGGATTTTGGGATCATTTAAATCCAACGAAAGAGTATTTGGGCTCTATTGTCTTAGTTTAGGGACGTTGCGGTCCATTGGATTTAGGGACATCATAGTCCATGGAGTTTAAGGACATCATAGTCCATAGAGTTTAGTTTAGGGATTTTGCGGTCCATAGGGTTTAAGGACATCATAGTCCATGAGTTTAAGGAGCTCGTAGTCCATATTTAAAGACATCATAGTCTGTAAGGTTTAAAGACATCATAGCCTGGTTTAAAGACATCATAGTCTGTATGATTTAAAGACATCATAGTCTGGTTTAAAGACATCATAGTTTGTAAGGTTCCTGGTTGTCGGGACCCGCCACCTCCCTGAAGACGTTGAAGAATTACAACGACATGTATCAAAGGTGTGAAGAGATGTACTCTTGAACCAATGTTGATTGGGAGATCTATAGTCAGGTTTTGGACTAAGACCAATTAAAAAAATTGTGAGCACATGGACTCGGTTAATCTGAATTAGGGACTTATGGCCAACTTGGGCTCAGCCCACTCAGTTTTGAATAAAATACTGAACATTTGTTTGGGCTCTGTCCCTTTTTATTCAACAATGCTGAGCATTGATTTGGGTTCTGACACCCCTTTTTCTTTTTGCTTTTTATTGAGTGTTGAACACTTTTTATGGCGCTGGGGCTTTATTTTCAGAGCGCTTTGTAATTCCTTAGCGCCCACGTGAGGAGCACGTGGAGCGCTTGGCGCTGAGCGCCAAACTTGGAGCGGTAAGGCGCTTCTTATAAAATAGCGCCCACGTTAGGAGCGCGTGGAGCGCTTGTTGTTGAGTACTAGACTTGGAGCGCTAAGGCGCTTCTTTTGAAATAGCGCCCATGTGAGGAGCATGTGGAGCGTCTGGCACTGAGCACCAGACTTGGAGCGCTAAAGTGCTTCTTTGGCAGTTCTGATCAATTCTGTGCTCTGAGAATTAAGTTCTCGTAGCCTTTTCGATGAAAGCTTAGCTTGGTAGTCTCGTAGATCTAAGAACTAAGTTCTTCCTTTATGAGAAGATGCCATGTTCTCTTCTGTTTTTGTGAAAGACTTTGTCTTATAGATCTGTGATCTAGAAAAAGAACTAAGTTCTTCTGATGTGAGAGTTAAACTCTCAAATATGGAGGAGATGTTATGATCTCTCTTCTTTTTATTTACCTTGAAGAAGGTTCTTCTTTTTAGAGCTTGCTCTTATCTTTTTCTTTTCTGAGAACTTGAAACTTATAGGGAGGTTTCTCTCTACAAGACTTGAAGTCTGGGATCCTTTATATAGGGGACGCTGATTTGTTGAATCAGTTAAGGAAATCTCTCATTGAAAGATTTTTAATTGATTTGGGGATGTTTCCCACTATTGGATCTTTGATCCAAGGGCTTTTGTTTTACAGAAAATATTTTTCTTGTTTTTAACAAGATTGGGAAAATATTTTCCCATACAAAACTTATTCTGTATCTTGGTGGTTTTTAATCACCTTTGATCCAATGGTGCTCTGATTTACAGAGCACAATTTTTCTTGTTTGGAAAGATTTGAGGAGTATTTTCTCAACAGAATTTTATTCTGGTAATTTGATGATTTCTAATCACTATGATCCAATGGCAGAGAACTTTTAGTTCTGGCGCTGGCGCTCTCGTGCTTTGCACGTGAGGCGCCACTTCAGAGTCTTTTGACACTTAGCGCTGGCGCTCTTGGCGCGAGCGCTCTCGTGCTTTGCACGTGAGGCGCTACCTCAGAGTCTTTTGACACTTAACGCTGGCGCTCTTGGCGCGAGCGCTCTCATGCTTTGCACGTGAGGTGCTGCCTCAGAGTCTGACTCTCTTAGCGCTGGTGCTGGCGCTCTCATGAGGCGCTGCCTTAGTTCAAATTTCAAATTTTGAATAGAGCTTTTTCTCTCTGATTGGGGGAAACAATTACCTCTAGTATGTGATACTAGTTTGTTGTTACCCTAAAATTCTAGTTTCCATTCATGGTTAGTTTGCTTAGCACCTCCTTAAAATTTTAATATGGCATGTGTGATGCTTCTAAACCCTAGTCATGGTGCTAAGGAAACCCTACACATTCACCGCGGGTAGCTTTCCTCAACAATATCGTGAATCTAAAGCGCGCATCGCGAGGCGGCCGGGTAGCTTCCTGCTCGGCCATCCACCGTGGGTTGCTTCCTGCCCAACAACGCCGTGGATCCAAAGCCCTCATTACGAGGTGGTTGGGTAGCCTCCTGCTCGGCCCATCCACAGCGGGTAGCTTCCTACCTAACACCGTCGTGGATCTAAAGCCTTCACCATAAGGCCGTCGGGTAACTTCCCTCCCGGCCCATCCACAATGGGTAGCTTCCTGCCCAACAACGTCGTGGATCTAAAGCCCTCATCACGAGGCGGTCAAGTAGGTTCCTGCTCGGTCCATCTACCGCGGGTAACTTCCTGCCTAACGGCGCCATAGATCCAAAGCCCTCATCACGAGGCGGCCAGATGGATTCCTGCTCGGCCCATCTACCGCGGGTAGCTTCCTGCCCAACAGCGCCGTGGATCCAAAGTCCTCATCACGAGGTGCCCAGGTAGATTCCTGCTCGGCCCATCCACCACGGTAACTTCCTGCCTAACAGCGCCGTAGATCTAAAGCCCTCAACAAGAGGCGGCCGGGTAGTTTTCTGCTTGGCCCATCCACAATGGGTAGCTTCCTGCCCACCGAAGACGTGGATCTAAAGCCCTCATCACGAGGTTGCCGGGCAGCAGCTTCCTGTTCGGCCCATCCACAGCGGGTAGCTTTTTTCCTGACAACGCTATGGATCCAATATACTCATCATGAGGCTACCGGGTAGCTTCCTGTCCGGCCCATCCACTGGGTAGTTTCCTGCCCAACAACGTCGTGGATCTAAAGCCCTCATCACGAAGCCGTCGGGCAGCTTCCTGCTCGGCCCATCCGGAGCGGGTTGCTTCATATCCAACAACGCTGTGGATCTAAAACCCTCATCATGAGGCGGCAGGGCAGCTTCCTGCTCGGCCCATCCGTAGTGGGTAGCTTCTTGCCTAACAACGCCGTGGATCTAAAGTCCTCATCACAAGGCGGCCAGGCAGCTTCCTGCTCGGCCTATCAACCACGGGTAGCTTCCTGCCCAACAGCGCCGTGGATGTAAAGCCCTTATCATGAGGCAGCCGGAAAGCTTCCTGCTTGGCCCATCCACCGCGGGTAACTTCCTGTCCTACAGCATCATGGATGTAAATCCCTCATCACGAGGCCGCCGAGCAGCTTCCTACTCGGCTCATCCGCAGTGGGCAGCTTCCTGCCCAACAACGATATGGATCCTAAGCGCTCGCCATAAGGCCGACAGACAGCTTCTTGCCCGTCGATACACCATGTGGACTTGGAGATCAAAGAAATACAACCGCCAAACGCCATGTCATTCCGGACAACCTACCATGAAGATTTCTCGGACCAAGCCAAACGGAAGACCGAACAGACCACTCTCGATCTGACCCAACCCATAAATAGGCCGGAACGAGAGTGAGGGGCTAATGATGATACTCGTAAGTGGGAATTTCCCAGATCTCGACACGTAGCAGATGACGTGTCGCCCACGTAAGCCCACATGATTCCTGGGAGTTATGCAGCTGAAATAAGTATGATGCATTAGGGACATTCCTCGGCGTCTAGACTTCGAGGTTGCACCCAACCTTTTGGAAGCTTCTTCTGAGTACATTCCTTATTCGTCTAGCAACCAACCAACAGCTCGCCTCCGAGCTATCCTACAACTAAGCTTCCTCAGCTTCCACGTTCATTTCCGAGCTATTACAACTGAGCTTCATCAACCTCCACGCTCGTTTCTGAGCTATTATAAAGCTAAGCTTTCTTAGCCTCATCGCTCGTTTCCGAGCTGTCACCGAGCTGAGCTTCCTCGTCTGGTCAGGAGCATGGAGCATGGGCGTCCCCGTAACAGCTCCGAGTATCTCTCTACAACGAGATCTCCGCCGCTCTACGTCTCGCATCCCACGCTAGCGTATTTCACCATTAATGAGCGTATCTCGCCGGTAATAGACGTATCCCGCCATCAACGCGGACGTGACGCGGGGGCGACGCGGACGGTAAGAATCTCGCATCGGCTCGCTCCAATGCGACCACTATATAAACCCCTCCTACAGACGATTCAGGTAATTCAAACTCATTTCAATACGCCTCTACTCTGCCCTAATATTTCTCGGTACTTATTTGATCTTCGGAGGGTCCTACGGTGGTTTCTCATCCCGGAACTTTCCTTGCAGGCAACACGGCGTTAACATCAACCAACAACCCATTGACCCTCATCTCAACCGTTCATCCCGCTAGCAGTAAGAACCACGGAGGAAAACATCTGAGGGGGATTCAGGCCTCCATCATCCACCTTTTGTGCATTGTTGTCTGCGTCGAACCGTACAAAATTTATGGTTGTTTGGAACATTGTTTAAGAAACCAAGATTCCGTTTAACATCACATGTTTTAAAATGCATCAGAGAGAGAATAAGTGACCAAACTTTCCGAAACTTCACTCTTTTTGGAGTTTAGAAAGATGAGGGTTTCAAGCCATATAAACTTTCTGAAACTGCGGTTTGGGAAACTCTATTTTAGTTGTCAAATGAGTTTTCAATTTTTTTAGTTTAGCATCGAAACCTGCCAAGCGAGGCCAAAATATGCAAGATGGAATGAACTTGAACCTATAGTTGGCATAGCAGCTACTTTTAATGATCCTGTGATATTTCCATTTATAGCTTTATTTTTATTTATTTTTGGATGAAATGTAAGTTGGTGCATACAAATTCATATTGATTATGATTTCTGCTTATTTATATTTTGATGAAATGTAAGTTGGTGCATACCAATTCATAGATTATGATGTCTGCTTACCACTTGTTATGATACTCTTAGTTACTTATATCAATATAATTAATGAATTATTCA
This sequence comes from Agapanthus africanus, assembly GCA_030015575.1. Lineage (NCBI taxonomy): Eukaryota > Viridiplantae > Streptophyta > Magnoliopsida > Asparagales > Amaryllidaceae > Agapanthus > Agapanthus africanus. The sequence continues at coordinate 293,728,561 of CM057339.1, read as the reverse complement.
TGATTCTGATTGGTACCCCCAGTGAAAGATTACACAGCTTCTTAAGTTTTCATTATTTCCTGGAAAAAGTTCCTCTGATGTTCATCTTTATAAGTGATGCTTATGGAACATTTGAATTAGATATTTAGTATTTTCCTACTTCCTGTTCCCATGGTTATTAGTAACTCATTTGCGAATTGCTAGAGTCATAGATTCTACGGAGAAAAGGTCTTTTGAATGTTAAAATGAGCCAAAAGAAAAATATCGATGGAGCTGAAATGATTTAGTTTTTATTAAAGACTGGCATATGGCAGATGTGATCTTCTGTGGGGAATCAATTTGAATCACAATTTGGAAATTGTTTGGATGCATGTATATCCTTCTTAAGTTTTCATTATTTCCTGGAAAAAGTTCCTCTGATGTTCATCTTTATAAGTGATGCTTATGGAACATTTGAATTAGATATTTAGTATTTTCCTACTTCCTGTTCCCATGGTTATTAGTAACTCATTTGCGAATTGCTAGAGCCATAGATTCTACGGAGAAAAGGTCTTTTGAATGTTAAAATGAGCCAAAAGAAAAATATCGATGGAGCTGAAATGATTTAGTTTTTATTAAAGACTGGCATATGGCAGATGTGATCTTCTGTGGGGAATCAATTTGAATCACAATTTGGAAATTGTTTGGATGCATGTATATCCTGTTTGAATAGATTGACAAATTCCTGAATAGTGCTTCAACCGAATCCTATATGAATATGTTTGATCGATAAGTTAAGTGAAGGCATGCAGTCAAGGTGTCTAACGGGCCTCCGGCCTGGCCCGAAAAATGGTGGGCTCAGGCTGGCCAGTCCCGGCCAAGGCCATGGCCCGGGCAAATTCAAATTCAGCCTTGGGAGGGGTTTTTTTTGGGTGGGCAGTGAAATTCTTGAGATGGGTTTTTTTTGAATGGGGGTGGGTTTTTTAATAAATGGGGAAATTTGAATTAAAGCGAGGTTTGTAAACTTATCTAAAACTCCCTAACTCAAAATTATGCATTTCTATACCTCTAATCCAAAACTCTATAAATACATCTCTACACTTCTCATTCTTCTCACAATCTACAACAACAAAATTTTTAATCTCCCAATTACTTTTTTTAATTTCCGAGAAGTTTACTGTTAAAATTGGAATCGCGCAATCTTCATTTCCGCAGTCTCAATTTTCACTTCAGTTTCACTAATTTGATTCTGCTATTTGGAGTTAGGTTTTTTTATTGATTATATATTTTTATCGTATATTTTTTATCATCTCTCTTTCTCTGTCACTAATATTTTTAATTAAGAATGTCAGACTCATCTTCAGAAGTTAACATGGGTGTTTCATCTTCACGGAGACGTTCATTTCAAATCGATATGGATTCACAAGAAAGACAGAGATTAACCAATATGCTGCAAACTAATTTTGATTTTTATTCTTCTAACTATGAATTTTCTAATTATGAGATCTCTGCTGCTTTATAAAGTAATATTCCTGAAGAAGTTCCTGCTGCTACCGTTCTTGAAGCAAGAACCTCTGTCCCTAAAGATAAAAGAACTAAAACTTTTGATGTTTGGAAATATTTTGTAGTACAAACAGTTGCAGGTAAAGGCGAGCCGGCAGTTTGCACTCATTGCCAAACAGATTTTACTTGTGCCACTTCAGGTGGAACTACCCATCTAAAAAGACATTTAATCAAACACGAAAAAGCTGATTCTCGGCAGACGACTCTAAATATGATATCTAACTTTTTAACTGGTTTTTCTTATTCGCAAGATATTAATATAAGAGAACTTGCAAGATATGTCATACATATGAACAACCATTTTGTTTCGCAGAAAACGAAAAATTTGATAGATTGGTAAAAAATGCATATAATCCAGCATTTCAAAGAGTACCCAGAACAATATTTAGAAGTGATGTTTTAAAAAAAATTCATGATGGTAAAGCCAATTTGATTGATATTTTTGCAAATCTTAAGAGTAAAATTACATTAACTTTTGATCTTTGGACTACAAAATGGGGTATGAGTTATATTTGTGTTACTGCACATTTCATTGATAATGATTGATTTTTACATAAAAAAATTATTGGTTTTTCAAAAATGGAACAACCACATAGTGAAAATAATATAAGTAATTGTATTTTGACTGCTGTACGTGAATATAATATTCAAAATAAAATATTTTCTGTTAGTTTTGATAATTCCACTAATAATAATTCTGCTATAACAATTTTAAAAAATAATTTAAATCATGTTTTGAATGGAGCATTATTTCATAAAAAATATGCATGCCATGTGTTAAATTTAATTGTGCATGATGGTCTTACTATAATCGATCCTCATTTAGCGAAACTTTAAAATGCAATGATGTTTATTGAAACCTCTGGACCCCGAAGACAGATTTTTAAGCAAACCTGTATCCAATTAAATTTAAAATTTAGATCTTTCAAATTCAACATTCCAACTAAATGGAATTCCACTTATAAAATGTTGAAACGTGTTTTAAAATATCGGGAGCCCATTACTTTATTTTATGAGAAACAAATGCCCAATAATAATTTAGAGAATTATGATTGGCTTGTTTGTGAATATGTTTTGAAATTTTTAGAAATATTTTACAATCCTACTAAATGTTTATCTGATGTTTATTATTCTACTACATGTTTAGCAGTAGAACAGTTATTTTATGTTAGTAAGATTATTAATGAGCATGTAATTGATCCTGAAAGTGCATTTACTGGAATGTTACATTGAATGCTTACGAAATTGAATAAATATTGGCGAAAAGTTCCTGTATTGTTTTGTTTAGCATCAGTTTTTGATCCTAGACTTAAAATAGATAATTTATTTTTTTATTAGATGGATACCATGAAAATTTAGGTACTGATATATGAGATTATAAAAATGTTTTAGATTCTTATTTGCAAGAATTGTATGCCATATATGATGTACATTACGGTCAAAACAGAACTTCTTCTTTATTTTCCTTTTCACGGTAAATTTCCAAAAAAGGAATATTTCAGTTTTAGCAGCAGAAAAAATAAAGAACAACTGTTTCTACTTCTACTTATAATGAGCTTACAATGTATTTGCAAACTGATTTCAGTAATTTTCTTACCACGGATCAAATACATAATCTTGATATTTTGGATTGGTGGAAAACACATGGACACATGTATCCCGTGCTTTCTGCCATGGCTCGTGATTTACTAACAATTTCAATGTCCACGGTAGCTTCGGAGTCTGCTTTTAGTGCATGTAACAGAGTTCTGAGCAATAACAGAGCGAGGCTGTCGGATGACGCATTGGAGATCGCAGTGTGCCAAAAAGATTGGTTCAATGTAGAAATTAGACAACAACACGTTAAAAGTATTGAAGACTCCGATATTGATGAAGAGTAAAGACCGATAGAAGCTAACCAATTAGTTTTTCCATTGAATTGTATTTTAAATTTTTTTGGTAATTGTATAAGGGGTAAGGTTTACCAACTTATGTCCCCCCTCAAAATAATATGTCGGTCTGTCCCGAAACCTACACGAAGTTCGGGTTTAAAAAATTTCCAATTTTTTTTAATAAAAATAAAATTTTACTTCAATTTTTTTTTTAAAAATCAAAATATTTAAACGGGCCAGTCCGACGGCCGGAGACCGGCCCAAGCCGGGCCACGGGCCGGGCTGGGTTCGGGTTGGGGGGATTCGGGCCGGGCCTAAGCCCGGTCAACCGAGGCCAGGCCCGGCCCGATAGACACCTGAGCATGCAGTATACGCATGTATCCTATGGGCATTTCAATTGCGGAAATCGTGCCGGTGTATAAAAACTTTCTGATAAATTTTTTCGGGTTGCATGAAATTTATAACTTTTAAATGCTTCTACAGCTGGTTGACCAAAATGAGGATCCCAAATTGCATGAGCAATAGGTCTTACATGTAAAGGGACCCGGATAGTTAAGTGACTTCTTTTAGGGACGCTACCAGGATTGAATTGAACACAACTATAAGCAATGGGCAAATAACCCCTCCCCCCCAACCCCCAACCCCCCACACACCCCCCAAAAAAAAGGAAGAAAGAAAGATGATCGATTTTTAGTTCTTCTAAATGAGAAATTTTCGTATCGAGTATGTTGATGGATAACTACACAATAAAACCTTCTATTATTTAATTGGAACTTGTTAAGTGGAGCATATCAATTGGAGTCTTTATTCTAGCTAACATTCATATGCTTTTGATTTGTTTTTCAACACACTGTGTTCGATTGTATGTGTTTTAGACTTTTAGGGTACATGCTTCACATTCCACTTGGTGAAACATGTTATTTAGGTTTATTACACTATTCAAGTTTTACGTTCTTCATATCTAACATCTAACGGGAAAGAGGCCATGGGAGAATGTGAGTTTCATTCCAAAATTAGAACTGAATAAGAACCTATGAGAATTAAAAAACATTTATTGATTCATACCATCAAGCGAGCATACCGTTAGATATGTTCGTTGTGTTTAGAATGGTATTTCAAATTCATTATTTGGTGGGATCGATGATGAAATTTAAGTAGATTGTTACTGTATTCTTAAAATTCTATTTTGAAACCATTTCAGGGAAATTGGCTTCCTAACATGGACCGAAAAATTGATTGCTACAGAGGAACAGAATTTGCTCCGGTTTGGATTTAGACCATAGCAGGTCGATAAAGAGTTGAATAAAGGTGAGGGCTTTATCTTTTCGTTGAATATGGGAACAATTTAGTCATTGTGATATTTGTGAATTCCAATATTTTAGTGGATTGGGAAATGTCTGTTCAACTTGCGCATAAGGTTGGCCAAGTGGGGGCATTTGATGCTACTTCTTTGGATTTCTACGTATTGCTATGTTTTTTTAGGATAAGCAGGGGCAAAAAGGTTGAGCAAGACTTAAGATTTATGTGGTATAGATTGATTTATGTAGGATACGGATTGAGATTTTGTTATCTGAACTGAGATTTTGGTGGCCTTACGAAGTGGCGCCATGAACATTATAACTAATAGGTGCCTATGCCATTTTATTTCTCCTACTGAAGAAATTCCCAAATCGTTCTACATCTATAGCTATCGGAGCTTCATGAGTTTCTTTGAAGTAGCCATTTAAGTTACCAACGAACTATTTAAGTTGAACATGGGACATTTTTAATATAAAATATAGAATACTCTCAACAGCTTCTTTTACAAACTCAATTAGTGATGATAGAGGCTTATTCTAAATTTCTTGATTTTGGTCTGAGCAGTATTGTGGCTCTCAGCTCAGCTTGTACATGCTTCTTATTAGTTAAAAACCTAAACCAGAAGCTAATCTAACTTGACAGGTCCCACAATTGTTAAAAAACTTAAAATTCATTCACCTATGTGAATCAAATGTCAACAAAAAGCAATTCTGATGCCAAACTCATACAAAACGAGAGCTTAGGAGCTAAATATAATTTATGATGTCAAATGTAGCCATAAAAAATACATTCCTGTTGATTGTACCATAGAAAGCCAAAACATAAGCTTTGAAATTTCAGGAGGGGAAGTGTACATTGTCATCATAGGGAGCTAGATGCCGTGCCTACAGTGAAGCTGATGCGGCATATATAGTCGGAACCCATTATCTAAATGAAGATGCATGCATTGGTTTTTCTAACTAGCATCACCTAATGGGTTGCTGCCACATCAGTATCAGTCACCATATGTTGTAAAACACTAAGAACCTGATGGCGGTTGCTGTGGCGGTTGTGGAGGCAGGTGAGCAGCATACCCATGCTGCTCATCCGCCATTCCTGGGGCCCACATATTCTGCCACGGCTGCTGCATGTACATCCCTGGATCCATCGCCGGCTGCCCCATCATCACTCCCGGGCCTGCCGGCGGGTAATAGTATGGCACCCCTGCCGCTGCCCCCACCCCCACCCCACCTCCCCCTTCCTCCTTTATCTCCTCCCTGGGAACAATATCCACCAAAAAATCAAAAATATCAGTCCTGGTAATCGCTGCAGCAATATCATTCTTTTGCAGAGTGCGTCTTTTATTCTCTTCGGCGTGGAGCCACGAGCGTATGGTGAGCTCTAGGATGAAGAGCTCACAGGCCTTGGCGAACAGGATGGGGGCCTCGGCCGAGATCATGCGGACGTCCTCGTCGGCCTTCATGATCTTCTTGATGCGTGCCAGGGGGAGCTGGTGGTTCTTGAAGTCGTTGGCGTGCTCAATCTCTTGGCGTTGGTAGGTCCAGAACATCTGGAGCTGTTGGTGCTGTTGCTGGAGCAGGTGGTGGAAGGGGGCAGAGGAGTAGGATTCAGGCGGCGGCGGAGGCGGCGGCTGTTGGCTGTTTTCCATGGAGAATTTTCCTTTTTTTCTAGGAAAAATGGTGATTGCAATAGAACTATTAAATTTTGCTTGAGAATTATTGTTGAACTGAAATCTGACAGGAATTGGACATTAGATAATTGAGAATAATCGGCAGTATTTTTTTGTCGGGAAAACGGTGATGGCAATAGCGATGGTACTTTTGATTTTGTCTATCTGACTGGTTTATTGTAGGGATACATTCAGTTTTTGCGGAAAGGAGATTGTTGACCTGAAATCTGCAGTGATCAGAAGTATTTGGTTTGAGAGGAAAGTTTGGTTTCTGAACTGAAAGTTGACTGGAACTGGAATTGCAATTTGGGTTTGTAGGGAACCTGAGAATGGATAAATTTGGTGTCGAGCTCAAAGTGGGCCGACAATGAAGTTACAATTTGGAATGCTTGAAGATGTAAGAAGAGAGAGTGGAACTAAAGGTCTTTTGGCTTCTCAGGTTCAAGTAGGAATGAGATCTTTTGGTTGTGGAATTTGAACCTTTTTGCTGGTATCTGATTCTATGCAGAAAACAAAGAACGGGATCCAAAAGGACTGATTGTTTTTATTTCTGCTTTCTGAGCAAAAAAAGGGTGTGATTCTGTAGGCCACTTGAGGAAAAGGGGATGAAAATTGAAAAGTTAAGGCCACACCTCTGCTTCAAATCTTTGTCTAACTAAACCTTTGGTATCCAATGAGGAAGAAGCTGAGATGAATCAAAAACAGTGGAGAAACCCAATGTGATATTGGGCGACCACAAGTTTAGATATAAGATTTCAAAGTTGGATAAAGGATAGAGGGAGAGATATAGATAGAAAGAGAAGGATAAGCTTTGGAATATTAGAGGGCCTTATCCTGTTAACCCTTTGATATTATTGCTCCGGCTGAAGCTTTTGCTCGTATTGAGACGAAGAGCGTCATTTTCTTAGTCGCATGCGAGACTTTTACATGGATTTGATTGTAAATTCACTATTCTGGCCTGTAAGGATAAACAACCCGCAGAGGAGCGTCGAGTTTTCTAAGCAAAAGCCTTTTCAAGTCAGCAATACACTTCTCTTGGAAAAATCTTAGAAAATGTTACCCACACACTATGATCTGTTTTTGATTTGGGTCATACCCTCGCTATAGCCATGAGAACTATATTTTCTGACATTCAATTTTGACTCGACGCATTGACCATTGGACTACTACATGATGCCAGCACTCACAAGCGAGAGAATCAGCTAACATGCTATGATCTCCTAGCTGCATCTCACTTTTGATGTTACAATGTCAGCCTCAGCCACTGAATGTACATGCATCCGCGAGTATGAAGTATTGCTATAAGAGGTGTTAGACATGAAATTAACTGCGAAGTAACTGAAATTGGAAATTATCCCAAGGTGTTAGAAATGAAATCCATGTTAATTTTACTCCTTTCGTGCAGTTCTAAATGAAACTCTTGCTTGCAATAAAAATAAGGAATAGAGAAAAAGTTTTTGCATATATCTTGAAGTAGGAAAGTTATTAATATGGGTCGAAAAATTGCACTTAGTTAAATTAGTGTTAATGCAGGATCATATATCTGGCACAATTTGTTTTCTGGACGTGATGTTAACAAAATTCTACGACTGGTGTTAAGTCCTAGCGAACAAGAATGAGATGACATGAGTTCTGAAACCTCATAAATACAAGGTGTTATATGTAAATTTCCAATTAGAATTTTGATTTCATAAAAAAATTAAGCATCTTTATGCTGGCAAATACCACTGCTTTGATAGAAGGATTGCAAAAAAGTGCTAATTGCATGAACTCAAGCAAGAAGTAATATATTACATACTCGAGTATGCTAACATCGTATTCATGGGAACAAGAAGCCATAGAAATTATTATTATCCCATTGCAGATATAGAAATCTACCATTCTTCTCCGGTGCCATAGATTTAGTGTCTGTAATTTACAAAAGTGCGGTTTCTCAAGCAGAAATTTGTAGGATTTTTTTTTCTTTTTCTTTTTTGGATATTTGGAGTGAGTGTATATATTATATAAATTACTGCTGTAGTACTGCTGTACATATTTCCATAGTATAGAGACAATTATTAACGATGACAAACATCTAAATTTAATGTGACATGGGAGAAAAGTAAATCTAAAGTACAATAAGTCAACATCCCAAAAGATTCAAAACTGCCTAGTATGATATAGTTTGATGTTTCTTTAATTTCTTTTGATATTATTCAATTTGTAATTCTAAAATATTTGTTATCGTAATGTTGATTTACAATTTCTTTCATTTTTTGATTGATAATGATCGATCATGAGTAATCCACTAATGAGTTTTAATTTAATATTGTAATAAGCAGGGGTTGTGGAGTCGGACATGTAGGTGGCGGCTTGTGGCTTGAGGTAAAGAGACGACTGAGGTTTGAAGAAGGATGAAGATGATGATATTAGAACAAGGTCGTGGAAATTTGGAATTGATTTAGATTTGAGATTCTGGTTCTCCAATATCATGTAAAACACAATATGAGAGACAAACAACTCGAGAATAGAAAAGATTATCTCTATTTATAAATTATAACATTAACTAGGGTTTATTACTACATAAAATACTTAAAATTCTCTTTTCACTCTTAACAATCGTAGTTAATATTCACTTATATTATAAGATCAAGGAAAAGGTGAACACGAATACCCTGTTACTCCACGCAAAATGATATGAAATGCAACTATTTGATTATTGTTTAAAGGGTGCAGTCTGGAGATTTGATGCTTATCGGCTGAAGAGAATCATCTATTTTTTTATGTGGCAAACATATAAACAGTCCAGATAAAAACCCATACAACCCTTTTCAACAAACCAATATATTCTATTTGTTTTTGTTCGTTCCTTTTCTCACATTCTATTATTTCTCTCTTTCATACGATTAATGATAAATGATGAAGATCGATATTTGATTGCAATCAATGAATAGATTTCAATATTCGGTGTTTTTTGTAACAGTTGTAAAAGGGACCTTAGCACTCGGAGCTGAGGAGTACGAGTAAGAAGGCAGCAGCGGATAATGTTGGCTATTTCCGCTCGATAGCTATTGGTTCTTACTATATGGTCAGTATACTTTAGTTATGAATTCAGTTTCAGAATTTTTGGAGAACTGGAGTACAGAAGAAAAGTAGGCATTTGAGCTGAAATGTGACTGGAACTGAACCTTCAATTTTCGTTTGCGGTGAACTCTGAGAATTTGGCTTTTGGTTTAAGGAATGAAAGGTTTGGTGTAGGGCTGAAAGTGAAATGATATTTGAGTTAGTTTATGGAATTCTTGAAGGTAGAAGAAGAGGGAGAGGGAGGGGGGGGGGGGGGGGCGGGCGGGGGGGGAGGGGGGAGGAATCAAATCTTTGAAAGAAAGGGTCTTTTGCATCTCAGGTTCAGGTAGGAATTTTGGGCTCAGAGTGAGCTGGCAGTGGAGAACTTTTGCTTGTAGAATTTGATGTTTTTGTTGGAAATGGTATATGATTCTATGCAGAGAGAGAATGTAATTCAAAAAGGACCGATTGATTTGTTTCTGCTTTTAAAAAAAGGGTGCATGATTCTGTAGGCCACTGGAGGAAATGAGGATGAATATTGAAGGGAGGAGGAATAAAGAGAAACCAATGTGAAAAATGAGGTGATACAAGAGTGCTTTTTGGGCAATGAAGGACCTCCTCAACTTTAGAGTGATCGAAGAGTGCAGCACAGAGGACATGGAATAAAGATGCAAAAGCGAGGGAGGGAGATAAGATGTGGAATTGTAACAAGACCCTCGACATGCTAATCTGTTATGATATTTTTTCGTTTACTGCCCGTGCTGAGCCCGGAGTGTCCTCATCGGTTTTGGTGCGGATCGGACCTAGGACGTTTTCCCCTTGACCCGAATCCTAGCCCGGCAACGGAAACAATCTCATGAAAAAGGAATATGGCCGAGCTACATTGATTCGTTTTTATAGGGTTAGGGTTGTACTTTTGTTTATATGCATTGGGGTTATTTATTTTCGGATTCTCAAAAAAGCAACTAATTTGTTGGAGTTGTAGATGGTAACATCACCTCCCTTGATTTTAATATTTGAGTTGAGAGAAAAAAAAGAGAACTATTATAGAGAAGAAAGAACATAGGAGAGAAACAAGAGAAATGAGTGTGAAGTGAGTGAGTGAGTGATTTGGTCTCCCATTGAGGCGAATCTCGCTCATTATAGTGTAGAAATTTTGTTGAATCGCTCTCTCCTTCTGTCCTAAGTTTAGCATTTTAAAGTTTATTTGCATGCAATATCTTTTATCGATATACCATTTTTCACTTGTTAGCTGACATTTACGAGTTTATAATTTGAATAAAGTAATAAATTTTATGTAGGGCTGTCAGAGATCATACATGAAGTGTGTTTTTCATATTACTTTTTTTCCCCCCAAAAATGAATTTTCTGGTTGGAGCTCTGGCACTGAATTCATTGTCAAAAAAGAGATTAAGATGATCCATGATTCTAGTGGTTTAGACATGAAATCCTTAATTTTTTGCCTCTCCCTTCATGCAAATTTATAAATATTTCAAGTATGATCCACTTGAAACTTGTAAACTGGCTCGGCAAGAAATTGGATGCATATACTCTCCAGTATTATAAGGGTTTGCGATTTTATCATCATGAAAATAAAAACCAAAAACCATACCAATGACATTTTTCTAGTTTAAACATTGGGCACATTACTTATTGGACACCTGACTTTCTTTGTGAACAAAATAAGTGGGAAAGGAAAAGTGAGTTTGGCATGAGTTTCTAGTATATATATCTTATGAATATTTAGACAATCATTGAAGTTCATGGAAATTAATAAAAAATTAATGAGACATTTGAGATAACTAAACTAAAAATGTTTTTATAGTATGTAATCGTTGGATGATCGAAATCTTTACAATTATTTTAATATAGATAAACATATTGGAGATCTAAAGAGGTGGTGTTTCAAGATCTCATCGTGCACACAGGCATAAAACTAATGCATAGCTGCTTATTATCAAGACTTAATATTTTTAAATTATAAACATGTTCTCATCGAATAGTTTGGCACACTCTTTGTTGTTGTAGTCTTCTTCAATATAGTTTTCTTGTTAAATCAAAACCATATAAAAAAGAATTTCTCATACGGCTTTCCACAGAATTCAAAAAAACCGAAAGAAATTGAAATAAACGGGATAACTGTCGCTCTGGTAGACCATATATATGAAAGGTCTCCAAACGAACGAAAGAAGATTCAAAAGAATCAAAAGAAATTGAAATAAACAGGACTATTGTTGCACCGTCAGATCGTATATATGAAAGGCCTCCAAAGCGAATGAAAGGAGACAGTGCTCTTGATTATATGAAATGGATTAAGGATTAACTCTCAAACCTTGATATTAAATTTGTATCTTTTGATGTCAAAAATTGAACCCATGTAATATAAATTCTTTATATATCAACAGAATTTTGGAATGCTGCTAAAAATTTGAAAAATGAAAATTGTTGGTTATTTGATTGCGTATTGGAAATCTTAATTGACAGAACTTGAGGGATAGTCAAAAAAAAATTCCAAAAATTTTGCGACTATACTATCTATGATACTAGCATCAACCCTATATGTAACGCGTGGATCAAAACCAATCCGATAATTTTTTTAATACATACATTTCATTACTTTATCACAGAAGATTTATTGCTCACTTTAAGTAAATACTAATAAACAGGGAATTATTAGTAATTTTATTATCAAAAAATTATTGGTATTTCATGTCAAATTAAAATTCTTGCAATTAAGAATAAAAGAAAATAAAGGTTAGAACTTTCAAATCAAAGGTCCAACCATTACAAAAATGGTTAGGGTTTCCATACCAAACGCTCAATAGCTAACAAAAAAATATCAATAAGATATCAATTGAGCACAAAAAACGTGGTTTAATGTCAATATTTTCAATTTTTTAAGATGGCAAAATACATGTTGTAAATGTTGCAAGGGATCATAAAAATTTGCAAGTGCTATGCAATAAAATAATCGAGCCGTTGTTTACGTGGAACAAAATAAAAGGAGGAAGAAAAAACCTTAGGGATATTTATATGAGAAAACGGAGTATAAAATGCCACCGTAGGAAATTCCTACATTGGAGGAGGACAAGGCACAATATCATTTCTTGATCCATATGCATGATTAACTTATAACTACATGCATTAATTGCACTTGAATTAAAAATGGTAAAGCGAGAGAAACCCCTAAGGGCCTGTTTGGTTGCAGGAGGATTATTTTGGATTTGGATTGTGGAATCCTAGAATTCCATAATTTTGTGTTTGGTTGGAGCATTTGGATTTCTAGGATTCCTTTGGTTTTTATGGAGGGCGCACGAAATATATAGCTTCATTCTAATCTGTCAAATGCCTTCTTCATGTCCAGTTTAAGGATAATATTGTGCCCCTTGACTTTTTACAAGTATCTTGAGTAACCTCTTGAGCCAAAGCTATGTTCTCAGAAATTTTTGTCTTTAACAAAAGCCCCCCGAGCTCGAGATATAATTTTTGGTAGAATAACAACTAACCTATTAGATAAAATTTTAGTAAAGATTTTATAAAGAAAGTCACAAAGACTGGTCGGCCTGAAATATGTAATCTTGGAGCAACTTTTCTATTTAGGAATAATGCATATTACTGTTGAATTCACTTCTTTAGGCACTACACCATTATTGAAGAAATGAGTCACGGCTTCATACAGTTCATGTTGGATGATATCCCAAGCACAGATGTAAAATTTGCCATGAGAAGTATATGTGGAATAATATCAGACAGATCAGTATTAAAATCCTTTTTCTGAGTAGTAAATGCAGTCTGAAAATGATTAACAGCCATATCAACAAGCTCCTGTTGGTCTTCAATCCAGGTGCCATCATTATTCTGCAATTTTGATATTTTCCCTGCACAAATTTTCAAGCATGAAAAAATTTGGTATTTCTATCACCTTCTTTCAAACATTTAATTTTAGACTTTTGCTTCCAGAAAATTTCCTCCTGTTGCAATATATTTTCAAAATCTGCTTGCGTCCAAAGATCTGAAAAACTATCTTCTGAATGCTGGTCATAAAAAAATTTGCTGCTTCTGATCTACAATTTTCTCTGCTTTTATCAGCTTTTTATACAAGTTGCCAAAATGAATTTTTATTCCACGCTTTTAATGTATGCTTCGGCCTTTTAAGCTTATATGCAAATTTGTGAATGGGATCCATATGAACTGTAACCTCTTTGTTCCAACACTCTTTTACTGTTCCAACACATGTTCTGGAATCGAAATGGCTTAGGAAATGACTTCATTTCTGGGTAAATATAAGTAATAGGTACATGATCAGAGCATTCTACTGGAAGATGGTTTATTTGACCGCTTGGGTAATTTGCTATCCAAGTTTGGTTGAGTAAACATCTGTCTATTCTTGACCATTCTCTTCTAAACTCTTCATGTGCATTACAGTAAGTGAATGGTGATCCAGGAAAGCCACAATCAATCAGACCACTATCATGTCATTGAATTCCTGCTGCTTTGCAAATTATTTTTAACTTTACCTTTCCTTTCAGAAGAAATAGCATTGCAGTCACCCCAACCATCCAAGGAGCAGAAAGACCTTGACTAATGCCAATTTGATGTTCCCTGAGATCATTTCTCTACAGATGAGAACATTTACTGTCACTTCCGCTTACCAAGTCCAGAAACGGCGCGCTACATCGGACCCCGGATGCAGTGACAAATAAGCAAGGGCTTCATAGGATCCGTCTAGCTTCCTGGAACATAGATTCCCTTACGGGTAGACTAATAGAATTAGTGGAGGTGATGATTAGAAGGAGAGTTGGTATTATGTGTTTGCAAGAAACTAAGTGGGTAGGTGAAAAGAGTAGAGTCATAGAGCCTTGGAGTTATAAGCTTTAGTATACGGGTAGAAATAAAAATCGTAATGGGGTAGGCATAATCATAGATAGACGATTGCTTGAGGATGTAGTTGAGATTAGGAGAAAAGGTGATAGAATTTTACTGGTTAAGCTTATTCTAGATGGAGAGATCCTCAATATTATTAGTGCTTATGCACCACAGATAGGTCTTGATGACGCTAGTAAGCGTCTATTCTGGGAGGATTTAGACGAGATGGTGCAAAATATACCTAGTGGAGAGAAGTTATTTATTGGTGGTGATTTTAATGGACATGTAGGTACTAGTCGTAGTGGGTTTGATACTATCCATGGAGGTTTTGGTTTTGGACAAAGGAATGAAATAGGTGACTCGATTCTAGATTTTGCCTTATCTTATGACTTGATCTTAGCAAACACCTGGTTTAGGAAAAGAGAGTCACACCTTATCACTTTTAGGAGCGGATCAAGTGCTAGCCAAATAGATTTTTTTCTGACGAGAAGAATAGATAGAGGTTGTTGTATCGACTGTAAGGTAGTACCAGGTGAGAGTGTAACCACTCAACATAGACTTTTAGTTCTAGACTTTCGATTTAGAAGAGGACTTAGGAAGATTAGACGTAAGGTAGAGCCTAAAATTAAATGGTGGCGATTGAAAGAAGGTAACCAAAAGGCTTTTATAGATCGTGTAGTCCAAGAAGCGGATTGGCAGCCAGAAGATGATTCAGACAGAACATGGAACAAAATGGCTAGTTGTATCAAGAAGGTAGCTAGAGATTTACTTGGTGAGTCGAGAGGTGGTGCTCCACCATCTAAGAACACTTCATGGTGGAATGAAGAAGTAAAGGCTGCTATTAAAATTAAAAGGGATTCTTATAAAAATTTGAAGAAAAGTAGAGATGTGGAGAGATTTGAGAAGTATAAAATGGCTAAAAAGGAAGTTAAGAAAGCTGTTCGGGAAGCTAAATCTAAGGTCTACAAGGAGGTGTACGAGAAATTAGACACTAAAGAGGCTGAAAATGATATATACCGGATTGCTCGGATGCGGGAAAGAAAGACTAGAGACTTATGTGCGGTGAAGTGTGTCAAAAATGAAAATCAGAAGGTTTTAGTTCGAGATGAGGATATCAAGGAAAGATGGAGTGATTATTTTGACAAATTGTTCAATGAGTGCTTTACTAAGAATTTGGATGGACTTGTCATTCAATCTCAAGATATAAACCATGATTTCATGCGTAAAATAAGACTACCTGGGGTTAAAGAAAATTTGAACAGAATGAGTTTAAGAAAAGCGGTTGGTCCTGACGGGATTCCTATCGAGATTTGGAGATGCTTAGGAGAAATATGCGTTAAATGGCTGACAGATCTGTTTAATAAGATTTGGCAGACAAAAAATATGCCAAATGAATGGAGGAAAAGTATCCTTGTACCTATCTACAAGAACAAGGGTGACATTCAAAATTGCTCAAACTACCGTGGAATAAAACTTATGTGTCACACCATGAAACTTTGGGAGAGAGTGATTGAACACAGGCTAAGAAAGTATATTAAGATAACAGAGAATCAGTTTGGGTTCATGTCTGGACGATCGACGACAGAGGCTATTCATTTGCTTCGTCAACTTATCGAGCGTTTTCGAGAGAGGAGAAAAGATCTGCATATGATATTTATTGATTTAGAAAAAGCGTACGACAAGGTACCTAGAGAGGTATTATGAGGGACAATGATGAAGAAGGGGGTCCCCGTCAAGTATATTGACATAATCAAGGATATGTACGATGGAGTAGTAGCAAATGTCAGAACCTGCGGCGGCTTAACGAGTGATTTTCCGATTACAATTGGTTTACATCAAGGATCTGCATTAAGTCCATTCCTGTTTACCATCGTGATGGATGAAATTACTAGAACTATCCAAGATGAGGTACCTTGGTGTATGCTATTCGCTTATGATATTGTTCTAGTAAATGAGACGAAAGCAGGGGTTAATGCCAAATTGGAATTATGGAGGCAAACATTAGAATCTCGGGGATTCAGAATGAGCAGGTCCAAGACAACATATATGCATTGCAAATTTAGTAACCAGAGAAGTCAAAACCATATTGGTATAACATTGGAAGGGCAAGAGATATCACCGAGCGACCAGTTTAGATATCTAGGTTCCATCATCCAAAAGAATGGGGAGATCGATAGTGATGTTAATCAAAGGATCCAAGCTGGTTGGTTGAAATGGAGGAGTGCAACAGCGATTTTGTGTGATTGTAACTTTCCGTTAAAATTGAAAGGGAAGTTTTATCGGAGCGCTATTCGGCCTGCCTTATTATATGGTACAGAATGCTGGGCTCCTAAGAAGCATCATACACAAAAGATGCACGTAGCGGAGATGCGCATGCTTCGTTGGATGTGCGGTAACACTAGAAAAGATAAGGTGCGAAATGAGGATATTCGTGCAAAAGTTGGTGTAGCACCTGTGGATGAGAAGATGCAGGAAAACCGGCTAAGATGGTTTGGTCATGTGCGGCGCAGACCTATGGAAGCACCGGTTTGACGAATAGATACTCTAGATATGAGCAATGGCAAAAAGGCAAAAGGAAGACCGAAGAAAACATGGATGGAGGTGATACGAAACGATATGGGTGCCAAAGGACTCGATGAAAGTATATTATTCGATAGGAGTGAATGGAGGCGGAGGATTCATATGTTGGACCCGGCGTGATTCTCATGTTGGTTCATGTAGCCTAACCCATATGCTCAGGATAAAAGGCTCAGTTGTTGTTGTTGTTGTTGTTGTTGTTGTCCCGCTTACCAAAAGCACGAGAACAGTGACGTGCCACGGTTCGCAATCTAACTGTGTCGAGGGTGGTCTTTTCTCGATACAGTTATGTTAAGCGTATAAATAAATCATGCTGACAATGTACCAAAATTGATAATAAAAGCAGAAGTATTTATTTCCATTAACTAAAATTATTACATTCCAAAATAGTGAAAGCAAACTAAATAGTTTGATTATATTGATTAAAAGAAAGCAAGCCCCAAACAGATGGACAATAGAAGAGCTATCCTAATAATTTTGCGTCAACTCCGCGTAGTCTTCATTGGTGGGCTCCATTCTATTGTGTCCTTCTTTATCAACCTTGTCCCCATCTAACAGATGTTCCCAAAATAGAGAAAGAGAAAAGAAGTCCGTCAGCGAGTTACACTCGGATAGGATTTTCTCAACACAAAATGATGGTAAAGAGAACAAGTGTGTGTAATATATGATATCATATGTGTAGAGATATGATGTATGTATTGTAGGTATTTGGTAAATTAAGGTGTACTGCGTATGGCAACTACAGATAATATATTTATTTCGTTTGTTAGACAAGAGTAGCGGGTTCTCGAGATTATTCCGTTCTAACCACGGAACACGGTTGGAGAAGGTGAAATGTATTGTTCTGCTTTCCCGGATCTGATCGAGTAATAGGGGAATCTGAGTCCTTATATTACCTTGTCAATTCAAACTACTCAGCCCCGTTTTATTTAGTATGAAGGTTTTGCGAATTAGAGTTAATGCGTATATCATCTAGCCATGAGATGTCATTTGTCCATGTTGGGATGGTTCAATTCATTCGTAGTAGTTATCTATGTTAGGACTGTTCAATTCATTCGTAATAGTCGTCCATGTTGGGGCTGTTCACCCTGTCTGCAGAGATTTTCATTTGTGATAATATTCCATACCTAGATTCGCGCATTCTAACCCTAACCGCATTGTGGCTCATGTCGTGTGATGCATCAAAAATTGGATTTAAATAGATATCTCAGTTGATATAGACTTCCACAGTCGTGGGTTATATCTCGTTCCATTATAGAAATTTTATAGAAACCTCAGTTTATAATGGACGATTGATATTTTATCGTAATTATTGTTTATATAAAACCAATGGTATTTTTAGGGCAAAATATTGATTTATGAAATGCCATGGTATTTCAGGGTAAATATTGTGACGCTTTAATAAGAATAAACCTTTATAAAAGAGTATGTTATTTATATGGTATATTAACATAAATTATTTTTTATTATAGAGGTCGTGGTATTTTAATAAAAGAACCTCCTTTATAAAAAGATAAGAGTATTTTAGTGAAATTCTAAAAACTTAACTTTCGAAATTAGGGGTATTTTTGGTAAGATTTCACTTCTTAAAGGTATTTAGTAATAATCTAGTTTAAAAATTATTATTGATTTTTACAAGAAAACCCTAGTTTTTAAAAGTTCAGGGTATTTTAATAAAACTAATTAATACACCATGTTTATGGTATTTTCGTAAAAGTTATGATTCAGAAAAGTTCATGGTATTTTAATAAAAATATCGCTTGGAAAGGTTTAGGGTATTTGAATGAAAATACTATTTTTCCAAATTTCTTGGTATTTTACTGAAAATATAAATTCTTAGGGGTTGATGGTTGTAACGATCTAGAAATCGTTTTGTGTTTGTTTCTGTTTTTGGGTGAAATTCATCGGTATTTTCAGTTTTATACCGATTGCGATCAAACGGCCATATCGACTTACCAGCACCTAGTTTTGAGAAAATAAAGCTTGTGCGCATACTTTGAGAGTATATGGGACGTTTTGGTGCAATTTGAATTTTTCCCATTTTTAATGTTATTTTAATCCGGTTTGCACTTTTCGGGAAATCTTTCTTTTCAACTTTTCTTAAAAATTTTCTAAGTAATCTAAACCACATAGCAAGTGATTGTGTGGCCTAGGATTAAAGGGAGAAAAAGAAAAGAAAAGAAAAGAAAAGAAGAGAGAAGAAGGTGCATGCATGTGTGTGTGTGTTGACTTTGCATTTAATGCATGGAATTGCTTGGAAATTGCCTCTCTCTCTCTCTCCCTCACACTTGGCCGAGCTCCCCTCCCTCTCTTCTGCACTTAGGCATTTTCCCACTCTCTTTTCTTCATAAAACATTCACAAATTCATATCTCTTCACAAAAATCCCATTTTTCTTCAAGTTTTCTCATTTTCTTGACTTGGAGTACACAAAGCTTGGATCTTGTTGTTCTTTCAGTTAGGTAATGATCCTTATCTCTTCTTTATTTAGTTTTTGTGCTTTGTAGATTGATAGTTTCAGTTTAGAATGTTAAATTAGGGTTTTGATACGAAATATCGTATTTTGGTGTCGGATTGTGGTTTCTAGAACCTGCTGTGATCTGGGATGTTTACTGAGAAATTAAACATAGTAGTTGTGATGTACTAGGGGACCTGGAGCACCACCATCAAGACGACACCCATGGCACCGGCCTGGGCCGGCGACGGCAAGAAGAGGGGCCGGCGACGCCGGGCCTACTGTGGAGTTTGGGTGTGGGGTTTTGTCCATAGGTGTCTGCTAGGGTTTGGGTTCCTCTGGTCTTGTTGAAATTGTTTAGTTTTCACAGTAGGAAAATCTGGGATCAATTGTGCAGTTTCTAGTGTTTCGTGTTCGTGCGATACGTGTTACGACACGCGTCGTGCCGTTTTCGTGGTTTCACTCTTAAGTTGTTTTCGTCGTGTTGCTACTCTCGTTAGCCACGATACGAACACTTAAGAGGTGGTTGTGTGTTGTTGTGTCGGTTAGATGTAGCTAGTTTGTATTTCGTAGCAGTTATTGATACTTGTATTGCTTGTTGTTTATATGTTGCAGGTTCGCAGACGAGGACTACGGACACTGCTACAGGGGGATTCAGGTGGTAGATTTCTTCTAGCTTGGAGTGTGGGTGAGTAGATTTAACATCTACAGGGGAATCGCCCGCATGGCGTTATGCGTCTGGGCTAGAAATCTTTACCTTGTCGCATATTCTATATCATGTTTAGAATTGCGCATATACCTTACTGTTTAGTGATAGTTGTGATTGGACTAGTATCCTTAGGACACTGCACTATTATTGACGGCTCAGATTGCGAGAGCACTGATTGGATGCCACACACACCGTCAATAATTGCCATGTCATACACGACCATATTTTAGAAATGCTATTGTATGGTTAGGGACATTGTGACTTTGATACATATTTCTTATTGTTATATTTAGACTTGACATGCTAGTTCTTGTTTACCTATAGGATGTTGTACCATTAGTGCTAGGTACATATACATTATCACATCAGCATACAGGTAGGTGTACTTGTATTTCATACTTATACCTGATAGGTATATTACATCATCATACAGGTAGGTGTACTTGTATTTCATACTTATACCTGATAGGTATATTACATCATCATATTGGCAGGTGTACTCGTATTTCATACCTTACTTATACCTGATAGGTATATTACATCACCATATAGGTAGATACCTATATTTCTGCTTTACTATTCATGGGTTCATTTATTATCTGGTGAATGCTATGCTTTACATTTATACGCTTTCATTACAGTTTCATATCGCGTATATTTATTCATGGATTATCGCATTGTTATATGGATTTTTCATGATGTTTTCTGGATTTGGGAACCGTGGTAGTTCATGAAATTATGCATACAATGAAACACCCAGTTTCCTTGAGATGATATTATAGCATCCACCATGAGATTTATCGGTGCGGATATATATCCTATGCGAGGAGGCGTCGTGAGCCGCATGAGGATACATGGTGGGGCCCGGAGGTACCCCGAAGCAAGAATGTTGTCGGAGTGAGTCGACGTCGCACTGAGGCGATGAGGCCTAGGGGAGCCATACTTTCCGGTGACATTACCAGAGACTCGGCGGATATCAGGGGGATACCGTTGGGAGTCATGTGCGTATCGATACGTCGAGAGGCGAGGGGCAGAGCGAGGCACTCGAGCTCTCGTGATAGCGTATGATACGTACTTATCAGTTTTTCTGTGTCGATGCTTGACACACTGGTTTTATGATATTTCTAAATACTCTTGTATATATAACAGGGGATTGAGCCGCTGTTATATACGCCTTTACACCAATATTAGTGGAATGGGACGCTAATATATGTGTATTGCCCTCATCATATTTATTTATGTCATTATATATAGGATGTTAGAACTGTGCTGGAGATTTGACTTGAGATTCATGAGATTCTTTGGGATTGGATGATGATATCGTACACACTAGAGATGTGAGATCCACTTAGTGTTGTACATATGATATATGTGAGATAGACTGATATTGTACAGACGAGATATGTGGGATCCACTAGCTGTTATACATGAGACATATGTGAGATATACCAGATATTGTACATACGAGAGATGTGAGATCCACCTACTGTTGTACATTTGACATGGGAGATATACTGTTGTTGTACCTATTAGATATGTGAGATCTATTCGATGTGTACATTCGACACTTTTGTGAGATACATTTGATAGAGCGGATTTGAGGAGATGTGACACTTAGATGATATGAGAGCTAGTTTGGTGACTGATTGAGGAATTGGGAATTGATTTATCTTATTGGATTGTGATCCTACCACGATGTCAGGATTCCGTGGAAATGACATATTTCACTCCACACCTCATCTTGACATACTTGTGCACTATTCCATGTATTAGGAGTACCTGTGAGAGTACCTTCATGAGAGTTGCACATTTACTTTCTCATATCCCCAGAGCATGATTATTGTATACTGTTGTCACATCATTATTGCTTGATATATTGGTGGTACTGGTGAGTATACTTTCCATTATTTCGTACTCATGAGCATAATATTTGAAATGTCATATATATTAGACTCATGCTGTACGTTCATTCTCGCGATTACCTGCATATGTTATTTACTATTCACGAGTTGGCAACTCACCCCCGTTGTGCCACAGGTATTGCAGGTGTTTCCCCAAAGTAGTCAAGGCAAGCTATTCAGTTTTTCAGCTACACACTCATCTATCATCTTTTGGGTTGCGGATACCACTTCGCCTGTTAGTGTGCAGTTTTGCCAGGTGGGTTTTGTGGTTATCTGAGTGTATTGTATATATTCGTTGTATATTGTACTCTCCATCTACTACCAGTTGTTGTGACTTAGAGACTTGGTGAGGACGATTTGTATATATTATGGATTTGTGGATTTTATGCAGTCCCTTTTCTCTTGTCTCTTATTTCTTCGCTACGGCGTCGTATGTCTGTTGTGGTATTGTTTTCCGCCGTTGGGCGTGGATTTTGCTCCCGTTTGGGATGCTTTACTTTATATTCATGTTGTACCCTTTTTGGGGGCTGGTTTTATAAAGGAGGTGCTGCCAAAATTTTAAGGAAAATGTGGACTCTTTTAAAGAATTTGGGTTGTGATTTCAAATGTTTCCAAAACTTTTCATTATCTTTTCCGTATTTTTATGGTTTAGATTTCTGGGTTTTGGCTTTCTTTTACTGCGTTACGTCTGGAGGCGTTGCGTAGTATTAGGGCCATCACGTACCTTTTTGGGTCGTGACAATGGTATTTTTGTGAAATATCCATTTTAGTGAAAATAAGGTTTTGTATGTTTACCATCAATTTTATTTTAAAATAACCAATATATAAAATTATACTATAATTTTTTGATGTTTTAATAATTAAAGAACTAATTATCGATAACCTTTATTTAATACCGTAGAATAATTACATTTATTCCTGTAAAAGTTGTCCCGGTCATGATAGTCGCTTTAAAACTTAGTTCCATATGTCTAAGCATGAATCTGGGGTTGTCCGTTATCCCATGATTTTATCGTGAAGGATAACTGCTAAAAGTTCGTTATTTTATTAGGGTTTAATATCGTTTTTAATCATCAGAGCCTGTAAAATAGATAATGTAGTCAAAATATCATGATTAGGCCATGGAATTTTTTTCACAGATAGATATTTTTATAATGAAGATAACAGGGGGCAAGTGTTGAGTGATCCTACCTGAAATGAGTTAGGAAAATGAAAGTCGGTGAACGTCGGGTTATACGAGAAAATGTATATCTTGAAGCAGAGAATATTTTTGCCAATGGGACTTGGTCCAGAGTGTGGAATACTCAAAGAGAAAGTTCTGGAAATATTTTTAGATTTTTGTGTCAAATAAATATTTTTTTGGGGATTTTAGAATCTCAGGGCTATTTATAGGGATTTTCTGGGATTAAAAATCCTTATTATTTTCCCCAGCCGCTACAGGAGTCGGCCCCACGAGCCGACAAGATCCGGACCGTCGCTTGACCAGATCCAACGACCATATCCCATCGCCAGTGAGCTGGTGCTAACGATCCTTGATCGTTGATGCAACGGTCCAGATCGAAGGCGAATATATATATATATATATATATATATATATTATTTTAGTTTTTCTTTTATTTAAACTGTCTGCAGAATCTGGGCCATTGGTTTTCAGACCCGACGGTCCATATTCATTCCCGCTCTTAAAATTAAATAATTTTTTTAATATTTAAAAAATGTTTTAAAAATTGTTTTTGGCTTCTAAAAATTATTTTAAAATAGTTAAAAATATTATAAAAATTTAGGAAAATTATAGAAAATGTATTTTGATGTTTTCTATCCTTTGCAACCAAATTTGGTCCAAAATAGCTGCTCTTGTCGGTTTTAAAATCTTTTTGCTTCGATAAAAAATCCATTTAAATTCATAAAAATTCCCAATATTTCATAAAAATTCATAAAAATCATATTAATTCATTTTAATCATGTAAAAATATTTTAAAAGTGTTTTCTACTAATAAATGCAGTAAAATAATTGTTTTGACATCGGGAAAATTATAAAACGTTTTTTATTACGTATCTAGAGTACACGGTCATTGCATATACCATAAACTGCAGTTATATATAATTCTTCTGTTCCATTGCATATTAACTGTACTGTGAGACTTTGATCTGAATTATGAGTAATAGCAGCTTGAATTGAAGAAACAACAAAAATCCATATTTTGTTAGATATATTGCCCCATACATGAGTAAAGCCAGTTGAGGAGGCTATGTTTTTAGCCTTGGAAAACTCAACCAGAGGTTCCATTACAGAAATCACTTGCAATTTTTGATTTTTCCTTAGCATACCACTCGTTTGCTGTATTTGGAGATTAGTTATTCTCTTAACATTCCAAAAACAAATGTTAAACATTTACCAATCATCAAATTTTTTTTTAGGGTTTTATGAACCCTTAAACCAGATCTTTTAGCAAGAGAAACTTGATTTCGTCTTCTATGCCCGGTTTTCCCGATAAAATCCTCTGAATTTAAAGTAATCTTGGAATTTAAAAATTCTCCAGTCCTCAATATTGTTGGCTATAGTGCTCTCAAGGCAATTATTGTAATCGTAGGCAGACGATTATGGCGATTACGGAAGGATCTATACCGGTAGAACAATTTTACTCAAAATAATAGTATGTTATATGATCTGTTTTTATCATCATGTATATGTATTATGTGGTATTACAGATCATTATACATGTTGATTGAGCCCATAGAATTCTTGCTTGACCACCAGCATTATGATGGCGATCATATACGTGGGAGTTGGGTGGTTTGTATAGCACATCCTTAAATGTCCCTAGTCGAGAGAGTATCGAGACTGGATATCGATACTCCGGAGTAGACTAGTGTATACTTTTCGAGACCCCGACGAGAGACGGTGGCCGGTCTCATAAACCATTGGTGTCGGTTAGTCACCTAAGATTGTATACAGGTGCTCATTGGATTATGAGTTACACTGAACAGACTCGCCGGAAACATTCTAGATGATATTATATCTATTGTCAGATAACAGTTCTTAGGTGACATGAGTACATGTTAGTCTGTCGATCTGAGATCGTCATTTGTCTCGTGTGAGTTCCTACTGTGCTTTGATTACTACCCTACCACGGCTCAAAAAAGTCATGCAAATAGGTTTTAGTTGGGTACAGTCTCGAACCACATGGAGGCAGTAAGCGGATCGTTGGGAATTCGTCTCTCCCGGTATCGGGGGTTGATGTCGCGCTGTGCATAGGTGTCCATCACCGGAAATCTTTGGCCAAGGTGGACGAGAATTATTGATTTGGATCAGTAGTTTCTCAGTGGGTGATGAGCTTCATACCGACACGAAATATCGTGTTATTAGGGGTCTAACTTTATCCACCCCCTAGACCTTATATGCAATACTCTTAGACGAACAGATTGGACTGTATGGAGATTGTCACAGACAGGCTCAGTAAGGTCAGTAGGGGTTCGGATGTGTTTCCTCGCCGGTCTTCCTTTCGCTCAATAACTGGGTAATCATTACCTACAGCAAGTGCTGCTGACGTGCTTGTGGTTAAACCCACTGCCAGTGTATTGACGAGTCTTTAAAGTCCCTAGTTGCTCCACTAAATTCTTAGTGTGGAACTAGAGCCATGAGCTACATCTCTCGGGTGGATCATTGATCGCACGCTTTTGGCGTGTCGGACGTTCAAAGTTCTAAAGTTATAACCGCGATCAGGACGGTGTCGCTTTGCAGCTAGCCGGTTGAGCACGGGTCGATCCATAGGGAGATGGTTGTATGTCCGTTCGAGTTTTAGACGAGTCAATAAAGAATGTGTATATGTATGTTCAAGTCTATCCTAAGTGTTCGTATTTATGTTCAAGTAAGCTTGTTAAGGTTAAGGTTGGTTAGTAGAGTTAGG
Source organism: Agapanthus africanus (assembly GCA_030015575.1). Lineage (NCBI taxonomy): Eukaryota > Viridiplantae > Streptophyta > Magnoliopsida > Asparagales > Amaryllidaceae > Agapanthus > Agapanthus africanus. The sequence continues at coordinate 293,702,745 of CM057339.1, read as the reverse complement.
ATTAGTCTTGTGCTTTTCTTTTGCCATTCTTAAAACGATGTTGGGATAATCGAAAGTAGCGGGGATTAGGAGGACATAGGAATGGGATTTGCGAGTATAAGCAAGCTTTCCAACGCTAAATCCATTCCTAGTGCCCCTTGTCCGTCCGCTAAATACGCTTATTTCCAACCCTCGGCCAAACACCCGCAACCATGTATCCAATTAAGTCACAGCTACATGCCACGTTGTAGTGCGCTTAAAGGACTTCTCCACTTAGGTCGCGGCTATATGTCACGTATAGCGCGCCTAAGTGAGGGGGTTGCGTTTGTTTGGTCGGGGTTCGTTTCAAGATGTTTGGCGAAGAGAAGCACAAGGGATTTCTCCGTCCCTCAAACCACCTTCCTTAGCCTTAATAAGAGGGAAATTATTCACACATCATAAAAGAAAAGAAAAGAAAACAAGAAGGAAGAAAGGAAAGGAAAATACGGTTTTACAAGTGAAGCAAGCTAACTCTTGGGTCCTCACTTTAGCAAGGAACTCCGTCGAGTATCATCGCTTGAAAATACTCCCAGCGTCAATATCCTCAATCAAGTGAAAATCTATATTCTCAGACACCCCAACAAAAGCATGGATATCAATCGATTCAGGTTCTAGAGTGGAGGTGTAGAGATCAAAAGGATTGGGTGTGGTTTCACTCGAAAGGGACCCTTCCCAATCGGGCAAATCAAACACTACAAAGTCACACAACTCATTATCTGTTCTATCTTTAATCAATGAATTGTTTGGAACACTAGATAGACATTCAAAACTGGAGTTGTGGGATTCAAGTTGAAACGGGTAGGCTTGATTCGGAAGGGGGTACCGCTCACTCTCTCTACTCAAATCTTCAACCTGTCCTATCGCCTCTTCATACATTGAAAAATTTGGAGCCAGTTGAAAACTAGCTACCGGGTCACTAGGTTGTATGAGGGCGGCCATGGACGCATTCAAATCCAGCATCTGTTGGTACGACGCTACCCTAAAGTCTTCCAATGACTGTTCCAGACTAGACATGTGTTGTGAAGGGGTTTCAGTAAAAGATTCAAAGTTGTTTGGATACTGAAAACTCCCAAAAGTCTATTCAGAAGCAATGTCTAGGGAATGTGCAAAAGTCGGGTAAGACTGGTAGGAATTGAATGGTTGAACAGGAGTAGGATCAACATTTGGATAAGAAGGTAAATGAAATTGTTGATCCCAAGAATTTGAAGTGGTGAAAGGAGTGAAAGATCGTCAACGGGATAGTTCAATATGTTCAGCAAGAAACATAGGTCTTGTGGTTACAACTGGACTTTCAAAAGGGGTATCAACGTAAGAAGGGTTGAATGTTTGAAATAGTTGATATGAAGTGGATTGTGGGGTCTAGTTGTTCGTCCTAGACGCGTCTATCCGATCTTTCAAAGAGATTTTGGGCATGGAGGGATCGTTCGACGTTTGGCCAAAGCAAGAACCGTAAGAAGTAATGTCTGGTTGTGGGTACCAAAGTTCGGCAAGAGTTTTGCGAGGTGGGGTACCCATGATATGAAGAGAGAAAGAAAGAAAGGAAGAGAAAAGGAGGGGAAAAAGAATGTGGATTTTTTTTATTTTTATTAAAAGAAAAAAAAGTTTGTTTTTGGAGTTTTGAAAATTGTTTGCTTGAAAGAATACGGAATTATGAGACTAAAATTTACAAGCACAATCACAATCACAATATGCACAAACACACCTAGAGCTAGGGTCTTTAAAATCCAACTGGACCGCTCCTAGACTTCCAAGCGACAAGTTGCAGGATAACCCTCGAATCGCCTCTTCACTGCCAATTATGGCCAGGTAAGCACAAGTGAGGTAAGGAGGGATCCGCTCACGAATCACCGTGAGACGGGCCTTTTAAAGTTACCTCCTCACTTGTCTAGCCTAGGCACCACAAAGTCAAGTTTAGATAAACGACCGATTCTCCGCAACCTTCACTTGTCCTAATTGAGTGCGACAGTCCTTATAGGTTTGGTCTAGATATTTTTTATTAGCTCAAGGTAATGCGTATGCAATTAGTGATTTGTGGGGTCTTAGGAAGGGTGATGAAATCCCCACCCAATCTGAATTGGTGTTATAGCCCCTTAATGTCCGTATTAATATATGCAAAGCGGTAAACAAACAAAATCTAAAACAACAAAAATTTATTTTGCGGCTGTGCAATCTGTGCAAAGAAACCTGCAGAAAATACAGTATAGTGGAATTCACAGAGAAGATAAAAGGATAAAGAAAGGGCAGAAAAAAATTGGGGCACTGAGGCCTCAATACGGCCGCGGAACCGCGGTCAATCCCTCTTTGACCGCGGTTCCGCGGTCAAACAGTGGTATTGGTGCCTGTGGTTTGGTTTCCTGCACTCCTCTTGATCTCTACTCCAAAATAAAATGCTCTGTTTCTTGATTAGATTACTGTACTTGCTCCAGATTAGCCTGCACACTTGCACACAAAAATTATCAAAAATAACAAAAAAAATTTATTTTTTTATTTATAAATATATACAAAAAGAATATTAACCCGAATAACAAGAAAGAAAATACGTTACCGTCTCCCCGGCAACGACGCTATTTGATCGCACGCTTTTGGCGTGTCGGATGTTCAAAGTTCTAAAGTTATAACCGCGATCAGGACGGTGTCGCTTTGCAGCTAGCCGGTTGAGCACGGGTCTATCCACAGGGAGATGGTTGTATGTCCGTTCGAGTTTTAGACGAGTCAATAAAGAATGTGTATATGTATGTTCAAGTCTATCCTAAGTGTTCGTATTTATGTTCAAGTAAGCTTGTTAAGGTTAAGGTTGGTTAGTAGAGTTAGGATTAGTCTTGTGCTTGTCTTTTGCCATTCTTAAAACGATGTTGGGATAATCGAAAGTAGCGGGGATTAGGAGGACATAGGAATGGGATTTGCGAGTTTAAGCAAGCTTTCCAACGCTAAATCCATTCCTAGTGCCCCTTGTCCGTCCGCTAAATACGCTTATTTCCAACCCTCGGCCAAACATCCGCAACCATGTATCCAATTAAATCACAACTACATGTCACGTTGTAGTGCGCTTAAAGGATTTCTCGACTTAGGTCGCGGCTATATGTCACGTATAGCGCGCCTAAGTGAGGGGGTTGCGTTTGTTTGGTCGGGGTTCGTTTCAAGATGTTTAGCGAAGAGAAACACAAGGGATTTCTCCGTCCCTCATACCACCTTCCTTAGCCTTAACAAGAAGGAAATTATTCACACATCATAAAAGAAAAGAAAACAAAACAAGAAGGAAGAAAGGAAAGGAAAATACGGTTTTACAAGTGAAGCAAGCTAACTCTTGGGTCCTCACCTTAGCAAGGAACCCCGTCGAGTATCATCGCTTGAAAATACGGATAAAAGAAGAAAAGAAAAGAGAACAAGAAAAGAAATAACAACTAGTTAACAACAAATAATAAAGTTATACTAGAAATTAAATTACAATGCAATGAAATAAAAATACAAGATAAGAAAAATAACCCTCATCTTCATTTCATCATCCACTCAATGCTCTCACTACATTTTAATGGAGGAAGACATGAAGAAGAAGAAGAAGCTAAACTAAATCCTAACAAAAAGAGATGGAAAAAAAGACATGAAGAAGACCTTTGGCTTGCACAAAACTGGGCTTTTTATAGGCTGCGTGCTGAAACCCTAGGGCCACATTCTGACCCTACATGAAAAGACCAAACTGCCCCCAGAAAATCCTCTGTTACCGAGTTAACTCGGCCGCGGATCCGCGGCCGAGTCACCATGTTGGCCGCGGATCCGTGGCCGTTTTGGGGAGTTGCGATGTAAAAATTCCTGGGTTTCTCTGTGTTGCTCTCCTCTGTTGTTCTACATGTACCAAATTGCAAATTGCTTCCACAATGCTTTAGATTTGCAACGGTCCAAAATGGCATCAAAAATAATACTTTTGACCTTTTCTCCCTCGAGCTCCGCGCACCCATTGATTCTTGTGCTGTCCCCCTCGTGCTCTGTGCTTGTCCGAGACACGAATGACCACTGTCATATATCTTGTCTCTGGAACTGGTATGCGGCATTGGACGGATACGGATGACTAGAACCCGGCTTTTATTTGCTGTCAACAGATGTTCTGTATTTTGGCGTAACAGTGCAGATTTTGTATCAATTGCGTTATTTTGGACTAGGAACCTGTAGCCTGTAAATATGTAGCAAACACGGATTAAAAGCACCTACCTATAAACAAACGAACGTAAGAATGAGCGGTATTAAATGCAATATTCTTATATGAACAAATACCCCCAAACTTAACTTTTGCTCGTCCCGAGCAAAACCAATTATTCACAAAAAAGTCCTAACCTCACTTTCGCAGGGAACGCGATTGCACTGAGCTCGTGCAACAAGCCGTTAAACCTCTAGGTGTCCCTAGTAGGAGGAGTGTTGTCTCCTGAGGGTTTTCAGCGGATTCCACCCACAAAATCCCGTCAAGCTAGTGTCATAAGTTAACATCGATTCTACTCCTACAGTTTAGTATCTATGTTAGAAACTCTATTATCCTAAGTTAGAAATATCCAACCCTTATATTCCACACCTCCTATCTATTTAACCTTAGATCCTATACGTTCCAAAAAAGTTTAGAAAGATGTTGGTATCTACTGAGTTTTCCTTCTAAAGTGCGGTCTCAAATCAGGGATTTTTATCAACTTTACAGAAAACATAAGTCTTATCTTTTATTTCTATCTTTTATCCAAATATCGATTGTATACCCCTACGTGTGTGTGTATTTGCACCCCTACACTCAAGAATTCAATTCAAGCTATAATACCCTTGCCCTAATACCTAATACTACTTCTTTTCATTAAGGATGGACGGATTTGCTCACATACCTTTCATGCGACTATTAATGCTTCTTGAGGCACTAACGGCCGATTACTGAATGTGTGAACTTAAAGCGTAAATAGCAGTTTCCAGGTCTTGACTTTATTCTATTTTTCTTTTTCTTTTTTCTTTTTCTAGATCGGATATATTTTTCAATAATGCTCTTTTGGTGTTTAGCTTTAAATACCGTTTTTTCCTTTCATACTAGGTTTTCAGGCAAGAGTATTTCTAGGTATCCTCTACTATCCCAAGTTTCAAGGTGCGTGTATGTGCAGTTTTGTAGGGTATATACTTTCTAAATTTGGACTCAAGAATAGAAACTATTTTTCAGACTTATCCTTCAGTAAAGCTTCAATACTTTCCCTTCATCTTGACTTAACTCAAGAACTGAACTCAAGATTACTTATTTCTCAAAAAAAAACTGTAAGGACGTATATTTACCAAGTTTAAACAGAATAAGGGTTATTTTTAGGATTTTCAATTCCTAAGCCTAGGATTTAGTTATTTCTAACATATCAACTAAGCTTTCAGAATAAAAATCTAAGTTACCCTATTAGCTAACTTGACGACAAAGTTTTTATATTTTGGAAAATTTTCGATTTTTTATGGGTTTTTAAAATAAGGTATACAAATGCAGAATATACAAATGAATGCGAAGGAAGAAAGCTTACCGAGCACACCCCCAAACTTAAACTTGACAGTGCCCTCACTGTCAGGCTACACCAAGAGGGTCAAAATTGTCGGCGCTCCCTAAATTTTTTTTTTATACAAAACAAAAAACAAAACAAAAATATATACACAAAAAGGCCCCCCCCCCAAACTTAAGTAAAACAGTGTTTCCACTGTTAAGCGTTGAAGTTCAGGATTAGGGGGAAAAAAACAGTATCAAGTTATACAAGGCCTTACACAGGCCGAAAGTGAGCACCAACCATTTAAAGATTTTATCTCTATAATGTGCTGGTTGGTGAAAGAATGCGGAGAGGTAAGAAATTGAGAATACGCGAGACCGTATAGAAGCGGGATACGGTCTCGGTATATGAGAAGAAGAATGGCGGAAGGGAGAAAGAAGTGGAATACGAACTTGCGGGTGGAAATGGATTGAATAAATTAGTACAATCTGTAATGATCGATGTGAAAAGATGGATTGTACTAATCTATTAATATGGCGAGAAATGGGGTCAAATCCCTCAAGATTTGTAAGAAACCATGGGTACGCCGAACTTGGTAAACCAGATACAGGAGTGAAAATGATACGGTTTCTTGCAATGTCGGAACGATGGAAAGGATGGGGGGAAGTGATTGAGGAAGGGTATCGGTTAAGGGTTCTGGAGGGTGTACACAGTCAATGACATGGACAGGATGAATTCGAAAATCCGACTCATCAAGCAAAACTGGTTCATCCTAAAAAATATCCTCAAAATTTTCCTCAAAATTCAGCACATCCATGCATTTATCCTCAAAATCCAGACGCATATGGGGTTTGGGAAAAATATTTAATGACTCGGGATGATGAATTGGAGAGAAAAACTCAGCCAAATCAACGGGTTCATCATCCAAAATATTCCCAGCGTCAATATCCTCAATCAAGTGAAAATCTATATTCTCAGACACCCCAACAAAAGCATGGATATCAATCGATTCAGGTTCTAGAGTGGAGGTGTAGAGATCAAAAGGATTGGGTGTGGTTTCACTCGAAAGGGACCCTTCCCAATCGGGCAAATCAAACACTACAAAGTCACACAACTCATTATCTGTTCTATCTTTAATCAATGAATTGTTTGGAACACTAGATAGACATTCAAAACTGGAGTTGTGGGATTCAAGTTGAAACGGGTAGGCTTGATTCGGAAGGGGGTACCGCTCACTCTCTCTACTCAAATCTTCAACCTGTCCTACCGCCTCTTCATACATTTAAAAATTTGGAGCTAGTTGAAAACTAGCTACCGGGTCACTAGGTTGTATGAGGGCGGCCATGGACGCATTCAAATCCAGCATCTGTTGGTACGACGCTACCCTAAAGTCTTCCAATGACTGTTCCAGACTAGACATGGGTTGTGAAGGGGTTTCAGTAAAAGATTCAAAGTTGTTTGGATACTGAAAACTCCCAAAAGTCTATTCAGAAGCAATGTTTAGGGAAGGTGCAAAATTCGGGTAGGACTGGTAGGAATTGAATGGTTGAACAGGAGTAGGATCAACATTTGGATAAGAAGGTAAATGAAATTGTTGATCCCAAGAATTTGAAGTAGTGAAAGGAGTGAAAGATCGTCTACGGGATAGTTCAATATGTTCAACAAGAAACATAGGTCTTGTGGTTACAACTGGACTTTCAAAAGGGGTATCAACGCAAGAAGGGGTGAATGTTTGAAATGGTTGATATGAAGTGGATTGTGGGGTCCAGGTGTTCGTCCTAGACGCGTCTATCCGATCTTTCAAAGAGATTTTGGGCATGGAGGGATCGTTCGACGTTTGGCCAAAGCAAGAACCGTAAGAAGTAATGTCTGGTTGTGGGTACCAAAGTTCGGCAAGAGTTTTGCGAGGTGGGGTACCCATGATATGAAGAGAGAAAGAAAGAAAGGAAGAGAAAAGGAGGGGAAAAATAATGTGGATTTTTTTTATTTTTATTAAAAGAAAAAAAAGTTTGTTTTTGGAGTTTTGAAAATTGTTTGTTTGAAAGAATACGGAATTATGAGACTAAAATTTACAAGCATAATCACAATCACAATATGCACAAACACACCTAGAGCTAAGGTCTTTAAAGTCCAACTAGACTGCTCCTAGACTTCCAAGCGACAAGTTGCAGGATAACCCTCAAATCGCCTCTTCACTGCCAATTGTGGCCAGGTAAGAACAAGTGAGGTAAGGAGGGATCCGTTCACGAATCACCGTGAGACGGGCCTTTTAAAGTTACCTCCTCACTTGTCTAGCCTAGGCACCACAAAGTCAAGTTTAGATAAACGACCGATTCCCCGCAACCTTCACTTTTCCTAATTGAGCGCGACAGTCTTTATAGGTTTGGTCTAGATATTTTTTATTAGCTCAAGGTAATGCGTATGCAATTAGTGATTTGTGGGGTCTTAGGAAGGGTGCTGAAATCCCCACCCAATCTGAATTGGTGTTATAGCCCCTTAATGTCCGTATTAATATATGCAAAGCGGTAAACAAACAAAATCTAAAACAACAAAAAAATTTTTTGCGGTTGTGCAATCTGTGCAAAGAAACCTGCAGAAAATACAGTATAGTGGAATTCACAGAGAAGATAAAAGGATAGAGAAAGGGCAGAAAAAAAAAATTGGGGCACTGAGGCCTCAATACGGCCGCGGAACCGCGGCCAAAGCTCCTCTTTGACCGCGGTTCCGCGGTCAAACAGTGGTATTGGTGCCTGTGGTTTGGTTCCCTGCACTCCTCTTGATCTCTACTCCAAAATAAAATGCTCTGTTTCTTGATTAGATTACTGTACTTGCTCCAGATTAGCCTGCACACTTGCACACAAAAATTATCAAAAATAACAAAAAGATTTTATTTTTTTATTTATAAATATATACAAAAAGAATATTAACCCGAATAACAAGAAAGAAAATACGTTACCGTCTCCCCGGCAACGACGCCATTTGATCGCACGCTTTTGGCGTGTCGGATGTTCAAAGTTCTAAAGTTATAACCGCGATCAGGACGGTGTCGCTTTGCAGCTAGCCGGTTGAGCACGGGTCGATCCACAGGGAGATGGTTGTATGTCCGTTCGAGTTTTAGACGAGTCAATAAAGAACGTGTATATGTATGTTCAAGTCTATCCTAAGTGTTCGTATTTATGTTCAAGTAAGCTTGTTAAGGTTAAGGTTGGTTAGTAGAGTTAGGATTAGTCTTGTGCTTGTCTTTTGCTATTCTTAAAACGATATTGGGATAATCGAAAGTAGCGGGGATTAGGAGTACATAGGAATGGGATTTGCGAGTTTAAGTAAGCTTTCCAACGCTAAATCTATTCCTAGTGCCCCTTGTCCGTCCGCTAAATACGCTTATTTCCAATCCTCAGCCAAACACCCGCAACCATGTATCCAATTAAGTCACAACTACATGTCACGTTGTAGTGCGCTTAAAGGATTTCTCGACTTAGGTCGTGGCTATATGTCACGTATAGCGCGCCTAAGTGAGGGGGTTGCGTTTGTTTGGTCGGGGTTCGTTTCAAGATGTTTAGCGAAGAGAAACACAAGGGATTTCTCCGTCCCTCATACCACCTTCCTTAGCCTTAACAAGAAGGAAATTATTCACACATCATAAAAGAAAAGAAAACAAAACAAGAAGGAAGAAAGGAAAGGAAAATACGGTTTTACAAGTGAAGCAAGCTAACTCTTGGGTCCTCACCTTAGCAAGGAACTCCGTCGAGTATCATCGCTTGAAAATACGGATAAAAGAAGAAAAGAAAAGAGAACAAGAAAAGAAATAACAACTAGTTAACAACAAATAATAAAGTTATACTAGAAATTAAATTACAATGCAATAAAATAAAAATACAAGATAAGAAAAATAACCCTCATCTTCATTTCATCATCCACTCAATGCTCTCACTACATTTTAATGGAGGAAGACATGAAGAAGAAGAAGAAGCTAAACTAAATCCTAACAAAAAGAGATGGAAAAAAAGACATGAAGAAGACCTTTGGCTTGCACAAAACTGGGCTATTTATAGGCTGCGTGCTGAAACCCTAGGGCCACATTCTGACCCTACATGAAAAGACCAAACTGCCCCCAGAAAATCCTCTGTTACCGGTTAACTCGGCCGCGGATCCGCGGCCGAGTCGCCATGTTGGCCGCGGATCCGCGGCCGTTTTGGGGAGTTGCGATGTAAAAATTCCTTGGTTTCTCTGTGTTGCTCTCCTCTGTTGTTCTACATGTACCAAATTGCAAATTGCTTCAGATCTGCAATGGTCCAAAATGGCATCAAAAATAATACTTTTGACCTTTTCTCCCTCGAGCTCCGCGCACCCATTGATTCTTGTGTTGCCCCCTCGTGCTCTGTGCTTGTCCGAGACACGAATGACCGCTGTCATATGTCTTGTCTCTGGAACTGGTACGCGGCACTGGATGGATACGGATGACTGGAACCCGGCTTTTATCTGCTGTCAACAGATGTTCTGTATTTTGGCGTAACAGTGGAGATTTTGTATCAATTGCGTTATTTTGGACTAGAAACCTGTAGCCTGTAAATATGTAGCAAACAAGGATTAAAAGCACCTACCTATAAACAAACGAGCGTAAGAATGGGCGGTATTAAATGCAATATTCTTGTATGAACAATCATCTTCGACGGAGAAGGACCGGCGACCAAGCTCGATCGAGGAGACGGATCATTCGGTATAACGTTTCTATCATAGTAAATAAGCTTCTTGTAGTTAGTTTAAGTTTATGGTTTGATTCTAGGACATGTTTTTAGCGCCAAAAATTTTAAACACCATTTTTGTTCCGCATCGGTCACGTTAGATGGTCAGGGCATTAGCAAACCCCAACATGGTATCAGAGCCACTTCATAAACCTTTACTAGCTAGTTTACACAAGGTTAAAATATCGATCGACCAAATTTTCCAAATCACAATTCCATTTTGATATGCTTGCTGTCGTTTTTAAAATTTGTTCAAAAAATTATTCAGACTGTCTTAAAAATACGTGCAGGCATTTTTAGAGCACCTCAAGAAATTTGGGCACGTGAGCCAACTATATGGCCGTGGAACCACCGCATAACATGCCTATTGGCGGCGGTTCCGCGGTCGATGTGTGGCCATTGTGCGCCAAATTTCTTCTGGCACTCCATAATGTGGAAATGAGATTTTTGGGATGCATGTTTTTGGCCCAGATTTGTTTGAGTGCAGGTTTGCATTTGGGGCCAATGTGGAAAAGTTTTAGTTGATCGAAATTTTGAATACGTGTTTATGAGTGCATGTGTTAGTATCTGCGACCGTGAATATCATTGAGGGGTACAACCTGACTAATTGCTATATGTTCAACTAGACGGGTTTGCGAACATGATATTCACGTTGATGTTCTGTGTTGTGCTGATATTGTGGTTGGATTGTTGTGGTGGATAGCCTATAGTGCAATGGTAGTAGTACAGTTCAGATTCATTTGTATATTCGTTATTACGGGGTGAGCGTCCGACATGTGGACAACCGTCTCTGCCAGATTGTATATTCTTTTATTGAGGCACGACCGGGTTGAGGTCGATATCGCTATTGTATATATACTTTTCTTTTCTGTACTAGGTTTGCCCCGCGGTGGGGTGCTCGAGTAGCCAGGTTCTAGAAAGCAACGGGCCCGCATCTCATAGGGTTGAGATGGAGGGGGCCTTACTCTAGAATTGGCGGGATATTCGTCGCACTCGTAGAGGGTATAGGATGTCCCATGGTGGGGTGCTCAAGTTACCGGATTCTGTGAAGTGCTGGATGGCCCATTCACTTTGTTGATTGGGGTTGCCTCACATCTGGGATTGGTGGGTAACTTGCCGCACTCGTAGGGGTGTTGGTTTTTCATTGCACAGGCTATCCACACGACCGGGGAACGCCGGGTTTCATTTGCGGCTCAAAAGAAACCCGGGGCTCGTAGATTATCCGTTATTCTGTGTTGCTTATCGCTTTTCTATGATGTTGCTTATATCATGCCTGGGACGAATGTTATATATATATATTTATATATACTAGTAGATGTATATGTTTTGCATCCGCGCTATTCCAACCCCCGCTCTGCCGTTAGTTAAGTAGCTTAACGGTGTATTACGAGGCCCCGTGGCGAATGCGAATGACATATACATACAATGTATTTTCGTTCTTTTCTGGTGTGATGTGGATTAATTGATGGGACTGCGTTAATTTTGATTAATGCAAGAAAAAATAAACCTAAATGATGTTGGAACCAATTTTTGAAACTGTTATTACAGACGTTTCTTTTTGCTTTGCACTGCAGTATTCGGTTATGAATATCCAGCATCTCATTCGACGAGGCACGAGCTGAGATCCCTTCATGGGGAGTGACCTCTTGGGCAATAGTTTGCGTTATTGTAATAACTTCACTATAGTTGTTTCTTTTGTTTTGGATTGTGGTATTTAGTTAGGAATATCCTGCACCTCACTCGACGAGGAAAGAGCCTAGATCTCTTCACAGGGAGTGATCTCTATAGCAAAAGTTTACGCCATTATATATATTTGTAAAACTACTTGGGTTCCTTCAACGATATCAAGTTCATTACGTTAAAGGTTTTTCACCAAAAACCAGCCGTAGCCCTCCGTCATTTCCTTCGAGTAGTATGTAGTATTCGTGCTGCGTTTGTTGACTGTGTCAAGGCGTAGTGTGCGGTAGCTAAGCGGTGCTTATTTGTAGCATGCGATGCGATTGATTAGGACAGTCATGCGGCTTTGTTGACTATGTCAAGGGCTCGTGCGGGTGGGTTTAATGCAATCAAGATAATGACGGGTTGAACTTGAATAGGGCCTTTTGATTTGTTGACCGTGTCAAGGTCACTTTGGTCCTAGGGGAAAAAACCACATGGGGAGTTTCAAATATGTAGGAAACTTGCCAGGCATGCGAATACCTTCTTGAGTGTGGTGATTTGAGTGGCTTCCATCAAGTTATCATATGATGATAGTTGTGTCCCAATTCCCACTGATGAATAGGTGTTACTCCTTGGGTAATTTTCAGATGATCCCGACTAATTCTCCTTTTAAGGTTTGAGGGAGAATTCGAGGAAATAGTGGGAGCCATCCTGATTAGATAAAGTGATTAACCAATCTGATCTAGATTAGAGTGCACGCTGAGTGTTTCTCTCTCTTTCTTTGGCAGCGACCATGACCTGACCCTTAACTAAAACTCATGAACCAAGTTAACCGAACCTTTCTAAAACACTTTGGCTTTTGGATTGTCATTTAGTCGCATATAGCCCTGCTGCTCCTACTTTCCCTTTGCATTTCTTCAGGACACTCCGTATCACTACGAAGATCCATTGCATAGCTACATACGAACTCGAAGAAACTTGTTTCAGCTCGAGAATGGTTTCCGGTTCTGGAGAAATTGAATAAGATTATTCGGTTGTCTTTTCTCTTTACATTTTCTTAGGTTGTGAGAGATCCTAGTATTAAGAGAGTACACCTATTACATTTATTGGATAGTCTTCTTCCAAACCTTAGGCTGGTACCGAAGGGTAAGGAAGGAAGAAAATCAATTAGCCCAAGTATGGTGTACAGAAGGTAAGAAGTAAAGACATATAAAGGGATTGGAGTGAGGGAAATGAAATATACGGTTACTGTTATGAATCTGGATAGTGGAAGAGGCATTACTAGGAATATCCGGCCATCCCTTCGAAACATTTTCATGTTTCAGTTTTACTGTGCGGTGTTGATTGAAAACTGTTTTCTCAATTAGATTCTGACTCCAGGGTATGTATTTACCAGACTTGATTCTCATATTTGTATGGCGTTACAGATGCTGAGTGGGAGTAAACTATTGGGAATTGGGTGATTAGATCCTCAATATATCGGATTTCTTTGTAATTGGTGATATTTGAGAAAATCACCTTGGTTTTGCCTAACGACAAATATTTGGTTTTTAATATCCGTTATGCACCAATTTCAAACAGATATATCTGTATATTTATTTTATAAAGTGAGATATAACCTTTTGAAATTATGTTTATGACATTTACCTATATCAGTTGATGGTTAGACAAGATGCATTCAACAACGGTGTAATTCTTTTTAACCATAACACAGTTTTCAACCTACGACGCACATAGTTTGAGTTATTGAACTCAGCGGACTTATACGAAGTATTGTATGTTGTCCGATGTCCTCAAGGACAAAGGGGTTGGTACTCGTACTATATTCCGTTTACTTATGACTTCTCTAGTTTTAGACAAGTATTTTGTTGAAACACAAGGTCCAAATTTTGAGAAGTTATAGGTATAAGAATAAAGTAGAGAACCATATGTTGCAAGTATCAGGATTCTTCGAGATGATCGAAGTTGTAGATACTTGTGCTAGATATTCCGTTGTAAGTAATATATTTGAGAACTTATTTATCTTTCAGGTTACTCATTAGTGAGTACGCTCCTTGATAAGTAATGCTGCTTGGCCTTCTTCCATTTACTCAATATGCACCGGAAACAACTGCTTGATTTTTGAATCTGGTTCCAATTAAATTAGTGCTTTTTTTCTATATTGGATATAAAATGGATTCATATCTTGACGATATTAAGGTATATGGAGTTGTCCGACTTATGCTTAAAACCAGAATCCGGATAAACTCAAGGCCCGTTTCAGTAATGGCAGTTTGTGGGTTATCCCGGGCTTTGACGAGGGTTAGCATTCTACCATTTGGAAGATCAATAGTTATATTGTTCTCGACTCGCCATCCGTTTTAGTAAAATGAATTCTTTTCAGAAAACATTAGTGGGAGTATGGTATAACTGGAAGTGATTCCAGAACCACAAACGATTACTGAAAATTTAGTAGAACATAAAGATTCAATTGGATTTGACAATCTGTTAGCCACTCCGCAGATTTGGTGGGTAACCTTGGCCACCCGAGAGGTATTTCGGTCTCCTCAAGGATGGTGACAAGGAGGTTTTGATGACCCAAGCTTGACACTACTGCTGTCCTAGACTATGAGATCTGGCAGGTGGATGAGTATAACGTCGTTCTAAATTAGCTTTAGAAGTGCCCGTGTATATGACTCTGCTAGATGGTGGTTGTAGTCAGTGGGAGCAACGGAAGCATGGTGGGCAAGTAGCTTATGTTTATTAATAGACTAATGCGAGTGCAACGGAGATAGATCGTCTATTTTTTGATGTGACAGTCATAGAGTTTGACTTCATCAGAACAATAGATAGACTTGGTAAGAAGATAGTAGGGAGTGATGTCCTGGTATTTGGATGACATACTCTTGATAGGAAGTGATCTTGTGGTTGTCACAAGTTGTTTCTCTACATAGAATCTGGATAAAATATCAGAGATTTTGGTTACCAGATCTATAGTTTTAGATCTAAATTTGGGAAGTGTCCCAATTTGGGTACTTTGACACTATTCTAAAGTGTTTTAGAATGGACGACTCCTGGTGTAGTGGTGTACCAGCAGGTGATCGGGTTATGAGTTACACTGGACGGACTCGTGTTCATATCATAATATTGCATTATTATATTCCCCATTCTTATGTATTTTATAAATAAACAGATGCTTTTGACCCATGTCCGCTACATATTACAGGTTGCAGGTTCTTGGATCTAAAACAGTGAAAACAAGAAAAGACGACGTAAAAGTGAGACTTTGACCAACAAAGAGAAGGATCTTGATCAAGCCTACATGAAGATCGGTTCACAAAGCAAGGTTCAAGACATCGACACAAAGCGAACGGTTAAAAGTCCACTACAAGTATTCGCTGGAAGATCTGGAGAAGATCTAGAAGCCACACGGAGAAAAGAACTAAAGAAACAGAAAGCCCAAAAAGCCAGAAGCCTACACCAGAAAGTACAATGCCCAGTTCTCCCTTTTGGCCGCGGAACCGCGGCCAAACAGGGCCTGAGGCCGCGGTTCCGCGGTGGAGTAGAGCAGTTGGAGAATAAAATTTTTACCAAAATCTTGTTGCGGCGCTGACTAGTCAACCTAGGGGTATTTTTGTAAATGCAGATGTGCGGCAATTGTAAACCTAGGGTTTTCTATGTCCTATAAATAGAGACCCAATTCATTGTATCTTTTTCATGCCTCTTTTCATCAATAAAATTTCAGTTTTCTTTGAAGTTGGAGAGCATCAATCGTAAGAAGGTTTATTTTTCTGCCCTAGTTTTAGTTTTAATTTTTGCCCTAGGTAATTTCTTTTCTTGCTCTAGTTTAATATAGTTTAGAATTTTTATTAACTTGTAGTAGATCTTTCATCTCTTAAATCAAAAGAAAATAAAAATTATGTCTTTCGTAGATCCCTCAATGAGCGAGTAGTTTCCTCGCTTGTTAGGGTAGGAATAGGGAAGGGTTTGAGAGATGAAGATCTCTCATCTCTTTTCTTTGCCAATCTCTTATGAACATTAGGATTCCATGCATACTTTCATCTTTCGCTCCCTACGGTACTCTACCCACGAGGTAACGGTGATATCGTAGTATAAAAGACCGGATCTGTAAGTTTTCCATGGAGGTTAGGGTAAAGATTAAGAAAGGAAGGACAAGGATCTAGAGGAAGAAACATCTTCCCAATCATCCTAATCCCCTTTATTAATATTTACCATAACCCCTAATATGATATCTAATCTAAGGCATTGGAAAGAGGTGTAGATCTTTATTTACCAAACTTTACCTAAACCTAATCCTAGCAAGTTTCTTAATCCTAGTATAACTCAACTTCGTTTTTAGATTTAATTAAAAGATCCAACACCCTTTGGAATTAGCTCGTAAGAACATTTAGGAGATTTACAACATCCCTAAGGACCGACCCGTATTCACCGGCTAGCTACCAAGCGACGTCGTTCTTGATTGCGGTAATATATTTTTGATCGATAAAACCTCTCTAAATCAAATGGCGCTGTTGCCGGGGATGGCGTGTTATTTTCTTTTTGCAATTTCGGGTTAATCTAAAATTAAAAAAATCATAAAAACTGAAAAATAAAAAATATATATAAAAATTTATCATTTTGTTATTTTGTGAAGGGTATCTTTGTTTGAATTTTGCAGGATCTACAATCAAGTTCGGATCTGGAAATCTCCAGAGATCAAAACAACAAATATCAAATCTGAACAAACAGAGAAATATCACAACAGACAACAGAAGAAATTTGGAGGACCGAGTCAACAAGTCAACCGCGGCGATCTGGTGCAAAAAGGAAAAAAAATTGCCGAAGGCACCAACCCGCGGTGGATCCACAGTCGCAAAGTGCAAATCGCGGCGGTTCCGCGGTGGAGGCGACGGATCGGTTCCCCAAAAAAAGGGCAGAAGCGCGGTTAAAAAAAAAAAATTCTTCTGATCTCCTTCTCTGCAAATTTCTGATATCTCCTCTGAAAAATCTCCTGCAGGATTCTTTGCGCTTAAAAAATCTTTCCCCTTCTCAATAACAAATCTTGTGCAGAATTCTTTGCGCCGCGCATAAAATAAAAAGATTTGATTGCAAGTGATTTACTGTTTTGCATATCTTTAATCGGACTTTAAGGGGCTTTTGACCAATTCAGATTGGGTGGGGATTTCATCACCCTTCCCAGGACCCCAGAAATCACTTAAAGTATTTGCATTGACCATTCTTAATTAAAAAATACTAGACTCAGACCTAAGGACGTCGCGCTCAATAGGATAGAGGACTAGTTATAGGCATCGGCCGTTTATCCTAACCTGACTTTGCGGTGCCTAGGCAAGTGTGTCAAGGCAAGTGGTTACTTAATTAGGACCGCTACTTGCAGCGGGGAGCCTCCCACTTATCTGACATTTACCTGGCCGCAACTGGCGGTGAAGAGGCGGTTTGAGATTCTATTTCTAGCCCTTTGGAACAGTTAGGAGCTGTCTAGCTGACCTAGGTGATCCTAGATCTAGGCCTGATTGTGCATTTGTCGTTGATTGCATTTGTTTCACAAGTCTCTTTTCAAAAATCTTTTTGCAAAAAGCTCACATAAAAAAAAGAAAAAATCTTTTCAAAACTTGCAACTTGTCGTTAAAGATATCTTTGCACTTCACTTACACCACTTCTTCTCATTTACGTTTTCTTACCTCCACATTATGTCTTTCGCCTTTTTTGACTACACTACCCCTTTAGTGTATGTCCGGTTGGACTAGGGACACTAGCGTCCGATTAGTCCGTGTTTCGTTGGTACCGACCGACGAACCTTTCGACTCCGAAGTCGAAATCCTTTCCACTTCTTCACTTTCACCTTCAAATTCTTCTTCCGAAGGTATGTCGGGATACAATCCTAACAACACCTTACCGACGGGACTGATTCCACCTCCATTAGGTGCGAATAACCCGAATCACCCGCTTGTTGAAGCGCCCCAACGAGTCGCGCTCCAGGATCTTTTCTACCCCATCCGCACCGCCCTACCTACTTGTCTTTCCCTCCCACCGGCAAATGGGGACAATTTTGAGATCAAACCCCACTTCATCAATATGCTACCCAAATTTCACGGATTGGAATCCGAGGATGCTTATATCTTTATCAACAAATTCCAAAACGTTTGCGCTATGATGAAAACGACCCAATTAAGCGACGATGCTATAAGACTAAGGGTCATTCCTTTCACCTTATGTGACTTAGCCGAGAAGTGGCTATACAGCACATCGTCACATTCAATTAAGAATTAGGAAGAGTTTGTGAAAGCCTTTCTTAAAAAGTTCTATCATCATCATAAAACTGCTAGAATACGCAACGAGATTATACAATTTTCTCAGCTTCCGTCCGAACCATTTTGGAAGTGTTTTGAAAGATTCAAAGACCTACTTATTCAATGCCCTCACCATGGGATCGAAAATTGGCAACTTTGTCAAACATTATACGAGGGATTGAACCCGGCAACAAAGCAGTTGCTAGAAACCATTTGTCAAGGTCACTTTCTAACCAAATCTAGTGACGAAGCGTGGCAGTTTCTTGAGAATCTTAGTGAACAAACAATTCGGTGGGAGAGCACCAAGACTACATCATCTTCTTCTATTGGTCAGTCTAGGGCAGGCATACATCAATTAGATATGTCGATTGCTATGAAGGCCGAGATGGCCGCTCTTACGAAAAAGCTAGAAGCGATTGAGACCAAAATCTCATCGCCTTCTCCTGCCCCTGTTGTGCTTCCACGAACTGTTTGTGATTGTTGTTCGGATCCATCACATCTCACCGAAGAGTGTCCTTACAATGCATCTACCCAAGGACATGATCAAGTCAATGCTGCCTTTCAGCAACGACAAAGAAATGGTCCATACTCTTCGACATACAATCCGGGTTGGAAGAGTCACCCAAATTTCGCTTGGAACCAAAATCAACAATTCCAAGGAAACAACAATTTTCAAAGGCCTCCTCCTCCACAACAACAAGCACCTCCACAACAACAAGCACCTCCACAAACTCAATTTCAACAACCTTTCCAACGGCAACCTTACCCTAATCAAGTGAACAATTTCGTGCCAAACAATTTTGTTCCACCTCAAAATGACAAGGTTAGCTCGCTCGAAAGAAGTCTAGATGCGTTCCTAAAGCAATCTACACAATCCGCAGCGAGATTAGAAACTTCTATTAAATATTTGGTGCAAAACAGTGCCTCACACGATCAAAGCATCAAATCTATCGAGGCACAAATTGCACAACTCAATGCTGCGTTGAAAGAGCGAGAAAAAGGAAAGCTTCCGTCTCAACCACTGCCAAATCCCGGTCACGCACATGTAGCATATGAACGGCAGAATCATAACATAAATGCTGTGACCACGTTGAGATCCGGAAAGGTATTGCAAAATAATGTGGGAATTAACAATGACACCCCTGCCGGTGGTCCTTCTTCTTCTTCTTCACCTTCTTCTTCTTCTTCGTCAGAGCCTATTCTCCATCCTTCACACGGCTCTACTTCTTCTAGCTCGAACGGACCCACTTCTGACAACACGAACACATCTACACGGGGATCCGTTCCAACTCCACAATCTGATCCGCAAAAATTGGACTCAACAACTTTTCAAAATGTTCCTTTTCCAATCCGGTTGAGATCCAATAAACCAACTCCACAAATGGAGAAGATTGTAGAGTTATTCAAATAGGTTAGCATAAATATCCCTCTTTTGGATGCAATCCAACAAGTTCCTTCATACGCAAAAATCTTAAAGGACTTATGCACCAAAAAGAGGAAGTCACAAGTACTAAAGAAAGTTTTCGTGGCTAATGCTGTTAGCAATGCTCTTGTCCAATCTTTACCCCAAAAGCACAAGGACCCCGGTTGTCCTACTATTTCGATAACAATTGGGGACACGAACATCAATAGAGCACTATTAGATCTTGGTGCTAGTGTCAATTTGCTACCTTATTCTGTGTACGAGCAATTAGGTGTTGGAGAGCTTAAGCCCACTCATTATACTCTCCAAATGGCCGACCGATCAATCACCCATCCTAGGGGAGAGTTGGAGGATGTGTTAATTAGAGTAGGGGATTTCATTTTCCCCGTTCACTTTATTGTTATGGATACACAACCTGTCGCTAACCCCCGGAGTCAAATTCCGGTGATACTTGGTCGACCATTCCTTGCGACTTCTAACGCGGTGATCAATTGTCGTAACGGTTCAATGAATCTATCTTTTGGCAATATGACAATTGAACTCAACGTTTTTAAGTTGGGAAATCAGCCTTGCGAGCCTAATTCTAGCGTACTTGATGTTTGCTCGATCAATGAGATCGCGGAGGAGGACTGTGAGTTCGAAAATTTTATGTTTGATCACAACAGTGTTGACGCCACTAGTGCGTTCCTCCTAGAATCCGACACAGCTTTCACGGCGGACAACGATTATGAGTGTTTCACCTTTGTTGACGATTTTGAAGACTCACCACCCGAGTTTGAGTCTTTTGCTTTTGCGGATGAGTTAGTTGAACCATTCGACTCGGTTGCGTACACTCGATTTGAACCTTTGATGGAATCCTTCGAGTTTGAAACAGTTACACCATTGTTACCATCTATTGTTTCACCTCCTAAACTCGAACTAAAGCTTTTGCCGTCGCACCTAAAATATGCTTATCTAGGTGAGAATGAGACCCTTCCCGTTATCATATCGGCCTCTCTAGCTCTTGAGCAAGAGAAGGCTCTTTTAATGGTCTTACAAAATAATCGGCAAGCTTTTGGCTGGTCTATGGCGGACATCAAGGGGATTAGTCCCCTCATAGTTGAACATCATATACACTTGATGGATGATGCCAAGCCGGTAAGGGATCCACAAAGACGCCTCAACCCCATTATGAAAGAGGCTGTCAAGAAGGAGATTGTTAAATGTCTTGATAGTGGTATCATTTACCCTATCTCGGATAGCCAATGGGTTAGCCCCATTCATGTTGTGCCAAAGAAATCGGGTATCACGGTCATTACCAATGAGGCAAATGAGTTAATTCCTACTCGCACCCAAACTGAGTGGCGAGTTTGCATCGACTATAGAAAACTCAATGCCGCGATAAGGAAAGACCACTTTCCTTTACCTTTCATTGACCAAATGCTAGAACGATTGGCTGGGCACGAGTTCTACTGCTTTTTAAATGGCTATTCCGGCTATAACCAAGTCCCCATCGCCAAAGAGGATCAAGACAAGACCACATTTACTTGTCCTTTTGGCACTTTTGCTTATCGTCGCATGCCCTTTGGGTTATGCAATGCACCCGCTACATTTCAGCGGTGTATGATGGGGATCTTTTCAGACATGGTTGAAAAGTTTTTGGAGATCTTTATGGATGATTTCTCCATTTTTGGTGACTCCTTCGACGAGTGTTTACTACATCTTGACGTAGTTCTTACCCGCTGTAGGGATAAGAACCTAACTTTAAATTGGGAGAAGTGCCACTTTATGGTACGAGAAGACATTGTCTTAGGACATGTCATCTCGCAAAATAGCATAGAGGTTGATAGAGCCAAAATTGAGGTCATTTCTAATCTTCCTCCTCCTAAATGCGTCAAATACATCCGAGCTTTCCTTGGCCACGCTGGTTTTTATAGACGGTTCATCAAGGATTTTAGCAAGATTGCTAGACCCTTGACTCTCTTATTGGCCAAGGACACAACATTTGATTTTGACTCAACTTGCATGGAAGCGTTCGAGTCATTGAAACACTCTCTCATTTCTGCGCCCATTCTTTCATCTCCAGACTGGACGCATCCCTTCGAAATTATGTGCGACGCATCAGATTTTTCCATTGGTGTTGTTCTTGGACAGCACATTAACAAGATGTCGCACGTGATTTATTACGCTAGCCGTACACTAAATGAGGCCCAACTAAACTACACAACTACAGAAAAAGAGTTTTTAGCAGTTGTGTTTGCACTTGAAAAATTCCAGCCTTATTTAATCGGCTTTCCAGTTATTGTGTATACAGACCATTCAGCTCTTCGCCACCTTTTTGCGAAGAAGGATGCTAAATCGAGGCTAATACGTTGGATCCTCTTGCTACAAGAGTTTGACCTTGTCATAAGGGACAAAAGAGGATGTGAAAACGTAGTGGCCGATCACCTTTCACGACTCCCTTCTTCGCCTACACTTGAACTTCTAATCACTAATGCTTTTCCCGATGAGCAACTCTTAACCGTTTCTTGCGAACCATGGTTCGCCGATATTGTAAACTACCTAGGCACCGGCTTGATACCTAAAGATTGGTCGAAACAAGATAAACTTCGATTTTTGTCCCAAGTAAAGCATTTTTACTAGGATGAACCTTATCTTTTTAAATACTGTTCCAACCAAATCATTCGTCGGTATGTACCGGAAAACGAGTTTAAGAGTGTGCTGTCTTTTTGCCACGATCAAGCATGTGGCGGGCACTTTGGCCCAAAGAAGACAGCCGAGAAAGTCTTGCAGTGTGGTTTCTATTGGCCACAACTCTTCAAGGATGCATATGAATACTGCAAGACCTGCTCCCGGTGCCAACACTTGGGCCGGATATCGCGGAGAAACGAAATGCCGCTCCAACCAATTTTGGTTATGGATATTTTTGATGTTTAGGGTATTGAATTCATGGGACCATTTCCTAATTCTTTTGGGAATGTGTATATTCTTTTGGCTGTTGACTACGTTTCAAAGTGGGTCGAGGCTGTGCCGAGCCGAACAAATGACAACAAGGTTGTCGTTCGATTTCTTAAAGAGCATATCTTTTCTCGATTTGGGCACCCTCGAGCGATAATAAGTGATAATGGTTCTCACTTTTGCTATAGGACTTTTGAGTCCTTAATGCGCAAATATTCTATTACCCACAAGCTGTCAACGCCATACCATCCCTAAACATGTGGGCAAGCCGAGGTTTCAAATCGGCAAATTAAGCAAATCTTGGAGAAAACGGTTTCTAAAAACCGTAAAGATTGGTCACTCAAACTGATCGATGCACTATGGGCTTTCCGTACTGCATACAAGACCGATCTTGGTATGTCTCCATACCGGCTTGTTTACGGGAATGCTTGCCACCTCCCAGTAGAGATTGAGCACAAGGCATTTTGGGCTATCAAGGAGTTGAATTTATCATTAGGAGATGCGGACAGCAATCGAAAGCTGCAATTAAATGAACTAGAAGAGCTGCGGGATGAGGCTTATGATAATGCCGTAATTGTTAAAAACCGAACTAAGATGTTCCACGATAAACACCTTCTGCGAAAAACATTTAAACCTGGTCAACAGGTTTTACTTTATGACACCCGGTTACATTATCACCCCGGCAAGCTCCGTTCTAGGTGGAAAGGACCATTTGTAGTTCGCACCGTTTATCCGCACGGTGCGGTCGATCTTGAAAATCCGGAGGACGGTACTTTATTCAAAGTAAATGGACATCGATTGAAACCGTTCCTCACAGCGGACCCATCGGAGGAGCTCCTGTTTTTGCAGGAGCCGCTTTACACCGATTAAATCTCCTCCACTTTCACCCCCGAATTTCCATCAATTTTTCCAAATAAGTTTGGGGGTGTATCATTTGTAAATATGTTAATAAGCAGGAAATTGTCGACGTTATCGACCCACTTGGTGCAGCATGACAGTGAGGACACTGTCCAGTTTAAGTTTGGGGGTATGCTCGGTAAGTTTTCTTACTTCGCATTCATATGTATATTTTTGCATTTGCATCCTTATATAAAAATCATAAAAATTTGAAAAATTTGAAAAATAAAATAAAAAATATAAAAAGAAAAACCCATGAAAAATTGAAAATTTCAAAAAATTATAAAAAATTAATGTATTCAATTTTGGCTGTATTTGACTTAAGTTTGACAAATAGGTCAACTGGCTAGGAACAACTAGATTTTAGACTTAGTAAATTAAAAACCCTAAAAATAACGTTTCTTAAAGTTTAACGGTAGAAAGTATATGTCTTTGTAGTTTATTTAGAAATAGGCAAATTTTAAGTTCACTTCTTGGGCTAAGTCGAAACAAAGGAAAAGTATTGATATTTTATTAGAGTATAAGTTTGAAAAATAATTCCTAGCTTAAGTCTAGATTCTGAAAATGTATACCCTATAAATTGCACAATCACGCACCTTGAAACTTGGAATAGTAGAAGAGACCTTGAAATGCTCTTGTCTAAAGTCCTTAGTATGAAAAAAAAATATATACAAGTGTGAATAAAGAAAAAAATGAACACTGGTTTTCGTGATTACTTAAGACTGCAAAAATAGAAAAATATTTAGCGAGGGTGCTTCATCACCTAGTGGAGTCACTGCTAAAAAGCCTTGGGTGTTACAAGACTAGGAAGTACGCTTTAAAATGCAAACGCATTTTGTAATCGGTCATTGGTACCTCAAGAAGTATTAACGGTCGCATGAAGGATGTGTAAGCAAAATTCATTTAAAAATTCACCAATTAATAAGTACTTTGGACAACGGACAAGAGTACGATTGCTTGATTTGAATTTCCAAGTGTAGGGGTGATATACACACACACGTAGGGGTATGTGATTGGGATTTAGATAAGATAGAGGAATGAAGAATAGAACTTGTATCTTTAGTAGAGTTGATAAAAATTCCTAAGTGGAGATAGAACCCTAGAAGGAAAACTTAAGAGATGCCGAAAGCTAAGTAGGTCTGCAGAACATATATAATCTTAAGTTAGATGATAGGGAAGTGTGAAGAATATAGGTGGATAATTTACGAGTCGACGATAATAGAATTCCTTGTTAGAAAACCTAATTGGAGAATTAAAGTTAATGGGCCGAATTGATAGGATTTTGTGGGTAGTATCCGCTGAAAACCCTCAGGAGACAACACTCCTCCTACTAGTGACACCTAGAGGTTTAACGGCTTGTTGCACGAGCTCAGTGCAATCGCGTTTCCCTGCGAAAGTGCGGTTAGGTTTTTGTAGAGAATAAAACTAAGTTTGCTCGAGGACGAGCAAAAGATAAGTTTGGGGGTATTTGTTCATATCATAATATTGCATTATTATATTCCCCATTCTTATGTATTTTATAAATAAACAGATGCTTTTGACCCATGTCTGCTACATATTACAGGTTGCAGGTTCTTGGATCTAAAACAGTGAAAACAAGAAAAGACGACGTAAAAGTGAGACTTTGACCAACAAAGAGAAGGATCTTGATCAAGCCTACATGAAGATCAGTTCACAAAGCAAGGTTCAAGACATCGACACAAAGCGAACGGTTAAAAGTCCACTACAAGTATTCGCTGGAAGATCTGGAGAAGATCTAAAAGCCACATGGAGAAAAGAACTAAAGAAACAGAAAGCCCAAAAAGCCAGAAGCCTACACCAGAAAGTACAATGTCCAGTTCTCCCTTTTGGCCGCGGAACCGCGGCCAAACAGGGCCTGAGGCCGCGGTTCCGCGGTGGAGTAGAGCAATTGGAGAATAAAAATTTTACCAAAATCTTGTTGCGGCGCTGACTAGGCAACCTAGGGGTATTTTTGTAAATGCAGATGTGCGGCAATTGTAAACCTAGGGTTTTCTATGTCCTATAAATAGAAACCCAATTCATTGTATTTTTTTCATGCCTCTTTTCATCAATAAAATTTCAGTTTTCTTTGAAGTTGGAGAGCATCAATCGTAAGAAGGTTTATTTTTCTGTCCTAGTTTTAGTTTTAATTTCTGCCCTAGATAATTTCTTTTCTTGCTCTAGTTTAATATAGTTTAGAATTTTTATTAACTTGTAGTAGATCTTTCATCTCTTAAATCAAAAGAAAATAAAAATTATGTCTTTCGTAGATCTCTCAATGAGCGAGTAGTTTCCTCACTTGTTAGGGTAGGAATAGGGAAGGGTTTGAGAGATGAAGATCTCTCATCTCTTTTCTTTGCCAATCTCTTATGAACATTAGGACTCCATGCATACTTTCAACTTCCGCTTCCTACGGCACTCTACCCACGAGGTAACGGTGATACCGTAGTATAAAAGACCGGATCTGTAAGTTTTCCATGGAGGTTAGGGTAAAGATTAAGAAAGGAAGGACAAGAATCTAGAGGAAGAAACATCTTCCCAATCATCCTAATCCCCTTTATTAATATTTACCATAACCTCTAATATGATATCTAATCTAAGGCATTGGAAAGAGGCGTAGATCTTTATTTACCAAACTTTACCTAAACCTAATCCTAGAAAGTTTCTTAATCCTAGTATAACTCAACTTCGTTTTTAGATTTAATTAAAAGATCCAACACCCTTTGGAATTAGCTCGTAAGAACATTTAGGAGATTTACAACATCCCTGTGGACCGACCCGTATTCACCGGCTAGCTACCAAGCGACGCCGTTCTTGATTGCGGTAATATATTTTTGATCGATAAAACCTCTCTAAATCAACTCGCCGGGAACATACTAGATGGTATTATACATATTGTCAGATAGCATTTCTCAGGTAATATGAGTACATGTTAGTCTGTCGACCTGAGATCGTCATTTGTCTTGTGTGAGTTTCCACTGTGCTTTGATTACTATCTTACCACAGTTCAAAGGAGTCATGCAAACATGTTTTAGTTGGGTTCAGTCTCGAGCCACATGGAAGCAGTAAGCGGATCCTCGGGGATTCTTCTCTCCCGATTTTCGGGGTTGATGTCGCGCTGTGCACGGATGGCCACCAGAAATTCTTGGCCAAGGTGGACGAGAATTACTGATTTGGATCAGTAGTTTCTCAGTGGGTGATGGGTTTCACATCGACACGAAATATTGCGTTATTAGGGGGTCTGACTTTATCCACCCCCTAGACCCGATGTGCGATACTCTTAGACGAACGGACCGGACTATATGGAGATGGTCACAGACGGGCTCAGTAGGGGTTCGGATGAATTTGCTCTTCGGCCTTCTTTTCGCTTAATACCTGGGTAGCCGTTATGTACAGTTAGTGCCACTAACGTGCTTGTGGTTATATCCACTGCCAGCGTATTGACGAGTGTTTAGAGTCCCTAGTTGCTTCACTAGATTCTTAGTGTGGAGATAGAGCCATGAGCTACATCTCTTGGGTGGATCATCTTTGACGGAGGAGGACCAGCTGCCAAGCTTGATCGAGGAGACCTTAAGGAGCCAAAGAAGAGGATAGAAAATCGAAGGACGCGGATCATTCGGTATAACGCTTCTATCACAGTATATAAGCTCCTTGTAGTTAGTTAGTTTAAGGTTTATGGTTCGATTCTAGGACGGGTTTTTAGCGCCAAAATTTTTAAACGCCATTTTTGTTCCGCATCGGCCATAGTAGATGGTCTGGGCGCTAGTAAACCCCAACAAATATAATTTCTTTACCTTTTATAAACTGCTTCTTTTCAGGCATCATATTTTCAAAAGTAAAGCTAGGATACTAAGCCACCATATTAGATGAGCTACCTTCTTCAGCAGTGTTAATTCCTTTTTTTGTATAACTTAACATGATTCGGCTTGAAATAACAATTGAACACTAGCCTTTTTAATTTCTATAGATTTGGACTGTGCACTCTTTGATATAATAATTTCCTGCATATCTGACTCGGATTCTTCACTTCTTTTGCAGACAATGTTGCCTATAGAATCTTCCAAATTCATGAACTGAATAGATTTATTAATCTCTGGTGGTGACCCTTTTTCCAAATCCTTATATCTCTTAACTTCAGAACACTCTGCTACTATAGGTAAAGTTAATACCTCAGCAATTGTAGTAGCAACAAAATGTTCTTCAACCGCGGTTAAATTTGACTTCGCAACATCAATATCTGCAGAAACACCAATAGTCTTTTTGTCTGGAATCATTTTCTTTTTCCATTTTTGTGTCCATCTCTGTTTAGCAGGAGCTTCATTATATTCTTCAGGTAACAGGTGGAAAAGAATAGTTTTCCTTGATGAATAAATGAGAGAATAGAGGATCCTATTTATACAAGTTGGGAAATACCTAAATAGGCAAGTCTTAAGAAAGTAAGAAAGTAAGAAAAGCAGAAAATATACAATCAAATATAATCAACCAAATAAAGAAATTCTATACTATATTCAACACCCTTCTCAAACTTACGGTGGGTCGAATACCGAGAGTTTGGATAAGAAGAACTGAAACTGAACTGAGACTGTATTTGAGCCTTGGTAAAGAAATCATCGACTTTTTCATTGGAAGAAACATAAGGGAAAGCCGATGATTTTGATATTCCTAACGAACGAGATGACAGTTCCCTTCAATATACTTTATGCGCTCATGAAATACTGGATTTGTTGCAATGTGAATTGCATTTTGGTTCTCACAGTATAAGGGAATGTCAGGAGGTGTAGCGACACTGTCACGCCCCGCTTTCCAGTAGACAGAAACAGTGACGTGGCAAGCCGTAACGTATTTACTAAGAAATAAATACTTTAAGCGTAATTAAGCAATATATAACATGTACAAGAATAACAAGAGTATTCAAATAAAACATTAACTTTATTTACATTCATTTTTACAAACAATTGTTTAAAAAGAAAAGATACAATGAGTAAAGCAGTGTCTAAACAGTGGTATACAAAATGAAAGTAAGTATAAGGAACTACAAATCTATCTGTGCTGCAAGCTGATCCAAGTCCTCCTGATTAGGCTCAATCTCCTAAGAGTCCTGTCCTGCTGACGAACATTGCAAAGAAGAAATAGAAAGGAGTGTCGTCAGCGAACTAGCGCTCGGTAAATCCCAAAAGAAGAAAGAGAATATAACAAGTAATGTGAAGTGAATAGGGTATATGATGGTTATTATAACGTGGTTATTTGTAGCATGATATAGAAGGTATTCATGTGTACGAGAGGAGTCCATCTTACTCCGTGGACTATGATAACATGTAGTACAAGGCCCCGTCATATCCCACAGGACAACGACATGAGAATTCATGTAGGTGTATTTTAAGTGACCTCTCATGCCACGATATACGTTCCGTACCAATCTTGTAACATTTCAGAAATATAAAATATTATTTTTGGAATTTAAATAATAAAATAATATATTTCACGAAAACTATTCGAGTACGAATTGGGGTTTTCGTAAAATGGTATAATTATATACCAATATTTGGAAAATAATTGGAGATTAATATGTATTATTAATTAAAAAGGCATTTATTGGATTTGGATATTTTATAAATTATTATGCAATTATTTATAAGCAAGTTTATACTAAACTTGATTAGTGCACTACTAATCATGTTTTAAGCCAAATCCATTTTTATTGATCATTGCTAATGTGCCATGACACATTAGCTTGTTGCATGCATGGTTTTATTTTGTGTGTTGTATTTGTTTTTTTTCAAAAAGAAAGGAGAAAAAGAAAAAGAAAAGAGGGGACGAGAGCATGGGGGGCAATAAGGTCTGAGAGAGAGAGAGAGAGAGGAGGGGGTTATCCTTGACCATGGTTTCTCCACTTCATTTCGTCACTTCCCTCATCCTTCATTTCTTTCATCATCTTCATCCTCAACCAACTCTACCACCATGAAACCACCCTAAAACCATATCAAAATCTCATACCACCGTCACAAAAAAATGTACACATCCTCATACTGCACCCCCTAGCAAGCTCAAGTTTGGATTTTGAGGACTTTCAACCATCTTGGAATTTTCTTCAGTTGCTCCAAAAGATATAACCTTCACTTTTCATCTTGTTATTTAGTTTCTTCATCTTCTAATTAAGTTTAGAGTTTGATTAAGCAAGTTTGGTGATCTTGGAATTTTCTAGGTTGATTTTTAGTGGATGATGGGAGTTGTAAAGATGCAATTGAAGTTTAGTTAGTAACTAAAAGCCCTTAGTGATGTAATTCTGGACAACTTGAGACTAGAATCCCAAAACACGAACTTAGAATTTTCCCGATGTCGGTTTTTGGCAATTTTTGATGATCTAATAGGATTTGCTATGACCCGAGAGCTCTATAAAATAAGTTCCCAACATAGAGAGTTGTGCAGGCTAACTAGAATTTTCCTTAGAAACCCGTGACCCCACACCCCCAACCAGGCCACAGATTTAATCTATATGGCTGCAATTTCTGGCCAGATTTTGGAGTTAAGGTTTGGGTTTTGGTCCATGGTTCCTTTATCTGATATGTAGATCTACCCTATATGCAAAATCTTCTAATTTGATTTAGGGTAGAATTTGGGAGTGATTTTCTATGTTGCTGATTTCGGGTTTTCGATTTCTGAAACTTGGTTTTGGTTATTTGAGTTTTGGCATGGTCGTTGGACATTTTGGATGTCAACGCAGAGGGTTAATTGGTTGTTCTTGCATGCATAGGCTATAGGTTCTAACCTATGAGCACTTCGTGTGCCGTATCGGTTTTTGGAGTTGGTTTTAATATCATTACGATGTGTATTGATTGTAGGTACTTTCGCGTGGACTTTCGAGACGACGAAGAAGATCAAGAAGTTCATCGACTTTGACTAAGCAAGGATATTGCAGGTGAGTAGATCTATATCTACGGGAAAAGTCGGGTGGATAGCGTATTGCACCCCCGCAACCATAATAATGGAGAATCGATACATAGAATATAATTTGGAGAAACCTATGCTATGAACTTACGGATATGATCAAAAGATTTAGTATGAGATGACATGATGAAATGATGGAAGAACCGATATGTATAGATTGATATTGAGATGATATGAGATTGATATAGATATGACATGAGATCGATATAAATACGATAGGAGATTGAGATAGATATGGTATGAAATTGATATAGATATTTATATGAGATCGACATAGATATGGCATGGGAGTGATATATATATATATATATATATATATATATATATATATATATATATATATATATATATATATATATGAGATGATATTATGTATGAGACGATAGATCTTTAGTCTAATTTGATGACACCGTACGATGGATCACCATACACGATATGATATGCTGGATGATTGATCCGCACTCTTGACTCGAAAATGATGTATGAGGATTATATAACATCTAATACTATGATGCTGGATCGCCGACTTATGGATTTGTCTTGATTCGGAGAATCATTGCTGCTAAACATCTTAGTGGATAATGGGTTATATTGATGTATCCAGGGGTAGCTATATATCTTATTACCGTTCATGTTATGCTGTATTATTCCCCATGACATACGTACTATGTTCCCAGCACTTACTTATATATGGCTTTGTCTACTAGTACACATGTACTATTACCGATGATGCGCATGTTACACTTACACAGATTTGCCGGCTCACACATTCATCATCGGTAATTGCCATGCCACTTACACAGTAGAACTGCTATATCATGGTATTATTCTTAACTGTAAAGTGTAATCATTGTTCAGTAATTATCACATGACATGCTAATATGGTAATACTTGAGATGCTTACAGTACTGTTCTATGTTTGCATATACTATACTTTATGGTTACATGCATTGAGATGTTTTCATGAGATCTTTGGATTTGAGAACCGCGTTATATTTCAAAGGAAATTATGAATTGTTTTAAAAACGCGGTTTCTCGTGATGTGATATTTCGTGTCCACCATGAGTTTTCTCGGTTCTGAGCTATGTGATACCCGATTCGAGAAGTGAGGAGGAACCGTCTGCGGGTACATGGTGAACCCGGTAAGGTACCCCGGGGCAAGAAGATCGTGGAGTAGACGATGAGCCTGGCAGGAGATGCACTACCTACCGATGATAGTTTGGGCTTGGCGGTTATTCGGAGGACACAGACCGGAGTCGTGAGATCAGATGGATATGATAGCCGATCTGAGGATGTGGCGCCTGAGATATGAGGATTTACGTGTCGATGCTGGACACGGGTTTTATGATGTTTCGAGTGTCGATGTTGGACACTCATGTTTCATGATGTTGATGTATCGTTGATGGAAACACGTTTCTTGATATACATGCATACATGCATACATATATTCAGATGGCTATCATTATGTACTGATATTGGCACGACTCTATTGTACACATATGCATACATGGTCACCCTAGATACCATAGTATTACATTCATGATACAGTAGGACCTAGGGATTGTTGTCTATTTGATTTCTACCTGCTGATATTTTTTACTCACGAGTTGGCAACTTACCCCCGTTGTGCCACAGTTTTTTTGCAGGTTCGACCGCTCGGATCAGTAGCAGTATCGCTGGCACATGACTTTCTTCAGGGTGTTTTGCTTTGGTAGGTGGGATACACATTTGGATCATGACCACTCTTGTACCTATTATTTCCATTGTATCTAGATAAGCTCTATCGATTAGAAGACAGACTTTGTATATTGGTAGACCAAGGCAAAAACTTGTATATTTGCGAGACTTAGAGCGATGTGGTGTACGCTATTTGAGCTGGATGATGTCTTGCTTTACTATTTTTCTTTCTGTGCTTGATCTTCGTCGTAGGGCATCGTATATTTATGCTTATTGTGTAGTTGTGATTCCGTCAATGGGCGAAGAGCTAGCTCCCGTTTAGGGATGTCTATATTATTGCATGTATGTGGTTTTGGATCAAAATATACAAGGGAGGTGCTGCCTAAATTTCAAGGACGAAAATGTTTTCAAAGATAGATTGCAAACTGTTCCATTTTCATATAATGATATTTATACTTTAAAAGAAGGCTTAAATTTTTTATGCTGATATTTCAAAACCGCATCTCCACTATTTTCTGCAAAAAGGTTTAGATTTCTGGGTTTCGGCTTACTTAAATTACGTTACGTCTTTAGACGTTGAGTGATTTAAGTGCCGGTCACGTGTCAAATTCCGGGTGGTGATAAATCTATCCTTTTATCCCCGCGTAATGTATTTTATAGATTATAATTATCAGACTTGCCAAAACCATGGATACAAAATGTTCAAGTAGTTATGTTCAAGATGTAATCAAGTATTCAAGTAGTCAAGTCAAGTTATAACCATGGTTCGGTTAAGTCAGGTCAAGTATACATTTTAGATATTGATGTTTGATTTCAAGTATTAATGTTCATGATCAAGTATTCTGGTTTGATATTGGATTTAGATTTGAATTGGACTTAGACTGAGTTAGACATTTGTAAACAGATTTAGCTCTTAAATTAGGTTCGGGAGTTATCGGTAACCGCTGCACATGCACGACATGATTTGTGTTTTTTTCCAAGACAATTATCATCGATAACTCCGTTAAGTTGTCTATCTTAAATAGACAAGCACTCACTTTCTCCGGCTCCCTAGAGCTCGAGAGAATTGATCCCGCTTAAACATATATTTACTAAAATTCTTAAATATTGTTTTATATATCTTAAAGGGGTTTTACGAAAATATTTTAATATAGATTAAAATTAAAATCTCAAATGTGAATAGTATTATTTGGGGTTGTCATGAGCATGGATTTTAAGTATTGGGGTATTTTAGTGATAAATACTTAATTTGGAAATTCCATGGTATTTTACTGTAAAACTTGCTTTTTTGGTATCTTGATGGTATTTTATTGTCATTTATTAATCTTTTCATTTTTTGAAAAATATAGAGTTATTATATTTTGAAAATATAGATTTATAATTTTATATAATATTAATTTTAAAAATAATTTTATTTTGTTTAGAAAATTCGTATTTCTTAAAAAATGTATTAAATCCTTTCGAGATCGAATTCTCCGCGAGAAGGTCTGCATCTCGTTCTACTAGTCCAAGGATGTGTGATAATCCGCACCATCCATTAGCGGGTCTCCTAAAGAGGGTTGTAAATGCGTAATCGCAAATGATAGAAAATATCGCTTTAAAAGAAATCCGGTTTTTAAACTTACGTGGTATTTTATCGTAATATTATTCTTCGAAACGGAAATACATACAATGAGTATCGTGCTATGAAACCAAGTGTGTGTGTGGGGTGGGTCGTTACCCCGTGAAGTTTTCCAAAGATATTGTTTTAATAAATACTAAAAGAGGTGTTTATAAAGTACATGGTATTTTAATGAAAAAGTGCTACTATTGTTATTTCATATGAGAATTTTGATGAAATTTGATTCTAAACATTAGGGTTTAAGGTTACAAGTGATGTAGTACAAAAACTTGGTTGATCAAAGAATAAAGAGAAGGAGTTTCTAGGGTTCAGTACAATGATATCGGTATTAATTCCATTTACCGATATAAGTTTTGAAAGAGAATTTCAATGAAGAGAAATGGTGTTTGGAAGAAACTTACTGTTTTGAAAGCTCAAGGAAAGGGTTAGAAATAGAGGAGTATCGTCGTGGCGTTGCGGGAGCTCCGGATGTTGCTTGGATTTTCGCCGGAAGTTACTTGCTCGCTAACTCCTATTTACTCCACTTGTAGTTAGGAACTTTGTGAGAGAATTTTGCTATAATTTTCAGAATGATGCTGAGCAAAGGTAGGAGATGGTACTTATAGTGGAGAATTAGGGTTTTGGAATTAAAATGGTAGATTAAAAAGCATTAAAATTGTGATAAATTGTGAATTGAAGGGTCTCTGTTTGATTGCAGGGAAATCAAACAGTGCATGGGAGTTAGAAGTAAATGAAGAGATGAGTGTGCAAAGCTCGGGCCTTATTGGGCTCCATCCGACCGTCGGTGCCGGACTTAAAGGGCTTTTGGCTGGTCGATTTAGGGTTTAGGATCTCTAGATTCATGCCACGTGGATTATCTTGTATTTACTCCATTTTGTGTCTGTTTTATTTTTCTGAACTTTTCATTTTCCTGTGTATTGCACGTGCAAACTTTTGGGCTTCCAAAAAGTTTTTAAAAAAATTCAGAAAAAAATAATGTGTCTGATGGAAATCGAACACAGGGACTACGTCACAGCAGTGAAAGGGATTTACCAGTGAGCTACAAGTTTTTTATTGCTGTTATTTAACAAAATTGACTTATAACTCAAACACAGGCTGTAAAACTCATTTTCTTATATATTAACAGTAAAATTTCCGTACAAGATTTTAGAGTCATTACATTCTATCCTCCTTATAAAAATTTCGTCCTCGAAATTTACATTTACATATGGACTAATTTTCAAAGAGGTAAAGGTATCTTGCACGCATGTTTTCTTCTCGTTCCCATGTTGATTCTTCTGGCGAATCCTTCTCTACATTACTCGGACTAAGTTAACTTCCTTATTCCGTGGTTTCTTTACCTTTTGGTCCAGGATCTCAACTGGTTGTTGCTCGCAAGTCAGGTCAGTCTGTACGATGAGCTCTGGGTGATCGAGTATGTGGCTGGGGTCGCTCACATACCGTCGTAGATGGGATATGCGGAACACGTTGTACACTCCTTCCAATGAGAGTGGTGCTAGACGGTATGCCACTTCTCCAACTCGTTCGAGTATTTCGAACAGTCCTATATATCTTGGACTTAGCTTACCCCTCTTGCCAAAGTGGATCACTCCTCTGTTCGGAGATATCTTTAAGAAAACATGGTCTCCAGGTTGGAACTCCAGACGTCGCCGCTTTGCATCTGTCCAATACTTCTGTCTGTCTTGGGCTATGCGCATTCTTTCCTTGATTGTGCAAACTACGTCCACAGTTTCCATGATCATCTCTGGTCCAAGGAGTTCACGATCTCCGATGCCATCCCAACTTAGCAGTGAACGACACTTCCATCCGTATAGTGCTGCGAATGGTTCTATTCCAATGCTTGCCTGGTAGCCGTTGTTGTATGAAAACTCCACAAGGTGTAGGTGATCTTCCCACGAACCTTCGAAGTCTAACATACAAGCTCTTAGCATGTCCTCCAGAATCTGAATTGTTCACTTGGACTGTCCGTCCGTTTGTGGATGATAAGCCGTGCTGAAATTCAGATTCGTTCCCAGGCTAGCTTGCAGACTCTGCCAGAATTATGATCGGAATCTTGTATCATAATCGGAAACGATGCAAACAGATACTCCATGTAATCTCACGATCTCCTGCATAAGTTCATGGGTATCAAATAGGGTATATCTTGAAGGTTTAAATCTTAATTTAGATTTATGCTTATCTCCATGTACTTCTTTGTTAACGTCTCGGTTGATTGGCCAACTCGAAATGAAATAAAGTGAGCCGACTTGGTGAGTCGATCCACAATAACCCATACTGCGTCATTACCCTTCATGCTGCGAGGGAGGGCAGTCATGAAGTCCATGGTAATGTGCTACCATTTCCATTCTGGAATTGGTAACGACTGAAGTAGACCAGCAGTTCTGTGATGTTCAGCCTTCACTTGCTGACACACCAAACACTTTGCTATGCTCCTTGCTATTTCGCGCTTCATTCCATGCCACCAGTAGTGTTGCCGTAGATTATTGTATATTTTTATACCACCGGGGTGTATAGAATAAGGAGAGCTATGAGCCTCTTTCATCAACTCTTCTCGAACAGAACCGTTTGGTACACATAATCAACTTCCATATCTCAAGGATCAGTCTTCGTGGATGATGAAGTCATTTCGAAGTCCACTTTCTACTTGTTCTCGGATCTTTTGTAACTTGGCATCATTTGCTTAAGCTGCCTTGATCTGATTTACAAGAGTAGACTGGACTTGTAAGTTCATCAAATACGAAGCGTTACCTGGCATAACTACTTCGATTTCCAATCTGTGCAATTCCTGCCATAGCTTCCACTGAGCGGTGAGATTCATTGCTAATGGCTGGCGCCTACGTGCATCAGGAACTACGTTCACCTTCCCAGGATGATACTGTAGGTTGATGTCGAAGTCCGCCATAAGTTCTAGCCATCTTCTCTGCTGCATGTTTAATTCTTTCTGAGTAAATACATATTTCAGACTCTTGTGGTCGGTGTATATATCCACTCGTTCTCCCAAGAGGTAGTGGTGCCAAATATTAAGTACGAAGATAACGGCTGCCAACTCCAAATCATGTATTGGATAGTTGCGCTCATGAACCTTCAGCTGTCTTGATGCAAAAGCCACAACCTTTCCATGCTGGTGTAGAACACATCCTAATCCTTTACCGGATGTATCGCAATGCACAACAAATCCTCCAGATTGATCCGGTATTACGAGAATAGGAGCAGAAGTTAATCTTGACTTGAGTTCTACAAAAGCGTTTTCACATGCTTCTGACTACACGAATGCTTCATTTTTACGTGTGAGCTTGGTCAAGGGTGCTTCAATTTTCGAAAAACCTTTAATGAATCGTCTGTAGTATCCTGCTAATATCAAGAAATTTCGTATATCTTTCACTGTCTTTAGTGTCGGCCACTCGCTGACAGCTGACGCTTAGTTGGATCTACTGAGATTCTTTTGCCTGAAACGATGTCCAAGAAATCCGACTTGATCTAGCCAAAATTCACACTTGCCGTACTTGGCGTAGAGCTGATGTTGTCGCAAGGTCTCCAGGACAATCCGTAAATGCTCAGTGTGTTCTTTCCGATTTTTTGAATACACCAGGATGTCGTCGATGAAGATGACAACGAACATGTCTAAGTACTATCCGAAAACTTGGTTCATCAGATTCATAAACATGGTAGGTCCATTGGTCACTCCAAATGGCATTACGAGATACTCATAATGACCATAGCGAGTCCTAAACGCCGTCTTCGGAATGTTGGACTCTTTGACCTTCACCTGATGATAACCCGAACGAAGATATAGCTTCGAAAATACACAAGACCCACTTAGATGATCGATATGCGGTAGTGGATACTTGTTCTTAATCGTCACTTCATTCAGAGCTCGATAATCTACACACATCCTGTATGAACCTTCTTTTTTCTTCACCCGTAATACTGGAGATCCCCAGCTTGAAGTTCTGGGACGAATCCAACCTTTTTTCAGCAGTTCTTCCAACTGAATGCGGATCTTCTTCAATCCTTCTGGACTTAGCCGGTATGGAGCTTTGATTACCGGTTGCGCACCAGGTAGTAAATCGATGCTGAATTCAAGAGCTCGATCGAGAGGCAAACTTGATATATCTTCTGGAAATACATTCTTGAACTCTCGAACTACTTCTGGCTTTGATTCTTCCGCTTGTAGTGTTGAAACCACTGCCTTCTTCGGTTTTGCCTTGTAGACGTTGGGTTCCAAGGTACGGTCTCCACTCTTGAAGTTGAACACCGGATAATCGGGTATTTCGAACACTACCCTTCTTTGACGATAGTCGATGGTAGCGAAAAATGTTCCCAGCTAGTCCATTCCCAAGACTACGTCGAAGTTCGGTATATCCAGCACCTTGAAGTCCGCATAAAATTCTCTATTGTAGACGACCACTGGACACAGATTGTATCCCAAAGTTGCTTTTAAAACGCCGTTCCGTGAACTGACATTCCAGCTGGATACGAGCGGTTTAACTGGAATCGCATGAGCTCGGACGAACCATTGCGACATAAAACAATGTGATGCACCAGTGTCAAAGAGTGTTAGAGCAGGTAGGGAGGCTACTAAGATTGTACTTAAGTTGTGTGAGTTTGGGTTTAGATATAGGAAATGTATATTTGATATACAAGGATTGAAAAGGTTTGAAAGAATTGGGAATTACGAATGATGACTTGGCCTGTGGTTTTGGCCTCCTTGACCGTCATTGTGAAAGCCTTACGTCGTGGTACATTCCTCCTTGCTGGAGGCACATTCCTTCATCCTTGGGGCATGTTTCTTTGTCCTTGAGGTATGTTCCTCTATGCCTGATGGAATTGACGTTGAGGCTGTGCAGGAGGTCCACGTGGAGCGGGTGCAGGGAGAGCTAAACGGGGTGCAGGAGCCTGAATGGTTGGCCGTTGCAGAACCGTAATTGCTGGTCTGGGTGTTGGAGCTGCGTTGAAACGGTATGGACATGCTCCTATGGCATGAGTGGATGCGCCACAAACCAAATACATGCCATTTGCACGCCTGCAGTTCTTCTCAAGGTGCCCAGTTCTTTTGTAGTAAAAACAAAAGTCTGGACTGTACCGGTTAAACGATCCTCCCGGTCTCCTGAGTGCAAATGTTGGCCTAGAAAAGGCCCCTACTGTCATCTGAGTGACAGGACGTTTCACACCGGCATTCTGCGGTCTGCAATTCTTCTTCACCACCGCCTCATAGCGTTGGGCAGCTTTCAAAGAAAGCTCATGGGTTGGGAAATCTCCTGTAGCGAGTGCAGCTTGGATTTTCGGGTCCAACTATTGCTGAATTCGTCGTGTCCGGATCTTAGTAATAGGAATCAGGTGAGCAGCGAACCACATACCTACTACTGAGGGACCTGCATAGGCCACCATAAATGTAACGCCCCACGCCCAGTACAGATGGTATTGTTTGCTCTGGCCGAAGCCGCACGGTTTTGTCTTTCGGGTCGAACCGGACCCGACCAGGGGCCACTTCCCAGGAGGTCACCCATCCCAGAACTTCCCTGGCTCGAGCACGCTTAACTACGGAGTTCTCAAGCTCCTGTAGTGCCGGTTCAATTAAAAGGCGTCTCTGTAATTGAGGGTGGTATCATTACATTTATAATGCAGTTCGGTCCTCTTTCAGAATATGTTCCGAAAATTCCCCATTGTTCTACAGTGGGTCCCACGGACTCAAGAGGTGGCCCCTACGGATTCAAAAGGTGGCCCCTGCCCTCTTGGCATGACAATTATTGGCGTGACACTTTGTTCCGTGAGCAAGAACCGGGTCTCGACATTCTCCCCACCTTTGAACAATGGTTCGTCCTCGAACCACAGACCTACTACTGAGGGAATTGCATGGGCCACCATAAATGTAACGCCCCACGCCCCAGTACAGATGGTATTGTCCGCTTTGGCCAAAACTGCACGGTTTTGTCTTTCGGGGCAAACCGGACCCGACCAGGGGCCAATTCCCAGGAGGTCACCCATCCCAGAAATTTCCTGGCTCGAGCACGCTTAACTACAGAGCTCTTAAGCTCCTGTAGTGCCGGTTCACTTAAAAAGCACATCTGTAATTGAGGGTGGTATCATTACATTTATAATGCAGTTCGGAGCTTTTTCGGAATGTGTTCCGAAGATTCCCCATTGTTCTACGGTGGGTCCCACGGACTCAAGAGGTGCCCCCCACGAATTCAAGAGGTGCCCCCGCCCTCTTGGCATGACAATTATTGGCGTGACACTTTGTTCCGTGTGACACTTTGTTCTGTGAGCAAGAACCGGGTCCCGACAGACACCCATGTCTTGGAGCAAACTCCGTAGCCATTTGAGACCAGCAGCAATGTCAGCTATAGTGTGATATTTTGCTTCAGTGCTGGAGCGGGAGATAATATCTTGACGTTTACTTCATCATGATATAAGTGAAGAGCTTAAGAAGATACAATATCCAGTAGTTGAGCATTGGGTATCGGGATCATCTGCCCAGCCATCATTTGAGTAAGCCCGAAGAGAAAGACGAACCCGAGAGAAAAAGAAGGGACCGAGCAATGGAGCCACGAAGATAGCGTAAAACACGCAGTAGAGCAGCATAGTGTATAAAGGTAGGGGCACTGACAAACTGGCTTAAAATATGCACTGCATGAGAGATATCCGAACGAGTGATCAATAGGTATATGAGGGCACTTATGAATTCACGATAACGAGTCGGTTGTGACAAAAGGTCACCATCAGTCTGACGAAGTTTCAAATTCATCTCCATTGGTGTGAAAGCTGGAGTAGTGGAGTCTGTGAGAGCAGCGCACTGAAGTATGTCAGAAATGAACTTCTATTAAGAGAGGTGATAGCCTCGGGAGGAAGAAGCAATCTCAATCCCCAAGAAATAGTAAAGAAATCCAAGATCTTTCATCTCAAACTGATTCTGAAGATGTTGCTTT
This sequence comes from Agapanthus africanus, assembly GCA_030015575.1. Classification (NCBI taxonomy): domain Eukaryota; kingdom Viridiplantae; phylum Streptophyta; class Magnoliopsida; order Asparagales; family Amaryllidaceae; genus Agapanthus; species Agapanthus africanus. The sequence continues at coordinate 293,662,139 of CM057339.1, read as the reverse complement.
AAGATGATGATGGTGGAAGAATCATTGCCTATAATGATCATATCATCAACGTAGAGTAATAAGATGACGTGATCTCGGGAGGATGAGCGGTAGAACATGACATACTCAGCAAGATTTTCAGTTAAGCCCGTGGAAAGAAGTTTCTGACGGAAGCGTTCAAACCAGGCTCTTGAAGCTTGTTTGAGACCATAGATAGCACGACAAAGACGGCAGCAGAGAAACCTGGACGAGGTTGCATATAAACCTCTTGAGAGAGATCACCGTTAGGAAAAGTATTCTTTATATCCATCTAATATAGTGGTCAGTTCCTAGCAACAGCAACTGTGATAAGAGTTTGAACAGAGGTCATTTTTGCAACTAGAGCAAATGTTTCTTCATAATCGATGCCATATTCTTGGGAGAACCCATGGGCCACGAGCCGAGCTTTGTAACGTTCGATAGTGCCATCAAACTTGGTCTTGATTTTATAATTCCATTTGCAACTTATAGGTTTGACTCCGGATGGTAGCGGTACGAGATCCCAAGTGTTAGTGTGATGGAAGGCATCTAGTTCTTCCTGCATAACATATTGCCATTCTGGTATTTGTACAGCCTCAGAGTAAGACTTTGGTTCATGAAGAGAATAAACAGCAGCAAGAAAAGATACAAATCTAGGAGAATAAGAGTTAGTTATAGAAAAACTATAGTGAGCAGGAGGTCGCTGATCTCACACAGGATTGCGATGAGGAGGAGGAGAATGCACCGGAGAAGATTGGTTAGCCGTAAGAGAACATCGATCGTTGGAGCATTTGTGGAAGGCGTGATGGGGACAGAAGTAAGAGTGGGTAGCAACTTAGAGGAACTAGTAGGAGAAGGCAATGCAGGCGTATAGGAAGATGTGGGGATAGACGGTGAGATATGTGAGTGAGGAGTTAAATCAAGAAAAGAGAGATTTGGTTGTGAAGAAGTAGCGAAGTAGGGTACATTCTTAAAAAAGGTAACATGTCATGCTATACGGAGGTGTTTTGTGGTGGGATCATAGCAGCGGTAGCCTTTATGAGCTGAGCTATACCCTAGAAAGACACATTTGACTGGCCGAAGAGGGAGTTTGTTTCATTCTGTTACCTTATAAAAAAAAGAAGAACAAGAGGAGGATTAAATCCTATAGCCTCCATGTGCAAAGCACGTGAGAGCTCACATACAAAGCATGTGACCGGCAACATCAAGAAGGATTAAAACCTATAGCTTTTCATGTGCAAAGCACATAAGCGCTCACATGCAAAGCATGTGACCTCCGGCTTCAATAAGGATTAAATCCTGTGATATAAAGCTTCACGTGTTGAACATGTGAGCGTTCACGTGTTGAATATGTGAGCGCTGAATACAAACAAATCACACCCAAACAGGCCCCCACATGTCAAACATGTGAGCGCTCATGTGCAAAGCACGTGAGCACTGCTATCGTTTATATATGATAGCCCTCACGTGAAACTCACATGAGCGCATCTATTTGAAATGCCAACTTCAGATAGAATTAAATTATATTTGGAGAAATATTTCACCCCAATCTTTCTAAAACTAGAAAAAATTTCTCTGTTAAACAGAGAACCCTTATCCAACGGTGATTATAATATCACCGATCAAATCAAGAGACAAAATCAAATGCTTTGTTAGGAAAATATTTTCTTAATATTGCTAAAACAAATAGAAGATATTTTCTGATAAACAGAAAGTCATCGGATCAAAGATCCAACGGTGGACAAAATTCCCCGGACGGTCTTTAAGATCAATTAAATCAATTGATATCTCTCAATGAGAGATTTTCTCAAGTTAATCAACAATTTCCCCCCACCTATATAAAGGACCCGAGACTTTAAGTCTCGGGAGGAGAATCAACCCCATAAGGTGATAAAAAAGCTACGATTGAGAATTTAATTCTCTGGCTGAAGAAAAAGCTCCTTCTTGCTCCCCTCAAATTCTCTGTAAAGAAAAAAAGCAGAGATCAAAATATCTCCTTTACCTATCATACATAAATATAAGGGTTTAACCCTTTATAAAGAACTCAATTCTTTCTCTGGATCTGAGATCCACAAGACAAATCTTCCATAAGTTGAGAATTTAATTCTCATCGGGAAGATTTTGTTCTTCAGACTCGAGATTTAGGGGAAAAATTAGTGTGAGAAAAGAAATATGAAGAAAACAGATGGAATGTATATTCCAGGAATTTAATTCCTCTAAAACAGGGTTCAACCCTTCAGAGAACTTAGTTCTCCTAAAAAAAGAACAGAAGAACTTAGTTATCATAAAATCCGATTCCACATCTTCAAAACAGTGATCTTGGTGATCGTTAATGGCCAAAACACCTTTAATAGAATTTTAATTTCTTTCAAAAAATAAGCAGATAATTAATCTCTAAAGACACAATGTCTTATGTAATTACCACATGAGCGCTCATAAGATTTTATGAAGTTAACGTTTTACGTGATATTCATGTGAGCGCTCAAAAGAGCCTATGTAGACAACGCTTCACGTGTCTCACTCGTGAGCGCTCATAACTAAAGACTTAGTGCCTCACGTGACTTACGCGTGAGCGCTCGTAAATAAAAAACTTAGCACCGCACGTGCCTCACACATGAGCGCCCATTAGTAAAGATCTGGCGTTTCACGTGCTGCTCACATGAGCGTTCAAAAATTGGCAAGCTGGAGCGTCTCACGTGATACCCACGTGTGCACTGTATAAAAGTTCTTAGCACTATATATTCCAAGTGTTTAAGTGCTTAGCACTGACTGGGCAACGCCCAAGTCTGAGCGCCTCACGTGATGCTCATGTGAGCGCCAGAGCAAAATTTAGATATTATATCTACAGTCAAAAGATTAAGTGCTTAGCACTGTTAGATGATGAAAAGCCCAAGACTGAGCCCAAAATTGGCCAAGTCTCTAAAATTTCCTTGAAACCGTATTGTTCGTTGCAGCCGAGCCCATACGCTGTGCTGATGAATCTTAACAAAATTTAATAATCCTTAACCATATTTCTAAGTTGATCTGAGTTTCATATAAGAGTAACGTATTCTTAGTTAAAATAAATTGAGCCTATATGCTTATATATTTAAGTCGATCTTAATCTAAAATCAGATTAACGGTTCTTAAATAAAACAAAATATCCCCTGAACTGATGGAACATATGACCTAGGTTCAAACCCAAATATATATGTACGGATTTGGACTAATCCGCGCCCTACGGGCGACGACATAAATTAGTCTCCGTATACAATCCACAGGAAACCCTAAAATAAACTAAATATAATACGACACGAAGTGATCTGCCTGAAGAAGAAGAAAGTTGTTATCGCAACGCAATAACGTAATTCACCACAGGGGCTTGCGCCTGCAGGGAAAGGCGTCCCTACAATAAAAAACCTTTCATAAATGAGGAGGAATCTGATAAAGTCATGCTACAATGGTCGCATCCGTCCAAACCTTCGATATACGGTGCCATAAATCAACATGACATTTGTGGAGAGGTGGACGGATATGTTATAAATAGCTTCTGCCCCAAAATTCAAGCAAGACGACCTATCTCGGTTCGTCTCTGTTTTCGGTAGTAAACAAATTCTTCCATACCCGGTGGGATCTCCTACTCTTTCCACTCCACACTTCTTGTGTCGTGTTTCGCGAACAAAATCATGGTTCGCCATATTCATGGTTGCCCTTAGATGCGAGATACTAAAACTTGGTGCTTCGCTTCTGTGCAGAATCAATGGCCTCTCACTGCACTTCCTACAAAAGCAACTCCCACTCTACCCTGGCCGGAGGAGTGACGTATAGGCTCAACGTGGCCTCTATCTTCTCAATGCCAATGGGAAAAGTCGCTCAAGCCACTACTGGGCTATTCTTCGAGACCATGCTCCCACCCATGAGCTTCGGCACTTCAACACCTCAAGAAGAAGCTCCCCGAAGGTCGGTCTTTGATTGGCTAACTACTGTGACGGCTCCTATCAGCAAGCCGTCCAACTCAGGAGTTTCAGTCTGTAACAGGCGTTGAAGTCGAAAATTGCACCCCGGTTGACCAAGTCAAAGTCAAAGTCAACCCCAAGCCAAATGGGCCCAACCCAGGTTGAGTCCGAACATGAAGCGGCCGGCCCTCCCCCATGCCAAAATGAAATCAAGTAATAAACAATTTTTATGTAATTTTTTATGCATGAATGTAAACAAAATGGGCATAAAGCCAAATTTTTGTAAGCCCATGGCTTATGTGCAAAAAGAAATAGCACATGAGATATGAGATGGGAAAAATGCCATTTTGTAAAGCCCAAGGGGCTATATGTAAATGTGTAAGCCTATATAAGGCAACATGATGATGAATAAAAGATAGGACTTTTCATTCCCCTCAAATTCTAGGGTTTGTGCCTCTTTCCCCTTTCTGAAGGTTCTAAACCTTCTTCTTTCTTTTGAATTAAATCAAGAGTTTTACTCTTCCTTTTCCAAAACTAAATATTTTTTCACCACAAAACCCACAAAGGGGAGCTTAGATCTCCCATCAGATCTCAAAAAGAAGAGATTTTTAAAATCTCACATCTCTTGATCTTCAAGATCTTGCCAACAGAGGATGAAGAAGGAGGCCCATCTCCGAAAACCCCATTTTGGGGAAGACCCAGGGCTCCAAAGAAGAACCCCTTTCATCAACTCCAAAACAACTTAGGAGTTAAATTCCACTCTAAATCCTCTTTTAGGATTTTAAATCCTATTTCTGGGACTAAAAGCCCCCTTTTTCTCGCCAGCGCCCGAGCGCTCAAGCGCCCAGCGCCCATGTGCCGGGCACGTGGTGTGCTAGCGCTCGAGCGCCTGGCTGTCACAACCCAAAATATTAGCTCGTGACCAGCACTTGAATCACGCAACGTCTAAAGGCGTAACGGAATTCAAGTAAGCTGAAACCCAAAAATCTAAACCTTTTAAGAAAAATAAAGAAGGTGAGGTTTTGAAATAAGGGTATAATGAAATCAAGTTTTCTTAATGCATAGAAAAGGAACATGAATGATGCAAGTGAAATTTACTAGTTTGAAAACATATTTCGTCTTTAAAAATTTTTGGCAGCACCTCCTTTTTATATTTTGATCCAAAACCATAAATACATAATAAGAATAATGGCATCCCCAAGCGGGAGCTAGCTCTTCGCCAAACGGCGGATCACAACCACGCAAGATAGTAAAAATAAGTATACGACGCCCAACGGCGAAGTTCACCACAAAAAGATAAAGAAAAGCAAGACATATAAACCAAAAGTAGAGGAAAACCCCTCGCTCTAAATCTCGCAACCATAATCCCACTAAGTCTCATTACTTATACAATTTACAAATTTTGATTGATGGAGTTAACTAGATACAATATGAAATATAGATATAAGAGTGGGTATGATACAAATGTTCCACCTACCAATGCAAAACACCCGAATGCAACTGGGTGCCAGCGAAGCCGCTACTGATCCAAGCGGTCAACCTGCAAGAACTGTGGCACAACGGGGGTGAGTTGCCAACTCGTGAGTAGAAAAATATCAACAGATAGAAATCGAATAAATAACGACTCCTAGGTCAACTATATCATAAAGGTAATACTATGATATCTAGGGCGACCGGGTCTGTATATGTGCCAACAAGGTAGTCGATGCCTATAAGCATGTGGATAACATCCAACAGTATAATCAATGCATGTACGCATGTGGATCTCGTCCACCCATATAATCAATGTATGTATGCATGTGGATCTCGTCCACGCGTCAACCAATGACACTACAATATCATGCATGTAAATATCATAAAAGCGTATGCATGAAAGTATGAGGATATAAATCAACGGGTGTCCCTCGCGACACATCAAAATCATGGAACCTGAGTGTCCAGCATCGACACTCGAAACATCATGAAAACTGTGTCCAGCATCGACATGTAAATCCTCATATATCTCAGGCGCCGTATCCTTAGATCGGCTCTCAGGCGCCGCACATCCTGGTCGGCCCTCATATCCATCTCGCTACTCCGGTCGGTATCCTCCGGATAACCGCCGAGTCCAAATACTATCACTGGTAGGTAGTGCTTCCCTGCCGGGCTCACCGTTTAACATATACGAGTTTTCTTGTCCCGGGGTACCTCACCGGGTCTACCATGTACCCGCAGACGGTGCCTACCGCTCCTCGAATCGGGTTTCACATGCCACTCTCAGAACCGAGAAAACACATGGTGGACGCACTGAAATATCATATCAAGAGAAACCGGGTTTTTAAAACAATACATATTTTCTTTTGAAATTACCACGGTTCACAAATCCAGAAATCTCATGAAAACAACATATCTCAATGCGTAAAATCATAAAGCATGATGTATGCGACATATAACAAAAATGTAAGCATATCAATATATCATGCAACATGGAACAGTGATATGACATATTAAGGAAAAACCGCTCTTTTAAATGATTCCAATTTTTAAAATATAACATGCGGTTCCCAATTTCCCAATAAAACCAATTATCTATGTAGGTACAATATGTATATGCGCAAGTATAGATGTACTAATGTATGTGTGCACAAATATGGATATACAATGTGTATGTGCACAAGTATGGGTGTATCAAGGTATATGTGCACCAATATGGATATACAATGTGTATGTCATGAGAGGTTCAAAGTGTATTTTATCTTACACGTAGCAACTCTTCTTCTTCAATCCTTTAATCTGCTCTCAGGAACGACGAGAGAGTATGCAGCAACCCTACTGTGTAGTGACATGGCAATTATCGATGATGAAGTGTGTGAGCCGGCAAATCTGTGTATATGTAACATACACATCATCGATAATGATGCAGGTGTACTAGCACAGGTATAAGCAATGCCATGGGAATAATATGAATGCAGCATATGGTAAATCATATGCAAATGCTGACGGGTATACGTATCTATCATGACCGAGTCAGTGAATCTATCGATCGGCATCTAGCCTCACAACATCGCGTACGGTATAATCCATCGTACGACAACCTCTAGTCAAGGGTAAGGATCAATCATCAAATCAACTCATCACGCACGGAAAATCATCGTACGGCGGCATTAAGCTATCAGGGATCCTATCAACCTATAAGACAACGAGGGTACGGCCTGATATCACGTACGGCCTATCATCCATGATTCACAACATTCTATATATATATATATCTATATCTATATACATTTGTCCCAGATCACATCCATAACAATCTCATATCAGGGGACCGACAAGGTATCAACCATCTCAATCGACTCGCATCCGTATACCAACATATCATCAGATCATCATATTCGTCTTATATTCTTTTCATCGCATTTATATCCCTAATCAAGTCAATCTTATAAATACATTCTGCCTTTACTATAAGTATAAGTATCTAATCTAACATACACACCCGAACCATACAAACAATTTTTGAAAGATGCGAATCGCAGTTTTGAAAGTAGGGGCTACGGTGTTTTTAAAGAAAAGATATCATTTGAAAATTCGTAACATCCCTCAAGGTATCTGTTTAAAAGATGCATACGATTCTTCAGTTTGGAAATAAGTATGGTTCGGATGACCCATCTACGTCGGCTATCTAGTCCTATAGTACCCTAAACGTCAATATCGACAAACGTCGTCCACATATTCCGTCATCCTATAATAGTCGTAAAATAACACTTCTAACTATCCTCTAGTTTCTAATATGGTTTCATAGCTATCTTCATTCTAACCCTAGTTTCCTAATCTAGGTTTCCTTAACCATATTCTATAAATCAGTTTTCCATCAAAGCTTTGCGGGGGTGCTATACGTCATCCACCCGACTTCCCCCATGGATATAGATCCACTCACCTTGCTTCTTGCTTGCCGAAGTCGTTGACGCCACGCTCTGCCGCCTCGGAATCCACGTGAAGGTACCTACAATAATAAACAATCGCAATGCGTATTAAAATCAAGGCGGAAAACCAAAACGGCACACGTTTCGCTCATAGGTTAAAACCTATAGCTTCGCGTGCAAAACACGACAAATTACCCCTAGTCGTTGATGTACAAACATTCAACAACCAAAAACAAATCCAAATATTCAAACTCATCATTCAAAATGAGGAAAACATATCCAAAAACACACCAAAATGCTCCCAGATTTGGACTCAGGTCAAACTAAGAAAAGTTGCATATACAAAGGGCCTTAACTATATAGCAGATAACACTCGACAAAACCCCACAACCATCCCTCCTAGTCTGGCCGCAATTTGCGGCCAGAATGAATATTTCTGCGGCCAGAGTACAGGGGTTGGGGCTCAGGTCTTGGGTGAAGGTTTCAGGTTGGCTGCACACTCCTCTGTGTTTGCTAAATAATTTCTAGTGCCCCCGGGTTACTTCAGATTCCAAAATACCCTCATAATTCACACATTTATCCAATGTCGGGGATTCTAAGTTTGGTATTGGGGTTTAAGTCTCTGGTTCCAGTCCAATATACCATCACCAAAGGAGTTTTTAAGGTCACTACCACTCTCCATTACACTTCACAACCCAAGAATTCCTCAAACCCTAACTTGGAATTTTCTAATCTCACTAAATATCACAATATCACTTCTAAACTTGCATGAAAACTAAAGTGAAAGAAATACTATGCTAAGTGTGATGAAATTACCTCACTTGGGCAACCCAAGAAAAACCCTAGCTCCTCAAGGTTGTCAAAATCTAACTTTTCTTGGTCCAATATGTAGAGGAGGAGGAGGTGATCAATTTTAATGAAAGGGGTTTAGGGTTTTGATGGAGTTTTTGAGGTGGATCTTGGGGTTGATGGTGGAGGGAAATGAGGAAGAAGAAGGAGAAGAAAATGATTGGGGGGGGGTTTGAAATGAGGCAGCCTCCCTCTCTCTCCTCTCTTATTCTCACCCCCACACTCAACTAATTACCCTTTTACCATTCCTCTTTTCTTTTCTTCTTTAAACTTTAAAACCAAAACACAAAATACCCAAACAAACACAAGAAAACAACTTGTAACCAAAGTGCAACATGACATGGTGCACTAGCCATGAAAAACCGTAAAAACACAGATTTGGCTTAATCGCGATTAGCAGTGCACTAATCGGGTTTTTTTATATATCCAAACTGCATATAATAAATTTTAAAAATGCCAAATCGTTTAAATATACTATTAAACGAATAAATCATTTTAATTTCCATTTATTTCACAATTATTGGTATATATTTATACCCTTTTTCGAAAACCCCAATTTCGCAAATCGGGCAGTTTTCGGGAAATATATTATTTTAATATTAAATTCCAAAAATAATATTTTATATTTTCTGAAATGTTACAGTCTTCCCCCCTTAAATAAATTTGGTCCCCGAATTTAAATTTAAAACCCCCAAAATCTAAAACATTTCAATAATCAACCCAAATCACGGGGCTTCGAAATCACGGAAAATACAGAAATAACACAGCACATCGCTTCAAGTGCGCATGAAAATGAGTACAAAACTCAAAATCGAACTCCGTCAAGCGTCACACAAATCATCGGATTTGCACGCATATCCTCGGAGTTACTATAGAGATATAGATTTCGAAATCCACTACTGAAATCCAATATACACTAGTCAAATACTATAATATGTGTATAGTACGCATCTTTGAAAACTCCAAAATCTGAATAAAATACATGCAAAATCTTTTCTAAATCGCCGCGCGAATGCGTAACTCACGGCATAACTGACGGACGCTCGTTTTAAAATAATAATATATGTCCATATATGTTTTCTTAAATACACGTTCCGTCGTTTTCAAAATATTCCAAAAGGTTTTCCTTTATAAACGTTCGTGTCGCTCACGGACACGTAGGAATAGCGAGACTATACCTCCTATTGAAAACCCTTTTTGGTAATCTTTTAATGCATGCAGAGTACTCAGGTACTGTCCTCAGATCATTCCTGTTTGGCTACTACACAATATAGTGCCCATCATGAAAACAAAGTGATCAAAAGCAAAACCAGCCTCAAAAGGCGTATCCAATAATCATATGCGTCTGGTGCGCACGGAAATCAAATCCAAACACATGTGCCACTATACGCACAAGCAAAACTAAGTGCAACAGGTGTGCACAAAAGCATCTGTCCACTGCAATGGGTGTGCATGACAACAATATCTGGTGCACCTATTGTGCACGAAAACAACATCTGGTGCATCAAATGCACGAAATACAATCAATAACTCAAACGCATAAAAGCAACACCGAGTACACCAAGGTGTATAAAATCGTAAATGTGTGCAACTGCGTGTACAAAATACAAATCAATGCACTGCAAGCACATATAAGCTATACCGAGTGCAAAAATCACCTCATTCGCATGAAATCCATGAAATCATAAACACATGCTACGAAGGTACAAAATCGACATCAAACACAATAGGCATGCACAAATCGCAATCAACACAACGGTGTATGAAATATATATCAGGTGCGATAACTATGCGCAAAAAAAAATGTAAATACCTCGTAGGTGCAGCCATGGTGCACGAAATCAATATCAGGAAACTCGTCATCAAAACTCAAATCCAAGCGATATAAGCGTGATACTCGGATCACAACGCAAATCGCAACAAAGGACATCGAGGTACTCCTACAATGTCGAAAAATAAATCGATGCGCCTAAAAACCGGCAGAACAAGAACATCCGCTTGCCTCCTGCTCACGGTCTGGCATCCTCGGTCTCTGGGTCCTTATCTTCTCTGGGGATTTACCAATCTCGCAATCCATCGGCTCATCGGCCCAGTCAGGTGTGCTAACGGGGACGATTCCGTTCTAACACTTCTCTGGTCATCTCTCGGTCAATCATCACGACCACTTGTAAGGCAGCACGTCACTGGTGTCGGCCTCTGGCTCTCTGAATACATGTGACACATCTTATCCTGGGTGCAATTCTCATTGCAGCAGTGTCCCGGAAGGAATCCTGCTTAGGGTCTCTTCCGATCTCGCCTATGCCGAACTGTATGGAGGCTGGTACCCTTACATAATCCTTTCTCGTTTTCTGGACATCTGCGTGTTCCGCACACATTTCCTCGAAAACTGGCTGTATCCCAACGCCTCTGTATACCCATCAGATCTCTAATCTCGACGGGGAGTAAAACAGCTCGTTAACATCTCGCATGAACCTCTGGCTCCACTCGTCTTTATCATCGTCCGCTTCGACGTCACGTCTTACTGTCTGCGTACTGCAACTGTTCTCGGCCACGGTCAATCCGAAGTCTCTCACACGGACTCGAAATCGCATACTCTGTATCTTCATCACTCTGTAGAAGATGTCTGGCCGAACAGGTCCTCGGAAACTCGTCCCAACCATCGGAGGAATACTCCATACTCGTCCGTTCTTGATCAACTCACAACGCATCTGGGTGAGGTCCTCTATCCGAAACTGGTCAGCTTGCTGATCTCTTATCTCATGATATCTGGACGACGTCAAACTTTTCGATCGAATCATCGAGGTCCCAAAATTTCCCGAAGGCTCAACACCTGAGCACAGTCTAAAAATATCTGGTACATACCACAGCACCTCTGGACTAGCCGTAGAAGGGCAAACCCAAGCCTCACTGATGGCACCGATAAACTGCCACAAACCCTAAGGTGTAAAGCGGTTCCATGGTCATCATGTCGAGTTAGGGTTTCATTCTTCTAGAGGGTCCACAGAATTACCTGCATGTTCCTCCGAACACATTAAACTTGGGAAAAATAGGTTTCTGACACTCGCTCGAACTTTTTAACTTCGCCTAGCCGACATGCGAATACCCTCCGTCCGCACACTAAACGGTGCCTCAATCCTCCAGGAAAAGCGATACATCAACGGCCATCTCTGGATCGGTCTGCTCTAGATCTGAGTAAGACTCTCCACACTGAAAATCTTCTACTCAACTAGGCCTGCGTCGGCGCATCAATTTGACGAATCACCTTCGTCTCTCGAATCGGGGTAGACTAGCTATCATCTGTCGCATTTCTGCCTAGAAGCTCCGGCGATCTTAGCTCGTAAGCTCTGGAAGCGACATCCCATCATCTCAGCAACAGCTGGGTCACCTGTCTGCATGGTAGGCGACATCAAAATCTCTGAGGTACGCTGTACATCAACGGTCCTCTCGTAACTGGCAGCTCTAACAATGGCCCAATCCTCCGGTGTAAAACTAAGCACTTGCCTCCATAAGAGGTCACAACACAAACATTACATAGAGACGTTCCCATGTCACCAGAAAACACAATGGTCAGCCCTCGTACCAGACGAGCTCGCCCTGACCGCAACAGTAGCAGCAGCTCAAACTGCGCTCAAACCATGGTGACAGGAACCTCAATCGAGTATCGAAGAGAGCAGATAACCGACAAGAAAGGAAACGACAGATCCAGAATGGATACATGATCATAAGAAGGAACAATATCAATAAGAGTATGATCATGGAAACGAATAGAATCAAGGATCTCAAATGGATGTATAATCATGGGTATGAAGAGAATCATAAGTCTCAAAAATATGTACATCCTAAGGTTTCTTAAATGGAGTATCGTATCGTAAATATGCCGCGGAACATACATACGGTACGTTACTCTACTCAAGCTACCTACTCCATCAATCAGGGTCAGCCTATGAAATGAAAGTTCGGGTCTAATCCTCCCCCCCCCCGTTCAAGTCTAAGTTCCGTAAGGTCAAGCCTAGGTTCCGAAATACAAACCCGCCCTAGACTCCGCAAAGTCAAACATAGACTCGTACAAAGGTTAAACCTAGCGCTCTGATACCAACTTTGTCACGACCCGAAATATTAGCTCGTGACTGTTTCCCCCAATCAGAGCAAAGCTCTGTTTTGAAATTCAAAATTCAAAAATCGAAGCAACGCTTCAGATCCTGCGCTCTGCGCTGCGCGCCACGTGTCGAACGTAGGTGCGCTAGCGTAAGGTGCGCCAGCGCTGGAATTAAAAATTCCCCACCGATAGATCAAAAGATCTAATAATAAGTTATTAATTAATCAGAATTAAAATTCTGTATGGAAAGATCTTTCCAATCTTATTAAAACAAGAAGATTATCTTCTGCAAAACAGAAGCCTTAGGATCAAAGATCCAACGATGGGAAATATTCCCAAATCAATCAGAGAAAAATCTCTTTAACTGATTTATAAAATCAATTTGCCCTATATAAAGGCCCCAAGACTTCAAGTCTGATATAGAGAAACCCCCCTACAAATTTTGAGAAAACTCAAAGAAAGAAAAGCAAGCTTTTAGCAAAAGAAGATCATTTCTTCAAGGTAAAAAAAACGTGATTCTTGAACACAGAGATGAAATCATCTCATGAAAAGAAGAACTATCTTCTAAAAAAGATCATAGATCTATAAAAGACCAAGGTCTTTGATAAAAAAGAGATCAAAAGATCCTCTCCTAAAAACAAAAGAAGTATTTACTTCATTTACAGATCATTGATCTACAAAGGCAGTGCCTTTTATAAATAAGAACTTTTGTTCTTGAACCATAAGGTAAGGCCTCATTTAAAAGGAGAACATAAACTTGTTCTTTGATCAAATGCGCTTTGCGCTACTGAAAAGTGCCTTGCACTCATGAACTGCGCTTTTGCGCTCATTGGACCGGCGCTCAGCGCCAAAGCATGCCACGTGTCAACCATAGACACCGTGTGCGCTTTGCGCTTCTGAGACAGCGCACTGCGCCCATGGACCGGTGCTCAGCGCCAAGCGCGCCACGTGTCACTCACTGGTGCGCCATTAAACCAGCGCAAGGCGCTCATAAATTAAAAGCGCAATGCGCTAATAAACTAGCGCTTAGCGCTAAGCGCGACACGTGTCATCTTCGTGTGCGCTACCCGACAGAAGCGCTATCCGCTCTTTGATTGGCGCAAAGCGCCTGGCGCGCCACGTGGCGCACTGTCAGAACACAAATTGTTCTAATGAATTCTATGCATTCAATACAAGACAAAAGATGTCAGAACCCAATGCTTAGCATTATTAAAAGGGCCAAGCCCAAATAAAGGCTCAACAACCAGAGCGATAAAATGTTAAACATTTTAATTGGACTTAGCCCAACATTGGCCGTAAGTCCTCAACTTATATTCAATTGAGCCTATCTGCTCATGAATATTCAACAAATATTAGTCCCAAACTGGGCTATAGATTTTCCAATCAATCTACATCCGGTTCGAGGGTACATCTCTTTACTCCTCTGATATCTGTCGCTGTAATCCTTCAACGTCTTCAGAGAGGTGACGGGTCCCGACAACCACACATTTCTACAGACTGTGGGGTCCTTAAACTCATGGACTACGATGTCCTTAAACCTTATAGACTACGATATCTTTAAACTACGGACTGTGGGGTCCTTAAACTCATCGACTACGATGTTCTTAAACCTTATAGACTACGATATCTTTAAACTATGGACTGTGGGGTCCTTAAGCCCATGGACTACGATGTCCTTAACCTGGACTGTGGGGTCCTTAAACTCATGGACTACGATGTCCTTAAACCTTATAGACTACGATGTCTCTAAACCGGACTGTGGGGTCCTTAAACTCATGGACTATGATGTCCTTAAACCTTATAGACTACGATGTCTCTAAACCGGGCTGTGGGGTCCTTAAACTCATGGACTACGATGTCCTTAAACCTTATAGACTACGATGTCTATAAACCGGACTGTGGGGTCCTTAAACTCATGGACTACGATGTCCTTAACCTGGACTGTGGGGTCCCTTTAAACCCACGGACTACGATGTCCTTAACCCTGGACCGTAATGTCCTTAAACTAACTGACCGCAATGTACCTAAACTAAACAATAGAGCCCAATTGCTCTCTTGTTGGATCTAAACGATCCCGTTAAGTAGATCTTAGTCTAGAAATTAGACTAACGTATCCTTAACAAACGTTTAAGTTGATCTTAGTGTAAAAATTAGACTAACGTATCCTTAAACCCAACTCCCAAACCCAAATCTAAGAAGATACGGATTTGGACTAATCAACGTCTTACGGGCGACAACATAAATTAGTCTCCGTATACAATCCACGGGCAACCACAAACAAAACAAACACCCACGACACGAAGTGACCATCTGGAGAAGGAGAAAGCTGTTACCGCGATGCGGTAGGGTAATTAACTGCAGGGGCTTGCGCCTGTAGGGAAGAGCGTCCCCACAATTAAAACCCCCTCAAACGAGGGGGAATCTGACGAAGTCTGCTACATCGGCCGCATCCGTTTAAACCTTCGATACATGGTGCCATAAATCAACTTGGCATCTTCGGAGAGGTGGACGGATAGCACCAATTAGCATCTGCCCCCAGATTAAGGCAAGACGTTTGTCTTCTCGGTTTCCGGCGGTAAACAGATTCTAGCACGCCCGGTGGGACCTTTTCCTCTTTCCACTCCATACTTCGTGCGTCGTGTTCGCGAACGAATCGCGGTTTGATATGGTTGCCCTTGGGTTCGAAGTACTAAGATTTAGTTTCCTGCTTGGCGCAGAAAGCGAAACATCAATGACATCCACTTGCGTGAAGTGTTCCAACTGCAATTGCAACTCGCGCTCCGCCTCATCTGGAGGCATAGCCTACGGGCCCCAAGCGGCCTCCTTGTTCACGATGCCGGTGGACCAGGTGACTCAGGCCACCACCGGATTGTTCTTTGAGACTATGCTCCCACCGATGAGCTTCAGCATCCCCGTACCAACACCAGAAGCTCCTAAGAAGTCGGTCTTTGATTGGCTTGCTACTACCGCGGCCCCTCTCAACGGGTCGTCCAGCTCCAGCGCCTCAGTCTTCGCCATATTGGGCCAAAGTTCATGCGGGCCCATGATGAAGCCTGCAATTCCAGAAAAGGTTGTTCCGAAGAGGATAGCCATCCCTGCTCCCGAAGTCGTCAAGGCGGCTTCTCCTGCCAAAGAGTCGGTCTTCACAAGACTGACTGTTCCGGCTCCCGTCCCTGCTCCAAAGTCTGTCTTTGACAGGTTAGACACTGCTGCTCGACGGACCTCAGTCTTGAAGAGGCTGACGCTAGTAACAGCCTTTCTCCAAAGCAGGGGGCAAGATGAAGTCACCCCTCAAGCTGAAACAGTCCCAACAGCTCGATGCGCTCGACGTCGCCACTGGCGCCGGGTAAGGAAGGCTGGGGGAACTCCCCCTCTGGGCTAACTCCACCAGCCCCAACAGTGGAAGTCAATGCTGCTGTTCCAACCGGGAACAGCTTTGAACTGCTGAACAAGGTGCGCATGAACTCTCCTACCGCCGTACTGAAAAGATCTCCTCCGCTGGTGGAGAATGTTACAGAAATAAAGCTGGATCAGCCCTCTCAACGGCTGTCCTCCAAAGTTTACAAAGTCTGGCGACGGGTCCAGGAGTCGGTGATTGATCAAGACTATCCTCGCCGACAGAAGAAGCTGAAGGCTCAACAGGAAGGGAACCGTCCTGGCAAGCCACAAAAGACGACAACCACCTGGGTGCCCACTGCAACGGCCCCCTCAACGTCAACCAATCAAAAGAGAAGGAGGCCAGAGAAAGCCCCTGTGAACGTGGCGGGCCACAAAGACGCTGAGCCCAAACGCCCCAAGTCTGGGGGCATAACGGTGCATACTGTTTACATGGCTTCCGGAAAAGAGGAAAGCCGCACTTCGACGGCTCACCGACCGCTCACCCGATCAATAACAAGGGCTCAGGAACAACAGCAGCAGAAGCTTCAGGAGATGCTGACTGCAATGGCCGCACTTACCGGGCCAAAAGAAAACCCGGAGGCATCATCAGAGCAGCGTCATGAACAAGAAACCGATGCTGACTTCCTACGCAGAGTCCTCGAAAAGAAGGACAGAGAAGCAGCAGAACAAGCTGCCAACATAAAACAAATGGCGCTTCTCTTCCAAGACATGGTAGGGATGATGTTACAGCCGGACCCTCCAGTTGAAGACCCTCCGATCATTTTTGAAGACGATAGAGGGGAGACATCTAATCTTCCTCCGGCTCTTTCAGCGGCCAAGGAGGAAACCATTTCCAAGGCCGCACTGGATGAATATATAGCTCAGGAAATACGAGCTCACCAGGCGAATGAAGTGGCCGGTCAAGTCGTTAAAACTGGGCGACCGTATCCAAGCTGGTATGACCAAATAAAATACCCGCCGGGATACACAATCCCCAAATTCCATGTTTACAAGGGGACAGGCAATCCTCACCAGCACGTCGCCCAGTTCAGAGCTCTTTGCGACAACACCGGGGGCGATGATAAGCTTTTGCTCCGTCAATTCGTCAGCAGCTTGTCGGAAACGGCCTTCGAATGGTACTCCGAACTTCCAAACGACTCCGTCAAGACTTTTGCGGAAATGGAACTGTTATTCACCCAGCGATTCACGAGTGCTAGTGAACACACCCCGATAACGGCATTGATCAATGCCAGGGTGAAGCCAGGTGAGACGTGGGTCCAATACGCCATACGATGGAGGAATCTGTGGTCGAAGCGCAACAGCGCATCGAAGAAGCACCGGCGGTGGGTATGTTCGTGGGCACTTTAGACCCTCATGCAACTATCTCCCAGTTTATGATGTTCTTCAAGCCGACTACTTTTCAAGCCTTAATCGACAAACTGGCCCAAATGCACCAGATGGGTCATAGACCGTCTCCTCCAAAGCCGGACTCTCGAAACGAGAAGGGAAAGGGGAAAGCGATCGTCGTAGCCAATGCTCAACAACAGCCCGGTGGCCCAAGGCCAGTTGATCACCAAAATAACAGAACTCGATCTCTCGAAGATAAAATGAGACGTCCTTACTCGTTTCCTAGAGACAAGACGAAAAGGTTATTCGAGCTTGCACTCCGCAACAGGCTCATTACTCTGCCAGAGCCAAGACGCCCAGCGCAACCAGGTGACATTAGCAATCCTAACTACTGCCCTTATCACCGAATGTTGGGCCATCCGATCGAGAATTGTTACATCTTCAAAAGCTGGATAGAAGATCAGTACTAACAGGGAAAATTCGTATTATCTGAGAATTGGAAGGTGAACCCGCCTCGGCCACACACTCCCAAGAAGACGGATACGCCGGGGGCATCATGCTCTTTCGTAGAAGAAGCTCCATGGGAGGTCACTCTTTCGGATAAGACGAAAAGAATGCTAAAGGATCTCCATACATGCCCAGCAATCAGGTGGAAGAATCCACTCGAACCAGAGATTATCGAAGGGATGCTAAAGCCGCGCCCAACTCCAAAGATCAGTGATGATAACCAAAGCACTCATACCCAGCCGTCAAAATCTTCGAAGAAGAAGAAGAAATCCAAGAAGCCCATAAAGCCTGGCGACAAGTGCACGGACCTACAAAAGCAAATTGACGCGCTGGAAGAGTATAATCAAAAGGCACGAACCCCAATAGCACTCCAAGAGTTTCTCAGCCACGTCCTTGAGGATGGAGATGATGATAATGGAGAAGACTCGTCAGATAAATCTGAGAATTATGTGGCAAGTTGCCATGTGATCTCTCAATCGTTGATAGACGTTGAAGAGGCTCCTTGCACAAAGCAACTGGGGGCAGGTCCTAAGCCAGAACTCCTGGGGCCATCAGATGAAATAATTGATGTATTCCTGAACACAGCTCTTCTTAAAAGCAAAGCTGATCGCGAGCGTGAGATGGCTATATTTGAAAAGGCCAAACGCCGGCGATTGGATGAAAGGGTTGAAACACTCCCGCCAGATCAAAGTGCCTCCGTTGCAAATAAAAGCATGTTCAAGACGAGGAAAAGGTTCGCTAAAGCCATCTTGATGGGAATGAAGCTGCCACCCTCCGAAGGAAATATTCTTGGTGAAGCGGAAACACATCCTAGCTACTGCTTATATCATCGAAAGATTGCACACCCCATCGAAGAGTGCAACGCTTTTACAAGATGGTGGAAGAGATATGTCGCTCACCGGCAAAATTTCAAGCGAATGAAACGCAAAACTCGTCGGGAGCAAAGAAATATGACCGAGGAGCATAAAAGAACTGCCTGCAACTGTCGCATGGTCAACGCCGGGGGATCGCAAGTTCTCACATTCGGGAGCGACTCTGACGAAGAAATGGCTCTTGGACCTCTCTTTAAAGAGTCCACCTTGGGAAAAGAGGAAGAACCGAAGGCCTGTGAAAATATTCAGCTGCGCAACCGTATGCTTCCCGAAAAGAATCTTAGGCCCTCGAACAGTGGGTCAAATAGAAACGATAAAAGGAAAGAAAAGATTTCTGAGGATATCATCCTTGATGACCAAGCCGTCGAAAAGCTGACAGCCAAGGACCCGCCGAAGAAAAGTAGGGTGGACTACAACGTTCTGGCACACCTGGAAAGCTACCTTCGCAACTAAGCATTCTCGATGCCCTTCTGCTATCCAAAGAGGCGAGAGATTCATTGATCAAGGCGTTACAAGAGCCGGAGCAATTCCAAGCTTTTCTCGCCGAAGAAAAGATGAAGGACGAGCTGGAAGAAGTACACACTGCCGATATCACCTTCGGCGATGAAGATCTCCTACTTAGGATATGCGAACACAACCGTCCCCTATATGTCTTCGGGTACTGTCATGACATCAAGATAGGTAAAATCCTGGTCGACAATGGGTCCTCCGTCAATCTCCTTAACGTAAGGGTGTTAAAGGAAATCTGCATGAGTGTTCAACACCTCGCGCGGGATAAGATCACCATCTCCGGGTTCGACTCTCAGTCATCACGGACGCTTGGGTCCGTGATACTGACGTTACGCTTTGGGCTGCTCGTCACTGATATCAAGTTCCACGCCATTGACGCGAAGACATGCTACAACGCTTTGCTCGACCGGCCCTGGTTACACGAGTACAACATCATTCCCTCTACACAACATCAGTGTATGGAATATTTCAGGGATGGTCTCGAGTATACGATCACAGGAGAGCTAAACCCATTCTCCGTGAACGAAGTCCGCAAGTACGAAGATGCAAAATACTTCTTACCAGACTTTGAGGACACAGAAAGATGTTAAAAACCGGAGAACAAAGCTATCCCTACCATTCCGGTCTTCGGGAGTGATACCGAGGAGGAAGAAGAGATAGTTTACTTGGGTCCGCCCCAGTGCAACAAGCCAGGACCGTCCTCTCCTATGTCGATCTTCGGCAGTGACTCGGAAGATGAGGCCCATGCCATATTCTCTGCTCGGCCTTCAATACAAACCTTCGCTGATGAAGAGCAAAGTTTGCAAGTTGTCATGGTTCCGCCCAAGCATTATAAAGAACTAGACGCGCTTGATACCTGCAATGTGGAAGAGCTGCAGACGTTCTATGTCCCTCCCAGGAGAGAAGGTGAAAAGGCGATCCTATTCTACCGATCCGGGGAAACCAAAGTGGAGAAAGAAGTCTGGCACGGCGTGGATTCTACACTCGACAGGCTCCAGCCCATCCGCTTGCCCAGATATTATACGAACGTACTAAAAAGGCTGTTAAGACGCCAAGGTGTACTCCTTAAGCAAACCGCGTGGCAAGCACGGTTCTATAACAGGATCTGGAACATTCCCGGAACTCAAAGAAAGTTGCCCAACGGGAGAATGGAAACGACCGAGCTTGGGTATATTCAATCTAAGGAACGGGAGCTACTCCGCGACTGCTACGTAGTACATGACTTTGATAAAGAGGGAGATGCTCTATGGGAAGATGTTAACCTTGAACCAGAAATAGCTCCCGCCGTGAAAATGCCCAGTCCGTCGTTCGAAGAACAAATGGACAAGCTTATTAGCGAAGCTAGTCAAAAGGTTCGAGATGACCATAGTCGCGAAATGGCCATCTACGAGAAAGGCAGGACGCAACGCCTCCTTCAACAGACTGCAAAAAATGAAGATGCTCCTCCTTGTCAACCCGTTGTACAAAAGGCCCGACGCAGAGGCAGAAACAAACCAAAGAACGGGAAAGGCGTTCGACAACGACAAAGCGGGTCCAAGAAGCCATGCGATCAAGAATCGAGCGGCCAGGATTCATCTCTTATAAAGACGATGGGTTGAGCATACTCTTTTGTCTAAGACAAGACAAAGAAGATACTTGATCTTGTCATAAAACATCAAATGATTACCCTCCCGGAGTCCAAGCACCCCAAGCAAGCAGGCGAAGTCTCTCACCCGGACTATTGCTCCTATCACAGTGCAATAAGACATCCTCTTGAAGACTGCTTCATATTCAAGGACCGGGTCGAAGACCAGTATCGACAAGGCAGGTTCTCTCTATCCAGCAGCTGGAAGGTAACCCCGCCGCAGAAGCAAGAACCCAAATCCACGAGAATAGAACCAGATCAACATCGGTCTTGGAACGAGCTCGTACCTGTCACGTGATAACACTGTCAGAAGAGGAGCCCGAGAATGTGGATGAACTCCCCTGGTGCTTCGAAAACGATGATGACGAGGTAATCTCAGAATTTCCACCGGCACCAAAAGAGCTGGAAGATGGAATACATACTACTGCAGATAATCTCAAGAAAATTGATTTGGGGATGGCAAGTGACCCGCGACCAACATTCGTTAGTGAGCTATTGTCTGAAGAAAGGGTGGCTGCACTAAAAGACGTGCTTATGCAGCATAGAGATTGCTTCGCATGGAATTATTCCGAGATGCCAGGACTAGATCCAGAGATTGCTGTCCACAAATTGGCAATATCTCTGGACGTCAAACCGATCAAACAAGCACTGAGAAGAATGCGGCTCGAGCTTGAGATGAGTATCAACGCCGAGGTAAAAAATCTAATCGACTCTGGCTTCATCCAGGAGGTTCAATATCCTGACTGGATCGCTAACATTGTCCCAGTGATGAAGAAAAATGGGACGGTGCACAACTGTGTAGACTTTCGGGATCTCAATAAAGCCTGCCCGAAGGACGACTTTCCAGTACCGGTCACCGAACTGATGATAGACAATACGTCCACTCATGAGGTTTTCTCCTTCATGGACGGCTTATCAGGATACAATCAGATAAAGATGCATCCTGAGGACTAGAAGCACACTGCTTTCCGGACTCCTTTAGGCATATTTTGCTACAAGGTGATGCCTTTCGGTGTAAAGAACGCCGGTGCCACCTATCAGAGGGCCATGACGAAAATCTTCGACGACCTCATACATGAAATCGTCGAATGCTATATCGGCGACCTCGTAGTAAAAAGCAAATCATACGAGGAACATTTAGAGCATCTAAAGGTCGTAATCCAACGCCTTCGGCAATACAACTTGAAGATGAATCCTCTCAAATGCGCGTTCGGAGTCTCCTCGGGCAAATTCCTGGGATTCATCGTCCGACACCTGTTTCCCCCAATCAGAGCAAAGCATTGTTTGAATTTCAAAATTCAAAAAATTGAAGCAACGCTTCAGATCGCTTGCGCTGCGCGCTGAGCACCACGTGTCAAAAGCAGACACGCCAGCGCACACCCAATCAGAGCAAAGCTCTGTTTCAAAATTCAAATTTTAAAAATTGAAGCAATGCTTCAGATCCCTTGCGCTCTGCGCTGCGCGCCACGTGTCAAACACAGGCGCGCTAGCGCAGTTGCGCTGCGCGCCACGTGTCAAATGCAGGTGCGCTAGCGCCAATTGCGTCAGCGCTGGAATTTAAAGAATTCCCCACCGTTAGATCAAAAGATCTAAATAATAATAATAAATTATTAATTAATCAGAATTAAAATTTTGTTCTGGAAAGATCTTTCCAATCTTATTAAAATAAGAAGATTATCTTCTGTAAAACATAAGCCTTAGGACCAAAGATCCAACGGTGGGAAATATTCCCAAATCAATCAGAGAAAGATCTATTCAACTAACTTAACAAATCAATTGGCCCTATATAAAGGCCCCAAGACTTCAAGTCTCAGATAGAGAGAACCCTCTGCAAATTTTGAGAAAAAACTCAAAGAGAAAGAAAGGCAAGCCTTTGAAGAAAGAAGATCATTTTCTTCATCTATAAAGGTAAAGAATTATATTCTTGAAAACAAAGATGAAATCATCTCATTAAAAAAGAAGAAGCTTCTTCTAAAAAGATCAGTGATCTAAGAACAAGATCAAAGTCTTCAATAAAAGAAAGGAAAAGATCAAAAAGATCTAATTATAAGAAGATTAAAAGAAGTACTTTACTTCATTAACAGATCTTTGATCTATAAAGACAGCCTTTTGATAAGAACAAGAACTTAGTTCTTGAATCTTGAGGCAAAGCCTCTTTTAAGAAGAACAAAAAACTTGTTCTTTGATCTTAATTTGATCAAAATGCACTCTGCGCTATTGGACAGTGCCTTGCACTAATGAATTGCATCTTTGCGCTTATTGGACTGGCGCACAGCGCTAAAACGCGCCACGTGTCAACCACAGAACAGTTTGCGCTTTGCGCTTCTAAATATAGCGCACTGCGCTCTTGGACTGGCGCACGGCGCCAGAGCACGCCACGTGTCATTCACTGGCGCACTCACTTATAAAGCGTAGTGCGCTGACAGACTTGCGCTTAGCGCTGAGCATGACACGTGTCACCTTCGCATGCGCTAGCGCAATGCGCTCTTTGATTGACGCAAAGCGCCTGACAAGCCACGTGGCGCACTATCAGACCACTATTTTGCTCCTGATAAAAGCTATGCATTCAATACCAGACAAAATGTCAGAGCCCAATGCTTGGCATTATTAAAAGGGCAGAGCCCAAATGAAGGCCTAATAGGCAGAACAAAAATGAAATGTTAAACATTTTTAACTGGACTTAGCCCAATTCTGGCCATAAGTCCTCAATTTAAATTGAACTGAGCACACTTTCTCTTCCAATCAATTTACACCCGGTTCAAGGGTACATCTCTAAACCCCTTTGATACATGTCGTTGTAATCCTTCAACGTCTTCAGAGAGGTGACGGGTCCCGACAACCATACATTTCACGGACTGTGGGATCCTTAACCTCGGACCACGATGTCCTTAACCTCGGACCACTATGTCCTTAAACTGGTATCGGACCACTATGTCCTTAAACTGGTATTGGACCACTATGTCCCTAAACTGGTATTGGACCACCATATCTTTAAACTGGTGATCGACCGCATTGTCCCTAAACTAAACGTTAGAGTACAAATGCTCTTTTGTTGGATCTAAACGATCCCGTTAAGTTGATCTTAGTTTAGAAATTAGACCAACGTATCCTTAACAAACGTTTAAGTTGATCTTAGTCCCAAATGAGGCTAACGTATCCTTAAACTCAACCCCCAAAAACCCAAATCTAAGAAAATACGGATTTGGACTAATCCACGTCCTACGGGCGACAACATAAATTAGTCTCCGTATACAATCCACGGGCAGCCAAAAACAAAACAAACACCCACGACACGAAGTGATCATCTGGAGAAGGAGAAAGTTGTTACCGCGATGCGGTAGCGTAATTAACTGCAGGGGCTTGCGCCTGCAGGGAAGAGTGTTCCCACAATCAAAAACCTCTCAAACGAGGGGGAATCTGACGAAGTCTGCTACATCGGCCGCATCCGTTTAAACCTTCGATACATGGTGCCATAAATCAACTTGGCATCTTCGGAGAGGTGGACGGATAGCACCAATTAGCATCTGCCCCCGAATTCAGGCAAGACAGTTCGTCTTCCCGGTTTCCGGCGGTAAACAGATTCTGGCACGCCCGGTGGGACCTCTTCCTCTTTCCACTCCACACTTCGTGTGTCGTGTTCGCGAACCAATCGCGGTTTGCTATGGTTGCCTGTGGATTTGAGATACTTAAATTTGGTGTCTTGCTCCGTGCAGAAGACAGAAGATCAATGGCTTCAAACTACACTAACTGCAACTGCAACTCTCGCTCCGTCTCATCTGGAGGAGTGACTTACGGGCCCCGAGCGGCCTCCATCTTCACTATGCCGGTGGAACAGGTGACCCAGGCCACCAGTGGATTGCTCTTTGGGACTATGCTCCCACCGATGAGCTTCAATGCCCCAATGTCGTCGCAAGAAGCTCCAAAGAAATCGGTCTTTGTTCGGCTTACAACTACTGCGGCCCCTCTCAACGGGTCGTCCAACTCCAGCACCTCAGTCTTTGCCAGATTGAGCCAAAGTTCATGTGGGCCCATGATGAAGCCTACAATTCCAGAAAAGGTTATTCCGAGGAGGATAGCCATCCCTGCTGCCGAAGTCGTCAAGGCGGCTTCTCCTGCCAAAGGGTCGTTCTTCACAAAACTGACTGTTCCGGTTCCCGCCCCAGTCAAAGTTCTCAAAGCTACTTCCCCCGCCCAGAGGTCTGTCTTGGACAGGTTAGACATTGCTTCTCAACGGACGTCGGTCTTCAAGAGGCTGGTACCGGTGACACCTCACCAGAACAGAGGGCATGGAAAAGCTGATCCAACAGTGGAGGTAATCCCGGCCACACGACATGCTCGACGTCGCCACTGGCGCCGAGTGAGGAAAGCTGGGGGAAATTCCCCTTCTGGACTGACTCCGCCAGCTCCAATGGCGGAAGTCAATGCTGCTGTTCCAACCGGGAACAGCTTTGAACTGTTGAACAAGGTGCGCAGGAACTCTCCTGCCGCCGTGCTGAAAAGATCTCCTCCACCGGTGGAGAATGTTACAGAAATAAAGCCGGAGCAGCTCCCTCAACTGTCCTCCAAAGTTTACAAAGTCTGGCGACGGGTCCGGGAGTCGGTGGTCGATCAAGACTATCCTCGCCGACAAAGAAGCTGAAGGTTCAGCAGGAAGAGAATCGTCCTAGCAAGCCACAAAGGATGACAACTGCTTGGGTTCCCACTGCAACGGCTCCCTTAACGTTAACCACTCGAAAGAAAAGGAGGCCGCAAAAAGCCCCTGTGAACATGGTGAACCGTAAAAGCACCGAGCCCAAACGCCCCAAGTCCCGGGGCATAATGGTGCATACTGTTTACATGGCTTCCGGAAAAGAGGAAAGCCGCGCTTCGACGGGTCACCGACCGCTCACCCGATCCGTGATAAAAGCCCAAGAGCAACGACAGAAGCTTCAAGAGATGCTGACTATGATGGCCGCACTTACCGGGCCAAAAGAAAGCCCGGAGGCGTCATCAGAGCAGCGTCATGAACAAGAAACTGACCCTGACTTCCTACGCAGAGTCCTCGAAAAGAAGGACATAGAAGCAGCAGAACAAAAGGCTAATATAAAACAAATGGCGCTTCTCTTCTAAGGCATGGTAGGGATGATGCTACAGCCGGACCCTCTAGCTGAAGTCCCCCCGATCATTGTTGAAGACGATAGAGAGGAGACATCTAATCCTCCTCCGGCTCTTTCAGCAGCCAAAAAGGAAACCCTCTCCAAGGCCGCACTCGATGATTATATAGCTCAGCAAATACGAGCTCACCAAGCGAATGAAGCGGCTATCCAAGTTGTCAAGACTGGACGGCCCTATCCGGGCTGGTATGACCAAATAAGTTACCCGCCGGGATATACGATCCCTAAGTTCCATGTTTATAAAGAGACGGGGAATCCACATCAGCATGTCGCTCAATTCAGGGCCTTATGCGGCAACACCGGAGGTGACGATAAGCTGTTGCTTCGTCAATTTGTCGGCAGCTTAGCGGAAACGACCTTCGAATGGTATTCGGAGCTCCCTAACGACTCTGTCAAAATATTTGCGGAGATGGAGCTGCTGTTTACACAAAGATTTGCAAGCGCCAGTGAGCGCACCCTGATCACTGCATTGATCAACGCCAGGGTAAGGCCAGGCGAAACGTGGGTTCAATACGCAATATGGTGGCGGAACTTATGGTCGAAGTGCGAACAACGCATTGAAGAAGCGCCTGCTGTAGGCATGTTCGTGGGCACCCTCGACCCTCAAGCGACCATCTCGCAATTCATGATGTTCTTCAAGCCGACGACTTTCCAGGCCTTGATTGACAAGTTGGCCCAAATGGATCAGATGGGTTATAGACCATCTCCTTCAAAGACGGATCCTCGGAATGAAAAGGGAAAAAGAAAAGCAACTTTCGTCGCCAATACTCAACAACAGCCGAGCAACTTAAAGCCGGTTGTCCGTCAAAACAATATGCGTCCACGCCCATCCCTTGAGGAAAGATTAAGACGTCCTTACTCGTTTCCTCAGGATAAAACGAGAAGACAGTTCGAGCTGGCAGTGCGCAACAGACTCATCAATCTGCCGAGTCCAAAACGTCCGTTGCAGCCAGGCGATCTCAACAATCCTAATTACTGCCCTTACCATCAAGCAGTAAGCCATCCAATCGAAGATTATTTTGTTTTCAAAGGCAGGATTGAGGACCAATACCAACAAGGCAAGTTCGCATTATTCGAAAACTGGAAGGTGAACCCGCCACAACCTCACACCCCTAAAAAAGTGGACATGCCGGGGGCATCGTGCTCTTTTATAGAAGAAACTCCGTGGGAGGTCGCCCTTTCAGCCGAAACTAAAAGAATGCTGAAGAGTCTTCACACATGCCTAGCCGTCAGGTGGAAAAGTCCGCCAGAGCCCAAGGTCATTGATGGGATGCTGAAACCACGCCCAACACCGAGAATTGATAGCAGTGGACAAAACACCCAGGCACAACCGTCAAAGTCTTCAAAGAAAAAGAAGAAAAAGCTCACGCGGTTTGATGACAAGCGCACGGATCTGCGAAAACATATTGACACGCCGAAAGAATATAATCAGAAGGCGCGGACCCCAGTCACACTCCGAGAATTCCTCAGCCACGTCCTTGAGGACGGAGATGATGACAAAGACTCGTCGGATGAACCTGAGGATTATGTGGCAAGCTGCCATATGATCTCTCACTCACCGATAGACAGTGAAGAAGCTCCTGACGCAGAGAATCTGGGGGCAGGTCCTGAACCGGAACTTCTATGGCCGTCAGACGAAATGATCGACACCTTCCTGAATGAAATTCATCTGAAAAGTAAAGCCGATCGGGAGCGCGAGATGGCCATACTTGAAAAGGGCAAACGCCGGCGACTGGAAAAAAGGGTCGAAACACTCCCACCAGATCAAAGTACATCCGCCGCAAATGAAAGCAGGATCAAGACAAGGAAATGATTCTCCAAAGCCATATCGATGGGGATGAGGCTGCCCTCTTTCAGAGAAAATTCTCCTGGCGGTATACATCTTGATGAAGCGGACGCACATCCTAACTTCTGCTTATATCATCAGAAGATCGCACATCCTACTGAAGACTGCAACTCCTTTAAGTGTTGGTGTCAAGGGTATGTCGCTCATAGGAAACACTTCAACAAGACAAAGCGTGAAGCTCGTAGACAGCGGAAAAATGCGACAGATGAGCGTAAAAGAATTCCCGGCAATTGTCATAGGGTTGATCCCGGGGGATCGCGAGTTCTCACCTTCGGGAGCGACTCCGACGAAAAAGTAGCCCTCGGTCCTCTCTTCAAGGAATCCATCTCTGAAACGAAAGAATTGAGGAGTTGCGAGAACATTCAGTCGTGCAATCGCAAGTTACCCGGAAAGAATCTCGGATCCATAAACAAGGGATCGAACAAAAGGGATAAAGGGAAGGGAAGAACGGCCTTTGTCGCCAACGCTCAACAACAATCGAGTGGCCCTAGCACGGTTGTTCGCCAAAGCAACAAGCGGCAACCCCTCTATGAGAAGTTGAAACGTCCTTACTCATTTCCCCGGGATGAAACAAGGAGGCTGTTCGAACTAGCAGTGCGCAACAGGCTTATCACTCTACCGGAGCCGAAACACCAATTACAACTGAATGATGTCAACAATCCTAATTACTGCCCTTACCACCAAGTATTGGGCCATCCGATCGAAAATTGCTACGTCTTCAAAAACTGGGTTGAAGACCAATACCAACAGGGCAAGTTCGCGCTGTCCGAAAACTGGAAGGTGAGCCCGCCACAACCACATGCTCCGAGAAAGATGGATATGCCGGGGGCTTCATGCTCATTCATAGGGAAATCCCCATAGACCGAAAAGTCAGTAA
The DNA here is from genome assembly GCA_030015575.1 of Agapanthus africanus. NCBI lineage: Eukaryota > Viridiplantae > Streptophyta > Magnoliopsida > Asparagales > Amaryllidaceae > Agapanthus > Agapanthus africanus. Next base: position 293,633,246 of record CM057339.1, on the reverse strand, counting down.
ACTAGAGATTCGCCTCAAATACGGCAACGGTGGACTACTATGTCCTAAAACTGGCTGCGGACCGAAACGTCCCTAAACTAACGACAGACCGCAATGTACTAAAACTTGCAAATGACCGAAACGTCATTAAACTACTACCAACCCGCGACATTCTTAGACTGACGTGGTGTAAAAAAAACAAAAAAAACGGTATGTCCATAAGTGAAATGGGCACGGATAAAAACCCGAAAGGGCTCCGTGAGTAAAAACAGCAGGGCTACCGGCGAGTTTTGTGAAAACCCAAAAGGGCGCAACCTCGTTAAAAGACACTTGCAAGGTCCTCTCGACTTTGTAAGGAGAAATCACCCGCGTGAGATCCTTACGACTCACAAGGGAGCAACACACTTAGGAATCCTCACGATTCCTAAGGAGAAATTACACCTACGAGATCCTGACGACTCGTAAGGAGAATCCTCTTATGAGACCCTCACGGCTCATAAGATTTGAAAGTCTTAAGCTACAGAGACCTGAAACTGTTCTTAAGCAACCCCAACAACCTTCGATACTGCCCTACAAGCGGCTCAATATTGACCCTTGTATACAATCCACGGGCGCGAATAAACATTTCCCTAACGAAGTCATATCCGTGACTAGGGATATGTCTACACGGTGAACAACCCCCGTAGGTCATCTCGACTTATAAGGGGAAAACTCTCTTGTAAGATCCTTACGACTTATAAGAGATCATACACTTAGGAGCCCTCACGATCCCTAAGGAGAAAACGCACTTGCGAGATCCTCACGACTCGTAGGAAGAAATACCTTTATGAGACCCTTACGGCTCATGAAGTCAAAAGCCTTAGTCAACAGGACCCTAACCCTGTTCGCTAAGCCACCTTTGTTCGACATCGACATAGGCAAATGATGATTCGCTCCTGGCAATATTCCAGTTGTAGCGGTGCTGATGCCGAAATCGGTATCTAATCCCAAGCTTGCAGCGAAAAGCCGGCGAGCCATACATGCATGCAAAATAGCCGAAATAATTGGGTAGCTTGCAACAAAATCAGCAAATAAAAATGCATGCATGAAAAATAGCCGAAATGATTGGGCAACTCGCAATAAAAAGCAGCGAGTAAAAATAAAACAAATAGCCGAAATGATTGGGAAACTCGCAATAAAAAACAGCGAGTAAAAATAAAACAAATAGCCGAAATGATTGGGCAACTCGCAATAAAAAGCAGCGAGTAAAAATAAAACAAATAGCCGAAATGATTGGGCACCGCGAAAAATAGCCGAAATGATTGGACAATCGCGACCTTCGCGATACAAAAGCTGAAATGATAGAGCATCGCAGAAAGAAATAAAGAAAAATGAAATTTATGCCCTACAGGTGCTATCACATCAATCCCTGTATACAATCCATGGGCGCAAACAAAGAAGGAATCACGCCTTCCCTCCTCAGGCTCCACCAGAAAGAGAGCCAAGTCTCGACGGTTCACAGACAACCTAGAGACCATCTCAACATTCGTCTCGTTACAACAGACGCAATGTCAACAACAGCGTTCCTTCGCAATCCAGCAGGATGCAGATGCAACGTCAAAACAAAGCGGAGTGACGGCAAAATCCCAACTCCACCTCAGCATTCGTCTCGTTACAACGGACGTAACGTCAACAAAAGGCCTCACGGTCAGAGCAAAACGGAGTGATGGCAAAATCCCAACTTCACCTCAGCATTCGTCTCGATACAGCAGACGCAACATCACCAAAAGGAGCCACGACAAAATCCCTAGTTCCAAACCTCGACGGTTCACCAGCAACCTAGAGACAACTGCGACATTCGTCTCGATACAGCAGACGATATGTCACTACAGCGTACTTCTTCCAACAGGATTCGGACACGCCAAGGAAAACGAAGCGAAGGCCAAATTCCTAGCTTTAGGGTCTTGACGACAACTCATATAAAACCTGAAAGACCACCAGAGATCACCCCACACCAGCACGGAGTGGTCACCACCTCGATGTTCGTCTCGATACAGCAGACGAGATGTCACCACAGCGTTCCTCCTCCAGCAGGATTCAGACGCGACAATTAAACAATGGAGCCACGGCAAAATCCCTAGTTCCAAACCTCGACGGTTCACCTGCAACCCAGAGACAACCGCGACATTCGTCTCGTTACAGCAGACGCGATGCCAGCAAAGAAAGCGAAGGCCAAATTCCTAGCTTCAGGATCTTGACGGCAACTCATATAAAACCTGAAAGACTATCGGAGATCATCCCACACCAGCGCGGAGTGGTTATGACTCATCGGGGCTCTCCAAAATGGGCCTAACCTTAAGTAAAAAGCGGCATGGCAAAATTCCTAACTCTTGCTCTTCCGACGGTCAAACTGCCTAGGAGGATTGCTTGAAGACGTCTTGTCCAGCCCCCGAAGGGATCAGAGACACGACAGTCGCAAGGCTACTCGAACAAGCAAGATTGCCTATCGAGGAATACATCAGCCAACGCGACGGCACGATGGACAAAAACCTAGTACCACAAACCCTAACGGACCTTTGTCGTAAAGAGCAGAGGTTAACTGTGACGTTAGGATATCCTTGCGAGAAATGCTCGATTCGTCTCGACTCGTAGGGAAAAGCCTTAGGTAATCGGGATAAGAACCGGTTTCCTAAGCACTGGGGCCCTGCAAGTCAGTTCAAAATGGACTCCTACATACTATTCTCGGGCCACACTCTCCAAAGTCGAATCTCGACAAGGAGGGAAACAACCGCTTACGGGTCCTCTCGACTTGTAAGAGGGATAATTCTTTTGTGAGATCCTTACGACTCTCAAAAGAAAACACACTTAGGGATCCCCAAGATCCTAAGGAGAAATTACACCTACGGGATCCTCTCGACCGGTAGGGAGAAAATTCTTTATGAGACCCTCACGGCTCATAAAGTTGAAAAGTCTTAGGTGACAGATCATAACCTTGTTTTCTAAGCTATCACTACCTTACAAAGAGCACAAGATTGACAGTTATATACTATCTACAGACCGCACTTGCTAAAATCATATGGCAAACAACACATCAAGAAAGAATAAAGCAGAGAAATGACACAAGACATTACGAAGAATGTGTATCTTTTATTCATGAATTCGATTGGGTACAAAATACATCATATGAAAGAATAAAAGAACAAATACATTTTATTTAAAATTACAAATGGTACAAAAATTTTATTGAGAGGAAAGCGCTTTCAGTAGTCCAACCAGCCGCTCGCGCACTTCCCTCAGCCCCTCTTCCTGATCAGTTACCGTGGCCAACTCTGCTTCGACCTGGGCTCGCTGCTGCAAGTAGGATGGGAGTTGTTCTTTGACGGCTCGCTGAGCTGCTTCACGATCTTGGGCATCACGCTCAATGACATCGAGCTTCTGCTTCAATGTTAACCCATCAGAGATACATTGCAGAAGGCCCTCGAAGATAACTTTCACCTGGGCAGCATTCGCGTCGACCTCAGCAAGCAGTCGAGCATACTCGCTTGAAGTTTCTTTGCATTCCCTCCACTTTAAAGCCACTTCTTGTTCAAGATGGCGGAAGTAAGAAGCACTCTGCTCGATCCATGCCGCCCGTTGAGTGCTCGTAGCCAGAATCTCAGGTGCCGGACACTTAAACTCAAGCTCATGCAAGCAATCCTCGAGCTCCAGGCAGCGATTAACCCAAGACTCAACGACGCCCTCACCATGAAAGTTCATGAGTGTCGCCAGCATAGGGTTAATCTCTGCGGCAAAATCCGCGGCAGTTGTGGGAGCCTCTGCGTCGAACTCCTCGATATACTCGCTTAGCATGCGTAGGCTGGTCACAACACCTTTGGATGATGGACGCCTTAAAAAGGGCCCGGCCGGCATTATAATGCGAGATTCGAACGGAGTTGGAGTCGATGTGATTGCTGCAAAATAGATCATAATCAGATGTCGGCTCAAGAAATAAAGAAAACAAGCAAAAAGTACAATCTACTATACCGGCTGCAGCAGGGGGTAGAGCTGGGAGTACTGGTGGCGCAACGACAGCCTCATCCCCTCCTTCGATTCGTAAGGTTACAAGCAATATAAAGAAGAGATTAGCAAAAATGCGACTACCCGTTAAAGGAGAGGACATCGTTTAGAGAAAACACTCACCGACACCAGCAGGCGGATTCGTCTCGGACAAGAAGGAGAAGTGTGGGTGCAACACCTGGTACAGGTGGTCAAGAAGAACTCCTGCAAAAACGCGATGACTCGACGTCAGTACATGAATTATACGCCCGAGGGATAAGACTAATGGGTTACAAATCCATACCTTCCAGCATTTGCGACGGTACAAGAGAAGGCAGAAGGGTGGTCACCGTCAGGGCGGTAACTGACGCTGTCTCGAGCAGCTCGATTTCAGCACTAGCCACACCTGCATTAGAAACAAGATAAACTTTATTAGGAAAGATTGCAGAATAAAGAAAGAAGGGCGGTGACCCAAGATTTACCTGAAGAGTCGCCGGCCGGAGCCCTAACGAGGGCGTCACTTGATGCAACGGTGGCGTTTCCCTCCTCCATTGGGACGGTCTCACCTCCCGTTGCCTCATCGCCTGACTCTACAGGAGCCGTCGTCACGGTCGCGACGCCGGGAGACGACAAGGAGCCGTAAGCAGGGAGAGCGATGATCGGAGCGGTGCCCGACTCTTGAGAAAGAGCGGCCATTTCGTGCTCAGCGATCATGTCCGTTTCGCCCGTTACCACTTCGGGCTCAGTGGTAGCAACCGTTTCATCCACTGCTGCCTTAGGTTCGTCCGTCGCAGCCGTTTCATCCACTGCTGCCTCAGGCCCGGCCGTAGCAGCCGTTTCACCCGCCGCCACCTCAGGCTCGGCATTGGTAGCCATCTCGGGCATAGCAGTCGTGACTGTCTCGTCAACCACTAGCTCGGGCCCGGCAACTACGACTACATCGCTTACCGTCACCTCGGGTTCAGCAGTTACCTCCTCCACCGTCCCCTCAGGCTCGACGGCCGCCACCGCTCCTCCAGTAAGACTCGGTCCTGCAGGAAAAGATACATAAGAACTGATGGTTTAAAACTTTGACAACAAAGCCTCAAAAACACATTACCTGAGGCGGATTTACCGTTGGCTTCCCGAGTTGCACGTGCCGCCCGTTTATGAGCAGTAGACAAGGCGACCGGAAGCTCCTCTGAAGGAGTAGCAGCGAGAGTAACGGCGCTTGAGCCTGCTCCCGCAGCCAAAGCAGCTCTACGTTCCCTTGCTGCGCGCCTCAGACGCTTCCTTTCCTCCCGGGCCGTCATGACAGACCTTTTGGAAGCCTCCTTCAGCAAGGCGTCGTCGTCCGCATTCAGGGTTGTCTCTAGAGCCGTCAAGGCTTCCATCATCGGCTTTTTAAGTAGGGCCTCTTGCGGCAATCCCGAAGAGGCCGGGACTTCGGTAGCTGGCCCGGGGAGAATTCTCGCATCGGCTTGCGAGGTAGGTCTTGTGGTCCCTGCAATGAGATAAGGAAAGGGTTAGATTGGACATAAAAAGAAGAATGAATACATAGCAAACCGAAACGTACCAATGCCCAATAGAGCACGATTCCTCTCTTCGTCCTCGAAAGTCCTGAGGGAAGCCGCCAGAACCTCCTCAGTAGTGAAGCCTGTTACAAAAAGAAGAATGTCAGTCAAGACATAACAATAAAATATAACGCAATGACAAAAGTATGATTAATATTTACTTGATTGCGTGAGGGTGGCTATTTTCTCTTGGTGGCTCGCAAGTTGCGCAGAAGCAGCAATAGCGACGTCGAGATCAGTGTATTCTGGCGCTACGAAGAAACCCTCATTGGTTCCATATTCACTTAAGCCTTCGGTAAGAGGAGCCTCAGGCTCTAAGCCGAGTACGGCATCAAGGGAAAGGACCGACTTCTTCTTCTTTCTCTATACGCGAGCTCCGGTCGCACCCAAAATCAGCTTACGTTTCGTGGGCACCTTAGGACGGCGGGTCCCGATGTCCGAGCCCATGCCAGATTCGGGCGAAACCACGTTTACCGTCTCCGCGGGAGCACGGGACGCTGAGGGCACGTCCACAGGATCAACGGGCAATCTACGCGTGGGGCTTAGAACACGTGGAGGCTCATCTCCAGCATCTCCTCTTAGTGGAGGAGGGACAGGGGTCCTTTGCTTTAGGGAGACGTTGCGATCGCTGGCGGGGGGCGCACCCTTGCGATCAAGCAGCAACCGCTTCTCTTCCCTGATAACAGCGCCCATCGCGTGCTGATACCAGGCCCCATATACATTGAGGGCCCTTGGAATGCAAGTCGGCTCGCTGATGAAGAAGTGGGAGCCCGTATTTAACCGCATAAAATGATGCAGTGCACTCAGTATTCCCTCTTTGGTGGCCGCAGGCTCTTCCAAAAACTTCTCCAGTGGGACCCCCTGGTTATAACTTAACTGCTGAGCGAAACGATGGGGGTTGTACCTCATAAAAAGCGCCGCCTCATTCTGCCTGAACACGAGGAAGCCTGGCCTAATGGAGTACAGATGTAGAATCTCCCGGGCTCTCAATACGGAGGCCCCGTCCTTGAAATTATCGCGCAACGCCAACACCGCCTTGGAGGTCTCAGGGCCGATTGTCAGGACTTTGTCCGTAAAAGAAATACCCGCTCCGACCGTGCGCGGACGAAGAAGCAACCCCCTAGCCTCCCGCGGAGGCGGATTCACGATAGAAGCACCGATCAGCCGCATAACTCTCGGGAATCTGTACTTCTCGTAAAACGAGGGTCTTTTATGAATACCAAATACCCCGAGCACGTGCATTTCCATCCACGAAGTAAAGTAGTGCATCGGGAAATTAGCGGGTTGCACCCCCGGTTTAATTGCATCCGCCGCCATGCTAAGACCATGGTACAGATAGGCCAACCCGGCAATCCCAATGGCCAATTGTATGCCAGCCACTATCCGATGTGCTGGGTAGAACACGGACGGCCTCATGTAGCGAGGGTGCATGGGGAGCGCGAACCAGTACAACCATAGCCCCAGAAACCCGAGAAAGAAAGTCTCCTCGTCGATGCCCGGAGCAGTGATTTCCGACAAATGGATGATTGCAGCATCGGGGAGGTAAAAACCTTTTTGATCGGCTTCCAGTATTGGTCGACGATCTAAGCCAAGGCCGAAGGGGTCGTCAAGCTTGGCAAGTTTTTCGCCCCGTTGCGATAGAATCTTCGGTCGAAGAAAGTGGGCGATGAAGTCTGCGAAACTAACTCCCCGGCCTCCCGGCTCCAAGTAAAGACTTTCATACATATTCAACACCTTTACCAGACTTGGAAACTGGTGCTGAATAACATTCTCCGGCGTTAAGTCCATCACCAACGGCTTGGTGGCAAAAACATATTCATCAGGAGGAAGCATCTCCTCATAGTGCTCCCCCCCACCGACAGACCGGAAATCTCAACAAATTCTTCTAGAGGGATGGAAACTTCCCTGTCCATTAGAAGAAAGGTATGGGTGGGGATGTTCCATTGCTCCACGAACGCCTTAATCCACCATGTCGGAGGAGCAGAGTACTCGAACAACGAGGCGTAAACTGCAGGTTATAGACCGATCTTCAGCAGGTGCGCCTTCTTCGCTGACAAAATAAACCTGGCCCACTGCAAATACCCTGCCGAGTGTCGAGGGGTCAACCCGATGTTGTAGGGTTGTCCCCAAGGGCGCGACTCACCCTGGCATATGCGCCGTCCCAAAATATCCAAGGCTGCCGGCAACTGCATGGGTATGGCAGCAATCGAGGGTTGAAGAAGACCCTCCGAAGTCCCGTTAACGACCTCCACGACATAGCTCACCGGGGGTATATCCGCGTACGAAATCGATGAGATCGGATCCGATGGCGTCGCACAAGAGAAGCTTCGTCGACCTTTAACTATTGGTCGTACCACCTACCCCACAAGTGAAGGTGTTTGTACTCTGGGTCATAATCCTTAATAAGAGCAAAAACCTCCCGGTACACCGGTGCCTCAGGGAATCTTCCCTCTGAGCGGAAAAACGGGAAAGAAAGATCAGAAGACATGTCGCCTGTGAAAAAGAAAAGAATTCAATTATCAATACTATAATTTAATCTTAAAATTCTGAGCGACACTTTAAAATTTGTACTACACTGCAATGCAGTGGAAAGGGGACCAAAGGTGGACCCACAAAATCCAGATGACAATGCATCAATTAATAAGACAGCCTCATTATTGGATGAAACTGTCAATTAATGAGGAAATCCTCAAAGAATATTCTCATTAAATGAGAAATCTCTCGAGACAAGGAGAAAATCTCCCTTTCAGAGCAAAGCTCTACAACAGAGTGACACTTGTCAAACTCTGGTCACGAGAGAATAAAATTCCTTAAAGAGCCTAGCTCTGTAATGATGATGGAAAATCCATCAAAAGTTAATGAAAATTAATTCCTAATAATTAAAATTCTGGGATCTTAAAGATCCATGAAAAAACTCTTAAGAGTTCTTCATCAGAAAATCAAAAGATCTATACTGTCAAAAGAGTAGAGCTCTGACCCATGGGCTAAGAAACCCTAAGGAAAAGATCTATTTAGATCTATGGGTTCTTGAGAGTAAGGATCTGTTTATAAAACCCTAAAGGGGTTTTCTTTAGATCAAAAGATCTATGAGAGCAAGGCTCTGTTAATGGGTAAAACCCCTAAGTTATTAATTTAATTTAATTTAATTTAATTTTTACCTAAAATTTTCTAGAGTTCAAACTCTTGAAGGTTCTTGGCAAGAAGAGCAAGGCTCTGAGAAATAAAATTCTTGAAGAGAGATGATAATCATCTGAGGACCAAGGGTCCTATTTATAGGCGCTAAAGCGCCTCCTCAACTTCTGAGTTGATCCAATGGCTCAGATGTTGCCACCGCTACACTCACGTGTGCGCCACGTGAGCGCAACGGTGGGGGGGCATTTGTTTCCCCCAATCAGAGCAAAGCTCTGTTTGAATTTCAAAATTCAAAAAATTGAAGCAACGCTTCAGATCCCTTGCGCTGCGCGCTGAGCGCCACGTGTCAAAAGCAGACACGCCAGCGCCAGAAGCGCTGCGCCCTAGGCAGTGCACCGCCAATCAGAGCAAAGCTCTGTTTCAAAATTCAAATTTTAAAAATTGAAGCAACTCTTTAGATCCCTTACGCTCTGCGCTGCGCGCCACGTGTCAAACACAGGCGCGCTAGCGTAGCGTGTCAAACACAGGTGCGCTAGCGCAGTTGCGCTGCGCGCCACGTGTCAAACGCAGGTGCGCTAGCGCCAATTGCGCCAGCGCTGGAATTTAAAGAATTCCCCACCGTTAGATCAAAAGATCTAAATAATAATAATAAATTATTAATTAATCAGAATTAAAATTCTGTTCTGGAAAGATCTTTCCAATCTTATTAAAATAAGAAGATTATCTTCTGTAAAACAAAAGCCTTAGAATCAAAGATCCAACGGTGGGAAATATTCCCAAATCAATCAGAGAAAGATCTCTTCAACTAAATTAACAAATCAATTGGCCCTATATAAAGGCCCCAAGACTTCAAGTCTCAGATAGAGAGAACCCTCTGCAAATTTTGAGAAAAAACTCAAAGAGAAAGAAAGACAAGCCTTTGAATAAAGAAGTTCATTTTCTTTATCTTTAAAGATAAAGAATTATATTCTTAAAAACAGAGATGAAATCATCTCATTAAAAAAGAAGAACCTTCTTCTAAAAAGATCAGTGATCTAAGAACAAGATTAAAGTCTTCAATAAAAGAAAAGAAAAGATCAAAAAGATCTAATTATAAGAAGATTAAAAGAAGTACTTTACTTCATTAACAGATCTTTGATCTATAAAGGCAGAGCCTTTTGATAAGAACAAGAACTTAGTTCTTGAATCTTGAGGAAAAGCCTTTTTTAAGAAGAACAAAAAACTTGTTCTTTGATCTTAATTTGATCAAAATGCGCTCTGCGCTATTGGACAGTGCCTTTCACTAATGAATTGCGCCTATGCGCTTATTGGACTGGCGCACAATGCCAAAACGCGCCACGTGTCAACCACAGAACAGTTTGCGCTTTGCGCTTCTAAATATAACGCACTGCGCTCTTGGACTGGCGCACAGTGCCAAAGCGCACCACGTGTCATTCACTGGCGCAGTCACTTATAAAGCGCAGTGCGCTGACAGACTTGCGCTTAGCGCTGAGCGTGACACATGTCACCTTCGCATGCGCTAGCGCAATGCGCTCTTTGATTGGCGCAAAGCGCCTGACAAGCCATGTGGCGCACTATCAGACCACTATTTTGCTCCTGATAAATGCTATGCATTCAATACCAGACAAAATGTCAAAGCCCAATGCTTGGCATTATTAAAAGGGCAGAGCCCAAATGAAGGCCTAAAAGGCAGAACAAAAATGAAATGTTAAACATTTTTAACTGGACTTAGTCCAATTGTGGCCATAAGTCCTCAATTTAAATTGAACTGAGCACACTTGCTCTTCCAATCAATTTACACCCGGTTCAAGGGTACATCTCTGAACCCCTTTGATACATGTCGTTGTAATCCTTCAACGTCTTCAGAGAGGTGACGGGTCCCGACAACCACACATTTCAAGGACTGTGGGGTCCTTAAACTCATGGACTACGATGTACTTAATCTCGGACCACTATGTCCTTAAACTGGTATCGGACCACTATGTCCCTAAACTGGTATTGGACCACTATGTCCCTAAACTGGTATTGGACCACCATGTCTTTAAACTGGTGATCGACCGCAATGTCCCTAAACTAAACATTAGAGTACAAATGCTCTTTCGTTGGATCTAAACGATCCCGTTAAGTTGGTCTTAGTTTAGAAATTAGACTAACGTATCCTTAACAAACGTTTAAGTTGATCTTAGTCCCAAATGAGACTAACGTATCCTTAAACTCAACCCCCAAAAACCCAAATCTAAGAAAATACGGATTTGGACTAATTCACGTCCTACGGGCGACAACATAAATTAGTCTCCGTATACAATCCACGGCCAACCAAAAACAAAACAAACACCCACGACACGAAGTGATCATCTGGAGAAGGAGAAAGTTGTTACCGCGATGCGGTAGCGTAATTAACTGCAGGGGCTTGCGCCTGCAGGGAAGAGCGTTTCCACAATCAAAAACCCCTTAAACGAGGGGGAATCTGACGAAGTCTGCTACATCGGCCGCATCCGTTTAAACCTTCGATACATGGTGCCATAAATCAACTTGGCATCTTTGGAGAGGTGGACGGATAGCACCAATTAGCATCTGCCCCTGAATTCAGGCAAGACAGTTCGTCTTCCCGGTTTTCGGCGGTAAACAACACTGAGGCATCGAGATAGACCCGTCGAAGATCAAGGCGATCATGGAAATGCCTCCGCCAAGGACTCTCAAGCAATTGAGGTCTCTCCAAGGAAAGCTCGCGTACATCCGGCGATATATAGCCAATCTCTCAGGCAAGTGCCGTCCTTACAGTCACCTGATGAAGAAGGGAACCCCGTTCATATGGGATCACAAATGCCAAGGCGCACTGGACGAAATCAAGCAATACCTGCAGAATCCGCCAGTACCGGCCGCTCCCGTTAAGGGAAAACCTCTCGTCCTGTACACAACAGCCCTTGAAGGTTCTTTAGACGCGCTGTGGGCACAAGAGAACGACCAAGGGAAAGAAAGAGCTCTCTACTACTTGAGTCGAGTTCTACTGGGGGTAGAAAGTAATTACTCTCCCATTGAAAAACACTGCCTGGCGTTGATCTTCGCAATAACGAAGCTCAGACACTATGCGTTGGCACACGAGGTCCATCTCATATCGAAGGTGGATCCTCTCAAATATTTGATGTCGAAGGCTATATTAACAGGACGACTCGCTAAATGGGCCCTGCTCTTGATGGAATTCTCGATAACTTATCGGCCTCTTAAGGCAGTGAAAGGCCAGGCCATCGCCGACTTCCTCGCTGAGCATCCAATACCCGCCGATTCTCCTTTGAACTGCGAATTGCCAGACGAACATGCGTTTGACACGATCGACGGGGAAAGAAGAGAGAATAATACCCAATGGGAACTCTACTTCGATGGAGCATCTTCCATGAAGAAGCGCAAACAAAGCACCCCCATAATCAAATCAGTGGTATGACTCATCTTCATGACTTCACAAGGAGGGATAATGCGCTTTGCCTTCTCCTTAACAGAGCCGAGGAAAAACAATGAAGCCAAATATGAAGCTTTGATAGCAGGTCTCGAGATCGCTATCGACATGGGAATTGAAAACCTCCTCATATACGGAGACTCCCAACTGGTCGTTAGTCAAGTAAACGACGACTATCAAACATGCAAGCCAGAGTTGGTGAAGTACGGCGAGAGAGTACAGCAACTGTTGACCCAAATTCCTTCCTACACCCTGGAAAGCATACCGCGCGCGGAAAATAGCAAGGCAGATGCATTAGCCAAGCTTGCTAAAGAACTGGCCGACGAGAACCTCGATAACGTGAGGATCGTTGTGCAAAGCCGTCGGGTTCTCGCACCGACAGAAATATCTCCGGAGTCGTCCGAAGAAAAGGGAGCGACCGAGCAAACGACTCCATAAATAAGAGACCAGGAAAAGGCTGAGGATTGGAGAGAAGTCTTTATAGATTACTCCAAATCCCGTCGAACACCTGAAGATGCGTCCTCAAGACATCAGCTTATGAAACGAGCTCTATCTTTTGCTTTCGTCAATGATACTCTGTATAAGAGATCATTTGATTCTCTGTGGCTAAGATGCCTGGGACCTGAAGAGGCAAAGAGAGTCGTCCAAGAAACCCATGACGGACTCTGCGGTTCTCACCAAGCCGGGCCGAAGATGAAGCTGAAGATCAAACGAATGGGTTATTATTGGCCCACGATGATCCAAGACTGTCTCGAATACGCGAAGCAGTGCCATTCGTGCCAGATTCATGGAGACTTTATCCATCAGCATCCAAACCCACTACATCCAACGGTAGCTAGCTGGCCGTTCGAAATGTGGGGACTGACATAATCGGCCCCATTGAACCAGCATCGTCCAGAGGACATCGATTCATTTTGGCGACAACTGATTACTTCTCCAAATGGGCAGAGCAGTACCACTGAGGGAAGTGAAGACGGAGAATATCCTCCATTTCTTCAAGGCGCACGTCATTTATCGGTTTGGAACTCCACGACGGATTATCTCCGATAACGGGCCAGCCTATAGAAGCCACAAGATAAGCCGCTTCGTACTACAGCATAACATAGACTGGATATACTCCTCAGTCTATAATCCCTGAGCTAACGGTCTAGCTGAGGCTTTTAACAAGACCTTAACGAAGATCGTGGAAAAGACGGTGTCCCGAAATAAGAAGGACTGGCACGAGAGACTGCATGAAGCTCTCTGGGCGTATCGAACTACGTTCAAAACGGCCACGAACACAACGCCGTATGCATTGGTATTCGGTACAGAGGCGGTACTTCCCCTCGAGATAGAGCTACCCTCTCTACGAGTGGCAGTTCATTACGAGCTAATGGACGAAGAGAATGCTCACCTTCGGCTTGAGGAGCTCGATGCCCTGGATGAAACCCGGCTCATAGCGCAACAAAATGTGGAAACTTATAAAGCAAAGATGACGCGCTCATACGAAAGATTGACTAGGCCGAAAACATTCCGCCAAGGCGAACTCGTGCTAGTGATCAAAAGACCTATGATCCCCAATCGTGCCAAACGGGGGAAATTCGAGCCGAACTATGAATGCCCGTATATCATAGACAAAGTCTACCAGGGTGGAGCCTATCTACTTATGGACATGCATGGCGAAAGGCCCTTCAGGCTAATAAATGGTCGCTTCCTGAAAAAGTACTACGCCTGACGAGTCACGGCCTAGGTCAATGATAGATGACGACGACTATGTCCGCTCGCTATCTTCCTAAGCTTAAACTCTGTAAGTAGTACCCGACTTCCTTAACAACGGACCGAAACGTCCTTAAACTAACAACGGACCGAAACGTCCTTAAACTAACAACGGACCAAAATGTCCTTAAACTAACGATGGACCACTATGTCCTAAAACTAGCTGTTGACCGAGACGTCGATAAACTACTGTGGGTTACAGCATCCCAAAGCTGATACCAAAAAATAGAGAATAAAAAAGAAAGAAAAAAAAGAAAACGGTATGTCCATAAGCAAAAGGGCACGGATGAAAACCCGCAAGAGCTCCGTGAGTAAAAACAGCAGGACTACCGGCGAGTTTTGTGAAAACCCGAAAGGGCGCAACCTCGTTAGAATAAAAAAAAAAGAAAAATGGTATGTCCATAAGCAAAAGGGCACGGATGAAAACCCGAGAGGGCTCCGTGAGTAAAAACAGCAGGACTACCGGCGAGTTTTGTGAAAACCTGAAAGGGCGTAATCTCGTCAAAGGACACTTGCAAGGTCTTCTCGACCTTGTGAGGAGAAACCACCTGCGTGAGATCCTTATGACTCACAAGGGAGCAACACACATAGGGACCCTCACGATTCCTAAGGAGAAATTACACTTGCGAGATCCTCACGACTCGAAAGGAGAACCCTCTTATGGGACCCTCACAGCTCATAAGATTCAAAAGTCTTAAGCTACAGGGATCTAAACCTGTTCTTAAGCGGCCACCACAACCTCCAATATACCCTACAAGCGGCTCAATGCTGACCCTTATATACAATCCACGGGCGCGATTAAACATTTCCCTAATAAAGTCCCATCCGTGACTAGGGATATGTTTGCACGGTGAACCCCCTTGTAAGCCCTCTCGACTTATAAGGAGAAAGCACTCTTGTAAGATCCTTACGACTTATAAGAGATCATGCACTTAGGAATCCTCACGATTCTTAAGGAGAAAACGTACCTACGAGATCCTCATGACTCGTAGGGAGAAATACCTTTATGAGACCCTTACGGCTCATGAAGTCAAAAGCCTTAGTCGACAGGATCTTAACCTTGTTTGCTAAGCCACCTTTGTTCGACATCGAAAAAGGCAAATGATGATTCGCTCCTGGCAATATTCCAGTTGTAGCGGTGCTGATGCCGAAATCGGTGTCTAATTCCAAACTTGCAGCAAAAAGCTAGCAAGCCACACATGCATACGAAATAGCCGAAATGATGGGGCAACTTGCAAATCAGCAAGTAAAAAAATGTATGCATGCAAAATAGCCGAAATGATTGGGCAACTCGCAATAAAAAGCAGCGAGTAAAAATAAAATAAATAGCCAAAATGATTGGGCACCGCGAAAAATAGCCGAAATGATTGGGCAATCGCGACCTTCACGATATAAAAGCTGAAATGATAGAGCATCGCGGAAAGAAATAAAAAAAATAAAATTTATGCCCTACAGGTGATATCATATCAATCCATGTATACAATCCAGGGGTGCAAACAAAGAAGGAACCACACCTTCCCTCCCCAGGCTCCATCAGAAGAAGAAGCCAAATCTCAACGGTTCACAGACAACCTAGAGACCACTTCGATATTCGTCTCATTACAACAGACGCAACGTCATCCAAATGACCCCATCGCGGAAATACGTCATCCACATGACCCCGTCGTGGAAATACGTCATCCACATGACCCCACTCGGAAATACGTCATCCACATGACCCGCTCGAAAATACGTCATCCACATGGCCCCGCTCGGAAATACGTCATCAACATGACCACGTTCGGAAATACGTCATCCACATGACCCCGTTCAGAAATACGTCATCCATATGACCCTATCACGGAAATACGTCATCCATATGACCCTATCACGGAAATACGTCATCCATATGACCCCGTTCGGAAATACGTCATCTACATGACCCCGCTCGGAAATACGTCATCCACATGACCCCGTTCGGAAATACGTCATCCACATGACCCCGTTTAGAAATACGTCATCCACATGACCCCATTCGGAAATACGTCATCCACATGACCCCGCTCGGAAATACGTCATCCATATGACCCCGTTCGGAAATACGTAATCCACATGACCCCGCTCGGAAATACGTCATCCACATGACCCCGTTCGGAAATACGTCATCAACATGACCCCGTTCGGAAATACGTCATCCACATGACCCCGTTCGGAAATACGTCATCCATATGACCCCGTCACGGAAATACGTCATCCATATGACCCCATTTCGGGAATACGTCATCTACATGTCAATCCCACTAAACACTTACGGATCCTCTCGATTCATAAGGAAGAAAACTCTCTTATAAGATCCTTACGACTTATAAGGGAAAACGCACTTAGGAATCCTCACGATTCCTAAGGAGAAAATACACCTACGAGATCCTCACGACTCGTAGGGAGAAAAATCTTTATGAGACCCTCACAGCTCATAAAGTTGAAAAGTCTTAGGCAGCAGATCTGAACCTGCTTCCTAAGCCATCACTACCTCTCGGAGAGTCCAAGATGGACAGCTATATGCTATCTACAAGCCACACTTGCTAAAATCACATGGCAACAACACAGCAAGGAGAAGAAAGCAACAGTAGAACAAAAAATGTGTATCTTTTATTCATAAACTCATTGGAATACAAGATACATCATATAAAAGAACAAAAAATGGATACATGTTATTCAAAAGATTACAAGTGTTTCACTGATGCAAAAACATCTACTGGGAGGGAGGCGTCTTCAATAAATCAGCTAACTGCTCGCGCACTCTTCTCAACTCCTTCTCACGATCAGCCGCCACGGCCAGCTCTGCTTCAATTTGGACCCGCTGCCGCAGACAAGATGAGAGTTTTTGATTAATTTCCTGCTGAGCAACTTCCTGACTTTGTGCAACCTGCTCACCAAGATCAAGCTTATTCCTCAACACCAGCCCGTCAGAGATACATCGTTGAAGGTTTTCAAAGATGATGTTCAGCTGGGCATCATTTACTGCAACCTCAGCGCGCAGTTGAACAGATTCAGTGGAAGTCGCCTCACGTTCCTTTCGCTTAAGGGTTGCCTCTCGTTCGAAATGGCGAAGGAACGGAACGCTCTGCTCAACCCATGCAGTTCGCTGGGAGTTCAAAGCCAACACCTCTGGAGCAGGTCGCCTTAGCTCAAGCTCATGCAGGCATGCCTCAATCTTCCGGCAATGGTTAACCCAAGACTCAACAACGCCTTCATTATGGAAGTTCATAAGTGTCGCCGGCATTAGGTTAACCTACGCAGCAAAATCCGCAGTAGAAGCGGGAGCCTCCACGTCAAGCTTAAGGGTTGCCTCCATTTAGTGGTTTAACATGTATAGTCGTTTAACATGCGCAGACTATTTGCGGCACCCTTCGAGGATGGACGTCTGGAAAAGGGTCCGGCCGGCATTATGACGCGAGACTCGAACGGGTCTGGAGTCGATATGACCGCTGCAAAACAAATCACAATCAGATCACGGCTCGAGAAATAAAAAAAATACATACATAAAAAATAGAGTCTACTATACCGGCTGCAACAGGAGGCAGAGCTGGGAATATTGGTGGCACAACGATAGTCGCGTCCCCGCCTTCGATTTGTAGGGCTACAAGCAATACGAAAAGGGATTAGCAATAATGTGACTGCCCGTTAAAGAGAAGACGTCATTTAGAAAAGATACTCACCGACACCACCTGGCGGACTAATCTATGACAGGAAGGAGAAGTGTGGATGCAACACCTAATACATGTGGTCAAAAAGAACTCCTGCAAAGACACAGTAACGCAATGTCAGTATGTAAATTATACGGCCTAGAAGTAAGACTGATGGATTACGAATCCGCACCTTCCAACATCCCAGATTGTACGAGAGAAGTTAGAGGAGGGGTCACCGTCAAGGCGGTAGCTGATGGCATTGCCTCGGGTAGCGCGACCTCAGCGCTCGCCGCACCTGCATTAGAAACAAGATAAACCCTGTCTGGAAAGATTGAAAAAAATTGCATAATAAAAAGAAAAGCAATGATCCAAAATCTACCTAGTGAGTCGCCAGTCGGAACCACGATAAGGGCATCACTTAATACAGCAACTGCTTCGTCCTCTTCCATCGGGATGGTCTCACCTCCCGTCGCCTCATCCCTTGACTCTACCAGAGCCGTCGTAACGCTCGCGACGCCAGGAGATGGCAAAGGGTCGCAGGCAGAAAGAGCGACGATCGGGGCAGTGCCCGACTCTTGCGACAGAGTGACTACCTCGGGCTCGGCGGTTGTACCCATCTCACCCATTGTCACCTCAGGCTCAGCGGCTGTAGACATCTCACCTACAGTTATCTCAGGCTCGGCAATCGTGACTGACTTACCAGTCACTACCTCGAGCCCGGCAATTGTAGCCATCTTGCTTACCGCTGCCTCGGGTTCGGCAATCACGGCTACCTCCTCCACCGCTACCTCAGGCTCAGCGGTCGCCGCCACCTCTTCGGCAAGATAAGATATATGAGAATTGATACTTAAAACTTTGACAACGGAACCCCGTGTCACTTTACCTTGAGTTGATCTTCCATTTGCCTCCCGAGCCGCACGTGCTGCCCATCTGTAGGCAGTGGAAAAGGCAGCCGAAGATTCCTCTGAGGGAGTAGAGGCAGGGGTAGCGGTGCTCGAACCCGCACCCGCGGCTAAGGCAGCACTACGCTCCCTTGCCGCGCGCATTCGGCGCTTCCTTTCCGCCCAGGCCGTCAAGGCGGACCTTCTAGACACCTCCATCAACAGGAAGTCACCGCCCACACCAAGGGTTACCTCTGGAACCGTCATGGCTTCCGTCATCGGTCATTTGAGTAAAGCCTCTTTCGGCAGTGCCGAGGAGGCCGGGACTTCGGTGGCTGGCCCGGGAAGAATTTCCTCATCACTTTACGGGATCGATATTGTGGTCCCTGCGATAAGATAAAGAAAGGGTCAGATTGTCTATAAAAAAAAGAAGAATGAAGATGCAATAAGCCGAGACATACCAATGCCCAACAAAGCACGATTCCTCTCCTCCTCCTCGAAGGTCTTGAGGGAAGACGCCAGAGCCTCTTCAGTGGTAAAGCCTGTTACAAAAAGAAAAGTGTCAGTCAAGACATGGTAATAAAAATAAAGATGTAGTGCAATAACAAGGTGCGACTGATGTTTACTTGATTGCACGAGGGTGGCCATCTCCGCTTGTTGGCTTGCGGATCGCACAGAAGTTGCAATAGCGGCCGTAAGATCAGTATCTTCCGGCGCTATGAAAAGACCTTCGTTGGTCCCATATTCGTTCAGGCCCTCATTATAAGGAGCCTGAGGCTCCAGGCCGAGTACAGCATCTAGGGAGAGGACTGACTTCTTCTTCCTCTTCTACGCGCGAACTCCAGTAGCAGCAAGTACAAGCTTACGCTTGGTGGGCACTTTGGGACGATGAGTCCCGATATCTGAGCCCACACCAGATTCAGGGGAAGCTACATTTACCGTCTCCGCGGGAGCACGAGGCACCGATGGTACATCCACCGTCTATACAGGAGCACGAGGCACCGATGGTACACCACCGTCTCTACAGGAGCATGGGGCAAACCACGCGTAGGGTTTAGCACACGTGGGGGCTCGACTGCAGCGACTTCTCTTAGCGGAGGGGGGACAGCGGTCCGCCGCTTCAAAGGGACGTTGCGATCACTAGCAGGAGGTGCACTTTTGCGATCGAGCAACAACCGCCTTTCTTCCTTAATAACGGCGCTCATCGAATGCTGGTACCACGCCTTGCACACATTAAGGATCCTCGGGACGCAACTCGGCTCGCTGATAAAGAAGTGAGAACCCGTATTCAAGCGCATGAAGTGCTGCAGCGCGTTCCGCATCCCCTCTTCAGTGGCAGTAGGTTCTAGCAAGAAAGCCTCCAGCGGAACTCCTTGATTATAGCTCAATTGTTGGGCAAAACGATGCAGATTGTATCTCATGAAAAGCGCCGCATCATTTTGCCTAAACACTAGGAAGCCCGGTCTGATAGAATATAAATGGAGGATCTCCCGAGCTTTCAAAACTGAAGCTCCATCTTTAAAAATGTCCTGCAATGGCCGCACCGTTGTGGCGGACTCTTTTCCGATGGTTAAAACCTTGTCGGTGAAGGTCATGCCGTCTCCAACCATGCGGGGATGAAGGATCAAACCTCTAGCATCCCGCGGTGACGGATTTACAATTGATGCGCCGACTAATTGCATAATCCGAGGGAAGCTACACCGGTCATAAAATGAAGGCCTTTTGTGAATGCCGAAAATGCCAAGTTCATGTAGCTCGAGCCATGACATGAAATAGTGCATCGAGAAGTTCACATGCTGCACTCCAAGCTCAGTGGTATCTGCCGCTTGACCAAGGCCGTAATACAAATGGGCTAAACCGGCAACCCCGACAGCCACTTTCACCCCAATAGTCATTCGGTGAGCCCGATAAAAGACAGATGGCCTCATACGGCGAAGGTGCATCGGGAGTGCGAACCAGCTCAACCATAGCCTAAGAAATCCCAAGAAGAATGTTTCCTCATCGATCCCAGGGACTGCAATCTCCGCAAAAGGAACAACTGGAGAGTTGGGAAGGAAGAAACTCTTCTGATCTACCTCCGTCGTTGGCAGGTTGTCCAAACCTAAGCCGAAAGGGTCGTCAAGCATGGCGAATTTAACGGCCTCCTTCGAGAGGAATTTTGGAGGAAGGAAGCGAGCGATGAAATCCTCGAAACTAACCCTGCGACTCCCAGATTCGAGAAAAAGGCCCTCGTAGATATTCAATACTTTGATCAAACTAGGAAACTGGTGTTGAACAGCATTCACTGGAGTAAGGCCCGTCATCACTGGCTTGGCACCAAAAACATATTCGTCCGTGGGAAGCAGCTCCTCATATTGCTCCCCTATGACCGGTAAGCCAGAAACTTCTGCAAATTCCTCTAAGGAGATTGACACTTCTCGGTCCAGCGAATGGAAGGTATGGGTAGGTTTGTTCCAATGCTCCAGAAATGCCTTAACCCACCAGGTGGGAAGCGTAGGATACTGGAAGAGAGAAGCATAAACGGTGGGATACAACCCAAGCCTCAACAACTGCGACTTCTTCGCTGACAGAATGTAGCGGGCCCATTGCAGATAACCGATCGGGTGGCGAGGAATCAGACCTATATTATATGGTTGCCCCCACGGCCGCGCCTCGCCTTGACAAATACGGCGTCCCAAGGTATCCAAAGCCATAGGAGGCTGAACGGGAATCGAAGCTATAGCGGGCTGAAGAAGGCCTTCTGAAGTCCAATTAACCATCTCCACGGCGTAGTTCACCGGGGGTGAGTTGGCGTAGTGGATCGCCATGATGGGATCCGAGGGTACCGCGTACGAAAATCTTTGTCGACCCCTAATAATCTGATTGTACCATGTCCCCCAGAGGTGAAGTTTCTTATGTTCCGGGTCATGATCTTTGATCAAAGTTAGGACTTCCTGGTCTACAGGCGCTCCAGGGAATCCTCCCTCTGAACGGATGAACGAAAACGAAGTATCGAAAGACATGTCGCCTGCAAGGAGGGACAGAAGTCAACTGTCAGTACTATAATTTAATTCTAAATTTTGACGGTACTTTGAAATTTGTACCACACTGCAATGCAGTGGAAAGGGGACCAGAGGGGGACCCATAAAATCTAGTTGACAATGTATCAATTAAATAAAACAGCCTCATCATTGGATGAGACTGTTAATTAATGAGGAAATCCTCAAGAAAATTCTCATTGAATGAGAAATCCCACGGGAAAAGGAGAAAATCCCCCTTCGAGAGCAAAGCTCTATGACAGAGTGACACTTGTCAAACTCTGATCATGAAGGAATAAGATTCCTTGAGAGCCTGGCTCTGTAATGATGATGGAAAAATCCATCAAGGATTAATTAAAATTAATTTTGATGAATTAAAAAATTCTGGGATCTTCAAGATCCATGAAAAAACTCTTAAGAGTTCTTCATCAAAGATTAAGAAATCTACACATGATTCAAAAGAGCAAGGCTCTGTTTATGGGCTGAGAAACCCCAAAAGATCTCTTTAGATGTGTGGGTTCATGAGAGCAAAGCTCTACTAATGAAACCCTAAATGGGTTTTCTGTAGATCAAAGATCTATAAAGAGCAAGGCTCTGTTAATGGGTAAAACCCTAACTTATTAAAATTTATTAAAATTTTACTTAAGTTTGGAAAGAGTGCTTGCTCTTGAGAAGTTCTTAAACAAAAGAGCCGCGCTCTAAACAAAAAATTCTCAAAGAAAGAAGATGATGATCATCTAGAGGACCAAAGGTCCTATTTATAGGCGTTAAGCCGCTACTTCAACTTCTGAGTTGATCCAAGGGCTCAGATGTTGCCACCACGGCGCTCACGTGTGGGCCACGTAAGCGCAACGGTGGGGGGCATTTGTTTCCCCCAATCAGAGCAAAGCTCTGTTTTGAAATTCAAAATTCAAAAATCGAAGCAACGCTTCAGATCCTGCGCTCTGCGCTGCGCGCCACGTGTCGAACGTAGGTGCGCCAGCGCTGGAATTAAAAATTCCACACCGATAGATCAAAAGATCTAATAATAAGTTATTAATTAATCAGAATTAAAATTCTGTTATGGAAAGATCTTTCCAATCTTATTAAAACAAGAAAATTATCTTCTGCAAAACAGAAACCTTAGGATCAAAGATCCAACGGTGGGAAATATTCCCAAATCAATCAGAGAAAAATCTCTTTAACTGATTTATCAAATCAATTTGCCCTATATAAAGGCCCCAAGACTTCAAGTCTGATATAGAGAAACCCCCCTACAAACTTTGAGAAAACTCAAAGAAAGAAAAGCAAGCTTTTAGCAAAAGAAGATCATTTCTTCAAGGTAAAAAAAAACATGATTCTTGAACACAGAGATGAAATCATCTCATGAAAAGAAGAACTGTCTTCTAAAAAAGATCATAGATCTATAAAAGACCAAGGTCTTTGATAAAAAAGAGATCAAAAGATCCTATCATAAAAACAAAAGAAGTATTTACTTCATTTACAGATCATTGATCTACAAAGGCAGTGCCTTTTATAAATAAGAACTTTTGTTCTTGAACCTTGAGGCAAGGCCTCCTTTAAAAGGAGAACATAAACTTGTTCTTTGATCAAATGCGCTTTGCGCTACTGAAAAGTGCCTTGCACTCATGAACCGCGCTTTTGCGCTCATTGGACCGGCGTTCAACGCCAAAGCATGCCACGTGTTAACCATAGACACCGCGTGCGCTTTGCGCTTCTGAGACAGCGCACTGCGCCCATGGACCGGCGCTCAGCGCCAAGCGCGCCACGTGTCACTCACTGGTGCGCCATTAAACCAGCGCAAAGCGCTCATAAATTAAAAGCGCAATGCGCTAATAAACTAGCGCTAAGCGCGACACGTGTCATCTTCGTGTGCGCTACCCGACAGAAGCTCTATGCGCTCTTTGATTGGCGCAAAGCGCCTGGCGCACCACGTGGCGCACTGTCAGAACACACATTGTTCTGATGAATGCTATGCATTCAATACAAGACAAAAGATGTCAGAAACCAATGCTTAGCATTATTAAAAGGGCCAAGCCCAAATAAAGGCTCAACAGCCAGAGCGATAAAATGTTAAACATTTTAATTGGACTTAGCCCAACATTGGCCGTAAGTCCTCAACTTATATTCAATTAAGCCCATCTGCTCACGAATATTCAACAAATCTTAGTCCCAAACTGAGCTATAGATTTTCCAATCAATCTACATCCGGTTCAAGGGTATATCTCTTTACTCCTCTGATATCTGTCGTTGTAATCCTTCAACGTCTTCAGAGAGGTGACGGGTCCCGACAACCACACATTTCTACGGACTGTGGGGTCCTTAAACTCATGGACTATGATGTCCTTAAACCTTATAGACTACGATGTCTTTAAACTACGGACTGTGGGGTCCTTAAACTCATGGACTATGATGTCCTTAAACCTTATAGACTACGATGTCTTTAAACTATGGACTGTGGGGTCCTTAAGCCCATGGAATACGATGTCCTTAACCTGGACTGTGGGGTCCTTAAACTCATGGACTATGATGTCCTTAAACCTTATAGACTACGATGTCTCTAAACCAGACTGTGGGGTCCTTAAACTCATGGACTATGATGTCCTTAAATCTTATAGACTACGATGTCTCTAAACCGGACTGTGGGGTCCTTAAACCTTATAGACTACAATGTCTCTAAACCGGACTGTGGGGTCCTTAAACTCATGGACTACGATGTCCTTAACCTGGACTGTGGGGTCCCTTTAAACCCACAGACTACGATGTCCTTAACCCTGGACCGTAATGTCCTTAAACTAACTGACCGCAATGTCCCTAAACTAAACAATAGAGCCCAATTGCTCTCTTGTTGGATCTAAACTATCCCGTTAAGTAGATCTTAGTCTAGAAATTAGACTAATGTATCCTTAACAAACGTTTAAGTTGATCTTATTCTAAAAATTAGACTAACGTATCCTTAAACCCAACTACCAAACCCAAATCTAAGAAGATACGGATTTGGACTAATCCACGTCCTACGGGCGACAACATAAAATTGTTACGGCGATACGGTAGCGTAATTAACTGCAGGGGCTTGCGCCTGCAGGGAAGAGCGTCTCCACAATCAAAAACCCCTCAAACGAGGGGGGATCTGACGAAGTCTGCTATATCAGCCGCATCCGTTTAAACCTTCGATACATGGTGCCATAAATCAACTTGGCATCTTCGGAGAGGTGGACGGATAACACCAATTAGCATCTGCCCCCAGATTCAGGCAAGACGTTTGTCTTCCCGATTTCCGGCGGTAAACAGTGACCAACACTTGAATCACGCAACGTCTAAAGGCGTAACGGAATTCAAGTAAGCTGAAACCCAGAAATCTAAACCTTTTAAGAAAAATAAAGGAGGCGAGGTTTTGAAATAAGGGTATAATGAAATAAAGTTTTCTTAATGCATAGAAATGGAACATGAATGATCCAAGTGAAATTTACTAGTTTGAAAACATGTTTCGTCTTTTAAAAATTTTGGCAGCACCACCTTTATATATTTTGATCCAAAACCACAAATACATAATAAGAATAATGGCATCCCCAAGCGGGAGCTAGCTCTTCGCCAAACGGCGGATCACAACCACGCAAGACAGTAAAAATAAGTATACGACGCCCAACGGCGAAATTCACCACAAAAAGATAAAGAAAAGCAAGACATATAAACCACAAGTAGCGGAAAACCCCTCGCTCTAAGTCTCGCAACCGCAATCCCACTAAGTCTCATTACTTATACAATTTATAAATTTTGATTGATGGAGTTAACTAGATACAATATGAAATATAGATACAAGAGTGGGTACGATACAAATGTCCCACCTACCAATGCAAAACACCCGAATGCAACTGGGTGCCAGCGAAGCCGCTACTGATCCAAGCGATCAACCTGCAAGAACTGTGGCACAACGGGAGTGAGTTGCCAACTCGTGAGTAGAAAAATATCAACAGATAGAAATCGAATAAACAACGACTCCTATGTCAACTATATCATAAAGGTAATACTATGATATCTAGGACGACCGGGTCTGTATATGTGCCAACAAGGTAGTCGATGCCTATAAGCATTTGGATAACATCCAACAGTATAATCAATGCATGTACGCATATGGATCTCGTCCACCCATATAATCAATGTATGTATGCATGTGGATCTCGTCCACGCGTCAACCAATGACACTACAATATCATGCATGTAAATATCATAAAAGCGTATGCATGAAAGTATGAGGATATAAATCAACGGGTGTCCCTCGCAACACATCAAAATCATGGAACCTGAGTGTCCAGCATCGACACTCGAAACATCATGAAAACCGTGTCCAGCATCGACACGTAAATCCTCATATATCTCAGGCGCCGTATCCTCAGATCGGCCCTTAAGCGCCGCACACCCTGGTCGGCCCTCATATCCATCTCGCTACTCCGGTCGGTATCCTCCGGATAACCGCCGAGTACAAATACTATCACCGGTAGATAGTGCTCCCCTGCCGGGCTCACCGTCCAACATATACGAGTTTTCTTGCCCTGGGGTATCTCACCGGGTCCACCATGTATCCGCAGACGGTGCCTACCGCTCCTCGAATCGGGTTTCACATGCCACTCTCAGAACCGAGAAAACACATGGTGGACGCACTGAAATATCATATCAAGACAAACCGGGTTTTTAAAACAATACATACATTCTTTTGAAATTACCACGGTTCACAAATCCAGAAATCTCATGAAAACAACATATCTCAATGCGTAAAATCATAAAGCATGATGTATGCGACATATAACAGAAATGTATGCATATCAATATATCATGCAACATGGAACAGTGATATGACATATTAAGGGAAAACCGCTCTTTTAAATGATTCCAATTTTTAAAACATAACATGCGGTTCCCAATTTCCCAATAAAACCAATTATCTATGTAGGTACAATATGTATATGCGCAAGTATAGATGTACCAATGTATGTGTGCACAAATATGGATATACAATGTGTATGTGCACAAGTATGGGTGTATCAAGGTATATGTGCACCAATATGGATATACAATGTGTATGTCATGATGCAGCAACCCTACTGTGTAGTGACATGGCAATTATCGATGATGAAGTGTGTGAGCCGGCAAATCTATGTACGTGTAACATACGCATCATCGATAATGGTGCAGGTGTACTAGCACAGGTATAAACAATGCCATGGGAATAATATGAATGCAGCATAAGGTAAATCATATGCAAATGCTGACGAGTATACGTATCTATCATGACCGAGTCGGTGAATCTATCGATCGGCATCTAGCCTCACAACATCGCGTACGGTATAATCCATCGTACGACAACCTCTAGTCAAGGGCAAGGATCAATCATCAAATCAACTCATCACGCACGGAAAATCATCGTACGGCAGCATTAAGCTATCAGGGATCCTATCAACCTATAAAACAACGAGGGTACGGCCTAATATCACGTACGGTCTATCATCCATGATTCACAACATTATACACACACACACACACACCTATGTCCCAGATCACATCCATAACGATCTCATATCAGGGGACCGACAAGGTATCAATCATCTCAATCGACTCGCATCCGTATACCAACATATCATCAGATCATCATATTTGTCTTATATTCTTTTCATCGCATTTATATCCCTAATCAAGTCAATCTTACAAATACATTCTACCTTTACTATAAGCATAATTATCTAATCTAACATACGCACCCGAACCATACAAACAGTTTTTGAAAGATGTGAATCGTAGTTTTGAAAGTAGGGGCTACTGTGTTTTTAAAGAAAAGATATCATTTGAAAATCCGTAACATCGCTCAAGGTATATGTTTAAAAGATGCATACGATTCTTCAGTTTGGAAATAAGTATGGTTCGGATGACCCATCTACGTCGGCTATCTAGTCCTATAGTACCCTAAACGGCAATATCGACAAACGTCGTCATCAAATTCCGTCATCCTATAATAGTCGTAACATAACACATCTAACTATCCTCTAGTTTCTAATATGGTTTCATAGCTATCTTCATTCTAACCCTAGTTTCCTAATCTAGGTTTCCTTAACCATATTCTATAAATCAGTTTTCCATCAAAGCTTTGCGGGAGTGCTATACGCCATCCACTCGACTCCCCCGTGGATATAGATCCACTCACCTTACTTCTTGCTTGCAGAAGTCGTTGACGCCATGCTCCGTCGCCTCGGAATCCACGTGAAGGTACCTACAATAATAAACAATCGCAATGCATATTAAAATCAAGGCGAAAAATCAAAACGGCACACGTTTTGCTCATAGGTTAAAACCTATAGCTTCACGTGCAAAACACGACAAATTACCCCTAGTCGTTGATGTACAAACATTCAACAACCAAAAATAAATCCAAATATCCAAACTCGTCATTCAAAATGCGGAAAATATATCCAAAAACACACCAAAATGCTCCCAGATTTTGACTCAGGTCAAACTAAGAAAAGTTGCATATACAAAGGGCCTTAACTATATAGCAGATAACTCTCGACAAAACCCCACAACCATCCCTCCTAGTATGGCCGCAATTTGCGTCCAGAATGAATATTTCTGCGGCCAGAGTACAGGGGTTGGGGCTCAGGTCTTGGGTGAAGGTTCCAGGTTGCCTGCACACTCCTCTGTGTTTGCTAAATAATTTCTAATGCCCCGGGGTTACTCCAGATTCCAAAATACCCTCACAATTCACACATTTATCCAATGTCGGGGATTCTAAGTTTGGTATTGGGGTTTAAGTTTCTGGTTCCAGTCCAATATACCATCACCAAAGGGGTTTTTAAGGTCACTACTACTCTCCATTACACTTCACAACCCAAGAATTCCTCAAAGCCTAACTTGGAATTTTCTAATCTCACTAAACATCACAATATCACTTATAAACTTTCATGAAAGCTAAAGTGAAAGAAATACTATGCTAAGGGTGATGAAATTATCTCACTTGGGCAACTCAAGAAAAACCCTAGCTCTTCAAGGTTGTCAAAATCTAACTTTTCTTGGTCTAATGTGTAGAGGAGGAGGAGGTGATCAATTTTAATGAAAGAGGTTTATGGTTTTGATGGAGTTTTTGAGATGGATCTTGGGGTTGATGGTGGAGGGAAATGAGGAAGAAGAAGGAGAAGAAAATGATGGAGGAGGTGAAATGAGGCAGCCCCTCTCTCTCTCCTCTCTTATTCTCACCCCACACTCAACTAATTACCCTTTTGCCATTCCCCTTTTCTTTTCTTCTTTAAACATTAAAATCAAAACACAAAATACCTAAACCAACACAAGAAAACAACATGAAACCAAAGTGCAACATGACATGGTGCATTAGTCATGAAAAACTGTAAAAACACATATTTGGCTTAATCGCGATTAGCAGTGCACTAATCGGGTTTTAATCCAAACTGCATATAATAAATTTTAAAAACGCCAAATCCTTTAAATATACTATTAAACGAATAAATCATTTTAATTTCCATTTATTTCACAATTATTGGTATATATTTATACCCTTTTTCGAAAACCCCAATTTCGCAAATCGGGCAGTTTTCGGGAAATATATTATTTTAATATTAAATTCCAAAAATAATATTTTATATTTTCTGAAATGTTACACTAGCGCTCAAGCGCTCTGCGCCTACGTGCCGGGCACGTGGTGCGCCAGCGCCAGCGTGTTAGACACGCGAGGCGCTGGCCCCACGCATCCTTTGAATGCCCTTTACCTTATACACACACACACACATACTCTACAACACTGTCCCTCTAAAAAACACTTGGGCGAGGGCGCTGCCCCGCAAGGGGGCTGCTAACCTTCTTGAACCCCAGCCCGCTATCCGGGTAGCAGGACCCCTATAAAAACTCTGCGGGCCCCCCAGATATATCCAAAACCCCTTCAAAGCACAACACAACACATTGAGTTCGCATGACAAGTTTAACCCGTTAATCGAAGGTTCTCTCGCTCCAAAGGCGAGGGGTAATTAACGACAGCTTAGTCCGCGGCTGCCGGAGATTCGGATCCCCCCAATCAATAAACCCCAGCCTACCCTAGGCAGAGGGAATCTGTAATGCGCCTGACAAGCGCGCGCGTATTCCCATCTCAATGGGGTGACGAAAAACACCCTACAGACTCTGGCACGCCCGATGGGACCTATCTCTCCTCCCATATCTTGGGTTAAACGTTCATGCGAACTCAATCAATATGCATACCCGTATCTATACTAAAATAATGCTTTTTCATGCAGGTTTCAAGCAACCACTTTTCAACAATGTCTCCAAAGATGAACTCAGCTCTCAGCACGGCTCCCGTCTCCTACACGATGAAAATAGACTCCAGGACGGTGCTTCCGGCCAGTCTCGGGCGACAATGGGAGGAGCCGCCGCTACCATTTGGCTCTATTCTGTTCGTGTCAGCTAACGCCATCCCAGCTCCTCAAGCCTCGGTGACAGACAAACCAGTCTCGAAAGGCAAGATGCCAAATGTGGTGGTCTCGAAGGCGCCCCAACTCAAATGCAAGTAGGTGTTTGAGCGGCTCTCCTTGGCCCTAGCTGGGGGCAAGGCCATCAACACCAACAAAGCAACAAGGCGTCTCGAGCAAGCTCCGGCGGTGCCCCTGACAACAGCTCGATCGGGTGACTTCTCTAAGCTCCCCGCTAATCGACTCACGGTGGCTTCCCAGGAAACAGATGCCTGCCACGCCCTTAAAATTGAGAAGCTAAGGCAGAAAAGGCTCAGATATAGAGCCAACAAAAGGGCTAGGGCTCCTTCTAGGCTGAACCTCATGAGGTTCGAGGAACAGGGTTACCCCGCCAAAGATGAGGGGATGGCTGAATGTGTTATCCACACCGTCTACATGGTGGGCACGCGTCCCAGCGACAACCTTCGCAGCAAAAGCAAGGATGGGGCAACCACATCTCAAATCCAACCTGGTGTGAATATAGCTGTCACTTCTCAAGACCAGCATCCTCCGGAGGGTGATGAAAATCCTCCCAGTGAGGCTGATAGGCAGAAAGAGCCCTCAGTTCATGAGGAGTCGGGCTCGGAAAGCGAAGATGAACCAACTTTCCATCCTAAGACCGCAGAGCAACAACTTCTCCAAGAGCTCCAAAAACAGCTCAGAAGCAAAGACAAGGAGATGGCCAAGCTCTACTCAAAGATCGACGACTTGACAAATATCGTCTTACGGCTTACGACCCAACTTGCCTCTCAGCCGCCCAATCAAGCGCAGGGCTCTGCTCATGAACCGGGAAATGGTGTCCCGAGACAGCCGACGCCAATTCCCTTAAATCCAAAAGTGGGCGGACCGCACGAAAGTCAGTCGCATCCTATCTCGAGAAATGTCTTGGCTACCGATGACAGTAGCCCGCTAACTCAAGATCAAATCATGGATTTGGTTGCCAGCAAAGTCAAAATATTGGTGGCCGAAGCCGAAGCGCAAAAAGATATCAGCAGTAGTGGGAGACCATATCCTGCTCAGTATGATCTGGTAGAATTTCCTAGCGGCTATGTCATCCCAAAATTCGGAAGATTCGATGGGACGGGAAATGCGAATCAGCATATCGCCCACTTTAAAGCCTCATGCGGGAATACTGGGGGCAATGACGCGCTTCTCCTCCGCCAGTTCGTTAATAGCTTGGCCGATATTGCTTTCGACTGGTACGCGAGCATACCGGATGGCTCCGTCATAACTTTCGTCCAAATGGAATCTTTGTTTCGAGAAAGGTTCATGAGCGTCAGCGATAATATCACCATTGTCGAGCTCGTGAGGACCAAGCCTAAGAACAACGAAAGCAACACGGATTTTATAACCCGATGGCGCAATCTCTCCGTCAAGTGTGAACCGCCGATAGAGCAGGACCAATCTGTCAGTCTCCTCGTCGGAAATCTCAACAATTGAATGGCCCCGTTTCTATGCACCGCGGGTCTCAAAATATTCCAAGAGCTGACCAGGAAAGTTCAGATGCTGGAGCGCTCGAAGCAGGAGTCCTCCTCGGATTCCCAAAATAACAATAGGTCCTGGAGAAACCGAAAGGACGAAAATCGCAAAGACGGAAACTCCGATGATTCTGAATCTTTCAACACTTCAGCTAACCGAAATAAGTTAGGGATAAGCGGGCTTAATGCCAACCGGCCTCGGAAGCCAGTGTTCGGAAAGGGAGGAGAATCTCCACTGAAAGAGAAGCTGGATAAGGTCTATTCCTTCAGAAGGGACAAAATCCGTAAAATATTCAAAGACTTCCTGAGGAACGGTCTATAACTTCCAGAGTCAAAAAGACCGCAGAAAGCGAATATGACTGACGACCCCAAATACTGCCCCTATCACAGAGTGATAGGTCATGCCATTGAGGACTGCTTCGTCTTCAAAGATTGGGTCAAAAAGCAATACAAGGCAGGAGAGATAGAACTGTCCAAAGGCGTGTTAACAACGGAGACCGAAGTTCTTCGTGAAACTGATTCTCTCAGACATCTTCCTTTCTTTGAAAACAGTTGACCACCATGTCATTAAACTGGGAATAATCGACCTCTAAGTCGTTAAACTGGGAATGTAAAAAAAATGTGTGTAAATAAAAGAAAAATAAAGAAAAGCCGAAATGATAGGGCAACTCGCAATAAAAATCAGCGAGTAAAATAAAGATGAAAATAAAACCGAAATGATGGGGCAACCGTGAATAAAAGCCGAAATGATAGGGCAATCGCGATCTTCGCGATAAGAAAAGCTGAAATGATAGAGCAATCGCGGTAAAATAAAAAAAAAAAAAGCAAAACAATGGCGAATGATGAGTCGCTCCTGGTACCATATTCCAGTGCAGCGATGCAGACGCCAACCAAAATCCAATTTCCCAAAATTCTCCCGGCCCTACGGCCAGTCCCCAAATTGACTACCGTATACAATCCACGGGCTCAAATAATTCTCATCATACCCATACCCCACTGTAATCACCTGTTACGCGGCTGGTCTCCGCCCTTGGAGTTATGCTCCATTGGGAAGACCCACTCGTGTGTCCTCACGATACATGAGGAGAACAAACCTTCGTGGGATCATTACGACTCACAAAGGAAAAACACATAGGCGTTCTCACGACTCCTAAAGAGAAAATACATCTGCGGGATCCTTACGACTCGCAGGGAGAAAATACTTTTATGGGACCCTTACGGCCCATAAAATTGGAAAGTCTGAGGTGATAGGGATCTAAACCTGTCTCCTAAGCCATCGCTTCCCAATAGGCAATGGCGAATGATGAGTCGCTCCTGGTACCATATTCCAGTGCAGCGATGCAGACGCCAGCCAAAATCCAATACCCAAAGTGGCGAATGATGAGTCTCTCCTGGTACCATATTCCAGTGCAGCGATGCAGACGCCAACCAAATTCCAAATCTCATACCCAAACGGCGAATGATGAGTCACTCCTGGTACTATATTCCAGTGTAGCGATGCAGACGCCAACCAAATTCCAAATCCCATACCCCAATGGCGAATGATGGGTTGCTCCTGGTACCATATTCCAGTGCAGCGATGCAGACGCCAACAAAGTCCCGAAATTTTTCCGGCCCTACGGTCTGGATCATACATCCTGCAAAACCGTATACAATCCACGGGCGTAAAACGATCCCAATCTCTCCCAAGTCCTACCGGCGAGACCGCATTCAAAGTCCCACCGGCGGTGAAGATTCAAAAAAAAGGGTATGTCCACAAGCAAAATGGACACGGATGAAAACCCGAAAGGGCTCCGTGAGTAAAAAAACAGGACTGCCGGCGAGTTTGTGAAAACCCGAAAGGGCGCAAACTCGTGAAAAAGAGATGAAATGTACTCGCAAAGTCCTCTCGATTTTGTGAGGAGAAAATTACCGCGTGAGATCCTTACGACTCACAAAGGAGCAACACCCTTAGGAGTCTCCACGACTCCTAAGGAGAAAATATACCTACGTGATCCTTTCGACTCGTAGGGAGAAAATGCTTTTATGGGACCCTTACGGCCCATAAAATCGAAAAGCCTTAGGTGATAGGGATCTAAACATGTCTCCTAAGCCACCAATTCCCAAATCCTCCCGGGGAAAATGATGAGTTGCTCATGTCATTATTCCAGTGCAACAATGCAGATGCCAAACCAAAACCAAATCCCTAAGTCCTCTCATGATAGATGATGATTCGCTCCTGGTACCATATTCCAGTGTAGCGATGCTGATGTCAACCCAAATCATAATCAACAAGTCAACTTCAACTCCGACACCGCAGAAAGCGGAGCAAGTCAGAATCCAATCTCGATACCGCAAGAAGCGGAGCAAGTCAAGTTCACCCCTGACACTATAAGAAGAAGAGCAAGTCAAATCAAGCGTCGACCGTCCATGTCGCAAAAAGGGCAGTGCAGGCTTCCTACAAAGCAGGAACCAGATCACTCCAGGCCATGGAAAAGTCTACCACGGACACTCCGCCTCGGAGATGCGTCAAGCGTCGACCGTCCATGTCGCAAAAAGGGCAGTGCAGGCTTCCCACAAATCGAGAACCAAATCGCTCCGAATCAGAGCATCGACCGTCCATGTCGCAAAAAGGGCAGTGCAGGCTTCCTACAAAGCAGGAACCAGATCACTCCAGACCAGGGAAAAGTCTACCACGGACACTCCGTCTCGGAGACGCGTCAAGCATCGACCGTCCATATCGCAAAAAGTCTACCAAGGACACTCCGGGCCAGATCACTCCGGGCCAGGGAAAAGTCTACCACGGACACTCTGTCTCGGAGACGTATCAAGTGTCGACCGTCCATGTCGTAAAAAGGGCAGTGCAGGCTTCCCACAAATCGGGAACCAAATCGCTCCGGATCAGAGCGTCGACTGTCCATGTCGCAAAAAGGGCAGTGCAGGCTTGCCACAAATCAGGAACCAAATCGCTCCGGGTTAGAGCGTCGACCGTCCATGTCGCAAAAAGGGCAGTGCAGGTTTCCTACAAAGCAGGAACCAGATCACTCCGGGCCAGGGAAAAGTCTACTACGGACACTCCGTCTCGGAGACGCGTCATGCGTTGACCGTCCATGTCGCAAAAAGAGCAGTGCAGGCTTCCCACAAATCGGGAACCAAATCGCTCTGGATCAGAGCGTCGACTGTCTATGTCGCAAAAAGGGCAGTGCAGGCTTCCCACAAATTGGGAACCAAATCGCTCCGGGTCAGAGCGTCGATCGTCCATGTCGTAAAAAGGGCAGTGCAGGCTTCCTACAAAGCAGGAACCAGATCACTCCGGGCCAGGGAAAAGTCTACCACGGACACTCCGTCTCGGAGACGCGTCAAGCGTCGACCGGCCATGTCGCAAAAAGGGCAGTGCAGGCTTCCCACAAATCGGGAACCAAATCGCTCCGGATCAGAGCGTCGACCGTCCATGTCGCAAAAAGGGCAGTGCAGGCTTCACACAAATCGGGAACCAAATCGCTCCGGATCAGAGCGTCGACCGTCCATGTCGCAAAAAGGGCAGTGCAGGCTTCCCACAAATCGGGAACCAAATCGCTCCGGTTCAGAGCGTCGACCGTCCATGTCGTAAAAAGGGCAGTGCAGGCTTCCTACAATGTGGGAACCAGATCACTCCGGGCCAGGGAAACGTCTACCACGGACACTCCGTCTCAGAGACGCGTTAAGAGTCGACCGTCCATGTCGTAAAAAGGGCAGTGCATCCTAAAAAGTGGGAACCAAAGCAAGTCGCCTCCATGCGAAAGAAGATCCATCAATTTCATGCACACGACTCACATATGTGGTGTACATTTATTGATGGGGGCACTTTGTTGAAGTCGAAAATTGCACCCCGGTTGACCAAGACCAAGTCAAAGTCAAAGTCAACCCCAAGCCAAGTGGGCCCATGCCCAGGTCGAGTCCGAACATGAAGCGGCCGGCCCTCCCCCATGCCAAAATGAAATCATGTAATAAATAATTTTTATGTAATTTTTTATGCATGAATGTAAACAAAATAGGCATAAAGCCAAATTTTTGTAAGCCCATAGATTATGTGCAAAAAGAAATAGCACATGAGACATGGGATAGGCAAAATGCCATTTTGTAAAGCCCAAGGGGCTATATGTAAATGTGTAAGCCTATATAAGGCAATATGATGATGAATAAAAGATAGGAATTTTCATTCCCCTCAAAATCTAGGGTTTGTGCCTCTTTCCCCTTTCTGAAGGTTCTAAATCTTCTTCTTTCTTTTGAATTAAATCAAGAGTTTTACTCTTCCTTTTCCAAAACTAAATAGTTTTTCACCACAAAACCCACAAAGGGTAGCTTAAATCTCCCATCAGATCTCAAAAAGAAGAGATTTTTAAAATCTCACATCTTTTGATCTTCAAGATCCTTGTTCCCCTCCGAAAGACGGCCAAGACATGGACTGTCTAGCCTGAGATTCGGGGCAGATGCTAATTGGTGCTATCCGTCCACCTCTCCGAAGATGCCAAGTTGATTTATGACACCATGTAACGAAGGTTTAAACGGATGCGGCCGATGTAGCAAACTTCGTCAGATTTCCCCTCGTTTGAGGGGTTTTTGATTGTGGGGACGCTCTTCCCTGCAGGCGCAAGCCCCTGCAGTTAATTACGCTACCGCATCGCGGTAACAACTTTCTCCTTCTCCAGATGGTCACTTCGTGTCGTGTGTGTTTGTTTTGTTTTTGGTTGCCCGTGGATTGTATACGGAGACTAATTTATGTCGTCGCCCGTAGGACGTGGATTAGTCCAAATCCGTATTTTCTTAGATTTGGGTTTGGGGGTTGGGTTTAAGGATACGTTAGTCTCATTTGAGGCTAAGATCAACTTAAACGTTTGTTAAGGATACGTTAGTCTAATTTGAGACTAAGATCAATGTTCCCCTCCGAATGGCGGCCAAGACATGGAATGCCTTGCCTAAGATTCAGGGCAGATGCTAATTGGTGCTATCCGTCCACCTCTCCGAAGATACCAAGTTGATTTATGGTACCATATATCGAAAGTTTAAACGGATGCGTCCGATGTAGCAGACTTCGTCAGATTCCCCCTCGCTTGAGGGGTTTTTGATTGTGGGGACGCTCTTCCCTGCAGGCGCAAGCCCCTACAGTTAATTACGCTACCGCATCGCGGTAACAACTTTCTCCTTCTCCAGCTGGTCACTTCGTGTCATGGGTGTTTGTTTTGTGTTTGGTTGCCCGTGGATTGTATACGGAGACTAAGTTATGTTGTCGTCCGTAGGACGTGGATTAGTCCAAATCCGTATTTTCTTAGATTTGGGTTTGGGGTTTTGGTTTGAGGATACGTTAGCCATATTTGAGGCTAAGATCAACTCAAACGTTTGTTAAGGATACGTTAGTCTAATTTGAGACTAAGATCAACTTAACTGGATCGTTTAGATCCGACAAAAGAGCATTTGGGCTCTATTGTTCCAGTTTAGGGACATAGTGGTCCATTGAATGTATGGCCGTCAGGACCCATCACCTCTCTGACGACGTTGAAGGATTACAATGACGGATGTCAGAGGAGTTCAGAGATGTACCCTTGAGCCAAAGTTGGTTGGGAGATCTATAGTCCGATTTGGGACTAAAGTCTGTTTGAAGGTTTTGGTTTAAGGATGCGTTAGCCATATTTGAGGCTAAGATCAACTTAAACATTTGTTAAGGATACATTAGTCTGATTTGATACTAAGATCAACTTAACGGGATCGTTTAGATCCGACAAAAGAGCATTTGGGCTCTATTGTTCCAGTTTAGGGACATAGTGGTCCATTGCCAGTTTAGGGACATGGTGGTCCATCTCCAGTTTAGGGACATGGTGGTCCATGTTCCAGTTTAGGGACGTGGTGGTCCATAGGTAGTTTAAGGACGCATAAGTCCGTGGGTTTAAGGACCCCACAGTCCGTATTTTAGTTTAAGGACACATAAGTCCGTGGGTTTAAGGACCCCACAGTCCGTCTTGATGTGTGGTCGTCGGGACCCGTCACCTCTCTGAAGACGTTGAAGGATTACAACGACAAATATCAGAGGAGTTCAGAGATGTACCCTTGAACCAATGAGTTGGTTGAAAGAGCAGATGTGCTCAGTTCAAGATGATTTGAGGACTTATGGCCAGTTTGGGCTAAGTCCAATTATGTTTGAAATATTGGCCCTCTGTTGGTCCATTGAAGGAGAGGCTTTGCCTCTAGAAACTTAGCCAATTGGGCTAAAGCTAGTGTTAAACACTAAAGACCAACAGTGTTGAACACTGGGAATAAGATTAGCAAGTTAGTGTTAAACACTAAAAGATAACCAGTGTTAAACACTAGCAACAGGGCTTTCAAATTAGTGTTAAACACTAAAGCAAATCAGTGTTAAACACTGGTAATCAGAGATTTCAAATTAGTGTTAAACACTAAAGCAAATCAGTGTTAAACACTGGGAACAAAGTCTTCAGATTAGTGTTAAACACTAAGGAGAGAGGGGTCACGTGTGGACACGTGAGAGCGCCCTGATTTCCCTTATTTTATTCTGCAGATCAGTGTTTAACACTTTTAATTCTGACGGCCATCACGTGTGAGCACGTGATGGAGGCCCCCGCTCTGGTCTGTTAGAATGCTCATTAGGGGTCACGTGGTGACACGTGAGGGCGCCCTAAATGTGAAGCCAGATCTCCTTTGTTTTATCCTCAAATCTGTGAATAAGTGTTAAACACTTTTCATCTTTATTTTAGAGCATCACGTGTTGGCACGTGATGGGGGTTTATGCATCGATAATTACAGCACTTGCTGAGGGGTCACGTGGGGACACGTGAGAGCGCCCAAAGCTTCTTTTCTTTTGTTTTGCCATTAAGTATTAAACACTTTCATTTTTATTTTAGAGTATCACGTGTTGGCATGTGATGGGGATCTGTGCGCCAATTGTTAAAGCATTTGCTGAGGGGTCACGTGATAACACGTGAGAGCGCCCAAAGCTTTCATTTCCTTTGCTTTTTCTTTCTGCGTTTTGGGAGTCACGTGGGAGCACGCGAGGTGATGCTTCAAAGTTCTTTGCAGGGGATCTTTTCAAGGGTCACGTGGGGGCACGTGACCCTAGTTCTTTTCATGAACAGAGATCTTTTAAGAATTGAATTCTTTATAGGGTTAAATCCTAATTATGATTTTGGAAGAATTAAATTCCTATCGTGAAAGAATTAAATTCTTATTTAGGATGAAATCTTGATTTCTTTTCAAAGGAATTAAATTCCCAGATATGTGAAAGAATTAAATTCTTATTTAGGATGAAACCTTGATTTCTTTTCAAAGGAATTAAATTCCCAGATATGTGAAAGAATTAAATTCTTGATTAGGATTAAACCCTAGTTTCATTTTAGGAGGAATTAAATTCCTGTGAGTTTGGGAGAATTAAATTCTCAAAACTCAATTCCTCCTCTGTGTTTTAGATCTGCATGGCAGGATCTCAACCCAATGAGAATTAAATTCTCAATTCATGGGGAGATGTGCACTTTGCAGATCCTCAACCAGAGAAAGAACTAAGTTCTTTTTT
Source organism: Agapanthus africanus (assembly GCA_030015575.1). Lineage (NCBI taxonomy): Eukaryota > Viridiplantae > Streptophyta > Magnoliopsida > Asparagales > Amaryllidaceae > Agapanthus > Agapanthus africanus. The sequence continues at coordinate 293,594,283 of CM057339.1, read as the reverse complement.
TTAAATAAGAGTCAAACTCTTTTGAGAATTAAATTCTCTTTTGAAGCCTCCCTTTTCTTACCTAGGGTTTTTTTTTGCAGAGAATTAAATTCTCCTCTCTTTGCTTTTTTTCTCTCTTGAGAATTAAATTCTCCTCCCTCTGTTTTTCTCTCAAAAAAGTAGATCCCCCCTTCTCTTCTTTTCTTGGTTCCTATTTATAGGAGAAGGAAGAGAATCAATTTGTTTAGCAAATCTCTCATTAAGAGATTTGATTTGTATGTTGAGAGATTTGATTTGCGTTTATCATTAATCTGGGCCTTTAGATTGTTAAGTGAATTTTATTCACCATTGGTGGCATCAACCTCAACCCGGAAGTGCCCCAAATAAAAGAATATTACATTACAATTGAATTTACATGAATGAAAATATAAAACTCTCATCTCACATAAAAACCCCGGCTATTCAATCGTGACAATCTTGCACATCATATGTCAGCAACACATAATATCTCATATCATCAACGTAAGTAAGTATGCATACACCGATCGTCGTCGATGTATAGCAACGACAACCGGCAATACTTCTACCAACTACACTTACGGTCACAGAAAAGAAATTGTAAAACTACAATATTTGGAATCCACAATCACTTTAGACATCGTAAATCCGAAATATCACATACTTCGCATTTCATGCCTAACTCTATGAATTCTACATATTGTATCACATTCCAGATAAATAGACAGTATTAAACTTTTCGAACAGATAATCAAATACCCAAAATTTCCTAAATTGCTCAACACTTGAGCGGAGTTTAAATAATCCGGAATGTGTCACAGTAGTAGCGGTCCAGCCGTAAAAGGGTCAAGCCAACGCCTCACATGTGGCACGCCGTACTGCCCCAAACCCGAAGGTTCAAAAGGCAGTTCAAGACGGTCACATAATCGAGTTAAGATTTGTTGTCTTCTAGAGGGTCCACCACAAAACTTGCACGCATTTGCGAAAGATTTAAACTCGAGAAAAGATTCAACACTTGAAAAATTTTCGTGTCGGGAAAAAATTGAGTTAATGATATCCGTTCGAACATTTTAACAGATTCTAAATATCCGGAAATAATAACGAATTTAAATTTTCCGATCGAATCTACGATTACAAAAGAAACCCCAGAACACTCAACCCTTGAGCCAAACTAAAAATACCAGAAACTGTATAAGAATCAAAACAAAAATTACTGTGAAATTAAAATTGTCCCATCAAGCAGTACTGCGGCGGAACCGCGGCCAAGGAAGGGTACGGCCGCGATTCCGCGGTCGTTTGTACGGATCAATGGCTCGTATTTCACTGTTATTCTTATTTTTGTTTGAGGTATTTTTCAGGTATTTTTAATTCAGAAAAAATCACATTTTTGAAAAATATCCAGAGAGGTGTTCATTTTCGTCGGTTCGGGTTCGATCGGAGTTTTAACTTCGTAAACACGTCGCCTAATACTCTAGCTAGGCTCTGATACCACTGTAGGATTCCTAGGCACTCTTGTGAAGGTTCATAAAGCATCAAACATGCCCCAATAAAATTTTAGATGTGCCGAACAACCCAAAGACGGGATCTTTGCTAGATTATTAGGGTTTAACATGCAAGATAACATCTTTAAACCTAAGTGTGAGGGATTACAACCTTTGTAGTCCGCTCCTTCGCTTCACAAGCTCCAAGTAGAAGTCCCTTCGCCGCGATCCATGATCTCCCGGACTTAAGAGAGGCTCCACGACTCGAACGATCCATGCTAGCTTGTATTGTTCCGCTTCTCCGATGATCTACGTTGAAGTTGCTATAACCCAAGCTCTCTCACTCTAATGAGGTGAACACCCTAATCTAATGGGCTAGATTAGATGAGGATG